>JAWNNU010000676.1:0-9963873 GCA_035044585.1 Scaptomyza polygonia
GAAAGGGGGGCTTGGGGTTTGTCTTCACCTTTCTTCGCACCAAAATTGATGGCTCTAGCTCAAAAACTGTGGAAGATATAGGTGTTTCTGATGTAAAACTGTGGGAGTGTTGGGGGCGGAATGGGTGGGCGTGGCTCTACTTTCATGCAGATGAATATAAACAAGGGCACATTCAGTCGCTCGATCCAAGTCGGCCACTGTCAGTCGGCCACTCGAAATTTGTTTGCATGTATTCAACTGAGATATTTTGCTACCTGCGCCAAAAGGTGTTAACACATCATAAAGTGAATGCTCTGCTCTGTAGTTTATTCGTGTTATAATCTGTAGCCGTAGCAATAGCAAAAAAGGAAAAGTTTGACTATGCTTTGCCAGAGCGGTAGCCGAAAATCGAAAATATATTATTTTATATATAATGGACTGGCTCAACAAAATATTTATGATATTGTTGGAACTCCACCAGCTTTCCTGCGTTTTTTAGTCTAAACTTGATTTTTATGGGAAACATTATTATTTTTTCTATTTATGTATGGAGTACACTTGAAATTAGTATACAAATACTTTAATCAACAATAAAATATTTGAAATGCGTATAAAAATACTTAAGTCAAGTAAAGAGGTTTTTAAAATGACAGTAAGAGAACTTGAATTAATATATAGTATAATTCCAGGAATACTCAAATCGAGTAGGAAATTCTGGGTTCAAGTACGAGCTTAAAACTCAGCGGCTTTGAATAAAAACATTTTATTTTGGCCTTTAAAAAACGTTTATTTGTGATTTTCTGTTCATATTTTTTTAAACGTTCTTTAACGGCTTCAAAATGCTAAACAATCTGAGCTTAATCAAGTTCGGTTAACATAACATTGACCACAGTTATACTGTGTGTGGCCTTGGCTCAACAGCCAACAAGCAATCCAAGGTTAAAATTCCATCACGATAAGAATAACCAGAAAATGTTTGATGGTTGTAACTTAATTCTTACATTTCCCGCAATAGCATGAGAATGATTGGCAGATATAAAAAATTTTCTAGCTGCACTATGTATCTTCTATCTTAAAACTCCAGGAATTACAAAATTGTATAGTCATACTTTGACCAAGATACACAAAACCTTAGAACAAGAATAAAAGTACTTTTCTTAAGAACTTTATGAACTTACATGTTAACCACTCAAAAATTTTATTCGAGCTCGAACAGAAGGAAGAAGCTAATTCAAGTTTAAAGAGAACTAATATCAAGTACAAACGAACTTAAGAACCGTACTTGAATCAACGAACATTCTCGGATTCAGTAATTGCGTACTAAGTGAGAAATTAAGTTAGAAATGTGTGCTTTTAAGTACGAAAAACTCTATTATTTTAAACATTGTGTTATTTATTTACTGATAAATAAGATCTAAGTTCACATAAAATCTTTTCTTTCATAAACACTTTTGTTAATCGGTCACACTGTCTTTATTGCCCCGCCAGAACTCGATGCATTTAATGGCAACAAGCGCCAGCAACGCTATAATCCATAAGCAAAACATGTTGCCATCAACTTTAGCTGCACGGCTGCAGAGCCACAAGCTTCAGGGCTGCAGCAAATCAGTTCAATGAGGATTGTAGTAGCAGAGGCACGGAAGACTGTGAGTAGAGTGAGTCTCAAACATGTCTCCGATGGCCCTAAGGTGCGCGCGTACTTAGGCCACTTAAAGTTGGCCAGCAACGGCAATTGATAACCCTTTGACACCAGCAATCTTCTTCCCTCTCTCTCTCTCTGTCTCCATCTCTGTCCAACATTCTCCCTCTCATTCCTTTATATGCGGGTAAATGGAGAACGCAGCTGGGCCGTCATTTGGTTTGTTTGCCTGTGCGGTCAGCGCGACTAATTAAAGACCGCGCACGTACAGGCAGCTAGAGGGAGATAAAGAGAGAGAGAGAGAGAAAAGGAGAAGTAGAGGAAGAGTGTAGCATAGATTTCATTTTTGGCGAGGACTAATGGCTGCACTTTGACCGCAGCTGCCACAGGAGTAGAGGCGACATTATAACACAAGTCCTTCAATTTTGTGGGTGGTTGGGTGAAAAAGGTTGACGACGGCTATGACTACAACAACGACATGCTGTTGTAATTTGCAACTTAAAACTGTTGTCCAGCTCCCTCTCCCACTCTCTTTCTGGCTCGCTGCGATGCGGCGCTAATGCCAAGTGCTGATGCAGCAGCCAGCGTTTGCGTTATTTTGAATGTGATTTAATGTGAAAACCAGAAAAGACCACACACACACACACACACAACCCCCAACCAAAAATGGTCATGTGAAATGAGTCATTACAGATATGCAATCAGGCAACGAATGCTTCTGCTGCTGCTGCTGCTGCTATTATTGTTGTTCTTGTTGTTTTTTGGGTGGTGTCGTTGGAGCCCACAGCGTTGGCAAGGCGCCGACCACATCGAGTCATTTGTTAACAACCAGCAGCGCGCGGTTTTGTTACACCAAATGCGCGGAAGTGTGTAGTCGGATGTGGTTAAGCATACGCCATGTTGCCCATCAAAATGGCTACTCTCAATCCACACACTGTCTCTATATACTGTTGTTGTTGTTGTAATTCTATGATTTTATTTATCTTTTTTTATTTCTTTATGGTTTTTATTAACCGAAATGGATGAAAAGCTATGCACGAATACTCGCGGAATAATGCACAAATTTATGGCTCACAAAACGTGACACTCCCCCATGCAACGGTTTGCCACGCCCTTATTTTTGGTAGACGACACAGCTGTCGGATGGCAAACTCATTTCGGTGTGCTTGTTTTTTGTTTGGCTCAGCAGCATTTTGGGTTTTTTGGGTATGTGAAAATTTCGGATTTGGATTTGGATTTGCATTTATGGCTCAGCATGCCATTTTAATTGTTTTGTTGTTGAATTATATTTGTTTGTTTGGCGCATACATACACACTTGCAACATACACAAATTACGCACAGTTTATGGCATTTAATTTAATTTCGTTTACAACAACTATTTATGCTCTTTGCTCTTTGCTCTTTGCTCGACTTTAAACAGGCCACAAACGACCAAACGAGTGAGTGTGTCTGCTTTTGCTTGTGTTTTTTTTTTCATCCACTTTTTGTTTTTTTTTCGCTGACCGCACAACATTTTGTTAGTTTGTTGTTTTTAGCTTTTATTTTTTCATTCATCGTTTTCCGTTTGCTGCAATAAAATTGATGCGCCGCTGCTTTGGTCATGAAAAAAGTGCCTTCAAAATAGAAGTAAAAATTCTGAATATACAAAATGGAAATGTAATAGCTGAAAAATTTAACCCAACAGCTAGACAGCTATGTAATACACTAACCATAGCATACTCGGTACAAGGCAATGGTTTCAAGAACATTAAATGTTTATTAAATCCTACTTTGTAAAACTTAATACAACTAGAAGGTAAGTTTAAATATTTGGGGCAAAATAACAAATTCTGAAAATCTTGCAACATTAAAAAATGTTACTGTTCAATTCATTTCATATATAAGCCAATATATTGGCTTTCTGTTTTTTTATTAACATTTGTACTTGAATATAATTAAAGAATTAAATTGTAGAATTAACTTAAGGTAAAGCACAAACTAAATCTAAAAGGATATTCAATTTTCGAATTGCTAAACAATTCTGCAATCATTTTTTTTTAAACTTCATCAACGCAAATCCCCGCCAACACCATCCCCTTACTAACCGCACATGCTGTTTTCAATCCATTTTTGTGACTTTTGTGCTTTGCTGTGATTTTGCAGGTTTTATCTTTTATTTAATTTGTATTGGATGCATTTTCATTTGAGTGTGCTTGTTGTGGTTGGTTTTGTGCGGTTAGCAGAAGTGCCTGGGGAAGCCTTCCAGTACTGGCAATCCCATTTTTATTCTCATTTTCATTAAGCAACAAGTTTAGTTCTTCTTCTTCTTCTTTTTTTTTTAATACCCACAGTAGCTGCTAATGCAGCAGCAACTATCGCAAACACTTTGTCTGAGTTGACGTTGAGAGTGCTGCTGCTTTTCAAGCTGAGAAGCGAGGAGGAACTGGCGTCGGCTGTCGTTCAAAACTTTTAGATCTGGTTACGTTGAAAAGTAATAAAAATAAATCTCGACGCTAGCCAGGTGAAAATGTGCTTTAGTTAAAATGTTTTGCATGTTTCAATAAACCATTTAAACAGATAATTGTTTTGTATAAATCATTTTAACACCGAGTCTCCCTCTCTCTCTCTCGCCCCAAACCCAACAAAAGTGACCTATGCCGCAGCACCAAAAGTTAATTAAAAAATTGTGGCCGTTGCGCGGGCTGCTTTTGTGTAAGTGAGTAAAACTTCCCCCACCCTATATTTCCTTCATTGCCTACTCGACCAAATAAACTGCAATTCAATTAGGGACGTTGCCATAAATAAACCACACACACACACACATAATATAGATGGGGAGTGAGATGGAAGACTAAGGAACTGACTTTAGGCATATTTAGGTAAATATTATTATAATTTCCCGTTGCTTTTTTGCGGTTTTATCTTTTATAAATAACAAATGGCGCTACTTGCGCTTAGCTGGCCTTCAACTTTTGTCTGGGGCTGTGGTAGCGAGATGGGTGGGGGGCATGCCACAAATACTTGCACTGTGGCAACTTTGGCTAAAGTAATTATTTTTAATAATTGACTCGCCGTTGTTTGCTGTTATTCTTGTGTTTTTTTCTTCATTTTACTTTTCTTTACTGCTCAGCTTGTTGGTGTTGTTATTGTTTTTTGTTGGCCCTAATTTGAACTTTGAACTAATTTGTCCAAAAGTTTTGTTGGTCTGCACTGCGTGTGGCTTTGGCAGCTGCTGCTTTGCTTACCGCTTCAAGCTTTCAGCGCATTACTTAAACTAATTAAATATTGTATTTGTATTTACAATCGAAAAACATCTTAACATTTAATGACCAAAACATATAAGTTGATGCTACAGTTGATATATGCAATTAATAGATACTGTTATAGTTCAACATTAATTGAAGCATTTAACGAGCCATAAAATGGCTTTAATCAAAGAATTTGTAGTCAGGCACTAAGCTGACATTTAATACAAAATAAATTGTATTTATTTTATTGTATTTAAGTGCGTTTAATTAAATAAGCACCAGCTAAAATAACCAGTACACACCCTGATAATTATGAACATGCATATTACAGCAGAATAATTAAAAAAGATTTAAATGCATTTGTTTCAAATTAGATAAGTTGAACAAACAGCATGCATTATTAATTTGCATTTTGCAACATTCGAGTTTATCAAAACTAAAAAAATTAAATGGAATTTTTGGCAAATATTTGGCAATTATATTGTTATTTGGCTTAATAGTGCTTTAAATTGGCAGCAACTATTATTACTACATATAACGAATATTAATTTATTGGCACAGCACAGCGATTATATTTATTTAATTGAGCGTTTTTATTGTTACTCAGTCAGCAGCTGTTGTTGTTCGCCACAATTGCAGTTGGTCAAAAAAAAGAATGGTTTTACTATTGGCTGAAATAGAAGCCAACATTACTTCGCTTACGGGATCCAGAGCCACTTAGCATAAGATAAACAATATTCATTTTGAACCGACTAAAACACTAGTGACAAAAATAAACAAGCCGGCATTAACAAGTTGGTCGCTCGGCTCCCTGAAATAAGCAGCCAAAGGTAAAAACATATATCTGGTCGCCGTAGGCGTCCTAAACATAATAGTACACAGAAAAAAGCCGATCTAAATTTATTATTTTTAATCTAGAATTATCCCGATTCATACTTGAAATACTTAAGAAATCTTAAATTGGGTCTTAAACGAACTTAATGAGTAATGAAAGATTAAAAACCTTGGTTCAATCCCAATCATTCTTAGATTAAGTAAACATTTTCTTAAGAAATCTCAAAACATGTTTAAAGCGTTGTTGAATATTTTTTTATTTTATTTAAATACAAAACATTCTTCAACTAACAATAGAGTTCTACTTATTTAATAAGTAGTAAACGTTCTTAGTTCAAGAATAAGATCTTCATTCTTCTTTAAATGTTATAGTTGCTTGAACCCATTTTAATCAAGTATAACCTCACATATACTGATACCAAGTTCGAAAAAACTTAATTCATTTACGATTCAGTTTAAGGGGCATGTCATAAAACTTTTTTTTGGCTGTTAAAATTGATTGTAAGTTTAATATTTATAAAAATTCTTAAACAGCACCAAAATGCCATGCAAACTCAGCTTAATCAAGTTCACTTAACATAAACCTTAACTGCAATCATGTTGTGTGTAAAATTGGCTCAACAGCTAAGGCACTCGACGCAATTAAAAGGTCTTAAGTCATTTAATATCCCTTATCACTTTTCAATTTTATTCAGTAAAAATTTATGATTTAAAAACATTTAAATTATTGGTTTTTGTGACATAAAACTGTCAGAAACCACCGTAAAGCTAAACTGTATACATATTTCATTCATGTTTTGAAAGATGTATATTGTCGTCGGACTTTATACAGCGTCCAAAAATAAAACATTTGCATTCTATATCGGTAAACTCTTGCAAACTGTTACTTCTTGGATAACATATTTTGAAATATATTTCCGCAGCTTTGTTATAATTGCGATAAGGCAACTAACTCACAACTACGAAAATCATTGGGGAATTAAGTTTAGTTTGGCGATTAATAGCCTGCATATCAGCATCTGACGGCAATATATCGTGTAGATTATTATTCGTTTCTTTTTTGCTTCAACACAAGTTGACCGAATCTCGGAACGTATTCGAGTTTCGAACGTTCTCCGGTGCGGTTGTCCTTAAGTCAAACAGAAAATGATGAAAGTGAAGCTAGAAATATTGATTTGTGCATTGAGCTGTGTTTGTTTTGCGTTTGGATCGTGTGAAATAATCGGTTGTGATTACTTTAATACAGTCGATTTGTCGGGCAGCGAACGACTTACAAATGGCTCCTACATGTTCCAAGGAGTAGTTATACCATCAAATCTAACTGGAAATTACAGCTACAAAATTCTATTTAATGACACACGCACAATGGTCCCGGAACACACTCGAGGATGTGTGTGCAAATATAAGCCGTGTATTCGATACTGTTGTCATCGACACCGAATCGATTTGAATGACGAAAGCAAATGTGCTAATGAATTGAACAACAGCACAAGGGTGAACATAACACAGACTAATGGCACACGGATCGAGAAAAATCTTTGGGATCAGTTTTTTGTACAACAAGGAATACAAATACAATGTAAAAATCCAAATGACAATGTGCCATATATATTTAATGATGACTGGCCACTTTTCTATGTAAGACTTTAAAGGGAATATGATTTGGTAAACATACAATAATAGTTGCGTTTTCAACTAGAATGGAACTTTGTATCGTTCAGATCATGCTAAATACTTGTCCAAGGAAGAATATTGCATACCGCCAAAGGAATTAACATCTTTCGGAAAGAATCATCCACACGTGGGAATGAATTGCTATTTTTATGCACAAGATTTTCTTTTTGGTAATGTGAATGACTATAAGTATTGATCTCACTACTTTAAACCCTTAAATTACAGTTGATTCGGCATCTTTAATCATACTGTTGCTGACTGATATGGTCTACATATTTGTGCTGAAACTTAAGCATATTCACGACAAGTGTTATTTTTGCTATTTGACAAACTCGTTTTTGAGTTTTTTGGTTCATTTTGTAAAAGAATTAAGAATTTTCCAATACGGTGTCAGCTGTTATCTGTTGGGTACGCGTTACAATGATAAATGATTTCTCTAAAAGCTTTCTTAAAATTTCGTTTATAGCCTTTCTTTCCTACTTGTTCAACATTTCCATACACCTTTGGCTGGCCGTTATTTGTTACGATATGTGGAGAAAATTAGTAACTCGTTCCCTATTGCGTGAGGGCATTCAAAAGATGCGTTTTCGTATTTACAGTCTCTTTGTTTGTGGAACTGCATTTTTGCTTCTGTTGCTAACAATTCTCGCAGATAATCTATTAGACAGCTTAAATATTGATTCGAGCTGGAAAATAGGCTATCTATACTACGACTGCTCTCAAAAATGTAAGTGATGTATCTTAAGTTTACAAAAAAATGCATTTTTATATTGAGATATATGCTTTAAAGGGAATGATTGGTCAATAATTGTATACTTTTTTGGACCAGCTGCATTATTGGTTGCATGCAGTACCACTTTGGTTATAGTAACAGCCAAGCATATTCACCAGGAGAACAGAAAGAATCGAGAACAACTATATCAATTTGGCAAACAAAATGTAACGATGAATATAAGGTAAAATTGGTTTATATGTAATTCCTAAACATGTTTACTTTATTTATTTATTTTATTCTAGGTTTAAAACCTATTTACGTTTTTTCACAATTGCAATAATGGACTGGTTAATCGAACTAACTGTAGTTGTATATAATCTTGTTGGCAATCCACTATATCTTCTTCGTGTTATTACCATATGCTTGATTCTTATGGCGAACTTCCTTATTTTTGCTGTGACTATCTGTTATCAATTTATTGAAACGCTGGTAGCCAATACATAAAAGATTTAAGCAATTTTTTTTTTTTTATCTTGATTCAAGTTAAATTTCAGGAATACTGAAATCGAGTACGAACTTCTTGATTCAGGTGCGAGTTTTGTGTTCATATTTTAGCGGCTTCAAATAAAATATTTTGTACTGGCTATTTTCAAAACAGATAATTCAAGAATTTTGTCCAAAAATGCCAAATAAGCCATGCTAAATCCGGTTCACTAAAAATAAAAATTAACTGCAGTCAAGATGTGTTTATATGTAACAATATGTATCGATATGCAATGATCGATTATCACCGCCAAGTGGACAGCGCTGTGAGACGGGGCGTGGCGTTGTCATACGCATGGAAGAAGAGAACGAAAACAATCGAATTAAAGTTGCAGAATCATGGTGTAGTTGATTTGTCAAGTCCAGAATACATACGCAAGCTCTACCGTGCTGAGATGTTGAATTAAGAGTCGTAGCCGCAAAACAAAATGCTGTATCCAAGAAACCGCCATTACTGAATCAACAAGATCAACTAAGGATTTAATAAAATCAATAAATACCCTACATATATATGTATCTTCCTACAATGGTCCCGGTGCACAACCTTTGGGATCAGTTTGTTGTACAACAAGGAATACAAAAAGAATGTAAAACACGTATAAGCACTGTGCGATATACATTTAATGATGAATGGAAACTGTTCGGTGTAAGACTTTAAAGGGAATATAATTTGGTAGACACACAATAATAGTTAGCTTTTCAATCAGAATGGAACTTTGTATCACTCTGACAGTGCTAATAGGTATCAATTGCTTTTTTTATGCACAGGATTAGCTCTTTGGTAATGTGAATGACTATAAATATTGATCTCACAGCTAAAACCCCATCGATTACAGTAAATCTGGCATCTTTCATAATACTGATGCTGACTATTTTGGTCTACATATTTGTGCTGAAACTTAGGCATATTCACTACAAGTGTTATTTGTGCTATTTGACAAGCACATCGATGAATTTTTTGGTAAATATTGTAACAAATATTGGAATTGTTCGCTACAATAACAGCTGTTATCTGGTGGGTATGTGCTATAATCATAAATAACTTCTCGAAAAGCTTTCTATTTATTTAGTTTAGCGCTATCTTTCATTTTTTTTCAGCATTTCCATATATTTTTGGCTGGCTGTTATTTCTTACGATATGTGGCGAGAATTGGTTTCTCGTTAGTTATTATATGAGGACATTCAAAATAAACACAAGCTGCGTTTTTGCATTTACAGTCTCTTCGTTTTGAGAACTGCATTTGTGCTTCTGCTGCTAACAATTCTCGCAGATAATCTGTTAGAAATTTCGACCAGGATAAAAGGCTATCTGAGCTGTGACTGCTGTCCAAAATGTAAGTGAAGTATCTTCAGATTATTCGCTAACTATTTTTAAATAATAAAACATTGTTCTCTTTAGTGTATGATTGGTCTAGAGTTGGAACAGTTGCATTAATGTTTGCATGTAGTCCGTCTCTGGTTATTATAACAGCGAAGTACTTTCACCTGGAGAAAAGAGAGAATTGGGAAAAACTAAAGCGATAACAGAATATAACGATGAATATAAGGTGGAGTTTATATAAAATTCCTAAACATTCTGACTATATAATTTTTTATTTAATTTTTGTAGGTTTAAAACCTATTTGCGCTTTTTCACAATTGCAATAATGGACTGGCTAATCGAACTATGTGTAGTTATATATCATCTTGTTGGCAATCCACCAGCTTTCCTGCGTTATTTTACTATAAGCTTGATTTTTATGGCAAACATTCTGATTTTTGCTGTGACTATCACTCGCAGGGATGTTATCGAATTGTTGAAACTCTGGTAGCTAATACATATACGATTTATCAAACTTTTAAATGTAAGTATTTTTCTTAAAATTAAGTTCGAATGCGTTTGAGTTGATTATTCGCGATTCTAGAAATCATTATTGCTTTAAGTATGGAATACACTTGAAATAGCGACTTTCAATAAACAATTTTTTTTTCTGGCCTTGTAACCAGGTCTTTTTACATTTTTTTTAAGTCATTTTTTGTGATAGAAATTCCAAATAAGCAGAGTTAAATCAGGTTCGCTTAAAATAAACCGACAAGTTCAAAACTCAAAACCGATTAATTCACATAATTCCCACATTTTTACAGCTAAAGTTGTTGGGGGGCGTGATGATATGGATCTGAATCAGTTCTACTTGATCCTGCAAATTTCTCGTATTCTTTCCAGCGAGAGAGCGAATGTTAATACCTGATTCCCAGAAAATTCAAAACAGAAGACCTAATTTATATTTAATATTCATATTTAACTTAATTAATAATAATGTAAAAAGTACTGTTAATGATAATGACGATAACACTTTAAATAAAATTTGTTTGTTAACCAAAATGTTTACAAACTATTTAAATGTATGTATGTGTTTGGTAATAAGCACACATAAGCAGATATACACATTCATATATATATATAGCCGAAATAAAACACTATATCCGCCTATATATTACTGCATAAATATGATAATCAGTTGATAAAAAGTTAAAGAGATAAAGATAAGCTAAAAAATAGCTAACAGTCGCTGATGAGCAATATTAGTTAAGTCTATAATGATGATGATGATAATGATTATAAGATGATAATTTAACTATCGTATTATTTTTTTATGTTTAACTCGCGGTTTGCTATTAATGAAAAGTTCACAAAAAATCGACGTACAAAAGACTGAGAAAATGAGAATTAGCTTTAAAAGAAGCTAGGCTTCTGATAATTAGAATGGCAGCACTGATGAAGTGAGGTCGTGAGAGTGCCGAGTTCGAAGTGCGCACAGCAAAATGGTTGGAGTACTATCAACACCTAAAAACAAACCACAATCCAAAAGTACAAAAAATAATAACAACAATACCAGCCCATATACGCACAAATGTATCAATAATGATTATAATATTGTTAAACATATGTATGTACATATATATATTTATATTCATATCGTCGTATAATCTAAGAGAGTTTTGAACAAGCGAGCGGGAATCTGCAATTCGATGGGGGAAAAACTGAAGAAGTATTACAATAATGCTATCCCACAAGTGGAATGGTGGAATAATGATCGACAAAAATATGAGAGAGAGAGAGAGAGAAAACTTCCTTCTAGGCGCGCTTATGTTAATGATATATGCTATCTATACAAACACTTTTATGTACATATGAATTTGTGCATATATTATAGGTGAGTATATTTTTGCATAGGTACACCTGTACCTGCTCACACTCAACAGAGCAAAAACCTAACTGGAAAAAGAAAAATAATAGCAAATGGCGAAAAAATAGCGAAAGATCTCAATTATATTTGATTGTTGGCAGAATATGGATATATGTACATGAATGTATATTTATATCTGTAGTGTCTTACATACCTTTAAAGGAGATTTTTTGATGAAATAATATTGATTATTAATTGTGTGTGTATATGGTATTATTGGTATTGTTTTCTGTAAATTGTTGCTTATAATTTGAAGTGATATTGTTAGACAGTATTATGTATTATGCAGCCGTCGACGATAGCTGCTACAATAATAACAACAATTTATTTTTTCTCTTCTGGCACTAAAACAAAAAAAGCACACTATTTATTTGTTAAGTTTTCTAATTATCTTTATTTAAATTTAATTTAATTTTTCACTCCGTCGATAATAAACAGTAATTATTGACATTATTTTTTGCGCGAACACGACCGATCCATATCACATAAGACTTGGCTACTGATTGTCTGTCAAGAAAAGAGAAGAGCTCAAGACAATCAGCTCACATTTGCCTTACATTAAGAGAGACAGTTATTTGTATAAAATTGAGAGAGTGTAGAGCAGTGCTGTCAGGTGTTGAGCTACCGTTTTAGCTAAATTCAAAGAAAAAACAATCTAAAACAAGCTATATGCCTGACAATTTAATCACACTAATTCCTGTTCACTCATCCAAAAATAAGCTACATTCTGCTATTCATATGTAATATACATATGAACATTTTATAGACTTTTCTATTTTCAAATATGCTAGATCTAGCTGGAAATAAGCAAAACTGGCAAGTCTATGGAATTGTGGAGTCATGATCAACCCAAATGAGAGAGGGAGAGAAATCTTCCTTTCAGGCGCGCTCACCCAAATGTTTTTAAATACATATATACATATGTGCATACTTTTATGCGTTATTGGAATTATTTTTCGTAAATTGTTGCTTATAATTTGAAATGCAAAAAAAATGCAAAAACTTAACTGGAAAAAAAAATAGAGGCAAATTGGATTGTATTGACGAATTAATATTGATTATTAATTATCAATTGTCTATATATGTAAGTATTATTTTTCGTAAATTGTTGCTTATAATTTGAAGTGATATTGTTATACATTGTTACAATTATTACAATAACATGTTATTGTATCATGGAGTAGAACATCGGAAACTGTGTGAGATAGAGAGATGAATAACAGTGAATGCATGCCGAGCATGTAGAGCAGTGTAGAGAGTGTTGCCTGCAGCTTAATTCTAAAAAAAGAGGTTGTCTGTAAAGTGGGTATTCGGACGATAGTTAGGCGTGACAACGTCATAACAAAACAGTGATGAAATGATTGCAAACTTTTACGCGCGATTGAGGTATCGTCTAGTTGAGAATCGAGCAGAAATATTTTTAACATGCTTATACCTCAAATTTATTGAACAAAGAATTGCCTGAAAATATACTAGCAAGAATAAAAAACCTGAATTACCGAAATTGTTCTTGATACTTCAAAACAAATAATATTAAAAAGTTAATTAAAAATAAAATATTTAAAAGAAGTTAAAATAAACTTATTCACAAAATTCTGACGCGGTGTTGCACTCGGGTAGTCATGCGTCAAAACCTCAAATAATAGTTATCAGATTTTTAAAATGCAAGAATAATAAACCTTAATTGCCAAAATTGTTGTTGCTACGTCAAAACAAATAAAATTACAAATTAAAATAAAAATAAAAATAAAAAAATTAAAATAAACATATTCATAAAATTCTGACGCGGTGTTGAATATCGGATAGTCATGCATCAAAGCATCAAAAGACAAATAACTTTTATAGCAGCGCCACGACATTGTGACTGCTTAGAAGCCTGAAAGAGTTTTCATAACGCCTGTGGCTTTCTCGTTTTTGAACTTGCTACACTTATACTCACCTCATCACGTCAATAAGCTAAAATAAGCTATATTCATATCAAATGTCACACTGAAACCAGTGCACTCGAAATCAGTTTCTATTTGCTGATCCTTTATAATATATGCTTCTCTATTTTACAGAAATGTTAGAACTAGCCGGAAATAAGCAAATCTGGCAACACTAGTGTAGAATATAGCATCGACAACAGTTAGAGAGATAGAGAGAGAGATGAATAACAGTGAATGCACGCCGATATATACAAAAACCACCATATACATATGTACATACATACTTATGTATATTGTATTCAACAAAACGGCAAACACCCAAACTCCCGCTCCTGTTATTATTTTGTCGTTGTCGATGTTCTACTCTACACTCATTTATTATCTTTCTTTTTTTTTTTGTGAGACGCATAGACTAATAATGTTATCAACACGTGTCTACAGAACTGGCTATGTTAAGGCTCCGTAGAAATGGACGCAAGATGCACGCGAATGAAGTAACCAGTAAAAACGTAAAGTAAAAATTACATATGTTATTTAACATAACATACCATCTCTGGTTTACAGTCTGGTTAACATTATAAGTCAATGGTGAGACAAAGGCGAGATGATTGTATTCCAATTATTCCATAGTTCCAGATCATAGATTGATTTCGTATCCTTTGCTCTTCTCATCGCATTTGTTTGACAGAGAATCAGTAGCCAAGTCTTATATCATATGGATCGGTCGTGCTTGCGCATAAATAAATGACAATTATTGCTGTTTATTGTCGACGGTGTAACGCGCATGATGAATATTAATACAATTTAATAAAAATTAAATTAAATACATATAACAAAATAGATTTGGCAAAGGTAAAAAATGAATCGTATGTTTTTTTTTTTTTTGGTGCCGTAAGAGACGTTGCAAAAGTGTTGTGAAAAAAAAAATTGAAAATCAAATAAATGGCTGTTATTATTGTAGCAGCTACCGTCGTCGGCAGCATAATACATAATAATGTATAACAATATCACTTCAAATTATAAGCAACAATTTACGGAAAATAATTCCAATAACGCCATTTACACACACAATTAATAATCAATATTTATTCATCAATACAATGCCATTTGCCGTTATTTTTCTTTTTCCAGTTATGTTTTTGCTTTTTACATGCAAGCAGATACACACATTTACATATTTACCCACGCATGAAAGTATGCACATATGTATATATGTATCTAAAAACATTTAGGTGAGCGCGCCTCAAAGGAAGATTTCTCTCCCTCTCTCATTTGGGTTGATCATGACTCCACAATTCCATAGACTTGCCAGGTTTGCTTATTTCCGGCTAGATCTAGCGTATTTGAAAATAGAAAAGCCTATAAAATGTTCATATATATTACATATGAGTAGCAGAATGTAGCTTATTTTTTGATGAGTGAACAGGAATCAGTGTGATTAAATTGGCAGGCATATAGCTTGTTTTACATTGTTTATTCTTCGAATTTAGCTAAAACGGTAGCTCAACACCTGGCAGCACTGCTCTGCACTCTCTCAATTTTATACAAATAACTGTCTCTCTCTTTGTAAGACAATGATGAGTTCGGTCGTGCTCGCGCATAAATAAATGACAATTATTTCTGTTTATTGTCGACTGTGAAACGTGCATCACGAAAATCAATACAATTAAATAAATAGTAAATTAAATATAACAAAATATAATAGAAAACGTAACAAATAAAAAGTGTGTTATATATTTTTTTTTGGTGCCTGAAGAGAAGTAGCATTAGTGTTGTGAATAAAATTGCAAATCAAATACATAGTGATTATTGTAGGAACTATCGTCGCGACGCGTCATCGGCTGCAATATACTAGAAACTATAAGGATACATAAAACAACAATATCATAACAATGTCGTTCAAAGGTTTGTAATATTCTTAACTTATATATTTATTCAAATATTGCAAATGATCAAAAATATTTGCAAATATTTGCTATTTTTTCGCCATTTGCCACTATTTTTATTTGTCCAATTATTCTAATTTTTTCCTTGTTAAGAGTGAGCACATATGTACATATACACCCATGCATATGTTTTTGTATAAATCTAAATAGCATTTACAGGAGCGCATAATGGAATAACATGTTATTCCATCATGCATGAGCGTGCCTAGAAGGAAGTTTTCTCTTTCTCTCTCTCTCTCACTCATATTTTGGTTGATCATTATTCCTCAATTCCATAGATTTGTGGGAATGGAATTGCATATTCTCGCTTGCTTGTACAATAATTCTCTCATATTATAAGACGCGTTGCTCTTAAACTTCTACAGTTTGTCATTTCGTATAGAGTTGGCGGCAGATATGTGCACTACGCAATTTTATTATAAACACTCATACTATCAATTACGCTCTCTTTGCAATTTAAAAACTGGAATATTTATGGGGAATAAGAAGTATAAAGGAATTCGGCTATATTGTATGTTTGTGTGACAATATCATCATCATTTTTGTCTCCCCCATCTCTCTCTCATACGGCACCTGTGTACGTTGACAAATGCGCTCTCTCAATTGTATGAAAGTGTGCTCTCTCTCATTTTTGTGAGTGCGTATATTTGGGTGTTGAATATATATGTGTGAATGTGGGCTGGCATTGTGGTTATTATTTGTTGTCCTTTTGGATTGCAGTTTGTTTTTTTTGGTGTTGATAGTACTCCAACCAATTCGCTGTGCGCTCTTCGAACTCTGCACTCTCACAATCTCTCTTCATCAGTGTTGGCATTATAACTATCAGATGCTTTGGAGCACTTACACGTTTTTAAGTACAGCGTTTTTTTTTTTTTTCAATAATAGCAAACTGCTAGTTACAAGCCAAAACAAAATATCTGAATTGTTCAAACGTCACATGGGCCGCAATTCACACGCATTCTCGTTTTGTTAGTATGTGTGCGTGTGTGGTCAACACTCTCGCATGACTGCGATTTAGTGTAATTTCCGCAATCATTTCCTACAGCATTTTATGCCACAACACTCGCGTTGATACAATAAAAAAATTTATATGTATATATACATGTGTACTTATGTGTGTATGAAATTTTTGTAGAAGTGAGGAACTTTGAGAGAAAATTAGCTAACTGACTGCTCGACGAACCTTTAAGCTTGACAGCAGCTGGCTGACCTAAAATTTTATTTGTTTTATGCTTTCATTTTTCAATTGAGTTTTAAAAGCGAATTGCCAACATTTCGATTTGGTCTACTGCCCGCACTAATAGATACCACGTAATGTTAGTTGTTGGTTTTCGACTTTAAAGTGAAAACTTCTTTAATTGAATTTTTTGTTTTTGTGTCTCGTCCTCCGCTCAGTCAAATGGTTTTGCATTAAATTTATAGCGCGCAATAAACTCTTGCGGTCGCTGGCAAAAGTACACAGCGCCAAATACCGCAGGGCAATTACAGCACAAAAGGGCCAAGCCAGAAGGAGGCTCATCTAGCATAAATGGCGAAACCAAAAATCTACATGCATAAATATGTTGGGCTCGGAAGGCAGGCCGCGGGAGACTCGGAGAAACATTCATTGGCCATGGTATGAACGCATCAGGATTCTTACTGATTTGCTATCTCTCTCTATTTCTCTCTCTATCTCACTTATTTTTGCCTAAAAACAACACAAACAAGAACGAGAGTGTTTCGTGCAGAGTAAAAGGTTGACTGAGCAACATTGCAGTACACAAGTTCTATATGAATAATATCCTAAAGGCATTAATTTTCAAATAGGTTATTTTTGTCCGTTTGGCCATTTGGCCATTTGGTGTGCATGTAAACACAACAGCCAATACATATACACATACATACATGCATACGATGGAGTAGTATGTGCTTTCGCTCCTACAATAACAACCCCCTTAGACCACCCTTGATGGGGTAACAGACCATAAAGAGCGAAATATGTGTAATATGATTAAAGCAACAGCAAAAGGCTGAAATAAACAACGCCAGCAGTCGGCGACATGTGCAACCCACAGCATGGAGCACGTTCAACAGCTTCCAGCTACAGCAGACATCGACATATGTATATGTATGTACATTTATTTATGTATGTATACATATATGAAATCTTTATCTCTTTTTTTTTTGCGTGTCGTGGCAGCATTACATGTGGCAATGTGTTATTTATTGCTCATTTATGATTTGGACGCGTCACATTTTGTGAGACATTGTCGACTCGCTGCTTACTGCTTGATCGAAATCATATTATAAGCAAAAGGCATGGGGTCCTATACATATATGTACTTATGACATGTGTCATTCGATATCAGCTGAAAGTGTATCCATTAAATGCACCATTACTTGAAAGCTTTTCAAAGAAATGTCTGAACGAAAAGAGAAATACTTTGTCTTTGAATAAACTTTTATATTAACAACGTGTTAACGTAAGTAATGAGTGCATCCTCATCTTTGGTAAAACCTCTTTTCCAAGTCTTATTAGCTCATGTTACCCTCAAATTATATTAGTCATGCCACATACTTACTTATCATGCATTCGCTCGAACGTCAACCGTTTTGACTGCACTCATAACGAACTGGCAACATGATGCGGCTGTCATGCATGTTGTGCGTATACCATAGTCAACCCAGACAGATGAAATATTTTGCATATTGAGCATAAGCCGCATTGGGTTTGGTGTTATGCGTTCAATTGACAACTGTTGCTGTCTGATTGCATTTTGATTGTTGCCTGACAATTTTCAGCATTAATTTCAATGTGCAACAACGGCAAACAACTCAATAACAATTATGGTGACAAATCTTTCTAGCTTCATATCCCCCCCCCCCCCACCCATTCTCGTGGCACTACTCTGTTTCGATGCGTTGATAAATCTAATAAGCGTCGCGGCCGTCATGCAATATTAAACCGCATCGCTAATGTTGCCACGCCCACTGTCACACCCATCCCCCTCCCCACATTGAAAATGCGCCAGTCTTAAAGGTGAAATGCAATGCAAAAGTTTGCCAACTTGTTGGCGGCAAAACTTTGACTTAATTTTATACATTATATATATTTTTATATTTTTTTTTTTTTGTAGCTCTTCTCTTGCTGTTCTTGAATTTTTTATGCTATTTCCCGAACCAGTTTGCAACAATGCATATTGCAACTTTTTATAATTGTATTAGCAAAAGTTTTTTACGCTTTTACTTTGCCTTCCGCATTGCATTGCTTTTCTCGCCTATCCAGTTAGCCCCTTGAAAACATTCCATAGTTTTTGGGATCTTAGAGATCATTTTTGTTAATACTTTTTTAATTAACTGATAAAATCAACAGAAAATATTCTCACAAAATATGTAACTTTTAGAAACTGACCCAATTACTAAGTAATTTACTTACTTCGTAGTATTAAATACATTACCGGTTAATATCCCAATAAGAGGACTTGAAGTAATCAGCTGAAGTGTTGTTCAATTGGCTAAAGCTAAAGTTTGATTCGGAGCCTCAAACACCTTCTCAATTACAGCCACTGTTGCTTAGCTACTAAATCCATCTGCCCTCATTCTCAGTTTTATTATTATAGACCTTTTTTTTTGCATTCTGCTTTGATTGGGTGTAAGACAAAAGGAAACTGGCTGCACTACTCGGAACTAAACTAGAAATAGGTAGTGAAAATTTGTTGTTAATTTTTTAATGCCTCCACAGATGGGGAAAGTGCAGCTCAAGTGAGACGTAAATGAACAAAGCGCAACGCGCCTTCAGGTATAAAACAAAAGCAAAAGAATGAGAATTAAAAAAATGGTGAGAAACAGAGTGAGAAGTTTGATAAAATGTACCAAGTCAAAGAAAGGCATTCTAATTGATGGAAAGAAGGGGGCGTCGTCGTCTAACCAGTTAAGGGGTAAGTTTCTATCAGCATCGGGTGTTGATTGCGCTAAATAACTGCACAACAATGGCGCCTAAGTACGTTGATAGAAAAGTAATGAAAAGCGTTCGAGCACGAGCTAAAGAAAGAAGACGACGAAGGCAGATGAAATGAAATGAAATGAAAAAGCAGTGAAGTAGGATTAGGAACTGAAGCTATAGCTGGAGGCTGGGTAGCTGATTGGTAGCGCCAACAAAGGCTAATTCGTGCTGCTCTGGCTGGCTGCACCACTACTACTACTACACAATAATTGGTAAAAGTCGAAGGGGATAGAAAATGAATAGAGAATGAAAGCCAAAACAACAACAACAACAACGAAAAACACGATATCAAATCGCAAAAAAACAAAAGACCTAAGACGAAAATTGTGTAAAGTGGTTTTATGGAGCAACAAAATAGAAAAATTGGATTTACCACACACACACACACATACACATATACTCCGAGCTGTTTGGCAGTTGGATTGTGGCTAAGAAGCGAACGCCTTAAGGTTAAAGTAAAGATTGCAGCAGCGGCTCAAATGGATTTACGTGTTGCGAATTTTAATTAAACGATAAAAAACAGGGCCAGCAGACATTTCGCTACCCAACAGAGCCATCGTGAGAGATGGCAATGGATGACCAGGCGCACTGCGTGTGCTTAGCACAAATTTATGGCTAGCAAGTCGAAGGCAAAGAAGAAGAAGAAGAAGAAGATTGAAAGTGTAGTGTATACACTATAGAGGAGGATGATGCAACAGCAACAGCAGTAGCAGCAGCAGCATCATTTGGTTTATTTGCTTCGTTTTTTGTGTTGTTGTTGTTGTTTTGTCTGCCAGCCGGTGTAAAATTTAATTTACGAGCTTGTATTTTCAATATGGCCGCAAGAACGAGGGAGACGGTGAGTGAGGCGGCACTTAAAAGTGATTAACATTAAATCATATATGCAAGGTACAAGGCTCGGGCTATATCTTTGCCGGCCACCTGACCACACAGAGTTCACACTGTCTGCCGCAAACAATTACAATATTTTTTTTTTGTGTTTGTTTCGTTTGCCATGCGCCCCATTCATTTATTTTGACGCACGTACGACTTTTCGCACACAATTTTCACCTTGCGGCAAAGGAAATTGGAAATACTAATAAAACCAAAAGCATTTACAGCTACGCATTTTGTTTGCTAATTTTTAAAGCGACAGCTTATCAACGAGCAGCCATTAGGCTGAGACACAAGCTCCTACAAGACCCCCGCCACCCCCTGCCGGACTTTGTGGTGTGGCAAGTAGAGGGTCTTCAACTTGTTTGATTTTTTGTACTTATTGGATGCGAGGTTTTGCATAAGCAATAAACATAAATTATGGACATACTAGCAATGACCAACAACAACCACGTTGCTGACATTTACTTATGCCCATAATTCATCGAAATCGGAAAAGCGAAAAAGCGAAAAAGATAAATAAAATGCTGGAGGAAAAGTATTTTTTTGGATGACCCATTAAGTAACATCTGCAGCTAGTCTTAAGTTATAGTATTGATATCTGTTATACTGTTATATGAATATTAGCTATAAACGGCGCATCAACGAGATGATCTGTAATAATAAGTAATTGACAATCCGTTAAGTCATAATTTTCAATACTTTACGCTGACCATCAACAGAATCTTGACCATTCTGCAATGTGGCTCTGATTAGTTTTCATATTGTTGCGCCACTTGTTGATTACTTTTAAATGAGTTTTGCTTGAGGGCATTTCATCTTAGCCTTCATCGTCGCCAACATCGTCGTTGGCGCGTTGATTGATATTTACGCGCGTTTGATTGAAGTGTAATCAGCAGTCAGTTGGTTGAGCAAAGAGTGGAAGAGTGGAGACTGAAGCGGCATGTAAGTATTAGCAAATCGTAATTAAAATTGCGCCGAGCGCAAAAACATCCCAACAAATGACGTTTCAAGGCACAAACAATATGCATTAGACTGTGTGTGCAAAGGATGAAAAGGGTCAAAGCACTCAAATGGCTGCGACAAGGACTCTGACTTCACAGTCCAACTCGAATATCAGCAACACGACTACTAACTAACTACTAACTACTGACTGTTGACTGTTGACTGCTAGCTGATGGCTGATGGCTGATGGCAATGACGTTGTGCGTCCCGCACTTTGATGCACTGCTGCGCTGCTAATGAAAATGGTTGCATAAACAAGCGCAGCGAGCACATAATGAACATAGCATGAGCAATAAGAGCAGCCAAGCGCAGACAAACAAAAGAAGGCAGCACTCGGCAGAGACAGCAGGCAACAGAAGGAGACGCCTCCGCACGACAAAAGATGAAAGCCGCGTTGCCACTCATAAATTTATATGTACGCTGACAAATGGGAGGCAAACAAACAAACAAACAAACAGACAGAAAGAGAGACAAACAAACAAACAAACAGACAAACAGACAAATAGACAAATAGAGAAAAGAGCTCGTGTGCTGCCTCGATAGACAAAGCGTACTATGGGCATGGTTTGTCAGTCATTCAGTCTGTCCGTTTGTCAAGCACTCAGACGCCTGGGCGTAAATCAAAGTGAAAAGCTTCCTAATTGCATTAAAAGCATATAAACAAAATGCAATGCAAAACTGGCTGTGTGATAAATAAAAATTCTAACAGCTCGTTATTCCCCTAGACTCCCTTTAATACGCTCAACTCCATGCATTAAGCCTTGGGCTCCTTGCCCCCTCCGATGTCCTTTTGTGCATATATGCGCTCTGTGAAATTAAGCAAATAAGCCGTGGCAACTTTGTAGACGGAATCGGGTTTTTTTTTTTTATATTGCACCCTGCTACTTTTCATAATTTTTTTTAATTGCTACAACAAACTTTTAATGTGCCACAACTCGGCCGACATTCAACTGCCAGGTGTTGATTCAGCTTTGAGTTAACTCGATTTAATTGATGTTTAATTTGTTTATAACTGTTTTAAGCATATTTGTTTTTTAATTCGTTTCATTGTTTGGCTTTATCTTCAAACGAAAAACAACCAATGAACCTTTGATTAATAATAAATATGCTACTGTATCAGAATCGATAACATATTCCCAATAGCATTTCGTTTCGCATGAGAATATATTGTTAGTTGTTTGCGTTATGAGAGGCAATCATGGTCGCATTGCTGAAATTCAATCGCATTTTCTGTTTGATATATGACACGTAATCAAATGTTTTAAGTGCATTGCTCACGCAGCCCCGACCCTGGCTGGCAGTCGTCACTGAATATAAGACTAAATAAATATGGCACATTAAGAGCAAAAGGCGTATAGAAAAATGAGAAAGTTTGACATTCGCATAGCCAGCAAATCCGACAAGTAAATATAATAACAATAAAAATGAATACAGCCAAGGCAGCAGCGCAAACAACAATAATAAAAAAGTGGTATATATATATATATATATATATATGGTATAACAACAATGGGAGGCAAGGACAATTGCTGACAGCTACAGTTCCAGTTTCAGTTTTAACTTGCAAATAACGTTGCCTACTTTTTAGGGCAATGCCAAGAGCTGCCATTTGGCTACGTTTTTCACTGCATTTTATTTTTAAAGACTTAATAACATTCATTATAACATAATAATTTACACAGCTAAACATATAATGATCTTAGCTTAACTAAGTTCCTACAATAATTCGGCTAAATATATATTTTTGCAGATTTCAATCTTAGACTAAACATTCAACAATTTTTGCACACGTTCTATTCAAGATATGCACAGGATATGCACATGTCTGTGATTTTGTTTAAGCATTAATGTTTTCAAGAAGATAAAGAATTTACTGTACAATATACTAAGTCTACTAAATAGCTTATTCTGTGGAAATGTACAGTTAACTTTATTGGGCTAAGTTTTTATTGTTTACTAAGTTTTATTTATTTATGTAAAATCTTTCACTTCACAAGCTGGCAGTTTTTGAAAATATTTTAAAACGTTAATGAAGCTGATAAAATCTTTTGTTTACTCCAACTTAAACTTGAATCCTGGAGTTCAAATTCCAACCTGTCTTGGATCTTTAACGATTTTGTTGTTTGGCTTACGGCTTATGTTTATAGGCTAAGTTACAACAATTATGCTTTTGAATATATTATCTATTACGTTAAATGTACATTGAAATCCACACAATTATTGTATTTTCGATTTATTTAAAGAATTTATATTTGCAATTAGATAATTCGCATGTGCAAGGCAAGAAAGAAAATCAGTGATGCGTAAACTCGCGACTTATAGCTAACTAAAATTAACGTTGGCTCGCTCAGTTGTTTGTTGTCTGCTGCTGCCTCCGACAATTTTTTTAAATGTGAATTTTTAAGCAATTCGATTGGTTTTATGACTCTGACTTAAGACTAAGCTTTTACAGATTTGGCTACTTAATAACTCGAGTATTATTTGTTTTTAAATTATTATTGAATATTATAATTACTTACTAATTTTTGTCATTATAAACAACTTTGAGCAATTTCTTAGCCAGCATAAAAGCCCGAAAGGAACAACGATTTGCCTCTCTCCTTACCCTAAATTTTAAGAAGGGAATTTAAAGGTTTGGTTTCTTCTTAACTTTATACAATACCGAAACAGCTACACTTTACTTAAGTTAATTAACCGCATGACATATGCGGCGTATACTTTATGTGTACGTATTTTGTAATTTTGTGTGTGTGTGTTCGTGTTCGTGTGCAAAGTTGAAATATTTACACGATTTTAATGAGTTTGGCGTTGCTTGAAAAAAGCCGTTGCGTACAAGTGCAATAGGGTGTCGTTGTCGTAGTGGGGAAGGAATGCGAGGAGGAAGAAGAATTGTTGCTGTTGCCATACATCTTCGTTAATTGTTATCTGCACGGCGTGGATGCGCTTAATTGGGCCAACAGGCAGCGGTCATGTTGGCAGCTGTTTGCCTCATTGCTCCTTTTGGCCATGCGTGTGTGTATGGTTGGTGTGGGCGTGGCGGGCTTAGCACACAGAGAGGCATCAGCAGCATTACACAGAAATGCTATTAAGACAGGCAGCGCAAACAGCGAAATACGTGCAATGGATTTGGACGCTAATATCCGTGACCAGCTCATGGATGTGGACACACTGTGGCTTGATGATGATGCTGCTGCTGCCGCAGCCGCAGCGGCAGCGGCAGCGGCTGCTGAGGTTGCGGCCGCCGGGCGACGACTCTTCTTGAGTTGCTTGTCTGCTTTCGGGTGCGTTATGAATAGATGGATAGAGAGAGATACAGAGGAAGAGAAAAACGAGAGAAAATAGTCGAATGTTTGAAAGCACTGATGATGCACTGTTGACAACTGTTGCGTGGGACATGGTTGATGATTATGATTGATGATTGATGTTCCTTGACTACTACTACTGCTACTCACCTTCCAGTGATTTGTCCTGCTGCTGCTGTCTCACCGTCTCTCTGGACTCTAGAACCGGTATGCGTTGATGCTTATCACTTTCCACGCTCTCCTCGTTGCTTTGCCAGTAGACAGAGGAAATTTTCGCGACACACTGCAATAAGAGAAGGAATCGTCATACTCTCTATCTCTCTCTCTCTCTCTCTCCTTGACTCTATTTTCCCGGCAGCTGTTAACTGGCTCATGAAATTTGTGTCGGACACTAAGTGAAACCGTATCGGTCCAGGAGGGACAGGGAGGTATTCGAGCATTGACGGCACACTAAAAGTTTTATGCTTTCATTAACCAACGTACACGCACTGAGCTGATAACCCAAAATGACCCGCATATGGAGAGTGTGACCAGAGAGCTTCGCTGGTATTCGGTCGTTGTCATTGTCATAAAAAGTTGTGCATGAATGTGTGTGGCCTTAACGACAAATATGTAAACGCCCACCCCACGCTGTCAGATTGTAATCAACATGCGCTGTCATGTAATGTTTGCCACAAATTGAATCAAAACGTTCGGACGTTGGCGTTGGACTCACCCGCTCGTGCTCACTGTAGCTGGGCGAATGTTGTGTATCAATTTCAGGGGTCATAATCAGCTTAAGGCCGATCCGGTCAGCAATAACTCACCTTCAACTTCATGTCGCCATGCTTGAAATGTCATCCGCGCACACGAAACTCTAGGCCAAGGCGGGCAACTTCCAGACCCTCGCGTCCCACAACAAGGGGCTCGTATGGACGCAAAAGCGAACGGTTCGCGTGCAAACCGTTAATCAGCCAGCTGAGATGGCAAACGGGCTTCGATGGCGCCGAAGTGCAATTGACGCGCACCACATCGCCAATTTGGTATCGAGGCTGACCGCCAGTGATTTGTGGTCCATGCTTGGGCGTGACTGCAACGAGAGATAAGTGCACACACACACACACACACAAACATAAACGGACATTGTTAGATAGTGTGTGTGGGTGTATTGGTCACATCGATTAGCCATTATATAAACCATATTAGTGAGCAGCCCTAAGCTCAAAAAAAAAAAGTAATGGTGGGAAAGGTTAGACGTTGTTGTTATCAGTAAAATTCCATCGGTTTGGAAACTATATATATGTATGTATTTATAATCGAGTCGTTTCAATCTTAATGAAGTTCTATTATTCCAAAGGTCAAAGGATAATCAATAAGAATTAGCTTATTAGCGTTGAATCGATTGTGAGCTTTGGAATTTATTTATTAATATTCTTTCTGTGATTTATTAACTACGCTATATATATCATATTATAATATAGACTCTCTTTGTTCACCATAGTTGAATTCCTCAACTATAAAATGAAATAAGAACAGTATTAAACGCTGAAACTGTTTTTTATGGGGGCTTAGTTTTTTCAATTTCAGCAACAATGTTGGAAAATTGGCAACAGCTATCGCAAAAAATTAATGTTAAACTTGTGCACGGCTGTTGTTTGTGTTCGAAGTTGTTGCTGTCGATTTTACTGTCGTTGTCGACGACGTGCATTGTGTCTGATTTTGACCTGGATGTTTGCCAATTGGGTCAGTCCACCAACGAACGGACAGTGAACTACTGGTGTTGAGTAAGTCTGCCGACCTAGCCAATTCGATTTAAATTTAAAACCAGCTATGAATCTAATTAAATCAAGTTTTATGCCTGGCATGCCCAAAAGTTAGTTGATGATTTCTTTTCCGCATCGCATTTTAACATGATAATAATAATAATTTTGTTTTCTCTTTGTATTAACATTAAACGCCCACAATAAAATTTTCTTTAATAAATGCAGGGACTTTTACCCGGCAGAAAAAAGAACATAAGAAATATGAATAAAACGAAGAACTTTCCTTGCTTGCTTTTAATGCATTTTCAGTGGGTGTTCATTTTGTTTTTAAGTTTTCTCATCTTTCAGCTCTATCCAACTGCATAAATAATTATTTTCTGTCTTTTATGTGAAGCGACTATTTTTACACTATCCTGACATTGATTGAGCTGTTGATACTTTCTTTTGTATTATTACTATATATATCCTCATTGTTATTGCCCATTTCTTTATTGGCTATTGTCATTGTGACCTCACTTACGTTTTCTGACCACTTTTTCACTTTGCAAGGAGAAAAAATTTACCCTTTTTTTTGTTTTCCAAATGGTTATAATTGTTGGGTATTGTGCCCAAAATAGTTTGTCAAAGCTCTAATATAAAACCAGTTGCTAACCCAAAAATAAATACAAATTTACCAGCTCACATTGATGAAGGCAAACATCAACTTCTAAAATTCATATTGCCCATTTGCATATGCATCTATCGGCACTATAACCAAATGTATCTCGATTCGAATAAGGACAAACAGGAATTCAGCTGGAAGCTTATGATAATCTTATTAAGTGTGCAATGTTAGTTTTGCCCAGTCGACGATATTTTCCTGTTTCTGTTTCTATTTTCAATTTCAATTTCCGTGCCTGTACTTCAAATATCAATTTTTTTTTTTTTTTTTTTTGCCAGGCGCCGCAGCAGAAGCTATCACAACCATCTGAGCCGACTAACTGGGCCAACAGTATTTTCGCCGTGCGCCAGTAATCACAAACAATTATATTTCAGCCACATCGAACACGCACACACACACACACGCACACACATATACATTTAAACCTATACACATACATATATAAGCCTGTCGCATTTATTTCAATATTCCGGCAATTTAAATCATTTGATTCTCTCTCTTTTTTGCCCGGCCATTAACAGGTGATTCATTAACTTTATAGATTTTGCAAAGAGTCGTATGATTTAATCCGCTTAGGCTTGAACCCATTCAAGTATAACGAGGCATGCGATTCAGATCGCTTGACAAACATTAGAGTCAAACGTAATTATGTTATATCCCCAGCAAAACGGAAGCATGCAGCTCATTCTGATTGCTGTAAGCCACCCATCATGCCATCATAGATGTTAGTTAAAGGCCCAGTTAGCTAGTTAGTTAGTTAGCCTAATTACGCGATATAAACAGTTTGATAGGAATGCGTTCGCCCCCTTTGTTCTCACACCAACCTGTCGGAAATTAACACAAAATTGCCTAGAGACTTACAATTGAGCCCCCCCCCCCACCAATGCTGATGTCAATAATAATCATAATCATGGTAACAACGGCAATCATTCTATTGTTTACCTCCACAACAGAAACCGACGTATACTTAATTTACAACTGCATTTCGCAGCGTTGGAGTATTTAAATCAATCAAAAAATATAGATTACCATACAATTATATTTACTTCTCGTACCAATTAAACTAGATAAGAAAGCAATGCTGTTCTTCATTTGGAACTTAAATGTATGTTTGGGATATTAAACAGATGTTTTATTAAAGCATCTAGGCAAAAGTACTTAAAGGGTAATCTAAGTTCGTAGTAGGATTTCATGTGTTAATGCATGTTTGTGCCTGTTAGAGAGCTGAGTTGAAAGGGCAACTGGCAAATGCGAGTGGCAAATAGTAGCGAAAAGCAACTGGGATTTATTTCCTGAGTGGCTTGGCTTTTGCTGTTGCTGTTGCTGGCATTTCAACGGCCGTTGCGGCTGTTATTAAACACGTTTATTCTAAGTTTTCCCTAAAGCACTTTTTCATATTGCGTTTTTTTGCCATATTTTTCGCCATGTTTTGTTGGATTGCGGAAAAATTTCAAATTAAGTTGCAGCACAGCAAACCTTCTATCCCAGCTCCCAGCCGGCAGCTGGCAGCCGGATAGTCGGATTCAGGTCTGGAGCAGTAAGTGAGCAACTGAATTGCATCACGTACATGGGCAATTTGCCAGCAAAATAATACAAAACATACAAAGCACACATATGTACATAATGTAGTATATAGCGCACGCAGACAGATGTGCAGACAGAGTGTCTATGTGTGTGTGAAGGTTGTTGAACGCTGCCCAACTGGTTGACCAAGTGGCTGGCTATGCGTAGCATGTTTCAATTTTTGGTCCATTGTTTTGGCTTTTTCTCATTTTTTTGTTTGTTTTTGGCACAGGTTTTATGCTTGAGAATTTGTAAATCGCAGCGAGAAACAATGCCAAAGCATAAACTAAATAAATGCGAAATATTTTATGCACATAAACACATACACATAACCGTTGTCTATGCGCGTCTGTGTGTGTGTGTGTGTGTGTGTCTACTGTATAGCGAAGGAAACAGATTACTTTTCATCGCTTTGTCCAGGCTAAGCAATTAATCTTTTTGTATACAGGGCATGTTCTGTTTTCTACTGTGTTCCGCTCACTTTGTTTTATTTTGCTCTTTCGCACACACTTACCCACAACAATCATGTCCTCGTGACCGGAAACTGTCTGGAACGAAGGCGCCTCGCCGGACACTTCGCACCGATAGCGGCCCGTCGACTGTAAACTGACCGAGCGCAGGACAACAGCAATGTCCGTTGAATTTTGCAGCTGTAAGCAAATACAATTTATACATGCATTAAATAACGAATGTTTAGAAAAATAGAAAACCAAATTTGTTGAGTGGGTCAACTACTTAAGTTGAGAGCCTAACAGATTTAATTTCAATAATAATTTGGTACACAATAAAGAAAAATCAAAGTTGTATGGCAACATCCATTATATCAATCGATCAGATAGATGATTATATAGATCAACACTTTCAGTGGCTTCATCTTGATCATCATCATCATCATCATCATTATCATTATCATCCCCATCATCATTGTCATCTTCCTCCTCCTCCTCAATGTCAACTTCATCGTCGTCGTATAGCGTTGCTGCAACTTCAACCAAATCTTCTAGATCTTGACCACTCACTGGCATCGCAGCCTCCAATTGTTCGGGACTGGCATCGATGTGCTGCATAGCCGCATGCAGCTTGGCCTGACTCTCCAAATGCATTATGCTATGTCCCCTATCAATCCTGCCCAGACGCATGCCAGCCTCAATGGGATTGCTTTTGGGCTGGCGAATCATTTGGGCAATCATTTCGATGGCATCTTCTCGATCAAGGGGAGGGACACACTCCTCCAGAGTTTTGAGTACCTTTGATTTTTTCTTTGAGAACATTTTAGCTTAACTGATTTCCGAAAGTACAAACTTATGAGTCTTTGACAAGTCGTCGAGTATATGAAAAAAAACTTGCCTACTACTACTACGACTAAAACACGATAAAATTGAGTTATCGCATCGAAGAGTAAGCAACTTACCTCCACATCGACACCGGGCAGCGGAAATACCTGTCCAGGTGGCATGTCACGTGGCACATAGCGATAGAATTCGAAGCCATCTTTGTACCATTTCACAGAGTACAGCGACTCACCATCCAGATCGAATTTGCAGCCTAGAACGGCATCTTCGTGCCGCATTATGTGCTTGGGTATGCGAATTTCAGTCATCGTCAGACACTCCACTGGCGAACGAAATGAGATAGATAAATGAAAGTGGTTTTGTTATTTGTATTTACTCGAGACGATAAAGTAAGTTTTTTTTTTAAAGCGTAGTCTTTGTATTTTTAAGCACTTTAACCAGGCATTAGAACAACGATGTCGTTTCTCTTGCCCGTTCTCTTGCGCGCCTGCAGCTGTTTTAAGGTCTTCAGCTCTTGAGCTGTTTCTCAATGCCAGGCCCATAAATAACCCGCAGCAAGTGCATAAAAGTCAAGGAAATCGAAAGAAATTCGCAAGTCGGTCCAAAACAATGCGCTTTTGTTTAGTCAACACAATGCGAACAAAACCAACTAGCAACCATCCAAGCCAAGCAGCCAAGCAGCCAACTTGAGGCGTGCAAAACGTGCTTTGGCTTTCACAAAACGAATAGACTGGGGAACTTCTCGCCAGGGGCTGCTGAATAGGGTAAGCGGCGGGTGTATGTGCATTGTTCGCACTCGAGACAACGAAACGAAATGAAAAGCTGACGCTTACACACACACACACACACATTACCAGAGAAAAGCCCATAGGTAGGCTTAGACAATTTGGGTCAAAGTTATGGCACGAAAATCAAGATATGAAATTAATATTGCACCAGAAATGAACTCTGCATAAAAGCTGATACTAGTAAGATAAAATTTATGCATATATATCAAAGTATGTATGTTCTTAAATACTTTAAGAAAGTTTTACTTAATTATCAGTTAGTTAATTCACTTAAGCATATAATAAGATTTGCTTAATTGGTTGCAAGGGCCAAAGTTTCAACCTGAGCCGTAAGGAACTGAAGTCAGTAAACGGGAAAATCCGCATATGAGAATTAAACTTTAGTAACCATATGGCTACAATATATATATATATATGTATATAGACTGTGCTTTGACAAGAATTCTATAAAAATCTGTACGAAATAAAGTACGTTGGCATTTGGCTAAAATTAAATGCACATTTTCATTAAGCCACAGGAAGCGGCCTCATTCAAGGCATTTAACATTTTTGTTTATGTTTTTGTGTAAATTCGAATGCAGAAGCCAACCAAGCCAACCAACTGCCCACCCACCCACACAACCACCCAGTTTGCCTTTGGCGGCAAAACAAACAAGTACAAAGCGACCAACGACAAAGGCAAACAAACAGCCGCCATTGGAGCGGCGACAACGACGCCGGCCTGGTTCCCAGAGTTGATACCCAGAAACAAGAACTGCGAGCCAGAAAAATGTCGCAGCCAGCAGGCCAGCAGCCGTGCAACTCCTTTGAGTGCAGTTCCGTTTAGAAGCGGCGACGCGGCGGTTTGTTTATGCGTGGCGCACACTTTGAGCCGAGTATTTATGACATAAGTATGATTTAGCATTATGCACTCTCAACTCTCATCGACTCACTGCTTTCAACGACTTATAAGTCCAACAAAGTTCATCACTAAAGGTTCTTTTAAGTGTACTTTTTCTTTTATACTTTAAGGTAAGATTGTTTTGCATAAGCTCTGCTTTGACAGAAAAAACCCGTTCGAAGATCTGCTCCTGTTTTTACTTGCAGTTGGCATTTAAATAACTGCAATTCAAATTAACCTAGACTTGTTTAATCAAAATCTTGAGCTATGTCAATTATAATGCTGTCAACAAGTGCAAAATCATTAGTTGCTCTTGATCCCAAAATAACGCTGACAAGTGTCAAGAAGAGGCAGTCTTGACGGCAAGCTATCAACGCTAACTTGATTGAAAATCAAGGGCAACCTGGCTTATTATTTACCAAAAGTCTGGCTCAAAATGACAACGTGCAACATTGAAAGTTTCGCCATCAAACGCGGTGCTTAATTAAGAAATTGTGAAAGGAAGCAAAAAACGACTACTAGTATGGATGGGCAAAAAGTTTTCCATTTGATGTCGTGTAAGCGCTTCAGTTACGATCTAAACACTTTTACTTCATAAATAAAGTTGCCACAAAAGTTTCTTGGTTAATTATTGTTGATTTTTAAATGATTTAACTTGCAGCCTGAGGTCAAATGTCAGACGCAGACAAAGCCAAATAAAATCAACTTAGCTGGTTTGAGGTGTCTTGCGGCAAGTGTCAAACGCAGAAATTCCAAATAAAGTTATTTATTTAGTATATTAAATCAGTGAGATAAATACTATATACTAAAAAGGAATTTGCTTTTGTGATATTTATGAGAAATCAATGATTACAAATGAATAAACGTTTCCATTTATGGCTAGCATAATAATGCCATCAAGATAATAGTTTAGACTGATTGGATGGTTGGCAGAATGTTGGATCAGTTGGATGGCGGATGGCAGCAGCCAAAGTCTTGAGCAAATAAAAAGATGTTTTTGCATGTTTCGCAAACGCCTGCAGCATCAATACGCATCAATAAACCACCACCACCACCACCCCTTTCCTAGCTTAGAGCTTTCGCCTTCTGGGATGAGTCAGTGAGACAGACAGACAGACAGACAGACAGACGCCTGGAACGTGCTTAATCTGCAATCAGAAGCGGAAGTTTGTCTCAGTCTGCAACAACAACAACAGCATCTGCGACAGGCCTGCCATTGTCTATGCCCCAGTCTATGCCACAGTCTATGCTTCAGTTTTATGTCCTTGTCTGTGCATGTGCCTGTCTGTGTCAGGCTCGTTTTCTTTGACGATGAGTGCGTTCTGTTTTTTTTGTCTCTCTTGTCATAGTCGTTATTGTTTGTTGTTGCTGTTACTGAAAATGGAGCACGTTTCTCGCTCCTTTGCTGCATTGCAGGCGCACTTGCATTTGCATATTTGGTGGGTTCCAACGCCGAGAAACTTTGTCATCGATTCGAAGCCAGCTCATAGTAATGGAAAAGCCAGCGAATTAATTGCAGCAACAAAACAAGCACAAGTTTTTTTTTTTTTTTGATATTCACTAGGAACAACTATGTTTTTCGTTTGAATTTATGAGTGTCGTTTGTCCATTTGCATTCAGAGAGCGTATTAAAATGCAACACAAAACCACGTTTAGTTGAACCAATCGCAGTTGTTTAGAACACAATGGTTAAATGCTAACAGAGTGGTTTTTCCAAAAACAAACAACAACAGTTAATGAGCAGAGATAAGATCTCATAATTAGTATTAAAATTGATAAAGGGAAATTAGTTAGAAAATAAATCATAGCAACATTGACAACGAACAAATTATTATTGTCAAATTGTCAGGAGCCAAAAAGAAAAACAATACATATTTTCATTAATTAGGCTATCAATTAAAGCTTGCATTTATACACAAAAACACAAACGATTCTGAAAAGTTGTAATAATATAATTAGCTGTAAATTGCCTCGCAGCCTAATTGAACGCAATCAACCTCAGCTTATTTTCGCATAATAATAATAAAAATAACAAAAACCGAAATATGAAATTGATTAATTCATTTAAATTGAGAACGTCAATGCGGCTGCCATCGATGATTAATTACATGACATGCACCTGTGGCAACATGTAAATTGTTGTTGTTCTTGCATACTTGAAATTGATATGTATTTAAAAAAAACAAAAACGAACAAAAATGATTTTCAGTGGAGTCTTCTTCTTTAAGCGATTTATTATACCAGCAATTGCCAACATTCTGCTCAATAAATATTTCAATCAGCTTTGCTTTAATATAGTAGTACCCTCCCCCCTAAATACATATTTCTACATTCTACTTTTCATTAACTGGCAGCTGCTGCGTGTCGGTTAACATTAGTTTCATATACTACTACTACTACTACGACTCGGCCAATAAATATGTGTGTGCTTTGCCTGTTGTTTGATTACATTTGGCAAGAGTGTGGCGCCACGTTTGCTTAATTTCATTATTGTGTTGCTATTTTTTCTACGACTATACTACTCGGCCGGCCATATTTTCTACTTGTATATTTCTTTCTCCTAGCTTCGTACATGCGTACGTGACCTCATAATAACTGTAAGTAAGATTTTTATCTATAATTCAGTGGACGCGCTTGCCGAGCCAATTAAGTGGCCAGCCAACCTTGCCTTCTATTCATTCACCACATTAAACGCTGAAAAGGAAAAAAGTTTTTTAGTGCCTTATCAAATGGTTAACATACGCTTTGACATCTTGAAGAAGACAAATAAAAATAAAAATTGTAATAATGATGAAACAAAATGTAACACAATTCTATTTATGACTTAATGTTTCAGTGAAAAATTCTTCAATCAACAAAATCAAAATAGAAAAATAAATAATAAATATTTAAGTGTGCTCAGCATAAATAACGTATACGCTGTGCTACTATAATAATTTTCAAGTCGATTATTATTCTCTCTCTTTTATAGAATAAACTTTGTATTGTTTTGTATAAAGTCTGTAAATTAAGCTGCCGCGCTAAATTTGTTAATATTTTCAAGTATTTTAATGAACTTAATTGAACATAAGAAATAAAATTAATAATATATAAAGCAAAGTTAAGATAAATGCGTCAAGAGTTTGCAGTGAAACGAAGGTCGTAAAGAGGGTTAAAACATGCCACAAAGTTTATCGTTTGTCACTGACTGCCTAGATTTGAGCACTTTGGCCTGCCAATGGATTCGAAGGATACAAGGATTCAGAAAGGCTTTTGAGTCTGCGACTGCTTTGGCTTTAGCGTTGACTTTGTCAACTGTCAAAGTTGTTTGGCAGCGCGAAGAACTCGGCATGGCCTTAAATCGATTAAGTGCTCGTAAGCAATAGTATCAGACTTTCGGTGTGCCACATGCCTCTTTAGGGGCGCCAAAATGTGGTTGGCTTGTACGGTCTGGGAAACTAATATTGTTGGCCAAAATATTTGCACGCCCAAGATAAATGTTAGCAGGCGGGGCGGGGCAGGGCGCAACGAAAACTTCTTGGCCAATTTTTGTGAGTCTCGTTCGTCGTTCACCAAAGTTGCTAATAAATTAAATAAACATTCTCGTTGTCCATCCCATCCCCATCCCACCCGCCCCTTAATGCCAACCACTCGTAAACTACTACTTACCGCTGCTGGGCAGGGTTGCCAGGCCAGTCAGAGCGAGCACCGGCAGCAGCAACAGCAGGCTGTGCAAGGATGTTAAAGATGTGAAGGATGTGGGTATGCTGCATGATGTTGGGCATGATGGGGAGCAGCCGGGGCAGCCGGGGCAGCAGCAGCTCAGTTGCAGGCAACGTCCACCACGTTGTCGTCTATTCAAAGTTGCAACCATTTTGTTGCATTAATGTGTTCACTCCTCTCTCTCTCGCTCTTTGTGTTTCTTTCTTTTAGTTATTTTGGTTCTCTCGTTTGGTGGCTGTTTGTAACACTGTTTTGGCGCTTTTTCTTGGCCAAGTTTTTCTTTCGTCGGTTGTCGGTTTCGGCGCTGGTAAAACTTTAATTTTTCAATTTGTTGCGGAATTTTTGGTTATTTTTCTTTTGCTACAATTTCAAAGCACGCAGCGTGTTTTTCTCATCATTTTCTCTGTTCTTCTTTCTTTGACTGCTTTTACTGCTGTTTGCTTTGCGTTTTAGTTTGCGTCACTTTGATGTTGTTGTTGTTTTTGTTGTCTCATTTGCGCAATGCAATAAATTTGGCTTGACCGCTAACCAGGAAAAAGCGTCACCCTCCAGGATCTAAAGTCTTTCTCCTAGAACTCTTACTGCTCCTTCCGTTGCTTTTAGATGTGGCCAGCGTTCTGTCGTTTGCTATTTATTTTTATATTCTATGCGCTTCGTATTATTTGCGTTTCTTATTACATGCACACAAACATACACACACACACACACACCTTCACTGTTGCACACCATATACAGGAGTGGAAGCGAAAAAGTATGTATTCACAGTTACACATTTACATGCGTCCTGCCCAGTGTTTGTTTAGCAATTTGTGTTTGTCTATTTGCCCGCGTTTTTCTTTGCTTCCCGCTTTTCCATTAGAATTTGTCTTTCTTATTCGCTTTTGTTGTTGTTCTTGTTGTTTTATCCTCCAGCTTGGTAAACGTGTGCACAAATTAATTGAAGCATCAGCAAAACGACAGTATCCACATTTCCCGAAACAAATTCGTATCCACAGCGGTGGCAAATATTAAACTGCCAGGAATATAGACAAAAATAAAATATATGTTGAGTTTGCTTTCAAGAAATTTATTATTTTCAATCAATATAGAATATGTTAAGTATAATTTTAATGAAGTTGAAAGCTTAAAATAAAAATATACAAATATTATTTACAACTAAACCAAAACGTTCATTAGCAATTAATATCCTGATCGAAAACCTTATCTAAACTGTCTAACTAAATCGAGTGCTATGCAATAAACTTAATTAAGCTGCTCAAGAAACCGAATGACAGACACATAAATAAATGCATAATAAATTAATCATTTTCATATTCGAATGTTCCAAGGCAGAAATATGACAACAGCTATGAGATTTGCTTTACATTTGTATCTATATTGTCTTCTTGATTCAAATTTAATTTACATAAATTCAATTAAACAAACATAAGAAAACCCACAGTGGGAAACTTTTGTAATGAAAATCAAGTTTTCGTAATTAGAAGCTATGAATAGTTTAAGCACCTTGCTTTCAGCTAGTATTTAAAACGAGGTTCACGCACATGCCAGCCAACAATTGAGTGGCTTATGCAAAATAGTTGTTGGACCACATTGCGTATATAACATGATGACAGCACCCTTGCGCTCTGTGTGTGTGTGTATGTATGTAAATAAGTAGAAGACTTCAGATCATTTTTGCATAGCCTTGGTCTTGTTTTTGCCCAGCCTTTTGCATAATTAATTATGTGGCTAGAATGGCGTCGCCTTGTCAAATATGCAAATTACCAAGGAACCACCAACAACTAACTTGGAACGAAGGACATCACCTCTTGAGGGTCACTCACATGAGGCAGCTGCCTTGGCTACCAACAGTTTAAAAGTCACTTTGGCAGCTTTGCTGTGAGCACATCTTTAACTAATAAAATCAAATTACGCATACGCCTCAGAGTGGCATTTTTAAAGCTTGCTTTAAAACCAACAAGCAAAGCAAAAAAAAAAAAAAAAACTAACAAGACACTGATATTTCAATTGGCTTGTTCAATGGCTTGCGGCACAAAGAAAGAAATATCACAAAAAAAAAAACATTCAGATTCGGAGATAGGAAGAGATTCTAAATGCGTGCTGTTATGTAGGCCAAGCTCAGCTGAATGAAGCAATGAGTAAATGCTTGACTAACTGACAGACTGACTGACTGCATAGCGTTGCTTTTCCTTATGGCATGGCCACGGCCAGTGCTAGCTTTTAGATTTAGCTTTAAACTAAGTCATAAGGAAAAACAAAATAAAAGAGCAGCCATATTGATAGATAATATTTTATTTGTTGCAGCAATAAAGAATGTGTGTCAAATATATTTTATATCCTTTCATAAGCTATATATAACTCTTGCCTAGAGTATATGGCCTTTTTTGAAGGTATTTCTTAAGCCAACTTTCAATGGAATTCTTAGCTTAAATGCTGACATGCAAAATTTATTTTGAAAAGAAAACTTTTCTTTTATCCCTGTTCTCAGAAGCTTAACAAAAAATCGATGCATATTGATACAACAGATTTGAAATCAAGCTACATTTATTGAAATTGCAAACTCAATTTCCCCAAATAATAATAATAATAGTATATGGCATGGTATCAATTTCTAAATTAGCCTCATAAAATAGCACAATATGAATTAGATTAATGGGCCGAGTTTTTGCATATTTTTTTTTTTTTGGCGGTTTTATAGCTAGAAACTCATAATTATTATTATTTATGGTGACACCTGAGGCGCGTGTAAAAAGTTCAACTGAAATTTTGTGTGCAGTCCATTACAAAAATGCTGCACCATCCCCTCCCCACTCACCCATAACCTAACCCATAGGGAAATATGGCTTAAATTGTGTGAGACTCACTTTCTTGATGTTGCTGTTGTTGTTGTTGTTGGGCTCTTCTCCGCTTCGGGGCTTTAATATGCTTTGTGGCCAGGAAGTTGACGATGTTGGCAATGAAAAGGCAGCTTTGAGTTGCTTTTGTTATTGTTGCTTTTGTTGTTGTTGCTGCCGGCAATTGGCATATTTTCTATTTGGTTTCTCTGCAGAGAGATGATGGCAGAGGGAGGGCGACAAGACTGTGTGTTGGCCTAGTCTGGTGCAAAAGTTAAACTTGGAAGTTAGACGACGGGGTGCGAAGTATTTCGTGCTTTGGCAGCGTGCGCATATTATAATAATAACAAATTATTAGTTGACACGCACGTAACGGTACTTTCAATTATAATTTATGCATTTTAATTTGTCAAGCGACTAACACACACACAAACAAATGCTATGACTATATTTCTGAATACACTCGCATTAAGCTCAAACCGAACGAATGTTTAGCTGCAATCCACTCATAGTAGTATAGTTATTGGTATAACTTGATGTTGTTGTTGTTGAGTTTGTTTGTTTTTTGTAGCCTCGTCACACACAATTCGTATTCATAATTTTAGCTTTACATTGCTAATTCACGCACACACCACACACGCGCACACACATGTGGTTGTCGTTGTCGTTGTTTTGCCGTCGTCGTCGTCGTCTTCGTCGCAATCGTCGCTTTTTCTTGTCGGCCTCGCAGCGCTTGTCGTCGTCTCAACCACACAGCACCAATAACCGAGCAAGACTAAAAGCTTTGCTCTTCTCATCACCTGGTTTTCACTTGGTTCGCACGCACGACACAACCAAGCACAGTTGCACTGTGCTGTGGCACTGCCGACGCTGGCGACTCTGCCGAATGACGCCATGCTGCCAACGACCGGATATCAGGATAAGAAAATGCCGAGCTACTCGTAACTTGGCCAAAAAGGAAATACGCTCGCACAAACCCAATTCGCATTGTCTGAGGTTTCGAAAGCACCACTCGACACTCAAAGAGACAGAAAGAGAGAGAGAGAGAGAAAAAGAGAGAGCTCAAAAATGAGAGAACATTTGCAAGAGCACGGAGCAAAGGTCGTGAAATTGCTGTGTGGTGGCAGTTAATGCGTTTTGTTGAGTGTTCCAATTCCATTTTGTATTGCAACTTTAGCTAGATAACTGTTAAATTTAAAAACAAATAGTGGGAAATTTTTAGCTGAAGTTTGTGTAAATTAGCAAATTTTATGAATGGCAGCGTTAATATTTAAGTTCTATTAAAATATATATACTTACATATTTGTATTATTTGGTATCAAAAACGTAGCAGGATACCGCACAAATATGATATTCTACTGCGAAACATTTACTTAAAAATTTTAATTGTTAAAAAAATCTAAAATTCATGCTTTTAAAACGTTCTTTGATACACAAGTCACAAGTCAGGCTAACCCATAGCTAAGATTTGCCGTCATAAACATAATTTTCTTCGAAATGCACAAAAGCAACAACAAAAGCAATCAGTCACAATGATGCCGAAAAAACAGCATGAGCTTCAGGCTGCGGATCATTAGGCCAGACAAAAAAATCAACAACAACAAAAAAAAACTGCTGACTGCCGCACACTGTGTTCAGACAGAAATCGAAGTTGGCCCAAACTGGCCCACTAACCGAGGCAGTAGAATCTGAAATTTGTTGGTGTTATTGTTGCTGTTATTGCACATGCCAGAAGCAATTTGAAGTTGAGGCAGGCAGCATTTGCCCAGCGTTGGCTCATTGACAGTCATAACACTCAGACGCGCCTCAACTTGAAGCTAATTTGTGCGCAATTTGTGTGCGGAAACAGGAAGACAGAGACAGATACAGAGAAAGAGAGTGAACAGAATATATAGGCAGCGAAATGTGGAGAGTTAAGAATTTGCACTTTTAGTTAAGCGAAAAACTTTACTCTTGGCAGGTTGCAATGCACGCTAATTTTGCCACAAAAGACAGAAATGAAAACAAAAAGAAAGAAAAATGAAACAGAATGTACAAGAAGGAAGAGAGATTGAAAGGTGGCAAATGAACTGAAATTGATTGCGTCAACTTTTTTTTGCAACGCACATCGCACTTGAGTGTGTAAGTTTGTATCTTTCTGTTCTGTTTCAAGTTGTTTGTAAATTGCATAAATTTGATGATCGAATTTTGTTTGTAAGATGAAGGTAATAATACAAACATGTTCTGCTCAATGCTCAGTGCTCTGTGGAGTCCTTTTGTCAGTTGCTGAAGCAGCTAAAATTCGTTTAAATCTACGCAATTCGAACTAATTGGCGTCTGTATGCTGTATTCATGAACTGATTGAATCTCTTACGCTCCACAAAGCTTCATTATTTAACGTTTCAATTACAAGCCCAAGTGAGAAGCGACTGAGGTTGAGACTGAGACTTAGACAAGACACAGACACAGACACAAGACCAACTGGCATTTCAAAATCAAATTTGTACTCTTGGCTTATTTTGGTAGATCAGGCAATGGGGTCCATGTCGCTCACACTGACTGACTGACTGGCTCTAGAGTGGATAGTCATCAACGGATTTAGTCAGTTGCAGATATTTAGCATGTAAATGTGAGCTGGTTGGTAAACTGCCAAATAGTAGTAGTGCGACACCCCCTCTTACAGTCTTGTCGCATCTATTTTGCATACAAATTACTTTTCTTTATGTTTTTACTTGAATTTTGCAAGGACTGATGCTGCTGCTGCTACTGCTGCAGCTGCCTACAAAATAATTTAAATGTTTCATTTGATTACAAATTGTGCTCTGTATAAACTGAATGCTTGTGTTTAATTGTGTGTGTGTGTGTGTGTCTTAATAACCAGATACGGTATGTAATAGTTTAGTTGCCTGATCAACAGATAGCCGAACAACATTTTGACATTTTTATGGTTTTATTAAACTGCCAATTCCTGCTTAATTTAAATCATTTTTCTTATATGCGAAACCCTTAAAAGTATGCTATAGTTTTGATAACCGAAAAGTCTTTGTCTCAAACAATTGAAAGTGTTGGCAGTCAGCTTTAGCCACGCAGTCAGCCACGAACAGTCTGCATGAAAGGCATAAACTCTTTTAAACTCACATACATTCAGCATACATTCACAAAGCAACACCCACTCAACAAAGAAGTCGGTCATTGGATTCGCACAACGAAACGCAGTCGGAGCACGCTCACATTTTGTTCATGTTAAGCATTATAACAAAAAGCGAAAACAAAAAAAAGGGGAATAGCACGCACTGGAGCACACAGAGGAAACAAACACATACTCAGTTTTGTTTGTGGTACAGCCGACGAGAATGTCAAAAACTAAGTTAATAAAACAATTATATATCCTTATGTATAGTTTTTTTGTACATGGAACATGAAGATTCTTACAGAATTGGAACTGATTTTATGTTTAAATATTTTGCATCGATGATGAACGAGTTCGTAAAATTTTGTCGGTATCAACTAAATGTGCAATTCTATGTGCATGTCCGGGTGATGATTACTGTAGCCTATTTACGAGTGTGTGTATGTTTGTTTGTGTGTTTGTGGAGTCATTGGACGCTGGCGTCTAATGATTACAGACATGTTATTACTTGACACACAGGACTCCAAAGGGGCGGACATCCCCGAGCGGACGCCGAGCGACAGAGTAACAATGCAAGAATTTTCTTCTTTTTTTTCACTGCAATTATTGTTGGCTTTATGATGTGTAAATGCATACGTACCCCCTCTCACACTCACAATCACTCACACACACACACACACACACAATATGCTGGACTTTTAACTTGGGCAAACATAAAATTGCCATAAAAATAACATTAGATGCCTCGCGGGATTTGCTCATCAGACAAACAATGCGACACTCGCAGTCCCACCACACACACACACACACACACACACAAGCGACACACATCCGTCGACAAAAGTTTGTGACACACAGCACACAGATCAACGCTCTGCACTCCCCGCTCTGTCTTCAATACCCTTATAGTCTTAGAGAGAAAGTCTCGTCATTGTTTGTGCACAGCTTCATGTGTTATGATTGTTTGTTTCCGCTGTGCGTGCGTGTGTGTGTGTTTGTGGCATTTATTACACTCGAGCGCTCTAATCAATGTGCACCACTGATTAATGTGAAGCATTTGGCGGCACTGAACGCGCGCGCACCACAATTGCATGGTTAACAATACAGTTTGAGCCGCTATTTGTAAGCTTGCGGCCAAAGCATATAACTCGGGCATTCCAATGCATTGCCCTCAATGAATAATTAAGCGGTTTGCACACATTCATCACACACACACACACACTCAGACACATACATTGAACCGCAACGAACTTCACTACTATCACACTAACACAGTTTGGCCGCAGAAACCACAGCGTCTTTAATTTAAGTCAAGTCGCTGGCTGACTGACTGAGTTTCCTATTAATTTTTCAGCTCTTCACGTGTGTGCGTGTGTGTGTGTTTCTTGAAGCGTTGCGTATACGACGCATTAGCCGTTTGGTGGGCCCAAACCGGAACGGATGCCATCTAATTTATAGAACATGGCGCATATCTGTCAAATGCTCTGGCCCCAAACAGGAAAAAGGAGCTGAAACACATTTCGTCACGTTCACCAAATGTAGACATTAAATAAATATCAAAAAAACGATGTAGAAGCGCAAAGAGCATCAATATTATTCGTTCGCCTTCTCTTGTATTTGCGTTTATTTTTAATTTATTTGCGTTTGCTCATTGAAATGCTGCCTGCACAAATATACGCCCACAAAGCCCCAAATAAATGACAATTTATGTGCTCGCCTGTCATTTTTAAATGTATATGTTATTTTCGGCACCCCAAAACAAGAAGAAAACAAAAAAAAACATAGCCGAAACAAAACAAAAAATGCCAAATAAAATATAAAAATATTAAACGAGTTTTGAACATGCAATTTTTACCTTCACCCAAAACGTTGCTGTCCGTCATAAATTCTCGTTATACAATTTAAAACATTTGCTAAACACGCATTTCCTTTTCCAGTCCAATGGCATAAATATTCATCTGTTTTTTTTTGGTGGGCTGCCCAATGGCCGTTTGTTTGGTCATAGGGACAAGGAGAGAAGAGAAAGGGGATATGCCTGTGGACAGGATAACTTGGCCAAAATTGCCTCTCGCATTCACACAGATAAAATTGTCAATGTTTGATGAACGCGTATCGAAATGCACATTTAAACGCATAAATAAAATATAAACATATATTCGGTCGTACTTGCATGGTTTGGCGGTTGCTTATATTTAATAATACCAAATCATTCGAATAAAAAAAAAAATAAATGTCAAAAGTGATAGAAATATATATTCAAATATTCGTAGATATCATCAAAATGCTTTGCGCGTATGCCAAAAAAAAAAAACACTTTAAGTTAATTTGCCATGAAGCTCGAAGTGATCGCAAACACACATAGAAACAGTTTTTTATTTATTTATTTTATTTATTATGATTAAATTGGATTGGCCAAATGGCATTCAAAGTTGATTAGTTGGACATTGAAAGCTATCATGTTAAGCTTCATGTTTGACTGGAATTTTGTATGAGCCTAACATGGTTTTTAGTATTTTAGTATTTGAATGTTGTTATGCTTTCCATCTCTGCTTGACAACTTACTGACATTTAGTTTGGAGGACTTTCGGGCTGTTCGCACCTCGGCCTAAGTAAGTCTTCACGCTTCAGCTCGCCAGCCGCAATGCTGTGTGTGTCTGCTCGATGAACCACATGAATTAGTGTGAGTTAATTTGTTGCCATCATCAACATAGCACACATAGCACACACACACACACCACAAGCACACATGTGTAAGCCAAAGCACTTCAGAGCACGTGTCAAGATTCACGCATTGCGGAAAATTTGTCTGGGAGAAAATGAAAAATGGACAACGTGCTAAGCCGTAGTGAGCCTTGAAAATTTATTAACACATGCCAATCATAACAAAGGGAAGCTAAAAAGCCAATATCGCAATTTCAGAGGGTAGGCAAAAAAGAAAAAAGATCCAAAGTCAAACTATAAAAAATATTTAAAGGTTGCTAGAAAAGAAGTTAGTTAAACTTTAATTCAAGGTCTCAGTATTTATAGCGAAATGAGAGTTTTTTTTGGATTTTGAGAACATGCTTGCAGGCCTATTACATCTAAATAGTTCACAAGTACAATCACGTTTTCGATTATGAAAAATGTTTTCACTCACATTGCTTTCTTTTGCTTATGCATATATTATTTATTATATGCTATTGACAAAAAAAAAAGACCATTTACAGCATTTGCCCAGATACAAAGAACAAAAAACAATTTTACTAGACTTTGCTGAGTTGCTTTTATAAGGCAAAATGCGGCGCATACGTAATCAAAAATAAATTGATAACGATAAGAGGTATAGAGTGAGTGACAGCCTGCGGTTTCGTTTGTTGAGACTATTAATTGATTTTGTCTAAGCTATGACCACCACGCCCAACATCCTACTAATTCCTCTTACGTAAACGCACTCAAAAATTGTGCGGCATTTGTGCAACCGAGCGCGATATTAGCAAAGCTGGACACTGAAACTGCTTAACTTTCATGCAATTTACAGCTTAAGTAAACGACTTTTAGCTGGACCACAACTCCTACTCCCTAGTTACACTGGGCATAAATCTATGGGCAAGCAGCTAGCATTTTGCTCAACGTACTACAAACGACAAACAATTTTATTGTACTGTGAAGAGTGAGGCAAACACACACACACACACACACACACACACACATGCAAGCACAATGCGATATGAGTGAGGTTAAGTTGGCCAGCAACAACGAAATTGCAAAGGGATATGACTTTCACACACACACACACACATATACCAACATACACTAACACAAACACACTCATGGTTGCATGCGGTTGCAGTTTTATGCGTTGGCATGGCTCCTGCCACTGAAACGCCCAACCCACTGTCACACAGAGAGCAGTGTGCTGGATGCCAGGAGGCAGAGTAAGGGGCGATAAGGGTGTATGCCCCGGTAGCGAGAACGAGCACAGCTTGATCCTTTTTTATCTTCTATTTGATTTTCATTTTTAATACGAAAATAAGTTTAGCTTAAAATTGAATTATTTGATTTATTTTGTTGGCAAGTGAAGTCTGCATGTGTGTGTTTGTGTGTGTGTGTCTCTCTCTCTCTCTCTCTGCTTAACTTTTCTTATTTCAATGCAGTACACCGAAAAGTGATTCCAACATTTTGCTGGCCATTTTGTCTGCGCTTTTGACTTTGAGCATAATTTAATCGGATATTTGTTGCTTTCTGCTGTCTTTTTATATTATTTAAGTTTTATATTCTGGCAACTAGCTGTTGTTGTTGGCCAACGATCCCAAGAAAAGAAAAAAAAACAGGCAGCACAAAAGCAAAAAAAGAACTAAATAAATTAAATCCCCTATCAAATTTACAAACTGCATTTTATACACATACACACACACACAAAATATACATACACATTTAGTCCAGTTCAGGCAGTCCGATTTTTTATTGCCAATTTCTGTGCTTGATATGCCTGAGGCAGAAAAAAAAAAACAAAGCATAAAACAAAAGTCACACAAGATTTTAATCATCTTAATTAGTTTACGGCTGCGTTTGCATCTGATTTCATACCGAAAATATAAAAGAGAGAGACAGAGAGAGAGAGAGAGAGAGAGAGAGAGTGAGACAAAACAACAAAAACTATATGTAGAAACGTGAAAAATTGCCCTGTCCAAGAAATGTCTGCACATGGCTGCAGTTTGTTTTTTGTGTGTTAGTAACAACAAACTCGGCATCTGCAGCTGCAAATGTTTGCATAAATATGCGTGTGTTTGTTTGTGTGTGTTAGCCAAATTGAATTTATGACCTGTGGCGTTGCACACACTCACACACAAACACTTGTTCATTGAGGTTCAGCAGGTTGACTTGCGACATTGTTAAATTTTTGCTTGCTAATGGTCAAAGTGTTGCAAACTGCTGCATGCGGCATGTGCTTGTCATTTGATGTTGCTGTTGCATGACTCTTTTAATATGCCATGTAATGGTCACTTTTTTGTTGTTGTTGTCTTGGGTGTGCGCTCAACAAACTAACAACTGGACTCTCATTTGGCAGCACCAATTCTACTCAAATCAAAGCTTACATTGGACAGCTGTACAAATTGCATTAGCAGTTAGATTTATGTACCCATTCACATAAATCACAGATAAAATATAGTTGAACAATTTCTTACTGAACTCAACTTTAAGATAAAGTCCATGTTCTTCATAATTTTTTATGCACTAAGCTTTTAACTGGCATATTTTGCTTCACTTTCTACACAACAAATGTGGCTAGCTCCGGTTTCCGATTGTTGCCTTAATTAAGTCAAGCCTCACCCCCACACACACACACACACACACACACATCATGACGATGATGATGATGATGATGATGATGATATATTTGCACAATGGGAAACCGCTTGAGGTTAAGTTGGCATCAAGCTACCCGCCTGCTGCAGATATGATGTCAACTAGTAGTAGCTGCATCAATACCAACAACAAGTATCTTGTCCGCACCCAAAGTATCCATTCCAAGGATATAGCCATATTGTCAATGTGCATAATTTCGCATCACTGAAACCTTGAAACCCCTGCTCACCCCGCCTCTTTCAAAACACACACACACACACTCTGTCGTCGGATATGGCTTAGGTCAGGTTGCAGTTTCAAGCAGAGTTGCATCCATGCCAGCCATTTGTATGCATTTGCCCAACTGAGCTCCGGCTGAGCACGTATTGGTGTCTTTGTCTTGTAGTACCAAGCAACAGGAGGAGTGTTGTGCGCGGGCTGGGGTAGGGTAGAGTTGCTTGTGTGGGTGCTGCTGTTTTGGGCCCATTGTTGATTTCAACACAATTTAGTGTGTCTTATGCATGTGTTGTTGTATAATGTTGCTGTTGTTGCATTCAACTAGGAGAAGCTTTTGCTAAATACCTGCATAGAGAGGCAACGACATGACCCCAGACATTCCCCCGGCCTACACACAAACAAGGCACACATATGAGAAAACAGAATGAGTTGCATGTTGATTAAGTCACCTGTACACACTTTTGCACAAGCAAACACACACACACAGGAAAGAGACAGAAAGATATTGTGAGAGCAAGCGCAAGCTTTTTGGCTTTGGCAGGAAGTTGAGTTGTTTGTTTTTTATGCAGCTGCTTTTGCTGCAACTTGCTGCTAAAAATTGCTTCATTAAGTGTTTCTTGTTAGCTGCTTGTAGCTGTGGGCGTATGTGTGTGTATTAGTAACGCTTTTATGCTAATGTCCTTCGAATGTTCACCAGTCCCTGATACAACTCACATCTCTAAGCTAAAAGATGCTGCCCAACCCAACCCGAAATCCAACCAAGTGCAAGCAAGTTTGTCCCTTGCATAGAAATAATTCGTGTTTTTGAGCCAGCTTATGCATGTTCAGGTCGCCAATACCAGCTGTATGAGTGTGTGAGTGTTTAAGTGCGTGATTTGAATAAAAGACAATTTTGTGGCAAATTAACTTGGCAATTGTTAAGCAGAAGTCCAGTGTCAACACATAACTTTTAAATAAAGTGTAACATATAAGAAATCATTATTGTAGAATTCTAAAGGGTATCAGAGCAGCTGCAGCTAGCTCCCAACTCGAAGAGCTATCAAAGATAAGGGTAAAAAGTCGAGTTTATAATCAGCTATTATTATTATACTTTCGTATTACGAAGAATTCTATAAACAATTTGGTTTAACCAAAAGCCGATTCTATAATTTTGTAATGAGAATTTTCTGTACATCGAAGGTTATTCTCGCACCTCTTAAATTGTTTACATAGAAATTCAAATGTTTAAGGGTCCCAACTCGAACAGCTATCAAAGTTGAAGCATTCAAGTCGAGTTTTTAATCAGTTAAGAATTAATTGAAATTTTAAAATACTGCTGCTCGATTTGGATTTTATGTTCAACACTTTATTTCAATTATTTCTGCTAGGCGCAGGCAAAACTCAAACGCACACACGCAGACGCACACACACAGAAGCATCAGCAAGTGAAATGTAAATTCTGAAAAATCTGCATGAATCCTCTGCATGCAATCAAGATTTTGTTTGGCTGCCAAATTCACAAACTTTGCCAAGAGATTGGCTCTAATTGTCTCAATTTAAGCAGCCGCATAGTTTCAATTAGACGCCAGAAGGTGCGTTACCCGGCCCCTCCCTTCCCTTAACATTGCTAATTTTAAATGGCAGCCCACATATGCGTATTTGTGTATGTGTATGCAAATTAGTAAGCTGTTTTGCTGTAAAATTATGCTGACAGCAGCGCGTCGCTAATAAAAAGGCGCTACAAACTATGCGCCGTGTTGTTGTGTTGCTTGCGCTGCTTGCGTCGCTTGAGTGATGAGGCAGCCGAGCGTTAGCCGTAATTTATGTTGCGGCAAACCGCCACCATTCAGTTGCAAGTAACAAGCGACGACGACGAGTTTGCCACCCAATCAGCCGGTTAGCTTTTCTGTTTATATTGCTTATTTAATATGTGAACGGTTGCCTGGATATCAAACCATCCAACCAACCAACCATCCATTCAGCCATCCGTTCATTCCATTAGACATCTCATCATGCCGTCATCCCCGTGGCATCCTGGAACTGGCAACTCGCGTCCTGTGTCGCGGGCTGTGTCAACAATGGCTTTTATTGAGTTATGCCGCACAATGAGCTCATTGCGACGGCCTTAAATAGTGGCGCGTGTCAATTTGGCGCATCTGCCACGTTAGCCGTGTTTAGTTCCTATCTCCTCAACCCGCCCACCCGCCGACGAGTATATTAAATTCCATGCTTCAGCTGCTTTTGCGTCACTATTATTATTATGCCTGGCTCCAAAGGTAAACAAAACGCAGCATGCAAATTGAGCTGAGTTGCTACTATTTAATCATTTTTAAACATAACGATTTTTTAGTCACGTTTTAAGGACTAAGTCAAAGAAATCTTTTACCATATCTGTACAAATGTTTTATTTCAATAAATAAAGTTTAACAATTTATAAATTCAGTTTACAAACATTTTCCAATCATAACGAGTAGCTGCGTTTCTTCAACAATTATATGCATTGAAGAGGAAGAATGGAATGCAAGTCTTTGCTTTTATGTTGCATTATGCAACCACTTAAGAAACGCAACTTGCACCATCAATACTATTTGTACGGTAGTGTGGGGTTTCTTATCAAACATTTACAGACACTTGGGCAAACGCTGCGTATACGTAACTTTTGCTTTTTCCTCTGCTGCTGCTGTCGGCCATGTGCAATGACTGCGCAAAACGCCAGCCTAACTGGCTGCCAGCGACACTTGCCAAGCACTTTTTGGGGGGCACAGTTCATTTTTCATGCATTCAATGGCCACACAAAGCGACGCGCCAGACACTGCCCAACAGCAGCAGCAGCAACAGCAGCAGCAGCAGCAGCAGTTGCAGAAGGAGCAGCTGCATTTGCCTGCATTAATGCTGCATAAGGAACACAGGGTTGAAGGTTGAAGGGCGGCAGGGCACTGACTGCTTTTCATATAACAACAATATTTTATGCTCAGCTGTCTGGCGTTTCTTTTTTATGCATTTGTGCCGGCTCAGTCGTTGCCTATATGAAAAATTATACAAAAAGCCAAGAGTCTAGCGGGCCAAGTGTTTGCCATGCACTCGACTGTGTTATTCTTTGCGTCCTGGACTGAAGCATAAATCAACCAAGAACCAGCAACCAGCAGCCAGCAACCAGTTACCAGTTGCCAGTAACCGCACAATGCCAGCCTCATGTCAGCAACGTCGAATAACTATTAAAGCCTTTAAGTTTAGCCAAGTTGGCCAACTTGGCTCAGCGACAAAATTTGATTGAGCAAGCAGTTCAATACTTGAAGAAATGTATTTAAAGTTGACTTGGCCATTTGCATGCATGACAAAAGCGAACAAGCCAAACGATCCAAATGCAATTGCCATTGACCAACACAGCAGCAACATCTTTCAGAGAGCAAGCGCGTCCGATTGCAAGCAGTAAAACAAACTCTGGCATCGCATTTTTTTTGTTTGGTTTCTTCTCATTTTATTTCTATATTGCTGTCATAGTCAACGGAAGCGTAACAGGAAACGGCAACGGAAACGGAAACCAGTCAGCCCGCAATATACCGCCCTTCGCTTGTACGATTCGGACAGAATGCTTGCAACTTGCTAACGTTGTTCTCCTTCATATTTATTACATACACAACCAAACACACACACACACAAGTTTTCACATTAAATAAGTCAAGTTTACTTTTCTTGTTTTTCGTATTGTTGGTTTGTGGTAGCGCCATTACGTAAACGTTTATCTTAAATGATGATTATTAAATCGGTTTAGTTTAATTAGCCAACAAAATAAACAGACAATGCCACGAAATACATTCAAAATTTTAACCAAAATCTTGTTAAGTTTTTTTGTGACTTCCCTGGCTTGTTTATTCATTCTTTGATTTTGTTTTTTGGTTTATTATCAACAAAATGTAAGCCCAAGTTTCTTTAATATATTTTTATGGAGACTGCAAAACTTTAGCCAAGATAAAAACTTGATACGCCAGCAAAGGCAACTTCTTTTTGGTTAAGTTCAACGAACAGGTAGTTTTTGAACCCTCTTATATATGTATTTTAATTTGCAGCTTAGAGCAAACACTTGACGAAATTTGATGACAATTACGCAGCATCCATGGATATAATGAGTATGTTTAACTCGTTATTTGCTTAATGTGGCAATTATGGAGCGGTCGGGTTGTTCTTTGTTGGCTGTAAGCTAATCCGCCAACGGGTCTCTTTATGGGCAACCAAGCAACCCACCCACACATCTTGGCAAATTCTCTGCCATTGTAGAGATTTTTATTTCAACAACGTAACTACACAGCTTTTTGCTTTGATAATGATTGCTAGGCATTATCTTGTCGCCCTGTCTTTTTCTCTTGCTATCTGCTCTATACCACCTGTCTTATTCTTTGGTTAATTTGCATATTTGGTTTTGATGACACATGAAATTTAATGCGCTATTGCAAGGCATAAAGTTTAAGATGGCGTTGAACTAAAACTCGGATGAGCATGTTTTAGCGATATATTTTACGATGATAACAATGACTAAATGGAAACTGTTGGTGCGTGGGCTATAATAACAATAATAAAACTAAAAAAAAAACATAATGAAAAGATAAATATCGTGCCATTACCAGTTTATCTGAGCTCTTTTCCCGAAGCTATAAACATGTTTGAAATTAAAACATTAATTTTAAATCTTGCTCTTATGTAACTTTCTAGCACATGTTCATTTGAGCTGTACACTTTAACCACATCCACACAACATTTGCCATTTATCACTTGGTTTCGAAATTCAGTTTCAGTCCCTTTTTGAGGCCACTTTGGGACTGCGTCGTGGCAACATCGCCAGCAGCAGCAGCAGCAGCTACAATAACAAATTCGAGTGGCAATTGCTGAACAGCCACTTGTTTAATTTTCTGTTTAACATTACGCTTAATGCATTTACACAATAACCATGCGTCGCTACTCCCCGCCTTTCTCAGCTCGCAACAATTTTGTAAAGCTTCGCTAATGGCCTTATAATTACTGTCCACTTTTAGCGAGCAGCCACAACAAAATAATTGCAGAGTTTGCACAAATGGCCGTGCTGCGCAACAAAAAAAATGTTAAGAAAACTACAGCGGGTTTCATTAACTAACCCATGTTGCTATAGCTGTTGCTGCCATGTCTTTCAGTGGCGCCCCCAAAAAGTTGACTCAAGACAGCAGCAGCATCAGCAGCAGCCAAAAGAAATATAATAACTTGCCTCAACAGACGCATCCTGACGTCAATTTGCAAGAAAAATAGCAAATGAGTGGGTCAAATATTTAGCATGCAATTACCCAAAAAATATATTTCTCAAGTTGAGAAAAGACCCTGACCTAAATGTTGAGTTGTGACAAAGTTTCGAATACATTTTTTTTTTTATAATTGAAAGAAAACATTTTAGATATTGTTGCCGGTCTAAATTAGTTTAAAATAACTTCCGAATTTGTCAGTTTTTTCTTATTTTATTTTATGGTCTTCATTTTAAGGTAGCTTTTCTTCCAATTTGTTGCTTAATGCAAACTTATTTTTAGTTTTAATACCAAAAAAAAAAAAATGTTGCAGAGAATATAAGCATACAGTAAAAAGCAAAATGAATCCTTATGCTGCCTGTGATACCAACAAAAAAAAAAAACATATATACATATTGTCAAGCATTTTGTGTAGTTGTCAACTACGAGCTCGATGCACTATCTAATTTTCAAATGCTGCTAGCGACAAAAAAAAAACTCAAAGTCCCAATAAGAATGCAAAGAAGTTGCCGCAGTTGAATCTTATGCAAATAGTAGCTGTAATACCCTATACAATAAAAGTTTGAATTTAAAGGTCGTTACAAAGTTGTGTGTGTGTGTGTGTGTGTGTGTGTGTGTTTTTGTGTAAGTGCGGGGTATATTCTAGTCGTGCGTGAGCATTTCGACTGCATGGTTAGTTAGAGCGACGAGCAGCGCCATGTTGAATTTGTAACAACATGCGCGCTTGGGACAATTTGCATTTCCGGTTGCCAATGGGTTGCTTGCTTGCATTTTTCTAGTATATCCGAGTGCAACATTTTCTGTGCGCTTGGGGGAGATTCCATTTCACTTTAAGCATATTTGTCATGAGCGGTAAAAGAAGGGGGCCAGCAAAAGGTCGCTTTAAGAACGCTGGGGCGTTTAAAACAAACTCGTTTGCCAAACAATGCACTGATGCCGAACCAACAACAATTTTGTCAGACCAGAGACAACCAACCATAGGCAAACAACATCAGCAACAACAACGACAGAAACAGCAGCAACATTGCTGGCAATTTATAATTGAACTGTGTGCCGCTCGAGCGGATCGAATGGTCAGCTTTGTTTGCCTGTCCGTCCATCTCTCTGTCTGTCTGTCTGTCTGTTTGTCTGTCTGTTCGTCTGGTGTTCATGCAAAAATAACCAAAAATTCAACATGATTTTCGGGTAGAATGCAATGCATATACACAAACGAGCATCATCTACATGCATTAACAGAGCACAACAACAACAACAACAGCTGAACAATTGTGACAGTTTTTGTTGTAGTAGTCTGAGCCACAAGCTCAAGCTCAGGCCTAGCAACGAGCTATGCTTCTCGAGTGCTTCAATAAAATTCTGGCTATAGCCACGCTTGCAGTCAACCAACGCAGAAAGAGCGAGAGCGTGAGTTGAGCCCATTTTACGTATACTTGATGCGTGTGTGTGAGTGTTCATGTCAATATGAATGTGTAAGTGTGTTTGTAAGTGTATTGCCTGCTTTGTATACCCTGTACACACAAATGTCCGGCTAAAGGTTTAATAAATAGTTATGTATGCAGCATATAAAATCAAATTGCTTTAGATTTCAGAATGAAAAGCTGACAAAGTGATTAAACTATCTTTTAGGATAGGGTTTTTTGACTAGTTTGCACTCATTAGAGCTTTCTGGTGAGCTCATCACAGCAGTTAAAATTCAACTCATTTATTTTTCGGAATCCCATTTATATAAGATATTTCTTTGTTCGAACAACATCGCTGCCTCTTTTTGCTGTTTTGCTGTGTTTCTAGCCAAATCAAGTAGCGATTCGGACACAATGGACACTAACTAACTGCACTGTCTGATTTGGATGTAATGACTTTGGTTTTGCAGCCACCGCTGCCGGCATAGGCGAAGGCCTGCTGTTGCTGTTGTGTTGCCACTTTTCGCTATTCGACCAACACCCAAATATTCTAGAAACCCCTAACTATTTGCGGTGGCCACACTGTGAAAAGACACGCAGCTGTCAAACGGTTTCAGATCGAAAATCAGTTGTTGTTGTTGTTGTTGTTGAGCCTTTGATTTTGCGTTTTTGTGCACGATTTTAAGTGCCCATTCGTTGGGCTCTGGGCCTTAAAGGCTACTTATTGGTTTAAGCCATTGCAGGTAAACAAAAATTTACGAGCTTGTTATTGTTGTTGCTTAGCCACTTAAACACGACACGCCACTTTTGTGTTTGCCATAAACATTTTTTTTTATTATAGTACTTGTTACTGGTTGCTGTTGTTGCTGTTGTTGCTGTTGTTATTGCTGTTGGGTTGCTAAGCTTCTAATTGGCAGCTCTAAATTTCATTGTTTGGCTTTTAAGCTTCAACTGTTTGTGGTGGTAAAAAGTGGTCATAAATATTGAAAGAGTGTTGGCCATTCACGAGTATATTTATATTTTTCGGCCATGCATCCATCCAATGGCCAATCAAAAGGGGGCCAACCAACGCCCCGTTTATGTGCTCGCCAGTTGACAAAATGAGTCCCTTGGGCGGCTTGGCTTTAATGTGTTTCTTTTATTCTGTGTGGGAAAATTGGGCAGATAATGTTCAAAGATTAAACAGAGATATTTGAGTAAAACATTTTAGATATATTAAGAAAAATCCTTAATCTTAAGTCTTTGTAAAGAAGGTCCAACATTGCGTATACACCATGTTTAAACCGACAATCTGCAAATTGCAGTCGGTGTAAGATTTCAGCCGCAAAAGCAGTTCACAATTTGCTCACCACCGAAATGTAAATCATTGACCCCTTATTAAAAACTTTAAAAAGCCACAAATTATCTACAGTCCGAACTTTTGAACTTTTTGCTCCGAGCCAAACAATGGCCATGACTTGGAGTCCGCATTTTGCTCTTAGCGTACAAAAGTCAACATTTAATATACACACACACACACACAGTCGCACTTCAAACAAAACCAAATAATCCGAAAGGAAGAAAACTTTTCAATTTCGTAGGCCTTCGCCGCCACCGACAAACGACAAGACGACAAGAGAACTTAAGCTTGGGCGGGAATTTTTATTTTACCCGTACTTCATATACTTTCCGCCGGATGTTGCGTTTGATTCCTTGCGTAACAGCTGAAAAATTTACACAGACCCTTGGATTTCCGTTTGCTGGCGGCGGCATCATCGTTTGGGGGCCATTCCGCAAACCACATGCCGCACAGAGCGCACGCAAATTCTGTTTGCCCAAGTGTAATTTCTTAAGTAAAAGGTAAACACTTTTAGCGGCTACATTGCCGCAAACTGTAAATGTAGCCAAAGCTGCCAACTCGAGCTTAATGCAAATGACATTGGCTGGGTGGCTCCGGCACCGGCACCGGCCACTCAAGCTTCCAAGCACGTCACGAACAGCAGCCTACTCCTTCGACTACTTAACAACACTCTCGTCTACTTGCTTTGCGCTCTTAGCACTTCGACCACACTTACACTATTTGCAGTTCAATTTGTGCTGTGTGCAAAACGAAATGGCAAATAAAAAAACATTTTTAACAGATTTCTACACTGCAACCGAAACGGATTCGCATTACGAACTGCGAAAGGGAGAGTTGGGAACACTTAACCCACCAACATTGTGCCGTAATGTGCTGTGATATTGATAGCTCCATGATACGTATACGTAACAAACAACATTACGTAGCACGTTTCGAGTTCGAGGAGTATTAATGATGCATTAAAAGTAGCACAATATGCCAACTAGTAAAATAAAATACAATCAACATGAATATTTAAGGCAACAACTGTTGAGGAAAAGACTTGCAAATACTACTTTGTATAACATATTTATAAAAAGTAAATTACATATTTAAAACTCTTTTCGTTTATTTAACAAACAATCAAATGCAATACTTTTTTTTGTCATTAAGAGATGCCAAACTTTCTGGCAATTTTGTACTAATTTATACAGTTCGTCCTGTTTAAGGCCTATTTATTTATGTCATGATCATAAATGTTTACATTGTAAGCCGAATAGCAAACAGTGACGATGACAACAATAGTAATAACAACAAAAACAAGCTATACTCGTTTTGTGTAAAGGTTTTTACGTATTTTGTGTGGCTTACTTAAATATACAACATTCAATGAATTTTCAATTAACTTTGATTGGCACTTTTCCTTACATGCTTCACTGACTACCAGGCTGACAAAATTGCTGCCAGCTCAGAAGAGCTGTCTATATACATATATATATATATATAGATATATAAATGGCCTGGCTGTGGATGTTATAGTAGTTCGTCTCAGACATGTTCAAATGATGGACATTTACACTTGAGAGTTGATGCAAAAATACGAGTATCGTGTAGGCAAACTGCCAAAATTTGAAACACTGCAACATTTTGTCTCCATTATTTCACTTGGTAAGTCAACAACAGGAAGCCATGTCAATTTACACAGACACACTAGATGTGAGCTGGCTGGCAAATATTTTCCAATAAATCAGATAACATATCAAAAATTAATACGACAATATCAGGTAACGACATCGGGCAAATAATGACTTTTACTGTTTGACACACACACTCACAAAAACACTCATAAACTATTTGCAATGTATTCAGCCTAATGAATTTAGAATTGTTTAACAATTGCATATATCAGAAAACGCATTGACAGCTCATTTTTACCCTCTTGCAAAATTGTAACAATCAAATAATATCAATTAAAAATATTCTTTGAAATTTATTAAATTTCAAATAAATCTATAGTTAAATTTTACAGCAATTAGAAACTGTTTGCCCTTCCAAATCGAGAATATAAAATGCATTAATGTTTACACGAAAACATTGGATTTTTTTTAGGCCATGGCTTAGCTAAGTTTATAAACATTCGCCTCATCAAAAGCGCATTCAATACAAAAGATAGCCTTCAAACTTTTGTGCGTTTCAAGTTCATAACAAAAAACAAAAAAAAAAAATCATACTGCAATCAAAAAAACATAGCTGTCAAAAGATAAAAAAAAAATTGGTGGCATCTGAGAAAAAATGGCAGAAGGTAGAGAAGCAAATGCAAGCGCACAAAGCAACAACGACAAAAGCTGCAAAAAGGCTTATTAAAAACGCATAAAAGAAAGCGGAACGTTTACAAAGCAGACGCACACACACACACTCATACACCCATATATAAGCTCATATGCACAAAAAGCAGCACCAGCTAGTAAACACACACACACTCGTGTCCACATACATGTGCATGACCCTTAATACCTCCATCTAGCACCCACACCAACCCACCTCCCAGCTCTGGCTGCAAGCCATCTTGTATGGGGCACTCGGGCGCATAAATCCGCGCTAAATGAGTTTAACACTTGGCTTAATAGTTTGGTTTTATGAAAAGCAAAAAAACAACAACGGCAAAAATAAAAAAAGAAGGAAAAAACAAATCGCCCAACTCTACTAAAAAAAATGAATGAGAGATGTACTATATGGAAAACGAGTGAGGAAAAAGAAAACGAGAATGTTGAGCAAAACGTCATGGGAAAAAATATTCCACAGCATACTTTTATGCGCAATAGAAAACTTGCAAATCGCTTTTTGTTTTCATTGCCGGCAACAGGACGAGGCTGATGCAAGCGTGAGGGGGGCAGGTAGGGCCGGGTTGTGTTTTGAAGCCTTTGAGCATTTAGCTTGGCTTAGTTTGTGTGCAGTTTTGTTTTTATTTCTATTAGCCAACCAGTTGGGCTACTGGTTAAATGAAAAGTGCAGCGTGCAATAGACACACAGAGCGAAAGGGAGAGAGAAAAAAATGTTTTTCAATGAACGAACGATGGCAAATTTGTTGCTGCGGCCAAAGCAAATCGCTGTTAGTTAAATGTTGCAACAACAACAGCAGCTCAGAACTCATTTTAAATATTAAATTTTCACACAAACAAACATGCACATATGCATGTACCTATATGGCTTACAGCATGTGGCATGCAGCAGTTAATATTTTACAAGCATTTTACTTTCAACATAATTACAGGTGGTGTCTACGCCAAGTAAACCAACAACCCACAGCCAACAGCTCTGCTCAGGCACTTTGAAAAACTATTTGCGCATAGACAAGCAAACACAAACACACATATATGAATATATATATACATATACTTATACACACTCAGACATACATAATTTAGTAAAGCATTTGGACAACATTAGTGTGTACAGCTCTCTCTCTCTCTTTTGCTCTATCTCTCTCTCTATCTCTCTCTCTGCCTTTCCCTTACGCTGGCGCTGAGTGCTGCGGCTACTCGACCAAAAAGCGGATGCACCTCACGAGCACATAAACAGTCAGAAGCTCGCGGCACCTGCTGTGCATATTTTGCAGCTAATACATACATATATAATTTTTCGCTGCTCTTTATATATCTTCTGTTTTTTTATTTTTTTCCCGCACCATATTTTATTGCCTCGTCGTTGTGTGTGTTTCTTTAGTTGTTCGCTCAGCGTGTTTGTTTTTAATATTGTTTGCCTTAGCTACTTTATAGTTAAGTGCATGTGGAATATGTTTATATGCTTAAAGAGCACAATTTAAAAACCGTTGACAGTGCACAAAAATGTGCATTGTTTTGCTTATGGCTTAAGGCATGCAGTTTTTCCTTCACACAAATATTATTCATACAAAGAGCTTAAAAGAGTGTGCCTTGAAGTTTTTTTCTCTCTCTCATTCTACATTTATCGGGTTGTTAAATAACAAAAAGATATGTGCTTAAATTAAGAACCAAAGAAGATTTAAAAACTCAAGACTTCAACTAAATGCTTCAAGCAAACAATAAATTTATACATATTTTTTAAGTTTTCCATATCCCAAAACAAATTGCTTAGAAACTACAACAACAAAACTAAGATTAAGAAACTTGTTTGCGATTTCATTGAGCCTTGAGATGTGACTAGTGAAAAAGCGTGAGAAAATGTACCATTTGTGCCGCCAGGCGCTTAAAAATAAAAATTCAACTAGTATAACAACCGCAAACTTTGCATATGATTTATATATTAAGAACATAGAATTTTGGACTTTTTTCCTTGTGTTATGTTTAGCAAATTGTCTCGCTCTCTCTCTCTCTCTCTCTCTCTTTCTTTGGTTTCTGGCCATGTTTGTTGAGTGTGCGTGTTATATCTTAACTGCTAACAATTAAGTCGCATCATAACGAACGTTTTGCGTAAATTTAAAAACTTTTTAATGCCACACACACACACACTTGCGGGCTTGTTGAACTTCATTTCACTGGGTGAGAGATAAGCGGCTTGCAAACTTTTTCCCCATATACAAACTATGAGTACAACTGCAATAACAACCATTTTGGTACAACAAGATACAAGACAAGCAAAGCAGCCAAACTATAGATGGCAATTAATTTATATCCCCTTTGCTGTTGTAATCGGCAAATGCTATAAAACGTGCCTGAGCGTATTATCATTATGGCACATCTTAAACTATTAATATAATCACCAAGCTTGAGGCGAATCTAATTTTAAAATATACTTTTTAAACTACGTGTATGTTAAACTTAATCACCAGTCATTTAATAAAAAAATGTTAAACATATTCATTTTTTTACAGCTCCCGCTAGATCGAGCTTGGAAACAGATAAGATTGTAAAAATTTACCCGGTAAGTGAGAATTTTCAACTTTTCCAATCATCAACTAGTTAGTTTTGAAATTTTGAAGTTCTAGCCGCTTATCAAAAGTAGCCCAAGATAAAATATATCGAACGGTTTATCGAGTCAATACAGTCCAACTTCTTTAGAACGCATCTCAAGAAGACAAAAAACCACTTAATTACAAAGAAAGCTTGTAACAAAGAATGAGTTTTAGATTGAACCGAATTGCAGGGTTCTTTAAACGATGAGAACATCGAAAAGAATATAACAGAAGGTTCTTGGCCTCTTCATGGGTTTTCACATACTTGACCATATCGCACCACTCTGGGGAATGAGGCAGCTGCCTCATTTAATTTGTATATTCGTGAAGCTAATGAATATATTTGCACTTGCATATTAACAAATATACAAAAATAAGAGATGATTAAATAATTATTTTTATTTACTTGTTTATTTGTGGCATCCTTAATATTCCAAGGATTAGATAAATAGTTTTCAAGTCTATGACGAAACTATAAATTCTACTATCAAAATATGCCAGCCAATTTCTGAAATCTATCCCAATGGTTATTGGTTTAATTCGTGTTTTGCTGTCGATTATATAAATCAAATATTACAACATTTTGTTTTTTGCGTTAACCTCCAAATATTAATTTTAATACAACAGTTCTGTTTCTGTAAAATTCATTACCAAAAAAAATTTAATTCAAAACTTCATGTTTTTTTTTTCGATATTTAATACCGTATTGACAGTGCCACACAAAAGTGTTGCACGGCTATTAAAGTGGTTGCTGTTGTTTGTGTTGCTGCTGCTGCTGCTGTTGTTTTTCTGAAATATATTTGTTTTGCTGGATGTTTGTCAGCCGCGATGCCAGCAGGCTGGGGCCAATTAATCATGCCGCTCTCCCCAATAGATTTAAATTGTCACATCGTTTATCAAACGAATAGCGCGGCAAGTGGCAGTTGCACGAAGTACAACAGTACAAACAACAAAAAACGTTCCAACAAAAATCTACATAATTTTTATAAATAAATATTTTTTTAATTATTTTGCACACATTGCTAGTTCAAAACCAGGTATTTTCCAAACGTCGAAGACTAGATACTCTTCAAGACAAAATAATGTGATAAACTTATACAAATTTGGGGCAAGCTTAATATCCGGCTGATTGTGAAAAGAGATAACACTCTTTAGAAGGGGATCAACGTAAATATAACAAATACTTGATCAGTATTTATGCAGGTCCATTGATTTTGAATGAAGTGAAACGACATCGAACTAATTTATTATATTATGCATATCGATTTGAATAAGCCTGGCAAATTGCCAATAATCCGCTTAAAAGCAGTGGATAAAAAATGCGACAAACACAAACATCATTAATATAATGTTGGCAAATCGTTGAAAATTAATTGCCATTTATGCGACGATTAAATAATAAAATAATTTATGCGGCTGACCAAAAAGCACGCAAGATCCATAGAGAATACAAAGCAAATGGAGAAAACATATCTAATACTTGTGTCAGCAAACAAAATGGAAAACTAAACCCGTTCCAAAGTGCTGTTGCCGTAGCGAGAAAATGTTTGTGAGAATGATAAAATAGCAATTAGTAAATCTTGTGTCCAGTTTCTATGATCTAAAAATGTATTTGTTAATTGAAAGACAAACTCAATTTGCAGCGTTTTATGCTAAAGACACGTTCGCAGCATTTGTGGATTGTTAATTTTTAATCCAGTTGCATTTCATTGCAAGTGCCATAAAAATACGATTCTTGTTTATTTAAATTATGAAATATTTCAAATGCATGCGAAATGTGTTGGCCAAACCAAAGAAGGCATTGCAATCAGCAACAAGAAGTGTTAAGCAAGCATTGTGTTTGACACTAACTCTTACCTCCCTTGCCATACCCTACCACTTCCTTATGCAAACACAAACACACACACACGCACACTGTCAGTCAACGGAAACGGAAGTGTGGCACAAAAGCAAGATGCATTTTAGCCAGTGCTTTTGATATGCAGCTCGATGAATACAGCTGCTTCTGCTGCTGCTGTTCATCGCAAAATTTCCGGCAAACATATCCTAAACTATTTTTTTTTTTTTTTAGCAACAAGCTAAGAGAGTCTGACTTTCAGATATCCAGCATCCACCAGAGAAACTTAAACAACAACTCATTTCTGTCTTAAATATAAAAAAAAATGATTCAACATTAATTTTTCTGTATGTTTTAGATGAACAGAAATATTAAGCAATGATTTAATACTCTTTTTATGCAAACTGAACGGAAATAGGGTACCTATGCATTTACGTGCATGTATTTCTAAACAATTTTTGCCTTTCTTATGCGCTCATATAGCACGCATTGCAACTATTTCAATACATTTGCATGCTGATGAAAGAATTGAAATTCAAATATGTTTCAATATGATAAAACCATGAACCTCAAATACTCTGCAGCAATCAATGAGCACTCACAAACCATTTCAAAAATAACTAATTTGGTATTTTAGCCTTCATATTTAAAGGCTTAATATTCTTAACTTTTTTTTAATAACACTTTCATAAATATTGAAATGAAGGTGCAGCGTATAAATTGTGGGTTATGCTCAACAGATTGACCTCAAAAACTGATACCCTTTTGCTGGATGAAAAGAACCCAAAACGAATGCTGTTTTCTAGTTGTTTGAAGGAAGTGAGTTATGCAATGGCAACGTGTCATAAGCATACGAGATTTTTAAAGCCACCAACAAACGACAGTCACAACACAACTCCATCTTGCCACGTACTTGTCACACACGACGTATGCGCAATTAATACACAGTCACTTATAAATGTGAAGCAAGCAAACAAACAAAAACAAGTCGTTGTCAATTTGCTAGGATTCCATACGGTCATATGGCCGAATGATTACAACTTGATCTGCAAACAAAAATAAAGTGTAAACAAAGAGAGAGTTCTCTGACTCTGAAGAGTAGTATGATAAACGAAGACAGAGACAGAGTACAGTTATTGGAATGAAACGCGAATTATGTGCAATAAAAATGTTTTAAATAAACGATGCACAATTTTGGGCAGACATACAAGTTATGGGGATACTGCTGGCTTTCAAAGGATGATAAATGAGTGTGTAAGATTTAAATGGCAGCACAAGGCGGAGACGGAGCATTAAAACGACGAGCGCCATTAAAGCTATTTTATGGTCAACAAAAAAACAAAAAAAAAACAGCTCAAACAACTCAAAAGCGACTGAAACATGTATGCTTAATTGAGCTGGCCAACGATTGAACATCTTTCGCTCTCTCTCTCTCTAGCCTCACTCTTTCGCCTCGCTCTATCTTCAGCTTGCAGCTGGACCAAGTAATTGACATTTTAAATACGGAGCAGCAGCAAGCACAGCTCACATGGCGTATGATTGATGTGAACACGAGAATCGTCGGCATATGGTTGTCAGCTTGTTGCTGTTGTTGTTGGCGTTGGTGTTTGCAGCACAACTAAGCAGCTTATTGCTGCCAGTATGCATAAGTAGCTTAAATTAAATTTCTTCTGTTTTTTTTTTTGAAGGGAGGTAAACGCAACAAGCTCGGCCGCATGCCGCATGCCACATGGCTGATGGCATGTTTATGAAAAATTACTTAAGCTGCAGAAACATGAAAATGAATTTTTCAACAGCGCTCAGTCTGTGCCTGACCTGCTGTCTTAAGCTGTCTTAAGCAGCCACGATAACAAAAGCAAGCAGCTCACTCACAAGCACACCACACACACACACGCCAAGTGATGGGAAGCTGCTAGAATCGCAGCCGCAACTGAAGCTAATAAATAATTGTCTGGTTAGCAAAGACAAAGCAACAAAGCCGCCTATGCGTTTGCCACAGCTAACAAGAAAGAAGGTCTAGTAATAGCATGAGAAATTGTTGTTGTTGGAGTCCGGAGCAAGGGTGATGGGTTGAAAAATTCACCGAGCAAATGGCAACATAAATAGGCACATATAAATCATGCATGCCTTTGGGTTCGGTTTCTGCCGTTTAAGTACATAGTACAACACTCGCTATTAGAAGTTAACGTCTGTCTACTCTCTGGCCGAGCAGCACTAAGCACATAATTCACAGTTAAATAACGGATGGAGTACAGAAAGTATCTTAGCACTTGTTTATTTAAGTATGTAGTTTTTTATCTACTGCAGAACTATTTTGTTGGGAGTCTTTAATGTTAGCAGCCTTAGCTTACATTTCTGTGAATTTAAATATTTCTATTGAATCGTTGATTCTATTATTTTTAATATCATTAAAGCGCTCTTAATCGGAAGCCCGACAAGCCGCGTACACAAACGTCTAATGCTCAGTTTATTTAATTCCCATAGCAACTTTTAATTAATTCCAAACCATTTAACTACAAACAAAGACGAAGAAGGCATTGAACATGCCCACTTAAACCAGCGAATTATCTCAAATTTAACAATTCCCATTGCCAGCCAGCACTTTAAATAGCTTTAAGCGTTTGCCGGCCAAATAATTAGCGCCAATTGTTGGTCCATAACTCAAGTTGCAGCCAAAAAAAAAAAAAACCAAAGGCTTAATTAAGCAGTCAGTTTTGATTGTTTGCAAGCCAAACGCAAATACTAGAGTTCATTCCAAAAGTAAACTGGCTTAATTTAGCTCAAAAATAGAAGAAAAGCCTTTTCCATGTAAATACGCAATGATTGTTAAGCGCAAGAACAAACAAGAACATAAATATAGTACTCACCAGAAGCTATTTATAGCTAAGGAGCAAGGCATACTTAATTAGATATTTAATTCATAGCATTAGCCGTAACACCTACGAGAACAACAACAGCAATACTAACAAATGATTCCATTGTTCGCTTTGGCGAGAAACTAAGAAGTTATGGGCAACAACAACAACAACTACAAGAGGCTTTGCCAAATTAGGTTAGCCCAACTAATAGATACACACTCACACAATTTAGATGGGAGGGAAAATGAGTTAAACTACAATTTCATTAGGTAATTCAATGCGTAGGCAGTTCGCCGGTCGTCGACAAACAAACAAACACAATTTTACGCTAATTGGGTAACAAATATAATTGCCAAGAGCAGCGCACTCACACACACACACACATAAATAGTATAGTGAACATGTTCCCAGCTTATTTGCCTGTTGATCTAGTTGAACATAAATGATTCGAACGAGGGGGGAAAGTAACCTCAACAGGTTCATTAGGCAACCCGTCCACAATACAAATGCACACACACACACACACACACACTCATTGTGTCGCATTCAGCATTGAGCGAAACATTGTTGACGAGGTTTAGAAGGAAGAAAGACTTTTCCTCACATCACCCAGCAAGCTAGGCTTCGTTTGATGCCGCGTAATGAGTTTCTCGATTCATTATTAATTAAAATCTAAACAAACTTGCCAGCTAAATTATTTGCAAATCAACAGACAAACAGCCCAAATCGCAATCAACCTTCTTTCCCTGTCTAACAGAAGAAGGGAAAAGGCAAAGATCTCCAGCCAAAAATAAGAAGAAAAAAAAAATAGAAAGTAAAACCATTTGCTGTTTGGTTTTGTATACTTGGTTTGTTTGCTTAACGCCGATTCGATTTATTTGCATTTGGTTAATTGAAATAATTGTCCTTAATTTGTTTGTGCCTGCGAGCAATAAAATCTCACTCCATATCCCCCCACCAAAATCTCACACTCGCACAGCATCTTTAGCGTTTCCTTTATTGCCACGCAATTGATTGTCAGCGATTTGCGCCTCTAATGGCAACCAAATCAATTATTTGCAAGCACTTGGGCGTGGCACAAGGGCAAAATTGATTAAAATTGATTTGCCACAACCCCGCAAAATGCTCTCTAAAAAAAAACATACAAACGCTGTCGCCGCATATTCTTGACTTGATTAAATTATTTAGCATTATTCTGCTCAAGCGAATCGGCAAAATAAAAAGAAGCAAAAAAAGTTTGTTCTTGACATTTTCGCTTTGCCAGCACATTTTCGTGCGAATCCTTAAATGGTCGTAAGAAACTTACAAATGAGGAATTAATATTGTTGCGAAAATACAGCTTATGCCGAGCGACTTAAATGGCCAAGTTAATCAGCTTAATGGTTTATTTTATACTAGTAGTATCATACTTCGCTACACCTATTTTCACAAAAGTTCGCTACGCAACACATTTACTTTTATAATAAGTCCGTGGATTATTGGCTAAATTGCCAAACAGCAAATATTCATTGAAATTTCTGTCAGTTTCTTTCCCCTATCCCGCGATGCTGTCTGTACTCATAGACATGTTAACGGAATGCGAGCTAATGTGCAAGCATTAAAAACCAAAAAGTATGGAGAGCCAAAACCATCGCTACGCACCACAAAAAGAATAACACATCACGTATACGACATGTAAGCCGCATTATGAATATTTTGTCAGCTAAGCGCTGGCACCATTCACCATTGCCATTGCCATTGCCACCCCATTCACACACAGATATCAAATAATCATAATGAACATGCGAAGCGAAAACATTGAAAACGCATTTCAGATCATTTGATTTATGAATGCAACGCGACAGTTGACATTTGTTTATATATATATATATAAATATAGGGTTAGAGGGAATAAGGAGGGACATTAAGAACTGCAAAAATACATAATACAGCTAATGCATCAATTATGTCCCTTGGTATTTTTGGATGTCGTGCATTAAACCCGCTTGCAATAGACAATTCGAAAATATAGAAATTTGCGAATTGCGAAATAACTTTGCACTTTGTGGCTATTGCATTTTAATTGCAAAATATTACACACACATATTATTATTACTGTTTAGTGTTATTACAATTATTGATTTTTTGGCCCTTGTGCATTTCACTAAACGTATTCAATTTCCATAACGTTTGGTGAACTTAATACCCTGATAGAGGGTATTATGTCAGTGTTTGAATATTATTTTACAGTTTGCATTGTTTCAAATGACGGACGAACAAAATTTAATGAGAAGTTTAGTTTCGAGTGGTCAAAACTACAAATAGAGCATTGAATGCTCGGTTCAAAATTTTGTATTTAAGTTGTTGGTTTTGGCAATAACCACACAAAATTACTATCTATATACTTTTACATAATGCATAACGCAATGCAAATTGTGCAAATTGTTCGTAAACCGATTTTTTGGGGTGCTGCAGAGTTGAAAGAGTTAAAATAAACAAATGGTTAAATCAGCAAAATTCAACGAACCAACGAACTTTTAAGTTCATCGCAATTGATTTGGCACTTAACCAAGCCAATTAACACGACTGACATTTTGGCTAAGTTTCCACTTAATTGACTTTTTAAATTATCTTCTGTGAACATTCAGCTAACTTGTATCTCGATTCCAGCCATTCAATTTCACATTTGCTGCAGGAAATTTAACACAACTTTAACATGGGCCTCAAACAAAAATAATTCGACACACTATTCGTTTTTATCAGTTTCAATATAATTTTTTTTCTTGTTTTGTGGGCCATGCCAAGTGAGCTGCATAATGGACTGCCATAGTCTTATCGATGCATTGCCATCGGCCCAAACCAAAACCAACCAGGCAGCCAGCTGTCCGATCACACCTTCCTACCTTCCTACCTTCCAACCTACCTACCATCTATGAGGTAAAGGCAAGCAACCAAGTATAAAATCGTAGCATACTTTTGTGCTGGCCGAAAACTACCCAAAAATAAATACGTTGCCATTGCATTTTCTTTTCAGCTGGCTAACGTACAACACAACAGACATATTTATTTGGCCAAAATACTCTATATATATATATATATATTTGTATTGCTTACTTTGTTGTTTACTGGCTCTTGACTGTGCCGCGTGTTGCTCGCCTGGCCCGCATATTGCGCAATCACATAAAACCGCTGCAATCATGAAATTTCAGGTGCACCACAGCAACAAAAATCGCAAGAACAATAACAACAGCAAAATAACAATAACAACTATAACACAATGGGCGCACAACAAGTTTTAGTTTTTCACAATATGTATGTAGAAAGTGCAAAATGTGGAAATAGTTTTTTTTTGTAGTTTTTATTTCGTTTGCTTTGTTTTATGCTATTTGAATTGTTATTGTTGCCATGCAGTCAACAGCACTTGCTTCAAATGAATTAGTATTTCTTAATGGTATATTAAAGTCATAAAATAAAATATTGTATAAGCGTATACATACATATATATTTTTTAAAGTTCCCTTTTCAAGTCTGGAGTTTTCTATTGTTCGCTTTAGAATTTACTAGCACCCTTAGTCAAGCACACACTTTTGAAAGCGCAAAGGGGCGTATGCTTAATGTGTTTGGCTGCTGGTAAGGCAAATGAAATATACGATTACGCAGCTGCTTGAAAATTAATTAACTGCCAAATGGGAAGCTCACTTCAGTGCTCTAACTGCTTTTGGCCAAGCGTTCGTTACAGGCGCAATAGACAAAAAACAAAAGCTGCAAATTTGTTCGAAAAAATAAAAATAAAATAAAATTCAAGCTGTAACTTGACAACATCGTACCTGGCTCAAGTACAAGGCAAAGCCACAAAAACTCGGTTTTTCCCCAATTGAATGTTGAATTTGGATTAACGAAGAGCTGCCCGAACTGCACCCACAGCGAGAGAGAGAGAGAGAGAGAAAGAGAGAAACGGAAAGCTGGGGGTAAATCAGTTTTAATTGATATTTACCAAAGTGCTTCATGTAAGCAAACACTTTGGGTTTTGCGTCTAAAACTAATTTTTAGCAGTTTACCTGAATCGAAATATACTCTATTCTTATATAATGTGTGTGTTTTTATGTATGTATTTGTGAATAATGGTTTTGGTTGCTTTGTTTCAATAGCTGTTGTTACTGTTTGTTTTTTTTTTTTTTTGTGCGTTATTGTATTCGAATTGTACGTTGTTTGTGTATCGCATAAATATTTGCGACAAAAATGTTCAATTGTCATTTGAGCTGGAACATTTCTCTTTGCTGCAACTATTGGAGCAATAAACCGCGATGCACCCTGCTTCTGCTGCTGCTGCTGCTGCTGCCAGTGTTGACAAGTGCTCGGCGGAAAATTAACGTTTTACCGCAAAACGGTTAGCCTGACCAGCAACAGCAGCAGCAGCAACAGCAGCGGCGACCAGTGCTGCACATTCCAATTGCACTGTCAACACTCGCATGCACACACAAAAACAAACACAAACATACATACATACATACATACATACAAAATTGTTAACCGAAAAACTGCAGCAGTTGAGTGGTTGTCAGTGGTTGGCTCTGCCACGTTTTGTGCCTCTACACAAGTGTGTGTGTGTGTGTGTGTGTGAGTGTGTGGCTTTTGCGGTCTTGCACACACACACACAAACATTCAAACGTTAATTGATCCAACAGCAAGCAACAGCAGCAGCAATAAAGGATTTGATTTTGCAGCATGACAAAAGGCAATCCCAGTCGGTTGCAGGCTCTATCATTTGCTTTGCCAAGCCATCCAAGCTAGTCAGTCAGTCAATCACACTCAGCCAGTCAGTCAGTGAGTTCATCAGTTTGTCTCTTTGTCTGTTTGCCAGCCTGTCAGTTTTTCCAGTATATCATTGTGGCAATGTGGCAATCAACTTGTGTGAACCATTGCCTTGTAATTGAATTTTAAACTTTATTTACTGTTTGCGCACGTTGCGCATTGCATTTGCTTAACGCCAGACAATTGCTTTGCCATCGCTGGGCGTGGCCTGCTTCGGGGGCAACACAAGAATCTCAACTCGTAACACAAAAGTACTTACACTTCAATTACCCGGCGAAAAAAAGAAAAAACAAAAAAAATGGCAAATAAGACACAAAAAAAAAACAAGCACAACACTTGGCAGTTTTATTTTTTGGCTGCCACTTTTCGCTGTTGCCAGTCAATCAAAAGAGCGCTCCCAAAAGCAGACAACTGACTTCAGAAGAGAAGGGGTAGCAGAGGGGTGTGGCAAATTCAGTGAGTTATGGTTATCTGTGGCGCAACGTTTTAGACAAGAAATAAAAAAAAAAATATTGAAAGCAAAGCAACCGATTCACAGTTGTTGCTAACATTTAACACTCATACCTTGTTATTGAGTTTCAAACATGATCATAATCGATGGGGCTTAAAATCATTTCAAATATTTAAGGATTTTCCATTTTGTCAGGTTTCTGTTCCGTTTTTTGCTTGTTGCCAATTTTCCAACAAACATAATAATTTTGTGCTGACTTATTGTTGAAGTTTGTAAATTTGTGCTGAGCTAAGCAAGACATGCCAGACACAGACAATCCGACAGGCAGACAGTTAGATAGACTGGCAGGCAAATACATCGTAGACAGAAAGTAATTTGGATAATCACAAAACTATTGACAGTTGAGATTTTTCAACAAAAATTCGCTATAATAATCAATGACAGCAGCAGACGTTGTTTGCCAAATAGTATATACCATATTCTAAATGTTATTTAAATGCTCGAATACCGAAGGTAAAGATTATATTGGGCTTATGCAATGTCCGTCTTTATGAATGCAACCTTTTTATAAGACCCATAAAGTGAGAGACTTGAAACCTTGCAAATATCTTTGTCTATGGTCGGAACAGGTAAAGTGCCAAAATTGGTGTTCTACGCTTACTGTGGGGCTGGGAAGTCCTAAGAAGCTTTCTGGCAAAAATATGAATGCCACGCTCCCTTTATTATGGCCTTTGCAATCAGGTCTCTTCCAAAAAGATTTTTATACAGGAATCGAGTATATAGCAGTCGGTTGCGCCCGACTGCAACCTTACTACTTGGTTTTTTTGTTTTACTTTCTTGTTGTTGTTGATAAGCTTGTGTGTATATTTGCCATCTGTTGGTAGCTGGGGCAAATTGTAAAGTGTAGCAAGTCAGCAGTAAAAATAAAAAAGAATGCATTATTAATAAGCTGTTAAATTTGCTGAGCAAACAGAACACAACATATAAATAATTCAGAGCCGTAGGTAGAAGCACGAATCGGGGCTAACTGGTATGAAAGGGGGTAGGTACGAAAAGTACAGCATGTGACATTTTGCATTGAACAAATCGAAGTGGAAATTATGCACATCGAATGCTGCATTTTTCAGCCAGAAATAGATAGAAAGAGAGCGAGCAGAACTTCGGTTTACAGCCGTTTCGCTGCCTGCATTCAACGTTTACAATATTTTGAATATTTAATGCCGTTCGTTCGTTTATTGGTTGGCTCACAGATGACGTGCAGATACCCTGCAAAAGTCACAATGTTATATACGATGCTGCTGCTAGCCAAAATAATGAGTGTTCGGTGCAACGCCAAAGATGCTCGATAGTTGCCTGTTTGCCGTGTGTTGTTGCTGTTGTTGTTATTTCCTGTCAATGGCTGTCGAGGTGTCACATGCCTCGTTTTTCTCGTGACGTTGTCAACGTGTTGTCCTTTTTTTCTGTTTCTTTAAATGTTACGTCATGTGGCAACAGAAGTGGAGTTAAGGTAGTAGCTGCAGCTACAGTTTTCAATGTGCACAGCTGCTGGCACTGGAATAATATCAAACTGTGTGTTTATGCATTTGAAATGCTGCAAACAGCAGCAGCATCAGCAGCAGGAGCATTTTCTTCTTTTACTTCTTCGTCTTGCTAGCGCCTTGATGTATGCTACAGCACACACGAGTGCAAGCATTCCTCTGGACACAATCCTCCTGCGTTCTATATTTTTTTTATTAAAAATTCATTTTTCTGCGTGTTGTTTACATTGACATTTCATTTATGTTTGCTTATGCAGCTGCAGATAGTTTGACACACACACTCAAAGTCCTTTTGGGTTTTGCTCGATTCGATAAGTAATTGATACGCTTTTCAGGTTCGTTCGTTCGTTCCTTTTATCTTTTACACACACACACACATAAGCACCCCTAACGGTATGCGAAGCGTTGCAGTTTAGTCATCTCTCTGCTCTCCTTAACCGTATTTGCTTCCAATTGAGTTTGAGATACAAAAAAAAAAACCCGTTTGTTCTGTTCTTTAACATCGAAATAAAATGTTTCATTGTTCATTTCCCAAATCTCAAATAAAATGCCATAAATTTCGCTGTTGGAGAGAGAACGTAAAAAGCGAGTCGAATAACATGTCCAAGGAACAATAACAAAGAGAAGTGTTGGCTAACTGGAGCAAGTGTCAATTACGCCTTAATAGCCAAAGGATAACCGAAAAGGCCGCAGCAAAGTGTGGCATGGTCAGCATGTGGCTGTAGTGGCAGCACTATTTTTTGCTTTAGTTGTTTTTGCTGCAGTTAGTCGCAGTGAAAGTGTGAAAAGTAAACGACAATGAACGCGTGGTCAGACGATGATATTATGGCGCTTTGAAGTGCCCCGACATGATGACACTGGCGGTTGCCACAACCAGCAGTAGTAGCTGCAACAGCAACACCAGCAACAGCACAAGCGATAGGAGTAACAACTACAACAATGAACAATGAACGGAAAAGCCAACAAAAAGGGAAGCAGGAAATGTCGCAAACACTAAATCAGTGAAGTGCATTAAGAACCACTGTTGTCGGTGGCGTCTCTGCTGATATATATGTGTGAGTGTGAGGGAGAGAGAGGATGTTCTTTAGAGTCTGTAGATAGCAAATATTGATTTGATAATGGCAAATAAAATGAAAGATTTGACAAAAAGCTCATAAATCACTTTAGCCCCGAGAGCAGCATTTCAAATTGATTTCGAACATGTCTTATCGCTTGCATTATGAACTTAAAGACGTTATGGAAATTAGAACATGGAGACACACGTACACACAAACATCTGGCATGCAAATTTCTGATTACGTGGCAGCAGCAGCAGCAGCAGCAGTGACAGTGGCAACTCGTTCATGCATCAATGCCAAAAAACGCCCAACGCCAATGTCACAATTACCCACAGACAACGCGGTTTCGCTATTGTTGACAATTTCCTGTCGTTGTCGTTGTCATCATCAACAACAAGGTTAATGTTGTTGCTGTTGTTGCTGCCGCTTCTGTTATGTGACATGTGCGCTGCCAAAACTGCTGCGAGAGGGCGTGGCATTTGCCTCATTGTCATGGCAGGCTTATCAGCTAGCTGCAATAAACCTAAAAGGCAACCTACTGCCAAAACAAAGCTCACCAAACTGCATAATGCCCAAACAAAAGCTGGCGTGTGTGTGCGTTTAAAACATCTTAAGAATAATAAATTTGTATTTAAACAAATTTGCATTTCAAACACAACTTCAAAATCCATCCAGTTTTGAAGATCGTTAAATGAACGCATTGTTTTTAAAATCCGATAAGTTTTGATGTTTTGTAGTGTTATTTGTGGCCCCTACGCCCCAATGTACTTAAATTTCTGCTCTGTTTTGCCTGGTGTGTTTTGTCATTCTCTGTGATCGCATTAAGGCCGCGTAAGCATAGTGCAACGGAAAGCATGAAAAATACTTGGGAAATTTTCAGCTGAAACTTTTGCATTGACTATGAAGTAAGGAGCTAAACATTTAAAATACAAAAAGGGAATTCCAAATCAAAGTGTCGTGACGAGGCTGTGTTACCTGCTGGACAACAGCTGCAGGCCGCAATGCGTCCGCAACAAGAGTCCCTTGCAGAGTATAGCCTGAACTGGAGAATCGAGCAGGCGCAGTCTATTAAACGTGTCAAAAGACGTTACGCCCAAAGGGATGCAGCGCAGCGTGTTGAGGGAAAAAGACAGTCTACCCAGTGTGAATACATATTATGCGGGCAGAGCACAAAACAAACTGAGTAAAAACAAACCCATTCACTTACCCCTTCACCCACTTCTACATGTATGTATGTTTGTATGTGTGTGTCTGCACTTTTGCGGTTATCGCGCGTTTCGGCGCTCAAGTGTCCTTTGCTTTTTGGGGCAACAAGGCAGGCCAAAATGGCTGCTGGCCAACAAGCGTCTACCACAATAGTACTCGTAGTGTAAGTGTATATGTGAGTGAGTGTGTTTGTGTGTGTTTCTGTTCAGACTGCAGCGCACAGTGACACTCTTCCCAAGTCAAGAGTATCGCACACTGTTTCTCTTTAAGTTTTCTTACCCTTGTTCGTGTCTCAATTATCAGACAATTCGTTGACAGTGTTTCTATGACCACAAAACGAAAACAAACTGCTTCGTTCATCTTAAATTGTTTCGATTCAATGAAATTAAATGCATTTTTTATCAGCATAGATTTTTCACTACGCCCATAAGTAGGCAATGAAAACTATCAAATGAAAGTTATTGACCTATGCGAAAAATCATACAGCCACGACCTGATTGGAACGCCCACTAGTCAAAACAATACTAAAATAACAATAGCAAATAAGCAAATCGAATTTTTTGACCTTGCACATAGAACATAAAACAAGAGATCAAAAATCTAATAATAACATGTAATGGCATACAAAATGAAAGCATGTGTGTGTGTGTGTGTTTTGGATGACTTGCTTCTTAATTGGTTGGTTCGACTTTGCTCACACACCCTTCTATTGTTTTGTGTACATTTAAAATTGAATGAATGAGCAAGCGCTTGTGAAAGTCTTTTTAATTTGAGCTGCGCTGCATGAATGCAACTATGTGTGTGTGCACTTTTTTTTTACTGATATTTTAACTGTGATTGCCTGTCATATATGGGCTGCTCGTGTCCCAAGTGGAAAGCATTTTGCGCTTGACTGCCAACCAACGGCAATTTTATTGACCATTTCACAAAAACAAAAACAAACAAAAAACAAAAAACAGAAAAAGGGGGGCCCACAAGACAAAAGACAACAAACGACACAAAAACCCAGCTGGACAAAAGGCATATCACAGCTAACAAACGCGTGTAATGATGCCAAACAACACACACACACTCGCATTTATACACACAACGAAAATAACAATATGTACCATCATCTATCTGGAAGAGCTAGAGGAACTATGTGGAGCAAATGCATAACTAAGATTTCCTATTTCAGTTAACAATTTGATAACAGCAACTGGTTTTTTGTGTCAACAGACAAACAAGAAAACGAAAAAAAAAAAGATATCTCGACGTTTTCTAGTTCTAGCAACTTCAACTGCACCTTCCCCGTTTTTGTTTTTTTTCACCTCTCCCTGGCGCAGTCAACCAAGAGACAAACAATGGTTAACAATATGGCATTGCAGAAAAGAATAACTATGATTGTTTTACAATTGTTGACGAATCGATACACTTTTTAACAATGTTAGGCCATAATTAAAAGTTCAATTTCAACTTTAACAAAATAAAGTAATAAAGAAACGATAAATAGAAAACAAAGACTAAAGTTCACTCAGTTGTCAATTTTACAATATTTTCTTAAAGGGTATACAAATGTGGCTGATAGACAAACAGACGCAAACAGTTGAAAGAGTTTTCTTTTGTAAAAGCACATTTTTGGGCTATTTTTACAATGTGCAGTCAACGAGCAAAGCAAACTTGTTTGCTGAGCATTGTACCAGGCCTAGTAGCAGCTCGCTCAAACTGAAAGCATTCAAACGAATTCATTTGAGAAATTGATATTAGAAAGCAATTAGTAGCACTGTGGACTGACTGACTCTTCGGTCTTATGGCATTTTGCAATATTGTCAAGCAGTGCTCGTACCAGCAACTGCAATTATCGGCTGACAGCTTTAAAAAAAGGCAAACCGTTAAGTTTTAAATTTATGCCCTTACGCACACACAGTTTACTTATTTGTGATCCGCATTTCTTATTTTTATTTATATTTGTTGTACTTCTGCTTACACGCAATTGTCATTTATCACGTTTTATTGATTGCCGTGAATTTATCAATATCCGCTTTGCGCCGAGCATTACGACGGTAACCGCCCACGGTACGGTGCGGTGCGGTGCGGTGCGATCTGGAGCGGTGTGCTGGATGAGCATCACCCACTTGGCGTATACGTAACAGTTTTTAATGCCTTTCGATGGCATTCCATTTGTTTGCCTTACTTCTTTTTCTTTTTGTTTGTACTATACACACATTGTTGATGTCGTTGTTGTTTAAGGCATGAAATTGATGCGCTTTCCACTGTGTGGGCGTTTGCCAGAACAAAATAAAAGGGGGCGTTATGCTTAATGTGATTATTTAAAGAATTTTTATTGGGCAAACCGAACGCTTCAAATGGGCACAGGTAAATTTATTAATAATAATAAAGTTGGCTCGCCCAATCTAAATATTATGTGTGAAATAATTTTATTTGACTTCAATTAGACTTGGTTTAATTGCATTTTCAAAAGATTAAATCCGATCATAATCAACTTCATAGGATTACTTTGAAGCATAACAATAATACTTATGTCTCTGATAAGCATTAACAGCAGCTAAGCTGTGACATAGTTGAACTTAAATGTTATTGCCGAGGACGGACGACACATCGTTAGACAGTTACACTCAATTTCGGACCCTCTCAACATAAATATGAGCAACCCTTTTGCAATTTTATAGTCCCTATGGTTTGGTTTGTTGGTAAAATGATAGCTTAAGTCAGTTTGAAATCCAAGGATTTTGCGTTAAGACGCGCTCGCATGCAATTTAGCCCAAAATGTATTACATTCAATTTGAATACTAAGCCGCTTACCAACACTAAAAGTTTGATGTGCACACAATAAACAGGATTTCTGGCTACAATTAGCATGTAAGCCGAAGCAGCACAGCAAAACGACACGCCGCTCTGAAGCTCATGCATAAAATATTTAAAAGGTCAGTCAGCAAAAACGAAAAAACAAAAACAAAAAAAAAACAAAAAAGGGGAGCTAAGAGTACATGAAGCTCGAAATTGGCATTGTGCTTGAAGTGAACAACCGCAAAGCTGGCAGTCAAAGTTCAAACTTCAACCAGCACAATTAACACACACACACACACACAAAGGATGTGAGGGTGGACTAAAAGAAGGACGCAAAAAGCAGCGAAAAGAAACGGATACTTATTTAAAATTTATGTTGCGTAATTACAAGCGATTTAACCCATTGCTTGAGGGTCGGTCTCCATTCTCCTGCTTCTTCTTCTGCTTTTTTTTAAAGCCATCAAGCGGCTCAAAGTAGCAACCCAAAATGTAGGCTTTCAATCCTTTCAAATTAAAAAACAAAACACAAACAGAAACACAAATGGAAATCGTCTAAAATGTACACATAAAATTGGCATTAAATCGGGTATAATGGCAGTGTGGGTAAAGTGTGTGTAACAATCTGCGATAAGAGTGTCGTTAGTCTTGATCGAGGGTATCAACTAGTCGGTCAACCTATACAATTCAAATCCCAGTTAAGCATCTAAATGACGGCAGCATGAGGTGGACCGCACTTTCAACTAGTCCATAATTTTTATCGTAAGCAATCTGGAGTTAAGGGCAACCACAATATTCATTTGCCTTTGGCAATAGGTTTAATTAGTTGGCTGGCTGGCTTGCTTGTTGTTGTTGTTGTTGTTATATGACTGAATCATGATTATTTAGCTTTCTGTCTCTCTGTCTCTCTGAGTCGTCGAGTCCATTGCACATTAGGGCTGATAATGAACTTTAATTATTTATACATGAGGCAACAATGACATTAGTCGCGTTTTAATTACACCTGAAGCAAAAACAGAGAGAAATGTGTTCAGTCAAGTGCTTCTTATATGTATGTATAATTTAATTAGTAACATTCACAAATGCAGCAACTGCTCACACACACACACAATGTCCTTGCCCTGATGATTTTCATGCCTTCGCATACTAATTTCGTCCAGGTAGCTCGCACTCTATGTCCTTCTTCTCGGGTAAGTAATGATGGCATATTTAACTCATACTTATCAGTTAAGAAAAAAAAAAAGACTCAACATTTGATGCTTAAATTTATTGCTTGTGGTGACTGGCTGGGTGGTGTTGTTTCGTTAATAAGATTCAAATCGAATGCTGATTAATGCGTCACACAAATTGAAACTAATAGAAGAGTGGCTCGCTCGCTTAAAGTATTCAACTAAGGCAATACCCTGCATATAATTTAAAAGCATACTTATATTGTATGAATACCAAACGAGAATTGATTTATGTCCATTTACTTTGTAACCATTATGAATTCTCAGACTAATCTTTATTAATAAAAAAATATAAGTGAATATAAAAATTCATTTCAAGTGCCCTTCGCATAAGCCAAAACTCAAAGTATTTACCATTTTTCACTTTACGCCGGCACTTTTTTTTAGCTTTACTCACATTTTGGATAGCTTTTGTTGGTTCTTTGTTTTTTTTTTTTTTTTTTTTTTTGCTTTGCTGAAGTCACTTTGCGCTAATCATCATATAAATGGTTTGTAAAATATTAGATAAGAGCCCAAAAACTGTTAAATGTTTTGGAATTAAATGCGTGATTTACCCCGTTGCCGTTTGCCGCTGTCCCGTCGCAACGCTTCGCGCAAGGACGCAAGATTTTCCATTAAATCCTTGAGCAGCTAACGCGCTTAGCTGTAGCAACCACTCGGGCAGGAGGTAACGGAGGATGGATGAATGGATGGCGGCAGCAGCAGCAGCAGCAGCAGCCCCCCCCTGTGGAGACGCAGAGTGTAAAGAAAGCTGAGGAACCATCGCCAGAGCTTATGCAAAAATTTTGTTTTATAAAATTTTCAAGTCAAGCGCCTAATCCCAACACTTATTCTTATACACTTCAATGTCTTACACTAACAGGGAACTGAACGGGGAAGTTGAACCGAGGGGTGTATGGCAGCCATGGCAAGCTGTGCTTGTGTGTGTGTGCGGTTATTCGTCTTCATTGTTGGGGGTGTGGGTAGGCGTTTGGCCAAAGAGCATTGAAAAGTTTGTCTTTTCTTACCAGACAATATTTTATGACAAGTGCTAGGGTAGGGCGGGACGGTGACGGTGAGTGAGACTGTTGGCGGCGGCGGCTATGCGGTTGTTTGGAGGCGTGGCAACACATTGGCACATTGCCGGATTATGCCACTGAAAAATTCATTCATTTCCTGCTTACTTTTGTACGACTAAACAACTTGCACCACCCACGCACCATCCCCCCCCCACCCGACGAAGCCACAACACTTTGTTATATATAATTAAGATTACAAGCTCCTTTTGGTTTTAGCATTTTGAAGGCAAGGCAAACTGGCTTATACTTAATGTACGTACGAACGTATATCTTAACTTGACTGATAACCGAGCTGACAAAAATTTATTCATGGCTGGCGGTTTTCCATTGCTACGCGGCCCGGCCGTTTTTCAGCTTATTTAGTTGCTGTTGTTGGTGTTATCAAACCGCAACCTTTTTTCCTCAGGGCTTAGTTCAAGATATTCTCCAAATATAATTTATCCCCTGCCTAATTATTCAATGCGAGCTGTGAGCAGCAGTTGGGTTTGACAGTCGCCGAAATAAATATTTTTTTGAAATAAATAATAAAATTTGAATATCAAGTTTTGGATGGGTTTTCTTCAACTTCAACAAAAAGTTCTTTACTTAGTTTTGTGAGATTTGAACATAAAATAATATCAAATTATTAACATCCCCTTAGTTAAATTATTTATAGTTGCAAAGTTTCCCCTACATGTTTTCACTTGCAACAACTTAATAATTCATCAAACTACCCTTAACCTCTTTCCTTTGCGTTTAATCTGCCGGCACTTTGGATTGCTCATTAGTCTTACAAACTATGCACATGCTCGTATTACCGCCTACCATTTTTCCTTTGCCCAGTTTTCAAACTCCCCTGCAACAAAAATGAATGACCAAGCCCTCCCGTTGCCAGGCTTGAAGTAGAAAGAAAGAAAAAAAAAGAATTCTTTGTTTTTTTTTTAGCTATGAATGCATTTGCATATTAACGGCATGTGCGTCTAATGTGCACACACCTTTGCACACCCTCCTCCCTCCATGCCTTTGCTTGCTACCTTTGTTTTTCCCCATGTCTGTATTTGCATAATAATTTTATGGCTCGCTGCTGTCGAATAAGAAAATCCAGCCGCCGGCATTTGCTATTGTCGGCAGGGCCAAGTAGCAGCCCATAAAACCAAAGCCCGCCCCATCCCTCCGAAACACCAAACAGCTAGTCAGCAAGTCATTCCGGCCGTTAGGCAAGTGTGAGCACAGCTGGATGGCGGCCATTGAAAAATGATGCAATGCAGGTGATCGCCTGATGACTGTTAATGAACTTCACACGTAACGACGAACGACATCGCATTCGCAAAAGAACTACTTAAGTGCCATAAACATGCAATGCATCCAGCTTAAAGGTTTTGTGGACTTTTTCGGAGTAGATAAAATTTAAATCTAATTATACCAAAACTTTGTGGTTAGCAATGAATCTTATAGTCGAAGTAAGAAGTTAAACGTGGAGAGTCAAAGAAATACCATAATTTAAGTAAAATAAAGAAAAGGAACAGGAAACTTTTGCTGAGTACTTTGGGAAATTTTGTACTCGTAGTTCCTTAGTTACAATATGAATAAAAGAATATTTTTCAGCTCGTTTATAAAAGTAAATTTTGTATGTGAATGCAGGAGTGCGAATTCCAAAACAATGAGCTAAGGAAGTGCGCGTTGTTTGCCACTTGGCGGCAAGTAATTTTATAATTATGCAAGCGCAACTGGCATTGTGTGACCTCCACACACATACTCTAACACTAACACTAGCACACACTCATACAAAGTGCATACAAAGTATGTAATTATTTCTTGTGCCTTGTAATTTTTCACTTAAATTGCATGGTTGGGCGACATCCGTTTTTGGGGGCAAAGTGTGCAATTATTTCAACCGTTTATTTTTTATTATTTTTTTTTTAGATTATACAGCCTAAGACTTACCTAAGTATTTAAAACGTTCAGTCCAATATCATTTATATGAATTTTTTGTTTAATTTCTATCTGCTGTCAATGCAATTACATTAGAAAAAAAAAAAAAAAATCAGCAAACTGCCTGGAAAGAAGTCAAGACAATTCCCAGTTTGAAAGTGAGAATGAAACTGTGCATCATTAAATTTGATAATGTCCCCGTTGTTGAGTGCTTTTTATAGTCGCCTCCGCATAATCCCAGAGTGCGACATCAAGTGACAAACATTTACATAATTATTAGGAACAGTTAAATGTCCACAAATTGTAATCTTAGTATTTGGTCACACGGGGGAGTCATTACTTTTCTTGGCCATGAGATGGGTGACATTATTCAAAGTATGCGGCGTCAATGTCTTTTTCTACTTGTTGTTGTTGACGTTGATGTTCTTTCTGCCCACGCAATCTAAAAGACCCCAAAAAGTGGCTTGGCGTAAGCGACTGTCGACTGTCGACTGTCGACTGGACTTTAGCCTGTTGATGTGTTGCGCGTGCCTTTGGCTATGTATTTAAAAATGTTTCAACAGCAACAGCAAAAACACACACAAGATATAAAATAAAATAAAATGTAATTTTTATTATGCTCAGTGGTTTTTATTGCCTACTTTATCGTTCGACAAGTTGTGCGTATATTGTTGCCCTTGTTGTCTTGTGTCTTGTCTGATATTTGTCTATGGCATCTCCTTTGTGTGTATGTGTGTGGCAGTGTATCTGTAGCATGCCACAATAGCCGCAACACACAAACAAAAACACAAGACAAATAGACTTGGGCATGGCAAGCGTCTTTGGCCTTTTGCGATATTTCTGGTTTTTTTTATGGCTTTTTTATTGAGTTGATTATTATGTTGTTTGCTTGGTTTTTGTTTCCACAAAACACAAAAGTATTCTTAGGCCTCAACCCAGGGAAATTAAAAAATAATTTAGCGTTTAGCTCAAGGGTTGCTGCATAAATTTAGTTATTTCTGTTTGGCCAGATGGCACAGGGTGTGCCTGATTGCCTAAGGATTGGCCAAGACTCACATAAATAAAGCTTCAATCCTATGACGCCTTCTGCAATTTATGTTCGTGTGTGTGTGTGTGTGTGTAACAGCAATTATTATGACAGCACCAAGATTCATATTTCATACAAACTGTTAACAAAATCAAGTGTAAACTGAGTCTCAATAAATTGTTAAGTTTTCAAGTTGTTTTTTATTGCTGTGCACATTTAATTGAAAAATGTTGGCCAGACAACAGGCGCTAGTAATGTGAGCAGTGGTCTTGTTTAACTTGCCGCCAGCCAATTCAGAGTAAAAACTAATATAATTCTGTACGAGTTTTTATATTATTTTTTTGGCCGAAAGCCAAAGAGAGTCAAAGCGAGCATCTAATGTCAAGTAAAAATGCTAGCTTTAGCCCATCAAATCTGTTGCTCAAAAATCAAATTGATGATGCAATGCGATGCGTTTAAATTTGTTTGAAAAGTTAAGCTTTTTCTTCTTGCAACTATTTTGAAATTACTTAACTAGCCAATTAAACTTCGAAAACTATTCGTAGCTCACATTAAAACAACAAAATTCGTTAGAATCGAGCTTAGCCATTAACTTTACGATTCAAGTAATCCTATTTTAACAACGAAATTAAAAAAAAATACAAAGCCAATCTCTTAATTTTCTAAGCCCGCATTTTGCTAGTGGCTCTGTGCCAAAATGACAAAAATTAAATGCCACAACATTAAGACGCAAGGCGAAAAAACGAACAAACGAACGAACAAAAAACCAAACAAACCGCAGAAACGTAAGGGAAACAGATATATATAAAAAAAAAAAACAAACACACACGCAAGTACTGAATGGGAAGCGCAGAGCACAACGAAAAATCAAGTCTCATAATTAAAAATTAAGCCATTCGCCTATTAGTTTTAACCCTCATTAACTTTAGATAAACTAATCTCCAAAGTAAACCACTCGCATTCATGGCCTTTTGTGTGTGTGTGTGTGTGTGTGTGCGACGCGACCCTGCCCGAGGGGTGACAACCCATCCGGCAGTGTGCAACGGCTATCAGGCCGCGCCTACAGTGCGTGAAAAGCTCATCAAATGGGCGAGCCTCTCTCTTTCTCTCTGTTATAAAGCCCCAATGACTTTTTTTTCATTTCTTTAGTTTGCTGCACAAAATGATGTAGAAACAGGCCGAACCTAATAGTATGCTAAGTAAAAACAAAAAACGAAGAAAAAAAACACTGAAGATGGTGCACAAAAAGCGGAATGAACAAGAGAAAGGAAAAATAATTAAAAACGCAACCTTGATGAAAATGAAATGTTTACAAAGACACAGGGCGCGCACAAAATAAAGAACTGTGACAGAACACAAAAAAATACAAACCAAAATGTTGAACGGCTAAAAAAGCGAAGAAAAGAAAGAAAGAAAAAAATCGACATTTACGTTCTGTTCAAGCAGCGGAACGAAACGAAACGAAAACAAAAACGGATACACGCAGCGGATGCAAAGTTTACTCAAGCAAGCCAAGGAGGATTTGATGGGTGGATGGGTGGTGATGGTACTAGTAAAGAAAGGAAAATGTAGCACTGAATGCAAAGTCAAGCCAAAATTAACCGAGCATTTTGCATCTTAGCAAGCAATCTTTGCCAAGCCAAAAGGTCCCAAAAAAAAAAAAAACGATTTAAATAAAGTAGCTCAACTTTCATTTCAACTCGACAAATCAAACTAAAAAATAGTCAAATACTTATTATTAGAAAATCAAACTATGTTTTTGTTTATGACAAGATATCAATACACTTTCTGTTTTTAATTTACGGCCTTCGCAAGTGAAAAGTAAAAATTATTTGTATGCTGTAAGTATGCACTTTTTAAAGTTGACTTTATTGCCTATTTAGAAACTTACACAGTTTTTCTTTTTAGAATATATGGTAAAGTAAAGAGTATACATACACATATAGTATATATATATATATATATGTATGTATCAATTAGAGCTACTTATAGTTTAAATATTGGCTGCACAATCACTTTAAAAACAATATATAATGATAATTACAAAGCACTAAAATTGAGCAAAAATTACGCGATACATTTGATTTTACGCTTAAAACAACGAAACGATGACATATTTTTAAAAGGAGGAAAAAACGCGAGCAAACAATTTACAATATAACAAAGCTGCCCGAAATTGGCTTGTTAAGATATTAATAATAATAATAATATAATATGTTAATAATAATATAACGAGTATCTCGTTCAAGATTTAACACAAGAACAACTCGATATACATAAATTACACAGAATAATCATCACACACAATTACAAATATTACAAGTATGTATTACATATATGGGCCTATAAGGATCGCTATACAATGCTGAATTGCTTGATTAAAGCTAATTAATAGACATACACAATGATTTGTCATGTTTCGAACTATTACTCTCTGTGGCAAGTTTAGTTTGGAGCTGATCGATGATTTGGCTGTTTGGCATGGCACGGATCTGATTTGTTTTCGCGCACCATTAGCAACAGTTGGAGCATCATCAGTGCCTCCACCTTATCTAAGGGATCCATGAAACCACGCTGCAGCCATTTGGGTATGGTGGTACGTGCATGGCTAAAACCCAGCTTGTTTAGTATATAATCAACGCCATATGGCTCAATGGATTTGCCAGCCCAGGACAACAGGCGCACTGTTGGCTCCAGATGCCATGTCTGGCAGTCAAAGTGACGCCAATCTCGCACAAACGACTCAATATCAAAGCTAGGCAATTGGGCAGTTGGATCTGCTCCAAGCTTAGCCTGTGCACTGCCATCTTTGACATCGCCTGTTGCAGTGTTTGTTGTTGTTGTTGTTGTTTTTGTCGTTGACGAAGATGTTGTTGTCGTCGGTGATGTTGTTACATTTGTAGTTGTAGTTGTTGTGGTTGTCGTTGCCGTTGTTGTCGCAGTATTTGACGTTGTCGTTGCGTTTGACGCCGTATTGTTTGTAGTGTTTGCCAGATTCGTATGACTGCCCTGCAGTGGCTCCAGGCTGCTTTTGCTACCGCTCAGCTGTTGGCCCTGCTGAACAGTCAAATTCGTATTGGAAGTGCTCTTCTTTTCTTTGAGTATCTCATCTGTTAAATATGGCTTGAGATTTGCTTTCTGCGGTAGATTTGGTGAGGCTGCTCTTGCCGACTGAGCACCAAGCTACAAAAAAGGAAGAAATTTAAAAACAATTCACTTTTATATAAAGTCTTAAGTCAAAAACGCACCATTTTCTCCTTTTCGGTAACATAAGATGTAATTAAGTCGTGCAGAAAGAAGAACGCATCGGCATCGACAGTGACAAAGATATGATCATCGAAATCTGTCATAAAGCTGCACAAAACTTCCGGTTTCGTTTCTAAAAGCAATTCAGTTATTATTATGTTATTATGTTCTGAGACACAGTATGCAGGCTATGGCTATTGTTACCTGTGGGTTCTGGTGTGCTTGGTCCCTGCTTGTGCTCGGTCTTAAAGTGCAGCTGCAAACTGGGCAATGCAAAGATCACTTCACGATTATGATTATGTTCCTGCGATTTGGCTGCACTGCTGCTGCCAGTTGCACGCGTTCGTTCAATCGAATTGGATGCTATCTCACGTTCACACTCTAACATAGGGAAACGATCAACAGCTATGGAAAAGAGGTACGATTAGTGAACAATTAGCCCCAACAACTGATGATAGTAGACTTACCATCGATCTCGCTGTTGGCAAACGCATAATGGAACCACTCATTTAGCGTCTTGAATTGTGGTGGGAAAATAATGTTGCGTGTGATGCGACTAACGATGGCCATGGAGTGGTTTTGCTGCTGTTGTCCCTCAGTGGTCTGTCCGAGACTGCAGGTCAATGTCTGTGTTACCAGCACCTCACTAGTATCCTCCAACTGACGCGCTTCGGTGGCAAAGTTTATCGAAGGCGACTTGAGACTGAACAAAGCCCAAGCTTTCGACTTGAAGTTGATGCCATGGAAACAAGCAAGGGAAATATTTTGGCCTCGCAGTTCGACAGTGCCGCCTAGAACGTTGCCATGTCGTGGTAGGCGTGTGACCAGCGATGGCACTACCAAACCAACTGCCTGAGCAAGTGGCTTCTGCCAATGCCGATGATGACGTGCGTCTGTGTTGTCCACACCACAAAAGTTTGCACCAGCGCTCGCTCCAGCAGCAGCAGCTGCTTGCGGCAGTTCGCCATTGGGTTTCTTTTTGTGTTGCTGGCGACGCCTAATGCTGGCCGAGCGATCCTGGAGACGTGGTTCGAGGTTGGAGAAGACCCGTTTGGAAGATTTGAATTGCTGTGTGAAAAACTCTTCCAGTTTGAAGTACATTTTCATAATGTCGGCTGTCGTTGACTTCGATATCATAATCTGCAGCTGATCCCAGCTAAGATCGCCGTGTATAAAGATCAGAGCACGTGGCTGATCCTTGCCACTAGCAGCTGCTTGTGATGCAGTTCTCCACTCGTCTTTCATGGCTGCCGCAAAGGTGCTAATGCGGGTCATCAACACCGATGTGCCCATATAGTCCAGGCGCAGCTCCAACGCCATGAAGTTAAGTCCCAGCGTGTGATACGGTTCCATTCCGGACTCCTCTTTGATGTGGAAGCGCTTATTGATCTTGTTCACCTCAAAGCTGCCACCCACAATGCCACCCTTGGCATCCAGCGCCGAGCCACCCAAATAAATGCCCGCATACATATTCTTATAGCCTGTGCTGCCTATGGAGAGGCGTCCATCCGATCGAAAATCTTTGGTCAGCCAGACAACATTGCCGCACACATTGCCAATGTTCATTTGAACATTAAGTTTGGTAAAGTTGACAGCAAAAATTACAAGCGTTTCCCAGGCAGTTATTTGATTCTTCTCTGAAGGCGGAGTGCCCGACGATTCAGCACTCGAAGATTTACCCAACGATTTCAGTTTGCGCACTGCACCAAAATGACCCAGCTGCTGATGTGATTGCTGTTGCTGTTGGGGTTGGGTTTGCTGTTGACTATCAAGGTCGAGTCGGAGTTTGTCCTTGGAGCGACCCTCACTGGGAGTAGGTGTGGCCGGTGTAGGAGTTTCAGCACCCGCCTGTTGCTGCTGCTGCTGTTGATGAACACTTAGATCACCCAGGAAGAGACGACGCACAATGCGTCGACGGTACCAGGCCTTGGGAAATGCCAGAATTTCGGTAAGGCGACGCATATCGTACTTAAAACTAGCGCTTCCAATGTCTACAATTGTTGAAAAGCGTATGACAGCCCGTGACTGATCCAGAGCACGCTTTGAGCTAGGCAACGGTTCAATGTAGACTTTGCGGCAGCGTGTTATGTGAAATTTAACAAACTCCACATTAATGCTGAGTGAATCTTTGCGTTCGCTGTCACTCAACGGCGAGAACTGTGTCTCCTTCGAAGTCTTCTTGCCCCCATACGGATGGAATATATAAACATTGAAGTCGGCCAGGACGCCCGTAACGCTAAGTCCACCAGTTGGCAGCTGTTGATCGGCATGCGATTGGAAAGACTGGTGTTGCTGCTGCTGTTGTTGCTGTTGTTCCTCGTCACTGCTGCGCTTGGAGCTGAATACAATGTCCAGGCTGGGTAGTTGAAGCATGCACTCGACGCGGGACACAGGCAGGCAGCTAAATCTAAATGTGGACGGCTGCATGTGGAAATAGACAATGACATCGACGGGGAACGAGGCATAAGTCGCATAATTTGCTGGCAATATATCCAGATTAACGGCCGTAGTGTGAGATGGCGTAACGGGCACGCTGTGCATTTGTTGTCTGGTCGGAATAGGTTCCAATGTTTGTTCCAGGAACTCCAAGATGTGTGGCGATATGATTGTCTCCTCGGGTATGCTCTGTAAAGTCATCCAGGCACACAACGTTGCCCGCTTGTTGCCCAAGCGACGGCCATGAGCGGCTTGTGCAGCTGCAGCTGGAGTCGATGGCATCTCTGCGCCAGGTTCGAGCAAAGTGCGCGACTGATAATGCAGCTTGACATCCAAGCCGGGTATGTGAAAGATGGTGAGATCGGCAAGAAGAGCATTATGGGCACTAGCATTAAATCTAAGCTTGCTTTTATCTCGCTGCCGTCGTGAGGGTGTCGGACTACCCCAATCGTTTCCAATGCTGCGCTCTCGCTTGTGCGTCTTAACACTAACAGCAGCTGCAGCTGCAGCACCTGTTGCACTTTCCTCGCCAGTGTGGTTATCCTTGGTGTGCAGCACACATTTGCCCGAATTGACCAGCACCTTGACATCCAATTCGAAATCAATATTTGGCTCCGGTTGCTGTTTTTGGGCATGCGCGTAGGCATGCTTGCGGCGCATTTCCACCGAAATGCCGTCCACATCCATTTCACTGGGCGTGCAATCTTGCCGCCAATCCAATTCATTATCCGCAGTCTCTGTATCTGTATCAGCATTGGGCAGCGATGTTTGCCGCATGGCATCCGTAAAAGTCACGCGACTGACTCCCGTTTTAAGGGATGCACTACGTGAATGACAGGAGGCAGGTGTGCTTTGCAGGCTGGAGATTTCATCGTTGGAGGCAATTGTGTCTAGACGTCGCCCCGCATAGCTATGACTGCCATTGTCTAATGGCAGCTCCCTCGGCGCCAGGTTAGCACCAGGCACTCCAGGAATCACAACTCCTCCACTGCCTATATACGAATGGGAGCGACTGTAGTTCTTGAGGGATCTTCGCAGGGATGGTCGCTTCCATTTTTGTATCATGTCGCGACGGAAGTATTTGTAGCAAATAGCTTGCAGCTCCTGCAGTCGTCGCTCCTCATGTGCAACCGTATTGTGCGAAGCCCCTAAAGTGCGCAGATCATTGATAATCTTTAGCTGCTCGGCCATCTCCTTCTCCATCATAAACGAACGCTTTTTGGAGTCAATTGTGGGATCAAATACAAAGGCGGGCAGATTGTCAAATTCGCCACGACGTCTCACATACGTATCCCTACTGCTTTGATCACCCTCATCGCTGTCGGGTGACTCCATTTGGGTATCATCCTCCTCAAACCCAGTGAGCATAGTCAGCGTATGTCCCAGCGATGACAACTGCTTGCCAATATTCACATCCAAATGTATGTCTACACCCTCCATTTGCCATTTGACGTTGAGCAGCCACTTGGCGTTCTCACCCTTTTTGGCTGCCGTGGTGCGGGAGCACACCTCAAAGGTTCCTTCGGAGACGACACACACATTCATAATGGGCTCAACGCAGCTCGGCTTCCAGTCATCTAGATTTGTTTCAAAATCATCGGCAAATCTCAAGCATAAGCCTTGAAATTTTCCCTTTGAAACCAAGGATCCCGAATTGCATGCTGAGATTATTGTGTTCTCCAGTGTAATGACCACAGCTCCCTTGGCATCAAAGTCTTGATACGAACGTGAGCCATACGACTAGAAAGTATTGAAAAATGTTGATTAACAAACATTTTGTTATATGAAGTTCATGAATTTAACTCACCACCGTATTGACCTGTTTGAGAGGCAAACATATGCCCATATCCTCGACAGTTAGTTGAAGAAATAGCGTGGATAGATTAGAGCTAGCTATTTGGCCAAATGCGACACGATCAAACACCTGTTGGGTGGTGTTGGGTGTGTGATCGTAGCAAAGATTTGCACGTTTTTCGGCCCAGTACTCGTAGGCATTCTTGTAGTTTAGCCAGACCAATATGGCTTTGTCCACAGCTATCGGCTGGACGTAGACCAGGGGACGTTTGAGCGTTAGCAATATGAGCTCTTTGTCTTCGTTGAGTAGCTCATCCTGGAAAGCGTTACGCAGACCGATGGTCGTATGAAAGAAGGCATATTGCTGGAACTCCGGCTCTGCCTCATCAAATATTACATTGCGTATGATTTGACCCAGAGACAGATTGAAATCAATATGGGCCTTAAAGAACAATTTGCGATTGCTCATGTCACCCAAATTCTTGACCCGATTCGACAGCTGCAGCTCCAAAGTGCCCGTTTCAAAGCGTACCGCTGACGAGCAGGGCGTGGTGGCCGTCAACTGTATACGCTTCATTGATATATTTATGGAGAATAGGATGCGCTTCAATGTGGACTCTTGTACGCTGGCATTATCTCCGGCATTATCCTCTGTCCAGAGCGGCACAGGCTTCTCGCCACCGTAAACTTTTTGAAGCACCTCATTGATCTCTCGCATAAACACTTTCTGCACAAAGACCAAATGATTAAGCAGATCTGTTGTCAAGCAACGCTCGAATTCTCCAATCTCTGCACTGGCATTCACATAGCCACCCTGACGTAACACAATGCCTTCTATGCTCTCTGTGTGCTCTTGTCGATTGTCTGGTATATATTCCGCCAGGACATGCACTGGTGGCAAACCAATGCACGCCTCCGATGGTAAATTCATTTCATTCTAGAAAAAAGGGATGATTATAAATGAAATAAATTTATTATATGTGATTTTAGCTCACCTGTAACTTGGTATTGAAACTGAGTGTATGCGTGGGCAGATCGATGACAAACTTGGCACGCTGACCAGTGACGCCCATAGAGCTTACATGATTCATGCGATACTGCGCTTGAAGAGACGGTAACAAAGCAGCATTAATTGACAGACTTTGCAGCAGCACATTGAACTGCATCACCAGAGGCTGAAGCAAACCATTTTGTTGTGCTGCAGCTGGCTTTGATTGCACCAATCGTGCTGCACGCCTTGCGGCCAGCTGTGGCTGTTGCTGTGCTCCACCACCCGACACGGTACGTTCGCGCATTTCACTGGCATTGCCTACACCACTGTTACCACCGCCAGAGTTGCGTGCATGGAATGGTGACTCTGGTTCTTCAGCTGCATGCGAACGCAACGTTGAACGACCTGAATTGCGTTTGACGCGCAACTCTTGCAGCGTAGAAGACAATTGCTTTGAACTGCGCGTCATCATGCCGTGCAGGGCCACCGGATGTTGTGGTATATCAATATTAACTGGTCCAATGGACAGCAATCCACTATTCTTATCCTTGCCGCGCTTCGACAGGCTCGAATAGAGCGTCTGACTCTTTCCCACAGTCACCTTGACAACAGTTCTGTCAAATAAAATTATTTTTATTATCGTTATTACGATTAAAAAGTTATTACCGGGCGTTACTTACTGCTGGCTGGGTGCCACGCCTTCGAGCAGAACAATCATGGCACGTCCCACTTGACCGGTGAGTGAACATTCCAGAGAAACAGGCCGCGCCTTCTTGCGCCACGTAGCTGTGCTGTTAAGCGTTGTGATTTCCGACTCTAATTTCAGACCCGATAGCGTGGCAAGTAGTCGGGTCTTGTGTATCTTGGCCACGCCAAAAACAATCAGTCGAGTACGCTCTTGCGGCACACCGTCGACCAGTTGCATATCGCGATGTTGTGGCAACGGCGTTGGAGCATTAGTCACATCATCATCATCGTTATTGCTAACAAATGTCGCTGCCGCTGGCTTCTTGTGTTCGTTTAAAGAGCTGCGCTGCGCAACTGTTTTGGTCTCAGGCATTGTGCCGTAGAGTTCTAACAAATGGTAGATTGTTTTCCAGCAGTTTGGCGTCTCCAGCATCAGAGGCAGCGTTGCCATACCCGATTTGGTCAGCGTGTTGTTGTAATCTCCACTTACGCTTGTGGCACAGCCTCCATTTAACGATGCCTTTGACTCCGTTGTCAGTTTAAGAATGTGGTGTTCGTGGAGCGACATCGTGGGACTATCTCGCAACGGCGACGAACTCGACTCGTTCAGATTGGTGTAGCCCAATTTGCCTTTAACCGATTTGCCCGTGGATCGCAGCTTTTGCGCAAAGCTCTGCGGCCGATTCTTGGCATTTGGCGATGGCGTCAGCTGTATAATAGGCGCCATTGCAGCAGCACGACCACGTGACGACGGCATTGGCATTGTCTCATTAAACTTGTCATAGCGCTCATCCGAGAAACTTTCATTATGGACAGCAAAACGTTCTGCAACTGATGTGAAGGGCAGTAGATCCGTTGGCTCTGAGGCTGATAAAAGGAACGATTGCGTGAAAGTAGTATACTTTGTAGCTGAATTAATTCAACCAATGTTTACTTACCCAAACTACACTCGTCTTTCGTTTGGCTCTTCTTGCTTAGCTCGGGATGCTCGTGGAATTCGTTCTGGGCATCCTTGACATTCTGATACATGTTGCATATTTGATGCAGAAGTCGAAGCAATGGCATATTGACCTGCTGTGAAATGAAGCGCACATTCAAGCTTAAATTGATCACAGTGCTTGTGTGTTTCTTGAGCTGACGACGCGACATATATATGACGTTCTGTCGTGCTTGATCTACCATGCCATCGGACATTTTCAAAACTTCAAGCTCAACGCCAACACGCTCGCACACGAACAGAGGCGTATCCATCATGATGGAAGCACGTGTGCCATTAGTTTTCTTATTAAGCTTGCTGGCGGGTTTTGTGTTTGAGTTGTTTTTCTTGTCTCCTGCCTCGCTAACCACAATGTCCACGCGTATAGAATCAAAGCTGCCAATCAACGACAGATTCGTGCCGAAGTTCTCCAGTGAGGAGATGTCTGCATTTGAGAACTTGTTGATCATTTGCTGTGGCATAACGCCGAGGCATGTCAGCAACGGCTCAAAGATCAGATGTGCATCCAGCAGCTTGATAGAGTCCTGCATGATGTCTCTGCGTGTATGTGTTTGACCAGGCAGCTTGGGCGGCACAGGCCTGACATGCTCCTTTTCGGCTGCATTTTCCTTCTTCTTATTGTTGTCCTGATGCTTAGCCATCCAGAAGTACAAATCCTCTTTATGATTCTCAGCGCCCAGCCAAAATTTGTTAACCGAATTCGTTGAACTCAGCGAACCCTCCTGTAATGCTCCGTACTCTGTGAAGAACAATAACCGATTATATTTATGTATTTAATTAAGTTTCCCTATAAAGTTACTTACCAAACTCTGGAACCTGTTTCTCCACAAGATTTGAAATAATAGGCAGCATTTGAATACTGGAACGAAACGAATTGCTGTGTGAATATCAAAAATCACATCCACGGTATGGCATTTAAATACAAAAAAAATGCACAAAATGCAAAAAAGGAATCAGTTTCAAAACTTACCCACGACGCGATTGGTGCATATTGGGCGATGTGGATACCGATCGCTGGGATGCAGGTCCATTTTGAGCAGTCTCATGAGCATAGGACAGGCCACCATATTGTGTATTATCTAAATGTTGAAGTTAAAAGTATAAAATAACGTCACATGTTCGAATTTTGCACTATAGTTGAGTTGGAGAATAGATTTTAATTTTATCTAGTGCAGTAAGCAAAATAAATATAATCAGTTTAAATGATATCAAATACAATTATTTAGCAAACTGCACTACGGTTTGAGAGTCCGAATTCGAAAGGAAAGTATAGCAAAATGGTTAAGTTGAACAACATTAAATATTTGAATACATAACGCAAACGCAAAGCATCAAACAAAATGAAGTCATGAACACTAAAAGCATTTTTTTAAAAAGGAAAGTAGAGAAAAACATAATTCAAAAATAGGGAGAAAAAAAGTCAAAAGGGATATTTGCAAGATTTGCAGAATTATAGCAACAGAACATTAAGAGGAAACATTAAAAGCTAACCGAGAACTGCCTTTCAAATTACAGAACGAAATGAAAAGTTCCGAAACTTGATGACATTTCTTGTAACTTAAACAAATAATAACAATAGATACGTGCATTAAAATTAAACTTTTTGATCTAGATATTTATATATATATATATCTTAATACACATATATATCATTAGTTATATAAGAAAAAAGGAGTTGTGACTGCATGCCGCACGCCATCGATTTGAGGACGTAAAGATTTGCAGTTAAGCAGCTGAGTTAATCAAAGGAATACCAATGTGAGTTCGATGATGCTGTGTTTGCCCAAGTAATAAAGCATTCTCACTCTCTTCCGGAATCTCGCCGACGCCAGCAAAGGCGCCCATTTCAACATCACCTTCACACTCATCCGCCTCGTTCTCCTCTTCGTTTTGTGGAAACGAGAATGTCACATTTATCGGTCGCGCCAATTTGTTCTTATACTGATGCTCGAACAATATCGGATTGTACAAGGTGTTCTTCCACTGACGACTCAAGACAATGACGCCCTGTTAAAAAAATATGTTATTCGAATAGCGTTTTCAGCAATATTACAAAATTTACTCACCTGTCGCAGCGTATTCAAATGCGGCACCTCGCCATGCTTAAAGATCTGTTCGATGCGCTGCACTCCTTCGTCCAGCACTAGTTTTTGCATGATGTAGCACAGCTGACAACTGGGATCTTCTTGCAGTGTCTTCGACAGCAGTGTATAGTTATTGGCATAGCGACTCTAGAAAGGAAATGGATTGAAATTTGAGTATATGACAAAAAAATTTACTAGCTGACCTTCTTAATTTTTGGATTTCGCTGTATTTTCTCATTCTCCATGGCATCGGCCATAAGGCAGGCAGCGACTGCAGTTTGTCGCGTATGCAAAACCTTCATGAGGGAGACAATTTTAATAGCCAGACGATTGCTCGGATTCATCCAGGCAGTTATGGCTGGCGAAGCGGTGCTCAACAGATTCCAGTCGAGACGAGTCAAATCAATTTTGCGTGTTATTGGCACGCAGGGAGGTGCAGCAAAGTTGAACCACACTGATTTCAACTCAATGACACAAGAGGAGGTTTTGTCGGTGCCTTTCACATTCGACAGAGCCTTGTCGTAACCATCTTTGGCAGCGTTGCTACCAGGCTTATGTGTGCCTGCCTTTTCGGATGAGTTGCCGGCATTAACTCCCTTCTCCACATCTTCATCCAGCCTGGGTGTCGTTTTGCGTCCTTGTTCTACTCCCGCTGCTGAGCTATCGCTAACAATGATATTTTCCAAAGCATTCTGAAACTTTTCCTTGGGTGTTTTTGGTGTTGGGGGCTTTTTTGTTATCAAACGCCAAGCAGCTTCCGCTTTCGAGGTAGCACCACTTACATCACCCGTAGTCGCTGGGGCTTCACTTCCTGTATTGCCAGACGTTGCTACCAGCTCGTTGAGATTGAAAGCACCACCAGCTGACGTCACACCTTCTGCACCACCCGTCATTTCAGCTAACTCCTCCTTGCTGTTTTCTGACTTTTCGAAATGCGATCGCTTGACGATCTTAACGCCCACACCTTCCAAACCGCACTCGAACATGATGTAGCCGATGCTCTCAATACCCGTACTTTCTGGCATCTTAAGGCATTCGAAGAGCACCTTACTTTTGTGCTCTGGTATAGCGGTCACAATTATAGGTGTTTCTGGTGCACACGATTGACCCTCGGTCTTCAAGCGACGCAGCTGTGCATGTGCCCGTCCAATATCGAGTGTTATTACCAGCTCTTCTAGCTGCTTTTCCGACGTCTCGATGAGTATTGGTTCGCCTTGAACGTTGTCGGGTCGCGTCTGCGAGGAGAGATGCGCTAATAATGCACGAGTGCCCTTCATAATTCCACCCTTCTTGTGACTACTGCCAGATTGAACTGTTTGCTGAATGTAGACATTGTGCATGGAGGCACGTGTGGTTTTGCCCAGATGAAACTTGGTTGATATGCCTTCCATATAGAAAGTAAGAAGCGAAACGCAGCTGAGATCCTGTTCATAAATATAGGGTCAATATTGAACTACAACTTAAACGTTATGTAAATGACACTCACCTGCACATTGTCTAGAGCCGCGACAGATATAATCTCCTCCACAATTGAAGACTGAAGCATTGTGATGCTAACCTTCGGCAGCACAATCAATCCCTGTGTCTTTGTCGAAATGCTTTCCTCGTAGACATCGCTTAAGAAGGAATCACCTGGTCCCTGTAAATGTCTTTCAGTCGTTGATCGCTTGGAATTGGAATGCACTTGCGACCAGTAGCTAAGACTTTGATCCCGCTTAAGAATATTATCATTCTTTACTTTGGCTATGCACGAGGCGTGTATAAAATTAACGACCGATAGCAAATGCATCGATTGAATTGTAGGTACAGCTGCTTCAACCATTCTATAAATAAATAAAAAGTAAATTGGGTTCAAAACAAACATTTCCAAATTCATCGTTATCACATCGTCTTTGCTTCTGAAAATCGATATACTACTTTTTACGTTGAATTTCCATCATTCGATTCGATATATTTCATATCAAAGTAAGCTTCTCAAAAAACTAACATTGTCGTCAAAAGTAAATTACAAATTAAGATTACATAAAATGTATCTGCTGCGTATAACTGTTTTATTGGCCATACTGCCCTTTCTGGCGGCATATCCGATGGTAGGTAGCCACAGTGTATTAAAATACTTTCAATCTAAACTTATAACCTTAAAGAAGGTGCAAGCGAAACCTGGAAAGAACGTTAAACTGATTCCTGATCTTACGCGTGGTCTAAGCGATGCCGAAGTGGAGTCTACACTCGATGGTTTATCACTAGACGATCTGAACAATTTGAACAATTTGTTAGATGATGCTGGCAATGGGCCAATTGATTTAGAGGGTGTGTAACAGAATGAAAAATGATAAAAAGCAATTAATATCTATTCATAACATAAACATTTTGCAAAGCAAGCAAGCCTCAGGGGTAACCATAGACAGGCGGATAAGAAACAGCAACGCTATGAGGAGGTGGAGTCGGCTGACGAGGAACTGGATCCCGCTCTCAACTCAAACAACAACAAATCTTATGACGATGCGTGCCATGATGAGGATGAAGCTGAAAAGGAACAGTGCACCGAGCAGCCAAAGTGCAAAAAGCGACCGCAAACCACAAAACGTTGCTTGAGCACCACCAAACGAAGTGCCACAACGGCCTGCAAATCCCTAGATGGTTTTCTCGATATACATGTTGATGCCAACAAATATGACTCAAAACGGAAGTACGAGGATGCTGAGGAATGCGATCAAGAAGACACAATGTGCCTGCAGCGTAATCAGCAGAAATATAAGCAAATTCCGAGTATGCATGACTTTGCTGAAATATCAATCGATCAGGGACCGGGTAGTGTAGACAGCTTGGAGCAGCTTGCCGACGAGGCTCATCGCGATGAATCGCGTAGGCTTTCCAAGCTGAATAGCTGGAATGCCAAAGATGATGCATCGCCAGATGTATTCAACAATGAATACACCAAGCTAACCAATTCAAATGGCAATTCCTGGGACGTTGAGAAAGGATTAGCTGAGTATGGGGGACAGTCACAGCCACAGAACGTTAACGAGGAGCAGAAGCTATCAGAACAATATGAGCGTCATCAGCTCGGACGCGTGGCACATGAGCGTGAGGAGCAGGCCGGTGATATGATGATGGGAGGGGCATCGGCTTTAGATGACGATATGCAGCATAATGAGGCACAAGCTGCTAATGATATGGAACAAGCAGAGTCGGTGCCCCTGGCTAACGATATGGCATCCAATGATGGCGACAGGTTGGCCGCTTAAATATACACAAACAAGTCAAAAGCAAAAACCACACTCATCACAACCCACCACAATAACTACACAACATCCACATGTTCCTGTTATCGTTCAATTTTGCAGTTTTATTGCAAATAATGCGCGCGAACCGGTTCGCTATCTGATACAAACCGATGATGGCTACATTAAGAGCGAGAATGAGTCGTGTGACCAGCTGTTGCGTTCGGATAAGCACCATAGTGAGATGCTCAACTATGAGAACTATCAACTCTCCAACAATCCCAGCCAAAATCAAATGGAGTCCAGGCGCATCAAGCGAGACAACAAAAAAACCGATGATGAACCCGAGGTAAGCGGTGATAAATAGATGATGCCGATTTATAATAAATCAACTTGCAGATTGCTGAAGAAAGTTATATCAAGAAATTAATGGACTCGTTTCCACGTGATCAGGATAGCCAGAGCAGTCTTAATATAGCCATCAGACAGGCGAAACGTTCACATTTGCGCGTAAAAAGAAGTTAAAGAGTTTTATATAATTGTTCGTTTTGTAATGGGTGTGAGATGAATATATTTTTTAAGCAATTGCAAATAAATGTTAAATGGCAAACAATTACTAGATTTATTGTAGGGATTAGTTAGGATTACACAAACCTTTGCAAGCCTTCTAGTAAAAGCGGCGTTAGAAAGACATTTAGTTGGCCTTTTAGCCTAGCCACAACTGAGGTGCAGGCTGCACCACCCTCTGCTTGAAGACTCATAAATTCGCCATCGTCGAAACCGTTTGTCGTCTTGTCGGATTCCTCCTCTTTGAGCAGCACACTTGGATCCCAAGGATGTGACTTTGGGCCGCCCATAAATGTTGCCGAACTATTGCTACCTGTGCTGTTCTCATAGCGTGGCACCACTTTGATTTCACGCCAGCACGAATACAGGTCAAAATGGGGCAGCATCTTGCTGCCTATGTAGGTCAAACCACCATCCTCGTTCTCATTGAAGAGCGGTGTGGAAAAGACATCCGGTCCTAGTGGAAATGAACAACCATTCCAATTGAAACATTTGACCTGTGACAGATGATTCAAATAGCTGGCCATTAGAAGCGGCGAATCGATGATGGGTCGATTGACCTGTTGGTGCAAATTGACCAGTGCCACATCCTCTTGCGATGACATTGCTGAGATGAACGAGTTCGATGAAAGCGATGGTGTACCCGAAGACGAGCCACGTGAATCCGCCTGGAGAAATGCAGAGCAATGTAAAACAGTTAGACATTTAAAAATTAATATTATTATCAACAGCTACAATAAAATATAAAACTGTTAGGCTAATTGCAAAAGCACAAGTTGGCAATGAAAAAAGAGCAAAGTGTTTGTTAATCGAAGTGTTCTTAAAACTAAACTAGAAATCATTAGACTTAGACTTTTTCCAAGTTGCATGCAGAATTGCAGGCATATTTTTAATTTAAATAAGTTTAACATTAAGGTTTGATAAAAAAAAACAGTAATAGAAAAGTTTAATTAAAGTTGCGCTACGTTTTAGTAATATATTTAGTGAGGAGGTATTTTTTTTTTTGTAATACGTTGGTTTGCTTTTGCTAAGAACTACTCACATCGTGAAAAAAATGTCGATACTCGGGTCGTGATGAGATATTTGTTAATTTTCTTATTGGTGTAGCAAGACCGTGAATGCGTCTCGCGTCTTCATTCTGGATGAGTTTAACATTTTTTTTTTGTTATGTTTTGAACGTTATACATTTTTGTTGGTTTGTATTAAGTTGTTGGATGAGGAATAGAATTTAGGTGTGGATTTTATTAAGATAGCGTAGATTACAGTTATGCAATTAAGAGAGAGAGAAAGAGAGATAAAGATCTTATAGGTACACTTAAAGAAACATGCAGCAGGCAGCTCTTTATAAAAGAACTGCAAAATTTTAGTCTTGTTGTGAATGTGAAAAGTTAACTAGGCATCGAAAGCAATAAAGCTTAGGTGTCGAAATATATTTATTTATTTTGAATGGTAGTATTATATTAAAAAGTGAATACGTAAAGACCTAACATAAAGATATATTCACTATATATAAATGGTTTTCAAGCTTTTGATTGACTCTTTTTACCAATTCGGTTGTGCTCTGTGGCCGCTTGGGCAATGTTTTGTTGCTTTCGGCCGCATGAATTTCCAAGTCGCTGCGATAGGTTGGCAGAGTGTGGCTGCCATTCTCGTTTTGTGCACCAATGCTGTAAGAGGTTGGGAGCTTAGCATATTGAAATACTAAGAAGCCAGCAAGACTTACCTCAAATCGGAGGAGAAACGTTTTCTGCCCGACAAAATGATTGAACCATTGGCGTTGCGCTGCTTCATGGAACCGCGCTGCGACATCACATTCGAGATATCCTCCTCGGCAGAGAAGAACATCTCGGAGGGATTCTCCGAGGTCAACGATATTGTGCGCTGTACCTCGCGCGGCAACTGATCCCCCACATGCAGCGCAATGTCAGCGATCTCAAATTCCAAGGGATGTGAATGCGGCGCCGAATGTGACATCTCATCGGGAATCTGTTCAAAAATTAGCACAATTAAATAACTCTTTAAAAAAAAAAAACTATGTATTCGTGTTATTACCTCATGTTCATCATCCAAAGCAACTTCACCTGTCAGTCTTGAGTCGGAGATGCTTGTTTTTGGTGGCGATACACGCAATCTATGCGAATCCGAGCCACGTCTGGGAATACAGGCATTGACAACTTCCACGGAATCATGCTGCATTTGCAGTTTTTTTGAAGGACTGTCCAGCAGTCGCGCATATGGCACCTCCACGGACGTCTGTCGCGTGCATGTAAATCGCTTGCTACGACGCTCCAATGTATTTGGGGAGCCAATGCTCTCACGCGACTTGTGTCGACTGCTGCTTAGCTCGGGTTTTTCCACGGCACCACATCCAATTTTAAACTTGGCGCCATCTGGTAGCGCACAGAGCTCCGACTTCTTCAGACTGCCATTGCGCAACTCTACAGCAGGTCGATAAAGCTTGCCCTTGCCATTGAAATCAGCCGAGTCGTAAAGCGAGACGCAGTGCAGGCTATATGGCGGTGTGTGGAAAACTAACTGACCCTGATGCAGAATACTCTCGCCAAAGCCAAAGTCTTTGTTGTTATTGATGATGCTGAAAGCAGAAGAAAAAGGTTATTAAAGAAGAATAACTCATTGAAAAGATATATTTACAAGTAACGTGCAATATTGTAATTGTCTTGAACATCCTGCGCTGTTGGTTTAAAGAACTTTTGACCATTTCGATTGCTGCCAAAGAAGGAACAGCCACCGATACAGCCACAACGCGAGGTCTCCGATCCAGAGCTAAGGGCGCTGCCATTGTTAATCCATAGGAACCAAAGTCGCTTAAACTTAATATCGTGTTCGCGCAAAAAACTAAAAGAAAATATAAAAATTAGTAAACGGAGTTTAAGAAAGATTAAACTTCAGCCTACTTGTGCTGCACGAGATGCAGTTCGTGATCGGGAATGGGCAGGGCAGAGGCGCCTTCCAGCAGTATTGGGCCCAACGAAGTGCAGCCTACCTCGACCCAATTTTCGCATAGCTCCGACGTTTCGGGAGTACGTTTGGCAGCCTGAGTATCTGTAAACGTGTCACGTAGTTTACTCCGGGCAGTTTCCTCGCGTGAATCACGACGCTGGGAAAAGGAATTGGAGGTGCGCTTGCTCTGCTTGTGGGCACCAAAGTGCGAGCTACTAGGCATATCCTGGGACTTGAGCGATTCCTGGTCAGCGCGTCGAATCTTGCCTGAACGATTGCTGCCCGTCGTGTTAGTGTTGTAGGAGCTGTTGGGTACAACACCGCCGGCATGCATCATAAAAAGACGCAGCAAAATGGAGGGCAGCAATCCAGAGATGCCAGACTTGACACGCTGCCCATGAAGATTACAATTGGCCAGCCGGATGGGAGAGATCCAGGCGTGCAATGCCGTGCCACTTTCGATGAGATAAACATCGACTGCATCGACAGAAACGCGCGTCATCTTATACTTAATGTCCTCGGAGGAGGGGCACTTGTATTTGTTTTCCTCCTTGGTTTGGGGACACAGATTGCTCGGCACTCCATGATGACAGTTTCGCACCGTTTTTGGTGACTTAAGGCAGTTTTCCGGGTCAATGGCGAGTAAAATAAGCGTTTCTAGTCCTGTCACTACATTCACCAGCTGTGGCAATGTTAGCTTGCCTGTAAGCTTGCCGAGTTGAACCTCCACCAGCCAAGAGTACTCGAGCGTATCCTCATCCAGAGCACAACCCTCACTGCTAAACATTGCATGACCACGCACCTGCACCGCCGAAAGCAGAAGGTGCCCCTGCTGTATGTGCTGATCCTTTTTCTGTCGCTGCAGCGAATCCGAAGTGAGCAAATAGGCGGGGCTGACAAGCACCTGGAGTGTCGTCTCGTGATAGCGTTTGTTCATTTCGAAACCAAAGCGTTCGATGAGCACTACTGGGCAGGGTGGATCATCGGGATTGCAGTTCTTCATTATGTGCGCCTGAATGTCATGAACGATGACGGATACCATGACTTCCAAGGGGCGATAGAGACGTGGATCGAATGGTTTACGTTTCTCTTCGGGCGCTGTTGTCTCTGATATGGATTTGTTTGCTAGCTCTTTTTCTTTAGCCAGCAGCTGGTCCTTGGGATTGGTCGGGGCGCCGGTTTCCTTCAGGCTTACGTTTGACTGCTCCATATCCGTAAAGTTTTGATCCTCACCAAATATGTTCTCCTTTAGGCTAATGAAATTGCGTAAAACATTGCCATAGGCCATTAGGACGGAGCTGCCAATTTCTAGCTCCACGGTTACATGATCCGCAGCAAGGGTGCCCGGATCGAATTTCTGCTGCTCCGATTGCTGCCAGCTGCTGCTTACTGGGGACTTGCGAACCTTTGGTATCCGCATGGGACTGAGCAGGATCTCCTCCTTCTCTGGCGTTGTTATATCTGCCTGAGGATCAGGTCCAAGAGGAGGCACTGGATGATAAACATACTGTATGGATAGTGCCAGAATGGGCACGGCCCAGCAATCGATCCAACCAGCGCTGCGCTGACAAATCTTACGCCACTTCTTGGTATAGAGTTCGGGTCGTCGGATTAGCTTGCCCTCGCGGGTTAACAGTCTTGCGTTCTCGTCTATGGCTAGCACAATGGGTCGCACCGAAGAGACCTCCGGCACGTAGAGGCTCAAGTCGAGACCTTCGCCGTGTATCCAGAACTTGAGCGTCACAGTCTTGGGCAGGAAATCATCAAAGGGCAATGCGAAGCTCATCTCAAAGACATCACCGCAGAAGCCCAAATGATTGTTCTCCTGATTAGCACTGCTGCAGTCGATCCAGTTGTACTCGTTGCACAGCATAAGGATCTCGAATTCGTTTAATCTAATATTGAAATTGCACGTATATGGCACAAAGCTGAGTATATCAGGTCGCGCCTTATTAGCCCAGTCTTCGATCAGATCCTGGAAGAAGCACTTGTGCTTGTACACAATGAATGCCGTCGTCTTACAGCCCGCCAACGATATGTTCCAATCCTGTGGTGCATTCCATTTGGTCGGATAATGAATGCGCACCTTATACTCCAACGATTCGAACTCTGCCAGGCTGCGATATTGCAACGAGGTGGTGGCCTCCACATGGAACAGCTGGCCTTGGATCTTGGATGTGAAGCCGTCAGCCAGCGTTACCCAGGGTATTGTCACTTCCACATACGAGGCTGGACCTACTGTTATATGCATTGCATTTGTTTCCTTCTCTTTCGAAAAGAGTATATCAATGGTGGCCTCGTTCAAGACGCACAATGTAACATCGAACGATTGATAAGTGCGCAACTCGCCCGGCTGTGGTGTTTGCGTTACTTCTGCCTCCTTCCAGTCGGGTGGATAAAAGTATCTGTACAGATGATCGCGCTGTCTGTCTGCCCAGGGACCGTAGCTAAAGTCAGTGCCCTTCAGACAGTGTGCATTAATTCCCCAAACGGGCGGCGATGGCTCCACCACATCGCCATTGGCTAGCACAATTTGCACGGGCTCTTCGGGCACTACGCCCGGTTCATCCATGTAGAAATACAGATCCATTTGATTGGACATCATGACAACAAATCCCTCACCCATATATCTGGGCGGTTCATCAATTAAGCCCGTATATTTGGGACTCGGACAGAACAGAACCTTGGCATTCTCCACTTTCGCTTTGACAAAATGCATGAAATGATCGAGGCGACAAACCGCTGGCTTTGTACTATACGTACAATGCGCTTCCTCCATTGATATTGAGAGCGTTGTCGGAGTCAAGCGATTGCCAAAGACAAAGCGACCCGAGCTTATATCAATCTTAATGACAGGTATGAGATCTCGCCATGTTGTCGCTTGCATTGCTTCCGAATTCTTGACGCTATTCACACGTTTGCTTTGTCGCGCATTCTCTATGTTCATATTGTGTTCCTTGAGCTTGTTGCGCTCCTCGTTGCTCGCCACATCGTTTGGTATCAGCAGCGATGGCTCCAATCCGAAAGTCTTCTCCAACATATCATACAGATCTGAACGATTATATATATGCAGCTCATAGCCATTCAACTGCACCGACAGTCGCGTATCCGAGTGAGAGAGATCTGTTAAAAAAAATGTAGTTAATATATATTTGAATGAGATTCTTTTTCGTTTACCCTCTGAGACATCTTTGGGCACATAGGAACGCCACCAGCGGAATATGAAATAGCCATCCTGCACACGCATCGTATAATCGTACGTTATGTACACAAAATCCCGAAACATAATTTTGCCAGCCAAGGGATTCATAGCTACAGAACCAATCTTGAAGTAGGCACCTTTTATGAACCAACGATTCGCAATTTTTGTGATCAGCATACCAACTACACGCGAATTGTAAAAGTTGTTGTATGTCACCCATGTGATGGTTGTCAAAAGCGAGCACAGCAGCCATATCTATAAAGAATTCGAGTTCAAAGATCATAAATAACGTTTAAGAATACATTTTCATCAGGCTTCAAACCAAATATGCTTCATTGTGATTGTTTGTTAGTCATAAACATTTTTTTTAAGACTCACAATGTACTTTATGAGTCACAAATTCTGCCTTTTTTTAATTTTAAGGAAATATAAAAACGCACTTAACAAACAAAATGATATCATGGTGAAGCTTAAAGTAATTTTAAAAGAAAACAATTAAACTAATTGGTTAAAAGTTTAGTATTAGTAACGATCTGCTAAGATAAAAACCATGTTATTTTTTTTTATCACATTTTATAAACTGAGATGTTTTCAATTTAAATACATATTATAGGGGTTTACTGCTTAGGGGTTATCGATAAATTTTAACCTCTGCGTGCAGATAAATAAGAAATAAGGTTCAAGTTTGGTTCTGAGTTAAATTTTTGCATTGCAATGTTTGATACTTTTCATTCATGTAAATATAAAATTATGAAAATTATTATAGAGTTATATTTTCTGTTCTATGTTGGGCATGTTTTTTTTTTTTTTTTTTTGATTTTGAAACTGTAAATTTAAGCTCTGAACACTATTGAGGGGCTTTTTTTTTTTTATTTAACCATGAAATGCTAAAGATTACAAATTATTTATTCATACGCTTGTAATCAATGGAAATTTTCCCTTTAACTTTTGGCAATCAAGATCAAGCAGTTCACGTATGTCCACCAAGCAGTTTAATTACGCAAAAAATGCAGTTGTAATATTTTGAATATTGTCCTGAATAAAATTGTAGTTCTTTGATCGATCGGACGTTTTGAAATTGCTACAAAAAATAAATATAAATAAAAACAAGATAGGGTTGATTTAAAGACGAAGGCTCCAGCAGCTCCTTAAACTATAATTAAGCGCAGTATTAAAAACTAGACTTAATTTGTTAAATAATAAATAACAAGACATAGTCGAGACTATTGATTTATTGGATACAAACTAAAAATTAACTTTAATTTTAAAACAAAACGAGTTTCTAATATTTGGCATAGTTAAAGTAATCGACGGGCACATCGGTGAATATAGATCCGGAAAATTTGCATGTTTTGGCTTCTTTCATGATGACGCAACCATTTTGCTTTTTTATCTGCATATTGTGTCCCTGGAAGTGTTCATCCTGTTTCAATTTATTGCGCTGGGCAGCTGCCCGAAAATAGGCACAACCTGTAAACGGATTGATAAAGTCCGACCAATAGCCCTCCTGCATAAAGTCAATTGAATACTGTGAGGCAAGCAAGACAAAAGATTTGATGGCACAATTAACATCGCCATAAAAGTACAAATTCAATACACTTAGATTGGATATATCACGCAACTTAGGGCGAGGAATTTTAAAATTACGCTTCACAAAGGGCAACCATAGTTTTGGGCATGGACAAAGTTGGGCCCGTATCGGCTGTCTACTCCGCCAGAGTTTATCGGTTTCGTACTTTCTCGTATCAAAATGATCGTCAGTGGTCAAGTAGTCCTGATAGGCAGGTCCAACATTCTGTGGCATATAAAACTGACGTGAGCTGCTATTATCCAGTATGGAATATGGTCGATGTGTCCCACCCAAATCTTCATTGTCATCATGCTCTATATTCTCCTGCTCATCCGTACCGACCATAATAAAGTTTGGCTGGCTGCTGTTGCTGCTGCTCGCAAAACGACAAGCAGACTTCTGCAATATTGTGGATTCCTTCAAGCAGCGAAAAATGACTTTAAATGATTGCATTTTTTCGTAATGACCAAAATTTTATGATTTTCGACTAAAAGCAAATGCGTTCGACTATATAGTTTCTATATAGATCGATGTTGACAACTCGCAAAAACACAAACGAATATTAAAAACGAAATTTAGAATATTTTATTTTCAATGAAGTTTAAAAAAAATAAAATGAACAAAGGCTGCCCTATCCAAAATGTTTATTCTAAATACAAGTTCATATTTTAAACATTTCCCCTGACAACTCAAATTCGACAATAAAAACATTAGTTGCTAAGTTTTCAGATTTTGTTCGAAAAAAATAAATAAAATAAACTCTTGAAAATTTATGCCATGCCAAGAAAGCATAGCCGACCACGAAAATGTAATATATTCATGATCATGATCGCAAGCTAAGTCGATTTGGCTAAATCCGTCGGTTTATCTTTTCAAACTAAAACTTTGGTCAAGGTCTATATGTGTGTATATTATTATCGGCATGCCTCAAATAAAGCTTTATTGCATTATTTTTCAACCATGAACTTTGTTTGATAGTGTAGACGAGTGTGTGAGTGTCAATGACCAAAACACAATATGATTGATAAGACGCAGAACTATGGCGACTTTTAGTATTAAAAGCGGCAGCAGATTAGCCGACGATGATATGCTTGTCCCTCGGATGATTCACTTGCAAACAAAAATTAAACTGCACATGAATGAATAACATTTTCATTTCAAGAATATGCGTAGGTGTGTGAGTGTATGTGTGCTTACCATTGGTGCATCGATTTTCATGTTCTCCAACGGTACGTTATGTGTGCGATTCCAGGTGCCAACTTCTGGAAACCCAAGTGGGAATCCATTGTCGCTCGTTTCGTCCAAATCCATTTTTGTTGTCGATACGTTTTATTGGGCAGGGGGGCTTTACTTGTCGTTTATATCGATTAACGTTTATTATCGCTGCGTATCATTTTGCAATTATTGGAAATCAATGCATATTGCAGCTTTGCACATTTAATTTCATTTTTCTCTTAAAATATAGCTATTGCACGCACATACACATATACGCACACACAGGAACACACACACACTCGCGCACAATGTTCGATTTTTCCCACTTTGTATTGGAGGTCGTCGTTGTTGCAATTTTTCGTTTACTTTTTTCATTGGCTTTCACTGAAGAAAGTTATTGCCTTCATATGCATTAGGTGCGCGCAGCGACAGCAATACGTTGTAAAGTATATTAAACAATAAATTGCACTTATTTAGCGCGATTGGAATAAAAAATAAAATATCGCTCGAAACGAAAACACTCCCATCTTGTGCTGCTTCATTTTACTAAACAGCTGTTGCCATCGATAGGCTCAATCAACTTGTTAGATTTCGATAACGTGAGTAGGATTGCCGCCTGTGTGTAGCCGGTAGCAGTAACTGTGAAATTTGCATAAAAATAAGTAACTGTTATTTGTGCACTTGATATTAAATTTTTTTCTTATAATTTCAAACTCAATTATTTTAAACAAAATATTGCGGTTTTCGTGTCGTTATTCCGTGATCTGCTAAAGCTGGCAACAAATCCTCCATGGCCAAGGTGTATTTGCGATCTTTTGGGTTCTTTTTGTCCTACAAACAAATTAAACAATTATTGTACTACAAACTTACTATTTTCACTATTATAATTTATTTACCTTGTTTGAGCTGTGTCCACTGGAGTGCTGAATGTTTGTTGTACGTGTTTTACAATGCTGCAAAGCATCATTTACAATATCTGAGATAAACTTTTGTGCAGTTACAGAAACAATTCGCACAATTCGTGGGTCCATTGTTGAAAATCCAGACTAAAAATAATGTAAATAATAAAAGTTAATAACAAGCTGTACAACATTAACATACGCTTCTCAAATGCCGTATCGTTAGAGCATCCGGCAATGTAGGAGTGTAATCCTCCAGTTGTCTCAGTAGCTCCTCCATTTCACCTTCTTCTGCAGAAATTGGGACAGCTTCGACCTCTATGCTTTCAGCATCTGATTCCGCATCCGACGAAACCGAAAAATCTGTTTCTATTTCTGCTGCTGCTGAAAACTCACTTTCTGTGGAACTCATTGCAACATCCTCTCCATCTGAGGCCATTTTTTTTTGTAATAATTATTCTGCTTACACTTTATTGCTAATGCAATGAAGAAAATTCTTGACGTTAGTGTTGAAAAATGTCAAAAGTATCGAAATGACACATTAAATACTGCATTCGATACGTTAATTTAAAGCAAAAGTCGAAGCAGCTGACAGCTTATCGACCGGCTGATGCTAGTGGAATGCAGAAAACGAAAAACATGACTCAAAACTAAGCAAAAAAATAAAGGAATTGTATATTTGTCAACAAAAAAAAAAAAATGGTTATATCAAAGGAAGTGCTCAGCGACTATAAGGAGCTATATGAAAAGGCCAGCGAGCTCGTCGAGCAAGAAAGCCGCACCGATCCGCAAACAGATCCGTATCGTTCCCACTATAAAGCGCGCGATGTGCTTCTCAATTTGAAAAAACTGCTGGACGATCAGTTGGTGTCTATCAGAGCAAGCGAAGATGAGGGTGGCGACGATGAACTATGCTACAAATCAATGCTCGGCTTCACATGCCGCGACCTGGGTCGCATCTACGTCTACACGGAAGAGTCGTCTGAGGGAGAGAAGCTGCTTAATCGTTGCCTCGAACTCGTTGAACCCCACAAACAGCGTCCCCAAGCCGTTATACCGTTTTTGGGGGCCATAAATGAACTAAGCATTGTGCTTGCCTCCAGGCAGGAGTACAAACGCGCCATGGAGCTACTCTTGCAGGCTGACAAGAGCTACGAGAATTTTCAAGCTAGCGGCCAAACAGCACTGACTATGTTCGATCTATTTAATCCACCCGAAGAGCTAGAGGCGGCACAGGGTAGCAAGGAGCTGGAGAACCTGTACACGCTCTGTTGCTTTTATTTGGCCCAAATGTATGGTCATCTCGGAGAGCCAGAGAAATCAGCGCAATCTTGCCATCAAACGCTACATCGTCAGCTGAAATACAAGTCCTACGATGCTATTGACTTTGCTTTGAATACAGCCACTCTGTCCCAGTACTACATTGGACAGGAACGCTTCAAGGTGGCTCGTCATCATTTGGCTGCTGCCACTGTAATTATGGCAGAGCACGAAGAGAACATGCTCAAACCGGACATGAGCGAACAGCAGCGTGCAGATGTCACAGAAACCTTTAAGCATCGCTATGCTGATGTGGCCCGTTGCTGGGTCAAATATGGTCTGCTCCTGATGCAGTCCTCTAAAGAGCGCCTGCTTCGTGACGATGACGATGTCGACGACGAGGAGGCAGAGGCAAAGCGTCTTGCCCAGGCCACTAAGAAGTTAAACCTTACCGATGAGGATTACCGCTTCGGGGACCTAGATCTTAGTGCTTGTGAAAGTCGCATCAGCTGCGATTATTGTTTGACGTTCGACGATGCCAAATTGGTGTTCCATTTTGTCAACGAGTGGCTGGACGTAGCAAAAGATTACTACAAGGCAGAGACAGAGGCAACGGAGTATGCCAAGATAATGCAGGATTATGCTGAGGCCTACGAACACATTGCCTTCTTCGAGGAAAATCCCGAAAATCAAGCAAAAATGCAAAAGCGTCGCGCCAAATACCTCGAAGATTTGATCGAGCTACTCGACCCCGGCTTCTATTTAAAGATCTGCCGCGAGTGCTGGTATGTTGCTGGCACTGCTCATACAGCCGTTCTGGATGTGCGCCTCGATGCCATGAAGCTGCAGCAATCACCCACTCCCGAGGACGTCAAAAAGGTTAACCAGTGCTGCATGAAAGCCATCAAGCATTTTGAGAGCTATGTTAAATCGTATTTGGTCTCACCGGGCAGTGAGCAGTGGCGTCCCAACATGGACGAAGATGAAATACGCACCATGCTATATGCTCACTTTCATATTGGCAGGCTCTACTACAAATTGATTAGCCCCCATCCTCAAAACCAACTGGAGCAATTGAATCAATGTTTGCTTTATTATACTCGCTTTAACGATTCCTGTGAGCAGCATAAAGAAGCCTCTAAGCAACTCAATGCCGAGATTGGTGTAGTCCGAGAGATGCTTGAGCTTCTTCCGTTAAAAATTAAAACAGTTCAGCGTCGATTAGAGTAAACAATTTAAACATTTTCAAGCTTAATCCAGTTAGTCTCACTCAATAAATTAAACGTTTGACTTGTTTGTCTCTTAAAATTTATAAATTTATTTTTTTTTTTTACTACCTTTTTCTTTTATTGATCTAATGTTACACAGCACAAAGAACATCGTCTAAAAAGGTAAACCGGTTTTGGGTCCGGACTTCTTGTTGGCAATGCGAACGGCGAGGGGTGATTGACAATTGGGTGACTTGAACTGGCGACGCTTTAGAAGCTCCTTTTGGATATTGTTGCCCAGCTGACGTATGGGCACAGCAGTGATGCCATCAAGTAGATTCTCCTGTGCATGATGAAGTGTGGTGGCTATAAGATCCTCCACATTGATGGCACGTGGATCTGCCATGGGTTCACGCTCCAGGACATCAACAATGATGCGAAGTGTTTCGTCTGCCTGAAACTCCTCGAGGGGCAAAACCTCAATCAGCTCCTTGAACATATGCATTACTATATATTGGGTACGATTGACCACCTCGCAAATGCCATGAGCGCACAGCGAATCCTTGGCATGATCAAATATGCCAGAGATGAGATCCTCGGTATTCACATCGGAACGCTCGTAGTCGAAGACGGCGACTACCTCGTTGAAGAGCTTGCGCAACTCATCAGCACTGATGTGAATAAAGTATTTCTTTGGCACAATGCTCTCCAGATGCTCCGTGATGCACTCAGCTATGCGATCCGTATACCTGCCCTGAAAACTATATGCAGCCTGGCACAAATACAGCGAAGATCTTTGAGCAAACTTTCGCACGTTCTCTGTAGTTGTGTGGCGGCCAAGTAGATGATTGAAGCTCTTGTGGACTATATTGTGGACGCGATCCATGATGAAGTCATCCGGCATGGGTGGCAGCATATACGCGTCTACATTAAGTATTGCCGGACACACTTCGCTCTCTGCCTCCATAGGAACTAGCTCGGTGCTGACGACACCTGGTGGATGTCGTGCATCCATCTCATTAATCTGCAGTGGTTTGGCCTTCAGACGCAGCGTACAAATCTCCCGCTCCAGGCACTATTCAAGTAAAGCTTTTGAGTTTTATTCATTAAATGAAAACCCATAGGTGTATTGCCTACCTCAATCTGTTGCAGCAACTGTTTATCAACGCCCATCAGTTTCTCAATGTCGTAGCTAAGATTGAGCACTTGCGGATTTGCCCATTTGTTATAGTTGCGCTCCTGGACATCTAATATAACGTCAAGCTTATTCTTCTGCTCCCTCAACACTGTTAGTATGTTCACTTTTTCCGTATTGTTTTGTGTTTCCTGCACCAGCTCCTCCTCACAGCGTGACAACTCAATCTGAGCCAGAGATTATTAAATTTAACCGATGATGATGGTTATAAAAACAGATTCCTTTTACTCACCTTCCTCTCCTTTAGCTCCTTTTCGAGAGCACGCAACTCTTCCTCTGCTGTTGTCTCCAGATCAAAGATGTAGCGACGCAGCACCTCTTCCTCCAGTTCATCCAGATTGATGATCAATCCAAAGCGCTTCATCATAGCCTGCTTGATTTCCTCGTCAAGCCGAGTGATCTCAAAACGCATAAATTTAATGTCTCGATTCATACGACGCAAATGAATGAAATTGATGCGATGCCATCTTCTCGTCGCCTGGGTCTCCTCATGCAGCTTTTCGGCACGACGGCGTAGATCAACCAATATATCTGCATCAAACAATATGGCATTGGATACATCCCGATAATCTTCACCCTCTCGGAAATGTTGCAATTGATCCATCCGGAGCACCGTACTTATCTGCACCTTGTTAATTTCCGTTTGCCTATTGCGCTACAAATCGAAACAAATCAAAGATAAATAAATAATAGTACAGTGTTATTAGAGCTGTTATTTTTGACTTACCCGAAACTCGAGAAGCTTATTCTTTTCACGCTGATAGATTTCCTCGTTGAACTTCATTTTGGTTTGCATTTCGGCAATCTGGCGACGCTTGCGCTCCACTTCACGTTGACAATCGGCTAGGTTGCGTTCGAGATCATGACGTTCGGAGCGCATGGTAAATGACCATTCGTACAGGGCGCGTTCCAGGCCATTGGGACAGGTGTCTTCGGCGAGTCGAATGGTGGTCATGTCCAAGGAGTCAACGCTTTGGGCATCGGCTTCCTCATCGTCACTGGACGATTCCGATGAGGATGACGACGAGTACTCTTCATCATCGCCACGAATTCGCTTCGGTGGACGCCATTTCTTCTTGAAAATGCGACGCAAAAAGTCATAGAACCTGTGTCCCTTTACCGACCCAAAAAAGCTCTGCTGCAAACTGGCTATTTGCTCATTGAGCCGTTCGATGGCTTTGCGCAGCTCATCCAGCTGCCGATTGGTGGCATTGATCACAACCTGCAACTCGTTGCGAATGCTCATCGCCTGTTTGGCATTGTGAAGTAGCTGCGATTCGATCTCCTCGCTGTCGCGCAATATGAAGAGCTCCTGATTGAGAGTGATCAAATAGGAGGCAAGGAACTCTGCATCCATTTTGACTTGAGAGCGTCTTCGCTGTACTTTTTCCAGTTCCAAATCGAACAGACGGATTTCTTCATCGACCGAAGCCAAGATATAAACCTGCTCAATAACCAGTTTGCGCAGCCATCGTAGACGCACCTCCTGTATCATAGGGACATTCCCCTCCTCGTCTTTTTCATAGTAGGCGGGATCGCTGTTAGAGGGCAGGCTTTTTAAATACTCCTTCATTTCCTCCTCTGGCAGCGATCTCTGCACTTTAGAAATCTGCAAAGCCTTATAATTGATCATCTCGATGAGGTCCGGATTAGCCTGGGCTTCCATTTCGTACATACTAATATAGCTCATTGTACGCACAGGTCTTTTGGTTGCAAGTACGTCCTCGACACTGTTTTCCAAATCAAGTATGTCATCCACGTTAACCTCACAGCCTGGACTAAAATGCTGGATGAGGTTAAGTTCGGGATATTCGTCTTCCATATTGATTGGTTTAATTTCTCGCATTTTTATTTGATTTACTTCGGGCAGAAATTCGTGAATGCGCTGAAGACGTTTTCGCTTCTCCTCAATGAACTCCATTAACTCCTTCTTCTGATCCCGCATCAGCATCACCATTTGATTGTAGCCGTCCAGCAAGTTGAAGTACTCCTCTCGACAATCTACAATTTCAATGTACTTTGCCGTAAGGGTCTCTGACACTTTTGGCTCGTAATCACTGCCTATTTTAAGCTTATAGTCCCCTAAATTGCGCATGGCAATCGCAATCTTTGCATCGTCATCCGGATGGTTGCGATTCGGATCAGGCTTTTGACGTTCGAGCTTCTCCCAGTCAAAGATGCGTCTTACCTCAAACAGCTGCCTATTTCGATAACGCGTTAGCAGGCGCATCATCTTTCTGCTGAACCTAGGAGTTATGCTCGCCGGATCTCGGTTAAAGAAAAACGTTTCCGGTGGCGGGCCACCCATCGAATCCTCTTTCTCATCAGATTCAACTACTTCGGTAAGACTAAGAAATAATACAAGATTAAGTGGTTGCATAATAAAGCAGGGAAAATGGGGAATAAAGAGGTGCGAGAAATGAAGAATAGTGCTTATTGTTAAATTTACACTCTCTTACACTTCTGGATTGTCAGGCACAAGATGATCGCTCTCTCTGCTGCGTTTGTTTGTGTAAAAATTATGAAAGATATTTAGTTTGCTCAGTTCGTATTGTTGTGTTTTTAATAATTGCATTTTAGATATAAAAGAACCCTTACCGCATATCATGTTCCATCTTAAGACGTTCCTCAATATCACGTTTGATTTGCTCGAACTCCTCGCCAAGTGTCTCCAAGCGAAAAGTGGCCAACGAATCAATATTGGCACTACAAACTCAACAATAAAAATATCTAATGAATATCTACTGAACATCAGACTCACCATAACGGTGAAACGGTAAATGGCACATGATCCAGATTCTTAAGGAAGTGATTATAGAGCTTTGATCGACCAACTTGGGCAAATTCCAGATCATAGGCGAGATCCTCGCGCACATCGTCGAGCTCAGCTTGCAGTTCATCGCGTACTTGTTGAACGATGCGCTGATCGAGAAGGAGATCCTTGTCGGGTATGCGCAGACCCGCCGGTAGCTCTTCATTCCGTTTGATAATCTCAAAGTAAACACTTTGCAATGCTCCGATCTTGGCTAGGACATCACGATCATGCGCCTCGGCTGCTTCCTGCTGTCGCTTAAGCTCCGCATTGATCTTTTCCTGCTCCATCGATGGCGTCTCTGGATCCAAAATATCCTCGACTTCTTCCCTGCTTGGCATAGCTGATAGTTGCTGCTTATTTTTATTTATTATGTACTTCGGCCCGTTCCACTTGTACAGGAAGATATTGCCATCGAAGCCGATTGTCACTATATGCTCACCATTATAGCTGCTTATGATGGCGGGCATAGTGCCCTTAATGGCATCGTGCATCGGATAAATGCGATAGTCAGACATATCTGTAAATTCTTCTGGATTAATACGATTAATGCGCAGATTTCCATTCATTAAGCCAAACAATATAAAGTCCTCACTGCGAGAGAAGAGAGATTATTACGATATAAGCCCTTGTTTTTTAAAAAAAAAAAACATCCTCGCACTTACACAATGTAGTAGGAATGAATTTCAATGTCATCGGCATCGGCTATCATTGTGCATCTCTTAGGTTCGGGACTCTCAAAGTCCAGCTCGTAAATGTAGCCGGCATCGTAGCCAGCCATTGAGACCCAGATAGTGTTGCGTAGCGTATAGCGTAACCAGATTATGCGATTGGGTACGGTAGGTATGTGTAGGGGTTCTTCCTCTTCGTCAGGTTCCGAGTCAGCTAGGGCGCTGTCCATATCAATTTGTAGACCAGGATTTGCTTGTTTTACTTTCTCTATTTCACGAAGTTTTCGCTCCTTCTTTCTTTCCTTACGCTTCTTGGTTCGCTCCCGCTTAAGGTCGCGCCGTATGCGGCTCTTTACAGAGACGAAGCGGGTGCTGCGTAAACGTGAGGCTTCTGTGATGTTGTAGGACAAATAGGTCTCTTCCTGGCTGACATTGGTGCGTACATTGTACTCATAAACCTCGCCACTCTTGCAGCCAATCAAGATAACTGTGGGTTGATTCAAATGCCAGTGGAAACAATTAGGCACCGCCTTTAACTCTACGAATCCAACTGGATGCAGATCAACTAGTCGATCTGCATCATTACTAAGGCGGTAAATGAACATGCTTTTGTCTGCGGAGCCAGTGATTAGAAGGGTACTCTGGCGATTCACGGTCAAGGCGGTGATGGGAGACGTGTGCGCCTTGTAGGCACGCACTAGATGCACTGAGGCCTTTGAGGAAGAACTGAGATCAAAAAAAAGTAAACGGAGAATACCATCATTAAAGCCGGCAACCAGTTCGGTGCCAAAACTAGAGATCTGTGAGTCCAGCCAGATAATGTCCACACCATTTGCCATAAATTGTTTCTCCAGAATCAGTTTGCGCTTTTCATAATCGTAGACAAAGATCTTTCCTGACTCGGACAATGCCAGAAGATGGGACGAAACCGGTGACATTTGGGCAGCCAGTACTCGTCCACCCACACAGGAGTAGAGTTGCTTAGGTGGTCGAGGCACATCGTATGTATTGATATCGCAGAACCATATTCCACCACCTCCATCCTGAGCATAATAACCATAATCCGATTCATCAAAGGGTTTAATCTTTTGCATGCCGCGCAACTCGACGTCAGATATTTTAAACTCATAAATGGGATCGATTTCCACGAAGAGATCATCTTCTGGTGGATCGGCCAGATCGACAGTCTCCCAAAACCAGACACGCACATACCCATCCATGCCGACGGTTGTCACCTCTCCGTTCTTCATTGTAATGCGCGTTATTGGTTTTAGATGGCAGGGTTTGCGTCCCTTGCGGCATATTTCGAACTTAATCAAACCCGCTTCCCACAGCAACATATTGCCCCAGTCGCAGCCGGAGATGACATTCTCATCGGGCAGCATATACATGGCAGAGATATCACTGAAATCCGTTTTGCCAAACCGACCCAAATCTCCCTTAAGCTTCAGGCCCGTAAACGTATTCGCCATCTTCCAAAACTTGATGTGACTAAGGCCTGAGGAGCACAGCAATATGGGATTGTGCTCCGAAAAGTGCACAAAAAGGATATTACTCTGAAAGGATCTCGCACGCAGCACCACCTCGGCCTGTTGCCAGCGCCATATCGTTATGATAAAATCCGGATAACCGGCCTGCGAGGCAAACAATTCCCCACTCGAATTATACGATCCAGCTGTAAAGCAACTCTTTGCGGCATTCAAAAGCTTGATGTGCACATTGTGCGATGGATACTCATAAATAAAAATGGTTGGTTGCGGTCCATTTTCGCCCACAGTAAAAAGGTTTTCATATTCAGGTCGTTCGTTTTTCTGCAAAACCTCAAAATTAGTTAACTTTTAAATTTTATTAGTTTCTGACTTCTTACCGTAATGAAGCCCACACCGCAGCCAAAAACAGTCTCCCGGAAGGTCACCTCACGCTTCTTTATGCTAAAGTAATGCAAAAAATTACCCGATACAAAGACCAATGTATCGCTATCTACCATCACCAAGTTGAACAATCGCTTGCAATCGTAGCCAAAAGAGTGTCTGCAGGAAATAAATCATTTTATCACTATAGATTAAATAAATATGGTTAAATGCACTTACTCCAAGCTGATAATGTCGCGCTGGAACGAAACTCCATCATCGTCAGGCAAATCCTCTTCCTCGCCATCAGCATCCAGCATATCATCATTATCGCCCAATGAGCTATCCATTTTTTTAATCTTTTGGTTTTGAGTCAATTCAAAAATAAATATTGACTAATATTATAAATAGTTATAGTTGCCAAGGCAGTTTGAAACAAGTTCAAATACGCCTTCTTTGTTGCTGGGCATGCGCAATGAACACTAAGCTTAACATTAGACATTAATCCATCTTAGTTTAAAATAAAATAGGTTAATTTATTAGTATAATAACAGACAGTGCTTCAAAAAAAATCAATTCAGAAATCCAAACTCCTAAAAGCCTCATCATCATCATCTTCATTGAAAAATGCAGCTATATCCTGCGCACTATCCGCATCACAAACAGATGGAGTATCTTTATTTTTGGCTGGTGAAAAATACTGTGCTATTGTGCCCGATGATGTTTTGGCTGGTGAAAAGAACTCGCCAATCTTGCGACTCTGCAAATGACAAATTGAATAAATTATTGAAATTCATTTACGAGTTAACTTACAGTTGTGGGCGCTGCTGTGTGTGTTGCTTGCTGCAGATTTTCGGCAAAGATCCCAACTTTGCTAAGAACTTCTTGTTTATTCTTTAACATACTCCAGATGGTATCATCCGCGGTTTGGTTAGCCATCAAATAACGACAGATAACCGATTTTGTCTGTCCAATGCGATGTGCGCGACTCTCCGCTTGTGCCAGCGTCTGCAAATGGACAATGCCTATTAATTTAAACAGCAAATAAAAAGATTAAAGCTAACTGTCACATACGCTTGGATTCCAATCGAGTTCGGCAAATATTATCATCTCGGCTGCAGTAAGTGTGATGCCAGAATTACAGGCCTTCAGCGACAGCACAGCTGCTTTGCAGCTGGTCTGCGTTTGGAATGTATCAACCAAGTTGGCTCGTAGATCGCTCATTGTTCTTCCATCGATGCGTATGAACTGCACTTTGAGTTCACGCAAACAATCGCTAATCGCATCCAACATGACGCGATGATGTGCAAATATAATGAACTTTATCTGCTCCTTGACCAAAGGCTTTAAATAAGCACTGCAAACGAAGAGGCATTAAAAACAGGGGAATTATTTGTTAGACTAGATTCTTACCAGACTGCTTTGGTTTTAACTTCGGCTGTGCGCGCATAGAAGCGTAGTAACACCTCTTCCCGAGATTTACCTTTGGCATTTTGCAATGCATTGTTAAGTTCATTGCACGTACTTTTGGCATCATCATTTGTCCAGACCAACGCAGGGTCCAACACAACAGTTTCACTGTCAAACGACAATATTTGATATGAGTTCAAATCGATATCTGAACAACTTACCGATTCTTTTGGGCCAGCTGCGGTAAGACATCAGCTTTTGTGCGCCTCAACATATACTTGTGCAGTAATATGGCCTTAAGCTCTTCCAAATTCGATTGACCATTGGCATCCCAACCAAAATGTGTTTGCTTGCCATCACAATAGCGCGAGGCTATAAACATTTTGTTTATAAATTAAAGGTAATAAAAACAAGCAAAGTTTATCTTACTAAACTCCATGAAACTCATGAAGCGACTGTCGATTAGCTGCAGCTGAGTAAAGAGCTCCAATGGGCGCGACAATGCTGGTGTGCCAGATAAAAGGATCACACGTTTGGCCTGATCCGCTAAGCGTTTTGCTACTGCAGTGCATTTGGCTTTGCCATTTTTAAGCGTATGCGATTCATCGTAGATGACAATACCGAACTTGCGCTGCAGCAGCTTGTCCATGTAACGCTCCATCATATTATAGCTGGCGATGAGCACTTTGGCATCATGTAAGTATTGATTGTTTGCCAGCACTTGAATACAATGAACGGGAACCGAGGGCAACAGCTCGGCAATATAGCGTGCCCAAGCATCTCGTGTGCTGGCCGTGGTACATATGAGCAGTGGCCAATCATCCTGGAAGTAGTCAGCAACAGCCAGGGCTTGATATGTTTTACCTAAGCCCATTTCATCACAGATCATAACGCGTCCTTGCTGCGCAATGGCAAAGCTGCAAAATGCAATAAATTAGTTAACTTTTAGCTTAAAGCGTGAGTCTTTACTTACCAGACACCCTCCTCCTGGAAGGGCATTAGCTTTTCGGCAAGAGTAGTTCCAATGGAGGCCAAAACGCTACGATCGAGCGGCTTGGCAGGCTGCTGGCAGAGATTAATAATTTTCTTTGGTATGGTGCCAAGAACAACATTTGGCTTAAGATCGCCAACATGCTGTTGCACCAGCTGATAATCCTTGAGATCAAAATCCCAGATGCGCGTCTGGCTATCATAGCATCTAGTCGGTATATTCTTGAACACTTCGATGAGCTTTTCATGATAGCTCGCTGGCTCAATGGCAAAGCGTTGTGCGCTTATCATATATATGCGGCAGGTTATGGATTTAACAAATACAGGCGCCAACGTTCCTACTGGCTGCTCCTGTTTCTCTGGACTGAGCCCTAGCGTTGGTTTGTGGGCACCATTTTTACGCTGATATGGATGAGTGGATTGTCGGCCCAATTCCCGCGCACTTGTTGACTTAATTGCTTTGAGTGCATTTAAAAACGAAGAGCTCCTATTGTTATTGTTGTTGTTTGTAATGGCGGGTGGTTTTTTTGTGTATTCTGGCGGGGATTTGTAGAAATTGGATACAGGCCTGCCGCTCAAAAGATCCGACGCACTTGTTGCTGGTTTTGTATTTGAATTTGTGGATGACGCTTGAGTATTTTTCGCCTGCAGCTTGGCGAGTGCAATGCGACGTTTCTCTGCAATCTCGGCGGTCGTGCAGACTGACATTATATTGCCAACTTTTAAAGTATTGCTCGCTAGTTATAAATAACGCTGCAATTTTATTTCAACAACAAATCAGACAATTTTTGGCGCAGAAGGTATCGAGGCAAAAACAGGGCTGTTTCACAAACAGCTGTTCAATGCGCAAGTTGGCGCAAACAGCCTTCTAGGATTTGAATCGATGTGCAAATAATCAAATAAAATGTATTCCATTTAATTTTTTTGTTATGAAATATAAGTTTTCATCAAATCGTAACAAAAATAATGCAGTCATTTATTAGTTTTAACATAATTTGATGCAAATATGGTCATCCTAATTTCGTACGCAAGCTATAAAATTGTATCGATAGTTTGATTAGAACTACACTTGGCGGCCACATATCGATCGTGATATAAGCCGATCGTGCTTCCACCACATTTATCAATATTATTTACCGTAATATGTGAAAAAAGTGAAAAGTGGCTTTATGATTTGTAAAATATGCAATTAAATCAATAATTTTAAACACCTGCAGCTTACTATATCTCTATCAGAGCTATTTTCATATTGTTTAATGTAATGTAATGTAATAATGGGGCTACAAGCCGCCAATTATGTTCGCCAAAGTCCGACGCTTGCTGAAAATGCATCTAGACCAAAACAATTTGTGCTCATATGTAAGTAAGTCAGTTGTTTGTTTTATTTATCTAAAATATCAAACCAAAATGATGAACAATAAGTGTTGTATATGTATTCAACTTACTTTAGTTGGTGCTAAACTCGAAATTGCAAATATTCTCTGGGCTACATATTCACATGCAGAACTACATACACACACACATGCGTACATATTAACATATTTACCGTATATCTCTCTGTGACATGCAAAAGAATAGACAACTTTGTTGTTGCCAAAGCGAGAAATTCCTTAAAAATAGTCCGTCGAAGTGCTGGTATGTGCTTTCTCAGTCCCTGTCTGTCGGCTTTAGTCACTTTAGTCCGGCGGCAAACTAGAAAATGTCAATAAAACCGGAAAAACATGAAAATATTTGTAAAGCTTAACATACCAGAGAGTAAAGTTAAAAAGAAATAATAATAATAGTGCACCTGATGTGTACTCAAATGGTGAGACTAGCTGCAGGCAAATGTCATTATTTAATTGATTTGTCTGTCCTTGGCACAGACACACGCACACAAACGCACATGCGGAAGCCCTTGGGCTGTGTTTTGTTTCATTGCTGCAGTTTCCGTTGTCGTCAACTTTGATGCTGTTGCCATTTCGATTTGATTATGATTCAGGCTGCCGGTTGTTTGCATTTGACGTGCAGCGCTTCGTTGCATTCACGGTGTTGTCGGAATCATCATCGCATTAATCACAAACAAAAGGGCGCAAACTGGCTCAAGGACAGGGACCACCGCGAAGAAACGACAACAAAACTTGGCTTACTTTTATTCTTGTTTTCATTTCTAGGCATTGATCATTTTTTGGTACATTATGTAACGCTTTGAAGGCAACATCTCTCCAAAGATGGGAACTACCGGAAGTACTGCAATATTAACGCCTTAAATATTTTTTTAAGTTGAAGTGAGCTAAAAGATATGCAGGGTATGCAAGTTTTGTGGCAAAGCTTAGATTCGATGTTTTTTTTTTTCTTCATTTGCTCTGGTTTTTTGTTTTTGTGTTCTTTTTTTGACACTTTCGTGCCGCTTTTCGGCCCATTTGCAATAAAATCAAATGATGCGGGCATCGTAAAGCTGCAAGCCGCGTATTCTATCGTCGTAAAAGTATACGTATTATAATGTATATGCGTTATTGTGTTCGCACTCGCACTGTTCAGCTTCTCGCTTTACAGCCTTGCAAATCCCTTTTGCTAAAACACACACACACACACACAAAATCCACGCTGCTGTCAGAAACCGGTTCGGTGCGGTTCGGTTAAGCAAATCCCCCGGACCCCGAACATTTGTGGCTTTTAAAGCGGCATAAATGATTTTAACGTGTGTCTCTTGCATCCCTCTAAAAAATAAGTATTTTTGTTGGGCCATGTGCAAAACAATCATAAAACAAATGCGTGTGGCATCACAAAAAAAAAAAAAAAACGAAAACAAAAATGAAAAGGAAAAGGAAAAATATATCTGTGTATAGAAACGAAAAGCCGATCAAAAAATATTTATGGCCATTTGCTTTTGATATTGATTCAATGGGCCATTTTTATTTTTGTTCTCGTTCGGCGATAAGTCGCAAACAGTTTGTCCAAATTTTTTTCTTTAGCCTCTTTTATTTTATTTCGAAATTTGTTGCTTTGTAAAGTTTCTGCAGGTTCGGAATGTCAAAAGGGAGAGCAAGAGAAAGTTTATGGCGAGATCCTTGAGTTAGTCAATATTAGAGATTTCTTGTTTATATTTTTAAACTTTTGTTTGTTTCCAAGTTAAATTTAAACTGTCAATATAAGCCATTTTGTGTTTTGTTTGAATCGAACTTTCAACACTAAGCATTTTTAATGTTTTATGGGCTAGTCACAAAATGTGCTGACTCTTGTTGTTGCTTCGGGTTTTGTTTGAAATGCTGTTTGGATGCTTGCAGCATGTGTTGGTGGCAGAAGACTAGGAACCATTTATTATTGCCCTACTAGTTTTTAAACAAGGCCACGCTGTCCGATGCATTCGCCATTTTGTCTTCGAATGCAGCGCCATTTTAGAATGTGACGCGGCCATTAGCTTGCATAAAATTTTGTTATGGAATGGAAACTGTTGCAAATAGTATTTAATTTCTAGCTATCGTTTTAAATAATTGCATTGAAATGCTTATTGCACATTTTGTGGCTTTTATTTTTCATGCATTCTCGTTGCAGCAACTTTAGATTTCTTTCAAGGTTCTCTTACGGTTAGAACAATGCACAAAATGTATATTACTTTTAGTTATTCATTTCAATAACATTGAGTATGTAAATTCTGTGGTAATTTCTCTTACTGCTTGGAGCTAATCGAAAATGCAAAAACATAAAAAGCGTCTAGTTACAACATTCGCATATGCTTTAAATTCCTTACTTGGTATTTAAATAATTTGCTTGTCTTTAACAATCTTCTTCAAATATTAGCTTATTGCTCTTTTGTTATTTTCAAACTTTTTTTTAACACCTCAGCTTAGTACATAGCTTATTGCCGATAATTGATTAAGTTTAACAATGATATCAAAGGATAAACACAACGCACAATAAAATTAAACTGAATTAAAATTGGCAATAAATAAATTGAAAACTTTGCATTTGGCTTAAAACGGCGTGAGATAAATAAGCAAATGTGTTAATACGCATTGACCAAATGCTAAATACCAAATAAATCATAACAAAAAAAAAAAAACAACTCTTTCAATTATCATAAAAACGCCATAAAATACGGTAATTATTGTTAGCAAAACCATTCGGTTTTAGAATTAAATGCAGCATGCACGTGTTTTATTTATTTTGCAGAAACAAAACACATTTTTAAGAGCAAAAGGCATTACTAAAAAAAAAAACAAAGGAAAGTGCGCTTAAATGCTTTTAAATAGATTTGACTTTATGCGTGGCGTTGCGCCAAAAAGCTGGCAACAATATGTTTATATTCATAGAATAATTGTTCACATTTGCAAATAAATTAAATACAAAAGCGTTTACTCTCGAGCATACACAAATGCAATAAAAAACATAAACAGTGTGATTAAGTCGAACAAAACTCGAACGACTAGCTACCCTGGAGCCAGTGATTCGTGTATAAGTATGATTAAAGCAATCGATTTTTATCGATAACTACTTTCAGATTAAAAAAATTTAATATGAGCACTTTGGACATCAGCTAAATTAGTTGGAAATATTTTAGCTTGAGAATCAACATGGAACTAGTTTATTATAACTCTTTTCTACTATTTCAATAGGCTTAGGGTATAAATACATATATTGCAAGTCGAAAGCCTGTTAATAATTAAAAGCCATAAATGTTGAGCAGAATGCTTTACCTCTGCTTTTCCCCTTGCTTCTTGCTTCTCCCATTTGTTCGCGTTTGTGAACACATTTTCAATTAACAGCAACAAAAAAAAAAAAAATCAAATAAAATAAACATATATATACTTCACACTCTCGGTAGAATCACACTCACATATATGTACATACATCAACAAATGCACTCTGCTGTGATTTGTTTAATTAAATTACATTCAGACAAAACCTTCAATCATTCACTGTTTTCCAATCACTCATTGGCTCATTCTAGCGCAACGCATATAAACTCTTGTACGTGTGTGTGCGAATGTGTTTGCTTAAAGTTCTTGGAAGCGTCAGAGATGCGCCTACATTGAGTGTTTTAGCTTTAGTAGCAAGTGCAAATCATGCGTTCAATTTGTGTGTATGTGTGTGTGTTCTTTGGTTAATGCTGTTAGGTTGGGAAAGAGGCATATTGGCTAACAAAAGAAATAGACGTAGTTGTTGTTGTTGCTAGACTAATAGTATGAGTAGACCCCAAGTGGCACCTGCGATTGAGCATTGGCTTGCATAGCATAGCCGGCAATCGAATGTCTGTGGTCTCTCGATGCAGTGATTGCAAGAACCTATTCAAAACTCTCTGACCATTCGATACTGACTGAGGTTAGATGTTGCACCGATTTAAAGTGGATTCAACCACATCTCTACAATCACAAATGGCTCGTTATAGCAGGGTATCTAAACTTGGATCATGTTGCCGTTTAAGTTACTATACTTGCTGTCTTGGGCTTTGAATTGAACATAGTTGCAATTTGCTATGATTGAGTGCGTATTGAATGCGCATTGAAACGTTAATTAATGTTATGGTACTATAAAACATGCAGCAGAGCATGAGATAATCCAATGAAACAGAAAGCGAACCCAAGGCAAATGCACAAAGGCGAAACTGTCGTCACCATTACCAAAGTATAGTAATTATGTTTATGAACTCAGATTGTGTTGCAACTAATGCAAGCTAATTGGCATTTCGAACGCTTCGAAGCGCTGTGTTTTAATAATGTCAAGCAGCTAAAAAGTTCTTTGTTCCACTTTCGCTTTCATTTTTGTATTTAGCATTATTCTCAACTTCCTTTTGGAGTGAAACCTACTTTAGGGTATGCCTGTTGGGTTTTAGTGGTTCAATAAAACTTTCGCTTAAGTGCAGCTCATCCTTAATGTGAAGCGTTAAGCATATTTACACGCTAACTTGGCTTGCACTTTGGCTAAGTAAGTTCTCAAATTGACACATTTAGTTTCGTCATTTTCTTCTCTTCTTCTTTTTTTTTTGTTTAGGGATAGAACAAAGGAAAGTCATTAGAGATTGATGCACAAAAGAAATTCTCTCCCGGCTAGCTACATGCTTTCCACATTATTGAAAACTTAGCCGTAAGCAGGCGATGCAATTAACAGCACCAACAACAACAACAACTTGCAGCTGCGGCAGTTTTTGATGCAGCTGGGGCAACAAAGTCGATTTTATGCCAAACGGGACTCGAAGGCACATGCAAGTTTCATGCAAATTGCATGTTGAGTCCTGGACAATTGGACAAAAAAAAAAAGAAGAAGAAGTAGAAGAAGAAGGATAAATGACTTTTAAAGTATGCGCAGTGTGTGAGAGATGTCGCCTTTCGGGCCTAAACTCTTCATTGGACCAAAATGCAAATGGGCCCGGAATACTTTTGATGACTTTCTGATTTGCTTTCGAAACAACTTTTTTTTTGTTTCTGTTGGCACTGCAAATTTCTCTCTCACTCTTTTGGTGTTTTCTGGCGCTTTTTGTTGCCAAGCTTGTTTATTATTTGTTAATTGAAATGGTAGAAAAAGTTACGCATGTGTGTGTTGCGGCAACGGGAGTAGCAAGTGGCAAGTAGCTTGATTGGAGCTTCATTTGCTACTTCCTTCCTTGTTAAAATGTCTAAATTATTGCTGGTCATCAAAACTTGTCTTGGCTGTACAAAAAACAAAAACAAAACAAACAAAAAAAATCACCAATAAGTAGCATAAAAAAGTGTTTGTTTAAAACCGAAGGATCAATGCTCTAACGCAATTACTTTGCAAATATATGTTTTGATCTTTAGAAAAACACAAATTTAATAATCATTAAAGAACAGCTTTGGTTATTTACAGGGTTGTAAATATTTGCTACGAATAATTTTAATGCCCAAACATCATGGCGAAGCTTCGAGAGCTCGAGAGTATTGCGAAATTATGAAAAAACAAACAAGGCAGGCAGCAAGTTATTAGACGAGTTCAGATTTAGTGCTGAGGTTAACATTTTGCCAAGGTGTGGCCAGGCACAACTCGCTGCAAAGTTCACACAAAAAAAAAAAGATACTAAAAAGTCAAAGAGTAAACTTTGTTGCAGCAGGTACAGATTTTAGCGTTGGTTTGTTTGTTAGTGTCTAGACCAACCTGACTGCCCTGTTTTCTGGCTCTTCTGTTTGTAACTATTTTCTATTCATTTATGCATTTTGGCAATAAAAATTTCATTTTTTGCTTAACTAAGTGAAACGAAAAAGGTTAAAAGCAGCATCGCAGCAACAGCAACCGGATATCATAAAGGAGCAGGAACAAGGAGCAGCAGCAGCAGCAGCAGCAGGAGAAACTAGCTGCACAAGCAGCAGGACATCGTCTCTGGCACTGAATGCGAACTTTTATCTTGGGCGCTGTTTGTCCGTTCATCAGTACGTCCGTCCGTCTGTCCGTCCGTCTGTCTGTCCGTCGCTTCCATTGCCTAGATAACATTTCCGTCTGCATGCCTGCTTTTTGTGTAGTTTATTGTTGTAGTTGTAGTTCTAGTTGCTGTTGTTGTTGTTGCTCTTGTTTGTTTGCAAACATTTTTTAAATTGTTTGCTGTAATTTGTTTCCGGCCAGCGGCAAATGGCCGCTGCGCCATTTTCTCTGTTTGTGTGTGTGTGCATGAAAAGGAATGAACGGTATCGCTCCAGTGACCCAAACCCTAACCGCACTATGTCGGTTCAAAAAATTTTGCAGCTTTGTTCATTTTATTAATAAAAAAACACAAAAAAAAAAATTATAACTTAAATGTTCGTTGGCTTTTTACATATCCCATTTTTGCCCATCTTTATTATTATTATATGTATTTCCCGATTTGGCTGGGCACGTTTCACCCCTTTTTTTTTGATGGTCGGAGCTGGCAACAGCTGCAGCCATATCCTGATCCCATCTCCATCCCAGCTACTAATCCAATTAGTTGTGTAATGCGTCCCTGCATGTCGCTTTCGACATTTATTAGTTTGACTTTATGCCGACGATTTATGGTTCAAAAACTCAAAACTACAACAACAAAAAATTTAAATCTGTGCAAATATTATTTTGCAGCTGTTGTTGCTGGCGTTTGCAAAAACTTCAACTCGCAGATACTCAGTGTTCAATATTTAAGTTGGGATAAATCAAATAATTATATCGTGCATGTCTCACGAATTTTCAATAACTACGGGGTATTAAACTACGGATTTCTGCTCGCTTTGCCAATTATTCACATTTATTTTCAATTGCATAAATTAATAAAACTTGTGAGTTTTATATTAAAATAAATAAATGCATTATTGACTGCAATATTTATAAAGTTTGAAAGTAAAATATTCTATCAAATGCAAATCATTTGCATGTCAATATTATTGAATTAGAAACTTTAATTGATTTTAAATAAGCAAACATACTCCTAATTGGAATTATGCCGCCTAAAGTTTGCTAAATTTGTTCTTGAAAATATTGACGCATCGCTGGCAATTGAGCGTCAGCATTAGGCAAATAATAAAAGTTTGTCATGGCGGCGCTCCGACGCGACGTTTGCCACGTGCTACATTTGGAACCGTTGCAAAGTCACGTAGCTCGTCTGGCAGCTCGTAATTGAAACCAAGTTAAAACATTAAACATTCGCAATGCAGCGCAAACGCATTTTGAGAGATACAAAAAAAAAAAGTTTAAATTTCTTGTCTCTTAAAACAATATGCACTACTGCTGGCATCAAATTGCTGTTTTTTAGCTGAAAAACTAATTATCTTAATTAAGCCCAAAACATCACAGAACATCAAATCGACGAATAGTGCATGCTCTACACTTGTTTCGTTTGGGTTTCTCAATATCAAAATTAAAAAGCTTCATTCAGCTCACACGTCAGCAAACCAATTCAATCGGACTCTGACAGACTCGATTCGTCGGAAACATAAAGTCACGTATCTTTGTTTGAACCAATTCACAGTATATATTGAAGCTTCGTTTTGTACAAGCGCGATTTTAATTGCTAAAAAAGTTTTTCTCAGCCATGGTTGTTCGTTTGTGCTACAAGCTGTTGATACTGAGTTGCCTGCTGTGGGGCAGCATTCAACTGCAGCTTGTGGATGCAACAAAAGTAGACTTGCTGCAGGAGTCCCTCAGAGATGACTTGGATCTGACAAATGTTGATTGGAGAGCAATGATTCCATTGCTGCTGCAACGCCAGCAAGTGCGTCTCTGTATATCGGTCATTAGATATGATCCGCTACTGGCAGCGGGCACATCCTGTGAGAGTCTGCTGCGTAGCGAACTCATGGAATACTGTGATATTGGACATGTCGAGGATCTAAGCATGACAATGCGCGGTGCATTTGGTGGCATGCTGTTTGATACGCTGCAGAAATGTCGGCCCGGTCTGGAACTGTTTGGAGTGCGTTGTCGTCGACGTGCCTGAGCCAAATAGCGATTGAGGCCAGAAAGTGGAGCTCAAGTGAATTGCTAATTCAGTTTTCTTAGTCTGTCGTCGTCAACTACAGAAACATTCCTCCATCTACCTCTCTCTCTCTCTCTCTCTCTTTTTTTTCGTTATCTGTGTCCCTTGTCATTTCAATGTGTCAATAAAAATTGCGATGTGGGTGAAAGCCTGGCCCTGTCTTGTCTTGTCCTGTCCTGGCCTGTCCGGGGCAGCACAGCTCAGAGTCCTTGCTTGCTTGCTGCTGCTGCTGCTGCTGAGAAGCATCATGACAAATGACGATTATAATTTGTAAAATTTGCACCCAGCTTGTTATTCAACGCCGGGGGCGGCTGGTGGCCATGTTCGGCTATGGCCTAGTTTTTGCTTTCAGATTCAGTTAGTCTATTGCAATTGTTGTTGCAATTAGCAGAGACAGCAAAGTTGCTGTGGGTTGGGGATAGAGCGCAGCAGCAGTAGCAACAGAACTGTGGGGCAGCTGGGAAAACATAAGCACTATGGGCTTCTAGCTGAAAAACTGATGGCTTGATTTTTCCATTAAACATTGCAAATGGAAAATTGCACAGAACAAAAATGAACTCAACAAAACTGAGCAGAGCAGAAAGCAGAGGCATTTGTTGTGCTTGGCCGTGCTGATGTTGTTGCTGTTGGCAATTACCGGGCAATGGGCAAAGCATTTAGCTTGAAATGATGGCCATCATGAGTTTCCATTTTCACTATTGCTGCCTGCAGTTTGTGGCAGTTTTATTGTTTATGTTGTTGTTGTTGTTGTTGCTATTTTCAGCTTAATTTGTGTGCTGATGTGCTAAAACACCTCTGCATCAATCTTTATAGTATAGTACATTGTGCATATATATAAATCAAAAAAGGAAAAAATCCGTAGCATACTTTTCAGCTCAGCTGCAAATTGTACTCTCCACCCGAAAGATTGCCCACTTTTATGCAAAATGCAAATGGAAATTGCTTAAAGTGATTGCATGAGATTGCAACTAAGTATGTATGTGTGTGTTTGTTTGTTTGATTGTGTGTGTAATCAATATCAATAGCAAAGTTCCATATGGGATTTCTTGTTATATATAGAGTTTGTATGTTAAATTTATTATTGCAATTAGAGTTTTTTCTCATACAAAAAATATACTCTTAAGAGAGCTTTCTTAAATTATACTATTCGAAGCAGATTTGATTTTATTGTTAAATGTATTTATTAAAAAAAAAAAAATTCACTTTACTTTTTGCATTCCCTATTCGAAATACGATTCAAGCTTCAAGCAAAATTCGACAACTCTTGTAATGCAAATAAATGAATTGTTTAAAGTACTTGGAATATTTACGCTCAAAGAAAACTAAAAAGAAAAACAAAAAAATATTCTAGGAATGGGGCAGCAAGGTCTGAGTGAAGACTGACCAATGAATATGCAAACGACTTTGCTGCTTGAAGTTTGTTTTAAAAAGCATGGCGAAAGGTCAAAGAGGACGGGCAACGGCAAACGGTCATTAAGGCAACGTCAGTGAACGAACGGCTTTGTTTGTGCATCTGCTGCAGCTGCAACAATGCTACTGTTACAGTTAATGTGCAACGTCGCCTCGCTTAAATATGCATAAACAAACCAAACCTTATCGGCGCCTGCGAACGCGTGGGCAAACTCTGTCTGTCTTTTGATGCAGTTCCGCTGTAGTAGCATCTTGGTCGTCTCAGCTCACTGCCAGTAATTAAATTTGAACGTGAAATTCTTTGAATTTTCGCTTCTTTGATTTCGGAATGACCTCCAGCAGGCGCTGCCTTTTATTTGCATTAGTGGAAGCAAAAAGTCTATTAACTTCCACTCGGCACATTGGCAATAATTTATGCAGCGATGCTTTTGGCTATTTGTAGAATGCCAGTTCCTTTGGGGGCAAGGCTGCAAATCGATTTCCAAACTCGACTCGCAATATACAAACAAAAAAACATACAAATATATATATATATGTTTGACTTTGTTTTTCTTTTGGATTCTGGCAAATAATATTGGCACCCAAATAACGATTTCGTAATGAAATAGAAATTGGTTTTAAAGTTGTTAAATCGAAACCGGATCTTGATCTTACTTTTCTTATCCTTAAAGTATTTTTATGGATTAGCAAAACTTTTGCTCCTAATTGGCACCACCCGAAACAAGATTTACAATCCATTAATGTCAAGCTCGAAATTGTTTTGCAGCCTTGTAAAATATATGTAGTATATCTAACAAGTACAAGAATTATTGGAACGCTTTATGCCTTGTGCCTTTAGCCTTGTGAACTCTGTGTGGTGGCTTGTGAATGTGTGTGTGTGTGTGTGAGAGTGTTGCAAAAATTGAGATAACAAACGGGGCAGGCAAATTGATTGCATTATCGAACGAATAGACAATGGCATCAGGGGGCAGAGAAGGGCCAGATTGAATGTGCCATATAAAATTGAGCTTGGCAACAAACTTAAGTGCCATATGAGAGAGACAGAGAGATATGGCAGTGCTTCAAGGCTCATTTATGGCAACTGCGTGCTGGTCATTTTTATGCATTTTCCCACACACACACACACACACATGGAGGGGTAGAGAAGAGGGACGAGCTTTCGCACATTGTCAGGCATTTTGGCACGTTGTTTACTTTGTGTATAAACGAGTGGCACTTACTTATTTTGTGCCACATAATGAGCACTCGTGATGGCCGCTTATAAATTATATAACCCACAAAAGCACACACACACGCCTAAATAAACTCGCCACCGCTACACACAAACACACAAACACATACACCCACGCAATTTGATTTGTATGGCTTTTCAATTTGTGCTCCTGCTGCTTATTGCTTTCTTTTTTTTCTTTGTTAGTGTGTGTGTGTGTGTCTTTTCTCCTTTTCATTTTATTTCCTCGTTTATTTATTTTTTTTTTTTTTTGGCTTATTTTTGTTGTTGCTTGCTTTTGCTGCATCTGCCATTGTATAAATTTTTGGTATTTGCGCCAATTTCATTCCAAATTGAGCGCTGGCCACAGTCGTTTATTTTTAATGCACCCGCCAACGAAACTCAGCCAAGCAAAATGCCCAACCAGGAAGTAGATGAATGGAAAGCAGGCAAAGACCAAAGAGTGTGTGTGTGTGTTTGTGTGGAAACCTGAGAGTAAAGTGTACTAAGGCAAGATTCCTTGGTGTTGCTTTTAGTTGCATTGCCTTTCGATCTAGAGATTAGAGAATAGAGTTTGATGACGAATTCGAGTAACTTGAGAGATAACATACTCGTCGCAACCTATTCTGCATTGAACTGTTGCTGCTTGTTCAATTTTAAGTTGTGGGAAAATTGATTCGTTTCGAAAGTTTTTCATTGAAAGAACCAGAGCGCATCGCACCCAATGCGATAATCTGTTCGAAAGTGTTGCCTGGAGCATTGGGATAGGGCATAAATATGTCGCTGCTACGTAGCTAGCTTCGTTACATCCGGCTCATACTCGGTCGACATTCCGCTGTTGGCATTTCTTTTCTATTCTTCTTTTCGTTCTATTATTTGCCAGTGCAGTTTTGGACATTGTGCCGGCGCATGCCAAACACTCGCAAGACACTCAGGCGATTGCAGCCGGGCATCGAAGGTGGTGGGTGGCTGGTGGCGTTGTGGGGTTAAGAGTTTTGGACATCCAAGTGCGCTGAAGATTTATGGCTTATGCCTGGGGGCTTTGTTTGCGGCAGGGACAAAGGGAAGCTAGCTGTACCACAGCAAGCCATCAAATACAATCAATTTGATTGCCTTCTTATTTCTTTTTGTTGCGCTTGTTTAGGAAAAGTAATGCGATTTTGATTTCTTTTTTATTAAACAACAATTAGGCAATTAGTTGATGTGTTGTTGGCCCCCAGGGAATTCAGTAAATTGCCCCAAGATCTATATGCTTTAAGTTCGAAATTGTGAGAAAGGAGAGAGAGAGAAAGGGGCGTTCAACATCCGGCGACGGAAGTTTCAATAAGCCAAAGGATATGAGCTCAAATGACTGGCCAAAAATCGAAAGCAAAACGTTACAAATTCAGCGCCACTTTCTTGGGTTGTGTTTAACCGAACTATTCATGCGTGTGTCTGTGTGTGTTTAAATTAGTAGCGCGTCGGCCATTTTGCATAAATCATTTCTTGTTTTGTGCCAAAGATAAAAGCGGGCGCAAAAGACAACGACGCGGCGTCAACGGATGACGGCGACAATTTAAAACTAAAGAAAAAAGTCAAAAACATAACAATAACAAATAAGGCACAATGCAGAAAAGCAGAAAAGCGGACAATGTCAATGTGAAAGGAAATCAGCAACAATAACATAAAATTAGCATATTTTATTAGTTTTAGTTTTTGTGCGCTGGCTGGCTGGTGCTTCTCAAATTTACATAACTTAGGAAAAAGCTTCTAAGTAATATTGCGCATACGACGTGTATGCAGCACAAATATATTAATGATATGTATATGTATTTTTCTAGATACACATACACAATAGTTATGTGTCATTGTATTAGAAAGTCTGAAATTAAAGTTTTTTTGTTATTATTTTTCTTGCAGCTTCGACAAAAAATTCAAAGTAAAGGAGAGTAAAGAAGTTTAGCACATGTGGGGTAAGTAAAAAGAAACTTTAAAGCTGTATTTTAACCAGAATTTTGTATATATGTTATGCTTGCTTAGCTCAGCTGTTTGTTGAACCAAAAACTCGAAACTTACAACATGCCGAATTTGTTTTTCTTGAATTGTGTTCGAAAAGCTGCTTATCAATCTTTCTTTATACAGCTGCACAATAACAATATTGTGGAAAACCGAGAATATTCGATGCCTTAAAGCTTTTATTGTCAGACACAAATTGAATTTTGCTAAGCGCGCTGCATTCGCTTCGATTTTTTCGATTGATTGGGAGCATATTGTAAATTTTAGTATAAGTTGTAAATGTTGAAATGATGCCTCGTTTGTCTCGTTTGTGTATTGCTTTTTCAATGATTCGCATATAAAGTTACCATATACATAAGTATACAAGTATATGTATATATGTATGTTTGTTGCGAAACAAAAAGGGCAAAGTCAAGAAACTGGTCACATCTGCATATTTATTTCCATGGCCAAACCAAGCACATGAGCTGAAATAAATTTTATGTACATTTACTTACGTCTGCAAACAATGAGCATCCTTTCTGACGTTCGTGACGTGACTTAGTCCCGTACACTGGACGGTCAGTTGACTCTGAACCCAATTGTTAGTCTGCCTTTGTCTGGACTGAACTCAAATCGCCAGCCGCCAGTAGTATCAACTCTTCCTTCTACTCTTCAGCTCTACCTCTTTTTGGTCTGGCCAACAGCTGAGCTGTTTGCTTAACGCCAAGTGCAACGTTTCAAGTTTCAACGCTTCGGGTAAGAGAGATAAAGAGAGAGAGACAGACAGAGAAAGAGTAAAATAAATATACAAATATAGTTTTGGATTTCACTAAAAATACATAAGTACGGATATACATATTGTACGAATATGTAAACATATACATATACACACTTAGACACTGGACACTACTACTGCATATATATTTATTTATGTTACAGTCATCTGACTGCGAAAGTGAAACATGTCCTTTGGCCATTGTGGCCAAGAAATTAAGGACCAATCTCTCTGTCTTCGTTTATCTTTAGCCCTCTCTCTGTCGCCATTTGGTGACCATTTACACATGTATAACATTTTCACATTTATTTGCATTTCTCATTTGTACTTGCAACAACGAAATGTGTTCCACAATTCTATTTCGTATTCATTTTTGCAATTTTTCTCAATCCTACTGACAATTCTTTATTCTACTTCTTGTTTGTAAAACAAAATTGTTAAAGCTTAAAAATATTGATCACCAAAAATGCAGTGGAAAATGTGTTTAAGAACACTTTGGAATGAATGTTGGGCATTTAATGGTTACTTTGGTTTGATATTTGTCCTCCTAAAGGTTTACAGCAGGAATGTTGCCCGAAAATGAAATGCAATTTGTGGTCGTAAATGGTTGCAACAGCTGTTAACGTAACATATTCGTAGTAGTATTTTTTGGTTGCAGTCACACAAACCGCCAACTACTTGTGACAGCTGCCTAATAAAGAGGCGAAAGGCAGGCAGGCGACAAACCCGGTTGAAAGTGGCCAATTACGTGTAATATTTGATGAGCTGGTTTAAATGGTTTAACCTCCCACGGCGTGTTTATTGCACCTTTTTGGACGAGCAGCAAATGCAGCACATAAAATTTATGAGCACTTGGCATAAAAATTAAGTTATAATGCACTTGCCACATCCGGCGACTTTTTTAATGCCACGCACACATTGTCACTCGCAATTTGGGGGCACGGCAGCAACACTACAATGTCCAAATAAGCGGCACGAAATGCTTTTCCTACTGTCGCATCAAACGCGACACTTAAAAAAACACAGTTCTCCAAGTGCAGAGAGAGTCGAGACTCGAGATACGAAATGTGGCAGCGCAATTGTTTGGCTCATAAATGCACTCGAGCATCATTGAGCGTTTGCCACTTTGGCCATAAACTAGGCAACAAAATAAACAATTTAAGCGTTAAGCATTTCCTTTCCTTTCCTTTTCTTGTCCGTCTCCTCGCTCCCCTCTCTCGAACATAATATTCTTACACATGAATTTTGAGCATTTGAAAATTAACACGTACATATATGAGCGCACTTAATTTGTCACTAAATGGTTTTCGGTCGTACCAATATCGCACCAGACGACGCATGTGGCATGCAACATGTTGAGCGCTTTAATTGAAAATTACAAAAAACCAGCGCGAGAGCATACCAAAAAGACGACGCAAAATGTAGGGCAAACTGTTGTTGTTGTTGTTGTTGTTGTTGGCCAAGTCTTCAGTATCAGCTACAATTTTTGGTTTCCTTGGTTGCTGCCACATCCAACCACATCCCACACCCACCTCCACCCCATTTCCTGGCCCTTTAAGTATGCTCCATTGCCTGTATAACCGCAGCAGCGGCACGTGATGTGGGTAAGTGGTGGTAGGTAGGGCAGCAAGGTGGTAGGGAAGGGCGTCGGAGCTTGGCACCGTTGTGGTTCTGCGTGCGTTTTGCGTTTTCAGTTCCGTTGAGTTCTGCTGTTTTTTTTTCTTCGGCGCATTTGTTGACGACGCATATGAAAATGTTTGCAAAATTTATTGCCATGCTTAAGCAGCATGCGTATGAAATAATATACAAACATGCCATCCAACAACAACAACAACAACAATTACAATAACAAGGACAACAATAGCAACAAGAAAAACACAAGTTGTTAACGTTTTGCGCTGGCTGAATTTTAAAAACGCTCTTTAAACGTTCCCCACTGAGGACTAATGGCAGCGATTTGTTTTCTCCATCCCTCGCGTTTTGTGTGTGCCAAAGAGGAGGGAGAATGTGGGGATATTTGGCATAAGTACTGGCTACTTAAAGTTATGATGGTTTAAGCAAATATGTGCACATAAATCAGCTTGACTCACACATACACAAAACTTGCATATAAACAAGTTTCTTTCATTGCAGTGCAATGCAACACACATAAATAAAAAGTAGATAATCTATTGATTTGTTTTTGCTGTTTTTATTAATCAAAAAACAACAAATAGTTTGTGCTTTACTTTTGTATCTTATCTGTTTATTCAGTAAAACAAAAAACTCTTAGATAAATAACGTGTTATACCCGTGTTGATTTTTTTTTTTTTTTTCATTGTACATATCTTATCTTATATTGGCGTTCTAGAAAAAACCCAAACTACAAGATTTGAAATGAATGATTCTTATGAACCTTAATTGAGATTCATGTTTTTGATGTGTTCTTGAGCGGAACTTGGTAGCATTTTTTTTTTACTTGTTTTGTAACTTAATTTTATCTCTCGCAATAATTTCGTTTTGAGGCTTCCAATTCTATGCTTTAATTTATATCTCAAATCTTCACTTACAATTGTAGCTTATATCCTGATTGTCTGCATTGCAATTACACACTATTTCATTCCCACAAACACACAAACACACTCGCATACACACATTCATACATTTAATCAATAGCTCTTTCATCAGCTAAGAAGCAAGGATTGCAGGCGCTCGTCACGACAACGACAACAACAACAACAGCAACAACAACAAACCGCAGCAACACAAGCAACAACTAATAATAATTGCAATTACGTATGTAGGTTCCTCTCTTGTCATAATAGTACCGCATAATGCAGTTGCGCAATTACGTAAATTACCAAAGTGAAATTCAATATGCCTGGAACTGACTGTCATGTCACAACGCCCATTGTCCGTACAAAACTATAACTGCATACTTCTAGTATATAGAATTGTCTATTCCTCCTTCGCTCTTACCATTCATACAACTCCCCAGTTGGTCGCTCGCAAAGCATTATCTTTGAGGCCCTTCTGAGTTGCGTTCGCTGCTGCCGCTGCTGCTGCTGCTAATTGCCCATGTTTTACATGATTGAGCTACATTATGGCCACCCCACTTCCCGCAGCTTCCCAACAGCTCCATCCTATTCATTGCGTTGATTCATTCGTCCGAGTGTCGTTGAACCACGCCTTGCATTTGCCAGTTGGCCAGGCATCTAGCCTGATGATGAGTAGCATTCCATCCATCGATTCAAAGTCGCGTTTGGACCAGAGCGAGAGAGAAACAGGTATTGTTGCAACATCTTTATTGTCATCGCATCTATTTTAATACCAATTTTGGTTGCCATTTTGTTCGCTTCTTTAACATTTTTTTCTTCCTGTATTGTTCAAATTTCTTTGCAATTTGTTTTTGATTTATGTGAAGGTTGTTGTTGTGTGCTTTTTTTGTTACTTGCTTTTGTTGCTGCTGCTGTTGGTATTGGATTTATTCTGGTGTGTTGGCTGCCTGCCTGGCATAGTTTTCTTATCGGCCTTATCACACTGACCATATTTTATTGCCATTGCTGGTCGGTGGTATGCGAGTGCGTCAGGTTTTATGCCAGGTTTTTTGTGCCATTTTTGCTTGGCAGGTAAATTGAATGGCGATGGCAATAGAAATTGCACCTTGGCCTAAAAATTGGCAGGGCGTTTTATTAATTTACACACACACTTTCGTGCACATTTTCCGCTTAAGAATCTTTTGTTTAGTTATTCGTTGTTCGATGTCAGCAAAGTATCTAGGATGATAAAATAAATAAATTCAAAGTTCCACTCGGTTGCACACAAGCTTGTAAATTGTATATTTTTCCACAATATTTTAAAGTTTTAAAATAAATAAATGCTGAAAATACAGTTGATTTTGTATTGGGGATAAAGTTCCTAACATTTATTACAACTTTATAATATTCTTTTGTGTGCTTAATATCAAAAAATATATATTTTGCCACAGCCAAATTGTGTTGGTGTCTCAAGCAAGAAATTACAAGAGCCTCTTAACATAATTAATGATGCATAAATTGTTGATTAGCTAATTAAACTTGCTTCCTGCAATTAAATGACACTAAGCAGATTACACACCCGCTCGGTTCGAAAGAGAAAGCGATAGAGATGAAGTGAATGACAGTGAAAAAGAGCTGGAAATCATTTGAAACGTTGCCAATGCCAGAAGGCCGTTATTTGTGTATATTGATTTTTTTTGTCATTAGATCTGCCTGAAGAAGCTATTAACAAAAAAATAAAAAAATGTAAATTTTGGTGCTTGGCAACATAAGAAACAGCAACAAAAAATAATCCCCTTAAATATCTTATATGGTATATGTGGCATACTTAGTTTTTCTCTCTTTTTTTGTCATGAGCCAGCATCTAAATTTAATACTTGCCTTTCGTTTTAATAAGCTTAATTTTATTCTTTTGTACTAACCTAACTTAGACTACGCCCAGGCCCATATCCCTTTTATGTTCTCGGGTTACCAACCTGTCGTAGTGGGATATTCGCCTCAAGCTTTTCTGCGTCCTTTTGGCCCGGGGGCAACAAAAAAGGCAGAAGCAATGTTGCGTATGCGAAAAGTTTAGCACTTGCCACAAAAGAAACTTGCCAAGCAGTATATTCACACAAATGGGTTTGAAAAAATAAAAAAAGAGTGACCAAATTGAAATGCTATTAAAGCTGAAAATTACATACCCTTTGCGAAATTCAAAGAATATCAAGAGTTCGTAAAACCTTTTTTTTTTAACAATTTGTTACAGATTTTATAATAAGTTTACGATACCTTCGGCAAAGAGTATCGAAAAACGGAAACGACAAAAAAAAGAGTGTAAAATAAACATAAATAATTGACCGTCATTTGTTTTTTCGTTTTGACACTTTGAAAAGCACCCAGTTGTAGCTGGTTTTTGTTTTTTTGTTTTTCTTGAGACCCCAAAAACGGGTTAGGTCTTTTTCTCCCACCATCGAATTGTGTGCTATAGATACTTTTTCTGAACTGGACTCTCGTGTCGTCGTCGTCGTCGTCATCATCAATGTCGCAAGAACAACTTTTCATAATTTCGCTAGCCCCGCCCCGCCCTGTCGTCTATTGTGTTTGTCACTAAACAAGTGCGCAAGCTGGATATTAATAACACCTCATTATCTCATCATTCCATTTTTCAGCACATTATAAAATATGCTAGCAGCAACCATTTATCATAATGAAGGAAAGGAAAGGATGGATACTGCCAGCGGCTCGAAAGTCGACCTTCAAAATTTTCACAAAATTCAATTCACAACTCAATTTTTAAGTGGCTGCTCATTATTGAGTAAATTAAGTTCAAGTTATGGGCAGCAATTGTTATTGATGAGCAGCTTTGAGTGTCTTTTGGTGATTTAACATCAAAATAATTGAATGATGGCATTGCCATTGGTTCACTTAATGTCAAAATTTTTCAAAATTTAACAAGCTTCTTATTCAAATCATGCGTTTAGCAATTACTGTCAATAACTTAAGAAGACACAGTTGGTATTTAACTTACTTGCCTTTTTTTGATTCTGTATTTTAAACAGAGATAATCATTGTCTTTGCTTTGTTTTTTCGGGTCCTCAATATTGAATTGCTGTACACAAAAAGTTAATCCAAATACTGCTTTCAACTTGAAGAGATTTCCATAACGATGCATCGTTTCGTACTGATTGGCTCAGACATTTAAATTGCCCATCGAGTCAGTAAAAGGACAATCAGACCAAAGTTGTCAAAAAAAAAAAAAGATCGTACCCAATGAATATATATATATATATATATATATATATATATATATGTATATATATGTGCGTGACTTTCGGTTCACTGGACACAGCAATACTACTTATATATATGTATGTGTATCTGTATTGGCATGGTGTGGCATTGTGAGAAGTTGCTTGTCACTGACTGACTGGGCGATTGGCCAAATAATTTGCATTTGCAACTGTCCGAGCTGCCTGTTAATAAAGCCGAGTTGTAAATGTTTGGCAACAGTCTAGTAGACAACTGTCAGTCAGTCTTTCACTCAGTCAGTCACTGAGCCAAAAAGCGGGATGAGTTTGAGCCAACACAATTTAATTAATTAAAGTGAAGCCAATGGGTTTGTTGAAAATCAGTTTGACAAGTAAATAGTAGTACGTGGGTTAGAAGAAGTATAGAATCTTTGGCATTAATGCCTACACCCCCAAAAACTCAGAAACCACACTAAGTAACAACAAATACTTGTATTGCGTATACGCAATGCATGCTGGCTTTATTTCTTTCTCGCAGTCCAATGTCAATTAAAGTTTTAGTTTTGCATTTATTTGATCAGTCCAAATCGACAAGGGATAAATGTAAATTAAGTTGTTTGCTGAGCAGCAGCAGTTGCAACAACTTGCTAAACGAATTTGATTTGCATTGCGCTTGAATGCATTCAAATAACTTTGATGGAATTCACCGCAAAAAAAAATCTGAATCTGGTATATTTTACACTGATTCGGCAAGTCAAGTTTATATTCAGTCTACGCTATAGAGTCAACTAAACTTTGGTAAATTTTGTGGCATTTTTCAGCTGCCAACACGCTGATAGATAAAGTAATAAAATAATGGTTTATGTGGCTCGCTTTCCTGTTGCCTTGTTTGCTGTTCAACGCCAAAAAGAGAAGGAAATTCAATAAATTTAAAGCGCAAACATGGCGATCGGGCAACTCTATCGGACCCAGAGTTGACACTGCAGTAGCTGCGCATTATTCAATTTATGCACTTAACGATATAGTCAACACACACTGAAACACATTCGCGTTGACGTTGCCGCAGCTACCGCAACGGCAACTGTGCGTATACGCAATTTAATTTTAAACATCTCTTTCTGTCGCGTATATATATCTCTCACTCTCTTTCACTCCCGGCCCTACCGTGTGTATATGTTTTGTGCGGAAATGAGATTGCTGCGGCTTTAATGTCATTCCCATTCGCCAACGCACTGCATACTGCGTACTTAATGATAATTTAAACTGACGCTGGCGTATTTGTTTCAACACAGACAGAGCAGGCCTATTTTATTGTATAATATGCTTAAAATAGTTGCTCACAGAAAATATTAACAACTGACGAGACAAGCAACAGATTTACATCAAAATTTTCCTTTTACATTTACATACTTATATATTTTTAAATACTTAACTGGAGAAAAGTGCTTGTCGCTATGTTGACTCTGCCAGTACAGTTTGCCCGTCAATTGAACCCCGGTGCAATGCTCACACAAGATCTCAAGATAAAAATCTACAACTACGAGATGCTTAAGCGCGAGAAGATCCAATTGGAGAATGACATAAGTGCATTGCGCAAGAACCAGGATAACATTGAGAACAGTTTGGCCGAAGCCCAGGCTGAACTTGATTATCAACGTTGTCTCAACGGTCAACCATTAGATACGTGCGACTATGACGAACTAATGGATACAATTCAGCAACATCTGAGCGGCACAATACAAAAACTGGCTAACTTGTATGAACGCAAACTCTTTTTGGATGTCGACTTGCAGAAACACAAGGCGGTCATCGAAAAGGATATTACGAAAGTCAATGCGGAGACAGCTGCGGCAAGTGAAACAGCAGCAGACACCTAAAAAGAAAAAACCAAAAACTGCGACTGCTACTGCTTCAGTTCCTATTCTTTTATTTTGTTTAGATTTTTCAGATTTTAGTTACAAGTGCAAAACACACAGATATTTTCCTTGAAATAAGTGGCATGACTTGGGCTGGCTAATAGTATCACTGTTCAAGGGGATAATAAAGAAAATGCGTAATATAGAATGGGTTCTTCATTGAATCAAATTGCAGTGTTCTGGAAATTAATTCGTTGTATAGAAAAGTTCGTAATTGAAGATTCTTAGCGCTTACTAAATATGAGAAGGGTCATCATCATCATTCCCTTTTGCTATTCACTCAACAATGTCCCTGTTTTTGTTCATTTTGTTGCTGCTGCTGCTGCTGTTGTCATTCATATGCAAATGACGCTCGAACCGTCCGAAAATTGCAATGAATTTAAATTACCTAAAACACTGTGTGCTTTTCAAAGAAAACGGGGAAAGGGGGAACTGACTGAGTGTGATGCACTTAGTTGAGGATCTTGTAGCGAACGAGAACACAAAAACAAAATTAAAGAAAGAATGAAAGAAACGCTGGGCGCGTGTTCTAATTAATAAGGCCACGTTGACGGGGGGACGACGTCATTGCTGTTTGAGCCCTAAGATTTTTTGTGCTGCACGAATTTCCCCACGGCATTTGTCGAATGCAAAAACAGTTCTTCACGACAAACCGTTAAGCTAGCAAAAAAAAATAAAGTACAAAAAATGTAATGAAACAAAAGAGAAATGGAAATATCTCATTATGAACAAAGCAGGCCAAACGAGCAGAATACTTACGCACACACACACACACTTACATAGGGAATGAAATGAACAAATTATGCGAACTACAGGCATTGACCATTCTTTAGGCCAAGCCCCTAGAAAACAGCCTTGTAGTAATGTAAGTGTAAATGTATATTTATGAATTTGCTTACAACGATATCCAACTGAGAAAAGTCTGTTGATAGTGTATCTTTTTTTTTTTTTTACCCTGTAAGGATACAAATTTAAGAAAAGGGTGTTTGAGTATTGTGAATATGCCAGTTATATATTGTTGAAATGTAAAAAAGTAGTTAATAAATCAACGAATATTTTTTCAAAGTTGAACTCTTTACATGTCTAAATGAAGGGTATCTTTACGTCAACTTTAGTTTGTTTTTCGCTGTTGGACTGCACGCGTGTTAAAAATAATCAAAACATAATAAGCAGCTCTTGAAGAAGCGCAAACAAATGAACCATGTAATGATTTCATTTACTTTTTGGGCAACAATTCATACATCCATACATACATATATAAAAGTTCAGGTTTATATCATTTGTCCCGCAGCGAAAATTAAGCAATTTTCTAACATCCGATAAGCGTTGGTTGGATGGACAAACGGACGAAGGGATGGCAGGGCGAACAACCTTGTTTCATGTAGTTTTGTAGCTTCAATGGCTTTGCACACTTTTAGGTTATCAACAACATCATCATCATCGGCATGGCACAAAGCCGGATTACAAAAAGGATTTGTGGCTTTTTACAAGGCATTACAGCTCGTGTTCCTCGGCTTTTTTTTCATTTTGTTGTCTTTTTTTTCATTCTGTCCTTGATTTTTTGTTATTATTATTTTTTTTTTTTTTTTTGTTATATAAAACTAGTGCTAAGCAACAGTCGTCGTGGCAGAGGTGGGGGCCCAAATAGCATCCTTGAAACCTTGAATATAGCTGCCTATCGCCATGCAAATCGCAATCGGGCAATTTGCCTGAGCAAGTCGACCATCCAAAAGATGGTCAGCCAGAGATTAGGTCACCCATTGTTGGCCTCTCTCTGTCTCTTAAAGTTCGCATTCGCTTTGTTCGCCAAATATTTACATACACACACACACACACACACACACACACATAAATCAGTAACAATGGCAGTCGAGTTGTTATTTTTAATAACTTAGTTGCTGCAACTGTCGCTGTTCAAAACTCACGGCTAGTTTGTGCATATGTGTGCCCGCATAATTAAAAACATACACACGCGTCATAATATGCCCCACCACGCCCTCTTTCGTTCACCCTCTTCTATTTCTTTGCTGTGCCACAAGGCGTACGAGTGCTGGTAGGGTTTTTATTTTTATGCGTATTTGTTCTTGGCTGCACATCATCATTATGGCCAGCCTTAACAAGATTACAATGCTCTTTATTTACTCAGGACGAACACAAGCTTAAGCTTGTTGTTGGATTTAATAAAGTCGTTAGTTCGCTTGAGTGCAAAAGTAGTTTTAATTGCACTCTCTCTACCTTTCGTGGTCGCCCTCTCTCTTGATGTAAATAATAAGTGAAAGTATCAGAAAATTTGTATCGCTTTGGGCTGGCTGTACTTTTTAATATCATTTGTCTAGTATTACAGTGGTAAAAACCTTTAACAACAAAATGCTTAAGGCTAAAATTGGTCGTTTAATAAATATTAAAGCACTTTCAGGAGCTTACCAATAAATATGCATAAGCTCCTAATGCCAACAGAATTTAAGCTATCTATGACAAAAATAGCTAACATCATTATTATGTATTTATTGCGAGTAAATTGTTATTCTTCGTCATTCTTACATGGCGATTATTTATGCTGATTGCAAATAAATTCGTCAAAGCAAGTGTTTAATTTATTTATTATTATTCAATATGCAGCTCTATCATCTAAATTTAATTAAGACGCACAGACATAAGTTAATCTTAGCTGCAATAAATATAAGTTAAGAAAATAAATGCGAATACAGTTTGTGTTTACCTTAAATAAATGCCAGATTTGTTGCGAATTTTCTAACTCAATTGGTCAACGTTAAATATGGCATTTATCTAAAACCACAAACAGTGGTCCACAAAAGTCTATCTACTACTACATGCGTTGAGTACTTAAATCGATTCGATTTTGCCGTTTTACCCGCATATTTGCCTCTATTTGCAATATCAATTTAAAGCGCATTACAATCTATAAACAGAGTAATTTGAATTCAAATGGCAAATACACACACACACATGTTGCATGCGGTGTCTGTGTGGCAACTAAAACTCACTGTATGGAAATTACCAAAATTAAAGAAATAAAATCAAAACAAATTATATAACATTTATGTATATTCAATGGCTTTGTGTGAGTGTATTTGTGCATATGCACATTAATATCTTACCAATTTGTTTGACAAATATTTAGACCATATGGAATTTACCAAACACAAGCAAGCAATCACAAACGTACACACACACACAAACGTAGATAAAGCACACACACACACTGTGACCCTCATCAATGTGAATGACAATATCAAACAACTACGTTCACTCGAAAATAAAAAATACAAGCTTCATGCTAAATAAAGAAGAAAGAAAAAAGTTGAGCATGCAAATACGAGCATTTGATATTTTTGCAGTGGTTACAAAATGGTTTCATTCAACGTTGCCATTGCTGCCATATTGAGTATACAGCATACCCTATGCGCCCAACCTGTAACAGGCCTAATGACAAGCTAAAGATACTATTTTCAACATCGATCCGATTACTGAGATAGCAAAAAGTGTCGCATATGGATTCCCTTTGTTTATGGTCTTCATTTATCAATCTGATAAAAAAATTTATTTATTTGTACACCAATTACAGGGTATCAGAAAGGTCAACTGTGTTAGCTTGCACTGTCTGTTGCGCTTTGCCACATCGCTTTTTACAGTAGTAATTGGAGGCATGACGGCAATCGAACATATAAAAACCGTGCAACTGCCGTCAACGACGTGCTTCTGCCTAAATATTTGTGTAGGACGGGACATGTTGGTTTAATGCATTCGAGTTTTGTAAAATCAATTAAAAGGCTAACCAATTGATGGCCTGTACTAGTATTAAATTGCTGGCATTTAACAATGCTATAAATTAATTATAAGTTTTAGCTGTAGAGGCAATTTTCAGGTGAAACACTTCCGTTTTCATTTCGACATTTTCTTTGCGGTTGAACAAGGGAATTTAATTGTTAATTTAAAACCATTCAACTGTTATTGCTGTTGTTACTTTTAATTAATTTCTGATTAAATACTTGTGGTTAATTAATCGGTGAGAATTTTTTTTTTTTTTAAATGTTAACACACTTGTTAAAAAGCCTTCTCTATATATTTTGATAATATTATCTCGGATATGTTGGAGGTTTGCTTAAGCAAATCTGCATTCGATTCTTGATTATAAGTTTGCCTATACACACATTGCCAATAGTAGTTCATAGAAACATGTGTTGCAAGGAGATAGAGCAATGCGTTTGTGACAACTGTCAACTAATCCACTAAACCCAAATAGCAGTATTTCATTAAGGATGACAGGTGAAAGGACCTTGAAATGTATGCATGCAATGTGTACTCTCACCAAAAACCGAATGTTCCATAATTCATGGAAGTGGTGTCTGTGTGTTGTGAGTGTGGGCGCGTTGGAAGGGCTTTGGGGGCGTGGTTGTAGCACTTACCGCACACGCTGATTGCGCGTGACGTGAAGCTCGTCAGCAGTTTTGCATTTTTCGTTGTCCCCGCAACTATCGTGCTTTCTCTAATATTGCACCGTGCATGTGCGAGGGCTTAGGCGCATCAATTTAAGCCTGGCCAGTAGTCCAACTATCATCCAGCATCCAGCATAGTAAACTCAATTAGCGTTTGCACAAGCTTTTAGCCAAACTAAGTTATTGTTGTCGTTTTATTTAAAACTATATGTTTTTGTATTCCATATGCAAGTTAAGGTTGCCAAAAGAGTTTATTGTTGAAAATTTTTCCGAAAAAAAGATTTATTTAACTAAAAATCATACGCGAATCACTTTTTAGAATATAGCAAAATACTCACAAATTACGTAGTATGTTATAGTCGTTGATTTTCTCTGTGAAAACATTTTAACTTGTTTGTTGTTTGTAGAGCTTTGAAATGTTCATGGTTACAATGAATTTTGGTGTATTAACGTTCAAATAATGCAAACACTCAATGACCTCGCATAGCTTAATCCAAACCGGTCCCCCCCCTCCCCCCATATTATTTCCTCTCTTACTTTACGGCTTAAACTAATAACACGGATATGAAATTATTTGTCAGTTTTTGTTGGTCAGCTCATTACATTTGCCATTCAAATCAAACCCCATAATCATGGCCATTATTTGGTGGCGTCGCAGTTAAAATATGCGTTTATCGAATATAGTATATGAGTCGAGCCACAAATGCCACAAATCAATTAGTATATTATCGCTGTGTGAGTATGTGTGTGAGTTTGTGTCTTTATGGAATTTATATGTATTTTAGGCCGATATTAGTATGCTGTGGTGCGTTTTAATTAAGCTGCCAACATACAGCTTTTAAATATTTAAAATATTATAAAGCTTATAACAACTAGAACCCTGAACAATAACTTGGCTATCTATAAAGTCTTAGCTTAAAGAAATATTAAAAAAAATTAAAATGCAAGTGGTAAGTCTCATGTTTTAAGTTATTGAATATGACTTCATTAAATTTTTTAATATGTTTCTAACATTTTATAAAAATTAAAAACATGAAAATCAACCAAATAAATATACAATTGATTGGCATTAAGGCAAATTTTTGAGAAATCTATGTTTTAAAATCGCTTAAATGAGCGAAAAAGTACCCAAGTATCATAATCTATGCCGTAACACAAGCAATTCCAATTGAGGCAGCTATATAAATAACATAATGACCGCTTTATAGTTCATTGTTATACTTTCACACAAACAAATTAACTCGTTTGCATTCAATATGCATACTAATTAAATAATTTATAAAACAAAGAAACTTTTCAACCAACTTTCGAGCCGTCTTTCTCTTTATTCACACACACACACACACACATACATGGACATGCATAATAAAAGTATTAAAACTGAAACCATGCCGCCATAAAATTCCCTCTCGCACAACTGTTAATCAATATAATATAAAAGAAGCTGTCTGGCTTTTCCCCTTTGAGGTCGATTGCCTTCCTTTCAGTTTCTCCACGTCGATTAAATGCTTCGCGTGCACGGGAAGCTCTGAGGAAAGGCGAGCCTTAAAGTATGCGAAGGATTTTAATTAAAACCCATTTCACTTCATCCTTCTGGGAACCCACAAAAAACAAACTTATATGAGTGGGAAAGAGGCTTTAACTCAACTTAATGGCAAATGCTGTCATGCTCGATTACCCTACAACCACCCAAACCCTCCCCTTCCAGTTTCCTCAACTGTTGCAGCACTTGAAAACTTTTGCGCTTGTCATGTGCAACCTGTCCAACAACGAAACAGAGTCCTTATGCTATGGCTGCTGCTGCTGCTGCCCAAAGGCAACAAATCCAACACAATGCACATGTTGTCGAGTCCCTTTACCACCGCTCACCCAACTCTCCCCCCCCTGAATTTTGGTGCAACGAAAGAAAGCGGAAATGAAAAATCAAATAGAACAACTCATAATGCCATGGGCAGAGCAAGCTGTGATATGCACGCCAGTTATATGGGAATGGTACGGAATGGAATGGAATGGAACGAAACGGAAGCGTTGGCATTGCAATGGGCACGTTAAGAACCAAGCTATGGCAATTTTCTTGAACAATTCTTTTTATATGATTGTTGTTGAGTGTGTGTGTGTGTGTGTGTGTTTGTGTGTGGCAAGTATTCGAATTGTCTGTTGTGTGGCAGTCAATTACACTTTCGTTGTCACTAAAAAATCTTCAACAAGATGCAAAGAAGATGATGGAGCGGGCCGTGGCCGCAGTAGGAGCATGGCAAGTGCATATGTCACAAAGCACAGTGTATGTGTGTGTGTATACATGTCCTTTGTCCTGACACTCTTGACGTAGATAACTTTACTGCTGCTGCGGATGTCTTAGATGCCACACAATCCACACAAATGCTTACGATGGGAGAGGAGGCAAAACGCTCGACATCCAATAAAGATTACCAACGATTGTTAAACACAAATTGCGCTTGATGATGAGTTATGTAAGTGTGTGTATGTGTGTGGACTTATGCTCCTGTACTGTATGCTTTTATACATAAATATATTTTTTTTAGCTCGTGCCACTCCACTTGGCAGTTACGAGTGCTGCAAATCAGCTTTGCTGCTCGACATCCTTTCAAGCAGCCATAAGGTATTCTTCAATACTTGTCAACTGTGTATAGGTGTGTGTGTGTGTGTGTGTGGTAAAGTTGTTACATTTGGCAAAGTTTTTGTAACAAAGTTGTGAAATGAATTTTGAGTAAAGTCGCATTATCAAGCAAATGAAATTCAAAACGTTTTTGCTAGCCGATTTGGTTTCTCGTTTCGAGTGCAAATTTCCGCTTGCCCATCGTTGTCTGTTATGATATTATTATTATTGGATAGATATAGGTGATATACTAACTGTTGTGCCTTAGCCCGATGGCAGAAGCAACAATGAAATGAATAAATATGGTTGTCAGTAAACTGAATATGCATTTTTTGATAATTTATTTCTTGTTTCGTTTTCATTTTTGTTGTGCCTCTCCGCAGGCTGCCAGGTAGCGTTTGTACTCGTATTTATCACAAAAATCGGCAAATTTCAATTTTCACATTTGAATGATTCCATCAGCTTATTTGTCCATTAGACTTGACTGCATGCAAATTTCATCTTTTTCATCTGTTTTGCTTCGCTCTCTTTTTTAATGTGTTCATTTGCCAGTTACTACTATGTCACAACTTTGTTGCGCTCAATTTCGCCTCAACAACAAAAACAACTGCTAGCAGTATACAGTTTATAAAGGAAAAGCTGTATCAAAAGTTTATGCTTCTTTTTTTTTTTGTTTCTCCTTTGGCTTTTCACTAACTGAATAGTCTGTTGGGCACTAATAGATTTCTGTTGAGCATATTTGCATTTTTAGCTTGAGGAAATGAAGCTTTGCCACAGCATCTTGTCCAAAAAACTAATGAATGACAGAAATGTCGTTAGATACTACTATTGTAAAGAAACCAAATATACATTTATAATTCTGTTACAACTTTACAATTTTTTAATACTGAAAGGAATGTAATGCGAACCGCAGGATTATTTTTACTTTTCTTCTTGTTGTTGGTAATGCCATGAATCAAACGGGAAATATCATAAAGAAACAAAAATAGTTTCAAAGCTGTTTCGCTTCAATTGAATCACGCTACATACATACATCTGTATGTATTTAGTGTTGTTATAATTTTTTTTCTTGTTCATTGACGCCAATGCTCGCCTTTGTGGGCTTTAAATAAACCGTACTGGGAGCTGTTTTTTTTAGTAAAGTTTTATTTTATGAATCCGGATGTTGTTGGCGTGCCTAGGGCATCGTTTTGCCTGTCCTTTATACAAATTAAATTATATTCACGTTCCTGTCCATATGTCAATCGTAAAAAGCAATACGTTTAATGCATGTGACACACACACACACACACGCACACACTCAGATACAAAGAGATATGAGAATGGGACTGAATAAAAATGCGTATTAAATTCCAAAAGAAAAATCACGTACTTAAAGGCAATAAGCATTTTTATACAGCCCAGCCCACACGAGCAACGTCCATCCTGTTGACGAAAAAAAAGTTGCCCTCTAAAAATACACACACACACACACACTTCTATTAAAAGGCAAATTTCAACAGATTAACAAACAGCAGAAAAAAGAAGTCAAAAGAGATGACAACAGAGCGTGTCATTTGCCGTGTAACAATTTGAAACTTTTTATATCCAGCTGCAAGAGCGGGGGGCGAAGGAAATCAAATCCAAACTTTACTTTTGGCTTGATGCTTCAACTTTTTACGATCGGCGTAGATGCGAGTTTGAAGCCGGTTGCCACGTCAAATGCATGTACATATATGTTTGTGTGTGGATGTCACAGAAAACACTGGGCATTTCCGCCGTGCCACAGAACTTTGAGTGATTCCATATTTATAGTCTATGCGCCAAAGCAATTTTAAATCAAGTACATACAATCGAACTTCCATTTAACAAATCTCAAAGGCATAAGAGAAAACTTCGTTAAAGAGAAAATGCGTAATATGAAATGGGTTTTTGATTGAACCAAAGTTCAATGTTCTGGATATAATTTCGTACTATAAAAAACTTCGTTGAACGGAAGTTCGTTGTATGGAAGCTCGACTGTATGTTTAAATAAATTATATTTAACATGCTTTGATTGATTATGTAATTTCTGCATCTTCAAAAGTAACAAACAAAGCTTAACGGGTTTGTTTGTTCAGAGCAATATTTATGTGGCAAATTTAATCGACGTCTTATTAAAAGGTTTAGCAAGGGACGGCAACAAATATAAATACTACAGCTGTTGCTAATTAACCTTTACATTTAGCCGCCACGATACGATGATGCTCGGCTTATTTCGGGGCATGAGTTATATAGTCGTCAAAATTCACTGATTGAAAAATGTTGTCTAAATTGAGCGGGAGAAAAGAGGAGGCGCAGCCAGCCTGTCAGCGCTGGCCACATTACAAAAAAGAAGACGAAAAACGATGAGAAAAGCTGAAAACTCCAAACTCATTGCATATTTATGGCTGGGTGTCGCATAGGTTTTGAGGCCTTTTTAAATATTTAAATGCCTTGTTAAAACCACAAAAAAGAAAAACCAAAAAAAATCAAGCAACACACACAAAGTAGCAAAACAAATTTGGCAAAGACGCAGCAGCTGCCATAAATAAACAACAGCCGCGCAACCTTTGGGATTCTTTTTCGAAGTAAAAAAAAAAAACTTTGAACTTATGGCTCACTGTGTGTGTGTGTGTGCGTGCGGCTTAAAGCGTACTTTAAATCGATTAATAATGACCAAATCACCTTTGCTTATTTAAAGTGCTCTAAAATGCTTCACAGAATTTAAAACTGCAATGCTTTAAAAGCTTCTCAGCCATGAATACTATGTTTATACTATATATATATGACTTATGCTTGGTGTTTTCAAGTGTTTGTGTGTGTGTGTGTGTTGAGCTCTTGTAGCACTTTTATTTAACTAGGCTAAGCGGCTTTAGTCATAGACAAACTTTGCCAAGCCAAAATCCGCTTGACTTTTTGGCCAAAGACTTTATTGCTACGCTTTTGTATGCGTGTCTGTACGCTGGTATATGTATGTAAGTGTGTGTCTGTGTATTTGTTTCTTTAGCAACCACGCATAAAATAAGCACTTGGCTTAAAGTTTATGCAATTTGACTTTACAAAAGAAGTTTTATGTGTGGCAGTCGAACGCTTATTGTGTAGCTATCAATTTTAACACAATTTGACGTTAAATTTGCAATAAAGCACAAAATAAGCCAATATATGAAGATGAAATTCATGTCTCAAATAAAAGGATAACTCAAAGAGTTCAAGCAAAATTTGATTAGTCTAAAACAGTGTTGACAACCACAAACAAAAAACAATTGCTTAGACGTTTTTCTGACACACACACTCACCCAAACAAATATAAACATGAACCGTGTTCTGTGGTAAGCCTCAACAATCAAAACAGGCCACAAGAGAGACTAGGCATATTGTATTTTAATATGTATATTCTATAAATAAATATTTAAGTATATATATTTACCTCGTGTGTGTGTGTGTTTACGTTCGTGAATTATATTCAAGCGCGATACAAAAGCTTTTGCTGGGCAAGGTTTTTTTCTTAGTTTTTTGGTGTAATTTATTTGACAGTTTGACAATTTAAAAAGCGAGCGCAAAAAATTGCATGAAAAAAATGAATCCAAAAAAAAAAAAACAACAAAAAAATAAAAAAACAAACAAACGAGCGTGAATAAAAGCGTGTGAAAATGAAAACGGCCATGGGGCATACAAAAGAAACGTAGCTCGTAGTACAGCGTTGACGGCAACAGTAGCAATTCAACACACACGCAACAAAAAATAAACACACACACACACACATTCACATTCAAACAAACGAACGTACAGCAAATACAGTTTCTCTTGTCCTGCCGCTAGGCGCTAATGTTGAATTAAACGAACGCTGACAGCGGCATAAACAAAAGGCGACCGCTGTGTGTTGCTGCCTCGCTAAGGTTGCCATAGTTTGTGAATATGATGAGGAGAGGCGAGGCAGCGTAACAAGCGCTAGATTTATATGCCACAAACATATGTGTGTGTGTACATATATACACATATATATAAATTCGCACATATGCATATTTATGATAAATTGCCACTGTTAGAGAACGTGTCGCTGACATTTTGCTGCCTATGAAAACAAATTTGGAACGACAGCAAAAATTATGAAAAATACAAAAAGAAATCCTACGCAAAAGTCAAAAGTCAGCCTATAAAACGTTTATATGACATTTTAATAACCGAACAAACTGGCATTATTATTATTATTATTGAACGATGAATTGCAGTAATGGCTTTGTAATGAGATTTTTTCTTTTCTTTTATTTTTCTTTACCGACTAATTTATGGTTAAGGAGGGTATAATGTTGAATGTACAGAAGTTCTGTTAATTTATGCTGATAAGTAGAGGATATCTCTAAGCGAAGCCTCTTTTTACTCGTATCAATTCTTGTGGTTTTATTTTTTTATTTTAATTTAGACAATTCTTAAGTCAAATTCTATGAGTGAAAAGCCATTTAATGTCAAGCCACAAAAGCTGGCATTTGAGTTTATTGGAAAAAGCCAAGAAACCGAAAAACCGAATAGAAAAACATACATATATTGCTATATACATATATGTATATAATCAAGCAATAAACAGGAGTTGCATCGACTTTGGGATAAGCTTTATTGTTAGTGCAATTTCCGAGCGCGTTCAACCTGCTAGCCGGGCCAATAATGAGAAAAGGAGAAAAGTCAAGATATTCAGAGGCCGCATCCTGACGAGATTTGCTTACAACGTTAGTGTGTGTGTGTGTGCGCGCAAAAACGTAAAAAAGGCTTTTACGTAATGTCCCAAATGAATTCCATTTCATTTCATTTCACTTCGGCTTGGAACGTGTGTGTGAATGTATCTTTTAGCCTTGAAGTTGTGTTCAAATGCGTGAGTCAGAAGTTGTTTAAGCCAAAGCCACATGCAAGCAAACCAAATCGCATGGATTAGACAAAACTCTCGCACCACCCAGCCAGCCAGCAAGTTCCTCAAACTTAATTCGCCTTCATTTTTGTCCATAATACTAGTTTGCAAAACTACACTTGAAACGAATAAAAGTTGAACAAACAAAACTAAAAATTCAATTCAATTCACTCTAAAAAGCTTAACAGTTTTCGAATTTCATTTTATTTCATACGGATTATGCAAAAAAAAAATAAAAAAAATAGTTCTCAATTGGAGTAAAATAAAAACTCATTTGAACAAAGATAAACTACAATTCCACAATCTAACCTCAAATTCCGCAATTCCCAGCAAAGTTTCAAGAAGACAACTGTTAGAAAACTAAGCAGCTGACTTTTGGAGGGATCATGAGCAAAGCAAATTCATAGTATATATGAGTCATATATAGCAGTTTCTTGCTTGACAAACTTTCAGCTCAGCTCTCAATTTCAATACTTGTGGTTTGTTTTTCTTTGGCTTTGCCAATTTAATTATACACGCACTCGAACTTTACGACTATTTGATAATTCTTATCTGTAGCAGCAGCAGCAGAGGCAGGTAAATTGATTTAAATATCTATCCGGGGACTTGTCTATAAAGAAGCAGCTTGTGAAAGGTGAGAACGTTATGTGTGGGCTTTGTGGTATTACATTGTCTTGCACTTGCGCAATTCAGCGAGTATCTAGTTTGCTTTACTTATTATGCAAATGCTAAAATTTTGCTCTCTGTGCCCTCTGTGCTGCATTAACCGTTAAACACACACACACACACGCATTTGTTGCACCATTTTAATTAAACACATTTGCATACGTATGCGCAATGTTGTTGCTCATACGTCCCCCCCATACACTACAAAAACACTTTGCTTTCGTTTCATCCAGCCTCGTTTCCCGCCGACTGAGATTTCCATTTGCATATTTCTTGTTGAGCAAACCGTTTGTCATTCTATTTTATACATATATACATATTGTCCTCTGTTTTTTTTTCATTCAACTTGCGACTTTTGTTGTTGTTTTGTTATTGCTCTCAGTGTTGCTTTGCGGTGGCATGCATTTTAATACATTTTCCTATGTTTATACATATGAATATATATACATATATATATATTTTATTTTTTTGGCAGCTCTATCTATCTCTTTCCGTCCGTTTCTCTATCTGTTTTCATTAAGAAAATTACAAGGCAGCACTTTATGGCAAGTTCTTATTCCATCCTTGAGCGTTTTTCTACATTTCATGTAGTGTCCGTTGTTGCATGATATCCCCGCAGGAATGACGGGAATTTTCGGTAATGACACTAGCTGAATGCATTTACTTAATCCATAAACCCAAAAAGTCACACTGTAAATGTTTTATTCGATTTTTAAGGCTACAAACTAAGCTTTAGCCAAGTGCATTTACAGTTCGTTTCTTTATTAAACTGTCAATTGCATTTACGGTGGGTCAATAAATCGCTGCCGGTGTTTTTTAATTAACGCAACGAACGAACTGCACTGCAGACAAGCTTACGCTTACAAGCGCAACGACAGTTGAATAAACAACCAACAATTCTCCTGCAACAGGACGAGGACATCATTTTGCCCATGGAGGGAGACGATGTCGCTTATGCAAATGGGTTTTAAGTCAAGAGCGAAGGTCAGGTCACTACTGTTGCTCCTTCTTCTTATTCTGATTCTGCTTTTGCTTCTGCTTCTTTCCCGTTCGCTGCACTGCGGTTGTTAAATGCATGCCATACGGCATGCCACGCCTGCTACCAAAAACTCATTAACGGCTGTGCTTGTGTGCGTGTGTTGCGCCTTTAAGCTCTTGGCCTCCACTTGGCCGACTGAATGCTGACTTGTGTGCCTCATGCTGTTGCATATAACACGCCACATTGCCACCGTGTCGTCCTGTCGTCACCTTCTGCTTTTCATTTAAGCTCAAGATGAAGAAACACAAAAAAAAGTAAAGAAAGTGAAGAGCGCGAAGAGTGTTGAAGTTAAATCCGCTTCAGCGTCGAGTGCTGCTCTGCTTCTCGAGACTTTTCAATAATTTACGCAAAAACGAAAGCGAAACGAAACGAATCAAAATGAAGAAGCAAAAACGCAGACACCGACCGAATCAAAGGCCGTTCAAGTGCTCATCATCATGAGGACCAGCCAGGTTACTACAAGACATATAAAAAAAAGCAAACAGACAAACAGTCCAAGTATATTTACACAGTTGTTTCATAGTTGAAAATGTATGCAAAATCTGCCTGTGTGTACTTTTTTTTATTTCTCAACTTAATTCGACTCCGGTTCGATGTTGTTTTTGCTGTTAGTACAAAGTCCACCTAGCATCCAGAGACCATTTGCCAGCACTGCAGCGTCCAAGCAATAATAAGCCACCAAGTCGGCCTAAAAGCGTACTCATTACGCCCAAACTCACCGTTGGATCGTTCCAGCCAAATATAAAGTTCCAATTTTCCTGACAGCACAAATGCCATAGAAGAGTGCAAATGGCCAGATAGGATGCGAACTTGCAATAGAAACCAGATACAATCCATACAAGGCAAAATATGGCAAAATAATCGTTAATTACCTAAAAGCAAAAATATATTTAATTAAAGCACCTGAATCGCCTTTCTGGTGACTAACTTACACTTTGTTTTTCGCGATACCACAGCATAAAGAGGCAGCTTAAACCGATGCGTGATAGAAGATGCAAGCGTTGCAAGTTACTTTGTTCTCTTTTGTGCCATTCTTCCGAACGACTCAGTCGTGCTGCTGGCAACAGCAGCAAGCAGCCAATATCGACAAAATCACTTAACATTTGGTCACAATTCCATATGTTAAAGACGAGGCGCTGCATAGTGCGTTGCAACAGCAACAATGTTACTCCATCTTTACTGTTTCGACCGCTTACAATAAGTCCCGTGCCCAATAGAGTTATGAATATATCGAACAACTTGTAGATAATACCAATCCACTCCTTGTCGCTAATAAGTTCTGTGGCCTGCATTCGCAAGTGGAGCGCAGACTGCAAACCATTCTCCATGTAGCTAAACAATATCAACAATGTCATCAGACGCAGCATCCATATTTGTATCCTGGTTTGTCTAAAGCCAAGGGCATATCTACCCTGCATTCCTTGTTATTAGTCTATCAACTTTTTGTGTACGAAATTTTAATGAAAATGATTTCATTTCTAAACTAAGTGAAGGAATATTTATATCCTACTTAGAGAAATAATTACAGAAATATCTCAACTTTATACAAAGGCCGAATACAGAGAACCGAACACCACATCCTGTAAGGTACATAACTAATTAGCTCCGCTTTCCTCTTGACACGGAAGCTTCAGGCTACAAACTCCACGCTTGATTAGCGCAAAGGCGAGAAAGCGAATTAGTTAATGTGTTGCTGTGTTGCCTTTGGCATTTGTAGCAATTATATATAATTAGTCAGCTACTCAATGACGGCTGCTTTGTTACCGCAGTCAATACTACTAATACGCACTGTCGGCCACTAAATTGCTGCAAGCCAACAATTATGAATATTTGATGATAATCTGTCAACACCTTGCGGCACCTAATTAAAGCTTAAAAGCTAAAGACAAAGCGTTTAGAGAATTGGTGCCTGAAAGCATATTTTGACTTCAAACAGAACCAAACAGACTGTAAAAGAGTTGAAACTACTAAAAGCTTTGACTAAAACTAAAGCGATTTTGAGTCCATTTTGGTTCTGGTTTTGCCCTTTGAATGGTCGGTCAAAGAAAAAAATCTGTTTAGGTTTTGCCAATGCCATGAATAATAAGCATCATAAGTTTGCTTTCAATATTTACGAAGCTTTAAGAAAATTGTGTACTCAGTGTGTGTTCAGGCTCTCACAATTTATGAACTGTTTAAATTGGCTTTGAGAGACAAGCTCCGGTGTTGACTGTTGACTGGCGGCAACTTGAGTTGAGCAAACGCCACGGTATCCATTTTAATGCCAATGACTCTGAAGTATCGGTGAAGCATTTTGCAATTTATCTGCTTACACAGCAAAAATTAATGCCACAAGTAGTGTGTTGGTTGTGTCTCGATGTAGGCGGTCAGAGATGTACGGGGCAAGAGAAAAATAGATTACGATGGATGGAGAGCTAAGCTGATGGGGTTTCGTTTTTGAAACTGGCCTCTTGTTTTTGTGTGGCCTTTGTTTAACGAGCAACGAGTTCTTGGGCTGAGCAGAAAGAAAGAGAGCATAAAAAAGAAATTAACAAATATTACCCAAATTAAAGTCAATACATGGCCATAAACAAAGCTATTGCATCAATCCAATGGGATGAAAACAAATCGGGTGGAGGGAACTCAAGAAAGGCAAATCTCGATTATGAGTCAATGGTGCACAATAAGAGCAGGAGTCAAGGACCAAACAACAGCAATCGAACCAAATGCAAACATGGCAAATATACAACACAAAGCACAAAGCACACTGGGGTAAAACCCAAGCGCATATTTGTTCATTATATTCCTTGGATCCTGGGTTCCAATGTATGCTAAGCAGCCCAAAAACAACAACAACAAAAAAAAAAAAAAACAATGAAGAATAATGCTCGATACGGGTACCCGTAATTATGTGACTAAGGCTGGGCCATGCTTGAATTGATGACAATAGCATTGGCCTAGTCAGAGTCACACTGAGGTTGTCCATAAATTATGGCCAAGAGCATCTTTGAAGTGGCCTTCAGAGTAAATGAGCTACAAGCTACAATTGTAGTGGCAGTTGTAGTCGTAGTAGTTGCCACCCAGCAAACAAAAGTTTATTAATTGCACAAATTATTTGCACAGTTCTCGGGATTTGATGGTGTCGTCGTCGTTCTTGTTGTTGTTCCAATTGCCATAGCAAATACTAAAACCCAAACCGCATTTAAAGACGAAACTCTTTCGCTTTGTCTTACTTTTATTTGCCCTCGGAACATTTTCAAGCTAATCAAATCAGCGACGCTTGGTAAAAAGAGATTCAGGGCGTTGCCACAGTTCGTTGATTTTGTTACAAATAAAATTTGAATCTATGTCAACGTTTGGTGCGCTGAGCGGTAATAATTCATTTTTGTTTTTCGACACAATTCGTGACAGCTAATCACCAGAGGCGGATAGAAAATAGCCAAACAGCAAATACAGCAACACGATCAAAAAATACAAAATACCAAAAAAGAAAAGTACAGCAGCAGCAAATGGCCATTTTGAAAGATGGCGTCATGGCTGCCTGATTTCCGGCTGTGCTTCAAACTGTGAAGGGAAAATGAATATTGCGTTTGATTGGGGTCACAATTCATATACAAAATAAAAACAACACAAATACAAAATTACCCAAATACTCTTTGAGAAAAATTCAATTGCAAAAGCGTACAAAAACTTTATGCAAATGATTAAATAATTTAATGGTTTCGTTTAATAAATATGGCACAAATAAATACATATATACTTTTGTCAAGTTTTTTAAAAAAAAAAACTGTTATGCCTCTCTCTTAGGGTATTAAAAAGGCAATGCGCGTGGCATAATTTTATTGTGATTTTGTATCGCATTTGCTTAAATTTGTTATAATTCAGTGAATTCGCGTGCCACCATAAACGTTTAAATAAATTTACAAAGCGATTAAATCGCTTTAATTTTATTAGTTATTTATTATTACGCGTATTTTTACATTTCCGTTAGGCTATTTGCTGTTTGTTTATTGCCTGTTTTTTTGTTGCCCAATCGCATTTGCATATTTTTTGTAGTGTTGTTAAGCGTTGACAAATGTCAGACATCTGACACTATCAACATTGCTATCGTTATTGGCTATTATGCATTAATTTAATGCTGACACTTATGCGTTTGCTATTTATCCATATATACAAAAATGTAATACTTGGAGAGAGAAAGCTATTTGTGGAGCGCAAAGCTGCACAAAAGCGATTTTATTTTTGGGACAAACAAAAAACAGAACGGAAAGCAAGTTAAGGTAGGAAATATAACATGTGTTTTGTTTTTATACCCTGATCACATGAAATAGAAAGGAGTATTCCCAAGCTCCATAAAGTATATATAAATATATTCCTGATCAGCATCACAACCGACTCAATCAGGCCACATCCGTCAGAAGTTGGCTCTTTTCTTTATTTTGTTCGTAAAAAGTATAGGTAAAAAGAGTACTTTAGTTTATTGACAAACTAAAACTGCTTGTAATGATGATGGTGTTGGTGCGGTGGTAAATGTGCCAGCTTTGCCTGCTGGGCAACATTTTCTCACATGTCACGAGACGGTCTGGCTTCCTATTGAGATTGTTGTTGGTGCTTTTGTTATTTCAACCAAAGACATTTTTGTTATCTTAAAGTCCTCAGGGCCAGTCCAAGCCAAACAATGAACGCGAAACAACAAAAAAACACAGTATAAAAACGAGCAAGTAAAAAAACAAAAAAAGGAAAAGCATATAAAAAAAAAGAGAAGCGTCCGAACAAAATGGTGAGAAGACAAGAGATTTGTCATACTTAGGCAAATAGTACTAGTAGTAGTAGTAGTATTCATGCCCCGTATTCGTCTTGTTCATGCATAGTTAAGAGGCCGGCAAAGTAACAGACAATGGACAGTCATTTGCTTAGTTTCTGGCGTGAATATTTTGACAGGATGCTTACTTATTGCACTCACAGTGTACAGTGAGTGTACACGTCCCGGTGCACGTCCTACTCACACCACATACATATTTGGAATGTACTATTCAGCAAGAGCAAAAGTTGTGTGCGCCCGTCAGCCTGTCGTCTGCCATGCGATGGCATTTGCATTGTGTGTGGCCTGTGAATAACTGTTAGCTGCTAAAGAATTCTTGCTGCTGGCGCGCGAGTGTTGCTGTTCCAGTTTCCCCAGTGAGACCCCAATGTGTCAGCAGCCATGCAATCAGTCAGCCAGCAGCCCAGTATTTAGCAGTTTTCCATCCTAACACAGCTTTAGCTACAGGGGCGGGAGTTGGTTGGCAAACAAATCAATTAGCTTGCTAAATGGCTTATCGGGCATTAAAGATAAGACGAGCGCATACGCTCGCGGCTTAGGCGCCTTAAAGGCGAGACCGCACCAACTCATGCGCTGCTCATGGTGGTGAATTTTAAAAACACATTACGTTATTACGCATACGACGCGTTGACAAATGAGACGCACGCACACAGCGCTCAATTAATATTGCGCAAACAGACAGACAGACCAACCGACAAAGCAATAAAAATAATTACAAAAAATAATGCACAAAAACAGAAACAACAGTGTAAACGAATCACTTTTAATTACAAAAGCCTGGCAAGAAACTCGCAACTCGGCAGCTGGCCTGCGACTTTACCAGCGTCAGGATATAAAATGATTTATTTATACGCTGCGTATACGCAACATTGCATTACAAAAGCTATGGAGTTTGCATACCCCTGCTGGAAAGAATTACAATAAGCATAAAAGGTTTCACTTAATTCTCTGCCCAACATTTTTGTTCGATCAAGTTTTTGATGAGTCTTTTTAAAAAGTTCTATATTTAAGCAATATAAACTTCAACCAATTGGTTGCACCATTGTTTATTAAACTGTTTAAGCACTTTTGATTTTTGTCAGGAAATGTTTCTTGTTCTTGTTTATTTGAAGTGACTTAATGTGAAATTCGTTTAATCTTGTTTGATTTTCTTGGCTGAGAGCTCCATGTACTACATTTGTGTATATCTAGTTTAGCTTTTAAATGAGCGTCGTGTCGTTGCATGGCTGTCTGTATGCCAGTCATTAGTACATTTAATAGAGCTGACATGGAGCTAAAGCTATGGAAACAACATGTGTCTCACTTTTGAATGGCACCTTTTATGTGCTTTCACGGAAATAACTCAACTGGGGCGCATGAAGTGCATTTTGTTGTACGGCAGCTGAATTAATTGTTTGCAAATGATTTTGCAGCCAACCAAGTGTCTAAAAGGACAGTTATAAGCCAGATCTAAGCTATAGAAGCCTGTCTGTCTGCCTCTTTTATCCTTGCCCATTTAATGGCATGCCACAAACTAAATTGCATGCCAGGCAGGCACAACAGCCACACACACATTTGTGCTCATTTTGTCAATGTAAAATACCTGTACAAATTTTGTCAATTCGACTGTGTGAAATCTGCTCAGATGTCAAAAGGGATAATGAGCTCCAGAAGCTAGGGCTAAAGCTGAAACTAGAGCTGCGCAACCCTGAATCGGCTTGGTAGCTTTTTGGCAAGCTATTGCGGTGCTGTCTGCACGGATGGGGCATTTCTCGGCGTGCAAAATCAGCTAAGGGTGTGCATAACATTTAAATATACTTATTTACTTATGTATATATATTCTGTGTTCTTTTTTCGTTGCTGCATGACTGGAGGGTAAAATAGAATTAAATTGACGCTGTGCTGGATGAATTGATTTTTTTGTTTTATTTATTTTTTCTGTCTTGTTCGTTTGGTCTTTTTATTTGTGGGTGTGTATTTTGTGTAGAGCGCCAAAGAAATGATGAACAAGCGGCATGGCATGGCTTATGTGAGCGTCTTAGCACGTTAATTGGAAATTTCGTTAGATATTTTTAAGTCTTGCTATGATTAGAAATTTAAATGTGCCGCGAGCTAATGATGCTGAAGGCAAATTTTACGCTGCGAAATCTTCTTTTCAAATTAAAGTTTTATACCAAATAATAAATTTGCGTCGATAATAGTCTAGACAAAAAGCGCCTCCAAGATAAATATTATAAAATTTATTTGAAAAATAACAGCTAATGCATTATTTATCAAAAGTGAATTTCAAAGCTTGAAATTGACAAATCATAATGAATATTGACTTATTGTGAATGCATTTGAAATATCAATGACTATTGCTAAAAGAGAAAGAGCTCGAAATGAGGATACCCTGTTCAACAATAAAACCTATCTTTTGATTTGTAATTTGTACAGGATATGCTTATTTATCAATAATATACATTGCCAAGGGCCATGCCATTCAACTAAATATTGTCATATATGTATTTGGGTGTTGACCTGTTGACCGTTGACGTTGCTGGCAGAAACATGAGACCAAAAAAACAAAAGACAAATGGCAAAACAAAACAATTAAAAGCCAAATTTTTCGATTGTTAGAAGCGCAATGAATATTCATGAAATGCTGCGCGACGAATTTAATAATTGAATAGCTCGAATATAAATGTGCCCGCAAATGGCGAACAGTTCGGGAAGCTGTGCCAGTAGCTGTTTTGGCTAGCGTGCCCAGCGGCAACACAAAGCCAAAAGTACACACACAGAACATTTAGTTAGAATGGCATGGGCATGTCTAAATTAACAAATGAATTATTTAGTGCGAACACTTTCATGGGCAATGCTTGGATTTACAACAATGCGAATAAGGTGCGAATGTCCAGTCGGGGATTACCCTTAATGCGAAACTGCGTAATTTGTTTAAAAGTGTACCGGTGAATTCCAACGGCACGATAGCTTTAATAAAAGTCCTCTACTTAGTCCAGAACTCCCTCTCTGTCTTCATCTCTTTTTCTCTCCCATCATTTCGTACTCGTGCCTGATTAACATTTTACTAGCTTTCAATTGTTGCTGATTTCCACTTCATTTGGCTTAACATTGGAACCACAAGGTTCTTTTTTGACCAAGTCAACGAGATTTCTGGTCCAAGCTGTTAAGGCGACATGCCACAAACCTGTGCGACAGCCACATACAGCATGTATTTATTTCGGTTAAATTTAGCTTTTGGCTGCATTCTCGTACTCAGCCACAAGGCTGTCTGTCTAAGTGTCAGTCAGTGTGTGTGTTTGTGTGTGAGTGTCTAGTTAGAAGTTGCTCAATTTTACGACTGTTTTTTGTACGCTGCAAGCTGTGCACTGCGCACAATACAAAATACAAAAAAGAAAAACTAAAAAAACAAATACTATCTAATCTAAGTCGAAGATAACATACCCTAGCTGGCCGATGTTCAACTGTTTACAAATATACATATATATCATATAAAGTATGATATAATTGATTGCATATCTTCAATGAAAGATTGAAAAATATCTTAGCTAATTACTTGAAATAAAATAGGAAAAAACATAATTTGATATCACATGTGTATAATAACCCTCTGCAAGAGCAAAATAAACCTAAAATTTGTATATACGAAGAACTTAAACCAAAGTCAACTGGCAGTTTTGGATCTGTCCTAGATTGATGTCTGCTTTGCTGCTGCGGGCTGTTGCCAGTGTTGCAGCATACATAAAAAAATACTTGCACAAATGGCAAGAAAAGAAAAGAAAAGTAAAATGTTTGATTTCGCCTTAAGGTACACAATTCGCTTTATTTTTTCAATTATGGAACTTAGTATCCGATAAACACAGATCCGCCGAGCAATTGCGTAAATGCACCTAAGAGTAGAAGCATAAATATTGCGGGCACACAGCCTCCTATCAGCTGCGATAACAAAGGATGCTTGTCAATAAACAAAAAAACAAAAAATTCACCAATTACTCACAAACTGGAATGGTCGGACATTGCCGAAGCCGGAAACGATGGTGTTGCTCGTTGTGCTAACGGGTAACAGAAATTGATTGTGAAGTGCAGCTGCATATGGTATGCCAAGAGCGCCTGCTCCATATCCCAATGATGAGCCCTATTTGTATGTAAAAATAGTTCCAGTTTACTTATTCTTCAAGTAAAATTGCTAACTTACCACTCCTGTCATGGCACCTAAGGTCTTTGTGGCGACTCCCGAAGCTGGTGCCAAGCTCGTGAGCAGTGTGCCTAATAGAGAAGCAATCATAAAGCAGGAAAACTTGCTGAATTTGCCTCTAACAATGTCTTCGTTGATTAGTTTTAGAAGCTCTGATTTATCGTAACCAATGAGAAAACCATAGCCGGCAGTCATCATGAAGACATGTGCCCAAGGTGTGAAGGTGTTAGCGTTCTTCCAGCCGACCAAAGACGGCGTTGTGCCCTCCTTTTTCGGCTGCTGACACACATAATAGCGACAAAAAAAATAGTTAGCTGGAATACTAAAAAACAGAATACACATTCCAACGATGGCCACCGAAGAACCACAATCGGTGCTGCTAACAGCCGGACCCCATCCCGTAAACACGATTGGGTTACGTGTGAACACTATAATCATTGCGATTACGATCATTATAAGGACAAGTAAGGTGTGAGTACCCCACGGTCCCATGGCAGCCTTCTTGTCAACAATTGACTGCTTTGTGACATCCCGGGCTTCAGCAGCTGTCTGTATTTGTTCCTTAATGCTGCCACCAAACAGACCTAGGAATATGATGTTTATCCAAAGTGCTGTCACACACAAACCCAAAAGACAGGGTACAATGAATAAAAGAAATAAACCGCTGGGTGTAACTAAGTAGATCCTAAACACATCAAGATTTTAAATTATTAGACTGCTGATATAGCTTGATAGCTTCTACTTACCCACTAAACGTATTGAAGATTATATCATTTGGACTCTGAAATGGTGAAACCATGGCTCCAAATGTGCAACCATAAGCAACTGTTAGATAAATGCCAACAGCGGGACGTGACGGATACGGTTTACTGTAAATTTTTGAAGAATTGATTAATAGAGATCTCCAATCTTCAGTTGAGTTAATCGATTTCACTTACGATTGACGCTCATAGGGTTCCTCTTCAGACTCTGCAACCAGTGCGCCAGCGTTAGCGTACTCTACGATCACCGCTTGTGCCACTTTCATCCAAAACGCGGACATAAACGTACTGCTGATGAGTATCGAACTCACAAAGCTCACAAGCATGAGTACAATTTGAAGCCTGCGTTGTAGAAGAGGATCGGCTTTAAAGAGGATCGGTATCAAATTATGCAGTAGGTATAAAATATACTTTCTGATTTTGGTGCCACAAAAGCCTATGACAATCATTGCCAGACGTTCGCTTAGCCTTGAGGCATCCATCATTATGCCCATAAAAAAGCAGCCATATGTGGCAAATACTAAATCCGAATAGTGGCCAGTGCACACTACTTTCGAATCCTGCAAAATAAGTTAAGGTCTCAACTACTAACTAAAGACGGACAGCTAGATTTATAAACTTACCGCTATACCAAAAAGGGGTAAAAAAATTATGAAACCAAATGCAGTCGATCCTTGCGACATGACATTAAGTATATAGTACGAGTACACAACTAATGCTATATACAACATACGATATGCCTATTCAATAATTCAACAATAAAGAATTAATTTTATCTTTCGCTGCCAATTAATCAATCAACTTACATTATATGGGTAGGCAATCCAAAGGGGTGCAAGAACCAAGGGTATAAGTACAAGAAGAAGACCTTTGTAGTGGAATCTCAAAAACATTTTGCGATCATCTTGTTCGGGAAATGGCTCTTGACCAGGCTTGTAATCAACTTCACTGTGTTTTGTTTTTAGATAAGTGTTAAAACCGTATGCTCATCTTTAGTTTCTTATTACTTACGCCATATTTGTTAAATCTGTAGAATATTTGTGTCAATTATTTTTCGTATGTAGAACAGTAAATTTTCAAATGAATGTGGAAACAATACGTACAACTTCGTTCTGACCCAAACCTCAAAATTTCAAAAAAGTATCGATTTGAAGAGTTATGCAGAAGGACCTGCTTAGTTATTTTCAAACCAATCAGTCAACAATTTAAATAAAATCAAACAACTTTTATAGTTTTGTATGATAACTAAATCAATATCGAACTTAGTTTGCATTAAGTATTCATCCAAATTCTGTTTGGTTAATTGGCATCATAAGAAGAGCTATATTAAACATTTTTATGGCGATAAACAATCTCGAACCTTTGCCATTAGAGGCACTTGAAGGCATAAATAGTACTTAGATGTAGAAAAAAATACATATTTGCAAATGCATAAATACGTGAATATTTTCTGTTTCCAATTTTTGTGGGCAATGACTGGAAAAATGTCAAATTTGATGTTCACGTGCGCGCTGTCATTGTTTCTATTGAAGAAAAAAAAAAAATGATTTTGTGCTAGCAAAATATTTACACAAGGGGTTTTTTACAACCAAATTTCACATCACTGAGTGTTTTCTTTCTTGTTTTGTGAAAATTTATTGGCTTCTTAATTGGTTGTATAAATGGAATTTCAAGTACGATTGAAATTGCATAACAACTGGCTTTTAAAAGCTGTTCAATTGAATGGATAGAGACATGGTTTTTGGTCATGAAGTTTGTTATAGTCATGCTACTTTGTCAATGTCGAACTCAACGCTGACTTATCGCTTGATTGATAACACTTCTGCTTAATAAGAAGTTATTTATACATTTTTTATTTATAAATAATTTGGTAATTGATGGTTATGTTTAGCGGCACAAGCCTAATTATCTGAAGTTAGTAATTCAATTAATTTGAATGGTCGTCTGCTTTAAATGTTGTTGACACTTGCCAAGCACTTTGGTAACACGAGCCGCCGGCTCTTAAGTGCAAAAGCGATTGCCGATTGGCAATGTTGAGCTCTGAGCTATCTTTCGCATGCTTATTGGCAAAGTTTTTCTAATAGCTAGCAACTTTAGTGGGTCAAGTTTTAAGCAGCAGCAGCAGAAGTATTGCCAACGACTCTACTTTGGCCAATAAAACTTTCGTGAGATGGATGCCTGCAACGTAGCAAAGAGACAAGGGACAAGGAATGGGTGCAACTTAGTAGGGCCATGTGGCGCGTAACAATGTCGCGCCGCAGTTGTTGGCAATTTTGCGTAACTGTTCACCGTTCTGCTTCGTTAGGAGCCAGCACGGCACGACACGGCATGGCACGGTTAGACATAGGCGAGCCAAAAAGTGTGGAATTCAAGTTGCAGCTAAAGCTGAAACGCGAGGGATTTGCTGGCTGCATAAACTTTGCCCGCCAGCCAAAAACGGATGTCACTGCAGATAATGTTGCATCAAATGTTTTGTGTCGCACGTGTGTCATTCTCTCTCGCTCTCGCTTTCGGGTGTTTCTTACTAAACTGTCAGCACAACTGCACCTGCTGCTGTTCCTCGCTACTTTGTTTTGGGCAATCGGCAGTGAAATGCTCGCCCCATTTTTGTCCTTCACTCTGTCGCTGTGTGTGTGTGTGTGTGTGTGTGTTTTTGTGATATTCCCATGTCTGTTCTGCATGTTTTGAAAAGTTTTTTGAGTCAACTTACCTTTAAACCAGTTAGTTGGCCGCATTTGTTGTTTTTGGTTTTCATTTGGTTTTTGAGGGGCTTTGTGCTATTCGAAGTTTTTGTGCCAACAACATCAACGAGCATTTGGAATGCGGCTGCGTTAAATTTAATTTCAAACACTACGTTGGTTTTTCCACTCGAACTATTTCGCTGACTGCGACTAAGTACTTTCTGGCAATGGACTTTCAATTAATTGAATATATTTGCAGTTGTGTGAGTTGACAAATAACAAAGTGTCGTTGATTCTATGATGTATTGCAATGGCCTTGCAGGTGCTGAATAACAATAGCTTGAATCGTTACTTTCTTAATTAAACAATAAATAAACGAAGTCTAGACATTGAAATTGAGCAGTGACGACTACTTAATACGCTGATACGCTTAATGACTCATACAAAATATACCTATTGTTTTGTTACACATAATTGATTGCTCGGCGCTATGCATGAGCATTCATTGTGATTCGTATTTCAATTAAGAACCACAATTGAGAAGTGCTTGCCGGTTCTTGGTACTGGTTGTTGTTGCTGCGGCAAGTGATTGACGGCAACGGCTCAAGTGTTGAGATGGCTCGAACATGGTGGAAACATGAAAGGAAACAATGATGGGACAACTAGTACTTACAACCACAGTGCCAGCAAAACAAAACAAACACAACACAGCAACACCATCGACAACATGACAACACTAATAACAACAATACAGCGCCCACAAACCAAATGAAGAGAGGAGCACGTAATATGGCGCCGGATGTTGATTGACATTTGTTGAACAAATTCTCGCATACGGAAGTTTGATAAACAGCAAATGGCGTTGTTTCGCCTCACATGCTTTATTCTGCTCAGAGTTTTTTATTTCGTGTACCCTCGCTGTTGCCCTTTGACAGCACACACACACACACACACTCACGAAATTTACATAACCGTTGCGTGTAAGCAACGACTTTGTCAAAAGCATCAAAACATCAGCATAAGAAAGCTTTGGGTGTGTGTGTGTTAAGTGACACATTGCCCAATTCTGATAAGGGCTAACTGGCAGCTTTAAACTTCTGCTCTCTCTCATTTTCTTGCCACATAGGCATGGAGAGCACCATAATAATGCATAATAAGCTATTGACTGATGATTTGCACATGTTGCCAGTTGACTTTTATGACAGTTTGTGTGCAACCCAAGTCAGAAAGTCAAACGTCAGACAATTGGTTATGCGGAAAGTGTGTAAAAAGTCTTTTTGAAAGCAAAAAGTTTCACATAAATTTTAGTTTTATCCATTTAATAAGCAAATTTCTGTTAGTTAAATCCATTGCAAGTACGTCGATAATTTTAAGCTCGTTTGCGGCATCGTCGTCCAAACAACTCCCAGCCCAACCAACAGCGTCGTTGTGTGTCCATCAGCAGTTCACCTGTCGTCAATTGCTCGTCCTCTAGGATTTGGAGGCACCTCGACTGTTCGAACTGTTGCTGCTGCTGCAGGCGCTGCAATGCCTGGCATAAGGCCAGGTTGTCCTGATGTTGATCCATTGCCAACTTCATCTCCTCCATCCAGTTGCTCGACTCGGCCCAAACCCCAATGGGCAGTATTATGAGCAGCAGCCAACTTGCTTTCGTGCTCCGCATAACGCAACTGCGTAGCAATTACTAAACTTAAGCAAAAAATCAAACAAACCGAGTGCCAATTGCAGCTGTTGCAACAATTGCAGCTGCAGCTGTTTAACGAGAAAGTGTTTTTTGTTTATTTTTTCTTCTTTACTATTACTTATTGTGATTTAGTTGTGTTTCATTGGAAATGCGCGAACCGCATATACAAAGTACAATCAACGTGAAATGCAATTAATTTATTTTAACAAACAAATTGATTTGCCATCATTCAACTCCGTTTGCCCATTATCTGTTCTTATGATGTTTTAGATATGTTCCAAAAATATGACATTTGTTGTCCAATTGAAATCAACGTGTGTCGCGCTATCAGTTGAGCGAGCGGCGAACAGCAGATAAGATTAATTAAAATTGGTTTTTGGCAAGTCAAAAACATAAAATCGAATTAAGTGAAATTAAAAAATTGTTTCCGTTAGTTTGTTGATCCATGCGTCATGGCGCAACCTTAGATCCCCGATATCGAATATGAAATATGGAGTATAAAAGCCAGCGCTGTGTTTTGAGTTTTATTCAGTGTTAACTAAACCATTTACCGGTATATAGCAAGAACATGTCTGGTAAGTATTTTGATGTAACCTTATCATAATCTGAGCTAAGCCAATTGATTAACAGGAATGTATTATGTATTGGCAAGTATTTTGTGCTTGGCGGTGGGCGGATCTATGGCGCAAGTAATGGAGGGTAACTACAATGTGACTGCCTATTGTACCATTGTAAAGGTTGGCACTAAATTGGGCAGCATTAAGTCCTGTGCCGATTACTATCTTTGCACCCAAGACGGACCAGTGAAAAACTCTTGCCAAAAGGGCAATTCCTTCGACCGTAACACCCAATCGTGCAGTCCCCAGTCTCAGGTCGAATGCTATTATGGCATGGACAATCCTTGCCAAGGCAAGACAACCCCGTGTTGGGTACCAGTTGTTGGTACCTGCAACCAATATGTCTACTGCAACAACTCTATTGCCAAGGGCCAAGGCTCATGCGGCAACATGCTTTTCAATGCCACCAGTCAACGTTGCACCTATGGCCTCTGCACTGATATGCCGATCAAAGCTGGTCCCAATCTAGTAAGCCCTTGTGAAGTGATGCCACCCAACGTGTACTTCGGTTCCACAACTGATTGCAAGCAATATAGCATCTGCTCAAACGGCAAACTTTCCACCGGCATGTGCCCCAAGAGTGTAAGTTGCAATTGGCTGATGGATTATACTTGACTTTACTAACACTCGACTCATTTGCAGGCATATGTTGTACAGACTGGTTACTGCGGCTACAATATCGGTAATAATTGTGCTCGTATTGTCAAACCTGCAGTGCAACAAAATTGCACTACTGTCGGGGAAACAATGGCCGATAGCTTAGTATGTGGCAACTATTTGACGTGCAATGGCCAAACTTATGTGTCCAGCAGCTGTCCCGATGGTCAGTACTACGATACAGTAGCGAAAACCTGTGTTGCACGTGAACAGGCGGTCGCAGCTGCTGGCTGCAATCGTTGCCAGTATGCGCTAAAGCCATTCGTTAATGCTGCAGCCAGCAAGTACTGCATGGATTATTATTACTGTAATAAGGGTCAACATGACGTTGATACAACTTGCCCCAAAGGATACTTTTTCGATGAACCAGCCCAAGGCTGTGCAGCCAATGCTGGACTTCCAAATTATGCCAAATCTTTTGGTGCTTGTAAAACAGCTACAATTCAGCCGGCAGAAGGATCAACAACAATAGCACCACCTGGTGGAGCACCAATAACTAATGAACCAACAACTACTGTTCCTGGCGGAGCACCTGTTACTACTACTGTACCAACAACAACTCCAGAACCAACTACAACTCCAGAACCAACAACAACACCAAAACCAACAACAACTCCAGAACCAACAACTACCGAAAAACCAACAGTTAAACCATAATCAAGTCATTATTTTTATGCTTGATCAACATTAATTTTAAAAAAGTACCTAACATTATCCGAGAGTAAATTTTTCAATTAAAACAATTAATAAAGCAAGCAAAAATAAAACAAGCATTTTAATATGGCAAGAACAGCATTGTTGTAAGCTTTGGAATACCTCAAGTAGCTTATTTATCTCATACTCTGCCCGATCGATCAGTGTTATGAATTTAAAAAATCGTCTTCCATCATATAAATTTGAAATCAAAAGACATTTCCTAATCGATTCGATTCTTGTGTTTTGTTGACAATATCTATGACGTTGCTATTATTATAATTGCTAATATATCAATATAATTTTTCATTCAAGCATACAAATTGTTTGCCATTTTTATTGAAATACACATATATTTTTATTTATTATTCCGCCAATTTTTACAAACTATCCATTTCGATATGCTAAACGTGTTTTTTTGTTTGTTGAACCTAGTATTTTTATTTTTTTTTTCACTATATATTTTACACAAAATTGATTTTACATTTTTCACACCTTCCACTGCAATCAGATTGCTTGTTAGCTATTTTTTCTTGGTGTGACATTTTCATTATCAGAACTGTTTTTTATTTTACTCGCTTTTAACCGTTGAGTATTTTGAGGGGTTGGTTGGCTTTTCTTTAACAGCAACGAAATTGCATTCGGGTTGCCGCCCATGATGGTGTGTGAAAGTTTCGCCAGCCTCTCGAAATTCCACTGCTGATGTATCCAATCGAGCGTAAATTGCACCGTTATATTATTTAATAACGCGCCGAACGTTACTTCGTTTCGAGCTATCCGTACAGTTGGCCAACTGCGCCGGTTTTTTTTGCTTCGTGCCCTCGCAAATGTGACAGGCTATATGCATAAATAAATGTGGAAAAGGCAATTGCGTGAAATGCAGCTGAAAATTGTCTGCTGCTAAAGTCAAACGTAACGAACAAAAAAAGTTTCGAATTATTCTCAATCATTTAACTCGAATATCTAAAATATTTAAAACGGTCACATGCCCAGCTGATATTTCTTACAGTGATGATTTTGTGTTGCTTTTTCATTAAAGTCCCATCGCTTACATCTTTGCTCTGAGCGCTTACAGCACAATTCCATTAAATACTTTGTGTTGAACGGCATAAATACAAAATCCCCAAATGTTAATTCATTAAAAAACTGCCACTGTTGGGCAGAAGCTTATGCATACTGTGGGTTGCTGGCTGCTGCTTGCGAGTTTGCAGTCAAATCTCAGCATGAAATTCATTTCGGATTAAATTAAGGATTAAGGTAACTTTTTCAAAGGCAGTGCAGTACTCGGCCGTCTCAACCGAGCAACGGCGTCGAGTTCATCACAATCGCGAAGGCAAACGGTTTTTGTTTTTTAAATTTTTGTAAGATACCCTGTAGCCATTGCAATGAGGCGCTGTAACTTTGTGTAAAATCCTGTAGGGTATTTTCAAGTTGACATTGTTTTTTGTTGTTTCTTTTTTTACATTCATATTTTTTTTTAGACTTTTGCATAGGATTCCGTTTCAGGTGCTGCGCGCACAAAAGCTCTTTCTCTTAAGTATTTAAGCAAATTTAAAAAGTTGTTAAGCTTCATAATGAAGCAATTTTGAGAGCATTTAGCCAAAGGTATTGCAGGGCATCCAATTCAGCCCAGTTCGCCGATTAAGCTCGACTTTTATTAGAGTTTGTTGACATCCTTAGCTGTGCTGAACTCATTTGATTTTCGGCACTTACTTTGCGTGTTTTTTTTTTTTTTATTAATTAGCTGACGAGAACATACTATATAGTAGATGGCAACAGCCATTAAATGACGGCCTCAATTTGTGTTGAGCCAGCGCCGCCGCCCCAAGTTGTAAACTGCCCTAATGATACTGACTACCTACAACAATGCCCCTTTTAGCTGGCCCCTCAATGATAATGAGCCCAGGCATGTGCAGCTTTAGCTTTGGCTCGTTATGCCATCTAAATGCCCCCGTTTTCATATCATTTGATTTCAACAACTCCATTAAAGCAATGACAAAGGCAACACAAAGGCTATATACCAACCTGATGGTGCTGCTACATTTGTGCCTGCCACTCCACAACACTATCACAGTTTAAGCCTTCTCTCAGCAGGCCATTAGACGGCGCCCATCTGTTTGTTTGGTTTTTTTTTTGTGTGCTGAAACACAGAAATTAAAAATTACCCAACACAAGAATTCAATTATATATAATTTGACCTTTTGCGTTTGTTCGTGGTTCTTTTCCCCTTTTTTGTGTTTTATTTAAATATATTTAAAATTTTATTTTTTTTTTTATTAATAAAAAATTCATTCAAAAACGTTGAATGTTCATATACAAACCTGGTATTCGCAAACTCAGTTACATCTTAGGGCGACGTTTCACTTGTTTTTGGATTTTTATTCAACGTGGCGTATGATTTATGCCATTTGCAAGTTGAAACTTAAGAGCTGCACATCACTAGATTAACTATAGCTGCTTATGCCGCATTGTATAATATTAAGCTATCGGCTGAATGAACTCAGCTCTAATGAGTTGTAAACTATCAAAAGGAACGCATAGAATCTCTAGGTATATGATTTTGTTGTGTATAAGTTGTATGCATATGTCGAATGCCTTTTCGTCGGATAAATCATAAATCTTCATTCGCGAATACGTGCGTCATCATTGTCGTCGTCGTTGTCGTCTTGGGTGTTGGTTTTGTTCATCTTGGGGTTTTGGTGGTCTTTCACATTTGTTTCTGCTGCGTCGCCTTTGTTGCCGGCTTTGTGTCGCTTTATGCGTCATTTATCATGAAAATCCCTTTGCTTGTCATATTTCCCCCTGATACTTCTGCTGCTGCTGCTGATGCACCCTGCATGATTTTTCAATTTTCAATACGAACGCGTGACAAACTGACTGGTAGCAGCGAATGCATCAATGCCTGACGCCTCGCCTTAACAAAGCCAGTCAGATAGTGCGAACGCATCAGTCACATTAAAGCCAGAATATTCAATCTTTTCAGCTCCTTTTTTGCCCTACCTCCCTTCGCTATGCTAACACAACTTTGAGTAGATGCCATAAATTGCTGCCTTTTGCTGCTGTAGTCAAACAATCGTTCGAAATGGACAACAACATAGCGTGAAGTGGGAAAGCTTTAAATTTCCGGCGGAAATGATAACGCTTAAAAAATCAACTAGACATTGCCTTAAATTGGTTTCAATCACATAAAATGCAGAAGAAAAAACCCTTGCTGTAATGTACAATTTGAACAGTAAAAAATAACGGGTCAAAACTTTCCAATGCTATAACTTCAGCAAAACCTAACCGATTATCAAAAGCAAGGGCTTGAAATTAATGATTTGGCACCAAGATTAACCCTTCATTTAAGGTTTGAAACGAGATTTTTTTTTTAAATTCATTTAAAAATTCTGTTCCTGAAAACAAATCCAGAAACGGGTCAAAACTTTCCAATGCCAAAACTCCTGCAAAACTCAACCGATTATCAAAAACAAGGGCTTAAAATTTATGATTTGAACCGAGTTAAGTTAATCTCTTAAACGAAAAGTAAACAAAATAAAAGCAATTGTTGGCAAGTCAATAAACAATTGACAAAACAACAATAGATACATACATACCAGCTCGTTAGATATACGTATGTACATGCAAAATACAAATATTTTGACTATTCAATGTTCGTTGATTTTATAATGAGCTACAGTCAGTTGCATATTTTATAAGGATAATTGGCTCAGGCTCTCTTTCTGTCAATGTCACAGCGTCTGCATATCAAATTGAGCGCATTGTTTAATAATACTCCACCCACTTTGTTTTGATCTTTAAACCCCAACGCAGGGTTTTGATTGAAAATAATAAAGCGTTAAAACTTTTACAATGCGCATTTAATGAGTTTTTTAACGATGCTGCCGCTGTCGCCCCCTTTCGCTTAGAGTGCGCATTATGCATAGAAAGTTATATTTCTACAACTGTGAGTTTAATTAGCCAGAAATCATCTAGGAAAACGCATAACGCGCCAACAACACAAAATGCAATTTACTAAACAAACTTTAAACAAGAAATAAAACAAACATCGCAAAAAACTAAATAACATTAGAAAAAATGAATAAAGTTCTAATCATAGTTCTCTAAACTCTAAACTATAGAACTTGTTGAACCTCGTTTACCTTTTATGTAATTGTGTGTAAATATTTTGTTGAATGACGCGCATATTAAATGTAATGTTTAATGTTGAACATTGAACTGTTTACGGTTTGAGTGCTGTTAACTGTTTGGTATTTGTTTATTGCTTTTGTTGTTGTTGCTGGCCATCATTTGCTTACCGCAAATAAATCAAACACTGCACATTCTGTTTACCAGCTTCAATTTTAATTTAAATGCCAAGCGATTTTAATGAGCTGTACCAGCACTTTTCGAAATTTCACTCACCCCCTCTCTCAATTTCATGCTGATCCAGGCAAAAATCGTGTGTGTGTGTGTGTGTGTGTGTGCGTGTGGGTATTGAGTAAATGATTATGGTGCACACATATCAAATGTTTTATTTAAGTGAATATTAAATGCCAACAACCTATTGACCCACCTCGTTCCAGCTCGCTGTTTGGTTTTTTTTTTCCGGTGTTTACCATAAACATATTTTATTTTTGGGCTTTAACAAATTTATTTGGCAACTGTGTGCCCCCTTGACCACGCCTGCTACGCCCACTTAAGAGCCAACTAGACCCCATGCTTTATTTATGCATGCGCTCGCCATGCCAAGGCAAACAAAGAGTACAAAGAGCAAACGTGTCCGGGTCTACTAACGGCACCTCTCAAGCATCCTGGCTAGAATATTTTCACAAAAACCAAAAAATGTTTAGATAAAACTTAAATGCTTGATAACTAAATACCCTATAGTAAGTTAATTTGTTTATACTAAAGATATATACATATATATCTCTTGCAAAGATAATTTTTTACAAAGAAAAATTATTATTATACTTACTTTCTTTAACATTAATATTCCCAAGTCCTATATTGCCAGTAGTTTTCATATATTAAATCAAATTTTCATATATTATTATTAATGTCTTTTGAGTTTCAACCCTTTTTATCACTTCGCAAAGTTTGTTGATAAGCCCTTTATGCTCGTCGTTCCATATTTTTGTTGATGAGCAGAAGAGCTTTAACACATGTGCATGTGCTTAAGTATATGTAGTCGATGCGTATGGATGTGTGTTTGCTGCTGACGTGTCTATCCTTTTTAGCAAAACTTGCTCTTTTGCTGGTCAAACGTGTAAATTTATAATTTAACGCCAACACTTTTTCCAATGCTTTAGCAGGACATCACACACACACATACAGCTATCTGCCTGCTTGTATTACATTCTCCTTTCTCACTCGATCTCGTGTTGAGCGGTTATCTCGGTTTCGGTTTCGTTAAGGTTTTCAGCCATTTATGCGGAAATCTTCGTGTAAGCACTTAATTAGTGGTAAAAGTTAAACAGTCCCAACAACAACAACAGCAGCAACAACAGCACAAAACAAAGCCTCAAAAACAACAACAACAATCACAACTTTTTCGTATATGTATGTTTGTTTAAGAACGGTCGGGTATTAATTTATTTCATTCGACGCAGATTAGATTAAATGGCATAAGGCATTTTCTTCCTGTCATTCTCTCTCTCTCTCTCTCTACCTTGCTGTTTATCGCTTCGATGCGTTCAACGTCCAGCAACCTTTTTTTGTTGTTGTCTCGTTTTTCGGCCATGTTGTGGTTTCCTGAATTACGACTCTCAAACGCTGTGTGTGTGTGTGTTAGTGTGTGTTTGTAACGACATTACAGTGCCATTTACTTGATGCTTGATGAGGCCAACATCACATATGGCTTATATAGTAGGGACAAGCAATTTGCATTGGTAATTGCTGGGCTATCATATTAATAAGTTTAAATCTAAATGCCACATGATATGCAAATTTGCATAGCATACTTTCTGGCTAATGGCTCGTTATGGCAGTTAAGCATGCTCTTTACCATTCATTCAGTCACACACACATATAGCCGCTGTTCACTTAATCCTGTAGGCTAAACAATACGTGATTTGTACCTGCGCCATTTGCACGAATGCAACAACAACAACAACAACAAGAACAACAGCAACGCAAGCTTCCTGATTAACAACACGCTTCGTTGAACGCCGAAGAACAAGACGAACAAAAAAGAACCAGCAGTGCAAGCAGCATTAAAAAAAAACACCAAAAAAACCATTTTAAGATTTATTTATAAAAGTGACTTGGGCGCAGGCACGCCCATTTTGGCTGTCGACCCGCTTGCGGCGATTAATTAACTTTTGCACAAAATTGCGCACAACTTTAAAGCGATAAAAAACTTTTTATGAGCTGCCTTTTTTGTGTGCTGTTGGTTGCATTGCATTTTGTTTTGTGTGGCCAAATTACAATATGAATTTTAGTTTTGCTTCCGTCTAAAGCTGAGCAAAACAAAACACAAAAAATAAAACCCAAAGCAAATGTGCTCAACTATCAGATATCCTGCAACGATTAGCCATTTAACAAGTTGACCTAAAGTTTTTTTCTTGTCTTAAATTAATTATTCTTGCAAAAACAAACATAAAAATGCCCAGTTGAATAAAATTCCTTATTGTAGGGTATGTCAATTAAACTTGGGGTGCTCTTCACCCGCATACTAAGAGGTAGTATAAAAGAATGCTGATTTTTAAATTGCATAACTGTTTGCTTTTGGCCAGCAATAACGACAATGACAATAACATCTCGAAAGTTTGCAGCCAGGTGCCATGGACACTGACGACTTTTCCAGTTGCATTTGTCCATCACTTTCTCTCACCTGTCTCCTGTCTGTCTTTCCCGCTCAGACACTTTGCAGTAGCTGACTCTTCTCGTTGTGTCTGTTGCTGGCCCGCTGAGATTTTTCAATGGCTGCGTCAAGTTGGCGGCATAAATAAACAACAGCAATAACAGAAGCGAAAGCAACAATAACAACAAGTTGTAGGGTATAAAAAAGGCATAATAGTCATAATAACAACGGTAGACAACGATGACAAGAACGGCAGCCATTTTGCGTTTGCGTTTTGCGTTGGCAAATGGAAATAAACTGCGGCAACGGGTGCAATTTCTGCCTCGCTGTGTTAATGGGTCAATTTATCTGGCGCGCTGGCTCGACAGTTTTACAAAATATGGCAACAACAACAACTACGTTTTTCGTAAACTACAAAATTCAGCAAGAATTGAAGCGCTCGACAAAAAATGTGAAAACTTCTTTTGCGCACGAAAACTATTTTCCAATTTTAATTGAAGACCCTCACGGCATGCGACTAATTTTGATGACGACGATGATGGTGATGGTCACACTAACGGTACATCGCACTCTAATTAACTGTCAACTTTATCTGGCTGTCATTTTGGAATCTTTTAAATAGTTTGTTTACTTCTCATCCTTTCTCAATGTTTGTATGCGTCGAACAGCAGCAAGTTTGCAAGCTTAAAAGCTTTGCATACTTCTCCGCGCTGCCAGCTGCTCCACAAACACACTCACCTAGAACAAAAAGTACTTGTGGCATTCCTTAGACTATAGAACAACAACATTTTAGCTAGTCATGTTGTTGTTGAGTTGGTTTTTAACTTTAATTGCGAAAGCTCGTTGAACAGAAAATTTATTCAAAAAATTAAATTGTTTATGAACTAAAATACTTAAAAAGTCTTGTTAAACACCAATTACTAAGCATTTATGTATATTTATGTTTCAACTATTTAAAAAAAAAGTTATGGATTAAATTAAAATTAAACGCAGCTAAACAGCGTTCAATTTAAATTGACCGAAAAAGAATCAAAAGTGTAGCTTGGTATAAAAAAAAAATGAAAACAATTATCAATCGATTAAATTGCTCGCGTGTAAAATATTTGCCCACAATTAAGTGAAACACTGAAGCGTGTGCATATAATTTATGATTTCATTTAAACAACTCAACTGTGTGTAATTATGTGACCGCACACGAGACCACACAATGACACAATCACACTCAAACACACACACACATCACTCATACGCGCCGCAAGCTCAAGCGCAAGTCAGAAATTAGATAACGTTGCGCAGTGTTGCCCACTAACGCGTCCTGGTGGTCATACAAAGTGAAAAAGGGAGGGACAACAAATGAACAAAAGGCGCGAAAGAGAGAGAGAGAGAGAGGTGAATGGGAAAAGTCGCCATCAACAGACCGTATAAGTTGACCGCACAGCAGCAGCGCGCTTTAGGTCCGGTCGAGCGAGAACTTTGCGCCTTGCGACCCCTTAGGGCCAAAACATTCCCACACTCACGTACACAACGCAACTGTGTTTGTGTGTGTGTGCGAATTAATGACTAGTCGTTGAGTCTATGTGAAGCGCTTAATTCGAAACGATTTCGTTAACGCTTTAATTCTGAAATTTTTTGAAGCGAACGCAGCTGAAATGAAACGAAATTAGGCCTAGCCAAAAGGCAGTAAATAACAATTTATTGATTTAATGCTTAAACAAAAACAAAATTCAATGTCAAACATTCTTAATCCCAGCTGCGTTGCGTAACAGCGCTAAGCTGCAATAATTACAAATTACAGCAAGCTTATTAATGGACACAAAAAGCGAAATTTCATTGAAATAACGCAAGAACAACTTCGATTTTCAAAAAACTATTTAGACAAGTCAGAGCCCAGTCAGTCAGCAAATTTAGTTGTTGACTTTTCTATTTACAAAACGTTCTTAACGGTTTTGAGATCAAAATACGAAAAACCACAAATTGCAGAAGTTTAACATACGTCAAAGACAGAATTTTACCAGAAATGGTATCTCGGAGCTTTCCTGCAAAAGAAAAGAAAACCAAACTGACGTTATGTCGGGAACAAAGAAAAACACAGCTATTTAATACATTAAGAATTCTTTCGTCAAAAGTGAACTTTAGGATAATAATAAAAACCACAAGAATTAATTGAGAATACAATTTTATAAGGTTCGTTAGGCAAACGAAGGTCTTATTGTAATTCCACCGCACAGAGCAATCAACAAAATACTTTTAACCTTCGGGCAAAGAGTACCGATATTAATGCCGAATGTTAAATATTTTCTAGTTGATTTAATTCAATAACATTTTCTAAAGTAAATATAAGCATTATGCTTGTTTTAGGCAACATATCCACTTAGCCTTCTAGTTCATGGCTGCTTAATCCAGCGAACTACAGAATTTCTAATAGAAGTTAAATATCTGCTAGGAAAGACATCTGCACGGAAAAGTAAATTGTAAAGCAAGCCTGAAATAATCTATGTAATGCGTATCCATTCCAGATTATCATGGTTTGTTAGATCATCTTTATCAAAATGGATCAAAGTTCATTACACTCAATTAAATATACAAAAAACTTGCACAAATCCAAAACAATATGAAACTTAAGTACTTCTCAGTTTTTTTTTTTTTTTATTTATTTTTTTATAATATCTTTAATCAATTTATTTTTGCAGTTCAGTTTTCAGTTTGTGAACTGTGTTTTGTCTGTAGGACATTTAGTTACATTTTGTTCCAATTTCGGTATCCATTGCTGAAGTTTGAATACCAAAAAACCGAAAAAGTTTAAAAGTTTCAAAGTTTTATAATATGTGTGTGTTCGCATTTTCATTTGTTGTTCATTAGTTTTTCTTATGGTTTTTTTTTTGCTTGTTTTTTTTTTTTAATATTTACTTACGCTTATATTACAATTATATAGTTTGCTGTTATTGATAGTTATGCTGACGAGCGTTTATTTGTATTAGTTGTTAATGTGTTGTTAGTTTGAAGTAATATCTTTTCTTTTTTTTTTTTGGTTTGATCTTTGTGCAAATGAAAAATGTTCAAAAAAAAGTTGCTAAATGATTTTTTTAATATATTTACAGCGATAAGTAGCTGAAGTATTTATGCATTTGTTACCAATGAATTAATTGATTTATTTTTTTTTATGTCTAGTTGTTTTCGGTTTTTTCAATATTCATTTTTTGTTTTTGCTTAGTAGTTTACGTTTATTATGCAAGCGTGGTGGTGCAAGGGAAATGTGTAAAATTATATTGAAAATACATCAATTAATGCGAGCCAATAATTTCACACATTGCAATTAAATTTTTAATTAAAAGTTAGCAGCGAATTTTTTGTAGGTTTTCTTTGTTATTGGGTATTGTTTTAAATAATAATAATAATTATTATTATTATTATGATTTTTTATGCTATGCATAACATTTACGCTAATTTGTCATATCATTTATTTGCATGCCATTATAAATGTTTCGACAACTGCTCTTTTGTTTTTCTACTGAAATAATTATTAAACTAGTATCAATATATAATTATATACTTATTTACAAGGATTGTGTGCGTATTTATCACTTAATTATCATGATGCCACAGGCCGTTGTGGTTTTAAATATTGTTGTTGTTGTGGTGACTGCTGCTGCTGCTGGTGCCACCTGAAGCTACTCATTGACTGCCGCCTGACATCAAAATTGATATGCACTAAGGATAAGCTGGCGAAGCCGAGAATCCAGCGAAACCATCGCACCACAGCGCTGGCAACTAAAGCAAGGACGAGATTAAAATTGAGACTGCTGCGGCTGAGGCAGCTGCCATTGCCGCCGCTCTTCTGCATGGCCGCAGGACTCTCGTCTGCAAGCGATAGATAGACGAATGAATGGATGGAGATTGGAATGAGTTGAGAGTTGAGATATGGCAAAGACGCTGTTGCTACTGCCACTTACCGTTAATGACATTGACCACAACGCTGGCAGCCTCAGCTGTCGTCGGCATGCACGTATAGTTGCCAGTGTCCAGAAGCTGTGCATTCGCAATTCGTAGTCTGCAACAAAAAATTAAAGCTAAACTTAAAGCAATCTACTTTTGAACTTGTCGAAAATGTTGTGTTGTGAGCGGTGGATGGATGAATGGAGGGCACTTGCAACAGCCATTGGGCCAATCAGTTGTTGCCACATGAATTCAACTTCATTGATCAAAGTTCCAAATGCCAGAGAGCACCCAACACACAAACACACATAACCACTCGCATCTTGTTAGACGCCCTCAGCTTATTCAAGCGTGTTCGTTCGAATGCCTTCTGTTTGATTCTTCGATGATTATGATGAACACACATTCCAAACTCAATATCCCCATTCAATGGCTCTAAATGATGACGATGATGATGTTGCTTGCTTACGCTTACCTGCTGTGCAGCTTCTCAGCTAGTGTCGATTCCATAGAGATGCGCTGCAAATCGATAGCTGCATCGTTCGGATGCGCCACAAAGGGCGTGAGAATGTAGGGGCCGCGATACCAGTAAATTGGTCCAATATCCTGGGCTGCCGTTGCCGGTTGCTTTACGTGGCATGTGAGCGTTATGACGCTGCCCACTTTGACGTACAAATCCGTTGGTCCGGCTATAATCGCTTTGGCATCTGGCGGCGTCACTGCAATCGCAAATGAAACGTGTACAAAATTGATTAATAGCACTTGTAGGCACTCGCACTCGCACACACCCCCGCCCACCGCCCCGAACTCTTGCCCCTATATAACTCTTGCTAACGCTTGTTACGGTTGTTAAGCATGTGGCTAACCGCAGGCAACAACGCACACATTTCAGGCTCTCGACATGGCATGGCGACAATTCAACAGATCATCCACAATTGCATTCGATGAATCAAAGATTCACCTGCATGCCGCAAACACGCCCACCAACACATACAACAACATACACATACACAGCCATCTGTGTTGACTATCTGTTAATAAGCAGCTTGAAGCTGGCTAAATAGTCCTTGCAGCTACGTGATGCACATGCAACAAACTGTCAAGCTGTGAAAAAATACTTTAAAAACGCAACACAATTCTGAAAAGCTAACTTTGCTGTTTGACATTTGAGTTCGAGGCAAAATATCGATTTTAATCGGGCTAATTTCAGGAAGTTGAATCTACGATATTAAAAATTTAGAAATCACAATTTGGATTGTTCTGTTTACACTTCAAGAGATTTTTGGGAATATTGTTTATCAAGAATATTTTTTTGTTTAACGATCTCGGTGGCTCTCAAAATGAGTTTTAAATTAATTTAAGACTCCCAATGACATTTACAATTATTAACAAAAATCGTTATTTTATAGGTTTTTATTTTTCTGCTTATTAATATTTAAACGATTTACAAATACAAAGCTCACAAAAATAATTGAAATAATCTATAATTATATTCGCACCATTTAATGCGATTATCAGCAATAATATTCGCATAATTAACAACGATGATTTATGTTTGTGTTAGTAGTTGCACCTTTGTGTTCATAAAAGAAAAATCAATTAAAATACTGAAGAACTAATTCCAAACTCGATTGGCAGTTAGCGGTTGTTGTTGCGACTGTCAATTGGCCTTAATGAGTTGAGCTCTCTGTCTCTCTCTCTCTCTCTCTCTCTCTCTGTCTCTCTTTTAACTCTTCGCTTTATTAACTAACTTAGTGGAGTTAAACAGAAATGTGTTGGCCTAGTCGGTAGCATTTTACCTGATTTTTTGTTGTTGTTGTTTATATTTACTATGCACTAAAATCGGCTTTAGTCGCTGTTAGGTTCATCGTCCGTTCTGTCCGTTTAACTCCCTCGGCACATCATTAACAACGTCAACATTTGACTTTGTTGACTGGCTGCTGTTGCCCAAACTGTGGACGCCGCTGGACGCACCAAAAAACGTTAAACCAATTTTGCAGTGCCTACAAATGGCAACTGTGTGTGGGATGTGTGTTCCATGCGAGTATATGCCGTGCATTTGTCTATGTCTGTGGCAGCTGTTAACTGCTTACTGCTAACTGCCAACTGCCAACTGGCAGCAGTAAGCATCAAGAACAACAACAACACCAACAACAATTTATCTCGCCCCCAAAATCATGGCCAATATTAGAAAGCCACGAGGAGGCAGCCTGGCAACGCTGTGAACATAATGGTTCCGTACATGATCCGCACTCTACACACACTCACGCACATGTGTGGCTTTTGACCCCAGTTTATATGTGTTTGTGTTTGTGTGTGTGTAGTCGAAATAACAACTGGCGAACAACACTTAATATGCGTGTAAAATGCGCGACAGCAACAAGAATTGTGCCAGTCAACAGCTTCATTGGCCCACTGTTACGCCCCATCCAACCATGGTGGAGCCCTTTCTACAAGCCCCGTACAATGGGTCAATGATAGTACGCCATTGGCAACAACATTGAATCTCCCCGAAACAACAACAACAACATCAACACATTTCCAAAGCAAAAGCATTGCTCAAACCAAATATTTTAGGCTTTTGTGGTTACAAATTTCGTCTGCGTTAGTTTTGCCATTTCATTTAGCTTTTTGTTTTTTGTTTTTCTCTTTATACCCTACACACATTCAATTACCAGTAAGAAGGTTGTTAAACTTTTGACAAGCTTATGTTAACTGAAAAATGCTGGAATATAAATCTACTTGTGTATAAACATATTACAAAATGGACGTTTTGACAATAAGAAAATTAGTTTTTGAAGTAAATAAAGGGTATTTGGTAAGAAGGGTATATAGTAGTATTGGTTGCGCACTATCGTTGTGGGCGTTTCGCAGTTGATTTTTATTATGATTATGTGCCAGTTATGACCAGCTTTTGATAACACAAAGACCAGACACGAACAATTCCCTGAAATTGACTCTTCACATAATGGCCACCTGAATGTTTGAAGTGGCATCGAGAGTTTGGTTCTTGTGTATGTTTATGGGCCAGATTTTAGTTAGTGGATATTTTGTTTAACAAACAAAAAGAATACACTTCATGATATTTGAAACCGAAGTCAAACAAGTGACAGGTAATTTAAAATTATTAAAAAAAAAAATACAAAAATACAAAAATAAAATACAAATTTTGAAACGTTAGACAATATCGCAGTTTAAACTCTTCGCTTACCTCGATCGATAACCCAATTTTCTTAAGCTCCTATTTATTTATGCAGAGTTTTTAATCTTAACTTGGTTTTTTAATCCGGCTTTATCACTTTATTGCGTCATAAAAACCAGCTTTTGAGTTTTCCTTGAGTTTTTTGTTTGTACACTAAAAATTATACAAAATATAATTTGTTTGCGTTCAGTCGACAAGAGGATTTTTTTTTTTTTGGTTGGTCTTTTCGCCAAGAGTAGCAGGAAATGTTTCGTTGGGTGCGTAAAAACCCGGTGACGGAATATTTTATCACGCCGCCAACTCCAGAAGCCAACGAAAAATCAGCGCAAAGAATTTTTTCAAATCATTTGCATAAATTTCTCTTCTTGGCACTGCGACGACTTCCCGTCGCCGTCACAATATAAAAGCTATGCTGGGTTAGAGGACTGAGGTTCTGTTAGCTTGGATTACATTTTGTGCACTGTTTTAAAGAGAAAGAGCGAGAGTTTGGTGCACGTTGCAAGGTTGCTGCAACGAAAGCAATGGGGCAGCAACAGGAAGCGACAGCGTTGATTTGAGTTTATAGCTGTTGATGAGTTTTGCGCCATTTTGCCAGCGTTTGTGTTATAAATAAATAAAATCAGGTAGTAGTAGAGTAGGTGGTGGTTTCTTTTTGCCTTCCAGCCAGCCAATTTGTTGTTGCAAATCCCCAAACACTGCAAGCTGTTGCTCCTGTTTCCTGTTAAATCCAGCATGGTTAGGACATTCAAAACATTCGGGACTTGTGCGCCAAATTTCACACAACACAGCTCAACGCTTCCGAAGAATGTTCAAAATCAGCTCAGCAGCCGCATTTGAACATCTCAACGTTTTTACCTAATTGAATCACATGAATGGCCCTCAAGTGGGCCAAAAGTGGTCAAGTAAACGATTGAATACACATCGGGGAATACAAACAAACACAAACACACACACACACAATCTCAATTCAAAATGAATCAAATCGAATCAAAAGCTGACTAAACCAATCAAAGCAAACCAAAATATCGAGAAACGTGCTCAGTGCTGCTGAGCTTCTCGACGCCAAACTATTCAATAATTTCAATTAACTTTTCCTCACCAATGGACAAATACTAAGATTCGACTATAGTCAAAATCAAAATAAATAAATAACCAAACACAAACTTTGTTCAAAAAAACATTGGCAAGTCGTCGGTGTCGACTTGGACAAGTTTGTATAACAACAAAAAAAAGAAGAAAGTTTGAAATCAATTTTTTTTTTTTGTGCATGAATGAAACATGAACGTGCATGCCATTGTATAACAATTTATCACGCACACACAAAAACACACTCGAGGCAACGACTTCAAGTTGAGACGTAACGGAAATCCATTGTAGAAAACTTGTAAAATGCCAAAACACTGGGTTGTAGAACGCTTCTGTTTAAACGTGCTAAAAACACCTAAAAGGATTCCGCACAAGACACACACACAAACGGCGCCCTTAGGGGGCCACGCCCTTAACACTCTGTTGGCTGGTGTCTATTACAGCCAGCATATGAATTTAGTATTGAATTTAAATGCAAATTGCGTTTGCATGCTAAACGTGTAGAAATGTGTCTACACCCACACAACAAAATGCAAAAGATACTCTAAACAGTACTTCTATATAAAGATACAGTAAAACTTCCGTATAAGGAACGCTAGAATTTGGTTAAGGTAAACATTCATTCTTCTTTACGAATTAACTCTATAAAGAAGTGCTTTCTTGTTGCCGCGAGATTCGTTACATGAAAGTGCCACTGTACTATACATATACCATAAAGACAGCTCTTGATGTACTATAAATTGCGTTAACCTACATCAACATGCCAGCCTAACTGATTACTGGATAAACTATAATTGATGTTCTGCTCCATAAACTGACCAAGTGTTTGGCTAAGTTAAAGACTTGCCAAGCACCTAATAATATAGTTAGCTCTTCATGAACTTACTTTTAATTAAAGAAAGTCAAATTTATAAAGTATCTGTTTAGGAACCAATCAAAAATCTATTGAAACTATATAACTATAATAATTCTTTGATTATACATATAATATTTGTGTTGTTTTTTTTTTGTTTTGACCAAGAGCATTTACATATTTATGACCACTTGGACATTAATAATTATTTCTGAAAGCCTCTTTAAATTCAATGCTCAAGTTTTATGGCTGAGTCATAAAAAAACAAAGCCTTTAAAGTACAAACATGTATGTAAGTATGTCCAATCCCAGTTGTGTAGACATACATATATTGGCTCATGACTGCAAAGGTTTTGTTTTTTGTTGCACAACGAATTGTGACGCATGAGTAACAACAAACTTTATGTAAAGTTTATATGAGCCGCCACCCCTCTTCTTACTGCATTGTGAACCCTTGGCAAACTTTGTGCCCAATTTGAGTGAAAGAACCGCAGAACCCTGCAGCCCGCTAAATGGCTTGGGTACAAAAAGTTGTTATATACAATTCATCGTGCGAAAAGAGCCAGCGACGACAGTTCGTTGACAATGCGTAAGAACTACGTCGACGAGTATTTATTACAAAATGTTGAGAAAAGAGAGAAAGAAAGGGTGGATGACAAGGAAGGGGTGTTTCTTACTCACCTATGACATTCAAGCGGAATGCCATCGAAATCTTTGGCTCCGTATTCACCTGGCATTCGTAGATGCCGCTGTCACGTGGCTGCGCATATTTCACATGCAATGTCCAATCCTTGGAGTCGGCGGTGCGTACGACCTGCAACCAAAATGTACAGATAAATCGTTAAGGCAACTAGTACGAGTTTGAGTTTGGTTGGAGGAGTTGGTCGGGTCTTGGGTCTTGGGGGTCAGGTGAGCATGGCTGCACGGTGGCTTGGCTGCCTTGCCGCCTGCCTGCTTGCCTAGGGCTTTGTTTGTGTCCTTGGGCAAATTTAATCATTGCATACAAGTTGGCCTTGGTCCAAAGCTGCAGAATGCATACGCAATTAAGCTGACTTGGCTTACAAATGGCAACAGTATGCCTCCCCTTAGGCCATTTAATAAGCCAACTGAACAAGCACAGAGAGATAGAGAGAGAGAGAGAGAGAGATGGAAATGGAACAATAAGTTTATTACGTGTACGCACCTTGAAGCGTTCATCCGATGTGTAGGTCAGAATGCCTGCAGTCAGAATGTGCAAGTCGCGTTTCCTTATCCATGATACCTGCAAATAGATTGAAGAAAAAATGTAAACACCAACGAACACACAGACACATAGGATAAGTAGCCAAAGGAGACAAAGAGGACAATGAGCGCTTAAGTCAATTTTACAAAAATTGCTTTACCTGAAGTCAAGATAGAAAATTTAATAAACCAAACGACAAAATGAACTAAAAGCTAAAAGTACTTAAACAAAAAAAAAAAAAACCAACAACTTTTGCATATACTCTCGTTGTCCTGTGCAGGCATCCAAACGGTAGTCGGAACGATTTGCGAGTCCTGCATCCAAAGCCAGTCCAAATGGCAGCAGCAGCACCGATGTGAGTGCGTACCCAAACTGTCGGTGGCTTAAAGTTGCCAAAGCCATTGGAAAAGTGGTGGCTATAGCCCAAAAGCTGCCAAAAAGTAATCTGCAAGCCCAACGACGCCGCAGGCAACCAAAATGTTTCGTTGCTTCAAACAGAGTCGAGACGACACAAAAAAAAGGAAAAGAAAAATAAAACAAGCGAGCACTGAAGCCCGAAAACTAAAAGTGTCAAAGTGGCGAAAGGAAACGACGACCTTCCTCATCAAAAAAAAAAAAAAAACAGCAATCGAAAGAGAAAAAAGGTGCTACTTGTTCTGTACTAGAATGGGAATGTTTGATGATGAGCAAGTAGTGATGGAGCGGGAATCGGTGGGAGTCTTTGCATCAGTTTTTGGACAGGTAGATAGATGCGCTGCCAGGTAAAAGAAGTCGCACCGAGAAAACTAAAGAAAACGAGTATGCAAAGCAACAACATTTCAATGATAGATTAAGGGACTCTGCTCTTTTGGAAACGGCTCAGCTAAAGTGGCAAATGGAAAGCGTAAAGCGGAAAGTAGAAAGTGGAACTCGTCGGTATCGATGATGAAAATTCATTGAGGCTAAGCGATAAAGTTTCCTCGAACTGACCTTGAAAGACGTTTAGATAAATTTGTTCAATTTGACTCGAAATTGTTTTGAATTTTATTCCAAATTTCCCACATCCTATTGTATTATTGTTATTGTTAAGCTATTTAACGTATATGTTAAGCTTACAATTTCAGAGTCTTCAAAGCATCAATTCAATTCATCTTAATTTCTTTTATTTATAAATGACTGGCGGGAGTCCCTTTTCTTTCTTCTGGTTTCCAAAACAAGCTTATTTGTTTTGTTCACAACTGTCTTCTGCATTGATCCGATTTAATATATTTGAAATAACATATTGTCCAGCATCACAATCAATATGCAGCCAAACCTTTTTTTGAAGACCTTTTATAAAACATAAAACCTTTGCAAAACAAAACAAATTTATACAAGCAATTATACAATTCAAATTTAAATACCCAAAAGAATAATACCCATCTCTCTCTACATTGTAAGAAATGAAAAGAGGCTCGTTTATAAATAAATTGATTGGCATTAATTGCTATTCAGGCCAACAACAAAAATTTTCCCACTTTTCATAGCAATTGCAGACAAGCTTAATTTACCAACAACCTTCTAAAGCCACAAAAAAACAAAAAAAAAAAACATACAGATGAAAAAACCCAGACAAAACCCGGGACATTGGTATAAAGCAGAATTTCGTAAAATAAACTTCAAAGTTGATGAAGCTGTAGAGCAATCAATAGATACACAAAATAAAAATAAGTCAAGGCAGCCTTGCAAAAGAACCTAAAACATAAAATAAGGAAAAACGATGAAACACAATGCAAAAAATAATAATAAAAAAACAACTTAACTTTAAAGAATGGAAAATGCCAAAAAACCAACAAAAGAGCAGAAAATAGGAATACCCGCCTTAAAACAGCGGACTGCAGATCGAGGGGTGTCATTCAAGCAAGCAAATGACCAAAGGATGCGATGAGAGATGATGTTGAGGACAACGAAAGCGGAACCGGAAAACGATACGAGTAGCTGAACAAACTAACACAAAAGAAAACCGACAAAAAAATCGAGACGAAAGAAGAGAATACTTGGTGACTTTGGCGGTAACTTGATTTTCAGCTTGACTAGTCGGAAGGCAAGGTCAATATTTGCCCCGGCGATAGTTAAAAGTGCATAAATAAAAACATATCGACAGGGGAAAAGCGTTTAAAAAGATAAGCGACCACAACAAAAGAGGGGTGTGCAACATACACGCAATCGCCTTCACTTGACTAACTCACCGATTTATCGCGCAAGTTCTCAACGCGGCAATTGATGGCTGCCGTGTGTCCTGTCCGTGCTGTTATATTCCGGGGCATGCCAAAGTCGAAGACCGGCGGCGGATAAGTTGTCTCATCGACTTGCTCATCCAACAGCTGCTCATCCAATCCATTGTCGAACTGTGCCACATTGTTGTGGTGCAAGTGGTGGTTGCTGTTGCTGTTGACGTTGTGGTTGAGGTTAAGGCTGTGGCCATTGACCAACGAGGCGATGTACACATCATCGACAGCCGCAATGGAGGGCAACAAGTCGTTGTCTATGATGTTGATGTTGGCAGCTGCAAAGCATAAAAAAAAGACGTTAGTACAAAATAAAGCAAACTCTAGACAAAGATGAAAAGTTAAAAACGAAGAAGCCAGAATTGAATAAGCAAATCTGCGGCAATTGTTGATTGAATTGGCAGCAGCATTTGCCAAGCCTGTCTGTCTGTCTGTCTGCTAGGCATGGATAGAACACCAAAGCCAATACTTCATTTACAGCTTAGGCATTAAGAAAAAAAATGAAAAGGACGATAAAAAAGTAAGAAAAAAAAGCCACCACTTGAAGCTAACGAGAAAATGTCCCAGCTAGTATGAGCAAAAGCATTGTTCATTGCATTCAAAGCAAATTAATTAAATGCCACTCAATGCCAAGAAACAAGAGTAATATAGAGACCATGACACCTCACACTCAAGCTTATACTTGGGCATGTGTGTTTGCGTGTCATCTTTCGCATAATTAAAATGTGGCAAGGCCCAAATCGAAATGTAGCGATTCATGACTTCAAAGCATTGTAAGGCAACCATCGAATATTTTTCTATATTTTTAATTAAAATAAATGAGCTATTAAGTGCAGCAATAAAATAGGCCAACCTTCTAGCAGCTAGCATTCAGGCCACGCTTTTAGCCAGAATGATAACAAAAAATTTTGACAACTCTGAAATTACAGTTAATGAGCGTCATAGAGAACGTGCCAAACGAGCAAAAACCGTTATTTTAATTCTCCCCCACGCTCTGCTTTTTCTTTTGTCTGAAGTCCGAAATTAATGTGGCGTTTCTTAAATCTCGGCAAAGTTGTATTCGCATTTTAGTCGGTTAGGATAATTTATTCTGTCTGCGTAGAAATCATAAATTAATTTGCTGCATTCCATTGACCGTTTACTAAAGTTCAAAGTTCACATACACATTCAGTATTCAGTGTTCCTGTGTCTCGAATAATTCAATTCGTATCAAGTGTAACCCTTGTCAGACTTTGTTGCTATTCATTCTTTTGGCATTACCACCACAGCCAGAATGCATATTTTTGCATTTGATTTTTATTTGACATTTTAATGAGCGCATAATGACAGCTCCCAGCTCTCCGACTGGTAGGCACACTGTGGCACTCCGTCGCAACATTCACAGTCACAGGTTGACGACACACTCATAAATTGAAACGTTACGCGGCTGCTTCTCAATTTAGACAGTCGCCTCTTAACCTTAAGCCCGAATCTCTCTTCCACTCTCGTTCCGCCCTGGCTACCTAACTGGGTCACTCACTTTGGCAGCTGCAGCTGCTGTTGCTGCTGCACTTGAATCTTTTAGGCCGTTGTGGCACTTGTGCATGTTAGACACAAAAATCTAAATTATTTAAGTGCCCACACACACGGAAAGCTGAAATAGAGGCAGAGAGATGGGACACACATGCAGCGGATGCTGGCAGAGCAGAACGAAGTGCTTAAAAAAAAAAAACAAAAAAAAAATGTTCAGTGCAGTTGAGCTCAACTTATAGATACTCTATAAGTATTTGAGCTTGGTAAGTGCGTCGACGCATGATGCAAAATAAAATAGCAATGAGCTAAGCTTAATGTTCGTTTGAAGCCGAACAAGCATACCCTATTTAACAACACTAATATGCTGGGTATACAAAAAAAAAAAAATAAAGAGAAGTTTACTACACACATGAACAAAAAACAAGCAACATGCAAAAGCGCTAAAGTGAGTATTGCACTTGTACTTGTTGTTGTTGTTGTTGTTTGCTTTATGCTTCAAACACACACACACACACTGCACTACACACGCACACACGCTGGCGCACACTCATATTTTTGGCATCATTTAGATGCTCGTCGAGCAACTGATGCAAATTTAATTTGGACACCTCACACAAAAAAGAGCGCGCGAGAAGGGGGAGCAGTGTGGTAGAAGAAGGGTGGTTACTGATGTGGTGAGGGTAAGGGGAAATGGTTGAAGGGTAGCTCTATCTGCGTCATAACTTGCGCTTGAGTGTGTATGAACTGCAACTAATGATGTTGCAGGCACTCGAATGCGCCTTTTTGATTTAACGATCGACTTTTTTCTCGCTGTCGATGATAACGTGGCTATACATAGAGAGAGAGTGAGAAAAATGTTATTGGGCAGAAAGAGACAGAGAATAGAAAGAGCTTAATGACTGGTTGGTTTGGTTTTGGTAAGCTGGTTGGTCGGCTGGTTAGCTGCCCGCTTCCTGCGGTTTATGGTGGTTGCCTTTTGACTTTTGGTTTTGTATTTTTGTTTTTTGTGTTTTTTATGTAAATTTTTTTATACATATATCTATATTACTTCTTTTTTTGTGTTTGATGCGCCTATAAACTTTCTGCACCGTTGCACAATTTTCTCGTGCGGCTTTCTGGCTGGCAAGTTATTTATCATAAGTTGAACTGCAGAGTTGAGCAGAAAAAAGCGCTTCTCTGTTCAAAAGGGTTCATCAAATGCAAAATAAAATTCAAATCAATGCTAAAGTGTTTTGTAAATTGAGAGTCTGTCACTAAAACGTCAATTGACCCTCACATTCAATAAATAGTATTTGGTTTGATATCGATCTGTTTAAATTTTTGTCGCCAATTGTGGCTTAGCTAAACAGGTGTGAAAATTGTGAATATTCAGCTGCTTTAATATTTTGATTTTGCCGCTTGCCAGCTGAATATGAACAAAAAAAGATAGCAGCATTTTTGTTATGATTGCGTCACGCAATTGAGGTGATTTGTATGTCAAATCAAATAAAGCCGACTTTGCTGTCATAAAGTCGAACATAAGCGGATAGAAGAATAAATATTCCCTTTGGGGCATAATGTAAAACGCCTATGAATTTAATAGGAAAAAAGTCAATTTTGTTTAAGCTTAAAGCGCCTTTGGAAAAAACAATAATACTAGTTGAAAAAGAAATGCAAAGCTGATTTATACAAATAAATCGAATGCAAATAACAAAAAATCTTACCACAACAGAAAACCTAAAATAACAAGCTCTAAGCTGTTGAAAACTTTTTTTATAAAAATAATAAAATAACCCTTTCAAAAAATCAATCATCATCAATTTCCTTAAAAAGGTCAAATATTTTTCCGGGAAACACAAATAGTTATTGCAGAACAATTGGGAACGGTGCAGTCGGACGCAACCGACTGCGGTATACTTGATGCATGTTTAAAAGGGTCCGGATTGCAATCTGATTCAAAGATTGGTGAGCCAGATTTCGTGGTAATGTCACCAGAGTTGTATTGCCAACAAATTCGTTGGCGTTGGCTCAAAAGCTGTAGAAGATATAGGTGTTTCTGGTTTCAAACTGCAGGTGGCTGACCAGTTTTTTTCGGGGTCGCCAGTGGCTATATTCTTACCATAATTGGTAACGGTAACTGTAACGGTGTGGGAAATATAAGGATTAATCGATTTTGAGTTATCGAATTTGTTAATTCGCCAGCCCCCCAGCAGGAATACAACACCAATCTCGATACATTATCTATCCAGTTCATTGCACAAACCCAATATACTCTTTATCTCGGTATTGAGTAGATAAACCACATCATCGATAAATGACTTCCTCTCTAAACGTTATGACAATTTTGACGGCATTTTTATTTTTATTATTATTTGAGTTTATACAAGCAAATAACATGCAGTGTTTAAAGGCATGAAAAGTTAAGCACTTTAAAGAATATTTTTTTAGCATTTAGCCTAAACGTACAAACGACAAACAAGCATCTCCAGAGCTAACTGAAGGGACTGTGGGCGTGAATGCTGCAGAAAAGGCTACTGAAAAATTCAATAAGCTGCTCATCCTCAGCCTTAGACTCTTTCTTGTCGTCGTTGCCGTCGTCACTGGCTTGGGTTGTGTGTGTAGGGAATATTTATTAAAATCGTTGTGCAAAATTTTATTTTACATATCAAAAGGCGTCTGTTGTGCAGATTCCTTCAATGGGAATAGAAGCTAGGCCAACCCTCTGTTGACCTGGCTGATGTTGAAGCCTGGGTCAGCATACAAAATGGTAAAGTGTTTTAGCCATTGGCCAATGCCCGATATGTGTATAAATATATACTCTGTACATTTCACACAATGGGTTCATAGAAATTGTTGATAGGCCAGGCAAATAGCTCAAGGCGTTAAAAACCAACTCAAATAGACTGTGTGCCTGAGATGGTTTGCGTGATAGGTTTACAATTGCTCGCAATATCACGTGTTGTAGCCACTTGAAACTGGAGCTTCACTTGGATGCAATCATAGTCTCAACATAACTGCAACAACTGCTCGAGGGCTGTTTGCAAGTGTCTCAACATGACAGTATAGTACATAGTATATGTATACATACAAAGTCGTAGTATCTTCCCCCATAGTGCAACTCAATGTAACCAGAAGATTAATGGCATTCTTGGCGTTCATTGACATGGTGTTTGCATCCGCCCAGTGTGTTGACTCAAAATCTAACACAAACTTGAATATTTTAAACGTATTTTTATCCTTTTTTCTGCTTATGCTTATGCTTCTCATCTGCAGCTTTAGATTCATTTAACAATGTTTGATGAGTTGCAAAGCATTTAAATTTAACACTTAAATATATTGAATATTTTAAAGATATGAATTTTACTTTACTTTAAAGTTTAGTCTTTCTCAAAGCCTTTTAAAGGCAAACTTTAATAACAACTTTGAAAATGTTTAAACATGTTTTTGAAACAACCACGTCGCATACATATATATTTTTAATGGCAAATTAACTTTGTTTTAAAGTTTCATGTCATAAAGCTCAAAGTGTTGAAGTTTTTAGTTTAGTATAATAACTCAACTTTGGCAAAAAGTTTTCTCTAAAAGATAGCTGATTGACTTCTCACAAGAGCTTTAGTGCTGCAAGTCATTTCAAAACAAACAAGTTTTATTGAATAGTACAAAAACTAAAATAACATTAATATAAAGCAAATACAGCTTTAAAAATTCAAAGATTTACTTTTCAGCTTTAACGCAATTCAAGTTAACATCATTATTGACTTATTGTAGCTATTAGAGCTGCTGTGAAGCATAATGTCTGATAGGAAAAAAGTTTCAGTACAAACATTAGTTTGCCGAAATGCCGCAAGAACATTAATATGGTGAAAAAGCAATTTTGAATGGCACTCAAAAGCACTCATACAAAATTCATAGTGTTAACATAAATCTCAAATGGCATTGCCTGTCAATAACGTCGAAAAGTTTTGCGTTTGCCAAACAACATGAAGAACAACAGGAACAAAAAAACTATGTGAAGTTAAAATACACTTCACAACATCAACAACAACATAACGGCCAAATGTGTGCCGCACGCACACACACACATGGTCTTGATCATTGTCTGAGCAGAAGACGAAAAGCCATAGATGAAATTGGCGCAAATCAAATAGTATATATAAAAATAAAAAAATAATGTTGCCTACTTATGAGCGTCGCCAACTGAACTACTTCAAAAACGCATAAAAAAATCAATGGCAACAAATGTGCGCAGTAAATGTCAGCGACAAGGCAAGCAACAACAAAAACAACAACAACAATAACAAATAAAAACTGAAAATGAAAACGCTAAGAAAACTTCACATAAGTTTTTTCTTTTTGCTTTGGCTTAAGGGACGCGATGGTATGAGGTTGACATGGTTTCGTCCTATCTCTCTCTGGTTTTTTCGTTTAGCTTTTTTCTTTTTCTGCACAGCAGCATGTGCGTTCTCAAGGAGAACAGACGACAGCCTATAGAGAGCGAGAAGGCAGCCCAGCCCTGTTGTCTGAAGTGAGCGCGTGTGTATTGGTCGCGGGGCCTACAAATTGAAAATCCGCCATAAATTTAAGAAGCCGAAGAAGAAGAAGCAAAAGCAAATGCTGCGTCTCAAAGCTGATGACAATTTATTGTTCACACTTGTAACTGATGATGGTGCTTAGGGCCACACACACACGTGCTGCAAATTGGGTTATGTGTGTGTGTGTTTGCGCAAGTATATTTCATTGTCTGCAAAATGTAGGCTCAAACAAATTGTTGGCCATTATTTTGCTCCAAAGTCAATATACAATATACTATATATACAAACGTACATAAACACACAATAAATTTGATTTTATTTCATTTTTTATATGCACCTGCCCAGGTGTGTCTTAGTTTGTTTATGTTGATATGTATGTATGTATGTATACGTCTTGTGCTGCTGACAGTCGATGATTTAAAAGCCAGTTCTCGACTTTTGCATAACCTGCTGCTCATTCAATTTATTTTTCTTTTTTTTTTTGTACTAGTTTACTTTGTACTTTTTTTTTTGTTTTTTTTTGTTGTTCAACTTTATGCACTCACAATGGACTCTTAAGCGCCTCCACCTTAATAGCTGGCAGCTCTCGCATCAGGCCAAACAACTTTGCCAATTCGCGCTGCAAAAAACACAAAGCGAAAAATAAAGGATGCATGGCTTCTAAAAAAGTTGCCCTCCCCCTCTCTCGCTTTTTTTTAAATGATGCGGCAAATGATTTAAGGTGCAGTGAGTCGTGCATTGCATAACAATTTGCCACCGTTGAATGTTGAATAACCGGACAGCGTATCAGGCGCCATCGTTCGTTCATCACATTTAAATTCATAACAGCGGCAAAAGCGAAATAAGAAAAGAAAATAAAAGTAAAAAGACCAACAAGAATCCACTTTGTTGTTGCCAGTGCTGAGCGCTGAATTTATGAGTCTCGCTATAGCAACTAAGTCTTGGCTAATAGCGGCTTTAGAATTTATTGAGTTTTGGCACCGGCTTAGCAGTGCTTGCCATAGCTGCGCGAATACTACGTATACGTTATATCAATGAAGCTGAGCCCCATAACTTGCCCATAAAGCTTGCTGTAACGTACTGCGAATTATTTATGTGTACCCAAAAATTTAAAATCAGTTTACCAAGCCGAAAAGACTCCTGTGCCAAAAGATAATCACATAAGGCTTATAAGCTGATTGATGTTCATTTCGTTTCAAACTCAAATTTTTCGAAAACAAACATTAAATTCTAAACTAACGAAATTTGGTAATACATACGTTGAATTGAAACAATATTAGTTAGGGTATACAGGTGTCGTTGCTGCAGTGCCAAAGAACGATTATCCTTTTCATATTATTTAAAGCAAAGGCCTTTTTCTGCATTTTGACATATTAGGCTATAATTTTTGTGGCAAAACGTTTAGTTGAGCTACATAAATAATAAATAAGCAACACAAACAAACACACATAGAAAAGGGCAGAGTGTTGAGGAATGAGCAGGATACAAACGGACACGGTCAGTCAGGCGATAGAGGGGTTTGAGAGCGGTTCACATAATGACGGGCTACGTCCAAAAGACAAACAGTTTCCGATTCGGTTGTTCTCTCCATTGTTGTTGTTGTTGTTGTTGCTCTGCCTAGTCTAAGGGTCTTGATTTACAAGCCACTTTGGCAAAGTCTTGTGGCCCATTGTCAATCACAGCTGAGGGATTGAGCTTGGATCGGAGTGAGTTAACAGGAAGTTGAATTAATTTGCATTTCAGTTCATGCTGTACTTTTTATACTCGATACCGAAGGTAAAGAGTATATTGGGTTTGTGCAATGTCCGTCATGGTGTCTGTCCGTCTGTCCGTCTGTCCGTCTGTATGTTCGCAACTTTTTTCCACACCCTTCAAGTTAGAGACTTCAAACTTTGCAAATCTGTTTATCTATGGCATAGTAAATTAAAGTGTCAAGATTGGAGTTCTACGATAACTAGGGGGCTGGCAAATCGATAAACTCGATAACGCAAAATCGATAGATCCAGCTATTTCGCAAGCCCTTACAGCTAGAACTACCAAATTTGGGGAGAAAATAGCTACTAACAATCCCCAGAAAACTGCATCAAAAATTTTGGAGCCACGCCCACCCATACCGCCCCCAGCCCCCCCGCAATTTAACACTAAAAATGCCCATATCTACCTACAGTTTTTGAGCTAGACCCTCCAAATTTGGTACCAAGATAGGTGGTAACGATCTCGAACCCAATTCATTACAACTTTGGATGCCACGCCCATCTATACTGCCCTATCCGCCCTCAACCACCCCAACGCTTCGCTAAAAACGGTAGTGCGTGTATCTTCCATAGTGTTTGAGCTAGAGTCACAAAATTTGGTAGGTAGATAACTGGTTACGACCCCCCAAAAACTGCATCAAAGTTTTGGAGCCCCACCCACCCATTCCGCCCCCAGCCCCCCCGCAGTTGAAAAACAGAAATGCTTATATCTTTTACAGTTTTTGAGTTAGAGCCACCAAATTTTGTGCCAAAATAGGTGATTATAGTCCCAAAATAAATGCATAAAAACTTTGGATGCCACGCCAATCCATACTGACCAAGCTGCCCCAAACCGCCCCAATGCTTCACTAAAAACGGGAATGCGTGTATTTTCCAAAGCGTTAAGGCTAGAGTCACCAAATTTGGTAGGAAGATAGCTAATAACAATCCCCAAAAAACTGCATTAAAGTTTTGGAGCCGCGCCCCCCCTGAACCCGAGCCCCCTGCATTTTGAAATCAAAAACGCCTATATTTTCCACATTTTTTGAGCTAGAGCCGCCAAATTTGGGGCCAAGATAGGTGATGAAGAAACCCAAAAAAAGTGGATGGCGCCCCCCACCCATACCGCCCCCAGCCCCCCTTCCACCATATTCTACTAACTTTGAGCTGGAGCCACCAAATTTGGTATGAGGATAGCAATTAACATCATAAACAGATCTGCAGAAAAACTTTGGACGCCACGCCCCCCCCATACCAGCCCCCAGCACCCAGCCCACCTTCTACCAAATTCTACTAACTTTGAGCTAGAGTCACCAAATTCGGTTTGAGAATAGCTATTGACATCATAAATAGATCTGCAGCAAAAGTTTGGATGCCACGCCCCCCCTTACCAACCCCATCCACCCTTCCCACAAATTTTACTATTTTTGAGCTAGAGTCACCAAATTTGGTATGAGGATAGCAATTGACATCATACACAGATCTTCAGCTAAAATTTTGATGCCAAGCCCCCCCCCCCCATACCTCCCCAAGCCTACCATCCACCATATTCTTCTAACTTTGAGCTAGAATCACCAAATTTGGAAGGAAGATAGATTTTTGGCATCCCCATCTGCACCAGACAATCTTTGAGGCAGCATACACCCCTGCAGCAGCATACACCCCTGCCGTATCCACACACCATTGCAATCAGCTCTCTCTTTTAATCTGTTTTACTACTGGTATCGAGTATACCGCAGTCGGGTGCGTCCGACTGCAACGTTTCTACTTGTTTGTTTTATTTTTATACAGATTTAGCACAAAATATTTAAAACAATTTCTGTAAGCATGCATAAAAAAAAGTGCGAAACGTTTTGTAAAGTTTATTTTAATTGTATTATTTTTGTCTCTTTTATGTTTGGTGCTTTTGTTAAGGGTAGTATGTAGTAGCCAGTATCCAGGCTATCGATATGCAAATGCGTTTGAGAGCAAATTGAAAAACTTTCAAGTTGCTTTCAACTAATAGTCGTAAATATTTATGCATCCATGTGTAAGCTGGGCAAATGAAATTCAAATGTGTCCAACTGACTGTCTGTCTGAGCCAAACAGCTCAGTTAGACTTGGCTGCAGTCCCTGTTAGCTGTTGGCTGTTTGTTGGTTCAATGCTTTCTCAATGGGCGGCCGGCAGTCAAATCAATGTTTGCCGGCTTTCATTTATTCGCTTGTAATGTTGCCCAGATTATATTAAAATTCATTTTGGAATGCGTCTCTCTCTCTTTCAAAGCAACAAAAAAAATTACTAGAAAATAGAAAAGAGAATATTTCTGCCATATATTGCTAATGAAATTAAATTGGAACTTTTGCCAAAAATAGTAGATAAAGCTGTGGGGCAAAGTACTGTCGATGTATACAGATATAACAGATATCGTCATGCTTCTATGATAAAGTTGGTCTGCATCTCAATTATTATGAGCATGTTTATGATGTGCAGCAATTTGGCAAACCAACAGCTGCAACTAAATTTAATTGGACTTGTCTCACCATTGAATTTACATATTTTACATTCAACATGAAATTTGAAATTCAATTAGATATCCTATAATGCTGTGGGCTATGTTTATTTTAAAACAATTTGATATACATTAAATGGTTGAATAGTGTTAAATTAATCATTCTATCAGCAACAACAACAAAATGTTTGATCAAATGTTAAATTCGAATAAAATTTAAGTTTTTATTGTTGATCAACAATTTCATTGCGCTATTTATTTTTACCGTAAACACAATCTATATAATCACAAAAGCAGGCATCATCATAAAACACACACTCACACACACACACACACATCTTCTGCTATATTTTTAAAGCATCTTTAAGTAAAATCATCTTCATCTGCATCTCGTTGGTCGCGTGAGTGCCAACTAAAATAAATTTATGGCCTTAAGAGCGCACTGTGTGACACAGACACGCACAGCAAATTAAAATCAACTGGGAGCCGTCGTTATGGAGGCTTTCACTTTTACTAATGTGTGTTATGAGAGGCTGTTGTCAGCTAACTCAAACCAAAACCAAAAACAAAACCAAACCTAAGCCAAACAACCAGTGAGAGTTAATAAGCAGGCGGGAGTGTACTGTTATAAGTGTATATGTGTGTGTGTTTGTGTATTTAGTCAAATAGGTCGCCAGTTACACACACACACACGACCTAAAGCTAACACATTGTAGCCCTGCGTATTTGGCCAACTGAAAGAAGATGCCGCTAACATTGAAATGCTCAACTGAAAGATACCTCAAGAAAAGTTGTAAGCTACAGAGACACTAGACACAAAGACAGACAACAGGAAACCAAAAAATAAAACTTATCAAAATAAGTAAATATTAATTTATCACTAAGAAGTAAAGTAGCTTGTTTTATATATACCCTTTTGTTGCCATATGTTAAGTGCAGGGTGCGAAAATAAAAAAAAGTAAGAAAGTATATATTAAAAGTTGAATTTGCAGTCTGTGTGTGTGTAAGTGTGTTCATGTGTGTGTGGAAAAGTCAAAGCAGAAATTAAACTGAAGATTAAGCCAAGGCAGAAATTTCTTGCCGCCGCTTGATGCTGCATGGTAGAAGTCGTCGCTTTGGGTGATTACCAAGCATCACATTAAGCTGACAAATACACACACACACGCACACACAGAGAGAGGGAGAGTTCCATCAACACACACTTATGTTTAATCAGATGCGCATACATACATATTTGAGTGAGCATTTGTAGCTGGGCTGTGTGTGTGTGTGTGTTTATTTTTCCCTCTTTTCTGTTCTTGTCGTATTTACACTTTTTTTTATTCATTTCGCAAGTCACTTTGTTTACTTCATACTATTTAACTTAGCCAGGCAAAGTGAGTTTTAGCTGCTGCTTCGAAAGTTGTTGCTTTTTGCTGGCGCCACGGTACGTATGAGTGATTAAAAGTTTTAGCATTAAGCAAATTGCGTTAAATCTTGCCCCATGATTTTGTTGCTGTTGTGTTTTTTTTATATATATATATATATATCTTGTAGGCTATGCTAATTACATCACGCTCCAATAAACAATGTACAAGTTGAAGTCATGACAGCAGCTGCAGCAGCAGCAGCAGATTCGACCTTCCGATGTCTAATGCCAATGCCGATATCCCAATCTAAATCCAATACCAATTCCACCAATTTAACGAAATACCAAATCGTCAATCGTTGTTTGCGCTTTGCTTTTGGTTTTCGTATCGTCTTGTTTGGGGCCAAGTTGTTCTGCGGCTGATTTGATATTCTATGATAGTGGCACATGCGAATCTGGCATTTCAATTTGCCCTCTGCTTTTGCCAATTATTATGCAACAAACAAATAATCGAATATCCTTTTGAAAACTTGCCGCAGCTGTCGCCTTAAGCTAACTAAAAGTTAAACAGCAGCACTAGCTGCTAGCCTCTGAATATTTACAAAGAGATGATAATACTTGTTTGGTTGGGCGCAAAAGTTTTTAATCGATGAAAGTTTTTGTTTAAGTACGTGACGGAGTTTTTCCCAAGCCAACCAAACTTAACCAAACTAGACCGAACCGAACCGGAAGACAACTTTAACATAATTGGCAACAGCTGTGTTTTCCCATACATCAATTTGTCAGAAAAATAGTCAGCACATAGTAGTAGTGTAATTAATTGGTTGGCAACTTCAAACATGACATAAATTCTATTTCAAATTTATGCCTTAGATAGCACATTTCAATCGATTTAAAACAGCCGACAAATAACAACAACAACAATTCTACTTTGACAAACACGACAAACACCACATTTCTCTGGCATTGCCCAAGCAATTCTTTTTTTATATTCAAATATTAAACATAAATTGATTGCTTATGGTACAAATACTGGCTTAAAGGGTTCTTTAAATTATTTTTTATTTGGTTAAAAATTATGGCAAATATTATTGAAATACTGTTATGAAATTGTAAGTCCTCATGCGCGAAGCATTTGGTTTGGTTCTGTTATTTATTTTATAAATGTGTTGTTATGATACTATTTCTGCATTGTACGGATTCAACGCTTCATCTAAAAAAAAAAAAAATTAAAAAAAACTGTTATGAAAAATTTGAAAACTCTTGAAAAAATATTGGGCACATTTTTGACACCTATTTTCACAAACAAATGAATTTAATGAGACATTCGCCTTTAGCACTTGTCAATTAGACCTAACACACACACTCACACACACTATTGAGATAAATATTTATAGAAGTATTTGTATGACATAAAAAGATTAACTTTTATCTGCTAAGGCATATATTTTCGAAGTTGAGAGAACAAGCGTTCAAGTAGATAATTACAACGAAGGAAGGAATAGCTGCTACGCACACAAGCTAAATAGAAAAACTTTTACAGACAGACACACACACAGAAAGACAGATGTGTAAAGTGAGATAGAAGCCCATAAATAATAATTAAATGCTTGACTAATTACTTGTGTAATTTGCTGTTATTAAGCAGCAATAGCAACAAAAGCAACAGCAACACCAACAAAAGACGCCAAACAGACGGAAGTTGACGCCAAAATGGCGTTGTCATAATAGAAACGTATAGATAAAATCAGACAGTAAGCACATATGTCTATGCTTAAAGAGAGACAGAGAGAGAGAGATAAATCGAAAGCGATTCGCATAATGAGCCAGCAATATGTCGAGTTATGCTTGTCGCTATCGAAATTAAGTTCGAGCTGCCGAGTTGCTTATACTAGATAAGCATTTGTCAATGCATAAGTAATCGTAACAACTGTGTGCTCGTGTGTATTTGAGTATGTGTATGTGTGCGTGTGTGTGTGTGTTTGTGTGTGTGTGTGTGTTGTGTGGTGGAAAGTGGGTGTTGACGATGATTAAGTTGACAACAACTGTCAACTTTGCTTTGGCGCACGCTCACATAACCTAAACGCACTCACACAATCACACACACGAACAATCACACACACACACACACACACACACTCAATTGCCGTGGCAGCTGCCGTCTTGTGGTTTTTCGCAGCTCCTTTTGGCTGGTTTTAATGAGTCTTGATTTATTTCATTTCCTTCATGTTCAATACGACAGTGTCGACAACGTCGTCTGTGCGTTGTCATCTTGTGCACTAATACACACACACACACATTAACACACGCAACATTTTTGTGTCGGGCATCTACTTATTTACATGACTACACCAAAATTCATTACGCCATGCTCTGTCTCTTTCTCTGTCCCGAACTTTGGCATCTGATATGTGCTATCTGTATCTCTGCATAATTTCCCCAACCCCGCCCGTCTTTCCTTTGCTGTTATAGCCTCCAGCTCGTTTGCCAGCACTTGCCGTTTTAATTAAGACATTGATTGCTTAATTAAATTTATTTGCAACCGCCGTTTAATGGTGACATCGCTTAGCGATTTGAAGTCTGATTCGATAAACGACTTCCGTGTGTGTGTGTGTGTGTGTGTGTGCGTGCTTGTGTGTGTGCGTGTGTGAAAATGCAATTTAATACTTCCGTGCGAAATAATTATTTATGTTCTGAATTCAATATGTTATTTATATTATATCACAGCAAATGAATTAAATATTTTCCGAGTTTTGCATATGAGTCTTTGAAACAAAATTAAGTTTCTCAACTATTGAACATTTGACTAAAAGCAGCAATGAAATATTTTCGTATGCATTCAGATTTGCAATAGCTTAAACGATTCAATGGGAAAAATGCCAAAAAAAAAAGAAGAGAAAAGGTGAACTCACAGCATGTCGCAGACTTATCCCCAGTCAACTATCTTATCGAAAAGCTGCCATGTTAGCATTCGGTTAAGCTAGTTGAAAGCTCCTTAAAATTGTTTTTAACAACTTTTCTGCCATAAAAGCCAAAGCAAAATCCAAGAATTTTTATGTATGTTTTGCAATCAATAAACAGAGTTTATTTCCATGCTATCTTTTGCCTCAAGTTATATTAGCTTCAAATAACAAAAATATAATATTTATTTACGATTTAAACTTAAATTTTCTCTCATTATATTTATCTATAATTTTTTTTTGTATTAATATTTACTAACATTAACCAGCGGAATCCGTACGAGCTTTTCAATATCCGGCACTTAAATTTTATTACTTTGCACATTTGCTGCCGCCGTTCTATGCAACCTGTGTTGCACGTGCTCGTGCTTACAGCGAAAACAAGAGAGGAAGAGAAACAGCAGTTTTCTTCACTTTTTCGTTCTTGCCACCTCATTGTGGTGCCACACATATAGCGCAAAGTGCTGCTGCTCTTGCGAACTCTACATTCTCTGCATATAATCTCCATAAAAATACATATAAACAAAATGTAAAATTCATAAAAAATGCGAGCACGAGCACATTTTCATTTTCATTTGCATCTTGCTGCTGCGTTGCAGCTGGCTGTAGTTCCACTTTAGTTCACCGCATCGTATCGCATTGCATTGCTTGCTGTTCCCCTATTCTATCTCTTTTCCGCACGCGTCTCTCTGTCCTTTTCTATGCATTTGCTTTGACTATGGCTGCGGTTTCTCTTTTAGTCTCTCTCGTTCATGCAATGTTTATTTGCCTAAGCGCTGCTTGTTGTTTGTTTACATTTAACTTCTTCTTTTTATACTCGATACCGAAGTTAAAGAGTATATTGGGTTTGTGCAATGTCCGTCATGATGTCTGTCCGTCCGTATGTTTGCAATGTTTTTCCACACCCTTAAAGCTTGAGACTTGAAACTTTGCTAATATCCTTATCTTTGGCATAGTTAATTAAAGTTTTAAGATTGAGGTTCTACGATAACTGGACAGCTGGCATATCGATTACTTCGAAATCGATTTATCCACCCATTTCGTACGCCCTTACAGATATAACTACCAAATTTGGGGAGAAGATAGCTTGTAAAATCCCTTAAACATTCGGATCCACGAAGGTATTAAATTTTTTAAAAAAGTCACTTTATTTATAATAAAGAATTTTATTCACAAATGTTGCACAGCTGAACTTTGTACAAATTATAATTTACTTACATGTGTGTAAAATTAATAGTCAAAATACATAATTAGTGATGCACTTAATTTAACCATATTTATCATAATCATTATCATATTTATTTAAATTAATAACATAATCATATTTATATATGTGTTCTTGCCTGTTTTGTATTTGCAGAACACTATAAAATACTACCAAGAGGGGAAATTGGATAGAGACTCCGCTTCGAAGAGTGGCTATCGGCCTATCGTGGCAGAGAAAGCTCGTAGTCCTCGCTTCTTCCGCCCACTCCAATTTTGGGCCTGGAGCTTTATAGAAACGCCTGGTATTTACGGCAGCCCAAGTAATTGGCAGGATGCTGATCACCACAGTTGTAGCACCTCGTTGCTGCGGGGTCGAGTACAGTCCTTGGCAGGGTATTCTCCAGCACAATATTTAGCCGTGTGACCAAGCTTCTGGCATCGATGGCATTGCAGGATAGCAGTGCGCTTGCGGAGGGGTTCAACGATGACTCTCATATGGCATAGTGTCTTGATTGCCAGAAGGTGCCTTGCTCGTTGCGCATCTTGGGCGTATGGTCATCTAGCACATTGTGGCCCATTTTTCCAGTTCCTTCTTTATCTGGCTAAGCAACGGGCTTTGGTGCAAGCCTTTAATGCAGACTCTGTACGGGCCTGTCTTCTTTCAGCTGATAGCAGTGAAACGCGTACTCTTTTTACTCAGGCCAGCTGACAATTCTGCAATATTTGCAGGCTTCATCCTAATATAAGTTAAATTAATGTAAATTTGTATACTTATACATAGCACTTTAATCCTTGAATGCAGTTGGATAGATTTAGTCCTTGCGATGTTAATGCATAATGTCCTTTAAAAATCAGCAAGGATTGTTCCAAGTTAAGCCAATTTTCTTAAAATGACATATATTTTTTGTCCATAACTCAGTCATATCCTAAAGGATATCAAAAGGACACATATTTTTGAGCTCACTGAAGAGAGGTCTAACAATCGGCATTCAAGGATTTTGGAAATTCCACAAAAAATTTTGACTAAAATTCATCAAGGGGGTAGGTCAGAAAATTTAACAAAAATCACAAAATCCTTTATATCTCGTCCGTTTTAAGGACTAGCCGGATGTCCTTTGGTCAAAAAAAAATCCGTAGCCTGCCAATCCATATAAGCTTATCAAAAGGATGAAAGTCCTTAAAACAGCTGAAATAAAAGGACTTTTCTTCAAACATAAAATCACGTTTTACTCGGCCGTATCCTTGCAGATCCTTTCGAGACATATGTCAAAAAAATTGTATTTTTAAGGGCTATCAACTGACCAAAGGACATTAGCATAGTCCTTGCAGTTGTCGAGAAAACAAGGATTTTATGATTTCTACTCAAATTCCCTTGCTTGCCGATGAAATTTTCTAAGTGTTTGGGTTCTTAGAGTACCCCATAAACCTTGAATGCAGTTCGATGGAGCTGGTCCTAACGATGCTAACGCGCCATGTCCTTTGAAAATTTGTAAGGATTCGACCTAGTTAGCGTTAGTTTTGTAAATCCACTTGTCTCAACTTAAGTTCAATCCCAAAAGTATGCCATAAAGTTTTGAATTTTCAGACAACAAAATTTTCAGCCTAAAAGTGTGCTATAATATTTTGAATTTTCAACATTAAAAAAACCAATTTTTTAGATTTTTGTATTTATTGTTTTATCTTTTATTAGTATGTATATTTCATGTAATTTCCCTTTCAATTTACAATATATATGTTTAATAAATATAAATTTGTATACTTACACAAACGATGTGCCTTCGAATTTTAATTGCGTTTGCCTTATGGAATAACCTACTGATAACATTTTTATTCTTGAATGCAGTTCTATAGATTTAGTCCTTGCGATGCCAATGCACAATGTCCTTTGAAAATCAGCACGGATTTGGCCAAGTTAAGCCAATTTTCTTAAAATGACATCCATTTTTTGTCCATAACTCAGTCATATCCGTAAGGATATCAAAAGGACACATATTTTTGAGCTCACTCAAAAGAGGTCTAACAATCGGCATTCAAGGATTTTGGAAATTCTACAAAAAATTTTGACTAAAATTCATCAAGGGGGTAGGTCAGAAAATTTAACAAAAATCACAAAATCCTTTATATCTCGTCCGTTTTAAGGACTAGCCGGATGTCCTTTGGTCTAAAAATAGTCCGTAGCCTGCCAATTCATATAAGCTTATCAAAAGGATGTAAGTCCTTAAAACAGCTGAAATAAAATGACTTTTCTTAAAACATAAAATCACGTTTTACTCGGCCGTATCCTTGCAGATCCTTTCGAGACATATGTCAAAAAATTTGTAATTTTAAGGGCTACTAACTGACCAAAGGACATTAGCATAGTCCTTGCAGTTGTCGAGAAAACAAGGATTTTATGATTTCTACTCAAATTCCCTTGTTTTCCGATGCAATTTTCTAAGTGTTTGGGTTCTTAGAGTACCCCATAAACCTTGAATGCAGTTCGATAGAGCTGGTCTTGGCGATGCTAACGTGCCATGTCCTTTGAAAATTTGTAAGGATTCGACCTAGTAAGCGCTAGTTTTGTAAATCCACTTGTCCCAACTTAAGTTCAATCCCAAAAGTATGCCATAAAGTTTTGAATTTTCAGACAACAAAATTTTCAGCCTAAAAGTGTGCTATAATATTTTGAATTTTCAACATTAAGGCTGGCCGCACACCGGAGCCGACAAAACGTTTTTCCATGTTTTAGTGTGTCGCATCTATCATAAAGGCATTGGTTCTTATGGCTGCCCGCACACCGGAGCCAACAAACATAAAAACATTAGAAATGTTTTGCTTGTTTGATTCGGTGTGCGATACTCCATAAGCAAGCGTGTAATTTTCGTCACGAAAACATGTCAAAACATTTTGTTGCCTTTGAATGCAGTTTTATCCTTGAATGCAGTTCGATAGATTTAGTCCCTGCGATGCCAATGCACAATGTCCTTTGAAAATCAGCAAGGATTTGGCCAAGATAGAGCTAATTTCCTTAAAAGGACATCCGTGTTTTATCCATAGCTCAATCATATTATTAAGGATATCGAAAGGCGATATGAGCTTACTGAAAAAAAGTCTAACAATCGGCATTCAAGGATTTTCGAAATTCTACAAAAATATTTTGCGGTGGCCGGGGGCGGAATGGGTGAACGGGCTCCAAAACTTTGAAGCAGTTTTTTGGGGGTCGTTACCAGTTATCTTCCTACAAAATTTAGTGACTAGCTCAAACAATATGGAAGATACACGCATTCCCGTTTTTAGAGAAGCGTTGGGCAGTTGGAGGCGGCAAAGGCAATATGGATGGGCGTGCCATCCAAAATTTTAATGAATTTTAATAGGCATTTCTGGTTTTAAACTGCGGAGGAGCTGGGGAAGGAACCCCTACCTAATCCTTTGTATCGGTTTTACTACTGGTATCGAGTATACCGCAGTCGGTTGCGTCCGACTGTAACGTTTCTACTTGTTTTAGTGTTATTTCGGTTTATGTTTCTCCCTTTTGTGCGGGTGTCAATTTTATTTACTTTTTACTGCAGCAACTTGACTTTTATGCACGTTTCGTTTCGTTTCGTTTCGTTTCGTTTCTCTACTTCCGTACTTCCTATTGTTCCCTCAATGTTCTACTTAGTGCTCCCTGTTGCACCCGGTCGCAGTTGTGTACTCGTTTCTATTCTGTCTGCTCGTCATTCGATCTCTCTCTCACTTTCTTTCTATCTCTCTCTCTCTCTCTTTTTCTTTTTTTACTCCGATTAAAGTATTTTTAAACGTTTATCTTAAGTGGTTTTCCCGTTCCTTAAAATTGCATATAATTGTAGAGCGAAGAAATGCTTAGTTAAGTGCATAGATAAAGTTGTATTTCAACTCTATCATTAGCAAACTTGAGACTCTTTTCTTATACAAATTTGCAGCTTAAATGTTAACAAAACGATAGAAGCGAAATGGAAATTTTGAGCTGCAATATTGATTACGTCTGCAAGTTTGAACTGATTGAAATATTGCTGATAAGCGTTTCTAAAGGCGCGACAAATTCGCCAAGTTGAAATATGTAAACAAATTTGATTTTTTCAATCAAGAATAATCAGTTCAAAGATACTCTTTAGTCTTCTCGATGTTGTTTTTGTGCTCCTACACTTTTTTCTTTATAAAAACAATTATAATAAAGTTAGAAAATATAAGCAGGTATTGTGTGAATATAATATTGTAAGCGCATTATTCTGTGTTAGTCAGAAAGACTTTATAAATGTTTGCTGTTAATTTGTTTTGTGATTACAGAGTATAATAAGCAGTGCTCAGCTTAAGCTTTCACACACGAACGCACACATACAGAACTCTTAAACGCATAATGTAAACATAAACGAGGGGATATATAATATCAATCGCTTGGGGCAAGCAGCAACAGTCGCACACTGGCAGTCAGAACCTTTTGATCAGACCACGAACAAGATGGACTTTGTATTTGCCGTAGAGGATGCTCACGATGAAAACATATTGACGCACGAGTTGCCTATGGATAAGGAGGTGAGATTGAACTTATAAACTACACTATTAAATGCAATGCAAACTTTAAAAATGTTGATCATTTTCAGATGTATTTGTCGTTAATATTGTCGCTGCTTACACTCGAAACCCATTCGGATGGCAGCTCTGTATGCGATGAGGAGACAGTGCGTATGCGTCGCCAGCTATTGATCTACAAATCCGAAGTGGATGCATTGGACCGCAATGATGAAAATTACTATCTGAAGAAGGAGCAGCTCATATTTAAGATATTTTGTGAATTTCGTGGCCTTGTCTATGAGCCAGAACTGCATGAATATCCGAATGAAGATGAATAAAGTGCTTTAAAGCAACAAGGCGAGGCAACATTAGCCCTGCCTCTCAGCTTAGCTACTGACTTGACTTAAGTTGGAAATTAATGTTTTTGGCATTTAAATTTACCGTTGCCAGGCAAAGCCCCAGGACAAAACAGTCACAGACACAGCTAGGCTAGCCTACCTTTTTTGTAGCTTGTCAAGGAAATTAATTTCAGCTAATGCCACAAGAAGCGTTGGCCTACCTGACGAACCATTTGAATGCCAAGCGCTATATATATATTTTTAAACCAAATAAAACAAGCGTCAGGGCGTGGCACCTAAACTACCTATCTCCCTCTCTCCCGCTCGCTTTGTGTGTGTGTGTTTGCATTCTACAAAATGACTTAACATGTCTAGAAAACTGTTTGGATTATTGCTCTGACAGGCAACGACGACAATTGATTGTCTTTCAGCTAGTACACTAGGAGTATCCCGCATTATTGCCCACAGGTGCCACACCAAGTGGCATGTTCATGAGGCATCATAGACATCATTAAGAGAGAAACTCTTTATACCCTAACTGATAGTATTTTAGTTTTGTAGTCAAGCATAGCATAGGAATTAGTTTAACATATTTCCCATTCATCCGGCAAGGGTATTAGAATCTTCTATAACGTCAACTTTATTGATCTCTGGAATGTTTTAGAAAATTGGCCAAGCCGCTTGTTGGAATGTGGCTCTAAATAACTGAAATGAACTGAACTGAGCTGATGTTTCATTAACATTTCGCTGCTCAAAGTAGCGCAAAAGAGGAACAGCTAGCTTTTAGTGTGGAATTTGTTTAATTAAGCATAGTTGGCCAACATTTTGACATGTGCTGTAACGCAAACCCCATCCCATCCCCGTCTGCCTAGTTGCCATTCCAATTAATTGCGTTATCGAATATAATAAGGTGCACAAACTTTAATCTAGAAGCTCCTTGAGATATCAACAGTTCAAAATACTAGTACATAATGGCGGCTGCAAGTTTCAAGCCTCAATTAATTATTGCAGAATAAGCGCGTTCTCGTTTGCCATCCTTCTCCTGTCACGCACATATGCACGCCACCTGGTGGGCAGAAGCGTATAATTAAGCATCGTCTTCCGTTTTCGGCATAGCCATAACCCCATCCCCATTCCCAACCCACCCCACTAACTTAGCGGTTTTTAGATGCGTGCCGGTGTTCCCAACTCATTTGGTCGACTCTGTGCCGTTTCGACCCATTCACTCAAGTATTAATAACGCCAAAGTGTTGCATAGGATATTTATTAAGATGCCGTCGCCGGCAGGCTCTGCCACTCAGCGGCAACACTTGGTCGGGAGGCGACCCCGTTCGTTCGTTTGTTCGTTCGTTCGTTGATGCCTCAGCTGTTGCCACTTCAAAATATTTAAAGCAATGCGCGGGGGGCCTAGCTTTGGGTTTTTATTTTTAATTTTATATTTCTCATCTTTGTTCCTTTTTTTAGTTTTTGTTTGTTTTCGGCTAGCAGCCGGCCTTGGCGCTTGTCTCTATATTTTGGGGTAATTTATAAACAATGTGCCGTATGCTTTATTTTAAATGCAAAGCAACTTTTAAGACTTAGAAAAGTGATTCAAAGCTTGCAAGAAATTTATTCAATACTGATAAAAAACAAAAACAAAATTGTTTGATTAGAAGGCTAAAGTTTAATCAAGAATTTTATAGCCCAGTAAATACATGCATTTAAAATATATTAAACGTAATATTTTGTTTGGCTACATCGAAGGTTAAGCTCAAAATTCTTTAAAGATTTTCCGTGCTTATCAAATTTTTTGCATTTTATTACATTAGTGTGCTAAATAAATAAATTTGCTTTGGAGCAACTCAAAATATGAGCAGAACTTATTACAGCTGGAATATTCGCATTCATTTATTATATTTCATTCTTTTGGGTGCAATCCTTTTTAAAACGCAATGCCACAAAACTCAACCCATGCATGCATACGTTTCTTTTCCCTGGTCCTTGGCCTGCTGAAAACTTTCGACCAATAAGTCAAAGTGAAAAGCCAGGAAGTTAACTGTGTGTGTGTGTGCTTCTTTTTTTGGAAACTGCAACTCCTGCAAACTGCAAAAAAGATGAACTGACACTGCCATAAAATACTACAAGCCACAAAAGGAATGCGGTTTTATGCAGTGTGTTTTGGTCTTGAACAAGACTAATGTGAAGTCTATGTGATGCGATTACCTAATAAGCACAATATACTCGTAGTAATTTGAGTTTATGTAATAAAAATCCTAAAGCATTTACGTTTTGTGGCAACTGGAAAATAAATATTTATTTCACAGATGTTGGTTTGTCAAGTCAACAAAAAAAAAACAAAATTTAACGATATTTGATTTATAATTGAATTTTATTCCCTCCAGCAAGTTTTAATAATTTTTCAATATTTTTGCTCATATAGTTTTTGCAATTGCTTTGAAGTCTCACGCTGAGAGACGTGCATCGATAGGGCAAGCGCGAGAATTGTGAAATAAAAAGAAAGAAGTAGGGAGAGCGAGCATACACACAAAATATCTATGTAGACAGCCCGCTGTGGGTGTGAATTTATGGTTGTTGGCGACGTAAGGTCATATTCATAGTTCAGCGTGCATATGTCTGCACGGCTTGGCCCAACAAATCATCATTAAATGGAGCGAAGGAAGGGAGGGATGGAAGAGCCGCGTGGACAACATGCGGACTGCATGTTGGGCTGCCATAAATAATAATTTAATTATTTTATTACTTTAAAATGCCGTACAAATGCATTTTACACACGCCCTAACAATTAACATGCTCAAACGAAAGGCTTAAAGTCCATAGAATAATTGCATTAATAAAAAGTGGCTAAAAGTGAGCAACAGCAAAGGCAACTCGGTCCAGAAAATCTATTGAGGCAAACAAAGCACAGCCAGCCAACAACCCAGCGCCAGAGAGCTGTAAGTAAGTGAGCTGGGGCAACAACATACAAAAAAAAACAAAAAACAAATGCCATTGACAAACGAAGAGGACGTAAAAAGAAAGAAAGAACGAAGGGTGGATTGGACAGCGGGGCAAATGGTTTTCATTTCAGCTTTTCAGGCTCTTCTGGCGTTTGAAATGTCACAACAGTGCGACAAAAAGGCGTTGCCGCAATTAGCCCCAGCCAGCCAGGCAAACAGAACAGAACAGAACAACACAGAACATAACAGAAAAGAACACACGCTATGCTTTAGTTTATATGTATGTATGTATGCGTGTATATATGTAGGTGTGTAGCAGATGTGTGCACATACTTTTTGTTGGCACGGTCACACAACAACAGACATCATGATGCTTATTATGCTTGTGGCAGCCCTTTTAAACATGGGCTCCATTTCAACACGCACGCACACACACGCCATTTGAAATATGTATCAGTATCTCTGTATGTGAATGTGTGTGTGTGTGTGATCATAATTGTTGTTTCTGCAAATAACAGCAGCATCAGCAGCAGCTAAAACAACAACAATTATAGCGCAACACACAACAAAAGGGTTTTTAGACACACACACACACACACACACACACAGTCTTTGGCAACCGTATTTGGCCTGCTTAAAAATGTCAACTGGAGCTTCCCCTCCTTACCCGCCTCGTTCTTATTGTGGTTTGGTTTTGTATAGCAAAGTTCATGTCGCCCTTACAGCTAATACATACATACAACAATAACAATGCTAAGCACTGGCATTTTATTAAGAGATGTGCTCCAGAACAAAAAACAATTGGTACACACAAAAGCCAGGTGATTCTAAGTATGCGTACTAGTAGTTGAGTCAAGCTCAAAGAACTTAACAAACTTAACTTGCAGCTTATAAAAGATGTAAAAGCAACCAGACTTTTTGAATTTAGAAGTTTAATTAAAACTTGCCGTTTTAATCTGCTTACAAGTCAACAAGAAAACGAACAGCGAATACTTAAATTCAAACCTTGAAAAGGCGACGCAAAATATAATTTAAAAAAGGAAAATTTTAACATGAAAAACTCGAAAAAAAAATTAATAAATAATCCATTTCTAAAAAGGCTGTCAACTTGTTTTTCAGCTACACACAGCTTGATGGATTGATTTTTGACATGTCCCATATGAATGTTAAAAATTTAATAACTATCGAACAGTGAAAACTAACTCAATAAACCAGTTTTTATATGCACATATGGCAGGTCACAGCATGAGGTAAAATAGATTTTAGGCTAAAGCAAATTAAATCAACAGCTGCGCACTGTTCGCATTGAAATATCTACAATGGAAATTTTCTATAAAACAATAAATAAAAAAATAAATAAAAACAAAAAATAGTTTATCTGACTCGACACAGAGACATGTATACATTAAAGTAAATTCGATTTGAGCGTATAAACAATGTAAATTCATGAACAAAATTCACATCGAACTGCAGCTGAAACTTGAGACAATTTGACTAATTGCTCATTAGTAAAAATAAAGAAACACAAAACAGAGGAAGTGGAAACCTTAACGAGCAGCATGGCTAGCGAAAATAAATATTTAGTTTACTTTTGCAGCTGCAGTTGTTTATTTTTTCATTACCCCCGAACTGAACTAACATTTTGTGTGGTGGCTGTGTGACTGTGAAAATTATAGCTGGCAGCTCAAGGGTTGAAAGAAAACTTAAAAAGCTAAAAAAAAAATCCAAAAAATAAAAAACGAGAATTAACTTAAATTTCATTTGAGAGGCGTGCACAAACGCAGACAGGCAGGCAGGGCAGGCAGGGGCGTGAGCGAGGGGGCAGCAAGGCATAAAGAAAGTAAAATAAAAGAATTGCTAAAAGTTTTCTCATGTCGCGCAACGAACAGGCGGAAACGGAAATGGAAATGGAAATGGAAACGGAAGTCACATTGGGCGACATGTGCGGACATGTGGCCATAATTTCAACACTCATAAATATGTACATTCAACAATTTTGTGCACTTTGCGGAATTGCCACACCAACCAACCAACCAACAACAACAACAACAACAACAATGCCAATCACATTACAACAATCGCAGCTATTTTATAAAATTTACATTTATTAAAACAACACAATAAAATAATTATTACAATAATAACAACAAGCATTTACTGAGCAATGGTTTTAATTAAAAAATAAATTTAGGCCTTCCAAAAATAAATGAACAACAACAACAAACAAACAAACAAAAACATCAACAAAACGTGCAAATTATACAAAAACTTAGCTGTTCGGTCACACAGACACTACAATAATAAGGAGGGCAACAGCAGCAGCAAAAGCAGTAACAAAACACGCCGAACATTGTATACCCTTTACAGTTGTATAAACAGTTTATGTCGAAGTAATGATGCCCTGTCTGCAAGGCTATAACAAAAGCCAGAGCCAATAGGCACGTCTTGACCAATAAACAAAAAAGCGTCGATGACACTTAAAAAGAATTCACCGAGACAACGAACAAAGAGAGAGTGACCGACAGAAAGAAAACGTAAACAATGCCACAAAAACAACAGTGGCACGTGGCACCTGCCATTCCTCCTGCCTCCGCCTGCTAAATGCTCACGTAGTCGTCTTAATGAGCCACAGGTTTTACTTTCGCCAGGTAGCAACAATAAAACCAAAAGACAGAGAGAAAGACTGACGAACGAGAGCGAACAAGAAAACAGGACAATAGCAACGTCCAACAACAAAAAAAGAAGATGAAATAAAATGGCTTAATTTATTAAAACACAACAACGACCTTTTGGCCGTGTGTTTAATTAAAAATATCAAAATATTCAACAAAAAATTGCAAATGCAATAACAAAACACAAAATGTCCTCGTTCCTTGAACGGCTGCGTGGGTGTGCGCCCTGTGACATTGGACACCTGGAGAGCGTCGAAAGCAATGCAATTTTCAAACAATTTCCGCATGTCAACCTAGCTTCTACAGTAAACACACCCATAACATGACCTCCTGCCGCTCTTCCTTCCTCTCTTTCTCTCTCTGTCTCTCTCTTCCTGTCGCTTGACGTCTGACAGCCTTAAGTAGTTTGTAGATTCAGCCACCCAAACAGTCTGTGAAAGTAATGTCTGAAGCATCTGACAATGCTGTAATTTGGCCAAATTGTTACCATCTAATTGGCAGCACATAGCACTCGCACAGACCGCATACTTACAAGGAAAACACACACACACACACAGAGAACCCACAAACAAAAAATCCATGCCTAGCTAAATGTAGCAAAAGTTGCTTTATAGCCAAAAATAAATTTAGTAAGTTTGTTGGCTGTTTTCTAAAAATTCTTTTATTGAGGTAATAAGACTAAAAGTTGTGTTAGATAATCACTTTAAAATTAAATATCTTCGATTGCGTCTTTGAAAATTCAAAATGGAATTAGAAAATAAGTGAAATAAATTTAAAGTCTGACTGAACATTTTTGACAATTTTAATTGAACATTCACATAACTTATCATTGGTTTTATTGGTTTCCAAAGTAATAATTTTGGCAATTTGCAAAACTAAAACATAAACCAAATGTGACAAATTGTGAATAGAAAACTCTTTGGGCAAATGCAAAAAACCACAAGCTTAAATAAAACGCCCCAAAAGCTTTGGGCCTGAAGCAGCAATTAATGCAAAGCATTTGTCAAGGAACCGAAACTGAAACCGAGGCCACAAGCATGTATCAAAAAAAGAAGGAAAAATAATGAAACGAACGTGAAAATGAAGCTAAAGCTGCAATTATGAGCGGCATTCAATCAAAAGTCCCTCAGGCAACGAATAGTATGTGTATGCATGTGAAATAGAAACATTTTTGTGGCCAAAGAAAGTTGCTGACAGTCAAATTGGTCAAAGAAACAAGCCCACACACACGCTCAACGAGAAAGTGCGAGATCCTAGGGCCAAAACAAGATATATTCGGGGTTGGCAGGAAGCATTATAAAGGCCATTAATACATAGCCAAATAAATAAAGGCGATCCACGAAATCAAAGTGTGAAAACACCGCTCAATGGTTTCTTCGGTTTCCCCAACATGATAGGCAAGTAAATTGCTTCGTCGAAGGCAAAGCGGGAAGTGAAAGTGAGTGTGAAAGGTAGGTGGTATTCAAACAGTTTTCGATTGTGGTCAGGGTTGTATTTTATTGTTTGTTCGGTCTTCCGAAAAAGGCAGCAAATCTTTCATTATTCATTATAAGCGCCACACAGACCGCAATAACTTTAAGCACGCCCAAAAAACCAACGTAGCCAGAGAAAGAAAACTTGGAAGTCATTTATCTTGCAAACGCTCGATAGCCGAAAAGTACTAGTCGGTCAGTCGGTAAGTCGGCCCAGTGTTGTACAGTTTACCGCAGACCCAAATGCTCATCAATCTTTCAATAATGCGGCTCAAATTGCAGTCGGAATGGGACTTCTTCTCTATTTACTCTCTCTCACCTCTCTAACCTCAACCTCAACTCAACTCAACTCACCACTTTCACACAGGTAAGTACTTCTATAGTTGAGAGCAAACCAAGCATCAAGCAGCAAACCAGCAGCCGGAGTTCAGTGTCATGTAAATTTGTTTGCGCTGTTGCACGTGGCCAATAAAACGTCTTGGAATGTGCCCTCACTTAAACGGCAATTGAACCACTATAAACTCACACACACACACACACATACACACATATATGATACTGTATAGCAGGTCATCAGGATAGAAAGAAAGACAGTCGAAAGTAAATAAATCATGCGGCCATCCTTGAAGTCCTTGAACTGTTAACGCGCATCCCACGCTTTAACGCACCCAGAACCGGCTTTTATTTATTTTTATCATTTTTCTGCCATTGACGATGCCACCACATACACATATGTATGTCCAACAGATATATCTCTATATAGTATATTTTATTCTGTCTTCCGTAACGGTTTTTTCTTCTTGATGGCTAATAAATTGGTGCCGCATTTCGCATATCCCTTTTATTTATGTTTGTGTTTAGCGCTTTTTATTGATTATCTACTGCGTAAAATATCTTCCCGAACGCGCCAAAGACAGCTTATCCTCTTTGTCTGCCTGCCTCGATACCGAAGATATAGAGTATATTGGGTTTTGTGCAATGTCCGTCATGATGTCTGTCGTAACTTTTTTCTTTACCTAGGGCATAGTAAATTAAAGTGTCAAGATTGGAGTTCTGCGATTATTAGGGGGCTGGCAAATCGATAAACTCGATAACTCAAAATCGATAAACCCACCTATTTCACACGCCCTTACAGCTAGAACTACCAAATTTGGGGAGAAGATAGTTACTAACAGCCTCCAAAATAATGCATCCAAAATTCATGAGCAACGCCCACCCATTCCGTCCCCAGCTCTCCCGCACAAATTTATAAAAACCACCCCTACCATACCGCCAACAGCACCCCTTTCTCCATATTTTACTAGCTTTGAGCTAGAGTCACGATATTTGGTATGAGTAAAGCAATTAACATGATACACAGATCTGCATTAAAACTTTGAATGCGACACTCCCATACCGCCGCCAGCCTCCCCTTCCCACTTTTAACAAACTTTCAGCTAGAGTCACTAAATTTGGAAGGAAGATAGCCTTTTGGCATCCCTATCTACATCAGACAATCTTTGAGGTCTCTTTTTATCTATTTTTTTGATTACTGGTATCAAGTATACCGCAGTCGGATGCGTCCTACTGCAACGTTTCTACTTGTTTTTTTTTTTTTTTAGAATTTTCACATTTTATAAAAGTACTCAACTTGTCAGATGCTAGCAGTAGTATATCGGATAGCTTGTCGGTTCAGTGCGTCTAATGAAGTTATGGCTTGTTTCGGTTGTTTGCTTTTCGATTTTCGCATTGTTCAAAGTGAAAAACTCTCGCTTTCTTCTCGTCTCATCTTTCTAGCTGCGTCTCCGTTTGCGTCTGGGGTAATATATTTTCATTAGGCTGAAAATTAAGTTGTTTCTTGTTCCACTTCTGCCCTGAGTCAGCGTAAATTATTTTCATTTATTTAATTGACAGAGAACGTTGAATTTATGAAAATTACCATCGATACATTTAACAAATGTTTACGGCTTGAGTGCGTTTTATATTTGCAGTAAACAAAAAGCAAATTTATTTTGATTAAATGGTATATACTTATATTTAGATGTAGGATTAATCATTTACAAGAAATCCCATATATTATTTTAATGTTTTTTATGTTTTGTTGGTCTTTAATATAGTATAATAATTCATTATGATGTGAATATGGTTAATTGAAAATTTGTTACTAAATCGCCTTAAATTCATTTATAAATTTTTTGAAGATTTTTATCAATAACTTCCAGCACTTTTGTAGCAAGTCGTTCAAAGCTGAATACTTTAAGTTCTTGCCACATTTATCCTTCGACTCTTTTAAGATATATGACTGTGTGGACAGTTTTGCACTTTCGGTTAAGATAGAGAGTTCTGAACACCAAATGCGAAGGCCACTTATTTGGCCACTTGATTTGGATGGATGCTCCTGTGCAATTAGATGCTCGATATATTGCAGAAAATTTACTGACGAACAATTCATTTTGAGCGATGAAAAACAACTGGAGCTGCTTGCCGCTTGTCGCTTGCCACTTACCACTTGGCCAACTTAAATAGCCAAAGATTTAAGCCATAAGTTGACTCACAACGGTTGGCAATCAAGCGAAATTGAAAGAAAAACACATGTGTTCAAGTAGCGACATTTTTCAACTTAAAATAGACACACAAAAAAATGAGTGTGAGAAGAAGAAGAAGAAATGCTTCATGTCTCGTTTGTCAAGTGTGGACATGGGATAAAGCATTTGTTCCCGCTTCTGCCTGCTGCGACAGGTTCTCGGCACGTAGCCAGTCGGACAACCATCGAGTGCAAAGGCCATTGCATCTTCTGGCCTGGAGAGTGTGACTTCATGACAGCCAGCGGAATTGTCGCTAGACGTGGCCAGCTAATATTTGCTACTTGGCTACTTGCAGCTGCAACATTTAACTGGCATCTGGCCAGTTTATCCGAAAGCCTTTTATAAGCCAATCGGGGACACGGTCGCTATTTAAAAGCACCAAAAAAAATGTTAAAAAGCTCACAAACTCACATCTTGATAAATTGCCATATGGCCAAATAAGTCACCGCATTATTATTATACTTAGTCACCAAAGTAATGTTGGTGCTCTGCATTTGACAAATTTACCGCATTTTTAATTGCTTTAAATTCCCAAGAAACACTTTAATGTTTACTCACAATTGGTTAAATGTTTCAACATAATAGACAAAAAAGCAATAAGAGGTTTAAATGCAATAACAATTGATATTCTAATTACCATATGTGCATTTATGTTTTGAAGTTTTCTGAGACTGTCAAAGACTACTCACAAATAGTGAAATGCAATCATTCATGTGTCAAATATCAACCGCTTAACTGCTGCCTGTTGCAAATCAAGTATTTGGAAAATAAAGCAATTGCTTGACAGAATCTGCATAACAATATCCGAAGAAAACAAGGCGGCTAAGCATAAAATAAAAACTTATTGCCTTAGATGTAAGCATAACTGTAAACTGCCGGGTACTTTGCTGCATTGAGAGAATGGGATGGTGAACAGAAGGGAAGTGAACAGCATTTTCAATCGATACGCTTAAGCACTATGCAGGGCAGGAGTAAAAGCTGTCTTAAGAGTTGAATAAACATGCGACATTTGATAGCCAAGTTAGGGCCTCAGATCAGAATTGGCCATTAAACGACATTGGACGTGCAAGCGCTCAAATTGAAGTGTTATGAGATAGCTGCCGCCAGTATCCATTATCCAAACGGCAGAGCTAATGCTCCTTCTCATTCTTCTTCTCCACATCTCCACTTGAAATTATCCCGTGCGCTTTAGCAGCACCTTTGGCTTGAAGTATATCCTGGTCTGCGGTAAGCCTTGTCACAGCTGTCATTATTTTTCGCTTCTCTGAACTAATCGCGCAACGAAACACGAAAACAGAAAACTGGTAAAGGGAATACCGCAATGCTTTCCTATGGGGAATATTGAGGCTATTGTTTTATTTCCAATGAGCGTCAATACCAATAAATTGGAGTGTTGGGGGTTATTCGACTACAAGTTGCTCTAGAATGTGCAATGAATTTTGTCAAAGCAACGATTATACAATTTTTTATTAAGTTTAGCTTGTTTGAAATTATGTCTCTTCTGCTTTTCCTCTTCCCTCGCTACTTCAACCTATTTTGTTAAAAAGCACACAGCAAACATTGAACTCACGTTAAAAGCTATAGGGTATAACAAACATTTTATGTTTTACGTGCCCTCTCTCACATTTTTCGCCATTTTATATTGTACCCGGGATTTTTTCTAGGACATGCAGCATGCAGTATCTATGCACCTTACGAATGTGTGAGCTCGTATCTGTCAGTTGATCGCTTTGTTCGTGTGTGTGTGTGTTTGTGTGTGTGTGTGTGTGTATGTTTTTCGGGCGCACTTTTCCAAACCGTTGGTTATGTTCTTTGGCAGCTTTTGGCCATCGAATACTGCAATTTACACAAACCCCTCGTACTGCATCATACACTTTGTGGCTGGCCAGCGGGTCAACTGCTTTTAAGGTTTGTACTTTGCTTTCGATTGCATTTCAACGTCATCTGCCGGCTGATGGCCAACGTGTTTATATACGAGCCCATATAATACCACTTTTACACAAACACATATACGTTTTTGCGGGTTTGTTTTGTGTGTGTGTTTTTTATGTGTAAATTGATTGAAGCGAGCCATAAATCCAGCGTTTATGGCATCCGACATAACATATGTTTTTTTTTAGAGAGAGAGAATGTTTGGTGTTAGTGTTTGAAAGCAAATAGAACAGTTGGTAAGAGGAATGGCTTGGGTCTGCTATTGTTTTAGATATTTATGGTGTGATAGAGATAGATTAATGCAGCAGGTAGTATAAAAAAGAAATGCTTTGAATTTAACTGAATCACACTTTTCAATTTTCCAGCTTGCTTTTATCGTAATGAAATCAAAATTTCTCTGTATTTTTTTCGGAACGAGAAAAGTAGCTTTCTGGTTTCCATTTTCCACTTGCATGTTTGCTTTAGCTTTTTGTCGATTTGTACATTTCGGTCACATATTGTGCTCAACTTAAACTTTTGCTACCCGTTTGCTCTATCACAAACTTCAACTTTGAGTTCAGGCTTTGTGCGAAACTATTGCAGACTTTTTCATTCCCATTGCTGATGCCTTTTGTCTCTCTCTCTAGTCTAGTTTTCTGTTTGGAAATGGAAAAGGCATCATCTGCACGTTATTGCCTCCGCCAGCTGAATGCCATAGATGAATGTGAGCGTCAGATTGTGTGGCTCTTGAATTTGAGCTCATCACGCATCACTCTCGAGCAACATTGTGTGTGTGTATCTCTATATGCACAGGTTTTTTGGGCAATTGCAAAACTTCCTGCCAGCCTGCTTGCTTAAATCTGGTTCCCATGCATCTCTGGCTAATATTCATTTCAAATGTCCGTCGTAATTGCACTCATCTATTAGCGTGCCCCATCTAGTTTAATAGTCCATCATCACACAGTGCCTTTTGTACCGGAATGAACTCGAGTGCGTACCCAAAAAGTATTCGATTTACTGCAGCGATACCCACTGCGTAATTGGGGTTATCGACAAAGTCCTATGCCCATTGTTAATTTGCATTTAATTAATGCCCTGGCACTATATTGTAGTTTAGCGAACTTTCGCAGCTGGGCGCACTAGGCACGCATTGTTGAGGCCTATTGTCATTTTTGTGCAGAATTCGATGCAGGAGTTCTCTCTTTTCCACTTTTATGCGATGTACGAATTTTGGGCGAATTTGTCAAGCGGACGTTGAAATTGCATTAAGAGCAACAACTCTAACAAATTTTAGCACGCAAATGTCCAATAATTGAAGGCTAAAATAAATGTTTGTTCCCTTTAAAAAGCATTTAATTTTGTGATGCTTTAATACAATGATAACTATAAATTTTGTTATATAACAAATTATGCAGGCATTCCACATACACATATATTTCTCTATGTCGACACATATAGCAGAATAGATACATAAAAATATCGCATAAACAGGAATGTCATGTGGGAACACAAATAAGCTGATATTTTATATGTGGTGACAACATTTTGTGAAATGACCAAATTTAATAGTGTTGCCTACTTTTCAGGGCACACAAATTAATTATGACAATTTCCGCTTATTTATTAGCGCTTTGCAGCTCACACAAAATGTTTTGTCAAATTAGCACAAATTTAGGGAACAAAACAATATAATTGTACGCAATACGTATCCAAACGTATAGAAAATCATTTGCGTCACTCCAAACTTGCCGCATAATTTGCCAGCAGTTGAAAACAATGGGAAACAGCATTCACTTGAACTATGGCAACATTTTGTGTGCCGCCGCCTCTTGAAATGCGCTTAATTTCAATCAGCGCGCACAGTAAAACAATGGAAGAACAAACCAGCAACAACAAAACTGACTAAATAAACACGAGCCAAGTCGCTAAACAAACGAAATAGCACTGAAACAGAGAGAGGGAGAGCCAAACATGAATCCACAACTATACTCAACTGTTCGAGCCGAACAAAACAGTCAAAGTTATGACACAAACACAACAACAACAAGTAAAACAATAGAAAGTTGCTTTGCTTAATAACGAAGATTTTATACTCTTCTGTTTTTGCGTTTCAACTCTGATGTCAACATAACTTAAAGATAATCAGAAGCTTAAGTTATTTCATTGAAACCTTAAACCAAAAATCAATAAACTTAACAACTCATTGGTCATTTTATACTACCAACTCGCATCATAGTATAACTGATATACTCTCTCTGAAAGTGTTTAGCGAAGCCGCTTAGACTGCGTAACAATGATAAAAAAAAAACGTTTAGAATAAAAAAAGACAATGTCAACGAAAAATTATGTTTAAAGTATATTACTATGACAGAAAAAAGAAATTTTAAAATTTATATTATTTTCAGTTAACAAAAGGTAATTAATAAAAGTTTTAAAGAACAAATAGTGACAACGAAACATAATGCCCAACTTAAACCATGGCCAGGGAATGCTGTATCACACAAAAAAAAAAAGCGTGGCATGAACTCAACGCATTTTTCTTAATTTTCTGGCAGACAAAAAAAAACCAAAAAAAAAAAATCAGCATAATTAAATGCGCATCAGCTTACCACGGCCGCTGACTTGGGAAGTTGCAGCATTGAGCGCAGGAGGAATCAGATTAAGGCGACTGCGCCTAGAAGTTTCTTAGCGAAAATTATAAGCAAATTAAATTATTCGCTGTCGTCAGTCGTTTTGTCTGTTTTGGCGCAGAGTTGTGGAGCGACGTAAGTAAAATATTTTTTTTGTAGCTGTTGGTTTTTGCGGTCGCTTTTTGGTACTTTGCGGTTGCTGCGCAATTTTGCGTGAGAGTGGCAGTGGGGGGATGCTGGGGGCCACAAAGGGGCGTATGCGTAATTTTTCACACTTTTGGACTGCGACTGCTGTTGTCTCATAATTTATGCACATTTTTTTATTTGTTTTTTTTTTCCTTAGCATTTGGCATTTTATTAGGCGTCACAAATTACATTTCAAATGGCATGCGATGCAGTGTGAACAAGAGAGAGAGAGAGCGGCGAAGGAGAGAGAGAGACCGAGAGAATGTGAGAAACGACAGCTTTGGACATGGTAAATGGCACCTTGGGGATTCAACTAATAGTTTGCTAATGCGCGTTTTATGCGCTCGAGATTGTGGCTGGTGAATTTTCACCAAATTGATGTTTTTGGCAGCAGCGCAGTAGCACAGTAATGAAAAATTTTGCAGCAAGGTTGGGAATACAAAAAAATAACATAAGAATAGTACTTAAAGGAATTCATGAAATACGCATTTGAAGCGTATTGCAAATATGTTCAATGAGTTACAACTTAGTTTGCACACATTTTTTAATCTACACAGAAGAAAGACTATTCAAAAATGAAAATGTATGCGAAACTATTTTATTCGAGCTATAAAGCGCTTAAAATTATACCAATAAGCTTTTCAAAATATTCAAAGCCCCAATGGAGATGGGGCATAGAGCATTACGAATACACATTTTGCATATGGGGTGAAATGAAAGGCAGGGGGGCATAGTAGCAGCTTAGCATAGTGCAAAACTAGAAATGATAGAAACAATAGAAAGTGTTGTTGCATAAATTCCATGCACAAAAGTTTTTGCATTTTTGGCATAGCGTTTAAGCACACAAGCACACACACACACATAGAGAGAGAACGCGAGGCAGAAAGCTTTTGTTGGCGTATCGATGATAAGTGAAAACGGCAGCAATGCAGCATTGTAATGCCAGGCGCCAAAGGTGAAATTATGGCAAGGCTGGCTGGCTAACGTTGCGTATGAGCAACCAAGCAAAGCATAACTTGATCTGTTTACCTATGGCCTTGGCTTACAACTTGTTGCATGGTCATGACAAACTTCTGGTGTGCTAGCTCACTAAAACTTTTGGTTATATAAGATATTATGTATACGCCCCGTAATCGGAACCCAATGAGTTGATGCTGCCAAGCAAACTATTCGTGTGTGTTAGCTGAAAATTAAGCAAGGCACGTAACAAAACTTGAGTCCAAACACAAACAGACAAACACAACAAGCTGGGTAACGAAAGCAAGTGCGGCACGTAGACCACATATAAACAGTAGATGGCTATCTAAAGAGCACCAAATAGATGTTGCGGGATATAATTTTTATATACAAGCACATACATATATGTCTGTTATTGCCATCACTACTCACACTCTCATCTTTAAATAGTCTTCGAGAGGTTTAGCGCGTGCCAATTTTGTTTGAGGCTTAAGAAATCAGTCAAGCGGTAAGTTCACTCAGCTTATGTCTGTGTTTGAGAACACTGTACGTGTGTACATGTGTGTGTGTGTGTGTGTGTGTGTGTGTGTGTGTGTATGTGAGTGCAGTCGTGTGTCTACTCAAAATGATGTATGAGATGCTGTCTTGTCAGCCTGACTGTCGAACTCATCGGGGGCCCCCAACACATTGAGCCTGCTGAACTAATGAGCCGCATATTTTCCAAGTGCCGCTCAATTACACTGAGTGCTAGCGCATCAACTTGAAAGAACTCGAATAGAGCGAACGGAAGAAGAGAGAGAGACAGATTTTGATTCATCGCTCCAATTGCAACCTGTTATGATAAATGCCGTGTGCGGCATTTAGCTGCCAACTAAAACAAAGCCAACGAAACTATTTGGCAAACAATTGCAGACTTGCAGATAATTTACAGCTGCATTGAAGGCCAAGACTCGAAGGAATGCAACAATAACACAAATATGCTAAAACTTTTCCGTGCACACTTTCTTACACAAAACAACATTTGGCTTACTGTGAAATTCCATGCACAGCAGCTGGAATACATTTCAGCAGCTTAAAGCGAAAACAAGAAAGTTAAATATTCAATAAATTAAAGTGTTTCAATTTAGGAAAAATTATGACCTTAAGCTTTTTTACAAAGACAACATTGAACACCCAACAAATCTCGACAATCATAGAAGTATATAGCTTTCCAGTATAACAGTTATTTTGTGAGTCGCCAAATAAACTAGACGTAACAACAACTTCTAAATCGATAGCTTTAGCCTTCAGCCACAAAGTATGCAACATTCCTTTCTAACAAAATTCACAAACAAAATGGTGAAAAGTCAAAAGTGAAATTGAAAAACAAAGGCAAACCGCCGTTAATTGATTGGCTAGAAAGTCACAAAGGCGAAATGTCCGCGAATGGCAGGCAAGGGCTTTCGTAAAAATTGACAGAAAGCGTCAACGTCAATCAAAAGTCAAGACAGGCCGTAACCGGCAGCCGTCAGGCAGGTTGGCAGAAAGCAACAGGAAGCAACAAACAACTGCAGCAAAAAGGCAGGCAGCCAGCAAGGACATAAAGTGGCACAAAGCAAATAACCTAAACACAATTACAAGTTGTACGTTACAAGTTGCACGTTGCACGCTGCACGTTGCGAGCTGAGGCATTGAACATTCCTAATTAAAAATAGCGTCACGAGCAATGCGGCAATTTTGTTGCTATACTTAAAGGCGTTCGCACTAATTAAATCCAAACGCAGGAGGCAAGTTACAGGCACAGTTTCAAATAAACGTTAACCAAATAATTATCATTAAAATTAAGGTAGAGAGAGACTAAGGGTTAAATGAAAAAACAAATTAAAAGACAAACAAAGCATTCAGAGCATGAAAGAAAATGGAGCTGCAGTAAATTTATGGCTGGTTCCCAACAACTTTTTGGCTTGCAGGCGCACAAAAGTCAAACAAAACTAAAAAGCGAGAGAGAGAGAGAGAACGAGTGAGACTGAGGGAGAGAGTGGGGTGAGGTAAATAGGTAGATAGCGTTGCTGCCAACTTGTTTGCCAGTCGCCGGCACTTAAGTTTCGACTATCGAAAAACTTTTGGCGTCACTTTCTGTCTGCATATTCTCGTTGACCCAATGCGCCCCATGATAGCGACAGTGCCCACCTCCCCTCTTTACTCATTCCCTTCTTCCGGCTGCATAATCTATGACAACACTGCGCACCACAAATGGCCATAAAACAATGAAATGTGACTTGAGCATAAAATTTGCTCAACTTTTCAAAACTGATTTCGAAATACTTGATCAACAAGCTTTAAGGCTTGCACAACGAACTACTGAAAATCAAATAATTTTATAAATTACTTCACATTATTTGCGCATTTATCATTGAACTTAAATAGTAGATATCTAGTTTAAGTTTTTTGATTGTTCTGCTCTCTCAACACTTACAACTTCTATAATAGTAGCTTCGTCGATACACACTTATTGAGCTTGGGAGAGAAAGAGAAAGACATTGAAAAAGTTGCGAAAAACGTTTTACAACTCTGGCAAAAGTTATTGCCACTTACGGCATTACAATATAATAGCCTCCCAAAAAAACTTTTTCCAAATGCATTCCCATATGAATGTGTAAGGTACGAAGGAGGTTAGAAAAGGGGCTGGGTGGTTGGTTGGGTGCAACAGGGTAATGTTTCGTAAAAGTTGTTCTGTGGTCAGGAAATGCATATGCGAACATAAATCCTAGCTGGGATTTGACTAAGTGCTGAAATGCCTTGGAGCGTCCAACGATTTTTGATACTGATGAGTATTTAAGTGCACCATATATGTGTGTTTGTGTGTGTGTGTGTGTGTGTGTGTGTGTGTGTGTGTGTGTGTGTGTGTGTGTGTGTGTGTCTGCCTGTGTGTTTTGTGTCAAATAATTGTTACAGTTTTTGGTTCAGTCAGCAAACTATAAAATTTTTGTTTGCCTACCATCAAATCCAAAAAAATAATAAAAGTTCAACTTTTATCTGAACCGAAAAATATCAAAACTAAAAAAATCAGTAATAACGTTTGATTTGTTTACAAATCGTTTCAGATAAAGATGAATGTGTGTGTGTGTGTGTGTGAGCTCGTATGCAAATGCTGTACACAGTTTTTAACAAACAATTTCCGGCTAAATTGATGCCAAAATAAATAATGCTTCAATAAATTTGATTAAAAATTGTGCCATTTTTGAATAATTCATAACTTTGACAAAAACAATTTGTTAACCAAACAATATTTTATGTATGGCGAAAATGTGATTATATTTTAGCGGGCATATATAATTATTTGTTTGATTTTACTTTAATGGCAAATTTCATTCATATAATAGTTTTGTGCCGATATAGAATTTTTGGATTTTCGTTTTTGCGTAATTTTTAATTAACATTTAGATTTGTTTTTTTTTTTGGGTTGCATGGTTTTTTTTAGCCAAAACTTGGCCAGAACCCTTACCAATAAACAAAATTCATTATTGTTGTCTGGAAAGTTTCGTTGATTGAAGTTCAATTTACGATTACAAATGGCAAAATACAAAGGGGGCGTGTGGTGTGGGCGTAATCGCCTGACAACAGTTGAGACAAAGTTTTTGCAAAGTTGCTTGCTGCTAATTGAAAACGTCTGCAAAGTCAGTGACAGAAATGATATTTTTTTAATAAAAATGTATTGTTTTTTTTTTTTTTTGGTGACAGCCATTTGCACGATTTGTCAAATGGCGAAACATCAGAAAAAAGACTGACTGCAAATGTTGATAGGTAATGGGCCGTAACAGGGTGCTGATTTATGTTGCAGCCGGAGTGCCAAAGGGGGAGAGGCATGTATGTATGTTGTTGTTTTCTTTGCTTGCGCGCTTGGTTCGTTCAATCACATTTCTAATTACCGCTTCTCCCCGAGGTAATTAACTTTGCATGCATTACCCAAATTACAACAATGCGCCCGAGCGTTGTATCAACTCAATTACGTAGCAGGAGCAGCAACAGCTTCTATTCTCGGCTCGTACCTGCCACATGCCACATGGCCCCGAGAGAGTATCAAAGTGTAGAGATATTTTACACTGATAAACAACAAATAAGCATTGTTTGTAATTTAGCAAAATTGTTGTCTCGCTTACACGTCGCGCCCCCAAAGCTCCACAAAACTGTCGCCAACTCACGCTCTATGCTTATCAGCTGGCAAACAATCACGTGGAGCAGAAGTTTCTGTTGTTATTTTATACAAAATGTAGTTCTGTGTGCATCGTTGACAGGCAGCTTGTTAATAGTGAGTCTGTGTGTGCTGTTTTATACCATGTATCTGTCTTACTTCCACTTGCTCGTTTTATCATTCGACTCATCTTGCTTTTTCTGCTGGCAGCTTCATTTGTAAATGTTGCGTATACGTAATGTGCAACGGCAATGTGCGCTAGTTACGTCTACAAGTGCCTCCACGTATGTGGGTGTGATTGTGTATGTTTGTGTGTGTGTGTGCAGCTTATTAGAGCCTGTCTTGACACAGCAGCACTACGGCATAATAACACATTTTCTTTTTTTTTTGGTACGACTTTTGGCTGCTTGGCGAGCTTTTAATTAACACTTGGAGCCATTTTTATACCCTCGACGCCATAAAAGGTGTTCAATTGGAACATTAATAAGAGCAACAGGCAACTAAAGCATACAAAGATGATCACTTGGAAAGTGAACATTGAATGGTGATAACATTTATCTCAAATCAATACTTGTTCTTAGATTGATTTTGATTTTATATAACTTTAAATTAAGTTTGTTGTTCTTTTATTTTTATTATTCAACCTACTTTCTAGGGTATGCTCTAGTCTTGCTTGGGCTTGCAAATTTCTTATATATTTTTTTTACTTTATTTTTTTCTTGCAGCTTAAGGTCATGTGTTCTGCAAACAGCAACAGAGATGCACCCGAGTGGAAGCAGCTAGTGCAGCTTAATTATGCTGTTATATTGCGAAATAAAGGCGAGGATTTACGACTAGGAAAGTTTTTGGTGTAAACTTCAAGGAAGTAAGTTGATTATTGTGTGGACGGTGTAAAAGTGGAGGAGTCTTAAAATTAATAATTAAAATCGTTTATTAGAGTTTGTTGGAATTTTTTCCCAAACAAACACAAATGGCGAGTTGATTCTTTTGCCAGTGAAAGTAAATGTGATTAAAACTCAACGAAAACATTAAATTAGTTTGGCTTATTAATAATGTTTTAAATCAAGCTGAACGCTATCAAACTTAAGAACTTGATTAATAAATCTAAACTCGTCACTTCTTACTGTACTTGTTTATTTTATAACATCTTTTGATGGACAATTTTACTTCCTCAATTGATTTCGTCAGTGTAGTAAAATTGCAAACAAAACTCGATTTTAATTTATTTATTCATTTTACTTCAATTTACAGTCACACACAGACGCTCGACGACAATCACACGCAGGATCCAATGAAATATTGAGGCGACAACAATCCAGATAGGGCCAGGACCCTCCATTTGCGGGTTCCCTTGAGCGGCATGCTCATAGCAGCATTACATATCAAACTACAAACCGAACAAACAAGCAAACAGGCAAACAAACAAGCTGCCGAGCAAAAAACAAAAAAATAAAACATAGAAGAGCAAAAAAAGCGAAAAAGTTACAAACAAAAGTGACGAAAACGGAAATAAATCTAACAAAAGGGCTTTGTAGCTTACACAAGCTCTCCCATTCCCTCCCTTTCCCTCCCTTTTTTTCCGTTTCCACCCTTCCTTTCTTTTTCTATCTCATCCCGCAGTATTAGCTTCAAAAATTATATAAGCACCAGCGTATATTGTTTGCATTTGGCTTATTTCCACAATGATATACGAGGGCAATTCAAGCAGTTGACGCTATTATATTTCAATAAATATTTCTTAGCTTAAATTTTGAGTTATTAAATTTGTGTAACTATTTAACAGAATTTTGAATTATCGTTTTAATTAACAATTTCAAAATATTTTCTTTTTAGTTTTTTTAATTTGGTTTAGTTTTGTAGCAGACCTCGTTTTGATTTATATAAACATTTATTTATGCATGTGTGTTCTTTACTGTGCTTTTGCTGGCCTGCACTTTTCTATAAATATGTATATACTATATACCATATATGTTTGTATGCCAACTTTTATGCGTCGTAAGGCTAATGTTTTTGCAGACGAAAGATTTGTTTCAGATTATGCTTGCCGCACATAAAACACAGCAGTAACAACAAACAGCAACAACAATAACAAAAAACATCGCTTGGGCACAATGCCCTGCTATAATTTCTCGTTTTAACCTCAACAACAACACAAAAACAATCAAAATCAACAGGAAAAAGTTTAGTGAACGGTGATAGAGTTGGATAGAGTTGGTCTGTGAGTTGGCACTGCGGCTGGCCAACTAAAATTAAATTTAGTCGCAGTGTACAAAATTTATGACTTGTACTATTATTTCGGTTGAGTACACAGCTTAAACCACGCTACTATAAAAGCATTCAACCCCGAACCCCAGCCCAGCCAACAACAGTCCAACGGCCAAAGCATTATTTGTACATTGGGATGCAAAGTTTTTTGGTTTTGCCAACATCATTGAAAACGCATTTCGGCATAAATCAAATGAAGTATGCGATTGATTTACAACACTCTACAATCGAACCCCCTGCCCCGCCGCCGATAAACACAAAATCAAATTGCAATTCAAGCTCAATTAACAAATAATCAGTCGTACAATGTGGCGTATGCGTAATATTCACGTATTTCCATATCAATATACTAGTATAAACGTTGGTAACGCTTGGTTTTAAAATATGATTATTGTAGCTGCTTATTAAAAATGTTTGCATATTTTGCGGCGCATCTGCAAAAGCAGCACGTACCGCACTACCCAAAAGAAATAAACAGCTGCTGCAACACAAACACACACATACAAACACATACACTCAGACACTATCGTATCGTTGCTTTACTTTAACCCATTTATTTGCATTGCACACGTTTCACTTTGGCTACTGCTCTTTTTGTGTCCATTGATTGCATTCCATTTTGATATTTTTGCTTCGCTTTGCATATTGCCGAGTAAAGCGTGACACACACACACGCAAAAACACAAACAAAATTTATCCAATTATACAAATGTATGGTAATTGCATAAATGTTTTATAAAATGCGTAAATTAAATTGACAATCTTTTTGGATATATAATGAATTGAAATATTTACAGAAAGAAAAAACCCAACATAATCTGTTGAGAGCTTTAAAAAGACATAGTTCAAAGCATAATCTTTAAATAATCAAAAAAGGTTGCTTTCAAAACGTCCAACATTCTTTGCATTTGTTGAAAAGGATGTTACACCGAAAGGGTTTTTGGCTTTTGTTAGATACCAAGAGAGATAAAGTTAAGCTAATTAGCCTGCGGAGCTTTCCATTCTTAGTTGGTCTCATTTTACTCTTCCTTAAACAAATTTCACACCATTATCGCATTTTTTTTTAATTTAAGGTTCTTTGAGTTAAACTTTATATCGATTTCGATGATTGCAGTTTTAGAAATTTTTCTTTTTTTGTTTCTTGACTGTAAAAAATTGCTTTTAGTATATCAGTCAAACCGAAAGAATGCCTTTATCGAGTTTATTACATTCTCTTCTTTTCCTGCTGCCAATAAAGAAAACGAAACGCACAGCAACTAGCTGAACTATAGAATCGGGTTATCCCCGTGAAATGCTTATTGGCGCATTTGTGTCTTCTGGACTTGGTAGGAAGTTTTAAAGTCAAAACAGGGGCAACTGCCGCAGTGCAAAAATTATTTGTTGAATAGAACAATAAAAATGCCGCAGAATAATGAAGGGTGATGGGAAAGCGGAAAGGCTGTTGCGAATGTAAGTAAATATTCAAAGCGTCGACCGCCAAAACATATGCAGCATATTTAAGGAATATGTAAAACAATTCATAACACCCAGCCAGAAAATGGTAAAAAAAAGCCAAAGAGAAAAGAAACAGGCGAAATACAAAATGAAAAATATATATAAATGAAAAGAGAAAAGAACAGAGTAGCACGGCATATGTTTGTATGTATGTGTGTGCAGGACAATAACCGCTGTCTGTGTAAGCTGGGACGAAAGGACATGCCACCATGATTTTTATGAGCTTGTATTTATATGATTTCCTTACATCCTTTTTTGGTCCCTTATGCCCACAGACAGAGCGACCGAACGAGTCTCGCCAACATCTCTCAACTCCGCATCCTGGCGCGTCCTGTGCCGCGAATGTGCTGGCGACAAAAAGTTCGACCGAGTCGTCGCCCCAAAATGTAGGCAACAATATATGTATATATGAAGCACAATTACGTGCCCATATGCATAGTATACGAACACACATATGTAATTGTTGTTGTTGTTGCTTTCTTTGTATTGTTTAAATGAAATTTATGTTTATTAAATTGCGACAGAACAGAAAGTCTTCCAAGCCGTTTGGCCATTGACTTTCTTCCAAGCAAAGTTGGCCCACACAACATTACAGACAGACAGAGAGACAGTCAGTGGTAACAGTTTGCGTACGCCTTCTTGTTGCTCCATAAAAATGAAATGAAAATAGTACAACAACAAAAAAACAGTTGTGCAAATTGTACTAGATATATACAGAGATATATATAGAGCGTGAGAATTCCCAAACTCATAAATAAAAGTTATATACACATACATATGTCTTGACCAGCTGCGACAGCCGCGTCGATAAAGCCATTAAGGGGTTAAGAGTTAAACTTGGGTTCAAAAATTCGTGAAAAGCCAAATGCCTGAAAAACATACAGGATATCTATCAGTTGATCACTTTTTTCACATTTCTACTCTTAAGTTTTTATTTTAAATATTTTTCAAAATCAATTCACGTGCACATTAATTTAATGACCATGCATTCCGCAGTGGCGAACATTTTAATAGCCGATTTAAAATTGCCAAATGAATGAGCGATTGAACGATTGAGTGAAGCAACAACAACGACGACAACAACAACAGCAGCAACAATAATGACAATTTAAGCCACGTTAGTTATTTCATTAATTGTTTGTGCCATTTTAATAGGCCGCATCATGGTTTTAAAAATTGCTACCAAATAAGCAAGCCACTATTTGAGCCAAGAAGCCAGCAGAGAGAGAGCCTTACTCGAAGCACTTTGTCTTCATTAATAAAATGAAATAACATTAAAATTTTGATACTCGCATATAACCCTTTTGATAGACTTTTTAATGGTCTCGAAACCACAAAGCTGAGCTCATTTTCATGCAATTTGCGAGTTAAGACGAGACAAAGACTTTGGGGAATGCGCCCGCATTTTTTTTTTTACCTTGTCATCAAGTCAATATTATAAACTCGCTTCCCCCACTTTCCATTATATTGTTACAAATTAATTCAAAACTTTTTAATTGCCACGACAAATGGCTGGAGCACGTTTTGCATTCGTGCTTTCCCTTTCCGGCGAAGAGTCGTCTTACTTTGTTGTGAAGTTTGAAGCATACTTTTTGTAGAAAAGTACACACATTAAACATATACAAACAAGCCTACGATCCCTGTCATTGTAGTAGAGTTAATTTCGTTATGTTAAGATCGTTAGGTAATCTAAGTTGTTAATGTTAATCTTTAAGACTGTAAGATAACAGTACCAAAGTGTCAGTCTGATTTGGGCGCTCGAAGTGAGTAAATCATATAAAGAGATATGCCAAGACGAGAATGAAACTTCTTTGATACATCTTACGGTCGACAAAGGATATGTTTGCTTCCATTTGGCGAAGCATTTCTTGTCTATATAGAGTTCCTGTTTAGGTACAAAAAGTCGATAGGTCGCAGTGCCTTCCACTTCTTCTACTTTTGCTGTTATCAGTATTCAAACAATCTAACTAAGTTCTAACCAGCAAGAGTATGTCGTATTCGTTGTTGTCTCAGTTGCCTCATCTTTATTGTTTTCCATGACTTATTTTTTGCGTTATGATATCAAAACTGTCGAGAAAAGTCGCTGAACTTGCAGCGCAATGTTGGTAGTGCTTTCCGGGTGGCGGGCGGTGCTGCGGGGGCTCTCCTTTGACAAGTTTAATTGTGCGGCCAGGCTGGCGGGTAATAAAATTATTTTACGATCTTGTTTTCCTGTTCACGTTTTTCAACAGTCCCATTCTCGCTGAAAAAGTCTTTGGCTCGTGCCGCTTTTGAAGCGCATCAAGTTAAAATTTGAGTTCATTTACAACGCTGCGCATCGCAGTTGACGTTTGTGGGCGGTATGGGTTGGTTGGTTGGGTGTGGTTTCCATTGTCTGTACTCGTTGGGAAGCTTAATATGCCACTAGCGCTGGTTTTTACAGCAGGTTGAGTGCAGCATTGTTGTTGACATTTCATCTGGCAGTGCGCTTGACTTCGGTTTTCTGTAAGAAGACTGCAGCTGCTGCCTGGCTGTATGCCACATGCTGGCAGCATGTTTTTGGCAAAGACCTTGCCCTCATCAAGTTTGCTGGCTGACAGAGGCATCTATAGATATATACAATTTACGTTCACATATTGGCTGAATGGGCCAAAAGTCAAAGTGACAAAGGTGTACACAAATAGTGCAGAACAGTTGCAAACAGGTTTTGTCAATTCGTTCTTTCCCTTTGTCCATTCATCCAGTACAACAGGAAAAACAACAGCAACAGCAACTTGCAACTGGCAACGTCATGTAAAGAAGAAGCTGTCCAGCAGCCCTTTGGAAATGCATTTTCAGCAGCTTAAATAAATACTTTCACATCGTAGCAAGTGTTGACAGGCTTTACACAATAAATTATGCTCTCCCCACCTTTCTCTGTGTTGGTTATTTAATGCAATTTATTAAATTTCATAAGCTTAATTGAATGCAGCTTCATGTTAATTTGTAAAGTTGCCAATCGAATTAATTTGTGTGTATGCAACATTGTTTCTTATAATTTTTTTTTTTTTTTTTGTTCAACTAGGACTTTGTACTTTTGTTGTCATTTAAGCAAAACTTTGAGTTCTTCAAACTTTTAAACTCATTGTAGTTTGTAAACAACTTTAGATACAAACAAACAGTTGAAAGTTAATGTTTTCAAAAGTCGTTTTTTTTCCGGTTAGTTTTCACTTTAATCTACTACCAAAAAACACAACAGGTTTAAGGCTCAGTGCAATGTGGATGCTGCTCTTTAATTGTTAGCCTAGCATTACTTTCAATTCAATGCCAAGTTAAGTTAAACCAATCGTAAACCACATTCCAGCAAATTAGCTTGCCTTTAAATTACTTAAGTCAAGCGACACGCGCTGCTTTCCCCTTCCTCTGGCTGCTACTCCACCGTAAAATATGTAAGCTACTTAAAGCAACATAAAAATTAACAACACACTGCGTATACGTTATACACAGAAACCCTCCTAACACTGAAGAGTTTTACTTTCTAGAGTGGTGGAACGAAGAAGAAGATGCGAAGAACGTGATTTATGCATTATGCATTTGCGTATATGTGTAAAATTTAGTTTATTTTAACTCAGGTCCATAAAAGCGTTAACAATATTATGCCAGATGCAATGGCTTAAGTGGCGAATGAGAGCCACTAAATAAATCAGCGAACAAAATAAAAAATTTTGCTAATACGCGTGGGCGACGCTTTGAGTGCGAACAACTTTTGCTACAACTTGAGGCCAAAAGGATTTTGCTTACAATTTTACACGCATCTCAAGTAACACTTATGTATGAATGTGTGTCTGTGTGTGCTTTAAACATTGCCAGACAAGTTGATAACATTCGTGGCATGTCTTTGGCAACTGTGCCACAACCAGAACCACAATCAGAACACTGAGATCCAAGCAGCATCCTTGACATTCTTTTTTTGTTCTCAGCTCGCGACAACTGCAAATTAATATGACAGGCAGGCATCTCCAGGAGTCTAGCCAACACGCACACACACACACACATACACACACACACCTATTTTCCACGTTAAAGTCCCTAAAAGTATCGGCTGCTTAAGAGAGTTGAAGGCTCTAGGACATCTGACGCAGACATTCACCCAAAAGTTCCGCAACATTTTTCGACATGAGTAAGAATTTAATTAACTTATTTGTTTGACATGCTACGACGTATTTCGAAAAACTTTATCAAATGTCTATCCATATTTAATGGTTTTCGTTACACGAAGAACACAATATAAATGTCTAAAAGACAAATTTGGTACATACCTCTGATAAAAATAAATATTTGTTAAACAAGTAAAAATGCTTCAGATCAAAGCATTGCAGTCGGAGGCAGCCGACTGCGGTATACTCTAATATCTGAATAAAAATAAGGTACGCCCTGTAGTTTAATGCACTGTTTGGAGGAAATCCACCAGCGAAATTACAGTAGCTTATTTCTTTTTACTAAATTTGGTAACTCTATCTATAAGAATCGAATTTATCGATTTTCAGTCCGCCCAGTATGGGTACAACCCAATCTTGACATTAGATCGGTCCCGTCCATAGAAAAAGATATTTGCAAAGTTTTAAGTCTCTAGCTTTAAGGGTTTCGAAAAAAGTTGCGTTCATACTGATGGTAATTGCCAATATATGCTCTATAGCTTCAATATCAGAGTATAAAAAATGCCAACATTTTGTAACAAACTCACTTCATTTAAGAAATCTAAATACTCATTAAATGCGATTCAAACGAATGCATCAAGTTATTTTTTGTGAAAAGTTAGGTTTGCCTCAATACTCAAACTCTCTGGCAAAGTAATTTTGTTTTTAAAATTCTGAGAGTGAACCGAAGAAAAAAAAATGTTTGTAAATGAACAAAAAACATTAACTACAAAGTTTTGTTACACTATGCAATGCTTTACTGAGTGCGAGAAGAGCAAAAACTCAACAACAAAAATAAATAAAAAGAATCTGAAACAATTGTCGCAAAATTGCGCAAAAATAATAAAAATTCAATTAGAACGCCAGTTGAATTAAAGACTTGGGACATATTTGAAATGTTGTTCTGTATATTTTTATACTCGGTTTTTTTTTTTTTTTTTTTTTGTTTGTTGATATTAGTATTTTACAGCTGGCTGTGTGTTTGTGGGGCACGTGTTGGTTCGACGCTTGGCATCTGATTTTGGTTACATTGCTTTCATTTTTGTCGTTTTGGCTGTTAGTATTTCCGAGCCTGGCAAATTGTGGAATATAACAATAAGCGTTCAACGAGCTGCAACAGCAGCAACAATGCCGAATAACAAAACGAGAATGAAAATGAGAATGAGAATGACAACAACAAGTATGTACTGTAATAATGATAATAATCATAAAAGCCAAGTCCTTGTCGCATTGGTTTTGGTTAAAGCCGCAGTAGCCGCAACAGCAGCCGCAAAAGTCGCATCCAGAACCCTTAGACAGGAGAATGTTGATGTTGGGACATTAAGAATGAAGTAAGTTTCATTCTTCTAGCTTCAACTGCTGCTGCTGATGTAACATGATTTAATTAAGGTCCTAGATGTGCTAAGTACATTTTATTCGTAGCCAGCCTATTTTCTCTTTTTTTTCTCTGTTTTGCTTTCGCTTTTTGCCTTGAGACCATAATTGATTTAGTCGTTTACTGCATTAAACGACATGGCGGCTGGCCATAAATAAACAAAGCGTTCAACGCTGCGTATGAATTATATTTGATTTGATTTAGCAAAGAAAGAAAAAAACACTGCCTAGAAATCTTTATTACTATTACTTCTAGGATGTACTATAAAGCTTTTTGTGTGTGTACGTATGTACATTGCATTACATTTTCTCAAGGTTTTTCCTGCTACTTTATGAATATGGCAATATTTCATATTAGACTAGTTGTTCGTTCATTCTGAAATAATGCTGCACTTTGGCCCTGCCTGCCAGCCTGTCTGAACATGTTTGCCTAGCTGGCTGATAACTAAATTCAATGCCTGATTTCATAGTATAACAACAAATTCTCTTCGGCACAGTGTGTATGTGTGTTTGTGTGTGTGCCATTGACAGCAGCCCCAAAGTGAATATTTGATTTGAGCAAAGGACAAAATCCATTAACATAAACAAAATAACATAAGACGACCCCCCACAAAGCTTGCAACAACTTTTTGTGAACATCAATCTGTATGTTAAGAATACTGAGAATATATATGCTCATCCTTCAATAAGAGGATTTATAATGGTGTTTTTTTTTTTATTTTTGGAATTTAATGTTCTTTTTTATATTCGCTTTAAGTACACGATAAATCCACTTTCAACTAAGCCAAAGAAATAATACTAAAAAATAAGAAAGTTGCGCTACATTTGCATTTCTATGCAACCGATTAAGTATCTAGTTAATTAATGCAACCAATGGATGTGGCATTATTCATTGAATTGTAATAAAAAGAGATTAATTCATGGCAAATCCTGCAGATATTTAGTATAAATTGTGTTTGCAAAATGCATTTAACTAGGTGAATAAATGTTATATTAATCAAACAGCTGGGCGCAAAATAATGTTGATAGTTTCAATTGTGGCAGCTTGAGGCTATGTTTGTTGATATTGCAAGTAGTTATAGGATTAATGAGGCAGCTGCCACAACATGTTGCCTACTTATTAAAATAATCACAATCACTGCCTGCAGCAGGCAAAAGTAAACAAATGAAAGACCAAATGCATGTGCTTATACTTATATGGAAAATTCAATATATTCACACAAGAAGAAGATGAAGAAAATTGTTTGTACTTACATATTGACTTAATGCGTTGTTCTGGTTGCTGGGCAGATGCCTCGGGCTGTCGCTCAGTTGCTGGTGCAGCAGTTGCCGTTGCCGTTGCTGTTGCAGTTGCAATTAAAGTTGCCTCCATGGTTGTTGCATTTATCATTGTAGGCAGAGTTGCCACAAGCAGCAGCAGCCAGCTCACACACTTGGCCATCCTGATGCTTGCTACTTGCAACAGTTGCTTGCCACACTTGCTGTTTACTTTAATTATTTGCACTTATTATTGTTTCACTCGAGCTTGATTAGAGGCATCTGAATGAATTAGATTAATGCTCTATTCTTGCGGGCGCTTGTCTGCTTGGATTTCGATTCTTTGGTTTACACTGCTTTAGTTTCACATGATTTAACAGCTAAAGCAGCTTCTTGTTGCATGCACCGTTCCTTGTTCCTTGTTTGTACAACTGCAAGCACTAAAATAAACAACAATCAATTTATCTAATTAACTTCAAACACTCTCTCTTTCTCTTGAACTAAGCAAATTTTCTTTGGCAATCAACTAAATTGATGTACTCAAGCAGCAGAAATCCTCAAAATGTGTTATTTAAATAAGTTTCACATCAATTCCCAATCACTTTCATTTGCTAAACAAATACAAAACCGAACAAAATTAAGATTCTAGACAGTTAATCCATTTATTGCATTATTTTAATTGCTTTAAAAATCATTCAATCGGATTCATTTACATAAAGATAAATAACAAAAAACATACATACTGAAATGTGGAAAAATTTCAATAAAGATATTTAAATTCATTTAACTTCGTTTCTCGGTAGGAAAATAACATTGCTATATATAAGTAGTGACAACTTTCGGACCACTTAAATAATTAATTAATACTTTTTCATAACAGTGGCAAGAAAATTTTATATTAACTTTCAAGTTCACTCGACCATTTTAAATAAAACCGATTACAGATTTTTTTTCCATTTTTTTTTTTCACTGCTGCTCAAATAACAATTACCTGTTTGACATTGGTTAATTTAATGTCCACTTGACGCATTGTTTGATTTGGGCGCCCTGCAAACTCCCCAAACAGCTCATTACACAATAATAACAACAACAACAACAACAATTATAATATGCCCTGAGAGGCCGCATTGGCAATATGTAAGTATTTAAATGCCGTGATTATCTTTAACAGCAGCTGCCAGGCTTATTACAAGGTACATATGCATTTGGTCAGTCAGTCGGGGTGGGGTGGGGGTATTATTGGTGGTGCTTGTGTTGATGCTGTAAATTAATGCAGCAGTCTGAAATTTTCATTGTTTTGTTATTGTTTACACAGAAATTAACATTTTAATTGGATTTGGCTGGGGCATATTTTGTGTGATTTCGAGTGTGAGCAATCAATGCTTGAACTTTTGAACTTTGGCGCACCTCCCGCACTCCCTTTTTGCCAATCTCAACATGTCTCTATTTATTTTGTAACAAAATATTCAACATTATTTAAGCATTTTGAAAACGTTCATAATGCAAAGATATAGTACTTAACAATATTGTATAAATCAATTAAATATCAAAGTACAAATTAAGAGAAAATATTGTTGAACAAACAAGTCAGCGATATGATAAAAAAAAAATCAAATCAAATAAGTGAAAGCATTCGAAAAAGCATTTTAAATATTGTGACTATAAAATGTACTCACGAATCAAATTAAAAAATAAAGCTCATAAATAAATGAAGCACATTGAAAATTGTGTGTAAAGTGTGTTTAATATTTCAGTTTTTGTATTTAAAACTTTCAATTCAAATAGTCATTTAAATAAAAATAAATTTAGTATTGTTTATTATTTTTTAGTTAGTTGTCATGGAAACTTTTTTCAATGCGGGTGGCAACTCTAATCACCCTTATTTACATCAAACTTTAGCTATGCCGCAAGAAGCTTGATGCTAATTAAGTGAAATTTTGTAGAAGTTGAAACAAACTTGGTTTTAATTAGCACAAGCCTCAACCTCAAAATGTGTCATCAATATGCAAATTACACTTTAACCGTTGTTTCTGTTTTGCTTTGTTTAACTATGCTTAAACTAGTTTGGAATTACAAGTGTGAAAGTGAAAATATCTATGTATTACTATGGATTCGCCACATTTTGCCATACACTAACTAGATTCATCTATTCGGGATCAATATGATTTCTGTGCTTTAAAAATTCAATAAATATTGAATATACAATTTGCAAAATGTAATCACAACATTTCGAATAGTTTTTGATAAGTTAATTTCCGCAAATCTCGACTTGTAGTTGAGTACATTTTTTTGTGATTTCCTGTCCTACCATTCCTGTTAACCCTTCATAAATCTAGCAAATTCATGCCATCACTTAATCAAATTAGTTGCCAAGGCGAGTTGCCGGCATATTCAATATTTAAATCCCATTTGGGTGTTTGAATGCATTCATTTACACTCATTTTAACCAAAAATTATCGCTACTAAAACCCCTTTAACAAGAGAGCCAAAAGCAAGCCTAAAAATAAAATCTCTGTTCATTTGAGTTAATAAGTGTTGGCCATTAGGGTATCGTTCACTCAAGTGTATGTGTGTGTGTTTGTGTGTGTGTGTAAATACAAGTTAGTTAAACAAGCCACGTTTGCACATTAATCACCTGGACAACGGTCTGGTGCCAGGTAGCAGCCACAAAAGCTACCCACAACGAAAGCAAATTGAGAGAAATAAAACGGAAATTCAATTCAAAGCACGTCAGAACAATGTTCTTGTCGAACTACTCTTGCAACAACAACAACAACAACAACAAAAATCAAGTACTACGTGTGACATGTGTCCTTTGCGGTGTTTATGAGGTCATAAGATTAATGAGCGACAAGCTCATCTTTTGTTATTGTTTACCAGCGGCGTCTAATTAATTGTTTGCCGACCAGCCCACGCCCACCCTTCTACGGCTGACAGACAACCAGGACTCAAGTGGCTGGCGCATCTTTTGAGCGAGCAAATAGCGCCGATGGCTGGCCAAATGTTTTCACTTGTTTTTTGGCAACCCACACTTATTTTCTGTTCAACCTCTGCTTTCCCCACACCCCACTCCTTCATTGTTGCAATCTGTCCGCCAACTCAAAATCATATCTTTGGTTTTTTTTTTGTGTAAGGCAATTTCCGCCTTTTGCAAACATTTTCCGTCCTACATACATATGTACATATATATTTGTTTTGAGCGTAACGATAAACTGTCAAAAGTTCATGTTAAACATTTTGTAAAATTAATTACAATTTCATAAAATGATTTCAAGTGTTCGCATCAATAGAGACTGTATACACGTTGATGGAGCTTGAAACACGATTTCTTTTCATCTCAATTGCTTGTTGTTGTTGTTTTTGGTATAACAACATTGCAAACAAGTCTCAGATGAGCATTGTTCAATGAGAGATTATGTTAGTTGAAGTGTCTATACATACACATATATACATATTAGCTTTTAAAGTGGAAACGCTTTATAATGAGCCGAGCATGAAAGCTTATCGCTGGTTCAAGTGAGTATTTCGTGGAAACATTCGTTGCGTTGGTTACCAGATAATTAGATAGATTTATTTATTAAAATCAAAAAGTCAATTCGAGAGTTGAACACATGATTTAATGCTTGGCTTTAAATAAAAACTAAACCCAAATAAAATTTACAAAGCTATCTTTCAAAAAAAAAAGTTAAAAATATTAAATTGGCTGTTAGTTAAGAGTGAACCAAAAGTCTGTCAATTGGAAAAACAAACAACAAAAAAACCCTTAACGCGAATAACTAACATCATTTGTCACTCACTCAAAATCTCGACAGTATCAACAAATCACTCAACGAGTTCTCTGCTGCTGTTGGTACGAAGGACACGACACATGCTCATCAAGAATGTTGTTGTCGGTTTTTCAGCTCTTAGGAGCAAATACCAAACAGTGAACAATGAACGCAGCAAACGAAATCAAAAGCAGATAAGTTAAAAGTAACTTTGCGTAAAACTTTCAATTCCAGCGTAAAGTTCAATGCGGCAAACTGTAAAAAAAGGAAGCAGTGCAGGAAATAAGAGTAAGGGCACACTTCCCCCCACCAAACTTTTCAGCTGCCTTGCATTTGAGATAAAGTTGCCAAAGATCAACGGAAACAAATCAACTCATGAGATATACATACATATATACATTTTGATGCGAAAAATTGCAAAAATACCAAAAAGTTGTAACAAATGCATTTTCGATTAGCATTAAATCACGTCGCCTTGTCTGGGTTCATTTCCGATGCGAAATAAATATTTTACTTTGATTTATATCTGAGTAAGTAGTAGTAGTAGGGTGCACCACACAGTAGGGGTGCTTGTTGTTCAGGTACAATCGGAGCAGAGCGCGCCAAATGAGCGTGTACGTGCTGCGGTTATTTCACAGGGGTGTTTGGGGGCTGAATAGCTGAAAACATAACTCAACCAACACCTAAAGCACTCACTGCATTAGATACGAGTTCGGGTAACCTCAATGAAAGGTCAACGTTTTAATCAAAGTAAATAAAAGAAAAATTAAGAAGCAAACGGCTCATTACTGACTATAAGGCACGTAAAAAATCCAAAACATAAAATACCATCCATAAAATACCCATACTTACATGTGCTTTTAGCTAATTAATGATCCCGACTTTTGCTACTTGTATTAGTCCATTGTTGTTGTTGTAAGAATGAGAGCAGTTATCGCTTGCTCATTGTTGCTCATTGTGGGCGGCACAACAGCTGTATTTTTTGTTTTTTTTTTTCTATTTACCGTTTTCTTGCTGTTGATGCTCAGAGAGACAGAGAGAGAGAGAGTGACATTCGAAACATTCACAGTTAGGCGACTTGTTTTGCACTTAACACGCTTTAGCGAACTCGACTTTCACTTACTTTTTTTGCACAATTGGCACAAATCGAATCAATTTAAACATCGCTTTTTTGCTTGCACTTTCTTTCGCCCTTGTTGCGGCGGCTGCTTGCTGATCAAAAATGCATTCAATGTGCTGCTAAAACGACGAATAAAACGACGACCGACACGAAAATTTGGACCACAGAAGACGCGCGCGTTTCATCCCAAAACACGTGCGACGCGAATCGGCATTCGTTTGAGACTGCACGAAAGCCAAAAGCTTTTAAGCGCGTCTTCCCGAAATTCTTAAATCATCTCGTTCGACAACCAGCCGATTAAGGACACCCACACACACAGCCGAGCAGAGAGGCAGCATTCGGCAAAACTCCGAAAACGTTAACTGCGGCGAATTTGCCAAAGGGGAAGAAAAATAAAGTACCTTTAACAGTTTGTGATTTATTAACAGCACTGTTAAACGGTCAACTGCAAAGCAGCTATTTTAAACAATATCCTTGTGCTAAATAAATTCCATTTTATGAGGCTAGGCTTTTAAAGGTGTGTTCTAAAAGACTAATGTAAAATCTTTATTAACAGCAACGTTTGAGAGACTCAGAGAGTAGGTTGATTAAATGGTTACAATTTAAAACGTTTTGTAATTATTATAATTTAAATTAATTTTCGTTCATTATAAGAAGTCTGACATGTACTACTTCGGTTCAGAGTTATGTTTATTCAAATGATCCGGTCATTTAATATGCGTTTTGGTAGTTTAGCATAGCAATTAACTTTTGAAACTTCCCTTACGACCAAAACGCTTGCACCAAAATTTCCCATAACTTACATTGGTTGTTGTCCGCACTGCACAGTATTTGTTAACACTCTCGAGTTGTGGCAAAGTTAACAGGCAACTTAACATAAGACATAGACAATTTATTTTACTTCAACTTTTGTTTATTAATGCAAAAAATCATTCAATACGTTAATATACAAATGGAATCAAACAATTGAAACACAATGGAGAAAGATCTTTGTATATATATATATATATAGATATATGTATGTATAACTGACTTTTAACACACATTGTAATCGAAAGTCTTTTGAGAAAATGCTTAAAATTCGCATGCACACAATAACTACATATTGATAAATATTAAAAAGAAACCTTTAAATATCTAAATAGCTTAGTTCATTTGCTTTCAACTTGATAAATTGATTTATTTACTTTTTATATTTGTTTTGGTTTTGTTTTTTTTTTTTGCTCTAAAATGCAATTGGAAATGTTGGTTGCTCGATTAACCTATTTGCAGAACTCAAAATATTTTTTCGGAACTTTTGACAAAAAACATACACAAAAAATTGGTTGGTCGAAACTCGCGCGACGCGTTTGTATCGTGAAAACATTAACAAAACAGCTTGCGAGCTCATTTACAAGATATACAAGATACATTTTTTCCATTTACAACTAAATGCTTGATTATGTGATTTTACTTTTACTAATTTGTAAATGTATGTTTAATTAGTACTTTATTTTATTTTGTTTTTTTTTTTTTTGTAATTAAGTGTACAAGCAAACGTGCGTTTTATGTTGTTTGTGTTGTTATATTTTTGTTGTTGTGTGTGAATTGAGGATTTTATTGCAACGTTCGCTGTCACTTTTTTTTTTGATTTTGACTTTATGCCGAAACAAAATATAAATTCAAATTGTTGGGGTTTCTTCATTCACTCTATATTAACGGTATTGACTAAAACGCACTTGTTGCTGCTGTTGTTGGTGTTATTGTGTATGCTGTTTGTTTTTTGTTTTGTTTTTGTTGGTGTTGTTGTTGTTGTTTCTAAACGTGCCAGACGCTTAGAATAATCATTTAAGCTTGGCATACGCATCAACTTTTTTGTGAAATTGATTGTAATATTCGAGTGCCACATTGCGTGTCTGATTCAACGCTTGATTAATGTTCTCCGGAGAGAAGCGACCACTGTGTGTATAAAGAAAATCGAATGTTATTAACAAAATTACCAATACATAATTGTTTTGAACTTACATCAGCACCTTTTCCTTAATGATTGTAGCAGATTTGTCATAGCTATTAACGGCCAAATCTTTGGCACCTGCAGCAAATGCTTCCAGTTTAAGCGAGAAATTTGGCACATATTGATCAATCTGTAAGAAAAAAAGAGAGTAAATGTGGTGTTAAGACCGGTTTACAAAACTCATAACTTTCCAAAAAATTATATCAAAGCCGAGAATGATGTCAGCGTGCTCTACTCACAAACTTGGCAACTGCTGGCCATTTGGTACGCCAATAGTTGATGCTATTCGTATAGATATTGCAACAGGCATTACGCAGCACCTTCCACACATCGACACTGGTCTTAATTGCTGGCTCGGCATAGGGTGGGACATGCTGTTCGGCCCATTTGTAGCCACGAGCACTGGTGCTCATGGTGACATACCAGCCGCGTTGCACATGGGGCAAGACGCCAGCGTTCTTAAGCACCTTGCCGGCTGACGACTTCTCAAAGACACCTTTGCCATTGACTTCGGTATCGTAGCAGAGACCGATCACAATCAAACCAATGAGGAATAAGCTGCCAAACATCCATTTGTAGCAGCCACATTTCTTCTTCTGCGATGCATTCTGTTTGTTCTTTTTCAGTTGTGCGTTGCTCTTTTCCTGTACGTTCTGTTTGCAATAAGATACAGTTAAAAAATTTCAGTGACAGAGTGTGGGTGGAGGGAGAGTAGGGGTGAAAGTGTAATTTTTGTAATTTTTTACCTTCTTTGCCGCAGGCGCTTGTTTGCCCTGTTTGGTTTGTTTGGGTTTAACCTGAGCCATATTTATGTTTATTTCTTTTATTTAATTTCAACTATAAATTGCTTGCACAACTGCGAGTATTTCAATAACTGTTAAAAAAAAAAAACAATTTGCAAAATATACTTCGTGTCTATACACTGCAATTGTGTTGTACAAAGTATATTACGAGAGAGCGAGAGAGAGAGAGAGGTGAAAAGCTGTATTTCGCAGTTAATGAAGAGCTTAGACAAGTCATCTGTCATCGGGCATCGGTGAGAGACAATTAAAATAATGCACTAACAATTTAAACACGTAGTCAAGAATCACCGCACAAATACGAACAAAAGGCGAATAGGCAAAAAGCGCGCAAAAAACAACAGCAAGCAGCGACAGCGCCCGCAGCTGCATACGTCACAAGGGCATACAAAGCTGATGACGCGTCATCAGCTGAGAGCGGTCAAGAAAGAGAGAGAAAAACAGCATCTTCTTTAGATAAACAATCGCAAAAATCGAATATAACAGAACTCAAAAGCTTTTGCCACTTAAGTTAAGATATATAAGAATTAATCCCCTTTAACCACCTTTGTAGGTCAAATGTTTCATCTTTCGAGGCTCTGCTGTTGTTACACTCGCACATACACACTTACGGCTAATGTATGCATGTAAAGGGGCCAAACTAAAGAACAACAACAGCGAAAAAACAACTGTTGATAATCAAACAAGTTGAATGAACTGCAAACTACGCTAAGCTTTTAAATAAAACTAAATAAAAATTTTTGCAACTATGGAAAAAATTTAAAAAATGGAAATTGACAACGTAGCACAGATTCAATAGTGAAACAATGAAAAATTTACAAAGAGCAATAAATAAAGCCGACGCCACGTGTTGAAGTAACAAGAAGATGGCTAACAAGAATACACAAAAAAAAAAGAAAGAGTAACACATTGTTGTTGTGTATCGTTCGCCTGTTTCTCTATCTCCGCTTTTCTTTTGCCTTGCTGGCTCCAAAGGAATTTGTGACGTGGGCAGTGGTGGTCAGGCTGCATGCGCATCGCCTCCTCTTCTTCTTAATTTATTTTTCTCGCAATGGCATTTGTTATCGCCAGCCGAAAAAAAAAAAAAAGTCAAAATGAAATGCCACCACCATCGTTTTGTTGCTGCGCACGCAATCAACAAGGGTGTGCAGCAGCAGTATCAGTAGAGTGTAGACACAGAGAGAGAGGGGAGGGAGAATCGAACAGCCAATCGTAGCTATAACACATCATCCAAAAAAACAGCAAAAGCGGCGTTTGATGATCACAAAATAGCTGCCGCTGCTGCTGCGTGCGATAAGCGCAGCTCGCATACATATACACACACATAAATTAGCGGCAAAAAAAAAGTGGCCAACCCGCATGGCAACTCCATGGGAAAAGAAATGCACACTTATACACAGTTATAAAATCGCACGCACACACATACGCGTAGTTAAACGCACTTTGCGCTGCAAATTACAATGAAAAGAGAAACTGTTTAGCGCCCGGCAAATGCGTCGCACACGCAACGTTTTCAGTTTTCAAAACTTAAGCTTTTCTTCAATTGCAACTGACTTAATATTGGCGCCGTAATACTTTTTAACACAATTGCAAATCTTATTGGAAACTAGTCGCAAATTTTTTCTCTTCAATTATTTGCCACTAGCGCAGAAAATTACTTTCTTGTTGTGCAGCTACTTGCAATGAACTGACAATCACTGCACGACGTGTACACACAATGGCGTCTGGCCGTTCACAGGTTTTGCGCACAAGCAAAACAGCTGTCAGTGTGCCCATGTGACACGTAAGTGCGCCGGAGCATGACGCAAAACGGTGGAGTTGTCGGTTATAATTTAAAAACTGAATATACACAACTTGCCTTTAGAACGGTTTGCAGCTCATCGTTAATGTCTTTATGGCGATTTGAAGACAGCATTTCTGCATTTAAATTGAGTAAGTCTTCCAATAACGTATGATATGCTTGCGACTCAGCTAACTTTTTAGTGGTATCAGTCCAATCCTCGTCTGAAATTGAGAGTTTGGTAAGTGATTAGTAAAGAAAAGTTTTGTAGGAGCTAAACATATTAACCTATGGCTTGCAACAGTATTAAGCTGGACAGCTGCTGTTTCTTATAGTTCATACGCCACACCTTAAAGCAATCCTCACCGCCGCTACTCAACAAACAGCTGATGCAACCATCAATCTCCGTGCGTTGTTTATTGTTTGTTGTAATGTCACGTAAAAGCGTTAGGAAAATGTTCGCATGCTTGACGGGGCTGTCAATGTAACTTTGCTATCGATCGAAAAACAATTGTTATTGTTTGAAAATTGTTATCGTTATTTTGTTAAAGTTACAACTTACCAGCAACAAAGAGGCGCTTCTTTTTAGACTCTGCTGCAGCTCCTTGGAAAAGTTGTTGTAAGTGGAGTTCAGGGCGTAAAAGCAGGCAAAAAACTCCTGCTGATTAATCAACAATGGATCCGACTTGCGATTGGATGTTGAAGCTGCTTTGAGGACATGTTCAATATGCTCTACAACAAACTTGTTTTGATTCCTTGATTCCAAGGCGGGCAACATTAAATTCTGCCATACTTTAACACCCTCCGTCAAGGATTTATGTCCTCCTTGGCCAATGGCCCAAAGAATGCTGAGACAGATGTTACTACGATTCTGATAAGAGTTGCGCAGCATTGCCGTCTTGGCCATATTATGCGAACAAATGCTTGGCCAATTTTGACCAATTAGCTGTAGCACAAATTTATATCCAACTACATTTTGGCCACTGTTCATTTCGGTCGCCATGCTATCAAGCAGCGAATAGAAGAAATACTCAAGATTCGTTTCACCCACACTTCGCAGAAATTCCAATATGACTTGCTTCAATCCAGCGCTGGCCAAATTACTCGGATACTGTGCACTACGGCCGGAAAATGTGGGATCGCAGTCAAAGGAAAGCGCTCCATTCAAATAGCTGACAATCTGTTGATATAAAAACCGGTTGAAAAAAAGCAAAGGGAGTGTAAGAAATCTCTATGGTTTCACTTACATTGCTCAGCCAACGTAGCTCGGATCCCGGACAGCTGATTTTTACCTGTTCCACCTGTGCCTGAAAATCATCGGGCGTTATTTGTTTCATGGCCTGTTCAAGAGTTCTGGGCTTCACTGCTGACGTCGACGTCGACGGAGCCGATGCCTGCTTTGACTGCTGTTTTTTCGATGCATCTTTTATAGTTGGTTTCGGAATTTGCGATTTACTCTTAGATGAGGCAGATGCAATACTTGATGTGGATCTGGCTGGTGATGGTTTACTGTTGTTGTTGTTATTGTTATTATGGCTATTTCCAAATAAACTTTGAAATTGTTGCGCTGGCACTTAAAAAAAATACATACATACATACATAAACATGTTAGCACTTGTCGAACATAACTGTATTCTACTTACTCAGCTCTTCAAGCTTGGGCGCCTGGGCGGCAATTCTTTTCTGTTCCGTATGGGCGCTCACTTTTTTCTCGAGATTCTTTTGCTTGCGCGATTTGGACACAACTTCCCATTGGTTAGACGTGGCGGACATTTTAGTTGCGTTCTTAATTAAATTATTGTACGGACCAATTGATTTTTCATGTGTGCATGAATGTGTGCATAAAAAGTGCATCTGCCGGCTGGCCTGTTTTATTTATTTTGCTGCGTTTGTTTTGCGCAAAAAAATACCTTCAGGTTTCTTAAATATACCAAAATACTTAATCACACTGCTTTTATGCTAGCTTAAACTGCTTAGCACTTTAATTTAGACTGCTTTATTGCTATAAAAATTTAAATTGTATGATAAAACGTTTCATTAAAAATTTTTTATAATATAAAAATAATTAATAGTTGTGAGAAAATAGTCAATATTTTTGTTTTTAGGTTTGGTAAAAATGTACAATATGATTTAGCTATAGACTAATAATGTAAACCATAGACTAATAATGTTAAGTTTACATAGCAATGAGAATGTTAAACATATGTTAACATAACATATGTTAACATAACATATGTTAACATATGTTTAACATTCTCATTGACATAATAAAGAGACCCACCGAATACTGCGCACTAGGTATTTTTAAGTATATGTTACTTTGTGGTCACACTTCACGTACACTGCTTGATGTTTGAATTTTGTGTCATAAGTCTATATCAACTTATGGCTGATTTGATTTCTTTAAGATTCAAATGTGCAACATAACTAAATTCTTAATAAATTTCGTCTTATAAATTTATTAAATGTAGAGCATTTAAACAAAATTACAGACAGCCGCGATTCTTCTTATTAAGAGCACACATTGTCCCTCTCTCTCTTTATATTTTTAGCTGTTAATTTAACAGTCAAAGAGCAGCTCTGTCATATAACATTGCAATTATCGCTACTTGTCAGTATATTTTATATATAATGTTTTTGCTATCATGGTCGCACTGGCAGAATTACAAATTTGATTTTGAATTTATTGAAGCATATTTTTGAGTTTTTAATTAAAATCGACCTACGGAATTTTTTATTACCATCTATTGGACCAAATTTCCAAAAATTTACACCTGATACCTACACAATCTGTAAGAATTCTCTAATCGAACGGCGTAATTGAGTTATTTTTAACGTATCTTTCAATTTCTCAATTTGATCGTCTACTCTTCAACCCTTGAGCGTGTGGTATTTTCTGTTAAGTTCATTTGTATATACTGAGACACTTTTTCGGCCACACTAGCGCATGTTAACAGCTGTTATTTTACGTTGAATTTTCGAACCGAACGGACGTACGTCGCGGACGACTTGTGTAAAAACGCGGTCTACGTACAGTGCAACCATTTTGCTTACACATATATATGTCTAACAGTGTATATGTATGTTTGTGTGTTTATGTATATGCGGTGTAGCAAAATACAAAATTGCAAATAACAAGAGCAACTACAACAACAACAAATAATTTTTTGCACAAGCTTGTGAAAACTTCTAGTGTTTTGTGTGCTGCAGCAACAATACGACGCCGTCGCGCTAAATTTTTACGGCGCGCCGCCTGCTGTTTTAAATTGTGCGCGAGTGTGTGTGCTGAGTACGAGAGCGAGTGATTGCGCTGTCTGTTTGTGTTTGTGTGAGTGTGTAAAGTGTGTCTGCCTAACAATTTGCCGCTAAACACAGAGCAGCTGAAGGCAGCAGAAGAAGCAGACAGAAAACCAGCTGACGACGACGACAAAACGAAACACACATTGCCAAAAAGTCAACGATCGATTGCGAGTATAGTGTGTGCATATGTGTGTGTGATTGGTGCTTGTCTGCAGACCAGGTGAAACATAAAAACAAAGAAGCAAAACAGCAAAAAAACAACATAGCAAATGCAAAGCAGACAATATATAAAAACACGTGTCCTTCTCTAGAACAAAAACCGCAGCAACAAAAACAAAGTTTAAATCGAAAGTGCGCGCAATTTGTGACTTCAAAAAAACAACACACACGATAATATATCTAACAAAAAAACATGTCTTCTGTACCGCTGGCTATTAAAACGGAGGAAGTCATTTTGGAAAACGCCGAATATAACAGTGCCGAAGAACTGGATGAAGAGTTACAGTAAGTGCCGCATTACCGTTATAGATACGGATATACATAAATGTATATACTTACATATATATATATATATATATATATATATATATATACATATATATGTATATCCAAGTTGATGTTGTTGTTCACTTTGTATACTTGAGAAAGAAGTAACATAAACAAAAGGGCGCTTAGGCTTGATACTTATTTTTTATTACGCAAATTATTGATTATTTCTCTTTGCTCGACTGCGCTCTCTCTCTCTTTTTTTCTCGCCCGCTTGTTAGCGGCTGAGGAGAAGAACCGAAAGAAAACGTATAATTTTGCCGCCTGTTTTGCCGTACAAAACAAACGCGGCATACAAACACCACCACCATTGCATGTCAGCAGCGACGCAGGCACACACACATACAAACCCCTATGTACAGAAACACTCACATATGGGAAAACGTATGGCGTTCAGTTTTCGACAGACATTCCATTCCACTTCCACAGCATTCCCGTTGATTCTGCCCGTTTCACTATGTCCACTGTTTCGCTGGAAAAAGGTGACGCTACTTTTTTTTTAGTTTTTTGTTTGCTCTTCTCTTTTGTCCCTCTTCCGTTTTGTTCATGTTGTTGTTTTTACGTTTAAGCACTCGCCATGTTTGAAAAACGGCTGTTTTCTCAAGATTTTTTGTTCCAGCTTTTGCTTTATACTGTCGGTAAAAATAGTTGGTATGCCCTGTACAATGTAATTAGTTTCTATTGTTGTTTTTTTTACTTGAATTGACATACGATCTGCTGAGCGCTCTCTCTCTCGCTCACTCATCAAACAGCTGCGCTGCTGCTTATCGCTAACACGCTGTCTAATCAACAGCGAGTTTATGCTAGTTGCGACCAAATCAGCTGTACCGGTATATTGCCTATTATCATCATATGGCTTGCTGGCGTCTGACTACCTGAGCGCGAGCGAGTGAGTGAGCAACACTCACACCAAAGCAACTGCACCAAAATGAGCAAGCAACTGTAATTGTTCAAGAGAATGTATGTATACAGACGTAGTTGTCGTTGGCTGCGTAATGTATAGTTTTTGTTTTTCTTTTTTATTGTTGCATTTATTTGTTTGTCAATTGCGGCGAAAGTTGCGCCGGCACTTTTTTTTTAATTTTTTATCAAAATCATATGGTGTTTGGTCACACGTCACACGACACGACAAATTCGACGAGTCGGTGTTATCAGCAGCTTCACTCTTCTTCTCTTGCGGTTGCTTTGCTGTTTTTTCAGTCAGTCCCAGCATATGTTCCTACACAAACATACCCATACAAGAGTCTGTGTGAGAGCGAGAGAGTGTGTGAGGGGTCTGACGTAAAAGAAACCAATCGACTTCTCTCCTTTTCCTCCCTTTTACCCTTCGAGCTACTGACAGCTTCATGGCGTTGTGTATGTGTGTCTGTAGTGAGTGTTGGCTTATCAATAGTGCTGGGCATATCCCATATGTTTGTTTTGAATAAAGGCAACGCTCTAAAATTGGAAAAAAAAAGAACAGCTGACAGTTGTTCATTTGATTGTCTTAATTTGAATTTGAATTGAGTCATAATATTATTGACAGCTGGGAAATTTGTATTTAGAGAATCTAGGATTTTATACCAAAAATGGCAATTTAGCAACAACAGCTGCGCCCGGCAAAGTGCCTTTGCTAAAAGTCTCCAAAGCGCGCCGTTGCACATGCTCTCACGTTCATGTGTATGTATATGTGTGTGGCGTCATTTCCGTTTTCCCCACTCACTGGAAGGCATGCTTGTGTAAATTGGCTCGTCGTGGGGAGCATGTGTATAGATAGTATATATATATGTGTGTGTGTGTGTGTTTGTATTTCTGCATGCAGTCTTTCAAATTTGCCAGCACCAGCGATTGGTGTATGGGTAAGAGTGAGTGAGTGAGTGTTTGCATTACACTCAAAAGCTTGTTGCTCCTTGTCGATGTGTCGCCGAAAGAGAAAGAAAGAGATATAGAGAGAGTGGGTGTGTTAGTGTATGTGTGCATTTAATAAGGGGAATTTTTGCAAAAGTACAGATGCCGCCACACAGCGCATCGCTTTTTACTACAACTACACACGATTTCATTGAAAAAAGAAAAACAAACAAAAACAGCGTGTGTCAACGCCGCAGACGCAACTGCATCAGTGTAAGTGTGGCCGAAAATTTGCGAAAAGCGAACAAAAACTAATGCCAATAAGAAAACAATACTTATGCAAAATATTCGCTAAGATAAAAAGCTGCTGCGCAAATTTTTGGGCAATTGGTGTTTCATGTGTCAAGCGTTTCGCGTCGTCGTGACTGTGTTTCATTTAGTTCCCATTGCGTTTTTGCATGCGGCATTTATTATTATGGGCAACCTGCGAGCCGCCTTCTCTGTGTCTATAAGAGTGAGAGTGGTGGGTGCAGCGAGTGAGTGCGAGTGAATGAGAGAAAGGGAGTGAAGAAGTGCCATTGTCGTTGGATTGTTGATGAAAAACACATGATTTTTTGTGCCTGTGTGTGTGTGTGTGGTTTCGTGTAGCTAAAATAGTTTGACTTGCAAGTTTATTAAAGATAAACGCAGACGTCAGCTGTGGTTTCTTATTATATATGTAAACACATGTGTGTAATAAAGGTATTTATATATACGAGTGTGCTATTTTCTATTCACACAACAACAGCTGGTGATTTCTTTCTTATGTCGCACATACCAGTACATAGTCAATCAGATATTAACCTCAATCAACCCCACCACCCGTCGCGCACCTGTCTAGTCACACAATACATATATTCATCTCGGATTACCTCATGCAAGAGTATGCATGTGCTTATGTAACCGCTATGTGTCATGCTCTCCCTCTCTGTCTGTCAGTCCATTGAAATTGCAACGGCAATATTTTGTGTTGTTGTTGTTGCTGCTGTTTTGTCAGTTTTTGTTCTCTGTTTATATTTTTATTGCAAATGTGGCGCCAAAAGGCCGTCACATATCGACTTGAAGTGCGAGTAAGTGATTGGGTCTGTGTATGAGTGTGAAGAGGAAAGGTGTATTCTAAACTTTTTCATTTGTTTATGCTACTTTGTTGCTGGCATGTTTTTGTTGTTTAGGTTTTTTTTTTTTTTTTTTGTATTGTTGGCTGCTGCACATTACGCAATTGGCAAAGTTTTTATTGCGTTTTACTGCGCATATTGCCAATTGCTGTTGTTCCTCCTCCCTTCACTCCTTTGACTACCTTATAATTTTTTTTTTTTATAGCATTTACTACGCTTTAGTTTGAACGCACTAAAAGCAAATACATGCATGCACTAGTATTGGCGCATATCCGTATATAAATTTAGTACGTGACTGGGCATAAATCGTTGGACACGTTTTTAGTGCAACAGATGCTTGCCGCCTCCTGCTCCTTTCCAACCCCTTCTTGTCTTAAGCCTATAATCCATAGAAGTGTAACCATATAAAAGAACGAAGCTTTTACTATCACAACTGGGAAATCTATTTAATACTCTATAATAATCAGATAGATATGGATCTTAAACGTTGTTGTACATCGTCGCTTTAGGGCTTTTTATACTTAAGGATCTAAAAACATAAATAAGAAAAACAGATTGGATGCTTGTTGCTTTTTTATGAAGTTGAAAAAATAAATACACATATAAATGAATTTATTTTTTAAAACTGTAAAGGAAAACTTTGTATACAGAAAGTGAAACTTTTGAGATAATTATTTCGAAGAACAAGTAAAATTCTTCAGTCGTCTTTTAATCACTCAAGTGTCAAGTCAAACTATATAAACGAATATATGTATATCATAATATATATTAATAGATATATACTGCTCCACCTGCAAATCGGCAAAAAATGCTGCCGACAAATTCCAGGCAAAAATGATGACGTAAGCGTTGACCCAATAAACGTACACACACCACATTCAAACACACACACACTTTGAAGCATACGATTTATGTGCAGCAGCAGCAATTGCAATACCAACAACAACAACCACAAAAACAACAAATCGGCGGCACTCGTGACTTCGGCTTTGTCTGTTCTGTTTAGCTTTGTGTGTGCTAGTGTGTGTATGTACATTGGTTAGTTGGCAAAAAGTGGCCAATGAACTACATTGAACTTTGGGGCAGCAGCAGTGTCGGCCCCCGGGCAGTAGAAGCAGCAGCAGCAGCTGTTATATGTCATGTGTTGTTGTTGTTGTAATTCATGCTGACGCTGTTGGTGAAATGCGCAAAAATGCGTAATGCAATTTATTTGTCTAAAAACACTTTATTCAACAACATGCAAATGTTAATATTAAACAGCAGCAGCTGCTGTTAAAACTCCCACTCTCACAAAAGTTTAAAGCGGTCTGTTCATTTTAACATGATCGCTATTTTTAGCAGCTGTTAAGTGGAGCTGTTTATGTAAATGAAGCTCAACAGCTGTTGTGTGTGTTTGCATGTCAATAAATTGCAAACTTACATGCATTATGCATGTGTATGTGCACCGAGTTGTGTGTTCTTGACGGCGGCGGCAGTAGCATTTAGCTTCATTCAGCTTTTACGTTATGCAGCCAGCAGCTGCCGCATTTTGTGGCATTTGCTTTTGACTTTGGCTTTGCTCGCTTGCTAATAGAAATTCCAGAGCAGCAACAACAAATATTGGCAACAGCAAGTGCACTAATATCCGCTTAGCCAAGTTTGGCAACTTCACGACTTTAAAACAACAAAAAAATAACACCAAACTCGAAGAATATATGCGACTAGAAAGATGCTCTATAAAACAACGAATTTTATAATGTTATCTGAATTAATAATAATAGTATTTATTTAATCACATTAACTTAAGATATTAACTAATATAACTTTTAAACAATTCTATGCGCTCCTCGCAAAGAGTATTAAATCCACAACAAAACTAAAATTTTGTATGTGTGTGTTTGTGTGCTGCGGAGAACGACCTTTGTGTTATGGATGGTAATGGTACGTTGCTAAAAATAAACCAATGCAACCAGACAACAACAACGGCATCGTCGTCGTTGTCTAAGATTTTCTATCGTTGTTGTTCGTCTAGAGCGTTTGTTCGTTCTGCTGCTGCTGCTGCTATTGTTGCTGGAATGCAGTGTTGCAACTTTACAAACACAAAAGCACACACACACTCACACACAACCACATCGAACATGCCTTTGTGAAAATGCTTTTCATTAGCTGGGCATGCACAACTAAAAAATGTTCAAAGTATGTGTGTATGTGTTTGTTTTTGTTGTAGAACCGGTTTTGACATTCTTATGCTATGTAGCTGTGCAGCATAAATTTTGACTTTAATCCTCCAAGAGAAGTCACATACAATGACAACATACAGAAAAGACCAGCCGAACAAAATACATACATATTTGACAGCTGTGAGCACTGCTTAACCAGCTCTCTCTTTCTCTCTGGCTTTGTGTTTCGCTCTCTCATCATGTTGACATGTTGCTTTTTATGCTGCTGCTGCGACTGCATTGTTATTGTATGGTGCCTATTATTTGTAAATTTTTCGTTTGTATTGAATGTTGTTGTTCTGCCCATTGGCTCTCAGCAGTGTGTAGGTGTTTGTGTGTGTTCTGCTGTGTGGTGAGTTAGTGTTGTTGTTGTTGGTGAGCGGCTAAACTAAAACTGAATTGAATGGAATTGTAAATTTATGAATGAACGAATTTTTGCAGTGCTATTGTGTGTGTGCGTGTGTAAAAGTTAATTGGTTTAGTGCCACAAGTGTCTCACAATAGTTATTTATCAAATGGAAAACAAAAAAAAAAAAACAGTAGAATCACTAGAAAAATGTATTTGTTAATTAAATTCTTATTTGCATTACAATTTATTTTGAATTTCTAGATTACAACTGGAAGATTCAGGTGGAGAAAATACGTATCACATTGAATACACCACAGATCCGCCGCATCAAGTTACAACAAGTTCGCAGCGTCGCCAATCAAACATGAGCGCATCGAATACAATTAAAGATGGTGGGGATGATATGGGTGATGACGATTGTTCACCGAACGGTAAACCCATACTCGATACTGAAAAGCGTATGAGACGCGAAATAGCCAATAGCAATGAGCGAAGACGTATGCAGAGCATCAATGCCGGTTTTCAAAGTTTACGTTCTCTGTTGCCGCGACACGAAGGCGAAAAGTTGAGCAAGGTAAGTTAGCTTTAACGTTTAAAACAACAACAAAAATAAGACAACATTTTGAGCTGCTCGCTAATTGGATTACATACGCACAGCCCAATCCTCCTCTCGTTATTTCGTTATGCCCTATTTACGCTTCAGCACCTCGCTCAATTCTCTCTCTCTCTCTCTCTGTCACTGAACGCACGCAACTCTAATTATAAATTTAACCGCAGGAGTAACGACACCAGCAATAACAACAACAACAACAAGCTTAACACACACCATTGTGATTTTATCTTGTGTTGACAAATTGCCATACTCAAACTTACTCACACTACTCGCTGTCGTCTCTCTCTCTCTCGCTTTTGCTTACACTGCAGTCAGTTTGTTAAAACTTTCCAAAAATCTCTGCTGGTATGTACACAACAGCTCAGATCTTGACACATGAAGGTCCCTTTTGGCTGTCGGCGCATTTATTGTTGAAATGGCAACCTTTTTGGCGTCGCCGTTTTGGGCTTTTATTTTAATTTTTTTGCATGCCTACGCATTTACATGTACATATGTATGTTTGTTTCTGGTTTTTCACCTTGAGACAACGATCGATTTGTTGTGGCGGGCCTTTTGCATCGATCGTTGGAAGAAAGGGTATAGGAGTGTGTGCGTTTGTCTGTGTCTTGGCAGACGGCTGTAAATCAACAACTTGTCATATTAAAATAAGCAAAGAAATAAAAAGAAGATATTTATGTGCATAAATACTTTCTTTTGCATTATGTTTATATTTGATGGAGACTTTTATTTATGTGTCTGTTGCCTATTTTTGTCAAAGGGTTGCATTTTGAGCGGATTTGCAACACTGTTACGATCCTTAGAGTTTTATTTATTGCTAATTGAATAGTGTCCAGCAACAACAACTCACAAACATAAATCAAAGAAGAAAGAAACAAAATCCGAAAAGTCCCATGAAAAAAAGCTGTAAACATAAACAACAACATGACAGCTCGTCGTGTGTCAAAAGATAGATAAAGAAAGGGCAAAAACAACGTAAACAGAATGAATTTAAAAACGTGGAAATATTATATAAAAAAATACGTTACTTTTACAACACGCAAATAAAGAAAAAAGGGGTAAAGCAGCGACGTCAACGTCGGCTGCGCAGCGCAGCGCAATTCTGTGCCTTGATGAATGACATAATGAGCGTAGAGAGCAGCCGTGACGAACGACCAAAATGAGAGAGTGAGAGATTTGGGGTGGGTGGGCGTGTGCCCTGCTATGGGTGTTGTTGTTTCTGCAAGTAGTTTATGGATTTTTTTACACGCTCTTCTTTTACTGCTGCTGCTGCTGCTGCTTTTTCTTCTTCTATGCGTTTATCACACATAGTAAACATTGTAGTATGTAGTAGTTTTGTGTGCAAGCGAGATGGCATAACAGCAATTGCACTGCTTTTATGCTTGACCAACTTAGAAGAAGTAGCCAACCCACCCCATCCCATACCTCCCTCTCTAGTCCGGGTGCTGGGTTGAGGCATTGTAAAGCCTAGGCCTAAAACGAAAACAAACTGACGACGGCGACGAATGGAATCGGAATCAGGTCGCACGACGAATGCAGCTCACACACAAACACGCATGCATACAGACAGAAAGCTTTTAGTTGACACAAAAGTGCAGAAAAAAGAAAAACAAATGCAACAACACTGCATAAAGAAGTGACGACGACAACGACGACGCTTCTACTGCGCCATTGACAGTTATGCGCAAACACACACACACACACACGCATATAAAGAGAAATGAACTGTATGTGTTTTTGCATATATAACTGTATATGTATATAATGTACTACTGTCATGCAAGTGTGGGCGACTGTGCCAAGTAGTCTGTGATTTACTCGTTGAGGCGGGTCATTGAACTTGCTCTTCGAGCGCTAGGTGGCGCCAAAGTGCTAAAGTGCAGCGAAAAAACTGCGTACAGTTATCGGTTATACCGTTAGCAGCCGAACTAACCTACATTAAAGTGCCGAGTGTTTGTTGCGTGGGGGAAAAAAAGGAGAGTTCCCACAATTGAGAGAAGTACGAGAAATGCTGTACACAACTGGAATTCCATTCCATCTTCGTTTTCATGGTAGCTCCAAATTTATCGATCCAATTGCCTCGTGGTCGTATTTCCAGTGCGCGCCAAAACCTGCCAAGAAACAACCCCCAACATTTTATAGAACTCCCTCGAACTCGAATCTCAGAAGCCAGGCATTAGAAATATAACAGCAGTGGATGGCACTAGGCAGAGCTCCCTCTGTGGGGACTGTGAAGATTTAATGAATGTAACTTTCTACTATTTATATTTTGTAGGGAGCATATTAAGATAGAAAACTTGTTAACAGCCAAATCCACTCGATAAGTAATATTGAAAATTCTTTGATAAGAGACTAACTATAAATATTAAAAATATGAATGTATCAAATAGTATTATTTTAAAAAAAATATTAATCTACAAATTAAAAACATTTGATACAGAAGTATTTTGAATATGTGTATTCTCTTATCATATATTCAAATTCCAGTTTAGATTCCCTTAAAACCAGGTATTACCGTAGTCGGCGCACAGATCCAAACCGCCGAAACATTGACTCAGGCTCCGGCCCAAACCCCGTAGTCCTGCACTGCTGTTCTTCCTCTGCCTCACACTGCTATCACAGCTGAGAGTATTCCACAGATTCCCAGTTAAGCAGGAGGAGGAAGAAGGAGGGGTTGTTGCTGCTTTTCTATGGTTCATTGCCATTTTGTTTCTAACCAAAAACGGCGAAACGTTTGGCGCCTGTTTGGCGCCTGGTAGGCAGCTGTTTGGCCGATGACGATTATTTCTGACTGGAAAGTGACAGGAAGAGTTATGGTTTGGGTGGTTACTGGATAGAGGCCCCCGTAAAACTCTTTCCGCGTACGAAATTGGGCGTTCAGCTTTTCTGTTACCGCAGCTGCGCAATGAGCAAAGGAAAGGCCCGGCCAACAAACGAACGAACAGAGCTCGATAACGATGCAAGGAGTGGTGAAAAGGGAATAAAGGACGCAGGCGGTGGCAGATGGGTGGAAGGAAACAGTGCACTAGGCCATTGGCATCGTGCAACCTTTGCAGCAGCTCACAGCAGCTGTCCGGGATGCGACAGAACGAACGACCAATACCCAACAATCTGTTGTATATAACATTTCAATAAACATACATATATGTATGTATGTACATAATTACATATATACATTTATATACATAACTATATGTATTTATGTCATATATGGCGCATTATAAATGTTGCTGCAGCTGTGTTCAATTTCGTAGTAAAGCTTGCCGTCTCGCTCGCTCGCTCTCTTATATGACCTCTGACCTGCCAATCCACCCACTCTCTCTCCCTCTCTGTTTGGTGTGTGTGTGTGTGGCCACAAAATACTGGTAAAATTGTAAATTATTTTTTATTATGCACTCGCCACTAATCGCCAATTATGAGAGAAAATCTTAACTCTGCAACTCGTCGTTTGCTTTATTGAAAATGAATGCTTTATGATGTATACTCATTTCTATAGATGAAAGTGTTTGGCTATAATGCACAGGGCTGCCGCCTTAGGGGCAGCAAAAAAACCGATAACTTATCGAGAGCACTTTGGCTGCACTTTCGCAAGCAAGAATGTATAATAATAATAATAATAATAGCTTAAACCAAACAGAGAAAGCTACAACGCAGCAAACTAAACGTATACAACAACAACAAAAATATTAACGGCGGCCTAGCTAAAGCATAAGTGCAATGGATCAATTACTTTGTGGGTTTTCTTCGCACACACACATAGACAGCCGGCAGACAAGTGTTGCTATATATGTATGTAAGTGTTTGTGTGTGCTTTCTTGCAAAAAAAAAAATGTCGGTCGTTGGCAGAGCTGTCGTCTGACGGCGCTTACAAGATCGTCGCCATCACTTTGTCAATTGCTGGCTGGCTGCTTTTTAAGCTGAGCTGAGCTTTCGGCTAGCTGTAGTACTTTGAAGTTGTTGTTGTTGTTTTTTTTTTTTTTGATTACGTGGAATGCCGTCTCGCCAGATTTAATGACTCTGTTGCGCTTTAACGGTGCTTGTTTCTGTGTTGTTTTTTTTTTTTGTTTTTGTTTTATCAATGTCAGCTACAAAAAAGAAACAAGAGTCATTAACAGCATCGCCAAATGGGAAAGGCGACCGCCTATGCAGTTCTCTGCGCTGTTACAAGTTCCGTTCCGTTTTTTTTGTCAACACAGAGTCACAGTCAAAATCAATGAAACAGCGCAACAGCTGAGATTTCAGCTGAATATAAATTTACACACACATATACAGATATAACAGCAATGAGAAATGCAAAGTAAAGCAATAACAAGTTTTTTTTTTTTTTGATTTAATACCAAAAGTCAACCGGCATATTTGCTGCGCAATTTACACACAGACGAACACAAATCGACGGTTCAGCTGGTCAGCAGCAATAACAACAAGGTTGACCGGCAAAAGCTCAGCTTTCCCAATTGCGTCGTTGCTTGCGACAAAAACAAAGCACCAGCAGTACTAGTTGAGCCAGTCCAACAGTTGTGCATTAAATAGTTGTGGGCAGGGTGTATGAGAGCAAATGCTTGCTAGGCTGTCGTCATCCATCCGCCGAAGTGTTAACATATACATACATACGTATATCATTTTTCGCTGCATTTATGTATGTTGTTATGTGTGAGTTATATTTTTAAAACAAATGCAGTGCGACGTCGCACATTTGATTTGGGTTAATTAAAACAGCTGTCTTGGGTGTGAAGTCTGACACACGCTCATACACACACACCACATACACACCAGCTGCGCGCTCTTTGTTTGATTGTTTTTGCTTTTACTTACATTTTTATATATAGTAGGCATAAAATTCGATCAGCTGATCTACTGAGTAAGTTGTGTTTGTGTGTGTAAATTTGAGGGTCAGCGTCAGTGTTGACGTCGCGTTGCTGTTGTTGGAATTTAACAACAACATTGCCGGCATTCCAAATACAACTCTTTGAGTCTTCAGCTGCTGCTCACTCAATCGTGCTTTCATCGCGTTAACTTTTTTCTCTCTATTGAAATTCAAATCGTTCTCAACACACACACACACAGGTTTAACCTTTCTCGCGTAAATTTGCTCACATAAACATGCATAAGCATGCGTACATACAAACATATACGTATGTATGTATGTAACTTTGTTTCGGTTCTTCTTTATTTTTCGTATGCTAATTAAATGCTTTCGTTGACCATGAGCTTTTGTGTGCTGCTATTGTTGTTGTTCTTGCTTATTCGTGGGTTAAGAGTTTTATTGACCTTTTGTAATGGAATTTTAATGAAGCGCTGAAAGCGCAAGTGACGCCAACGACAACAACCAGAGTCAAATTCTTGGGCTCGCCTGCCGCTATGCAATTGCACCTATGCCTGGAATGTAAGGCGCCTGTTAAGACGCCTTGAATTATCTGAATTTGTGATTCTTTGCACAGCAAATGGCACGTGACTAAAGAATTTTATGGGATAAGAAAATATATGATATAAATACAGTTTAACCTTATGTCTATATATGAGTCAAGAAGCAAAAGCAGCTGCTGTGGCTTTCTAAAGGCGCCGGCGACCCTTTAATAATTAAATTAGTTAAATTCGCAAAAAATATATGGCACATCCAAAAAATAAATGAGTTTCTTATATTTAAAAACCAGACAGCTGTTTTGCAAAGAAATTTCAATTTCTACACACTCTCGAATAGTCAATGTTGAGACCCCAACTGACCTCGCCATGCGCTGCGTAATCTCTTTCTCTCTCCTTGCTCTATTCCAAAATTTACTTTCGATGACGGCATTTTGCGATTTTTTTTTAAAATCTGTCCGTCTGAATCTATGCCACAAATATTTGCGCGGCGCATGAAGAAGAGTATAAATTATAAATAGTAAACTAATTAAATGCATTTGCTAGCCGGCCAACTCACTCCCAAACCTTTTCTCTCTCTGTTACTCTGGTTTGGTGATGTTGTCACCCATTATCGTTTAATATACAGCTATGTATGTATATTCTAGCCAAAAGCGTAGGTGTGTGAGTGTGTAGAAAACACATGTTTGGCGCCCGTTGTGTTGTGGGCGCGTACAACACAGCTGAGTGCGAAAGAGCGAGTGCGAGCGAACTAAGTCATCTGTGTGGGTGAGTCTGCAATGCATGTGTGTGTGTGTGTTTCTGAGCATCAATGCCGGCAGCGCTTTGATAGCCGCAGCTGTTTTTTTGTTTTCGCGTATCTTTACAAGTATGTATACGTGTAAGTGTCTATGTATGTAAGCATTGGCAAAAATCGCCAAAACGTTTGCAAAATAAGCTTATGAGGGGCTGCAACGTGTGCGGCCTTCTCAAATTCCGTTATGTATGTAAGTACTCATCAGTGTGTGTGTGTGTATGTGTGTTGCTAATTTTAGCTAAAAATTTAACATGCAAAAGCTCAGCGCTATAAACAAAAATGCTAATGAACCGAAGCAAACGCAAAAAACACGCGCTTTTATTTTTGCTCAATTGACAAAAAGAAAAAAATAAGTCTTCAGCGGAAACAAACAAAACAGCATCAACATATAACATATAAAACTACGATTTTAATATGTCAGCTGACTTGTTTTCTTCGCTGTACTTTTTTTTTGTATGCCATCCACCTCTAAACTCACCAAGAAGAGCACACACACATGCATACAAAGACACTCGCACTCACACCTGCCGTTTGCGGGCCGTGAAAGGAGAGAGAAAGAGAGATAAGCAGCGAAGATAAACAGAACGCTAATTGTTTGCCGCCATCAAAAACAACAGCAAAAGCAAAAGTAAATGTAACCAATGATAAGAACTAGGATTTTTGATACACAAATTAAACATTTTATGTCAATTTATTAATTTACAAGTTTTAGACTAAAAAATATACAAAGGAACTGTTTCTGAACTGAACATTCCAAAGAAAATATCTAAAAACGTATTCTCGTTTTGTAACTTAGAAAAACAACAACAACGTTTGTCTAAATTAATACATAGATTTTTCTTGTTATTTTGTATATTTTTACAACATGCATACATATGTACATACATATTAATGCGTGAACGCACGTAAGCAAAACAGCTGCCTTTTAGAAGGGGACAGTGAGAGCATTGTGCATTTTCGGTGGTTGTGCTTTTGGGTGGCCCGGGCGCGCCCACATACTACACACACACCCAAACACATTTTTTTTTTTCTTGCTCATGCAGAACCTGCCAGCTCAGCTGATGACGAATAAGCAGTTGGGCGCGCGCTCTCATTGCAGCTATTTTTATGCATTTTATTCAATCAAAAATTGTTGCGTAGTGTAGTTGTTGTAGAGGGTCCAAAGAAACAGAAAACAGGCCGACGTCGTCGTCGTCAGACGCGCCATTTATAGAAACGAACAGCAAGCAAACAGCAGCGGCTGGCAGGCAGGGCAGCATCGAGTCAGCTGCTGTACAATTTACATACATACACACACACATTTTGTATTGCCTTGTGAGAGTGAAAGAGAGAACTAGCGCGCGTCACAGACAACTACTATTCCAATTTGTATTGGAAGCAGACTGGAAGCATTAAGAGAACAACACACGTGTTTGCACTGACGCCTTAGCTGGCGAGAGGGAGAGAGCACGAGCAAGTGGCGTCGCTCAAGAGCTGAAAAAGCTTGAGTCCACATGTTTTTGCTACTGCTGCTGTCGGCTGCGGCTGCAGTACCATTTCCGTTTCAAGCGAAACGAAACGAATTGGCATATGAAACTTAACGAAGCCTTGCTCTCACTCACTCGCTCTTACAGTGTGTGTGTGTGCGCAAGAGAGCGCAGCACTCTAGCAACATTTGTGACGGTGAACTACGAAACGCCGGCGAATATTGAAAAACTTTTCGAATTGGAACTGTTGCTGGTGCTGCTGCTGCTGCTTGGTGGTGTGTTTTCATAGCAGCGGCTGTGTTGGAAAAAAGTACAGTCGCCGCAAAAACGCTGCCTGCGCTGCCGTCGTCGTCGTTGTTTCTGCTGCTGCTGTTTGCCGTCTGGTAGGTTCGTTGCGTTGCTTACTCTGCTGCTGCTCGAACGCGTTGGCTGTTGGATTCTTGTTGGGACAACAACGAGACCGTTTCGAGCGCGCGCGTTTGAACACACACACTCACAAATTGATGAATAGCGTATGTAAGTGTATGCATTAATAGTACAGCTGTGGCTCTTGCGGCAGCGGCTGTTGTTATTGCGAATTTTTCGTATTTGGCGCTTGGGGTGATTTGTCTATAGATTTTTGCCGGTATTTTCGCTGACTGCGTCGTAGATATGTTTGACGACGACGACAATTTCTTATTAGCCCAGGCCTGACTTGCCGGTCTCGCAACCCGATTTCACACACACTCACAAACAAACATACACAGATATGATGTGTGGGATTTTTGACAGTTGTTTATATCCAACAAGAAAATGATAAGATTTTGTCTGCTGCTTGAATTTGTTAAGCACACGTAGCAAAGCTTATTTTAAAACTTTGCAAATTATAGTTTATTTGAAAATGATTTAGAAATAGTATTGAATTTGTTTCATCCTAAAGTTTTGACTCTCTTCTCTAGCAAATCGCAAATGTTAGAAAAAAAGGAAAAATCATTTCAATTTTTTTTCTTTAACTATAGTTTTTTTGTTTGTTAACATTTAAGGATTATTAATGAGGCTTTTGACTAATATTTTTTCTGCGTTTTTGGCATGTTTGTTATTTTAAGCTAGTTCTTCCCAATAGCGCGCCCCATTTGCAAATTCTTGCCATGTGTGCAGAGCTTTCCAACAATTTGTCATTTTCCAATACGCTTCCAATGCAAGCCAACAACAACGGCAACAAAAGTCAATGAACGGCCTTAAGGGTAACAGCAGCAACAAAACTGAAAAGAATAAATTAACATAGAGTTAAAATAGTGCTATATGTGCATTGGTGATAATGTTTATTATTTTATTTATAAAATATGCGCACGACATTGCAATGCCGTCGCCAGCAACGACAACGATGCGATTTACTGATTTTTATCAGAGCCAAAGCTGAGAAAACTGTACACAAACAATGCTGCTGCTGCTCCCCACTTTCGCTCTTCGTCTCTCTCTCTCTCTTTCTATCATCATATGAAAACAACGTAACAGCTTTGCTGGCCGCCCAGACAGCTGTGCATTAATCGAAAAAGAGCGGTGGGTGGGGGAGACGTATACAGAGAGAGAGAGAGAGAGAGAAAGAGAACAGCAGCTGTGTGTGAGTAGCCGGTGTTGAGAGCTAGCTGTTGTTGGTTTAGTTGTGACCTCCGACAACAAGCAGAGGCGGCGGCTTCCACTAAAATGTGAAACAAGTTTTATGGCTGCAGCATCAATAGCATCAACAACAACTACAACAAAAACCACAACAGAGATTTATTATTTTTTAATCAAAGCCAAAAGCAAAAGCTAAAGAATTTCCACACAGCTTCGCATTCCTTTACCATGATGCGGTGGCGTCTGCTGCAAACGCGCGGATTTCAACCTCAGCCCCCTCGTCATTCTCTCTCTCTCTCTCTCTCTCTCTCAATGTGCTTTGCAGTTGCAGCCGCATTCTTTGGGGTTTTGGGTGTTGCCAGAGTTAGCGATTGTGTTTTTTTTTTTTGTGCATTAATGTCGCCTACGCTGCTTTGCTGCTTTCTAAGCCAGTTTTTACCGTTATGCGTGCTGCCCACGCACATTTTGATTTAGCTAGCAGTGTTGCCAACTGCATGAAATGCTTGCAAAAATGCAAAAACAACTTTTGTGTGCTTACAAATGCTGAGACCCAGACAACATACATACATAAATATATATGTATGTACATACATATATCGTTTATGCATATGCATGTGTATGTTGTTGTTTTGTGCCGAGAACGCGCGCATTTTGAAGGACACAAGTTCCTTCACCTTTATGTTCGAAAGACGGCGTCACAACATAACTCTGAAGACAACAACAGGCTTACTACACTGTTTACTACTATAAGCAACGCTCCACTACCAATGCAAATTCAAAAACAACAACATCGTGCATTTATTCTTGTATGTATGTATGTATGTTTAGATATACATATGTACATGTTTTGCTTGCATTCATTTGCGGTTATTATCAAAGCTCTCTCGCTCTCTTGCTCTTTGGCAATTATGTTGCTCTGTGGCGGTGTCTTGTGAATGAGATTCATTGTGAACATCATACGCTGCTGTTCGTTCTGTTTCGATGTGTGTGTGTGTGTGTGTGCAAATAGTCGTAATTAAACGATTATGTATTTGAGTTGGAATTTAATTATGTTGAATTTTTGTTGTTTTTCTTATAGGCTGCCATACTGCAACAGACCTTTCAATATATTGTTGATCTGGAGAATCAGAAGACACAGCTTTTAACACAAAATAGCGAACTCAAGCGTCAAGTTGGTGAACATGAGGCGAGCGGTGGTGGCAACTCCGGCGATAACTATAACAACAGTAATAATGCCAATGAATCGAACAGCAACAACAAAACAGGCAACTCCAATGCCGTTGCTATCAAAAAGAGGAAGCTTACCGATAATGTGATCAATATGCAAACGATCAGCGATAGTTCCGATGAGGGCTTGGGCTCGATGTCACCCGAACCCATGACCCTGCTGACAGGAGCCGGTGGAGCAGCTGGCGCTGCAGCAGCAGCAGCAGCGGCAGCCAACAAATTGAACAATGCCAGCATTATAGCAGCCAAGGAGTTGCTCGAGATGAAGAAACTGTTGGAAAAGGAGCGCAGTTTGCGTCGATTGCTCGAAGATGAGCTGCAAATGATTAAGCGACAGCTTTATAGTGTGGCAACAGCACCACCGGGAACAGCAGTTGCTGCTGTTAATAGCAACAGCGGATCCTATTCCATTCCACGTGAAGTCATCGAACATACGGATAACTTTGTGCGTGCCGATGAGCTGGAGGAACTGGGAGGCACTGTGTCCTATGTGGAAATCGACGAGATGACTGGACAACAGCAGGTTGTCGTTTGCTCCAGCATTGAGGAACTCGAATCGGATGCTGCGGCTGAGATCATTAGTGAGGATCAGGTGCATGAGGAGGTTATATTGTCATCGAATAGCTCCACAGAATCGGAGAATGAGGTGAATGTGAATGCGATTGCCAAAGCCTATGCCGAAGGCATGAGCACACCCATCCTACAAGCAGCGATTAAGGCTACACCCAAAGTCGAGGTGGAGCGTATCAATGACAAGATTGTCAAGGTCAAGACAGAGAAATTGGATCAGCCAACAACGGTGATGGGTGGCACAGCGGTATTTACACGTTCCCGTCAAAATCTCGAGACTATTGTTGAGGCCATTCGACATTTGGAGGGTGATCATCTGTTTGCGGATGGGGATCAGCAGCACAAACTGCAGCATCACTATCAACAGCAGCAGCATCATCATCAACAACAGCAACACCACCAGCAGCCGCAACAACATCATCAGCAACACCAACAGCTACACCAACAGCAACACCAACAGCAGCAGCAGCAGCAGCTGCATCATCAACAACCCCAACAACAAACGCATCATCAGATTATAACAACGACAAGTCATCGTTTGGGGCAAGATGCGCCACTTGCTTTAACTACGGGCAAACAGCATGCAGCGTTGGCGGAACTGCGACCCTTCCTACAACTTAAGGGCAACAAACAGGTCATCATAACGACCAAATCGGCCAAGGATATGAGCGGCAGTAGCAGCACTGTAACCCCAACGGCCATATTTAAAGTGCAAACAGCCAGTGGGACAATGGCGAGTCATCAGCCGGTGACCATAACAACGTCATTGAAACAATGCCGTCCCGGTGTTATTGTTGCCAAACAGCTGCCGTCATCCTGATTGCCTGGTCCAAATAACAGCAGCAACAGCCACATAACATTAACAGCAGCAACAGCACCTCCTAATATTTTAAATAAACGGCGCAGCTATGTTAAGCAGCAGCCGCTGCAGTGCATTAGCAGAGCTGTAAGGCGACATTGAGCTTTCTCTCTCATTCAGCAATCTAACGGAAAAACGCTGCTTAGCCGACGCAGACTGTTGCAAAAATTTCGAGTTATGGCAATTGTATAAAATTTAGTAAAAACAATTTTGTGCAGTTAAGATATACTAAATTTTTCATATTATCAATTTGTTTACATTACCCATTTGCAAAAACCGAAACAAAAACTCACATAGTAGCCACCCCACTGTAATTAAAAGCAGCAACAAGAATTTGTTCATTTATTGTTTAAGTAAATTATGAGAGAAACAAAGAAACAAACAAACAGAAACAACAGGCAGTAACAACAAAACAGAGTACAAAAAGAAAATAGACATACAATTTTATGATTTTCTGTTTATTAAAACAAAAAAAAGAAAAAAAACACATACATACAAACATACATATTAAAAAATACAGCAAGTTAAGAGAAAAAAAAAATATATAGAAAAGAAAATACAAAACATACGTATAAAATAAGCTTAAAAAAAAGTATATATACACAAATATTAAACAAAATGGTACATGCTATATTGAAAAACATATACATTATATACATAACTAAATGTATAATAAATTTATGTATAATATGAGCATGCTGAACTCTATAAAAAACCATCGCATTAACTTTTACATTTTTTAAATTATTTTTTATTATTTAATTAATTTAAAAAAAAAAACTACATACACATATATAACATTTAAAAACACACAACTTGAATGTATTTTTTATTTTCCCAAAAAAAAAAACACCAGAAAACAAAAAAAAAACAAACAAAACAATGAAATGAAAAGAAAATGCGAAAAATTCTGCATAGAACTTATTGAGTTTTTGTTGATTGTATATCTAATTATAAGCGAAAAGGGATAGATAGATAGAGAGAGAGAGAGAAGAGTGCGTGGTAAGAAGAAGTGAGAATCGTTTATTATATAAACTACACACACACAGATATAAATATTATTACTATATGTATGTTTATGCATATAAATACGTACGTACATACATATAAACATGAATACATACGACATAAGCTAACGCAACATTACATAAAATTATTACTACTAAATACGAATACATTAAACCTATGCATATATAAATCCATAATTACAAACATATATAGTACATACACACATACATATATAGTATATACACAACAAATAATTAATGATATGTACATGTAATTTGCTTAAGTACATACATATGTATGTAAGTGCAAGCAGCGCGAGTTGAAGTTTACGGTTAAATCAAAATTTAAACAGAGGCCGATGCCGGTGACGATGTTCCAAAACAAAAAACCCAAACGCCCCATGCATGTGTGAGTGTCCACTGCGTGTGTGTAGTGTGTATGCACGTGTTGTGTTATTACAAAAAGAGAGTGTAAGCTTTCTACTAAGCTGCTGGAACGCTGCGCGTGCGTGCCAATGGGATCAGTCAGCTTTTGTCTGGCGCAATTGAACACCAAGTGTTCTGCACGCAAGCGCGCAGCGTAGCAACGGCTTTGGGCCCACCCCCCCACCACTACGGAGAGAGAGTTTGAGAATGATGGAGAGAGCGGCGCTCCACCCATAAAATAAACACCACGCACGCAATCAAGCACACACACGCACACACCAACATACACTTGCACATCTATTGGGCATTTTTTTTGGTTTGATAGGATATGAGAGGAGAAATGAAGCGCGTTGCAGGCCAACAAATTTATAGCTAAAAGAAAAAAATTAAACAGCAAACAACAACAAACCACATGATTATGCATTATATAAGCCAGATCATACCATACAACAACATATATTACTACGTACATTCATGCTCTATATAAACAAACAAAAATACATTAATTAATTAAAAATACGAAAACAACAACAAACAAAAATTATGTCAAATAAATGGTTTTTCCTTTTCCCCTCAAAGAAATGCAATATGTGATTTTAATTATTGATTGTTGAAATGTGTATTATCGAGTGATCCTTAATAGTAGGTAAACTTCCTCAGCCTCATTCAAATGTGTCATAAACTAAAACTATAATTGCTCATCCTCAATTTGGACATCTGTGGAGCAGACATACATATCCCTGCGTCGGGCAAAGAGCAGCTCCTGTCTCTTAGGATGCGTTGCGAGCGAATGCACAACGCCTCCATTATCACCTAAACAAATATTGTGAAAATGTAATTTTACAATATTCTCTGTAATGAGTTTGTTTTCATATTACTTATGCGAATGCGCTGTAGGACTTTTGCTTCCAGTAGATCCCAGATATAGGCATCTCCCGCACTGGAACCAGCGACAATATGAGCATCACTGGCCAAAATGCCACACTCGATGTGATAGTCATCGGCCTGGTGTCCTTTATATTCGGCAAGCAAACCACCCGATTCGCAATCGAGCAGACGCACCACACTATCCTGACAACCAGCGACCAGACACTGCTCGTCCTTTGTTTGCGCCAAATAGGTAATCGGTTGTCCAATCTTATCACAGCACATCTCACCCACTCGTATATCGTAGTGCCGCACACAGCCATCCAGCGAGGCGGCAAAGATCTTGTGCTCATTGGTCAGCACCGTTGTAATGCAATCTTTTGCCTCCTTCATCACTTGAACAGGCTCCAGGCGCCTGGTGCGTATATCCCAGCACATAACAGCATTATCCCGACCACCCGATATCGCTATCGTTGAGTCCTCATTAAAGCAAACACAACGCACACCACCAGCATGACTGCGCAAGCGACGCACAGGTGTGCCTTGAATCGAAAAACGATATAAATTATTTGGTTAGAGTGAGTCGAGATCCACTCACCTGTCGATACATCCCAGTAGATAATGCTCTTGTCCAAGCTGGCAGAGATGATGTAGCTGCTATCGCAGCTGCCCGCAACATCAGTTACCTCATCTGCATGGCCGCCATAGGTTTTAAGCAGTAATCCCGAGGCGGGATTCCACAGTTTCACCTTTTTGTCGGAGCCGCAACTCATGCAATAGGTGCCATCCACTGTAAGCATAAAATACACATGAACCGCTGAACTTCCAAGCATCGTTGTCAAGACTTACCATTATAGCGGACTGCGCGCACTGCGCCCTGTTTGCAGTCAATGGTTTTGCAACAATTAAAATCTAGGAATGCCGGCATTTGTTTACGTTTATGCACATCAGTTAGAGATGAGCAATCGGAAAGTAACAGTGACTGAGCCAATGTAACAATCAAACAGTTTGCGGTTGAGTTTAAGTTTTATGTATGTATAGAATCTATACACTTCCACCGCAAAATCTCAAATGCATATAATTATATCTATGTGTAAACAGACAGAAACCTTGCTTGGAATCATCGTAACTTTTTCGTATTTGTACGCGGTAGTGGCAACGCTTTGGCAGTGTTAACAATTGTGCGCAAGAAAGAAAATGACACCAAATATAACCAAAACGCGTAGGGCAGACCAAAGCAAAATGCCAACAATAATAAAGCAGCGGCAACAACAAACACGACGACGAAGACGCAACACAACTTTTAACCACAACAAAACAACAAAATTAAATTATAATAAATGGTGATAAATCTTAAAATATATAAATTAAAATTGCCGAGCATAAATAAGTGTGATATAAAAGACGTAAATTCCGTGGCATACGCACTAAAGTACACGTGTCCGGGAGGGGGTGGTGGTGAGGAGGCGGACGCTTCTTTGAATGCTACGCAATAAGGCAACAACGCTACGCAATTTTAGCTCGTGCTGCTGCTACGGTTCGACGCTCAGCGACGCAGCACCTGCCAATTTCGCAGCACTGCTGCTGCCGCGGTCAGTGCTGCTGCTGCTGACGTGTGCAAACGAGTGCGAAGCGACGACAGGATATTTTGAACAGCAACAACAATACATGCTATAACAACAACAGCAACAGCAGTAAACTGCACGACAAATGTTAACGAAGTGTCAGTGCAATTGAACGACACGACGGACGCATACACACTCAAACACACAGAGCGCTCAACACTCTCGCAGAGAAGAACATAAAAAAAAAGCGGAACGTGAAAAATACGTTTGCTGTTGCAAAAATATTGCACAAAAAAAAGAATGCAGCGCCACAGAGAGTGGATTGCATAAAAATCCTGCTCAAGAATAAGTGCACAACAACTAACTAACAGACACACACATAAACGGCATAGAAGCGCGACAAAGCAAAAACAAGAACTAAACAACAAAAAAAAAGTTCAAAAAAAAGGGCTAACAGTGCGCGCACAAACAAGGTGGAAAGTAAAAAAGTTGTTTGTCAACTTGTGGCGTCCATTGCACACACACATACAAACATCTACTCCGCCCTACCCCCCTCTTCCTTGCACGCTCAAATGTTGCAGCAACAAAGTGTCTGGCTGTACTGCTACTGCTGCTGCTGCTGCTGCTGCCGCTGCCAAATGGAAGTGCAAGTCCAGTGTGCATGCAACAGCGCCTGCGGCCAGTGCTAAACAAAACACAACTGCAAAAAAACAAACGAAAAAATAAATACTAAAGCAGCACTTGCAAAAGAAGCAGCAGAAGAAGAAGAAGCAGCAACAGCAGCACACGAATCTACAAAAAGCTAAAGAAAGTGCAAATCCTTCTTCTTTTTTTTGTTTTTGTTCCGTTCTGTTCTGTTTGTGTTTGTGCAGCAACAGCCGCGATGTCAACAGTTACACGCAGCGCCAGCGCAAGTCCCTGCATGGCCCTCAACGGCATCATCGACGCCAGCCTCTTTCCCCTCAAGTCCACTTCCGATGTTGTGAACCTATTTCGTCGCTCCCTAACCAGCGCCATTGAGCCAGATCTAACGCTTCTCTCCATTGTTGTTGGTTATATCGAATTATCGCTAACAACGGGCGAGGCGGCCCAGGCCGCTCAAGTAGCCCAAGCGGCTTTAGGTGAGCATAACGTTTATTTAAAAACTAAAAACTCTAGAAAAAATCATATAAAAATTTCATAAAACTAAAATGCTATAATTATAACTTAAAACATGGTTTTCTTAAGGTTTTTGAATATTTATTCGACATTCGTTTGAAAAAAGCGTTATATTATATTAAAAAAAAAACATTCAAAAAATAATATGTAATGAAAATGTTGTAGCATACTTATTAGAGCACGCCAAAAATCTGGTTTATGGTAGAAGTATCAATAATAATATTCAAAATTGTTGATAAGCAAATGATAATTATTTTAATATTTAAATTAATTTATGATCCTTCTATATAACATGAATATATTTGCTTTTTTTTGGCCCGACTTTGATTGATTTTCTTCTAATTGTATTCGGCTTATTTCTGATAATAAGGTGGAAACAATGATGTCATCATGGGCAACAGCGTTCCCTTTCCGATTGTTACGCACGAGCTAATTGCGGGACTCTATAAGAAATTCCAGACCATAATGTCGGCAGTGGAGAAGCCGAAGCCGCATCGCCAAGCAACGCGAGATATCATCAAGAAGGTGTCGGATGTGATATGGAATTCATTGATACGCAGCAGCTATAAGGATCGGGCGCATCTGCAGAATCTCTATAGCTATTTGTCGGGCAACAAGTTGGATTGCTTTGGTGTTGCACTTGCAACTACTGCTGGCTGCCAGCTGTTGGGCTACAGGGATGTGCGTCTGGCCATCTCTGAGGATCATGCCTGGGTGGTGTTTGGCCAGAAACATGTGGAGAGCATCGAGGTGACCTGGCATGGCAAAGGCAATGAAGATAAGCGGGGTCAGGATATTGGTGCCGGCATTGAATCTGGCTCCTGGCTCTATCTGGGCGGCCTTGCCGTAGTCTGTGATCGTGGCATGGAAGTGGCAGCTATCTGTGTGGCATTAAACATCTCGTTGAGTGCGAATAGCGATTGCGTTGAGGTAGCCGAGTTGCAGCAACAGCTGCTTTGGCTATTGTACGATTTGGGCCATCTCAAGCGTTATCCAATGGCATTGGGCCTGCTCGGCGAGCTGGAAGAAATCAATCGCACGCATCGCAGCATCAGCTGTGAGCAACTATTTCGCGAAGCCATCGATTCCTCCCGTACACACTATCACAACCATCATGTCTACCCGCACATCTTTCAGGGCAACTACTACAATCGCCTGTTAAAGTATCGCGAGGCATTCGCCGCCTGGGCCAATGCAGCCGATGTCATCCGATTGTATACGTATCAATGTCGCGACGACGAGGAGATCTACAAGGAGCTGCTGGACATTGCCAACGAGCTGATACCCTATGTTATGAAAACGGAAAGCTCCGGCCACTCGGCACGCAGCATTCTACGTGATGCGGAAGTTTTTGCCAATCTGTTGCGCTTCTACGATGGAATCTGTCAATGGGAGGAGGACAGTTTGACGCCCATTCTGCATATTGGCTGGGCCAAGCCACTCGTCACCAACATTACCAAATTCGATTATGATATACGTTCGCAGGTGGTCATCAAATTGCCTGAAGATGTGGAGGCCGAACAAGCTGCAGCTTTGGAGGCTAAACGGGCAGCAGCAGCTGCAGCAGCAGCAGCAGCTGCAGCTGCAGCAGCGGCAGCAGTAGCAGTTGTTGCAGAAACATCGCTCAATTTGGAGGGCAACAACAACAACAACAATATGATTGTCAAAAAAGATGAGGTGAGTTGACCTACTTTTCAGCTAACACACACACACACACACACACACGCACATACACACAGTCGTTTGCAAATAGGTCAATTATGAATTGAGCTAATTCTTGGAATAAATGCAAATGCAATTTGCTATGTTTTAATGCAAGGATTTTTGTTTTTTTTTTTTATGAAAACAGAAACCCAGATCAGAGCTGCCAACAACTTTGGCTGATTTAACAGCTGCCTGTGGCGAGAAGATTTTAAATCCGGATTTTTTACTGCAAGGCGGTGGTCAGCCATTTGCTGTTGCAGAGCAAACGACGTCCAGCGATGCTTCGCACACTAACAAAATCATTAACAACAGCAATCACAAAAGTGATAAGGAGGCTACAACAACAACAACAACAAACACAAGCAATGGCAGCGGATGCAGTGGCACTTTGGCCCAATCAACGCCAAGCGAGGCTAAGGAAACCCAGCAGCAGCAGCAGCAGCAAAAAGAAGCTAAATTGGAGGAAACCAACAGCAGCAGCAGCAGCAGCATTATCGGCATCGGAGTAGCTGTGGAGCAGCAGGCAATAAGCGCTCCACTTGTCGATGATTACGATCCGTTTGAGATAATGTTGAAGCGTCCAGTGATTATATTGTACAGCCAGAAAATGAAGGGTCTCAAGGATTTGCTGCTAGCCGAGAAGCTCAACACTCACGCAATCTCGCTGCAGGTAACCGCTCAATCGGTGGCATCTCGCAAAGTGCGCGGCGTTGCCGATAGTCGGCAGCCGGCGGCTCTATCGGCAACTATAACAGCGATTGCATCGACGGATGGTGGTGGTGGCGGCGTAGGCGTTGGAGGTGTGAACACAGCGAGTGGTGGTGGTGCTTCTTCAGCATCTGCTGGCGAGTCAACATCTACGGCAGCCTCTCGACCGAAACGTACAAGACGCGAGTAAAAAAAAGAGAATTTAAAAAAAAAGAACCGTTTCCTCTTAGTAATTTGTTGTTTATAATTATTACATATATCTAGATGTATAACGTATATTGTAAAGTCGGCTTGCAAATTTCACAGCGAGTAAAAAAGGCGAGAAAACTCTGAGCCTATTTTATTCGCTGAGCATTTGTGAGCAACTTTTAGCTGTCACATGCATGATTTGCAACAATCCTTTATTATTATTATTATTATTATGCATATATATATCAATATTTTTGATGTTCGATGTGTATTTATGTAGTTTGTAAGCTTGAAACAAAACAAAAAACCGTTAGAGAACGCTTAGCGTTTTAAAAAAAAAACAAAAAACAAAAAATGAGACACACACACAAACACAAAAAACCCACACAAAGCTCTCAACTATTTATTAAAACTCTCAGCACACAAATTAGCGAGTAGAGAGAAACGAATAGCGAGTAACGAGTGTGAAAAGCAAGAGCTAGTTATGTGTGCTAGAACTTAAACGTATTTTTAACTGTATTGTAGTCTGTTAAACTAAAAAATATTATTATTTGTCATATTTATTGTTGCAACTTGTTTCCCCCCGCAAACAATACCTTTTGTATATATATGTATATTGTATGGATATGCATATGTTTTTTTTTTTTTGCTTAAGCTCAAGTGTAATTTTATTGGTGCTCTTCTTGAAAAACTTGATTAATATGTTTTTAAATACAGACATTATGTCTGTTGTTTACTATTACATACATATATGCATTTTATGAGGCTAAGCTGTTTAATTTTGTTTTTATCTCAAAGGTTTAGTTTACAGATTGCATGCTTGTTGTTTTTTTTTTAACTTAAAGTCGAAAACAACACACATTTAAAACAGAAAAAAATATCAAAACACACAACATCCGCAAGAAATATACTAAGAAGAAAAAAAAAGAAGCATTAAATGAACGCAACAAAAGATTAACAAACATATTTAACACTTCCTCTCTCTATATGTGATAAACTGTTTTTTTTTTTCTAGAAAGCTTTCATATACATATATATACTATTTAAAAATAATACTACAACTATCATTATAAACACATACTTACTATATATATTATTAAACAAAGACCTACACATACACAAGGGCCGCGCAACTTAAAAAGGGGCAAGGGGGACGCGGCATGCACTTTTTAAATATTTGATCAAATAACAGCACCAACTCTATGCAACATAAAAGATATTTATTTATTAAACTTTTGGAAAGCCAGCACTTATTAGTATTAAACAAAGTGAAAAATATATATGTTATTATCTTAAAAATCATGTAATCAGTTGGACAACGACATTTTTTAAAGAGGTCGGCTGTCGAAAGTTAAGCAAGATAGAGCTTGAAAACAAATTGTTAAATGATGATAATAATTGCATTGCATTTTTTTATTTGTGCGTTGTGCGTCTGTGATGAATAATGAATAGAGCAGAAAACCTAGATTGAGAAAGCCCATTAATAAATAACAAAACTAAACACAAACACAAAAAATAAAAACAAAAACAATGTGAAGAACACACAAATCGAACAATAAGTTCAAAATGGTATTTATATATATATATATATTAATCAAATGTATGGTGTTTTATTCCTTTATAAAAATGTAGCATGTTTAAACAGAAACAAAAGAACAAAAAAATATGAAATCTTTATTAGTACACATGTGTAGATACTATATTTTGGCATACAAAATTTTTAAAATATGCGTCAAAGAAAAAAAAATCAACAGTTTTGGCTAAACCAAAATCCAACTGAAAATAAAAAATTTAATAGCCAATGCAACAAACAACAAATAATAAACAAAAGAATTTGAACAACAGCAAGTACATGCAATAAATCAAAAGCATACAGCAAACTATTTATTATAAATGTTAACGTTACGTACATTTCAACTGCTCAATAACCCCATAGCTTGAAAGTCAAATAGCCACAAGTCAAAATGTTATAAAAACAAATATTAATAAATGCATATTTCAAAAGCAAAATAACCGCGCAATCAATTTTAACAACTATGTGGCACCACTTCTCTGCTTGTAATTGATCGCACATCAATCGTATAGTAATACAATAACACTTTCTTGCCGGTATCGATACATTTTTGTAAGCAAAAATGAACAATGAGCTCGCACTTGTTCAGCTCATTTTTGTTCACTCATGAGCATAAATGACTCGGCATCATTTCGGCTCGACATCAAATTGAAGCAAGAAAATTTTTGTTTAACAATTAAAAGTTTGCTATAAGCCACAAAGAAACATACGCAGCCTCAAAATGTCTTCAGCCGATAAAAAAAAAGAAGAGGAGAAGGAGGAAACGAATCAAAAAAGCGAAGATTTGGGCCTGCTAGAGGAGGATGATGAATTCGAAGAGTTTCCCGCAGAAGGTGAGAAGAAACTCATTGTTTTTGGTTTTGGCTGCGACACTCATAAACTGAATGTTATTATAGATTTTCGTGTGGCCGATGATGTTGAGGAGCCCAATGTTTGGGAAGACAACTGGGACGATGATAATGTGGAGGACGACTTTAGCCAACAGCTGAAGGCTCATTTGGAAAGCAAGAAAATGGATACGTGATTTGGCTAATGTTCGTTCTTCGTACCTAACCCCACAAATAAAAGAGAAAGAGATGAACCGTTTACAGTTAGAAATAAACAAATGGATTTATTAATAATCTAAATATCGGGTGTGTTGTTGTTCGATACTAATTTAGTTACAAAACTCTTCATGTGTTCAGCCGTACGCTCCTCCTCCTCAATCTGTTTATGCAGCTCAAGCTTGGCCTGCTCCAGTTCCTCAACTTTAGCGGCTTGCAGTACAATTTGTGCCTCCTGCCCGGCGATGCACTGTTTTGCGACCTGTGCTTCCTCTTCGTATTGAAGGCTAAGTTGATTTAATTGCACTTCACATTGCTCAAGTAGTGGTTTTTGTTTCTCAGTGGCGGCTAGCAAACCCTGATTATTTGCCTCCAGCGTTATATGTTTCTTTTCCATACGGTCTTTCAGTTTGATGCTCTCCTTGTATGCAGTTAGCATCTCTGGAGGCACTATTTGAATGGCCTTTTCGATGTCATCGTTTAGTTGCTGATTTACCTCGATTTCCACTCGACGCTCCTTGAAAAGTTCCTCCTGTTTGGCCATTTCGACTTTGGCACCTTCAATGCGAGCAACTATTTGCTCAGTTTGACTGAAATTATAATAACATTGTTGAGCAACGAACGATGAGTCTACAATATTTTTTTACAGTTTAACATTCGCCACACTGCTGTCCTCCACGACCATCTGCTTGAGTTGATTCACTTGGCTTGTTAGTTTTTCCAATACTTGCTCTTGCAATTCGAAATCGGTCTCTTTTTGTCTGAAGATCTTTAACTGCTCCTGCATCTCTGCCTGTGCCTTTGGCAGTTCCTCATTCAGTTGCCCAATGTTTGCCTCACACTTGCGAATATTTATTTTAATTTCTGCCGCATCCTGCTGATTTTGTCCAAGTACGATTTTCTTGGCGGCTATTGTTGTGAAAAGCAACTGGCGCTCCTTATGCTTTTCCACAATGGAGGAAATGACCTCCTTCTTGTGCATTTTGTAGAAGCAATAGTAGTTAAAGAGTACATCCAGGGTATTTTTTGTCTTTCGGACAGCTGCAAAAGCGTACAAAAATTAACATATCCGAATTCGCAACATGATTGTTATACGAACTTGGCTCAAAAATATCAAAGTATGTAAATGTTTTGTTGGGAAATGAGATTTGCAAAATGCGCTCTACTTGCCGGCACAGTTTGCTTAAGAACTGACGCCTCTCCCTTGAGTTATCCTTCGCATCAATATTGTATGGCGGCTCCACTCGAAAGCCAAATGCACGTAAATAGTGCACAAAAATACGGGTGAGGAATGCTTCTGTGGGATTCGAAAGTTCGCTTATACGCACATTTAACTCAGGAAACAAAGTACTGGCTATAGTGCAAACGTGCTCCATTGCGGCTTCATTACTCATTTTATATTTTTTGTATATCTTTCTGTTTTGCTTTATTATTGTGGCGGTCGAATTTGATGCTGGCTTCGATTGCAAGTAGCTTCTACTCGATATATCGATATCCTACATCGCTATGTTACCAGTGCTGAGAAGGATTAATGGCTTATACAGCTGGTTTAACGGCTAACGGTTTTTTGCCATAGAAACGATGTGCTGTGTTATTATTATAAATTTTGTGTGAAAAAATTTAAAAATGACATCCTCAAGCGCTGTGGAAGATGAACGACTAACAGACTCGGATTTATCCGATGATGAAGGTAAATACTTACCATAAACATAAGCACTTTTCTTAAGTTTAAGTATCTTCAAACAGAGCGCAAGGTTGAGGTTAAGCCAGAGGAAGTGAAACCACCGACGCCCCGTCCCACGTATACAGATGAAGAGCTAAATCAGTTGGTTGAGTATATACAGCGTATGGCTGTACTCTATTCACTGAATCAACAAGATTGGCACGAGGAACCATTGGACATTATACGCCGCTGGCTCCTGGAAGTCAATGAGCCGCTGCTGACCATTTGCTATGATGGAAATAAACTCAGTGCATTCTTGGGCTTTCCCATAAAGCTCGTGGATGATATAAGCTACTTTCTGCGCGGCGAGCTCAATGAGATATTCAGCGTTGATGGATTTCATGATGAAATTAATTTTGGCACAATCCATAGCGACGTGGATGGTTGCCTGATGCGCCTGCTGGAACGTTTCTATGCGCCCATCTTTTGCAACTATCAAGATTGGAATGCAACAGTACGTGGTCGCTTTTGCGCCAGTCTTGACAAGCTGCTCGCCTTCCTCTTTGCCATGAACTCCAAGATTGGCGGCATTTCTTCGCTCTATGTGCCCTTTGTTCTACATCAGATTGGTGGCGAGCAGATTGTCTGTGATAGGCCGCTGTTTAAGAATCTGGAGAGCATTGCAGTCCACTGGACAACACAGATTCGCACCGTTTTGGGCGATCGCACGCTTATTGTGCCCAATGAATTGGCAACAGTGAACGATGAGTTTGAGTTTTGGCAATATCGATGTGAGAGCATATAATTTTGTACTTAATTATGTAGTTATTTTGTATTTAAATCTGTTTCTACTTACAGTGGAAGTGCTACAGGGCTTGAATTCACAGTTGGCTCAGTTTGATTTGCAGCGGGTTTTTAAAGTTTTAAGGCAATGGCAATCGCTGCACATGGCCCAAATTGATGAGCTGCATGAGGCCGGCCAACGGGAGGAAGATTTAGCCATATTGAACATAAAGTATCTGCATTTGCTGGTGGAGCCATGTGACAAAATCGATAAGGCAGATTCACCAGCAGCTGTGTCGCAATTGTTGCCACACATCATCCAACTGATGCGCTTCGTTTGGTTGAACTCAGAACATTACAAAAGCAGTGATCGGATAACAATACTCTTTCGCAATTTAAGTAATCAGATTATCAAATATTGCACAGAGCAAATAGATTTGGAAGTGATACTAGCTGGACAGCCACGTCATGGCATCAAGATGTGCAATCTGTCATTGGACTGCTGTTCGGCCTACAAGGAGCACATGAGTCGACTGCAGGATAACATTGGCTGGCAGCTGCAACATGGCATTATATTTAATCATGTGAACGCATTCATGGAGCGTCTGGGTGACTTAATGGACATATGCGAGGCAATGATTGTCTTTGGACGATTTGATGAGAATGAGAATATAGAAAGAACGCAATTTAGTGGCACGAATGGTGAGCAATTGGAGTTGATTGCTGTGCGCGTGGAGCAGCAGTTTCTTGTGGCACTCAACCACTTGCGATGCAGTGGCTCTAAGCAGATCATGTTGAATGTGCATCGTGGCGAGTGGTACGATCAAATGTTAAGCTATCGCAGGAGCGTGCAACGTTTGGAGGAGACACAGCAGCGTTTAATAGCGAATGTATTTGGGCGTGTTTGCAACGTTGAGGAAGCATTGGAGGCATTGAATGTTATGTTATATTATTCATATCATGCCAACATGCGCAAATGCTATGTGCGTCAAGTAAGCCGTGTATGGCAGCTGTTTAGCGAGGATATGGATGCCACAACAAGGCAGCTGCTGCTGCAGCAACGGTCACAGCAAAAGCAATCTTGGCTGCCCCACCATGTGGCGCACACCCTCGCCTATCGAATCAATCTGCAACGTTTGCTATATTTGCGCAATCGTTTGTCCCAAGCGAGCTCCACTTGGTTGCCAACGGTGCCACAAACTAGCCAAGTGCTGGAGAAATTTGAGCTGCTGCGTAGTGAATTCGAGCGAGAGATGAAAAGTTCCCATGAGCAATGGCAACACTTATATGCCAGTTGTGGCCCCAATCTTGGCCAGAAACTGGAACGCTACCTGCTATTGCGTGGCAAGCAGCCAAAGTTCTTGCTGCAGTGCAACATTGATGTCAACATCCTGGACATTTGCCAGCAAGCCGAGCACTTTGAGAGACTCGCCATGACCATGCCAGCTTCAGTTCGCAAGATCTACGAACGCCAAGATACTCTACGTTTTGTTTACAACAGTGTGCTCCAACTGTGCCTGGACTACAATCATCTGATGAACAGTCTAATGCCGAAGGAACGCAAGCTATTTCGTCCATTGATCCAAGCCTGTGATCGTCAATTGGCACCGGGTATTTTTAAGCTAAGTTATGGCTCCATATCCTTAGATGATGGCTATGCCCAGTGGCTGGAGGATTGTGTATGGTATGTAGAGCAATTGCGCCAGGTCATGCAGTTGTATAAGCGTGCCAATCGACAAATTGTACGCTGCTGTGAACGCATCTGTGATACATCCATGTTGCGTTTGAACTTTATGGGCGCTGTCGAAATCTCCGTGTTTGAGAAGCAGCTAAGCAATGGACTCAATTGTGGCAACATTGCCTTGCGCAAGCACTACAATACCATTGTTGACCTTATGCTGGCTGTTTCCCATGAGTTTGACGAGGTTAAAGATGAGGTGAGTTAAAGAGTTTCATCTAACATTGAACATAAATTGATTCTCAACTTGAACGCAGCTCCCTAAAGAATGGCATCAATATGTTAATGTCTTTGACGATATGCTGGCCAGTGCTTTTCTTAGTTGTGCGCGTAGTTCACTGGAATTGTTGCAGGACGCGCTGCATTGTGAGGAGAATATGTCACCGGCACCCATACTCGTTATGGAATCCGATGTCAGAGATTCACAAATTGTTCTCACACCCGATATAAAAACAATTGGTGGAGTATTGCGTGGCATTATTGATCGCGTGCAGAGTCTTGTAGATCAGTTTCCACGTTTAGGCAGCAAACTGAAGCTGCCCAAGGAGCAGCGACGTCCGAATTTTGCCAGAGCTTTTCGTGACGATGCCGAATGCTCTGAGTTGGTGCGTCGCATTGAGGCAGAGATTGTTAGGCAACAGGAATGCATACATGACTATATCAATCATTGGCAAGAGCATCATGCGCTCTGGGAAATGACCGAGGAGGAGTTTAGTCAACGTGTCCTCTCGAGCGCCAAGACAGCTGGTGTTTTTGAGGGCGGCATTGAGCATTATAGCTCGCTTGCGGATGATATATCATTTGGGGATGCCATTGCTCATGTTCATTTTGTGCTGATCAATCAGAATCCCATTAAAAGTACACTCTTGGATTGGATTGAAAAGTGGCAGGCGCTAAACATGCAACTTTTGCTTAAACATGCAACATCCTTAATACAATGTAAGTTGCTATTAACATACTTTTATATATCTATGAACTACAATTTGTCCTCATTCCAGCTGTCTATCGCTATATGGCACGCAATGAGGAGAAGGTGATGCGCGTGCCACGAACACACAATGAATCCATAATTGCCAATCAATTGTTTGATCGTCTACTCAAAGATGTTGCTCTTAAACAAACAAGATTTACACCTATGCTGGAGCTCTTTGTACTTCTGCATAAATATCGGGTCACAATGTCAGAGGAGTTGCATCAACAGATAATTGATTTGGAATCCAATTGGTTGCACTATCTGCACACACTGAACGACGCTGATGAATTGCTTGAGAATGAGGGTAGTGAGGCAAATTTAATTCTCGACCAACAGGCCCAAAAGTTTAAGCTTACATTGAAAGAATTTCATGAAGATTTCTTTTCAAAGTTACCCAAAAAGTAAACCACAACTATCGAAGACTTTATAAAGTAATTCTGTCCGTTTGTCTGTCGCAATCACTCCCAAAAGCAATTACTTACTCATTATGATTTTTGTCATGTTATCAGCATTTGATGGATTAATGACGACCCGACCGATAATGTGAAATACTGTGGAAGTTAGCTTCAGTTATGAACTGGTCAGTCGTCTTTATACTCGCATGTTGTTGCCGTGTTCCCGGTACGGGAAGCAGTCACATTCTTGGCTTATTTGTGAATGTGCATCGATCGCAGTTGATTGTCCATTTGTCGGTGGTGCGTTGCCTGCTCAAGCGTGGACATCAGTTGACACTAGTCACAACCTTACCGCTGGAGAATGATGATTGGAACTCAGAAAATTTAACACACTTTCTGGTGGATTGGCAACCAAAGGAGGATCAGTATCAGCAGCAGCCAACTGAATTCAATGACAACTTTGTTGGTCGGCTACAAAGAACTCTCTCCCGCCTGGAGCAATCTGGAGAGTTCCTTTCGCAAACCGACTGGTTGAACTTTATGCAAAGCGAGATCACAATTCCCTATGATCTGATGTTGCTTGGCTATCATTTCAACGAACATCTCTTAGGCGTGGCAGCACATTTTAATTGTCCTATTGCAATAATATCCACACAGCAGCCCATTGGATTTGTGCACAGTTTGCTGGGGAATCCCGAAGAGCGTTGGTATGTTCCACAACCATACGATAGTCGCCAGCGAATAGGATTCAATGGCTGGATATTGGGACTATGGGAGAAGTTCTCAGAGCTGCTTGCCAGGCGTGTCATGCAACGCATTTACAGGTGAGCAAGAGTTTGAGTATCATCATTTATTCGCTAAAATAATTTTCCCATATTTAGCACCCATTTTCGTACACCGCCTTATCCCAGCTTCGAGGAGATGCGTCGTCGTGTTTCGTTGGCCTTAAACAATCATCATATGATCAGCGAGGGTCCCATTGCCCCAATGTTGCCCAGCATGTTGGACATAGGAGGCATTGTAATGGAGCAATCGAAAGTTGATGATATTACTTTTGATTTTGACACTCGTCCGTTTATCATCTTTAGTCTTGGAACACGTTTCAATTGGAAGACAGCGCCTTTGAAACTCGAAAGAACCTTTGTGAATGCATTTGCCAAACTTGAAGACTATGACATATACTGGACATACGATGGTGATAATGCCACAGAGATAACCCAGGCTCATAATCATATCAAGCTTAGTAAGTGGTGGCCACAAACACAACTGTTAGCTCATCCTCAAACGCGTCTCTTCATCACACATGGTGGCAAGGGCAGTCTGAGTGAATCATTGTATTATGGAGTGCCGTTGCTGGGTTTGCCACTGCTCGGAGATCAGCGACCGAATCTGCGCAAAGTTAAAGAGAAGGGCTGGGGTTTAACCCTAGACATTGGCAATCTGAATCATATGGAGCTGTTGGAAACCATACAAAAGATGCTTATAGAAGAAAGTTGTAGGGAATGCATTCAAAAAGATTCCCTGCTATATAAAGATCGTCCTTCAAATGCCAGCGATGTGACTGCCTATTGGCTTGAATACGTAATTAGGCACAAGGGTGCCCTGCATCTATCTGGCAACGCCAGGCATATTACTATTTGGCAGCACCATCTACTAGACGTACGACTATTTGTCTTTGGCACATTGTTTCTAATCGGTTGGACAGCGCTGTGGTTAGCCATACAATAAAAGAGACATCAATCGATCGCTGACTAGCTGTATAGTTTAATATATGGTAAGTATTTTATAATCGAATCTTACATTAACTATTTGTAATAAGTATTCCTTTTAATTGTAGCTTAAACGTATAACTTAATTATAATTGAATGATAGTTGGTTTCAATACTTTTTTTCTCATCGTATTCGCCTCACAGATCTTAAATGGCTTAGTATTAAATGTATATGAAAGAGAGAGCTGCATGTAATCGAATGGTTTTGAATTGAATGAATGAATCGAGTTAAGTTACAATATTTCTGCAGCTCTCTAAGAACATGATAATATTTTAAATGTATACACAGTTCTGGATTGTTTTTTTTTTTAAATAACCCTTTCAAGATTGAATTTTATGTAAGAGGACTTTCGTTAATATGTCACATAAAGTCCTGCGTTTTCTAGTTTTTGTCCTTACTAGCAAAGGTTATTCAAAATTCATGATTTTGGCAGTCAATGACAAAGTTTTTTCCACAGTTCTTAGTTAAACGTTGGCCCCGAAAGGGTTAAACGGCAGCAGCTGTCCTTTAAGCGTACAAAGCACACGGATCCCTTAACCGAAACCCAGTTGGATTGGCTGTTGCGATTGCATTGCACGCGGACAGCGTCCTGTTGCATGAATAAAAACGCCATAGTTGCAAATGGGTGGACTGCACTCATTGCTTCGAATGCACCTGAAATTGTAGAGTGATTTATCGAATGCTATGACATTTCTACGGGGTCCAACTCACTTGAGCTCCGAGACGGCGAATCCCTCCTCGCCGTTCTTCATGCGCTGACACGTCGTATTGCTGAGATGGCAATCACAGCGGCAGCTTGCTGGGCCACCGGAGACGCTACCTGCCCTTGAGAACGGACTCGCTTGGCGGCCAAAGTTGGTAAAGTGCTTGGGGCACTGACATTGATAGCTCCGCTTGCGCCTTTGCGTTGACGGACTGACGCAATGGCATTCGGTGTGATTGGTCAGCGAGACCAATTTTGCCTCGGCATGACGACTGCCCAAGGACCAAACCCAGAAGGCTAACTCAACGGTCGTCTTGTTCTTTGCTGTCCACACTAGCGAGTTGGTGCAACAGCTGCTGTTCTCGTCGCAACGATGCAACTTTGCCACACGCGGCGAATACACTTTCGATGGTTCCGTTGTCATTCGTATTATTCTTGGCTGTGGATATTTGCAAAGCACTTCGTTTTCCATACTCAAAACGTGTTTACGTGCCAAGTTTTCTACTGAAAAACAATTGGAAACAAATTAATTAGTAATTTTATTGTTAATAAGTTTAGAAGCAAAGGAAATCTTTCACATTTTCTATGCTGAAATAAGCTTCATATGTTTTAAGGGTAATTTGTTGAATGAAATTTTCCTAAAGTGGGAAATTCTCTGCAGTTACTGTTTACAGTTACTTGGAGCATATAAAATTGCAGTTGCTGGTTGCATTTTATAGCAGACTAATGACTTTATGGCCCTTGTGGCAGAGTCGACTCGGTCATGGCTAACTGCTGCAATTTGGCACTGACTTCACTCCCACTTAGCAGTGAAGAGATTGTTAGGGGGCCAAGTTCAAAGGCAGCAGCTGCAGTCAGCCGAAGAAGAAGAAGAGCAAGAAGAAGCACTGTTTGTGGTTGGGCCAATAACAAATTGGGCGCACTGAATAATTCATGGGGCTCTGAAAAGTGGTTTTGCCATGTTGTCTACTAACTTGAAGATTCAATCGTGCGACGCTTATGAAAATCACATAAATATATATACATACATATGTACATATGGGGTAGCCACTGTTTGTGTCTGATTTAAAACTGATTGTGGCGACGGTGGCTCTATCTGGCGGTGGGTGGTCGCCCCTTTTAGTGTTTACATCTGTTGCTTTGTTTGCTTCTTTTGCAAACATTTTTTTACGACATTATTGGGTGCAGTTTTGTTGGCGTCGGCATCTGCAACTGACAACAAAAACAACGTTAATATCGATAAAAAAATCAGAATTCTGCGCTTCCTTTTTTTATTGCTTATGGCGGGAACAACAACAGCATTTAATATAAACAACGTGATGGTAATAAAGGTGTTCAATACAGAAATTACAAAAGCGCTGCAAACAACTATAAATGATGTAACGAATATTAAATACACTTTTGCAGAGGTAAACTGGTGAGCGGTGAAAAGGTAAGCGACAAAAACCATGAGCTGCATATTGCCGCTGATCAATAATTCGATTACGTACTCGAAATGGCACTGAAAAAAGCAATCGACGCGTCGCGACGATGGGAAAGTTGATTGAACTGCGGCTAAAAACGCGCGAAAAACGCGTGCGTTGGCTCAATAAGAAAACAGATGGCTGTATATGAATATCGTAAGTCTACCTTATTGGCAGCCTGCAAATCCCATATTAACTATAAGAAAATTGAATGCAGAAACAATTATTGAAACAGCAAGAACATTAACATTACGCAAATATCTTAAGATAACGGTTTAAAAACCATTAAATCAGGAGTCAATTTATAAAAATCGGAAGATAAAAGCTAAAAGCCAGTGCTGACTTTCAACTCTTGTTCGCTGGCAATGACAACAAAAATGTGATAAGAAAATTGTTGCATCATTACGCATTGAAAAGCGGCGTTTGCCGGCAAAGCTCAATCCTCAGCAATGCAAAACCAACAACAACAACTAACTATCGGGGCATATCAGTTAACCATTTCCCAGGCTTAGTGACACACTTTCATTTGCGGTGACGACGCTGCTGTCCACACGCTCTTAACGGTTTACAAAAACAACAAACAAATAATATACACTTAGATGTATGAAAGTGATAGACTTAAAGATACCTACTAATGTGCCAAAATAGATTAGCGTGTTTTATTTTACGTAAGCGACAACGCAAACAGGTGCCGATATATAGATCACTGATAAATGGATTGTCGTGAGAGTGGCCGTATGTAGATGGCGCTATCGATAAGTTGTTTGCGGGAGTATCAAAGGTCACACTTATTTGCAAAAGCGACGCGCAGTAAAATGGTGAAGTGAAAAAATGTAAAAACTTTAATATATAATAACATACCGGCTTAATATTACTTTCAAAACACGTTGCAATGTGCATAGGGTATTATAAAGAAACAAGAAGACAATTTTCACGCGCTTAAACGGCAATTTTCCAACCGAATGGAAGTGGCAATGTAAAAGATACACGCGATGAGCTCACATTTCATTGTCAATGCCTTGCGGAGTCTCAATTCTCGGCTGAGTAAATGTTGTTGTTGCAGTTTGTGTTGTTAGTGTGGTTGCTGCTGCTGGAATGTGTGATAGTCGCAGGCTTTTAATGAATTAATTGGGAAGATCAGCACAAGACCAAAAAATTCCACAACATTGTGCTACGAATCGGAAAAACGAATACTAAATACGCTTTTTTTTAAGGTAAGTGCGAATTGCAACTATAAAAACTAGGTTAAGCTTTGTAAAAAAAAAAAGATAAATCAAAATTCATCGTAGCTAAAGAACTTTATTTAACTTGGTTAATCAAAATGTTTTTTTTTCTGCTTGAGTTGTACAAAAAGTAAAGTACCGTTTTTATAAGTAGTTAAAAAAAGAGCTACTAGACAACAACAACAACAACATCGCTGGCAAGTTAACTTGTTTTAATTGCAACGAAAGTGCACAGAGCAAGTAAGAGAACCAGAGAAAATGTCTGGCATTTTGGTTGAGTTTTTGGGTGGGGTATAAAAAAAGAAGCTAAATTGAAGAATAAGCCAGTTTGTTTCGAGCTTCTTTTTTTTCTTTACTTTTTGGTGGCATTGCTTAGTTAGTCAGTGAGTCAGTCAGTTAGTAAGTTTCTGGCCATTTAGAAAGTGACGCTATTTTTTGTTTTGGTTTTGGTCTCAGCTACTAGATTGCTTTTTGCCCTTTGGCAATGTTTTCATCTTCGTACGCATCCAGGAGTCACGTGCCCCATGCATTAGACACACAGCAGCCAGAGACTAAAAGAGGGAATTGCCGATTCGCAGATAGCCCAGCGATGGAATGCCAACAAAAAAGATTCGCATTTGCTTTTAACACATGCATGCATATTTTTATGGCCAGAACGTGATCATGATCATGTGTTTGTGCCGAGGGAATAGCGCCTTGTGTGCTATTTGCAGTGGTAATTAATAGATCAACAAAATCGACCATGCATAAAAACCAACGCATTACGGGTTCTCGGTTGCATTGTGGCGCTTAATGGCGCCCAATACATTGAATAGAGTTGAAAATCATTTCGTACTTACTCAGCGTCTGATTTTGGCTCTCAATCTCACGCTCCTGATAGAGGCGGCGACTTTTCTGTACCATTTCTGGGCTGCCCACTTCCTGTTGCTTCTGGGCGGTTAGGATGCCGGGTGTCTGATTCAATTGATAGCCGTCCGCCTGCAAAGTGTAAACGATGACAATATATACATATGTATGAGTCTGAGTGCCTGACTGTGTGTGAGAGGCAAATATGAAAATTGAAATGTGACTCTGGGCAAATTGGAATCGAAATGTTGCATATGCCACTTTGTGCGCCACTTTTTCTTTTTCTTTCCCCCACCCCATTGCCATTGACCACGTAAAGTCATATGGCATGCACATTCATATGTGACCATAAAATAACAATACTCTATAAAGAGGGTGTAGAAGGGGTCATATGAAGTTCTTGGGCATTTAATTATCAAATTTTTTTCTGCAACGAACTAGATAAAGTTTATTTTTCAAGTAAGTTTTGTGCATTTTTTTCAGATTTAATTTATTTTCGACATATTTTACAGAGTATCTCACAGTCAATACTTTTCAAATGACTCGAGTTACAAAATAAATTTGGTTATTCTTATTTGATATTTTTGCATTTCTCGTTGCGGCTTTCATTATTATTGCACTATTTTCAATATGTTTGAGAGCATATGAAATCAACATGAAACATTTACAATTTTGCGGATATTTGTTGAAACAAAAAAAAAACTTGAATGTTCACCACAAACCAAACCAAACCAAAATAGGAATATTGTGTGTAGTATTCTTTTTGTTGTTGTTATTATTTAATAGATCATTCGATTGGTTTTATGTAAATGAAAAAACACAAGGGACTCGAAATACATTTGCCAGAGTAATAAATCAAAATATATATGTTTTTATTCAGCAATTTTAAAATGGAAATTGGAATCCTTTTAACTTGATTGTTTGCCATGTTTTCTACGAAAATTCAACGATTTTTTTTTTCTGTGTAAAAAAAGCAATAAAGCCTTGATTCGTATGTCGTTCTTACATTATTTACATAACACAGAACACTTTACCGAGAAAATTGCGCAGGTAACACAAATAAAAAAAATAAAAAACACCTCAAATTGCTGTCTTTTGCACTCCTTTCTCTCTGCCCTGTCCCTCTTGTTCCCTTGTCTTACATCACATTACCATTTCTCAGGACGTTGGCCATTTCAGTTAACGCGTTTTTTGCCCACTGGGTTATGCGAAACATGTCCTTGCCTCCTCCACGTGCAACGAGCGCCATTTTTCTTACATGCACACTTCATTTATTACACACCACCCCACCCCCGCCGCCACAACCATAATACCCACTCGGTTTGGCATTATGTGTCAGTTATATGCATGTCGTTAGTTCTCACATGACATTTCGGGGTCCAGTTAACAGCAGCAGCGGCAAGAAGCATGCAGGTCCTTTTGTTGCAAAATCAATATCTGAATGTGTGCGACATGCAAAAATTGTTTAAGTTTTTTCGCATTTTGTTTTTCACTGCTCTTTGAGCTGTAAGTGATAAAGATTTCTCCCCCTGTTACACCCAACCCAACCCAACCCTTGCTGCAGCTCTCAGGTGTTGCTGCATTTCAAAGCGCTACAGTGTGTTGCAGCTGTGCTGTTGTTGTTGTTGTTCTTGTTTATACTCCCTGTGAATAGCCTGTTTGCCCGTTAATCATAAATATAATGGGGAGACGGATAGAATACAAAAAAAGTGTATGTTTGTCTTGGATAAAATATTATTTCAGTTCACTTTTTCAATGATCGGATGTTTTTGGATATAAAAAAAGTATTTTACTTGAGAATCAAGAAGCTTTTAAGCCGGTTTGCAGGGTATTGTCTACTCGATGCACTTTTTCATAACATTTTATTGTTGTTGTTGTTATTGGCCAGGTATTGTTTTCTGTGGCCAACCATACAATTTCCTGCAGCTTTGTGGTGCGTGTTTTAAATCAGTTAAATCACAAATTGTTCATACACACACACACATGCACACAAAATACGTACAGCATCAATAATAATAAGATAAATTCAATTAAATTCTTCTCTTGTACGTTGAAATATATTGTTAAAATAGGGAAATGTATATAACGAGTGGGCCAAAAGGGGCAAGGGACACGTGTCAATTGCAGGTTAAGCGCTTGAATGAAAAATATCTTAAAAAAATAATGTTTAAATTGTTTGCTTATGAAATTGTTGCACTGTTTGCTTTTGTTTTTATTTACTTTAAATTAATTAGTTCCTCAGTTTGCTATATGCAACAATCTAATTGATTATTTGAAGGTTTATGAAAGGTACCTAAATATGTATTTGTTTTTTGCATATCATTTTTAGTTTTTGTGAATATTTTGTAGGCTTCAACTTATGTTTATTGTTATTCTACTTGTACTTTAGACACCTCTCTCTCATTCTTCCTCCTTTTTTCATTATGTTGTTGCATTTGTTATTGTTTTTCATCATCATCGCACACTTTGAATTGTGTGGGTCTTTGGCACTTTGGAGAATATTCATCTGCTTCAAAGCATCCGCTTTTGGTGGTGGTGGCAAAAACCAAACCGCTCCTTCTTCGCTTCGTTAGGCTTCTGCAAACAACAAAAACAACAACAATAAGAAGGAACACCTTTTCATTTGGTGTTGTTGTTCCATGTTTTTTTATATTTTTTTTATAACCAGTTCTACTTAAGCTTCATTACGCATGCTCAGCCATGACAGTTCCATTCTGAAACCCAATAATGTATACGCATTACCCTTATAACCCCCTATGCTCGCCCCACGCCGCTCCCCGGGCATAAAGTGGCAGATGAAAAAACCCATTAAGTGTCTGCCAGTTGACAGTATTCGAAATATACATACAACACCCAGCGGTTGTTGGGAACCAAACAATACAAAAACAAACTTCATTTGCATATGCCTTGTTCTCTCTATCTCTATCTCTTTCGCTACCTACCTCCCTCTCTCTGTCTCTGTCTAGCAGTGTTTGCCTACGGTTTGAAGGATGCCTCAGCTGGATTCCTGGATTTGTGGCGTGGGTGCGACTCGCTCGCGTCTGGCCTTTATTTTTATTATACTACTACGAGCACAGGGAACAAATAACAATAGCAAAATGGCAACAACAACACCAACAATGGAACCGTCCCGGTCCCAGTTTTTATTTGCAATCAAAAGAGTTATGAGCCAAATGCAAATTACCAGAGAGTCAACGAGGGAACGGTTTTCCCTCATTTTTATTTTGCTTTTTATGTTCCCTTCCTTCGGCACGGTCAGGAGCTATGTTCGAGGCCTTCTTGGCCTGTGGTCAAGTATATAGACTATCCAACTGTTGTAAAACAGTAGCAATATGAGATCCATGATGGCTCACTTCCCCCTCATCACCCTCAACCCCTATGTCTGCATAGTCAGCGTGTCAGTAACGCGGCAAATTCGATGCCAACTGAGCAAATAAAAAAACAAACTCGACACAATATTTATTTGGAGAAGCAGGCAGAAAAGCTCAACAGCAAACAGGTCAACAGCAGGAACAGAATATTGTGAATATTTAAAAGTATAAGGCATAATGTAATGTTGTTTTTGAACATAGTATGGATGGCACGTTTCGATTCGAAAGAAAGTTTCTTTAATTTTCAACTATAGAACTAATATTTTTAAGAATTCTTTGCACTGCTTAATTTACAGCCTAATTCCTTAAAGGGTTTAAATAACTAGTAACTAGACTTTAAATCCTAGAAAACCTAAAAAGATTCTATGCCCAGATCGTAAAAACTAATTACTCAAGTTCCCATCATCGTCACTGTTTTGTTTTGTTGTCGTTTTCTCGTGCTTGTTTTTGTTTCGTTTCATTTGTGTTTTGAATTCTTTGTGTTGAGGCGAATGCAACTGCAACTGCAACGGCAACAGTTGAAATGTTGCAATTTGGCTAAAAGCTGGGCATAGAAATGAGCAACGTTTTGGAAAAAACATTTCGCCTCGAAAAATATATTCATTTAGAAATTGTAAATTGTAAACATGGCCCAGACAGAAGAGCAACGAACGCCCGTCCCACCGCCGACCCTTGGTAGATAGTTGTGTGCCACATGGCGAATGCGTAATGTGAAATGCTTATAAATGGTTTTCTTTATTTTTTGGCCTGTTTGGGTGTTTTTTTTGTTGTTGTGTTGTTGTTTCGTTTCATTTTGACATAAAAGTGCCAATTAGACTGTGTGCGTGGACTGGTTGGCAGCCGTAGTAATAGCTGGCCATAAAACTTAAGTAATTAAAGAAATGTAAATTATTGTGCATTTCTCTTTATAACTTAATTGAAACTACATACTACTCGCATTATAGTCAATATTGCTCTTGACTGTAAAAATGCATTTTAAAATTAACGAGCGAATGGAAATAAATGCCTAAAAAGACGACTCTCCCCATTCAGTCAGTCTGCCTGCCTGTGTTTATTATGACAATATTTTATTTGTTTGTTTTTTTGGCGCAAGGCGCAAGGCGAAAACGAAAGCAGAAATCAGAAATCAAGCAGAAAGTTCACCCCACAAATCGAGTACGCACCAAGGAGATGGAAGAAAGCGAGCGTCAAAAGAGCCGCATATGGGCCATAAAAGGCAACATCAGCCAATGTCAATGACAGGCACGCGCATGATGAGTACAATGATGATGACGAAGACGACGACGATGATGAAGATCAAAGTAAGAATCGTTTAAGGCGCTACCAATTAAACTAAACGAATATGTTGCCGCAACATGTTGCCAAAGCAAGTAAACACACTATGTATAAACATTGTAAAGATGCCGGAAATGTGGCCCCAAACAGCTGATGAACTGATATAGACCCAGAAAACATATATGTACTTATACACGATTTCATTTGCGATTCAATTGAGTGATTGCCGCATCGAGACTGTCGATGCAGCAGCAGTGGCAGCAAAGAGCAACATGACGTTGCTTCTTCTAATTGCAACGCCCACACAACACGCAACACTGGAGATCGCGATTGAGATTGCAGAAGAAAGAAAGAGAGAGAGAGACATTGTAGTATGCTGTGTGTTGGACAACGTTCTCGTTTTCTTGTTGCAGAGATTGACTTTTGCAATTTGCTTGAATTAGTTCTGTGTGTGCAATCAGTTTAAATGGGAAGAAGGAGAACATGACACGCTTCACAAAGTGATCAAGTTTGTAACGTGAATGTGATAAATAAAGTGCTGAGTGTTGGTTAACTACTGTATATTTTAATTAGTTATGTTCCTGCTTATAGCTAAACCTTAACTTTAGATCCCATTAGAGCTGTGAACTTTTAATTAAAAATTGTGAAAGAGTGTTGCAAATTAAGTGTCATAAATGAAGAGCTAAGTGTTGGTTAACTTCTGTACAAGCTAGATAACTATGTGTTCTTAAATATTTTTTGTAAATTTACAATTTCAATTTATATCAAATTTATGAAGTTTTAAGTGAAAATTGTGTAAGGGTGTTGACAAGTTTTCATTCGTTGAATAATTTTCATTTGGCTTGGCGGTGTTTTAATTGCGCGACTCTCGGCGCGCCAGTTTTTAATAGCCAGCAAGTCGACGATCAATCAAAACGCGGCCACAAAACCACACAGTCTGGGGCACTAAATTATGAGCAACAAAAAAAACACTTAATTTATTAGGTGATGGTGACACGTTTTTTTTCGGTTCCCGTTTTCCCTTTCCGTAATAGTTTTTTTTTGTGAATTTATTAAGTTTTTGCTTTTCCTTGTTCATTAAGACACTAAAAATCAAGACGTGCATTAATTAATAATATTAAATTTTATAGATTTGCCATATAAATTTAGAGCTTCCGCAATTTCAATTGGTCAATAAATCACGGCCGGATCGTCTAGACACTCAAACATGAAAAAAAAATGAAGAAAATTATATGTATTGAAATGTGTTTGATATTATGTCATAAGCCGATTTTTTTGTCATTAGTGCGAGTTATAACAGCAGCGGGCTGGGCCCATAGCGCAATAGTTAATAAATAATGCCAATAAATCAAGGTAATACTTTGAAGATTTTCTTTGCGTGCATGTGTGTGTCCCAACTCTTCCCAAAGAGCGAAATATGCGGCGGCAGCTTAAGAGCTTACAATCAGTCTAAAAGGCAACAACAACGGTCAGACTTTAGCTAAGAGCCGATCAGAAATCAGAGCTCCAATCGATAGATGCTTAACCTTAAGTGCTGATCACGTTTAAGAACTTTAAAGTCATAGATAGATTGCGTAAGTGGGAAGGAGATTTAGCGGTTTATTTAACGGTTGAATTCAATTTGGTTTGAATTTGAATCGAATCAATTCAATATATGCTTTAATTTTCTAATGTTTTGAAGTTTAGCTATTAATTTTCAATGAAATCTTCTTTAACTTCAAACTGTTTTTTGTATCAAGAAAAACATAAAGGCTGAAATTTACTCATTTCCAATCAAATTATCATTATTAAATAAGTATTTTAACCCAGTACGAGTTTAAAATCAACAGTTAAATCAGGAAACCACCAAAATTCCATTCAAACCAACATGTACATATGTACGTAAGTACAACCTTAAGTAGGGTAAAAATCAGTTCAAAATTTTCATAAAAGTTCAATTGAATTTAATTGAAAATAACAAATACATTCAAACAAATATGCATAATCCATTTTGAATGATAAATAATTAACGCAATTAATGTGCACATTTTATGACCCGTTTGAATGTTGATTCATTAAAAGCAAAAACAAAAATATTATAAAATGCTCAATTAACAATGCATTTTATTTTTATTGACCCACTGGCGATCTGATGTCGAATTAGAATATAAAGATTATAATTAACAAATGTTTGTAGAATAAAAAAAAGCTGTAAATGCTCGAGGTCTGAGCGACAACTGATAATCAATGTTTGGCATTGAAAACGCTTATGAATTGAGTATCAAAAGCTACTAGAAACAAAGTATAATGATAACCCATTTGACCTATAAGACAAACGTAGCCTAAGATGCTCAAATATCTCTGACTAATTTAAGTAATATATATTAGAAGTATTTGTAGCACGAGAGAATGCATCAAATAGTTAAAATTGTAGTATGTCTGGATAAGAAATTAATATAAGAAATATTTAATAAGAGCTTTGATTTCATCATGCATGCATATTTGAATGCTCTGTAGATAGTTCAGATCGAACCTTTTAAGCGTATAATAACTTCAAACTTTGCAAAGTAATAAGTAGATAAAAAAAAATTTTAACAATACAAAGCATTTGAACTTGAGTATGAATTATATTATTTATATTTTCATACTCCTTATAAAGCTCTAATTGTTATACCAAAAGGCATTTAGTTAGGATATCCTGCTAGTTGAACAAACAATCAACATAAAACACAGGAACAGAGCTTGCTGGCTGTTGCACAGCTTATTGCACTCTGTTTTGTTGCAGTCATGCAAACGGAATGCGTGCAAAAGTAAACAGCAATAATAAAGCAGAAAGCTGTGCAGTGCACTCTGATTGAAAGCCAAAGAGGAGGACATTGCAGCAACAAGGACAACCAGGCAATATTAAATTCCTACCGAAAGGTCAACAGTTAGAGGATGACAGGGAGGGAAAACAGGTACACACTTCATAAGCCATAAGCTTTTAATGCCGCTCGACTGCACTTGACTTGACTACCTCTCTCTCTCTCTCTCTTTCGCTCTCACCCTCGACTCCTATATTTCAAAGTTACTAAAGCCGCTGGCCTTGACTGGGTTGGTAAGGGAGGTACGGAGGTAGGGAAAAGAGTGCAGAGGTTACGGGTGCATGTGCCTCAAGCTGATAAGCTGCAAGCTGTAGCTTATTGAAAGCGCATTAAACAACTTGAAATCAACTACACTGATACACTTTGTCTACTCTATTTAACTGCTGATTGCATTCTATATGCAATTCGAATTCCAGTGGGAATCCCCCTAAAAATAATTGGTTTGAAACTTGGGTTTGCTGACCTCAATACCAGAAAATCAATATGTACATACTTATTGAAAATAAAATTAATAATAAGAATGACTCATCATTGGTTTCTATAGGCTTACCACATTCTGATCTTCCATATTAATTATTATTTGATTATGAGTCATTATTGCAACGGTTTCGAAGTTCTCATAAAAAAATACAAAACATTTTTGTAAAATACAAATTAATTTAATTGTTACTAATGACGCTGAGGTCTTTGTAAAAAATGTTTCTTCATGAGTGTGTACCGGCTATCCAATTTAGTCAATTTAATGATAAGGATATGGAGTTAAGTTGGCATTGGAGCTGATTTGCATATTTAAGTTGTCACTACTGTTACAACATTTTTGCACCGTCAATCAAATCAATTAAAGGGCCACCATAACGGAAAGTGAAGTGATGTAGAGGACTTCTTCTTGTTTGCTGCTTTAAAAGGCAAATGATTGACGCTTATCACTTAAATGTCTTCGCTGAACCATTAAAAAAAAGACAGGTTCAGGTTCGAGTTCTCTCTTTGTCTCTCTTTCGTGCGCACTTTGTCGGCTTGCTTGGCCCAATTACAGGCCAGAAAGTGAAACTGATCGAGTGGGGATCGCGCCAGGATCAGAAAAAGAGAGAGATTCACTTCGATAACTGCAATTTCGATGCCAAATTGGCTTGTTAACCAAATTGCCAGCGTCTTTTGCCGCAACACGTTTCATAATTGCCATGCCATTGAGTAACTGACTCTGCTTCTGTTGTTGCTGGGTGGGCTGAGCTTCTCTCTGCAGAAATCCTCAATATGTATAGCTCAGGGTTAGTCATTCACTCAAACACACTCACAATATCCATTCGATTCATTTATGTCATTTGATTTAAGGTTCAAGGTGAGGGGCATTCACAACTCTCAAAAACCGGCCATATTAAAGTGGGTTGCTCTATAAATTTTAACGTTAACTCATAAACACTTTTCTTTGATTTCGCACACACTTTTACATAATCTAACATTAAATTTAGCTACAAACTCCTTTCAATTTGCACTCTCCCTCAAAAGCACACAGTAAAGCAATATCAAATGAGTTTTATAGAGCCAACCCACGCTTTTGTTCTCTTTCTTTCGCTGCTTGGCAAATATTTAGACACACTCAAACACAAAGATAACATGATTTTATGAGTTCCATGGAACAATTCGCCGGCCACCCAGCAACGATAGTGAACATGAAAAAGACGAACAATAATAAAAACTCACCTCATGGTAGGCGGCGGAGATCATGAAACGATTATCGTTAACCAAATGCTGCGGATGACGAGGCACGCGCTTCGAATGGGAGAGGGGTGATGAAGATGGTGATGATGATGATGATGAGATGACAGAATGGCTGTATGATAGTTTTAAGGGTATCCCTCTAAAAACATCATCATCGCCATCTTCGCCATCGTCATCGTCATCGTTGTAGTAATCGTCATCTTCATTGTGAATATTATCGCTGTCCTCTTCATGTAGTTCATTAGTTGTTGATCTCAATCTGCCCAATAGTCTGCCAATCCGAGTTTGACTTTCTTCTAATTTCCTCTCCGCTAACACCAAGTCCAGCTGATTCCAAGTGAGGATGAGTAGAAGAAGCAGACACCACTTTGCCGACATATTTATTTTTTTTTTGTTCACTTTCAAAATTATAATTAATGTGTCTCGTCTTTTGACTTGTTCTCAACACATTTTAAATGTCTCAATTATAAAACAATATTTTTTTTATTACAACTCGTCGCACAAAATAATTGCTAAATATTTTCTAGGCATTTGAGGCTTTTTTTTTTAATTTATTGGCACACGCCTTGTATCTTGTATTTTATGTTCAGCAGCTGCTCAAACTCAACATATTTGTCAGAACTTGCAATTCCCGCCCCCCAAAAGCTTAAGTGCTGTCAATGTACATGTGTATAAGTAATTTTTTGTAGACCGGCTGTCAAATTGGCATTTGTTTAACGTAACTGTATGCTAAAAATATTTATATGATCCATGCCGATATTCATTTCTTTTGCTTGTTTATGTTACATTTTTGTTGGAAATATTTTATTTTTTCTTATTTTTGCACACACAACACACTTGACTTGACTTTTCAAATTATAAAAATTTGTTTAGACGCTTTTTTTAATAATTTATTTGATTTGTTTGGCGGATAGACGCGCGCGTTTTATAAAAACGATGTGAACACGCCGGGAGTTCTTTACTATCTGAGGGCAGCAGACAATGCAGCAGCAGCGCGAAAACTTAGCGCGTTCATTTACTCTCTCGACGTCTGTTGCTTGCGCTCTCTTTATTGAAGATCATTGCGTTGAGTTGCCAGTGTGTATGGCTTTGTGTGCTTGCGTGGGGGGACAAGAGCGTTTGAGCGCAAGCATGCTTGTGCTGCCTGCCTGCCTGGCTGGCTGGCTGGCTGGCTGGCTGTATCGCATGCGTGCGAGCGATTGAGATTTGAGAGTGGGTGTCAAATATAACGGAGGACTTGCTTTGCATGCACACACTCGATCTCTCGCTCTCTCTCTGTCTCTTTTTGTGTGTGCGTGATTCATTTTGTTGGGTCTCGTTAATTATTGCTACTGCGGCTTTGCTTTTGTTTTCGGTGTGTGGTGTGTGTAATTTATGCAAATGCAGAAATGTCGCTCAAATGCAGCTCTGTTTATACTAATACCATGACTCACGCATGCGCCCCGAATTGTGCAGCGGCGGCATATCATATTTATTTATAGTTATTGATATGCTGCTGATCTCATCATATCTTTCGTGAATGTGTGTGTGAGATTTCACCTAATAAAAGTGCACGCACTGTAGCTGTTGCTGCTGCCGCTGCCGTTGTTATCTAAAAGGCGACAATTAAAGTGATTTATTTGGACAACTTCCAAAGCAAAATTGCTAGGCAAATATGCAATGCTGGCGACACTGCGCGAGTTTAGTATTTGTGCAATCTGATTAGCATGTAAGGTAGACAAGGCACGCATCAACCCTAGCAAGAACAACAAGAATCACATACAATAAGGCCTTCTTTTTCTGCCAGTAATCAAAAATCTTTTTTTGCTCTGCAAAAGCCAGGATTCGTTATTTGGCATGTGCTTACAACAACTAACTCCACATCTTTCTAACTCGCTTTTTTGTGTATCCATTAATGTCATTATTAATTAATGTTTTGTGATATCTAACCTTAACTTTTATTTTTCGTTAAATTTACTTTTAATAGAGACAAAATGATAAAATTATTAAAAGGTTAATGCCATATAAAAATAGGTCTGAGTCTTCAGTTCAAGGCTGTGAAACTGTGCACTTAGAAAAAAATGAGATGAAGTAAACAAAACCTTTGTTCGAAATAAGCAAAGGAAAGTTTGATGATTTTTTTTGTAAACTTGCATAATTCCTAAGAAATAATATGTTATTTCGAAACTCATTTTAACGTTTGTGTCATTTGGGGTGTTAATGATTTGTTTCAGTGTGTGTGTTTGTTCATGGAGCTGCAGGCTGATGGAAGCCAGTTTAGTGGGGCGTGCATCTGTCAACGGGTTTGTTGTCGCCTCTTGGTTCTTGGCAATCCATATACATACATACATATGCATGAGTATAATTAAGTATGTATGTATATATCTTTGAAACTCTTTAGCTCTCAGGTCTCGTTCTTTGGCAAGTTCTGGCTCGTGAGTTTATTTTATTTATGGCCTTTAGCTGCTTTGGCTAATAGCGCATAAATCTTATTAATGATCTTGTCAAGTGGCTGGCATCAGGCCCCTCCAGTCGCCACCCCCGCCCCTAGCTAACACAAAGATCTGCCAGTCTGTCTGTCAAGTAAGTTCTGTGTCAGAGTTGCCAGAGTTGTGGGAAACATGCTAAAGTCGCAATGTTTTTTTTTTTGCGCTGATGGATAATAGCTTTCAACGCTACCAGTCGTCAATCTGTCAATCTGTCTGTCATGCAGACAATGTTAACCCTCTCTTTTTTTTAAGTTTTTAGTTTTTAGCTTGAAAATTATTAAAACTAGCAATTCTGACACTTTGTTGCCTTGCTCCCCAACTCGCGTCTTAAATTGCCTAACATTGAGAAGATTTGTGGGCGGGTTTACAGTTGCCAAGCAGAATGCGTTCAGTTTTTATGGTTTTTTTCTATCGTCCAGACAAAATATGACATAACACACCCCTTTCTTGCTCTCTGTCTAGCTTTAAGGTAGCCAAAACCCACAAGCAGAAGTCGCCAAATAGCTTCAAGCTCTACATTCTCTCTCTATCTCTGTGAGTATTTTGTATTTTGCGCTCAAAGTTCTTATACGCTTGCATTTTCTGGCCCGTTCCCCCTTTTGTTTTTTTTTTTTGTGTTATGATTTGTTGTACTCAACTCATCTCTTTTTAACGATCTGTTCGTGCATCTGTGTGTGTGTGTGCGTGTGTGTTTGTGTGTTTATTGGGCGTTTTGTATGATCTTCTGGTCTTATACATAGATTGATTAATGCGTTTCTCCTAATTGTTTGACATGCTTTTTATGCATTAGTCACGCCAGCAGCAACAACAATCACAACAACTACATCTCGATCATTGGACAGATTGCTCAGAAATTGTTTGAAATGTCTGGCAGTTCTGGGTGCTGGAGCTGAAGTTAAGTTGTCATTCGCTAAATCAGAAACCAGATTCGGTTACTTTATACTTGTTGCGTGGGGGATCACAGGAATTACAAATATGAGTTATTGTTTTCCATAAAAGTTAACAGATACTCTATCCTTTAGACTAGCTGCATCTTCTAGCAATAATTAATCACTTAGCAGACTCGAATTTGTGTTTAATCTGTTAAAAAACTCTGCTTAGACACAAATACATTGACATAAATATCGATAAGGCTGACGCGTAACCCAGTTTTGCAGGCACTTTGCTTGTAAAGTGTAACTTTGGCGCTCTTTCTCTCTCTTTCTCTCAATTGAATGTGCAAGCATTTATGTATTTATCTAGCGTTTTGTACTCCTTCGTTTTCTTCTTTTTATTGTTCCATTGAAAGCACGTTTTGTGTTGTTGTTGTTGTTGTTGCTGTTAGTGTTGTTTGTCTGCTTGGTGTCTGCGGTTTTTTGTTATTTTTTTCTCGGATTGAGCTACAGAATTGTCAATTAGTGAAAGTGGAAGTGTCGCTGTCGCTGTACGCCTCGCTCCCACCGAACTCCCTTTCCCCTTCGGTTGGTTGGGGTCATGTATTTGTTTACACCAACTAAATGCTGTCATGAATGGATGCATTTCGATTTCTGGTTTACTTTTCAAATCTTGCAAGACGTGTGAATACTGTTGCGACTGCAATGATTTGCACTTTAACTATTCGAAAATAATTTAGATTTTCACTATATTTATAATTCATAATTAATGGAAGAGAATTTTTATTGAATTAAAAATGTAAATATTAAATTAACTCCAAAAAAATCAATTTTAGAGAGAGAAAATCGTTGCCAAATATGCTGCTGACCATGCTTAGTATTTAGCCTAAAGCCTACTTTTGGCCATAAAATTGTCAATGTGCAAACAGTAAACAAATTATCAGCTCTTTAATCCCCATTTAAGTAGCCCCAAATTTATTGGCCACAATGGTCACGACACGATAAGCCAACAAGAGCTAGGATTAAAAACCTGGTCAAGACAAATTGCTCTACAGAAAGAGGCAAAAAAAAAGTTCGACTAAGCTACGGCAATGCAAAAACAAAGCCGCATGCAAAATAACACAAACAACAACGGTTAACAGCCGGCAAACAGCTGTGCAACCAAAAACAACAACAACAATGAGAGACGAAGAAAGAAAGAAAACCAGCCCAGATACTGTGCCAAGAAATGTTGGCCCAAAATAGACTAGGACAAAAACAAAAAACAGTCGAGTGCAAAAGCTGGCAGCAAAGTAAACAAAAAAATGCCAAACTTCAAATGCGACAAAATAGCGAAACTAAAAATACTCTACGAATGTAGGAAAATATCTCAAATATTACTTTAAAGGAGGATATGGACAGAAACAAATGTGAAGAAAAAGAAAAATAGAAAGATAAAGATTAAAATTCAAGATGGGAAATAAAGCTTTGGACATCGATAACGATACAACTTAAGATATGTACATATATCGTGTCACTTACTGTATGAATAATCTATAATGCCCGAAACGAATCGAATCTTCACAAGCCAAGAAAATAAAAAGTTGATTTTTTTTTGTTGTCAAAAAAGATGCAAAAAATTTGAGAGACACCGAGACATGCCGGCGACCGCAACATTAAAGACAACATCGTCGAAAACAACAACAACAACATCAACGCCGATTGTTGTTAATGATGATGCATGGTTTTTTTTTTTTTTTTGTTGGGGGCCTGCCATTCCAATTGGGTCTTTTGAGGCAGTGCGTAACAAGTTGGCAACATTGCAATGGGGCGTATGATGCGTGAGGCGTCTAAGGGGCAAGGGGCAGTGGACAAGTTGTACAAACATTTCGAGACATTATGTCGTCGTCTATTTAATGTCTGCGCTAGTTTTTGGTTTTTTTTTGCGCTTTGCGTGGGCCACATTCGAAAACGAAAGAAAATGAAATGAATTGCTTTATTTTTGGCAATATAAAACGCAAGTGTTTATTTGTTTTATGATCAAAATTTTAGTGCTGGGTCAAAATGGGGTCATTAAGCCAATTTTGGCAGCCAACTTAATTACTATATCCGCTAACAAAAAAAAAGGCTAAACAAAGAATGATGATTTGCGTTGAGCTGTCTATATAAAAATAATATTTGTTTGCTTTATTTACGTATTTTATAGCCCGATAATAGAAGTTTTCTTCTTGAATACATTTTAACATAAATTAATTATTTTTTAAAGTTAAGAATCTTTAGAATTCAACTTATTTAATAGAGAAATTGGAATACAATGGATTTTAGGGACTATCTTGTGAGTTTGCTTAGTGAGGGACGTTTAAGCAAAACGTGTTATTCCTTCCATTAAATTATTTAAGTAGTTTTTCATCATTTAAAAAAAGATTCAAAAAATTTTTTGTATTGTTTAATTACAGCAAAAAATTTTTAGAATTTATTATTTTTAATATTTTCTTTTTTTTTTCATAAAGAAAAGCTCATTAATTGATTTAAGGAAGATAACTTAGTGAGGAACACTAAAGGAAAAGTCATGAGTCTTTATAGAAATAAGTTTAACTACATCAATTCAAGATAAATTACAAACAACTACAACAATAAACTCGACATTGCCCGTTGTTAAGGCAAACACTCAAATGAGTGCCTTCAGGATACAAAAAGCATAATTTTCAATATAAACCAACAACACCCTGACAAACAGTTCACAATTATTATTGTTGACATAAGCCTCAAGACAAGTCGAAAAACATATCAAGTGTGTGTGTTTTGTTGTCTGTGTGTGTAAAAGTCAGGGACCTCTTCACGCTTCCGACAAGCGAAAAAAAAAACAGAAAGAGAGAAAGAGGACAGACGCCCACTTGGCTAATAAACGGTGCCCCAAAGAGACAAAGAGATAAATCACGTTGCCAAATTGGTTTACAATAACTGCAAAACGAGTCAAATAAAAAACCTAGAGAAGGATGGCAAGAAAAACTCTTTTTGGAAAAAAAATATGAAATGGAAAAATATCGCAAATTTGGCAAAGCCAATTTGCATAAAAGTCATATTTTGCACAAAAGTCTGTGTGTGTGTGTGTGTGTGAGCCGGGCCTCCTCTCAGACATTTGGCTCATTTTTCCTCTATTTGGCTGACATGCAACGCTTTGGGCGCACAACAACAACAAACACACTTAACAAAAAATAATAGTTGAAACATACGAAATAGTCACAAGTCGCACCAAACCGAACAATTTATGTGCCAAAAATGCAAAACAAAAAACCACAAAACGGCGATTTCATAATCGAAGTTGCCAGCTTACAGTGCCCCGCACTTATGCCACACCCCATGTGCTGCCCCATGCAACTTCACAGCACTAGTAACATATGCAGATGAGGCAACAAATGTTTTTTTTGTGGCTCTAAGGTCAACCAGTAATAATCCTCAAAAAAAAAACGAAAATGCCCTCTGGCAATTAAGCCAAAAGCACTAGAAACACATAAAATATCAACAAAAAAAAACTTACAACTATCCGAATTATTCATACACTAGCTAAGTTTTAAACAGCTTATAGATTACATAAATAGTTAAACATATAAAAGTTTCATAATCGTTATTAATAACAAACTCATCAAACCCTTGTTTGGGGTAACTAGACATGACAACTTTTGGCTATTTGACACAGAAAGTTGCCTGAAAGGGACAATTTAAGATGAAAATCCTAAAGTTCAACAAGCAACACTAATTAGGGCAGTAGAGGGGTATATGGTAGGAGGCGAAGGTATTGCACTTAGTGCATCCAACTGTCATGTGTTTATTTTTGTTGTTGTGTGTGTTGTACGTGTGTGTGTGTGTTGTATTTAATCAATCAAAGTGTGACCCTCTTCGCGGCTACCTGTTAAGCCTGCAAACTAGTTTGGAACCAGTCGACACAAACAACAGCTATTCAGTCGGTCAGTTAGTTACCTGTTCAAATTAGCCAAGTGCTTATCAGCTAACACAATACAAACACACCTAACACACACACATAGTATGCGTATGCTCTGACATAATTTTCAAAAAAGAAAAGACGGTTGACAGATTGTTATTTTCAGACTCACGTGTACATAATAAGTAACTACAGTCGGAGAAAAGAAAGACCAATAAGTTGAGCGAACGACTTTTATTTGTAGAAAAGTTAGGGAATCAATATTCGGAATATGAATATCTTTAAAAAACTTTCAAAAGATATTTCAAACTATAAACAACAAATTTCGTGCGAGTTTAAATAAGTTTGATATTTTAATTAATTTCTCAAAACAATTACCTATTTCCAATACAAAGAAAATTTTTTGAAAATTTTTTTTGTTTTGATATTTTAACAATGTTTCTTTTAGTGTATTCGCAGCATTTAGTTTTTTGTTTTTTCGTAACTAGATACCACATTGAACTTGAACTCTACGTTAGAGATACCTTCGTGGAGATAAACAAACACAAAAAAGCACTGCATAATTTAAGGCGTTGTGCTGATATAAGATAATTGTTATGACTGGCTGTTTTACACGTTCGCTTATCTTCGGTTTGCTTCTTTAATCTGGCATGTTGGTCAAACAATAAAAACAACACGCAACACGAAACAACAGCAAACACAACTAAACATTGTGCAAACAATGCCAAGAGACCGAGAAACAAATGCAACCGAAACCGCGATGCACAAAGTCAAGATAGCATTTAGAGATGGTAAAATGTGTAAAGCGATAAACGATAGTTAAGGTAACTTTGCTAAAGTGTTGAACATTGTTGGGCTAAAAAGATTTTATTCGTTCAGAAATCTAATTGTTTGTTACTGTATTTAAAATGCCATCTCTAAAGAGGCAGCAAGGCGATGCAAGATCACTAAACAAAAAAGTTGCTCAAAGGCAAACTAAAGTCGAGCCTAAGGCGGACAAGGGCGCGCCTTTGATGGCATTTGACATTTCTCTCTATTTGTCTATTTGTCTGCCTTCCACTTATATCCGGGTCGGGGCAGAACTTTGAACTGCCGGCAGCTCAGTTTCAAGATCCCAGCAGATATATGTAGTTTGACCCAATTCCTAGCACACAAATCTTGTTGGCTACTGTTTGAAGTGCTTCCTTATGCCAGCTGCCACTTTCTGTGGTTGGCTGTTGGCTGCCAAAAAAAGCAAGCATTAATCATTCGAAAAAATTGTCGCACTTGTTGCAGCTGCCTCGTGTGGCAGACACTGTCGCCAAATTCGGCAACCAATGGCGCCCACGAAAAATATAAACAAAACAAACACAAAGTTATAAGCACAATTTTGTTTTATGTTTTTACGCGTGTCGCGAAACTTACACAAAAAATATTATTTCCATTTACAAAAAGGAAAATTTGAGTAAGTAATTTAGTAGATTTGGTTAAATGGGTTATTAAAATAGAAATGTTTGTATATGTAGATGGAAATGTATGCCAACTTTTCTGTATAAAAAGTTTGATGAGCGCTCTTGGATCAATAATTCATACTACAAACTTATTATCTTTGAATGTTTTCTCACATAAATCAATTATGTGTGTTTGTTTTGGAATGGAATTTGCTCAAGTCAACTATTTAATAGTTAAAGCGCATAACTTTTATGATGATTCACTTATGTGTCACAGCTTGATGTGAACTTTTTTAATTTCTACTTGTAAACTTTAATAGTTTTAGTTCCATGGTAAACAGCATGTGGCCCCATAAAGAAGGCCCACACTCACATCAACTTGCAGCATCCACACGAGTTGTAGAGAGCAAAACTGTTTGTCACCTCTGTTTTTCTCTTTCAAGGCGCTTTTCACGGTTGACATAGCCCAAAGTTGCATGCGGCATGCGGCATGTTGCAGCCCCAAGCACAAGAGCACTGAATGCCATTGACGCATTGCCTCAATTAACATAAAACTCGCACACTCAACTTACTCAACTTACACTTGGCGAAATAATCAAAAATTCCATATATAATTCTTTTGTTTAGGTTTAGAGAATTTTCATGTTATGTTAAGATGAACGTTTTTCTCTCAGTGCACACATGTCGTTCTTCTTGGCATAGCAATATTAGCGCTTTTCATTACCACCTCTTAAGTTTTTCCCGCTTCCTTTAGGAAAAGTATTTGCATGGAAAAACTTTTGACTGCTTTTACACCTCGTCGTCGTCGTTCTCCTACTCTTCCTGCCTTTGCTTCACTTCTGTCGGCATCGTCAACAACTTGAAAAGACTTCCCACGAACTTTCTAATGCACCTCCTCTAGTCAAAGGAGAGCATTTAAAGAGAGAGAGGAAGGGTTGGGGAAGTGAGTGCTAATGTTACGCCTCTTAATCATTTAACAACCTTTCGCCCCAAATTTTACTTTTTCATACATGTCTTTGCTATTATCCAGCTTCGAAAGTTAGTCAGTGGGTGAAAAGGGTGTGGCACGGGGCACAGGCGGGAAAGGGTAGACCTTGTGATGCTAGTTCAACAAACACCCACACACACACACACACACATTGGTCGTCGGTGGGTCAACGAACGTCTCGCTTTTCACTTAGTTAGATCGTTTTTAGTTGAAAGAAAGCCAATTGCCAATTATTGCGACCTGTCCCCACGCCCCAGAGACATTTGGATAAAAGCCCAATTAACAAGCTGTCGTGTATAACAAAAATATATTATAAATATAAAAACAAAGGGAAAACACACGAAGAATAAATACTCTTTGAATCGATATCTTCAGATGTTGATGGATGATCTTTAAGAAGTTTAACTTAAAACATATCAAAGATATGGCTTGCAAAAGCATTGACTTAAGCCAATCAACCCAACAACGCAAGAGGGTATCAAACTAAAAGCGTTGGCAATTGATTTTCATTTTCATTTTCATTTGCGGTTTCATCTTGTTTGCAAGCGAGCAATAAAGCTGATTATTTCACAATTTAATTGCCCGCAAGATAACAACAACAACAACAACAACTTGATACTGGGGAACAGCCCCAAAGACCCCAAAGGCCAAAGATGCCAGCCACACAGAGCCGTCGTCGTCGTCGTCGTCGATCGTCGTTTTGAATCGAAGTCGCAGTCGAAATCGATTTGGTCTTGAATATGGCTATGAATATGACTGCTCCCCACCAATATCTCTCTCTCTATCTCTTTCTCTCGATCTCCTCTTGGAGCCTGATGCAATCTTTTGCGTTTATAGTGACAGCCATTGGCAGTTCAGTTGTCGTTTCTCGCATTTGAAATTGAAAGCCAATAAAACAACAACAACAACAACAAAAGCACGTTGAAAAATTGAATGCGAAATTGAAATTCGGCTTTTTTTTATACATTTGCAAATTTAATTTATTTTTGTATTTTTTTGAGTAGTCCGTTTATTGTGGCGTGGGGGTTAACATGGTAAAGCAGTTGGAGCCTAGAGGTATTTTATTTTTTTTATAAAGGCCAGACATCGGTCAAGACCTTTGGTTTGTGTTTGGTTTCTCGTTTTGGTTTTTTTCTTATTTTTTTCTTTTTAAGTGCCCTAAAAAGGCGAAACTGTATTAAACGATTTAATAACTTTAAGCAGAGTGAAATTTTTCTGAGAATATTTATTAGATTTTATCTTAGTTGAGTTTTCATATAAATCTTTGCAAGGTTCATAAGATTCCCATAAAGAAGGTTGATATTTATTATGCAAAACTTTATATGTTTCACTAAAACTGTTATTTATTTATTTGAATGTTATTGGCTATAATGTTAGAGTTGCCACCCATTGTCAGTCAATTGACCCACATAACCCACACAAGAACACGCATTGTTAAGCCTCAACTCAAATGCAATCAATTAGAATCAGAAGCAGGAAAAGGCGAAAAGGCGAATCTCGACACGCCTCAGAAAAAAAGAAGAGGTGGCACTCTTCAGGCAGGCGCATTCGGTAGAACATTATCGTAACGATATATGGGCAAACATGAGCACAATTTCCGGGGCTAATCATAAATATCAATAAGCCAGCACGAATTTATTGCCAAACTAAGCGCAAAATGAGCAAACATTTTTCGCATCCTGCTAGACGATATCTTGTTTTTGTCCAGCAGCAAACTCCAAACTCCCAACCCAACCATCGACCATCATCAACAGCCAAAACATCTTTAGTTGAGTTGAAGCTGTTTAGTCTGGGACACAGCCCACATTATTCTCTCTCTTCGCCTCTTGCTGTTTTGTTTAACCGCCTGCGGTCGCAAAGCGCCAACAAATCCTTTTGATTAATTCTAATAGCCTCAGATGTGCAGTCCCGACATCATTTCTTTCGTTTAATACTCAATTTAGTGTTGTTCTATCGTACTTTACCTATTCTTTCTCTCTCTCTCTCTATCTCTCTCTGTGTCTTACTATTTTTATCCTTTGGTATATCGTCAGGCATCATAATCATCTTGACACCCTGTATGGAAAAATATCCAAAAGTAACTAAGAATAGGAAATTTTTGAATTCTTTTTCTTGAAAAGTAAAGTTTTATAGTTTTTTAAAAATGTTCTAGGCTTGCCAGGGTATTATTGTTATTATTGTTACCCATAAGTATATGAGATGCTAGCGATTATTTTCATCCCATTCCATACCTCCTTGCCCTACAGAGGTTATCTGCTAGTCGCTCAAGCATTTTTTCAAAATTCTTCTTATTGGCTTTTATTGCTGTTGTGGCTTTTTTTTTGCGTGCGTTGTGACTAATATGCAAACAAGCGAGCGGCAACAACAGCATTGCCAATAACTTAACTCGGCTCAAATGCAGACGCACACACACACACATTTATACACATACATTTACGCACCCGGCACTTGCTGCCAGTCGAGTCGAGTCGATATGAGCCGCCAACAACAAAATAAAACTCAAAAAAACAAGTCCAAGTCCGTCGAGACCATAAAAATAAGATTAGCACACGCTTCACACAGCAACAGCAGCAGCAACTGTTGTTGGTTGTTGTATATTGCTGCTGATGATTGCCGATGTTGTTGCTGTTGTTGTTGCCTGTTGGGTTTCAAAATTGTGGGTTTGTTTTAGCCTGCTGCCTTTTGGCACTCTGTGGAGTAGCTAAAAACGCACACATTGTATGGATAAAAAGGATTTTTAATGGCTTTAACGTTACGGTTAACCCCAAAATGTGGGTTAAATGTGGCTCACAAGAGACAACTTAACTGTTCTTTCTCCCTGACTCTTTCTCTCTCTTTGCATCTCAGTTAAGCACAGTATTTATGCTTATTTGGTTCTGGGTTTAAGTTGGTCAAATTGATCATTAAATGCTGATGAAATCATTAAAAATATTATTGGTTGTGAATTAAAATTCAATCGTTAAAATTTTGTATTGTAAAATCACAAATGAGACAGCATTTTGCATTTAAAATTTAGCTTAAAATTTTTCTGTAATTGTTTTTTATGGTTTAAAAAAATCACATCTTGATTAACTTAACTTAAGTAAATTATTAAGTTATTTTTTTGTATTATATTAAATTTTTTCGAGAAAGTTTGATAATCTTCTATATTGATTATCTAACTTTCCCGATAGAAATGCTGATAATCTTCTATATTGGTTATCTAACTTTCCCGATAGAAATGCTCTGTCAACATTATTTGTTTAATTCAATTTTTAAGGTTCTTTAAAAGCACCTTTCTTGAACCCAAACTCAACCGCAACTCAATGATTTGCCTTTTCAGGAGGAGTCCAGCAAATTTTGCTGTCTCTGTTGTTTTGCCGCACGCGTTTCGCTTTTCACATCAAGATACATTTGTATCTACATCTCTCAAACACACGCACACAGACATTCACATAAACGAAAATAAACGGCGCGCATGTGTTAATATTTTTTTATTAGCTTTTTGTTTGCGCGCCGGGACAGGAAGACTGGCATAACCTTATCATATATCACTGAGACACACTTCATTTCCCACTCTCTTTTTCCCTGTCTCTCTCTCTTTCTGTTTGAGCCGAAGAATATTGCCTTTTCTCATGTCCAAACCCATTCCCATTCCGATGCGTTGGCGAGGTTAATCGCACACACTTTTATGTTATAACAACAATAACAAAAAAAAAAAAAAAAATATGAAGCATCTGCCACGCCTGCAAAACTGAAACTGGAATCTGTGGTGCGTGCCTGGCCAAACTAGGGTCGTTGTGTCTTGTGTGTGTGTGTGTTTGTGTGTGTTGGAAAGGTCAATGTCGACACAGCACGATCTCTGCGCTGTTCTATGCTCCACCTCTACACACTTAATATTCGCAGATGAGTCAAGGTCGCAGCATGAATGTGAAGAACGTTTCAGCATTTTGCTAGTCCTGTTGAAAGGTGTTTTTATGTGGCATGAGAGATAAATGATGCCCCATCCATTATATAAGGGCCGCGTGCCGCAAAAAGTATGCAATACAGTTTGGTATATCTTTGCAAACGAAACAATAGAAAATAGCTAAGACACGAACCATTAGTCACTTAATGTCAACATTAAAATGCTCGAAATAATCGTTTTAAAGTAATTGATGTTATTTATTAAACTAATTTATAAATTCGGGTTAAGTTATTAAATATTGTTCAATCCGATTAAAATTGGCGTGTTAAACTCTGCCCGGATTTTCATATCAGATGGAATTTAATCCAGGAAATACGAGCTAATTTATTATCCGCACGCACCGAACACTTGCATTCTGGGATATTGCAAAAATAAATATGTGTCGTAAAGTCAGGAAATTTAAATGTTGCAATGTGGAAATGGTTGAAATTATTGTTGTTGCTGCTGGCGTGATTGCATTTTGTTTGGTTTTTGTTTTTGTTTGCATAGAGTTGGCATGCAATTAAAAACTGGAGCTGCTGTGGTTTGGGCATAAATGCAAATTGTTCACGCAAATTGTGTTAATGCTTAATTCTTAATAAATGTTTGCCATATTCGTTTGGCAAACGCAAGCAAAAACAAAAATTAGCACACACACACACACACATAGACACACTTGGGACTCATAAAAATGCAACATTTTAATGGGCAACAATCGCAGAAAAATTAATAAAACGAGTTGAAAATACACTTACTTAAAATTTATGCAGACATTAAAATGATTCGCATTCTTTTTAGACTGGTAATTAATAAATGCGAAAAATTCTTGATCAAAAAGATTTAAGCAGATTTGGAATAAGGAAAAAATCTGGTTTATAAATGCTTTATTTATATATCAATATTGCTAAGAAAATTTGTATGAGGAATATATGAAAACACAAACGATTTGGTTCAGCAATTACTTAAAAATTCTGTACTTAAAACTATATAGATATTAAATTGTTCGACAGGCATATAGTTTCGAAACCATAAAATCATTTTCGCAAAGATTTTCTTGTTGTAATTTAATTATATTATAAAAAAAAAACTCCTGTAAAGTGTATATAAAAAGTTGCGAAACGGGAAATTAAGCGCATTTATCGTGGACTCAAACCAACGAGCTCAGGGTGCAGTGGGCGAGGCATGTATAAAGAGGGGAGGGGCTTTTGCATTTACTGTTGCTGTTTGGTGCTTTATGCAAATTTCTGTCTGCCTGCCACTTTATGTGAGTGTGTGTACGAGTGTGTGTGTGTGTGTGAGTTTCAATTTAAGCGCTGCGGCATTTGCCGTTTGTCGGCATTTCTGCCGACTGCCACCTGTAATTTCACCCCGCTCACTTTTGTGTGTGTGCGTGTGTGTGTATGGGAATTAATTATGCAGGCGTATCATGGCAAACATCATTGCCCCCCGCCTCGCATGCCCCGCCCTGCCACGCCCTTAAGCCACGCCCACCTGCTGTCCTCTGTGCATTTACAGTTTCCCCATGCCCCGTCTCCGTGTGTGTGTGTGTGCGTGTAGGATTTTAATTTGTGAGCGAGCCTGCTGAACTGATCCTTTCCGCTGTTTGCGTGTCAGTTGCCATCACGCCCACCTCTTTTTGTCGGCATTTAACGCCCACAACTTTGTTGCTGTGTGCATTTTCGCGTGATTTCACATGCCAAATCGAACGAATTTCAGCCAGCTCAAGGATATACTAGTATGTATGTACGTTAACTATTGCCGAATTAAATTGTTTTCATAAATTACCTGTCTCACTCTCAGCTCTCTGTTTAATTTCTCCGTTTATCTGTGTGTGCGGTTTGCCAGCTGCCTTAGTCTCTTGGCCGCTAAAGGGCGCCCTCATCGTTAACCCTCTTCGGTTGGCTTCAACTGTTTATAAATTCTATAAATTTTAGATCATAATGCTCAAACCACAACGTGTGTGTGTGTGAGTGTGTGAAAACTACGTGAGTTGCGTTTTGTGTTTTCCTCTTTTGTGGCTAATGTGTTTTGGTTGTTGAAGTGGGTTAGCAGCTAAGCGATTTGTTATGCATTTTCATTAGAAGTTTTTGCTCGGTGCAGAGACATTATCATTAGCATGACTAACATAAATTGAGGGGCAGAGAGACACGGAGATAGAGTGTCCTGCAGAGCTAATCGTATACTTAATATGGTTGTTTGCTAACAAAATTACTGACTACAGGTGGCGCTGTGAAATAAGTTGTAAAACTTTTGTCTCTTGAGAACTTTTTTTAAGTATTACAAAGTTGATAAAGCTGAAATCAGAAATTATTTATTATTAAACAACAAATCGCATTTTATTTTTGTGTTTTTTATATTTATCATAATTATTTGGATTTTCGCATAGTAATAATAATTTGTTCAATTATTTATATGTATGGTTTGCTTTTAAATGTTTCATCAAATGTTTATCCATTTTCAGTGTTTGTATGTTGGTTTTGTTATTTTTTAATATACAATGCATTAAAATTTAAAATTTAATCTAAAGTTAGAAATAAAATCATGTTGATGTGTTTGGTTTTTGTGTGCGGTTTTATTTATTTTTTATTCCATTCATCGTATATATTTCTATTTAAACATTTATAAGCAAATTGTATGAATCAAATTGCTCATTTAAGTGCGGAGAGAGTGAGTGTGTGTGTGTGAGATATAAATAAATTGTTCATAAATGAAATGTGAGCAAGAAAAATGTTAAATGGCTAATTGTTATGGCCATTAACTTGATCGATTTTCAAAAATGAATTCATATACTATTATAATAAATGAACAATGCATAAGCATTAAATCGATTGTGGTTGAAAAATATTTGCCAAATTAAACTTAATATTCGAAAGCATTTTAAATTTAATACTAGTCTTAACGGATTTTATTTTGCATTTTAAGCCTAAATTTCTTTTGCACATTATTGCCAATTGTTACAAATTTCACAAAAGATTTTTAAAACTGAAACTAAAAATAGGAACTTAAAATAAGTATAAGAAAATGAAAAAGAAAAATTTATGAATGCAACCCATATTTATATATTTGTGTCTTTGTTGTTGGTGGGTTTTATTTAAAAAAATGGCTTTTGAATTAATATGAATTTTTAAATATATCATTTTTTTTTTGTTACAGATTGAGTGAAAATGACTGTCAGATATATGTATGTAAGTATGTATTTTACTTGATAATATGGTTTTTTTGTTGTTGTTTAAGTATATGTATCTACTATTTATTTAAATGCCCTTTAAAGTTGGCCAAAGATATATTTATTTATTTCATATACTTTGCCAACGTAAGGTATTGAGACAAATCATGTACAAAAATCATTTGACTAGAAATTAAAATATAAATAGTATATATGTCTAATTTATAAGTGATTTAGTATTTAAAAAATACAAAATGCTTCATTATCTTCGTGTTTTTTTTTGTTGTATTTTGTGAGCAATTTCGAGTTTGTCATTGTGAGTGATATATTTTGTGTCTATGTATATATAGTACTACATATATAGTACGATTAAAATTGCTAATAATTAAATAACATAACATTAGTAAGTTTAAACTAAAACGCAGTCAACTTATATACTATATATATTTTTATTATGTTTTGGAATATTTTGCTCACAAACAATTATAGAATTTTCTGTTTTTTCTTTTCTTTTTGTTTTAATATGCATCTTCTATACATTAAATAAGTATTCGTTTTGATACGCTTACAGTGTTGGGTAATGTGTGGATGGAAAATTTTCGATTTGTATTTGAATTAATCGGACTGATTTAATAATTGTTTTGTTTTGATTCGATAAAATTCGATAATTTAAACATTTAGTATGTCTGCAAGGGTATTAAAACGTTCGGCTAGCCAATGTTGAATACTATATATACTAAAGAGCAATGAACAATGCTAATTTAAAAATTCGATAGATATTTATCGTTTGATTTCAACAGCTATTTATGATGAATTGATTTGAGTTCAAAAAAGTGTGTTTAAAGTGTTTTTTTTTTTTTTTAAGAGATTATTTCGATCAGCTGATATATATATTAAATTGTATAGGATATGCAACTAAATTCTCACTTCTCTCTATCGGTTTTCACTTTACGCCTTGTTTGTATAACAGCTCTTATACTTTAATACTTTAGTTCCGTTTCCTGTTAGGGTTGCTGCGTCCTGCGTAAACTTCATTTACGATAGCGTATTGTAGCTCAACTGCTGTTGATGATGGGGCAGCTGCTCGTGCTGATTAGGGCAACGTCCGTGCCGCATTATATACTCGCCATACTGACAGGTTGGCGGCTTGCATTGACCTTGTTTTATGCACCTGTGTCGGAAAGGGATACTCCCTGTTACTCAATTGTTTGTTTTTTCAATCTGATTTCCTGTGCCTTACCTGCGATTCTTAAGCGAGAAATGTTCTCTTCCACTCTTGAGGAATTCGCAGCCATCGTTGCCGGAGGTGCAATCGCAGCGACACTGACCATTGTCTTGGAATATCTTCTCGAATGGTGCTGGACAATTGCAATTCAAAATGGCGGCACGTTGCACACCCACATTATGTGATAAGCCACCCTCCGGATTATAGTTGCTCCGTTCGATGCAATGGCATTCGGTATGATTGACAAACGACAATATTTCCACAGTCGAACGTTTATCCTTGTTACCCTTGACCTAAAGAAAGGAAATCAAGTGTGAAAAGTTAGTTGACAGTTAGCTAGGACCATATATATGTATATGTACATATTTATTTAATTGGCTTTTAGTATGCGAATTATCTCTATCTCTCTCACTCTTTACATTCTCAAAGACATCTCGATGACAAGACCTGACCTGGTTAATTATGCCAGCGAAATTTGCATATGGAAATTGTTATAACAAAGTTCCTCTGGGGTTCATATTGAAGCATGTATGTATGTGTGTGTGTGTGTGTGTGGGAGTTTGTATGTGCGTTGTAAGCTGAATGCTCATCAAACTTGTCGTCATTGTTATTGTTGTTTCTATACTAGCTCTTGTAATGCTAAATGAGTTGTCAGCTGTCAGTTTAACTATTTGCAATGAACAGAGGCGTTGTGAGTTTCAGTTTTAAACGGGGCTTAGTAAAAAGATTAAGGATAATAAAAGGAAAATAAACTATTTGGACCTTCTTTGTTTAGAACTTGCTTCAATCTATGTTTAAAAACTTCTTCAAGTCACAAACTAAATCCCCTTTTTAAGCACTTTGTTAACACTAAGCCACTGGTTTAAAGCATTAGGAGACAACTTTAACTGCTGCTGGCTCTTGTTTAAAGTCTTGAGTTGAATTAAGTTGTGGTTTCTTGTTGTTGTTGTTGTTGTTGGGCTGCATGACAATTGCAAAATGATGAAATGCTATAATGAATTGCATAAATTAAGCTGGATTCGTTGTAATTAAAATTACGGGCCGGCTATTAATCAAGCTATATAAATAGCCAACAGACTCGAATAAATTATATATGCAGTATGTATATGTAGATGTTTTGAGCTAGCTTTTGGTGTCCCACAATTTGAAGGTCGAACAGAAAATAAAAATAAAAAAGTTGAAAAGTTTTCGTTTGAAGCATCGAATTTTGATTGGACGCAAGAAAGCAGAAAACTGTCAACCGATCAAAAACGAAGAACAAAAATTTGGAAAAAAAACTTTGAACATCTTAAACGCACACACAAATACAATTTTCTATTTTATGTTGATGAAAAACTGAAAAAAAAGAAAACACGAAACCATCAACTCTGTTTAAGTATTTTTTTTTGGTTGGGTAAAATGTTTATGCAAATTTTTGAATGCAACGAATTGAAAAAGTTTTTCATGCTCGACATGTTGCCTACCCCCCCGCATGACCTCCTGCGCCCTGTTTAACCAACACAAGGCTGTGTTTTCAAGAAAATTGCAAACAAGCAACAAAAAATGAAAATATGAAAGAGAAATCCTGCTGAGGTCGCTTGAAGAACTGCTGCTGCTGCAAGCACAACAACAATAATTGCCGGAAACGGAAGTGCAAAGTGCTGCTGTTACTTTCTTTATGCCACAACCATCGTTGTTGTTGTTATTTGAATTGCAACCGCATCTAAAATTGCAGTAAAGCGGTTGAGACTCATGTTTATAGCATGATATACGTATACGCATAGTTTATAGTGTATGCGTAAGCCAAAAATACATATAAATAGTGGCGAGAGGGGGGTTAGTTTTTCAAGATGGCGTCATTTAAGCAAACTGACCCGCAGCACCAGCCCCCCGCCCCTAATTGATGTTAGGTTGTGTACATGTAAATGCAAATGTACTTCACACGTGTGTGTGTGTTGTTTGTGTGTGCACTTTGGACTCAAGCAATTAGTCAGTTATTGCTTTGTTAAGCGAAGGAGGAGGAGGAGGAGAAAACGGACTCTGTGCACTCAAGAGCTTACTTTGTGAACCAAAAGGACCCAAGGACGCAAGGACCTAAGGACTCAAGTCATATAAAATTGTTGTACAATTTCGTTTTGTACAGTAAGTGAAGCATTTGTGCTTTTTACACTGCCTCGACAGTGTTGGTAAGTGCCAGATTTTGTGCTAGAAATAATAGAGATGTTTTTTTGTGTTGTTGTGGGAATTTTGCAAAACTAAACGAAAAGGGGAATGGTTTCAAGTATTTTCTTCGAGTTATGTTTATGTAAAATATTTGCATATATCATGGGGGAAGGAATGTTTTATTGCCAAGTGTTGCTTGTAATATGATTTTCACAGCATTTTTAATTTAATTTCATCATAAAGAGCCAGATAGAATTGTCTGTAATGAATCTAATTGTAATTGCTGATACACTTGCTAAGACCTCCCTTTAAACCCTCTCAGACACCAACTGCAGGGCTCTTTATTTTCATAAAAATAAAGTTTTCGACTTGAAGAAACAAAGTTGCCAGGCAAAAAACCAAAAAGCACAAGCCATAAGACACGACACGCCCATTTAACGCCCACACACAGTGTGGAGCAACGTTTAATTATCCAATAAAAGTTAGACAAAACCACACGAATTATGCCAGGGCTTCTACGAAAGTCAAGCGCATATTTTTAAGTCTGCAACAAGAGACAAAAATGGAAGAGTAATGGGAGTAGCCGAAGACTGTATGCTCTATATAGTTTTGTTGCACAATGGCTATAGATTAAAATATAACTTGGTCTCTCTTTCTTCACATATTTTATCATTCAGCTTTTGGGTAAATATCTTTTTTTCGTGACCTTATCGCACAAACAAAGTTTGCAAGTGTATGTGAGAATGTTATCTGCCAGCTTAAGTAAACACACTAAAAAAGTAAGGCAGATAAAACACAAAACCCTTTTTGCTGCATGTCTCCATAAAGCACAAAAATATGTGGCCAGATGCAGGAGCAGCAGCAGCAGCAGCAGAAGCAGCAACAGCAGTTTTGGGGGCAAGGAGTCGTCGTCTGTGTCTGCAGCCAAAGTTTGTGTACAACGAGCCACAGCGCCGCTCAGCGGCTGTCATTGAGAGGTGTCAAGTGCCAGAACAAACAGCTTGAGACCCCTGCAAAAAAGAGCAGGACAGCAAAGAGAGGCAGAGTTGCAACTCGGGCAGCATCAAAAAAAAAAAGAACAAAAAAAAAACATTCTTACAAAACATAATTTATGTTGCGCAAATTTTGTAGGTAGACGCGGGAGGGTTCTGAAAAGGGGCAGAAAAAGTGTGAGAGGGGAAAGTGCACTCTGCATTGTTGGCCGGTAAAAGTTCATTGGCCTTTCACTCTGGGATCCAGACTTGAGCCGGCCCGACCCGGCACATGTTATAAGCGTTGCGAGATTTATGACGTTTTTTTTTGTAAGCCAGGCGTTCTGAGTTCAATGCACTTTACGTAGGAGGCGTAATAGAGAGAGAGAGAGAGAGAGAGAGAAGAGATAATGTGGTTACTTTCACCCGAAGTAGAAAAAGAAGAAGTTTGGTGTACTAAACGTGAAAGCGAACGCCTCATCCACAAGGAGAAGCTGGTTCATATGCAGTTTCTATCGCCCACCTGGTCGAATATGCAAAGTAAAAGTCCAAATTGTGGCTAACAGGCACAAGCATCAAAAGCGATTGGTTGTCCGTTTGTTGTCCTTTGCGGTCGGTCTTGGTGCTTAATTAATTTGCCACAAAATGTGGCTCTCGATTCAGTGCTATGCTGCAGGCGTTGCATGCATAATCAGCTCTGTGTGTGTGTGGATAGGCTCTTGTCAACCTGCCTACAATGTTGCAGCAGCAGCAGTAGCCGCCGCCGCAAAGCAAACATTAATTTTGCTTATTAAACAATGAGTCTGGATTTGAAGAGAGGGAATGTGGAGTGAGGGTGTGGGAGCTGTTGCAAACTCGCGACACATCCGCTGCGTAATGCAATTTCACCAGCTGAAATCCCAACAGTTAAGTTGCTAAACCAAGCAGCTAATGCCTAAATGTTAGCACGTTAACAGGTAACGGGGAAAGCGGGGAAAGGGCGACGAAGCTGAAGTTACACTTGAAGAAAATATGTCCATAAATATTAATTGTTACCTAAAAATCTTTTGTGGCATCGCTTTCAACAGCAAACCGCTTTTTCCATCTATTTTTTCTAAGTGTAAAATGGTTATAAAAAGAGTATTGACAGTTTTGTGAACTCCCTTTAAGCTCAGCAATGGGAATGTTGCAGCAGATGTAACTGAGTCAAAAGTCAGTGAGAACATTTGCAGAATTTCAACACTCAGTTGAAGCGCACATTCGACAGTTGAAAGACTCAAAGAGGTTGAGGTAGGTTCACTCGACTAATTTGCTATATGAAAGCAGTGGAAAACAGTTGTTAGTTAATTTGGCTAACAAAAACTGTGGCGAACTTTTGTCTCAACTCAATGATGGAAGTTATAACTTTTATCCGCATTCTATTCTGTAGCCACGTACAATGTTGGGCGAGGTCAGGTTTGTTTTGAATCAAAATGATGCATCGACCATTCATTCATTCAATGGTCGAGGTGTGGGATTTTGAATAGAATGCCCCTACTATTAAACAATACACACTTTGATATAATTCTGCACCCCCTTTTTGTTTATTTTGTTTGAAAGTGTGTTTTTAAATTTTTAATTTCCTATCGTTGCGCTTGGCCAACAACAACAACTCCTCTATGAATTCATAGTCCCAGCCCAATTTATTTTGTACTTTATAATGGTTTTGCTTATTCAAAAGTTGTTACCATTTGTCAAGAGTTAAAAGAGTCGGTGCCACACATGCTGTGTGTGTGCTTGCGACTCGACTCTCACTCTAGCACCCACTCTTTTTGTTGTTGTTGCTATGATTGCTCTGATTGTTGTTGATAGAGGGAGGGTTGGGCAGGGGGCATAGGTCATGCTTGAGGGCAACATATTGCAACATAATTATAGCGTTTCACCTTTTATTTCTGTTTTTTTTTTCTTCTTTTTTTATACAAACACATTTGTGCGCACCGAAATGAGTTTTTAATGATGCAATGATAATTCAATTTGGTTGGTGATTTATGCCACATGATATAGTTGTTGTTGTTGTCGAAATCGAGAATGTAATTATTGTATTGTATGCTGAAGGTATATTATAATGATTTTCTGGGTGTGTAACCAACAAAAAATTATCTTCTGGCTATGATTGAAATTGGTAATTAAACAATCAAACAACAATTTGTGCGGCATATGGAATTGATTTAATCTTATAATTTTGCGTAGTACTTACATAAAAATGCATATCCAATTTTTCGCTACGTTTTGGGGCACAGATCTCAGTGCGACTGGGGCAGCAGCCGGTGTCTTCGGCGCAACGATAAACGGTTGTGTGATGTGGCGTATAAGTCTTTGAGGGATCGCTGCCTGTTACCACATAACGTTGCTGCGGCATGTGGCAAGAGTTCTCGCAGTTAACTTCTTCCAAATGCCTATTGGCCAAAGCTGCAAGAAAAAACCCAGAAAATCTTGTAAATTCACACTCTTAATCGCATTTCTTCTCGTTGACTTGCTTACCTCTTTCCTTCTCGCGTTGTCGACGTGCATCGTTGACACCTTCCCTGGTTCCCAAGAGCTTCTGCTTGTGTTCCGTTAGGGTTCCGGGTATATGGTTCCTTGCATAATGGTTGTTGTTGTTGTTTTCCGAATCCTGAAACCAAAACCGAACTCTGATTAATGCTTAAGTCCAATTGAAGAAGCTATTGAGTCAATGCCAGCTTTCAAAGCATTACGCATACGCCATGTGCAGCACATTGAAGTCCACACGAAATAAAAGCCTAATTTATTGTTGTTGTTGTTCTTGTTGCTTCTCTGTGTTGGCAATTTGTCACAATACAAAACAAGCCAAGATTCAGGTAACGTGCCAAACACACATACAAGCATCAACTGTGTCTGGTTGCAGCTAACTGGATGGGGAGCGTGCGGAGAGAGGTTCAATTGCATTGCAGAACTTCATAAACTAAGAATTCATGTGTTTTTACAATCGGCACAACAACAGTAACAACAACAGCAGCAACAATGACCATCAGCTAGTAGAAGCTTAGAGTTAAAGGTAACGAATATTGTATACGCTTTTCAAACGTTTACAGTCGAAATTCTCTAAGAGAAACATTTGTATAATGAAGTTTTCTATATAAAAAATTTATGTCAGCAACCCTGAAATTTGGCTTAACCAGCGAATCTTTAAAGGAAGTTCCACTGCAAAGATTTACTAAGAATATTTACAGACTGATCTTTTTGAAAAATCCAAAATAAATATAAAAATCTTTTTCATATTTATTTTATTGGTTAAATCATACCAAAGTCATGATAACTCCAGCTTAGCACTCTATCTTTATGGCTCGTGTTATTTATAACAATGGCAGCATACAAAACAAATTGGCAGGCCAGGCAATAAATACGAGAAACAGCCATCGAGAACAATGGCCGAAAACTCAGATGCTGTTTCATAGAACTCAACAAAACAACAACGAAACATACAAGAAAAAAAAAACTTTTGACCAATGTGCACAATTGGCAATTTGTGAAGTTAAGCGAAATTAATGAGCAGCCAGACAAAGAGACGGACAGATGGACAGCAGTGTTGGTAAGCGTGTTGCTAAAACGCAACGGAACAAAAATTACAGTTCATTTAATAGAGACAATAAAACGTTGGCAAAAGCAAAATATATATATCGGTAAATAAAAACAGACGAAAACTATAAGAAAATCGCCAGAAACCTCAGCTGACGGAGTCTTGAGACTTGGTACTCGACTTATACACTCAGAAAAAAGTATGAGTTGGATCGAACCGCAAAATTAAATCAAAAGTTAATATTATTTGGGTTATTTTTAGCATTAAAAAATGTTTTTAACTTAAATACAATAATTATTTTTTCCTATTTTTTCTAACGTTTTCTAAATTTTTTCCAAGTGTGTTTGGTGGCAAATTCTTGAAGATATAAGACTGCGTCAGTTCATTAGTCTCAACAGGAGTTGCAAGTGCGGTTCGAGCTTGTTGAAGGCGAACGGGGTAGGTTGTGGGGAGTTGCGGTCTGCATGGGGGGCGCCAAGGTGCTCAAGAGCAATTGACATAAATCTTAATGTCTTGGCCTTTATTGTTGTTGTTGTTGTTGTATGTTGTTCATTTGGCTTCATTTCATTTCATTTGACTAAGCATTGCTTTGTGTGTGTGTGTTTCTGTGTGTGTGTGGCTTCAAGCATAAAATAAACACAATGGCGCTTTTGATGTTAGCCCAATGATTTTTAGCGGTTTAACCTTGGGGCTTATGAATGGTCTATTGTTTGACCATTCGTTCCTGCCACATTTGTGTCGTTAATGCGCACAAATATATATATATATATATGTGGGATATGTGTTTTTTTTTTGGAGTTCTCTTGCCTTGGTTTGGTTTATGGTCATAGCACATTGACCATTGGCATTGCCAGGCATTAAGTCCAATTCAATTTGATTAAAACACTCTGGTTCCCCCCTACCCTCCCAATCACCAACGACCTATGCCATTATGCCATTTGATTGGATAAGTTAATGTTAAAGTAGCTGTTGAGCTGACACAAATCGTTTTGTTGGCCATCGTTGCGAATTGCCATAATACAAATGTGCATAAAACTGTGAAATGTATCTTAAAATGATAAGAGTTGTGCTGCGAAACAAGCTTTGATTGGTGGGGAGCAAATGTAAAAACGAGTTTTGTATAAGAAAAGTTAAAGAAATTAAATATTTTTTTAATCTTTTCATCATAAAAACTCAATTAAATCTTTTCATATTCAATTTTCATCAATATCCAATTATAATATTAATTATCAAATATATTTGAGGTTTGTGTCTTGATTAAAATGAATTAAGCTGTCAAAACCAATGTCTTAATTTCAATAATTATTCTAGATTTCGATTTCCAACAATATTTCTCTTGACTTAAACTTTTAATTGCTTTGGAAATGAATATAATTTATTGACATACAAATTTGTAGCCTGCAGTTTGATGAGAGTCCAAAACAGACGCTTTTCACGTTCCTTGTTTTAAACATTGCATAAGTACGCTAAGTAGCTGCATTGCATCCTCCCCCCGCAACCAACCCAACCAACCCATTCACTCCTCGGCAAACTTGGCAATAAGCTGCACAAAGGCTGATCAAATTGAGCAGCTCGTTAGTCGAATCGGTTGGGGAACGTAAGTAGAGATGACAATATAAAGGCGCATCTAACGAAAATTAAGCGAGTGATGCAACCTAGCGGGGGGCTTTAAAACGGGGGGTGTGCATGCGCTTAGCATAGAACTGCAGGCAATGTTGTGTGACAAAGGGTTTGTGCCAGGCAGTCAGGTGCAGATTGAAAAGCAGATTGAACGAAGGCAAGAGTCCTTCTTAGTACTAATAATAGTAGCTGCTGTTGCTGGCAGCTATAAAGTGCTTATTGCAAGAACAAGGGTTGAGGCAGATTGTGGGCGATGGGCGTCAAACTTTGACCAAAACACCTTTTCCAGTTCTGGTCATTTGCGTGCTTCGAATTAGCCTCGATTTGAATTACGAGCACATTCAAATGCATCCCTTGTGTGACGTCAGCGGGATAACTGTGCAAGCAAGTACTACTATACAAACGTACACACTTTATATGCTAATACATACGTATGTTCAATGTACTTTCGATTAAATATTCATGCTGTTGAACAGAAATTCTTTAAAGTCGAGCGACTTCAAGACTTGCAAAATTAGGCACTTGGGAAATTTGTGCAATTGCTGAAACTCACACACACTTGGGTCATAAATAAACGTAACAACTGCTGCTGTGAGGCATCAACATATGTACAATATATATATGTATCAACCCGAGCCTAACGTGTCGTATGCGCAATAATTAAGTTCCATATGCCCAAAGCCAAAAGTGACATGTGCAAAAAAGCTTCCAACTGAGCAATAAAATAATTACATTTAACAACAAAGCAGAACAACAATCAGATTCAAACAGCAGGAAGCTAGGAACAAAAGTAGCACAACCTTAGAAGATTTTGGACTAGGGAAATAATCAATTTGATATTTTTATTATTGAGCAACTAAGTATTGAAATCAAGTAGCTTAACAATGTTTATAAATATTTCTTAATCAATTTTTACAATTGATAACATAAATATCAGCTTCTATTGAAAATTTCAAACGTTTTGTGCAGGTTAAAAATTCAGAGTTAATAAGCAGTTAAAATTGAGTTGAAACCCAACCCAAAGAACCACATTGAGTGAGCCATTGAGGTCTGGCAAGTAGCGTTTGGATCGGTTGGTTTGTCGCTTAGTTTCGTCCTCGTCTCTAACAAAACGCGGCAATAAATAATACAAATTTATGCGTTACCTTAAAAAAAGGGGGAGAAAAAAAGTAACGTTTGTTGCTAACAATCAACTTTTGCACAACAAACTTTTTAAATATATCTTTCGCTCTCTGCAGTTGCATCTACATTCTGCATGGAGAAGATAGTTTAGTGGTTACATCAACTTCATTGCCATATTATAAAAGTTGAACAAATAAAATTTATATGCAACTGCAAATCGTATCAAAAGCAAAAACCAGGTAACAAGGGTTAAAGTTCAAATGGATTTTGCTGTGGTGGTGATGGTGTTGGGGGGTTGAGTTGTGCTACACATTGCACGTCTGTAAGTAAACAACAATTACGAGAGCATTTTTTGAGAGTTGCAACGTTGCGGCAACTTTGTTTGCAGTTTAACTGTGTGTAGTACTCTAACTGCGGGGGTTTTCCAACACTGGTCCAAACAGCAAACTAACTAGTTCTATACTAATTTCGATATTTGATTTTTGACTTTCAAAGCTTAAAATATTTGAGCTTTAGTAAATCATTTTGAAAGAAACTGCTTATGTTTCTTTTCTCATTAGCTTATAGAGCATTCGCTATTCTTTATCAAAAACAATGCTGGTTTCTCTTATCTTCCACTTGCCTTTATTTGTTTGCAAAACTTTTCGAGCGTAGCGCACAAAAAAAAAAAATACGTAATACGCTTTTGACAATTCCTTTTTTTTCTCTTAGTTTTTTTTTTGTGTGGCAAGTTTGGTTGCAGTTTCTGATGCAGTTTTAGTTGAACTTTGACATTCGTTTTCCTGTTTATATACGATTTTATTTTTGCCGACTATCTGGCACTAACTTTTATCATTTTTTCTATACGTCAAAAAATATTAAATACACATTGTATATTTGCAATTGTCATGCGTGGCGTATGCGCAATTTGCATTCAATGCAACGGAAACGAACTAAAATAAAAGCAGAAAGTGCCCCCACGGCAAGCAGTGAAAAGTTTTCTAAACGTGTTGTTGCACTTGCCACATCTGAATGCCAGTGAGAATGCCAAAACGTTAAAGGAAAACCATCCACAAAACGGTTGCGATTTGATGGAATGTGAAAAAGTGCAAGCTCGCCTTTTCCGAAGAATTCTGCTGCTGACTCTCGTTTCTAGCTAATAAATAAAAGCGTTTTGTAACGCTGAGCTATCAACTTGACAGCTCGCTTGCCACTTGACGCCACGAATATGACAAACAGCTAGACAGGGGAACAAAGGGGAGACACAGAATGTCTTGGCCATATTTTGGCACTCAACCGAACAGCAGCAGCAGCAGCAGCAGCATCATCAGCTCTTGACAGTAAAATGTCTGAAAACGTGGAGCGTTTTTAATAAGCGCAAACGTCTGGCACTGAACTTTGATGAAAACTAACTGAGAGACTGACACACAGACAGACAGACAAGGCACGGCAATTGATGCAGCTGCTTTGCAAAATTTTCTCGTCCAAAGCGCTGAAAGGTGATAAATTTTTTATTCCCTTTGCTTAGCGTTGCAATTGAGCGGAAACAGAGCGGAAGTGGAAGTGTCATCAACAGCCAGCAATTATATTAAGAGCATTCCATTTATAATTTGGATCAAAGCTTCTCCACAAAAGCGAAAAGCCATCAGAACGGTTTCATGTCCAGTCATAACTCATCAAGCATCTCATTGTTGAGCTGCCTGTCACGGGATTAAAAATATGTCCCTGTTCCTTTTTCTCTGATATTTGCCTAATTGGATAACGAATCAGCAGCAATCTTTAATAAAAGCTTTAATAAAGAAGATTCGTTAGGAATAAGTTTTAGTTTATTTTTTAACTTCTCTTTTTCAAATGTTTAAATCTTTCTTGTACCGAGTTTTGACCACATAAAGTAAAGTAAATACTTTATGATTTATTCAAGACCTTAACACTTCTTTAAAACTCTACCAAAAACCATACAAAGTTGGGCAAACAGGCATAAGAAGAAGGAGAACTTCTGCTTCGAAGTTACTTGAAAACTAAAAAATTAATTAGCCAACTTTAAGGAAAGTCAAATGTGCAATATTTCAAGTGTTGTTTTGGAAACCCAAAAGCAGTTGTTAACCGGGCTAAGACTAATTTTCTCAACTTGTTGTAAATAATGTTATGCTCAGAAGTCTTGGCTCTTTGCTGTATCTAAGTCTGTATAATTTGCTTAACTGGTTTGCAATTCAAAAGCGTTGCAATTCAAAAAAGCCTACTTTGCACAGATAAAGCTGCAGCAAGACTTGCCAACTTTTGCTACTGAATATATAAATGTGTGTGTGGCATGTGGCAGCGGCTTGTGGCCAAAAAGCGCATTTTTAAGCAGTAGCATCTGTTAGTCAACTGCCAACTGGCCATAAAGCCAAAAAGTGTCAAATTTATGAACGCCTCAAATTTAAAAGTGCAACTCTGAAGCGCCACGGTGCGGCACAGGATGGCTAAGGACGGTTGCGGTTGATTCTGCTTGTCTGCAGCGCGGGTTATGGAAAGTTCTAAAGCCTGCTTTTAGGCGAAAAACACAAACCACAAAAACTTTTCGCTCAGCTCAGTACCCGAAAAAAGGCCAACAAACAAAAATAACAATAAAAACAAACAAAAAACGAAGCCAAGCCCAAAAACCAAAATGAATTTTCAGTGTTGCCAACTTTTTGCGGGCTTGTTGCTGCGGGCACTCTCTCTCTCACACACACACAAACACACACACACACAGTTATGTACAAGAAGAAAATGGGTAAAAGTTACGCATAGTTTGTAGTACAAAAGATGCAGCAGTCGCTTCCTGACCGCCCTCAACTCTTTTGGCCAGTGTTAAGCGCTTGCCATAAATTCATTTAGTATGGCAACACTGGTCATAAATTTGCTGCTATCGATTTGAAAGGAAATCCGACACAAAAAAAAAAAAACAAACAAAAAAAAAACAAATACAAAAAACATAGAAGCTAAGCTAAAAGCCAAGAGCAATAATAATAGTTGTTGCTTTTTCGATACTTTAGCAGACAAAACGAGATACACTGATAAAAAAAGAGTATAAAAGTGCAAAAACAAGTGAAACACATTAAGGTATACAAAAGAATATTGTGTTAAGTAATCCAAGATTTTTTTAATTTATCAGAAATTCAGTTATACAAAATATTGCATAAAAAAAAAAAATTTCGAAAATTATTTAAATTAATGCATATTTTAAAAATGTTTACTTAAATCATAGCCATTTTTGTTGCTACTTTTCTATTTCCATATTTTATAATATATTTTTCTAAGAGCATTAATATTTCGTTATTTTCAAAGTAAAGAAATTCCTTGCTCTTCTGCTGAATTTTTTTTTTTTTTTTTTAGCTGTCAGCTGCCGTAATTTTATACAATAAATCACATTTTGTATTGCACAGAGAGTGGAAGGCAGAGTCGGGTGCGAAGAGCGGGGCATGGTCTAAGAGTTTTGGATGCCAACAAGAAATATGGTAACAATTTAGCGCAAATGGAAACGCAGCGGAAACGGAAATCAAAATGCCGTTTGAGCAGGAACCAAGTTGGGTTCAATTTAAAGCTGCTGCTTCGTACTCATTTTTAGTTTTTCAGGTTCAAGTCGACAGGTTTATTATGTTGGACATTATGTTATGATTGCTGCAGCAATTAAAGCAACAAGCGGCAGCAAAAAAATGCCAAATGAAAGCTCATTGAAGGTGCTGCTTGCTGCTTCTCATTACAACAACGGTTGCAAGTCTGATGTCCTTTTTTGGGTTTCTTTCTTTCGTTTTTGTTTTTTGCACTTAAAATTAATGAGTTGCTGCGAAATTAATTTCTTGACTTTCATTTGCTTTGCTCTCTCCACCTCGTGTCGAACAAAGTTGGAGGCGCCACCATTGTGGGAGCTTTGCCTTGGCAAGTGGGTCAACGTTGACGTTTCCGTCAGTTGATGCTCTCGAGCCAATGGATGGACACAGCTCATAAATATTCCAAAGGCACGCGCTACCCCCGCCCCACCCTTCTGTCTCGCTTGCAATGCCAAAGTGGCAAAAATCGAGGCGACAAAGTTGCCAACCATGTTGAGAATGTGGAGTCAAGAGGAGGCAAGGTTGCCGAGCGGGCGCAGACTGTAAGCGAGCCAACATTGATTGAAAATGAATTTATATATACATTCGTTGCTATACTCAGCTCAGATCAAGCAGCACTAGGGTTACTCAGGCGAAAAAAATGTTTTTTCTTTATAAGATAAACTTTTTACTTAACATTTTATAAGATGGTTCTTTAATATTAAAGCGTTTAAATATTTGCTGAAATATAATATATGACAAGCTTTTGTTTGTTGCTTTGCCCTACCTCGCATTTTTCATTGGAATTTCTTGTGTTGCATTTCATCCGTTCGCTTATCGGCCAAATACCAAGAAATTATATGTATGTGTTTGCATTTGCATGTGTGTAGGTCTGTGTGTGTGTGTGTGTGTCCTGTACAAATATTCATATGCATATTTAATGACAGTATATATGTATGGAGATTTTTAAGCTTGCAGCTTTGAGCTGTGGGCAACTCAAATGGTAGAATCGCTTCAAGCCATTTGCAAATTTATTGATTTCGGATTTTTATTTGATTTCATTATTTCTTATCTTGTGATAAATGACGTTGAAGTTGAAGATGCTTTTAATTAATGATGATGAGCTTTAAAAGCGAATAAATTGAATAAATTTCTTAAGGAACCATTTCACATTCAATTCTGAGCAAAGAATCAAAATTTGGGTTCATTGGTTTGTCTTCATCGCTTACCTCATATCTGTCCCCCCTTTCTCTCTAACTTCCATTTCAATTAAGTGCATCTGGCGCCAATTTTGGCTGCGTCTGAATAGTTGACACCAACCCCAAAGAAAAGAGAAGAAGATGCTGTGAACTGTTTTGACTTTGCTTTGATTGCAATTTAATTAAAAAACTTTTTGATAAAAACCCACATGTATCTGTGACTTTAGCAGCTTAAAATTATCTGTGCATGGCAAGCGGAAGGAGGGGCCGTTTGGATTGTGTTGCTACCATTTCAACTTGTGGCAGCCGCAAAAGACAAAAGCCAAAAGCCAACTCCACACGCTTCATTAGCTTCTTGAGCTGCTGTAATATTTGATTCAGCTTATCGGCTGCTATTTCAAGTATTCATTACCTTACCCCCTCTCTCTCCCTTTCTTATCGTGCATTAAACCTCTCACTCCCCATTTTGGTTAGCAAGAAAACAAGTGCTGCCTCTGTTAAGCCCTTCCTACTCCGCTTCGAGTACCTTGAGGCAAATGCACTTTGAACTTTGTGTTTGCATCTCGTCGTGGTTTCGCCTTTTCCCTACCCTTTCTATCCGCTCTCTCTCTCCCTCTCTCTCTCCCCCTCTCTCTCTCTCTCTCTCTTTCTCTCGGTCTGTGTATGTTTGCTCGATTCAATGGATGCGCTTACAGTTACCGCACGGTACATAATCTGTTTGAGCTCTGTGTTCCCCCCCCGCCCTTCTACTGTCTAGTTGAAAGATAGCTCCCCCTTTGGATTTGGGATTCAATTGTTGTTGCCGCCTCTAATGGACTCTAATGAACTAAGAACTTGAACTGAGAAACTGAGAATCGATGATAGCTAAAGTCAGCAGGTAGACTTTGTAATTCTGTCTGATTTTTGGTACAGATCCTTTGCTGGGATTGAGTAGGGAGCAACTACTAAACGAATGTGCGTACAAAGAACTTGTGTAATTCCATGTTATAATTCATTGTGTGTATTTCGATGATATCAAATTTATTTTCTGTTCTAAGAAAATTTGGTTTTTCTTTTTCCAGTTAGTTTTTTGCTTTGTATAGTGTGAGCATATCCAGGTGTACCTATGTTAATGCAAAAATATGCGCACACTTAAATAAGCCTATATAAAAGTATGTACTGTGTCACTTAAACGTGAATTACAACAACAACAACAACAAAAGTTCAGAGTGCTGTCCAAACTGTCCATACATAAAAGATATCATGTTAAATTAATATGCCTTGTTATATATGAACTATGAACGATTATCACAGCTTCATTTTGTTGTTGGGCTTTTTATTTTTTATTTATTGTCCAGTTGATTGCATTTACCTTTCAAACGGGTGAGCGACAAAAAATGTAATTAAAATTCACAAGGGACTAACAAAAACGATATAAAATTGAATAATTAATTCTGGTTGGCAAATGTTTGCCTTAAATAAAATGCATGTATGTATTTTAAATTGCAAATGTCAGCAGAACAAGCTTTCATTTAATATATATCAATATTTGTACTTCTCTCTCCTTCTCTCACTCTCCATCTCTTTGGTTAATTTTTAGCCAAACTCGAACATTTTGTTTGCCGAATAAAAGTGTGTGTTTTGGCCATTCAAACGGATAATGCCACTCAGGCCAAACCCTGAAAAGCCCTTAAAAGCCTTTCGTAAGCTCGAACCAAAAACACGTAAAATGCAATCAAAACAATTCAACAGACGGAGAGAGAGAAAGCGAGAGAGAGAGAGATAAAGCAGCTTTTGCGGACTGCAAATTGAATTTGTATGCATTTCTCTATTCAGTTCAATTCGTTCTTTCTGTGTATTTCATGTTCATGTGCCATGCTTTGTGCAAAAATATTTGTTTAAATATTTTTCGCTGATGTTTAACATGTTTGCAATGGTTTTAATTTTTGGTTGTCTTCCTTGTTGACATTTTCGTTCGTTTTATCTATTTGTTTTTGTGCATTTTACGGTCATTTTAATGGCGACGCCCACCCAACACAAACACCACACACACACACACACACACACAAACTTTGCAATGCGTTGACATTTCGCATTTTGTTTGCTTGCCATTTGACTGCATTTGACAGTAGTCCAAATTGGTTTTGGCCAAAATAAATTCACGCCACGTAACACAAAATGACAATTTATGCAACAAAATACTTTTTATACTGTTCTCCTGTGTTGTGACATTCCATTTGACAGTTTTGTTGATCAAATAAAGAGTTATTAGGTTCGTCAGCTCAAAAAACAAAAAAAATAGAGAGATTTATGATCCGATTTTGATATTCAACTTCTGCACATGTTATTATTATTGTTTCGAAAGTTAGTAAGCGTTCAAATTCACAATGAAGCTGTTTAGTTTAAGCCACGTTTATAGTTTTGGCATTTTACTTAGTTAAACAAACATAAATTCGAAATAATTTATCGAGTTTGTTTTATAATTCTGATAAATGCAAATTGTGTAAGTAGCAAGCTTTTTGTGGCATGCCACAGGATAAACTGTAGCTCAAGTTTTATTATTTTTATCATTATTATTATTATTGTTGGAAAAGGCCAACCACAAGGAACAAGGTAAACATTGTTACACATTCTGTGGCAAAATCATAAACTTGAATGTGAAAGCTTTTAAGCCATTATTGTTGTTGTCCTTTAGGGCTAGCTAGTTTGTAAATGGGTCAAAAAGTTTGGTTTTCAGTTCAAGTTTCGCTACGAATTTCTATAGCTGTAATTTCTAGTCAAATCAACGCCAACCGGTTTCAGTTAACAATTCAATTAAGCCCAACTATAAACACCGAATTCAAATTACATATAAATCATATTTGTCTACAAGCCAAGTTAAGCAATTTATTGCAACAAAGTAAGCTAAATGCATAAATTTTCAATACGCGTCTTTCATTTTTTTTTTGTCGTATGTGAATTGAATATGCCAAACACACGAGTCTGCTGCCTTTCAATTGATTGACAAGCTCAGTGGAAAGGCAAGGGGAATGAGACGACGAGGCGGCAGGGGGTTCAAGAACAGACTAGACTAGACAGACGGATCGTATAATGTAAATATTTGCTTATGTCGCTGTTGATTTGACCAACAAATTGGTCACGATCGTTAAACAGACGCCACATTGTTGTTGTTGGTCTTGTTGTTGTTGTTTTTGTTGTTTAAATATGCCCTGTAGTCATTTGTGACTGGTTAGAAAGGGTTTGAATGTTGTGTAAAAAGTTGGGTAAAGGAAAGTAGTTTTAATGTAAGGAACTAGAATAATTAGAAAATTGCAAAACTCGAACTCTAACTTCATTAATTATCGATATTAATCGATTTTGCAGAACTTGTGAAGTCTTTGAACTGCCATTTTTATTAAGAATACCGCTTTGTTTATGGTTCGACAGACTCTACATTATTTTTTATAATTACCAGCAACTCTACATGTTACTACAGGGTATTTTTGTAGTCAATCAGACTTGCGACTAGAACACACACACGCTTTATTTATTGTAGTTTTTGCCTGCTGCTGCAGTTGCTGTTGCTGCTGTTTAGAGTGGGATCATTATGGGTTCAACTACCTCTAGCTCAATGGATCGACAGATCCATGTGTAAGTGTGTATGTGTGTGTGTGTGTGTGTGTGTGTGAATAGTCTGGTTTGTTGGGGGCGTGAAGGCAAGTTCAATGCTTTGCTATTTGCCATTTTGCCATTTACGTTTGTCTTTTTTTTTTTGCCATTTGGCAGCGGAAGTGCCAACAGTTTGTCAGGAGTGGCTCACATTAAGGCAATTGTTGTTTCGCACAAACATAGACACAGCAGACCACACACACACACACACGAGAAGGGGGTAATGGTGAAGGCAGGGTTAAACTGTTGTTGTTTTTACTGTTACTTACATGGCCATCGTTGGTGTCTTCTAATGACTTCTTGGCCGCACTTACCTGCAACAAAGTAGAGAATTCGAATAATTGTGGTTAGTTTTTTATTTTAGTTTGAACTTAACTTTGTGGGTTCAAAAACAAAGTTGCAAAAGAAGCTTGTTAGTTGGAATGTTAGAAGGCTCGAAACCATTTCAAGGGCTAACAAACTTTTTTTTTATGCTCCTCGAGACGAGAGAGAGATACCCCAACAATTATTTGCAAGTTGTGCTACGTAAAGCGTTTAATCTTTGTGCCACAACTGCAGCGGCAGCGGCTTGAGGGCTCTTCCAAGGAGTCGTATGCCACCCAAGAAAGAAATACGAATGTGTGTGTGTGTGTGTAAAAAGTGTTCCACTTATTCGTGTGTTGCACATGCAAGTAGATTTATTTATGCCTTTGCCACTAGATACTCAAGTCAAGCAAATTACATTTTCCTGAGTGGGAACTAAATCAGGATTGAGCTTGCAATGCAAGAAAGTGAACTAAACCAGTTAAAGTTTAATTAAAAGTTTGAAATGGAGCTTCAAACAGTTAAACTAGATAGTAAATAATACCAAGTACTAACCGACAAGCCATTTAGTAACAATCAATTAAGTACCGAGTAATGTTAAATACCCTGCACATGTTTTGAATACAAAATGAGCCATTTCAAAAAACAATTTAGAGAGACACACTAACCTTAAGTGATTTGTATGCAAATGTTTGATTGCAATATCTCAATAGTCAACAACGATTTTAATGTTTTCACACATTTATGCAACTGATCAATCTTTGAACAACAACAACAACAGCAACAAACTTGTCGCAACTTGCAATTAAATGAGACTTTTCTTCTTTTTGTTGTTGTTTGTTTTTTTTTTTGCACAAGTCCCACCAAAGTGCAGGGTGAGAAAAAACAAAACACTTAACCACAAACCATAATCCACAACAAATTTGCGTGTGTGTGTGCGTGTGTGGGTGTTGCAACTTGTTGAGTCATCTTGTCATTTATTTAGTATGCACAATAGCTGTTGCTGTTGCTGCTTCATCTTTTTCTACTGCCAAATGGGCCATCAATCAACAGGCAAAACGGATCCAATACAGAGTGCATAGGGTAGAGGAAGTGGTGAGTGGGGGGGAGGGGTTGGGGGCGGGGGCTGACTGACGCCTTGCTGTCCGCACTTGGGCGTCGCTGTTGCTGTTGCTGTTTTCACTGGCGCTTGGCAACATGTTGCTGTTGTTGGTGCTGGTGATGCTGCGCATGTTGCTGTCATCTTGTTGCTGTCGCTCAACACAAAATGTTGTTGGCAAGTGAAATGCGTGGCACGTTTACAAACGTTTAATTGCGATTTAATGTAATGTATAACATTAAACTCAAGTTCAGGCTGTCATTGTTGCGCGCTCTCTCTCTCTCTCTCTCACTCATTGTCTCTATCTCTGTCTCTCATTTTGGCTTCCCAGGGTCCTATCAAAATTTATTGGCAACTTTCACGTTTCACAATTCCGCTACTTTTAAAGGCAACAGCACACACAAGCAACAATTTGTTGCATTAATTTTTATCTTTAACATAAAAAAAATAAACCTTACAAACATTTTGTTGTATTATTTTGTTGGTTGATTTGGTTTGCCGCGTGGGTGTCGATTTGCGGAGCCTTAATTTAATTATTGCTAAGGCAAAAAAAAGTTAATAGTAAGAGCCGAAAATTAAATACCCTTCGTGCAGTAGTTTCACAAAAAAAAAAAAAAAATATAAAGAAATCATCATAAAAACTTTATACAGATCAAGAATATGTATACATACACCTTATCGTATCAAAAATGTCAACTCAAATGCAGAACATAATTAACAACAGTATTAAAGTACTCGCAGCAAGAGTATTGTATACAATCGTATTTATTAAATAAATACCGCATAAATATGCGGCAATTGAAATTGTTTTTAAATCAAGACAAAAAAGGCAATTAAAGTGTGCGATTGAATTATGCATGCCACATGTGTGTGTGTGTGTGTGTGTGTGTGTGCTTGCCACGACCTGCTGTTGCAAGTGTGCAATGCTCGCAGCCAAACTATTTTTTAATTGCCACAGCAATGACAGCTACAACAACAACAAAGTTAAAAGCAACATTAAACGTTGCAAATCGCTGCTAATAGCAAAAATAAAAAACAAACAAACAAAACGGCTAATTGCAACGCTGATTTGTTGCTGCAAAAAAGTCAGTTTTAATTATAGTATATAGAAAAACATAACAATGTGTACGGGAAATTATCGGAGAGAATTTAATAATTTTATGGCAACATCAAATTCAATTAGCTATAAAAATCATGAAAATATTTTCCAAATAAAAATATTTTAATATTCTTTTGTCTGGAAATTCAAAAATTCAAATGCAATATCCAATTCCATTGCTTTAATAACACCACTTAACGTTACATTGTGCTGTGCAACTGCAACAAATGGCAAATTAAATTGGAAAGTGCGAAACGCCTTCGCCTTTTCCAATTGACTGACTGTCGTGTGTCTGGGCCAAGCCCCATTTAGTACACATAGTATATTCAGGCCAAACCAACCAAATTGGCAACAAATTTGCCAATTCAGAAAACTGTAAACGCACAAAAAATAATATGCAAAATGTCGATGCCACAGAATGAATACCAGAGACATGGGGTAAAACCAACCAAATGCCACACAGTTCAGGCATAAAAAAACCCAAAAGTCAGTCAAAAGTGGGCACGCGACAATTAGCACATCATTAACACATGTTGCAACAACAACATCCGCATCCCTACATCCACAATATGTTCGGAGAAAATTGTTCTGTGGTCTTGGCGCAGCAAAATGTGTTTTTGTAGTTGACGAGAAATGGAGCATTTGATGCTCCAATAAAAATAATTAAGTGGCGTAATTGTTAATGACACTTTTTGTTGTTGTCGTTTTGCTCTCTCTTTTCATATTTTTAAAAAATATATATACATTTTTTATATATTTTATGTGACAGTGCGATGCGTGACAAATTTATGGAAAGCGATAAGCGAGACGCATTCAATTTAAACTCAAGTTGCAACATGCAAATGAGAGCTGAACAAACAGCAAATTGTTAATGATTATTGATAATTTTTAAATGTTAAATTCTCTGCTTGAAAGAACAACAATCAAGTAGCTACAAAAATATATACATATGTTTAAGCTTACAAACATGATCTAAAATCTCAAACAACTTAACGCTTAAGTTTTAATACAAAATAATTACAGATGCTTTGACATATTGAGTGACTTTCCAGAGATTATTTACAACACATTCTGCTGTAGAGGGATTACTTTTCTTAAGTTAGGGTAATTAATTTTTGGGATGTCAAAAATAAAACTGATGGATTAGGCTAGCCAGATAGTATTGGCGTGTTGCCAGCTAAATTGTAGGCCTTTAGCTAAATTTACAAGAATTTTTTAATAACCACAAAAATACTTTTTGCCAAATGATGACATCAAAAAGAGATGCGTTAGGTAATTTAACATAGAAATATTCTAAAAAAGAAAGATGATTAAATGTGGAACATTTTTCTACAGTCGAACTTCTGTACAACGAATCCTAAGTGAACCAGAAAAAAACTAGTTGTATATTAAATTTATATAAAAGACTTGATTTTTGATTGAACCTTATTCCAGAGTTCTCGAAATGAATTCATTATGAAGAAATCTTTGTTATGTTGAAGCAATCAGTATTTTTAATAACTTAATCTTAAAAATAAAATGTTTAATAATTTTTGCCAATGTTCTTACATCAAAATTTAAAAAGAATTTAGTTTTGATGCAAGTCTGTTTAATGTTTTTGACATGTTTTTTGCGCTTGAGCAATCCATTTTTTTTCATCTTCCTCATAATGCCTTTGGAGCACTTTGGAATGAACTTTTGGCTACTGTGCCACTAAACCCTTCACTTGTTTGTGTAACGCTTGGAATTTTTTTTTTTTTTTTTTTGTCTTTTGACATGCTCTGTTGCCCTGCACTTAGCAGCATCTATGAAAACTACGCACACACAAAAATAAAGCAAATATCAAGAAAAAAAGCAACGTTTGACATGGTCTGGAATTGACAAGCGACTGCAATGTTGGCTGTTGCCCATTTGAAGTAAACGAAATAGCAAAAAACTACAAAAATATAACAACAGCGGCATGTAATTTCAAGTGCAGTGTGGCAAGCATTGAACTTAAGTTACGCATTGATTCAACCTAACCAGCAAAAAAAAAGAGAGATATAAACCTGTGCATTCCAATTGAATGTCTGTGTATTAAGTTTCAGTGTATTCGAAGACGAATGACTCAAAAGTGAGTGGCGTGAACAGACACAGCAAATATAATACAAAGAAAAGAATCATATATGCGATATTTCTAACAAACCAATAAAAAAACATAAAAATCAATAAATAAAAAAAATTTAATTTAAACAAAAAAAAAAAAATAGAAAAAACTGAATAAAAATTTTAAATAAAAGTTAACAAAAAAATTTAAAAAAATGAGAAAACTATATAAAGTAAATAAATAAATAAGTATGAGCAAAATGTATAAAACAAAAATGTTTATATCATGTAGCTTAAATAGATTGTTTAAACATATATATAACTATATAATAGTTGTCAGATTTTCCAAAACAAATCACATAATTGGACAGTTATAAATGATGCAGTTTTCAGCAAGGGAATTAAGATAAGGTTAACTTAAACTGTTGTTTATAGTTTTGTTACTCTAAATGATATTTTCCTGTTAATTATTATTTGATCGCAATTCGCAATTTGAATATTATACTTGATTTACTTAAGCTCACAAAAAAACAATCGGGCAATCAAGCTTTAAAAAACAAATTGACTTTGGCTGTATTATACCACACAATTCTCGAAAATATTCGATGGGGGCTCCTCCGAATCACAAATTGACTCAATTTAAACATCGATTAACAACTTCTGTCGCAGCAGAAGATAGCTTCAATTTCTTTCTGCCCTGCCCTCCGCCGCCCCGTATCAATATCACGCTACAGTTTCTTTTGTAGCTTGCCGCGTGTAGCGAAGCGTGACAAATGTTTTCTTTATAACATTTTTAATTTCTTTATTTATTTATGCATTTCAAATGGCGCCCAATGACAAAAAGGGCGTGTGTGCATGAATGGGTTAAGCCTAAATGTTGAATGTAGAAACTGCATTTGATAGGGTGTCAATAAATCTTTTAAATTTTCGATGTATTCAAACAGCAACAACAATACAACACAAAAAAGGGTCAACAATAGTTGACACGCCCACTTTGTGTGCAACTTTCAGTTTCGTTTTGAAACTTGTATCTGACGGATGCACGTATTTGTTATGCCTAATTCCTCAACTTTACTTATATTGAATTCAAATATTTACTTAATATTTCAAGCACTTCTTTTAAACATGATTTTTATAGCTGTTACAACTTTTTGGATTATTTTTCGAGTGTTTGCATTTAACTTTGGGTGCGTTATTCATAAGAGCTCTCTTGAGTTGTTGAGTGGATGTTAGGGGAGGGGGAACTTAATCGTCATTATAAAATCTTAAGAGCATAACAAATTCAAATATTGACACACCAACTGACTGGGTGACTGACATTAACTTGATTCATCATAAGCCATAAAACCATAAAATCCATCAACAGAAGTCAATCTACTACTGTCTGTGGGTCGCATTCGAGTGAAAATTGTTTTTTTATTATCGTTAGTAAAAATATTATTATTATTCAATTATTATTGGTGTGTCAAATGTGTGTCTCATCAAAAAATTAACGTTGCATCAATTTTTTTATGGCTTAAGATTATAAGTTGGGCTTTTTCTTTGTTTCGTTTTGGGATGCGTGTGGATGCATGTGAAACAACGACCACGAAACACACAAATCAAATTGCTTAATTGGGTTTGTTGGGTTGGGAGATCTCCCTTCCTTTTATCTTCTTCTCCCCCCGCCCCATTATGTTGCGTGCCACAGTCATCAAAATTGCTGACAGTTTGAAGTATGTCGCACACGACGACGCATTTGATCAATTCTAACAAAGAAGTCTAAGAATCATCTTTCTCTAAGAGTTGTTTTTGTTGTTGTTGTTGTTGTTGCCACACTCTGCGTGTTTTTAATGAATGGGGCGTAACCACAGTCCGGGGCAGCTTGATTATGCTGACCATGACAAGTGTCTAGCCAAGGCCTTTAAAGCTACATTGTCTTGATCTTGGGTCAGAGTTCGTGGTTGGCTCTGCTGTTGCTGATGATGATGAGCCTTTAATGCTGGCTTCAAGCTGTCAGAGATGTTGCAAGCTCGCTGTGTCTAATTGAAAAATGGCTTTTCGATGATTTTATCCACATTCTTTCTATGTTGATAAATAAATATATATATTTTACTTCCTTAACAATAAACTTTTAAGGTTTTAATTTCAATTAAGTTCCCAACAAAATAATTGAATAAAGTGAATGACAAAAGAAGAAGTGTTTTCCATTCAAGAACTCAACGCCGCAACGTTCTTTTATTTATTCGAATATGATTAATTGTAAACAATTGTACTTTTCTTAAGCCCCCTGTGAAATTCCTTCCCTTATGTTCTTTGGTCATACTCCTAGGAAAGAAAACAACAAATCGATTATTTTCTTTTCACTCTTTTTGCTTTTGCTCGTGCTTAAATTAATTATAGTTCTAGACATTTCAGTATTTCATATCAATTGTCGGATGCATTTTATCGAGAGTCTGGTCACACTATTTAAGAATTTGCATATGCGTTTAGTTTATAGGCTTCGAGGCCGAACTGTAGCTAGTCGAACTGTAATTTATGGCAGACTTTACTTTACTTGAAACGAAACGAATCGAAACCATAAATTGTATACAAAATTATGACCCAGAAATCATATTGAGACAGACTGTTGGCGATGATTTAATTATGTGGCAAATTAAAAGCACGACCACACCGAACTGCACAAATGCATTTAAGACTGTGGTGGCACAGCACAAACTAAACGTAACTGACGGCTGCTGACCAAGAAGTTAAAGCAGAGGCTAAAGTCACCACAAACAACATGTGTCTAACCCCGGGCAAAAAGCGAACAGAATAGTTCGGAAGAGGAGCCATCAACAACAACAAGAACACCATCAACAATCATCATCATCATCATGATTGTGTGGCATGTTCCCAGTAGCTTGTAAAGCGCACATAAAAACTGACATAAATTCAGTTAGCTGCGTTGCATACAAAAAGCTAAATGAGAGAGAGAACGAAACAAAACGAAACGAAACGAATAGAGAAAAAAAAAAGAAAGATATCATCTGAGATGCTCCTCGTCGTCGCAAGTTTGCCGGCAACATTGTATAATTGACTGACGAACTGAATGACTGACTGACGTACTGATAAACTGACTCAATGCGTGCTGCACTTGGCAATTTCAGCTATTTTAGCTGCTACTCCATACACCCAATAGATACAAAGATACTTAGATACTCAGATATGAAGTTAAAGTAGGGGTCTGCTGCTGCTGCTGCTGCTGGTTCGCCCGCATATTCAATCAGTTTACGTCATTGCGAGATTTTTTTTTGTTTTGTTTTCGGTTTTTCTAATGTTGCATTTTGGTCTGTCAATTAAAATACCAAAAATATTTTAAATAGAACCCAAATCAAAGTGTAGGCGAATGCAATGATGAGAACCAACGTATTATTTTATACTTCGAAGAGGGAGTTTGTAAACAAATATCTGAGTGTTAAATAAATGAGTTGGTCAACATGATTTGTTTTGTGAGATAAATGAGATAAGGCAATAAAGTTGAATGTGACAAGAATTTAAAAGGAGTTCATCAATTATTTGAATGTAAAAATATATAATTTAGGGTGAGTCAAAAAAAAGATGATGGTGACATGGAAAGTATGAAGTAAAATGTATTTTGAATATATTATTAACGTGTTATCTGTTTTTACCTAAATATTTTTTATACAACCAAACAATGTTTTCATCTAAATGAAAATCCCAGTTTCCAGCTAAAGCTCCAATCTCGTCGCAATAAAATTTACATAAAGCATTAAATATATTTATTTTGCACAAATAAATTGCTGATGTTTATTTGATGTAATTTATTTTTCCCCCAATTTTTATATAAATTTTTATATAGATCTTACACCGTTCTCTGCATTTTCATATTTATTTTAATGATGTCCACACGTTGTTAGTTTTTTGTTATTTTTTTGTTTGTTTTTTTTCTTTTATATTCGCTGCGCAGCTTCAAAACCAATTTGTCGCTTTTGCATTTTGCTGAATATTCTGATGAGAAATTTTCATGAATTTTTTATTGCAATTTCTTTGCTCAGGTTTGCTGATTTTTGTTTTTACGTCGATTGGCTTCATTTGGCTGCTGAACATGCGCGTTGGGCTTCATTAACTTTTGTGTTTTTTTTGTTTTTTTTTTTTTTTGTTGCCAGTCGGCTTGTTCCAGCCAGCATTTGACATTTGCTTAGATGGCAGCCAACCGAGCGAGCATATTTAATGGATTGCCAAAAACAAAGAAGAAAAAAAAAACTACTTCGACCTAGGATTAAGTGGAGACCTCGTCCCCTTTAACCTGCCCCCCCCTTAGAAAAGTGTGTCGTCAAATCGTGCGAGAGTGTTGGGGGGGGAGGAGGTAGTGGCAGTGTCGGAAAAATCTTTTAAGTTACTTTGTATGCTGCCCGTTTTCCATTTCGTCTCTCTCCTTACTCTTGCCGTACTAAGTGCAGGCCTTTTGTTTATGCCCGAGGCAAATTGTTTTGTTTACACTAGTTTTTCGTTGTTGTTGGTTTTTGTTATTTGTTATTGTTGTTTTTACATGTTTATTACAAAAAGTAAAAAGTGGCACTTGTAGAAAGAAACTGTGGCATTGGCCCGGCCATTGAACTTTTGCTTTCGATGCAACTTTACCGTTAACAGAATGCACAAACAAGTATTTTTTTTATTTTTATTTCAGTAAAGGTAAAGTTTCTCCAAGTGTAAGTGTAAACTTTATTGTTTTTTACAAGGTGCCATTCGATTTGTTTGATGCGCTTTTGAAACTAATTGAAAGCAACTAGCAACAATTACAGCTTGTAGCAAGTTTGTGAAATAAGAATCAATTCTTTTGATTGAAATTCTTTGGCAACTTTTATTTATGAAAGTGAAAAAAATATAAGGTTCCGTTCGATGATGCGTCTTGATACATTTTTAATAGTTATACATACATATATCTATTTTTAGAACAATGCAAAAGAACTTTTCCTTTTTCTGTCTTAAAGTTGAAAGTGTTTAAACAGTTGTTAATTACTCATCAGAGTCTTTTGTTGTATTTATTTATTACTCATCACAATAACTTCTGGTCTTAATTAAAAAAACGAATCCCTTTTTAATAGGTTGCCTTAATCATACAATTAAATTAAAGACAACTCGATACAAATAAATAATATAATCAGGAAATGAATATTTTCTATGTTTCTTTTGATTTTTTATACTATTTATTTATGTGTCTGATATGTCAATATCTTTATCTACATTTCATGCATTAAACAAATAAGTGTAAATGCATTAATTCCAATAAACAAATCTGATAACAGTGAATAGCTGTAATTGAAGTTTTCGACACATTTTTTTTTTTATGTTCAACTTCAAATATAAATTTATTCACATTATATAATCTGCATGTGAGGCAAATGTACGCGATTTCAACTCAATGGAAACTCAATGAAAAATAAAATACAAAAAAAAAAACTTATTCATGTCAATTTGGTATATTTGGGCCATGTTTTGAGCGTGGCTTTAACACGATATTTATTTGGTGTGCAACGAATTGGATTTGAAGTCATTACACGAGCCAATTGATTTAATATTGCGGCCCAGCTAATTTATATTGCCAAACACACAACAACTTTACAAACAAGAAACAAGATTAAATATTGAAAAAAAAGAAAAAATAATATCGAATGGAAATTGATTAATGAGCAATGAGTTGTGACAGAAGACGGGAGAAAAGCCGTTTTTTCGGGCAAAGAAAATTGAAAAGACAAACGCATTTTGTACAGTTCTCTTTTGTTTGGTATTATTGGCCATTGGCCGGCCGGCCGGTCGATTGGTATTTGGTAAGAAGAACAAATGATGTGACGGCCAATTGTACTGGCCGGCCAGCCATCAAAATGAAGTTACGTCCACTTGGCTATTAATCAAATATTCGAAGCCGGGCTTCAAACCAACAAAAAAACCGAAGAAACGATTTAAAAACAAATTAATAGTAAAGCAACAATTTGGGCACCTCAAGAACTGAGGGGGAGAAAAAAAGGCAGTTTTGTTGCTACGTTCAATGTTTAATTAGTTTGGCAGAACAAAAGAAACGTTCTCATTAATATTGTTGTTGTTTTTGTGTGTTGTGGCAACCGCAGGCACAATGAAAGAGAGTTTCTGACTTCGAGTTCAATTAAAGCCACAAACTGTGGGCAACAAAACAAAACGAAATACCAAACAAAAAAAAAACCGAAACTTGCACTTTGAACTTTGGCCAAAAACTGTTTCTGGCTTAAGCAAGAAAGGGATAGCATGAGAGAGCGAGAGGGAGACTGCCTGGAGTGCAGTTTCAAGCATCAGATCCTTGTGTCAAAGGATCCTGGGGCCATAAACAATGAGTAGCCTAAAAGGCCCCCACACCAACCCCTCAACTAGCCAACCGACCAACACACAAAAAATGCTTTCCATTTGCAAATAATTAAAATTGTGTGGCCGCCGCAAAAGGCAGCTAAAGAAAATGCTGCTGTGAAAATGTGCCGGAAAATTGTGTGGCAAAAAATCCAAAAAAAAAAAATAATAAAATAATAACAGCAAAACACAACAACAAATTAAACACACACAAAAAACGAGGGCGCCGCAAATAAAATAGTAAAAATTGCTTAAAAATGCAAAAAAAATAATAAATATAAAGAGGGGAAAGAGAAGAGAGAATCAAGATGGGAAATGGATTTGTGGCAACTTTGCTACTCTTACAAAAAAGTAGTATAAGATGAAAAATAAATAAAATAAAAAAATAATTATTTTAATTTATGAATTTAAACATTTAAGTCGTGACTTCATGTTCTTGTTTTAAGACATTTCAATTTTTAATCTCATTCTTTATTCACAATTCGAAAATGTTTGCTGTTTTATGACACAATAAGAAAACCTTTCAAAAGCAAAAAAGGGTAACTCAAGCGAAGAAAAAGGCAAGAAAAGAGCTCAAGGGAGCCATAAGGTGGTGGGCCAAGGGACCCGGTACAGGGGGCAAGCATTTCTTTTTTTTAGTTAATTAAAACTAAAAGTGAAAATGCGCAAATTGCGGCAAGTAAAAAAGGCGCTTTGGGGCAGCCCAAAAGGCGATAAACGAAAACCGACGACAAAAACGGAGGCAAAACCGGAAAACTTTTTAAAAGCAATATGAAAAATTGAAATTCGACGCGAGTAAATCTACTGAAATAAATAGCAAAAATTTGTGGCAGTCGACAAGATGAAGAAGAAGAAGAAGACGAGAAGCGCTATAAAAACAAATCCATTTTAAAATGCAAACACAAGAGGAAAAATGATAAAAAGAAATAAAAAGGAAATTTGCCAGAATTGTGAAAATATATAAACGCAAAACTAAAAAAAAGCTGCATAAATAAAAAGTAGAAAGAAAAAAAAAAACTATAACTCGTTGACAAAACTGTAGTTGGAAAAGGGGGAGTGTTATAGCAGACTGTTGGAAATGAAGTAGTCGCAAAAAAAAAACAAACTGGCCAACAAAAGGACTTGGCTGTTGGCTAAACATGGCGGATGCCAGCGACCAGAACTTGATACCATTTAACGTAGCAAAGAATTAGCACCGCTTGAAATGAAAGGCCAACAAATCCTGCACAAAAAAAAACATGAAAAAATTCAACAAAAACAAAACAAATCCTACTCAAACTTAATTCATCCAAAAACAGTTGGGAGAGATAAGATTCTTATGTTTTGGAGAATAAAAGTTGCTGACAGGTATTTAGCAATTAAAATCTGATAAACTTGGTATAAATACTATAATAAAAGGAAAGGACAAACAGAAGAAAAGCTGATGTTGATCAGAACTAAATGGAATTCTAAATCGTTTCTTGCTCTTGTAGCGAAGAACAAAAACTTCCCTCTTCTAATTGCAAGTTTATACAACATTTTTTTTTTTAGCCATTCACAATTAATATTTCATTTAAAGTTTTTTGCTGGAACTTGATTTAAATTAAAATTTCAAACCTGCTGTGCGGAAGCTATGCAAATTTCGCTTTTTTTGTTTTTGTTTGGCCAGGAACGATGACAAAAATGTGAAAAACGCACACACACTTGAAATTGTTAGCAAAAACAAGCCAACAAAACAAATAAAAAAGATGGAAACTGTAAAGCAAAAAATGCAGATTAAGTCAACGACAGTTTCAGTTAGACAGAAGGAACAAAAACATGAGGCAGATGTGGAGTGAAAGATAAAAAGAAAATGTTTCAGGCAGCTGGTGATGGGTTCTCTACCTTTAGCTATAGCCATAAAAATATGGACCGTTTGGGGCTAAAATTGCAGTTGCACTTGAAGAACAACAGTTAAATAACTAATTAAATGAAGCCAAGTGTTATGTTGATTTCAAGAACAGATTTATCTGTTTTAACTTATAGATTTTTAAAATATCTTATAATTTTTAACATATAGTCATAACATATAATTTTTATGTTTGCTTATTCAAAATTCTTAAAGAAAATTGTAAAAAAAAAAACATGAAAAAATATAAGATGAAAAATTCTATATTAACGTAGATAACAGATACAGACATACATATAACAAAACTCAAGGGTATAAAAAAAAACTTCCTAATATAGAATGGGTTTTTTGAATAAACCAAGTTTTATTGTTCTGGATATGAGTCCAATGTTACATATATAGATATACTCTTTGTGAGCACATATATACTCTTTGTATACACCTATCCAGTATTCCTCCTTTTTCTTTCCGAAAAGCCCTTGCATGACAATTAGGTGCAAATGAGTTGAAACGCATGGATGAGATTGCTGGGGCTATATGTAGACCTGGCTATGTTTTACTTGCTCTGCTTTAACTTTGGCCCAACAACAGAATGAAGAAGTCGTCATCTGGGCCTGCTGCTGCAAAAGCTACCTCTCCTCACCTTCTCCCACTCTTTGAGGCCCTGCCTGCCCCTGCACCACCAATAAAAAGAAATGCAGAGAAAACCACATTTAGTTTTTTTTTTTATATGATTTTTCATGTTTATTTCAATTGCATTTGTCGGCGCAACGACGACTACTCGAGGGCAATAATTGGGAGCTGGGTGTGGGGGCGTTGTAGTTCTCATAAATTGCGTAAAAAATTGAAATGAAGAAAAATGAAAATTATGAAAAAAAAATAAAAAAATTATGAAGTGGTTTTCAAACTGCAAAGAACAAGAAGAAGCAGAAGAAGGCGTTACTGAAAAAATCATCATTAAAAATTAGCTGCACTAATTTGTGTGAAAATTGGGTCACTAGAAGTTAATAGAAGGAGTGGAAAAGAAGGTTGGGGCTGCGGCGTGTGCCCAAGTCAATAAAGCCACAGCCGCTTAAATTGTTTTAATGCTTTGAATTAATTGAATGGCAGCACAATCCACCAACCAACCAACCAACCCCCCCGACAAACGTACCCCTTTCTAGCCGTTGAAGTTTGGAAAATGCAGCTGCAGCTTTTTGTTTACTTGCGCCAAATCTACAAACGGCGGGCAATGTTTGAAGTGCGCTGCCCCAAGAGAGATAGAGTGAGAGAGAAAGATGAAGATGCAGACTAATTCCAAAAAGTTGCAAAGACGAAAGCGGAGCAGGAACACAGCAAAGTGTCGGGATCGATTAGAGGCTGCAAGCAAATAAAATTGAATGGCTGGGCGCCAAAGCGATAAGGGCATTAAGTTGAATGTGTGTTAAGCTAAAGTGATAGAGAAACAACAACAACAACAACATAAAAAGAAAATTTATACAAATGTAGTGTTAATAATGCATAACGATTAGTCAGATGAAAGTGAAGTCTATATGCATATAAAGGTATATATATTTTCCAAGTGGTTCTTCATTGATGATTTTCATATGCAATATGCAACAACCAAAGCTTAATTAGGCTATAAAATTTTATTGATTCAATTAAGAGGTAAATTGCGTTCAATTCATTGAGGATGAAGTGAAAATGCAAGCGAATTTATTTAGTTATTTACTTAAAATATTTTCCAATCAAATAATAATTTTGTATAATTCTTTTTATTTACAGCTTGGTTTCCGTAACTTGGTAAGTTTATTATCAAGTTTAAGCTTTAGTTTGCATTATTAAACTGTTCATTGGTTTATTCCGTTTCGATTCTCCTCTCATATTTTCTGTTCAACACATTTCGTAAACTAATTCAATAATTCCAATTAATGTACAAACAACAAGTGATAAGCAAATTGTTTAGCCCTTTAACAAAGTTGAATTTTCTACAGTTTTCAATTTCTGTGTGTTTGCCTCTTGGCATACAAATTAATTTGTTCTGTTTCGGATTGCAAGGCACGTTTTGAGTTTTTCGAGATCTTCAGCTGGTAGATAAGTTTGATTGTTTGTTTGCCACGCTTTTTCAACAATGAATTGCCTGGCATAAATAATTGTTTAGATATCACAATTGAGATATAGTATACATGAAGCATTCGCTATTATCAATTAAATATGTCCATTAAACGTATGAATATGAATGTGCTTTAAAATTTGCAATAATTCACAAAATCTATTTAATTTCTATCATAAAATGAAAAACCCAAAAAGCCACAAATTTGTTTATCTTTGGAATATTGGTAATAATAAATAACTTTTTCAAGTGTTTCGTTAGTTTCTTTTTTGTTTGCTTTTAAATTGCTTTGTTAATGTTTTTGAATAATAATCAGTTGATTTTATATTACTAACTAATAAATTGGTTTTAATTATTTCAACATTATTCTACTTCAAAATTTATTTTCCTTCTCTGTCTGTTGAAAGTTAAATCCAAATCGAAAGAACTCAACCGAATAAAATACTGAACATTTTAAATTGAATTGTTATAAGTTGCAAGCGAAATTCTTCGAGCGCAGAGCATTGACTCACATCATTATTTACGTATGCGACGACAGCATTCAATCTTGACTTCTTCTTCTTCTTCTTTTTATCCCAACTCAATTCCTCAAGCATTGCTTTTTCACGTTGGTCTTTTGCTGGCGATGTTTCTGTTCCCTCTTGCGGTATGCTACCGCCTCCGCCTGCGTCGCATACTGCTGCTGCCCCTTGATGTTGTTGTTGTTGTTGTGTCGATGGTAACTGTTTGGTTTGTCTGCGTTTGTGCTTGTGGCAGGGTAATCAATGTCATCGCCTCTTGTTGTTGGGCTTTGTCTTTGCGGTAACTGCGATTTATGCTGATGATGAGCAGCAGCAGCAGCAGCAGCCTCATCGAGTTCTTGTTGTTGTTGGGGCAGGAAGTTTTGTTGAGGCTCCCACGCCAGCTGATATTTGTCAAGATGCCGCAAATGATGAGACTGTTGACCGTGCCGCAGTTGATGATGATGCCTCTCGCTAGGCATTGCCTGCAGCATTTTCAACTCTACATCGTGTTGTTGTTGTTCGGGCAACACCTTCTCCATGGGGACGTTGTCTTTGAGGTCATTAGCGTTGGCCCGCAGGCTCAGACTCTGTCCCAGCATGGAGTTGAATAGACAAGCTAACAACAACGACACGTTTTTTGGCTGCATTTTGTTTTTATATATTTTTGTAGACTTTCCAAATTAGACCTTTTTTCTTCTTGCAGGATTTTTTGTTAAAATTTAATTGTTGGTATTTTTCAATTAGTGCAAGCTTGAATCTTAAATACTTTTTTTTGCTAATCGACTATTGTGGAATTGTTGAAATATTTGCCAATCGCGGCTCATTATTTATTCGATTTTTTCCGAATTTGTGAATAGAAATAGCCACAAATGCATTTTGTGATTGAATTTTAAGCACGTTTGTTTGTTTTGGGCTTGGCAGTATGAAAAAAAAAGCACCAGAAAACAACTTTAATATCTTACGCAACTTTAGCCGCCACAAATATGTTCTCAATTATTTCACAACTCTTTAGACGTAGACAAATAATATCTAAAACACTTGTGCACTCGACCGCTCTCAACTGACGTTTGAGCGCAATTCGCCTGCGCTATGCTGAAATGCGGCGAATTTGTGGTTGCATCGAACAAATCGACAAAAATACAAAAAACAGCTGATGCGCTGCGAACAGCACAGAGAGAGCGAAAAAGAGAATAACGCACAAAGAGCGCGTAGAGTGTGCGTGAGATGAAGAACAACAAATGTTGCTAGACACACTTGGTGCGTAGCTGTGGCACAGCATGTTTCATTTATGTTGCTGACTAGGCAACATGTTGCCACAATCTGTTGATTATGAAAGACGATTTTATCACCAGATCAAGTATTGTCATACAAAGTATTAAATTTAAACTACAGCTAAGTTCACTCATTAAGCTGTTGAAATGTTTGGCAACATTTGCATATCAACATGTAGCTACTACGTTTGAATTAAGCTGTTAGTTGCTTTGGGTTGTCAACGCAGTCACGCAGCAATTTTATGATTGATCGACTGTCTGACTTAGTTGACGGCAGAGTGCAACGTGCAACGTTCAACTTGCCACCTGTTCTTGAGACGTGTTTTGCCGTCTTAAAGCCGCATCTTCTTTTCCATCCCGCAGCTTGTTGTTGTTGTTGCTTTAGCTGATGAGGTGTTGCCCACTTGCAGTTAATTGCGTGTTGGGGCCAAGCAAATCAACGCCCCAAACCAGCAGCCGCCAAAGCCAAAGTATGCCAAGAATGCACTCGCGTGGTGAGGCTAGCTGGGCGGGGGGAGTAGATGCCAGCTGGGGCGCCCTGCCGCGTGGCGCTGCGTGTTGCAGTTGCGGTGTGGCCTATGTGGGAAATTTATTGTGGCCAGTTGCCAGTTGCAAGTTTGGTCGACTGCGGTCTCGGCTCGCTTGGGGCATCTTGGGGCGTTGCAAGTAGCCAATATTGTGGCTGTTGTTGTTGCGGTAGCGCCCGCTGTTGCTGCATAATTGATAAATGTTTACAAATTATTATGTTGCACATACAACAACAACAACAGAAGACCACCCAGCCGCGGATTGTGCTAGTAAATGCTTGAGAAGGGGGGTGAACTATAGATGGTGGTAAGCGAGAAGAACTGTTTTTTCTAAATGATGAATTGGCTTTTTCCCGCCAAAAAAACGATGAAATTGGAAAGCAAATCAAGCTAGAATTAAATTTCAAAATTCTTTTTTTTAGCTTTTTGATTCGAGAATTATAAAATTGTTAACTATATTGAATTTCTTTCTCAGAATTAAAAATTCTTTTCTGTTATTAAAATATGCTTGAAAATAGTTCTTTATCTTTAATTTCAGAATAATACTCTTTCCTCTTCGATCGAAATATTATATCACATCTTGATTATTATAACATTGCTTAATGACAAATTTTTACTAGCAAAAACTCAAGCTATTTTTCTGGAACATTTTCTTTTTAGCTGTTTATCTTAAGTTGCCATCACTATTGGTTAGAGGGGCATAAGATATAGAAGTTTATTTTTTTTCACGCTCCAGAGATCTGCCTCTTTTGCCCTTTTGCACAGGTGGGCGATGGCTGGGTCTGTGGTTATTGCGGCGTTGCCAGTTTTCAGCATTCGGATGGCGCCAAACTGCATTTAGCTGCTAATTAAAATGAATTTCTCAATGAATTTTCGCACCGTGAGTTGGAAACTTTAAAACGAACGGAGGTCCATTAGCGCAGCAAATGCCTTGTGCAATGATGATGATAATGATGATGAATATTTATGAAGAAATATGTATATAGACACACATACATACATATCTAAAGATATAAGGAAGGTCAGAAGCAGTCATAGCCTCAATTAGATCGGATAATAAACGAAAAAGAAGAAGTGGAAGTTTTTTTTCTTCTACTCAATTGAAAATTGAAATGGAAATCAAATTTGTTGCTGCTTCAACGGATGATGAGGCTGATTGTGAAGCTTGAAGATTCAGTACAGTTCATCATCTGCTACTTCCCCCTTTACAGGTTCCCCTGGGTAACTTGTCCATTAGCCTAACTCATGTTGGTTGTTGGCATTGTTCTCGCATTTTGCTACGCTTTCAATTTGCCTAAGTTGCCATTTGCAATGCCACACAGATAGGGAGCAGCAGCAGCAGCTGCCACAAGACCACAAAGACAAACCGCAAACAAATACATACGTGAATTACACAGAGAAACGAATAGGAAAACGAATACAAATTCAATACAAAATGCAAATGAAGCAAATCCAAAATGCGCCGGCAGCAGCAACAAAAAAAAAAAAAAATCATAAAAATCAAATTGAATGCGACCCAAAGGAGCACAAGGCGTGGGTTAGGGATTGTCGATGGGAGGGGGGTTGGCTAAGAAAAAATGGCAGAGCCTGCTCTAAATAATTGACATGTCGAAATTGAAATCGAAACCAAAATCAATGGCAAAGTAGGAAAAAAAGGTGCAAGTCAAATGAGGAAACGTAAATTAAGGAAGAACCTAATGAAATCACATTTGAATGGGAGCAGCAGATAACAACAACAACAACAACAGCCACCCCTAGTTTAACATCCCCTAGACATATACTTTATGTATGTATTTGTGTATGCAGTTCAAAGCAACCCTAACGGAGAGGAGTCATTTCCGTTTTTGTCAAAAGGTTTCTCGCTAATTGTTTTTAAGGGAATTTGCTTTAATCCATTTTCTTTTGTGTCCAGCGGGGCAAAAGTCCTGGCCATAAATATGTCAACGCTCAGAGAGTTCAGAGAGATCCCTTGATCTATGACTGCTTCCCTTTTTATGCCAAAGGTTGACACAACACGGTTCAATTATGCTTGAAAAAGGGTAAAGAATCCTGGCTGAAAACTAGACAGCCTTTCATACCCAATTGCCCTCTGTAAAAAAAAATGCTCAACCAACAAAGCTGATAATAATAATGAGCATGATAATAATGTTGATGTTGATGAGGGGTAACAAATTGACTCTAGATAAGAAAGTACCGAGTTTAAGTGCCAGAGCTAGCTAGAAGCCTAGAAACTGTTTGACTGAAACTTTTCTGACTAAACATAATAACGAGAGCTGACTAACTTGGCTTAACATGGCTCAAGGCCAACGGACAACAAGACGAAATACGAAAAAAGGGTGAACAATGCAATTTCCGGTTGGGTGTGTGGGAGTTGTGTGGGCATAAAGAGGAGATTCAGATGTATTACAAGCAAATATTTGCCATTTGTTTGTTTGGTTTACATCTTCTTCTTCGTCGTATGACATTGAAAGGCAAGCAACGGAAGCCAGCCGAAAGGTCAACGAAAACAAAAACAAACATCTGATATGCAAATAATAAAAAAAATTATAAACTTCAGATAAGAATAGTTTTTAAAGTGTTTGCTTCGTGGCTTATGAAAAAAGATAAAAATTTTTATTTTTGTAAACAAAATTCAACAAAAATATAAAATTAATATAAAAATAAAGTAGAAAATATTGTTAATATAACTTTGAATTTAATAATAATTGATATAGTCGGTTAAAGAAAGAAAATAACAAATAAATTGAAAATTCTTTTATATTGTAATTAGAAAAAGAAAAATTAAATAGATAGAACACTTTTAGATAAAAATAAATTTAGTTTGGCACAGGCTGCCCTGACACCCAATGGAAGCCAGAAGCTATGCCAGGCAGAGTTTGGGAGTTTTTTGTTTTTACGATGCATTTCAAAGAAGCAGTTCGACGGCATCTTCAGCTGAAAAATGTTAATAGACGTACAGTAAAATAACAACAAAACGCGCCAGCGGATGATGCCACTAAACAGCAGCCAAACAGACCCAATGACACAGTTCTGCTGCATCTGCAACTGCAACAACAACGGCAACAGTTGGTGGCCAAAATAATTTCGTTGAAAGTGGGGTAAGATTGGGGAAACCACACCTGGCTGGAGCATCATTAAAGGAGCCTTTGGCAGCCTATTAAAACCACACTCACCAGTGTTGCAAAGCAATTACTCAATGAAGTCAGAGGGGGAGGGGAGGGGTTATAGCAGGAGAAAGCAATTTGTTTGTGTGTGCATTGTGAAAGAATTTAGAAAGAGGGGAGGGGGAAGCCAAATACCATTCAAATGCACTCAACAAATGGAATGTTAAATCAAACATAAAATAATGGCTAATTGTTTATTATTTTTGGTGCATTGCATAAGAAAGTGCAGCTAAATGTTGCATAAGACAATTAAAAAAAACTTTACGCATGAAATAAAATGATTGAAAAATTTTGTAAATAATTTCCGTAATATTTTGTATTACCAAAAGGCTTAAAATCCTATAAAGCGATGCAATTAAAATCATAAATGTTCTGACAAAACAAAAATAATAATCCTAAAAACAAACAAGAAACACAATTTCCTTTAAGCTTTTGTCTTATTCAATTATTTTAATATTGCATTATTATGTTCGCCATAAGCTTAAAGGGCTTACTGTTGGAACGTGTTATGACTTTCTGTGCTTGCCTCAATACAGACTCCGCCCCCTTTTTAACCCCTTTTAACCTCAGCTCGCAACTGTAAACCAAACAATGTTCTATGGCTTTTATCGCTGTCTGCGCTTCAATGATAGTATGCATGTGTGTGTTGGCCAGTTGATTGTTTAAGTCAGCCTAAGCCGATTCCAGTTAACAGCCACGTCTCGACCCAAAAACAATAACAACCTGAGCCAACCAAAGCAGCCTCCAAAATGCGATTTGGTGAGAACCTAGAAATATGAACAGAAATTATTTGATCTTAAGGAAAAACAAAAAACCTGAATCGATATAAGAAAAGCCTTAAATATGTAAATCCATGTACTATCTATGTAGTAAAGTAGAGCTTCCATACAACGAATTTCCATATAATGATATGGCTTATCCCCTTGCGATTCGTTATATGGAACTACGACTGTACTAACAGTGTTCTCTGTGTGTATCATGCAAAAGTAATAATTTTTGAGATGCTACGTGCAGCGCTTCTGGGCCAAATCGAAATGGCTTTATTGCTGGCCAATAAAAGGCTAACGCAAAACGCGCTGATACCTGATGTAGCTAAGACGAGATGAGATGGGATGGTCAAGCTGAGGATTAAAACATGGCTCTTAATTGAGTGCAACAAATGGCAGACAAAGGTTCGAAATACGAGGATGGGTCAAGGTTAAACGAGGGCTGGGCGGGCAGATCGCATGGCTCGCCGCCAAACAATGAACAATAAAAACCGCAAAATTGAAAAGACTCAAAAGATTTGATCCGATGCGATCCCATTCAATGCGAGGCGAAAAAACTCAGCCCACTACTCGACTCTTTTTGGGTTTTAGAAGGCGTGGCATGCCACAAACAAAAAAACAACGAAACTGCCCAACCATTGTTTAACTAATTGGATTAGTTTGATGCCTAAACAAAAACGAAACAACCAAAAACATAAAAATAAAACCCTGACCCAGGCTTCACTTAGAGCCCTCTTTTCATCTGTTCGTCGGTTCGTCGGTTCGTCTGTTTGTCGGTTTGTCTCTCATATATTTTTTTTTCAGGTAGGCGAACGAATTTTTGCTGACTGTTTTCGGTTTTAGTTGTAAAAATAAACAGGATATTCTTGTTCAGAACTCTTTCTTTCTATCTGTCCGAGCAATCAATGTAAACAAACAAGCCCACAACAACAACAACAGCAACTACAATACAGCAATTTGAGGCAAGTCATTCTCCACGATTGTTGCACCTTTTCAATTTGGTTTTTATTGCACTCGTTGAATTTTTATTTTGGGCCAATAACAAAACGAATAAATTTGAGTGCATTTAAAGTGAAATTAAATGAAAATTCTTTGCTTTCAGATCGATAAAAAGAATTAAAAATAAATTCCAAATTTAAAAAAAAAAAAACGAACAATAGAAAATCAAATTAATAAGTAAATAGTTTTTTTCTTTTAACGGAACTAAGAACTAATGAAGGTTTATTACCATCCCTTAGCGATATGAAATACTCTATAAAAAAAAAATATACTTTCAACGGCAGATGAGATTTGACTACACTGAACTTTGACTTCAAAGTTAAAAAAAAAATTTATGTTAAAACATTTTCAAAACAAATTATAAAAAAAAAATGTGTTTGCTTTAGCGAGCAGATGCCGTCAACAGTTGCCACAGACAAAGTGACAGCAAAGACGCCAACAAAGAAGAAGAAGAAGAAGAAGAAGAAGAAAAGCGTTGAGGCTACAAACAATTTCCCTCCCCCTCTCCCTTACACTGAGCCACTGCCCCCCTTGTTAGCTACCGACTTAATTGTGCGAAAAAGTTTTTATTTTAACGCTGCCGCAAAGTGTTGAAATTATTTGACAGGCCGTTAGGAACAGTCAGCGAAAAATTATAAAATACGTTAAAGATGGTCGCATGCTTGTTGTTGTTGTTTTTTGTTTTTTCTTTGCGGCCAATAAGGGAAAGTTGGCAATAAAGAAAACAGATGGAAAATATCTGTTAAAAGTTAAATACAAAACAAATATAAATTGTAAATATTTGCTTAATGCACAAAATGTCATAACGAACCAAAGTATGAACAAAAATGAGTGTTAAGCACAAGGTTTGGCATTTTCCTTGTTGAATGTAATCAAGAAAAATGCTGAATATGTAAGAAAATGCAAAAGCAAATCAAATCAAGCCAAAAAATATTACATGAAATATGTTTTCAACTAGCGGAGAGACATTTTTCTTTTAGTGGTTAGCCAATGAAAAAGAAGACAAAAATACCAAAACTAACGACATTTATAACGACGATAATGATGATGATGTTGATAACGATAACGATGATGATGATGGAGTAGCGAAACTTGCATTGCATTGCAGTCACATACAGAGAACCAAAGCGAGCACTCAGCACAACCAAAAACGCACTCAAACAAAGTCACAAACACTCCCGCACACTCACACATAGTCTTTGATTCAACACAAACACACACACACACACGCATACTAACAAGCATATGTGCCGTGTGCACATGCAGAAGAATTGTTCTTGAACAAAACTCAATGATGCGCGCTGCGAACAACGAGCAACAACAAAACAAAAAATAGTATAAAAGTGAAGGAATATTAACTGGGCAGATGTTGCAGATACCCTGTGAAGTATGAGGCAATACGACAAAGGAGGGTTGACCAGTGGACATTTTTATGTTTAGTTTTTATAGTGAACAAGTCGTATATACCCTCTACCTGCTTTTTACAGGGTAGTCGCAGTTAGAATTGGAAGGGCAGCAGCGAAAATTGTTAGCTGCATTTTCAGAGATGTGCAATCGGGCGACGATTGTGGGTGTGTGTGTGTGTGTGATTGTGCAAGGAGTCGCTATAGAAACGCAGAAAGTGGTATTGTGTGTGTGTTTGTGTGTGTTTATTGGTGTGTGTGCTCAAGTGCCTTTTTCTCTCTCTCTCTCTTTCTGTGTCGCTGTGTGCGTAGCCAAAGGAACTCTCATCATTGAAGTGGCAATAACGAGTGTTGACGGTTATATTGAAACACAAACTGTTCACTCTTGCCCCCGTATCCACCCACCCCCTTAGCCCACCACCAATTCTGGCATCAGTCTGCTTTGAAGTGCATCAAAGGCAGCTTATGGCTGCTGCTGCTGCTGCTGCTACCAATATTTGGGGCAAATAAAGTTTGAAAATATAGCTAGCTGTTTGATATGAAATTGGCGTGTGACTTATCACAAAATTTGAACACTTTCTATCCCATTTTAATTGGACAACAAAGTTGAAGTATTAGCCAAAGTTGAAGCATGCAACATTCTTATCAGAGACTAAATAATTAATCAAGCGAAAACAAAAAAGGTTTTGTGTCTCAAGTGTCACGCCTAGGAAGTGACAGTTTTGGAAGCGAACCGTCAACACGACACAAAAGACAAGGTGTCGCATCGTGTGAGAAGCGCCAGTTGATTAATGAGCTGCGATGTGCCTGCAGCTTAAATGAGCCAGGCTGAAACGAAGGACAACACTTGGCTATCCACAGACTTGCGACTGGTTGAAGTAACAAAATTAAAAAAGAAAAAGGCAACTATCAAGCTCCAACGGTAACTGGGGAAATGAGCTGCTTGTTACGTGACGTGATGGAGAGAGAGACGAGTGAAGAGAGATAGAAAGCGTATAGAACGAAGGAAAGTAAGTTTGTGGATTTAGCAAATGAGCACATTAGAGAAAGAGTGTGTGTCAGATCAAAGAAAAATCGTAAGGAAGTTAAACAGCAAAGAAAGGATGGAAGAATATTATCTTCAATACTATCTATCTAACAACCAAAACTTAATTGATTGATTTCAGCTGCTGCTAATCAACTTTATTCATCTATGAATAGATCAAATTTAAGCAAAACAAAAACATCAATCACAAACTGATTTCGAATCAAATCCAATGGCAACCTAATCAACTTAACACATCACATTCCATTTCCTTCATTCATTCATTCATTCATTCATCTTCCTTTCTGTCAAACGAAGTGTATATAACTTCTGCAAATATAAACTCCTCTCTCTATGCGCTTTCGTTTAGCTTAGCACGTACAACAGTGCGTATGCGCATTTTATTTTAACACCAAAAAATATATATGAAGCGTCAGTTGTTGCAAATTGAAATGCATAGCACAACCACCGCAACGCAAAACATTTTGGGACAACAACTGCAAGAACAGCAACATGAACTAATCAGTGCCACACATCAAATCTTTTTGCTTACTTTGTAGAGTTACATTTGTGTGTGTTACATTTTGTGGCTGTGCTTGTTGCATTTCCTTTTTTAAGTTATCGGAAATCTTTTCTCATTTCCACATTTGGCACTTAAATTGCCATTTCAAAAGTTTTCTTCAAAAATAGAATGATAAAGCTTTTTAACCATAAAAAAACTATGTTCAAAATCGAGCCTTAAAAGATTTCTACTTAAAATTAAAATCGTGCTTTAAGTCCTGCATTTATAAAAGTCCCTTTAAGCTTCGTTTTGCATTTTTCAATTCTCAGTTCAGTTTTCGATCCTATTGCAAGTAAAATCTAATTTTGATAGATTTTTCACTGCACTTTGTCATATTTTTGCCCCCCAACCATTTTTGGTTCTGGTACCATTGTAAGTTCTGCCACGCCTACGAAAAAAATACTAGACTGAGAAGTGCCGTCTGTGAAGCATTTTAATTTTTTAGGTTTATTGTTTTTGTATGTTGCAAGTGTTTGTGCTTGCATTTTTCCAGTATTCTATGTGAAGCACGTGACCCATTTTTTTTTTATTTATTTTTTTTTTTTACATAGTCTCTATTTTTTACTATACTCTGTATAGGTTTTTTTTGTATTATTTTATGAACCGACAAAGTGAAGTTCGTGGCGATTGTGAAATGTAATCAAAAATTGCACTCGAAGTGCTTTAAAGCAATTTTTGGGCATCCAGCGATAAAATTCTCATTCTAAATAGTGCCTCGGACGGCGAGTTTTCGTTCGTACAATTTCCAAATTCGCAACTATTTAACGCTAAATTGCTGCGGCGATCAATCTTTCAATTGAGTTTCCAACTTGTTTCATGGCGTGACAAATTGCACACACGATTCCAAACAATTCCACAATCGATATAAAAAGCTCTTATAAATGGATGTCCATTAATTTGAAACTAGTTTAAAAAAAAAAAGTGGTTGAGTATGAATTGATTGAAAAGTGTTAATAACGTATTTTTTTCGTAGTAATTCTTTATGCTGGATTAGCAAAAGTTTTTAATTGAATATGGCAGCAAGAGCTCCAAAAAGTATGCAATAGTTTTTTTTTATTTTGAGTTCTCTCTCAGATTACTAAGCGCTGACTGAAATTAATTAAAGCAAACTGAAACATGACACGCACTCAACTGCATGGCTAATAAGCAGGCGAGCTCTCGCTTCACTTGCAATTGCCAACTCCTTGGCAAACCACCCCCTTCAGCCCCGTTCTCTCCTCAAGCACGTGCCAAGGCTCTCCTGGGAATGGACATTGGCCATGACTGTAGCTTTGGGTCTGTCAGTTGCTGTAGGAGCTGTTGAATTTGATGTCAGTACACGTATTATGACGGCATTTACACTTTAGCTTCACCGAGGAGACCAATTCGTAGAACGAAGGATTAGAGAAGGAGAGAGAGAGAGACGGAGAAAGAGAGTGAGAACTTCAACAGCTCATAAGCTTGCCCGCAAAAGGCTTACGACGAGGAGAACATATCCCTCTCTACAATATTGTTAAGTAGCTGTAAGAATGAAAGTTTTAAATTTCTATTCCTTGGAATATTTATTTAATGCGAAATAGTTTTGGCCCTTGTTATACCTTGAACCTTTGTATGTGCATTGCTGACTATGTTTATGTTCCCTGCTTGTCAAATGGCCATTACTTTTGACCCATTCTCAACCGAACTTAAAGTGGTTTGTGTGGAACGCTTTAAATTCAAAGCTATGCAAATAAATCCAAGTCGTTGGCCAAGAGAAACAAAAAAAAAAAAACAAAAAAGGAAACTCAATTTGGTGTGGCAGGATGAGCAGCTGCCTTGCTGCCTGTCCACCGCGCTTGTGTGCACCATACGAGAATGTCTAACATGTGGCAAGTCAGTTGGCAGTTCACGCAGCAAACTCAATCTCCTTCTACTGCTTCCTGCTGCTGCCCCTGGAATGTGGCACAAGCCAAAGCAACGGCGACACAAACACCAACGCCGCTGTTTTCTGTTTATTTGTCTTCGTGTGTGTGTGTGTGTTTGTGTGTGGCGCTCTGTGTGTGCACTATGAAGGCCATAAAAGAACGTCGGGCAGTGGGGCGTAAATGGGTTGGACGCCCGGTTGAGCTTGGATGCAGTAGACCCATTTCAGCTGCTGTCGAAATCGCGTTGCTGCAACTCCCACACACACAGAAACCAACCCACAAAAATAAAAGAGATGAAATTCAACAGAATTTTTCGGGCCAAAACAACACTTGAGTTAAATTCTCTGAAACTTTAACTTGTTAGTTAGTTTTGTATTGAAATAATAATAGGGGATATGCTTAGCTAAAAATATTTATAAATTTTATTGACTAATTTGTGGAAATATTTTGTTTCAATGTTCAAGAACCGATTTAAAGTAGCGCATTCAAAGGCAGTTTGGGCCAAAAACTGAGTGGCTGAGTTTATTTTTTTTCTTCGTATTTTGGTTGAGGGCAGTGCAAAAGGAGAATGTTGTTAGCTGTAAAAATTCATTTTTCAGCGTGCTGCACACCCACACATACACACACACACACACACACACACACACAGTGGATGCGCTGCAATTCAGTTTAGAAACGGGAAGCAACCGAAACGAACCAACGAAATGGCAAGGCCAAAATGTACAGGAACCTGCAGGTCCGAAACACAAACACAAACACACACGTGTATACAGGATACCTAGTTTGTGTGTGTGTGCTGATTTACATACATGCACATATGGGAGAAATATTTTTTGTATGCTTGTCAGGAACTTAATATGTAAATTCAATTCGCAAATCAACGGCAACAAACACACACACGTACATTTACTTACACACACATACCAATTCGAAATTCGAATCTTATATGTTTGGCAAAGTTTGAATAGGCTGTCAATATGAATGTTGATGATGGATTAGCTTCACCAGACAAAGTCACGTTTTTTTTTTACAATATTTAAATGTGAGTTCGAGGAAACCAAGAGATTTGCCAACACCATTCACACACATGACTTGACTTCGAAATACCCTATACGTCTTTTTAATCTCTCTTTTGTGCATCAATCAATCAATCAATCCTCACATTGTTTAATGTTTCTCAAGAAATAAAAACAGTTTTCCTTTTGACATTTTAAATAACCAAAAATTATTTAACCTCCCGTTCTTCATTTGAAGCTTGAAAAATTGGCTTACTCTATTTCTGGTCTATTCCATTGACCGCAAAATGTTAACTATAGCCATCTTCTTCTTTTTGTTTTTTTTTTTTTGGTTTCTTAGTCCATTTTGTCGAGGCGTCGCCTGTTGAGTGACATTTTGTGGTCAGTTGATGGACAGACAGAAAGACAGAAAGACTGAGCAATTTCGGTCTGCTTGCCTAGGCCAAGGGCCACAAATGGGGCCAACTGGGGTTAAATGGGAGAAGGCTGTGGGGGGAGGAGAATGTAATAGAGTCGAGAGTGGATTGCGAGTGTGGTCCACAAGTTTGTCAACATTGGGCAAATATTTGCGAAGCCTTCGACTTTGCCTCCTGCTTTTCCTATTCATGTTGTTGTTGTTGCTGTTGCTGTTGTTGTTACAGAAATAGCAACAATTGGTCACGATCATTTTGAGTTTATTGTTTTCTCTCTCTCTGTCTCTCTCTTTCTTGCCTGTCGCTTGAGTTGATTTGACGTGACTAATGGGCCGTTAGGCGTGCGCTGCCAACAAAAGGAATAGAAGTCAACTCAAGGCTATAAAGGGGATTGCAAATGAGTTTAGCTTGTGCTCTTTCTGCCTATGGGGAAATGTTTGAGATGAGCAAATTGCGTGGGGAACAATTGCAAGAAGAACTAAACCTAATTAAGGCACGAAATTCACAAAAAAAAAATATGTAGACAATAAACCAAGTCTTGAGCTATATTTAGATGAACTAACTTAAAGTTGGGTTTCAAACAAATAAAAAAAAAAAAATATTTTTTGAAAAATTTGATAAATTTTATAATTGATTTGACTTACTTGCAGATAAAGTTGAACTTTTTATTTAGTTCTATTATTTCCCAATCGAATAATATTTGATTCAAATACCATTGCCTCTTCGTTCAAAAATGTCACTTGGCATTTGGGAAATGTTGTCGTGGAGCTTTGCATAAATTGAAAAAAAACAACTCACCTGCAATGAAAAGAATTTGAAATAAGAAATTACAATTTAGTTAGACGACAAGCACTAATTTGTTAAATCTGACAGCGGCATCTATTAAATATACTCGAAACATTCCAAGTGGCATTCGATTTCCAATCATTTGCATTCGATTCTAGTACTTAGTTCTTGAGAGTTTTAACCAACAGCAAATTGCCATCACCTTTGTCATTTTGGGGCCGGGCCAATGCATGGATTAGCACCCAACAACTACAACAACAACAACACCACGAACATATTTTGACTATCTTTCATATATGTATTTATTTAGTATTTGCATTTGCCCAAATGACATCATCACAACAGCAGCAAAGCAGCAGCAGCAGTAAACTTTTGCGCAAAACAAACAAAACTTGGAATGCATTAGCAACAACAACAAGTAACATGTCAACAGTAAAACCAACAAAAACGAAACACGAAAGAAGAAAAGGCGAACAATAAATAAAACGAAGTTGGAATACTCTTAATAATCGAAAAAAAATATTTATTTTATATAAAAATAAATCATTGAAATTATGATTTTATTGCATAAAATATATATGCATTTAGTCCTTCCATTCCCTAAGCCTAAACATACATGTTGATTTATCTGTTCTTGTTTAAATTTCGTGACTTTTAAATGCAAAAAATGCCCATTTTCATGTGGCAAGTGTAGCAACAAATGATAGGGACTTTAAAATGTCAGTTGGGAGTCGTCGTCGTCGTTGTCGCTGGGAGTCAAATGATTTGCAACTCTATGCAAATTTATTTTTGCCATTCCGCCAGCTCCGCTGGCATCCCGCTAAGGTCCCCGAAGCTGCGGCAGAGGCGTGTGGCGTCGTCGCCTGCAGTTGGCAATTATTAGTTGGCAGTCATCGCAGTTCACCAAGCACGAACACGAATACGAGCACATCATAATTTCAAGCAATCTTGCCTGCTGCCCCCCGCCCCCCATCCCAAAACCATAAGTCAGCCAGCCCAGCATCTGCAAACTGCAACTGCAACTTGTGACTATGGGGCAGCTCTTCCCTCTGGCTCCCTTCTCTCTCTGTGGTTGCAACAATTTGATGACGTTGAGATTTGTTTGGGCTGGTGGTTTTGTGTTTCCATAGATACAACTGCTTGTCGTTGCCCGCTGGCTTCTTCTTTAGATTTGTTTGATTTTTTTTGGTGAATTTGTTGCGGTTTCGCAGTTTTTGCATTTGGCGATTTGACGTTGATGAAGTGATTAACAACAACAACAACAGCAGCTAACTTTGCCTCTTCTACCACTTTTAGTTGATGAGGTGCCCAGAGATCAGGTAGCAGCAGGTGCATCATGCCTCCATAATTGAATACCAATTGTAAATTGAGTTGGCATTGGGCGAAGGGCGAAGCTCTTAATGAACTTAAACCTTGCAAAGTTCCCTGTATTTGTTGTCTTTAATCACTATAGACCTACCTCAACTATTGCGGTTAACTATTGTTAACAATAACAAATCGAATACTTAATTTACCTAATAAACATTAATCAATGCTTAGGCATATAATTAACACAATGTTAAAGCAGAAAAGCGGATATAAATAATAAATAATTATTGATGCTTCTTGTTTAACAGTTTTTAAGCTAAAAATATAACGAATCTTGTTTGGATTTAGTATACAAATATTTAATTCTTTGCAGCGGATATGAAAATATAGTTAGGGATTTTTGAAAGAATTCACATTTTTTGCCATTAATCATAAGCCTTTTATTTATTAAATATTTTTTTTTGTCAACTAAAATATTAATTCTGAAAAGTATATTTAAAACCTTCCTCTTACATTTCAGATATTTCCAATATTAAATATATATTTTTTCGGTAAGTGCAAAAAGACATTTTAACTTTTCTGTATTGTAAGTTAACAAAAAATTTAAAGCGAATTATGTTTGAGCATTAATTTAACATTCTACTTCCCATCGAGTGAGCTCAAATCTATTTTTAAGTGTCCAAGTTTTAGCCTTGGTTGCTGCAAGCAAACTCACACAACCAAACACAAGCAATTAGCAATTATGAATCATCGAACGATTCTTTAAGTAGTTCAACGCAAGACACGCACAATTTCCACGTAAAAAAAAAACCAAAAATCTTTTAAGGGGTAAAACTCAAGTATTAATAGATATTTTGGCCTTGGCTCGCTTTCTGCGCAACACTGAAAAACGCACAAACTAAATTATCTTTGCAACAGAGCATAGTTTTCTTATGTTCTTCTTCTTGCAACATTTCCGATGATTATTTTTATTACGAAAAAAACGAAAGTCAACAAATTGAATTGCACTCGCGCAAGTATTTATTACACAGAGAATTCCGTTATATGAGTATGGGGTTTAAATACCAATAATAAAAGAAAAGAAAACACCTTTTTTTTTGGTTGTTGTTGTATTTTTTGGTGTCTCAGTGTCAAAGTGTTTTGTTTCAATCAATCAATAAAAGTGGATATTGAATTGTGTAAGAAGACGACGACGTTTGTTAAAAGCGGCAATCAAAATGTCCAAAATATTTGATATATTGATGAAATTTATTTGATGCATTGTGCGCAAGTCAAAACGCTCCTCTCTCATGCATAATGCAACACGAGTGCAACTCGAGACATGAAAAATTTCTAATTCAATATATGTATCGTTAGTTGTTATTGTCTGTCTGTCTGCCAGCTTGACACATTTGAAAAATGCGCAGACGCAACTTCAAAGCTATTGAAAAAAAAAAAACCCCAGACAGATTTGACAAAAGTTGTTTTTAGCTACTGGGCTTTCTTTGTGTTTGCCAATCGTCGAGTCGATTGAATCAATTAGGAGTTTCTTTTTATTATTGATGGTTTTGATTCGCTTTGGCATTGGCATTCAATTTGTTGTTCGACCCTCAACCAAACTATGACATTTGCGCTAACCCAATTGGGTATCACACTACACATAAATTGAGTCATCATCAACACCAGCAAAAAAAAACTGTTCGCACTAATTGAAAAGCTCATTCGAATGCAAATTTGGATACACAAAATGACTTCAAAGCCGAAATTCGCACTCAACACACGGACATTCCGGTTAAGTGCAATGTTGATCTTGTCAGTACTAGAGTGGCAAGAGTTATGTTTATTGATTTACCTGTCAAATGCATTTTTTGCCCAGTCTGTTTTGCATAATATCTCTATGCCTATCCGGCTGGGTTTTTGCTGCTTTTTTCTCTTCGGTTTTCTATCTCATTTTTTTGGTTTTTTGAGTGCAGCGACAACTCTGCACATGAATTAATTGTGGAAGCGCATAGTGGGGCAAAAGCAATTAAGACAAATGCACTCCTAAGGATTTGTCTTAAGCATATATGCTATTATTTTGGGATATAATTAGATCGATTGAACTTAAAGTGTGGACTCTGCGTTGATAGCAGTCAGTCAGACGATAAAGTGTTTCTCAGTTGCAAAGTATTTTCTTACAGTTATAACACAAATTTGCGACCACTGTGCCACTGATATGCAACTAGGTGACACTTGTCATGCAACACACAGTGACACACTCTGCCACACAGACATAGTCGACTTCAAAGTTGGGTGTGTTTTTTGTTAGGTTCTCTGGGTTATTTGTACCGTGTTTCCGTGTCAGCGTCTAATCGTGGCTTTTACTTTATATAATGGCAACGCGATTTGGTGTCGACACTCTTTGACACACATACACGCAAGAGTCAGAGATTTATGTTAAATTTTTAATGGCCTTAGAACATAAAGGCTCTTTTTCTCTCTCTCTCTCTCTTTCTATCTCTCTCTCGCTTTGTTTAGGGCAATGCATCAATATCGAATAACGAATCCTTTGTTCCTTTGTTGATCACCAAACAGTTTAAGCAGATGCACTTCAAAAGGTGTACAATAAAGTTGGCAGTTAAATACAGGTAAATTCTACATATTTAAGCCACAGCAGGTGCCATTTTCAATTGAATTTCGAGTATGTGAGTTCAATTTGATTGATTTCTCCTTCTCCCCCGCCCCCGCTTCATGAACATAATAAAAAAGGGTCTCTTTTAGGTTTTTGATTTATGTTCTGCGCTTGATGAACTAGAATCCAACCAGAAAACAACAATCACTGTTTCACTGTTTTTTTTTTTTCGAACGAGTTTTACATTTTAATGTTTGTGTTTTGTGTTTTTTTTTATTGCCTTCCCATTGAATTTGTATTAAATATTTGAACTATTTGACCCTAAACTAAAAATTGTTACGCTTTTCAAGCTGCACCTTTTTTTCGTGTGGCAAACACTATTTAACTTTTGTTTTTTGTTTTTTTTTTTTTTGGCGCTTACGGAAATGGGAATAGGATTTTTGTTATGTTTTTGGGGGCATATGTTTGCCGATTGCGAAATGGACATGTTGCGTTTGTTTGTCATGATTTATTGTTTGGCTTTTTTTTTTCTATTTGACAAGCGTATTATTTTCCACTCGCTTGTTGTTGCACGTTGCTTGTTCGATGTCGCTTTTGTTGTTCTTGTTGCTGTTTGTCACTTGACAGCGTATCTAAATTTTACGTGAGGGGCGGGGTGACTTTGAGGTGTATGTGTGCGTTGTGAATGTTGGCAAGTTGATTAGATACTGTGAATGGCCTTAAGCAACAAGAGCAAATTCCTTACGGTATGATGAATTTTTTAGTTAAACAATGCTCCAGTTTGCCCTTTTTCTTAAGGTTAAAAAATCCTCAATTGAAAATGGAGCTTACATGAATTTTAAAAAAAAGTTTTGACTCTGGAAAATAGTATTATTGTTAACTATTTTGTTTAGAGCTTGCAAGAAAATCATAAGAAATACTTTTTTAAGTGAAACCCTTAAAATAAATATACTACCAACCTCAAGACTTGCTGTTTATTCCTATAAAACTTCTTCCAATAAGTTTAATCTGCCTAAAACAAAATAAAATACTTCTGCACACAAAAATGCATATTTAATAGCCATTCGAAACTTGATGAAATGTTACCCAATAAACTTAAGCCCATAGCTCATATCATACATATATCAAATCGAAAAGGTGTTAATGTTGTCACAGCCCATAAAGAAAAAGAGAAAGAAAGAACTGTACGCACCTAATTGTATATATGTGTGTGTGTGTGTGTGTGTGTGTGTGTGTGTATTTCAACTTGCAAGTCACGTCTGAATTTATTTATGTGACTTGATTGTTTTTTTCTTTGGTCTTTATGGCATTGCCACGTGATCGCTGAGATCGCTCAAAGCTCAAACGATTCTAACTGTAATAACTTTGTAAGAGTTTTATAAATTAGTGGGCAATGCATCATCCACCTTGACCCCAATTAAAGCCCACCGAGCGCACTGACTTTAAGACAAACCCAACGCAACTCAACGCAATGCAATGCATTCCAAATGAAGCTCATCAAAAGTCGTCATCATCATTATTAACACAAAGTCGGCATCTGGTTAGTTTGTGTTGATTCCCCCCCCCAACGTGTGGATGACATATGTTTTAGTTTTTGGCCCAAAGCGTAAAGATTATAAAGTAAAGTAAAGTAAAGTTAAGTAAAATACACAAATGCACAAGTTGCCAGCAAACTGATTTCAAGCGCGAATGCATCTGACAGATACTTACGCAGTCAGCAACCTATTACAGATACATATCAGTTTCAGATGCCGCTGCTGCTGCCATTGTCAGACAAACAGTTTTGCTGTCAGATTAACTAACAACTTGTCGCTTGTCTCGTTTCTGCTGATCTTCTCTCCCGCCCTTTCCTTCCTCTTTTGCATAAGTATAAATATATGTATATGTCTGTAGAATGATTTATAAAGTGATGAAACCGCGGCATTCCAAGAATTCTATGCAACAACAACAACATGTGCGTGTGTGTGTGTGTGTGGCATCCACAGTGGGGGCGTCGCAAAGAGCTACTTTTTAGTACTTATTCGCAGCAAAACTAATTTTGTTAATAAAGCCATCAAGCTGGGACTTTGAGAGCCAAAACACTTGCCAAACTCGTGCCAATTAGCTGAGGGAATTTATATTGCCTTTTTCTGGAAAATTTATATTAGAAATAGAAGGAGCAGCAGCAGCAGTATAAATTATACCCAACGACCCCGAAGAGAAGCAGGCCAGCAGCAGCAACTTGGCTAAGATATATTATGGCCAACGATGCCAACAAGGCAAAAAAAAAAAAAAAAAACAATTTCAAAAGACAATAAGCAAAAGTTGTGCAAATGAAATGAATGAAATGAAGTTATTCTAGAATTTATATTTATTTATCCTGAAATATATATAGACAGATAGACACAAAAGCAGAGAGCATGGGCTTAAAAATTGATTGTTGTTGTTACAGTTGCTGTTGCTGGGGTTGCAGCTGCAACTGTTGCTAATGAAAGCCAGCGGGTAAATGGAAAGCATAGCAAATAATAATAGCTAAACGGAATGTTTAATAAGAGCAAAAAGCGAATGAAAAACGAAAAAAATAAACATGATATGCGGGTGAGAGTGTCAACAGCAGCAGTAGCAATGCAACACGACAACAGCAGCAACAACATGCAACATGCAACCTCACCATGCGAGAATAATACATGCAACAACAACAACTGACAACAAACTAGAGAGTGTGGTCTAGTAAAGTGTGTCCGACTAAGGGATACCCTATGATAAATTTCACCAAATACTTGTTTAACTAATGGCAACATCAACACGATTATAATACCAAATAATTGCAGGGTATTCAAAAAGAAATATTGCTGCTGCTGTTGTCAAAAACTGCTAGTTGCTGCTGTTACTGTTGCTGCTATTGCTCAACTCAAAGCCAAGGTCAATGCAATATCCCTGCAGTTGGCTAAAAGTTGCCTCGAGGCTTTGTTTTTGGTTGGCTTTTGTGGTTAGTTTTTTCATTTCAGCTTGTGAGCTTTGAGCCGCCTTTTCTGTTGATTAACTAAGCGCAACTTGGCCTCCAGCTAACACTGTCGTTGTTGTTGTTGTTGTGATTGCTGCTGCTGCTGCTGCTGTTGTTGCAAACATATACGCTAAAAGGCAAACAGAATATCAGGAAGAGAAAGATAAAAGGGTGGTGGGGGGGGGGGGGGAGAAGCGCAGCGTTGCACAGAAAAGGCTGTTAAAAGCTTATGAACACAGCAAGATACCAGTTGCAAGTTGCTGCAACTACAACAACGATAAAGACGATAAAGCGACAGCAGCAACAATCAAATCTGTTGCTAAACTGACAGCACCGTGGATGTTGTTGGCATGCCACATGCTGCGGGCAAATGGGCGTGGCACCAAAGTGCCAATGTATGTGTGTGTGTGTGTGTAAATCAAGCGCTTCATTCAAATAGCTGAAAAAGGTCAAAGCTGGCAGCATAATAGAAAAAGAAGAGCAACAAACAGCAGCAGGATAGCTTACAAGACAACAACAACAACAACAACGAACAGCAAACAACAACATTTGAACAGCAATCGAAAGCATTGCAAATTGCACACAAAAAAATACAAAAATATTTTGTTGGCAAATATTTTGCTTGCGTTCGAACTTTTTTTTTTGTAACACCCTTTTTATTTTTTGCATAAGAAACAAAAATTCGAACAAAAAGTTAAGAGATGTTTGTGTAAAAATTGTTATTCGTATACAAATGTTTTATTTTGTGGTTGTGTTGTTGTTGTTTTATTTTTTTAAGCTGTCAAGTTATTTGCTGCTGTTGCTGCTGTTGTTGTTGTTGTTAGGTAAAATGTTGCCAGAGCTTTGGTCAAAAAGCAGTTTAAGGGCTTATGCGAACGGTTTTAATGCAACTTGCAACTTAAATGCAGCTTTAGCTGCTCGTTTCTATACCCTAACAAAGTATTACAAATTAAGTCACTCGTACAGAAAAGTATAACATTCGAATGATAAGCGCAAAGGCTTTGAATATGAGAGAAGTTTGAATAAATCTTCGTTTAAAATATTGTTTGCCTGAAAGTTGTTTCAGAATATGTCCTTCCTTTTCAGAATATTTTTAAAAATTAATTTTAATTTCGCAGCTTTTACAACTTCAATTTTCAATAAGATTCCATTATGTCTTACAAATATTTAAAACACCTACAATAAGATATAATTATTTTAGAGCATTTTGTCTTCGACAAACCTAAAAGAAGTTATTTTTCCTTCATTTTTTTACGATATGCAATGACAAATATGCACATAAAATATTAAATTTGTAATTTATTTCATACAAACAACTAAAACCCTTTCAGTTTTGCATAGGGATTCATGTTCTTATACAGAATTCCAAATTTATTCATAAACTAGCAATGTTTAAAAAAAACAATTTAGAAGGCTCTAGTCGGGAGAGCCCGACTAGAAGATACTCTGAACCCAGTTGCAACAAATATATAAAATTTATTAAAGATTCAATTCAATATCTCCAGTGCTTCCTAACCGATTTGGACGAAATTTTCAGAGAACATCTATCGTTACCATTATGGGTACACCCATTTTTACATTTTCCCAATTCGATATTTGTTGTAATCGATTCCATGTGTATATCGGAGACTAGAATAGTTATCGATTATTTGAAACAAACTACTCTGCTTATGGAATAGGAGAACTTATTTTCTATCTATATCGACTCGGCTGATGATGCTGATCAAGAGTATATATATTCTTTATGGTGTCGGAGATGCTTCCTTTTGATGTTCAATACTTTTGCACAAAACCATTATACCCTTTTTACCCATTTTATGTGTTCAGGGTATACAACGAATTCGAAAATATATATGCACAACTTTTTTTTAGCACACCAAACATGCAATTTAATTTAAGCTTATAAGTTTTTCACCACTTTGCTTTTTATTAAGAGTTTAAGTGTTAGTGCCATGATAACAACATTTTCTCGTTTTTCGTGATACGATAAACAAAAATCTCTCGTTTTTCACCTACCAATTTTCGGGTTTAAATGTTGTTGCTGCTGTGTGAAATGGAAATGTTTTCGAATTTGCTTGTGGATCAAATTAATTGAAAAATAATTTAATTTCGCTATGTAAAATGTAAAAATGTAATAACATTGAAAACTATTTTTTTTTGCACATTTGAAGTTAAAATGAAAATAAATAAAAACGCCCTGTTTTTAAATCAATGTAAATTATTGCGCATACGCCCTGGTTAACCACACTTGAAACGTTAATGAAGAGCTTGATAAAAAATACGATGTACAGCATAAAATGGATACAAATTATGTTGCAAGCAGTGTTCTTGAAAGACTGGAAAAAAGTGCTTGACTTGTAAGATATCCTGTAAAATATTAAATCAGTTTTGTTTTGCCAGAATCGTTTTAAAATTTATAAATTAAATTCAATTAAATATCGTAACAAATCAATTTCATTTCTAAAATCTCTTATTGTCTCTAAAAACGCCCTTTCTTTTACTTATTTTGATGGGTATTAATAAATGTTGAAATAAAAAAAATGTTTTTACAAACTTTGCAATTAAGTGCAACACCAGCAACAATACTAACAACAACAACAACAACATGGAGCAGAGACCGGCAATGAGAGCAACATGCAAATAATGCATTATGCAAACATTGAGATACATTTTACGAGTGGTTCGTGGGGGATGAGTGAGTGCCAAAAAGGAAGGAAACAAAAGCGCCACGGCGTTATCCGCAGACATATGTATGTAAATACAAGGGGAACCACTGTCACGAGGGGGGGGGGGAGAATGAGTCAGAAGCCTCTTGTCGTCTCAATGGCTGGGCGCCGCCAATTTCACCTGTCGTATTCTGTATGCTCCCATCCTCCCCCCTTCTCACTGTTTGCTGTTGTCATTGTTGCATCTGCCACAACACATCAGCTTTTGTTGTTATTGTCGCCCAGTTTATTTGGATATTTACAACATTTTTCGAATGTTTTTCTTTATTGTTCCTCGATGATTCCATTCAAGTTGATGTTTGTATTGTTTTTGTCGTGCGAAAAAGCAGCAAAAATAATTATGCGATAATTATGGAAGGCATTTCAACTTGGCGGTATTTATAAATTAAATATACATGAGGCAATGTGGCAAAGTGGCAAATTGACAAGTGGCACGCGAAAAGGAAGCAATTTGTCAAACAAGTTGAGGGCCAAAAACATTATGATTAACGATGTAATTCAATGTTCAAGTTGAACTTGATATTCTAGTAATAAGTTAAGAAGAAGTTTTTATTTTTTGCTTATGAAAAATTTAATGAAAATGTATAAATCCATTTATTTAAGTGGATTGGTGAATATTTTGCCAAAAAAAACTTTTCAGCAGCAAACTAAGAAAAGTTTTTCAACAAAACAAACTTTAAATCTTGTTGTTGAACTTTATCAAATGTTATCTTTTTGCATAAATTTGAAATGTTTAAGATTTTTATCAATTAAATCTTAAAGCGCAGATTCACAAACGGCATTCAAAGTGGTTTGTTTGTTTTTGCAAACATTACAAACATTTATTCTTGCTCTTTAACAACTTAACGCAATCTGACAATGAATATTTAATTGCTCAAAGGAACTACACAAGTTTCCTTTTAAGTAGCCGTAAAAATATCAAGTTGATAAAAGAAGAAAACGAAACGAAAATCGCGGCAGCAAATTGCTTTGGTTGTCAGGCATTTATCCAGTTGTCAGGCGCGTTCTACTTTTTCTACTTCTTTATGCGGGCGCCAACCCAGCAAAAAAACCCCTCCCCCCTTTCCAGGACAAGTGTTTGCCTTGGGGCTAATTAAATTTGTCCTTTGCAATTAGTGTAAGGTGTGTTTGTGTGTGTGTGTCTTTCAGGAACTTTGGGTAAAAGTTTAAGTAAAAATGTGATAGAAAAAAACTCGCTTCAAACGAAAATGAAAATGAAAAAAGCTATTAAACGTTGAAAAAAAAAAAAAATCAACTGCAATGTTAAATGCGAAAATTAAATGCAACAAATTGTTGCAATGGCGGCGGATTGTGTTTGTTCTAGCTGCTGCTGTTGCTATTGGTTTCAATTAGCCCAACCACAATCAAAAGCAGCACGAGAGTCTCGTCGCGGATCCAAGTACCAAAACAATTCGATGGACAAATGTCTGCAAAAATATTTAACAAAACTAAACAAAACACCGAAAGCGCTTTGTTGTTTGTTGTTTGTTGTTGCTGTTACTGTGCTCTTTGCTGCGGCTGTTGCTGAAAGCCAAAATGCAAACGGTATTAGCCATGGTCAGTGCTTGCGTACATTGAACAGTTTATATTATGCAGCTGTATCAATACACGGCGATAAATCAATTTCAAATCTTTTATCAAATATTCAAATATTCGCTCAACAATCTTTGGCCGATTCACATAAAACCTAACGAGTTTCCATGTCCAATAAAATATTTTATATCTTTTTTTCTACATGCTGGGTATTAGTTAAATCAAAGAATTCTTTAAGCTCTCAACATTTATCTTTACACATTTTCACAAATAATAAAATGTGTCTCGATTATCAAAGTATTTAACAAGCACCCAATAAAATGGAAATTCAAATGTATTTAATTAAATGAACAAGAAAATTGTTTAACTTGTTGATATAAAACAATATCTATAAATAAACAAGAATCTAAGAGAAGTTGTCAAAGGTAAGGTGAACTCAAACAAAAAACAAATGTATTAAAAAATAATCTTAGTTTAATCAAATCGCAAGATGTTTTCAGCCTCATTGCTCCTACCCATTAGCTCACTTATCAACATATATTTTTCAATTAATTGCGCAATCTCAAGAATAATTCTACGAAACAAACATGATTCATATGTGATGCAATAACAATTACAACATCGACAACGCTTTCGGTTTTTGCGCAGTGTAAATATTGAATGCACGTTGCTGTCTGTCTGTTTCGGCTCTTGTTGTTTTTGTTTGTTTATCTGTTTATATAGATCAATCCATCCTATGGTTGACCGGTCAACTATAAAACGCATCCAATTTGTGGCCAATTTCACAGTGTTTGAGTTGAGTATCAAATGCAAATGTTTAACGACTAATCATAATAATTAGCAACAACAACAACAACAATCTCTTACCTCATTATCATTGACTGCTGAGTGTTCCAATGCCGTGTTCCTAATTATCAGTGGTGTATTTCGATTACGATTGCTGTCTCTTAACGCTTGGAGTTCCTTTTGATGCTGCTGCTTCCTCAAATGATGCTCGTGTTCAATCTTATTCCATTGCTCATTGGAGAAGGCATTACCAGAATTATCATTCTGTTGCCGTTCCTCGATTTCAGGCCGCTCTGTTGACGTTTTGACTTTGTCTTTGCTCTGTTTGTTGAAGAGCCAATCGAAGATGTTACGCTTGGCAGCGGCTTTAGTGTGACCAGCCGAGATGCTGGGATGTTTATTGGCATTCTTATGGATTGTTTGCTCATTCTCGGCCCTCAGTTGATCATAATCCTCTTCGTTGGAACTTATTTCGGGCAACTTTTGACTAAAGAATGAATAACGTGGCATTTGTTTGGCCAATTCGGCAGCAGCTTTTAAACTCTCCTCATTATTCGCCAACCCATCATCTTCATAATACTCATCATCATCATCGTCCTCATCATCATCATCATCGTCATCGTCATCATCATCATCATCATCATCGTTCTCCATGCTATCAACAATCTGCTGTTGCCAGTTTGGGGCACGTGTGGAACGTGGTTGCATCCAGGCAGCAGGATAAATGCCATCACGATCAAAATAACGTGTGGAAACATTTGGACTTTTATTGCCAGCAATCAAAGTAGGTGCATCTGTCGGTATGGAATGAGGTGTAGCTGTTGTTGTTGCCACAACCTGATGTTGGTGGAATACTCGCTGCTCCCAAGCAGCATGATAACGATTGCGATGACGTATATGATGCTGTTGTCCCGGCCCGGTGTTAATCAGCTGCAGCTGCTCGAGTTCTATTTGAAATGGTTTCGTTGCCTTGACAGTCGACGGCGGTGGCTGGCGATTGTTCAGCTCATCGCGCAAATGTTGCTCGTGCCGCAAATGATGTTGTTGATGATGATGCTCCAACTCGAAGCCCAGGCCATCCAGCTGCTGCAAACGTTGCTGCTGATTGCGTCGGGAACTTGGGCGAGTGTGTGGCGCACTTGTTGTACCATTATGGGAATGACGATGCGGATGCTGCTGTGGTTCCTCCTCGCCAAAGCTAAGATCAGCGAGCAGCAGCAACAGTAGCAGCAACATGCTCCTTCTTCCACCCATTGCCATTTCTCTCTCCGTCTCGCTCTCTCTACAAAATCGGTTGTTGTTGTTGTTGTTATTGAAAAGTATCTGTATCTTTCCACTCAGTGTCTGTTTTGTTCTTGGTTCTGATTATGATTATTTATCGCTTTGTTGTTGCACGTTCTTTAGACTCGCATTTTGTTCTTTTGTTGTTAATTCACTTTTATTATTTCTCTGACCATAAATCACACGGAAACACATTAATTGCGTTTCACATTTTCTTTTTATTTATTTTTTTTTATGTATATTTGTAAATTGTCGCAATTGAATATTTTCTGCTGCTAATTAATTAGCTTTTTTGTCAAATTTGTTGGCACTCACGCAACACTTTTCATTTATTTGAGTTTCACAATTTTTTTTCTTTTAATTTTTTTGCTTGTCAAATTTTCGTTTGTTCTTTTTTATTAATGGATACACTTAAACAACGCTTTTGGGGGGCGTCATAAAAAATATGTTTTTAAACATTTATGACACTTTTTTGGCGCGTGAACTTTTTTGCTTTTCTTTCAAGTAAAAATAACACCAAAAATCTTTTTAAGATTTATGCTTGTATTTTATGACAATTTGTTAGAACTAATTAAACACTTTGAATATAAACAATTTGTTATTAACGCGTGTCAAACGCGTAAATATTCTTTTACGCACAAATTTTTTTCACGTTTTTTTCTCGTTATTGTTGTGGCAATTTAATATACAAAATAAACTTTGTTGGGAAAATTGGTAGCGTTAATTTTAATCCGCACATGTGACGACACGAGGCGACTTACAGATAACAACTGAATCTGAATGGCAGCAACTGAATCTGAACTGATGCGCCGCAATGTTGAGAGCACAACATGTTTACACTGCAACAAATCGATGGCTAAATACAATGCTAGTGCTATGGAAATGCAGCAATCATTGGCAATTACCCAATTCAATGTGGATACTATATTAATTTATTTGAATTTTAATATTTATTCGTATAATAATTAACTTATATGCTCTATGCACTTTAATGTGAGAGCGCAACATGTCTAGGCACTTACACTAGCAACATGTTGCTGGCGAGAACTAAACAAAAGGAGAGCGAGCGGCGCAGCAACATTTTTGTGTTACATCAAGCAGCGAACATGCTGCAATGCAACTGTCTAGCAAACGAACATGTTCGAACATTACCGGCTTTTGATCAGCTGCAATGCATTTCTTGTTGTGCTTGGCATTGGTTGCGTGTTGTGTGTTGTATGTTTGTATTTGCATTTATGTATGATTGATGTTGCGGCATGTCTGCAACTCTTCAATTCTAGTACAAGAAGTGGCAACACCGCCCACGTGTTAAGCATCAACAAAACAGCACTAGAATCTTTAACCAAACGCCAACGACAAGCAACAACAACAACAACAACGTTTTCCTTGTGTCAATGAGTTTCTATCTGTATGCTAGATTTTGTGGCTGCCTCCACTTGATGTCGCCGATGTGGGCAGCACACATAAACAACAACATAAACTAAAATTACATAATTGAACCATAGCTGAATTGCTCAAGAACTCCAGAAACTAACCTAACACAACAAAATCATAAGGTTTGTTTCAGTGGAAACTCCATCAAGATATACGATTTTTCGAATTTTCCAACTAATTGCTATTAAGCTGCCGCTGCTGGCAATGACTCAGAGCATTATATACCCCAACTCTACATCTCTGCTCAGTTTTATTGTGTCGCGAGAACTCACAGGAAGCGCAAAAGGCATCTTAGCAAGTCTATAAAAAAACATATTCCAAATAGTAAGTAGACATCCATGATCAATGATAAAAGGGTTGTTGCACGCATAACAATAATAGTAGAAGAGATTTTATGACGCAACAAAGCGAGAAAATTGATTTTCCTGCGAACCATGCAAATAGGATTTGTCAAGATGATCAAATATTTCTTACTAAACGAATAGGTAGAACAGATAGTATTATAACGAGGCATGATATGCATAGAAACAGTTTACATACAGAAGACATTCTATATTGTTCTTTGGTTCTTGTTGGGTTTCCCTTGTTTGCCAATTGTAAGCTCAAAGGCAAACAAGTTACCTTACATTTCAACTTTCTCCCTCTTTTCAATAGATAGCAAGCAGCACAAGAAGTGTTGTTAGGCAAGGGGTTAGTGGTGGCAAGAGAGGTGCGCTGGGTAAGCTGTGCAAGCTATAAAGCAACAACGTTTGAGCCATAAAACGTATTATTATGTGTTGAATTTAACGCTTAATTTGAGACACGCTGCAATGCTTAAATGAGACAAACAAATGGTAAGACCAAATGATGAATAAGAAAACGATGATATGCCTAAATGTAGTTAAGATAAAATGTGATTAAAATGAGACGAACTTAAATTAAAGTAAAATTTCATTAATCAATTTCTTAAGCCTGCTTGGTTTATTACAAAAGTTGAGCAGAGAACCGGTTTAAAATTGAAACAAATAGTGAAAAAATTAAGAAAAAAAACTATTTGCGCATTTATTTAACAAAAAATATTTCAGGTTTAGAACCTGTAAATGCATCTTCATAGGAACAACATGCAATTTTTCTGGGATAAGAAACTTATCAATAATCTTACCTACTACAATTATTTTAAAACCTTAACTTACAGATTATTAAATTTTAACTCAAGCAACCATGAAAAAAAACTCTGGGTTTGTTAGCCAACAATTTTTACAAGTTTATTGACCTGTCTGCCTCTCGTTTTAAACTGTCTTCCCCCTGCAACAACTTCAATTTGTGGTGAGAAATTCGAATTTGAGCAACTGGAAAGTGTCATCAAGTATTCAAATTGGGCAAAAGCCGGCAACCATTTTACATATGCCAACTAATTTGGCAACAGTTTACAGTTTACAGGCACTTCAAACTCTCTATTCACAATATTGCACTTGGCACTTGCCCCCTGCTTCTTGACACCCCAACCAACCCCATCCTTCGCATCATGCACTTCTCAAGTCTTTGCGGCAATTAAATAATCATGGCGCAATTTACGCTGCACTTGGCATTAAAACCAGCTTGCCAACCAAAATTCCTATTAGCAATGTCGTTTTGGGAAAGCAAGAGGCGGTATTAGGTTTTCAAGATGGAAACACCTTCTCTTTCCCCTTCACCCTTCCATCAACTGGCGCGGGACCTAATGAAATCATTGCCTGTGCTCGATTGAGCGTAAAAAATAATCAACGTACTAATTAAGTTGACTAAAAACTTCTACCAAACAAGGAAGCCAGCTAACTTTTGCGGCTGGGTGGCAACTCTAAGAGACAGAGTAAGAAAGCGAGATGGCAATAGCAGAAAAGAGTGAGAAGGAATGCGGTGTAATAAAAACGAAAATGAAAACGAAACTTTTCTACAACTTTTTCATGTGTTTAAACTATTCAAAAAGTGCCACGCCTCTTGCCAAGCACCAAGCCTGCCTCCCACAACAACAAAAAACCATCCATTAAATACACACACACACACAGCAAAGTTTTACAACAACAGCAACAATTTTAATTGCTTTAATGAGTTGACTGAAGTATCAGCAGCCAAAAGGTAAATAAATAAATACATTTGAACTGACATTTAACACACAACGATTTGCAAATAATAACAAACAAAAAATAGAGAATAATAACAAAAAATAAACCAAAAAAATAGGTAGAACGAACATAAATGGTCTAGGGCAAAGTGTTCGACTCGATGATCCCCTGTAAATCATTAAAAAGGCTTAAAAAATATACTAAAAGCGTAATTGTAATATTTTGTGTTAGTAAATAAATCACTTCTTATACTTTTGGCCCTTACAGGGTGTTGTTTACTCATTTATAATAAATCTGCATTTAAAATTCATAAAGTTCAGACATTTGATTTTTGCTGCTAATTAGCTATACTTACAAGAACCGACATCAATTGGCAATTTTTAATTGACTATGCAAAACTTTGCTCAATAGAGATACGAATCAATCAAAATAACAAATTGCTTGGCAACACCCCGCAACCCAAAAACAGCAACAAACAAACCATAAAAGTTCAAATTGCAAACAATAACAAGGCGTTTGCCAAAAAGTCAAGAGCAGTAAACAAGCTAAGACGGAGAAAGAGAGAGGAGAACAGAAGCGAGATGATAATAAATATAAGTAAAGTTTGTTCTTTTCTTTTTCTATTGTTCTATTTTAAGTGAATTTATTGTTGTCTTTTGTTTAAGACTCTTTTGTTAACATTTCATTTTATTAGCTAACAAGTGTTTTTCGATTTAGAATATTATTTCTTAGATATTTTCCACAGATATTTTCTTGCTTAAAGCCTTGATTTTTAAACAAACTTGAAAGTATTAGTAAGAGATTTTTTTTTTGCTTACTCTTTGGAATCACATAAAACGTGTAAGTAAACCAAAGTGAATACAGAAGTAAAGCTGGAGACAACAACAACAACAACAGCAAGATGAGCTTAAAAGGATGTCTGCACTTTTGTTTCTTCTTTGTATTTGTTTTTGTTTTTGTTTTTGCTTGTACCTGGCACACTTTGTAGCCACTTTCTTTATGACAAATAGAAGCGACAAGTTAACATCACACAGAGAAATGTTGCACAGTGTTTGTTGTTGGTGCAACAACAACAACAACTTCTGAGCTGCTGACACGCCCTCAATTCAGGCACCACTGTTGAAAGACAAAGTATAACAATGCCAACACGGACTGACCCGAGAGAGGGAGAGACAAATTCTTTTACTTGTCAGCCCCTCATCTCTCCCCTACTTGGCTATCCTTCTAAGTTGAGTCCTTTTGCTTCGTTAAAATCTGAAAAATATGTCTGTGCATTATACGCGCGTCTCGCTATCGTTCGGTTTACAATTTCCTTGTTTAGGTTCCATCTTCCTTTTTTATTTTTTTCTTCTTGCCTTTCGCCTTGTTAACAGCACTACGAGGCGACAGCATCCGTAGCAGCAGCAGCAGCAACATCTACCCGCCCCATGCAGGATACAAAAGTTTAACTCGCGTTCTTTTCCCATGTCTTGCCTTAGTCCTTACCACCTTGTCTTGTTGTATGTACTACTTGCAGTTTTTTTTTTTTTATGTTCTTATTTAGTACTCGTATCTTCATCATCTTCTTCTTCATCTTTGACTCTCTTCGTTTGCGCTATTCGCTTTGTTTGGCTAGCAAAAAAGAACGCGTCGCTTTGTGTCGACCAAAATGGTTTTTAAAAGATGAATGCTTAGCATATTTTCCCCGTTCTGTGTCTTGCCTTGGCTTTAACTTAAGTTGCACCAGTGTGTTGCCTCTTGTGGCATGTGGAGCAAACGCGACAATGGCGCCCCATTCATGCAAATGTGCCAAAGACGGAAGTGTTGTTTCTGTCTCTCTGTGTGTGTGTGTGTGTTTGAGTGTTTGTTTCGAGCAAACAGGTTGCAACTGTGCAAAAGAGCTGAGGGGCCAAAAACTAAAGTCATGGGAAAATAGCATTTCACTTAAATAAAGACTACAAGCCGATAAAGTACACAAATAAACAAAGAGGGTAGACATCGTACCTTAACCCATTCCTCAGTAAGGCACTTTTCCTCACCTACTTCATAATAAATAACACCCTAAAAACATTCTTTGCATGACTTAAAGTTTAAGCTTAAATGACTTTGAATTCCACACTTCATATCTTCACCCATTCCTTGGTAAGGTGTTTTGCCTCACCCACTTTACATATTCCTAAGTTTGTAGCTTAAAGTAAATGTCTTCAGGATTGGATTGGTGTATTTTTTGACACGGGATGTTAAACTACAAACTGTTAAGCACGCTTGACTATTTAACGTTACACATGCACACATTTTGAGTAGATTTCCAGAAGGGACTGATGAATAATCCACCCAAGAACTCGGCCGTCAGTCAAAAGTTTTGTTTTGCCTTTCTAAATTTCCGATGGTATTAAGCCTAAAAACTTGCCTTTAAGTAAAATAGCGCCACACTTTGCTGTTTGGCATGGCAAAAAAAAAAAAACGGAAGGGAAAAGTCCACATCAAAGTTAGCAACGGGACAGTAGTCACGTAGATGGCAGCAAATAACTGCCAGTTGTAAAAGCAGCCTTAAAAACCCATAAAAAACACACACTGATGGTATACACTTAGAGGGGGGCTAGGTGGCAGAGGGGTAGGACCCTTGGCCAAGAGTTTATAGATTGTGCATAGCCCCATCGGCAACATTCTCAGTCGCTATTTAAAGGAATATTTAAACAACACAAAAACTTCCATCTCTCTGTCTCTCTCTCTATCTTATGCTCTCTCCCTCGTGTTGTTCAAGGTCAGATTAATGTACACACAAACTGACAAACACACATTCAGTGAACTAAGTGAACTGCTGCGGCTGAAGTGAATCGGAATCCAAATCGGAATCCTAAACCGAATCGTGAATGTTACAAACTCTGAAATGTTTTGTCTGTCCGTTTGTCTGTCTGTTCACTTGCCTGAGTGTGTGTTACTTGTGTGTGTGTGTGCATGCAAATAAATATACAATTTTTATGAATGAACACGTATCTATGATGAAAGAGCAATGTGCCCCAGCAGCACACACCACAAATACAATGGGCAACATCGAATAAAAGCAGAAAAATCAACAATGAAAATTTGTTTAGAACAGAAAGCATAAAATAAAATAATCAAAAATTTTTTACAAATAAAATTGCAAAAATTATCTAAGGATGCGAATTTATTCAGCCGATGGCTACAGCAGAGATGGCTCAAATCCTTAGTTGGGTTTTATTTTGAAAATAGAAAAAAAATTAACATTTTTTAAATTGAATTTTTTTCTAAGAGTTTCTTAAAAAATTTTAAAAATTGAAAGACAAGAAAACGTCCCCATTTAATATGCTTACTTTCTCGATATTTTTAATCTTGATTTCTATATCTCATCAGGTTACAGGTTTTCAATAAATATCTCTTTTAATCCCAACAAATTTTGTATTTTGCAAATTTCTTATAAGTATTTTTCCCACTGTATTATAACCAGCTACCTGCTGGCTGTTGTGGTTGTTCTTGCTGTTGTTTTGGTTGTTTTTGTGTTGATGTTGCTGTTGTTGTTTTTGGGCATCGTCTGACATGGTTTCGTTTAAGCGTTGCCAAAAGAACACAACAAAAAATCAGATAGAGGCATATTCTAGTGCGCTTCAACAAAGCATAAAAGCACAAACAAATATATGTACACTCACAGTTTAGTCAATGTTCTATATGTAGTTCTCTCTCTTTTTCTCTATCTTTCTCTCTCTGTCTGTCTGTGTCCAGCGTCGAGATGTTGTTGCTGGTGGTGTTCGTTCTGCACAAAATGTTTTCATTTTTATCTCAACATTACGAAGTTGGAACTGCGTTTGCATTTGCATGTGAAACAAGCAGATAAATTCAGACATGCAAACGCCATAAATTCTGTGTGTTGCAGCAACAACAACACAACAACAACAACATCTTCAGCTGAGCACATAAACGATGCAGCAGCAGCAACAACAACAAGTAGCAAAAGCGTCGTTTAAAATCGAAATTTGCACATATTTTTGCATTAAATTTGCATGCGAATAGCGTTGGGTGACTGGGTTGAGAAGGGTGGAAGGGAGGCTTGTGGCATACACAGCAACTGATACTTGCAACGTCCTCCCGCCCACACATTTAAACCTCTTCTAAATGCCGTTTTACTTAAACTTTTAATCGCCATCCGGAGAACTGCTGCAATTGCTGCAAACAGAAGCTGGCCTGAGAATGCCTATTGTCTGATGTTGCTAATTGGATGGATACTTGATGAAAGTGCAAGGAACATTGAGTATGGAAGAACTCAACAGAGCTTATAATGCATGCAAGGCGAAGAGTAGCAATAGTTTTTCCTGAAAGAACTCAACCCTAGAAACTTTATATCATACAATCAATTCAAAGTTGATAACTTAAACAAATCAAACTCTTTAACAACTAAATCTTTCGTTCATTTGCAATCTCATTGTAAGTGGCATTGAGTTCGTGGCACATTGCTGTGTGTGCGTGTGTGTGTGTTGCAGCCTGTGATCGGCCGTTGATGCCAGTGATTAGACGCTAGACACGTTTTGCGTTTTGTGTTTTGTGTTTTGTTTTTTTTTTTTGTTGGGCCCGCCAACGTTGACAGGCTGGCGGCGGCATGTGGCAAGCAACATTGACAAGCGGAAAACAGGCAACCAAAATGATGGTGCTACTGATTTATGAGCAAAACTCAACCGAAGAGAGTCCAGTTATTAGAAATGTGGAGCATTGAATATTCAGTTTGCAGTTTTGCAATTTTGCAGTTGCATAAATCAAAATCAAACACATTTGCTGGCAAATTTCGCTCGAGGCAGCAGCAATGCAGCACTTGCAACACCGCAAGCAATGTCAACATCTGCTGCTGCTTGTTGCAGCTTGGCAAATGGAGCAGTCAAGTGATTAGCAATGAAGACATCAAATGTGAGACACACAAAACTCTCAAATTGAAATTGGCCAGTTGGTAGACGCGTTTCGTTTTAAGGCCACAATGATATGAAGCTGCCTGCTGTTGGCCATTAGTCTTAACTGAATGACACTGAATTAAATAACAACTAGAGAAATTTAATTTATTAAGTCTAAATTGTAGTTTATTTGGAGTTAATTTACTTTTGCTTTGAATCGAATCAAATTTTGCTGTAATAAATTCAATTTCCGTTACAGAAATATTGATTGAATTGAAAACATTTTCCCTTTTTAACCCATCCATTTAATTTCCGATTGGACATTCGATCCAATGGAATTATTCATCCATTGATTTAAAGAAGAAAAAAAGGCTTTTAACCGTTTGTTTTTCATCCATTAGAAGCAATTAGTGCAACGTTTTATGTTACATGCCACAGCGAAGAGCTGAGAAGAAAAAGAGCACAAAGTAAAAGTAAAGTAAATGCAAATTGTGGTAAGGAAAGGAGGAGAGGGGTCTAGAGGGATCTACGACTTGACCGCAAACAGGTTCTTCTAAGAGCGTAGGCATATCTCAACAAATCCAAAACACCCCAAATAGATACGAAATTGTTGTGGCAACTGTTTCGATTGCGATGACAATTTCCACCTTGAACACAAGCGTTACCAAATGGCAAGCGAATCGAACAGACAAATCGTTTTGGACAGCTCATAAATTTTGGCCAGAACGTACATACTACAAAAAGAGAGTGCCAAGGAATTTGTGTCGGCCGGTAAGCCATTGCCAATTGAATTAGCCTAAAGCCCACAAGTCACAAAAATTTAGAAATTGTTTTCTCATTTTTTTCTTTTTCACTTGCAAGTAAATGAAACTTACGTAACTTGCAAAGAGCCATAAAAGTTTTAGGGCGCACTTGGCCAGGCCCTCCACAAGCTAAATAAACAACAACAACAGCAGCAGCAACAGCTACGAAAGAACTCAAGACAAGTGTTAAAGATGCATCTGCACGTGCGCCGCGCGCATCTTTCAGATACGTTTTTCGTCACTTTTAAGATTTCGCTTCATTCGCTCATTGCACCAAACACTTCATTTAGTCAATGGCTGTGTTTGCTTTTCATTGAGGTAGCTTTAAAATACCTGTACGACGATCAAATAGAAATTAGTAGGTGAGAATTTGTGTTTTCGTTGTCGGTTTCGAAACTTTTGCTGTTTGTGTCTGTCAGTTGCATTTCAAAAGAACTTGTGCCAACTCTGTCGCACTTCATTTTTTCATGGTATGCAAGAAGTGAAAAAATTTATGCGTAACAAAAGCGAAAACGAAGTTGTTATACACTACAATTACGTTCCGATCTCAAAAATGAGAAAACTTATCATGTTGTATTCAAAGAAATACTGACATCAATATACTTATAAAAAAAAATGTGTTATTACACATGAAATAACTATGATTTACCGTTCTAATATATGCAAAAAAAAAAAAAATATGAATTTTATAACAAAATAATGATTGAATAAATACAACATTCTATGTTTTAACCGAAGTACTCTATAAATTCATCGCAAAAAATACTTGCATGCCTTGCATACTATCCAAAATATTCTAAACATTAACAACTTCTTTCATGGCACATAAAAATGAACAACAACAAAAAACAAACAAAAAAAACTGCAGTTAATAAATCAAACAAGTATTTGGGTCACGCTTCGGTGGCTGCCTCTGTTATATTTGTATTTTTATTATTTTTGTTGTGTTTTGTTAGATTATTGTCTCGGATAGAGGCAGGCTGTGGGGGAGTGACGACAATGGTTAGTAAAACAAAAATATTTGCTCGAAAATTGCCCCGATATTCGATAGACTAAAGTTGATTTATGTGCCCGCAGCAGCGGTCAGCGCAGCACTTGAACCTAAAGCCAGAAACATGAAACTTGATTGCCTTTGTGTGTGTGTGTTTGTTAGACGAAATTTAAGTATGTGTTTGTGCGTGTGTGTGTGTGTCAAGGCATATTTTTCATATAAAAACATAACTTAATAAAAGTCAATAAGAAAAAGAAAAGAAAAATCGAAACTAACTCAATCTATTTTTGGAAAGCATTTCGATAAACAATAATCAGCAATTTCCAAAGGGCAAAAAAAACAATAAAATTCCTCACTTTATATATGAGTACGTGACCAGAAGGTGTCGAAACTTTTGACCATGTTTTTTTCTTTTTTTTTTATGGCTTTAAGCTTTTCGGCTTTAAGTCAACAACAAATGGCGTCACAGTTTTTCAGTTGTTGTTGTTGCCATTGGCAATGCAGAAACGTCAGCTGGAAAAGTGCACATCCTGTCGGCCATTTGTCCGAAATGAGCTGCCAGGATTGCGGCAATGTCACGACGTGCACAATGAACAGCAACAACAACAACAAACAGAGTAGACAAACAACTGTAAAACGCATTTGGACATGTCCAACAGAAATCCAAAAAAAAAAAGTCCACTTGCCAAACTGAATGCAATGCCATAAAAGTAAATGGAACTGCAATGTGCACATATGTGAATCACCCTCCCTCTCTATCGACCCCACTCCCTCTCGCTCTTTCTAACTCTTTAAAAAGCAAAAATGTTTATAGAAAACTCGTTACACAAATCGAATAGAAATTTGCCAACGTTTGACATTCTCCCTTTGGGGCCAAAGGGAGGACGCCTTAAATTTGGAGTGGGCGCGGCAATGCAGCCACAGTTGCAAAAAGTTCAACAGCATGACAACCCTGGCAGCAGCCATTTTCTACAACTTTTGTACAAAATACATATTTTCATAGAGCTGTGGCAAGTTGAGGTGCAAAAATGTATTTAGTTTTAAATGACTTTTAATGAAGAGATAAATGCTTTGGGGTGTTTACAGCAAAAATGTTTTTCTTCTCAATTAAGGATTTAAAGTTTAAATAAACAATTTATTTTTGCTCATGGAAAAAGATGCTTTGGAATTTTATTCAAAAAAGGAAATTATTTTCAATGAAAAAATGTAATAAATAACAGAAAATAAATCAAAAAAAAAAATATTATAAAATAATTATTTTAAAGCAAATCTTTTAAAAGAGATAAATATTGAATAAGTTCAAGCATCAATAACTCTATTTATATTAAACAAAGGTTTTAATTTCGCATTTGGTAAAAAATTGCTGTGGAATTTTATTCAAAGTATGTTAACGGCAACTCCAAAACGGGAATTATTTTCTATGCAGAAATTTAATAAATATCAAAAAATAAATCCAAAGAAAAAACAATTTTATAAATTATTTAAAAACAAATCTTTTAGAATGTGATAAATTTCGAATGAGTGCAAAAATCTAAATCAACTAGTGAGGCATGTGAAAAACCTCGTTTATTGGCAATTAATATTTTTAAGCAAACATTTTCACATTTTTCCGCATCATTTACTGCATGAAATTGCTTTTGGTAACCCAGTTACCGCCTTTTGGTTTTAATTTACCGACACACACATACACACACACACATGAGTTTAATAGCCTTTTGGGTGTCCTTGTTATTACTTGTGGCAACAAAAACAACAACGTGCAACAATACGAAAAAAAACCATGATTTCCCCTCGAAATTGTTTCAAAACGCAACTTTACTCATAACTACAAATACGGTTTATTTTGCTGGTTCGAGAGCACGCCAACAATGTAAAATGGTTTACAAAAATATAACAAAAGTTAAAATACACACACACGCACACAGACAAATGTACATATAACAAAAGCAAATGAGTGAAACTAGAAATCTATTAGAACTTTTTTGGGCCCACGTCAAAGTTCCTGCTGCTTTTTGGCATGAGAAAATTGTGTTGCCAATAAAGTTGTGGGGCCAAAAACAACAACCAGAAACTCGTTGGCATCGGTGGCGTATGCGGAATGTGCTGCCAATTAGAAGTTTATGTTGAGAGGCGCCAAGCACCCGAAAAATTAATTTCAAACCATCCCGCTTAAGCCCCCTCTCCCTCGCGCTCGCTACATAGACCGGAAAAGTTAAGCTTAATTTGTGTGCGAATGTTAATCAAATAGACAGCAGAGGGGGTCGAAGCGAGAGAGAGAGTGAGAAAATTCGTAATAGAGTTTATTTTTGGTAGCTGCTTAGGCTTAGGATTTTCGGGCTGTGGTCGGTCCTTGCCTCTTGGCTGGCGCTGGTGATAAGCGCCACAAAGATTTGTCAGCTTATAATAATTAGCTGGCTAGGCAGCATTTAATCCAAAAAAGGGTTAAACAGACTTCTTCTTCTTCTTATATTTTTGTTTTATGCCGGCCACAGCCTTACAAATCTGCGAGTGGCAACAATAAGCCGCACATCAACACTCAACCCAATTACGAAAAGATTAGGAAACCAAAAAAAGAAATTAGGAAGTGAATTCTTAAAGGGCTTTTAGCTTGCTTTAAAACTGTTTTTAGTCTCCGTTGAATATATTTTTAGTTTTATATTTGTGTTTAACAACTTGTCGCTGCTGTTGCAGTGGCAAACGCAACAAACTTGGCCATGGCATAAACAATATGCGCTCTCTGCAGATGGGCAAACAAATAACTTCTTATAAACAAAGTTCTCTTCTCGTAGTCGTCGTCGTCGTCGTCGCCAGCCCCATTAAATGCCACTTACTACCAGCTCTAATAGCTGTTGCCTTTTTGCAACAATATGTTGCCTCTAACCCGTTGGCATACTAGTTCTCCCGATGTCTCGACAGCGTTTACCACATTAACCTCGTGTTTTACGACATGGCTGGCCGCATAAGAAATTTATATACATTTCATGGTTCTCGGGCAACATGTTGCACTGACGATGCGCGCCATAAGCAAACAATATTACAAATACTACTTTATATACATATGAATATCTGTATGTGTGCCTGTGTGTGTGTGTCTGTGTGGGCTTTTGACACAAGTCCAAGTGGAATAGCCGCCATAAGGCAGCGATTACTCAAAGTGCAGGCTAACAGCTGCCGCATTCAAAGGCAAAAAGCAGGAAAGAGTGTAAGGCAGGCAGTCAGGAGAGACACATCCGTGCAGAAGCTGACAATGGCAACACTCATAGCATCACACAGCGAGGGCCATTTCAATGGTTGACATAAAAATTCAAATGACAAATGGAACTTTCTAAAAAATTACTTCTAGGTAATAAATTGAAGATAAGATTAAATTGAGATTATTGTTAACATTATGCAGTTGTTATCTCTAGCTCAAGTTTTTTTTATTTAACAATAACATTAAATATCAATTGTAACCAGTTAGGTTTGTATAGGCTTTCGAATAAACGAAGCCTTGAATATTAAGAACCTAAATATCCTGTTTCAAGGTAGATTTAATCGAAACTGTAACTCAGCAACTTCTTTAGCAAACCTCTCTCGTTTAATCCTTGCACTAAACAACTGGCACTTTAACAAGTGCATTTTTTTGGCCTTTGCTCATATCGTATAAAGTATATATATATTGCATTGCAACGAGATTCAGTTTATCTCTCTTGAGCTCTCTTGCCCCGCCTCCCCAACTCTAGACAATTGTGGCGTTTGAGGCGCCGCCAAGCGCATGCTACATTTACATTTTTTCGCGCGCGCTGCTTGGCAATAAATGCGCTGTCATAAATTTTGCATCGAAGTGCTCGATGTGTGTATGTGTGTGTCACGCGCCCCCCCACCCCAAACCCCTGCTCATTGCCCAGTATTTCCGGTGGCTTGTGCATATTTTTAATTGCACCATAAATCAAATCTAGGATAAATGGACGGCAGTTAAAGGGCTGCTAACCGAATGGCAGCCATAAGCTGATAACAAAGCTCAAGGGAGAGACAGGGGGCGGTAGGATAGACGTGCTGGCGATAAGACTACACACACACAGACTGTGTCTGACTCAGCTTTAAAATGTCAAAGTCTGGGCTAACCGTGTCCTGTGTGCCAGTCTCCTTACCCCTCTACACCATTTCGTGTTGTCTTCAAGCGTTTAATTTTAATGGCTGCCATTCGAAACGTTAGAGATGAGCGCCATCTCTGTCACTCTCTCGCTCTCTCTTGTAACGTAATCAAGCCTCTAATTAAGTTGATAAACTTTGCCGTAACACGCCCTTACCACAAGTTGCAAGATAGACGCTCCACCTCTCGCCCCTCGACAAAAAAAAAACCCAGTTTATAAGTAGAAAAGAGATTTCGCTTGGCAGACAAAGTCGTCGGCCATTTTACGCCACAGTAAACACTCGGAGCTTACACACACACACACAGGAGAACAGATCCCCTCCCTCTTATCCGTATCCTCTTTCCCTCGTTCCGTGGCACGCCCCTCCACTAACACCGACCACCAAGCAGCTGTCACGCCTTCTTCCACTTAAAGTTTTTGGCATTAGTTTTTGCTGATTTCCGGCGATGGCGCGACACTGACGTCAACATCTGCTTTTCAATATACCCTTCTTTTTCAATGGGTAATAATCTATGAAGAATGATATAAAAAAGTTAAATCCATATTAAAGTCAGTATCTAAAACGTTTCAGAAAACATTCTTAGACAGACTAAGTTAGTAAGAACTAATAAAACTATATTCTTGTTCCAAAAAACATAATTAAGAAATAGTTTAACATTTTAAAGAAACCAAAAAATCATTTTTAGGCTTCTATTTTCGTATTTTTTCCATTATATAGAAATCCCAATCAATATTCAGTATTTTCTATGATTTATTTTTTTACGTTGTAAGTGCATTGAATTGTCGGCGTTTTAGCTTCACAACATTTACTAAAAATATCTTTGTTATTTGGTTTTGGTGTGTGACTTTTTGCTTGCTATTGTGATGGCCCCACTGTGCGCACTGTGGGCGCTTTCTAATTTAATTAAGTGCGGCAACGCGACGCCTGTTTGTTTGTGCAAAAAGTTTGCGCTGAAAACAAAAAATAACAAAATAAAAAAACTTTCTCAACAGTTGAGGCATTAAATTTGCTGGTTTTATACTTTTTAATTACTAGACAAATAGACACAGAAAAAAAAACGCTGTAGGCTCAAAGTATTGCGCCTAAGTCCAAAATTGGTATTAATTTGTTGGCTAATGGCAAATATTGGTTCAGACTTTTCAAGTTGTTTTTCGGCAGCTCGAGCTTTTAAGTGTTAAAAACAGAAAAACTTAAAGGCTATAAAAAAGTTTCCATGATTAGAGCAAAAGGCTCATCCAAACAAAAACAATTAATGCTGCTTGAAAAACTCTAAAGTTTATGTTATTTTAAGTAAGAAAAGTAAACTGAATTAAATATTTCCAATATTCTTTCATATTAATCAGTCCTTCTAATCTCGGCTTATTTGAGTTTCAGGTGTTTTTCTTTGAGTTGTGATTTGAGTCAAATATGATTGATGCTGTTAGCCTGCAATGTTTATATTCCGTTTTATAATATTTTTGTTGTTGTTTGTTGTTTTGATGTGTTTTATGCACTCACTTAGCGTAATCCCCTGGTTTAATGTATTCCAGTTCCGTGAGAATTTATTGTAAGTGCCCATGCAAAGTCATATTTATGTCCCAGTCAACTTATCTCGCACGGCATCGCAAGTTCGCTGCTTAAAAGCTTTTTCACTGCTACAGATATGTATGTGTGTTTTGGTTTGTATGTATACGTACTAAACTTTCTTCCTTCTAAAAAGCTGAAAGTTGTTTTTCTCCTTCTGTTTTTGGCGTCACGCTGTCTTCTTAAACTTGTGCTTTGTGGTTAGTTTATGGTCAACATTTTGACTTATATATGTCTTTAATTTTTATGCGAACCCCCCTCACCAGCACCCACCCTCTCTATCTTTCGTTTGTAGTATGACAGCACATTTTTGGCATAGCATACTTTTCAGCGCCATTCCGCCACGCTTCCCTTTCAAGTTGAGCAGCAGCAGCAGCAGCTGTCATTAGCAAGCATTCCACAGGCATTTTATTTGTTTTGTGGCTCATAACTGGGTCAACAATGGGAGTTAACATTCTTCTTCTTCTTCTTCTTCTTGTTCTTCTTACCCTCACATCGCATTGTTGTTGTTGTTTGTATGTGTGTGTGTGTGTGTTTGTGTAAAAAATACCATTGCCCATTAACAAGTCAAGTGGCGCGCACAGCACCAACAAAATTTTGTGTAGCGAAAAACAATTTATTTAGCTTTGTGTGAAACTTTCCAACCCCCGCGCTCCTTCCTCCTTTTCCACATTCTCTCATTGCGCTTTCTTTCACTCCCTTTCCGCCTGCCCTCTGCGCTGTCATTGCCAGATTTGACAGCGTCTGCCAATGCTTTTTGGCTTGGGGTTGGGCTGGGATTTTGTCTTGTTTTTGTTTCTAGCAACTCCTGTCAACTTTGATTGCTGCTGCAGTTGTTGTTGTCATTGTGGTTATTACGATAGTTTTGCTAACACATTTAAAACATACATTTTGCCGCCTTTTCCCTGTATCATTTCGAAAGTTTGGCTGTTCACTTTTTTGCATCCGTCTGTCTGTTGTTTATTTTCGGCATTTTTATTTACTCTATATGCATGCAATTTGATACCCTTTGTACGCACAAAGGGTATAACAAGTAGTGCAACAAGTAGGTAACAAGAAAAGCTTGACATTCATCAAGCTTTAAGCTTATCTCTTTTATGTTAGTAGCTTTAACCTTACAGTGTATCTTTTAAGCCAACATTATTCACATTTAATATTATCATTGTCGGATGCTGCTGTCGATGCTCTTTTGACCGGGCCAATTGGCATTTATTTTAATTCGTTTTATTTACCTCGAAATGTGACAGGTTTTTAATTGCGTTTCTATTTGCCATCGTTTATTCCGAAACTTCAATAAAAATTGCCTCAAAAATTTAATTTCGTTTGCATTTCGTAATTTCATTTTAAATAAGGGAAAATTGTCAATTTCAATGCTAATTTCCAAATTTCAATTTATGCAGGACATTATAGTTTCAGGCATTTAAATGCAAATATTTGCATTTATTATGTAAAATTGTGGATTACATTAAGTGCTGTACTATCATGTTGCATGCCACAAATATACATATTTATTGATATTTAATATATAAATATGAATTTTATAGTTTGTTGGCATAATTAGAGGTCAATAAAAATTATTGGGCGAGTGAAAGGATAAAGAAGATTTCGTTTTGTGAGGGAAAAAATGCAGAAGCCAAGAGCGTGAGAGCAGAGATGGTAGGAGAGGGATAGGCTTAGAAAGAAAGAGAGGTCCAATAGAAATGGAAGGGCCGATGTAAAGACGCTGAAAATAATAAGAAAGAGTTAAAGAAAAGGAATCAAAAAAAGGTTTATACTTTGTCTTAAATTTTATTCTCAAATTTGATCGGATGATTTCTAACTTTAATTCAACTATTCTTAAGTTTTTTATCTAATTAAAAACCTTCTTAACCAATTTTCCAGTTGGCCATTCGTTAAACATTCCTTGCTCCAATTGGTTGTTTAATCTTCAAACTTTCATTTTCATATAGATTGATCAGTTCGTTTGAGCTTCGTAGATACCTGAGACACACTTGAAGCTCAACAACAGCAGCTCATTGGCAAAACCATATCAGTTTGGCCAAAACAAACGTAAAGGCTGTTGGCCAAAGCAAATATTTGATTCGCATTTCAAGCACTTGGCAACATGTTAAGCAGCTGTTCACTTTGTTGTTGTTTGTTGTTGGTGTGGTTTTTGTTCGTATGTTAGGGCTTAACGTAGTTTACTGCAACACTTTTGCTTCTCCTCGAAGTGAGCATGTGGCAAATATGCAAAACAAATAAGCAAAATACAAAAAAATAAACCAACTAGCTGCCACAAAATCGAAAGACAGCAAGAAAGTCTAGCAAAAACAAACAAACAATAAGAGACAGAAAGAGAGAAAAAAAAGTGCAACTGTCGTCGCTGTCCAAACTAAATTGACTAACGATGACATCAGCCACATGCTGCACGCTGCAAGCCATTTGATAAAGCGATGATCGAGTGAGATGAGGGGAGGTAGGGTGTCGGTAGGGGAAAGGTGTTTCTGTGAGTGTCAATTGGCGACCACTCCACAGTGTCTGCCACAAAATGTTTCAATTGTCACATTACATAATGGCTCAACAATTAAAAACAAATTAGCAGCCAGTTGAAAGTTAGTTGGGAGACTTAAATATACCCTTTACAAAGAATTACCTCATACGCTCTTTGATGATTAAAGTCGTCTTTTAGACGGTATCCAAGTGAATAGCGGAAATGACCGAAGCATGGCCTGTTGGCCTAATCTATCTTAAAGTCCAAAGCCAATGCAAACAATGCCGCCTTTTGGCGGTTTAAATGAAAGGCAACCAAATATCTGAAATCAGCGAAAAAGCAAATGAAGATTGCAATTGCGAAAAGGAAAAATTAGCAGCAATTAAAGTTAAAAATATTTTGCAAAGCAAATGCGATAAATGCAATTGATAAAAACGGTTTGAAGTTAAATGCAACCAACCAACCAAATGGTAAATGCTTCAAATGCCTAATGGTCTAAGACAAACCAAAAATAGAGCAATAAAAATTTTGATAAAATCATCATTCAAGCACAATTAAAGGGTATTTTTGTTAGAAGAAGCTCTTTCTTTATGGCATTAATTTGACAGCAGCTGCCAAAACAGCACAAAACTTGAAACAAAAGTGATACCAAAAACGAATAAGATAAAAAACAAAACAAAATAAAAACAATACACGATTTAATGACATGCACAAACATGCGTATTGGATGACCCGCATATCTTGATAAATTGATAAAAAAAAACGCTTACAAATTGCTACTACTACGAGCGCTCACCAATTAAAATTATCGGCAAACTCAAAAGAGCAAACTCGTTGTTGCTGTTTGCTGCATCTCATCAATGAATGGGACTCGTTGTCGGGCCATGGAACCAACCAATTTCAATGTCAAACCCAAAACGCATCTGTTTAAAAAAACTGAAACTGAAGCTACAAACTTTAAACTGGTTTTCGGTTGCGTGTACGATTATTGAAGCGATTGTTCCATTTAACAAAGGTGGCAGAAGACAGCAGCAGGGAGAAAAGAAGTAGAGTAGGTGTCAATGGGTGAGTCAGAATCAAAGAAGAAAAACAAAAGACAAGAGACTCAAATCGACTCGACCGGCCTGAAGGTCAATTTGTGCATCGTGCCAACTGACAAATTGAGGTAATTTTAAATATTTGGAGCATGTTTTAAACGCAGTTTTTATCAACGTGGGATACCTCGATTTGCATAAAGAGGAAATGGAGCATAGAAATAATTAATTGGTTGTTGGTATTTAACCATCAATGACCATACTTAACTGAGCCAATTTATGAGAGTTGAAAGTATAACGTTTTTATGCAAATCTCAGGATCTTTTCAAGTTAAACAAGTGAAACTTCGAATACATCAAACTTAATACTAAAACCTTAAGAAAACATAAAAAAAACTGTCGGTGCCATACACTGCACGAAATAATCACAGCTGCTATAAAATTTCACTATAAACTCGCAATTACGTCAACAACGAGAAACCGAAAAACACAACCGTTTCCGTTTCCATAATCTATGCGAATAAATAGACAACTCAAGTCATTTTGGCTCGTTAAAAAGACCACCCATTCAAACTGTAATGGTCTCAACAATTAAACAAAAAAAAAACCCCAACAAATTGCACAAAATGCAAATTATGCGTTTGACAAAAAAAAAAAAAATACACTAAAAAATAACTTCATTTGAGCTTGAGGAATTGACATAACTTGCATTTAATTTGCCAGCGAAAGGCCAAGGAAAATAATGGGGTTTTTTTTGTTTGTTTGTTTTTGTTGCTGTTGTTGTTGTTGTTGTGATATTCGACTTTCTAAAACACCGAAATTGAAAGCTGTCATGTGAGCCAATAGATTAAAGGGAGAGCTAACTAAAAAGCAAAAAGTAAATAAAAAGATGAATTACACAACAGTTAAGTAAGAAACTTGGAAGACAGGAAGAGGGTTTTTTTTTAACTACATATATAACAAGTCAAGTGATTGGTTAGCCATTCAATTTTACAAGAAGATTTACTAAGGCTGAACGAGAACAAGGACATTCCCAAGCCAATGCAAGCCATGGCTTAGCACAATTCATTATGGCCAAGTGCCCCAATACATCCCATAGTGAAAGCGTGGCTTTTCAGCATGTTTTTTTTTTTTTTGTTAGCAAGCAAGCAAGCTGCAGCTTATCGCTCCATCAATATAAATCACAACAAAAGGCTTTTGGGCCAACGACAACGACAACAACAAAGTTATGGTTGCTGCCTTACGCATCCTTTGTGTCCATTGTTCTACATTTCCAGAGGAACTATTTTGGCTTTTGATGGATGCGTTTCCAGCAACAGCAGCAGCTGTTTGAGTTAACGGCAAAGAAGGACAATGAGAATGGTAGTCTCTGGTCTCTCTCTCTCTCTCTCTCTCTCTCTCTCTTTCTGATGCATCCATCACTCTGCTGGCCATTTTATATAAACGAGAGAGTCAACACATGGACGACATGGCTTAGAAGCTTAACTTTATGATGTCTTCTTAAAGTTTGTCTCACAAGTGATAATTGTGTAATTTAAGATAAGTTCAAACTTGAAATTGCTTCCAATAAAATATAACAAAGGTGACAAAGATATCTTTCATGTTTCTAGAAACCCAAACTAAGTTATTAACTTGCAGTAAATCAAAGTTTTTATTTATTAGCTTGGGGTTGGATTTTATTGTTTAAGAACAAAGTTCTCTAGCTACTGACAACAAATTGTTCTGTTGTTGCACGTTGACATTAAACAAGCAATTTTAAATGTGTTTATCGTGTTGCTGTCTCAATTTTTTATCTTGGCCTGCATATCTCACGCTTTTGCTTTTTTGTTGCTAATAATTTGCATTGCTAAATTCCCCCATTTGACGCTTATCTGACATTTATGTGTGTGTGTGTGTGTAGATTGTATCTGAGATACAGTAGCCAAAGTAATAATTCGACTTCAGTTTGTGTTTCTGTTGCCAGAGGCAAACATATGCAATTTACTATATTTTTGCACACCTCAATCTCAAACCCATGCAAATTGCTTAATAATAAATTCTGTTAATTGTCTTAAATGCCCCAAGATATTATTTCAGCTTGTGGAAGTCATATGATATTATATTTAATCAAGATATTTTCGTTTCGAAAGAAAGAAAAAGTTTCTCAAGCTTAACTCATTTTACCGTCAATTAAACTTTGTTAAAAATATATATTTAAATTAAATTGTTTATTTGGCAAATTGCTACTAAAAATTCAAAATGAGACCACAACGTTTATCAAATTATTATACCATATTAATTAGCACAAAAAGCTCTGCAAGAATTCAACACACGCAACCGGAACACAAAAAGTCGCTTTAAAACTTTTCTTCTCTCCGCTTGTTTTTAATTTTTTATTTACATGACACCGGAACATTAAAATTGCTAAAGAGTTGCGAGAAAGCAACCAAAATCACGAGCTTAACATGCCAAAAAAGAGAAACGGCAAGAAAAGGAGTGAGATGAGATGAGATGGAAAGGGCCGTGCCGCATGCAGGGCGTGTGTAAATTCACTTTTGAGTTAATTACTTCAAGTGTCTGCGTGTAGGGAGACAAAAAAAAAATGGCCGAGCCGGGAAAGGACTTCACAAAATGTGCTTAAAAACGCGTTAAAAGTGCGAAGCTCATTTTGTTAAATAAACAATTTAATTTTATTATATTTAAGCGAGTTGCTGCGAGCAAAGAGAAAAGTTAAGCGTCCCTGTAACAACAAACTGACAACATAGGCATATGAGACTATGATGATACCCTATCAAATGTTTGAAGCTGTTAAATTTTGGAACTATTTTGATAGATATTTTATTTTTTTAAATATTTTTGGAAGTTTTTTTTAGACAAATTAAACAATTTATTAATGATGCCCAAGAAAAATCTAGAACAACTTTAAGTCGTTCCTGATTAATGCTAAAAAATCGTTCATGAGAACAAGGAATTTCCCTTTAAACACTTTAAATTGCAATGCAAAGTTTCCCATTTAAAAAAGAAACTCATCAATTTACTTGCACTCCAACTGAATCTTAAATTAAATTCAACTGATTATGCATTTAACTGGAATCAATCAGGCTTTATTGTCGACCAAGAAACCGTGAAAGATAAAGCGAAAGAGAGGGAGTAATGGAAAGAGAAGAAGCAAAAAAGAAGAAAAATCATGTTGAAGCACAAAAGCAAGAAATCAAAATATAGAGAAATGCAATCATGTTGAAAATATTTGCATATGCTACACCAACGCCGCCACCACCCACTCCCATCAACCGGAAGCGGAAGTAAACAATGGCCAACAGCACGAGCAACAACAACAACCAAAGCGACCAAGAAGCCGGCTCACAAAAGGCACAAAAATTCGCATGAAAAGCACAAAAAAAGCGATCCAATGAACTGCGAATTCAGCGTATCCCAAAAAAAGAAAAACACAAAATGTAACTCGATAATGTTGGCGACGATGATGATGAATTGAAAAGCGCTTTGTTGCAAAAGCGCTTTTTGGCTTCAATTGGGGGGAAAGGATTACTTGCAGCCTTGATGACTGACTGCATAATTAGTCATGTCTACGAAGCTTTAAAACTCCATATTGAAGACTTTTAATATGAGAAATACAATTAAAAAGAAACTTGAAATGTCAGACAAAATACTTAAAGTTAAAAACTAATTATATATTTTTAAACAGAAACTACAGAAAATCTAGTTGAATGTTGTCAAATCGATAATGACAGCTTGGTCCCCAATAGAGTTAAAAGAAATGCATGTAAAAAAACACACACATGTAGAAGCAGGAAGAAGGAGACAAAAGTCAAAAGAGAAAAAAAAACAAAAATGCAAGTGTGTGCAAAAAGGAGAAGAAAGGAAGAGAAAACTGCAAATGGGTTTTTGAGTTTGAGATTAAACTGACGGGAAACTGTAGCAAATAGAGGAAGGAAGGAAGTGTGTGGGGCTAGGTTGGTGTAAGCGGGGTAATAACATCTTCTTCTCTCTGTCAATTGGCATTGGCATATTGACTGGAGTTTTACCAACATCAAAGTCGATTGCCCCCTGATTAATTAAAAGCTCTCTGAAAAGCAGTCTCTTTGTATTTTTGAAAGAAAGGGTGTTTATATATATATATATATGTGTAGAGTACAAAGACCCAGCTGCAGTTTTGCCTTGAAATGGAAATGAAAATGTCTAACCAAAAATGTCCTTTAATCCATACGCAATATGGCTGAGTGTGTGCATACTTGATCCTGGTCTAATGGCAAACCTACTACTAACCTTTTGTGTAGGTTAGTTGCATTTCTAGCTACCGATAATGGTGGCAAAGTGAATTTGCTTAACAAGGCGGAAATCGAAATAACCCAACAAACCCCACAACATACCAACCAATGATGCCTTAATGCTTTTGTGCAACGAGTTCAAGAACCCACATAAAGGAACTACAAATGGCAGAACAGGTAATTAAGAAAGGAAGGTAGATGAAGGTAGAGGAGAAGGAGCCAATTACATTGTTTGCGATTGAAACGCTCAAGGCGTCGTCTTAGCCATTTTCGTGTGGAACAGCTGTTGAATCATGTCCGAGATGTTGACTGAACTCAACACCCAACCGATAAATGGCCAATTAAAACGCAAATGAGCCTGTTAATCCAAGCAACAACAAATACAAGAACTGGATGCCAAACGAAAATAAACAAGAATACATAATAAACATGCATACCCATTAAATGTGATATATGTATTCGTACAAGTGTTAAAGAGACGAATGTGAAGAATTTAAAAGACAGAAATAATAATCAAAATCCAAAGAACCAAAGCATGTTCATCCTATTAACGATTAAAGAGAGGGCCGAGGGCGGCAGAATACCAGAATAAACTAGTTCAAATGAGGCTGTGGAGGACTTGGACAATGGCGCCAGAGTCGATTACAGAAAAAATAGACATTAAACGCAGAGGATGTGACACTAATTGCATTGATTTACAAGCAAAGACCCTATAGGCTGAATTTCAGCCTGAAAGGCATTTAGAGTCGAGGCAGTCAAGCAGGCTAAAAGGCAGACAGCCAGGCAATTCCAGGCGACAACTGATAAAAGTGTCTCGCTTATATAGAAACTGTTCACGATTCATTCTCAATTTGATACAACAAGAAGCGAACGATGAAACCCGTTCCTATTCTCCAAGTCAACAAACTTGTCGTTTATTCAGAGCTTACAGCTGGGCAGAGTTACATGAATTACGAAAATTATTCGCTTCTGCTCTGATTCGCTCTCAGTTAATAAGTTGTGGAGTTGCTTCGCGCTTTGCATTTTCAATTAGAAGAAATTATTGCTAATGAGAATTTAATTTACGCAAATGATTATCCGGCAAGGAAGTGGGTGTGGCATTAATATTATTGATTGGTGGTTTTTAAAGGAGGTCAAAATATTGAATGACTGCACAAACTTTAGCGAAACTTTTAATGAAAATGATATTAAGAATCGTTGCATAAGGTCAAACAGTACTCTAAACTTTACTTTTTTTATTTAACTTCTTCAACTTATGATTAAGACGTTAATATATTTCTCATTTTGCAAGTTAATTGAGTATTCAAGCAGTTTCCAATCTTAGTTGAGAAACCTAACCTTTTTTTCATTCACCACAGCAGTAAACTGCTTGGTCTTCTGTTTTAGTTTAGTTTCGCATCATTAGCAAAGTCACGTACCATTCGTGGTGAACTTGCACTTTTAAGTAAATTCTGCGCTAGGTGGAGCTTGAAATCGGGCCTTGAGATTGTTTTTGCTTGATGCCTGTTCAAAAGTTAAAAGGGCTTTTATCAAGTTTTATAAAAATATAACTTTCAAGTTAAATCATCTACAAGTCGATAGAGGTTAAAAGGTTCGTGATATATTTAAATTTTATTTTTTGAAACTAAAAATAGTGCTACGTGCCCCTTGGCATAAAATGCCTCCATTTCGAATGTGCGATTATGAGTGTTTGCTGTGCAGTTTAATTGAAAAGTGAATGGATATAAAAATAATAGAGCAAAATAGTGAAATGCTTACACGTGCTCTTAAAGGGAGGTGCTCGCTTGGTAAAAAATACTTGTTGATAAAACCCACGAATTTAGCGAACAAAATACAGAAATGTGAATAAACCAGAGACCTATTACAAGCGCAGGCGCCATTGTCAGCCTGGAACTGGAAAACGCATGCAGGAAGAGCATAGAAGAGAGGCTGAAATGTGTTCGGACACTTTTGATTCAATATTGAAAGCGCACGCATTGTCGATTGCTGGAATTATGTGAAGCTAGGAAACCGCACAAATGTTTCAACTCTCGGCCACACACGAAAAATGCTCGCAAAACAGTCACAGCTTGTCTCGTGAGCGGCTAACATGGCGTTGAACTGTTCCGTTCTTTGCATCCACTAAATATTGTTAAAGTCAACCTACAAGCTGCGTAGTATCTTAAGCCATGGGTTTGATGGAGACACTGCGTCGCTTGAACCCCGGCAGCCCATCTCGGGGTGGTTGTGGCATTGAGCTACAGCGACGTGGAAATGACAGCAAAAATAGAACTAATTCTTCGAATTGTCAGGGTCGGGTGGAGGAAAAGAACCTAGCACAGGTCACTGAACAATCGTTGCAGGTGTGGCGCACACTTCCAGCTGAGATACGACATGATCCCAGCATGGCCAGCTTTCAAATGGAAAATGAACGCATTCATGGTGAGTGAGTAAGAGAAGTGGGTTTCATTAAAACAACTAATCGATAACCGAATGCACCGAAGGTTCTACAGCGGGCAACAGTGATTTTGATGTAGAGGAACCCGACCTTGATCAAGAAGCCATTGAGCTGGAGGAAGGTATTGCAAATCGCCGGATGCAACAACAGTTGCAGGATGGTCTGGCATCCAGTTTTGCTGGCTCCGATTTTCTGGACATTAAACCAAGAGCCGGCGTTGAGAGCACTGATGATGAGGCAACAACAACACATTCTGATCATGAGCCACATGCAAATGGACCAGGGAATGCCAAAAGTATTGCCAGACGAATACATCACAGATCCAAGCGATCCAAGGAACAAATCCAACGGGATAAGCTCTGGAAGCGTTGTGGTCTCCTCGTATTGTGGGTATTTGCTGCTGCCGTCCTTATAAGTGTGGGTGAGAAGCATTTACTAGAGAAGATCATAGAAGTACCACAGGGCGAGCTGGGAAAATGTTAGTAAAAGTTCGTCATAAAAGGAAATGGGTTTTTAATGGTTCTTGTTTTCAGTTTTCCATTTGCATCAAAAACCAACTGGAGATTTTCGACTCAAACTTCTTGGCGCCTTTGAGAAGCCTTTTATATTACTTAATAGAGACAAGGAGGATTCCAATGAAACTTTTACACGCAACTATCTATATGTTCAACCCCAAATATCGTATAGAAGTAGTAGTAATAACAGTCGAGTGTTTAAGGTAAAGTTAAGGTCGATTTTAATGTGTTCCCGACTGATTTCAAGCTAATCATGCTTAGGACATTATGGAACCCTGGCAACTTGCTCTTGTGCCCGAAGATGAATTGGCTCAAGCACCCGCAGTGGCTCGTAACCGTACCTTTCGCATCGCAAAGAAACTGCAGGATCTACTCCTGAACAAGGATAGTGTATTTCGATTGCATATTTATAGCGATGTGGAACAGGATTTGGCCATTGAACTCACTTACAACCCGTTGATTGTGAACACACGTACAGGCAGTCTATTGGCCGGGATTATTCTACTACTCTTCTATGGTCTACTCGTGTGGGAGCAACTGGAACGTCCTTTTGTGGCCTTGATCTGCTCTGTGCTCTCTGTCACTGCCTTGGCAGTATTTCATGATCGTCCAAATATGGAGGAACTAAAAGAGTGGATGGACATGGAACTACTTACATTGCTCTTTTGCATGATGCTACTCATTCTTATTTTGACCGAGACAGGGATCTTTGACTATTTGGCTGTTGTCTGCTTTGAAATCTCTGGTGGCAAGATCTGGGCAATGATTTATAGCCTCTGTATTGTTACCTGTTTGGTGTCGAGTGTCCTCGACAATATGACAACTGTGCTGCTTCTTACTCCCGTTGCCATTCGATTGTGTGAGGTCATGCAACTGGATCCCATCCCAGTCGTCATGGGCATCATTGTTCATGCGAATATCGGTGGAGCCCTAACACCCATCGGAGATCCCATTAGCATTATCATAAGCACCAACCACTTCATTGTGGCAAATGTAAGTTGCTGCAGCAGAGAGGAAAAATCTGAGTATTAAACAATTTGACAATTTCCTTAGGGCGTCAACTTCTTGACCTTTGTGGCCCACATGCTGCCCGGTGTAGTGCTGGCAGTGGTGCAGAGTTGCATGTATTTGCGTCTCTACTATCGCAACATTGACAAACTGCGTCTCAATGAGCCCAAGGAGTTGCGAGAATTACGTCGTGAAATTAAAGTATGGCAGCGTGCTTTGAATGCAATTGCTGCCTGCTCCGAGGATGCGCAACTGGTGCGTGGAACGCTTTACGGCAAAGTGAAGCAACTAAAGCGAACATTGAGAAGCCGACAACAAGGTGTGGCATCCACAGAGATCTATGCGAATACTCTCGATGAACTGAAGCAGAAGGTAGGAGATTCAAAAATATTCCTTAAAGAATTATTTTCCTCAACGATGCCCTCTTCTCTTAACAGTATCCTATCAAGAGTAAGAAGCTGTTGATGCAATCATCTGGTGCTTTGGTTTTTGTTATCGTCTGTTTCCTCGTTCAATCCGTGCCACATTGGAGAACTCTACCTTTGGGCTGGGTAGCTCTGCTTGGTGTCATTCTCCTACTGATTGTGTTGAATCGTGAGGATATGGAGCACTTAATACATCGCATCGAGTGGACAACGCTGCTCTTCTTTGCCGCCATGTTTGTGATGATGGAGTGCGTGGAGCGACTTGGATTGCTTGTCAGCATTGCGGAGCTAACGGAGCATGTAATCCTTGCTGTGGATATGCATCATAGATTGGCTGTTGCCATTTTCATGATACTGTGGACAACAGCTTTGGCCTCTTCAGTTCTAGATAGCATTCCAGTTGCGGCAATGATGGTTAAGTTGGTCAACTCACTGGTGGCAAAGGAATCTCTGGGCTTACCTTTGCAGCCTCTCGTTTGGTCTCTAACCTTGGGTGCCTCCTTGGGCGGCAATGGCACCCTATACGGTGCCTCGGCGAATGTCATTGCAGCTGGCATTGCCGAACAACATGGCTATAAGTTATCCTTCACTCGATATTTGAAAACCGTTCTACCCATGATGCTGGGACAAGTTACTCTAATGACGATCTATTTAATGCTGTCCCACGTTGTCTTTAATTGGAATTGAAAGAGCTTATTTCCAATGAGGAAAAAAAATGTTGTATCAATCCCACGCGATTTATAAATCTATTTAATATTACATATTGAAATTTGTTTTGAATCTCAATGTTTTGGATGTAGTATTTTGTGATTTACGAAATAAAAATTGTATGAAATGTTTAATAAATGTTCAACTAACTATAAAAGTGAAAGTTGTAAATATTAAGACATGTCGCAAAAGTTTATAATTAGAATTCTTTGTCTTTTTGCTGGTTAGTTTGTGAACTTGTAGTATTACGTCTGAGAAAGGCAAAACAATCAATTGTTTCTGTCAAACGCAAGGAAATAATCCATCGATATTATTACATGTGTGAAATTAGCAAAAAAGGCAAAAGAAAAGAGCTTGTTGTTTAGTTAGTTCCGCTTTCCACATTTTCCACTGCTTTCCAAAACGCAATGCCACTTTTAAGTTTTTCACTTGAAATCCATTTAAAGCATTGACAGTGGAAATCAGACATAGGTCGCCAGCAGTTCGATGGCAACGAATCTAATTTTAATTGATTTCACGCAAAACGGTTAAAAATAAAAGAAATGCAAAGAAAAGAAATGTCGAATTTAATAAATTAAATTAGACAAGTGGAAAATGATAGAAGAAAATCCAGCGCTTTCTTCAGGTGTTTTCAAACGTGAAACGTGTTTGTTATATTTGTGTTGAGTGTTTTCTTGTGCCAAAGTGAAAATGTCTTTGTCGTATGGCTATACAAAGCCCACATTTTTGATAACTGATCACTCCCAGGATCCATATCATCTGGAGGAACCAGCTCCTGTCCATAACGATGACAACGACAACGATGGTGATCCTGATGACGATGAAGAACGCAAATCGAAGCTACAGGATTTGATTCGTTGGCTTCATTCCAGTGCCAAGCAACGTCGTAGTTGGTAAGTCTTAAAGTGTTTACTTAGTAAAGCATACGCAGCGTGTACCTCAATTTTTCTATTCATTTTAATTATGCTGTGGCAATTGTGGGGCAAAGTTTTTTCAATAAAAAAGACCAAGCATATAATTATTCCGAATGACACTCTTCTGCGCCTGTTGTAGAGCTTTTAACTTGGGCATATATATGTTTCCTTCTCAGATTTGCTTTGTGTCTTGCTCCGTAGTCATCTAATGCATACTAAATAGAAACAAATTTGTCATTTGGTACTTGATTTATTAAGTGGGAAGCTTGAAATATGTTTTAACTATCATAAAATTGAATATTAGTTTTTATATTCGTTGAAGTAGAAAAGGAAAAAGCACGTTTTATTGTTATTTATGTAGTTCTAATAAAATGTGGAACATGTCAAACAAAAAGACGTGTAATTGTCATTAGCAACAAATAACTTTCAACTATATTGAGCATGCGACACAATTGTTTTTCGAGTTTTGAGCAACTCTTAGCAATTGTCAATATCAATTCAAAAAAGTATTAAAAAACTTTATGTCTTTGTAAATCTCTGTTAAATCTTTGCAACAACGTGACAAAACAAACAAAATGCTTTCTCTATTATTACTAAGAAGACAAGCCCAGTAAATATCCGTAAACAAAATACTCATGACTCTGCAAAATTCCATAAAATCTTATGAATTGTGCTTTCAAGTCACGACAATTGATGGCGCTATTAATAAATAGTATATAGAGCTCATAATACTTGTATAATAGAGGCATAAATATAGGGGGCAAACAAATTAAACGCCAGCTCTTGAGCCATTTAAATGCCAATTTAAGCATTAAAGTGCGTTCGCAAAGCGAAACTTTTTTTTTAAAAGCTAAATCTAGGAAAATTAAGAGAATGCCCCCCCGATTTCAATTAAAAAGTTCCGCTTAGAAAATTAAAACTAAGATTTAAATGAACAAAATTACAGCGTAGTTTTTAATAAAAATATAAGAGATAAAAAATATGTTTTGATATGATCTACTTATTAACTGTACTTATAAGTGGAATATTAAATGAAAACTACTTTTAATTGAATTTTTCTTATTATAATATTAAATATATAAGGGCAGTTTTATTTAATGCATTGATGTTTATTAAAATTTATTTTATTTATTTTGTGCTTATTAAATTTTCATTAAGGAATTTTTTTTGTTTTTTGGTCAAACTTTTTGGCCATGGCATTGATAAATTGAGAGCTTGTCTAGTGGCATTATTGCTATCAATTTCAGAGCCACACATTAAAGTTTTTTGGCTTAAAAAAACACACACACAAACAAACAGAAAGTGAGAAGAAGGCAAAATCAATTACCACGTGATCAATTTTTAATGGGTATAAGGCAGACAGAAAAACAAACGCCAAAAAGGGTGGCACGACACAATAACAATGATGATGACGACCAGGTGGCATTAAATAATAACAAACAAAAAACGCGAAGGAGGCGTTGAAGGCATGTCGGTGTCTTAGTGTAGGTGTGTCAAGCTTTGCTTTGGGCCTTGACCAAACCTTTGTTCAGTGTGTTCAGTTTGCGGAAACATAGAATACACTCTTCTGTTTCTGCTTTCGGTTCCGCCTCATCGTAAATGTAGGCTTTCCTTAGTGAAATGTAAGCACGACAATTGTTTCTAAATGTGTGCGTGCCTATTTCGAGTGTACAATGTGTTTAAAATACTAATAAAAATTTAATAACATTTGTTAATTTCAAGCCTAAAAAGGGTATTCAAAATGATTGAACCTAACCAAAAGCACATCAAAGTATGGGATCAGTGTATGGGATACTCTTATCTAATATCAAAATCAGTTCACATCGATATTGAACACTGTTGCTTCTTCTTCTATGACAACCTGTTGCAAAGTTGCATTTTTACCCGTTAAACATGTACAAATATCAATAAATGAATGGAATGCACGAGCATTCAACAGCTGCCTGCACCTTGGCAAACATATAATATAGCAATTTACACACACACACAGAAAATTGCAAACTGTTTGAGCCTTGAAATACTCACACACAATCCACTGTCACTGTAGTGACAGTCACCGTTATAATATGTCAGTCACTTCATTAACTGCGCCTTTTGAGTTTTCAGATTATTGGTGGGGGGGGAAATTGGAAAATAAAGGAGCGTAAATTCCACTTGAAAGCGGCTTAAGTGCCAAACAGCGCGTGGCTGTCGAAGCAATAACAACTGTCGACAGAGTAATCGACAGAGTATATACCCTGTAGTATTAATACTTAGGCATATTGAAAATTGCAAACTCCCTTTTTATATTATTTATTATCCCTTATAATAGGGCATAAAATCACAATAACATTTTGTAGCTATTATAATAAGCATACGCCCGGTATGCCAGGGATAATACTCAAGTGGCGGCATGGGCCTCGCCATCTGTATATATAATCCATCAAACTAAGCTGTAAAGTCTTCTAGTACGAGTGTTTTGACTATTTTTACTTCATTGTCAGACACTTTTTGAGTGTGTTTATTTTTGTGTCGGCTTTTGTGGGCGTTGGGACTTGGTTTTTTTTTTATATTTAGTAGCACTTGAATTGCGATGGTTTGAAAATGCTATAAGAAAAAATCGCACACAACAAAAGTCAACACACAAACACATGCGAAATATGTTTAAATTTATCTTTTATGCGAGCTTATGGATAGAATTAGGGCATTCGGGATTTACGGCTATTTTTCAGACTATAAATAAGTACAAATATATATATTTTGCATATCCATTTGACTAAATCAAGAATGAGTTTTGGGTGAAGGGGAATCTGGTTATTTTGTTGACTTTCACACTTTCTAAAGCAGGTCAACAATTTTATAAACATTTTGTTAAACATATTTTAATATAGTAATAACTAAAAATTAGCAACACGTGTGTGTTTTACTGCCCACAAAACACAAATTTGACTTGCATTAATATGTATTACATATTTTAATTTTATCGCTGACTTGCAGTCTTTAATGGAAATCCAATGAATATAAAAATACCCTAACAATGGCAGCTCATTAGTCACAGCTAATGAGGCAACAGCGCTAAGGCCATTATGTAGGTGCATGGTATCTTTCTCTCACTCTGTATCAAGGGCTATTGAGAGTCCTCAACTGCGTTCAAGTTCAAGTCAAAGAGAACATAAGCTGGAACAGAGAGAGAGAGAGAGAGAGAGAGAGAGAGAGAGAGAGAGAGAGAGAGAGAGAGAGAGAGAGAGAGAGAGACAGAGAGAGAGAAAGAGAGAGAGACAGAGAGAGACAGAGAGAGACAGAGAGAGAGAGAGAGAGAGAGAGACAGAGAGAGACAGAGAGAGAGAAAAAGAGAGAGAGACAGAGAGTGAGAGAGAGAGAGAGAGAGAGAGAGAGAGAGAGTGAGAGAGAGAGAGAGAGAGAGAGAGAGAGAGAGAGAGAGAGAGAGAGAGAGAGAGAGAGAGAGATAGAGAGAGAGACAGAGAGCGAGACAGAGAGACAGAGACAGAGAGAGAGAGAGAGAGAGAGAGCGAGCGCAAACATATTCAACAGCTAGCAGCATTGAAAGCGTTGCCAACGTTAAAGTTAAGAAATTGAAAGCTCGTTACATTTCCATTCAACTATCGAGCGCTTTCAATCGTCGACAACAACAACAACAACATGAATAGAAACAGCTGCCCGACAGCAGCAACCGGCAGCAGAGCACAACGAAACTGCGCCTAGCATCCGAGATTTATTCAGTTCACAACTTTCGCTTGCGACGGACGTGTGCGACGCATCGGCTCTTAACACTCCGTTAAACTCTTTATTTGTCGCTCGTCAATTTTTCGGGCTTATTAACGGCAATAAATTCGAATAAAAATCAACACGAAATTGATTCTATATCTCAACAAAGTGGAATAACAATAACAAAGTGTAATTTGTACTAAAAAACATACTAAAAATCATAAATGTGCTTGAATTCAAAATTTTTTGTTAAATGTGTTATGAAATTTTAGTTTTTGTGGTTTTTTTAAGAATAATTTCAAGTGGTTATTCGCATTTTAACAGTATTTTTTATGTGGCAACAGATTAAGCTTTAGTGAAATTAAAGTTCCGATAGAGATGCAACCGTCAATACATTTTTCTATCTATCTATTTTTGCGATTATTGCTTTATACAGTTCTAATCAACAGCAACAGAGCATTCTCTAACCAATCACACTCTTCTACTTGTCTTCTACTTGTTAATTTAAAAGGTTTGCTAATTAGCTTTCAATAGCCAATCAAATAAACCAACAACGTTTCAACATAATGAATGTTTAAACCACATATGTCAAAGCTTCTGCACAGTTTATATCGTAATTACATGTTACAAAGGCATTAAGCTAGTATCGACTCGTAAGCATGTGAATTATTGGAAATATTTACAGCTGCAATGCCTCGAAATCTATTAAACATTTAATTAGCTTCGTAGAAAATTCAGTAGATAGTTTTTATTGGAGTGGTTTTAGACGCTAACACAGCATATACATTAATCAGTATTTTTCTGGATTGGCATAAGAAAAACAAACACACCCTCAATTTTAATACTAATTATTATAATGGCTTTATTATTTATGTTTGCCAATAGTTGACGACCACGCAAATAAGCAATATTATGTTAGAATCATTAACAAAATTCGAAGAAGCGAGGTCAAACCAACAAAGACCATAAGCCAAGGAGTCCACAAACCAAAAATGACTATTGTTAATGGCGCGCTCAAAAGTAGGCAACAAAAATATGTCATCCAACAGACACACACAAAAACACATAGACAGACACACGCACATTATGAGCTAAAATGAATTTCAAAACACATTAAAACTTACGCAGTTTTGTCAAAGTTTGTAAGGTTTATTTTTTTGTTAAGAGTATTAAAGAGCAATTCGGTTTTTTTTGTAAGTTGTTTGAATAAAATAATTGAAAAACGACAAAAAAAAAGTTTTGTTCTTTTGAATAAGTTATGTAAAATGAAATGAGATTTAAATGGAAGTATGTATTTCTTTTCTCTAAGCAAGTTAAGCTAACATTTCCAAAAGAGTTTCATACATTTTTAACCGAAGGGCCCTAGTCGGGAAAAATAGCTTCATTCATGTTCCTTTTTGTTGATTTTTTCGAGCTAAAAATGTTTGTGGGTGAAAACTTTTATTGCAAATTTATTAAAGTGACAACCCTACATAATTAACATGATACAAATTCAGGCAAAAATTTGCATAGGATGCAAACAAACACACACATGTAGCAGATTATATATTTAGACAGCGAAGAATGTTTGTTTGTTTGTTTGTGTTATGAACCGAGCCGGGTCATTAGGTCATTCGCTTGCCTGCTTTTGGATCCCATTTGATGTCTATATAAGAGCCCCAAGCCAGGCGCGTGACATTTAAACGCAAGGGTGTGTGTGGAGGGGGTGTGGTTGTGCGGTCAGTTATTTTGCATAGTTCAACTACGCGGAGCATGCCAAAAACAACAGCGAATAATTTACTTGTAACCCGCGCCATTGTTAATTACTTTTAAGCTACGCACAATTATTTGTTCGCTGGTGTTTGCCGGTGTTAATTACAAACAAATAACAACGATTGCGGGGATGTAATAGAAAGGGCCGACAACATAATCTCATCGAAATTAAAACATGTTAGCCAAAATAGAGTTACCAAACAAACACGCACACAACGTAACCAATAAACATGGCCTTACATAATAATACGTTTGTATACGCGCGCAGTTGCACTGGTTAACAAGGCATGATAAAATAATATGTATTATTAAACCAAATAATATAAAATCAAATCGATGTTATATCATTAATTCTATTAACGAATATTATTGACAAACAAACTTCTCAAATTTGTTAACAAGTGTAACGAAACAACATCCTCAAGCCCAATAAGAACTTATGGCCCAACTCAAAACGTGCTTACAACTACAAAGTACCATATTTATGTCTACTGGAGTTTGTGTATGTGTGTGTTGTGTGTGTTGTTGTGTGTGTTGTTGACTGTGACGTATTTAGTTATTTTGGGGATAGGTTCTAAGAATTGGTGGCGTAAATAAACATTGTTTAGTTGATTTCTAATTAATTGAACTTTTTATCCAACGGCAAGTAGAAATGACACGGTGTGAGCTGGACAAATTTCGTTGAACATCATAGCATGAATTATTAAAACATGGCTTATTTGTGGTGCCACCACAGTAACTTCAATTTGTGCGTTTCCCACACGAAGAAATTCAAGTTGGTTAAGGCTATAACGAATTCTTGAGTGCGCAACATGACATTAAATTCCATTCACTTCAGCAGTTTCGAAGTTGACGCAAGTGCAGGCTGACAAACTGGCAAACGTGGCGTATGCGTAATGTGCGAGTGACAATTTCAAGTGACGCAGACACAACAAGAAACGTGCATCAAATATTAAAAGAATTATTCAAGTTTAACAACAACAACAAAAGTGTACAAAAGAAAGGTCTAAAGCCGCATGCAAATTCAGTTTGCAGCAGCCATCATAATAAACATTAATAAACCGCTGTCTATAAAAAAAAACATAAATAAAAAATAAATTTGTGATGCATATTAGTCAAAGCCCAAGCGCAAATAAAAACAACAACTAACTCAACTCAGCTAATTCAATTAAAGCCATCAAAATTGCGTCAAGCTTTAATATCAGTATTGACACTGCTGCTCGCTCGGAATCCGGTCTTGAACTTGGCCCTAACAACGGCATCAACGTGGGTCAACACAGCCCGGCAACCGACTCCAAATCAAGCTCAAGGCGCAATAGCCAAGTTTCAACTAAAAGGAATAAACGAAGACAACGCTTTAAGCATCGAATTTGGCTTTTTAAGATGCGTATGAAAGTGGACAAGTTTTGTCTGCAACGACAGGCGTCCGAACTAAGCGAAAAGTTTCCACAGCCAAGGTAAGAACAAACAGTCCAAAAATGCCAACGCAAGAGTGTGACAAGGCACGCCAAAACTACAATAAACAAACACCAGCTAAAATAAATAATAAATATTGTCAGAGTGAATTATACAAGTTACAATAAAATGTTTAATGACATTCGGTTAGCTTTATTAACTTGGAAATGCTCGAAGGCTTTAACTTTGGTTCGTTAGGTTTAAAGGGAATAGTGTTCGATAAAGGTGACCTTCATAATAAAATACAAACTTTACAAACTAAGTTTATCTGTAAGAGTGTTGAATCTTCGACATGCATCGTCGACTATAAATACTTATTAAGTTTGAACTCACAATCCAAAACAAGATTGTTTCCCTGCCCTCAAAAAAAAACATTTGTAAAACTAAAAACAAAACTAATTTACCTCAATGTTAAATGACAAGGACATGTGTCGCCAACACGAGCCTTGCAACCACAAGAATGAAACGAGAAGAGAGCCTCGTTTTGTGGTCTTAAAATAATGTCATATCAAGCATTTAATTTTCGTTTGTCAACAAAATGTTTGCTCATGAGAAGCAACCAGTTTAAACAGCTACTTTAAATTTATTGAGCTTCAGAGGAAAAACGATAGTTTCAGTTGACTTCGCAATCAATCCAACTCAACCAGTTCGGATGCTTTCTCTCTCACAGCAAAGAATCACAGCCAAAGGTCAAGCTAAAGACCAAAGTCAAAGTCAAAGCCAGTGCACTAATTAATTTTGTGTGCGCCCTGTTGCTTTCAGCCTCCCGCTGTCTTCTCCTGGCTCTCTTCCCTTTCTCTCTGTTTGTGGCTGGCAGATATTATTCAGCAATTATTTTTCAATGGCCTGCAGGACTTGCCAACTACTGCGTATACGTAATCTCTTTATGTCTGTCTGCCCGTAGCTTATCACTCATGCGTCCTCCCTTTGCGCTCAGTCAAGCAGACAGACAGTCGACCTGTTGTCATTAACAACTTCACCGTTTCAAACTAAGCAAAAATGTGGGTCAACATTACTGAATGGGGCCCTAAAAAAGACGAACAAAATGGCGCTTAATTTGTTGTGAGGGGTGTGTGTGGCAAGAGGAAGATAATGATACTCTACTTTACAATGCCCTGCAATATATATATATTTCATACTTAAAATTTCTTTTACCCTTTTTGTCTATTTACTAACTGCAGGGTATAACAATAATTATGATGACCTCGGCTAAGTAACAAGGTCAGCAGTTAAATTAAGTAAGGGCAACATGAGCGCCATTTTTATATGCTACTAGTTTGGCCAGCAGCGTGGTTTTGAGCGCATTATAAATGTGATTATGAACGTGACAAAGGTTGATAAATGCATGTACGTGTATGCATGTTTTGTGTGTGTGCGTGTGTGTGTTATGTGTGTGTCGGCATTGTTCGTTGCGTGTGAAATGCGAAATGGCAAGTGTCATAAACGTTATGCATAATTAAAACAATTTGAGGCACAAAATTGGGTATTATAAAAAAAAAGTGCGCCTGGCAAACATTTAGGAATATTGCAAAAGAGAGAGAGACTGAAGAAGATAAAAATCATAGGCATCAGTATAAGTAAAAGGCGAAACGAATTTAAAGGAAGAGAATAATAATATAAATCCCCGAAAGTATGCTATAAATATGTAATAAACGAATATTTGTACATGGAGTATGGAGGATAAATGAAACTAGAGTTTCTATTAAATAAACTAAGAAAAAAAAAAGAAGTATGAATTAAATGTGAGAAATACACAAATTAAACCGATTGAATAATAATTAACTTTAAATCAAATGCACAAAATTTAAATAAATATTAGACAAATTCCAGTTAAAAGTTATTCTAGATATTGTCGAGTTGTGCAATGCCTTTTAGAGATCCAATCTCCAATAAATGCATATATATATATTTTTAAAGGAATTCTTGGGTACGTGTGCAATGCGTGGGAAGAGATAACAATTATATTGTGTGTGAGTGAGTGTGTGTGTGTGTGTGTGGGAAGATTTAGTATGTTTTTCAAGGCTTTCAACTTCGTTGTTGTTGATATTATAAAAATAGCCCACCTCGTCTGGTTCTTCCCCCACCAACATTCTCACACTCAATAAAATGGAGACGTTCACTTTAAATAAGCTTCGGAATTGAAAAAAGTTAATGAGGTGTGTTCACATAGCAAGCGATTATAGAATGTCCCTCGCGCTCTTTCCTTTTACTTTTCACTTTTTGTATCAAATAACATTTTATTTTTGGCTATGTAATTGTCTTATTAAGCCTGTAGCACAATGACCTATATTAATATAATAATAATTATTCTTTTCACTGTAAATGTCCCAAAATGAGCTTCGTTAAAAAAAAACTGCGAAATGTGTTGCTCAAGCAAAATTCACTTAACCTTGGCAACAAGTTTGATTTATTCAATTCAATTGTTAATATTCAAATTGCAAGCCAAACCAGTATTCAATTATGTAAACCTAAACCAATATACATATATCATTCAATCGCTAAAATATTTTAATTTATGTTTGTTACACAAGAATTCTAGCTTCAATAATAATAAAACATACTGTGCTATAAATAATACATTAGCTAAGCCAATTATTGACGAATAGTCAAACTGTAACTGAGACGAGCTTTTTGTTGTAACGATTAACGTCATTCGGAAGAGACCAACAAGCACTTAATTGGTATACATTATTGTATGCCACTCTCATTACATCTATGGCCCTTCGCTCTCTCTCTCTCTCTCTCTCTGTTCGCTCTATCTTTCAATTTGTGTAGTGATGCGTGCGATCAGTTGTTAGTTCTTATACACTTTTTAAGCGTTGGTATATTGTGAGTGCATTGCACCTGCACTCAACTATTGTTATAACTGTAATAATAACGGTAATAGAGTATACTGCAGTCGTTGACGTTCGCACTTTGTTTTGTTCGTTGTCGGTATGAAACTTTTCCATTTCATGCATAAGCTCTTCTTCTTCTTGTGCTCTATAAAAAGAATTAACGCGGCTTTCGATTGTACTGTAATATGAGAATCTCTTTCATTTTAATTAAATTGCATGTTCTTATCACGCAGTATGGACTTGTCAGGGTCAAGTGTTCTCGTTCTTATTATTGTTATTATAATGCGCTAAGAGGTTTTTTTTATATTACGTTTCACTTAATATAAGCCAAGGGGCAATCAGAAACTTGCAGGTGTCAGTTTCACGATTAATATTTTTGTTGTTTTTGCACGATTTTTTGCATTAGAAAATGCTTAAGGTATTACATTACACTCATTTGGCAATGTACGAAGCTTTCATGCTAGTGACGTAAGAGTGACGTCAACTTGTAACCAGCTTGTAACTAACGGCAATGTTTTAAAACAGAATTTAAGCTGAAATGCAGTGTGGAAAACAGTAACTGGCTCTTAAAATATGCAAATAAATGCAAGTGCAAAGAATTTAATAAGAAAAAGTATTTAGTTTATTTACATATTATTGTTTAATATTATATTCCAAAAACTATTGAAAGTATGGAATAGTAAACAAACTTACGCATCAATTAACTTACTTCATTTCTTACATACAAACTTAAATGATCGCATGGCTAGTTGGTAGGGTATAAAAGATGATCGCTGGCTGGATTAAAGGCATCGGCACAGCGCACAGCTGTCAAATTTGATAAATCAAGTGTAATTGAAAGAAGTGCAAATAAGCCAACGCCAGCAATGAAAACTGAACCGAAGCACATGACAAGCAAAAGCGACAAAAACAAAACTATAAAGAAGAGCGATCAAGAAATATGAAACAGTAACAGCAACAGAAACCGCAAGCAATAAAGTAAACACGCAAAAGCACAACAACAACAAAACAGTTATGTTTTTCGCATGGGCTTAGCCATAACAGAGAGCGAGAGCGAGAGAGTGCTTTGAGTGACAGATCTCAATTCGGATTATTATGATGATCTGTTGAGCCGTTGCATGTGCACAAGTGAAGTGGGCGGGGGAGTGAAGGAGGTGGTGCGCAAACGCATAAATGCGAATAATGAGCAAAGCATAACTGGCAAAAAAGTGAATATCAGGAACCATCATATTTTCTTCTTTATTTTTTGTCGTCATCATTGTTGTTGTAGTTTTTATATGCTTTGCTTTGCTTTGCTGACTGCGACGCGACGCGACTTTTTCGTCGGCGCATTAAAACCTACAAAATAGGGTAATAAACTGTGCATGCTAGTTAGTAACGCTAGGGCGACCCATCAATGCAGTGTGTTTTGGTCAAGCCGAAATAGAATATTAGGAATAAGAAATAAAAAACAGCACGTGATAATACTAAAACTAAAGTGTGTATGAAAAACACATAAATATTAAGCAAAAAAAAGACAATTTTGTATATTTGAGTATAGAATTTAAGTAAAGTTCGCGTGTGACTTGCGATTTTAATATATGTAATATATTAAAACACATATTACATATAGTATTTCTTCGCGTGTATGTGTGTTTGTGATATATACTTGAACTCTTCCTAACTTGACGAACTGATTGGCAACTGGAAAGCTGTCTGACAGCATAAAGCGCCAAGGATGTCCTATAATTACAACAACAGCACCGAGGATCACTCATATGAGGACGAGTATGTTCCTTCCTATCACTCTATCACTCTAACTGACTCTTCTTACTTTGAGACAGTCGAGCCAAAAACTTGCCCTAAAGCAAATCAACTTGTAGTAGCTTGTCAGCAACAAAATTCAATGACTAAGAATTTTACAATGTGTTTCGTTTCGATGAAAACTAAAAACAATTAACATAAAATATCTGTGTCACGATTATTTGCTGTTTAATTCGAAAAGGTGGGAATAAATAAGTCTAAAGAATTTTGATTAAATTAAAACTTAATTAACACTTTGTAGAAAAGTTCATAGATTTTCAAAGCTGTCAAAGCTCACTTCCTATCGCAAGAGATAAAGCTACTCAAACTGTATAATACCCTAGCTAATATGCAATATGATCAAGGTCTATACTTTTATACATGTTTATATTTAACTGATTCCAAGTGCATTACAATTTGACGAGTTTTGAGGCACACACACTCAAATTCAAGCCAATAAACAAAGTGCCCTACAATATATATGTACATATGTATTTACTTTTATACGAATACATATGTACATATGTACATTAAGCTGAACAACAATTTAGCAAGTTCAAACAAAAGTGTCGGAAATTGTATCCAGACTTGCATAAGTTAATATCTATTCAGATGAGCGCACTATATACAAGAGAGAGACAGAGATTACCCCATAAAAATCAAATAATAAAAATCAGTGACAGCTTAGTTTTTTTTTTAGTTTGTTGTCTTTTTGCCTTGCATTCTGCCAGCTAAATTTAACTAAATATAATTTATGACTTATTTCATTGTGAGTGTCGCATTTGTTTATTCCTTCTAAGCGGCATTTGGACTAAACTAAATTAAGATTTCTGACCACTTGAATCTCGAGTGCACAAATTGCATTTATTTCTACACTAAACAAGTGCGCACGTGATCTGAAACCCCCATAGCGAGTAGTATAAGAGTGAGTAAGTGGGCGAGTATAAGAGTGAGTAAGTGGGCGGCGAGTGAATGTATTCAAAGTATTCTATTCTATTCTATTGAAAGTCTCATCTGTGTTGACAATCTAATTGCTGCAATAAAAAAAGAGAAGAGTCATTAAACTTGCATATGAATTGTAATTAAATACGCCCTATTTACCATTTACCCCTATTTATCCCGACAGCTGTCTTAATTCTTTCTTTCTCGGATTGACCTTAGTTAAGCGTGCTGGCTAATTAAGCCCCCTACTCTTAATTGTCTATTGTCACTTGACTTTGAAATTGCTTTCTTTCTTTATTTTTTACTTTCTGTCTTACAACTGCTAATTTGCATAAGAATTACAATGTTTTATCCGAGACTTTGATTGAGGCTTATCAAGCGTCCGACCTTCTCATTCGAATTTTAGCCCATTTACATAATATTACTCTATTCGTAATTATTATTATGGTATAAATGTAAACAAAACAATTGAACAAATTTCATAGTTGAATCGAAATGATAAACAATTATTTATAAAGCTAAAAAACAATTCAATCATTATTAAAATTAGAATTTTTAATGGTGCTTTCTATAACCTGATCTCAAAACGCATTTAAACGTTTTTACATTTGATTTTATCGCTTATTTTTAAACTTTTTAATTCCAATTTGGGTAACAATTGAATATCCACTTAACAAGCTTACATACAATGTAAAAGGCAAGAGACAAATAAATTGTACAAATATAGAAAATTCTTAAAAATAAAATCAATAACAGAGAACCTTTAACAACTTGAATTGAATTACTTAAGAGGGGATGATGCTTTAAGAGGACGACACGTGCCATACCATTCTTACCTTAGCAAAACAAATTTAAAGTTTAAAAAGCGAAAATTTATATCACATTCAAGTAATCCTATAAAATCTTATCTTTTTCTTTTCTCTTTGTTAATTTTTGTTTCTTCCATTTTGATGGCTCCCCAATGACGAAACCCCAAACTCCCTAATTCATTCCCAAAATGCCACATCTGCAGCGAAGTTACAGAAGGTGCCTTACAAGTTTGGCGCACGCTGCCCGAACGCATTCGACAGGATCCCAGCCTTGCATCGTTTCGGCAGGAACACGAGCGTTTACATGGCGGTAAGTACTTCTATCACATTTGTTTTGTTGGGTTTTGTGTTTTTCTTTTTTTAAGCTCCTTGGTTTGTTATTGCCATATGCTACATATATGTATATATTTTAGTAGACATATTATAAAATGCTGTGTTGTCTTAAAGGCCTATTCAAAATAAAGCTACTTTAGTTTCACACGGCTATATAATAAGCAACAACTTTTATAAATAATTTCTTCCTCTCTTGATTCAGCAAACTCGTTCAATTAACGCTATCGATAATTATCGATAACAGAAGTAGTCAGCTTTCTCTTGTATTATCATCATTTTAAGCTTACATTGTGTTCGACTCGCCGCTTACACACAATTTTTATAATAATTTTATTTGTTATGTTATTTTGGTACATTTGTTTTTATTGCTGTAATTATTGTTGAATTTTTTGATTGCGATTGGCGTTGGCGTCGACACTTGGCATTGACATTGGGCCAGAGTAAACAGGCTTTTTTTTGTTTTGTACAACTTATTTGACTGACAAATTGCGACAATGTTTATCACTTTAAATTGTTTAATAGAGACACTAGTAGAGCTATCGCAGTCGTTGTATCATACTATGTTTAGGTCTATCATAAGTATTATGCTAATGCTAATGACAAACACTTGCCGTAATATGACAAAGTGGATGACAATGATAACAGTCAAACCATCCCACATTAAACAGGGATAATACAAATGACGTCGCATTTTAGATATAGATATGGATTACCTTTATCCTTGCGTATTCTGTCTCATGGTCAATGTTCGAGCTAATAAAATAGCCAACTCCTGGTATACTCAGTCAGTCATCAGAGTCCTTTCGTTGCGAGTACAGCTAACTAATGAACAAGTTGGCTTATAAATACTTACCCATACCCATTCTAGGTTCATAGAAATCCATAAATAGATTAAACTCTTTGCTAATTAGTCTCTTCGAACTTTTCAGATGCTGAACCCTCACCCTTGGAGGATGTGGCTGAGAATGATGATGAGCTGGAGCATGAGGATGAGGCACAACGTAATGGACATTTGGAGGAACCTCGCGCTTTCACACAAATTGGGATCAATGTGACAAATGAGGCGGGACAGGTGCATGTTTTGGATGGCAGGTTCGTAGTTCTGTGCACTTTGATTGTCAGTTACGTAATTAGTGCAACCAGTTTTCTGTGATACCCCTACCCAACTCTAGGGATCTGGAGAATAACAACGATGATCAGCAAGACGATGGCGAAACCTATTGCAAAAGTAAAGTAAGTTTAAATCTAGGAAAACTTTTCTTACAAAACTCAACTCTTAATTCAATTTTATTACCCCCATTCAACAGATTAAAAAGTATTTCATATGGTTCAAGATATCGATTCTTTTGGGTGTGTGGTGTGTTTTTACCGCCTTTCTAATGTCCAACAACGAACATGTGGATCAATTGAGCCTCATAAGTGTTCCCAAAAACAGTTCAACGAGAGGTGAGTACCAAACCGCAAAAAAACTTGTTCCTTGACAATAATTTTTGCGTTTCTAGTCTTTGCCATTGCCACATCAACCCTTGAGCGCATTGGATTGGGTTTGCGTGGTCCATTTCGATTGCAGGAGAATGATTTGCAGTTGAATGAAAGTTTACCGTTGCCTGTGTTGCAAGTGATTGTGTCACGCAGCTACTATGATGCACAGGATAAGGAGATCTATACGGAGAATGCAAGTAAAATGTGGCAGCTGGATATTGTTTATCCGGAACTCTTCGATGGCACACAGGATACAAAAAAGTCTCGCACCTTTGAGCTAATTCCCGCCGATGAGAATAAACTTGCCGAAGCGAATGTGACAAGACTTAGTTTCGAGCTGACAAGCAGCATTGATGGTGAACTGCCGCTACAGCTAAATGTGGATGAATCCCCGATATATAAGAAACATGGTGTTCTCTATGCTGCTGCAGTGCTTTGTGGACTTTATATCATGATCATTTGGGAGATTGTTAATCGAACCTTTGCTGCCATCATTGCTTCAACTCTATCCGTTGGCATACTGGCGGCACTCAACTCTCGACCCTCAATGGCCACAATAATGAGTTGGATTGATGTGGAAACTCTGCTGCTGCTCTTTGGCATGATGATCCTTGTGGCCATACTGTCCGAGACGGGCGTCTTTGACTATCTAGCTGTTTATGCCTACAAAATCACAAATGGCCACGTCTGGCCTTTAATCAACTGTCTATGTTTGTTTACGGCAGTTCTTTCGTCCTTTTTGGATAATGTGACAACGGTTCTGCTGATGACGCCGGTGACGATACGCCTCTGCGAAGTCATGTGCCTCAATCCCGTGCCCATTTTAATGTGCATGGTCATCTATTCGAATATTGGCGGTGCTCTAACTCCAGTCGGTGATCCGCCCAATGTGATCATTGCCTCCAATAGCTACATATCCAAGAACGTGAGTAATTTCAACTAATAATAATCGTATCTTATCTAACATCTTTTTGTTACTTTCACTGCTTAGGGCGTCAACTTTGCTGTCTTTACGCTGCACATGCTGCCGGGCGTTCTTCTGGTGATGGTTCAAACATATTTGCAGTTGCGCTATAAGTTTCGCAACATAAGCGATTTACAATTCAAGGATTCACCTGAGGTGGAGGAGCTGCGCCATGAGATTCATGTGTGGAAACGTGCTGCAGCCAGTTTGTCAGCCTATTCCAAGGACGAGGAGCTTGTGCGTCAAACTCTTATGAAGAAAGTTAATCGTTTGAAGCGTAGTCTCAAAAAACGCATGACTGCAGTCACTGTACCCGCGCCAAACTATCAACAGACTCTGGCTAATCTTCAAGCGAAGGTGAGAGTTCAGTACAAGACCTACGTATATCACCACAACTTATCCTATCTTTCTTCACCTTCCCCTTTATAGTATCCCATTCGCAATAAACAGCTGTTGGTCAAATGCACAGCTGCCTTGATCTTTGTGATTAGCTTGTTCTTTTTGCATTCGGTGCCGGAGCTGCAACGTTTATCCTTGGGTTGGACTGCACTACTGGGGGCCATTTTCCTTATCATATTGGCTGATATTGAGGATTTGGAAGCTATATTGGCTCGAGTCGAATGGTCCACATTGCTCTTCTTTGCCGCATTGTTCATACTTATGGAAGCCCTGACCGAACTGGGTCTAATCGAATGGATTGGCAACATGACAGAGGGCTTAATTTTGGGCGTGGGTGAAGAAAGACGTTTAACAGTTGCCATTTTGATTATATTATGGGTAGGTCTTGGCAAAAAGTGTAAATGCCATCATTATAATGCTTATGTTTTCTGTGTTCTAGGTCTCTGCTGTGGCTTCCGCTTTTGTGGACAACATACCGCTGACGACTATGATGGTTAAAATAACCATTTCCTTGGCACAGAATAGCGCTTTGAATCTACCGTTACAACCACTTGTCTGGGCACTTGCCTTGGGCGCCTGTTTGGGCGGTAAGTTTTTTATAGAATTTAAGTATTTTATTGCTGCTCTAACAAAAAAATATTTGTTTTTGTACTCTTAGGTAATGGCACACTTATTGGTGCCTCGGCGAATGTGGTATGTGCTGGAGTTGCCGAGCAACATGGTTACAAATTTACATTCCTAGAGTTTTTCAAGTTAGTTTTTAACTTCTATATCAAAGGAGTAACGATTCTATTAACCTTTAATGTTTTCCCTATTACAGAGTCGGTTTTCCTATTATGATTGGCAGCATAATTGTGACAACGGGCTATTTGTTGGTGTCGCATTCGTTGTTTTCGTGGCATTGACACTGGTGATGATGTTGCCCCCATTTGTGGCATGGAATTGACTGTGTCGATTTCAAAACAAGGCGCACTTTACCTCGTTACCTACAGAGCTACAGCAAACAAAAGAAAATGTTTAACATTCTATACAATATCAGCTGCAGTTTGACTAGCGTAAAACGAGCCAAAATTAGCGGCAAAAAACAAATAAGCTGAAAAAAAACAACATTTCTAAATACACTACTAAATACTACCGGCATACTCTGAGTATGCTTTGAGCATATAAAACTCATACTAAAAACTAAAAAGAAAACTATAAGATACAAAAGTAAAAACAAATCACATTTATTTTTACACATCCATTGTTGGTGTAGTGTGTAGTCTAATTAAAAAATATTAAAAAAAAAAAGTACCAAAAACAATTTATATGTAAAAAATAATAATTATGTGAAAAATACCGCTGAAACTGTGAAACAATTGCTATATAATATATGTATATACGAACAATAATTAACATTAACAATTATTGCGGCTCGTATAATACTATTTATTAACATATTTAGTTTGAATTAATGTATTCAAAGTGGTTTCTAACAAATGTTTTATTGTTTCAATGTTATAAACGAGTATAAATGTTGAACGTATGGATAAAAAAAAAAAACAAAACAAAAAAAAACATGTTTAAGTTTAGTTTCTTAATTTGTTTATAATACAATTAGTGCTTTAGCTCTAGTTAAAAAGCCGTAAGCATAATAAAATGTAAATCAATTATTTTAAAAGCTCTTAATTTATTATTCTTAAGAAAGTTTATTTTCTAATGATTTTTACTAAGTTTCTGAACTGAACTCAAGAATAGCCTGCTTGCTTGCAACACACTTTCGGCTTAACAGCAACTTAACAGAAATGTTTAGTATTTTATTAACAGCTTAAAAGCATGCAATGATTTTTTTGTAAAAAACATAAAGCTAACGATTTTAAAAAGTCAGGTAAGCTATAACACTTTTGACTAATAACAAATATTTATTACTTGGGTGTCACACTTTAGCGCGTCTGCTGCAACTATTGAGTTTACATTTGCGAAACCAGTAAAACTGTCAACACTTTTGAAATCTAAACGGCCGACCAAAAACAAACAAAACCAAGCCATTAAAATGGCAATTATCGTCACACGCTTGCCTCGCCATCATTATTTGCATATCATGCATTGACCGCAACGTTTCTCTATGCATTTTATCACATTTGCCCGTTTGCTGTTATCTAAAAGACACAGCAATTTTCCAACAACATAAATAGTTTTGACGGTGTGTTCGTTTCTATTACATAAACTTTTGTCTTGGGTAATTAAACAACCAAATGTCAACCATAACACATCTAAAAATATGTATGATAGGCATAGAGGTTTAACTGTCTGTCTCTCTCTATCTCTGTCATTTAGTTAGGTTTATGAGTCGCTTATGCAAATCTGTACTTTAAAGCTTCAGTGCTTTTTGTACCGTAACATGAGGCTTGTGCCTAAAATTATATATGTACATAAATTGACAAACATACAATTGGGCAGTTTAATGAACTTGAAAAGCAGACAAACGGATAAAAATATTCGATTTGAAATTGATATAGAATTTGACAAAATAATTTTTTAGTTACAAGCATTTCGATATTAATACATTCATAAATACTAGAGTCACCTTAAATCATTAAAGCTGACATTTAAAACTCTTATTTCAGACTGGCTGTCTGCATGACTTATTATAACTAAATATAAAGAGTGCAACAATTTCTCATTTATACAGGTTGAAGAAGTTGATCACGAGTTAATAAAAATAACAACGGATGCCTAAATTTTTTAATACATCTAATTAACTCTAAAACGTTGTGCTATAAAATATATATGTAATTACTATTAATTCAGATTTATTGACGTGGCATCAAAAGCTTGATTCAGTTTATTCACAAGTCGTTAGCCAGTTTGCTTAAATTCTAAACAAATTCTAGTTCGCGTACCAGGCAAACATAATTTTGTTAGTCAGAACAGCCAAAATCAAAGAAGAAAACATGACAGCGCTACTGCGCTCACGAGCATGCTGAGCCTTGAGCTATATTTAAGCACGATTTTTTTGTTTCTTCTGTTTGTATGTTTGTAGTTTTGCATCTTTGTATGTATGTTTGTTTGTGTGGTTTGTAAGTTTCAGCGAGGTAAATTGGTAAAAACCTATTGAAATTTTAGTTAAAGTACCGGGCAATCAGAGTGCTGCAGCCGTTTTGGTTTCATTACGAAGCATAACCATTTGTTGCTGTTAGAGATGGGGACATATATATTTGTTCTAATCTAACCAACCGTCCCATAATCAAATTTCTCAAAGACAACTAAACTAGTGCTACTGCTCATACTCAGTCACCTTTACCGTTGCTGTTCAACAAAAGAGAGAGAGACAGGGGGCTTGAAGATATGGATCTGGATCTGCTCTTCTCAATCCTTCCAATTACTCGTATAGTTTCCAGTGAGATTCATAGAAAATGAAGAGCGCTAAAGCTTATTTGCCTATGCAATTGACAGCCCGGCAATAACAACTCGCATTTAGTTGTAGACTTTATACCGCCGGCAATGTACACTTATGCTGCTCTAATAACAATTAAACATAGGTGAAAACGAGAAATATTAATGAACAAAGTTTTTTTAACTCATTAAATTATTATTGAATATCATCAAAAACCAGCTGCTGATTCTATTCTAGCCTGGTTTTTTAGTTCGAATGTCGACAGGTTGAAGAAGTTGATCACGAGATAATAAAATAGCAACGGATGCCTAAGTTTTTTAATCTATCTAATTTGTTATAAAACTTAATGCTTTAAAATACATTAACTAAATTAGTGTGTTTTTAATATGGTGAACGCTGTTTCATGCTACATATATTAATTGAGATTAACTGACGTTGCATCAAAAGCTTGATGCAGTTTTATTGGGATGTCGTTTTAGCAGCTTGTTAAAATCGTTAAAAACCACAACAAAATCTAGCTCGAATACCACGAAAACATAAGTCAGCAGTAGTTGTTTTGTTGAGGCAGAACAACCAAAATCAAAGAAGGGCGCGAGAAAAGATGGCAGCGCTGCTGCGCTCACGAGCATGCTGAGCGTTGAGCTTTATTTAAGCACGACTGTTTCTTATCCTCTTCTGTTTGCATGTTTGTATTTTTGCATCTTTGTATGTGTGTTTGTTTGTGTGGCTTGTAAGTTTCAGCGAGGTAAAATTGGTAGAGATTCCAGCAAAAGTACTAGGCGAACAGAATCAAAAGCTGAGTGCTGCAGCAATTTTAGTTTCCTTAAGTTGGTGCTTAAAGCTAAATCATCTGTTAATGTGATAGAGGGGGATCAATATATAGCACCTAGATAAACTGGTGCTTCTGCTCATACTCAGTCACCAATTTACCGTTGCTGTTCAACAAAAGTGTGAGAGAGAGGGGGCTTGAAGATATGGATCTGGATCTGCTCTTCTCAATCCTTCCAATTACTCGTATAGTTTCCAGTGAGATTCATAGAAAATGAAGAGCGCTAAAGCTTATTTGCCTATGCAATTGACAGCCCGGCAATAACAACTCGCATTTAGTTGTAGACATTATACCGCCGTCAATGTACACTTATGCTGCTCTAATAACAATTAAACATAGGTGAAAACGAGAAATATTAATGAACAAAGTTTTTTTTAACTCATTAAATTATTATTGAATATCATCAAAAACCAGCTGCTGATTCTATTCTAGCCTGGTTTTTTAGTTCGAATGTCGACAGGTTGAAGAAGTTGATCACGAGAAAATAAAATAACAACGGATGCCTAAGTTTTTTAATCTATCTAATTTGTTAAAAAACTTAATGCTTTAAAATATATTAACTAACTTAGTGTGTTTTTAATATGGTGAACGCTGTTTCATGCTACATATATTAATTTAGATTAACTGACGTTGCATCAAAAGCTTGATGCAGTTTTATTGGGATGTCGTTTTAGCAGCTTGTTGAAATCGTTAAAAACCACTACAAATTCTAGCTCGAATACCCCGAAAACATAAGTCAGCAGTAGTTGTTATTGTTGAGGCAGAACAACCAAAATCAAAGAAGGGGGCGAGAAAAGATGGCAGCGCTGCTGCGCTCACGAGCATGCTGAGCGTTGAGCTTTATTTAAGCACGATTGTTTCTTATCCTCTTCTGTTTGCATGTTTGTATTTTTGCATCTTTGTATGTGTGTTTGTTTGTGTGGCTTGTAAGTTTCAGCGAGGTAAAATTGGTAAAAACTTGGAAGAGATTCCAGCTAAAGTACTAGGCGAACAGAATCAGCAGCTGAGTGCTGCAGCAACTTTAGTTTACTCAAGTTGGTGCTTAAAGCTAAATCATCTGTTAATGTGAGAAAGGGGGACCAATATATAGCACCTAGATAAACTAGTGCTACTACTCATACTCAGTCACCTTTTTACCGTTGCTTTTGAACTGCTCTCCTCGATCCTTCCAATAACTCGCATATTGTCCAGTATAAGAGCGAGTATTAATGCTTGATTCATAGACAACTAAGAGCACAAGAGCTAATATGCCCATGGTTGAATTATACATGGTTAAGTCGTGAGAGCATGCTCGCTCAATTTTTAGGAGCCTGTTGTTAGTCGCAAAGCAGCTGTCGACGTGTTAAGTTGTGAGTGCGGACGAATTTTTCGTTGAATTTTAAGGTTATGTTACTTTTTTAGAACTATGTTTATATGTTTTATAGGTTTATACATGTTTCATGGCATTTTATTTCATTTACATCATCAGTTAAAATTGTTGTTTACACATGTAGCCAAAAACACAGAACGCTCTGAAATTAGAACCTCTGTTGAAAAATGTAAACAAAATCACACATCGTTCTATCTCTTTTTTGCTCACTAAAACAAGACGATGAAGCAATATCGAAACAGCAATTATGCTATCTCTCTTGCACTCGCATGGTCTTATCAACAGGCTCCTTCTGCCGCGCATGACTTAACCTTGTATAATTCAACCATGAATATGCCCATGCAAATGACTGTCCTGTATATATGTATGTATGTATTCATGCAAAATGCATTTTTAATGTCAAAAACAAGAAACAATAAGGGCTGCAGCACTCAACTGCTGATTCTGTTCGTCAATAAATCTGAATTAATATATGTAGCATGAAACAGCGTTCACCATATTAAAAACACACTAATTTAGTTAATATATTTTAAAGCATTAAAAAACTTAGGCATCCGTTGCTATTTTATTTTCTCGTGATCAACTTCTTCAACCTGTCGGACATTCGAACTAAAAAACCAGGCTAGAATAGAATCAGCAGCTGGTTTTTGATGATATTCAATAATAATTTAATGAGTTAAAAAAAAACTTTGTTCATTAATTGTTGAAATAATTCCAAGAATCGATCCAAATGTAATCCGTCGATATTTCAGGAATCCTTCACCTCCAGTCTTCCACCAGTATCCAATTACAATAAATATTCAGTTAGGATTGTTTTTATATATATATTTATTTATATTTTATATTTTCAATTTCACTGCGCTTGTTATCTAAATGATTTCCTTTTTATAGTATGCAAAACACATCCACACAGCTCAACGGAAAACACAAGAAGAAGAAGGTGGCCATAGTAGTGTGACCGCATATTAACCAAAACAAAATTACCAAACTAGTGTTTATTAAGGATATAATGTTTTTGCTCAGTATTAATATCGATATCATCGCTATGTCTATTTCAATGTGATATTTTTAATACACCTCCTCAAAAACATTATATTCTTAAATCACTTGTTACTTATTACCTATACGTTAACATTAAAACAAGGCAGGCTATTATGGGAGTTAACATTATAGTCCAGCATTTGCTGCGAGGATTAGGGAAAACCCATAAAAACCTAATCAGACTATTTCAAATTGAAATTAAAATATTACGTTAAACAATTATATCAATTCAAAATTAAACAAAATTAAAAATTAAACAAAAAAAAAATTATTTGAATAGTCAATCTTCATCCATGAGATCCATTCAGAGTTTTGTCTTTAGTTCATCAGACCCATTTGATTTCTTAGTTCAACGAATCTTGGTGCTGGCAACGTCTTCGTCAATATGTCTGCAATTTGTTTATCTGTTGGAATATAAATAAGATTAATCAAGTTCTTCTCAACTTGTTCCCTTGTAAAATGATATTTTATATCTATATGTTTTGAGCGTTTGTGACATGAGGGGTTATTGGCAATACTTATACAACCTTGGTTGTCTTCATATAACTTAATAGGATTCGTTAAATTCTACTTTTAAACTAGCTAATAAAGATTTTAGCCAAATGGCCTCTCGAACCGCTTCAAATAAAGCCATATATTCTGCTTCTGTTGATGAAGCAGCTACTGAACTCTGTTTTCTTGTGTTCCAACAAATTACGTTTGATCCAAACATTTTGAATAGGTATCCAGTTGTGCTTCTTCTATCTGATTCGCTTCCCCCCCAGTCTGAATCTACATAGCCTATAATGTAATTATTTAAATTTTCTGTTTTGTGAAAAGTTAATTTCAAATCAATTGTACCTTTAAGGTACCTTAAAACTCGCTTTAAGCATTGCCAAAGTTCACTATTATTCTTTTCACAATAGCGACTTAAAAGATTAACAGAAATGCTTAAGTCTGGTCTTGTGCATAACATTAAGTACATTAAACATCCAATTAAATTTCGACAAGGAGCATCACACTTGTCATCTGAATTTAATGCTATGTGATTCAATTTATTAGGAAGAGGACAGTTTACTGGATTGCAATTTATCCATATTAAATTTTAAAATAATATTTTTTATGTAAGCAACTTGACTCAAACTTATTTGACTATCATGTCTATCGACTTTAATTCCTAGGAAGAATTTTATTTCCTTTAAGTCAGTCATCCTAAATTTATTCATTAAATATGTTTTGAAGGAATTCATAGTTTTTATACTTTTAGTGGATATTACTAAATCATCCACATATAAAAGAACATATATATTATTAGATATATCACCTTTATCAAGGATATAAATACAACGATCAACAGATGAGTTTACAAATCCTATTTCCTTTAATGCATTTTCAAACATATCGAACCAGCACCTTGCAGCTTGTTTGAGACCATATATTGCTTTGTGTAATTTACAGACGTGGTTTTCTTCAGCTATTAGACCTTCAGGTATTTTCATATAAATCTCTTCTTTTAAAATACCATTCAAAAATGCAGTTTTTACATCCATGTGATGTACTTCAAGGTCATATTGATTAGAAAAGGACATTAATTAATCTAAAACTTGTGATTCTTGCTACAGGGGCAAAAGTTTCATTATAATCAATTAAATATTCTTGCGTAAAACCCCGGGCAACAAGTCTTGCTTTATATTTTATTGGCTCACCGTATTCGTTCTGCTTAATTGTAAAAACCCATTTACAATCTACTATATTTTTATTTTCAGGCTTTTTCACAATTGACCAAGTTTTGTTTATAATATGTGAGTTAAGTTCTTCTTTAACAGCTTCTTCCCAGTGTTCTTTATCTTTACTATATTTTATTTCATCAAACTTACAAGGCGTTGAATACAATAATATCTGTGCATTCATAACACAATTATTAATTAAATCTTGATATGACACTCTTGTTTTATTATTTAACCTTTCACTTTTTCTAATATTTATCTGCGAGTCCAACTTTACGTTTTCATTACTTATTTCATTACATAAAATATCACCAGACACTTCTGGAACGGCATGCTCTAATATTGCTTCCACACCACTAGGCTGTTTCTTCTGACTTATCAGAATTCTCTTCCAAATTTTCCAAATTGAAACCTTCATCATCTTCATCATTAAGATGTATGTTACTTTCAACCACAGCTCTAGATTTAGTCATATTTGTTTCGTCTACAATAACATCTCTTGCTATTACAAATTTTTCAGTTTCCACATTCCATACTCTATAACCATTTGGTTCATAACCAACAAGTATACCTTTCCATGCTTTTTCATCAAATTTTCTTTTTCTTATTTTGATATGCACATATACTGTTGAACCAAAAACCTTTAAGTATTTCAAGCACGGCTTTTTGTTGTGCCACATTTCGTATGGTGTCTTTATGCATTCTCTTAATACATTACTTGGGCTCCTATTTATTAAATAGGTAGCTGTCAGCACAGCTTCACCCCAGAAACTCTTCTGAAGGTCTGCCCCTATAACCAGAGAACGAGCTTTCTCTGTTATAGTTCTTATCATCCTTTCGGATACACCATTTAACTGAGGTGTATGTTGGAACTGTCAAGTGGTAGCTGATGCCTTTTTCTACACAAAATTCTCGCATTTCATTTGATAAATACTCTCGGCCATTATCTATGTATAAATTTACTACCTTTAAATTAAAAAATGCTTCAGACTTTAAAATAAAATCTTTAAAAACAGCAAACACATCAGACTTGTAAGTTATTAAGTAGGTAACACAGTAATGTGTATACTGGTCTATAAAAACAACATAATAATTCTTTTTATCTATTGTTATAGGTGAAATTGGACCACACACGTCCGAATGAATAACAAACAATGGCCTATTTATGTGATCTTTATTTTTAACTTTTTCAAAAGGGAGTCTTGCTTGTTTTCCTTTTATACAACTCTCACATAACTCATCACTGGGTTGAACATTGTTTAAAATATCAGAATCCTCAAATAAATTTTTATGTTTTATTTCCAAGAATTTGCTTTTGCTTATATGCCCCAACCTCTCATGCCATATTTTATAATTTATTTTATTTGATTGCAAATGCTTGCTTAGGTATTGTAAAACTAACGGACGGAACATTATCAAAATAATGTGCATTCATAATATTTATATCTTCTTTACTTACAAGTACACCTCCTGGGTGAAATACAACAGTAAAGCCAGCATCTTGCATTTTCTTAACAGATATTATATTTTGCGCGACTTCAGGACAAAATAATACATCTTTTAGGGCTATTGGGGTCATTGTGTCAGTCGTTAGTTCTATTGTTCCCGTTTTTGTTGCTATGATATATTCGTTTGACTTTGCTACAGCAATTTTAATTGGCGATTTAAGTGTACTGACGTTGGATAAAAAGCTTTCATTATTAATTAGATGATCTGATGCACCCGAATCTAATAAAAATGAAATTTTGTTATTGCTAAGCTCATTATAACGTTTTAGCATAAATGCGAACCCGGAATTGCGAACTGGTTCATTTTGGCCTTGTGCCATTTGCGCTTGTTTTTCTTGATTATTTTCCATTTCTTTCTTATATTTAAAACAATCTTTTTTAATATGTCCAGCCTTGCCACAGTGGTAACACTTCAATTTATTGAATTTATTTTTGTATTTAAACTGAACTTTATTTTGGAATTTTGTTTTATTTTGGAAATTATTAATCTTATGTACTTTATTAACTGCTTGTAGCACTTTTAAGCTTGTATCTTTTGAGGACTGCTTTAACTTAATTTCGTGATCCAATAGTCTATTTTTAACGAAGGCTAAAGTCAAATTATTTTCTGCTAATGTCTCAATTGCGGTTATGACGCCATCATAAGAAGAAGGTAGAGTTAGCAGTAAATGGCTCACCTTGTCCATTTCGTCTAGCTTTGCACCAGACGCGATCAACTCTGTTACTAAGTCATCAAAAACTGTAAAATGGTTTAGTAATAACATGTCGCCTTTAAATTTTAACGACAGCAATTGTTTTCGGACAGACAGTTGGCTTGCTAAACTTTTTCTCTCATATATTTCGTCTAGGTTAGCAAATATTTCTTTAGCACTGCATTCACTGGTGGCAAAACTCAAAAAGGAATCACTCAAATATTCTATTATTGTATTCTTAGCTGATTTTTCAAGTTTTTTTCCACTCATCGGATGCACCGTCACTAGTTTCGTCAATCACTTTTATGGTATCGTTTTCGCTCAATAAAGCCCTTATGCGAAATTTCCATATTGCGTACTTTTCCCCGTCGAATGGTTTAATATTTCTTTTTCCTTTTTCCATTCTGTTGTTATAATTAACAAATGAAATAAATGAAATATTATACTTATCTACAATGGTGGCCTGGGCCCATAACCTGTTGAAATAATTCCAAGAATCGATCCAAATGTAATCCGTCGATATTTCAGGAATCCTTCACCTCCAGTCTTCCACCAGTATCCAATTACAATAAATATTCAGTTAGGATTGTTTTTATATATATATTTATTTATATTTTATATTTTCAATTTCACTGCGCTTGTTATCTAAATGATTTCCTTTTTATAGTATGCAAAACACATCCACACAGCTCAACGGAAAACACAAGAAGAAGAAGGTGGCCATAGTAGTGTGACCGCATATTAACCAAAACAAAATTACCAAACTAGTGTTTATTAAGGATATAATGTTTTTGCTCAGTATTAATATCGATATCATCGCTATGTCTATTTCAATGTGATATTTTTAATATTAATATTTCTCGTTTTCACCTATGTTTAATTGTTATTAGAGCAGCATAAGTGTACATTGACGGCGGTATAATGTCTACAACTAAATGCGAGTTGTTATTGCCGTTCTGTCAATTGCATAGGCAAATAAGCTTTAGCGCTCTTCATTTTCTATGAATCTCACTGGAAACTATACGAGTAATTGGAAGGATTGAGAAGAGCAGCTCCAGATCCATATCTTCAAGCCCCCTCTCTCTCACACTTTTGTTGAACAGCAACGGTAAATTGGTGACTGAGTATGAGCAGAAGCACCAGTTTATCTAGGTGCTATATATTGATCCCCCTCTATCACATTAACAGATGATTTAGCTTTAAGCACCAACTTAAGGAAACTAAAATTGCTGCAGCACTCAGCTTTTGATTCTGTTCGCCTAGTACTTTAGCTGGAATCTCTACCAATTTTACCTCGCTGAAACTTACAAGCCACACAAACAAACACACATACAAAGATGCAAAAATACAAACATGCAAACAGAAGAGGATAAGAAACAATCGTGCTTAAATAAAGCTCAACGCTCAGCATGCTCGTAAGCGCAGCAGCGCTGCCATCTTTCTTTGCGCCATTCTTTAATTTTGGTTGTTCTGCCTCAACAAAATTACGCGATGTTGACTTAAATATGTTTTAACTCGCTTCTCTTCTACGTTTGTTTGTATGTATTTATATTTGCATGTTTGCACGGATATAAGCTTACATACATACATACATAAAATTTCTTGTTTTTGTTTTATAATTATATTTAAAACAAAACTGCATTATTACTTTTCCTGAAAAAGCCTTAGGACGGGTAAACTTAAAAACAAAGGGGTCGTATGTAGACTTTAGTCCGCCACTGTATATGTTTGGGTGATAGGGCCTTGATAAGATGGTAAAAGCCAGTAGAAGTTATAGCTGCAGCACCAGGCGAAAAGAATCAGCAATTGAGTGCTGCAACAACTGAGGGACAACAAAAAACAGTTTTGGTATCTGAGTAATAATAAATTTGAATATTTCAAATATTGGAACTGCCAAAAAATGGATGAAGATCCGCCTGTTCAACACCAGCTTAAATAGCTGCCATTTTTGGATAAGTTGAGTAAAATAGCTGATGTATCTGATGACTGTACCGTACCAGCTTGGAGAAAAGTATGTGTAAGTCAGCTCGACCGACGCACTTTGGTTGGTAAGGTATCTGTATGTGCCAATTGCGGCGTGGAACATGAAGCTGGCAATAAAAGCTGTACAGAAGCTTAAGCCAGCAGCTTGACTACCAGAAGATGGTATGCCAATCAGTAGTAAAATCAAAAATGATCCAGCCAAAACACAATTTATTTCGAATGCTGATATCAGGAGTGGCTTCCTATATGCCGACATGGCAAGACCAAGTGAAAGACATACAAAGGCTAACACAGCACTGGGTAGCTCTCGCTTGATTGATAACAATGAAGATCAACATTTCAGTAACAAGTTTAAAATATTGGACCAAATGTTCAAACTCATACAGGGTGCGATGGAGGCAAACCTGACAGATGAACAACGACTCAAGTAGGACAAAGAGGAGAAGAGGTAATGCAAAAGCATAGAGCATCGAGCGTTTAGCAAAGTGCGCCAAATTTAGCAGCGCTGACATTAATGGAGCTAGAGCCGGTCTACAATTGAGAGCACGAAACTGAAATTGAAACCGAGGCGAAAACGAAGCTAAAGCCTGTGAGTCATGCGCAACAACAACAACATAACGAAGCTTGCGCGAAGCTGTTACTTCGACAACAGCAATAACAACAACAACAATGTTACGTGATGTTTAACGAATGCTCCACCCTAACAGGTGAGGCTGTCGGAGACTGCGACTTCGACTCCGACTTATGGCGCGTGTTGCAAGCCGTTAGTCACAGTTTTTCACTCTCCATTTCAGTTGCTGCGCAGACGCGAAACGTGCAGGTTGTTAAACGGCGGAACAGATGTGCGCACTTCAACAGAATTAAATAAGAAACTCAGCCGAAATGTACGAAACGTAACGGTTACTTTTATTTCTGTGTGTGTGTGTGTGTGTGTGTGTGTGTGTGTGTGTGTGTGTGTGTGTGTGTGTGTAGGTAACGGTATCATTTGTATGTGTCTAGAGTAAACGTTTTGCTATTTTTGGATTCACAATAACAAAATTGAAATTGAAACCAAAGCCGAAACCAACATTGTATTAACAATTTGTACATATTTTAACGAAAACTTGGCCAAACTTGGCGTCGCTTTCATTTTTTACAAATGCGTTGTTTGTGCCGTTTATTAGCAAAGTGTTAATTATATCAACACACATTAAAAATGATAAAAGCATTAACAATTCAAAAAACTTAAATCAACTAAAAATCATAAAAATTACAAAACTCCAAAGATTTGTCAAATAAAACATAGTTTATGACAAGGCCACAAAAAACTGTCAATAAGAAAAAAACAAAAAAAACTAAACAGAAGACGTTAAACTCAAGCAAAACCTTTACCAACAAAATAAAAGCAACAACAAAAAGCACATTGAACAAAAGTGAGAGTGATTTCCAAACAGTGTTGTTTTTTTTTGCTGCTTTTTGCCGCTTGTATGTATATATGATTTTTTATGATTTTCTGTATTCGTTGACTTTGTTGTTGTTGACAATTTTGTTGTTGTTTATGTTTGCATATCGTATCGCATACTTGAAATACTTTTCTAGTATGACGAAAACATATACGAATTAAAATTCGTGTGACTGACCCACCCCAACTATAAACGCGATTTCTTCAACAACAACAACAAACAACTAAAATTTCGTAATCTTGAGTATGTGTTTATTTTACAGTTTCCTAACTTTTTAACACGCGCTTGTTTCCTTTGAAGTCGCTAAATGCTAGCTATAAACTGCTTAGATGCTGATCATGTTTTGGCCAAAACGACTAACGCTGACTGCTAGCCTCTGGCTGCTACTGCTACTTTTTGGCCTGCCTCAGCGTAAGTAAAGTACATATTTTCAACAAACCAACCGGTCAAACAACTTAAGGCTTTGCTACTGGGACACAAATCATAAATCCAAAGACAAAACTAGACTCAAACCCACAGCAAAACTATGTATAACCAAAATCTCTACAGACCAGGCTAAAAGCGTCGTTCGAAGTTGTTTGCCGGTCTTTGTGTCAAGGTCGTCTCGTCTCTTTGTGCTTCACTCGCGTTTCTCTATATTTGAGTGTGTGTGTGTGTGCGATGTTGATTTTTTTATATGGATTCGCCTGATTGTTTGCTAGTTGAATTCATTATTTCAATTATGAAGTTTTGTCAAAACGCTTAATATGTACATTGTTTTAAAGTGCTTTTCATTAATTGAGTTAAGCACTTTAATAATGGGGTTCACTTGTATCAAATGTTAAGCTAGGTCAGTTCTCGTTATTAAAGTTATGAGCAATGGTACAATATGTGGCCTTGATTTAGCAAATAAACAAGTTGTATAAAGACAATATCGAATGATAATCTTCTAAAGCTCTAAACGTGCTTCAATTCAGCCTAGCAGAGAACTTAATAGCCAAAAAGAAGAGAATAATACATAATTAAATTGATTTTTAATAAGAAAAAATATTAATTACGTGTATTAGTTTTTCAAGAACTTAAGGCATATAAATCAGGATAAGTGATTTGTTTTTAAAAAATATTTATATATTTTATTAGTTTTTGTTTGATCTAATTGTTAGACAGAGATCATGGATACCAGCCGTACCTTAAAACAACTTATCTATAGAAAAAAAAAAAAAACTAATAGACAGAAACACACTTTGCACACCTCTGAAATAGGCCCATAAAAGCGACTGTTGCATAATAACACTAAGCAGAAAATATAATATTATAATTATAATAATTATATTATAATTATAATATTATAATATTATTTTCTGCTTAGTGATAATAATTAACTCAATGTCAAATGAAGATTAATCTTAAATTCAATTTATTTGCAGCTAAAAATGTGAACGGAGTCATTGTGCCACAGGAACTGACATCACTGCTATCTCTGGTTTACTCCAATATACCGCCCATTAAAAAAGGCGAGTAAAGAAACCATTCAACTGTAGAGCAACAAGTTAAGTTAACGCATTTATCCCATTCAGGCACTGACTCGCGACTTGGATTCGGTTTTCGTTTGGGTGATCACGCAGATTTTCAGGTGCTGCTCGAGCTGGGACCACAGAAGGATACGCGACCCTTGACTGATCCCAACAAAAATGATCAATCATTCAACAAGCGTCAAGTGAGCGCAAGCGATGAACGTGAACATCTGCGTCAACATGAACAAATGACCTCGACAGAGCGTAATGCGGCCAGTTGGCTGGAAACCTGGTCGAATGGAATGAAGCCGACAAAAACAAATCCCAAACACAAGTCAGGGAACAAGCAAACACCACAAGTCGTATTACCTGCGCGACCCCGACTACCATCGGATGCAGTGCAGCAACTGCATTTGCTCTATAAACTGGCCAACGATGCCACACCCCCTTCAGCAACCACAAGCACAACAACATCAACTACCACAGTTGTGCCCTTTGCAGGTGGTCCACTAAATTTAGGTAGACCCAGTGGATTTAAATTGCCACCACCAGCCTTTGAACAGGATACAAATTCCTTGGTATTGAGCTCGCCCACAAAAAGCCCAGCTGAAGTTACTAAAGAGCTTATGAATGTCAGTTTGGAGTCTTAAGTTGTGCGTATAAATTGTGTATATATATATAAAATAGTTTATTCTTATGTGCTTGATATGGTTAAAAAAAATTGTTTGTAAATATATTTAATTTTTTATCATTTATTTCAAAAGTGTACAAAAAGCAGTGGCAGTATTGTATTGCCAAATAAAAATAAAATGTAATGGCAATGTAATGTTATTTAAAGAGTGCGTAACAGGGCCTGCGTGTTAACACTGTTAACTTAACAGTGGCTGAGTAAAAAACCGTTATCAGGTAAATCAAACCACAACAACAGGGCGAAACGCGCATTGCATTTTCCAGTGTAAAGAAGATCATTGCAGCAAGTAGACGTCGGTCGGGTTCCGGTATTTGTGTACAAAAATAAGCATTATTATTTGTTTTGTTGTTGTATATTCGTGCAATGTGGTTCGTCTAATATACGTATTTGATTGAGTGTACCTATCTGTACTGTACCTATGTTCCTACCTATCGCAACAAGCAAAAATACAATTTTATTACAATGTTGGAAGCATCTGCTGTACTCTTTACAATCACAATTCCAACGGCGATCGAGGAGCAACGCTTAAAGGAGGCATTCATGCGTCAACTTAACGGAAATGGAACAACAACTCAATCAACGACAACAGAAACAGTTAGAAGCTCATCGCTCTCCGCATCTAATCACATTTTTGACTCACGAAGAGAACAGTCACCACAATTGGATACTAATAGCAGCAGTGAAAGCAGCAATACAGGTAGCTACAAAAAACGTCGCACTCGAACACAGCTGTCAGATGTTGTTGAGCAGGCAGCAGAACTAACGGAATTGCCACCTGATACGGCTATGGAACATGTGCTGCATCACATATTGCGCAATTTTCTCATTACAAATGCGCTCTGGTTGCGCAGCCGGGAAGGCAGCACTTTGCAGATCAGCTTCACATTGGAATTTAATGAATTGTATGAGAATTTGTACGAGGCACTTCAGCAATGGGGCATTGGGGATCGCGAAGGTTCCTCGGTGTCCGTCATGAATTGCATTGCCTCCAAATCGTATAAAACTAATTCACCACCAACTGACAAGCAGCCCTCGGGTCGTGCCCAAAGCGAGTGAGTAAAAGTTTGGATTTACTTCCAGTTATTTTCAATTAAATGCAACTTTTTAATTTTCAAGTAGGAACAACAATCAAAATGCACAGAAGCAAGGTGCATGGAATCGTTTTATGAATTCGGTGCGTTCACGTTTAAATGTAGCGCAAGTTGTGCGCGATGTACGCCAGGATGCGGCGATAACGTTTGATTTTTGTGTTTTGCTCATTTCGGCAGCGTAAGCCATTAATAAACAAAAGCAATTCACAAAAATAACTACATAAGTAAAAATCCTTTTGCAGTATATTGGCTTCCTTTGGCTTGGTGGAGAATAGCACCATCTTTCTGGCATCGAGCATGCTGATCTCGCCGCTTATGGGACCTATTATTGCAGCCATATTTGGCACAGTTATTCAAGAACGTTCGCTGCGTAAGCTGGGCATGAGAAATGAACTAATTGGCATATTGATGGCTACATTGGTGGGCTTTGCTTTTGGACTGGTCGTTTGCACAACGGACAAGAAGTATGGCATTGGGGAGGGACTAACCGAAGAGATGCTCTCCCGTTGCGATCTGCATTCGCTTATTGTTGGTATCTTTACGGCGATTCCTTCAGGTGCGGCAGCTGCAATTGGCATATTGGGTGGCAATATTGGATCGTTGGTGGGCGTGGCGATCTCTGCATCCCTGCTACCGCCAGCTGTCAATTCAGGTCTGCTGTGGGCTCTGGCCTGCATATATAAGACATTCGAGAATGATGATTCGTTATACAGGGATGTGGTTAAGTCGAGAAAGTACTCGGAGGATCAGGGTACAGAACTTGCAGTCCTGGGCACCATTAGCATGTGCTTGACTCTATCGAATGTTTTGTGTGTCTACTTAATGGGCATCCTTGTGCTTAAAGTCAAACAGATAGCTCCAGTGATTGGACGCAGCAATCGACAATTCTGGATGCGTGACATTAAAGTGCCTCGCAACGATGCGGCCATCATTGATGAACTGCTGGCCAATCTGGCCCATGAAGATCAAAAGGTGTTTAATGGCAACTTGTTGCGTCACTTGGATGAGGCTGCCTATCAGCATACCTGGTCACCTCGCAGCATACGGCACAGTTTCTCGACGCAGATGCCAACTGACTCGACTATACATCGCCTGGAACAGCTGTACACCAGGACCCTCAACCGGCCCGTTGAGCAACTCTCCTCACATGGCAGCGAGCGTCGTCGTCCACAACGCAAATCCGATCCGCAGGAACCGGTTAGCAATACCCCCCACTACTCTTCTGCCTTATTGTCTAATGCTCTCCTCTATAACGCAGCGTCCACGTTTTGCCAGCATGCCTTCGGATCGAATCCACCAGGAACTTTATTTGCCAGATGCTGTTGTTACAATGCCCATGCCACGATTTACAGTAACACCTGCTGTAGAAGATGTGCTCGAAAAATAAAAGTAGTTTTAAGTGAACAATGTTTAATGTTTAAGAAAAGCTGGCAAATTATTAGAAACTAAAAATCTACAGCGCTGGGCGATTGACGATCTGCTTTGATTTGGGCACGTTCGCGTTTTAGCTGTAAACGTTGTCTTGCTGCTCGCTCTTGGCGTCGTCGCAGCTTCTCTAAAGTCTCCTCACCGGGCAGCGTAGGCTCCACTTCCTGAGCGCGAATTATTGTACGCAACTTTTCCAACGCATCGGCCAAGTTTAGTTGCTGCGATCGCGTCAAATCGCTCTTGATGAAATAGTAACCTTCCTTGGTAACTTTATTGGCCAGCGTCTCGAGCAGCTTATGGCGTGTCTTCTCCGGTATCCACTGTGCCTCCGCCAGCTTGAAACGCACATCGACTTTAGTATTTACTGTATTTACGTGCTGACCGCCTGGACCGGAGCTGCGACTGTAAGTAATATCCAGCTTATCCACGGGTATGTAGCCATTGAATTTGTCATTGCTGCTTGGCTGTTTAAACTTATTTTAAGTTAAAAAATTCAAATAATGACGATATTTCACTTACAGCCGGTGGCGGCGGCGTATATAGTTGCAATCGTGCATTTGGATATATCTTGTCCAGTGAAAGGTCACTCTTGTAAGAAAGCTGGCGGCCTAGCAACGCTGCACAGCTATAGGATTTGTTGCTTTGTCGCAGTACGCTTATGAAGGCACACGTAACTTTATTCATTGTTTTGTAAAAATATCACTAAAAAGCAATGTTACGACAACTAGTTAACAGCTGTGCGCGCTGCGTTGCCAACTATCCACATTTTAGCAGATAGCTATCGCTTTGCCAGCTAAAGTTATTGGACACCAACACAGCAAGAATTGTTTTGTTAACGTTTGTTAAAGTGTTATTTAAATAGCTTTTATTGAGTTAAACAAGTAATTTTCATTTATGATTTGCTGAAGATGTTATAAATACCTGTGTGACATCAAGCTGCAGTACAAGTTAAGCAACAAGTGCTATGTTAATTACATTTTGGCAAATGGTCATGCTATCGCAAGGGCACAGCTGTTAATGTTATTGCAGTAAAGTGAAAACAAATTGCAACACGTGTTGTTGGACAACGCTAAAAATGGAAGTGAATGAATTGCAACATGAAGCGGCGTCAAATCCCAATGCAAATATCATAACAGAACGTAACGCAAATATTATATCCGGTGGCAATGTGTTCTACAATCCCGTGCAGGAATTTAATCGGGATTTGAGCATCTCCGTAATTAACGTTTATTTCCAACAATTGGTCAAAGAGCGTGCTGAGAAGGCGAAAAAACAGCTGCAGCGTAAGCAAAAGCAACAAACTGTGGAGACTTCCCCTCAACCTACTCCTAGCTATATAGCTGGCACACAGTATGAGGATGGTTTACGAATCCTCGAGGCGTTGGCGGCTACAGGATTAAGAAGCATTCGATATGCACAAGAGATTGCAGGCGTGCGGCAAATCGTAGCCAACGATTTATCACGTCAGGCAGTGGAATCCATCAACACAAATGTGGTTCACAACAAAGTTGAACATTTGATTGAATCGAGCCATGCGGATGCCATGTTAGATTTGATTGAAATCAATTTGAACTTTTCCATACTCAAATAATTATTTCTTTCAGGACGCTGATGTATATGTCGACGACGCCACAAAAGCGCTTCGATGTTGTTGATCTGGATCCGTATGGTTGTCCAAATCGTTTCCTGGATGGGGCGCTGCAATGCCTGGCAGATGGCGGTCTGCTGCTGGTCACAGCCACCGATATGGCTGTTTTGGCTGGAAATGCGCCAGAGGCATGTTACGTCAAGTATGGATCTGTGCCGTTGAGAATGAAATGCTGTCATGAGATGGCATTGCGCATCCTGCTGCACTGCATCGAATCACATGCAAATCGACACGGCAAATACATTGAACCATTGCTGAGTATATCTGCGGATTTTTATGTGCGCATCTTTGTTCGGGTGTACGCCGGACAGGCACAATGCAAGCTTAGCATGAGCAAACAATCTTGGTTATATCAATGCACTGGTTGTGAGACCTTCACTCTGCAGCCCCTGGGCACCATTCGCAGCAAGTCTGCAGAGCAGCCACATTTACTCAAGTTTGGCATTCCCACGGGACCCGCTGTGGACAGTCGCTGTGAACACTGCAGTCATAGGCATCATCAGGGTGGACCCATTTGGTCAGCACCCATACACAATACGGCGTTTGTCCAGGATTTATTGGATGCTGTGCAAACAACGCCCCTCGATGCTCTTGGCACCCAACGTCGTATTGTTGGCGTTCTTTCTATGGTGCAGGAGGAGCTACCCGATGTTCCACTCTACTATACACCGGACAAGCTGTGCTGTGTGCTTAAACTAGAAATTGTGCCCACGTTAAAGATGCGCTCGGCTATACTGCATGCTGGATATCGTGTCTCCTATTCGCATGCAAATAAGAATTCCCTTAAAACAGATGCACCCCCCGCTATGCTGTGGGATCTGTTGCGTTGTTGGAGTAAAAGGCATCCGGTGCGTGAGAATCGCTTCATACCAGGCACCCCACTGCAGGCCATACTCTCGAAACCCTGCACCCGAGACTATGAATTTGATGAACTGCACCAAGATGCCAATCCCAGCAGCCGTCGAAAAGTTCTCTCCCGCTTCCAACAAAACCCAGCTCCACACTGGGGTCCAGGCACACGTGCCACAATTATGTAAGTATTGTTGTGACAAGCATAGAGATTTATCAGATTATCTAATGGCCTTCAATTTAGGATTGGTGAAAATAAATTGCCCAAAAGTTATCGTAACCAAAACAAGAAGCAACGTCATAAAGCAACATCACAGCAGCCGGCAGCAGCAACTGTTGGTGATAAGGACATTGAAGCGGGAATGGTCGAAGATAAGGACAAGGTACATGACCAATTGCCTGCCAAGCAGATCAAACTGACCGCGACTGCGTGACCTGCATCTATGCTGTTGCTACTCTGTCAATTTTTACTTTTGTAATGTGTCCAAATTGATTCTTGTAAAACATAAATATGTATTTGTGTTTGTGTAGTGGCGAGGGAAGAGTGAACTGGTTTAATAACGGAAGAAGTTGCCATCGGATGTTTGGCGAGAGAATCCATTGTTGACCAGCTGTGTGTGGACGCCACTGCAGATTAGCTTCACACTCGATGGATGTATTTTCTCCTTGCAGCCGCCTATTGGAAATTATGTCACGAAATATATATGTATATACCAATAATCCGAATCGCAACTCACCGATAACTAATGGATGACCCAGTACATCTTGCATTCGGACACGAACAACTTGCGTGTTGCGCAGCACACGGAACACATTCAATTTGCTTATCGAACCCACTTCCGACTGGCCATGTGGTGCCGCCCAACTAGTCATGGCACCACAAGTGTCACGTTGCAGCACTGCATCGATTTTCTCTGGAAATGTCTCCCTGCCATGATCGTAGCGCGATTGCAGCTGAAAGTCCAACGAATCCTTCGGAATGTTCACATTGGCACGAAAACGCTTGCTGTAGCGCACAGAGCTCATAGTCTGATGATAGTAGAGACGCTCATGAGGCTTCAGATGGGCGTGCCAATTTTCCACGCCCTTAGGCGGCGCCGGCGGTCTGGGCATCGGGCAGATGTATTTACCCTCATTGCGCAGATCCGGCTCATAGGAGTCGTTCCGCACCATCTTGTCCATAAACATAATGTCCGTGTAAGTAATGTAGTGTGCGAAAGAAAATCTATTTTTTTATTTTTATATTTTTTAACTAATTTTTCAACAAAGTTGTTCTGTTGTGTTGGAAACGTGTTGTCAATAAGCACAGCTGATATTCCCCACTCTCCAACATAAATGTTCATCGAAGTAAGCGTTGCTTTCCATAACGCTTTAACTGTTGTATCTCCCACCCTCCAAATGCATGATAGTTCTTTAGTTGACAATATAAAAACACAAGTTTTGATTTGTTTAAATTTTCACTTTATTCATATTTACTCAGTTGTTACCAGAAGCTGTAAAAAAAATAATTATTAGCAGGAAATGTTATTGCAAAACTTACATGTTCCACTTTCATTACAATAAATGCATTCAGTATCGTCACAGTTCGTTCAGGGGCCTCGCTCTGTAGAAGCTCTCGGAACATCGGCTGCAAATTTCGCTAAATTCAAAAGTAGGCCCCAAACCGCTAGACAGGAAACACCAACACAACGCCAGTAACAGCAACAGCAAGAAGTACGAATAAGTGAATTGAAGCCATGAGCGGCAGAAACACCAACGGCAAACAAAACGGCGACAAAGCGTTGAGACTACAGCGCATTAGCGCTACATAATTCAGCTACAACGGCAACAATATGTGTGCGTCGGGAAGATCGAAGCAGCAAACAGCAGCATCAGCAAATCAGCAGCGCAGCGAAGTTTGCAGAATTAACAGCAACAGTTACAGCAGTAGCAGCAGCAGCGACGCGACGATCCGCTCTCCGCTCTCAATGTGTAGTCTGCTCAGTTACGATTGACAAAAATAAAAAATAAACAAACGCTGCTTTGCTTCCGCTTTCGCTCTCTCGACCAGTCTTTCTCTGACTTTCCCTTTGCCCACGCACGACTCGCACCAGCCATAACATAACATTTTATATTCGCAGCAAACTTTTGGCAGCAACGACTGCAACAACTGCATACCGCACACACTTGCCTGCGTATATATAAATGTGTAAAATGGAGTGGAAAGCTTGTTAATAAAGTTTTATCGTAAATGGTATAGAAACGAATAACGAGCAACGCAACAAATTAAAAAAAGTATAAGTTAGAGGAAGTTTTCTTCTTACAGTAAAAAAAGAGATTCGTGAATCGTGGTGGTTCCTCGACAGTTGTAATTTGTTTTCGAGTTTTATTTTTCTGTTTGTTTTTTTTTTTTTAGAACTACACAAAATTGATAATGGCGCCCAAAATTAAATGCTACAATAGTTTCCCTAGGTACCCTCGCAATGACTATTTTTAATTTCATTTTTCTTGCTGTCCCTTGCAGCAGCAATCAATTAAAAAACAAAAATTACAACAAACTGAAACAAAATAAAAATCTTGACCTCAACAAACTTCTTATATGACTATTTATGAATGTATGTTGTCTCTATGCTCTGTTTTACGAAACGTATTTGTTTGCTTATATTGTGTTTTCATATTATTATTTTTTGCTCTGCTTTGTTGGTTTGTTCTTGTTCATTAACTTAAAATAGTGTAATCTATTATTATTCTGCTTGTGTGTGTACATAAATCTATGTGTATGTTGTAGTAGGGTGTCAAACTGATTTAATTTTGCTTTGTGAATTGTATACCTGCTGTTCTGGTACACAGCATGACGAGAGAAGGTTTTGTGCAGCCTACTCGAGGGGAGTTCCACAAGTCAATAAAGGCTAAAAAGTAAAATAATGAAGTTCAGTTTCAACTAATTGAGCAATTACTATTCACCCAATCTTGCTTACCTTATCATACATAATAGTTTATGGAACGTCTGAAGCAGGGTGTGTGTGTGTGAACCCAAGATTTAGGAACGGCTACGGCTGCGTGAGACGCCGGCAGCTGTTATGCCGCCGATGCCATTGCGACTGTCACCGCGTACCGGACTACGTGAGAACTTGCCGCGTCGACCCGCCGGAGAGCGGCTTCCCGGCGAACGAGTGCGGGAGCGTGGTGAGTAAGAGCGACGGCGTGGACTGCGCGATGCTCGGCGACGCACTGGTGAACGGGAGCGCGACCGACGACGTCCTCCACCTCCAGCACCGGCACCTAGACCAGCGCCCCGACGACTGCCACTGCTGTTTCGTCGTGTCGGCGACGAGGGTCGTCCATAGCGTGCCATCTGCACCCGCAACTCCCTGCCATCTAACATGCGACCATCCATGGCTTCAAGTGCATCCTCAGCATCGCGTTTGTCATAAAACCTGATTAAGGAGAAAGAAAATGAAAATAAGTCAAATCCAAATATTATTTTCGTTGAGTGTTGTATTCGCAGTATGTTGGCTAGCATTAGGTTGGGTAGGCAACAGTTGCAATTGAACACAGTTTTTCTGGCACTTTCGCTTCGAATATGATCCATAATCAATCATGCTCAAGTGTGGCCAAAATGCAAAATCAACTCTCAAGGCATAAACTGAATAATGTAGTATTCGCAGTATGTTGGCTAGCATTGGATTGGGTAGGCAACAGTTGCAATTGAACACAATTTTTCTGGCATAATTGCCAAGAGCATTATTAAAGAAATTTAAATACGCTCACGTAAAGCAATAATGCAAATAAGATAATTATATATGTATCTACTCTATGTACATTTATTTTTCTGTTGTATTCGCAGTATGTTGGCTAGCATTGGTTTGGGTAGGCAACAGTTGCAATTGAACACAGTTTTTCTAGCATATTATGTATATTGAAAATCAGGTTAACGAACACAAAGTGTGCGTGGTCGCTGCCACAAAATATATGTATGCAAATGTCGGACCTAACCTCACAATTTTATAAAAATCACCAAGCCAAGTGCAATTACCTTTTTTTCATTGCAAAGTTCATTTGTATTCACAAACATATGGCATTCATCAGGTTACTTACCGAACGAAAGCGAAACCACGACTTTCACGTGTGTATCGATCGCGTGGTATGTAAATATCACCAACTTCACCGCATCGCTCGAAAACACGACGTAAATCCTCGGGCGTGGTGCGATATGTAAGATTGTCCACCTGCAGTCAGGGAATTTATTTTACAAAATTAGCGTGCATTGCAAAAGGGGGTTATCTAACCCAGACAGTAATCAATTGCCGGCAGCCATTTTGTATGTCTGCGTTGCTGTACTTTTATTTTATTTTGGTACTTGCCTTCAACGAGACCATTCCATCAATTCTAGGTGGTGGTCGTGCATTCGCTCCACCACCTCCTCCCCCTCCACCACCAGCATTGCTCATTTTAATTGCAACTTTTCGTGAATAATAACTTTGCAAATTATATTTTATGCCTAGATTTGCTCACTTCACACAATTCGGCTTGTTTAACTGAAAAGATAGTATTATATCGATGTTGAAAATCCGAGTCGGAAATATTTCGATATTTGGTCGTTTGACATCGAATCGCTGAAAAGATTGGCAGCTCTTAAATTATATCGCTTAACAAAACGATAGGCCGACAAACTAGCAGAATGAATTAATTTTTAAATATTTTCAACAATTTTTATTAATAAGTACTAGAAATCCATTGCGCACGCCTTATTTTTACGTTTATTGAATTTGATAAATTTCTTGCAATCTGCTATCAAAATCTATCGATATTCTCCATCCCTGGCATTGCAACGCGTGGCGGTGAAACGTGTAATAAATTTTGTACGATTTTTGCAACAAATTCGCCTATTTAACCGCAAAAACGAAAAGATTTTTGCTAGGCGGCCTTAATACAATTCTTATTAAATAGAATTCCTTGCTGCCACAGCTGAAGAACAAGACTGAAAAGAATTGGTCAACGAGTGAAGTTTCTTTACACACACAAACACAGACACTGAGCGTTTTTTTTTGTGTTTTGCTGCCCAGACAGTGAGTGAATTGAGTGCACGAGCAAAGCCAAAAGCGACAACGTCTAAGTTGGCTACGACATTGTAACAATAACAACATAAAACTCACATAAATTTAAAGGCTGGGCTGTCTACGCACCTTCCCATTACCTACATTCTTTCCTGCGCCGAATTGTCAACCGCGTGTTTGTGTGCGAAAGCAAAAGCATTTCAAGAAGGAGGGCAAAAGTGTGTCGTTGTCGTCGTGTGTGCGTGTGGGCTGAGAGTGAGGCGAAAAAGTGAAAATTTCCACTAAAGAAATTTTTGAAAGCTACTCAAAACATAAAACAGCACTAGCAGCAGAAATGGCAGCGCAGGAAAACACGGATGTATCAACAAAATTCTCAACACTTAATGTAAATGCAGTGGAATTCGTGCCCAGCTTTAATTACAGCAATGCCGCTGCCAGCGCGGCGGTCGTCGCAGTGGCAGCGGTGCAAGCTTCCGTCCCTGCGTCGCCGTCGTCTACACAACAACCGCAGCAGCAGCCAATTATGCCAGTAGATAACACTCTTCCGCCTGGAGCTATAATAAGTGTGGCTGGACTTCCATCGTTGCCGGCATCAGCAAGTGGCACACCTGCAACAACGCCAGAATCAACGGGCAGCGCAGGTTCCCTGAATGCACTAAATGTCGCCGCCGCTTTAGCCGATGTCGCAACGGAAGCACCATTATCAGCAGCTGCATCAAATTCGGGGACGCCGGCGCAAGGTTCACCGGTTACCACGCCTTCAACAGCGGCAGAGGAACCAATTGAAAATATCATTGCGGAGGAAAAAACTTCAGCTAACAATGGTAAATAGAGTAAAACTAGGAAGATTGTGTGTGTTAGTTGGCGCCGTGGGGGTAGTTTGGCAAAAGTTGAGCTCATTGAACTTTCCCCTTTGGTGTTATGTTGCGATTGTGACGTCACGGATGGCGCACTCTGTTAGATACGAACAAAGGCTACGTTGTTGATGTTGTTTATATACCTGCAGCCAATAAAAATTACTCATATTTGCAAAAAAAAAAAAAAATATTTTTGGTTATCGGTCTATCGCGCATAACATAACCTCAACTGTTATTGCGGTCTCTCGAGTTCAACGCCGTGTGTTTGTATATGGTTTGGTTTGAGTGCTGTGTTGTTGTTGTTATTTGGGAAGAGAGAATTGCCATTTTTATGCCGATTTCTTACCCCTGCCCCCAGCGCCAACAATAGATGCAGCAGCTGTTCATATTGCCATTTTGTGCGTGTTCGTCTCAGTGATGCGCAATTTGTTGCGTTTCTGTTATTTAGTCACTGTGACTGACATATTGTGTGGACTGAGAGCCTAAGAGTGAAACAGTGTTTTGTCTCTTCTCTCTATAATTAGTTGAATTTTAATTGAAAACAACCTGTTACTTATGCTATGGAACATTCACTGTTATCAAAAGTTTGACCATCGCTGTCGCCGCTGTGTTTTGACACGTTTACGTTTCTCACTCGCCTCTATTGCTCTTTGCTGGCATTCACAGTGCTATTTGCTTGTTGATCAACGTCTCAAAGCGGTTCTTGCTAGATTGCAAAGTTTATTTGGAACCATTCGGTGGCGAACTCACCATTCGTCACATGGCTCCACCACATCCACCCAACACATACACGTTGCTAAGCACAAGACTGTTGTTGTTGTTATTACCATAAGCAGCCGCTGTGTTATGTTGTGTTGTGTTGGCCCAAATGGCAGTCGTTGTTAGTGTTGGTCGGTGTGAGTGTGTGCTTGTATGTTTTCGCAGCTCCTTTGCGGTTCGAACCGCTTTCAACTTGATTTTGAATGTTAGTCGACTGCTTGCAGCAGCGGCGTCGTAGCGAGCGCCCCAACCAACCAGCAAGTCAGCAAGCCAGCCAGCAGCTAGTAATAATTTTTTTTTCGCTTCGCGCGTTGTGCTGTTTTGTTGGCTGCTTTTACTTTTACGCGCTCCGTATTGTTTGTTGTTTCAACATAATATATTATAACAAATTCATTGCCACATGTTGCGAAAAGGCGGTGGCGGTGGGGGTGGTGGTGTTACCCACTGTATTTACTCGAAGAAAGTGCACTCCAACAAAAGTTAGTAACGGTAAAATGAATATGAGCTGCGCGCGCATTAAACCCTAATTCCACCAGGTCAAAGCATATGTATGTATGTATGTGTGCGACATTTGCAAGATTTGACCAGTTTGAACTGCCAGCGTCGAGCTTATGCTCAACAACAACAAAGAGAGAAAATCTAATATTCTAGTTGCGTGGCAACCTAGTTCCTCAACTGCCCTTTGGCAGCTCTAGCGCTCCGCTCTATCCGGCAAGTTTTACCTGGAATATGAACACATGTAGTATTTATTAGCATTTGAGAAAGCACGTTTTGCACACAGTGACAACAATCACGACAAAATGACTCATTGCGGACAGCGCAAGGTGGCAATCTTAATTATTAACACTGCAACCCACCTCACCCACGTTATTACCACTTCACTCTGCCTATCATATCTATTTCACAACAACGAATTTAAGATTACTTAAAACCAGGGCTGGCATAAATTGACATTATGCCAATTTTCAACTGCAAAGCCAAAGCCCTGAAAACCTAAATTTAAAACTTTCTGATTAGATTCGCTTTTGAGCTTTCGAGTAAACAAAGATTTCAAAAAAATTCAGCTTTATCAAGATTTGTCAAGTTTTGTATACGCACTTTGATATTTTTAGCCTTATCAGGAAACGAACATGATTATTATTTTTGAATTAAATTTTATTACTTTTGTTTAAAGCAAAATAAGTTTTCAGTAATCGAAAAAGAGGCTTCGAACTACAACATATCAAATATGCATGGTGCACTGGCACAGCCTGCGCATGACTCATCCAAAGGCAGTATATGTATATACATATATCGTTTCAGATATCAATATTAATGCAAACAAATTATATATTTTTACAGAAATCGATCCCACTGATAGCTGGGATGTGGAAGATGATGCGATCATAACGCCTGAGGATGAAGACATTGAGGACGCTGAGTTCCTGGAGGGCGGTGAAGCCACGCCGAAGGTCTCAAAGAAAAAGGTCGTCAAAGTGGAAGAGAATAGAAGCAAGCGTGAGCATGTTAATGTTGTGTTCATCGGTCATGTTGGTATGTTGCTATCAAATCTATTAATACAAAAAGATGTTTTAAACAATTTGATCAATTGCAGATGCTGGTAAATCAACAATTGGCGGTCAGATCATGTCGCTGACGGGCATGGTGGACAAACGAACATTGGAGAAATATGAGCGTGAGGCGCGTGAGAAATCTCGCGAGAGTTGGTACCTCTCGTGGGCGCTGGACACAAATCAGGAGGAGCGCGACAAGGGCAAGACTGTAGAAGTGGGTCGCGCCTTCTTTGAAACAGATCGCAAGCATTTCACTATACTGGATGCGCCGGGTCACAAAAGTTTTGTGCCGAACATGATTGGTGGTGCGGCGCAGGCTGATCTCGCTGTGCTCGTCATTTCGGCGCGAAAAGGTGAATTCGAGACAGGCTTCGATCGAGGCGGACAGACGCGTGAGCATGCGATGTTGGCCAAGACAGCGGGCGTTAAGCATTTGGTCGTGCTGGTTAACAAAATGGATGATCCCACAGTTAATTGGGATCAGACGCGCTACAACGAATGCAAAGACAAGATACTACCATACCTCAAGAAGCTGGGCTTCAATCCAGCAAAGGATCTTACCTTTATGCCTTGCTCGGGCCTTAGCGGCTATGGCCTCAAGGATCAGTTACCAGAGTCGCTGTGCCCCTGGTACAGAGGTCCCGCCTTTATACCCTTCATCGATGAGCTGCCCTCACTCAATCGCAAACTGGACGGTCCTTTCATCATGCCTATTGTGGACAAGTACAAGGACATGGGCACCGTTGTCATGGGCAAAGTAGAGTCTGGTGTTGCACGCAAGGGTCAAAATTTGCTTGTCATGCCAAATAGGGTAAGCAGAAGTTATTTGATAATTCGCTTTTTATGTCTTAATTAACCAAAAACTTATTACAGACACAAGTTGCTGTAGATCAACTGTTTTCAGATGATTACGAGGTGACCTCTGTGGGTCCCGGTGAGAACGTCAAAATTAAGCTGAAAGTATGTGTTTATAATTAGTGTTTCATAAACCCTTGCAGAGAAAACAGTAAAACGATACATCTTCTATCGTATATCAATTGGAAACGTGTCCATTTGTCTGTCTGTAAATTAACAACGTCGGTTGTTTTAGTTTAAAGCAAACAAACGATAGAATTTTTTAATATATGTATATGAGATGGAAGTTACGTTTCGTCTGCAAGGGGGGAGAGTGAACAATCTTCGGTGTTCCGAAATAAACAATTCTTTAAACTTATTCTAAGCGCTTACACTCTGCACAGGGCATTGAGGAGGATGATGTGTCGCCTGGTTTTGTGCTCTGTGATGCATCCAATCCAATTAAAACAGGCAAAATCTTTGATGCTCAGGTCGTTATATTAGAACACAAATCAATTATATGTGCGGGCTATTCGGCTGTCATGCACATTCATTGTGCCGCAGAGGAGGTATCGGTGAAGGTGAGTTACCAATTGAATCAATCATTGAATGCATATTTAACTAATTGTGTTATTGTTTTGCTTTTTTTGGCAGGCACTTATCTGTCTGGTTGACAAGAAGTCTGGTGACAAATCAAAAACACGTCCACGATTCGTTAAACAGGATCAGGTCGCAATAATGCGTATTGAATGTTACGGAATGATTTGCCTTGAACAGTTTAAGCTCTTCCCACAAATGGGACGCTTTACGCTGCGAGATGAAAGTGAGTTGAGATTTTTGTGAACTCGGAATTAATTAATTCAGAATGTGTTTTATTTTTGATTTTGCAGACAAAACTATTGCCATTGGCAAGGTACTCAAGGTGATCGAATAAATTTGAGCCAAGCTAAATTTGAGCGCCACTTCTTTCACTTCGGCTTTATACTAGCACCCCCCATCATATACACACCCATGCGAGATGACGACAAGATCTATATATATATATATATAAATATATACATACAATATGGAATCAACGCCAATACCAACGCCAACGCCACGCTTTTTACACACTCAATCGACTCAGACTAACACAAAAACACTCACCCACAATTAAGAGTTTACTTTCACCATACAATTATGTATGCGCATACCCACAACAATAGCAATTGATTATGATAATGGTAAGAGAGAAAAGAAGGTTTATATAACAAGTATATCTAAAAAAAAACAAAAAATTAGCGAAGCATAAGTGAATACAATGAGCAACAGACAGAGATAGAGACAAAGAGTTAGTTACAGAAATGCATTATATATATATATCAATACAAACACTATATATATTATATATTACAAAAAAAAAAAAACTAAAAAAACATACGGAGATGTACTATTTATTTATATGTACATATACATACAGACAGACAGACACAGAGTCAAACAAATTGTATGCAAAAAATTGTCAGGTAATGATTAAAACATTTGGCTAGTTTGTTACAGCAGTAGCAGCAGCAGCATTACAAGTGTGGACTTTAGTTTTATTACTTGCAATAAGCATACTTAAATTGTGTACGTGCGAGAGTCGTGAATTTTTTATTAAAACTAAAAGAAGCTGCAAGCTGAAAATTTTTTATATTTATACAAAAACCATAAGCGATAAAAAGTAGCCGACCGCTAGATCCGGCCCGTTAAAATATAATAAGAAATATTTGTATTTGCTTTCTCCGGCTTTTGAATTGTGTTATGCGCAGACTAAATGGAAATTATGTTTATGTCCATATAACGATATATTTTTTATTATTACTTTTCTTCAATGAAATGCTGTAAATTATGTTTAAGCTTAAATTGGAATACATTTGAATGTTTGATTTGGAAGCTCAAAGTAATGATAGTGGTTAAAAGCGTGTAATCAATTAATTAACTCAACGATTTGTTTATATACATTACATTATATATTTGCTGCTTATACTACATATACAATTTATTTTTAGACTGTGTTAAATATTTTGTTTCACATCTTAGTTAATTGAATTTATCAGTGCGAAAAGCAAAGCAATCCTCAACTACAAAAGGAAATAAAAAAATAGAATTGCCTAAGTTGATTTATTTTGTTTCTGATTTTCCACATGTCCACAGGACCAAGACGACAAGTGACGGTTTCAGCTCCAGAACACACATCCCATACACACATTATTATTATGAGCTCTCATTAAAAGACCAAATTTAATTGCATAGCTTACGTTTATGGTTATGAATAATTAATTTACAAGTTGAATTGAAATGTTGTTACTTGTATAACGAACGTAAACAAAAACATAACTAAGTTAAACATTCTCCCATATATAAGTTAATTGAATTAACTTGATATACATTTAAATGTAGTTTCAACAAAAGCAAACATATTTAACTGCTTTTTGATGCTTTCTGCGCATTCAGCTAAGTATAAACAAAATAATGAAGGCGAAAAATTATAATGAAAACACAATTGTTAAAAATCTCTCCGACAGTTATATAAATGAAATTATGATATTTAAATGTTTCTCCAAACTCAAACTAACAAACAATAATAAGATGAGTATATAATAACACAAACAACTACGAAACTGATAAATAAAAAATTAAAATTGTATGAACATAGATACAAAACGAAATAATAGAAATTATATAGACAAAACGGGAATATTTATACAACATTAAATGTATTATTATTATACATGTATGTATATATATTAAAACAAACAAATCGAAACAAAAAAGATCCGTATAAACTTGAACTTTTTTATCAAATAAAAACCGAAACGAAAAGCAAAAATATAACGAATAAAAAAAAAAACGAACCAACAACGAAAAAGACTTTTAAAACTAACAAAAATAAATTCATAATTCTGTAAAAGATATTTATAAAAATCGATTCGACAAACTTTATTGTTTTCATGGATATAATCATATATTACAAAGTATAAATTCATCTTAAAAATTAATAACAAATAAACAGGTAAATGTATAAGCACAACTTATATTACATGTTAAAAAAAAACTCATGCTCTAAAATAATTATGTATTTTCAGTACAATTGGCTGAGTGTGTATTTGGACCCTGAAACTCGAGAGTACTTTGTTAACAATCAGCTTGCTCTGACTTTTTGGCAAGCAGTGGTGTTATGGGCTGATCCCGTCTATTGGCCTGTTCCTGACGCTTGGTCTCCTTCTCGCCATAGAGATCAATGTCACGACCGTAATACCAAACCAGCCAATCAAAGATGACCCCAAAGAAGGTGAAGACTTAGGAAAGGAAAGAGAGAGAACATCAAATTAATTGCATATAAAAGGAGAAATTAATAAATACCGCAGGATAAAAAGTTGACAGAGTAACGAAATCTTGACTGATCGTAGAGCTGACAATTTCCGTTGCCATTACACGTTTTTGTCCACACCAAACAAGTGGAATCAATGATGCGGCCAAAGATAATTGGACCCGGTATCAAAGCAAACAAGCTGATCATCATCAAGGCCAAGCCCTGAGCAAAGGATTTATCCTCAGGAGAAACGGTTCGATAGTTCACAAGAACATTGCCAATGCGACCCGAAGAGCCAAACCAATTCACAATAGTTGATGTAATCGAGAATGTCCAGAAGGCAACATTACAACCCTCCGTGCAGATGCCCGGACGCAGGGCAAGATCAGCCACAGCCCGCTTACTGCGCGTCAATATGTCGTCATCCTGCAATTCCGTCGAATAATCATTGTTCAACAGAGGCACATCACTGAGATCTATATTAAGATCCGTGCTGCCTGCAAGCGACATGTCAGTTGGTTGCACTGCACTCATTAGTAAACGCTCAGCTGGAGCAATAACAAAATCATCCTTGAGGCAGGCGCAGTTATCGTAGAGTTTGCTATCTTCATTGTAATTGCTGCAGCCGGCATGACAGGGTGAGAAATAGGTCGTCTCGCTGGCCTCATGACAAACTGGTGAGTAACTGACGCCCTCGCATGAACAGTTTGAATTGCAGTTGCTGGTCAAATTAAAGCTGTACAGTAGAAAAGGTAATAAAATGTTACATTAGTGGCTGCGTTCACCAGGAAGTTTTGTCCCAGTAGCGAAGAAACAGATAAAATCTCGACATAACAGGCCAGTAAAGAAAGAAACAACCGCAAATACTAACATAGTGTTACAGTTCTTGCATCCCGCTGTGCCGCCGCTTTTAGAATCAAACAAGTGCTTAAATGGAGAAAATTTATCAACAAGTAGTGGGTGCAATAAGAGAATCACACAATGCAAGGCTCATAGCACAGCTTGCTCTTTACCACATACGAAACAATGTAACGCTGCCGATGATGCTCGACTGTCCAGAGAACGCGTGATTTTGTTGCATATAGGTGACCAACATAGGTTTCCCGCTTAAAATCCTCTTTTGCATTACTCATTCGAACATCAAAATTGCCTGTCGCCAAAATTCGCCTTTATTAGCATGCCCAAACAAATAAAAAACGTCGAATTGGCAGCGCGGCCAACAGCTGGTATTGGATGAACCAAACAAATGGTTGAAAAGAGAAAATTAATCAAAATCAACAAGTGGGTGCAAAAAGAACCACTAAATAAACCAGAAAAGAGCCAAGTGTCAATTGTGACGTCACAAATGTCAGCAAGTCTAGCTATGTGGCAACGTTACTAGATTGGTGTGAATAGAAAAGTTTTCTATTGCTAGGTGGCAATACTAGTTTAAGCTGAGCTTACAAAGAAGAAGCAGAGTTTTTTGCAACCGCGTGCGTGAAAATTAGAAAATTAACAAGAAAATATATATCATGTGCAAATATATAGTGACAACGCAATTAAATGCGCTTAATGTGATAACTTACTTGCTGACATGTGCCATCGATACCGAATCCGGACAATATAAGAACGCGTACGACATTTGACCTGTGAGTAAAGCATAAAATGAGTACATTTCAACAAAAGAAAATAAATGTGAAGTGATGCAAACCTACCGCAAATGTAGATACAGCCGACAATGACATTCCACATAAGAACTTTACTGACGGACGGTTTCTTCTTGGAAATAACTATGCCAGAAGCAAAGAGGCCAACAACCATGCCCAAAATGGACACTGGGCCAACAACAATTGTGGCAGAGTGCGCAGCTTTGTGAAACTGCACTTCCATGTACTTGCTGAGAAAGGTCATAAAGCCCGAAGCGCCCAAAATGTAAAAGATGCCCGAGGTAATATTGAAAATGAGCAACTTGTTGCGCAAGAGTCGCATAAGGGCACGCGGAAAGTCCTTTAGCTTGGGCAGATCAGCAGCAGCGGCGCCAATGTTATCTAGTGCGGCATTGGAGGAAGAGCGGCTACTAATAGACAGGCCCTCTTCACGCTTAAGCTCCTCGTGGCGCAGAACATGTGGCAGATGGGAATTGCGTTTAGTTTCATCTGCCTTCTTAGGCAACTGTTTGGGAAAGAGCCCAATCAAGCCGGAGAACAAGCACATCAGTGTGCCCAAGATAACCCAGCCCAGCCACCAAGCGCCCAGCCAGCGAGGATCCTTATCACTTATCAGCGGCGTCTTGCTGGGATCGATAAATGTGTTAAGCGAAAGGAAACCAAACAAGAAACCAAATATGGGTCCTATCATACGCAAGGCCATGGCCACAGCTAACATCAACGGTGTATTTGTTCGCTTTGTATTGTCATCCAGATATGTTTGGCCCAGAGCATAATACAGGGTATTACCCACGCCCAGCACAAACTGCGAGAAGAAGATGAGCACCAAGGGGACATAGGTGAACAGACTGTCGCAGTTCTCCTCACCCTTTCCAGCACCGCAAAGTTGCTCTGGCTTACTGTTCAATGAAAAGCTAGTATTCTGTTGAAATATATATATAAATTGGAATCAATAACAATAGAATTAGAATAACGTGGATAATGTGCTTACCAAAGAAGTTATGTTAAGACTATGTGAGCTATTCCATAGACCTTCCTGATACTCTTTGGTCAACTGTAGAATATCATCGCCAGCACCATATATGAAATGAGGCAGCACTAGGATATAACACGATATGCCACAGAGCACAATGCCCCAGGCTATCCAACGTGGTCGATTACGCTGTCCCCCGATATAGGAAAGGATTAGCGACAGCATTATCTGTGATATTTCATTGCCACTAAGAACGATGCCTGCAAGTTAGTGAAACAAGGGAATCAAATGGAAGATGATCTTCATTAAAACTTGGGTATGTTACAATCAATACAATTTAATTAATTTTTATTAAAATAAGGCATTGGGGCTTTCACATATATAGAGAATGATTCTAACAGTTTGAAATTCAATTCAAAATGGACGAGTGAAAAAGTGAATATATCATTAATTATAGAAATAGATGCTTCTTACCTGTGGTTTGACTGGGAATCTTAAAGCGTTTCTCTATCGTGGTTAGCGTAACGATAAAATACATATAGGACATCGCCTGAATGGTGCCCAACAAACCGTAGACACCCATAAAGTATTTAGTAGTGGCATATTTTTGCAACCAAGCTGGATGCCAATTGGCCATGCCACAAAGATAATGGCCCGGTGGCACCTTCTCTTTACGCGTCTCCGACATGGCTTTGAGTTGTTGTCTCACTTAGTGTCGTTTTTTTTTTTTGTTGATTGTGTCTACTGATAAGCTTAGTGTTTGGTACACTTGAGCATGTCTAGCTTGGCGGGCAACAACTGATAAAATTATTGTCGGTATGCGAATTTATGAAACAAAAGAAAAGAACACTTCTAAGCACTTGTAATTTACAATACGCATTTATCGGTTTCATTTCATTGTGATAACACATACTTTTGACCTATAGAAGGATCGTTGCTCTAATAAAGTTCGAATATTCCTGAAAATAGCTCGTATAAAATTTGAAATAGCACGCTATTGATTAGGGCTGCCACCTGATCAAGATCATATTAGTCTATCGATTAGATAAGATTATAAACATATTTTCCTATTTAGAATTGTGTGCAATAAAGTGACCTAGGCTTCTTCTACATATTTGCCAACTAATGCTCCGAGTCGAATTCAACTTTGAAAAACAATTCTCTTTAAACCGGGCAATTAGTCATGGTTGTCCTCAATCTTACTATAGTCTGGTCTGGTGAAACGATTATCTTATCAGAAACCAGCCTAAATCTTAAAAAAAAAACAACAAGGAAATTCCCTTTACAAAATAAACTATAACAAGCTTTTAATTTTGTTCTCTAATCAAAATATTAATTAACAATTTGCATTTGATTTTTATCGCTAAAACTAATAAGCAAATAGGCTGATAATAGGAATTAAGTCCTATCTATATAAAACTTCCTCGCAATAAACCCCTTGATAATTATTCCAGAAGTCAGATTGTGTGTAAACAAAAAAACTCCTGATATTGACTTTATTATTGGCTAATCATTTGAGGGTTTTTAGTCATGAGACTTAGAAAACTAGCAATGAAGTTATCGAATTATGCATCACTAAAATGTTGTTATTAAATAATACTCTTTGTAGTCGACGAAATTCGACAAAATTCAATCTTTATTTGATTAATCCCGTAAACATGATGGCGTGTTTTTAGTTTCCAGTTATTGTTCCCATTGAATGATTACAATTTGTGCTTAAAAAATAGACAAGTGTTGCAGTCATAAAATAAATTCACAAAGAAAGTATGGTCATATATATTATATTAGATAGTACTCAGACAAGAATAAAGCTATCGGTCAATGTTTATTTAAAGAGAACCAAATAAATGATAACTTTAAACTCAAAAGGGTGTTTACTCAAAGATAAGTTTTTTCTAATTCAATATGATTTACGTTTGATGAGAGATCGCGGCACTTCTAATGTTTAATTAAACTGTTTTGAGTTCCTTTATTAACAAATTATTATCAAGGCGCGAATCGTTCAAACGGTAAATACGCACAGAAGGAACCGATTTTTACGGATAACCGAGAGAGTGAGAAGTGTGAACTGTGAACCGTGCAGCCGCGAAGCGCGTAACAAACTGAAAAGCGTGAACGAAATTTAAAGAATTTAATTCATTGGACTTGCTTTGTGGTGTTCACTGCCCGTCAAGTTGGTTGGGCGATAATTGTGCGCCGATAATGCGGATAATATTATTATCAATATACTAATATTATCAGCACAGTGCATACACACACACATAAATATATATTAGGTAGTTGTATTTGTTTAGTAGGTGCTGCAAATATTACGCATACGCAGCGTTTTGCGCACGTGCAAATTGATTCTCTCTTTTGATCTCTTTTAATCTCTCTCTTTGAATAAAGTAGTAAGAACAACACAACAACAATACCATAATGTACAATAACAAACGCGACAATGACACTATTACTATTAATACACACACACATACAATACCCCCGCCCCACCCCCTCTACTCTCCGTTAAAGCCATTCCCCGCCTCAATTAAATATATACATCCCCTAAACAAGCCAAGCCTCACTATCTCAATCTACTTCAGCTTTCTCTCTCTTTCTCTGTCACTCTCTCGCTTGTGTGGATTAGACTTGTAAGTGAATTAGTTGAATGTAGAATGTGTAGAATGTAAATTAGGAGAGAGGTGTGCCACAAAAGTTTACAAGGCCGCTTTCAAATGCGGCTCAGGATCGTTGACATTAGCTAATCGCTTGTGACCACCCATTTCCAGGAACATTGTTAGACCCAGGCCGAAGAAGGTTAACAGAACGAATGCTATGAATATTGCCTGTGCCAAAGCAGGCGTCAAATAACCGTCGAGCATCCAACAGGGTTTTGCCTTATAGTCGGGGTCCAAGGAAGACAAACCAGCTAAGCAGTAAGGAAAATGCATAATTATTCAATTGAAATACACGATTTATAATCTTACAGTCCAAAATGATATCCATGCTGAAAGCTAAAAGTGTTAGGCGATGTCCTTCACTTGAGTAAGCGGTAATGGAGCTGCTGCAGACACTACACGCGGAACTATAGAAGAGCAAATCCCTGGCTCTAAATGTATAATTTTTATAATATAGTCCAGTAATATGCCAATTGCCAATAGCATGAAGAACCCCCAGCTGAATGGTTCCCCCTTTCGTATCGATTGTGACATTGACACCTTTCTTAATATTCGACTCATCACGCATCTCCAATCGCAGCAAAGAGCTCTTCTCTTCCAGGAAAATTTCGTTACGTGTATAGTATACATGCGGTCCATTCGCCTTCTGCTCGGCAAACACAATCTTTTGTAAGGAAATAATGCATTTTAAATCGCGTAGCACAACCGGTTTGTCATCCGTTTTGTTAACAACTTCATCTTTGACTGTCTTGGGCTTCGCTGTAGTCTTGTGTTTTGTTTTTCTTCCCGAACTCTCCCATTTCATTATCGCATAAACACGAGTAATGCGACGTTGTAGCGCTTCCATTTCTTCCCGATGTGCCGTGTATATCTGAACCAAAGGACAATCTGTCAAAATGTCAGCAACAGCGGACATAAAGCTATCTTTTGAAGTATAACACAATATTAAATAATGCTCTGGAATAGGAAACAACAATATTTGGTCAACTTACCATGATCTTTAACATTATCATCAGCAAAGTCGTAGGCAATTAACGTATTCTCTTCACAACTGAGTTGGCTCATTTCGTAGGTGCCAGTCCATTCTAGACTTAATCCACGGAGCTCAAACAGATACTCGAATGCCTCCATTGGCTGATACAACTGACTGTAATAGGTCAATGGAGTCATGCGACGCAAATACTCAAAGCACCCAGGCTCAGAGCAGCTGAGATCCTTTGAAGTTAATTCTGGCGCAAAATAGACAATTATCATGTGCTTTTTTTGTAATGGTTCAATTAGATTGGCGAAATCTCTTGGTTGGATTGCTTCGAATATGTTTCGAGGTTTCGCACTACAACAACAACAAGCAAATGTTAAATGTAACAGTATAATTATTACAACAGCGTTGCCAGACTCACATTTTAGCACCCCATACCAGTGCCGGCGGCATGGAGGGCAAATTAGGTTCTGCACCAACTCCAGTTAACAATAGCAAAAATGCAAAAACAACCATTTTGCAGCAAAAGAAAAACCAAGCAAGGGAATTTCTAGTAAAATTCAAGAATTTTAAAACTCAATTTGAATTGCTTTTGTTTCTTATAAATATTATTAAAGCCGCCTACTTGCTTAATTCAGCAATGTTACGGATGCTCAGTCAAATGCAATGTTGCTGGAAGCTAGCTGGCAACACATGCACGAATGTTTAGTCTGCGACATGTTGCTAATAACAATTGGAATATTGCTATCGACATGTTGCTTGGTGCGCAAGTGAGCTACAATGTTGCAGTGCAGCCAATTGAGCATTGGAATCAAATTCACGATAAGATAAAACTAAATGCTTATCGAAAATAAACTCTCTCGTTTTCGGGTATCGGGGGCTACATATGTGGTTGCTCTCACCTGCGCTCAGTCGACAATTGATACTTGCTTCGAATAGACGTGCGAATATGAAACTAATTAACTGATATAACGAATTTTGGGATAAAGATAATAACTGAGTGAAAAGTTAACGAAACGAAAAAGAAAATGGCTCAAAATAGCCGAAATTCCGATTCATCGCAAATAGCGGTAAATGCGAACAATGTTCCAGACGGTAAAACCTATTTCCAAAAAAATGACTAAAAGTTTTGGATTCTGTTAAACTCATCTGTGTGTTTCGATTTGTGTAGATAGCTTTGATTGTGGAATCATTGGATTGGGTTGGTGTCGAAGTCCCGCCTGTCAGAAATATGCACGCCTGCGCACCTTCATCATTGTCCTAATCAGCTCCGGTTTGCTTCAGGGAGCCTGTGAGATATACTTCCGTGTTTCGGCCAAACAAGCTGCCTTCCAATACGGCTACAATCCCCTGCTAGTTGGTGAGTAAGCCCTATGGCAAAAGCAATACTCCATAAGTGTGTGTATGAGTAAAGTTTTATATGTAGGTGTTGGCCTCAATGGTCTCGACGACGACGACGACAATACGAAAAGGGGCTGAGGTTTTGTTCAGATAGAGCGCAAAACTCTTTATCAGTTTTGCGATATTGTTTATGATTTCAAGTTTTTGTGAGTGTGTCATCAGAGATATATTCTATACCAGTAGTCGTATTGGTAGTACAGAAAGTGTGTAATCACAATAATCACAACATTTGTACAAGTTTTTTCCACATTTCGACGCGCATAAGATTCCCTGAAAATTTTATGTTTTACGTTTCAGTTTCTAGGAAACGTCATAGATATACTAACTTCAACTTTAGTATCGTATTATCATTTAATTGAGTTGAAATGTGCAATGCATTTTAATTCTTAACAAAGGATTATCTTAAGAAGGTTTTCAGTTTATATATAGATTGATATTAAATTGTTCTGTTTATCTAATCAACTTTTCCCGCCTTTTCACAGATTGGCTGCTGGTTAGCAGTGGATTGTTTCAGGCTGTATTTGCCTTGGCTTTTGCTTATTGGGCGGATGTTTATCATCCAATTAAATGGCTTGTTGGAACTCTTATGCTTCAAGCAGTGGCATGTGTAGTCACCGTTATACCAGCCATTATGACCTTGTAAGTATCATCATCCTATTAAAAACTATTGCATCAAAACCTAATCCATTATCCTCTTCATTTCTAGCGCTGAAGGCATCAAGTCGCATGATGCTTTGGTGGATGCAAATCTGTGTTCCACATCCTTGGCACAGTTTCAAAAGCTAACATTGACAGAGGAGCAGAGTAGCAAAACAACACTAGTGATGCTCTTTGTTCTTCAGTTGGCTCTTGGCATGGGATCCTTGGCATACTATACCATAGGAGTCACCTATATAGATGATAACTCCCTCTCACAAGATAGTCCGGCAGTGATTGGAGTTATTTTGGCTGCCCGTGCATTGGGACAGCAGGTGGGCTCTTTTGTGGTCCTTGGAGTGGGATTAGCCAATGTGGGCTGGTGGCTCGGCTGGGTTGTCCTAGCACCACTGATCTTCGTGGGTGCTATACTGTTGGGACTCTTTCCCAAGCGACTGCCCAAGACGGTCATTCATCAGGCAGCACAGCGGATTATTGAACAGTCGAATATGCGAGGATTTGGCAGTCAGTTCTCTACCTACCTGGATGACACAAACTTCTGGCCATCCCTGAAGCGACTCTTTAACAATAGACTGCTCATGTTTAACCTGCTGAGCATAATGTTCCTGCAGAGTGGAGTCCTAAACTATGCACTGCAGGAGGAGAATTACCTGCAGAGTCGCTTTTTCCTGCCCTACAATGAACAGGATGGCCTGACGCAGGAGTGGCGTGCTGCCTTTGTCTCCTACTTCCTGCGTCCACCCGTGATGGCTGTGGGAATGCTTATTGCCGGATTGGTCATATCCAAGGCACAACTTTCTGCAAGGACTATAACAGGACTCAATATCGGTTTTGCCCTGCATCTGGTTGTCATCTTTGTCGGCTACATCTTCCTCACTTGTGATGTTGGCGCCATTGCAGGCGTTGTTGGTGGTAAACTTACCCAACCCTATTGTGCCAGCCAATGCCTCTGCACTCCGACTGCCTTTATGCCCGTCTGCCCGGAGAATAGTACAATAACCTATTTCTCTCCATGTTATGCGGGCTGCACTCAACGCTCCAGCATCAACAGCTTTGAGCTTTACGAAGGTTGCAGTTGCCAAGGCGATCAGACAATCAATAACTCGGGTACATCTCGAGCTACACCGGGAGCCTGCAGTGCCGACAAATGCCAAAGATCTATACTCATCTTTCAAATCCTCAGCATATCGGCGGCCTTTATACTGGGCATGTCTGGCATTGGGAAAACTTTGATAACGCTGAGAGCTGTCCTGCCGCAGGATAAATCCCTCGCCTTGGCTTTTGAATTGATGATTGTCGGACTATTTGCCTATGTGCCCGTTAATCTCAGCTACGATCTGGTCACACGTGAGTACTCTCACTTTTATTATTCAATCATATTTAATGTTTACCATATCGTTTGTCACTTATTTATGCGGTTCATATGTCTCTTCACTCACATATCGCCTAGTCTTTTTATTCATATCGCCTACTCTCTTCTTGCATAACGCCTTGTCTCTCTGTTCATACCGCCTACTCTCTTCTTGCATAATGCCTTGTCTATCCTCGTTTCTTTCTCAATGCTTGCTGTTTTTTTTTTTGTATCTTTCTTCGTGGTCTAATACCTTATAATAATTATTTAATGGTTCAATCCGATCAAAGGACCCAACACCAGAATCTCGATTTTAATGGCTACGCGGCCAAGAAAAAGTTTATGTCATTGACGCCTTCTCCAAATTCTTTCCCTTTACAAAGAGAGTGCTGGAGTTAGCTTCAGAAGCTCTCTTTAAATAACGTGGTCACACTACTTTGGGATCGGGGTTACCCTGGTATCCCTGGTAATGAGATAGTGAATAAGTCGACAAGAGTCTGTAGCCTTTTTGTAGCTTGAGCTGCGTTTTCTAAGAACTAAAAAGGGGAAGAAAAAAAAGAAGCAGTTACAGGGTCTCATGAAACGGATTTTGTCAAGCTTAAATGCTGCTTCATCCAACTTTAGATAGGAACGCTGTTAGGTGCTTAAGGACGGAATCGAAACAATTAGTGGCTTACCTTACTTTCCAAAATGTTGTTAAAAACCATCGTTGCAAAATGCTGGAGTGTAAAGTGGAATATGAGATAGCAAAGATCATTCTAGGTGAGATCCCAGCTTTTATCCGGTCAAGAAAAAGACACCTGCATTGCGAGTTTCTCACAACTACGTAAATCAGGGATCTGCTCACATTCATTGGGGAAGCGGATCAGCTTTTGTTCATTTAGGGAGCTTATTTACGTTAAAAGCCAGTGCCTTCCTCTCGGCAGTGAGAATCCTTCAATTTATTAAACTAAACTAAGACTTTTCTCGCTGTCTGACTTCCTTTATTCACTATACATTCAAATCGCCGGTCTTCATTAAACTTCACTTCGTTCTCATTCCATCACACTTTAAAGGGATCATCCTTTTTATAATGATGTTATCCCTTCTATCGGTATCTCTTCAAAGGCATCACCTGCATCTACTGGGCTCCAAATTACGAACGCTGTTTGCTGAGAGAAACTCCCAAGCATGGCAACATCTTGGACATTATGACAGCTTCTTTAATCTTGGCAAGTGTGTTCTGCGACATTCTTGTCTACATTTTTGCCAAGGGCTTGAATCTGTACAACTGCAAGGTAACGGATAACAATTATACTCCTTCGTTGTATGCTCCGGTGCCACACGAGGATTCTTCGACGGGTGTGGCTCGAGGGGGAAGTCCAACGATGACCACAACGACAACAGCTGCCTCCAGTTCACCAATGCAGCGCCGAGATGCACCAAAACAGCCAGGGGAAACAGCTGAGCCCCAAGCAGTAACAGCCGTCTTTCGGCATCCCAGCTCCTTGACGGATTCTTCGGGGGCACAAAGCATTGTGGAGCCCAATGGCAGTGGAGTTACCTATGCTCAAGTGATCTTTCCTCCGGACAAACGCAAACCCAACGATGGCAGCACCAGTCCAAAACGTCTAGCCGTTCCTGCCAATGTTCCACTGCATCATCTATCCGAAACAGATGTGCGCGCACAGTTGGGCACCCTTAGGTCCTTTAATTCCGCTCAGAATCAGCCAGCCCAATTAAAATCGCAGCTCTCTGCTGGTCAAGATGTTGTGGGCAATGCCAAAGTTCCTCCGGTTCCTCCACTTCCTCTGCAGGAAGACATAAGACCCCAAAGTCCCGAGACGGACTTTTAATTAGATTCAGTATTCCCTCTGTTTCCTATGAAATAGGTTTCATGTTCTTTTTGTTTTCCTAGCATTCGCATTTGAATATTTTATGAATTTACTTTTAATTCATGCCATAAAAATCGCTACAAAATGTTCATTCCTAAAGCCTAGAAAAAATTATTGTTAAATATTTGCTGTAAATCCAAATCGTTTTAATAGTTTTCGAGAAAACTAAGATTTCTTGATTTGCCCCCAAAAGTAGACTTCAATTTTGATTGAGCTCATGTTGGTGTACGAATACCAACCAAAATTCATAATTCAAATAAATAGACTCGGAATTGATTTTTGTTTGTATTTTTTTGTTTTTATTATAATTGTATTTCCATTATTTTATTTAAATATAGTTGGTATTTGCATTTGATTTACTTTTTTAATCATTTGTTGTAGGTTTTTGTTTGCTTTAAAACTAATTAATAAATTAATAGTTAGACTTAGAAATGAGGACTTAAGCGCGTAAAAATCAATCATGGGAGAGCAAAAAATAATAATAATAAAATAATTAAAAACATGAAAAGCAAACGCACGACAAAATGTCCTTGAATAAAACAAAGGATAAAAAATACTTTAAAAACAATTACATTTAGGGTTTGGATGGCTGCGGCGGCGACGGTGGCGTTGACACCGATATCGAACTGATATCAACAGTGTTTGCTGTTTGTATATGAATATATATATTAATATATATGTAAATATATCGCCATGTAGACTTGACAGTTTTGTGCTTTTAATTAGAGAGTATACATTTATTAGTCATGTATTCATTTGTATATTGTTTTTAATCATTTGTATTTTGATTGCAAGCCGACCTTAGACAAGTGGAGTCTCCGCAGGTGACCAGTGTTGCACAGTGCAACGTTGCGATGGACAAAACTAGTGCTGTTTACAGGGCGATATATAATATGTTTATTGTGTGAGTCAACGCCTTTTTTTTCTAGTTAAATTTTGTTGTTGCTTGCAGTTTCAGCTAGTTGAATACTCTTTCTGTTTGTTGTAATTGTTTTGTTGTAGCATATATAGATAGAGTGTATGTATGTGTGTGTGTGTGTGAGTGTATGATTTGACAAAAATCTTACAACAGATTTGCTTTGCATTTTATACAAAAGACAAAAAAAAAAAAAATGAATTCGAAATTAATAATATTTAAACTAAATATTTGCATAACAATTAAAATAGGACGACTTTTTTGCTTAATATATAGTATACATTATCATTTTCTCATTTCTGTGCACTTTTGAAGTGCCTTTCATTAACTTGTTGCTGCTGTGTTTTTAGTTATTCTTTTCTCTTCTTTCAATGTTGCACACATTTTTTTTTTTTTTTGATAGAAATATTTACAATCATTTTAGTTGCTGTGTTCTTGATGGTTAAATTGCTTTGGAGTAAACTATAAACTTTCAAAAACATTTGAATATTTTATATTATTACATTTTCTACGTGTTTTTGTTTTTGAAATTTTTAATTAATTGAGAAACATGCGCATTTGTAAGTTCTTTAGCATTTCTTTTAGTTATTAATTTGATTTGAATTTTGAGTTAATAGTTTGTAAATAATAAAATAGCAGCATACTGTTCATATTTATATTTATTTAAATATATCTATATAATCAGTGTGTTGTTGTTTTTTTAGTTACAATTATTGAATAAAATTTATTGCTGCTGTTGCCAACTTTGAATTTTGTCAGCGCTTGCTTCGAATATTTTCTAGCTTGCTTTTTACAATTTACAATGCACAATGCAAATTATCACATATTTTGTTTTTTTCTTCCATTAATTTTTTATTTCCTCACTTTCCATCAGTTTTCAGTGCTCAAATTCTACTTTTTACAATATTTAAGTATTTTTTGAGTTAAAATTTTTATCTTTCTTATTTTCAATTTGCACATAACACAAAATTCAATTAACTAAAATAAAAGAGCGTTCAAAAATTAACAATTTTAAACTGAAGCTGAACTGTTAATTGCAGCAGCGCTCTGCTTGGAATGGTAACAGTCAGCCAACTGCAGCCAGACTGTTAACATACGCAGTCTATCTAACCATCCGTTCAACTAATTGTCTGTGTGTGTTAGGTTTTATGTGTGAAGGTATGTGTGTTAAACAAATATCACAATTGAGAAATTAACAAAATGGCGGCTACAGTACGACAGCAATAAAAGTAATATAAAACAGTCGCAACTAAAAGCGCACGCAACCTTAACAGAGCAGAACAACTAACTCTTTTTCTCTCCCAGTTTTCACTCACACACTTGCATGCTGTTGAGCATTTTGTAATACTTTCGTTTCGTTTTAATATGTTAAGGTTGCTGCGACTGCGACTGCTGCTGTTACTTTTTACGTGCTGCTGACGCTTTTAGCTCTGTCTATAATGTCTGTTGCAGCGCGAGCGCTAAGAGAGCAGCACAGCTACAACAAAATTACGACAAAGTTAATACAGTTGAACATACTTCACATTATTTCGACATTCCAATACCCCTGATTAAAAGGGGTTATATTAATAAAATTACTATTAAAACAAACTAACAAACAGTTTAGGACATTGGCCCATTTGTGCTGACGGCCGCTGCCACAATCGCTGGCTGCGCTGCGTCAATAACATAGGCGGCCTCGGCTGCTGCGACTGTTGCGTCGACGCCGGTACCGTTGCTTTCAGTGCCATTTTCTATTTGCGCTGCCGACGTAGCTGGACTGGTGGCCGCTACTGCTGATGCTGGCGACGCTACTGCTGTTGGCGCTGCCTGTATAGCTGGCGTTGCTGGCGGCGCTGCGACTGCGGCAGGCTGCTGACTGCCGGCGATCTGTAATTGCATCTGTAACTGTTGCAGTGTCTCTGGCGCGATGTTTGACTTGAGTATGTTATTCTCTAGCTCCAGGTTTGAGATCTTGTCCATTAGCTCGGAGATGCGCTCTTTAAGCACTTCCACCTCCTCGCGCACCGCTATCATAAGATGCGATTTGACCAGATCCTGCAACAAGAAGAGTGAAAGAAATTTGTTTAGTAAAAATTAACATTATAATGTTTGTTAAAAGTGTTAACAGCTTAACGCTGATCGCTTATACAAACTAACAGCGGCATGTTGTGTAAGAAATTTTGCTCTTTCTACACCTGAAACATGACAAGCTGCTTTTATCGATATAAATTAACTTTTGCTTTTACCAGCTGTAAAAACTCAATTCCCTCTTTCATGGAAATCAATTTTCAGTGTTCGCGTGTGCTTTTTGTGATTAAAAAGTGCTAAATAATTACCCATTCGTTGAAATGTCAATGCCACAACAACAACAGCATGCCACGCTTGTCTGCTGCGAGTGTCGCGACTCGCGAAACCCACATCTAACATTGCCATAAAAACGCAGATGGAGGCGGGGGGTTTGCACTCTTAAAATTGCCATCTCGCTCGCACATTGCATGTTGCAGTGCGTTTAGCGGCACGTGCAGCAGGAAATTGGCAGGTGAGCACATTTTTTCTTCTTTTTTATCTATATTTTTACTTTGGCGACACTTGCTGGCAACAGTAGCCGCCACATACCTCATGTCTAGTTAGTTCCGTCTTCAAAGAGATTTTCATCAAGTCAGCGCGTTTTATTTAAATTTGTTTCTATTTAAACTTTGCGTTGCCCATCAACAGTCTTGGATTGTTCTTGATCAGAAAGAGATAATACTACATATATTATTTTGAATATACATATGTATTTTTTCAGCCACGTTGTCAAAAACAGCCCGCGTTTCGTGCGCGTTTTGCGTGCGTTTTCTATTAGTCATCGTATTTGCCACTTACATATATGATTTATAGCGTGGGTTCGAATAATGGGGCAAGAAAAGTCGGGATGTTTACCTGTCTGTCTTTCTGTCTCATGCTTTTCACTCAAGATTTTTGGATTGTTTGGACTCTTGCCAAAAAAGGTCAAAACTAAAATTTGCGTAGCATGTTTTTTTTTTTTGCAGACCCAAATTTAAATGTTTGATAATATTAAATTTCAATAAATTTTAGTTTTCAAACAAACCGTTTGACAAATGTGCGCTAATTAAACAATTTCATTATATATGCACGACAGCAAAAATCGCTTAGGAAACTGCGCATAAAAAGTGACAGGTGATACAAATTTATCCAAGAAAAAAAAAACTGTGTTTCAAAAGGCCATTAAAACTGGTTTGCACTGGCTTAAAAAACAAATTTATTATGCACTATTTTCATTTCAATGAAAAGTTAAAATTCATTATTTTCCTCATGAACACATACTAAATCAAACATAAACATCAAATACATTTGTACGTATGTATATATGTATATACACACTGAGCTCGAGTTTGAATTTGATGTTGAGGTTGAAAGGTTCAAGCCTTTTTTTTTGTATTTTTTCTAAGGTAGATACACAAAAAAGTCTCTGTTTGTTGTTATTGTTCTTGTTTTTTACGTTCGTTTTTTTTTTTGTCTGCACTTTGCTCATCGAACCACAAATATGGCGACCAAAAAAAAAAAAATAAATGAAGGCGTCGTCTTCTCTTCACTTGTTTCATGTGGTTTTTTTTTTATTAATTTCTTTCGGACAAAGGAATTTTTCTCAAACAAAATGAACGAAAAAAAAAACACACACACACAGAACATAATAATTGACAGTTTAAAACGGCCGATTTGACAGGCTATATACATATAAAATTAAACTTTAGTATATAAATAAATATTTGCTCGACGACTTGGGCCTGTTTGCCTTGACGACAAAATGCACGCAGCCTCAAATAAGTAACAAAAAATCAATAGCAATAAAAGTGCAAGGTGATTTTTGTTGCTGTTGTTTTTGTTTTTATTTCAATGCACAAAAGTGGCTTTAGTATATGTACATGTGTGTATGTATGCATATGAGATTTTTGAATATGATACATACTTTTGCATTTGGCACCATTACATAGCAGGGGCTATCGTAACCCTTCTGCCAGATTTCATAAAGCCAATTCTCTGGCTGACGCAGTGACATTGTGCCCATCATATTTTTTCACTTGTTTTTTTTTTTTGTTGGTATTATTGAGATTTGGTATTTGAAGACAAATTAGTTTATCTCGCTTTTGAGTTTGGTGCACTTATGTAATTAAAAACGTTTTTTGTTGCAATTTCAATATCACAGTTAAATGTTTTTTTGTTCTTGTTTTATTGTGCTTTTGTATATTTGTGTGTTTTCCGCTTGTTGTATTTTGGTTGTTTTTACGACAAAAGTTCAGCAATAACTGAGTTCAGTGTGTAGCTTTTTTTGGTAATTTATGAGACCGGCGGTGAGCTTTTTTTTGCACTTGCATTCAAAGTCGACACAGAAGAAAAAGCTTTTTATATTTTGCTGTTACTGTTGCTTTTACAGTTGTTAATTGTTTTTGCTGAATTAATGTAATTCAAGTCTCTTGTTGGCGGCGGCTAGCACAAATTATACTTAAAACTTGTATAAATACTATGTTTAATAATAATTTCTTATTTTTATATTTAAAGTATTTTTTGTATTTGTATGTTTGCTAGCGTTATATTGTGTTTCTTGTTGCGAGTGAAACTGGCGACTGAACGTCTGCTTGCAAATATCGTCGAATTTTATATCAAATGGCAGCAACCCAAAGAGCACCAGAGAGAGCGTCAAGACAAGCATAGAGAGAGAGTGAGTGTGTGATAGAGCAATAGCGCGCACAAAACGAGAGAGAGAGAGAGAGCGTGTGTTGTGTATCTGGCAGATACTTTTTTATGATTATATTTCGGGAGTGCACGCCATGTTGCGACAGCTGTGTATATGTGTCTGTTAGTATGCGCGTATCTGTATCTCAATCTATAAGAATTTTAACTGCTGCTGTTTTGGCTCTCTTTGTTTGTTTTGACGCGCGCTGCTACGCCTCAATAATTTACACGCTTTTTATTAACGAGCAACAAAAAATATGCATACAAAACCAGCGCCCTCGAAAAATTGGTAAACCAAAAAAAAAACAGACTTCAACCAAAAACACAACAACCGGCATATTGCTATATACATATGTATGTAGATACATATGTATGTATGTCTGCCTCTATTTCGTATATATCTTAAAAGAGCAACAATAACAACTTTGCTACTCGCTTTCGGCATGACAAATTCTGCTGCTGGCTTCTTTTAGTGTTGTTTTTGTTTGTAGCACATTTTTTTGCGACGCAAAAACTTTACGACACCTTTTTGCGTGTGTGTGTGTTTTTTTTTTTTATCAAAAAAGCTAACGCAAACAATGAAATGCTCTGTGAGCGGATTCCACCGCTTAGAGCTTAGCGTTCTTATACATTGTGGTGGCTATGCCGTGCCCTCTGCTCTGGTGGTATTGGTGGTAGTGGTGATGTGGTGGCTCTTTTTCACCTTTTGCGCATTGCGTTTTATGCTGAAGTGAAGAAGAATTTCTTTCAATTGAATTGCCATTTTAGTAGTTTGTGGAATCGAATCAATTAACTTCCGCTTTTGCTTTGTTAACAACACAACAATAACAACAAGAAGCTTAAATGTGACAAATCATATAAATATTTCAAGGGCTTGCAAATCGAATTGTCAACGAAAATAAACAGCAACTGTCTTTCAAATTCAACACACCACTGAAGAGAGTAGAACGCGTTTCGAATTTATGCGCATGTCTCAGCATGTCTCAGAAGATGAAGAAGAAACAGGCCACACCCCTCCCTCCTACACGTCCTCACCATTCATTCCTCTCCTCAACCAAATACTAAACAAAACAAAGCTCTAGAAAACACACACACACACAGAGATACACACACAAGCTAGAGATACAGATTTTTCCCACAGCTCATAAAAAAGAAAAAAAAAAAACGAAACGCCGGCAAAAAAATTGTTTTAAAAAAACATCCGCATAAAAATAAATTGCGAAAAAAAGCGTAAAGAAGAAAACAAATAAATAAATAAACAACAGTTAAATGCACATTTGTATAAACAAATTGCACATAGTACAAACAAACAAACAAACATATATCGACGCCACCAAAACATTTAAAACAAACCGGAAACTGTTTGCTAAAATGACAATTGAGTATGCAAGAAAACCAATTAAAAGAGAGTTTTGAAGTTTTGGAAAATTATTTAGAGTGATTTTTCTTCAAGTATGAAAGTTGTTTATAGTTATGTTTTAAGATTAAATCGGTTAAATTGATTTTATTAATGAAATTGCAGAAATGAAATAATATAATTTATAAAAATATCTTTCAATATATTTTTGGCAATGAAATATTTGCCACATGACTTTATACGTATGATGCGATTTGCATATTGGCAATTATCCAAAATGAAGACATGAATATCCAAAATATTATTCATTTCTACTTATTATTCATACATGCATCTGGCAAATAACAATGCAACTAGTAGTAAAGGGGTTAGTTAAAGGAGTTGGGGCGGGTGTAGCTTGGTTTGCAACAATTAAAAACAAAAGTACTTAAATACTTAAACAATTTCCCCAGAAAGTCTCCCTCGTTAAGTGATAAGAAATACAAAAAACAAAAAAAAACATTACTTGTTATTATTTTAAAGTTATTTGTTGACAAAATCTAAAAATGTTAATGCTACAAAAGCCACAAAAAGAACAACAACAAAAGTAGCTATAACAACAGGAATTTGTTATAAAATTCAACTGTCGTCGTCGTGCATGGAAAATTACGAAAACAGAAACGTTTCGATTTTTTTTTAAATATTGCACGCGGCAAAGGCGTGAAGCCAAAGACAAACACACACAGCTTATAAAAAGGAGGAAAACTACAACAATTTGTGGGGTGAATCTGTTCGGGTTGTGTTAAGTGTAGCGAGGAGGGAGAGGATTGTGAATCCATTTGTCACTTTATGCGATCGATTGAACAATTAAAAGCAAAAACCAAAACAAAACATATTCCGGCTCATTCCGATTTTGAATCATGTATAAAACTCGAGTGCATACAAATTAATGCATAGCACTCTACCCCTCTCTCTCTCTCTCTATCGTTTTCTGTTCAGTGTTCAATGGACTTTGGGCACTGTACAACACTGCCCGCCCTTCCCGTCTTAATTACGACGCTGCACTTCACTTGACAAGCGATAAGATGGATTATTGAGCAATGTTCTCGGATTTGCTGTTGGTGAGTACTCTTTTTTTATATATTCTTTTAGATTGTTAAGATCGCAAAATTAGTGTATAAAAACACTTAAGAAGTTAGAGATAAAAGGGGTAGGTAGTGGGGAAAAAAGGAAACCGCAAACGTCGACATTCAGTCTCCCAATGCGAATCTTAACTGACGGAAGAGATCGCGGGGCAAGTCTACAACTCATATTATATAAATGACAGCTGTCAGATTAGGACAAAAATAAGTTTTAGATAAGCTTTACTTAACTTTAGGTTTGACATGTCTTAAAAAAAAAAACGTAGTTGCCGTTATGAACTTAGTTTGACCTTTAGATGGAAATTGCATATCAATTTAATACTTGAATTCTCAGTCAAAAGATGAAAGTCGGTTTCGAAATATGATATATATGGTATAGTCAAACAACAACTGTCAAGGGACTTTGATAAACAGTTCTATTCTTTGTGTGTCAAGACACATTTTTTGTCTCTCTCTCTCTTCGCATTTTCTTGTCTTTTATTTGGTCTTAACACGCCACACCTGTTCTCAGCACCTTTTCCCATCACATCACATTCCCCCCCCCCCCCTCATATGACGACCCGAAAAAATGTTCATTTCACTTTTTTTGTATTGACAGCTGTGCTTTTTTGTGTTTGCCTTTCGGGGGAAAAAAAATAAAATTTTTACCGTTTATAGACAGATACTGGGTCAAAAAAAAAGAAGATTTCCTGTGACCTGTTAGCTAAATTTTCCGTCTAGGCAAAAATTATCAACTGAAATGGGGAAGTGGACAAAAAATGCCTGAGAATTTTGCCTCGAACTTGTTTCAAGCAGCAAATACACAAACATATAGTATACTCTATATGAGTATATATATGTATGTATATTTGTTATGAATTAGGTTTGCTTTGTTTTGATTTTGCTGCTGCTGACGTCGCGCAAAATGGCCAGCAATTGGAATTCATTAAAAACAAATCAAAAAAAAAAAGAGAAAAAACATTGACAAACGAACCAACAAAAATTCGATTATTAATTTGAAGTGTATAAAAAAGGGGTGACGGATGTAGGGGGGGAGGGTGGGTACATAACTATTCCAACATACTATGTGTTGTCGCTTGTTATCTTATCTATAAGTTTAATTTGCCTGCTTGTCTAGCTAAATCTAACTACTTACTATATATGTAAGTAGTATATACGAGCTTATCAGTTATGCCGACGGTAGCAGCAGAGATTAGTAGTTTCACACAGAAGACGCGTGATTCAACACAAAGTCAAATACTACTAATAGTAGAAGATAATAAAAACAACAACAGTATTAGCACACTTGTTTACCTCAAAGTGAACAAAATAAAAACTTAACTTAGCTCAAAGCCAGGTAAAAATGTAAACAGAGGACGGCAAATTTAGTATATACTCTTTGAGCAAAGGCAAAGAGTTGATAGATTAGAAAACTTTCCTTTCTATGTTATTGGGGTGCATAAATATTAGGAATAGGGTATAAGACAGCAGTCAACAGCTTCCAGCTCACCTAACTCACCTTCACCATTCCTCTCTCTTTCGCTCTCTTAATACACCAAAGAATATGCTAATTTTTGTGTTTATTATCACTGCTGAACTGGGCAGACAGCAGAATTGCCTGTTTTTCTTTTTCTGGATGTTAAATAATAATAATATTTGGTCATAACAAATAGAGCTACCAATTGCTGCTAAGAAATTGTTATTATTAGCATGATATATATTTGGAGGTATTTTCTTTTTAAGTCGACGAACAACAATTGTACATAATAGTTTTTTGGTATCTATAAAGTTGCAAATAATACTTGCCGCTGTACAGAACAAGTTCGCAACAAATATCTATTTGCAATAGTCAATTGAATTGTATGGAAGGGATGGTGAGGAGAGGGGTGATGGTGCACAATCAAAGGAAATTCCAATAAAATTTCTAAACGAGCTCAATAGCAGCCTGTTTAGACAGTTTCGAACAGACTTAAAAAAAAGCAGCCCATATTGAAAGACAAATAACTGAAAAATAAAACTTTTGTGAAAACTTAAGTTACACCAGAAAATTGATAGCAATATATAGATATCATATCTTTCTCTCTCTTATAAACTGATCCAAATGAAGACTCTTGGTTAAGTAGAAACTGATCTATTAGCATTGGGGTTTTTTTATTCTCTAGAGTCTAGAATATTTTGCAAAACATATTTCCACTTATATATTTTCAAGAATTTTACTGTGGCATGTCAATTAGTTATGATCTTAAGATGCAATTTGATTAATTGATCATACACATGTTTATTTTGAAGCTGCAAGCAAAGTGCCTAATTAGTTACGCCTCTTCAAAATGGTGCAATGTAATTGCAAATAAAATCTTTATGTATAATATATTTACGATAGTATATAATGCCACCCACTCAATATCAAGTCAAGAGAATCCGCAAATGTGTAGACATTAATTAGCAAAATATTTGCTTTCGCATGAGTTTTTCTAGACATTTTTTTTTTTGCAAAACGAAAAAATATTACTGACATGAAAATTGCTTTTCAAACTATTTTGGTCATCTATAATAGAGAGTTTATGTAGGACGCAAAAATTGACAGCTCAACATGTGGCATATACAATCTATGTATATACTATATGTAAAGTTTTCTTGTTCTGTATACTCGATAAAGATATTTGCCAAATACATTGGACAGTTCTAAATTGGGTTGATCTGCGGCAGCAAAAACTAAATAAGATACGTTACTCATTTTTTGTTGTTGATATTTTAGTTTGGCGGCATTTTTTTAAGCAAAATTGAGAATTGAATGCGACACGCACTTCTGCTGATTTTTTTTTTTTTTTTGAAAGCGTCTTAGAAAGAACCTTAACCCAAAACTTTGGCAAAACTGCAGCTACAAAACAAAAAAAAATAAATTATCAAATAAAACAAATTAGAGAGAGAGAGAATTGGTTATCGAGTCATTAATCATATATAAAAAATGCAAACATTTAAGATTATTTTCTATTTATTCTAAACTGCAAATTTGGGTCAACAACAGGGGGAAAAATGTATTCAACTGTCCCATGCGTAAAAATAAAACATTAATCAAAAACAATAATAATGAAAATGCTATTTTCAGGATGCGCAGTAAAAAAAAGTTGAGCAACGTTATAATTAGATACAATAAACATTTTTTATTCATTGTGGAAATCTTTCGTAATGCTTCAAAGACACACAAAATTTTTGTTGTTCTATTTTCGTTTTTGATTTTTATCATGTTTATGGCCTCGCCACAAAAAAAAAAAAAAAAATACTATATTGAAAATGGGTACAATCATCACACACGTTTCTTAGGGCAGAACAACAACATTTTTTTTTGTTGACAAAGTTAATTGCCTGCCACACGTGTCGGCGCGTCTATGTGACGTCTTAATGGGTTGCCATCCTTAACAGAAGAGCGACAGTTAATTTGCGCATTCAAACGCTCAATTAGCGTGGCCTGTCGTTCGTCTCTGACCTGGCCCCTAAGAGTTAAGAGCGAGCTACCTGGGCCAATATCTAGCTAATCCGCAGCGTAATAAAACGTGTCTGTGTTGCAACTGCAACTGCAACGACAGCGTCTGTTGCGAACTGACTTAATAGCATCTCTATAAAGTGCTTTCCTATGACTTTTTTGCTTGCTTTTTCGCGCGATTAGCTCATTTAGCGAGTTTTATGATCGCAACTTTAAACTATTTATGGTCGGTCATTATTGAGGAGGAGGGTGTCTGCGTTTAGGATAAGAACAACAACAACAACAAAATGCGTAAAACTTGAATACTATTGCGACTTGCGTTCAGATTTGTTGGGGTCTCGATTTATTCAAAGCGTGTGACACATTTTATTAACTTTTTAAGCTTTGCCCCCTAATTTGGTCTCTACCGCATTGCCATTCACACATTCTACTACGACTCTGTTCATATCAATAATAGTTCGTAAACAAATAAGCGGCACAAAAAGGAATGGTAAAGTGAGAATGAAAAAGAACAACAGAAACGCTGGAATTTGAAAGAAAATAAGTTGAACGAAATTGGGGAGCTAATCAAAAATTAATGCGAAGTGCAAAAACAAAACAAACAAAAAAGAAAAGGAAGGCAGCTTGACTAAAATTTTTATCATGAATTATTCAAGGGCAATCTCGCACTGGTTTGAAGGCTGATCGATCCCAAAACATAACAGCACGTTTCTAAGCAGAGCTCGCAAATTACTCTCAGCACTTTTTTTTTATTGCCGTCCTCTTGCCTAAAAGACAACAACAAAATAAATCAAGCGCCCTCTGTTGCTCTCTAAAAAATAACAATTTTTAGTTCGGCTCTCTTGTGTTGTCTGTTTCGTGTTTCCCATTGAGCATAACACATGAATCGTTCGTCTTGCAATATCAACTTGAGGAGAGACAAGTAGTCGTTTCTCATCAAATGAGCAAAATGTTAAAAGTGCAAGCAAAAAGCTCCGTTTCTAAGTATGTATATGTATCTGTATATCGGTGCTGTTATTGTTATTCTTGCAAAAGGGAAGTTGAAATGATATATACAAAGGTCTAAATATCAAAACTCTTTGCGACGCCTTTTGTTTGTTTGTTTGCATATTCAATGCGAAATAATTTAATTACTTTGTTTTTCACATCATTTTTTTGGGGCTCATTCATTGATTTTGGCAAACGTCACAGTTGTTTCAAAGGGTTGCTGCTCCCCCATACTCCTAATTGATCAATTTATTTTCTTACTACGAATTTTGATTCTCTCTCATTTTTTTATTATTGATACCCATTGTCGGCGTTGTGGAAAAATTTCAATTTATTTGTAAACGGCATCATCAGCAGTTGTTAAGAAACTAATTGACTTACGTTCGTAGAGAATCAAATACATATACACACTTATACATATATGTATTGTTTTTCTTTTCTATCAAATGTTTTTTGTTTTTTGCTTACCTGCAAAGAGAGAGATGGAGAGAGAGGGGAAATTGTCAAAAATAAATAAACAAATTCTGTTTAATTGTATATATTTTTCTTAATAAAAAGCCTCATATAAACACGTCAAAAGCTTATGATAAAATGTCAAAACTAACATATATTTTTTTCTTATATTCCTTAATATTTTCTATTGGTAAAAGTGTCTCATCAAGCAAATTGGTTATATGTATATAATTTTACTTAGCCAACTATTAAATGGGGAGGGGGGGGAATCAATAACGAAATATAAATCGATTTATACAAAGGTATGTATGTCTGTCGCGTATATCGAATAGTAGAATAATACTTTGTCGTCGTCTGTCTCTGGGCCTCCCAATTTCCCATCAACTTTAATTGCCTTATTTTTAGTCACAACCAAAATTAAAGACCCTTTAAAACTGGCAAGTGCATCCCAAATTTATGAATCATTTTACATATTGCAATATGATCTAATTTTAAACATTGCTCTCTCGCTCACAGTATAAACTTAGTAGTATTTGTAACAAAAAGAAAAAGCGGCGGGGCATAAATTAATTTTGTGTTGTTTGTTATTGGTTGATTGTGTGCGATCATGGCCAAATAAAATGGCCCGAAATGTTGTTAGTGACGAGGTTACTACTACTACTACTCAGATAAATAGGTATGTATGTAGGTGTGTCGCGCCCCAAAGAGTCGCGAGAGTGTCTCCCCGCCCCAGACACATGCCACGCACCAAACAAACTCACATCTCCTCCCGCTCTTGAGTCTGTCTGTTGTTCAACTTGTTCAACTGGTTGCTCACAACAAGTCAATAAAAATCAAGTTAACTCGATAAATAAAATGATTATTATTATTATACGAACGTTGTGGTAGTCGCAGTATAGAAAGAGGGATTATAATGTCTGTGGCATAACTGCTCTATAGTGAGTGTCTTAGTAAGTAATAAGTTGAGCTTTTCAAGGCAATAGCAATAAAATAACTAATTTATATTGCATAGAAAACAAAAATTGTTAACACTTTTGCTTGAATTGATTTTGTTACTGACAAGACTGCTTAAAAGTTAATTCCAAAATAAATTAAGTTGTATTTTTCAATATATTTTCCAAAAATATGCAGAATTTTCTATTTACAATTACAAATTGTTTGCTTTTTTCAATTATAAATTATTTTTTGTTAAGCTATTTTAAGCAATTTATTTTGAGCTTATATAATTTTGTCGCCTGAATGCCAAAAAAAAAAAGTTAATTAGGTCAACAACTGTTTGTGTCAGATTTCAATATTTTTTATATTTGCGCATATTGCTTATGTTTTTTTTTTTTTTTTTTGTGTTGTTCGGGCTTGACAAAAAGGTTAGAAAACCAATTAAATACGGAGTTGCTCGACTAGAAATTATTGTAGAAGTTTAAAGTAGTTTGAATGTTTTTGCTTATGCTTTAAATAAGCTTTTTATTTGGGAATTTCTAAAATTTTAAACAATTTTTTGCTGTAAAAAGTTAAACCATCAACCAAATAATGGACTTTTAACGGGGTATTATTATAAAAATAAATACAAATTGTTTGGCCTAGTGTGGGAAATAGTATTTTTTGCTTGTAAATAAGATGTTGTTGCTGATTGCTATACACTCATTAGTTTTTTTTGGGGTTATATCAAGTGCAGTTTGACAGTTTGGCAGTTGATTGACATTTCTAGTTGTTGTTAAGTGGCACAGCAGCAGCAGCGGCAGCGGCATGCGTCTGTCGTTGTTGTGCGTGTGTAAACGTCAATTGTTGTTGTGATTGGAAATCCGAAAAGACGCAGAGAAATTTGTCAACTAGCATGAAGTCAACCAGCTGTTGGTTGTTTGATTAGAAATTTACGAGAAAGTTAAGATCTACTAGTCTTCAGCAACGAGCTGTAAAAAACTTCAAGTTGAAAACACTTTAAAAGGTCATTTCGATCATTATTCAGTTGAGCAAAAATGAGAGAGAGAGAGATGTCTGTGCGAATTAATCAGCGATTATCTCTTTTTTTGTATCTACAAAAATTACTTCCTTATTCGTTTAGAGAATTCTTAATGAAAAGCGATTCGTAGCATTACGGAAGATACACACAGACACAAACACAAAAGTTCATTCGAGTTGAGTTTTATATGGCGCAAAAGGTCATAATGTCAATATATCAACATTATAAATCTTCGCTCAGAGGTAAACAACATTTCACACTCGATCTGCTATGCAAATGCGACAGGGTCACAATAATCAACAAAAAAAAAGTTAAATAAAATGTGACCCTGTTGTTGCTGAATAAATTTGTTTATTTCTAAAACATTTATATGCAACATTGGAAGAGTTTTTGTGAAAGTCTTTTTCAAAAGACAAATTTATTATTAGATTTTTGTAATAGCATTAAAGAAAAGTTTGCAATGTGCTTGGAATATCTTGAAAATCTTCTTTTAGCTGTGGTAAGGAATTCATATTTTTCCTATCTCTCAGTAAACAATTAATTTGTTTGACTTTAATTGTGAAGGTATTGCATTTTTCTTTCTTTAATGCAAGTTAGTAAGAGTTAGAGTATTCCCTGTTCGTTGTGCTGTCAAAATTTTACAAATATTTAAATCAGCCTATTGTCAGAGGTATACAAATACTATTACCAAATTTGTGTGCACTGAGCGAAGTAATTAACATAGTGAATTATGACATTTTAATTTGCAAAGGCATCATTTATTTATTTGTGCAGAGTCGATGTGCTTCGCCTTCAAAGGGTCATGCATGGGCGCACACAGCGGCGTGTATTTCTTAAAGGTCAATCTGGCGCCAATTACTTATAATAACGGATTGAGACCTCATCAAGCTGAACATTACTGAAGGTTCGATGAAGAACTCAAGTTCTTAAGGTAAGTTTTTTTTTTTGATATTAAGTTGAGCAATTTTTTGCAACCGCATGAACATGTTTGTTATACTCGATACCGAAAATAAAGAGAGCATTAGGTTTGTGCAATGCCCGTCCCGCCTTAAAGCGGGGGCTGTAAAATCGATAATCTATCTAACAGAAAATTGATAAATTCAAATATTTCCCATATCTTTACAGCTGGAGCTACAGCGTTTAGTAAGGAAATAGCTACTGGCGTCCCCCAAAAGCTGTACCCATAACTTTGGAGCCACGCCCACCCAATCCGATCCAAGCGCCTTCAGAAAGGCCTTTATCTTCCGGAAAGCCACCAAATGATGATGATGACGTCCTACAAAGAGCTACATCGATGCCACGCCCACGCAATAAGGCCTCTTGATACCCTTTAGTTACATAAGAATACAAATATGTATATTGATTCTGTAAACCTGATTATACATCAAAACATATATAGCATGTAAGAGCATTTATTAACTTTATATATTTATAGCACAACGTTTTTTGAAATAAATTTAATACATAAAATGAACGAATTCGTTGTTGTTGTATTTTTTTATTTCGCGAGAATCGTCGTTTGTCTGCATGTATGTTTGTATGTATGTGTGTGTGCTGGGGCGAGGCAAAATAGGCCAAAATTAGCTGAAATTCTGGCTGAAGTACCAGGCGAACATAAATCAGCAGATGAACGCTGCAGCAATTTGAGTTAAAATTTTATTTGGCGCTCAAAGCAAAATGCACTCCAATATATAATTGAGCCTGACTTTGATGCGAGCTCAACTTTGAACTCATTCCGGAGCGAAGCATAATGCCCTCTCCTTCTGTTTGTATGTATGTATGTTTTTGCATATATGTATGTATGTTTGTCTTCTTGTCTGCATGTATGTTTGTGTGTATGTGTGTGTGCTTGGGCGAGGCAAAATAGGCCAAAATTAGCTGAAATTCTGGCTGAAGTACCAGGCGAACATAAATCAGCAGATGAACGCTGCAGCAATTTGAGTTGAAATTTTATTTGGCGCTCAAAGCAAAATGCACTCCAATATTATTGAGCCTGATTTTGCTGCCATCAAAATGTCTTCTTGAGCAAACAAAATTTCTGCAGCACTCTGCTGCTGATCTCTACTAGTTTTTAGCCATTTTTTTTACAGAGTCATCAGTCATCAGTTAATCTACCACTTCACCCCCCTCCCTTTCTTTCTCTCTCTTCCCCCACCCAACTCCTACAACTCTTTATAATCAATACTTGTGAAGCCTTTTTCAGCAGGTATTGAGTAAATCGCAGTCGGTTTCGCCCGAAAAAACCCTTTCCAGTTGTTATTTTTTTTTTTTTTTTAATTTATTTATCTATTGTCTAGGGTTTATTTATGACTAATTATGCTTAAGATACCATATTATTATTCTGTTAATTATTCTTAAGCTTTGAGCTTAAAGTCTTAGGTTTAGGTTTTAATTAGTAATTTTTTCCGAATTGTACTTTAATTGGATTTTTAATGGTTGCCCATTATTTTAGCTGAAGATCGTTAGTACAAATCGAACGGATTTTCAGCTATAAATTGTGCTGCATGACAGCCGAATATCATCACAAGCTTTTGAAGAAGCGCACCGAGAAGTACGATAAATTCATAGAATAATCAACATGAAGGTAAACAAAGCTAAAGAATAATGAAAAGGATTATTCTGTTCTGAAGACTATCTTTAACGGTATTTGCAGGTTCTTGTTTGCTTTCTGGCCACCTTGGCTATGGTTAACGCTGGACAACGAGGTGGCTATCTAGCAGGAGGCGGAGGAAGTTCCTCGTATGGCAACACAAATGTGCATTTTGGAGGCGCTGGAGCTGGAGGCTATGGCGGCGGCTGGCAAGGAGCAGGTGCTGGAGGGTATGGCGGATCTGGTGGATGGCAGGGAGCAGGTGCTGGTGGTGGACGCAGCGGCTGGCAAGGAACTGGTGGCTATGGCGGTGGTGCTCGGGGCTGGCAAGCAGCTGGAAATGCATGGAGCACTCCGGCCAAATTTGGTTATACGGTGAATCATGGTAGCGGTTCTCGCGGTGGTGCTGGTTGGTGGAATGACTAAAAAACTTTGTGCTTGACGAGATATTCGATACTAGAATGAAACAAGTTAAATAAATGCTCCAATGTAAAGGGTTATAATGCTGAAGCATCTTTTCTTTTTTTTTTCTCTAGTAAACACAGCGCACTTTTGCCTATACGACCAGCTATTCAGCGAGTGTCGTCAAGCACAGCGAACTTTTATACCGATCGTAGCGATTGATATTGAGCGCGCTTAGCAACACGACAAATAAAAACGCATTGCCGATCAATTTTGAATGCATTCAAGTTTCGAGTGGCCGGGCCAGACGATAAAAACTGACCCACTTGCAGCTTTAAGGCTAGGCTATTCATTCTATCGACAGACATTGCGTTTTCTCTAGGCCAGTAATTATTTAAAAACTATAGTATAAAACTACATATATAGTACATTTGGGCATGACGACTGTTGACTAATATGTTTTACAAGCGGATTTGTGTATGTATGTGTGTGTGTGTGGGTGTTTTTCTTTTTTGGCAAGTTGTTTTGTGACCTTGAATGTGAAATGAAAATTCTAGCGAAAACTTAAAAAAAAAAAAAAACAAGACGAAATAAAGAATTTTCGCGTGTTTTGCTTTTTACCAATACCCTGTACTCAAGTGGGTAGTATTAAAGGGTATACACAAACAAGAAATATATATAACTTTTTAATACAATAAATTAATATTATAAATCAATTGACTATTTCTTTTCATTCAAGGTAGTTGATTTTCCAGCTTAATTTAAGGTATTTTTTAAGTCTATCATTATTAAGTTAAGTACTTTCCGACTTTCTTTCATGTATTGCGCTTTGGCAAGAACATTTATTGGCATGTCGTCACCTTCTACATTTGCCACAATTTGTGCTTTGTTGGTAATTTAATTGCAAATTTATGCAGTTTTTAGCTTTAGCCAAGTGATAATTGCAACAAAATAGTTAACTTTAAAGCTCACTTTAATGTTTCTGGGAAATTGGTAATTGTTGCAATGAGTCACATCGAGGAGTTTTTTTCACAGGTGAGCTCATCGAGCCGCAGATATAATGTGTTGTGTTTTACAATTCACAACTCATTCTTTTTCCCTCCCGCATTGCGTTACAAGACAAATAGAAAGTTGCAGACCTTCAAAAAGAAAAAAAACATCAACAATTGTGCATCAAATATCGCATTTCTATAGAATTTATGCTAGTCAAGCAGCATCTGCAGCAGCAACGAACAATGTTGCATTTGTTGGCGTCTTTTGTGACGCAATCAGTAGCCGACAGCCGATCAAGCCAAATGACGTCAGCCACCATAATTGCTTGCTAGTTGAACGATGAATTAGAGATCAAAGCTATCGCGTCAGCAGCTCTAAATTCCAACGCTTTGTGCGCAAATTTATTGAATGGGGCAACAACGAATCATACGTGGATGCTTGACATAATATTTCTTACTGAATTTCTTGTTATCGATACATATCAATTTTTACATTTTTTGTGTGTTACAGTTAATACGATTAATTGCCATACAATTGTCATCTCTAATAAACAAGTTTTTGAATACAAAGTCTATTAATTATTTTATACAACTTGCATCGGGCGATCGAATGATAAACACGCAGAGCAGCCCACAACCAACCAACAACAAAGCCAACGCTCGTCGTGCCACAACTAATTAGCACTACTATTTGACTATGTAAGTCAGTCTAAGCCACAAACTGAACGTGCGTCTGACGTCAACCGGTTCAGAGAGCAATTAGACCAGATAGATAGATAGATATAGTTTGCATTAGATACAAATAGATAAATGGATTGTTAGAGGCAGCAGTACACTTTGATTCTACGCGAATGGGCGGCTAGTGTGGGCGGCACGAGGCAGAAACGCGTGCTTCTAAAAAAGTATCATAAGCAACAACAAAAGAGCAAACGATCTGTGGAAACAACAACTGTTTGGACATTCCATTGAAATATATTTGAATATTATTTGCCCCAGACGTTATTATGTAAGCGAAAAGCAGTTTAGCAATAATACGCTTTTTTTATTGTTGGTTTTTGTTGTTGTTGTTTGTTAACTCTATTTTTGTTGTTGTTGGTTAACATCGATAGCAAAAGCACTTGCACAAACACAAAAATAAGTACACGAGTTTAAAAAAGATTGTGGTAAAAGGCCCAACCAACCTTTCCACTCCTCTCACTCCACCTGCTATCAAATTGGCCAACTTTTATCTTATCTGTTTCATTGTTGTATTATAGCTTTTGGTAAATCGTGTCTTGTTTATGCATTATTCGAGTTGAAAACTAATACTGGAATATATAATCACCTTCCTAGTCAAGAGAGAGTTCGTCAAAACAGGCTTAAAAGCTTTGAAAAATTAACGCCATAAATGTCATTAAGTCATTAAGTTGGATTATCGTTTGCGACTTCTCGTTCTTGCTCTCTTATCTTGTTGTTTTCAACATGTTTCCTCATCATAATATTTCCATGTTTTTTTCCTGTCAAATTCTATAGAGGAATCTTTCTTGATTACCTTACGAATTTAGACAAAATTGATAAGGTTTTTCAACTTGATAATCGATTGTTTAAGTGGGGAAGATATAGAAATTGTTAGAAATAGTACAAGATGTAAATCTAAAAAATCTTTTGTTGTGATTTGTGTCAAAGTTAGATAACCATGATCGGGTCTTAAGTCTCTTTAAATGTAAGGAGAAACTGATTTCGATCTCGTTTTTTTTTTGCGATTTTTTCACTTTAGTTATAAATCTAGATGTATGTAAATATCTAAAACTGCTTGGGATTGTTAATCAACAAGTATGAGGAAAAATTGCACAAAATTTTGACTTGAAATGTTATTAATCTTTTTGTTATCAGTTGTCGTTCGAATCAACATAAAATTCCAGACATTTTTATAATTAACTAAGCATTCTTAATATTGACGACAGTAAGCTTTGTCTGTTTAAAGTCAATTTTACAATAAATGAGTCTAACCTAAAAACTTTATCAAGCACACTGCATACATACATACATTCATATATATGACACCATACACATTAAGTATTCAATTAAAATCATTGAAATGCTCCACAAGTGGCGCCTAGACTTTGTTTTGTTTTGATATGATTGTTATTCTTTCTTGAATTTCTTGAAGAACGAGATTAAAGCTGTTTATTCAATGTGTCCACACACAAGATTAGCATAAGAAACTGGAACGTGCGAGTTATATAATACTACTCCCATATACATATAAGTACAAACGTTCGTTATTGTCTGGCTTGTTCCCTTATCACAATTTAGCTGATAGTTACGTCTCTCAAATGAGTCGAGTGTCTTTCCAAGAATTGTTTGCCAAAAACAATAAAATTCGCCTTTTTAAATGCGCAAAAGAATATAGAGTGACGTCACTTACATCAGCCCGCTTGATTGATAAGTATTTATACAAGATTTAAGAACAATAAAAAGTATTTATACAACAACATTTTATGTAAATAAAGATGAATTGTTTAAGGAAGTCAATATGTCCGCCCACACGAAGGGCGTGCAATCTTTTCGTTGTTCCTGAATTTGTTAAGCAGGGAAATTCATTCATTTTGTGAACTGCAGTTAATAAATAACGAAATATTTAAATTATTTCTGGCTGTGTGGACAACAAATGTGTTTACAATGAGCGCATTAATTAATTATGAACATCATAAAAATTAAACAAGAAACAAATGTGGACAACTCACATAAATTATTTATGAAAGGGATAAATTTTTTCTGATTTCAACATTTCAGTTCTACAACAATACACGACCCGATTATCTTATCAGAATCTGCTTATCAATATTCCATACTTGCAAAGCAAGGATTTAAACTGTATTTACATCTAAAAACCTTTTTATTTTTCTCAAAATTCATGCTAAAATTTCAACGCAATAATTCGAGTCTGACAGGGTTCGAAAATCCCTGTGTCATAACTTTGCCAAAACTTAACCGATTTTCACAAGTAATACCTTTAAAATCATGGCTCTGCAACTAGATTAAAACTGCATTTAGATCTAAAAACATATTTTTTACTCGAAATTCATGCTAAAATTTCATTTGAATTCAAACAAAATATCCCATTAAATGTGATCATTTTTTTTACTCATTTAATATATCATTTCTATATTCGAAAAATATTTGGCACACACCCTGCTATATTATTATTGTAGATCCATTCGTAGTTCCAAAAAGTTAACAAAAACAAAAAATGTGATGCATAATTCGATGACTTTCACTTTCGATGTGGCATTTGTATAATTATAATTATTATTATTTCAAAATAATGATTTTCGCCATAACAAAATGTACTTGAACAGCGTTTATATTGTGTGTGTGTGTATGTGTGTGTTTGCTTTATTGTGATTATTATTATTATAATATTTTTGCTTTGCTCTGCCGACTGGCAAACAATTTATGGCACTTTCGAGTGTCAACAGTGCGATAAGCAAAAAACACACACACACACACATACATTATACACATAGTAAACAAACAAAAACTGCCATTTTGTAAACAACAGCTCCCCCAAACCAAAAACTGATAAGCCATAGAGAGAGCAGGCGATCATAAAATGTTTTCATGCTACAAGCTTTAACAATTGTTGTAGCCAAGGTCAAAATAAATTTCAACCTATAAATAAATAAATCCATATATCCTGGTGCGGTGTAAAAAAAGTGAAAGAAAATTTTAGAAAAATTACTTTCACATACGAGAAGAAGAAACTTCTCAGACAAACTAGCTAGAAATTAAATGAAAGAAAAGCACAAACAGAATTCAAAGCTTTGGGTTTGATATGTTTTTGGCCTGAAGAAAGTGCAGACAACAAAAACTTACAAAACCAGTCAATTGAATTGACCCAATTGACCAACAATGGTCAACGTCGTATTGATTTTTTCTATACATTTATGCTACATATTATAGATTTGATTTCAAAAGGAAAAGTTGATTGACTTTAACAAGTTGCAGGCAGGCAGCCAGCCAAGCAACTGCAACCAGCTGAAACTGCATGCAACAAGTAGAACCCCACCCCACACACATTGTATCAAATATGTGTCAAATCAACACACAACACCAAACTTGAACGCAGATCCGTCACAATAAAAAACTTGTGAATAGAAAAGTTGGACGGAAAAATGAATAATTTTCCTAATCAACTTCAAAAAATACTTTAAAATGAATGAAATGATAAATGCTTTTGTGAATAAATATTTCTTCTTAGTTAGTTTAAATACATATTTTTTATGAAATACTCTAAATCTTTTTTTATCTCTATGAAAAATATATTTAAACACAATCGAATGCCTTTTTATAAATTCATATAGAAGCAAACTATAATCGAGTTATATAATCAATTTACAATTTAATTCAAACTCAATGCCTATAAACGGTAAACGAGAGGTCTTCTTCTTTTATCTTCATCTCGGTTGCATAAGTGATTTGAGAGTTTTGTTGTCAAGGCTTTCTCATTAATGGATTGAATACTATGTGCCTTTTCTCAATGTAAAAGCGTCCAAGAACAATCAAGGCTATATATATACACAAACATATTTATATCTGAGCGTGGGTGCAAAAAGCAGAAACAAAGCTAACGAGCTCAAAAGCTCAATCAAAAGCCGCCCACGAGAATGGCAAATGTAGATAGAGAAGAAGAAGAAGAAAAAGCTGCCAAGCCAACAACCACGCAGTTCAATTGAAGAACAATTGATGCCTTTGCGAGTGGAGGGAACTTTATAAAAAAAGAGTTGGCAAAATATGTAATCATAATCAATTGTCTCTCGTTCACAGCTGTTTTTTTTTTAATTGAGTCTATAAATAGCTACAAACAAGAATATCACAATGTATAAGGACGAAGAGAGAAGAGCTTAAAATCGAACTCAATTGAACTAAATTTGCAGAGCCATCAATAATCGCATAGAGAAGGGGCAAGAGACTTCAAAGTGTTGGTTGAGTGTCTCAATTGGATATTTGTTTGAAGTGTATAAAGTCGCCGTTAAGTGGAAACTGAATTGGCAATTTTAAGATCAAGTTTTGACTTAAAAATCATTCTTTATATGACTCAAACTATTTTAAAGTTTTTTGCGGCCAACAAAATCACGTTTTACAGATAGTTTTAGGCTTATCATTGTAATTTTTTTATTTTTATTTATTTTTAAGAACGATTGAATGACTAAAATATTGAAACTTACCATTGCCTGTTCGATTTTGTTGTCAATCGCAACTGCGCTCGTTCCAGATGCACTGCGGGAAAAAATGGGTACATATTTATTAAAATAAAGTAGGAAAATAAATGGTTATTTTTTAATCAATTTAAAACACTTTTATTTCAATTTTTTTATCTATCTAAAAATCAATGCCATCAATTATAAACACATCACGAGATTTTGGATTCGGGTAATTTTTAACTTAAAATTGCTTATCCGCAGGTGAAAAATTAAATTGGGATTTATTTTATTTAACCTTGTGCGGATTGAGGTCAATAAAAATATTAAATAAAAAACTTCCTATGTTCAAAGACACAAAAACTTTAGCAATTTGGTTAAAATAAAAGCGACCCCCATTGAATGTGTAATTAAATTGTCAGCTTTTCGCATCAAAAATTAGTTAAATAAATATTACCGAAAAATTAAACAGTTTAAACTCAAATCAAACCCATTCAAAAGTGTTTGCAAAACTTCACAAATAAAAAAACTAACAAGTTTTTTTGATAATTCACGTTTGGCTCGTTGATGATTGAATGATCATTAATTTCCTCGCAACGGTCTGTCAATTTTTCGCTTTCAAATAGTTTAACATGTCAGTGGACCAACTGGAAATAAATACCAACTAAAAACGTATTCGTATTTCCTTAATTATTGAGTGGTGATCAAATAAATTGCATTGTTCGAATCGCCATTTAATTATGCAACGCTAAATGAAAAATGAAAAAAAAAACCAACTTTGGTTACATAAAAGAAATACAACTTGAATTACTTTGAAAAGAAAAACTTTGTTTTGCACTCAAACATTTTAGGCAAAAAATCAGTTCTTACCTTGAGTATGCGATTCAAACAACTGGTTTTTGTTTTAAAACATTTCAATAATTATATTCTTGACTATAAAACTGTGATTAGCATTTGAATAATAAGTACGTTGAACCATGTGGCAAGTTTTATGGGTTATAGATCATGGCCAATACCATGGAATAGTGAATTATATTCTAGACTTTAGTAATCAATCGATAATATTAATGAGCTCACATATGGAAAGAACAAAATAGGTGTGCGAGCTTTATGTGTTGAGGTGTTACGCAATCTTTAACTATAGACAAAGCAAAAGGCAATCTACCTAATGTGTCATCCATATAAAGATGGCTTCAATTGATATCGGGCCAAGACAAACTGATTTATGAGTCAATCATAAAATGGGCAAATTCCTTTAAGTCAATAAAAACAAATCAATTCACTAATGAATAAAAAAAAACTTGATTAAATTAGTAAATGAATCGATGGAGTTGATATTGTTGATGTAATTATAAGTTAAAGCTTTCACTTTTAATATTTATTCAAGTTACTTCTAATTTGGAACCATTTTGTTGCTCATTAACTCTAAAAATAACTTAATAATTTAAGGTTTAAAAAGGTACAATAAAAAAACAAAGACACTCATGTGATAATTACAATTGTTATTGTTGGTTGGTCGAGCGACAACAATAAATAAAACCGAATGGTTATGTATGTATTTATTCATCATGATTTTATTTTTTTAATGGGTTAACCCCACACCCAGCCTCATCCCTGAACTGAGTCAGTCGAATGTTTTATACGACAAGGACGATATGCAAAAGTTTCTTAACCGCCGCCGGCTGTCCTCGCACTTAGCTTGGATGGATGGGGAACGTCCGAGTAAGAGAGTAAGAAAGAAGATGCAAAAAAAAAAAAGTAAAAGTCATATTACACAGCCGTGTGATTGAGACGACTCCATCACGTTAAGTGCAATGACTCATGTGGCGTGACTTTTGTTCTCTTTCTTTTTGTCAGTTATATACATATATTTTATTTATATATGCATGTATTGCCCCAATGTCATTTGGGACATCGGTCAATGGCTTTGTAAGGCGCATTTGATTAACAAAAAAAAAAAAATCAGCGAAACGAAACAAAAAATTGCTCAATAACTAAAACATTTACATTTAACGCCACAGAGCGCAATGAATGAATATAAAAATGCTTTGGCGTACTTTTATTTCAAACGTTTTTGTCAACAATTAAGCTTTTGATAAATGACTACTGACTTTTTATAATATATTTATTAGTTTTTCGTTTAATTTTAACTTTTTTTGTTAGTAAACTAACGTGGATTTTGCACCTTTTTTTTAATAATCAAAAACAAATATTATCTCATTCACCCTGAACTATCTCACCAACACCCCAATTTCAAAACGTCAGCTCAGATCAGATTATTTGCATCTCATTAACATAAAGTTCAGGTGCTATCAACACGCTTACAAATAATTAAAACCGGTTCACAGCTGTCGTCACATCAGCAACAAAATAGAAAACAGCGAATCGCAGCATGATAAATTTGTAACAAAGCAAATAAAGACGCAAGAATCGAAAAGAAATGTAAAATTTATAAAAAGTTTAATCCAAACACGTGATAACTATTGTTATATATATAAATATACCCATTGAATCTGGGTCAAAAACAAAAAAATTTCGTTTTTGGTTCTTTTATATTTGAATTCAGTTCAATAACTCAACCAAAACGTTAAAACTTTTTAGCTATATCAGCAAACAGTGTTATATAACAATCAATGTTCTATTTAATTAAGTGTTGCATAGCTCAATAACAAACAGTTGCAATTCGCTCTCTCTCTCTCTCTCTTTTGTGTTTTTGGCTGATTCAAATTCGCATACGTAAAAAGTTCTGCATTCTGCTGTTTTTTGCTGTGGCGCCGCCGCCAAAGCTAAGAAAATAAAATAAGCAAGCAAGAAAAAAAAGACCAACGACAACGTGCCAATTTCAGTTTTGTATTTTGCGTTGCAATTGTTGCAAATATGCAAACAGCAAGCAAACGTCAAATTACACGCCAATTGCCATTGCCAGACAAATTAATTGAATCGAATCAAATCGAATCGAGTCGAATCGTTTCTTTCTCTTTCTTTCTATCTCTATTATTCTGGTTGTTTCGTTTGGCCTATTGCCAACTGTGGCCAGTGTGACCAGAGAATACTTATCAACAGTGTTGCATTGCACTTTGGCATTTTGCTGTTGCTATTTTTGCATTGCATTCGCAAAATTCCACTCAAATATCAAAGCTTAACAAAAACAAATGCTTTTCGCACAGTTTCCAAAAAAAGAAAAAACCAAACTGTCTTTAATCGTTTATTGCGGATGTGCTTCAACAAATGCTCCTTTGAATTATGTTCCCAGCTTATGCTGCACATTTTGGATAAACTTTTTGGCTGACGTTGCATCAACACAAGCAATCCATATTCGACTTGTAGTTGTTGAATAATTGATATGGCAACAATGTTCCGTCGTTGGATTTGTTAGTCAGCAAAATACAAAGAAAAGAAATCTGACACAAAAAGGAAGCATTAAGAATGCTCTAAATTGTACGCGGAATTGGCGACGACTTTGTTGCCTCGTGTTGCATAATAGAAACATTACATTGCGACTCCTTTTCTGGATTTCCCATTGGCTTAAAAGTGTTTATTTGCATTGTCGCCGTCGACGATTATATCTGTTTATTGGCGGATTCTTAACGATTTCAGGAAGTTAACGAAATCGTCATAAAAAAAGCTTTTTGTTTTAAGGGCGCTGTTTGTGTTTGTGTGTATCCGAAAAGCAGGAAGTCAATGACTAGAATGTTGAGAGTATGCAAAGTTATTCGATACTAATATATCACTTTAAATAGTTTATATAGATAGAAGATGGTAGGAAAGTTTCCTTTTGGATATTTATGGTGTTTTTCCCATTAAAATTTGTTTTGGATTGTTGTTGTTTGATTTTATTATTATCATTGAAGTGAAGAGAAAAACAAGTAGCTTTAACACAACAATCTAATAATAACTTTAGTTCGAATAAGTAACTCAGAAATAGTAACAAGCACAAATATTAGAAATAAATATAGTGTTTTTACAGTTGCCAAGTGAATCAGACACAAGTTTTTGCGTCCAAATACTCAATTGATTCGCTGCTAATTGCAATTTTAAATCAATTGTTGATCAATACGTTTATTTATAGCACTGGATAACTTTTAAATTCAATATTTGCACAATTTAAAGTTAAGTTTTAAAAATAGGTCGTTTTATCTAGTTGCAAGACTCGCTTTAAATTGCAAATAGTATCTATGTAGTTGGTCTGATAGTGTGCGTTTTAGTGTGTATTTATCTCATAGATACTGGTTAGGCTCGTCTAGTTTCCTGTGTTTAAAGACATGGCATTCCGCGTTCCGCATTACATCATCGCCAAACGCATCGTAATTAAAGTTGATCAATTATTTGTATACCTTTTATTATGCTCTGTTCAAAGTATGAACAAATTTTTGTTTCAATGGGAACTTTCATTATAAACTCAAATAATACAAGTGAGTAACAATTTTACAGGGTATTTAAACTTCGTTAGCTAATAGACACAACTTAAAATTTGTTTTCCTATTTTTTTTCTGCGCCTGACCCCATTACATTTTTGGTCCGTTACGCGTCCAGTTGAGCAACTTGTTGCGGGAGATGAGTTGCAAGTTTGTGTGTGTGTGTGTGTGTTGTGTTGTCAAGTTGCAAGTTTTGAATTGTGAATGTGCCACGCGTTGCCAAATGAAGCTGTTGTTGTTGTTGTTGTTGCTGAGAGAGGCTGAAGCCTGCCAAGTTGGCGACATTTTTAGACACTTTAAGGCTTCCTACAAAACTTTTGCCGTGCAACGAAGTCTTCGTCTTATCGTGCCACAACCACTTGCAGCAACAACAACGAAAACCGGTTTGCTAGTTTGTAGCATTAACTGTTGTCCTTTTTTTTTTTATATATAGGGCCCCCCTACACATAAGTGGAATTTTTATGCGGTTTTTGTTGTTGCCCTTTTTAAGCTTCGTGTTTTTGTTGATCGAACGCCTTTTGATTAAGGTGTTTTTGTGTTGCGTTTTCATATCGTTAAACGAATGACTTTTTAATTGGGTCAGGGACAACATTTACATTGTTTAAAGCTGGTTTGAATCCAAAGTGCGAGTTTCGCATATGTTTATCGCCTCTGTTTTCTAGCTAGAGATTTATAAAAAGGGGCTTGCTTATGGGTTATGTTCAGAAGTAGAAGGAAGTAAAGTAGAGTGCACAAACGAAATCCCCGTTATATATGTATATTGTCCATTTTCAAAGCTTTTTGCACTTACTCGGACTCTGGTATAAAGTAATCAATGTACTTCATAACCACTTCGCGTACGGGATCCTGTTGTTTACCCGAAATACTCGGATACATATCGAAATCCATTTTGATTGTGGCTTTAATATTTGTATTATTATTGTTGCCGGCTTCAGTTTTCATTATTTAAATTGGATTGAAATGCGGGTTGAACAGTGTTTTGTTCTAGTCTATTGAAGTGCCGTTATATTCTCAGTGTAACTGTTTTACAGTCTCAATCGTATGATATGTATACATACAAATATTCTTTTATTTTGTTAGTTTCTCTTCTTTTTTGTTGTTGTTGTTCTTTCTGACCTTTGCAGTTGCTTTATTCGTCTAATTTTACTCAATATCTGAGGTATTTTCTTCGAGTGCGTTTCACTTTTGTACCGTTTGTTGTTTCCGAACTTTTTTTATGCTTGCAAAGCCCTCGAATAAAGCTTTTATACTTAAGCACTTCTTTTTGTTGTTTCGTTTTGAATTAAATAACAACTACATCAACACTAACGCGCACAGAGCAATAGTATTTCTATGCTGGCAGTTCCAACAAATGTGAAGAAGGGGGGCGGCGAAACGCTCTCAGCTGCTTATTCAGCAGAGAGTCGTGCTTGCAGTAACAGTTAAAACGAATTCAGCAATATGCGCGTGTGCTCTTTAGCTCTCACGCTCTTTGTGTGCTTCCGCTCTCAGTGAAAATGTTAAAAAATGCGCGCGATACGTTTTGTTAAAAACTTTTTTAGCTGCACATTTGAGTATGCGCTCGCATATTTGTGTGCGTTTTTTAATTGTTTATAAGCGAATATAAGCAACTGCTCGAAGATCATTTACTTTGCCACAATATTTTTTTACTCTCACACACGCACAAGTTAAACAATTGAAATGGGAACGAGAATAAAATAAAAACCAATGCAGACACGCACGTTGAAACAATAATTAATTGTATGCTTAAGCGAATATGCGCGAACACAAAAACAATTAAACGCGTGCAACAAAAAACAATGGCAAGCAACAAAAAAAATATGTGGAGTTTAATGTGTCTGTGATTTTTTCGTGTTTGCTGCGCCAGAGCTCCTCAGCATAACTGAAGCAGCAACGTTCGCTTTTGCTTCTTTTTCTGTGTTCCGTGAGAGAGAGCGCTGGTCCGTTGCGCTGCTGGCTGACTGTCTGTCTGACTATCAACAACAACAACAGCAACAACAGTAGCAACCAGGTTACAAACAACAGCGACGTCAGCGGTAGCTTTTGGTGGTTGCTTTCGAAGTTTGTGTTGAGTTCCGAAGCTGCTGTTGTACCAGCCCCAGCTGGGTGGGCAAAAGGGCAGCTCAGCAAAGCTAAAGCTTGAGGTTTTCAAGCAGCAGCATTAAACTGAACGAAAGCTAAGCAGCACACACCCATATGCACACACACAATTGCATACGCAACCACACACATTTGTGGCTCGTGCTCAAAACAAACAACAAGCGCCGCGTGTAAACAAACAAACAAGCAAACAGCAAACGAGATACCCAAAAATAAATCCGATTTTTTTCGGGCCTGGAGTCAGGTAATTTATGTTAACGTCTGGCAAGAACACACAACAGCTCTTACTTTGGACACACAAACATATATGTATAAAGCACTAAAAAGCAACATGGCTGCTTGTAAAGCTTTTCAGCTGAATAATGCAAGCGCCAAGAGAGCGATTGTCAGCAAACTCAAAATAGAGATCGAGAGCGCAAAAGGGAGTGAGAGAATGCGCGCATGAGAGCCGACGCACGCTTAACGGCAAAGAACTTTTGAAATTCAGTGAAGCGTCGCAGCAGCATCAGCAACAATAACAACAACAACAGCACTTGGGTCCGCTTTAGTGTGACAAGTTGCCACGTTGTTTGAAAGTGGTGTAAAGAAGTAAATGCAGCTTAAAACAGCTCGATAACACGAGTCGAGTCACAGCCCCCTCGATGGCCCACCCACACTTTGTTTATGTTCAACGTCAGAGCTGCTAGACATGTTAAATCGAATGAGAGTGAGAGGGTGGGTGGGGGCTAAGTTACTTGTGCCTGCAGTCAAAATCAGCTGATTTCACTTTATCTAGGACGGGCTTTGTTCAGAAAGCTTTTTTATGCTCTTCATCCAGCAAAAGGGGGAAGGGGTTAAGTAAGCTTCTCTAAAGCTCAACTACCCCGAAAGTAAAATAACAGCTTACCCATACATATAGAAATTGTTTGATTTCATGAATTTGCTTGAATTGCGAAACTCACCTGCAAGTAAAAAGAAGAAGGAAAGAGAAATTAATAAATGCAATGTTTAGAAATAACCTTACATAAATCTTATAATAGACACTACTAGGTTTTGTGCTTCCGTAGAAGCTCTCTTTTTGGTTTTTTGTAGAGGCCCAAAACAATTTAATTTTATTTTCTTTCGCAATATGGCTTTTTTACGACTTTGGCAACACCAACATCGGCGGCCCGACGGCAACAATTTCGAAAGGCCATTAAATGTAGAAAATTGTTGCCGAACACGCAACGCCAAGCAATACTTGAAGAGTGAAAATGTGCGTAACGCTTTCGATTCCCAAACAGCAACAAAGTTGAGACGGGCAGCAATAATTTGCTTCAAATAAAAGCACACTAAAGAAATGGATTACGTAAACGTATTAAGTTTAATGCTAGGCAATTATTCCAAAAAAAAATCTTAAAATTAAATATAAATTTCTAAAATAAGTTTATTTTTGTTTTTTCCACAACCAAGAAAAGTTTTTATTGATTTTAAAACGACTTCATGCCAATTGTTAGAGTAAATTCAGTTTGGCTTTATTTGCTGATCAAATATTTTTATATATTTTTATAGATATTGTTGACAACGCGTGCGATTTTGGCTGTTGGTTGTTGTTTTTGTTTTGGGCCAAACCCAAAAATGTTATTGTCGACTTTTTTTTTGTTTGCTTTTTGCTGCTGCTAATGAGTGTTGTTTGTTGTTTTTGTTGTTGTTATTGTTGCCTCTTTTATTGGTTGTTAACAGCTGTTAACGTGTTGTTTATTGCTGATTACTTTTATTCGCACAAAACAACAACAACAGTATTTGAATGGGGCACGCCCCATCAATTAGCAAAGCACACAAAAATAACAATAAGATCATATAAATTGCATTAACAAATTCATTCATTTTGGCAACAAAACTTTTTCAATTGTGCAACACAGCAGCAGCAGCAGCAGCAGCTGAAAAGTTGTTGCATGTTGAGTTCGTGTTGTTTGTTGCTTGTTGCTGCTGCTGACAGCCATTTCCAGGCATTGTTTCGTTGTTGTTATGAAACATTAGCCACCAAGCCACAAAGCAACAATAAAAAACGGCAAATTATCCGCTGCCGCTGGCAGTTGCAACAACAACAACGAAAATCGTGGTCTGCAGCGCCTTTTTCTTCTTTTTACTTTCGTTTTTTTTTCTTATGTGATCAAACTATTTTTTTTTTCTATTAAATGCATCGTGCCACAAAGCTGTCTGTAATTTAATGCCACCAATGTGAAAGGGGTGCGGGTGCTGGTGCGGTTAGCGGTGCAAAGAGCTGGGCGTGTTTTGACCTCTGGCATGACTGAAAAGCGAAAGGCAGCAAAGCCAACTCTTCATAACGTCAAGTTCAGCTCGAATCATTATTAACTTTAATAAGTACATTCCGCCGATACTGAAAAGCCCCTCAAAGCAGAAAAAGAGAGAGAAATGGTTAAAAAAAAAAAAAAAACAAAACTTCATCGCATCTCTCTTGGGGGTCAAGTTGTAGCTAAAGCCTCTAACGAGTCTTAAAATTATTATTTTAGCCCACAAGTTTGCTTATAAGGAAAAAATACAGTTGGAACGGAATGGAATGAAACATGTAACTGAAAGTAAAAATACAGCCCTGTTGTTGCTTGGCAAATTGTTCACTTTTGATCTTGATGGCATTTTTAGTTAAAACAAATAATCCTTAAACTGTTTCCGATTATATTTATAAAACAACATAAAAATGACCAATTTCCCTTAAAAATTCCATACAAAAAGCCATTTAAATTAAGCATAAAGTATTCAAATCTATGGCATTTTCAAAGTATTTTTCCAACAATAAAAAGAAAAAAAACTGCTCCTATAAAAAGTCCAACTTTTCTTTCATCTTTCGCCTCCGCTTTGGTCAGAGATCATAAATCACGCAGAAAGTTTTTGTCATTTTTGACGTCATCGCTTGAAAGACGACTCAGCACATGGGAAAAGACGGGTTAAACCATTAAGCGAAAAGCCGAAAGACAAAAAACCAAAAACACACACACACACACACAATGTATGCTGATGTTAACTTTTGTTGACTTTTTGATGTTTGCTTTTTAATTGACGCATAAAAAGCCAACACAACACAAAGCACTTTTCCGATTATGGCGAAATATTTACACAGATAAAAAAAAAAAAAAAATAAATAGTTGAATGAGCAATGCATATCAAACAATAAACCGAAGACCCTGAGAAACATGTTGAAAATGCGCAACTTTTGGTTTATCCACACAACCGATAACCGATAACAAGACCCAAATTCAAATGACGTTGATTCAGTTTAAAGTAAATAAATCAATGACATCATTTCTATAGCTTAAAGAGACAAACTGGCGGCAGTTTTGTCTTTACTAAGCTAATCAATGCCCCTAACAACAACAACAATCGTTAATCGTCTAGCAATCGTTATCAGCTGTGCGGATTGTGAAACGTTTTTGAAATATTAATACTTTTTGCCATATGCGTCGTTTTAATTGATTGACCGCACACACACATAGACAAATATTATATTTTTCTAGGCACGTATTGACCCGATAGCCTTAACTCCCCGTTCCCCTACTAGCCTCTCTCTCTTTCTGTTTCTCGCTTGAGTGGTTCTATCATTCGCTTTTCACGTGCAAATCAAACGAGTCGGTCAAACAGTTTGTCTGCTTCTACTTCTTCTCTTCCCCGCGTCGTGCCACGCCCTCATTTGTCACCTGTCAACATATGCAAATGGGCAAATGTGCAAATTTGTCTGTATGCAGTCAGCTCATATTATAAACTGAGAAAACTATTACTAAAGTGCCTTTGTGATAGAAAAAAAAAAACAAGCCTATGGATACGTTTTGAATATGAATGCATTTATGAGTGTATTCAAATCATACGGAAATTTATTGTTATCTCAAATAATCAATTAAGCTTTAGGTTTTCCCTAATGAAGTTCCATCTCTAAAGCAAAGTATAGCTAAAACTTGAGGAGTAGGAAAAAAACAATTCTAAGATAAAAAGCATTTCAATTGAATACTTAAAATTAAATCGCTTCGAATGTAGAGAATCCATTTCAATTACAAATATTTTTAAGTAAGTTTATTATAAATAATAATGCTGCCATTCTTTTGACAATCTAATCATCAAAAAGGTTAAATTCAACAATTAATAATCGAATTAAAAATGATGAGCTTCAATCAATATGTTAAATCAGCTCTTAGTTTATTCTAAACAAAGAACATTCATCATTGTGTTGCTAGTAGTAATTAACCTAAAAGCATTTGTTGTTATTTTTCCAAGCCAATTAACATGCTTACTATACAAAATATAAAAAAACCATTATAAAATGCATTAATTATAAGTAAGTTCTGTTATTAATGAATTTATTATACATTTTTATTATTTTGTTTGAAGAGTTAAGAAAATACCTTAGAACAAAAAACGTTTCAGTTTCATTCATTTGTTATCTGTGGCTTTGTTTTAGTACAGCAATAATTGTTGAACAAATTCTTGTTTTAATTATTTGTTTTTTCTTGGGGTTTTCTCTTTAGTTTTATTTTCCTTTTTAACAGAAACAATGACGAGTCGAACAAAAGATTTCAATTATATTTTTTTTTTGTGTTTTGCGCTGCTAAACAAAAAAAAAAACAGATTCTTCTTTTGTTCACAAATACTTTTTTCGTCGCGGTGGGTGGCTACAACAACAACAACAACAACAACAAAATATTCAACTAAAGCATTAACCTTGACATTTGCTCAATGTCAAATGGTGCCAGATTATTTACCATACAAAAGTAAAGTGTTAGATAACACAACAATTAACTTTGAATGCATTTTTTTTGTGTTTGAAATTCATAGAAAAAAAATGTTTATATTTCCCACAGACATAATTTGTTCAAAACTAAACCAAATTTAATAAAGAATATTTTTTATTTTATTATTAACAGTGCACAAAATTAAATACATTTCTAATCGAAGACTTTTGTTTTTAATAAATTCACCAAATCAATCAATTTACGACAAATGTAAACAAACTTTTACTATGCTTTTTTTCTGGAGTGAACAAAAAATAAACAAAAGCCAAAGCAGCGGCAAATAAACAAAAACAAAAATCCAGAAGGTAGAGAGGTAGTCATATGTTTATATACACATATATACAATTAATCGAGCACAAAACATTAATGGGAAATATGGCGCCAGTTGTAAATACGTTTAAAAGCCTTCGTCAAGTTTTATTTTGTTTGTGGATTTGAAGGGGAGGGGAATTTGAATCCCTCTGGGAGGTAGGCCATGTGGTCGATTAAGCATTTCGGGGATAAATATTAACAAGGTCAAAAGTGAAATACAAACAAGGCAAAGAATCAAACAGCAAATTACCCCCTGGAGTAAGTTAAATAGAATTCATAAATCATAATTCGTAAACTTGAGGATTTGAAGCTAAGAAATATTTTGTACTCAACGGAATATATTGAGATATATGCAGTCAAAAAACGCATTTTTCTCATATAACAAAGTGTTTTTCTGTCTCCCCCTTAAAAGATTCGTGCTATAGAGTATTGAACTAAACTAAACTCATTAAATTTCCTAATGCCACAAACTTCTTTTATGGACAAACCATTCCCTCCCCTCCTTTCCTTTAGAATGAAATATATTAACTTTGACTGATTTTGTAAACAAGTAAAAAATAAAAAAGAAATAAATTTACTTTTGCTTGTGCTGCTAATTAATGGCAAACGCTACCACAAAAACGTTTATATTTTTTGCTCAAATTAATTTTAACATAAACAAACAAATAAAAGTGGTCAATATTTATTTTTGTGCTGTGCGTGCAAATGTTTTATTTTCGTCAAATGTTGCGTGTTTCCCATTTTGTTTGCTTTAAACATCGACGCTAAAATACCAAAAACATATTGCAGGCCCACCAAAAAAACTCTCAAATTTTTGTAGTATTTTTTTTAGCTATGAATATCTTATATACTTATATATATATATGTATAAAGATATTAAAATGCCTAAATGTTGAACACACATGCAAATTGAATTGACCATGAAAATGGGTTTTTTTTTTTTGCCAGGTGCTGACCGGCTTTGTGTGTGTGTGTGTGTGTTTTCTCAGGTGTGCTAAGGCAAAATACCAAAATGTAAGAAAATGTCAAAATACCGTAACTTTTCTCTTGTTGTTAGTTAAGAATATATAAGATTTCAAAGATAAATATCATTGATAACACTTGGGAAACTTCGAAATACACATTTTCTTTAAATAAAAAAACCACTCATATTTGTTACTTCATCAAACCCCCTGGGGAACCAGTTTTTTACGTTGCGGTTTCTAGTTTGCGATTTATAAATAAAAGTAATCGATAGCATATATATAGATAGTAAATAGCGCGGCTACTTTGACCGAACCAGAACCGTATTAGATATTGAGAAAAGCTTTCGAATGGAACCAGAATAAAAACCATTTGTTTGCGTTTTCACGCTGCTTTTCCGTTTCAGCGCACACTAATCATCCATGGAAGAACCGATGGAAAGACAGAGAGAGAGAGAGAGAGAGAAATAGAGAGAGACTTAAAAACTTGCTCAAGTAAAAAGCCTACTACACGAAAAGGTCAAAGGTCGTACGAAGGGGGTGCATTTACCTTTTGGGACGTTGACACAAATACAAAAAACATGAAACAATTAAAAAAAAAAAAATAATAATCATAAGAACTCATGTTTTTGTGGGCGTTGTTCATTGTTTGTTTGCTGTTTGCTTTTGTTGTTATAGTTTTAGTCAAGCTCCAAATCGGAGGCAAAGGCAAAAGGCAATCAGCAGAGTTGACAGGGGGGTGGTTTGAAGAAATAACGCCATCTTGGGGAACAGTTCAAGGCGGTTCATAGATAATATATATAAAAAAACCGAACATTCTACGTGGACAAGTTGGCAACGTTTTGTGTTAAAGTTGAAGCCCAATGGGCTGGCACAAGGGTCGGCGAGGGAGTAAACGGTAAGGGGAAGGTAAATAGTTGCATTTAAGTATCTCAGTCAAGACATTAGTTGGCTTATATATTTTCAAGTTGCGTGCCAGAAAGTTGAATGATTCACAAAGTTCGCCTGGGTAATGGCTAATAGCGGTATTAGCGTTGCCAGACTGTGCAAGACTGGGGGTTGGCAGAAGAGTTGCGATATAAATTATGGGATAATTTTGATAGACAGAATTTTCCAATGAAATAATAGTTAATAGTAGTTCGATGTCAATTGTTTAATAACTACTTTCGTATTAAGTTGAGAAACGTCACAAAAAAATAAAAGCATAATTATCGTATTTTATCTGTTGTTATCGTAATGGAATAATAGCAACAAAGTTAAAATTAAATCAAAAAAAGCTTTCATAAAATCGAACACAACAATTTAATTTAAGAACGCAATATCTCAATATGTACATATGTACATACATATATATATATATATAATTGAAAAATTTTAGTTCGTAATTTTTTTATAGGTATTTCACATCTTAGAATTATTCATGGCAATTATATTGAGTCAAATTCCTGGGGACAGTTGCATATTTTTGAAAATCTAATGATGGCAAGACTGACCCAAGACTGAAACTAAATCTGAGCGTGGAAGTTGCAGCTGTAAGTCTTGAATGGTTTTTCCGTAACAACAAACCATTGATAACTTGATAACAAACAAGCCCCTCCAGGGCCAGGTCTACAACGAGCAGATTCTGAATGGCATCATTGGCGTTTTCAAACTAATCTCCACCTCTGAATAAATATAGCAATAACTATTTTATATGCACCCTTGTCAACTTTATATGTTTTGTAGCACAATGTATTATCATAAATTTGATACATTAAAATGTAAGCATTTGTTGTTGTGTTTAATATCTCTCGATCAACATCTAAAACCAGATGAAATTCTTGGGTTAAGTACCAGGCGAACAGAAGTCAGCAGCAGGTGAGTTAGAACAACCAAACAAGGTTAAGTTTTTGACTGCAGGAATCTTACCTTGTTGAGGTGTGAACTACTATCTTAAATGACAGTCAATCCTCAGGCACCTAAAGTAACCCTTCAGGTTCTAATACAGCTAATGTGGATAGTTGAAAATCAGATACGCATTGAGATATTTGCCTGGCTGGAAGTGCAGCTTGCAGTTGCAATGTCATGTGATGAAGTCAAACACAAACTCTGCCTCAAGCTGTAGCTTTATAGCTTTTATTTTAGTCGTAATTGAATTTTAAGCTTAGTATTTTCTTGACTGCCATTTTGTTCAGAAAATATTTGCATGTTTTGCACATTTTGTATTTGAAAGTTTTTATACTATTTAAAATTAATAATGCAGCAATAAACGCTTGAAAAATGATTTGCATATAAATATTGCAATTGTGGAAAAGAACAGCAACAAGTTTTTTTTTCGTTTTGGGTTTTTGGGGTCAACTGGGCTATAAATCAATTACGCATACTGAAATCTTTGAATATTATGCAAGCTATTTTTCAAGGTGCTGCGCAACTAATTAATCAACTTTGTTAGTGAAGGTGGCTGAGGAATTCTTGAACTTGACACCCGCCAAACAAATAAACAACTTAAGGCAATAAACAGTTTGAGACACAAGTCGCTTTGTTTTGTGGAATTTTCTTTTGTGGCTCATTAAGTTGTGTGACAAATGTGGCGACTATTTGTCAGAAACCGATAATGATAAATGTATTTTATTCTACAAGTAGAAATACTGCCAGTGAATGGAAATGGAAAAAACTTTAAAAACAATACGAATAGTTAAACAATTGATTAAAGTGTTGAAGAATGACATAAGTGAAACTGTTTTCAGCCCTCAAAAGTTTTCTTTTCATTATTCGCTTTCGCGTTTCGTTGCACATTTATGTTTTACTTACTCTTCGGTGCTGAACATGCGTACCATGTGCCGTTGCAAGTATTGTGGCACATTGTGCGGCGAGGCTGGCGGTGTTTGATAGGGGTTCATTAGAGACGACTCATCATCATCAAAGTAGCCCGATGATGATGTTGACGATGCCGTCGTGCGCGGATATTTAAGCATAATGATTAAGCGATTCAAATGCGTACAATGTCAAAACAATTCAAACCAAAAACTCTTGTCGTGAGTTTTATTTATTTTTGGCACAATTTGAAATCAATTGGATTTGGCGTTTTTCCTTTGTATTTTTGTTTTCTTATTTTAGTCAAATCCCTGCCAAAACTTATGGCTGATGGTAATTTTGTTAGTTTTTGCCGTTGCCACGCCCTAATTTTTTTTTAAACTGTTTTATAAAAAAAACGATTTTGTTATTCAATCGTTGAACAACAACAAAAATAACTTAATAAACAACGCGTCGAATCGCGTTTAATTTTTTTGTATTTTTTCGTTGTTAATTTTGCTTAGCTACGAATTATTTGTGCAAAACGAACTGCGATAAAAAAAAACACAACATGCACTTGAACGATCGACACGAATCGAATGAATATATATTAAAAAGAAGAAAGAAACTGAGGCAACTGCATTGCGAATTTGAATTTAAATTTCTGTGTGTGCCTTATTATTTTTATATAATTTTATGCAAATGTGCAACTAATTTTGTTGTTATTCGCGGCGATTTCTGGAACTTGTTTAGCGTCGTGCCAAATGCAAACAACTAATTTATTATTATATTTAGCATTATTTTTATACAACAGCAAATATCCGAGAGAGAGGAGGATCAAGAGAGTGCTCTCTCTCTCTCTCTCTCTTTTTTTATATTTGCAAATTGATCAAGCGCCGCAAAACGTTGACTAAAAATAAATATTAACAATTTAATTTCGGGATACACACAGCACCCCAGCTATTTGTTTTTACACTGGAATTAAAAAAAGTGTTGACTAACAGTTGATGTGAAAAATCGAGAATAGGTATTATGAGAGAATTTTTAAAGTTTTTACACCAATTTGATCGAATCTAATATCATTATTTTTTTGGATACTATAATTTGAGTTGAAAAACACATCAGGAATAATTTTTGATGAGCAATTGAGAAGTTTTCCAGCACTGATATATTAAATCAGGCTTGACTTTCAGTTAAAGCTTAAATTGTCGGAAGTTTACTCGACAAACACAATTGAAATCATCAATTTTAGGGTAAAATTCGTAATTTTTTAATACTTTCTCTAGTATTCAAGCATTTTTCAACACTTTTTTGATTTATAAAGCTGGTCTTAATTCAATAATTTGTAGTTGACTTAACAAAACACAAAATATTAAACTATTTTTAGATAAATTTTTTTACACTTTGGTTTTTTTACAAGCTTTTCAACATTTTCCAACACTGATATCATTTATTGACTCAACTATGTTTAAAAATAAATTATCAAGTTTTGCGTGGCACTTTTATTGTTATTTACAACTTGCTTTTTGGTTAAAATAATATTACTTCTATATTTACTCAAGGTTTTCAACGTTTTCCAACATTGTTCACTGCAATTTGGCATTAAATAATGTTTTCCGTTCGCTGCTGCATTACGTACTGAATTTTGAAATAAAATTTTGTGATGGAAAACACGTAAACAAAGCAAAACTTTAAAGCTTGTGTATGCCACAAAATCGTTGCGTTTTCTGCGTTTTGTTGTTGTTGCTATTTTTAACACAACATTTAAATGTTGTTGTTTCGTGCGTGCGTGCGTCGTAGATACAGATATTGTGTTTTGTATTTCTTCTGTAGTTGTTACGTTTTTCGAAACGAAAACAACAAAAAAAATCTCTCAGATACGAAAAGTACGAATACAAGACGACAGTAACAAGGTCAATGCGTCGTACAACAACAGCAACAACAACAACAACTAAGCACACGTCATCGATCGTTGTTCGTACGGCGACGGCGGCGGCGGCAACGGCTACGAAGAATTCGCCGCATCTACGACAACTTCAGCTGTTTTACGTTTTCTTCGTTTTACGTTTTGTATCTCTATGAGTTTTTGTATCTGTATCTTTTGCGCGTACATTCAACTTTAGCGTGTGTATATAATATATACAAACAGCAAATTGTTTAAACAAATAGTCCAAAAACACAAACACACAAAACAACAACTTTATATATTTAGTTACTCTTTTTTCGTTTGTTTTCGTTTTTTTGTATTTAACCTGTGTCTCGCGCCTGCGACAAGTTTTTGTTTACTGAATTCGAACTGAAATCGGATTTTTACAAAATGCCACACACAAAATCCAAAAGCAGCGCACACGTTGACGCTAACAGTGCTGTTGGCAGCGCCGATGGCAGCTGCGTTGTTGCCGCCAGTAAAATATTTTCAAAAATATATACATATATACACACAAAATGTTTTAGACGCCTTCTGCTGCTACTTTAGGGGCTTTTAACTTTAGTTTTAACTATAGAAAATTCTCATTTTTCTCTTACATAGACGATAACGATAAGCGGCAAACTGCGAAACGTCGACGTACGATAACAACAAAGACTTTTTAAACAATATCGATGATTAGCAGAGAAAGGTTTGGAGTGGAAGGTGCAGCTGCTATCTAAACTCAGGCATGAAACCTCTTATCAATGCACAAAGACAATTAAATAAGTATATCCAAAGCTGATTGAAAAAAAGCTTATCAATCATCATCAATAATCGCCTGGGCTTTAAATAAAGAAAAGTGAAGCTATAAAAATATATTTATTCTCTATATGCAAAACAAGAACAAAGTCAAGTATTATTATAATACTGTTGTTTTGTTTTGTTTTTTATAAAATCTTAATAAACAATAAATAAAGCGGAAAGAAACTCAACAAAAAAAAAATGATTAAAAGCGTTCAAGGATATATATACATAAATAATATATATTTGAGGCAGTATTTTTTATTGTTTACAGATTTATATAAAACACTTTGGATTCACTTTTTAAGCCTAAGGGCAAAATAAATGTTCCAAAAGTGACTTTCTTATCGTTCAATATTTTTGTGTTGCAATAAACCCAACTATTCGAACTCTTTTGAGCAGTGCAGAGTATACAGTATATTTATAGAGGAAATCGTATAATACTTAGTACTTTTATATACATTGTAGTACTAAAATTGTTCTTGATAAGCTGAGCGTGTGCCGGCTCTAGAACGGAAAACAATAAGCATATTATCGACAACAACTCAAAAAAAAGAGAAGAAATGCGTCATTGGCAAAAGTTGAATTTGAATTCAACGATTTATTCGGGTATATGTATATACTATAGTAATAAATTTAACCTATAGCATATAAACTTAATTTCTTAGCTGCTAAGCGATTAAAACTTATTTTGCGAAGATTTTCTAGTATTTACTTAACCTGTTGATGAAAGCAGTTTTCAGCAATCAAATTTAGTTTTTCATTTATCCCATTGTGGCCATTTATTATGTGCCACAAAATATGCATACGCTAGTGTGAAAATGGTGAGGGGAGGAGGGGGGGGAGGTTGAGTGTTGTTGCTTGCGCTAATTGCGAACTTAAAGCAAAACGCCAAGTGTGTTGAGTTGGCGTGAAATTTATCGCTATGAACACACTCGAAAAGTAAAACCAAAGCTAAATAAATTGAGAATTCTTGCAAAATATGTGAGACAATCAAATGCCCTGTAAAACAATTTAAGGCGAAATTATATGAAAGATTTTTATTAGAAAAATTAATAATGATGATGATTGAAAGATTACAGTTTTGGGATTATCTAAGCTAAATTATTATTTTCCAGAAAGAAAATAATCTTCAATTTGATTTACTAAAAAAGAAGTAATTAGCTCACGAATTTATAATTATTGGATTAAGTTGACTTTTATAGCTGGTCATAATGAGTCTCGCTTTTAATATACCCACTTTTCAAGACATTCCAATCGATTACAGGGTATACATATATATTATGTGCATGCACATGTGAAAATGTGCATAATGTGAACGCTCGTTGCTTTTTGATTTAAGAAAATTGCTGCAGCGGGCCACCTGCGCGTCGTATACGTAATCTGAATTTATTGGCTCATTAGAAAGTTGTGCAAAATGTGCACAAAAAGTAAAAGAAGCTGAAGGAGGAATCGAAAAGGCAAGCAACATTGTCCAATTGGCATTCAATTGTATACAAATATATCAAATTTGTTTGTATATATAATTGTTTGGTACGATTTTTATCTTATCAAGAGAGACAACAGCTGAGATAACTTTTAGTCATCATCTCGAGAGAGAGAGAGAGAGAGTTTCGCGACTTTTGTGTTTTGCTACAATGGCCTAAAGTCAACATTTGACCAGCGACCTCACGTTTTTTAATCAACAGTCAATGCAAATGAGAAGTTTTAGTTGTCGTTCGAAGGCTTACGAAACCATATATGGCTCTACATGCAACACAAACAGCAACACCAAACTAACTCAAGAATTTTCATGTTGTGGCCTTAAGGCTTTGCAAATAGAAAGAAAGAGACCACACTCATAACACTCATGAATTCCAATTGACGCAAAGCAAGTATCGAAAGCAAGTTGAACTTTAGGTGAAATAGTGAGGTAGGCTTAATTGAATTGAATGGATTTGTTAAGCGTTAAAAGTGACTTCATTTAAGCACTTTTTGTTAATACTTTTCAACACTGGTTGAAGGATAAAGTAAAATATTAGGTTGGGAATCAATAACAGAACCAATTTCAACATTAATGAGTTTAATGAATAATTTAAACTACTTAATGTATTTTTTGTGTTGAATAATCATAAAGAACTGCATGTTTTCGTAAAAAGGGAATATTTCTGAAGGAAGAAATGCGTTTTTTTTGTAAAAGGACAAGTAAGTGAAAGAAGAAGATAAGTGAAAATAGTCCAACTTCGAATAAAAACCTTTCTTTACAGATTCCATTTCCAAAGTACTGAAATATCCGTGCAACCTTTTTTACTTACGAAACCCCTTCCATTAGTGTGGATGGATAAATTCGATTTAATTTCTTTTTTGGTCATTTCAAATGTTGGCGCTTACCTGGAAAGAAATACAAAAAAAAAACAAACCAAACAGCAATCAATAAGGAGTAAAAAAACAATTGATTATTTTAAATGCTAATTAAATACAAAGTGATTAAAGTCTCACCTGTATAAACAGACACTATATAATATTATATCTTTGTACGAACATACGTATACTTAATTAATTGGCGTGTTTAGCAAATGGCAAAGCAAACCAGAAAATTCTTAAAAATAAACTCAAATTTGCAGACGTAAGCACAAAAAAAAGCAAACCAAAATCAACAAATATTGGCATGAGCCAAGAGAAATCGGAATGCAGTTTTTGGTTTTGTTTTTGGCCAACAGTCACTCGGCCAGCAAATGTTGTCAATGAAATAAAAGAGCCATCAAACTGAATCGGATATTGTGCTCTTGCATTCAGTTTTAGCCAAAGTGCTAAGTCAACTGTGAAATGAAAATGAAAATTGCATTTCAACTTAGTTTAGGGTCCGGTCCGGTCCAGGTGTCGTCGTCGTCGGTTGAGAACCAAGATATATATATATACATGTGTCACTCAAGGGTTGTGAAATGTTGGCGTAAATGCATTCTTCCCACTTTTCTAGTTTACAATAATTTCTCAAGCCAAGTCAGACTGACAGACAGGCGTTGATGTTTGAAAGATGAAATGTTTGTGAAATGATTCATTTGAGTTTTTAGTTATCTATTTTTGGGTCTGTTTTGAGTGTTTTTAACAATAATTGCAATTTGTGCTTCCTTTCATTTTGGCATTTGACAGCGAAATGTCAAAAGTGGGCGGACATCTAATTGATTCCCATGAATTTTTGCCCACAAAATCAAAACGTTCAAGGTCTTTTCGAAATACAAAGTAATATTTTGCATGGCTTAAGAATTGCCATGAACTTAATTAATTCGGTTGTAACAGAGATGAAAAACGGTTTCCTATCAAAAAACATATTATCCAAGGTTAAAGTAGAGTCGTTACGGATCTCAGAATCTTATATTTTGTCTTACGATTCACTCACTTTGCAATGACTGCTGAACTGTTGAATTTAACCCTCAAAATAATTCTATTTATATCATTTTATTTGCATAAAATGACACTGACTTCAATTGTTGCTACAATCCAGCGTGCTAATTGCCCAATTTGTACTTCTTTATTTGATTCTTCTTGTCGTTTAATTTTTTTTGGTATTTTTTTTTTTGCTTGGGGCTCGTCAGTTGACAGCTGCTTCGCTCGTAGTAAACAAATTTTTAATGCCTGATAACATACGAATTTTTTTTATTCAGCGCCGAGTATCAAATGATATTAACAGTCAAACGCAGACTGACTGAATGGCTGACTCGAGTTTCTGATATCAGTGAAACAGCACAGCAGCAGGTGATAATAGCAGTGAGAATATCAGGAGCTCAGCAAATTGGAGCAGGCAGCCAGCCCAGCCCAGCCCAGCCCAGACCAGCCAGCTGGGTTGACAATATTCACAACAGCACAAAAGCACAGACAATGTGTACACACATAATTTTTACAGTTATCAGTTGATTAAATATGAATTGTACACAAACAAACACACACACACACACGAGTCGAATATAAACACTAGTGTAAATTTTGATAAGCGCCAGGCAATTTCATATACAGGGCGTCTTTTTATGATAGAAGAGGCATGTGGGTGAAGAAATAAAAATATAATTAATTGTGAAATAGTGAAGCAGTGAATGATTTAATTTATTCATTTAACTAAATTAAACTTTTGATAATATTTTAGTACATTAAGCTTGGGAAATTAATTTTTTTGATGACTTAATATATGAAAAACAAGAAATATGATCGAATCATCCAGAGGATAAACTAAACAATAAACAAGATGCAGCTTTAAAGCATTCAAGTCTTGCACAGTTTATGGCAATTGAATCTTGATGAAAACTATTCAACGAACTATATAATAATATATTATGGAATTTAAATTAGTTTAGTATCATTATATTCTTTTAGAATCTTATACAGTCGAACTTCAATTTCCTTACAAAAAAGATTTCTAAAAACCCATTCTATCCCAAGATTTTTCTTGAGTTTCGTTGTATTATTGCTTAAGAAACCAACTGATTTTTAGTGCTGTATGTTAAACTTTTCCTTCGTAGCCTTCAACTTTGAACAGATATCGAATGAACTTAGTCTATATAGATAGGTGCTTAAGTGAAAATAATATTAGCACAAACGATTGTGCAAACTGTAAACATTTCTTACGAATCCACGCAAAATACATACATACATACATTCAAAATGTATATAGACTTTACTTACCCAATGAAATCTTTGATAAAACAATAAACCTTAAATAAACCGCGATCATTATTCAGTAAATAGTCGTGCGGTATTACGGTAGCGGCCATAAGGCCAATGCTCTGTTGTTGTTGGTGTTGTTGTTGTTGCTGATGTTGTTGTTGTTGTTGTTGTTGTTGCTGTTGCAGCGATGTTGCGCTGCTGCTGCCTGTCGCCATATTGGCAGCCATTTTGTTGGCTAGAGCAGCCATATTGACAACATTTTGTAACTTAACGAAACATGCACAGTCCAAGCAGTATTTGTTTTGCTTTTTTTTTGTTGTTTGTTTTTTGTGTTGTTTACAAGCACCTTTTTATGATTTCAGATTAGACGACGTTTCTTAGTGTGTTGGGGTTTATTTTATTTGTTTTTTTTAATTGGTGTTTCCGATTTAATCAGAAAAAATTACAAACACATAAAACTCAAATATCGAAATAAAGCAATTGCCTAATATTGTAAAAATTACTTAAAAATTGCCAATTTCATATTGAGTGGTGCACATATATATTAATGTGTGTTTTTTGTGTGCAGGTGCATGTTTTTGAATGTATGTACGTATATGTGTGTTTTTGTAGGCATTCGTAATTACAGAGAGGAGACAAATGCATATTCAGATTGAACCAAAGCATTTAATTAACATTTCCGATTAAATGGAATGGCAATTACCAATTTACCAAATCACAAATTGCAAAATCAATCAGCAGAAAGAGCGAGAGAGAGAGATAGAGACAGCAAGATATAGAGTGTGGGGGTAGAATAAATATAAGCTTGACAAAAGTTGGTCAATGTTCCATTTTTGATTAAATGACATCAAACTTATCAACTCTTTTGTGCATTTAAACATGATATGATATCTACTATATTCTATCGTCATCAGAAATGTAACATAACTGCAAAAGCTGTTCAAGATGCCACTGTAAAACACTAGTGTCCTAAATAATATGAACAGAAGAAAAGTAAGCTAGAGGAGCAAGGGCTTTGGTAACATTTAAGTGGTATGACGACTTTACTGTATTACAATAAACTGGAAAATAGTGAAACATGTCTATATTCAATCAGCTTTTGTTGCTGATCAAGAACTTTTATACAATTTGGGTGTTTTTTTATACATTTTATAGATTTCTCTAAATGTTTTCAAGATAAAGAACAACATTTTATTTATATTATGCACAAGAAGTTTAACTCACAGAATAAAAAAACCATTCATTTTATTTTCCCCAATGAGAAAATCTTCATTTGCTTGGATTCATCCTTGTTTTAGCATACAAGTCGAACAGTGGGTGCAAAAATAAATGCAATAGCCCAAGAATAACTACAGTTGTTAGTGGGGGCATGCAACACATTGGCAGTGAGTCAGTGAGTTGGTCAACGACTTAGACAGCAACAATTGAATAAATTTGTTTCCCTGTTGACAGATTTGTTTGGAATTCTGATAGGTGTTTCTTTTTTTCTCTCTCCCCTTAGTTTGTCAACTTGCAACTTTTAGAAAAGAAACACATTACAATATTAATAAACATATTTGATTAAAACACACGTGCTTTAGATGCATAATTAAACAGAAACGAAAAATACTTATTTGAGGTTAACACACACAAGCACACTGACAAGGTTACAACAGGTTCCACTTGATGTGACGCAAGGTGGACTTTACTTATTATACAAATACTCGAGTGTACAGTTTTTTTTTTTTTTTTTTGAGACCCTTTGGATGCGAACGACCCTGACTTTGACTTTCAGGGCCCCTCTCACACTTTTTGTATGAGAGCCAAACACACAAGTCACGTTCTGAGTAAAGTACTTGAATTTGATGTCTGTATGTTTGTGTGTGAGTACCTTCAAGTGGGAGGATAGGGTTGCCAGGGCATGCCGAGTGCGATTATTAAGTGCCCGAGTTTTTTTTAGAAAGGGACGGTAGAAACAAAAATTGCCACTCAATCAGAGAATCTCAATGAAAAATCGTGGTACAAGATCTTAGCTGTTGTCAAATGTAATCATAATGGTATAAGGAAAAGGAAGGAACTTGTAAATGGACAAAGAATGAATACTCTTTCAACTAGGCTATGACAACATTCAAACGTGAAGGAAGAAGATGAATAGTATATAGAAATATCACCATTTAAACGTTACACACAATAAAAATACCCTTTTCCGAGTATCTAAAAGCTCACAAGTAAACAAGAAAAATTCTGTATTCTTGCGAAGTGTATGAAAATGTAAATATAAAACCAGCTACTTACTGTCAAAGCTCTCAGGCCTAAGGCCTTTGAGGCTGCAACCGTAATAAAGAAATAATAATATGCCATGAACTCGATGGCGAAGTGGGACATTTTGACAAGGACATTTAGGGTATGAGCTTTCTGTACATGGGAAAAACTTAGCAAGTCGTCAGGAGTAAAGCAAAGTGAACGGGTTTGTAATAGGTATAATCTTAATATTTATAAGGAATGGTAATTTAATCAGTTAAAGTTTTAGTTTCAGATAAACTTCTTCTTTCAACTACTCTGTTCGATTTAATATACTTGCCACAAAACTATTTTCGTATGTTTAGCTCAAAACTTTAATGACATAAATTTATATCACAAACCAGAGTCAAGATTCCTCTTATTGTTGACAGACATATACCAAAATATATAATAAACGCTTCGAAGCGTAAAATTTATGCACAAGGCACAAACAGCAACAAGCCAGAAAATGAAGCGTTGAGTACAGCAGCGTCTTCAATGCAAATAACAAAATTATGCAAAGTATTTTTACGGTGGAATCTCTATCATCTCATTGTTTGTGTGTGTGTGTGTGTGTGTGTGTGTGTGTGTGTTTATACGCGTCATTGTGCGGCGCCATAAAAACGCAGCAAGGACGATGCCAAAGGACTAGTCAACTTTCTAAAAGCGCATTGGTGCAAAATCAACAACAACAACTACAACAACAACATAGTGCAACAAAAGGGTCACAAAAAATAAGAAAGAAATAAAACAAAATATATTCGCAGCAGTTGCAGGCGCAACCTTGACCTGAAAACGTTGCTGCTGGTTCATGTGGCATGAAAATGGTGGGAATTGTTACTCTGTGTGTGGGTTGCACAGTTGCACAGAATTGGGGGCACACACACACTGTGTACAGAGCAAAGGAAATGCGAGACAAGCATGTTTGTTATTTGAGTTAACTTCTTTGTTGCAGCAGCAGTTACATTCTTTTTTTTACCACATTTAGATGAGACAATTTACAGTTACTCAGCAGTTGTTGTTGTACGTCCATGTGGCAAGCTCACATCACGAACATTAACTTTATAGCACACACATTTTTATTACTATTTATGGCAACAGTTGCAAAAAGCTATCAAATATATGAAAATTCTTCAATTGATCAAATATCTGTTATGGTTTCTTCTTCGGGGCCCAAACTACTTAACTTAAGAAGTTTTGGAGTTTATGCATGCACAGTATTTTGTGGCACGTTGCACGTTACGTATGTACAAAAAATATTTATGTTATAGGAATGCATGCATGTGGCAGTTTGAGGTTTTTTAAGCTTTATTCTTGAAGAAATAAGATATTAACGAGAGTTTTTTTTGGGAAAATTTTGAGGGAGGATTGTTGGTGCGTTTTACAAAGTTCAAAGTCATGCTGAAAGATATTTAATAGTGAACACCCATTGCAACTTGAAATATTATACATATATATATTTTTGCTACGCATCAAATAAGAAAAATATAGTTTCCCTGGCAACTAACAAAATAGCTTTTAGTAGCACTTGGCTGTTATTTCTTAAGCAGATAACAACATTTTCAAAGAAATGCAATAGTTTAGGTTAATTGGGCCACTCGACGACCCGGATGTTGAGTTGGCCAACTATGTTGGCAATAGGGGGTAAGTCGAGGGCTTAAAGAAAACGTATTGTAAGAGAGCAAAACAACAACAACAAGCATTCGATTTAGCTATGCAAATGGCAAATGCAATGCTTTGAGTTCTTGGCAATGGCTTTTAATAAGCCTTATACTTTTGTGCTTGCAATTTGTATTTCTGTGTAAATCCGATTAAGCTCGTTTCTTAGAATCATTTTCAATGCACTCAAAGACAGAGAAAGTAATTCAACTTGTTTACAAATCTTTGCTTGCCCAATCAGCAAACTTAAACCTCAACCCATGCACGTGGCAATCTAATGTACTATTTCTACAAACAAAAAGAGCCTTAACTGCCTTGTTGATCAATATAATCTTGGGAAATTGAATATTAATTGATGACTCTCTCTTTCTCTTTATACTATTTCTATCTTTATCTTTATTGCTATGTTCCTTTCTCTATTTGGTCAAAGAAACCGCCGATTAATCTTATACAAAAAAAAAAAAACAACAACTCACCCCCAGCGCAAACTGACATCAAATATTATACGCTATTTTTATGTATATGATAATCTGAATGCAAAAGTCGTGTCTTCTTAATGGGCCGGCCGTTAGGCCATTAGTTAAATTAACGTATGTGGCAATATCTTGTTGCAAACAGTTGTTTAGATCTACCTAAAGGCGGCTCTCTCTCTCTCTTTCTCTCCCTCTCTCCCTCTCTATCTGTTTAGCCTATCATCAAAGTGGGTAGCTCAACAGAAAAACAACATAAAATAAATGCCAAAATTATCAGCATTGCAAAATCTTCAATTCATTTTCCAAAATGCCAAAACAGGCAAAGCGAAACAACAACAATAAAGTTGCATTCAACCGAATAGTAACGCTTCAAATTATGCACGACTATAATATACCCTAAGCTTAGTTTGTCTAAACAAATATATTTTTTTTACTTTTTGTGCATTTCTTTAACTCATCGTACCCTTCATAACTTTTACAGTGCATTTAAAAATAACTTAATTATTACTTACGCAAAAATATTAATGATAATGATCGTGAAAAGCTAATATTTGATTTGGCTTTTCAGTTTTTTATTTTAGAAATAATTTTATTCGTTTTTTTATTGTTTTTATTGTATATTTTGGGGTGAGGTTGTGTTGACTTAGGTTGAGGTCATGTTACGCTTAGTGAGACAGCTGCCATAAAATGTGGTCAGCGTTATATAGAGAAATATATAAAATATTGCGTATACGCAGCGTTATGCGCATTTTGTCAAACAACAGCCAGTAAGAAGGGGGTTGCCTTAAGGTTGTTGTTGTTGTTGGCAACCAATGGAAATAGCAAAAAGAAAAACCGAAACGAAAGCAAATTTCAAGTAAGCAAAGCATTGCGTAATCGAAACGAAGCCATCAAAAATGATGATGACGACTTCGTTGACTTGTAAGTCAATGTTGTTCACTAAAATACCCTGTAAAAGGAGGGGTAGGGGTTGATTATGATTGTGTTTGAACTTAAATTTCACACAGTGAAGAGCCTTCCTTCAAATTCTATGTTTTCAGGGTATCTATTCGGCAACCAATGAATCCCCAACATGTTTCTGATGCTTGAGAAGCAAAAACCTTAAGGAAATGAGGAACTCAACACAAATCAATACCGAATAGAACCATTGAAAATGCAAGCACGGAAATGGCTAAGGGGTTATCATTTACTGGAAAATGTAAATAGGCATTTTGCACAGTTAATTCGAATGACGATGACCTTAATGCCACCTGCTCAAGTTCATTTGAGCTAAATTATTGGAAATACAATTTTCGGAATAGAAAAACAAGGGCGATAGTTGGCTAAAGGGTTAAAGGGATAGGTATGGTAGGTGCAAAAACAAAACTATTGATTGGACTGAAGGCTAATTCGGACCAAAGTAAAAAAAATTGACATTGAGTTTTTTTTATATTAGAGAGTTGAACTTGTGTTATTTGGTGTTTTGAATGTGTTAAGGTTTGTGTGTTTTTCTAGATAAATATTGCATGGTTTACTCGCACTTTGTACAGTACAATTTCTTTTTAACGAACTTTCTAGGTTCAATGAAAAACCCATTATTTTTTATGAATTTCCTCCATAACGAAGCTTTTTCTTGTCTCCCTTGTAATTCGATATATGGAAGTTCGACAGTATATTGTTAATGGGGGTTGTTTTTGTGGAGCTACCAAATGTTGATTTTTTTATGGGCTCAGTAAACATTGCTTATCTTATTTTAATAAGATACATTAACCGAACTAGTTCATGTGGACGCTTTAACTTTTTTTTTGGAAGGTTCCTTAAATGGCCAGAAGAAAAGTAGTTGAAAATATAAGTTTTCTAAGGAATTTATGATTTTGGTTATCAGATAATATTTTAAAGTTGTAGGTAAAACACAAACTGAATAAAAACTAGGTAATACGGCTCTTTAAAATTACTAACTTACTGCCTTTTTATACCCTGAACCCATAAAATGGGTAAATCAGGGTATAATGGTTTTGTGCAAAAGTATGTAACAGGCAGAAGGAAGCATCTCCGACCCCATAAAGTATATATATTCTTGATCAGTATCAATAGCAGAGTCGATATGGCCATGTCCGTCTGTCCGTCCGTCTGTCCGTCTGTATGAACGCGTAGATCTCAGAGACTACAAGAGCTAGAGACTTCAGATTTTGAATATAAGTTCTCCTATACCATAAGCAAAACAAGTTTGCTTCAAATTATCGATAACTACTCTGGTTTTCGATATACACATGGAATCGATAACAAAAAACTTTCGAATTTGGAAAATGTAAAAATAGGGGTTGGTGTAATGGGTAACGATAGAACTTTCTCAAAATTTCGTCCAAATCGGTTAAGAAACACCAGAGATATCGTAAAGTTAAGTCAGTTATGAGTTTTGTTTAAAGTGATAATTATTTGAAGCATACTTTTAGGATGCAAGGACTGCACCTGGGTTCAGGGTATCTTCTGGTCGGGCTAACCCGACTAGAGCCTTCTTACTTGTTTTATATCGATGATCTTTAGTTTGATTGTTTTACTAGTTCTTTGCTTTGAACAACTTTTCAAGGAACTAGTTCAAAAGCAACAGCAATTCTAGCTTTCAAATGTCATTTTCCTTACAAATTATACAAACAAAAAGTACAAAAGCGGAACTGCAACAATTACACTTAAAAAATACCTGAATAAGTTCCCTTCTAATATTGCAATTAAATGCCTGTTGGGACCTTCATTCAGAAATCCAACACTCACATTGACCTTACAACTTGTGACATAACAAACAATAAATGTTTTGGCATTCACAAAAACACGGACTCAGAGGAAACAAAGCGCACGCGTAGCCTTGAGAATTGCAAACATTCAGAAATATCCCTTAACACCCGCATGAATGAAGAGATTTTCTTTAAGATTCGGAATGTTATGCATGGATAGAGAATCGATTTATGGTAAATTAAAAATAGGAATTTTATTTTTAGTAACAATTTTGATAAACAGAAAAACACAAAACAACCAACTGAAGTTTAATAATAATATTAAGAATTTAGTTACCTTTTAATAAATATATGTCCGTTATTAAAAGCAATTTCTAGATTGTTTTTGTTTTCCATGAATGAAATTTTTTTTGTCTGCTGTGTGTTGTGGTGGATGACGAGAAACGACTTCACAACACGACGCACGACGACGACAATATAAGAACAAGAAGAAGATGAACCAGCGCAGACGTTTACCGATAAAGGCGAAATAGGCGCGAAATACAACGGTGTATGTTGTTGTTGGTTGGTTGGATTTTGCAAAATAGGGGAGCAGGGTTGTGTGCAGGCTAGAGTTGCGAGCACGCACGTTTAATTACACCAACAAAGTAACTCACTCACACACACACACGCGCACACTTAGCAAGCGAGAGAGAGAGGAAGAGAGCAAGGCGAGCGCGTGAGTGTTGAAAAGCGTCGCCTGTTTAAGGGCTGAGGCGTTTTTAACCACTAACTAATGAAGTTTTGATTGCGCTGCTTGCGATTTATAAACAAAAATAAATGTACATTTTATTATGCACAGCTCTTTTTTTCGCTCACTTTACGCTTATATTTATTTTTTGTGCTTTTTTTATGTAACACACAGAAATATATACTTTCTTTTTGTGTTTTGATTCTAGTAACGATTTAATTTTATATTTGAATGAAAGCAACTGCGTTGCACTCACACTTGCGAAGTCCGACGAAGACTGACGATTGGCAGCGACGACAACTTCCGCATTTGCCACAAAACGCGGACTTCTTGCAGAGATAAGACACGGACACGTTTCGTTGTTCCCGTTTATTTGTTTCAGTTTAATTCAGCTAACTTTACTTTTGATATAATTTTAGCAAAAATATATTTAAATTTATATTTATCATTTATTATTGTATTACTTTTGTTATTTATTTTTGGTTGGTTATGTGTGTTTGTGGTGTTTTGTTGATTGTTGGTTAGCAAGAAGCCAAAGTGTAGATTGACAGCCGCATCAGCACTCTGAGGGTAGCTTTTTTGTGTTTTACCCGTTTGGCGCGTTCATCGCCCATGCAGCAGCGGCAGCAGCAAGCAGCACAAAGCATGCAGATGAGCACACACTCACTTACTGTTCTCTTTCTCATTCACTCTCTCTCTCCCTACAGCTAGCAAGCAAGCAGCGCTGCATGTTCATTTCTGTGCTTAACTTTGCCACGTGAGCGTGAGAGTAACGGAACAGAGAGAGAGCGCAAATATTTTATGTTGCAATTTGCCGTTAAGTGGGCGCGCGCATTGATTAAGCTAGAGCGAACAGGCACTAGACAGTTGTAAGAGTGGGTGGCTGAGAGGTACTTCCCATTCTCCCACTCTAACTAATTAGCCTATGCGCTCACACTCTCTGCCTCCACCTTCTCTAGCGTATACATACATAAATATGTACAGTGATGAGAGCGCATTAGTAGGGTTTATGTGTACATCACTTGCTACGCTCTGCTGGTGCTGCTGCTTTTGCTGCAAAAGGCGCCTGCGCTAAGCATAAATACAAATACAAACAAAACTTCGATGGCTGGGTCACTGCTGCTACTGCATAACAAGTGGGAGGTGAACGGGTGGAGCGAGTCATAGCAATGCATAAGCAGAGAGAGAGAGAGAGAGGGACAGAAAGAGAGAATAACTGTGACTGCTTGCAGAAATGAACGCTGCACATGCTGCGAGCGGCTCTCTCATAGATTCATTAGTTTTCTCTCACTCACTCTCCTTGAACATTGCTGCTGTCCCAATTTTGGTCGTTGCTCGCTGACTGTCTAAATAATTACGCCAATTTATAAATAATCAACGAGGCGCACAATTTTAAGGTCCTTGTGCAAGGACTCAAATTTCAACGAATACAAAGAAATTGATAGAAAGAGAAACAGATAAGCTCGCAGCAATAACATTAGTTAATATTTAATTACAGTTACTGCGCTCGAGGCTATAACGACAAATCAATGCCGTAACCATTATTTCAACAATTAAAGTATATTGCAGAAAAAGCAAAACAAAGAGACAAAACCACCGGACAAGAACAATGAACAAAACACTTGTCTGTTGTTCTACTTCCTCTTCCTACTTACTACCATTGTCTTTAACTTGAGTGAACTTTGTTAATCGCAAGTATTCCTTACATCTTAGGGCTCTCTCTATCTCTCTCCCTCTTGTTATGCTCTTGTCTTGGCTATCACAACTGGAACATGACCTACATTAAGTGCAAAATATAAACAAAAGAAGCTGCTCACAAAATTGTTATACTTGGACATTTCAGCAATCCATTTCGATTATACTTTTGAAATTGTTTAAGTGTAGCTTCATAAATATATCAAATATCAGGATTCTCTTTATGTTTCATTCATTTAATATCAAGTAAAAGCAACATATTTTTGTATATAGCTCCGTAGTCGAAACCCGTTAAATATATCAGACAAATGTGATTAACAACATACCTGCAATAGAAATAAAGAAAACCAATAAAAATTTGCTACTAGAGTGCTTTAAATCTCTAATTATCGAAATTAATTAACAATTATTGCAGGCATTATTATTAAACCACCTCTCTGTGTATATTATTGCAATATTGGTATATTGGTAACATTTTATGGAGCATTAATATTTTTACGACAGTAGAACAATTTCAAGTAACTTAAAATTGATTGAAAACCACAATCTGATAATACAAAATATATATAATTTTGTCGTATTACCGATTAGATTAGAGTTCGATTTTACTTTCTGGCATTGCTAATGAAAGTGCTTTATGGAAAACTACTTTTGAAGAGCTCAAAAAAATTACTATCAGCGTCATGAAAAACTGGTTTGCTGTAATTTTCCATATGACCTGATTGCGTTCGGACCAGTTCGTTAAAATACGTTATCACTCAAGGTAAAAAAGTTAATAATCAGCGGAAAATTTTCTATTGCATTTAAAATTGAAAGTTTAAGAGATACTTTGGTACGACACAGTGATCACTACCTAATGAGAACGCAGTTTGTTTTTAAAAAATATTTCGATTTGCTAATAAAGATAATATTTATTTTCATTTCATCAACTAAGTATGTGAAAGAAATACAGTACGACCTCGCTCAACGCAACCCTCGTTAAACGCAACTCCTCGATAATCGCAACACCAAAATTCTTTACGTAAAAAAAATTTACCTCATTTTACGCAACTTTCTAAGGAAATCATACAAAGTACAGACCACAATTTCTAATTTTATCAAAAACTTAATAAGTTAAAATGAAATCCTTGCAGATAAACTCGATTTACTTTGATTTAAATGATAAGAAAATGCATCTACTTTTGGAAATAGGTCTCGTAGCCAAGAAAAGATTATCCCTCGGTTTTCGCAACCACCTCAGGTTTCGCAACAGGCCAAATTCTAATATGTTGCGTTAAGCGAGGTCGTACTGTACTATATTTTTGATTGTAATGAAAGATTGACAAAAAGTTAAGCCAAAGCTCACCTGCCAAAAGTCTACAGCACTGATAACGTACAATTTTGCACTTTAAGCTAGATTATCAAAAGCTGTCAAAATTGCTGAATAAAACGAAATTCTACAAAGTGGAAGCGAAACATATGTCCCCTCCCTCCACACCACGGGGTCAATGAAATAAAACGCAATTGCGAGCAAAAACTAAAACTCCCGCATCTCTTACTTCCTGCCCTACTCCAACAACTGAAAAGGTAAGCTTAACTCGACCAACTGAGGTAGTGTTGGTGTGAGAGAGTTTAGGAGCAGCTGTAGCAGCACTCAGCGATCGACTTGTCAACGGTGAGAGCACAGCACACGGCAGGGAAGAGTTTCAGAGAGAGAGAGAGACAGGCGGATTGACGGTAACAAACACACATACACAAACATACATAACAAGAAAACCGGCGACGCAACAGAGTAAAGCAAAGCAGTGAAGCAGCGAAACACCAGACACTCAAACGGTTAGCCGCTTAGTGTGACAGTGAACGTCGTACGTCGTTGTGTTTCTTTATTTTCTGAATGTGTTATGGCCGCAGACCAAACAAAGCGCTCGAGAAGAAAAACCTACAGCAACAATTTCAATAACAATAGTGAAAACATAGTATAAAAAACAGCGTGTTAAACACTTCCTGTATGTGTGTGTGACAAACAATAACAGTAACAATAACAATAGCAATAACAATTACAATCAAAGGCAAAAGCAAAGCAGCAACAGTTGTCCGCAAAATAGAGTGAACCACCTGAGATCTACAAAAACATTACACTTAACACACTCAACAACAGCAGCAGCAGCAGCAAAACAACAACAAACATGTTTGAAGTGGCCTGCCTAATGTTCATTTGCCCTTGGCTCATCATCGTTCTGCTCATGTTCATCGCCATGACTGTTCTATGAGATGAGAGGAAGCAAGAAATCACTGAGAGAGAGAGAGAGCACAGCAAAATAAAAAAATAGGGCACACTTGCCAAAAACAGAAGCAGTAGCAGAGCAGCAGCATCAACAACTGTTTCAACACATTTGGCAGTGTGCCCGTTTGCTTGGTTGATGATGCTTGATTCCTACTCAAAAATTTAATTTAACAAATCGAAAAAGCAAACAAAAGATAAACTCTTATATAAATACATTTATTTTTTTTGTTAAAGGTTTTTATAAGTTTGTTGACAAACAATTGAATTGTGATTTTAATAATGTAGAACATTTGTACCTATTAATTTAAATATTTGATGCAAACATGTTGCATATTTTTATGTATTTCCTAAATAATTAAGTTTAAGTTTACGCATAAGCAAATAAAATATATTATATTCACTTACCCGTTTTATAATAAAACGTGTTTATGATCAAATTATTTGTTTTATTGGGCTATTTAGCTAATTTTATTGTCGGATATTGTTCAACAGGTTTAAATGCTGCTGTAGAAGTACAAAAGGGAGAGTGTGACCAACTCAACACAGTTCTCATCCTCGATTTTGACCAAGTTGGAAACAACTTCATATTGGTCTAACGTCCACTTTTGAGTGACATTTGTTGGCTCAATCTAAAAATGAAGACCAACCAACACACTTGGTTACCGATAACAAGAAAGCCTTATCGACAACTCTACTATCTCTTAACATTTTGATAAGATAAATATAGAATATAGAGAAATAAACCAGCTTGTAGACCTTTTAAAGAGTCGAAACTGTAGCCATTATTTTGCAGCAATTTGTTTTTTTTTTATTTTAAAATATTTATATTAATGTATATCCATTTTGTAGTAAAAATAATAAGCAACCCCCACTCAAAAGCAGCACTAGAAAAAATTTGAGTCTCTACAAGTAAGGAGAGAGGGAGGAAACAGGTGGGAGGGGGGTTAGGATTATAATGATTCTGTTCAATCAGTATTGGACCTAGGCATTGTCATAAATTAATCATATTTACGGCCGGTTTCTCAATGTCCGGTTAGCGTAACTATCCCGAGGCTTAGTCAAAATAGAGTTTATCAATGTCCTTTTAGGGCTTAGCGAGTGATAAATTTAACTGAGGCCGATATAAATATCGCTAAAACCATCGTTAGGCAAACAGCTGACACAAAAACATCAACTACATGCTCCTCAGCAACCGAAACGTTTTTCCCACGTTGCCGTTTATATTTTTCAGCCGGGCTCAATAAAATTAATGTTTTAAGCATTAGTTACGAATTTGGCAGTCACAAAATAAAAAATACCATTCCAAACAGCTGACTTGCTCGTACGGTTGGCAGTACATACCATTAATGCGATAGTATCTGAACGTATAAGGTTAACTTTGCATTGATAAAACCAAACTGATTTAACAAGAGCATCAATTTTATGCAGAGTTTAACTAACTGGGTCTTTAACTGCAAATTGAGAAACCGGCCCTTAGATGGCAGAATAAAACACACCACAGCTAAAGTGGAAATTAAATTTAATTTTAGTATCTCAAAAATTGACTTATAAAATAAATTTTTGGAATTATTTTCTAGTGATAATTGTGATATTATTTTTTTCTTTCGTTGTTTAAGCCTCTTGGGTATAAACTAAAAACAAGTCGCAACTTAAAGCTGACGAAAGTGAAAGTATTTTTTGTTTTGTTTTGTGACAACAAAAAACGATTACAGATAAATACTACTTGTTTTTAGTATACATAAACTGATGTTGCTGTATTTTCGTTTATGCCTTTAGGCTCTGTGCCTTGTTGCGACGTGTCAATGACAAAGTTATATTGTAATTTACTATGTTGCAACTAACAAACAAATAACAAATCAACACTGGGTAAAGTAAACAAGTTATTTAAATTTGATTTTAAGGTTACAGAGTTGCTAGACCATAAAAAAAGAGTTTAAAAAATTAATAAAAGCAACCAGAAAATTAAAAGCCCAGTTAACTGAGATATAATTTGCTGCATATTAAATTAGTCACAATGCATTAATTAATCAATATTGAAAATAAACAATATAAATTTTGTTGATATTTTTAGATTGGGACCTTTGTTAACAGCCGCAAAATTTCTTTGTGTGGATTTTAATGACACTACAGCAATGGACAAATGAAAAACATCACTTTGCATTTTGTAAGAAAGTTTTAAAATGATTTTTTCTGATGCGGAAAGACTTTATTTTAAGTATGATTGTAGTACATATTTATGATAAATAAAAAATAGTATACGAAAATTATTCTATACGAAAATTATTCTGCACAAAGTATTTTATAATCAAGATTTTATATAATAATTGTAATTAACGCCCATCATAATAAATTTTTACTTGGTTAAGTTGATAAAAAAGATGTCAATAAAAAGGCTATCAAAATCAAGCCCTGAAATGGAAAGCCTTATAAGCATCAAGTGATTACAAGATGACGTCACAAATTCAGTAACTTAATATTTTTATTGTAATCGTTTCAAAAATCAAATAAATGTCGAATATTCTTCTGAAAAATTTGTTTTACAATGACGAATTTGTATAGATCAGTTTAAGTGTTTAGTTTTAACTCGTTTCATATGGTTTTTAGCTCCTTAAACCTTAATTATCTCAATTAAAATCTTTGGTCTTTAGTCATTTTTCTTCCACTGTTGCTAGGGTATACATAATATTCAAGACAAACAATTATGCATAGTTTATTTTTATACCCTGAACCCATTAAATGGGTAAATAGGGTATAATGGTTTTGTGCAAAAGTATGTAACAGGCAGAAGGAAGCATCTCCGACCCCATAAAGTATATATATTCTTGATCAGTATCAATAGCCGAGTCGATATGGCCATGTCCGTCTGTCCGTCTGTATGAACGCGTAGATCTCAGAGACTACAAGAGCTAGAGACTTCAGATTTTGAATATAAGTTCTCATATACCATGAGCAGAACAAGTTTGCTTCAAATTATCGATAACTACTCTGGTTTTCGATATACACATGGAATCGATAACAAAAAAATATCGAATTTGGAAAATGTAAAAATTGGGGTTGGTGTAATGGGTAACGATAGAACTTTTCTCAAAATTTCGTCGAAATAGGTTAAGAAACACCAGAGATATCGTAAAGTTAAGTCAGCTATGAGTTTTGTTTAAACTCTAAAGTGATCATAATTTGAAACATACTTTTAGGACGCACGGACTGCAACTGGGTTCAGGGTATCTTCTGGTCGGGCTATCCCGACTACAGCCTTCTTACTTGTTTCGTTTGGTCAATTGTTGACTGATTAAATGTTGTCCCAGTGCTGACTAAGTTGAATTCACAATTCGTTGGCTTTTTTGTGTGGTGTTAATTAATTTTTGTCAACATTTGCAATTGCTATTCTCTTCACTACCCCCTCTCCTTGTCTGACATGTTTTTTGTTTTAAAATCTGGGGTCAATCACATACAGAAAAACCTAAAACTGGGTTAATCCAATAGAGAGACGAAAGGAGAGATGAAGAAACGCAGCTAACAATTGTTACAAATTTGTGGAAAGCAACAACAAATGGGCGAAAAAAAGAAACAACTTTAAAATGCATATTCATTAAAAATTTAGTTTACAATTGACACGCAACAACAACAACAACTTGCCATTCAACAAAAAGGCAACGCTAGCAAAAAACATCGCGTGTCTAAACAACTTAGACAGCGGAGGGGGGAGGAGGGGTAACAAAGGACTCCATTGGTACAATCACCTCGGAGGAGAGTTTTGTGGGTTAGCAGTGTACGTTTGTAGTCTAGTTGTTGTTGTTGTTGTTGCTTATAAATTTTGAATGTTTACAATTTTCATATGTTAGTTTTATTTTTTTTGTGCCCGCAATTGTCGTAATGGGCACTACGAACCCATGGAGTTCCGGTCAAAGCAACAACAATAGTTTTCCAAATGCAAATTTCGAAGAGCGAGAGAGAGAGAGAGGGGGGGGGGGGGCGCCCTACTAGTTGCAGTTCATTGCTCCAGTTGAGCCCAAAAGCAAAGAGAATATTCAAACGAGCAGTCATAACAAAAAAATGAGTACCAAAATCAACAGAATTAAAAGGTATAGACGACTTTATGGATACCCAATTTGATAGCAGAAAAAAGTGATTTATTCTTTTTGACATAAAGGTAAATCATATTGGAAAATATTTCATATATTATAGCTGAAAAACATTTAAAATATTCATATAAGTTTTTGCTTATAAATAATACATATAAAAATTGTTATTAATTAAAAACAAATCGATCATGTGTTTGATTTATAAAATTGATATAAAACTCTTAAAAGAAAATGTTCTCAAACCTAATTTTATAGATAAGTTAACGAATATCGCTTTTCTCATATTCGATATTTACATGGAACTTTAAAGTAATATACGAATAAAGTTAAATATTAAATTGAGTTTATAACCCAATAACCAGGAAATACCCCAACTTTAGTCTCATTTTCCACTTCAAAAACCGTACAAAGCCATAAATTCAAACAAAACAAACTCCATATGCCACAAAATGTGGCACGTTTGGTTAAGTGTAGCACAGAAAAAAAAACAGCATCGCACATTGTTTAGTTTTTCGCCACTGGGGCAGAGGTTTTATTTCGGGCTGGAAAATTTGCACATAATTAAAAACAAATACGGCGAATAGACAAAGAGAAAGAAAGAGAGAAAGGGGAGAGAGAGAAAGAGAAAAGGTCATAAAATTAAATAACAACTAATAAATTATTTTACAGCGCGCTTTGTGGCTGCTGTGGCACGGCAACAGACAGTGCATACATTGCTGGCCGCTTTATGTGGCAGTTGCAGTTTGTGGTTGCAGTTAGTCGATGCAATTAGGCCACAAAATGAGGCAGGCACACTTTTCGACTTTTATAATGTTGCAACATTTTGTGGCATATGGCAAGAATGTATAGCAAGCTGGAAACGGTTTTTTTTGTTGATTAATTGACATGATTTGAAATTAATTTTGTGACTTTTTAGGTGATTCAAAATGTTTAATAAATATGTAGCAAATATTAATTAATTAAAAATAAAGTCTTAACAATAAAAAATTGTCAAGTTAATTTACATAAAAAATATTTTCGGGTTCTATACGCAAATGCCGTTTTTTTTTTAAGTGTTTTTTTAATTTGATATTATGTATTTTTTAAACTCTGCCTTGCTTTGTAATTTTTTTATGCTTAATTTTTATTTTTCTTGTATTTATTATTTTGAAAAGCATGAACTTGTCCCCCCCCCACCACTTCATGTAAGAAAGCAAAATATTTGCAAAAAGTTTATATGTTTTTCTTTCTGTTTTGGCGAATGTCGCCAAACTGTCTGCGCCATCATTCGTCATATTATTGGCCACACGTCTCTAGTCTAGAGACTAGGGGTAAGAAGCGGAGAGAGGCGACGGGTCGGGCATGCGAAACCCAAAACCATAATCAGCTTAAGCGCTTTGAAAATATTTTATTATCGTTCAATGTTTTTTGCTGCTTCGAGTCTTTTGCGGTTGGCTTTTCTGTTTTGGTTTCTGTTTTGTTTTTGTTGCAACTATTGACGCAATGCGAGTAGCAGCGCGCTTTGGTTTTAATTTTAGCCCCAGCCTTTGCATTTTCTTAAGTGGGTTGAGGATGGATTGGTCTTTTTTTTCCACTACTCGTCTGTGCAGCTGGCTCATTAGCCTGGCCAAACAAACACACACACACGCACACACTGTGTGTGCTTAGCTGTGTGTAAACATTGGCTAGCCAGCCACGTGGCGAACGTGGCAGCAAAGTAATTAAATGTTGGTTGGGTTCAACAAGGAAAGTTTAGCAATCCAAAAACAAAAAAAAAGAGGCTTTACATTGCGGGTAAGGTTTAATTTATATTCTGTTTATTGTTTAACAAAAGTTTAATTTCGAGATTTTTTATAATTTTTGAGAACAAGTAAAAGTTTAAGTTTTCACAATTTTCTAATACCAATTAAAAAATACTTGTCTTCAATCATAAAAAAACATTAACTTTTAACAATAGGCAAATCTCAACTGACTATTAAATTAAACGTGACTTTCAAACAATCAAATCAAGCTAAAAACTAACAATTTAATAACTAACAAATCCCAACTAAGCTGCACCTTTTCATTATTACATTCGTGTGGGTTAAGCCTATTCGTGCATTATGCGAAAGATTGTTAAATATGAACAAACAATATATAATTACAGCAATTAGAACGTTATTGCCATGGGGAAGCACACCGGCCAACAGCAAACAACAATGCGGCAGACACATGGTTGCATCAAAGTGCAAAGTGATGGAAACACACCCAAATGCGTCAGAGACAAACGAGGGTGGTTCATCAAATTAATTAAAGTTAGGTCAATATTGAGGAATTTTTGATGAGTTCAAAGAACGTTGTGAAAAGTTGAAGCAAATTGCAAAAGAAACTAACAACTTAAAATTCAATCAGCAATTGAGCTGATTTTGTATCTTAAAATCGAACTGCCCGGCACTCTAACTTTTGAGAACCTTCAGAAGTAAGTAATTTTCTCTAAATTATCACTCAAAGTTGGTTTCCTATTTAGTTTAAATGATTATTTTGTACCGATCAAGAAAATAAAAATCAACTGCCTTTAAAAAAACATTATTATCATCAAATAACCTAAGAGAAAATTAACTTTCAATACTTTTAACGAACTTTGCAACACTGTTACAACTTATTAGTTCACTCTCGCTTCCCACCAACGCAAGACAATCAATCTGCCACTTATTATTGTCATTGTTATGTTGAATTAATAAATACAAAATTAATAAATACAAAAAATGCAATGCATTAAACAATTGTATTTTGTAGTCCGGTGCAAGTCCAAAATGAATATACCGCACGTGTCCAGCTACTAGAAAACTGATGCCGCCGCCGTTGGGTGCAGGCAACTATCTATATATGTACTTTTATATCAACGTTTATCTACATCTACTGTAAGTCCCAGTTATTGGCAAGTTTTTTTTAAGTGGCAGCCATTTAAATGCAATTCAAAACCACATACAAAATTGTATCTATGACAGTGAATGTATCTATGTATCTATGAGCGTGTATCTATCTAGTTTGTGCAAATTAACAATGTGCCAATGTGCCCTTCCCTTTCCCACAAAGCTTCTCTTTGTTAAGTGAAAAATGCTAGACAATGTGGCGTCGCAATAGTTTACCATTTGTCTCTCACTCTTTCTCTTTCTGTCTCTCTCTCTCTCTTTTTCTGTCTCTGTTCATTCCCAATGTAAATGACATCGATTTGTTGGTTTCCCTTTCCCATTTTCCCAGTTTTAGTTGTGTTTAAAATGTAGTTTATAATTGTTATAGTTCATGGAACTCCTTTTTTTCTGTCTTCTTCTTCTTATAGCGGGTGTGTGGTTACTTTTGTGCAGCACTGTCATCACTTTTAATTATATATTCATATATATGAATAACAGAAGTCATTTTGCATTATTTAAGACTTGATTTACAAGCTTCGTCGTTATGTTTTTTTTTTTTAGGTTTGCGTTTGTGAAATCGGAACGTGGATGACTTTGATTGATGGCCATATGATTATGCATTTTTTTTTTTTTTTGATTACTTGAAAACCAGTTAAAAACTGAGCTTTGAACTGTTTGAGAGGCACAAGTTTTGAAATCATTTAATTGGCACTTAATACATTTGATTGAAAAAATTAATTCGATAATTTCTTAGAGAGGAGATTTAATTTCCTTATAAACTTTGACCTTTAATTAAAACAACTTGTGGCGAAATCCCGTCTTAACGCACATCAAGAACCTAAAATCTAAGTTGTGTAAAAATTTCAACCTCCTAACTATTTTCGGTTTGGCAGTGCTTTGATAGCAAGTCAAACAGAACAAAGAATTATATTTAGAATATTCAGTTTCAACTTACCAAAACGAATACAAACACATTACGATATTATTAAATCTTTTACATACCTGAAATGAAACAAATAAACGTATTTTAGTAAATATCATTATAGAAAATAAAAATTAACATAAATAAATGATGTCACGACGAGAGTCATAAATGGAGTGCAAACTGTGCAAACTTAAAATCTCAAAAGCAGGCATATGTAATATTTTAATATTAATGTTTTATGTCAAGTGTGCAGCAGGCAGCCTGAAGGCCAAATATCAGAACAATGACGAATATCGATAGGCAATCATTTGTCACGAACTTCAGACATAATAATAATAATAATGATAATGATGATGAATAGTCTTGAAACTCCGGCTAAAAGTGGTTCAATGCGAGTGGGCGAAAATCGAGAAATAAACAAACAAAAAACTTGACTTGAAAACAAAATTCTTCAAGTTGTTTTTGCCGGCCTACAAGAGACTCTTCGCCTTATTCTTCTTCTTCACACTCTGCAGCTACAAATGGTAAACGCAATGAGAAAGCAGGCCTCTCAGCGGCACAAAAATATAACTCAAGATATGAGCCAGGCACAAGACCCCTGAGACGACTCCAACAGAGAGACCACAGTGCCGCCAGACGCAGATAAATTGTGGCTTTGTGGCCAGGCCAAGGTAAACAAAGTCTTCAATTTTGTTTACCCTTGCAATGGACCTTAAAAGCTTTATTTTCTTTGCTTGACGAAAAATAAGTTTCGCTACACTCCTTTAAAAGTCTACTTACTAGGCATAATGAGATTTAACCTTAATTTTTGACCAATTTGTACTTTATTTTTTAAGAATTAATTTAATTTAATAACAAGTCTTTAATTAATTGAAACGTTTAGGATTCGAAGTAGAAGAGGCAAAGGTATTTATATAAAAGAAAAATTAAAGGGACACTTTTAAGAACATAAGAAACGTTTCGTCAAGCTTCAGAAATAAATATAAAAATAATTTCAATTCTATTATTTTTTAAATAAATTTTAAATACCATAAAAAACGAACAAAGCACCAAAAAATATAATTTTCTCTGATGAAGAAAGAAATAAATATAAAAAAATTGCCAATAGAATTTATATTTCAATAAATATTAAACGAATATAATAAAAATCGAATATATGACTTAAATATAATTTTCTTTGATGAAGTAACGTTTCGTACAGCCCTAGAAATAAATTAAAAAATATTGTTAATAGAACAAATTTTTAAATAAAAATATTATATGTTCTAAAAATTTCATGCTGCACAATAAATCTTATTTTTAAGGTATTTATTTCGTCGAGAAAAAGTGTTTCTCGTCTGCCTTTCAAATTCAATTCCTGTCTAAGTTTTATTGTGTTTCTCATTATTTTGGTTACTAAAGTAGCCAAAGAAGTCTACGATGGAAATTTAACCAAGTTCAACTTCAGACAGAGAGAAGAAAACGAAAAGAGCCAAACTGTCCTCTCATTACGAACAGAGCAGGCTTTGTTGATTTTTTACATGTGTAGCAGATGCTCCCTAATTGTTATTAGTTATAACTGAGTGTGCTTTATTAAGTTTTTTTTTTTTTGCCATTTTTTTGCATGCTTTCTCATTAAATATTATTTTTGGCATGTTTTTAAGGCTTGCGGCTTTTTTATTTTGGTCGTGTGTGTGTTTTTTTTTTTTTGGTTGGTTTGGTTTTTGTTTTATGCTTTGTGCTTTTGTTGTGGAGCTCCTCCAAAAATAAACGCTGACATCATCGAAACAAACCAAACAAAATTTCGACAATGAAACGCAGCTCACTTTTGGTTAGCCTCCACTCTTCACTCTTATCAGGCGGTTGAGCGTGGGATGGGCAGATAGGATGGGAGGGGTGGTGAAACAAACATGTTGTAGCTGTCCCTCTTTGAATCTTACCCAACAACTTATTCGGAGGATTTTTGAGAATTTTGTTGCACTGCTTAATAAAATTGCAATTTCTTTTCGACTCTTTTGTGTATCTCATTCTTCCCTTGAAATGCAGTCGATTTATCTTTTAACCTTGAACTTGGCCAGCGACTGCATTTTGGGCAAAGAGTCGTCGTTTTTAATGGGAACTTGAATATTTTATTAGTGTTCGTGTGCGTGCTTTGTTGTTTTTGTGGCATTTGCTGCTGACGATGACGCGTGGCAAGATAAGGATAAGAACATGCTTTTAATCTTTTGCAGCGGGACTGTACTTATTTTGAATTGAAGGCAAAACTTTTATAAATAAATTGACTTTAATGTTAATTTCAAGTACAAATTGTCTTGATAAGGCAAGAAACATGACATCAAGCTAAAATCAATTTGTATAAAGATTTAATTTATTCCTTTGAAGACTGGAGTTATATAACGTAGAGTTCTCAGTAATTTTATTGCCTTTCTTCAAGAAAATACTTTAACTTAAAGTATTCGCAATGTTTCACAGAAAAAAAAACGCTTTTTTTTTTTTGATTGTCCTCCTTCACAGGAATTTGAGCATTTTTCCACAACATTAAATTTCAATTGCGACCTAATTTTTAATGTGTTAAACTTTCGACGAACTTCCCTTTCTTTATTGTAAGCTAAACCAACCGAAATAAAATGGCTAATAAAAATTAGACAAAGGGAAACAAGAAAGAGCGACAATAGTTTCTTCCCACTCTTATCGGACAACACGCAAAATGTTGTTCCTTTTGGGTTGTGGGGCAAATTGCCACAAATCGTGCCTGAGAGACACATTTCCGCCCAACAAACAAAACTAATGCGCAGCTCTCGGTCAAATGGTCAAAACTGCGTAATACTTGTACGTAACTATTAAAATTGCCTTACGAATCATCATCAATGCCATCATCAGGAGTTATACAAAAATAAATAAAAGAAATGCGAAGACCGCAAAAATAAAAAAGAGATGTTCAAGTTTAGAAATGACATCATTGCTGTTTGCGTCCAATTCAGTTTCGTGTTCAACACACGCAATAAACTCTTTTAGCTGTTGCAAATTGAAAAAAAATAAAAATAAAAAACGATGCCAGATTATACCCAAAGGGAACATCTTCTCAGAGGAGAACATTTTTAATGGACATGACATGAGTTTTAAATACGCCTTCAAAGTTGATTGAATAGAAGAAGACGAAAAGAGCAAAGAGCAAAGACGAAGAAGAAGCGTTTCTCGTTTGAGGTTTAATTTTTTTTCTTTCATGTTTTATAATTTAAGCAAAGGCAAAATCGCAAAAGGGTTTTTGAATTTCGTGCAAAAATAAATTGCGCTTTGCCTTTGCTTTTGTTAAGGATTCGCCTCTTGAATCCATGACAAATGATGCATCATCTGTTGCAACAGACCGGAATTTTCAAAGTTGCTGACAGCGCGCAACAAAAATGCATAATGTAAACTATCAATCTCAAAAGCTTTAGCTAAGAAGGTTATTCTATACACATAAGTATAACAATTGAATCGCTTAAAAATTGTATATCGATATTTATCGAGAATGATAACATCAAACAATAACATACATGAGAGTATTACATACTTAATAGAAAATAAATGACAAATCATGTATGAAATGTAGGCTTTTTTTTCAAATGATGGAAAACAATGTGAAATGTATCGATTGACACCTAAAGCACACAAATTGGATTCACATTTGCCAGATGATGTGTGAAAGTTATGAGTGTAGTAGTTTTGCTCCTGATTTTTGTCGAGCAGCGTGCAGGCGTGCAACATGGAGTTATCGATAATCAAAACAATCGACAATGGTTTTAAACACGTAGACGAAGGCCTATATGTTGCTCAATGCTGGACTAAAATTATTACAATAATTCATAGATTTTTAATGCTCATCGATAATTATCGATAGCTTCTTGGAAACTATTCAACAACCAACAAAATAAAATCGATCAATGTTAATTGATAGTTAATACACCGTCACGGTTTCGTCTTTGAGAAGTTCGATAACTTGATTAATCGAACATTGAGCCACACTGTACCTATTTACCCGTAACCAACACCGACCTGTTGACGGCCATCACAGTGGCGCCATCCAGCGGCGAACGTGGACGTCTTAAGAATGTCCCTGCTGCTGCTGATGATGAACCCTCTCGCGGTACCTGCAACCGATGAATGCCCGGATGACCAAAAGCTGCATCATAGCTAAACGAGATATGCGACCCGCTACCAGCAACCGCCCCACCACCCTCCGATAGGGCATCCGGTGAGCTAGCATAAAACGGTGAATAGGCATGAACGAATCCGGTAGGGCTAGCACTAAAGGCCATGTAACCAACAGCTGCTGCTGCCGCTGCCGCCGCTGCTGCTGCCGGTGCTGCTGAACCGGTGCTCAAGGAACGTTGTTGTTGTTGTTGCTGCTGCGGATGGTAGTGCTGCAACGGATGATGATGTAAATGATGCTGTGGACTATTGCCGGCACTGCTGCTGCTGTTCGGTATATTGATGGCTCGACTTGGACTGAATGGGCCGGATACTAAGCGAGTATAGAGTGTTGGGGAGAATTGATCGGATGCCTCTTCGGTATCGTCATCGGTGCTGGCACCTTGTGCCACATGCAAATCTCCGGCGCTTGCAGCCGTCGCTGGCCACAACGATTCGTCGACACAAAACGAACTTCGGCCCGAACCCGACTCATCATAGTAATAGAGATGCGGTTGCATACGATTCGCGGCGGCCGAGGACGAACAGAAGGGGATGTGTGGATTGCTAAAAGCTCGCTTGCGACTACCGTTATTATTATTATTATTGTTGTTGCTACTATTGGGCGTTGTTGTTGTTGGGGCGTGGATAAAGCTAAATGTTTGTGGTTTTAAATAATTGACAAAAATAATATTTATATATTTATAAATTTAGTGTAAAGCGCGCAAAATAAAAACCAAAGAAAGGGAAAAAGAGAAAGAGAGAGAGAGAGGGAGAATAAGCAGCAGATTTACATACATATATATTTTGTAGGTAAGATATATATTTCAAATAGGTAAGAGGTAAGGGTGGAATGGTTGTGTAAACTTTGCCAATTGTGTTTATGGGGGCGGGTAAAGGAGGAAAATGGAAACGAACGAGCGAGAAAGATGTTGTATGAGATCCAATTGTTTGTTAATGAATCTGTTTAAAAGTGCAAATGACACAAAACATGACATATGTAGGTAACCAAATCTTTAAACGAACCATACAAATATGTATTAATCGATATCGAATAAAGTATCGATTAGGGAAGCAAACGGTATGTAGGGGGAGCAAAGGGTATGTATTAAAAGATCTCGAAAACAATGTTTTTTATAGTTCATAAGACATAAAGGCTAAAATTGATTGAATTGATTTAACAAATGCTGTAACAAACCGATTAAGGAAACAACAGATGTTATCGATAAACTTTTCAGCACTATTTTTAGCTTGCATCACTTTCTCATTGACTTAAGACATTTATCGATGGAGACACTTCAAAATACCACAAAAAAACATCAGTTTAATTTAAAAACAATCGGCGTATAACTAGTTATACATCGATCAAAGTGATCGATATTTATATAAAAAAAAAGTTATCATTTAAAGCATTTCCAGCAAACAAAACTCAAGCCATGCAAAACAATCGATTAACTTGTTAAACAAATCGATTTCTCGATAAATTTTTAAGTTCTTTATTTGAAGATTCCTGTGTTAAATGTCGCATGCAACAACAACATCTAAAAATATTATGCAACATTTGGTGTGGCAACATCATGCCAAAAACAAATGCAACAATAACAACAACAACAAGAGAGAGAGAGAGAAAGAGATGCTACTGATGTTGATGATAAATGTGGCATAAATAATCAAGTCAAATAATCATGATTATTAATTTAAGTGAAAATGAAAACGCAAACTGAAAAACTGTCAAATTGCTTTGTTGCATGCAACAGCAGCATTACAAATACGCAGCCAATTAATTGTATGGCAAAATTTGTTTTCGTCTACGAAATTTGCGCCTTTTGATGTTGTCAAAATATTGCCCAGATACTATATATATATATATGTATTATAAAGAGAGAGAGAGTGAAAGAGAGATAAATCTTCATTTTGTCTCCATCTTTTTCCAGAGATTTTCGCTAAAAACTCAAAACGATAAATTAAATGCAAGCAGCCGCTTCAAAACAAAAAAAAAAAAAGATCTTGTCACACGCAACAAGCAACAAACAGCAACAACAACAGAGTAGCTGCAACATCAACAGCAGCCAAAATATACCATAAAATAGACAAGAAACGAATAACAAAAACAAAACAAAAAAAAACACTTTTACCCCATTTTGCTGGCAGCAGCTGCAACAACAACAACAACAACACGAAAGAGTTGCAGTTGCAGTTGCATTCAACGCTGCAGTTAGCGGCACTCTGTCAACGCCGAAACAACATCCGGGATAAAACTAACACACACACACGCACACACATTTACAATTGCAACACAAACTTTTCAGTTTGGCGCGCTTTTCACTTAAATGTGGAAAATGTTTGCGGTACATTAACTACGACATAGAGAAAGGCAAACTTTTATTAAGTTATCGACAATGTGATAAAATCGATAGATTCACGAGCTATCGATTATTTTTGTGCCATGTATGTATTTTAATAATACTTTCAACTATCGACTCTTGTCAATTATTCTTTCATAAGTTATTAATCATTTGCATTAATTTTGTACTATTTTATCGATAACATTTATATTTGTTATATAGATAATTTTCTAGGTTGTCGATTAATTTTATACATACGTTAACGTTTAACGTTAACTTTTTAAATTTTTTATCTTAATTTTGAACTTTATTTCAGATATTATAATTATTTATTTTATATTATATTATTTTAATATTATAATTATAGCTAATTTTGATTTGTCAGCTGCTCATAGCTGACATTAAATAAATAAATAAAATAAAAAAAATATAAAAAAATACCGAATTCTAAGGTTTCATTTAAGAGTTATCGATTATTTTCCTGCCGTAAATTATATATTGATATTTATATTAAGTTAAATAAAAAAAACTCTCAATTCTTTTTTAATGTTTGTTGATTTGACATTTTTTGTTGTTGTAATTTTCCGATTTTTGATATATAATTTTTATGCTTTTTCGGCAGGTGCAACGTTTCTTTTCTTTTTTGCCACTTTTATTGTGGTTCTCACTTTTCCTTTTAACAATTTTTAAATTGTTCTTATAAACTCGCAAGAAACTTTTAATCCTTTTTTTTTATATAAAATAACAAATTTATTTAATATTCTTTCTTCTTTTTTTTTTGAATAATTTTAACAAGCTGCGCAACCAAGTGAAAATGAAAATTGAAAATGCAACTGGAAAAAATCGACATTCGAATGTTTTGCAACAAATGGCTTGTTGTTGTTGTTGTTTGCCATTTAAATGCCACAAATTACATGCGAATTTCTCGCACAAACTTCCCCCGCTTCTCCCCTCTACCCGTTTGATACAAAACAATGCACAAATTATGCAGTTTACTTATGTTGTTGCTGTTGTTGTTGCTATTTATTCAGTATGTCGCCTGCAACACAAACAAACAACAACAAAAGCAACAGCAACACAAGGCACACAAGGAAATAAAAGTTTCAACCAAAACAAGAAGAAGAAATTAGGTGAATGGAGCTACTGCTGCATGTTGCATGTTGTTGTTGTTGTTGTTGTTGTTGCCCAATTCGACAAGTTGAGAAAAAGTAAAAAACAAAAGAAAAATCGTTTGAGATAAGTAAAAAGTCAGTCTTTTTAACTGCCATTTAATATTACCTGAAAAAATAAAATGAAAAAAGTTAGCTAAGAGTAAATGAAGTTACCGTTAACTACCCCTTACTTAAATTAAACCAAAGATTCAAGCTAATGTTCATAAAACAAAAAACAACAACACATTTTTCATTCAATTGTTAATATGCCAATTTTATGATATATTGGTTCGATCCGTGCAAATTTGAATTATGTACATCCAAATATTCAAAGATCCACAACATTAAGAAAATTTATGAAGTAAAGGCAATAAAATTTAAAAAAACAAAAAAGAGAAGAGCGAAAAACAACTGTTTTTAACAATAATCTAACTGTGTATCTTAGTACAAATGTTAAATGCATTCAGTTTATATTAATGTTTTTAACATTAAGCATGATTCTTTTTTTATGTTTTGTTTCAAATGCGAAATTATGAAGGAAATTTATTTATTGAGTTTTGCTTTTTGAGGGTTTGTGGAGGAAACTAGCAGGTGTAGAACATACTTACTCAGTTTTTACATTAAAAATTTCTTTGGCTTACCTGTAAGTAAAGGAGGATACAAATTTAAATTAGTTACGAGAAATAAATCACACTTTAAAAATTAGTTTTTAATTTAGAAACCAAAAGTGCCGGCAAGCTGCTTGCGCACTGCTTTGTCAGATCATTTAAACTGCTTGCTATTGTTGGTGGTTGTCTGTGCTAAATCGTTACTGTAGAGGGATATTTAGCCTGGACAAAATACTAGAGCTACTAGAAATCTGTGTACTTAGCAAGTTTCAATGGCCGCACAACTGTAAAATTTAGCCAAGACACTCGTTGTGTTTAACAAATTCAAACTTAACGAAAAAAGAGCGCCGTTTAACTGTGAACTGTGCTCTAGCAAAGACAAGCACCAAAAATACTATTTATGAAAATAATAAAAATTAATGCAGAAATTACTAATCAAACATTTGTGATACAACAATCAACTATTCAAATCGCATATTTACGATTGTAATTTTTGATCTAATTTATAAACAATTTATTTAAAACGCATAGATTTAATAATTGGATTTATTTGAATGATAAATTAAGTTAAATATATCGCTGTATTTAATTTTAGTGCAACAGCTAAATAACAAACAACAACAACAACCAAAGAAACCCGCAACGCAATAAAAAAAATGTGTTTACCGTTTTGTTGTTCGATTTGCTTCTTTATTGTTGCTGTTTTTTTCTTATTCCCTTTTAAAGCGCAACAGAAAAATGGCAACAAATACAAACATGGCGATAATGTGCAATGCGATCGATAACAACAGCAACAACAAAAACAATTAAATAAGAACAAGCGTAGAAAAACAGAAACAAAACAAAACTCTTGAGAAAAACAAAACTGCAATTAGCTTCTGAGAGCAGCGCACATGTGAGAGTGAGCGAGAGAGGACGACAAATTCATTCACGTGTGTAAAATACGGTTGTAAATGAGAGCTGTTAAGAGCGAGCAAGTGAGGGAGAGAGAGAGAGAGATAGCGACTGCTAAAGACTTTTAACTGTTGATCTCTGAGAGCAATGTTATTGTTTTTGTTATGTCTATATACATACATACTTATAATATATAAATAGTAAAAATTGCGCATTATTTTTAATATATAGATTGTTTGATTTTGTTGCCTATTCTCTTTCTTACGCCATCTCTCGATTTGTTGTTATTATAGTTGTTGCTGTCAATCAATGAAACAAATTCAACAAGCAAAGAAGCAAGAGCCCATGAAAAATGCAAAAGCGTGTGACAAAAGTAATGCGAGTAAGATAGCAGCCAGCTTTTTTTTTACATGCGCTTGGAATGTCAGTAAGCACGTGTGTGTGTGTGTGTGTTTGGTCACCCACGCCTCACAGAGTCTTACCGTCAAGGCAATTAAAGCGCCCTGGCGCCAAGTGTTTAACTGACAAAAACACACAAAAGCTCTTCAATTCTTTAGTATTTGCTATGTGAATACCCTATACAAAACAGAATCGCTTAAATAGGGTATATGAGTTTGAAGAGTTTGCTTGGACATTAAAATAATAAGTTATCGATAAATATCGAAATAAAAGTGGAAGTTGTAAGCAATCAAAACAATCGTTACTCTTTCAAGTACATTAAAAAAGGTTTTTACAGGGTTTCTTACATAGCAAATTCGAAATTGATAGATATGAAAATTTTATGTTATCAAGTTTTGCATTGCCAAAGACCTTAAAAAAGTCAAGTACACTTCACTTCACATGAGGTTTATACACAAATACAAATTTCTACAGTCGCTTTAGTTTTGATATGTGGTTTATAGATAAGAAGCCAACAAAAACAAATACAAATCGAACAGTGAAAAGTGAAATTGAGAAACTAAGTAAGAATTCCAGAAATTGATAAGTAAGTTAGTCGCAACTTTTGTTTTATCATCATCAAACTGTTTGCACAAAACAACACCATCAATTCGGAAAACATGAGAAAACTTATGATATAACGTATTGCTTTAATGACCGGCACAATTAAGGCGATTTAACTATACTATATGACTATAAATACAAATTATTGCGCGTTTTTCATGTTTCTGTGAAATCGTAAAACGATTTCGCTTTGCATGTAGAGAACCAAACGAAAAATTCCTTGGAAACTTGTGGTCACAAATTGCACTGATCAATTTTAGCATTTTAGACAATTTTTCATTTTTATCCCACATATGTATGTATGTTTATATATCAATTTTTTTAATGTAGTTACGGACTTGATTTATTATGGGGACGCTTTAGTTGCACTCTGTGCGGAAGCCGCTGCAGCGCCCCCTGGCGTTAGTCAAGTGCAACAGCATCAGCAGCAGCCACGGCGACGTTTGCTTTTGGCAATGAAATAATGATTGGGGAAAAAAAGCTAAAAGACTTTCAAATGCCTTTTCAAGGAGCTTGTTGAATCGGTTATCGATTTTTTTGTGTTATCGATAAGTTTAAAGACTATAAAACAACTATTATAAGAACTTATATGAACGATTTGGAGTTGACGAAAAAAATATCGATAAAAATCGATAACAGTTATTTAATGAACTTATGAACTTGGGTTCCTTTGATAAGTTATAAGACTATGCTGGCGTATCATGAAGCAGAACTAAGTGTCTGTTTTTAATAATATTAAAAATTATTTCGAATCTTTATCGATAGGTTTCCAAATGTTCCCTGTCACATTCTTGATCGTTATATTAATGTTCCTCATCGCTAACGAAGCGCATGGCTACGCAAAAGCAAATAAAACCAAAATCCCAGCATACAAAATTTCGCTTAATTTAAATATTTTTGTTGTTTTTGTTATTGTCAGTCGCTTGCGTCTTTGTGTTTAATTTTCCGCGGCGCTTGACGTCCAACAAATTTTGTTATTTATTTCAATTTTAATACATAATGCAATGCTTATTTCGTGTCGGTGTGTGTGTGTAAGTGTGGGCGTGACATATGCATGTTGCCCATGTCACATTTTGGCACAGCAACCAACAACAAAAAACTATCAATAGGTAAAGTGAAGTAAATAAATTGTAGATATTTTTGGCGCGTAAAGAAAATTAATGCGAAATTAATGGAGCGTTAAGGCGCCGTCGCAAATTGTTGCGTTTCAATTAGCAATTAATAAATTATTTTTTACAAAGCAAACTCGAATTTTAGAAGGCAATCGCTACACACAGTCAAAAGCTGCTTGCTACGCCCACATTTGCGGATTAAGCTGACAATATTGCCCAATTTTTGCATTAGTGTTTGTGTGTGTGAGGATGTTGGTTGTGTGGGCGTTGTCGCACCGGCAACAATTAGAACAAAGCAGCGGTAAAAAACAACAAAACAGCTGTTGAAGCTTACCTCGCAAAGCTGCACATCGCAGTCGGCGTCGCTGCCCAGCTGAGCAGCACTTGGCTGCGTCGTCAGACACACACGCACACTCAAGCATACTCATAAAACTTTCAAACAAAGGCGTACGAGCGAGAGGCACATTCGACACAGTGAGAGAGACACTTTTGAGTAGAGTTTTTTTTTATAAATGGCAGTTGGCGTTGAGATCTGGAGTTGGGAGATGGGGTGGGGGGTATTGAGGGAGGTTAGGTTTACGGTGCCTTGCTGTGGTTGATGATGACTAATAAAAATGTCGAACTCAAACAAAAGCAACAAACAAAACAACAACAACTAAGCAAACCATAATAAAAACCGGCGAAATAGCTTTAAACGGCAAAACAGACAAAGAAAAAAAAAAACGGATTTAAGCTTTATATATTAAGCAAACTTATAAATATACTTATATGGAATGAAGGATTCTCAACTTCTTAATAATTCCTCAACTAAGTTTTCTAGCTGAATTCTCTCTGAAAAGCTTATTGTTCAAATGAAAAAACAGAACAAATAACAAGGCAACAAAATATTTTTATTTGGTTGTCGCCGACTTTTGACAACCAGTTCCGACAACATTCCCGGAAGTCATCCCAAGTGAAAATTATGATAAAAATTGACAGGAAATTTATTATTGCAAGTAAAAATTTCATTTTGTTTTTGTTTTTGTTTTTTTTGGCAACAATAAAATTATTATTAGGAATTTCTCAGTCAGTTAGTGTGGAGGCGTTGTCCATGTGGGTGGGCTGCTGGCAACAGCCATAAACAAATGGCTAACTTATATTATTCCTTGGCAGGCGTAAAATATGCCATTTATTATGCATACATACTATATTTTTTTTTTTTTGAAAATATTTAACGTAAAATTCTGCGTTTTTAATGTTTGTTTTGAATTATTTGTGTTGGGTAATTAAAAGATATTCATTCAACAATGTTTCGGAATTTTGAATTATTTGTTATTTGAAATTTGTAAGGGAAATTTGTATAATGAAATGTTGTTTTTGGTGGCTCTAAACGGAATTTTCAGTGCTGTACAAGTGGTTCCAACGCGTCTACTAGCTTTAAAATCATATCTTGTTGAACCGATGGGTTTCTGTTTTAATTAGTAATATTCTACGCACTTCATAGTAATTTTTTAAGGAAATTCATAAAGGAAATTTCTATACTTTAAACAAAGTAGAGAGGCCAATGACCTATTGACGGTTGGTGGAACGGAAATGCCAATAAGGGCAACTGAAATTATGACTCAATCAACAAGGTGCGGTAAGGGAATTAAGGAAACGATGAATTCTATATGGTTTGAGGCAATCAATGGGCTATTTAACTGCCCGAAAACACACGAATAAACATTCAAGTTCCTTCCAGTTTCAGACCTTATCTGATGACACACAAAGAATTTAGCGAACTTTTCTACGAAAACAAAGCTGTATGCTTAATGAATTGACAAACGGATTGTTCTCTCTAGCGAAAACACTAGATAGCATTATGGTTAAAGGAAACCGCCGTCTCACCATACCCTGTGTATACCCTTCTTTTATTCCCATCAATCGCTTCAAATTAGGTTAAACAAAGCAAAAAGCGCGACGAATGCATTTTGTCACGCACACTTCCACACTTCTCTACTTCCTTAGCCCTACGTCGTCACAAGGTAGCGTCGCATTTTGCACACTTGTGGATTTGGGTCAATAGGTAAAAAAAACGCCCTCGCTTCTCAGGTTTCGATTCCCAAACGACTGTAAAAATAGACGCTAATGAGAGAAAAAAGTCAATCGATTCGAAATGCCTCTAAATGTTAACAGGTCAATAGTCATTCAAACTGATTTTATTATAGCAACAAATTTCAACAAACTTGAACTGTGTGCTTTACATTTATAAAATTTAGCTTTTAGAAGTTGAAGGAATTTTCTTGTTGTTTTTCTTTTAAAAATAAAGAAACCTAATTTACAAAAAATAATCAATCAGTGTTGGAAATTACTATATCTTGAAGCCACTTGTAACTTATTTCGACACCTTCAAACAGTATTTACTTATTCATAGCACAGTATTATATTATTTTTAGTATTCTCCAGCTATAGCCTAATTTCCGTTTTAGTTACGAAGGCGAAAAGTCAAGTCAACATTTGTTGCAAAAACACACACGACGCCCCCGACTTTGACACGCCCTCTCACTATTAAATTGCAGCCTCCGGCCTTTTGGGAAAGGCGCTAATGAAAGAAAGGCGTTGCTGCCTCTTGCCACCTTCTCGCGCCTTCACACATTTCACATTCGCATTTTGTTGTAACTTGACTTACAATGTTGTTAAATTTGTGAAAAACTTTCACGTTCATGTTTGGCTTTTTGGTTTTCACTTAGTTTGACATTTTCCCTTTTGCTTTTTCTGTCTTTTTTTTTTTGGTTTATTGATTCTCATTTCTCGTTACTCTATTTTCAGCAGCAACGAGTACAAACGGCATTTCTTTTCATTTTTTGCCCATAACTGCTAATCCATAGAAGAAGTTCGGCGACGCATTCGATAATAAGCTTTTGGTTTTTGCTGTGAAGGTCGTTTCTTTCTGTAGCAGTAGAATAAGTAAACAACGCGACTCACTTCCTATCCACTTACCCAATCGATTTTTCTTCACCTGCTATAATATTCTATGGAAATTTAATATCTTAAGCAAAAAGTAAACAATCAAAATGCGACTTGCAATGAAAATAGATGAATTTTACTTAAAGAAATCGACAGTGCGGTGACCTATGAACTTAGGAATTACAGATTCTGGCTAAAATTGCCGGAATTGTTGGAAACTGGAATCGATTTACAGGGATTGCACAAGTTGCGAAAGAAGGGGGTGTTTGGGGGTTTTTATTTTGGTTGTAACCCCTCAAAAACCATTCCACAAGTAGTTTTGTTTGTTGGTTCGATTTTTTTTTATCATTTAGTTTACCAGCCAACTGTCTATTTTAGCGAAAGGAAGACAAATTTTTTGCCTAAATAAATAACAAATTAAGTTTGACATGCAAAAAAGGAAACAAAATTTGTTATACTATAGTTAAACTATAAGACTTAATGAAATGAAACTTGAATACAAGTTAAGAAAATCCTTGACATAGACTTCCTTTCACATACTATACAAACATTATACAATTAGTAGAATACATTAAGGCTAAATGTATTTTTATTTAGCTCTATGGCACATGCAATACATTTAGCCTGGGGCTAATTCATGTCAGCTATAAAGTTGTTTGTCCAGACACGTTGGCTAAAAGAGAATTAAATGCCAATTGTGCCGCATTCAATTTCCATATAAAATACTCAAGGTTATGGTCAAGGGGGGGACGGACGGACGGACGGACGGGCACAAGTGCAAAAGTCAATTTAGCCAAACGTTTTGGCGCCAGCTACCAACATCGACCGCAACCCAACCATTAGCTAGTCAAATGGCAATTGTTGGGTGTAAAAGGAGGGAGAAGGGCAGAGAGATCTAAACCGGAAATGACCAAAGGAAATGCCACCCAATGGGCTCCAGTTTGAGCAAATTCAAGGAAGACGCAACCACAGGCAAAAACTCAACAAGGAAATGCGATCAAAATGTCTAGATTATTTTATATTTATGGTGATTTAATAATAAAGTGTTTTAAATGTTTAAAAAAGAACAAATTTATATTTGATTTTGTTATCATCATTATTTTTTGTCTGCGTTTCATTCATTATTGACACACTGTAGCGCCAGTAGATACAATTGAGACAAAAGCGAAGTGACAGATGGAACGAGAGAGCGAGAGAGACATTTTTTTGGGTAAGTCTTATGCCGTCTGGCTTGATATTTATGAGCTAAAATAAATACATATACAAATATGTATGTGTGTGTATCCCTGTTGTATTGTTCTTTCTTAATTTTTCCCTCATTTTTGTTGGGATTCTTTTGTGCTTTGCTTTTGCTGTTGTTTTTGTTTCAATCATGTGCTGCTCGTCCGTCGCTTGTCCGTCCAAGTGTCCGACGTCGCCACCGCCAGTTTGTCAGCCAATACCCCAAAAATGCCGTCCCAACCCTACTCGTTCTGTAGATCGCAGCCAACTGACGTCCGTCTATCAATAATTTCCTTCTTTGCTTTTGCTTTAGTTTGACTATTCTCACAGCGCACTCTCCCGCTCAAAAGCTTTCGTGGTGTGTGTTCGTGTGTAAGAGAGATAGTGTCTGCTCTCTATGCATGGCACAAGTATCGAAGCAAAACAGCCCAAAAGTCAAAGCCAATCATCAATCAATCATTTTATGCCACCTTCCATTCGCTCATAAATCAATAAAATGCCGTTTGGCGCCTGTCACAATTTTACAACGACAACAACAACAACAACTACAACAAGAAGAAAGACATGCGAGCGAGCAGGCAAAAGGTGTCAATTTGAAAGCAATAACAAATGAAAGCTGCTTTTGCTTTGCCATCGACGTAATCGACGGAGGTATTCCCTTTTGAACATGAAAACACCTGTTTCAAAAATTTGCTGTTGTTGTTATGTGAGTTCGAGGCTGGCAGACAGTGGGGCAGGTTGAGTGCCTAAAGTGCGATAATGATTAGAACCGTCTGCCTGGCAACAAACGGCAGCTTCTTCTAAACAGAGCGATATGATTCAGTATCAAATTAAGGCATTATAAACATTTAGCGCGAAGAAATTTTTGTTGATTTTGCATGTGAATCATTTAAAAAATTTTTGTTGAACACCGGCACCAATTACACTGTGACATATCAAAGGGAAATTTTATTCCACTGGCAAAGAAATTCCCTTGTGGGAGCTTTAACAACTTTTCCCTTTTACACGCAATTCTATGACACCCATTAACAAGTGCAAGCAGACAGTTAACAGACGACGGCTGATGCTAAAAACTATTAAAAGTGCAGACATGCTACGCCCCCTCATCTATCCATGTTTGTAAGTATGTATATATAGCAGAGCTTGCTGGCAGCACACAAACAAATGCGCAAAGATGCTAAAAATGTGCGCGTGAGAAATAAAAAATACCCCAACAACAACAAAATAAAACACAAACATATAAAAATGTTTATTGTAGTGAAATTTGCAAATTTTTTGTTGTTGAAAAAGTTGCGAAAAATAAAATATGTAGCAAAAAGAGCCCTCATAGCAACTGAGAGCGAAAGCGAGTGCAGAGCATAAATTACCATTTTATGGAATTTATTCCGCTGACTTTTAATAAGTAGATGAGTGTGAGTGTGAGACATACTCTCTTTCAGAGAGTCTTGTGGCGCTTGTTAAAACAAAAACTGCCACGCGCAGTAGACTTTAATTTTAAGCAACAACAATAAGCATATCACTATGCGCATGATTATAAAAGCAACAACAAACAGCCGCACACTGATAGATAATGGTTGAAGCCAACATCAATGAACAAAAGCAACAACAAAAAAGCAGCAGCAGAAAAAAACGTCGACGTCCGTATAAAAATCAACATCAATATTTGTGTCTATTTTTAGATACACACAAAACGAACGCATTAACATTTGCTTGTATGTGTCTACTAGTGTGCGAGAGTGGGAGAGCGACGACCAAATTGTTAAGGTGATGTGTTTGGGTGAGGGGTGGATGGGTGTGTGCAGGCAGGCATTCGTTGTAATACGCCGGCTCAACGATCGTTGCGGCTCCAACAACAATAACAACTCACCGCACAGCGTAGCAGCATTAATACAAATGCAAAAGGCTCTCGCACACAAACACACGAGTCTCTGCTTGGTGACGAGACGCTTTGCAGACGACGCGACGTCGAAGGCGTGTGCTGTAATCGTCGTCGTCGTTGTTGTTGCTGCAGTGCTGGGCAGAAGCAGCAGCTTATGCATTGCAATAGAGAAATGACAGTGCAAGTTTTTTTCAAGCTGCACTTTTAATTCACTTACATATAGGTAGATAGTTAGGGTATTTTAGCTTTGTTATCTTAATGGCATCTTAATTCGTGTTAACCGTATTATGGTTTTGTTTTTGCTATAATTACTATTATTTGCTTTCGTTTAGGCGCAAACTCTTGTTGTTATTGTACAAATATTGCACGCCCAGTGAATATATGTCTCGTCTGTAAAAACTTAGTCAGCGTCATTAATTAGAAAGTTGTTTGTTTGCGTTTTGTATAATATTGCATAGTGGCGCTTAGTTTAGCTTCAAAAAAACACACACACACACATTCCTACACCACTAACTGTTTTTGGCTTGGCGCGTCTACAACGAAACGTAAGTTGTCGGTTAGACGTCGTCGTGTTATGGTTTAAGTCGAGCATCAAATTTCAATTGAAGGTCAAACTGCGTTTTACATTTTTGTTGTTGTTGTTGTTGCTGTTGCCATTTTGCGTATTTCCAGTTTTGGCATTGGGTTTCTCAACTATAATAAGTATGTACATATGTACGAACTAAGTATATACAACTATTTAATCTATATATAGAGTATAGAAGTGTATGCAAGTGCGCATCAAGCGAAGCTCATTTAGCGTTAAGCGTGGCACTTACACAACTACAACAAATACTATGTAAAATGGGGTGGGGTGGTTACGGGCAAAAAAAGCACATCTCAAAATGCATATTACGTACAAGGAAATGAATGTTATACATATATATATTATTTGTAAACTTTGTATCAACTTTCGATTATATTGTCCCACTGTTCATATACACTTTTAGACGCATCATTTATTCTGACTGAACAAGAAAAATGCTGATGTAACGGTTCGTGACGATATTCTCTCTTTTTCTATCTCTCTCTTCCAATTTATGCTTGCTGAAGGCGGCATATGATAACGTGATAATAACAGCTTCATTATCAGATTACCTTCTTTTTACGAGCTCAACAAAAATATACAAAAAAAAAAATTGTGCTGATTGTGGAAAATTTTGTATAAATTTGTACTGTTTGTACGTATGTATGTACATGTGTGTATATATGTCATGCCAAGCAAGCAAAATTTAAGTGAAAGTTAATTTTGCCAGTAAATAGAAGTACATAAAACATCCATACAAATAAAGATACAGTACGACCTCGCTTAACGCAACCTATTAGAATTTGGCCTGTTGCGAAAATTGAGGTGGTTGCGAAAACCGAGGGATAATCTTTTGTTGGCTACGAGACCTATTTCCAAAAGTAGATGCATTTTCTTATCATTTAAATCAAAGTAAATCGAGTTTATCTGCAAGGATTTCATTTTAATTTATTAAGTTTTTGATAAAATTAGAAATTGTGGTCTGTACTTTGTATGATATCCTTAGAAAGTTGCGTAAAATAAGGTAAATTTTTTTCAAGTTAATAATTTTGGTGTTGCGATTATCGAGGAGTTGCGTTTAACGAGGGTTGCGTTGAGCGAGGTCGTACTGTAGTTGCTTTTTATCCAGCATTTGGGCGAATTTATCAACTAAACGTGGCAAAGTCATAATATATGTTTAAAAGAATTTAGTTTATGCTAAGATTGTTTTTAAAATAAACATTCATATAATATAACTTGTCATTAGCAAGCTTGGTATATTTAAAAGATATAAGTTTATGCGCACACTGAATTCGTGATAATACTCAGATGATAATTATTGTTTTAAGACAAGATTTGTATTATTTTTTCAACAAGTTTAGCTTAGTTATTTGTAAAAAGCAGAGTTTATGCGTACATTGATAATGGTTTAAGCTTTAAGGAAACTTTTAAGCTTTAAAGCTTAAGTTTCCAATGGGCACATTTATCATTTTTTAATAGCTTTTTTTATTCGTTGGCTCTGACGTAAATTTACTCAGCATTTCTTTACACTCTATTAACACAGCTGCTTTTTTTCTTTTCATTCTTTTGCAGATTAAAAACGAATATTGTTTTAATGCAGATTTCAATTTGTTTGGTTTTGGAACGTTTTCATGTTCAATTTGGTTCAGGCAAATATATATGTATAGGTACACAATAATATAGCCCAGATAATTTAGATAAACAAGTCGTTTGAAGATAGATAAGAAATAAATATATGTACACAAAAAGCTACAGAGATAAATGCTTAAACGGAAGTGAGATTTTTGGTACATTTTTTGAACTAATAGAATATTCGGGAGCAGAATTGGGGCATGGTTTTTAAGTAGGTCAAAACCAAACAAAAATCAAAACAAATCATTCACAAATATCAGAAAAAGCTGAAGAAAGCATTCCTCGTTTGACAGCTAGACGAAAAGAATGGGCAAAAAACAAAAGGAAGTCAAGGTTCCATTTTGGCACATAAATTTTGTACGACCTTGCTTTTAATATTCTTTCAATATTTGCGTAAATTATGAGTTTCTAAGAACTTTTCACGACAGCAAGCTTTGATTGATTATTATTTTATTATATTTAAAAAATTCAGTTATGAAAATATTTTGTATCTTGTTTTGAAGTTTCCTCAACTCTTTTATCGCATTTAAAGTAAAAAGGAAACCTTTTTGATTGCAAAACAAAATGTCTTATCCTAGGGGCTCATCTTTTATATTCTTATTTTTGCTTTCCTTAATGTATTTTGACATTGGTAATGTAAACGAAACAAAAAACTGACAGGTTTCACAAATATTTCGCTGGGTTTTCTTTTTCCTAGGGGTATGGCATTGTATTCTGGACTTGCTGTTTAAGGTTGACAGCCATATTTGACTTTGACATAGATATCAATTCTCAACTTTGTTATGCAAATTTTGGCTGGTTTTGGATTTCACTTGATTTTTGTTCTTTCTTTTTTACGCCTAAATAAATTAGCTCATAACAAAAAATAGGAAGTGGTGAAAGGTTCTTCTTGATGAGTAATAATTGAATAGTTCTTTCGAAATGGGCAACTTTAACTTCTTCTTCTTCTTATTGTTGTTGTTGTTTCCAGTTACGCCACAAAGTCGGTCAATGCCAAGCTCTCGCGCGCCTCAAAAAAAAAAACAATCCCCCAAACACTTGACATATGACTATACTTTTGTGGAGGAGGGGGAGGGCACGCCGTTTCGAGGGAAACACAAAAGGTTTTCATTTCAACAGAAGTTGAGGTAATCTATTTTCTATGGCCCAGGGATTTTATATATATATATATACATATCTGTATGTATGTATTTGCAATGTTTTTGGTTGCCTCTTTCTCGCCCAGCCACACAATCGATGTCTTATCACATGACGCATTTGAAGAGCTCTCTCTTTCGCTCTAGCATTGCGTATCTCTCTCTCTCTCTCTCTCTCTCTTTCGCTCTGTGTGTCTTTCGTTTCTTACTTGATACTTGACTGTTCGATTGGGTCGTTGACTTTGGAGTGTTTTGTTGGGATCGTTGCGTTCCATTGCAGTAAATCTGTCGAATGGTCCGGTCCCCCCTCGACTCGTTTAAATACATTCACATTTGCAGCACATACATATATCACTCATTGGAATTATCTTTCAATATATAGTAATTCATTTACGAGTTGTGAATGTGTTTTCGTTTGCGTTATTGGGAAGCTTTCAAAATAAATTTAAAATGCGGAAAAGGTCGCTAAAAAAATGCTCATAAAATTTAATGAAATGAAAGAAACATAAGGACAGAGAGAGAGAGAGAGAGAGAGAGAGAGAAGCGGTTATTAAAGACGCGTGTCAAATATTCACGAAAAAAAAAACAAATTCATTCATTACGTATACGACGCGTTTTATTGATAGGAAATAGTTGTCTCGTAACTGCTACAATTTCATATAAAATGTTAATGTTTTGCTTTTGTTTTATTGCCGCAAATAATGCGTAGTTCTTTTATACATTTTCATTGTTGCGTTGTAAATTTGAGTAAAAGGCCCGAATGAGCTCAGCTTATGATGATATTATGTCGGATGATGATTTAATAAGCTTGCTGTATGAAGAGGAAGAGGAAGTTCTTAACTCATCAATAGAAACAATTAGTTCAAGAGTCAATCGATAAAAAGCAAAAAAGATTTTAATTAATCGAAGAACATGGTTTTTAAAGAATCATAAAAATGAAATCTTTAAAGGAAATTTTTAAGAAAAATGAATGAATGTTTAATACTTTTTAAAAACAAAAAAATAGCTCGAAGCTAGCGCTCTTAAAATTAAGCAGTTGGTTAAGAACTCATTGTTGGCATTAAAAAAAGAAAATTCTTCTCTTTAAGTTTTAGAGAAGTTTATGTTGGATCAAGAATAACAAGAACAAAGTATTGACTAGCAAATATTATTTAATAATTATTAAAAATTGTCAGTTTGATAATTTTTCTATTCGAAAACTTTCCGCTTTAACTTTAATTGTGATTAATTCGTTTGCTTGAATTACTTTTATTGCGAAAAAGGCAGACGATATGCAATTGCAATTCCATTTAACAAAAGATAGCTATAAATTTACACACACACACACACACATTTGTGTGTTATCCAATTGTCTGCTTGAATTATCCAACCAGCTCCAATTCAATCTGGCTATCATCTTCTCTTATTTCTATTATATAAAATATAACAAACGACACCTCTTGCTTTATCTCTACCTCTCTCTCTCTCTCTCTCTCTCTCTCTCTCTCTCTGGCTTTCTCTTTCTTCCCATTCACACGGCTAACAATGCAATTGTGCAACGCAACTTGCAACAAAGTGAAAAGCCAAGTGTCATTGAGAAAGACATTTTTATATTCATTAGTTGAATGGGCTTTGAGGGGGAGGTGAACAGGGGACAGGGGCCGGGGGAACAGGGCAGTCAGGTTAAGATCACGAGCCACAAACTGACCAAAGACCAAAGAGAAAAATCCTCAAAACACTCACTTCGTCGAATGTGTCCACTTATGTTTTTATGGAGTATCTCAAGTAGAATTACATGCCTACATCTTCCCCTCCCCCCGCCTTAACCATTCATGATGCAAGCTTCACTTGCTGCAAACTTGTGCCCTTGCCACATTGCATCAATCAGTCGGGAGCACTTCAATAACTGAATAATTTGTTGTAGACCAGCAACAACAACAAAATCTTTCTCTCGACCACACAAAAGACAAGAAGCAGATAGAGTCAGATAGTTAAAAAAAAAAATGAGATACAAAACATGTAAAAAATAAAGCAGACAGCCCATAACAGCAAACCCAAGTTTGTCAAGTTACTTGCTACTTCATTTGTATACCCTAAAAATATTGAATATTAGGAAATGTTCGAAAAGTTAGTTTTTTCAAAAAGAGTTTGAAAAGTAAGGGAATAAAGCGACTTTTGAGATACATAAAAGATTATTATAAAGATTGTAGCTTAGAAAAAAAGACCGATCGTTAAAATTGAAAATATCTTAAGTAAATTAAATTTAATTATTTAGAGTACTTTAAATATTGTCAAAAGTACTCTAATGTGAAATCTTTTTTTTATAGTAATGATTATGATAAAATAACTTGACTAAAGTGATATGAATAAAAAGGTTTCTATTAGAAATACCTGTTTTAACGGAAAATGTAATATGTAGTTCAAAAATCTAGTTTTTTTATTTGAAACCGTTCGAAATTCTTTCTATTTCCAAAACATTGAATCTAAGCTTAAGTATAGAAAATACTCATACTCAAATCGCTTTTATGAAATGCCTAATATACCCAAACATATCTTCTTTTGCCTCTAATTCCTTGTCTATATAGGATATATACCCTTTTTGAACACTACAATATATTTGCCACTTTTTATTTACATCTCTCTCTCTCTCTCTTAATTTTGCTCTGTCTCTGTTTTATTACAAGGCAAAAGGCCTTGTTGCTAAGCCGACAAAGTCAGACAGACAGTTGAGAAAGAGGGAAAGAGAAACATTTGCTGCATTACTCATACGACTCGAAAAGGGGAGAAGAGCAACAGCAGCAACTTCTTCTTGCTGCTGGTGGATTCATTTTATTTTTAATACCATAATACCAAACCAAAAGCACACACACACACACAGAAATAATTCATAGTAATTTGCCAGCTGCATTTGTGTCTTTACGGCTTTGACGTGCCACAAACAAAAAACGGGCGAAGACGACTCCACGCCACTTGCCTCTCAAACACACACGCAAATGCGCAATCTGTGCAACAACAACAACAACAAAAAACTAGCCTTGACTTTGTCTTTTCTTGCACCAGAGATATTGTCACTATATATATATATGTTTAATATCATAAACAAGTTGATTAATCAATTTATCAAGACTAACTAACAAATGCGTCATCTTCATTTCAAACATTCAAATTAGTCATCCAATCAATTGAAGAAGAAAGAGATAGAGATAGAGAAATGTCGCCACACAACAACAACAAATTTTTGCAAACAACAGTCATGAATATTAAATACCCTAATATCAAAAAAACCATCAACATTCCATTGCTCTTTGCATGAATCACTGAAGAAATTGATTTCAAATCGATTTTTATGTGTTGGCAAATTTGTATTGTATTCATCAATGAAAAAGTTTATTATTAAAGATACTAAAATTTGATTCTTAAAACAGTTAATTATTTAAATAAGTATTTCACGGTTTTATTTGAACTAGTTTGTGTGAACAGGAACTCAATTCTAAAATATGTTGATAGAAATTTTTTCAAGCATTTTTAAAATAGTTCACATGAAAAAATAAATATCCAGTTCCGAAATATCCAGTTCTTTATGTTCTTTTGAACCAATTCACAGGAACATATAGATGACATGAAAAAAAGTACCTCAATTTAAAATTGAATAAAATTGTTTGCTTTTTTTAAAGCGCATTTAATTTAATTGACCTTTAGTGTCATGCCCGTGTGTATTACCCACCTTTCCCTACCCCCTCTAAGACACATCAATACCTCACAGACAGCCAGCCACCCACACAGACAGACAGACAAAGACTACATATAAATTCCTCAGCTAATTTCATTGATGAATTTTTATTAAATAAATTATTGAAATGAGAATGTTGATGTTGTTGCGAACTTGGCCTCTTGGGGCACGTTGCATGTCAACGAACGAAAACACAAAGTACAAAAAAAAAAGGAAACAAAAAACGAAGCACCGAAAATTTAGCACAAGTTGGTTTGAGACAAAGAATAAAAATCAAAATTGCGACGCGTGTTTAAACTTTAGCAAAACCTTGAATATTAACTTCCTCCAATGTTCCCCTGCCTACCCTTAAAGCCGATTTAAATAGTGAGAAAGGAAATCTAACTTATCAGCAAAATATTTGAAAACTTCTCCAAATGCAAAGCTTGGTATAAAAATAACTAAATAATCAGAAATAGGTTCTTTTATTTTTTTGAGTCTATTATTTTCTTCTTCTTTTCTATAAATAGTTCGGGCTTAACCCAAATGATTACACAGAACACACAAAGCCGCCAGAGTCTGGCATTAAAAGTAAATAGTTTGCTTCGCTTTGACGATAAGGCGAAAGAAAAATGAATGAAATGAAAATCGTGAATGAATACGGAAAGTATTCAAGTAAAGATGATGATTGATTGTGAACGAAAGAAAGAACAACTGATGAATATAAAATTAAAGCTTTTCAAACTTAGTTTGTATTCGATTAATCGAATTAGATTTATTTTAAGCCTTTTTTATGAATATTTCGATAACTAAACTTTGTTCAGTTCTTTTCAAAAACATTGCAATTTCATTCATTGAAGAAAAACTTTTGCAGGATCAATAAATTTAATCAAAAAATTGCTTAATGTTCAAAGAGATATCTTTTCTGCTTAAAATGATTCAATTGATATCATGCAGTTTATATTAAGGGCACATGATTTCACTTCTTGGATAGCAACAATTGATGCTTGGATGATAAAGAGAATGAAATTTTCTATTTTTCTTAGAAATTATAAAGAGTTTAGATTGGACAGCCTGACATCAAAACTAAAGTTACTACCTATTTTTTACACCCGTATAATTTCTATTTATATTTTTCACATACCTTTCAGTCTCCGATTCTGCATTTGGTTGTAGTTGTAGTTGTTGTATTTGTTGTTGTGTGATTGCCGATGATGTTGCTCCTCCTGCTGCTGCTGCTGTTGTTGATGTTGTTGCTGTAGTTGTTGTTGATGTATTAGCTGCCGCTGCTGATGTCGATTGCTGTTGTTCATCGTTCAAGTTAAGCGATGTTGTCGTTGCTTCTGCTACCGTTGCAGTTGCATTCGTTAAGTTCACATTGTTGTTGTTGTTGTTGTTGGCACTAACACTCGCGTTATTTGTTGTCGGAATTGATGGCGCTGCTGCTATAGTTGCTGCTGCTTGCGATTGCAGGTCATCCAGCCCGCCACCAGCGACAACCGATTGCTGCACATCGGCAATGGTTGCTGGCGCACTTTGAAGCTGCTGCGCTGGCATGGCTATTGTTGCTCCTGCTGCCGTTGAAACAGCTGTTGCTGACTCATAGCTGCTCATGTGCGACAGCAATGGCAACGTTTGCCCTTGAGTAGCTGTTGCTGCTGCAGTAGCAATTGTTGCTACCGCTGCTGCTGGCGTGCTAGTGGAAGTGTTTGAAGTCTGTGGTGTTGCAGCAGCTGCTGCTGGGGCTGGGATGGTAGCAGCTGTTGCAATAGTTGCTGGTGCAATGCCATCAATTTGTGATATTGCTGGCGGCTCCAGCTGGAAGTTCGACGACGACGGCGGCGGCGGTTGTTGATGCCCGGCAGCAACAGCTGCAAACGTTGGCGGTGTGCGTGTGGCCGGCGACAATGGTTGCTGCTGTTCGACATAGCTGTTGCTCATCACCGACAACTGTGGCTCACTGGCGACAGCAACAGCTGCTGCAGCTGCAGTGTTGTTGTTGTTAGTGTTGTTGCTAGCATAGACAGCAGCCGAACTGCTGCCAACAACATCCATTGCTGCTGCTGCTGCCTGCTCCTGTTGCTTAAGCTGCTGCAACGATTGTTGCAGCTGTTGTGCTGCCGCCGTTGCATAATCCATGGGCAATGTCTGTCCGTGTGGCGTACCCTCATTTGTGGCAGCATTGTTGGGTGTACCGCCAGCATTGGCATTAACACTATCATAGAGTTGTTGCTGTTGTTGTTGATGCTGCTGTGCATGTGCATCATTGACAAATTGCTGCATGCCATGCACCACTGTGGCAGGTGCTGTCATCACACCACTGGGCGTGGCCGACAACTGCGATTGACCAACAATTGTTGTTGCTGCTGCTGCTGTTATGCCAGCTGGGTGCAATTGTTGCTGTTGCTGGGATTGCGCCTGTTGCTGTTGCTGATGATGTTCGGCAAAATTCCAATTGGCATCCGTTGACGCAGCCTCCATATGATTCTCATGCAACATTGTTGGCGGCACTATCATGCTCTGCGTTGTCTTAGGTCCCGTTACCCCACCACCACCACCACCACCACCACCGTCGAGCCCCTCGCCCTGCTGCCCATCCGTATTACCAGTCTTTTCATTATTGTTGGCCGCACCAACACTCGAGTGATCCAAATAATCCATGCACATCCAGCGACCCCGCTTAAACGGTTCCGTCGACTCAATTTTAACGACCTTGAAACGTTCGCTGCGATGCTGCGTCTCCTTCATGTCGCCGTCCTTCTTTTTGGTGCCACCCGGTGTCACCGCAGCACTCACCACATTTATTATATTATCCGAAACATTCACTTGCACATTCTGTATAGTCTGGCCACCGAGCGACGGGCCCGATGGATCCACAACAACGAGCCCGTATTGCGAACTGGTGGGTATAACAGGGGCTGTGGTGCTCAGCGCATTGTTGGCATAGAACACTTCCTCCTTGGAGAATGTATCCTCGGACATGGATGGGGTTTCATTCTCTAAATCTGTGATCCGACTATTGTCATCTGTATGCGATTCATCCAGATCATCGGCGGATTCGTCGCCAGTATCGCCGGCGGCATTTAACTTGGCATGCCCCACCGTTACGGATGTTATTTGAAATGAGGATGTGGTCTTTGGTTTGCGATTGTTGCCACCACCAACAGTTGTAGCAGTTGTACCAGCTGTTGCTGACGCTGTTGTCGGCTGATGTCCCTGACTGTGGCTCGTATGCTGCTGGTGATGATGATGATGATGGTGATTATGATGTTGTTGCTGCTGTTGTTGTTGCGCAGGTGGCTGCCATTGTTGCTGATTGCGTGCAGCACCATTGTTGTTGGGCGAGCTGGCCTTGCTGCTGTTGCTACTGCTACTAGTTGCTGCTGCTGTTGTTGTTTGCGCCGAATGGTTGCTGCTGCTGGTGCTCGATTTAGGCGCCAGCGATACGCTCGATGGTGTTGCAATGCTGCTAATGCTGCTGGCACGCGACACATTACCACTTATATTGCTGACATCGGCAGCAACAACAGCCACACTTGCTGCCGATGCAGCAGCAGCGCCGCGACTCAGCGCACTTAAACGCAAACTTTCGCTGGTGGTGCGTTGTATGTTGCTGTTGTTGGTGTTGTTAGTGTTGGTGGTGTTGCTGCTGCTATTGCTATTGCTGTTCTGATGCGAATGCGCCTGATGATGATGCAAATGGGAGGCAGCATGATGATGATGATGCAAATGTTGTCCACTGCCGCTCAACGAATTGAATTTGGTTAGCGGTGGTTTCTTGATGCTGGTGGTGCCAACAACGCTGACGCCACGTGCCGGCGTTTGTATTGAGTTGCGTCGAGCTGGTGCTGAGTTGGTGCCAGCAGCGCCACCTGTTGGCTTGAACTTGGCGTTTAGATGGCGATCAAACATGTTGCTGGCGCGTTGTTGTTGTTGCTGTTGTGTTACTCCTACTGATTGCCGGCGTGTAGCTGATGTGGAAGTAGCTGCTGTTGCAGCTGTTGTAGCAGCTGTTGTTGCTGTTGTTGTATTTGCAGCAACAATGCTGTGCGATTCTTGAGAGTTTTCGGGTGATGAGGCGGCTGAATTGCTGCCGCTTGCCTGACCGCTATTGGCAATTGTTGTTGTTGTGGTGATGTTGGTGACGTGTTGTTGTTGCTGCTGCTGTAGTTGTTGTTGTTGTTGTTGCTGATGTTGCTGACCGGAATCTTCGTTGGCAGCACTTTGATTCTCGGCCATAATCGAATTGGATTTCAGCGTTCGCAAAGTTTTCAGCAAATAATCCAGTTTTGCTGACAATACTTTGGATTATTTTATCGAGAAAAGAAATCGTTTAGCAATATTTAGTTATTGCAATGTTTGAGTTTATGTGGTCAAATTTTTGTTTGTTTTTGTTTTCACTTAATTGCAATCAATTTTTGATTTGTTAATGTTTAATTGCAATGCTGCTGCTGCTGCTGCTGCTGTTTGTTGGCAACTGTTGCTATCGATTTGCCCACTTCAAAGATGAAACTAGCGGCTGCCAAACGACGACGACGATACATAGCGAACGTTGCGTTTCAGGTGCAACCAACCGACCGACTGACTGACCGACGACGACGATGACGACCGACGCTCGAAAAAACAACGCGAAAGCACGCGAAAAGATGCGAAATAAAAACTGTTGTTACTTTTGTTGATTTTGTTATGCTAAGTAATAAACTTAAATTTATTTATTATTTTGTTTGCGAGTGTGTGGTGTGGGTGTGTGTGTGTGCGTTTGTTGTAGCTATAATTTGCCTCTGCGCGTTTTATTAGCGGCAACAACAACAACAAGGACGACAATAAAGCGCGCAATAACTAAATAAGCCGCTCGATCTTCAGACAGCAGCGCCATCTAGCGTTTCAATTCTTATACATTTGCACTTTATACACTTACACATGCATATACATGATAATTGACACACACACTAACTAACACACACACAGCACAGCTGTTGTTGTTGTTGTTATATGAATTATTATTTTTTGATATAGTAAATTATTTATTAATTTTAATATATATATTTAATTTTTTAACTATTTGTTGTTAAATAAGATTTTTAATTTTACTTCAACATGAAATTAAAAACTTTTGTTGTTGTTCTTATTGTTGCACTTCTCACACACGAAATGATATTCATTTGTTATTGTTTATCGCGGAATTATTAGACGATTTCTATAATGCCTGGATTTACTAGCGTTGCAGTAAACTGTAGAAATGTAATTCCTGCAAAATAGAAGAATTTTATAGAAATTTCCATTAGTATAGGAATTCATAGGAATATCAGATATATGATACATATTTTTTTTGTAATAATGTTTATTGGTTTTTTGTTTCATTTTTTCTTTGGAAAAACTTCACTGGCTAGTATCGAAAAGATTAAAGCTTAAATAATCAATAAAAAAAAAAATGCGCTAAAAAAGTGCTAATAATTTAATATAACTGCAGATCATATTCACTTAATAATAATAAAACATCAACACAAAAAAAAATAAAGTGTTTCTGTTCTACTCTTTCGATATATCTTTATCTTTTGCACAGCCCAACCTAAGCTATATATCTATATGTGTTTCTCTTTTACTAGTTGGTTTTTGTTATAACTGCGTAATTCCATACTGTCGTTTTTTATTTAGTATTTCATCGGTGATCATCATGATTATAATAACAATAATAATAATGATGATCAGTTTGAAATTTTCTGTGCTTTTGTTATTTTGTTGTTTATTATTGATTTTACGTCGCAATTTGTGTTTGGATTAGTTAGGTGCCACTTTAGAGACTGGGTTTCGTTCGTTTGTTTTTCCTCATTTTCTGGCTATTTTATTTTTTGCCAAAGCTTTTAAATGTTTGCGTTTTTTCAGCGTTTTTATTTTAATACCGATTTTTTCTTTGCATTATTTAATTGACGCGCAATTGAAGATGCCAAAAATCAACATACAACAGTTGAAGAAGATATTTAAGCGCAGTCTGTAGACGCATTGATCTCCTAGTAGACATATATGTTAAAAGCCGTTAGCTTTGGCGATCATTCATAAATTGTGTGAACTGTTTAGCTTTTGTATACGATTCGATGTGTGTGTCAGCCCGAAGGCCAAGTCAAGACCTTGGGCCAACAACTAAGTTCGCATATTCAAAATAATTAAAAAACAAATACAAGTTGACAAATATCGAAATTAATAATAGGTCAACACTGGTCAGGGTTATCTAAGCAGCTGTTTGACCGAACGAGAGAAAGAGATCGATAGAGTCTTTTGGTGTGTGTGTTCTCTTTGTAAACAGGTGACTTAATTTTGTGCAAGAAGAGCTAAAACACGTTTTGGGTGGTAATAAAATAAAGAATGTTCGAAATCTGTTTAATATTATTCTCGAATATATGAATAAAATTATGAACAGCTTTTACGTTCAATCGATAGTTTTTGTAAACAATCGATAAGTTTGAGATTAGTTTATTTTTTATTGGAAAGTTCTCAAGCCCATTGAACAATTTCTGTTTTAGTTGTGATTACAGCTTGAAGATAACCATTAAGATTTATATAAGAACGTCTATCTGCAAAGATAAGGTGTTCTATATATAGTATATTGGCTATATATGCTGCCAAACACACAATCAAATCAATCAAAAGTAGCTGATGAGGTGCATAGGTGCAAGTATTGCATTCGATACGTATCCAACAGATACAATTCACAATTTGCCATGGAACAATGCCTGCCTCAACACAAACAACAACAACAACAACTATAAAGCAATGCTAAAGCGTTACGAAGATGCAGAAAAGGAGGAAAAGGAGTAGAAGAACTACTTGCAACGACAAAGTATAAAATCGATGGAACATAAAACATATATAATGAAGAACACAACTACAACAGATAGAACCCAACAGAAAAAATAAGAAGAAAAAAAAACCGAACGAAAGAGAGTGCGAACAGAGAGAGAGGGAGAGCGCAGAAGAAACGAAATTACATATTGAGAGAGAGGCGAATGCGCGTTAAACCATGGTTGAATTATACAAGGTTAAGTCATGCGCGGCAGAAGGAGCCTGTTGATAAGACCATGCGAGTGCAAGAGAGATAGCATAGTTGCTGCTTCGATATTGCTTCATCGTCTTGTTTTAGTGTGCAAAAACGAGATAGAACGATGTGTGATTTTGTTTACATTTTTCAACAGAGGTTCTAATTTCAGAGCGTTGTGTGTTTTTGGCTACATGTGTAATATAAATTTTTAAACTGATTATGTAAATGAAATACAATGACATGAAACATGTATAAACGTATAAAACATATAAACATAGTTCTAAAAAAGTAACGTAACCTTAAAATTCCACGAAAAATTCGTCCGCACTCACAACTTATCACGTTGACAGCTGCTTTGCGACTAACAACAGGCTCCTAAAAATTGAGCGAGCATGCTCTCACGACTTAACCATGTATAATTCAACCATGCGTTAAACGAATTGCAGCAATTTTACCCATAGAACAGGAGTGCAAAAGAAGTGGAAGCGAGGAACAGAGGGAGGCAGCCTGTTGGCCTCCTGCCTACAGATACTGTCACACACACACATACGCTCACGCGAGCAACGTGGGCGCCTACAAGTGGGTGGGCAAGGGCTGCGGTGGGGCTTAACATGCCAAACAAACAGTGCAAATTGCCAAAGAGAGCGCGTGCAGAAGAGAGCGGAAGAGTGCAAAAAATAAAAAAAAAAAGCTGAGAGCATGGCAACGCACTGTCGGCGCCTCTCTTTCTCTCGCTCTCTTGATGGCTATTGGCACTTGGAAGAAGACGAAGAAGACAGCTGCCGGTAATCAATATTGATGATAGCAGCAGCGGCAGCGACTGCAACTGCGACAGCGACAGCAATTGAAGATAAAGGCAAAAAAGGGAAAAAGGTCAAAGTGAAATGCAAATCAAAAACTTGAAACAAAGCAAAATAATTAAATGCAATTTAATTAAAACGAATTTAATACACAACAAACAGCGACACAAAAATTGCAGAGAGACAGTGGAAGAGAGCGAGCCAATGATATGACTCACGAGACGGCGCGTAGGAGGAAGTAGTGCAGAAGCCAAAAAAAATGCACAAAAAAGAACGAGCCAAGCGCAAAGCACAGGGCTAAACAAAAAAAACAAAAAGATATTGCATATCCATGAGATACGCAGCAACGAGGAAATTCTTTGGTTACTTATGACAAATAAAGGCCCACTGTGCCACCCTGTTCTTACCTCCCCTCACACGTTCTATTCCACTTTAAAATGTATCATAATCATTTTCATTCGAAGTGCCGCCATTTCCTATAAAAGTTTGCAAAATGAAGCTAGTTAATAAACAGATCTGGTACATAATCAGTTTTGATAAATAAATACATATATCGTATTTCCAAACAAATAATCAAGTTCTGCCTCTGATGACACAGCATTTAAAAAGACACTAGAAAAGTGCTGCCTTCGATTATGATGGCAAAAACAAACAAAATGTGAAGATATGATTGAAATTTGAGACGAGTAGCAACGACAAGAGTATATATTTTTTGTGATGCAGGGGTTTTTTTTTCATCGAAAGATTAAAATAATTGACAAATTCAACGCTTAAGAGTTTTTTAAGCTTTTACCTTAAAGAAAATTCATTCAAAAATCATTTAAAAAAATCTGTAAGTTTTTCTTTATATACCGTCAGCTAGATTAATCTCTGTCAACTCACAATGCACATTGAAATCCCCTAAAATACTATACATAAAGAACTATTATGGACTTCCGCTTGAGAATAACAAAATAGGCAACAAAACAGAATAGCGGAACACAGAACGTTCCAAAATGCACTCACCGCATTCGAATTGATGAGGGGAAAATATACTGCAATAGGCTTATTTCCAATTGGATAACATTAAGTTAGTCATCTCATTTTATGTCTCGTTTTACGTTATTGGGAATTGGACTCGAGTTGATTTCAATGTGAAAATATTCAATGCTGATTACTTAAGTGAAAACGATTTGTTGTAATAGAGTTACTCAGTGCTAACGGAGTGTAAACAATGTGAAAACAGCTGATTAAGTAATAAACAAAATGACTAAATTGCTTTGCCAGCTGTTTTTCAACAAGAGCAACAACAACAACAGCACAAATGCGGCTATAAATCCAATCAGAATGGGAAACATCTATCTATCTGTGTCTGTAAGCAGGACAGCAAACAGCAAACAACAAAGCAAAGAAAAGGTACAAAGTGCAAATATTGCCAACAGCAACAACAAGAACAACAAACGCAACGAAAACGAAGCGAAAGTGAACGAAAATTGTAATAACAACAACAACGCATTTAATTCTGCTGCGCCTGCAGTGACGACAATAACAACAACAACAACAGCAGCAAAGGATGGGCGAAGCTAACGTCAACGTCGACGCAGGGCAGCGACACACCACACGCACTAGCACGCAAGAATACACTCACACACTCACTTTTCATTGCAGTTAATTATTCTTCTTTTAATAAAGCTTGTTTCTTCACATTTTTCAATAACTTTTGTTTATGATTTTTATTTTCTTAACACAATCGTTGTTTGTTGTTTTCTTGAGTTTCTTATGCTTTTCTGACATTCACATCGATTTGTTGCACTGTGCAGCTGACTGGGCAACATTGACTGCGACGTTGCGTTGCTGTCTGCTGCCTGCCAATGATTTAAAAACATTTTTTAAATGCTAACTAACTTACAACGCGTCTGCTTCCAGTTTTTATGCATTTAAATTCACTGAAATTATAAAGAAAACTGAACGCCACAAAAGAAATATGTTCAATTTTCGTTTTGCAACTACAACACAAAAAAATCGGACAAAAAGAAACAAATTTTACGTGAACGAGAGAGCTGAACGAGTGTGCGAGAGCGAACGTATGAGAGAGCGAGCCACTCACAGCAGCTACGTAGCAGAAGCAGCAGCAGCAGCGCGTGTGTAAGAGAGGGGGGAGAGCATTAAGTAAACGAAGCTCGTGCATGGCAGATTTGCGAAAAAAATATAGCAAAAAAATAAATGAAGAGTAGAAAAGGCCAAGCCACTTTAAACATGGGCAACAACAACAATAAAGGGAATTAAACAATTTAGCGCCGACGACGTCGCCATTTAGCTACCAAAAAAAATAAATTTTGTAGGTTTTTTTCACTACACACCAACAGCTCACACACACACGCACACTCAGACACATATGCGCATACTATCGGCGGCGTCCAGTAAAACACAAGGCGCACACATTTGTGCTTTAATACATTGGAATATTTGTTAAAAGCTTTGCACCTCTTTAAGCGAGTAAATTATTCACATTTTCAGCGCAAATATTGCTGCATTGCTGCTGTTTTTTTTTTATATGTGCCCGTTTCTTATTCAATTTGCACGCACACACAGAGACACGAATGTAGAGAGACACGCACACACTCATACTCATGCGACTCACTTTACACATTTTTTTTCTTACACGGTGCTCTGCTCTGCTTTGGTGTTTAGTGTGTGCGAAATTCGTTTTGCATTTAGCGCTTAACACTTGGATTGCCATTTACTTATTATGCTTGCGGTTGCGGTATTTGTTGCTATTTTCAATTACAAACTTTTCACCTTGAAATTTTTACGGCAGGCTCCGAACGGTCGACAGATTGTGGCGGTCGGGCGATACACGGTCTGTTCGATGCGACACTGACTGCTGGCAGTGTGACCTAACAAACAAGACTGCCAAATTACCAACATTTCTCCAATCAGTTGTCAGCAAATTCCAAAAAGTGTTGGCCTTTTGATATACAACAGCACTGTTGAAGCTTAGTATTTTATTTCAATCAGTAAAAGAGTTGTTTAGTGCAATGGATTATATTAATGTTAATTGTATCGTTTATCAGAAACATTATGATATCATAAAGCCACACATTATAGTTGTGTAAATATTCAAGAACACTTATTGGCTATGGTAATTAAAGTCGAAAATGTCAAAATATTATTGAGACAATTATTTGGGTTCTTTTTGGATTTATTATGGCCGAAATAGGATATTTAATGTAATCTTTAAATAGGCGGCACGCTATCGCATGTTCATCGATATGCTGCAATTCCGCTTCGCAATAGTTAAGTCACGCTACGTTCGGTAAACGTAGCTGTTGTGGAGCTGTTCTTAAGCGTTCAGCGCTGCCAGCTGTTTGAGAAAATGCCGTAAAAAATCATGGCGGTTGCGTTTAAAAGTTTCGTTAAGTTGAAAGGCCCTTATACAAAACGAAAAGAAATTGTTTCAATGACAATTTGGTAACCTATGAAGTTTTCGAATGTTGTTTAGTTTGCTTTTCACATTCGAATCAATCGCATAATTAATTTGCAATATATATGGATGGATATTTATTAAAACAAATCACGCTAATGATCAACAAAAACTGAAACAAGAGAACAACCCTTAGAACTTCATCAAGCTTGACCACTCGACCGAGCGTCGTCTGCTTTGCGTTGGAACGTGTTTTGGCTTAGAATTAAGTCCATCTAATCACACGCGTTCCCATTGATGACTGCAACAAACACCCCCACAACAACAACAACAAAGTCTCATTTAAATTGCAACGAACGAAAACAGAAAAAACAACTAAAAGAAAACCTGTCAAAAAGCAGGACAAGAAAAATCCGAATCGTGCCAGACATGTTTTCTGCGTAATTAGTGCAAAATATATCAATACCAATACTTGCACAGACCCCCTCCCCACCCTCTCTTTCAACAATCTGATATGCCTTGCATCCCCTGCTTGCACGCAACGAAGCGTATTCTTTGCGTTTCCCGTTACTCGATTGTTGTGTTTCGCTCGTTTTGCTTATATTTTCGCTGTTTCTTTAACTATTTCCATTTGATTGCATTTCGACGCCGGTACGCGACCAACACACACACACACACTTACCAACACAAACACACACAGCATTCATTAGGGTGACCAGCGTCCAGTTTGGCCTGAGCTTAACTGTCATTTCCATAAAATCCCATAGTCAGCAGGGGGAAGGGAAGAGAGGCAGCAGAGAACGACTGCATAAACACACGTACGTACACACACTCACACACACACGCACAAAGGCAAACAAACACTCAACGACAGAATCGTATGCAAAACTTTTTCTTTGCATTTGAATTCCTTCTCTCTCGCTCTCGCTCTCGCTCTCACTCCCGCTTTCGCTCAACGGCTGCCTGCCTACAATTATGAAGATGAATGTTCTTATTGCTTTTATATCCTTTGCATTCGCAAAGTTGGTGTGTTTGTTTGTTTGTGTGTGTATGTGTGTGTGTGTATGTGTGTTTAGTTGCCGACATTCTCTATTAATAATGCTTTGGGTCACACTCTGCATACATTCGTTGAAATTTGTTGTTGCCATTCCTCTCCCACCACAACGTGGACCACTAAAACTTTGTGTGGTGGAACAGTGGTCAGAGGTCCAATGAAAATTTAAAATTTTCAGCTTAACAGCTTAATAGAAAAATGAACATTCAAATTTTTATTTAAACAGTCTTCTGTTTTTTAAGAATTTGTTGTTTTTTTGCGAACACTTCATAATTTTGTATGAATTTTATTGTGCCACTGTGCAAAACGCTTTAAGTTCTGCTTGCAAATTCTTCTTCTTAGCACGCGTCGTCGCCACAGCAATAATAAAGGAAAATCCGACAGGATGCTAATGCGTATTATTTAGTTATTTAGTTTATGTGTGTGTATGTGTGATTCTGTATGTGTGGAACGGAGAAGGGGATATTAAGGACTTGAGGCGTTAGTATTTGTTTTATGGGCTGCTTTAGATACAATTCTTATACGTGTGTTTGAATGTGTGTGTGCGTGTTTGTGTTTAAGGTCTTGACTCGCTCCCTTGGAATATTTGCATATTATCGATTTTTGTTGGCAAGCAAAAATAAAACCTATTTAATATATATTCTCATAACAGTGGTAATTTATTATAATTCTTTAGCATTTAAATGTTTGATAAAGAAATTAAGTTTCATGTTAAAATAATAAAAAAAAACCAAGCTTTGATTTTCGATTAAATTTCAATTTTATTTTTAGCATATTTGTTGTAGAATATTCGATCCCTTGTCTCATTGATATGACTTAACGATTTGAGAGCTGTTCGAAATTCGACACGAAACGTGCCCCAAAAAACAGATCCAACAATTTAAGTCCTAAAGGACATAATGCCATAAAGAACCTAAGCGGATTTAAACAATTTAAATAGAATTTTAGTTTTTTTTTATACCTTCATATATTTTTTAGAGGGCAAAATGTCAAACATAAAAACGACACGGTCCAATTAGATTTTGCCAAGGCACACAAAAAATAAAATAAAACCTGAAAAGAAACCGCCCGAAAGCAACGCCCCCGATAACCTCTTAGCCCCCTCCTCTAACAACTTGTGTGGGATTTTTGAACAGTTGGCTTTGAGGCAAAAATATATATGTATGTATGTATAACACAATATAAAGAAAACATGGGCCACACGAATTATGATATGTAATGAACTGAAAATCGAATTCGAATTGTTGACTGAACTTTGCCTGGGGGAACAATTACCCATGAAAAAAAGAAGGAACAAAAAAAAAAACATCATAATAATAATAAGAAGAAGAAGAATAACACATCCTAAATACTTGATGTGTGTAACAATTTGGCAATCAGTGACGGAAATTGGCTTATGGAATGGGTGAAAAAAAACTAGACTAGTTTTTGAAGGTAATGAATGTTAATTATAATCCAGTTTCCCTTTCCCAAAAACTCTGTTTAAGTTTACTTCAAATTCAAATATTTGATACACATTAAGTTACTACAAAATCCAAGTATATATAGACATAATGCATCGTTGGTTTTTTGCTAATGAGCGGGAAGAATGTGTTCCCAAAGAGGAGACGGTTGTCGATATAAAAGAAACCGAAAAGGATCAAGAAGAGGAAGTGGAAATCAAATATACCGAGTTTCCGTTCTGTGTAATGGCTAACAGACCATTGCAGGGCAATGAAGTCGTCGCGATTAGCGGTAATTGTGATATCCTAGGTAATTGGGAGCCTTCGAAGGTATTTTTAATGGAACCTACAAAATGTCTCTGTGACAAACCATGCTGTTGTCACAAGTTTACAGCCACTGTGCGTATACCGCGTAACATAGATATAAAATACCGTTATTGCATTGTGGGACACGATCCGATGACAAATGATATAATCATTCGATTTTGGGAAGTAATGCGACAGCATCGTGTCATAAGAACCTGCCAGAACACCTTGAGGAAATGTGAAATGTTCGGGCTGCTAGAGGAATTAAATTCTGAATCTGAAGTAGATCGAGGTTGGGCAACAACGGAAACTTATGTTCACTTCAAGATCTTCAATGCTCCATTTATATGGTTGAATCAATGCCCCCGATTACTCTACGTCCGTCTGCAACCTATGTACGAATCCGTTTTGACCGATTGTAAGGAAAAGCTCTTGGAATCATTACGTTTAACCACAACGACAATGCCACGCCAAGGTTCTTTACAGGATCAATCGACACACAAAAATACTCAACTCGCATTTGCAGAAGTTGCCAATTTGAGGTACGCCAAGAGGTTACATTTTCAAACACAAGGTGGCGCTCGTTGTGGTCCCCAGGATCTACAGCTCTTTCACTGTTCAATTAGGTATCCAGAAGAGACTCTCTATCGTTTAGATCTCTATACCTATGAACATAAGGCAGCAGTGGATGAACCACCTTATCATTATGGCTATGGGTTTATTCAACCCGAACAGTTAATAACTTCGGAGGGACGGGTGCGTGTTAAAATCAATTGTGCATCCACACATCGTCCCTTGATTGAGATGGTCCTTAAATATCTTATCATACGCCCCCTTCCGGCTATTAGTTGCAACTTGTTTCAATCATATGAGCGTTACTGGCGAGAGAATCATTACACTTTCAATATAGGTCATCGCGGCACTGGAAAAACTTATCGACTCAACGGTGATGTACATCGGGAGAATACTTTGTATGCTTTCAAGCAGGCACAATTGCATGATGCCGACCTGGTTGAGTTCGATGTACACTTGACCAAGGATTCCCAGGTGGTCATCTATCATGATAATGTGTTGAAATTTTCCCTAGACTCAGCAGGCAATGTAGAAAAGTTGCTTACTGATTATGATGTCTTTGTCTTTCCCCACGAACATTTCAATCGTCTCAAACTGTTGGCCATGGGTGGCATCAGGCATGGCAATCATATTGTCATACCATTGGAAGCATTTACCTATGAGGAACTGCGTCTGGCGCATAGCCTACGTTTCGTTTCACGCAGCGCTGGCTGTGGTGGGAATTGTGACGGTCATTTCCAAGATCAAATGCCCTTTCCGTTACTCAGCGATCTCTTCAAGCCCGAAATAGCTGATCTATCGGAGGATCTAGGATTTTATATAGAGCTAAAGTGGCCTCAACAGGATACAAGACGTCGCTGGCAGGATGATGGTTTCAAGCCAAGTTTTGATCGCAATTACTTTGTGGATACAATACTGCAGGTTGTTTTCCAACACGCAGGAAAACGTCGCATTGTCTTCTTAAGCTTCGATGCAGATATTTGTGTTATGATGCGCTTCAAGCAGAATCGTTATCCCGTCCTGTTGCTCCTTCTAGATCCAGAGGAACCCGTTCAGTTTTTCGATCAGCGTGTGAATACATGGGAGAATGCTTGTCATCTCGCCTATGTCATGGAGTTCTTCGGTTTAAATCTGCATGCTATCAGTTTGCTAAAAAATCCACTGATCTTGGCTTTGTTACGTGATCTTAACATGCACGTGAATAGTTGGGCGGATGGCAAAATTGATGAGACTGTTCGTGACAAACTTAAACGATATGGTGTTGTTGGCATCAGCTTCGATCGCATCGATCAAAAGATGCAAGACGGCGAAGATCTATTGGGTACAGTCTGTTGCATTGACTCGATGGCTACTCGGAAATTTGTTGTTAAATTGGAAAACGAGGAGCGAATACGCAAGTGCGCTAGACACTAGAAGAGACAGAGAGGGTGTAGTGTGAGGAGAGAGATGTTTTGATATCTCTGAACAAGAAATCAAGTCGAATAAAGAAATTCTACCTATATTTGAATATAGCATTTTGATATTAGAGCAGGTTGTAAATCCTTAAAAAAAACTCTTACAAAAAAATACTTTCTTAAACTGTTGAAAATTCGTATTCCTAAATAAAAATATAACAATATAATAATATAAAAAAGTTACAATAAAGAAAATAAATATTTGAAAACATCAAAATTATGCTAGATTCCTTAGCAAACTCAAATCCCAAGTTGCCAATTGTTTTCCTTATATGCTATTTCAATACTTATCCAAAGCCTTAAGCTACTTTCTAACGTTTACGAATACATTTCGGGAAAGCATAAATCTTGCAGGTTTTTTTTTGTAAATGCGAAATGTTTATTTTAATGCGTTTTCAATGCCAATTGTTGTTGGCTAGAATGGGAAAACAAAATGTTCGACAGATAAATAGAAAGCAATTTCCATTTCGAAAAAGAAACAAAAAACAACCAACCAAACGAGGAGACAAATCCCCAACAGCGATTTGACCATTAAAATTATACCCACAGGACACAAACGAGCATAAAAAGCGTCGGATGATAACGAAGAAGATGCAGAGAGATGGGCACGCAGGGTTTAGGAGGACGACACTGTTGCTGCTTGAATATGAAATTGTGTGGAAATGGTCAACGAAAATTTTGGCAAATGGAAAGTGCAAGCGAAAAGACAACAATAAAAATCGAAGAAAGCTGTGTTCCAAAAGAGTTTTTCAGGCTTGATTTCTTTTGGGCACATTTGTGTTCTCGTCAGGGGTGTGGGTTGGAGAGGGGCTTGGGGGTTGTTGGTGGTTCACTTTCCTACGTGTTGTTTGGTCATATTTTAGAAACTAATGTGACATTTCGATTATTCGATTGGATTTAATGTGTTTTATGAGTTTTACACGTTCCTCGATTTTGCTTGTGGTATGAAACTCTTTGTGAGGGATGGAAGGAAGCAAGAGAGGGGCGGGTAGGGTGTGATGGTATGAGTAGACCTCTTTATTAAGATACACTGATAAACGAATGGGGCGTGGACGAAAAGATAGCAAAACATTTTGAATTGCCTAATTGGAATGAATGGGGGATGAATGGAAATAAAGTGCAATAAAACATTTTAGAGTTGAAATGGATAAAAGAATCTTGAACCAAAATTGTAGTTTCATAAAGACGTATAGTTGTATATAAAATTTGTATCTTATATCTAACAAAATAATGCTTTATTATTATTTTATTCTGTTTTCCATTACACTTTCCTTAAACATTCATTTTCACTCCACTTTTATTGAAAGTTACGGGGAATTTGAGGAAAAGGCAACTGTTACTAGATTCTGTAACTTTAACTCATTGGTATGCCAAGCAGGAACAGAACTAAAAGTTTTTTCATGTGCTTCCTTACCCCTGCAACTTCTTGCCACAACTCTCAACTCTCTGCACTTATTACTTATTACTGGACGCACACACGCACAAAAGGAATGAGGGAAGACGAAAAAAAAAACCCTAGACATGTGAGACATGGAAATTCATCATCAAAAATGAATAATGTCTACACTTAATGCGGCTGAGAATGTCCCTTCCACCTACAGATTGGTCACTGAATACTGAGCTCTGGACATTCTAGATTCATTCTGGATATATTCAGGATAAGTAACATCAGCAACAACAGCATCGCACCCTCAACCCAATTCGCACCCCATCAAAAAGGCGGGCGTGAAGCCCAAAAAAAAAGCCAAAGGGGGCAAAAGACCAGAGGGACAACTGGGCAAAAGAGGGAATGGGAACGGGAAGGGGGACGGAGTGTTGCTGTGGCATCTACACTTTCGACACTGCGCAGAAAGGTTGCTTGAATATTAATTGTAAATATGTAGAAGAGCAAAAACTAAAAGATAGGAAAAATGAAGGCAAACAAAAAAGGAAACAAATGTGCAAACTTAGAAATGCCGTCGACGTGCAAGGAAATGTTTTTGAGAGAAGAGAAGAGAGAGAGAGAGAGAGAGAGAGAGAGAGAGAAAGTAACAGACATGAACAAGGACTTGCATTTGGAAAGGGTGTGGGTAGGGGGTTGAGTTGGGGAAGGGTATTCTGTGTCTGAGTCTTAATAGATTTTTTGTGAGGGGGGCTGGCTATAGATAAACGCGACTTATAAATGAGTAAAGGCATGAGCTGTCAAAACGGAAGAACTAAGAGTTCAGCAAAGTTGATGAGTTTATTGCATGCGCTTCTTTTGAAGTCATGAAAAAGGCATTACCTTTCGAAAAGTAAGAAGAGGATCTTACCTCTAAAAAGGGAAAAAACCAAGACTTTACGTAATTTCCTACTTCCTTAAGAAGTCATGAAGAATACATTACCTTTAAAGAAGGTAGAAGGAAACTTTACATCTAAAAGAAGTCTACAAGAAATAAAGATTTCACTTAATAATTTTATGTTAATTCAAACGTAGTATGAAATCACATTGATAATCCAAAATGATCTACTTCCGTAAGATGTCATGAAGAAAGCATTACCTTTAAAAAAGATTTGAGAAGACCTTACATCTAAAGGAAGTATTAAAATAATAACTATAACTTTAATTTTTATTCAAACGTTGAGGGAAATTCCCCTGATAAACCAAAATGCTATACTGCCCTTAGAGCACTTACCCCAAAAATGAAATGGCTGCAAAAAGACGTTCGTTACTTATGATTATTTGCACGACCTTAAACCTCTACAGTCTGATTTGTTACGGTACAAAAATATTGCAATATGATGTGTCCTCCTCATCGTCTTCAGCACTAAGTACGAACCGCAATTGTACTGTAATGAAAACGAAGCCATACTAAAAGCCAAGTCGTCTGCTCTCGAGATTAATGTATTAGCTAAATAGTTGGGTTGAGAGTACTTGACAAAGATGATTCTTACCAACTTGACTTAGTAATCGCTGTAGTGTTGCAATTTAATGAGCTTTGAAATTGATTTCGCTTCTTTAGTGTCTTGTGTCTAATTTAGTTTGAAATCGAAAAACCAAATCGAAATCTGCTGCCTAAATTGTCATGGATCTACTATTTACGCGTAATGTCATCGATAAATAATGTGCAATTAATATGTAACACGTTAGTCGCTTCAACTCTAGTTAATGGGCTTCTCCGAAAAACCAACCAACTGCGGACTGCCGGACTTTGTTAGCCATTTGTCAATTTTGATGGGCATGTGAGTGCAATAAAAAAGCGCCAAGTCTCCACCTAAAAAAATGAAGCGAAATGACAAGGATTTACGATAATCGACTAGGCGATGCTCTATTTTGTGTTTCTTATTAAATCATACGGAAGATTTCAGTTAGGGAAATATTTTTGCACTTAAATATTACAAGTATTTTTGGCAATAATTTGATCCATAACCACCTTTCTATTTTCCTAACCCATTTTTATGACTATAGGGTATAACAACAAAACGAGCTAAGCCCAAAAATTTCATATAAATCACCATTAAAAAAACGAAACGCGTTCTTGGTAACAAATAAAATTAACTTAAAAAGCAAATTCACAAGACATATATATATATATATATATATATATGGATATACTATATTTCTACTTAATGTGCAATGGTGGAATGTTCGTGGTCTGTTTTTTCCTGTTTCATTTCGTCCAGCTCATAATTCAATGGCGTTAATCCTTTAAATAGGACATTCATGTTATCCCCCCAAAAATGTCGCAAATGCTTGGACCATTAAAATAAAATTTATATCAATAAAATTTAATGCGCTTTCTTTTTCCGGCTTTCCGGCCGACCAAATAAAAAACCTACACGCAACACACACATTTCTAACAAATCTGTTGTATCCTTCATATTGATATTTATGATATTTGCAAGGCATTATAAATCTTATTGGATTTATATTATTGTAATCTATGTGAGCTGTGTTGGCAATTTAGATCGGATTGGTTAAAGTTGGAGATGAATGAGAAGAGAATTATCTTTGGTAGAGTATTTAACTCTACAAACCACTACTTCTAACTACATTTTGCATATATCGGATAACACCATTTAACCCCTTTGTGAAATTACTGATGAAAATGAAGCCCATTTATCATATTCAATGTCATTACGTTCGCAACTGTCAATGACTGAAACATTCATAATTTCATCGGGAATTAATATGAAATCAATCAAGTACACATTCGCAATTCTGCAGTATCATGCGCGATTTAAGGTTAATGAAAAAGTTACGCATTTTCCTAAGGAAAATGAAAGGAAGGAGGGTCAAGGGACAAAACGAGTTAAGAATGAGTGCAAAAAGTGTTGATGACAAAAGCGCATGAATTTCGAATTTAGCTAAGGCATTTTTCTCATGCTCATCAGAAAGATGGTCGAAAGTTTTGTTTCTTTGGTAATTTGAGCGCAAACATTAACCCCTTATCGCCCCCCGTTATAGTCCCCATCCCCATTCCCATTTTGGCCCGTTTGCCGGCGCATTCATTAACTGCGCAGCGCGTAATTAATCCTTGGCAGACGTCGCTTTAACCAACCCCCAAAAATAGTATAGCAATTGCATGTTGTAAATTCGATTTTCGTTTGTCATGACAACCCTTGGCCTTCTTCGTCCAGGGTTGCTTGCAACAGCAGCAGCACCATCTCGTTTGAATACAAAACTGTTTTTGGTCATTAACCTGTCTCGAGCACTTTGCAAACTTCTATTTCATCGAGTCAGTTGTACAGGGAAATGCTTTCAACGAACTAACTAACTAAATTTCAACCCCATGAATCAGGTTTCTCCAGAGTCCAGAGTACGGAGTTTCCACCATGTCATGTTTCTGCTGGCGGCGACGCCATCTTTACTAACACAGGCATTTTCGCTTTTCTTCTCCGTTGAGGCCAAACTTCTTAATGAACTTTTGGGGTGTGGGTAGGGGTTGGGCAGGGTGTACTTTACACACAAAAGGGTTAAGCAAGTGTTAAGCAACGATGTCGAATACGAACTTCATCAATCATATTTTTGCAGGCTCAACGCAATTTGAGCAGCATCCAATGTCGAATATCATTTATGCTATAAGTTCAATTTTTGTGGTTCTATACAGTTAAATGAGCTAATGGACTGATAATCGAAGGGAGAGGATGCAAAATGGAGAGTTATAGAGGGTGTAAGTTGTAAGTAGAAAGATCAAATCAGGCATCGACTAAAGAGATATTTTATTTAAGCTATAGATATACATATATAGTAAATATTCCTATCTATTTTAAAATAATTGCTGCATCACAAAAAGTGATTTTAAAATCACTTTGTTCGTTTTTCAAACCCCTTTATTACAATTTCAAAACAATTTAAATGCATAGCTAATAATTTGTTCAAAAACACAAGTTTTTTTTAACTGTGTTTTCCAGCTGCTCCTGTTTTTATAGAATGTTTTGTGACAACTGTACTTAAGCTAGACCTGAACTGATTGAGTGTGGATGGAAGTGGAAGGAACATTTTCCAAATATTTATCTAGCCCATTTGGAATTGTATAAATTTTGAACGTTAGATAAACATGAAAAGAAAAATACGAACTTACTTTTTACTTTTAGCTTTTTTTTTGCCCGAATGTTCTTCATCAGCATTGAAATTGGACTTTTGTGCGTTTATTTGTTGTTGTTGATGTTGTTAAATTTGTTGTTGCTTCTTTATATGCAGGGGGCATGTTGACACAGGACAAATAAGAACATACACCATCGTGCCACAACAACAACAACAACTACACATATGCCCTTTTCTTTCTTCGTCTATTCTTTTTTTTTTGTCCCTCTTCAGTAAATAAAATGTTACAAATTTTGCAAAAATCGGACAGGCAAAGGGGATGGGAGGGGCTGTAGGGTTTTTGGGTTCGGTTTTTTATTCTATGGTTGGCTGCACGTTGCCACACTGATTGGACACATGTCAGCGCAGTGAGAAAATCTAAAACAGGTACAAGAAATGGTCAGAAATTAAAGAACAAGAAAAAATGGAGAAGATGGAATCAAACTGGCACGTGCGTGTATTGTGTGTGTGTGTGTGTGTGTGTGTGTGTGTGTGTGTGTGTGTGTGTGTGTGGGTGTGAGTGGGTGTGGCAGTTACATTTTGCGCTAATAATGAGACGTTTATTTAAAGAAATTTGAAGGGCATTGTCTCGACACAGGAGCAGAAGGCGAGCTAAGCCGGAAACTTGAGAAACTTTCCAAAAAACCAAAAAAAAAAAAAGACAGCAACGTGTTGTGCGTGATTAAGTTGGTTGTGTGTTGGGCGGAGATAAGGGTGGGATTATACTGATTTAATTTAAAAAATAAGCTGCGCATAATGATGTTCAAAAAAATGCATAAATTTATTTTAAAACAATTTTTAACAGTACAAAAATGTTAAGCAAAAAGAAGGAACATTTTTGAACTAGACAAAAAAGCAGAGTTTAAAGCACTTCTTAAACACCTTTACGTAAATCATCTGTAACTTTAAACCACATTCTTCACAGCTCAAACTCAAAAGCTTAAAACTAAAAGAAAATAAAAAGGAATTAAAAAAAAAAAAAAAATCCGAAATGGCTGCCAAATGCCACGCGCCGCTTTGCGACTAATCAAAATGCCTTTTAAATGCACATGAAATCAACTTGGATTTCATTTGTAGCAAACACCCCCAACTAGCCTTGCCACTTACACACACACACCCTTTCCACCAAGCACCTTACGACATTGCTGCTTATCACAAAGTCACAAATATGCGGCAAGTTCAGTAAAAAGAAATTCGAAAGAAATAAAAAAGAAAAGAAATGAAAAAATGCGTAGAAATTAGCACAGAGATGAATACACACACACGAGTGCTTGAGCAATGTGTGTGTGTGTGTGTGTGTGAGCTGTCTTATCTGCAGGCCATACACCCACACCCACACGCAGTCAAGTCAATTTCATTATATTGTTGCTGGGAGCTCCTCAATTCGGGGCATTGGATTTTCATTTCTTTTTTTTTTTTAGAAAACTTGAAACTGAAATGCGCCACCATCAAATATTTGACTTTGTCTTCTGTGTATAAGTGTGTGTGTGTGTGTGTGTGTGTGTGTGTGTGTGTGTGTGTGTGTGTGTGTGTGTGTGTGTGTGTGTGTGTTCTATGTGCGTGGCAATCAGGCGTGTGTCCTTTTGGCTCCTTTTGGATTTACGAGCTTGGCATTTTTTGTTTTGTTCCTTACCAAAATTTTAAATTACGTTTCGTTTCGTTCGAATTTTCTTTCACTTCTATTGACTTGTGTATGTGTGTGTTTTGGTAGTTGGGGTTAAAGGGGGAGTGGGTTGCTTGGGGGTTCGTTTCAAGTTGAGTCCAGCCACGCCCCTTAAATTCACAGCCCACTGCCCCCACCCAACACAACTGTCCAGCTACAACTTTCATTTTCATCATTTCGACATTCCTTTTGATTTCCATTGGTTCGAAGAATCTATTTGGTCTATTGTACTTCCTCCAGAACTAATACGATAGATTTATAATAAACCTAACTACAAATTTTGTAAATTTTCTATATTGTCCGTTTAATAAATCAATTTGATATAAAAATTGGTAACTATATTATGCTATTGTTACAGCTTCTATTTAAGTTTCTTTCATTCTTTTTTAACAACAGTTTAGCATTTTTTGTTTTTTTGTGAGGCATTTCTTTGTTTGCCACTTGAGCAGGACCTTTGGTCATCAATCAGCATCAAGCTGAATATGAATATGACAGTTTTACGCAAATTACACGCTGCTCTCGACAACTGGCCCAGAGCGAAAAATCTGTGTGGCACGGACACACGTTTGTGGCACAACATCTAATCAAGTGAGTAAATCAAATTTGAACAGTTTTGCAGCTGGCACAATGGGGCAACCAACTAGTACTAGGGGAATCTATCCACTTGACCGGCGGCTACTTTTTAAATGCATGAAAAATGATGGCAACAAATTTTTTTTTCCAGAGAGAGAAAGAGAATATCTGGGTATAGCAAGTATGTTGCAGGACTCCAAGTCGGCGCATCATTCATCATGACACCCTTCGAGTCCTTGTCCCGGGCTCGTTTATTATGCAAGCTCATGTGCAGGAGGACAAGCAGCGCCAAGCATTCAACATCTAACAAAGGCGTCTTGGGGCGTATGAGCGACGAAATGCTAATCTCAGCTAGAGCAAAGGGGAGTGAGAGAGGCGAAGAGAGAGCGTTTGGGCGTTGGCCAAAACACCGAGAAAATAAATTATAACATAGATTTTTTAAAAGCAAAAGCAAACATTATTTGGATGAAAAGAATTTGATTTATTACAAAAATTTAGGATTTCCCTGATTAAATTATTATTGGAAAAATCAAATGAAAATTTTAAGTTTATCTCTGCTCTTTTCAAGAATTCCGTTTGAGAACTTTATTTAAGAATTATTTAATAGATATTTATCAGATTTTTAGAATCCCAAAAGAACTTATGAGTTCACGTATGCTTTTCTCTAAGTGTAACAAACTTGGATATTAATGAAAACTCACAAGTGCCCCTCAAGCAAAAACAGCAACAAACATGAGCTGGCAACATGCAAAATGGCGTTCTGGTTTTGGCTGTGTGGCATGTGGCAAATGCCATGATTGATTGACTTTATGTAAATTTGTTGGGGCAAGCCACTTAAGCCACAGACATATCACCCCAATTTCTCATCGCAACTCTCTCGTTTCGCATAAACTAAGCCTTGGCGAAAGATTCAAAGAAAAAGTCAAGCATTTATTGTGCTCTGGGGCACAATACAAAAAGAAATAAATAAATGAAAATAAACTCAAATAAAATAGAATAAAACGCACAATTTTGCAATCTTTTCATTGAGCAGGCACAAAATTGAGAATTGTCAAATCTAATTTGCCGCAGAGATTCGACTAGCGAAGGGTCAAATGTGGGAGGAAAATGTGATAAACACAATTCAATTTTCAATTTTGTAATGTTGCGTATAATTGTTTGGTTTCCACTCCTATTTCAAAAACATTTTCTCAACAATCTCGAAACCTTAATTTAATTTTAAAAGTTTTGACTTCTTTTCATCATAATTTTGTTCCGTTTCCTAACTAAGCAGCATTGAAAATTATTATTAGTTCGACCGTTGATTATCCGCAAAGCATTTAAATTTTGTTAGTTCCAGATGTTATTGGTGTTATGATTGTTTGAAGAATTTTTCATAATAAGATTTCTTTGCTTTAATCAAACTCTGTATAATTTTCACCTTGCAAAAAACCATTTGGGGTAAGGAAAATAACCCACAAATAAAGTTGCTTTAGCTATTACTCATCCACACACACACACACACACACACACACCTAAACATGCACACACACGAACACACACCTCTAATAAAGTCTTATAATATTTTCATCAATTCACGATTACATTTATATCCAGACGAAACAACAACAGGAAATACAAAATGTCAGTTGATGTCGCCATCAAGCGTCAGGAAATGCTATGCTGGAGCTTAAAAAGGGCTGGGCTGGACCCAAAATAAACTACACGATATTCGGGTGGTTCCATTCGGTTTTTACCGTTCGACCATTTCAGAGACGCTTGTCTACGTTCGTCCGTTGGCAGGCATAACGAATTACGTAGAGTAAGCAAGCAAAATAAATAAATTATAAAATTATTTCAGCATAATAACATGTCAAAAATTCCAAGCACAAGCGAAGGGTGAAGGGCGAGGCAAAGGTTCAGATGCCAAAATTCCGAGTTTTGTTTTCAGAGGCGGATAATAAAACAACAACAACAACAACAGTGTTAACAATTGGTCAGTGTGTGTGGCATTTATATAAAAAATTATACATTTTTGTTTTCCTTCCTTTTTTTACATTTTATTCATCTGTTTTTTGTGTCCCTTGGCATCATCAAGTGGTTTGGGTGGTTGATTTGGGTTTTCTCGGGCTCAGTCCTGTCTTTTTGGGTAATCTTTCATGCGGGATTTACAGCCAGACACCCTCGATGTGGCATGCCACACACACACACACACACATGATGATGGCAGTTCTCTGCCATGTCTCCATCTTCAACTTTTTGTAAATTTATTTTCTTTGTGCAATTTTTTTTTGCACATTTATTTTTTGGTAGAGAAAAATAAAGTTTTTGTGGTTTATTTTATATTATTTTGTTGGCTTAGAATGAGGGTGTTGCCAAGTATTTTAAACATGTGCGTGAGGTCACACACACTAACACACACAAAAATGAATTTTCTGCGTAATTTCCATGCATTTATTACGGAAACACTTTAAAAGTAAATTTCTCAACGCCCTTGTCGCATATTTCTCTCTGCTTTTATTTTTATTTATTTATTTTTTTGGTTAATACTATATCTCGGGGGGATTTTCGAGTGTTGTAACTGCTTGTGACCTGAGTGCTAATGCCCAGCAAATGGAATTTAAATCTATTTTGTATAAGCTGTGTGCGTAGCGTGTGTGTGTGTGAATAACATATGTGTATGTGTGTGTTGGGCTTATGCAGCTTAAGGAATTTCTTTTAAGTTTTGGGGGTTTTGTAAAGAAACATTTTCTGTGAAGCTTGCTGTACAATAAGGATTATTTATATTTAATACAATTTAGTTAAGGTTCAGTTTAACTTCATATATAATAAACGTAAGAAGATTAAGTTTGTTGATTTTTCAAAGTTTTTCAGCACGAGAAAAATTGTTGCGATTAAGAAAAACTACTTAAAATCTTTTAGTCAAACATTTTTGTTATAAAGCTATATTGTATTATATATATTATATATACATATGTATATATTTTTTTTGGGTAGAAGAAGTTTATTGCATGACGCATCAACTCATCTTTTATTTTATGTTCTTTTTGGATATAAATTATTCAAAACATCGCCATTTCCATGCACTTTTCTTTTTTCCTTCATTTTCAAACTAATATCAAGCATTCTTTATTTATGAACATAAAAGTTATTGCTGCTGCTGCAAATACAAGGAAAAACTCGCACTAAAATTGAAGAGCCAAGCACAAAATCAACATAAGTAATCATCGATGCAATTTCATTGAGCTCAATTCAAAAACATTGCCCTGGAATGCCGGACAATGATCGATGTTTATGGCTCTGGCTGGTTGGTTCAACTACAGTGGGACAAATCTTTATTACTACAAAAAAAATTTTTTCTTGAAAAATAAGTAATAAGTAAATAAGTTTTATTTAAAATATTTTCAATAATATTAAAAGTTCAAAAGTTCTTGTTTTTATATTTTCTTTGTTTTTTTCTTTATTTTTTTTTTATATTTTTCCACAGTGCAGTAAACAAAATGAGTTTTGTTGTTGCTGCTTTTCCACTTTTCCACATTTGGCAATTTTATTTATATGCATACAAACACATACACACACACACATACATACTTTAGCATTTTATTACACTCGACAGCTATTTTCAATATATTACCACACAAAAAAAAAAAAAATCAAACCATAAAAAGGAAAACGCGTTCGTTGCTCGACTTTGCTTTTTACATACGGATGATGATGCTGATGCCGATGCCGATGATGGTCAGGACACTCTGAAAGGATATCAGTGTATCAGTATGTGTGTGTGTGTGTGCTTTCCATACTAAAAAACGCATAAATAAGGGTCCGCTGTCTTGGACTTACAGACAGACAGACAAAGAGCAAAATAACGGTTGTGGGTACATATATACAATATATGTATATACAAAACCTATGGCCGTTGCTCCTTTATATATATGTATATGTATAAATATTTGTTTGTATGGCGAGAGCATATCCTGCGTGGTGGTTTTCTCGTTTTCGCATCCTTCTTTCTTCTCGCGCGCATCCTGCGGTGGTTGTTTGTTGTTGTTCCCTTTTTTTGTTATGCATAAAAAGTGCTTAGCATAAAGTCGTAAAAAACGTATTTGCCGCTACACACACACACTAGCACACACACACACACATGCATAGTGATTCAATACCAGCAAAACATAAACCTATCGAATTGGCAGCATGCCCCGTTGGCATTTTGTTTTGACACTGTTGCTGGTTTTGCCTGTTTGACGCGTTGCCTTTAGCCGATTTAGATGCGTTGCTGCCGATAAGTTTTTTTTTCTGCCCCATCTCTATTGAGTAGTTTTGCCTAGTTTGTTGCCGGTGCTTATTTGCGTTATTATGAATTTATGACACTTGGGCGATGGGTGGGTGAAGTGGTTGAGGTTGATGTCCCTTAGAACTAGTTGACCAGCGGCTATTCTAGCAACGAAAGTTATACACTCTTCTCAAAAATGTAGTGAAAAGGATCTTTAAGTCCTTTAAGTATAATAAATAGTTTATGAATTTTTACTTTAAGATTTTAGTTCTAGCAAAAATAAAAAAATATTGTTAATGGAATTCTCTTGAGTTTCTTTAAGTGTACTTGAACGCTTGAGCCCAATTGCTATGGTGAATAATCGCTGCAGCATGAAAAATTCGCTGATTCGCAAGAAAATTCCATTCGGATCTTTTGCCTTAGCTCAAGTTTGTTTGTTCCATTTTTCCTTTCTTTCATTTGTTCTATTTTTTTCTTTATCTTTAGAAGGACTTTTGCCATTTTTTACGCAAATCGCTAGCCAGCAGTGCGATGAGGACTTGAATCAGCTTTATTGCGGGCATCATTATTTTTATTATTATGACCACTTACATTGCCCAACACCCACACTAATACAAACACAAAAACACACACATACATATATGTATGTATACAGATACACATACACATGAATTTAGCTCGTTTCCCCCTCGTTTGCTGCTGCTTTTTTAGCGGTCAGAAATGTAAATGTTTGTAGCCTGTTTGTTTGTCTGATTTTTTCTCTATTTTTTTTTTTTTTTTGTATGGTTTTTCTTGCCGCGTAAATAACTTCAACCCATTTGTGTGTGCAGGGCCAAACACCCCACTACCCATCCCCTTATTTCTGTGGCCTATGTATATCCGCAATATATGTTTGTATATAAAAATAAATTGAATTGAAATGCTAATTTTATGTTAATTGAAAGAGGTTTTTATGCATCCTGTAGATTTTTATGGCCTGTTTTTTCTTTATCAGTTCTGCTGATTTTTGCCAGTGGTCAGCAAAATTTACCGTTTAAGTCGCTAGTAGCACTAAAAGCATGCCATCAGTTCGCTATTTCGTGTAATTTTGTGTAGTTTTTATTATGTAAGCAACGTGCATAAAAATTCAATTGAAGACAATTTTCGCTTTTGCCTAAAAGCATGCAACATAAATTATTTTTATGCGTTTCTCTAATGGTTTTGTTTACAACACTTACTAGCGAATTTGTGATTATATTTGAAAAGAGAATATTAATTGAATTAATACATAACATTTAAGAGCAGATATATCTCTTATTTGTCCTCTTTACTTCGTTTGCACAACAGTTTTTATGCTTTTAACCTTTCTTTGAAGCTTTTATTTATGAAATATAATATAGCTTAGCTTGAATTCGAGTAATTCAAATGTTTATTAAAAGTCCTTTCATTTAAATATCATTTAGAATATAATACAAATTTATCCACATATCGCTTTTGCTCTGACTTTACTGTTTAGCTGTTTAGTTGTCCTCCACCTTTTCCACTGTCGAAGTCTGTCTACGTTCGAAACCGGATATCCTACTGCAGCACAGCAGACAACATTGACTAACACACACACATGTTGGAAACACACAACTGCAGCTAGAGCTCAACTCAAGCCCAACGAACTTTTTACTTTTCCCCCCATTTCGACATTTTCTTTTTGGCTCTTTTCTTGCTTATTTCTTATCGTGCACGCACAGTCCTGCTTTAGTTGATGTTGCTGCCTCAGGCAGGACACTAACAACTACAAAAGGAACCCCACATGCAAAGTTTCAAGCGCACGAGTAAGAATAGTTTTTGAAGGGTAATACGATGAATTACATACACTTTCTAACTATTCATAAAGTGTCTACGAAACCGAAATTTTGTCATGGATTTAAGAAATTTTATTGATGAAAAATAAGCCATATAGCTCTTTTCTCTTGTCAATCAAATGTTGATCAAGAAAATATATATACATATTCAATTAAACACTTGACATCACGAGTTAAGTAGCCTCCTGTTGCAAGCGTATAATAAAATAGACAAGCACCCATAAGCAGGCAACACTTTTTTTTGCTTCTGCTGCAAAACTTTTACCTCAACCAAATGGGGTGTATATATGTGTGTGTGTGTCTGTCTGAAGGACTCGCCAGTGTGTGTGTGTGTGTTGCTTTTGTACTTATTGCATACACATAAAAAGAAGAGGCTGTGGCAGTGACATAAAATCGATATTATTTTGCCTCGCCTTCGCCTTTCGCCTTGACTGCAAAACAGTTCGCTCTTCTTCTTCTTCCCCAAAAAGGACTCGCTGCCTGCATAGGCCATCGCAATTATGAGACAACCTGTAAACACGCCTACATTTTAAAAGCAACGACCAATAAAAAATGAAAATCCCAGCTCCTGGCGGCTCCTTTTGTATCCTGCCTTGCCCATGTGTGCGTGTTAGAGAGAGAGACAACCAATCACATAAAAAAATACCTAAGGCAGGCTCCATTTTCGTATTCTGCCATGTTTTTAAGGACAGCCGCCATTTGAAAATGTAAAGTTTGTCGATTTTTTATTCGTTTGGCCCAAAAAAACGTTTGAAGAACGTTGAACAACCCTCGACAAAGAGAAGGTTACCTTACCCTTTACCCCTTCTTTGCCGCTTGCTTCATTTGCATTTAAATTAAGGGTGACATAATTTACATAAGGGTAGTTAGTAGTCCCAATATCATCTCAAATCAGCGCACATAAATTTTGGCCAGTAAAATTTTGATAGCCATAAACCAGAAAAAAAATTCCAAATCAAATATATTTTGCTCGCTTTCAAAATTATTATTGGGGATTGGGCAAGCAATGCTTGATGATTGCTGCTCAATGTTTTCCATTTTTATGATTGTTATGCTAATGCAGGCAGAAAGTAGCAACTAAGCCACACGATGCCATACTGAATGAGTTTTATGCCAAGTTGGCCATAATAAAGCCACACAGCAGCAGCAGGTTAAGCACAGCGGGGGGGCTAGAAGGGTGTATGCTGGTGGTGCTTATGATTCATTGTTGCGGCTAGAAACAAAAACTTTGTTTAGCATAGGTAAAGCACACATAGTTTAGTTTCCTCTCATTCCATCTTTCTGTCTCTCTACCCTTACAGCTCATTAGCATGAAACAACCCTTAGTCCTTAGGTTTCAGTTGCCAGAATCTTTTGGGATTTACGCTCATTGCTAGATTTATGTGCTGTTTTCGTTGTCATAAAAACAAAATATATGCATATATAGCAAGCTTAAATTTGCATAAGTTCATGCAATGAGCGAGGCGCATAAAGTATCAAATCAAGCAAAATCATAATCATATTCAAGCAGAGCTTCATTTGCGTTGATAAGCTGGAAATAACTATAGGAAAGATGTGTGCGATTTGCGATTTTTCTCTTTGAAGTTTCTTGCAAATAAAAACTAATTTCCAAGATCAAAAGTCGTTTGCGTTTGAAAAAAAAAAACAAACTGATAAAAGTAACGAAACTAATTTAGTAAATGGAGCGCCGCAAAGTATGCAACAAATTGCAAGAAACAAAAAACTGACTTCAAAAAGCCAGGCGAAATAATAGACAACTAAACACGGGTACAAAAAGCGTGAGAGGGGGAAATGGGGGTGAATGAAAAGAGTAGGAATCCTTGAGCCCTAACATTTCTAGCCTGTCTGCCAGCCAGTCAAAGTGCAAAAGACATTAGGAAGCATTTTTTGTTGCCTGCGCTAAAACCAAAAGGAATTTTCACTTTAGAATTGAAACAAGCAATGGGAAGAGCTTAAGAGTGGCAGTAGGTGGGGCAAGTAACCCCTACTTGGGGGTGGTTGGGTAAAGCTGTCTTTGATTATAACTCCAACACCTACGGGAAGAAGTGATGGGGAAATGAAATGAAATTGCGACGACGATTGACAGTTGAAAATATAAATGCGGATTTGTGTCTTGTCTGCGTGTGTGTGTGTGCGTGTGTGTTTTGGGGTGTGTTTTTGGCTGCTCAGCCAATGTGTGTTGTGTTTGTGTGAGTTTGTGTTTGAAGTGTGAAACGAATGTTTTGCTGCAGATAAGCAAAATAACTGTAATAAGAAATTCTTTTTTATTTGCTTTTATTCTCAACCCCCCACCACCCCAACACACATACCAGTCGAACCCTCCCTCCTTTCCACCACCTCCACCCCGCACGTCTTTGCGACGGACAGTGTCCATTCATGTTGTGAGTTGTGTTTTATTCTCCTTGCTTTATATTCAAAGTGATGTCCTTGTTGTGCTTGCTGCGCTGTCCATCAGGACACATCACACACGACGCTTGTGAAATGCGTGCCTAAGACGATTTCTTTTATTATTTACGGCAGGCGTTGGGGGAGTGGATTGTAATAGAAATCGCCTTGGACACTCTAACCGACATATGTCTAATGCTAATGCGCATTGTCTGTCCGTCCGTCCGTCTGTCTGTCTGGCTGGCTGGCTGTCTGTCCGAAGTTTCTTTCCATTGTGTCAACGAGCGGCTCACAAATCGAATCGAATTGAGAGAGAGAAGGATGAAAGCAAAGCGAAGAGTTGTGGATATTTCATTTAAGCTGTCGATGGTGTCCTCGTCCTTGTTCTTTATTCTTGTCATAGCAATGTCCTTAAGCTAGACTAATTTTACTTTTTTTTTGGAATTTCTGTTTAAAGTTTTGCTTAAAAAAGTAAGTAAAAAAAAACGTGAACGTCTTTAGTTGAAAGTTATTGAAAAAATAATTGACTCCCCAATCAAAACTTATTTCAAAGTAGTTTTGTTTAGCTAACCATGCAAAGAACTTATATTTTCCCTAAGATCTTAACTCCAATCATAGGAAAGCCTGCATTTCTGTCTACTTGCTTACAATAAATTCCTATTTTTTATTTTTAGTTATTATATTGTATATTAAGTCATTATAATGAGACTATGGCGTGTTCCATGCAAAACTCAAAGCTCGAAAATCTTATGCATAGCTAATTGTCTCAAGGAGATGGAGGCAAGAGACAGGGGAGCGGCAGTCATGGCAGCGGCAGCGGCGGCGTTAAGAAGTCGCAAAAGTTTGCATGCGAGGCAAAAATCGCAATGTTTTAATATGAAAATGGAGTGTTAATTTATTGGTCTGCATAGACAGGGTGCCACATCGGTGGTAGGTCCATTGCACGACTGCAACACAGCACCACTGCGCCGCATGCAGCAACGCGTCACTTGCAACACTTGCACCACCCGCAGATAGACTGAATGCATTTGCAATATTTCACACTTTAGTAAATTTGCATGATCAGCGCCAGCCGCACGAACGATTCATGCATTCAATTTATGAATATCTTTCGATATCGTTTTGAATTCTCTTTCATTCTTGTTTTTCTTTTTTTGTTTACGGATATCCAAACAGATCTTTTAATTACATTTGAGTGCGATAAGAGCATGTAAGTAGAACAGATTATGCAATTTTAACCTGTTAATGGCACCTTGTCAGACGAGGATCTGGGTGCATTTTAAACTTATAAGAAAGAAGTTCAAACAAGTCTGAAAAGTCTGTGCAGAATATGCAGTATATGGGGGCGAGTATACAGCAAGAGAATCTATTCTTTTCATTAAGTTTTGTAATATGTTAATGACTTTTTCACCTAAGAAATAAGTTTCGAAAAAAATCGTGTTTAATAATTTTATAAAGAGTTTTCTTGGATTGAGTTATGAACTTAAGATTGCATTTAATATTTATATACACCCTACATGATTAATACACATCCATTTTGTGTTCTTTTGATTAAAAATCCATAGGTCTTAGTTTGATTTTAATTTGCCTTGCACTGAAATTAGTTCCAGCACTATGCAAAATATACTAAAACAAAGAAGTTTATTGGTTGCATTTCCACAAAACATACTGCTATTAATCGAGTTAACACGCCTAGCCACAACTAATATTGGTGAGGAAAAGAAAAGAGAGAAAGAATACTGCTAAGCAACTTTTGGCAAAAAAAAACAAGGAAAAGAAAAACTACTCGCAATGTTAGGCCAGGCGGAGCGGGCAAGCACAGCTTGTACAGCAAGGGGTGCGAGGGAAGAAGCAAAGCGCTTTAAAGTAAACTACTCTTAACTAGAAATTTATTAAATTATGCCTACTAGTCTATTATTATGCGATTTAATCATATGTTTGGCTTCAGTTTAATAGCTTTAAAAAGCTAAGAAAAAATAGCAAATTGCAAAAACTCATGAGAATCTTTCTCTTTTTTGTTGTTGTTGTGTTTTGGTTTATATTCAATGCAGTTTCTTAAGAACAAATTGGGTTTTAATGTGTTTATTAGCAAAAAAAAGGAAAAAACAATTTTGTGAATTTTTCGGATTAGCAGCGTTTCATGTTGTGACGGGAGATGAACATCATGAACGAAACGGAAAATCATGTTTTAGCCTCATAATAAGCCAAATGAGTGCACTAAATAGTATTCAAACTAGTTGCTAGGCAGAGAGAGAGAGAGAGAGTGGGGGTGGGGGTGGATTTAAGCCATAATGCATAATGAATCGCGTGAGTTTTGATATGAACAAGAAAACAATTTGCATTTCTTTAGACGTTTGTGACCTTCTCTTTGTTGCTACTGTCAATTTCGTTGCTATAGTAATTTGTAGTTTGCATAATTTGATGTCTTATTCTGCAGCTGTCTATAACTAGATACATATGTATGTATGTACGTATGTACATTGTGTAGCTAACTTAGATATGTATCTTGGGCGTTCTAATGGCATGTTTCATGCACATTTTCCCAGAAAAACTAATCTAACATGTCTTGTGCCACAACTTAGCTATGCATCCAATTGACTTAAAGATACTCCCTTCAATATATAAAGTATAAGTACTACATATATGTATGTACACATATCTTCTCGTTCATTATAATAATATTTCCCGCATGTTTAAAGCTCATTTGCGATGCTTGCATTTTGCTTGGGTTGGCATGTGGGTGTGGTACTTGGTTTCTCCAATTCTTTTCCCATTTTTATTTTTTGGTTTATACTTTAATCAGTCTCGTTACGATTTTTAATGAAATCGTACAGGAATACAGAAACATAACAATATTTATATCGTAACAACTCTCTAAATAGGTCGACTTAAAATACTTCGATACAAACATCAATAATAAATCTTAATTATTGTCTAGAAACTTGGATATTTAGTTACCAAATTTTATCACTTGATAATTAATTCACTTTTATAAACATCTTATAATGAGTTAAATTTATACTTAATGCTTGTAAATTTAACTAACACAAAAAAAATACCCAAATCCAATAACTTTACTTTTTTATTCTTTTGTTCTCGCTCTCTTTTGATTAAATTAGTGTTCGGATTATGTTTCGCCATAACTCTTCGCAGATTTTACTAATCAGCATTATTTTCATAGTTTACGAAGTTTTGCACAGTTCCGCTTTTGATGTTGCCTTTGATTCGGTTTCTTTATCTACAACTTGGTATCATAATTGCAGATTCCAATGAACATCCATATTGTTGTTGTTGTTGTTGTTGCTGTGTGCATTTTTAAGCAGTTCGCGAAACGGATTATGAATGACCAAATTATATGACTGTTGCAAATAAATCAACTGAAATTGTTGCTATTTGCTTGGTTTGCCTGCATGTGGCACAACAAAAGACTTAAGAAACAAACGCGCGCTACAAAACCAAAAAACATAAGATCAAAAAAATCGTTGTGATATATGTATGTTAAAGTGTTGTGTAGAGTATATAATACCCTAACGTAGTTAAAAAGTTTGATTGCGAAAAAAAGTTAAATTTAATAAAAGTTTTCAATTAAAAATCTATCTACAGGGTATCTGCTAGTTGAATACTCTCAATTGCTGCATTTATTACTAGCTCATAATTATTATTATTTTATGTTTTTCTTTTACAAACGCAATCACACTAGCAAATTGTGAGTTATGTTGAAAAGCAACAAAGTGTTTGGGAAAAAAGTTTACAAAAAAAGTCGAAAAATGGAAAAAAAATAAATGATTTTTATTCGAATAGCCAAGGATAGTTATAAATTCGGTTGGTCTTAGTGCAGCTGCAACAGCAGCTTGAGTGCACTTTGCGTATCATTATTTTTTGTGTTTTTTTTTTTTGAATGCATTTTTTTCTGTATTTATTTCCTTGTTGGCAATAGAACTCTTTGGTTGTGTTTAATGATGTTGTTGTTGTTGCTGCTGGAGCAAACGACAGCCAGAAATATGACTGTGCTTAATTAGCAACACGCAGCTTATGAATTAGCCCAAATGATATCATATTGCATTGGAACGAAACTTTTATTTTTTTCAAACTTATTTTCTTAATTTTGGTTTGTTGCCATAATACACTGAAGTTTTTTCGGTGTTGTGCATTTTTATTGCCACTTAGCTTAGTCTCTAAGACTAAGTTATTGTTGTTTTATGATTATTATTATTGTTTGTGTTGTTTTTTTGTTTTAGTTTTTTTTTTTTTACTGGCAATGCATGTCGGTTTTGCAGGCAGCTATCACTACAATTAAATTTGTTGCACTCGCCTGCACAAAATGCATAAACAGTTGCAGCAGTTGCAGTTGCAGTTTGTGCCTTGTTGTGTTGCGCCTCTGTTGGCAAATTGACACGCAAATCTTCTTGAAGCTATAACTATATGATATATATATATATATATATAAGTGTATGATACTCGACTGTATATGTCTTTGTATTTGTATTTGCTTAAGGCCGCCAACGAGGCAGAAACAAAAATTTAAAAAAAAAAAAAAAAGAATAATCAACGCTCTTTGCATTTTATGAGTTTCTGCTTTTGTTGCAGTTGCTGCTGCGGGTTATTAAATTTGTTGCTGCACAAATTACCACTAATAAGTACTATAGATAACCATCGGCACCGCACAACATATAAAAGTCGTAAAAATGTTTTATATAGATTAAAAGAAAACTTTCAATAACTCGCAACAGAAAATTATTATTTATTTTCGAAGTATTAAAACATAAAATAAATTTTCTCTTTTAAAAAAGTATTCAAAATTGTTAGTGTATAATCCAAGTCAGAGTAATCCAAGTTTATGTAAATTCCTTTATTGCGTCAGCAACAACCGAATTTGAAGCCAGTCGACAACTGTTTGTGGCAAGTGGCACGCTTCTCGTCTGCTTTTATAGTCCCCCCCATCGAGAGCAAAGTGGAATACAAAATTTGAATATGCGCACAAAATGTGCAAGGACCAACACAAACGAAACTGGAAGGTGAATTTCACAATCATTTTTTTTTCAGGGTTGCTTTACAGACAGCAGCTGTCGTTAAACAACCCTTTCATATAAAAAAGCTGTGTGTGTGTGTTAAAAAAGTGTTGTTGCAAAGGGGTTTAATTCCCCGACAATATTGTTACCCCTTTTTTTTTAGTTCCTTCAAAGCATTGCCAACACAAAGTGTAGCATGCATTTTAGTACACAGTGTTGCCAGACAGTTTGTGACAGCCTTGCCGGACAAGCATATTTCATTTGTGGTTTATTTTTTCCACTTACAAACTTTTTGTAAAATTTAAATTCAGCTTTTATTTATAATTTTATAAGTATGTTTTATCCGTTTTTCATTAACGCATTGGCCAAATATGCATGTTGTTGCTTGTCCAATTGGCAACAATCGCCAGTGCTGTCAATCAAAATGCAAATGCCTTTTTTCAACACTGGGCCTTGCTGTTTGTTGCCTCATTAAAAACGCAGAGTCGAGCTCAGTTTTGCCAAGCCTCAGGAATATTTGTATAATTTACATTTGCCAAGAAACGAGCAAAAAAAATCAGTCGACAAACAACAACAACAACAACAACAATTAAACGTTCTGTGAGTTAAATCTGCCTTCAGATGCTGCTGCTGCTGCTGCTTGGTGACACAGCTTGCAACTGGCAGAGTGAAGCAGTGGCAAGGTATACTTGCATGTGTTCAACAGCTGCTGCTGCTTCAAGTTTTTGGCGTTGCTGTTGTTGTGTTTGTTTCAACGGTTTTTACACGTTTTGGTCAAAAACATCAAAGTTGAGAGCTGTTTGAGTGACTGACTGAGTGACTGATTGACAGCTGCTTGTTTGCCCCGAGGCAACAACAACAACAATCGATTGTCACCAGCTTCTGTGTGTCATTTGGAGTGCAGCTGTAACAATTTATTTTTGCCTTTGAATAATTTGCCAAGTTTAGTTGTTAAGCTTTGCTGCCTTGTTGCCATTTTGCTTATTAACGCAACAATAATTGCCATCCGAATTTGCATAATTATATAGAAATCACGAGGTTATCCACACACACTACAAAATACTATTCAACTAATCGCATCGAATTGTCGAATTTATTATGTACAAACGATTTCAATTGCAATCTTTAAATCATTCAGTTTTTAGAAAAAACAAATACTTTTAAACGAAATAAATCATTCAAGTTTGTTTGATCTTTTATTTGGGTGAATTTTGGTTAGGTTGAAAAAACAAAACAAAGAATTTTTAATAAATGTTTTTGTTTATGGGTTAAGTTTCTTAAATTCTAAAAATAAGTCATAAAACAAAGTCTTTAATATTCCTTAATCTTTGCTATACAACTTATAGGAATTATAAGTCTGTTAAATAAATCTTTAGTTGAGAACGCTAAAAAAAAGTGACCTAACCTCCTTTGTATGCTTAATTCTCTAGATTTAAAATTCCTCATTGAATTGAACAATGTGCAAATGAAAGCAAAAAATAAAAAATAAAATGTTAAATATATTTCACATGGCTGGCAATTACCATTCACTCATGTTAATGCGAATGCCAATACCCTTAAGTCAGGCATTAATTCGTTTTGGTTTTTTTTTTTTTTTTGCAACGTTCACGTCAATAGCCAAGCGAATAAAAGGCCAAGACTCAAAAGCCACGATGAATCGATGACTCGTAAGCGCGATCATCATTTAAATATGTGGCAGACACGTCAGAGTTTGCGGTTGCAGCTACTGTTTTTACTGGGGGGGAAAGAGAGAGCTGAAGCGCTTTGACAGACTTTTGATGTTGATGGCGGCGCTTTGCAAAGATCGCAACGCCCCAATATGTTGAAACAACCACGCCACCGCCCCTTTGGAAGTGCATAGCCCCAAAGTGGGTCTTGTGCCATATTTTTGCGCTTATTAAAGATTTTTAAATACAGTAATTTCGAGTCAAAAGGCTCGAAGTGAAGAAGACTGTTGCTTATTTATATGTAGCGCGGCGCGGCTCTTGTAGCTAATTTCGATTTTTATATGGAATTATGAAAACTCATCGCACTAATTGTCCTTGTCTGTGAAATCCTTTTAAGCCAAACACAAATTATAATTATAGACAGGCTATATAGAGCCATGCGTTCTGTTCCATACTATAATAAATAATCAAGAGTTGTTAATTGTTAATGCACATTTATGGTTTGAGTCAACAACAATTTATGCAAACAATTTCCATTCTCAGTTGAAATCAAAGCAGCAACATATTTGCTTGATTTTGCCATTGAACTAATTGTTTCGATTTTGTTGAGTTATATGTATGCATTAAACACGAATGTTTTAATGTTCAAATGTGAATGTTGTTTTCCATAGAAACGAACAAAAACCGCAAAAAAAAACATTTGGTTATGAATACTATTTGAATTGGCTTTGAAGTAAGTTTAAATCATAAAAAGTTTAAATTATTTTCTAAGAATGCTTCAATAAAGCTTTAATAATTATATTTTAAATTTATCTATAATGTTTGTTTTATATAAAAAAAAAAACTTTATAACAATTTTGTAAATAAAAGTTGAGTTAAAGTTAATTAAATATGATAAACAAATATTCTTAAAAACCGCAAAAATATTATTTATTCTTGTTTTCCTACGTAGTGTATCAGCAAGTCGACTAATGATGTTTTTAGCATTTCAAAAAATCTTATGCCACAACTTTGTATTGAATTATAGTCAAATGCACTTGAGAATTAACATTTGGAATGCGTTAACAACTGGCCAAGTTGGCAATTAAATTGAATTGAAAAATCTGGTCAACATACTTATGCAAATCCCTCGAGCGAGTCAAACGAAACGAGCCACCAAATGTGGCAGTTGCAAAAATTTGCATAGAATGAAGCGAGGCCAAAACCAAAATAAAGTTGATTTGCATGCAACAGAGAATGACAGAGACAAACAGAAAGAGAGAGAGAGACAAATCAAGGATGCAGACTTGTGAATTTCTTTACAAATTTTAATAATAAATCGCAATAAATTATGATAAACATTAAAATAATTTACAAAATTAAAACAGAAATTACATGAAAATGAGTTGGTTGATGCGTGTGCAACAACAAAAAACAAACAAACAAATAAGAAGAGGCAAGGTATACTACACAGATGATGCATCCGCCAAAGCCTTTCCAAGAAAGCCAGTTCAACAGACTGAAGAGACGAGACAGACAGACAATCGATGTGCTGACTGATGTTAATAAGGCGTCTCATAAATTATCAACGAGCGAAACGTGGGGGAATGATGTGAAGTAGCAACTAGCTGCCAATGTGCAAGTTGCAACTGTTGTTGTTGTTGTCGTCGCTGTTGTTGTCTTGACATATGCAATGGCGCGCAGCAAAAAAAAAATTTACATTGCATTCAGACGGATGCGGCAGCAGCAGCAGATACCTCTTTTAATGATGATCAGTCTAATGATAATGATGTGGCGAAGACAGAGAGGGGAGGGTAGAAGGCAGCAAGCAACTATTAACGTGACAATTTGTGATTTGTGCCAAGAGAGGCCGGGCCAAAGCTCTTTGGTATTTAGAATCTTTCTCTTCGCTTCGCATCCTGTTTGTTGCTGTTGTCAAGTTGCAACCATTGCTGTGTGTTTTGCTGACGATGACTGCATTTAGATTACGGAATTATTTAAAATATTTTATTAAATGCGCCAGCTGTGAGCAGCAGCAAACTCTTTCAACGTCATCTTCAGCCTAGCGGGATATTAATTATATATATAAATAAATTATTCACAAGTATTGTGCGTTTAATGAATGCCTTGATTGAGCTCACTCACAATATTCTTAAAAAAAAAAATGTTTAATCAATAATGTTGAATTGAAGAAAAAAAAACAGTCACAGCGAATGGCAGACAGCACAACAGCGCCATCTAGCGTGTATATGGTGGGTTGGATAGTTAGGAATTTTATATAAGCTGGGGTTGGAAATGATCTAAAAAAGCATTCAACTTCTTTTCCCTGGAATTCTACTTATGCAAAATTGGACAAAAAAGGGTTGAAAAGTACAAGTTGGAATTGTTTTTTAGAAGGGTTGTTAGGAAAGAGTGGTGAAAATATATTTTTTTATATCCGAACATAGCTCAGTGTATTTTTGACGGTTCAAGAGAAAAGTACTGCAGAGAATTTCATGGAAAATATTTATAAAAATTATAATGTAAAAAAACTAAAAATGGTTGGGAATAAGTATCTCTTATTTAAATTTTAAAATCATACATTATTAAAAATATTCTTTTATTTCGTGTTTAGTATAATAATCGAATCTATCCAAAATTTCGACTGGCTCAAGCAACAGGAAAAGTATTTAATCATTCAAAGAATTTATATTACATTAATATTTTCTATTTCTCTTTTTAGCATCTCAACAAATATTCAAATCAAACCACCTACACAATATCAACAACGATTTCAACTTCCTAAAAACTCTTCGATTATGCTTCGACACGCAGTGAAAACAAAATCAACAAAAGCACACTTTCAATCCGATGACAAAATCCAAAGCTAATAAGTTCACATTGTTTAAACACGCGCTTAAGTGAACCCCCAACCAATTTAAATATTTTGTTAAGGCTTTGAGCCACAAAATTTCTACTAGGCCCCAAAAATAAACTTGACCACACTTCGGTTCGACGAAAAAAAGGGTGTTCAGCTGCTTTGAAAGCTTAAAAAACAAAATCTTTGAGCCAATAGGATTTTTTTTATTGCTTTGGTTTTTTGGCATATCATTTCCGTTTGTCCGAATCGAAAATAGTTGAAGACAACTGAACTGAAGGCAACTTGACAAATTAGACAAATAGAAAACATGTCAAAGAACTGAGCTGCATGCTCAATTAAGCCGCTTGACAGCTCCAACCAACCAACAACAACAACAACAACAACGAAAACAAAAACAGAAGCAAAGATCAGTTGAGAAGCAAGTGATTAAAGTGGATTGATAAACTAAAAAAATACCCTTTAAGACATTTTCGTTTTTAGTGTGAGAAGAGAAAGGAACAAAAACAGAGAGGAAACTTATAGAAATGAATAAGTTTTTAAGTTTAGAATATATTTTTATGTTCTTCTAAACAACTCTCATTAAAATTTATCTGTTTTCTATTCCATTTCGTGTCTAACATAGAAACTTTTCTTGTATCAAAATTTTTCGTGTGTTTACTTTCGATACACCCAACTTTAATTCATGCTATTTAGAAGGAATTCACAACAAAAACAGATTGAAAAAAATTAATGCCACGTCATGTAGCTTGTGGTTGCTGCTGCGTAAGACCAGAGGTTCGTGCCCCAAACACGACGCTAATTAGAATAAAGCCGACGACAAGTAAAATCCGTACCTTTAGGCCTTTAACCAAAAAACGAAAAAGAAAAAAAAAACTGTTTGATCATGGCTTAAACGCAATTAACAATTAACCTCGAAGGCATCGAGGCATTTAAATAGTAGTACATTTAATTTCACAGCTAGCGCGCGATATTGATCGCTCTGCCCTGTACAACAACAAAAAATTGGGATACAATGAAAATGGTCGAGTCATCAAAAACCGTTGCATGCATAGATCGATTGTGAAAGGTCTCTTCTGGTGTTGTGTTTTACAGTTGCCCCCAATAGAATTCAAACACCTCGTCGGCTAGACAAACGTCCGTCCGTCCATTCGTCGGTCTGCGGCTTTGTCTGCGGCTGGTAATCAAAATCCTTTTATAGCATTTACATAGCAGCACATACAAACTGAGCAAATGCCTATGGCTCTGCCCCATTGGCTGAGTTGGGGGCCAGCCAGGTCCAGTAACTACTATCGAGAGAAGGCAGTGAACGGGCGGGGGGGTAGGAGTGGCAACACTGGTGACAGCCAACAAACACTGATCGTGGGAAAATGATCGATTTCATTGCGTTTTAGCGTTTTGGGTAGAGTATTGTTGTTGCAGTTGCCGTTTGCTGTTCGCTGTTTGCAACGCGTTGCAACGTATCGCATCGTTTTGCTATCGTATGGGGTATCGTTTGGATATCGGATCGAAGTCTACATGACAACAAACATGCCAGCTGGACAAATGGACAAATGGACGAATGGATGGATCAATGGATGGACTCTCAACTGAAACGTGTTCATAAAGCAATTTTCGACTTTGGTCTTTGGTTTTTTCTTCTTCTTCTAGTTGTTATAACATTAATTGTCGTTAGTATTTCGTTGGCCTTTTTGTTGTTAGTTTTTTACAGGTTTTTGTTTTTGCTTTTTTTTTTGCAACGTTTTAGTTTTATGTGAAGCATCTGACAGATTGTTGCTACCAATTTGAGCGAGTTGGCCACCTTTGAATATTGATGTGATTTTAAAAGATATATGAACTTTTTGCTTTTGCAATCTCATTATTCATCATATCCAATGCAATGCCTCAGCAAACAAACAACTTTAATGCCTTATAAAGTTACGACAGATTTCACCTTGTAATGGTATTTCGATGTTTTATATTATTGAATTGAATTATTAATTTATTTTGATTAATTAAGTTTTTATGAAAATCTCACAGTTTTGCAGTTTATTGGCCAGAGCCAACATCAATTATGATATTCAATTTGTTTTTTGTTTCAAACTCGTCTAACTAATGCCAAAAACGGATTAAATGGATTTACGTGCGACGCCTTCAAGGAGTTGAAATAAAACACACAATCAAAAGACTCTGGCAAAAAACTTGAATTGTTACGAGTTTTGTGTTTTGTGTTGAAGAAATTATAATGCAGCTGCAATTACTCGCCAATTGTCGAGAGGAAAAACTTGCCGCCTGAGTAGAGAACGTTGCTACTAAAACGGGTGTTAATCCAAAGGAAAAGCAAGCAGAAAAGTCTTGTTTTTGTATTTTGTGCTACTTCAGTCAACGGTTCTTCTTCTTCGCTCGATGTGGTCGTCTGGCTATGCCCAAATGGAGAATAGCTGATTATTTTTATTATAATTGTGCATTTATTGGCGTGAGGAAATGTCCTCATGCCCCTCTCTCTCTTCAGCAAACAGATCGTATGGCAAAAGCATTGATTTTTGTATCTCAATAAAATTGTATTGAATCTTTTGCAGTCGTTTTGCCACTTAATTGTGCCGCCGTCGTTGTCGCCAACCAAACTTGCCACCAAACATTGTGCTAATGACGGACGACACCTTGCCACACCATTTGCCAAGACAGTGTTCCCTTGGCTCGTTCGTTCCTCCCTACTTCTTCTCTGTGGTTCTGGCATCCCACTATAAGTCGCAAGTCGCATAAACAACCAACGATTGCAACTGCAACAACCTCAACAAACGGTCTGAATAAAGTCGCAACTTCTCTTTGATTTAACACAAACTTGGCGCTTGTTGCTACAACATTTCTCGCTTCTTTCTGCCCAAACCAAACCAAAAGATGCCAAGAAACATGAATTTTTTTTTTATTTTCGGGCCATTTCTATGACTTGAATGATGCCGACAATGTTGCATAGATTATATTGACTGATTGGGCCAAGTTTAAACCAATAAAAATTGTCTTCGCTGCAACTCTATTAAATTATAATTTTTCCAACAACTTGTAACCAGATCATAAATTGAAATCATCACCTTAGAGTAATTACAGTAAGTCAGAGGTTGTTTGATTATTTATTCTCCCGCCCCTTCGATCAATTAAATAACATAGCTGAGACAGTTTAAATGCTTTAGCAATTATTTCATTAAGTGCACTACAATTACAAGTACCATTTTTTGTTATTTATTATTATTATTATTATTGAGTGCATCGATTATTTTTCATCATCTCGAAAGCTGATATCAACTGTGAGAAAAGTTCAATGAAAATGCCACTGGCGCCAGTAAAGCGAGCCAAAGAAGCTTAAGAAAACTATCGATAATTAGTTATCGAGATGCATATCAGAATTATAAATGGTGTTGCTTTAAGGCCTTTAAAGTCGAGTTTATCACAACAAACCAATCGGGTGAAAAAACGTTTGAATCTTTCGTTGGTTTTGGGTTTCGTTTTTTTTCTTTTGAGTTGGCTTAGTTTTGGGGCGGAGCTACTATGCTAATCGAGTCATGTTTAGGATTTGGCTTGCTTGTCACGTATTCGCTGCTTTACACAACAAATCAAGTTTCTTTGGTATTATGTTTTTGTTTTTGTTGTAAGTTGCGTTGGGGCAGTTTCTTGATTGATGACTGACACGACTGTAAATGTTTGCTTAAAAAACAATTAATGCTTTTGCAGCGTTGTTGCAGCGTTGCATAAAAAAATAATTGTAATAATCATAATCATAATAATCATTTAAATCATTTTAATCAAGTCCATGTCTTGGCATAAAGGCGCACGCCAACGCCTCATTTGTAATGGTCCAGAAGCAGCCGCATTTACTTGCAACTAGCCAAAACATCCCCCCAAACACCCTTCGTTTTAACTTGAATCAGCACCTACTCCTACAACTGAATATAGCCCAAAGCCTAATTACATTGCCTCGGTTTTGTTTATGAATCTACTTATAAACTTTTGATACTCTTTTCAAAATGGGGTTATTATATATTTTGTTTTGATCAGAAGTCAGAGCAGTTTTGATTCCGTTTTAGATACAAACAAGATTCTAAAACTATATTATATTATATTGTTATGCATTTTAATCTTTATTAAACATCGAATAGTTATTGTCGCTTAGTTTTACCTTTTTTACAAAAACTCTCTTAAATCTCTTTTCCTTTTTTTTAGAGTATTCCACATTCTTTACAATCATCCATTTCTTCATTATCCAACAGTCTTTGTTGCATTTGCGACAATTAAAATTACTTAACTCAACTTTCTGTTGTTTCTTATTTTTAATGTTTCTTATTTTTTTTTGTTTTTTGCTGTCTGGACTTTTTGCATAATCTCGCAATTTGACAAACGTCAGAACGTGGCTCATTAAAACCACGTGTGTGTGTGTGTGTGTGTGTGTGGTAACCATGTAAGCGAGAGCAGTTTTAGTACTATCTGACAACCCTTTTCAATGTTCACATTTGAATTTCAATTTAAATGCAAAGTTCAGTGGCTTTTAACGCTTTTGTTTGACGGCTTAGCCTTTAAGGCTTAAAGTGCGTACAAGATTAATTGACTTGGCCAAGAAGAATTGCGTGTGGCGTCACGTAAAGTAAAAGCAGATAAGTACAAAATGAACTCTGGGAATCACACTGAATGCGAATAGAAATAGTATTATAATATTCTAAAGTGTTGAAGGGAATAATGTATTAAATATGTCAAAAATTAATCTGTGGGTTAAATAATGCTGGATTGTTAGAAGATTTTTTCCAAAAAAAAATCCTAAGAAATATTTTTAATATGATTTTTATTGTAAGTAGTAATTTTTAATAGAGCGAAATCTCCTTTATAAATTTATATATTAATTTTAAATGAATTTTTATTTGAAATTATTTTTTTCTAGTTGGTTAAACATTTGAGCAAAATTCTTTAGCTAATGTATATAATTTTTACAAGCTTAAGAAATGCCTTTTTTTATCTATTACCTTAACAACAATAATTGTAATAACTATTGCTAATAAATAAACATGAATGAAAAAATTCAAATTAAGATTTGAAATGAAATTCTTTAGATTTTAAAATGGCATTTAAATAGCCATCATCAAATCAGTCAGTTTATGTTGAGTTAAGAAAGCTTTGGTGTATAAGCCATAAACGTATCTTGGTAAGTGCGTGTCATTGTGTCTCTCGCTGTCTCCTGTCTCCCTCTGTTGCAGTGACTTCATGCTGTCATGATTCTTGACCAAGCAGAACGGCCGCCTATGAAGAATTCTACCATAAATCATGGCCATAAAGCCAGGCAGCTAAAGCCCAATGACAACCTAACGGCAGTTGCTCTCTTGACAAGTGGCAACTCGCGGAAACATTTTACTCTTACCTTTTCAGAAGCTGGAAGAAACTATACTTCATATAGAGTATAACTTTGTGTAATTTATAATGATGTGTCAATAATTTGTGTGTGTTTGCAATTTAATGCTAGATAAACGCACAGAAAACAGGGGCTTGCACTTTAGTGTTTTGCCAAAGGTGTTGAAACTGCAAAGGGGATTAAAGAATTTGTTGCAAAATGAGAAATGATTTTAAGTAACTAAATTGGTTTGCTTTAGATGTTGTTGGAAACAATGCTAGGAAATAAGTTGAAGTTGGAGAGTCAAAGAACAAGTAAACAAGTCTTTTTGCACGTTCCACACAAACTAATGTTTAGTGTATATAAAACTCAATAATAAACTTAATAATAAAATATTCAAAACAAAGACGCCGCCTTTTTCATAACTTAATTTCAACTAAATGCCACTAAAATATGTGTCATTTCCATCTTAATTATTAGAGAATCTACAGCTGAGTTTTAACTACGCGAAGGCGAATCAAAAATACCAAAAATAAAGCCAGAAGAAGCAGCAGCAGCAGCAACAACAGTCGTCCAAAATATTTGAATGGCCAAGTTGAAAGTAATTTCTGGAATGTTTTTTACTTCGCTTTTTTTTTTGCTGCTTCGAACGCAGCGCATTCAAATTGAATTTGCAACGTTGGCGACCGTCGGTGGACTACAAAGGCGAAATACCTCAAAATGCAAACGACAGGCTAATAAGACCAATTGGACAGTTTGGAATGCCAACGATCGCTGCATATGGTAAACAATTGTTTTGAGGCCTTAACATTATTATGCACGCATCGGGCCAAGAGAGTTGGCCAACTGGCCAAGATCAGTTGACAGCTTTCTTTGAAGCGAAAAAAAAGATCCATTCACTGAAACTCACTAAGCGCCACTTAATTGCCAGCGGATAAAATCAAAAGCCAGATCGTGTTTGCAGATACAGATACAACAACACATTTAGCATTAAAGATATGCAGGCATTGTTTTTGAAGATATTTTCAGAACAGTTTGTTTGCCGTTCGATTTTGTGATGAAATTCTTATGCTCGATTAATTGTTGATTAATTTTTATGTGTCAGGGCAGCAGGGACAACAACAACAACAACAAAAGTTGATTGTGCAACATTTTATAAACAGCAAGAAAGTTAAACGGGATATAAGGGATTTTTAAACAAATTTATGACAGAAAGTGATAAATAAATTTTTGAATGTTTTGGCAACTAAAATTAGTCAGGTAATTGTTTTAAAAAATAATGTCAACTGTCTAGGACTTTAACATAAGAAATTGATGTAATATTAGAATGTCTATAAAAATAAATAATAAAAGAATATGTGTATACGAAGTATTCAAAAAATCTTTTATAATTATGTAATTATCTTTTGTCTTCAACAGTTTCAGATGGAAATCTGAAGAAAATATTACAAACATTTAAGCTCCTGTTTTTAAGAGTTAAATGAACAATTTTGTGCCAAGTTTTTATATAATAAAAAAAAAAACCTCATAGACCATTTCAATCAAATATAAGTTTTGTATGCTTTAAGTATATAATTTTATTATTGCCTCCCGACAACTTCATCGGAATTCTACAAAAGTGGAAAATCAAACGACTTTTGAAGCATTTATAAATAATTTTAACTTTATTTAAAACTTTCCATGATCTCTTCATCCAAACAAATAGTAATTCTCGCATCGAGCTGATGATTTTCAAATACAAACTGTGCCAATGGCAGCAAAGGTGGAAACCCGTTTACGGTTAACACAAATCCAATTGGATAAACCCCGTGAAATATGTGGCAACAAGTGTGACAGTTAACATTGTTGTTGTTGGTAATATGTGCAGGCGTTGTAGATAATGTATCTACGAGTAGAATCGAATGAAGCACGTACGCAAAGAGGCCCCCAAAGACCATAGGACAATAAGCGAGCATAGGCTAGAGGAGCACCGCAGCATGCTAAGCGGCTGCTCCACCTCCAATTGGATTAAAACCCACACGCACACAAGCACACACACGCACACACACATAGAAGTCGTAAGCGATAATCATAAATTTAAATAAAGCGAAACAAAAGCTAAATGCACGAACATCAGCGAGAGTGAGACAGATATCGAATGATTTGAATAATGCGCTAGTATGTGAGAGCTTTACAAAGCTCATGCAGTTGGCGTGACTTGTGTGTTGTGTGTGATGCGGGCGGCGTCTGTCTTGCTCGCACTCGGCAGAGAACAAGAGCGTCGCATACTTGTGCAGCTTTTGTGGAACCTAAGAGAGCACAAGAGCGAGTGATCGCGCTTTGTTTTGGCAATGTGTGTGTGTGTGTGTGTGAGAGAATTATTGTACTTGTGCCAAAGAGAGCTTTGTCGTTTAGTCTCCCTCTCTTTGGACGGAACAGGTTGCAATTGCTGCTGTTTGCTCGCGTGTTGCATGCTCCAACGCACTTGTATGTGTTTTTGAGGAGAGATATATACAGAGATAGTATGCATTGCAGTTTGCCGCCGTTTGTTTATATTCGCATATGTCTGTGTATTGCGAAAACAACAACAACTTGTTGCCTGTTTTCGCGTTTCGCGCTTTTGGCCCAGACACACAAACAGTCAACTGGCAAGCAGTCAGCCAGCAGTCAGTTAGTCACTTAGCCGCTTGTTGCGCAGCGCCTTTTGTAAGATCGGCGCATCTTTTAAGATACATTTTCAGTTGAGTTACTTCACCGAATTGTAACTCAAGCGAACTCGCGCGCGTTTTACGTTCAATTTTACAACTTTTAATCTGCCAAGAGAGAGACTCGTAACTTTAGACTGCAACGGCCGCCCACCCCTCTCTTCGCAATCGTTTTAGCCCATTCGTCGCGTGTTGAGGTAGCTTCAAGTTGAGCTTCAAACTTTAACTTGAGCTTCGTTTGTTTTAGTTTTAGTTTCAGTTTCAGTTTTGCGCTGCTCCGTTTTGTGTGGTTGCTTTTGCTTTTTGCCATCTCTCTTCTCGACGATATTCGCGTTTTTAACGACGGCATTTTGCGCGCGGCTTCAAATTCGATTAATACGAAAAGATCAACAATCAAAAACAAAATTCAAAAACAAACAATCTTAGTTCTGTGTGTTTTGATAATTTCGGGCTATGAAACTGTTGCAAGTGTTGAAGCTTATAATAAACTTGCAATAATTACGCTTAATAAAGTTGGCCAAGTGCGATTTAAAAAAAAATATTGTTGACTAAATGAAATAAATGTTTACTTTTATGGCCAAAGAATTTAAAAATCAAAGGTAATTTAAATAAAAATAAATAGAGTAAAAAAAATATATTTTTCAAGAAGGGAAATTATTTTTTAAAGTTAAAATTAAAAAGAATGTTCGAATTTACTGCAAATGCATAAATTCCAAGATTAAAAGTATTTAAAGAGACTATTTTGATATGAGAAAAAAAATTGAATGGTATTATTCTTAGTTTAATTAATTATTTTTTTATTTTCGATATGATCTTATTTAAGTTAAGGTCTAAAACCTTTTTTTGGCACGATTCCTAGTTAAATTCTTTGTTTACATTGCTTTCGAATATTGTAGATTTTTTTTAGCATCAGCAAAGCCTTTTAAAGATTCTTTTCTAAAGTGATTTTCATTTTCAAATGTTTTGTTGGCGTTCTTTTAATCAAAAGTTATTGTAGGTCTTGTCAGAACAAACGTTTATGATCATTTAATACCCAGGCATATATTAATCTGCAGTTGAAGCTTATCTTAAATAAACTTGACGACGTATTTCTTACAAGTTTAATATTACATTTAACAAGTGCCAAAAACTTGCAATGGCAACGAGAGCGAGAGAGAAAAGTCCAAGTGTAAATATCAACAATATGTTTTGAGTGGCTTTCGCAATGTGGCACTAACGATAACAACAACAACAAGTGCCACCAATAAATGTTATTGAAATTGTAATAAATACAATAAACAATAATACACAAAAAAAAAAAACAAATCGATCGATCGATTTACAACTTTTAAATATTGTTCGTCGACGTCGTCGTCGTTGTCGCCGTCTTGTTTTTTTTTTTTCAATGTAAATATCAATGATATAGATTTTGCTGCTGATAAGCTGAGTTTGCTTTTGTGTTTGTGTTTTATTAGCATAACACTTGTGCGGCTCAACCGACAACCGACAACCGACAAACCAAGCAAAGATACAGATACAAATATTGAGTGCAAGGCAGAATTGCTGCCAACAGCAGTTAACTGTGTTGTAGCGACAAGTTGGCGATGTCAACTGCATTTCTTTTACCTTATTCAAATGCCGTTATCTCGCAGTCGCTACATTTGTATATAGATACAGATACCATTCGCTTTAAACGATCGAGTGATTGATTATTTTACTGCATTTGTTTGTTGTTGTTGTTTGTACAATAATAAATATTTGTCGCACTCAACGCAATGCAATGCAACGCGACGCTTCGAGTTCTTCGTCTTCTTCATTGACTGCTGCTTAGCCTAATTAGATAAAAATGGTAACCGCGCTCTTCATCAACTAGTATTTAGTATGCCACACGTTGCCACCAAGATAGCAACAACAACAACAACATGTGTGGAATCGTATAACGTATCTTTGCTTTTCTCTCTCTAACTTCTTTTCTAATACCATTTTCCATATTCGGTCGCCCTGCATGTACATAAACTGATTAGCCTCGAATGACAAAACTTATTGGAATATTTATGTTTCTATCTATCTGTATCTGTATGTCTATAGCTATATAGCTGTATTTGTTGACAATTGCGTCGAAACTGTTTAAAGAAAATGAGTTCAATTTGTTTGTCATGCAACTGATAAGGCAACTTCTTCTACCTCTAAAAAGTGGAGAGGAGTGAGAGGTAAGAAACCTATATATATATGCATATATCAGATAATGCCATTTGCTTCTAAACAAAACACAAACACTTTGCATATCAATGCTGACGTTCATAAAAAAAAGAGAAAATAAATAACAAAAGCCAATTGACACTTGACAATAACAAAAATAATCAATTGGCAGGCCAAATAAATTGAGGGTTGTTTTTGAAGGCGTTTTGAAGGCAGCGGCGAGACTTGAAAAATACGCTACAATATAATAAAAGTTAAAGAAAGAAGCAACTTACGTTTTTTCTGGGTAAAAATCATCGACTGAAAAAAAGAGAATATATTTTATTATATTAAAAAATATATTATTTTTGATCAGATTTAACTTATTAATTTTATCAACTATTTAATTTAAGCTATAATTTCTCACTGATTTTTATCATTTTTTTTTTTGCAATTAAAAATTGTTTTTATCTCTTTGTTTAGTCAAATTTCCCATGTGTCATAAAATGAACAAATAAGTCAGAAGTTGGAATCTTATCGATATTTGCCTGCTGCAAATTCAAATAAAGATATATGTATATATTTGAATATGATTCATTTTGTTGTTGAATTATGTCATTTGTCATTGACAAATGATAGGCAACAAATAAAAATGAATGGAAATAATAATAAGAACAGGATACAATTAGATTTCTGCTTATAAAATAAGCAAATTTCTTGACTCGTGCAGCAAATAATATTATGTTAAGTTATCTTAAACATTGGTCTTAATCATATCTATAGAAAAATATTGCATGACTTTACTATATTTCGTAATCACATTCGCAATCGGAAGCAACAAATACGATTAAGCTGATTAAAATTAATGAAATTCACCTGATTTTTCCACTGGAATTGTTGATTTCTAGGAATTATCAGTACTATGTTCTTGATAGTTCTAATTGGCGGTTTAGCTAACTGTATTATATATATATGAAAATATAGTATGGTCTGTTGCTGATGTTCTTTTGCTCAAAGATCGAACATGAGATTGTGATTCTGGACTAGTAGCTCTCAGCACTTAACAGAACCTCATTATAGACATGAAGCTAAGATTTTTGTATAATTTGCTCGAAAGTTGGAAAGGATTCAAATAAAAAGAACGGTTATGTTTCTGATATATTTTCTGATAGAAATTAAAGAGATATAGTATCACTACGGTAATAAAAATCCTAATTGAATCAGAGTTAGAATAATCCGTATCAAATCATTACTTAAAACATTAAAGGACTTTAAACTTTGTGAATAATAGATTTATTATTTATTTTATTTAACCTTTTTTTTAAAAAAAATCACTTAAACTTTGCACCTTATTCTACAACCAATATGTTTTATTGCAAGTAATTTCCCTTCTAATTAAAACTCTGTTACTCATTCACAATTATACTTTTTATGGGCCTTGTGCCATGTGATTAGTTTTTATTGGCCGAGCTGTGTTCTGAAGAAACTGACTTCAATAAAAATTTTGCGTAATAACAATTAGAAAACTGTCACGCATTGGTACTACAGAATATGGTAAAACAATGAGTGCCATTCATTATTGAATTGCTTTTGGACTACAATCAAACCCGAACAGACTTTGTTTTTTAAGTGGCTTTTATTAAATTGGCGATATCACAAATGGCAATGAGTAACTACTTGGCAGGCGTCTCTCTCTCAAGAAAGTTAAGAAGTAATTTTACTGCAAATGAATAAGTAAACTAGTTCGAATATATTCAAACATTCATTTATGCATATCAGCTTATCAGTTATTAATTCATTTCTTTCGTTTTTCCAATTGATAATTTGTTTATTAGGCTAATTTAAAGCTGCAAACACTGAAAATGGGCTAATTTGTCTTAGTTCGTAAGTCACAATTGTTTCATGCCCCATTGCAAGTACGGGGGCAAAGAGGGTGGGCAGTGATAGGTTAAGTCGCTCAGGTGGAAAGGGGGCAGAGCACGTTGGCATTTAAACAAATGGGGCGCCGTCCTATATGAAACTGTCCCATTATTCATAGAAGATTTCGGTGTTGACATATATCGATTGGAAACTTTTGTTTTGTTTGTTTATGCATTAAATATAATTAATATTTAATATTTATGCGCAGTATGTAGCATTTCCAGTTAAACTTCAATTAGCATTTTAAGTCGCTGTGTGCGATAGATATTCATTTTCAACTAAACATTAATTGACAGTTCATATAAGCCACACCAAAAGTAAATTTATCACCAAAAATACATTAATTACACTAAACTCTATACACCCCAGCCCTACCTGCCTCCCTTCTTGCTGTCACGCTCCTCAATATCGCTTTAAACTATATTTGTATGCCTGTCCATTGCATCTTATCAATATTTACATATAACTATGGCAACACGTACTATAAACGTAATGCTATAAATTTATGGTAAACTTGCCTCAAGGCAAATCCAAGTTGCGTCAAATAGCTAAGTTGCGTCAATTATCATTAGGAAATCGGTAATTGGCCAAGTTACACCAATAACTAATATTATTGCATTTTCATATTATACTTAAAATGGAATACTTTTCTTTAATCAAAGTTTAACCGATTGAAATGATAAATTTCCCTTGAAAACTTTTCTTATTTTCAATTCATTTAGAATTAAATCAAAAGCTGATTCATCATCAACACGAACTATATTTAAAAAAAAAAAATGTTTATTGATTATTTTTCGGCTGCTTAAACTGTAAAACTCAATCAACAGTTCGTTCCCATTTCAAGTTTTAAGGCGCTTAAAGTTTGAGTTTAACTATAGTTAAATTGTTGAGGGAAGAGAAAGAGAGATCTAGCAAAGAGAAATGGAGCACGACATGATCAAAAGATCATATCAGATTTCCTCAAACTTCAATTGAAGATTGGTCCCTCCCTGTTTCTAATTTTCCTGCTGGGGGCAGGCGTTTTAAGCACATTTAAATGGTATTAACAATTATGTGCGTTAATTTCGATACAAGAATGAAAATTTGTTTGTCTTCAAGATAGATGTTTATTGTGTGATTATTATTTATTATTATTTTTATATGATTACTGTCTGGCGGCTGCCTTCTCTCAGTTGTCTTTCTCTCACTCTCTTATCTCTATCTCTTTGGCTTCTGTTTGACGGGGTTTTTTGTTCGTGTTTTGTAGCTTAAATGGTCAAAAACATCAGGTAGATGACTTGTAATTATAATACTATAGTCGTCAGTCGTAGCAGCTAGATAGCAGTTGGGGCATTTAATGCGTTCCGACTAGTTGCCATATCAATTGAGACACTCAGAGAAATAAGTGTGTGTGTGTATGATGAGAGTGAAAAGATTCGAAATGAAACTCAAGATTTGAAGCAAAAGGCAAGTGCAGTGGGCAAAGTTTTAATAGGTTTTTATTGCATCAGCGTTGCCAGATCGTTTGAAAAAGTTTATAAGAATGTCGATCTAAGTTATTCATACCAACTTTCCTATAAATAATATTAAAGGGAACAGAATGGGTTTTTGATTAAACCATCGAAAACTTCGTAAAACGGAAAAATGAAAATTCAACTATAAATCGCATTTACTAGTAGTAGTAATCTTAGTTGTGGTTTTTTTTTTAATATCATGTATTATATAACATCAAAATATATTTAAGAGCTAATAATTTTTCTTTCGCAGTGTATCTTTTCGTGTTAGAATCGTATCCGAAACGTTGTTGTTGCTACTCTCATTTTTGTTGATTTTCTTTTTTAATCTGTTTGTGAACTCTTCTAGCGATTCTGTATATTTAGTTCAGTTCAATTGCCTTGCTTCACATACAACTTTACCTTCAAATCGGTCTGTCGTCAGCGTCTCTCTAGCCCCCCTTCCCAGGCTGCCCACCTTGCCACCTTTTGATAAGCTAAACAGAGGTGAGCAATGATGATTGGGCGTTTTCTGATTATGTTTTTGGCGCAAAGTCATGTTATTGTTGTTGTTCTTATTAATATTAATTTGTGTGGTGAAAATGTGAAAAGAGTTTTTAGGCCGAAAAGTACACAGAAACATAAATTGAACTAATTAAAATGACAAAAACGTTGACTGAGATGATTAACTTCAAGTTGAAATTCAACATTGAAATCTTTCAACAAATGCGACTCCATTTCACATGTCCATCAAAACCTTTGTCGCTTCGTTGCGATGAGTTTGCATAAATCAAAATTATTTTTGGGTGATTTTATTTAGTTAATGAATTGAGATCTGTAATGGAGATTAACTATGTGTGCGTTAGAATTGAATTGAATCTTAGTTTTCTTTAAAAGTCGTACTGTTTGGGCTGTGCTTTGATAGCAGTCAGTCAGTTAGTCACGGATTGAAAGATAATCAAAGCACTTGACATGGTTTTAATACTAATTAATCTTCTTTTGACTTATTGCAGATAAATGCCGGCGACAAGCACTTGACCAACTTGTGAAACTTTTGTTAAAGGATTGCTTATCTAACAGTTTGTTTTGATAAACTAAATACTCTATAGATATATATATATTTTTATGTATGTCGTTTATGGTGCTGCTGCTGTTGTCACAGTTAGCTGTAAACATTGATTATGCCATTGTTGCTAGCAAATTATTATCAGCAACAGCAACATCGGCAACAGGTTGCTGCTAGGGCTGCCAGCATCAACGGCATGTTACTTGAATACAAAAACGCTTGCAGCACAAATCAGCAACGTAGCAACAATAACCACAACAACAACAACAACACGCGCAGCAGCAGCAGTCGACAGCTGGCCAAAACGGAAGCACTAACAATGTCAACGCCAACAACAACAACCAAATACAAAATCAATAGCGATACCAATGACAATGTTGCAGCAGCCACACTGCTCTATCATCATCATAATCATCATCATCATCGGCATCATCATCATAACCATAGTCAGGCATACCAACATAATCATCTGCAGCAGCAGCAGCAACATTCGCATCATCATCATCATCAACAGCAGCAACAACAGCAGCAGCAGCACGAACAACTGCTACTGCAACAGCAGCTGTTACAGCAACATGTTGCCAGCAACACACCGCTGCAGCATTTAAGCAATTTGTTTGGCCAACATTTGCCTACGCACAGTTTGCAACATTTGATTACGGCTGAGTACTGGCAACAGCAACGCTTCCCACCAACAACAGCAGCAACAACAGCAATTAAAAGCGAGCCAGCAACTCAATCGCCAGCGCCATCACCAACACCACCAACACCAACAGCACCAATAGCAACAACAACAACGCCAACAACTGGAACTGAAGATGCATCGGTGTTTAGCTTCACGCGGCAGCATCACGTCAATTTTGCCGCCTCATTAGTCGCATTACAACAAAATGATGCAGCGCCCGAGGCAACCAACACAAAAGCAGCAGCACCAACAGCAACATCATCACAGCCAGCATCAACAGCAACATCGCCGGCGCCAGCAACAACAAGCCACGAAGCCAATGACGACAACGACAACGACGACGACGACGACGATTGTGAAAACGACAACGACAACATGCAAAATGCAGGCGGTAAGTTTTGATGTTGTGCCTTCTTTTTGTTTTTTTTTAATAAATGTAAATGTATTTGTGGTCACTTTGTTTATTATATGAGAGAAGAGAAAGAGAGGTGTGCTTGCAAAGTTAGTGAAAGGTTTTAGCAAACAAAGAAACTATAGAATATTTATGAATAAATAGCAGGTGCATTTGAAGGTTCGTTTAATTTTGTTTCAACTCAAATGCAACTCTGTCCTGTTGACAAGCGCAGCCAACTTTGCTTTGCTTCCATCGGTTTAGGTTTAGGCTTTCCAATTTCTGTACATCACATTTTGAGTACTTTAATACATTTTTAATAATTTTCTTGGGCTTTTCTCAACCTTTTGACATTTGAAATATATATCCTTAACCTCTTAACGTCATATTTTCTTTTAGCGTTTCGTTTTTTCGAGTTTATTGCAAGCTCATTTCCATTTCCTGTCTGGTCACGCTCCTGTTTAAATCTGTTATATAACAACGATGTGTGTGTGTGTTTCTTTTGATTTATTTCATTCATAAAAATCCAAATTCAACCCACAACATGCTCAATTCCCATCCCACTCACACTATCTCTTTCTCTCTCTTTCTTTGTTTTGTCGGCATTTTATTTATATTTTTTTTTTTTGACTCTTTGGTGTCGTGTCATTTGGGTTGGTTCATAGTTATCATTGGGTTCATCGGCAGACACGTTGCACTTCCGTCTCTCTTTCGCTTCGTGTCGCCACCAACTGCAACATCATCATTATCATTATCATTCACACATTGCCATTGCCCTTGCCATTGAAATTGTTATTTGGTTTTGGGTCTTTTAGGTCCGGTAGTCAGTCATCGTCGTCAGCCAATCGTCTGCTCGACTTCTGTTTCCTCTTTCTTACTTCCCCCCCTCCTTCAACACCCTATCCGCCAACCATTCCTGCTTGCATTTCTTCAAAGAAATTATTTGTTATGTCTGCACGCAATATTTTGTTGGTTTAGGCCAAAAACAAAAATGTGCTCAGAAAACATCGCATGGTCATGAATTATACGAAGAACATTCATGTTTTGAATATATGTATGTATCTTGAGAGGCAGGCTCACTGATAAATGACTTGATTGTTGACGGACCAACACCAAAGCACAAATTTACATAGCCACAACAACAACAACAGCAACAACAACAACAACAACATGCCGCAAGGTGTTTCGGAAACGAGCTCAGGAAATTATATAATTTAAATAAATATCGCATGTCGCCCATATAACTACATATATAGGTATACATATATAGAGCGATAAAAATCGTATCGTCGTTATGTAAATTTAATTGTTGCTTTGGGGCTAAGAGTAATTTTGCAATTTGCTGCCCAATTTTATGCCCATCAATTAAAACTCATTCGGTTAAAATTTTGAGTTTGCTTTTGCTTAATTAAATTTGATTTAAATGAGATCAGATTTGTTTTTTCTATCATTTTCTATCATTTAATATTAATATTAAAAGTTATAAAATAATATATTAAAGAATTCAAAACAATAAAATATTTTTATTGCAATTTTTGACGCTTTTCCTTGCAACAAATAAAGTATTCCAAATTGGGCATCGAATGCTAAAATTATCATGTCAGGCTCTGTGGTGGATAAGTAGAGAGGAAGAATGGGGAAAATAGGCAACTTCTTTGTATTATTAACTATTGAATAGAGCATTAAAATCATTAATAACTAACCGTAAAACTGTTATAATCACGTCGAAGAGCCGCAGCCTTCTTTTGTGGCATGCAAAAGGTGTCAAAAGTGAAACCCCATCAAACCCCCCCCCCTCTCTCCGCGAGAAAAGATCTAACAAATTGCTTGGAGCTGTAAGCACGTGGATAATTGATGAGGCAGCAACAAAAACAGCAGCCGCTGCCGCAACTGCACCCAGTTTTTGAGGCAAACAATTCAAAGCATCATCTTCAACATGTGGCATTTAGCAAAAATTCAAGTGCTAACTCAACATTGTTGCTTTTGTTGTTGCTGTGCCTTTTTGTCAGTGTAGCCTTATACCATAATTATAGCATTTGTAAAGACGACGGCAAACTTCAAACTAATTTGAATATAATTTCATAGAAAAATTGCTGACGCTTTTAAACAACACTTTTCAACGCTCTCAGTCTTGCCTCTCCCCTCTCTCTTTGCTCAGTTACTTATTGCTCAATTCTTGTGGAGAGAGAGAGAGCGAGAAAAAGAGAGCGAGCTCGTGCCTTTATATGCAAATTATTTTTTAATAACCCAAAGTTGTTTTTCGTTTTTCGTTTTTATTTTCTTGCTCAAACTTCATCTTTTGTATATTCCATTGCTGATTGCATTCTCCTGTAGAGTCTCTCCCTGTCTCTGTCTTCCTCGTCTTCTTCTGTCTATTGTCTGATTGTCTGTTCGCCTGACAGCAACTTGGTTTTGTTGCAAGTTGATGCGCCTTTGACAGGGCAGGGGGACTCATTCGCCGCTTTTATGACGATTTGATTCATATTCAAAAGTGATAAATGAAGATGATCTTCCAAGTCTCTTTACTCTCCTTCATCTCTCTCTCTCTCTCTCTCTCTCATCTCAACACAAAAGAATTGAGTGCAGTAGCAATTTGCCTTCAACATCAGATCAGTTTGTGGGTTTCCAGAATGCTACCTGAACTAAAATTAGCTCGTATTGTTTACAGTGTTAGAAGTATCACCGGTACCAACCCAAAGTTTCCTGATGTAAGTTAAAATATTAAGGACTTTATGAGAGTCGAAAACCATTAATACATTCATTACATTTACTACGGGAAGTTATCTTCGGTATAATATCATCTTTAAAGTTTCTTACTTTGAATGGATTTTGATTCGAACTTTGTTGCAGTGTTTTGGCAATGAATTCGAGTTATGGAAAAATTCTTTATATGCAATTTTGACTGTACATACGTAGTTTGAACTTTGTCAAAGCTTCAAAGAGTTTAAAATACATAAAAAGTATTTTTTTTTGTTCATTTTCATGTGTTTCCACCTTGCCAAAAATGTTATGCAATTCGCAAGTGCAAGCTCTATAATTATATTTATTGGCTTGTCATTTAGCCATTCGAGATGAAGTACATTTGACTTTAAAGCCTTTTAAGTGCAACACCCACAAACATTAAATCAAACTTTATTTGTTTACCCAAAAATAAAATGAAATACATAAAAAACGCGACTTTCCCATGCAACTAAAAAAAAATGTTCCCAGGCTCCAGTGCTGTCTAAGCATGCATAATTTTAATTTATTTGTAGCACAACAACAACAACAACAGCAAATGGCCAACAACTAATAATAAAAGTAAAAAGCAAAACCGAAGCAGCAGCAGCAGAATACGTTGAAGAAGAATATTTATGGAAATACCTTCGGGGCGGAGCTCCCGAATTGCGAAAAAACGTTGATCAAATTTCGCCAGATAAGCAAGAGAGAAGGAAAGAGAGAGAAGATGGTTGCTGTGTTTGCTGGATGGATGATTGTTATGGCTAAGAGTCTTTGGCATGCATATGAGCTGAGCATCATCATCATCATCATCGTGATTCGAGGCGACTCCACGCGGCTGCCTTACAACGTCATCAAAATCTGTCTTTTTATTTTTTTTCGAAGGCGTTGCCAAAGAGCAACCGCAGCAACAGCAACAGCGGCAGCCGAGGCAACTTTTAAAAAACTGTGGGAACTCATGTTGCATGCTGCACACCAACACACACACACATATATAATACACACCCCACTACGCCTCCTCCCCCACACACACACACATATATATATATATTGCCATATCGTGCCGCTGAAATCTGCATTTTGGGGCCAGAGAGTTTTTTTTCTTCCCTTCGACTCGACTTGACTCGACTCGTTTTGCATTTCTTCTGTTGGCTCATAATCTGTGCGCCAGGCCAGGCCAGGCCAGGCCAGAGAACTTGAACTTCACTTTATTCCGATGAATGCACTTGATGAATGCTGCCTCAGCTGCTGCTGCTGCTGCTGCTGTTGCATCTTTTGACGGTAGTCGTGCTTTGGTTATAAAAATTGAAGCCGCCATTAAATTCTGACAGTTGTCAGGCCAGCAGCAGCAGCAGCAGCATCAGCAGACTCTGTCAGTCTGGCTTAGTTTCCAGTCTCAGGTTTCGGTTAAGTAGTTGCAGTTGCCAATGCTAAAGAGGTGGTGTGCGGGGGGAATCCTTCATCCCTCCCTGCTTGTACTTTGCTTAATGGCTGCTGTTGTTTTGCTGATGAACTGGTTGCTTATGTGCTATGGATTTGCCTGTTGAGCTCTCTCCCTCTCTCTCTGTCTTTCTCTTTCTTGTCGGCAATTTGCAACTTGCAACAACAAGCAACTGAACTTAATGACAGCCAAGTCTAGCTTGAGTTTCAATTGATTGAGTGCAGAAATTATATTTAGAGGATATTTTTGTATTTCAATAATAATTTGACTTTTTGATTGTTAGTTTCCCCCTCTGTCCGTCTTTCTTACTCAATTTACCACTGTACCCAATATTCATAATAAAAACCTTATCACCTGCTACACATATCCCTCTTAAAAAACAACTGAATGATCAATCATTTGTTGTTTAAAAATTAGCCACGCAGCAGGCAGTAAAGTCAATAAACTGTGGCGCCCAAACACAACACCACCAACAACACCAACAATAACAACAAGGAGCCAACATGGCTATATATAACGGGTCAAAAACGCAACGTTGCGCAAGACTTTTCGGGCCAAAAGTGTTGAAAAGTCATAAAAATGTTGGCACAATTTTTATAACCACAAAGAGAAGCAACTTTGAACAAAAGACTTCTTTAACGTTTGAGGGAGGAAGTCAGCTCTAGACATAAGGGGAATATAGTGGCAGGCGGGGGGGGGGGAGACTTAAAATGAAACTGCAGTTGTTGTTGTTGTTGTTGCTTCATAAAGACGGCGTCATGTGGCTAAGAGATTGTGGCTAAATACAAGAGCAAGTGGCTCAAAAATAAATAAAAAAGGGTTCTTAAAAAGCGGGGCGCCTTCCAACAAAACACAAAACCGCTGAAGGTCATTCAGGCGCAGTTAAATGCTGTCAGAGAATTTTTAGCTTCATTCTTTTCCCCCTTCCTCTTTGAACTGAAGAAGAAGAAGAAGGTTTGCCGCCGCCGCCGCCGCCGCCAGCGTAGAGGGAATAGCTTTGTGGCTCCCGAAATGAAATTTCGTATTATGAATTCGAAATTAATACCAGGAACTGTCTAAGCAATCGCCACCGAATTTCGATTGTATTCGAAAGATTCTGACCCAAAGAAAGATCGAGCCGTTCGCTCGTTCGATTGCGGCTCTTTTAGAAAGAAGAGAATGCTTGAATTTAAAATCCATTAATCTTTGTAGTTCAGGCAAATTGTTTCTGTTTTTCGCTTTTTTGAAATGCACCGAAACAAATTGGTGTTTGAATTGTGTTCATCTTAGTTCTAAAGCTTTGAGGGTTTTTTAGTATTTAGTCAAAGCTTCAACAACGGAAAAAAGAGGAATATGTTATATGTAGGGTTTTAGTTTAAGCTATTAAGAAACTTTAAATCGATGTTTAATATATGAAAACTTTAAGATGATAATGGAAACTTAACCACACACTTAACAATTTTTTTACACTTTTCTTTTACTTAATAAATTTATTTAGGGAGATTTAATTTGAAATGGAAGAAAATATTCAACTTTCAAACCTTCAACAAAATATATTTCAAGTTTGAACAACTAAATTTTCTTAAGTGTAGCTAAAAGTTAGTTTAGGCCAACCAACAAAACTCAATTTGCGAACTAACTGTAAAAGAGGGCATCGCTTTAACGCCTCTCCTCTATTCTCTTCAGCTCCATCATCATCATCTTCTTCTTCTTCTTTTTGCTAAGGGTTAATTGTGTTCCCAGGAAACTTAGAATAAACTCGGATAGCTAATTTGCCTACGCTGGCAACAACAACAATTTGAAAAAAACAAAAACAAAAAGCGGGCCAAAAGTCAATTAATTTTTGGGATATGCCCCAAAAATTGCCACGGCGCTGATAATTTCGCGTAAATTTCACAGACAACATATCCGCTTGCGCCTCTCGGACATTTCAGAGTTAAGAACAACATCTTTGTGGCTTTAATGGCGCTGCAATTTTCATATGACAACAGCAACAACAACAACAGCAACAGCAGCACAGCCAAACTGAGAGCAATTTGAATGCTTTGCTCAAGTCGCAAAGCTTAAATTATGATTAAGTATGATCATCTGTGGCACTGTGGAAGGCCCAAGCTTATGTGTATGTGGCACAATAATAATAATAAAAAGCGGAAATGCTAATGATAGGGTTTTGTTTTGAGTGCTGAGCGCGTGTTTGAAGGGTGGGGGAGCAAACGATAAAAATAACAAATAAAAACCTATATACATACATACACCTATCCTGAGCACAATACATATTATTCGTATCCTTGGACTTGAAGAAATTTATAGTTTTGTATTTCCTTTTCTCTGTTCTGTTCTCGGCTCTTTCAAATTATTATTTATGCATATAATTTGGCAAAAGGAGTAACAGAAACAGCAACAGCAAACCAAACCAGCTGCCTTTCTGTGGAAACGTTTTTATTTTTTTTTATTTTATGGGACGTAGGCAAATTTTCTCGCAAAATGAAATATCACGTCTCAACTTTATTATTGCTAATTGGGACTTCTTTGCTTTGTTTTTGATTTTGTTTTTGAAAAAAGGCCGACTTTTCTTACTCGCTCAATCTGTCTCACTCTCTCTCTTGTTGCATGGCCAATGGCGCGTATGAGTTATGTTTGCAGTTACCTGGAACTCATAAGCGCCACAACAGACTTGCAATCCTTGATTCTTACAGCAAATTTAAAAGCAAAAACGTAGCACAGATTTGCCATTTTTTATGGTAAACACTGCAAACAGACCCTTCTTCCTCCCTCCCTCTAATCCAGTCAATTCCAAATGGCCACCAACCGCACACACAAATTTAACTGCCCAAACGTGACGTTCTGCAGTGGCCCAATGTGGCCAATGGGCAATTGCCATTGCCAATGCCAAAGCCAATGCCAACATGCATTTCATACCTCAACCAACAGCAGCAACAGATGCAACAAAACGTTTCATTTCATTAACCACCAAAATGGGGCCGTCTTTTATAGCCTAAATGAAGGAAACCAAAAATAATATAAAAAAAACTTGCCTAAAAGCCATGTTTAATGCATAAATAACAAGTAGCTTGATAAATAATGATCGATAAATATCGATTAAAAATTATTATAATATTTTTACCTGCGAAAACAGATTAAAAGAGGAAAAGTGTAGAACGTGAAAAGTAGATTCGAAATGTAAGGTTTAATATCGGAAGCGAACCAAATTTCAATCTAGCCACAGAATAAAAAATCGATTCCACTTTGTTTAATTAATTTGGTTGAAAATCAGAAAAAGAATTTCTGTGAAAATCAAACAGCTCCGTCGCACGACTCGAGATTACTCTTTTTTCGGATCAACATAACGGACTTTTTTTATAAGAGAATGATCTAATGAACGTTGGAAACACTAGTAAAATATAAGTCCTATTGTGGATATGTAGTTCAATAAAATATTTGTTTTTAAAGCAATTTTTCAATTGTTAACTTAAATTTAAATGTGCAATTGTTGCAAATATTCTCTTGAACTACATATCCACACTAGCACTTATATGTTTTAACTTATACGTATCCAACATTTGTCATTCGCTAGTTTTCACAGAAACGTAACAAAATTTGTTCAGTTGATCGATTCTTAAGCAGTAAACTCAAAAAAAAAAAAATTAATTAAAATTTTTTTTATATTTATTTAAATCTTGTAAAAAGCCAAGAGAGTTTAAAGTATTATAAAATTAATTTATAAGTGTTGTTCATGTTTTTTTCTTATCAAACTTAAAATTAAAAGAAAATTACACATATGCAATTTTTGTGGCACAATTGCAACACATAAACGCCAGCCTGCAACAATTGCTGCCATAATTGAGTATGTTGCTGTTGCGCATCTGGCAAAAAAACAAAAAAAAACACAGCAACAACAGCAGGCGAAAAGTCCAAAAACTGAGCAAAACTGAAGCTAAAGTTAAAGTCGCAGCGTTGAGGCAAGGTGCATATTATTAAGCCAAAGGATTTATGACACTTGAACGCGGGCAGCAGCAACCAAGCAACAACCAAGCAGCAACAACATTCGGAGTGAATTGAATGCATGAATGGGAAGAAAATGAGGCGCAGCTAAAAAGAAGCAAGCACCAGTAACAACAACTGCACAAGAGGCGGCCGCACGTTGGACCTGTGCCTCAACCAACCCTCCACTCCCTCCTCTCCCTCCCTCCCTCCTACCAACCACTCTTACAAGTCTGTTGGCCAGATTGAAGTCCAAGAGTCATGGGAACTTTTTTTGTATTGCTTTCGCTTCGTACGTTTCATTTAATTTGCATGGATCGTGCGGACGTCGTACGTTCAGACTGACGATTTGTTGTTGTTGTTGTGGACCAGACCTCATTGCAACTAACCCCCCTCCCTCTCTCTCCATCACACCCCCAACCACCCCTTTGATCATTCTTAGTAGGACTCGAGCGCGAGTCATCATCATAATCAACTGGCATGGCGGCTGCTGTTGCTGCTGCTGCTGCTGCAGAGATGTTGCTGCTGCTACGCTTTGAAAGCCTATCATTATGATTATGACGAATATTACTTTTGTATATAAGTTTTACGCTGGTCAAAGCAAAGCAAAAAAAAAAGCAAAATATCGGTGTAGCACCAAGCCAAGCCAAGCCAAGCCAAGCTGAGTGCTTGCCTCATCCCAAGATGATGTTGCTGCTGCTGCTGCTGCTGCAAGATTCTTTTGCATGTTGCTGTGATTGGTTTTAATTCAGTTTGTGGCTGTGGCTCGACTCGATCTACGCTGCTAACAGAAGCCTCTCTCTCTTTCTCTCTCTCTGTCTGTGTCTGTCTGTCTCTCTCACTTGGCGGCGACCTCTTGGCCACAATGGAGGGCGTGCTGCAACAACAACAGAACAACAGAACAACAACAACAAAAGCAGATGCATATCTGAAATTAGTTTTGGAAACCCTTTTTTGTAGCAGGTTTCGATCTTTGCTCTTCTGCCTGCACTAATTAGCCAAAAGAGCTGGCTACCTCCCCAACCCCCACACCCTTTACCATCACTCCTCTGATCGACAGTTGTTAAATTTTATTCATTGCAATAAACACACAATGACAACAACAACAACAACAACAACAATAACAAACAGCAGCTATAAAAGCGACGCAAATAACTTCATAAAGTTGTAATTGTTATTTAACACTCCATTTGCCGCCGCTAGATGTCGCTGCTGTTCGGCTGTTTTGCCAATTGCTGGTGTTGCTGCTGCTGCTGTTGTTTTCTGCAGCAATTTCTGTCACGAGATCTTTGTTGTTGCTGTTGTTGTTGTTGTCTGCGTGATGAATCATGTTGCTGCTTGTTGTTGTTTTTGTTGCTGTCTGGCGGCTGGCGGGCAGCAGTTTGCCAAGTTTCTGCCGGCGTTATAAAGAGTTATTAACTGATTTTTGCACCTGAATGGCAAACACAGACAACTAGCAGACAATCTAGCAAACAATCCATTGCGAATGTTGTTGTTGTTGTTGCGGCTGTTGCTGCTGCTTGATGATGCAATTTGTAAGTGTATAAAAGATTTGTTAAGTATTTTTCAAAATTGTTATATGAATATAATGTCCGATAATGGAATTATTGCAATTATCAACATAAAATAATGATATGTATTCTAGACGGAAATTTAAGTAGGAAATTATTTGGACGAGTTGAGTTTTTTCGTTTAAAGTCGCTAGAAACTTCATCTTCTGGTTAGTTTTTGCATCTTCATCCCTTAAGCAATCTAATTTGAAAACAGGATTTTACTCCTTATAAGAAATCATAAACCAATCAATTGGTATTATTTAGCTGCCACTACTCAACGCTAGATGGCTATGAGGAATTGTACGCCCAAGTAAATATTTACAAGTATTTATCGTTTTTAAATCGTACATAATCAACGGACCCTACGAAAAATAGTTTACTGTAAAATCTTTCCAAGTAAGCGACCCTTTTTTGTTGTTAAAATAACTGCACTCCCTCTCTCTCTCTCTCTCTCTCTTTCTCTCTCTCTCTGTGTGTGTATTTTTGCAATGCTCAAAAAGCACAACTAATTACAATTGACAGGCAATTGTGTCAGTTGTGGCAGTGGCAACAACAACAACAACAACAACAACAACTTTATTCATTCAGCAACTCAGTCAAAAACCCATTCGGAGTTAACTTTTATGTTTGCTCCCTCAAAGTTGTGTCTTGTGAGGCGCAATTAGTTAAGCCAAACGACTATTCGTTGGTAGAGACGGGAGAAGGAGTCAAAACGAAATGTTGCACTATAATTAAACAATTGCTAATTACTTGCTGCCTGCCACATTGTACATACATAAATTGCCACCTCCAACTGCAGTTGGCCATGGCAATGACAACAACAACAACAACAACAACGTGCAGCACATAATTGACTTGGGTTGGTGATGGGGGGTTGGGGGGTGGGGGGGAGAAATATCTTGTTGAGAACTTCATTTCGATATCACAGCGGGATTTGGCGCATAGATTTAGCTGATTTATGGCTAAATTTGCATATGCCTCGAATTGCAATCGCTTAAATCGCGCAACTCTATCACAAGCTCCAACTGTGTGGCATAAACACCTTCTTCTCACACACATACATACATACATATATAGTTGATTGCAAGTTCGTTGCCTCAGTCTTTCGTTCAGTTTTGTTGCTTTTTTTTTTGTGTTTGCAGACGTTCTGGCCTGTTTGAGCGCCTAAGTGGCCGCCAACAACAAAGGCTAAGTTTTCTTTTTGCTAGGAGAGAATATGCGTTAATTGAACTTTCGAGACAAACTGTAAGTAATGCTGCTGCGTGCCACACATCGACGTCGACAGCGACGTCGCTGCTGGCGTCGTCGTCGCACAAGTTATGAAAGCAACAAACGCGTCGCGAATATTTGCGTATCTTGTGTTGGTTTTTTTTTTTATATTTTTCGGTCTGTTGTGCAACTAATTAGTGCACACGACTCTCTCGCTGTTGCACCTGTTGCACTTCCATATACTCTCAACTCAATGGGGTAGCAATGAATATTACTATTTAGCATATGAATAAAATGTTGATGATGGTTTTTTTTTTTTTTGTAAATAATAAAAAGGAAAAAACATATTTTTTAAATAAGTGTGCTGTAAACCCATTAAAAAAAATTTGAATTCTAATAATAATTTTGACTTAAAAATTTTTTATATATTTAGCTTTTTCGTTTTTAACTTTTTTTTTATGTTTTTAAAGCGCATTCAACTGTCGGTTGGGTAGCAGATATTTTTTAGCTGCAATTGCTGTTGTTGTTGCTGTTGCATTATTATAGCCGGCAGAATGTGTTTTGCATGCGATGCAAGCGATGCCAAATGCTGATAAATATTTTTTTGCATTTACTTTTTGTTGCTGGCATTTTTTTTTTTTGCTATTCCAACAATTAATTATATGTTAATCGCAATGCATGCTAATTATCCCCGTTGCCCCCTTTGTTGTTGTTGTTTTTGTTTTATTATAGCCCTGACTGCGAATATGCGTGCAACAACAACAACAACAACTGTTGGCTGTGCATTCAATTGAAAAATTTGCAACTTCAGCTTTGCCTTTGGCTGATTTGCGTTCATTTTTTTTTTGTCTTTTTGTGGCTGTTGCACCTTACAACAGCTGAGGCAGAGAGCTGTAATTCAAACGCGTCTAATTAGTACGATTGGTCGGCCTAATTGGTTTTAGAAATATTAAAAAAAAAAAATATTATAAAAAAATTTCAAAAAGAAATAGTAAAAACTTGAATATTTAAAAAATTAATTAAAAAATAACATTATCACTGGAGTTTGAATTTTTTAAACAGACTACAAAAAATTCAATAAAGTAGAAGTACTGGAATTCACAGAAAAAACCTTTAAGCCAAGCGATTTGTAAATAAATCCAGTTAAATCCGTAAAAACTTCAAGGTCTGTTTTGCAGCTGTAAAAGCCTGCACAATGTCATTCCCAAAAAGGCTTTGAAAAAAAAAACTAAAAACAAACACACAGTCAAGAAAAAAACTACAACAACAAAAAACTCAAACATCAAAGTTCGTGTCAGGGAAAAACAAAAAAAAAATGCTGCTGTTGGCGCGGCAACTATTTTAAATAAAGCTGCAATTTGCATGTTGTTGTCAATATTGTTGTTGCTGTTGACAATGGCGTGATGACGACGATGATGATGATGTAGATGATGATGAACGATAACGATAACGATTATGGCAGCGCCTGGGTGCGCTTTGTAACTCGCCTCGACACGACTCGACTCAACTCGAGGCTCACTGACATTTCTATCTATCTCTCAGTGTCAAAAATAAATAAATAAAGCTAAAGCGCGAAACGAAAACCAGGCTAAAAAACAATGAGAGCCTGGTTTGAGGGGAGGCTAAGCGAGGGGGGGTCATAATCGTCTCGGCTGGCAGCCAAAGCTGTTTGAGCGGCATTTTTTGTTCGCATTTTGCTTTTGCTTTTTGGATTTTTGTTCGCTTTTTGCGTTTTGACATTTTGTTTGTCTTGTTTGATGCCGCATTGATTTGTGCAACTCTTTTGTTGCCTCCTCAATTGCATTATTATGAATGAATGAATGGCAAAAAGAGGTTGGAAGACGAAGAAGAAGCAGAAGCTGAAATCATCATAGCAAGCTGCCACAAACAATGGACAACGTCTTCGTCGATCGTTTTGATCCTTGACTTTGATCTTTAGCTGCCACACGATGCGGCAAAGTTGAAAGCATTTCGCCCAGTTGTTGCTTCTGCTTCGGCTTCTGCTGCACGCATCAAACAGTAAAAAGCTAATTAGAGCTACAGCTGATGCTGCTGCTGCCGCAATTGGACTGCGACTATAAGTTGCACAAAACCGCCCCCCCCCCTCCCTTCCTTCCCACCCTTCTTGATTCTTTGGGCCAGTCGAAGGCCTAGTAAAAATTTATGAAGTGCAACGAATTGGGGCGCGCGCGCTTTGCATTTGTAAATATGCAAAAAGCAAAAGCACAGCGGGCGAGCGATATTTAAAGGGGAGTGGGGTCGGGTAGGGTGGTGGGGGAAGGGTGTGGCTGGCATTAAATTTATGACTTGCCGTTGTGTCTGTGTGTGTGTATGTGTGTGTGTGCAACAAACAACAACAACGAAAAATAGTTGCGTGTTGCCGTCTTAAGACGAAGTGCGAAAAATGCAGCAAGTTTACAAGCAAAATTGAAAAATTGCAATTGCAAACCAACAAAGAGAAGAGGAAAAAAAATATTGTATAATCGTTTTAAGCACGCCGAAGTGTTTATATACCCTAGCAGACTGGTTTTTTTGTAAACGATATAATAAAGAAATTTCGAATATTGCTTTGAATTTCTCGGTAAACTAATAAGATTTGAGGAAATTAACTGATATTTGGGGTGATTTTTACTATATAACTTTTATTATAGTATTTTGAAGAAGAAATATTTAAAAAGCTTTCAACTAATTATTTTGATTAAGAAATCTTAAGAACCAAAAGTAAATTTTATGCAAAAACTGATTTTTAAACCGAATTTTTGTTTGAAAACTATTAGATATACTGATTCTGATGTGAACTTATTTACCCTAAAATTCAAGTGAAGTTTCATCAAAATAGCTTAAAAACTAACCGAGTTCATATAGTTAGGTGAGTAGATGGGTAGGTTAAACAGAGCTTTGATAAAAGAACTTGTTGAAAAAATCAAAATTACCCAATTTCGAGATATTTATAAACTTATTTTGCAATGTGTAACAATCCTCATTTAAAAAACTAATATACTCTCTCTTAAAAGGGTATTCAGGTAATAGGAGTTTCGAACGTATTATCTAAATTCAAAAACAGACACAAATAAACTACAGTATTTTATGGCTTTTGGTCGCTTTTTTTGGAATATCAAATTTTTCCAACGCTTTTTAATTTTACAAAAACAAAGAAGGAAAAATTATTGTTTAATAAAACATGGAAAGAAAGAAAACTAAAAAAAAAATAATGAGGAGCGCATTTGCAAATTGAAATTACCACAAACGTAAATTGCAATAATTGTACTAATTGTTATTGCAATTATATTGCGGATAATTACCATGACTAACGTTGTGAGGGGGCGAGGGGGGATTGGTTTGAGGCGAAAGCAAGTTTAAATGCTATGAATAATACAAATAACAATTACAACAACAACCACAGCAATATCTAGAATTAATAAGTCGTATGTTAATTCGTAGTGCAGTCAAGATTTATGTAAAAACAAGACGCAAACTTTGTTCTTACAAAAACGGCATTTGTTGGCTTGGGAGGGTTGTAGAAAAATGTTAGTTTATTTATTATTAGGAAAAATAAATATTAATCGGATATAGAAACGAAACGAAAACCAGTTGAGAATAGTAGTTGCCTTCAGCAGCAGATGACATTTGAACTGAAACAAAAACATTCTGAATATAAATGTATTTGATTTCTGATTACAACAATGCCACTTTCTTATATGACCGACATTCCTATTGCATTCTGCAATATTCACAACCTGTCAGCATGAAATTGCACTTTCCAGTTCAGGATTTTGAACCTTTCTCGCTCCCCCTCCCAAATCTTGTTTCGAAAACACTTTCCCATGCAAATGCTTTACAATGATTTTGCATAAGATTGTCGGTCCTAAAGACTCTGGGAATGTGTGTGAGGCAATCACCTGCATGCTGCCCAAGGCTTAAAGTAAAAGCAAAGGCAGGTAGCGGGATTTAAAGACCCAATGAAAGTGTAAGGAGAAAAAGGACAAGGACGAATTTTACTGTCGCTTAACATTACTCACACTTGAAGGCCCAAACAGAACTGGAACTCGTTTCGCATTATCCCATTGATGAGCGCTCATTATTATTATTTTATTATTATTTCTGCACTTTGAATACTCGGTCTATGCAGCAAGGTGCGCCCCGAGAGCAAAATAAAGAACGTGGGAATGTAAACAACTAGCAAAAAAAAAAAAATATGCACTTTTTCTATTTTTGCCATCCCCCTAAAACATTTGTTGCACAGTTTCGCAGTGTAGGCGCATTTAAACGAAATTTAATTGTTTTTTGGCCAAGAATACCAAAGACACACACACACAGACATCAGGCAATAAGAAAGACTGCCAAGATTGCCACAAAAGCCGACGCAGGAAGCTACCCTTCCGTCCGTATAAACATACAACTGTGCGTGGGTTCTCTCTCTCTCTCTCTCTATATATCTCTCTTTCTGCATCCTGCGAACGGATATTGAGCCAATAATTTGATTGTCTGGACCAATTGTCTAGTTTTGTAATTGAAAAGTTGAGAATTTAAGGGAATTTTTTTAGGACATAAATCGATTTTTTGTTAGACGGCAAAAGACAGCCAGGCAGATGAACCTTTTGCTTGAATATGTTTCTATATAGATATTATATTATATATATAATGAACGAAATGAAAATGTAAAATCATAAGAAAGATCTAAATAAACTCGGAAAAAAAACCAATAAAAATATATAAAATCAATAAAATTTATCAATTTAAATTTTCAGCATTGATACTTACCAACACCTTACGAACACCTTACCAACACCTTCCATACACATTAACCTCTTTTCACTTGTCTTTTGCTACTTTTTTCGCCTGGCTCACTGACCCTGTCCCCTCCTCGGATCACTTTATACTACCATATAACTATAATTATGCACTTAACACATATCTTGGCTAAGCATCTAAATTAAATTTATGTTCGCAACAACAACTGCTATATAAATAATATTTTTCATGTTTCAGGCCCCATTAATTTTGCTTGTTAACATTTTGAGTTAACAAATATTTTCAAAGATTTCTTCCACATTGCCAGACAAAAATCGAAGAAAAAATGTAGTAAAAATTTGCACACAACCAAAATAAAACAAAAAAAAAATAAAGGGGGAAACAGCTGAAAAACATTTGCATGGCTTTCACTTTTGGTGAGGAAGCAGGGGAAAATCGAATGGAAATGGAAATTTGTCACAAATTACTTTCACTTTTGGCTTGGCTCGGCTCGTATTACAAATGCAGGCCGATAACTGATTGTTTCGGAAGGAAGTCGAAATCTCGCTGTTGACAGAATCCTTTCACTGCAATCCACACCCCTTCCATTTTGCCCCATGTTTGCATGTCAAATTAAATTTCAATACAAATATAGAACAGCTGGCCGACTGGCTGAAAAACCCGCAGACTTGCCAAAGGCATATAGATAGAGAGTGAAAGGATCAAAATCCGACGTGTGCTAAAAGTAGGAAAGGGTATAGATGGGGGTTGTGGAGTAGAAGAGAGACGAAGAGTAGGAGTAACTGAAAACTCATCCTGTGACTGTGGAACGCCTTTAATGATGATAAATGCGTCGCGTTCGCTCAAGTTCCGCCACATTTAGCGACAAAAATCAAACAGAAAGGGAACGACTGAGAGCATGAGAGAAAGGAATGGCGATTGTATGTGCATGTGTGTGTGTGTGTGTGAATAGGGTTACCCTAACACGCGGATTGGATTACACAATAAACAGCAACAGCTACAATAGGGAATCAAAAAGAGGAAGAGGAGAAGCTGCAAACGAACGCATGCGCCGCACGCTCAATGGAATCCTTTCGGCATGGGTTCAACACCATATACATAAGCATTTGTATATCCTATACATGTGTCAAAAAGGTGCGTTTTTAGCACGCGCTAAGTTTTGATTCATCTTTTACAATTTTGTAGTTTTTTATCATTTGCTAACCTTAACTGCGTGCTTTATACAATGATATCTGTATATGCTATACAACTCGATAGTATTTTTGAATTTATACTCTTTGGTATCTTTAACCGCACCCCTTTTTTTATTTCGTACATTGTATACGATCCTTTTAGATTTTTCATTTCATTTTCATTTTGTTTCAATTTTTCGCTGATCATTTCAAAAAAATAACGTCCTTGCATGCAAAATAGGGTTGAAATTTTAGATTCTCAATGACTACTCCACACTTCCACCCCTTTTTGATTGTTGAGGCAGCTGCAAACTAAAAATTTCGATAGATTTTGGTTTTTTGGGCGCAATTTTTACTTAAAAACTGTGCAAAAAATAAGTGCAAAAACGAATTGAATAGAAAATATATTTTTTTCGAATCGGCTTAAGTGACATTTTAACCTCTTGATGCGAAAAAAAGTCGTTACGTATTTTTCTTTGCACATTTTTGATGCCTGCATAAAAACAAACTTTATTTCTATGAAAAATCACTTTTAAATTGCTTAAAAATGGCGAAATAACAAAAATCAAAGCAATAAAAATGTTGCGGGTTGCATTGTTTAAAAAGAGTTTGCGATGTTACAGAACAAAATTTAATGTTCTAACGAATATGGGTTAATATTTCATACAAACAATGATAAATTTAATGACATAATGATTGTATAAATGTACACACCAAGTTTCATGGAAAAATCTCTTTTAGTTCATGAGTTCAAAGAGATTAATGTGGGAATATCATAGTTAATCTGGAATATGATTAAGAAATACAGTTTAATATTAAGATGGCATGCAGTAAATCCTATAATTATTTTATATGCATATATTTTCATGCTGTTAAACACTAGTTACCATAATTATATACAACTAACTAAATTAATACAGTAGCTTAGGCCCAAAACAGGGTTAACGCCTCCGACTTATTCAGTTTAGTTACCCTCAATTTTCGCCCCCATAATTATCGCCCCAATAATTTTTTAAGCGCTGGAAACTCACACTGCAGATTTTCACTCAATTTTCAAAACAATTCCAAATTTTAAATGCAAATAACTAATTAAATTAAATGCATACATGTATTTATATCTAATATAATATATGTATGTATATGTACGAATGCATTTTTACGCAATTCACTTTGTGTGCTGCTTTTATTTCGATTGCCGTTTGCATTTTACGTTTTTACGTTTAAATCGCCGCGACTTGGGCTAAATAACTACAATTACAAAACGCACGAAGCGCGAGCACAAAAACAAAAAAAACAACGGCAAACTTCACGAACCGCTGCACCTGCGCATGCAAAACGCGTAAGCGAAAGAGCGAGAGAGAGAGAGGTAGACGTAGAGCGGTGCCTGGTACGAAATTTATGCAAACGAGCAGCGAAGTGTAGAAAGGCGTTTGTTTGTGTACACTGTACAGAGAGAGAAAGACGAAGAGCCAAAGTCGAAGTCAAACGCATTCAGAAATTAAAAGCGCTAATTGTGCAGTGCGAGTGCGAGAGAGCGGGGATGTGAGTTGAGCCGTATGCAAAGGCCGATGCTTGCGTGTTGAGAGCGCATTAAACAGAGCACGAGTGTGGGTCCCGCTATTTAAATGAGCGCAAACGCAGCAACAGCAGCAGCAACAGCAACAGCTTTGAGCTTTTGTGTTGAGTATGCGTATGCGTATGTGTGTGTGTGTAATTTTGTACATATGTTATGCTTGGCCTAACGACTTGGACATGCATTGGGCGGTCTAAGTTTGTTGCTGTTGTTTGTGTTCGCGACAAAAGAGAGCAGCAGCAGCAGCATGCAATAAATTATGCTGTTTTTTCTTCTTCTTTTGCTTGGCACTTGAACAAAAGACGGCATACAGATAATCGGCAAACAAATCACAATGCAAAAGCCGATCAACATTATCAACATTTTAAAAATGCAACTGTTACAGTTACACTTTGTGACCATTACGCAGCGGGGCGAGTCCATCTCCTATTCTGCTCATCTATGTATCTGACTTGTTCGCAAAAGGACAATGCATAAATTGCACTTGGTTCTGGTATTTGGCATTGTCCTTACGCAAGCTGCTGTTCCCACGCTGCACTGTAACACACTGAGTGCGAGATAGAGAGAGACAGAGAATAGAGAACAAACACCTCCTTTGATTCCTCTCTCTATTTGTCTCACTGTTTGTTAGTTTTACACCTGGCCAAAGGACAAAAACAGTTTTGATGTTGCAGGTTGGCCTTTTGATGAACGCTCTTCTTCTTGTTACTTTGGGTACTTAATTAAAACCGAAAAAGAAAAAACTGACATTCGATTTATGTGCATCTCTTTGCTTCGTGTTCTTCTTCTTCTTCTTTGCGTACCTTTTTATTTTTATTTTATTTTTTTTTTGGGTGGCACTTCCTCGTAATTGTTGGGCAATCAATTTTTCTTCTAGAATTCCTCAACTACATACAAATGCTGTCAAACGGTAAAAAACTAATAATTTCATCGCTTTTGTAGTTTTTTTTTTTGTTTGTTACTTTTTGATCTCTGCTTCTGTTTAACAGCCAATACGTTAGTGGCTTAGTGGCGATGTAGAAGATCGGATGAAGGGAGCGGCGAGGGAGGGAAAAAATATATTTCACAGCAACGTTGCATTATCCTTGGCGAAGCGGTACGTCAGAACTTCTTAGAATGCAGGTTGTGCAACAGGCAACAAGGATCTAATCGGCGAAGCGAAAAAATTGGTCACAAAATCTTTTTTTTTTGCGACCATAAAAAACCTTAAGACTTTAAAGTACAAGATTATGCGAATGATGTAAGAATAGATTGAATAGATGAAAGATTTTAATAGTGAAAGAATTTTAGAAAATTTAAGATTTAATTTTAATAAAAATTATATTTAAAATATGAAATTTTCCCATTCAAACATTTTTTTATCTACGTTTTTAATTTTAAAACGATCTTTTGACTTTCCTTTCGAATTTATCACTACCCTTTTTTCCCCTTTTCATTCAAGCCGTCAACTTTCTCACTTCAAATTACAAACTCAAAATGCAAAAATTATTTCCATATGAACTACTTTTCAAGTGGATATTTCATAGCTAACGAAAATTCCTGCACAAAAAAAGCTTAAAAGGCAACGCTTCAACACCTTTCCATATAAATAATTTTAACATATTTTTTTTTGAACAAAAAAAAACTAAGCACTAAGGGGGCCACATGTTGAGCTACTTCAGCCAATCCTCAATAAGTTTCAGTTCCTAACTGTGTTTTTTTTTTATCAGCATATCAACGGAGGTCCTGGAGTTTGCGCAAGGAGCAGGGCTGTCAACCCTCGGGGGAAATATTAAAATGAAAGCCACTCGGCTTTTTTTTATTATGTAAATCAACCCCTTTTTTTGACGAGTTTTATCACGCTCTGGGGAGGAGCTGGTTTTTTATTTTATATGCCTAGCTTATTCAAATGGCGGCGAGGTCGTAAAAAAAGGGTTGCTGAGATTTTGAACGAAGGGGATTTGAGTGTGGTAATCATAACTTCAGTTTATGTATGTAAAATAGCAACCCTTTTTTTCAAATCGAGAAAATGATAAGAACTGAGAGCTTTGATTGGTTCGTTAGATTAAGCCATGCAAATTGAATATTCAACTCACAAAATGGCGTCTCTCCTCGTTTCGTTTTTACAGTTGACTTTACATTTGAAAGGTGTCCAGCGACACGGCTAACGAACGAGAATGTTGACACAAATATGCGCGATGTCAGCAGTTCGAATCAAAGAAACAGCTTCACTCACATGGAAGAGGACAGAACTAAATTCAAGGACGATGATGAAGAGGAGCTGAGTGATGTTAGGGACAATGGCAACAATTCAACGCTAGTGCAATCAAGTTTTGGCAACAACAACAACAACAACAACAGCAGCAGCAGCAGCAAGTGTGCAACATTGTTGTCACCCTTTCATACAATAATAAAAACTGAACAGAAGCAACAATTGCAGCATCAGCAGCAGCAGCTGGCAGGGGAACAGGTGAAGCAGCAGGACGAGGACGAGTATTCGGAGCAGAATGAAACGCTCTGTGTACGTTTAAGCAATGCTAGCAACGCCAAGTATGTGCGAGATATTGAACATAGCTTTAAACTGCAGGCACAAAGAGGTGAGTAAAATTTTAGAAAAATCTCTAAAAACTTGTTTTTGAATATTTATTGCAATAAATCCCAGAAATTCCTCATTACCCAACTATTCTGTCTAAGCCGAAAAAATATGCAACGAGATGTTAAAATTGATTTATTTTTCTAATTTTCATTTTAAAACTCGTGGGAAAACCCAAGACAAAAATTAATGAAAAAATTGCCCAAATAATATTCCCAAGAGCTGCGAAAATAAATCAAAAACCGTTAGCGAAAAGCAAAAAACGAAGAAAAAACGCAATTAAAAACAAAGTTTCCCTAAAAACCATCCCTAAAAAATTATTCGGTCCAAGAAAAACACACGAAATTTTCATGCAAAAAATTGCATTTACAATAAGAGAGTTGGAAAAAGTGAACCAAAGTGGGGGTAGGTTGATACAAAAAAATAGGAAACTTTTCTAGGCGGCCCCGCATCTAAATAAACGAACATTTTTTATGCATATAAGCGATAAGAAAACAAAACTTAGAGTTCTCTGGGCTACCTGAGAATCGATGCCCAAGTGTTGGCTTGTCCTTCTGAGGGGTGTCAAATGCACGCAAAATACCGTAAACCGTAACCGTAACCGTCTTCCTTGTTGCTGTTGTTGTGCCTTGTTACCTTCCTTTCTTTGTTTTCTACCTTTTTTTTAAGAGGAATATTTTCTTATCGAGCGCTAACGTTGACAACGCAATTGATTTAGTTTTTTACCCAAAAAGAATACAAAAAAAAAAACCGAGAAAGAAAGAAATTTTATTTCAAAGGACATACATAAATAAAACTATAGACGTCATTGAATGTCATCGTCGTTCATCATGTTTCCTCTACAAAGCCGTATCAAAACGGTTATTCGAGACATTTAAATCGAAGACAATTTTTTTTTTGTTGGGATAAATGATGCTTGGAATTATGCATAATAATTTACAAAAAAAAAAAAACCAAGACTCGCGCCAAAAAATAAGAACCTTAACAATCAGGATTTGCTTAAACTATCCAAAAAAGAGTTTTTATTTTAAACGTTTGTAAGTGGGACAAATTTCATACATGCACGCTCTCATTACTTAAGCTTATTGAGCTGAAAAATAAAAAGGATGCCAAATACCCTAGTGAATGGTTGCGAATTTATGAAAATAAACTGCCACAAATGTGATTTTTATCTCCAATAAAAACTGACGCACATACTTTACTTGATTTTAATGACAGTTTGAGGGTGGATGAGTTAAATAAGTAATTTTTAATGTAAAATATTATATTTTATGGATTGAAAGATAGTATTTTCTTACATAAAAAATAATTGAACAATAAAGTCAATGTTTATCTAATATTTCACGAGAATTCTTTGAATCAGCGTTTTAAAGAAGGGGCTAAATTTGTATGACATATTCCTCATAAAGTCATGGTCTATTTTTGGATTGTTTAATATTTATTTCGAAGAGTTTTTCTTCATTAGCTTCTAGTTCTTGATGATTGAAAATCACCTTTTGGTCTCGCACATCTAAATCGCTGATAAGAAATCGCTTGCAACAAACATTCTTTATTCATTTGCCACACACAAAAATTTATGGGGCACTAAGAAACTTAGGATCTGCAACGCTTTATGACTTCTTCATTTGACTTTTATTTGTTCCCTTCACAACAAATTTGTTGGCCATAAGAATATATTCAACTACATATTTGGTACGCATAAGAATTTCACTTTTTACTCTCTTTTTCGACATTTCCTTTTTTTTATGATTTTTAGTTGTAGTTAAAATAATGTTGGGTTTTCTTTAATCAAATGCATCCGAAAATTACTTGGGAACTTTGTTTTTTTTTATGATCTTTTGCCTACAACAAGATATTGACTTAAATAATTCTCGGCAATGACCAAGAAGTTGAAGGTGAAGATTAAACGTGAATTGCAGGATAAAATTTTCCCTTTTTTTCGTCCCTCAAAGAGTAACCCATTTTTTTTTTATTATGACCAAAATGCGAACTCAGCCGGGGTAAATACTCGAAAAATAAGTCAAACGTTCGGTCAGTAAGTCAAAGGCCTAAAGAGAGAGAAAAATACTATCTCTCTTTATTTCTGACCTTTTTAGCGAGTCCTTGTGAACGTGAGAAGTTAGAACACAACCAGTAGCCGATGTCGTTTCGCTGCAGGGCCTAATTAACATCTCGCTCCATCCTCTACACACACGCTACAGGGTATACATTGAATAAAGGTATCTTCAACAACCTTTATATACATTTTTTATGATTTACGTGGAAATCGCCGCAATTTACAGCCACTGAGAGGGCCTACGGGCCGAGTCGGGGACGGGCCGTGGTTGCATCGTAAAAAAAAGCAAGAAGCGCAAAAAACGAAGAACTACTGAGTGCAGGCACGACTACATGATACCCCTTTAAGAGAAATAAAATTAAAAATATCATAACCTGATAACCACGACTTCATGACACCCTATACAAATTCATAAACACTTTTTTGAAGAAAGTAAATTCAAACACAGGGTAGCTTCAAGCCCTACACCCTCTTCGTTTTGTTATCAGTGACGGAAGCGTTGCGCCTTTTTGGGCGTTAAATGCTTCAAGCAGGACAAATGGATTTGTACGAATTTATTTACCTGCGGACTGTCTCTGCGATTGACTAACTGACCCACAGAACTGCAGCTTTGACTTTTTATGACTTTGTAACAAATTTTTTATGATTTCTTTTATTTTTTTCGTTTTGGCCATAAAAAGATGTGTGTCTGTGCGTGCAACGCTTACCTGCTGCAGTTGTAGTTCAAGACAATTTTTTATTTATTATAGCATGTGCAGTACATGTTTTTAAAAATATTTCAATTTTTATTCTTTTTTTGGTAACCTTGAAATTTGACTTTTCGTTATAATTCGTTGTGTTTGTCGTCTTTATTAATGAAGTTTTCTGGGAATATGTTTTTATATGCATGAAAACCGATTTAACATGGCTTTGAATTTGAGCTAAAAAGTCAAAAAGTTAATGAGGAACAAATAAAATTATTTCTAGTTTGAGTTTTTACAATAAAAACAAATTTCACTTCCTATCAAACTAAAAATAGTTATGAAAAAACTGAATAAATATTCTTTTTATTTTTTATGATTCAAAATATATATTTTATTTTATTCTTACTTTTAAACAATAATGAACTTACTTAGTAATAAATTTCGCCTATTCTCCCATAAATAAATGTAAATATTTAAGTAAATAACATAAAATTGAAAACAAATCAAAATAATAAACGAAGTGCCACAAAATGCTAGGAAAACGAATGAAAAAGAAAAAAAATCAGAGTTGAAGCAAAAAACGCAACGCAAAGTGGGTGGCACAGTCACATGGGAAGAAATGGTTGAGTCGGAGTGGGAGGTGGGTGGGTGGTAAATTGCAGGAGGCGAATGTCTGCATACAGCACCATGTGTGCATATATGAATGGCAAATAAAAGAAATACGTTAGAGCAGAACAAAGAGCAAAAGCAGACGACGACGGAGACGACAATGGGGCAGCAACTGCTGCAGTCGACGTCAGCAGCGACGCAAGCTTTAAAATATTTTTACATAACACACACACACGCACACACAGAGCCACGAAAGTTTTGAGTCGTATTTTGAGGCGTGTGCGCCAATCATAAAATAATATGCATACACATACACTTACACACGACGCAGTCGACGCCAACGCCATTTGAAAGCTAAATTTAAATTTTAAGCCACACCCCAAACAAGCGCACGCATACCGTACCCATACAATGACAATAAAGCACCAACGAACAGCAGCCGAGCCGAACAAAACGAGCTCCCCCGACACACACATGCACAAGACATTGTAGTAAAATTTTAAAACGTATAAAATGTTGGAGCAGCAACGGCCACGGCAACGGCAGCAGCAGCAGCACACACACTCACACTCTCGCTCATTTACGCTCAAATGCAAAACATAGTCTCACTCATTCAAGACTCGCGCGCTCACTCGCTCATTTCTCCAAGCACAGCGAATGAGAGTTGAATGTGGAACGCGTTCGTTTTTCTAACTAGCATTCAAACCTAGAACGGTAAATAAAATGAGCGTGCGCTCTAACACACACACGCTTCGAGAGAGAGAGCACGCGAGTGTGAGTGAGAGAGCGACCAATGCGCTGCTCTGTATTCGTATTCGTTTGTGTGTGAGTGCTTATGGGTATTTTTTTCTTGGAGCCAAGTGCAGTTGGCGCGCCGACGTGAAACCAGTTAAACGCGTTGACTCTTGCGAAGCACATCGTGCAGCTCTCAAGCTCATCATCAGCTCATCGTGTGTGTGTGTGTTGGTTTTTTATAATCAAACAAAATAAAAAAAAACAGAAGCAAAAAACGCTCTTTTTTAACAGACAGCATATCAGAAAAAAACAACCCTTACCGCTTTGGGGTGGGCTACACAGTAAAAAATCAACTGCAAAAACCTTCCCCTGATTTAAGCCGCTATATTATTTATTTTTGGGCGCAAAAACACCAATTTTCAACTCAAAACTTGCACTCAAACAAACTCAATGCCGGCAGAGAGTAAAAGAGAGAGATAAACAAAAGAGCGAGAGAGAAAGACAAAGATAGTCGAGTTAACGTCCATCATCATCATCATCATCACCAGTAATATCGTTAACATCATCGTCATTATTGTCAAGAGCCAGGCCTAGACGATTATCCATCAGCAAACAAGCAGAACTACAACAAACGTTGAGAATTTTAGTCGTCCTGACGCATTGAAACGCTCTTCCGTTTGTCAGTTTCAAACGAAACACGAACGCGTTTGGACGCAGACCGGCGCAAAGCAAATCATATATCCAAACCAAGCCAAACACATGAAAAATATACCAAAATAGTAAATAAGAACAGAAACAGTTTTGACGTAAATTTTAAGTGTGTGAAAAGAAAAAAAAAAAAACAAAGTGGAAAAACATTTGAAAAGCAAAAATAAAGCAATAAGCTTTGTGACAATTGGAAAAGAAACAACAAAGAAGAATAACATATCCTAGAAAACTATATAAACAATATACATTCCGATATATTTGGTCCTGCCTTGTGCTGTGTGAAAATGGTTATGTCGGAGCTACATTGGCACTCAGCTAATCCCGAGGATAACAACAATTCCTTAAAGCATGATCTTTTAAAATCAAATACAAATAGCGCCAGAGACGCTGCCGTCCATCTAATGCAAAATCGATGTAAGTTTAGACAACATATATTGATTATACATATTTGTATAAAAATTAGTTATAAAAAAAAAGAATTTATTATATTTTAAGAAAATATTTCAAATTGGAAAGTGATTTTTATTTGTTTTTATATTTTTTTTACATCTAAAATCTCTTTATTTATTTTTTGTCAGTTTGTCCTTAGTAATTCATTAATCACACCTGTATATAAAGATTTATTATCAATTTAAATTTTTTCATTTAGTTTCTAGCTAAATAATGAATCGATTAATCATACAAGTTTCTACACTCCTGAATCATCGACACTTAAGAACAAAAAATCCCCTTTTCCCAAATAATAATTATATAATATTCTATTTATTATCCAACCAATGAGCGACCCACTTAATCGTACGACCCACTTGTCGTACCAAAAGATAACAAATCAATTCAAGCAACTTAACTGTTATAGTAATTGTTAATCAATAAAAAAATTATTTATTAAAGACGCATTTCTTGCACAATTCATAAAACTCAAAAATGACCATGTAAAAATCGAAACGGCTTTTAAACAAGACAATTTTTATTTCTTCAATAGTTTGTTGCCTTCTTATCAATGCGATTAGATCACAAATAGGTTAATAAAGTGTTGTAAAAGTTGTTGAACATTGACAAAAGCGTTAGAATAAGCAGAAGGCATTTAGTAAACGATTATTTAAAGATCTTTGAATTATTTAGTGAGTGAATTTTTTAGTGAGTTTTAGATTTTTTAGCATAAGGAACTTCAACCTAAGTAATAATTTCTTATAATTTCCATAAATACATATAGTAACATATATGATTGACTTATCTTCTTGATACTGATTATTATTTCAAATGCTTATCTCGAAGCCTTTGCACCAAGGCCGCAGGCAAAAAAGAGCCAAGAAACTGGTAAAAACCAAACACGTAATGCTGCTCTAAATTTTTCTGGGTAAACAAATTTCGTCATTGTCCCGACAAGACCGAAAACAATGCGCTTTGATTATTAATTATTATTCGTTCGACAATAATGTTTCAATTAAATATGCCTACGATTTACTTGTCAACCTTTGTGGGGGAGATTAATTTTAGTCATTGACGCAATGAGCTCAAAACTCTCGTCTGATAACAAAGCTAGTAGAACAAGATGGAAGGTTTTGCTTATCAGCGGAAATGTGTTGAGTGGTCAAAAAAAAGAAGAAGAAAACGAGGGCCAATTCCAAGACGCTGACCATAAAACATATAACTTTCTTAATGCAGAGCTGCAATCAAACAGCAAAATTTTTCGATTAATTTTAATCGTTGAGGAAATAAACTTCCGTTTTTGACATTACTGAAAAAGTTTTGACTGGGTTTTAGTAAAGCTCAAAAAAATATTTCTTTTGATGTATATTGAAGAAAACTTTATTAGATTGATATATAAATATGTTTGATCTTTAACGTTCAGCATTGAATGATTCTAAAAACTATGAATAATTTAGCAAAAATGTCTTTACATTGCTCAACATTAACCATAAATTTTTTTATGCAAAACATTTTCTCAAACAGAATCTTCTCTTCCTTATGCAATTCCTTAACTAGAAGAATTAATAAATAGAGGCTTTTTGAAAGATTTTTGTATTTTGACCCAAGTTTCAATTGGATGAACACAAAAACTTGAAATAGAGGCTCGGTACACGCTCTCTATTTGATTTGCTCTCCTTTGTTGCTTTGTTTTGCTACGAATATTTGTATATAAAGTACAAATGAGGCAAACATGCCGTCAACACGCACATCGCTTTGTAGCTTTTAGCCGCAAACACAAATACACATTCACAAAGAGAGAGCACGCGGGGTCAAGAGTTCAAGACAGGCAGCTTCCGACCAAGACCAAGATGACGACGACGACGACGACTCAATCGATAGTCAGTCTGCGCACGTGATGTGTGTGCCACACACTCCCCCCGCCCCCCGCCCCACACACACAGCCGTCGAGGTCATTGACTAATTGTGCAAAAGTATCTCAGAACTGAGAACTCCGAACAGTTTCCCATATTTGGCCCATCTCCCATTACACTCATTTGCTTTCTCTCTCCCTGTACCTCTTTTCTTCTTTTCTTTTCACTCTCCACCTCCTCCCTCTCCATTCGCTTTATCGGTTATCACCCGCTGTGTCCCTGCTTAACGTCTGTGGTTTTTGCATTTCAATTGTAAAATTTTAGTTTGGTAAAAGGTTTTGCCGAAATATTTCGAATGTTGCGCATTTGCCGCCTTTTTGCAATTTTTGACCCGCTGGCACGCGTCACCTACCCCTCACACTTCGAGCGGGGGTGTTTCTCTTTTATATAATTTATGTGGCATTTTAACGCGCAGTTTTTGAAAATTAGTTTTTAGAGCTCAGAGCAGTCGTTATATATACAAAGTATATACTATTTTCATGGACTTAAGTGCCTTTGCCCGAAGCGCCTCGATTGGGTTACAAACTGTTCGAGCCAAGAGTGGTTTGGGGTAAGGGTAAAAGTATGGAAGCAGGGAAGGGTAGGGTAGATGGAGTTGGCATTTTCACGGCACATATGCCACGTAACAAACATAGAACACTTTCGGGTCGGCGTTGATCTGAGATCGTTTTTTTTTTTTTTTGTTCCGGGTGCCGCCACCACTTGAGTCTCTCATGCCTGCTTCTTAAAGTGTGGCAACAACAACAACAAACAGTTGTCGCTTAATTAGCTAACGAAAAAAGAAGGCGAGAGAAAAGTGTGCCAGAAGTGTGTTAAGCAGTTGGTCAAATTTACGAGTTTCTTCATATGAAGCATATGTTTTAAATTCGAGTAAAATATTCAAGTTGAGATTTTAGTATAAGGTCGTTATATAAGAATCAACCTTTGATTAATCCCAATAATTGATGATAACAATGGGTTATCCCTGATTTCCATTCAAAACACTCGTAGAAATTTATGTTCACACCTGATTGAAAAAGATTAACGACTTTCAGTTTTACAGTCGCATTTGATAAGCCACATTGATAATCTGGCCAACAAGCAAATCACTTCTACATTAATCAAGTAACTAGTACATTTAGTATTTCTTTTGGGAATAAATATTGTTACGAAGATATCTTATTTAAGGTTTCCTTTAAATACTTGGTTAGAATAAATCCTTAAAAATGTAGTTTTTATATGTTAAATTGAAAATGAATAATAGTAAAATAATTTTTTTAAATTAAATCAGTGCTTTACCAAGGTATCTTTAAGCCAAATCGATTAGTCATTCAATTAGTATTAAGAAACTAGCTGCACTTAAAAATTGTTGCAAATGCACTAAAAAAGTTTGCATGCCACGTTTTATATGCATTTCGTTAATTTTGGATCTAAGCGGCGGCGCGCGTCTGGCACAAAACTCATAAATTAGCTCCAAATAGATGTTGAGTTCTTTGGGACCGCGCCTCAATTTGCTGCGAGTTCGACTTTCGTATTTGGCCATAAAATGCAGTCAACAAATGTTGCTGTTGTGCGCTCGACCAAAAATTTCAAATTCAAATCGAGTGTAGGAGTGGAGCGGCGCCGAGCGGAGCATAGTGGAGTCTGTGGCATTAAAATTGTGTACACCAGGTGTTCCCCAAACGAGTGCCATAAAAATATCCTTTTATGCAGCAGCGTGTCGTCCTGTCTGCAACCATTTGGTCAGTAAGCTGCACAAATGTGTGGCATACGTATATATATATATATCGATTTTGGGCACCCTGTATATGTTTGACCATTGCACACGTGCCCCTGTATCGTTAAGTTACTCAAGAGTTTTTTATATTTAAAATTGTCCAGTTTATGCTTGCGACGTGTGTTGAAGTTGCAAGTCTTTAAGTGCATTTGGCATTTAACTAAGTAACATTGATAATATTTATCTTCAACTTTCAACTAACTTTATTTCTTTTTTTTGTTGGTCTTTTGCAGATATCAGTCGACTGTCACGCTCGCCATCGCCACTGCAATCGAATGGTAAGTGTTTCTACTATGATAAACTTCTTTAAATATCCTTCAACTTTGCACAAGTTTAGCTTGTTTTCGCTTCTTGAATATAATATTGAATCAAAATGGTTACAAGAAGAAATAAATTAATTTTATTATACTTTTTTTGAGTAGTCGAAAGATTTTCTTTTGGAAACATTCAAAGAATGAAGAAGAAAAACAGGCAAAATAATTGAAAAATTAATATATTTAAAATTATCTATTATCCATGACTGAATGTATCTAAACTTATTTCAAAAGTAAATAAATGTAAAACAAACCAATTTATCTTTCTTCAAACACCAAAATAAATCAACATTTATTTAAAAACATCAGCTGTTGTGTCCGAGTTTCGACATTGAAACGTAAGAGTTATACTATTTACGATTTGTCGTCCACTTTGAAAGCATTTATTTTCAAGCCATGAAACATCTGCCATGCGTTTGAGAGGGGCATCAGTTTCATTGAGGCTGTTGCAAGACAATGAATACCAGATAGAGACAGAGAGAGAAAAGTAGAGGTTGAAAACAAGAGAGAGAGAGAGAGTGGGAGAAGCAACCCTTGCTTGACGGCACTCGCGCTGGCCACGCGCTATGTTTTCGAGTTTCGAGATTTAGGGTTATCGAGGAATTGTGTTAGAAATGATATCAAAATTTAGAGGGTAGGTTTAGAAATTGGTGGGATCCTATTTTATAACAATGGCTGTGACAACGTTTGAATGTGACAATCGCAGGAGCAACCCTTTAATTTTGTTGCTGTTGCTGTCTGTGATTTAGTAGGGGGAACGAATGAAAAACGCTGATGAAAAAAAAGACGATGATCTTTAAGTTGATATTTGATGTCTTATTAAATGGGTGTTGTCGCTTTTGTGACTTAACAGCTTCTTATGTAGTTGCGCTCGAGTGCATTAGGTGACAATTTTTTGTCTCGTTCGTGTCATTTCGGGGCGTCACCAATTGGTAGGGCTGCCAACTTTAATTGCCAGGGGCGTGTTAATTACTATTGGAAATACAAATTGCAATCTATAATCAAATAGCAATTCAATTTGACTTTGAACTATTTTTGTATCTTTAATCGAGAGCTATATGTAAGTAGTTGGCTTTTCTATCATATAAACATTATAAATGATATTGTTAGTATTTTTTTGAGAGTAGCTCAACTCATTATTTATTCATAACTCGTTATGAACGATGTCTGAACTGCGTAAAAATTTGCAATTCACACTTTACAAATTTTATGGCAGCAACATCATCATTATCCAAAAAGAATCCATCATCATCATCATCATCGAAAAAAAATACCATCTATACATATGTATATTTATTTTACACGCCCACGTTTCAAACTTCGTTAGTCACGGCTTTCGACCAGGGTAATTCAGTCCTTCGTGCTGAGTCCCCTTTTTTCGATTTCGTTTTTTTTTTTGCTCTTATTGACAGCATTTCGCTTGATTTGAATTTTCATATGTGTGCGTGTGCTGTGGACCCAGTTGCTGTGATCTCTTTAGCTCTCCCTTTTCCTTTTTTGCCCGTTGGTTTTTTTTTTTTTTTTGGTACCGCATGAACACATATTTACATATATTTTTATGCAAAAATTATGCCGTTATGCACGAGTGTGGGAGCTGTATGTGTGTTCGAGTCAAACTGACCATTTGGCTTCTTTTTTTTATTGGTTGCCTAACAGCACAGAGGCGTCGGTTTTAAGCAAAGGGGTCCGGGAACTACATCTTTTAAGTTTTGGTAGAGGATAGATATCTTAGTTTTTAAATAGTTTCCATTAAAAAATATCATTCCCAACTGCATTTAAGGTCATAGTATAACGAAACCGGTAATTTCTAACACATATTTCGGGTACTTTATACATTTTAGGTATTCAAATTATTGAAATTCTACATTAAGCCCCAATTCGGTTGCACCAAAGCATTAAGCTATTATACTAATAAGAATTTTTCCATCATTTAGTACGATCCCTAGTTCAATCTTACCTCAAGTAACTCAGCTCCTACGCAAGCTAGCTACATGAAATTCTTCGCAAACACTTTAGCAACTTTTAGGACCTAATAACCCCTTGAGTTAGCTACGCCTCTGTTATTACTTCCTCACACATATACGAACCGAATTTGCACATCATCTGAATACCAAATGGCAGCACGTAGCCTGCCGTTGCATAAAGTATAGGAAAGGCAAAAGAAAAAAAAACAGAAAGTTTACTCAGCCGAAGGACTGAGGACTTCTCACATGTTGTGGGGGGTTGGGGGCACCCACTTGGTCCGAATAAGTCATCAAATTCACGTAGTCTCAACCACCATTTGATGCGAAATGAAGAGAAACCCAGAGCCACAAGTCATAAAGCAGCCCACAGTGTAGTCAACTTGTGAAAACATATGCAAAAATTCATGGACACAGCTGACTGACCAGAGTCCACCAGTTCAGGATCAATTTAGGATATGGACATGGGAAATTGGTAAAATGGAAATGCCACAATTGAGATTTCATAGCCAAAAAAAACAAAAAAAAAGAAAAAAAACTTCAAAGGGGCTCGCTAGCTCTGCTATTTGAAAAGGGTTACTCAAACTTTTGATTGCTTACAAAGAGGGTGGACCAAACACACACACAAAAGACGAAAAAAAAGTTTTGACTAGAAAATGAACTGACGACGCATTTAAATATTATTGCAAATCAATTGGTAGACTTTCCTCACCCTTCCCCTTAGTTTTGTGCGTATAAATAAAATGCATAGAAATAGCAAATTTATACAAATCGTTTTGGTTTGGTTTGCTGCCGCAACATTTGAAATGCTAAAATGGCACTTAAAAGCAGCCAAAATGAAAAGAAAACACGAGAATTCCATTTGATGTAGTACCAAAAGGTAAACTAACTATGTAAACTATGTAGAAGTGAGGGGGGGTGGAGGGTAAAGAAACACTTTATCGCATAATAGCAAGCTAAACGAATGGTTTTTACTCTTTGGGTGGGTTAGCCAAGAAAGCCTTTCACCCAAACACACAGAGAGAGGGAGAAAGAAACTCAACGGACTATGAAATTGTATCGAAAATTATGCAAACACATTCGATTCTATGCTAAAGTTATGCAAAGGACACATCTCACACATGAAGAGTTGTGTTTTTGAGTGGGTTTGTCAAGGGTGTTTATTAAAGGGAGATGGTTAATTTAGTACATATCTTTAATCGATTCGTAAATGGTTGCGTAAGTTGTATTTAAATCGCAAAAGGAGAAAGAGTTCGAGTTTTTGAAACTTAAAAAGAAACTACAAAGAAGTTGAAGTATAGATCAGAGGTCTTTGAGTAAGCCCTAAACTATTCAACTTTTCTATAGGGTTATTTACATATTGAAAGTTATGCTTACCAAAGGACAAAGTATTCCCAGCCACATTTTAACTTTTAATAATTGCCTTAACATTCTGTTCTCACTTTTTCTCTCTTCTTTCTCATAAACAGCTTCTGATTGTGATGATAATAATTCGAGTGTTGGCACCTCGAGCGATCGCTGTCGTTCACCCTTGAGTCCAGCATTGTTGCTCACCCAACAGCAGGCAAAGCGACAATTGTTGTCAACGCGTCAACAACCCCATCCAGCACACCACCAACACCAACACCAACAGCAACAACAACACCAACACCAACTCAACCATCATCTGCATCATCAAGTTTACAAGCTGGAGCAACCCGATGAGGATTATGATGATGCCAATGGTGGCGCTTTGAACTTGACGAGCGACAATTCGCGTCACAGTACACAATCGCCGGCTAACTCGATTAAATCCAGCACAACGACGACAGCAATGACACCACCTTCGGTGGGTCAATTGCTGGCAACAGCAACAGCAGCAGCCGTTGTTGTTGACGCGCCACAGATCTCGCCAGTGTTGCCACCAACAGTGGACACAACGGCCACTTCAATTGCAGCTGTTCAGGCTGCAGCGGCAGCAGCTGCTGCTGTTGCTGCCACTTCGGTGGCTGGTGGCATGCAGCCATTGCTGGCACTGCCAGGTCTATCCTCGCCTCAAGCACAATTTGCTGCTGCAGCAGGATTGGGTTTGGGCAATCCTTTGCTTGCTGGCAACATTTCGCCACAGGACTTTGCACAGTTGCAACAGTTGTTGCAGCAACGTCAGGTAGCGCTGCAACAGCAATTCAACAGCTATATGGAATTGTTGCGAAACGGTTCGTTGGGTCTATCCCAAGATGATCCGGCGCTTGCCACACAAATAGCGGCTGCCCAGTTCCTTATGCAGAGCCAGTTGCAAGCCTTGGCGCAGGCCACGCAACAGTTGCAAGCACTGCAAAAGCAGCAACAACGTCAGCATGAACAGTTGCACGAAACGCTATCGCTTTCACTCTGCAAATCTCCATTGTTGCAACCACGCAGCTCCACGCCACACTCCAGAAGTCCACCTGCCCCATTGAGGAGTCCAGCCAGCAGTCCGCCTCAACATCACTTGCAACATCCGCTGCAAATAACGCCACCCAATTCGGCAGCTAGCTTAAAACTGACTGGAATGTTAACGCCCAATACACCGAATAGCCACGCCCACAATCAGTCTTCGGTGCTCTCAACGCCACAGCCCAAAACTGTGGCAAGTGCGGCAGCAGCACGTGCAGCAGGTGAACCCTCGCCGGAGGAGACCACCGATCTCGAGGAGCTGGAACAATTTGCCAAGACCTTCAAGCAGCGCAGAATCAAATTGGGTTTCACCCAGGGAGATGTTGGTTTGGCAATGGGAAAACTGTACGGCAATGATTTCTCCCAGACAACAATCTCTCGGTTTGAGGCACTGAATCTGAGTTTTAAGAACATGTGCAAACTGAAGCCGTTGCTCCAGAAGTGGCTAGATGATGCCGACCGCACTATCCAGGCGACAGGCGGAGTCTTTGATCCTGCTGCATTGCAGGCAACCGTTAGTACACCCGAAATAATTGGTAGGAGACGCAAGAAGCGCACATCGATTGAGACAACAATTCGAGGTGCTTTGGAAAAGGCTTTCATGGCCAATCAGAAACCCACCTCGGAGGAGATAAGTCAGTTGGCCGATCGGCTTGGCATGGAGAAGGAAGTGGTTCGTGTGTGGTTCTGCAATCGACGGCAGAAGGAGAAACGCATAAATCCCTCACTCGATAGTCCAACGGGTGCCGATGACGATGAATCCTATATGATGCACTAAAACCAAGCAGCAGCAGCAGCAGGAAAACACCTAAAAACAAAACACAGTGCAATGTGCGTAGACCATTAAAGAGGCGAAGGGAAAGCAGCGTACGGCTTTACTTACAAAAAGCAGGTGTGTATATTTTTCGGAAAAAATAAAATAAATATTTTACTTTTGATTATTTTTAATTTTATCTGCGATTCTTGCCTTTAAACATTTGTTTATGAAATCCTTAAGCTAAAAATGATTTACTAACTATGTTTTCCTTTGCCTTACCCCTTATCGTTGCAGGTTCAAAGTCGCAAAAAATAAAACACATCAAATATTAGCATAATTTTTATCACTATTATCACACAACACATTAAATAATTATGTGGCTCTGTGGTTTGTTTATGTTAACTATTAATGGTATTTATTGTAACTTAAAATAAGTAAAATTTTAAACGCAAAATGTGCTGTTCAAGTTAACTGCAATGAACTGGTTCTCTTGTTCACTTGAACACCAGCATTTTAAGTCAAAAAAATTTAATGCAATTTGTGTTTTTGTCACAAATGCAAATGAATTGAATTTTTATAAATAAATCGTATATTTAATATTTAAATACAGTTAAAATTTAAGGCGTCTTTATGTGAATGTAATAAATGTGTAAGAGGTGTATAGCTAATGCACCGATCTTTCAAGTCAGTAAAAAAACAACAAACAGTTTCTAGCAAATAATTTCACTTAAAAAAAAAGAACATAAAACACTTTAAAGCATATTTATTTTTTCGTGAATACTGTGATAATCAATTAAATGATTTTTAATTTTAATTTAAGCAACATAAAAAATAAATAAAAAACAAAATAAAACATGATTAACATTATATTTAGCAATACTTTGTACATGGGCAAGCAAACTAACAATGAAAATTTTAATTTTACTCTTAATAAAAACAAAATATTTTAAAGATTGTAAAAAACAACCCAAATTGAATTTATCAGAAAAACAAATTTGTAATTGTAAATTAAAAAAAAATAATAATAGAATTTTAAAGTGTATAAAAAACAATAAAAATATTTAAAAAAAAAGAAAACTAAATAAAAATAAAATAAATATCAGACAAATTTGAAAAAAGATTTTTTTATATATTTTTGAGAAAGGTGTATGGAGCAAGCTAAAATATTTATATGTTTTTTTGGTGCTCAGATTGCCTTATGAATTGTTTGGCCTAACTCTGAGCTATGAATTTATACTGCCGAATTCAGCTCGAAACTTTCAGCCCCCAACGCAATCCATTCACAAACATCAAACTGACAGCTGAATGTGATAAGAATCACTTAGAACAAGATGGAAAAGAAAACAAATGATGAGAAATACAACTAGAGGGAAGTCTAAATAGCGGCAGCCATGAAAGAGAATTGAGCTCGCGCGTCTCTTCAAGTAAAACGCAAAATAAAATTTTAATAAATAACAACATGCAAAACTGAAATTAATTCATGGAATTTTTGCCTACTGATTGCCCAGTCAGTTAGTCATTCAGCTTTTTGTGTGCCTCAGTTTCTGTTTCTGTTTCAGTTTCAGCTGCCACAAAGCTAATAAGAAACAGACACCCGCCTCGTAGGGGACAATTGAAGCAACTAAAGCCGAAGATGACGTAGATATGAGCATGCAGATGAGCTTTGAGCATGACACAAAAAACATGCACAGGCCATGGGTGGCTACACAGCGACAAAAAACAAAACTCTGACATTAATATTAAAAACTTTATGAACAATGTCCTCATCAACTGACTGACTGACTGCTATCCACATGGAGTTCAATGGCAATCAAGATTATAATTTTCTTTCTTTCTTTTTTGCCAGTGTAGCAAGAGTTAAGGAATGACCCACACTTGTGGCTAGTATCAATGAAAAGCCGACACTTTGCCAAATGAATTCACTGCGATTTTGACTCTTTGCATTGTACAATTTGTATACTGAGAATGAAACTGTTTGAATGGAATGGGGAATGTATGTATCTCTGCCCCTTTTTTCAAGCGTTATTTGTCGCTTTGAGCTTTGAGCAATTAAGACAGAGAGCTATTGTACGCTGTACGTACGCAAATGATGTTAAAGATGCAGCTTGATGATTTCCCTTTGCACATTTTACTACTCTCAACAATATTATTTTTGTTGTTTGCATGCAAAGTGCATAATCATCGCGTGTCATGTGGAAATTTATACTATTTATGGTCTGTTTGTTTAAAAAGGGAAGGGTGAGTCGCGGGGCTGGGTTGGGTTGGGTTGGCACTTAAGCAGCTCTTAAACTGTGCATCGCATTTTCGTCGGCTGATGCTAATAAATTCATGGAAAATTGCGGGTAATTACGACAATAACGACAACGATTTCACATGAAATTTATAGTTTAGAGAATTGGAATTTGCATTTGCAGAATTGCTCGTTCAATGTGCATATCAAAAAGAGCCTTGGGCCCTTGAAAAAAAAAATAAAAACTGACTTTGTAGAGTTTGTTTGTTGGCATAAATCTTTTCACCTTTTTTCACATGACGACCCCCAATTGGCAATTCCCAGAGTTCTTTGGTTAAACTTTCTAGAGCTTAAATCTCTCTTTTACAGTCTCTCTCCCTCTGATAGAACTGTAAATATTCATAGGGTTATCAAAGCAAGCCATCTAATTACCCACAGAGCTGCTAAAAAATAAGACGTGATAATTATAGTTTTAAGGTGACTTGGGTCGTGGGCCAATTGCTGCTAATTTTATAGATACTCTTACATTAACATTTTTTCTATTCTCTGACTAAGTGAAACTTAGTCGGATCTTAAGCTATCTTAGAAAAACTTTTTAGGAAGGCGTCAGTTCAGCTCAGAAACTATATTACTGAAGACCGATAAGATCGGTTGACTATATCCCATTGCAGCGCTGGGAAAATTTTGTTTGAAAAATTATTATTTTGCATTTTTACCTTTTCTCTTTAAAACTGTAAGCGAGCGTATTTAACATTCGGACATTTAACATTCATGGCTGTCAAATTTAAATCTATGCTGAATAAGCGCTTAATCCCCAACAACATTTTTCACCTTTCCAACTCCACCTCTCTCCGCACCTGTCAGGTGGCATCAAAGACATCAAAACTAACGAGTACAGCGCATAAATTTGATTTCAACAACATTTTTCCATCTACCATTTCCCCATCTGGCAGGCGGCAGCAAACTTTCCTCCAAGTTGCGTTTTCCACAGGAATTTGCAATGCAATTTCATTTAAAGTTTGGATTGTTTAATTTATCAGTTCAGCACACAGTTGGATGACATGAATATTTATATATTTATTATACATACTTATTCATTTCATGGACTGCATTTCTACCACTCAAATCTGAATGAATGGACTTGCAAAACTGGTTTCGAAGAGAGTCTTGGTCTTAAGAGTGTATAAAAATACATAAAAATTTAGCTATCAAAGTGAATTGCATAGTTGAGCAAATAGTATATACTTAAAGTAACAAGCTACTGTTTTAATTTATGTCTTGTCTTCTCTAAGTAATGTGAACGAATCAAGTTCAGGGACCTTCGTTTTGGGAAGAGCTTAAAGTGTTTGTGCCTCAACTCAATACCATCTATGATTGATCAATATTTATAGTACTTCCCAATCGACATATGTTGACCTTGTATTTATGTTTATGAATCATTCGTATGCATTCGATTCTGAATGCATTTGCGTGCGAATAATGAATGCAAACTAAAAACCACAAAGAAATAAATTAAATTAAATACTTATTCAACCAAAAGTCAATAACTGCAGGTGTTCCACTTAGCTAGTTTTATACAAAAATATAAACACCAATAGAAGGTTTTCTATCTGCAAAATATTATGCAATGAAATACCCTTCAGAAAACACGAACGAACCGACAAGGCAATTAAGCATTCAGGGTTTTTTTAGCTTAGACTCCAGAGCCAATTTGTACTAAAAAAAAAAAGGTCGCGCATGCAAACCGCCTTCCCATTTCCTGTGAGAGGGTGAGGAGATGCAAAGAGGTAGTTACAGAGCTTGGGGGTGTCGGCGGCAACTCGTTTGCCTTGCCAACTAATTATAAATTTGTTTTGCAAATATTTTGTTTGCCTCTTTTGCATCGCATTTTCTGCAATTGGATTTGTTGTTGGCGCTTTTGTATACCCTGGATTAATTTTAAAAATACGGATTGGTATCCTGATGTTGGTATCGGTTCCGACCTCAAAAAGCAAAGTTAAAGTCTTTAAGAATTAGTTTAGAAATATTTTATTTCTATAAGATCTTCTTACCAAAATGCATTTAAATGTTTTTTGTTACAGAGTATCTGTCAGTAACCCTTGTTTTTTTTCTTTACTTTGTACCCCGAATTTAATTGTTTTATAACGAAGTGTCTGTGAGTGGCGAAGCGCAAAAGTGGCGCCTCCGTCTGCTTTTAGCTACTTTGCATGTGCCACACGAAATGCACAGGCACTTGCAACATGCAACATGCACTGGCTGACTTTTAGTTGTTGTTTTTTTGGGTGCCGCCTTCTCAATGCATATTATTTGTGAATTTAATTTATGGCCAAGTTCTAGCCCCCTCATTATGCGGCAGCAGCAATGTGATTGCCGCAACGGAACACGATCTTTAGAGTGGTGGTAAGTGGCAACTGTATGCCCCTCTCTCTTTTGAAAGGGGGCATGTTAATGTTGAGGCAGCCAGCAGCAAACACCTACTTCATTATTGTAGCTAGATAATTTTTGCTACATCAGCTCTAATGCCTCATCATTATTCTAACATGCTTCCTTCATATTAGAAAACATATAAAAAAAAAACAATTCACAGTGCACAGTGGTACCAAATACGTTCTTTTCAAGCAGATATGCAATTCATACTTTAAACTTTTCTAAATTAATTAATTTTAACATAAGAACTCAGTTCTTTGCTTTGTGTATTTTGCCCCACTGTTTGTGTCTAATCTGTGCCTTAAAGAAGTCATAAACTGACTGGTAAATTCCATACTATAGACGGTTGGCAGGAGGCGTGTTCATTATGCCAGAAACGATCAAGCCTTGTTAGGAAAAGTGGAGACGCTAAAGCTTATCTGTTGGAATCTGTCTGCAGTCAAATCGTGTTAATAGAAAACTTCATCAAAAACAGGCCAACAATTATACATTTTATGATTGCGATAATCAAGTGAGGGGGGGGGGGACGACACACGCATTTCATTCACTTCAGGCTTTAGGGCATAAAAATAAAAAACAATTCAAAGAGTGCGAAATAGGCGTTGTTAGTATTATATAATTGTTGGTGGGTTATGGTCACTGGATAAGAAATAAAAATGATAATATATTTACTTTGCTAATTAGTGAATTACACTTTGCAAAAAGTAAAAAGCAAACGAAAGATCCAAAGACATAAAAACTAACACAGAAGTTAACCCATGTTGGTTAAGTTTTGTTTTTGGGGGAGGAAGTTTTTAACACGCAACGCATTCATTTAATAAAGATGTACATATTTCAACATTAAAATCTCTGAAACGTTAATAATGTTCAAGAATATTAAGTTCTCTTTAATAATTCTCTCCCCAAAGACTGAGCGAAATGAGTCGGCACAGATAAAGCCAATTAAAGGAGGAGGCACAATGCAACCACATTGCAGCAAGTGTCATAAAATTTAATTTATTTAAATTAAGACAATGGCAAAATTTGCGTTTTTAATTGCCGACTTTGACTGCAAGTTTGCCAAAGAGTGTGAGTGTATTAGTTTGCGAGTGTACAAGTATGAGTTTCAATAGTATTCATAAGGCACACAATGATTTTCAGTTCCTGTTCCGACTCGCTTGTTAAATGTGCTGATATAAACTACAAAATATTCGTACAATAAAGAATTGCATAAATTAAAAAAACAAAACAAAAACCGACTAATAGATTAATAAATGAAATGAAAAAAATAAAAATGTAAGCAATTAAGATGAAAATTTGATGCATGAAAATCTTAAATTGAGGTGGGAATGTTATAACAGCAAAAGTAAATTGTCGAATGTTTAATAATTTTGTTCAAGAAAAAACTTTGTCTAAGGCGCATCAGAGTTTATAAGTAACCTTTAAGAAATTTAAAACTATTAATAAACTTTTTTTAGCTCTAATAGTGATTGATGATTTAAACATATTTTGAATATATTTAAATTAGCATCAATTAGATTTTTCTAGAAATTCCTTCAATTATTTGTATCAAATGCAGACGTTCGTTGCTCATTTATTGATTGCAGCCAACGATTTTTATAGAGCAGAAGTAAGTTGAACAAAGTTGTTTAACTATTTTGCTTGTTTTGAACAATGGCTGGCCAAATTGCATGTGGAGTGTGCGAAATGTGAGCGGACAATGGACGTGAGTGGCAAAACGCTTTGCCAAATGAAAGGAGAATGCAATAAAAATTAAAAATAAAGTCATCGAGTCTTCTATATGGACAATTTAACGAAAAGATTCGTCGTTTTTCGACTTCATTCTTGTCCACATCCACATTGTCAAATGGAGCGTGCAACAGCAACAGCGGCAGCAGCAGCAACTGTTGAGTAATTTAAACAATTCAAAAACTAACAAAAACTGAACCTTTATATTGACCTGGTCTGGTCTGGTCGCCCACAAGCCAAAAGGTTCCAGGTGCAACTAAAAATTTCAATTCTATCTCTCTCTCTCTCTCCCACTGAGTTTCTATCTTTATGCTGCTGTCATGTGATTTATGATAGCCGCCCAATTTATTTTCATGTGAAAAACAACTGCATTTGTTGTTCTAAATTTTCCATTGTGTAGGCGTCAATGCACTTGGACTAAATGCCACTCCAGAGCACAGCCCACACCTTTCCAAATAATTCCGAGGACCAAAGCAGCATCATCGTCATCATCATCATCGCCCTCTGTGGTCATCCTCATCATTGTCTGATCTATTTTGATCATCCCTTGACCAAACGCACTTTTGGCACGCTTGCAGCCACTAGCAGCCCCTATTCCCAAACTATAACCCTACCTACTCAATTGTCCCTTTCCACTCTTTGCGCGGGTGTGTTCGCCTTGACCCCAACCCCTAGAGATCCACGATCCTCGGATCACTGTTGCCTCTATCTCTGTCTCTTACCCCTAAATTGTTGGCCGCTAAACGTTGCGTTTAAGGCGTCGCAACATTTCTCGAGTGGCGTGTCCTTATTTTTTTTTTTTTTTGATATTTATTTTATTTGTGTGTCCGATCCTTATCGCCGTTTGCCGATCGCCTTTATTGCTGCATTGTATTCCGAATTGTGTAATATCATATCAAAAGTGCTTTGTCATTCTCTAAACACAGCAAGAGAGAGAGAGAGAGAGAGAAAAGAAAAGAAACGTAACACCCACACCTCCTTTTAAGTTAACTTCTCAATGCGAGGGTGCTATTTAATTTAAAAGGGGCACCCGATTATTTTCTTCTTGTTTTCCCAGTTGTTGTTGTTGTTGTTGGCAGTAAAATTTATTATGACATTTGGCGCGTGTTGAAAGGTTTTAATAAGCGGTATCTCTTTCTTTGTGTGTGTTGGAAGGGGCGGGGGGATCACGGGGAATTCGATCAGTTGTGAGTAAGTAGAACATGTGGTAAAATAGTCCCTGGGGGGGGGCAAGTATTTAAGTGCGGTAAATGCTTGATTTGAGCTAAAGTCGAAAGAGTTTAATTCGATTCTTCGGTTAGTTAAATGCTTTAAGAGTTCAGTAAGATTAAAAAGGTTTTTGGTTATTAAGGCAGCCTCTTCGAAAACATAAAATCTAAGCGATTTTAGGTCGGGCAGCGGACATATTTCACTTTTGGAGCTACTCTTAAGTAAAGCTGAGATTTACTTCATATTTCAAATAATCTTTCCCGAAGCCAAGCCAACAATCTGGTTTTTAGGTGTTTTTCTTCACCTTTTTCCCTATTTACTTCTCTTTCACTCCCTATCTCTGTCTCTTTCTTATCAGATGCATTTGGTACATCTGCATGTTGAATGACAATGACAAACGCCATAAAAATACCAAACACAAAGCAAAACATTTAAATTTGTTGCAATAAATTGTGTGTGCAACAGCAACAACAAAGCGTAACGACAATTGGCAGCAGCATAAAAAGGGTACAACAACAACAAAACGTTGGCCATCAAAAATGATTGCAGTTCATAAGCGCAAAACCAAAACCAAAACGGAACGTAAACAAACCGAACGCGAATGTGAATCCGATTTCGAAATGTGAATGTGAATTGTTGACGTATGTTGTTGTTGTTGTTGTTGTTATATATTCGTGTAATGGCTTCCTTAAAGCCAACCGACAACAACAACAACAATAGCGCAAAAGAATAACTTGCAGCGAAGAACTCGGCTGCATGATCAAAATCATTCAGCCGACAACTGAACTCAAAAAAAGTCCCTCAAAGTCAAGGCAAAGCCAAAGTCAGTTTGGAGTCGTCATCCGAGCCATCCAAGTCGGCCATCATGATGAGGTTGTCAACAGAAAATAGCAGCAGCAACAACAACAACAACAACAACTGCGAATGCAATGGGTTTGGTTTTTGGATTCGGTTTCGGTTTGAGATGTGATAAGTGGAAGAAGAATATCTTGGAGCTAAGATTCAAGCTAAGCAGCCAATTTGGTAGGCAGTGTCAAAGATGGGCGCAATGTAAACAACAACAACCAAACAAAACAACAACAACAACAACGACAACAAAAAAACCTTCATATTAATTATGAGTACATGTACTTGTGCGTGCTTATACACTAATAGTATGCGGTATAGTAGACTTTTGAATGAACTTGGAGATTTATAGGTTTCGAGTAAAAAGTTCTGTTTCGGATTGCTGGAAGCTTACTTCATAAGTAGTTTACTTGGGAAGAAAATAGTTAGGGGTCAAGAGTTGATGTTCCATCCAACACTTAACTAGGTCTTTTATTTTAGAGCTACAGTCAGACTTCACTATAGAAACATTTCAAACATAGAATTGGTTTTGAATTAAACCAAATTCAGGCAAACTTATGGAAATCAAATCATTGTATAGACGTTCGTTGTGTAGAAATTTGCCTGTAGTAACAAATTTGTCATCGAAGCTTACATTAATCCCTCATCGACCTTTCTTCTTAGTCTAATTTAATGGATAATATTCTTTATTAGCCTCCAATTTCTTTTGAGCAGTGTATTCAGACTTCGTTCTAACAATAAATTAAGGTAATGCTGCCAATCTGAAGTTATTATACTCGATACCAACGGTAAAGAGTGTATTGGGTTTGTGCAATGAGCGCACTGAGAAAAAAAAAATAAGAACAAATGTTCTTAATTTTTCTGTCGTTTCGTTCTTGATTTATTGGTATTAAAAAACGAACGGCGTTCTTAAAACATGTTCTTACTTTCATTTTTGTTCTTAAATTATGAACAAAAGTTCTTGATTTAAGAACCTTTAGGTTATATTGGTCCATAATAAGAACAGTGGTTTATGTTGTAAGAACGGCTTGTTCTTATTAGTCAATATTAAGAACTCAGGTTCTCATTTTAAGAAAAGTTAGCTCATATCGGTACATAATAAGAACATTGGTTCATACTGTAAGAACATATTTTCTTGATACATGAATATGTATTTGTGTTGTGCTGTTGCTCCAGCAGACGAATCGGTCAGCCAGCGTGAGTATATATATATATATATAAACATTTATACATGTTTTGTATAGTTTACTTTTGTGTCAACATACTGAAAAAGAACAAAAATTTGTGATAAACACGCAGTGCATTTATTAACAACGAAATTGCTTTCAAATATCGGTTGTCTCTAAATTTATCGATTACATCAAATGCACCACATTTAATCTCGGTCGACTCCCAAGTCATTTCTAAAAAGTGAAGCGAGAGTGCGGACCATAAAAATATGAGTGAGAAAAACAACAGCGAGCGCGATGTGGAAATTATGTGCGCGTTGGTAGCTGGCGAAGAGGAAGACCCTCCCGATTCTGTAAAGTTGGAGTCTTTCTTAAAATCTATTAAAATGGAAAGTATTCTTCCATTTCTAAAAGGTAAGTTAATTTTGTTCATAAATGTGATTATATGCATACATATGAACATAATATGTATGATATGTATGTAGTAAATAGATACATATGTACATACAAGTAACCAAACAGCGGCAAATCATTTGAACAAATATACATACATATGTACCTATGTACACACATTTTGACGCTAAGCGTAATTTTTTCTAGAATGTACATACATAAGTGCATTTTTCGCGATCAATAACTACAAGCAAGTGAACATTGTGCAGCAAATCATGTAGGCAAACAATATTTAATAATATTTTAAATTGTTAGTTTTTTTTACATACATTTGCGTGCAGCAAAACATAGATAAAACGAAATTGGTTGTACATATGTACATACATACATATTATATAGTATATAATCCGTCTGCACGGTGGCGTCGCCTTTTTTTCTTCACGCTTCACTTTGCTGCACGTTTTCGTATGTACATGCATACATATGCATACGAAGCAAAGAGTTGTAACAGCGCGTGCACAAACATGCACAAACACGCACAACAATGACGATCTTTGATGTGCTGCATACACTTTGTATGTACATACATACATATTCAAAAGTTCTAATCAATTAAATAATTTTAGATTTCGCTTAAACAGTTGTATGTACAACTTGAACGCGATTGTGTGGACATACATACATATGTATATGCATATTTTGCAAACGGTTGTGATATAGAGAAAGAAAAAAAGAAGACGCAAAAAAACGTATGTATGTACATATGTATGTATATGCGTAGGTATGGAAGTAAATACATATGAATGAACTCTGCGTTTTCACGGCGGCGTCTTCTTTTTATGTCTATGCGCCAAGTTTTGCTGCACGCACAGTGAAAGGCATATTTATTTAAATGAAACAAATGAATGGATTCAGTTTTTTTCTCAAACGTTCTTAACGATTTTCTCCGTAAATTATTGAAATATAAATCAAAATATATATAATCAACTCACTTTGTCAAAATATAAGTACTTACTATATGCTGACCAATGCACATACATATGTATGTACATACATACACGCTGCAAATCTCACAAACATGTTCAACCTTGCACACCGATAATGTAAATCATTAAAGTGTTAGTGTGAATGTTTTATTTTGTAATAAAACTTTAATATTATTTTAATAATTCATTAAATGTGTATATACATATATTATTAACACATTTCTCTAGATGCGAAAGTGACTTATAAAAGTCTTCAATTTATTGACAAGGATGACTTGCGTGAAATAATTCCACCCGTAGGGCTGCGAATTGAATTTCGCGAAAACCTGTTTAAATGGAGAAAGGAGGAGGTAAAAAAAAATTTTTAGCATTTTTTTTTTTATTAATCTTTTTTATTTACTTATTAGTTCGGTATTGAAGACGAGACCATTTCTATGGCATCTAATGTCGGCAAATGGCTGACTAAATGTCCATCATCGACATCGTCAATAGAAAATAAAGTTTTAAATAAGGTAATTTTAGGCTTTTACATACATATGCATGAGTTCTTAGTTATACCACGTCAGTGGTTATACTCAAATCAACTCTACTCTGTTAATTTCATCCAAACTGTTTAATTTTTTATCGATAATCGATATCGCATAAGTTTAGAATTTAGAAGATTTACTTTTGGAATCGGCAAAAGGATGCGCAGTTGTGGACTATTGGAAAGAGCACAACCAGCTAACCCCTGAACAAAGGAGCCACCTTGTAGACATTATAATAGAAGAAGTGCAGAAGTTTACGATTGTTCTAAAGCCACACAACTTTTCCGAGCTGTGCAGCGAAATTTTTTCTATTTTTCCTGAGGAAGTCCATATGCGGGTAATATATGAAATTTGTCTTAGACTTATAAATAATTTTGAAAAAGTTTACTTTGACTTATATGTATATTATTAAATTAAGCATAACAATGTTATTATATAAAAAATTATTTTAATATTTTTAGGACTATTACTACATTTCACGCCAGGGAAAGAATAACGCAGGTGGAATGCTTTACAGCAAGTATAAAAACAAGGCATGCAAAAGAAGAAAAAAAATGTCGTTGGATATGTTCTCTTCTACAAGTGTTACATCGTCTAAAGATCAACCCTTGGAAGTAGATGAAAGTATCGCAAATGCACTCAAAACCGCTCTCAACAGAGAGTGCGAAAACTGGAACAACGTTTGCGAAAACTGGAAGAAAACATTTAATCTGCGCCAGCGTGAAATGAAACTTTTGGATGGTGACATCTTCTTTTGCCAATGGTCTAAGTTACGCGATGCTCGAGCGCCAGATTTGGTAATTACTAATTAATCTTTATAATAATAAAAAAAATAATCAAAATTTTTATTTCCAGATTAACATAGATTTTGATTTAATATATCCAGATAAGAGTCACGCGCTCTTTTCGCGTTGGGACTTATTTAAAAGAAAAATATTAAAAATATATTCGACTGATTTAAAAAACACATATTGCAAGCAACTGCTTGCCAAAACAAAGTCGCTGATTGGCGTAGGTATGTATAAAAAATATCATTTAGATATTCTGTATTAAATATATTTTTTGTGTTTCCAATAGATCCAGAGGATTACATTTACACCTTACTGCTCAACGGGTTGTTAATCCCCCATGCAAAGTTTCCCAACGACGTGGGGATAAGAAATAAAAAAGTCACAATTGCGGATGGCCAGGAGAGCTTGGTAACGCGGATTTCAACTATAAACAATTACCAATGCCATATTGAGGGTATTACTAAAAAATTTTATTCGTCTGGTCTCCGAATTCAGCCATTTATTATGGTAAAGGGACTTTCCGATACCAACATTGAAGAATTTTTTGTATATTTTGATAAAATTCTTTTTAAGGCCAGTTCCTTCTTGCAAGCTTTGGATATTTGTTTCAAAATTTTTCAAGTTTTTAATATAAAATACCCAGATGCTTGTAATCAAGTCTGGCTTTTCATTCAAAAATTCTTTTATAATATAGAGACCGCTTTTGATTTTAAATCTGCTAAGGTAACCAGTCGTATAAACAAGCTAAATTCATGTGACTAACGGATACAATCTCTTATTAAAAATGTATTCCTGTTTTAAGTGCTGTAAGCAGTTCTCAACTGCTAAGCAATTAATTTGCCATTTCAAAGTTGACCATCTTTTAACAACCAAATTTTTGCAATTGATTTGCGTTCAAAATAATTGCAACTCAACATTTACAAATTTTTCGAACTTTCGCAAACACTTGGAAAAATCACATAAGATAAAAAGCACTAGTACATCAGGTACGATTCCTTCAGTCGAGTGTCCTAATGAATTTCCAATAAAACTTCCATCAACGATTAGCGTACTGCCAACTGAACAATCGGTTAACGTAAATGATATAATAATCAATTTAAAAAAAGAAGCTTTAAAGGTGACTTTGAGTTTTCTGTATGATAGTTCAATGCCTCGAAATCGAGCCTTTTACTTTCAAAATACAGTTTCAAGTTTAGTAAACAGTGTATCTTTAGCTTTTAAAATATGTCTTAATAACGATATAAGTGAAGATATGAAGTGCCTAATTCAGTTTTGTGAAAACCCGTTTGTAGAAACACAAACAGAACATAGGCTTTTAAAAATGTTGAAAGATTTAAATTTATATGAAGATCCAAGCTCTATGTTAGTTTGTAAAGAGATCTCTGAAATAGTTCTTAATGGAAATCCAGCTTTAGCACCTAAGGGCTCTTATATTCAAATAATGCCACTTGAATTTATATTTAAGTCAATTTTTGAAATCCCAGAGCTTTTAAATAGTACTTTACATAATACACAAGCTTTTTCTTCTTTTACGACGGTCAAAAAGCAATATTCAAATTTTGCTAGTGGAGATTTATTTCAAAAAAAACTTGAATATTTTCCTAATTCTGTAGTAGTTCCTTATATTTTTTACTTAGATGATTTTCAAATTAATAATGCTCTTGGGAGTCATACGTTTTCTATTTGTGGATGCTACATCAGTTTTCCAACTTTGCCGCAGCATCTTGCTTCCAAGTTAGATTACATTCAGGCAGCTGCTTATCTTCCTTCAACAGTATTAAAAATTAACGGTCAAAAGACGTTCAACTATCTTATTCAAAAACTTAAGAAATTAGAAGACGGTATTGAAATAATCATAGAAAGCGAAATACGTAAAGTTCACTTTGTTTTAGGTCTCATTGTTGGAGACAATTTAGCGGTAAACACTGCACTAGGGTTTGTTCAATCATTTAACTCTAAACGTTATTGTCGAGTATGCACTAGGACTAAATTGCAAATGCAGAGAGATACACATGAATTTATAGAGTGCTTACGAACTGAAGACAATTATATTAAAGATTTAGAATTAGATAACTACCATGAAAGTGGAATCAAAAGCCCTTGTATCTTTGAAGATATTTCTAGTTTCTTAGTAACAGATAACTTTTGCTTTGACCTCATGCACGATGTGTATGAAGGTGTTTGCAAATATGACATGTGTAATATAATATTAGGCTTAATCAATGACAAAATATTAAACTTAAAAGACATCAATAGCCGAAAAACTCTTTTTCAATTTGGCGAGTTAGAAATTGGAAATAATTCTATACCTTTAGATTATAATCGCCTTAAAAAATTTAATCTTAAAATGACAGCTAGCGAGACCTGTTGTTTCGTTCATTTTTTCACACTTATGATCGGAGATTTAGTTCCTATTAAGAATAAGCATTGGCTAGTTTTAACTTGTCTTTTACAAATAATTGATATTCTTTCAAAATCCGACATTAATGATGATGATATCAGTCGATTAGAGCTTTTAGTAAAAAAGCATCACGAAATGTACGTTAAACTTTATGGTAACTTAAAACCAAAACATCACTTTTTAGTTCATTATCCGACAGCTCTTCGCAAATGTGGCCCCTTAAAATACCTGTGGTGTATGAGATTTGAAGCAAAACATAAAGAGGCAAAGAATTACTTTAATAACATAACGTCTAGGGTTAATCCTTCATTATCATTGACCACTAAGGCAGGAATTAAATTTTCAAATTTCTTGCTTCAAAATGATAAGGGTACAAAGAGTATTTTAGAATTTCAGAAGGCAGATACTGTTGATTTGACTCAAGAAGAGTATTTTACGAACATAATTAATTGTGACAAATATATTAGGTTTAAAAATTGTCTTGTTTGCGAGAAAATTATTTTTAAGGGAACTAATTATAAAAGTAAACAATATTTAGTTTTTAAATCAAATTGTATTGAATTGCATAAAATTAAGATTTTTATAATGGAGAAAAACGATGTATATGTACTTTCAAATCGTGTGAACATTAAAAACTTTAATGACCACGTTCAGGCCTATGAAACTGATACCTTAAGTAATGAATTAAATTTAAAAAACATTGTTGAGTTCCTTAGTCCGCCGATACATCTATATCCCATGTGTAATGGAAAGACATTTTTTCGATTAAAATACATCTAAATGTAAGTTACTTATTATAAATATACCTCGACGCTAGCGTTCGTAATCATGTACAATACTTAATTTCAATAAATAATAAAAAAAAATATGTAAATAAATACAAAATTAAAGCAAAACACACAAAGTTTTTATTTATTATTGAGAACACATCGTTCTTAATGAAGAACCTGTGTTCTTATTTATTTAGTTCTTAAAGTAACACCGATGTTCTCAATTGTGTTCTTAATAAATTAAGCACAAATGGTTATATAACCAAGAACCAATGTTCTTAAATTATGACCGATATATAAGCACAAATAGTTGTTAAATTAAGAACTTATTTTCTTAGTTATTTAAGCACAAATGGTTGTTAAATAAAGAAGATATGTTCTTGATTATTTAAGCACACATCGTTACAAAATGAAGAACCATTGTTCTTATTGTACGACCTGTTGTTCTTAATAAATTCAGCACAAAATGTTCTTAAATTGAGAACCAATGTTATTATATTAAGAACAATTTTAAGACCAATTCGTTCTTAAAGCAAGATCGGCGTTCTTAAAAAATCTGTTCTTAATTTAAGAAAATCGTTCTCATATTAAGAAAATCGGTGCTTGGCTGACTTTTGTCAACGGATGTTCTTGATTTTGCACTAGTGAGAACGGATTTTTTTTCTCTGTGCGCAGCAAAATTTCATCATCTTCTGTTTGTATAATTTTATGTTAATATAAATATTTGTGTTCACGTTTGTTTGTTAAGAGAGCACTTTTTACAGTAGCTGTTCATTTAGAGAGCGAGAGAGAGGGACGCGCTCTACTCGATCCTTCCAATTACTAATACATTTTCCAGTGATAGACCTAGTTAAGTACTCGGTTCACACAAAATTAAGAGCGCAAGTGCAATAAGCACACTTAGGCAGATTAAATAAAATATGTTTATCCGCTGATATGTGTGCAAAATATTTGTGTGAAATGGGATCAGCTAGAAAAAGAGCTTAAGATAAGCTTACGTTTAGCCAGAAATTTGGTAAAAGATGCTAATGATGATGATGATAGTAATAATGATGTTTATTGTTGTTGTAGTTGTAATAAGCGGTTTGCTATTATTTAAAAATCCACGTACAAATAACGTATCATTCAACTAAATATCAAATAAGTTGGCGAGCTATCAGTACCTAAAAATAACATGCAATCCAAGACGACAAAAAATTATAAGAACAAGTATATAAGAGCAACGCCGCTTATAATCTGAGAGAGTAGTTGTATAAGCTAGCGAGAGTATGCAGTTCCATGGGGGAATAAGGTTGCGAACTGCAATTGTTGTTGTTATTGCGTTAAAGACGCCACACCACAAAAAATAATGGATTTGTGGTAGAATGATCAACCGTATAGGAGACAGAGATGCGCCTTCTAAGCGCTCTAATCTCATGCTTTTTAGATTTATTACACACACACTTAAATGTATATGTGCTTATGTATGGTATAACTGGAACATGCTCACGCGATACAAAGCAAGAAACTAACTGTAAATATAAAATAATGGCAAAGGCGAACAAATAGCAAAGCTATGCAAATATTTTTGATGCAATATGCAATATATGAATATATGTATATATAAATATTTATGTATGTATATGTATAGTATATTACATACCTTTAAATGACATTTTAATAATGAATTAATATTGAAAATTAGTTGTGTGTGTATATGCGATATTGTTATATATGTATGTATTATTATTGCAGACGACGACGATATTTGCAAAACAAGTAACTATAAATTTGATTTGAAATTTTTTTTCACAACACTTTTGCTACCTTAATCACTTCAAGCACCAAAATAAAAAACAGCTTTGTATTCTACTTGTCAGTTACACCGTAGACAATAAACAGTAACAATTTACATTATTTTGTGCGCGAACACGACCGATCCATTTGAAATAACACCGGGCTACTGATTTTATGCCAAAAGAAAAAATGAGATGAGCTAGCACCCAAAATCAATCCATGATCTGGAATAATGGAATAATTGGAATCCAAGGCTCATCTCACATTTGCCTTAAAGAGAGACAATTATTTGCATGAAATTGAGAGAGTGTATACAAGAGCATCGCGAAAGTGAGCGAGAGCTAGAATGGAATAACAGTGAATGCATGCTGATGCAGACAGTGATTCCAGACAAGCTTATTTCCAGCTAGATTTACTTTCAAACATTACATAGGATCATCAAAATATAGCTTATTTCTGGGTGAGTCAACTAGTATCAGTGTGACTAAATTTATAGGTAAATGTAGCTTATTTTAGTTTATATTTTCCAGCTAATGCGGGCGCTCAACACCTGTCAACACTAACTGTATACAACAAAAAGGCAAACTCCCAAACCTCATAAAGCTCAGCTTGCCTTTGAGTGCTCTCAGCTTTGCGCTCTTTTCATGTCCACTTTGTTCAACCTCTTCGCTTGTGCCCTTCTTAAGCCTTGTTTCCACCCATACCCACGATATAGCCACTCCTAGCCGACCCACCGCCTCAGCGTGTAACTTTCACAGTTGTTTTTTTTTTAACACGTATCGAGTATACCGAAGTCGGAAACGTTTCTACTTGTGTTTTCTTTGTCATTTCGCTGTTGGTTAAGTGCTGCGGCATGAGTTGCCTGACAATTGTCTCAGATGATGGAGAAGAAGTTAAAAAGTCAAAGTCAAATGTAGTAGAAGTTTTGCTTTAGTGCCATTAAAATGATTAAATGCTTTGGCTTATGCTTAGGCATAACTAAAAGAGGAAACTGATTGAAAAGAGGGTTGCAATTAGAAGTGGGGAAAAGAGGTTGGAAGAGGGGAATGAAGCCAATGGCAAAATGCGTGACAATTCGCAGCCAAACGTAATCCAATAATTTTTAATTAAAACTCAACACTCGAGGCAAACAATTTTTTCCAGATAAACTGTCATTATGAGCCGTCAATTAATTTAGACGATGCGGTGAATTGTTGTTGCTGTTGTTGCTACAGTTTCAGTGCTTTAATGATCATCATCAACAACGTTGCAGAAACAACAACAACAACGACGACACTAAATGAATATTGATAAATGGGGCGTTGATGTGGGCGTGGCAGCAGCAGCTCTGTCAGCGCTCTGCTGAGAAAAACTTGGCAGTACGACAACTTCACTTGCCACAAACCACACAACACATACCTTATTGTTGTTGTTGTTGTTATTGTTTTAAGTTGTTCGTATACCCTGTTTTTGTTTTTGTCGAGAAGAGCTTAAGATCAAAAGTTAATTAACAATTTAAATAAAGAATACCCTTTAATTCCCACATTAAGGTTTTTTTAGGTTAGAATTAAATGTGTGCTTTAGGATTATCCAAGGATAAAGTTTTCCAACAATAAAACATACCTTTTCCCAAGGTAACTTCAAGTCTCTGCCAAATCATCGTTTAAAAAGTTTCTTTCTTTTTCGCTACGATTGTTGTTGTTTTTGTTTTTTTTTTTGTGGCTTAACTGCCTTTGAGCGCTGACAAAACTAATAACTGATATGAAAATAACAGCAATCCATTGATTGAAGCAAGTGCTGAATTGCTGTGAAAAAAGAAGTTGCAGCAAATAAAAATAACAACAACAAACAAGTAAAAAAAAGAGATTTGGCATCATCTAACAATGGAAATGTGCAAGTTGTGAATAGTTTTTAAACTCAAATTAAAGCACAAATTGCTACCGCAATCACATCAAAGGGCCACAAAACCGACCATTCCGGTAGCCCAAAAGATTTGCGTTGCGGCACAAACCCAAAGGCTATATATATATATATATATATATATCTATGGGATTCTACTGTCTGTGGCAAGCGGCATTTTGTACACAGCGTACCGTGGGGCAGTCAGCAGCAGTCAGCCAGCATTCACATCCATCAATTTCTGACGCTTTCATCAAGCGATTCTCGGCTTCTTGCCTCATGTCGCCGCTTACCGCTCGCCGCTTGCCTCTCTTGACGACATTTGCTGCTGGCAACAATGGCAACAAAACTTGGCTCGCTTGTAGCATGTTCTGATTATTGTTTGCCACTCCAGAGAGATGCAGCCAGCCAGCCAGCCAGCCATGTCTTGAGTTGAGTCGAGTTGAGAGCGGGCACATTTGCGCATTTAAATTGTCGGCAGGATCCAAGCGTTTTGCGCTAATATCCACCAAAAACGCCAAGACGCTTCGACGCTCTGTCTCTGCATTGTCCCCAATGCATTCCACAAGCTTCTCAGCTTCTTTCTGCTTATCTTTTCTACTCCTTCCAATTTTTCTTTTTGTTTGGCGCGCCCCTGATTCTTTGACATCTTTTCGTCAAAGTCAAATCATTCATTTTGCCGCATCAAAATGCATAAATATTTTTCTTATTTTTTTGTTATTGTTGTTGTTGTTTTCGGCCTTTTCGCGTTTTGGGTTTTGGGCCACAATTCGAATTGCTTGTTGATTGTTGCGATTGTTTTGGGCTACTCGGCTAACACAAAATTTAAATCGCTAACATTTTGGGTTATAGGCAGGCGCAAATGCTTTGGTTTTAGGGCTGTCAGATGAATACAGAATTGATTTGAATTAGAAACAAAAGTATTCTTAGACAAAACAATATTAAATTGATCAAAATAGCCAAATAGAAAACAGGAATAAATATTTTTAAAGACTATTAATACAAAAAAATGAAATTCTATGTCAAAAATAATTTTTTTTTTCGTTAAAAAATAATTTGTTCTAAATGCTTTTTAACAAAAAACAATTTTTTCATGATCATCAAAATATATAGTTTGTTTCCTTTTACAATAAAAAAAAAAATTCTTAGGATTTATTATTCGTATTCTCGACAACCCTGGCAGGCAACTAAGTAAGTGCCTCGTTGCTGCTGCTGACGATGATGAAATGCCAAATCCGCATCCCATCAAACGGATCGATGCTAATGCCAAATCCAATGCTTTAGCCCAACAGCTACTGTATTCCCCCGTCCACTAGGGTTGCCACCAGTAGCAGTAGTAGTGGTAGTAGTAAGCGGCAAACGCGCTTTGATGCGGCCAACAGCCGGCACGATTGGCGGCTTTTTTGGGCCAAATGTGTGCACAATGCCATCAAAATTTAAATAGCAAACCGAGTCACAACAGCAAAAAAAATAAATAACAAATCAAAAAGATGAGAAGAATGAAGAAAAGTAACCCGCTGCATTCTCCAATGTCTGCGACATTTTTTGTGCCAAGAACCAAGGAAAGGATCTTTGGAATGTTTGGTTCGCATTATGGCAATTAGGTATCGATGCACAAAAAAAAAAAAAAAAAAAAACAGAATAAAGAATCCCGTTAACGGTAAACAAGATTCAGAAATCAAAGTGAATTCGTTGTGAATGTCAAGGTCAAGAAACAAAAAGACCTTTTTAATCGCAAGGAGGAGTTGCAACTTTGTAACTGAAGATGAAAATGGGTGGGTTGTACTTGTTGTATTTCAATATTGATTTATGTTTGTATATGTATGTATGTATTTGTGTGTGTGTATGTGAGAAACCAACAATTACGTAAAACTCGAGTGAGCCAAACTTAAATGAAAAATCGAAACATCCCGTCGAATGACAAAAATGAAAAACGAGCTCGATTCTCAGCTATGGAAATGTGATAAGCTATAATTAAGCAGCCGCTTCAGCAGCCCAACGACGACTTATAAAGGATGCCAGTTCCTAACACGGCTAACAAGGCTAGCCGGGCCCGCCAAGAGCAAGTGGGCGTTTATATGCTAAACAACATGCAAGGGGCGTGGCGCTGTAAACAAATTTAATTTATACAATATGCAAAGAATTAATTTGTATCTTTGGTTGGTAGAAGAAAAAAAAAACAAAACGAATCACCATTCGACGATACTCCTTGTTATTGTTGGCCCCTCAGGTGGGGCGTGACAGCAACTACACAGTGAGATAGAGAAAGAGATAGAGGGGAAGCGGGTGAGACAAAGCTAACTGCCTGGCAGCTTGGCATTTCAATTGGGCAGCCTGCTAAGGTGGCGCCCCAACTTGTTCTGCCCTTACTGTAAAGAGTATTTCAATTATGTTGTGTAGTTTGTAAGATTCATAATAAAAAACCCCTAATGAAAAACCTATTCATTCATTAAGTTATTATCGAATAATCTATTCAGACCAACTTGAAGAAGTTTGCCAGTTTCAATGATACTTTCTTAATGAAACTTGATAAACATTCAACTTTGAGAGTATCTGAACGTCGCTACACTTCCTCTCACCTTCAGTTTTGAATTTCAATTGACTATCCATAGATATATATATTCATTTAAGTATTCCCTTTCAGATCCTTGCGCATACAGAGCAGAACAACGGAAATATTAATAACAATTTTCATGTCTGCGCTTTAAACCGCAAAATTATGGACAAACATGCAATATGTCATAATGTGAAACCCTCTGGACGAAAAATATATATTTATTTATATATATATATATAATCGATCAGGTGTGCCTAATCGTACATACATACATGCATAACAACAAATATAACAATTGAGTAATAATTCATAAACATATTTCGACTCGTAAAGGAAGAAAATTATTAACTTGCTCACCTCAAGAGGTAAATATTGAACTGCTCCGCTCCGCCACCCCGCTCTCTCTCTCTATCTCTCTTACCGATTACCTGCTGTTCATAATATGACGTGTTGACATTCGGAATGACAACAACAGCTAATAGCAACTGTTGTTGTTGTTGTGCCTGTCAATCACTTATTTTTTTTTTTTTTTTTTTGGTGTTTAGTAACAACTTTTATTGGTTATGCCAATTATTCATATTGTTCCAATGAAACTGAACAACCAAATGACAGCTGCACCTTTTACTATCGCCTATATATGTATATGTCTGTATATACTAATTGTTGTACTTGTTCGATATACGCTATTTGTCCTAATATCCGTTACCAAAAGTCACGCAAGCCAAGTCCATTGGAATTACCAATTGAATTTAACAATTTTTAACAATTTAACCAGAAATCCTGCGAGTGAGCTTTGATGTGGGAAATTTAATTTGTCTGATTATATAATAAATTGCAAAAACCCGCTAAAAACTACAAGATCTGGAGATTGATACAAAAAAAAAAAAGAGATTGAGCTGCCAAACCAAATAAAAGTTAAAACATAAATAAAATATTTTTTTTTTTGAATATTACTGAGATTTTTGGCAAATCTTTCGACAGAACATTTTATGAAGTTTGGTAAGGAAATCGTGGGAAAACAGAAAGCGACTAACCAAAGAAAAAAAAGTATTCAAAACATTGATAGCTAATATTCAATATTATTTAAGCTTTAATTATCAGTTTCAGTACTCACCAAATTTTTTGTAAATCACATTTTCGATGATCCTGAAAGAAATAAAATAAACTTGATACATAAATATGCTTTTTTTTTTGCATAATAAACAAGAAGTTTAAATAAATATTCTATAAATTGTTTTACATTAAATTAGTCAAGCCCTTAAAGTTATAAAAAGCAAAATGGGTCAAACGACTCGAAACTCATCAAAAGTCAACTTGCCGGCGGCATTTGAATCAACTCGAATGACAGTTGGCTCTTCATGGCTTCTTGGCTTTTATAGCATCCCCCCCCCCACTGTTCTCTCTTCTTCCTCCTTACCTTACTAATTACTGCCAGGTTAGGCGCATACATATTCAAATTGCGTTTGTTTGTTCGTCGTGTAATATGAGAGTTTGGCGTTAATTTAATTAACCAAATTAGTGAGAATATTCAAATTACACACACACACACACAGAAGAAAGCTAATTCGAGTTATGGTCGTTACAGTTGGCTGAGCATCTGAATTCAAATACACTACAATAACTGAATGGTAGCTCTCTATGGGTATTGTCAAAATAAATAGAGCCCCCATCTTAAGCAACTGTCACGATGATTAGGCAAAATTTGTTGTAGTTGTTGTTACTGTTGCAATTAATCAAAAGTTTGTATATATATCAGCAGCAGCAGCAGGATTTACATGCCATTCAAAATGCAATTGACCATTAAATCGAACTGTGACAGGCCATAAATCGCATCATATGATTTGCATTTTTCTGTCGTACACGAAAAAAAGACCAAAAATTCCCCGAAGTGTATAGAATTTTTATTTCGTTTTGCCTTTGAAGTAACGAGATTGAAAAGCAAGCAAACTAGTTGGAACTATATTTCTGGTAATGAAAATTTTATAATTTGCATTGAGAAAAACCAGGAGTAATATATATTTTATTAAACTGTTTATAGAAATTTCCTTCCTTTCCTAAAATCAAAAATTATGTAATTTTCATAGAAAAATAAAATATATTTTGCTAGACATTTTCTTCCTTTACTTACCTTTAAACAATTCTGAGAAAATCACATTAATAGCCAAACATTTGCATTAAACTTTGAATTAAATGTAGTTCCCATGACAATCGTTTTTTCTATATGATTTTCCACAAATATCTCATAGGTCATTTATCATAGTTCTATGATTGTCTGTTTCTCTTCCGTTAAATACAGCAATTGACCAAATAAATGGCGTACAATAAAGCAAGTCACATGATTTGCATTTTTTGATGGCCCAAGCAAGAAGCAGAATTCCCAGGACGAGACAAATTGCACGAAACTAAGAGGGACAGAACGAAATGATATAGAAAATCATCATCCTCGCAGCGCTGTTCAAACTTTGCTGCATGCAAAACGCGCATAAATACCATTAAAAAAAACAAAGCAATAAAAAACTGTAAGCAGGAATTGCAAACGCTGTCCAATGATGTCGCCTTGCCACAACGCAACAAAAAAAAATAAAAAATAATAATAATACGACGATGGACTAACGAGCTGGAATCATCCCTGAAGCTAGTATAGCTAGATCAGCAGACGCCCTATCAAAAAAAGAAACGTGACGTAAAGAGACGAAAAGGGGTGGCGGCCCAAGTCGTATAAAGAAGGTGGAAATGGAATCGAGGACAACAATCATTGAATCCTTATTACAATCATTATCAAGCAATGCGCGCCACGCGGATTCTTGTGGTCTTAAGGTTTTTATCTTCGTTTTTTTTTTTTAGCTAGTCTTTTGACGGGGGTGTCTGAGTAATTTTCTCAACTAATTTCAGTTTAGTTGCACAAACGACCAGGACGCGTGTCCTGCGGCAATTTTCCAGCCTGCTTGCGGTTGCTTTTGGTTCGTGAGAATATGTGTCCTTTGGTTGGTTTTTGTCGTTTTTGTTGTTTTTTGAAGCCATCGTTTAGCGTATTAATTGTCACAAAGTATCGCATGGCGTGCCGCACAAGTTGAATCCTTATTGGTGGAACGTCCTCGGTTTCACCTTTTTTTTCTTCCTATTTTTTTTGATTGCCACGTTTATCGCCTACAATTTATTTGTTTTATTCGTATTATTTGCTCTATTCAGCGTATTGAATTTCAATTTCAAATTGCCTTTTTTTTATTCGCCCCTTTCCCCATTATTTCCATTGGCTTTTTAGTTAATTTGCTAAGTAAATATGCGACGCTACATTGGCGTTCCTAGGTGTGTTCCGAAAAGCCTGCTCCCCGAATGCCACAACTATTTTTAGCCGAAGGGCGGGACTAACATTTGGTTGACGATTTGAAAATGGCAGTTAAATAAAACGTTAAGCGACCAACGGTTAAATATTATATACAGTCTGTACTTTAGTTGTTTAAGCCAACTTATGATATTAATATGTAAAATACTGTCGCATTTCAATATAACAAACTCATTTCAAGAACCCTCCGAGTTTTCTTTTTTGCGAAGTTTTTTCTTGAGCTTCGTTATATGAAAGTTTGACTGTATAGATAATTATCTTCATCAATACTGTAACCAATTTAAGCAAAGAATACATAATAAACGAAAATTTAACTTTAACGGACTTTATTTAAACTTTCGCATTAGTTTACCAATTCGTATTTCCACCTTCAGCAAAAATCTAGATTCAAAGTTTAAACCACGATTCGATTTCAATATTTATGTCAAACTTTTAACTGCCATTTCTAATTTTTCCCAGCAAGAACTTTTTGTTAACATTTTTATCTTCTGAATCAAATTTATTTCAAGCTTTCAAGGCCCTTAAGAGTTTTTTGTTTTGCTATATTTTTGTCAACTCATAAATTGAATAACTTTTAGGTTCCCTCAACTTTTCCACATTTTTTTTATAAATATTCAGCGAATTCCATTTAATGCAAATTGGCAATTTGTATTTAAATGATATTAAAACGTTTTAGAACATTGAAAAGACAAAAATTATCAAACAACAACAAACTGTTTTATCACAATTTTCGATTAATAAATTCGATAGAATTATTTATTTTGAGGTCGTCATCATTCAAAGTCTGCTTCGATAGCAAGGCAAGTGGCAAAGGCTTATCTAAATACAACTTAAACATAATTTATAACCAAGTTTCATTTTACACAGAACTGATATCATGAAAAAATAGTAAAGGGAGAAAGAGTTAAAGTTCATGACTTCATTCAAAATTAAATAAAAAGCAGACGAAATGCCCTAAACAAATATTCATACAAGAAATAGATAATGAAAACTTCTAATAATAATAATAATAATCAGGTGCGTAATTCAATTCAAATGTCTTTCAGGAAACAAGCAATTAAGAAAGGAAGGGAAAACTTGAAAGTCTTATCTATTATCGATCAAGTCTCAAAGGCATATACAAATTTTCGTTCATATTCGTTTCATCTATGTATTTATTTTATGATATTTACAGGTGACAAAGTCGACGACGACGATTTCTTGATGTCACCGGTGCTTATCTGCCGCTGATAACTGATATTAAAAGTAAATATTTGGAAATTCTCGGAAATGCAACGAAATAAACCCCAATAACTGTTGAGTGCACTTGATTCCAAACAAATTTTAAACGGAAATGCCAAAGTTTTAAAGGGTTAAAAGTTTCAAAGTTTTACAGCTTCATGTTTTTCAGATTTTTTGCTTGCCATTTCGGCCATTTTGTATTTATCTCAGGGATTTTTGCATTCTACGTCTTCTCATTCCATTTTTTTGTGTGCTTCTTCTTGTTGTCATCAACCACATGGGGCCCTTTAACTCTTGGCAGGCCAATCAATCAAGTTTTTTGTGCGCTTTTAGCTTTTGCATGCGCCGCCGACAACAAGATGGAGGCATCGTCTCTTCTTTTCGCTTCCAGACATAAATATGCAAGGGTCCCTTAACTACACACAACAACAACAACAACATCACAAAATCGTATAAAAACTGATCAACCAATGCACACACACACACTATAAACGCACACACACACATGCATACATTCATACAAATTTACATTGCAAGGTGCAAAAGGCGTAGAAATAGTACGAAAAATAAATAAGTCGAATTTTATATACACTTTTCAAGGAAAGTTAAAGATAGATAAATAGTTTTTATTATTTGATCAAAGGAAACTTTTGAAATAATTATTATTCAGAAGTATCATTTTAGGTTAGATTAAGTCTAGAGTGTTACTTATAGAACAGTCAGGTTTCCTAATGGAAACTTAAATATAACTTTCAGCATAAAATTTTTAAATAGAAAAGTTTAAAGTTGAGCTGATCCAAATAATAAACGATGATGTTTCATGATTTATAAAAATGTTGAGTATTTTTCCTGTTTCCAATGTTTTTTATCATTATTTTCACAATATAAGAATAAAATCCTATAAACCAACGAATTTCAAGGAAAACAATAATTTCTTTATGATATGAGTTTTTGATTGATCCTAATTGGCAGGGTTCTGGAAATTAATTCGTTTTATAAAAACTTTGCTTAACGAAAGTTCGTTTTATCGAAGTTCAACTGTATCATATTGCATTAGCTATGGGATCATTTGATACCTTTTAACCTCGAACTAAGATCTTAGCGTCAAAACATTTTCTTCGCAATTAATTGCTATAAATCTCAATGCATTTTAAACGTTACGCGAAAGTCAATCGACTCTCCGACAGGTGTTAAATAAATACACAGACTAAACGTGGCATGCAACACAGCATTGACAAACTGCCAAGCTGTGGCCAAGAAAGTGGCAGACATCAACGATTGGTTCGGTTCGGTTCGCTTCAGCGTCTGTCGGTTTGTTGTATCTGCTGTATCTGCATTTAGCAGTTTTTGCTTGATTTCTATACGCAGCAGCATCCTTCTCGCCGCATCAAGGGAGAATCGAAACGTTTCTCTTAATTTATGCGTTTTACGCGTTCGATATGCAATTTTCTTGTTGTTGTTGTTGCTGTTGATGTTGTTCTAATGACAAGCTCTCCAGTCGTTCTTTCTTTCTTAAAAAGTCATCTTTAACAGATGTGATTTGATTCCCCTGACCAGTACAACCAGAGATCTGCAATCTGTGTTTCGTTCGTTCGTTCGTTCGTTCGTTCGTTTATCTTGTAATACTTATAATGCCTTTATAATGTAAGCAAACATAATTAAACATCAAATATCATTGACAATGCAAAATTATGCAATAGGAGATAAGAAGAACAACCTGAACAACAACTTGAAAAAAACATAAATTAAGTACTTAGGAATCTCCTTTTCAAGAAATACACAACGGAGTTCGTTGTAAAACGATCATTTAAGTCCAACTTCATTAAAAATTGCATACAAATACGTTGAGATGGTTTCTCTGATTTGCAGAAAGTAAGGTTCGATGAGATTAAGTAAAGTTTGGTTACACTTATTAAAGTTATCAAAGGATTTCCCATAGCCATTTTACTGTCAAGAGTTAATATTTGTTTTTCTTCTTTGTTTTTTTTTTTTGTTTTTGACAAATTATTTAAATGACCCTCATAACAATTATTGAGTCAATTGATGGCCAATTGTAAGCAGTTTGTAAGCGATCTGAATTTTATTTTTTCGTAGCCAATTAATTAATTAAAATACCGCACCGCACACCCACACACACTTTACTATAGTAACAAATTAAATGCGGCTTGAGCTATTTGTTTTTTGTTTTTTTACATAAACGAAATGCAATGAGAATTTATGACTGTGAAACCGAAGACAAAAGTCAACGAATTTATCAAAGCAAATCAATAGGCGAACCTGCCAACGACAGATAGAGCGCTGCGGGGGTGTGAGTGAGGTGAGGGGTTATGCCTACAAAACCCCCCCTCTCAAAAAGTTCCCACACACAGTTTTTTTTTATGCAATCGAAATGAAAATGGTTAATTGTAACTGACGCCCAGATGTGCGCAAAAGGTCCGAAAGGCGACAAATGGCGACAAACGGGCGACTTTATTTAGCCTCTACGGGGAAAGTGGGGGGTGACTAGGGAATAAAGCCTATGCGTTGCTGACTCGAAATCGATATGGCTGGGCAGAGAGAAAGAAAGAAAGAGAGACGCGTGGACGCTGAGAGACTTTGGCTAATTATTCAATTGAAGAACGTTTAATTTATTTCAATATAATCGAATTGAAAGATCGGAGCAGCTATAATGACAACAAGAAGAAAAGGGGCTGAGGGATGCCTTGCGCTCCCACGAAAGTCAAACAATTTCATTTAGCGTTTAATTGTTGAATGTTCAATGAAATAAAGGAGGGCGGCCCAACAAGCAGTGGCGTCTGTCAGAGGGGAGAGCTTAACAATATAACATTATGGAAACCCCCCGAGAGGACGCCACTGCTTGGCGCTATGCTTCTGGGACGTGCCGCCTACACTTGAAAGGCTGCAAAATTTAAATTTGATTAAAGTTAACAAACGGAAATTGCGTTGCAAAAGCAAATGAAAAATAAACTGCAGAACTTTTAATTCGATTAAAACAAGCTGGGAAATGTTCTTTTCATAGAAGACAAGAAACCAGGAAGTTACATTAGTGAAAAGGCTTAAAATTCGGTATAAAAGTAAGATGGTGTCTAGGATTTCTTAGAAAATCGGAGAAGTTTTTGATAAAGTTTTAAATTATTAGCAAAGTTTCTAGCTGTATTTCAGCTTGAAAGCTCGTTTCCCTTTGCACCTCATGGCTCGCATATTATCGATAAATTATGACAATTAATAATGTATATTTTATTGTGAGTGCGCATAAATTAATTATGAGAGAACAACAGGCTGTGCTTTTAGGCCAATCACAAGCGACTTCATCCTTCTGTTTATTAATTTTTGTAGGCAACGACAACAATAAAATGCAATGCGCATAAAGTATTTAATAAGAGAAGGTAACATGCATTTGTCTATAGTTTAACTAATGTATTTACGATCAAGACAAATGTGTCGCCAATGACAGCAGATACAAGCAACAACAACAACAACCAACAGAACAGGTCTATAAGTGGCAATGAGGCATAACAAAAACCGTAACACGGCCACACAACATGACACAAAAATTAATAAAAGCCAAACGACTTTATGCTCTGTTTTTGCTGTATCTCTGTGTTTATCTAGTATAACTGACAACAGCTGTGTGTTTGAGGTAAACTCATTAAATTTACAATAATGCGCACAATAACCAAACGCGTATTATAAATTTGTAAAGGGCATACAAGACATGAAGATGACCTGTAAAAGGTAGGTGGAGTGAATAAGGAAACACTTGTTGGTCCTAAGATAAAATCCTTACAAGTTTTAAGTGTGTTTAAGATCAAAGTTTGATTTATGGAAATTTTTAGGTTAAATATAAATAATCATTTAATATTTTACGAAGTTTGAAAACCTATAATTGTTGTTTTAAGCTTTTTTAGTTAATAAATTAATATTAACGATTCGACTTATGAAGCTAATTTTAAGGAAAAACTTTCTTTTCGGATATCAAAAATATACTTTATAGCTGATTACGATTTTTAAAATTATCGAAAAAAAAAATTCCAATATTAAATAAACCGGATAGTTAAAATTCTTTTCTAAAAACTAAAACCTCTAATAATATACCTCGTCCCATTTAGCTAACCAATTTAACTAATTATTAAGTGTCGTATTGAGCTAATGTCGCTCCAAATGAAAACGATGTTGCCTTATTGAAAAGATAGACAAGAAATTTTATTCGATTGGAACCCAAACTCAACCAATATAAAAAGATGATGTTGTTTAAGGTTGTGATAAAAGTGTACAAAGTATAATTAATTAAATTACGTGCAACAACTGCGCACAAACTGTGCTTTAAGTGGATTTATGTTGGAAATTAGAATTGTTAAAATGTTCCCTTCCTTCACCTTTCCATACACACAAAAAGCTAGAACATAAATTCATTAAAGCTTTATTTACTTGCTTATCAAAACAAGAGTTTTGAATTTAATAATCATTGTTTATTGTTTATTGGTTTGCGGGTTTGAGGCAATGATAAATGTTTGAGGAATGCGTCCATGAGTCAGTTTTTAATTTAGTTAACGAAAGAGCGAAGAGGGGTCGGCAGGCAGCACACGCATGTTTAAAAACTCAACAACAAAATGAACAAAAAGAAACAGAAAGGTTTAAAAAAAAAAGTAAATATCGTATCGCCTCTGATACGTGATCAGGCGCATATTTATCGGCGACATCTGCACAGTGTTGTGTGCCATTAACAGGCCAAACAGCAAAAGAGCCCTGGATAATGAGGCCACAGATGGCCAAAGATACGAGGATCTCACTCAAGCGAGGAGTCTAGTCTCACTAGAAGCTAGCACAAGATTGTCAGCCTCGATATGGTAAGCACTCAAAACTGAAACTGAAGCCGAACTGGGGCTGTCTATGCAGAGCAGCAGCAGCAGCAACAGCTAACTCCTACAACTTCTTACTCGTTTTAGGTGCAACTTTCAAGATCGCCTTAAGAGAGATCGTTATCATTGTTTAGAGTACGCGAAACGCGTGCACGACCTGTCAACATTCAACTTTGGCGCTTTTACTCGTGCACTCATTATGATTATGACTTTGCCATCGAATGCTTTTCAAGCATGAAAAAATTAAACAAACTTTTAACTAGAATGGGTTCGTGAAGCAGGTTCTGCACCTTTAAATTGCCAAAATCCTTTCAATCATTAAGAAACAAAAAGAGATTTGTGGCAACTTAAGAAGTTGTCTATGCTCAACCTCATAAGTTTCATTAACAAACGATGTATCACACACACATTTTTTTTTTTTTGTAGATAATTTTCATAAATTCTATCCAACCATTTCGTCTAGATACCCAACTAACTAGCTATTCCCATTCAAGCCCAATGGATGTCTAATTGGCGCTCAAACTCTATGCGCCAATTAATACAAGAATCAAACATTTCGGATTTTTCTTTCTAAACCCAGGAAGAACTTAACGAAGGAACACGAGGTAGGAACACAGAGAGCGAGCGAGAGCGCATAAAAATGCTTTACAAGTACACAAAAGTGTCATTCCATCACTCACTTAAAGTATTCATCCATTAATTGCCCGAAAGCCATTGCAGCAAAAGGACAGAACAGAACTGAAGACTGAACCAACCAGCAGAGAGAGACAGAGACAGAGAGAGAGAGGTGTAGTGAGGGAAGTAACGCAGGGACAGGTCGCATCAACTGACGCCAGTGACCAGCAACAACAACAAAGTTCTGTGGCGGCGGCAGGCGACTTTCAAGTTTGTGGCGGCAGCCATAATGCAAAGAGGAGAGCTTCAGCTTCCCAGCAACATTTTGCTGCAGGGCAATTACCATGAGCAGACGCAGTTAACAGTAGCAGGAACCGTAGGGAAGGGGTGCAGATTTAAATCAGCACAAAATGCGAATCGTCTCTCTGAATTGGCTGAAGTTGAAGGCTTAACAGGCGCACGTTGACAGTGCGTTTGACAGGCGGACAGACACGACAGACAGACAGACAGAGAGAGAGAGAGACCAGAAAGACGAACAAGTCAGCTTTATTTATCTATCTCTTTTTCTCTTTCTCAGTGTCTCTCTTTCTGTCTCTTTGTGCAACTGGGATGACAATCCTTGCCTTGACTGTTGATGCTTCTGTTGGTGATATTCAAAGTAATTGCTTGAAAAATGCAATAAAAATGTACAAGCAAAAAACTACGAAATGTTTTAGAAGAGTATGCACGACTTAACAGTTGACCTGTAGAATTTGATACTTAATATCAAAAGTTCAATAGCAGAGCGTATAAAAAAGATTTTTGATCTTAAAAAGAGTTAAAAAATTGTTAAATAAAGTTTAAGCTATGTTGGGAGAGGTATAAAATTACTTAAAAAAATTATTATGGAGACGTTATTATTATCAAAACTCCCAAAAGGATCGCATGAAAGATTAAACTTTTTTAAAATTATAGCTCATATAAGAAAATTATAGATAAATAAATAAACAAATTTCATCAACAAAAATTTGCCTATCCAATCTTACCCTATTTCACAAATTTTATGACAACAGGGCATCGCAAAAGAGGTAAACAGAGAAAAAAGAGCGAGAAAAAAAAGAAACACTAAGAAAACGGCTAAACAAGCTGACAACTGATGGCAAAAATGGTGGAATCTGTTCGAGGAACGCCTGAGTATGTGAAAAAGTACAATTGTTATGGTGGCATAAACTATACATCCTAAGTGGCCACTGGCCGGCCAACTCAACTCGCAACTCTCAACGAGATCCCAAAAGCTCTCCACTCTAAAGCTGACTCAAAATGACAACTGAGCAAATGGGACGCAGTGATTGGAGGATGCATATCAAAGTAGACAGCAGCGGGAACAATGACAAAGGCGACTGCAAAATGTTGTTGCTGTTGTTGTTGTTTTTAGATTGAGGTTTAAAGTTTTCTGCGCGGTTGTTGTTGTGGCACATTTTGGGTAACGCCTCTGGGAGTCATAATGCAAAGATTTGAATGGATTTGGTTAGTTGTTGTTTCACCAATCAAAAATCAGCAAAAACTGAAGTTCTTATTTAAAAACTCAATAAATTGCAAACGTAGCTAATTACGTTGACGTTTTTTTCGACCCAGCAGCGGCATCAATTACAACTAAACAAAGAAACGATTATGTCAAGCGTTTATTAAGCTTGTTGCAAAAAGGTCGAAAGAGTTCAGATTTGTTAGGAGTTTGACCCAAAACAGAACAAAAACTGGGCAATAACCGACGTTTAATTGTAACTTGAAACCATTGAAGCCACGCGTCAATTGAAGACAGACGGTTTGCATAACACTTGGCCCAAAATGGCCTAAAATCAAGCCAATGAACTTACTTGCGCTCACTCGAAAAGATACAAATACATTGCAAAAAAACACAAAATAAAGGCGCCTGGTTAAATACTTCTTGGATATTTTATTAGCCAAAGCGCAAAATGTGCGAGTGCGAAATAAAACAAGTAAAGAAAGAGAGCGAGAGAGAGAGAGAGATACACGATACAATGGCCAAAGCAAAAGCCAAATGAAGTCAAGGACATGAAACATCTCAGACAACAGCAACAACAACAACAACCACAACGGCGGCAATGGCAGTGGCAGAAAGGTTTATCCAGACAGCTGGACGCGCTGCCGAATGCTGCTGGATGATGCCACACCAAACCGAAAAGGTCAATGGGGAGCCAAAAGTTCAAGCGCGAATATAGCGCGAAAAAATATATATAATCAACTTTCCACAAGTGAAAGTGAAACAATCAAAACTTGTGGATTCTTATGGTGGTTTTGGTGGTGGCTGGCTTTGGTGCATCCACATCCACATTGTGGCAACGCCTTGGGATAACTGAACTCAAATCTTTTTGCCGACGCTTAATCGTAAGCGTTTTTTATTTTTAATCGAGTTGAACTCTCAGCAAAAAGGTTCTTCTAGCAAAAAGTGAATTAATCAATAGAAATTGCATTGGTATTCTATATGCTTTAAGGAATCATCCAAGTGTTAAGATTTTTCTTAAATACTGAAGAAAATGACTTTTGTTATTGTAACTTTTTGCAATTGTTTTTCCACTATTTTATAGCCTATAAGTAAAGTTAAAACACTCACAAGTAAAATGGGATAAAAAAAATAAATTGGAAATGATCCAATTAGCTCCGAAGAGTATAAGCATTCATGGGATATTATATTAGAAAACTCCTAATATGAAGTTTTAGTTCTTTATATAAGAAACTTTGTTTTCGATCAAACCACATTTTGTGGAATAAACTTTATTTCTACTTCTTTTCAATTTTCTGCTTAGCCAATATTCTTTATCCAAATACTATCCCGCTTTTAATATTTATTTTATCAGATTTCACTTTATCAAAAAACTTGGAACAGTAAACTCATATCTCTTACAAAATCTAGTTGAAAATACTAACATAATAAACATGATTTTTGCCGTTAACTAAACTCCTCCCACCCTACTGCTACTCCCCCCCTACCATTACTCACTGACCATTTTTTAATTAACCCAAACTCAAGAGGAGGGGAATTTTTGGTTTGTTTCTCCAATCGAAACTTATTAGATGCGTTTGTGTTTTTTTTTTTAGTTTCTTTTTCCTTATAGAGCTGAATCTTCTTCGTCTTCTCCTCACGCTATCCAAATGCTCTTACTCTTTGCGAAAGGGTCGCTCGACTGCATGAATGAATGAAAATGAGTAAAAAACAACAACAACAACAAAAACAAAGCACGCGAATGTCAAGGTGAAGTAGTACTTGGAAAGGAGGGGGGAAGGGGGGCATCGAGTGATGGGGGGTAAGAAGAGTTCTTTGTCGATGGTCGCGCGCATGACTTGTAAATAAAATTGTTGCCACAAGCAGAGTAGAGTTTGGGGGTAAGAGACGCAAAGCGGAAGCTGTAAAAGCAACGACCAGTTAGCCACGTTAAGACTCTGCAGTTGGCCAAGATCAGACCGCACAGCAGCTGGCTGGCTAGCTATATGGATTGTGTAAGGTTAGGATCGAAACCGACTGTAAATTGCTGGCTCTGGCTATGGGCTCCGACTTGCCTGCTTATCAGTGCTGCCAGATCGCATAAGAAAAACAGAGACTCCTAAGTTAATGCTGGCAAGTGCGCAACTCTGCCTCTTGCTCCACTTTGTGTGTGGGTGTATGTGTGTGTGTGTGTAGAAGATTAAGCAGTGTGTGTTTGTGTTTTCTGTGCGTGTTCCATAATATTTAAAAATCCAACAAAAATTGCCCAAGTTAATTGCAAAAATTTTCATCCTTAGCAAAATTTTTTTTTTTTTTGAGGTTTTTATTGCGTGCTGGATGACTTAACTGATAAGAAATGTTGGCTAGGAAGAGAAGAAAAACTATATATACATATATATTTACACATTAAGTACATAACTATCTACAATATAGCCACTGTTTAGAGAAAAGTTTGCAGTCTGATTTTTTTTTTTAAAGACAAATCTTAATTGAGGATGTAATTATCAAAAAATAATACAAAAATATATTGGAGAAAAATCTTTATAATTCTTTACAAAATTTATTTGATTCCCAACATTTTAAAACTATTTTTATCTTTAAAGCAAACTAATGATAAAATTCCCAAATAAGAAAAATAAAAAAACTAAATTAAGAGTTTTAATTCAATTTAGCGCTTATAAAAATAGCAAAGTAAATGCAAAAGTTCATGTGGCACAGCAACAATGTATTTATAAAAGTGTTGCTACTGCTGCAACAACAGCAACTGCCCCCAAGCAAAAACCAAACAAAAAACCTGTAACAAGAGCAAAAGACCTTTGCAAATAAAAAGAAAAATATAAATATAAATAAACGAAACTTACGAGAGAGAGAGAGAAGGGTTAGTAGTAGAATGGTATGGGAAGACGGTGAGAGGAGGTGGGGAAGGAACCATGGAGACTGGCAGTCTGCTGAGGGTAAGTGCTGCTAAATGGGTTCCCCATTAAAGCTCATTTGAAATCAGACACGTCCGATTAAAATCTCATTTCTCACCTTCTGGCTGCCTCAAATTGGCATTGCAGCAAGCTCGTCGAGCTGTTAGGGGGGGCAGGCAGCAAGTTGGGAATTAACAGGGAAAGACACAAACAACACAAACAAACTGCACAGAAAAAACCAAAAAAACAAAAAAAAAAAAATATCATATTTTACAGCCACAAAACTTGCCACAACGCTTGCAACCGTTGGTGCACCATCACGGTGGCCACATTGATATTTTGCCCAGCGATAGGAGTTTACAACAACAACAACAGCAACAGCAACAGCTAGAAGAAGTAAGCACGAGGAGTATTTCACGCCTTTAGCCACTTATTAAAATAGGCAAAATGTCTATTAACCCAGGCTCGGCAAAACGTGGCCATAAAACGGTTTTTTTTTTTTGCCAACTCTTTTTTTGGTTTTTGTTATTCCTGTTTTCTTTGGTTTTTTGGCGTTTTGTGTGGGTGTCGACATAGACTCCGGCTGCAGGAAGTTGGAAGCTTGTCAATGCTGTTTGCCAGTTTCGAGTGCTTTGCTGAGCATTCATATTAATAATTTTTGATTGTGGTTTGGTGCAGGGGATTGGGGGAGGAAGAAGAAGTTAACTTATAACGATGATCGGTAGCTTTGCTGGAAGACAACGATGATCGCTGTGATGCGATATCAACATTTGTTTTGTTTTGAGAATAAGCGAGAGAAAGAATGGGCGAAAAGTAAGTGAATATTATTTCTCCTTCTCTTCTTACAGCTTGCAGTTAAAAATGTTTAAGAATTTTTATGATTTATCAACAAATAAGAAAAATGCCCCGAAAGTTCAGGATCTTCAGATAAGAGTCTAACAAGCTAACTTTCAACTAACTTCAAATGTTTGAAATATTAATATTATTCTTACAACAAAGTTTCATGAAGCTATTTTCAGTAAAACCAGAGATCACATAGTTACAAATTGGGGGTACTGGGGGGTACGAGCCCCCCTTCTTTTACTTCATTCTATATAACTTTTAACACTTCCTTCCCAGACCTGACCACCTGGCAACTTGGGCCACAAAAAAAGTCTCTGATTCAAGCTCATTCAATACTCCTTAGCCTTAAGTTCATAATAATAATTTTTTTGCGAGCTGTGCCAAATCGCGATAAACACGCAAAATCTTGTATGCCACAACAAAAACACACTCGGACACACACACACACACAGTTAACAGTCAACACCTTTTGTTTGCTAAAGTTTTGCTCGAGATTTGTCCAGCCACCCAGAGTCCTGGTCTGTATGCTCTGGCCGCTTTGTGTCCCCTTTGGGCTATTTAACCAAATGATCAGCAAATCCAATGAGCAGCCAGACAACACGCAATGCAACCTTCACATCCTCCTCCGCATCCGTCTCGCGTCACCCATTTAAAGTGTGAATTGTTTTGTGCCCAAGAGCAACAAAGAAACAACAACAACAACAAAAAGATAAGTGAGGTTTGGTTAAGTCGCCAGGTTTGGTAGCCAACAGTTTTAAACAGGCAGCTGCAGTTAAAGCCATTCTGATCCTGCTAGTTTTTGCATACGAGAGAGAGCCAAGGCCTAAAGCAGAGATAGTGATGGGGATAAGGCAGGCAAGGCAGCGAGGCAGGGAGGCAGGCGGCAGCCAAGGGGCAGCCTGCAATTTTCAACGCGCATTCTTGACGCTTTTTCCCACATTAGCCGCATTGTTCGAAACCAAAACGGAACGTGGCTACTTTAGCTACCGGTCTTTGGCCATGCAAAACAGCTTGTTAAGCACTTGTGCCACCAACAACAACAGCAGCAGCAGCAACAACAACAAAGTGGCACATTGTGTGCTCGAGTTTCAAGTTGAAAGTCTTTTTTTGTTTTTGTTGTGTTTCATCTTTTGGCCTGAGAGCTTATTAGGCAAATAAAGCGCGGGCCAAGTCAACAATTTCATGGCTTAAGCATTATTATCAAGCGAGCTGTTGGGGCAACACGAAACGCAAAACTGAAAGGTAGGCGGCATATCATTATCATTATCGCTGCGTTATCAGAAACGCATTTAAACACGCACATTGAATAAGAAAAAGATCGGTGCAGATATGATTAAGGATTGGAGACTGAAGAGAAGAGAATATAAACAATGAAAGTACAGTTATCTTATCATTAAATACCCTTATTAGGACCGGAGTACATTAACTTGTAACTAAACTTTGTTAATTTATTGAAGGTCAACTGATTGTTCTTATATTTCAACGAGTTCTTGTAGGATGACTATCTGATAGTGTTATCGAATCGGTTCTTGTGTACAATGACACATTAAATACTCCTTTGGGGACAGGCTTACAATGACTAACGTCTAAGCGAAGCTAATTTTTTGAAAACCAACTGATAATTCCTGATAGTTCAACAAATTGTTGAAGGATAACTATATGATATCGTTATCGAATAGGCTTAAATTATATTTATGTTATTCTAACAAATTCTCGTGAATGTTTTAAGTTTCGTTGAGATATCTTGGGTAAAACCAGAGATCACATAGTTATTTATTTAAACGGAAAGTCAGAATTTGACCTAAGCAGGGTTTTTAACAAGTCTTTGGATTTCGTACGTTCACTATGTCAAAGAGCGTTCAAAAAGTATACTCAATCTATATTTTTTCAGTTTCATGTAGTTAATATCAGCTATTTCTATTGAAAACTTGTCATCGATAATATTTCTAGTTGTTGCAACATTTGTTTTCGGGGATATTGCATACTTAGGTTTAACACTTTTACACTTTTGTACTTTTTACAACACAAAATCGAATTTATTTTTTCTATTTTTGCGTTCGACTCTTGAGAAACACAAGAAGCACATTACTCATACGCCCCCTTGAGCACGAGCATTTTCTCATATTTCACAAAAAACCTAGTCAAGTACAAAACCTTGCAGCACACAATCACACACACACACACACACACACACACACATACACATATGTAGCTCGACTTATACTTGAAAATTCAATAAAAATTGGCTAAATTGAAATTGTGAGCTGCTTTCTTGGACTTTCGCTCCGATGAACCCCCCACGCCAAAAAAAAAAAACATTTTCTCATAAATATTTAAAAATTAATTTCACAATATGCTGGGCACCATTTTGTTTTTTGTTTTCCTTCTCTTTTTCGTGTCGCTTTTGGCTTGCGAGTCATTTTTCAATTTTATACTTAATTTTATGGCATAAATGCCAAAGTTCTCTCTAATACATAGAGAGAGTGATAGCACTAGTTAGAAAGAGAGAGCAAGAGAGCTAACTTATATAAGATGCCATCATATTTCATGTAGTTGCAGTTGTTGTTGTTGTTGTTGTTGTTGTAGGTTCTCCAAGGTGCAAACGGAAGGCAAAAGCAGCTGTAATTACATACAAAAGTTTCTTCTTCTTTGCTTCTCCCAAAGGGGGTGGCTAAGGGTGCGGGGCGGGTGCTATGCTTTTATATTCTAAAAAGCACACAAATATACGTACATACATGCATGCATGTTGCATATGTATATGCAGAGAAAATACCTTTCATATGAAGCACTTTGGCTTGCACAGTTATCGTATTTTATATGCTTCATCCCCCACCCTTCCACCTTCTTCCCAGACGAGTCTTTGCGTCCGTGTGCCTTAGACGACGTCGTTTGTGCAACATTTTCTGCCATTTGTGCAGTTTTTCATGTTCATGTGCATGTTGCAGGATATGAAAATTTTTGCCAGAGAATTCTTTCTCTTTCTCTCTTTCTTTGCTTCCACTTTGTATTCTTCTTCTTCATATATACATATGTATATGAATATGTAAGTGTGTGTGCGCGTGTGTTCGTCGTGCATTCAAGTTGGGAAAATTGTGCACTTACATTATCATAATGGAAATGGTTTTGACTTGAGATGACCAGAGTTGCCGCCTTGTCACAAAATGTATTAGCATAAAAATAGGATTGTGTATAATTTCAAGAAAATTTAAGAGTTTTGATACATTTTGAAATATTTAAATAAAATATTGTTTTTAAATACCTAACAAAAAGATTTAACTGCAACAAACTTCAATGATAAAATATCTTAAAAAATCTTTGCAATCTTAAAGCTTTATACAAAGCTTCTCCTTCTAAAATTTTTCAATGCATGTTATTCCAAAACTTTTCATGAACAACAATGTTTTTGAAAAAAAATTTAAAATTAAAATCTCAATTTTAACTCAACAGACAAAGCCCACAGCTTCATGTGCCTCTTGATAATATATTCCGAAATAATATAATGGATGCAACACTCATTATGAATAAAAATTTATAATAAATATTTTTGGTTTGTATTTTAGCTTGACAACCCTGTTTGAGCATCTTCTGCTTGCAACTATTACACTACTCTTGTGTAGGTGTGTGTGTGTGTGGTGTGTACGTAAATGTGAGTAAAGCCAGGACAAAGTGGGTGCTTTAGAACCTCATTGTACCCACCACACCCACTCCCCTCCCTCTCGTTGTTCCCTACTCCTTTTCAGAGTTGCCTTTCCTTCTGCCGCAAACCAGCCATTGTATTCTGATTGTGCGCCTTACGGGCAAACTTTATGTGTGTGTGTGTGTGTGTGTGTGTGTGTGTGTGTAGAGATGAAAAATATTATTTTTCATAAATTTTAAAATATACCGTACGAAGGAGCAAAAGCAGCAACAACAATAACAACAACAGCCCCCAACGCTCCCCAACTGGGCCAAAAGCGATGAAAGAAAATTCGCTCCGTTTCACTTGCACTCGTTACAAAACTTGATATTATATACCTAGATATGTACACTGGTATATACAGATTCGAGCATATATATATAGACATACATACCTACACGCTGTGTGTGTGTTCGCATAAAAGGCAAAATAGAGGGAAAATGTATGCAACATTTTACAATGCAAAAGCCATTTACTTGGAACATGGAAGGAATGAGTAAAAAAAAGGAGAACAAGAGGAAGTGGAGAAAAGGAGAGAGTGAGCGAGATGGCAAATGTAGAGGAGCAAGTGTGTTTGTGTGTAAGTGTGCGAGGCAGTCAACATATGAAAAATGAAAAGTCACAACTGTGGAACAAGAAAAAGTTGTAGAAGAAACTTGGAAAATGCCCACCCACAAAACTGTGGCAGGATGATTGGGGTAAGGCACACGTTGTTCGGTTCCTTATATGGCATTTGCTGGCATTGTATTCACACACACACACACACACACACACCTTTTATGTCGCTTATGCGAATGTAATGTAAATAAAAAGAGACAGGAAATTTTTTGCAATTTGTATAAACCTAAAGAAATTCTAAAAGTTTTCACCATAACTTAAGTTACCCCCCCCCCCACCATCAACCACCCTAAAACCAAAAAAAAACTTATGGCAAATCTTAATTTTTTGTTAGAGATGGGAAAGCTTTAGAGCCTGTGTACCAGAAAGAGACAAAGCTATTGGTGCTTTACATATAGTCAAATAACGAAAGACTATTCAAGTTTTTTATTACCTTTATTTTAAATAAAAAAAAAGCTAAATCCTGCTGTCTCTTTTCAACTAATGGGGTTTTAATGTATACAAAAATCTGTTGGGGCGGTTTTTAAGAGTATTTTTGTACACAATTTGAGGATGGGGGTGCTTTAAATACGAGCACTATGGAAATTTGCAATGAAATCGCTTTTTTGAGTATGAGAATAAATGCGAAAAAGGAGAATTTAGATTGGTTGAATGGTGGAGAGTTCAATAAATGGTCAAATGCTGCGGATTTTTGCATACATGAAAGGAAAAGGAAAATTTGGAACAAAAATTGTAGCCCATAAAAATTGAAAGTCTCAAAGTTTTAAGAAATACTGCTAGAATCGAATCTTTTATTTTATGAAAACTGATTAAAAGAAAAAGGGGTTTCATATAAAGAAGTTATATGATTTAACCAATGATTCAACTATTAACTATCCTTAACTCTTTATCTCCTTTTTCAGCACTCAAAACATATCCCAACAGAACTTTAAACATGTATTTAATCACACAACTTGAACAAAAAATAATTATTCAAACTTTCTCATCTGCTCTTATTGAATATCTATCGAAATCACAACAAAACTAAAAACAATTCCAATCGATTGCGATTAGTTCGTTTAAGAAGGAAAGACGTCGAAAAAGAAGTAAATCTTAAATGCTTAATGCAGAGAGCCAAATAAACGCAAGAAATAAAATACTAACAAAAATAACAGCAACAAACATAAACAGTTACATTTTTGGCAGCGAAACTAAAAATAAACACACACAGAGAGAGAGAGAAAGAAAGAGACGCAGGACAATGACAAGCCAAGAACAAAAACAACAACAACAAATAAAACTATACAGCAACAAGATGTTAAAGAAGAAGAAGACGAAAAAGAAACAGCAGCAGACGATTTTTGCTAATCAATGAAATTAAAGCTTTGAACACAACAACAAATAAAAAGGAAATTACACCAAGCAAACAGAGCTTTAAGATATACTAGAGCTAAAGCGACAGTTAGCAATGGGTGTGAGGGGGTGTGAATGGGAGAGCGACAATGGTTAAAATAGTGCACGAGACGAGGCTGCCGACGTCGCGACGGTCGGCGGCAACTTTAATGAACGGAAATTAGCAAAAGGCAAAAGGTAAATCGCAAAAATGAGCAGAGCAGCCAAAGATGCTGTGAAGGCGAATTTAAAGCTGACGGCGAATTCAGCTGAACTGAGTTGAGCGGGAGAGAGAGCGCCAAGCACATGCGCGCCAATGAGCGACAAAGCGCCAAATGCCATTGGCTGGTTGGAGTTAATATGTGAGTTAGTGTTTGTGTGTGTGTGTGTGTGTGTGTGTGAGAGCGAACATTTCCCCAAGTAGCCAGCTGCCTGCCTGCCTTGATGCTGTTGAAGCATAAGCAAACCATTTTGAATAAAATCAACAACTGCAGTGTATGTGAGTGTGTGTGTGTGTGTGAGTGTGGAACGCAAGTGCAAATATTGAAATGCTTTTTGGCTGCTGCAACTCACAGTTGCAATGCAGCAGCAGTAAGTAAATACGCGCTTAAATCGCCGCGACGCGCGCTCTGTTTTTTTTTTTATGTTACCATCGCGTTTCTTGCTCTCCTGTGCGTGTGTGTGACAACTGCAACATTGAAATCGTTTACTGCTGCTGCTGCGCTGCGCTCGCTCCGTAATTATTTTAATTTATGCGTTTAACGCGCTTTTTACGCTCGCCGCTGCGGCTGCCATTGGCTTCTGTTGTTGTGTATACTTCTGCATCTTCTTCTTTTGCTACAGGTTTTTTTTTTGTTGTTGTTGTTCGTTGACATTCGCTTGCTTTTGACAGGCAGCGAATAATTCTTGGTTCTGCATCATTCGCCAATGTCAATTCTCTGTGTTTTTTTTGTTGTGGTTTTTTTCATCTGTCAAGTGACAATATTTTATACTTTGTATGTTGCATACGCACCATGGAACGTATGCGTAATATTCTTTGTGATGGAAACTTTTTCGAAATTATTATTCTAAAATTATAAGGAACACCAAGGAATATTAACAACAATTGATTACTTTGAATCTTTTGGTTGTTAAAAAAAAAAATATCAAAAACTAAGATGTACATATTCCAAAAAATGTATGCTTCACAATATTTTAAACCTTTGATTTACATATGTGAAGTAAATTTTTTTTAACTTTTCTACAATAAAACGACCTAAATATCCTATTATAAAAATATTTTGTATAAAGCTCATCATATATCACAAAAAAAAAAAAAACTACAAATCAACTTAAAATTTCTGGCTGCTCTCCCGTCCTAACAAAGCGCTCAATACATACATAATGTCAAATCCGATAACACACACATTCAAATACACTCTCTCACTCTCTGCCGCTGACCACCCACACAATACACGCTTTTGATTTTAAAACCTCGTGCCAAGAAACGTGCACACAACAACAACAACAGCAACAAAAAAAAAGGCGAACATAAAAAGCGCCCAACTCCCAAAACGCCAGCCAGAAAACATCCAAGTCCAAGTCCAAAGCGTCGCAGTCGCTGCCCGCTGTCAACGTTAACGTCAACGTCAGCAAACGTTACAGCCCAATACAGAGCTACCTGCGCTTTGGGCATTTCAGCGCAGGCAGAGCGCAAAAGCTCTCACACCAACCGCTATTCTGCCGCTGCTGGCTGCGCTGCCGCAACATCATCTACGCTTTTTATTTTCCTGCAGCTGCTGCTGATGCTTCTACTTTTTGCGCGCGCTTGACATTTTGTGGACGTCGCCGCCGCTGCCGCTGCCGCCGCTTGACGTTTTATTTTTTTGCCTTCAGCCCATTTGAACTGTTTTATTTTAGTTGAACGTTCCTTCGTTAATTTTTTTTTTTCCGTTTTTTGCTCATATCTTGTGGCGTTTTTTAAGTCAGTCGTTTGTCGGAAGTCAATCAAAAAGCGTGTCTCGCTCACACAAGCGCTCCCTGCTCAGTGTGTGTGTTTGTTGTAGGGCGTGAAATAAAAGCAACAACAGCAACTGCAACAGCAGCAGCGACGACGCCATTGCAATTAAATTTATATCGCAAAACCAAACAAACAATTAAATTAAATCCGAACTTCGAATTCGAGTTTCGGCTCAAAGAAGTAAAAGAAGAAGAAGAAGGTGCGGCTAAACGATCTTTCAGCACGCTTTTTTAAGTGCATGTGCATGTTTGTGTGTGTGTGTGCTCTGAAAAGGAGTTTTTATGTTTGACGCCTCCGCTTAAAGAGCTTAAAAGATCCATCGATATAGATCTGCGATTACGTTTCGATTGCGTTTCTTGTTGACATTTTCCTTATGTGTTTTCACAATTTCCCTCAGTTAACGAGCTTGTGTGTGTTGGACAACAAGTGCTTTTTAATGAGATTTTTCCAAGAGAGTATCTTTAATTATTTTTATAATTTTCTCTATTTTAGTCGAAGAATATAGATTGAGATCAGTTAGTATTATTCTTAGCTGAGTCCAATTTCAAATTAAACACTTAATTTAATTTTCTGTCTGGCTTCATAAAGTTTAAAGCTTTTTTTCGTTCTTCAATCTCTCTCTTAATAAATCATAGCGAAGAACCGTTATCTTTACAGCACACAACAGTGTTGAACAATCAATAAAAAAATTATAAAAACAGTGCTTAAAAATTAACTAAAAGTGTGTCAGTTTGTTTGCGTATCTAACATATAAAATTTAACCAAATCAAATGTTATCGCCTCAACAAGATAAAAGAAAAACTAACAAAAATCGGTTTAAAAATAAACTTTACTTATCAAAAGACAGCACAAAATAAAACAAGGTAAGCAGTGAGAAGAGGAGGGAAGGGGCAACTATAAAAGCAACAATGCGAAATTTGAACCAATTTGATTTATTGAGCAATTATTGAAATAGCCAATGAAATAAGTGATGAAAAGGGTAGGGTAAAAGTAATCAAACGAACTGCACTGCAGCAGCAACAGTTGTCGGCTTTTTTGTTTTTTGATCACACAATTTGAAGTGCAAGGCGGCTTCTTCAAAACTCTCTCTCTCTCTCACTTTGTTTCTTGACAATTGCTGGCTGACATGCAAAGTACATAATGTTGTTTAACTCACCGTTCCCTTTCCGCACACTCTTCGATGATTGATAACAATCAAAATGCGATGATGACGATGATGGACGACAATGAAGGCACTTTGCCAATTTGTGCTGTCATTCGATTTGTTTACAACTGCCATTAATAATGTTCTCCCGGCCTTTCAATAAATACCCCTCGACTTTGGAGCGACAGGTGTATGTAAATGCCACCCCATACGAGTCGAGAACCTCGTCGTTGCACTTTTCACTTATCTAATCATAATGTTTGCCTATATGTTAAAAGGCGGGAAATTATCGGTCGCGTCGTTTTTGGATCGTCAAACATCAAAAGTTGTTGTCATTTCAATTTTCCATTTTTCCCTTTGATTTCTTACATATGTTTGTATGTATTTTCTCTCTTAGATATGTTCTATATACATATTTGTTATCTTGCATTTTGACTTCAATTTGTTTTCAATTTACAACAATTTCGTTTTTAGTGCGCTTCGTTTTAAGTATTTGTCAATATGATTTGTAAACTTTACTTTGTTTGCCTAATAAACAAATAAATAAACCAATGTTTTAGATTTGGTTCTTGTTTTATTGAATTACAGTTGTGTCTGCATAAAGTAAACTTAATTTTTTGTACGATTTTTTATTAGGAATTCAGGTTGTTTATTATATGTAGGCTTCAGATGCTGGTGGATTTAATAATGTCGCTTCTGAATTGAAGACGGTTTTTAATTTCTCTTCCAACTTTTCATAATCAGTGTATTAAACTTTAGCTTCGTTTAGAATTTCACTATATCCAAAGCCAACTGTAAGTATTTGACAGTTTGAGCTGCATTTGATAAGAATATTTCTTCACCAAGATATTATAATTCTACCTTCGGTTGGTTTCTCCAAGAAATATCTTCTTCTTTAAGTAATGTAGATTTATTTTTTGTAACTTTTATTCAATGACTCAATGTTAATATTGAGTTTCCATTCGATATTATTTGTCATTCTATGCAAACTTCCTCAATAAATTCTACATTAAACTCAATAATCAAACGCAATTATTGATCCTCAACTTAAAAGACACCTGTGAATTAGTCACAGTCACGTGATATATATAGATTTTCTGTCTGTTCAGTTAAGCTAAGAATTCGTAGAACTAAAAAAAAACGAGGGGAGGCGGAAAAAAAGCAAATCAATTATTTTTCTCTTATCTGTCGAACTAGAAAATCGCCACAGCAAAATGAAAATGATAGAGTGCGCAGCAACAATATGAGGGTGTGACAGAGGGGGGAGGAGGGAGGTGGTGATGGTGATTCTAACTAGACTGCAACTGTTTTAGATTTTTTGCTTCTCCCATCTTTTTTTATTAACAACATTTTAAAAAGCACTTAACAGCAAATTAAGCTTTCAACAGGCAAACTGACAAGCCAACAGCAAAAGCCAACAGCAGAAAAAACGAAGACATTTTTAATTATCAACCATTTACAGGCAACAGCAACAGCAACAACAACAACAACGGCAACACTTGCAACGTGGTAAAAAAATATTGCCGCTGGTGCATGGGTCAATATCATAATCTGTGGCAGCAGCAGCAACAAGTTTGTGGCAGCAGAAGCAACAGCAGCGTAGTCATAAATCAAAGCGACGCAATTTGCTGCTGACGAACTGTGCAACAGCGAAAACAACAACAATGTCATTATTGCTGCAGCAGCAGCTACAGCTACAGCAACAACAACAACAACAACAGCAGCAGCAACACAATAATTCCCATCGTCAACACTTGCAACCAACAGCAGCACAGGCAGCAGCCGCAATGTTGCTGTTTGAGACAGCAAAAGCAACAGCAGCAACAACGATGCCTGCAGCAGCAACATACACGCTACCAACAGCAGCAACGATGGCAACAACAACAACAGCATCAGGTGTTAATGTTCAAATTACTGCCAAAGGCGTTGCTCGAGAACAGAATGCAACAACAACAACAGCAGCATTCAACAATGAACAACTGCCAGAAGTTGCTGCAGCATCTCTTAATTATGCCGCTTATGTTGCACATTTGAATGGCTTTAACTCAAAGCACAGCAACAACTGCAACAACAACAACAACAACAAGCGGGCAACCAGCAGCCAAAATCCATTCGAAAATATCCTCCTACGTCAGCCGCACATTCAAGTCAAGCAGGAGTTCATTGAGCCACAAAGCAACAACAACAACAACAAGAACAATTTGTGTCCAAACAACATTAACGGCAGCATTGTCAACAACAACAACAATAACAACAACAAGCACTCGGGTAAGTTTTATACAAGTTTTAAATACTTTTAAGCAAGATTATGGCAATAAGTTTATGTGAAGAAAGAAAAAACCATAGAAACGAACAAATGAAATGAAAAATATTTGCTAATACAAAAATTTTCTATAAACTAAAAAACTCTTTTTTATCAAAAAAAAAACAACATAAAATTAATTCTTAAATTATTTCAATCACTGGATTTAGGCATAAGTCAAATTTTAATAGATTTTCTTTGATGTTTAGTTTTTATAGGAATTATTATATTCCAGCTTTATTAAATTGGTTATAAAAATGTATAGAAATTGTATTATAATAAATCTTCCTCAATTTTACCCAACATTTTTACTCATATGATAGAAACATAAAAAATTAGTAAAAAAAATAAAATTTCTTCAAAATTATTTTATTCTAAACTTCAACATAAAAATTTAATTAGTATAAAATTAGTTTTCATTGCTTTCGCCCATTTTTATATTAAAGTTCTTCAAGTTCATATGTTTTTTTTTTTTTTTTGTCGCCCTCGCCTCGACAATCGCAATCAAATAGTTAAAAACCCGTTAAGTGAAAAACGAGGTATTTACAATGTGTTAACAACAACATTGCCATTTTTCATGGCCTTAAGCCCCCTCCTCCTCGTCAAGCTCGTGCCAAACGCATGCTTATGAGATTTTCAATTTTGTATGCGTTTAAACAGATTTGAGAGTTCTTCTTTTATTGCCCGAACCCCTTCAAGAAAGGCGAAAGGTCGACAAGGACGTCATCATCTTGATAGAGCCCAAAAAAAAAAATAAAAACGATGTGACACAAGGGACACAAGCTGGCTAATATTGCTTAAGGACTCAAAAGGACAAACAGATAGAAAGAGATAGAGTGAAAGACAGAGAGAGAGAGAGAGAGAATTTTGCACAATCGTGCCAAACATTTATGAAGATTGAAAGGGTTGTCAAACACTTCATCCATCTTAACCGCGACCCAGGAAAAGGGGCTGCTGCTGCTCCTGCAAAAAATAAAAAAAAACTAGAAGGGTGCCGAACTGTTGCTCAAGGGGCTTCTTGGGCTAAAGGAAACATCTTGTTTTCTTTCGATTATTGAAATTGCCGGCAATGCCCATTTTATCTCTCTATCCGTCTCTTTCTATCTGTTTCCAACCCAACCCAACTCTATCTCTATCAGTCTCTAAACGGTTTTTTTTTTTGGAAACACGCACACGTGACCTCAATTGTGTTTAAAGACTAGAAATTACTATGCAGCAACCCCTTCCCCTACTCAGCGCCGCCTTCCTCTACATTTAAATAAACTTTGATCCACATTCATCTTCATATTCAAATCCATTTCCTAAAGGAAATGCCTTGCAAACATGCAAAACAACAAACAAAGCTTCTTTAAGTGCGGCAATTATTACAACAACAAAAAAATAAACCAAATCTAATGTAAAACGATTTTAACAGCGTTGAAAAAGAAATCGGAGTTTGAGAAAAAAGTCGACTGGAAGATACTCTGTACTCACAAACAATACTCCCTTTGATATTAAATTACCTTGAACGTTTTTATCTGAAACACATGGTTTATCGATTATTATCGATTTTATAAAAACAAATCAAATGCAAATGAATGCATAATTCTTTATTCCAGACTTTTTCACACATTTTTAAGGCCTACAGGGTATTCAATAAAAAAAAATTTTTAAAGAAGAAAAAGAAATAAATATTTATAGAGCCCCACACGCGATCGGAAATTGTGAGCAATTTAACGAACTGAAACTTGACCGAAACATTTTTCGTTTGTTTGCTATTAGACCCAAGTTTGTTTTTCTTTGTAATTTAATTCTCTTTTGTTTAGCTACTAACTTGGCTTAGAGGCATCATTACAACATCAAAAACAACAACAACTCACTAACTCATAATAATTTGCCTTAAATGTGCCGGCTAGTTATATGTACAAATGAACACAATATGACGTCTGCCTTTAAGAGTTTTCAGTTTTTTGTTGCTTAAGACATGGGAACCAACAAAGCAGCGAGCAACACTGCGGCGCCAAGATGCTGCAGATGCAACTAGTGCCACAACAAATAAATTAACAGTCACAGATACAGATAAAGATGCAGTTGCAACAACAACTTTAATAGCATTTAAAATATTAAACAAAACCGTTAATGGGGTTTTTAACGATATTAAAAAATAATACCAAAAATAAAAGTTAGTAAAAGGAATAAATCGACTTTTATTTGATGCACAATTGAAAACATTTGAGTTACTTTGCATCAAGTGGAAATAATGATTCCTCTTTAAATAAATAAACTTCCGGAAATGTAGATAGAAAAACAAATTCACATGCCATAGCCTGATGCAAAGGAAACACGGCGTTAAAAACAAAACAACAAAAAAGACTAAAACATTTGATTGAAAGATCTCTTCATTGTCAAGCAGAAGAAGAAGAAGAAGAAGAAGAAGGAGAAGAAACAGATGAAACGTGTCCAAAGCAATGCATCTGGCAAAATACCAAAACTCGAAACTCAAACGAAAAATAAAAAACTATCAAATGCGTATCTGAAGCTGATCCGAACGCTGCATGAATGAAAATAATTATGATAATTGCAACTGCTGCTGCAGTTGCTGCTAAGGGGCAACTGTGGTTAGGGAGGGCAACTAATTGTAGGCTCAGTCGAAAACTCGACTCGTTTAACAATACAAAATGGCATTGGAAGCAGTAGAGAAAATTGTTTATTATTATTATTATTATACCGATGGAAAGCCGGTAGGAAAACTCAAATAAATCCATTGTTGCGCTTAATTATTTTGGTCGATTTCGAATTCAAATCGAAATCGCTAGATGGTAAGAGTGTACCTGTTCTCTACCTGTAACCCCACCCCACCCCCTGCCATCAGACAGCCTTCATTTTTTTCCATCTACCTGTCTTTTATCTCAATCTCAATTTCTCTTCGGTGTGCGCAAAATTTGAATGCAACATGCATCCGTCAGATACTTTTCGTTTTTTTTCCTGCTTCTTTTTTTAACCACCTGATCTCTCTATATACAAATATATCGCATTTGCGTCTCTTTGAATATAGAAAACAAAAAAATTAGTTTCTAGTTTCTGGTTTTGTTTTTTGTGGTTGTGGGGAAATTAGATCCTATTTGGCGCAGCGTGTGATTAGCGCGTCCCTTTGATCATCCGATAGGCTTCTTCTATCTGCTTCTTCTATTCTTTTGATGAAGAGGTTGAGGTTGAGGCTGCCAGTTTTGATTTATATTCAATCTCGAGAGCGAGAGAATCTTGAGCTACGCAATTAAATTCAAATCAAACATTTATTTAAATTTTATGCATCGGTTGGTGGTTGATTGCATAATAATTTCAATTATATGCTCCAGAATGAAGAAGTTGATTAAGAAACTAGTTCGCATAGGAACAAAAAATATAGTATAAAGACAGGTTTTCAAGTACTTAAGGTTTCTGTTTTTTATATAACAGTTGGGTTACTATGCGGAACACCTCACTTAAATAACCTCTTGAGCTATGCTCAAAAGACAAACCGGAAAGGCGTTAATTATTATCATCTAAGTTATGCAATGACCTTTACTACTTACGAAGTACATACCACACAAATACTATAACCCAAAATAATGGATAATTAATCAACAAATGGCGTCGAATGCGATCATGATATAAAATTAAAGGAAGCGCACAGCTGACGTTCCTCCTCTCCATCTTCACACCTTAAATATGTAATATGGATAAGAAAAAAAACAACAAAGAAAAACCTTTCCATTTTAAAGGTCAAACAACATATGGAGAGAAGCCACACTACTAATATCATTTTAATCGCGTCAAATTAAAGGTTCAATGCACAAGCAAAGGCAACTGGCCAACGGATCAAACAAATTCCCATCGATACAACAACAACAAAAAATAATAATAATGCAATATGTTAAGTAACAAGTTTTTACTCTAAAGAAGGCGAAACGAAAAAATATATATAAAAAAAAAAAAACAAACGGCTGCAACAAAATTAGATTTTTAATTAAAATAATTTCGTATGCAATTTAGATAATCGTTTGCAAAAAAAAAAAAACATTGTTGGATTATGGAAAAAGGGGGGAAAATATCTCAAGAGGCAGCCGAGAGGTTCGTTCTGTGCAGAAGCTAAGAAGCCAAGAAGCCAAGTTAGCCACCGATGCAACAAGCGATCCATATGCGATTTGCTTGCCACTTTTTTCGGCGGCAACGGCGGGCATTGCATTTTTATTTAATACACTGTTTTTTATCGTAGAATGGGGTACATTTGTTATATAAATAAAGGAAGAAACTTTAAGGGAAAGTGTTTTTTTCAAGGAAAATTATTTTAACAAAATTTTAAAATTCTTAAAAAATTTGTTAAAAATTGGTTGTACAAATTGTTAGCCATATAAGGCTTAAATTTTCTATTCAAAAACATTTCATATCCCTTCATATTAAAAGCTTTTTTTGAGCAACTTTGGCAAAACAGTGTATCCAAGAGTCGAATACCATTCGTTATTTTTTTTCAAACTGCACAGATTTCACTTGTTTTCATATTATATTTTGTGGGGCGTTTACCTGAACGAAGGCGGACGGCACAGCAACCAAATAAAATGAAGCACATTTTTTATACAAATCGGAGTAGGAGGAGGATAAGCAGGAGAAGGAGAGGGAGAGCAGAAAAAGAAGTTGAATAGTACCCCAAAAGAAAGAGTAGCAAAACTTTGCTGCTGCTGCTGCTGCATCAAGATGCCAATATTGCATGCAGTACAACCTCAATTCTCACGCACAACAACAACAGCAACAACAAAATATTTAAATTGATCATCTCCATTTAATAAAAGGCAAAAGCCGTAAGTCCTTCTCAAGAAAGACAGAAACGGTTCGTTGCTGTTGCCTACTGCCTTTTGCCATTTACCTGCCTGCCTGCTTGCAACAGAAAACAAAAAAAAAAAAGTTCTTAACTTAATTTCGCAACGATTTTCATAATTCACCATGAACACCACCACCCGGTCGGTCGGTGGTGGTGTCTGTCTGGTGGTACTTGTGTCTTGGTTGCTTGGTTTGCTTCAGTGGCGCATCATCTGCAACTGTTTTGGCTACCTTCTGCCTCAACTGTCTTCTCTCTCAAGTGCCGCCCATTTGTTCAATTTTTGCTGCTACTCTGAAGATGATGAATCCACTGTTGCTATGTGTGTGTGTGTGTGTGTGTATGTCGGTGTGGGTGTGGTAAAGTGGTGCAGTGCGGTGCGGGGGGCCGTGAAATGGGTGCCGCTCTTCGAAACTGTGGCTAAGCGGCAGACAGCGGCGGAAGCAAAACTATCTGCATGTAATTATGGTAACATGGTTTTGGCAAGTTGATTTTTACAACAAAAAAAGGGTTGTCAATGCGACGAAAAATATATTGTTTAACGCAACTCTAAACGTAACAGAAACGTACAACTGAATTTCTATCAATAACTTAACTTGATTAAATGTTTCAAGAGTTGGTTTGCTTATACTAAATGCTTAGCCTTGTTGGCTAACCTGACAACCCTAATTTGCACCGACTATAGTAGATTACTGTATTGGGCATCACCCACTCTCTGGCTTGATTTTTTATTACGCGGTCTACGCCTTCAATATTTTAAAAGCCAAGCCCTGTTTTCTAAGTGGTTTACATAAATGAAATCAATGAACCTGAACCTGAACCTAAATAGAGAAGGAGAGCTATAGAGCTCAGAGAGTCTAGAATAGATTACAGATGGTTGGTCTTGGACTTTGTCTAATTTGACTGTCGATTTGTATGCAATTATGAGATAAAGTGGGGTGAAAGTGCTCATCAAATTTCACAATATATATTAAGATAATTGGAGAAGATTTGCAACAGGAAAGACCACCTGCATATTCAAACCAAGGATCAAGATCGAGAGCCAATGATTTAGGTAAAAAGTCAAGAAACAGATGAAATCATAGAAGAAGAAGAAAACGATGTACAAATTAATGATCTATGGCAATGTGCTGATTTTATGACCTGCTGCAGATTATGGCTTCTAAAGTCAGACAAGTCACGCATTCGGTTCCTGCTGAGTCCTCAAACCAACCAAGGATCATTTTACCTGGTATTGCGAAGAGCTAATACTAGATAGAGAGAGAGAGAGAGATCTGGCGCCGCAAATCCATAACAAATGCATGAAAATCCGTTAGACAGACACACATAGATAAACCAACAAGAAAATAGATCTTTAAACAAATAAGTACAAACTGAAACTGGCATCATTTCGTATGCAAGAAACAGGCTTCCTGACTTTTCAGAGAACAAACGGCTAATGATAGTAAAACTGTTATTCTTTCTAGCACATATTTAGTTCTCGCTCTCTCTCTCTCTCTCTCTGTCTCTCTCTTCGACTTTTTCTACACCTTGTCTTAATGTTCATCTATTGTCTTTGCTCTTTGTTCATCTTTGTTCGAATGCCATTAATTCGTAATGAGAAAGGTGTCACCGTTGCAATGTCAAAGAACAAAAATATTACGGGACACGCCCTCCGTTTTTAGGGTTTTTACCAACTATTCGCAGGCGGCAGGCTGGCAGGCAGGCAGGTTCTGCTTAAAATCAATTAGTTTGGTATTCAATTCGAGTCTTAGTCGATTGTTGATCATTTCTTTGTTTTCTTGGATCTGTAAAAATTGCAAACTAATTTAAAGAAAAAAATTTAGTTCAGTTTTTGTATTTACTTTATTACCAAACGACACATTTCTTTAAGGGATTCATATCGGTGCCCAGTTTACAATTGAAAGCCTCACTAAACTCGGGCATATTACCGAGTGTACCCATAACCCGAAATTCTTCGTAGGCATGAACATCGGATTTGATTTTACCCAACTTTGAAGCAACATCTCGCCCGGAACACCAAGTTTGGGCGAATTTCAAAAAGAATAGTTGCTTATTATTAAACTCGATGTTGCGTAATGGTTTCTCCAGCCAAGTCTTGTCCTTGCTATGTCTCTTATAGGCATAATAGGCCATTCGAGCGCCCACATTATCCGCAATATTATCGCCAGAGGTTAGAGTTCCATTTGTCGCAATACCCAACAGTATGAACTTACTATATTGAGATTCTAGACAGCGATAACGTTCCTTAAAGTTCCTCAATGAACCAGCCGACCACCAGTTGATCTTCTTGCCGTCGTAATTGAATTGATAGCAGTACGAATCGAAACCGTGAGCCATTTCATGTCCAATAATGTTACCAATACCAGCGTACTTGAGCACAGCGGGAAATGCAATATGATAGAGTGGCCACTGTGCCATGCCAATTGTGATGAAGGCCTGATTGAGAAAGTCCGAATAGTAGGCGTTCACTGTACGAGTGGGCATCAGTTGGGGTATTAAAGCTTTATCCACTGATCGTAAACGAATATTAGCACGGTTTTTTTCCAGTATTTTGAGATTCTCAAAGAAGTTCTTCGTCATATTTATATCATTGTAAGCAGGATCAATAAATTCGGGATGCTTGAACTCATCAGAGTATCCCACTAGAAAATCCATGGAAGATAATTTAGTTTTAGCTTGCGACCGAGTTTCCTCATCTAGCCAAGTATAATGCTCCAATAGGTCATAGAATGTATCCCTTATATCTTTGGCTACTCCCAGGACATCGGCTCTTCGCTGCTGATCGAAAACCTTCCGAATAAACCAAGGCAACAGAGCATAGTTGTAATAAGCCTCAGTTAAGCCACGACAATCGTTGGGTACACTCGCATTTTGACTTCCCTGTTTTTGGGTCCACAAGGTGTAGAATTTCACCAGGACTCGATGTTGCACGTATGATTGTAATATATTCATATCACTATGCTCCAACAGATGCACTAGGTCGCCTACCTTATCCAATTGATTAAGAACCATCCAATGGTTTTCTTGGGTTCCATTAAAGGCGACATCAAAGTAACGCGTCCAGTTCAAACGATCCTCCTTGTGCCGTTCCAGAAACACTCCTAGGCTAAGTTTCTCCGTTTCATTTCTCGCTTTGGCCAGTTGGGTGAGATTTTTTTCGAATTGTGTTAGGTTGGCGAAATGTGAGAGGAACTCCTTGCGTCTTAGCTCATCGGTAATCTTGAAGTCCTTGGTCATATTCATCAATTGTTCTTCACTATAACCGGATAATACTTTTACGGGTGCTGAGATTAGAATCTCAAATTTCCTGCTCGACGTACTGTAGTGCACCTTGAGTGGTAGCAGCGGGAAAACCTCGTAGTTTGACATAAAATTCACATAGATCCAATCCTTGGTTAGATTTTGTGCCTTGAAGCGATTATCCGGTTCCATCGTTAAGAGCTCGTAACCTAGCGACATATTCGACTTCATCGGGACACAACTGGCAAAGAATTCCTTCGCCTTCCATTCTGCACTTGTTGAGTGATTATTAGTTAGTTCCGTAGTATTTTGTAGATATTTCAAAACTTGATTATCGATGCGTTGTTGTATGGCCTGCAGGAAGCTAGAGTTCCTTGCCTTAGTGGATAATAGCGAGGACTCCTTCCAGCCTCCACAGGCATATTCGTAGAAATTCTCACAAGGATCAACACTACGATTCATTGTGGATAGCATAAAGTTTCCATACTGTTCCAAGAGTTCCTCGCTGTGTTTTAAATCTCCGCTTGGTGCGTCAAAAAAATCACTTTGATTGTTGTTAATTACTATTTGTGGCAAGGTATAAGCAGACGCGACTAACGTTGCGTATAGTAGTAACGTGGCTAATATCGCGTTAGCCATTTGATACGGCTAGGAACTATTTTGGGTAACGCGTTTGGCAACTGCTGAAAAGGTTCTAAACTTTGGAAGCTGAGAGCAGTGCCAATTTATATACATATGGCACGTGCAACAGGTTCAACAATAACAAGAACTATTATTCGGGGCAATTTAAGGGAATACCCTGTTAGTTAAAATAGGGTGTTTTGATTCATATATTCGAAAGAATTTTCATAAATAATTGAAGCCAAATATTGTAAGGAAAGCTAATTTATATTATTGTTTAATTACTTTTCGCAAAAATAAAAGCTTTTATCAATCTTCCAACCAAAATTATAGGGCAGCTTCCCGTCTATCCAAGCAATTCAAGCCACGCTTAGCTTAACACAGCTAAAGCATTGATTTTATTGTTGTTGTTTTGCTTTTGTATTTAACAAATCGAAACTCATTCTTCAAACTCACCACAGAAACCACAAATTCGACTGCTGTGGAAAATTTAATCGTTATTCCAAATCAGATTTAAGCAAAAATCTTCAGCGAAATCTGTTTCCAAGTTGTTTCTGCTCTCTGCTTCGATGGCACACATTCTCCAATTAATTCATTTTATTTTTTCTTTTAAACACTTCACCTCATTCCCTTATCACTTTCGACTTATCAGTTCGGTTCAGTTTTGGTGGCTGTGTTTGTTTTTTTAAACCTATTTTATCTCTAATTATAGATCAAATTTTTGTTTTGTTTTGTTCAAGTTTTTGCTTTTTTTTGTATTTGTTCGATTGTCACATGTTAATGACCCCATTCCATAATAATAGCCTTTATTATAATACAAAACATTTCTAAATGATTTTTAGCTTTAGTTTTGTGTGTATTTCAATTCTACATAGTTACTGGAAATTGAAACATTAGAAAACAGTTTCTATAAGTTATGGGAGCACTTCCTAACCTTGCAGTTTACTCAATGCGCCTCTCTCTGCGCTTCTCATTTAGTGTCAGCTCGTCAGCTACTGTTTGGTCATTTGGAAAGCTGTGAGATCATTTCATTTTTGTGTTAATGTTAACCTCATGAGTTTGATGCTAATCGCAATTTTAATGAATGATAAAAAGATGCCTCGGCCTAATGATGCATAGAAAAAATCTATTCCAATTGCGCTGCTAACCACAAAAAAGTGCTCATTAGAGCCAAAAACAACAACAACTTGAAAACAGTTTGAATAATGAGTGTAAATTCAACCACATCTACTACACCTATTTCTATAACTATAGAGAGTTGAATTATTTGATTTATGGTTAGGTTGAGTTGAGCTTAAGAACCAGGAAGTCACTAACTGACGACAAACTTTGCCACGCGGCCAAAGCAACAAATTTATATCAAATATTAGTTAACATTTGTGTGTCACACACACACACACACAAAACGGGGTAAGGAGAGAGGCGTGTGCCTGACACGCGCATCTTAAAGATGCAAAAAAAAAAAATGGGATTGGGGTTAAAAGGGTTGACAGGATATTTAACAGCTGCTGCTATTGCAGCAAAGTGTGCCAGGATTTATGCTCAAACTGAAATGGAAATGTGAAAGAGCGAGAGTGAAGGATTCTTTTTTTTTTTTTTTTGGTTTTGTTGAGGCGTGGCTTTGCTGACTTTTAATTATGCCTGCCTGAAAGGCTGTCAACATAGCTGAATGCATATGCCCGTCAAGGTGAGGAGTTGGTTGTTTGAGTTACTTGGGTTTTTTGTGGCCATAAGGCTAGAAAACAACATTTCAATTGAATTTTTGTGACTGAAAATGAAGACGAAAGCAAAACAAAAAAGGTGAAAGTTGCAGTAGAGTTTCATTTTGTTAATGCTGCAGTTGCAACATCCTGCGGCACAGCTGCAGTTGCTGTTGGCTTAAAAAACTGCAACTTAAATCCTTTTTTCAGGCTCAATTTGAGGGAGCAGCATGAAACAGCTTAAGGCAAGCTGCTCTGCAAGCAAATCGAGCGAGCCAACAAAGGCGAACCGGTTATCCTGGCCTAACCTTTACTCTCTTACCCTCTCCCCCTCACCAGACCCCTCGCTCATCATCAGCCACATCAATTTTTTTTCGTTTTTTGGCGGTTTAAATCTTTTTCTTTTCGTTCGTTTTTTTATTTTTGGCATTGTTACATTTGCGATTACTTTACCTGCAACATGGCGATTAACACGCACCCGCCGCCGGCACAGACAGACAGACACACACATCCTTTAGATATCCTTGCTTGCTACCTGAAACTGCGCCCCTCATCTTCAACTTTAACTCACCACGTCTCATCTCCTTTTAGTTTTAGCTGACTGCCTTTATTGCTTTCTTATATGCGCTTTGATTTCTATTGCGGCAATATCCTTTATCCTTTGTGCCATTGTTGCATGCACCGGCTAGCAAACACATTAGACTTGCAACCGCTCAATGCTCAATGCAACCAACAGCAAAAAGTGACAGCATTCGCTGCGTCTGAAAGATCCTTTTTAACGATTTTTTTCCTAATTCTTTTTTTATATTAAATCTATTTTATCTGAGTTTAGCTTTGGTTCTTTTTCAATATTTTCTTGATTTCTTTAAAGTTGTAAATTTTTATGGAGTTTAAAAATTCATCTTTTTTTAAAACATAAAATAGAAAGTACTATTTATTTGAATAAATATGATTTAAAAATAAATATTTTAAAAGCTTTTCAACTTTTCTTATCTTATCTTTTCTACATATGTAGCTCTCCATATGATTCAAAAATTATCAGCAATATTTTTAGTATCCTCTCAAATAGAGTTACAACAAAATGTGGGCGTATCCTAACCCTGGCATGCTTATCGCCTACGCCCTTTTGCCCAAATGTTCAGATTTTTCGTGTAACGATTTTTGTCGCTTGCTTAAAATTTTTCCAACAGATTTATTAATCAATCAAAGTCATAAACGAATCGAATCGAATGACAATCAAAAACTGATTAAGCATTAAACAGCGCTTTTATTATTTTTTTTTTTTTTGCTGCTGAATAAAAAATGGCGTGCAACCCTTAGAGCGGGGCGGGCGGGGTTTTACAACACTGCTACAACTCTTTTTTTTTTGTATATTCGACATGAGCCTAAAAGGCGTTTTCAATAATGATGAGTAATTGATAGTGACATAACGACAAACACAACAACAACTACAACTTTTAGTTGTACAATATGGCAAAAAAGTTGGGTTAGGTAAATGATAGTAGAATGGGGTATTAGAGGAGGGTTGTGTTTTACTATTGCTAAACAAGGGTTAGTTGATGATGCGCCAAGTGTTGATAATGGTGATAATGTGCAACCCTTTTCTCTCCCCTTCTCTATCGCCTTTCATTTTTTGTGTAAAAAACAACATTTTCGCACTTAATTTGCCAGTCTATAAAAATGCAATCGTTTCTTTTGATTGTACCCCTTTTTTTATAGGAATATACCCTGTAACTAATCAAAATGTGTAAAAGGGTTTTGATGTTAGTTTGAGAGAGCAGAATGTTGTTGTATTGAGATTAGAAGTAAAGAGATTAATAATTTTAGCTAGAGAGCATTTACAGTTATTTTATTAAACATTTTCTAAAAGAAAATTTTCTATATTAAACCTAAATTTATGAAATTTTGTAAATATTTTTAAATAATATTTTTAGGATGAAGAACAATCTGAATAAGTTAATAAGTTTTCTCTATAAGTTAAACAGAGTATCTGTTAGTCTCTCTCTCTCTTTTGCTGTTACCAATTTATACCCCGTTCATTTATTGGTCTCTCTTTTATATGCTCTCTTCTCTATTGATTAATAGCCATGGCAAGCTGTCGCACGAAAACAATGCTAAATCCCTGGTATATGCGTCCCGTTGGATATCATAATAATTATAATAATAATAACAGCAGCAAGGACACTGATTTGTTATCCTTTGTCCCACCATCACTACTACCAACAACAACAACAACAGCAACAACAACATTTGGCATCGATGTTGGCATGGGTCTGAATTTGGGTGTCGGAGTGAGAATGGAGCCAACGCCGCAGACATGTCTGCCATATTTTGGCATGGAAATGAAAATGCCGTCAGCAGCATCCGTTTCGGCCAAAGCGCACAAATTGCTGCCTGAATTTTTGATACCGTTGCACGAAATCATGTTTCAACATCATTATCAACAGCAGCAACGTCAAGCTGCTGCTGCTGCTGCTGCTGCGGCAACAACGACAACAACAGGAAGTACAATGGGCACATTAATTAATAGTCTGCCCGGGCTTGGATTTGCTAGCAAAACAGAGACATTCACCAACAACAGCAACAATGCTACCCATTGCTATGCCACAAAGTCATTAACCTCACAGCAACAACAGCAGCAACAACCTCGTCCTCGCCACCATGGCGAACATTTGTTTGTGCGTCATTTTCACGAACGAGATCGTCTCATACGCGAACATCAATTACAACAGCAGCAACTGCGCGACAAGGACGACAAGGAGCTTAAGTTAGATGTGGAGTTGGTCGAGGATGGTTTGGAGTTAAAGTCGGAGTTGGAGTCGACTGGACATCATAATCATCAACATCATTGGCATGGTGTTGTCTATGATGGCAATGGCAATGCCATGACACCAACTACCAACAACAACAACAACAACAGCAGCCATCATCAACGGCCAGCAATAGTGCCTGCAGTTGTTGTTGTTGCTACTCCTCCACTGCCGCTGCCGCCGCCGCCAACTCCTGCTGCCAGTCACAACAAGGACTCGCATATTTACGAGCAACCAAATGGTCAACTTTGTTGCGTTGGCAACCCTGTCAGTCCGAAAACAGCAACAGCAATGAATAAAGGTAAATTTTTATGACCATTTTGTCTGTTAATTGATGTCGTTTTGGGGTTTCGCCGGGAAAATATTTAAGAAAAAACATCTTTCAGAAATAAAATATAATTATTCTTATAAGCATTAAATATAATTTGATGTTAACACGCGTCAAAATACGAAACCATTTCCCTCGTTCGTTTAGCTCATCTTTCCCATATAGTCCAACCAGCTATCCAACTGATTATCTAAACTGAGCTAATCTTAAAGCCATCTAAATGAAACTTTGGAAAAATTTGTTTTATTTATTTATATTTCATTCTGTTTATATGACATTATATACGCATGACAGATATGGTAATACCAAAAGTGGTTTGATATCAAAAAAACATAATTTTTTCCAGATACTGATTTTCCTTATATTCCTGATATTAAATATAAAGTCAGTTCTGAACTGAAATACATTCTTACTAATCGCAATCAAGCTTCCATTTCAAAATCCTTATCGGGCCAGAACAACGCCTTCCAAACAAAACCAAACCAAACCCCAACTTTTTCAAACTCACCTTCACAGTTCGAACTCAATTACAAACGCTTCAACCTAATAGAAACACAAGTAAATGTCTAGCAATGTATGTTCTTTCTGAAATCCCACACATTTTTTTTTCTTGTGCCTTGTTCCTTTAACATTCGCACAACATAAACACCCAACCCAAAAACACGACCCCCACCCTCCCCCTTGTCTATGTCTATAGAAAAAATCCAAGCAACATACAAACTCCATTTAAAATCACTAAAATATTAATAAATTTTGTACAAAAGTGCGAACAAAATATGCGTGCAAAAAATGTTCAAGTGCAAGAGGCAAAAAAGAAAATAAAACTAAACCTAAACAACTTTATTTAATGGAATTTAAAACCACTTTCAGTGGGTGGTGGTTGGTTCAGTTGGTTGGTTTGGCACGGCCCTGCGGCGAGGAACCACAATTGCATGAGGTAACCTTTGACATGGATTGTAAGGTACAACAAAATAGAAAAAAATAAAGGAAAAACGCACCCTTAGAAAATTCCAAAAATGAAAAAAGCTCAAGCTGGTGTCAATACCAACTGTGACTGTGCAGGTCCTCAGCAGCTTATGGCCAATTGAGATACAACCCACCCATCCACCCTCTCTCTCCTTAGAGGGTGCTAGTGGTGTGTGCTTACCGACAAAAAACTATAAAACCGCTTTACAAGCTGTAAAGCAAAGATCATAAATCCATTTGAACTTCATTGAAGTAAAAAAAGATTATAGAAATATATTTTAAAATGGTTTTACATTCATGGTGTCGACTTTTTTAAGGGTTGAATTTGCATAAGAGGGTTGAAAAAAATCTGAAAATCCAATTAAACATATTTTAGAATATGTTAAGGGTTAAATTTGCATAAAGGGGTTCTCATCTTATATATAAAAAAAATTATTTAGAGCTTCATTTTGCAAATAAAAACATGGCGTCATAATTTTCTTAAGGGTTAAATTTCCATGAAGGGGTGTAGAAGAGTAAAAATAGCATTACGACGTTTTTTGTTAAAAAAAAAAACTGTGAGAAAATTTGCCAAAAAATCCGTTAGATTTCGGGCACAGACAAGGCCTAGTTAATCATAACGAAAAGAAAAAAACGGCACCCAAGAACTACCGCAATACCTTTTTTCTTACCCTAAAGAGAAAAAACAGAAAAAATCACCCAAAAATATTTTGCATTGTTTGAAATTAAATTTTTACCTATTTGTAAATTTTTAAATTTTTTACATTAAAAAATTGCGCATTATTTTGCCGGCGTACATTCACCCCTAGTTCTTTAGGGGTTGCTGTCCCCTACCCCAGATACAAGTGTGTTTGCGCTGCAGCTAAACTGTCGAAGATCTTTGGTTAATCCTTAACAATGATCCTCAATTTTTACCCTTGAGTTTCAATTTTTTTTCTGCCTGTTTTCTTGCCCAAAAAACTAGACAAAAAAAACGGCGCGAAATTTTTACAATAAAACTTAGGAAAATGCATCTCAGTTTTTTGGTTGAAATTGAATTTTTGAAGGGTTGCAGCATTTGACAGACGATTTTTTTTTTGTTTTTCTCTTTCGAGCAAGTCGAATTCAATAAACGTTAATCAACAACAGAAGAGACCAGAACGGAACAGGAATACGAACATCGAAGATAGGATCATTAAGTAGGAGCACTGTGAAAACGGCGCTAAAATGCGGAAGTAAAGGGACATTTATTTTTGTGTTTTCTGTTACTTGTTTTTTTTTTTTGTCCTAAGGCATTGATTTCCGTTACAATTGGCTTTGGGGTTTGCTTTTGATTTCCTATCAATATAAAGAAATCGGCAGATTTTACCTTTTTTAGTTTTGGCGCGGTTTTTTTTCGGTAAGCAAGTATGAAGAGCGAAATCCTTTCTTCTTTTTTTTGCTAGGAAGGCTTATCGAAAAAAGCGGTAAAGGATATTTACTTTAAATCTAAGGAACACTGAGAAAATATTTCTGAAAACCTTAATATTTGTGTTAAGGGACAATTTTGTATAAAGCAAAACCACAAATAAATTTTGTTTAGTAACAAAAGGTTTTCAAGCATCAAAGATAACATTTTTTATACATTCACATTTCTTTAAACGATTAATTTCCTTTTTATTTTATTATAGATTTTAACAAAATACCATTCAATTTGATAAATAATTTACTTTCATTTCCGCAAACAACAAATTTAAGTAAACTTTATAAACACACACAAATAGATATTCCGACAACCCTCAATAATAACCAAGTGGAAAAGCAGAAGTGGAATTCCAAAAACTAGTCTCATCTTATTTGCTTAACGTAAATTGGTTTGTCATTTTAAGCATTGCAACAACACAAACAGCAACAACAACAACAAAATCCACCCACTGCGCAGTTTCCCTGCTTTGCCTGGTTTTGTCATCGTTGCTGTCCCGTTTCTATTTTGCCTATTTTTGGTTCTCTATAGAGATATATCGGTGGTTCATGCAAAGTGCGTCCCTTTTGTCATTTTCTCGTTGTTGTTGTAGTTTTTCGTTGCTGCCGCCGCCGCCAAGCGTTTATTTTTCTTGATTAATTTCAACCAAAACTTTGTTGCTTTGCGCCCATTTCTCTATTTTTTTTTTCTATCTTCCGCTTGCATGGTATATTTACATGCCTTCACCCCCGCCCCACCCTTTGCTGTAGCCTGTCTATGCTGTCTGCTTTTGGCAAATAATCAAATTGCCCAGACGACATCAGGCAGGAGGCAAGAATCTGACAGAGAAGTTGCAGATTGTTTATCTTTTGTTTCATTCCGTGACAAGTTTAATCAGGCTACGACGTGCAAAGGACATACACAGGACATACTTTCCGTACAGGATGACTATTGAAATTAGTTGAGAGTTGGCAGTTGTTCAGAAAAAAAAGGGGGGAAAACCTTTAATATGATTATAAACTAAAAGGCAATTAAAGTGCGTAAATTAATTGAATCTAGGGAAAAATCTATGGAAATTTATATATAAACATTCTTTTAAGCATCATATTTCTCAGAATAAATTTAATAACCTTTGCAAGATATTTATTAAGCATTCTAAAATTAATATTTCGATGTCTTTTATTTCTCATTTCGATTTAATTACTTTCAATGCATGTTTTCCTATTGATTTTTCCAACCACTTTTCTATATTCCAATTAAATCATTTTGGCACTTTAATTGTACACTCACGAGCAAAAGAATAGAGACAGAAGGAGAAAGGGAGAAAGAGTGTGAAAGAGAGCGGAATAGTGCTTCATTCATATCCTGATTCCGGATGAACATTCATTTTGCAGTTTTAATTAAAACATTTCAACTAACACACACAAACAGAGTTCGAGGATTTTCAGCCGCATATCCTGCACATTTCTTTCTTAGACTTTATCCAATTTCTCTCCTTGTTGTTATTGTTGTTGTTGTTGTTGTTATACAAAAGCAGCCACAGCCGGCACTGAAAATCCAAGTTGCAGTCATTGTGCCGCCGCCCACTCATAATCATAAAATGTATGCGCTGTCACCGAGGTAACCCAACCCAACCCCCTTCCCTCCACTCGACTCCCCCAGCATCATTACACCGCCCCTTAACAACGTCTTTGTTCTCTCTTTTGATTGCTCCTTTTTGCACACACACACACACACAAAAACACACACACATGTATATATCGCAAGTCGCCTGCATTTGTGGCTCTCATAATCCTGGCTCTTCCCATCGACTTTCTTTCTTTTTTCACTGCTGCAAGAAACTTTGCCCCCCCTCCCCCTACCCAACCACCCAAACATGCACACGTGCATGGATAAACATATGTACATATATGTATATGCATGTAAATGTATGCCTGCACATAGGAAACGAAAACAACATTTGTAGTTCAATGTTTATATGATAAAAAATAATATTTTTCAAACTAAGATTTTAAAACCCTATTTAAATAATATTTGATTATTTATAAAAATCTAAAATTATATTTTAATAATATTTTAATATTTAAAGGTTTTTTTCCAATGTTAGTTAATATTTGTTCTCAATTTTTTAAAAGCATAAATATTTTCCAAAGTATAGTATTTTAGCAACAACTAACGCGCTTTGCTTAAAAGCTCCAAATTCATATGTAAATCTTGCATATAAATATTTAATATTTGTACTCTGCTCATTTTTCCCGTAATTATATATAGTATCAACGAGATTGTATATGTAATTGTTTCACAATCTTGCTATTACAATGTATGTAAAGCTAATTTACAGCCACCCCATAAGCTCAAACACCTTTATCACACACACACAGACGTTTACTTTCTTAATTATGATCCATGTACTTGAGTACAATAAGAGAAAGCTGAATATGCACAAGGATGGCAACTGCGCAACGCTGCCAGACTGCATGTGCATTATACAAATATTTATGCAGAGAGCATTGGCCACACCCATTGCACTCAAAAAATAGCACCAACAAAAAACTCCTATGCTAATGCATATGGAAATTGTGTGTGTGTGTTTGTGCAGGGGAAAATCGAAGGTGCTGCAGCAAACAATGACAACAAATTTCTAATCAGAATGCAAGGAATACGTTCCACACTCAAATACATTCTATCTTTCTCTATCTCTCTCTCACTCTCTCTCTCTAACGGTGTAGGGTTGATAGTTTTTGAGAGTTTGAGCGAAAACACTGAGCGCAAAGCAACAAAGAAAACTAGACAACTACAACTATTACTGCTGCTGCTGCTGCTGCAAATCATAAAGCATCCACTCACACACAAACACACACTCAAACAGCAGCAGCAGCGACCTCAACTGCAGCATTTTTATTACCGTTTGTCGCTTGAGACACTTCGTTGCTTATCGTTTCAGTTGCATTCGGCAAGCGAACGAAGTCGGTTCGGCACATTTAACATTTACATTTTCTGGCGTTAGCAGGCCAGGCCGCCTTAAAAAACGACACAGCACAAAAAACGTGTCGCGCGACCAACTTCATATCGAAAGTTTAACAAGTTGGCAACGCTTTGCTCTATGCATGTGTGTGTGTTCGTGTGTGCGTTCGTACGCTGTGAATTGCAAATTAAACACAAAATATTTGACTACCGTTTTGTAGCACACCAATTTACATATCAACTTTTTATGTGCAAAGTGATTTGAATTGTGAGATTTTAAGTACAATTATCAACATAAAATGATGGTGCTACAGCAACGGCAGCGTTTGTGGGATGCTACAAAGAAAACAACATCGGCAGGCGCTGCTGCTGCAACAACAACTACAACCACACAAGCAACAAATGCCTTGCAGGCAAACGAATCGAGCGACAACAAATTGGAATTGAATCATATTGTTGCAAGTGCAGAAAGGCAACATGCGCGTCTATTGAAGCGCAAGGATCGTTGCAATGCAAAACACACATGTAGGAAAATAAATATACATATCTACATATTTTTATAAAATTTGCATACAGGGTTGCCAAGCTATACCAAACAGGGTTGATGGAGTTTTTGATCTAACAAACTTTTTGAGGATTATTTTATTTTAAATCAGTTTTTTATAGGGTTACGCAAGACAATTTAAAGTTTTTTCTAATTCCTTCCATAGTCAGATATTTTTATTTTTAAAAAAATCAACAACAAAATATGAAATATTATTTGGTTCCATTCCCAACAGCTTTAAAGCTTGACTTGGGACTTTTTATGCGCCATCGGGGCTATTTTTTTGTGATAGAAATTTTCAATAAATTACCATAAATATAAATTGAGAAACAAATATTAATACTGATATTTCCTCGAAATAAGTCGAATCAAACGCTCTATATAATGTCATTGTTGCACCTGTGGCTTTCACTTTCTTCTGGTCCATAAATTTTCCTCATGACAACTACTTGCAACCAAATGCGCATGATAACAATAGATAATGGAGAACGCCCACCGCTTCCAACGCATTTCCATATCAGATCTACAATTTCATGGCATTTGGAATTCTTTTATTTTTTTTTTTTTTGGTATAGTTTTGATTCAGAACGTTTTGTCCTGTTCCCTGTAGTCTTCGTCTCTCATCTTATGTTGCAGCTGATGCCGCATTTTTACTCCCCGCTGTGCGTGTGATCATTACTATTCGCTGTCTCTCTCTTTCCTCCTCTCGATGTGTTTGCATTTGCATCCTGGACACTAAGGACGACACAGAGAGTCTTTTGCCTTGTCTTGTCCTTTTTTTTTTACCTGTCCTTAGGTATTTTGCATGCACACACAGACACACACTTACACAAACACCCACAAACAAACTAAATGAAAAATAAAAGGAAAACGTTTTTTCAAGCATATGTCCTTAAAAAAGGAAGCAGCTAAAAAAAAAAAACAAACACACTGCGCCTTTTATTTTTCTTCTTTCTTCTCTTAACTTCGAGGCGTGCAATTTTCCCATAATTTGGTTCTGACCATAAAAAGAAAGAAAATTACAAACGCTAGCCACAAAAGCCAAAATTTTGTGTAATTACATTTAAGCCGAAGGTGCAAGGATACATATGCGTCCTGTGTCCTTTTTGCCTTTATAATTGCATAAAAAAAGAAAAAGGTAAACAAATTTTGTTGGAAACATGCAGATTTAGCAACGAAAGAGCGAAAGAGCACCCCTAATGCCACTTGTAATCACCTTATGTAAAAGAGTCTTTCGGTCAGCTAAGCCTGGCGCTGCCCCTGCCACGCCCTCCTCCACCTAACATCCCCACGCTACGTTGGTAATCTGTATATACATATATGTATAATGTCAAGCTGGACATATTATGCACAAGGATTCGAAAACATTTCATCTCACATATATTGTCGTAAAAATATGTTGCCTTTTTGCTAAGCAAGTCAAGGATGCTGCATACTTTGTTTACGCCCCCGAGGGAGCTATAAATTTAATATCTACTTTGCAAAACAAAAAAAACACAACAAAAAACTAACCAGCAAAAGGACATTTTCAGGATGGACACTAGAGGACAAACGAGTGTCAAGAGAGATAGCTAGAGAAAGAGAAAAAGGGAGAGAGTTAGATGCTTAGCAGGATGTTGATGTCCTGGATTTTGCATAGATAAATAGCTAGAAAGAGGTTTTGAGAGTTGAGAGCTTCTACTTATTGAGGGATTAGAAAAACTTCTGAAAGCGTATTCGATCGATTCTTTATTTAACCCAAACTAACTTTAAAGACTTTTCAAGTATTCAAGTTTAATTTGAGTTCATTGCAACTGACATCAAAACTTTACTACATTCTGGCATAGAAAGAAAACACACACACTGTATTTGCATTTTACGCCAAAAACGATGAGACGACCAAGAACCGTAAATACTAATGGATATTTTACGAGCCAAGAGGGCAAAAGCAAACGAAAATGGACAAACGATGACCAATGTTAGAGAGTCTATGTGGTTGTGTGTCAGTTGCACTCACCAAAAACAGACAACACTCAGACAGGACACTCCCCAATCCCCCCAAACTACAACCCTCCAAAATGGAAAGGCCATGTTGCAAATAGCCAATGCAGAAAACGTGGCATTTGCATTTTGGCTACAGGGTAATTTCTTTTGCGTGGATGAATTTAATAATAATCGATAGGCAAGCATATCAAACTCAATGATTAATCGATAAGCAGCCACTTGTATAATTGGTAATTAAGATAAAACATAATAAAGCTATTCCTTGATTTGTTAAAAATTAATCTTATCGATAACATTACAATGTTGCAACTAAGTAATGCCCATAAGAATTTCAAGGTCAAATAATTTTGTTTTGTATTTTTCCTTATAAAATTCTATACACTGAATAACTTGTTCCTTATTATTTTCTTACAGTTATGCGACACATGTCTAACTCACCGACACCGCCATCCCCTCTACGTTCTCTATCAGGTATGCAACTACAAATGTAATCCTTTGCCAACATTCAACCGACATGCACCAACAACAAGAAAGACACAAATCATTTATAGCTGCAACAAGGGGCGGGGAGTTTTTAAGTCTCGTGTTTTGTCTTTGAAAAGGAACGTGGCTACTTTGTGGCAAAATTGATTACTCACACGAGCTACGTTGCCAATTTATTGATGTCGTCTCTTTTCTAAGCGAAGGGATGCGCTGGCAGCAGTTTTGAACAATTTTTATAGTTTTTGGAAAAGGCCAATATGCAATACAGCAACAAACAGCAACAACAACAATGAGAGAGGGAGAATCAGCCTGAGGTTGGGCTTCAGTTTGGTGCGTGGCAATTGGATCTGTAGAGGTAGGGATCTCGGGTTTAGGATTTTAGGTTTTTGTAGCCAGGTTTTGCCAATGAGCCACGCACGTGACTAAAGTGTGACCCTGAACTCGGTTTGGTGTTATAGGAAATTCATTGAGTACCTCAAAAACATTATTAAATTTGAATTTTATAAAAATACGACGAGTTTCGTTTTAATAAAATGTGGTAACAAATTTAATAGTTCATCTCCAAAAAGTATAGCTAGTTTTTTATTCGTTCTAAAATTATACATCATTATCATTACTTCCTAAAAAATAGTTGCGTTCTCTTTTGAATCCTTCTTTTACCAAAAACACATCGTCCAATAACTTAACACTCTATAATTCCTATTCTGCGTTCAATAAATAAAACGCCCTCTGAACGCCTCCAAAGCAACTCCTTCGACCAATCAAACAAAAAAGAAGCTAACTGCTCATTATAATAATATCAAAAGAGGTTTACAAACAGAAACATAATTACCCTATCAAAAAAGAGTTGTGTAGAAAACAACAATTAACTTCACGCAACCTAATCCTTTGGGCCTAACCCTATTTGACAAAAAAAAAACCAGGAAGAGGCGTTCAATTTGAATAAAAAACAAGCAGCACTCAACAAGTGGGGCAAGCGAAACCGCGTTACCCTGGCACATTTGTGGTTAGGGAAACGTGTGACGCAAGGGTAACGGGAAATGAGCGTAACCCCTTCTGACAATAATTTGACACACGCTTTACACACCTCGTCGCTATTCAAATAATATGTTAAACAGGCACCCGAAAGAGCACCAGTTGATTGGTTGCCCAACCCTTTTTCGTATTTTTTAGCAACCCTTCCGTTTTAACTCAATTTTAGCTCTTTGTTGTTGTGACACATTTGAATAAATGCGCCTTGTTAATGTTATGTAAACCAATTGAAAATGCAACTTTAATTGTCCGGCACTGATATGAGTTGGCAACCCTAGGAGGAGGGTTGTCATTTAAATTTCGAGCTGAGTCTAAAGCGGGGGGTGAATTCTATGTTTCTATGCATGTTTTTGCATAGATTAGCTGCACTTTGTTATGGTCAGACAGCGGATCAGGGAGGAAGCAAGGGAATGCTTAGTAAGAGAGGGTACAGGGGTTAAGGGTCGCCCCTCTTATATACATATATAATTGTTGGCACAATCAAAATTTAAATGCGCAGTTGTTATTGCCAAAATGGCAAAGAGAGATGGCAAAAATTTACATTTTGACAAATTGTATTTTTTTTTTGTGTTTGTGTTTGGGTACATTAACAAGAGGGAGAATAACAAGGGTCAGGCGGGGGTACGACAGGGTCAAAAAGTGAGAGTGTGTGTGCGAGTGTGTGGATATAACCTTTTGCATATTGGGCTCTTTATGGCGGGGTTGTTAGCATACCCTTGAACAGTTGTTGCTATTAACAATTTTTCAGGGTTGCAAAATTTACGTTTTTGTTGTGGGTGTCACAAATTAAGATTGGGAATGTTAATGTGGAATGAGCGAATGAGGGCAAAGAAGAAGGAAAATTAAAATTTGCAATTTATAAAAATAGAATTAAATAATTTATTATTTTAAGAAATTATTATATTTTTGAGTATTTGCCTTCTTGTTTTGCTCTTAAGAAATTGATTAGTCGAAAATGTTTTTAGTAATTAAACCGTTTGGTTGATATTTAAATTAAATTCTCAATTTGCCATATATATATATTTATATGGTACATTCCATTCCCATAAATCGCAACCCAACTCCCCATGAGCTCCGAACCCGAACAACCCCTAAAATGCAGTTAAAAGAGACAAGAGAAAACGAGTGCAACAATAACAACAACAGCTAGAAGAGGCAGCAACACTTCATTTGTCAGTTGAAACACACATTCACACATTTTGCCATTGTTGTTGTTGTAGCAGCAACATAAACACATCTGCTGTGCCACAAAGACAAAAACGCAGCAGCATCAGCATCACCTGGTTCTGGAATTTGTAGAATAATATTTCTATCTCTTTCTCTCATTGCCAAGAGGCAACTCTGTGTATTTTTGCATTTTATTTTATTCGTGTTGAATTACGATTTCAGCTTTTTTGTTTGTTTTCGGGAACTCTCGCTGTTCAGGCACGCTGTTCAGGCTTTTCGCCTGCAGCTTCTTGACTTCTTGCAACTTGCAACAATGCAACAACGTAAGCGGGTTGCCTCCTTTTTTTTAAACCCCTTTCTTGCCACACACAGACACACAATGCGCGCTGCCAATCGCAAGTTGTATGCAGTAAATATTTTTTCATATTTTTCATTTCAAACTGCCAACCCCAAAAAGGCCATAAAAATGGAAATCCTCGAATCGTGCATTTCAAATTCTGTGCGCAATTGTAACGAATTGTTTAAAATCGCTGCAACATGGGGTTGTTGCAATCACCCAAAGAGGGTGCAACAAATTTTATAATCAGCGCGGAAGGGCCATATAACCCTTATATGTATATACATATAAAGTTGTGTGTGATGATTTTTTTTTATACGTTCTTGTGCTAATTATATTAAGTTGATTTTTTGCGCTCGAATCATAAGTCATAAAAACAGCTGCCCACATATATATCACACTATTTCTATATATATAAAAGTATTAAGCCTCCACCACCCGCATTGTAGAACAAATGACTAATCCTGTTGGCCATAGAAAATCCGCTTTAAACAATCATTTAATTAAATCGTTTTAGGTTCAGCGAAAAAAAACGGTTGATTTAGCTGGAATCATTTTAAACATTTTTCAAAGGATATTTAATCTATAAAAAACATTTCTAAAATAATATGTTATACTTAAGATGAAGGATCATATTTCAATCATAATTTAAACAAGGAAATCAGTTTGATTCTCTTTTACAACGTTTGTTTTTATTCAAAATCAAAAGCTTTTCATTGATCTTTGATTGATCTTAAATAGGTTAAACTTTTCTTACAAGGATTATTTTACAGGAAATACGCTTCATATTCAAAATTCTAAGGCTTTGTATAGCAATAAATGCTTATGACACATTATGAAATTTGAGCAACGCACAAAATGAGAAGAAAAACACAATGTTGGAAAGAGTTTTGGAAGTTTTTGTTCCGTCTTATTCTTGCTCTTCGTTTTTTCTATTATTATGCATGATTGAATTTTGTGGGCTTGTAAAGAAAGCAGAGCGGGTTGAAGGGGTAACGCATAAAGGCAGTTATCAAGCTTGAAAAAACCCTTTCGCTCGAGCGTCTATCGGCAGTGCAGCAAACAAGCACGCCATATCCTTACTAACCACAACAAGAAGCCAGTTTGGTGCATTCAATTGGAAGATTGAATAAAATTTGCCTTAAAATAGCACAAAATATTGAAAACTGGTCAATACACAGACTCACACAAAGAACGAAGGGAGGTGGGGTGGAAAATGAGCCATAAAAAAGGGAATTGAATTATGCGACGCGTGTTGTGTCCTGCAATGTGTCCTGGCGACTTTGAAACTTCATTGAGTTGGAAAATTGAAAAAGAAAATAGATAGATATAAAAAAAATATGTAGAATAATGTGCACTCGAAAAAAAAAAAACAAACAAATGTAAATATCACTTGGAATTTACTTAAAAATTAAATTAGAAAATTCAATGCATATAATTTTTAATCAAAAATAAATCTAGCTAATACTTTTTGTCAGGCTTTCATATGTATGTATATAAATTCATAAATTAAGTATTTGAAAATGTTGGAGTATTCAGTAGAAACTTTATTTTTGTTTATCACAAATCAAGCTAGTCATTTTTGTCAGTGCATTAACAGTTAAATAGCTTTTGAAGTATTCGTCTTAAACTGTAGCTAACAAACCCAATTTGTTTCAATTCCCTTACAGACTGCGCAAAGAGCTATGAAGAGGAAGAGGATGAGGAGGGGGCTTTGTTGGAGCATTGCGAGACGCCGCAGAATTTAAGCAGCAAACGCAATGCGCGACAATTGAAAGTGGAGCTAGAGGAGAATGGAAATGAAGAAGTGTTGAATCTGGCGAGATGCGATGAGGAGCCACCAAAGAAACGACAAGCGCTGGAGATGGTTGAGGCGCCACCAATTGTAGCTACACCGATTGTAGCGCCACCTACTGCTACTGTTCACCAACCCCTGCCACATGCTGCACTCGGCTTTAATCCGGAGGACATGCAGCAGGCGTTGCAGTTGCAGTTGCACAGTTACATTGAAATGGTGCGTCAAATGGCACCCGATGCATTTCCAAATCCCAATTTGGCCACGCAATTCTTGCTCCAAAACTCACTGCAGGCCCTGGCACAGTTTCAGGCGTTGCAACAATTGAAGCAGCAACCAGCTGCACCGAGTGAATGTGCCACATTAGCCATGCCACTAAGTTTACCACCCACCACGCGACATTATTCGACGCCGTTGAGTAAATCACCGTTGCGCAGTCCTTCCTTGAGCCCAGTGGCGCTCTCTAGTGAACAGCAGCCGCAACAGCAACGCACACCGCCAAACTCTTTGGGTGGATTGGGTTTGAGCAGCGCTGCAATGACTCCAAATACGCCAAGTATGCAACAACAGCAACTACAACAAACAACTGCCTCGAGTACGCCGAAACCCTTAGCTGGTGGCGCCACAGTTGCTGCTGTAATGGCCACCAAGCTGGAGCAATCGCCGGAAGAGACCACCGATCTCGAAGAGCTGGAACAATTTGCCAAAACATTCAAGCAGCGCAGAATCAAATTGGGTTTCACCCAGGGCGATGTGGGTTTGGCCATGGGCAAGCTGTACGGCAATGATTTCTCACAGACAACAATCTCTCGGTTTGAGGCACTGAATCTCAGTTTTAAGAACATGTGCAAACTAAAGCCATTGCTGCAGAAGTGGCTGGAGGATGCAGATTCGAGTGTGGCCAAATCGGGTGGCGGTATTTTTAACATAAATTCAATGACCACCAATTTGAGCAATACACCGGAAAGCATCTTGGGTCGTCGCAGGAAGAAACGCACATCCATTGAGACGACCATTCGGGGTGCTCTGGAGCAGGCGTTTATGTTGAACTGCAAACCCACCTCGGAGGAAATCACACAGCTTTCGGATCGACTGCATATGGACAAGGAAGTTGTGCGTGTTTGGTTCTGCAATCGGCGACAGAAGGAGAAACGCATTAATCCCTCGCTAGACTTGGATAGTCCAACGGGAACGCCGCTAAGTAGTCATGCCTTTGGCTATCCACCCCAAGCTCTCAACATGTCCAACGGTCATATGCTTCTCGAGGCAGGCGGCAGTTCGCTTTGTGGCAGCTCTGTTAGTTCGGGCGAATAATTCGAATACTTCTGAATACTAAACTTGATTCAATTTTTTGTACATACTTTTTAAACCAACCTAAAAATTGCTCCAGAACTTCCAAATAAAAGCAAAACTAATAAATACACAATAAAAAAAAACTGCATATCGTAAGCCCCTTTCCTCCATGCCCCCCTCTGCACACTATAGGTGATAGACAGTCGTATCAAAAACAAAACAAAATCATTCCATAACGAATTTACAAGAAATTTACATATATACACGATATAAATATAGACTATACGTTTGGATCTTAAAAAAGTTCCATAAAGTTCCTAGTTATATGAATTTCACTCGTCATCTCCTTACACCCCCCCAATAAGTATGCATATATATAGCCATAACTGAATGTTAAGTATATATATATACTATATAGTATGTCCTGTATATGTGTAGCATGCTAATCTATCAAGTATTTATATACTAAATATTTAATATTAAATTAAATATAGATTCCTATGTAAAATTCTAACTATTATATGTATACTATTATTATTATTATTATAATGATATTGTTGTACAATGTCCAATTGTAAATTGATCTTAACTTTAAGATCTAACAAACGCAAAAACAAAGACAAAGAAAATTTCAATAAAATTATTTAAAAACTTATTTAAAAACCAGAAATTATTCAAAGGAACTTGTTATTTAAGAATTTTACTCCGAAGCCCCTTTGCTCTAACCTTCTTTTAACACCAATTTGAAACGATTTAAGCCTTGGATTTGATTTATTATTCAATTAGGTGCCACAACCTCTTTTACAAAAAAGTACTAAGTACACTTGAATCTCATTAGAAGCTCCCAAAATAAATATTTAACTACATATTTAGTTAACTGATTTTGCCCAAAAAGCGAAAGAGCAAAAAAAACGAATCCCATCCGACAGGACACGCGCCAAGCGCAAACACACCATTTTTTAATAAACTTCCTATCCACAAAGTAGAAAAGGCGAACCCGCACCAACCCCTTTTATTTTCGGTAAACACAACAAAAAAATCTCAGCAGTGGATTTGTTGGATAAGAAATCACTTCATCTTTTGCCTGGCGCGACACTCAATGTGGCAAACAGAAACAGAACCGAATCGAACCGAACCGAATGAAACCCTTATTTGTATATTGAAGCAAGCGTGTAAATCCTTTGCCCCCTCACTCTCCTCACAACAGGAAAAGTTTTTAGATTTTGTGTTGGGGGGGAGGGGGGGGGGGAATATCCCTTTGCTGATTCGTTTAGAACTCTTAGGACTTTCCGGAGTGAGCCAAAGAAAACAAAACAAAACAAAAAAAGGGTTTATACCATAAATTCACACATAGTTATGTCATATGGTCGGTCGGGTTGTAAAGAGAGAGTAGGGGGGGTTGTTCTTGTTGTTACTCAAGGGTCCATTAGTTAAAGACAATGAAAACATTTAGCATTGTGTTTCAAGTCGAGTTTCATAACAGATCTTATTTAAATATCAAAGACAAAGAAAACTATTTTGTTATAGGCTGAAATATCGTTTTAGGAAAAGTCCTGAGAAATTCAAACGTGTTTTCAATGGCGCCTTGAAGCAATGGCTTATCAACTGCAGAGAATGCTCAGCCAGAAGGCCACATGCCACTTCCTAACTTAAGACCAGGACCCCATAGCTGAAGAGCCAAAGGGCAGCACTCACACATAATTGGTACACTCGAGTTGAATCTCACATCGCGTGGGTTCAATGGGATGTTGAATGTTATCAGTCCGTTGCAGACTGGGTCTGCTCTTTGTTCAAAGAGAAAGTTTTTCCCGCAGCCCATATTCAAAATGCTTTAAACCGCACACACTCAACGCACCCCCAACCCCCCCCCCCCCCACCTTTACACACATTGAATCAGTCAGGCAGCTAGCCAGCCCTCTGGTCATTTAACTGGTCAAACAAAAAGGACGAGAAGCGGGTTGTTGGGCGATTGGAATTGGGATTAGGTATAGATGGAGGGGGGGCTATTATTTGTGGCACATGCGGCATGTGTGGCACACAGATCGGCTGCTAAAGATTTGACTTGAGCTATGCTTTGATAGATTTTTACCCCACTTATTCCTTCTTCTTCTTCTTTTTTTTTTGTTTGCTGCATTTGCAAATTGAATTCCATTCCATTTTGAGAAATGCTTTCTCCCTCTCTGCTTACCGCTCTTTCATTCTCTTCTGCTTACCGAAAAACTCCATTTATAACAATTTAATGAAATTTTCAAATGCGTTTTCATAACAATTTTCCCAGAAAACAGTTTGCCTCTATCATTAATCACACAAGCTCTGCCAGGACTAACGAAAATTAAGTTTTTTTTCTTTTGTTGCTGCTGCGCTAAAGCCCTACTTTAATGCCACGCCTATTTGTGGGCGTTTAACTTGGTTAAATGCTGTATGCTTATCTTTTTATTCGCATAACTGAGTGGATAATCGAAAGGCATGAAAATGTTATATGCAACTTATTTGTAGATGAAATTTGAAAGGAGATAAAAATCAAAAAAATCATTTTAAACTTAAAAGTATATTTGATTTCATATATTTTATAGTTCATCTACACTTTGATTAAAATTTTTTTAAAAACCTTTAAGCAACATTTTTTTAAATTGACAACTTCTGAGTTTAAAAACTTATTCAAGCAAGTGATTCTAATTTGTGACAAAAATGCGATTGTTAAAGATTAAATAGATTTCGCTGAAAAAAAAAATTCGATGTCTCTGTCAACAGAAAAATTATATGGCTAGCATATGTTCAGTTTCTGGATGATTGCATGCGAATTTGATGCTTTGAATTTCAATTTGGCCAAAAAGGGGAGTGACACACCCCCTTTTTTCATTTATATATATATATATATTTATATATACATATATATAAAGTATAAAGTAGCTGGTGGCCTGGTCTTTGTTGTCAAGTGAATAAATACAAGAACTGTGCAAATAGTTGAACAAAAAACAGCCAGTGAAAATGTTGCAGTTGGATACCGACTGCGGCATACTCTATTCATAATTAAAAACGGTTCGAAAAAGAGGATTGATTGCAAAGGGGTACGGATGCGGCAAGGGTGTGCGCTGTTGCAGATCTGTCGGGAATGTGATCAGCTTTATATTGAAACCAAATTTTATAACTCTAGCTATGAGAAAGATACACGAATTGCCCTTTTTGAAAAACCTGGAAAATTAGTAAAATTCAGTAGAAATTCTAGCTTTAGTAAAAGGATAACACAAGTCAGCAGCAGGTGATTGAAAGAATGGCGCACGCGAAAATTCTGAAAGGAGGGGTTAGAGAAGAGCGTAAAGCTGAGAGCGCTCAAGGGCAAGCTGAGCTCTGAGCTATATATTTTAGCACGCTTTTATTAGCTTCACCTGTTTTTGTTTGTACATTTTGTGACTCAAGGTGTAACGAAGTAGGAAATATGTTTATTTATCGACTTGATCGATTATCGAATTGATCGATATCTCAGCCTTACTGTAGGCGTAGAGCCATAATCTCGACACTATGTGTCCCGGCCATAGACAAAAAGATATTTGCAAAGTGTCAAGTCTCAAGCTTGACGGATATACGGACAGACACCATGACGGACATTGCACAAACCTCGTAAACTCTCTCCCTTCGGTATCGAGTATAACACGAGAGAGAAATGCTGCGTGCGGACAGAGGAAGAGTGGAGAACACAATTGAATTACAATGAAAATATGAAATGAGCGACAAAGAAAAAGTTGCTTGCCTTCCTTCTGTGCTCGCAAAACAAAACTTAAAAAAATTAAGTAAACATCCAAGAAAGAAACAGAAAGCGACAAAGAAACAAAGGCAAAATCTAACATGGAGGAGAGTAGGAAAATTCTAAAATGTGGGGAGTAAATAAAAGCTAGTAACAAAAAACGGTTGAAATAAGAGCAATTCGAAGCAAGTCAAAGATTATATACCCTTACTGTATGTTACTGTCTGAAACCCAATGTTAATACCCTTCTGCAAGTGTGTATCGAGAGGAAAAAGCGCAAATTCAATATTTGCTAATACAAACAAATGCGAGTCCCTAGACAAAGTCCAATCCCTCTTCAAGATGAGGTCAGTGCAAATAAAGCCAATAAAATGTGGCAAAGTGCTCAACGCTGTGGGCTATGTAAGAATGAATAAAAAAACTAAGCATAGCAAACTTTTGGGGTTTACCAGCTCTCAAAAACGCTGCCCAAAAGTATGCCACGAAAATTTAAAATGGTAGATTTTTCAAATCATGGCTGCCTCAAAAATTTGCATGCTTCAACCCTCGATAAAAGAGAATAAAAACTGACGGGGGAAGCATTAAAATTTTCAGCCAATTAGCTGAAAAACTTTTATCAAAGCAACAAGAATCAACCCCTCAGTGGAAAGGAATTTTTGGGGCGTGAACCCTTAGCTGAACTGAAATCAACACCAATCTCAAAGTTCAGCCTTTTTGTTGACATGTTTACACATTTAATTAACTTAAACGCACCCAAAACTTCCGTTCATCCTTCTGCAGCTCTAACAAAGTGTAAGCGTAACCCCCCAAAAACAAAATGGAGCGAAGAAAACGGGGTTGACGCTTCTTTTTATTTTTGGACAATTTGAGACCATTTCAAGTGGTTTAATCATTTAACACATCATAAAAATCGCATCAAGTGATTTTTATTTACACGCACAACAAAAGATAGAATGCCAACAGCAACAAACAAAGGAGGCGGCAATATATATATATTTATACAGGCATGTGAAAAACGGTTGGAGTTAAATAAACCCTTTGAAATTCAAGTAGCCAACCTGAAGAGCTTGAAAATATCCCAAACCATAAGATTACCCAAGGGTAAAAGTGAATAAGCTTGAGCTAAAAATTTTCATCATTAATAACAGCCATATTTTATAGATAGTTAAGTATTTATAGTTAAATATTTACTAAAAACTGCTTTTAATTGTTTACCTTTGTTAACGTTACGTTAGTCAAAAACTTAACGGCCAAACCAAACTTGGCTGTTTTCATTTAACAGCCCGAACCATACTTTGAATTTTGCGCCAAGCGCAACAGTTTTAAACCATGTGGCAACACCACTCAGCAACCACCTTTATGTGTGAATGTCAAAATTCGACAATTGAGCGCTTAAGTTTAAAATGGTAGGAAGGTAGGACACACACAATTCATTTCGGTGTTAATACATGAGGAAGTACATTTATTTATTTAAGGGGTAAATAGATAAGTTGTATTACCTTGTAGTATATATTGTGAATTTTATTCAATTTTGGAGCGGACGTGCGCAGCCGCATAATGTGTTCGTGAATGTGTGTGTGTGTTACGGTTTTATTTATTTTTGTTGTGTAGTGTAGTGTTTTTGTTTTTAGATGAAAATGCAAATAGTTAAAGATCTTGCAGCGCTGCAATTTAGAATGAGAGCGGCACGAATACACAGTGTTTAAGGATAGATATTGTTGGCAGCTATTTTAACTGTTTAACTGTAAGTGTTGACCTAAAAGATAATTTAAAATGATAATTAAAGCAATAGTTTTTATGGATATTTCATTTACTTACAATATCATCGATCTTTAATATGGATCGAACGGTCTCGGTGGCCAAGGTGATGGCCGATGTACTGACCAGCAGCGGCTGCACAACATTTTCGGCAAAGATATCAGTAATGGCGCCCTTGCGAACATTGATGCCAGCATTCTTTTCACCCTGAGCATGACGATTGCGCAGCTCTGTTACAGTGGCTATCGGATTGAGACCGGCATTTTCGGCCAATGTTGATGGAATGACCTCCAGGGCATCGGCAAAAGCACGATAACAGTATGCATCGACACCGTCAACAGTTTGAGCTGCGGCTGCCAACTGCAAAGCCATCTCAATTTCAGGCGCGCCACCGCCCACAATCTGTGCACGATTCCTCACTAGACAACGCACCACACACAGGGCATCGTGCAGGGAACGAGCTGCTTCCTCCAGCACCAGCTTGTTAGAACCACGGCAAATAATTGAGACAGTGCGTCCCTGGTTCTGAATGCCAGTGATCTTTACAAACTTGTTGGTGCCGCTGGCAACCTCTTCAACCAGATCGGCGCTGGACATATTCTCAGCGGTGAAATGATCCAGAGAAGCAATTGGGCGACAATGCAATGTCTTGCACACAAACTCAATGTCTTCGCGCTCAACGTCCTTGACGACGAGGCACTTGATCTTGTCGAGGAAATGCTGAGCCAGATCCGAAACAGCATCACTAAAACAAGCAATAATTACAAACTTGTATAAACATTTAAAAACTAAATACTCACCGCAAAATCGACTTCTGTACGAGAAGAACATTGCAGCCAGCCTTTTTAATCTGCTTAACAATGTTGAGAATGTAGGAACGTTCTTCCTTGAGGACACGGTCCATGGCAGCATAATCGCTGACAATCACATTATGATCCATATCAGTTTTGGGTGCCGAAATGCAGAACTGAATCAAACCAATTTTGGCCTTCTCAATGCGCTTGGGGGCATTGCTGCCTGCCGAACGGCTAGTGAAAACCAAACCGTTGACCAATTCGGTATCCTCGACAGTGCCACCCAAGCTCTGAATAACTTTGATATTCTTCAGATCCACTGACGATTCCCGGCCTGGTTCGGTGACCTTAAGGACAGCATCAACAGCAATGGGTGCAAGAAGGCTGCTCTGCTGCGAGACGACCTTGGAGTTGAGTGATGTGGAGGCGCTCTTGATAAGAGTTTCGCGATCGGTAATCTCAATAGGTGTTGACATTTGGTTGAGAATCTCAACGGCTTTGTTCGAGCAGCGTTGGAACGAATCTGATATGGCAGTGGGATGCAATCCTTTCTGCAGCAACTTCTCACATGCCTCGAGCAGGGCACCAGCAATGACTACAACGGATGTGGTGCCGTCACCAGCCTCCACATCCTGGGCACGGGACAGCTCGACAAGCATCTTGGCAGCCGGATGCAAAACATTCATTTGCTTCAAAATGGTGGCGCCATCGTTGGTAATCGATACCTCTCCATTGGCGGCCTGGATCATTTTGTCCATGCCGCGAGGACCCAAACTGGTGCGAATAGCATTGGAAACAGCTGCAAACATAAATCATCAATGAATAAAATTCTTGTTCTTGTATGCCTTTGCCGCATTACATGAGTCATGAGTTTTTGGCAATTGTCATCACTAAGAAGTTTCGAGACGGCAACGCAGCCGGCAACTGATTTTTTTTAATGCATTTATACATACAAACTCGCTAAGCAAATCAGAAACATGCAAGGAAGTTTGCTATTTGCGACATAAATTGTCGTCCAATGCACGTTTTAAGTGATACTTTGGCATCTTTTCATATTTATTTAAAATTTTCTTACCTTTTGCTGCCTGTATGTTCGACAGCCGCACATCGGTTGGTTTCGACTTGTCTTTGAAGGTTTGTGATTTCGGTTTAATACCAACTGTTCTGGTTTTCGGCACCATTATTGTGTTAATTAAATAGTTATTAACAATTTGCAATTTTTTAGGGCAATTTTCAACGCGATTCACACAGATTAAAAATGGACTACGATTTTTACAATATGTTTTTCGGTGCCCCGTGACTGATAGTGACGGAAAAAACTCAGACAAGGCTATCGATACTTGCTCGATTGCTGTAGTGATGATTTATTGTTTTGTGAATGCTTACTCGTGCGCGCGCACAGTTGAATGACAAACTGTGCTTTAACAAAACTAATTTATGTTTTTGACACTACATTTATGTACGATTTAAAGAACGCATTGATTAACTAGTTGTGTTTTGCCGTCGGCGGTATTTCATCGGGACCGATTTCAATCTTTTCCGGCATGCCAATGTTCGATAGTTTGTCCGAATTTATTTGGGCAGTGATCTCTGTAAAGAGTTTTTCCCATTCCCATATCTCGTCGGGTTCATCAAGGTTCTGCTGGGGCTCTAAGCAACGTGTCAATATGGATAAATCGACATCCTCAATGGCCGTAAACGCATTCTGCGAAAGCAGATCAGAACTGAGTTCCTTAAAGGCAACGTCACGATTTATAGTGATACTGCCACATTCAGAAATAATTAATAAATGTATTATTATTACATATATAAAAGACACTTACGATGGCGGCTCGAATACTTCGTTGAGCATAATTTCGTCTCTGAGTTCATCTTGATCTGGTATAACGGGTATATCATCGGTTGGTATAGTACTGGTAGCTGACTTTGTTATTTGAAAGCGTTCGCTAAAATTTTAGAAGTTATTTATGATCATTGGAAATGGTTGCAAAAAAGACAGCTTACTCTTCGAATGAATTTTTCTTAGATCTGCAAATATAAGTTTCGAATTAATAAAATATCAAAAACATGAAAAACACATTATTTACTTAAGTGCTTTAAAGCCAGAATCAGCCCAACCTCCCGATACGCGCCTGATGGGCGGTCGATTTGAATCGGATTCATTATTATATGTAGTTGATGTTGTTGTTGTTGTCGGACTGCTCTCATTGTGTATATCCAGTGTTATATCTATTGATATATCCTTATTCAGCTTGTGCGTTGAGGCAGCACTCGAGGTTCCAGCCTTTGGTTCGTTTAGCACATCGCGACTTTTTGATCGGCGACCCTTGCGCGCTGTCGTCTATAAACGGCAATATATTATGTATTCAGAATTGTGGTTTTAAATTTAAGTTATACCTTTCTAATTGTCATTTTAAGCTCTTCAGCCCAATCCATTTTAGAAAATTATAAGTTGTTTATATTTTTCACGTCACCATGGCAACAAGTTGTTGCTGCAAGTGTGTGGGTTAAACAGTGTTGGTAACTAGCTAATTACATCGATATATATTTCGATAGCTATTGTTTTGGTACCTCATGTCATCCGTTGCAAAGGCTTTATCGCTTTATTGCCAATTTTAGTTCAAAACAAAAAAAAATATAATTGCTGTAATGTTGTCTGATGATGATGACTTCTACTATGAAGATAAAATGTGAGTGGGATATAAACGTAAATAAATAAATTTCATTTCCATAAATCGCATTACGGGCATAAAATCATTTTTTCCATGTGGGCTTATTAAAAAAATCAATAATGGGGTCAACATATTGTACGAATTATTATTTGTTTTTGTTTAAACTAACAAGACACAACTTGTTTGATAGACCTCGGCAACATGAGGCAACACCAGTGCTTATCGAAATAAATGAGGAATTTGAGGCGTAAGTATTTGTAGGGAAAACGATGAAAACTCAGTTAGCTTAACGTAAATTCTCAAAAAAAAAGTTCCAAGGATGCGCCCGATGAATTAAAATCAAACTTTGATGCTGATGCGGTGCTCTGCACCACCTTTGACCTGGCAGCTGAGAAATTTGGATTATACAATAAACAGAAATATGAGCTTGATCGCTTGTAAGTCAATTTCTTGACTAAAATTAGTACGAAACGTTTTTTACTTGTTTACCGTTATGTAGTGGAGTCTCAAAAGCTAACCAAAATAGTCGGAGACTATAGAATATAACGATTTCAGTAGGTTTACAGGCTAAATCGAAACCATTTAACATGCTTATTAAACCATTCGATCATTTTTGATTTTTTTATCACCAACGTAACGTAGTTTAGAATCATCATTTGAATAAGTTGTAGGACATTTAAATAGGGGAGTGTTAATTACTCTTTAGAGAAATCTTTAACGGCTTAGACTTAAGTTCCATGTTTTGTTAAGTTTTTAAAGAGTTCTAATGGATTTGCTAGAAGTTAATTATACGGCTTTTTAGACAATTGCACCTGGATGTGAGTAAAGCACGCTTATGAGTTTTGTAACAACGTTAAACAAACTAAAACTAATTAGATAAGATTTCATATACACAAACAGGGGCATGACTGTGACCACAAATGCTGTGGTCATCAACAAGGATCAAAGCAATCTAATTGGCATAAGCATTGGAGGTGGAGCACCAATGTGTCCTTGTCTCTATATAGTACAGGTGAGAAATGATATTCGATATTTAATTAAAACCAATTAATTTATTTCTTGCCCCCTGAGAATTTTCCATGGAACCGGTTGAGCTTTAAAATTGGTCATTTTGCGTGCTTGAACGTATTCCTGGACATAGCGGCGATTCCATTCACCGGCCTCAAGTTGCCATCGGGATTGTTGCTCGTGCATTGTCCACATATCGAACTGTTTGCGTTGTTCGCCCCGTTTTACGGAACGCAGCTTAAAAGGCTGCGTCTTAATGACTCTCGACGAAATCTGTGGCACAAATGGTGGTTTGCGCCAGCCATTCGTTAACTTTTTGCTCAGATTGGGTTGATGTGTCATTTGCTGTTCCTGTTCTCGTTTTCTCATATCATGCTCCCACCTTTTGCTGAACTCTTGCGATTTGAGCAGCGTTCGCGGTGTCTTTGGTTCGGTGACTTTGTGCAGCGAGCGTTTTTGACGCATCCTGTTGCGCTCCTCCAAGCGTTTGTGCAATTTTTCGAATTTCGGCACGGGATAACTGTGAAACCGTTGCATTTGTCGCATTTCTTGCTTTTTTCTCATCACCCTTAGGTTCCGATTGCGCTCGTATTCCTGCCGCAATTCATAGACTTTAGGCACGCCCACTTTACGGCGACAGCTGCGAATCCTTGATTTATCTAGACCAGCCAATTGTCGCAGCAAAGGATTTGTATTACTCTCTACCAGTATGGATCTTAAATAGTTATCCAATTTTTTCGCTCGGTTGACAGTTTTTACATCGCTGAGCTTTTTTGTTGGCGGAAATACTGTGTCCTTAAACCCATGTGATAGCGTCATGACGATTACCTTTTTTTCCAAAAAAAATTTTTGCTCTAAAATATAAAGTTCAAATTTAGACAATTCAGCTGAATTGAAATCATTGGAAAACAAAGATTACTCGATTTCAAATTGAATACACATCAAATTTCTTTTTGTTGTTCAAGGTATTTGATGGCACACCTGCTGCTCGAGAGGGTTCCTTACAGTCGGGCGACGAATTGCTGGCCGTCAATTCAAATAGTGTCAAGGGCAAAACCAAGGTAGAAGTCGCCAAGATGATACAGACAGCCAGCGAAGAGGTGACCGTACACTATAACAAATTGCATGCGGATCCGGAGCAGGGTAAAACCCTAGACATCATTCTCAAGAAGCTTAAACATCGCATTGTGGACAGCTTGTCCAGTAATACGGCGGATACACTGGGTCTTTCCCGTGCCATACTGTGCAATGATTCGTTGGTCAAGCGGCTGGAGGAGCTCGAAGGCACTGAGCTTATGTACAAGGGTCTTGTGGAGCATGCGCGTCGCATGCTTAAGGCCTACTACGATCTGCTGCAAACATATAAATCCTTTGGCGATTGCTTTACACAGATCTCGGCGCATGAGCCACAACAGCGCGCTTCGGAGGCATTTCGTACCTTCGGGGAGTTCCATCGTTCGCTGGAGAAGGATGGCCTGACCATCATCAAACAGATAAAGCCGGTGCTCGCTGATCTGGGCACATATCTGAACAAGGCCATTCCAGACACAAAATTGACCGTGCGCCGATATGCGGATGCAAAGTTCACGTATTTATCGTATTGCCTGAAGGTTAAGGAGATGGATGATGAGGAGCATGGCTTTGCGGCGTTGCAGGAACCTTTGTATCGCGTCGAGACGGGCAACTATGAATATCGTTTAATCCTCCGCTGTCGCCAGGATGCGCGCAGCAAGTTTGCAAAATTGCGTACAGATGTGCTTGAGAAAATGGAGCTGCTGGAGTGCAAACATGCCATGGATCTTAACAAACAGCTGCGCAGCCTGCTTGAATCTCTTGCCGAACTGCACAGAAGTCTGGTGGAGCGTTTGGATTCGTTGCCGCCTCTGTTTCCAATTGAAGTGGACTTTAAGGAAACAGATTTCCAATACAAATCGAGTACATTAAAGCCCCAGGTGCTAGATGATGATGAGCTGGAAGCGAATGCGCCTTCACGTCCGAACAAAATCTTTTACGGCATGGAAGCCATCGAGAAACCAGCTCCGATTATCAATGTGATGCCAAAGGATGCGGCTGAAAATTGTCCAGCAGCCGAAACAGACACAAGTGAGAATGAGTTGCTGCTCAAGGAGCTGGGATTGCACGATGTCGATCTGTTGTCCAATCCGCAAACAATTAGCAATCAAAAGGATTCTATTTCTGCCCAAAATGATGGCTATGATTTTGATTTGTTTCTAAATCAGGCGAATGCCACCACAAGCCTCGAACGGGATCTAATGTCGCATAATGCCAGCGAGACCGATTTGCTTCTGCAATGATTCTTTCATTATTATTATGTGTGTGTACAAATAAAAATTAAGTCTATTAAACTGGTAGATTTTTACAATGCGATAATTAATTTAGGAAACCGACATATCTGCTTGCCATGCATGTTTTGCTTGGTGTTTTTTTTTTTTGCCATTCACAACGCACGTATTTAGTAACAGCTGAGCAAAGCCGGTTGACGAAATTGCCGCTATAATGCCACCAAAATCGAGCAACAAAAAGAATCAAGCTACTTGGTATCACTGTGAGACCTGTAGTGTACATATTACATCTAAATCTCGAGACACACACGAACGCATCTGTCCAATAGCCGAAGATGTCAGTGTCACGGAAGTTAATGCAGAGTTTGTACGCAAGCAGACGCTTTACACAAGCAGCGTGCAGCAGCGCACCTTTGAGGTGGAAGCATTGAAGGATCTTGCGCACAAATATGTAAACATGTTGATATTTATATCCGAGGGTGCCATGCAACTAGCTGAGTTGCATATTGGACAACAGGTGGTTATAAGGCCGGCATCCCAGGCAGCTGCTGAATTACAGGCTCCACTGATACGCATTGTTTGGCCCATTCCCGAGCAGTTTCTCACCACGGTGTTTGCTTCAGTTGAGGGTGAGCATATAAAATGTTTGAATACCAATTAATAACTAAACCATTTCATTGTAGATTACGATTTAAATTGGTCACCGATGCGTGACAAGTTGCTGCAGATTTCTGCACTGGACAAACGTCAAGTTTATGCCGCGTCCAGTGTCACCTTAAAGCAATTGAACGTCAGTGAAACCCGTTTAGAGCATGTTCAACTAAAGGATGCTATTGCCGTTCTGAAGAACGACATGGTCAATCAAGTGTACTGCAAAAGTAGCAAACTGCATTTAAATTTCTTTTGTAAATCGCTTGAACTTCACTTGGAGAGCTGGCAAGGCATCGAAAGCTCAGTGGAAGATGTAATGGCTCGATTAAGTTTAGGCAAGTCAAACAAGCAATTTGTGCTGGTAACAAACGCTACGCGCTTAGAGCTTGAGTTCGATGACGAGCAATCCAAAAATCTGTTGCCGCAGGCGGATCAATGCACGACAACAAAAGCCAAAATTGGCGGTTTGGACAAACAAATTGATTTGGTGGAGGAGAGCATGGCATATGCATTAGGCTTGAAGCCATTACCAGCCGGCGTTAAAGTATCGCGTGGACTGCTACTCTATGGTGCCAGTGGCTGTGGCAAGTCCTTAATCTGTGAAGCGATGTGCAATGCAGCAAAAGAACAGAATCGGCATGTGGAAATAATGCGTATAAGTAGCGGCGATATATTCAGCAAGTTTCTTGGCGAAACGGAGCAGAAGCTAATGGCGTATTTTGAGCGCGCCTATGCGCATTATCCGCAGCCGACACTGCTGCTGCTGGAGGATGTACATACGCTGTGTCCCAAACAGGATGGCAGTGATCTGGTAAAGCGTGTTTCGCTTGCATTGCTATCGCTGCTCGATCAATTGAGCAGCGGCTTGCGAGTGCAGGCGAGTCGCACTTTTGTGCTGGCTACCAGCTCACAAATCGATGCACTGCATCCAAGCATACGACGTTCGGGTCGACTCGATTGCGAACTGGATATTGGTGCACCAACGCCTACAGCCCGCAAAGAAATTCTGCACTGTCTGCTGCAGTCTCTAGAGCATAAGGTAAACGATGAGAATCTGGAGCAGATTGCGAGCATAACACACGGTTATGTTGGCGCTGATTTGGCCAGTTTGGTGTACACTGCCACGCTGGCGTCACTGAAGGAGGAGGGAGAGACATGTGCTCTGGAGCAGCGGCATTTGCTAGCCGCACTTACCAAAGTAAAACCGTCGGCAATGCGTGAAGTGCTCATCGAGAATCCCAATGTGCTCTGGTCAGATATTGGTGGACAGGCGGCGCTGCGTCTAACGCTGCAGCAGGCCATTGAATGGCCACTACTCCATGCAGACAAATTCCAAATGTTGGGCATAAAGCCCCCACGAGGCGTCCTTATGTTTGGTCCACCCGGTTGTTCCAAGACTATGATTGCCAAGGCTCTCGCCACGGAAAGCAAACTCAACTTCCTTTCGATTAAGGGTCCCGAACTGTTCTCCATGTGGGTGGGCGAATCGGAGCGTGCGGTACGTGAGGTGTTTCGCAAGGCTCGCCAAGTAGCGCCGGCAATTGTCTTCTTTGACGAAATTGATGCCATTGGCGGCGAACGATCCGAGGGATCTGCCAGCGGAGCTTCCGTAAAGGAACGTGTGCTTACCCAGCTACTAACTGAACTGGATGGTGTCGAGGCTCTGCATAATGTCACCATTGTGGCAGCCACGAATCGTCCCGACATGATTGACAAGGCTCTCTTACGTCCTGGTCGCATCGATCGCGTTTGCTATGTCGGATTACCGGATGCAGAAGCACGTTGTGAAATTCTTCAAATCAAACTTCGTTCAATGCCGCTGGCTAAAGATGTTCAGGTGGAGAGACTGATTGACCTAACCCAGGGCTATTCGGGTGCAGAGATTCAAGCTGTGTGCCATGAGGCAGCAATTAATGCTTTGGAGCAAAGTTTCGATGCTGAATCTGTGCAATGGGTGAACTTTGAGATGGCATTAAAAATGGTGCCGCCTCGAACAAGTCCCGATCTTTTGCGCCTATACCAGGAGTACATTAAAAATTAAATAATCAAAATGCAGAAATAAAAATTCCTTAATTCTTACGAAATGTATTTAAACTATTTTTCTATAATCAGTTTTCTTTAAAAATTAATATCTTTCCATTTTGCACCGATTACGATTTGTGACTAACATATCTCTTGTCTCAGTTGCGATACAGATTAGGATTAATCAGTATGCAATCAAATAGATAATATGCAAGTACAGAAAAATTGCTTTCCCTTCTACATGACTCAAATCTTCTGATCTATTCCCAAAATATATTAATTAGTTAAATGTTACAAGAGCATTGAAATAGTTGTAAAGCCCACAAAAGAAATTCGCAAAGCTAATCAAAAAAGATCACAATTCAATCAGATCAATTAATGTTAACAAATAATTGAGCACACGATTGCATATAGACTAAATTATACCCTGTTTTTAATTGTGAAGAATGCCCTGCATGTATATTTTGAGTGTGAAGAGTAAATTATATTTTCATGATCAAACAAAAATTTTAGCAAATATAAACCCCTAATTAAACAAACTCAGCAACAATTGAGATACCGAGTATTTAAAATAAATAAATGTAGGGTATAAGAACTGTAAATTCTTTTCATTTTAATAGAATATGCGAGTGAGAGAATGAGCAACAGGTTGTTGCTTTGTTTATTTATTTCAAATCGCACAGAGAAAGAGAGATGTGCGTTTATTTTACCGCTAGCCAGATCGGAATAAAACAGTTGTTGGCTGACATTCGTGGCGTTAGCACGTGTGTGTATGTGTGTGTCGTAATCAATTAGCAGAATTTATACACCCGGCTATTAAACAGTTAACCGCACAATAATGAAAACCTGGCTAAAGATATCATTGCTTCTATGCACATTTGGTTTCTTTCGCGAGATGCGTCCATCGGAACCATTTGTGACCGAGTATTTAGCTGGAGATTGGCGTAACGTAACAACCGAGGAGGTCTATCAGAAGGTGTATCCGTTTGGAACATATTCAGTGCTGGCACAGCTGGTGATTGTGTTTCTGATCACCGATCTGCTAAGATACAAACCAATAATTGTGCTCTCATCATTGGCGGGTGTTGCACTGTTTGCCATGTTGCTGTGGACGCGCAGCTTGCTGAATCTGCAGATTGCTCAGATCTTCTTTGGTTTCTTCATGGCCGCCGAGGTGGCCTACTATACGTACATGTATGCCAAGGTGGATCGGGAGCACTATCAGGTCGTCACCGGGCATACACGTGCGGCAATTTTGAGTGGTAAATTTCTGGGCGGAGTTTTGGCCCAGGTGCTCGTCTCTACGGATAGCATGAATTTCAGGCAATTGCATTTTATCTCACTGGCCACACAGATCATATCATTGCCCATCTCTATGGTGCTGCCAAATGTGCCACGTAGTCTCTATTTCTATGCGCAGCATGATGACAAGGATGTACAGTTAAAGCCAGCTGAAATAACGCCACAAGCGAACGTGACGCCAAAGTTTTCATTGAGAAATGGCAGTCGTCTGCTGTGGTATCATCTTGTCTCCTCCTATACGAATCCCATTGTGGTCACATGGAGTATCTGGTGGGCATTGGCGACTTGCGGCCAAATCCAAGTCATCAGCTATATACAGTTTCTGTGGAAGGATCTTGCACCGGAAAATCAAAGCAATTACAATGGCGGCGTCGAGGCAGTTGCAACATTATTGGGTGCAATTGGTGCACTTTTAGCTGGCATGCTGAACAGCAACAATCGTCGCAATCTTTATATGCTTGTGTGTTCCGTGTGTGCGGCAGTTCTCGGTGGATTACTGTTACTTGCGGCAGTTTGCGACAGCGTGTGGATGGCATACGTTGGATATGTGATATTTTGCGCTGTGTTCTTCTTTATCATAACGGTGGCAGCTGCAATTTTGGCCGAGAATCTGGTGGATGATAGTTTTGGATTGGTTTTTGGTATTAATACGCTTGTGGCGCTTGGCTTGCAATCCATTCTAACCGTTGTTGTTGTAACGGGTAAGTTAATTTCACCCAAAAGTAAATACATACATTTATATAAATGGTTGTTGTTGTTTTCAATTTAGAAACGGGTTTCGGTTTACCGCCAAAGGAACAGTATATTGTCTACGCCTGCTATTTTCTTCTCTTGGCAGCAGTTTATCTTCTGAAGCATTTCCTGATGAAAATTAGAGCCAAAAAATCGCCGGCAGCAGCAGTAGAATAAAACAATTACATGGCGTTGCCAGATGTTTGACAGCCAGAAACTTAACATGCGGACTTGCTGTTATTAACAGCGAGCCCCGGTTTTAATCAAAAATTAAGGAATGAAACCGAATAATATTCGTTTCGAAAATTACCTTTTTTGTCTTATTATTTATGATATGTATTTTCTTTTTTACATAAGCAAGCAATATTCCCAATAGATGTCAACGGAAAGCCCATGCACCAAAACTTATATACATATGTGTGTACATATTTGACATAAATAAATATTTATGTACAAACATATGTATATATAGAGCAGAGAGCTGCATGAATGGCAAAAAAGGCACATTTGAATTAACAACGCTACAAATGAGTTGAATTGAATTGAATGCGAAACGGTATGAATTTGAGTGAATGAATGAGCTCGCGTAAGACAACATTCACAACATTCAAACGAAAAAAAACAAATAGAATGCCAACCAGTTATTTTTTGTTTTGTCGTGCTGAAAGAAAACGAAGAAGGGTGTTCAGGCATGAACATAAATAGTAATTAAATAAGACTAAAAAAATGCCTTGTGCGCACTCAAGGTCAAGCAGGTAGACGAACTGAGAGTGCAAAGGACACATGTGTGTAACAATTGAAATGAGCGAAACACAAAATGTGTATGCAATAAATAGAATAATTCGAATGTCTTCGGCTTAGCCAAATTTTTCATTCCGCTTTACGCTTCATTCATTCTAATTCACTCCACTGAGTGACCTTGGTTATGAGTCGCAGCACACAACAAAATTCATTTCATTCAATTCATTGTGTATCTCTAACTCACTCAGTTCAACTCAATTCATAGAATTCAGCAAAAAGTTCGTTGTGAGTGAAGCAATGCAGCTCTCTAATACATACATACAATGTACATATGTACATATATGCAAGTTACAAGCTAGACAAAAATTAAACGTATTTACATTGAAGATAACTGTCGAAAATTTACAAACATACATACCAACAAGGCATACGCTCTTCAAAATACAGGCGAAGAGTATACAAACATACATGCACATGTTTACATAAAAAGTAAAAGAGGCAAAATTCCATGTGAACGTATGTATATATGCACATAGATATGCTTATGATGCGGAACTTCACAATATCAAATATATGTATGTATATTGAATGTGTTTGATCTAAGTATTTTTGTTAAAAAAAAATTTGATTAAGGAAATTTTTTTATTTTATCATAACATTAAAGATAATGAATACAAAATAGAAAATATATTATAAAATTTCTTCTTAAACATCGAAAGTTAATTGTGAATTCATTGAGTAAGATTATTTCCTAATATACATATCGTATTACTCATCTAGTTTCAATGCACAAAATGACTTAAGTATTAGAACTCTGTCAGTTTTAACCAGACCCTGCCAATTTGGTGTTTCAAAAACGCTTTTAGTATTTTCTTTAATATATTGAATTGCCATTGTTGTAAGTATCTCATCTTGATATAGATCAGCCAACTTCAGCGTCATAGCTGCAGTTTCAACACACAAATTCTGTCGAAGACAATTCAAGCACATAGCCTTTAGAAGTTCGAGATCGTATTTGTCAGCAGCCGCAAGCAGTTCTTCAGTCATGTCTTTCAAGTTCGGAGCGCTTTCTGTGTAGATGAATCGAAGCATTTCAAGGACAACTTCGTATTTAAAATCGCTGATGCTAACACAATTCTGCAGTTTCTCCTCCAATGGATGCTTAAACATGGCAGCAAAAACTTTACTGCGTGCTGTATGCAATGAAAATCTTGTAACGATCACGTTCATAAATATTTTCTTAATACTACTTTTTACCTGATAAAATTGTCTTATGAGCCGGTATCTTCTTGCCGTTTTCTGTCACAATTGGCACATCAGCAAAGTCTTCTGAATGAAGTAAGGCGGCAAAATCGTTGAGTATTTTGCGTTTCGGAAGGGGGATTATGTTCACGGTATCAGTTAGCACAATGCAGACTACACAAAGTATTTTAAGCGTGTCGCCGGGCGAAATTGTTCTCGGCTCCTCATACATCTGACTTTTAGAAATTTTTAACGCTTCGTTGTAAGAGTTCCACGGTCCTAAATTTTCATTGCAATAGCCATTTTTATCAAATGAAGCGCTTAACTCATATGTGTATTTGATACTGCTATTAGGCGGAATTAGCTGTATTTGCAAAACGTTGTTATGCGTATTGATACGTGCAGGGTCGTTCGTATCGAGTTTAATGTAAAATTTATCATTACTTTCTTCAGAAACTGCAAACCGTTTAGACTCCAAGCCATGAATTATAGCGCAATTTTTTGATAAATCTAAGCTTTGGAAGACCCATGTGTGTCTAAAATTAACAGTTCTTGTGCTACTGAAACTATCCATATTTCTGAAGCTTGTTATTTCGATGTGTTTTGTGTGTTCGTTCGAGCTTGTTTTTTGATTGCTTCCGCTCAAGAATCCATTGAAAACTGAAAATCGCAAACCTTTTTGCCTTTGCCGATTGGCGAATAAAGATAAGCAGCTGATCCATTTTCAGGAGTGTCCTTAATAGATACCACTACACTATCTGTTGTTGATCTTTCAATAGTTCACCACCAAGTCTTGCTCCAGTAGCATTTATCTGCTACCGATTATTTACCTTGTGAACGCGAACATCATGCTCATATATATAAACTAAACTAAACTATAAACTATATTTATTTATATAAAACAGCTAGACTGCGGATATATCGTTGCCAGATGTAGCACAATTATTTTTTTATTTTTCTATGAAAAAGTGGTCTTTTCCAGCTGAAATTTTAAAAATATATTTTTTAACATATTGAAAATGAGAAATAAATTTTCACATTTGGGAAAACTGTTAAGTAACTTGAAACTTCAAAAAGATCGAGTAGTATCAAAGTGCAACTGTGCAGTTTAAAATCGTTATATCGATTGCTCGATGCATTACTTGAATGTTTTTCACCACGACTTTGTGTGTAGCGCTAACTGTCAAACAAAACGCAAACTCATTTTATTTTATTTGACACTGCGAAAAAAATCCAATTATAAAAAGCATTTAGCGATGGAAACACATGTCGAGGAGCCCAATCCATCAGTGCGGCCATTTAAATTGGCGCATCAGACTGTACAACTTACTAACATTGATTTCCCGAAAAGAACTATTGAGGTAATATGTTAACCACATAAATATGATAAGGACAATTAAAGACATAGACCAATTTAATTTTTTTTTTTTGTAGGGCACAGTGGTGCTAGACATAGTACCCAAGGATAATATTTATTTTCCTTTTATTCGACTCAACGCCAAACAAATGAAGATAAAACGTGTTCGTCTAAATAATGTTACTGAAGCGCAATTCGTTCACTTTGATCCGTTTAACAATGTTTGCGAGAGGGACAGTGAAAATCGCACATTGGATGCCTATGCCAAACATCATTTAATGGCAGCCAAAATCTGCGAAGCAGATCTCAACAATGGTGAGCTGTGTATAATGGTACCACGGCGATACAAATCGAAGATAGAAACGGGTGTTAATCTGAGCATCCGAATCGATTTCCAGCTCGTCAATCCGATAAGTGGTATGCATTTTGTGATACCGCCGATGCAGTCAGCAAAAAATGCTCACATGTACACAAATTGCTATGAGAATTCAACACGATTATGGATGCCGTGTCTCGATAGCTATGCAGATCCATGCACATGGCAGTTGGAGTTCACCGTGGAGCAACATTTAAAAGTTGTTTCGTGTGGTGAATTGGTAAAGATAAAAATGATCAAAAATTCGGGCAAGAAAACCTATATCTATTCCATGTCCACGCCAGTGAGTGCACCGAACATTGCCGTCGCTGTGGGTCCATTTAGTACGTGCCAGGAAACGAAAACTAAGCTGAAAGTAGTCCATTATTTCCTGCCTGATTTCATGCCATCGATGATGAATGCCGTTCAATTCTTTAACGAATCACTTGAGTTCTATGAGGAAACGCTCGCCATGCAATATCCTTTTACCTGCTACAAGCAGGTTTTTGTTGACGAACAGGACACGGATATCAGAGCCTATGCATCCATGACAATAGCCTCTGTTGGTCTACTATATCCCAAATACGTTATAGATCAAAGCTATATTTCACGCCCCCTGATGTCACGTGCTGTTGCCGAGCAATTCTTTGGCTGCTTCATCAGCCCGCGTCGCTGGTCAGACACATGGCTGACAAAAGGCATATCTGAATATTTATGTGGCCTTCATACGCGCCGATGTTTTGGGAACAACGTTTATCGTGAATGGGTGCAGAGGGAACAATCGCTTGTCGTTCAGTACGAGCAGAATTATGGTGGAATTATACTTGATTGTAGTCAGCCGCCTGCACCAGATGATAATGAACTGACTGAGGCACCAAAGGCTCCTTACACTCATCATTTTCCCATACAGAGTCCGCAGACAATGTCACCGAAATATATGGAAGCAGTGCGTCGTAAGGCCCATTTGGTTATACGTATGCTGGAGCATCGCATTGGCGAAGAGCTGCTTTTTCGCGTATTCAACAAGCATTTGTCGTTGGCTAAAAATGCAGCGTCTATGGAAAGTGATGCGGGAATGCGGTCCCAATTACTGATCTCTACGATTGGCTTTGTCAAGTCAATATTTACGGCAACCGGCATCGATTTATCACTATTTATGGATCAATGGGTGCGCACAGGCGGTCATGTTAAGTTCTCGGTTTATTCCCTATTCAATTGCAAACGCAACACCATCGAACTGGATATACGACAGGATTATGTCAATGAACTTGGCATTAGGAAATATAATGGTCCATTGCTGGTGCAATTACAGGAATTGGATGGCACTTTTCGTCATACGATTCAGATTGAGCAAACGCGCTCCCGGCCTGTTATCACCTGTCACTCGAAGAGCAGGCGCAATAAGAAGAAAAAGATTCCACTATGGACGGGTGAGGAGGTCGATATAGATCTATCTGCCATGCAGTAAGTATTAGACAAAGTTCTTTAAAAATATCATTTTTATGAAGTTATCCTACTTTTTCTAGTGACTCACCAGTGCTCTGGATACGCATCGATCCGGAGATGATATTGTTGAGAGATTTGGTCATTGAACAACCAGATTTTCAATGGCAATATCAGTTGCGGCATGAACGCGATATAACTGCTCAGCTTCAGGCGATTCAAGCATTGGAAATGTATCCTACGATTGCCACACGATATGCTTTGGAATCCACAATTGAGAATGAATGTTGCTTTTATAGGGTGCGTTGCGAGGCGACGCATTGCCTTGCTAAGGTGGCCAATCAAATGATAGACTCGTGGAATGATTCATTACCAATGATGGATATATTTTTTAAATTATTTGGCTCACCCCCCACGGTGAGCGGCATGGTCAAGCCAAACGATTTTTCGAACTTTCAACTGTACTTTCTGCAAAAGGCTGCGCCAGTGGCGATGGCGGGTTTACGCAACTCTCAAGGAAACTGTCCGAACGAAATTGTTCAATTTATACATGATCTCATCATATTTAATGACAATTCGTACAATTCCTATATAGACTCGTTTTACAAATCCGAATTGCTGCACGCATATGGAGAAACGCTGTCGCCCAATCTCCAAACTTTAACTGCGGACAGCATCATAGCAACGGAAGCCAAATCGGTCCTTGAGGCAGCAACACTATTCATAAGCGACGAGCATAATTTCCCTTCATACAAGAATTTGTTGCCGGGCACCGCCCTTAGGGTCATACGAAGAGTGCAAAAGCTTAGACACTTGCCTACGACGCTAGAAGTTTTTCGCGAATATGCAGATTGTAAAAACTATATTGATTTACGCTTGATAGCCATGGAATGTCTCGTGGATTGTTTAAAAGTCGACGGATGCATCGAGGATTTTGAATATTTATTGACGATTCTGGAAACAGATCCAAATCCGTCGGCAAGATATGGCCTGATCCAGCTACTAATTGATAATCCTCCCTTTACGCGCGAGACACCAAGTGAACTCAATCAAACGAAATTGCAGGATCGCATTTGGTTAAACATGAATAAGATAGCAAAAGATGCGCGACTCCGCTGCTACTTTGTGGATCTGTACCATGCGCTCTATGTCAGAAAGAAGCCAAAATGCTTGGACCCCATCATAGAAGACAGCAGCAACACAAGCAGCGTGGAATCGCCGCCCCATCCGATGTGGACAAATCAAGCACAAAACAATCGATTTGAAGTAGGTAACAATAAAAGTAACAGTAACTATGGTTCCAAGGAAAACAAAATCCTAAAGAGAGCCAAGCGTCGTCACAAAGAGCGCCAAGAGTCAGAACAGAATGACAAGCAGAAAGAAAATGTAGAGAAGAAGTATTTGGCATTGAGCGCATCGAGCAGCAATCTTAATGAAGAAAAGGCTAAAAATTATTCGGACTCGGAGACCGAATCGAACAGCAGCAGAAACAGCAACAAAGAACACCATAACAGTGCTAAACGGGTTAAACAGGATTCGGACTCAGACACAGAGGAAGAATATGCGGAGAAGAAGTTCTTGGCGTTGAGCGAAACGAGCAGCAGCAGTAATGAAGAAGAGGCTAAAAAGGATTGGGACTCAAAAAGTGATCCGAGAAGCAGCAGCAGCATCGAAAAACATCAAAACAATGCTAAACGGGTTAAACAGGATTCGGACTCCGACAAGGAGAAAGAAATTGTGGAGAAGAAGTCTTTGGCGTTAGGCGAATCGAGCAGCAGCAGAAATGAAGAAGAGGCTAAAAAGGATTCGGACTCAGAGAGTGATTCGAGAAGGAGCAGCAGCAACGAAGACCAGCAAAACAATGCTAAAAGTGTTAAAAAGAATTCGGACTCAGACAAGGAGAAGAAAAATGGGGAAAAGTTTTTGGCGATGAGCAGCAACAGTAATGAAGAGAAGGCTAAAAAGGAGTCAGACTCAGAGAATGATTCAAGACGCAGGAACAGCAACGAAGAACAGCATAAAAATGCTAAACGGGTCATACAGGATTCCGACTCAGACACGGAGGAAGAATATGTTGAGTTGGAGTTCTCCGCGTTGAGCCAAACGAGCAGCAGCAGTAATGAAGAAGAGGCTAAAAAGGATTCGGACTCAGACAAGGAGAGAGAAAATGGGGAGAAGTCTTTAGCTTTGAGCGTATCGAGCAGCAATCTTAATGAAGAAGAGGCTAAAAAGGATTCGGACTCAGAGAGTGATTCGAGAAGGAGCAGCAGCAACGAAGACCAGCAAAACAATGCTAAAAGGGTTAAAAAGAATTCGGACTCGGACAAGGAGAAGAAAAATGGGGAAAAGTTTTTGGCGATGAGCAGCAACAATAATGAAGAGGAGGCTAAAAAGGAGTCGGGCTCAGAGAATGATTCAAGACGCAGGAACAGCAACGAAGGACAGCATAACAATGCTAAACGGGTTATTCAGGATTCAGACTCAGACACGGAGGAAGAATATGTTGAGCTGGAGTTCTCGGCGTTGAGCGAAACGAGCAGCAGCAGTAATGAAGAAGAGGCTTAAAAGGTTAAAAAGGATTCGAGCTCAGACAAGAAGAAAGAAAATGTTAAGGAGTCTTTGGCGTTGAGCGTTGAAAAGAATGCGAGCTCAAATACGCAATCGGACTGGAATAACACCAAAAATGATAGTCAATAACTTGAACGCAAGAAATGTTAGGTTATTTAGATACTGAGAGGATTTCCGTACAGATCGGCTTGGGAAAAAGCTTCAACAGGTTCATGGTGGCACTATATGTAAACATACCACGCACAGGTTTTTGTTTTCATTTGGCACTGTTACTTAACATAAACTATCTAACTTAACATAAACTACTACTGATGCCAATTTCTTTATAAAATGCACAACTGTATCAGAACAAATATTTTTTTTAATAAATTTAATGTTTTTATTAATTATATATATTAAATACGTAAAACCAAAAGAAAGAAAAGCCATTGTTCATTAAGGGCTCATCTCTTATTTAAATGCTTGCATTATTAGCCCTTATCAGTAGAATTTGCTCGCGTTGCCAACTGAATAGAAAATACTAACAGCAACAATGTGTGGGGCATTTGGCAACTCGCGCACATATTTCGCACAATCCAAGCGAGCAGCAACAAATAAACACATCGCAGTGCAAGTACATAAATGTTAATAGCAAAAACCATGTGTTAGACGGATTTGCTTACTGAATGTAATATTCAATGGGCGGTAAGATGCATAATGATGGCACAACTGTGTCAGAAGTCGAGGCAAAATGCAGCACTGACAAAACTAAAATTGACGCCGCCTCTGCTGCAACCTTGCCCCAAGCAGCGCACCCAGCGTCGCCTTTGTCATCTGCAGCGCCAAAGCACAATACACAGCGTGGACTAAGCACACAGGTGGCACTTTCGCGTCTGCATGAGGAGATTGAGAATGTGCTGCAGGAGCAGGAGCGCGAGTATGGAGCAGAAAGGTAAGTCTAGAGTTGGGTGCGTGACAAAAAAAAAAAAAAACACATTTCTAACCCCATCCCAATTAGATGCTTTTGTAAATTGCGTGCTACTTTTATGAAGCGCTATGATAGTCCGTTGGGTTGGCTTTCGATTGGGACAACGCTGTTGACCAGTGGAGCACTTTTAACAACTGGAATGTATTGGCCAGCGATATGTTTGCTTATCATACTCACACTGGACCTTTGTGTGGTCATTCGTGAGAGCAATCTGCGTCGCACAGAGACGCATGCTTTGGGTGAAATTCGATTGGCCGAACAACATCTTAGTGACAATTGGGTCACATATCACCGGGGCCTTGCCATGAAGTAAAAACAAATCGTTTCTTTAATACCAGTGAAATCTATGGAATCTCTGCTGCTCAGCTGGGCGATCCACCAGTTAAGCCTATGGCTCGTGCTCCACTACCGGATTTGGTGTGTTGCCTAGAGCGCACTCCATATTTGGATAACTTACGTTTGTGCTTAAAGAACTCATTGAAACGACCGCCAACCATTTACAACCAGCAGCGTTATTTGGTGAGTTTTTTTTTTGTCAAACAATTTATAATAATTTAATTACCTCTCTTCGATCTGCTAAGATACAAACCAATAATTGTGCTCTCATCATTGGCGGGTGTTGCACTGTTTGCCATGTTGCTGTGGACGCGCAGCTTGCTGAATCTGCAGATTGCTCAGATCTTCTTTGGTTTCTTCATGGCCGCCGAGGTGGCCTACTATACGTACATGTATGCCAAGGTGGATCGGGAGCACTATCAGGTCGTCACCGGGCATACACGTGCGGCAATTTTGAGTGGTAAATTTCTGGGCGGAGTTTTGGCGCAGGTGCTCGTCTCTACGGATAGCATGAATTTCAGGCAATTGCATTTTATCTCACTGGCCACACAGATCATATCATTGCCCATCTCTATGGTGCTGCCAAATGTGCCACGTAGTCTCTATTTCTATGCGCAGCATGATGACAAGGATGTACAGTTAAAGCCAGCTGAAATAACGCCACAAGCGAACGTGACGCCAAAGTTTTCATTCAGAAATGGCAGTCGTCTGTTGTGGTATCATCTTGTCTCCTCCTATACGAATCCCATTGTGGTCACATGGAGTATCTGGTGGGCATTGGCGACTTGCGGCCAAATCCAAGTCATCAGCTATATACAGTTTCTGTGGAAGGATCTTGCACCGGAAAATCAAAGCAATTACAATGGCGGCGTCGAGGCAGTTGCAACATTATTGGGTGCAGTTGGTGCACTTTTAGCTGGCATGCTGAACAGCAATAATCGTCGCAATCTCTATATGCTTGTGTGTTCCGTGTGTGCGGCAGTTCTCGGTGGATTACTGTTACTTGCGGCAGTTTGCGACAGCGTGTGGATGGCATACGTTGGATATGTGATATTTTGCGCTGTGTTCTTCTTTATCATAACGGTGGCAGCTGCAATTTTGGCCGAGAATCTGGTGGATGATAGTTTTGGATTGGTTTTTGGTATTAATACGCTTGTGGCGCTTGGCTTGCAATCCATTCTAACCGATGTTGTTGTAACGGGTAAGTTAATTTCACCCAAAAGTAAATACATACATTTATATAAATGGTTGTTGTTGTTTTCAATTTAGAAACTGGTTTCGGTTTACCGCCAAAGGAACAGTATATTGTCTACGCTTGCTATTTTCTTCTCTTGGCAGCAGTTTATCTTCTGAAGCATTTCCTGATGAAAATTAGAGCCAAAAAATCGCCGGCAGCAGCAGTAGAATAAAACAATTACATGGCGTTGCCAGATGTTTGACAGCCAGAAACTTAACATGCGGACTTACATAAAAAGTAAAAGAGGCAAAATTCCATGTGAACGTATGTATATATGCACATAGATATGCTTATGATGCGGAACTTCACAAAATCAAATATATGTATGTATATTGAATGTGTTTGATCTAAGTATTTTTGTTAAAAAAAATTTGATTAAGGAAATTTTTTTATTTTATCATAACATTAAAAATAATGAATACAAAATAGAAAATATATTATAAAATTTCTTCTTAAACATCGAAAGTTAATTGTGAATTCATTGAGTAAGATTATTTCCTAATATACATATCGTATTACTCATCTAGTTTCAATGCACAAAATGACTCAAGTATTAGAACTCTGTCAGTTTTAACCAGACCCTGCCAATTTGGTGTTTCAAAAACGCTTTTAGTATTATCTTTAATATATTGAATTGCCATTGTTGTAAGTATCTCATCTTGATATAGATCAGCCAACTTCAGCGTCATAGCTGCAGTTTCAACACACAAATTCTGTCGAAGACAATTCAAGCACATAGCCTTTAGAAGTTCGAGATCGTATTTGTCAGCAGCCGCAAGCAGTTCTTCAGTCATGTCTTTCAAGTTCGGAGCGCTTTCTGTGTAGATGAATCGAAGCATTTCAAGGACAACTTCGTATTTAAAATCGCTGATGCTAACACAATTCTGCAGTTTCTCCTCCAATGGATGCTTAAACATGGCAGCAAAAACTTTACTGCGTGCTGTATGCAATGAAAATCTTGTAACGATCACGTTCATAAATATTTTCTTTAATACTACTTTTTACCTGATAAAATTGTCTTATGAGCCGGTATCTTCTTGCCGTTTTCCGTCACAATTGTCACATCAGCAAAGTCTTCCGAATGAAGTAAGGCGGCAAAATCGTTAAGTATTTTGCGTTTCGGAAGGGGGATTATGTTCACGGTATCAGTTAGCACAATGCAGACTACACAAAGTATTTTAAGCGTGTCGCCGGGCGAAATTGTATTCGGCTCCTTATACATCTGACCTTTAGAAATGTGTAAGGTTTTTTGGTAAGAGTTCCAAGGTCCTTAACTTTCATTGCAATAGCCATTTTTATCAAATGAAGCGCTTAACTCATATGTGTATTTGATACTGCTATTAGGCGGAATTAGCTGTATTTGCAAAACGTTGTTATGCGTATTGATACAATCAGGGTCGTTCGTATCGAGTTTAATGTAAAATTTATCATTACTTTCTTCAGAAACTGCAAACCGTTTAGACTCCAAGCCATGAATTATAGCGCAATTTTTTGATAAATCTAAGCTTTGGAAGACCCATGTGTGTCTAAAATTAACAGTTCTTGTGCTACTGAAACTATCCATATTTCTGAAGCTTGTTATTTCGATGTGTTTTGTGTGTTCGTTCGAGCTTGTTTTTTGATTGCTTCCGCTCAAGAATCCATTGAAAACTGAAAATCGCAAACCTTTTTGCCTTTGCCGATTGGCGAATAAAGATAAGCAGCTGATCCATTTTCAGGAGTGTCCTTAATAGATACCACTACACTATCTGTTGTTGATCTTTCAATAGTTCACCACCAAGTCTTGCTCCAGTAGCATTTATCTGCTACCGATTATTTACCTTGTGAACGCGAACATCATGCTCATATATATAAACTAAACTAAACTATAAACTATATTTATTTATATAAAACAGCTAGACTGCGGATATATCGTTGCCAGATGTAGCACAATTATTTTTTTATTTTTCTATGAAAAAGTGGTCTTTTCCAGCTGAAATTTTAAAAATATATTTTTTAACATATTGAAAAAGAGAAATAAATTTTCACATTTGGGAAAACTGTTAAGTAACTTGAAACTTCAAAAAGATCGAGTAGTATCAAAGTGCAACTGTGCAGTTTAAAATCGTTATATCGATTGCTCGATGCATTACTTGAATGTTTTTCACCACGACTTTGTGTGTAGCGCTAACTGTCAAACAAAACGCAAACTCATTTTATTTTATTTGACACTGCGAAAAAAATCCAATTATAAAAAGCATTTAGCGATGGAAACACATGTCGAGGAGCCCAATCCATCAGTGCGGCCATTTAAATTGGCGCATCAGACTGTACAACTTACTAACATTGATTTCCCGAAAAGAACTATTGAGGTAATATGTTAACCACATAAATATGATAAGGACAATTAAAGACATAGACCAATTTAATTTTTTTTTTTGTAGGGCACAGTGGTGCTAGACATAGTACCCAAGGATAATATTTATTTTCCTTTTATTCGACTCAACGCCAAACAAATGAAGATAAAACGTGTTCGTCTAAATAATGTTACTGAAGCGCAATTCGTTCACTTTGATCCGTTTAACAATGTTTGCGAGAGGGACAGTGAAAATCGCACATTGGATGCCTATGCCAAACATCATTTAATGGCAGCCAAAATCTGCGAAGCAGATCTCAACAATGGTGAGCTGTGTATAATGGTACCACGGCGATACAAATCGAAGATAGAAACGGGTGTTAATCTGAGCATCCGAATCGATTTCCAGCTCGTCAATCCGATAAGTGGTATGCATTTTGTGATACCGCCGATGCAGTCAGCAAAAAATGCTCACATGTACACAAATTGCTATGAGAATTCAACACGATTATGGATGCCGTGTCTCGATAGCTATGCAGATCCATGCACATGGCAGTTGGAGTTCACCGTGGAGCAACATTTAAAAGTTGTTTCGTGTGGTGAATTGGTAAAGATAAAAATGATCAAAAATTCGGGCAAGAAAACCTATATCTATTCCATGTCCACGCCAGTGAGTGCACCGAACATTGCCGTCGCTGTGGGTCCATTTAGTACGTGCCAGGAAACGAAAAGTAAGCTGAAAGTAGTCCATTATTTCCTGCCTGATTTCATGCCATCGATGATGAATGCCGTTCAATTCTTTAACGAATCACTTGAGTTCTATGAGGAAACGCTCGCCATGCAATATCCTTTTACCTGCTACAAGCAGGTTTTTGTTGACGAACAGGACACGGATATCAGAGCCTATGCATCCATGACAATAGCCTCTGTTGGTCTACTATATCCCAAATACGTTATAGATCAAAGCTATATTTCACGCCCCCTGATGTCACGTGCTGTTGCCGAGCAATTCTTTGGCTGCTTCATCAGCCCGCGTCGCTGGTCAGACACATGGCTGACAAAAGGCATATCTGAATATTTATGTGGCCTTCATACGCGCCGATGTTTTGGGAACAACGTTTATCGTGAATGGGTGCAGAGGGAACAATCGCTTGTCGTTCAGTACGAGCAGAATTATGGTGGAATTATACTTGATTGTAGTCAGCCGCCTGCACCAGATGATAATGAACTGACTGAGGCACCAAAGGCTCCTTACACTCATCATTTTCCCATACAGAGTCCGCAGACAATGTCACCGAAATATATGGAAGCAGTGCGTCGTAAGGCCCATTTGGTTATACGTATGCTGGAGCATCGCATTGGCGAAGAGCTGCTTTTTCGCGTATTCAACAAGCATTTGTCGTTGGCTAAAAATGCAGCGTCCATGGAAAGTGATGCGGGAATGCGGTCCCAATTACTGATCTCTACGATCGGCTTTGTCAAGTCAATATTTACGGCAACCGGCATCGATTTATCACTATTTATGGATCAATGGGTGCGCACAGGCGGTCATGTTAAGTTCTCGGTTTATTCCCTATTCAATTGCAAACGCAACACCATCGAACTGGATATACGACAGGATTATGTCAATGAACTTGGCATTAGGAAATATAATGGTCCATTGCTGGTGCAATTACAGGAATTGGATGGCACTTTTCGTCATACGATTCAGATTGAGCAAACGCGCTCCCGGCCTGTTATCACCTGTCACTCGAAGAGCAGGCGCAATAAGAAGAAAAAGATTCCACTATGGACGGGTGAGGAGGTCGATATAGATCTATCTGCCATGCAGTAAGTATTAGACAAAGTTCTTTAAAAATATCATTTTTATGAAGTTATCCTACTTTTTCTAGTGACTCACCAGTGCTGTGGATACGCATCGATCCGGAGATGATATTGTTGAGAGATTTGGTCATTGAACAACCAGATTTTCAATGGCAATATCAGTTGCGGCATGAACGCGATATAACTGCTCAGCTTCAGGCGATTCAAGCATTGGAAATGTATCCTACGATTGCCACACGATATGCTTTGGAATCCACAATTGAGAATGAATGTTGCTTTTATAGGGTGCGTTGCGAGGCGACGCATTGCCTTGCTAAGGTGGCCAATCAAATGATAGACTCGTGGAATGATTCATTACCAATGATGGATATATTTTTTAAATTATTTGGCTCCCCCCCCACGGTGAGCGGCATGGTCAAGCCAAACGATTTTTCGAACTTTCAACTGTACTTTCTGCAAAAGGCTGCGCCAGTGGCGATGGCGGGTTTACGCAACTCTCAAGGAAACTGTCCGAATGAAATTGTTCAATTTATACATGATCTCATCATATTTAATGACAATTCGTACAATTCCTATATAGACTCGTTTTACAAATCCGAATTGCTGCACGCATATGGAGAAACGCTGTCGCCCAATCTCCAAACTTTAACTGCGGACAGCATCATAGCAACGGAAGCCAAATCGGTCCTTGAGGCAGCAACACTATTCATAAGCGACGAGCATAATTTCCCTTCATACAAGAATTTGTTGCCGGGCACCGCCCTTAGGGTCATACGAAGAGTGCAAAAGCTTAGACACTTGCCTACGACGCTAGAAGTTTTTCGCGAATATGCAGATTGTAAAAACTATATTGATTTACGCTTGATAGCCATGGAATGTCTCGTGGATTGTTTAAAAGTCGACGGATGCATCGAGGATTTTGAATATTTATTGACGATTCTGGAAACAGATCCAAATCCGTCGGCAAGATATGGCCTGATCCAGCTACTAATTGATAATCCTCCCTTTACGCGCGAGACACCAAGTGAACTCAATCAAACGAAATTGCAGGATCGCATTTGGTTAAACATGAATAAGATAGCAAAAGATGCGCGACTCCGCTGCTACTTTGTGGATCTGTACCATGCGCTCTATGTCAGAAAGAAGCCAAAATGCTTGGACCCCATCATAGAAGACAGCAGCAACACAAGCAGCGTGGAATCGCCGCCCCATCCGATGTGGACAAATCAAGCACAAAACAATCGATTTGAAGTAGGTAACAATAAAAGTAACAGTAACTATGGTTCCAAGGAAAACAAAATCCTAAAGAGAGCCAAGCGTCGTCACAAAGAGCGCCAAGAGTCAGAACAGAATGACAAGCAGAAAGAAAATGTAGAGAAGAAGTATTTGGCATTGAGCGCATCGAGCAGCAATCTTAATGAAGAAAAGGCTAAAAATTATTCGGACTCGGAGACCGAATCGAACAGCAGCAGAAACAGCAACAAAGAACACCATAACAGTGCTAAACGGGTTAAACAGGATTCGGACTCAGACACAGAGGAAGAATATGCGGAGAAGAAGTTCTTGGCGTTGAGCGAAACGAGCAGCAGCAGTAATGAAGAAGAGGCTAAAAAGGATTGGGACTCAAAAAGTGATCCGAGAAGCAGCAGCAGCATCGAAAAACATCAAAACAATGCTAAACGGGTTAAACAGGATTCGGACTCCGACAAGGAGAAAGAAATTGTGGAGAAGAAGTCTTTGGCGTTAGGCGAATCGAGCAGCAGCAGAAATGAAGAAGAGGCTAAAAAGGATTCGGACTCAGAGAGTGATTCGAGAAGGAGCAGCAGCAACGAAGACCAGCAAAACAATGCTAAAAGTGTTAAAAAGAATTCGGACTCAGACAAGGAGAAGAAAAATGGGGAAAAGTTTTTGGCGATGAGCAGCAACAGTAATGAAGAGAAGGCTAAAAAGGAGTCAGACTCAGAGAATGATTCAAGACGCAGGAACAGCAACGAAGAACAGCATAAAAATGCTAAACGGGTCATACAGGATTCCGACTCAGACACGGAGGAAGAATATGTTGAGTTGGAGTTCTCCGCGTTGAGCCAAACGAGCAGCAGCAGTAATGAAGAAGAGGCTAAAAAGGATTCGGACTCAGACAAGGAGAGAGAAAATGGGGAGAAGTCTTTAGCTTTGAGCGTATCGAGCAGCAATCTTAATGAAGAAAAGGCTAAAAAGGATTCGGACTCAGAGAGTGATTCGAGAAGGAGCAGCAGCAACGAAGACCAGCAAAACAATGCTAAAAGGGTTAAAAAGAATTCGGACTCGGACAAGGAGAAGAAAAATGGGGAAAAGTTTTTGGCGATGAGCAGCAACAGTAATGAAGAGGAGGCTAAAAAGGAGTCGGGCTCAGAGAATGATTCAAGACGCAGGAACAGCAACGAAGGACAGCATAACAATGCTAAACGGGTTATTCAGGATTCAGACTCAGACACGGAGGAAGAATATGTTGAGCTGGAGTTCTCGGCGTTGAGCGAAACGAGCAGCAGCAGTAATGAAGAAGAGGCTTAAAAGGATTCGGACTCAGGAAGTGAATCGAAAAGCAGCAACAGCATAGCAGTGCTAAAATGGTTAAAAAGGATTCGAGCTCAGACAAGAAGAAAGAAAATGTTAAGGAGTCTTTGGCGTTGAGCGTTGAAAAGAATGCGAGCTCAAATACGCAATCGGACTGGAATAACACCAAAAATGATAGTCAATAACTTGAACGCAAGAAATGTTAGGTTATTTAGATACTGAGAGGATTTCCGTACAGATCGGCTTGGGAAAAAGCTTCAACAGGTTCATGGTGGCACTATATGTAAACATACCACGCACAGGTTTTTGTTTTCATTTGGCACTGTTACTTAACATAAACTATCTAACTTAACATAAACTACTACTGATGCCAATTTCTTTATAAAATGCACAACTGTATCAGAACAAATATTTTTTTTAATAAATTTAATGTTTTTATTAATTATATATATTAGATACGTAAAACCAAAAGAAAGAAAAGCCATTGTTCATTAAGGGCTCATCTCTTATTTAAATGCTTGCATTATTAGCCCTTATCAGTAGAATTTGCTCGCGTTGCCAACTGAATAGAAAATACTAACAGCAACAATGTGTGGGGCATTTGGCAACTCGCGCACATATTTCGCACAATCCAAGCGAGCAGCAACAAATAAACACATCGCAGTGCAAAATACATAAATGTTAATAGCAAAAACCATGTGTTAGACGGATTTGCTTACTGAATGTAATATTCAATGGGCGGTAAGATGCATAATGATGGCACAACTGTGTCAGAAGTCGAGGCAAAATGCAGCACTGACAAAACTAAAATTGACGCCGCCTCTGCTGCAACCTTGCCCCAAGCAGCGCACCCAGCGTCGCCTTTGTCATCTGCAGCGCCAAAGCACAATACACAGCGTGGACTAAGCACACAGGTGGCACTTTCGCGTCTGCATGAGGAGATTGAGAATGTGCTGCAGGAGCAGGAGCGCGAGTATGGAGCAGAAAGGTAAGTCTAGAGTTGGGTGCGTGACAAAAAAAAAAAAAAACACATTTCTAACCCCATCCCAATTAGATGCTTTTGTAAATTGCGTGCTACTTTTATGAAGCGCTATGATAGTCCGTTGGGTTGGCTTTCGATTGGGACAACGCTGTTGACCAGTGGAGCACTTTTAACAACTGGAATGTATTGGCCAGCGATATGTTTGCTTATCATACTCACACTGGACCTTTGTGTGGTCATTCGTGAGAGCAATCTGCGTCGCACAGAGATTTATCGCAAGACAAGGCATGCTTTGGGTGAAATTCGATTGGCCGAACAACATCTTAGTGACAATTGGCATGCATCCAACTATCCGCATTTGAGTAATCCCATGTCGCCATGTGTCTCGCTCCAATGGACTTATCGTGATGGACAGATTGTCAATTTGCCCTGGGCGCTGCTGGTGCGCGGCGATTGCATAGTACTGCGTCCGGGTCACATATCACCGGGGCCTTGCCATGAAGTAAAAACAAATCGTTTCTTTAATACCAGTGAAATCTATGGAATCTCTGCTGCTCAGCTGGGCGATCCACCAGTTAAGCCTATGGCTCGTGCTCCACTACCAGATTTGGTGTGTTGTCTAGAGCGCACTCCATATTTGGATAACTTACGTTTGTGCTTAAAGAACTCATTGAAACGACCGCCAACCATTTACAACCAGCAGCGTTATTTGGTGAGTTTTTTTTTTGTCAAACAATTTATAATAATTTAATTACCTCTCTTTTTCTTTTTCAGCTGGTCACGAAATACATTCAGCAATGGGGCTTTATGAGCGCTTTGATTATAACACTATTTGCTGGGTTGCTGCGTCTTCATGGCTATGGTTTGGCCACGGATGAGAAGCACAATTGGCGTCATGTGTTGATTGGTTCGCCAGCAGCTGCAGTTATACCTTTGTTGCCACTTATATTCCCATTGCTGTGGATCTCTATGAATTTGTGGGGTGTGGCCAGGCTGCAATGCTTTATGAAGACACCACAGGCCATACTTGAGAAAGGTATGAGTAAATCGTTTGAGGATTTGGACTTAGATACACCTGGCTATGATTACGATAGCATTTCGTTGTTGCGCTCCAATGTGTTGCGTATTTGGACACAGCTGTGGCAAGGTGACAGTGAACTCTTGCCACGTTCAGCGAATCTTGTCCAAGTGCTGGGCTCCATATCGGCACTGTGCTGTGTAGACAAAAAAGGCATACTATCATGGCCTAATCCCACTGCTGAAAAGGTATTCTTTTTGCATAATACGGATGAAGAGCCGCAGGATGATGGCAGCCAAATGTCCATGACAACGGAAAGTGATAATGTGGATGATGTGGAGAACAAGGAGCGTGGCATTGTTGCTGAAGTACTCGATTTGACACACGATCAACACTGTCCCTTTAGACTGGAATTCGATGATCATGAATGGAAGGCGCACATTAAATCTCTCAAACCATTGGGTAGGTTTTTTTCTTGTGTGAATTATGGTTATTAATTTTATTGAACTATCCCTTTGCAGGTCTGGCAATTCTGTTGAATACCTGTTCGCCGTTAACGCATGAACATTATGCTCAGTTTTGTGGACATGTTAGCGCTGTTGCGATGCTCGACAAAGATCTGGTGCCAGTTACTAATCGGTATGCGATGTTTGAGTCCAGTATGAAATGCCTTTTGCATGGGTACGTAGTTCATTGTCATATTCATTGTGTTATAGGCATCTTGTCGCTTTAATCCAAAAATTTTCACTCTAATTTCTATACAATTTTGAATGATTTATTTAAAAAAAAAACTATACTTTATATAGTATTTGTATGCGAACAATATGCGATGTCCACAAAATGAAATTAATTTTTTTTGATTTTGGGCAACAGACTTTTGATTTTTGTTAAACCTGAAACACAATATCATCGGATGATAAAACCCTCAAAATATATATATAAAAAAAAAAACATGCAATTGGTAAAGTTATACTATACTCTTAATTAAATACATTTTATTTTTGTATAAAACAAGAAGGAAAAAAAAACAAACCAAATTCCTATACCAATAATTAGTCATAATAACTAAAACCCCGCCATGTCTGTTTGTCATTTCACTAAATTGTCATAATAATTTTTTAGTTGCAATTTGCTTTTTTTTGTACATTTTTTTAACACATTTTGCATAATTGTTTTTTTTTTGGTTTGTCCTCATAGTTTTGTACAATGGAACGCCCCCATTTTTGTCTGTACTATTTTAAGTATCAAACAAAAAAACAACAAATTATTATGTTGCCAAGAATGCTTAAATATAGTCGTCGGCCTACCACCACACAAACACCCACCCCCCTCCCCTCCTTCCACCCATCCATTCTAAATGTTTCGCTTGACTAAACGCCTGCATGCTTTCACTCACCTTTCCTCCAACCACCAACCACCCACACCACCATCTAGCATCCAGCAGTTGTTGCCAGTTCTAATCGGTTTTCTTTATCTACTACAAATTGAAATCAGACGGTGCTTGTGCGAGTTGGCCAAACAAATTGGATTCACAAATCACGCAACGGATCGTTTTGCATTGGAGGGTCAATTGGCCAGTTATAGGCATTTGGTAAGTTATTTTAAATACTATTATAATGTTAAACTATTAATTGCTTTATTGTTATCCATTAGCAACCGGATGTTGTGCGTCGTGATATACGCTTTGCTAGACAATTGCAATTGTCGACAAAGGTGAAGGTGCCATTTCCGCATTCGTTGTCGGTGGTTATGCGTGAGAATCCAGGTGGATATTTATCGTTGTTTACACAAGGCACCGCTGACATAATACTTGATTGTTGCGATGACTTTTGGGATGGCAAGGATTTGCGTCCGTTGTCGCCGCAGGATCGCAAACGTGCTTTGGACTTTTATCAGCGTAGTGCTTTGACTTCGTACTGTACAGCATTTGCCTATCGGCCGTTGCGTCATGGCATACATGGAGCGCTAAGTGGACCTTTGCATAGCAATGGACAGATTGCATATTTGGAGCTGCCACCCGAGTCAAAGTTGCGCATGCAGCATGTGGATAAATCCCATTGTGACTTCGAGGCCGGACGTCATGTTAAGTTGAGCCATAGCATTAGTACGGATTCATTGCTGTTTTCGGAGCATAAGGATGAGGATTGTAACGATGTGGAGGGCTGCTTTGAGATGCAGTGCCATCAGGTGTTCATTGGCATGGTCACCATGCAGTATCAGGCCCAGAACGATATTGTGCATCTGGTGGAGCGTTTGGAACGTGCCTGCATTCGCTTTGTGCACTTTAGCAAGGAGAACGAGCTGCGTTCGCGTGTCTTTTCCGAGAAAATGGGTCTCGAATCCGGCTGGAATTGTCATATCTCGCTGCTTAGCGAACCGGAGCCGGAACGGGAGCGTGAACGTGAACGGGAAAAGAATTCAGTCAGCAAAGCAAAGGAGACGGAAAAGACTGCGGGTAAAATAGAACACGAGAGTACCACAACAAGCACAAACATTGCAACCACCACCAACAACACCACCATCACAGATACCACCACCATCGATGCCATTCATCCATCCAGTGATCAAGTCATATTTAATTTAAATCCAGCTGATGCTTCCACTGATCCCCCAGATGGACCCAAGCTGAGTTATCTGCTGAGTCCACCCAACAATTTGGAATCCTCAAAAACACTCAGTTGCTCAGCGCCCGGTGCCATCTCAAATCCTGAAGAATGCGAACTTGCCAACGCAGCAGTTGACGATGAACTGCCAGACAATGAAGACGAAAATGAAACGGATACTGATCGGCAAAAACAACGTCAATCTCTCGACTCGGCCATGGATGAGAATTGCCGTTCGTTAAGCACTTTAACCGAAAGCACAGATCAGAGTGCGCCCATCAATTTCGATATGTCAAATCGTGCCAAGCTTCCACGCGGCATTGAGAATATACGTCCACATTTGGAGAAGGTGGACAATGTGCCATTGCAGGTGTCGCTCTTTACCGATTGCTCGGCGGAGGCAACGCGCCAAATGCTGGACATTATGCAGTCATATGGCGAGATTGTTGTCTGCCTCGGCAGCTCGGCCAGCAACGATAATGCCAACATCTTTCTGCAAGCCGATTGCAGCATTGCTGTGGAGCCACTCTATCCCCAGGTGTGTCAAGATGTTGATGCCTATACGGAGGCCAATTTGCAGCACAATAAGCTACATTATCAGCGTCGCAGCAGAAGCAAATCAACAAACGGCGATCCCGAGCCCTATGCCAGTGAACAGCTGCTTGAATCTGGTGGCGGTGCTCGTGCCATGCAATCTCCTGCCCACACTGTTTCACCCATTTACTTGAGCCGTTTGCTTAATTCGCTGCCCTGCTCGATAGCCATTTGTCGCGATGATCCATTGTCGGTGGTGGCCATCATTGAATTGTCGCGCCGCTTCTCACTCGGCCTGTGGAATTGCATACAGTTCTGGGCATGCTGTGCCGGCTCCATATCCATATTGAATGTGCTCTGCGCTTGTTTATCATTGCCACCTTTGCTAACGCCATTGCTGGGCATTTATTTGATGTGTGTTCCGGTGCCATTGATTGCCATCTCGTTGGCGCACATCGATCTCGATCCAAAGATTATGAATCGCGCCACCGGCAAAAAGCAAACTGAATACGATTCGCGTGCTTTTGCATTTGTCATGTGGTGCTATGGCTGCAAGTTTCTCGTTCCAGTTGTTGCGCTGGTAATGTAGTAATGAAATTCAAAAAGATTCCTTCAAACATATTTTAATATTCGTTTGCTTCTTTATAGCTCATTGCTTATTGGATGTGTATGACACAATCGTTGTGTAGTCGCGACGACAGAGCTGCATTGGAGTTGGAGATTGAGGATTCAGATTTAGACACAAACTCGAATGATGAAGACTTTTATCAGTGTCTCTATATAGCACGCAGCTGTGCTTTGTTTGCTGTTCTGTTGCATTTTGGTAACTTAAATAAGTTGTAATAACTAGATAGAGATTTACTTATTGTATTTTGTCTCTTTGTTTCAGCTCTTGTTTCCGTATCGTTTGTGCATCGCGATCATGCGCTCTGGCAGCGCAATCCATTTAGGAATCATATTTGGTCGCTTACCTGTTTGTCGCTGTTGCTTTTACATGGTTTTATTTGTGGATTGCAAATGTTGTTGGATGAATCGTTAGGGGTGATAATGCCACAGCTTTGGCTGCCTTTACTCGTGTTCTTTGCCAGCAGTTTGCTGAGTCTATTAATTAGCGAGCTGGCCAAGTTTCAGGAGAATAAGTAAGTGAATATTTATCTTTAAATTTATAAACATTAACAAATCAATTTTGTTTTTTTTTTTTTTTTGCAGAGTCAATACGCGTTATCAGCGTCGGGCACGACTCGATTTTGGCACCAAGCTGGGCATGAATTCGCCGTTCTAAGTGAACAATTTTTACCACCGTTTTAATCGCTAATTGTTACCAAAATGAAAGACGCCAGCTTAGTGCCAAGGCTCTGTGTATATAAACCCTACACTGTTAATTATAATTGTTTTGGGGAACAAACAGAAACCAAAAGGCAGGTCGATAGTAGATATATTTTTTTTTTATCATTTTTGTTTTATGTGAATATATATGTTTAATCTTATTTTATTATTTAACATTTGTGACAAACTTTGTTAGTTTTAAAAAGCGTTCAATTTCATTGTTCATTGTTTGAATAACACAACATTTTTATATGTATACTAACATTTAAAAGACTTGCAGTTATTATATGAAATATAAATATTTCTGGTAAATAAAAAGCCACAAATTCAAGACAATTAACTTCATGTCAACAACAAGTAAAAGTTCTGAACAGAAACTGATACGGTTTGTGTTGTTATTTTGATTCATTAATGTATCACTCCATGTAAATGAACTATGTCAATATTGCTTACCACGCCTGACTGAGTGCTAATCGCCGCTGGCACGCAATTGCCGGTTGATTCTTTGACCCACATCCATGTGATTTAAGCAGCATGTTTGATTGATCAATAATTAATGGATTTGCGATAGAAAAGATGGAATCTTTTGATTCTAACGATTCATCAGTGCGAATTAATATGAATTATGTATATTATCAATGAAATTTATTATATTTTGAAATCATATATATTTAGCTTTTTTATGAAGTTATGAAGGAATTTTCACATGTAAGAAACTACTCCATAGGTTTTATGCTGTTAATGAAGCGCTTTCTAATTGATTGCGAAAATTGCAGGCACACGCCTTGGCTCTCATTAAGGCTGTAAGGTACATATTTTTTTTCTCTAAAGAAAACGCTAAAGAACATAACGGCAGTTAGAGCTTGCCTAATATGTGGAGTAAGAATTAATTAACACCTGCTAAATGAAAGTGCTGTCCATGGAACTTCTACCTCTGACTCTCTGTGTATGATAATTATATATATGTGTATAGTGTTGTATATAGATCACTTCTAGTAGCACCTTAAGTAGGTCATGAAAAAACGAAATCACATACCAATATGCACGACGATATTCTACCATGATGAATAAAACCAAACCAACTACAGTTTTTCAGTTGATTCAAGAATATCGTTCGGTGCGGTAAAGACTGAGTTACGGAGCTCCTATAAATGAGAAAGCAAAAAAACAACACGGATATGTCGAGTGCGGGAATATAATTTAAACAGACTTTTAGAGTATTAATATAAAAAGTGTCCAGTGAAAAATTATTTGCAAAAGAATGCCAGGAGACAACGTCAAGTGTAAGGTGCTGCTTTTGCTCAGCTCGATCCTTGGAATTAACGCCTATTCACAAGTTTTGCTTAGTGGCAACAGTGAGGGATCGGATCAAGGACCTCGAATATACAAAGCGCTTAATACGGATTTAATATTTCCAAAAATGTGAGTTAAAGTCAAGCGAAAAACAATAAATGAAAAATAATTGAGAAAATCTCCACTTCAGTTTCAATTCAACGGATAATGTATTATCGACAACGACGACGACTACAACAACAACTACTCCTTTGCCCTTACCCATACCCTATAACCATCAAAAAAATCCTGTAGCACAAGAACCAGCCGTATTTGTAACGCCAGTAAGCGTAATCACATCGGAACCAAATGAGGAGCAGGAACCGCCTCTAGAAATGATTGAATCAGTCTCCACAGGACGTGCGGTGGACTATCGCACCAATTATCCCTTTGGGCAGCTAATAACGCCGCTTATGAAGACAGCGCGACCACAACAGTACAATCCTCAAAGACGTCCATTCCAGAACCGCAATTATCCAAAGGACAATAAATATCAGGCACCAAATCGTGGCTATCAACGTGGTTAGTATTGAACATCATATTGTAGAATCAAACTGTTAAATTTCCTATAAATATTTTCAGGTCAAATTAGGGATCGTTTTACGCCTGGTGAAGCTACCGCTTCGAATATATTCAAGAATCAGGGCCATAAACATGATACCAAATTAACAGCTGGCTCAAATGCTGTGTCTTCATATGTCCCGCCCAAGGATATATATTCCTTTCCACCACTCAACACAAAATATCCATCGCCGTCGGAAGATCCCAAGGCGGGAAAACCTTCGGATTTAGTGACAAGCTATTTGCCTCCGGCATCGGGCAATGGTTATGCTTATCCTGGTCCTGTTATGAGCTCCTCAGGCTATTCGTATAACAAGCCAGCCAGTGGTGATAAGGATACGGCTGCCAGCACCACCAACTCAATGCCTGCTCCACCACCACCGGATGATGATCCGGAAAACGATGATGTGATTGGCGTACTGCCAGCTAGTGCGCAGGATAATTTACCGCCTGATAACAATCAAGCTGGAAAAGATGCAGCTGGAGGTGGTGCAGATGATTCAGGTAGTGATTCGGGCCCATCAAATGATGCAGCTCCAGATCCAGGTGGTGATGATAGTGGGAATGCTAGTGGTGGAGATAATGGACAGCTGCCATCTTTAGACAATTCTGGAGGACGACCGGAAGATAATAAATACGATCCACAAATGGAGTATGCAACACCGCCGCCTGGTTGGCTGGAGGCACATCCAGAATCGGCTGCAAAAAAGCCAGAAGATCACGATCACGATCATAGTCATGTGCACGATTATCCAGAGCATGCTCATTTTCATCACGATGATCATCATCATGATCATTATCCTGAATCCTATCCATCATTCCCGGATGTCTCATATCCAGAGCTGCTCTACCATGATCACCATCCACACCATCATCACCATGTGGAGCCACCACCGCCGCCTCCTCCACCGCCGCCGCCACCACCAACAGTGCCTCCTCCACCCCCACCCCCGCCGCCAGAGCCACGTGTAAAGAAGTACAGTTACTTCTATATTGGCCGCAAACTGTGGTACATACCGCTGTACTTTACCGTGTGGTTCAGTTTCTATATTCTGTGGCTGATCATCAAGTCCATTGGACGACACAAGGTCAACTTGCCAAATCATTACGTATCGCGACGTAGCTTGCCTGATTATTCGCAACAGAGTAGAGATGAATATTTAAATGCAATGACAGTTAGAGTGCTGGAGCACATAGATAATTTTAAGCAAAAGTATTTGAACTGATAATGAAGCTACCAACTAAAGTAACAAGCTAATAAAACACGTATTTTTTAAAAGCTCGATGTGTTTTGATTTGAATTTCAACATTTTAAGCGCCTTGTTAAGTTGGCAGCGCTGCCGACACTTTCAGGGCTAATTTTCGATAACAGCGGCGATTAAAAATTACAAAGCAAATGAATACGCGCATTCGATTTTTATAAGAATTTTTGCAATCAATTAAATTTGTTTACCTTTAATTTCTCCGGCTGTTAATAGGAATATAAACAATTTGCCAGGATGTCGTATATGCTGCCGCATTTACACAACGGCTGGCAAGTGGACCAGGCCATACTGTCAGAGGAAGATCGCGTCGTTGTAAGTGAAATGGCAATAACAATAAACGTATACATTTGGCCAACACGATGCGGAGAGTCTCAAACGAAGAAAAACATTTCTATTAACACCTTCTTACTTTTGTAGGTCATACGTTTTGGACACGATTGGGACCCGGCATGCATGAAAATGGATGAGGTGATGTACAGCATTGCCGAGAAGGTTAAGAACTTTGCCGTCATCTATCTCGTGGACATTACCGAAGTGCCGGACTTTAATAAAATGTACGAATTGTATGATCCCTGCACCGTCATGTTCTTTTTCCGTAACAAACACATTATGATTGATTTGGGCACTGGTAATAACAACAAAATCAATTGGCCACTGGAGGATAAACAAGAAATGATTGATATCGTGGAGACAGTGTATCGTGGCGCACGCAAAGGTCGTGGTTTAGTTGTTTCACCCAAGGATTACTCCACCAAATATAGATATTAAATTTTTAGTTTTTAAGGATCCTATTTGACTGTACAAACAAAATTAAAGCTCGTTTTGTCTTGGCAACTTTTGTGTATATTTTTTCGTTTTTTTTGTCACATTTCTCAGTAATATTGCTAACATTTACATCAATTTGGTTTTCTCTTTTTTATATATATATATGTATAACATTTAACTAAGTTTGGTTTTAATAGCTCTTTGGCTTCATAACTGTATTTATAATAGTATATTCTTTTTTTCGATTGCTTTCATTTCTCATGCTCTTTCGTCAGTTTTATCCAAATGTGATTGTAAATTTAGCTAAAGGTACATACATACATAAATATGGAAATTAGAAGTTTGGAAGATTGTGTGAAAAACTTATAGAAAATTGCATTAGTACAAAATTATAAAAGATAACGGCACAACAAAAGTGCTATATCGATTTTTGAAAAGAGTATTTGAATAAATAAAAATTTTTAAAATATTTCTAGGTTTGTCATGAATTGTTGAACCATTTCCAATACATTGTTTTTCTCTTTGTTTTAATTATTATTGTTCATTTAATACAACAGCTCGATTTTAATTTTTTTTAAACTTAATTCTGTTATAAGCTTAGGTTTAATAATTGGTTCTGCTACTTTTTCTTTTTTACTTATACAACTTTTGTTTTATTATTTTCCTTTGCTTCTCTTTGTTTTTAAATATATTTAGCTACATTATTAATTAATATACATATTTTAATTTGCTTATTTGAAACAATTTTAACGCTACATTCTTTTTTAAATTATTTATTTTATCATCCTTCAGCATATAACCAACAACTGCAATATTTATATTTAAGTATTTGTTGATTTATGAGTTTTTGTTTTTTAATTTTAATATAACCTTCTCTAGGCGCGCCTATTGAGGTGTATTTATTTTATTTATATAAAATACTTACTAGTTTTCAAATTGATTTACACTTATGCAATAGGATAGGTACAAATTAGGCTCAGGCATGTGAGAAAGTCTCTAATAGTAGGTCTTCGTTGAATTCTCCACATTCCCCACAAACGACAAAATGCAGCTCTAGTTAATTTTTTTTTATTATTACTACATACTTTTTTTTTGTCCTTTTATAGTTATTTGTTTATGTATTTTTGATTTTAATTTTGTGATTTTTTTAAAAATACAAATCTATTATTTATTATAACATTTGTATTTATTAATTCTCATATTTGCTATAACTTTTCTCACTTGTGGAGCAAATGCATTTTCATAGAAAAATAGAGATGCGTAGGTGGGATGAGTTAGGAAATTGTCCATACTATTCAAACATACATATGTATATGCTCAAGTATCGCTATCAATATTGACTTTCCTCGTACATACATATATACTTTATATATTATTATATTCTTTGACAACTAGTTTTTTTTTCTCAACAAGTTTTCTTGTGAATAACTATTTTCTATTTTTTGTCTCAATTTAGATAGAAAGGTGTTTTTTCAAGAATATTTTCATATGTTCTAGATGAAAAAATGGGCAAGTGTAGTATATAAAATTGGAAAGAAGGCAACAGCAATAGTTCGTCTAACGCTTATCGAGGTCTTTAAGTTCTCATATATGTTTATATGTATATTTAATAGGCTTCTGTTTCGTCAGTGTACATCAGTTGTTAAGTATTTATTCATTTGTTTGTGTGCAATCTATATAAAATTCTTATTCGATTTCTTGTTGTTTTTTTAGTACTGTTTTGGCTGCTGGTTTTTAAGACACTAGTAGAAGAGTGATTATACATTTTTGAAATAAAGTTGAGAGAGAAACAGACGATATCTGTTTTACTTTGCTGGCTGCTGGCATACTCTACAAGAACTACTATATAGAAATATATATATTTTTTCTCTAAACATATATATATATGTAGGTAAATGTATAAACATTTGCTTTGTGTATATGTATATAAATATACACTTCTTGCATTTTATATATTTACTTGATAGTGTGAAAAATAAATCCGAATATCACTACTTAACTTTTACGAGTTCTATTAACAATATAATAGACAACAGTCTCTAAGTACGAATACGTTGTTGTTGCTCTTCTGATTTTCTTTTACCATAAACTTTTATTCTTTTGTCAAATAGTTTTGATTTTGATTTATTGACGCTATTTTTACTACAACGTTTTGTTTTTTTATTTTTTTATTTTTAACCACTGTGCCTACATTTTGATTTATTTTTGAACAAATACAAAAGCTGTCTGCTATTTTGATAAGCAAAAACAACAGGGTGTTTCACCTTCCCATCTTTTTATGGCTGTTAAAATTCGTTCACAATAAACTTTAGCTGTGATTGTTGTAGTAATAATAGCGTATTTAAACTATTTGTTCAATTGCTTACAAAAACATACACACGTTTTTCTAGCAGTGTTTTTTTGCTGTTGACTAGCCTAAAAGTCAGTTGTTAAGCTCTTGAATGGAACAGCCGCGTCAACAAACTGGGCTAGAACAGCGTCTCTTTCGACCACTTTCTGGTGGAGCCGGGCAAGCTGGGATCACGTGAACGTGAATCATCACTTTTAGCATCATCCTCATCATCTTTGTCTTGACCATCATTCTCCTCGTTCACATACTCATCATCATCGTCTGTTGGCAATCGTATCAATGGTAGTTCCAACATAACAGCTGCTGTCGCTGATGACATCTCTCCACTGTGTAGACTTAGATTATGTGCACTTTTACTGGATGCAGCACTTGCACCACTTCCACCACGCAGTATTAGCTCCTTGAGGGAGTTGGGCATACAAATGCTTTCGGGTCGTGAGCTTGCTATCACCGAATCCGATATGGAGGAGGCGCATGGATCATGACCCAATCTGTTACAATTGGATGGCAATTGTCCTGGAAGTAGTATATTGTCCATGTGTGGACTTGGACTCGATTGACCCACACTGATGACCGTATTGAGACTGCTATATTGTGTTGACTCTCCCCCACCACCACCAGATGGACTTGCTCCTCCTTCTCCTGCTTCCCCCTGCACTTCAAGCATGCCCAGCTCTGTATTCAGGGTGGAACAGGTATCCTCTTCGGTTGTTGTTGTTGTCGTTGTGGTTGTTGCTGTTGTTGTCGTTGTCGTCTGTGGATCACTAAGCTGCTGCAACAAATGACCTCTTTGACGCTGTGGCGGACTGCTTATCACATTGCCAAAATGTGTTTCCAGCGGCGCCAGAGAGGGTGGAGGCGGGGTTGTTGTTGGATTGGAACTGGAACAGGTGCCAATTGTGCGATGACGTTGCAGCAACGGACGTCGAGTACGGGCACCACCCATGCTCAAACGTTTGATGGGCAAATGAGGCACGAAGCTGGAAGAAGTTGGAGTCGCCACCGTTGACGTCATGGCCAAAATATGTTCCTCGCTATCGCTGCTCAGCTGCTGCATATCATCATCGGTATCATTGGCAACACTGTTACAATCCTCTTCTTCCTCCAGCCCAAAAACCGAATCCTCATCCACTGAGCGCAATTCCGAATCGGCGCACTCAAGCGACGAGATCTTAAAGGAACTTAACGAGGCGAGCGGCGCCCGCTTGCCATCTTTGAACAGCGCCTGCTGCAGCACCTTGGCAGCGGAGAGGGTACCTAAACTGGCACTACCATTTCGATCGAGACTGATTGGTGTGCTATCAACGCTTATGCTACTCGAAGTACCAGTTGTTGTCGTTGGAGCAGTTCCCGTTCCCGATCCCGTGACTGGTGCTGCAGCATTTGCTGTGTAAGGATAACTATTATTATTGCTTTCCACATTGCGTTGCAATTCGACTAGCGTCAGTTTGCGTCCAACACCCAGACGCAGTTCCTCCGAAGGTGATTCACAGAAATTAAATGGCTGCTGGTTATGACCGAGTGGTGGAGCTGATTGTACAGGTATAACCAAATCTAAGCCATCCGACAGGGTCGTCTGGTTGTAGGGATAAACATCGACTGTATCCGCACTGATGGAGTGTATTTGCTGTTTGCGTCCGGAATGTGCACTCTCCGGATCATAGGAGACAATACTATGTTTGCGCTTGAAACTGGGAGCACTCAGTCCTGTTGAGTGGGGGGAATCCCTCTTCGACTTTGCTGGCGGCGGCGTCGGTTCGTGTATGCTGCGTTCCGAGGGACAGGGTGACACCTTTGGCGTTGGCTGTATCACCTGTATATCCGGATAGTAATAGTCCCAATTCTCTATGCTCGATGCTCGTGATGCTGTCGAAAGTTTGCGTTGCAACGTGGGTGGCAGATTGGTCATACCTAAAGTATAGGCTGAGGTACGTCGTTCCAAATAGGAGCTATCCGTGCTACAACAGGTCATCGCACTGCTTCGACGTGAATCTTGACCCTGCGAAGTTAAAGAACACTTAAGATGTAGTTGGAAAGGTAGGACATTAGGAATTATCGACTAGCTACATCCAACTGTCTTTCCTTTTCACGCACTCACCGCCATTGGGACGGACAGGAAACCCGGTTTGCTGCGTGTAGAATCTGTACGTTGATGCAGTTGCTCCTGCCCATCGGGTGAATTACGTTGCACATACTCCTCATTCTCCTGCTCATCCTCTGTTTCAATAAAGTAATCGTCAGTACCGAAACTCCCACCCATTGGATAATTGCTAAAGATCCTTGAAGATTCCGAACCACTCTTGCGTCTGCCAGGCGCACCAGGACCCCCACTGCCGGCCGATAAGGCTGAATAGGAAAAGCGACGCGGTGGCTCCAGCAGATAGCTATAGCCCACAGCACCAGGCACAGCTACACCACCTGCAAGGAAATGGGGTTGGTTAAGTACAACCGGAGAAATCCGTTTGAATCATCCGTTTCTGACCAGTTCTTGACTTACCCACGGAGGCACAGCGATAGCCGCGATTCAGCAACGGAGGCGCACTAACATTGCCCAGGGAGAGCATACGCTGACGTCGATAGACCAAAGCATCATACTCATCCGGATAGATGGACATGCCAGTGGCAACAATGGCCTCCTGCAGCTCACGTTCCTCCTCTTCCTGCATGCAGACGGCGGCCACAGCAGCCATTTTGGGATCTTTGAGCACCTTGAGGGTTTCGTTGCTGCTGCTGCGACTCTTCCATACGATCAGGAACACCATTAGGCCAAAAAAACCACCCAATGTGGCAGCAATCCTTACACCTGTCATCACGTCATATGTGGCAAAGAACTCTTGGCGCACGCGTGCTCTTTCCGCTGCATTTTCTGCATCCGTCAGATTGCGTTCGCCAGGCGGCAACAGTGGCATATAGGGCGTGGCCGTAACAGGGGCAGTTGTTCGGGCATGGGCATAAACCGGTGGTGGAGTTGTTGAGGCAGTGTTGCTGTTGCTGGAATACGCCGACGGTGACGATGATGCACCGGATGCTGATGCGGATCCTGATGCTGAGAATAATGCTTTTTCGGCAGCAGCAGCGGCCGCTGCAACATTTGCATTCGGATCGACATAGTTGGCAAATTGAGAGTTTCTTTGGTAGTTCGATGAGGCAGAGGCGGAGGAGTACAATGAGGATGCACGTGTATTGCGCTGCAGTTGTTGTTCTCCTTCGGATCGAGCATGATTAACAGTCGTTGTTTTAGTATCAGTTGTTGTTTGTGTTGTTGTTGCTGTTGACGGCGTTGCTGCAGACGACGGCGCTCGTCGTGAAAGTTTTGCCATCTCTATTGCAACATTGTCTGGAAAGAAGGGAAAACGAATAGTTCCAGGCTTAAACACAAATATCAAAGCAGCTGTCTCAAGTGCGAAAAACTCTAAATAGTTGGTAAGCTGTTTTATAAACCATACGCAGTTTTATGTTATTTTATCGAAAACTATTCTGGTTTCCGATATACACACACTTGTCAATAGCAAGAGCCACAGGATTAGAGCATCTTCTCTTCCTTTTTCCCTTGATTTAAAATCAACACCAATCCTTAATTAACCAACGCTTTAGAATGAAAATGGAGAAAGGAAGAAAGAGAGAGACAAATAATTATGATTTTCCTGATAATTCCTTTTTCTTCCTTTGCCATTTGAAATCTCATCTCCCTTCAGTCCCTGTGTCCATAGCAATTAAAAAGCTATAAGCTCATCCATTCCCATTTTCTTGGCAACAACAACAAAATTTCTTTAAAAGCATTTGCAGAAGTTTTTAATTGATTTTTTTTAGCGCTTTCCCTTGCTTTTTCTTCTTCTTACGCATTCCGGGAAAGGTGCGAAAAAATAGCTTGGCACATTTATCAAAATGCTTTTCTGGCATTGCCGTTGAAATGAGTAAATTAAAGTTACATATGAATGTTATGTAGGAGCGTGTGCGTGTGTGTGTGTGTGTCTGTGTGCTGATGCATGAATGTGTGTGTGTGTGAGTGTGTGTAGGTGGCTGGCTCCATTACACCCTTGGATTTTCAACAAGTTGCACGCTCAATAATTCAGAAGGACGAATCGCCTGTTGCCCGCCTTTCTGGCTGCCTTTCAGTCTGCTTGTTTGTTTCTCCTGCTGCCTATTTTTGCCTCATTGTCGTTGGCAGGCAGGCGCCCTATCATCCCTCCATTTTATGTTGCCACCCATCTAATTGTTCGCTTCTGTATTGACAGCCGCGCAGTTGCGGAGCTTTGCTCTGCTGAATTTTCTAATCGTGTTGTCTTTTTTTGTTTTATGTATTTATTCCCATTCTGTGTGTGTGCGCGGGTATGTGTGTGTGCCTTGCACATCTCTCTTGCCCAGTTTTTTTTTTTAGTTTTTTTTTAGCTCTTCTCCTGTCCAAGGACAAGCTGGCCTTTAGTCCGATTTCCAAATGATTATTGTACAAGTTTTGTTGGTGTAATGTTCCTTTCGAACATTGAATACGAAAAAAAATTGTGCATTTCTTTATGTGTTTTTCTCGCTTTTCCTTCCATTTTCTGATTGCTTGGGTAGACACAAAAAAAAAAGGCTCGAGAGAAAAGTTTTTAATGGCCATTATGCCATTGGCCATAATTCGTGTTACTTTCTTTTTTCTACCTCCACCGTCCGTCTCCATACTTCCCTTAGCAGCATAATGAGTCTCAAATGTTGAACAAAATTGCACACTAAGCACTTTCAAACGATTTTAAATGACTTTTTCTGTTCATTTTTATTTATTTATTTTTTTGCCCAGTTGTTTGCCAAATTAGCTGTTTGGCTTTTTAATAGCTGTTTTTTGCTTAGTATAAATAGGCAATTTTGTTAGCTAATAAAAAGTTATAACTTGTTGGCAAATCGGTTTATAATTTTATATGCTTAAAACATTTTTAAGAGTTAAAAAGAGCTAAAAATTGCTCAAAATGTTATAAAAAAATTTTTTTTTATGATTATTTTTAAAGGAAATTTTATTTATTCCAAATAACGAACTTCCATAAACAAAGTTTTCTTTATGAAGAATAAATTTCCAGAACCTTGCAATTAAGTTCAAAATCAAAAACCCATTCGAATTTGCTTTTCATCGAAGTTTTTTCCTGTCCCCTTTGAGATTCGTTACAAGGAAGTTCCACTGTGTAACAAATTCACATGTCGGTTTACTTATATATCACGCCCACAACAAAAGTGTTGAAGTTACTTCTTTAAACGAATTGATGGATTAGAAAGCTCTTTTGGGGATTTTGGTCAGTTACACACACACACACACACACACACACACACACACAAAAACTAATAATTGGGTTGAGCAAAGACAAAAAAAGGAGAAAGAGAGACAGCCATAACATAAATACATATATACGAACGATGTCGACACATTGAATGTACATTCATATGTATATACATATATAAACTATATACCCACAATATGTATGTGTATCGACACAATATCGATATTAAGGCAGCAAAAACGTTGTAGGGCCAAAATGAGCGGAAAATGGTCAGCCAGGCTAAACCACAACGCAACATGTTGTTGTTGTTGTTGTTTAAACCGTTGTTGTTGCAGCATGATGAATGATTGTGGTTAGACAGCGGGGCAAGGGCTAAAGCAACGGCAACAAACAGCACTGTTGACAGGCAGCTTCAACTCGACTTGGAAAACACGATGCGAATGCGTAACATGTGTAAATGTATGTGTTTGTGTATGTGTGTACAGGGCTATAGCTAAATAATAATTCATTAATGTGAGCGTCATGTTTGTTTGTGTATTTTGTTTGGTCTGCATTTCGTTTTTTTTGCCGCAAACCGAAAGAAAATTGACGGCAAATCAATTGAGCTTATATATATAAATATGTATATGTGTGGGTAGTATGCATATATGTATATAAATTTATTTAAGTATATATATCTTATTATTTATTATTTGCCACATCGCATTGAGTTATGCTTTGAGTTTTGTTGGCTTCCACAACAAAGAAATCATTCATGTGTATTAAGGCATTTGTGAAAGAAACATTTCTATGTAAAAAAACACACTCAAGCACAATTTGATAATATAAGCTTACATCAAACATTTATAGAAGACTACAGAAAAGACCGACATTTGGTAATAAAACTAGCATTTGATATTTGAAAAATAAGTTTTCATTAAATAAACTTATCTATCTTTAAATTGTTTTTACCTAAAAGTCAACTTGAAAAAAACTACTTTAGTTGCTATTTCTTTATTCTCTACAGTTTCTAATCACACGAGCAGCACTGTAACCCTTTACACTCACAACGAACACTTTACTTGGCTGGCTTATAAGCGGCTTTAAAAAGCATTTAGCAAATGAAAATGAAAATGGAAAATTCATCAAAATATTCTTCAGGCGTATAATCGCTTATATTTAATACACACGCACACATACACATACATCTATATTTAATTAATTGAAATGCTAGCTAAGCTGCCCAATATTCTTGTTGCCTTAGGAACTTTTGCTGTTCCTTTTTATATATTTTTTGAGCGCAGTTTGTTTCCAGCTTATTAGCGAGTCTATGTTCTGCTTCGGGAATATTTTTCATAGCCGAATTATGTGCCACGCCCATGAAAAGCAACTGCGCCAAAGCCGCCTATTTCCTGTCTCTTACAAAGCCTGCGCCATTTAACAAACATTTCGTTAATCTGCTACACTTGGCAGCCGCACGGCCATGAGCAGGAAGCAAATCTAACATTGTGTGTTTCTTCTTCTACTATTTCGCATACACTGAAGAAAAAAAGGATGAGTGAAGTGTTAGAACTAGTAGGATAAGCTGAATCATCAAACATTTTCTCGAATTGCAATGAAATTAAAAGATGCCTTTTTAAAATTTTAAAACAAACGAAAATCAAAAGCAAAACTATTTTCAAACTTATAAAAATTGGCATTATAAATTCACAAGGATTGTAGCTTGTTTTGAACTTGTTTTCAGTGCTCGTCCTTGCTCCAGGTCCTTGCTCATCCGTTGTTTCAAACATTGTTGTGTGGGCGCTCGTTGTTACTGCTTATTGTTGTGCTTTTATTGTTATGGCCATGTTTTTTTTTGTTGTTTTTGTTTCATTTGGCGGCATTGTTGTGTGCTTAACAACCCCCAAAGCCCCTTTCACATCTCTGTCTTGTGTTCATTTGTTGTTGTCTTTAATGCCTAAGCGTTTTACGATTATGAGTGTTAGAAAGAGACTGTTAAGAAGAGTCAAGCGTTTTGTTACTTTTTCTTTATTTCATTTATTCGTGCATCATTTATTCCATTAATTTTTATCTTGTTTGAAAAATTTTGCATTTAAATTTCATTCGTTTCAACGTTGTAGTTGTTGTTATTGTTTTTTGTTATTCAGTGACGCACAAATGATGTCCACTTAAAGTTAAGATTGTTTGACGTTTTATGATTTCGAGTCAAGTTTTATGAAAAGTTGCTCAAATATTAAACACGAAAGCGTGCGCCCTTTTACAAATGTCCTGGATACACAGGATAAAACGTTCAACGTTTCAGCTTAACTTTAAAGCATTTCCTTAAGCGCTTTGCATTTTCACATTTGCCACACAGTTCATAATTCACTGTCAACTTGGATTTATGCATGTAGGTCGTATATATATATATATGTATATACATATATGAATATATTGCTTAATCGCTTGGAAGACCGCAGATTAAATGTATGCTCTAATATCGTTGTCTGTTGAAGTTAAATAAATTACTTATTAACACATTTATAGGTATGAATACACAGTACACAAACGAATTGAAGATTTAATTTTCAAAATAAATACAACAATGCATTAGTTTTATCCTTGTGCACATTTGTTGTATTAATTTCAATTGTTCAAATATACTAAGCTTTTGTTGGGTAAACTGATGGTTTCATTTATTTGTTGAATTGATTTGTGGCAAAGTTTATAATGCCAAATATGCTTTTAATTTTCTTAATTTACGTTGCTTTAGTTGCTCCTTTGCGGCTTTAAGCTAAAATAATTGAATTTATATCAGAGCATTGCAGAATCTTTGATCAATATTTGCATTTACTAAATGTAAATTGGATAAGCAAAATATTTTGTTGACCTAATGGCTTTGTTTCGTGTGTTTAATATTTGCTTTTAGTTAATATGCGAAAAACAAAACAAAATCAGAAGCAGATTAGTTGGCATTTAAATTAATGGCTATAAAATGAATATGAAGATAAATTTACAAAATCAAAAAAATCTTAAAATTATAAGATAACAATCAGAATTCACTTGGATTATTTATTCATATATAAAAATATTATCAAGATAATATTTACTTTGTGTGAGTTTTAAAATGTTCTTTCAGATGTTCCAGCTGAATATATATCGGTTGTCTTCAAGCTTTTCTTTCGCTTTAAATACTTCTTCCATTTGGTAAACCTAATAACCTTCGAGGCAAAACGACAACTAGTTGAAGTCACAAACGTAAATTAAATATATACACAGCCAATAAACATCTTAAAACTATTAAAAGGCATTTGTGAGCAGAAGAAGAACAAAAAGCAAAACTATAAAAGAAATCTAATCAAGAACTAATTTAAAACAATTTGAATGCGCTGATGGCAAACAAAATGCGAAGCTGGCGGCGGTCTGGTCCCAAATTGGAGTGAATAAGGATAATAATAATGTCACTCAAACCATGTCGCCGGGTCCTGCGGCTGCTGACAAACTCAAAGAGTCCAGTTTCCAGAGTGTGCTGTCCCGTTCAGTGTCCTGTCTCTGCCAGCCATGTTCGCTAGACAAAGGCGTCTAGACAATTTTATAACGACTTTGTAAGCCTGGTCACTGTTGTTGTTAAACTGGGCTGCCACAGCATGCCAAGCATTTCACTCTATTTATTTTTATTTTGGTCAGCTCACATTTTTGACATGAATTGACAAATGTGAACAATATTGTACTGTAAAGTGTTTCAGTGTGTGTGTCAAGAGTCGAGTGTTAATTAAATTTTATACCACACACAGTTAATTTACGCACTAAAATATATATATATATATATATATCTGGAAGCTGAGCGTACACGTAATTTACTTGCAGCAATAACAAACGATATATATGTGACACACAACGGGTGGCAAGAGAGGGGTTTGGTGGAGTGCTGCAAGTGGCAGATGGCTGGCGACACTTGACTTTTGTTTTTATATATCCTTAACAGCGGCGTTAAAGTGCCAAGCCAAAGATGTATACTGTATTGTATTGTATAATGAAAGCACCACAAAGTATGCTATGTTTTTTTTTTAAAGCAAGGGAAAAGGGGAATGAATAAGACAGCCAAGGCAAGGCAGGAAATAAACGTCGCTTGAGTTAACAATTACTGACACCATTAAAGTTTTGTGCTGCTGCTGTTGCCACGCCCAGGCTCAACAGCACGCCCACACACACACACAGACACACATAGCCCAACCAACGCCTTTGTCTCGAGGCTGTCATTATAGTTCTTGCTTGCTGTTACTGTCGTTGTCATTGTTACTGTTGTTTTTGTTACTGTTGTAGTTGTTGCTGCCACTGATGCTGACATCCTGCCTTTGTCTTGCTGTGTCTGTGTGTGTGTGTGTGAGAGTGTATGGGACATGTGCCTGGCGCAGATTGCACATTGTCCGCTTGCTTGCCACATATTTTATGAAGGTTTTGTTTTTATTTTTGTTTCTACCCACTACTTAAGGCTCTATAAGAAACGGGTGTCTTGCACTTGTTGGTAGTGACAAAAAACTAAATTGCAGTTGACAGAACTCAACAAGAAACTTAACACTTTTGTTCTCTGTCTCCGATTCTTTTTTGTCTTCTCTTGTTTCACTTTTCAACTTTAACGATTAAATAAAATTTTTCTTATTTTCTCAGTGTTGAGTATTTAGAATTAATTACCAAAAAATACCAATTTAAATAAGTTTTTAACCAAATCTTCTTAATTTTGTCTTGTTTAAATATATAAAATTATTTGGGTAAGGATTATTTTTTAAACTAAAAGACAACATGGCGGAAACATCTTTCAGAAGTAAAAGCACATTTCAAAGTGCTATAGCACATTTCTAACTTTTATTAAGGTTTTTGTTCAAGTTACAAAGGCAGAGATGGAGTTGGTCAAGCTTTTTTGTTTTCTGTTTGTGGTTTTATGACAACTTATGAGCATTATTTGCATGCAAAACGAGTCGTTAGAGAAACTTTTTGGTCAAATTGACCAAATTGCTGTCGGAAATGCGCTTTGATTCAATAGCCAGAGGCCAGAGCACTCAACAACGACCTCGGCTCTCGAGTCGGGGAGTACACTAAATATATATCTTAAACTTTTAGCTGCACAAGCTATTTAAAAAGTCTCTTTCTCTCTCTCTCTCTATTTATATCTCTTTCTGTGCCGCTGTGTAAAGCCCAATTTGGTATTTATCATAATGCCAACGGCTGTCGACAAAAAGAGGCAGAGCGAACAACAGAGAAAAAGAGAGAGAAGTTGACCCAAAATGTAGCCAGGAGGAGCTCGAAAAATAGAAGCTATAAGCAGGCAGCATCTGTGCTGCCATTAACCTATTAAAAAACCCACCTCCAACCCAACCTTCGCCACCAACTAAAACCGGAGCACGTAGACGTAAGCGGGACGCAGTGTGGCAACCAGCCGCAAACGCAACGCTCACAGCACGTAGCCACTTCCGTTGTTGCAACAGTAGTAAGACAAGTAGATGGATGCAGCAGCACTCTGGGAGATGAAGTGGTGAAGCAGCACACAACAAAAAAAGCAAAGCTGAATGCATAATAGAGTTTTAGTTAAATTTCCTTAAAATATAAAAAGCTCGATAATTTACAAGAGTTTTCTCAAAAGATGAAACAAATTATTGACTCGAACAATCTTAGTTTACGTGGCGAAAAATGATTTAGAGAAGATAAGAAGAAAAACTCAACAGATAACAAGTTTTTAATTTAAGAAATAAATATGATTAAATATTGCCTTTGCCTTAAATAGATGTTTTTGATTGAAGCATTAAAATGTTATTTAACCTAAATCTGGATGTTGAAATCGCAATTTAATGTCATAAATATCTTATATTACTTTTGGTAAAGTAGTTCTCTTCAATAATTTTTTTACACACATAAGCTTAGATCGGATACTGAATATGATTTTATCGAAATTGCACTGCTTTCAAGGATGCTTTATAACTAAAAGGCCTTCCTTGAGCATAATAATAATCAAATTGGTTTTCTTTCAATGTAAATTAACCAAATTAAAACTGTAAAGATTTCCATGTTTTTAACTATTAAATCGTATCCTTCTTTACACACATCTCGTTAACTATTTAAGCACGCAGTTCTTATAAGTACTTTTTTTCAGTGTTGTAGAGGCCCGACTGTTCGGCAGTTAGCTATATATATATATAAATGTATATTTACTTATATATATATATTGTCGAGCGCATAAAGGAGCTTCAGGTAGCTTTTCAATGTTAGCCCATTGCGCCATTTCCATTAAATCAGAGTTAACAACTGTTGGTTTCCTGCTTCTGCCTGGCAGAGTCCACCTTCACCTTCATGCCCCCCACCTCCCGGTAAGCACTTCACTCTGTTTGTCTTGTGGCGCTTTTTACCCCTCCACTCCTATTGCAGCTGATGCTGCTGTTGCTGCAAGATTAAAATTGCAAGAGCAACAGAAACACAGCTTTCACTTTGGCGCAGTTTTTGCAGCTTCCATTTTGCTATGCGAAACTCGTGACTCGCCAAAAACAATTATTTGCATAAATACGTACGAACGTACAAAGTGTAGAGCGAGTGAGCATACTTAATATTTATTCTAAAGCCAACGGCAGTGACAACAACAACAACAACACACAGATTCAGATGGCGGAATATTTTGAAGCTGTAAAATGTGAGCAGTGGCGTCATCTAGCGAGTGCCACTATCTACGGAAATACAACGCAAAGTCATCGCACACGCACAGTGGCTTGAAATTAACTTTTTAGTGAGCAGTTTCTAATAAGGTTAAGTAAAAGTAAAACAATGACAAAACAAATTAATAGTTTTAAGCGTTATTATCTTTGTGTTTGGTAAAGTTTTTGATAAAGTAATGGAGCTTTATCGTTTTCAAAGGACATTTCATAGGGGAGCTTGACAATTGTATATTGAAAATGTTGGCTTAATCAAAGAAACAAGTAATGTTCTCAACGCTTTTAAAACTGATATTTCTTTCATCAGAAATACAAGTTTCAATCAATTTAAAAACTTATTTGATGCCCCAACATTTATTTATATCAAACAATATAAATAAAAGTTCTCATACGCTGATATTTATTTGCAATGAATCACTGTAAGTTGTCAGCTCTGTCTCTGCCACCTGTTGTTGTTGCTGCTGCATGAATCGCTGCTGTCAGTCTTTGGCTGCACTTGTTTCATGCTACTATTTCCGTTACCTCCCCACTACTCCCCCCAACTATCAAGACAATTTTCTACATTTTGCATCCATTTGCGCAGCTGTCGCAGTCTTTTTTGTCGCATTTTGTTTAACAACTTGGTTTTATTTCTCTTTGCCAAGTCGCTTTGTATGCCGTATTTGTAAGATTTAACGGTACAATCTTGTTTTACACATTGTAATTAAATATTTTAAGTGATTTCTTCCTCTGACAGTTCAGAAATACTCTGTATCCTTTTGTCTTGAGTATTTAAGGCTGTTTAATTCAAGGTATAATAACTCGAATATTATAGTAACAACTTTTTGATATAGTAGTTGACTATCATGTAAAGGTCTGCAAATATCATAAATAAATAACTCGCGTGCCTAAAAATAATGCCACTTAATTATGCCTATGGTTTTATTCTGTTTATTTTCACAGTCTGTTTAAGGGAACTTTTTTTAGTTCAGTTTATCTGCTTGAATAATTTTTCTAGTTGTTGCCAGTTGTTGTTGGCCTGTCGACCTGGATAAATTAAGTGCTCAGGCTTTGAAAACGTGCAAAACTTGGCAGTAGAAAGGGAAATAGACGCGTGTTAGATTTAAAGATTAGATAAGAACTCGGGCGTCACCGAAAACATTTACTGATAATGTGACAATTTGGTTGAATTGCCTGTCAAACATGATCAATATTCAGATATGTTTCACTCATAAACATCCTTCATTGAGTGAAAAACTTTATTTCATTTGAGATTTTTAAAAAACCATAAAATCTAAAATTTTTTCCAATCGTTATTAACGATATTGATCTCAAATTAATACCGATTACTTAACAAAACTATGGAATTGTGACTGAAACCAATCAATTTGAATAAAAAGGATATTGATAATAAATCATAAGTCGTTCAAACTGTTACTAAGTATCGATTATTTAGCAGCACTTTTCCAAATGCTTCTGACAGCAATGTATAAGTTTCTGGCAAACAAGAAATTGATAATCGCATAAAAGAAATAAAGTTTCTAGTGGCAAACAGTAACTTTTGATAGCCATCCGATTGGTTTGAGCTACCAACTCGGCAAGCAAACTTCAATACACTTAAAGTGTAATTGCACCCAGGCGTAAAGACCCCAGGGAGCCACACGGGCTACCCTCAAAACTACCCCCTACTAGCATACACACAGTTGCACATTTGAAATTTGAACAGAGAAGAGCAAAAGGGTCGTAAAACAAAATCAAAATCGAAATAGAAAGCAAGTGAGAAAAACGTTTATTTTACTATTTTTTTCAATTAAGCTACAAAAAACGTTTTTTCCTATTGTAGTTGCCAGCCAGGCGCCCAGAAGTTTCAGATGTCCTATTATTACAGTGTGTCTGTTTGATGCTTATAAATAATACTCAAAAGACAAACACACAACTTGTGCTCATTGAATGCAAGTGAAAAACTAAAGTTTTGTCGCAAGCACCAACAAAAAAATAAGGAGATAAAGATAAAGGTTTGAAAACCATCCGCAAAACTCACATAAAATCCCAAAGTTAATGTTTCTCTTTAACACTTTTTTCTCACTCTCTCACTGAGTAGCATTGACAAAACTTTTACACTTTTACCATAGTTAAAGCAAGTCGTAGTAGTTAAGAAGTTTTTTTTTTGCAGCCTTGTTTCTTTTATTTACATCTTCTCCTTCTGCTCTGTCATTTTATCTCTTTCGGTTTTTTTCATAACATAAGCTTCACTTAATTCGCTTAAGAAAAACGCAAGTAGAAGCTTTGGTCATAGACACAATCACAGACAGATTTTTAGCAGTTTAGAAAATATTTATATGCAAGCAAAGGTAGAAATCAAATACAGAGGGAAATTATCTGAATGCACTATAGAGAAAAGAAAGAAACGATAAAGCAGTTAAATCAATCCTTTACAAACAATCAATTGACGCAGAGATGCAGAAGATTATATTTGATGTCTTTAAAATAATGATATAAAATTTGTTGCGAATTTTTCTTTGAGTTTAAATATATTTTTAGAATTAACTCGCATTTTTTAACTACTTGTTAAGTTTAATACAATCATATATTTTAATAAATATTAAATTTTATTCAAAACAAAATTGAAAACTTTCATTGAACTCCAAATTACAACTAATTAGTCAAACATGTTGTACTTTGTCATGTAAAATACTACAGATAAACCCACAAAAACACGGCCAAAGTTTATTTTGGCGAAGAAGTTTTTGTGCATAAGTTTATGATATAAGTTCGACTATGATATAGCTGAATGCAAATGACAGCAAAAAAACAGAGAAGTGTTTGCGTTTATGTGTAAGTTTCCTTTTTAATTAACTTTGCAGCAGAAGCAACGAAAGCCAACTACAACAAGTGACAACAACGACGACGACATTTTGTGCAAAAAACTTATTTAATTAAATTTCGCCATTGATGCAGATAATTAGATTCTTTTATTTTTAGTTAATTGCAATTATGTTGTTGTTGTTGTTAGCACCTGTTTTAACAATTGTTGTTTAGCATTTTAATTTATGTCGAAATGGCCATAAATTAGTAGTACTACATACAAATACACAGTTGGCATTTATGTTTGCTGCGGGTTTTTTTATTGTGTTGACTTTTAAGTTCCAGCCAGCATAAAATGTACATACAAAAACCAAAAATCGATAAGGCTACAACGATTTAATATGATTAATAATTGGCTAGCAGGCAACAAAACAACAGCAACAATAACACAAGCAATAAAATTTGGCTACCATTTTACGCCAAAAACTACCAAAACCAAAATCCAATGGCAAAAGTTCACCCATCAAAATAGCAAACAATCATAATGCCTCACAGCCTATGTAGTCTACGGTGTTGACACTGAGGCTTTTCGATTTACAAAAAAGGGGGCCAAAGAGTGCCAAGGGGAGAGGTGATGGAGTAATGGCCTGCGGGAACGGAAGGTAAAAGGCACACACACACACACACTCAAATACGTTTCGCGTTTGAGGTTATGTCGCGGGCGGGACACGATTCTGATTCGAATTCAGATTCAGTTTCTGATTGACAAATTGCTGGCGGCAGTTGGTCAAAACATGGGAGGGGGAAGGTCAATTTGTAGTGAGGGGGTGGGTTTTTGTGAAAAATGTTTTCGTTGGCCAAAACAGCAACTAAAGAAATCAGGGTAAGTTAAATGGCATGACAAACTAAACACAGTATTTAAGCAAGTACAGAAGAGAGCGTAAATATACCTTAGGTAAACTATTGATGAGCTTTATCGAATAAACCATAGAAATATCTTTTAAAAATTTGGGAAAAAGCTAAACTCAATACAAAACTAAGTTGAGAATATCCGGTGACTTAATTTCTTTTATCATATTAGCTTAGTTATAGTACCTCAAGGCTTTTCAAAAGCAAACAGAACCAATATAATTTTTCCTATTCAAAAAATGTTGAACATTTATTTCATATAAACATCAATGAAATTCTTTATAATCTATGTGTGTGTGTCTATCAATCAGACAATGGAACATTGTACAGATATTTAAGTAAGAACATGTGGCATTTAAGTACTTGTTAAAGTTGTTTGAAAATATATATTTAGGTGTTTATTTATGTTGTTTTGCTCGAAGCTCGTAAAGAATATCTTTGAACTGAAATGTTTTTGAACATTTGCAAGCATTACTTCAAACGCCAAATACATTTTATAAGCAATAAATAATGACTGGTCTTTAAAATAATGCAAATTGTACTTAAGATAAATAATAAATGTGAGTTGTTTATGCTTAGCTCAGCTATTTTAAATATATTGATGACAAATAGATTCATTTGAAGTGAAAAACAAAACAATTCAAATAAAAACCTTGACAAAATAGATTCATATTAGAGTACTTTTTCTGTTTGTCAGATTATTATGAGAAAAAGAAAATGACAATAAATGTATATCAGTAGTATGATAATGTTTGTCATTCCAAACATGAAGTTAACTGCAACTTAAGAAAGTAATCTGAACTTTAACCCACTGAAAGTCAACTTAAAGTTAAAGTAATAGCCTTAGTTGGTAAAAAGGTGGAGTGGGCGGGTCTTATACATTATATATTAATAAATGTTTCATAAATGAATACAAAATTTACTTTTGGGATCGTCATCCAAATAATTGTGCTTGTTAAATATTAAAAGTCAACTTGGTCTCGTTTTAAAATGCACAAAATATTATTATTTTTGGCATGGCCAAAAGGGAGACAAAGACACAGAGGTAAGGCGACACAGCAACAGGCAACGTTAGAAGCCAACGACAATTTTAGTACAAGGACAAAGGCAAAATGTCGAAGGCGAAAACTATAAAATTCATTGAGAGCAAAGTTAAGCAACAAGTTATAATATGACAAACCAAGGGAAAAAAAGCTGTATAAGATGAGCTAAGCTACACAGAAAACAATAAGATGTTAGTTTTGTGAAAGAACAGTTTAACTGTTGCTGGATTTAGAAAAAAACAATTACTTAGATTTGTATCATTTTGTTAACATGGTTTATTTAATGAACTCAATTTTCTTGCTGTGTAAGCATAACTTACTCAAAAAGGGGTGCGGTGCGTTCAAGCAAAGGTCACAGACAGAGAGAGAGAGAGAGAGAGAGAGTAGTAAGTAGTTGTTGTCGTACCAAGTAACAGTCACTTAAGACGAGCCAAAGTCGTGTCAAAAATGTGCGCTGTGCACGCTTCAAAAGCAAGAACAGATTTAAGTGCAGAGCCCCGCACACTGCCACATAATTGTGGGCGTGGCATAAACAACAACTGCGAAGGTTGCGATGCGATATATATTTTTATCACTTCAGTTCAGCAGGAGAGGGGGCAAGGCGTGCCTATGACATTGCCACAGCGCGAATTCAACACGAAAAACACAAAACACTTCAAAGCAGCATAAAGCGGGGCGTATACGTAATCTGGGCTCGTGCTTTAATGAATGCGCTCAGACAAACAACACACAAACGCACAAGCACACACAATGCTGATAATGACAAGTATCATTGAGAAAGAGAGGGAGAGAGATAGATAGGCAAATGAAATTGACATTTAATGCCACCTCACTTTGCTGTGCCCCATTGTGTGGCATCGGTCCTGTTGCGCACTTTAAGGCATTGCCATTTAACTAACCTTGGCAGCAGCAGAAGCACAGTATGTGTGTGTGCGTGTGTGTGTGTGTTTTTATACAGCTAGCATTTAGCAGCCATTTGGCGACATTTCCCGTTTCGGATAAACGCATTTGCGCAACGTCCTTCGCGGGAAAGAGAGAGAGAGAAAGAGAGTGATAAAGAGAGGGAGTAAGCTAGGGTGTCGAAAACAACCTTTGACACTTTGGCAATCGAGGCTGAAATCGGAATCGGTATACTATATATATATATTTGATATGCATTCGAATGCACAACTTGCTGCCATGACCATGAAACACACACACACATGCACATAAACATGCTGCTTTTTAAGCTGATTTTGATTTGGAGAAAAGTGCAAACAAAAAATATTTATATTGATCAGATTTCACACAAAAGGAGCAAAAATCTAAAATCAAAGGTTTTTATCAAATGCTTTTCAATTACGCTGAGCTCTGAAAAATACAACAAAAAAAGCATTAATTCTTCTTTTATATATTTTATCAATTTTTTACTTTGAACATATTTTTTTTTAATGATATATTTTCGTGCTTCGGCTGCCAAACATTAAAAGTAACTTTCTGTTTTTTATTTTTATCGACCTGGCTATCAGATAACTTAATTTGATTTGCTGCACACACACACAAACACATGCATACAAAGTTTGTGTTCGTGTGTGTGTACCTGTGGCTTTTACGCTCGATTGCAGTTTGTCTGCAGCATACTCATCCTGTTCATCTTTTTCGTCTTTCCCTTCTGCGTGTCGTCTTCGTTGCTTGCCTTGTGTAACAATTTTCGTTGCAATTTTTCATTGCATACTTTTGGGAGCTGACAAACAAATGGAGCGTGTTCTGGCAAATCATTGGCATAAGCTGTGAGTCTGTTAAAGTGCAGGAGTGTGTCTGTCTGTGTGTTTGTGTGTATTTCTGTGTGCTAAGCCAGTAAACTCCTAAACTGACTGCAAATTGCAAAGTGCAAAGTCCAGGTTGCCCACGGCAGTCTTTAGCTTGAGTTTTTGAAACTTTTTTGCATGTAATGCTTTTGTATGTACATATTTACCTATTCGCCCATTTGCTACTACATCGAATTACTCAGTTCGTTTGGCAACGCAGCAAAACTGTATGAGCTTGCGCTTAGGTGTGGCATACTGGTTTATAGATGCCACAGTAGCAGGTAAAGTAAGCATGGAATAATGCTAATAGAAGGCAGATAATATTAAAAAAAAAAACTGTTTATTCATATTCGCCTGTTGCTTTACCACAACAATACAGTAAATTGGAAAACTTTTAAGCAGCTTTCGTTTTTGGAGTTGTTTTAAAGTCTGCGAATCTGCATTATACTCGTAGCAACATTGAAATATTTTAATTAAAAACAATGTCGAGGCTGTCAAGCGAAGATACTTACTTGCCCCTTTAACCGTAAACAAACAAGAGCTGTGCTGCACATGGCGTATGAGTGATGTCTCCTCCCATATGCAAAATACTTTTAACTGTTTGTATGCGGGTGTGTGTGTGTGCTGGCTTTTTGTATCATTATCATTTTCAGTTTGTCTTCTTTCGGTTGGCATTAAAAAATGTTTCATAAATGGCAGCTGCGATGGAAATTATTTAAAACAGCAACAACTTCAACTACAACAACAGGCTTTACTTAATGCATATTATAAGGCATACATATATAAGCATATTTATTGATTTCGATTTTCCCTTCCGGTCGTTGTAAGGCGCGACAGATAATTTCAGACGTGGCACGCGGAGCAGTCAGAGTTTGCCTTGAAGCCTGCCAAGAAAATTACTCAGCAATAATTTTTTGTTCATTTTTCTTTTGTTTTCAATTTATTGAGTTGCTGTCAAAAAAAAAAATGTCTTGGGCATCAATTTTGTAAAATTGAGTACAAGTCAATAATATGAGAACAAAAACCATGACAGCTAGAAGGCACAGTGGTTATAAATTGCTAAATTGCGTATACGCAATGTGACAGAAGCTTAAACGGCTATTAAAATACAACAAATTTTTGAAATTAAAAATTTGATTAAATTATATTTTATCATAATACAAATTTTCAAGTTTTTCAATAATTATTTTTTTTTGGGCAAAACAATTTAGTCACCCCTGAAGCGATTATAATTTGTGGCAAAGTTATATTCAAAATATTTTTATATACATATTTATACAATTTTATCGGCAGCAACTTTGTTTCGCTGTGTTCAATTTTTAGCAAATTTCATGAGTAAATTTCCTGCGGCACTTTTGGGTTTTTTTTTTGTTGCCATGTTTACCATGAGCGAAAATACAATACAATAAACATTACTTATGCTCAACGCGTTGCACGTCGTTGTCGTTGGCAGTCAGGCGTGGTTGTCTGTGTGTTTGTGTGTGTGTGTGTATATATTATCGTTTACCTGTCTATAGAACCGAACACACACGCAACACACCCGAGGCATCAAAGTCAAAGTCGTTGGGCAATAAATGCGCAAACATGCTTACATTCGAAATTGTTTGAATATCATGTTCTGTTCTGTTCGCTTTCTTCTTCGATTGATACACTGCGTTATGCAATGCGAATGAAGTGTATTGAGCTTTGGCATATATTTACTAAACTAAAGATTGGTTAAGGTATTTTTCGAAGAATTCATCTAAAAGTTTTCAATTTGCTTATTGCAAAGCAAGCCTTTTACTTTCTTCTTCTACTCGAAACAGAGTATTACCCAGTTGATTGACTTCAGCCCAAAACATTGCCTTTTTGTGTCGTTTGTTCTGACATTGGCAATTTTGCTGTGCAGCTTTTGGTGGAAATGGCAAATTGAATGCGAAATTGAACTTTTGCAAGCCAGCTGTGAGGAATTGTAAAGGGGACGGAAAATTAGGGTTGAAGAGTCATAAGGGGTTAGTTTTTTGTTTTGTTTTTTTTTTGGGGCGGCACACACACACAAAAATTGTTTGGCAGCAAGGTGCGCTACATTTCCGCACGGGAAATTTCATGTAATTGTGTTCGATGTCGATGACATGGAGCGCCGGAAACTGTTGCTCACAATTTTTAGCATACCCTCACTGGAAAAAGCAAAAATCAAAAAAAAAAAACACAGCGCATAAAAATAAATTGATAAAGCTCAACGTGCTGCGAGTTCATTAAAGATTTAGCTGCTCAAGCTTAGTTGAAAGCTATGTAGATTGCGAGTACGACGCGTGTGCCAGCGCAGGTAAATTACAGATTATAATTATTGTTATTGGAATACGCGTCGGCAGTAAAAGTTGAGCCAAAGAAAAATCGTTCCAGATACTTGACAGTTAAGCCTGAAAACGTGATAAAAACACTAAAAGTTAAGCGAATTTTCAATCAAAAGATTTTACTTGCATTAAATATTTGCAAAATTTGTTTTTAATATAAATTGCTTATACTTGAAAAGCAAATACAAAATACCTTTGTCAGAACCCTTCGAAAAGGCACAAACAGGCTTCACACAATCAATAAACACGGCGTATACGCAATGTGTGCGACTTTCTGCAAAGACGCAGCCGCAGGCAACAAACAACAAAGCACACAAGCAAACAAACAGGCGCAATTCATAAATTTTGTGTATGTGCAAAGGACATGCAAAGACATTGCCCAGGATGGCTGCAACCCCAGAAAATCCAAAACCTATTCTCACTTCGCCTCTTTGCCACAAGTTGGACAATGTTGAATGCTTTTTTTTTTTTGTTAAGAATAAAAAAAATGGATCAATATTTTCTCAGCAGCAGTTGGAGAAGCAGTGCAAGACATTGTGTGTGTGTGTGTGTATATCTGTGTTTGTCCTTGCAAGGACAATTGTGTCGCGTGTAAATTGCGTCTGTTTGTCACAAACACAAAACCAGCTCTTCTTCTTCTCTTTGTGCATTCTCTTCTTGTTTTGGTAGCCTGCAACTTGACCCTAAAGCAAAAATCAACTGCATTTTGTTTTGCTTTTGCAAAAAGTGTTGGCAATTAGCAGCTGCCAGTGGAAAAGCCGCAAAGAAATTATTATAACGCTCTCTTTCTCCCTCTCTTTAAGTGAAACAAATCGGCGCCATTTTACCTTGAAATACACAATGACAACAACAACAACAAATATCAACAAAAAACAAATTTCGTAGCAGAAACCAAAAATGCGCGGCCAGCAAAAATATTTCAAACCAACAGCATATTGTTTACAAATATTTGCCAGAAAAACTAATTGCGTTTAAATTTCATACACAACAAAACAAATTCTGTACACAATTTGATGCAAAGCAAAAGAATTTTTGCTAAAATTGCACCGAAAAAAATCGAATCGGTTGAAATTTTTAAAACAATTGCTAAAAATGGCAAAAAAACTTTTGATATTATTTAAGTCCAGTTAATTTCTCTCAGTGTGCTTGCCTAGCCTAGCATTTGGGCTGCTCAAAACTTTCACACCTAAGGGACTTGTGTCAAGTGTGTAATGGGAAATTCGTGTTTGCCAAAGTACAAAAAAAAAAGCAACAAAAAAATCCAGACCTAATTCGTTCTGGGAAAAAGCAAAATTAAAATGAGCATTGGGTCAGTTTGCCAAAGCGACCGCAGTGCTTGACTCAGCTTTGATTAATTAACTTAAAACAGCTATTGACACACACACTCACAAACAAAAACACAGACAGCGGCATGACATTGGCATAAAATTTAATTGAATTATTGCGGCTGTGTGGCAATGTGGCATAAGCACTTTTTGGGTCAGCTACTATTAATGAACTGCAACACAGAACAGATGAGCAGCCAAAAGAATAACAACTACTTTATAAAATTCATATGCAAACACAAAGCTGATTTATTAATAATTGTATGATTTGTTTGAATTGTGATCAATTTGTTAAAAATCTTTCCTTTGCTTAAGAAACTTAAAAACAAAACCATATTTTTCGCTTATTCTTTAACTTAAAAAGAATACAAAAATAATAATACACAAAACTCAAATTAACTTCGTCTTTAAAACCCTAGTTAATATAAATATATTTATTTCATAGCCATATCGTTACGTTTTCTTTCTCCATCTACTAGCAAATCAAATCAAAATCTAATACAAAATATTCATGAGCAAATAATGCGTCGACAGCGACGTCAACGTAATTGTTTTTTTTTTTTTTGGTGTACACGCGCCTAAAAATAACCAAACACGTAAATATTGTCTAGAATGTTGATATACAAACGCACCCAAACCTGTTTATGTACACCCCGAAAAGATATATATATACATATACATACATATATATTTATAAACTGAAGATATTCGGTTTTGGGAAGTAAAAGGCATTTAGCTGATGACTACGAAGCATAAAAGTGAAATTGACCAGAAAAACAAACGGACAGCAAAAAAAAAAAAATCGAAATGAAAGCCATAAAAAAAATTTGGGGAAAAAATCTTGAGAATACTCTTTCTGGACATGGGGTATATAGGAATGGAAGGTTAACTAATTCTGAATTTTAGAGTAGTAATAAAAATATTTGTTTGACTAAAAAAAAAAAACTCAATTTTCATTTAATCATCGGAATAAAACTTCCAAACTCACCGAGGATTTCCAAACCAGATATGAATTAAACCTATAGTTAAGTATAGGGTATCTCATAGTTAAGAGTTTAGAGCTTATAAAACGTTTTGTTTTGTTGTTGTTGTTGCTGTCTGTTTTGGGACTCGAACTTTGAGAATTGGCAATTGGGAATTCATATTGATATTGGCATCGGGTAAAGGTACTTGCGTGTGGAATGCCAATGCCCCCGCCAAAGACACATGCGAGACAAAAAGAGAGAAGATAGAAAGCGAAACACATTTATAACGTTAAAATTGTCAACTTCCTGTTGAACTTTGACTTATTGGAGAACGTTATTGAACCTTTTTTTGGCCCCAATCAAAGACTAAAAGCAAATATAGCCCAACAAGTTAAGGACTTTCCCCAACTTGAGACCCTTTAAAAACGCTCCAGTGGTTAGCAATTTTTGTATTTAAGCTGTTTTGAAAATTTTCTAATTGCCAGAGAGATATGCCCTGTAATAAGAATTTTTTTGCTTGTTTTTTGTAGGAGGAAAATAAGTTGATTTTTTTTAAATAAATACATTAAATTTATTTATGCAGATTAATTCTGATCTACAAGGGTATTTATTTTTCGTCGCCCATTCTTGTAAATAATTCTCCTTTTTTTTGGGTATTTCTTTCATTACTTTTATTGTAATTTTCTTAAACATGGCAGTTGGCGTCCTTGTGGCAAACAACAACAAAGCGAGAAAGCAAGAAGGATAGAGAAAGTGAGAGAGCACGGCCCTTGGCGTGTTTTTGCAGAGGCCGAGTGCTGCTTTGCATTTAATTACGCTTAAAAATTAATTAATTTCTTTTTTGTGAAGTGACTTGAGACATAATCAAGCAACCGCCTTTAAGTATGCTACACAGTGCGGCCTCTTTTATCCTTGTGTCCCCTTTGAGTGTAAGGGTTGCGTACTTGTCTTTTAAATAATTCAACATGCGCTGTTCAGTGGCAAGCAACAACAAAAACAACCGTATCTGCATTGCGAAACCTTTAAATGCCAAGGATAGTTGCGTGGATTTTTTCTTCTTCTTTTGTGGGTTAATGCGAATCGGTTTTTTGGTTCGGTTTTTTGTTTACTTTTCTGAATTTGTTTCAAGATTTAAGAGCAGAGCTATAAAAGCGGCTTAAGCACAGAGCATTCTTTTTTTAAATTGACAAGCTTCTTAGACTTAAATGTTTGGAGAATAAAATTAATTACTTTGATGGAGTGGACTGCAATTTGTTTAGAAGAAAGTAACGAGGTTTAGCACGTAATATATTCTTTTAAAAAAGTAAATGTTTCAATACCAGTTCGATCATGATGAAGGAATATTCAAAGTACATATTCATTGGAAGACTCACCTGAAAGAAAACAAAGAATTATAAATTTATTAATATTTTTAATTAACGTTAAACAAAGTACATTTAATAACTGACAAATTAAGTTGAATCCGAAATAAACTGTTTGTTGTTTCTTATTTACTTATTGGAATTTTTTAAGTAAATTCTCTCAACAATTGAGAACACAAGGCAAACAATAAACTCAATAGCTTTGTTGTTATTATTATATTCACAATTGTTGTTGTTTGCACTTTTTGAATAGCTGACACAAAACAGCAACGTTAAAGGAGAGCGAGCAACGGCAGTTGAATGAAGCGAACAAAAGATAAAGAGAAACCGAGCAGCTTGCACCAAAAATCTAAAACCAAAAATTTGCATTTGCCAAAAACAAATTTGAACAACTCAGCGGGGCAGCGCTGTCAACAACAACAGCAAAAACAACAACAGTTGAGTCAATTTGTGCATTTGAAGGTCAGTAAGAGTTGTTGTTGTTGGCGTTACTGTTAGTACACTAGAAAGCAGCGGAAGAAGCGCACACACCAACACCAACTAAAAAGATACACAGAACAAGCGACGAGAAGGAAGAGTAGATGATAGTGTGCATTGGGCAGGCTTACTGGATTTTACCCTTTATTATTCGCACCACAAAGAAAAAATCAGTGTTGAAAGACATTTTTTGTTTTCGTCGACTGCATATTCTTCTTTTGTTTGTTTGCTTTCGTTTATTTTTATCATTGCGGCTTATCAACTTTTTGCAACTATGCTTAAGTTACGTATACGTAAAATTTAAAACAACATTTGCAGCTTGAATGTTATTTTGAGCTTAATTCATTGCTTATAAGCTGTTAATTAATTATTAATCGTTTAATTATTTCATTAATTGATTTTTCTACTGCGGTAAAAAGCAAATGTTTGTTTAAATTTTTCAGAGCAAACATAATAAATAAATAAACCAACCAAGCTATAAACACAAACTTAAAATTCCCTTTGGGTTCACAAAAATTAAAATATTCCATACGAAATGTAACGCAAAAAATAAAACCCAAAAAAAAGTAGCAGCAACATTTTATTTGGGTTCAAATTATGTTGGCAATAAAAAATAAAGTATGTATTTTGCTTGTAAACTAATCTCATATCTCATTCACTTTGATATGAACTCTTATATCATTGAAATTATAATAATTATGTATGTGAGTGAGCAAAAAAAAAAAAGGTAAAAGAGCGAGAGCGATAAAGCTTAAGTATATACGTATACATTCATAAATATACTTTAGTTCCCTTGGGAGGCAAGCTGCATGCTGTTTTGGGCGCCTAAAAACACACCCAAAGGATTTTCGTTTGGAGCAAAATAAAACCCCTCAATAAAAAAAGAAAAGAATTTACCGTTTTGTTTCTGTTATGTTGAACCTTATTTAAATGCGTGTGAAACCCTTTTCCCCCCAAACACACACACACGCACACTTTACCCCCTTCTACCTAATCGATTTAGCTTTCCATTTGCGTGCCAATTGGTTATTTATTCTGAGTTTACATGTTGATTGCTTATATATGCAAATCAAATAGAATTTCTGTATAAATAAATACTACATACATATCTAGGCAATTTGTACCTTTCTGAATATACTAGTATATCTCAATCGATTCAGCTTTATTTATGCATCACTATATTCGATGTACACGTACATACATATATACACCCAATTTAACAAAAACTAATTTTAAATTGAAATTTAGTTGATGGTTAATTAAATCATTCAACATTCGCCATTCAATTTTAAATATCGCTTTATTAAAAAACCAAAACATATTCAAAACAATCCAAACATATCAAATATCAATAAATTATTCTACATTTTTGCCATACAAAAGACCACAAATTTTAATGGAATTTCTCTTGTTTGGTATTTAAGCTTAAAGCTGAAAAAAATGTTAGTTATTTTTGTTTTCATTTTTCTTGGTATTTAACGTTTTGTGGTTTCGGATTTTTTCTTAAACGTTTCATTTTTGTTTTTGGCAAAATCAAACAAAGAAACAGATGTGGTTTCAAGAATTGCATATTTAAATCCCAGCTGAGACCACCTCGATTCAATTAATTTCAGCTGGCAAACAATGGAGGCCGTTTGCCTAATTGGCAGCATTGCCAAATGTAATCAAGTCGGTGCTGATGTAAAGCCAGTGGCAAGGAGAAGAGAGTAGAGTGAACATTGAGAGCATTGGCAGCTAAAACAAAAACATCTGCAAACGATTTACATTTGCTTGCAACAACACAACTCAATAACAACAACAAAACAGAAGCTAGTTAGCGAAAGTTGTCTGTGTGGCATACTTAAAAATATCCTTTACAATCATAAGGTTTGATTTCGGTGAGAAATTTAGCAAAATTACTGCCTGTCGATGGTAATCGATCAATTTTAAAAGCAAATTTCTTAGTTTTTATATTCAAAAACATGCGTTATCACACTAACTAACGATATTTATCGATTCATTTATATAAAAAATATATAATCGATAAGTTAGAAATGTAATTTACTGGACTAATTTAAAGTTCAATTGCATTTGAACTTAATCCATTTATTATTTCATTTTGCGTCCATTGTACTCAATTTAGCAAAATTACTGACTATCGATAATTATCGATCAATTTTAAGAAGCTATTACTTAGTTTTTATAATCAAAAACATATGAATATCTTATCACACTAACTAACGATCGATACATTTAAAAAAAAAAATAACCGATTAGTTAGAAATATAATTTACCAGCGTCTCTTTAACACAAATTTAAAGCTCAATTGTATTTGAACTTAGTCGAATTATAATTTTTTCATTCATTGTACTCCATTTTTCCCTCCTATTGAAGGGTACAAGGTATAAACACAAACACAATCTACAATATACACACAGATGCATCAATCATATAGCCACTAATTTGTCTACATTTGGGTTGCTGTTGTTGTTGGGTAGCTAAATAATAGGCAGACGGTAGCTACAAGAGAGGAAAGGAAGGAAGGGTTGCAACGTCTGAGTGCCAAAACATAGCAACAGCAGCAATCAAAATCCGACAGACAACACACACACACACACACACATACAAACACACACAAATATTTACATTGCACTAAAGAGGGGCGTGACAAGTGGGCGTCAGCGTTGTTTAATCGAATTATGCAACGACAACAGCGACAACAACTGTTTCGTGCATTTACATACATACATATATGCAGGATGAACACATAACGGGATTAACATATTCGATATATATGTAACTGTAACAGTATTGGCGCATCTCTGTGAATGAATGTACTATCTGTATCTTTGTATCTGTATCTGTGGCTGTTTTGCTGATGCTTTTAATTAAAATGTGCATATGAAATCGACAGCCAGCATCGAAGCAGGCACTTTCACACACAGAAACACACAAATATTGTAAATTGAATCTCTTAGTTAAATTTCATGAAAGCAAACTCACACAAACATATATTAAAAAACATACACAAGAATGTCGCAGTTAAATGTCGGGTTGCTCCTGTCGCTTATTTTGGTGATTAATTGGGAACATTGTGTGAATGCTGGCGCTTATCATACTATATTTAAAAATGATGGTAAGATACATGCAATTAAGCCGGGAAGAGAGCATTGAAGCTTCTGTAAATTTTATTTTCTCTACGAAAACCTTCACAGAATATCCGGATAAATGTGTTGTGCAATCCAAAGGCAATACTTTAATTATCGACATCGATCAAACAGCAAATTATCCGGGTAAATGTGCAGAAATCTATTGCGGTCACAATAGTTTTGCCATTGTTTACACGTGAGTTAAATAAAAAACCACTATGAACTAATTTAAATTCTTTTGATAATAATAATAATACTTTTACATATTCGTAGCTGTCCAACCGAAGATTTGCCTGACGGCTGTGTATTTGCTGAATATACACTAACTGATGGTCTATTCCCTGATTGTTGTCGTCGTCGCTTGGATTGCAATATGGTTTAAACATTAAAGTAAACCCATTATAAGTTTCGATAATGTTTAAATTATCCAGAAAATTTCCAGTAAAATCAATCAAAACTTAAAAAATTTATATATTTCTTCTTACTTAGCCTAACATACACAAACCTAAAGCATTGTCCATACCTTAGATCAATCTGTGCTTTTGCATCAACAAACTGATAATGTGTACTCTGTACTACTTAACGATTGAAAATTAAACAATACTAGATTTTATTGAGAAAATTCTAAGTGGGTTTTTTTTTTATTTTGTTCAAATCTGAATTTTTTTAATCATAGCACATCATTTAAACTTTGTCATTTTAAAAGCTCTTTAAATTGTTTATAGTATTTGTATAAATATAAATTTAGAATATGAGATTATTAATTTTTGTTTTTTTTGCGTATTTAACAATTGAACTTCACGCAGTCGAATGGATTGTCCTATATCAAGATGATAGTATGTATTAAACAGAAACCATAGTACAGTAAAACATCATTCGTTTTTTTTTTTAAAGAATTTCCCAATAAATGTGTCATTACATCAAGTTTGATACTCAATGAGGGCGTAACCATTAAGGATCCCATGCACAAATGCCGTCAAATTGTGTGTGGTAAAGATGGTGCTGCAATATTTCAAAGGTGCGTATACATAATTCATTTCAGTAGTAAAGATGCTAAGAAAGCTCCCTTTTTATAGCTGTGGTCACGTAAGTGGCCTTCAACCCTTTTGTTACTTTGGCGATTATATCAATGCTAAGTTGCCCTATCCACAATGTTGTCAACGTTCAATTGTCTGTGAATGAATCGAAGTAAGCTATGTCACACAATTAAGATATATTCATAATAGCAAAAAACACTTCATACACAAGATGTTTATTATAAAATCAATAATAGTTTTAATGTTCTTCAAGTGCATAACACAGATTCAAGCATTAAACTCAATAAACAACTATGCAGATAATGGTTAGTGTACATTTTATCGGATATATGATAAAGCTTAAAAAATGTTTTATTTTTTCGGTTTTACATATAGCTTATCCGGGTCGCTGTGTTGTGGATATGGGCACCTCGGTAGTTCTCTTAAAATTTGCTGAATCTATTAATTTGGATTCATTGCCATGTACTCGAATCTTTTGTGCAGGCGATGGCTGGGGCATGCTGCAAACGTATGTAATTCCTTAATTGTGAATATTATATTTGTAATTTTGACTCTTTTAAACAGTTGCGATCGTGTGGAACCGCCGAACGATTGTCGTTTTGCTGATTTTAAAGACTTGACAGCCGAGTTTCCAAAATGCTGCAATCGTTTTGTACGATGTGATTGAGATTTCAAATGTATTGTATAATCCTTTAATGTTTTCTTTATTTTTTGCGGTGTGTAATCAAAATTATATAAGTATGTAGAATTTTACAGTGAGAAAAAGGTAATTTTGTACTTAATTATTTACTTATCAGCGTTCAGTTCTTGTCAGCAATCAAAAGTGGAAGAATGTTATAATTCTAAGCTTAAAGCTGCTTCAATACCAAAAGAAAATGATACTTATATAGTATTACGATTTTTACACATCTCTCTAGTATTTGTAAACAAAATCAATTATCAATGCTCATTGTTGCACTGACGTAATCTTAAACCTGTTTGACCCATGTCAAACCCCAGCCAGCGATAGAATCTTAATGCTTAGCACAAAGAAAGCAAGCAAGCAAATGAATAGCCAGTGAATCAGTCATAGTTTTGAACGCGCAACGTTAAGATGAATATATTTATGAACGGAATTTTATTGATGCTGCTACTGCTGGCAGCGATAATCATGCCGCCCACAGAGGCAGCTGTGGCGCGTGGCATCTATAAGCATGTCGACCATCCCAACAAATGCTATGTTAACCCAAACCTTATCCTAAAATCCGGCGACAGTGCTAAAGCTCCAGATATGGAATGTGCTCGCATAATATGTGAAGACAACAGCATGGCTCAGATACATACGTAAGTGTTTAAATTTGGGTATATATTAAATTTAATTTATTTTTCGTTCTTCGTTTTATAGTTGTGGTGTTCAGGCTCCACCACCTGGCTGCAAATTTGGAGCCACAAAAAACCCAACCGCCGACTATCCTAAATGTTGTGATAAAGAAATAATCTGTGCCAAGTAATAATATAAACAATTCAATTTGTTAAAAATATTTTTTCTATGCTATGATTGTTTTTTTTAGCAATTGTGCTTCATCAACATCTAAAGATATATAAATATCGATGAGCTAAAAATAAAGCAGTCTAACAACAAAATTTCATCATAATGAAATGCATCTTTTTTTGTCATAAAGTGAGGCTAGCGACACTGACGATAAGTGATATATTTAAGTTAACTTGAATACGTTTTTAAAAACAAAATAAATAAAAAATATATGCAAAGCAGCAGCCTAAGCTAATAAGTAACTAACAAGATTGTTGCTGGCTGTGTAACAAAAAGTAAGAAAGAATTGTAATGAAATTAATCAAATTTGATTACTCATTTTAATATACGCACAAAATATAGAATTTTGCGGCTTATGGAAATAGCTTTACTAATCTAATTATGTATGTCAAATCAATTTGACTGCGATTCGCTATATGTATTATACGACATGTAAGCCAAATACTCAAAACACTTTTGTTTGTCAAGATGAAAAGTATTTGCTTGACTTTTTCATTGGTGGCTTCAATGCTAACTCCAGAAGCTTTTGGTGCCGTTGTTACGGGAACCTATAAAAACTCAGGTGGGTTAAATGCCAACAAATCTTAGATTATCTGAAAATTATTTTTCATTGTTAAGCTCATCCGGGTAAATGTTATATCAATGCCAATACAATTTTGAGTCCTGATGTTGTCAAAACAATACCAACTTGTCAGCAGATCTCATGTTTCAAAAATTCCCTAACCGCTATACGCACGTGAGTTAAATAGTTTTGAAAATTTTATTTACTATAGTTAATAACTGTTTCCTCTGTTTATGGCCAGCTGTGACCCAAAAATGTATTCAGATGGTGGAAATTGTACGCTTGGGCCTAGGAAGTATCTACAAGATGATTTTCCAAAGTGTTGCATCAACGTGCTTAAGTGTCCAAACGGAGATAGGGAATTTTAAGTATTTATTTGATATTGTTTGAGTGTTTTTAGTCAATACTTGTAACAACGTGTAACAACTTTTATTTCTAAAGCTAATACAGCTTAAATCAAACATCATTAGTCAAAGTAGTTTCAACTTTAAGTAATTAGAAGATGTGGTTCAAACAAATATAATATGTATATAGCAGACAAACATCCATTTTAGACGCACTTCATAAATATTCAAGCACACATTAAGCACACTTACACACACACACTTGAGCATATACCTTTGACGACACGAGGTTCAATTAGTAACAGTTAAATGCACTCAACACGGTCACCAAATCAATTTGTGGCTTAAGTTACACCGTTCTATATTTCCTTGTGTGTGTGTGTGTGTATGTGTTTGTGGGACTTAGTTAGAGATGAAACCAAAAGTGCGATAGAAAGAAATCAAAGATTAAAACGCAAAGCGAATAAGTTAAAAAATAGTAAAGTAAAGTTTGACTTTTGAGTGTTTAATAATAAGGCTCTTAATCTTAGAACTTAACTTAGCACAATCAATTTGTTGGGAAAAAGTTTAATTCGTTGTGACCTTTAATCGAATGGCACTGAAAGGGATTATTAAAAATAAAGTAAACAAAATTCAGTCAAATAAATGCATCAATACAAAACCTTTAATGGAGCTTAATTTGACCAAGCACCAAACGACACACACACACACACACATACCAAGATAGATCTGGCAATTAGTGTTGTTGGATTCGGTTTCAGTTTCGGCCTGGCTGCTATTATCTTTCCGCTTTGCAGTTGTTGTTGTTGTCACAGCTTTAGCGCTTATTGTTGTTGATGGGCTTTTGTGGAGGGGTGGGACAGCCATAACGCCTATTTGGGCTAACTGGGGCCTGAAACGGTTGCCTCAATAAAACTGCTATTTTGCCAAAATATAACTGAACCAAAGGAGAAGGAACCCTTAACCAAAGCTCGTAAAAAAATAGCAAACAAACGCCCGTTGACCACACCAAAACCAAAAAATTTAATAAAGTCGACCGAAATCGCCCAAAAAATAGGTCATAATAATCTAACGACAAAAATAAGTAGCTGTAAGTATGTAAGATGCCAAAGTTACTTATAAGAAGTTATATCCATAAAATTCAATTTAACAGGCAATTTACAATTTTCTTTAGTGCTAGCTTAGCTTTAATATATATTGAATTAAACATCAATGTTGCTATTATAACTTTATTAGATTATTACTGCGGTATTCTTGACAAATGGAATCCAGCCCTGAGCCTGCCCCGCGTGTTGCACGATAATTGGTATATGAACGATTCAATTCATCTAAACGTGAAGCACATTAATAAAAATGACTGATTCACAGATACGAGTAACGCAACAAGCATGTTTCATTATTAATGATTTGATTAGTTAAAATCGAAAAATTTCTTATAGAAATCCGAAAACCGTGCTTTAAACTTTATCAGAAAATAGGAATATTAAATCTTAGTACGTCTCATTTTTTATTTAACACATTTTCAAAAATGTTTCTATGCGTTGTAAGTTTAATTCTTTCTTTTTGAACATTTTTGACGCCAACTTTAAAAGAAATTGTTGAAATACCGCAAACAACTTGTAATAAAGTCAGAGTGAGAGAGAGGGAAAGCGAGAGAGAGTCAGCATAAAAAAGTGAATATAACAATTTTCGTGTGCCGCAAAAGTTTAAGCTTACACATCTGTATCTGTGTGAGTGTGAAATACTCGTGTATATACAACACACAAATAAACAAACTTACAAACGTACAACATTTATAAATTGGCAGGCAGGCAACTGCTTTTTTTGGGTGACCTCTCGTGCCAGTCAGTGTATATGAATATGTAAATATATGTACATATATATACAAATGTATGTTTGTTTGTATGTGCGTGCGAAAAAGGTGAAGGTAATATTGGTCAGAAGGCTAACAAACAAAAAATTCGAGCACAAGTTTCGCACATAAACTGAGCCGCAAAACTTTGCCAAGGCACGCGCAAAAAGAACCGAAGAGGCAACATTTTTTATACACAAACCGAAGATGACACACTCTTATACATTTTAATATCATTGAGACTTAAATCAGTTTGATTTGGATGTCTGATAAAACAAAGATTCACTTATGGTTGGAACATGAAACACAAATGATATACTCAATGTAAGGGCATAAAATATATTCACCAGCAAACTTAGTCGTATACATACAATATGCGATAAATGAAAGGTGAAAAAGTCGCAATAAAACATGGCAAATTTCTGGCGCTTAAAAACAAAACAAAATAAAATCTAAAACAGTGCTACAAAAATACGCCAGCCCTAACATAATTTATTCATTATTTTTCACGCGATGTCTGTGCCAAAAGAAAAAAAGACATAAAAATGGTCGCCATCATGCCGCAATTTACACAGTAACACAAACACAGACATACAAATACACACACAAACTCACACACAGAAACAAATTGAAATCCTTACAGCAGTTTCTTTTAGCATTCGCACCCATGAGATGTAGCTTCATTTCATGCCCCAGAGCGGTTCTCGCGCATTTTCTCATCAGAGATGAGCTCGTTATAAAAAGTTAAGTTACTTTTAAGCAACAAAAATATATATAAAAAGGAACAAAATTACTATATGTGGGGTAGTCCGGCTGTGCGTTGTTAACAATACCATCAATTACTTATTTTTAATGCAACTAAAATTGTTAATTGTGACTTTGAGTTTTTTATTTATCTTTTATTTGTTTGAAGTAATCGTCTTTTTCAGATCAAAACTCTTTAGATACAATACAAGTTTTTTATGCACTTCATCGGTTGCTCATATCTGGCATTAGTTTCGCCTGGTGTCCATTCTCTTTTTTTCTTGCAACATTAAAAAATGTAGTGTTAACAGTCTTATAAAATGAGTTTTGCCTGAACATGCTTATGTTTGCTTTGGTGTATATGTAAATTTTGTTGTTTAGTTTATTCCTTGCACCGCATTAAAATTTCAACCAAATTACTAGAACGAAGCAGCGAGAACTTTTGCCCTTTGTTATGCACAACGTGCGCTGTTTTCGTATATACTATATTCCAGCAACAATGATATTACTTTGGTATACAATACCTTGAAAACATTCTCAAATCTTTGGCAGTCAGGACATTCCTTACATACTTATACCCAAAACTAACTAAAAGACCATAAGATATCACTACGTATAAGTAACTGCTGTTGAGTTCTACTGCGCAAAAATGTAGGCAACACTGACTGCAATTAGGCAATAACCAGTTAAAACTAATGGTCAGTAAGTTGTTGTAAGCGAGAAAGAGAGAATCATGCTAATTATAGCAAATCGTGTCCATTACACCCCTATAATTCGCTACGCCCCATCCACAGCACTATGCGAACGGACTACTGAATGTATATTTATTTTCCGCGCACAGCGCCACAAAAGTTTATTGACTCAGTTCATCAAAAAGTTTGTAAATATATATATGTATGTATATAGATTTGTATTGAAATATTTTTGAGGCACATGGCAAAAATAGTTTACATTTTGTTATTAAGAACAATTTTTGGGAAAAAAAAAAACAAAAATTCAATGAATATTATTGATTCATAATACATAGTAGCAATGAGTACTCGTAATGTGGGATAACAAAAATAAACCACAAAACAAAACGATTGAATCAAAACATCAATATAAAATGAGGAAGCAAAAATGTGATGGCTATGGATATACCCTGTAATACTACTACTTGAGCCTTATTTTCAATGTTAAAATGCAGTTATCAAATATTTGAAAGAACATTCATATATAAACTGATTGCTTAACTCTAAATGAATGCGTTTCATTGCATTCATAAGAAAATTATAATATTCCAGTTTTCAGTTTTCAACAACAAGCAATTGCATAGATATAATAAAGTGTGCGCTGATTTAAATGCGCATTTATTGGTTACGGCTTAATTAATTTCCATTTTTAATTATGCGCGTAATTTGTAAATGCACACAAAAAAAAAAACAAACAATTTTTGGGGCCAGCTGGTTTTAACGAGTTTTCAAATGGCAAACAATTTGGTTCAAGGGAAGTCAAATTGCCAAAGAATTGTGAAAAGAAAATTAAAACTTACCTAGAAACAATGCCCGAAGTGATTACAAAATAATCAGCAGCAAAATGTTGAAGATTTTTTATAATTATTATAGTTGCTGTTGTTGTTGTTATTAGTGTTGAGCTGGGCGCGAGCGGTTGCAAAATGTTGATTAGCACAGGTACACATACACATAAGCAAATATCCTTTTGTTTAAAACTTTTTGATTTTTCAATTAAAAAAAAAACCCGATATTGAACTCTTTGCACTGAAAAATTATGAATTTTGATTACTTTCTATTGTTGTCTGACTTTTGTCTGCACACAGCACATTCAAACAACAATAACAGGCACACAGGCACTGAATGCATTTGCTGGCAAAAAGGATCTATTTAGCAGATTGCGCATACGCCATGTACCATATTTGTGTGGTGTATGAAAATTGGGTGGGAAATTGCGCTAATGGCATTTCAATAACGCATCGCAACCGCAACTTTGCATGCAAACATTTTTGGAATTTTAAATCAATCTGGTTGGTTAGTACGACGTGTTGAATAAATTATTTAGCAGAAGAGCATCCTTTGAATAATTCAAAATTCATTTCGTAAAACTACTACCTCCATCTCCCGCTTTCTTTTTTAGTAAGCAAATCGATTTTGCATGGTGGTTATGAAAATGTTAAACTTTTACTTACTCAACTTTTGGCATGTTTAAAAAACGACATGTATTTAACCAAAAGGCATCAAAACTCAGTACACACATGTGGCAAGTGGCTTAGCAATGTGGTTGCCACTTAAAGATAATACAGTCGAACGAAAAAACAGTCGAACGAAAAATATCTTTACAAATGCTTTGTTAAACTACTGAAGCCGCTAAAAGGATACTACTTAAAAACACATATAACATTAATATGTCCTTTGCGTTGCTCAAGAAAAATCTGAAGAGCAGCTTTTTGTTTTTAATACGAACTTAACATGATTTTATGACATTGAAAGCCCTTGTTGATGTGTTTTTAGCTGTATTTTTTACCTGCATAAAATGACACTCACACTCACACATACGGGACAGGAACAGTGGGAGAGAGAGACAGAGAGAGTTATATATTGGTTACCTGTTACATGTTCGGCTTAGGAGCCGTTAGACCTGACGCTTTGCTAACGGTTGTTCTTTTTTAAAATTGATATCGTAAATTCAAGACATGTAAATTCAACGACGACTGTCAAATAAAAAAGCAGCAAAAAACATGAAAATTTGTGAGCTTGCAACTTAAGGAAACACTGAAGAAGCATTGAGATGTTTTAAATATATATGTACACATGTACACAGAAAAAATTTACTAGTAAATGTATGCTGGTCGGAACATACACACATAAAAATGTAATACTTTCGCTTGACGATGATGATGATAATATTTTCTGATATTTTTTTCATTACATTGTTGTACTTTTACGACTGTTATCCTTGAGTGAAGAACTTGCTACAGGATGCTGAAACCAACACACACACACACACACACTTACTAGCTGGCGCAGCATTCGAGCAAAAAGCCTGAGCTATACTCTCACACACACACACACACAGCCCACACGCACAAACACAGAGACGCGTGTGCGAGGTGAGCGAGCTTTTTCCACCTAATGTCAAAACCGTTAGTTTTGAGCAACTGAAGAAAAGAGAGTGGGCAGAATTTTCACCTTCGCACTTTGTGTTTCTTTTTTATGGAACAATTGAATATTTTTTTAATTTTATATTTTATTATTTTTGTGATATATTTTATTGCATATTTTGAAACTTTCAAGCACTTTTCACAAACAATCAGCACTGGTTTATTTAATTCTTGAACAAAAGCCTCGAATAAGTGTTGAGTTTCAGCAATTTATGAATAAATTTTTTAAATATTTACAAACGCGCCTTGGAGCTTGTGCACAACACACGAAATGTTGTTCCGTCGCTCGTTGGGATTGAACTGAATGCTAACAAGTAAACGGCAGCCTAGCCACGCACAATTACATGGGCATTAAGCGTTCGAGCTTTTTTCACGAACACAAGACGCGTGGGTGGCGAAATTTGGAGAGTCAAACGAACTACGTTGCGATGCAACATATTAGAATCACGAAATACGCGGCACTACTGAGCACAATTATTGTTACGCCGATTTGTTATAGGTTTAACTTTGTTTTCGAACATTAATTACACTTCAGCTATGAACGATTTAAGTTATTTTCTCGGATTTTATATTAATTTTCACCCGTCGCCATTTCTTTCATTCTTTTGTGAAAATAACTGTAATAAATACGATAGCTCATCGATTGCTACTAGTATCGATGCTCAGCATCTATCGAGCGCTCAACACTACTTGTACTTGGAAATAATATGTCATCCCTCGTTGTCATATGAAAACAAATCAATTTGCTTGCTAACAAAATAAACAACAATAAACAATGTCCGACGATTATGCTTGTGTTGCCAAGGGCAAACTTAAGCTCAAAACCGATACTGACCTTAAGAAAAAGAAGAAGAAGCACAAGAGCAAGGACAAGGAAAAGGATGCACTGCAACGCGCCTTTGTCGAGCAACAAATTAGCGAATCTGGAGCCGCAACTGCCCCATCCACAAGCAACTATGAACGCAAGCTAACCAAGGCAGAGTTGGCCAGCAAGAAGCAGCAGGAGAAAATGCGCAACAAACGCATCATGGACAAGGCACAAACGACACACAAACAACGCGTAGAGAAGTTCAATGAACATCTGGACACCCTAACCGAACACTTTGATATACCAAAAGTGTCTTGGACGAAATAAGTTTGATTGTCAAGGTATTCAAAATAAAGCAGGAAGTTAAGGTGTTAAATATATATTTTTTGACTATATTGTGGGGGGGTACATAAAAGACAGGAGCCACATTTCAATGGCACTAATTAAATTAAATACATAGAAAATATAAAGGTAAACGTTAAATTAATATACAAAACAACATAAATGAGGGTTATTTTCTTAGCACTCATACATATATATATATATATGTATATATATATATATATATATATATATACGACATCTGAGCTCAAAATAAAAGCGGCGTCATTAGCTCCAGCATAGCATATTTCCATGTCCAATTGCGTACTAGTTGCTCAAAGCGTGGACGCTCATGTTCATAGATATAACCCACTTCTGGCTCCATGCATACCTCGGTATAGGGATCAGTGAGCAGGCTCTGCACGGACAGCAACACTTTGGCCACATTCAAAGCCAATGACCAGTTTTGTTGCTGGAATATATCGATGCCGACATCTCCATGTCGCGATACATTCGGATGTAAGATTTTGGTTAGAAAACGCACAGTTGGCGGTGCCATTGGATAGCGTTCGGGAAAGTAGATGAATAGAAAGAATTTTCCACCCTCGTAGGGACTGCCAGGTGGACCCAATATCGTTGCTTGCCAGTAGTTGTTCTGGCGATCCATTGGTATGGCCGAAATGCCCTCAGATTCATAGCTATTAAGAAGATTCGCTTCGCCGCGCAGAAAATTGTTGCGCATCACATTGGCCTGTTCTGCAGCCGGTGGTGGTTGGCTACCCAATTCAATGAGACAGGTGCGACAGAAACAGGACGACATCAATGCACCATACAGTTTATACCAATCGGGCTCCTCAGCGAGGCTTTCGAACAGCGGCCAGCGCTGTTTCAAATATGATTTCCACATGCTTTGTGCTGTATTCTTAACGACGATGTCGTGCCATTGCTTGCACACCTCACTGGCCATCCACAGTGACATGTCGTCCAGATAGCCAAAGATCTTGAGCATAACCTCGACGGGAATGAGGCTGGTGATGCATTTGCTGCTTCGACCGGCGCCGGCATTTGCATTATACTCATGAGCACGTGCTCTTCCCTCTGCCAGCTCCAGCATGTAGTAGGGCAGAGCTAGCGGCGCAGATGGACGCGGTCGCTTGATGGGCAACAAAAATGGATTGATTGCACGCTCATGCTCAAAGTCACGCTCCGGTGTGCCACGACGCGGTGGTTCTTGGGGCTGCTCTAGCGCGACTGGCATCTGCTGTTGTTGCACCGGCTGCTGCTGTATCTGCACCACATCCTCATCCAGCTCTGGTTCGTTATTTATTTGCTGCTGCTGTGGCTGCTCTTGTTGCTGTACAACGGGTGCTTCTTCTATATCCTCAAAGCCCATGATATCAGCATCGTTCTCAGCTTCATCATCTTCCTGCTTATCCTTAAATGGTGGCTCATCATTGCCAGAATCCTCATCATCGGATAATTCTGTCAGCATCTCCTCAGCCCGTTGGGCATTGTACAGAAACGCATGACAGGCACCGCAAAGCGGCTCACCAAAATTCGGTCCATAATAGCCATTGCAAACCCAACATTCATGACTATTCTGCAAGTGGTAAATTTACAATAAAGTAGACATAAAATGCATTGCTGCATCTTTTGCATACACACCGAAAAACTAAATGACTCTGTTAGCAGCTGTTTGTTTTTGTCCTTTTCTTCGATATCACCATCGTCGGTCATGTCGTCGTCGCTGGCATTTAATTGCTCTAGCAATTGCTCCTGTTCATTTTGCTGCTGTAAGCAGCTAGTCATTTTTATGGCGCACTGAAAAAATTGCTAAAAACACGCAAATACCAAAACGATGCCTTTTTTGTCATGCCCACGGTAGGACACTCGGTGAATAGCATCGATATTATAATTAGCATCGATAACAAGTCCGGCTTGAGTGCATGCAAAGACGTTGAATAAAAACAGGTTACACACTGACACTGTGACGTCAGACAACAAAAAATCGGATTATCTTTCAGAAGCAATTTATCTAATAGTATGAAAATCTTTTTTCTTCTTTGTCTTTCATATATCACCGTTGCATAAGTTGTGCGTTTTTATTTATAAGAACAATTGACTGGCAGCTGTATCATGTTTGGTAATCGTATATCGATAGCTCATGCAACAGACAAAAACTGATAATTACACGTGCGGTATTTATTTAGTTTATAAAGAAGCAAAATGAAGCAGAAAAAGAAACTGGGTGCGTTATTTATCTTTATAATGGATAAACTGTTTTCATATTACTCAAATCTCATTTGTTGCAGCTGTTGGTCTTAGCCGTGAGGAGCGTCAGGTGCTTGTCATTGGTGAAATCATTCAGGAGCTTCTCAAGGCGCACGAAGCAAAGAAAGATGTAAACCTAAATCGCATGAAATCACTCATCTCGTCAAAGTATGGTCTGGATAGCTCCCCACGTCTAGTGGATATAATAGCAGCTGTGCCGCATGATGCCAAGAAAATATTGCTGCCGAAATTGCGCGCCAAGCCCATACGAACAGCAAGTGGTGTAAGAATACGTTAGCCAAGTTAAAAAGAACGTCCCATTGATAATTAACTGTTTTTCTAATTGAAGATTGCCGTTGTGGCCGTCATGTGCAAACCGCATCGTTGTCCTCACATTAATTTTACGGGCAACATTTGCGTGTATTGCCCGGGTGGACCGGATAGTGATTTTGAGTATTCGACACAATCGTATACGGGCTATGAGCCGACATCGATGCGTGCGATACGGGCACGTTATGATCCCTTCCTGCAGACTCGGCATCGCGTCGAACAGCTGAAGCAACTGGGACACTCCGTGGACAAGGTGGAGTTCATTGTTATGGGTGGAACTTTCATGGCGTTGTCAGAGGAATATCGCGATTTCTTCATACGCAATCTGCACGATGCTCTCTCTGGTCATTGTAGCTCCAATGTTGCTGAGGCAGTGCGATTCTCCGAGAAATCTCGAACCAAATGCATTGGAATAACAATTGAGACACGACCGGATTACTGTTTAAAGCGTCACATCTCCGATATGTTGAACTATGGCTGCACTCGCCTCGAAATCGGTGTGCAATCCGTTTATGAGGATGTTGCCAGGGACACAAATCGTGGACACACCGTGCGCGCTGTGTGCGAAACTTTCCAAATGGGCAAGGATGCTGGCTATAAGATTGTCACACACATGATGCCCGATTTGCCGAATGTAGATTTTGAGCGTGACATTGAACAGTTCATTGAGTACTTTGAGAATCCTGCTTTTCGCTCGGATGGATTGAAAATCTATCCCACTTTGGTAATACGCGGCACTGGACTCTACGAGCTATGGAAGACAGGTCGTTACAAATCGTATCCGCCATCAATGCTGGTGGATTTGGTAGCCAAAATATTGGCACTCGTACCACCATGGACACGTGTCTATCGTGTCCAACGTGACATACCCATGCCGTTGGTTAGGTAACTATTCGCTTTGTTTGACTCATATCAATTAAACTCTACAATATGCCATCCATTTTTCTTAGCTCCGGTGTTAAGCATGGCAATTTGCGTGAATTGGCGCTGGCGCGCATGAAGGATTTGGGCACCGTTTGTCGGGATGTTAGGACACGTGAGGTTGGCATTCAGGAGATACACAACAAAGTGCGACCCTATGAAATCGAGCTGATACGACGCGATTATGTTGCCAATGGTGGCTGGGAAACATTCTTGTCTTACGAGGATCCCGAACAGGATATTCTGGTGGGATTGCTACGTCTACGCAAATGCTCCCCAGAAACGTTCCGGCCCGAGTTACAAGGTGGCTGCTCAATTGTACGTGAACTGCATGTCTATGGTTCCGTTGTGCCTGTCAGCTCTCGGGATCCAACTAAGTTTCAGCATCAAGGCTTTGGCATGCTGCTCATGGAGGAGGCGGAACGCATAGCACTCGAAGAGCATGGCAGCACCAAAATAGCTGTCATCTCTGGCGTTGGCACGCGCGACTATTATCGCAAACTTGGCTACGAATTGGAGGGACCATATATGTCGAAAAAAATATCCAACCCAATTCAAACCGAAATAATCTATGAATATATATAAGTTTTTTAATGTTATCCGTTTGTTAATATAAAACATTTCAATACATACTCCAAAAATAATTAAATGACACAAATTACATAAGTGATAGTCGTTTGTTTTTTAATTTAATAGTCAAAAAACCATACTAAAAGCATTCGAATAAAAATAGTATGCACAAAGTAAGCTATATAGTAAAATTTAGTAACTCGATTGCATAAAAATGTCGTTGCTGTATTTAGTTAAATACCAATAAAGTATTTTGAGACATACTGTGTTTCTAATACATAATTAATATTAATATAAATTCTAATTATAAATAGAGTATATATTTAGTTGATTGATGATGAGTTTTTACTTCTTGGGCAGCGCTTCCTCATCCGTGGGATCACAATCGGCACAATGCCACGAATAGCCGCGTATCTTAGGCGACTTCTTCAACGGCGGTTCGAGGCAGGCGAAATGATAGTGTCTATGGCATTCATCACAAGTCACAACCTGATTGGTTTTGCCCGTCTGTGTGCAGACGCAGCAACTAATTTCCATATTGATCTTGGGATTAGATATACGGGGTCTGCCCACACGCTGTTTGCGCGGCGTGGATTTGCGTGGACTAACTTTGCGCTGAGGCGAAGGCGTCTGCTTTGGCTCCTTGATCTTTTGAGGCGTCACAACCGGAGGAGTCGAGACAACAATCGGCACAGCAATTGTTTCGGGCTGAATGACATCTTCGACGGTTTCGACAGAGGTGGGACGCGATGCCTCATCCACGGATCTAACTGCATTGGCGGGCACATAAAAACTGCGCGATTCAGGCGCATCTTCTCCAGGCAGTCGTAATGTCTTGAATATAATTTTTATGGGTCTGCCAGCGTTGACTTTATCCGGCATGGACTCATCGGCATGAGCACGCTTCTTGCGCTTACGCTTGTGCTCCTTGGTAAATGACTTTTCCGTATCTGATGATAGATTGTGCTTGTTTTTATGCTTATCCTTCCGTTTGCTCTTGCGCGACATTTGCTTGCTACCGGCATCGTCTATGGAATCCTCACAAACCGAAAGACCTCGTCCAGCGACTGTTTGAGGTATAGCCAACAGCTCCACATGGGCAACAGCTGCTTGAACGTTCACTGGCGTCTTGCGTGGCGACTGCATCTTTGGTCGTTTGGGTGACTTGTTGACCAATTCATCGTTAATTTCGATAGCAGCTGCTGGCAGGGATTTGTTGGGTGTGCGCTTTAGCGCCAACTGCTCCTTGGGCACATCGTCCAGCGAGTAACGATCCACATAGACCAAATGACCATCTTTGTTGAATCGCGTGCGAGATTTACGCGGGCCTTGCGAGATTTCGGTAACAGCATCAGAGACATCCGATTTGTCACAGCACTCGGAGCACTGCCAGCCATACTGTTTGGATTTCTTTGGCGGTCGTGTCAGCGGTGGATTCAAACAGCCCAAATGATAATGTAACTTACAAGTGTCACACTTGACCAACAAATGTTGATCGTTGTTTCGCTTGCAGATGCCACAATTGAAGGCAGCTGGTGCTATTCCCGTGGCTGCTTTTGTGGAGTTGCTGGAGAGCTGCGTCTGATGCGTTTGTGTACTCAACAGTCGGGAGTTGTCCAACTTGCTACCCGGTTGGCCGGCCAAATGGGAGAGGGGAAATCCGACACCCATTTTAAGAGCAGCCGCTGTGGGCACTGAAATGGGTCGCTTTACTATTGGCTCCGGCTGTGGGCGAGCAATTAACTCCAGATTCGGCAAACTCATGCCAGGACAGATTAAAGCCAAGCTAGCATGCAAGGATTTAAGAGTGTTGGCCAAAGCATCCCTTGTGGATTTCACCTGCTTGCGCTCCTCCAACGCACTATCGTATTTGGCTCGCAGTTCCTCCTGCTGCTGACTCAACTTGCAGTTTTGTTCGATGAGCTGCTCTTGTTGCTGTTTGAATTCCGACATACGGACAATGCGATCCATGTAGTAGGCAGTGAATTCCACACTGAATGCAGGCGCAATATGCCACTTTTTGCGTATATCCTGCAGTGCCTGAATGTTTGCTTCACGCTGCTCCAAATGCTGCACATCCACGGCCATAAACTCAGCTTTGTCCAGGAGACGACGACAAGCGCTGGCGGAACTTGTGAGCAATCGGGACATCTTCTGTGTGGGCACCCAGGGTATTGGTTTGAGCTGCTTGTGTTGCGCATATTTGTGCTGAATCTTTAAGAGCTTCCGTTGAATGCGCGCCTGTGCGGGATTCGGATTTGCTGCGATTAACTGTTGCTGCAGCTGTGCTCGCTGCTTTGCCTGCTGCAACATATTGAGCCGAAGTGTATGATAATTCCGTCGTCTCTTTTTAATCATCTCCTTCTCCGAGTGAACCTTACAGTGAGCATAAAAGGGATCTGCAGCATCATCTTCATGGTGTGCTTCAATTAGAAAGCCAGCAACCTGGGCGCAGGTCACATGAAAATATGTTTTACACATGCCCGCATCACAGCCAATGCAGACACCAGTCCTTGCGAACAATGGGTTATCGCAAAGGGAACACAATTTGGCACCCCATTTGCTGTACTGCATCTCGAAGAGTGTCACCGAACTTAGCTGTTCGACCTCTCCGAATGCCACACCGGGCACATACAGAGCACAGATTAAGTGCACCCATTTACCCACATCTGTCTCTTTGTAAATACCGCCCTTGTTTGGGCACAGTTCGCAATCTGGCTCCGAGACTCCAGCACGGCAAGCTTCACAGAACCAAGGCTCAGTGGAGCATGTGGAATTCGTGCTGGAGATGCTGACATTATCACTTACGCCGTAGCAGCCCTCGTGCACGGAAACGCCACATGCATCACATTCGACAATCTCGTTGACATCGTCGCTTCGATCACCCAAACACACGCAACACATGCGCTTGGGTGGTGCCAGCGGTTCACAATTAAAACCATTTAAGCGATGCGCAACTGGAGCAGTTGTAACGGGTGCTAGCAGTGTTGCCGCCTGGTTATCGGCAAGCAGCTGACGCAGTTGAAGTGTCGAATAATCATCGCTTTCATCAGCGGAATCGGCATTTGTATCGCTGTCGCTGCTGCTGCTGGCGTCGCTGCTTTCGCCCTCGCCGTCGCTCTCGTCCTTTGAGTTATCAGAGAAATTGTCAATGTCTGGTAAAAAATCACTGTCTGATGAACTCTCGCCCAGGTCAAACTCAAGCAGCGCCTGTGTGGTTACTTTTGGCTGGCGAACGCGCTTAAACGGCGCCATTTATAAACAATTTGCAGTCGATCTTGTCGCCAAACGCACGAAAAAACGTCCAACGATGTAGTGATGTACTTTTGTACCGATAGAATTTTATCGTTGCAATCGATTAAGCTGACAAGAAGCAATTGTTGCTGGCAGAGATGATTTATGAAAATTTATATTTTGTTAAAAATTTATTTTATTAAACCTTAAGTTAACTATTTTCATACATTTTTATAGCACAGTCAAACTAAAAAACCTCCAATTGCTCGATAGGCAGCCACTTGGAACTTTCCAAAGCATCATACAGATGACGATCTGAATCAATAGTCTCACGATTTAGTTTATCTACATCTAGAACAAATTTGTGCTCTTCCAGACCATAATCTTCATCATTGGTAGCAGCGGGGGCAGGAGCGCTGATTCCCGTTGAACTCTGCTGCTGCTGTTGTTCGTATTGAGCGCTCCGCTGTGCACTCCAGGCTTCCGCTTGCTGAGCAAGGGTCTGTGGATTTGAATGGGATTGCGACATTGCCTGTTGATAATAAGCGGCAGCATCAGTAATTGATGGACCAGCAGCAGCCTGATCGTAATAGCCCTGCCATGCATTATATCCCTGCCAGTAGGTGCTAGTTGGATCGTAATACTGCGAATAATCTGCACCAGTGCTGGTTGAAGATGCTGTAGTCGCACTGGATCCGCCGTAGCCATAACTTCCGTTGGTATTGCCTAGGGCAGCATTTAGTTCAGCCTTTGGCTTGGGCACAGCATTGCAGATTTTGATTGGTTTGGTGCCCAGGCCAACATAACCATGCATATCATACAGTGCCGACTTTTGCTCATCCTCTATGCCAAAGCGCACGAATCCATAACCCTTTGAGAAGCCCTGACTATCCAGTATCACCTTAGCCGTCTTTATTGAAGTGTACTTGCTGGAAAAGACCTTGTACAGCGAATAGTCATCCACATCGGAGGTCAGGTCACCCACCCAGACGCTGAACTCACGCTCATTTCCAGGCATCTTGAATGAATTACTTGCCGAGTTAAGGCGAAATCGGACTATGGGATTAGTGCCGGGTATGGGTTTGCCATTTAGCTTGTGCATAGCATCCAGTGCATGATCATCTGATACAAAGTTGACAAAACAATAGCCAGCTGGCTCGCCGGTGTATTTGTTACGCATTAAACGCACTGTTGTTGGATCTTCACCCATTTTGCGAAATGCAGCAATTATGAAGTTCTCTGTCATGTAAGCCTCCAACTGCAAGAAAAAATTGACGTTTACCATTTTACTTATTTAAATAAAATGATTAATAACTTACGCTGCCCATCCATAGTTGGCAATGTACGGACGTCATATTATTGCCTTAAATTTTTTTATTTTGTGCTCAGTCTTCACGAGTAAACAAACTTTAGAATAAAATTGATAGCTAGCAAGGATGCATGACATAGGTTATCGATAATATTTAACTAAAGTTGCCACAAATTTGTAACAGAAAACATAAACAGTGCAGTTACAAAATTTCTGGCAGCACTCTATCCAGTTCATATTTGATTTTGAGTGCTTATCAAAATTTGCAAACAAAATGCGTGTAGGCTTTGCACGTTTGGCTGCTTTTACCACGAAACTTAAAGAACTGCGCATCATACTAGATCCCAAGGGTGATGCTTCAAAGGGTGCCAGGTGTGAATATTGATATTATAATGCCCTTCATTATATAATTTAATTTACAAAATTTAATTAATTAATTAAATAAAAATTAATTAATTTAATTTAGGGAATACGTACAAAGATTTTATCCCAATTTGAAAAAGACAAATCCCAACTTGGCAATTTTAGTAAGAGAATGTGAAGGTGTGCAGCCAAGATTATGGGCACGCTTTGATAAGTTTACAATTTTATTATTGTGCATTTACGTGAAGCTCTCCTTGTTTTAGATAAGGGCAAAGAAATCTCAATTCCACTAACAAACCAAGAACCTCCTGATATTCACAAACATTTGGAGGCAGTGGGCAAAGAACGCAAATAAAATGTATCAAACTATTCAAAGGAAATTGGCAAATATTTTCCTGTAGTTTATTACCTCTTTTTGTTATTTTATTTAGACACAAAAAATACAAACATGTACATATTTGGACTTAGCAATTATACTAAACTCACGATAAGCTTTGGTTAATATTATTTCTTTTTTGTACACTTAATTACTAAATGGCGGCAAGCCAAACTGCTCAGGCTTAAAATCCTCCAGGGAGCGCAGCACCTGTGTTGCATGTGCGCAACGATCTGCCGATAGACGCTCATCGGGCACCATGACGACCTGCATCCCTGCACTTATGCCCCCCTCCACACCGTTCGGTGAATCCTCAAAAACCAGACAATTCTCAGGTGTGGGCTTATCGCTAAACCTAGCTGCGGCTATCAAGAAAATATCCGGCGCTGGTTTGCCATGCTTCACCTCACTGTCCGACGAGCCGCACACCCGATGATGGAACAAATTGAAAAGCTCTCGATAATGTGTGGTCTTCAGTTCGACCATTTCAGCTCCCGAACTGGTGGCCAGTGCAAACGGCACTTTGTTTGCATGCAAATGACGCAACAAACGTTCAGCACCTGAAATAGAACAGAGTATAAAATTATATAAAATAACTACAAGAAAAATAAAATATGAAGCATTTTGTGGTCACGTTTGAAATGTGAGTATAAATGATTGATGTGTCGGCGTTCCGAGAATTGAATACCCTTGCAGACTTTGGGCATAGTTCAAAAGATTCTAAAGAACATACAGACTTATGTGAATGCCCCAAAGTTGAATGCAAGGGTATAAATAAACGTTTCAAGGGTGCTAACCTTCGAGCAGGGGCACCTTGTGCAAACGTTCGCCACACATTTTGTGATAGCGATGAAGGAAATCGTTAACGCTAATTGGTAATTGGCATTCATTGATGGCTATTTCGGCGGAACGCTGCTCCGTGGTGCCCATAACCCTAAAACGCACCGCCTCAGGATATGGACGACCAAAGCTAGCGGCTATTTTTTTTGTTACCTCCTCATATATGCGCTCCGTGTCTGCAAGGATAATCGGGGAATATGGAAGAATAAAAATAATTAGTACCTTTCATCAATTGGGCATTTTCCATTAGTTCGCGTGCAAATTCGGACTGCTTTTTGGCATACTCCTCCCATGTAATTGGCAGCTCGTAATGTTTAATCATAAACTCGGCCACGTCACGTGTCTGTAAGCCCATTAGCTGTTGTTTGATTTCAAACGTATAGGTTTTGCCATATGGATCGAGCACCTTTTGCGCCGCCTTTGAGTAGAGCGTCTCGGTGTCTGGTTGTAATCTTTAGGTATAAGCAGTGAAATTTTTACAAGCATACTCAACACTTACCGAGCAACAGGCCATCCATATCAAAGATGCAGTGCGTCACATTTCTTAAAACTTTTTGGGCCATTTCTTTGGTTGTTTTTGTTTTACTTGCTGCTCGTTATGTAACGTTGTTGTAAGTATCTGGAAGTAAGAGTTGTAAAGTTAAAGTTCTACGAAAAGGGTTCCATGAGCCTTTTGGTGCAACAGTTTTTTTCTTCTTTTTAAGCTTTGCCGGTTACCGTGGCAATTTATTTACAATATGTCTATTTGCACAGATTTTTTATTTTATTTTCGTTGAACAAAAATTATGTTTCGCTGTCCTTGGCTCAAGGACGGGAACACTTGTAGTTGCACCGGAAATGTATAACAGATAATAGCAGCCTTGACCTACAATTTATTGTGTATGCAACGATTTCTCTTTTATTTTTTACTACATCCGCGACCAACTAAAATCATCCGTTCAGCAAAACGCAACACGAAAATCTGACTCTCCCTTGCGAAATTTCGCGGAGCGTACAGCAAGGTTGCCAGACCGTTCACGTTAAAAATATTCCATTTGTAGTATACCCTATAAATACTGATTTCAATTTTGCTTGCTGCTCATTTAAATGGTCATGTTAAAATTTGTTAAGTTGTTCTTGCAGCTTGGTCAAATTGTTGTTCTTGTCCGTTTGTTTAGTTTTTACTTTGATCTCCTGGTTTTGCAGGATATGTAAAAGTGTATGCCTTGTGCGAATCAATGCTATCACTTGTTGACACGTTTGTCTTTGCAATGGTAGTGGGAGATTTTATCGTGTGAAAAAAACGATATGCCGATAACTCGTCAAAAAAAAGAAACTAAACAAGGTCATATGTATAAATGCAATAGATTGTTTTTCTTTTAAATTTATTATAAACCAAATACATTTTTGATGGTCGAAAGTATTACGTTCTGTTGCATTTAGTAGAGGAATATCTGTAAAATAAATATATAGGCGATTAAAAATATGTAAATAACAAATCTAATTTCAAGACGCACCTTAAACTTAGGCGCTCAGCAAGCAGACACCACCGGCCTTCTTGATCTTGTCCTCAGCCTTCTTGGAGAAGTATTTGGCCTTGACAATGATGGGACGCGCGGGCAGATGACCGCGACCTAACAACTTGTAGTAGCCCTGCAAAATGTAAGAGAATTAATTTTATTTATATAGAACCTTGTATCGAATGTATCTATAATAGCATTTTTGTTCTAAGTTTTTGATCTGAAAGGCTTTCTCTACATGGGGAGAGCAATTGTACGGTCGCATTAAGTCCGCCCATCGCCTTGGGGATCTCTTCATGTCAAAAACAAATCACAAATCTCTTAAGCACAAATGTCTTTCTATAAAACTTACAAATTGAACCAGATCGATAACTGGTGCCTTGGTACTCTTCTCCTTCTCCAGTTCAACGAACTTCTCGGCTCCAACCAGAGACCAGAGTTTGTCCAAATTGATTTCAGGCCTGAACTTGTGCTGGCGACGCAAGTGGAAGTTCCTCATGCCAACCTTTCCGAAGTAACCGGGATGGTATTTGTCGAAATTGATGCGGTGATGGTGCATGCCACCAGCGTTACCGCGACCTCCCGGATGCTTACGGTGCTTGCCGATACGACCGTGACCGTGGCTGACGTGACCACGCAGCTTCCTCGTCTTCTTCCTCTTCATGTTCGACTGCAAGCGTGAAAGTGAACAAAATTCTTATATTATTAATCGCACTGGTTACACGTGCATTATGCATAGCGGCATTGACAGACAATGGTGTCTGGCTTCCAGTGGAAACACATGTGCTAGGTTATGTTTGCATGCCGTCGTCGCTTTTCATTAGTCGTTTTGCTCACATTCGCATTGTTTTAGCACGGTGCTGTTTAGTGTATTGTCAACAGCATAGATGCCACTCAACGCGCACACATTTGTATATGTTTGTACATTTTGCACATTTGTTTGAAACTAAATTCAACTGCACGTCTTGTACCGACGTCCACTCACCATCTTGAGAGTTTTGAAAAGAAAGAAGTGAGCGAAGTTGGCTGCGGTTCACACTGTCACTGGACGGCTTGATGTATTATACAGCACTACATTGCTGGGGTGACCATCTATTAACGATGCGATATACATACTCCTGGATTTGAATATATTGATTAAAAACATATCTCTATTGCACTAAGATGTGCCATATTATATAAATTAAAAATATAACTGGGCTTTTAGTTCAAGAGTCAGATGTTAAAAGCTGTAAAATTTTTAGCTATCGAAACACATTCCATTGACAATGCGATACTTGTATAATCTATCGGTGTGAGAGCAACTGTTCTCTTGCAGTTCTGTAGTGATATATCGTTGAATGTTGATGGTATTTTTACATTCTGAAGTAGTGGTATTTCCGTGCTTGTCGCGAGCAGTCACATTGCTGTTTATTTATGTTTGTTGAAAATAATTTAGTCATTTCAAATTAAAGAGTGTTATTTAACTATAGATGCAATCAACATAATAAACGTAAAAAGAATGAAATATAAAGAGCAGAACTTGTACTCTGTCTCAACAACGGCAGCTATGTGATTGAGTGTTTGTGCGTTAGTGTGTGTGTTTTTCCCACTGTCTGCGGCGCTTTTGAGACCCAGAAATAGAAATTCTCTTGCCAAGCCAAAAAGGCACTTTGTATATTTTATTATGTATTATACCTGTATGTATACATAAATATATGTATTAACATATGTATATTAGGTGAAAGCGCGTGTTTCCGTCATATTTATGCGTGTGCCTGGGCAAAAGTAAACGAAAAAAATAATAATAAAAGACTAGTTGTGTGAGTCTGTGTGTGTTGAAGAAGGGAACAAGAAGCAGCCAGCGAGGGTGTACGCCTCATTACTCATCCTTATATATTATATCCGTGCCAAAGCGGCAGCGAAACAACAACAACAACGATTACAAAAAACGAACGACAGCAAGCTAGATAAAGAGGCGCAACAAATGTTTGTTAAAACGTAACAAAATTGAAGGTGAGTTTTTTTTTAATAATTAAAAAACTGTTAATAGAGTTGCTTTACATCCAGATGAGATGACTCATCATCAAAGGTGGCATCGCGCAATTCTAGCATAGGCAAAAGTTCAGTGGCATCTCACTCATTCCTCGTTTCCCATACAATTGATGCGTCACACAAGCTCCCGCACACACACACACACACACACACACACATACATACAACTGAAGCAAACTCATTGGCGCTGCACTGTCTGCCTATGCTTAATAAGAATTTCAACACATTAATAGTAATTTCAACACATTTTCTTCTTCTCTCAGCAAATGTTATTTATTACCCAAGCTGCTAAAGTTCATGCACTCCGCACAAGGAAAAGAAAATAAACTAAAAAGAGAGGTTGAAGTGATGTGACTCCGCCACTTGCATATCTATGTATGTGTGTGCTGCACATAATCCATGGGGTCAATAACAGGCAGCCAGGCCGGGCTTCTTTAAGTACAATTTGCCGGCTGAATGTTTGTTTGTTTGTTCAGCCTGAACAAAGTCTCGAAAGAAGTTGCAAGGATATCGTCACTGTAGTGGCCACCAAGCTCTTTCAACAACATGCACGTTGTTGCCATTAAACCACCACTTTCCTCCCCTCAAGTAGCCCCAATGGGCAAATTTGAACTGTTGCCAAAAGCAAAAAACCAGAGAGCAATGTGCACCGTCTATAAAAAAGAGGAACAAATATCGCCAGTTTACTTATATTATTTAGCTTCTGACTAAGGATGCTGTTTTACCTTTTTTTTTGGGCAAGAAACGAGGAAGAAAAAGCAGTCTAAAATAGTTGTCAGTGATTTGACACACCTTTAAGATAAACCAAGTTGCCAAATAAATCAATTTGGACGAGGAAAATTCTCTATGATTTGTACCAACTTTTTGATTACGATAGATCTTGAGAGCATAAGAGTTATAACTACACTTGTAGATTGACTTAATCAAAGAACAACTTGACTTTTTCTTAGATTATTTCAACATCTTCAATCTGTGACCATTTCTCATTTATTCAATTTGACTTTTGCTGTTGACCTCACTTTTTCGCGTTCAGTTGAGCAATTCGTTTTGAACAAATTATAATGGACTGCCAGTCCAACCCACACACACAACAATATCAAACATTATTGTACAAAAAAAACAACTAGAAAATCAACTTCCTACCCACTTGAAAGTCGACAAATAGGGGGAGAGTCTGTTGTTGCATATGCAACAAGTACTAAAAATAGATAGATAGATAGCAATCAAAATATATTATGGCCATATATCTCTTTGGTTTTGGATGAGGCATGCCTACAAAAATGCAACTCAAGTGCTGCCGCATCTTTTATCTTAAATCTCAACATCGACATTGAGCTCTCGAAACCAGACGTGACAAGATTTTACTGGCTGTCGTACTGCATTAGTTTGGTTTAAGTATTTTGTGTTTGTTTTCGTTGGTTTTCTTAGTTTTTTTTTTTTTTGTTTTTTTTTTTTGTTGTTTTGTTGAATTTGTTTTTATCTTGCTTACAACATTTAACATGCCACATTTGCCAAATTTGTCACACATAACAAAAGTTTTTGTTTACATTTTGTTTTCGGTTTTTCTTCTGATAATGCGAAAGAGCACATCGCAAATAGATAAAAAGAGAAATGGCAATTCTGCCCCTCATCAAATTGCGCACTTCCGGATGCGCTTCTCGTAGCTCATCATCACTATGTAGTATAATATAATTTTGTGGCATAATAAGAGCGACAATTTTGATCTTGTTCCTGGCAACTAATGGGAATTTCACCTGGGAAATATATTCAGTGCCATCTTGGGGATATTTTACAAAGCTTTGCAGTTTTGGTATTAAACGAATTAAACGCAAAATAAAAAAAATATGTTCCATTAGTTAATTAAAGTCTTTTTCAAATATATTGAATTGCTCTTTAACTAACAAAGATATTTTCATGATTTATTAGTGTGTTTGTGGATAATTTTCTTGTCTTTGTTTTGATGGCACTGAATTGTGCCTCCATTCCAATTGTTGTTGCTGAAGTCTCTTTCGGCGCCATGTGCAAGAGCTTAATGAATTAATTAAAAATGTTTGTTCAGCATGCTGCTATATAGTATTAGGGGGAATGTTAGCTCGAGCATGACCTCTGCTTGCATCATTTTGACTGTAGCTGCGGCCATGATGCACATTGATGAGCCGCAATGAAATGGGACATTTCTATATATATATATAAATACACACTTCTTCTCATCATCATCATCGTCGTCTTTCTACGGAAATATGCATATGCATGCAGTTTTTTTTTTTGCCATGAACGTTATGCTATTTCAGGGCTATATATTTAATATAAACTCATTTGTTGATTGCGGAGAAAGGTTAAAAATTATAGCAATAGAAATATAATAAAAGGGAAATTGTATTGTTTGATTTAAAAAAGAAAAGTTTTCAAATCAAACAGTTTTATTTATTGCAATATTTTTCTTCATTACATTCTTTGATCCAAATCAATATCTAAAACCTGATGCCCATCAAATGCTAAATACTCATTATCATCAAAGACAAACGGATTGGGACAGGTGAATTTCTGTTAAATGTTTACAAATTTTCCACAACACATTTTAGAACATATTTATATTATTTGTTGATCTCACGATTACTCTGAAGACTCTTGAAGTGACGCAGTTTTTCAACATTTAACCGATGCCAACTGTTTTTCACAAATAACATAATTTTATGAACTTTTTCAAAACAAAAAATCCACACAAATTAAGAGATATGACAATATTCCTCAATGAATCAAACAAATGTTGTTGATTTAATATATATACCAAAACCCCCTTTGCTATATATAATCCGTCCGTGCTTTATCCGAATTTTTTGCTGATTCGCATTCCTTGATGCTTATTCGGGTTTCGATTGACTCATTTTGTCATTTTTTGTTTTGCTCATACTCTTCATATGCTTATGATAGTTTGGTTGTTAAGAATGTATCTAATTTTTTTAAATCCGATCATAACCGAGACGATATTGTCATCTTTAGCTTTCAATCGATTCTGTTAAATCTTTTTTCATACAATAATCTCCTATGATTACCTATGTTGGGATATTGTTGTTTAAAAATTTTAATGAAATTTTAATGTCAACAGGTGTATTATCATCTTAGGTAGGATAATAATTCTTCGACAAGTTTTCTTTTCACTTTTCTCATCATTTTTTCATTATTCATTCAAATATGCGCTGTATCCGGCCAAATAGACCATATATATATACTCATATAGATACTATATATTTTTTGAGAATGTCAAGTATTTAGCAAAGCTCTCACGATCATTAGGCAGAGAGCATTTAGAGAGAATCGACAGAGTAGAGCCGTGAAAATGTTTTCGGTTTTGCCATTTTTATCGCGTTTTGTCGCAGTTTTGTGGAAGCAATGAGCGCGTGCGGTGCAATCGTTAAAGAAAAGCGGCGAAAAATACGTGCAACAATTGATGGTTGAACAAATATTTGAAAAGGTGTTTTTATAGCTACTATACGTATGCTATATAATGCTAAATACAACTGCATAACAAAGTATGTGTGTGTTATAAAGAAATCTTGTCGACAAAAAAGTTCCCTTTACAACATTGTAAATACCTGCAACGGAACAATAATTTTCTCTATTTTGGCAAAGTGTCTAGCAAGCACACTTTTCTGTATAATTTTACTATATTTATGTATATATATATATATATATCGCCTGATTTCCATTGGCATATGGGAAGAGTCGGCACGTCAAGCTTTATATTTTCGTCTCGCTGTTATTTTTGGATGCGAGAAACGGACCAAAAAAAAAAAAAAAAAAAATCAACATGTTTTGACTTTCATATTTTTGCGGTTGTTCATAGTGGCAATAACAGAAAATAATTTGATTAATCTCGTTAAAATACACAAAATGTTCTTTCGCATCTATATCCGCTACAAATTAGCACAATAAACTTTACATTAGAGTCTAAATAGAAAAAAAATCGTATGAGAACCTGTTGCTTCTGGAAAAAATAGGTTTGTTATTCGTTTTGAATATGTAGCAAGAAGCAATAAATATTTAAAAGAAATTGTTAAAATCAAAATTTATTAAATAATATGTTGTTTTTTTAAGATAACATATTTATTGGCATGCTCCTAAGCTATTTATATCTGAACATATCGAACCTGTACTTTAAAAGCTTCCTCACAGCTTCTTCAAAAAAAGTGATTTATTATGATAATGCTTTTTTTATATCACGGATTACCAATTTTTATCTTCACCCAATATATATATTCCTTTTTTTTTGGGCTATTAAATTTTAGGATCTTGTGTACATTATTGCTTTAGCTCATTTTTGAACGAATATCGTGCGATCGTAAATTTCTTGTAGCATTAATGACTCGATCATTTTGGCATGCTGTTGTAGTTTTTGATTTATAAGCATGCCGCTTTTTAAATTCAAATATTGCATTAAAATTCTTTATTGCCTTCACGAATCGATATTTCTTAATTGCTTTAACGGGCTTTTTGAGCTCAAAGATTTTAACACTAGCACTCGCGAGATTTCTCCAGAATCTAAACTAACAAAAATATGTCAAAAATTCATTATCTTCTTTGGCCCGAGAAACACAGATGTTTTTCTACTGAAATGTGTTTTTCTTGTTGGCCATAATAATAATTAAAATACATAATGAGTTTGTGTGAGTGCTTAAAACACATTGGTATTGAGAAAGCATTTGCGTGGGTGTCATAAAGAATATTTTAGAAATGCTCAAGAAGAATAAAGTAGTAGCATAGCATAAATTGATAGATATATGTATATGTTAGCGGCTAAAAAAATTTCATTGAACAATTTTCATCATACGCGCGCTGATTTTTCAAGACCAACAAACATGACAATGATCAATTATTATGAGATAAAAAAAATTAAATTAAATAAATATTTATTATACATAGAAACAACCGGCAGAGTAATAAATAGAACAAAAACTTTCCTGTTCTTGTTTTTTTGAAAACACTTTTTAAATGATCTTAACGTTTAAAAAGTTAAATTTCCCATTTGAATTCTTAAGCAGACGGTTTAAATTGCACAGATATAACAAATTCCTTAAAATTTCCCATTCTATTTTCAGCTGAAGGAAATTAAGAGCCAGGTTTCGAACCACCAGCGGCAACAAAATGGAGCAACCATTGATTGTGCGTGCCGAATACTCGTTTATGGGCAGCAACAATGATGAGTTACGTTTCAACAAGGGCGATCTAATAACGGTAACACAACGCGAAGATGGTGGCTGGTGGGAAGGCACATTAAACGATAAGACTGGCTGGTTTCCCAGCAACTATGTGAATGAGTACAAGGCGCAATTGCCGCTATCGGAAACGATACGGCCGCCAGAGGAGATACAAGAGTATCGTTCGGTGGTGCTAAAGGATTTGCTCGATTCGGAGCGTGCTCATGTCGCTGAACTCCAAGGCTTACTTGAGAATTTCCTAGAGCCTATGCAACAGACGCAAATGTAAGTGTTGGAATTAGCTAGAAATGCTATTTTCTTATAACTTAATATAAATATATTTTTCACTTCATAGACTCAGCCAGGATGAGTATGCGCAGTTGATGTGCAATTTTGTGGAAGTTGTGCGCACACATGAGAATTTGCTTATACAAATTGAGGAGTCCAACGATCGTGTGGGTAAACTATTTCTAACCAGTGCGCCATTGATGAAAAAAGTGCATCAGGCCTATTGTGCCACACATCCCAAGGCCATTGTCATACTCGACAAGTACAAGTGAGTAGGAAATAAATATTATTACATACTTATTTCTTTAATTACTCTTTATTATTCGTATCAACAGGGATGATCTGGAAAAGTACATGGAGCGTCAAGGTGCGGCAACGCCCGGCTTACTTGTGCTAACAACAGGTCTATCGAAACCATTTCGCCGTTTGGATAAGTATTCAGCCATGCTGCAGGAATTGGAGCGCCACATGGAGAGCAGTCATCCGGATCGTGGTGATACGCAGCGTAGTGTTGCTGTCTATAAGGATATTGCGGCTACATGTTCGGCGACACGACGACAAAAGGAACTAGAGCTGCAGGTACTGACGGGTCCGGTGCGCAATTGGCAGGGTCAGGAGTTAAGCAGTCTTGGAGATATTATACATATGGGCAGTGTGGCTGTTGGTGCCGATCATCGTGATCGTTACTTTGTGCTCTTCCCACAAACGTTGCTCATTCTGAGCGTTAGTCAGCGCATGAGTGCATTTATCTATGAGGTTAGAATGATTAAAATGTACTTTAATGTACATTATTCAATCGACTGATTTTTAAACAGGGTAAATTGCCGCTAACTGGCATTATTGTGAATCGTCTGGAGGATACGGATGCCATTAAGAATGCCTTTGAGATAAGTAGTCCACTCATCGATCGCATCGTTGCCGTCTGCCAAGGACCCAATGAGGCCAACAAATGGGTCGAATTGCTCAATGCCAACAATCCCAGTTTACCCATGGGCATCAAGCGACAATTGAGTAATCTGAGCAACTCTTCACTCGGCGGTCAACTAAATGCATCGCATGTAAGTAAATGATATAGTTAATCTTATTCTTTAAGTATTCATTCCACTTTTGTTGTAACTTGGCAAAAATTGAGCAGCTTAGCCACAATCTGGATTCACGTGGCTATTGTACACGTTTCTCTCTGTGTGCATACTACAACCAGCAGCAACAACAACAACAACAGCAACGTCCTTTACGCATCACATTGCCACCCAGCTGTTATCCGCCCACAGCGCCATATGCCAATTTGAGTGCACATTTTGCTCGGCTAGTGCGTTCGGGTCGCTTAAGGGGAGCCATTGTGAAAATGCTGCTGTATCCGCAGGCCAGGCAGAGTATTGATCTCAAGAGGATTGCATTGCGCAAGAAACGCTGTCACAAAGTCTCTGCCAAAATGCTCAAAGATATCAATGACAATGTTTCCTCACAATCGGAATTGGAGCGTCAGGATGCCTTTGAATTGCCCACCGATTCGGAGAGCTATGAAACCGAGTACGACGACGATGATGATGATGATGCTGCTGCTGAATATTTGCGTAGCTGCAGTTCGGATCCATTTGAATATGTACGCTTCTATCAGCAACGACCAGTCGAATCCTCATGCAATTCAACGGGCACATTTGTTGATCATGGCACGAGGCAAAAACAGCGTCACTCATCCAGCATAAATCTGATCAAGCTCGACTCTCTGGATGCAGATGAGTTGCTTGTGCAACATGAGCTTAAAAAGGAATCGCTGATTATTGGCTCCAAAGCGTTGCGTGCTTTGGCACGCAAATCAACTGAACGGAATTCCAGTGTGCATACCTCAACAGCTACCATAAATCTTGGTGCCTCAAGCATAACCAATTTTGTTGAAGAGGACGAGCTGGAAGACGGAGGTGAGGGTAGAGATCAGCCAGCACAAATGATCACACAGCCACGCACATTGCAGCAACAAAGTTCGGATGCAAGCTCTAAATATGGCGCACGTTTGGGTGGCGCTTTTATGGCCTGCGAGAATTTGGCCAGCATACACGATGATCTCAAAAAGGAACAAATACAGGAGTTGCAAGCAATAACACCACAGTTGCCCGGCTCACCCACCGAACGTCATAGCATGCCCAGCATTTTTGTGGGCAATCGTTTTAATAGCGATGCTGATACGGAAGTCTATGTGCCCAGCTGGCGGGAAAGGCATGAGCAGCAGCAGAATCAAAGTGTAGATGCTGCACTGCAAAACGATTGCGTGCACTCCAGTTCAATGGATTTGCCAGCAGCCTGTCGCACTGCACCCGATCAGCTGCAGGCAGAGCTGTTGTACAACTATGAGCAGGAGGCAGCAGCAGCGAATGTTTTAACATCCAGCAATGAACTGTGCATTGAGGCGCCGCCTCGTGATTCCATACGTCGCTGCATCAGCTATCAATATCTGCAGATGAATAATCAAACGGCACAGCTACCAAATAATCCACCACCACCACCACCGAAACATGCTCGACCACGACGAGATCAGCAGCCGCAGCTGCATAGCGATTGCAAGTGTCGCTGCTGCGAAAGTTCACAGTGTCCCAGTTCACGTTCCAGTGATAGCGGCATGGCTGGCAGCTGCACCATTGCCTCACCCGATCCTCCAAATGCCGAATGTGAAGAAGGAATAAGCGTTGGCGTCGGTGGCGGTGGCGGCGCCGGCTTTGATGTGCTGGATCATGTGGAACCCGAACGACGCTTTGATGTTTGTGGCTTGTTTCGTGAAAAGTTTCTTACACCCGAACAGACAAAGGATGAAGAACAAAAGGAACCCAAGCAGGAAACAACAGCAACTCCAACGACCACAACACAATTCCAAATCAATACAAAAAGTATTTATCTAGCATCCAGCTCAATGGATGAGACTACACGCCATCTGCCACAGTCAAATCAACATTTTACTGGCAGTTGCTCGGCAGATCAACTAAACATGGAGGCGGGTCAACCACGACCCACTTTTCGATCCGGCATGTATGCCCATTGGTGGAAGAAGGAACGTTTGCCACCGGAGGTGTTGCGAGGCATTGCCAGTGCCTATAATAAACGGCTGCCATCAACAACTCAAGCCACTAGTGGCAGTAAGGATTCGAACTCTTCAATGGCTTCCATATGCTCCAGTTGCTTTTGCTCGTTGGGCGCCAACAGTGGTTTCAGTGAGGGTGCCATCTATTGTTCCATTTGTAACAACTGTGCGGATTATTCAAATGACACAAGCACAACAAATACAACAACAACAACGGCATCAACCTGCTCGAATTGCCCCGTGTGCAATGATGAAATGGACAATGCATCCGCTTTGAGGATCTCAGCAGCAAGGAATGCTTTTGCAGCACAACCATCATATTCCTCGTCGATAGATTGCCCCATTTGTGCGGCACGCGTAGCTTTAGCAACCGAAGAAGGCAAGCAAACCGAAGTGAGACGTCGCCAAGTTTTTCACCACAAAAGTCGCCTGGATCAATTCCATTCCCTTTCCTTCTATCAATCAGACTATCAACCCAGGCGAGCTTGTTGTGAACTTGGCGTCGCTTTTTGTTCTGCACGTGTTTCGTTTGATTGTTTTGTACATTCGTTTTTTGCCACAAAAAAAAAAAAAACACACGCACATTATCATCTTTTATTTATTCAAAATTCGAAACTTTTGGCATATGCAGCACGATCTTAAAACATACATTCGGAAATTCATTTCAACAAGCATTCAGTCATCCAATTATGCACATGACTAACAAATTTCTAATTACTTTAAACAGTTTGTCATGATTTGTAATATGACCAGAAAGAAGATATGTATTAGGATTACATGTTTATATATCTCTCCTGGTTAACCGCAGAATCCATGACATATGAGCACCAAACTTATTCTTTGCCTTCTTTCGGGCCTTAATGTCATAATTGTTTGTGTTCTTTGTCTTTAAACCAAGTCAAATGGTAGATTCAGTGATAATAGCTACCCCATAAAATCATTCAATCAAACTTTTACAAACTGCTGCATTCACTAACCAAACATGAGTTTAATGCCGTTTCGAAGTGCCAAACAAAACGAACTACAAAACAAATCATCTAATGCTATAAAATGCAAAACAAAACAAAACACACACAAAACAAATATTCATATTCGATTCGATTCGATTTGATTTGCTTGCTGCGCTTTGCTTGCTGCCAAAGGATTGCCTGTGTACGTTGTTTGTTTATTGTTTGTTTGTTGCAAATTGTTGTTGTTGCTGCTGCTGTTGTTTTTACTGCTGCTGCCGCCAAGAACTTTCATCAATGAACTAACGAATCATATACTACATTCGATTTTAAATCAAACTTTAATTAATCTGAATTTTTCTCTTACCATTTGCAGATGTCTCCTCCATCGAGCCACAGCTTAATGTTGCCAACCGGCAGCAACCGCAACAACAGCAACAACAACAACAGCTCGGTATCAGTGAATGCAGCTACAGCGATGTCACAACACAAACGGAGCCTATCGTTCAATCATCATCTCAGCTACAACCAATACACGCACACTCAGCCTCAACAACATCATCTGCATCCACAACAACCACCAAGTCTACCAAGTCATCTGGGGCCAATAAGCCACAAATCAAATTCAGTCCAGATACCAAGCAGCAAGATAGCACAACTAGCAACGGAAGGCAATCAGGCAGCGCAGGCAATGCAAGCGGCAGCAGCAGCGGCAACAACAATGGCGCCAAACGCAAGGAAAGGAAGCACAAAAGGTACGTATTTATCATCATACTTATCATCACGTTACCAGACTGAAGTTTTTCTCTCATTTTTGTTTTTAGCTAACTGGACGATTAGCTGTTTACGTCCGACGCCACCGTTGCGTCCCAGTTTATTAAATGCAACCAGTGGCTCTGGTTCGGGTTCTGGATCCGGTTCGGGCAGCTCGAACAACGCATTGGCCAGCTATTGTAGCGGTCGCAAAAATCAGCCAACATTCGAGGAGGATGCTTTAGTTTTGCGCGTCTTTGAGGGCTATTGCGCTGCCTATCAGAACGGCGCACGGAACACCATACATTCGGGTAAGTGCCGACGATCTCAAATGTGCTACCTCTAGTAGCTCTTAGGATTCTAGGTAAAGCTTTGATTTTTGTGTGTGTGTTTTCATCATAAGTTTTTGGCTCAAGTTTGTTTTATACATTTTCATTTATTTTTGGCTTTCATAAATGAAATTTTATAGCTAAATTGCTTTACCTCACACACACACACACACACATACACACGCACAAATACACATAAAAACGCCCCACTTAAATGTGAAAAGCTGCTAAAAAAAAAAAAAACATAAAAGTTCTTACATTTGTTTAGTTTGGTTTTAATTTTAACAAATTCGTTAAACGTCTCACAATAATTAATAATATATAAAAATAAACAAATTAGAAAAAAAAACATAATCAAGAATTTTTACAACAAAATTGTATTAGTTTGTAAGCTTACAAAAAAAAATAAGTGTTTGACTAGTGAAAACAAAAGAAACATTTAATAAATACTCTCATGTTTTTAATTTTTCTTCATAATTTTAACAATTGGACTTTAATACTTGTATAATTTAGGAAACAACATTGAATTTATTAACTGTAACAGCTAAATGAAGTTTATACATATTTAATTTTATTAATTTTCACATTTATTGTAACAAATTTTGTAATTGTTAAGAAATCTTGACAAAAGAGATAACGCTCATAAAATTGGAATATAAATTATAATAATGTACATGTAATTATTCGATGCTATTGTGTTTTGGTCTCTTAATGCCATTTATATAATATAATAAATATTTGTTTAAAAATTCGCCCATTAATTATCTACAATTTAGTTGACTTTATTTTGTTATCGCTGTTCATCACACAAAAAAAAAAAAACACAACTCATTTGCATCACAATCATATTCATTAGTTTGGGGCTCAAATATTGCTTTAATTTGTTACTTTTTAAAACTAATTTACTTAATATAACAGGTATTGTTTTTTATTAAAATAATATTTCTTTCCCCCGTTTTAAGTACTTTTCTGCCTGCCTTTTTGTTGGTTGCTCCTTTCGTTCATAAAATGTATGTCAACGTCATCCGATATTTGCCCTGTCTTAATGTTTATCCCATATTTTGCTTTCTCAGTTTTTGGGGAATTCCCCTAATTAATTTCTTTTTGTCCCCTACAAATTTGGTTATGGTGGCTTTATTCAACCCTGCTTTATCTTTAATTGCATTATCTTAGCTGGTCTTGGTTTCATGTTCATCTAAACACACACACACACTTTTACACCTTACACACACCCACAACCCTGCCTCATTCGCTGTGTTGTTATTGTCTTTTGTTGGTATCCAACTTGGTGTTTTGGTTCTTTTATATCATATCAAACTTGCAACAGTTCAATCATTTTGCAAGGTCAATAAATTACTATGAAATTACTCGCTTTGTCTGTAATAATATGTTTTTGCTTTTGTGGTTTTTGTTCAGTGATATATTCTCCTTGTGTGTCGTTTATTGTTGTTGGTACTATTTCGTTTTTCGTTCTTCAAATATCTTCATTTTCTCTCTTTGTCTTTCACACGCGTTCAACTCTTCAACCCTGAACAACAACAACAACCCGATCTTCAACAATTTATGAATATATATATATATGTGTATACATATATATATCTATGTATATAGCATTGCAGCCATGGACACCGTGTTTACCGATACGCGGCGGTAAATTTAAAACGAGCAAAACCTTCTCCACCTCCAATCCGCAGCTGCCTTTTCTAGCCAATGCTGCAAATCATTTGACGCAACAGCAACATTATCAGCAACAGCAGCAACACTATCAACAACATCAGCAACAACATCACCAGCAACAACAACAATCGCGACAACATTCTGCCGGCAGTTTAAATTCATCGTTCATTTGGCGTGAGGCAAGTCCGAATAGCTTTAATTTGTATTCCAGTTCGGTGGGTTCCTCTTTGAATGCAGCTCAACCGGCTCAACGTTGTTCGGGTGCGCCAAGCATTAAGGATTACCAGCGTGCCTTGTCGGAGGAGCGTGCAACACGCAAATCTCTGAATCGCTTGAAAAGTGGCTTTGGATCCGGTTATGATAATGTTTGCACCTCGCCGCTGCTGCCGCGCAAGACAAAGCCCTCGCCCAAACTGCTCGCACAGCAAAGCTATCAACGCAGCGCAGGGACGACAATTATTGTTAAGCCCAATCCGGATGCACCACACCCGGGTCTCTATGATAGACGCCTGAATCGTTCCTTTGAGACATCCACTTCACATCGCTATGACGGCTTCGGCGCCGGCTATCTAATGAATTGTGGCGGTGCCTTGAGAACGAGCACGTTGCAGAGGAGCACGCCACAACTCGCAGGCGGTGAACGTTCGGACGACAGTGATGTGGAGCGTGGTGAGCCTTTATTGCTGCGCAATGGTAGAACTGGAGCAGTAGGAGCTGGACAACAACGAGCATCTGACTTTAATCCGGATGGCACCAAAAGGCAATCGGGCAGCTGGTGTTGCGGTAATTTTGTCATGAAGCAGTGGCGCAAAATCAACCATCTTTGAGTAGTTGTCACTCCATCTCTCCATCTCTCTCTCTTTCTGTTTGTTTTGTTTTAAACTTCGTGTAGTTGTGGCATGTCCTCATCTTCTTCATACTTCATATTGCTGCTGCTGCTGCTGCTGAAGCTCTGCGTTCGCTTCTTGCTTTGAATGCGCTATGCAGCTAAAATTATAATAATTATTTTATGTTTTTTGCAAAATATGCTGAATGCTTAAAAGAAATCAAACAAATTTTAGAAAAGTGTTCAGCATTTTATTAAAAAAGAAAAAAACAGTCAAGTGAGGCTGGCAACTCTATGTTTCTAATTTCTGTGTGCCTAGTAATGATAATTCTAAGAGCAGATCTGTAAATCATTTCTTGTAGAAAAGTATTTTAAAAATACTAGCAAAATGTTTTTTTTGGCTTTTAATTTAAAATCACATCGAATAACATTCAAAATTCTTTTCAATTTTTTTTTTAAGAAATGTATATATCTATTTTTTTTGATAAAGCTTTAATGTACACCTTTTAAAAAAAAAATAATATGCTTGTATTTAACATATCAAATTTTACAGATCTGCTCGTATAGCAAATTGTAATTGTGTTGTAGTTGTCTCAACTAAATGTGTTTTTTTTTTTTTTGTATTTAAATCATACAATAAGTGTAAGTTGAGTGATCTAAAAACTAGTTAGGTGCAATAAAATTCCAAAAAAGACTCAGCTTAAAAAGAAACAAAATAGCTAAAAATATTTTAATTGGAATATTGTGTAGAGTAAACAATTTTTTGTACTACTATCGTGCCGCCGAATACTTGCCCCATTAGTTACTCGCAGTGCAACTGTTCTGAAGATTCCTGATGGAATTCCTTAATGAAATCCTTGCAGATTAGCGATGCTTCACATTTTCCGTCCACGGCTTTTTATACGCGTTTTTTAATGCCACCAAGCGGAACACACACACACTAAATAAACTAGACTATACACTATATGAACATATATATTTGTGACTTGATATACATGATTTGCCATAGCTTAAATATATATATAATACTTGTGTAGAAACCATATATCTTTTAAAAGCGATATTTCTTTGTGCTTACTGAACCAAATGAAAAATTTTTTATTTGAAGATGCCCCGTGAAAATTCTATGTTACCTGCCTAGCAAAAAAAAAAAAAACTATTGAAAGTATATATTATACAAATATATAGTACCTCTGATCAAAAGAATGTGTAATGTGTGTTATCGAAAACAAAGTTGATACGCTTTAAATGTTAGTCAAAAGTACTTGGCAATAAATATCAACCAACTATTTAATGAAAAAAAAAACCAAAATCAAATTACTGTTGTGCATTATAGTATGTAAAAATGAATTAAATTAAGCTATAAGTGTTTTGTGAAACGTTGTCTAACCAAATACAATTACCATCTAACTATATTAATATTTAATCTAAATACGTTTGTATTGTGTATTCAGATAAAAATTAAATCATTTCAAGCAGTGAAAAGAAAAAAAGAGAAAAACAAAATTTACAATAAAATCATTTATATATTCAAGAGAATTTTTGTTGTATTTTGTATTTGTATTTGTGTCTCTATGTGTGGAATTTTTTTTTTAATTTTAACACATAACTATATATATAACAACAACACAAACATTAAACAATTAAAGTATTTAGTCAATTGTAGCTACGTTTTTAATTTCTAGTCAATTTAGTTGTCTCCTCCGATTATGGGTTGCACTTCGAGAAAAAACTTTATAAAGTTTTGCGATTGCTTAATCAATAAAAAATTATAACATATCATAATAATTTGTTAAGAGTTAAATTTATAGAAATATATTCCTGTTCAAAAAACATGCAGCTAAACACATTGTAAAACAAGCATTCATCACATAATCTTTCTACCCATTATACTCATTTTAAATATATATCACATACTCATTATATTCATATCACAAACTACAAATACTCATTATGCTCATTTGAAATATATCACACATTTAATATATTCACACATCAATCATTTTTAAATACGCTTCTTTGATTAGTTACACACACAACTCTAACATAATCTATCCCGTTTATCCCATTTTCTTCATGTTTTTACTTTACTCAATAACATAACCAACCAAACATCCGAAATTTTAAAAATTTCCGAAATCCGACAACAGGCCTTGAGAATGAAGATATGACACCAACATTGCGACAACTTTGGACAGCCATAAAACAGATGCAACAGGATATGTCTCAGATCAAGTTGCAGATCAACGAGGAGCGAGCGTTGAGGGTCGATTTGCAGCAGCTGTTGATGCAACATCTGGAGACGAGCAGCGTTAGCAGTGGAGCCAATACGCCCAAATGTTGACTATGTAAATGATGAATCAAAAACGGATACCCACTGAACAAAAAATAAAAAAAGCTCAAAACTATAACCCGCCGCTGCTTTTAGCTTTAAACCTATAATAAACTTGTTTTTGTTTGGCAACTCACACGGCCGCTGGTCAATTATAAAGAGAGCGTTTGTACCAAAAAAAAAAAAACTAAGAAAATTGCACAAAAATTATTTAATTACCTTAAAATAAATTAATTTATTTATAAATTTGTGAGCGACAATACTGCATGTACAATTGTTGAGCAGCTTTTTTTTGCTTTTCTAGCCATCTATCTATATGTGTACTATGTCTATCTAACCGGATAGTTAAGATATGTTTTGCTTGTTTATGGTTTTATGGACAATGCAATATTATAAAACAAAGTATATTTGTTAATATGATGATCTTTAAAATGATTTTTAGCTTTTAATTTAGCTATAATTTGTGTAAATGTGTAAGATTTCTTTTGTGAGCTTATTTTGTGTAAATGGTTCTGTGCAAGTATTGAAAACGAAATGTAGTGTAACTAAAACCTAAAACAAAAATGTGCCAATGTTTTAGAACAAAACGAAACAACGGTCAAAACAAATGTTGTATTTATTATATAGTGAAATTAATTCAAGTGTATACAAAACAAAAAAAGAACCAACAAAATTAATAAATATAATAATTAAAATTTTCTTCGATTATTACCAATTATATACTGGGAACATTTTTTTTTAGATTTGCACACTTTTAAAAATTTTATAGCATACTCTTAGGTGCCGCTTTCAAAAGTGAATTTTTGCATTGCCAACTTAGGCGCTTAAGAAAATGAAAAAAAAAAAACGGTTTTAAAGTAATAAAATAATAATTTTTTGTGAAACGATGAGGACAATCTTAAAAAAAATTTTTTAAAATCATTAAAATTGTTTTCTTAAAAAAAGTTCGGTATCATTTCACTTAGTAAAGCACATGAAATTTGATTGCAAACAATTGAATAAAATTCGCTGAAATGAAAGTTTTACATTTTGCATAGCTTTCGTAACGTTTTCTACCACAAAAATGTCCGCATGCCAAATAGAAATTTAATTGTCAAAATAACTGTGTAGTTAATGTTAGTACCTACTGATTTCGATTAGGATCGCTGTTAAACCGCAATGCGGCAACTAAGTAAATGCTTAGTCGTAAATTATTAAACCAGTGGGAAACAATGTTACAAAAACAAAAAAAACAATGTCTGCATCTAACTGGAAAAATTGTGCAGCAGTTTTTCTGCTCTGCTTCACACAGACACACACTACTGCCAAACTTTAGCTGTGTGTATGTGGGGCTGTGCATCTGCAAGATACATTCGTCTATTTTGCGGTATACATAATGAGATAAAAATCAACTAGCGCTGGCGACAAATGAGTGACAAGCGTTGTGTCCCACTTGCAACATTAGCAACATCAACAACAACAAACCAGGCAAGGAGTGAAAGAACAATAACATTTTGTGTCTCAAAAACACTTCCTTGCTTGGACAGCAGCTCTGCAAGAAAAGTCTCTCACATTTGTTTATCGGATGAAAATGACGGAAGTTTATGCTGGCAGAAATTACTAAACCTCTAATTTATACCCTAAATACTATAAAAAAAAACGAGCAAGCAAGTTTAACAGGCTAAAGTAGTTTTGATTGAAGATATCTGCTGTCTTTAGCCAAGACACACGTAAAGGAAATTTAATATCCAACTTTAACGAATTTCCCCATTTCGATACTTTTACAATGAAACTACAATTAGTGCTGATATTTATGCTTATGATGACTGTTAACAGGGTGTCTGGCTAGTCAGACACTGCCTAACACATTTTTTTATCACCAGCACGCCCTTTGCTTGTTAGCGAAATTTTACTAGCAGGTGCTTAACTAAATGGTCAAATCTTGCGGCACCTTTGCCTGCTGCAGCTGCAATTGTTGCTGTTGACTGCTGCAACATTAAAAAAGTTTTCAACTAAAACTCTAATGACAATCATTAGCAGCATAGCATGGCTCGTCTTTCATATTTTTTTTTTTCCAACTACATATTTAATTATTAATAATTAGCAATTATCTACTGACTAGCAATTTATCTCTCTTTCTCTTTCTACTCTTCTCTGTCATCATTAGACAACATTTGTTAGGCCTAAAGGCTGACGCTGACGTTGCATACTTGCTCTAAACTAATAATAGCCTTAAAGTCAAATTGCTTTTGCTTTTGAATGGAAATTCGATTTAGTGGAGTTTGTTCTCTCTCTAGCTTTAAAATCTTAATAGACTTCAACTTGGTCTACTTAATTTGAATGTGTGTTGTTTCTTAACCCATTTGAACAGCTGTTGCGTCTCCTGCTCGTCTCGTTCTTCTTACTAACTCTTATCCTCAGTTGTCTCAGTGTCTCAACAGCTTAATTTTGTGGTCTTGGCCACGTTAGTTCGCTAATGGAAATTGTAATTTCTTTGTGTCGTTCGCAAAATCCCCAATTGTTTTCCAATTTAGTTTAACTATTGTTATTTGCAGTTGGCACTTGAATTAATTTGGCATTTTCTCGCAAAACAAGCAAATTAGCGTGCATTTAATTACATTTATTTCAGTTTGTTTTCTGTTTTGAACATTTATCAAATACTAAAACAGTGCTGAGTAATTTTTAGTAAAAGGAAACTTTAATAATGGTTACAAAAGAAAAGTAAGCAAGACTAATAAAAAATGAAATTTTTGTCAAGTATATTGTTTAGATAATTTTCTTACTAATCTATTTCTTTTTTTTTAAATTTTCAAGCCCATGATAATACTACGACAAACGTGTGTGTGTGTGTGCATCTTGTTTGACTTAACTTAGTTAGGGCAGCCTTGATTTTTCCATAAACTGTGTGTTCAATGTTAATGTTGTTTGTACAGGTCTCAGCGCTCTATATCATTGGTTTGCTGCCTCTTATGACGACCTAGTAATATCTTATTTAACACAAATCGATTCCCGTGCGATCGACCCAGTTTGCCACTTGCAACAATGTCAGACAATCTAGCAACAGGCAGAACACATCAACATCACATTGTGAATATCATCATTAGAGCCAAGAACATACAACACTATATATGTGAGTTAGTTCGGTAAAGAGCAAAGCTAAGATTGTCAGTCAGTCAAAGCGCAGAGCATCATCGATACGGGGTCTTAAATACACTTAAAGAAAAGTTCTATAGCAAACGTATTTAAAACATGCCATTATAAAGTTTTATTTTCGAAGCACAACAGGAGGAATATTCTTTGATCATTTTTGTTGCCAATCGTTATTGATTCCTTTTGTCTCAGTGTATTTGTTGACTTTTGTATTATGTGCTACTCAGTAGCAATAAGTTAATTCCACTGATTGGCAGATTGTCTGCGGCACTGTGAAATGCGATGCTTCTAACCCAATTGGCAAGATATGGAAAACTCAAAGTCAAAGGCAAGAGCGACACTTGATGGATGGATGTTGCCACATCTTGCCGCATGTTGCCATGCATATAGGGCAGTTGATTTTCTGTAACCATAGGCCTTTTCAGCTTAAGGTTTACGAGCTCACATTTGACAAGCTGCCATTTGCCGGAACCACACCAAACTCATAAAAAGAAAATCCCTCTAGCCAAGATCTAATGGATCTTTCTGAACAGTGGCAATGGGTCCAGCGAGGCTTTGGGCTCCAGTCAGTCAACTGACCCTAATTACAGTCAGTGTTTATGCACAGACAGAGTGTGAAGAAAGATTTGATGACGAGCTGTGGTATTATGGGCGGATATTAATGACAATGTGAAAGCTTTTCAAGTTGACAACAACACTCAAGCCGATCAAATTCATTGCTTGTCTTTGTTGTTGTTGTTGTTGTTGCTCTATATTTGGCTCATTATGTGATTTAGGTTTTGCTAAAAACTCATTACTAAAGCATCATTTCCTTCTTTCTATGAAAGTTTTGTTTTTTTTTTTTCAAAGAAAGTATTTTGTAGAAAGATAAAAATTAATGTATTTTTTATTGGTACAAACTAAATATAAAATGCTACATTACTTTGTGTTAACTAGCTAAACATTTTTGTAATATTTTCTTTAAACATACTTTCCAACCACAAACCCGAAAACTAAAAATATTAATTACATATTTCGATATGCTTACTGTACCGTAGTCGTATCTGCATAATAAGATCATGAACCGCTAGCCGCTAACTGATCACAAACTAATTTTGGCCTCCAGGTCTAATTGCGCACTGAACAACAACAACAACAACAACAACAATAACAGCAATACTGAAAACGGCGCAAGCACGTCAAAAATGAAAAGCAAACAATAGAAAATCAGGCAACAAACTCAGTTATACCTCGAGTACTAACATATACGTGTATATCTATCTATATAGATGTATCTTGCCATAACGGAGCCTAATGCTGCTTCTGCTTGATGATGATGATGTTGAGTTTGAAAATTTATAGTGCAACACAACGGCAACTTGCCACGCGCATGCGCCACGAGCACTGAACTCTCAACAACAACAACTACTCGGATGATGATGCATTTCACTTTCGTTTTCATGCTCACTCACAATGCAGCTTATTAATCTGGCAATTACGAGTAGTGTTATGTGTATCTATGAGTGCGTGTGTGTGTATGTATTTGTGTGTGTGACAGACCAGACATAGAATTAAGTTAGTAAAACGTTTGCATTGTTAAGCCAACTAAGCCATCTCTTTCCAACTTATTCGTTTTAGATTAAAACTCGAGTCGAAATGAAGTGAAGCTGTTATTTTTTGTTGTTGTTGAATTTTTTAACGGTTTAACGTCGCGTTACGCTTTACGAATTTTGACAGTGAAAATGCATTCTTAAGCTATTAAAGCTATAAATCTTTGTGAGGCAAAGAGTGTGAATACACAATGTGGGAATTTCGTCTTGATCAATGGGAACATTTTTAATGCTACTTACAAAAAGAATTTATATTATGGAGTCGTCAAACAGCTAAAATCCAACTACGAGTTGAAAACTGATTTCGAGGCGCGGACGTTCTCAGAGAGGACTATCGTAGGCTATTTTGGCTGGTATAGTGAGTCGTGAGTTATTTGCCTTCTTGCTTATCGCTTTTGCCGCTAGCCGTTGAGCAGCAAAACACTAGTGCGTATATCCATATGACATATGTACATACATACATATAATTAATGTGCGTTTGTTATGTTTGCAGTTTTGGTGAACTTTTGCCTTCTAGTGGTTTTGATATTTCATTTCGGCTAGCGCGCATTACATTGTGTATGTGTGCCTCTGTGTCTACACAACCATATTTAAAAGTATGCGTAGCATTTGCATTATCATTCAAAAGGTCACAAATATGTAAGGCACTCTTTCATTCTCATCCAAGAACCAAATTTATTTGCAAAAAAAAACCCAGGCTTGTGACAAAAACTTGTCCACAAAATTCTTCTTCTTCCCCCATTAATGCGCTTGACTTAAAAAAAACACGAGATTTCGTCTTCGAATGCAGTCAAATATCACTTAGGCACTTAGTAAAAAAAATACAAAACTATTTAACAAAATATATTGGTATACAGAATTCGAACTTGAAAATATTTGAGTAGTTTAAATTAAGCAGATTAAAAGAACAATTTAAATGCATTGCAGCAATCTAACTGTAGTTACAAGGTTTAGTTTAGTTTACAGGGTGATCAACATAATGTACAAGTATAATGCGCAAAATTCACTCACCGGCAGCAGCAACAACACAGATGCAGTTCAATGCAAGGGCTCTCTCTCTCTCTCTCTCTCTTTTTTCGCTGAGCACTTTCACAAAAACAAAAAGCTCACACCCACATACAACAATAATTTCATGAGATGTATGTATCTCATCTTTCTTTTATATACAAACATATATATGTATATTAATTTATTTTATTTTCACTGCACTACAAACACGAGAAAAAAAATAAAATAAAGTCAAGTAATAAATTATTATTATTTAAATATTTTTTTCTAACTGCACTTCACAAAAAAGAAAAACAAAAAAAATTAAACGTAGTTATTAATAGCATATAAAATGCCTCGCTTATTTTGGCATATTTCAGCGAGTTTAACGCAACAACAACACACACGTATGGGAACGGTTATCCTCTCTCTAATTTTTTCGCGACGCGCGCAATGCAAGAAAAAGTGGCGCCCGTTTTTTTCAACCCCGATTTGTGCAGAATACACTTTTAAAAGCAATTACATGGCGATTCTACAATGTTAAAAACACTTTGCGTATGTTTATTACGTTATATAATCACTATTTAACTTTTTATAAAGCGCGTATCAATTTTAATTGAATGATAAAACGAACGATAACCTTTTTGCGTTGTTAAGGCGCGCAAAGTTCCAGGCTGACTGCCGTTGTGCGTAAAGTGGAACAAGTGGAGTTCGCGGACTTGTGGAAGGTAACGATCGCTCTCTTTAGTTAGAGCAGGACGTTGCCTGGTGCTGAGCGCCCGCATAAGCTTGATTCTAGGAAAAAACAAGTTAAAATAAGCTAAATACAAGCTATATCCAAATTCCAGAAAAACAAACGAATACTTAGATTTTTATTTAAATTAAATCAACCATCAAATCCCCAATTTTCATTTTCATTAACATATTTATTATTTTTTTGAATTTGACCAATATATTTTGCTGACAAGTTATAATTCCGACTTTGAAAAACAAATCTTATGCTTAATATCGCGATTAAAGTTTTTAATTGCATTTTATTGCGCAATTATGTTTTTACAATTGGCTAAAAACGCGCTCCACTACCGCATTGGACCACTGCAATGATAGCATTTGAATGGCAAAAAGAGCAAGGGACTCAAATGGTTTATTGTTCCTTGCGTCTTTATAGGCGAGCACCAGTGCCCAAAATTTGACAGCCTCATAAATTTTTTTCCCATTTTGATAGATGAATTTTATCACTAAGCAGAAAATAATATAGAGCATTCACTCAGTACGGCGAAGTTTATCATTCACTACCAGTGAGATCAGATCCAGGCAGAAAAAAGAGCGAAATGAGCGGTCTCTCGCCGCAAATTTTTGCCGACAAAGTCTGCAGCGCAAAAACTGCAAGTCATTCATTTGCCTGCTTTGCTTGCGAACGTTGGGCAACGGCAGACTCGAGCCGCTGGATCCAATCGTTGTGCATATGTATGCGTTCATATGTGAGCGAGCTCGCAGCCAGTGTGAGCTGTTTGTGGATAGAGAGGTCGCGCGGGGGGTAGGCAACCAACCAACCAACCAACGGACATATTGCATTAGTATGTGAATACATGTGAGTTCGGTTTGGTCGGGCTACCTGCTTTGCGCTTTGCTTAGATTTTTTATATTTTTGTCTATGCCTTGCATTTGCATGTGTGTGTTCATGTATGTATATCCAGCTCATTTGTATGAGTGGTTATTGCTATGGCATTAACTGACCTGCCGCACTTTTAGGATTTTGGCAATTTATAAACTGGTTGAGGAACATAAAGAAGTGCAATGTTAACAATATGTGTATATTTATTATTAATTGCTATATTTGTTTCTATTTATTACAGGTTTCTTGTAACTATTGAAATAACTTAGAACTAATAAAACATATACAAACATAATTACATTTAATCCGCAAATATATTAAAAATACAATGACACATTATAACCGATGTGATGATTGCATATAAATGTTATAAATTTATAATCGAATCATATCAAAGCAATCCATGCAAGATAAAGTATTTCTCACAAGCAGCAACAACAATGTCTCGCCACCCAAAATTCTATCAACGCATATTTCTTTGCCCACAAACAGCAAGTTTATACATATGTGTGTACGCCTGTGTATACGCCGCGCATTGCTGCCGAAATGCAGCAAAAAGTACAACAACCAAAAGTACTTTTTACTAGTTTTTGTTGCTTTTCGGCAACCTTGTACTCGACGTCTGTATTCTTGTTATTTTCACAAAATTGTAAATCGGCAGTTCTTGAGTTTTGCTTCAATATGCTTATTAAAGTCAAAGTTGGAAGGGTAGTATAAACTTAATATTAACCTTGTGCAAAATTTGAAATTCGTTAATATTATTTTAATTCTACATGTTTATTCTAGAATTGTTTATTGTTTATATTCAAGCATAAACAATATATATATTTAAATCATATATTCGATTTTTCGTTGACAATTATTGAAAATTGGTTCAAGGGGTATTTTTTATTTGTGCAGCTTGTGCGTCTCAGCAACGACAAGCCAGCGCGTTGTTGGTTTGTTCAGTTTCCCTTTGCGTTCAGCGGCCCGTCGATTAAAGGAGAGGCGGCGGGTCAGCGGACAGCAAAAACGGTAAAAAGTTGTTGGTACATATTGTATGCAAGTGCGATTGATACATATATTTCTTGCTGGGCCTGCCTGCCGAGGTTTTTGCTATTTTTGATATTTTCCCTTTTACATATGTACCAATGCACTACTGAATACACTTTCGTAATTTGTTCGCAACTTTGCGTAACTGTATGGCTAGGGTTGTTGGAAAGTGTCATAGGGTAAATATTGGGAAGAGTATGAATGAGCAGCAATAGCAAAACTGAAATTTGACTGCCTTGGAAGACAAAATCTTATGTTTTTTATTGCGACAAGCGCTCATAAGATTGTGTGTGTGTCCCTATGTGTATACATGTGCACATACATATAATTGTATGCGTAGCATTTGCATTGTTATTCATTGACCTGCTCCGATCGTTGTGGATGAGAACAAAGACAAAATCTTGTTTTCTTACTCAAGCTCATTTATGGGGGAAGAAAAATAGTTTTGTGGACAAGTGTTTGCCGAAGCCTAGTTTTTAGTTCAAGATACTTGGTTGGCTAGGTGCATATCAGTTGCTAGTGCAAGTGCTATGTGGGGGGGACACCTATCAAAATATCACAGAATACGTCAGGCAGGCAAGCTATTATTTATTGTTGTTCTCATCCACAACGATCGGAGCAGGTCAATGAATAACAATGCAAATGCTACGCATACAATTATATGTATGTGCACATGTATACACATAGGGACACACACACAATCTTATGAGCGCTTGTCGCAATAAAAAACATAAGATTTTGTCTTCCAAGGCAGTCAAATTTCAGTTTTGCTATTGCTGCTCATTCATACTCTTCCCAATATTTACCCTATGACACTTTCCAACAACCCTAGCCATACAGTTACGCAAAGTTGCGAACAAATTACGAAAGTGTATTCAGTAGTGCATTGGTACATATGTAAAAGGGAAAATATCAAAAATAGCAAAAACCTCGGCAGGCAGGCCCAGCAAGAAATATATGTATCAATCGCACTTGCATACAATATGTACCAACAACTTTTTACCGTTTTTGCTGTCCGCTGACCCGCCGCCTCTCCTTTAATCGACGGGCCGCTGAACGCAAAGGGAAACTGAACAAACCAACAACGCGCTGGCTTGTCGTTGCTGAGACGCACAAGCTGCACAAATAAAAAATACCCCTTGAACCAATTTTCAATAATTGTCAACGAAAAATCGAATATATGATTTAAATATATATATTGTTTATGCTTGAATATAAACAATAAACAATTCTAGAATAAACATGTAGAATTAAAATAATATTAACGAATTTCAAATTTTGCACAAGGTTAATATTAAGTTTATACTACCCTTCCAACTTTGACTTTAATAAGCATATTGAAGCAAAACTCAAGAACTGCCGATTTACAATTTTGTGAAAATAACAAGAATACAGACGTCGAGTACAAGGTTGCCGAAAAGCAACAAAAACTAGTAAAAAGTACTTTTGGTTGTTGTACTTTTTGCTGCATTTCGGCAGCAATGCGCGGCGTATACACAGGCGTACACACATATGTATAAACTTGCTGTTTGTGGGCAAAGAAATATGCGTTGATAGAATTTTGGGTGGCGAGACATTGTTGTTGCTGCTTGTGAGAAATACTTTATCTTGCATGGATTGCTTTGATATGATTCGATTATAAATTTATAACATTTATATGCAATCATCACATCGGTTATAATGTGTCATTGTATTTTTAATATATTTGCGGATTAAATGTAATTATGTTTGTATATGTTTTATTAGTTCTAAGTTATTTCAATAGTTACAAGAAACCTGTAATAAATAGAAACAAATATAGCAATTAATAATAAATATACACATATTGTTAACATTGCACTTCTTTATGTTCCTCAACCAGTTTATAAATTGCCAAAATCCTAAAAGTGCGGCAGGTCAGTTAATGCCATAGCAATAACCACTCATACAAATGAGCTGGATATACATACATGAACACACACATGCAAATGCAAGGCATAGACAAAAATATAAAAAATCTAAGCAAAGCGCAAAGCAGGTAGCCCGACCAAACCGAACTCACATGTATTCACATACTAATGCAATATGTCCGTTGGTTGGTTGGTTGGTTGCCTACCCCCCGCGCGACCTCTCTATCTACAAACAGCTCACACTGGCTGCGAGCTCGCTCACATATGAACGCATACATATGCACAACGATTGGATCCAGCGGCTCGAGTCTGCCGTTGCCCAACGTTCGCAAGCAAAGCAGGCAAATGAATGACTTGCAGTTTTTGCGCTGCAGACTTTGTCGGCAAAAATTTGCGGCGAGAGACCGCTCATTTCGCTCTTTTTTCTGCCTGGATCTGATCTCACTGGTAGTGAATGATAAACTTCGCCGTACTGAGTGAATGCTCTATATTATTTTCTGCTTAGTGATTTTATCTAATTTTTTTTATTTTTGGGGCTATTGTCGATTTGCAATAGCAGCAGTATGCTTTTGTTGCGTCAGCTGGCAACTTCCGCAGCCACTTTTTAGACTCGCTACTTTCCAGCCATGGAAGTAAAATCACGCATGCATTAGAATACCAGTTCAGAATCATATTGATTAAGTTCACGTTACAATCGGCAGTTAAAGAACAAGCGCACATATTTTTATGCTGTGAAACACTTTATATATGTAAAATATTTCTTCGAAGTCACGAAAATAAATTAAAGCTAAAATATGCTACATCAACTTTGAAAAATGCCAGATTTATGTCTATAAGCTATTCCATTTTCAAATATGCTAGATCTAGCCTGAAATAAGCTAATCTGGCAACACATACAAAGTTTGTATATCTCTTTTAGAAATGTTGTTGTACATTTGTATGAAGCTACAACTTAATAGGCAAGCATTTGTTTTTGCTTGCTGGCACAAAAAAATTACTAAAAATTAAATTAACTACATATAGCCTAAATGTTTGCCTTAAATTACTCTTTTACAGTAAAAATTGAGATAACGTCATTGCGCTCTGTGTTGCTTTTACTGTAAAAAAGCTGAATTATTTGCATAAGCTTTCCAAGGCATGAACTTAATTTCACAAACGAAACCTGCGGTTTGTAAATTCTTTTGGACATGTTCATAAATTTTAAGTTTTTTGTTGTAAGTTAAGTTGTTGCTTCACACAAATGCACAACAACAGTTCGAAAAGAGATATAAAAGCAATGTCCTGCTCTAACTAAAGAGAGCGATCGTTACCTTCCACAAGTCCGCGAACTCCACTTGTTCCACTTTACGCACAACGGCAGTCAGCCTGGAACTTTGCGCGCCTTAACAACGCAAAAAGGTTATCGTTCGTTTTATCATTCAATTAAAATTGATACGCGCTTTATAAAAAGTTAAATAGTGATTATATAACGCCATAAACATACGCAAAGTGTTTTTAACATTGTAGAACCGCCGTGTAATTGCTTTTAAAAGTGTATTCTGCACAAATCGGGGTGGAAAAAAACGGGCGCCACTTTTTCTTGCATTGCGCGCGTCGCGAAAAAATCTAAGAGAGAGGATAACCGTTCCCATACGTGTGTGTTGGTGTTGCGTTAAACTCGCTGAAATATGCCAAAATAAGCGAAGCATTTTATATGCTATTAATAACTATAGTAAATTTTTTTGTTTTTCTTTTTTGTGAAGTGCAATTAGAAAAAAATATTTAAATAATAATAATTTATTACTTGACTTTATTTTATTTTTTTCTCGTGTGTGTAGTGCAGTGAAAATAAAATAAATTAAAGTATATATATGTTTGTATATAAAAGAAAGATGAGATACATACATCTCATGAAATTATTGTTGTATGTGGGTGTGAGCTTTTTGTTCTTGTGAAAGTGCTCAGCGAAAAGAGAGAGAGAGAGAGAGAGCACTTGCATTGAACTGCATCTGTGTTGTTGCTGCTGCCGGTGAGTGAATTTTGCATATTATACTTTTACATTATGTTGATCACCCTGTAAACTAAACTAAACCTTGTAACTACAGTTAGATTGCTGCAATGCATTTAAATTGTTCTTTTAATCTGCTTAATTTAAACTACTCAAATATTTTCAAGTTCGAATTCTGTATACCAATATATTTTGTTAAATAGTTTTGTATTTTTTTTACTAAGTGCCTAAGTGATATTTGACTGCATTCGAAGACGAAATCTCGTGTTTTTTTTAAGTCAAGCGCATTATCGTGGGAAGAAGAAGAGTTGTGTTGACAAGTGTTTGTCACAAGCCTGGTATTTGTTTTTTGCAAATAAATAAGGTTCTTAGATGAGAATGAAAGTGTGCCTTACATATTTGTGACCTTTTGATATCTGTCCCACCCACAAAACACTTGCAAAAGCGAGTGTTTATGCACCTTGCCTGTTTTTTTTCGGATAAATGTGGGACAAAAACCCTTATCAGTTTAGATTTTGAGCAGTTCTGCAAGCTCACATACTGCCGGTTCCTTTAAAATAACAAAGTATCTCGAGATATACTTTAAGGAGTATTTTATTGTGCTTGAAATTAGTAAATAATAAAATAACTAAGAACACTTAAAAACATCGATGTAAAGTTAACTTCTAATAATAATAATACATCGAATAGTTTATTGGGATTATTTGAATGAATGCTTAATCTACTTTTATGGTTTAAAACATTTCCTTTACGTATATGCCAAGTAAGAATATTTTAATGTGCTAGAAATTATTTCAAATTATTAATAAATCTTCATAGAATCTTTACATTAACCATACTTCCTACACTTATATTCTATTAATGATACTTTATTATGATCCAGTTTTCTTATTAACTTCCTTTGAACTGCCTGAGTTGTCAATCTTGTTTTTTAACCCGTACTTAACAGTCTATAAAGACTTTGACAGGCACTCAATTGTGACTTGAGATTATAACACATTTACTTAGTCAACAATTGTTCTTGCTTCTTTCGTCTCTCTCTATGGCTATGGCAAAATTTTCCTCAAAAACAAAACCAAACAATGTCAGTGACATTTAATTATCTTTTGACAATTTGAAATGGAAGGTTCTTACAAATTCGTCGTGCTGGTGGAAAATATGTCTTCACTGTGACAATGTAAATATCAAAAAAAAAAAAAAAAAAAAACAACAACAACAGCAACATCAACAATAAAGTAGGAAAACTAAGCTGAACTTTAAGAACTTGCGACTCTGTACATAATCTAGCGAAAATAAAAACCAGATAGCCTGTTTGTTGTCTTATGCTGTTGTTGTTTTTGGTGTTGCACGCATCGCATTTTGAGTTAAGACGCAGCGTACTAAACCTGCCTCAAAGCACTTGAATACCTATAGATAGATGCATTTGTATCTGTATATATATTTTAATGCACCTGCTGCGATGCCTCGTTGGTTTCCTGCATCAGTGCATTCGAGCTATGTCTCTATCAGCATTTATCGTTTATGGGAATGGGGATTGGGAGGCAGTTGAACCGCAACGCCAGCAACAACTACAACTATATACATTTATGTATATATATATGTGTGTGTGTGTGTGCATGTGCATGTACAACTGTTGTAACTGTAGCCATTTGCTGGGCTATTCGGCATGTCGGTGTCGCAATGCGCGCCGCGTAACTTCTTAAAGCCAAGCAAACGCCTCATTTTTGTACTTTCTGAATACCCTATACATATGGTGGCAAACTGTAAGCTTAAGAACTCTTGACATGAGACTTGTAAGAGTTCAAGAAATAGTCTAATCTTGTTTTAAAAATTAATGCACACAAATCTTTAATGATCCGTTTTATTTAATTACAAAAAGTATTTATTTGACTTATAACGAAGTATGAATAATTTATGAAATTTTTCTGATTTTGTATAAAATTTAAGTTAAACATTTTAATTTTTCCTAATTATAAAATAAACTACATTTAAATAACTACAAAGTTTATTTCAATGATTATTTTTTCATTTTCTTATTTGATTTTAACATCTTTTCTGATTTAATATTTATTTATAGGGTATTTGTGAGCTCAACACATTAAAAAATACTTCAGTTCTTACCTTCACCTTTCACTTGGCAAACAATATACTTAATTTCTAAAGTTTTATATTTAATTATAGAGTGTTTTACAGTCGAATATAAGCATTCCCATCACAAACTTCTCATTAGCTTTGCCTTTTTTTTACAGAATTCTGTGCATTACATTTTATTTTTGACTTGTTTCTTACTTTGTTTTTGTCGCACATTTTTTAGTGTATCTTACAGTATGTTTTCGTTGTTTTTTTGTTTTTTTTGTTTTGTGTTCGTGGCATGCGGCGCATCCCAATTCAACTAGTCCCCCAACGCTTCCAGCTCATAACTGTTCATGACGCGCTTTGCCTTTTGGAAAATTAGTGGACATGCCATGTGCGTTTTGGGCCATGTTTGGTGGCGCTCGGAGCACTTGACTGACAACAACAACAACAACAACAGCAAGAAGTTGTCTCAAGACATTCACTGCCTTTAAGGCACGCCCCCTTGGCCCCGTCGCACCCCCTTGCTTAGCCTTGGCTAATCAACTGCGTATTTCAATTTACCGTTTGGCATTGCGCAAAACAAATTTTTTGTTGTTGTCTTTTGTTGACTTTTTGGCCAGAAACTAGCTAACTTTTTAGAATGCAGCATCCAGCTGTCAACTTTTTACTATACCTCGAGGTTCTTTGGGCTTACACAGAGCAAAATAAAGTGTTAGTTAAAGAAAGTTTCAGAGACAATCAAATGAATGCTCAAGATTCGAGTTAGCTGTTCTCGATTAATTAATAGTAACTAAAATAATTATGATGTTAATAAAAATTTGCCTTTAGATCGTTTTAACATCACTTTCTTACATTTTGGCTTTAAGCATTCTAACTGAATTAAATTACATTTTATTTCAAATTCTTATATAAATTAAACTTTTTTTTTAAGTTTATTTAATCTTGTTATCATAATCTTTGTAAACTTAATCTTAATTCTCTGTGCATTTTAATTTGAATTTTGTTTGCAGCGCCGTTATTTTTCCTTCTTTCTTTCGAGCTATTATTGTTATTGCTCGCTTTTCGCTATGGTCTTAAAGTACCTTTAGGTAGTACACTAGATGGCTTGCTGTTGATCTGGGTTGTCAGCTACGAGCTGTTCTAATTGTGGGAGATTTCGTTATAACTCAAAAGCACAACCACAAAGTATTGTGTGCCAATTTTCGTAACGCTATTCCAGCCTTCAGCTTTAGCTCCAGTTCTTAAACTTCAACTCCAACGCCATTAAGTAATTTTCCCATTCAAGTCAAGTCTCTGCTGCTGCTGCTGCTGCTCCAAATTCCCACAAATAATGCTATGCTGCTTATTTCTGCCTATTTTTTTTTCTACTTATTTTTATTGGTTTTATTTTTGATCAGTTGTTGTTTTTTTTTTTTTTGTGATCTTTTTTTCTGGAGCAAAGTTTTTGGCACTGCAGTGCATTGGAGCGAAAGTGTGCTGAGTGTATTATTATCTTAGATCTTAAAGTGATGTTGGATTAGGGTTTTGGGCTTTGGCTATCGCAAGCCCCATTTGCCATTGGAAATTAGTCATGGCTTCAATGCTTTCAATGTTTAGCTTAATAGCTGATTCGTGAGCTCCAAAAGTAAATCTTTTTTAAAACAAAAGGGTTTGCAGAAACCTTAGCTAATCTTTAATGTGTTTTACCCGGAAAGTAAGCAAAATCTAGGAACTGAGGTTGTTAAATAAAAAAAAAAATACTACGAAATAATTATAATTATAATAATAATTTGTCAACAACAATCAAACAATCAATTGCCTTAATTCACTTGATTTCTAAGTATTTTTTAAATTTTTGAAATGACTCTCATCGTTGTCAGAAGTTTCTCAACAATTTTCGTAGTTGTTCTCTCATTTTCGTTTCAGCTGAACTCAAAATTTAATGGGACTTGCTTACTTTCAGTACTTGACCCATTTGTCATTTCACAATGGCATTTTACAAAGTTTGACACCGATCTCTGACCATTAAAGCACTTACATCAGAATCATTATATTCATTTAAAGTGCTTGCTGTCATTAGCCCAGAATCTGTTCTTACCACCTTAACCTTTTGCCTGATTTACGTAGTTAATGGTTAATTTTTAATGTTGTGTCTCTTTGTGTTTCTCTTGGTTGTAATAATAATAACAGAATGCTTATCAACGGGCTAGATCATGCTTAAGCCACAGAATCACAGATAACCTACTTCTCCTTGTGACCCAAAATCGTATCTTAAACACAAATCGCAGTAATTAGAACCCAAAGGTAACCAAGTAAAACGCGTTGTGAATTGTGGGAGGTAAGAGAATTTCAATTTTTAAAACTAATTGCTCATAGAAAAAGTATTCATGCTGTGCTTTTTACAGTCTTTTCTCTTTTAGCCCATTAAAAAAAAAATACATATAACAAAATATAAGACTCAATATTCTACTAATTGGCTGCATTCAAATATTTTGTTTTAAGCTTTTTATATGTTGTTTAAATAAGTACCTTTCATCAAAAGGACCATAAGTGTCTTATAAGCATAGATAGATCATAATCTCTGCTAAGCACTTTTTGACTTTATAACTTTCTTCATTTTGCTTTCAATTTGTTTATGTTTTTTTTTGTTTGTTGTTGAGGGGGGTTTGCATAATGAGTGTTAATTATCGAAGCGCGAAAGAATTATGATCTCCATTAACAGTTTCAGATTTTAGATGCGTATGTTTTTGTTTTACTCTGTAATTTCTTTGTTTTGTTTTTGGCAAAAAGCAATTTAAAGCTGAGCAGCTCTATGAAAAGAAAAACTTTCACAAACAATTTTTACTTTCGTCGAGAGGCTCGCTCGCATTCTAATAACAAAAACAACAAAAGGCAGCTGCTGTGGGTTAACTGTTTGTCTAAGCTTGTTGCTATTGTTGTTGTTGTTGTTATAGTTTGGTGTCTCATTAAGTTGTTTGGCTGCTTCTGGCCAAGATCGTTGGCCCCATTATAAAGCCTAGTCTAAGATCAGCTCAAAGTCATCTCTTTAAAGTACTTTTTTTTTTTTTTTTTAAATAATAAGTACAACTTGGTTCTGCTCGCCTAAACATTGAAAGCAATCGCAAAATAAACCAGAAAAAGAAGTTGAAGTTATTTCTTGGAAGTATTTTGTTGTTGTTATTCTATGTTGCACACAAAAGGGAAACGGAAGCCGGCAGACACTAAAGATTTATGTATGCCACATGCTAATCAACGTCAAAACGCACAGTGGGTGAAATTTGAGAGCACGTTGCATTGAAATGGGTGAAGGGGGTAACGGGACCACATCAATGCAAAATGCACTAAACAAAAATATGTGTACAAAAAGAAATTTTGTTCTGTGAAACTATAAATAAATTATACATATATAAATTACTGAAAAAAAGATACAAAATTCAAATTCTAAAAGTGCTTAAAATTAATGTTATTATTAAAGTTCTTTCTGGTTTTTGATAAAACTTACTTGAATCAAAATCTTGCTATAATTATATTAACTTTTCTTTATTAAAAACCTGCTCAGCCTAAATGCAAGTGCCTTTTGTTTTTCTCCGAGTGTACCATGCAGATGAGAAAGTCTTTTCACCCATCTGTTGGCTATCTTAACGCTCACTTGGTTTTTGTGTTCTAATAATAAAAGGCCAAACAACAATGGACCAAACAAAACGTTTCATACGAAAAAAAAAGTAAGTATAGTTAGAGTTTGGTATACATATATTTGTGATGATTATTAAAAATGCCTAATGGCTTTTCTATGCAAAATCCATTTGAGCACTTCCCTTTCCTCTCACACAGACACACCGACACACGGTCAACACATCACTTGAATCGGAAAGTTTTCTTCTTTTTTTTTATCTTCTTTTCATTTTAACTTTAGCATAGATTTTTGAAGCTTAACATTTATTTCTACCAAATTGAGCAATCAAGAAACGACGTCATTGAAGTCGTTAAAGTTAAAGTTTACGTATTGTCGGTTTATTATTATAATTATGTTGTTGTTTGTTGTTGTTGCTAGTATTGCTGTTTTATTTGCCGGCTTCCGTTGCAAGAATCCAGCAAACTTAAACTGAAAACGTTTTGTTGACGACATTTTTTGTGCCACTTTCATGCAAATTGTCCGCTCACTGTTGCCCCTTGTTCGTTGCATTGTTCTTGTTCTCACTGTTGTTGTTCTTACTCTTAACATAATTTCGTAACTTGTTGTTGTTGTTGTTGTAGGTAATAAAACGCAACGACTTTAACATTTATGTTCCTGATGAAATCATTTAATAACAACAACAAAAAAACCTCTTTCTTTCTTTGTTTATTATTTATTTCTAGTTTTAGCTGTTATGTGAATTTTAATGATATTGCCCCGCAAATGTATGAAATTTAAACTATGTCAAGACTATTTTGTCATCGGTGTCTATTATATTTCATCACACTTCCAACAAAGTTAAAAAAATTAAAAAATGGGTTGTTTTTTATATTTATTAATTACTCGTTTATTTGGCAATAATAAATTATTTGATTTTATACAAAAAACTTATAAATTAAAATACAATATTAAGCACTAAACAGCTGTTTATCAAAGTATGTTATATTCCTAGTATAATCATATAGATTTGCACAGCAAAAGGAATAAAAACTAAGTTAAAATGTAAATATGCAAAAGGTTTCCATAAATTACGATACGACAGACAGACAGATCCAAACAGTTCTTTGTGTGGGTTGTGCTGCTGCTGCTGCCACTGCTCTGATCCCGTAAGTACTGTTCGAAGGCGGTGAGCGAGTGAGAGAGAGAGAGATTGGTGAATGGAGGCAAACTGGCCCAAAAGTCTATGCGCATTCGTCTTCAGCTAAAATGGGGTTAGATTGTTGCCGGCGGCAACCTCGGATTTTTATTTCAGCAAGACAAGTGGGCATAAACGGCAGGAAAACTCGGTAGAGTTCAATGCTACACCACGAGAAAAAATATATATAAAAAAGAATTTTAAAATACAAATAGATAAAATTGGTTTCATTGACTCTCAAAAATTCTTTGAAACTCTTTCAAAATTATTTGAGAAATTATAAAAAATATTTCTATATACAAAAATAATATTTCTGCCTCGAAAAATTAAGAATAATATTCTATTTTCTTAAATTATTAATTCTTACATTTTTTATTTTTGAGTGTAATGTTGGTAGGTTTACAAGGTGCACTGATATTGTTGCTGCAGTGCACGGGGCAGCGTTTTATGCGGCAAATGGGCGGTGGGGCAGCCAAGTTTAGCCAAATGCGATTGCAACTTGTTGCTTTTGTTGTTGCTGTGGCTGTTGTTGTTGTTGGGCAATCGATGTCGCTGCAGCAACAGAACGATGCAAATGCTGATGATTATCACAGATATGGAAACAGTTACCAGCACGCTGCCCAGATTGGCGCTTATATAACGCAGCGAGGCGACATAAACTACAGAGAGAAAGATAGAGAGAGACAGAGAGAGAAAATGATAGCAGGAAGAAAGGAAAACACGATTGTTAGATTGCCAATAAGAAGAAGTAGTCAAGAGTCAAAGTTGTTGTTGCATTGGTTGTTGTTTGTTTTTCATCATTTATGCATCATCTACTTACACTCATCATCATCATCATTGTCATTGGTGGCATCAGCCATCCAGTTGGCGCCACCCATTCCCCCCCGATCCACAACCAGTTTGGCATACTTGGTGCTCGTTTGGGCTGGCGGCATCACATTCTCCACCACATCCCGCACCGCTGCCAAGCCATTGAGCTCATTTAAGCTGGCCAAGCTCAGGGCACGTCCCTGCATACGTTGTTGCTGTGGCTCCTTGGGCTGCGCCTCCTGTGTAAGCCGCTCCTGTTTGGGTTTCTCTGGTGGCGCAGTTTCCATAACCAATGCGGGCTGCTCTTCAGATTCCTCCATCGATGCCTGCTCGGATTCCTTAAGCACCAATTCACTTTTGTTCACAAAACGCATATTTCGCATCTCTCGGCCCAAACGCTCGTCATCCGGCTCGAAGGGATCATTGGACTCGATGGCAGCTGCCACACCATTTTTGCCGGGAACTGTAAAGCTGGCACGCACGGTTTGCATTCCAGACTGATAGCTGCAGACGACAACAAAGCTGATGGGGCACAAAGAGCGGGTAGAAGTAGAGGCAAGTTAATAGGGAATAAGAATTTTTCAAAGACCAAGAAAAAATCTCGTTATAAAATTAAGTTTAAAATCAAGTGAAAATGCATTCAATCTAAGATAAAATAAGTAAAGACTTATAAATATTGATTAAAAAAATGGTTAAGTCATGCTAAAATGGTTTTAATCTAATCTTACCGCCTTGTGCTATGTGTAAATATTCCCAAGTTCTCTTGAACTGTTATAAAAGTTTCGACCGTGTTTGTTTCCGGTTTGACCATGCTGCCGCATTGTTTGTGATCGATTCTCATGGTATATTTATCGGTTGGATCATTGGCATTGCCCTTAATGCCACAATCGCCGCCATCGACAACAATGAGACCACCAAAATATGGACCCGTTTCCACCTCAATTTCGGAGGCATGTGCCAAACATTGTGTGGCATGAGCAGAGACTGTGGAATGTGTAATATCGAGAAAAAAAGTGCATGAAGATAATTCTCTCTTCGCTACTTACAGCCTTTGGTTGGTATGACGATGCTCTGACCAGGCAGATGAGCAGCTGCGGTTGCTGCTCCACCTTCGATCTCGTTGTCCTCCGCATTGAAGAAGAACTCGGAACGTGCGCTGCTGCTGCGAAGGCGACGCGATTGCACTGGACGTATGTGGAAGCTATAACGGGTTGCCATTCTAAGATTATCTACAGCGGCGGCAAAGTGTTGCACATTATTCGAGCTGCAAGCGTGAAACAAAGAGCAGAAAAGGTCAGCGATAGAAACTGTTGAATTTACACTTAGAAAAATGCCATGTGCTTAAAACCGAAAGACTGCTAATGAAAGTTCTAAAACAAAGTGTGTTCTCATATTTTGGTTTTTGAGTACTTAGTTAATATTTTATAAATTTTAATAATCTGCTTACATAAAAATAAAAATAAACAACAAAAATTTCTTATTAAAAAACAAAGATCTAGATTTTTAGTATTTAAGAAAAAATACTTTTTAAAAATGATTTCCATATAAATCTTTTTAAAATATTAGAAAAAATGTTTTAAAAATGGTTTTCATTTATACTTTTTATAAAACTCTTTTCATCAGGCAGAAATAAATAGGAAGTACTAAATTTAATTGAAAATGAAATAAAATTTTTATGATATTCATTACATGTCATGTTTTGTTTGAAGTGTAGGCATATAAAATTTTAATGCGGCACTTACTCCACATGATGCTCGGCTGGTGTGGTCAAAAGTTCGTTTGTGGTGGCAACATTGGGCACATTAGTGGCAACAGTGGCAGCCGTGGCATTCACCAGCTTGACGCGACACCGTTGGGGTCCAAAGCTCTGGATTTCACAGTAGAAGATCTGAAAGGCTTTGGGTGGTTCCACATCGACGCTCATATTTGTCACGCCATCCACATTCACAATCGTATTTGTATTCGTATTCGTATTGGTATTTCGTTTGGTATCTGTGTCATGGGCCGACATCACGAACTCAACTTCCCAGGTCAGATTCACCGATTTGTAATTTGGTTCACCAGCAACGCCGCGTATCTCTGTTTTTTTTTTTTTGGGGGGGAACGAGGATTAGAAATACAAAGAAATAGTACTATAGATAAACGTTTTATAGAAACAAAAAAAAAAAAAAAAAATGGGGTTAGTCAACTGCTGCTGCAACAAACAGATGCAACTGGTAGTCCAAAAACTCAAAAGTCGCTACTTGCATGCAAATCAGTTTACAAAAAAATAGCTAAGAACTTGTTTCTCCACACACACACAAAAGTCGTCTACAACTGCAAATGTTTTGGTTTCTTATTTATGTTGTTGTTTTGCTTTTTTTTTTTATGGGTCTGCCAGTGGGCACATTGCACCATTAAGTGTTGTACTAGCTAGGTAACAAAAAATGAGATCGTGTTGTTGTTGTTGTTGCACCACAGGTGATGGATAATTTGCCTGGAAGTGTGACGGGAATTAGCATGTCCAGCTAACTGATTGCCAGTTAACAGCTTTGATCGTGAGTTATTGAATGCCACAAAATGTGTCTTAAACGTTGCTCAATGAGCAACAGCAGCAGGCAGCTTTAGCAATAAGAAAAGTGCAACCAATTTGTAGACAGTTGCAGTTCTATAAATAATCGCTGTTCAAATGTCTGTTCTTTACTTAAGCGAAAAAGGGAAAAATGAAACGGATTTTAATGTCGCTAAAGTTGTTTAGTTTTGGAAAAAATTAAATAAAGAAAAGTCTAATAATTGAATTTAAAAATATTTCTCGCAAGCATGGCAATAAATTTGACTTCTTTCTTACAGATGTTGTAACTGGGAGTAATGAACATTTAGTTCCATGACCAAAAAAAAAAAACTACTTACTCCTAGTTTCAACTTAGTTGAATAACTTTGAACAAAAGTTGCATTGTTCATTTCATGATTAAAAGTAAGTTGAGTTGAAAGTATTTCTATCCTTTGTAAAGGCTAAAAGACAGAGAAATTATAGAATAATTCTTTGGCCCATTAGATTCTACCTTTTGACGATTTTTTCTTCATTACAAATTAATTTTTCAAAACCCTGAAATTTGGTTCAATCAAAAATCCATTCAATGTTACGAATTTCCTGTTAAACAAAGGCTTTTCTTGTCCCCAAAGAGATTCACTACATGGAAGTTCTACTGTATTATGTTATTAGTAAATGAGTTTACTACTTAAATTTCGTTTTAAGGCCAACTAAATGCCAGTTGTTTGGTATTTATTTATTTATTTTTCAACCATAATTCCACTTTCTAGTAATACTACCAAGTTATGCCTCCTTCAATCATAAACAACTTTTTACAGTCCATTATCTTTCCCTCACTTGCCCAGGAATCTTAAGCGCATCTGTCCATTGACAGAATGACACATTTGAGGCAAAAACACACACAAACAAACAAACATTTCTAGAATTTAAAGTGCGTTTTCCAGTCTCTGACAAGAACCTTGCATAATTCGCGGTTCGAAAATTGCAATTTTCTGTGCTAAGCAGCTGAAATGTTGTTGTTGTTGTTTGGTTTGGTTTGTTTAGTTTGTTTGATGTTGTTGTGTTGCTGTTGTGTTGTCTTTATTTTGGCTTCTTTGCTTGCTGCATTTTCCCATGTTGAAATCATTGACACCAATTTTGAATTCGCGTGGCCGCCTCCGTGCCTCAATGCATTCGACATTTAGGCGAATTTCACACAGCCAGAGAGAGAGAGAATAACAAAAAAAAGAACATGGAAAAGTGAAAATTCACAGCGCAGTGGCACCATTCTGAGCGATCTCTCATCGCTGCAGATCTGCCAATAGAACAGCGCACCAACATTAAGTTCAACTCAACGAAGATGTCTTCTTCGTCTTCTTCTTGAAATGATTAGAAACCGATTCGCAAGACAAGTTGGTCAACGTTGCACGTTGCAGCATCAGCAGATAAATCTTTTGATTAATGTTTTTCACTCAACTTTTTGTTGGCTGCTTTTACCAGCAAGCGATTTTCACTGCTGCTGCATGTGGCAAGTGACAAGTTGTCAGCTGTCAATTGCTATTCGTTCTGCCTGCAACATGACGGTGCACTAAGTGCCATGCGTGTGACATATTATGTAATGTATTTTTTTTTTTTGTTATTATTATTTATTGTTGGGATTTGTCTTTTTGTTCGTGTCATCAAGGGAAATTTGTTAGCTGTAGACTTGAAACTTGAAATGTTTGAGTTGATTATGGTATTTTTTTTGACAAATCATTCAAGGTTGCAATAAAGCGATTTAACCCTCTAAATAAACAGTTAGTATTCAACCTTTGAATTCCATACTCTTCAGGAAACTAAGAAATGTGTTTAAATCTTTATTCAAATTAAACTGAAAGCTAAATGTAAAGAAGTTTTAAATCCCAAAATGATGTGAAAGTTGATTTCTATAAAATACATTTAAGTCAACCTTTTTTAAGAAACTATCAAAAATCTAAAGTAAATTTATATTAAAAATGAAGCGTAACTAGAAGCTTAAGCTACCAAAAAAAAAAAAAAATAACAGCTCCTAACCCAGTAATCTTTCTTTATTTCATTTCCAACCATTTTCAAATCAAATTGGGGCATTATGTAATCGGTTACGTGAACTATTAATTAATTTTAGGTTTTTTTTTTTTTGTCATTTAATAGACAGTAAATTGTAGCGAGTCAGTAATAGTATTATTGATGGCCGGTTTAGTTGTGTTGGACTGTCATTTTAGCCTGGCCTAATGAGACTTTTGCTCTCAACCAAACCAATCATTAAAAACAACCAAGAAAATGCAGAAGAAGAAGTAGAAGAAAAAAAGAAACGCTACCGCAATTTCCGCCACAGTTTTGCGGTTCTCGGAGCGGTGTGGTCTCTGTCTCTCTCTCCCTTTCACTCGCTCATTCTGTCTCTTTCTGCTGTTCCTGCACAGGAAATGTCTGAACAATTGCAAGGCATTGCATTGATTGGCATAAACTGGCTAAAATTAGCGTTTGCTGCTAGTTCGTTGCCTAAGTCTTTTGATATTTTTCTCTCCCCTTTTGCATTGCGTTTTTATTTTTGTTTTTGTTTCTGATTTTTTTGTGCCAAAGCGTGAAACAATTTCGCTGCCAAGGGCAGCCCATTTTTGTTGCTTGTTGCAAACAAGGTCTGCTTTGTGGTAGACAGACAACAGCAACAACATGAAAATACAACAAAAAATTGCACACGTTGCAAGATCTTAAATCGTGACCAAATGCAATTAGGCAGCCAGGCTGCAACAACAACAACACAAGTCAAGAACTGCAAGAATGTCAAAGAGACAAGTTTGGCAGTAACTTTGAAGCCCAACAACAAGCTGTTGAGAGTGTGTTTGATGAGGCACAAAAAAGGGTATTGTTAATTTGTCAACAGGTAAACAAAATTTGAGGGGTAATCCCCTATTTGTTTTAAGTTTTGCTTTTAACCAATTTTCCTAACTGCATTTGTTCCCTTAATTTAGTTGGCCTTTTGTTCTTCAAGGGTATTTTAACTTCGACCTACTTCAAACAACTTATTACTTCGAGTTCTCCTTCAGACTTAATTTTCTTTGTTTTAGGACTTACCATATTTGCTGTCTGCATTGTTGTTGTTGTTGTTGTTGTTGATGCTGCTGTCTGCAGATGTTTTCAATTCGGACTCTGTCAGCGTTGTTGCATTGTTGCTGTTGTTGTTGTTGTTGCTGGATGTTATTCGGGCGCGTCGTGTTGCTGCAGCATTTGGCATTGCCGGCAGCAACATGAACAGCAGCAACAGCAACATAAGGCAGCAACAACAGCTACTGCTGTTGCCTGCCATTGATTTGTTTGACATTATTTGCGCTTGATTTATGAATTTTCGTATGGTTGGTGTTGTTGTTGTTGCATCAAATGTGTGTCAACTGGGCGGCACAAATTGCTGATAATTGCCCTTATTGCTTTAATTTATTACACAAACTATATATATTTTTTATTTGACAATAAAAAATAATCACTGCACAGGCTTTTGGTTCAAACAACCCACAATATGTATATTTAATACTTATTTAATAGTTTTCGCGTTTTTTGTCTTAAATAACGGCAATAAAAATAACGCCGAGTACACTTTCCAAATGACAACCGCACGCGTTTGCTGGCGTCGCACAACTGACAGCTTAACTGCCGACGAACTCCAAACGAAGCGACGCCAAAAACAGCTGTTGCGAGCGCAATGCCAAGGCCGTCGTGGCGCTGTAACAACTGAGCGAGCTTTTCTTTTTCCCATACGAGCGTAAAAGCTTGCACTCTCTCTATCGTTCTCTCTTTCTCAGTCATATGTTTGGCATATGCTTTCGGTTTTAAGCTGTTGTTGTTGTTGTTGTTATCTTTGAAATGTTAAGCAAGAACAAAATCGCTTATCAGACAAGAGCTTATCTCTTTTGGAAAACTGTGTTTTTTTTTTTGTATTCATCTTTTTGTTTTACAAGACCTTAATTAAAAGTCCGTTTAAGAGAAATTAAACGAGTAAAAAACCGTTATGCATAATTAATTCAAAACTGTTGATAAATGTTTTGTTGTTCTTATTGAATAAAGTCAAAGAGACGCTTTCCCTTTAGTTTTTGATTTCTTGTTTTTATTCGAACCTATTGTTTCGTTTTCCATCGTTGTTGTTGTAAGTGTTTGCTGTCGCTGCTTTGATTAATACTTAATCAGCAATATTATTGTTATTAGTTTTCTATGGCGACCAAATTTAGCTGCTGCTTTTTAGCTGCATTTTTTATTTCGTCAGCATTATTCATGAGCATTTTTTTTGCTATACAAAACTTACCTGAAACGGTTTCAATTAGTATGAAGATACATAGAAAATAAATATGGGAATAAACAATTTCACTTCGCTCACAATAACAATCAATAACGCACGCTTTTTGTATTGCTTTATATTGTGATTCCTTTGTTATTGTTATACATCAATCAATAATATAGCGGTACTGATTTGGTTGCATAATTTTATTTGAGGTTTTTATTTGGCATTAAATTAAATGTATTGAGCGTAGTTTTGTGAAATTTTATTTTTATTGTTGTCACATTTCAGCATAACGTTTTATTATGTGTTTATTGTAATTTAACCCATTTGGAACTTTTTTTATTGATTATAAATTTCTATAAAAAAGCCAAATACAAAATTTATGTACCACAGTTAAAAATTCATAATCTCTAAAATATAATTAAAATTTATGGATTTTTAATTTACAATGGGCTTTCAAAGCTTGTAAAGTTCTCTTGATTCATTTCCTACCACCATTTTTTTTATTCTTTGTTTCCTTGCTGTTGTTGTGGAACATTTCCTTGACAGAACTTGTTAATTTACCAACACGCAATGTAATTTCCAACTTAATTTTGGATTATGCCAACTATTTATATGATAATGAGACAGCACGAACAAATCAACTTACAGACATTAACTCAATTTTGTTACCTTGGCCATGGTTAACTTGGCCAATGTTATGTCATAATGACCCACCTAGCCCAAATGTCATGTCTGACGTTGTCAAACCCTTCGAGTAAAATTAAAGGACACTGACCGCTAAAAAAAAAAACAAAAAATAATACCATTCGAGTTCATAAACATTCCGTTGGACAAAAAAAGGCGCACATTCCACTAATTTCACTAATTAAAAATGTAATGAGGCTTTTAACTTAAAATAAAACTCAAGCGAGGCAACGCCTCCTTGGCACAAGTGGAACGAACACCTGTTGTCGCCCCATTAAAACTCTTTGCCAAGTTTCCCATGAGCTTCTAAAAGGGATTGCCATAAACAAGCACACACACGCACACACACACACACACAGAGAGAGTGCGAAAGAGAAAGCAAGACATGTTGGAGGCGCTCAATAGGGACAAAGGCAAAGCAGAATGGCAAACAATGCGCAAATTGAAATGTGTTTGCCAAAATCACTTGCCGCACCTACAAGAACCATATATAAATTCCCTCTCATTTTCTCGCCCTTCTTTTTCACAGTCAAATCGCAATGGCAAGACAGTGAAAACCGCCGGCAACGAAAGTGAATTTTTACTATGTGCCTGAAAGTAGGCAATGATTTTGTTTATTTGGGCAGGTTACACTATGAACAAAATGTTAGAGAATAGTATATACAACTAAATAACCATATTTATGCCTTAATAAATCCAGTTTCTCAGTGCATGCGTGTGTGTGGGGGGGGGCCTTATGTTTGTATGTGTGCTTGTAGGTTGCGCTTGTGTGGTGTATAATTGAGTGGTCGTCGCCTGAGTATACTGATTTGCATAGCAGTCGCATGTCATTAGCAGACGGCAATATGCGAGCTCAGCTGGATGTGAATTGACATGGCTTCCATGTGTACAACCAAATGTCGCGTATACGCATTGTTGACAACTTCCAGTGTTCCGCCTTTCAGAGTCCAGGCAACTGCTTTCGATTGTTTGACTTTTGGCCAAACTTAGTCAGGATTACATGTCTCGAGCACATCAAACAAGCTTACTTACCAAATGACCTCGTTAAAGACGCACACACACAAATTGTTGTTTGAGTTTGCTTTGTAATTTGCGCTTATCAGATTTATTTTCTATTTTTGATTTTTTAGCTGGTAAAGCACACAACACAAACTAAATTTTATGGCTTGTGACTACAGAAATACCCTTTCTTGAAAGAAAATATAAGTTTATTAGTTAAAAATTCAAACATGTCAAATGAATTTCTTACCGAAAATTATTCTATATAGTGCTTGATATAGTTTTGCTTTTTGTAGCACAGATGCTCATTGAAAATTCATTTATATATAAATTTGGTGGCACTGCACTATGCACTATTAACTCAATCATACTCATTTGGGTTTGTTTTTATCAGAGTTGACAGTAACACGACAGCAACATGAACAACAACAAAAACAATCAAACGCTTGCTTTGCAGCTCAAATAACACAAACCGCAGCACAAAATGCTGACGTCGTCCCTAATGTGTTTTCCTGTTCTCTTCCGTTCCGCTCTAGTGTGTCCTGGCACAATTAAAGTAATTACCTTTCTCAACGGGGGGCGCTATAAAAATCGCTAATACTCTTTAATAAACGACTAGACATCGTTGATAATTATCATTGACATCGTTTAGGAATAAAAGGGGCGTGGCATATACTTACTTTGCCATATTCTCTTCATTAATGGTTATAGCATATAGCACTAAAGGGCATAAGGGATAAAATAGAGTTCTCATATGTGGTTGTGTGTGTTTTGATATTGTATTTCATCATCATCATCGTCATTATTCACATTCATCATACATATAACGATTAACACATGCTCTTCAATTACATAAACTAAATTTTAATTTAACTATTAATTAATTGGTCGAGCGCTGGCAACATTAACTATCATCTAAATAACTATAGATATACATACATACATACATGTTCATATCATTATATATCATTATAATTCGTATTTAAGTTTAAGGAAATTTGTTGGTCTAACAAAAGCAGCCTAAAATTATGCTATAAATTTAAATAATACTTGTGTGTTTTTTTTTTTTGGTGTATGATAATAATATAATGGAGTATTTTGGTTTTTTAAGGTAACATAATTGTGGAATTAACGCAAATCAAATTTACATATCATAGGAATTTCCTTTCTTAACAGTGCATTGCTTACGTTTAAAGGGTTGGTTCTTCAAACAGATATTTGACTTCAGGTGCTAAATTCTAAACATTAATTTTTTTGCTACTAGTATTTTTGATGTTAAAAACTCTTTCAAAATTTATATTTAAGACTAGTTCGAACACTTTTTAATAATTATGTGGAACCAACCTAAAAGTTAGTGTTTTTTTTTTTATTCAATTTTTTAGTGCTAGGAATAATATTTTATTAAGGCCCACACTTTGAATTTGGGCCAGATTTGTTGTTGGTTTATTTTTGTGTTTTTTTTTTGTTTTTCATTAGGTGTAAACTGGAATTTGCTTTGCTATAAACTAAAAAGCATTAACTGAATTATGTCTTCTCTAGCTGCGGGGCTTGCAGAGACGCAGCAGCAAAGGGTAGTGCAGATCCTCGTCGTATAGTGCGGAATCAGCCTTGAGCTGAAGATGACGTTGCCAGATGGTCTCATTGTAGCGTGTGGCAAGCTCCACACGAAATCCACGCGCCACACACTCATCCCGGAACACATTCAAAGTGCGTCCGCGACGGGGCGCCATTATGAGCGCCACACCCTGCGGTGCCAAATAATACCAAATGGTATCGACCAGTGCCGATCTGGCCTCGTCAAAGAACAAACAATCCGCACACAATATGTACTCAAACTTGGCCTGCTCCGCCTGGGCACGTGCTGTTGTCTCCTGCCACTTTAGCACGGAGCATTTGGTATAACAGCTGAGCTCATTGAGGCAAACGGTTTTACGCACATTCTCGACGCTCACCTCGTTGCCGTCTGTCAGGTGTACCGCATATGGCTTGGCATATTTGGCCAGCATTAGGCCGGCGAGTGAGGTGAAACCGCCACCCAGTTCCAATATCCATTTGCCACGATACGCGGCCAAATCGGATAATACCAATACGGTAAGCGCTTCTTCCGAGGGCCAAACACATATATTTCCAGTGTTGTTAAAGCCTGCAAAGATGTGCGAAACAAAGAAAATTTAAATGCTTGTCGATATTTTTTTTTGGTGCAGCCCTGTGCAATTTGTATCGAAGCTGCTTTGTCTTCATACTTTAATGATGCTATAAGCTTTCGGGTAACTAATTTTTATTAAAATTCAATCGATTTATTATGACCTTACCCATTAAATCATTGGCAGTTAGTTGTCGCTCCATATGATGTATATTGACAGAGTATTCGACGTCGTTGTACAGCTGCATGCGATATTTATACCAGTTCTCTGTTTTGCCCAAACACTTAAGGCTCACATGATCCTCGAAGCTATCCTGACGCAACAGATCGAAGCTTTTGAAGCGCCTTACGGAAGCTGTTTGCTCTTCACTAAATTCATCGCTGGATGAGCTAACGGTCTCCTCGGAATCCTTGCGCAACACTTTGGCCAGAATGCGCCAACGCTTTTGTGCCGTATTCTGTTGGTTGGGCGTTGCCGGCGGAGTTGGTGGCATAAAACCATTGTTTGTGGCATTCAAGTTTAATGATTTCCCTGTTACGATATCCTCCACTTCCAGTTCGAGACTCGGACTGCCGCCCACAGTTTGGATTTCGTTGATTGCCGGCATCTCAGAGCTGTTGTCCGTATTCAAATTGTTGTTTAATAAAGCATTTCGCTGGGTTTGCTCTTTGAGCGCATTCAGCGTATTATCGATATCGTATTGCAGCATCAGCGATATGGTCGCTATATGTTTTGGACTTGCCACAATTTTAAGCCGCTGCTCCAAATTATTTTTATTGAGTTTTGTTATTTTGTTGAATTTATTTTGATTTTGTACTAAAGTTGCTGACATCTTTTCAGATTCTCTTTGCTTAACTCAGCTTTTCTTTTTTCTTTTGCTTGACAGTTTTGTCCCTGCAAAGAGATTGAAAAATTTGCGTTATATATATATGCTTTTTATTTATGTATATGAAATTTGTGTCGTAAACAGCTTGCTCAACTTTTCAAATTAACCGCTCAAAACTTTTTATTTTGTTGTTGCCTTTTTTGCCTTGCCAAACACACACACACACAGAATTTTAAGTAACTTGCCTCCTTCTGTTGTCGTCTGGCCCATTATTGGGCAATTATAAATGTTTTAATAGCTTGGCAAATGCAAACTGTCTGCCCATAAACATTATACACCAAAGAGCAACAAAATCGTTGGACAGAAGAATATTAAACAAGTGGCAACGTTGCAGTCGCATGCAACCTGCTGCGGTTTACTCGATACCTGTTCAGAAAAGCGAAAACAAGCGGCCTGATTGCAAAGGGGTACGAATGCAGCAATGCAAAAAAATAAACTTTTGCATATTCTTTAAGTTTGTTTAAGAAAAAAAAAAAAAAAAAATCACTATTAAATTGTCGTTAAAATTACTTTGTGTACATTGAAAAATGTTTGCAACACAAGAACACCTTTATTATAGTCGTTAGTGTTGATGGGACGGAAAGAACGAAGCCTCTGTCCAATATAGACTTGTTTATTACATATTAAGATCAGCAAAGCTGCTACTATATACAACACTCATGTATCTGTTGAGCATTTTGGGGGATTTTTGTTGTTGTTGTGTTTTGATGAATATGTTTGTTTGTTTGCTTGTTGGCTTTTTTGGTCATATAAATTTCTACAAATTTAAGAAATTTTACAGCTCATAGCAAAGATTTTAATTGCGCTGACGACGAGAACCAAAAAAAAACAGAAAACAAACCATTTGAGTAGGTGATATAGGTGATATATATGATATAAATTTATAGTGGGTGGCTTTTAATGGCGTTGAATTCTGATTAAGGGGTGGGTGGTTTTTTCGGGTGGTTGACCAACGGCACCTGCGCCCACCCTGAGAACATTTGCAATCAAAGTCAACGCAATTAAAATTTCAGCCGAATCAGCATGCCTGTGTGTGAATAATGTTGTTGTAATGTTGTTTTTCGAGCATTCACTTTAAGCGGATGTTGAATGCGGAACAAAATTAATGTACCAGCGCTCCATTCATAATAATTTCATTTTGAAATCACAGCCAATGGCTATGACAACACTTAATTGGCATACAAGGCAGGGTGACAAAGGGAGCGGGAGACAGTTGGAATAACATTTAACTTGTTTAGCGGCGCTTGAATAACACTTGATTTCAATTGAATTGGCGACCTTTTTGGGTTTGAAACTTACAATTGAAGGTCGACTGAATTTAGATATAAACTGCATACAATTTGATAAGCAAAGCTCTTTTTGAGGCTTATCAAAAGCGCGTTGCTTAAATGATAACAAGCCAAAGCTAAATTGTTTTTCAGCAAATTACGCATACGCAGTGTTGTTGTTTGCCTTGGGCAGCGAAATGGAATTAAAACTGTGTTTGTCTGGCATAAAATAAATTATATAGAAAATAGAATTCAACAGCTTAACTAAATAGGAGACAATTTTGGTATAAAAACCATATGAAATTGAAGCTTAAAATAATTCTGCTTCGTTTTCAAACTTAATATGTCTAGAAACAGCTATATAAATAATTCACAAGGCAGGAAAAACAGCACCAACAAGAACAAAAATCCGACATTGCCGAATATAGTTTCAATTTTTGATAAGACTACACCCCTCCCCCTCGCAAACCACCTCACACACTTGATCAAACATTAATAAGTTCAGTGAATCACTCAGCAAACTACTTGAGAGGCGAACTAAAAGTTTTTTTATTCTTCGACTCGAACTTGCTTTAATGCAAGGCACCAAATATTGTTGATTTGCATACTTAAAATATGAATATTGAGCAGTTGAGCAGTCGAACGGTAAAGTTGCTCTGGACACGAACGAGCACGTTTTGCATAAAGGCGAGGAAATGTAAAGAAAGCAATGAAAGTATTAGCCCCCCCATGTCAAACAATTTAAATCTTTGAGTAATCTTTAAATGCCGTTTTAGAATGCGCAAAGCGTTATAAAAAAACAAAATGCGAAATAAAACAGAATAACTTTTTTTGTGATCCTTCTTTGGGCCGGGCTGGGCCAGCAGCTGCGAAATATATGTAGATGCCCTAACAGAGTCAATTTGCAAGTACAATAAGCTACGGGGCAGTTGAGCATAAGATGGAGCCAAACCTCTAGATTGTCATTTAATGTATCATTTATTTTATTTTTTTTTTCAAGCAGTCAATTCCATAACTTGAGCCAAGTGAGGCTAACTGTGACGACGACAACCGAACTTGCTCCGAAACCAAAGACATAAAATAAAGTTTCGACCAAAGAACAAAGCGTGAAGGTTCACAAATTTGCCAAACACAGCAGCAGCAGCAGTTAATAAACTCTTCCCCTTGCCGGGAAAAACTTGGCACTGACTCAAACTTTAACAATCTATCTCTTCAGTGTTGTGTGTGTGTGAGAGTTACGTGCGTGAGCGCAATTTGGGAATGTTCTTACACTTGAAAAATTAGTAGACTGTAAATTGTACATAGTTCAAAATATATAATCCCTTTACGGTTGCAGAAATGCCTCCTTTTGAATATTTTTTTTTATTGAGGGAAAAGTATAAAAGTAAAATCTCTGACATAAAATCATTTAAACAAATTAGTTGTTATATTGAATTTATTTTTGATTTTTCTAAGGAACCTTTAACGTGAAATTCTAAAATTTCTCTGTTCAAAAAGTAGGCCTGTAATTTTCCCAAGAAGAATAATTTTTTGTGAGTGTTCCTCAAAGAATTTGTTTCCTTCTTTGGTTGCTCCAGTTCAGTGTCAATGATGCCGCAGCACGCAAACTTACAAAGTTCCAGCACATGTATACACACGCACACATGCTTACAACCGTATGTCTTCAGCCCATTCTGCTCATTTCATTAAATAAACTCTTACAATTCATTATTTATTACTTTTACTGTCATGAAATTTGTTAAGCTGTGCTGACTTTTTCTGAATTTTCTTCATTTTTTTTTTTTTTTTCCGGCAACTAACCTTGAAGTCATCAGCAACAAACACAAACAAGCACACACACACACACACACACTAAGGCAGCCACTAATTTATATGCCATGCACAAAATTAAGTCTTTGAATCTTCTTATAAAGGGTTATGCTAACGGCGCTAAACAGATTATAAAATGTTATTTAATTACAAAATGTTGAAAGAGAATATCAAATTTTGTATACACTTCTATTAAATGCGGGCAGAAATATGTAAAGTATTTTTCATCAATTAAAAAAAAAAAACCAAAAAAAAATATCTTCGCAAATAGTAAAATAAGAAATTTAAACAATTTTTACAATAACAAAACGGTAGAAAATCACTTTATTCAGATAGCCTAATTAAGAATATCACTCTTAAATTGTTTGAAAAATGTTTCTTAAATATACCCCTTCCGAAAAAATATTATCTTCAGTAACAAAAAAAAAATCGAAATCATGAAATTCAAAATTAAATTATGTACATCAAAGTAAAAAAGTTTGTTAAGTAGATGACCCAACTAAAAACTATTCCAATAATAGAGCATATTTATATGGCATAAATAGAGAGAGATGGAAATTTATTTATGGTATAGAGCATTATCAGCCTATATTCGCTTTTTTTTCTTGTTTCTTTTTGCTTTTTTTGGAGCGTCTTAAACTTTTATTAGCGCACATAATGCCCATCGATTTATGAGCAACTAGCAACTGTCTGACTGTCCATCTGTCTGTCTGTCTATCTGTTATTTTGTATATATGTATGTTTGCTTTTGTGTTTGTATCTTTGACGATTTGTTTACTGTTTACTAAACATTAACGCAAAATTTACAATCGTAAGTTGATTCAGAACTAAATTTTGTTATTTTGCTTCCCAGATGCATTTAACTAAAATCGTTAGAGTGTATGAGTGTAGACTATGTTTATTTGCATAAATACATAAATATTTATGCAATTTAATTAACACGCGCATCTGTTTAAATATTTTGTGTGTGCATTGGGTAAAGTCCCGCGAGCCGCATGTAAATAAATCAAAAATTCAAATTTCACAATTTTGATGCAAATACTTTTGAGAGGGAATATTTTGTTTATTTTTTTGTTTTTATTGCTTGAAGATGTAGTAAAATTAATAATTCAATGATTTGCATAAGCTTTGTTCTGGAAATGTTTTTCCCAAGTGTCATTCAGGCATTTGGGTATTGCTTATAAGGTTAGGTTAGGTTAGAGCGGTAGTGAGCAGTTTGAGACAAAAACCCCCCACTCACGTAGGCCATGTATTGGCCCATTGTGATGCCGCGTCGTGGACCTAGTCCACAGATACCGTCTACCCAGACGTAGAGTGTGTTACACCGTTTACGAGGGCGTGGTCCCAGCCCGAGGCTCGAATAAAGGACAGGATATTTTTCGGTTTAGTGTCCGCCAGTTGAGAGAGGTCCGATAAGAAGAAAGAACCAAGGTATCGCTTTCTGTTTTTGCAGAGAGCTGGACAGTCGCAGAAGAGGTGGGAGACTGTTTCCTCTTCCTCCTCGTCTCGGCAGCTTCTGCAGAAATCATTGAAAGGGGCTAGAAGTCTCGCTGCGTGAGTCCCCACTAGCCAGTGCCCCGTAATGGCCCTGATTACGGCAGCACAACCTAATCTGTTTAAGTGAACAAGGCCTAAGGACCGCTTTTTACAGCGCGTTGGCCAGGTTTGCCTGGCAATCCTACCCGTGGCGGTGGTGAGTTGCCATCTCTTGTTTGCTTCAAGTTCGAAGTGCGATCGGACTCTTAGCTTGCAGCTGGCCATGGGGATACCCATGCTCTCCTTGCCTGTGAGGAGAGGCAAGGTAGTACCATGCCTTGCCAGCTCGTCTGCTTTGTCGTTGCCCTCGATGCCTTTATGTCCGGGCACCCATATGAGGTGTATTTCGAACTGCTCGGCCATCTCCTTCAGAGATCTGCGGCAGTTTGTGACAGATATCGAGTTAGATGATATCGCTTTGAGAGATTTGATAGCAGCCTGGCTATCAGAAAATATGCAGATTCTGGCTGCAGAGCAATTTATTTCGGATATGCAGGAGAGTGCTTCGTGAATTGCAGCGATTTCAGCTTGAAACACACTGCAATGGTCAGGGGAGGCTGAAAGATTTGTTAATGGATAGCTCATCGCAAAAGACGCCGCCCCCTACCCGGTCGTCTAGCTTAGAGCCATCAGTGTAAATTTTTATTGAGTTTGTCGGCCCTGGCGTGCCTGAGCACCAATCGTCCCTGGAGGGGATAAGTGTATGGAATGGAGTTTTGGGGAATTCCTGAGGACGGCAATAGTCCGTATTTTTGGGAATAAGTGGGTTTCCCACAAGAACCTTGGAGTGTCCGTAAGTCTGTTCGGACCACTGCTTTGTTTCTCTCATGCGTAGGGCAGAGAGAGTTGCTAGTAGCTTCCCCATTTGGTCTATTGGTAGAAGATTAAGTATGTTGTCAAGAGCTTCAGTTGGGGTCGTACTGAGGGCTCCTGTTGTGGTCAGTCCAGCGGCACGCTGTACCTTGCCAAGCTTGTGGACTAATTTCTTCTTTGAAAGAGCTGGCCACCATACCGACACTCCGTACAGTAGGATAGGCCTTACGATGGCTGTGTACAGCCAGGAGGGTGATGTGAGGTGCCATTCCCCATTTTAATCCAATGGATTTCCTGCATGTATATAGTGCGACTGAAGCCTTCTTCACTCGTTCCTCCGAGTTGAGGTTCCAGTCTAGTTTGCTATCAAGAGTGAGCCCTAGGTATTTGGCTGATTTACTGAAGGAAAGTTCCACCCCGTTCAACGACGGCGGCCTGAGGGGGGGAATCTTATACCTCCTAGTGAAGAGGACTAAGTCAGTTTTGGCTGGGTTCAGCCCTAGTCCATTTGATGTGGCCCATGAGGACAATGTTTGAAGTGCAGTGGTCATGCATTCGCACAAGGATTGGGGATACTTGCCCGAGAAGGCTATGGCAACGTCATCTGCGTAAGCGATCACCCGACAGCCCCCTCCCTCCATGGAGCGCAGCAGGTTGTTTACCGCTACGTTCCACAGGAGAGGAGAGAGGACACCTCCTTGCGGTGTGCCTCTATTTACAGATCTGGATATGGTTGAGGACCCCAGAGTGGCCCTGGACTGTCCTGCTCTTGAGCAGTTGATCAATCAGTCCCACAATGCGGTCCCCCACCCCCAGCTCTGACAATGCTCCAGTGATCGCCCACGGTACGACGTTATTGAAAGCGCCCTCAATGTCTAGAAAGGCTATAAGGCAATACTCCTTGTGGTGGAGTGCTGCTTCTATTGTGGAGACAACAGCATGAAGTGCTGTCTCGGTAGATTTACCTTTTTGGTAGGCATGTTGTGCTTGGGAGAAGTTGTCGGTCTTGATCGTATTTCTAATATGTAAGCCCAGCACCCTTTCTAGTGTCTTGAGTAGGAAGGATGTTAGGCTTATGGGTCGGAAATCTTTGGGGGTCGTGTGTGAGGCTTTTCCCGCCTTGGGAATGAAGACAACTTTAGATTCGAGCCATGGCTTGGGGATCGTTCCTGTTGTCAGGGTGTCGGAGAAAATTTTCTGAAGCCAGTTTATGGCGATGTCCCCTGCATGCTGCAGTTGGGCTGGGATAATTTCGTCCGGCCCAGGGGGACTTGAAGGGTGAGAAGCTACGAATAGCCCACGAGATGATATCTCTGGAGAATAGGTCGGTGGAAACGTGTTCCTGAAATTCTCTTTGGATAAGGGGTAGTGGTACTTCAACTGAGCATCCGGGAAAGTGGGTTGCCATCAAAAGTTCTAGTGACTCTAGACTGGTCGTTGTCCATGAGTCATCAGGTTTTTTGAGGTAACCTATGGTTGCTTGAGTACTTGAGAGAACCTTCCTGAGCCTTGCTGCTTCTGCAGTGCTCTCTATTTTGGAGCAAAAGTTTTGCCATGAGGAGCGTTTAGCTTGTCTAAGATTCTTTTTGAAGGTGGATAGGCTGGCTTTGTAGAGACTCCATGATTGGTCGTCTCCCCTCGACTTAGCTCTGTTAAAGAGCTTTCGTGAAGTTTTACGAAGCTCGCCTAATTGCGAGGACCACCATGGTGGTTTTGTTTTGCCTCTTGGTTTGCTCTGGGGGCATGTCATGTTTAGGGCGGACTTGCATGCCTCCGTGGAGCTTACTTGTGAGTAACTCTGTGTACTCGGTAGAGGGGGATCCCACTGGGGGATGCTCTGGGATTAGCCTTTCGAGGCATTCTTTGAATCTGGTCCAGTTTGTACGTTTAACGTTTCTGCACCATTTGGGTCTGGGTATGTCAAGACAGAACTCTATGTCGATATACCTATGGTCGGAGAAAGAGTGCTCTACGAGTACCCTCCATTTTGTCAGTTGTTTATAGAGGGAGGTTGTGGCTAGCGTCATGTCTAAGACCTCTTCCCTATTCTTTATGATAAAGGTCGGGTCGTTACCTATATTACAAATGTTTAAGTTTGTTGTTAAGATATAATTGAAGAGTAACTCACCCCGTTCATTTATATCCGAGCTGCCCCACTGATGGTGGTGAGCGTTGGCGTCGCAGCATATAATCAGCTCGGTATGCGTCAATTCGCAGTCAGCGATTAACGCCCGTAGTCGTTGCTGTGGTAGGGGCCCCTGGTGGTCGTGGGCCATGTAGGCGGAGCCTAAGTCTGACCTGTCCAGACTTTAGCTCAAGGCATACAGCCGTGTTGTCACCATCGCTGAAATCAGGAAGCAGAAAAATGTCTAGATGTTTTCTTGCTAGAATGCAGGTGCGGACTTTACCTTCGTTGTGGGCTACAAGCAGCTTGTAGTCCTGAGTCCCCAGTCCAGAAACCTTGCCACCACAGACCCAAGGTTCCTGGATCAGGACAATGTCTGCTCCGCATTGGCTTATGCGGAGCAGAAGGGCGGCTGCAGCCGCTTTACAATGGTGGAGGTTGATTTGGAGGAGTGTCAAAGACATCTTCCGTTCTCAACTCCACCACTGTGAGATCAGCCTCGTCATCCGTTTCCTCTTCGAGGCTGATCATTTGAGCCGCGTCGGCGAGTTCGGCGTCACTCGTCTTGGCTGCCGGCGCTTCGCTTATGATTTTACCATTGGCGGTGGTATCATCGGCGACAGCAACCGGCAGTGGCTGCTCCGGGAGTGCGGCAGTGACTTGTGCCTCCGGGTGCGTCCTCCAACCCTGACGGCTTGCTGGCTGCATCCGAGCGGTATACTTTAATCGTGATTGGCTTGAAGCCATAGTGAGCCGCCCCATTTGTTGCGACCAGAGTCTCAGCCGACTCATCGTTTATCACAAGGATGATTTGTCGGCTGTTGCCTTCAGGCGCCTCGACCTTGGCAATCCTCCAATCCTGAGTAACCAAGTCGGGGTTACTCATCTGAAGGAGCTTGAGGATTCGCTCGGGCTCCTCTGGCTTGACGGAAACCCAAGCTCTCGCTCTGGGCCGACTTGGCACGTCCTTCCAGTCGACCGCCTCGAGCTTCGCCCCGGGGTAGACTTCCCCCAGCAAGGCCACCGCTTTTTTGTAGAGCTCTGCCGATGACTCGTCCTCGCAGGCTATCGCTTTTATGTTGCCCTGATGCCACCCAGCATCAGAGCAACGAGGCGGCGGTCCACCAGACCGCTCCATTAGGTCAACCACCTTGTCCTGGAGCTCATTCTCAATGGCCCCCCCACTGGTTCCGCGGGATATGGCCCTCCTTGTGGCCCCTGTCGAGGACCCCAATTAGAACCTTCCCCTTTGCGGCTTCGGCGAAGGACCGAGTGAGTGGCTGTGGACGCGGTGGCTGCTTTATCCGCTTGACTTGCGGAGCCTGCTCCTCCACGGAGCGTTGGCGCTTCTGCTTGGCTTTTGCAGAAGCGGCCGGGATTGCTGGCTTAAAATCCGGCAATATTGTCTTGGCCCACTCAACGAGCTTGAGTCCGTCGGGAGACGACTGCTGGCCGCTCAGGTTGAGTTGCAGAATCTCTGCAGCCCGCCTCCGGTCTTGTATAGGCGGTTTATTTGCTGCCGTAGAGGCGGACCCCGGGGCGACCGCCTGCGTCGCGGACCTGGACGCTGGTGCTGCAAACTTGTGTTGCAGCCTCCGAGCTCCAGGAGCCGTTCCAGGTCGGCGTCCGGGGTGTGAGGACGAATGGCTTGTCCGTCCTGCACCAATGCCGCTTGCGGCGTTACGAGCACCTGCTGGCGTACCAGATGTCGCGGAGGAGGTGCAAGCACCTATAGAGGGATTGGCGTTTCCCACCGGGTTTTTGAGTGTCCCGGACACTGGGTTTGTTTGTTTGTCGGTGTTCATAATTTGGTCCCACGAGTAGACGGGTGTGGACAGTCACCCGCGGCATAGCCCGTGTACCGCGGGAAGCCTTATTAAACTGGAGGTCGGCAGGTATCCAGAGTTCGCAAAGTAACGACTGAGCTCCCCCTCAGCCACGAGTCCCTCGGCACGATGCTGTTCCACCTTGGACTGGGGTAATTTTAAAGAGTTTTCTTCTCTCGCCCGACTACTATTCGTCAGCACCCTTGGCAGAGACATGACCTTACCAAGGGCCTGCTTCCAGCCGCCCTCGCGTGGAGAGTGTAGTCGCACTACCAGTTGTGAGTTCCAAGGACGGCACGCACCGCACAGGCGCGCACTCATAATGGCGATATGAGTGCGTTCCCCCACAGCGCGTGTTATTCCCCTTGTTTCTCCTCCAACCGGCTGACGGCCCGCGAGCCGCATGTAAATAAATCAAAAATTCAAATTTCACAATTTTGATGCAAATACTTTTGAGAGGGAATATTTTGTTTATTTTTTTGTTTTTATTGCTTGAAGATGTAGTAAAATTAATAATTCAATGATTTGCATAAGCTTTGTTCTGGAAATGTTTTTCCCAAGTGTCATTCAGGCATTTGGGTATTGCTTATAATAATCAAGGGAAATTCTATATGTATGTGTCTCTGACACGTGTATTAGCTTTCTCTATTTGAGTCTGTTTGAGTTGAGCGAACTTCACTTTGAAAAGTTCAAGGATCTTATCGCATTTGTTTGCAGTTCGTTGAGACCCATTTAGTGCAGTGACTTGCCACTTTACCTATTTTTGTGTTGATTCGACTGCCACAAAATCACATAATAAAAGTGGTTTTTATTGATTTAGTTTTAAATTGTTAGCTTTTGGCAATTTGCAACCGCAACATGGCAATATGGTTAAATGGATATCCTTTCGCTTGCTCGAATTATGTTTTGTTTGAATTTGATTTTATTTTGTCTTTTGTTGCTTGCATTTTTCGACACAATTTAAGCCACGCGCCGTTTAAATAATACAATTTCCATATTATGCAATGGGAAAAAATGCTCCCAATGCTCCCAGCTATTTGCCTTTGAAAGCTATGAAATTATATTTAATATACTCTACTCCAGTAAGACGCAAAGGAAAAGTATTTAAAGTCGCAATAAATCTAAAAACTCAGAATATCAGTAGATTTTTGAAAGCAATAAAAATATTGGGTTGCATAAATTTAGACAAGGATATTTTTATTTAAAATTTGTCGTTTGAATTTATTAAAAAAAAAAACGAATAAAATGTAAACGTATTTATTTTTAGTTTAACATATTTTTGAGCCTAGGGTATTTGACAATCGACTTTTATTATAACATATGCGAATAAATGCAAAATGCCAAATATGTAAAACACTTTTAGCTCGAACGGCTTTAAGTCGCCAAGTTACCAGCGCGCTTTAGCTGCGCCCCCAATGGGCGTGGCATGGAGGGTGGCAGTGAGAAAAGGCGAATGGCAAGTGTTTGGGGTTGGGATAAATTATGGGTAAACCTTCTAAGTAAAAAAAAACAAGAAATTTCACGCTGCGCCAAAAAATATTTCGAACACAGCAAACAGTTTGACCTTTTAACATAGCCGATTTCTAAACATTTCCAAGTCACACATTGAGAGTATATATACTATATATATATATATATATATATATATAAGCGGGAAGCAAAGTCGAGGTCTTTATGAGAATTCATTGGCGTCGTTATTAATCATTGAAGTCGAAAATATTTGGCATTTGTTGTTGTCAGGGGCCATAATTTAAAAAAATATATATATATAAATTAATGAGAAAGTCCTGGATACGTGGGGCTCAGAATAAAGAGAATCCGAGGCAGTTAGCTCTCAAAACAAAAATAACATAAAATAATAAGGCGACAGTTGGACAAAAATAAATAAAAATAAATGTGTGAAAGCAAAACAAAGTCAAGAAAATATTCAACGATAATCCACTTAACGAACACAATTTGCCACGTGCTGTGCGCATTTAAGCCAATTAGTTTTTGGCTAAATTCGTGCAGTGGCAAATAAATACAATACATGAAAAAACACGCAGACACAAAAAGTTAGATAATATATTTTTTTTGGGTCAATTTTCAAACTAAAACATAAATAAATGAATAAACTGGCAAATTGTTGGCGCAAATAAATATCATATATAACTAAAGATATATATAGCTGTGCTATTCAAAGTCCGATACCTTAAACAATGTAGTCCTTTGACAGGGAACAGTTAACGGTAACAGGTCAACATGGCTAACATGAACACACACACACACACACGTCAGTCTATAAATAGTCCGTGCTTGGTTGTGTGTGTGTGTGTGTGTGGGTGTGTGCAGCTGACAAAAGCAGGAGCAGCATCATCGCCAGCAACAACAGCAACAAATGACTGACAGAGTTGCGACGTGTCTCGATGTCATTGTCGTCTCTGCCTGGCACTGGTTAACGGTTTTGTGCCAGTTGCCAGTAGTTTGACTTACAATGTTGACTTTTAAATACACTCAGCGATAATGTATCTCAACGTCACGTCAATAAAAGCTTGTTAAATGTCTTCATGTCGAAGTGAGACAGAAGAATGGGCAAATAGAAAGCTTAAAAAATTCTATAAATGATTGAAGGAAGCATCCTTGAACCTTTAAGGTATAGTATTCTTAATTGAGTCGCAAATAAATAATATTTATAATCAAATAATTTTTAAAAAAATCCATTTGTATTTAAGGCTAATTTTTGCTTAAAAATATGTTGAATTAACTTTTGCAACGCTAAAAAAAATATATAAATAATACATATTTTTTTGTATAATTTTTTGATTTTTTCAATCATCAAATTATTGACTAAAAAAAACAAACAAAAATCCATCATAATCAAATTTTTATATGTATTTGTTTTTATTTATTTCTCACTGTGCATTATGAGAATTCCAATGTTTAACGCATGTAAATGCATGCTTATATTAACATAAGCCTAACATAATTCTTAAAATTAAAAAAAGGATTAAATGTTATAGCTACAACACAGGAAAATTATTTTGCCCCAGTGTACAGGGTTCAGGAGGGCCATGGCAGAACTGCTGTTGCCGTTGGCATTGCTGCGTGCCATAAAAGTGCTCCTTTGGCACAGAGTTAAACAGAGAGGGAGGATGGTGGCACGTTGCAGGATGGAGTTTATAGCTGAGTTAAGCTGATGTTGCTGCTGTTTGCTGGGGATGCTGCTGGGGATGCTTAAATGCTTTCATCACTCAGCTGGAAAGCTTGGCACGCTTCGGCGCTCGCACGCACAACAAGTTACCAGAAGGCATAGGGGGACATGAGGGCGGTGAGGGCGAGTGGTGTGGACGAAAGGGTGTGCGAATTGGAAAGAGTATTTATATGGGTTGGGCTGGGTCAGCTGCCTAAGTAAACACAGCAGGCGAAGGGGGGTCTGGGGGGTGGGGTGGAAATGAGTCTGAAACTTCTGTTCTCAATTGACCTTTTGCAACCGTTACGACTTTACCGTTATAAACTCACTTGAGCTTCCAATCAGCTCGCCATGATTGATGTCTGGAGGGGCAGAGGTAGGGGAACGAGAGGAAACAGCAATATTTGCTGTCTGAGATTTTGCCCACACACACACACACACACGCACATTTTTTATTATTGACTGTGAATGGAAGTTTGTGCCGAGAGCTTTGTTTCTGGTCGTACAACAAACAAATCAACCAGATGATATTACTTACACGCCCCGTTTCAGCCCCTGTGAGTTGAGAATGTTTGTTATTGCGTCTAGCGAGAGGAAATTGTGCGTTTCTATTTGAATTGTAACATAATCGTTAAAGTTAAGTGGATTCCTTGGAATAACAGCAACATTATACTAAGTTTAATGTAGCTAACGCGCTAAAATAGCTTTTACGAGAAATAATTAAAGTTAACTCAAAAGTGTATGGCATTAAACTAGACTTTAATATAAGCTAAGCAAAATTTAGTTATATTCAGCTTGTCTTTTATTCTTTCTCACATTTTGTCTTTTCCCTGCATCCATGCCAAATGCTTTTTCAAATGTCATTGCAAGAGAATTGCAATATATAAATCGTAAAAGTCAAAAGTGATTTAAATAAAATGAAAAAAATTTATACTTATATTCCATGCACATAATTCAAATTACAATTCATATATTGTTGCAGTCAGTTTGAAATCCATTTGATTTAACCTATTTCAATTTTGACAAGTTTCATATATATATTTCAATTCCGAATATTAAAACAATATTATCAGAATGACATGCACAAATTGTAAGCTTCTGCGCGAGGTTAACAAAAACATGAAAGTCATTTAGCAAATGCAACCCGTTGAAAAAAATATATATATGTATATATATATATATACATATATATAAAGAAAGCAGCGTATAGTTTTCTAATGAACTTTGACACGTGTGCGGGGGGGGGGGTTCAGGGGCGGAAGGCGGCTACAAAAAAATACAAAACAGAACTTTTCAACTGTTCGCGTGTTTGCTGTCACACAGGTCGAGTGCTGAATGCGCAAGGAAAAACAACAACGAGAAACAAACAAAAAACAAAAAAATAAAGAAAATAAACAAAGAACCAAAGCTGCAATAAATGAAAAATCAGCTTGATGCATGCAATACTGAAAATGCCCTCGGCGGGACTAACGGACTAACTGACTAAATGACTGCTTGACTGACTGCATGACAAGCCAGCGCATGCCAGTAGCCACAACTGTTGGCCAAACTCATGTTTGCCCTTATCACAAAATCGCAGTTACTGCAACACAAAAAACAAAAACCAAAAGTTATAACGAAAGCATGCCAAATGATATATATATATATATATGCGGCCTGTGATATACTCTACAGCAAGAGCTGTCAATTAGTTAGAAAGTTAATAAAGATCGATTGCTGATTTTAAAGAAATAAAATTATATATAAATTTAGTAAAAAGTTTTTTTTTGTATATTTTTGTGTTTTACACACTTTTTTCTGGAGCTGTATTTAAAAAAAAATAATTCGGTAGAAAAATGTAATGCAATGTATTATTTTTTCTGAATTATTTATTATTTAATTTTAAAGAAAAAATCAACAAGTAATAAATGAAGTTCAAGCTTTTATTTTCCTTATTTATTTATTATTTTGTATTCTAACTGAACAAAAAAACATCAATCTAATAATATGATTTTTGTTAATAGCCACCCCATTTTATACCCTAAATCCCGCTTGCAAATTGAACTACATATAATTATAATTTATTTTCCAACTTTTTCTTATCTCTACCTAATGGTTGAATGCAGTTTTGATTATGCTTTCGATATATTTTTTGCTTTGTATACGTTATATTTTGATGGCAATTGAGTGCATTACGTATACGCCGCTTGATTGTGGTTCAGGGCTCAAAAGTTCAACTGCTCAATATAGATAGATTGGCGGCTGGCAGCACAACACACATAATGCATACTTTGCAATAAAAATTCAATTAAATTACCCAAGGACAACAATGCCTGCTGCCTGTCAAGTGGCAGGGCTCGATAAATCAAACAGTGGCAACTAAATTTGTGACATGCTGCGCTGTGTGTCGTGCTGTGACTTTGATGCACGTTTTAATTATAATTTTGACGCCAACTGTTTAAACACACACACACACACACGCACACTTAAAACGATAACAAAGCATGCAAATGTGTGCGTGTATTTCTCTCTGTGTGTGTGTGTAGACTTTGTTGTTTTTATTGTATCGCTTGCACTAATTGTTTGGAAATGTGGGGCTGGCTGGTTGGCTGGCTGGCTGACTTGGCCATAGAAAATGCTGAGCTGACCAGCATGTTTTGTTTTTCAGAAATGGCAGAAAGCGCAAAAATTGAAAAGCAATGTGAGAGAGAAGCTCTACATTTGGCACAAGCTTAATTGAGGCAGCAGCAGCAGCTAGGACAAAGCACAATGGCCAGGAACAAGCCACAAGCCCTGCAACATACAATCAAACACGTGTGTGTGTGTGTGTATAAAGCACATATGGTCAGCATACAGTAAAACTGAAAACGTGCAATATACACGCAGCGTCATGCACTGTGAGAAAAACAAAATAGTGTCTACCAATTTGAAAAGTAAAAAAGGCTTAGCTTCTAATTATTCAGTTCTTCAGTGCTGAGAAAAAAATTGAAAAATATGAGAAATTTACGACTTTACCAAAACAAAGCTGAGCTTGACACAAAAAAAATAGAAATAAAACGCAATACAAAAAACAAAAATAGCCAGAAAAGTTAAAGTGAAATTGTTAATATTAAAACAAAGTTAAAGTTCTTCTGTAAAGAGTATTGCTTGGAGGACAATCAATTCGTTGAAGAACAAATTTGTTATATAGAATTGTTTTTATACTCGATACCGATGGTAAATAGTATTTGGGGTTTGTGCAATGTCCGTCTGTTCCTCTGTATGAACGCAACTGTTTTCGGCACCCTTTCTAGCTACAATCTTGAAACTCTGCAAATTTATTTTTCTATGTCCGGAACTGATAGAAAGTCAAGATTGGTGTTCTACGCCTACTGGGGGGCTTGCAAATCGATAAGTTCGATAACTGAAAATCGATAAATCCACACATTTCCCACATCCTTACAGCTATAGCCACCGTATTCGCTCATAGGCACTTTACCACGCGCAGAGATGAGCTCAGCAAATCCAATCGGCCCATCTTTGAACGCAGCGTGCAACCCTGCCGCGTCTGTACCCCTTTGAAATATAATATGAATTTAATTAGGTTATTATTTTTAAACATAATTTGCTATTACTTTCCTTAACCTAAAGCTTCTTAAGCACATTAACCTGGTTTATTTTTCGTTAACTTTACCAACAATATTTCTTCGAGTGTTGCTTGGCAATATTGTCAAAGGCTCAACTTAATACAATATATGGCTTATTCAAGTTGATGTTCGTTTGTGTGTGTTTGAATTTTTGGCGTCAGCATTTCAATCGTGGGTGTTTGTCAGATTTATAGCCACCTCCCTCTCCCCAAAAGCCATAAGTGTATATCGGCGGTTAGACATAAGGAGGGGATTGTTAAAGAGAGAGAGGTAGTGCCTGGGATTTGGGGATTATGCAAGCTGTACTCAATTAATACTCATCAGTGTGACATTAGTGCCATTTATTTGCACAGGCTGTGTGTATGACGCGGGGGGAGAAGAGAGTGGATCAAAGACAAAGGATAAATGAGATAAACACGTGCATGGCAAATTGTGACATAATTTATATGGCAATGAGAAAGGAAGAGCGAAAACGAGTCTGGGTTAGGGTGGGGGGGCGATGTGAAAGAAGTGATGAAAAGCCACTTGATTATGCATAATCAAGTCCTCATTGTGTTGCCACAGCAACAACAACAACAACATCAGCAGCAACATTATTCATCGATAAATAAATAGCACGTTAATTGTGTGACAGCTTTTGATTAACTATAAAGTGGAAACGTAACAAGAAAATTATAATATTAAAAACATTAGCAAACTTTTTTAGATAGAAAATAACGGAGTTTTTTCTCCATTTCCCCAACAACAACATTTTTTATACTTCAAGAGAGCCCCGAGGAGCACTTAAACAATAAATAAATTCAAAGCGACATTGAAATTTAATTTCGGTCATAAAGTAAGCCAAAATTAAGTTCATATAAAACTATGTGCTGTAAAATAAATTAAACGCTAGCTAAAACTTTATGCTTGCAATTAAATAAATAAACCAGAAAAAGTCGCTGGAAGGCAGCCAAAGCTGTAAATGTAATTGAAATTGTTGTCGAAATCTTTGGGGCAATTTAAAAAATGCCATCGAATAGCTCGACGAAAAAAATAAATTCTGTTGAAGTTTCGTGTGCAGCCAAGCGCATTTAGCCCAGCTACTAATTGGCACATTGAAAGATAAACATTTAAATAATTGATTTGTCAATTTTAATTTTAAATCAGAAACGAAAACTCAAAATCAATGTTCTGCCATCGGTTGAAGTTCTCACATTCATTCATGTTGACAGTAAACTTTATTTCTTCTGCTTTGTTTTGTCACTCAGCTGTCCCAAAATGACAGCCACAGCTAAATTAAATATGTACAGTCGAACTTCCAAAGAACGAACAAAAAGAAGCTGGAAAATTCTTAGCTTCGAATGGATTAAATGGGAGGGTTCGGGAAATAAATTCCTTAAACGAAAGTTCGATTTAATTAAGTATTTGACGATATAAGAACAACTTGAAAACGTAGAAAAAGAAACTTTAAGCAAGCTTTATAAAAATGAATGAAGTGAGCTAAGAACTTACAATAAACACTTAGAAATTTGTGTACAAATATTTGACCACAAAAGTTTATCTTTGCTTAAAATAAGTTGATCATAACTTTAGTAGCCCATTAAGTAATTGTTGTTAAGCAAATATCTAAAGTTTACAACGAAAACTGCAAACAAAAATTCATTTGAGCAGAATTGAGTAAAAGACAAACATTCAAGTTAAAGTGCAGCACAATAAATATTTAAACTAAATATTTAAATGTCATTGCAACCTTTTTCCCTAAACATTGCCCTACAGTATCTCTACCTGTACTTAAATGTATATAGATAGAGAGAGAGCGAGTGGGAGATAATAAATAAATAAGGAGTCCAGTGACATTTTATCGTGCAGTCCTTGCACCTGGCAGCAACCAGCAAACGGCAATAAACTTTGAATTACAATTTGAAACTGTTTCACATTTTAAGTACATTTCGAAAGACTTGACTCGATTTTCTTTCTTTTTCGTTCTTTTTCTCTGTCAAGTTGACCTTTTTGGGCAGTATAGCAAAACAATGCCAGATGTCAAACTGCAGTTAGTAAAGTGGCAGAGAGTTGAGTGGCAGCTCGTGTTGCCACTTCTAGGCAACCAAAAACAAACTGAATCCTTTTTTTACCCTTCGCCGCTAGAATAGCAAAGAAAAGTTCCAAGATTTAGATAAGTTTAAAAATACCAAAAAAAAAAATAAACAACTTATTACAAATATTTAGTTTGCGTTAACCGTTTATGAATAATTATTTACATTTAGTTTGCTTACCGTAACGAAAAATCTCATAAGAAATTTTTAAATAATTTTGCGATATGTTTTTGTTGTTGTTGTATTTTTGTTATTTTTTTTTTGGCTTGGCCTCAGCCTGTTTTAATGCGTTAAGCTATAAGCATTATTATTATTGTATTATTTTTTCACAATTTATTTTTCATTTCACTTCTAATTACAAAATATGTGTTTAAAAATATGCCCAAGTGGCAATTCAACATTTTTCGTGTACATTTTCGAAAAAAAAAGAATTTTATGTTTTTTTGAAAAACACACACACTGAGAAGACGTGACGTTGCGATACGAGGCGCACGCGGCCAGCGTCAATAACAAACTGAAAAGTGTTAAGCACACAGAACGACAACGCCGTGTGCTAAATTTTGCCGCGTCCAACGTTGCGTATGAGCGACGACAGCAAACTGAGACCAACAAACGTTGCCAAACCAAACAACCGGACAGCAAATGAAACATGATTGCAACTTGTTCGCTTCGAACATGTTGTAATGCGAGCGTGAGTAAAATGCCGGCGAAACGATTGTTGAAAGGAATGGAGAAGACCGGGAGAGAGGGACAGTACCGTTACTCGACAGCGACGCTTGGGCTTATCACTAGAAGTTAAGACAAAAGCCCGGCTGCTGTTTGAGCATAACGAAAATTAAATGTGACCACAAACAACGAACGAAAAAAAGTAACGGTAATGAGAAGAAGAACAAGATGCCAAGGCACGCCATTTCAGAATAGAGTTGTTGTTGTTGAGCTAGTTAAAATTTTAAGTGTGGTTAATTTTATAACGATTTTGGGCGTGCACTAAAACAATGAAGGGTTAAGGGAATTTAGTATTGAGTAAAATAGAAAATGGCAAACTCAGCTCAGTTTTTAAAAGTTGTCTGCCAATGCCCATGCATAAAATACATAATAGTTAAATGAAAAAATTCAAAAGAATTAAAGAATCTCCTCTGTAAAAAATTTCTCGAAAATTAATCTTTTTTCTAAAACTAACAGTTTTTATTTCTCAAAACTTTGTAGATAGATCTCAAGGGTTCTATGCTTTTAAAACCATTTTTAAGTTCAAATCAACAGATCTTCAAAATATATTTATCTCAACGCTATCTGACGGCAAATTAAGAACCAAAAACAAAAACAAAAAAAAACCAAGTAAGAGAAAGAATATTTTGTGCTAACAAATTGACGTTTTGTTGGCTACGTTCCTCAATTTGTTTGTTGTTGTTGTTGGCTTTAAATGATCTTCCATTTGCACATATCACGCGGCCAAATGTTTGCCTTTCAATTGCTCTTGTTGTTGTGGTTATTGTTGCCGCTAGCAAAACTTTTCATTCATAAAAAAAAGGTGAAACGCTTGTGGGCGAAAAGACAATAAAATGAATAAGAAGAAGCGGAAACGGGCGGAAACGATATCAGGGGGGGGGACTTCCAGGCACACAAACAGGCGAACAAATAAGCCAAGTGATGGGGTGGCTAGAAGGGGGGTTTACAAGGTGGTTTGCTTTAAAAGGGCGAAAGAATATGGACAAAGTTTTCTTTTTGCGCAACTTTGTTGTTGTTGTTGTTACCGCGTCTTATGCGCTTGTATTTATTTTTACTTATTAATACGCCACACACACACACACGCATCTCTTTACGTTATTGTATGTGTATCGTATACGATTTTTTTTTATTTATGTAATTTTTCTTTTTTGGCAACAAAAAAAAACTCTTGTTACATTTTCACCGCATTGAAATTGGCTAAAAAGAAAAGGCAGCAGCGAAACTGTAACTGTAACTGTGCTTATATAGTTGTGTCTATGTATGTGTGTGTCTGTGTTTGTGTGTGCTATTGTTGTGTGTGCTTTGGCTTGTCACATTGTTAAAACCTTAGACAAACCAAAGCCAAACCAAACGACATTTCTGCGGTTTTTGTATTGTACCTTCCAACCCGCTTCGCCCCTCCCTCTCTGCCCCATCAGCAATGAAAAAACATCTAGCATAAAATGTTAAAGGCAATGCAGCAATAGCGATATAACAAAAAGAGACACACAAAATTGTTGGTCGATAAGCTTGGCCAAATCAAAACATTGCGACTTGTCAGACAGCTGCAGACGAAGTAGCAAAGGGGAAGAGGGAAAGAGAGTAGAAGACAACGAAAGGCGGCGGCTTGACAAACAAAAAATTATGAAAGAGGGAGGGGGGGTGAAGAATTAGGTATAATGTCAACCTTGAGTTGGCTCAATCGGATAGGCAATACCCTGCAACTACACAATTTGATTAAAAAATGAAGATAAAAATTTGATTGTTTTGAAATCCTAGCCACCCGAAAATCTTGTTTTTAATTGAGTATCTAAAGGATTTTCATTAAAAAAATAAACTGCACAAGGCAAACAGCCTGAAGTTTGGGTATTAAGCAAAATATAAACTTTAGCTACATTTTTCCAAGTTCTTTTTTCCCAGAGATCATTTTTGTAAAGGATAACTCCCAGTCAAACAATTTTCTCTGCGCTGCTTTAATGGTTGTTTTTTTTAGTTTTAACGCCTCCGGCAATCGTACAGGGGGTTAAAGTTGAGCCAACGACTTATACTTTAAGCTTGCATCGAATATTTGAATTATTTCTTGAGATTTATGCGCTGCCAACACAGAAGGGAAAAGTAGCTTTGACATGCCGCAAGCCGCAGACAGCCAACCAGGCAATAAAAAAAAAAAGTTATATGGATTCAGCTGCTGGATAAAAGTAATATTTGATTTCAAATGCAAACAAGCTTTACTTTTAATGGCAAATAAATTATTATTGACAAAGTGCAAAATTAAATGACAGATGAAGAAAAAAAAATGCCAGGTAACAGCTGCTATGGGCAAACTACCTAGAAATGATAAAAGGTCTTCACAAGTTAAGAAAACAGAAAATATATTTCCAAGAGTTGTTAGGCAATACCAGGAATACCTCCTGGGCTGGCCTCAATTAAGGACTGTCTAATAATTCCAATTCTGCGAAACGAAAAAAAGTAACTTTTCCAAGAAATCAAATTGCTTAAAATTGTAAGACAATTAAATTAGCATAACAGATGTTCAAGGGAAAACTTCCTAGAAACGTTCCAAAGTTAGTTGAGCCCACAGAGAAGCTAATTTGAAAATTTGCATAATTAGTCGAATATTATTTCCAAGAAGTATTAACAGACTTATTATACAAAAATTTAAAAAAAAAAATGCCTGGAATGAAAGGTTTATTAAAATAACATAAGGAAATATCTTAAAAATGTTTTTTTAGTCATTTACGATATTATTCAGCTTTTTCTCAAAAATTAATTCAAATAAAATTTTTTTTTGCCAAGGTCACAAACCAAATTTTATATAACCCAAAAATGCAGAAGGACAAATTTTGCGCATGATAGCCAACAAATATGTATTAATCTATATATAAATGTATAATTTTGGGTTTTGAATTTTCAACATTTGCTATTTTTGACTGTGTGTGTGTGTGTGGCATCAAATAATGCATGCCCCATTCGCTGTTAATGCTGCTGCTGCTTAAAAACTAACAAATGATGCTGGCTAAAAATCGAAATATGCAAATATACTAAACGAGATTGTATGATCTTCCTGTTTGTCAACCAGCCAGAGGGAAAAGGTACTAGATAGCAACAATAACAACATTGAATTGAAATTATGATACACCACAAGTCAGAGGAGCAACAAACCGGCCGAGCAGTTGGCAGATTCGATTTGCGTCAACATCGTCGCCGTGTTTGGTTGTCATTTCGTCTTGTTTGTGTGTTTTGTTCGTTGCCCGGACATGAACGCAAAACCGCACCCCCAAACCACACCACACCCGGACACTCACACACACACAAAGAGAGAGCGCAAGCAAGTGGCGAACGACTTCCGGAGCCCCCTCCTCCTTAGCATAGGGCACACTTGAACAAAAAGGGATGTGGCATCAAGAAATTCCCAGAAAATAGCACAAATAATATTTTTGTGATAAAAGCGGCATGAAAATTTGGGTTTAAATGAAATCGGATCGAATAGCCAAAACCTAGTATCATGAAAAATCTAGAGATTGTTTGTTTTTAAAAACGATTATTATCGATAATATTTTGACAATAATATTTTTGTCACAGAAGGAGCATGAAAATTGAGTTTAAAAAGAATCGTATCGAAAAGCCAAAAATTAGTTTCTTGAAAATTTGTTGAATGCATAAACAAAATTAGAGATTCTTTGTTTCAAAAACACGATTATTATCGATAACATTTTGAGACAACAAGAAATATTTTCTTTGCAATAAATAATAAATATTCTGATTAAAATCAGATTTTGTAATGAATTTTTAATTTTTTAACTGTGACGAATAATTTTTAATCTCTTAATATTGATACATAATAAATATTCAGATTAAATGAATTTTTTAGATAAACTTTTTATATATTTTATTTTGCTTTTCACTTTTTTGAACCCATATTTTTAATAGTAGAAATCTTTAGTTTTTCAAAAGAATTTCTTTCATTTCAACATATTTTTCTCTGAGTGCAGTGCATGTTGAAATGATGCATGCCTGTGTCGTTGTTGCTATCCCTGTTTGTCACTTGCATTCCAATTACTCCCAGTCTCTATCTCTTTCGCTTTCTCTGCTTCTGTTTTTGTTTCTATCTATTTCTGTGTCTCTGCATACGAAATAATTATTATTAATAATAAAAATAACGTGACATGTGCCAAAGTTGTTGTTGTTTTTGTCGCTGTTGTTGTCGTTGTCCTCGCTGATGCACTTCCGCTGGGTTCGCTGGTTGCTGGTTGCTAGTGACGGCCGTTGGTAATTAACACACACAGCAGGGAGTAAAAGCTTCTGTTTGAACCCTCGTTAATCAGAGAAGGAGGAGCAGGGTGTGCCAGCCAAAGTGGCAATTTGCGATAAACTGTCAGAAGAAGAAGAGAGAAGATGTGAGCTCTGAAGTCGAAACGAAGAAGGCGACAATTGAAAAGTTTGCTTTCAAGTGGTTTTTTTTAATGCCCTTCTCAAGTGGTCACAGGCAGCAGTATAATTAAGTTTGATGAGTGCGTAAATTTTATGAATTGCTTTTGATTAAATTAAGTTCAACGGAGGGTGAACAATTTTCGGAGCTCAAGAAGAAGTTGTATTAAAAAGATTTATAAGAATATTGACCATTTACAATCGAAAATATTTGTAGTAATATTTCCCCAATTCGAAGTGTATTTAATATTCGTGTGTTTTATTTGTTTGTGTTGAATCTGTCATTTTCTAAACGAATTTGCTTTATCTTTTGGTTTGCGTTGCTCTATTTTTTTTTGTTGAAGTTTTTTTTCGGTTTGTCATTTCTATTGTTTGGTTTCTTTTATTTTCATTGCTTTTTTTTTTACTTTGGCATTGCGCTAATTATGACATTTTTCTCTCGAGCAATTACTGCCAAATGCTTGAGAGCACATTTGAAATTAAGTAGCCAACCCCCGTTGCTTTCCGCAGTAGCTAGCAACCCCTTTGCAACGCCTTAAGCACTTTTCACTTTTAATTTCAAATTAAATTCAATGATTATTTTTAAACTCGATTTGTAAAATCACATTTGTCGAGTTCTTGGCTTTAATTGATTTAGCTAATGAATACAACTGTACAGATAATTTATTTATATGTATATATGTGTTTTGGTCTGATTTGTGTTTTTTTTTTATTTATATATAACTTTTATTTATGTTTGAAAACTTGGCACAGTTTTTGCCAGCCAAATTGCAGCATGACGCAATTGACACAGCGACAAATGCTTCAAGTTTTCTTTTTCATAATGTTGTTGCTGTTGTTGTAGAAAGGCAGAATAATATTTGTTGTAAGCTGTTGAAACTCAAAAAAAAAGAAAATGTCAAGCAAATTACACTCAAAAAAAACCCTTTCATATATGAAAAGCAGCAAAGATTTTTAAAAAGTCCAATGAGAGGGTATCTTATTATTGGGTTTGTTATTATTTTTATTTATTTTCTTTAGCTCTCATTGAATATTTGGTCTATTTGGCTTTTTGTTTGCATTATTTGTATTTTGGCTTTTGGCTCGACGAATTTTGTTTAAATTGTTGGCAAGCGAAAATCACAAACTAAATGTGCAGCAACAAATTATATGCTGTTGTCATTATATATTTGATTTGGTTTTTATTTAGTTTTTTTTCGCCGTCATTTTAATTACTTGTAAATTAATGGCGCATGTTGCGTATACAACGCGTCTGCAGCCGCCAAAACAAATACATAATTTTATTACTTGACGCAAACCAAAAATAGTACTAATATCGAATGCTACAAATCAAAAAAGATTAAACGTACGAGCACAAATTTATTACTCATTAAACAATCATAAATATATCATAGCAAGCATCTAAGTGATGATGATGATGCTGATGCTGATGATTACAATAATGATCGTGTGCTTAATAGAAAATTTCTAAGAATAAGCATTAACAAAATGTTGTTGGTAAGTGGAATAATATCTTTTGATATCAGTAAAGTAAGCGGGAAGTATTGTATCGAAAAGAAAATAATTACATATTAAAATTAGCATTTGAGAATTCAAAAAGTTAGTTGAATAATATTTTTACTATTGTTTTTAGTATTTAGCATTTTACTTTCATATTTTACTTTAAAGCTAATGTTTCTTAAATAATTTCCGTTAGATTCCAACTTAGTTTTTGCAAGAAAAACCCAACTACACTTTAGGTCAGCCACGAAACTGTCCTTAACACCAGACTCCCACCATAAATTATTATCCATTTTAAGTGTTATAAATCTAAGCAAAAAAAACGAAAACCTAAAAACTTTGTAGCACTTGGCATATGCCGTCTTGGTCAAGGCAAAGACTATTATTGAATATAGTATTATTTTGCATGGCTAGTTCACACACACACACTCTAACATAGCCGAAAAAACACACACACACAACAAATATGCAAAAATTATAAACTCAGCTGAAAGAAAGAAAGAAAAAAAAAATAATATTATTGCCCGAGAAAATTTTCAATGAACGCCCAGCGCCAAATAAAAATTGTCGAGTGCGAGCCGCACTTGAGAATTGTTCAACCAAAGAAGTGAAGAACTGAGTGAGAGAGAGAGAGAGAGAAAAAGAGATGGAGTGGGGCAGTGAGGAAAGGCCACTCGAGAAACGGCGCGCAAATTTGTTGCCAACTTTTGTGGGAAAAGCAATGCTACTGTTATATATATGAATGAATATATATATATGTTTGTATGTATTTGTGTTTGTGTGTGTTTGGCACAATAATTTGCTGCTGTCGCAACGCTGTTTGGCGTTTATCGTCCGCAACATTTTTATATACATATGTATTTTTTTTTTTTGGGCCATATTTGTTTATTTTATATTTTATTGGAATGCAAAAAAAGGTCGAATTTAAATAAACAAAAAGGTGCAGTCAGGACAAACAAATATTGAAGAGTTGGCATAAATTTTGAATTTGTTAAAGTTTCAAGTTGTTTGTTTGTTTTCACTTTTGATATGATAATAATGCAATTGTAATAAATCTAGAACAAACTTTTCTATCTTTTGTTTAATGTGTAATAAACAAAATGCTATAAGAACTTGCCAAACAATAATGCATAAAATTTACCATAAATCTCGTCTGCAATATAAATTAGACATAGCTTTGTGTCTGACCCGAAATCAACCTTTGAACCTTGAACAAAATACATATTTATTATTTTTTTTTTTTTATCTCTCTTATATGCCATTTGTTAGGATAGGGATTATTGTTTATCCTATGACACAGCAGCAGCTGAAAATGTCAAATGCCAAATAAATAAGCTAAATTTTGCTAATTATTTGAACAAAACCCCGATTAAAAGCTTAAACAACACAAACATGAAATCAATATCTTTGTTTTTGGTTATCAAATGTAAATATAAATAATGCTTAAAACCATTTGTAATGCATCCCTTAACAACGGAAAAAGCAATAAGCTTTCATATGTTATGTGAATCTCAAAAGTTAATTACGAGCGGAAAATGGAAAAACAAATGTTTTCAATCAACTTAATGTCCAACAAAATTACCACTTAAATAGCTGAATGTAAATCAAGTCAAACCAACTGAAACATGACGCGCATTTGCGCTTTTCAAATAATACAAAAGTAAATGGGATAGTTGAAGAACGAAGAGAGTTCCTGTAAAATTGTGAAGAAAATTGATTCCCACGAACCGAAAAAAGATAATTAAAATGCACCTTAAAATATTTGCCAAAAATAAGAAAATTACAACCAAAACTTATTTATTTATTAAAAAAAATAAACATTTTTGTCAGTTACAAAATAATGTGAAACAAATCTTTTTGCAAACGAATATAAGATTTTTAGCACTTTTAAATTAAAAAAAAAATTCTAAATAAACAAAAATTGCATTATGCCATTCTCTTAAACTTAAAATTCTTAAATTTTCTTTCTAGTTTCTTAAAATATTCGGACTTTAGAACTAAATTCATGCCAAAAATACATAAAAACACAGACAAAACAAATACCTAGTACAACACCCCCATTGCTCTTTTGCTGGCTTACAGGATGTTAAAAAGGTCAGCTGCTTAGGTGGAGGGACACGCTTCATTTAATGGCCAACTGTCCATATGCGCCAACAAACAAAACAAACAACACAACAAAAAAAAAAACATATCAAATGCATGTGAAACAAATTTATAAAAAATATTAAAAATAATTTGGAAAATTTTCCTCAATTTTATAATATGCTACATAATGTGCGTACTTTAAAAATTCAAAAACATATTCAAACCAATAAAAAAAAAGAAACAAAAAAAAAACATTTGTTATGTTTTGATGTTAATTTGTTGTCTGCTGTTTGTTTCACGCCGTTATGTTTCTTGTTTTAAGTGCCAAGCCGTGTATGAGTAATGTGCTCGATAGAGCGCTAAGTAATCATGATCTATGCCAGCTGACAGAAAACATACAAATTTCTTTCTTCTTTTTTCGAATAGTTTCGCTTGCTATAATATAGAATATATATCCAAGATAATGTGCTCTCCCTTGAACGCTCTGGATTCGGTTTTTTTCTCAATGGCAGCTGAATTAGCGCTAGAAAATTGGGTGGTAGGGGTGGGGATAGGGAGGCTGTGAACCAGACAGAAACGCAGACGCAGCAGACACAGAAGCAGACGCCGCGTCGTCAGCAACAACAAGAACGAGAGAGCGATAGAGAGTGATGGAGAGAGATGGAGAAATACATTGCCAAAATAGCAAAGTAATTGCGAATCGTAAAAATCGTGCAGGCAGCTCGTTGATAAAAAGAAAAAGAAGAAGAATAGCTAACCCTCTACGGGAAATTCATACAATACAATTTAATGTACTTTATGTGTATTTGGATTTTTATATATATTTAATTTGAGTGGGCTGCTTTTAAAATATGCCAAAGTAGAAGGGCTTAAATGTTGATTGAACAAAGCATTTGACTTATTTCTCAATGAAAGTTAAATGAAATTATTCGTTTTAGTATAATAATAATAACATTATGTATCTTTAAGGTAAATCTAGCACTTTGGACCAAAAAAAATATTCTTATTTGCCAGCTTCTTTTTTAATAATTTTTTATAATGAAAAAAGTAATTAAGTTTCCCTACTTTTTGATATACCCACGCATAATACGATGGCATTGTTTTTTATAACTTATTCAAAGCTGTTACGCTCTACTCATTATCTGGTGTGAAAAAGTAGGTTTGCGTGAGAGTGTGTTTGTGTCTGTGTGTGGAAGCCGTGTTAATGCCAGACATTGACGCGTTTCTTGCGCCTTCGTCGGCTGCTGCTGCTGATGCTTTGCCGGCGATGATTGGCAAACGTTTGTTGTCTAACAACAAATTACGCATACGCAGATTTGTCGCCTTAACACAGCGATGCCAGCTGTTGTGAGCTAATTAATGGCAAGTGCATGTCAAGTTACTTGCATACACAGAGAAAAATAGTATATAAAAGTTAGACATAAAAACTTTTTAGTTCAAAATAAGCTATTTAAATTGTAAATCTAATTTCATTAGACTTTTTCTCTAAGTGCATGCATTTGCTTTTACAATGCATATAAACAGCTTGCAACTTGACGCCATTAATATCGCCATTGTGCTTGCTTGCAACAGGATATGGAACACCTTTTACGACAATATACTTAACATCTTCCTACCCCTCACTTTCTCTCTCTCTCTCTCACGTTGTCCTCATTCTTGAAAGCGCTACTAAAGTCATAAATTTTAAAGAAAACGCTTTGTAGGTCATTGCTGAAGTTTTGAGCCAGCGTAGAAAAGCGAGAACAAAGCTGAACAAAATTTGTGTGCTTGACTCGCTGGTCAGCAACATGGCGCCAAAGTTCAAAGCACCAAAGGACACGAGCGATGGGGGGTGTGGGAGAGCCACTGATTGGCTGGACACATATACTGCAGCAGATTTCGTCTTGCAACGCAAAAACTTCGCTTATGCCTCGTTTTTTTCTTTTGGTTTTTGCAAATTTTATTGCAAATTGTTTGATGCCACTTTTTTGTTGAGTGTTTGTGTTTTTGAGTTTGTGTGTGTGTGTGGCGTGTCCGCAAACGTTGTTGCAACAACGGCAACAAATTGGCATTGGCTGTAAAACAAAATGTTGCTGCAGTGCACCAAGCCCACAATAGACAGTGGGAATAGAGCGGAAGGGTGGAAGACGCATAAGCACTTTAGTGCCAACCTTTGCATACGTTGCACATACGCCATGTGCCACGTGATGTCGCTCGTGCAAGTTTCAAAGCGAGTGTGAGGCATGGAGTTTTTCAGGCAAAAGTCGAAAAAAATGTTGTTAGAATTGTTTTGCATTAATATATGTATTTGTAAAGTGTTTGTTAGGGAGTTGAAAAGAAAGAAACATTTATATAAAATATAAACATTAAGTATCATATATATACATATTTTATGTAACAATAACAATCATAAAACCGAGCGTTATTCTAAGTCTTTTGTGCGCTTTTTGCTTTTAAAGCTTTTACAGCTACTTGAAAAATCTGCATTTCACGCAACATCATCATTAATCATTCATCTAGATAATACCTTTTTATATATTTTTAACCCTCAACTTATTTATGGCATTTTTCGTCTTAAGCGCATCAGCAACCTCTGATTTCAATATACTATTTCCGAATTATTTTCACCCTAAAGCATACGCACATACATTTGTACATACAATGCGTAGATTAACACACATTCACACAGACATAGAGAGAATGAGAGAGCGCAACATAGACATGGCAAATTGCTTGACAAGCGAAAAGCGCCAAACAATGAAAAACATGTACATACACACATATCTATGTATGTATGTATTTATGTTAATGCGTTTAGTATTTAACAGAATCTCATTTTGAGCATTGCTAAGAGCTAATAATGCATTAACTAAAATACCATTAAATGAGTATGCATTAAATAAACTCTAAAACTCAAAAGCTCTTGAATAACTGTATACCACTGTCAACATATGTACGTATGCACTATGTACACACATATTACAATTAATTTGGCACACATTGCTGCATAATTTCATTTTGCTGATGTTGTTGTTACGTGTTTGGTTTTTTTTATTTTTTGTGTTGTCGCCACTGCGGCAATTGAGTAAATCCGTGGCAATTGGCAATTATACAAATTTTCGCGCATAGACAATTTGCAAGTGCCAGACGTAAATAGATTGTGCGATAGTTTAGGGTTGACACATTGGAAAAGGGAGAGAGGATGAGTGAAAATGTGAGAGAGCATTAGAGAGATGCGGGGTGTCGGAGTAAATGGGTACAAGTAAAGTGGACTGTGATTGATGAGCCCGCTGGCCTCCGATGATGTGCCAGTGACAGAAAACAAATGATTCATCTGCAAGTAAAGTATGTAGTTGTCACACACACACACACACACAAACAATTACATATCATGTCATAGGTTATGTGAACTTTAAATGTGCAGAACATTTACATTTAAGCTTCAAGTACACAGCTTTTAGCGCAAGACAGATGTACGCATATAAATAACGGTAATAGTGTGAGAGTTGTTAAGCAAAAGTGTGTGTAGAGATGATCGCGTGATTTATTCAATTAAGGAATTCAAAACTTTGAAATAAAAATGAAGTCTATTAAATGTTAGTATTAAATGTAAAATGTATAATACTATATTGAAACAAATGTATGTACGTTTGGTGTGCCTTTTTTGTTAATAAAACATATCAGTGTTTAAAACAATCGTGTTCGTGCTACGACACGCGCTCAACACTAGTGACAACGTAACGGCAGCTGTCTGCAGCCAACTCCATCAACGTCACATCGTTAAACTATCACGGCGACGCCAACGTTAACTGCGCTCATAGCAGCGCTAAAACATTTACCGTTCACAAACAACAATGGCGCGTTATCCATGAGAGGCTGCAGGTGTCACAACAACATCACGCGCGCGTTCTCAATCTCCTTACACATACGCGTATATATGTACGTATATGCGTATGCATATGTTAAAGGAATCACCGTTGCGCGCATTCCATAATAAAATCCCGCGATACAAATCCGCGTAACTTCAAACGATTCCGACGTCGTCGCCGTTTATTGCTATAAAATTAGTTTGTGAAGGCGCACCGCAGCAAACACGCACACAGTCACACACACACACACATATACAATCGCACAGCTTAAGCAGACACTTAAAAAGTGCTTTGGTGCGCCAAAGTTTATTATTTTAATAATTCTTTATGTTTGGCGGCTCTTTGACGCACAGCAACAACAGGGCCCAAAAAACAACTGCACTGTGTGAAACGAACATGCAAACTATTTTAGACAACAAGAAGAGGTATAAATTCAAATCGTATTTACACAGACAACATTTAGTGCATGCCATTGTGGCAGGCAGCAATTTGTTTATAAATGCTCAGAGCACAAGTGTTTGTGCGTATTCTTTATTTATTGCAATAATTGATGCTAAACGTGGGCGTGATTTTTGTTTTAGCTCTTACTATAATGTTCTTGATTTGTTGAGTCCGTGCGTAACGGGCTGTTTTAAATTGAAACAAGTTTGTCATCTATCGGCTAGCCCATGTACTAGTACAAGCTATGCACAATAGCAAACGTGCGCCATCTAGCAGCTAACATGTAAACACTTGGTTTTATCGATATATCGCCACTTTTAATTTCAGTTAATACAACTTTTAAGCTTAAAACTACAAGTACACTTTGAACACATATTAGCAATATCGTTTTTTTACTTAGCTCAATATGTGACAAGGCGCCACATCCTCAATCTCAATCCCATCTAGCGTTTTGATTTGACATTCGCAAAGAAAATGTAAAATTTTACGTTCCGCTTGCTTTCTTTGCTCCCAACTCAAACCATCAAGTAGCATTTGAACTTTGCTTAGGAGTCCAGTGTTTGTCTGTTCTGGGATGGGTGGCGTGCTAGCAGCTAGCTGCAGCACTTGCAGACAATCCTTGGACTGTTGCAGTACTGTTTCTATATTCGAAATAACATTACCCATTAATTTCTCAGCACTTGTAGCGTTTGGATCATCCTCTTCTATCACACTTTCGATTAGGGCTGATGAATTTGCAGTTGAGTTTTCAATTTCGCATTCGACCATTGTGGTGCTAACGTGCAGCTGTTGTTGTTGCTGCTGTTGCTCCAGAGACTCTGATTCCAGCTGCTCTTCTATTGGCACATCCATGTGAACATAGTCATCAAAATCCTCCTGTTCCCTATACTGTATCTCATCGTCAATCTCATCGGCTTCGTTATCTGAACTATAGGATGAATATATGTGATGCTCATCGGTGGCAGTACTTGAGCTGGCGATTGTGTCAAATCTGTTCCCCGTTACACAACGATTCGTTTTGGGCGGACGACCACGTTTCTTGATATTTGCAATTACCAAGGGAACTCCCTTGCGAAAATGCCCGCCAAGAAATAGTAGGTCATTAAAATATCTCCAGGTTATCGGAGCTGCCTGATTGATCTGATGATTGCGATATTCCCGTGCAAAACGATCCCGCAGCTTCTTCCAGCGATTATAGACAGCTTGCTCTGCAATTTAAAGTTAAAGTTTTAAGAGCTGCTTTAACATAGAGTTGACTAGCTTACCAGATACACTCAAACTTTCAGAGATTGCGCGCCAAGCTTCATTTTTGGCAGATAGATTCTTGGAATTGCGGATTTCGTGCCGATCGTAGAGCACTGGATGCTGTTTGACCAGCTCGATGAGTTGTTGACACATTTCAATATCCTCTGGTTCATCTTCGAAGTCGTCTTCTCTTGACCGCTTGTCACGATCGTCGAGACGAACGGAACGCGGTTTCCGACGACTTGGCATAAATTTCATGCCATCAAGACTTTCGTGCTTGACCAAGCCATGTTTGTAGTGATCCTTGAGAAAGAGCAGATGGGGGAACATGTCCCAGTAGGTGGGACTGTCAGGATCCTCCTGAAAGCGGCGAAACTCTTTGCCAAACCGATCCCGTAAACTCTTCCAGCGTGTTATGCAGGCGCGCTCGCTTGCGCCCAGTTTCATTGAAATTGTACTCCATGCTGAGTCTTTGCTGGCAGCATTCTTTGCGGTGCGCGCACAGTCCTTGTCGTACAGTATGGGGTAGATTTCAACCAATCTTATTAATTCAACGTCGTTCATTTATTAATTTTCTGTTTTTTTAAACATCAGGTTAACTATGTTTTTATTTACTTATTTTTGTTGTGCAGATCAGAATAACCCTGTCTTTGGGCACAGCTGCACGCGCTTTACATCGATAATAATTGGCCTATCGTAAAATATGTTTTGCATCCCTGGCTAGATAAGCTTCTTGTACCTAGCAAACATAAATATTCTCTCTTGCATTAGTTAAAATTAAATTGCAGTTCATTTAAGTTTGGCAGGCAAATTTTTGTTGCTTAAAAATACATTGTTAGTGTTTTAGCTGTGAATAATAAAAGCAAGCAAAGAGCAAGTGAGCAAAAATGAACAATGAGTGCGGAACATTGCTTTAACTTTTAGTGAACATGTGCACTTGCTCTTTTTTTATTAATGAACTCGCTCATATTGCTCACTCATAACCAACACATGGCCAGTGGATACGCGCATTCGATTTTCATCATCAAATGCAGTTAAATAAATGCAAGCAAATGCAAAAATAATAGCAGAAGTTCCGAAACTGCTTAGGCACCGAGCCGGCAAATGCATTGCAATTGAAGCGTGATAATTAGAAGTGTCCCAATTCTAAAAGAAACCGTGAGTGTATATGTGTGTGTGTGTGTGTTGGAATTTGCAAGTGTGTGCACGGAGATCAGCCAAAAAAAAGCCGACAGCAACTTATGGGCAAAAACAGCGAAACGCTGCGCCCAGTTTTTGTTGTTGATTCATTTAATACGCTGCTCACATACATACATTAATAGAAACACATCAATACGCGAAGGCGACGCGCGTGTGCTTCTTTTTCCATGTATGTATGTATGTATGCGTGTGCATGTACGTGCATGGTCGTGTGTATATGAGTTGGAGCTGCCAGTCAAGCAATCTCCCCCATAAATAGTCGCAGTCTCTCACACCAACACAAACGCATTCGCAGTAGAAGCATACAAGCAAGCAGCGGCAGAAGCAGCAGCAAAGAAACAGTTACCGCACGAAAGAGCGCCGCATTCGCAGCCGGAGCGGTAAAGGCAACGTCATAAATTTGTCATCGCTTTTTGGTTATATTTTTACAAAGTTTGCGCACAGTTTGTTAAAAGCGATTTGAAAAACACACACATTAAAATCAGTTCAAGATGATATTGCTGGAAATCAATAATCGTATTATTGAGGAAACGCTTCTGGTCAAATACCGCAATGCACAAGCAGGGTAAGTCTTCTTCTTTTACTGCTGTCTTGTTCTCTCGGACTGTAAAGGTGCCCCATTTTATTTTAGTTTATCTACATATTTTCTTGCCTTATCAATTTTCGTTATGTTTATCAGCGTATTTCACACACACAATCACACATTTTATAGGGGAGCCTTAGTAAAATCGGGTGTGGGTTTAGCTTGGAGTACACTCATGCACACTAATAATATAGGTTTCAAAATGTGTGTGTGAGTGTTTAGTATTTGTCATTCTGCTTGTTTACTGCCGCTTTCCTCTCCCCTTAACTCCCCACGCAGCATTTATTAATTCATTTTAGCTCGTTTATCGCATCATTTGTGCATAATGCGCACCTCTCTCATTCAGACACACAGCAACATATATCACAAATGCATTTGAGTCATTTTTAAAAGGCCTTTTGGGTGCTGGCTGCTAAAACATACTTATATTTACAATTAATTGACATTTTGTATACTGTAGAATGCAGTTATACTATTTGGAGTCAAAGTGGCATATTCAGTTAACCTCATCTGATTTATGTCTCAAATGCTCCCAAATCAATCTAAATGCGAACGGCATCCTGTTTAATCTCACATATTAAAACAGATGACTTGTGTTGGTGTACAAAAAAGCCTCGACCTGTTATACTACGTGGAGTCAAAGTGGCATATTCAAGGAATCTCATCTGATTTATGTCTCAAATGCTCCCAAATCAAACTAAATGCGAACGGCATCCTGTTTAATCTCACATATTAAAACAGATGACTTGTGTTGGTGTACAATAACTTGATGAAGTCAACTTAATTGGTATACATATAAATAAAATTGTTGATTTTATTTATTTATATGCATTGCTTATGTTTGTGTGCGCGAATCACCTCAACACATTGGCATGCGGGCGATAAGATATAAAAAAAATAAAGGCAACTTGGCTGTTTACTAATGATTTCTTTTGCTTTATTTGTTTTTGCAGGCTCAAACCAGAATCGATAGATATACGAATAGCAGATTTTGATGGTGTTTTATATCATATGTCCAATGTGAATGGTGATAAAACAAGAGTGCGGGTAAGTAAATAAATGAATTAAACTGTTTTTTGTTTAACAAAATATATTTGTCCATTCAACAGATAAGCATTTCGCTCAAGTTCTACAAACAGCTGCAGGAACATGGAGCGGATGAGCTGCTGAAAAAGGAATATGGTAGTTTGCTGACCGATACGGAGGAAGGTAAAAATTTGAATCAACTGAATATTAAGTTGAAATTTTACTAAAACTTTTTGTATCATTCAATTACAGGCTATAATGTTTCTGTACTTATTAATCTGGATGAAATACCTGCGGATTGGGAGCAGATTGCAAAAAAAATTGGATTACTGAAGCGCAACTGTTTTGCCTCAGTGTTCGAGAAATACTTTGATTTTCAGGAACAGGGCGAAGAGGTCCAAAAACGGGCAGTCATCAACTATCGCAACGATGAGACGCTGTAAGAAATATTTAGTCATGTAGTTAAGCTTATAAAATTAATAATTTGAAATTCTATTTTGACCAACAGATATGTGGAGGCAAAACCTGATCGAGTGACCGTTGTCTTCAGTACCATCTTTAGGGATGAGGATGATGTCATCATCGGTAAGGTGTTCATGCAGGAATTGAGAGAAGGACGACGTGCATCGCACACAGCGCCACAAGTACTCTTCTCGCACCGCGAGCCACCTTTGGAATTGGCTAACTCTGACGCCAGAGTGGGCGATAACATTGGATATGTTACATTCGGTAGGTCACGTACTCAGATTGCTTCAAAATTCGTTTCCGTCTTGGAGTCAAAGTGGCATATTCAAGGAATCTCATCTGATTTATGTCTCAAATGCTCCCATATCAATTTAAATGCGAACGGCATCCTGTTTAATCTCACATATTAAAACAGATGACTTGTGTTGGTGTACAAAAAAGCCTCGACCTGTTATACTACGTGGAGTCAAAGTGGCATATTCAAGGAATCTCATCTGATTTATGTCTCAAATGCTCCCATATCAATTTAAATGCGAACGGCATCCTGTTTAATCTCACATATTAAAACAGATGACTTGTGTTGGTGTACAAAAAAGCCTCGACCTGTTATAATACGTGGAGTCAAAGTGGCATATTCAAGGAATCTCATCTGATTTATGTCTCAAATGCTCCCATATCAATTTAAATGCGAACGGCATCCTGTTTAATCTCACATATTAAAACAGATGACTTGTGTTGGTGTACAAAAAAACCTCGACCTGTTATACTACGTGGAGTCAAAGTGGCATATTCAAGGAATCTCATCTGATTTATGTCTCAAATGCTCCCAAATCAAACTAAATGCGAACGGCATCCTGTTTAATCTCACATATTAAAACAGATGACTTGTGTTGGTGTACAAAAATGCCTTGACCTGTTATACTACGTGGAGTCAAAGTGGCATATTCAAGGAATCACATCTGGTTTATGTCTCAAATGCTCCCAAATCAAAATAAATGCGAACGGCATCCTGTTTAATCTCACATATTAAAACAGATGACTTGTGTTGGTGTACAAAAAAGCCTCGACCTGTTATACTACGTGGAGTCAAAGTGGCATATTCAAGGAATCTCATCTGATTTATGTCTCAAATGCTCCCATATCAATTTAAATGCGAACGGCATCCTGTTTAATCTCACATATTAAAACAGATGACTTGTGTTGGTGTACAAAAAAGCCTCGACCTGTTATACTACGTGGAGTCAAAGTGGCATATTCAAGGAATCTCATCTGATTTATGTCTCAAATGCTCCCAAATCAAAATAAATGCGAACGGCATCCTGTTTAATCTCACATATTAAAACAGATGACTTGTGTTGGTGTACAAAAAAACTTCGACCTGTTATACTACGTGGAGTCAAAGTGGCATATTCAAGGAATCTCATCTGATTTATGTCTCAAATGCTCCCATATCAATTTAAATGCGAACGGCATCCTGTTTAATCTCACATATTAAAACAGATGACTTGTGTTGGTGTACAAAAAAGCCTCGACCTGTTATACTACGTGGAGTCAAAGTGGCATATTCAAGGAATCTCATCTGATTTATGTCTCAAATGCTCCCAAATCAAAATAAATGCGAACGGCATCCTGTTTAATCTCACATTTTAAAACAGATGACTTGTGTTGGTGTACAAAAAAGCCTCGACCTGTTATACTACGTGGTGTCAAAGTGGCATATTCAGGAATCTCATCTGGTTTATGTCTCAAATTCTCCCAAATCAATGTAAATGCGAACGGCATCCTGTTTAATCACACATATTAAAGCAGATGACTTGTGTTGGTGTACAGTTGTACCCTAAAAATTCAGAACCTTTTTTATATGGAAAATTCTACTGATCGTTACCCGGCTTAGTTACTTACTCAATTGTTTGTTTTTTTTACTATATTTACAGTGCTTTTCCCTCGACATACCAACAAGGAGACTCGGGATAATACCATTAATTTAATACACATGTTCCGAGATTATTTGCATTATCACATCAAGGTTGGTAAAATATAATAGATAGAAAGAAAAAAAGGTATACTAATCGACCTTTTTTTGCTTAAAGTGTTCAAAGGCGTATATCCATTCACGTATGCGAGCAAAAACCTCAGACTTCCTCAAGGTGCTAAACCGTGCAAGGCCCGAGCCGAAGACTACGGAGAAGAAGACTATAACGTAAGTGATATATAATTTCAATTGATTTATCACTAAATAAACTAATTTTATTACATTTTAGGGGGAGAACATTCGTACGAAAAGAATGATATGCGCAGTATAATTAGTTGTTTTTACATAAATATAAAAATATTAAAAAAAAAAAAAAAAACGTAATAAAAATGTGTATTAAAAAGTGAGAATAAAAAAAACAACCACAAAATTTTGGCATAAAGCAAATGTTTCCAAAACAATATGGTGAAAAATAACCAACCGCTAAAAATAAAAGAACGTAAGAAAGTGTTTCCAAAAGAGCTAATTGTAAGCTTGGGCATGTTAATGAACAAAGTAATAATATAAATAATAATAGTTATGCGTTGTAATATTTCAATTGTGTGTGTTTATGTGTTTGTCGAGTCAGATATAGTAACAGTAACCGAATCAGAAATAGATCGAAGTCAGCCACAAATAAAATAAAAAGTTCGTTACAGTCGCTGTGTATCGCTAAACTAAAGAATTGTCAAAAAATAAAACAAAAACATTTTAAAATAATGAATAACTTTAAGTAAAAACAAAAAGTATTGTCGCAAACATACCAATCTGTTGAATGTCGCAATTATCTTAATGCTGCCTAAAATCAGACACCCAGTATGCATAGAGAATTAAAAACAAAAATCAAAATCAAATAACAATAAATTTAATATCTTTGATACTACAATAAATTTAAAAGGAAAATTGATTTCGATTTAAAACGTAAAAAAGCTAAATGCAATAAAAATGAAAACAAATCAAATTTATATAACTGCCAAGTAGTTTTATTTATATTTAATCATACATATACATATATAGACATTATAAGTTGTATAAAAGGTTTTTTATATATTATTATAGTTTAAATCTTAAATTTAACATCTTGCTTCTCGTTCATGCTCTCCACACTGGCCTGCAAATTTTGATGGTCACACTGAATGCGTACGCAGACTGCAAAAAAGAAAAAACAAATAACAAGCTTATTAATTATATATATTATAATACTTAAAAATAATGCTACTTACGTTGTCGGTAGATGTTTTTATAGTATTTTTTGTGTCGTATGTTTAAGAGTTATATTCCAATAGATTCGTGTGCTTTTGCTGTGATGTTATGCATATGAGAATTTACAGAGATATATAGATAGTACCCTAGGGATCATCGTATTGTTCCAATTTGATGTAAGCAAGTGCTGTGATGGAAAAGTGTTGGAATGCGAGTGAAAGTAATATAGTTTTAGTATTAAGTACATATATTAATATATTTGACACTATCGTGCATTCAGACAGGTTCTAGGAATAGTTTATCAAATTGTTTGTCTACATACATACATATAAATACCATGCGTGAGTGTTAAACTACAAAAAAAAAAATAACAAAAGAAAAAGGGCTTGGCTCGCTTTTGGGTGACAGGACAAACAAACTGGGCCAGAAGGGCGCGCTGACAGTACGAGTTATATGTATGTAAATTTTTTGTGTTGAATAGCTGCGAGAGTCGTCCTTTTTTCCAATTACAGTAGTCTCTGGTTAATTGAAACTTGTATATAAAGAAATGATTTTCTTTTCACTCTCTTACCTTTTTGCAGATCCATATCATCCATTTCAGAGTTTTTAATCTGTTGCAGCTTTTCGCGAAACTTTTTAGTTATCTGTTTGCGCTGATAATCCGCTTCGATTTCCTGTTTGGTACGCGGTATGCGAAAACGTAAACAACAACAGACCATAATCACTAAAATTTTACCATATTAGAGGTTAGAAAAAATGTACGTCTATATATTATATATATTTATTAAAGGGACTTACTAAGACTCATAAGTATCCCTAGAACAGCGGCAATAATATGCCAGCGTCGAAACCCGCCAATCGTTATCTTTTCTAGCCAAGCTTCCTTCGGATCTATATCGAATATATCCGTATCGTCGTCCATACTATATTTTTGGTTTTTGTTTCACGCAGGTATTTAATCAGTTTTGCCGAGAACCGTTTAAATTAAAGTAGTATTCCAGGCGATTAATTCACGTCTGGCTGCTTTGCCTGGCCAGTTGGAACTGCTTGCTGGCTGTTCATTTGGATAAGAAAGCTGAGCCACACTCAATAATATTGTTTGACCGAACTCGGTGCTAAAAAAACATACACATACATACGTACATATACAAATGATACCAAGGCTTTTGTTTTTAGCATACTTGCAAACACACCCTGTTTGGAATGTTAAATGATATAAAATAACAAACAAAGCCGAAGTTAAAATATTGAAGAGTTCTTAGATACACTTACTGTTAGGTTGCCTTTGGAGATGTGCCAAAATTAACCAAAGAACAGTTACCCGTAAATAATTCAACCGTTAATCTTTGCTTAACAACAATATACCCGATTGCCGATGTCAATTTGTGTCTTTGATCCATTGTAATGCTAGATATTTTACTCCAGCAGCGCTGTCCATTGTGTGGATGTGAAAGCAAAAATGACAACAGACGGCTCCTTTCCAAAACTGGGTGCGGTAACGGTTTCTGGTGCGTTCCGTTATCCGCGTGCCGCAGCACGACAAAGTAATTTGTGTTGTTCTTTTGCATACGGCAGGGCTATAACTATTTGAAAGAGAGAAGAAGAAATAGCAAAAGACTTTGTAAGTAGAAACAGCAATAGAGATGCCAACGTGCTAATAGGACATTTTACAAAACAACTGAAGTACACTGTGTTAAAGATTCTTTCGGTGAAAATATTGAATTAAATAATTAAGACAGCTTTTATCTTCTTTGATTTAAATTTGAAAATAATAATAGAATTTTATTTTTTCATACATTTGGCTCTTTGGGAGTCGTGTGCTGTCGTGACACGTTAAAAAACACGATGACAACTCTAGTAAGTAACTGTAAACCGAACAGGAGACAATATGCATATGGTTACATAGTTAGCCACATGCTGGGCACACCCAGCTGCCAAGCAAGCAAGAAAGCAGCTAGCAGGAGGAGTTATCACAAAACACCCACTCGTTTGTTAAAAAATTTAATTTGTTGACTTTTTGCCAGGCTGGTCGTTCTTGCTGGGCGGTATTGGTTGGCCGAGTGTTTGCCTAATGACTATGGCATTTTGACTTTAGCGTGCTTATGTGATTGCAATTACAAGTATTCTAGATGACCTTTATTAATTTTACGAACTGAAAGAGAACAGTAAAATAATTGACATTTGCAGGTCATGGGTTAAATGAAGATTAACACAAAATTCAGTAATCGTGTGCTTGTAAGCATTTTTTAAATGTATTGTTTAATTTCCCTCCCATTTTGTATACACCTGCCCCAATGTGCTTTGTCCCAATGACCCAAAAAAAAATTTGAGAATTAGACCACAGATAATAATCGCAAACGTTACGTCCGTTAAGCTGGCGCTGTTACGTTTTGCCTAAGGTGGCAACGCTCTTGTATTCACAATGGATGCGTGAGTCGACTCGGACATTTGTGCGCCTGTGCACAGAGCAATATTACCGTTAGAAAAGGAACGAGTTGTAACGCACACATAGAGACAAACACATGCTTATTTTCATTCACCCACTCATTCAACAAAAATACTTATGGGCTTATCCTTGCCACAGCGTTGCTCAGTTTCAGTTGAGGCTCTCGTTCGGTGGCACACACGCTGGGCTCGTCGCAGGGCAAGAAAATACATAGTAAAAAGGAGAATAATTGTAGTAAAAAAAACGCTTGAGAATATTAAAAGCAAATCGAAAGCAAAGGAAATAAATAAAATTGTATCAAGTTCCATACACACAACAGCAGCAGGATACGCTGTAATCGTTCCAAAAGTTGTACGTATTCGTAACGGGCGTGAGTGTGCTTGTGTGTGTGTGTGTGTGCGTGCGTGCCTGTGTGTGTGAGTGAGTGAGTTAGCATGTGTGTGTTGAGTACATAATAGGGCCATGGAGTTTTATTGAAAAACGGAAAACAGAGCGAAAGGCAACACGAAGAAATCACAGAGGCCACACACACATATAAGAGTGAAAAAAGTTATATGAAAATAAAGTGGCCTGAGCAAAAATCAAATGAAAGAAAACTTCTTTTAAGCCGAATTGTGTAAATAAATGCTATCCCGCATTCAAAATGCAAATTTATACATCTACAAATTTATAAAATATATAGAGCCAACAAAAACAACACACGACACGACCACGACAATTGCCATAGGTGTGGGAAAGTGTGTTAAAAAAATAGAGAGCAAAAAAGGACGAAACGAAGGCAACGCGCGCGCGTCTTCATTGTGTGAGTGTCATATGCGTGGGTGTGTGTGAAAGGTGTAAAAAGTGTACATTTTGTGAATTGGCCACATAAAAAAAACGCTTTAAGACAAAGAGAAAACGAGTAACGAGTGTAACAAAAAAAAAAAACAACAACAGCCTAACGTAACGACAACGACAACCGTTATATTTAGCCGCCGCCGCCGAGTCATTTAACGACCTACTAACACCAACGCACAAATGTAGCTGTTATTCTTGTTGCACATACATATTTATATGCATGTTGCGGAGCAAGCAATTTGACAACCAACAAGATGCACACAGATCTCGATCTCGGTATCGATATTAACATTAATCACAGCAAGTGCGCACTGCCAATGCGCCATCAGCAGCAACAGCACTTTTATCAGCACACAACTCGTCCACCCACGCAGTGAATTAATTAACTAAATACTTAACAACCAACACCCAACAAAAAACCAACAGCAAAGTAAGCACCGCTTTAAACACCAGCAAAATTGAGAATGCATTTTATTCTATTTTTTTTTGTTTTGACCGCTCAGTTTGCGCATCATTTGCGATTGCACACTTCGCCAATGTATCGATAATTAGGTGGCAATAATCAATCGAAGCATTGTTTAGCTTGGCTTAGCTTTAATAAAAGCAAGTGATTTCTGCTTGATTTCAATTATGTATTACTTTTAGATGAAGCTGTCGATGAGCTTTAAGCACATCGTCTACTTGCTACTATCGATAGTATCGCTGCACGTGCAAACAAAACTATTGGCACGAAAAACTTAGCGCACACGCATAACTATAACAAGAAGAAGCAGCAGTCGAACCAGGCGAGAGAGCGCATCCAATTGGTCTGTCAGACGGACGCGCACGTATGAACGGTTTGTTACAGCGGCACTTCTGCTTGCTTTGTGGCCCCCTCATCAAAATTAAAAAACAAAAGCAAAACACGAATTAAATGTAATTAAGTGCATTTAAATTTGATGCTTACGTGATTTGTGTGTGCTTGCGTGTGTGTGTGTGTCTGTGTTAGTGTGCGTGCCGTTACTCCCAAAGCAGAATGTCTGAGCGTGTGGCAGGCTCAAAATTTCATTCATTTCATTTCGTTTTGCCTGTCACTCAGCACCAAACGAAATGCACAAAACAAAAAGGAGGAGAACAGTGAAAATTATATGCTAGTCTCATATATATTTTTTTTGACTTTTTTGTTGCCCTCTTATTTCGACAAGTTAATGTAAGCAATTTCGCGTGTGGCTTCGTTTCTATTTTTTATAAGCAAGTGTGTGTGTGTGAATGTTGGTTGACTCTGATTGGGGTTTGGTGTTGTTGCCGTCATCAGTTCCTGATGTTGGTGTAGGGCTGCATTTGTTATGTCAATAATTAACAGTAAAAACTTACGAAAATGCTACAAAAAAACGCTGCGTAAGTTATGTTTTCTAGGGCTACATTAAATTCGTGTCTGTCCAGGGACAACAAAGCGAGAAGTTATTTTTCGGTTCAGTTTGTTTCTTTTAACATGTGTTGTTGCGCCCCGTTTTTGTGGCCTGTGGCAGGAGCAGCAATTGCATTTGGCAGTCGCACGGAAAATTGATTTTTTACTAAGTGCGAGAACATATTTATTTTTTGAAAGGGTTTTTAAACAAAATTTCGTTTATAAATACGTATGTATGTATATGCCTTGTAGTTCTTGTGCCTGACCACTTTGCAGCCTGTTTTTTTTTTACCATCCAATTGGATTACACAGCTGCGTGCCGCTTGCCGAATTGGCACATTGCGACGTTGTTGTTGTTGATGCTGCTTTGGCTTGATACTTGTCTGTTTTTTTTTATTCTGAATTGCATTAAACATTTAAAGCATATGCAAATTTGAACAGTGGCCCCATAAAAAAAGTACATGCCGCGGCCTTAGCGCGCTTGTTATTATTGTTGCTGCTGCTACTCTCAGCAATGAGCTTTCTCTCTCTCACCACTGTTCGTTCGTCTTTCCTTAGGTTTTACTTTATTTTTTTTATTGTGGCTGCCAGCGCGTGGCGTGCGCCCGTTTTTAGCTTTAGTGTCGTGTAAATCGTTTTGTGTGTGGCAAGTGCTCTGCCCTTTTTATTTATTTTTTTTAGCTTGTGGCCCTTTTGCTACCTTTTTTGCATTACAAAGCACACACATTCATCACCCACACACGAATACAGACTGCAATCAACGCTGCGACGTTCGCTGCTCAATTCAAATGCATTTCGATTGCTTTTGCCTCTCTTCACTTATTAATGTGTGTGTGTGTGTGTGTGTGTGCTTGTGCCTGTGAGTGCACTCAACTTGTGAACGACCGATTCTTAAACACCATTTTCGTTGATTCCGTTGTGCCTATATATTTGTGTATGCAAGTGTTTGTGGATATGTGTGTTAGTTTACCACCTTAAGCTGTGAACACTGCTTAGCTTTGGCACTAGTGCCCCCTTTTTCTGCGACTTGTGTCTTCTCCTTTGCGCTCCACTTGCTGCAGCGACACGTGCCCATTGTGCCGCAACAAATTTACTCTACTTTTGACTTTTGCTCCGTTTTTACCCCGTCCACAAAAGCTGTGTGACCTGCACAAAACCAACCAAACCAGCGTGTTTTAGTGTGTGTGTGTATGTCTGTTAGTGTAAGGGAAGTGACCAGACTGCAAAGTGAAGTCAACTTTTGTTCGTCTTCAAAGGAACGAATTGAAATCGAAACATTTCCTTCTTTTAAAATCTGTGAATTGAATGATCTAAACATTCTTTCAATGTGTCAACATCTCTCTCTTCTCAACCTTGAGCTGCTGACAAACACAACCATAAACAGTAAGTGTGGTCGAGGTGGTTGTTGTTGTTTACAGCTTGTAATTAAAACTTGTTGATTGTGGGCGAATTTCATGCTGGCAACAATGGCAACTGAGATTAAAGAGAGAGAGAGAGAGAGACAAAACGCCCAGACAAAAGTATTTGATTTATATGACATATCTACCTTTAAGTAAATAAGATTGTGTTCAATTGCAATTTATGACCTAAGGCCCTTTTATGGTTTATAGATTTGTGTAAGACTTTGAAATGAATAGTTCTACAAATTGAACAGCTGCAGTTATAAAAGTAAAGCGGATCTTAGAAATTTTTAAAATTATTTCGGAGCGGTCATTTTAGGAAAAAGTAGAAATATACCATAATTTTGTGACAAAAAATAAATAATCATATATCTAAAATTGTACTTTTTTCTCTCTCTCTCTCTTGCAGTATCTACTAAGGAAAACGAGTGGCCAACTTGCAAAAATTAAATAAAATAATCAAAACCAAAAAAGAAGTTTGGAAAAAAGTGCAACAAAAAGTGCTCAAAAGTATAAAAATAGAAAAACCTCCATTTAAGAAGGTGCGAGGTCTGTGTGTGAGTGTGCGTATATGTGTTTGTGGGTGTTAGTGCTCGTGCGTGTGTGAGTGTCTCTTTTTGGAGCTATCGCGCCAAAGAGTCGTCACAACGTCGTCCACAAAACCAACGACATCAGCCGCTGCTGCTGCCGCCGCCGCTGCTAACACAACAACATCAGCAACAGCAACTGCCAAGGCTAAAACACAACGTCAAGCATCCATACAGGATACGCGGCCAGCAGCAGCAACAACAGCAACAAAACGCAGCGGCCATCGGCGTCGCAGTAGCAGCAGTAATCCAAACGCCGGCAACACGAAAGCTACCAGCGGCAGCGGTGGAGCTGGCTGCGCCGGCGTCGCTGGTGGCGGTGGCGGTGGTGGTGGAGGTGGAGGCGGTGCTGGTGGCGGCAGTACAACAGCCAATATTAAGCAAAGCGTCAGTCGCAACAGCAACATACGCAGCAGCTCCTCCAACAGCACCATGGCATCAGCAAATCATCGTGTCGGGCGTGGCGGCGGCGGGGGCATCACTGCCACCAATGCCGGCACCGGAGATGGCAATGCGGCTGGCCTACAATTTGGTTCCGCCTGGTTTCAGCGCAAAATCAATCTAAGGCCGCAACATCGTGGCGTTCATCTCGTCACCGAGGAGATACTACGACAAATGCCCGAACTGACGCAATTCTCTGTAGGATTATGTCATATGCAAAGTAAGTTAAAAAAAAAAAAATAAGGGGGAAAGATGTAATAACAAAGAACCACTTTCTCATGCAAAATCTAGAATTTCTTTTAAATCGCTAATTAAATGGACGAGTTTTAAAGTCTTTCAGCTTAAAAGTTTTTAGGTCACATAAACAACAAAATGTAAAACTTGCCTTACACAAAATCAAAGAAATTTGTCTATAAACTTTGCAGATACTTTTTACTATTTGGCCAAGCGGCAAGTTCAGCAGTTCTTGAAAGTTGTTGAACTGGGTTAAGTAACATATATCTATTCTATATATGTATGTAGTTTATTTCTTGATTTGATTGTTGAAAACTACATTTTGACATCGATTTAATTTGGCACAAATCTTGTTCTGTCCAATGCCTGAATAAGTTGAATTCCATTGAAATAAAAACTTGAATTGACAAGTGGATTTTTATTAGAAAAATAAATAAAAATTATACAAGAAATTATACAAGAAATTTAATAGAGAGCTCAAGATTTTGTAATTCAAAACAGAATATAAGCATAATGATTCTTACTTTTTAATGTTCGTCTTTTAAGTCATATATTCTGACTACTTTGACATAATATAATCCTCATCTATCAACTGCATTGCATTTACATCACAGCTGCAGCATTAAATTCTTACTCAAATCCTCGACAACGACTTCTGACAGCCTCAAAGCGAATTTGTGCGGTTTTGTTGACAGTTTGCATTACAATGGCAGTGATGCCAACGCGGGCATCAAGTTTTAGCTAGCAAATTCTTTGCAAATACACAAAATCGAGTGGTGAAAGTCGAGAATCAGCGGCATACAAACGGCAGGAGGTAGCAGTATATTGCAGTGAGAGAGAAACGGGGGAGTACAGTGATGGTTAGTGTTGCTTGCTTATTTTTTTTTTTTTGTGGGCCGCTTAGATGAAATTCTTCTAAAGTGAAAAGCAATCGTCGTCGTCGTCGTCGTTGTAGTCGTTTCTCATGTCTTCATGTCATGGCTCTGTGGCCATATACAGCGTGTGAATGCTCGTGGCAAACTTCATCCTGCACTGGAATCTTACCCCCAACTCCCTACCCTTCCTTTCTGCTTATAGCGTACACAAATCGTCTTAGCCCCAAGTCGAATCTTTATTATGCCAGTCTCTCTTTCTCTTTCTTCTCTTGCAGAGAGGGTATTTTAGTTGTATTTTTAAATTATGCATTGCTTTAAAGATATTATTTTTGAAACCGTTGTGTATATCTTTATATATAGAGAGATTTGATGGGAAGCATTTAAACTTTAAAGATCTTTCATATAACAAAGTTTTCTATAATACGAAAGTTTTACTTCTTCCCAAGAGATTTGTTACATGGAAGTTCAATTGTATATAGACTATACATAATGCACGAAAGAGATCTGCAGACCTCTCTTCCTTCAGTTTTTGGTGGACATGTATGTCAGAGAGGAGAGTGAGCGCTTAAGGTTTATTGCCTTAAACCAATCAAAAATGCGAGCAGAAAACTTTATACATAAACAAGACGCGATCACGAATGATGCGGAATTAGATCCGAGATATCTTCATATACGTGCGTAAATACGGGAGGCTTGATCTGTTAACTACAATGGAATGTAATCCCGCTTGGCCAAAAATTACTAACGGACGGACATGACTTTGAGAGGATAGACTATATATCTTTGCTGTTGTTTATGTTATAAATTCTTCATATGGTTTTTGCAAGGGTATTTCATCTTCGTCAATTTATAGCTTGTGTAAAAATTGTGCTTTCCTGCTATTCTTTCTCTCCGGGCCAAATGAAAAGCACGTGCAAGTTTTGTTGTTCCCCAACCAAAAATGAATCTCTATGTACGTTTGTGTGTGTGTTTTGTTGTCTGGGGATTCGATTTAAGGGGAGGAAGGGGGTACGACGTGTACGTATTGTGAACTGTAGTAAGCGGAATCTAATTGAGGTCAAGACATGTTTATTGATTTTCTTAAAAGGACTTCCTAATTAGACTCTCTTTACGTGTTTCTACACACACTTACACACACACACAAAGGCCACCCTAGAAAGCTCTTACCTGCAAGTGCAACTTCTTCAACCTTCTCTTTGCCTTTTGCCTTTTCCCCTTCCCCACACAACCAAACCTTTCCTTCTTTTTCTGTCACAGTTGGGCAAAATGTGCAGCGCCATCACAAATCAAATGACAGTCAACCACGCCCCTTTTGCCTGCCTGCCCTCGAGCCCCTTTACAAATGGCACGAAACAAAATATAAAAAAAGTTAATTTCAAAAAATTATTTCAAAGCAACCTTGCCATATGCTCTTATTATTGTTGTTGTTATTGCTGTCTTCTACTATTGACCTCAATACCCTGTCATTGTTTCTATGGGGAAATGCACAAACAAACAAATACGAAAAAGGAAGATTTAGCTGGAGACAAAGAGAGAAAAAGAAATGGCATACAAAAATAAAAATTACTGTACACGAAAGCTAGCGGCAAAAGTAACGTTAACTTGTTAAATGAAAAAACAATTCAAAGAATTTTCTAAAACAGCTAAAGAAAAAAAAAATGAAAGAAAGAAAGCAACAAAAATAATAATAATGTAAAAGAAAAACATGAAAAAAAAGTATAATATCCCTAAACAAGAATATAACTAATGGGTCTTTGCATAAAATGCGCTATGAAAAAGGAAATGTGTTTTCCTTTTCGTTTTGTTTCTGTTGTTTTTAGTCATTATTTGGAATATGCTTCCGTTTTGTGTAGTTAACTGTCATACTTACTTAAAGCTAAGGAATTTTTAACCGGTTAGGAGAAAGATATTTCTAGACACATTTAGCTACTGCTAATGGATTTTAAGATTCCTCGACTAGATTTAATCTATTAACCTCAAACATAGTTTTGACAGAGGAAAAGCATTGGAGTTATTCGATATATTTTTTAAGTATTTAGGTTATATTTAGTCAAAAGCTTTTTTAAATTTCTACTAGATCAAAAAAGACTAAGAGCTCTGCTAAAAACGCTTGAGATTTTCCTTAAAAATAATTCAACTAAATTCGACTTCGGTTTTTCCTGCCAGAGAATTTTTTCATTTATTAAACGTCGTTTTCATAAACAAAGAAAGCATTTTAGTTTTGCCTGCGGGAGAGAAAAGTTCCTACTTCGTAGCAATTTGCCGCATAATCGCCAGATCATATAAATGGCTCAACTTCAATTTATAACCCGAGCAAATATATTGCAAAACACCAGCTACGACAAAAAATAAAAGAAACGGGGGACACCCCAATATCCTGTGGGTGTGTGTGTGTGTGTGTGTGTTTGTATAGTCGGAATAGAAGCAACACCAAATAAATCAACTGAAACCGAAAGTGGATGGGACACAAAAAATAAATGCAAGAATGAAGGGGGAAAACATAGCGATGCTTTAACATTTCTTGTGTGCTTAGTGTGTATGTGTGTGTGTGTGTGAGTGCCCGGCGTTGTTTTTTATTTGTTTCGTGACAGCAGAACGAAGCAAAAACAAAGTATAAAAGCCGAAAAGAATAAAGTTTTGTTTTCATTTCATTCATTTGTTTTGTTAATATTTTTTTTATATAGAAGTTCAAATACCTTTTGCTAGCTGCTTACTATAAAGAAAACTTATTGGGAAGAACTAAATATATATGGTTTTTTTGTTTACATTTTGTAACTGTTCTTTTTTCCTTTGCGTATGAGTAATATTGAGAAAGATAATGATATTTATGGTATTTGAGATAAGCATGAGAATTAAAACCTCCGTTGTTCCATTCCCACATGTTCCCGTTTAAAAGATAACTTCAACTTTAATAGAATGTTAAGTTTGAAGAAGTTAATAATTCAAGAACCCAATCAAGCTATTTAATTTTAATAAGAGAACCGTTTCATTTCCCATTTCGATCATTGCAATTGACACTTAAATTGAATTTACAATATTTTTGTCTCGATTGATTTTGGCATCTGGTTTGGATTGACTCCAAAGTAAATGTAATTTAATGTCTTGTCGGGCTAACATTAACTTTGACAGCAAGCGAAGAAGAACAAGAATGAGCCTCATTTTCCTTTCCATCTTTTTTTCCTCGATTTATATTTCCGTTTTCTTATTCTCACTTTGTGTGTGTGTTTTTTTTTTTTCGTTTTTTGGTCTAACTTCATGAAAAACTTCACATGCCCCACATCAAGGACATGCCGCAAGCGAATCGAAGTGGCATGGCATACAACAAAATTTTTGTACCATGTGTGTGTGTCATACTTTGCCATAGGTTGCCATAGACTAGGCCCACCCTTTTGCCAAACATTTTTTTTTTTTGCCCCAATGGCGCCTTTAGCATTAAAAATTGTTTCGCTTATGAGCCGCAAATGCTGCGCTAGCCAATAAATCAATATTATTTATGCAAAAAAAGGAGCACAAAAAACATTTAGCAACAACAGCGACAACAACAACAAACATTTAAATACGTTTTGTGTTTGCCATGAAAAAACTTGAACTACTTCCATTTGACTAGCTTGATGTATATATGTATGTGTGTGTGTGTGTGTGTGCTTTGTAGAGAAAGGGTCGCCTTGGTTTAATGAGTGGTTAGCAGGTACGCTTGCACCTGGCGTTGCTTCCCCCTTCTTCCTGATATTTCGCCTGCGAGTATGCAACAACAAAAAAACATTAAAAGTGTAAAGAAAAGGTGTGATGAAGTTATGGGCTCAAAAAGTTAGCTGTGTGTTGATATCGATAAAAATCGATTTATAAATAAACTAATTTAAAGCTAAGTTGCGTTCATAGGCTCTTTAATTAAGTACGAAAGCACCTTCTGGATACCCCCAACAAACCGAAAAGACTTTTAAAGAACATCAAGTGATATTACCTTAAACTAACCGGTTTGCTTTTAGCCATTTAGAAGCTTAATGTTGGGTAAAATTTGACCACAGAATGTAACCAAAGCGGCTGTGTAATAAGGTTGATGAATTTAAGCGTTTCGCGTTTCGTGTAGCGTTATATCATGTAATATGCAGGCAAACACACACAAACACACACACACACACACACACACACAATTGCTACTTATATATGCACGTATGCATATATGAATGGACGAGAGAAACATAAGCAAGCCGCAGTTTCATTGTTCAACATTTGCAGTAGCCGCAAACGCTTGTGCCTCTAAAATGTGTGTGTGTGTGTGTGTGTGTGTGTTTGTGTGTGTACACATTGCGGCTTATGCTGCTGCTGCTACTGTCAGTATGTTTGACTTTGTATAACAAAAAACAAAAAAGGCCTCTTTAAAAACATTAGCAACTTTGTGTAGTGCCTAAACGCGCCGCTAAATGTGCCGCTAAAGCCAGCTAACAACAACAACAACAACAACCACTCGAAAAATTTCACATCCAACTTCCCCCATTCAACATAAACATTAACGTATATATGCATACTAACTGTGTCCTGACGTCCCTGTGCAGTCAACAAAAAAATCAGACCACCTGCCATTACACGTCGTATAAAACGTGATACACTGAAGAAAATTGCGTTGTGCATGTTATACCAAAAATTAAATACATTTTTTTAGCAGCATTTTAGTTAATTTTTCTGAAAATTTGTTTCGTTTTCCCATTCATTCAACTATTTGATTAAATTTTGATTAGATAAAATTTGAATGTTAAAAAGTATTCGTTTTCTTGTTTGTCGCTGTGCACTTAAAACCATTGTCAATTCAACCTGAGCTATTTTTTTTTTTTTTTTGTCACTGATACGCGCCACCAAATGTTTCCTTACTGCCTTTGGCGCACATCTGCTCCCCTCCACACTTTTGGCTTCACTCACTTCTTTGTCATATTCTAAATCATATTAAAGCCGCTTGCCGCTGTTGTTGTTCCTTACCCGACACTCCCTTAGCCCGTGTCGTTTGTTATGACGCCTGCAGCATTAGAATAGTGTCAGTGGAAAGTGGTGTGGCAGCGGTGAGGAGATTCCCCACTTTGTGTGGGTTCATGAGACGCCATTTAAACACGCATAGTAATGTCAACACACATTGCGAACAGCAGTAACAATAGCAGGCACGTTAATGTACAGTGTTGGTCGTATAATTAGGTGCACTTAATTAGCTTAATTTTTATTTCACTGTTTACCTAATCAATAACTAACTACAGTGCTTCCAAATTGTCACTACATTTGTGCTTTGAGTTGCCTAGCTTACACCCCCCTCTCGTCATTCTCAGTGTTAACTGTAGCCCTTGGCCAAAATCAATTTGGAAATTTGAATTGTGAGGCTGAGGCAGATTCTGGTTATTGCCTTTGGCTGTCAGTTTTGAATTCAGTTTTCATTGGCCATTTTCGAGATTGCGCCTTCGGCTTGCTTGTTTATCTCCCCCCCCCCCCCCTTTCAATTCCTCTTGTGTGTGACATTTAAATTCCTTATGCCCATTTACACATGTCCAACATGACATAATTGGTTTGTTGTATTTTGTTTTAAACAAAAACTTACAACAAAAAAGGAATACAAACTTGTAGCATAAACATAAACAACAAACATAAACACACGCACATTAGTCTATGCAGCGTTTTGGGGCAGCAAATGACATCTCTGGGATTTAATAATAAACTAATTTGAGCTGCGTTTCACTCATACTGTTGTACTATCTCCTCACTCTCCTCTGTCTCTATTATTCATGAATATGCAATTAGTGTGCAAATTTGAGTGTTTATAGTACTACGACGGCAATGGCACTATTTATTATTAACACTAAATGATTATAAGTACTAGTATTCAATTTCAATGTTCGTTGGCCATTTAGTGGTTTTGTTTGTTTGTTTTTTGTTTGGCACTTGGCCAAATACTATGGCTGGCAGTGTGTGTGAGGGGAGGTCATCAAAAAAGTAGGCTATGAAATTGTTCGTTGAAATGCCTCGAAAGTCAAACCAAACATGAATTGTTCATGTTCGGAAGACATAGCAGCAAAGAAAGAACAATTCCTTTTTACCAATCCAATTAATGTTGTCAATTGTGTTTTATAAATATAATCGGAATGTCATTGGAATTTCGTTTGTTTTTGTTCTATTTTAACAACCTCAAACGCCAAAATAACATACTTTAAACTCAAATCTTTAGCTAAACTCTTTATTTAAAACTTAAATCCTTAGCTAAACTCTTTGCTTAAATGAGTCTGAACTTCTTTCTAACTATTTAATATTTAATGCTAAAAGCTTATTAATAACTAAGCACATCAAATCTCTTTTGTACTCATTAAATAACAATTGAATATTAAATTTTGTACTTTAATATCTTTATTACCGAACAACTGTTGCTATTGTTGTAAAATAAATGTTATTGAAGGCATTAAAAACCAAAAACCACATTAACGACTTAATTGTTTAATCATAAAATAAATGAAAGTTAACTTTATGAAGTAGAAAAATTTGCAAGAAAAACCAATTAAAATATCATGTCATATAATTTGAACAACATATTTAATTGAAATTGATTGTAAATAGTTTTTTTGCAGCGTGTTTAAAACACATTTATCATCTTTTGAAGATTCGTGTTAAATATTTTTATTATCTTTTTTGGCTAATTGGCGTTACAAGTCAATTGGAAATGCATCAGTTAAAAGCATAGCTTAACCGCCCTCGTAATGGTCTAATAATTGTTCAGAGAGTTTTTGGCTTAACTAAAGCTAGTGAACTGATTAATTGACGGCACATTTACTTTGTCTCTTATTTCTTACAGTTCTTCACACCTCGGCGAGTTTAGCGTTAAACGAAAGTTGGGATCCAGACGTCAGGTGAGGCTTAATAGCATTTGTTTATATACTCATCGTTATTAATTGTGTTTTTTAACGCTAAACAGAGACGATATGGAAATGATGTTGAATAAAATAGTTCCCGAAGGATTGCCCTATCGGCATTCGTGTGAAGGACCCGACGATATGGCAAGTCTTGATTTAAGCTTGAAACCTTTTTGTTTCTTGAAAGAAAAAATAACAACTTTATAAATATTAAACTATATATATATCTTTCTATTTGCAGCCCGCACATGTTAAGGCATGCTTTTTGGGCAGCTCACTGACAATCCCCATAACCGATGGCAAACTATCGTTGGGCACCTGGCAGGGCGTTTGGCTCTGTGAGCATCGCGATCAGGCAGGCAGCCGTAAGCTGGTCATCACACTAACTGGCTGTCCGCGCGAACAAGCGATGAGAAGTCCACTGTCACCCGTCTCGCCGATTGCTAGTACGTCCAGTTAGGGGCGGCCTCGCTCCACCCGCGACAGCCGGTAATCGCGGGGGAGCGACAATAATGACATCATTTCGTCGAGGAAGTTGATTTTACAAAAGAATTTAGCTAGAGCGACGGCACAGCAGCGTGCAGCGGCCGTAATAGCCGCTGGACGTGGTCTAATTGGTGCCGATTCGGTTGCGGCACCGGCGCCACCATCCTCAGCCTCAGCCGTTGATAGTAGCAGTAGTAAAATGCAACGTTTGCTATTGCGTCAACGTTTGCATTTGAATTTGAATTTGAATTTAGATGTTACCGAAACGCTGCAGGATGGCGTTGATATTGATGATGTTGATGAGGATGTCGGCGATGATGAATTTGATGAAGACAATTCAAATACAAATACTATTATCGTTGCCGATATCATCGATGCTCAGGGCAGTGGGCATCGTTATGTTGGTGATTATTTACAACAAACCGTCACAACAGTGCCTCAAACCAAACAACAACAACAACTAAGACATAAGATCACAGCAACAACAACAGCAACAACAACAACAACCTGCTCATCAACAGCATCTAGCGCATTAGCTAAATTCAATCGCATACTCGACGCTGCCAAACTGGAACCACATCGCGCCTCGTCAGCGTTTAGCAGCGCAACGTTGCAACAACGCTTGGCTTTGGCGTATCCAGAACAACAACAACAACAACAACAACAACAGCAGCAGCAGCAGCAAGAGTTTCAAATCAATAACCTCCCACGTAGCAATAGTCGTGGCATTGCCGTCGTTAGCACACCATTAACATTGCAAGCACTTAACACAATCAAACTTAAGACGGCAGCAATGCAACAAAAACAACTACAACAACAACAGCACGACGCCGCTGAACAAACGAAACGAAATGATGTACATTATTTGTTGAAACAGTTAAATAGTTTTAGTGATATTGAAGAAATAGATATTGTTGATATGAAGCAAAGACAGCAGCAGCAGCAGCGACAACAACAACAACAGCAGCAGCAGCAACATCCCCAAGAACAACAACAACAACAACGCACAACAGCTGCTTGTTCTAGCTCGTTGGAGCTTATGCCCATGTCCAATTCGATGGTGCCCATTGCGTTGGGCTCACCATCAACACAATCGCACAAGGGCAACTTTATGGCTCAAAATCAGGATAGTTCAAATCGTTTGCAATTCGATGATTATTTATTCGAATCGTGCCATTATTTGGAAACAAACTATTTTGCCGCTACCTATCGCACTGCCATGGTCGAGAGCTCGTCCCATGAGTTTCGGCCGTCGACAACGACGCCAACAAGCACACGTTCCGACAGCTTTGAGCTGCATGAACATGAGCCGCCAAGCGTTATATGTAAAGCGGCACCACCACCACCATCCTATCACCAACAGCATCAGGCCGAGGTGCGCCTGACCCACAGTGGTGTTCAAACGGAGCTAACAGTCGATTCGTTGGCACAGCTCAGTAATGACAGCAGTGGTGCCAGTTCTGGCGGTTCGCCACGTGTGCCGCCCCTCTTCATCTGCTGCTATACGCCACTAGATCGTTGGCGTGCCCGTCGGCGTCTGGGCGCTGCAGCGGCAGCCAAACGTGCGAATAGTGAAAAGAACGGACATGCTGTTTAACACAGGCAATAATGAGTGCTAGTTAAAAAAATCAAAACAAAAAGCTGTGCTGTTTCATTTGCGATATCAACAAAAGTTTCCATTTCGATGACAGTCAACAACAAACAACAACACAATTCGCCTATAATAATCATTATATTATATAAATGTACAATTTTTTATAAACAATTTAATAAACACACACCACATTCGCACATTTTTGCAATACACACACAAAAACACTTTTTTGATAGTGCATTCAAACGAAGAAAAAAACCTAAATCTCCATTAAAAGTCATTTTTGGAAATGTTGTATAATATTTATAAATGAAAATGGATAGATATAATAATAATTAAAAGTGTAATTTAAATTGTTTCAAATAAAATACAAATAATAACAGAACAAACCTAATGCAGTGAAAACAAACATATTGTTGAAGTGCGCAAAATACATTTAAATTTGTAGCTAGCCTAAAAGTGAAAGTGGCTGAGAGAAGATGATCGAGAATGAGAGAGAGCTTATATAGTAAGTTGCTTAATAAATAATACAAATAACTTATATTCAAATAAATACCCTATGTAAACTGTAACGAACAAAGCGCACATGCCAAATGCCACAACTCCTAAGCAACTGTCCGTTTTGTCTGTAAAAAAAACTAAATTCTCCAAAGACACATTCTAAATGAAAAAAAGTGTTCCTAAATTAAAGCAAGTTAAATTCACAACATTGTTGTTGACATTTTATTTACGCTTTCAAAAGTAAAGCTGCATTTGCGCTTTATAGTTCAGTTCTGCATAGATTTCATCCAAAAATAAGGCAAACCAATAAGCCAATGCAATTGTTACATCAATTAACACTATAGAATAACAAAACAATCATGTTTCAGTTAACGACTGTTGTTGCACAATTTCGACAACAATTATATAGCATACTTTTTTGACCATCGCAGATACCCAGGTCAATACTAGCCAAAAAGTATGTTTTAAAAAATTTTGTGAAATTTTGCAACAACTCTGAAATTTAGAATATTTTTGAATTTCTTTGATTGTCTAACTTATTTTTGTTAATATAATTTTTAAGCGTTTAAAAAAAAAAACAAATAATACTGGAATTGTTGGGGCACAAGAAAATGCTGTATTTAGTTTTGATTTTTTAATCAATTGTGAATTCAAATCAAAAGCAATATTAGTTGTTAAAAATTCTGGAAATCATATGTAAATTTTGTCAATTTTGTTCATGATGCTGGGAAAGAAAATAAAACGTTTTACACAACATACATACATAGAAATAATATCACTAAGCTTAACAAAAGAAACACGCGCTTAAGTTTGAAAAAAAAAAACCAATACAGTAAAAATTTTCGAAAAAATAAGTTAGCATAGTGTATTATTTATTGTGTAAAAAACAATAGTTTATACAGCCTTAAATTTTTATTGGGCATATCAGATGCTGACATGATTGGAATACTAGCAGATAGTGAATTTCAGGTTTTTCAGCTCAGTTCTTCCAAAATAAAAAAACCAAAAAAATACAAAAACTAACAAAAAAACTTTAAATGATTACGAGTAATAAAAAAAATACACAAAGAAACCAAACAAATGCCTTTTACATGCCCACGCGTACACTAATGGAAAACAAATTGAAAACAAACCATAAACTAATAAAATACAAATAAGTTTAAAATAAAAATAGAAAATGTTAATCGAGGAATCGGAGTCGGTTTTGTGCAAACTTCGCATATTATTATTAAATGTGCAATGCAAAACTGAGAACAACAATTGTTAAGTGGGTAAAAGTTAGCAAAACCAATAATAATAATAACTATTGTTGTATGTTTTATTATGAAGCGCACGAAAAATAATAAATAAAATTAACTTATTAGTACATGCAAATAAAACAAATAAAATAGCTAAACAAATGTAAAGGTAAAATTTTTGTAAACTTTTTGATATGTGATGATGATTTGAATAAAATGAAGACACAGACAAAAAAAAACCAAAAACCAAAAATATTATAACATAACTTAGCCATAGATATTAAAACTAAATACAAGAAAATAAATAAATTAATAATAATGTAGCGCAACGCAAAAATTAGTGCATAATGGTAAAATACAAATGCAAGAAAACCAAAAAAAAAAAAACAACAATATAAAATGATAGTTAAAGAATAAATAAATAATTAATAAAAATTAATAATGATGAAAACTTGTTATACCATAAGGATAGTCTCGGCAAGCCGAAAGCACTTGATAAGCCCTTATACTGCACCCCGTTGCCACATTCAACAGATCTTTTGATTTGTATTCTGTATTTGTTCAAAAAATGTTAATTTTATTGAATTGTTTTGGGTGCAGTTTAGATGCTATGTCTTTAGCAATAATAATGGCAATTCAATTGTATTAACGACATTGATAAATCTGACATAAAAAAGTTTAAAAAATAAAACTAAAAGAAAAAGCAAAAATAATTTAGCAAGCATTTTGTAGGAACATGTAGTTAAAAACTAATAAATATCTATAAAATTGAATAGTAAATCGTATGTGCATAAGTAGCAAAATATTCAATTGTAAATAGAATTTTAATATTACATGTTTGAGTTTTATGTGGATTTTTTTTGATGTGGTTGTTTTAAAAGACCCAATGGCTTGATGATTAATACTCAATGAAACTGTTATGTCAAAAGGTCTCTCAAAATTTACAAAACAAAACACACAGACATTAAACAAATACACATAGACACACGAAAAAGCTTTAAATAATTTAATTACAAATACATGTATTAACGGTAATAATTTTGATATCATTATCATTGATATATTCCATTGTAGATACATATTTGTATTTGAAACAAATTAAATAAGTAATTAGCCAGCTAAGTCAGTGTCGCCTAATGTGAGTTCTATAAACATAAATAAATATATAATAACAAACACAAACAAACACACACACATAAATATATTTAAAACATAAAAATGCAACTACTTTTGAAAATGAAAAAAAAGCAAATAAATATAAAAGCTACAGAAACTGAAACAGGCCTAGAACAAACAAACATAAAAACACTTAACGCAACATCTACATCAAACAACAACAACAGCAACAACAAACAGAAGCTGAAACACACACACACACTCACACACACACATAAAGCTTTTATAAAACTATTAAAAAAAACCAAAAATATATTTAAAAAGGAAAAAAATAATAATAATCCTGCCAAGTAACATTCGAAATACCTGCTTGATGAAGATACACCCGCTTTTGCTAACAAGAAAAACAAAAACAAAAAAAAAAATAATTTAATGAATAAAAAATAAAATGAAAGGCTAAATACGATTTTTATACTTTCGATATAATGATTTTTTATACTAAACGTAAACTCTTTGAAATGAAAACAAAAAAAAAACACTAAACGATTTTCGAGGGGTATCAGCTTAAAGTAAAGTATTTTTAAAAAAACTGATTGATATTGATTTGATGCAAAAATCGTACTTAAAGTCATACAAGTCATATATATGTATATATACTGTACGTATGTATACATTATATATATATATATATATATAAACCCTAACTGCAACTATGGAACGACAGCACAAATTTTGTTGAACAAGAAAAAAAACAAAACACAAAATACATAAGAAAACCAGAAATCAAATACTAAGAAATATAAATTTGTTTCAAATACAACACACACACTCATATACTATCACACAGAAAACAACACAAAATCAAATATATACATATACATATATACATATTTATATATATGTAGAAATCCTCAACTAAATATATGAACATTTATGTATGTATTTAGCTAAAGAATCGCACAAATTGGTCACCGAAAAGTATGCTTTTTTTAAAACCTTCCCCTCTAGATCCTCTATCCCCTCAAAAATACAAGAACACAATCTAAAATACAGAATCAACATTTTCTAGTTAAATATCAAATTTTGTATTTCTCAGCCTATAAACGCAATTTTTGCATACGCATACAATTTGTAAATAAATATTTAATAATTTAACTAAACAAATCAAAAATTTCAAGCATTCATATTTGTTAACTTCAGTTTTCTCCTAACTGCATTTCTATTATGCACAAAGTGTGTTTCCAACAATGAAACAGGAAAGTTCTTACTACAAAATTTTGTGAAACACTCGGTGCATGTCTATCATTCTATGTATTAGATATCAAAGAAGCATACTTTAACGAAAAAGAAAATGTCAACTACAATAAAGGAGCAAGAGAAGAAACAAAAAAAAAAAACAATGAATATTATGAAGAACAAAATGAAAAACAACTAGTGCAATAAATAACAAATTATTCGGTATAAATGTAAAATTAAATACATTTAAGTAAACGCTTTGTAAAATACATATAAAAATTTATTAAAATACAGATGAAAAAAAAAGAATGGAAAACAATAAAAAAATAAATAAAATAAAACACTATTGAGTAATAAAAAGCGTTATGCATTGACATTGTCACACGTGATTCGATATTTCATCTAATAAGCATTAATCAATAAGATAACAATAAAGAAATAAATTAAAGAAACATCGATTTTTTACAATCTGCAAAAGTTTAATAAGACACGCACAGTAAGTATGACAAAACTAATTAAATCTCAAAAGTTTTTCATTGTTCTTTTCATTTATTTCTGATTTTATTGTATGGGGCGTCCAACGCCATCAAAAGCTTTCTCCTTATGATCAGCAGCATTGGCACGCGCTTCATAACTGCAAATGGTTACGCCGTGATAATGAGACTCCGTAAATTCACCACGAAGACCTGAGAGTGTACAGTATTGGCTGTTGAGCAGATCAGCAGTGATAAGGGCTAAACTTACCAATATAGTAAATGCGAGTGTTGTCTTCACCAAAATTACTAGGGAAATACAGCGACAAATGATGCACAGAGGCAAAGGTAACAATTCTGAGAATGCACACAAAAAGATAAATAGTTAGTATACACTTATAAATATTTCTGATCCATTTACTTGGGTGAGTATTCGATTTCACCGCGACAATCTCGCGTCAATTCAAATTCCTGATCTGCCTTGCCATGTGCATCATCAAATGTCATCTTGGGTCGATTCTTAAAACTGTCAACATAATAATTTCAATAGGAAATCAACTTAAATAACCTTAAACTCACAGTTTAACTATATTTGGATGGCTATTATCATTGGCGCCGCTTATAATAATGCCTTTAAGCTTTACGTTGCCTGCAAAAGGTACATTGAACAAGAGCTCTTCATCCGCGTCGCTTTGTACAAACTGCAAAAGAGTATACAATTAATTTTAAATAATAAATGAGAATGACATGCTTACCTTGCTCAAGTCCCGACGCTTCTCGTATGGCTTGAAAACCGTCTTGCCGCTGCCTTCGGTCTCCTCGTTTAAACATTCCGTGTTTTCGAGGTCGATTTTTGTATACAAACTATATTCGATGCCCATTTCGAGTGCATTGTCGATATCGGTGGCTTCGTGACCGCAGCCATGTCCATGACCATGAGAATGACCGTGCGGCATTTTGTTTAATAGCAACTTTTAATAATAAAAACAATAATGTGACAAATTCCTTAGTGCCAGTAATTGTGATGAATAGACTTCTGTATTTATATCGATGAATCGAAGTACGCCGGGCAGGCGCTGAGCGATGTTTGTTCTGAAACTTATCGGAGCGTTCTGCTCCATTTTTTCGGCTTTGATATTTTTCCGGTTTTTAACCCTTCCCGTTTTATTTTCCTCTTGTTGACACATTTTTTTTATTCCAACCACTTGTAATTTTGATGAATTTTCCTAACAAAATTAATTCGAAGGCAAACGTTTGAAATATAGTTAAATATTTTAATTAATTAACATTAAGAAGTCGTCATTTTAAACTTAATTTGTCACATTTTTGCATATATTTGATCAAGAAACTACAAACTACATAAAATTACAGATGCGTATTGCTTTTATCTTTTATGGCTGCTGCATGACAGTGCGTATGTATTGAATAACATCTTGGTTAGCAAGGATGCCCATGTGATCCACACCCTGTAGGGCCAGAGTGGATATGTGCGAGCTAGTGTAGGCAGACCAGTGTTGACAGGCGCGCAGTGAACGTTGGTTAACGGTGCCGTCACCCACGCCCATTACCAACTTGGGAGTTTCTCCAGAAATAGAATCCTTTTTGTATTGCAAACTGGAATGAATATGAGTTAAGTTTACTGTTTTGCTTGAGTTAAATAATTTTTTGACTTACCTTTCGACCGTAGCAACGCCATCTCCGTAGAGACAGTGCAACTCGACATCCGGTGGACTAAAGTTTTGTGTATAACGCATCGTATCCTTTCGCATCTCCCAGCCCGTCTTATAGTCAATATCCGTAAAGAATTGCTCTAATTGTGCCATGGTGTAATTCCTTGATGGAGTACTTGCAAGTATCTCCGATGGTTTCCAAAACAGTGGCGACGGCAGCAACCAAGCTGTCGATGGATGTGAGATCTGTTCAGCGCGCAGAATCTTAGCGCTCAATGCAAACGAGTCCAAATCATCACCCATGGCAAACACCTTTACGGCTTTTATACTGCCCGCCCATGCTCCAGCGAGACTAATTTGCCTTCGCACATATTGCGTTTTCCATTCCAACGTCTGCTCGTGCAGAAAGACCAAGGTCATGGGACTGCCCATGCTGTGCGTTATAAAAGTAACAGCCGTTTGATTATTAGCCTCATATGTGTCCTCCACTAACTGTTTAAGATCGATAAAAAATTGCTGGTGCTCATCTGGAAAAAGGAGTAGGAAATAGAATTTAAAAAATTATTTTAAATTCGTTAGCTGTTACTCACTTGGCGCCTTTCGAAAATCATACGGAGCTCCATGTATATTTTGACGTCGCACATAGCCCAAGTCTACAAGTAAATTGCCAATGTCCTTAAAATATGCACCAGCCTTATTTCTAGTGGGATCTATCCATTCGACAACATCGGGATCACCCCAGCCGGGTATGCGCGTCTGAACGCCAGGTGTGTTATGAGTTGTGCGTGTCACTTTGTCATAAAAGAGCTTAACATTATCTATCCAACAGTAGACCATGGGTATGACCAACTGCTCGAGATCTAGCCATAGATTGTACCAGTCATGTGTCTTCTGGCATATAAAATAGGGTGAGTCCGATTTGCTTAAACGTGCTTCAAGTTGACATCCGCCATCGCCAGGCACTGAAAATAGTAAATACATTTTAGTGTGACTTTGACCTTGTCTAAATCTAGGCCTCATTTGATGACCAGAGTGAATTTTCTTTTTTTACTTACCAAATATAACAGGAGATAGCTTTGGTGGCGGTGGAGGCGTTGGAGGCTCTGTGGGCTTCTTACTAAATGGCCAAAAACAATTGCCCTGACTGAATACAGTTGTGAAAACAAACAGTCCGAATAGTGCGCAGTACTCGACTTTCATGTTGTTGTGCAAACAACGAATTAACCGAATAAGGGAATGAAAGTTCCGCAATTCTGTAGCTACCCGAGTCAGCGATTTGAATAATGCACACTGATAATAGTATTTATGGTATTATTAACCGCTGTTAAATAAATGAATGAATCAGCAACTCAATTATCAATCGGAATTTACATACAACTCACTTACATATGTATGCAGGCTTGAATTCTTAATTAACCTTTAAAAACCAGTAAGTGTATTTGGAATCGTTAATGCTGGCGTTTGGTAAACGCATCTCTCAATGGTGCGATTTTAGCACCCAGCAGTTGTTGTTTTAATTTATATTGTGCGCGTTTGTAAACAAAGAAATGTTTTCGTTGCACGTTATCTACGTTTTGTTATTGTTTTTCTCTTTGTTATTTTGCGCAGCTGCTTGGTCAGTGCTATGGAGTTTTGCATTTGGTATTTTTAATAAAACTCAACTGTTGGTAACACTGCGCACACATAACGCCTTGATTTTTAATCGATATGTATTTTTGCAATACTTATATCGATACCGGCAAACGCAGTTGTTGAGCGCATTCGAAGAAGAAAAATTTGTTAGTAAACCTTAAAATAGCGGAACTCCTTGGATAAAACCAACAGAATCAATCATGCAAGAGTTCTTTAGCGTGCTGTTGCCGGACGTAAAAAAAGAGCTGCGCCGTGGCATCATTGAGTGCTCGAAACGCGGTCTGCTGCACAGCACCAAATGGCTGTCGGAGATGCACCATGGCCTAATTGATGTGAACATTGATAACGCTGCGCCAGAGGATGATCGTTCATTTAGTGAGTGCCAGCTAGAAGGCATTGCACCCGCGGAATACAGTGATTACTTTCTTGCCAAGAGCTACTACGATGTGAGAGAATATGATCGGGCAGCGCATGCTGTACGCAATTGTGAATCCTGCGTGCCACGTTTCCTGCATCTGTATTCTACGTACATGGCACGGGAAAAGCGTCGTCTCGACTCAACCACCGATCAAGCGAATCTCAATGAACCAAATCAAATGCGCGACCTGGCTGATTTGTTGGCAACACTGCGCTCGGAGCACGGACGCTGTCGCCTTGATGGCTATGGCATCTATTTGTATGGTGTAGTCCTCAAAGCATTAGATCTTAATCAAGCTGCCGAACAGATGCTAGTAACTGCCATACGTATGGTGCCCATGCTCTGGAGTGCATACCTTGAACTATCACCACTTATTATGGAAAAAAAGAAGTTACTCGGTTTGCAGCTGGGTGGGCATTGGATGCGTCACTTTTTCATGGCACACACTTATCTGGAATTGTATCTAAATGATGATGGCCTCAAGATCTATGAGGATTTACAGTCGGCAGGCTTTAGCAAAAGCATCTATCTAACAGCACAAATGGCGCTTGTCTATCACAATAAACGAGGTGAGTAAATAGAGCATTTTCTAGCTAACCTTTGTTTGAAAAAATTCTTTTTGTGTTCGTTTCAGATGTAGACAAAGCCATCGAGCTGTTTCAGGCATTGCTTGAAAGCGATCCCTATCGTCTGGATAATGTGGATACATATTCAAATTTGTTGTTCGTCAAGGAAATGAAAACAGAAATGGCGCAGCTAGCACAAAAGGCAGTTAGCATCAATAAATATCGACCGGAAACCTGCTGTGTGATAGGTGAGTTAAGCTGTATTAAACTTGTTCCACCTTAACCAAATGTATCCCAGGCAACTACTATAGCATACGCTGTGATCATCAGGTGGCAATTTCATATTTTCAACGAGCATTGAAATTGAATCCTAAATACTTGGCCGCCTGGACACTGATGGGCCATGAGTTTATGGAACTGAAAAATACAAATGCGGCAATACAAAGCTACCGCAAAGCGGTGGAGGTCAATAAGCGAGATTATCGCGCCTGGTATGGCCTTGGCCAAGCCTATGAGATTATCAAAATGCACTATTACAGTTTGTATTATTTTAAAATTGCACATCAATTGCGACCGTACGATTCACGCATGTTGGTCGCGCTGGGCGAGACATACGAGAAGCTGGACAAATGCGAAAACTCAGTCAAATGCTATTGGAAGGCCTGCGATGTGGGCGACATCGAGGGCATTGCCATGTACAAACTCGCCAGTCTACACGAGAAGCTGGGCGACAATGAAACAGCCGTCCACTGTTACATTATGTACTGTGAGGATGAACGTGCTGCCACCGATAAACAAAGTCTGTATCAAGGCTTCATGACCCTGGCCAACTACTATGAGAAGAAAGGCGACTTTGAACGAGCTGCTTACTATGCCTACAAGTGCCTGGACTCGGATGATGTAAGTTGTTTTGGAATTGACATCATTCAACTGCTTATACTCTCTGATTTTCTTTGCAGCGCAAGACTGAGGCTAAAGCCCTTCTAAAGGTTATTGATTTTAGGCGTAGTGAAAAGAAACCAAAGACAACAGTTGTTGTGACCACTGCCGAAACAAGTTCTGAGGATGATATGGAATGGGAGCAGTTGGATGTGCGTGTGCGTGGGCCACTTACCCCAATATCGGATGCTATCAAGTCAGCGACATCAACAGCGACGGCAACAACAACAACAACAACTTCTTCAGCAGCAACCACAAGCGGAAGCGGCACATCGACTTCAACTGCAGCTGCACATCCAGTCAATCCACGACGATTACGTTCTGTGGCAGAGCGTGTTCGTCGAACGCAGCCAGCTCAAAGAAATCTTACAGCACCAACAGCAAATAGCACTGCAACAACAGCATCAACGACAGCAACGACAATGGCAACAATACCAACAATCAGCGAAGAAGCGCCTGCGGGTAGCACAGCAACAACGCTAGGGAATGTCACGACGTCAACAGTGGCTGCGGATCAGCCAACTCTCGATAGCAGCTCCATGGATATATCGAGTGTGTCCATTGATTGAAATTGATTAATATTAACAATGTGTTAGAAGTTCTTAAACAACAATTTGATTTTAAAAATCCTTACATAAAATATTAACTCTACAAAACTCTATTTTTGCCAATTAAAACCGGTTAGTTAAAAAAAAATGGAAAGTGTGTAAAAAATAATCTTTAAATGTAGTTCGTTAGATGTGAATCCATAACATGTTATTGTTCATCCTAAACGCATGCTTTAATTTAATTAATTTTGTATGGTATTTAAAAGAAAAGTGCTCGTTCATTTTAAAGCTTCCTAAACCATCTTAGAAAAACAATTTAATTTACATAAATTTAACAATATGAATACAAACTAAAAACTTTTTATCTCACAGAGCGCGTCGAATGCAGACTTGCAGGGCAACATTGAATGTGATGAGGAGCAGGAGCAGGAACAGACCCAGCACCGCAATATCCATATTGAACTTATCGCCAAACATGTCGAAATCCTTGAGAAACTGTTCCGATCTCTTGTGATAGCAAAACTCCTGATGGCATGGCAATTGTCCACGATTGTAGCCATAAATGGCGCGCATTAGACCCTCGAAAATGTAACGAAAGAATGATATATCACAAATGGGACGCAAAAACCAGGACAACTCGCGCATCCTTATGAAAAATCCAGAGAATAGCAGAAATGGTATAGAAATCGATGGCACCATAAAAATAGCCAACTGCATGGAAAACAGAGTGCCACCAATCACACCAATAAAGTGTCCAATGAAAGCGGTAAGGACACAGATGCTCCAGCACATGGCAAAGCGATTAAATTCCGGCGGTTGTCCGGTCATAAAGTAACCAATGCTTATAAATAAAGTTGGACAGATCAGCTGCAATGGCAAATCGGCCAGCACTTTCGAAATATAGTAGGCCTTCAGTGAATACCAGCCATTATAGTACTCCCTGATAAAAACCGGCGCGTCCTGTATACAAAGTAATATGGAGGGCATCGCGTTGCCGGAGAACACGAAAAGTATGACGAAAAACAGGCAGGATACATTACTTATCACCTTGGCAGCATCATTGCCAATCTGCCAATAAACAACACCCAACAGCAGAGCCACACAAACATGCATTAATACACGCATCCGTACAGCGATCTAGAAGAGATAAATGTTACAAAATGTTTGTGCATAATGTGTATTGAGCAGATTGTACCTGATCCCTGAACATGGCACGCAGGGAACGTTGCATAAGTACACGCAATTGATACCAGAATCCCACCTGCTCCTTGGGACGCAAGTTCAGGTTGCATTCGTCACTGGCCTCGGATGCCATTTCAATAAGCGCTGCTGTTTATGAATTTGGGTTAGGACAGAAAAGGAACAGATAGAGCAGAGTGGAAAAGTAGGCAAGGAAAAGTGGACAAAGCATAGACAAAAAAAGCAACAGGAACCGCATCAGCAAACCATGAACACCAAACAAATACCGCACAACCCAAGCAATAACTTACTCTGTTCATCGTCAGAGACTTTGTGGAAACTCTGTAGACCATCGTAGCGGGATTTGTTTTGTGTAATAAGCGTTTCACAGCGCTGATTGATCGATTCGCTGCCAACCTCCAGAACTAAGGGGGAAAAGGGAAATTCGAATTTAACAGGTCATAGGATTTCCAATGTGTTTACTTACCAAAATCTGCCGGATTATAGTACTGTGGGCAGATAAAACCTGCCGCCTTAAAGCTAGTCAACATATCGTGCTGTGCTCCTGCATAGAGAACCTCACCGTTTGCCAGAACCAAAACATCATCGAAAAGTTGCATTAATCGCGAACTTGGTTGATGCACCACACAAACCACAATTCGTCCATCGTGTGCCAAACGTTGCAAATAGCACATGACCTGATAGCTAGCAACGCAATCCAATCCACTCGTCGGCTCATCAAAGAACATAATGGGCGGATTTGTGATAAGTTCAATGCCAATCGATAGGCGCTTATGCTCTCCACCGGATATATCACGCACCAACGTATGACGACAGGAATGAAGATTAAGCACCTCTATAATATCATCCAACTGAGGTAAGAACATTTTTAAAATAATTGACCTGATGATAATCTAGTTCCAAGACTTACAATTAATTTCTTTTCCTGTTTCGTCGTTGTTGTTGGTAACTTTAAGTCTGCAGAGACTCGAAGTGTTTCTTCGACTGTTAAAAGTGAAAGCATCACAAAATTCTGTGCTATATACGATGACATTTTGCGAAACGACAGCAAATCTCTCGGTTGTCCATTGAGCAAAAATTGTCCGGAAACGCCGCTGACCCTAAGAAAGAGAAATTGTATGATAATTGAGTTCTTGGTTGTGTTTTTTACTCACTTGAAGCCCGCTAAAACATTTAAAAGTGTTGATTTTCCTGCTCCCGAAGGTCCCAGTATGACTGTCAAGCGACCCGATCGAAAAGCTCCACAGGTTTCATTAAGTATCTGGCTTTTGGAGTCCTTAGGACCTTTAAGCTTATAGCACACTTGTTTGAAATGCAGCTCCAATGTTTGTGGCCTAAGCGCCGAACCGTTAGGTGCAATGCTATCAGACATTGTAAGGCCGCTTTTGTTGTATAAACTATATATATATTGTAATTTACTATCGCAGAATTAAGCAAGTCTGATACGTCTTGCCCGGTTAATAGGCAGCGATCGACTGATATGCGAAATGCGCTTATCGCTCTGTTTTTTGCTCTCTAGTTTTCTTGATTTTCTCTTTGATTGTGGGAGTTCAAGTGCCGGGCGGTAATTATCAACATCGTAACTGACTCAACTCCTCTGTCTAATCCGAATTTTTGTGGGCTGACGGTAATCGCAATCTTATCTTGGTATTTGCAGCTGTAAAGCTGTTGTTCTCCTTGTATAAATGCTGTACTGCAAAAGAAAAAACATATCCATTAATATAAGTTTCGATTTGCAATAAATCGACCACTTGTAAAATGAGAAGTTTCATAATTATTGTGTATTGTCTGTGGTCAAACATTGCACCCTGTTTTATTAAGTGTTCTTACAAATGATAAGTCTAACATATAATTTAATCACATTTAAATCGGAACATTAACATTTTAATCGCAATTTTAGATGGAATTCTTATCTTTATATTTATTCATTTCCAAAACTAAATTTCTCTAACGGCTAATAACTCTGAATAATAAAAATGCCTAAGAGTATGCAACAAGTTTTTAGCTAATGGCTTCAGTTGTTATTCTTTAAAATTTGAGTATTAACTGGCGTGTCTCAATTAATAAAATGATCGCAAGTAAACAAAGTTTTTGGGTACATGCAGCGTAATCATATTTTTATGATAAATGTGTTGTGTCATATGCTTAAAATTACAAACGCATTAAAGCAATGCAAATTTGATTTCATGGCATTTCCATGCTGCAGCTGCTTATCAGTTTTCCTGTCTGGCATATAGCTAAAACAATATTCACATACATGTGTAAGTATTTACATTTAATTTATTACTCAGAAATGCACAGATGAAAAAATAATTGCTTCGACAACAAACTGGTTTGTTTTGCTCACTTGCAAAAACAAATTCCTATCAAAGCCCAGCAATTATTTTAAGTATCCTTATTTAGACACGATTTATGTATTTAACTGATTGTTTCAACACATAACTGTTGCAATTTAAGCTTCACTCAATTAACGTTTCATGTCGCGTCTCACAATAACACGAATATCCCCAACTTTTTTTTTAATATACGTACATATACATTAATAGTATACTATAAGGCCCGGCAACCGATCCCCGATCACTTTCAACTGAAATGCCAAACACAACTGAATTGAATTGCATAGTATTATTTATTTTGCCGGGAAATTGTTGTTGAATCAAGCTCAAACATGTTTGACTCGCAACAGCTTACAACAAAGCTTATTGGGGGCAATAAATTGTTTGGCTCCAGAATCGCTGTGTTGTTTGGCAAACAGGTTACAAAACAAACCTGATCTGGGTTTAACTGTTACAGTGAAAAAATAAAAAATAAATACAATACACAACATATTTATAAAGTACAACCAATATTAATACAAAATATTAAATATTTTTTTTATCAAATATATTATTTCAAATTATTGAAAGTTTTCTTAAAATAAACTTAAAACTAAGCAATAGGTTTTTTGATTTTGTGTTTGTTGATGATGCGAGGATCCTTAATACGATAAGTATAAGGCTCTCGCCATATATATGTATAGACATATATACATATACTTCTGCTGCGGAATTGTGTGATGTTCAGAATATCTACTTTTTTGGTTTGTTGCATATCACGATTTCTTCTTCTAGCTCTAACTTGGCCAAAGCCTGGCTGATTTTCAAAGGACATTGTGCATTGGCATCGCAAGGACAAAATCTATCGAGCTGCATTCAAGGATTAAGGTGTTATATGTAAGTTATTCCATAAGGCACACGCAATTAAAACTCGAAGGCACATCTTATGTGTAAGTATACAAATTTACACTTATTAAACATATATATTGTACATTTAAAAGAACCAGAAATATTCATACACATATAAGTCTACTGTATAAGAGCAATTTAATAATAAAAAGATAACAATAAACGTATTTAACTACAACAATAGAAAAATGTCTTTTTTTTAGACGTTGAAAATTCAAACATTCATACATACATACATACATACGCACATACATACATACGCATATACATACATACATACATACATACGTACATAAATACATAACATACATAGCTTACATACAAACAGAAGAAGAGGTCATTATGCTTCGCTCCGTAGTGAGTTTAACGTTGAGCTCGTATCAAAGTCAGGCTCAATAATATTGGAGTGCATTTAGCTTTGAGCGCAAATTAAAATTTAACTCAAATTGCTGCAGCATTCATCTGCTGATTTATGTTCGCCTGGTACTTCAGCCAAAATTTCAACTGGTTTTGGCCTATTTAGCCTGGCCCAAGCGGACACACATACATACAAACATACATACAGACAAGCAGACAAACATTCATACATACGTATGTACAAATATACATACATACAAACAGAAGGATAGGGCATTATGCTTCGCTCCGGAATGAGTTTAAAGTTGAGCTCGCATCAAAGTCAGGCTCAATAATATTGGAGTGCATTTGGCTTTGAGCGCAAATTACAATTTTAACTCAAATTGCTGCAGCGTTCATCTGCTGATTTATGTTCGCCTGGTACTTCAGCCAGAATTTCAACTGGTTTTAGTCCATTTTACCTCGCCCAAGCAAGCACACAAACATACATACTTACATACATGCATACAAATGTTCGATATTCTTTTAAAGCCGCCCTAAAAGTATGCTATTTATTTAAACTTTTTAGTTCGACGTTCTTCAAAAAGCTGCCTTAAGACTATGCTTTATAATTTTTATTTTTTATTGTTACAGCATCCAGCTGCTGATTATAATTTCTACTCGTTTTTACCCATTTACTACGCTCCGAATTAAGCAAAAAGTTGGAGCTCAAGCTACAGCCAATTTTTGAACGCAGCCAGCGCACACCCCTGCAGCATCCGGACCCCTTTGTAATCAGGCGCCTTGTAACCCAGTTTTACCAGGTAAGGAGTATACCGCAGTCGTTCGCGTCGGACTGCAACGATTTAAATTTTTTGTCTTCGATTTTTCTAACCGATTTTGTATAAGGGTAATTTAATGCGAAAAGAACAAAACAAAAAGCCCCACAAAAACAAAACATGAACATTCTAAAAGATAACAATAAACGTATTTAAACAACAATCGAATATTGGGTTTCTTTTAGATGTTGAAAATTCAAAATTTTATAGCATACCTTTGGGATGAAACATAAATTGGGACAAATGGATTTGCAAAACGAGCTCTTACCAGGTGGAATCCTTTCAAATTTTCAAAGGACCTGGCGCGTTGGCATCGTCAGTACCGGCTTCAACAAATTGCATTCAAGGTTTATGGGGTACTCTAAGAACACAAACACTTAGAAATTTTCATCGGAAAGCAAAATAATTTGAGTTGGAATCACAAAATCCTTGTTTTTCTCGACATCTGCTTGGACGATTTGGATGTCCTTTGGACAGTTGATAGCCCTACATAAAACCAATTTTTTGACGTAAGTCTTGACAGGATCTGCAAGGATATGGCTGAGTAAAACGTGATTTTCTGTTTTAAGAAAAGTCCTTGTATTTCAGCTGTTTGAAGGACTTTCATCCTTTTGATTACGTTATATGAATTGGCGGGCCAAGCACTATTTTTCGACCAAACGATATCCAGCTAGTGCTTAACACGGACGGGTTTTAAAGGATTCTGTGAGTTTTCATAAATTTTCTGACCTACCCCTTGATACATTTTAGGAAAAATATTTTTGTACAATTTCAAAAATGCTTGAATGCCAATTGTTAGACCTCTTTTAAGTTATTTCATAAATATGGGTCCTTTTGATATCCTTAAGGATATGACTGAGTTATAAACAGAAAACAGATGTCCTTGTAGAATCGCTGTGTTGTTTGGCTAACAGGTTAAAGAACAACCCTGATGTGGGCTTAACTGTTACAGTGAGAAAAATAAATGAAATACACAAAATATTTATAAAGTACATTCAATATTAATACAAAATATTAAATATTTTTTTTATTCAAATATATTTTTTTCAAAATATTTCAAGTTTTTTTTTTAAATTAAACTTAAAACTAAGCAATATGTTTTTTGATTTTTGTTTCTTGATGATGCGAGGGTCTTTAATACGATAAGTATATAGCTCACTTTATATACATGTATATATACTGCTGCTACGGAATTGTGTGATGTTCAGGATTTCTTCTTTTTTGGTTATCGCGGTCAGTTTATTTAAGTATTATTGTATTTTTGCATATCACGATTTCTTCTTCTTCTTGTCTCTAAACTCTTAGCGCTTTTACATTTCTTTGGCTTACGATTTCTCTCAATATTAAATGCTACAAGAAATCATAAATATATTTGCATAAATTTTTTGAATGTATGCAAAAAAAACACTGAACGGAATGTGACATCATCTGAATAATCTCAGTCGAAAAGACATAATATAAAATGCCAAGATCCTTAACATAATCAGCAAGCCCAACATAAAACATATGGCCAAGTGATAGTTGGCATTCGCCATATCTAGATTCTTGAGTATATACTTGGGTCGCGATAAATGACAATAAATATCATTGCATTCCAAACGCGTCCGATCATAACCGAATATGGCTAACATCGCACCATCAAGACTATACTTTAGAAATGAGATATCGAAGCACCATCGCAAATATATTGGCGCATCCTTCTCCTGCAGAAAAAAGCCACTGAATAAAAGAAATGGGCAGATGAAGAACGGTCCCAATATTGCACCCAGGTTCATACTGAGCGATGCTCCAACTGCCAAACCAATACTTTGAGCAACAAGCGCCGTCAAAAACACAATCATAAAGAACATGCCAAAGCGCCAAGGTTCCAGCGGTTGATGAGTCAGCAAATATGTTGGCCCCAAATACAACGAACTGCATATAATCTGTAGTGGCAGATCTGCTAGTGTAATGGCCATATAATAAGCGCGTAACGAATACCAACGATTGAAGTGCTCACGCGATACAATCGGAAACTCCAATGGAACTGCAAAAGATAAAAGAAAATTAAACTAAACTATAAAAACTTCGAAATCATATTAACATTGCACTTACACTTGACCAAAATGCCTGAGAAAGCACAATACATGACAAACATAATGCTATAGAACACATAGCGAAAATTGTTCATCGAATTGCCGGCATCATTGCCAATGCCATAGTAAAGCACTCCAATAAGTAAGCCAATTGCCAGATGTATGCAAAAGCGCATTGTTGTTAACGTACTGTCTCGCCAAATTAATAAAAATGTGCGCACCAAAAGAATGCTCAATTGTCGATAAAATGGCGTCGCATAGATATTCTCACGCTTGCACAAATGCGCTGGATCTAATTCCAAAGTTGGCATTGACATTGCTGGTCTGTTGTTCTTCTTTTTTTTCTTTGTCTTTGACGTATTACTGCTGTTAACCTCATCACCGGGGCCCGCTTGACTATCCCAGGTGCGCGATGAGAGCTCGTTGATCGGTGTCATTGGTCTAAAACTACAACTTTGCCGGGAATTTGACGTCAGTGGTGCTGCAACCAATGTTTGTTCTGTTGAAAGTTGTAGAGAAGAAGTGAGAAATGTTTGCAATTTAAATTTCACATAACAACTCACCAACTTCCTTCGTGGCTACTTTATTTTGTCTATAATCATCATTGCGTCCATTGTCAATTAGTGTTAAAAGCTTGTCAAGTTGTTGCTCCTCTTCCTTATCATAGTCATGTGTTGCTATTTCCATAACTGTTTAAAAAAAAACATTTAAAATATTTATTTTTTATATTATCGAACTATATTTACGATAGTCAGCTGGATTGTAAGATTCGGGACAGGGCATATCGAGTGCGCCCAAAAAGGGCAGCAGATTCTGAGCGCCGCCTGCATAAATGCACTGACCCTCTGCAATGGCATACAGATGATCGAACATGGAGAGGTTCAATGCGCTTGGCTGATGAATAGTGCATATCACATTGCGTCCCTCCGTTGCCAAGTTTTTAAGCAATGTTATCAACTGATTGCACGTAGAGCTATCCAGACCGCTAAAGGGACAAAAGTGATATAAGTTTAACATCAAGAAATTTTTTGTTTAGATGAATACTTACGATGTGGGTTCGTCTAAAACAAGCACTGGTGGATTATTGACTAGCTCGAGTGCAATGGCCAAACGTTTGCGTTCTCCACCGCTCAGTAAACCCGTTCGTGTATTTCTCGTCTCGTGCATGCCAATTGCAACCAGAATGCTTAGGACACGTTCCTTTTTCGCTGCTGTTGACATGTGTGTGCCAATCTTTAGGTTAGCCGCAAAATGCATGGCTTCCTTAACGCTCAAGAATGGCTGCAACGTTGTGTCCTGTTTTAAGAATGCCACATTTGGTTTAAACGCTTTCAGATCTCGTTGTTTGCCATTAATCCGAAAGTCACCAGTAAAGCCAGTTACCCTGCAAATAATTCGTTTGATGAGTTAACAATGTGAAATTAGTTAAAGTTCGGGGAATACATTACGTATAGCCTGAGAGTATGTTGAGCAGTGTGCTCTTGCCAGCACCAGAGGGTCCTGCAATTGCATTCAGTTCGCCGCAACGAAAATAACCATTTATACCCTTTAAAATGTGTTTGTTTTCTGTAAGATTTGAAGATGAAAATACATATTAAATTTAGTATCGTAGAACAACTTTAATTTAATTTGCTTAATGTTATAAAATAGCTACAGTTACTAAAAAGAATTGCGTTGTTTGCAACGTTGATAAGGAGCGACCTTGTAAGGCGTCTCCCAATACTTTAACCTACAGTTGTATTTGGTGAATTTGACGAATTCGAAAGACTGGAAACCAATACCTTTAATCTTATCTCACAACTATTTTAACGAGGTACTATTCAAATACAAAATAACAGGTGCATGAGGCGCGCTCTACAAATAATATATAGTATATGAATATTCTGCCAGATGGTATAAGTATTGACTGTTATCGGTTTATCGCACCTAACACATGTCGTACAACTTGGCTAACATGGCTACATAGTAACCGATCGTGTTGATTATTATTGATCAATCTACTATTTTAAATGATCCCAACTATGCCGATTAGCTAAAACTCATTCAAACCAAGACACTGACAAAGCCTAATCTATTCTAGCGTTGTTGTTTCCTTTAGGTATTATTTAAGAGCTTACAATATTTTTATGATACCCGTTAAAAGTTTGTGGTGTGGTTATAAAATTCGACGAACACAATTCTACATTCTTATCTCTGATTGACATTGTATGAAATGATAGCTTTAACGAACTAAATTGCAGTTTTCCGGGAATTAATACATTATATAATTAAAACTTCAAGGTACGGATATTCGATTGTATATATTCTTGTTCGGAAACAATCGAGTTATAAACTTTTGCCTTGTTAAACTTTCGTAAAAAAGTTCAAAAATGAATGTGCCGAATTTTTTTTAAGAATTCTTTTTTAATATCTCTACAAAAATTGCTTTGATCTTTTGACACGCCAAAGCTGTCAACGCACTTAGTAACAAACTTGAAACACGCTTGTTTTATATTGGCATAAATAATAAGGAAACAATGATGTCGTGACTTATAATAAAGGTCAGTTTTTTGATTCATATGCATATACTATCTACATATTAAGCTGGAGGCTGTTTAAAATGCTAAAATGTGCTACACAGACACAGGAAAACTCACTCAAGATGATATGACAACAATAGTACTATAAACAACAACAAAGATATACTATACTATCATCAAATGAATGAAAGAACGTGCATAATATTTAATGGATTTTAAGTGATATTAATTAAAACGTTTGCGACCTTTTGCAATATTGTTAAAGATTTGTTGCCAGGCCAACTATTATTATTATTATTATTATTATGATAGTGTGTAGAAATGTTTTAGATAAATAATATTCTAAGTGCATACTACTCATAATATTACATAGAGGCTACGGAGTGATTCATATTGAGGGAGTTGGCTTATCAGTTTATTCCTATCACCATTAATAGCAATACTTTTCGGCATTGCTAACGATGCTTAAAAACAAATAACACAACTGTTTTCCCTTGTTAATACACAAATGATTAATTCAAGTCAGATATCAGATATAAACAACAAGAAAATAATCTTAACAAGTACAACTTGCAAACAAAGGAAATGTGTTTTTGGTTTATTTTTGTTTGTAAACATTTGGCTTGCAGTTGTTATAATCGAACAATCTGATCCGTTTCTTGGGGGGTGTTATATTTCATTTCTTGAAATTTAATATTTTGATTATTTATAATTATCGTTTTTTTTTTTTCTAAATTTCCGTGTAGAATGTTTTTCTGACCATAAAGAACTACTATTGTTTTGGATCAGGTAGTGTTTTTTATAACTCAGGCGCGCCTTTTTCAACTCTTCTATCTAATGTTTAAATCAATAAATACTTGCGAGACTTTGACACCTTGAAACGTTTATGCAAATAATCAAATCGGTTCAAAGAAAAACCCATTAAGATATGTCGTCTTTCAATTCGGCAACCTTAGCCGACCTCCGTCCGTAACCAAACTGATCATGTAACTTATATACATACATATATAGCAATAAGCTATTTATATATATATATATTTTATAATGTAAATTTATTGAATTGGTTATAAAATTATTGACTGACCCTTGCACGAGTTTTGAGTTTTGATTTATTCAATTAGAAAAATTAACAATGAATTTAAAAAGCCATACGACACATTTTCATTTCAAATAATTGTGTTGAATCTAAATACTCTGGTCCGAAATATTTATATGTTTTTAAATATGTTTCGATATTAGTTGGGCATGTTAAAGTGTAATACAATTTTTATCTGATTTTTAATGCATATGCATAAAGTTATTAAAAACAGTTTCATAAACTATTTCATTGAACATTAAGTCATTTAAAATGCGTTTAATTAACTTTTTATTGTTGCTTTTGCATAAAGTTGATCTATTTTTGTTTTTTATTTTCATAGAAATTCGAGTAAAAAGGCACTTTTTCGTGGCAACTCTACAGTTAAACTAGTTGACCGTTCATTAGGCGAATGTTTTAGCTACAATTATTTTTTATTATCGAAAAGTGCATCAAAGCGTGACTGAAAGTTTGCGTAAGGCACTCTAAATACAATAACAAACGACAATGCAAACATAATTATGGGGGTAAAAAACCTATTAAAGCGCCTAGAAACTAGCCAAAGACCATTAATTACCTAACCATAATGGAGTACTTTAGAAAAAATAAAGCAACAACTAGAACATTTTTTTGTAAATTTTAGAAATACATACGTATTTAATTTTTAACTTACCTCTCCTGAAGTAACCAAATTTGGTGCTATAATGCACATTTTCAAATTGTACATCAATTTTTTTAATCGTTTTATACTGTTCGTGTGGAAAGATGGAGCTAGGTGTGCTGCTGCCACTGTGGCAACTATGGCTGGTGGAGCTCGTACCCTGATTGTTGGCGGTGGAAAAGCTTTCCGGGGAGGCAGCAACAGCAGCAGCGGCAGCAGCAGATGTTGTGCTTAAAGGTGTGCCATAAATGGAAGAGCTGGCCGAGAGCTCAATGTTATCTTCTGATTCAGCGAGTGGTGCATTATGGAATTGGCTTGTTGTTGGTTGTTGAATTTGCAAGTTGAAATGTGGTGGCCGCTTTGGGTTCAACTTTTTGGTGGGCACGGGTGTTGTTGGACGGGCTGTTGTTGTTAGTGTTGTTGTTTTGGTTTCGTGCTGTGGTTTGTCAGTCGTCGGCGTTGTGGAAATGTTTGTGCTGGAGTCGGCTTTGAGATTACCCAGCGGAATGACGTCACCGCCCGCAAAAGTTGGCGAAATGCCGCTGGCTAAGCTCCAACTGGACATCTTGTCAAAGTTCTCTTAGTTGTTGTTGTTTGAGCAGTCAACTTTGGTCATTAATAACAATTAATTGTTTATTTTAGTAAACCCCTTTAGCGCACTCTCTTTCTCTCTCGCTCACTAATACACTGAGAGCGCAACGTAAGAAAAAATATGAATACATTATAAATGAGCAGATATAATAACTTATACAGCGTGCGCTAGTTAACTAGCACTTGTTATTATATTTCTCTAATTTTTTTAACTTTTATCATTTAACAATAAATCGTGTAATTTGGAGTAAAAAAAACTTTTAAAAAAAATATATACACACACAACTATTTATAATTTTAAATTACTTTTCAGAGCGCCCACTGTATTTACAAAAATTGAAAATGTTTGCTAGACGCATTGATGAGTTTGTCCAGTTTATTTGTTTTTGTTTTTGTGCATTTTTTTGGTTTCGCATTCAAAGAAAACGAAATAAGCGCGAGCTTCTTATAAGCTTTTTTTTAATGTGCCTCTCTCTTTCTGTTTGTTTAAATGTGCGGTTGTCTGTGTGAGAGTTCATTAGCTTTTAAGCATGCTGATTGCCATAGGCTATAATGCGGGGTGGGGGGGCAATTGCTGCTGCTGCACTGTTGCTACTCACAATTTGTCCTACATATAATTGTTGGCAGAAAATAGAACATAGAGCATAAGTAGTTCAATTGTTTTTGGTCAGCGACATCGAAGAGTTTTCGATGGTTTTCGTTGCTATTAATATTTTTGCTTTGTCTAGCACACGTGTTGCTCATTTGAGCTCTCTCTTCTGTTAACATACCGGTAAACAAGTAAGAGAGTGCTCTCAAATTATAAATCGCTTTCAAATGGATTTTAAAAAAGTAGGGCTTTTAACTAAGATTAATTGTTTGGTTGCATTGCTTATCTATGCTGCGATTTTAATTCTGTTCAAAGTTCGTAATTGCAATCTCGACTCTCTTGCGAACTGACGCTCTTTGTAAACAAACGCGCTCGCCAAACTATTTGCTCATGCAAATGCACTTGAGTCAGACAACTGAATATTTATGTTTACATACATACATACAAGCATACATTTAAGTATGTACACACATATTGTTTTTGTCTTTGTGTTAATTACACACGTTGTTAATTATGTATGTGTAAAATATAAAATTATTGTTTTGCTTTTGTCTGTATGTGCTCTTTGTTTGACCTTAAATTCGTTTTAATTGTTGTATCTGCTACTTTTTTTTACACACACTTTCTCATATGTTTTCGCGCCAGCTGATTATCGCACACACGCACATCCCTATGCGTATTTTTTCTTTGCGTTCTTGTGTGTGTGCGTGTGTCAGTATATACATACACATATTTTTTTTTGGCTATTTGCATTAAATGGCAGCCCTACTGTTCATTAATATACACACACAATCACATACTTAGACAAATTTGTACAAGAACTACAAAGAAACTGATAGAGGCATTTTACTATAAACGCGAATGTAAACCACTTTTATATATGATAGCTTAACGATTGATTGCTGATAAGCGAGTTTCAGCGCTCCTGTTGTTTTTTTCTTTTATTGCAACACAATCCCTGCTGATATGACGCTTAAGCAAATACACACACACACACGCACTCACAAATACAGAAATGCAGCCATTTACTGCCACAAATACAAATTATATTTGTATAATTACTATAATGTTATTTTTACTCGAGTTTTAGTTGTTCACTAAGAATTGCTGTTTTTAATTGTCTATACGTTCTTATGTTGGAAATTGCGACGAACGATCGTCAACGACGCTAAACATGGCACAGACTGCGTTCAAATACGAAAAACTGAAAATTATATTCAGCTTGTTGCCCATTATTTCATATGCGCTCTCGCGCTCTTTATTGCCCTCTCTTTCTCTTACTTTTGTTTAACATGGGCGCGCTTTGTACGCTTATCAGCTGTGTGCGGCCCCTTCCAATGGAAAGCATACAACGCCACTGAATATGTTCATGAGTTTATGTTTCCATCTGCCGGTGCAGGGGGTGTGTTTTTTTGCCTGCACTCAGTGCATTTTGTTGTGCTCTCATTTTGTGCTTAAACGCGTTATGTTTTTGTTTGTGTTATTCGGAGTAAGTACAAATTCATAATTTTTTGAGGCAGGCCCAATTTTACTTATAGGTCCTTTGTACCAGTCTCAGCCATGTGCAAAACCAGTTTAACCAGTTGTGGAGAGATAGAATGGGAAAAACAATGAGAGTGACTAACTTTGAATAAAAAAATATGCAATCGGCTGTTTATCTGAATGAACAAAATTATACAAGACACTAAATAAATAATCTTACATTGAAAAAAAAAGTCTATTGGCTTTTCGCTTTTAATCACCACTTTTATTTGTTTTTATTGTCCCATCAGACTTAAAACACTAAACAGATTGGCGCCGAGGTTGATATTATATTATCGAACAAGTTCAGTCTATCGAATTGTTCACTCTGTTAACTTAGCAGTCTGTAATATAAAAAGCAGCTACATAAATCATCGATAGCATCGTCGACGCATCGTGTGTCTAGAATTTTAATCGCCTCACAGCTGGTGCCCCGACAATTTGCTACAACAAATTTTTGCTATCGAGCAGCAGCCGCCGACGCAAACAGAAGCAAGAAAGAAAGAGAAAAAGTGCAACGCAGATAAGAGATACGGGTGAATCTTTTGTATTTTTCTATACTACGCCAAAACAAGAACACAATCTAAACCGAAAATGACTGATATGCGTAACGAAATGGACAGCGACCTGGATCAAAACTACTCGTTGAACAGCAATGCGGATCCCAAGAATATGCAGGAGCTAACAATTTACGTGAGTTAGTCGGCAAACGCCACGAAAATGACACAGATATCAGCAACTACGACACCCCTTTTTATCGCTTAGGTACAAAATCTGTTGCAGAACGTTCAGGATAAATTCCAAACGATGTCTGATCAGATAATCACACGCATCGATGATATGGGAAATCGTATCGATGATCTGGAGAAGAGCATTGCCGATCTGATGAACCAGGCTGGCGTCGAGGGACCCGGACCGGAAAAATAAAATCCACTCTTCGTTTGAGCGTGGAGGGGACAGAGTAATGCCAAAGTGAAGCGCAGCGGCATTTTTAGTAAAATTTATATTGCCACGCCCCTTATCGAAAAACAAAGGCATCATCAACAAACACACATATGCATCGAACACTACAATACAAAAAAAAAAAAAAACGAAAAAAACATACAATTCCAGTTTTCATTCACGTTCCCTTCACAATTTCCTTAAAACTGTACACACCTCACACACACACACACATACATACCAACAAACCACCATTTTGCTCACCTAATTTTTGCATAGTTTTAAGTTTGTAAAATGAAAAATTAATTTAAGTGCATTTTAAAAACAATCATTGTTTCTATTATTATTAAAAAATGAGAATTGTGAAAAAATACCGTGTTCAAAATGAGAAACGTCAAAAATTATTAAATTTTTATTTCCTGCTGGTTTTTTAAGCGCATTAAATTTAATTTAAACAATTATATTTTATTATATTTATTTAAATCATAATTTAATGCCTTTTTATCATTCTTGACAACCAAACAAGTTTTTATAGTTTTGTTTATACTTAGGTAATCAAAGCATGTACAACTGTAATGGTTTTTTTTTAGGAACGTTTCGATTCAACAACGGTTACCAGGCGATGGCGATTACCACCTCTCGTCCCAGTTACTAAGCTTGCGCCGCGTTCCTTGCGTCGCTTCCTTACTGTTGCCTGCAACGGGTAAGACAGGGTAATTGGAGTGGGGGGAGAGAGAGAGAAAGAGTTAGGGAAAGGGAGGTATAATGCAACCTGATTAGTTGATTTGTTGTTGTGTTGATTGTTCGATTGTTTATTTGATATAAATAATGTGAGGCTTGTGCTTCGAGTATTAGCTTGATGCAAATGAGTTCTAGTTTCTACTAGTTTTGTGGCACATGAAATTGCTTTTGCAATCTTACATGTGTGGCAGCCACGGCCTTAAACGGATGCTTGACACTCTGACGCACAGGTTTGAGTTGCATTGCTGCTCCACCTCCTGCCTCCTTGTTGCGCATCTTGGCACCAAAAACATTTTCACGTGTTTTCGATGACGTCTCCTGTTCTGCCTCCGATCCGCTTCCAGTTGCATTCTCTTCATCCTCGACACTTTGTTCCGTTTCCTAAGAGAGTGAGCAGTTATACCGGATCGGTTATATATACATATAAAGATGCCAACCTACCTCTTCATCCTCCTCTTCTTCCTCATCTTCTTCATCATCATCATCCACTTCGCTTTCTGCATCATCATCCTCACTCTGTTCCAACTTGGCGGCACGTCCAATTCCAGCACCACTTAGATTTTTGGTGCTTCTTGAAAGCTTCTGCTGTCGCTTAAGTGGACTTGGATGATCCCGCTCCAAGCTATCCATAGACTGGGAGCGCAATCCTTTCTTTAAGTTGGATTTGCGTGTGCTGGGCTCCTCCTTGGATTTCATTAGCTTTTGAAATTGTATAAAATCATCGCGTTCATCAATGTTGCACACATCGTAGTAACTGGCACTGAGCACTTCCAGCGCCTTGGTGTGTTGCTTCATGGCAATCAATATGAAATCGCTCAAAACTTGTTTAACATCACGCAATTTGCGCTGCTCAAAATTGCTGATAATCTCATCGATTTCTTTATTGGTGCGTTGCACCTCCATTTTTGTCTTAAAGAGTTCCGAATCAGCAGCGCTCTAGAGGATAAGTAGGAAGTGTTTAATAAGACTGTTTCGGTGTGTTTATAATTCATTTACATTATTAGCTGCAAACTTGGATTTAAGCTCCAACATATGACGCTGACTGAGAACCTCCTTATCCCTAGCAATGACAGCCAGACGAAGATTATCCCGTGTCGATTTGCAAAGCTGCTCAAAATGTGAAAGCTCATTCACAATCTACAGAAATGAGAGAGAGAGCGAGAGAGAGAGACATTGTTCAGCTGAAAGCAATTACTGTAAACAACAAATTTGTCACCTTCAGTTCCAGCCTGTGCACATTTATATCCATATAATCGCCGGTTATTGTGAGTGCATTAGTAAAACTTTTTAAGCCATTGCACAGACTCTCATTGATTTCCTCTTCGTCCGCATAGTTTTTAATGTTCTTGGCCAGTTCATCGTGTGCATCGCGATATCTAAAATATATGCGAGTTAAGTAATATTAAGCTTTCATAATAATTAACCGTTTACTTGGCCATTTTTCGTGTTAGTAGCGAAAATGCTGAGCACATTTCCATTAAATGACGTTCGGTTAGATTAATGCGTTCGTTGATGATTTTAATGCGATCATCTTTGCTGGTCAGAAATGAGAATTTACCGCGTCGAAACATGTTAAGACACAGGTCAAAAATCTTTAATTTCTCATTAATACAACAAAACGAGTAAAAAATCAAAACAAAAACTGTTGCTACGACAACGGCGGGCAACAACAATTAACATGTCGATATTTTTTGCAATCGATAGTGGCAAATTTAACTATCACAAACGCCACAATATTCCACCACAATACGCAATAGGTGGCGCCATCTCCATCTGTTGTCATTTATCGTAGGTGGCGTTTTCAATTTAGCTTTAACAAACCAAACATACTTTCAGCACGCATGAGTTTTATTTGAAATAGTTCCTGCCAAAGCTTTGGCCAATCTCAACAGTGTCAGGGTCAAGAGCACAATCAGTAAGCTATTAGATCTTGGCTATAATTAAACGCAAGATCCATGACAGAATATTGCTCATCTGTACAGTGAGAGAGCAAGATATTTAACCTGTTAAAGAGTACTAAACAGAACGAAATAAACTAAACTGATTCAATATCTTTGGCTGCTCGTGACCTTCATGTTTCTTTGGAATTTCGAGCATCTGCAGCCGCAGGAATGTTGTTGTTGAACTCCCCGCCAAAAAGTCCAACTTATCCAAAATGAGTAGTTGGTTGTAGAATTTTAAATGCTTTTCACACTTAAGGCAACGCACAGCCGAACCGGTACACAACAAAGCACAGCAAAGTGCAGTTAAATGTGGATCCGGTTAAGGGAAAGACACACATACGTATGGACATGTACATACATATGTACGTGAAATAAGAATACAATGTTAAGCGTCCGCGCTTGTCATCCTAATCTAGACGAAACAAAACAATAACAACAACGGCGACGGAGTTGTTCTTCTGTTATACCCTACCTAAAAGCTGTGTTGGGTATATTTTAATCAAGTGTTAACTTAAATATGTATATATTTATTTAAGTAAACAAACTATTTTTTGCTCAATACCATGTTCAAAGCAGCTTAAACAGCAGGGCATTAGCTAGTCGCACATTTACTTTCTGGTTGAATTTTACTTTTGTTGCTGTTGCTGTTATTCTTCATTTGGCACACAGAGAGTGTTGCCTGGCGCGCGTTGGTGATCTGTGCCACGAATTTCTAATGAGTACGCCTCGAAGTCTTGGTCAAGGGATAGTAAGATCTCTGAAGAGGAACAGTAGCAACAGAGACGTTCACTTTTCGCTTTGTTTATGTGTATGTCACTGACGCATTTCGTCGTGACATTGCATGCGTCTCAATTCTTAAGCCGTTATACAATTCGATCAAGCGCTCTCTCTATCTCTCTGTGCTGTCGGTGTCTCTCTTTGCGGGTTCTTTGTGTGTGTGTGTGTGTGCGTTATGCTGCGTGAATTGGTATAAATTACGCCAAATTTGTACGCAACGGTTAGTCCGAAGATTCATGTAGACTTGATCGCGCGTACCTGCACCGAAACAATTACAACAACATCAACAACCGTAATAAGCAAAAGTAACTGTAAATAAAAGCATTTTGCACACTTCTGGCATTTTCGTTTGAAGTTTATAAATAAAAATTGTGTTTATCTAAAGAAAATGTAATACCTATAACGAAAATTCGTTTGTTAACAAGTGAAATTTGTTAGTGCAAAAATAAATACGTATAAATTAAATACATAAAAAATGTGCTCTAAAAGTCAAATTCTAGTGCGCGCTATAAAAATACATACATATATGTACGTACATTCATATGTATGTATGTACATGGATTATTTTTCACCGTAGATGAAAATCCGTTTTAGTGGCATTTAGATAAACATATAACGAATTAAGTTGCTCAACTATAAGCCAAGTGTTCTGTAACTTGTTTTTAATATTCATCGTGCCTTTTAATATAAGTACATCAATTAAACGTGACTTGCTTCGTTTAATAAATTAGCAAGAAACACTCAATCATAAAATAACTATAGACTTTCTAAAAGTCAGTTTATCTGCTCAATTTAATTAATGGGAATTATACCTGGAACTGTTGTAAAGATTCATGAAAGTTCATTTTGCTTACATAAATTTATATCGGTAACATCGCAGACTATAACAGCTTGAGTCAACAAGTAAATATTCCGTTACAATTAAGAAGCAACAAATTAATTTGTTTACAACAACAACAACATCAAAAGTGACCTTGAACTCAGTAGTCAGTCAGGCAAATTACATGCGATTATATTGCCAACAAGCAATTTGACATCATTTCTCGCGGACAAATTAAAGGGGCTAACAAAACAAAGTTAATTCAAACCAAATAAAAAACCGTATAAAACGTGCAGCTAACGAAGCATAAATGGGCAATTGATTAACCCCTAAATGATCAATTGCGAAATAGAGTGGCACATGCAACAGAATAAACTTACTAAAGTGTGTGTGTGTGTGTGTGCTTAAGTAATTCTCACAGCAAAAGTCAACTCGCTCTGAAAGTTTTGAATGTTTCTTCAAAATGTTTTTATATCGCAAAAAATGTTTGCAGGGTATCCCATAGACTCTCAATTACCCTCGATCTCTCTCCTTCTATTTGTATTATTTTAGTGACACTTTCGTTGAAAATGTATTTATATTAATAACACTCAGACGGGCTCAACTAACTAATTGAGTGTGAGCGCGCTGCTCTCTTCCCGCTATACAGTTATCTCACTGTAACGCTCAATCTACTCATTTGCTCATTTTACTCAGTTGTTCATTCTGTTTATTTGCCGTTTCCTCAACTCATTTCAGCGCATTTGACTATTGTTTGTCTTTCGAAACAGAACACAGACCACAGAACAGAATCGGAAACCGGTGTCGCTACACAACAAAAGCCTAACAAATCAAACAAAATTTTTTTACCAAATTAAATAAAGTGTTTAAACATAAATAAATACCACCAACCCAAAAAAAACGTGTGAAAATCAAAGATGAAGCTGCTTTGCGGTATTTTACTGATCGCCTTAGCTGCCAGCGATGTTTGGACTCTGCCAGGTGAGTGAAAGACTTCAAAGTCAAACGAACATAGTATAAGGATTTATTTATATACATATGTACATATAGAAACAAGTTTAAAGTGGTTTAATTGCGCGCTCAAAGAAGATTTCCTTGTATTGATAATCATTAAAAAAAAGTGGTTTTAAATTGATAATGAGACCTTTTGATCTGAACAGTCGTCGCATCAACAATGCAAATTGATAAAGCTAGCCGGAATAATTTTCCTAGAAATTTCTGCGCCATTGTTGTGTGTTTTTATTTATTTTATTTTTAATAATTTACATTTGCGTGGCATAATGATGCTCGATTTTGATGCCGGCAACACTTGACAATCAAGCACAACTGCAAAAATGCATCCTGCAAATACAAAGATACATAGTATAAGAAGCAACAGCAGAGCCCAGCGCTGTTTGCCCCATCATCATCGTCATGGCTGCCACTTGAATGCATAAATTGCAGCGGCTGAATGTTGAAGACGCTGAATTCAGCTGCTGCTGCTGCTGCTGCTGCTCCTGCCACTTGAATTTGTCAAATTTGCAGCAGTCAAATCTCTTATCAGACAAAATATGCAAATTTTATGCATAATTCCGTTGGACAAACGACCTTTTTTTTTAGTTCTTCTTCTTGTTTTTGGGCTATAAATCATTGTTGTTCAAATGCGGCTTTAATGTTTAAATAAGGCAAACAAATAATAAGGAATATTATTTTTAATAAATGGCAAATGATTAAAGCACAACTTAAGAGTCTCAGGCAACTTAATAAGTTTAAGAAAATTTAAAGTCAAAAAACGGTTAAATAAGTCCTATAAAATAATTTATTTAGCTGTGATAAGTGAGTCATAACTATAAGACAAACAAAATAAATATAAATAAAATGTGTTTTTCAGATTTATGGTTTTTCCTAGGGCAACGTTCATTTTTTAAGCTGATAACAATAAGTTATTGAAGTGTAATCTAGAAAAAAATTAATAATATTCATTTGATAATTTCCAAACTATACACAAATTAATCAATACTATCGCTTGTTTATTTTTATTTTTTTTGAACTATTTAAATAGTGGTTTAGATAGGTTTTGAGCCAATTAGGTTTGATTTGTATTAGCTGTCAAAATGTTAAGACAACTAACACAAATCAAATGGAATACTTAAGACTATATCTGAAAAAGATTTAAATACAATCATGAAGTTTTGAGCATCAAGCCGATTTAATTAGAGTATGTTTTGTTTAAATTAACACGATCTTTATTCCTTACGCAGATTTTTTAAATTTTATTATTTAAGTGCTTGTGATAAATCTTGAGCTATCAAGCATTCATCAGTTTAATGAACCCACTTCTTGGTCACTGCAATTTCATTTTATTTCTTTTGGGTTTTTTTTTCTTTTATTCTGCTTCTGCTTCCTCTTCTTCGTTGCAATTTGTCAATTGCAATTGTTCTCGAGTAGCTGCAACAGAGAAATTCTTAAGCAATTTCATTGCTGTTCCTTATGTTTTCTTCTGTTTTTTATTTTTGTATGTATATTTTTTTTTGACAACATTTATGGCCATGTCCAGTAGCCAGCCAACCAGTCAGAGAGAGAGACAAATGGAATTGGGTTAATTGTGGCCATAATTCGTGTTTAAGGCCTTTTTGTTCATGGCATAACTATATATACAACAAAAGTAGGTAGGGGGGGTGGAGGCGGTGTGAAAAAGGGAACACGTACAAATTGCAACTGCATGCTGTGCAAATTGCAGTTAAAATCACATAAATCATTTATAATATTTATTTTAATTTTTTTCGTTGCTGTTTGTTGGATTTTTTTTAAACTAATAAGTTGTGTGCGGCTTTGTATATGTAATAAATCGTTTTATAATTTTATTATGAAATATGATTTTGCATTTTACAGCCTAAAAAAAAAAACAAAAACAAAACAAACAAATTGCTACTGAGTAATATTGTTTATATTATTATTTGCGACGCAATTTGTTTAATTTTGTCACATTTATTTTTGCCAATTGTCGCTAATTTTTCGGTGAGCAAAAACGTTTTTTTGAATTAGTTCTGTGAATTTTGCGGCTCTAATTAGCTTTTTGGGGGAGGTTTTTATTTGTGTTTGAGTTCATAATTTATTATTAAATGCATTTGTGTTTTATTAGAATTATGTTTGTTAAATATTATACAAAATGAGTAGCTTTAAGCGCAGAAAATTTAGTTAAACTAGTTTGGAAACTAGTTTAAAATCTTTAAAAGTCGTTTCAATCTAAAGTTTTTAATTCCCATTAAATGTCAATGAAATGCGCCAATTTAATTTGCGTAGCGAATAAACCATTTTTAAATAGCTGCAACAAATCGCTTAACCCACAAAACAAACAAACAAATAGCTTAATTTAAATTGCTAAACTGTTTAAAATGTTTATGTTTTCAATTGAGGCTGAATTGTTTTCGCTGCTTTTTTTTTGTTATTTTTATTTAAGTTCCTTGAACTTGCGGTCAATTTGGAGGCTTAAGCTTTAAAGTATAAAAACAAACAGAAAATCAATCAATTAAAGTGCGCTGTAAATTCAATATAATTTGACTAGGAAATTCGAATTTTCGGCAACTTTTCAAAGCATTTACTTGTTTTTCACGCTTATTTTCAATTAAACCTTATTGTTTTCTTTTTTATTGTTGCATGACAAGTTAATATTTATAGTTTTATATGTGTAAAAAACATGCTGGAAAAGTTGGCTGCTTAGCATTTACAAAAAAAGATTATTGTTTGATTTTTTGCAAGCAATTAAAGCATTTATTTTAAGCACCGACACACACAAACAAATAATCAATTCATATGAATGATTCAAGGGTAAAGTAAATAATATACCCGGCTAATACTTCTATAAGACTGTTGTTGTTCATACAATGTTGCAGCTGTTTAATTTTTATTTATTTTTTATTTTTACCGGCATTTGAATGATTGAATCATGATTCACAGTCAAAGATCTCGCTCCCGCTCTCTCTTTCTCTCCCTTAGTCTGAATACTATTGTTATATCGTGAGTGTTGTTTTAAAAGTTAGCAGCGATCATATAATCTTGAATAATAACTTGTTTATAGTATTTTGAGTTTAATACTTTTCGTTTGTATGCACAATAAAAATTTAATTTGTCTAGCGAATGTAAAAAATAATGTTAATATTTAAAGGTTCCTAGAAAAATATTGAGTTTATTTTAAGGAATGTTTTGTTTTATGGCCGGGATAGATAAGGTGGCAACGTTGGAGTTATACGCGTACTGGAGGGCTGGCAAATCGCTGAGTTCGATAACTGAAAATCGATAAATTCACATATTTCGCACATACTTACAGCCAGAATTAACAAATTTGGTATGAAGATAGCTACTGGCGTCCCCCAAAATACTGCATCAAAACTTTGAATGCCTCGTCTTAGCCACACCAAGTCGCACCAGCGCCTCGGTAATGCGTGTATCTTCCACACTTTTTAGGCTACAGTCACCAAATATTGTGGGCATTATAACGCAGCCCTAGCGCATTCGCATCCCTTTGCAATCAGGCCTAGTGTTTCCCCATTTTTAGCCAAGTATCGAGTTAACCGCAGTTGGTTGCAACGTTGCCTCTTGTTGTTTGTTTATATTTCAGTTTGAAAAATACCAAAACGCAAAGTACGTTCAATTAATCAACAATTTTGTTAGCTGATTGCTTTATCAGCTGCAATTACCAGCTATTACAATCAAAAAAAAAAAACTTCTCCAACACACACATTTGACAATTGTCAGCTGTCACGAAAGGCTCCCTTCAAAACTAGATGATAATTCTCATGCGATAATGCAAAATTTAAAGCTGCATAATCATAAATTAAACAATCTGTATGTTTAGTATGTCTGTGATTGAAAGCACAGCAGCAGCAGCAGTGCACAGAAGGCACTTGGAAATGGTTCCTGTTTGGTTCAATGTCACGTAATCGCTGCAGAGGTCTGCTTACAGCGGGTGTAACACCCTGCAGTCCCTACGCTTTCTGGTAGCTTCTGCTGAACAGCCGGGGCTCTTTATGTTAATTTATGTGCTGGCAAAATGTGCAATGCTCAGCCACGCATGGTGCCAGAGAGGGGGCAGTGATACACACATACACATATACATATGTGAATAATTGTGCATTATAATGAAAATCCAAGAGTATTACTCAAATAGTCAGCTGGCACTGACTCTAGAGGGAGGAGGCGGGGGAGATCGAGGGATAGAGAGAAAGTTATGTCAACGTGTGCAGATTTAAACGTTTGTCAGACGAGGGAATGAAAGGTTCACCCAACATTTTGTGCTGTGGCTGTAAATTTAATGAGATTCCTGTCAAATTAATTTCCGGTTATGATTAGATTTTGCGTTAATGGCAATTTGCGGTTTTTGCCAAAACCATACCAAACCAACAACAAATAACCCAATAAGCAACATTCTATCTATTCATCTGTCGGTCTGTCTGTCTGTCTATCTGTCTGTCTATATGTTTGGCTTGTCACATTGCATTTGCCATTTTAACAAAGTGTGTTCGATGCAATTATCAGCAAATTCCTCGCAATGATTAACATTTAGTTTAGTTAGTTTGCCAAGTTATCATAAATCATCGTTCAGTGCAACCCCCAACAACAAAAACCCTAAATGTCTGAAATTGCCTGCCTGGCTGTCCATTGTGAAATGTTGCATTGCTGCTGGCGCTTTTGTGGCAAACTCTTTTGGCCACATTGACATGTTGCCTGAATGCGCATTTTGCCTTTCGGCTGCTGCAGAGCTTCCTAATTGAAGGCCTTGGCTTTTGCCACACAACTCAAATACTAGTTTGTGGCATAGTTTCAATTATTTCGGACATTTTCAACTTGGTTATGCAAATTATATGCAACTAAAACACACAGTTATTTCAGTCTTTGTTCTAGTTTCTTGGGTGAAAGTTTTTAGGAAATTTTTTTGTTGCTTCTTTTTAATATAAATATAATAACACATGTAATTTGCGAGTTTCTTTGTAATTTGAGTAAAACTTTTGAAGCTTCATAAAAATAAAACCTAAATTATTGCTTAAAGTTTTAAAATGATGAAAATATCAAATTTGGTATGGTAGATTACTAAATAATCTTTAATATTTGTATATAAATTATTTTTTTGTCCCAATTACTGTATTTACAATTAGTCCGCAACCGACCCTCCCCCCTCCCCAACCAAGTGAAAGCTGTTACTGCAATTGATTTTGAATGCCTCCAGAATTGATTACAAACCAAAAAATTGGCTGCACCTGTTTCACAGTTTGAAAAAAATAAATATATTTTAAAAGTTTCAGCACGTTTCAGCAGTCAGAGCAAAATAAATAATATATTGTATAAAAATAAATCTTAGGTGGGGCGTAAAAAGCCTAAAATTAAACAATTTTAACATTTTTTTGTGGGCTGCTGCTGCTGATGCCAAATTTGGCTACATGTGTTGGCCGACGTCGAATGAGATGAACGACGACAAATCATAGTAAGCAAACGGTTGGCGAGGGGGGGGGGGGCGAAATCCGGGAGCCAAACAATCAAAATCGAATTCAGACAGGGCCAAAATACTACAACAAAAAGAAAGAATGAAAAAAAAAGAAACTCATTTTAAACGCGACAAACGTAACGTTCAATCTTCCAGAACATTGCGTACGTGACACGATTGTCACATTTGGACTACAACAACAACAACAACAACAACAAATACTACATATTCGAATTGAGGGTTACAACGTTGCAAGGTTTTTATTTAGGCATTTGATTATTTCACTTTTGTTGTTGTTGCTGTTTTTGTTTTCGCGCCGTGTTTTGCCAAAAATGCAAATGAGAAGTTTTTGAATGAGGAATGATTGAATGAATGAATGAATGAATGAATTGCATGGTTAGCGGGGATTGGGGCATGAATGTGAAATGAAAAAGTGAAGGCAAGCCCCTGACTTAAGCTTCCAAGTGTATTCGTTATTTACCTGACCCAGCGACCCAAAAAAAAAAAACAAAATTAATTGAATTACATTCGATCTTATTGCAAATTAGTTTTTGACTTGGTGACGTTTTGCTTGAAAGCAAATGAAACAATTTTTTCAATCAATCTACATTCAAAATTGGTCTTTTCTCTAAGATTTGTATTTTGTTTTGTGATTTTTTTATTTGATTTATTTTGAAAAATTCTAGCGTTAAGCTTTTTTCTCAAGTACTTTCAAATTTTCACTTTAAGCAACTTTTAAGCACACTTTATTCCTAAATTAAATTCAAAGACCTTAATTCACCTTTTTAGTTCCCTTTCCCTTACATTTAAAATCCGTGCCTGACTCAATTATATGGAATTTGGTTTAAAATGATTTCAAATCGGGCAAACTCAAACTAAAATGGGCACGTAGAAATAATGTCAGCAAGCCAAAGAGGCAGACAATTAGTTAGATGACCGAATCGAATCCAAGTGCGGACTTGTAACACGTTCAAGAACTCTAAACAGGACGAAAATTAGTTTGATGCTCACACAGACACACACACACACACACACATACGAGTCAGTTAGCTCTTTTTCCCTTTCTTTCGTTGAGACAAATGTCAACATCAGCTGAAAGTGAAACTCAAGCCAACCCCAAAAACTAAACGTCTGTACTAAACTATCTCTCCCTCTCTTTCTTTATTTCTCTCTCTCTCTCTCTCTCTCTCCTAGTAGTGAAAGTGGAGCTAGAGCTTTCAGTTAGCTGTCAGGCCTCCAAGTGAAATGCCATTCAATTGACATCTGCTGATATTTTGTTAGCACGCATTTGCCAAAAACCCTCAACTCAGCATCCCCCTCTTCTAAATCCCCAAACACACAAACACACACACACACTGTTTTTGGCTAGGGGCTACTGCTCTGCTGATGCAACTGTTGAAAAAAGCAAGAACTTTTAATAAATGATGGACATTGCATAGGCAGCTCTTTTTTGTGCATATTTGAATGTTTCGAGACGAGCGCGTGTTAGATATAATTTATTATTTTGTATGAACACGAAATGAAAAGAAATTTTCAAAAGGTTTCTTTGATTTTTTAGGGTTTTCGTTAAGTGCGCTTGAAGTAAGTTTAATTTAATTTTTTACTTGGTTAGTTAGATTGAGACGAATTGTTTTGTTTTAGAAAAACAATGCTCATTACTAAAATTTTTTTTTAAACCTTTTTATTATTATTTATATGAGTTTTTGGTAAACAAATATTTTTGAAGCACCGAGTCACCCACATAAATACAACACTCACGCTGTCATCTCTATCGAGCACGCACACACACACACACACTCAACACCTAGCCAATGCATTGGCTGCCAGCAGCACTATTCACTTTCCCACTTTCCAATGAGTTCGAGAATGAAATTTGTTTAACGACAACAGCCGCAATGGAAAGCGCCTACGTTGCCACCTGATTTTGCTTTTGAATTTGCATTGTCACGGTGTGTGTAAGTGTGTGTGTCGGTGTCGGTGTGTCGGTCCTTTGTATTGCCATGAGGGGCTGGATTTAAAAGCCCCTCTTTAACTCTTTTTGTCTGTGTGCCTTGCTTGCTATCAATTCTAATTACAAATGTCTACAATGATTTTTCGGGCCACCCCAACAGCGGCAAATGATGATGATGATGATGATCATGCAGGTGGCGATGGCGATGTCTATGGCGATGGCGATTTTATGTTGGCAACTTTGGCCAAGGCTTGATTAATGTCACGCTCAAAAACAACGACAAGCAAAATGGAAGGGGTTGTTTGGGGGGTAGGAGCTGCTGCGTCGGTGTTTCTCTGGCGGATGCATTGCCTATTAGAGGTTGCGGCGTAATTGTAGTTATATCTACGCGGAAAAATAAGGGGAATACTTCCCCCTATTCAGACTTGCTCGCAACACAATTGACTGTTGGGGTTAGTTGACCGACGATTGATTGGCACACAGAGTGAAAAAGGGACCATGACACTATATGTGTGTGTGTGTGTGTGTGTGTGTGTGTGTGTGTGTGTTTGTGATACTAATATAGACAAGCAACTTGGAGATATGTGTTGTCGTAGCAGTTGATGGTATCAAAGAATTGACAAGGCAATGTTTCACGACAATGAAAATTGGAAAAGGGTTTGACCTAAATAATTTATTTTTTCGTTGTAGAATCAACTTATCAAGTAATAAAAACAAATTGATTTTTTTAACAATCATAAGTTCATTTTTCAATCAAATAAATATTGTTTCTTATATGGAAAATAATTTTAAATTCAAAATTTTATATTCTTCTGCAACTTAAAGTCCTTTTAAAAGCTTAAATCCATTAAAATTTAAATCAAATTGCTTTTTAATAATTTAAGCTGCCAGAATATTTAATCAGCGAAAACAGATACAATATTATTTCAAATTTCCTATTTAAACACAACGATTAATTTTCGAATTTAACTGGATTATTGCCACATTGACAATTTTCTTTTGAAGTCGAAGTCGATTTCCTTTGTTAACTGCCAAAGAAAATTAATATTAAATATCAAAAAAGCTGTTTAAATAATTTCTTGTAACAAATGCAACCGCAATTGAAGGCCTGTGTTTAATAACAAATCTATGTATTCAGCTGTGAACATTATTATTATTATTATTATTATTTGGCAGATTTTCTCATTCGACACGACCACAAATCACACACAAAATGGCAGGCAGGCGGCGGGCAGCAACAACAACAACAACAACTACTACAAAATGTTGTTTGATATATGAGATGAGAGTTTTGAAGCCTGCCGCCAGACAAACAACACAACAAATAGATGGGGCGCAACCAAATAAATATATATTTATATATATGTGCCGATAATTACAAACTGCTATGGTAACGCCAACTGCCGCCTACCTCCCTCCCCCGCACATAATTCATTTTGTACAATTTATGGTATATGAGTTTTGTCTCTCGGCTTTTGACTGTCAAATTGCTGGCAAAAATATGAAATGCTCTCTTTTCAGGCATTTTACACCCGACCAAAAATGGTAATTAAAATGGCTGGAAAGTGTCGGTTGCACCGAAATTCGAAAATTTTCAAGTGCCCCACGAAATTCAATACATATTTTTTGGGGGCGAGGGCCAGTCAAAAAAGAACATTCGTTGCATGTGTTTTCCAATTACTTGCGACTGATTGCCAAAAATGCCATGAAATATGTCTGTGCAATACATGCACACACATGTTGTGTGTGTTGCAGGGTTTCATCATTCAACACAGTTGCCAAAATGGCAATTCAATTCACAATTTTGCAAATTTTTGCAATTTCACAATTATTTGCATCAAAAACAAAATCAATTTTGATTTTGTGGGCAGCATTTTGTAGCCACAAAACTTTTCTAATTAATAACTATAACTGCAATAACTATATATATATATATATATATACATTGCTCTTCTATTTTTTTGTTGGAGTTCATAATTATCGTATTGCAAAATGTTGTAAATACAATTCGAAACTTTCTCTAGGGGGGCGTAAAAAATTATTCTCATTTAATTTGCTTGCCGCTTTCTATCTATCAATTATTTTGCCATTTTGCGCGCAAATCAATTAAACTTTGGCCGCGAGTTTTCCGGTTATTTTTTTTTTACATTTTAGCTGTTTTTCATTTTGTAGAAGTAAAGTGATCGAGTAGGGTATATTAAAGGCAAAAGGTTGGTGCAGCTTTTTTTATATTGAAAAAAGTATATATTTAATATTTTTGTTAAAGGTAGTTGAATTATATTTTGGATAGAAAAGTTAGTGGAAATTAAACATATGAAAAATTTTGTGATGTATATATCTTTTAAATCTTGAATTCGAAATTCGAATTATAGATTTTTTCTACCTAATTATTAAACAAAGAAATTGAAATAAAATTTATTACCTTGAGAAATTCGAGAAATTAAACAAAAAAATTAAAGATTTTTACTTCATAATTATTATAACAAGAAATTGAAATAAAATTTATTAAGCTTAAATTAAACCTTGTAAATAACTTTATAATTATGTAAGTTTTAGTTTATAAAGCTTACCAATTTATTTTTCTGTGCTGCTTACAGGGTATCTTCTAGCAGCTTACCTATTCCTAATTGTTTTTTATGATGTATTTTGTGCTGCTTACAGGGTATCTTCTAGCAGCTTACCTATTCCTAATTGTTTTTTATGACGTATTTTGCTTTACCGTTGCGTGCGATTAATGAATTTTTAATAGCCCGCACTTTGGTTAATGTAAAAAGTTGCCATAATAGTTGCAGGGATGTTTCGCCCCCTTTCAAATCACGACGCTTCCCCCCCCCCCCCCTCATCCCATACACACAGTGCCAGCCCCTTTAGGCTACTCTGTTAGAATGAAAGTTAGAGTTTGGCGCAGAGAGCTTAGGCTGCCACAATTTGTGGGCGCATTGAACAACAAGTAATTATGATTGCAGTTGAGCGTTAAAAGAGGCAGCAGCTGCATTTTGTTATTTAGTTAGTTAGCTAGTTGGATATGTAAATCTTTTAAAAAGCCAAAAGTTTGTCTAAAGATTGCATTAAATCCTTGAAAAGATTTTCCTAACTTAATCTTAAAAAAATTTCGTAAAGTTGTCGAGTTAAAAACAATGGAAATGCATTAAAGTGAAAAGAAATATTTGGTTACAGTTGAATAATTAAAAACATCCTTTTCATTCATCTTTAAACTATTTTTAATAATCTTAAAAATACTCTGTCTTTTAAAAAAAAAGCATCAAAAAAATGTACAACAAAAATCGCTGCTCACTAAATTATGCAAAATTGTACAATTATGTTAATTAATTGACGCACCCAGCAAAACGTGGCAGGTACTTCGGCCCTTGCCCCTCAAAAGCCGCCCAGTTGTTGCCTGCTGGCAATTAGCACCATAAAACGCAGTCAAAAGTGATTTGGCCGGAACAATTTCAAGGGATTTTATTTGTGGCGCTTCAGCAAAAAAAAGAGGAAACGAGCCACGTCCCAAAAAAGTTAAATGGCGAAGGGTTGGTGGGGTGTTACACAGTTGTATTAGGGCCTACAGTTAACCTTACATAATTAGCAACAAAATTCGTTTGTGTTTTAGAACAAAAGCGCCGAGCACTGCGAATTTTGCGCCAACTGCTTTTATTAATTTCATAATTCAGCCAACGGAACAATGGAATCAGCAATAAGCGGGTGGGTTTCGTTTAGTGAGTGGGTTAAACATTTCTGGTTATGTGTGTGTGTGTGTGCGTGTGTGTGTTTTCATGGAGCTTGGTTTAATTATTGGAAAATTAATGAATATGGCATGTAGTAAAAACTGCTTCTGCCGCGCACACCTCCCATTTGCCGCTCTATTAAACGTCATAGCATTCCCATGATTAATAGCTTTGTATGTATATTTCGGTGTTTTGAGCTTTTCTTTAACAATTCAGTTTCGTTTTTAATAAATTCTTCACTCAAACATGTTTCAATTTGCTTTGCACCACCAACGCCAACAACAACTGCCAACCATCAGCCCCTTAAGGTATGCAACATATATATAAAAACAATGAAATATTGCACGAGCATGTGTGCAACAATCTAGCTCCCTGGCTTTTTGATCTTCTTTGCCGTGGCTATTTCGAACAGGTTGACTAGGGTATATTTGTTTAGTAAAGTATGTAAAAAAGTGTTGTGTTTAAAGAACTAGTATGTTTTTGGTGGATAAAAAGCTAAATAGATTAAGTGTTTTATAAAAAAAACTATATAAAGATGATTTTAAGGGAAGTTTAAAATAAGTGCATTTTGTTTTATCTTTGGGTTTGGTTTTCAAGGGAACTTAGGTATATATTTTCTTTATAATGGTTTTTAAATTTCATTTTTTGAGATCTTTATTTCAATTAATTCTGGAACGTTAAAGCCTAATTCTATGCCTCGAAGCTCAAAAATTCGTTTTATAGCACATTTGTCAGTCGTCAGTCTACACCAAAATTTCGTATTATATTTTCATTTACACCACATGTACATAAAAATATATCCACCCTGGCGTATGTATGTATTTTTTTTATGTTGGCAGATTGTGTAGCCGACTTTTTTGTATTGTGCGCCACAAAAGGTAAATATTTGCACTTGTAAATGACATTCATATATATATGATATTCATATGTATGTATATATGTGACACTTTGCTGTTTCGTCAGTGGCAAGCTGAAAAGTATATGTGTGTATATAGCAAACATATTGCGAGTCTCGTGTGTATTTCTCATAAATCGGCTTACAAAAAAAAGAACAGCATAAAAAAAAAAATAAGAGAGAAGAAGTAAATGTTTTCTGCACCACAGGCGCTTTGCGAGGTGCATTCGAGGGGTCTCTTCTACCCCAGGGGTCACGTATATTTTTTCCGTATACGCAATTTACGCAACGCAACGTAAATCTATCTTTCCCTCTCTTTCTCTCTTTTTGCCCATATCACATAACACATTTCATGGCAAAGTCAAGTCTCAACTTGGCTTGACTTATTTTTAACATCGTTAGTTGAACGATTTCTGTTCCTGCCACTTGTTGTATGTCTATGTGTGTGTGTGTGGGTGTGTCATTCTCAGCTGCTGAGATTTATGAAGTGCAACATGGCCAAGGGGAAACATTTATCTGTGTGTATGTGGGTCGAGAAGTGGCAGTTGCAGTTGCCGACTTGACTGACTGTAAATTGTGACAGCTACTGCAACAACAAGCTGTTATTTGTTTTAAACCAAACTCTTGTTGTACGCTTTATGTTGTCTTGGCCTAGTTTAAGTATTAACTTTGTATTGATTTGTATGGCAGAAGCATTCTTCAGATTAATTAAAGAGTGCTTTACATTAAGGAAATATTGTTTATCTAACAATTTCTTCAGTAAAATTCTCTTCATTATAAAGGTCAGCTCCAATCAGCAATTTTCACCCTTGCACTTCACGCTAATGAGACCATTAAGTGATTAGCACAAAGGTTCTGGCATCAAACTTAATATATTAACTCCACGCTCTTTTTGTGGCTTTTTTTGTGTGCTGATTTAGCATTGGCTTATTTTGCGGCCGCAAAGCAATTATTGTGGCTAATTTATGGCTCGCTTTAAAACGTTGCCTTTTTTAATGCAAATAATGTTTATTTATATATTTCTTCTTCTTTTATTTTCTTGCAGCTCGCAGCAGCAGTCCTCAGGATGATGCTGAGGTAATTGCTGTAGCTCGTCCGGGACGTCCTGTGAACAGGGATTCTACGGATTTCCGTGACTTTGTCGATACTGGAGCTGAAAATCCATTTTTGCAACCAAATCCATCTGCTTTTAACTTTAATTTTGGCTTTGCCAACGCTTTTGACGGTAAGTTGAGTTCGTTGGTTCTCGTGTTGCTGCCACGTGACACATGTTGCAAATGCATTTAATTAAAATTTTATGCTTCCCTACCCCTAATTACCACGAAGCCACGAAGTAATTACAAAGTAAGGCATTTTTTATTGTTATGCCTTTTGTTGGACTCTTATGCAAGAAAATTAATTAAGTTTGTGATATGTTTAAAGTAAACAATGCTTTGGGACTGTTTTGTAATGGAAAAGAAAATCTTCTTTAATCATAAAATTATGATGCCCGCTGCAATGCTTACTTAATGAGATGGATGTCAATTACAGCCAACTAATTAGTCAAACTTCTTTGTTGACAGATTCTTGACTAAAAAAAAAAAACTAGAACAACAAAAAGTTTTCACCCAACCCAAACACATACACTTAAACTTTAAAAAATGTAAACAATTTATCAAAATATTATGTCAAAAATGTTTGCGCAAAGGAGAGAGAGAGAGAGAAAAAAGAAGTCGAAAGTTATATATATGTATATTGATATGCATGTGCTGTGTTGGTTCCAAAAACTCTGCTGACCATTAAAAGTAAAAAGTTTGAAAAAGAATGAAAAAGAAGACATAAACATTTATGAATTTGCTGCTCTTTAGCCAAGTTGGTTGGATGAGTGGGTAAATCTTCATAAATCTTTTGCTAACTAATACGCCAACGAAAGAAAGTTCTAAAGCCAACGGTTCGTTTTATATGCAAGAAAGTTTTATTTAGCTTCAGCTGCAAAGATAACAACTCGGAAAAAATAACAAGTCTGTTAAAAAAGAAAAGTTTCATTATGTTCACAGCCTAAGCATACACTGCAAAAAAGACTAGAGATGTCGGCCAACTTTTGCTATGAAAAATTTCTATAGGTCTTTAACAACATTTGCTCTCAATTGATGCAAAGAGAAAGAAAAAATACGTTTAAAGAACCTTCAGCAAAGTTCAAAGGTTGCCGGCTTGTGGTTAAAATGGCTAAAAATTAATGCCAAGTATTTTAAGCCTTCTCTCTCTCTTGCTCTCTTTAAACGCATTAGAATGCAACAAGCAAATTGTTAATTGCAACATGCCAAAGCCAGCTAAACAACGCGGTCAAGTATTTATGACAAGGTTGCAACAATAGAAAAAATAAAAGCGTTACGAAAAGCGAGTAAAATGTGTGCGGGAAAAGTAGGGAATGCAGGGCGCCAAAGAGGATTAGGTACAAAAGCAGACAGAGGGCGGCGACACAGAAAACGATTCTCATTTCATTTTTGTTTTTTTGTTTTTAGTGCGTTTACGGATTAGGGAACTTAAACAGAAAAACGCATTAGCAAGGCAAAAGGCGTCTGGCAACGAGCGTCTAGGCGCCGTCAAAGAGATGACAACAACAACAACAAGAGCAACAACAAACCGAAAAAGTACAAGCGCCAAGTCGATTCCAGATGGCACTTTGGCACTTTGCAACACCTGCGACAATTCCCAGCGTTGTGTTCGCCTTTGCGGCAAGCTAGCTGTTTGTAGCTATTTCAATTTTGAAAGTGTGGCCCTTCCTAACATTTTTTAAGCATTATACCCTGCCATCAATTTTGACTATTCGAAGAGTTATTATTTCTTGACTTTCGTATATCGATAAATATCGATTATTAAAAAAAAATTTAGAGTCAACGATGGAAAGGCAATAGTTTTGAAATAGCTTTATAGGGATTTCAGTTTGTTTAAATAAATCGCTTGATTTATTTGGTTACCTATGATTGCGATCTAATATAGTTTTAAACATATCGATATATATACATATATTAATTTTTGCTCTGTAAAAGGATATGTCTGTTGTTTTCCTTGTCTTTTTGTGTATCGATAAGAATCGATTAGTTATTTCTCAACTTTTTGGGTATCTGAAAGTCGTCGCAAGCAATTGTTTCTCTTAGTATCAACATATTCTAGTTTGTTTTGGCGTGAAATTATACCACAGACACCACACACACACACACACACACATAGATAAGTTTCTTAAGCATTTTTTTTCTTTATAGATATTTTCCGCCGCCTTCGCACACGTTTATACTCCTCTGCTGGGGGCTCGGATGAGTCTGGCTCCGATGATGCGGATTCGGCTCAGGGCATCTCACCGCTTGGCTTTGGCCTTAGACCGCTGAATACCAAGAATGGTAATACCACCTCAACGGTTAAGGTAAGAAAACAGTGAGCTTTGCTCAAAATTCAATTCAAAATTTAACTAAATTGCATTCAGGTGGTTGACGGTCACAAGGTGGAGATCAATGAGACCGTTTATGGCGACAGCAACAGTTTGTTCAAGGTGCGTCTGGTCAATGTGCGTCCCCTCGAAAGTGGCGAGGAGGTGGCCGAGGGTGTTACCAACAACCAAGGCGATTACAAGCCGGTAAGTTCACCAAGCACCTCGGCGCCACCGAAACGCAGCGAACTCCTCGAATCCGATGAGGATGACAACGATCGTCGTGAGCCCTTGCAGAAACAGTCCAAGGATAATGAGGTGCGCGACATCGATGGTCCCAAGGTATAGAAAACAAACGACAAAATAGAACAGCAAAAGGTTGAGGCAGCATTTTCAGCTAACACAGCCTAACAATGAAATGTTTTGCATTATGTCTTGCCAATAAATACAAACAAGAAAAGCTCTACTAACCGACAATATACAAACTATAAATAATAATCTTTAAACAAACAAACAAAAAAACATGTATATTGAGCCAACTATGTAAACTTGTAATATAATAATATTAGAGTGAGATATATAAAAAAAAAACAATTTTCTAATATTCTTTTTCAAATAAAGTTTTGCATAAAACCCATAACAAATACTGTATATATATATTTTGCTTGCTTTTATTTATTGTTTTTCTAAACTAATGCTTGTGATGATTTAATCTGATTTAAATACACTTTAAACTTAAGGCAACTGGTGTGAGAATATTTTGCTGGCTGTGGTTTATTTTAATTTAATTCGATTTTAAACTTTATCTAAATTTACTTCTATGTATTTTGTTTGCTCTAAAGCTTTAAATTTTGTAATGAAGCGTGTAAATTTGCATTTGTTATTATGCAATTTATTTATTTGTAATTTTCAATTGTATCACAGACGTTTTTTTTTTTGTTGCTGCTGTTTTTTTATTGTTAAAGCCATAATTAAGTTTTGTTTATTTGTCAGCCACCGCAATCATAAATATTTTATTAACACGACAAAATGTATAATTGCACAATTAGATTTTTTCTTGTGATGTTCTGTATACCCTGTAATGTGAAAGCAAATGGGCTTTGAGATAAAAAGAAATATTGTTAGATTGCAGGTTAAAATTATCGATTTTAATCGATTATGTATAGCTTATAATCCCAAATTTCATATAATCAGTTTTCGTAGGTTAAGTTTAAAGGGTGTTTTTATTAGTCAGGCAATATTTATTTTAAATATTTTTTATTGCAATTTATGTTAAGCTTTGTTAAATTCATATTTGTGTTTATAGATTGACATTATTTTTTTTAGTCCATTTTTTTGTTTGTTTGCCTTTGGATTGACTCCACTGCGTCTAAATTTATAATGCAAACAAATTATACATATTATAATCATGTGTCAACGGGCTGCAACAAAAAAATTAATTAAATTTTATGCTAAGAGAAAAAATTCGTTACAAATGATTATGATATGCCATTCCTTAGTGCAATCTGTTGATATAAAATATGCAAAGATTAATTGCATAATTGAGTGACTTTCATGCAGAGACAGCTTTACTGTTAAACTATTTTGTAAGAGTGGAAATGTAGTTTTATGGAATCTCAAAATACTCTTTGTATTTTGATGTAAATGACAGCTAGGGTTGCCAACCCCACGTTTACCGTTATATATGTATACGCTCATTGCTCTTGTGCTCTTCCCTCAACCGTTTAACAGTTGTTGCAGCAATTTAACGGTACATGCATCATATATGCGGTTTTTCAAGTCCATTAATTACTTTTAGCCATAATAAAAATTAATTTATATTAAAAGTCATGCGCGTCGGGCACATAAATCCTTGTCTTGGGGGCATATTCATATATTTATATATATAGGGGCGTTCGTTCGTTCGTTTGAGTAGGCGTGGCAGTCGCAACCGTGTAGTATTTATGAGAATTTATTATATCGAATTCGACGAGCACGCGACTTTCGAACATTTTGCGTGTCGCCATATTTTTAACTTGTGCATATACTCTAAAGAAAAGGGTATCAAGACGTTGTGAGGAAGAAGGAACTTTTATAGAAACTATGAGTTTAAGTATGAACTCTTGTATTAATAACTTAAACAATCTTTGACAAATACAAGATAAAATCAAAATAATATTTATCTACGAGTAGGTAATCTTTGTTCTTAAAGAGTATACAGTCTTCGACTTGGTGCTTTTTTTAAAATTTTTTTCTTAATGACATAAATCAGCGCAAAATTAATAAATGACCATATGAAAAACACGAAAATAAAAATAAAAAAAAAAAAAAAAAATGCATCGTAAAGCGCAATTATAAACAAGTTTAAAGCATAAAGTGCAACATGTCAACATTTTAATCTACAATGCACAAAATTTAAAATATCAAAATATATTTTTTAAGGTTGTTTGCTAGGATTTTTCCAACTAGGAGAAGCGAAAGTTTATTCAATTTATATGCAGTTGGATTGGATCTTTTTTTTTTTTTTTTGTTGCAACTCGCGGATATTGAAAGCTGCGGTTTTGGCACCCCAAACTATTGGCTTATCCATTTATTTAAATATATTTATGGAAAATGCATGGTTATAAATATTAATACGGAATATATAAAACACACACACGCTTTCCCCCAAACTCTCGTTTCAAATTGTACATATTTGTAAAATGGTTGAAGGCTGTTAAACAATTTGCCCAAATAAGTTTCTGCGATTTTCTTTATTTTTATTAATATTTAACGTAATAAAAAAATGGTACACAATTTTCTTTATGTGTATTTGTGTGAACCGCATTTATCCCAGAAATATATGTACGAATGTTTGTCGGATAGTAAAACCCTTCATAACTTTGTACAAAATTACTTTGTGCACTTGCATTTCAATTTGTTTTTATTCGCGCCGTTTAAACATTGCGGTGTAAAGAGAGAGGGTTAATATGGAGGTGGTTACAAAGTGAGCATGAATTGAGCGAAAAACACAGCGGGAGCACATGAAATATACCCAGCGTATAAGAGAAAAGTTTGCGGGAAGATGTAATTTGCTTAACCCAAATGTAAACAGCGTTAAATCAATTTGCATACAATATCAATCAATCAGTTAACTGTATCAGAATTCTTAAGAAATTCCTCGGAACCAGTTGTCAAAACGTGACTCACTAATTAACTGTGACTTTTGTCAGATTTGTTATAAGTATTTTACATTTTGCCTTTCTTGAACAAATTAATTTTTTTTTGCCATGCGAAGCATCGCAAGTTAAAAATAAACTCATTGTTGTGACAGCTAATGCGCATTTTGTATTATTAATACAAATTTCTACGAATTTCATAACAGAACAGAAATAGAAATAGTGTGAGGCGAAGCTGTCAAATGCAAAAATAATGAATGAACTTGTTACGTCACTTACATTACAGTGATCGACCGAGTGACCAACACATAAAAGGTCGGGGGCGCTTCGCTCATTGCATGCTGATTTTGTTGTATTTGTTTTGTGCAAGGTATTAAAAAAAAATACGACGAAGGTGAATCATGCGTGAGACAGCGCATACTAAACAGTTATGCAAATGAGATTCGGAATGACAAAAGCGAGAGTGAGCGGATGATAGAACAAAGTTGTAGTAGAAGAGCAGCTTAGAAATAAGCACCGCAACACTGTAGGCTTAACAGTGTGAAAGCAGCTTAGAGCGAGAGCGAGAAGCTCAGCAACATGAGTCTGAGTGAGATCTTAACAGTGTTGCTAATGAGTCAGTAGAGGCGGATTCTAGGTATTTAAGTCAAAGCTTCGCTCAACAGTGGTTTAGTTTGAATAAACGACGCACTAATAGCACACACGCTTCTTGGCTGTAAGTTTTGCTTGTTGCTTCAATGAACTTAAAAGCATGCGGCAATTGCTTTTACTAAAAACTAATCACATAATTGGCAAAACTCGAAAGTAATGTTAACCTTTATTCAATTTATTTACGCACACACACACACACACACATATATAACTGATGCACCCGCAACTTAAAATAAACATAAAAAACAGCGCACAAATTCAACAAAAAAACTTGACTCCAGCTTGCCCATTGAAGATACCATTGCGGAGGCAACAGAGAACAGACAGCAGACAACTCAAGCTAGTATAATGGCCGATCCAATGGAGCAGCTGTTGGAAGTGCAGCACCAGGAGGAGGAGGAGGTGGAGGTGGATGTGAACCAAATGGAGCAGTTGGCTCAAGATGCCGACACAATGGCGCATAATGAGGAAGCCGAAACGGAAACGGAAATGCCGCTGTATGACAGCGAGAGTCTGAACGAAAACTTTGGCAGCGACAACAACGGCGGCGACTCGAATGCCAATGCCGAACTGAAATTGAAAATGCACCGGGAACGGGAAGAATTGGAGTCTTCGGACGATGAGGAGGATGGTGGGACGGCCATTGAAATGAGTGACACTTTTAACGATGAATGGGCAACATTGGAGGCAGATGATGCTGATGCGGTGGATGCCACAAACGATTTAAATAATCACATTGATGTCTTTGAGAGCTTTGTGCCTGAGGCGGATCTGTCCAATGATATTGCCGTGAACGATATAGCTGCTGCGAATCCAGATTTTCCCTACAATCCCGATGCAGAGCTGATTGAGCAGATGCCAGCATTTGTTGCTGCCGCAGCGATGCCAAAATTTGAGAAATTATCTTTGACACCGCCAAAGCCGCTAATGAAGTAGAGATTTTCAAAAGAGTAAAAAAGTGTTAAGTTTAGTTTTTAGTTATTTTAAGTGTTTTAGTTTGGTAAGCAAAAATTTGCTTTAATTTTCATTGCTCAAAGAAGTGAAATATTTTCGATAGCCAAAGCACTCATTAAATTATTATCAAGAACACGAGTATTAAATTATATTTATTAAATATATTTATTGATGCAAAATTAAATATAGCATACAAAAAAAAAAAAAATTTGAATAAAATAGAAGTTTCTAAACATTTTTAGAAAATCTTTAAACAGCAAAACGATTGATTAAATAAAAGAATGTTTTTGTTGGGGCTTTGCGTTTGATTAATGGTTAACTTATGGCCTGTTAATTACGCTTTATCCTCTTGACGTGTGGCTTGTTTGTTGTTGTTGTGAATAACAGCTTGAACTAAGCCGCTTAATGAAATGTTTTTTAAATACTTTTGTTGGATTTAACAGACAGCTGTTGATTCAGTTTTGAAATAACAAATAACATTGAGAATGCTGCAGCATAACAGACGGCTGTTAAGTCATTTTCCCGTTGGAGAGTCCATCCGGAGAGCAAACAAACTTTTACACCAGGCGTAATGCTTAAGTAAAGCTTCTTAACAGTCTTTGAGCGGCAGCTGCTGCTAGTAGTGCGTGGTCAAATCAGTGAATGTATGTATTTTTAAATAGTGCATCGATCGAACGGTGATCTTGTCGTGAGTGCGTGGACTTTTATCTAAACAAATATTCGCCCGATTTAATACACAGATAAAGTGTTCAAAAACTTCAATTTGTCCGATATAATACATTGAAAAAGTGCTCTAACTTCAACATTGAAAATGCATGCAGACGCCATGTTTTTTCACGAAGAAAAAAGCACATGCGAGCGAGAGAAGCTGTCGAATAACTGTAAACTACTGTTAGCTCAGCCTATACTCTTTATAACTGTAAAGTGATCACAGGTAAGCAGCATATACTGAAATTTAACATACACATACAAACATATAGCAAAAATCAAGCGTATGTTTAATCGAATTAATATCTTTAAATCAGTGTTGTTGATTTATGCTGTGCAAATAACTGTAAAAGCAGTTGTAATTTCAGCCATTTCATTTCATATTTACCTGTTTAATATTTACACGTCAATTTCATATTGCTTTCGCTTGTGCACAGACACTTAACGAATGTATGTATATATTTTTGTGTTGTTGTTGCTGTTTGGTGGAATTGCGAGCCCATTGAATGCACAAGTGGCCATCATATTTGTGTATGCGAAATGCCCAGTTACCAAGCCAACATCTTCATCATCTTTGTCATCATCATGATCATCATGCAGAAGCAGCATCAGCAGCAGCATGTTTATTTTTTCGTTTACATTTTTCTGTTGCCGAGCATAACTGTAAGTAATTATGGCATTGCCATCCTATACAACATTTGGTTATCCTCTGGCAATTGGCGCCTTTTCAAGTGGCAATTGCCCTACCCACATCGCATCGCTGCTGAGCTCCCACTCTCGCACTCCCACTACTCTCTTATCATACTCTCTTCGCTTTTATATTTACATTGAATGTACATTTATATGTCTGTTATTGCAATAACGATTGCAGCAATTTAATATGTATTTGTGTTTGTGTTATTCTTTTTTACATGAGACCGGGAACATATGAAAAGAACACGATAATTATTTTGATTTTGCATTTTTATTGATAAACTTTTCAAATCGATTTTTGTAGTGCATTTTAAAAACTAATTTTATTTACAAGTTGTTTCAATGCAATTTGTAAATGCATAACTCTTTACCCGCTTAATCGTGTTGTTTTCAACACAGATGTTAGTGCCTTGCCACACACACGTGCCACAACCGCAACACAGCGGCTAGGAGTGTTTGTTCCCTAACTCTTCCCTCAACCTGATTCCCCCCACACACACACATACACATACAGATGTCCTTTTGGCTGGCCTGTGCGCTTCTGGCTCCTCTGCTTCATTATATAACTAAATATAAAGTTTAATTCGTTGGCAACGCTTTGTTGACGCCGGCTGCTTTAGTTCCCCATTTACCCGCCCACATTTGTTATGCCTGTGTGTGTGTGTGTGTGGGCAAGGTAAACATCAACGGGGGAGAGGCTCAAAATGAAAGGAAGTACACCGATTTGGCTGAGATTAGCGAACGGGTTTTTGTGGCGACTTTTGTTTAGCTGTGAGTTAAACAAAATTAATTTTACGTTGAACTGCGATATAGTATAGTTGCTTTACCCCACAGATTATTTATTTATTTAAAATATTTTGTATGTACATATCTGTAGAAAATTTTTATTTTGTTTAACTGATTTTAATTTCTATAGTATAATTTTTCTTTTTTTCCCTTTATTATAATAAATTAATAATAATAATATTTAAATATATATAAAGTTTGTTCGTATAAGTACCTCTATAGGTTCCATTATATCTTATATTAATTTATTTTCTCAACTTTTCGTCCGTCGAGGTTTATTTATATTTTTTTATATATGTATATATCTCTTCTCTTTACGAATTTTTCTTGATTTCTTTTTCGACGCGCTTTAAAATGCTATCCATATTGGTAACTAGCTGCTCCAAAATTTCCTCCAGCAGCGAAACGCGATTGTTAAGCCTTAGAAAAATGTGTATGGTTTAAAAGTTTTTAAGGTATTTAGTTACTCTAATACCTGAACATATCCTTGTTCCTCACATCTTCCGGTACATCTTCAAAGTAGTGAGCCCTATCAACAGCAAAAAAAAAAAAACAATATTAACTGTTCACATAATAACATAAATCACAGATTTACTCAGCCTCTGTCATATTTCTGCGCAATTGAATCTTGGGGGCTTGATAGTGACTGCCCGGAGCTGCATCAATCGCCTCGAAATCGCTTTCATCTTCACGACGACGCTGTGGCTCAGTTTGAGGCATGCGTTTGCGTCCACAGTGTCTGATATAGTAGATTACGGATCTGATTTTCTTATAGACATAGGAGCCCAGTTGACTGCGACCTTGGGTAATTTCACTCTTAACCGAGTTGTAGGTCTCCATTATGATGGCCAAAAACATGTTCTACAAAGCGCACAAATAAGTAGGTGTTTTTTGTTTTTTCTTGAAAATAATATGTTTACCAATAATATGAAGAAAACCAAGAGAATGTAGGTTATAAAGTATATGGGTCCCAGCACCCGATTAGCTTCCTCAATGAGATTATATTGAAAGTCGCCCAGAATCATGCGTATCATGGTCAAGATTGAGGTGAGAAAATCACGAAAATCTGGATGCTTGGTGCCAAACAGTAAAAGACCAAGTTGTGCGTAGGCCAAAAATACAATGCCAAACATAAGACTAAATCCAGCCAAATCCTTGGAGCACTACAAAAAGAGGTTAATGAGAAAGTAAGTTCAAATTTAACTTGATTTTAACTTACGCGCCTTAACGTCGTTGTAAACTGTACGAGAGTCTTGTTGAAACTGATGAACTTGAAGATCTTAATCCAAACAATAAATGCTAAAATTGCCATCATATCCACATAGATGATATTCCAAAAGCACAGGTTATCCAAACTCTGATAGGATTGCTCAATTTTTGATCTAGCCATTATCTTCTTCATTTCAAACGTATGCCAAACATTATAGCACAATGCCAGGTAGCAAAACTGATAAAAATTATGATGCATATACAATAAGAAGAACAAGTAGATTCAATTATGTAGCGCAACTTACAAGTAATATCAACATATCGAGAATATTGATCACCGAACGAAAATAGTTTATAAAACCCGATTTACGCATTTGATTGATCTCATGTACGTTATAGTACAACACCATAATATACCAGAATATATAGACAACAGACATGAACATACTGCTTTCCGTAAAGAATGTACACTCTTTAATCGTTTGGTAATGAGCCTGTGGTATAACACCACCCGTTGGTGGTATTTCCGCAATGAATCTAAGAGAAGAGAGAGTAGAAATACAAAATAATAGGGAAGTGTAAGCACTGTAGTGTAGTGCATTATACTTACTTGACGCTCTGTAAGATTCCGGTATTCAGATTGTATAGATTGAATTCAATTAAAACAAGACGCGAACCACGATCCAACCAATGTGCATGCTTAAGCTGCTTTATTTGATTCATGTTCGTTTTTTTGTCGAACGTCAATTCGACGGTATAACCGCCAGTGCTATAGGTATTAAGTTTTGTCCACAATGGCGTCGAGTCCAATTCACTCATTGTACGATAAGGTGCTTCGCCGTGCGAAGCTGATAAGTCTTCTGCACTCTTAGAATATGCAGCGTAGCAGGAATTGAAATATCGTATAAACGCATCATTCACAAAGCACGTATCTTTTCGTACACGAATCTGGCGTAATCGAGGCGGACCCATCATTAGGTTCTCGTGTAGAAAAACTCGACCCTCGAGATGCGTTCGGTTACGTGGTCCCCCATCTTCATCTATAGCCGCTTGTCGTTTTTTTCTTCGTCTTTTTCTGGTATCATCTTCTATTTTGTCTTCTGCTGCATTTTTTTTTGTTGCTTGCGTTGCATTACCATGTTCGTCATCCTCATCATGATGAATATGCGCGTTTTCTGTCATGCTGCTCATGTCGCCATGTAATGTCACCAAAAAGTTATATACCAAAAAGTCCCAAAAGTCCACTACGGTAACAAGTTTCTCGAACGATATTGTCACCGATGGCTTAACAACCATTTCACGTAAACTAAATAGCTTATGCATTGTATCATTAAAGTAAAACATATACGCATGACGGACCGATAGAGTGACTGTAATAAGAATTGGCATTAATTTTCGAAAGCATGTCGCTGTTAATTTATGACACTGTTAAACTCTCTCACTGTTAGTAACAGTCTGCTAATTTCTTTTGAGGATGTGGTGTTTTTTTTTGTGCTCACCTAGCGATGTTAGCACTAGAAATATAATAAATACTCCAAATTCCAAGAGAGCATCACGCACTTCCTCATCGGTGGTGTAAGCGATGCGTGAAGTCTTATGACCAATTCTTTCGACTGTGGAGCCTTGCCGATGCTGAGAAGTTCTTTGTTCCTGAGATATGCGGTCAGCTTCAGAATCATTCGGATCGGGTTCTGTGCTTTTGCCCCTTAGGAACTTAAGCAGTTTGCCAGGTTTTGGTTGTGGTTTTGCTGGCGTTTCGTCTTCGGGTCCACGCAATTTATATGCAGATTGTGCTCTTTTATCCATTATGCGCGAAACTTCTTGATGAAGGGCTAGACTAATGTGCGAATCATGTATACGGGACTGTCGCCTCGATGATGGTTCACTTTGGGTACCCTCTGACTTTTTGACCCCGTCATCATCATGCGGAGCTCGTGTCATACGAGGCTGTACAGGTGGCGGTGTTTTGCGTGGCGAAACGCGAGGACGTGCCGGTATTCTTGCTCGATAAGGCGAATTCGATGATCCAGGCATATCGTCGTTTTCAGACATTTTTATATTTATTTGTAAATTGCTTGCTTGTTTCGATTTTTCTTTATTCAAATGCTATTTAAATTTACTTATTTTCTTTTGGCTTGATAATGTTTTGTTTTTCTTTTCAAATATTTAATATTGGTAATATAATTATTTTTTTATTTTTTTTTGGTTCGTTGCTTTTTACAAGACTCTACGAAAACTGTGAGTTGTCTGTTTCAAGTTAAATATTTTGACAGAATTTTGAGGCCCTGTTTGCTTTGACCTGATGTGTCAGCAACAAAGTGTGTGAACCATAAAGAACACTAACGAAGGACATACACAACTAGCTGATACCCTTCGCAGTTGATAATCGGTTTAATTTTAAAAAATAACTCATTACTCAATATACTTTTTTTATTGACTGATTTAATAAATGTTTTAAGCAAGAAATTCTAGAAATTTAATTCTGGTCTGTTTTATGTGAACATGCATTCCTCAATTTTCTAAGCCAATTTTCCATAGGTAGATGGCCATAAAAAAAAAAAATGGTAAGAAATACAGCCAACATCTGCTCAGCTTCATTCAGTATCCTACATCGTGGCATTCATTCGCCCCGTTGTTCATATGCATATTTCATGCGTTAACGCCAACATTTGAATTGCAGCAGCAGCAGCAGCAAACTGAAACTGCAGGCAGTTTTTGATTTATGGTCCTCGTTGGGCAGCTCTGCTTGGCCCAGCCGCTCCTTTGGGCTATCAGCGCCAGTTGAGTTGTCAGAACGCATAAAAAATGCATGTACAATAGCATAAATGTGATAAGACCCCTCAACAAACCGCTTACAATGGCTGCAAGGGAAGCTTAAGGACCAAAGCAGAAGGAGCTGCTTGGCCAACATTGCATCGAATGTGATTTTGTATGCAAATTCCAAATTCTTTTACGCTTGAGCTTTCAAACGTGTTGAGGCAGTTAAAAAACGTTCCAAGACAACTAGGACAATTTGTATTTTTTTATTTTATTTATTCATTTAGTTGTTTACTTAAAAATATTAAAACGTTTTGCTTTTTTGGTTAAGCATTTACATTAAAGTTTTTATTTAATTTACTTTCATCTATTTGCTAAAAAGCTTTTAAAAACGCTAGATCATTTGATTAATATATGTTTCTGTTGTTTTGTAGTATGATTTAAGTACACTTTGTTGTTTTTTTTTTTTTTTTTTTAACAATTAAAAATAATAATTTGAAATTTGTAACAAAAAAGTTTATAACAATTAACCTAACACATTATTGTGCAATATGCTGTTGATGTTGGTTTTCTTGTAAGAAATCAATTATAATTTGCTTAATTTAACATTTAAATTAAGATCTAAAAGTACGACTGTGTGTGTATGTGAAATTAACAAAGTTAGTTTTCAAAACTTTTCTTACTTTTGAACGGAATTTCGAATGTTTAGTGCCATAGAACTATCCCTACTGAAGTTCATATATATGTATATAAAGTATATTAAAAATAAATATTCATATCAAGACTGCGTTAGATCTCGTTTTCAATAAAGTCAAAGCAGTCGCAATATTTATTTGTTGCTTGTTTGCAAAATTATTTTACTAGTATGATTTCACCTCTGTTTGTTTTTTTTTTTTTTTTTTGGGAATTAAACTTTAATTGATAGAAAAAATGTTTTTAATTTTGTTTAACTATTTGGCTTTGAAAATACTTTGGCGCCACAACGCAGCTATAGTTTAATGTTGACTCTGTTTCTTTCTGAATATTCAATTGACTTTTCTTAAGTATTATTTGATGCCAACCATGTGAATAATAAATATATGTATATAACGCACTAGAAACTGTTTTCAGCAAATGTGATTACAACAAGGATGCAACTTTTAAGCTGCTTCTTTGGTTGGTTTTGTGTCTGTTTTTGTATTTTCATTCACCGTTGTGTGTGTGTTTTTTTTGTGCAGTATTAAACAATGATTTGTGCCCTAGTAATTGTGTTGTTTGTTTTTTGTGCTTAACATTAAATAGATTTTATAATTGGTCCTTTGGTTTCAAAACTGTTTCGCTAAAAAAGGCACAATGTGGAACTACTACAACTATTTTTTTTTTCTATTTGTGTGTGTTGTTTGTTTTTGTTGTTGTTAAATTAGTACGGTTTGCCCGAATCCCTGGGTCGCTTCAATTGCACCTTCAGGCGTTTGGTGCCGATCTGAAAACCATGCATTGCCTGTATGGCCGCATTTGCTGAATGTGGATTGTCGTAGGAGACGAAACCAAAGCATTTCGATAGGTTTGTCTGTTTATCGATAAACACCTTGGCCGATAGCACATTGCCAAAGGGCAGAAATGTTGAGGCGAGATCGGTATCTATGAATTCCTGAGGTAGATGATAGATAAACAAATTGCTGCCATCCGGACCTGCAAGTGTTAAGAAAGAGCATTAAAACCAACTGCCTGAAAGTATGCTATGGTTTTTTTGTACATACCCTCGATCTGTTTGCCTGCTACACCCGCTGCTGCTGCCTGCAAGGCGCTGGCATTCAAGGATTGAGCTGCTCCATAAGCGGCGGCAGCGGCACTGGCGCCATTTGTTAAGCCACTCAGTGTGTTTGCTCCATAAGGATCGGCGGCGTTGGTGGGCCCTAAAAAATTTGGGATATAACTTTGTTAAAATGCGCTGTGTTCCTTTTGTAAAAAAAGTCTATGCAAAAGTTCTGCTGTGCTAAAAAGAAAGAAAGAAAAAAAAACAAAGAGAGAGAAAGACAGAGATATTTCGTTGTTGTTGCTTAAGTTTATGCATGTTGTTCATAAAAACAAAAAAAAACATAGCAAATTAAACAGCACACATGGATAAACAGAGAAATAGAGAGCGAAACAAGGCGGCTGTCACGCCCACACAATAAACACAAACACACACATGGACTATAAACTCGCCGAGTTGAGTTAACGCATATGGGAATTCGGGTATTATAATTTATATATACATTTAGCCCAAACCAGGTTTTTCTTTTGTTTTGTGTTGGTTTTTGACTTTCCACGTTTTTTTTTGCACTTGGTGTTTGTTTCTGTTTTCCGGGCCTTGCATTATTAAATTTTAAAATTTTTCCTTTTGTGCAGCATATCATCACAAAATTTGTTAGCCTTTGTTGTGTTGCGCACGGTTGCCGGTTTTTATTTTTTAATTGGTCCCAAACGAAACCGTCTTCCATACCCCTCCCCTCCTCGCTTACGTTCTCTCCCGTGCTTTGCGCAACACACAAATTTTTGTAATCTACTAAAAATTTATTACATTTTCTTTTTTTAACGCTTTCTTTTGTTACTCACATACGTGTTATAACAACATCCAAAGAATATAAAAAAAAATAAGTACAAAGAAAATGTTACGCAATGAATTTGTTTTCCCATTTCATGCAATTTTAGTTGCACTCTGATAAAAAAGGTGAAAGATTATGTTTTGGTTGACTGTAAAGTTTCTTGAAGCTAGGACTGGTATTTAAAAATTGTTTACACGCTCTACTTCTATGTTTAATTCTTGCAGGAAGTGTATTACAAAGTCGTTTTGAATGTTCTTTCTGGCCATCAAAATATGGCTGTACATTTTTTATGCACTTCATTTATGTTACATATTGATTTTTGTGGCCCAATTTAGGTGAAATTAATTTTTATAAGCCTCGTTTCAATTGTGAAAATTGTTATTAAAAGTCAGGCTAATCAGAGTTGAAAAAATATTGGAATTAATGAATTATGGATGGGGGATGGAAAGTTAAATCGATCGAAAGTAATGGATTTATTGCAAAAACAAAAGTTTATAGGAAACATTTTTCTCTCTTTGCATTTATTTTGTAATTATTTTTCATGAACTATCTCAGCTTAGGCATTGTAGTTATTTTTAAATTGAACTCTTTTATATTAAAATTGTATCCTTTTAAATTAAAAAATATTTTTCAATAACTTTTGTCAAACATTGACTGCTGGGATTTTTGAGTTTTTGATATTGAAAGGACTGAAAGGAAAATTTTTCCTGTTGCTGTTTTGGCATATTGTAAAGTGCCATTGTTTTTATTATTATAACTATCTGCTTTTTGAATTTTTTTTTGCTTTGTTTTGTTTCAAATGCAATCAACGCCGTTTTGCATTTGTGTCGGTGCTTTAAAGTTTTTTTTTGCCTGTCAGTGGCACGTTTATTCTTTTTTGTTTTGTTTGATTAAAATTTGTTGTGGCAAAAATATAAAATTGTTGCACGCCTTTTATGTTATTTTATGTTATTGTTATTGCATAACAATTTTTATTGACAGCGTTTTTTATTGTAAATAAAATGTGCAAAACTTTTACAAGTAAAAACTAGTCAAGAGAAGGCAATGACTGCATGTATTTTTAATTAACAACAGGCTGGATTTAGTTCAGCGTGTGGAGAGGGGGGAGAGAAGCTTTTGCGGTCACTGCATAAAAATTAGAAAGTTTGCCTTAGCAGGGTTTTATTTATTTACTTATTTTCGAATGGGCAAATAAACTTTGTATTTATTAGTTTTGAGTATAGGATGTTTGTATTTTCAAATTACTTTAAATTCTGTAATCTGGGATTTAATATCACTGTTCGTTTATATTCAACAAAAATTCAAACGCTTTGTTTTGTTGCATGTAAGATTTTCTTGGGAAAATATGCATAAAACATTTTTGATTCCATCAAAAGTATTGAATAACTTAAGCAATAATATTAATAAAAAGAGAAAAAATGATATTCAAGATTTTGTGTATTGGTTATGTAGGTATAAAATTCTTTTGTGGCAGGGAGGCAAGGCGCATGCAGGCGTAAGAAGATAAAGGAACCAGGTGGAATTTGTATATTTTGTTTTGTTGGTGCGTGCAGATGTTAAATTTGATATATTATTGAACTGTTGAGTAAACCAAGTTAGAAACACACAAATAAACAAACATTCACACCATCTACAACACACACACACAGATACAATTACAATAACAACATAGATACATTGATCTACTTACAAAGCGCGCTGAACTGAAGCGCTTGATGATTGGCGGCGTTCGCTGTTGGTGGCGGCGGTGGTGCCACGCCCATTAGTTGAGCCAAATTTAATGTGTGCTGTGCTATAAGTTGCGGTTGTTGTTGTTGTTGCTGTTGTTGATGTCCAGCATAGCTGCCGAGAAGCTGACGTTGTTGGCTATTGATGTTGTTGATGCGTTGTGTGTGACTGTGACTGGTGATGTTGTTGCTGCCACTGCCGATGTTGTTGTTGTTGTTGTTGCTGTTTAGTAATGTTACCAGATTCTGCACAGACATGGGTGCACTGGCGAGCAATCCAGTGCCAGCAACATGCCCGGCGGCAATGAGCCCGCTGCTGCTGCCGCCGCTGCTGCTGCTGGTGTAGATGGATGTTGGTGTGAGGCCAAGTGGGAGAGATGATGATGATGTTGGAGCTGATGCTGCTGCGGCTGCGGCGGCTGCTGCAACCGATAAAGCTGCTGCGCTGGATGATGATGATGCTGCTGCAGCTGCTGCTGCTGCTGCTGCTGCTGATGATGCTGATGATGGAGGGCCGTGTTGGCTGTGGTGGGCACTGTTATCCGGTGGGTGGAAATTAAGTCCTGTTTGTTTCAGTTGCCATATTTTTTTTGTATTTTTTTTTTTTTTTGGTTTTTTTTTGTACAGTTTTGATTTTATGGTTGTAAGGTTTTGGTTGAGTTGGTTGATTTGATTTGATTGATTGATTGAATAGTTTTGTTTGTTTTTTTTTTGTACATGACCACAGAGTCAATCATAGACATACCATATAAAAATGTTCAACGAATATTTTATATATATATATAAAAAACATAGAAGAAAACACACACCCAATTGGATTATTTACATTTACAAGAAATTAAAAAAATTAATTTGATTTTGTTTTTTTGGATTTTCATGTAAATTAATGTAAATATTTATAACATACAAATCATAAAAAATAAAACATAAACATAAATAAAATAATGAGAAAACAGAAAAAGGCATACAAATCAAGAAAATAAAAAAACAAAACGAATCAGATGACAAATTTTGTTGTGAAAAAAACTAAAGAAAGTTAAGTAAAATCAAACTAAAATAATAAGATAGAATAATTTAAGATTTAATAATATTTTGGATAAATAATTCAAGTAAAAAGTGATAAATAAAATAATAATAAACTAAATAAAAATAAACAAAATGTATAAAAATAAAATATTAAATTGCAATAGACATAATTTGTAAATTCAAATGCAGTTAGACATATAAATAAATAAATAATTTGCATTTGCATTAAGGCGGCTCGAAATGATAGGCTTGGCGGCGGGCAATCAATTAATAATATTAAGGGCACTATTTGAGCTATGAATGATTTTTTAACTAAATTGCTGAATTCTGGCAAGCAGCAGCTACACAAAAACCAAGAATCCTCAACATAAAGTTTCAAACAGAGCGAATAACAGAGAAAAATAAACAACGAGCGATATGCATATAAACTGCCAGGCATGTGTACAAATGTGTGTGTGTGTGTGTGTGTGTGTGTGTGTATATGTATGTGTGACATGCCTATAAAATATTGATGAGCACGACATGGAACATGGATTGTGGCACAACAAAACAGGCAGAGTTTTAGATACGAAATTATTTGTCGTTCTTTGCTAGGAAACGAAGATGTTCACTTTGAATAAGTCGCTTGACAAAACAAAAAAAAAAAAAATAACAACAACCATTATTTCAGCTATCAAAAGGCAATGCATTTGTTGTTGTTGAACAGACACAGTTCACCTTCACTCCCCCAACTCCCTGAGGCGGCTTTGTAGTCATCATAAAACTTTAAGTGCGCTCACCTGTGGCCAGGTGTTGCCTTTTTCTATTTTTATTTTCTTATTCTTGTGTTTTTGTTTACATGCCGACGTTGCTGGTTGTCAGTGGCCCTGAGGCTATGGGTTTTACTTAGACCCACAATTCTGCGCCCTGCTTCCTACAGATAGAATAATAATGGGCCCTATCATGATTTAGAAGACTCTTTAAACTGAAACGAAGCTTTAATATTCTCTAACAACACGATGATTCTACTTCTGAAATTCTTTCTTCGTCCTTTCTGCTTATTAACAACTTTCTTATTTTCTCATAATTTTTTCTAACTGTTTTTTAGAATGCATATGCATTTTTCTCTCTGTGTTGTGCAACCCTCTTATGACTTTTCTTACGGTTAACTTTACTTTGAAGCTGCGCTCTGCCTTTGGGGTAATATATATATATATTTCTTTTTTTTTGGCATGGCTTATAAAAATTGCAATGCCCAAATATGCCAGACGTTTTTGACGCTTAAATAAAAATAAAAATATAACCACCAAAGGCGTTTTGCAGGTGCTTCAAATGCTTACTCCAAATACTAAATAATTAGCAAAAAATGCCACAAACTTCTTTTATTTACCTTATACTAAACTTAAGTGCAGCAAGCAGGCAAAAACAAAAAAAATTCGTTTAACATCAAATTGGCTAAATCAGTCGCATTTACAGGTTGCACACTTAACGGTTGTTGTTGTTTTTTTTTCTGCTTGCTTGCGTGCCCCTCGCACAAAATAGCACGTCCCAAACATTTGCTGACCATCAGCGATGAGCGTTCAAATCATTCTAGAGTTGTCGTCCAATGTCTGGCTTTCTCGCTCTCTCGCTCTGTCTTTTGGACTTCTTTGCTGACATTTAAAAATGTCATTTGTTATTCAAGTGGCATACGTTGCTCTAAGTTGCCTCTAACTACCCATCTCTTTGCCCATTCCCCCCATCACTTAGTGTCGCCATCGTTGCCGTTAACTGTTTCTGATTTCTACGCCACCTCAACTACTATAAAAACTACTATAGTGAAAAAGCATATTGTCTTTAATAAACAGTTTGTAACTGTTTAGGAAGAGTATATAATAATTATCATTACTATTATTATTCCAGCCAACAGAGTTTTAAGCTTTTTCTTTAATCCTTTTCGCCTATGATACATTCTCGAAAAGCCTTTGACCCTAAACTATAATTTTAAGCTACAAAATTCATCATTTGTAGAGCATTCGATTGTCTGCCTACGTTAAGGCAATGTGTATATTTTTTTTTTTACGATTTCATCACGCAACGCTCAACATTTGGCCCGTCTGTGATTCTGTATTTTTGTTTTATTTTTTTCTGTTGCTGTCAGCTCTCTTGTGCTTGATTTGTTATGCGCAAAATGTTCACGTCGTCGAGACTGGCCAAAACCGAGAGGCATGGGGCGTGGCATGTTGGACATTCTAATGAAGCGCCGTTGCATATGCAACACGTACACGTACACATTGACGCCACGTACAACGTTGATGTCAGTCCGTCCGTCCATTCGGCCATTCGTCCATCTGTCTGTCTGTACTTGTATCTGTAGCTGTCTCTCATTGTATGTTTGTTTTGTTTTGTTTTGGCTGTATCTTTAGTCCAAAATCTGTGCATTGTGCCGCCTCTGTGTCCACCTTTTAATCCTATTAGAATTTTTGTTTTATTCATCATGCTCTTTAGTCGAAGCCTCCTGCTACGGCTACTGTTGCTCTGTCCACTCTTCAATCTTGTTGTTGTTTTTTTTGTTGTTGTTTTCTTTGCACTCTTTATACATTTATGCAAATGTTGGTTGCTTAAATTGAAATTAATTATTTGACAGTTGTCGCTTGCAAATGACTCAAAACAAAAAAAAATAATAGAAACGACACCCGGTCAAAAGTGTTTTCAAGGGTATTTTTGCCGGCAGGGATAGGGGGGTTGGGGCGGGCAGGTGTGTTATTCATGTCTTTGTTACTAGTTCTGTATTTTAGCGCTGACTTTGTGTCAGTCAAACGACTTCTGTTCTGTTATAAATGAAGCGACGACAACGAGAATGAGAACAAAAAATAAAAATATTTTGCTGGCTTTAGCAACATTTTTAACATTAATTCTTGTTTACTTGTTTAAATGCACAACAAATGACTGCAACATGCCACATTTTAAGTCATTTATCTTGCGGGCGAAAGTTAAATACAAAAATGAACTGCAAGTTTGTCTAATTAAAGCAAGCTTAATGGATTTTTTCTTTTAAATCGAAAAGTTAAAGTTTTGCAAAAAGATTCTAGTTGTGTTTCTATGATCCTTCGAATCTATTTACCTTCTGGTATAGTTTTTTTTATACCACTGACAACTTATTCAAAGTGTTTTTTTCTCAACTATTTCCTTTATTAGTTTTGCTGCAAATTGTTCCTATTTTATTTTGACTAACTTCCTGCACACAAAACTCACACACAGTGAACACACACAAGAAAACTAAACGCTTAACTAATTAAAATTCCAAATTGAACAAAGTTCGATAAACGCACAAAACAACAGATAAATTGATAGATAAATAGTCGAATAGTTAAACAAATTAGAGTATAAAGTAAACATAAAATGAGTACAAATAAAACTAAACACGCAATTAAATAAAAACAACATATTCGATTTTTGTTTTTGTTTTTTGGGGTTGCAATAAAAAGAAATTCAATTAAGTACAGAATACAAATCACAAGGTGCGCGCAATTAACACGAAAATTACACGAAGATGCAGACAAAAAATTTATTTATAGAGAAAGAGAAAGAGAGACAGAGATATAAAGTGGTACATGAAAAAACAAAGGTGAAAGAACAACTGTGGATTTTCTTTTTTTTTTTTCTTCTTATTTTTTTGGTGTGATTTTCATGTTACAATGACTAACTCTGAGCATTGAAAGGGCGGTGGGTGGGGGTTTGGAGAACCGTTTGTTTTATCAAGGAACAATATCGAGGAGTTTCAAACTTAAAAACTATAAAAATGTTTGGGCCGGTCGACTTCGACTTTCCACTTACCTTGCAAATAGTGAGCCGGATGTAAGCCATAAGCCTGCATATGCTGATACAGCTGCAAATGGGCTGCCGAAGCAGCACCCAAGCCGCCCGTTGGATCTGCATTGAGATAGGCCGCTGCTGCTGCTGCCGCCGCTGCGCCGGGCGTCTGTCCATGATGCGGATGTGGATGCGAATGCGAGTGCGGATGATTGCTGGTTAGAAGCGTGTTGTTTGCCAGCGAGCCGCTCAGTGCTGCTGCCGATGAGGGCACACCGACCAGTGTGGCAGTTTGAGCTGTTGCTGCAACGCCGCCGCCACTTTGAACTGGCTGCACACCGGCTAGGGCTGCTGCCATTGATGGATTTGGGCGTTGCACTGTGGGCGTGGCAGCAATCAAAGCTGTTGCTGCATTGGCCGTGGGCGTAACGGCAGCAGCGGAGGCGCCACTAGGTGTCTGGGTGATCGCACTGATGCCACATATGGCATGCAACTGCTGCATCTTCTTTTGATCCTTCTCCTTTTGCGTATCAGCAAATTTAACAACCAACGGCGCCGAACAGCCCTCCATTGTTTGACTCTGATGCAGGGACTGCAATTAGAAAGAGAAAGACAGAGAGAGCGAGAGAGAAGAACATTTTAAATTTATTGATTAATCTTTTTATCATCTTTTTACTATAGTTTTGTTTCAGCTTAATACTTAAAACTAACAAATCGTAGTGGAAAATTGTTTTCCCAAAACGGAAAAGGTTGAAAAAATTGTTGCAGGAAACTAATTCGTTTTTCATTTGAAAGGCTTTTCAAATAATTTTGTTCATAAACTGTATTTATTAAGCTTAAAATATTTTTGAAACCTTATATAAATATTTTTTAGGAGTTTTAGTTTTAAATTAAAAATCAGCTTTATATTTTCACTTTTCTTCGTTTGTAAGCAAACTTTATTTCCATATGTCCTACATATTCTTGACGCTGTTTGACTAGAAATTTCAAATTTTCTCTAGTGCAAGTTTAACATGAGAGCGAATGACATAGAGAGAGCTTCTCTCTAAGCCAAACAGCTAAAGTTGCCGTTTTGATAAGTTTTATGAGTGTGGCTTACAGCTGAAAATAATGACGCGCACTAAAGCTAGCACAAAGTAGAGGAGGGAGGGGGGAGTTGGTAGTTGGTTGTCCAAGGCATGCCGATGATCCTGGTTACAAGAGCCACAGCAATTGCCTAAGCAACTTAATTTACACCTCTTGACTCGATAGCCTCAAACACAAAAACAAACAAAAGCCGGGTGGCAAAACTGCAACTACTAGCAACTAAAACATAAACCGGGCCAAATCGCGTTATGCAATGCCGTTCAAAACGTATGGAAATGGAAGAAAACGGGACCAAGCCACTCTAGTTATATCCCCCACGCCCCGGTGCAGGTTTATGTAGACTTAATCATTGCGAACAGTCGCCCAACTTCCGCGCAATTGTGGCTGGCCTGCGAGAAGCAGCCAGAGATAGAAAAAGAGAGTCTAAAACTGAGGGAAGGTTGGGCTGGGCTTTTCTAGGTTCTAGCTTGTCCATGGAGCCAACCAAACACACAGCAGAAGTGCTCTTTAATTACATTGACTATAATTCTTGCGGCTGTGGCGACGCGACTTTTATGACTATGGCTGCAGATGTGTCTCTTTTCGTGTTGCAGTTTGCAGCTACCACCGCTGCTTGGCAACAAAGTAATTAGGCAAATTTCCGAGTTTTTAAACTGGTCGCCAAAGTTGCTGTTGCACAATGCAAAAAATGTCAATAAACAAATGAAATAAAACAACTCAGTAAAATATTCTTTTGCGTAAAGTTTATGTTTTGGTATAGCAATCATATTATTTAAGTCAAACTATAACCAAATGGAAGAAAAAGTGGCTTCCTTACTCACTTTTCAGTTTGAACAACTGGTTAAATGGCCTGGCAATCAGCATTAAACTTCCTTCTATTTAATACTCAGAAAGCCAACTTGACAAATTAGTGTTAAGGACAAACTGCATGTGCTGAAAAATTGTGCATCATCATTTGGCTCTTTACAATTCCTTCATTTCTTGCCATTCATTGCCGGCCATCAGCAAACAAACAAGAAAAAATAAAACCAACGCAAGGGTTTGCCTTTTGTTTCTGCTTGAGGGTTTGAATAAATTGCTGGGTCTTATAAACATGGCACATTAATATTAAATGCATTTTTCGTTCTCGAACTCTTGCTTGGCATTGCATACTTTCAGGCGTCAATGGACTTGCAATGACTTGCAGTACTTTCCCTCCCGCCTTCCACCACTTTCATCTCATTTGCCAAATCCTTTGACCAGCAGTTGAAAATAGCAGCTCATTGCGTTTGGCTTGGTGCGTGCTTTGCATTCAGTAATTTGACATCAAATGCATTAAAATTGCACAACACACACGCACACAAACAAAGGGACACATATACGCTTAGGTGTGTGTGTGTGTGTGTGTGTGAGTTTATTTAAATACAGTGATAAAATTCTAAGGCGGAAAAGTCAGACTATTTTTAACGTTTTTCCTTATACTCAAAGCAAAAAAGTTTAGTTAAAACCATAATAAAATTATTTTTTACTTAAGGAAGACATTAACTTTAAGGAAACTGTTTGTTGCTCGAGCATTCACTGTACACACACACACACACACATACGTGTTTGTGTTTGTTTGTATATAATGCTGCTCGCCCGCAACACATTCATCTTGCAAAAGGCGACAAATTATGTGCAATGCACACAGACACACAGAGACAACGCCCCGCACCTCCCTCGCCACCTACATCCCCATTTGCGTGTGTGTGTGTGTGTGTTTGTATGCTTTACATGTGTTTGTGTTTGCCTGTCGGAAGTTTGTAATTTTGCCTGTTTCCGGAACAAAACTAGCATTAGTGTGGGACAAGCGTATGTGTGTATATGTGTGTGTGTGACCATTGCAGGTTGTGTGCTTTGGAATCTGTTCTATCTTTCTCTCTCTCTATTCTCTCGGCTACTGCATAAGCCTTGGAGTTGACTTCTTCCGCTTCCAGCAGCGGCGTCTTGCTTGCATTTCAACTTCCTGTTTGCCGCTGTCTCATTGTTGTTGCTTTTGTTGTTGCTGTTGTTGTTGCTGTTGTAGCAGCTGCATGCGGTTTATGCTCAGGCATTTAGACATTCGTTGGGTATACTTGGTTTGTTGTGGCAATAATAAAAACCAACTTGTACTATTTAAATATTATTTCAAAACAATTGAGATTTGCAAAGAGAGAAAAATATACTGAAAATTCGATATAGAATTACTTAAAGGCTTAAAGAAAGCAAGATTAATATGAAGATTGGCAAATAGCGGGTAAAATTTCCAATGAATATTCAAACTTGTGGAGTATCTAATTATTATTATTATCATATGAGAAACTCTTTGGACTTTTTCAGTGTTTGGGTTTGGGTTGAGAATTGTGTTTTATATGCGCGACTCTTGCCGCCATAGCAATTAATCATTGCGACAGTTTTGCAATGCGGCTAACACACACACACAGAAAGTATATAATAATAATAATAATATGCTTAAAGCTTTAGTTATGATCAACTTATATGTATATTATAATTTAACTTATTTAAAGCTAAAATAAGCCCAAGGGGCATGCTTACCTTGATCGCCCCAATGGCATTCTGTTTGGTTGCGAATGTAACGAAGGCGCAGCCCTTGCTTTGCCCCACCTGATCCCTCAGCACAGTGCACTCCTCAATGGTGCCATGGCCCGCAAATAGTTGCCTCACATCGGCTTCTGTATACTTTTTATTTAGCATGCCAACAAAAAGTTTGCGCTCTGCAAAAAACAAATAGAAAAAAAGGACACATTACAAAATGTTGGCAAAAATTCCAACAAACTATACATAATTTTAAATAAATGCAAAGTTTAAGTAGCTATAAAGAAGAAAAACAATATTAAATCCAGCGTGGGGGAAGAAAATATTTTTTATATACATTTTTATACCTCAGCAAAAAATATGACGAGAGAATTTCTATTTTATTTTTGCTACTTTTTGCAATTAACAACCACAACTTATAATAATTAAACTCATAAGCTAGTTGTGTTTTGGGGTGCGGCACTTGACTCTGCTAGTAGAATTCTAGACTCAAGTTGAATAACTGCAAGCATTGAGCGAATGTTGGCATTAAAATGGTCAAAAGCTGAAAGCAGGTAGAAAACTGGCATAGCTCAACTTTTTTTCAGCCTTAAAGCTTATTCAAATATTAATATATTTAACACACAATTGAAATTTAAACTGATTGCCACATGTCGTATGCGTGATATTTTCATATAATTTATCAGAACGTAATTAATTGGCTAATTCAACTTTTGCTAGCATAAATTGAATAGTCATTTTCTGGACGACTGACAGCCAGCCGCTGCAGCTGCTACTTGCAACTAGCTACACCAAAAACGTAAATAACTTTAAAGTGCCACAATAAATCCAAAGGAAACAATACTCACATGCTGCTCCCATGCCCACATCCTTGCTGTTGCTCCCAGTTGGGTATTTGTGAGTTAAAGTTTTTGCATAGCAATTGCATGGCTTTATCTTGCCCCAAACACAAAATGCATACGCAACCGATCCACTTCCCCTTTTCACTCTGACTATCTCTCTCTTTCTCTTTCTGTACATTGGCTAAAAACTTTGGAGCGCACATGCAAAAGACTAAAAACGCAATCGCAACAAATCGAATCATTGCAACAACAAAGCGCATGAAAACTTTTCATTTTGCAACACTTTAGAGAAGCCCAGGCGGCAGCTAGCTAACCAGCTAACCTCCCTCTCCTCATAGACAACACTCATACGCAACGTGGTGCCGCTAGAGAGAAATATGTGAGAGAAAGAGTAGAGGTTGCAAGTAAAGTAAGAATAAAGGTGAGAAGGTAACCAATTCCAGTGCCAAAACCAACAAAACATGCCAAAACTCGAAACATTTGCGAATACCCTAACTTTGGGTTTGTTTGAATTTGTACATGATGTTTTTGACGGCGAGCAAGAGAAACGTTAGAAAGACAGTTAAAGTTGAATGAATTTATGAAAAAATAAATTATTTTTATTTTGTTCTTTTTTGTTATTGAAAAAGAGTTATTTATTTATTTGAAACTTATTCGGCACTTAAAAAAAAAAACGTTCTGTGAAATTTCAAGTCAATTTGCTTCAGTTTTACATCAAACTTTTACCCCTAGTAGAGTATTCACCAAATCGCCAATGGTTTGCTTTATTCATTTCTACCCTACTTTGCTGTCGTAAAGTATAAACGTATAGAAAATTGTGTCGCTGCAACGGAAGTGATTGGAAATTGTTGCGTTTCTGCAGCAGCAAGATGTAGCTTCTTATTCTTTTCTCTTTTCTTCTATCATTTTTTTTGTTTTGTTTTGGGTCGTATAGCACTCAGCTACAGCCTGCCTCAGTTTGCCCGCTGGTCTTATCATAGTAAAACTTTGTTGCCACACACACACATACACACACTTGGACACTTGTGTGCTAAATACATACATAGTATATGCATGCACAATATATATAGGTAAGTGTCGATTGTACTTGGGGCTTATTCTTTTTGTTTGCCCCTGCTCCTGCCCCTGCTCCCCGCCAACTACGTTCGCATGACACATGTGCGAGCAATTTATTTGAGGTTAGTTCAGGTGTGACACAGAAAGCAACATTTTATATATTTATTGTATGGATTTGCCATTTCAAGTTGCAACTTTGCGCCAGCAAAAGATAACGAAACTATGACAAAAAAAAAAGAAGAATATATGTATATATATAATATATATCGATGGAGAATAGTAGTAAAAAGGCAGGGGGCTACAACTTATTGCAACTGACTTAGTGACAGGTGCAACGATGCTGTTGCTGAGAGCTTGTTAAGCACCTCTTTTGTAGCAGCCCACGTGGGGGAAGGGGTTGGTACAGAAAGCCAGCGAGCAGCGCTGATTGGAAAGTTTTATGCGCACGTGATTTTGCACCGATAAAGACGGCAAAGTCCTACCCAAAAACTATCTGCAAGTATCGGCAGCCCCTTTTTATATATTTTTTTCTTATCTCTACGAGTTCTGCTACTGACAACCCGTAAATTGCGCCAAACGATAAAGCAAGATAAATATGATTGCAGTGCACTTCCTCTTCTATAACAATAACTGGACATAAAGTTGTGTGCGTGCGTGTATGTGTGTGTGTGTGTAAAGTTTGTTAAACTCAGCCATGCACTTTAATTAACGCACCAAATATTAGTTGGTTTACTTTTTGGCATAAACTTTGTTATTTTAAGTAAATTTTGCTTCTTTTTGTGAAGCTTTGTGGCAATTTTTGTTATACTTAGTTTGACTGTGCTAAAGAGAATCTTTTTCCTGGTTACTCTATAAAGCAACACTCTAAGTGTTATCGTAAACACAGGCTTGACTGTAAAGTAATGAAAACTTTATATAATCGAACAAATAACTTAAAAAAGCATGTTCCTTTGTTATTTACCATTATATTTTCTTTTAATCTACTTGTTCTTCATATACCGAAAGAAAAACACTCTCAGGTGCAACATTAACGCAACACAATGACTCAACTTTAAGTGTCCACTATATCATATCACCCACACATTCACACACTCCCACACACACACACACACAGCCTCTCCAAGTCTTTCACAGTTTCTTAACCAGTTAAGGAATCTCATTTAAGCAAGTCACGCTGCTTTACAACCCAACTTCGACCCTCATTTGCCTTTCGAATGTGGTTGGTTGTGTGTGTGTGTATGTGTGTGTGGGTGTGTTTGTGTGCATCAACTGTAGCCCCATTACAGTTGCAGAAATTGCAATTTCACGACAATTACCACAAATTGGTTTCCTCAACTGGCAACGCGGCATTGCATTGCCACACACACACACTCATATACACACACATAGTTCGTCTTCTCGAGTTGCATCGTAAATTCGTGCCATCCTGCCTGCCTTCACAATTATCCCAAAAAGAAAGACTCGAGAGAGAGCGAATGAAATGCGCATAAAGTTCGCAAGCCTTCACGCGGCGTATAATTTTTCGGGCTAACACACACACATACACACACATACACACATGCACAACCAGAAGTTTATAGTTGACCCCCCCCCCCCCCCCGTGACTTCTTTGGCATATGATGTCGTTAACTGTCTTAAGATTTATGTGCTAAAGTCAAAGATGGAAACTGCACTTATGTCCTGCTCTTTTCTGCCTTAGCCCTTTTCCCCTCCCCCTTATCATTCTGTCTTTCTCGCTCATATTATATGCATTTCACTTCACACTTGAGACATCAAGTTTTGTGTCAACTTGTTCTGGGCTGCCGCTCACCCCTAAAAATATATAATGGTTTATGTCATAGGGCCAAAAGTTTGTCATGTGCACAGTTTTTATAGCTTTGATCCTTTATCTTATTGCAGTTGCAATTTTTCGGGTGAATTTCTTGTGTTCTACTAACTAAAGTTAACTCAAGCGGCGCAATTCATTCAATTTGCATGGCAAATTTCAAATTGAAATCGGTTTTATCTCTCTCTCTCTCTTTCTGTAATTTTCTTACGCTTTTGTAGCTTTGCTTTAGGTATTTTAATTATTTGAACTATTTGTTTGCGTTGCCAAATTAAATTCATTGCAAATGTTGAACGAGTTTACAATAAAAGCAAATGCAACACATACTTTTCGAACAACAACACAATCGAGCGCTCTTAAGTATGCTACGGTAATTACATTAAAGCAGAGTTTTAGAGCAGGTAAAAAAGTAATGGAGTGGAACGAATAACGTATGAAAAATAATTGAATTATCCATAAACAAAATAAAAACAAACATAAAAACAAACTAAATTTATTCAAAAGTATTTGCAAAATATATAATTTTTTTTAAAAATATTTGAGAATTCTTGTAAGCCTCTTTTATGTAATAAGAATAAACCGCATTTTAGTTAAATTTAAGACTTACGCTTTCCAAAGACTAAAATAATACATTAATGGCTTTAGATTGTTGACTTTGTTTAAAGATTACAAAAACACATTAAATTTCATTTAGCTTCACATCATTTAATCATTTTGTAAATGCATCTCGTGCAACGAGAATAACAAAAGTCAATGCATTAACCAGGACAATAGCATCAAATATTTTCAAGCAAAAACTTGAATAAGAAAATGCGCCTCATGTGTTTAACATTTGCATAAATATATTTTACACACACACACACATAAACACACATGTACATGCAGTTTCAAAGATGGAAAATAGTTTCTAATGTGCGATGCATTAAAATGCTTTGTCGAAGGCGAAGAACGTCAAAAAGGGAGACAAGGGGAGAAAGTAGGTTGGAAATCAACGTACGTACATATACATATTTAACTTGGATTTATTTTTGGTAGGGAAAGGGTTTTGGTTATGGGAAGCGTGGAACATTATTCAAAGCATTGCTGCAGGCGTTGCAACAAGCTCAAGCTGTAAAGCAATACATGTGTAAAAACAGATGTGAACATGCTTAGCTAATGGCTTTGATTGTGTAATTGTGTGTTGTACCACACCAGTGGCACCACCCCCTTACCATAACTTGCCACCTCTTTGTCTCATAAATGTCACAAACATTAATTCGACTTAAGATCAGCTCAAATAGTTTCATATATAGTTGGCTTAAATGGCATTTGTTTGATTTTATTATTTGCATATTGAATAAAGATTTAATGCAATATTAATTTAATTTTGTTTTCTCATTTTTATAATATGTACATATATTATTCATAAACTTTTTTTTAATGTTTTCGACACATTTCATAATTATTATTTCTTTTTGTTATTTCCGCGATTTAATTTACTCGTTGTTTGATTTTTTTTTTAATGAGCTGTCCGGCTATTAATTAACTCTTCCTTACAATTGCATGTGAAATTAGTTGAAATTCCGTTTTAATTTCCGTTTCCGCATCAACATTTTCCTGCTTGTCAATTATTGCAAATTATGCAAATATGATGTCGGCACAGCCCGCAAAGAATGTTGATAATTGTTGAAAAATTTGAAGAAAAAAATGCGTCGCCCACAATCTCAACTGTCTGTCTGTAAGTTTTTTAAGAGGCGTGGCAGCTCATGGGTTACAGGCGCCTAATTGAATTAAGGCATACAAACTGTTTGCACCGCAAAAAGTCTTAACTGTGTTCTCTATATAGTACCTCATGGTCCTTAAGAGGGAGCGGCAGGTAATAAACTTTTGACAGCAAAAGGATATTTTTTTTTTTTGCTTTGGTGTGTTAGAGTGTGAGGATGTGTGCGAGGGTGTTTTGATATTAAGCAGACAGAAATTTAAGCGGGTTTTGGCTTAAGACCTTGACAAAATAATTAAGAATTTTTGGGCATCCTAAAAATCGTTTTTTTCCAACCATTTATAGTTGGTTTACATATTAACTTAGTTTTGGATTTTTCTATGCAATTTTGGTTCTTAGTTTGTGATAAAGTTCTGCTTTAAATCAACAATTTTATAGAAAGCCATAATCAAATTAAGCACAATAATTGAACTATGATACGATTCCCTTTCCCTAAAATAAAAGGATATTTCTTGCTGCAAAAACAGTTTCCATTGCATTCGAATGCAACGATTAAATGGAGAACTACCCAACAATTATGGCCGTTAAGTGTTTTCAAATGAATGTAAAATCATGTGAAATTAACGTTGCAACAACGCTCGCTGCGTTTGTTCGTTCGCTGTAGCTGTTCAACACTTTTGGCGCAACTCATTTGCAAAATATGCAATAAATATTTATGCAGCTGAGCCGGCAAACAGCAACAGCAACAGAAGCTGAAAATGAAGCTCAACTAGGCACCTTAACAACATAAACAGATACAAATATGTGAAAAGTGCCTATTCCCCACTTGAAAATGGCGGCGGTTGCAAGCACACACACACACTTATGCCTTGCATTTTCATTTATTAAGTCTGCTGAACGTTCGCGAAATCCAAACAACAAAAACAGTTGAAAAGGCTGTTGCCAAATTTGGTGTTTCGTGTTTATGTGATAATTGAAAATTGTATTCCTACTAACTGCTACAAGTTGAATGTTTTGAGTTAGCTTAGATCATGCAAATTGCATATTTCAGACTCACTTGAAGCTCTCAACCAAAACTTGTTAGACGGCGATGATGTTTGGGGTAAGTTAAGTGAATGCCAGGAAGATGTTTGATTAAGTTGAAGTTTTCTTGGTTTGTTGTCTGCTTTAGTTTGTCATTAGCTTTAGCCTTCAATCAACTATACATGGTAATTTTGTTTTTGTTGACGATAGATAAAGCTTGGTCCGACCTACGCATTTGGTCCCCCTCGGGGTTAACAAAGAAATCACCTGGTGATGCCACAAACTGCTCTCTCTCTCTCTCATTCTCTGACTGTCTGATGACATCTCTTTGCCACCAGCTGATTATTATGCAAAGCGCATAGCGTATAATTTTCGAGGCAAATCAAAAGAAACCCAGCACAAAAAAGTTACAAAAGCAAAACCCAAGACGCAAAAAAAATGATGGAAAAAATATCTCAAAGAATTTACGACTTTACGTCAGTGACAATGTCATTGGGAGATATAGAGGGAGACACCCGCTCCCCTCTCTTAATGACTAACTGACTGAGTGACTGACTGACTGACAATCCAAGTGTTTTTGACGTGACGCGTTGCCAAAGCCAAAGCCAAAGCCAAAGCCAAAAGCCGCAAATATGCAGAACACCTCAAGATTAAATGTGCAACGCGACGCCGCCGCCGGTCTGTGGCGTCGAATTCAAATGACATAAGATACTTTACAACGTCAACGTTAGAGCGCAGAATGTCTGTATGTATGAATGTTGTGCTGTGTGCTGTGTGTGCATTGTTGTTCATTGTCTCACATCACAGCATTAAGCGACAGCACGTGCGTCACAATCCAGAACCAGTTTACCAGCAGGTAAAACAGACACGCGTTGCATCCACACACAACACCAACAACAGCAACAGCAACAACAAAATAAGCAGCAGCATCAATGCTAAAAGCCAAATAATCTGATGAGAAACACACAACAAAAAATTGCATACCAAAAATATGTCATTTATAAGCTCTAAATTAACAACTAGACTGTGTTGCATTTATAAGCTCTAAATTAACAACTAGACTTTGTTGCATATACCAAAAAGATTAAACAAATGTGAAAAGAATTTTTAACATAATTCATGTTTGAATTTTTGGATGCTACTGTATTTCTCTCAGTGCTCAATAGATTGTCACTCTTAGAGCCCTGGCATTAAAATTGTCAAATGTTTTGCCGTCAGACTTAAAGATGCAAAATAATTACAAATTCAAAATGGAATTCAGGAAATTTGCCCGTAGATTAGTGGAAAATGTTTGTATAATATTTAGCCACACAAAAATTCATTTCAACTTACATCAAAAGTAATTTCAATTGCTGTTCACCACTTGAACAGAAAAGATACAAAATAAATCAACAAATTGTAAGTGCTTCAGAAATCAACTATAGATATAAATAAATATATCTATCTAAATTATAATAAAAGACTTGCTTGAACAAATGGCTGAGGAAACAGACAGTCAATAGGCAGCCGCTTTGTCTGGCGCAAACATTGAGCATTATATAATAAACTATATGTATGGGGAATGCAACCACTCAACTAAGGCTGCTGCTCAGGGCAATGTGCCAGCCAAGCACTTGAGAATATCAAAAGGGGGACAAAGGGGCAATTGTGTGTGTGTGTGTGCACATTAGAATAGAAATTGCTGGCGGGCAGCGGTAATTGAATGAGCCAGAAGCAAAAGCAGCAACAGCAAAACACCAGTCAAAGCATTTTGGACAACTCAACAGAAAAATATTCCATATATATTTAACACAAATGAACCCTTCAAACGAATCCCAAAGATCCTGCTTCATAGTATAGATTCACAATTCGTGTTGACGTTGACTGCTGGCAGTTTGGGCGATTGCCCAAAAAAAAAAAAAAACAAGAAGCAAGAAGGGGAACGACGATTGCAACCCTGCGTTACCAGAGCAAGAGACAAAAAGCAAAAAAAAAAAAAAACGTTCTGCGGAAATTGTGGCGCTCGCGGCTCGGAAGTGTTGCCAACGTAATCGAAACGTGCAGCAGTCGTCGTTCCTCTCTCTCTCTCTCTTTCTCCCCACTACAACAACAACAACAACAACAACAAGCAGTGCTTCTGACTGTCGACGACGCTATCCGGTCAATGAAGAGGGTTGCCCCCCCGACCACTCTATCTCCATTTTATCGTTCCTTTTTTTTGGCATGCATCGCACACAATGCTGATTATGAAGTGTTGCCAGCTGATTTAAATGATTTTTGCATTGCATTTAACGTAATGGCTGGCAACGTGCACGTCTTTCATTTGCCTTTTTATTAACACTAATTATAGGTTATAGTGTTGAGAAGGAAATATTTCCTTTTCATTACATAAGTTGTCTTTAAATTCTTCATTTATTATTTAATTTTTATTGTCTTTTTGTCAATTTTAAGATACTCTTTAGCAAAAAAATACCAAATATTTCTCCAGTCTTTGCATCTGGCAAGTATATTAAACTGGGACTTCATGCATAATCGAACATTTATTAAAAGTTCAACTCAATTAGCAAACATTTCATTCTCAATCTCTCTTTCTATCTCTTTCTCTATGCATAACTTAGCACACACACATACATATATACAAATACATACAATCAATTCAAAACTTGTCTATGCTCAAATTGCGTTTCTCGTATCAGAATGCAGGTCAGACTTTGACTATTGCATCGATGTACTAGAACTTCTACTATTGACTATTGCACATGCTTTATGCAAAATTCAAAATGTTTGACAAAGAGGGGGAGGGAGAGGGAGAACCAAGCCCAAGTGGCCTTCTTTATTAGTGTTGAACAATATGCTAGAGACAGGAAAACACACACAAACAAACTTTTATTAGTGATGGGAGCGTAGCGTAAGCGATTAATCGCTGGTTTTTGTTTCGAATTTCGAACGCGCTGCTAAATGTTTAATGTATTAATCCAAGAATTTTAATCTATGTTCGTGTTTTAACTTTTTGAGTGTTGCACATCACTAATCGAAACACAATATTGCTCCGATAAATAGGCAATAAATGTGCATGAGCGATCCAGTTTTTTCTTTTTCGTTTGTCCTGTTTGTCAAAAGTTCATAAAGTATTTTGTAAGAAGAACTTTTCGTCTGCTTTTCGAATGCGATGTTCTACCTCAATGTTTGTATTTGTGGCAAATGTAAATATGTGAGCAAAAGGTAAGGGGGTGGGCGGTGGGTGAAGTGAAGGGAACTTTTGTGTTAAACATTACAGCCAGCAAGTAAACACAAATACAGCTCGATAAAGTAGTAGCTACAAAGTATATGTATTTGTTTATACAACATACATATATCGTATATCGTATACAATATTTGTATTTATGTATGTATATCAACGATGCATCGGCAACAATTGATTACGTATTCCGAATGTTGTATTTTGTATTGTCGCGACAGAATTTAATTTCGTTCTTATTGTAAAGAGGAGAGGAGATAGCTGATTCTATCGAGCAACCAATTCAACGCATATACACGAACCTGGCACCTCTCGCATCCTCTCACACTGGGTTCGTCTCTGGTTTACTCTTGTGTCTGTCTGTATTGAACTGTAACGCATTACAGAGTTGTTGTTTGTTGTTGTCTATCACACAATTGTCTATGCAAAATGTATTTGAATTTTTGTTGCTTTGCATTGTTGGTTGGCTGAAGGGTCCCTTAGAATTTACGTATGTATTTGTGTTCTTTGGTCACTTGTCAGCCATTTAACGTTTGCACATTTTGTGTGCAAGTGTGTGTGTGTGCGAGTGAGTGTGTGCGTGTAGGTTAAAAGTGGGCGTACTATTGTGCAAAATAGTTCAGCAAATTAGCTGCAAACCCAAATTGACTCATGTCTAAAAACAAGCTAACAAAATTCACAAGAAAATTGCCAAAATATCGTAGAGATTATTTGGGAAGTTTAAGTTGCTCAAAAAACGTATTAAGATGACTTCAAAAATTTCTTCATTATTAAGAACAGACCTATTACAAATTATCAATAAATATTTTGAGCCAATACAGAAAAGCAAAAGTATTTTATGCAAAAGCTTCAATAAAGACTCTCTTAAGATTAAGACACTCTCTTTAACTCTTAATTATTTCACACTCTTAGCTTAAAAGTTCTCTTAAATTTTAATGTTTGCGTGTTTTGACTTCATAACAAAAATCAAGTTCATTTAATGTTTGCACAATTCTCAGGGGCGTATTTTCAATTGATGTTCGTAATTAGCAAGCAGTTGTTAAAAAATATTAGAAGAACCCTAAACTATCATATAAATTATGTTAACTATCAGCAGATCAGAGAGATATATCTTAAGATATTATATGTTTAACATTTTTGTGAACTTGAAAAATGATTTAATATTATTTTGAATTTATTTTGATTTATTTTATTTTCTTAAATCATTTTCTTGACACCTTTGTGACAGCGAAGCTTTTCGCGGACAGCCCACAATCTTTTACTTTTGCCTTTTCTTTGGATTCGAGGATGTGGGTGTGTATGGGTGGTTGCATGGGTGTAGCTGTTCTTTGCTGCTGCCGTTGACATGCAAAAGCAGCTACGTGACATGGCAACGTGCCCCTTGTTGTCGTTGTTGTTGTGTGTACCACAGCGAAACGTGTTACATTTATGTTAACACATTTGCGCACGTTGCGTGCGAGCGAGATGCAAGTAATGACACACACACACACACACACAGTAACAAAATATATATATTCTAAAACAGACAGCCTTATGTAACACACACACATACAGATACGAATGAATATTTGGCACGGACTGCTACGCTTCACTTTGACTGACAACCATTTTGACTTTCGACTGTTGCCCCCACCCATGCTCTGCTTCCCTTTCTCCCCTTCTTCGGTTGCTCGTCATTTGATCAGTTCACAAAATTATTAGTTGTAGCAGGGGATACGTGTCGGTTGCAACGAATTGCTTTCAAAATACATACATATATATGTATAAATGTTAACATTATCATGCATGTTGCACTTGTTGTTGTACACAGAGAGAAAATATATTGAAAGCCACAAAACTTGTCACAAGTTAACCAAGCTAAAATATCTTAAGAAAAACTCGATTGACATAAAAGTCAGATTTTCCTTCCGTGTACTCATTTGTATTGAACGCTGCTATTCATATACTCATTTATTCATTCATTCATTCAAATGGATGCTTATTTATTTATAAACTCTTTTTATTTTTTGGACTTGTGCTTATTTATTATCGCTGCCTTTTCTGGCTTGTAAGTAACAACAACATTCAGATACAGAAGCGCCAAAAACAACAAACAATTCATTTTGCATATATCACATAAATATGCAAGTCATGTGCTTAGTTAGACAACAACAACAACACATCATGGATGTGGACACGTCAAAAAACATTTTGCTGTCCCCATCTTCAAACCCAAAAATAAATAAAAATAAAAAAAACACAAACTGCAATCGAGCAATAACCAAAATCCCCAAACAGCTAAATTCTCCCTTTTCATAAACAAGTCTTGAGGTTAGCACATTTTGCATGAAGCAAATAGAAAGAGAGAGAAGAGTAAGAGAGAGACAGAGAGAGAGAGAAGTGTAAGAGTGAGGTGCGTTTTGTGTATTGGCCATATTTGTGGCAATCTGTATGCAAGTCACAACAGCGGAAATAGATTAGAACGTTAACTTATTGATTTGCATGCCATAGCAGCGACAACCATTTGACGTTGTTTGGTAAATGGTTCGCCTCAACTTGAAAGATTTTACTTGATGTCGAATATTTTGAATAGATTAGTTGACATTATACAATTAAATAAGCTACTTTAGTTATTAGTTTGTTCAAGTTAAACTCAACAAATGATTAAAAAGGGCTTAACATTGGAACTCTGATCAAATTCATATCAGTTTTCTACCAATTTTGAATGTAATCGAAGTATTATCTTATAAGTAAAAAGAGTTTAATTCTTAGTTTACATTATACAATAAAATAAGTAACTTAAGTTACTTATTTGCTCAAGTTCAACTCAACAAAAGATTAAAAACTGTTAAAAATAGAGCTCCAATAAAAATCATATCAGTTTTTCATCAACTTTTGTTTAATTGTGGTTGAATTTTCCTAAATTTAAATTAAGTATTATTTAATAAGTAAGAAATTATTAATCTAAGTAAACACGGATAGCATTTTGATCTACTTATGACAGTGGAATGCTTAAAATAATTTTCAAATGCGTATTATATCGATAAAAATCGATAATTCTCTTACTTAATCTATAACTGGTAAATACTTCATTAAAAATCTACTGCCCTTATAGCATTTTGATTTTTTATACTACAAACATTTGCTTTTGTTTTACTGACAAGGCACAAATTGTTTGGTTTTTTTTGTAGAGAGCGCAACAGTTAGCGACACAGCAACAGCAGCAACAACAACAAAGAAAATTGTTCACTCCGCATGCCCGAAAGTGCAAATCCCTTGACAAAGCTAAAATTTAATTAGCAGCCAGCAAGTGGCGTTTGCAAATGAAATTAAACACACAAAAAACGAGGCGCCGCGCCGATGCATGCAACCGTTGCTTTGAAACAAACGCCCCTTACATACTCACACACACATACACACACACACACACGTATATAAGGCACCCTGCAGCATTCAAATCGAGCCCCAACTTCACACACTGGCTTAACATTTTGCCACTTGGCACAACGTCGCCTGGGCTAAGCAAAAAAAAAAAAAAAATTAAAAAAAAATATACACATGCGAATGGGAATCAAATACATGCAACGACAAGCACAAACACACAATACACTGCAAAAAAATAATAATGGAACCTTTAAGGTTCGCTAAATATATGAATAAGATAAAATTGCAACACAACATTTATTTTTGGACAGTGCATGCAACACGACACGGGGCACATTGGTGTTGCTCTGTCGTTCGGTTTTTGTACTTTTCGTGTTTCGCCATGTTTTGTAATCCTCGCGAGCTTTACAATAAACACAAAAATATAATTTGCAACGTTGCGAGAAAGAAAGCCTGAAAACCGGAAGGTGGATGAGAGAGGGAGGGGGTGTGAGAGAGTATAGCTACTGCCTACTGCTGCTGTTGCTGCTGCTGCTGCTGGTGCAAGTAACACTAATTACCTGGAACTAAATATGGCGCCGGATTTGGTGGCGGCAGCCAATACGTTGCCGTTATCGCCGGATACGAATGATGGCCATTTGTGGCCATGTTTGTGGACTGTTGCGAGGAGGGTGATGGTGATGGTGTTGCTGTTGGTGGTGTTGGTGAATGCGGTGAGCTTCTGTTGCTGTTGTTGTTGTGTTGAATTCCACATGTTGTTGCTGTTGTTGGTGTTGCTGCAGTCAGCAGTGCTGGCTTGGACGACAGAGGGCGCAGCTGTAGTTCACTAACATTGACATTTCCGTTTCCGTTTAAATTCGATGTTGATGCTGTGTGGCTGCTGATGTTGTTGTTGTTGTTGTTGTTTAAGCCATTGCTGCATTCCATGATATTTGTATTTGGATTTTTCATATTTATGGGCCGCTAGATGGCGCCACACACACACAACCACACTTGCAACACAGAGTTTAAATGGGCAACTTGTTTTAATGGGTCACTTGGGCTATATTAAAATACAAGTTGTATTTATATATTTATTTACTTTAGTATTTATTTTTTTTTTAATCCTTTCTATTCATTTAGTTAAAAAATAACATAAAAAAAAAACATGCCACAATTATTCACTTGAGCATAATTTGAATTTTATTTGCAATAACTAAAAAAACTTAATTATTATTAAACCGTGCTGTTGTCGTTTTCATTGTTGTTTTTTTTTTTATTTTTTGTTTACCATTTATGTTTAACTAATTAATTTGCCATATTGTGTTTAACGTTTGCTTTTGTAATATTTTATTATTGACATTATTATTATTAATTTTTTTTTTTTGTAATTATTTACTTTCAATTTGCTGCATATCATCATCATTATCGACATCAACGACGACGCATCATATCGAGCGTTAATGTGGCAGGCATGTTGTCATTATTTTTTTCATTCGATATTTGCAGTTGTCATTAAGATTATTACCATGGCGATCACATAGCGCATTTTATTTGATTTTTATATTTAATGCCAGCTTAGAGCTCGGCTCATGCCTTGTTAAGAGTTCTCTGTCCAAAGCTTTCGCTACAACAATTTTAATGTGTGCAATCTGCAGCCCAAACACAGCTAAGCTAACTTTTGCCTGTTGCATGACACACATTTTGAACTACTATTATTGGCCACGCCAAATGAGTATTTACTGTACATAAGCTACGCTATGTATGTACATAATGTGACACCTTTAATCAGCTAAGAAAAGAGCCAAGGAAAAAATGAAACGAACGTCTGTGTTTATTTTAACACAGGCCTAAACAGCCAGAGAGAGAGATAATTGTGGAAGGTTTGTTTCCCAACTCTCGTTTGGGTGCGAAATCGAAACCGAACCCGTAACCAACACCAAAACTAAACAGCTGTCGGCAGCAAAAAAAAAAATATGTAAGTTGTGAAATTTTAAGCTTATTTACAACAATAACTTCAACTTAAAGCAACAAGTAACTTGTCTCAGCTGATTTATTGCCATGTGAAGTTCTGACGACGAAAGGAAAGCTACAACAACATAACTAAATATAACAAAAGATGAGCGCTTTCAGCGTACTTTTTTCTTGTATAAATATTTGAAATACAATTAACGTAGCACGGAGTTTGTTTATTTATAAAATTCAATTGAGTTTATAAAGATATTCTTTGTAAGTCTGGGGAAAAGAGTAATCTGAAGCTAACGATGCGAATTCTTATACTTAAATAACTTGGAAATAAACTAAAGTTTATGGAATTCAACTTATATCATGTTTAATAAATTTGCTTACATTTAAGTCTGGGAATATCCAAAGAAAAGTAAACACTTTCAATGCTTAAATCGGAATTTTCCAGCTTATGTAACATGGCAACATGAAGTTTTTTAAACAAACTTAAGTTATCGATAAAGTTTCTAGAAATTAACATTGAAAAGTTTAATACTTTTTCTCATATTTCAAGTTCTTTGATCTTAAATTGAGTCTACATAAAATGCCATGATCATGAATCTATTGAAACTAATATCTCTCTTTACACCTTAAAATAAAGTAATCCTATAATTGAATATCGATACGGTTTTCAGAAATTCCGAATTCCACATACTTTTCATGTCAACTATTTTCCACAAATAAATATATATACACTTTTTATTTAGTCTACTTGAGAAAGAAAAAAAACTTGTGCGCTTTTTCACAAATTGTCTCGAGTTGAGTTTTTCTCTGTTTTAGTTTTGTCTATTTCAAAATTTTGTTGCGAGGCCCCATAGCTACTAAATTGACGCTTGTCAGACTTTATTGACAGACAGACGACTCTTAAGTCTATGATGATGTTGTCGCTATTGATGACGACGATGATGATGATGATGTTTGTTGTTTGCATAGATAAATATGCCTAAATAAACAGAAACTCATTTATTGAACACACTAGAGAGAGACTTGACTGTAAAGAAAGTGCAAATATTGTTATTGAGTGTTGTAGTATTTTAACTGAGTTTCCAACTCGAAAACCCAAATGATTGCGACACAAACACTGAGAGACATGCAAAACACTAAATTGATTTGCTGCAGCTCTAACAAACGAATATGTTGCAATCAGATACATTTATAATGGCATAATGAAGCATGTGGAAACTATAGGCTATTAAAAAACAAAAACACTGCCATTTTGAATTGCTGTTGTTGCTGTTGTTTGATTTTGCTACACGCCTCGCTGCACGCTTTTCAAACTAGCCAATTTGTCAACTCGGTCAACACACGAGACTCGTAACAATATTAAATTAATGCATTACTTTTTGGTTTAGAAAATAAGCACAAGGTTGCGGCTGCCATTACTGATTAGAACTTGACTTTATTTAACTACCTCATTCTTCAATTATATAGCTGATATATATATATAAATATAGTTAATGTATTTTTAACCTTACGCTTTGTGCACTTTAAGCATTTTATCTTGACTTTAGTTGCTGCGGTTGAGCTAACTTGGCAACAAAACAATTATCGCATAAACTTCACATTTACACTCTGAACTTTGAGTTTGTTAACATACATTTTTTTTTTAGAAATTTTTTAGAGCGTAAAGCGAGGCGTATTTTAAAATTTTAAACTGACGCATTTGAAGCATGTAAAAAAAGAGTATTTGAGTGAGTTTACGACGTTACTTAAACAGGTGCTACAAATAGCCTCTGAACTGTAGAACTAGCCGGAAAATATTAAGTTAATTGCAAAGTCTAAATGTGTTTAGGTTCAATTTTTATTTGATGGCAAACTATTTGGTATAAAATGTTTGAAATGTTTTTACAACAAATTTTATTTGGCCTTTTTTTCTGTTGTACAAATCTGTTTACATATATTTATGTATATATATATTTGTTATGTATTTTTGGTCTTATTCACTTTTAGGTTGACAAACTGTTGTCATTTTGTATTTAATATAGCCGCACAACACACACCTTTGTTGCACTACAAGCTGTTTGTTGTTGTTGTTGCTGTTCTCAATAAATTGACAACTGACAATTTCCGTTTGGTGTTGCCGTGCCGTGGCATTACGCATTTTCTCCAACCCATCGCCACCCCATCCCATCCCTAGACTTACTATTTTTCAATTGGAATATATAGTTTTGCTTTACTCGAAAGTAGACAAGTGATTCACATTATTTTTTGCATATGCGAATGCCAAAAAATCCATTTTATGATGTATGTTTTTTTTGTTTTGTTTGTTGTTCTTCGCTCTGGATAGCTGCGGGTTTTTCGCATATACAGTAGATACTAAATACTTGAATAGATGTTTTCCCAATTTAATGACACTTGTGCTAGTTGCGTTTGTGTGTGTTTGCCAGCGGTATTTGCACAAATGTGTTGCGCTCGTGACAGAAGTCAAACAAATAATATTTTATCATAACTAAAAACGATATATGTATATATAAGTGTCTGCTAGATACTTTTTATGGACTTTGGGCGCAGTTGATTGTTGACCTTGAATCAGACCTTACGCACGTAGAGAGCTTGTACATATGTGCCCCATTATCATAGGCCAGGTACTATAAAGATCGCATTGCTCATCTCTAAAGCCATTTATGATGACGGCTCTTCTCTTTCTCTCTCTGTATTTGCGGGCACACCTCCAACAACAACAACACTTAAAGCACTGAAGCGTTAAGCCAACTGTATCGGAAATCGGTTAAATATCGTATATAGTATACGTTTATATATGTATGTGTATGTGAACAGTTGTGTAACGAATCAGCTGTTTGTAATTTAAATTTATGTAAACACATTCAACGCGTTTGTTAATGCACATTTAGCTCAGTTAAAATACAGTGTACAGTGATAACTCGGCTATGTGAAACTTTCAATGGTTGAGACAAGCATCAGAAACTTCACGTACAGCACTAAGGAGCTTTTGTCATACTTTTATGCATTTAATAGGTACATTTTTAAGTGAGCTTCACTGTACGCTTAACCCTATTGTTCTTATCGCACGTTACCTGCAAACTTCTCACAACAACAACAACAGCAATAGTAATAATAATTATACTAGTAACAAAAAAAAAATAAATTGTGCAAGTTTTTCATGTTTCTCTCATTTGTATCTTAGAGATACATTGGATGCGATAGATACGCTTCTCTTAACACTTTCCAGCATGGCAAGACGCGCTTGCGCAGTCAAAGCTAAATTGCAGCAGCTATGCGCACGTGAGCTTAAATTTATCTACGAGACACAAAAGAACTTAAGAACGTTCGGAAGAAACAATAACTAAAACGCGACTGATTGCTGAGCGATTGAGTGACAAACTGCTAGCGTCGCGCTTTTTTCTGTTTTCTGTTTCTGTTTTTCTGTTTTAGCGGCTGTCGTGCGGATTATTTTACTTGATTTTTGTTATTTTTATTTTACTTTAGCTCTCTGTTGTTGTTATATTGGAATACGTTTATGTATGTACTTTAGCCATTGTGTACTCAGTTCACGATGTATTTCTTGTTGTTGTTGTTGTTGTTTTGTTGTGCCGCAGAGTCAGAGACACAGTCCACAGTACATAGTATCCACTGTCAGAGCGGCTAAGTAGTGCTAGTAAAATGCTATGCATGGCGGACGAAAGAAAGAAAGAAGAAACATTCGACATTCGGCATTCGAATACAAAAAAAAAATTATCATTACTATCTGTTGTTGTTGGTTTTTTAGGTTTTTTAGCTATTTTTCGTTGCGGTTAAATGGCATTTTGCGACAAAAATGGAAAACTAGACACAGCCAAAAACAGCAACAACAAAAAAAAATGCAATATGACATTTTGTAATACTCTAAACCAACATCAAAAAACGTTATACATCACTGAAGATCGACAACAATAAATCAGGGAAACTAATTTAATTAATTTTGACATTAACAGCAAAAATTAATATTTTTTTCCAACTTTAACAAAATGTTTTAAGAAATATTTATATTTTCATGTTCTTTGAAAATATTCATATAATATATATTCAATTTTAAAATCATGTTTTTTTAAAGGAATAAGTAAAAGTTAAGTGTAAAATATTTTGAAAAATATTTGTCATCATATTTGTTAACCTAGTTTCGCCTTTCTTTTAAATTTTCTACACACAAAAATGTTTATTTTATCCTTGCCGTTATAAAAAAACTTAAAAGCCTATCAAATATTTAAGCACTCGCTGTCTAAACACTGAGGAAAAAAAAACAGCATTAAACTCTAGCTGTTGATTTGTGTTCTCATAAAGTGACGCGTGCCTTAAGCAGTTCTGAACAGAGTATCTCACAGATACAAAAACGCACACCAAAGTAATTTCGGAGAATAATATTTTTGGTGCTTTTTTACTGAGTTTGCTAAATGCATTTGCATTTAAGAAATCAACTGATAAACAACGCTTAAAGAAGCAGAAGAATTTTAGCTTATGTATCTGAGTTGATAAAAAGGTATATATGTACATATCTATGATATATGTACATATATACACTCCTTGACTACCTGACTTTGGCATTGCGCTTCATTGTTTAGGTTGTTTTTTTCTTTTTATTATTTATTTTAGTATTTTTGTGGCAGCGCATTATGTTTGTTTATTTATTATTGCCTCGCATTTCGGCGCGACCGGTGACAGTTGTTTAATTAAACAGTTAACAGCTTTGTGGCTTTTGCAGCTAAAAACTCGCTAAAAGCTTCACTTGTTGTTGCCACCAGCCGATCGTATTTCATTGGATTTGTTGCGACAGAGATTACGAGGAATGTATAAAATATACGTATGTATGTATAAGAAATAATAAAAATATTTACGTTAGCTAAATTTAAATCAGTAAAATGCACAACAAAATATTTAACTAAGTTGAAAAATTCTAAACTTTATATACGTTTTCCATCTCTAAAATTGTAACTGTAAATGCCAGCTGTGTCGTCTTTTGGGGCGTTTTTTGTTTTGTTGTTGTTGTTGTATCCAAGCGCTTATCTTGACAAGAAATTTAATTAATACAAAACCATATGCCGCAATTGAAACGCCCGCCCCTAATTACCCAGCAATGCCTTAACAATAGTAGCACAGATACAGATACAAATACAGCTGCAGATACGAATTCTGGCGTTTTTTGAAGAGGGGTTCTGCACAAACACACACACAAAACAACACTTGAAAAGCCAAAAAGCACAAAGACAACAAAAGAAAATTATGATATTGATGGTATAAATATGAAAAACAGACGCAAAATCATTTTTGATAATTGAAAATAATAATTAAAATTCTCTGATTGAGGCGCGTTTGCTTTGTATTTTTTTTTCCTTAACTGACGTCCAAAATTGGAGTGAAAGAAGCTATAAAAAAAAACAACAACAAGAACAATTGAATATGCAGCTACTCAAACACAATAATAATTTCCAATACAATTTGTTATTCAATCTTGAGATTGATTTTGAGTTGCTCTGCTTTTTTGGTTGAAAGAGCTTAGACTTGAGGTTTCAACCTTGGAACCCTTGAAATGCAATTTATTATACTAGAAGCTTTAAAGTTGAAGTAATCAAACAAAGAACAAATATTTAGTTTTCAAAACTTTACGGATAATACTATGTCCAAATTTACATAAACTTTTAAAACTCCTTGAAACACCTTTTTTTATTTTTATTTTTATTTTTTATTTTTTTTATTTTTTTTTATTATTTAAAGAGACTTTTTAAGACCTAAATGTATTCGAAAAATCATTGAACCTTTAGTAAAAATTTCTTTAGAAAATGTATACATCTCTGAACTTTTTTAAAAGAGTATAACTTAGTCGTTAGTTTGCAACTGCATATTTTCGTTCTTGACTTATTCTTTATGCAGCTTTTTAATATGCAAAACTTGTCGCCTGTCGTTGAGTTCTCTCTCTCTCTCTCTCTCTCTCTCTCTCTCTATTTCTTTCTCTTTCTTTCGTCATGCACAATTTTTTTCGTCATTCTAGTTTTCTTTATTTTTTTTTGTGTGCCATTAGTTTCTGTCTTGGTTGTGTGGCATTCTCAAGTCGGTAGCCCGTTAGATGTATTTGTGTGTCCAGGCCATAGAAGTCGATGTTATAATGTCCCCAAACGTCATTCAATGCAACTCTGCCTTTTGTTCCATCTATTCGCCTCTTCCTCTTACACTCAAGCCACCCATTGCGTTCTCTCGACTCGACTTTTTTTTATTGTTGGAATTTATGAGCGTGCTGCATTTGGGATTCTAAGTGCGTGATTTCTTCAATTAATTGCCCCCAAAGTCGCTGTCTCTGCGTCTCTCTTTGGCAGAGACACACTTCAATTGCATTGCACAATCATGTGGCGATGTCTTTGACTTGCTACTACTACACCGCGCCGACCAAGCCAACCCCCTTCTAAGTACATGATGTATGCATGTTTCCAGGGATTGAATGGGAGGCCATAGAGCGATGGAACGAACTCACAGCATTGTCTATCGGTCTGTCTGTCTTTGATTCCAAGACCTCTCTTTGGACAATACTTGTTGTAGTTTGAAGCATTGCTTTTAGCATAATTCTCAAACAATGACAATAGTTCAGCTTATACTTGAATAGAATAGAATAGATGGGAATTGTTGAATAGAATAGAATAACCATTGAAATTGTTTGTCTGTAATTATATGTAGTTAGGAAATGTTTGTTTCTTTATAATAATCATTTTGCATGTCTAATTTGCTCAAGTTGTGTTTTGAATTCAAGATACAAAGAAATAAAGGAAGCTCAAGCAGGGCATTTACCAGTTAGTCGAAGACTATGGTAAATGCATTATTAAATTTATGATTGTTACTCAAAAGTGTTTGTAAATATTTAAAGTTAAAGTAGATAGATCGATTTCTTTTTAGGTAAGCTTCATTCGAACATTTCAATAAGGTAAACTGAACTCTTGACTTTTTGAATTCGTTTGCTATTCGGTGCCAAGTTATTTTGATTTTGCAGTTCGCATTTGGTACGCACAGCAATTATGCGCATATTTTCAATTACGGCACGTCAAGCGTACCAAATCTATCTTAATGCCACACACACACACACACATGACAAAACTGCAGCTGCAACAAGGCGAAACAAACACGCAACAACAACAAACTCTCTCTGTCTTCATTTGGTGGCATTCCAACAGCCAACTAGAACATCAACAGATTGTAGATACAAAGATAAAGTAGGTATTTGCAATGCAATCCAAATCAAAACAAAAAACAGCTGACTTAATATCGTCTCTCAATTTGCCATTTATGTGTCTTCGTATAATATATTCCACATGTATTTGTTATAAAGAGCAAATAAAAAATGAAATTGAAATTAAAAACAAAACAGGTTGGCAACGCCGCTGTTGAGAAAGGAGAGTGGAATAGCGGAAGAGGAGAAGTGTGCCTGATTCACAATAATTAGCCAGCTGAATGAAGCTGAAGCTGAGGTATTCAGTTAGTGGCGAAGCCGGCTTAAATGACTCAAGCTCTGCTATTAATTATAATTATGTATTATTATTGTGTGTTATTATAGCTGCAACACTTGTTTTGAGATTTATTGAAAACTCATGACAAATCGATAGCACCTCTAACTATCGATAAGCTTAGAGAACATTAGGTTCTTAAGCATTTCCACAAATAGAATTACATTAGAGATCATTAGATCAGAGTATTATGCAGTCGTTGACGTCATAAGATTGCAATGTTCCGAGTTAATGGTTTTTTTTTTTTTTTGGTTGCCTTTTGCACTTTTTTTTTGCGGTCGTTTGTATTGTTTTAAGCATTTTGTCAATACGCAAGCAAACGAATTTGCATATTATTATTGTTGTTGGTTTTATTATTTATTTGGCAGCTTTGTTTACTTATGTTTTTTTTTGGCAAATGAGAAATTGAATAATTGACTATTTGGGTGTCTCTTCTGAGTAGCGCATTAAATAAAATAAATTATGCAAGCAAAAGAAATTAATTTTTGAATGACAATTTTTTACGATATTTTGTTATACGTAATATCTTTCATTTGTTTATTAGTTATTGCAAATTTGTTATAAAAATAATTTTATTTTCAAATTTGTTGCTTACTAGCTCAAATCATAAGCTGTATATGAATTATCACGATTTTCATTAAACAATTGACAGTTTGAAAATAATTGTTAATTAATTGAAGTTAAGTACGCGACATTTTCAATCAATTGACTTTACGAATCGATATCGATATTGCTATCTTTATTAACTGTAGTTTTGTGTCGCTTTAATTAATCGAGGGAACCGCACAGTTATTTAATTTAAGAAATTGAATTTATTGTTTACTTTTGAAATGGCACAAGAAACATTCACATAAACCGCAAACGTGCTAAATGGCGATCGTGTCTCGAATGAATTTACCGTTGATGTCAGGCAACCGCGACGCTGGCTGAGGAACTACGGCAAACAACTGGCGACAAATTCTATAGAGTACGCGTTATACGTTTGACAAATTGCGAGAGACTATTGAACAAGCGACCGACCGGCTGACTGAGTAAAAACCGAACCGAACAACTGGCAAACCCCATTATTCTATATGAGTGTGTGTGTGTTTGTTTGGCGCTGGCCGATCGTCAATTGCGCTGCACTTTGAATTTCATTTGTTGGTTGTTGGAATTTTTTTTCTTGCTGCTGGCAGTGCCATTGCTTTGCCGGTTGCGCTCTCAACCGCACTCTCTCATTCTGCCTCTCTTCTGGTTGTGCGGCAGCACAGCTGTTGGCGCTCTTGAGCGCGTGCTCTTTGACACTTGTGGCTGGTTCAAAGCCAATTAGTTTCGCTCTTTGCTCTTGTGTTGTTGTTCTTGTTGTTGCTGTTTGTTTGTTTATGTTTGTTTGCGCATACGCTTAGCCTAGGCTGACTTTGCATATTTATGTGCATTATAGTTGTTGTTGTTGCTGTTGACTTTTGCATTAGACAAGCTGTTGATTGACTGTCTGTCTGTCTGCCATCTCTTTCTCGCACTAAGTGCAACTTAAAAAATTAATACGACTGCTTGCAAGTAACGGTAATTGAAACGATTTTAACCTCACATTTGGCTCTCTCTTTGATGGTCTTATTCAAACGATGCATTTTACAATATTTAACACATTAAACGCCAAGTTAAACGAAACGCTCTTTTACCAATTAACAACATCACAAAAATAAACTTGAGCTTATGTATCTGCATCTGTAAGATGCATATGTGTATCTTTGTATCTAAACAAGCGATCACGTCAGCGCAAACGAATATAAAAATGTGCTAAAATCAATTGAGGCGCGAATCGACAAAAAGGAAAAATAAACTCAGCTTTTGTGTTGCCGTTGCTGTGGGTGAATTTTTGTGTTACATAGAAAAGCGCTTTGTTTGTCCATTTTCCAACCCGTAGAATTTATGTAATTGAAATCGGAAAAAAAGTGTGTTAATGTGACCAGCAGTTAAGTAAAGTATCTACAAGATGCCAGATACAAATTGCAAGGCATGACTTAAGGGAAAAATAGTTAACTGCCGGCTGACGAATATGAAATACCCTAAGTTTTTGCTCAAAAATACTATTTATCAAAAATACTTGTGCGCTAAAGGTTCTTGGGTGTTTTCTATTTGAATTTCTTTGAATAATATAGTTCTTCTTTCTCGTTACGCTTTTTACTTCAAAGCTCTTATACTCTTTCACAATAGGGTATACAAAACACAAATGCAATTGACTTAAGCGCAGATCTAAAGATACCGCCACACACACACACACAAACACACACACGCGCACTGTGACTTGGCATTCATCGTCATTCATTTAACATTAGCTAAAAAAACTTCAGATGTTGCAGTTGTTGCACATGTTGTTGGGTTTAGCTCTCAGCTGTCAGCGCCTGACATTTTGCGAATTAATAAACTCATCATTAATTAGAAAGCCAAGCGGCATAAATAAATGTGCGTTAAATGCCTGACGATTCTCGCTCCATCCGCTTCTTCTTTTTCTACTTCTATCTGCCTTCTAATAATTAATTTGCCATCATATGGTCGTGAGAGACAGAGACAGCAAACCGGACACACACACACACATACACACACACGATTTTGGGGCTAAAAGAAAATTTAAAGCAGGCAAAAAGGGCAGCCAAATAGGCGAACGACAAGCAGCTAAATGTGTTTAGAATTTCTGGCATTTTGTCAAGTGTCGCCAAAACATTTTGCCAAACACGCCCAGAGGCCAACAGGCACCATAATCGGGGCAGGGGAGTGAGAGGTGCGGCTGGTGCCGACGCCAAAGTTTTGCACTTGTTGCATTTGCAGCGCATTTTGTGTGGCATTTCAAATTGTGCGGCATTTTGTGTTCTTGGCAAAAAGAAACACACACAGATACAGATAGATAGATTGATAAATATATAGATAGATAGATAAAAATGCTCTATAGAGATAGGGCTATGATCGAAGATCTTAAGCGATATATCAATATTCAAATATGATGAAAATTATACGATTTTAAATCTTTAATAGATCAGTTTTTTTTTTTAAATTAAATCTAAAATATTGTTTGTTTTTTTTTTTTACGTTATTGATATGTTATGATAGGGTATTTCATTTTTAGTTTTTGAATACTTTTGATATATATATATTCCATCAGACATGCCGCTTGTTGTCTTTATGCCTTGTTAAATTTGATGTCTTGTCAAATATATATGCAAAGAGTATAAATATATTTAATAATGTTCTTAAGTCATTTTATAAATAATGCTTCTGGCACATGGCGTAATTGTGCGTAATTGCTACAATTTCTTTTCTTTTTCTCATAATCATAATTGTGCTAAGTTTCTTTTCCCTCATTTCCATTTTGTAATGCACCGCTGAGATTGACAACATTTGTAGTTTGTGTCTTTCTAATTTAGTATAAAATTTGTGTGTTACGTATTTTTAAGATTGTGATTTATTTTTGTCAAGCGTACAGCGTGACGCACACGACAACAACAGCAAACACCAAGAAGAAGAAGAAGAAGAAGAGCAACAGCAACACTTAATGCTTGTTGATCACTTTAAGTGATTTAATAAGAGCGAAAAGATGCGTACCCAAAGATTAAGAGCCGCACAACAAAGACACCTTGATTAAAGATTTGAGAATGTTGTTGTTTGGGCAAGAGAGTAACTAAGAGAGTTTTGAATTGGTTTACAATAAGTTTCATTTTTGTAAGATATCGATTAGCCAAATGTCAGATCAATTATGTTTCATAGCCTAACAAATCGGAAAACGGAAGCTCATTGCGGCGAACAAAATGTCGACGACGCCATTTCCCTTAAGATAAAATCAGTTTTGGGGCAACTCTGCAAAATTCGTTGTTTGGACCAATAAGGTTGCCACCTTATATTTTCCTGTTGAATTTTCAAAGTTTTTCCTTTCAGTGTTAGAAAGAGACAGAGAGTGAACACGTGTCCTGTTTACAAATTGTATTTAAACAAAGCTTTCAATGCCTAGGACAAAAAACAGAAGTAAAACACAAGAAGCAAGAAAGGGCACTAATCGATTTAGTGGGCCTTCATAAAACCAACTAATACCTTACATTGCTGTCCACCTGACGCATTATTCATGCATGTGTCTCTAGTACAGGTTGTGATTAAGGCCACAAGGCACAAGCATTTGCACTAAAAAAAAAACTACCAGCAGCTGTCTTTGCAATCAGCCAGACAAAAGGCAAACAGATTGAAAGAAAAACCTGATATTTTTTTGTAGTCCTTAAAATACCAAAATAAAAACTAAAATGGGTATAATGATTAAAAATATGGTGTCCAGATTATTTCATTTATTGTTTTCGACATTTTTAACAAAATCGATTATTATCGATAACATATTTCAACAGCTAAAGTTATTTCAGAACAATATACACAAATATACATGACTATAGGGTACCTTTGAGTCGAGCCAACTCGAACTAATTACTTTGTTAGTTGTTTTAACTTACCATTTCTGTTCTCACTATCCGCCGGCTTCATTTGAATGGGATGATGCATCTGTGAATGGCAAAAGAAAGAAAACATAGTGAGAAAAAAAGATGAGGAATAGAGATTTCAGTTTGAAGAAAGGACCTAGAGCAAAGAGCAGACAGCTTTAGCTGTCCATGTCAGTTTTTTATACGTATTTATAGCTAGCAGCTGCTGAATTGCAATTCCAGGCTCAGGATACATAAGAGTTTTTCGATAAGTTTCTTGTTTTCTTTCTCGCTTTTTTCTGCCCTGTTGTTTTACCTTTTTGTCTGTTTGTTTGTTCGAGTGCTGGCTGAAGATTTGATTACTTTGATAGCGCAGCGACTGCAACACGAAGAATGTTGCAAACAAAGAGCAAAAATGGCAAAGGCTAACAAATGTTCATAATACTAATGAAATGGCCAAAATGCCATATACAAAAGTAGTAGAAAAACGAGGGAGGGGCAGATGGAGGAGAATCAAGCATTTCATTTCATTAACGTGGCCATTAGCACTTGCCATTCAATGCGCTTCAATGCTCTGCTTTTAACAATTTTTAATTTATTTTACATTCATTGAGCAAACCGATAAGGTTCTCTCTGTCTGTTGCTGTGTGGCAGGACTTGACAGGACTTTGCCGATGGCACTTGCCATTACTTTGATTTCAATTAACTTTTCATTTAGCTAGAGAGGCGCCAACAGCTAGCAAATGATAATAATAATAAGACTCGCGCCAATTTATCGAACTTCTACTATAAAAAAAAAAGAAAAACTGACTACTGAACTAAGTAACTCAAAATACCCTGCATATTGCATTCAAATGTATATCAAATTGAAATTGTAATTTGATAAAAAAATTCCTTAAAACAAGTAATTGACACTCAAAATATGATCTCATGCTAAAATCTTCTATATATTAATGCAACAACTGTTGCCAACTTGTAAATGTCACAGAGTATTCAAAAATTCAGCATAGATAGACAGACTGCACTCAGTGAATGAATGAATTAAGAAGTGGCTGACTGACTGACTGACTGAGTAAGTGAATCACGTCAGGGTCTGAGTGACTGTTGTGCTAAAAATTGAAATGAAATGCTCGAAGAACTCCAACTACAACTTCAACTCGAACTCTTTTAGTGAAATGACAGCAACGGAGCTGTCTGCTTGACAGACATTTTTCTCTGGTTCGGCCTTTTTGCCTAGATGATGGCCATCGGCCAACTAGTATAGCTGGTCAAAAAGGTTTTTGCACAAATTACAAAGCACCGCTGCTCCCCTTACCCCAACCCAATCTACTTATAGTTAAACTTGGCCCCCACAGTTCGTTCAATTGTTGCGTCATTTTGCTGCTCTATTATTCAAAATTGACAGTTGAATGAGTTAAGTGGCTTGTCCTGAATGGTATCCTTGCTCGTTCCACTCTCTATCCATCCTCGATGCTCCTTTTTAATGACCATGTCTGTCTATTTGTGTTAGACCCGGCTTTTAGTTACGATATATGTATGTACAACTCAAATTGTTACCCTTTTCATTTCAATGACATTTGTTTAGTAAAACGATTTGGATTTAACTCTTGTTGTTGGATTCAGCTATGTATTTATAACTGTTGTTCTATTCTACTTTTTGTTCGATACGTGATTGGCCATTGCATATGTCAATTAGCTATGAAAACAGGAAGAGCCAAAACACTGCAAGAAACATTATTTTAACACTAGCAAATTGATTTGCCAAAATCAATTAATGGTTAATGGCTTTTATATTTTAATATACCTGTACAGTCTCTGATAAGTTTTTAATTTGTAAAGCATTTAAAAACATTTTATCTCACATTAAAGTTGTACCCTTTACTCTCGTTCGCTCAATATAAAAACATTGCATACTTTCAGGCTGTGTGTTAAATTACACCACATTTGCACAGTTTCACAGTGTAATCTCACATGGCCCAGGCTTTTGCCAAGTGCGTCACAACTGCGTCTTTTCACACGTGCCACAGCATAAGGGAAAAGGTAAGTAAAAATGTAGCACAGGCCGGAAAGCCTGACAGGCCACTTAACCCACACACACACCCACACATATGTGAAATGGTCACTTCAAAACAAAATATTTATTGAAGCCGTTGACAAGTTGGGCACCTAGCTGTGTGTGCTGTATAGGTGTGTGTGTGTGTTTGTTTCTCAGTCAGTCTGTGTGTGTATGTGTGTGTGAAAATGCCGACGTTTTAACGTCTGTTTACCTATCGATTATTTCAGGTAAATTAAGTAGCTCTCTGCACAACAGCAGAAGCAGAAGAGAAAAGTGAACACTGTGTGTTGAGGTTGTGGGTTGTGAGTTTTGTAGTGGTTGTTGTTCAGGCGGGCTGCCAAATGCATTAAAGGATCAGACATGCCCACACACACATATACAAAAACACACACACACACACGTATATGCTGGGCACTTACTTATACAAACAAAAGCTTTGGCACTGGTCATTATTTTGACAATTACACACGTGGCGTCATTTTGGGTTGCCTCGACGTTTTAGTGCTATGGATTTTCCATTAACAATTTGAATATGTAAATGAAGCAGCTCGAGAGAGCAACGCTAGCCAGTATATATACTTATACATATATGTACATATATAGTTGCTTATGGTAGTAGTAGTAGTAGGGGTAGTCCCTTTTCCGTTGGGTGTTTGCCTGTGCGTGAACGCTTCATTTAATACGTTAACAATGGAGATTGTCTTCAATAATTGAATCCAGTAATTGACTGATGATTACATTTGTGTTGGCCAAACACACCGAACAACAGCAGCAGTAGCCACGCCCCCTTGCCATCCCCTAAAAACTAGCTTACCCATATGTGAAGAGTATATTATATAATTGTAATGGAAAACTATGTCAGTCGATTAATCGATTTTTTCGGACGCACAGCAGTTGACTTTCTCAAGTTGCATTATTCAGTTAAAAAGTTTTTGGTTTTATTTTTTGTTGTTGACAAGTTGAACTACGTTACAAAAAAAAAAACATACAAATACAGATACATACAGAAAAATACATACACACGGATAACATAAACGAGCAAACGCCAAAGCAGCAAAACATACAAATTTATTAAGGTTTTTTTCTTCTCGTTTTAAGTGTACTTACCCCATCCAAAGTTTTGATATTGTGCAACGCGTCTTGTGCACGTAGAGCCGCCTTGCGTGTATAGTAGGTTACAAAACAGCACCCTGTAAACAGAAACAGAACAAAACAATCGATACAAATCGATATACAAATATAGATATATGCTGATAGGCAAACAATCGATAGACAAATGCACAAACGTTTGGACAACGGACGAGTGTCATAATTATTAAAATCACAAGTTTATCATGCATGGGGACAAGTTGCATAAAAAAACAATACGAGTTAACTTTTTGATTTGTTTTTTTTATATTTTTTATTAAAGACAATGCTAAATGCGAGCCATGCAATTATAATAACAATTATGATAAAGGGACAACATGTTAGATATTTATTTAATTGCCTTAAAAAAATATAGTTATTAATACAAATATTTATTGATCGGACAAAACATTTAACGAGCAAATTTATATTTATATGTATTCTGACTAGAACTTTCAAGGCGATGATGATCGTTGATGAAACGTTATCGTAAACAGCTACGATCTTCGAGAATTTTTTAAACAATAACATAATAATGTATCGTATCAAGCAAACGTGATCGTAACCAAATACGATACACTTAATTTTTATTGTATGGCTCGTACATTGCACAACACATCTATAATTTTTTATGTATCGTAATTAACATACACGATCGTATTTAATACGATTTTAAATTTTGTATCCTTCAAATTGTATCGTATCGAAAAAAGTCTATCGTAAACAAATACGATATAGAAATTTACTTTTTACTGCATAGCACATTGCTTATAAGCTTTAAACAAACTTTTCGATTTGATATCGATTATATTTTATATACTATTGAGACCCAAAAATATCAAGAAGGATGAAACTTTTAATTTTCATAATTATGTATATCAACTTTTACTCTCTGGGTTTACCTTTTCCTACAAGCGATAAAATATGAGTATGTATTTTCGGTGTGTGTGTGTGTGTGTGTGTGTGTGTGTGTGTGTGTGTGTGTGTGTGTGTGTGAGTTTATTGATACTAAATCAAATATTTATGACACTGCTTAAGCCTTGAATCATCAAAAAAAAAAAAAAAAACAACCTCAACTAAAGAACATAAAGTGTAATCTCCTTTTTGCTAACGCCACACGCACACAAGCTTAGTGTATCATTATCGTCAACAGCCAGCTCTTGTGTGCTATAGTATTAACAAAATCAACAGGAGTGGAAACATAGTTAGTGTAGTTGAAGTATGTAAAAGTATATCCGATCCATATGAGCACGCACACATGTCCATAAATATGCATAATACAATTTCCACCTATCATAAAAGTTTGCAAGCAAATGTGCAAATTATTCAAATACCCAACAGAATTAACCAAACCTGACTGTGTGTGTGTGTGTGTAGCAATTATGGCCAATTACTGGCAGTGGAAAAAAAAATTATAATAATAATAATAGGAGCGGTGTAGTTCAACACCTGAGCTTGCGGGCCTGCCGTGGTTCGTGTCATGGGTGTTAGTTTTAATGGTTGTGTTTTGTGCTAACCATAATCGTATTACTTGATGTTGATGTTTCCCTTACACTCTTTCCCCCCGCCAAATTGATGGGCATTGTAAAAATTCATTGTAAGACTTGGCCCACTCTTAATTCACGCATTTGTATGCCTTGCACTCACCTCGACTAATCGATGTGACCTTATCCCTTAGCACATTTAATGTGTGAACGCGTCCATATTGCTCGAATAGGCGTCGCAACTTGATCTCGTCCCATATCTTTGGCACTTGACCCACAAACATTTTAATGTTATCCGCATCGGGCTGATCCTGGGACAACTCTGCTTCCACTGTTGGCGGTATATCCATTGGAACATTCGAGCTGACATTTGTTTCGCTTTCACATTTAATTGATTCCAAATCCAGTTTTTGTTGTTGCTGTTGTTGCTCCTCAGCGCCATTTGAACCGCTGCAAAACGAATAAAATCAAAGAAATGTAATGTTAAATGTTTTAAGCTAAAATCTATCAGTTATAATGTTTGTATAATTCTTTGGGCCACTTCTGTCGCAAATGTTCAAAATAGATTTGTATCTTCAAGTCGTTGGCAAACTAATAAAAACTTTTGCGGCTATTTCTATTGAACTTTTATGACCAACATATTGTACATGGTCAAAATAAGCCTCCATCCCTTTCCTCTCTTCATCACGCTCTTGTGTCTGTCTCTCTCTTTTTCTGTGTTTCAACTTAATTTGCTAATGACAATAAAAAAAACCACAACAGCAACAACATGCTCAACAAGGAGAAAGAAAGAGAGAGAGAAAGAGATAGCAATAGACAAGTTGAGCAGTGAGTGCATAAAATACAAATACTAATTGTTATTAGCAAACTAATCTAATCTAAAAAGTTGTAAACGTTTTTACTTTGTTTTGTGGCTGACCACAGCGATTGCGTGTGTGTGAGTGTGTGTTGTGTGTATGTGTAAAGGGTGTAGATGTTACTCAGAAGTATCTGGCAAATGCATTGAATGGTTCATTTTGTGGTCAGTTGGGTACTTCATTTTGCGGGGTAGAGGAGGGGCTTGCTTGTTGTGTAATGCCCCAAAAAGTTTGTTTTTGCTAATATTGGTGTGTGTGTGTGTGTGTGTGTGTAATTGCGGTTTATTGGGTGTTGTTGATGGCATACGAAATTGACTTTTGGTTGTTGTCAACAACAGCAGCAACAACAACAACAACTAAATTATCCACAACAATAACAAAACTCAACGCTGATTTAGCAATAAGTCTGAATTTGTCAAGCAGTTTTCTCAGGTAATAAAATTTTCAAATCAAATTGCTTTCAACTGTTTGTGGAAAAGGAATAGATTTTTGGGAAAAACCCATTCCAACCCACAATAATTAAACAATTATTTGTATTATATTTGAATTAAAAATATCGCTTTTCATGCTAAATAATAGTCATAATATATAAATATTGGTTTCAAAGATTTTAATTTAAATAAATTAATTAATAATTCGATTTCAATACAAAAAATAAATTGACTTGAAATTCAATATGCTAATATGTCAACTAATAAGTTTGAGAAAAACTCATTAGGCACTTTAAATTTTTTCTGGCTACTTTCGAAATGTTGCTTCCTAGTTAAACAAATGAAATTATGCTAATCCGGATATTATCCAACTCTGATGCCATCGCAACTTAATGTCGCTTTCCTTCAAAGTCAAAAAACATTTATGAAGTGCCGCGCGAATTTATGACTAAGCGAAGCACATTAAGGGATGTCCTATCTTCGTGCTACCAGTAATGTGTCTATTTATATAAGTAGAACGACAGCAGTTGGCTCAAGGCAAGCCAAGTAGCAAAATGAACTTAATCTATTAGAGGCGGAGCGTGTCGCTATGCCAAATAGTCTAGTGTCAAGGTGATAAATACGGCCAACAAGTCAAATGTAAAGTAGGCCAAAAAGAGAGAGCGAAACAGAGATATATGTAGCTATAAACGAGGAGTGTGTTTGTGTGTTTACGCTTATCAAAATCTGCCCTGCAGTCATAAATCAAAATCCGCGCAATTTTATGTTGCCTACTTTTTGGCGCGAGCTTTAAATAAACAAATATCAGAAAAGGCCTAAGGGGAATGAATGGCAATGCAGGGGGCGAGCGGGGATTAGCTGTGCGACAGGTGTCGCTGTTGGCCCGTAGGCAATTATTTTGCTTTCAAAGTCGCACAGCCGCCAGAGAAACCCATCAAGCAGAGTGTGAGAGAGAGAGAGAGAGAGAGAGAGAGAGAGAGAGAGAGGGAGATAGAGTCTGCGATGCTCTCCGGGGAGACGGCAGCCACTTGTGCTGAGGTGCAAAGACTTGTTCATCTTCTTCTTTTACATCGTGCTTCTTGCGTCTTGGGTTTCTCAGTGGCTTTCTCAGCATAACTAATTCAGTTTCATTTAAATGCGTTGGGGCTTAATGAGAAAATTGCCTGCGGTGGTCGCCCATTGGGACTTGCTGGATTGCCATCCAGCTCGCTTTATCTTTGGCTTTGGCTTTAACCTCGCTGCTTATATACCCTGTGACTTGATGTGAGTAAGAGTATATCGTTCTGAGTGTTTCGAATGTCGGATTTGATTGCCTGTTGAGCTAAGATAGAGAAAACTTGAAGGATGTACTTGAAATTATTATCTTCACTTGAAGTTAGTGAAATTGTGTTCAATTTCTACAGAGTATGTCATACGTCAGTTTGACTTTCTTGCACTGTTACTAAGGTGTTGGATTGCTTGCCACCGATTTTTGTGCAGGGCTGGATGCCGTGTAAAGTGTTTTGTGCGCTTCTGGCGCTCAACGCACATGCGATGATATTCAAGTTGTTGAGCTGTTGATGATGCTGTTGCTGCTGTGGATGCTACATACTGACCACGCCCACTTTTAACGCCCACTACCGACAGTTGCGATGTCCTAGCGTGGCCTCGCCAACAAAGCCGTGACGCGGCATTTAATTTATGATGGCAGTTTGTTATATCATGCCTGTCACAACAAATACAAACCGTCCGGCAAAGATAGAATACGCCAAAGTGACACAGATACTAGGCAACAGCAGAAGTAGCAGTAGGAGTAGGAGGGTGGCGAGGGGGGCGAGCAGAAGCAGTAGCGGGGCAAAGGGCACTGGTAGCGGAAATGAGAGGCGCATAAAAATGACCCAACATTAATTTAACATTATTCTTGCTTTATTATTAAATGGCTGTGCAATACGCAAAAACCAAACAGCAGGAAGATGAACAGAGATGTCGACTTAAAGATACTCTGCATTCAAAAATGATTGTAAAGAAGAAGAAGATGAAGAAGAAGGCCTAGAAGAAGTCACATTAAAAAGGTTAAGTAAAGAAGTATTAGTTCGAATTGAAATTTTTTCTTCAATTCAATTTTATTTCATAGCTGCAACTCCATTAGCACATTTGGAAAAGGGTATAGGAAATCAAAACTGACAGATAGACAGGACAAAGGGGTGAGACGAAGGAGAGGGGGGACAGATGATGATGCGCTGCCATTGAGTGCAGTAAATTTAAGATTGGATCTTGGTCATTTGGGTGTTATGTCTGCATTTCAGTTGTCGTCACGTTGTTGCTGTTGCTTTCGTCGGTTGTCTTATCACATTAACCACATTATTATCATCACCATCATCACTATCAATAAAGATAATGCAATTTAATAATTACCCCCTGCTGTCAATGATCATTAGCCGTTATAGCCTTGATAAGCAACGTTCCGGAATGATGGCTCGAGATGCCTTTTTATATAGATGGCCTACCCTTGTGCCATTCGCCAATTAATAACCTTAATGCAATGCCAATTACCGCTAGGCTAGTTGACGGAAGTCAAGTCCTTGGAAGACTCCTCAGTTTCTGCACGTTGCACGTTGTCACTTATTTTAATTGAATCGATTCGCATACCACAAAAAAAAAAAAACACCAACCCAAATGGAAATTTTTCTTCTTCTCAATTTCTACGTTCTGTTTTTTTTTTTTGTTGATAATTTCCGGGCAGAGGAACTTGTCTAAATGAAAAACGCGCTGTGCAGCAGCAGTAAGAAATTATTTTATTTTTGAAATTTGATAGCATTCGGCTAGTTCTATTTAACGAAAGGAAATCGAAATTGATATCAAGCTGTGAAAATATGCAAAATTGAAAACTTCAATTAGCTAAATAATTGTGAGTTTTTAGCTCAAATGACCAAATTTCCTGTCATTCCTAAAGGAAGTTGACTTTTAGCTATAAAAAAATCTCTTAATGATCTTACCCTAAATATATATAGCATACCTTTATGCGTTAGGCAAAATAACAAAAACCAATAATTTAAATGAACATCCGCAATGTTCAAATGGTGGCTGGAGAGTCACTAAAAGGGTAAAACAAGGGCGTATGAGGGGGGGAGAGGGGGCTGTGATTGCAATACTCACCAAATTGGGGCGGCGCTTTGGGCATTTTGGTCGGCTAATGAAGTTCTGGAATTAATGCTGGAATTTAGCATAGCCGGCGACGCAGCTGTTGCTATTGCAGTGGCTGTTGCTGCTGCAATATCCGTTGCTGTTGTTGTTGTTGCTGGTGTTGCTGTTTCAGCTGCTGCTGCTGCTGTTGGTATGGCGGCAACGGTAGTTGCATTGGAATTTATTTGGTTGTGCAAAAGTGTTTCGAACAATGCCGTCGACATGCCAGCAGTTTTGATCATTGTCGTTGCTGCGACTGCTGGTGCTGGTGTTGTTGCTGTTGGCGTTGTTGTTGCTGTTGGTATGTTGCTGCTGGGCCGCAAATATGGATGAAAACTTTTAGCAGCACCTGTAAAAGTTGTTGCCGTTGCAATGGCGCCCGTTGCAGGCGTGAGATTTTCTAAATACTTTCCCGATTGTTGTTGCTGTTGCTGTTGCAGCAGCAGCAAGTTGTTATTGCTATTTAAATTGTTAGTGTTGTTGCTGGTGCCGTTATAGAGAATGCTGGTGCCATTGGCCATACCATTAGCGACATGGGCAACAGGTGCTGTTGTTAACATTGTTGTTGCTGTTGTTATATCTGTTTCTGTTGTTGTTGTTGTTGCTTCAACAGTTGACTCGGTTGCTGTTGTTAGTTTATCCGCGCGCAGTTTCAAAGATTGCAACATCATTTGTTTTATTTGCCACTTAATTATTATTGCTCTCTTTCTCTATCTCTCTCTCTTTCTGTCTGTGTTGTTGCTGTCGCTAATTACTTTTAGTGGTGTTGCTGCTGTGTGGCGACACTTGCTTTTTAATTTAGCTGCCAGTTTTATGCTTTTATTAAAATTGTATATTATCTTTGCATTTAATTGCTCTTCGTTTTTCCACGTTTTGCTTATCACAGTTTCAACTTCAATCTCTCGCTCTTTCTTTATCGCTCCTTACTATTATTGTTGTTGGTACTAAGTTTTTATTTGTTTTACAAACTGTTCAACACTTTTTGTCTTTGTTCTTGCACTTGGCGCAAACTGTTTGAATCCAAACTGTAATTAAATAAAGAAAAAAATGTAAACAATATTAATTGTTAGTTAAACGATATTTAAGAGGTTCTTGAAGTCTTAAAAAATAAAATAAATTAAATATATTTAAAGGTTTTTTCACATTAAAAACTTAATGAAATTGTCAGCCCCTTGAGAGTTTATTTAAAAGCACATTTTCCATAGCTGTTTATGTTAATGATTAACTGATTAGCAATTAACATACACACACACACACCTTCACACACGCTTCTTAAGCCATCAAAGCAATTAAGTTTAATTTAATTAATTTTCCAGTTACGTCACAGAGCACTAAGACGTGTTTTTGTGTTAAAAAGGCTGTGAACATTTTTAAACAAATTTAAGTTGACAAATTGATTTTTATTTAACATTTTTTATTGAAAAAATATGTTTTAATTTATGCAAAGCATTTTCCTTGTTGAATTTATTTTAATGCATTTAATTAAAAATTATATTTAAAAAACACACACTTTAAATTTTCGTAATAATGCCAATTAAGTTCGAAAAATTACAAAGAGTTTCTAAATTAATATACATATGTGTATATATCACTTGAGAGAAAATCACTTCAAAAATATATATTCATACACTCTATAAAGTACTTGAATCAAGTGCATAACACACAGTAATTATTATTTCAATGATATAGTTTGAACAAAAAAGAAATTAATTATTATTATTTTGTGTGTGTGGGTGTGTGTGTTTTGTGCTTTTAGAATGCGCTGTGCGGGAAAGCGCAATCAAAATGGCCAACAGATTTAAGCACATTCAACCGTTGCCAGTTCCCTTGTTTCCAACCCTTTCACTATTTGTGGGCCGAGAATGCTAAGCTGCATTGCAATGGACGTACGAATATTGACAGACTGACCGCAGCACTTACTCGATTGATGGACTGATGCCCACTTGACTGCCTTACTGTCTGTCTGCCTTCAAGTGCTAAGCTTTTGATAAAGCGCTAACACACACACACACACACACACACACACACACACAGTTACATACTTATGCATTATATTCGACGAGTGGCATGTAAACTGAGCATGTTTGTAGCTGCCGCTAAGCAGATAAGCATTTGAGTACTACAACACACACACACATTCACATTCACACACACGCGCACACACACAGAAAGTCCAGTCTGTGTTTTAGGCTCGCATATTAAAGGCCTCAGCTAATTAGTTAAATTGAAATCAAATTATTTGTTGTGGCACTTGACTGGCCACAGGCAGGAGCGCCTTAATTAACGCGCTTCAAACCCACACACACACACACACACACACACACTTATGCAGACATACTTATACGATTATCCTTATTATACTTGACGTATGCGCAATCTTCAACACATTTCAACTTTAAACTTCAATCTTTTTGGTAGAATTTTCTTTGGTATTTAATTTTTTGTTGTGATAAAATTTGCAACTTTCTAGCTTTGATTTTTTTTGTATGTTTATATACTTTTGGCGTCCGTTACTCTTGGCCAGGCGCTGGCAACTGGCGATGTGTCGTGAAACGCTTGTTGCACCCACACCAACAACAAAAGAGATTCTATCAATGTTGTTACTGCTGCTGCTGTTGCTTGCCACGTTGCCACACGCGCTTATCCAGCGCCATCAAAACGATGTCGACGACGACGCCAAACGACAATGTCGACGCCAACGCCTGCTGTCTATCTATATATATATATATTATATATATATACAAAGATATATTCTGAACTTTAAGATACACTAACTTTTCGAATGAGCTTGCTGAGAAAATATTGAAAAGAAGAGTTTTTAGATCACTCTGGAGTTGGCAAAGTTTATTTATAAGAAATTTATGAAAGTTTCGGTTTTTTAATGTTTCTACATTTTTTTTTTAATGTGTTAAATAAGCTTAAGACCTTGTAAGCAAATGCTTCTGTTGAAATTAGAAAAAACTACAAGTGAGTTGCTCATTCTTTAATCTTATCTTAAGCTATAAATGTTGTACGTAACGCTGAAGTTTTTCATTAGAAGAAACTAAAACGAAGGGGCTTGGATTGTACAGAAAAATAAAACAACTTTAAAGATTGGAACTTTTCGAGAAGGAAATAAGTTCCTGACTGTTTTTATAGAAACCCTTTTTGATTGTATAACTGGTTGATCAGCTGGGAAAATCGTTGGCTGTTATTTTCGTTAGAGTATTTCAAAATCAGTGTGACTTTTTAAGTGCAAATTTATCCGTTTTTATTCGCTGTTGCTGTTGCATTATGAGCAGTTAGCGTCGCCTGCTGCTGCTGCTGTTGTTGCTGTTGCTCCTGCAGCGTTTAACCAAACTGAAGCACAAATGGAGGCACCCCCAACACAGCGGTGGCAGCTGTGTCGTCCTCTTGGGTTGCTGCTGCTGCTGCTGCTGTTGCTGCTGTCACCTTGTAATTTTATTTATCTATTGATTATTGAGTATCTCTTTTCTATTTATTTGCCTTTGTTTGCAAACGCAGCGTGCTGACAAAACGAGACGAGACGACGCGATGGCTAGAGGAGGATATATATCCTTTGCAAAGAGCTGAGAGTGGTGGGGGGTTAAAGGGAGATAGGCTAGCTACCAAGGGGTTGTTAGTATATACATATATATATATATATGCCATGAATATTGTGTGTGCCTCTGGCTGTTTTTTAATTAACTTTAGTGACAATATATTTTGCACAGTTTGCCTTTGTTGTTGATGTTGATGATGATGCTGATGAGGATGAGGATGACACCTCCTCACCCCCTTTTGCTTTTACATCCTAATCTGGCACTGAGAGATAATCAAACTGTGAACCAAACAAAGTACGCCTAAATTGAGTCCAAGTGTGTGTCGTCTGTTTTGTGTTTTTGTGTGATTCGAAAGCATGACCCGAATTCGCATATCCCTTTGTTGGCAGTGACACTGCCTGACTGTTTGACATCTCACAACTCTTGCCATCGGAGCGGGGAGGTGGTGGTGCATACAGCATAAAACACAACACTGTTATACACTGTTATACTCTGATATACACTGTTTTAGATGTAGATGTTTCGTGTGCTTCATTCACATGTTGATCGTTGATTGTTTTGGTTTATTGCTTATCTTATCTCTTTGATGGTTTCATTTTTACTAAGGTTGTTTTTCACTAGGGGGTTTTTTTTTAGTTTTTTTTTTTGTGCTTATATCCAAAAGTCAAACAGATGTCTATATAGTACCTGCAACTGGATTATCAGCTGTTATCTTTTTTGATAGCTAGAAACGGTTTCATCACGAAAAAACCAATAAGTATAACAGTGTGTATAACCGTTTTTGTTGTTATCTATTATAACAGTTGCCAAGCTTTTGCTATAGTTTCAACTCTGTACTTACATCGAGCTCGTGGCAAGTATCTGATAGATACAAAAGTAACTCAAAAGACTTTCAGTCACACTGTGACATATGTCAGCATATCAATCACTATGAATAGATCTACCCGCGATTTGTACACCGTTATAAATAATCAATAAAAATGCATTGCAGTCCCTCCGCGTTTTTAATCGACCGCACAACTAGACCAGCTAAAGACAACTAACGAAGCCCAAAAAAAACCCATATACACATATTACAATGTACCCATTAATTTCATAATTGTTCACACACGCACGCACACAAACGATCGCTCTCTCTTTTTTCAGTGTATGCGTGTTATCTGCTCGACACTGATAAGAAATACGCTTATCGCATAATTGCTAGCTGATTTTTGTCAGGCAGTCAGGCAGTTTGGCAGGTAAACTACAATTCTCACTCCCTCACTCTCTCGCTTTCGCTCTATCTATCTTTCGCTGTTGGTTCTTATCTTAAGCAAACATTTACCTTGCCTAAATGGGTTTCTCTCTGACTTCTTTTTGGGCTTACTCTCTTTGCTACTGTTGCTTGACTTGTTGGAGTTGTCATTTGTTTATTTTCTCAGGTTTTTTTTATCTTTGGTACAAGTCAAGTGCATTCTGCTCGCTCGCTCGCTCGCTTAGACACTACACATAAAATCCTCGCACTTTAATTGACCCTTGCCTTATCACAAAGCGTTGATTTAACCTGCAAACTACACTGCAAGAAAATTTTGTTGCAGTTCTGTGGCTTTTGAATGAAAAGAAGTATATGAATGCTCCAAATTTGTGTTTTTAAGTGTGTCTGGTTTTCCATACTAAGCAAAAATAGTTTTATTTAATTTTTTAAATAAATATTATTGGGTTAAGTATTTTTTTTTTGTATTCCAGAATTAAAGCCTTCATTCATTTTAATAATTAATTGTTTCTTTTATTTTAAATTGTTTTTAGTTAATTTCAATTCATTGTTTTACCTTTTTCATTTGATTGACATAATATAGTTCAAGCCTCAGCTTATTTCAAATCGTTTGATTAATTTAAGCACGGTATATCTGTCTCTCTCTCTCAATCCGTTACCCACAAACACTATCACAAATATGTCTTATATATCTTCACTTGGAAGTTCTCCTTAAGTTAACACTTTCAATCTGCCATAAACACAAATCGCAACACAATTCGAAATCCTTGCAGCAACAACAACGAAAAAGTCTATTTTTATGGCCTTTCAAAGTTCTGACCATAAACAAAATAACACAACAAACGAAAAATGCCGCTGCAATTTGCCTTTAAGGACTTTTCCGTAACGCAAAGCGAGCGCGATTTGTCGATATATCCGCACTATAATGCCCATAAATATAAACTAAACTCATGCATGGCCAACAATATGTGTGGGAGTTCAGCTGCGTTGCTCTATATAAATACGATATATATGTATGTACAAATCTATATGTTTATATACAACTCGTACAACCGAAGGCAAAAACTAAACCTTAACTAACTGTCTGCCTGTCTGTCTTTGTCGGTGTTTGTTGTGGGCAGCTTGTGGATATAAAAAATAGAAACCGCGTCGCTAGTACAAAAAGCCCCCAAAGTATCGATGAGTTTGAAGTGCTCAATGGGAGTGATTATAGGGTGGGCAGGCGTGTGCCTTATAAGAGTCCGTGGGACCGGACAGCAGTTCAACAACATTGGCCATAACAGACAAGGGTTAGGACACACACTATATGTATGTAGATATCTCTATATATGTATATATATTTAATTGTACATAATAGTACACTGAAAAGGTTTATTTTATATATCTGTTATCAGTTTTATTGTTCGTTTGTCACTGTGCCATCAAAAAATAATAATGCTCGACTTTTTAGTGATACTTTTACTATTGCACATACATTAACACACTGATACATTTATACATACATATGTATATGTGCATTAGTATAGGGTTCACAATATGCTGCTTTACCGCGTAATGGGCTAATTATATGGCCAGCGATTACAGCAAAAACCACGAAGTAAAATTTTCGTAAATTTAATTATGTGCGTTGCATATCTATATACCATACATATGTAAGCTATAGTAATTAGCCCTTGGATAATATTGAGTCAAAAGCACTGAACAAAAACCAAAAGTTTGATTTTGTATTAAGAGTGCATTAAATATTTTGCTTTTAAATGGGTGTGGAAAACACTTTTTACAACACTTGTGTGATTTTTGAAATTGATTTTTTTTTAAAGAGTGTATTTTCGTATTCAATTTTCGCTCCTCTTTTCTTCTGTTTCTCTCACACGATTTTGAAGTTTAGTTTTAATATAACAATTTTCGAAAAATCTTTGTAGAACAGTTGTTATTGTCGCCAGATACCATCAGAAATTGCTTATCTTATCTATCATCTATACTTTAATCTACCTTTTAAGCTTATCTTCTTATCTACTGCTGATGTTCGTTTAACTGCTCATTAATTAAATCTTATCTATATAGTATATATATAAAGTTGTACTTAATAGAGTCAAACTTTTATATAATGAATCTGAAAGGGAACAAAAAATAGTTTCGTTATAGGGAAAACTCAAAATATAGTCGGGTAAGCAAACGTATGACCCACTTAAATATTCAACAGCGATTACACAGTAATCAACTTTAACATCAACTTCTCCAAAGTCGCGCGCCATGCGTTTGGCTTTCCATATAAAGTCGATCTTCTTAAAGAAAAAACTTTGTTTTATAGAAAATTCGAGTTATAAAATATGAATTTTGATTGAGCCAAATTGCAGGGTTATTGAAATGAATTCTTTATTAAGAAAACTTCGATATACAGCAGTTCGTTATATGGAAATTTGTCTGTAGGTATACCAGCTTTTGTTTCTGATAACATAATTGCACTTGCATTGGACGTTTAACCTAAATAAATTAAACACAGCAATTAGCAAGAGTAGTACAATTAAAAACTCTATCAATATTTGTATGTCAAAGTATGGGTCAAAATAGTATTGTAACTGTAACAACTATCTATATAGAACGTATGTATCTATAGCTGTAGCATGTTGTTTGCCTTTTCAATGCACTTGTCGCAAGTTTCTACCTTTTTCTTTTCATTCGTAGTAGTTTTCGATTTTTTATTCATGTCCTTTTCACTTGCTATCCAGGCAATCAATATTGATTTAGATTCGAACAGTTAACAGTTGTGTGTAGTTTTGTTGCTTAAGCGTGTTAATAAGGCAAAAATAAACTTTTGTTTTTTCATTAAATTAGGCCTTTAAAATAACTCTTGAAATATAAAACAAAGCGTCGATCTGCAATAATAATGTTAAAAGCAAATCAAACAATAAAATCGAAGATGTTGGCCAGCCACAAAAATGTGTGGCATGTAATAAACACACACAAACACACAGCAATGCCAAATGCCACATTGAACAAATGCGAGACTGACAAACACAAACAATAGGGAGAAAGAGTAAAACAGCAATGCCGACAATGCCAAATGCAACAACAAACTAATAAACCTGCCTTCCGGCATGGCAGCCAGGTAAACAAAATGAGCAGCCCAAAAGGGTGAGAGATGGGGCAAAATGGCCAGACTAAAGGAAGCACAAATAATATAAATTAAATGTGTGAGGGAGTGTGTGTGTTGGTGTTGGTGTTGGTATGTGTCTAAAGAAAGCCAATGCTTAGTAATTATTTCCGGCAGAGCAAGCACAGGACAGCTCAGCTTCATTGTCCATCGACCGTCCGTTAGAGTTGAAGTCCTGCGGTTTCGGTTTGACTGCTGCATGCAACACATGGCCGGACACACTTAAACCCAAAACGATGGCAAACGATTCCAGCAGATTCTAGAATTCTCTGCCGGTTTCGTAGGTGAATCTACGACTAGTTTGAAAATCTATATGGGCAATAATTCTGGTTGACATGCTTGCGGTAATTATTGACCGTAATGACAAAACCCCAAAAGCCATAGAATCAAACCAACCAACCAACCAGCCCGTTCATTCCACCTCCTTTCAAAACAAATTGCTTTAGTTTTGCCATCTTGACTTTTGTATTTGTATTTGATTGTTTAAATGTGTGTGTGCCTTTCATTTTAATTGGATTTGGCCAAACTCACACAAAACATGGCATTAAACAAAACGAAATGAAACGAAAAATAAAAAATGATTTTAATTAATTTATGTCCAAGCCTGGAAAACTTTTCGTCGTAGCGGTTATGGGTGGCCAAACATTTTATGATCTTGGCATCATGCATAAATTTCCATAGCATTTTTGTATTTTGTCAACAAAAATTAAGGCCATAAAAATCTAATTTAAACAAGCACGGAATAAACTGTATAAATGAGAACGAGACGAAGCGTGTTAATGTGAAAGAGATAGAATATTTTCGATATGAATAAACCATTTGATGCTAGGGCATCACCCTGTATCAAGATTACATTGTTTAGATAAAGTTCTTTTAATCATATTCAGCTACAGCTCAATGGGTATCTTGCCGTCTATAACTTCACTTGATCTCAATTATTTTGTTTAATATTTGATATCATTTTGTGATTTGGCATTTTGTCTAATGGGACAGCGCACCTCCCTTTTCCAACTCAGACATATAATCAACAACACTTTATTCGATTGATATATAGAATAAATGTATATATATCTAGTGTATACTTAATTTGCTTTAGCAATCCCATAACTTGTCCAAAATTCAATTAATGATATGTCTTTAAGTTATTTTTGGAACTAATTCGATTCAATGTCAACTATTTTTATGTCCAGATGTTTGCCGCAAATAAATAAATACATAAATAATGGCAATAACTTGGTTTTTATAAAGATTTGCAGATATGAAACACGATCTATCAAATTACTATACAACTAGAAAATTCGCATTTAGTGTTTAATGGGATTAACTAACTTAAGTTGCAGATCATTAATGTCCAATTTGTCTTATTTCATTAAAGAAAAAAATATCCCCGACATTGAAATAAATCGGAGAAATTTTGACCTATAAACAGAAAAAATAAAAAATAAAATTTATTGCCGGTTTTTTTTTAAGTTCCCAAAGTATATATATATATATAAATAAATAATAAACACTGTGTTTATTTTTATTATTAATATTTTTTTTCTCAATTTCTTTAAGTTACTTAAATTCAACTTTACCTGAACACATTTGTTGGTTCTCGTTGATAAAAGCTTTGTTGATTTGTTTTTTAGCAAATATTATTTAACATCATTATTAAAATTCTTTTGATAACATTCTCGAATTGAAACTTATAATACTTGAACTAAACTTCCGCAGCAGAAACTTGCGGCACACACAACATAAGTTGAATGATTTCTTTGTTTGACAAATTGCCCTTAAGTGGGGTGGTGGCTGATGGGTGGGGACGCACACACACACGCAAATGATGACGAACTTGTGCAAGGCACTGTTAATTCACTTGATGGGTGAAGTGCGAGGTCAAATCTTTCAGTTCACACAAATATGAATGCTTACAGATACAAATATAAAGATATAGATACACAGATATATAGAGATGCAACTGAAACAGTGCCAGATACTTTGCGACTGAACTTTTATGTGAACTTTATGATTATTTTTTATATGATTCGTATTTATTTTTTTTGGCACTTGCATTGCACTTTGTGTTTTGAATTTTTTTTATGCCGCATTTATGTATATATATTTTCCATAATTTTCACTCGGATATTTTTGGCACACACACTTGTTGTTGTTGTTGTTGGCCACTTTGGCACTTTTAGCCAAGAATTTTCGCACTGCAGGCGACATGATGATATCCAAAAGAAACGCATTGGGCCGCATCAGCTATACTATATACGCTTTATATATGTACATATATGTTTATATACTATATAAATATAAGTGCAAAATGTGGGCGTTTTACAGCCCACTATAATAAAACACAGCCCACATCGCGGCTAAAATGCAAATGGAAACGATTAAAAAATAACACGACAATGGCGACGATGATTCTTCGCTCTTCTCAGAGGAGAAGCAGCGATGACAACGTTCAACTGAACACTGAGCCAATCGACCTGACACAGCCGCCAGCATCCAACATTCGAACGGTCCATGGAGCTCAAGCAGAACGACCACAACAACAACAACAACGAAAGCGCGACGCCAACGCTGCGAAAAATAATTTTTCCGAAATAAAAATAAAATAAAAATTCACATATAAATAATATTAAAAAAAAAAAAAAAAACAAATAAATTCATATGTATATCTATCTATCTGTACAAATGTATATGATTGCATGTTTGCAGCTTTGGCACACCGTGGAAAATAATTAATTTCTGTCGGGCTGGGAAGTGTCGGGGTAGGGGTGCTTGCCACAAGTCGACGACACTTTTTGCATGTTGTACATAATTTAAATCAAAACAGATATTAGATTTGGTTTGCTCTGTTTATTTGCCGGACTCAAAGACGCTGCCGTCGTTATCAATTTGCTATGAGATCTCAAGCGAGAGAGAGTCTTAGAGAGTGTGCCACTCAAAGAGCGAAAGTCAACTTTAATAAAAATAAAGCAATAATATTATTTATAACAAAGTGTCTTTATATATTTTGTTTGGCTCATCAACACTCCAAGAAAAATCTTGCTCTCGCACTCTTTTAGTTGTTCTCCCCATGTTGCACTCTTTTCTCCCTCCCCCAACCATCCACTTGTTGTGCAGCTGTCGCAAGTAGCGTCAAACAGATGTTTATCTTTTAATTTGTGTTGTCGTGCTGCCAGCTCTCCACCTCATTTGTTTTTCCCTATACTATATATAAGGTGAATTCTTAAAGTGTTTCCTTGACATTTTGCTATTTGGATTAAATGCTCATTAGTACTTGACAGTGGGCTTGGCTGACTTTTAGTGATTTTTCTTTTTTAAGATGTGGGCGTTGACTCTGAGCATAATCTTTAAATGTTTTATTTATTCTAAATGTTATTTGTCATTTGGAACAATTCATGTACAGGTATAATGTTAAGCTGTAATAGTAACAGCATTTTTGCTTATTTTACAAATAAAAAAATTAATTAGCTATTATTTAATTATATATTATTCTGTTCAATTTGTATTCATAACTTTTAATCTTTATTTTTATTTAAAATACAATGCCATTTATATTTTACAGCAAATAAACCTGGCCAATTAGTAATACACACAGTTTAATAATTCAGCTCACATTTTTTGGCACTTGACAGCCGAATGTCAATGGCATGGCAACTGGGAAGATTTAAATGGCGTAAAAACCGTTTTAATTGCGTCGAAACAATGCGATTAACAAAATGTTGTTGGTTGTCGCCTTTGGGCAACAAAAGATTTAAAGCGCAACACAAAATTTCGCCACTAAATATGCGCTGCATAAAACGAAAAACGACACCCAAAAGACGTCAACAAAAGGCAAAAATCTGTGTTGCCCATCCACCACACCCCTTCACCACACCCTCCTGCACTGCATCACGAAAAATTCCTCCCTCGGCAAAGAATTATCAGCGGCTAAACACAAAAATAAACGCCGCGAAAACTGCAAGCATAATTTTGCACGTGTTTCGAATAAGTTGTCGAGTTGTCTGCCCGAAAATTTCTGCTGCCCAAAAACTTTGTCCAAACTCGTGGCGGGTGAGGGGGGGTTGTTGGGGGTATGTACGCTTAAAAATGCGCGACCGCATTCATTAGCGCAAATGGCTTAAATACTTGGCCCGGCAAATGTTGTATGGCAGCTTAAGAGGTAGTTGCGCCTTCGCCCCTTTGCAGTTTGTGTTTGTTTGACTTTGGGCTTTGCCTTGCCGTTGTGCACTGAAAGGATTAAGTTTTGCACAGTGACGCCCCACGGCAGAAAACGAACACAAACACACACACATACTACAGTGCAAGTTTAAGCAAACTCCTTGCCATTCCCACACAGAAAAAATGAGAACTCACCGAACTTAAGTAGTTTGCCAATCGTTCTAAAGCTAAAGCAAAAGTATTTGCCATAGATTTTCTCTTATCGTTTTTACTCAGGATTTGTGTGTGTTTGTGTTTGTTGTTGGTTTTGGTTGGGGGAGGGGAGAGTTGCATTACTTGTTATTAAAATTGTTGCATACTTTTACGCATTGAGCGTAAATACTTTGTGCAAATATTTTCCTGCATTTACCACAAATTATTGATGTGCATAAATTGCCTAGTTATGCGATTTACAATTTTCAAATATTTCTAAGACTCTTTCCACGGTTTTTCTTTTTAATCTTCTTATTCCATTTTGTGTCCGTGCTTCCTTCCCCTTAATGGCATTCAATGCATCTTTTATGCGTCTTTGATGTGGCACATTTCAATTAACGAAATTGCATAAAATATTGATACTCAAACTTCGTTGAAAAGAAAACTCATTGAAAGATATAGATACAGTCGCAGACTTAGTAGACAAGCATTTGACGCTTGATTAAACATTACATATTTTTAATTGCTTGCAATTACTTTCTGGCCTTTAAGCTGCAGCCGAACGAACATGTTTGCGTTTACTCTTTAGAATTGTTCGATAGATTTTTCACTTGTGTCTTCCGGCGGCATTGAAGGGGATTACATAAGTTTTTAATTGACAGCTACGCTCCGAAAAATTCATTACCTAATGCTATTTGCAATTGGTTGGTCAATAAACAAAAACGCAAGCAATGGCTTATCGATAATAATCGATTATCCGATTGAAACAAATTTTTATACTTTTTAAGGAAATTGCTTTTGAGCTCTGTGTCAATTCGTCTTTGGTTTATTTTAATCAATTATTTTAGATTTAACAACAAAATTCTTTACTTTTTAGCTCTGTGTGAATTCATCTTTGTTTTAATCAATTATTTTAGATTTAACTCTCTCCCCACATTTTCTCAAAGTGCATTTGTAAAAGCTTTTCATAGTAATTAAAGACTTCTTTTACCCAGCCACAAACATTTTGGTTTCGTTATCAAACCGATTTCAGGTGTAACTAGTCAAATCTCTATTTTCACTCTTTCACTCTCAAATTATGCAATTAAACAGTGCATTTTGGAAAAGTTTTCACAGTACGGTGCAACGTCGTCGTCGTCGTCGTCGTCGCTCAACGCTCACTTAGCAACATGAATAAAATTAAACTCACGGCATAAGTTTTTCTTCCCTCACCGCTTTTTTTTCTATTTCTCTCTCTAGCAGGAGCCGGTGAAACTTGTGCAAGTTGCGCATATTTCAAATACGGAATGAATTTTTCACATATTTCAAACTTAAACTTGCTTTTTTTCATTCACTAATACCTTTTTTTTTTGGCATTTTTGACTTGAAAAGTTTGCCAGCGGCAGGAAAGCAAACCCCAAAAGAAGTTTTATTCTTCTGCTGGTTGTTGTTGTTGTTGATTTTACTTTTAATTTCTGTCCAAAAAAAATATATACTACTTTATATACGAAATGGGAATACTAAATTGTTTATGGCGCTACTTTGGCGCAAAATGTATGTCAAAATTAATTAATTTCATGATTTATGCGCCGTAAAACTTTTTAGTTGCAGTTTTTTGGTTTTTTTGTTTGACACTTTTTGGGGTTTTGGGAGTCCGGTCAAGCGGTCCTTAAAATTGTGTGTTAATAGTGGGGAAACATGCAAAACGAAAGGCAAGTTGAAAAGAGCTGTAGTGTCAACTCGACTAGTGTATACTCTATCAACAAATATTTTTGATATATTTTATATTAAGGTTTTTAGATTTCTTAAACTACTTTAACATAAATTATTAGTTTAAGCATTGTGACAATTCTTATAGACTCTCTAGCCAAAGTATATAGAGTATACGCAACTGCCTCTGAAATACGTGGCCAAAAGCAAAAACAAGTCACGTTGTTTAGCCATAAAATAGCCACGGAACTGGACCACGTTTGGAGACCTGCTAGCCTCGTTCGAACTTTGCGTTTAGTTTTGGCCAAAAGTTCAAGTACCCAAAATAAAACAAAAAACCGGACATCCAGATGCTATTGTTGCTATTGCCTTGTTATTGTCATTTAGTTAGGTGTGAACATTTTTGTTTCAACAAACGCCCAACGCTTTTTGATTAGCACTTCTTGGCTATCTTCAATCTTCAACCCCCTCCAACTCCATCTACTAGTAGCATTTCCCTGCGGCCAGTCTTTTATCTTGATTGGCAAAGTTGCCAAGCTGAGTTTGGTTTAGTTGTTGTTGCTGGTGCTGTGGTGCTGGTGCTGTGGTGCCAACTCGTGGGCTTTCTGCTGAATTGCCAAATCCTTTTCGGCTGCTTATCGTTTTTGCATTCATTTGTTTTCAATTGTAATTAATCTTGCAAAGTTTCCTTTTGACATTCTGTGGCTGTGGCTCAGTGCAACTTTCCCTTTTGCGTATCAAGTTGTCGCCCCCACAAAACTTATCCCGCAAAACTTGTTTTTGTTGTTGTTGTTGGTTACTTTTAATTGTTTATTTTTTGATTTTTGGTGCTGGGTGGCAACGCCAGCAACGTGTTACTGTCACAATTAAAATAAAGTTTATGTGCACTAATTGAAAAGTGTCAAGTGTAATTTCTTTAAAATTTGCCCAGAAAGACTTCGCCATCGTCGTCATCAGCAAATTGTTTGACTTTTTCCCATCGACTTCCATCTACGGATCAGTTATCCAATCTTGGTTTGTGGTCCTTGATGGAGTTTTGCCCCCTTAACACTAATGGCCATTGCCATTAATTATGTCCTTGTGACGATTTCGTAGAAGAAAAAGGAAACTGAAAGTTAAAAAGTTATTAAATTAATTTAATGCTTAAAGTGTTTATTAATTTACTTCATTATAAAGCTGAAAACCAAGTTTTTAATAATATATAAATATTATATTAAAGTCAATTTCCTTTTAAAGCTCGACTCGTCTGCTCAAAAATTAAAGATAGCTGGTGCAACATTGAACTGAATTTGTGGCTCAGACAATTAAGCAAATGCAGCGAATGGTTTTTCTTGGCAATAAGGGTAGAGTTAAGTCAGAAGCATAAAATGCAAACATAAAAGCCAACTGTGAATGCAACTTGCAATGCAAGGAAAAGCAGCAACTGTGACAATGTAAACAACACAGCGGAAGAGTTGCTTGATGGAGTTGATGGTGGGGGTTTGGGGGAAGTTGGCTAAAAGTGCACACAAAAATGGCAAGTATCGAAACAAAAGAAACGACAGCAACAGCAACGGCAACGGCAGCGGCAGCAGTTGCAGCTGCACCCAAAATCCAAAAACTGCAGCTAGACCAGAAATGGTAATGGCCTTTCAATGGGGGGGTGGTTGGTGGTGGAGGTGGGTTGGTTTGGTTTGGTTTGGGAAACTTAATGCGAAAATCTTGTTGCAAGCGGCGGAAGAGCAAGAGACAAGGGGTAAGGGGTAAAGGGTAAAAGGTGAGGGGAGCTGCTGCATAAAAGTCTATTGTTTCTGGATCATAATTCTCTTGTAAGCTGTGCGGAATCAAATGGATGGGTAAATGGGTGGGTCTCATTTTGCTCCCTTTGTGTTTGTGTGTGTGTGTGTGCAGGAAATGAACATCATTAATTTTGCCATTTTGCATTTGCATTGAAATGGTATTTCGATAGGGTTAAGATTTTGCTTCAAGCCTCGAACCCCCCAAACCAGCTTTGTGTCCAGAGTTTAACCCTGCTCAACGTGCAGTCTCATTCCATCTTTCTCTCTGTCTCTATCTCTCTCTTTTTTTTGTTCTCTGTCTCTCTCTTTCAACTGCTGTTCGCGATTGGCGCGACGTGACTTAATTTGGTTTTCTCACAACTAAATATTTGTTTCTGGCTAAGCGTTGCGAAGCAAAGGTTTGGGGATTGTGAAGGTTGGGCATACACCATTTATCAATATGACCAGAATTGAGTGAGCTCTCGCACTCTTTCTAACCCTCTCTCTTGCGCTCTATCTCTTTCTCTTTCTAACTAATAACGTCACACGCTGAATTGCGGCACGTTTTGCCAGCCAGACGCCAAAAACTGTCCAAAGTGTGTTGAAAAAGAGGCACAGAAACTAACACGTACGCAATGCCATGCACTGAAAACAATTTTGCAATGTTTTTATGAAATAGTTATTGGCATGGTACAATTTTATAAAGTTAAACTTGAAGATTGATATAATTGAGGTTCGTTCCTCACACTACTATAATATTTCTTACAGTGTAACTTAGAGTTGAACAACTTAAATGGGAAAACATAGGCAGAAGGCGTTTGGCAAAAGCAGGGAATACAATGGGCGGGAGGACAAACAGATTGCGTTTTATGCCTGGGCAAAAATCAAAGCTAAGCACTTTCAATAGGATTTATGCGTTTGAGATGTGAGAGCAGTTGGCTAATGTCTCTATAGGGAAAGAGAGAGACAGAGGAATAGAGAGACAGAGAGAGAGAGAGAGAGAGAGTTGAAGAGGAAAAGGCTCTGTGGATTACAAATCTCTCATGAATTAATAGTTGTTATCCTTGTTAGTTGCTGTTTTCTTATTAATCAGCACAAAGTTTTTGAAATAGCACAAACTGCAATTTACCGATAAGCAAATAGCCAAAATGCTGTTTGCACACACACACACACACACACACACATGCCCACCAATTATGACAAAGTGTGTGTGTGTGTTTTGGTTATTAAGTTTTATGATCAGTTTGTGTTTTGCGTCGAAACGATTTATTTGCCTAAGCGCAATTAATTGGAATTTTACGTGTTGATTTTGCATTTTGCCAAAGTTGTTCAATGCTTGAAATTCTTGGCAAATAATCCCAAAAAGCTATTGTGGTCTTACCTGGAATTTAGGCACATTAACACGATAAGTACGAATAAGCGTGTTTGTGTTTGCAAAAGATAGAAATTTGCTTGCATTCCTTTGACACATTCAACATACTGTGTTGGTTTTTCGAGTGATTGTTTTAAGCATTTGTTAAATTGTTACTAATAAAATTTGGGCAATAAAAGCTGAGCAGCTTTGTTCAAGTTGGATTAGGAAATGTTTTTGGTCAACATAAATCCATGCGAATTATATAACTAAACCTCTTTTATCTCTGTTCATTCAATTACTATCGCCAGACAGCCGGCAGCTTTAAGTGTCAAGGCATTTTTAGAGTTGTGTTCACAACACTGTGAAAATTTATGATAGCACGTGTCCACTTCAAAGGCTCAAATACACCGCACTTAATGCCCAAATCACACACACACACACAAAACTGGCCATCTTTAGATCCGTTCCTTTCGCCTCAAGCAAAACCGTAACGCTTAGCAAACAATAGCAAAATGTCCTAACTGCTCTACCGCAAACCCTCACACACACGCACATATCATATGCGATTCAGCAGCTGGGCTGAATGAACATAAAATGCTTTATGAGATTATTTGCTGAAATGTAGCGAATGTGTTCTTATTTTTTTCCCTCGCTTATTTATTAGCTTTTATTGCGCCTCAAGGTATGCAACGAAACGAGAAGAGACGAAACGAAGAGCGAAAACTGTGTTACACTGTAGAGAAAGGCATTAACCAAGATTCTTGTGGCCAAAACATTGCCACATATTTCATATTGTGCTTCAAGAGCCTTTCCTTTCAATTCCTTTTCGTTTTCGCTTACGTTTTTTCTCTATTGCGTTGGATGAAACGCGTTCAAGTGTTCAAAATTGCTAGGCAAAAGATTTGCATGGCATTAAAGGGCCCGTAAGTTTTTTGATACCTTTATTGAAATATAATTCGCTTAACATACGAATTTGCACATCTCAAATTCGTTACGGGCTGTTCCGATTCGATACCCCAAAATGGCTCTAAATCGCATTTGGATTTTAGGATTTTATTCCGATTTGAGGGCGCGTGACAAAAACCCAAACTTATATAACCAGCAGTCATATTTATGTCGCTGCTAATCTCTAACAAAAACACACACACTCAATTTTAAATCCCTTTCTCACTCTTTGAGCGGAGTTATCCTACTCTTGTCGAGAGTTCTCTCTGTCTGTCTGGCGGTCTGCTGCTGCTGAGTGTTAAGCCTGCTCTCCAACGCATTTGTTTTTTTTTTTTTCGAGCGGCTGTCACAGAAACGTGTGGGCTTTCGAGCCATCTGGAAATAGTCAGCATAATGCCATCGATAGCCAATGTCAAAAATGGTACTTCACAAAAATATGTGTGTGTGTGTGTGTCGAAAAGAAATGCTTCACAAACCAAAGAGCTTAAATTGTTCGGGTATTTAAAATGTATAACTAATACTTTAAAAAAATATTTAACAATAGTTTTACTTAAATTTGAATAAGCAAATATTCTTCAAGTGGGATTCAACTGTAAATATTTATTAAGGCTTCACATAATTGAATAAACTCAATAAATTGTTGCTCAACCAAAGCTCAGACGAGTGGTATTTAATTGATTTGCTGTAGTAAAAACACATAAAGAATTAAATAAATAGAATGAAAAATGCAACAGTGCCTGCCATTCATTCAAACATTGTGTATGCTAAAAGTTGTTTAAAAGCTAAGCCGCTTATGCCCAGTGCCATTCAGACATTCAGTCATTCTGTCATTCTGTCATTCCATCTGACTAAGTGCCAGGCGCGGCGAGCAACCATTTCGATACGAAAACACATGGATAAAAATGGAGCACTATGTGCGGTAGGTTTATTTGTAGCGGAAATAACTTTTTGATGCACAGCTTCCAAAAGGCTGATTCACCTGGCCACAACAGCCAACAGCGAGCCGTTCCAATGCGCTTAAACTCTAAAAAAAATAAAGGCTAACAACAACAACAGCAACAAGACAGAAAGCTACACAACAAAAAAGAAGGTTTTTTGGTCAAGTCCATTACTATTAAAAAAGTTTCAGTCGGCAACGACAGCAGCTAAACAAAAAATAAAAACAGACAAAAAAACTTTGTTGGAGGCCTGGGCCGGTTGGGCACAAAGATGACATCAAAGTTGTGAGCTTAATGTAATGGCAAGGAGAGTGGTGTGGTGTGGTGTGGGGTTGGGTTGGGTATGTGGTATATTGGAATACACACACACACACACACATACTCGAACATGTTTATATTCAACATACTGCTGCTGGGAAGTTAACGATTTGTGCCTGCTGCAGCTGCTCCTTTGGCAACTTTGTTTCACAATCGAGTACGAAATTCACTCGACTGGATTAAAAGATTAGTATAGAGATTATGAATCATGGTGTGTGTGTGGTGGGGCTTGAAGTCGGCGGCTCTTGGTTAACTATAAAGTTTTCATGTCCTGTGCGGCTTTTGTTGCTGTTCAGCTTGTTGAGCAGCAGCGACAGACATTATTGAGTTTAGAACTTTAAAATCCAAATTGTTTACGCTCCAATTGTGAAGTTTAAGGAAATATTGACAAACTCAAACGGGCGTCTGTCAATTGCACGGAAATCATTGACTTGACCCCTTTTGTAAGATAATTTAATTCAATGCGACCCAAGTTTGTACAACTTTCTTACTCTCACCTTTACCTGTTTGCACCCTAATTTAACGCCTTGACAATTTTTAATTTTTATTTGAAAACTTTCGCGCCTCGTTCAACAACTCTCAACAACTCACGTAACCATCCAAATCAAATCAAATTTTTACCACCTAACAAGAAAAAAAAAAATACAAAAAAAAGGTGAAGACGAAAAGTTGCCGCTCATTACGAATTCTAAAAGATTTCGTATCTTTTGCTTTTGCTTTAGCTGTTTTCGCGTTGACAGCGAAGGTAAAAATAAAGTTTGTGCATTAATTTTATTGCAGCAACATCTTGAATGACAAACCCCCAAAGAGCTCTAGTTCAATTGCTCTATCAAGATTGTCTTCTAGTTCCTTTTTTTTTTTTTTTGGCTCTCAACATTTTTATCAGCTGCAAAAGTTGTCGATTAAATTGGGTGCCCTTCAAATTGGTTTTGTTTTTGTTGCAGCGAAATTTAACAAAGGGTATTTAGGTTTGATAGTCTATTAAAAAGAATGATATTTTATTAAGATTTATTTTAAATTCTTAAAAATAACAGTTGCTGTTAAACTTCAACCATTTTGAAAAGAATTTAATATAATATTTTGTTTTCTTTACAGATTTAAATTGACATCTCATAAGGATAAGGAAATCATGTGAGTGCTATAATTTAAGCCATTTTCGACCAAGATATATATTGAAAAAAGTTAAAAAATAATTAGCAGAGTATTAAATATTCGGCAGCCATTTATTTTCGAATTTGTCCGTGCTTGTTTGCATTATGTTGTTGATTCTATTGTTATTGTTGTTGGGTGAGTAAAAGCGCTGTAAGCTACTTGAGATTTTAGCAGCACTTTGCTCAACTTGAACTTGGCCGGTTTTGGCCAATGAAGTGCACAGATTTGTTTACTTAGGTGACGAAAGGGTTGATTGTGAAACAGAGTTAATAGAAGGCAAAAACGAAGGAAGCAATTTAATGAATTAGGCATAATGTGTTAAGGAAATTTAATTAAAAAGACGACCCAACCAAGAAAACCTGGCGATTAAATACGCTCCAAAGATTGCTCAAGCTGCTTAGCTTGGCTTAGTTTACACACTCGCACGCACACGCACACACACACTCACGTAACGTATACGCAGTGTGTACAGCAAAATAAGATTTAAATCATTTGTAAGCCATGCATAGAATATTATTCAAAAGCGCATTACAAAACACTTTAACAGTTGTAAGCCCAACTGCAGAACAGGTAACAACAACAAAAAATAACAAACTTAATCTCAAAAATGCACACACACATACATAACTAAGCTCTAATGCGCAGCTAAGGATACAAATTACGAAACAATGACATCAACGTGCCTGTCAACAACTTGGCCCAGACAATAGTTTTGCAACAGACAAAACACACAGAGGGAGAGAGACGAGGGGTGACAAAAGGGACAGCTAGACATAGGCTAGGCTAGGGAATGGGTTGGGTTGGGCTATTGAGGTGCCTTTTAAAAGGTTGTGTTGGATGTTGGCCAGCAGCGAGCAGGTGCAGCGGACACTTCTGTCGCATACACACACAAATTACGTGCGAGATTGTGTCGAGTCCGAAATTCCTTGCCAGGAATATTTTTGATGTGAGTTAGAAAGGTGGTGGAGATGTGAGGTAGGGGAAGCACACTGGCGACAGACGACAAATAAAAAACAATTCCATACACATTTCAAGTTCAAATTGTACAGCTGTAGTTTGGCTTTAAAGAAAAAAAATAAGCTGAATTGTGGTTTGTTAATGGAAAAGGAGTTTCGTAGCTATTGAAATGAGGACCAAGGTTTTGCCTCTACTTCCTTCACAAGCAACTTAATGCAACATGATTTGATTACACAGCCAAGTTGCAACGCGTAGCAGCAGCAGCAGCAGCAACAATAGAAGAAAAACCAACTGCGCTTTGTTCAAATACATCGCAAGGTGCGAAAATTAATATTTACACTGTGCACAAAAACCAAAAAGGGTAAACGAAGACAAAAACAAAAACAGCATCAACAAAACAATTGTTCGCATTGTCTGTGTGTGTGTAGTATATAAAGCTCTTGTAATTAATTTCCTGATCCCTCGTTATACTCAATCTTTCGTCTGCCTTCTCCAACTACTGCCACTTCTCAACCTTTGGATCAAATGCATTATACTTGATGTTGCTGTACAGCGCCTTTCAACAATTGTTGTTGTTGTTGTTGTTGCCCCTGCAGCATTGCATTGTTTAGGTGCAAAATGCGTTTGGGCTACGCATGTTGCTGGCAGGCGCTTTGAATTTGCGTGGCATTCGCTTTAAAGTGCATCTACTCGAGCTGCTCAACTCCTTCTAAGCTCTTACCGAATGTGTGTGAGTGAGTGAATAAATGAATGGCTTCTTTTGAGTGGCATGCCAAGAGAGATAGAGAGAGAGAGCGAGAGAGGTTGCTTAGTTAGCTGCCTGGATTTGAATGCTGTCAGCTGCTCGAAAATCCAAACTGATATTCCAAAAAGAAAGCGCAACTCTTCTATGCCACACGGCAAGGAATTTAATCTTGCAGTCTGTCTTTGTCTGTTCACCAATCATTCAGATGCATTAAAGTTGCATAGCCTTGTGATAACGTTGCGTATACTTGTTAACTCATAGTTAATTCTTTTCTTACATTACAAAATCTACGATTGTTACCCATTTAATGCCACCTAAACAAGGAGTTCTAGTCTCGTGCCAAAATGAAATCTTTGACTGTTCAAGGACAGCAATTATGCCTTCGGAATTTTATATTACCAATTTAGTTGCTGCCATAATGCTGATCACACAATTAAATTTGCCGCAAACCATAAATTATTACCTCAAACAAATTGTCATCTACAAATACCAAATAGCAATACGTATACGCCTTGTGTATGTGTGTGTGCGTGTTTGGCTCAAGATACAAATAGGAAAAGATATTTCAAGCGAGAATTTAACTGCTGTTAAGTCGCGCATGAAGCAAGCAGAGAAACTTGCGAATGGCTCGCAGCTCGCAGCCCTCCCCAATGAATTATGTGGGCCTTGGACATTAAATGTCATTACGCAGCAACAATCAAAGAGAGATGGCAATAAACAGGCAGGACAAGGACACGGACACGAACAGGAGCAGGAGACAGCAGGGGGGACACAGTCAGCAGTCAGAAGGCAGGCAGGCAGGCAGGCAACAGCAGTGTCAAGCTAAGCATGAAATTAAAATGCGCCTAAGATGTATTGTCTCGTCTGTCATGAGTTCGAGTCTCGAGGCAAAAATGATGCCATCCATACTTAAGGTTTCTTTCTTCTATTTTTTTTTTTCAAACACCGCTAGGAATTTTGTCATCAAACAGTGTGAGTATTAGTGAGTCGGTAAACGGCTCTAGCTTAAGGTTTTAAGAAACTATTAATAATCCAACAGATACTGTTTTCTTATCAATAAATGAAGGATATTTGTTTGAATAGAAATCATATCTGAAAATTCAAAGAAAACCAAACGAATTTTGTTTATCAAATTAAATTTTGAAATAATAAACATGATTGCATTTTTTGTACCGTGTATTTTTGCCGTGCTGCTACGCGTTTCCTTTGCATCTTCTGCTTGTCTGTTTGGCTGTCATTTTGCTTATAATTTCATATTTCACACCGTTGTCTCAACTGCCGCAAGTTGGCAGCCAACTTAACAGCCCCTCAACCCAAACACCTCGTCACCAACTCTTGCCCAGCATTTCTTATTGCTTCTGGCTGCAGCTCAATGACAAAAGTGTGAAACAACTGTGCCTCGTGCCCCATTGTCTGGCATTCGTTTTCGTGTCCCCTTTTCTCTTGCCTTTGCTTTTGGGAATTATGCCAAAGCGATAATAACAATAAAATGAAAATGACTCTAAAAAAAAAACGAAACAAAAATAAAGTTCAACGCTTCGCTAGGATGCTTGCAGGATACGTTTTGCTTGCCAGCCAATACACACACACACACAACACACACACTTTATGCTTATTAAATTTCGTGTGGTTTATGAAAAACGCCTGTTGCATAATTCGTAACAGACTTCAGAATTGGTATTATGGTATTTGTTTTATTTGTTTTGTACTGGGCCAGAAACAAAATAAGGAACGATATTAATTTACAAACAAAAATGTGAATATTGTTTTGTTTGTTGTTTGCTTCATTTGAAATGCAAAATCAAAAAGCGAGCCACTCGCCATCCGCCACTTGCCACTTGCCACACGCAGCTGGCGACTCAATTAAATGAATGTCAAAGAGCAGCCGCTGGAACACTCACAATGGCTTCCTCTGCTGGCTTAACAATTCCTTTGACACAGCGAGACAGACAGGACGACAAATATGAGCTGCTGCTGCTGCTGTTGCTGTTGCTGCCACTGACAATGAGTGTGGCAACTGTATGCTGTGCCTGCCCTGTTGTTGTCCTGTGGCCAGCCAACAATGTCTGTCTCTCTATCTCACTCGCACTTCGTGTGTTTGTTGCCATGGAAATGAATATTAATGCTGGGCGAATCGCTCCCTTCGCTCATCTTTGAACCCATCACGGCTTCGGACCCGGGCTTCGACAAAGTCCTTTGGCCGCAGTGCGGCTCAGCGCGCACTTTGCTTGGGCATTAATATTTATCAGCGGTATCGGAATTTCCTCCAACTCTTCGACGATTCCCTTGGTTAAGTAACACATTAAGCATACAGTCTTTGCTTCTTGCCATTCACTGTTGATCATATTTCAATAAACAAATTTAATTGAGCTTGCCGAAATGCCCCAAGAACAAACAAAAAAATTCTTAGCTTCTTCAATTATAATTATTTAAGTTGTTTTCATTATTAATTGATATATTTTTTATGAGCTCAAATTTTTAACGCCATAAAATTCACACCTTAAAAAGCCATTTGAAATAAAAAAACACACAAGCATATTAACAACAAACCTCATAAGTCAGATGAAAGAATTTTAAGTGGCTTATTAATATGAGCAATTAATTAAAAAATGTTAATAAAGCAGTGCCTGTTAATATTGCTCATATAAATATACACATTTTAATTCAAGCATTTTATTAACTGATCATTTTTTTTTTGTTTATAAATATTTTCTCGTGATTTTTCAACTGATGTGAATGAAAATTAAATACATTTAACTGCACAGCTCTTGAGCTACAATAATATTATATGCTTGAAATGCGGCACCCTTGAACGTGATTAAACCTTATCATTTAACCACACACACTCGGAGCGTGTGTGTGTTTGTTGTGCTCTGAGCCATTGTCAACATTAATGAAATTTACTTGTGCACGAAACGAAATTAAATCATTAACACCTGAAGCGTATGCGTTGCCATCGTTGACATCGAAGTTGCAACTCCTACGAATTGTCCGAACTGGACATTGCAAGTCTGTTCAAGTATGTGATGTTAATGTTAATACCCTGTTGTTAACATCAGCCTGAAAGAAGTGTTGCATTTTCTTTATATTTTATAATAATTATGATTAGTTATTTAATCAGAAACAATTTCCAGGGTATTTATGGAACATTCTCATTGAAAAGCTGTCTACTGTTTAAAGGGCCAACTTTCAATAGCATTTAAAACACACTTCAGAGGGTTGTTTGTTCTCAGCTCTCAACTCTTACGCCATCTCGCTGCATGTCTCGCTTTTATTGCGACAGTAATGCAATTTGTTGACATTGGCTATGCCGTGTTAATAAGTCGCGCCACGAAACGGTAATCCAATTTCCCAGGGCTGCACAATTCCTCCCTCATTGCATGCCCATTGAACTTGGCCCCCAAAAGGCTCGGAACTTAATTAATTAGCAGCCCAAACAAAAAAAACGAAAACTTTGCTACAAAAGTTTCTAGCCACAATCTGATACACTTGCAGCTAGTTGCACAATCAAGAGAGAGAGAGAGAAAGAGAGAGAGAGAAAAACACAGCACTAACCTGGCTAAAGAACTTTGCGTGTATTTACTGTTTTTCTTTGGGATTTTCGTTTTGGGGATTTCTCGTTGTTGTTGTTGCTGTTTTTGTTTTTTGTTGGGCCCTCAAGTGCAGGACAAGGTTTATGTTCAGTTTCTGGTTTTTGGTAAAGAAGCTTTTGTGTTTTTAGTTACGCTGCGAGCCGGAAACGAAGCAAAAAACCCGGCTCAGGCTCAACAACGTTTGGGTTTTTCGTGTATGTGTGTGTGTGTGTGTGTGTACAGTGTTGTGCCTTACCGCAATCGCATTGTGGCATTGTCCGCATCAATGTTGTCGCCTACTATTTTTGTTACCATATCCGGACTGCCAGCCTGGATTAATGGTCGTCCATACCATGTCCATCTGTATAGAGTGGAATGGCACAAAAATTGATTTTACTTTTTGATTCATTGCACACACAAACACACATCCTTTTTTTTGTGAGGTCCTTGACGTTGGCTAACAAGCGACAGCTGCTGCTTCTATTGCTGCAGTTCTAACTTCAATAATTTCATTGACAAATCTTTGGCTTTTGGCACTCGCACAGTTTACGAAACTTAACACAAACGACGCCAAATGAAAGCCACAAACTGACGAAAAGTTTTAAGCTTTCCAAAACTCTAAAGAACTTTACACACGAACACACACATATAAAGACACACACTTTGGTACACTCGTAGCCAGCTGTAAAATTAAATTAAAGTTATTAAATCATCAATTCAATCAGACAATTAAGAAAGTTGCCAGCTTGGCAAGTTTTTTAGCCACATAAACTCAACGACACATGTGGCAAGCCACCAAAAGTGGCTCTGCCCCTTATTATACTGCCACACACTCCCAGCTAAAAGTCAACATTTAGTGCCATATATACTATATTCAACAGATATTTAAAAAAAATAAAATTTGTAGCATTTCCAAATTTAATTTAAACACACACAAAATTCAATTTGTGGTTAGCAGCGAATGAAGTCAAAAATTTCGACGCTTGATTTCGCTTTATTCATTCAAACGAGTGTGTTTTTGAGTTGTTAGGGACTCAAAGATACCCTATAAGCTTGATAAATGCCAATAAAAGGGACGGCTTTGTTTGATTGAAAGTTGAACAATAATAAAATTCAAAAATAAATTAACAAAATCTTTTGTAATTGAGTATTTTAGATTGCTTTTGTGATGTACTCTTTGTAGAGGGTATGGATATTCTACCAAAATCACAATTGCCACAGCTTCTTACAATGAGTTTATTAAAGTCACAGCTTCAACATTCAAACAGACAATTACAAAGTGCAATGGTCACTCCGCTGGGCTTTGATGTCAACACCTCCACCCCTTGACTTGTCATAGATTTCAATTTCATTAACGCTTCGACTTTTGTTTCATCCTGTTGGGGCGCAGTCCTAACTGTCTAGCTGTCTGTTTTGTCGACATGTCTGTCTGTCGGTCTCTCTGTCTGTCTGTCTTTGTCTTTCTGTCTAACTACCTCGAGGCATGAGGTTCAAGTTATGTACTTACCTAAGGATTTTTAGAAGGACTTGTTGCAAATAGAAAACTAACTTTAAATCTCACTCTCTCTCTCTCTCTCTCCCTCTTTAATAATCTTACTACAGTGAATTTTTGCAGCTGCTTTATAGTCCATTTAAGTTATAGAATTATTTGTCAAGTAATCTATTTACATAAACTGTAAGTTAACAAAAACTTTACTTATTCTTCTTCAAATACTTTGATGTTTATTTGCAGGAATTTTCTATTTCAAGTCTGTTTTTGTAGAGGCTGCGCTTTTGATTAGCTTAATACGAAAAATATCGAACATCAAGCATTGATTGAGCTCTTTCTGTGCCTGGCACTAATGAAAATAACACAAATATTTACCGTACTTACCTGGTTTTCGTTCTCCCTTTCGACTTTGCCAAATAGCAGCTGTGGGCGAGGAAGGGGGTGGAAGGAGAGGGCATAAAGTGCTGCCTATCAACAACAGCAGCAGCATCACCAGCTCCTTGCGCCAAAGCGTGTCCTGTCAGCGCTCGGCATGATTTTCAATTTGTGATCTTAATCAGCAGGTGTCCTGCATGGCCAGCTTTCCACCTCTCTTCTTTACTTCCTCTTCTGCCGCTTTCATTGCTTCTTTTTCTTTGCTTTGCTTGAAAAATTTTTTTTTTTTTTTTCATAGCTTTTTTGGGTTGCCTATCAACATGGATGTCAGCGGCATCGTCGTCATTGCCTTTTTATTATTTTTCCATCTGGGTTTTGGCTGGCTGCCTACTAATAGCAGTTGCTATTGTTGTTGTTTTTGTTGCTGTTGGCCTTTGTGTCAGCTTTGTTCCACTCACAACGAACGTTCAACGTTCAACGGCAAGGCATTAACTTTTGTCATTTTGAGCACCCCTCAGTCACTGAACAATGCAATGTGAATTGGCAGATCCTAGGATCCAGGACCTCATGACACTCCTTACCCGCTCCCGCCTAACGCCTCCCGCCACAATAATGTCTAGACTGTCTGTTTTGGCCGGCTGCTGCTGCTGCTGCTGCTGCCCAAAGGCTGCCCGCTGGCTTTGGTCTACTGCTGTGTTCATTTAATTAAATTACACCAAATTGTTTGGGCCTTTCCTTTCATTCTCAACTCGCAAAACAACAACAACAACCACAACAACAAAAACGAACAACAAATCCCATAAAATGTGTAGAAAATTACAAAATATGTTGGCTTGAAAAAATGTTTACTCAATGCCTGTTGCGAATCGTTCTCATTGTCCTTGTTGTCTTTAAAGTGTTCGTAATTGCTTTGGCAGTTTTTGCTCATTCACTCGCTTGTTCAATTGAAAAACAATTTGGCTTTTTAAATTATGTGAAATACATGAGGAAAATGAGTACAACAAATGCCACATAAATAATACTACATACAGCAAGAAAGCATAGTAGAATATTTTGTTTTTCATTTTTATATTGTGGGAAGATAGGCGTAACAGCTGCGCCAAATGTATTTTTCGTTTTTGAAGTATGAATTGAAATCTGTGTGTGTGTGTGTGTGTGTTTGTGTGTGTGTGTGTGTGTGTGTGTTGTTCGTTGTCGGTATTTATATTTGTATTTGTATCTGCGTATCTCTGTTTGAGTTTGCTTTTGTGTGTTTGTACTTCTGCCGATATGCTGTTATCAATATGCCATAGACGTTTTGTATATTGTGTTGTGCCAGAATTTACAATAACATCAATTCGCTAACAAATCGCCAACTATGGCTGGAATAACAATAAATTTGAAATGTCTTGAAGAAAGCTTGAATTAAGCTTTGATAGCTTAAACTAAAATTTAAGTTTTGAATTGATATTGTAAGCTATTTTGGGAACATTTCCTTAGTTCAGTTTTCGTGTACAAAGACTGTCAAAAGTTTTCAAACAACTTTGGCACCGTAGATTAAAATTAAAGACTTTGTAACAAATTAATATTAATATTAAATTAGGTTTGACACATTTATGACCATAAGTCATACCTTTTTGTAAACACATAAATATATTTGTTGTTTTAGTTTTGTACTTATTTAGTTTCTGATTGAATCTTCATTTAGTAGAAATAACTGCGAATAGCTATTTGCACACTTTCTTTGACTTTGCCCCATCGTACTTGGTCGACAATTGTTTTTACATATTTCGTTGCCTACTTTTTGGGGGCTGGTGGCACTTCGCAATGCTTTTTCCAATCAAAATCATAAAATATAAGTTTGCACTGCGTAAATTTCGAGTGCTTGCCACAGCTGCTTAAATATTTTTTAATTTGCTTTATTGTTGTTGTCGCTGTTGTTGTTGTGTGCACGACGTTAAAGCTCAAGTAATAATTTTGTGGAAAAAGTTACTTTTGCTGCTTCGGCTGCTGCTGCGGCTGCTGCTGCCAACTGTTGCCCCACGCAGTGATTAATCATAAACCGAAATCACTTGGTACGCGCAGCTGTGAAACACAAAACATTCAAACTCTTGCCGCTTTCCAGTCAAACAAAAACTTGTCATTCAAACAAAAGATGAAAAAAAAAAACACAAAATGGTGCAAAAGAGAGTTTGAAAGGCAGGTAAACGACGGTTAGGTAACTTTGCGGCTCTCATATTGATCAATCAATGTCAATTGGCTCTTGTTGCAAAATCCATAAGCAATATGATAACCATTTGGCAATAAACTCCGACAACGAATGCGAATTTCTGTCCACCTGTCTATCTATCTACCTGTCCGTCTGTCTGTCTGTGCATTTGTCTAGCGCTGTCTTTGTAACAATTTGAGTGATTTGATATGGCACAGAACTGCAGACACAACACAAACACACCCAACACACGCACACCCATTCTCTACTAATCCTTTGATTGAAACAAATTTCCAATATGTAACGAATGCGACGAAAAGCGACATTTTGTTTTTGTTAAACTACGACTACGCCAAAAAGTGTCACGTTTTTTATGATCGATCATTTGCTTTGTTGTTTTCGTTCTTCGTTCTTTCTTGCTTGTTGCTTTTCTTTAGTACAAATTGGTCGCACCCCTTTTGTCTACTGAGAGACTTTTATTTGCTGCTTACTTATTTCTTGTTTTCGAATGTTTTCCCTGTTGGCTGTGTTGCGTCTGGTAATTTTATGCTTTTGACAAATTCGAGTTTAAGTGGATTACTTTTTACATTTGTGGAGACAACCCCCCACCCGTATGCAAACGATTGTATATTTAATGTTCTGTTCTGTTCTCTTGTTGGCTGATGATTAATTAATTGTAATTGCACGTTGCACGTTTTGTGTCTGATTTTCTGCGAGATGTTTTGTAAAGTAATTAATTTTCATTTGCATTTTTACGTGCGTTAAAAATGTTTACTTATAAATTTGCAACGAATAAAAAATGAAGAAATAAATACAGATTTCCTCAGCGATTTTTTTGAATGGTTTAATAATTATATTTGATTTAATGAAAATGCATCATTAAAGCATTTTCTCGAAACTCTTTATAGAGTTGATCTTTAATCCATTCCTTGCCATATGGTGCATATGTATTGGTTTTGGGTTGGAAAACCAAACAGCTGATATCCACAAAAGAGTCCATGAAATCGAACAGTTGCATTATATCGTACGTAAAATTGGTAATATCGGGATATTCGCGCTTTAAATGCTCGTCGTATATCTTGCAAATCGCATTCAAACCATCCATTAAGCTATCATATTCTCCATAAGTACGCGTTTTGGGGCATGGCTGCGGATGAAGCATTAATATCGTATGCGACATAACTAAAAGTTGCCTAAACGAAAAGTTTGAGGTATTGAGAACACAAATCGATTAAAGCAAAAAATTCTTACTTGATGTCAGCTCTTGATTTAAATAGTTTTATAAGGTAAAACTTAATTGTCGTGCAATTAAGTCATGAATTTAAGATTTGGTATTAACCAAATAAAAACGTGAAACTTAATTGTCGTTGAATTAAGTATTGAATTTAAGATTTGGCATTTACCAAAACGATTGCTGAGTTGGATGGAAATATCAAAGCATGCTCATTATTAAAAAAAACATATCGTTAAAAAAATAATATTTACTTTCTGCATAAAAACTTAAAGCAACCCACTAACTACGCTTGACATTAATTTGGTTTAAAAGGCTCGGCTCGCTAGTTCCAAGTTTGTTGAAAATTGTCCCGTGTGAGCAATTAGAAGAGTTAAGGGGTTGTTTAACATCTTAAACACGTGCGTTCGCTTTCATTTTCATTTCCGTTGTGCTCAAAACTTGTTGGTCCCCCTTCTCGTAATATACTTAAGTATGAGCTTTTGCTCATAAAAGATTTAAGCGTCGTTGCCATTACAAATGCAATTTTCGCAAAAAAAAACATGAAAAAAACTTTTGATTTTGCCAGGACAGCAGCAACAGCAGCAGTTGGCTGGCTCTAGTCCTCCTTTTATTGGTCTCATTAAACGAAAATGTTTGCGATTCCAGCAAGCTCAACTTGGGCTTTAGACACACACACAACGAGAGTGAGAGTTCTTCTCTCGATTTTCGGTATTTGGTTAGTCAACTCACGTTTTTGGCTACCTTTCCGAAGAAAAGGTGTGCGGCGTTGATTTTTGAAAAGTTTTTAGCTCAAAAGTGCGGCTTCGAAGATTTGAATGCTTTTTCACTTGACATTCCGTTAAAGTGGTTGTTGTTTGAAGTGTGTTGTTGTTGGTATGGCCGGCCAAACGTGATTCGATTTCGATTCGTTTTGGTTACTTGGCCGCCGCCAAAAGTGGCAACTTTGATATACTACAACCAAATACAATTAAGCTGGCACTGATGCGCAAACTGGCAACTTTTCTCAATCTTTCCCTCTGCCTTAAACGCACCATCAAACATTATTTCTAATTGGTTGAAATATACTAGTTCGTTGCCTTTTTGTATTCATATTCATATTGATCGAGATTCAAATTCAATTTTCACAAATTATTTGCTTGGTTAGTTTTGTGGCTTCCACAAAATTGTTTGGCTCTTTGCGACTCACACTTACGTGTTACATACGTGTGTGTGTGTGTGTGTGTGTGCCTGGGGCTTCCTCTTCATTATCTGTGAAGCATTGGGTAACCATAAAATGGTTTCCCCCTTAGGAAAGAGAGACAATCCATCAGCTCACAGTTTTGGCCACAATGCTTGAGTTTTGGGTATTGAGTTTCCTTTCTGACAGCTCCATTGAATTCTAATTGAATCGTTTCGAACCCAAAAATGACAATAGCAGTTTAACAATGGCTTTAACACATAACCAAATACGGATATCTGTCACTCAGATGGGATGAGTTCTTATTTAATGATTAAAAATAGTGATTAAACGTTGAAGACTTCACCATTTAAGTCAAAAGAAGATAGTTTTTTTTAGCAACATTTTCTATATTAAATAAAGTAGTTATAAATATATATGTTTTAATCCAAAATGATTGCTTTTAAAACAACTTAAACTGACACAAATTTCCGATTCAACAGCTTTTGACATAGTAACATAACCAAAGTTCTTTTCGAATCGTTAAATCGATTGCGATTCGCCGAATTTTTGTGGGCTTTGTGGCAAAATATGTGAAAGCTTTTCGGAGCGATTAGGTGCCACATCGAGAGCGAAAAATGTTGATGCCGATAAGAACATGATAATGATGTCTAAGTCGCAAAATCCAATAATGAAAATTAATTTCATACAGAAGCAGACAGACAGACAGACACACACACACAGAGGAGGCAAAGTGCTGTGGCATTGGTGGTGGTGTGGCTTTGTGTTACCCACAAGACCCTAAAGCAATTTATGCCAATTTTCACACACAGACATGCATGAAATATTTTTTGACACCTGCAGAATTCCTATTGACAGCGAAACTCCGAAATACGCGTTTGAATTTGAAGCGTTTAGCATTTGGCTGGCTTTCGGTGGGTGTGTGTGTGTGTGTGTTGGTTGTACATGACAGCCGCAGGCTTTTCGCCGCTTCTATAAGTATGTGTGTGCTATGAGCGGCATACGTAAAATATTTGACAGTTATTTTAATGAAATTATGCAAGCGCACTTTCACACATTCAACAACCAAAAAGCTGCAAGCTATAAGTTGTTGTTGTTGTGTGGCGTCACGTATTTTGTGGGTTAATTATATGCATTGCGAATAAGCATTCGCGGGGTGGAGAGGCATTATCAAATTTGGTTATTTAATTAGCTCAAATTTTACCGGCAAAAACAAAAATGTTGTTCGACAATAATTACCAAAAAAAAAAAAAAAAACTTTTAGTGGAGCTGAAGAAACAATAATAACTACCTTTAATCAAAAGCAACTACTATGAGCCCCTTGAAAAGCAGAATACTTTTTCCTTGAACCAAACATTCATTTCACTGTTGTTCATATTGAAAATCATGTTCAAGTGCCTTAAAAAGTTTTTCTGCTGCAACCTTTTCTATTTGTTTGTATAATTTTTTTTTGTTGTTTGGTGATTTTCTGATTTCACTTTGTGTCATCGTCTCGAAACATGAAACTCCCAAGTGGCCAAGTTGCTCTCCAGAAAAAAGAAAATGTCGCATTCACTGGACCTAAGGGAAGCGCGGACGCTGAATCAGGCAAGCCTGAAGCTCAGAGCAGGAATTGCTGACAGCACAAGCATTTGAGCCAAAAAAAAAAAAAAACCACTCGTCACATGCACAGTCCCAAAATGAGCTGAAAATTGATGGTGGGAGCAGGTTGGGGCATGAAACTAAAGCTCAGGGCACGTGTTGAGTGCGCACAAAAGTATGCTATGGAGCACATACAAGCAATCTTTTATTTGATACGTTTTTGATTTGAGAACTGAACTGTCTCGCGCCGCAGCCAGACAATGTCAATGTGTGTACATAACATGCTCCCCCCCCCCCCCCTCCCTTGCCAGCTGTCGAAAACAATGACAGAGTAGGAGTGGAGGTTTGTGACAGCAGGTAGGACAAGTGGGAAAAGGGGGGTTACTAACTGCGCCCAGTCTCAAGTGCATCATGACAAGTGAGTCTTTTTTTTTTTGTTTCCTTTGGTATTGTCGAACATGCTACAACCTTCTAATGCTGCCCGCCTTCTTGCTTCCTTCAACCACCTTTTAGTGTATGTTTTTCTGGTAATTTGATTTTCATGCGCGCTACGAGATTTGTCAGGAACGCCAAGTTATCGGTGTATTTGACGCCATTGGCCCAAAAAAGAAGCAAAATCAAGATAGAAAAATTACAAACATGGCGTTTAACCGAAAAAGGAAACGTGTGCTGAATTGTCAAATTATTTGTTGTTGTATAATTTTCAATGTTGTTTTCGAACTAATCGAAAATCTTTGTTCGATTTGATTTCCTAGCGAATAATTTGAGCAGCCCGCGGCTCAAAATATTTGTTATGTCAGCGTACGAAAGTTAAAATAAATCCAAATTGGTGACAGACAGCACTCCTCCCCTTCACATGCGATGTGGCACGGTGTGCTGATGAGGCACTTGCCGTTAAATTTACTGTCACAAATTTTTTGTGTTGTACATTTTTTTTTTTGTTTTTGATTTTCTACGATTCCATTGCGCACGTATTTGTCGTTTCCATTACAGTTTGTGCTGATTTTGATTTGCTGGACGAGTTGGTTGCCCCGCGCATCTGCCCCTGTCATTCAATCTCAAATTCACTCAATCAGTCAGTGCGTCAAACTGGCTAACTGACTGACTGACTGGCATTTTGCCATTTTCAGTTAGTCATTGCGTCAACAGCTTGCTGAGGCAAAGGGCGTATGCCACATCAAACCAACACACACAGACACATGCATGTGTTTTTGGAGTCACGTTTATTGTTAGCCATTTTTTGGTTGCTGTTGTTGTTGTTGTTGCCTTTTTCATTTGCCGACTTATGACTTTTGTGCGCGCCTAGTCAATTTCTATGCTATACTCCCCCCGTTTTCTGACACGCCTCCCTCCATCTATGAATGTGGGGGACGCATTTGTCATACTCAAATTTAAAATTCAATTTACTTGCGTCATAAATTTAATAGCTAAGCTCTGGCGCGGAATCAGAGTTGAGTTGATTTCGACCATTTGGCCGTTTGGCCAAAAAAGGCAATGAACGAAAGGGCTGTGTCGTGTTGGGTTTGTTAAAGCGGTGCAATACATTTAATATTCGAACAGCTGCGCATTGCACAGAAAAATAATGCATTAGTTTGGCAGACATATAAATGGGTTATGAATTTTGTATATATGTACATACATATATTGACGAAAAGTTTTCATGTCATTTTGCCCTTAAATTCTTTCAATAATTTCTTGTATCTGGCAACGCTCTGCATTGTGGTTAACCAGCTCAATCTAACCTCACTTATGTCTGCTATTTTAGCTAGAGATTGAAAAATAATTGAGAAAATCCAACTTTGTTGTTTTTTGCAGTAGTTGCTGAACTGTTCTCAACTTTGTACCTAAACTTAATAACTTCAGTGGCCAACACACATATATACTTTTTGGTTTTATCTGTTTTTGAACTTGTTACTGGCTCTCTTTTTTTGACAAATTCGAAACGACAGCTGTCATGCTAATTGCTGAGCTTGTTAGACATATGAAAGACTTTTATCCCACACACACACACACATGTCTCTGTGTATCTGTGTGTGTGTTTGTAATGTGATGAAACAAAAGTGCGCCAATTAGAATGAAAATGCAGTTTTTAAGCTCTGACAATTGCGCAGACAACTTACAACTAAATGTGCGCCCAACCGCAAAAGCCAGAAAAGTTGATTTCTTAACAACTCCCAAAAAAAAGGAGGCCACAAAACCGCACAGCAATGTCAGAGCGTTACAGGCAAACAGCCGACTAAACAAAAGTAACAACAACATTTCATTTTGAAGAAACCCAAAAAATTTTGCAGTATGAATCACCACAATTTTAAGCCCAAAATAAGTTGAAGGTGTGTGTTTGTGTTTCGTTGTAAGTTAGTTGACTGCATGTTGTCTCTATTTTGTGGCACAGCCGGCCTGCATGCTCATCTGCAAATCCGTCCACACACACGCACACACACACACACACACACACACACACACACACACACAGAGACCCATTTGATATGACTATTAAAAAGATGAATGCAATGCAAATGGAGACTGCAAAAATAGCATTTGGTTTGATGATGATATTCTTCAAGTGAGTTGCATATACTACATATGCGTTAAGTTGGTTCAAACAATCGATAACTATCGATATTTTATAATAATCAGCAGTTATCGATACTTGTAGAACACCCAATAATTATCGGTAATTTATAAGAAGTAGTGTTTCAAACAAACCCATTTACTTAAAACAAATTGCGCAACACTTTGACAATTTATCGAATATTTATTCGATAAAATTCTTGATAGTAAACCATAGATTAAAATTTATTTCTTAACATTAGCCAACTTGTTTAAAACTCAACTCAATATCAATATGAAAATATCGATAACTTAACTCCAATGAGATATCGATATCTTATGATTTCAAAATACATCAGAATCGGAAACTAAAAATATGTCATTAAAATAATGCATATATTGTTACAACTACTTTTGAAACACAAATACTTATTTCAAAATGAAGTGTATCACTTATTCGTCTTGCCAATCATATCAATTTCTCCATAGCCTTTGTGGCTTGTAAGATAGTTGAGTTTGGGTAGGTTGAACTGGTTTCTAACCCACATATGGTTTTGGGTTTGCGGAGTAGATTTTTTGATTTGCGCTTGTCACGCTGACAAAATTTACATACATACACACACATATAAAACTAAGTCCATTTTAATTGAGTTTTTCACCATGTGACAGACATTTGCAATATTAAGTTCAACATACAACCTATTAGTACTGTGTCACATGCATTTGATTTCATTTACTTTTTTTTGCACAATTCACAATTTGTTATGCCTGGCAATTGGGCAACATTGTCGCAAATGAATTGTTGTGAATGATATGCAAATTTTCTGAATGCTTTTACATATGTGTGGTGCCATTTTGCTGGTCACGCGATTCAAATCCAGTTACAACAAAATTGTACAAGTAACATGACAAATTAAAAGCCGCACTTGTTTCTAGTTTTCCAATTTTCCTCAATTTGTTTCGAACGGACGCAACCGACTGCAGTATACTCGATACCTGTTATATAAGCGTAGTAAATTTTGTAAAAAACCAGTAGACAAATTTAGCTAAAGTACCAGGCGAGTATGGTAAAAGAAGATGAGGACTCTGCTTGAGGACGACAAAGTTTTTTTTGTTTTTCTTCAATTGCTAGACTTTACCGCAAGATTTTCATCGCATTGCGCAACGACTGTGTTTGTAATGTTTTTGTTTTTCTTCATCTAATTTTGTTCTCTTGGCATTTATTTTTATTTCTTTGCGTTTTTGTTTTTGGGTGCGTAATCAGCGGCAGGAGCAACAACAAAATAAGTTTAACTGCAAAAAATAAATTGAATAAATAACAAAAATTTGTATTTTTCTTGTATTCAAAACAACAGGAAATTGGTGAAGAGGCAAGATAAGTTGTTGGAATATCAGTAAAATCCAGAGCAAGATGCAGTCGAAAAGGTGAGAGAAATAAATGTTGTGGTCTGGACATTATTTAAATCTGATTAGCTTAGGTTTAGGACGGAAATGATTAGGTTTTGTGCAGGATGTTGGCTGTCACTGCAAACGGAAACGTTGAGGTTGTTGTTGTTTTTCTTTTGAAGCGTATTTGTCTGTTTATTGATACCTGTAAAATACTCAACTCCAATTGGGATTACTTTGTTTTTATTTTATCTCGCATCGTTCTGTCTAAAACAAACATTGCAAATTCAGTTTTAGTTGCTTATTTCATACACAAAAATTGACAATAGCTATTCCGTTTTTTATACTACATACATATATACAGAGATAGTTGAATAGATTGAGCTCCCCCCGAAAGCAATGCCCAAGTGCATTTCTCCAAATCAATATGCAATATTTATAGTAACCGCAAGTAACAGATTTCAAAACTGGCAACACACACACACACACACACAGAATGCCAGTCATAAGAGCAGCCCTCAAAACCCGCTTTCCCACTTTTATGGCAACAATTGAACCATGAAAACCTTAAAACTGGGTTAGCTGTCGAGATTTTCCCCAACAACATCAACAGCATATAGGAATTGAAGCGGGAACGTGAAACATTGACAGACCAAACCCATCACAACCGGAGCATTTGGGATTGGCAATGCATTTGCAATTGAGCGCGCGTGGCCCACAAAAAAAAAAAAATAACCAATCCCAAAAAAAGAAAGTATGAAAACAAAAGGGAAAAATCAAAAAAAACGACAACAAGGTAAAAATCTGAAGCTGAAGCGCATTCAGCCAAGCGAAATGCAAGCCGATGCTTTTGCCACGCCCCTGCAGTTCCATTCACCCATCCTCTTCGGCTTCCACGATATCTGTCAAGTGAACTGGAAGTGATATGCCATAGTCCTAGGCGAGCAGCAGCAGAACCAGCAAACGAAGGACGAGCGTGTTCACGTGCAAAATTGCAGCTGCAATTCCCAAATGGCTTCTAATTCGTTTCTTGTCTCGTATCATTCTTTCTTTGTATACCCTTGGTAGAAAGTTTTCCATGAAGAACGTCTACAAGCCAAAATATAGGACAAGGTTCTGACTAGTTTCTATATAATCCATCTGATGATTTTTGTAAAGTGAATAAGGTTTGCTTTTTTCTTAGCTGCTGAACTTTTCTACAGGTGCTATATCTGAGAAACGTTAATTTTGATAATATTAAGCAAGAGTATTGAAATCCAACGGGTTGCCACAGTTTGCTTCTGCTTGTTTTTATTCCCAAATCAAATTCATTTTTCTTGTAAGAGTGTGTGCGTAACTGTTATTTGAGCGTCATTTTGAGTGTGATCGATGGCTGCTGCTGATGGAAAGGACATGCACAGCAGGAAGGAGATGGATTTTAATCAGCAACTGAAAGCCGATCGTTGGCCCCAATGTGCAGACAATGACAACGACTGATATCCTTTTGCGGCTTTGCATTGCCCAGGTCCAGGCATATATCTCACGCACACACACACATGCAGCTGCTCATGGACTTGCACTTCCGTTTCCGTTTCCATTTTGAAGCAAAAATGGGAGTATGAGGCAAAGAAGAACACGGCACATTTGTCCATCTTCAGCAGCTGCAACTTTAGGCAGGCAAAAAACGGGGTTGAGTAGGCTGAGAGCAGGAACACTGATTGTTTGCACACGCTGCAATGCCACTAAATTGTTTGCCATCTATGTGTGTGTTTGTGTGTGTGCGTGCAATGCCATTAACAATACGCCCAATGATGCCAAAACTGGCAAACGCGCCAAAGCCATTGTTATTTCGGCGGTCGATTGTTGTTCTTCCGGCTTGCGTGAGCTTACTGCGGCTCCAAAAACCAACTCTCTCTCTACTTCCAGTTTCCCTCCGCACGCTCCCCTCAATCTACGATAGCCGCAAATTGTGCAAACAAGCGTGGGAACGAGCTAGCGATAAATACTGGGAGCAAAAGAGAGAGAGGAAGGAAAAGCGAAAGAGCCATCGTTTCGTCAGAATATTTCATGCAAAACTTGTGCCACAAATCGCTTCAATTTTGTTGCGTGTTCGGGTTTTTGGCTCTGTTGTTGTTTGTTGTTGTTGCTGTTGTTGTTGTTGGTTCTACTCTCATCTGAGTTTGAGTTGTTTTTTCAGCTCGGTTTGCTCTCGACTGCAATAATCTTATTAGCAGTTTGTTGTTTGAACCTAATCAATTACCAACGTAATTACAAACTTTACTAATCTGCTTAGGTCGCAACATATCGCACATCGAACAGAGAACGGGCATAGACAGAAAGCGAAAGGCTGGGTGGTGGCAGCAAAAAAGCAAAGGTGCGAGAAGGAAGAAAGCAGTAGCATCTGAATTGCCATGGCTAACGACGTCCATTTATGGCAATGTATCAAAACAGATGCTCACGTTTTGCCATTTTTTTATTGCTTTAACGAATCGTGTTTGGAGCGCTGTATTTTCAAAAGATTTCTTTAACAATTTTACGGAGCTTTCGTGCCCTTTTCATATTTCATCCTGATAATTCAATAGTTGCTTAACTGCTTATCAGACGTCAAAATTCAATTTATCAAAATAACAAATACATTCCTTCAGATACTTTTGTTGTTGCCTTTCTATCAAACTTCTATCGTAATCAAAAGCCAAAATATTTGAATATGCCAAAACAAAATGAATGCCGTTTTTTTGTTTTTTTCTTTTCGTTTCCTACTGAAACTCCCAAGGCGACCCTCATACATAAGAGAAGCATCAAAAACTTTTGTACGCATGATTTAAATGGAAATAAATCTTGCGTTAAGATATTTCTACTTGGATTTGGATTATGCAACGTGGCTCAAACTCGACTTGGCTTGGAGTTGGTGATGGATCTGCTGCGTTCGTTTGGGACCACTGCTGTTGCGTCACGTAGTTGGTAAATTTGTTTACATGTTGCTGTCGTCGTAGTTTTACTTTTAGTTTTCTTTTTCCAAAAAAAAAAAACCTACCCCAAACAAACAGTCGCATCTACAATTGGCATAAACTTTTTCATATGCAAATCGCAAGTTTAGCAAAATATTTCGTTTATTGTTGAAGTTTTCTTTAGTTGCGGGGGGCGCCGCTCTCTTTTCATACATTTTGTATGTTTTCTTATATTTTTTTTTCGCACCGCACAGCACACGATAAAAGTTAATCCAAAACTTTTATGCCATGTTTGAATATTTTTTGATAAATTGCGCTTCGCATGCGTGTAAGTTTATCTTTCGAGTTCCATTTTTCAAACTAAATTATTATAATCATTCATTATTTTTTTTTTGTATAAAAAATCATGACACCTTTTATTGATTTCGTTTGTGTGTGTGTATTTGTGTGTGTGTGTGCGAATGTGTTGTTTTGTTTTGTTGAATATACATTGATGATTGATGCAAATATACAATAATACACACATTCAATTTATTGGACTTAAAATAGATGCATTTATCACTAGACTTTTACGTTCTCGCTTTCGATTTTCATCTTGAATCAGCAAATTAATTTCTGTATGACAATTATAATCAATGAATATGCATTTTTTGCGCACATATTTGGTTTTTATCAAATGGTTATTTACGCATACTTAATATTTAATTAGAATACACAGCCTTGCTTTGTTTCTCTAAAAAATTACACTTACATAGCTCACTAGTTAATTAATTTATGTATATTTAATTACACACCGACAAAAACGCTTATATAATTTTTTTTATTACAATTTATTGATGCATCGAAAAAGCATTGAGAACTTTTACAAGCTAATAAATATTTTTATTTTTTGAGTTTCATTTTTTTTAGTTTATTTTAATTTTAAAGCCACATTCAGATAGAAATGCACAGTTAGGGTTACACCAATACATAGACAATATGTAATTAGCTAAGTTCTAAAATTATTGTGTTTCAATTAATTTGCTAAATCAAATAATAATATTACATATATATATATATATTTAATTTCATTGATTCAACGCGCTAATAAGCTAGCTAGTTATCCATATGTTTGCAATAAAATGCCAAAGCTAAATAAAATTTTCACTTTTTTTTTTGATTGCCAAAATTGATCTGGCAACTCTCTTCCGCGCTCGCTCCCTCTCTCATATCAGCACAATTGTGTTCCAAACTTTGATTTGTCAATGCTTTTGTTTTTGTTTTTACTACAAATTAAAATAAATTAAAAGCCACACAAAAAATTAGCCTAGATTTTTGTTCACATTGTTTTTTAACTTGTTTAAAATTTTAGCTTCGCAAGCTTTATTAAAAATGGCATGACATTCTGCGATATCTTACAAATATCCATTAGAAAGGTGTTATCTGTTTTTTTTTTTTACAAGTATATATAGATACGCTTTTAAAATTTACACTTTTTGGGGATTTGTATGTGACAGCAATTTTTGATGGGCAGCATAGTTATATGTACATTATATATAGGTTTTTGGGACCATAAAAGTAATACATAACGACAGCGAACAACTGAAAAGAAAGAGTATTAGAAACGAGTAGAAAAAAAATACTTTTACTTTTCGCTCACCTTGTGACTCTCGCTAGTGGCAGCACTTGAGTATAACTTGGGCATTTTCTTAACGTCAACTTGGAATAATCTGGGTGGCAAAGAAAAGATTTTGAAATTAATTTTAAAAAAAGATAATAATAAAAAGCATTATTAAATCATTGATAGATAAATAATAAGAGACAAACAGTTGCGGTCATGTGCATTTTGAAACAGAAAACAAAACTTTATTTATATATATATATATATATGTAGTATATAGATTTGCAAGTGTATGTGTGTGAGTGTGTTTTTGTTTGATTGTATGCGAGTGTTTTGTGTATTTTACATGAACATATTTATGATATTTATATAAACTAACCAAATATAGTAAAGTTGTTCTACAAATTAAATACAAAATGTTTAGTGCATAAAATAAGTGAACAAGATGAAATTTGTTTTTCGACATTTTGAAATGAATACAAAAAGTACACTGAAAAAATGAAATGGTGTGTATTACATGAATAATACCAAAAATTAAAAGAAAAAAACTAATAAGATAAACTTCATTTGAGTAACATAATGTTGAGTTTGTTGTTAAAATTCATGTTTTGAAATTATTAAACAAATTCAACTTGAATTTCTTCTTGTTTTCACATTGAAACTAAACAAATTTTGTTGCGCACTAAAACTAAACGAAATATTTATGATAATAGTTATAGTATAGTAATGATCATTAAGTATAACAAAAACATTGCTTTTTTTTCCATTCAGTACAAATAAAAAATATGTTGGTATTTTTTTGTTTTTTTTTTTTAGTTTAACAATTCAATAAAGGCACTTAAAATACTAAGATATACGCGTATTAGCGTATAAAATAAAGGTAATCCATTTAACAAAAACAAAGTAACCAAATATATAGTTAGATATGTAGATATGTATGTATGTTTAAGTAGTTGAGAACTTCAGAAATTCAAGAAACAAAATTCAAATCTTGTGACTTGACTTGACATCGATGAGATGAACAAATGAAACAGAGAAACAAGTAAGAGGATAGTATTTTAAATACATAAATTGTTTTCCTTCATCTCTTTTTTTTTTTTTGTATTTTTTTTAGTTATGTTTTTATGTGAAACCTATAAACTAAACACTTGAAAACAGATTAAACTTTTAGTGTGTCATATTTTTATCGAAAGTGAAAAAAGTGTGTACAAAAATTGTTTTTAGTTAAAAGATTTTTTAGTGTACGACAACAGCTTAAAACAAAATCAAAAGTGTCGTTAAAGGTTGTTGTTTTTTTTTTGTTTTGCGAAAATAACTTCAAAAGCGTAACAAACAGAAAGTGTTTGACAAATATCTAAATATATAAACTAAACGCTAAACTAAGGCACTAAAAAATTGTAGGGTATCGATTTACGTATTTTGTTTAACCAACATTTAACGTGCGGTATCTTTATATTGTTGCTGTCTTTTTTTCATGTCTTTCATATAGATTTTTTTTTTTTGGTTTTCTTTTTCATTTTTTTAAAAGGGAATAATACGTACAACGTAGGCTTCTTGACTGGGTATTGATTTGGTTTAATGGACTTGAAACACTCGCGCTCCACACGGTTAACTCTTATATTTTGTTTGATTGTTGTTTTTTTTTTTAATAGGATTAGACTACTCCATTTGACAAATTTTGGGTTGGATTCTTCATCGGTATTCGATTGAACAAAATATCTTCTTGTTGTTGCTCTTTTAGCTATTGTTGTTGTTGTTGTTGATCATATTTTGTTGGGTGATGATGATGTTGTTGTTGTTCTTCATTGACTATTCTCCTCCGCATGACGTTCATTTATTGTTTCAAGCTGTCGCTAGTAGGGCTTCGATGCATCCTTGGGTTTTTTTAACTGCACCTTCAAACGCTTCGTGCCCACCTGGAAACCATTCATTGCCTTGATGGCCATCTGTGCCGATTCCGGGTTATCGAATGAAACGAATCCAAAACATTTCGACAGGCTCGTCTGCTTATCAATGAACACCTTGGCCGAAATGACATTGCCAAATGGCAGGAAAGTCGATGCCAGATCCGTATCCGTAAACTCTTGCGGCAAATGATATATGAATAGATTACAGCCTTCAGGTCCTGCCAAAGAGAAGAAAACAAAAGAAGAATATTTTAATTAATGAATGAATGGAAATAATAGTTTCTAATAGCCTTTATTCTAGACATTCTTGAGGATCTTTTTTCAGACTCTTTAATTTTGCTTCTCCTCACTTTTTAACTGGCGCTCCCTACAAAATGCCTGGCAAATTAGTTCAAATAATGGCATTGGCCTAGCAGCCAAATCGACAAAACCGCAAAATGCCAACTGGCAACTGCCAACTCTCTCGGCAACTTTGCCGCTTAAAGCGTCATTAAAAGCAGCTCTCGAAAGTGAAAATTTAATAGCAGCGCGCCCAGCCGGCCAGCCAGCTAGCCAGCCAGAAACAACAACTTCAACAACTGACTGCTGGGCTGTTTTACTGCTTCTGACTTTGACGTTGACAGTAATTTGCACGAAAAGTGCAAACCGCAGCAGGACGCGAGCAAGAACGAGCAAAGCAAGCAGCGAAGGCAGCAGCAGCAGCTGTTAATATGCAACGCCAGCGACAGTTGGCGGCACGTGCTGCTAAACAAAATGTCACACGCCCCCCAAAAGCGGCACACGCACACACAAACACAGATAAGAGACAGAGGAAGAGCGAGACACGCAAGCCACTTGGGCACATCATTTCCGCATCCGTTTTGGCAATCAGCCTCTCACTCTCCCTGCCTGTTTCCAACTCTCCTTCCTTTCCTGTTGAACGCATATATATAATTTTAGCTTTTGTCTGCTCAAATTTCAGCTCAGCTGTCATTATGTCTGTTTGTGTTTTGGTGAGTGTGTGTGTGAGGTAAATTAATTTCTCGTTGCTAATAGATAAGACCCAGAAAGATGAGCTATGAAAATGACTGCTGATTCGGCTTCGAGTGAATCAGTCAGACAGCAAATAAAACGAACTTTAGTGTTGTACGAACGAATTTATTTCCCAGTTGGAATATAAAGCAATATATAAAATCAGCAGAAAAAGTTTGCCTACAGGCTCAAACCAAAAATTTGACTGTAAAAAAACTATTACTTGTTGCTATTATATTGTATATATGATATTTTTCACGGAAAAACACATTAATTATAAAAATTTAGTGGTATGGCTTATTTTGATTATGTGCTATTTTGATTTTTATACTCGATACCAAAGGTAAAGAGTATATTGGGTTTCTGTAATGTCCGTCACGGTGTCTGTCCGTCTGTATGAACGGAGCTTTTTTCCACACCCTTCAAGCTATAGACTTAAAACTTTGAAAATATCTACGATAAATGGGAGGCTGGCAAATCGATAAATTAGATAACTAAAAATCGATATATCCACCTATTTACTTCGCACGCCCTTACAGCTAGAACTACCAAATTTGGTGAGGAGATAGCTATAAGCAATCCCAAAAAAAACAGCATTAAACATTTTGGACCACCGCTCACCCATTCCGCTCCCAGCCCCCTGCATTCCGAATTCAGCAGCACCTATATCTTCCACAGCTTTTGAGCTAGAGCCAATTTGGTGCCAATATATCATGATAACCCCAAATAGTGCATCAAAACTTTTGGTGAAACGCCCATTCCTACTGCCCTAGCCGCCCCTAACCAAACCAAGGCTTTGTTAAAAGCGGAAATGCGTGTATTTTCCGTAGTTTTTGAGCTGAAGTCAGCAAATTTGGTAGGAAGGTAACTGGTTAGGACGCTAAACGATCTGCATGATAATTTTGGAGCCACGCTCCCCATTTTCCAACCCTGCATGCATTTTGAATTCAGCTGCACCTAAATCTCCCACAGTTTTTCAGCTAGAGCCACCAAATTTAGTGCCAAGATAGGTGATGATGACCCCCAAAAAAATGCATTAAAACTTTTGATGCCACGCTCATGAAAACTGCCCTAGCCGCCCCCAACCACACGAACGTTTCGTTGAAGGCGGGAATGCGTGTATTTTCCGTACTTTTTGAGCTAGAGTCACCGAATTTGGTGGGAAGGTAACTGGTTAGGACCCTTAACGATCTGCATCATAGTTTTAGAGCCGCGGCCCCTATTTTCCAGCCCTGCTTGCATTTCAAAATAAGCAGCACCTATATTTTCCACAGTTTTTGAGCTAGAGCCAATTTATTGCCAAAATAGGTGATGATGACTTCCAATAATATGCATCAAAACGTTTGGTGCCCTGCCCATCAAAACTGCCCTAGGCGCCCCCAACCACACAAACGCTTCGTTTAAAAGGGGAAGATCCCAGCATTCCAGTTTTCAACGAAGGGATGGTGTTGTTGTAGGCGGCTAGGGCAGAAGGGATGCGCGTGGCATAAAAATATTTTATGCATATTAGTGGAGGTCATCATCACCGATCTTGGCACCAAGTTTGATGGGCCTAGCTCAAAAACTGTGGAAGATAAAGGTGCTGCTGAATTTGAAATGCATGCAAGGCTGAAAAATGGGGGGCGTGGGTCCAAAATTATCATGCAGATCGTTTAGGGTCCTAACCAGTTATCTTCCACCAAATTTGGTGACTCTGGCTCAAACACTGCGGAAGATACACGCATTTCCGCTTCCAAAAGTTTTGATGCACTTTTTTGGGGTCATCATCACATATATTGCCATCAAATTGGCTCTAGCTCAAAAGCTGTGGAGATATAGGTGCTGCTGAATTCGGAATGCAGGGGGCTGGGAGCGGAATGGGTGGGCGGTGTTCCAAAATGTTCGATGCTGTTTTTTGGGGGTTGCTAATAGCTATCTCCTCACCAAATTTGGTAGTTTTAGCTGTAAGGGCGCGCGAAATAAATAGGTGGATTTATCGATTTTTAGTTATCGAATTTATCGATTTGCGAGCCTCCAATTTATCGTAGATTTTTTCAAAGTTTCAAGTCGATAGCTTGAAGGGTGTGGAAAATAGCTCCGTTCATACAGACGGACAGACACCGTGACGGACATTACAGAAACCCAATATACTCTTTACCTTTGGTATCGAGTATAAAAATCAAAATAGCACATAATCAAAATAAACCATACCACTAAATGTTTATAATTTATGTGTTTTTCAGTGCATACAATTTCTCTAGGCTGTGTTTCAAGTTAAAAAGCTATTCCACTCCCTCAAATCCTTTGGTACGTATACGTAATTAATCTGCAATGCCTGCACATCAACGCTATCATAACTGCAATGTTAATGCATGTGTGTGCGTCCAAGGATAATAGCAACAATAGCAATTTATGTACATACATCATGCTCGGCTTGGCTTGGCCCCAGTTTTGATGCATGTGCCAACTGACACGCCCCAACGCCCCCTACGCCCAAACAAACGCCTATAATGCATGGCGCATTGTAATCAAATTACTTTATCGTCTTCTCGTTTCAGTTGTTGTTGTTGTTGTTGTTTCTGCTGTTGTTGCATGTCAACTCCATCATCGTTTGCCAACTGCAGCAGCAGCAGCATCAACACTATTAATAACATTGATACATCTTTTGTCATTTTGTGTCGCGAGACAGTATAGCACATGCCACGCCCCCACTCATTGATTGAATTCTGCTAGCAAATGCAACAACAACAACAAGAACAACAAAAACATCAGAAGCTTTTAGGCCTAGGATATAGTCTCCACTCCCACTTCCTTTAAGAGTGAATGATGCGATTATAAAATGAAACTGCTAATTAAGAGGCGCATCTGCTCCTTTTCCCTCACCCCTTTTTCTACCAATTAAGCCCTCTCATGCGCCTGGCTATTGTTACTCAATAAGGCTTCAAGGTATATATTGCCTGTGCCTATACAAAATCGAATCTTTTATACAAATTAATTGACATTTCTTGCTGTTGTGCTCTGTTGTTGTCGTTGTGTGTGTGTTGATGTTGTTAATTGGCGAGTGTTGAGTGATGCTTAAGAAATTCCTTGTTATTGAATTAAATGACTAACGAGCAAGACGTGTGATAAATAAGATAGTAAAAGGAACATAACCGTTAATAAGCAAAGCTGCCAAAGTGTTGCCAAGACATCATAATGGGGATAGAATATATGAATGTGTGTGTGATATAAAAACAAGTTTCATACATTAATAAATAAAATCAAGTTCTTGTTCTGACTTCATTAAAGATGGAACCATTTTTATATCATTTACTTTAATATAATTAGTTCACCCTAAAACTAAGCTTTTTGCTGCGTTTTTTTTTGTTGTAGCCCAACTAAAACGCTTTACTTTAACATTTGCTAAGCAGCACAGCAACAATATTAATACGACGATTTCTTTCTCTTTTTGCAGAAAAAAAGGGCGCAAAATCTGAAATCGAAGTTGCTGCAAAAAAATGCAGCAGATTTCTGTTCAAATTGTAAAGGAGGCGGCCGGCCATGGCAAAGAGGAACATGGGCCAGCAGCAACAACAATGTATGGAGGCCAGATAAATTCTCAGCATGTGATATATTTATCAAATGACAACATCATGAGCAACAACAATGAAAATAAGAAGCAGAAGCAAAAGCAGAATTTAACAACAACAGGAAACAAGTTATAAGCATGTAGACAGGCCCAGACGACAGGCGCCAAATTAAGCAGGAAGTGTAAAGCACAATAAAAATAAAATACAACAAGGAGAGGGAGAAAAAGAATGCAAGAAAAAATAATTCTTTTAAAACGGCAGAGGCCAAAGAATGTGGATAAGAGCACTGAAAGGATCAACTATTAGTTGAGTATGCGCGAAAAATTACAAGCGGAATTTCATACAACAAACTTAAATCTGCACGAAAATTTGTCCACAAATAATAAAATAAAATATTCTTTTCATAACATTTAACATTATTTTACAGTGTTTAAACGAGATGAACTACCCAGAACTATTTATGACAATATGAAATAACGCAGGCTGGCCAGAAGAATAAAAAAAAAATGTCTACCAAAAACCGGATGCAGGCAGATTAAAGTCATGTGCATAAGCCGGAAGTGGCAGAGAGGCAGGACACAAACACACACACATTCCCACACATAGTAGACAGAGGAAGTCAACAAAAAAAAAATATAAAACATCAGCAACGAACTTGACTTAAACTGTGCTGGGGGGCCTTGACTGCAGGCAGACTTACCAACCAACAAAGAAAGTATATGATTATAAATAATTGGCGACATATGACAAAATTTATATATACATATGTATGTATATACAACTGGAAATGCTGTCTGTGTGTATGTGTGAAATCAATAAAGCTTTATATACAAGGATTTTATATATGTTGACTTATATGCTGTCATATAAATTCCACACTTTTTTGGGCTAAGCCAAATGCCCTTGAGAGCCGAATTGAAACGCGAATAATAACGAGGAAAAGAGGAAGGAGTTGTTGGCCTTGCAACTGCTGCTGCTTGTTAGCAAACATGTTTGAAAGGGGTTAAAAGATATATACTAAATGTATATATCTGTGCATGTGCATCAATAAAAAGAACTAAGAAAAAAAATAAAAATCTAAGCTGGAGACAAGAAGAGTCGTAACGGATGCGGCATCTTTGCTCAACGGAAGAGCAAAATGCAATATAGGAAATCGTTTTTCGCACACACACATACAAACATACAAAAAAAAAAAAAAAAACACACATCGCAAAGCACCAGAAGCAGAGAATCAAAAAAAAAAACGGGAACGAAACAGGAAGTTTATTTGTGGTGTGAAAAAAAAAGAAACATCAAACCCAAAAAATAAAAAAACCAAATAAAAAAAAATAGGAAACCGTGTGGTTAAATTTGTTACATATACATGCATGACATTATATTTTTGTGGCTGCAGTGCAGAATAATGTGGCCGAGTGGGGGAGCGTCTAACCATAATGATTTCGAATTAACTGAATTTATAAGCGAATACAAGGCGAGACGCTGTAATGTATGCTACAGTTTTTTAAGCAGTTTAATTTAATTGTTAGTGTAGCTTATAGAAAATGCGATAATAGAACTTGGCTTGAGAGTCACTTGTTGATGGCTCCTACAAATTCTTTTTATTCGTGATCTTTACTATCCATTGACTATCTTTATTATAACATAGATATTTAACAAAACGAATTAACCATATATTGCTTCAACAACAATTCAAAGTACTTTACAAAGTTTATTGATTGCCTATCATCGAATAATAAAAACCAATAGCTTCAACTAGTGTAACTCAATTATGTTTCGTTCAGTTATAGAAAGATTCTTTTTGCGGCGAATCTCAGCAACAACAACAACAACAACTATTCAAAAACTAATTCGAGACTAATTATGCCCCACACGAATAACGAATAACTTTTTTTTTGTCCGTTGTGTTGGCACTTTATGAGCTCGGCACCAAAAAAAAACAAAAGGGAAAGTAGAAAACTAAAGAACAAGAAAACATCAGTGGAGTAGTAGTTTTTAGCCTAAATGCAGTCAAGCGTATATGGGGAGAAGGGGGCGGAGGATATAGGGGGGCGTAAAGATGGCAGCTCGCATGTCGCATAGCATGCGCAATTTGTTTGAATGTGAACGACTTATGTTTGTGTATGAATGTGTGTGCGTGTGTGTGTGTGTTGTTGTCTTCTGCTTCATCTTGTTGTTGTTGTTGTGTGTGTTTTTTGCTGGCCACAAGAAGGTTTTTCTATTTAGTTTTTTTGGGGGCAACATCATGTGAGTCACCAAAACCAAACCAAACAAGCAACAGCAACACAGACACAAAGACAGAAACATAGAAGAAGAAAAGATGCAGCAGTAGAAAAGTCAACCAACTGCAAAAAATATAAATATAAATATGTATCTCCACAACACATACATATATTCAAGAGGCAGCAAACCATAAATATATATTTCGACTTTTTGTCTATTGAAAATGGCACAAAACTGATGAGTGATATAAATATGTGTAATTGATTTATCGACAGAGAGAAGAAAGCTAAACAAATATATCAACAAAATTATAATAGGAATTCTTAAGTGAAAGCCAAAACGATCTTTGAATTCTCAAAACTCAATTCTTTACTAATAATTTTAATCAAATAAATATTGATTGAAGAGATTATAGTAATCAAAGATAACTCAAACAGATTCAATTGCTCGATTTGTTGTAATAAACATTCAAGTACTAGCTCTGGGTATCTTACAGGGTATCTCTCTTTACATACACTATAAGCTTCACCTATTCGACGTCTAACGACATGTGTGTCTGTAAGTGTCTCTGTGTGTGTGTTGTTGCTTATGTAACCGGAAATATGTCAAAAAGTGCAACGCCAAAACATTTTCCGTTGCATTTCACTCTCCACATCCAGCATCGTCATTCCTATTTTTCATCTTTTCTTCGTTGTTTTTGCTTGTTTGTTTGCTCTTCTCGCTTGCTAGCTGGCTGACTCCTAGTATCTGCTAAGCACTGACTCTGACGCCAAACCAAACTCAACCACCCAACCCATCTTTAGCTCAACATGCTACTGCAACTTTAATGTTATGTGTGCCAGCCAAAGCTGTGTGTACGTATGTGTGTGTGTGTGTGTGTGTGTGTGGTTGGTGATGTTGTGTAGCATTGCAATAAATATTTTTTTCTTTGCGATTTTTTAGATATCGACATTTCAACTGTCGCCTCTGACTGACTAATGGAATTGTGTGTCAAGTGTGTAATATTTGCACTGTGTCAAAAGCTGATAAAAATTTAAGCGCTGCTGCAAAATGCCCGATCAGATAAATTCGCATTAGTTTCAACGCAACGCCTCACCCCCCCGCCTACCGCACAACTCCCACTCCCAAAAAACTGCATTTGTGTTGAGAAATTGCAGCATAAGAAGATGATTGATCCTATTGATTTTTCTTATCTCTGGCTGATGCTGCTGCTGCAGCTTCGAATTGAAAGCCAAACAAGTGAGGATTTGCTGTTCTGAACCAAACTGTTTTAAAGTCATCGACTTTTGGATTTGGAAATATCGAAGCTGGGCATTAAAAAGGATTTAAGTTGTGTTGCGATTATGTTGATTGAGCATAACTTAACTGATTTCGTAATCAATATGCAAAAATCAAATAAGATTCTATGGGTGATTGGGATAGATGTTAGTTAAGGTAAGATTAATATAAATAATTTTATATTATTATCTGTAGAAGTAGTCAATCTTCAATCTTATTTTATCATTTTACAAACTTTTTATCCGTTTGTAATGATTGTGAATGCCTTTCTACCCCAAAGCACTGACAATTGGCCCCAATAACTGTTTGATAAATGATGACTCCAGCGTGGATAAAATATTTGTGTTACACAACTATCCACTTTTTTTTTGTATTACGAAGAGAGAGAAAGATAAAGCCATTTCCCAATTGTAACTCACACACACACGCACATACAGTAATGAAAGATTAATCCTGCAACGGCAGCAGCAGCAGCAGCAAATAACTAAGTAGATTGACAACGAAATGGGTTGCATGACAGGCGCGCAAAAGGCGGCTTGGGGCTTGCAGTGCAGCAAGCAGGATATAACCGCAAAATGGATGCGAATGCGAATGACGCTGACAGCGATGAGCGGGTTAATGCATTTGATGTTCGCAATAATAACAACAACAACAACAACAACAACACAAAACAAACTAGTAGTTTGCAACAGCCGAAGCAAAAACGTGCAACATTTAGTTTTATGTAATACTCAGCGCGAATGAATGACGAACTGACTGACTGACTGGCTGTCTGTCTGTCTGGCTATACTATGAAAATGCTTGACAGGACATTTGAGAGCATTTATCAAAATGTCTGGCATTTAGACATTTCTATTTGTGTGTGTGGAGAGCAGCGAAAAAACAACTAAGGATGTTTACAGATGCAAGTAATCGACTTGAAAAATACCCTAGAAACAATAGCAACATGAAATAATATGTGCTTATATTTCAGTTTACTGCCAATTCCCCCCACTTTTCTTTAATCGTTTACACTCACCTTCAATCTGCTTGCCTGCAGCAGCAGCCGCAGCGGCGCTCAGCGCAACGCTGGCCAACGGAGACGTGGATAAAGCGGCAGAGCTTCCAAATTGCTGTAAATTAGCGGCTTGTGACATATAAGCCGATGCCAATGGATTCGGATCAGACCCTGTGAAAAATACGAAGAAAAATAACGTATATAAATAAATATGAATGAATGAATGTTGCATGTAGCGCGGCGTGTCAAAAAAAAAAAAAAAACGTTACAAGTTAATTACATTTTGGGCGAAAAACATCCAAAAGTTGCCAAAATGAAATTAAACCGCGTTGCGTTTTAAAATACATCGTCGATGTTTTTGGGCGTGTTTTGAAAGTTTGTTAAATTCATGGGAAAGTATTAGCCATTTGGCTACAATACGATTTTCAGGCACGTTCGATATAGTTAACAAACAGTTTGATATCTTAAAGTACATTATAGTCAAAGAGGACAAGTTAAAAGGTTGTTATAGAGAAAATTCGTATCATATAAAATGGGTTTTTGGTTCTGGAAATGAATTCGTTATACAAAAATCCGAATTCAACGGCAGTTATACAGTTCGATCTCGCTCAACGCAAACTCTCATTGCACGCAACTCTTCGATAATTGCAACGCCCAAACTTTTGCAGGAAATTGTTAAAAGTACACACAATTTCTCAGTTTTCAAAAAATTAAATGAAATCCTTGCTTTGAACACAGATTTAGCAAAGGCATTTTTTTTTTTTTGGGAAATAAACCAACATAAAATTTTCACAATTGGCCAAATTTAAATAGGTTGCGGCGTTGAGCGAGGTCGTACTGTAATAAAGTTCAACAGTATTTGCTTAGTTTGTTATAAAACACTTTCCTTGTTGCTCATTAAAATTCTCACCATGCATTAAACTATCTAATTGTTTTAGTTTTTGACCTCTTTACAGGGTCACATCGTCCCCAGCTCCACTTACCGAACTGACGCGACTCTTCGTCAGACGTAATTAATCATCGAAATTTACATGCCACGTGGGCGACATTTGATTATATTTTGCAATACAACACACACAAACACACGAGAAAATCCACAAAAACAATAAAACAAGCATATATATTTAAGTATAAATCTGAAATCAATTTGTTGTTCATACGCCATGTGGCACCCATATCTGTGTGTGTGTGTTTTAGAGGTCTGGTTTGTGTTTTGTGTAATTTGACGCCTGTTGTTTGTTATTTAGTTGTTTTTTGCACTCCTCCCAACCCGCTCGCTGTTGTTGTTGACCCCGCCGCCTTGTCATGCAATGCAATTTTGTGGTTTGTGCAGTTCAGTTTTCAGTTCGCGGGGCTCATCTTTCAACTACGTCGCTCCCTTCTCTTCTCTTTGCCGCCTTGCTACTTGTTATTAATGAGTTTTGCATTTGTTTATATGTATGTGTGTGTGTGTGTGTTTTTGTGGTCGCTGACAATGAGCGTCCAGTGCATTTGATAACTAATTTGGCTAATAACAAGTTATGATGTCAGCTCGCCATGGTGACTTTGTCAATGCAAGGGAGTGAGAGAGAGAGAGTGAGAGAGAGAAAGAGGGCGTAAAACTTTGCATTTTCGCTGGCAAGTTGAAATTATTTCCATGCCATACAAAATTATACGAAAAGTTCTTCAAAGAACTCAACTCGACTCGACACACACACACACACACTTAGACTTACACACTCAAAGGCGGCGCTGTCGAAACTTTTGCGAGATTTTACAGATTTAATTTCAAAAGTTTTTTACCCATGTGCAGAGCCAAAGAGTTCCATTCCTTTGCTCCTCTCCCTTTAACTTCGACTTAAGGTGTTGCAATCAATTTTTTTTTTTTTTTAAGTTGACTTGGGAAGCAGGGCAACATTTTTAATTTAACAGCTTGTGTGTGTGTGTGTGTGTGTTTGGCATTAAAAAACAGGTTGCAAGAACGGATCAGAAGGAATACTCAGAAAGAAACTACATTTAAAAGGTAATCGGAGAATAATGATTAAGAGTTGCATTAAATCGAGAACTCAATTCAAATGGTTTGTCGTTAAGATTTTTAATCGAAATCTTGCAGCTTTTTCCTTATCCTTTGTCTACTCTCGTTTCCAATTCAAGAACAGAGCCTTTTCAAAACAAACACCAACTATAGCTTAAGCTGAAAGGTATATAACCTGTAAACTGCCAAAGAATATTGAAGAAATTGTTTTAATTGTTTGTTGCGAGTAAAAACTCGAAAGTGTATGGGGCAAAGTATTGAGCATGCAACATGTCACATGCCAAGAGGCAAAGACTAAGCCAGGCCAATAATAACAACACACGCTCACAGATGTTATATGTATTTGTCTGTGTCTGCGTCTGCGTCTGGAATTGTTTAATGTTAACATCTTTTGGTTGTCCGTCCCGCTTCTGTTTTTAGTTTAGTTTAGCCCCTTTGGCAACTTAACTTTTCAGCTGGCAAATTTCGTATACAAAAATGTTGAGCCAAGTTTTTGTGTATTCTATTTTCGAGTATTTGATTGTTGTTGCCACTTTGCCAGTAACTTGGAAGAATGTTGCACAGTTGTTGTTGTTGGTGTTTTGCTGTTGCTGTTGATTATGAAGTGCAAAGAGCGTAATGGAGAGTTGAATGTTGGAAAACCGAGTGGCGGCAAACGTGTTCAAAAAGCTTGGAACCGAAAGTGTGAAAAAGATAGAAACGAAGGAAATGATTCCCAAAACCCCACCAACGAAACAAAACAAACAAAAATCATACACAACGATACTTACTATAAACTTCATAGTTTACTGGACTTTACCAAACTTTGATTAAGATTTTTTTTTTCAGTTTGTTGCTTTAACTTCTTTCCGTTATCTCTTTTGGGTTTTATTGTTGTATTTCGTTTGGGAAACGAACGGAACTTTTAAAATTCGATGCACTCGAGATTGTAACAGGTTTAAGTTGATTTTTTCTCTTCTGTTAGCGAACTTAGCGGTATTATCTATATACTAAAATAATGTTGTTGATCTAATTTTTTGTAGTTTTCTCTAACAATGGAAAATTTAAAAGCAGTGCCCATGATTGCCCAACATTTCCATGTCATATGCTTCTTCAATTACACAAAACTTCCATTGTCAAACAACATAAAAATCTTTTTGTTGCGATACAATCGAAATATCAGCTCTATTTGCAATATCAATTCACGCACACACACAAACACACTCTCTTTGTGTGTGTGTGTGTGTGTAACGCAAAAAAATCTGGCAACAATTATGAGGCAATCTGTGCGCGCACAATTTTCGGGTTTGGTATTTTGCAAACGAGCATTGCGATGCGTTTGCCATAAACAATTTGCCAGCTAACAACAAAAGCCTCGAGCGCCATTTGCTTTTGGGCCATTTTACAACAACAACAATTTTTAGAGTGTATAGAGAGAATAAGGCCAACTGGCAACAACAACAACCAAAAATGAACTTCAAAAGTGATTTTGTTGTTGAGTTTATGTTTCTCGGTTGGTCAACAACCAAACTCTGTGCAACATCAACTGGCTAAAACACAAACCCAAACAAATTTTCTAGTACATTTCTTTGTTCATTTATTATGTGGGGCGGAAGGGTAGTGGGGGTTGCAAACACTATAGCAAATAGGCGCAATCTTGCTGTGGATATTTTTGTTGTTTGATTTTTTTACATCCCCTTTAAAGTTCGAGAGATTTTTTATTTTTGAGCAAGAACTTTTTTAATATTTCATTAAATTAAGTGGAACCCCAGAAATCGTGCACATGAAGGAAGCTGGCTACTTAAGAAATGGGCGTGGCAATCTTGAAATTTTAGTTAAGACAGACACAAAAAAAACAAAATCGCTTAAATTTTCTTATTATTTTTCTTTTCTCCCTTTCTCGAGTCTCCATCTGGTTAAGTCAGCCAAATGTTCTGTTGTTGTTGTTTTGTTTCACGGTTCGTAGCGGTTTTTCTCACGAAATTAACTTGGTAATGCACAGCTTAAGCCAAGAGCAACAAATTCCCAGAAGAGCTGAAGTTGAATTTTTTGTTTTGTTTATTTTTGGGGTTTTTGTGCTCGTTTTTAAAATTTTTAAGACTAGCTGCAATGGACAGCATCTTACAAGAAGTGCAGAAAAGCGGAATAACCAATTAGTAATGAAAATTCTATTAAAAATTTCAAAGAAATTGCAAGTTGATTCGAATCTTAATTAACCACTTATGTTATAAGGTTTTTGATTTTTAAGAGTTTGATAAATACCATTAAAGTTCAATTTACTTTTTTGAAATAATAATTTACTTTACAAACATGTCAAAGTGATTTAAAACTTCTTTGAATTCCAATTTAAAACTAAAAAAAATAACCTCGTTTTATAATTTTCTTTGGAAATACGTTTGTCCCAAAAAAAAAAAAAAATGTTGCAGTTGACTTTTTTTCTTGCCCTTTTCATTTTACCTTTTACTTTGGCCTACATACAGTTTTTTTCTGGTTTGGTTTTTCTATTGAAAAATGCAAGCGATAGGCCATAATTCTTTGTGGCACTCGTATATTCGTTTTTATGGTGAAAGAGAGTCGCTTCTTCTTTATAGTAACTGTTCTGTTATATATGTATATACATACATATAGAGTAATCCTGAGCCTGAGTCAGAGACTGAATGTGCCACGTGACAGAAAGAGAATAATGTTCAACTGGGAACGAGCTTTTGCTACAGCAGCAGCAAGTGGAACTTGAAGCATTGCAATTTGCTCCAAAGCGAAACGCGGCTAAAAGTCAATGAGCCCAACGTCCCTACCAACCCAATCCGGCCTTAACCCCCCCTCCCTCATCTCGACGATGTAACTGCCCTTTTGACTGTTGCTGCTGCTTCTCTGTTGCAATAAGTTCCGTGTTGTTAATTTCTAAAGAGAGAGAGGGAAAGAGAGAGCGAGCTTGTTCGCTTCACGTTCAACGGCTTCAGGTTTTGGCTGCTGTTGCTGCTTTACGGCCATCAACTTTGGCGCGTGACGTAAACGATAACGTAAAACAGCAGCCACGTGAGGCGTTACATAACGCAAAAGTAAACCGAGAGATGCTTCGTTTGCTTTTAAATGTCACTGCAAACAAAAGTTTTTAATATTTCTCTTCATTTTGCGCAAACATCAAAAAAAAAAATAAATATCAAACGAAAGCGAAAAGCGGAAACGAAGTTTGTCAAAACCAGAGACAAAAATTCATCCAAATCAAGAACGAAAATGCGAAAAAAAAACACACTTTTCACTTACTTTTCTTTTTTTTCGTAACGTGCAGCTCGCTCGATAATTTGGCTGCTGCCTTTTTTCTTATCAGACCTGCTTTACAATTTATACACAAAATCAAATTTATCCACAAAAATGGTTTGGTTGGTTAGCATTTAAAAGGGAAGATGAAAAAGAGAGTATAAGGTTATTTGTTATAGCTTTTAAGGTAAGCATTAAAAATTCTTAGCTGAACTTAACTGAAGATAAGAAACCAAGTTGAATTTCTTATATGAAAATAAATGATTGATTAAAAAATGCTCAAATCAAAGCAAATTTTATGAGAAGGGTAAAAACAACTCAAAGAATCGAAATCAAAATTAGTTTGTTAAATGTTTTAGGGACACTTCTCATTTTTTTTTTTTTGATGGACTTACATAAAAGTGCCGCCGTATTGGTCAACTGTGCACTGCCCGGCGAGTTGGCGGCATTGTTGAGATTTGGTTGTGTCATTGCCGCAATTGCTGCCAGATTCTGTACGGATAGGGGATTGAGTAAGCCAGCTGCTGCTGCCGCTGCTGCTGCATTAGCCGTGTCGTGCGAGGCATTATTTTGCTGGCCCAAACCAGAGAGTGCTGTGTATAGAAATAAGTTTAAAATTATGTATTTAAAAGTCTTTAGAGATAATGTTTTTTGTTTTGTTTTACCTTGCAACAGCTGCTGTTGCAGTCCAACTGTTTGCAATTGTTGCAACAATTGAATGCTGGCTGGTGTTAAGGCATCGGCACCCAACACTGGCGACGGTTGTTGCGGTGGGTTTGGCAGTATTGGTGTCGACACTGTTGTCGCCGTTTGGCCCAACGGTATATTTATGTTTGTGGCCAGATTCCATAGATTCGCTTGGATTTGCTGGATCTTCTTTTGTTCCTTCTCCTTTTGTGTATCGGCAAACTTAACAACCAGCGGCGATGTGCAGCCCTCCATGATTTTATTCTGACTCAAGGTCTTAAAGTAGGGAGGAGAAAGAGAAATGGTTTTCAATAAGTTTTTGAATTAACATCCGATTTTTGTTGCCTTACCACTTTGATGGCCGAGATGGCGGCGTGTTTGGTTGCGAATGTGACAAAGGCACAACCCTTGCTTTGACCGTTTTGATCACGCAACACCGTGCACTCCTCAATGCCACCGTGAACTTCAAACAATTTACGCACGTCGTTCTCGTTCAGTTTCTTATTTAGCATGCCAATAAACAGTTTGCGTTCTGTAAAGAGAAAGTTTCAAAATTAATACAACTATTTTGTCTTTGTTTGAACATCATTTAATTAGCTTTCATAGTTAGAGTCTTTGCCTTGGCCTTGGTAACTTAATCGCAGCGTGAAGTGAAGCTAACGCAATGCGGAAACGCCAAACAAAACCACACAAACTAAAATCGCATGCCCAAGGCAATGTAATTGGAAACCTCATTGTCGTTTGTCGGCCACTTGAGTATCACATGACAGTTCTACGACAAGGTTTGAAGGGCTTGACATTGCCGTCAGAGACACATTCAACAAGTGGGTGAAGGCTGACGAGTTAAGAGCACGAGATCAGTGACCAGAAATAGAGAGAGAAATAGAGAGAAAGAGAGAAGGCTGGATAGAAAATCTGTTTTTAATAAACATTGCGCTTGGTTTATTAACAATGCTCAATTTAGCATAAATTATAATTTAAATGAACAGTTTTTAGGTTGAGGATGCAGCTAATTTATTTACACAAAACACAGGGCGCAACAACAATTGGCCAAAATTAATTGTTATCAAATAGGCAATTGGTTGCAGCAATCTGCAATCTGCAACTGCAACTGTTACCCTCTTTAAAACAGACACAAAAACAACTACTAAATAATTTATTTGTTTTAATTGCGGTTCATTAAAATGCGATTCTTTCTGAACCGAATATAAACGAAACCAGCATTAAATTCTATTTTTAGTTAAACTATTAAATAAATAGAGAAAAAAAAAAAACAGTTTGTGTGCTTTGTTGCAATGAATTGTTCATTTTAGAATTGGGTCTAGTTAATAAAGAAGTTGGCATGTAAAAAATATAATTTAATTCTTGAAGGAAAAATGCCTTTTCTGTAGAATTAAGTTCAAAAGTTGTTCAATTATTTTACATTATTGGCAGGCCAAACATTGTGAATTGTTGCGATTAATTACAATATTATCCATTGTGTTTTCGCATCATTGAAGAGCCAAAATACGCTTTTATTGTTTATAATTGGCAAAACCAAAAATTATGATTATTATTATTGTTTTTGCCAAATCTGTTTTTGGAAATCAATTAAAATTATAATTAAGCTGTTTAATAGAGAAACCACTGAAAAGCATTTTCTCTCTGTTTTTGTAATAGAAATTATGATATTCAATGGGCGTTCCATTGAAGCACATCTCATCAGCAAGCATTATTATTTACAGCAATTTAAGGGTATAGCTGTTTAAGTGTTAACTACATTTGTCGTGGTACTTCAGCGTTATGGCAAAATTATAACGAGGTGCACATTTCACATTCCGAATTGTAATCGGTGGGGGGGGAGATATTTTACTGCTATGCGGTATTTGCCACACTTTTTACGTGATGCAATTCCTTTCCAATTTCTAGCATAGTATTGAGAGAGATAGAGAGAGAGAGCAAGAGCTGAATCATCGTTATCTAATGCCGCTTGTGGCAGCATCACCACTTGCATTATTATTATTATGATGATTATTGCCCCAGCTGCAATAGCAAAAGCTAACTGCACTTGAGCTATATTATCATAATCCAAGTTGCAGTCAAACAACAACAACAACAATATTATCACATCAACACACACAAAATGAGAGCGAAACAGAGAGAGCTAGAAATAGCACTGAAAAAATTTAAAATTCATTGAATTTGATGCGTTTCGATGTTGTTGTTGGTGTTGCTGCTGGCGGCAATAACTGTGGCTCACTGCCAACACAGTCCGAATTGTTTGGCTAAAATGCATTCAAAGAGCACCCACTAACCATACTTTGCCACTGCCAATGCGGCAATGACTTTACGGCAGTTCACCGGGAAATGTTAGGTCAGAAAAAGCGAAAAGATATAACAATTTAATTAAATTGATGTGAAATCAAGTAAAATTCCGGCACTGTGAATAAGTTTGGGGAAAAAGACAAGCAAACAGGAGCTATAAAAATTATTAACCTTAAGGATTCAAGTTTCAAACAAAGATTCCGTCAAGCATTTTTAACGAGCAAAATAAACCAATCTACACATGGATATTTAATTTATTTTTGCAATACATTTAACAATAATTTTCGCACTATTCGATATTTCAATTCAGGCGCATCTTTAGTTTTCCTTAAAGAAATTTATCCACAAGTGCAATTTAAATTTAAATTTCCCACACAATAAAACAATTCACTTCAACTTTAAATCTGCATATATGTAACTTTGCCAACCTACTAATTCTCGCTTCAATTCCGCCACAAGCATCTTTTTGCGTTTGGCATTTCAAATATTAATATAACCATGGCCCGGCCCGACCAGGTCCAAGTGGTCCAAGCCTAAACTGGAAGTGGGGGCACCACCTTAATGCAACTAATCTGCTTCTAGTGGCGCACATTAAGTGTTGCCACGCTTTCGACGTTAATTTGAAAACATAAAGCATGCGGCAAGCAGCAATGGCTGGCAAATGTGGTGACGGCAGAGGCAGCAAGTAAAGTGCAACCACTTGTGCTACAGGCTACAACAAACACATACTAACACACACACACACACACATACCTTAAAAAACATAAGAATAAAAAACCTAGCAGCAATTTTTTTTTAATATTTATTTTTTGTTCCAACAACCATTTTGCCTGCACTCAACTCAACTCAACTCAACTCAACTAACCCGGCGACCACTCATCAAACCAAACACACAACCCAGCCGAACCGAACCGTACCATCGAACTACTCTATAACGAACTTTCGTACAACGAGTTTTTCTTTATAACGAATTAACGTTTAGATTGCAATTTTGTTCAATCAAAAACCAAATCAATATTAAAAATTATTTTTTTTATCGAAGTTTTTTCGTGTCCCTTTGAAATTCGTTTAATAAAAGACATCTTTATGACATCGACTCTAAAGAATTGTTGATGATTAAGTTGATTACTATGTAATCGGGGTGTTGAAATGTATATATGTCTATAAACAAGATTCTAGCGAATTCGAAAACTTAGTGAGGCCCACTGTGCTCTTGCGTCAGTTAGCCATTTGTTGATTCCTTATGTAAGCAGGTCATATTTGCTTACCCAACTCGACTCGACTCGACTCGGCTCGACTCTGGCCCAGTTCCCTCTCTCTCTCCCTTTCTTTTTTGGTTATTTATGTCACAAATATGGGCAGCAAGCAGAGCGAATGAACGCATCTCGTCGTACGCAATGCCACGGCTGGTTAGCCTCGGCTTTGGCTGGGCATTTTTGCCATTTGTTGACTGGTTGGTTGGCTGAATGAGAGGGGAAGGTGGTAAAACGAACGACTGTTTTGCCACTTTGCATGCATCGCTGCGTGTTTGGCATATTTAACAAAATTTTCACAAAAATAATAATGTAACGCAACGTCCCAATGCTTGTTGTGCCACCATCCGCATTTTAACCCTGCTGCTGCTGTTGTTGTTGGTTGCGGTTTTCAATGCACACACACACATCGAGCACATTTGGGGGGGGGAGGGGCAGCAGTCAGGCAGCAACCTGGTTAGTTGGGTAAAATCTAATCAAGCGCTGCGGCCAGCAGCCAACACAGCAAACTTATCAATAAGCCACACACACACACATACATATACCAAAGGCAACCGAGTGAATCTTTCACCCCGCGTTCCCACACACACACACACACAGCCAATACAAACGCGTTTGCATGTATGGGTGACCAAAAAAAGTTAAACAAAAAGGTATATGTATACCGTTAAAAATACATACATACATATATCACCTTTTGCCACCTAATGAAATTTCAGCGCTTCGCTCTTTTTTTTCTCTTTCTCTTCTCTCCCTTTGCATTATTAAATTTAATTTTGGTTCGAAAGCCAGCGAGAAACGCGAACGAACATTGAAAGAAATTATGGCAAATATTCTTATTTTCATTTGAGTTCATATAAAATTTAAATTTTAATCGCAGACAGCAGCAAAAAAAGCATTTCTATATTGGATTGGGCTTCAAAATGTGTTTTGCGTGTGTGTGTGTGAGTGTGTGTGTGTGTGTGTGTGTGTGTGTGTGTGTGGAGCAGCAAGGGGAGAGAAGCATTTCCACATGGGCATCGTCGTCATTTCGAGTGGACTTTTGAGTATTTCTAGGGATAATAAGAAGGATAACAAGTGCTGGCAGGCAACACAAGCAGCAAGAACAACAATGAAAAAGTCTTTAATAACTCCATTTCTTCTAATAAAATAAATCAAGTATTAAATATAATAATGCATTAGTTGTAGAATAAAAAATAAAAAAACCCACAATAGAAAAGTGAAATTTTTATTTAAACACAAATAAAAGCACATAAATATTTTATAAATGTTCTATATATATGTAAAGCCTTGGGCGCTGCTTCTTTTACTTTCAAATGAATATTTCGCGATGCTCTAATTCTATTTTATTTCCCCCCCACCCCCCACCCAACAGGCACTCATTTGCCACAGTTTTGTTGCAATAGCATTGTAAGCGCCTCCAATGCCATCTTTTTGTGTATTTTTCAAGCATTTGGCTTCCGCTTGCTAGTCGATTTGGCATAGACATAGACATAAGACTAGAGAAGGAAGGAAGGAAAGGCGGCAGGGCAGCGCAGGGTAGGCGAATGCATAGATAACAGACAAAAGAAAATTATCCTTAGCATATATCCTTTGGCCATGGGTATTTCAGCGCTTTCTTCAATGTGTTGCATAAACTTTGCCAAAACGAAATTTACATTTTAATTGCAATTGAAATTTGTTGTTTTTCATTGTCGTCCCTTGCATTTAATCTATTCTCTGAACTAAATATTGAACATCAAAGTGGTTGTGGTGTTGAGACGGAAAGCAAGAAGGGAAACAAACACACACATACATACATACATATATAGCAAGGATAATTGCATGGGTAGCAAGTTTATTTGGCATAAATTTCCATTATGCCCATAACTGCCAACACTTTGGGTGTCGACTCTATCCTCTGCCCTCCGGCAAATTCAAACACTAAAATCGAGCAAAACGAGCAATTTCAAAAGAAAGAAACTCAAACACATTTATCTTTATAACACATAAAGTGGGTGAGAGGGGCATGAAGTAACAAGACAATACATAGTTCACACAGGTTAATAAATCGATATGACATTTTGAGCCAAAAAACCACAGAAAGAACATAGAGAGATAGAGAGAGAGTGAGAACAACTGCCAACTACAACTAATACACACAAGCATCAACAAGCCAATAAAATGAGCAATTCTTTCGTTTTTCGCCTCCCAATATTTGCTGGAAAAAAAACCCATTTGAGGGCAACATTTCAACAACTGGGCCAGCAACAATAACCAACAAGCAAACAAACTACATACATACATAAATTTCCATGTAAGAGCAATAAAAAGGACATGTTCTTGCCCCATATAAGGAACGGCACAGGCACAATAACAATAACAACAGCAACAACAGCAACAACCAACATAATCAAGAGCATAACAATAACGAGGCGAGTCCAAAAATTATTTGCATTTTTACACATTTTGAGGGTCAGCCAAAGGACGACGACGACGACGAGCACAACAACAACAATAACAAAATGAAATGAATGTCCTGCACGAGATGTTCATTTTATATGCGGCGGGCGAGGAGGCGGAGGGGCTTAAAAACTTTTATCCAATATGATCGGACAATGCGTGGCGTATATGTGTGTGTTGGTGTGTGTTGGTGTGATAATGGGTTTCTGTGTCGGAAATTTCAACTTTTTTTATTGCATTTTATGGTAGTTCTTATTTTTATTTATTTTATTTTTTTCTACATTTAAGGATATTAGGAGCATGTAGGCATGCTGTTGTTGGATTATGATTATGACATCGATTCTTTTTACTACACGGAATAATTTTTATGCTTGAATTGAATTATGCGAGGCATTCTGTGCATGTCATAAACATGTGACATTTATGCAAATTGCGTTTGAGTTTTTTTTATTGGAATTCCAAGAAATGGTACAGACAACTTCTAAGCACGATAAATCGGTTAACAACTTGATGAACATTTATTTAAGGTTGTCAAATCAGATGATAGATAAATATTAATTATATTTCAAAGTTTCGTTATAATTCATGTTTAACCTAAAAGTTATTTAAGACCATCAAAAAAGGCAATAAAATATCCTTAGATAAAATACATTTATTTCTTTATTGCTTTAAGAGTAAAAAATGAGTTTAGTTCAACACAAATTTGACCTTGCCACACATTTTAAAAATAACAAAATAAGAATAAATATCTAATTTCAGTTCTCCAAAATGCAAAGCTTAACATGGCACAGAGATATCTGCAAGTGAAATGCTAGCGTCAGACACAAATGTCATTCAGTTGGACACTCCGTCAGTCAGTCAGTGAGTGCAACAATGATTCACTCAGACTTGCAAACACACACACACACACACACACAGAGAGAGTCTGCCACTCACAAAAGAGAGGCGATACGCGGGGCAAGTAATTCAGTGGAATACCAAAATTCATTTGCATAAAACAAAACAGGAGCAGCAGCAGCAGTCAGTCAGTCAGTATACGCAGTGTTGCCCGGATTAGAAATGGGACATCAGATGTTTTAAGAGGGGGGGTGGGGCAGGGAATAAAGAGAGTAGGGACCATATGTGGGTAAATGGTACACGAGCGTGAAACAAAAATGTGAAAGTGCATTAGAGACAACAACAACAACAAAGTAGTAAAAACTTTATGCAGGCCATAGGCAATGTGGCTTTTGTGGCAATGTGTATGTGGCACGTTGGCCCCCCCTACTCAGCGAGCAAAAGGGAGAGAGGTAGGGAAAGAGGGAGAGCGATCCCCGTTTATAAACTGCCTAGCCCTGCTGCGCTTTTGGGTCAAAGCAATTAAAGGTTATAAATTTGTGTGTGCGAATGCGAAAAATTACATTTTTTTTTTTTTTTGTATGCACAGCGAAAAGGGGGAGAGAGAGAGAGAGAAGAAGCTTGTTTAAATAGGAATGGCTGTCACGTGCCGGCTACGTGGCCAGTTCATTTGGCGTTTAATTTAGCAGAAAATTAAAGTTCAGTTTGCAAATTTGCATGCCAGGCCAAATTGCCGGTTAGATTTATGAAGTGCATACAACAAACAGCAGTTGGAAATATGGCAACAAAAACAAAAAGAAGAAGAAGAAGAATGCTTCATGCATTTATTATGCAGAGTAATTTGCGTAATGCTTAATGTGCTTAATGCAACAAAAGTTAAAGAAGTGTTAATAAAAATCACTAAATGGACATACCGCTAAATTATCATTATAAGAAATCCAAGATTTTAAAGCCATAATCTTGAGATTTCAATTATATTTAAACAAATTAAAATATCCATAAAAATCTTGCGAGTTGCCTTGCACAAGTATCTTCAAGTAGCTTCATATCCATATCCCTATCTTCACTTAATATTAATAACTTACAAGGTTAAATCAGAAACGGCGTTTTCATCACTCATTTTCACCTTCATTTTCATGGCACATTATACCAAAGCGAGCGAGGCGTTATCTCTCCTCTTCTTTTTGCAGCCAACGCATGTTTCCGGCTCAATTTAAAATTTTAATGTCAATTACCCAGAAGCTTTTTATGAACTGCTGCTGCTGCTGCTGCTGCTGATGACATACTTCAGTAAAATGACCCCGCATACATATATAGATAGACGACACATATGGAATCTCCCACTTTCAACCCGTTCGACAAAAAAAGAAAGAAAGGAAGGCAAGCAACAAAAGAAACATATGCCAAACATATTAAAAAGCATGTCAATGCCATTGTTTCGCGAACACCTGACGCGTGTGCTCCTGTTAGCCGCCCACTCTTGGCCACAATTCACACTTGACTTTAACATCATTAACCCACACACACACACACACTCACACACACGTACTTATGTTTGTTTAACATACATTTAAGTTGTGGTAAAGTTAAACTTTTTGTATTCTTTTCTTTTGTTGGTTTTTTCAGTGCTAACATAAAAAGCAAGAGAGAAAAACCATCTGGCAATGACAACAGTAAGGCCAACTAAGAGATAAACGAGAAAGTGTGTGTGCATGTGTGTGTGTGTGACATAGACAACAATTTGATGCTCAACATCAGCTTTTGGAGTCAGTTTTGTCATATCATCTTGCTTTTTAGACAAATATGGCCAAAGTAAAAACATAAATTCTCAGTGTGCGAAATTTGCATCAAAGTCCGAATAACACAAAGCTTGTGAATTAAATATTTAAAGACTGTAAAAAAAAAAAACAATTCTCAACTATAATTTAGAAAAAGAAAAAAACATTCAATTAGTTAGCCTCAAAACTGACAAGTGAAACTGAAGCTCAAACGACGCTCATTTCGCTTGAACGTTGATTGTTTGAAGCCAGTTAAAAAGCCATTTTGGCAACAAAATTCTCTAGCTGGGGGGTTTTATTATTTTTTTTCGTGGGGGCAATTTACTTAATGACAACTTGTCGAATTTGGTGGAGCCAATAAATTGCTTTAATTACCCCATTTAAAAGGACATGCCAACATAGGGGGGGGGGGGTATGAAATGGCGTAGTTGTTAAACGTAATGTGCATGTTAGTTGGCGCCTGACACAGCAGCAGCAGCAAATTTTAGGGGCTGGCTGTTGTCCCACAAGGCTCACACAGATAACACTCAACATTCAACACACAGAGAGAGAAAGAGAGAGAGAGAGAGAGTTGAATGAAGATGGACAGCATCAGTTTGGCCAAAAAGGCAGAAGGCAAAAGAGAAGAAGAATCAGAAGCAGATGCCTGATGCCTGGCAATTGAGCGACTGTTGCATACCTGGCACTGTATACGGTGATGGATGCGACGATGGCAGCCAATATGCTGAATTTATTGGCGGATAGGATTTATGCGTGGCATGCAACGTCGGCTGTTGTAAGGATGATGATGACGACGATGACGCTGCCGTTGCCGTTGCTGATGCCGCTGATGAGAAGCAAGCAACAGTCGACAACAAAGAGGAGTCGTTGACGTAGGATGATGATGAAGACAATGCCGTTGCAATGTCGCTATTATTGGATAAATTCTCAATTACTGACGATAATTGACTGCTGCTGCTGCTGCTGCTGGCGTTGATGATGATGTTGCTGCTGGTGGCGTAAATGTTGCTGGTGTTGCCATTCTCTGGTGCTGCTGCTGCTGCTGCTGCTGTCGTTGAGTCTTGGCTATTTGCGAAACCAATTGCAGTTGAATTATTTATCATGTCAGATGGTGGACGTCGATTTGGCCAAACACGGAGACGAAGAAGAGAAAATTCTTGAAAAAATACTTTAACACTTATTTACACGCACACAGAATGAAAGAAATACACACACACACACATACACACAACGTTAAAAACACAACAGTTGAAATGTCAAAAGTCAAGAAAATGTTGAGCCAGATTGAAAAAGAGAGAGTACGATTGAGAGAGAGAACGGAAAATTCGTTAAGCAAATATCATAAATATTAAAAATGACATTCACATCATCAAGAACAGCAACAACAACTACAACAGCGTTGACTTTATAAAACAATTAACACTTTTTTTTATATATTTTAATTATTTGATCCAATAAACTATTTGATTAAGTACTGATTATTTTTTATTTAAGCTTTAAAAAAACACGCAACGTTTTTTATTTATCGCTTTTTTTTTTAGTGCACGCACAATGAGAATAGTTTTTTTTTTTCAAACGTTCAACAATTAGAGAATAACATAGATTAAATGTTTTTGTTTAAACAACAATTAACATTTAGTTTATTTTATTTATGTGTTTTTATTTATTATTGAGTTTGACACTGCATTTAGTTTATTGGCTCGCACTTTTTGCGGTGTTTTTTTTTTTGTTTTTTGTTGTTTAATTATTGTTGGAATTGGGATTGTTTCTTGTTTTGGTCGGAATATCTCTAGACAGACGGAACAGTCGCTTGCATCGAGTGTTTCCTTTAGATTGCGATTGCAGGCCATACGTTAATCAAGTGCTGCTTTTATAGATCGAATATATATATAAATTGAAGAGATATAAACTGGCGCTAATTATAGTTGGGGAACGCAGACAGCCAAAGGAGACAAAAGGCGACCAAACAAATAATCAGAAGAAACAAAGAACGAAAGGTATTCGGCATTTAATTGATACAAAATTAAGAGAAAGAAACTGTGATAAGAAGAAGTAGGCAATTGATTTGGTTTTTCTTTACGTTTAGATAGGGTGGGGTGGGTCAGGGATGATTTTTGGCAGAAATAATACCGCAACAAACTCGAATAAATTTGAATAACACTTAAACAATTAAGAAGCTTAAGAAATCGATTTGTTTTCTAAATGTTTAAGTTCAAAGACGGCTAAGAAATTCTTTTCTAGCTCGATTTTAAAATCTATTTACATTTTGAGTAAAACAAAACTAGGTTTTTCTGTTCTAGTTTTTTTTTTTATAGGATTCACCGATACTTTTGGTATTAAGAAAATAATTCAAACTTCACCATAAGCCATTTAAGCTTTTAAAAGTTAAAAAAAAAACTTACATATCTGCTTGCTCCTTTTTTTACAAGCTGAATTTTTTATCACCAAGAGTCACCCTGTGTTTGTTAGAGTATTATTTTCGCTTCACTTTAGGCAGCATGCGGCAATGCGTCGTTGCACAGCGATTACAATTTAATTTCAGACTAAATCGATTTATTTGGATTCTTTTTTAAATACAGATATATACATATATATATTTTTTCACTTTTTCCCCAGCGCAACAATGAAGAAGAAGGAGCACAGTTCGCATGCCGTGAATATATTTATATATATATATTTTTTTTTTCGAACAAAAACTCGCGCGTATTGGCAAAAATCAAATGGCTAAAAATAAATTGACATCAATCAGTGGCGCAGCAATACGAGGAAGGGCGGAACAGCATTGCAACTAATTAAGCAACGCGCGTCACATGCAACACAACACAACACGAGAACTCAAACAAAAGCCAATGCAAAAAACTTTAACCGGCAAACAGATTCCAAATGTTTTAACTCGCAACCAGCGATTTCAACTGATTGACATTTTAGCTGCAACTAATCGCAATTAACTTACAGCCGGAGAGATATCGCCTGTGTTGGATTGCTGCTAAACTTAACACTCAGCTTGGCTTTGATCTCTCTTTAAAATAGAGAAGAAAAAAACCAAACTCATCTTGATCTCAACTCGTCATAACAAAGGTGTCAAAAAGGTTCTTTGGGGCGGACATAACTGGAAAAACTTGATTTACAACTAGTTTTGCTATGGCATTGTTGTTGTTGTGCTCTGTTTTTTTTTTAATGAGTTTGAATGTTAGTTTTGTTTGCTTTTATATATGTATATATAGATATATTCTGCTTTTGTTCTCATTTGCATGTTGTCTTCTCGCAAGCTTGCAACTGTTGCTGCTAATGAGTTAATTAACACATTTAGTTTCAGATACTTTTTTGTTGTTGTTCAGGTAAACTTCGTATTACAAAATATTGCATGTGCGCTAATTTATGATTAGAAACAAATTGTGAGAATGCGAATAACAAAACGATATAGATTGAAGAGAAAGATATATCGAAAAGAAATTCATATTCAAAAGTTTCAAGAAGTTTTTTTTAATGTCAATATACAAATTGAAAATTTGTTGTTAATCGCTGAATTTATGAAAATTAAATTATTCAATTACATGAACGAATTGTGCTTGATTCATTAAAAAATTTTTGGTATTAGTTTTAGATTTAAATTTTAAATCGACTATATTGATAGAACTATTTGTTTTTTTTTTATGATTATAATCATATATATGATGCTTATGTTTCGCTTTTTAATAGCAATCTACATAAAATTCTATGATTTATATTTTTCATTTACTTTCCTATCGATTTACTCCATCACAGCACATTAAAAAACATTCAAGAGCACACAAAAAAAAAAAAAAACCTTCGTCAATGAAATATGCAAATAAAAAATTTTGTATAAACTTTGGCTCAAGGTTCTCTTCGACTTCGACGTCCGGTAATTTCTAGCCGCATTTTACATTTCAACGCGACAACAAACGCACACATGCTTACTTATACATGTGTGTGCGTGTACTTGACTTGCCGCCATAATGGCTAATTTGAATTTTTATCATGTTTACAAGCAAACAATACGTGCATCATCATTCTGGCGGCAGCACAAGAAAGAAGAAGAAAGTCAAGAAACGACAACGTTTCGACTCCTTTTAAATCTTATCCACTTCCTTCCACCAAACACAAACCCTTGCAACCAACCAACTAGCTAGCACAACATTTGCATATCGATTTCATATGCGGCAATATATACCAACACTCCCCCCAACCCCCCTGCTTTTTAACAAATGCAAATACAATCCATTTTGAATATTTTCTTTGGATGCGCCGCCGCGTTCGCAAATTGTGTGGAATAACCATGAAAATGTTTACATGTCGTCTAACCTTTTTTTTTTTGCTGCATATTTTTCATTTTTTTTTGTGTTTATTCACTTGCTGCACATTTGTGGCGCGCCCTCAAGTATGCAGCGCCAACTAAAATAACATTTGACATTACGTGTTTGCAAATTTAATAACACACCCGAAAAACAGGGAATAAGAAGACGACGGACTGACTGACGCCAGCCAAAAGTTGACATCGTCTCTGTTGCAATATTTTTTTTATTTTTGTTTCATCATCATCATCATCATCATCATCGTCGTCGCTGACTTCGTTGTTGTCTGTGTTTGAAGTTTGCTTGCATGCAAATTGCACTGATTACCACACACGTTGCACTTTTCTTTCTTATAACCATACCCCCTCCCACTCCTCTTAACTACTCCAATTGCAAATCGCTTTTGCATTTTGCTTACTCATTTGATTTGGTTGCATTTTCTGTTGTTTCTTCTAGCAGCACTTTTCATGTTTTCTACTTAACTTTTCAAACATCTTTTCCCCCTTTCTTTTGCTCTTTTTGCAAATCGACTTTTTTCGCGTCTAGTTGAGTTGTGGTTTGCTGACTGCTTGACGTATTTATGTAACCTTTTTTGTTTTCTTTGGTGTTTTTATGGAGCAGGGTCACACACACACAAACACACAAACAGCAGGCCATCAAATTTAACTGCATTTGTGGCCAATTCAAAGTGGAAACGAGGCGCCATTTGTTGTGTTGTGTTTTGTTGCTCGACAAGAAATATTTTAATGGCTACAAAATGGCGTGTTTCATTTCTAGCTATTATTACAACCCCCCCACACGAAGAGTGAGAGTGTAATAGGTAAATGATATTAGGGGTTTAGTTAAATGGTTAAATGGCAACATTTTTGGCAGAATGACTAATAGACTTTTGTTTGTTGGATTTTGTTAAGGAAGCAAAACAAAATAGGACAAGTTAGTTAAAAGATTCAAGATATGGATAATTTGCGTCTTAAAACTAATAGGCCGGTTTAGTTCTGACAAACTTAAGTTTGATTTAAGTCAAGGATTTTTATTTTTAGCCAACTTTTAAGATGCAATTTTCAACAGTTTTGCTATGAAACCTAAAAATCTCTCATTTGATTTATATATTATGTTGTTAAAATATATCTAAAAGCACCAACTTTTTGCAGGATATTAAAAATTCTACATACATCTTAATTTGCACCACAACACACCAAACTGTTTTGTACTTTATACTACAAACTTCCGTTATCTTAGCTTGAAAATCAATTCTCCAAAGATTTGTAGTCCTTAACAAAACCAACACTCTATCAGCTGTCTCAAAAAAAATAAATAAAAATAAAAAATAGACATGACAAGCCGCACTCACACAGCCTCTAATCATTGCCACACTTTATTTGAGACAGCATTGAGCACTTTCTTAGCTTCTTCTTCTTCTTGTTCTTGTTCTTCTGCTGTGGCAACTGCAAAGCTCTTGAAGCTTGAAGCCTTTAAGCGACATGAACACAACTAACACACGAACAAAATCTCAGACACAAAACCCCAAAAACCAATCAAAGGTTGCTTTTTTCTCTTGGCTGCTGCTGGTGCTGCTGCTTGGCGACGGAATTCCCAAAAAAAAAATGTATAAAAGATGAAGAAGAACAAGTATGCACCAAAACAGTAGGAAAGACTGACTGTATATAACGAGCAGCAGCAGCAGCGGCAGCCGCAGCAAAAGGCAGCAATCTGAAGCAGGAAACAAAACTCGGCGACTCACTCAAGCATTTTATTAAATTGCCACCTTCCGTTTGTTGTTGTTGTTGTTGTTGTTTCTGTTGTTGCTGCTGCTTGGCTCCAACTGTTGTCTGCAACTGTCTTTTATTTTCGATTTCTAGGCATAAACCAACACAGACACAACCACCCACCAACACACACACAGACAGAAAACTATATGTATATGAACAAAATATTTTTGCCATCTTTTTCTATTATATCGTTTCCGCTTTTTGGCATAAATTTCGGTGCGCGGCGACCTAAGTGAAAACTTTTGCCATTTTTTATGCTTATTGCAAGAGATTTTTTTTTTCTTCTTTTTATGGTTTTTTATTCGTTTTGTTTCCATTTCAGTTGTTGTTATTTTTTTTTTTTTTTGAGCTTGAAAGTGCCAAAGCACACGAAACATACAAAATACTTAAAACAACAGAAAAAAGTACAAAACGGAAACTTAAATTGTCTAGTTGGTTTTGGCTTTGTGGCGATATTGAAATGCGATTGCTGCACTATATATAAATATATATATATATAAACAATACGTCTCTGTAATGCGGCAAATGTTGATACTAGTTCAAAATGTATTTCCATTGGCCTGCCCCTCAATTGCAGCTTTTAGGTTTAGGCGCATTGCGGGCGTTGCCTTTTAAGGCTTATCTAAAACTAAAATTTCAAACACGACAACAAAATGCTACGTAAAACAAATGCTTTTAGCCAAGTTAATGTTAATTATAGCTTAAAATCTGGTAGGAAAGGGTTAGTTTATGACATAATGGAAAGTAGTTTAATAGTAGATTATTACCTTATTTTTGTTGTTGATTTTTTTGAGCTTTTAGGCTGATTAAGTAAAAAAAAGGTTAATAAAGTTCATAAAAACATAAACGGAAATGCAATTTTTAATGTTATCGATAACCAAGACAAACAAAAGTATCGATTCTAATCAAAAACAATCAATATATTCAGTTATCAGATTCGCTACAGGGAAAAAACATAAAATATTTAATTAAAAATTCAAAGCAAACAAGTACATATTGCTTCAGTGATTTCGCTAATTAATTATAAATTTTTAGACCGGAAACTAGATACTTTAACCAACTAAGCTCTAGCACAAGCAACTTTTCGCTGCTATTCAAACAGATTTTCATAAGCATTGGTTTTTTTTTTCTGTTCTTTTTGTTGCAGCGAACATTAAAACCCATTCACTATTAAAAGCAGCCAAAAAAAGTTCAAGAGTAGCTTATAAAAAATAAAGCATACGCCATGTTGGACAAGCGTAATTACACGCATAGAACGGCGATAGTAGGGGCAAGAAATGGAGCAGGTAGTAGTGGGTGGAAGGATGCTGAACTGAAGCCCCATGTCAAAAACTTTCATCAGCTTTTAATTCGTTTTTTTTTGGTGTGTTGCATTTTGCGAGCGCTACAACTTGTTAACAATACGCGCCGCTAGAGGTCGCCAATTAAAAAATTGCTATGCCAGAGAGCCACCCTGTGTGTGTGTGTGTGTGTGTGGGAAAAGTCAACATTTTTGTGGTCACTTAAGCAGATTAATTTCATGGGTATAATTAAAAGAAGAAGAAGCCGCCAGCCGACGACGTCACCAACTACGCGTGCGGGTTGCCAAATGCAAAAAGTGCAACGAACAAAAATTAACATAAAATTAAATTTTTGTGCTTTATAAAAAAAAAGTTTCACTTCCCTTTTTTTGTGTTCAGTGCATGCTGTTAAACAATTTTACCGAGTTGCTTTCTCTCTCTCTCTGCCACATAACTGATGGTTTTTAATTAACTGCCAAAGTGACCGACAGGCAACAGACAGAACTGCCTCCAAAAAAGAAAATACATCGCCAAAGTGAAAGGTGTCGAGAAAAAAAAGAGGTTTTCAATGTCAGTGTCTGTTTGGGCTGTCCATCGCACTATGGGGAAAACTACCACTTTATCTGGCATTTGCAAGTTTTTTAAAAGTTTTGTAATCAGCACAAATTTTCTGTTAACGTATTAAGAAAACATCAAACTGTTATGCCCCAAACTCAAAATGTTAAATTTAACAGCCCCATTTGAGAATAACAGCTGTTAAGTCAACTGTTGCAATCGAAAGCACGTGCGGCTAAGTTTTGTAAAATTTTGCATTGAGTTTCGAATTAAATGTTTTGCGTTGGGAACTGAATTAGAAGAAAATAAAGTCATAAACACTGATTTGGCAGGTATACACTGTGTGTTTAAAAAAAAAAATTGTTGAAATTGTGCGTGTGTATACTAATATTTTGTCTTTTTATAAGCGCTTCTAAAGCTGGATTTTTATTAACAAATTTCAACTTTAGAAGGGATTATCTAAAAGAGTTTAGAATTGTTTATGTGTTTGTCCAAGTGTTTGTTGTAGCGTTTTCAATTCCGAGTTTACAGGTATTGGTCTTTCTATCCTCTTTTTCCCTCTTTTCGCGCAATGTGCATTTTTATTAGGCAACCTACTCTTTTCCAACGTCGATTTGTTTGCTGTGTAGAATAGCAAGAGGATCCGGCACGAACGGGAGAAGGCAATTCATAGATATTTTGAACTGCATCCGTGCAATAATGTTGAAGAACATATTTTAAAGGTAAAAAGCCACCAATTTTGCAACAATTTGCGTTATAACTGGCTTAAATGTAATAGCATTTACAAAAATTTTGAGAGAAGACATACGACATAGAGGAAATGTTTTGGGCAAAACTCGCCTTAAATGTCGATAAGTCGAAGCAGGGGGGCTGTGGAAATACAAATACCGGGATCACTGCACGCCACGCATTTGCCAACTTCGAAACATTTTCTGAAATAACTGGGGTTAATCAACAAATTATCTACAACTTGAGGATCATTTTGATATGTTTGTCCTGTCAGATGCCAATAAATTTAGAAAAATCGAGGCATACTGTCATCAAACTGGCGAAATGATTGTGGACAGTTATCCATGGCTTCTCATGACACCAACTCTCCATAAGATTATTGCCCACCCAAGGCAAATCATTGAAAATACGGTGCTTCCAGTCGGCTGTTTTGGTGAAGAAGCGTCTGAGTCCCGCAACAAAATTTATAAATCGGATAGACTTCATCACTCCAGAAAACAAAGCCGATTAGAATCTTTAGGCGATGTGTTTAAACGAGCTTTGGATACATCAGATCCAGTTATATCTTCCCTAAATTTATCGCGACGCATTAAAAAACATAAAAATCTTTCCCTTCCTATTGAGGTTATTCAGCTTCTTTCGTGTGAGCACGAATACATGAATGATTTTTCAGAAAAAGAAGAGTTTGAAGACAACAGCCTACAGTTTCTTGAAAACTTTGAGCTTGAAAATGAAGAAAATACAGACAATAAAGAAAATTAATAAAAATCTGGATTTTCATAACTTTGGGGGCAAAAAGGGGCGTGGCGAAGCTCCTATCTGCAACGTAAGAACGTATAGGTGACTGAACTTAGAAAGTTTATATCTAAAAATGCACGCAAAATATATTTTTTTAGATTTTTTTGGCGGAAGGGGCGTTGACACGCCCATTTTTCTAAAAAAGCTTTACATGGTCTATAACAACATAATAAAAAAAACCGCAGCTAAAAATCTCTTTTGGTTCACTCGTTATAATAAATGCCAGATAAAGTGGTCATTTTCCCCATAGTGCATCGATGCGATGTAAAGTCAAACGGCACAGGCAACCCTGCCGCCCGGCCGCCTGCCAATAAAACCTGTCAAATACAATTGCATACTTTTAGGCTGTGCCAAACATTTGACACACATTAATTTGATAGTGAAACGAAAGCGCGACCCATGTTACACTAACAATCGAAATATGTTGACTGATTAAGTTTGACAAAGAGATTGATGGCAGCCGAAGAAGGAGTTGTTCCTTGGCATTTGAAATGGTTTATATATAATATTTAAGACTTACCATTGCGATTCTCGCTATCGGCGGGTTTCATTTGGATGGGATGGTACATCTGCAAAACAAAACAAAGAAATAAACATTAATAATTGAAGTAAGAAGTAAGGGTTCTTATAATCTTATAAACAAAGTAAATATTCAATTTGTATTATTTATAGTACATTTTCATGGCTTAAACTTATTGATGTTGCTTCTAATTGCTTCTTAATATGATAAATTTGTTTGCAGTTTGCACTACCTCCGCTTGATCCCAACTTAATTTGTCCGTTTTAATCACACTTGATAAATTGGCTAGCGCTAAAAGCGAGCGACACAACAACAACAACAGCAGCGGCAGCAGCAGCAGAAGTCCACGATTAATTTGCTTCAGCATTTTGGCGCAATGCAACACACACAAAATTGGACAAGTTGTTTTTGTGGAAAGTAGAGCCCATTTATATATGTATTCGCCGCTGTTGCAGCCCCATTTACTAACCCCTCAGTTCGCTTTGCCTAGTCTATTCTTTTTTTTGTTTTTGTTGAAAGTCGCTTAAGCTGCATAATGAATGAATGCAGTAAAAGAGAGATAGAGAGAGACGAAACGAGACAAGCTGCTTTTCTAACTGGCTAGCGAAATCCTCGACTCGAAAGCCAAACACATTTATTCAGCGGTCGCAACAACAACAACAATTACGCCACCTTTTAGGCAGGCTCTTTCCGCTTTTCCTTCCCTGCCCCGTCGCACCGCACCACCCCTCTCTGATTTAAACCTAAAATATGCGTTCACATTTCGCGTTAGTTGCAACAGCAGCAGCGCCGTTTTAAATGTAATTTTTCGCACAGCGTCTTCTAATTAAAACAAGCTTAAAGCGCCCGCAAAACGTGCCGCAGCCCCAGGTCAGTTAACGGTGAAGGGGGGGAGGGGGGGGAGTGGGTGGGGCCAAGGGAAAGAGTTTCTGCTGCAACAAACCGAGTCCAAAGAGCGAAACTTCCGTCGCCAAGATTGGGTGCTATGCTCTTGGCTAATGGGCCGTGATTTATTGTCAACGAGGACATTCTGCGTTTATAACGGGGCACAACCACCAAAACGTCCTTGTGTCCTTGCAACCTTACCATTTTCGGCCCCCCGTTTTTCATTCTCGCTTTCGCTTTTGGGGCGCCGCGCTTGCTCGTAAATAATACACGCAACTCGCGGCAACTTCTAACAAATTGCAGTCCAAGTCTACACAGCCTGCCTTTTTATCCACTTTTATTTTGTGTTTTACGGCAATGCCACGCCCCCCTTTTTTATATCAGCAATTTCCTTATTTTGTTTTTTTTTTTGTAGTGGTTGTTGCCTTTATTAAGCATTTTAGCAACCTGAACCTGACCGTAAGCAGCTGGTTGAAATGCCTGATTGTAATCGGTTTTTGGAGTTAAGTATTTAGCTTTAAAGCAGTTAGGCTTACTTGCAAATTAAATCGATAAATCTATCGATAAATGACACACACACACAAGAGCTTAAGAATAAGTCTCAACAGCTGTCAATTTGCTGCATTTTCACAGCAAAGCTGTCAATTTTCTTTTTGCATGCACAGCATATTTCTCAAATACCAAAAAAAAAAATCAAAAAGCCACAAGCAATGAAGTTAACTTCATTTTTTTTTTAAGCATTCATATGGCATTTGTTGTTGTGCTTTTCAATGGCAATTTTATAGAAATAAATATATAAATCGCTGCTGCACTGAATTATGTTTTTTTTTGTATTTTATTTTTTTTTGGCACTCGTTACATGCAAGTTATGTCAGATTTTTGTTCGGTGCAAAATGTCGCCTGACTCAAAGCATTGTTATGCAGGCAATACCCTTTCCAGCCCCCTCTCCCTTTTTTGACATACCAAATAATAATATTCATGTTGATTTGATGGCGCAATAGAACAAAATAGAATACACTAACAACAACACAACAACAACACTCAAAAATTGTCATTCTTCGTTTCGCATATTTTTAGTTTTTTCGCTGACGTTTTCTTTATGTTTTAACCTTTTTTCAGTCTACCCTTAGCCCTGCTGCATTTTGCATGCTGTTGTTGGGTGGTTTTTCTTTGCTGACAACTTTCGGTTTGCTTGTTGTTGTTGTTGCAACAGCAACTTTCAAGCGCAAATTGACATTTTTGTGCCGGTGATTTTTTTTTCGGTTTTGGTCTTGCAACACACAAAAAAAAAACGATGAGGCGTGTCTTGTGCTAACAATTTTTTAAATTTTTTTCTCTTTTTTTTGCTTTCTTCAAATATTTTGGGTAGGTTAATTTTTCACTTCTTTTAAGCTGCGAGGACGACAGGGCTAAACTTTGAAATTGCTTGGGAATGAAAATGTTTCGAATAACAAAAAAAAAACACCAAATTGGAAAATGGCAAAATAACTGCAATGATTTTTTTATTTAAGAAACTGTAGTGAGATATTGGGTTTATTGGTTTGAAGCAAAGAATTCGAACGGATTTTATAATAAACTTGAATTATTTTTTTTTAAGTCAGTTTCATTAAAATAAATATAAAATTTTAAATAAAAAGAAAAATTTTTGAGAATAACTAAATTTTAATTTCTATGGCAATAAAAAAACTCAATAAATAAATTAGCTTCTGTTTTTAAAATTTAAAAAGAATAATTTTCAACATCTACGAATCGCTTTCAATTTTAATATAAAAAGAGTATATAGAAAAGTACCCAAAAGTCCTTAATGGGTATCTCTATAGTCAGGCTTCTTCATTGAAAATAATTTTGGTGTTTATTTGTTGTTGTTGTTTGTTATTTTGCCGGATTTGTTATGCACTTTTTGTGCCGTGTCATGCTTTTTAGTTGTTGTTGTTGTTGTTAGGCGACGCGCCAGTCAATCTGTCAGTCACGCAGTCAGTTAGCCAACGTAATGAAGGCAAATGCATTGCTGAACAATTTCTGGCAGCTATTTCCACTTACTCATAACTGTTGTTGCTGTTGCAATTGCTGCTGCTGCCGCTGTGTTGCATGATTGCGTTTATGATAAGTTGATGTGGCAACAAGGATTTTTAAACTTTAATGCATAATCAGCATAAAAATAAAACAGCAATTTTTGCAATTAAAAGCAGCAAAATGCTGTCTCTAAAAGTTGGCAGGCATAAAAAATACTTATTGAAACCAATTAACATATTCCATTAAAAAAAAAATAAAAAAAGGTAGCTAGTTAAGGCTTATAAAGCGTATGTCTAAATTCATTTAAAAAATCATATAACCCTTTGGAAGTGTATATGTATATAAAACTTACCCCATTCAGCGTTTTCACATTGTGAAGTGCGTCCTGAGCTTTGAGTGCGGCGCGACGCGTATAAAACGTCACAAAGCAGCATCCTGAAAGAAAGAAATATTGAGATTAGCACAAGGGTTAAATTGGAGTTTATATATATGCATATTCAAATTATGAAAAATTATTATTATTAACAGAGGCAGGCAAGCGGGGCAAGCAAGCACAAAATGGCATTACAAATGTGGCAACATGGCTAAACACTAAATTAAACATTATGACCCAAACCTTAACGCCTTCCCGCCCCTCCCTTCGCCACTTCATATCAAAACGAATGTGTCGCGTTTAAAGTGTGTGTGGCTTGAGGGCATTGGGGTTGTAGGAGTTAAAGGGTGTTTTTTGGGCCAAGTGTGGAAATTTATGTTAGGGTTATTTTTTATTTTTAAGGGTAGTGGTAGGGTTGTGCAGGTGGAAATGCGGCAAGCATATATTTAAGTTGGCATTAACCAAATTGCCATGGGCTTACAAAACGAATGTATTAAAAATGTTCAAGTTTAATATTTTCATTCGGCATTTTTAATTTCAGAAATAAATAATCAATAAGGAAAAAAAAATTGTATTTTAAAATCAAATTTTCTAGCTATTCCTCTGACCCCAAAACCAAAAACCTAATCACACTTTCAATACTGAGCTGTGGCATGTTTATGTGGCATATTTTTCCACCTGACACATTTTTACTTCTTTTTGCATTTTGGACAGCAACAAAATCTGTTTTTTTTTTTTCCTATGTCGGAAATTTACTACTGCCATTTTGTATTTATTTACTTTACTCTTTTTTTGATACTTTTTCGTTTACACTCAAATCTGTGGCCAGACAGACAGACGGAGGCGGCGACAAAATAAAACCCAAAGCGTCAGTTTGAAATCTATTTCCGGCTCGCGGACATATTCCAATTTAACGTGGCTTGCTGCTTTCCCTTTTTCCTTACCTAGCTATTGGCAACGAGTTCATTTGGAATTCTGGTTTCTGGATTTTTTTAGCAAGGCCTAAAATCGCACAACTGTGAGTACCAACAAAACTTAATATGGCAATAGTTGCATAATGCAATTACCGTTCGTTGATATTGGGAAACGCTGCTCGCATTTATCCAAGCGTATTGCGCTTGGCGGTGGGCGTAACACACAGCCCACATTACACCTTTACACACACACACACACACACACACACACACACACTTACACCTGGCCACACCACAACAACACACTTGGATAATTCAATCTGTCGTTGTTTTTACGGCTGATCATCGTCGGCATCGACGGGCAAAACTGGGCAGCATTTTTCCACAATTTTTCACATACTACATACATATTTGCAAATATTTTCATTTCTCGTTTTGGTTTAGGTTTTGCGTATCCGGAGGAGAGTCGGGTTTAAAGAGAGGTAGCGTGGGTAGGTGTATGCCGATGCCAACGGCGCCGCAACGGATGTGTGAGAATTATGAGTTGGGATTTTTTGCTTTTGCTGTTCAAAACTGTACACGAAAGCTTTAAGCTTTTAAATATTTACTGAATATTAAATTTTGAGTAAAAGAAATGATAAGAAAAGCATTGAAAATTTATCTATACTTGTTGTGTTTTTAATTTTCTTAAACGAAAACTATCTCATTTCAAATGAACCCAAATAAAAGAAAAGAAAGTAAAGAAAAATGTAACTTCTTGTGCAATCACAGATTAAATATCACTTAAAATTAAACTAGCGGTAAATGTAACAAATGAAAGAAAATCGAAACGATTTCAAATGCAATAAAATATCCCTGTGCAAGACAAGAAGTAAAGAAACACGAAGAAGAAGAATCCAACTGCGCCAAAACCAAAGACGAAAACCAATCGCGCGATAACGACGGAAGAACCAGAAGGAAAAAAAATCACAAGCAGGCAACAGCAAAGGCAACAACAACAGCAGCAGCAAGGCAAGAGAAATCTCTCAATTCCCATTATGTGCATGTCAACTGCAGTTAGAATCAAAGCACCAAAACAAGACCAACAACCGTAAGTGGGAGAACAAGAGAGAGAGAGTGAAGCTTTTGGAAACAATGCAGATAAAGTAACAACAAAACTAGCGGCAAAAGCTGAAAATGACATCCAGTCACGTTTTTGGACAAAAACTTAATCCAGGCGATAGTGGGGGGGAGGTTGAGGGTGTGCGCATTAGATATACCCATTTCTTATACTCTTTTTCTCTGCGTGTATGTGTGTGAGTTAACTCCAGACAAGACGTGCCAACGTCCAGCAAAGGGGATAAAGAATATAAACACACACGTATATAGAGAAAAAGAGATAGAAAGGGGAAACGTATTAATCGAAGTTAAATAAATCAATGTCATTAAAGTTGGAAAGTAGAGATTTACTGGCTTAAATGCAAGAAAAACCCACACTTAAAATGACAGAGATAGCAATACAGTATCAGGATCAGCTTCTCTCGACAGCAACAACAAATGCAATTGCAATCGAATTTAGTTTATGGCTTTACTTCACCGCACCCGACCCGACCCGAACCCCCTTCTACCAGCATATAGCAAAAGTGACAAACGTTTAGCAATAGTTCAGTGGGCACCAAAAGTCATGACCAAAAATACCACAGGCAAAAAAAAAACCACTCAAACGAATCTTTGAAATTGAAATGCTCCTTCGAGAATTAAGTGAAATTTTATGCATTTTTCACGCTCGGCAAGCGGCTAAATAAAAATGTCAAGAACACGGATAGAGAGGGAAAAGAGTTGGGAAGGAGAGAGAGAGAGATAAAGAGAGAGGCCGTTGATGGCGGCAGAGATAAGTGCGTTAGTTTTCTTTTCTATTCTACTTTTTTTTCGGTTGACAGCGGACAGCTGGGCAAAGACCCAGTCACAGTTACAACGACAATAAGCTTTTCAAAATGAACTTCTTAAGCTCTCTCTTCATCTCTCTCTCCTTCTCTCTCTCTCTCTCTTTGACGCACAGCAGGCAGCACGATAGCAAGAAGCAGAAGCTACTGTCCGCCTTCTTTTCAACTGTCTCTCCCTTTGGATGACTGAATAATATTATTATTATTCTTCTTCTTCTTTTGTGTGTGATTTGGTCAGCGCGAGTTAAGTTTTTTTTTTTTATATGCCCATAAATCATATTTAGAGCAAACGAAAATAATAATAAAATCGTTTTACTAAGGTGAAGGAGGCAGTAAAAGCTTTTAATGTGATAAAGCATTAGAGATGAATTTTCTATGCTCTTCTGTGGTTTATCTATAAATTTAATATCTTTAGTAGTCGTAATAATATATTTCTGCATTTCATAAAATTTGCTTTATCTCTCATTCATGTTTTTAAGCACTTTCTCATAAAGAGCTTTATAATTGACTAATCTTTACAGCGCGGAACAAACAGTTTGTCATTCATTGACTAATTTATGGCGCACACCCGTCTCAAGCGCCCGAAGAGGAGCCTAGTTGAGGTTAGGGGTTTGCCGCTCCACAAAACTTTTTGTGCCGAAAATGTGCCCAAAAACATTTTACAACTTTAGAGCCCATCAAATTAAATGCTTTGGTCGAACACACACACACACACACACAAACATAGAGCGACCAGAAAAGCACGCGCTTTACACCTGAACAATCTAAAAGAGAACCACAAAAGCTGATGCTCGCCCTCACTCCTTCCCATCTCTTTCTTTCTCGTTTACAGTTACTGCGCTCACCACAAGCACTAATAAATTATGAGTCGAAAGCTTAAACCTTCTCGCTTCTGTCTTCCTCACTCTGTCTCTCTGACTCTCTTTAACATTCTATCGTTGTGCTAAATAACGACAACAACTAGGAGGAGAACCACAGTTAAACCGCAATAACAACACCCGCAAACAACATTGAAAATCCACTCGAAAAAGTAACTGGCCGCTAACGAAATTTAGTGTGAAAGAAATGCAAGTTTTTAGCCAAAAGGCATTAGCCCAGAAATATAAAAGACCAAAGAATTTCAAAGCGCCAAAAAACTTTTAAAGCCCCTCCCAACCCAGTTCAAAACGAAAAGGAAATTTTTTTGCTGTCGTTCTTTTTGTTTTTTGTTCAAGTACTGGGCGTGTTATTTACGACTTTCTGGTTCAGAGGTCATCGTCGCGCTTAAAAGTGTCATTTCCCATTTTTGGTTAGCGCTGCTGCTGCAGCAAAGTCGAGTTCTGTGCTTTTTAGCTTTCGCCTCTAAGCGTTTTAACATCAAAATGCAACAGTAAAAATCCGTACAAAAATTGTGAGGGCAAGTAGCTGAGGGGGGCTTGAAAGGGATTTCTACAAACTTTTGTGTCGCACCAAAGATGCAAGGTACAAGCAACAAAAACTATTTACGAAAAAAAAAAATATAGAAGAACTTTAACTGGGTTACAAGCCGATCTAAATGGAAATGTTGTTGCAGGAAGTTGCAGTCAAAAATAAAACTGCACACGAAAAGGAAATGGACAAACGGAAAAGGAAGTTTAACATAAAACGACAACAACAAAGTGTTAAGAATGCAAGTCTTCCCTGTTTTTCCTTAACTTTGTCAATATGTCAATAGATGTATGTTTAAATGTATACTACAAAGGGTATTTGCAAGTCAATCATTCTCCAATTCTTTGAATTTTTTGGGTCACTACTTACTTCAAAACACGACTCTCTCTCTTTCTACTTTGTGACGGCGTTTGACAGTTGACCAGCATAAATAATAACTTTCGAATGCAATTTGTGTCGATTGGTTTGTCTGTGTGTGTGTTTGTGTGTAAATCAGCAAAGCACACACACACACACACACATGTGTGATACAGTCAGGCACTTAGCCGAAAAGTTGCTGGTCTTCACGCCCACACTCTCTCGCCCTGAAGCGCTCTCTCGCAGTCGCCAGTCGCGCTGTGTCTAACTTTCATAAATCATCAACACAACGCGCCACTTAAGTGCACCCTAAAACTGTTTGCGCTTTTACTTTGTCACACACACGCTCTCTCATTCTCTCGCTCTCCGAAACGCCCATCGCTGACAAGCTGCTGACCATGCAAACGCCCAGTTTCATGGCAGCGTCCGCCTGTCAACGGCAGCCAAACCAAACGAGATACGAAACAGAAAAAATAAAGGACAATTTCTAAATAAAAATACAAATGCTGAAGTATACTATAAATATGATTTGACAATGGCGCATTCATGATGCTCAAAACAAATTGAAAATGCCGTTATGAATGTCTCAAAAACGAAGGGGAAGAGAGCGCAGCATCAATATAAATGCTACTAGCCTGCAGTTGTAGAGCCTCGTTTTTATTTTTACAATTGCCTGCAAGTGACAGCACCAACAATGAGTAGAAAAAAGCAATCAAGTGATTTCCATTGAATTTATATAAAAATGTATACATAGTAAGTGCATGTGCATTTTAACAGTTATAAATTGTATGCGACCCCCACTGTACTCAATAATGTTAAACCGTATGCAGACCATGCCAGTGAGAGAGCTTTTTGTATAACAGTTACAATAGCTGATTATACGTTTGTTTCTTTCTCACTTACCTTTGCTTATGCCTGTGGCCTTGTCACGCAGCACATTTATTGAATGCACTGGTCCATATTCCTCAAACATTTCACGCAGTTGCGCCTCATCCATTGATTTGGGCACCTGGCCGACGAACATTTTGATATTGTCGGGATCGGGCTCCTTTTCACCGTAGGTCACAACAGCCGAATCCGAATCTAAGCGAAAGCACGAATCATCATCCATGCTGACAACATTGCGATTAGCACTGCACGAGTTATTGTTGTTGTTAAGCAAATTTGCAGACATGATGTTGTTGTTGCTGTTGTTGCTATTGCCGCTGCCAAAGGGTATGCCGGTGAGTGAATTGTTGCTGCCAACTAGGCTTGAACTGTTATTGTTGTTACTAAGCAGCGAATTGTTGTTGTTGCTGTGAATTGGGCTGTTCGGCAGGCTGTTTGTAGCGCTGCTGCTTTTATCGCTCATTCCAAATGCACTGCAAAGGAAAAGAGAGAGAGAGAGAGAGAACATTAGTGAATTAGTATAAAGCTTTGTCATAAACAGTTATTGTAGTTGTGTCGGTGTAACAGATCATTTAACAGTTATATTTTTTTTGCAGACTTTATTACTTACTCCACCATGTACATGTCAGTGTTTTTTTCAGAGAAATCAAAAATCATGCGGCGATTGCCCATAAACGAAGTGCGACTGCTAAACATATTTTGAATTAAATTTATTTTTCAACACTTTCGATTCGATTTTACAACAAAGAGTATCGCGTACTAAAGAGCAAAACGGACGCACACCGGACAATTTATTGTCGATTTGTAAAAAATACTAGGCGATCTAAAAAATATATGTACTATATATATAATCCATGTAACACTGCAAAAACTACAAATGGGCACTAATTAAAATTTGGGCACAAAATTTTCCACGCACGCGCAGCTAAACACTCCTACACTTTCGTCTTTGGCAATCGTCGAAGAACAAATGATCGAGACGAAAAAAAAATTTGAGCCATTAGGCAAGGCATTGAAAGGAATGGAATGTGCGAGTGGAGCAGTACAGGTGCAGCCTAGTTGAGAGCTCAAATGCGTTGAGAGAGGGAGAGCTTATGCTGTTATGAGCTAAGCTTTGCAGTTAACGGTTGTTTGTAAGTTTGTTTTCTTTCAAGTGCGTATTCAAGGTGTGTACATTTTTTTTAGATTCGACTGCCATCAAGCGTAGAATAAATGAAGCCTTTAAATTGTTTCTTATCCTTTCAAAGCTAATTAAACATGCAAATGACATTGGCGTTTTACATTTTACTTCTTTAAAAGTCAACCCAAAGCGAAAAACGATAACAAAACTAAAACGACTTTGCTATTAATGATTCGCACACGCCCCAGTTTTTAATTTTCTTAAACCCTGTTAAGCAACACACCCCTAGGCACAGTGGGACTCAATGCAATATAAAAATGGTAGCTTGCGATTCAAAGCTTTAATTGACAACTAACCACTGTGTTATCTACTTCTTCGTTAGGTGTTTAAACACTTGCAGTTAACCCAATTAACGTTCCGTCTATTTACATACATACATTAGCAAATGGCCATTACGTAAATGCTATTTGAGGTTTGATCCAGCTAAACAAAGAAAGTTCACTCAACCTTAAGGATACGGAAAAAGAAGCTAAGCGCATTATATGCTTAGCAAAAGCAACAACAAAAGCCATAACGGATTTCAGTTACACATGCAATTAAAACAAACAAAAAGATTTTTTCTTCGTTTCAACTCATTCTTATTATCTGCTAATAATTCTTGGGCTACCCTACTAATATTTTAATTACTCATTCCACTAACTGTTCTTTGCCTTAAGCACAAGCTGTCTCTCATACTTCCAAGCTCTCTCTCACACACACAAACAAACGCTCTCTTTCCCATACGCACCCAGCAGCCTTGTGCAATTTTCTGCTCATTTCATTTGACTTCTAATTTCTTTGGCAAGTTTCACTTTTATGTTGCAAAAATACTTTGACTTTATCGTGTTGCCTGCTGCTCCAACTTCTTGCTTTCTTTGTTGCATTTTGTAATTTGAACTTTGTTCGGCTTTGTTGTGTTGTTGTTTTTGCATTATATGCACACAAACTTTCAAACTCTTTCATTTCCACTCACACACACACACACACACAAGCACACACACAATTGTCTTATTTAACCCGCTCTTAGCTTTTGCACTTTGTGTTATTTTGTTTCAGCTTTCGGAAGTCATTGTGCTTATTGTTCGCTCATTGAGTTGAATGCCTTTGCATTGAGAGCGCCTCCGTTTGACACAATTATTGCATTTTTCTTTGCGCCCATGTCCATGTTTTGCTCTTTCAACCCCCCCAATATATGCAATTATACATATACATATATATGTAAGATGGGATTGCAACAATTTTATTAAAAAACTTTACTCTTTATGTGAGCAATGCAACTAAGTAACAACGGCAGCAGCAGCAAAAACAAGAACGACAACAACAATAACTGAACTGAAAGCTTGTTGTGCATTTCTTTCAAAGTTCAAACTGCAATTCATCTTCATCATCATCAAACGCAAGAGTGAAAGAGAGAGCTAAAGGGCGCGAGAACGAAATTGAGATCAACATCAACATCATGAAAAAGTTTACTTTGACTATCGACTTAACAAGACTATCGCATTTATTTCGATAGCAGTTACAGTTACAACTTTAAATACCCTGCAAGCTACTTTTGTGATGTAAGGTACATTGATTTGGTAAAAACGTTAAAACAATTTTTTAGATGCAAAAAAAAAAAATTACACTTTTTCAGAAAAGGTATCTTTCAACGACCATATATACTGTTATTATATTATGTTTTGCCTTCATTTCAAAAAATTTTTAAGCATAAATTCTATTTGAATGCCTTTATACGCATTTATCTTCGTTTGTCTAAAAATTAAATAAAAAAAAAAGCAAAAACTTAAAGCTGTCAACAATATAACGCGCATATTATCCTGGGAGCAAGCTGGACGGGTTGTCTCTGTCTCCCTCACAATCAAGAACGTATGGAAACATACTAATTTGCTTGATTACTCTGGAGTATTATAAAAGAGGGGGCAACAAATTTTTGAAATCTATTAAAAAAGTTTCCAACTTGAAGGAAACGGGAATTGTGCTATCGGCCAGAGAAATCACTTGTCACTCTTTTCCTCTTTTGCTTTTTCTCTCTGTCTTTTCTTTTCTTTGTTGCTGTCTGACACAAAAGTCAACTAGGAAAAGGTTGAAAAAAAATGCTGTAGCAAATTTGTTGAACAACTTTTGTGTCTGATTTTGCTTGTTTCCAATGTTTTTTTTTTTTTTGCTATACCTAAAGGTAACTAAAGCTGAAGGTAAATTTGAAGTGTCTGCTCTGCAAATCATGTGCAAAACTGAACAGAAAAAAAAATGAAAGAAACAGATAAAAAGTGTAGTCAAGTAGCGGCTGGATTGTTGTAGTTTTGCTTTTGCTCAACAAAAGAACTTGATTCTTTTGATTTTGTTTTGTTTTTGATGTACTTGGTCCTTGTATTTGCTTTTATTTTTTTTATAGCAACGCATGCTTCATAATATTAATTTGTGGGCCAGCAGAGGAAGAGAAGCGGTAAAAGAGTAGTAAATCAATGTAAGCTCAAGTGGATTTCTGTTGCTTGAAAAAGCTTTAAGCTTGCTTTTGGTTGGCTTAAGAGACTTAAGGTGTCAGAGAGAAGTCGATTAGAGCTTGTATTGATTTTAAGCTTTAGTTTGTCATTGCAGCAAAAGAGTATGTACTTAGAACTAAGTTGAGCTTTAACGGGAAGTTGAGAAGAGTCATAAAAAAAGCTGTGAAGAAGATGAAATGGAAATTTATTTTAACTCAACTTACCACTCAAGCAGCTTATTTAAATAAAATGAAACGCTGCAATTTATAATCCCCCCCAGCATAACAACATTTATATTTTGCCCAATTAGTTAACATTTAGCGCTAATGATACCCTTTCCATTGAACTCCTTAATCTTTTTCTCTTTCTCGCTGCTCAAACAGCTTTTGGTAAGCCGCTTAAACTTTGGCCTTAACCAACTTAGACAGCAACGACGACGACGTCGAAGACGACTTTGATCTCAAGGACCTTTTAATTTCTCTCTCCTCTCGTTTTTCACTTTCATCATCATTGTTGTTGCAAGTGTAGAGGCGCACAGCCTTTGCCCATAAATAACTCGGCAGAAAACATTTCGCCGCGCTTATCAAAGATAATTTTAAGCCGCATTTAAAATGATTTCTTTGCCTTTTTTATGAACAGCCTTCATAATATCTACTCTACAGTGCAACAACTTTTTGTGCTGAGCTAAGCGTTTTTTTTTTTTAATACTTTATATTAATACCCTTTTTGTTTATTTACTTAAGCTGTCTTGAGTATTATAAGCTGCATTAAAAAGTTTTAAGAAATTAAATCATTTTTAAAAATGAGACTTTAGATTCGATAACATTGAAATTTTAAAAATCTGTAACAAATCGATTTTTATCGATAACCTTTCCTTAATTTAGACGCAATCTCAACGATCGTGCGAGCTTTAGCATAATTTCCAAGGTTTAAAAGAATCATACACCTTTTAAAGCTCAAATATTTATGCTATTATTTTTATTTAAAATTTAATAAATTAATAATAGAGTATTTGCTAGTCAACTCATTATCACTTATTTAGTTTTTCATCTTTTTTTCTTCTTTCATTTATATATTTCTCAGCCAAAATTTAAGCTGACTGTGCGTTGTCTGGCAACGCTGCCATTGAGTGACGATAGCGCCAAGCAAAAAGTGCAAGTTGGCAGTGCGGGTGAAGAGAGAGTGGGAGCAAAATAAAGAGAGATGGAGCGACGAGAATGAAGCTTGACTGAAAAAGGTCGCAAGCAATGTTGACAGTCAGCGAACCCCAAAAAAGGCAATCGTCTCTCCGTCCCCGTCGTCATCATTTCCAACATTGCGCTTTTTTGTCAATGATAAGCTGTGTGGCGTCTGTTTCGTCCTGCAAGGATTCCGCTGTGAATGAGCAGGACAAAAGAGTAGCAGGAACGAGAAGAAGCAGCAGCAGTTGGAATTTTGTGCAAATATTTGACATGGACACAAAAATGGACTCGGGGCAGCAGCAGCAGCAGCTCATTTTTTGGCTAGAGCTACAAGTCAAAAACGCAAAAGAGAGCGGGAAAAAGAGAGCAAGAGGGCAATGTATATGAATAGAGGGAATTTTAGATAGAAGGAGGGGGGCAGGAGCACTAAGCGCGCGCCGTCTAGTATAAACTCGTGTGTAATTAAGCAAAAATGTAAAATTGTTTGTGTAGACTGTCGTTGTTGTTGTGTTAATAATTGCTTGTAAATAGATCAAAGTTGGCATTTGTTTGGCTTTTTGGCAAGAGCGATAGAAGAAGAAGGGTAAAGTTTGAGCGCTTTGGCTGCATTATGTTGACTAATTAGAGGTTGTTTGACATGCTCCATTGGAATGTCCATTTAATGGTAGTTTAGAGTTAAAAGCTACAGTGGAAACTCATTTAGATGGACATCAAACATGGAATATTTAATTGTCTTAAACGACCACCAAAAGTGACCGTCCAAAAGGTTTGCGTTAAGAACGGTTAATCGGCTAAATGTTGCAGTGGTTTCAGGGTTTAATCTAAGAGCCTACATAACTTATTAATTTAGAACTGGCCTTTGGAACCAAAGAAGATTAAAACTCATTGAATATGTCATTCTGTATCCAAAAAACAGTTGAGGGTTTCAAGTCTCCCAAAAACACAAAATAAGCTTTAATAAATTCCTAAAATAAATTGAAGATACAAAGTATGTTTAAATTCAACAGCATTCAACCGAGTTTTACTTTGTAAAAAAAAAAAATAATGCCACTGACAAATATTTATTACGCTCAACGCAACAAATTTCAGTTGAAAAAGAAAGAATATGAAAATACAAATCAGTTAAATACAAAAACAGATAAGTCACAAAGGGAACAAAGAAGCAGAACTTCCCCCATAATATCATTCCAATTACGTTTTCGTACACACACACAAAAAAATTATAGCAAAAATAATAAAATGGAACCTTTGCAACGGTAATATAAATGCAAACGAAAAATTCGCAAAGTCCGAAGCAAAAAAGGGCGACCGGACGGGAGACCGCAATGCAATGAAATAAAATTAAAATATGTGCACACACACACACACACACACACATATTAACATTCACAGTTGATTCTCTCTGTTTGTTTTGCATAAAGCACACATACATACGGACATGTGGAAAGACTACCTTGCCACTCTCTCTCATTCTTTCTTCTGCTCTCTCCACTGCAAATAGAGTTGGCAGCCCTTGCAGAAATGTAACGGAATTTTGCATATAACGCCAAACCGAGCCGAGTGTGACTGCGGCGCAAAAATGCCAAAAACGCCGCCGGGTTCAGGACACAGCGACAAAAAAAAATATCAGAAGGGAAGGGCTTAAATATATTTTTGTTAAGGGGCAACACTTGTATACTCTTAAATTATGCGTAGAATATTTAAAAAATTTGAGGGCGTTGAAAATGCTTTAATAACTAGAAATGATTAACATTAAAGCTCGACTTTTTACTCAAGAATAATAAAAGATGTGAAATAAAAATATACGAAATAAGAAATATTAGGAACGGCTTAAAAATTTATCAAAGATTTTAATAAAATTATGTTTTTTTAGGTAAAGTTTCAAAACAACAAAGTATCTTGAAATTCTTTTTTAAATATTACAAGTTAATTTATGTTTGAGACAATTATGAACTTAAGCGCTTAGGATTCTCTGTTCAAATTCTCTCCAAAAGTTCTTTCTAAATACAAAGCCTATAATAACTTTACTTTCCGATTCATATAAATAAAATAAACCCTGAGGATCATCAACAGAAACCGTAACATTAAAAACATTTCACTCCTTTATATGCCTTAAAATTTATTATAGTCATAATAGCCCACAGCACAATAGAGTATTCTTATTCAAAATAAAAAAAAAACACTAAAAGGTTCACTCAAAATATAAAAAAGTTAATAAAAATATGCTTAAACTTCTTTTCGCTGGCTAAAGAATTTATTGATTCATTTTGGGAAAAAAAAACCCAACGACAAGGACAATGACGACGCTGAAACACGGAGCCCCCAAGCTACACACACATCTCTATGGTGAAGAAGGGACAGAGTCGGAGGGGTCAGGGGCAAGGGAAAATGATTTGCAGGATTCCCGTTATGCTGAGGTCGGCCTTAAAAACGAAAAAAATAAAAAAAAAAAGCGAAAGTAAAGCCTACCATGCTTCAGTGTGTATGAAATTGAATCAAATGGTTTTCATATATGCTACAAATACATATTTTTGTAAATGTATATTTTTGGTCGCATAAGGAAAAGCCAAAACGAGGAAAATTATAAATGAAAATTCCAGAGCAAAACCTCGAATCTCTGGTGAAAATTGTCGCCACTTTTGCGCACACAAATTGTTGTTTGTCTGTTTGTTGTTGAAACAGTTGAAACAATTCACGCTGGCCAGAGTTGCCACCCTGAATATACACATATACATATATATGTCTTTAGCATTCAATGCAACTGAAGCATAAATTTTGCAGTTGCAGGCAGAACGCGACGAGCAGTTTCACGACGGTTTTATTATGCTGCAACAATTGGTGGCAGTTATAACTGTAGTACAACTGACATTGCAGCGTTGCCATATCTACAAGAATATTTTAATAAATTGCCTTTTTATGAAAGAAAACTTAAAAGCTTTAAAAAAATAATCAAAATTTTGTTGAAATTTTATAAAAACATATAAAAATTTAATTTAAGCTTGAAATTTTTGTTCAAAATCTATTTTGAAAAATAATAATATTAAATTAACGACAATAAAGTTATATCCAGGAAAACGTTTTTTCATTCAATTATTATCAAAATAATAAACCATAAAATTAACGTTACAAAAATGTTCTCAGGGCCTTTTTTATATTTTCTAAAGACCTTCTTAATATTTCAAAACTTGAAAGTTATGATTTTAGCGACTTTTTAAAATTTGTACGAAAAGCCTCTCAACCTGTCTAGACACAGTAGACACACACACACACACATAACATCATCAGACCATTGTGAATGGTATTTTTAAGCACATTACGCCAAAGCTCTCTCTCTTTGTCTCTTTCTTAACTCAGAACTCCAATTTCTTGTTCACATGGGACCCATTACCAAAAATGGTGGGCAAAGCAAAAAAACAAAACAAAAAAAATACGAAACCCAAAGCATTATAAATTCAGTTTAAATTGTGTTTGTTGTTGCTGTGGCTGTGGCATTCGGCAGACATTTGTATAATTTGTTGTGTCGAGTACATTTTTATGATTTTGTCAACTCGGCGCAAACACGAAACGAGCTGCGAAAGGATAACAAACAACAACAAAGAAAAACAAATCATCCCACAAACGACCAACGATAATCATTTTAATGGGCATTTCCCAACGACGCACGAGGGACAATCCCAAAAAAGTCTCGAGTATCTAATTGCCCGAGACCAAGACGGCCAAAAAGTTAGGCCACAGTTTGTGGCAGGTGCAATGCCTGCGGCTGTACAATATTGATAAGGTGAAAGTGAAACCATAATTTTATTGAATAATATTCTACGTGCCTAAATTGTTGACCCCAACGAAAGGTAAAGGATCATTTCAAAAGTCAAGAAAATGTGCTTAAGAAAATTTGGTTTATTGAAATAACTCTAAAAAAAAAAAACAATTGAATGAAGTAGGAATGAGTTAAGAACCGATTCACAGTTAAGATAAAAATAATAATGACAGCTTTATAATAACCCATTTTATCCTTTGAAAAGGTTTTGATTTGGGTTCGTTGGTGGCAATGGAATAATGCTAATAAATTTTAGAAAATATTAAGATAATGTATTTACTTACTAAACATTTTTAAAAATGATTTTAGTATTTTGAATTTATGTTTTTCATTACATTGAATTGAACACTGAATATTAAGATTATTAAGACACCAAACTTTAACGCCTACAACTTATTTTGCCCACATGATTTCTTCATTAGAATTCTAGTACCAAAACCTAGTTAATTTTCGTGTGCGTAACTAACAAATATGCTAATTAAGTTGCTCAAAGCCAAAAAAGGAGTGTGTTTTGCTCCAACAACATGTTATAAACACACACACACACACACTAAACAAGTCTATTTTTGTTCGTTGCCTACTTTACTTTGCTGTTTGAGATCAAAAATCACGCATGCACACACATACAAACACACACACACCCACCCACGAGTTGAAATGACATCAAAGCTCACCTCATACTCAAACTCTTCTAACAGCGACAGTTATTTTTTCTCTCTCGCTCTCTCTTTCGCTTATAAAAATGACGCCCACACATGTCACGTGTTTAATTATTTACGTGACTTGACTGCTTTCGCGTCTTTATATTTTTTTTCGCTTTCTCTTTCTCACTGTGTGTGTGTGTGTGTGCGTTTGACATGCGAATTTTGTCTAAATATTTATTGCCAGTTTGGTGTGTGTTTGACTTTTACGAGTCGCCTTTATTTTCCTTCTTCTTTACGCTCAAAGCACAAAACTAGTTGTATATGCGACGAGGCTGCCAACTTGTCTAAATACGTCTGCCCAACTTGTGTGCTCTTCTTCTTCTTGTTTTTTTATAGTTTGCAACGAGGCGTTAAGAAAACGTTTCTTACGTGGCTTTTTTAAGCTGGCAACAATTTGTTGTTAATGTTACTTGTGACAACATTTGGATTGCGTTTTGTGAGTTTGGCCTACATTTGTGCCCGAAGTTGCATGTTGACAAATACAAGTTTAAATAGCTGACAATGGCAAGGCAAATTTAGATTTAAGTTTTTCTAAACTTGTTTTTGGCAGAAAAAGAGTTTAGACATAAAGCATTTATTTTTAGAAAAATATTACTGAAAGAGTTCAACTTTTAAGCAATTGATCATTAAAAAGTTTTTTTATTTACATTTTTTTCTGTGCAGTATCTCTACCGCTCCTAGCATATTTTTCTCCAATCTATGCTTTTATATTCTGACTTTTTTTTTTAGATTAAAATGGCTTGAAGTAATTTTTTAAATATCTAAAAATACTAAACAAAATGTAATTTTCCAAGAGTTTCCATTTTATTTACTTTTAAAATTATGTTCACCCTATCCTTTTTGTTTGTTTTTTGTCTGCTGTTCACTCAATTAATGAAATTTGATCAGGTTGGCTAACCGGGTCTTTACCCTTTCCTACCACAACTCACACTTTAATTTTTACCCCATTTTTGATTTGTCTGTTTGCGCATGTTAATCAGGCGTGTCTAACGGGGTGGCAGCCCTGAAAAGCGACTCAGACAAATTTGTATTTATTATTTTTTGGCTGCTGTGTGTTATTCTACCCAACAATTTACAAAAACACACACATACATGTGAATGTTTGTTTGTCTCAATTCTGTGCGTAAAGCCCAAAAGCTGCTTACATTTTTAATGACTTTGCTTGTATTTTTAATTGTCTGTGTATGCTTATCTGTGTGTGTGAATGGTACAAATTTTGCATACGTCTCAGATTTGCCCGTTCTATCTGTCTTTGTTTGTCTGAGTGTATGTTTTTATTTACATTAAGCGGTCTACACTTTTGTTAGAAAGAAAAATATTTTAACTGTTGCTTGGGCGTGAAACTTTGCAACCCTTTGTGTAAGACAAAAATAAAGGAAAATAAATAAAGCAATTTAATTTTATACTTAATTTTTTTAAAAAAGTTAGGATGTAATAAAAATTTTATAACAAAATCTTTTCCAAAAAAACTGTCTACATATAGAAAAAATAAAATAAAATAAAAAAAAATTATATACAAAAAATAATAATTTAAATTCAAGATATTAGAACATCTAGTAGTTTATTTTTCATGTACAAAATATCTTAAATTTAAAAAAATTTCTGACAGCAGGATTCATTTTGTTTAAATATTTTTAATTCTTTAAATTAAACTTGGAACTTTGTTTATAATCTTTATATCAACACTTACAACAAACACACACACACACATATACACGAACACCGTTACCTAAACCCACACCCACATACACATCGACTTTAACACAAACATTTCCCAGGATGAATTTATTGTTTCGACATGTCAAATGCATATTTAAATTTGAATATCAAATGTTTCGACATGCCGCAAAAACAACCCTTGCCCTTGCCCTTTCCCTCTCTTCTTTTCATGCCCCATGCCCCATTGCGTCTGTCACTCAATCTATTTACACGCCTTTTTTAATTACGAAAAAATATTGTTGATGTACAATTCTTTGTATTTTTTATAAGTTTTTTGTTGCACATTCATAAAAAAAAAAAACAAACAAAAACAACACAAAATTTAAGCTATAAAAAATTCAATGCAAAAAATTTCATTCTAAGAGGCAGGCACACATACATTTTTAAATATGCAACGTTTTATGACACGCAGAGCGGTGGTCATGTCCTGCTTGCAACATCCTGTGGCATTATGGTGGCTCAAATGCGATTGACATGCGCCAGCAGCATCAAACAACGCCAGAATCAAACAACCCAAACACAATTTTAACATTTAACCCAACAAATAAAATTACAATCAATAGAAATGCAAATTGCTTTTCGTATTGTTTGTTAATGCATAAAAGAATTGACCCATATATACTATGTAGATATTTGTATTCATATATTTTTTAAGGTTTGCTTAAGCTCTGTGGTAAACTCACACCATGAATAACACAGAGGAAGAATTTCGTAAAACAGTTTTGCTCATTTTTACACGCGTTTTATCAAATTTAATATTTTGTGTTACAATTCGAGTAGCTAACAATTCAATGCAGTGCATAAATTTATGCAGCAATCCATCAATCGTGTAGAGAATACATTTAACTCGACTTTTTCATGTTCGAATGGGTATACCCTGTAATTAGTTGGTGGATGGGAAGCAGTGATATACTGAGATAAGCCCTTTGAGTAAAATTTAACAGGAGTTTTAATTTATCTTTATTACAAATTGTTAAAATTTTGCAAACATAGAAAAAGTCTTAGATGGAAACAAAGAAAACGTTTTCATTAAATTTTCAAAATACTTTCAACTAAGAAATCTTTTTTGTCAGCTAAAGAGTATTTACTAGTCTTTACTTTACGCATACTCGCATTCATTCATCCTTCTCTATTGTACCAATTTTTGTTTTTATTACAATATTTGGTCATATTACGTATACGCCGGTTGTGCCTAGGGGCAAAAAACTGACAACAAGGTGAATGATAAAAGCTTTCCCACAATAACTGAAACTCACTCTGTATATTTTTGTCTGTGTGTGTGTTTGTGTATCTATGTGTGAGTGACACACTTATTGATGTAATAACATGTGCATTAAATATTTATTGTATTGGCAGACGACATGGCACTTTCTTTCTTTCTATCTTTTTTTGTGTTTAAATGAGAGAGGAAAGTTGGTATATAGGCTGTGTGGGGTTAGGGTAGCAGCAGTCTGATTGGATTGTCAAGATTGTCTTGGCTAAAAGAAGGCGCCTTAAAATGTGCCACAATATAAGTGGCAAGAAAGTGTGTCACGATGGCAGCAATTGCCTTCGATTTGTTTCTATATATTTTATATAGATATTATTTGAAGTTTTGTTCTATTAGTCGATCCACAACAAGGGTGCAAGGCATATAAGGCTGAACGGGAAACTGAATTATGAAAAGTTCCAAAAAATGATTCTCAACAATAATCCAATTATTGTTATCATTAAAGCTTATTTTAAACTTAAACCAATTGTTTTTCGCTTATTATTTTTTAACTCACCTATAAATTGTTCAAGAGCAGCGCGCAGCATATGAAAATAGAAGAAAATCATGGAAAATGCATTAGTTTTATGTAAATTTCGTTATGTAATTTCTTAACGTTAAACAAAAGCAACATTAACAAAATTATGGTTGGGTGTAAAAAACAATTTAAAAAATAATACAGCTCAAATAATTTCAGTGTAATTAGACTTGCACTCAAATGGTCAACAAGGACACGAAAGAAAAAGAATCAGCAGCAGCTGCAGATTATATACTTAAGAAGCATGTACGAGGCGACCTGCAGAAAGCACGAACAATAATTATAGAGCTCACACTACCCAAAAAAAAAAAAAAACCAACCACAAATGGTTTGCAAATTGTTTCAAAAAATGAAAGGAAATGGTTAGCTAAGGTGCTGAAAACAAGTGAAATTATGTGCTTGTGAGTTTTCCTTGTTGTTGTTTTTGTGTTGTTTATACTTTTATATGGACGACGGCTCCGGCAACGCCGCCAATTTAAATGCCTCTTAACCCATAACAACTCTTCATAACATTTGCTTGCAAAGCTAGCTGTAAAATGTTTTATATTTTGTTACACAGCTCGTTTTGACTTTGTTTAAACAACATTTGTTGTTTCTGTTGTTGTTGTTCTTTTCTGTTTGCCTTGTGAATATACGAATATACGAGTATTTGCCTTAACACCGTCGCCTGTCGAATTATACTTTATAAAGCTTTGCAGCACAAGAAACGTTGCATAAAGTTAAAAATGTGGGTGAATCAAAGATACTTATTAATGCATTTTTAATATTTCCACATTATTAAGAAAGAAACATTTTTAGAAATATGTATATTTTTTCTTTTTCATTTCGGTCAAAAAAAATAATCATGCATTTATTTAATGGCCTTAAAACACACAAACACCCAATCTTTTACACAACCTTTACAGGGTATTTTATGTACGCGCAATGCAAACTTTTCTAGCAGACATTTTTATGCGTTCTTTTTTGCTCGCCTAAAAGCGTGCTACAAAATGCGCTCTAGACGCTGCTAGTGTTTGTGTGTGGGTGTATGTGTGGTTTTGGTCACAGGTGCCACTTATGTGTGGCATAAAGACAACAACAACGGCAACAGCAAACATTGCGCTTTTTCTGACAGCGGCAGCGGCAGCAACTGCTTCTGCTTATTATAACAGTACTCCCCCCCCCCCCACAATGCTTTTTATTACTTGCCAGCCACAGCGAAGAGAGAGCAAATGAAAAACTTTTTTATGCTGCTAGCCAGACGAGACGCGCGACTCGGGTTTCAAGGAAGGATCCAAAACAAACGCCAGACGGCGGCGCTTTTAAGCATCTTACAAAAAAAAAAAGTTACTGCGCTAGAGAGACAAATTGAGAAAAAGGGGGAGAGAGAGAGAGATAGAGCGCTGTCTGCCGCTGGGCTAAACTTGTTTTCAGTGGCACTTTAATAATTCATCTAGCACTATTTATGTGTGACAGGTGATAGCAACAACAGAAGGTCCTTGTGCCGACTCACTCGGACAGTCCAGCAAAGGCGCTCCTCCTTTTTTTTTTGGTCTAGACAAAGGCGAGTTAAACTGAATAATTGCATGGCCTGCTAGTGTGTGTGTGTGTGTGTGTGTGTGTGTGTGTGTGTGTGTGTGTGTGTGTGTGTGTGTGTGTGTGTGAGGTCCTTTAGTAGCATAGCTTAGCCTTGAAGGGGTTTTTCTTCCCAGTAGATTGCAGATAACGTGGCCTTAAGTTATGCAAATAAGAATCGTTTGAGTTAAGCTTGCATTTTATTTTTTTTAACCATCTTTTTATTCGTTTATAATAACATACAATTCAATTTTAATAGATAAAAAGGTTTTGTGCTAAAGTTTCGACTAAGATTTATGAGATAAGTTTTTTTAAATGGGCTTTAAGCTTAAATAAGTTTGTGGAAATCTAAGAGTTTTTTAACTTTTATTTTTAATACTTCAAACTGATGAATTTATTTAATTTTTTGTGATTTAATCGTGAGAATTTTTGTAGTTTTTTTTTTGCAGTATCTTCTTTTTTAGCTTAAGGCTTGGTTAAATACGCCTCAATGGCTTATAAGCTTTTTATAGCAAAGATTCTTGAAATTTCCTCTTTCTTTTTAGACAAGCTCCTTGGCTAATATAATTTTTTGCTTGCTTGACTTTTAAGTTATTCCTTTTTCTCTCTTTTTCATTCGTCGTTCATTTTTTTTTTTGCATCTATCTTTGCATATGCGAAACTCACACAGCAGACATTCTTAGCCATTTCATTCCTTGAATAGTCAAACAGCTTTGCTGCCAACTAACCCAATCAAGTGCTTATTAATTTATCTTGCCATTCAAGTCCTGCTTCCAATCTTCTCATTCTTCTTTACTCTTTTCTTCTCTTACACTCATCATAAAAAAAAAAACACTTGATGAAGCATCGCATTCAAAATTTGCTCATATGCAAATTGAAGGAATTCATCCTTTGCCCCCCTCTCGCCACTTATTTGTTTTCGTGTTGAGTTTCTTTTGTGGCTTTGCTTTCTATCCTTTTCTTGATGTCTCTCTCCCTCTTTCTCTATCTTTCAGTTATTGCCGCTTCATTAGACATTTTGGCTATCATCAACAGGCAGGCAGGAGCTCATTTCTTGGCCCAAAACAAATAAAAAGAAGATGAAGAAAATTGTGTTGCAAGAGGATATGAGTTGTTAGTTAATGTTATGGTGCCACATTTCCGGCAACGTCGACTGACGAGATGTTGCCTAATTTTTGACTGACAACCACAATGAAGAGGTTATTTCCCTTTTTCTTTCGTCTTGGTCTTCCTCTCTTAAACTGTCGTTAAGTTAATGATGTTGCATATTTTTGTATTTAATGCTTGTTGGTCTTAGCTTGGCTTGGCTTTTGCTGCTGCGATTCTTATGCCCTCTCTCTCTCTCTCGTTTCGGTTTTTATCAGCCTGCATCATGCTTCATGTGGCACAATTTCCACTGGCCTTGATGTCGCCAGGATGTTGCCACAACATGTGTTAAATAAAATATCTCAGCAGGGGCGAATAAAAATTTCAAATATGCTACCCGGCTTCAAAATATTTAAAGGAAAAAATACTAAATAAATACTTTAAATCCTTTATAGTATGAAATCTTTCTCTGTGTCTCTTTTATTTAATATGTTTTAAATATTTTTGTTTTTGAATCAGCTTACTGTATTTATTGTTAAATTTAACCAGGGAGAATCAATTTTATAGAAACATTTTTAAGCCTCAGGTTTTAATTATTTATTTATTTATTTTTAGTTAAGCTCACGGCAAAACAATTTGTTAGGCGTTTTATTTCATAGCACAACAATTAAAACAATGCCTTCAACATTTTATTCAGTATTTAAATATTTAAGCTCAATATATATTCGAATATTGGCCAATAATATGAAAATAAAAAAAATGCAGTTTCTACTGCCGCAATTTAAAGCTATCAACAGGAGCAGCAAACTATCGAGAAAAAAGGGTAAAAAGTACATTTAAATAGCTCACAGCGCCAGAAGCAACAAATACAACAAAATGTAACACAATTGGCAACAACAAACGGGCCACAAAAAACCGACAGACCGAGAGACAAACCAACAATTTTAATTGTCACATTTCGAGAGCCGCAAAACACATGAGACAACCACCCCTGCCTGCCTCCTTTGCTTGCCACAAAAGTAGAGACTGGATTTAACAGCGCCTAATTTCATGAGAGGCAAAAAGAGGAGAAGGATGAGTGGATGAGGGCAGTAAAATGTCTTGTGCCACATTTATTTGTTGTTCCTTGTCCTTTTGGTCCTTGTTGCGCACTTTTATGGTCATTTTATTTGTTGTGTTGGGAGCGAGTGAGTTTATACTAGTTTGCTGCAGCTGTAATAAAATATATATAAATTTGCCTTCATTTTCCTTTTGTTAATTAGTTTCATTGATGTCCAACAGATCTGGGACTATTTCTGCCTCTGTCACCATTTTGTGGCAGCATCATTAAAAATTATGATTATTACGAGAGCTGGCCAAACAATTAAAAGGCACATAACAATGTAAATGCTACCAAGGACACACACACACACACACACACACAGCTGATCATTATGATGAGAAAACAAAGAAGCAAAGCATAGTAAACGAACAACAATAGTTACACAATACTCAACAACAAGAATGAAAATCCAAAAAAAAAGAGTGAATTTTTGCCAAATTGAATGCATGTCCTTGTTTGTGTGCCCCAACAACAATAGAAAAATAGTGTGCCAACACACACCCTCACCCACACAACAATTAACAAAACGTAGGAAGCACATGATTATGATTACGAGTTCTTTGCATCATTCTCATCCTTTCATTGTGTGCGCCAGAGAGAAAGAAGTTTGCCTACTTGGCAGAGAGTTCACTTCAAATATGGCAACTCAGTTGTATTTTAATTTTTGTTGCGGCTGCACTTTCTATTGCGTTTGTGTGTGTGTGTGTTTTCAGTTGTAATTATGCTTTTTAGAAAGGGGCTTGGTCTGGCCTGTGTTGTGTTTGAGCCTGTTGATTATAATGACTGCAGCGCAAGTGCAACGGAGCATTTAACCATTGTCGTTGTCTCTTTGTGCATTGCTTGCGTTTTTTCTTTCAAATACAACTTCACATAACGATTAGTTTTGTTGCATACTTTTAGGGATAATTTTAAAGTAAAGTTTGCTTTGGGTAAGGAATATTTACTTTTGGTTTTATTTATATAGAAGGTGAATGAATGAAAATAAATATTTCAATTAAAAACATTAATCAAATTAATATCCTTCCCAGTCTTTTATTAATTAGCAAACAAACTTTCAAATCAATAGCAATTACTGTATTAATTTATTTAGGTCGTTTGTCTCAACAAAATATTTCTCTTTAATTAATACTTGATTCTGCAGTTTGCTCTTGACTTAATTCACTTAACATTTGCATTTTTATCCAAATGTTTAATCAAACATGAATTTGCATTCATTGAAATTAATACAATATTCTGTTTACGAAAACTCAATTCCTTTCAAATTAAACTAGAACTTGTTTTATTATCACTTTATGCGGTTTATATGGGTTATCTGGCACAACAAACACACACACACGAACACACACATATTGAAAGTGCGCATTGCCTAAATGCATTTGAAAAGAATTCTTTTTTCATTTTGGTTTTTAAAAACTTTTTGCTTTTTGGCAAATAAAAAACCTCAAAAACTATGGCACTCTTTTATTCTTTTCTGCGTGTAAAATGTAATTAAAGCGCTGCATGCTGGGCTTCCCCTCTCTCAATATGATGCTATATACCCTATATACACATACACACATGCAAATAAGTACCAGGCCAAGTACATTTCCATTGACAGAGAGAGAAGGAGAGAGAGAAAATACGGCTGCAATATATGTGCAAATTTGTTGGCTTGTGGGTTCTTTTTTTTTTGGCTTAACGTTGGAGCAGATAACATAAAATGTGGTTCTAGAAGTGGTTCTATCCCGAAATCGAGGGGGGTGGGGAGTGTCAACCATACCCCTTTGCCCCCTTCTCAAAGCGTGTGTGTTTTTGAATTTTACTTTTGAATGCAGCCTCTATACTGAAGTGTGGCAGCTGCAGCTGCTGCCTAAAAAAAAAATAGATATATATGTCAAGAGAATGGGAGAGAGAAGTGAACTCTGGCACACTTGCGTAATTAGGAAACTTGCTACGCACTTGACTCGTTTATGTGGGGCAGGTTGGTTTGTTTGTCAAAAAAAAGAAGGGCTGTGGTTTGGCATAGATCAAAACGCGGCCAACTTAAAAGTAAGTTAAACACAACTTGACGGGTTTAGACTGCTAATCTAGTGTGTTGAAGGTGTTATAAAGACACAAAATGGAAAATTGGGTTAAAACTGGTAAAAGAAAGATACGATTTCAAAGAAGATAAATAACTCCATAAAAGTTATGATACTAAAAACCATTTTTACACAGTAAATAATATAATGCAAGTAAGTCTTTTTATGAGAATTTCAATAAAACAAAATCGTTAGCCAGCCGGTTAGTCGTGTGAGTTAAGTCTCTTGAATAGGGCTTAACGCATCAAGATCAGAGTTGTGGGTTCGAATCTCGCTGTGGGCATGGGCTTGATGAATAGAAACCAACGACACAATTGGGTTACCTAACTAACTCCTCAATAAAAAACTATATGAAGAGGGAAAATGGAGAAATTTCCACACCAAAAATACTAAATCACAAGAAAAAAGAAGCTTTTAGTATAGATTTCAAGTGAAAGAATAAGATTTGGCTGTAAGATATTAAAATACAATACGTTGTAAAAATTTTTTAAACTTTTTTTCAAGTTTAAAAATACTAGTTGTTTTGTGTATTTACCTTAACAAAAGCTTATTACATATTTTAACAATTTTCCTAAAAATGTTAAGCTGTTTGTAATTTGAATTTTCTTGGTTCAGTTTTCCTTAGACAAAATGGTTTCGTTTAAAGCTAAGATTCAAAGTTATTTTTTGTTTTATTTGAGCTTAAAATCAAGAACAGCCGCCGTTTGGATTATTTTTGAAAAAGCCACTTTCATACAATCATAATGCAAGCTGTGATGCGGATAATAAAACATCAGTTTGAACACAATTCGCTCTGCCATTTAGCTATTTGAAAAAAAAGACTCTGCTTGGGTTTAAAGTATCTCCTTGTATAAAGAGGGTACAAAGTGGAGTTGTTATTTTCCATTAAATGCTGCATCCTGCAGAAGCAACAATAAAAAAAGCCCCGAACAGCATAATTGATGCCTCCCGGGAGCTGCGATAAAAACAAATCAGCGAAGCACACACACAGACATAAATTCAATAGGGGGTGTGACGGGGTTGGCTGGAACATCAACGCAGCTGTCTCGACGCACACACACACACACGAACATATGTGTGTGCATTGTTGGCAACGTCGCTTAATATAATTCACACCATTAAACCAAGCGCTGCGGCATTTGCCCGGTTAGACATAAATTTTTATAGACAGACAACACCCCTTCTTTTTGTGTTGGGGGTTTGGGATTTTATATATGTATAAGTATATACTTTATACATATGTTGAATAGTAGCCAACCCCAAAAGCGCAGAATATGTTAAGTTGGCGTTTATTTTTTTGCTCGGTGTGTTTGTTGGTTTGGGCAGGGGGCCAAGCGAGTCAGTCGCTTATCAGCGTTGTTTTGGCTTTTTAGACAGCTCATTTCTTGTTTTTTTTTTTCTATTGGCTTTTTATGCACACACAAAAAATGTTACCTTGCTGTGCTACAAACCCCCTGGGCAGGCCAAAAAGTTTCAGCCAGTCAAACCCTCCTAGCTGTCTCTTTTTTTTTTTTAGCTTATCAACGCATTTTGCTAAAGCACACACATAGAGTGTGTAGCGTCACAACTTGAGTTTTATCCCTAGGTAGGCGCTTGAGGTTTGCTCAGGGGCTGATGATTGCAGTGGTTGTGGTGGCGGCGTGAGGGGTTTGTTTGCTCAGGCGGCAGGCTGCTGACTATGTGCTACTTAGCCTAATGTAAGTCGTGTGCATGCCTCGCTGCGCAGCGACATAAAAAATAAAGCAACAACAACAGCTGCAAAGGCAATATAAACAAGCGACAGAAACAACAAAATGCAACTGGGTTGCTCGATAAGAAATTATTTTTAAAAAAAAAATTAAAATATATATTAATATATTATATTATTATAATTGCATTTGAAAACAATCCAAAAATAATTTATATAAAAATGCTTGTTGAGGAAATATACTTGATTTTTAAAAAAAACAAGCATTGAATTTCTTAATTCTAAAAACTTTATAAAAGATCATTTCTTTCTTAAACTTAAAGCTGTCAGCCTAAAAATAAACCAAGCCTTATGCTCCACAATAGTTACAGGGTATAATACAACATCAAACTTTACTGTGCAACGATGCTTGGCTTGTTCGCTGGGCTGCTGCTTTTGCCAAAAAACTCTCCGCATATATTGACACAGAAACGAAAACGTTGAGCACACACGAACTAAGCCACGTTTTGCAGTAGCCTTAGCCGAAAAAAAAAAAAAAACAACTTTAAACTCCTTTATTTATTTATTTATTTATTTATTTAATGTCGGCTATGAGCAGCTGACAAATCAAAATTAACTATAATTATAATATTAAAATAATATAGTATAAAATAAAGAATTATAATATCTGAAATAAAGTTCAAAATTAAGATAAAAAATTTAAAAAGTTAACGTTAAAGCTCTGGGAAATTCCAAATAAATATAACTGGGTCCAACATTTGTTGCGTGGATTGGGAAAAACCCAGAAAAACCCAATCAGACCAGTGGAAGATTAGTGATTAGTGGTTACGATTAGATAAGGCAGAAAGGATAGATCGTTTTAGTGCTGGAGTCGACGTCTCCAAAGAGACAAGAGAATAAAGTTTGTTATAGTCAGAACATAACACACGAAATGGTTCATGAATTAAATAGTTACTCGAGCAACGATCGAGGCTGAGGGGTAAAAAGTTACGTGTGGATCTAATGGGAACATTTAATTTTATTCGACTTAGAAGAACTGATGAGTCGATTTCACCATTAAGTAGATTAGTGACAAATACTACACCATGCATAATTCTACGGTTCAACAGGGAAGGAAGATTAATTAAAAGAAGTCTACTTGAATAGGGGGGTAGGTCTATTCCAGGAACCCAGTTAAAACATCTGAGCGCAAACAGAAGAAATTTCCTCTGCACAGACTCAATTCTATCCTGGTGAAGCCCGTATTGCGGGGACCACACACAAGATCCATACTCCAGGATGGGGCGTACCATGATGTATATAGCGTTTTAGTGGTGTAGGGATCATCAAACTCTTTTGACCACCGCTTGATGAATCCAAGTACATTTATGGCCTTATTGACCATCGACGATATGTGAGAATCAAATTTTAATTTGCTATCAAGAATGATGCCTAAATCTTTAATTTCAAAAACGCGGACAAGTGGTGAAGCATCAAGCTATAAATTACTGCAAAAAGAAAATGTGCCCAAAGGCACAACTTTAACCCAAGATATAAAGAGGAGATGGCAGCAGCAGCAGCAACAGCCAAATGCTTATTAGCAAAAGTGCATTCTTCAGTCTCGCTGGCGTGCTTTCATTTGGTTTATATGACGACGCTGGGCTGCATATTTAAAACTTGTTGAGCGAAAATTAAATTTTTAATGAATTTTGTGCGCAAAGTTTTCACGTGAACTGCAGCAGCAGCCCAGCTAGTTTTAGCTTTTTTGAAGGTATTTTTATTTTCTGTTTTTAATTGCTGAAATTTTTTGATTTAATTAAAACATTCTTTCGAGCAAGAGCTGGCGCTGAAAAGTGTCGAAAATGCTGTAAGCGATTTTAATCTAGCTTAAATTAATGCAACAAAGCTACTAAAAAAATAAGTTCACTTTTTTAAAGTGTTTAAACTGTGTTTGAAAACTGGGTAAAAGAAGCTTGGCTTGAATTTTAAATTTATCAAAGCCTGTTGGCCCATTTATCAAAGGCGCTGCCAAACCAAGCTTAAATCCAAACAAATTAACACAAACACACAAACACACACACACACACCAATAAACACACACAGACTGACTGACTGCGATGGCACTTCAGCCTATTGATTTTCAATTAAAAATGCACAAACTCTGAACCAATTAGCCCAGTTTTCGGCAGGGGTCGTCGTAGTCGTAGTCGTCGTCGACGTCGACGTTGTTGTTATTGTCGGCCAGGGATGCGTCTGCTGCCTAAAATGCTGCAACGGAAATTGCTTGCAACAACAATTACTATGGGCAACAATGCTCTACAGCGAGGACTCCTTCCCGCAGCCGAACTATTCATGCAACTGCCAACTCATTTGACATAAATATATTGCTAAGGCTACTGAGTTCGATTCGGGCAAATTGAATAAGCAGCTCGAGAAGACTCGTAGCAGATTTAATATTAAATAATAAATTATGTTTACTGAGAAATTCGATTGTTGATTATAATATAGCAAAATTGTGCTTTCAGATTTAAGAAGAGGTACAAATAAAACTTAAGCGATCTTTCTTCGAAAAATCGCATATTTTTCGATTTAACGAAAATAAATAATCGATTTTTATCGATAGTATTATTTGTACTTTGTTTTAGTAATCGATAAGTCGATAATCAACATAGCCAATTTATATTGAATCTGAAAATAAAATATCGTATGTAAATAACTTATTAACTTTTAAAGTCTTTTAAACCTAAACTTCTTTTCAATAGAGTATTCAAAGTACTGTAAACTGAATTCTTCAGTTCGTTTGGCTGCACACACATAAAACATTTTGACTTGCAATTTATGAAGGTGTTGACGTTGTCGTTGACGAGTCATCAGCATGCAGCACAACAACAGCGCATTGAAGTTGCATTCGGGGCAAGTTGCAACAGTTTTACTACTTCAACTGGCCAGGCGACTACAAACCATACGATACGATCCGACCATAGCTCTTCAGTTTATCGCCACGCCGCCTATCAGACTGCAGACCTTAGAGGCCGCCCATAATTGCAAAGCAGCCGCTAATTCGCATAGACCAGACGACAAGTTGACAGGCGCACAGCACCGAGAAACTTGTGAGGTGAGTGCACAAACTGTTCAGAATGACTTTGCTGATTGCTGTGAGAGTTGGCGGAGTTTGCCATTTGATTGACTTACTGACTGACGGACTGACTGACTGAGAGGGTAAGAGTTGTTGTTGTTGCTGTTGACTTGCGTCTATTAGCTGCACCGTTCGACGTTGCCACAAAATGTTGCTAACGATACTTTAGCTGCCACTCTCGGCCATGTCAGTGGCCCAGACGACGCCTGTCAGCGTCTAGGCATGGAATTTCGAATGCAATTTCGGCTCAAATGTGTTCTTCTCCTTTGCTCTATCTCGCTGTGTGTCAGTTACAAAAAAGTGTTGCATACTTATGTGCGTGTGGGATGAAGTTAAAAATGACAGCTTTAAGCTGACAGCATTTACAGAAAGGTGGAGTAATGAAACTTGATAAAGCTAGACTTTGAATATAATTGAAAAATTGTATGAATTTTCTTCTTTTTTTTTCAATAAAATATATTATTTTTATGTACAAAACCAATAAAAGTTTTTTAAAAACTTCAGAAATTATGCCTAGTTTTTCGATGAAATGAATTTTCTTTGAAAAACGTATTTTGCAATCTGTTACTGTCCCTCTGTCCATCTATCTCTACTTCTTATTCAACTTGCTCTCACTCAACTTTCTCGCTCTGTCTACCTGCCATGTTGCGAAACGCATTTGGCCGGAAATGATATGCGCTGTGTTAAACCCAGCAAGTTGAACTCTAGTGGTACTCGATGCTGCTGCTGCTGCTGTCGTGTCGTGGTGTTGCATTTGCCGCTTCGTTGCATCGCTGACTGGCAAACTGGCAAACAGGCAAACAGGCAACTGGCGGCACCAGCTCAGCCTTTGTCTTTAAGTGGCCAATGAACACGGACAGGTAAGCAGACAAGCAAAAATAAAATGCCACAACGAGTAGCAGAATTGCAGCAAGCAGAGCAAAAATATAGAGCCGAATCGGGCAAAATTCTGTTTGTGTGTTTTTGCTTTGTGCAACTGTCAGTTGTGGATTTCCGATCAGCTAAACACTTCAAATGCACAGAGCGGCGAATAAACTTTACAAATAGTTGAAGTAATGTTGACGTAAATGTGCAATCATGAGTTAAGGTATTTATTACAAATCGAATTAATTTAATGTTCAAACAAACAATGATTCGCAAACTAGTTTTGTTTTATTATTATTATTTATGCTGCAATGAATAAAGCCTTTTTAACAGTTAACTCGTGTAAATAAAATATTGAAATTAATTTAAACCTAATTCATTTCAATTCCAAGCTTAACGATAATATTCAGTTCGGCCCAATGCAAATCGCAACACATTTACCATTTTTCAGCATCGTAACTTCTTCAACCAGTATTTTGCATTTTATTTTTGTTTTCTCTTGTTTTACGCATAATAAACCTTTGAAATGTGAACATTTACAAACCGCCAAGCATCATAAAATCCAAATGTTTATGTCAACAATTGCCCCAAAAGAAAGCATAGAAAAACGTTGTACACTTTATACCCAAAGCAAACGCTGCGTATGCGCAATTGAAAGTAGAATGGAACATAAAAGCGATTTAAGGGCTTAAAGCAAACACAGACGAAAAAAGGCAAACCGCTTTTAATTCTTTTTTAAGCAAGCAAATAAAATTATGCAGCCACGGCATAAACACGGCAAAAATAAATAATATGCACAGAGGAACGGCAGAGGGATGGTTTGCCTTTTACTTATATGAGCGCGAGTCAAATTGTAATCTAAGAGGGAAAGAAAACTCCCTCGAGTGGCTTTCAAAAAAAAAAAAACCGCCAACACATTTCATATTTCGTCGGAGGGCACAAGGCAAATGAAAAGCCGAATACAAATGCCAAAGACACTGGCAGAGAATTATGTCTGGCCCAGACAGAGAAACAAACAGAAACAGCACCACCACCAAAAGATATAAAGACCAAAAAGATGGGCGTTTTTTTCCTTTTCGCTGTGTGTGTGTGTTTAATGAGCTAAGCGGAAGGAAGTCAGTCAGCGGGAACAGGCAAAAAAAAAAAACGTCAAAGTCGACGTTGTAATATAAAATAAATAAAAACAGGCAAACAATTTTAAAGTCTTTTTCGTCTTTTTTGCTTTACGACAAAATTTTCAAATACAAAAACAAAAACAAAGTTGAAAATTAGCGTGCGTCTGTCACTTTTACTTTTATTTTTTTTTTGGGATTTTGCCTTGAGAGACAAAGAAAATAGAAAAGTCGAATTTTGATTTAGCTCAGACGGCAGCCAACAGATGTTGAATGAACTCTGGAAAGATTTGTTTGGGGCTGATTGTAGCGCCACCGATTTTAATCTCCTTCGTAGCTAGACCCATGCAAGACTTTATCCCTCAAGATTCGAGACGAATGAACAGCTGGCGAGTGTCTGGGCCAAACATTCAAAAGATTTCTATTCTTTAAAATTAACATTTTTGCCACACAAAAGGCAACCAAAACGTGGTATATGAGGAAATTAAATTTCTATTTTAAAATGTTAAATGGCAAAGCGATGAGAAAATTAACGAGCTGCTTTCAATCAAGCACAACTCTTTTTAACTCTTAAATTTCATCCGACTAAGCGTTTTCGATTCGACAATAATCGTATCAAAATACTTATAACAAATCCAACCTATTGCAGCATAAGTAACAACATTTATTCTTAAGCTCACTTGTTATGTAAAACACGTGCCAAGAATATATGCCACACAGCAAGACAAAACACAAACAGGTAATAAAACACCGCCGTTTAGATATTTGACTAAGATTTTCAATAAAAACCGGCAACAATCTTACAATCCCCCCACCCCTTCTAAATCCTTGCCATAAGCCCAAGACAATCTAATTTTATAGCGCTCAATACTTAGGCCAGGCCCTGCCACGCCAGACCAAACAGCAGCCTCAGCTGATTGAGTCAGCTCCAAATAAATTGCGGCAGTCAAATTCTAAGCTCCTTAGCCAAGGCTTGTTGGTAGGAGTAAAGGAGAAAAGTAAGAACAGCAACTCTGAGCGCGACCGTGTAATGCGCTCAATCAAAAGTCAAATGTCTAAAAATATTATGAAAAGCCTTTTCTATTTCTTGCCTGCCTGCCTGCCAGCCAGTTAGTCAGTCAGTCAGTTAGTCAATACGTCAGTTGTGCCCTGGGTTAGCTTGTTTTCGTTTGCCGGCCGGCCAACGACTGTTTAGCATTCATTTATTCTATCCATTTTGGGGGCGGCGGTGTTTGTGCTTATCGTGTTGGCTACACAGTGAAAAATTATACAATATTCGAGTGAATAACTTGTTGTATAACCTTTCAGTGCTGTGAAATCTTAACAAATGCAATTGGCCGAGTATATCAATTTCAGCTTTTATAATTTACATATTTGTTGTGATAAGTGTGTTCTGGTTTTTTCGCTGTGTATTTAACAAGACACGTGTGCTGCGCAATCGGTTTCGATTTCTTTTCATTTATACACTTTGCTGTTTTATCAAGCAGCCTCCAAAACTTGTTTCCCAGTTCTCACAACTCAAGTTCATTCCACTCTTTTTTTTTTATTTCTGCACATTTTTTTTCTTCTATTATTGGCTCCATTTTCTTTTCGCAGTTGCTGCTTGCCGTTCTCTGTGTTTGTTTATGCTTCATTTTGATTTTCTTAGCTTAAATTGTATTTGTTGTTTCTATTTTCGTTAGTTATCCAAACCGGTTGGTCAGTAAGGAAACAGAAGCAAGTGGATAAATTTTCGTTTACATTTTTTCCCCAAACCCAAATGGAATTCGCTCAGAGGACTCCGTTTTCGTTGAGTTGTATACCCTTTTTTTTTTTTGTTTTTCTTCTTCTGTTTATTTTGTTAGTTGAGTCGTCGCCTGTAAGTTTATTTGTGTTTTGCTTTATAAAGTGTTTCGTCCTTTGGTTTTTTTGACCGTTAGTTCATGTCTAAATTTATGTGGCCGCAATTTATTTAAATTTATGTGGCTTTTGTCAAATTGATTTCAATGTTAAGAAGGGTTGACAAGCTCAACGTTGTGTGGGTGGGTGGAACAAACGAGTGAATGGACGACAAAACGGAAGTCGCTCTTTACAACTTTCACAACTCTGATTCGAGTTACAGCTAGCAGCAAAGTAAAGGAAAAAGTGGGCGTAGAATAATATGAAAAATGTGTGACGGATAATCACAAGCGAATTAAATTGGAGTACCTAAGTAAATAGAGTTTGCAAAATTGTAAGATAATATAAAGGAAGTGTTGTTAGGTGTTGATAAAGATTATTGAACTTAACTCGCATTAAAATCATAGGCTCAACATATATCTACACAACAAAAAGTTACTTAACACAATTAGTTTTTCGAAAATATATTTAATTCCATCAACTAATCGCTATAAATAAACAACAAGCCAATCAATGCAAGTTCCTTTGACAGGTTTTTATGTTAATCATTAATGCTTATATCGAATCAAAGCGCTTTACTATTAATACATTGTTATTTTTGTTTTCTAAGCCCTGTCATTGTCAGCCACTCGATATTGATGAAGCCCGGCCATGAAACAAATCATTAGTTCTGCTATTTATGACAGGCCAACAAAGGGGCACACAAGAAACCCCACACACAATAAAAGTCTAATCGGGGTTGTTTGTGCTGGCTCCTTATAGAGAGGCAGGCGTAGAAAAAAAGGTTTTCATATCAAAATGGCAATAAATAGCAAACAATGCTGTCTACAATTTTCCACTTTATAAAAGGAAAAAAAAGCCATAAACAAAAGAGGCGGTGGTGGAGGGAGATGTGCGGCATCGAAACAAGCCTGCAAAATTATCATTTTGTTGTTATTGTTGTTTACGTTTGTTTTTTGTTGTACTTTTTTTTGGCGTGCCTCATAAATGCAGAGGAAGCCAACGGAAATGACTGGCAGTAGAGCCAAGGAGGAGCTGCGGGGGCGGAGGATGTTCAAACTTGAAGCATATTTTTGTGCCTTGCAATTAATTAATCTCCAAGGTAATAGCAAAAGCAACAACAAACAACAACAACAGCAACGACCTCAGCAATTGTTTGGCGCTTCATGTTTTATTGTTTTGTGTAGCACACTTTTTGGGGCTCGTCTGGCTGGCAATGAAAAACCCAAACAAAAAGCGTAATAAAAAAACGCTGACTGACAAAAAAATGAAAGAATAAACAACAAGAAAATGTCTGAAAACTCTTTGACGGGTCGTGAGTTTAAAAAACTTTTTTTTTTGGCATTCCACTTCCTTTACTGAACCTGTTTTTTTTTTTCTTTTAGAGATGGCGGTGAAGCGTCATTTTAATTTATGAAATTGTTGACAAGCTTTGCAGCAGAGTGGAGAGCGACGGGGGTTTTAGGGAAGTAATGCAGCAAGTTTAAATGATAATTTTTGACATCAAAAAAAATATTGAGCTATGCTTTGAGGCGATTTTTTTCTTAAATGACTGACTAATAAAACGAAAATAATGCTCATAACAAAAATCTTCTGATTAAGCCACCTCAGTTAGGCTTTAATTTTACTGCCATTAAACGCAAATTAAAATTACCATATAACAAAAGGTATGCACAGCTAATTGAGTAACAAATTGTAGCCACATACTAAATTATGCAGTCGACCCGACAAATAAATAAAACCAAAAAAAAAAAAAAAAACCCGTGTGCAAATGTTAATTTGTTATACTACATAAACCACGGGAAGCAGCAATGCAGACGACGACTCTGTTGTTATTCGCATAAATATTGCAATTCGATTTTAATGAGTGGCAAAATCGCATAAACAAACAACCGAACCGAGCATAGAAAATCTGGGTGGCTAACGAAAAATACATTTAATTTGTTAAGCATTAAACGTGAAAATCAATGGACAGAAACGAGAGCTGCTCTTTATGTCCGTTATGTTTTTTTTTTACAATTCACCGTTTTTATTTCTTTTTTTGTGCTTGTCCGGTTTTTCAAGTGCGGTTGGTGGCCGCAAAATAACTCAGCTCGTTAACTGCACAAATAACATGTCAGCACTTTTGCAGCTTGGAGCTTCAAATGGGGGCCGAGCATGCGCCACAAATTTGTGGCAGCAAAGCAAGGGGAGGGTCACTACCATCATTACTCAAGTGTCCTTAAGGTTTTTTGGGGGGGCTGTACGAAATAAAATGAAAGCCCATTCAAATAAAACACAGCCCACAGTATTTGGACTTTAATGCCGGACCAAAAGTATTAATCACACACAAACACACACAAGGCTTGAAGCGGTCTGTAAAGTTTTTCTTTTTTTTCCATATCGATGAGCCCTGGAGTGTGGCAACCAATAAGTAAACCGGTTCGTTTGACCAAAAGTACAAGCCCCAAAAATTAGTGAACGAAATGCCAAAGCGCACAAACCGATAAGAGTCAATGCTGTGCTGTGTGGTTATTTCGGTTAGCAAAAGCAAAAAGCAGAAAACGCAAAAACCAAACATAAAAAAAATATATAAACAAAATATACAAAGAAGTACCAAAAAAGAGCTGGGTAGAATGGACTCGGGTATACCCTGCAGAAAATCAAATTGTGAAATATTCAAACAAAGCTGCTGGGGCATCCAACACAAAAGAATTTCTCTTTAAAGTAAAGAGTCTCGCTTGAAATACTTTACTTTGCGTTTAAACCCAATGTTGGCCAACAGTTAGCTGCCTTTCGGCCACATAATATAAAATATAAATGTTTTCATATATATATAGAAAGCAACAACTATAAAAAAATACTTTTAGAAAAAGTGAAAGCAGCCTGGAGGAGAGGAGCATTAATAAAATAAGCAGCAGCATGAAGCGTTTGCTGCAATATAGGTTTTTTTTTATAGTTTTTCTTGCACAGTTTTCGACGCTTTTTCTATTGCATGCCAAGCGCCTCGAAAATTGCGGTTAGTTTTGTTCGGTTTGGTTACTCTTTTGCAAGAGTGTTTGTTTGTTTGTGTGTGTGTGTCTGTATTTATGTAACTGCGTTGCGGTCTTTCTCTCCTTCTCTCCCACTCTCTCGCTGCCCAGCTACAGTTGGCTGACTTCAACGCACTCCATGGCTCCTCTTTCTCTATCCATTTTAGCCGCAATGGCAAAACAAAAGCTGCAAAGCTGTTACCCATTTTCAACAGAGCCAACACAGCAATCTAGACCCACCCCAACAAGCTGTGGCCTGTCTGTGTCTCAGTGCGCGTTTGTGTGTGTGTGTGTCTGGGTTGCCGCCGCTTGGTTCATTGATTTTGGTGTGGAAATGAACTTTGCTAGTTGTTGTATAGTTTTTTTTTAGTTTTATTTTTTTATAGGGATTTTTGCGGCATCGTCAGCTTCTTTTTTTTCTCTTCTTTTCTTGTTAGTTTTCTATTTTGTTTTTTCTGGTAGATTTTCGGCACTTTGTAAGCATTATTTGTTTTCGCTTTTATTTATGTTGTGGTCTGTTTTGTTTAGCATGCTGTTTTTGGTTTTGGCTTAAAGTTCCATTTGTGTGAAGGATGAAAGACAAAGAAATTGCCTCGCAATTAGAATATTGATGGTTAATTGAGATGATTTCTTAGCTTGTGGGGATTTGTTAGCTTAGTTAGTTTTTTTTTTAGTTCACTTGTGTTTGCTTTGAAGTGTTTTTTCTGCAAGAAAAGTCAGATCTTAATCAAGGTAAGTTAAACCATAACATAAATCGTGTTAAAGTACAGTTAAGCATTTAACCAAAGATTTGAATCGTTATTTATAATTTTTTTTAAACTTAATTTGACAGTTGGTTTTGTTTAAATGCATTGCTAAAATATAACGTATACGTTAGCAACAAAAAAAAACATATGCGACGCTTGCGAAAAAAGAAAATGAACTACCATGCATATAATTTATGTATTTGCCAACTTCTTCGCTATTTAAATAACAAATTTTGCAAATAGCCTTTGAACAATGAAAGCGTATGCAAAATAGACTTGCTGCCGCCTGCCCCCTTGCAACGTACGACGACGACGACCGAACAAACTTTTTAGCATTTATGCATATAAAATTATCATAAAATAATACAGAAACATATTTACACACACACACACACACACATATAAGTGTGTGCATATTTACATATATATTTAACTAATATGCAAAACATAACCAAAAAAAAAAAAAGACACTATGCAAATTTTCAGCAAGGACATTGCTTAAATTTAAAAACCTGCAGCCAAAAGTTCTTTTTATATACACATATATATTATTTTCGATTCAGCAAACAAAGCAAATGCAAAATGCTTCGCAGCACAGTGTGGGTTAGTCGAGAAAATACTGTACAAACTACACTAAGCGCTGAGAGCTGCTTGCTGTGCACAGCTAAATTAGCTGGTCAGGCTTAAAGGGTCAGAGAAAAGCAGCAACAACCAAGCCAAAAATGAAGGTTGCTAAAGCAGCTGCAACAATTGAAATGAAACGCAGCTGCCACCGCTGAGCTGAGCTGCTAGGCGTTGTAAATAAACTCGAGTGTGAATGTTTTGTGTGTGTTGCTTTTGTTTTTACTTTGGCATACATAATAGACAATGGAAAGGCAAAGCCAAAAGGCGCCTAGCACTAGCACCTAGTCTAAGGATAGGATTTTGTATGGTGTTCGCGAAGAAAATCCATATGCAATCTTATGTGTGTGGGTATGTGTTGTTGTTGTTTTTTACTCTATCTTTTGAAAGGCATATGGGACAAACAGGATGTAACTATTGAATGGGGAGAGAAGGTTATAATTTAAAAATTACCACGGAGCTTATAATATTATTATAATCAGTTATTTTATTCCGATAGATTTTTTTATTGTTTATTTTAAGTTGTCTTTTCAGGTCGATATTCATTCTATTCTCAACTTTATTCGATTAGCTCTTTTCATAAAAAGCTGATACATTTATGATCTTTTAGAGTATTTGGCTATCGGTCTTTCGTAGTTCAAAAAAACCTTTCAAACACACATATATTCACAACTAAACAATCACTCGTCTCATACATATGCAAGTCCTGCCTATCTTCCACCTCCATCCCTTTACAATGTTTGCTCGCTTACGTGTCCGAGTTTATTCCCCCCTCTCTCACCTGCCCCACTTAACGTTGTGTAGCCACTTTAATAAATGAAAAACCATCTAGTTTTTGTTTACTTCCAAGTGTTTGTTCGTGTTTATTGTTGCTGCTGCTGCTTTTGATTATTTGTTGGCGCTTTTGTCACACACACGGCTTTCACTTTTCCCTCCCAAAAAGAACTAAGCATAAGTATTCACTCATGCTCAGGGAATTCATTTTGTTTAGCAGCAAATAGAAATTTACGTAATTATTATGGAAAGTCCTTTATCTGTGTCATCAGCTCGTAAACTTTCTATCTGTATTTACTTTGCTTCTGTGGCATTTTCTTTCTTTCTTTACTGTTTGAACTAATTGGCTTTTGTGTCCCTGTCCTGTCACATGCAAATCCCTCGTTTCTCACTGATTTCGATTACACCACAGCTGGTTTTTGTTTTTCTTTTTCTATACATTTTTTTATAAGGCTAATTGCATTACAACACGCGCTTTAAAGTCAATGAACGGTTAGCTGCAAATAGTTAACTCTAAAGGGGCAACCACAGCTCAAGCACGCAAATGTCAACAACATTAACAAATTGCAACAAAAAAAAAAAACCAACTATAAATAATAAATAACTAAAAAGTTCACATGTGTGTTGCATGCAACTTTCAAGCATTCCAAAGTGCATAAAAATAACTAGTCTGGTATTAAAATTGTCACTGAGAGAAAGAGAATAACATAGGAAAAGAGTTGCTATTGCAAGGTTTAACAGGAAGTATTATTTTCGAATCAAAAATCTGACATCGACAAGACACAAACTACATATTTTTTCCAGTGTTTTTTGAGTTTAAAGTCAGGCAACAGCTTTCCAGACAGCCACCAAAGTATATACATTTGCATGTGTGAAACCAAGGCCCAAGCAAAACAAGGGTTAACAAGAAAGCAAGTAAAGGCTGAAAAAGGTACGATTCGTCGTCTCGCTGGGGGTCATAAAGTCAAAAAATGGCAACAAAACAAATCAAAGTGAAACACAAAAAACAATATGTCAAATGTTATTATACATTAAATTAGTTAAATAGCCTCGTTCGTTGCTCGTTGTATTTAAAATGCACAAAAAGCAACACAAATAAAGTCACATGTTTGTATGTATGTATATGTATATATGTATTAGATGTCACTCGTTTCGGTTTTGCCTCGCTTTACAGTTCCTTGTTAAGTTTCTGTCTGCGTTTCTTAGCTCAAGACGTTGTTACGACACACATTTTGGTCCCAGCAGCAATTTGTCACGTGAATTTCATTCGCTTGTTGTATTTGTTGTTGTTGTTGTTGTTGTTGTTGTTCTTGTTTATTTTTTGGTAAGGTGTGGTTGACAGTTTTGTTTGTAACTTTGAGCCAAGCAAGTAAAGCCAACAAATTACAACTGTTTCAAGTCACATCAAAATGTGTAGCATACTTTTTTGAGGCGTTTGTTACATTTTCTTTCTTTCTCTCGTTTTTTGTGTCTTCTTTTATTTCTTTACGTATGTTAACATGCCAGCTCTACAAAGCGAGATATGCAGGAGTATTTTTTAATATTCTCGAATTCAACAAGTGTTTTTTTCGTATGCAAAAAATTGTTTATTAAATTTGCAAGTCAAATTGATTATTAATTGACGAATTAATTTTAAAGCAATGATTAAACGTATTAAAGCACTCGCTGTTAAACTAAAATTGAAACATCAGTTCAGTTTTAAGCAATAAATTTATTAACTACATTTTAATTATGCAGCTTTAATGAATGTAATTAATGGCTGTCCATCGGCATTCGATAAAAAATGTATATCATTTGAATTAAGTACATATCTTACTTTCAACTGCAAATATTATTTATAGTTTACGTTCACAGCCAGATAATGATAAATTAAATTTAATGACGAGCATGATTGATTGCAAAGCAATTAACTTAAGAACAAAACGTTTTAAAACATTAATTAATGAAGTTTTTTTTTTTGTTTGTTAAAGCTAAATCAATGACTATTTATTGACTGTCTGCTCATAAACGTTTTTAAAGTCAATAGGAAAAAGCTTTCAAAACTGTAAAACTGACTGAAGTTAAATATAGTATATTTAAGTAGCTGAGGTAAAAAATGAGTGCACACCTGTGCACTCATGTGAATAACATTCAACTAGCAGCACAACTTGATGATGATGATATATGTATGTTTTTCAACCCCTCGCAATTATTTTTATTTGTATTTTTTTTTTTTTTTTTGTTTAATGCATTTTCAGTGTATGACCATCAACAGGCGGCAGCTGAACTTCACTCACTTAAAATGGCTGGCTTGGCTGTTGATTTTAGTTAATGAATTAAGTTTGTTTTAAAACCAATTTTTTTTCTTTCTACCATCGTTCCTGTTTATTTGTTGTTGCTGTTGGGTTTTTGTGAAGTGCATGCAAACATGCAATGTCTGCGATAAGTATGAACAACAACAAAATATTGAAACAAAGCGGCGATGTACAAATAGAGAGAGAAAATATGACTGATTATGGTATTAAAAGGGAATTTATCATAGTGAAACAACACAAATTTTTAGCAGTGTAAAGGTAATAAAACAATGTCTGATAATGGAATTAATTAGCTAACGAAGGAAAAATATGACAGCTTTAAGATGGAACGGAAGTTAACATTGGGTAAATTTTTGTTTTGTTTTGTAAGTTGGTTGAATTATGATGAAGTGTGTGTGTTTGGCTTTTTTTCGTGTAGTCAGACACTCACCTATCCCTCAGGCAAATTTTATAGTCATGCTGTGAGTCGTGGTCGCTGTTGTTGCAGCTAGTATCATTATAATTATTAGCGGCAACCTGTCGTTCCCGTTCCTGGTGCTGTTGCAAATTGATCAGCTGCTTGTGAAATAGTTCCTGCTGTGATTGCAACAATTCCTGATGATGATCCTGGAGCGCGGCCAAATGTGATAGCTGTTGTTGATATGGCGATTGACTTTGTTGTTGCTGTTGCTGTTGCTGCTGTACAGGTGAAACTGGCCGCAATGGACGCTGATAGGGATGATGGTAATGCTGTTGCTGTTGGCGAGCATGATTCGATTTGCCCGCCTGCTGTTGCTGCAGCACATTGTTGCTGCTACGTTTGTGTGTGAGCAAAGCTAGACAACTTTTTGTATCGACATCCGCGAGACCAAATTCCAATTCAGCTTGCGTTTGCTGTTCGTAAGCATGTTGCGCTTGTTGCAATCTTTCTCGTTCGCTGCGCGGCGAGTTAGCCAATTGTTCGGCAGGTGGTTCGATTTCAACAGCGGAATAATCATAATCCATGCTTCGCGTACCCGCATGATGATGTGGATGATGCAGATGATGAGGATGATGATGCGCTGGATGATGTTGATGCGCTGGATGATGTGCTGCACTATTATTATTATTGCTATTACTATTATTATTGTTGCTGTTGTTCATTGTTGGCTTATTGCCATTGCCGCTGGCCGAAATGGCGCCCGTTGCCGGCGTCGCTTTGGCTATTTTGCCAGCCAACGCGTCCAGAGAACTAAGCATGGCTAAAAATAATTTTTTTTTGCTGTGTCCTTTTTCACTTTCTCTATACGTTTTTGTCACTGAATTGATTTTTTCTTTTGCTGCATACAGTTGATTTTTAATTGCTTTCCCTTTAATAGATTTTTTTTAAATTGGTATTGCACGATTTTTTATTGATATTTTGCACTGTTTCTTTTTTATAAGTATCGCTCTCCCTCTTTTTTGCTCAGCTAGATTTTGAGCTGTTATATTGTTAACTTGCCTGAGGGAAGAGTTGGGAGGCAAATAGCAAAAAATTAGTTAGATTAGTACAGATAAAAACGACAAAAAAAAATCTATGCGTGTTTTTTGATCTTTTTTTTTTGTTTGGCTTGATGTGATTGTGGATTGACGGCGGAGCTTGACAATACTTTAAACACACGTGCAGACACACACACACACATACGAATAACAAAAACTGATTAATTTTGGTTTAAAAATAGAGCAAAACTATAAAAAAAAAAAAAACGAAGTGAGAAGGTATAAATATTCCAAGCCAAGTAATATTCAACAACTTTTTGAAAAATTTAGAATATATTTCAGTAAATTATCAATATAGATATAATATCAATGGTTTCCTACCAAGTTCTCTAGTGTTTCCCTAATAGTACTTCCCCTTTAAACCTTTTCTCACACCACACGATTGTTTACCTATTCTTTTGTGCCTTGCATGTGCGCACTGACATTTCTGTTCTTCATTGTGCTACTGTTTGTGTTCGTTCTGTAGCTTAGGTCAGCTACATTTCACTTAAGCTGCTGCTACAGAAACTCTTCTACAAAATGCCAACGCACAAACACAAAACGTATCAACACACACGCACACACACACATAAACACTCCTCAGACAATTGCATCAGAGTGTGTGGTTGTAAAATGCAAACACTTGAGCCATAGAATAGGCAAGCATTGAATGCCAACAGGAGTTGAGGGAGGGAAAGGAGGGTAACAGGTTTTGTGTCTGTGTGCCATATTGAGGGTGAAAATAAGGCGCTCGGCTCCTGCTTTAATGGTCGAACCATTTTGAGGGATCTTTGAATGAGTCTCTCGTTGGTTTATTTGGAGCAACAGCTCAGCTGAAACATTGGCATCTCTGCACAAATCACTCAGAAGCATGAGCAGCTGAATTTGCTTTTAGGGAGTAAAAAGCCAAGCAAAATTGATTATTGTTCAAAAAGGCAAACCAATCAAATTTTATGCAGGTTTTATTCATTTATATTCGAAAAATTCATATTTTTTAATAATAATTCAATCTAAAAACCAATTTTGGTAGTTTACTTTAAATTTTAAATAAATATGCATCTGAAACAAACTAAAAAAAAAAGTTGACTAGAAAAATATTATGAAAATTATTAAATTTAAATAAATGCTTATAAATCCTTTAACTGAATTTTTGCTGCCATTTTCATAAGCTCTTTTTTCACGTAATTTTCACCATACGGCTTCACCTTTTATTTTTGCTAATTAAGCGAAACAACGCAGCAGCAGCGGCTTCGGCCATTAAAAACATACAAAATGCATTCAGTTTGTTACAATTTTGCAGTGCTTTTCCTGAAAGATGACTTCCTGCTTGCTTGATGCTGTGTAGCAGCAAACAACATCCTGCAAGATGAAACAGCAAACGTCAGCAGGCAACTATTTTCTATACATATATACACACTTACACACACACACAAAGAAATATCTACACGACATGATATAATGCCATGTAATAAGAAAGCAGCATTTACAAAAGCCAAATGCATACAATACATGTGCAAAGACATGCATACTATATACGACTATATATAAATGATATACATACATACATTTGTATAGCAAAGTAATGCTAGTATATATGTATATGTATGTATGTATGTGTTTGTAAGGAAAGTGCGCGGCGCGTGTAAATTGCAAAGAGTAAAATCTTGTAAAGGCAAATTCCTTTCAAATGCAACCATTTCCTTCGTACACACACACACACACACACACAAACACACAACTACTTAAAGTTGCAACAGTGTAGAATGCAGAAACACACACACACTCAAACAGACAAACACACATTCAGCAGGTCCTTGGAACGCAACAAAATGCGAATGTTGTTGTTGGCAAACTGAATGTTGGGTGGCTAAATTTACACAGCGCATTCAAGTTGACTTTTATATGTCATACAACAAACAGCAAACACAAAAAAAAAAAAACACTTGATTTAAGTAATAGCCGGCTACTAAATACTCTTTTTGATTCAAACAAAAGTCTTTTTAGCGTTAGTTCGCCAATCAACCCATTTCGTTTTGACAATGAAAGTATAGAAATCTACACCTATATCACAGTTGTGTTATCGAGTGTGTGTGTGTGTGTCAGTCGAGTAGCATTCAAAGCATGCAAGTAACGTAAACATATGACCAGACACAAGTCCAAAAGAGCGACCAGTCAAGCACTGAATCTAAAAAAAAAAAGTGAAAGAGAAACAAACAGCGAACCTATTTCGGACAACATGCAGAGGGCTCAGCGTGTAAGAGATACTAAACAAACAATCCAGTTTAGTTTACTAGCAACAAATTGTACAAGGGGCTAGTGAACTGCAGGTGTTTGTTGGAGTGAATGGGAGACGACTTGATCAAACTAAAAAGCCTTGGCAAGATGCTAAGCCATAAGCAATGGAGCCTGCTTTGTGGTCAAGTTGCAAACTACTTGAACAGCATCATCTCTGGCAACAAAAGTATCTACATTGTAAACCATTGAAAGGAACTTAAAAGAGATAAGCAGCGCACACTAAAGAAAACATGATGATTGATTGATTGATGGATAGAGATACATTTACATAGCCAACACAGTTAACTTGAGACAAATTTGTTTTGAATCTATAAGCCAAGTCGAATTGTTTCTGAAGCAAAACTGATTATTATTAGGCTTTTGTGCTTTGAATGCTTAAAATATAGATTTATTATTTAATTTGAATTATTTTAAAGCTGCTTGAAAGCATTAATTGCAATTTATTGAAAACAAATAATTTCTAATCACAATTATTTTATTGCCAAGCCATAAATCCTTCTAGAATCTAGACTAATGAAAATATACAAATTGAAAATTATATATTTAATTTAATATTCTTTCAATTGTTTTACTTTTTTTAAGTCGAATGCATTATGCATTAGTTTAACTTGCTTTTAAAGTATTTAATTTGCATTTCTTCTATTTCTTTCTTAACTTTAATCAATAGTCAAAACTATGCCAAGAGTACATCTTAATTAGCCAAAGCCGCAACAACAACAAAAGCAAAGCATTCGCAACTAATTACATTCAAGTAAGAGGCAAAAAAGAAAAAAAGAAACTCAGCCCATTGCCTTGGGGAGAAAAAGTCCTTGTCTTTATAGACGGGCATCTTTTATTATTTAAGTTTCATTTTTCATTAGTCAGCAAAGCTGTCGCATAATAGAATTTGAAAAGGCTTTAAAAAAAAAGGCACCAAGTTATCAAACTGCTGAAACGAAAGCAAAAAGGAATAATGAAAAGAAATTGTGGGTGGAAAAAAAAGCGAACGCGAGAATATCAAAGACAACGGCGCTCCATAACCCAAAAACATAAATCCTTTGGAAAACTAAATAAAGCAAATGGCAACAGAACTGAATATGCTCCAAGTTTCCACGACTCTATATGGGTTTGTCACACCAACACACACACACATTTACAATCTACATATGCAAGTGAGAAGGAAATCTAAGTGGAAAAAGTTGATAAGCGTCGTCGACGAACCGCTTTCTACAGAAAAAAAGCGCGCTATGGGGACAACGATTGAATGGGTTTTGGGGCAACTGTTGGGGGAGCAACAAAAAAAAAAAAAATAATGAGAATTTTGCTGCATGAGAATGACGACACAGAGAGAGAGAGAAAGAAGAAGTATAAAGAACTGTGCGATATGAATGAAAAGAAGTTTGAAGCTTTAAAGTTAGTGAAATGAAAAGTGCAAAGAACATAAAAGAGAAATAATAAGAACTTAAGATTAAAACTAATGCATTAATCGCTCTAAATCTAGTTTAAATAAAGTCTTGAGGTAAACTGGTTAATCTACTTAATTTTAAGAAAATAATTGAAAATGCTAATTCAACATATATCTACAAACAATAAAGCATAATTTTATGTTTTGCAAAGAACAAGCACACACATTTGTTAATATGCCTGAGAAGCTAACTCTTTCGGCCTTAACTTGTCATATTTAATTGTAAGCTTCAATTACTAAAATATTTGGCAATTTAGTGCTCGCCTAGGATTAAATTAAACGAAGCGTTTATTTGCCTGAAAGCAAAACATAAATTACCAGCTGACAATTTAATAAATAATCCAGCAGCAGCAGCAGAAGTAACTGCCACTGCAACATTATAATTAATTCAAGGCACAACATCAAGCAAAGCACAATTTGAAGGATGCTGCTTTGCTTATGAAAATTCTGAAAATTATTGTGTCCTTAAGCTTTTCGAGGCCCTAAAGCAGTTTTGCTTCTGTTTGCACAGGATTGAAATGTTTGCAACTGTTATTATGTACATTTACTTTGCCATTGTTTAACAATTATATATATATATATATGTATATAAATATTTTGTAATGAGTAAATACATGGAAACGCACTTTACTACTCCTCTGGCTACACAAGATTCTGTGTCATTGAGAGTCAATGAATAAAATATCGTGAGTTTATGCCACGTGAACACTAAAATTATTTATAAAGCATCAACAAAAAAGAAATAAACCAACACAATTTTTAACAACAACAACATTATGCCTACAAATTAAATGTAGCCAACGATGCGATTTTGATTGTTGTATCGCAACAGTTTTCGCCTAATGGCTGCCAGGATATGGATACGGAATGAGAGAGCGAGCGAGCCATGACCACAAGCAGCATAGTCATGACATCGTCTATCTCTTTCAGCAACAACAATAACTAAGGCTGCCAAGGACGACCAGGATGAATAGCAGAAAGCAATTACTTCTTCCTGTGCTTGCTGCTGCTGCTGCTGCTGCCTGACAGCCAGCCTGCCTATCCTGACCTGGCCTGCTTGTTGCTTCTTCGTAGAGAAGCACCCGAAAAAAGCAAAAGACAAGACGAAGAAAAACACAAGAAAACTTTTGGTGGCGCACAGAGCACAAGGCACTGAGTTCATGCTCCACTTGCTTCTAGTCAACTGTCAATATTTTACTTTAAGACAGCACCACATCATTGCTATAAATTTACTTGCAACTGCCACAAACGCAAACAAGTCAAGTACACAACAACAACAACAGCAACTACAACAAAAACACAAAACAACAAGTTAACAAGTGGTGTCTGCGCCTTCAGCTTGTTTGAAGCTAGATAGATAACGTCGTTTGAGTGCTCCAAAAATACTTTCTTAATATAAAACTATCGAAAAATTCAGTTCTAATTTATTTATTAACATGCAAAGTTTTCTAGCAAAGTCGCTTCTAAGCGTTCCAACACAATTTATGTTAGATACTTTTCAGCCCAGTAGAAGTTGGCTTTCAACATGTGTTTCACTCAAACGATAACAAAACCCAAGCAAAACCCCAGCACCTTCAGGCTCTAACAGCGAAGCAGTCTAGCACATAATTTGAGGTCAACTTTAGGGCATAAACAAATCTGTCATGCAACCAGATTGGACTTCTAGTCAAGTGTATTTGTTGATGTTGGTAATCAATGCATTAAGTGTGTTTTTGCTGTTTATTTTATTCGATTTCAAGGCTTAATAGCTTAGTGAGTAGCAATATTTGGATCCGAGAGATATTCAATTAAAGTCCAATCATTTTGATTTAACTAAAATGTTAAGCGGCATTTTTAACGCCAAATGAATTATGCATACAGTTAGCTAAGAACTCCACAAATCAACTACTCAACTCAACTCAAATGAAATCAAATGAAATCAAGTGATGTGCTGAAGTTAAAGACAACTTTGCAACACCGTTGAATAAGTTGAAGAAAAAAAAATAAATAAGGAACTCTTACTCTCATTAGCAAAAGTTTTTTTCCTTCTATTTTTGGTTTTGGAACGACTTTAGGGGGATAACCTTTCCTGGTGGTCGCAAACTTATTTAAGACAAAAAAAGAGAATTTAAGGTTGAACCGCTCAAATGGCAAATAAATATATATATATATATATTTATATTTAAGTTTTTATTCTGGCGCATTCAAAAGTTTTTCGTTTAACTTTTCGCTCGTTCTACACCACACAGCTGCTTATTTGTTGGGTGCGGTGCTGTCGCCGCAGCTTTTTCCACTTTTTCTTTTAGCACTTTCTCAATTTCCGGCAATCTTGGCGGTTCTGCAAGTTTGACGACGTGTCCGACTGCTGCAATCGAGTGTCGTGTCTTTTGCTGAAGCCCCTACTCCACAACACTTTCCAAACTAATCTGTCATTTCTTTTTATTCTTTCTTTTTCTTCTTATTTTTCGAGTGTAAAATTGTTGTTTTGAACAAATTTTGCAGTTGCAGTTTTATTTTTTGCTACTGTTTGCAACTGCTTATCATTATTATGATAGTTGTTGTTTGCCTTGCCTTGTTTGTGTTTTAATAAACGAAGCATCCTTGATGAAGAAGAGAGCTTCTAGGGTTCTGATTAAGCAGCATCACAGAAACTGTGATGAGTTCAAAGAAGTACCATTTGTGGATTTTTATTTAACCTTTTTTAAGTTTCATTTTAATATTAAATATTTTTAGAATTTTTCTCATCAAAAAATCAATTAAGAATTGAATTTCATATTTGAATATTTTTTGGAATTCGATATTTATTTGCCAAAGTTATTTACTTTTCAGCTACAACAAGTTTACTTTTTAGTTTATATTTTGCTTAGTCAAACGCAAATAGAAATATTTCTTATATTTACCATACTATTTTTGTTTGGTCAGTTTTAATTTCAAGCAAAATGCTAACAAAATGCACAGTTAATTATCATGTGAAGTCGGCCTGCTGCCGAATGCCTTTTACAGTAGTAGTATTTATGCAATAAATTGAAAAACCTGTTTCTGGCCTACAAAACAAACAGCGACAGTAACAATTCAGGCAGAAAAATTAGCAAACGAGAATTGAGAGCCAGGCCACTTGGAATTTGTGAATGCAATTTTCATATGCCAATATTTATTGCTTGCCAAGGATCAAACGAAAAATGTACAACAATCAACAGCAGCCAATAATATGAAGAAGGTAAAGTTAGCTGGATTTATGGACGGCTAAAATACTCTACGATAAAATGTATAACTGTGTGAAGTACTATGCTGATGATACCGTTTAGATTCGTTTTATGTTTACAGGGTATATTGAAAAACACGACAGCATACAATACATGTACAATATTGATGCGGGCGTAGCTAAACCAACAAGAATACAAAACACGAAAAGTTCGTGTGCGAAATATTATGTGAAATGAAATTCCCAAAATAGCCGCAAAGGGAGGAAGGACGAAAAGCAGCAACAACATTGACTCTAGGTAAAAACAATTCAAATCATATTTTACAATTTATACCAATACTTCCCCTCTTTTTTTCCACCCATTTTTTTCTTCTTCGCCATTTAAAACAAACAGCAATATTCAAAGTTACAACAACCCTTTGCTAAACTGCTAACTAAATGGAAAAAATATATATGTATGTATAGGGATGGAAAATTGGTAACTGCGATGCAATTGCTTTGTGCACATTGCACTGCAATAATTTATATATGTACATATATATTTTTGTTTATTATTTGCTGTTATCTATGGAAGAGTTCTTTATTGCAGTGTCGAAGAGAGCGTTATGTATTTTGGCAAGCAATTGGTTGATTGCCAACTAAAAACAAGTCTGTTGCTGCACAGTCATGTTTATTGCAGGTTGTTATGCAAATCTCAAATGCCTCGTAAAAATCGCATAGTGCACAGGCTAAAAACGAGCACGCAACGACATAAAAATGCAATGAAGGCGAGTCAAAACTGAGCGATATAGAAAGCTGATAAGCTTAAACCAAAACTTAATGTGCTTTTGGTATGTTGTAGAATCGATAACCCTTTCGGTTAACGCAGTTGATGTGGTAAAAAAGTTATCATCAAATATTTAATGTGAGATAATAATAACTATTTCATTTCTATCGCCAACTGACTTATTAGTTATTGATTAACATGTCGATAAATATCGATAAAAGCAATATGCAATTGATTAATAAGTTATATATAACCATATCAATATGCAATTGTTTTACGAGTTATCGATAAGCAATTCGATAAATATCGATAACAGCAATATGCTGTTCTGTTCATAAAAACACAAAAACAAACACTTAAGGTAAGTTATTTTATAACTTGATTATGACATAATCTTAAGCCCAATGCTTAGAAGTCAACCATAATTAGATCATATATCATTCCCAAAACAGGCAATAACTTAATCAAATTAGTCTGCAGATAAGGCTAATCATCTAAAATTCCCATTCCCACAAAATGTTTGTTGATTTTATTGCTTTTGGTCAACAAGACATTATAAGAAACCAAAGAACGTACGAAGATTGGCTCAAGTTACGCTTTAATTGGTATTTAATTGCTCAATAATGCAAAGCACGCGTCGTATGAGCAATATATTTTATTTGCTTGGCACCAAACCGAACAGCTAGCAAACATTATACATAAATTAATAAAAACATCAACGAACGCCATTAATTTTATTACGTACAAATATTTGAATGCGTGCGATCGCAACACAACACGCAATGCCGCAAGAACGTACTGTCTCGAAGGCAAGTTTCGGACATGCCAATAGTCGTAAAAGCGCACAAATCTTAATCCAAAAGTCAAACAAACAAACAAAAAAACCAATTTGATTTGTTTGATAGAAAGAGAGCAAAAATATATTTGTTTGCGCGCTGAAATAAATGGAATTTGCTATTAATTAGCAAATGGCTAGGCGGCAGTTAAATGAGAAATGTGCCGCATGTGCTGCGTGCGCGAGGCACATAAATTTGTCCTTAGACCCACCCCTGGTTTCTCGTTTTTGGTAAAAGCAAATGTCAGTAGGGCATTAAAAAGTTGAGTTTGTTGTTGTTTGGCACGCAAGTTTCATTTTTAGTTTCAGTTTCCCTAAATAGTTTTGTTTTTTTGTTGGCATTTCCTCTTTTAGCGGCTTGTTTATTTATTTTTGGGTGCATTCATAAAGTGGACAATGTGTTAATTGGCTTGGACACGTCGTAAGCAGGTGGAAGGAGGAGCTTGCGGCTCAAAAAGCCATTCAATGCTTAATTTATTGTAGGTCAGTTAAGGATACTTCACTAACTTTGTCAGCAAAATCGTTTCAATCATGCTTTTACTTTAAGAAAAATAACATTTCTTTAATATTTCTAGCACGAAAATATCTTAATTTAACCTAAACTAGATCGCATGCTAAATTTAGTTTGTGTGGCAAACTTTTACACATTTATTGACGCGCTGCACCAAAGCTTTAAATATTAAATTAGCTCAAAAAAGAAGGAAGGGAAAAGGACTGCAATCAAAATGGCAGCAGCCAAGCAATAGCTATTTGCATGGCTAGACAAACACACACACACACACACACACACACACACACACATAGAGATAGAGTCTGTTGGACACATTAATTGCTCCATTGTGATTTGCATGGAGCATTGTACGTTTTTCGAGATTGCCAACTAATTTCGAGTGCACTGAGAAGTGCATTTAGACGAGATACGAGTCCTTGTCTGCACCAATGCAAACTTATTTACCACAAACAACTGCAGCATTTGTCTGGTCTGAAATAACTCTGACGTCTCTCTCTCTCTCTCTCTCTCTTTCTTGTTTTTGTTTGGTAATTACAGCGTATTAAAGTACGTCAAATGCATTGAACCTGCCACAAAAGTCAAGTACTATGTACATTGAAAGAGTTCAGAGTGAGAGAGACATCAGCAAAAATATCTCCTGCAAATGCTGATAAATGCAATCTACATTGACGTTATGCATTGTCAATTGTCATTCATTTTGCTGCTGACCCGTTTATTTTGGCTTCTGATAATAAAAATGCATAAAAAATGTGTTTGTAAAATTTTAAAGCTTTTTTTATGTATACCTTGCTGACTATGTATATATATGTATATGTTTTTTTTTTTAACTTTTGCTGTGTTGACATGTCAGTCAAATTGTGCGATATCCAATTCTGCGTTTCGTATTCTTGTTGCTTTTGTTATTTTTATATATATACGTATACTGTATGTACTATCATAATCTTTAGTGACACGCGATGTTTTCACTGTGCGTTGAATGTTCTGTTGCTTTTTTTTTTAAGTTTATCTTTGCCCAAATGGTTGGTTGCTGTCCTTTACTGTTGCGTTATGTTGTCCTTGTCACTTATTTGTTGCGCCCATCAATTTGATGTTGTCAATTTTTCGTGCAAATTTATCGTTTATTCTCTACGATATTTAACATTGTCATGCAGTTCGTTAGCTATTTGGCTATTCTGATCGATTATCATAAAATAAAAAAAAACCGTTGACAGCAAACTTGACAACTCAACAACAATGTCTTGTTATTATTTTCGACATTGACGAATATAATTCGAAATGATTTCATTCAACATTTGATAGGTAAGCTGTCAACTAGAACGCGCTCCAATAAATTGATTATTTTTTTATTAAATTATTATTATTTGAAATATATTTACTATGTATCAGAATTGAAATGGAAATTATATTCTGCCGTCTGTAAAAAAACACTTTTTAGTACGTATCAAACTGGGTTAAAAGTGACATAAAGAACTGCCGTAAATATTAATAAAAATAAATATGAAAAAAAAAAAAAAAACAATCGCACAACAAATAAAGCAACCCACCCACATATATCCGCAACTGCATAGTATGCGCCGCACTGATAAGCCCGTCATAGATTTGCCATAAAAACACGAGTCGAGTTAAAAACGTTATACCAAATAATTTCTGGCTGTGTGAATCGCTTGGCTGCATTTGCCGCTCGCTTCCAGCAGTTGCAACGCGTTGCTGATAAAAGTGGTTGTAGGTTGTTTTATTTATATTTTTGGCCCGAAATAAATATGTAAAATACACACACACAACAACAGCAACAAACCAAAGCCGTTTATACAAAGATGTGGGAGAAAGGTAAACACCACCGCACAAAGCTGTTGACATGTTTGTTGCACAAACGAATGAGAGAGAGAAAGAGAGAGTGAGAGGCAGTTGTGTGTTGATACAGACAGACAGATAGATAAGTTGCGACCTGTCCACGTCCGTCTGTCGCTTGTTTATTTATTTTTGGTTTTTTTTTTAGTATGGACGGGAAGGGCTTAATGTTAATTCGTGTGTAATAGACAAATGTGGCGCCCCAAACTTAAATAGAAAGGTCACAACATTTGTTGCTGTCTATCCTTTTTTTTCTTTTAAAGCGCAGCATTTTCATTCCGTTGTATATTTTCTGTGTGTACAGCAGCAAGTCTCGCACGCTTATCACGAGCGTCAAAGGGTTTTCAATTTGGGTTTGTCCCTTTTGTTTCACAAGCTGCAGGTGTTTGACATTGGACATTGAAATGTCCCTTTATATATTTTTTTTTGACTCGGTTCTTTGTCTCGGCCTTTAGCTCGAAATATTATCAGACATTCTCTTTTGTTTGTTTAACCTTGTTTTTTTTTTTTTGTGTCGTTTTGTAAACTGTTAAATTGAATTAAGTCAGTGAATATGTCTGTGATTTGTCTGTTTGCCAATCTGGATTTAATTTCAGATTTCATTGTGGAATGTGTTTGTTTTGTTCATTGAATTTAGACAGTTATTGAGATAAATTGAATGTGAAGAGCACTTTAAAAGCAAAGATTTAAAGGTTCCTTCAAAAAACAATCTTATCAATTTTTCGCTCAATTCGTTTTTATTTTCGAATCGAACTTTGTGTGTTGCTTTAAATTAGCATAATATCAGCCATCCATCTAACTGTTTGAGGCGCATCAATTATTTAAGCAAATAAATATGCTGCACACAGTGCGTATGAGTTATGAAGTTCTGATTGTCATACATATGAACACAGAGTTGGGTTTTTGTTGTCGCATGTCGTTTGTCGCTTGTTAATATGCCTCATAAATAACACATTTATGGCACATACACATTACAATCACCCACACACGCACACCCACACACACATTAGCACAGTTTGACTTTCTCCTTTCGTCTCATTCATTGTTGCTTTCTATTAGCAGCTTTGATATGCAAATTTACGCCACTCGCATTTTGTTTTTGTAATTCTCTCTACACATAATAAAGTTGCACCAGATTTTCCGCATTTATTTATGAGACACGCACACGCATATATAATCACAATGCACACATTATTTGCGCACTCATACAGTCAAACATAATAGTTTAATATGCTTATAATTGTTAGAAAATTTGTATGCAACATTTTAAATATTTGATTAAATTCACATAAATGTTTTTTCACATACAATTTTTGGTGACAATTTTTAAATTGGCTGCGCTGAATGCAAATGACAGTTATTGTTTAGTTAGTACTCTCCTCTTCAACCCCCTCCTTCCCACACATCCTACCACAGCTACTCTTACTTATTTAATCTGATTGTCTGTGGCTCTCATTGATTTATGTTTAATGCAGTTTTTGGGCAGCGCATTTAATTTATGGTATATGATTTTTCTACTTTTATTTATTTTTATTTTTTATATTGTCAGTTTTTGGCGGAAGTGGCGAACGTTTGTTTGGTTTTTGGGTTTGTTTTGGTTTTTGTTTTTTTTTTTCGATGCACATGCATGAAAAATCACACATGCTGGTTGTGCGTTCGTGTCTGTGTTTGTGTGTGTGTGTATTCGCACACGGCTGTTAGTTATTGATTTTTGTGGTACGTGTGCGAGGATTTTGTCGCCTATCCAACAGCTTTCGGGTTCAGCCCCGAATTAAAGAGTGTATTGAAAAGTAATTGAACTTGTGGCAAAAGTAAAATAAAAACGAGGATTTTGCTTTAATATAACTTCTATAATATTTTTTGATAAAATAAATGTCCATTTAATAAACGAACCTACTTCTAAGATATTGTTTATAGCATTTTTCACACTGTTTTACCAACGCTTAATTTCTAAAAAAAAAATTACATGTTTTGCTTCACTTATTTATCAAATGTGTCAGCCTGTCCATCATTAAGTAAAATCTCATCCAACAGCAGCAACAGACATACACACACACACACAAACAAGAACAATAACAAGGAAGTCTGTGGCAGGCATTAAAATATCCTTGACATAAAGATGCTGGCATCGCGGCGGCCTGAGGACTTTATTAAGACATTTTATGTTGAAATATATATATATATATATAAATGCTAAAAAAAAAAAACAAACACACAGAGGCAAAGCAATAAAGCCAAGCGCGAGCTGAATTTCATGCAGAAGAAGAAGAGTCGTGAGATTTATGACGCAGCCAGTAGACAACAACAACACAGATGTTGTAGCTTGATATGGCATATGGCAAAGTCTGATTTGCTCACGTTTAGCACGTTGATTTTTAGCCTCATTGTTTGCCATAAAAGCCAGGCATAAGACCGAACGACCGGCAATATTGCCAACTTTTGGGCGATTTGGGGACGTTTAATTCTGTTTTCTTTTTATATAATTAGGATAAGTTCTTTTTGGCCGCTGCACGTTTATTTACAGAATGTACTTTTGATTTGTTTATGTTAAAATAAAAATCAGCTAACATTTTTAACAATAAAAGTGAGAAACATTTTTTTTATTTTAGTAAGTTTTGCTTGAAATTTAATAAAGTTTTGCAGATAAAAAGCAGAGAGGACAGCCTAAGCCGCCAAACTTTATTTTCCTCCTTTTTTTTTGTTTATACCAACACCCACAAATTTCAAAGATTGTTTTAGAATTGCGTCGGCAACTCAGCGAATTACAAATTTAATTTTGGGAGGGGCGGCAAAGTCAACATACTTTTTATTTTGTGCCCTGCTTTTAGCTGGAAAATTTAATTAAAACAAAGTTAATTTATTCAGACTGACTGAGTTTCGTTAACCGAATATTTTTTAAGGGTGGAGGGTTCCTCTAATATACACAAAGAAACGTTTTAAAATAAAAATGAAAAAAACAAAACTGTTGCGGTTCACATTTACACAAGAATTTATCGGCTTTAATGTGGGTGCAAATCGGTTGACCCACGCATATAAATGACACGAACGAGAACCGGCTGCTGCAGTAAACAAATTAGCTCGTTTCAATTTGTACAAAAAAAAAAAAGCAACAACAACAAAATAACGCCAGTTGTAAACCAAATATATGGTTTATATGCCAACGGCAGCTGACGCGACACAAAAAAAATAAATAAAAAACAAAAACACAACCACATGAAAGTTTAAAAAATAAATAAAAAATACATTTATATTGAGCCAACAAATTGTGCAACATCTGAGAAATATAAATAACAAAAAAAATTAAATGATATATAACAAAGTTGCTTTAAAATATCGAAGAATTTATACTCTAACCATTAAGAAGTATACACCGGAACATAAGGTACATCAACTCGGGCAAACTCTTCATAAGGGTAAAAGTTCAAAATAATAAAATAAAATAAAGTGAGAAAATTGTACACGCTGCAATTTAAGGTAAATTCGCTCGCCTGTCAATAAACGCTTTCTGTTTAAATGCTGGCTACATTTTTTTTTTTTTGTGCGGCCCTTCACCTGCTAGTGAAGGCAATTTGGAGATGGGAATATGAAGTGAATGTGTATGCTCGCCAAGAAGTATGCTACATGAATGCATAACCTGTGGGTCAGCAAAAATAATGTAGCCATGGTTCATTGAGCGTTGAACGCTGTCGCTGACGCTGTCGGCTGCCAGTTGGATTGCCCACGCTTTGGCATTGGCTTTTGGGTGGGGCTGACTGGCTGCCTTTTGTGGTTGTATGATGATGACCGCAGCAACAAAAAAAAAAAAACGTAACCACTCGACCAGAGCGCCCCAACAGCGCAAAGGACAACAATGCTGCTTGCAACATTTGCCACAATGAGAACTGGGAATCAACGACAACGAGTTGACCGAGCTTTTGGTCAGGTGAAAATTTAAGTCGACTGCTGCTGTTGCCTCTTACTACAACAATGCGCGTTTCTTTTTTATGCTTTTTGTGCCTCTTGCGCTTTTGTTTTCACATTTTCCCTCCTGAATATAAGCGCTTTCAGGTGGCCAATTTGATGAGTTTTTTGTAAGTACTTTACTTATATTATGTAATAAACGCATAGGCAATGGAATTCAAATATTAAACGCACAACGACTAGATAAATTTCCATCAAATTCTTGTTAAAGAATTCACAGAACGCAATTCAAATAAATTTTATAAATAAAATCCCAAATAAACCACTTTTATTTTTATATGGAAAATTTACCTAAAATTTGCATTATTCTTATTGTCTTAGCCCTTCTCTCTGCATTCTTTTTTATTAGCGTCAATTGAACCAGCCACATAAATAAAATAAAACAATTTGCTTGCTTAAAAAAAAAAAAAGAAAACAGAAACGTCCCATAAAACGAACAATTTCCATGGAAATATTGTCGCTTTAATGTTAAGAAAAATGTGAGGCATATTTATAGCCAAACGAGTCCTTCGAGCAGCCCATGCGGGTCATAATTTAGAGCCTGAACAAACACAAGCACACACAAAAGAGATATATATTTTTAGAGTCATTTGAGTGCCGTCTTTTGTTATAAATACAAACATACCATTTATACATATACATACATATATGAAATTTATATATGTATCTGGACATTTTTTTTCTTTTTGTGTAAACAAAAGTAAACACATGTCGGCTGCTGTGGAGCGCACGCCAACTGAGCAACAAAGCCCACTAAAATATTATATCTAATAAAGCAGAAGGCAAAATACAAAAATACAAAAAACAACTGCGAGCCATAAGAGAAATGTTGCAAAAACAAGTAAAAATACATATGCGAAATAAGGCACAAACACACACACACACACGGAGCAACAATAACAAAAATCATCAATCATAAGTCAGGGCACATGCTACATAATCTAAGACCCAAGCCCATTTGTGTCTGGGGTTGTGCCCTGCAAGAAGAGGACTCCTCTTGGCCCACTTGACGTATACTTATTTTTTAGTCAGTGCTTTAAAGACAGTGCAAAAATGGGCAAAGTCGCATTGAAGTGTATTTGCCATGCCTGCGGCAACAGCTGTTGACTGCCGTCGGCATATGTTCATTAAATTTATTAAATTACAGGCACACGCAGCAAATGACAAGAAGTACAACATGTAGCAGCAGCATCTGTGCAGACATTGCAACATTAAATAAAAAGACATGCGAAGCTGTTCGCAAAAATGGGTGCTAATTGGCTGCTTAGGCAACGAAAGGAGACAGAGATGCGAAGGCAATATTATTAAATTAAGCAACACTGTTGGGACTGAACAAGTACATGAAATACAAGAATAGAATGTTCAAATAAAAATTTGTTATCAGAAGCTTGAAACACAATCCTACATAAAAAGTTAAGTTATTGTAAAAATATACAAAAAACAAACAATTCTATTATTTGCACCAAAAAATATTTAGCAATCATAAAAATAAAAATCTCTTTTTGTACAGGATTATAGAATTGACATTTTAAGTAAATCGGAATTTTGTTTTGCAATTCAGCAGCTCGGAAAAGTATGCAACATAAATATGTTGCCTTTGTTAAAATTTTTTTTAAGCCCCATTACAATTTATTAATTAACAAAAACAAGAGCAAAAGTTCAGTTTATTTTTATAGCTTTCACTTTTATTTGTGCCAAAGTTTATGCTTCAATTACTATGCAAACAAATATGAAAATTAAAACAAGCGATTTTATTTTTATAGAAAACTTTTGCAGAATAACAAAAGCAAAACACAAATGAAAAAGGCAATTAGTAAACAATGCAGGGCTTAAAAAAAAAGTAGAAAAAAACTATATTAAAAAATATATTTATTCAGTTTAAACAGTAGATACCCGGTATCAAGTGTAGTTATTGTATTTTATTATTTTTCTGAGAATAATAATTATACAAACAGCTTCAATACTTTACTGATTTTAAGCTCTGCTTCTTCTAGGGTATTTATTGTTTGCAAAAAACACAACTTGGCATACAATAAAAATAATTTTAAAAAGAGAGAACAATTAAGCCGCAGTTGTGGCACACTTTTAGCCAGTCGACCGACTGACTACCAACCAAATAAAGCTTTTAATTGTTGCCATTGGATTAAGGTTTATATGCATTTATATTCGCGTTTACTTAATATCTTTCTGGATTCGCTTTCGGTTTGTTGTTGGCTGTGTGCGCTGTTGCAGTGGCTTTGCATCTGTGCTAATAGTAATTAAAACTATAAATTTTCAAGTGAAATTGTTCAGCAGGCACGCGTGAAATAATAATAATAACAATATATATGCAAATTTGTATATGTTGTTTAAATCGCTTTTTTATAACCAATTAATTGAAATATGATTGGTAATTAAATGCATACTTGATGAGCAGTGGCATATTTTGCATTTAACAAACATAATTAATGCCAATATCCGAGTTCAAAAAGTAGTTCAACGAAAAGAAAAAAAAACAATAATGATATTCATATAAGTGCTTCGCTCAATTAAAGTCGAAGAGAGCAAATAAAAAACTATTGTAGCCTAGTTTTCAGCTTTCTATAAAAATAGTACAATGCGCGAGAAGCATACAAAAAAAAAAAAAGGTGGCACGTGCCAACGCGTCTAGTCTTGAAAACTAATTGAAAGGCAGACGACAGACGACAAGTTTCAGAAAGAATAAGAAAAAACTAGGAGACAAAAACAAATTTGCATACAACTCAAAATGACCCACTGTCAGCCTACAAAAATAGGAAGGACGAAAGGAAGATGTAGTAAAACGAGTAGCAATAGAAGAAAAGGCGCAAGGCAATAGCAAAGGCAACATATCTGAGAACTGGAGCATCAGCAGCAGCAGCAGCAGCAGATGCTGTTAGCTTGGCGTCCTTGCCATCGTTATTATCCTGTTATCTCTCTAATAATGCCTCAGAGAGTTTGTAATTAAATTTTCTTCAAAAAAAAAAAAAAACCAGCTGTAGAGTGCCCATCGTTAAGGCCAAACAACCCGTCGTAGTCATAGCCACAACAGCAGCATACAAAAAAAAAAAAAAAAAAAATTCAAAAAGAACTTCAGATACAAACTACGAGATATACAAATGGGTGGGCGAAGGCGAGTGGGGGGGAATGATGGTGGCGAGCAGGCATAAAGAACGTTAAACGCACGAGTGCCACTAGTTAGTTAGATAATAACGCTCAACGGAAGCTGTTCAAAGCGGAAACGGAAGTTAAGTTAAGCGCACTACTAAACAGATACTCAAGAGCCGAGACCAGCCGTAGAGAGACAGCCCAAGAGGGACAGTTGCGGGGTAAGTGAAACGGAAAATTACTAACCAAATGAATGAATGATACAATAGACAGCTGTAAGTAATGTACATTAACTACTATGAGAAATTCAAAACATTAAATACAAGTAAGGGAATACTTATAATAAAACAAACTCAATTAAAAATGCTTAATTACAGCTGGCACATTTTATTCTAAACAAAAAATATTTTTTAAATAATTTTTAAAGCTTAGTTGTCGAGAGATTTACACAAAAATCTAGTTCTAATTCCTTTTATATGGTTGGCTTGTAATTATGCTTTGAGAGTGGTTGGTTGGTTGGTTTGTTGCCACTTGCCACTTGTGTTACACCCACTAACACAAATTAGTAACAACGCATGCCGCATAAAAAGCGCAAAAACAACAACACTAGAAGATGAGCAGCATTAACAAACAAACTGGGAGACTGTTGTCTGGCCACTTGTGCAACCGCAGACAACTCTCCACAGTCACGTCACAAAGGCGCGTCCGGCGAGTGGTTTAGGTTGGAAGGTGAAAGGCGAAAGGGGCGTGGTTAGCGTATTTCATTTCACTTTGTTGGAAATTCGTGTGATGTCTATTTAAATGGTTAGGTAATTACATAATTATATGTCTGACAATTGAATGCCAAAAACAAATACCAAGACTGCCTTTTATGGCAAGCAGAAAAGTACTTTAAGACGTGCACAAAAATAGATAAATAATAAACAGACCGAATGACAAAATATTGCCAAAGAGCGGCTGCATTTAATTAAAAACCATAAATCACAATGCTGGCAAGTTAAGGGAAATGATTTAAGTACTAGAAAACCCGACTTGATGGACAAATGCAAATGCATTTCATTAAAACAATATTAAAACAAACAAGTTAAAGTAAAAAATAGATAAAGGACGAAAGGGATTTTCGCATCCGCAGCACGTTTTTCAATTAAATGCTCGTTGCTCGTCTCGAATGTCTTGGGTCTATTTTTTTTTTTTTGTTTTTGTTTTGTTTCTGTCAACAAGCCGACCAACAACACAGACAAAAGAGGAAATTTTAACGAAAAGCGCGTTAAAAATCGCGCTCGCGTTTATTGCCGCAAAACCGACGTTACACGTGATTTGTGTGGAAATTTTGGGGTTGCCCAATTTTATCAGTTGCCCAAAAACGTTTGCGGCGAAAAGCACACGTAAATAGCGGCGGCAAACCAGGTAAGCCATACAAACATAATTGCCAATTGGAATTGTGGTTAAAAATTTCTGAAAATTTGATTCAATTTATTTTTTCGCACTGAATTTAAAAGTTGCTGCTTATTTTAGCTTGACATAACATTCAATATATATATATATATATATATATATATATTTATATATACTCAGTCAATGCATATATTTTTGTGTCAATTATTTAAGTAATCGAATTCAATGCTAGAAAATGCTACATTGAAAAGTTCACACTTGTAATTATGTAAATTGGAAAGTGTGAAAAATCAAAAACGACTGCAAAATTATTTACAATTTATTATGTCAGAAATTCAAACAAAATCTCCCATAAAAAAGATTATGTACTTTTAACTATTATTTAAGGCATCTTTTGACTTATTTGTTGAATATTTATTGAAACTTATTTGAGCTTTGTTTTTGATAAAACATCTCTCTATCTCGCTCTGTTTCTATTCTGGAATAAATCACAGACAATCTAAATCAAAATCAAAATGCGAACACAGTATGAAATGAATAAATCAAATCATTTATGAAATATGCATAACGCATATTAAAAACCAATTATATATTTATGCAACAGACACACACACACAATGGCAAACAATACACAATAATATGGCAAAAACACAATTTGAATTTTGTGCGAAGTGAAAAAGAGAAGAGGAACAAATAAAATTTGTATAGTAAGAAGCAATATGCAAGCGAGAAATTGTAATGGTATTGAAGCAAAACAAAAAAAAAAAAAAAAACAGAAAACAATAAATAAAAGCAAATGAAATTAAAAATTTATTATGCTCAGCTGCTGCTCTTATTACTGCTGCTGTTGTTCTGATTATTGTTGTTGTCGAATAAGAAGAAGCGACAGCAGACAGTCAACGGATATGCTTATTGCACACACACACACACATGTACAAAAACACACACATAGCTTGACTGAGAATAGGATGTGGAACAGCGGGAGCAAAAGCAGGGGAATATGATATGCTCGGATGCTGCAGTTGCTGCTGTTAAAGTTTTGCATTTCCGGTATGCAAACAGCAACACAACAACACTCACTGACACATGCTCAAGACGCACAAATTTGTGTAATTGTTTGTTGCCATGTTTTATTGTTGTTGTTGTTGTTAAAACCATTGATAAAGCTTAACAGTCAAGGCAAACGAAGTGCGAAGAACCATAGCAAAAGCATTCAACAACAACAGACAACAAAACTCATTTGCATTTAACACGTTCACAATAGTCTCTCCTATCGCAGACAGCAACAATTTAACTTGGCAAACATTTACAGTAAGTATTCACTAAAAACAATTGATAAATTTGCTTGATTTGTGTTGAAATTTTTCGTAGTTTAAAAGGGAAATAGTTTTTTATACAATACAATTTTAAAATAATTTTCCGTCAAATGTTTTACACAATGCTAAATTAAATAATGTTTGCCATAATTTTATTTGAACTTTAATCAGATGTAGAAAAATTCAGAAGTTTTTTTTTACATAATCAAAGTATCAAATAATTTTAATAACAAAAAGACTTAATAAAAACTTTGCCGTTCTGAGCTTTGTTATAAATTTTAAAGAAATTATTTGTAATTTTTATCGATAACAATGAGCCTTTTTCTTATCAACTGTTGCAGTGTTTACTGTACATACTGTTAAAAAAAAAAGAGACACACGCACAACAATTTAACAACAGCACACGCGCCTCATCCTCAATCTTCAATCACATACAAATTTACACACATGTAAAATTAACAATAATAAAAATACCTTTTTTAATATATGTCTGTTTTAAACTCTTTCATTACGCTTAATTATTTATTAAGCAGATTGTGTGCTGCGTTGGAATTTAATTTGGGCGGCAGGCAGCGCTTAACAACGAAGGATGCCGAATACGCTGTCATTACTTTTGCTGCCGTTTATACTGTGTATTGGTGTCTTTGTGTGTGTGTGTGTGTTTTTTTTTGTTGTTGTTGTTTTGGTGTTGGTGTGTGCCCTGGCACTTTGAAGTGCCGCAGCACTTTTTGGCATACACTTTTAATGGCTTGGACCGAGCCAGAATTTAGCGATTATATTTTTTTTTTTGGTTTTTGTACTTGTGTTGAAGATGCTTCAATTGAATTTGGTTTGAGGCACGCGCCTAATTGTGCACTCAAAAGGCTGGCGGCGAGCGCCCTTTATTTTAGCTATTAAAAATTTTATTGAATGTTTGAAGCTCGCTTCGATGTTGGGCAAATACACACAATTAACGCTCGAACGGTAAGAGGACGACACGATGATAACGACATCGACGACACTATGATGATTATTACGACGACAAGGACAACGCGCATCCGCACCGTTTGAATGCACGATTTGTACTAAACTGAATGCCTGAATCTGAACACACTTCGAAGTCGTGCAATCCGCAGACAAACATGCACTCGGCAAATTGCCAATGGCCAAATTGAATTTACTGGCAGGACTTGCTCTCTGTTTACAGGCGGCAAGGCAAATGTGTACTAAAAAGTAACGGAACTTTAGCATCGTAAAATGCTGTTCTCTCTCCTTCGAAAGCATTCGTATCATTCGTTGGAGAATCGTTTGACGCTCGTGTCCACATGTTGCCATGGCCAGCAACCTGTTAGACATCCTTTGGTGAGTATTATTTACTGGCTCTATGAATGAATGAGTAAAAAGTGCAATGAACGAACTGTGAAGCAACAAAGTTTGTTAATTTTAATTAAATGACAAAACCTGGCAGGCAGAACATTATTAAATATTAATGACAGCCGCCATATAAATCTGTTTTTCAAATAAATATTTTTTAAATAATCCAATAAATTATGAATTAAAATGAAATTCATTTGAATTATAACAGGTTTATCTTATTTGTTTATTTTTTTTCATTTTAAGGGAAATTTCTCTCACGCTCAAAGAGTAAAATTGTCCAAAAAGAGCGCGCAGGCGCACTCGAGCGAAACGGTTAAAGGGAACAAAATGCTGCAAGCGAAACGGTTAAAAAACAAAGCCCAAAACAATAACACGAACGCGTTAAATAAAATTTGTAAACAATATGCAAAAAAATTCAAAAAATTAACAAACAATTTAATATTTTTTATAATGCCATAAGAAAAAAAACCTTTCAAGAGAAAAACCATCAAAAACTTGAAACCAACATTAACTTCATTAACTTTGGCTCAATACGCTCGGACCATATTAAAACAGCTCCTTTGGGTACCACAAATACCAACTAACTAAACCGAACCAAAAGCACAAACCGAACTCAAACTAACTGATGAACGTGCAATATTATATGGTGCCTCGACAACAACAATTGTGGCAAGCAGCAGCAGCAGCGACCGTCTAACAAATGCCAGCAACTTTAACCGCGAAAAAAAATTAAAATAATAATAGAAGAAGTAGAAGCAGCGGCAGCGGCAGCGGCAGTGTGTCCCCAGCAACAAAAACAATAGCGCAACCGAGAAGCAGCGGCTTGATGTTGGCCTGTGCCGCTGTGGTCGCTGCAACAACGACAATAATAACAACAACGACAACAACAGCAACGGGAAGCAACAGCGTTAGAGAAGTCGTCTCTCGTCTACGACTAACAGGCATATCAACAACACAGCATCATGATGTAAAAACTTTTTGCATTCGAGAACCTTAAACCCACCTACAAACCAGTTAACCAACACTCCACAGCCCAACCCGATCCTGCTTCTGCTGCTGCTGGTTTTTGCCCTGCCGTCGACCCCGTCAACAAATTTTTGTTTACAAACTTTTGCTTGTTGTTTGTGTGGCAAGTGGAGAGGAGAACGACATTCAGGTGAGGGAATGTGGCAGCTGTTGCTGTTGTTAGTATTGTCCACAAAGGACTCGACAGGACTCTCTCTCGCGCGCCAAAAGTTGCGAAAATATATATATATATACATATTTTTTTTTTATTATTTTTGGTGCCGCTTAACAGGGAAATTCCTGATGCGATTATGAGACGCCTTGTTAAGTCGAGCCAGTGGTGGGAAATGGCGGTGTGGGGGCTGTGGCTGTGCTTATACTTAATCACATGACAAAGATGCTAAATATTTTGTGGTTTTTGCGGCCAGGTGATGATGAAAGTTTGCTCAGTTTGTTAAAGAAAAATTATTAAAAAAACTATGCAAGAAACTTAATTCATATGACAAATAAATTGGTAAATCAAACAAATCCTTTCTGCTCTGACATAGGAAAATTCCCCATACACTAAGCCCAAGAACTTCACTGATTTGATTGGAAGTCTCAACCCTTTCACTTACTTTTAAAAGATACAAAGTTGAGTTGGGAGCACTTACCTGCAACGAGAGAAAAAAAGAACAATAAAAAATGCAAATCAATTGGCTGTATCATAAACAGTACTACAAATTGATTATAAAGTCGTAGATGGCTTTTCTAACTAAAGTACTTGGAATCCACTCTAAACGGACAGACAGACAGTCAAGCAGGCAGGCAGGCAGACGAATACACAGGACACACACGCACATACACATTGAGACACAAGCAAACAAACACACAGGCACAACTTGAAAAGGCCTCGGCCACAGTGATATGCACTCAATCCTTTTGCAAACGCACAGCCCAACATTTTCCCATCCCCCCCCTGACTGAAACGCAATGCAATAACGCCGACATATTACAAAGTGCACATGTGGTGCGCCATAAAGTAGTGGGTTGCTTGTACAATGCCCGAGCAGCAGCAGCAGCAGCAGCAGCGGCAGCAAACGGAAATCCATGTTGCAACAACAGCAGCAACAAGAAAGTATGGTTAACTGCTGCAACACGAAGATTTAATGCACTATGCAAACACAAAGCACAATTCTTACCACATTTAAGGAAGTAATGCATAAAGAAATTAAGAAAGTGATTAGGTAATGCCTTTACATCATTACAATACACAATACATGACAAAATTGCAATACTCCTGCTGCAGCAAGAGTATTACAATTGCAACAACGAAGTAAAAGTCTGGGAGACGTAACGCACTAACGTGGCCAAAAGCCTCGGCCTGCCTGCCTTCCTGCCATTTCCATCACTTTAGCCGAACTCCATTAAGTTTACGCGACCAGCAACACGAAGAACTTTACTTTTGTGGTCGCTGAGGTCGAAGCTACTGTGTGTGTGTGTGTGTGTGTGTCTATTGACGTCTCTGGTAGTTGATGTTGTTTTTGTTGCCTTTGGCAACCATGTCAGTGCCATCGTATGCACTCCAATATGAACCGCAAGCGCAACTCTCCGACGACAAGCCTTTGAGGCTTTCCAAAAACTTTACAGTGTTGGGCAATATGTAACAAGTTTTGGGGTTCACTCTGCCCATTTCATTATGTAGATTTCATGATGAAAAACGTTGTCAAGGTGTGCAAACAATTGCCCAGAAAGTGCAGCGGAAAAGACAGGGAAAACAGAACAGGGCCAATCAAGATTGTTATGTGACAAAGATCTAGGCAATTAAATGAAGTGAGGGTAGTTAAAGTTTCAAGTACAGCGAATAGGGTTAGTATCCCTTAAGTTAAGGTGTAAATAAACCTTTCGTTTGTTGTGTGGCGCAACAAACACCAGAACTTGATTAAATTGAATTGAATTTAAGAATTAAATTTCCATACACAATATTCAATAGAAGACAAAACATTTTAGTTTAGCAGACCATAAACCGATTGCAACACATTCCTTAGGAGCAGCAACTGCCACAGTGTCTACGTGCCACAGAACAAGCGGAGACAATGCGACAAAAGGAAGTTCATGCAGCTTTTGGCGTTGCACTGTTGCACCCCCCCTTTAACTTGCAACACCAAGCCCAAACCATTTGGCAAGACCCAGAGACAACTGCAGAAGACGGCCCCAAACTTAACGGAGAGATGAGCATAAAAAAAAAAAACAGGAACAGAATGAGCTGAGAATGTGAAGAGTGCAAAAGTGCAATGCACATACTACAAAACAGAGATAAATGGTTGCAACTTTTTAACCAAAACTTAAGGACAAAATATCCAAAAATAACCAAGAACTGAACTCCTTACAGCTTAAGAAATTGAAATTATGCGTGTGACTTTTAATAAATAAAATGCATATGGAAATTTCTTAGATCAAGACTTCAAAATCAGCTTAGAAAAGCACACAGATTTCGTTTCCATATGCGAGGGAGCACCGTACTTGATTCTTATTTTCTAATGCCCCTCCTTAAACGGCAGCATTGAGACGAGACAAAATGTAAAATTATGCGGCAGTTGCAAGCAAAAGTTTATGGTTGACCCAAGCGACAAAAGACATAGGGAGGATGGGAACTGACTGAGAGACGAAGGCAAAGCCAAGTGCATTTATTGTCTTTGGGTGAAGCGAAGTCGAGCACGCAATCATGCTGGAAGCTGAATGATGCTTCTGATGCTTTAGCTGCTACTGAATCTGCCCCCTAAGGGAGCACATACTGAAGGGCAACAACAAACAGGAAGTACGCATTTCCTGCACTCGAAAACACGCACAGGGACCAAGAGGCAAAAGTTGAGAACGGAGGTGGAAGAGGATGCTGCGTGCTTCTCTCTGTCTGAAATGTAGACAGTTCTCAGTGCAAATGTCGCGAGACAACGTCGACAAACAACTTTTGACACAAAAGTGCTGAAAACTGTATTTTTTTTTCTGGTTCTTTCTCTTGCTTTGTAAGTTTCTGCCCACGTTGCCAAATTAATTGAAAATGACTAGACCCAAAGGGAGCGTGGCTCCAACTCGAACTCGAGCTAGACAATTTTCTGGTAGTAGAATGTTTGCCTTGATCTTGACGCTTCTGTCCTTTTGTCCCTGAACTTGCCCCCCAAACACCCAATTCTCTCTGTGTGTGTGTGTGTGCTACATTCACTCTATGCCCCCGCTTCTTTCTGACCAGCGGCACAAATGAGTTTCGTGTCACAAGTTGACCCAGCCGAGATTAAGTGGGCGTTTAATTTGCCAACTCTCGCTGGGGTCGCCGCCCTTGGTTGCCCAGAAATTGCGTTAATGTAATCCCCGCATGGCATATGGCTTGCGTTACTCTCTTTTTTTTTTTTGCCTTGCGCCCCCATTGCAACAACAGTTTAGGGTACATTTTTTTTTTTTTTTGTAGGTTGTCGCTTGGCTGGCGCCCATGCTGGTTTTTGTTTTTTTTTTGTGTGTGTTTTGGTTTTGTCCTTGAGCTAATGCCGACTTACTGACTGGTCGGTCTGCTTGCCGGTCTGCTGATCTCTTGCGCGGTATTTTAACTTAATCAACAGAGTAAATAATACGTCTTTCATTTTTTTTTATATTTTTTTAGGAGTTTATTAAGTGTTCTTTGTTGATTTTTTATTAAGTTGTTGGTTGTCCTTCGAGCAAGTAATTAATAAATGACATTTAAAGAACATTAATAATGGACATTAATTTTTTTTAAAGCGATAAAGGCTTTTATAGAATTTTTGTGTCGGCTTCAATATTTTTCGTTTTTTTGAAATTGACTTTTTAACAGCAAAGCAAGTAAAAAAATTATATCAATTTATATTAATTCGTTAGGATAGTGTTTGAAAAACTTAATGACATCGTTCCATTAATCGAATTACATTCAATACCTTTTCGATAATTTAAGTCAAACAAAAGTATTTGTCAAACATTAAAGCAGTTAAATCTTTATGGAAACACAAAAATATATATATTATAATAATAATGAATCATCTTATATCATCTTTTTGCATCTAAGAAATCAAATTTATTATGCAAACATTCATATTAAAACACAATGTCAAGATGTGTTGACAAACGAGCTAAATTTTAATTAAATATTTATCAAAATAAATTCAATATTTAACTTAGCTATCTGATAAAAATATGACAGAGTTTAACCTAAAAAAAAACTTTGGACACATGAGTTAGTTTAAGCCATAAAGTTTGTCAAAAAATATTACATAAAATACGGTAAGAGAAACAACAAACAGAGGGTTTATTATTATTTGGCCAAAACAAATCGTATAAGCCAAATAAAAGCATTTGCGAAGCGACAACAAATCGAGCAAATCCCCCAAGTAGCTTAGTTTCTACTGATTGCTCTTCCGGCTGATTGCAGCCAGAGTGTCGCTCTCTCTCACTCAGTTCAGAGTAGAGCGCAATTAATGAGAAAATTTCTAAAGAAAATAAGCCAAAATAAAAATCAAAAGCTGCTTTAGCGTTGGCAAAACAAAAAACAAAAAAACCAAAAAACCTACAAACAGCTAAAGAAAATCTTAGCGAAAAATCCCCAGCCAACTGAAGTGATTTTCGCACTAATTAACTGCACTTAGTTGACACATACCAATCTATTCACACATACACACAAACACACTCAGACACACACACACACACATATTCGAGCTGCGTTGTTGGCATAATCAGGCGAGCAGTGCAGCATTTTAATTGGTTTCCAGCGCGCTGCCAATATAAAGTCCCACATGTGCAATTGGAATTTCTAGCGAAATTATAGAAAGTAAATAAAATGTATGTACGTTTGTGATTGTGTGTGTGTGTTTGCGTGTGTTTGTGCTAATGTTGTGGGTGGGCACCACTTTGGTGCTGCAACTTAATAATTACGTGGCGCTGTTGACAGCTTTTTGCAGTGGTCCCCCAAACCACAAAAACGTACCCCGAACGCGTTTTTATGTTATCGCTCGGAAAGCATCGCATGTCAAAGGAACTTTGAGCTCCTTTTCCAAAGGGCTTGCATAATTTGAATGCCTGCGCTAATGAGGCAAAAAAAACTAGAGACCAACATGTTTAATAAGCTAAGCACTTGAGCAAAGAACACGTCAAGTGAAATGCTGATTAAAATAAATCTTTTATACAAAATAAAGTAAAAAAAAAGACTAAATTAATTAACTTCAGCACTAAGAAGTGGAAATGACATCACATTATTATTTATGATGAAACCTAAAAACTTGCAATAAGGAAAGAATCTTAAGCAGGAATTTTAAAAAATATTACTTGATATATTTTTAGATACAACTATTAAAAAAATTATTTAAACTAAAAGAAAACATTTTTCAATCTTTAAAATGCTTTAACTTTTCAATAACAACATCAGTTAAATATTAATATACTTTTGACTAAACTTACAAACAGTAGTTTGGCCAAATTTCAGCTCATTTTTTTTTAAGCAAAAAGTTCATATAACAACTAGCTGTTCTATAATTTATAAAGTCTCGTCTTACAGCCCACAGGAATAGATGTTAACCTAAGAAAACTCCCTCATCATCATCATCAACATACACAGCTCAATTTTGAGCAAGACCGTAATAAACATTAAGCTAAATGTTACGATCCAAATGAGACACAATTGAAGGTGAGAGCCAAGTCAAAAAAAAAAGAAGAGAAAAACAAAGTAGAAAACAAAAATAACAAGCAACTGGAAACTGCAATGGGCAAGTGTGCAAAATTGCAGTCGAGTACAAAATATAGTACACGGCGCTAAAAGTAAACAGCAAGTGCCATAAAAATGCTGTACAAGACAAGAAAAACGTAGAAGATGAAGAAGTAGACGAAGGAGCACAAGCACAAGCAGATCATATGAGCATTAGGAGCATATAGTATAGCCAGAAGGTAGAATGTAGAAGTAAAGCACAACGGCGCCCAGTGCATAAAGAGCAGAAACAGGCCATGGATTGGATGACTTGGCCAAAAGGAATTGGCTCGGACCAAGTTTCACAAAACGAGTCAACAACTGCGGCAATGCACACACACACACACACACAGATACTATGAAACTCATAAAGGACATGCCAGTTTGATGTGGTGCACTGAGAGAAATGCGCCAAGTGAAACATCAAAAAGAAAGACTTAAGACTTCTTTTTACAATGATTACTTAATAGCCAAAGTATATTTCTGGGAAGAATAAAACCCTAAACGTTTAATAATGAACATACAACTTTTTCAAAATCAATCAAAATTAAAATTTGAATTAATTCCACTTTGGGATTGATCTTTTTATAGTTCGATCTTTCGATAGTTCTTCACTTATGGTTTTCTCCATGTGTATAGAGGTGGTGGAGCGAGAGCATGTTAGTACAGGACATGGACACGGACAAGACAGGACCAGGAAAGCCAAACGAAACCAATTGAAGAAATGTTGCTGACACGAGAAGACGACAGCGACGAAATTAGTTAGCACTCGAGCTGGTTTTGCTTTTGGCCCTGGCCCAGGTCCAGCAGCCAAACATACAAATACTACTACACCGACAGTTGAGTACACAGAGGAAGCATGAGGCACGTTGTTAGATTACGACACCTGCGGGTAAAAGTCGAGTTGAGCTGAGTCTCTTAAGCTGCTGTTGCTGCGAGTAGTAGTAGTTGTTGTTGTGCACGCTGCAGCAATTAAATAGCTTTGAGCACACACACACTAAGAACTGAACTCAATTGCAGCAATTTCAATAACTTTTAAGAGCATACTCGAAACGGAAAGACAGCAGCGCTTAGTGTTCGATAATCTGTCATGAGCCAGCTCTTAAGAACCAACCCCCCTTCCCACTCCCCAACGAAAAACAAGAACAAGAACAAAAACCCAATATCGACTTACCTATTTTTGTATTTATTTATTGCTTGCGTTGTTGGGCCGAAAGAATATAGAAGACGACGGTTTGGTTAAAAAAATTGCTCAGATTTGGACTATTGCGAATTTTGGCATCGAAATCTTTGCTTATATTTGTAATGTTTAAATGATTTAATTGGTTTAACTACACTTTTTTTGCTAATTATTTAGATCCTGACGCGGTACGGCCGAAAAGTAAACACATTAAGAAATTTTGCCACTTACAAGCCGAAATTGAACTTTTATAAAATAAATGTACGCTACACAATCTGATTTTGTCAACAATACAATAAGATAAAAAAAAACGTCAAACAAATACTGACAATAAATGAAGCATTCTGCAACGAGTACTGAGATAACACTGGAAAAAAATCAACTTCAACTACCTTTGACCTTACATTTCTCCCTGTTTAAAACTTTGTCGGCGGCTTAAACAATTAATCCAAAGAAACAACTTTGTGAAACTTTACACACACACACTAATAATGATTATGCTTAAACTGACAACTAGGCAAATTCTTCTTCTTCTTCTTCGTCCTTTGCCATTATTGTCGTGTTTTACTTTGGCAGGTTTTGGTTTAAATGGTTTCGAGAAGAGTCGAGTACAACGGGCCCCCACCCAGCATCTTTCTTCTATTAAGTTGTTTTCACAAACTACTCTGGCAGCAAAAGTTGAAATCATAAGCCGCCAAATGATGGCTGTTGTTGCCTATGCAAAAACGTCTTAAGACAGAGGGTTTGTCAGGGCGAAGGTTCTTAGTTGTTGCGCGGGGTGTGTCCTTTCCAAAAAAATGAAGGCACTTAAGATGCTTAGCGCCATGGCAAGCGAAAATAATGACGCCCATAAAAACTAACTAAACAGAAAAATAAAGCAAACAGCATCAAAGGACAACAACGTGAAATACAGTTATATAGACAACTTACGAAGATAGAGAACGAGAGAGAAAGGGAGAGAGAAAGGGAGAGAGAAAGTACTATAAGTAAAGTAGGGTAACACTGATAAAAGCCTGTTGGTTGTTATACTTTATACCCAGTGTGTGCATAATTCAAAATGGGTTATATTTGCAATTAGTTTTAAGTGAATAATTTGAAAACTATTAAGAATCAAATATATAATTAAAATTTTTTAAATAAAAATTTAATGTATCCTTAATTGTTTGTCAAAAGACATAGATGAACGTAGAAAGAACAATTTTTGTTTTATTAACAAATTAAATGTTACTTTTACTTTACAATATTCTTGATTCTATTGCTGGTTGGTTGGTGATTTACATGAATATTAACTTAACATATAAGTCAAAACGGTTGAGTGACTAAAATGCACCCTGATTTCTTTTCATACAGGGTATTTGCCCGTCAACCCTATCAAATTGACGCACCACTTTCTTACTTGTTTTTTCAAGCAGTGCCGCGCGCGCGTTTGGAATGACAATGATAATGATGTGCGATAATGTTGGTAGTAGTAGTTGTCGTTTGCTTTTGTTTATTGTCTTAGCCTTCGAAGAAGCGACAAACAAACACTGATGATATTCAAGCTAATGATGATAATGACGTTCTGTTAATGAAGTTTCATTTGCAGAATAGACAGCTAACTGTCAGAGTTGGGCTGATTAAGTATTAGTTAGGCTGCCTATCATCTGTTGTAATTAAAATAACGTTGTTTCCCCCATTTATCAGCAGCCTATTTATTTATTTATTGGCATATGATTGGATTTCTGTGTTTCTCTTTTGGCAAATTCATTAATTGATTAAAAGTATGTTGGCAGATATTTTATTTTCTCTCTCGTTGTTCTTCACATTTGGCAGATATCCAAATAGATTTGCAGCCTAATTGCAAGTATTGAAAGTATTTTTTCCCCCTCTGATTTGGTGATTTGGCTTGCGTGTTGCAACAGTTTTCCTTTTCTATGAGTTTTTTTTTTATTGTTTTAATTATTTTATTTGCCAATTTTAGCAAATGGCTTTGTTGGCACAACTTTTCAATTTGTTTTGGCTATTTAAATTTTTAATGCAATTGTTGCCACACTGAAAAAACCAAAAAGAATAGGCACACACAACACCGCATTGAATTCAAGGCTCGACTTAGTTTTCGATGGCATTTTGTTACCAAAGTTGCAAACTGAATTGAGAGAAAAAAAAGCAGCCAAACTGAAGTAATTGACATTTTAATTGATTGCTATTGTTGTGCCCTATAAATTGGCATTGGCGTACAGGTAATATTTTGATTTTGTTAAGTTTCAATTTTTCAAGCAATTATTAGTTTTTTACAAAAGTTATATATTTCCCTTAGAGTTCTTAAAATAGTTGAAATGCATTTAAAACGATTACGCAGAAATTCCGAGAATCGCTAAACGCTTTATCTAATTATAAGTCAACTATTTTGGGCATTAGCCCATTAACATTTTGATTGCCCCAAAGAGTTTTTGCTTTCTCCCCATTGGCTATTATGTCTGCAGCCTATGCATATTTGAGCGGCACGAAACCTAATTAGGGGCATGGCATATCAAAAGCACAATGCTTACCCCAAAACAATTGTGCAACTTTTGCAAAATTATTTTAAGATTGTTCGCTTTGTTTAAACACGTTTGGACGGATAATTGTGAAGGATTGGAACTGGGATTGCCAAAAGTTGAGAGCTAAGTTTAACTCACCTGCCATAGCTCAACTTTCTTGGTTTTTATTTGCTTGTGGACAACTTGTTTCAAGCGCTTTTGTTGGGATATTTTATTCATAATTCTATTACAAGTTTCAAGAGAAAGGCTCTTAAGAGTTAAGGGTCAAATCTTATGTAAGCAAGGATATACTATGGGTGAAACATAATTGCCATACATGTCGTATACGCAACATCATCAATATCTGTTAAAGCTGTCAGCTGAAAGTCGTTTGTTGACAAGCATACAAAACACAAATGAACATATGTTACAAGTTAATATTGGACAACAACAACGTGGGGTGGGTGGGTATAAAAGGGAAAATAACCGGAAAAAACATGAAAATGAGCAGCACAAAACATGCACAAACATGAAGGATCACAAAACGGAAAGCGTCTTACAACTTTAACAAAAACAACGCACTTAATGCACATACTATCGAAGTCCACATGAATCACCAACAACAACAACAATAACCAAACAAAAAGACATAAAATAAAATATATAAACAATAATAAAAAATAAAAATCACAATAGACGGAAGCAAACAAAACTGCATCAGCGGATTACAAATAAAGGACGAAGGGTGTTGTGGGTGTGTTGGGAATCTTCTCGTTGTTAACAAGCATAAAACAACAAAAGAAACGATTGACTGCAGGATACCCTGTAGTGTTAAAAGTCAATTAAATATAATTTTAACAAACATTTTGTCAATTTTCAATTATGAAAAATATATTTTAACATTTTTTGATATAGAACGGCTTTATAAAAAACAATCAAAGAAACTCCTTGCTATATCAATGTAGTTTATTTGCTTCTAAACAGTCGCCTCAGGCAGAGAAGCAGAAAAAATAGAAAACAGGGAGTGAAAAGCAAAAAAAAAATATACGTTTAAATTTATACAAGTTGCAAAAGCAGAAGAAGCAGCGCTTCCAGCAGGAGACATAAATAATATTATTATAAGTTCAATAATTGGCATTAGGAACTTGTTTGTGTGTGTTTATTTGTTGTCAAAGCAAACAAAACTCATGTCGTGCGTTTCCTTTTGTGTTTGTATACTGTAGTATTTGTAAATGTATCTTTATTGCTGCTATTCAACTATCCCAGCGTAATTGCTATTTAACATTGGCTATTATTCATGCAACAAGTTGGCCAAAGACACTATTAATTGGGCATAATTAGAGCTTTGTTAGCTATAAATTGCAATTTATATACTTTAGGGATAATTAGCGAAGCGCTTGCAAAACTGTAAGCTGAGAAATAAATATGAAATTTCAAATAAAATTAAAATTAAAAAAAATATATGAATTAAACTTAAAGCTTTTTGGTTAAAACTTAATAAATTGTAAATTATTTAAAAGACACATTTTCATTTAAAAAATTGACATTTTGATACTTTTCATTGGCATTTAACACAATCACATATTGCAAAAAAATATGAAATAAAATGTTGTTAAGGCAAATAGGTAGACAATTTTATTGACAGATTGACGAACAGCAAAAAAAAAAACAGATAACGCATACACACAAATATACATTTATATATGGCAACAGAAGCCAATGCTTCTATTTAATTATTTGCAATAAATTTTTGCTTGCCAAGGAAAAAACGTGGAAAACATAAAAAATATACTACAATCAAAACGAGACACGAGAAACTTATAAACTAATCACCTTAGGTCGAGTACTCACATAAAATTGCTAAAGAGACACAAACAAATATGAAAGTTGTAAATACTTTAAATAGATATATTTTCAATATCTATTAAAAAATAGACTAGAAAACCCACAAAGAAAGCGTAACAAGCACTATTTCAGACTACGTTGAGACGTTTAACGTAACGTACGAAAGACGTAATGACATAAGCGTAGACGATTTTTGAACGTTGATTTATGTACTATTTTTTTAATTGCACAATTACGCAACGGCACTTGTATTATGTTAATTGATTGTGTTTATAATTTTCCAAAGTTACTTTTTTTTACTAAAATTCAAAGACGCACAATACGAAACGTTGACACACACACACACATAGAGAGAGTAAGAAAGATAGAAAGAAGTAAATAAATATGCAAGTGGGAGAGACGTTAAGACGTTATCAAGACAACAGATTCTGACAAACTAAATACCAAATACAAATTCAAGTACTACTATTGCCAGGGCATGTGACAATTGTTGTTGTTGTTTTTGTGTGATAATGCTCATGATCGCTGACCGGCCGGATCGATCGATCTGAATGCCTTTGAATTAAGAGGCGTTGAGAGCGTGCGCGGGAGATAAACAAAAAAAAAGCCGAGACGCAGCAGCAGCAGCAGCGAGCTATTTTCGAAATTGATAAGCACAAAATCGATCAATGCGACGCGAGTCAGTCAACAGTCGAGCAGCCGAAGTCGAGAGCCGGCAAACAATCGGTGTATGCTCGAAAATTCTATAATCGAAAGTACCGTAAAATGAAGCTGTGTACGAGTTTGGTTATCAGTAGAAACAGCTGCTGCAAATGACATTAATGACGTGAAGATAGAGTGATAGGAGCTTTTGAATTTAAAAGCTACGAAAGCACTGAGTTTTAAAATTATGTGAGTAAAAAATTCAAGCACATTGATGTTAAATTCTAAAATTATATAAGTAAAACTAATTATATTTAATAATCATTTTTGAAGTGTTTTTGTTCCCGTTTAAGCATTGTGGTCTAAAACTTAGCGTTGTTTAACGGAAAAATAATATTATGAGGTAGAAAACACTTTAAGTACAAAGCAAAAATAACTTTAATATTTTGGGACAGAAATCGCATTTTTCTTGACTTAAATAAAGTACATACCAAACTGTTGCATAATACATGCAATTCCGATAGCCAAGTAAACAGTGGAAGTACATACTTAAAACCCAGCTTTTAACTGGCGCTTGTGGCACTTTGCTTAAGAATTATAGATTTGCCAAATGCTGGAGAGCACAAGGTGAATCGATTTTTTTTTACCGACATCGATCAATGCAACATTGCGCAGGGTTGCTTTTTCGGTTGGGTCAACAGCATGCAACAACGCTATGGCTACTAAAAAGCTTTAATAGCCCTTAATTTTCAAGAATAACAAGGCTATGAAATTTAATAGCCAGACACAGTCATATAGTTTCACATAAACCCACCCAAGTACTGACCATTTTCCATGTGTGTATATTTCTTGTTTTTCTTTTCCTATTTAAAATACGCAATACTGTATTAGCTCACGTAAAAATAGCGTACATTTCGAACAAAGGACTAAGGAGTCTACTAGTGCAGTTGCTTAACGTACTTTTGTTGCATTATTGAATTTTTTACAAAGCTGCCATTCATTGTCGATTGTTTGAGTTTTTTGGGCGTGTTAGTAGTTCCTCATTATCAATTATATTGCATTCATTAAATTTTCATTCTTTTGTAAAAAGTTTAATGAACTGTTAAATGGGCTTGAAAACTACACGCACACACACACAGCCAGACAATAATTTCTATGCTCCATTTTATTGAAATTTGTCACGCACCAAATGGATTTATATTTATTTTTACCGAGAACATTACAACAACGAAAGATTTTCATTTTCGTTTGGGCACAAATTGTGGCGACATGAGTTGCATGAATGACCGACGTTTCTATTCTTTTTTTTTTATCAATAAAGTTGACAAGTCTTGTTGTTGTTATTTTTGTTATTGGATAACGGCACGTGTTGCTTGCTAATACCTTTAGATGATGACAATAATAATGCAGCATTACTTTTACTTTTGCACAAATGTCCGAAATGGATTTAGACTTGGAGTTTGATTCGATTCTTTGTCATTAGTGTGAAATGATAAATGTTGAAAGGGATTCTAACCTATGTTTCGAACATGAGTTGACATAAAAATGTTTTCTAATTGAATAAAAGGTGGATGTGTTTAATCAATTTGTTCTTTGAAATAAATATTGGGCGTTCGGAACTATAATATTTCCTTCATATCCGCAGAACTTCAACTGTCAAACACATGAAAACTATAGTTATAAATAGCAAACGTAAATTCCAATGCCAAATGTCTAACCATCACTATAAGAAACGTAGAAAAGTTCTTCAAGCAACTGCAGCTATTCCCACCAAAGCCCAATCAATAAATAATGAGGCAAGCTAGCTATATATATACCATATATATAGTAACCAACCCTTAACATACGTACGTAAATGTATATTTTCTCAGTCTTTCAAAGGGGTTGTAACTGACCAGTGTTTCGTTTGCAAGTAATGACCTGTAATTTGCCAACACCCATGAGCTAAACTTGGAGCTCGAGAGAGCATCATTTTAGAGTGTTATAAAGAAATTAGCTACCATTTAGCCTAATGAGCATAATAACAGTAAACTAATGGCCAACCCACCAAGCAGCAGCAAGCAGCAACCAAATCGATAAGAAGGGAGAGCTTGAATAAACATTGAATGAAGTGCAATTAACTTGCGAAAGTGTTATAAATGTTGGGTAATTTATAATGTTTGTTGTGAGAAGAATATATGTTCAAGTAAGAATAGAGATACAACGAATTTTCTATACTAAGCACAAAAGTCTTTATAGTATAAGGCGCAAGGCTAGTGTCAACAATGACGAACATTACTACTGTGTCCTTAAATGAACGGAAATTGTGTGTTCTCAATTAATATACAGCTGGGCTGCCAATAATCATAAATAAACGCAAATCCAAGGACACATACATATGTGTTAATTAATACATCCACACAAATCAGCAAATTTAATAAAGTACAATTAGAAGGAAGCGTTGCTCAAACACGTTAGGAATGTGAACCGAAAGAAAGAAAAATAATAATAATAATTCACGGCAAAAACTGGCATGGCAAACAGATGAAAACATTCCCCTTTTCATTTTGACAGACGGCAAAAACACAAACACAAATGAAACGCAATAATGCCATATAATTAACATATAAATTAAACACCAATATATATTTATTAACGAAGCAAATAAAATGCATAAATTGACCCAAACGTTTTTAGGAAATAAAAATACCAAAATGTTTTTAAATAAGTAATATTGATTCAGTTTTTGTAGAAAATTTGCAACTGGGATTAAATATATATAAAAATTCTGAATTAATCCGAAACCAATGTGAGAATCGAATCATAAAAAAAATGATGGTTTGTGATTAAAAATATTGATTGAAACATTGAAGTTTTCATTGTTGCAGTCAAAAATAAACCTTGATGCAGCAACTGAATTAATGTTGTTTAATACAATTGTATTGAATATTTTAAAATAATAAAACAAAAATATTTATTTAATCACAATGCATGTAAAAATATTTGTGGAAAAAACCGTACAGTATTAAAATTGATAGCAATGGAATTTAATTATATACATATATATATGTTTCGAACACAATTAACATGCACTTAATTAACTGGCGCTTGCCAATTGTAATAAAGTGGCCGTAAAAATATTTGAAATGCCATTTGCTCTTGTGGCAACACATCCAGCGAACAAACAACATAATAATAGAGCTATTAGCCAGTGGGCGGCGCTGCGGTACGGGGGGAGGCGCTTGTTAATACCGGGTTAATGCCAATAACAAAAGCGTGACATCAAAATGCACAAATCAATTTCCGCTCGACGGGCAACCAACCGACCATCGTCCATGTCATTCACAATAGGCAATCAAAAATGCTCCGAAAACAACGAAATCCAAACAAACCCCATATCCATCCTACCATACATACATATATATGTTTGTATATATATATCACAGGATTATTTCGTATCTGAGAGAGAGAGCTGGGTTTAAACAAAAGCAGTTTGTTAGCAAATAAAACAATAGCCGTCACATAGCGTTGAGCAATTTTCGTAAAATTAGTTTAATTTGCAGTTTTTCTCGAGCGTGTTTGGGTGTGTGCGAGTGAGACAGACCAAGTGTGCGATAGAGATAGCAGCAACGCACGCAGCTGTCATGTTTAATTATATAAAAGCGTGCTGGTCTTCTTCTGATCCCTCATTCCTTTCGCCACTTTCATTTGTTTTGCAAAAAACAGAAAAAGGCACCCAGAGAAATGCATCCGAAACGCTGGTCACATTGTTTTATATCAGAGTCTCATCAAGAGCAGCAGCAAATGCAGTTTCGCCATAAATGGTCGATGGGTCAACGAATCGCCCAACACAAGCAGCAACAAGAACAACATCTCTCTTCGCTCGAATGTGTGATACACTTGAAGAAAGAGAGTATTTTCGTAATAGTTTTTTACTTTACAAACAGAAATTTAATTTTGTATATGTTTTAACGATCTTTTGTCAATGTTATACTACGTCAAAGTTGAGATTTCAAAATAACTAGATTAAATATAAAGCCAACTCTGACGAAATATGAATGAAGGATTTTAATGTGTTTAAAAACATTTTTCTTAAACTTTTATTAAATCAACGAAAAGATTTTTAATGTTCACGATTTCACGCTTTTTAAATACTTCACTTTTTACCTATGTCTTATCAAAAGAATTCATTTAAATGTTAATTACTTTTCAGATAACAATTATTGCAGATCTTAAGATAACTTTTTAAAACTAACAGCAGAAAGTATTTCTTTGCTCAATTATACTCTTTATGCATCCTGCATCTGAACATCATAGAACTATAACAGGCATATTGAAAATAAGGACATGTAACTTTACCAAATTACACAAAAGCCAACAAATTGTAGTGCATCGCCATTCGCCACATGGAGGATTATAACAATTGAGCTAACCAAGCCCGTAAAGTGTCCATCCGTCTGTCTGTTCTATCGGTCTGTCATCATCATCCTCATCATCATCATCATCATCATCATCATTCTCGTCATTCTCATCATAGTCGCTGCTCTCGCTGCTGATGTTTCCATCGATGGACGACCCAAGCTAAATTTGATGCTGCAGTTTTGATATTCACGTGCAACAATGCGCGCTCCTCACATCACTCCTCCCTAGCGTATGCAACATAAAAATAATGCCGATTCAGTGCGCGCAGCATTCGCACAAAAGCGAACAACAACATGCCTGTCATTCAGGGCAACTAAAACAAAATGGCTGTACGCCGCCTCGTGCAATGCCTTCACAACAACAACATTCACAATCGTATTGAAATTCGTTTTATTTTTAAAATGCTGTTGATGCTGAGAATCAGTATTAGTAGTAGTAGGTCATACGGTTTTTACAATAAATATGTATGTATGACGAGCAGTCATTTGTCTGTTCTGCTGCATTGTGCCGAGTTGGATAATGCCAAGTGACATGGATACTTTTTGGACTGCGCATTGGTAATGAGCATCACAATTCGCTGACGGCCACAAAGCAAATGCCATAGTGAAAAGTACATATATGTACATATAATTCAGTAAACTGTAGTCGGGCACGAAGCATATGTAAAAGTATGCGGTGAAATGCCAATGATATAAAATGCGATATTCAGCAATGTCAGTAATTTTTCTCCTCTTATTGAAAAATTATTTGCTTGCAATGTTGTAAGTCCAACTGGCGTGTGGTGTTGTGGAATTTTCAACATGTTTATTAAAAGACAATTCGCTGTTATTAAATCAAGTATTCGCCATCGTTGCCACAAATCGTCGCATAAACTTCAAGAGCCAAAGCCACAAATCCATTGCAATTATTACACCAAATACAATGCTAGAAAGTTGAAGGATATTGTAGAAAATCCACTTTGGGACACCCGCCACTCTAAAAACCAATCGTGCACGTACTTTTAAGCCATGGCAAAGGCAAGCTTCATTACGCTTTCATTTAAAACACACAACAGAACCTCGTTCGAGGGCTCAATCTAAATAAAATTCCCCATAACCCCATTTCAAACGCTCTCTCGTTTTACAATGCAAAACAATTCAAATACTATTTTGTCATACAACAAAATGCGAACGAACGGCACTAAACGGGAACTAAAAGAAGCAGTAGGTGAAGTACACTAAAAAAAATTTAATTATTTCATACTTTGCGACCAATAAACAAGAAATTGTATTATTAAATATTTTTCAGCATAAAGATTAAATCCAAGCAAGAAAATAAGCTTGTTGTATAATCAAATTATGGAACAAAAAATATTAAAAAATCTAGCTCAAAATTCACTTAGGAAATCTAGGAAAATTTAGTTTTTAAAATTTACTTGACATATCTCTATAAGAAATCAAAATTTGATTGATGTGTATTTTACTTTACACCTTAATCTTTATTTTCTCTGTGTAATTGTGGCCAGAAACAGATCCGATTGCTCCCTGCAGTTGCCGTTCGTTGTGGGTAACACACAGATTGATAGACGACGTCAGCGACACCATCAACGTCATCGTCATCGTTATCGTCGTCGTCTTCATCGTTATTGGTCCTGGCAACGTTGCTCACTGACTGACTGACTGACTGACTACTCCTGGGTTCTTCTTGTCAATTAACGTACGAAAATGACTTCCGCTTTGATTGTGCGGCAAAACTAAGTGCGGCCCGGCTCCAACCGAATCTCATCTATCGATTGGGATGTCAACTGGTTGACTGCCTGCCTTGCCTTGCCTTGCCTTGCCTAACTGCCGACTGACTGTCAGCCTGTTTCCGTTTCCGATTAAACCAGCAAATAGTTTTCACTCAATGTGTGTCATCTCCTCCTCTTCTCTTTCGTTTAGCAGTCAAAAAAAAAACTTTCTTCTCAAGCGATTTTAGCAATTGTTGTTAGCCACATTTTTGCAATTGCCCCTTTTCCCCTACCCCCTCCCACACCATTTTGCCACATCACCATCAATTGCTTGATTAATGGGCGTTTAATTGTGCAGCTTTTATGAGGCGCCCATTTTTGGCATTTGATTTACTGATGCTGATTTATTGCAAATGCTTTCAAATAACATTTTGGGTTTGAGATTCTAATGAGGCGTCAAATAAAGCTAAGAAATGTTGTGTGTTGGTTCGAAAAAGGGGTGAAAGCAATTGATGATTAAATGTTAATAAAATTTCATTTAATTTGTCTAAGTAGAAAAGAAATTAAGAATAAACGAAACTTTAAATATTTTAAATATTTATCTAAGACAATTAATCGCCTACCTTAGCGCACTTTTGCAACGAATCAAAGCATAAAATTAGGCAAATAACTTTGCACAGCAAAACTCCAACAACAACTCTGAAAAAGTCCAAAAGGCAGCTGCCAAGCCTAAGACGAAAAAAGCGCAGTCAGACCAGTTAAAGGGGGGGTGAGGTGAAAGAGGATAACGAAGAAAAAGAATGAAGGCAAACAAAACGAGCAAGACGACAGCAACGACGCAGTGAAGCACTTAAAACGCACTGCAAGAGTTAAGCGGGGATAGGTGGAAGAAAGAAAAAAATACACTGTAAAAAACAATTCCGGCTTAACAAATATTTATGCATTTTTCGATGCTTTTTTGCAACGAAAAAGAAGCATGGGCAGATGCTTAACAGCCAAATGGACTTTTTAAAACAAATGTATGTATTTGTCGTTTAAATTATTTTCTCTAAGTGCAGCGGCTCAAGGATGTTGTCAAAGCTTCGCCGCAGTGCAGACGACGCAAACAAAACGCCTAAGTAATTGCAAAATAAACAAGCATCAACAAAAGATTAAGACGCATAGAGCTGTTCAAGCGGCGAGAGCGAGGGGTGAGAGGATAAGAGAGAGAGAGCGAGATATAAAGTCTTCAGCGACAATTGCAAATATTTTATTTGTTTGTTTGTTTTGTTTTTTTTGGCCAACAACAACTTAAAAATAAAACAATTAAACAAGATTTCAAGTTGAGACGTCGTTAAACTTTTTCTGGTATGAGAAGAAGAAGAAGGAAAAGGGGGCGTGGCTAAAAGTCAACGTTAAGAACTTTCGAACACGTTCGCGGTCGATGTGCAAATGAAGGACGGCGTGCTAGTGGTCAAAAACATTGTGGGCGAAAGGTTGGGTGAAGGGGCTAGTGACTTCAGCTACTTATAAAAGTTGTCGCTGCAGCAAATTTGTTAGCTGCACTCATCGAGAGAAAGCGAGAGAAGAACTCACTTTTTACCCGACGTTTTGTGCAAGCACCAAAAACTAAAGTTTTTTTTTGTTTTGTTGTTTTGCACAACTGTGTTAAGAACAAGGAGTGGTGCGAGAGTAGTTGGTTCGGTTCGCGTAGCGGTTCATGGGCGCTGCGAAGCGTTAAGCAATTTGCCAGCTACATGCACTTCCCAACTTGATTCTCTACACTGTTCTCGGAAGTGATATTCTCAGACTCCAGCAAACTCTCTGCCCGCCTTATTTGACAGCCCTTTTTTACATTTTCACAGTCGGCTCGAAAGTTGGCAGTTGGCAGTTGGCAGTAGGAGCGAGGCCAATGCGGGTCTGGAGCAGTTAAGTGCGGGATTAAGAAAAGATAAACATTTGTAAGGATTTAGTGCAAAGTTTGCCTTTCGTCTTGTTTGTTTGCCTTCTCATTATTATTACTGCTGCTGCTGTTGTTGTTGTTCTTGATTTTGGCTAAAATTCAAACTGAGATTCCAGTTTGCAGCAGTTGCAGTCTTTTTTATTTGGGTTGCAATATAATTTGAACTGATTAATAAATTGATATTTTTGGATGATTTCTTTTGGGTTTTTTTTACTAAAAAATTAGTACAAAAGTATATTTAAAAAGTTTCAAATTAAAAGGAAGACCATTAAGACCTTTTTTTGCTTTGTTATTTTCCTTAGAGATATTCGTCAACTAATTTTCTCTTAATGTTTGCTTGATTATATGACAATGTCAAGAAGGTTTAATAACTGACAAACAAACAGACGCAGATACAATGACTTCCGATGAATTATTGGCCAATAGCTTTGGTCGAAATTGACATCTCGTCGTTGTTGACTGACAACTAAGCATGTGGCGCTTATGACTGATATTATGCAATTCCCCAGCAACAACCGGCAACACTAACAACAAAAGAAGTAACTAACAGGAAAAAGGCCATTGCCAAAGGCAGCACAAAGTAGCAATGAAAATGGGGGGAGAGGGAACAGCATGCGTGATAAGTGAATGCGTCCCGGGGCGTATAAAGGACACAGAATGAAGGCCTCCTCCACCACACACACACACATACATACTTACTTATGTAGCTGTAGACTCTGTTACGTATTGATGATGCATTTCTCGGGGCATGAAAAACATGTTGCAAGTTTTGCAGTCTCTTTTCAAATACACTTGCAGTAAAGCAATTCTATTGTTGAAGCTAAAAGGTTGATAGGAAAAAACAGTATTTGCTTTTGGCCCAAGAATCTTTTTGAACAAATAAAATTTAACAATTTTATTTTAATTTAACTCAAAGAGTATCTAATCTTCGATGTTTGGTTGAAAGTAAGTGCTTCCTATATTGTTCTTTTTTTTCGCCTACACGGGTTTAGTGTATTTTCGGTTTTATTATGCAGCCGTGCTGCGTGCTGCCTCCACTGTTGCTGCTGTGCCTGTGTCCTGTGTTGTCCTGAGCTGGGGCTGGTCTCAGGCGCAAAATGTTTGCACAAAGGCTTAAGGAAAACAAAGCTGAATCAGCAGCAGCAGCAGTACAGCTACTCTGCAAACTACAATAAGCGGGGTGACAAAAAAAAAAACACAGTAAAGAAAGAAAAGCAAAAAAAAAAAGTTGACAAGCAGCAGCATCACCCAATTGCCCTTTCTTTCCATCCATCTATTCTCTTTTCTTTTCTTTTCCCTTTTTTTTTGCATGCAATGCGCAAACAAATGAAAGTGGATCCACTTGAGCGCTGCAAATGAAGTGCCAGTGGAATGCTGGAGAGGATCGGGTTTGGACAGTAAAAGTGCAACGAAAGCGAAACAAAACATACAGAGGGGGAGAGCAAGAGGAAGACGGAGAGAAGGGGCAAGGACGAGAAAAAAAAAATGCCAAAACCAACAACACAAATGATATGTGAAGAACAATGTGTGTACAGTTAGAGAAAAAATATATAGTAATTAAAATAGTATACTTGAAAAATCAAAAATCATATTTTAAAAGCCAAAAATATTCCCAAACTATGTTACTTGATCATAAATATTTGCATTATAAGGTAATAGCATTTCTGTGATTTTCTTGAATATTTTAGTTTTAAATATTTCAGAGTGTTGTTGGCCAAGAGTGTCATGTGTTGCCAACCAGTTGATGATGTTGCTGACGCTGCCACAGCAGCAGCAGCTTTGGAAACAGACGCCATTCAACCCGTCAGCCATTGGCTGCTTACACTGGATGAGCCGCGCTGAAGCACAAGTTTCAAGAGATCCGTCAATATTTGACAAGTCGTCATTGTCGTTGTCACTGTGTATTGCCTGTTTCCATATATTCTTTCACTGGTTTTATTTTATATTCGTCATGGATACACTTTTGCATAGTTGCATTTGTTTTACATTCGAGTTGTCAGTTGTAGCGCCAAATGGTGTGGAAGATGTAAAATTGACAGAAAGATTAACGTTGAACAAACACACAAAACATGTTAGAAAAAAAATAATAATACAAAATGCAGAAATGAATGACAATTTAATTCATTGAAAAAACTAACGAGAATTTTTCTAAATATTATTAATGGGTTAATGAAGGTTTAAAATCAGAAAAACGTTTACAAAATATATTAATAAATAGTTACAATTGAATTTAAATTTTACGAAATCTTAATTAGAAGATGTCAAAATCGAAAACTTCTAAAACAACAATTCTTCTTCTAATAATAAACAACTTTGCCATCTTCATCGCAGTAAGCAAAAAGTTTTGCTGCTGGCGCTCAAAAACGTCGTGTATCAAGCTTATTAAAAGTGATGTGTAATATGAAACCGATCAATGCATATCATAAACAGCCTCAGGACGACGACTAAAGGAAGAAGGACCCAGGAACCTACTCAGCCAACGTAAGCCGTATCTGACTGCAACATGCAACGCTATTGAACTTCAAGCATGCTGCTTATCCCTCCCTTCAACGACTCAAGCACGCAAGCTTTGACAGGCGCCTCATCCAGCTGTAAAGCACACCTCAAGCGCTACTCCAGAGAGTGAGAGAGAGAGAGAGAGAGAGAGAGAGAGAGAAACAGACGATTTAGAAGGAGAATGAGATGCACAAATGCACTAGCAAAGTTGTACCATGTACAAACTAAGCTTCTACTTCTCACAGCATTAATACCACACACACACACACACAAACAGGGCACGGAAGTTGATGACGAGGAAGGCAGAGTGAGTGTGAGAACAACAGAGATACAATGCATAATGAAATCCAGGCAACAGCCAATGACCATTAGCAGACAAAGTAGCCGAAGGCATGCGGCCATGCCCATCGATATGGATATAGGGAAGGCCACATGAATACCTTTACATTGCATTCACCATACCAAAAGGCAAAACGAGTTATGTATGAATTAACATGAAAGGAACAACTAAACGCACACATATGTATACATTTTTAATACTCTATCAAGGCTTGAAAGTGAAATTGTTTTTTTTAGAAAAAAATAAAATATTAATCGGGAAAGAGTTAAAGTTTAAACTTCTTTTTATAAAATTTTTGTGGCTTAATTAAACATTTTTATTGCAAATCAAATCTCAAAAAACAATCATACCCCTTTCAACAAGCCGAACAACAAAGGGTAGTTCATTTGCCCAGCCTAAAAACAGGAAACGGAAGTGCACACACACACATACCTATAGTATAGCTTAACTCGAAATGTAAACAAATATTGCACAAAAGTTTTTGCATTGCGCACATAAATTTCTGTCATGGGGCATCATTAATTAGCGTTCCACGTTTCAACCTGGGCGCCAAATGCAACAACAACAACAACAACAACAAAACAGTAATAAATTCCAACCGGAAGTACAGTCGCTTTTAGTTAGTGTTGGGTAAAAAGTTAAATTAAGTTGGCAGTTTTCACTTCCTCTATTTTTTTTTTGTTGCTGTTTTTGCTGTTGTTTATGATGCTCGACATGCAAATTCAAATTGAAATCATCAATCATGCCGAAAGGAAGAACGAACTTGCCACGTTTTCAACATCAAACTCTTTCAACTCGAGTGTAAAGCTTCTCACAGCCGACTCTAATGAAAGCCAAACAAAACACACATACTCACACACACACATACATTGGAACAGCAGCTGTTGGCTGCTGGAAATACATGTTATTAGGTGCAAAAATAAAGGGGCGGGGGCGTGGCAGTTGCGCTGTCACAAAACGCCGTCGTTGCAATTTTGTGGCACATCGCCTTTTCTATTTTTTTCTGTTGTTTATCTTCTTCTTTTATTTTGTTTTTTTTTTCATATGCATTTGCTCTCTTTTGCTATCAGTTGTAGTAATCAGAAATTTTAATCAAGAGTATGTACCCGTCCAGCCCCACCGCCCTCCACCAACCGGTAGGCAGCTGCCATAACGCTTCACTTAGCCCTGTGCTGAGAGGTAAACATTGCAATTATGCCGAGCGCACCCCAACGAGAAGCTGAATAAAGAAGCAAAGCGCATAAAGCAGGTGAGCCATGATTAAAAAACAAGAAAGATATGGGCTACAGAGAGAATGGTGTTGGTCGTATGGGGTGAGAGAGAAAGGCGTTAACAATTTTGCACAAATCAAATGTTCAGTTACCGACACGAACAGCAGAAGGTGTGGCAAGAGATTCGTTCCCCTTACTTTGTTGATAAATGTTGTGTGCTAAAAAAGATGCATGAAAAATGATTAGCAATAATAAGAGGAGATATGGAAAGCGGGTGTTAAATAACAACATAATGTGGTAAGGTAAAAATAAAAGTTGGATTAAACTAAGTGACAAGATTGGAATTGAATTGAAAGTTATATTTTAATATTATTTATATTTTTATAAACTATATTTAAAGACAGCACAACATTTAAAGCTTATCTTATTGACACACACTTGCCAAAAAAAAACACACACACACTTAAAATAAAGAGGTAAAAAAACTTCACGAAACAGTGTCAGAAAAAGAAAAGTTAAATGTAAAGAGAAACACTTTAGGCACATAAGCTAGACAAAGACAACGATAGAGATAGTAGTTTAGGCAAATGCACCGTTAGCCACGTGCCAAACACCAAAATGGGCGCTGAGTAAAGTGACCCCTTTCGAAGCTCTTTACATACCACCAACGTTATACAACACTGTGTGTGTGTGTCTCCTGTGGTTTTATGATGAATATGAATGCTATGTGATTGCATTAACAACTAGAAAAACTATACAGACAGAAACGCCCCCATATACTCCACACACACCCCCCAACATCCGCACCCTTAAACATGACACAACAAACTCATTTTCATACTCGAAAGTAGATGTAAGCAGTTTTAAAAAATGTGTTTAGTGTGTGACAACGATGCAAAAAGTGAACTACATACATGAAAGTGCAGCTATGCAAAAACAAAGAGATGTTGCGGAAGTTCATATTGGTGCAAGCAATGGTCAACAAAGTTGAACTACTATTTAGTTCAGTAGTTGATGAGTAATTAATGAGTTTATTTATTTGTAGTTCAATTGAACGAAGCTAAGCTCTAGTTTTAGTTTAAGTTTAAATGCTTCCTTTTCATCAAATCAAAATATCAACTTTTATATTCCATACCTTTTTGTAGTATTCCTAATTAGTTCAATTAAACCTAGAAGTAGGAACTAGTTTGCTTTGCAACTCGTTTGGTCAGTTTTAAGTTTGTTGGGTTGATGGGTGGAATGGTTTTTATATGTAGTATGTCTGGTTGGCGTCCTGTGCAGTGCGGTGCAGTCCAAACTTCACTTAGTGGCATTTTGTTTATTTAAATTATGTTGTGCGGCTTCTAGACTTCCGTTGGCTCAATTAGTGGTCACAGGAAGTGACGTCCAAAAGCATACATTCTCTCTCCCCATAAAAAAATATATGAAAGAATATGATAAATATGTCTGCATTTACTTTTATGCGAGCACGTACATACACTCACACACACACTCACACACACCCATAACCTCTTCTCTCTTGTGGGTTTTGCTGCAATGCGTTTCATATTAAATGTGATTACTTTGGCCAATGCCCACACACACACACACACACACAGAGAGAGAGTAAGAGAAGATTGGCAGCCACCGCCGCACAACCCAATGAACCGTAAAGCAAACGCAATGCCACAAAAGCATTCGAACATCTACCCTTTCCATTAGCTCCACTTCTCTCTCTCTCTCTCTTTATCCCTCGCTTCCTTGCTGGCCACATCTTGCTTCCGTCACACAATAACCGCCAATTCATTTGAGTGCCGCTGTCGAATTGGCAACATTTTGGTTTGTGTTTGTGTGTGTGCGTCCATCCTTGTCGTCCTGCGGGAGCATCGCTGACCGGTCAGAAAAAGGGTTACTAGCTTTACCTCGATTGTGGATGTGTGTAGAAAAAACAGAAAAAAAAAAAAAAAACAAAAACAATCATAAAAAGGCCCATCAGTGTTTGATTGAAAAAGTCGCTATTGCTTTTCGGTTCCTCTGTCATTCCTGCAGCGTCTTCAGTTGAAGCAGTTGTTGCTTTGATTGCATTCTTTTTTGGAAAACCAATTCCCTCCCGAGGCTCATTCAAATTTTACGACATCAAAATTGCAGCATATTAAAAATCACAAAAAATCAACACGTAAAACGATTTTCATATTCACAGACATTGTAAATTATTAAATAATTGCGCACAAGGGGGGAAGAAGCCCATGAGCACAACTAACCAAATTATGAGTCTGATTTGAATAAAGATTTTATTGTACTTGATAAAAAATATACGTAAAATGTTCAAAGCAACAGTGCGTTCCTTACTTTTATTAAACAACAGTTTTAATTTGTTTGAAAAAAACTAACTTGAACCTAACAATTTTTATTCAGTTCAGACATTTCAATCGGTTAAAATACATTTTTGTTTTAAATTGTTTTTCAACTTTAAGTCACAATTATCATAAAATTCTAAAAAATTCTCTATACATTTCCAAACTTAATTTGTTCTAACAAGCAGTTAATTAGCCAGCTTAGACAGGTTATTTTTTAGATATTCCCACACGAAGTTCAAAAGTTCCTCAGGCATAAGACGTGTCTTTTAATTCCTAGCGCTAAGCGTGCGTTACGCGTGTGTTAGGCGTGCGTGCGTGCGTGCGTCAAAGCCTTACCCTACCCTTACTTTTATCGTATTTGCGTCAAACAAATTGCTTTCATTAACTTTAACTATAGATTTTTTGGCGCGCTTGATGCCAATAAATTGTTATCTACTTTCGTATGGTGCTTTTGCAAGCATGTTGTTTGTTGCTGTTGTTGGATATTGTTTGTTGCTGTTGCTGTTGGTGGCAGCTGGTTGAGTGCACTGAGATAGCAGAACTGCCAAAGCTACCTATAGCTACTTCAGCTAAATGCCAATACATATTCATTTCGCTTAAAATTTTGCACATATGCAACACGCACACACATCGAGGTTGCAGCTCGGCATCAAAAGGGGTGAGCAGAAAATACAGGGGGCAAGAGCATGCATGTATGCATGTGTGTTCGGGGGAAATTGTGTGGGGAATCAGTTTTATAAAATTGAATTTATTTTGCCAGCGCTACCCAAGAGAGCTATGAGAAAGCCAACCAGATGCATAGTAAACATATGTATGTGTGTGTGTTTGTGTGGTGCTATAAGTATCAATAAGTGAACGTTATAGCCCCAAACAGAACAAACACCAACAACAACAAGATAACAAACTGAGAGTGTAACTAAGAAGGATAAGTAAACAGACATAAAGAACAAAAAAGCAATCGAAATTTATGGTATTCATTTTACAGAACCAACTGTGAGGGTCATTCATTAGATTAATACCTTAATTAGGTTAGAAATCAGCATCGCTACAAAAAAATAGCACTAGTAAAACTATTTTTATTTGCTCTTTAAAAAAAGTTCGCAAACAAGGCAACAATTAGAAAATTTTTATATAAAAACAATTTTGTAAATTAAACTCTTTGAGAAAAAAAATATATTTTACTTTACCAAATATATCATCAAAATGTTTCAACATTGCTGGCAAGTTTAGATTTATAAAAAAAATGTTATTCCAACCCTTTTGACTATCTAAATAGAAACTATAAATTTTAATAGCTTTGATTTCGGCAAAAGAAACTGCAAATAACTAATCAACTCCCCATACCAATAAGTTCTTATTATCTAGAGGTTTACTGTAATGCGCACCCAAGCCTCCCTTCTTTCCTCCCTTCTTTCCGCCCTTCTTTCCTCCTTTCTTTTCTTCCTTCGTTCATCCCTTCCTTTCTCCCTTCATTCCTGCCTCCGTTTCTCCCTTCTTTTCTTCCTTCTTTTCTTCCTGTTTTTCTTCCTACTCTTCTTCCTTCTTTTCTTCCTTCTTTTCTTCCTTCTTTTCTTCCTTCTTTTCTTCCTTCTTTTCTTCCTTCTTTTCTTCCTTCTTTTCTTCCTTCTTTTCTTCCTTCTTTTCTTCCTTCTTTTCTTAATTTTTTTCCTTCTTCCATCTCTTCTTTACTCCCTTCTTTACTCCCTTCTTTTCTCCCTTCTTTCCTCCCTTCTTTCCTCCCTTCTTTCCTCCCTTCTTTCCTCCCTTCTTTCTTCCCTTCTTTCCTCCCTACTATCCTCTCTTCTTTTCTCTCTTCTATCCTCCCTTCTTTCCTCCCATTTTCGTCCCTTTTATCTTCCCTTCAACCTTCCCATCTTTTTCCCCTTCATTGATACCTTTTAACCTCCAACCTTCCTCTTTTTAACGCCATATGGTGTATAGCGTCGATTGCTTAACTATTTTATTTATAGCCATGTTTGTGCTAAACTAGCGCTAACGGCCAATAAATTTAAATTTACTCCAACCGCCAAAATAGGTACACAGACATATTGGCGGTAAATAATTGAAATTGAGAGCGCTAGCCGGGAAAACTGAGCGTGAAAACTGCCGACAAATTAGCTAGAATTAGATAAGTTTCGACGTAGGAAACGCATTTAACGCACAATTGTGAGCAACACACAACAACACAACACAAAACTTGTACAATGCCCAGACGATTCTTGGCAACTGATAGTTGAAGACGTTAAAGGAAACCACATAGAAGGTTCCATGCAGCGAGAAGGGAGTTAAAAGCTAAGGCAAAAGTCTATAAATGCGCTTGCAAAACTTACGCCAGGCCGCAAAAACCAATAGAAAATGCAAAAACAACAACTAGTACACACACACACACACAAACAAAAACACACAAGCCTGTAAAAGCTTTTAATGCATGAAATAAACTCAAGAGTTGTCTGCCGCTTTGTATGTCCTTGTTTACACAGCAAGGAAAAAAAAAAAATTTAAAAATGTTCATTATAAGGAAAAATGTGGTTTCAGTTTGTTTCTTACTAATTTTTTGATAGATTAAAATATTTATTCAGTATAAAATTCGTTTTGTTTTGTTTATGCAATTAATTTTTCTCTGTGTATGCTGCCCAACTTAAAGATATACAAAGCAAAGCCTAAGGAGCTGACTAAAAGCCAAAGCCAGCCAATGGAAAGGCAGTTAAACAACTACAACAACAACAAAATAGCGTTCTACATGGCGTATGCGTAACGCATTTGATGTTTAACTCGAACGTTTTTTTGTGAGCTTTTGTCATCACACTTGCTTTTATTCATCGTTTCAGTTCATATCTGTTTTTTTTTTTTTTGGTTTTTGAAGTAGCACAAGAGATTTTTATGATTTTTAGCCCAACTGCTAAACTGATTTCCCCATGGAAATCAGCAGCAATAAGTTTTGCCTTTTGCCGTTTTATCCATCAGCTTTTGGTTTGTTGGTTTGTTGTTTATTTTTAGGTCGTTTATATGCTTCGCTTGCTGCTACTTACATATATAGTGCAGAGTTGGCAATTTATTGGGATATTTTATAAAACAAAAAGTTTGCTCACTCAAACTAAAACCAAAAACCATTTTTATTTTATACTTTATTTTCTATTACACACAAATGCACTTTTGAGTTACGTTTTAGTTAAAAAAAAAAAAAAATCACATTTAATTGCCAAATGAGCTGACAATTGAAATGCTGGCGACTCGAGCAAAAAATAAAATCCTTTCCCTCACCACTGAAAAATAGCAATTTTAATTAGCGTCTAAGCTGCAAATCGGCAGTCAGTCAATTCAAGTGCACAAAGTAAACAAATGTTCAGGTTTTTTAAAATCAGCCCCAGGACTGTGGCATTTTGTAGAGGTAGCTGTGGCTAATTGCAACTTAGCCACGCCCAGTTGGTTAAGCCGCCTTCGCTCGGAAGCCAGCCACACAAACCGCACACATACCATAAAGAAGCAGCTGGAACTGGAACTTGGAGCGCACCGCTCTCCTGCATTCGAAACCCAAATGAAATGTAAAGAAAATGTTATTTATGGGCAATTTCATGAGTGTCTGATGCTGTTTCTACTTCGACTCCTGCTCCAGCTTTGTCGATATTCATGTGCAGGCAGACTAAATACACTGAGAAAAATATAATTGCCCTACAATCAAGGAAACTCACGTAAGGAACTTTATTGCTTTGGTTTCGATTATGACAAATAGAATTGATAATTAAAAAAAATACTTAACGGAATGTTATGCTATATACAAAACTTTTTCAGTATGGTATGTTTATGTTTATTTCTAACTAGGAATTATTTTTTTTTAATTATATTCTAACCTCATTATTCAAATAATTGGCATTCATGCTTTAGAGTATATTTTTGTTTTAAAGCTGATAACATGCATAAAAGCCTCGATATAATTTTCCGTGTATCTTGAATGTGACTCTCGAGTCTGCCTTTAGCCGGCACATTGCGTGTTTGATGCTTCTTGGCCAACATGCAACGACGAGTGGAATGCAATCTGTAATGCAAAAGGCAAGCGGCGCACTTTGCTGAGCTTGCAGCAAGCAAGCAGCAACAGCATTCACAAGCTGGACGAGCAGACTAGAAAGCTGCCAAAGGAGAATGAAGTCGATAATGGACATGCACGTATAAATGCACACAAACACACACACACACTCACATATAGAGAGAGAGAGAGAGACTGATATCATTGGCAGTACTGAAATCGAATGCAGGTTAAATGAAAATGTTATTTCATTTGGCCCGCCACTTAAGAGTGTCGGAAATTGAAATTTATATCCGTGTTTCTGGCCAGAGAGAAGCGAATTCGATTCGTGGTTTATTGCCAACCGATTGCTCAGCTGCTACCAGTTTACCAGAGAGTTTTACATCTGTTTCATATCCGAAGTTTCTATCATATATGTGTGTCTGTGTCACTTTCTCTCTACCGCCCCCCCGCCTGGAATCGTCTCTTGATTTTAATGCGCTTTGACATTTAGACGATAATAATAACGAATTTATTTCTCGCCTGGGCTGTTAGCAAAAACTTTTAATTTATTGCACTTTTGGGTGTATCTCTCTCAGCTGTGTACTACTATTCCCAATGCAATGCACAAACGTTGCGAGGGTTCTTTGAATTGTTATAGCACAAACTTGATTTGGACTTAAATCTGTTTTTTCTGATTTTCCAAAATTTTGCTTATAAGAAAATATTCCTTAATGGTTTTAAGTATTATTTCAATGCACTTTCATTGTTCCCATTTCGTATTTAAATATTTAATTGACTTCATAATAAATAGCTTAACAGCTCTCGCATTTAAATCTTGCATTCAATGCTACTATTTCAAATGAATTTCGATTTTGATGTTCGCTTTTAGATACTGGAAATTGGTAATTTCTGTGTGCTGTGTGTTGGTAGTCTTAGATAGAGCGCCTTGTTTTTGCTGCTTGGCTTAATTTATTGTTATTTTCACGTTATTCCTATTATGTAAACACATTAGGCATACATACATACACACACATTTACAATCTCTGGCATTGAATCTATAGAAAGGAAGAAGGGAAGCGAAGGCAACAACAGTTGGCAGTTGGATTTAATTTTGCACATTTACTTCTGCCACTGCACAATTTAATTAACTTTGTTGTTTGGCCTCCGTCAGCAGATGTGTCTTTCAGTTCAGTTCAGTTCAATATTCAGTTAAGCATTGAATTGTTTGTGTTGTTGTTGCTTAAATGCATTTCAATATTGTGTTGAAAATTTCATTGTCGCTTGTTGTTGTACTATTGAAAGTTTTGCATTCAGCATTAATTGCATTTCCCTCGAGCAAATTTGTGTCAAATTGTTGCGTTTGATTTTATTATAGCTGTTTCCATCGATTCAGTTGATGCAAAATGCGCTGCAGTCAAAGACTTTTTCGTGTGTGCTACAACAGACTGACAAGTAATTTGCAACTTGTTGCACAAACACAAAGACTTCTCCCTTTCTCTCTTTCTCTCTATAAACATACATTCAGGTAAATTTCTAAACAATTTTATGGTTAATTAATTCAAGCGAAAGGATGATATTTATAACATAGATGAGGAAAACGTTTTGGCTGCGGAAATTTAAAACACTGTTTTATAACTAATAAAGTTTGAGATTGTTTGCATTTTAGCAATTTTAATCTGTAAATTAATTAAATGTGTAAAATCAGCTTTTGATATAGATGAAAATGGAATAATAAACTGGTTTTGTTGGTAAATAAATAAAATGATTAACTTTATGAATTTAATGACGATAATTAATTTGACACAATGAAAAACTTAACAAATATTAAATATTGAATTTAAAAAATACATAAATAAAAATATTTCTACATTTCGAATGACTCTCTCGAGGAAAGTCACACATCAACCATTTAGGTTCCTAAAAATCTAATTTGGATCTAGCGATTCTTTCGTTTCAAAACCTCAAGATCATTACGTTTTAGATTTCAAACATTTGCATTCTCCCCCCCCCCCCCCCCAACTCACTTAACGCAGAACAAAAGACTTCTAAAATAATCCTGTGTTCTTTCCGTTCGCTCCTTTAAAACATTTTCCGTTGTATCACTAAAAGCTATGCTGCTAAGCTACACCATTTGGCCAAAGCCCATAAACACGTGCCACTTTTCGTCGTCATGACCCCTAGACCCCCAAAGAACTCCACCCACCCTCTCTCTCTCTCTCTCTCTACCGGCTTAAATGCTGTCACCCTCTTTGGTAGTTCATGTGCCACGGCGTGTTGCAAATTATTTCGACATCTGATTTTAAGCGGAAAACAAGAGATAGAAGGCACAACGAAGGAACAGAGACATCGAGCGAGTGAGAGAGAGATTTTGCACTCTGGCACACTAAGCACAAAATTACCGAAACAGGCAAATGGACAGAACAACAGTTTACCCCTACCCCTTGCTTACCCCATTCAACAACAAAAAACCCCCCCTACATGTCCCGGGCCACTTATGGCCTTTCTGTGTAAACTTTTGAGTGCATTTTTCGTCGCAGCCAAACAAAAGGCCCGGTCAAAACGGGCACATTACGTAACCCTCATGTCTAAACACCCTACCCTCCCGCGCCCCAGGACCCATCAGTGGTGCATTGGTGACATTTGCATGAACATAAAAAGCCCATGCACAGCAATTTGCGACTTTGCCAGTGACATTAAAACGTGGACAACGGTGGAATAGGCCCGAAGAGCAGCTCCGACATTGAGAGAGTGCCTCAACTCTAGACCTAGACAAGCTCATTGCGTGCCGGGGCATCTAACACACACACAGAAACAGATAGAGATAGAGAAAGAGAGAGACAGCGTATTGCACACTTCATTTGATCGCAAGTGAAAGATAATGGCAGAGGCGTCCCCAAAAATGATGTGTTAACGGCAGCGCTAAAAAAAAAAGCAAGCCTAGACCAAAAAATAACAGAAAATGCTAAAAGAACTGGTTGATTATGCTCTACAAAGTTTAGAGTAAGCTGGCTTTAACTTAAAAATCATATTAAAGGAATTTTGTTTTAGTTAAATATTATCTTCTTATCTTCCCTTCCTTAAACTAACTTAAATCAAACTTTTAACTATGCACTTTTCGACAGGGTATTCAAAAGTCGCTTTTAATTCTCAGCCAAAACAAAACGTTTTCGTTTTCTTGATATTTTTTGTGCTGATTTTGCGTAAAATGCTTGGCGTAAATTTATGCCGCCCATGTGTTGGAATTTGAAATTCACTTTAAGAGCGGATTCTCAAACTCAATGCAACTCAACTAAAATACCATTCGTGTGTGCGTTAGTGTGTGTGTGTGTGTGTGTGTTCGATGGTTGCCTGCCACTTCCTGCAAGTCATTTTGATTTATTGCCAATGATTTTCCAAGTTATTGAACAGATTATATGGGCGTTTTGTTTCTTCACATTGGCTGCAAACAATTTGTTTATCGTACATTTTTGCCATCCCCCGACCCCCCCATTAAAAGTGTAAGGAAGAGTCGCTCTCAATTTTATACTCAACACATATTCGCACTCACTATAACTTATGAGCTAGCAGTTAGTTAGTTGTTGCTGTTGTTGTTGTTCATTTTTGCCAAACACACAATGAGATAAGAATAAAGTCCGAGAAGCTTAAATTGAAAATGTAGCTTCGTGTTTCTGCTTGAGAAAGTTTTCCAAATGAAATGACAATGGTGGCCTTCGTTCGTCTCTTGTTGTTCAATGAGTTTCGAGAGCAGAAACGTTGAGGTTGCTTATTAAAATCGAAACGAACCCGGAGTCAAATTCTGTGGCTAGCAAATCTTTGGCAACAATAGCAGCGAACAGATTGAATATTCTATTCTATGTTATATGTATACTAGTATAAGTAGAAAATAACTATAAATATCGTATTACAAAATGGCTACAACAGCACAAGAGGACCCAAGGGAAGGGAGGTGAAACATGAGTCAGATGCAGTCACTGCTTGATGATAATAATCATAATAATAATAATAATATTAAAGCTGATAACAAGCAAAGCAAACAAAAATAGAAGAGTTAACTGTGAACTGCTTTGAAATACCCTGTAATAATTTTAACCAAACTGAACGCATCATTTCATCACCACAAAACTCTACTGAAGTATTTACAGGGTATGTTGCCTGTCAGCTGGAATTGTTGATGTTCTTTTGTCGTTTCTCGTATCTATCTTTGAAACTCTATGCAGCCATATAATTGAATTCTAACCCCCGACGCGACATCTCCTGGGTAATATGAGAACGAAGCAAAAGCAGCTGGTCAAACGAAATCCAAAACCACAAACGGTAACAAGCAGCAGCGCCCGTGCCACTCCCCACACCCAAACACTCTACAAAAATAAATACATAATAGAAAAATAGTAAATGTGTCTGTGTGTGTGTGAGTTGCAGTTTACTGCATCTTCTGTTCACTGGCCACAGAAAAAAATCCAATCAGAATTTATTGTTGCCGATGACCAAAAGCAAAAGCCGCTTAACATTTTCTATTCCAACAACATCATGGGACAAAATATGTGACAAAGTTGACGTTTTTTTCGTTAATAGATGGAAACAGAATCGAAAATATGTGTCCCGACATACATATATTACAATTAGCATGAAATACATATTTAACTGACAAATGCAACACGCTGCGCGACCGGAAATTACACAAAATTTTGTTTTTGCCAGCAATATTTTGCGGCTGGCCTTTTTTGTTTCAATACGCATACGCCCCGTTGAACAGTCAAATGAACTGAAGCATACCATATATCCTGTATTAAGGGTAATCTAGACTTTTGAATGAAACAAACGAAAAAAGAGGTTAACGAATCGTTACAAATGTATTTAAAAATTATATATTAAATCGATACTTGGAAATATACTTTAATTAGCCAGATATATAATCATGATTAATTTGTAAAGTAAAACAATAAATTTCCAATCCTTTTACAGGGTATTGTTTAAGTCAATAAACGCTTGAATCACAATGCGTATTTATTAATTATGTGCAACAAAATTTTCGACAAAATTCGACAAATGCAAAGCAATAATAATAACCCCATGCCGTTAATTGCAAAATGAAATTGGCAAAATCTGTAAAACGACAAAGGCTTAAAATTCGAACAGATGCAGCGGGAGCATAATACTATGAATGATTTACAGAGCGCAAGCTTGCCTAGCATAGATATAAAGATCGATTTAAAGCAAAGCTTTTTTGTTGTTTTCGATGCGCAATTGAAACAAGTTCGCTGCGCTCTCTCTCTCTCTCTCTCGATCAAAGCAACTCAAGCTTTTAAGCTAAGCCAAAGCTTATGCAACAGTTGGAATGAGAGAGAGAGAGAGAGAGAGAGAGATGAATGAAACTTAAGACTTTGTAATGTTTGTACAATGAACAAAAGTTCAGTAGATTTCCATGGCATCTTAACGCATTGAGAGTCAAATTTAATGTCTTCGAATGAACAAAAAAGCGAGTGATTATTGGCAAATTTGAAGCTTGAAAAAAGTATAAAAAACTCGTGTATCAAACCATTTTTTGATAGAAAATAATTTAATATTTTGGTATATATGAAATATGTTGATATTTTTTTTTATTTTTTATATTACAACCTACATTCAAACACAAAAAAAATTTACTTAAAATCATGAGATATTTAATTCCACAAATTAAACCTCTTAAAACTGAAAGTTTCCATCTTAAAAAGTCTTATGCCCAAGTGTACTTCAGTCTCTGAATGATAACCGAGAGGCAAAATTTAAATGCGCTCGCACAAAAGATACAAAATGTTCTCTCTTCTTATTTATTTTATTTATTTTGTTGTTGTCCTTTTTACAGCATTTTACAGAGTTGTCACAAATAAGGCAAAAGGGGTGTGCTCTTTTTAAGGATTTGAAGTCAATACCGTCTGAGCTTCTCAGTGCGCCCAATTGCCTCAAGTGCAAGTCACCAAGGCAACAGACAGCGCAAGATTTCCAACGCAGTCAATTCAACAGCTTAAATATCATGCGCAACAAATGGCAATCAATGAGGATAATAGACATAACAACAAAATATACAACACAGACATCTTTATCAGTATAATACATATATAACAAAAATAAAGGTTAATGAACTGCTTAAGCACATTATAATCAACGACTTCAGTTAAGAAGAGATAGGAGATTTGCATTTAAAAAAATTAAGAATAATTTTTTACAAATCAGCATTTAAAAATAAATTTAATATGTATTTTTAAGGTGTAGCAAAAAATAGTCTGATTTAGTACGCCCATTAAATTAAGATTGATAAAACTGTGCCAACTTGCAATTAATCGAATTTCTAATAAATTCGTGTACAATAATATCGGCAAGAGCAACAGCGAGGGAGAGCGATGCAGGCAAAAGATATTCTCACACTAAAAAAATTCCATCCGCATGCGAAGCTGGCGATCAAAACAAAATAGTGGTAATTTTTTTTTAGCTGTCTTAAATTTTTTGGCCTGGGGTCTAACTCGTTTTGAGTTTCACTCACCGCCCAGCCGATTTATTTAAACAATTTACTGACGCCAGAAGAAACAGAGAGAGAGAGAGAGAGAGAGAGAAATAAAAGCTTTACGCTTTTGCACTCAAAACAAGTTGAGTCGAGTGCCAAACACCAACCGAACAAACAAAATATTATAGTACATAGAAAATGCGCATTCAGTTGTTCAACGGCAGCGAAAGCGTTTAAAACATTTTGCCAGAGTTCTGAATTTGTGTGCTTTTTTGTTTTTATTTCAACCGATAAAGTTTATACAAAAAAAAATAATATAATACAAAAATGGTGAAACAAATCTTTGCCTGCTTGCTAATTGCCATGTGCCTCATGCACACTGGTAAGTTTGTTATAAATTGTTGTTTTGTTTGATTTTTGAAAATGGGTCAAAATCTATTCAAAAAGCTTTAACCGGTTTGAATATTTGACATGCATTTTAAAGGGCAAAATTGGATTTGGTGATGGAAAAATCTATGAAAAGAAACTGATAAACTTTGGAAAATTTATTAGAGCTCGAATTTTCTAATAATAACAATTGATTTTATTTTTCAATTTACCAAAATCAATAAATAAGCTAGCAAAATAAATAGTAATACAAAAATAAATTCAATGGACGCCTAACAATGTCATTTTTTGCACGTAGTATTTACTGTCAAAACAAAGACGCGTATGTAAATTAAAAGCTGACTTCATAGCGTAAACCAAATGTAGACAGAATTTTAATTGGACAGGCCGCTTTGAAGGCGTTACATAATGAGAACCGAGAGGGCGTCTCAGGTTTTAAAACTGGTTCTACTATTTCAAATAGAACTTTAGAACATTCTTAAATTACTCTAATCATCTTCCAACTTTTTGCTCTGTTCACTCGCTCTCGCTCGACAGCAACGGCTATTAAATGCTATCAATGCAAATCGTTAACGGATCCCAATTGCAGCAAGGATAAGCTCGATGCCAACTCGAATGTACGTCAAGTGGATTGCGATAGTGTGGCCAAGCCGAATTCTATGGATCAATTGCAGGCAGTGACCAAATGCAACAAAGTCGTCACAAGCGGTAAGTCTCTATTTGGCTTAGCTAACCCCCTGTGTTCCGGCATGTTTCGCATACTCAATTATAAGACAAGAAAGAGCGCACACCTTGAACACAAATAAATGAATTTTAGTGATGTCATTGCGTAAACAAATTGACTCAAATCAGAGGAGGCCAAAGACAATTAACATATTGTGTCGTATGTACATATATACAAAAAATAATACGGTTCCAAAATCGCTCAAATGTATTGGAATTTTGTTGAGCAACAAATTTGTTTTTTTTTGTTTTTATGTATTTCTTAATACTATAGTCCGAAAGAAATAAAGCTTTGCGTGGGTTTAACATATGGTAAGACAGCAAGAAAAATAATAAAATTAAATTGAAATACACAAAAGAAAACAATTGAATCATGCATTTGAAAATTATTTATGAATATGTGTAGAACATCTGCTGTTCCAGATGTAAAAAACTAAAAACACACTTCATTGCGCAGTTGTTGATAAAAGTGTTATATTTCCTTACAAGAAATAAGCCGCATCTCGTTAAAACTTCATCTTTCGCTGAAAATTTTCTCGCTACTTTACTAATATTATTTTTGCCCAACAGATCGCGCTGGTGTTATTGTGTCACGTGACTGCCACTTTGAGGTGGTTGGACAAAAGGAGAACGAGTGCACAGTGACGCACAGTCGGCAAGTGGAGAGCTGTTATACTTGTAAGGGCGATTTGTGCAATGCTTCCAGTGCTGGCCGCTATGTGGCGTTCAGTGCAGCCGCTTTGCTTGCACTCTTCACACTACAGATGGCGCTGTGAGGCGCTTAACCACATTTTTAAAAAACAATCAAAAATAATAATAATAATTCAATGAGTGTTCAAATTTTAATTAAGTTGAAATTGTTGGCTTTAAATAAACTGCAGCCGCAGGAAACAAATAAATATATATACACACATTTTTAAAAAATAAATAACTTACCTGTGACTTCTTGGTATTACGTTTAATCGCATTAGAACGCTTTTGTAATAATTATTTTTATTCATACAGTATTTCTCCATTATTGTCGTTTGATTTATTTGTTAAAATCGGTGCAATGCAAAAAAATCTATGCCGAGATATGTATGTATATACAATACATAAAAATGTATTCACAAAAAAAAAATTATGTGTATGTATGGCAGCACCGGCTATGCCAAATAACGGCACTTTGGTTAACGCACACAAGAAAATATTTGCACAAGAAAAACACAAATTAACGCATAAAAATGCAAGTGTACTTAATATTTTCGACGCACAAACGATGTTCGAACCACTAAACAATGTTTTTAATAACTTTTAAGACTTCAATTAACATTTGTAGACACATAAAAAATATAACTTAGGAGCGACCGACGCTTACACACAAACACGAAGAAAGAACTGAAAGGAGAAACATGGCAGAAGATGGCACCGAAAAAGTCCTATACGTTGGACCCATACACGACACAATCGTTGCTATTGGTAGTTATGGATTATCGGTTGAGCGAGTAACGAGACGACATGCGTGAGGGTCAAATGAATTAATTATTTGTTGTAAATGAAATTGTATTATATTCAAAAGAACTGAATGAAAAAGTTGAAATAGATTTTTCAAAAATTAAATTGGTATTCCAGTTGGTTGCAGCAAGTGCATTCTACTCGATAATTATCATCGATATGCAAATAAGTTCACATAGTCAATTAGTAAAGCTTTCAATTGAAACCATAATAAGGTTTTTAAATTGTTTTTAAAATATTTAATGCCATTTGCATCGGTTTTGCACAAACATAGCTGGTATTATTGTTTTACATAGATTTATAATTCACTCTCTTTGCTGTACGTATGTATGTAGATATGTATTTACATATGTGCTAGGAAGAAGAAGAATTGAAACAGTAAACGGCTCTCAGCTAAATATTGCATCGTAAAACACTCAAAAAGTAGACAAATTGTTATTTAAATCGTTTTATTGTTGTAAAAATGTACTAATTCTTTGAGTTACAATAAAATTTGTAAATATTTTTTCGCTTAAACTATAAATATAAATGTTTGTAAAAATTTGCATAGAAAATCAAACACAATAAGAGATAACATATTTTCTCTCTTTTCTATGGTACGGAATGTGTGCGCTTAAAGAGTTAAGATATGTATGCATGCATGTCTGTAATGGACGGAAAAATGTTTCAAGTATTAAGTTTTGATATTCGAGTCACGATTTCAAGGCACATATAAAAAATTGCACATAAGACACTGCAGCTAATGCCGTAAAAAGTGCGCAATGGCTCCAACGGTAAATGTACCAAAGAGAACGGCGAGTAAGTTGCTCTTTTGCAGCCCCGCACCATTGCAGCCATCTTTGCTGTTGCAGGTGCAATACTCCATGAATATATTGTAGCTGCCAGTTCGCATTAAACAGAAGCGTTCGTCACCCTCAATGCCTGGCTCTCCCATGTAAGCACAGCTTCGGAAGTAGCGCCATTCACCATGAACCTTCTGACGAATTTTTCGACACATTGTGGGACGCACGCCTTTTAGATGCTCCAGTTCTGGTGCCTGTTGGCAATCCGTTATGGCCAGTGTGCTGTTGTCAAAGGGATCACCACACTTTGGATCGTTATCGGAGCGACAATCCCAACATTTTATTCCATACACTACACGAGATGGAAAAAAAAACAATTGTGTTTACTGATTTTTCGTGTACGCAGGTGCGTGCGACTAACCTGTTTGCAGTGCACAGCAGAGCAGCACGACGGCCAGAATGCATTTATCAGTTGTTTTCATTATATAAGTGTTGGTTTATAATTGAAATGAACTTATTTGTAAGCAGTAGGAAGCAAATATAATTAATGAAAACAAAATGCGAACACCGCCCTAAAAAATATGATGCACGTATCGATTGGCGTTAGCTAATATCGATGAGAACCAGCGTTGCCACCTTCGTCGCTGTTAGTATTTTTTCTGTTAAGTCGGCTGCAATGTTCTTAACAGTTTGTATTTTCAAATGTGAGCGCAAATAGTTTGCAACATTCAGTTCTTGAAAATGCATCACTTTGAGCACTTAATATTATATATTTAATATATATATAATATAATAAAATATATTATATATGAATCAAAATGGGTTCAGCTGTCAATTTGTATCATATGTTAACAGTGTACCAAAGCTGTTACCAGCAATCACATAAACCTGTCGGCTTACCGCCACAATTTACCCAGCTCTGTGTAATATTCTGTTAGGTATTTTAATAAGATCAAAACGCGGTTACATTAGTTGTTAGACAGACTCGATTTTTTCAAGTTGCAACTTGCGGAGTTGCTCTGTTAAAAACAAGAAAGAAACAAATTATTTTAATTGTTGGCTTCATTCCGCTGGCGTGCCGTGAACGTGAAGTGAATGATAGCGCTGACTGCTTTACTAACCAAATACACAATCGGTATTATGAGTAATTTAAGCAATGGCAACCTGCAGCAGAATCAACAACAACAACAACAAAATAATGTTGAAGCGGGCGCGGTTGCGGGTGCGGCTGCGATACCATTATTAATAGAGCCACCAGCTGCAATGCCTGCCCCTGGTCTTGGCGTTGCTGTAGGCGTGGCACAACGCCAACGTCTCAATTTACAACAACTACAAACACAAAATCCTGCCGCCGAAGGCAGCGGCCTAGACAGAGGAAGCTGCTTATTGCGTTATGCCAGTCAAAATAGTTTGGATGAATCCTCACAGAAGCACATACAACGTCCGAATGGCAAGGAGCGCGGCACAGTGGGACAATACAATAATGATCAGCATACAGCTAGATCTTTTGAGGCAATGAACGAAATGCGCAGGTAAGAAAAAGAGGCAAAGTATGAAACATTGAAAAACAACCCTGCCGAATACAAAGTTTTTCATACAATTACAGTTATTTGTATATTGAAATAGGTGCATGAATGTGTAAGAAAAGTGTGACCAACTACCAAATACGCTGTTTGGAGTAATAAAAGAGTTATTGTAATTTGTATATAAACAAAAGTAAACAAATTGTAATCGACTGGCAGATTTCCATCCTTCAATTACCCTATACAAAATGTACAAAATTTTAATTCAAGCTACTGTTATATAAGCGTATACCCCTTTTCTATTTAAATTGTTAATGAGTATTGCTAATTTTTCTAAAAATATGACGTCGCTTGAGATTTGTTTATTTTGGTCTTGGCAAAAATATGAAAAACACATACTTATAATGGGCTAAAAACGTTTCGAGACGCGGTCAACAATATGTTTTTATATGTGCATGTGTGTTTATATGTTGTTGTTGTTTTTGTTACCGATCTTCATCGCATTCTCTCGCATAATTTGCGCATTACGCTTTGTTTGTATGTTTTTTTTATTATTTTGGTTTTGGCCCCCTTCAATTTTTTTTTTTTTTTTATGTACAAAACCTGCTATATTTAATATTTGCTTCTGTCAAAAGGCCATATTCATAATCGGCTTTGTAAATTTTAAACGATTTTTTTAACGTCTGACCATAAAAGAAAAACGAACCAAATTATTTGTCCTTGAACTTGAAATCGCTCTTATTTGATAATATATATTTGATTTATTAAATTTTTACTAAACTTCCGTGTTTGTGGACTGTTTTAAATGGAAAACTACCAAAATGGAAAGATTTTTGTTGTTATTTGTTTTTTATGTTTTCGATGATTGTAAACTCGTTTACATTTTGTTGTTTTTAAGCCAATGCCCTTAACGAGTTTTTGATCACAAAAAAAACAATAAATACCACAACGCACTGTGGTCCAAAAGGTCTTTAAAGCTGTAACGAAAAATTTTGATAGCACAATTTGGTTTGTAAATGAAAAAAGAACGAAAACTTTTATATGATAATGTCGCAATTATTTTTAATGTTTATAATTGAATGGCTTAACCTTAACTTTGCCACACTGTACTTCAGAAAGTGTCAAGCTAAGCTTTTACCTTGCCTGACCCTGACCTTCCACACCAAATAAATTAACAATTAACATATTTATTTGCTTTTTTTTCAGACAGAAACAATTATGTGATGTCATACTGGTTGCTGACGATGTTGAGATTCATGCACATCGCATGGTTCTTGCCTCCTGCAGTCCCTATTTCTATGCAATGTTCACAAGTTTCGAGGAATCGCGCAAAACACGCATCACTCTACAAAGTGTCGATGCACGTGCTCTGGAACTGCTCGTCGATTATGTGTACACATCAAATGTGGAGGTGAATGAGGATAATGTGCAAGTGCTGCTAACAGCTGCAAATCTGCTCCAGTTAACCGATGTGCGCGATGCATGCTGTGATTATTTGCAAACCCAATTGGATGCCAGCAATTGTTTGGGCATACGCGAATTTGCTGATTTGCATGGCTGCGTTGAGCTGCTTAACTATGCGGAGACTTATATTGAGCAACATTTCAAGTGAGAAGCTATAAATCAATCAATCAATTGAATAAATTAATTAAATTTCTATACGTTAGCGTTGTTAAAAACTTGATGTAGATACATTTTTGGTTAGTTTCTCGGAACTTTTTCGGTTCCTTTGAAGAAGCTTTTTTTTGATTAGTTTGTTCAACTATTAAATTGTGAATATAGTATATCGGTCTGCTATGCATTATTTTTTAATTAATTTAACATTTTAACCCACTTGCATATATTTAACTCTTAACTTTACGTCATTGTTTTCAATTTGTATTAAAATTATGATTATTATTAACTCGTGTTAGTATTGTACTTAAAGTTATATCTAATGTATTTATTTATTTCTAATTTTTGGCACATTTTATGACACATTTTGTTAACTTGTTTGTTTGTTTCTCTTCTGCCACAGCGAGGTCATACAGTTTGATGAGTTTTTGAATCTAACACACGATCAGATCATCAATTTGATAGCCAACGATCGGATTTCGGTGCCGAATGAGGAGCGTGTCTATGAGTGCGTCATTGGCTGGTTGCGCTACGATGTGCCAATGCGTGAACAGTTTACTTCGGCTCTGATGGAGCATGTGCGTCTGCCCTTTCTCTCCAAGGAGTATATAACACAGCGTGTGGATAAGGAATTGTTGCTCGAAGGCAATATAATGTGCAAGAATCTTATTATTGAAGCATTGACCTATCATCTGCTGCCAACGGAAACGAAATCAGCTCGCACAGTGCCCCGAAAACCGGTTGGCATGCCAAAGATTCTGCTTGTGATTGGTGGACAGGCACCGAAAGCTATACGCTCTGTGGAATGGTATGATTTGAGGGAAGAGAAATGGTATCAGGCCGCCGAGATGCCCAATCGTCGTTGTCGCAGCGGATTATCGGTGCTGGGGGACAAAGTCTATGCTGTGGGTGGATTCAATGGTTCGTTGCGCGTTTGCACTGTCGATGTTTACGATCCGGCAACAGATCAATGGACCAACTGCAGCAATATGGAAGCGCGTCGCTCGACTTTGGGTGTTGCTGTGCTACACGGTTGCATCTATGCTGTGGGTGGCTTTGATGGCACCACCGGACTCTCCAGTGCCGAAATGTATGATCCCACGACTAAAATTTGGCGTTTCATTGCCTCGATGTCGTCACGGCGCAGTTCAGTGGGCGTCGGTGTGGTCAATGGCCTGCTCTATGCTGTTGGCGGCTATGATGGCTTCTCGCGACAATGCTTGTCCTCGGTGGAACGCTATAATCCCGATACGGATACTTGGTCGGCTGTGGGCGAAATGTCTTCGCGTCGCAGCGGTGCCGGAGTTGGTGTTCTGCATAATATTTTGTATGCTGTGGGCGGCCATGATGGTCCAATGGTGCGCAAATCTGTGGAAGCCTACGATTATGAGGCCAACAAATGGCGCAGTGTTGCCGATATGTCCTATTGCCGGCGCAATGCTGGCGTTGTTGCCCACGATGGTTTGCTCTATGTGGTGGGTGGTGATGATGGCACCTCGAACTTGGCTTCCGTTGAGGTTTATTGCCCCGATTCGGACAGCTGGCGTATATTGCCGGCATTGATGACTATTGGACGCAGCTATGCTGGCGTCTGTATGATAGATAAGCCCTTGTGAATGGAAGAGCAGGGCGCATTGGCACGGTAAATGATGATGCCTTTCTATTGCAACTATCCATGAGTTAATTTTTTTTGTATTTCTCTTGCTTCTGTTTGTAGTCAAGCGGCATCGCTGGCCATTGCGCTGTTGGATGATGAGAATAGTCAGGCTGAGGGCACCATGGAGGGTGCTGTTGGTGGTGCTATTTATGGCAATATTGTTGCACCACCAACAGCTGCAGCTGCAGCTGCAGCAGCCCCAACACCTGCACAACAACAACAACAACAACCAGCTAATCATCCGCACTATGAAAACATTTATGCGCCAATTGGACAGCCAGGCAACAGCAACAACAATAACATCAATAATAACCAACAAGTTGCTGTTGTTATCAATGCCAATGCCAATGTCAATGCCAATGCCCCTGCCAATGTTGAGGAAGCACCACCTGATGTCAATGCCAACAACAATCAGCCACAACAACAACAACAGCAACAACAAGCACGCATACTGCCCATGAATAATTATCGCAATGATTTATATGATCGTTCAGCATTGACAGCAGCATCAGCTGCAGCTGCCTACGATGTGCCACGAGCGGTTCGCTCCGGTTTGGGCTATCGTCGCAACTTTCGCATAGATATGCAAAACGGTAAGCCGAAACTTAAAATAAACCAAAGATCTTATGAGAGTATGTCGAGTTATAGCTTCAACCTTCAGCTACTTAAATATCAAAATGTTAATGTTATGCGTTAAGCTATGACTCTGTCATATGACCCACTAATAATACAATTACATATTAACATATTCTTCTTCGTTTTTGTCGCAGTGAATCGTTATGGCAGCGGTTTGCGTTGTGCACCACTCTACGCTAGCAACCGTTTGAATTGTCAACGTCAGCGAAGCTTCGATGATACTGAATCGACCGATGGTTATAACTTGCCATATGCTGCTGCCACAAGTGGTGGCGGAGGCACAATGCGCTATGAGAATATATACGAACAGATACGAGATGAGCCATTATATCGCACAACAACAACAACAACAACAGCAGCAGCAGCAATTGGTGCAACAAATCGTGTGCCACTCTATGCAAGATTGGATGTTTTGGGTCATGGCATCGGACGCATCGAGCGACATTTAAGCTCATCATGCGGCAACATTGATCATTATAATCTGGGTGGACATTATGCGGTGCTGGGACATTCTCACTATGGCACTGTGGGTCACATACGATTGAATGCGAATGGTGGTGCAACTGCAGCAGCAGCAGCAGCAGCTGGAAGTAATGCAAATATTTGCACAGTGCCCAACTGCCAAGGCTATATGACAGGCGGTGCAAGTGGTACAAGTGGTAGTGCTGCTGCGGCAGCCGTTGCTGCTGGTTGCATAGATTATGGCAATGTCAAAGTGCCGGTTAAGAATAGCGCCAGCTCCTTTTTCAGCTGCCTGCATGGCGAGAATTCACAGAGCATGACAAATATATATAAAACGACGGCAGCGGCTGTTGCTGCCGCACACCACTGTTCACCACTAACACCCAATGTGTCTATGGAGCGTGCGGCACGCTCAGCATCCGCTGGACCAGCAACAGCAGCCATTGCCATTGCAGCTGCCACTGAGGAGCAGCTGATCAAGCTTGATAGCTTGTCGCCCATTTTTAATCGGGCACCAACTGGCGCCATACCCAAAATCAAAGCCCCCAGCAAAGCAGCCAAGGAAACAAGTCAAGCCAACATAGCTGGCGCCTCAACTTCGAGTGGAGCCGAGAAAAGCGGAGCTGGAGCAGCAGCTGCCACTAACAAGAACTCGATGCTGGCTAAGAAAACCAACACCACAACAACAACAACTGCAACACGTTCAAATTCATCATCGCCGGATGCCAGCAACAATGGCACCTTAAATCGCATCTCCAAGTCCAGTCTACAATGGTTGTTGGTCAACAAATGGCTGCCACTGTGGATTGGACAGGGGCCCGAGTGCAAGGTGAGTTAAACATTCAAATCTATGTGTTCGCTTTTCAATTGAACTGTTTGTTCTCTTTCAGGTAATTGACTTTAATTTTATGTTCTCGCGAGATTGCGTTAGCTGTGATACAGCTTCGGTTGCCTCGCAAATGTCAAATCCATATGGCACACCACGTTTGGGTCTGGGCACTTTGCCCCAGGACATGATGCGTTATCAGCGACGCGATGCAAATTTTGCTGCCGCCCGACCATTGCACAGCAATTTGAGTCGCTTGCGCTGTGGCGCCGATAAGCGACACAATAGTTGCAACAGCTACGCCGGCTATCGTCATGAGGATCCCTCGTACGAGAATGTTCGTGTGCAGTGGCAGAATGGTTTTGAATTTGGACGTTCGAGGGAATACGATTTGGGCAGCTATAATCAACAGCAGCAGCAGCAGCAGCGTCCATTGTTGCAACGTGCACGTTCTGAGAGTCCAACGTTTAGCAATCAACAGCGTCGCATGCAACGTGTGGCAGCACAAAACACACAGCAACAACAGAAACTGGCTGATCCTTTCAAAAACTACGAACTCAATGCAAACAACAATAGCTTTAAGCCCAAACAAAGCTCAGCAGCGGTGGAACTAAACGATGAACTTGAAGGCGCTGTTGGCGGGCAAGCAGCTGTTGAAGCGGATGCAGGCAGCATGGAACCTTCAAATTTGAGCGACAACGAGACTGATACACCCGCAACAACAACGACATCAACAACAGCTAATTGCCAGCAAACAAACGATAATAATGATTAGAAGAGAAAACCATAAATTATAATTGTCAAAGTATTTAGTTGAAAATTAACGATTTTATTTGTACCTTTTAGAATTTTTTTTGTTTTTCAAGTATTGTTTATAAAATTTTGTTTCAATCACTTCTTTTTTTAACCAATCAAGTTTAGATCTCACCATAAATTATGCAATTGGCCGAAATAAAAATAATTAAGACAAAACTTAAGACCTAATATTAAGCAATGTAGAATTTGATACCAATTGTGATTCGAGAAGTGTTTGTGTCTAAAAAACCAAAGCTCGAATATATCTAGCATATTTACTAGACTTTTAGCCTGTCTCTCTCCCTCCCCCTCACTCTCTAGTAGCTTAAAGGATAAATATGAAATACATGAGGAAAAAACGCAACATGCAATACAAAAGCGCCATATCATGCACACAATAATAATATACTTACCAATTAGGTACATAAATTAAATATAAATATATAGAATTATAAGAAATTAAGCATTTGATATATACTTATATGATTTGTGACATGTTCCAATACAAAAACAAAACAAAAACGATAAAGTTGTGATTTGTATGTTTTTTTTTTTTGTCCACTGCCCCTTGATTTGAAATGTTTTATAGTTTTTTTTGGCAAAAAGCATGAAGAAAATATCGTTTAGGTCAATTAGCAGTAACAGGTATTATTTACATGCATACTAATTAATATATATTCAAAAAACATATATACCAACTATATACACAAAACATCATATATACAATAATATACTACCAAATAGATCCTAGGCATACTTACATGTATTGCGTTTAACTAATTCATAATAAAAATTGAAGAAAAAAAAAACAGTAACAAATAAATGTCACAACAATTTAAAATAATTATGCAGTTGAATGTTTTTGGGTTTTTTGTTTTTGTTTTTATTGTTTTATTTTAACAAACTATTATAAAATTGCATGTTGTTGTTGGTTTTTTTGTTTTTTGTGTTTCATTCTCATTGCATTTAGCTTCTTGTTCATTTACACAGATACAGATACAAATATAATTAATATAAACTAAAAAATACAATATCTGTTCTATTGTACTCGTATATATATATATATATATATATATATATATAGATAGTATATCTGATTCATGTTCACAACTATTTTGCGCTTGGCTACGACGAATTGGATTTAAATTTCTTATGTTTTTTTTTCTGTTTTACTTGTTAGCCGATATGTTTTTTATTTTTTTAATATTCGACTCGCGCCTAATTAATACATATTTTAGTATGCGATATATATGTATATAGATTTATTTGATTTTTGTTAAATTGCAACATGACGCTACATAGTTCTACCAAGCTTCAATTGATAAGTTCATTTTGGGATTAGGTATATATATATATATTCTTTTATTCTTGTCGTTTTTGTAGTATACTTCGTTTCACCGCCTCGTTTCGAACGCTAACTTAAAAATGTACACAAACCACACACAGAGCGAGAGAGAAAACTAATAACTAACTAAAAAAAAAATGCCATTACAAAATTAGGTCAGAACTATACAAAAAACGCTTTAAGCGCGTTCCCACCACTCTTTCCCTCTTTCCCTCTTTCATCGATCTCACTCATCTCATCTCAGCCAAAACAAAAGCCATATTTGTTAACAGTCTACTTTGGCAACTCATAGATCTGAACGGGCAATGCTTTTGGCGTTATTATCTCATCCTCGAAATCATCATCATCGCCATGGATGGCATAGTCGCCACCATTATGCTCGCTCTCAAATTCATTGGGCACAATTTCAACATCGGGTCGCTGTGTGCTGCGATATCCTCCGCCAGCTGGATCTCGATCGGCTCTCGTTTTGCTCGATTTGGTAATATGATCGCGCAGCATATGCGAATATAGTATATCGTCTATATAGTACATGGTGCCCAGATTGTATACAAACACCTCACTTTCCGTTATCTGTGCATTGTTCACACTCGTATAGTTGCTGCCCGGATTTCGAGTGATCTTAATATGACCGCCGCCAATTGTTTCAAACACTTCATTGTCCCTCAAATCCCGATTATAAAGCCGTCCGCGCACAAAGTGATTCAAAAGCATTTTAATGCCGCGTTGCGATGCCTAAAAGATTCAAGTTTTATAAAGTTTTGGTATAGTGCATTAGGTTTAACTTACCATAGCATCATCGGAGAGCCTATCGAAGCCAAGTTTCTCGAACGCTTTGTCTTCGGGCACAAAGAAGGTATAATTTGCACCAGAAATGTGCGGAGCAATTTCTGCATTATTTAAATATCTGCAAGAAAGAAAAGTATAGAAATTTTTAAAAATATCTTTGTCGAACTTTTTAATGGGGACACGAAAAGAAAGAAAATTTGTAACAGTAAAGTGGTATATGATTGCAGAATTATGGATAGTATAGAAACCCTAGTTAAGTGAAAGTTCGACTGTATTTATATCTAAATATGCTTGCTTTTTTATTTTTTTTAATATAAAGAACTCCCTTATATTTTTACCTAACTTATTTAAAAATATTTTCCTTAAGGACAAAGGGTATTCCTTAGTCACATTTAATTTCTCCCCCCTTTTTCTACCCTTTTTCAGCCCAACAAGCTGTTAACTGAATTAAACTTCTTACCTTGTAATTTGCGTAAATCTTGAATCACGCTCCAAGGCCAAAAATGAATGCGATAGAAATTGTGCACCGAACCAGGGAAAGGCCAAAAGTGGCGGTGTCTCCTTATCCTTGTGCATCTGCGGTAAAAAGTCAAAGTTAAATTAAAGCTCATATATCATTCGGAAAAGTGTGTGTGAGGATGTTACCTGATGCAATTTGGATACCACCGCCTCGGAGACAAATAGAACCTCGGATATGATGAAAACCTGATTGCCATTGGAGAGTGTGTAATCAGATATAATGCTTACATTATTCACAGTTGGTGTGGCTAAAAAAGTTGACAATCAAATACTATAAAAGTGTGTTTCAAACGTTTAAAAAATTCACTTACGTTGTCCATGAAAGACGACATCCTCGCCACCCATTGTATGGACGACCATTTGGTCGGTGTTCTTTACATCGGATAGACGTAGGGGACGTTGCATGGGCAGGAAATGATTGCGTAATACGCTTTCGGTAAACTCGGGCACACTGAACGGATAGAAGCCCCAATCGATGGGATGCCAACGTTGAAAGGCATTGTCCGATGGTATCAAAACCGTATAGGCATTATCATCCATAATGCGTGTCAGATTCGATTTGGATAGAAAGTGTTGAAAGACTTTTGTGCCGGTCTTCATGTTGGCCAAAAATGACATCAATGGACTCGCTTTCGATTCTTTAATAATGGGCTCGACTTTGGCATGGGCATTCGTTATGTTTGGCTGCTCCAGCGGCTGTGGGTCATTGTAGCGGCTGCACCATAGGATGGGGTAAGGAGAGATCGTTAGGGAGAGAGCAAGATAGAGGGGTGTACACGTTAGGAAGTGTGTGCAAAAGTTGGAGCAAAAAACTTTACGCCTGAGCCTGTGTGTTACAAAAATTCTGCATGAGTGCACTTTTTGACCGCAAAGCAAACTGGGTTCCATGCACTGAGAGAAATATTATTATGCGTGATGGTAATTTTCTTTTTAATGTAGAATGCCAAAAATTAAAAATATTTCTTTTCAGTTTCTTTTGTATGTATTATTATTATTTTTTTTTTTCAATGAAAAGCACAACTTTTAAGTGAATTTTTCTTCGACTGTACTAAGTGACATTGTGATTGCAGGCAGGAAGGAAATTTGGTTGTTATCTATGTGTGTAAGTCGGTTACTCACTTGTTCGTTTCCTGTATGTTACGTTTGGAGTAAGGCGATTTTCTATCCCCCAAATAACCATCAATTCCAATGGCCATCAAATTTTCATTGATACGCAGCTTGTAGAGTATTTGCTGGCCGTTGAGTAGCCAAACATTGTTGTGGGACTTTTCCAATTTTCGAAAAACGATTTTGTGTCCATTACCATTACCAAATGACTCCTCCTCCTCCACACGACCATTCGATAATGTGTTGTAACTATCAAAGACCTTGCCCGGCACCAAATGTTCCAACATGAACTCCTTTAAACGTGGCTTTTCAATTGTTCGCACATCGATTTTTGGTATTATTAATGTATATGGTGTCTCTGTAAAATTGAATTTGGGTTAATAAAAAAAGTTAAAATTTTATGTAGAATGAAAATTGATTTTTTTTGGGCTTTAAAGGTGCCTTGACGAGGCATTTTATAGCAGACTTTGTGTGTGGGTTTTCTAAAAAGTTTCTGACTTATTATTATGCGAAGCGAGTATCACAACTTTTATACATATAAAGAGTTCTATGAACTCATTGTTGAACAGGCTTATTAATAGTTTGTTAGATAAAGGAATATGGTATAACGTTTATTCATTGTTGATAGGAGTTAGCTAGTGAAATTTGTATTCTCAACTTAGGAACCCGAACATTAAACAAATATTATTCCAATGTATTAACTTCTTAACTGATTTTACTCTGATTTGCTTACATTCTGAAAATGTATTTACATTCCAAATAATACTCATGTTTGAGTTTGTTTGCAATAAAAATAATATTAATATTTTATTTGCTTCGTCATTTTTTTTTTCATATCACAGCATTATTAGATTTTCGCACAGCTGCCAAAGTTTCTACTTTAAAATTCAGCAAAGTTTTTCTTTTCGACACAAATCGAAAGTTCATCTTTTGCCAGCTTGACTTTAGATTCTGGCACTTTTTGTGAAGTTTTGGCTTTAATTTAACAGCTTTATCAATTTATCAAACTTTTTTTGAGCAAAGCATCGTTATTGTTTTTCTTTCGTTTTTTGTTTTTGTTGTTTGTGACTATTAAACAAATGAGCTGAACATTAAGTTGGGCCATTAATCAATGTCGGCCATGTGGCGCCACCAACACCAACAACAAAAAAGTTGCATGCAGTAACGTAAAGTTGAGCTCAGTTCTTGCAACATGTCCTCGCTAACGGTAATGCTGCGCGTGCTGGCGGCTTTAACCACACACTTTCTGGCTTAATATCTACAGATTGATGCCACAAAGATGCAAATTTAAGCTCTGGCTGCTGCTGCTTTTCTTTATTTCTGATATGCTATTTGCATATTCGTTGGTTTTGTAATAAAATTGCTTTACATTGTTTCGAGCAGAATGGAAATTGTATTTTTTGTTGGTGGAGTTTAGTGATAGAAAATCAAAAGAAAACATTTTTTATATGCAAACATCATAGAGAACAATTTGAAAGAACAATCAATGAGTTTTTGAAAGAATTTGACAAACTAAAAGAGTGAGCTGGTTTTGCGTTCATTTATTTGTTTGGCAATCTTATCAGAATTGATTACTTGCTTAGCTTGGCTATCATGTGAAAGGTACAGGATTGGAAACATTGCAATGCCTTAAACATATCCTTTGTCTATTAAAGTCAATCAATATTATCAGCTAAATGAAAATTCGGACATCAGTTGCTTACGTTTAAGTACCATGCCGATAAGCAGCAACAGGTCAGTTATTAAAAATCATTATAGAAATTGTATTTATAATTGTTTTCTTTTGAAGCCTAACAATTAATTTAGTGTCTTCCAGCCAGATTTAAGTCATATCTTAAATTTCCTGTACTTAAGCTGGGCTTTGCGCCAGGTTTACCAATACTATAATGGTAAATTGCATCACCAAAAAATAAATTTAATAAAATGTTGTACAGACTTATTTAAACCTAACTCAGTTTGTCTTCTTAACAGTAAAATTTTCTTTTTTTTTTTTGTCAATGCGAAACAAAGTTTAATTCTCTTTATACGATTTTTATTGCTACTCCTAAAGTGGCACTTACTTATATGGATATACTAGTATTTGTCTGCTGCGCTTTTTGTTGACTCACCTGACTTTGTTTTGTAGCCGTAGAGCTCCAAAACTGGAAAGCCATCGTCGATAAACCGGTAAATGTGATGCCACTTGTCATCTTCCTGGTTGCGTTGCAGTCCAATCAATTCGGGCAGCACTCTGCTCTCAATCAGCTTGGCATTCTTGAGACTGGCATCAATTTGACGTTCCACGATGGTGATGGGAGTTGTTGCCGTCGTATCGCTGCCAGCAACAGCAACAGCCACAAGGAGCAACAATAATGTTGCTGCCGGCACTTGCAACATATTGTGTGACTTTCAAGTTTTTTTTTTTTTTGTATAAAGTTTTTTAAGCACAAATTGTTTTTTTTTCTTTTCTTTTGTAATTGTTAGCACTTTTCAAGAGTTGTTGATGTTTCTTGTTCAGAGTTAAGTTACGTTTTATTTTATGGTACCACGATTTTATTCATTTTCGCTTGCAAATTTTCTGTTGCAGACAAACTTTACATAATTGCCAAAAGCTATACAAAAATGATTAAAAAGAGAAAGATAGAGAGATAAAGTAAAGTTCTTTGAGTGTTTTTTTGAGACAATTTTTAATTAGTTTTGCAACTCATTTGGAATTCGTGTCGTTGAGTTTGAAATTTAAAATGTGTTTTGTATGCAAATCGAATAATTTATATGCCCAGAATAGTTTGCTGACGATCGAATTTGCATTATCTTACGAAAGATACATGCATGTACACTATATCTACGATGTATCTAAATGCCACACACACTTAAATGGCACAGTTACGTACATATTTGGCTCGATTACGTACTCAAAAAACCCGTCTCTCTCACGTTTTCGTGACAGTTTTTCCAGCAACAAAGTCACCCAACTTGCCCAACAATAGTTAAAGATACTTTTTTTTTAACCTTTTGCGAATTTTGTAGAAAAAATTGCCAGGCTTTGATGTTATTTATTATAGTATATAGTTTTTTTTTAAGTATGTCTGATAAACAACAATATAATATGCGACAATTTGTTTATTTGCTGACCTTTGTGCTTAAATCTGATCGCATACAAGGCTGACAATCGGCGGCTACACATAAAGATACAGATATACCATATGCATATACTATATATATTTATGTATATACAGGCACAAGTTACGGATACAACAAATACAAATGCAGATACAGACAGAAGAAAGTAAATTAATTTCAATTGAAGTTGACTAACTAAACGGCCAAACAACTACGGCGTAAATAAATCCAAACTATGACAAAAGTAGTACTTGGGCGGCAAATAAATACTTGGAACTAATCAAATCAGATGAACAGAACAGATTTACTATATATAATATACACTATTTTAAAAACAGATTCTTCTTAAGCTTATACTTTTCAAAGAATTTTTTTTGATTTGATAAGCTTTTAATATTAATTATTATTTAATTCACTTTTCTTTTCACCTTTTTGGCGTCCACTGAGCAAAACCGAACCGAACCGAACCAATTCCCGTTTCATACTGCGTGTCCGGGCGCGCTAAGCGCTCAACCGGGAGTCCAAAACGGGCTTAGCGAATGCCCAATTGCAAATGGGATGGATGAGCTCAACGAACAAAGAGAAAGAAACCTGTTTGTCTGGCAACGCTATGTTGCAAGTTTTATGGTTTTTCTTACGAATAAAAAAAGTGTTGAACGCATGCTACTGAATAAATGCACTACTTAAAAATATTTGTGTAATAATTAATTGGTTATTTAATAGTGAGTAAAAGATTAATATAAATATTATATAAGTTCACAGCGAAAAACTCATTCAATGTGAATTTTGTTTGTTCGAAATAAAAAATATTTTCAATAAATAAAATTCCTTGCACAGTTTTCCCATACATTTCCCACAGGGCATTTATCACTTTATCACAAATGCTCATTATTCATGATTATGCTTTTGGTTTCGGATTTGGTTTATGTGCAAAATTGTGCAACAGACGTCGCGTCTCAACGTTCTTTCATACACATACATATATTTATGCTACCCCAGTCTCTCTCGCTCTCTCTCTTTCTTTCGCTCTGTTTCTGTCTGTCCGCAATTGCTGTGATTATTATTGTTGGAGGGGGGTTTGGGTAAGTGAATCGTCGCCGGCATTTACAGCTGCTGCATTTATTACTACGACAGAAAAGAAGAAGCAGAACTCGAACTGGAATTCGAACTCAAACTCGTAGGTTTTTTTCTTCATAAATTAACATTTTCGGCGTTATTTTTACTCGACTGCTTTTACAATAAAAGTCTCGTGCAACTTTATTATCATTCTTTTGGCTGTGAAATGGAAATGAAACTGAAAACCGCCGGCCCAGCATTATAATTGATATTATTGTCAGGCGGATGGATATTTTTATTTTTAGTCGCCTTTCAATAGGCGACTGCAATTTAATATGCATAGTAGGCGCTGATGATGACGACGAAAATGTTTAAATGAATATTATTTCACTTCAATCTTGCTCTCTAAAGAATGTTAATTAAGATAAACTAAAGTGCTCGAAACCCTATCGCATTTCTTAAGTTAAAATACCTCTGACAAATAGTAAATATTATGATAAGAATCACAGCCTAAGCATCCGGCTTTATTTAAGTAAAAAGTAAGTGAAGGCAAGGCAATTATTTGGAAAATGTAAATAATTTATGCAGATACATTTGCATAATTATATAGCTACGGCATTTCGATAAGAATAATGCAGTAATTATAAAATAAATGTAATTTTAATCTTAAGTTCACAAACGTAAATGTCACTTCCAAATACTTATCTATAATTAAATACACTTTGCACTTAACCTTTTAATGTGCTAAGGGAAAAACTAAACTTTAAATCAAATGAATTTCTACTTGCAATTAATTAGCTAACTAACTTTTCCTCATGCCATAACTTTAGTTAATTGTGCAACTACAACATTATTATATTTTTCTTACTCCCGTTTTTTAATTACGTTCCCACTTTCTCAAAACTTTCGCTTCGCACGTTATGTGTGTGTGCGTGTGACTTTTGAACGTAGTATGATTAAAAAATTCTTGCAAAACAATTTTCATGAGTTTTCAAGCGCTGCAAATAAATGCCGGTAAATCAAAGCAATCACGTTCTACAAACCGCACACTTGTTATAATAGCAGAGAGAACAAGAGAGACAAAGACAAAGACAAAGAGAGAGAGAGAGAGAGAGGAGCAATTTTTCCAAGCTGCAACGGTATAAAGTCGCAAGCTCAAATTCTGTATACGAAAACTATATACTACTACTACTACTACTACTACTACGACTCGGTACTATTCTACTATTGCCGCTACTACGTGCAACAAGAATAACAATAACAACAACAACAACGTTGCGGCTATTGCTGCGTTTGTGTATCCAGAGTGCAAACCAATTGAAACTAATTTGCATATTACTACTGGCGATAGCTCGACAGTTGTTAGCTGGACATCCAACATAAGCAAATAGAATTACAACTTTTATTGTTATTAAGTATATATCTGAGTTAGTTTGTTTGGCTCTCCCAACTGCATTTTGTGTGTAGAGCTTTAGCTAATTCTGGATTATTCACAGTTTATTGCACTTGGTGTTCCTTCTCTCACTCTCTCTCGCTCTCTTTCTCGGCAAATACACACACACACACACACACACACACTCGCACACCGATACAATTTATATGCCACTTGCCACATGTGGCAAGTTAAAACAGTTCTTTTTAGTTCTTAGTTGATTTTCGCGGTTTTTTGTTTTGTCTTCACTTTTGCCTAATTAGATTAGGCATTTTATTTTATTTTCAAACAACATTATTCTACAACATTTATTTGTGGTAAGTTTTTTCTTTACTTTACGGAGAGCTGTCGCGCGTCTTCGCCAAGACAATGATTGCGTCTGTTGTGCCGGAAAATTTACGACAAATTGAGAAGCTTTTCGCGTTGCTTGCGTCGTTGCTAGACGCAGTCGTCAACGCAGTTGTCATCAATTCGTGATTGGCTCCTTTGGGCAAATGAACAGGGTTGTCAACGCTTGCTGTGGATTAAAAAAGCTTACATCGAAATAGTAGTACAATTATATTGTTTTTTTTTTAACAAACAAATTTAGTTACTTTTTCTGACATTTTATTGAATTTTTGTTGGTTTTGTTGATTTACAAAAGCTAAAAGCTTATGTTGTATTTAGTCAAGATTCATTCAAATGCAGTTAGCTTTGAAAGCTTTGCCGTTACGGACATTCGACTATTTGCAAAAAGCTTCAAAAAGCTTTGCTTAAGTCTAGACACAGCCCAATAAAGTTGCCAGCATGAAAAAAATTCATATAAATAATAATAATAATTCATACGCACTGTTGATACAAAGTTTTATTATTAGTAAAAGAAAATTTATGTATTAAATCATTGAAAACCATGGTAATAATCTTATGGAAAATCTTAATAATAATTATAAATGCATATACATAAGATTTCCTAAATTTATTGCACATATTACATAACAAAATAATTAATTTGTCCACCTCAAAATAATTTCTAGCAATTCCTTGTGTTTGTCATAACATATTAATCAAGTATACGCCACCAAAGCAGTAACAGCAATGTTACATAATTAACACACACATTAACAGCCTGATTTATATGTGATATTTACAAACATACGCAAGCGACACGTGACAATATAAAACATAAATGCTTGCTTAATAAATATTTGCACTTTGCCAACAAATAAATACAACAAATAAACAAACATGCCACGTGGCAAGCAAAACAATGCAATATTAATTGTCATGCCATTAAGTGCAGCAAAAAATAAAAGCAAAATAAATAAACAAGCACTTGAGATAATAAAATCAATGCCAAAACTATTAATAATCCATTATTGATGGATGGATCCAGAAGGAAATGTTGCTAGATTGGGCTAAAGTAATTGTTTCTATATGCATATGAGTTGCTCAGCACTTAATAAACAAATTTGAGACATCTTCAAAGTAGCCCAAATATGAAATGGCTTGACAATAATCAAAAGTCAACAGTGTTCGTGCAATTTGCTACGAAAAATGATGGCCAGAAAGTCAAGCATAGAAATGACATGAAAGGCCAATGGCCAAACAAAAATGCAACGAGGTCGGCACACACAGCAGAGAGCAAACTTTGTGGTTAAAACTAAAGTGGCCTGTTAGGCTTTTACAAAAGTGTCCAAAAACTTTGGGCACACAAAGAATGCTGCTGCTGCTGCTGCTGTTGCTGCTCATCTGCATTTGGTCACAGTTTGTTTTTTTTTTTTTTTTTTTTTTTGGTTGTGGTTGCTACCTCTCTTTCTCTCTCATTCTTTCTCTCTCCCTGTGGCTGTGTTGTTTTAATATTTCAACACATTTTGCATTGGCCGTTTTGAGCTGCAGAGAGCGACTAACTGGTGGCTGGACTTGCCACACGCTCGAAGTGTCTCTATGTTTTGTTTCAATTTATGCATGTTGTTTGCATGCTCTTGACTTTTTCGACATTTACTCGTTATAGAATAAATAAAATATGTCACACAAAATGCTTTGACATGCTCGTTACATACTACACACATACATATGTATATGTATGCATGCATGTATTTGTATATAAACAATGTGTTAGTCAAGAATTTTACAAAAAATTTGCAACTTGTGACACATTTGTGACCCTTTTCTTGTTTGCCAGAATTTATGTTAGATAAAGCTGAAAAATATTTAATTTATTGTTTTGTGTCGTAAATATTTAAAATCGACTCAACAGCGCATTCAATGCATTTATTTGCTGCTGGAATCGCAATGAAAGTGAATTTGGCTGAATTTTTGGTGTTAAACTTCGCTAAAAATCTCGCATTAACAATTGTCAAGGCTAAGTTTTGTTTTTGTCTCATTTGGTTTTATTTGCATCTTATTATGTTTAGCAGCACTAATTACGCGCTGGCTTAGCATATAGATAATCTGCCGATCGTCTCTCTCGGCTCAGCGAACGACCAAGCAGATCAAGAAAGAGCAGAGTCAGTGAGCGGGTGGACAAGCACCACACAGTCCGAAATCAATGCTCGCCCGATCACCAACGCAGTGGGATTTTTCTCCCCTCATTAGTTTTAGTGCTAAGCAAAGACGAACATAAACGAAAAGACAAAAAAACAACAAACAAAAAAAAGGTGAAAAATAAATAAAATTAACAATTAACAATTAATCAATCCCGAAAATGAGCCAAAGTGTACTTAACAAATAAATAATATGGTGTAATTGTTATGAAAGAATTAATAAGCGTGATTAAATAACCACTACTGCAGCAACTAAAAAATTGCACGTGCAAATGCGAAGTTACTCTAAGCTTACGCATAAATCCTCTCTTCGAAACTTTTCATCCACTTCGAACCTCTCTTCAACGGCGCTCTCTTCCGAAAGAACAAGCATGTAAGTGAAATGACTCTCTTATTTGTTTGCAAGTAGCGGCATGAAAGCGGTTGTTTAACTTTTTGATAACATTTAAACACCCTTTAAAGTTATCATCAATAGATTTAGCTTACCAATGGAAGAGTTTATTTAAAATTAAAGTAAAGTTATTTTTAGTTATTAAAATGATCAAAACTAAAATTATAAAATAACAAATTTTAATTATTCAAAGAAAAATGAATTAACTGAGAGTAACGTAATTGTTCGCCTGTTAAATTATAAATAAAGGTATCTTTCTGTAAAAAAGGTCTATTGTAATGGAACGTAGCACTGCCGTATTCATACCGATATACAACTTTTTTTTTACACTTGCTACTTTTATTGCAGTTTATTTATTATAGGTTATTTACAGCGAGTGTAATTGTGTCGAGGGATTAATCTTAGTAGGTGCTATATAGGAATACCCAAGAAGATGAAAATACCCTATAATTGTCAACCCTTCGAGAGGCGTTCCCTACGCTACATTTGCATACAAAAATCGTTCAGCTTTCTGGCCAAAGCGATTAATAGACAAAGAGCTGTTGGCCATGAGTTCAGTTTTGATTTCGTTTCGGACATTTCTAGATTTTTGTAGGTTAGAGCCCAGTTAGTTGAAGCAGCTTATCACCGAAATGGCAGTTGAACTTAATTGAATATTCAAATGCGTTTTTATGTGCAAAAATCTGCAATGCAATTGCTCATTGTGTTATGACCTGAAGGCTTTTGTATAAGTTAAACTCCATAGAAATTTTCTATAATTTTAAGCATCTGAATATAATAACAAAACACGCATATTTATTACTTGCAGTTCTGTATTCCGTTTAAAAAGTAATTACTTTAAGTGAATGGGTTGCGGTTGGTTTTTTTTATTGACAACAAACAGATAAAAATGTTTTACACGTTATATGCAATAATCAATAAATACTTTTCGCTTAACTTTTATTATTTTTTTTTGCTTTAAATTCGCATATTACAAAATGTTTATGCTTATTTTATGCAAATTTTTAAGAGAATTTACTATGAATTTTTGCATTTAATTAAATTTAAATGTTTTGTACTACAAATAAAAAAGGAAAACATTTATAAAGTAAATACAACTAGTTTTACTAATAAATTAATTTACAATTCTTTACTTGCCCTTGTTCAAATAAAACACTTTGGACATGTTTGCACATTTTCTATTTACTCAGTTTGTGCATCGTTTTTGGGTTAAATGAAAAGCGTTCAACTGAGATTTACTTAAGCAAATTCTAAGACACATTTCCCCAGACAGCAGCCACATGGCGCATCAAGCTAAAAAGGAGCAACTGCTGCTGCTGCTGCTTGACCCTTGAGTCCTTGTGCTAAATGTGCAATCTTGTTTATTTGCATAGTTGGCCTGCAAGCCAAGAACAACCGTTCCACAACGCACATGAATAATTCAAGGCATTAAATATTTGAAAAAAAATTGGTAAGTAAATAAATGTTCCAATTGGAACAATTGACAATATTTGGACACTCGAAAAAACAAAAATCAAAGCATAAGCCAGGTGCTGCTATGAGATACCCTGCAAAAACTGCAGCTGAAATATTTTCATTTCATTTAAATCTGTGCAGTTTTTTTTGAACAGCTGAATAAAAATAATGTGCAAAGGACATGATGCCGGTCATTTTAATTAGAGCGCTACTCGCTAAACGTAAAAGAGAGAGAAGAAAACAAAGGCACACACGCCTTTCCCTTCTGTCTATCCTTCGTCCTTGGCATCGGCATCACAATCGTCGGGAAAGCGACATTAATGCTTAAGCTAAGCGCATTTGCCGTTATAATTAAATACGCTAGCCAACCAAGCGGCAACTTAGTCGTAGTCTGAGCCGCCAGGCAAACACACACACAAACACACGCACACAAACACAATCCTATACACACACACACACACAGTGCACCGTGCAAATAATTAGCATGGCTCGAAATTTGGTGAGTAATTAAGTTAAGTCAGCTGTTACCCTCTGTGCTCACATTTACCCCTTTGTCCACTTCTTTCTCTTTTTATTCCTTGACCTTTCATGCCGTCGAGCATGATGAGATTTGTTGTGTTCTGCCTTTTTTTTTGTCGTTAGCAGACGTTAAAAAAGCGTTTGTAACTATTATAGTGTAATCTGTGAACGGTGTTAATTTTAAAGTAGTCGACAGGCAAGACATATACCCTGTACTTAAGTTAAATACATCTTGGCTACTTTTTTTGTTCACTTTCCGAATGGCAACTTACAAAACTTGCACTAAAAACTGTTTCACTTTGATTTTATAAATTGTTTTATTTTCAACCTTCATCTTACCCTGTCTGTCAACAAGTTAAAACAATAATAAGTCAGATTCCAATGACAATTGCGTAGTTATTATCTCAAAAAAAGTCTGTCCAATGGCACGAAGGGAACACATTTTATCGATTGGATGGTTATATTTATTGGTCGTAAAAATTGGTTTGATTACACTTACTCGTAAACAAAAAATACGTCGTATCAATACTTGCAACACGTAATATATATATATTAAATATTTATAGAAGAAATCCAAATGTTGTTTCGTGTTTTGTTTTTGTTGATTTTTTGTTGTTGATAATTTAATAGAATTTTTTTTTATAAGCTCTATAATGCCATTAATCAGCAAAAAGTCTTTTCATTTATGATATTTTTTTAACAAGTTTGCACAACACTTAAGATATTTTGTCGCATTAGACACAGTTTTTTTGTCGTCGTACGTAACTTTGATCAACGCACTTTGATGCTCTGCACTTCCAGCCAGATCATAAATGCTGCAATGCAAACATAGCCGCCAACAATAAGCAAAACTTGTATCGCACTGGCTGTAAAGACTTGGACCACCAACAGTATTGTTCCCAGCAGAAAAACGCTGGCGAGAAATACAATTATAAATATCGTTGACCAGTTGCGGAACCAGTCGTGTCGTTTATCCGGCGGTGGTATAAAATGCGGCTTCAATGGACTGTATTCCTGGCGATATTGTGTCTCATAGCCGCTGGTAAAATCAATTTCATCGTGGCCGCCAAGTGTTGCCGATGCTGACAACGCCACCTTCTTCACGTCCGTGTCCATGCCGCAATGTGTTCGACTTTTGACTAAATAATGTTTCAAGCAGCGAACATTGAGCAGCAAAAGCAGTTGTTGGTGTTGGTGTTATTGTTGTTTTTGTTTGCCATCATTATCACAGCGCCAAAAGGTGTTAATTGAGACAACTGAGAACCTACAACAACAGCTACAACAGCTACAACAATCGAAACTGACAAATGTGTTTTTAGTATTTTCATTTACTGTTTCGTGACTCAGATAAGATAAGACCTCTCAGTCTTTGAGAGACTTGAACGATTCGTTCTTGCTTTGACTCTTTCACAAAATGCAACCTTATCAATTATGACTTTAATGTATATGTATTTCAGACCCAACAACAACTTATAGCTCACTTAAACAAATTTTTGTTTAGCTTAGCGCTCTTTGTTGATTTTTCCTATTTGCTTTCATCATGAATGAAATGCGTTTCTGTCAAATACCAAAACACAACTCTGACGTTGCTCATTTTCACATTGAATGCTAAAATTGTAAACAATATACATATGTCTCACATATCAATATTTTAGAATTTAATGAGTACTTAAAAGAGAAGTTCTCTTTAGCTCAGATTTGACACAGAAAAGGGTTCAAAACTGAACAGTTTTCTAAATTTTTCTTTATTATCAATTAAGTTGTGCAAATTATTCAACAGTTTTTTTTATATGATAAATTTGTAGTGCCACATATTTAATTGAACGCAAATAAATTGGTTTATTTGATCTGAAAATGTATCATATTTAATCAAAAATAAATACAAATAATATTTTCAAATTAATATATCAATGCCTAGCTACTATTAATTTGTCAAGTCAAATAATAAATTACATGCATTACATAATTGAAATAAATATAATATGTTGGTTTTTCAGGGTGTTATTATACCCTATACAAATGACGTGTTTAAAGGGAATATTATGATTTGCAAGCAACATTAAGTTTCTGTTTCAAACCTATCAAAATTAAAGCTTAAAATATACGTTTTATTTAAACAACTTTTCCCAAAGAAAACGGGTAAAGGGTATATCTAAGTCGGTTCTTACTTTAAGTTTGTCCCCATAAACCGATCGGAGTATCAATTTTCAATGCCCTATGCAAACACATTCCGCTAAATACACACACATAAATACTTTGGCTATACAAATGCTGTAAATTTCTGTTTGCGCTGTTAAAATATTTGTTGTTGATATTTACAAACGGCGGCGATTTTTTTTTATTTTTTATTTTCACTGCCCATTGAACCTGTATAACCATGTTTGTATGTGTAAATATTAAAAACATAATTTTTGCCATTCGAAATGCAATAGAATAATTTTTGGTTAGTTGGATGATAAATGAACTAATTGTTGTGTGCCAGAGAAAAATCAAAACCCGAAGGCAACGACAATAATTGCATTCACATTATGCCGCATACTTTGTATGTAAACAAATACAATGTGCATATATGTAAGTATAAACATTCCATGAAAGGCACGATAAAGTGCAGAGGAGCTAAAGATTTCTTGGAACATTTTAATGCTGACTTAAGCATAAATTTCTTCAGCGCATAAAACCAAAACAAAGTTCCCGATGCTCATAGTCCCCAATTGTTTTTCAGTTTGCCAATTGCCTTAAGGCCGATAACAACGTGAAAAGTAATTGCTGCATAATGTGGTAAATAGTTTTTTTTTTTTTCAATTTACATGTGACATCTTTTCGAAATATTTTGTGTTGTAATTTTTCAAGTGATGGCCGTGAAATGCTTTTGGATACGGCTGATGAGCCCGATTCGACGCCGGAAGTGATCATCGATGTTGGCCAATTGGAGCAAGAGTTAATAGATTCGCAAGAGCAACGGTTTTTTACTTGCAAGTCGGATCCGTTTTTGAAAACCCTCAGCTGGACCAATTTGGCCATATTATTATGTGTTTGCTACAATTGTTTCATTGTTGTTGTATTATTGATAGCATTTTTCGCCAAGCTAGCGCATTAAATGTTTGCAAAAAAATATTAAAAAACAGTTGTTTTTATATTTTTCTAGTTTCTCCGGCTGAAAAAACACACTTGTGTCGTGCCGTGCATCTAAAGTTTAAAGTTGACAAGATAATTGGCTAAAATGTCGGACAACGCTTATGCAGCATTAGAGAAGCACGAGTTTACTTACAAATCGAGAGTCCCTAAACGCATTTCAACTTTATCCTCTTTGGTGAGTGTAGCATACACACACAAACACACATACGCACATAGCATAGCCAATGCTGCCAAACAATTTAAGTTGTTACCAAAGTCATCAGCATTCTAGCTGCGGCTACAGCAAAAACTTGCCCCTGTTGCAGTTTCTTCTTGACTTTATATATAAATATATATATTTTTTTATTCCCGTTTTTTTTTTTATTTGCTTTATATACCCTTTGGTCAACTGATCATATCGAAAGGTTGAAGTGTATAACTTTTCCATAATTTTTGATTTTTTTTTTTTTTTGTCAGACGAAATTAGTAAAATCTATACATTATAATAAATTTTATTTTTGATTCCAAGGGTATCTCTTAGTTGTTTAAGCTCGTCTATAAGCTGCCAACTTGTATTCTATTTTTTTGTCTTTGCCTCAAGTGACAAACTTTTTGTTGCAACTGCGCATTTGCATAATCTAAAGGCGCCGGGAGACATGGAGAGCATACTGGCACTTGTCCGATCAAAATGAAAAGCGGCAAATTCAGAATGATAGTTGCCACTGATGCTGCAGCTGCAACTGCTGCTGTTGCTTAGCAATTAGACAAATCTGAAGCTCTCTCTCCCACTCACTCTCTCTCTCCCACTATCTCTGTGTACAATTCGAATTTGTTAGCTGTTAGCTGCGGCGCTGGCACTGTCTGGTTCTGGTCAAAAATATATATATATAATATGACCGCAGTGGGCTGCGCTAGAACTTATGAATTATGAGAGCCTTTGGCCTTGCCAGGATGCTGCCTAGCACTCGGCTCGTCGTGGCTCATGGCTCGTGGCTTGTGGCTTGTGGCTTGTGGCTCGCGGCTGTTGCAACTCTGCCGTATTTCATGGCGCCTGTCATGATGAGGTCGGGGTAGAGTGCCAGTGTTAGTAATAGGTAATACTTTGCTGCTCCAATTTTTCGGCCACAATTCACCGAGCACTTCCCCAAAACTTTTCTAAAGGGCGGGCCAACAAAAAGTTTCCGTCGGCTCGCACTTTTCAATTGTTTTTTGAGGGCTGCTCCGACCTGTTTTATCTAGGCATAAATTTGTTTAGACGTCTTTCAGGCTTTAAGCGCAACGTTCACATTTATCTTAAATTCCTGCACTTTTTACCATGCACCTCAGCACAAGCTCATTATTCAAATCTAAGACCATGTGATATAAATAAATAATAAAAAAAACCACTGTACAGCAAACAGTGTAAAATCAAAATTCATGAGGCACAGTACGAAAGAATTATAGCGACTTACTTGACGGTATCTTAAGTCGTCGCTCTATCTCACTCTTTCTTTCTCTTCACATCGAAATTGCTGTTTGGCCAGAATGCGTTTGTTGTTGCAAACTTTTTCCATCAAAAGTTTCGGTTTTCGATACGCTTATGCCTCTCTGCTGGCTTCGACGTCAACAGCGGCGGCTGCTACTGCTGCTACTTGCTTTCGTGGCAAGTGCCACTTTCGCTTTGCGTCAGCGCACACAACGGACGCGCACAAAAGTGTGACTGAAGTGGTTTAGCCCAGACCCCCAACACGACCCCCAAGACCCCACTCCCGACAACATCCGCACAGGTGTTAATTAACTGAAACCCGCCATCCTCCCGGCGCGGTACTAAATTTAAAATTGCAAACCGGACCAAAAATTAATGAGACTTGCATTTGAGTACGCATCATGTTTTGGCCAAAAATGACGCCCGCAGGGATTTTATTTTATGTGTAACTTTTTTTTTTGGCGGGGCGGCATAAAGCCAAAGTTAAGCTTAACTTTTTTGGATGGCGAGCGGTGTAAAGTGTGAGTTTGACGCAATGCCTACGTTTTTATTATCCATGCAGATATATTTAATCCATATTAATGAAACCATTTCTATCCTAGCTTATCAGAGAATGCGGCTAAAACAAACTGGTGCATCGATTATGCTTATTTAGGTTTCGTTAAAGCCAAGGTGGTTCGTATAAGTAAGGGAAAATATGTGAGCATTTTTTTATTATTTTTCATTATTTACTTCATTTTAATTGGAATTCAAACTTGACAAATCAAATTCCTTCAAAGGTTTTTTTTTTAAATTCAACTCATCGTTAATGTAAAATATTCTTCTTTATAAATACCCAACTCCTTGTCGCCCTACCCTTACGTTAAGAATTTGTCTTTGTGCAAAGTAAATGAAATATACATTTATTTTCTATGCTTTAAATTCCAACTCCAATCAAAAATGTCTTTCATGTCAATTTAAAATGATTATAAAATATTTATAAGAAGTTAAGGTATGATGTAAAGTATTTTAAGTCACAAACATATCGATATTGATTAGAGCCTATGTTATGCCTTCTTTAATTTCTAAGATAAATTGTTACATGCAACATGGCCATACACACACACACACACACACACACACAGGCACACACACGCACACTATTGCAATATGCAGCAAGATTAAATCCAATTAATAAATAATGAGCAGGTTTTGTTGTCTCTGGGTCGCCTGTGCGGCTGACATCATCAGTTCAACTCTGTTATGTCCTTCACAGCTGCATACACGCACACACGCACACGCACACATATATACAGCATCGATGCTGTCTTGTTGAATGAAATTAGTAACGGTGTCGCACAATGATGCTTGGCATGACGACATCCTGTCGTCCTCGTTGCTCGCATATGCGTGTGACTAAGTGTAAGTATGCTTGATCTATCATCATTAGTTGACCATGTCACTGCAGACACTTGGCCCAATTGATTTAGGAGGCAGTCCTTAACTGCTTAGCTGGCTGGACAAACATGGCAAGTTCATGTTGCGTGGGCGTCACTATTTCAACTTTATTCAACAGTTTTATTGGTAATTAATTATCGATGTTCAAACTTTTCTACTTAGTAAAAAACACATTTTTATCTTTTCTCTTGTATATATGAGAACTTTAATGTTTTGCCGTTTGATTATATAATTAATAGCTCACCTCTTTTCAATTTGCATTAATCAAACTAACACCAAGCTAGCTAATTAAAATATCGTTTAAATACAATTATTTTTGGTTTTTATTTGCAATTGTGTGACAATTAAATTGCATAATTAATACATAAATCAGCGGGCCTAATGAAATTGTTATTACATTTGGCCTATTATTTATTTACATATGTTCAAGAGTTAGGGCAAATTGGCACTCGAGGGAATGTCAAAAGAGAATACTTGACAAAAACACAATAAAAAAGTGTTTAACAATGCTTCACTTTTTTTCCTCATTTACATTAATGAATATTATAAAAAATATTATAGACTCATGAATAAAATGATAAAAAAACACGTTTTTTTAAAAGTAGATTTAAATGTCATTGAAAATATTTGTAAAACATGTCACGTTATCGCAAAATTTGAGTGAGTTTTTTGTCAAATAAATACACATTAGCTGCTTAACGTCTAATAATCATTAACTCAATAAAAGTTCCAATCAAACCAAATGCTGCCATTTAATCAGCATTTAAAAATGTAGGCCAATTGTCAATTTGATTTCGTACATTTCTAATTTATAAATTAAATGCTTGACTAATTGTGTGTCCACTTAAAATTTATTTAACTAAATTTTGTGACAGTTAATTTTTAGCGTTCGTTGGTTTTTTCGTTTTTTATTTAATTAGTAAGGAAACCAAAATTAAATGGGTTCATGCTGGGAATTTGGGTCAGCAATGCACAAAAATAAGTGCAACTACTGGAATTTAATTAAATGCGTGCATAAATTATGCATTTTAATGGCAAACACACACACACACACTCATACCATCATACATATGTAACTGAGTTCGGGTTAATGCTCAGCCCCCAATGTGGCAAAGCCATGTACATAATTATTGCCAAATATGAAATTCTGTGCGCCAAAAAGTATGCAGAATGTATGTGACTTTATGTGTGTGTTTGTGTGCTAGCGTCTGCACCTCGCATTGCACTATGGTCCAGCCGACCACTTTTTTTGGCCAAAACCTATTTTTTAAAAGTTGAAAAAATTAATTACTTTAGATCATCCGAGATTAGAAAAAGAGTGACCAACACATCTGCGTACCAGAAATTCCCGTAGATGGCGCCACTTTCGCGAAATCAGCTGTTAAACCTGGCGGTAGTTTTTGTGAAAGCACGTGTTTTGAAGTGTGCGAATTTAATAACGATTCTCAACATCTTGAAAGTGATAAAAAAACTGGTTTAAAACCAAGTTTTGCTATGCAATCTTTTCGTTGGGGTTTGTACTTCGTACTTTGTAATGTGTCTTGTTTGTAGTAGCTGTGGTGTCTTCGTAATTTTATGTTAAAGCGTGTCGTCTTACATGTGTCGATTTGTGATTAAATCTAATTTTTAAAAAGGTATATAAAACGATTCCGACCTATTCCGGCCTTGCGACAAATTGCGTGTAGTAGATTAACAAATTCCTGTTCTAATGCATGTTTCAAAATGACTTGGTTTCACTTGGTTCTCTTTTAATTTGCATTAATAGATCATAACCTCAAATTCAGCAATGCGGAGTTGTTTGATTTGTGGAGGTCAGAGAAAGCAAAAGCATCCAAGGAAAATGCCGCGGTCAGTTTTATGAAATCAAAACTTTGTGGCAACATTTCAGATGAAATGGCTAAAGCTGTGATAGATGCATCAAGGAGATTTTGTTACCGTTTGGCGGATAAATGAAGGAAATGCAAGTCACATGAACATGATTTTAGACGAAAATATATTGGTTGGCTAAATGTAGAAACATGTGTATTATGCATTAGCATATACTAAGAAAAGTCGAAGATCACGGAGAAGGCTAATAAGCAACTTAAGGACTGTGCTGATATGTCTCTCATGCCAGTTGCCAATAAATCTTGAAAAATTTAAAAAATTCTGTTTTAAAACTGCAAAGTTAATAATTGATAAATATCCATGGTTATCAATGACTGCAACAGTGCACAAGATTCTGGTGCATTCTTCCGATATTATCGAAAGCACTGTTCTTCCTGTGGGATATTTTGGAGAGGACGGAGCCGAATCCAGAAATAAATTTTACAAAACAGATCGATTATTTCACGCACAGAAGTCCAGTCGGGAAAAAAATTTAACAGACGTCTTTCACCGAGCAATGGATACCTCTGATCCTATAATTTCCTCAGTAAATTTAGAGAGAAGGATTCAAAGCCAAAAAAAATTAAATCTCCCAAGCGAAGTTTTGGACTTATTATCGAGCACAGGTACCCCATTAGAAGAATACGAGTCAATTGAATATGATGATGATGATGATAATTTTGGGTTGCAATGGAGCATGAAACTGGAAAACGAAGTGAACGATGCTTAAAAACATATAGGTATAGATGTTTCACATCTATTTTTTAATTAATTAATCCAGAAAATTTTGAATTTGAAATTTTTTTTTTTTGATACCCATATTTCTTGTAAATAAACTTCCTACTGATTATATATATCGAATGCAAAAAACCAAATCAAAATATCTTGCTTCGTTCGCGAGTTATTAATTTTGGCCAAAAAAAGTGGTCGGCTGGACCATAGTGCATTGTGGAGTCTGTCGTCATGCACGTCCTTGTCCTGCAGCATTATTAATGCAATTGCACTGGCAGATAGCAGGCCGGCAGGCGAACCACTTGCGAAACCATAATCATTTCCCCCTTTTCACATCATCATTATGGGGTTCAATTCAATCCATGGGCAGCAAGAAAATAACACTTTCTCAGCCATTTCGCTAAGGTGCTGTACAGGAGCTTTTGATTGTTAATGAACAAATAGAATACTTAACAAATTTAACATAAATCAGAAAAGATTCTGATAAACTTGCCCTTTCCTCTTCTTATAATTAATATTTTATACGTTACAAGTTTTAAGTATATGGCATTTTGCGAGAACTTTTAAGAGAGAATCTGTTTTTGAGAACACATCGATTAAGGTATTATTGTTGCAATGGAATGCCGCTTTTGGGTGTGGGCTCGCTTGTGTCACTGTTTCAATTCGCATGCTTGTAATTCACACGCATGGTCATAATTTGCCATTACCACCCACAAATTGTTTGCCTCTTTGCCCCGCTGCTGTTCGTTTGTTTAAAGCCATTTTCGCATTGTTGTCATTGCTGTGCTCTACTAGTGTTGTTGTTGTTGTTGTTGGTTGTTTGTTGCTGTTGTTTTGTCGGCTTGGACTGGCAGCCGTTGCCATAATAAGGCCATTGTTTATGTTGTTCCTGATGGCATTAATACAATTGTAATTTCAATATTTAGTCAACCACTTAATAATGTGCGGCTTACTAATGATTATTAATTATTGTTGAATATTTGTGGTCACTATTGCTGTTGTTGTTGTTATTCGCAAGCCGGTATATTATTATACGCGTGTGTGTGTGTGTCCTTGTTCTGGCAAAAACGGTTAACCGCATATTAGATACGAATTATATATACCAATGCATCGCAGGTGATTTTCATTTTGGTCAGCGTTTATATATATGTATGCACAAATGTATCTAACGGATATCAGTTCGAATGCATTCGTGATTTATGGTTTTGTAGAAATGTTCAGGATGTCCTTAAAGTGATTTACCATATACCAATGGTTATTAAGCTAGCATATAAGCGATATTAAACAGTGACTTGTGGCAAATGTGACACCATTTAAATAATTAACCGATTTTATCTGAAACCCCTTCAGCGACTTCACCACCCTTACAACGTTGCAACATTCGGCTCAGGCCGTATTATGCAGACCATTAGGAGATCATCGATAAGCATTGAACGAAGCTTCCAATTTGTAACAGAGCACATGGGCTTTTGGCCAACAATTACTAATTACGTAGTACGGCCAACAATTAAATGCCATTTATTATCTATGGTTGGCACCACCCGAAAAGCACACACAAAATAAATTATGGCCACTAATTAAATCACCAAATTACAAGCACGCACACACAGCATAAATTCTAAATTAGAATCCCGCTGGAATTGTTTAACGTAAATCTTTAATTTAATGCCAACCGATTGGCACGTCTGCAAAAAGCTAAAGGAATTGAAATGCATCAGAGCTCTCAACGCAGTTAAAGTAAACGTTTCAAAATGCTGACTCAGTTATGCAATCGGGAAAATCACATAAGAAAATGATTTTGTCATTTTTTCTCGGTTTAATCAATCAATGTATTTCGTACAAAAATTAAAACATTTAAATTAAACGGTTTCTGGCACGTTTTGATGGCATTTCGAGCAAAATGCCACGCACACTGAAAGAAACAACCCACAATCAAACCCCAAAACCAGCTGCCAAGCTCTAAAGCTGTTTAAAGCAAGTCTCAAGTTTCTTTTCGTTGTTTTTTTTTTGGCTTTGGGGTTTTGGCGCTGCTGTCAGCAACTGACTCAATGCTGTCTGTCTATCATGCGTTGTTTGGAAAGGGTTGTTGTTGTTGTTGTTGGCAGAGCAAAGTGCAAATTCCAATGTCCTCTGGAGGCTATAAACGTACCGAAGCGGAAGAAACAAAGCATACCCAAGCCCAGCTGCTTAGACGAAAAGCTTCGAGAAAGAGTATACAAAATTGCAACTAAACCTAAGCTCCGCGACTCACATTTCACTCACTTTTGGCTGTGACTTTCAAAAACAATTTTTGCTACATTTTTGCATTGCATGCCACATAAAATTTGGCACGCACACACACACACACATACATACGCATCTAGAGACAACGTGGAAGCAGCAGCAGCAGCACTGCAAAATACGCGTTAAATGCGCAAAGCGTGCGGCACGCGCTGAGATTGGCTGAGTAAAATGAGACTTGGGTCCCGTGTGTGTGTGTGTGAATATGTTGTCAAGTTCTCAAGAGGATTTTTGTTTCCTTGACGGTTGTTGTTGTTGTTGTTGTTGAAAGCAGTCAGCTGCCAAGCATATTTCAAACTCCACTTCGTCTAAGTGTGCTAAGTGGCTGCTTACAAATACATTTGCCTAAATGCTTCTCTCTCTCTTTCTCTCTCTCTCTCTCTTTCTCTCTCTCTCTCTATCTCTCTCTCTCTCTCTTTCTCTCTCTTGGCGCATATCACTTTTATTTGGGTTTGCGTTTTGCATTAGGCATATTACGTATACGCCGCATCCCATTCAACACACTCATTCACACACACAGACATAGGCAGATGCTGCCTTATGCCTTCTGCCTTCATCTTTCGTTTTTGGCCTAGGCTTATTAAGAAGCTTATGATTTTTGGCTCGCTTTTTGCCTCGCTAATGGCTCCAAGCTTATGCTCTTTATTATTATTTTTTGTCTTTGTCGGAATTATTATTATTATTTTTTTTTCGTGGTTATATTTGCATTCTGCTGACAATTTAGCTGTTTAATTTCCTGTCTACGGTTTGTGGTCTTAATCGTGAGTATTAAGTGTACGCAAGATGTTACGTTGAGTGATTTAGTTAAGCTATTTAGTTATGCCAGGCTCTTAGTTCGCTTTGATAAATACATTTAAAACATTTTGACATGAATAACAACTTGAGTCTTGATATAGTTTGATATGAAAAATTTGTAGCTTAAACTTTAAATCTTAACAAATTGACAGAATTGTGAGCAAAATAATCAGATGATGCAGCTGTTCTTATATAGACTGGGAATTGAGCATGTGCATCAATTTGATGCCAAAATAAATTGCATAAAAGCAAACGAGCTGCGGCCGCTATAAAAGAAACACACACATATAATGGAAGAAAAGAAATCTTCCATGCCGGAAAATTCATTTTTGCTTAAAACTTTTCTATCGAAAGTTTTGGCGTTTTTGTTTGGGCATCATGTGTGTGTGTGTGTGTGCTTGGTGCTTAGCTTAGCTGACCAGATACTTCAGTTCTTGTACTCAATGCATTAGCCTTTAATGTTGTTTATGGATTTGTGCAGACTTGCATTTTGGGTTTCTGCTTTTGTTGTTGCGACCTCCTCATACACACACATGCATCATTTATGGTGCACAATATCAAATGCAGCTTGCTTGTTTGCCTTGAAAACTTTATTTATGACACTCAGACACACACACACACACACAAACACACAAACAGTCTCTCTGCTGAACATGCATAAGCGCCAATGTCAATGTTTATTGATGCAAAACAAGATTTTATTCGCTCGCGCAAAAAGCAGCTACGCAATTTTAAGCTCTTTCTATTTTTTTTTGTGTTTGTTGATTTTCTTTTTGAGATTGTCTGTTCTTTGAAATGTTTTTAAGAGACTTTTGCTTATTGTGTTTGGCAATGACAAATGGTTGAGAAAATCTATGTGTGTGTGTGTTTTTGTGGGGCTAAAATATATTTTCTTTTTTGTGGTGTTTGTCGAATTGGCTTATTGACTCAGAAAATAAAGCGCAAGCAAATATATTGTGTAGTTACTTAAAGGAGCCTGTTATAGGATTTTATCCAAGTGGATTTCGTTGATCTTCTAAGTAACTTATCTGGTTTTTTCTCTAACTCTTAACTTTGTATACATTTAATGTGCATTTAATTTCTCATATTGTTTGCTCTTGAATAACGATAACTCGCGTTAAATCTCAGCTGCTAAAATATTACAATTTAATAATATACAAAACGTAAATATAGCAAGCGACACAGATTTCTTTTTTGTTGGGGATTTAAATATTTATTTGGGTTTTTCGGACTGATTTCGAATGCAAAGCACGTCACAAAACCATCAGCGGCAATAACGTGGCATGCCACAGACCAAATCCAAAATCCAAAATACTAAATGCGCATTAATGCGCGCACGCAGCCGAGCATTCGAGCAACCGAGCATCCGAGCACCTCAAACCGGTGACAATATCACAAATAAATATAAATTCCTTTTTTAACGCCTGCCAACGCCAAACACACTTTGCAATCAGTAAGGTCTTTAGTTTAGTTTTTTTTTGGTCTAGCAAGCAGGTGGATAAATTATTATAAATGGCAACGGTGTAGAGGTATGATATATAATTCAAAGTCAAATTTTGGCAGTTTTTATTTTGTAAAAAAAAGCTTTGCATGGGTTTTAAGTTGAGGAAAATCTAGTATACGCATACGAGATACATTTAAACTCCCGGAGAAAGCTCAGATTTCAATTAAAAGTCGTGTAAAAACCCCTAACACAAAATTGTTGAAGATAAAGCAAAACTAATTCTCATGACACCAAATACTCTAAAAGTTCATTTAAATTCCATTCGGCAATCTCTTTGTCTTTTGTGTAATGTTACTAAACTGTTGCTGTTGCTAGAGCACTCACAATAATTACTTACTCAACAATTTGGCCAACGGAAGAATTCGGTAAAGCCATTTGCCAACAAGTCAACAGGTCGTTTGTCGTATACGCAATGTCAGATAGCTAAGGCAACACAACAAGCTTTTTAAAGTTTGTGGGATGCGCGTGCGTGCTTTGGCGTCAAAGCTGATTGTGCAATCAGCATTAGAGCATGATGGAAACAATGTCATCTGGCTAACGCGAAACTCGCATTTTAAGCATCAAGTGGCATTTCTGAAGATGTTGTCGCTTTACTTGTCTTTGTTCATGTTTGCACTTGGCTTTAATGTTTCTTCTCTATCTATCTATCTATCGCCCCCCGTTTTGCCCTAAGCCGCAACATTTGTTTGCTTTTTGGTGGGTTTTAAGTCTGCTTTCCAAATGGATTTTAGCCCAAACGAAACTTTTGCAGCTTATAGTTGTGTGTGTGTGTGTGTTGGTGTGTGTGTGCGTGACAATTTCAGGCGCTATTTGAACACACCGAACATCATTGCACTTCAGTTGTAATCAAAAAGTTCCATCTGTGTTGTGTGTCTGTGTTGTAGTACTTGTGTTAATGGTTGTACGTTAGTCTGCACTAATTTCCACTGCGCTTTGTGGTCTTTCGGCATGATTACTCTGTGTCTGTGTGTGTCTGTGTGTGTGTTGGTGTGCGTGTTCTGTCTGTTAATTGTGCTGATTTTCCGACTGCAACTGCTGGCGGCAGTTAAACTGTGCAAAAAGCGTTGCAAAATTGAAATAAAATGAAGATAAATATACTTTCTACCTGTTTAGAATCCATTAACTCATGCAAACTTTGCGCATACCATTTACACCGAGGGTTCAAAATGGATTTCAGAAAAGCGGAATTTTACTTGAAAATTATAAATCGTTCATATAACAAGCAAACCCTTAAAGAGTCGAAACTGTTAAACGAATCTTAACGTAATAAAGCGATAAAAATACATTTATTAACCCACACACATGCGAACTTTGCACCCACAATTAAAGCTATTATTAGGCATGGATATTGTATCCAAATAGCACTTGATTATTATTCAGTATCTGTCTTGAGAAGTTGCGTTTACTTTTGTCTGTTTGTTTCGGTCAGAAGCGGCAGGGGGCGGTGCGTCAATTATGCTAACAACCTACGAACAACACTCATAATCACTCCACCGACACTCTTTTAGATAAGAGCGTAGGCGCATTAAGGATAACGCTGCGGGATACGTTCGAGAAATGTGAGACTAGAAAAATGCCGAAAAACGTGGTTTTGGGGGGGGCGATTTGGCTTTGTGAAACAAAAGGCATAACAAGCTGAATAAATAGCACGATAAATTCCATAAACAAGAGACGAAAAGTTTTCGCAATGAACGCAAAACAGCAAAAAGAAACAAACAACAAGTTGGAACCAGAAGTAGAAATAATAAAGCCGAGCAAAGTCCAATAAAAGTCACGTTGCCACAATGTGAAGTCAGCACAAAAGTAAGTCCGTGTCCGTGTCCAAGTCCTTGGTCGAGTCCTGTGTGAAGTGCATAAAAAGGCAAAAAGCTGCGTGTTGTAATTGCTTTAAGGCAAAACCCTTGCGTACAATTCGCAGCTAGGTGGCAACGCTGTCGCACATTGCGAACAACCGGTAACAACTCTCAAAGGACGAGATTTATGCGATTGCCGATAAAAATCGCACCAAGCAGCAATAGCGCTTCAGTATCTCACTTTTCTTTTGTAGTCAGTCCACTTCTAATGGCATTTGTGGGCGGCGTCAGGGGGAGTGATTTTGTTCTTGTTGTTAGGCAAGGTTTTGTGTCTTGTTCTAGTGCTGGCTAACAAAGCATTTGGTTTGCAAAGTAGTTGTCTTGTAATTTTAATTTATTGCCTCTTAAATACTTCTTTCAATTAAAAACAACGAGCACTAGACAAACTTTTATTAATTATACACAAAACTGAACTGTTTTTTTACTGTTATATGTAATTTTTTGTTTTTAAAGTTTGCGCTTAATCAGATACAATTCAATTGGCCTAAAGTTCTTGGCAGTCTCTTATTTGAATGACAATTGTTTGTGGGCGTGAGGGACGAACGTCGCGACGGTTCAATAGCCATAAAGCCATACATATTTATGGCACTCAGTTTATTGCGGCCATTCATGAATATGAAGTTAGCTGAAAGATGTTTATAGAGCGCTGTCTAGACAGGATGAATACACAATTGAAACGGGCACTTTAGAATGATTATTGAATAGTTGAGACCTTTTGTGAAGAAACTAAAATAAAAAACCTTTAAATTTAGAAAGCTTTGAAAAAATACTTTTGTTCAATTTACTATTTCATCTTTGAGCTAAGTAAAGACTCGAAAATATTAATCAACTTAAAAGTTTCAAACAGAATCGCATTATTTACGGCAAGCATTTACCGCTTGCTATGCGGCAAGCATTCATCATCAGCTGCCAAACAATTGACAACATAAAACGCAGCTTCATTTCCCTAACTCTAACTGGCGCGAATATCCTACCTGAAATGAAAACTTTTTGAATTTTGATTGCAAAGCAAATGTTGTTGTTGTTTTTTGCTTTGCATTGCTTGGATTTTTATCACAAGGCAGTGGTAGTATTAGTAGTACGAGCAGTCTGCTTTGGCATTGAGACTGTGTGTGTGTGTGTGTGTGTGAAGCGTCAGTTTGTCGAGCACTTCATATGCAAAGTATGATCCACTTAATGCGATTTATAATGCCACTGCCACGCCTACCGCCCCCCACGACCAACAACAGCATGCAAATATGTTTTAAGCAGAGTGAGTGACTACGACTAAACTACATTTTGCCACACACCCCTCACACATACACACCGTACACACACACACAAAGCCTGCTACTCCGTTGAGCCTTGTAGCAGCTGTAGGATGTAGTTTTTTACTTGCTCTCTCTCTCTCTTTTTTCATATACGCCGAGCTCGTTTGTTCCGCCTGTCATGGCCACGTTACTGTCACCCATCACAGTCATCACACCCTCTCTCTCGCAACCCATCAACGTCGTCGATGATGCTGCGCTTTCATTCATGGCGATTATGCTGGGCGCGCCATTGTTTCCTTGAGCTTAGAAAATCCATTTCGAATCCCCAGTTTAGTGCAAAATTTATACGTTGAATACATTTTTTTTTTTTTTTTCACTTCTCTATCTCATCTTCTTCTATCCACTTTTCCATGCTTAAACTTAACGGCAGGATATACCAAAACATAGATAGATATTTAAATTTCTATGTCTTGCACATTTCGTCCTCGACTGTAACATAATTGGAAGCTTTCCACACTTGAAACAGTATATGTTGAAATTTGCAACAACAGAAAACAGGACATAATAACAACTGCTGACATACGCGGCGTATACGTAGCATTGTTAGCTTTTTTGCTTAACCCGGCTGCCCGCTGGGCATTCATCGTTGTCTTTCAACAAGACACAGAAAAGGGGCTGCAAATATGTTTTTGAATACATTTTGTGTTGCATTTGTGTGTGCCTCTTGGTTATTTCTACCCCAATTCGCAAGAACTGTAAGAAATACTTTTGGGGTAAAGCTGAAATAATTTTATTTTATGTTAAAGAAAACTTGGCAATTAATTAAAGCAACTTAAAAATGTCATTCAAGTTGTACACAAACTGAAAAGAAAAAGCATAAAAGACGAAAGACAGTTTCCCCCACACGCCATGAGAGTAAGAGAGCGAATATGGCAGGCCGTCCAAGGTAACAACTTTTAGTACTTATTAGCAAGTACTTAAAAACTATTCGAGCAACAGCTGTCATGTGGCAACCGCTCACGTTGCTGTTGCGACACTTTTATGATGTTGCACGTGGCATTAACGTGAAGCGCAGGTAACAACTGTCAACATCTGACAGCAGCTCAAAGTCTCAACGGGCACCGCCAATAAACCCCCTGGTGGTTAATTAAAAAACGTTAACGTTCGTTACTTTCACTCTCTCCCTCGCTGGGTAAATGTGTTGACTTCAAGCTACTAAGCGCTACGAATATAATTAATATTTAAATCTTCTATGATGCTGGCAAGAGTTACGGGCCATTTAGCCCGGGGCAAACTCATTTTTGCGTTTACTGCTGGGTATTTTTGTTTGTTTTTTTTCTAGTTGCTGTGTTGGTTGGCTGTCAATGAGCTCATTAAACTGCAATTCGTGGCACATTATTTCAAGGTAATGGAGTACGTTCTCAACGTAAATGGCATTCCACTGCCATTCTGTTTTGTTGCCTGCTGTTTTTTTTTTTTTATTTCACTCTTCACTCTTTTGCTCCGTTTTTGTGATATTACTTTTCTGCAAAGTTTGACTGCAAGTCTAATTAAAGGTGTCTGTAGCTCCTCTGCCAACGGGTTGTTTATTATGAATTATGCACTCTTCGAGTTATACCAACTGAAATCCTCGAGAAATTGTGTGAAGCGAATATGCAAACCATTTGACTGTAAGAAATGTGGCTAAGTAAAAGTTTTGCACTTGCAAATAGAAAGTTCTTTAACTTTGGTTTGCAAATATAATTAATGCGCGATTAATAACAACTATTTGCTCTTAATGCAGTTAAAAACACTCAAGTTTTTTTTCTAGAAATGTCACAGTTGGTAACTGAACATAATGTAGCACTCCCATAGAATTCACATATTTCATCATAAAATGGGTTAAATTGAAATGAATTATTTAGCAACTCAATTGCCTGACGGGCATTATTTTGTTTCAAGTTGTTTTGTAGCAGACCAATAAAAATATCTACAGGGCAAACATTAACCAAATTGTCACACATTTTGCAGAACATGCAACTGACAGTGGCTTGTGGCAACTCCAACAACAACTCCGTTTGTCAACACTTTTGTGAACATGTGTGTGTGTGAGCCAGTGTCTGTGTATGTCGGTCAGCTTGGTTGCTTGCTTTCTGTCTGTTGTTTTTGTCCAGCGCAGCCATCTACCCACGAAAAAAAAATAAATTCTCATCATTGAAATATGTTTTTGTCTGCAAACAGAACACAGCCCAAAAGCTGCATGCGAAATGTTTGTTGTAGCATTCGGCGACCACGATACGCTTACCGCAGCAGGCGGCCAGACGACCGCAAAACGCCAAAAGAAATAAAAAAAAGCCCCAAAACACAACCTTCATTAATCTTATTCAATGTCCTGCACATACTTACATGTGACCCAAGAAGAACTTTTCTCCTCGTTGCAATGCTATTTTTTTCTTAGTCAGGGTTTTCAAATATAAACAATTTGCACATTTTTAAGTTGATTTCGTTTTGCAAAAGCTCCAGAGGCTGTTAAACACACGCACAACAAACATACCCAGCTGGTGAGCTCAACTTGTGTTTGCTGCAGCAGTCACGCATTGCATACGTGTGTATTAAGTATACGTCGCGTGTTGTCCAGCAGCGAATTGGCTTTCTGACATCCGAAACCCCTTTGGCACATAAATCCACCATGCCGAGCAGCACTTGCAACTTTATTTGCACTACGTGCAGACATAAAGACAAATATTCAACTGCTATTGAAATTTAAAATAAACAAATAAAATACCAACATTTATTTTCAATTCAAGCAATTTAATGCATATTCAATTTGCAAATTATTAACAATTAAAGAACATGTGAAATCGATCAATTGTCAACTGCATGGATGCATAACATCAATTACCTGTGACATAGTTTTTTGGCACAACAACAAAATGCCATTTCTATAAATCTCATAAGTTGCTGTAAAGTTACGTTTTTGTTTGGAAATATGCGAATATATATTGCACATACGCCAAGTTGTCGCTAAATGCAATCAATTTGCTTATATGTGTGCATTTACTTTACGTTTATTCTTTCTTTTTTGAAGAAACAAATCAAGTTTTGTGCTTTGCGCATTTTTATTCAATTGTCATGCGATTTCAATTGCATGGAATAAGATTTGTCTATAAATTGAGTTTCTTATTCGTAGATGAAGATTTGTTTAAGAGAAATAACTCTTAAGACATTCTTTAGGCTTAAATTATGTTAAATAGTAAAGAATCCCAAACAAAAATACAAGAATGATTTAATTAATTGATAGATTAAGATAATTAAGATTTATTTGTATAGGTATAATTGGTAGATGCTTGACTTTCTTATCTTACGATCTTAACAGCTTGTTTGTTACTTGTTTGACTGACAGTTCAAGGATTATTTCATAAACAAGCGTTTCACTCAACACTTGAAGGCATTTTCTAGCAGCTTGCTTGATTGCCGCTTACAGTCCACACTGTTGCCGTTGAGTATGCGGTTTTGCTTAAAGCATAAACGGAAATCAAAGACACATTGTGCCGACGCCTTGGCAAGAGTGCAGTTCTATGTGGCAAAACAAAGACAACGGATGCGTCTGCTGTCGCTGACAGCAAATTTTCAAGTACAATATGTGTAGGAGGAGCAGACATAGACAGAGAGCGAGAGAGAGAGAAGAGATTATGTTGCTGGCATGTGACCCAGCTAGCATAACGTCACAGAGTCAATTCATGGCCTGCAGTCGACGCACATAAATAAAACTCAGTCAGTCAGCCAGTTTGGAGTTGTATCACAACTTGGTTAACTTCTTGACTGATGTTGTGGCTTTAAAAGCTTATTCCCATACGCCATTAGTTAAGTAATTATATATATTTAACTTTTATCGCATTTATATAAATCTCACAATTTGCGTATGTTGCGGATAAAAACTGATTTTCGCAAAAACTTTTAAAAGTTGTAATAGTCCACAAAACCGACAGAGAGAAAGTTTCTCATCACGGTGATGAAGCCCAAAATGCATTAAATTAAATATATATGTATGTATAAGTAAATAGAAAAACATTTTCTGCAAATTGTGCCATGAGCGCTAAAAAAGCAACAGGATTCACAATATATTCACAACAAGTTTTTCATTTTCGTATTCGTTTTGGTATGTTTTGCTTTTTGTCTGACTGTCTGCCTGTTTTTATTTACATGAAGTTTTCGATTTGTTTTCGTAGCGCTTGTCAACATTTCCGGCAACAATAAAATTCTTACATTTATTAAAAGCTGTTCTGAGTAAGCAAATCGCCTTAAAACGGTTTATAAAATGGTTCAAACAAATATTTTCAACAATTTTCGTTGCATGCTTTCATTTTCGGGAACACAATTGCAAGAAACACATATAAGTCGATTTATTTGTTGCGCTTTTGTTGCTACTGCATTAAAATTTATTGCGAAAGCACAACAAAAGTGTCGAATACCTTGACTTGTTTTTTTCTCCTTTTTTCAGTCTCTTCTTTTTCTTTTTTTTTTTTTTTGTTGCGTTGCAATCAGTTTTGGCGTAGTGTTTGAGCGCCGGAAACAGCTAGTTTTTCTTTCTTAACTGCTGCCAGAAAAGCAACACGTCGCGCATCTGTACTCACGTTGTTGTTGTTGTTGTTGATGTTGTTGCATGCATTTCACTTGATAAGCAAATATGGCTTAGAGAAATATGCATAAGGGCTGGTAGCGCGGCAGTAAAAATCAACACAACAAGCTATGGAAAATATGCATGAGCTTGTTACCGGTAGATTTTCATTTTAGATGTCGCCATTGCCTGGCATTGTTGATATTTGATGTCGTTGTCGTTGCTTATGATTAGGGGGCGTGGCAGGACTTCCTTTTACCAGCTGCCACTGGCACAAGCCAATCGAATGTTTAACTAATTTGGCCTTCTATGCGAAACACGTTTCTTAGCCCACATTTTGTCGTTGCACAACTTTAGCACTAAATTTCGATCAAGCTGCGCATGAGAAATGCTGCTAAGGACAATAACAACAGAACGACAGCAATTTGTGTTCGGCAAGGACATTTGTGGTATTACTTTTATGAGGTGGTTATTCAAAACTAACAAGAAACTGCAACGACAACTTTTCGCCAAACAACAAAGTGTGTGGGTGAGTGTGTGTGTAAGAGTGCATTTGTTTTTGACATGCCTGCATTTAGTATTTTTTCTCACCGAACCCAACCTCCCAAAAGCAAGTTAAGCAAGAACAAAACACGTTGTTGATCACACAAAGTAGGGCTGAGACCAGTCAGTACCAGAGTAAAAGACCCCAAGACTTGGGCGTCAGTATTTTCTTTATTTTTCTTTTTGTTTTTATTGCAAGTTCAAAAGGTAGTACAAGTGGGTACGACATGCAAGCTGCCGTCCAGGCGACTGCCTTCGGCAACAACTACAACTCCAATAATAATAATAATAATAATATGGCATAAAAAAAGTCAACTAAAAACAAAACATTGACATAAAAAAGAAGAAAAAAAAGCGAGGGGCAGCAGGTGAACTGTAAAAGCTGCTGCGGTTGCGGTTGCTAAACTTTTCCAAAATATGTTCTTGGAGGAAGGGTGATATCATTTTGAACTTAAAGTTTAATAGTTACTGTGAAGGTGACTTAAAGATTGCTAAAGGAGTTTAAATAAAAAAAATGTTGGCAACTTTTTGATTGATATTTAAATTTATCAACAAAAGTATTAAATTTTTTCATTCAAGAAACAAAAATTTCCGCTGCTGCTTTAATTCCTAACGGTCTCTAGGGTAACTCCTAGTCGTGCTCAGCTGCCGTACTATTTTTTTATTTTTTATTATTTATTTAGTCCTTTGACTAACGATGTCAGTGAGCTCGAACATATTTTTTTTTGTCGTTTTCTTTATACTTATTAGTAGTTTTATTTTTTTTGCGCCAGCTGCACGCGTTTTTTTTCTTTCTCTTTTGCATTTAATTTTTTAAGGCTGTGTTTCTCTGTGCTTGTAGACTTGTGTCATAAATTTTTTGCAACTTAAACGCAAGCGTATATTCGTTTGTTTTTGTTTTTGTATGCAAATGTGAAAAATCTGAAAGCTTGTTGTAAAACATTGTTTTTTGATATGTTAATCGCGCTTTGCATGCAATTTTCCTATTATTTTGTTGTTTGTTAAACAAAAGTAAAGTTCAAAGCTGTTGTTGTTGAATTTAAATTACTTTGAACTATGCCACAGTGTATAAATTAAATGAATTAAGGAGCAGACACACACACACACACTCAATTGGAAATATGCTCACATAAATGCTTGGCATTTTATTGTTTGCCTCGTTGAGTTGTGGTTTGAGACTGTGTGCGTGGTTGTGTGTAAGTAAGTGTGTGTTTTGGCCATAAAAGGTGTAAGACTGCCATAAATGCCTCATAGCACCAACAGCAGTTATTGGTTTGCGTGTGTTTGTGGGTGTCATAAAATGTGCGTAAAACTTGCTTATGGCATTTATTGATAAAACGTTTGGCCAATGAATTTTTATTTAAAGCATGACTAAATAAAATTGCTATTTATGGCAAATAAAAGCTTGCAAGTAAAACCCATTAAATGCTCGAACTATTTGTAACTTCAACTTTTCAAAGAGATACAAATTTTCATTTCATTTGAACTCAATTTGTGAAAATCGTATTGATTTAGTAGTCAAAGCAAGGACACAAATGCATGTCAAAGAAATTTGAACTTAATATTGATTTGTTAAATATTTTTTAGCTTGAGATATGGCAACTAATGAATTTGGCAACAAGGCAGGAACTCCGCATAAGCTTGAAAATTAATTGAAATTTATCCAAGCAATGTGTTTATTTTATTTAAATCTCAAGGCACATTTTCTACTTCAATAAAGTTCATTTTCTTTAACCACAAAGTTGCTATTATTGCTGTGAAATATTCGTAAATGAAACGCATTTCGCAATTTGACAACTTGTTGACATGTTTATTGGCCCAGATGCTGTGGATTTTTTTTATCAAAGAAATCTGTTATCAGCGTTCAATGTCGAATGTCAATAGCTAGTTATCGATACTCTTTGATAAGTTGAGATAAGGAACAAGAATAAAAGCCACATACAGCCATAAATAATGTTTCAAAATAAAATCAACGCTTGTGACGTTAACTTAACGCTCGCAAATATATTAAAAAGTAAATAATATGAAGTGGACACAATTCTTTCTGCTGCTACTGTTGCATGTGCTGCATGTTCGTTGTCAACTGCAGTGCAACGCGTTATCTAGCAGTCGGCAAAAGCGCATTGTCATCCAGAATCCGGTGGCAAGACAACTGAGCGAACTGGACAATTGCCAATATGAGGTGGCAGCATGGAGCCCCCAAGTCTGTCAAGTGCGCATCGATTTCGAACGCTTGGAACTGCCGCAGCCGCAACTCAATGCCAGCACACAGCGGCTGGATTGCGTCGATTTTATGCAGGTGCAGCGTTTTCAGCTCTGCGGTCGCAACAACGGACAGCATTTGTACGTGCCGCTGCAGCGCGGCCAGACCCTTAAATTGCACTTCAAGCTGGGCAGCCACTCAACGCAATCCGTGTGGCAGCTGACGCTAACGCAACTCGAGTGCCCCCAACATATGCTGACCACGGCCAAAAAAAACCCGCAGCAGCAGCTGCCTCAGCTTCAACAGCAATTGCAAAACTTGCTGCCGTCAACGCGACCAATGTTGCCATTTCTTAGCAATCTGCTGCCACGCACCATATTCGGTGGCAACTCTAGACCGAATCTAATTCAAACGCTTACAGCACCATCGCTAGCCGATCTTCCCCTTTTGGCTCCCCCGGGCTGTGATCAGTATTTTAGGGAGGCGCAAGGTGGCATTGTTAGTTTCAACTTTGCTGGCGGCGTTTATATGCCAAATATGAAGTATGTCATTTGTGTGGCAGGTGGTGCAAATCAGGAAATAAGGTGAGTGAGTGTGTGAGTATGAGCAAGGCAAGAAATATTTTTCAACATTGTTTACAACAATTAATAACAAGGTTTATCGAAACAAAACTAGTGGTAAAGTTCAGTTACCTAATGGCTATCATATAATGATAAGCAATCTTTCATTTCATAAGAAAAAAATCTCAAAAGTATTCAAACTAAGAGCAAACATACATACTTACATCAGTCATGTGCAAGTCATTCAACAATTTATCGATTGTTTCTTCTGTCCCCTTTTGTATAACGTAATGTTTTATACCCTGAATGACATTTACAGCTACAACATTGAACAATTTGCCCTATCGAAATTCAATGGTGCGTCTGGTGCTGGCTATGATTTGGATTGTCACAGTACAGTGAGTACAATGGGACGTGCCTCGGACTATTTGTTAATACCCAATGCATATGTGGCCAACAATCAGGCATTGCAACCCACTTATTACTGCGGCAATGAACTGGCTGGCAACAAACTTATCGCACGTCCGCCCTTTGTGATTCACTTCTCTAGTGATGCGCAGACGAGCGCATCGGAAACTGGATTCCAATTGACCTATACAGTTCAGCAATTAAACGATGCGACGATATTGTAAATTTATGTCAACATTATTATTCTATGCATTTGCATTATTAATTATCAAACTGTGTACTAGTAGCTGCCATTTGGCAACAGTTCGATTTGAATGGCTTAATTAAATAGCCTAGTGCAATGGCATTGAAAATTATCCAAATATATATATATTGCGTTATTGTGTCAATGTTGGTGCGTGGAAGTGGGGATCAGATGAAAAAGTCGTTAATTTAATGAAGTTTTTAATAGAATAATTTGTTCAACTTATTAAATATTTTTTAAAAGTCGTTAATAATTATTTTCTACTTACAAATTATTAATAATTATTGTTTTTAAAAAAACCCTTTTTATTAATTTGCGGCAATACATGAAACACATTTTACAATAATTACTTTAATTCTTTTAAGGTTATTTAAAAATTATCTTCATATTTTTCTACTTTCTTTGTGGTTTCCAGTGTTATTTGCCGATTAAGTAATGATGCATTGCTTTTAATGAATTTATTTAACTTTATGAGTTTTTTATGTACACAAATGTAGAGTTTTTTTGCAGTTCTTTTCACTCTCTTATGCAACATGTACATTTTTTTTGAAATGCAATGTCGTGTAATGTGTAATTCAACTGTCCACTTTCCCACCGATCCACTATTCTGTTTCACTCAATATGCGACTGCATAAGCGGATACGTAAGCATTCATGGATTTTGCAATGACATTTTGACGGTGCTGCCATTTTTGCTGGTACCCCCACCCCCCCACAGACCAGCCACTGTATATTTAATGTGAGTTTAACAAAATGCTGCGGTGCAGGTGTGAAATTTGTTTAAAATGCATTTTGCCAGCCGTTGCAGCATTTGCGGATCAATAAATTGCGGAGCATCGGATGCGGAAGTGAAATTTGCGAATGAATTGATTGCAAATGTTTGCGAGCAAAATGAGAGACCGCTGTTGAGTAACATACATTAACATACATACACGTATGTATATCCCACTGTTCATGTAAATAATATCTAATGCCAGAAGGGTAGTAAGTGTAAGTGTAGGTGTCATGTGTGTGTGTGTGTGTGTGTGTGTGTGTGTGTGTGGCAGGAAAATGAATATGAAATGCAATTATGCGTATACAGTGTAAAGTGTCTGTAAACACAATGAAATTGCATTTGCATCGATGAACCGGTTCGTTGTCGTCGTCGTCAGCCAGGAAATTGCCTTTCAAATATGCATAGTCATATGCTTAAACAGAAGACACAATCTGCTGCATGTACATACTTTCAATGCGCTAAGCCTTAGCTTAAGCTCGTTTGCCTTGCGACACATGCAGTCGGCGGTCTTGAGAAGACCTCTTCAAAGAACCAAGACAGAGAAAAAGAGAGAAATAAACACATTCTTCTAGCGTTCCATTTAATACTTCTATCCTTTGGCAAATTGTTTTGCCAAGCAGCAGCCGTTTTCAGTTAATGCTGCAATTTTTGGACTTTCGTTTTCAAAGTGTAGCCTTTGGCTTCATGCCAGGCACAAAGACATAGGCAATCAGTTGGTGGAAGCTCCCCTTGTAAGCTTTAAGTTCAAACAATTCACTGCAAACAATTTCACAATTTTAGAATTTACTAGAAAGAGAGATTGCCCGATGCTGTTCTTGCTGCATTTCATTTGCTTCGCCATCAGCCAGCAGTAAACAAAAGGCGACTTTATTGCTGGAATTTTATGTGCACTTCATAAAAGCACGCGGCAGCAATTAAAACGCACTTTGTTAGCGCTCGAACTCTCACACACACACACACACACACACACATATATATTTTGACCAAATGAGAATTCGAGTTGTTGGGCAGCTGCTGAAATATGTTTTGTTAGCAACGCGTAGTTTTAATTACAACATTTTCGAGCTTCTTTTGCTTTGTAATGCTAGAATTCAAACTAAACGACAGATAAGCCCAAAACTTTATCAGCGCAAACAAAACAATGCTTAACATTATTCAGCATACAATGCTGAAATTGGTTTTAATTTGTGTTTAGTTAGAGTTGAGAAGAGCATATGTCTGCACTCAAAACAATAATTAGATTGGAAAAAGGAAAAATAAATATATTTCTGCTAGGTTAAAAAATTTAGTTGAAAAATCTGGTTCTGTTCCAAAAGCCATTTAGAATAACAAAAACTGTATCATGCGATTGTTTCAATATCCGCAAGCCAATTTCATAGTTAGAATGCTATATATTAATAAAGAGATATACATATACGGACTAACAAAAAAGTGAAAACGAAAATTTCGTCCTTGTTTTTCAAATTGCATTTTTAAATTCAACTAACATTGTTAGTCAACGTAACGCTTGTTGTTGTTGCGGCTCAAATTGTTTTTTCTCGTTTGTGTTTTTTTTTTTTTTTTTGAGCCTGTGCATCCTGTGTGTCAGTGTCAACTTTGCAACGGCTGTCCGACGCCAAAGGCCAATGCAATTTGTGCGAAAATAAAATTTGTAACGCATAGAAAATTGCAATATAAATTTTCGAAACGGAGTTGGCAGCCAGCGAAAAAAATTGAGATTACTTTTAAAATATGGGTAGCAGCATATTGTGGTTAACATTGTAGTTAAAATGTCAACTAAAATTAACTGAAAAAACGATTTATTTAATTGGGTTTGATAAAAAAAAATAATGTTTCACAGTTTTAAGCGAATCTATAAAATGAGATAAGATAAAGATATTTATGAATGAATTTAATAAACATTTAATTCAACACACTGAAAGTAGCTCTCTATCTGTCAGATAAGAACTGGCCTCGACATTGATATGTATGACAAGCGAACGACCCTTGCTAAGGGCCGTTTGCCTCCAGCCCAAAAACACAAACATTTTCATAAACTAAAATGCCAATTGAATAACATTAAATTGTGCGCAAAATGAAGCCAATCAACACGTTCAAGGAAAAGGGGCTGCCTGTCGAAGGGCTGTCATCGTGACAAAGGGAAAAATTAAGCAGCTGAAACAAAGCTTCATTTAGAAAGGGCCAAAGCCAAAGTCAAAGGCAAACAAACGACAAAAAAAAAAGATAGCTCCAGCCAATAAAGTCCAGCAACAAGAGAGAGAAAGAGAGAGCGACTAGGGCCACAAAACCAAACTGAATGCATAAGCACAGTAAGGCCATGACACTGAGGGCACACACACATTCATCCTTTGGCTTAAACACAACAAAACACAAACACACACATACAGAGAGCCAAAACCAACAACATAATCTATGGGTTGTCAACAAGCCGGGCGAGTGTGTAAGTAAGAGACCATAAAGGCGGCAAAGAAATCATATAAAAAGCAAAAAAAAAAATGAAGATGAGTTAGAGGACTCAAAGCTAACAAATTAGTATGCAAGTCAGGCTGCAGATTAGGACACCAAAGTTTTCGCGACACAAACGGACAACAGCAGGCAGCAACAACAATGGCAAATACCATTATGTCTGAAAATGTCCACACACACACACACACACACACACCCACACACATACATTGCCATGCATATTTACAGGCATTTTATTTTACTTTTTCTTTAGACTTAAACCGAAATAATGAAGTCACTCACCGGCCCGATCTGTTGCTCTCAGTATTCGCAAGCCAAAACCACAGTGCATCCCAACAAAAATTAAAAAAAAAAAATTAACGTTACTTGCAACGAATACTCAATACACTTTGGAGATACATATCTTGATCTCATCTATATTTAAAACTTAAACAGAACCTTCATAAAAATTCTGAAAAAACTTTAGCACAAGTAATTTATTTTAATACATACTTTAACGACTTTAGTCCATGAGTCAACAAACTTAAAGGCTCAATGATAGTCGTACCTGCTTTGTGGTTTAAGCCATACAACTTTTTTTTTTGTAGACGTGATGGGTCAACCTGTGAGAAGATTTTGTATGTTGTTGCAGTATTTTAACAGTTAAGCTCATTCAATCTTTTGAGCTTCGTTTTGGACTATGTGGAATTTTTGTTTGCAAGAAATTCATTCAAAATTCCTTGCACAACTGCTCAACAGATAATACTAAAGGACGAGAAAAAAGTTCGTAGTTGGGAATGTAACACATGCAAAACTATGCTAAATTGTTGACAATTGAACACAAATGCATGTCAACACAGTATGCAGCGCATTGTTCAAAAGCATTCTGCACATTACTTAAATCAGCGTAAATCAAATGCTGTCTGAAAATTTTGTTCATCAAAGCACAATAAATTGCTATGCAAAATAGATTCACAAAATCATCCAATACAATCTAATCCAATCGGATTCTTGCTGATTCGTACGCACTAAATAACTTTTGGGCCAGAAATGCCAGCAAATACGATACATAAATAAATAAATATAAATCATACTTGCATTGTTTATTTGTTCAAACATGTGGCAAAAACAGTATGTTTGCTGTTGTTAACTGAAAAATGCTGCAACTGTTATGCAAGAATATCCAATTAAATGTGTAACTTAATCATTTATGCTTGAAAGCATTTATAATGTTAAAAAACTTGCGAATGTATTATATAAAATATATTTAGCTAGTTATCTGTTTTGTTATTCAAACCTATACAAAGTACACTATTATATACAAATTGAAAGCACTTAGAGCTGCTTGCAACGGGATTTTTGTAAAGAATTTCGTAATATATACTTTTCAGAGCACAGAGAGAGAGAGAGCTTAATCATAACTTATGTGTATTTATTATAGTTATGGCCAACACATACAACTTTGCTACCATATAATTTTCATATTTTCATACATTGTTTAACTTGCAACGCCACCCACATCCTGAATGGTTATCCTCCACCCCATCCCCATACCATATCTCATCCAACAATGTGTGTGCAAAACGTAAGTTTGCGTGCCAGGCGCATATAAATTAGCCGCTTATAATATTCTGTTGGCATTTTTAAAATTTCCAGTTAGCAATTTGGATGTATGTGTGCGTGCGAGTGTGTGTGTGTGTTAGGTGAAAGAGTTCGTACGCCGTAAAGTATGCAGCTTACGTGCTCAAGGTTTTTTATTGCTCTTGCACCACCAGGCACCACCACAAAAAAACAAAAGCAGCAAAAAAGCATAAAATACAATTATTAACATATTAATAAATTTTAGCATATCTGAGAGGCCATAATTTTGTGTAATTTGAGACGAGCTGGTCAGTTGAGCAAACACCTCAAGGAAATTGGCCAACAAAAATGGCAGCACGCCAACTTGTTTGTTCGACCTTTTTGTGCTTTATGGCGCACTTCAATTAGCTGTAGGCTTATTTAACCAAATTGAACATTTTAAATAAACAGTCTAATCGCAAAAGACAAACAAAATACACTCAACCTTATCACACAATCAGTTGGTATTTTGTACGCTGCTGCTGGCTTCAAGTACTTTCACTTGGTCAATGGCTTCAGTATTCGTTTCGTTGTACCATTTATGATTCTTGGTCACGACCACGCCAATAATAACCATAGCGAGCCCAATCAATAGCAAACCCAGCCCAGTAAATTGACCAACTCGTGGCACACTTAAGCCGAACTGCAAGTGAAAAAAATTGATTAGAGGCTTGAAACTTAAAAGCGGCGGAGAACTAACCTTGACCAAGCTGATTACACCACCATCCAAGTCAGCAGAAAGTTGTATAACAAACAGTGGCGCATAATGATCAAAGGCAATGTCCTTAAGAAAGCTGTAAGAGACAACATTAATAAATCAAAGTTAAAAGTAAAACAAAAAATCTAGACTCACTCAATTGTCTCATCACGTTCGACCAATATACTGATCATAACTTGTCCTTTCAGACTGATTGGTATGCCAAGCTTAGGTTCCAATATGATATACATGCCATGTTCCGCAGCATTGGGCGACAGTCCAGTCGTATTACTACGATACGACTCATCTGTCATATAAAAGTGCGGATGCGACATATAAATGGGTGCGTAATACGCGGCTGGTGAATAATCTTGCACACCATTCATTGGACATTTGCGTTTGGCAACACAAAAACATTTCGTATCGTTCGACAGTTGGCCATTATCAAAGCTAAATTCGTTCGTCTCATAACGCCAGGCATCGACGCCCTGCACACTTACATTCGACATGCTGTACATATTTATGTAGCGCGCTGCATCTGGCAAAAACAAGGTAATCGATTCATGCCATTGGCGACCTGGCGCAAACAGTTCACCGGTGCTGCCATTAACCTTGCCGCACTCGCCCTCATAAAAGCCAGTGTGTGCCGCGCCTTTCCACATTTGCAAATCGCCCATACGACCAAGATCTCCACGACCCGTGTGTAGCGTTAAATTGCCCTCGGCCGTCTTTGAGTTGTTTCGCTTGTAGAACCAGCCAAAACTGTCGCTGTACAGCGGTATAAGTGGCGAATGCAAACGCTCGGCAAAGTCAATAAGCTCATGATAGAATCCATCGAATATCCATTCTCCAGCAGTAAAACTCAGGTACGTTCCACCACCCTCCCGATTCAAAGCAAAATTCACTATCTTGCGGAACGTTCGACGATATTTGCGTGCATAGCGTGCAGCAGTCTAAAATAAATCAGACACCCATAATTTTAAACTCTCTTTAAGTCAACTTCCTTGCTCACCAGTGTTGGCAAGTGTGGTGCAATAATGACATCGCTAAGAGTGCCATTCGATTTCTCTGGCACAAAGTGCCAAATGTGTCGGCCATAATAAGTAACCTCCGGTTGCTGCCACAACAGATCCTCTTTGACTCTGGTATCAGTGAATGTGTAGGGACCCAGTTGTTCGAAATTCGGTTTCACTTGCGGATTATTCAAGTCCTGAGGATTTGTCCAATTGAATAGATAGAATGTGGTGTACACAGGTGCCGGTAAGTCAATCCAACGTTTGTACATGAACGAATTGGGCGCCAATGGCAGCACGCTGCGCATCAATTGCCTTGAAATAGTTGGCCAGGCAGCGAGCAGCGCTGTGCCAAGCACAATTAGCAGACTGCCTAGGCCAAAGACCCAGATCTTTTGTTGGCGCACACTGCAGCACTTAAAGCACATTTCGAGCAACTGTTAACGAAACCCAAAAACTAACCATGTTTATAGCAAACAGAAAACATTAAGAAGTTAAAGACCCCGATAAGATTAACACCTTAATATGATTATTTCAATAGGCTTTCTTTTTGTTGGAAATATGCAAATAGCTCTTAAAGTATGCGTTTGATTAGATTATTGCTTTAATTAATTTATTACAGCCACTTAATAGGAGACGTTAACTTAAATGTTTTGGGCACTTAAAATTGCGTGTGGAAGAGTTTCGAGTTTTTTGTTCCTATGCAAAATGTTTGCGTGTTCGACTTGCAAGCAAAATGAAATGAACTTTAAGTAGTGCATAACTTTTGGCGGTTTTAATTTGAAATTTTATTTTGAGGTGAAAAATATCACGAAAACAAATACTCAAATATATCGAATTGTCTGTTGGAAAAATGAAATAAATTTATTTTTTTTTACTTGGCAACCTTCATAAAAAAACAAAAAAAATAATAAAATAACATATAAAATAACTTTACAAAAAATAATCGTATGCAAATTTTAATTACATCATAAACTTTATTTATTAAAAAACTATATTAATAAATCACATGGCTATAAATTTGATAGCTGTTGTTTAAGAGGTCATATAATAGTTATAACTAGCCATCGACAATGTTGCCTTATCATTTTTAGTTCAATCTTTTTGAGTCATCAGCGCCCGTTGGTGCGATTAGTGCCGCTTTATCAGCTGCCGCCTGACCATGCCAACTGCGTTTCAATGTGAGAAAAATACCAACTGCCAGAAGTATGCAGCCCAAGCAAAGGAAACCCACTCCGATGTAGCGTCCAATTGAAGGCACATTCATGATTAACTATAAACAAATGTCACTGAATAAACTGCGAAATGTAACTTGAACTTCTTTTCACATACCTTTAGTTCAGCAGCAAGCTCCTTGGTTATTCTTGCTGAGCTGGCAGTGGTGAAAAGTGGTGCATAGAAGCGCGGTATGCCTTTTAAGATGCTGTGTAACAAAAGGTACATAAAGATTGAAAAAGCAAGTTTCAATGGTATATAAATAAAGTCGAAAACTAACTTACTCAAAGTCTTTGTCCGGTTCGACTAATAACGAGACCATAACATTGGCATTCACCTGTAGCGGCACACCCAATGTACGATCCATGATCATAAAGAAATTGTCACGTTCATAGTTTGGCTCAAAGCCAGTTATTGTGCTGCCATAACTTTCATTGGCATACATAAAATGTGAGGCTGACAAATACATTGGGGCACCATCTGCTGACGGACCCAAATCCGTGGCGCCCGTATCTGGACAATTATTGGGCTGACGAGAGACTGGACAATAGCATTTCATTGCATCATTTCTTTGGCCATTGTCGAAGGTGTTTGGCGTTATCTCATATTTCCAGCCTTTGATGCCCTCAATCTCGTAGCTTTCGCCAGAGAATTCCAAGTTGATAATGCGTCGCGTGTCGGATATAAATATGGTTATTGCCTTCTCGATGGGCTCACCCGGTACAAAGATATCGGTGGTGCTGCCATTAAGTCGTCCACATTCACCCTCATACCAGCCGGTTTGATTGGCACCTTTCCAGAACTTAATTTCACCCAATTCCTTAATATCGCCAACACCGGTATGAACTGTAAAGATTCCCTCCGCCTCCTTGGATCCATTGCGATTGAGAAACCAGGCAAATCGATCTGTTTTAATCGACGGCGCCAAAGGATTGTTCATGGCATAGTTCAAAAACTCATCGTAGTAACCATCAAAGAGCCACTCTTGGGCCGTGTGTGTCATATAGAGAGTACCACCATTGTTGTTTAGAACACCATTAAAAATTGATTTAACTAACTTGTTGCTCGATCGCATTGTATCAGCAGCGGCCTAAAATTCAACTTCTAATTTAATTGTTCTAATCTCAAATAGATTTTTGTAAACTCACAATTGTTGGTAGATGCGGTACTGTTACGAGATCCGTTTGCTTGCCACCAGACATTTCTTCCTCCCAAAACCAGGTGCGATTTGGTTTGAAGGAAACGGTATTATTATCATGCCATTCAATATCCATTTTTTGGCGTTCCTCTCTATAAACATAGGGTCCTAATTGCACAAAGTTTGGCTTCACACCTTTTAACCTAACATCCTCGACATTTGTCCAATTCCAAAGATACATTTTCATATAAACCGGTATGGGTAGCGTTTCCCATTTCCTAAATGTTCGTGATGTGGGTGATAGTGGCAGAGCCTGGCATAAGAAACTGTTATAATGCATACAAAACTATAGCGAAATCCTTTAACTACTCACCTTGAGTATAGTATCGTCCAGGAAATTGGGCAACCATATTACAGCTACTAAGCCAACAATTGTTAGGATCGTACCAAGGCCAAAAACCCAGACCTTTTGCTGAGTCACACCACAGCAGCGACAACACATTTTTTTTGTTCGGAGCTGTCAGCGAGGAGTTCTGCAGTTAACTAACCCATTAATAACTTATCACATTGGTTTTATTTGTTTCATATTGCGATAATCGTAGCGTTATCTATTTTTTTGTCGTTTTGCTTTTTTTTCTTCGGTTGACTACTCACTTTTAATTGTTCTTGATCTTTATGACTTTGCGTAAGCGTCCTTTAATTTAATCGTCAGTCAATCGCTTAAGCTTTATCAGTGCCTAGATTAACACTTAGTTAATCGCTCTGCCACTGTTGCACACACTTGGCATATTCTTAGCATGAATAATCTGAATACTGGCAGTAAAAGTTATCTCAAGCACTGGTCTGGTCACGGGCTTCTATAAAGTGCGTTAGTTGCTTGTGAATAGTTTTGGCAAATAAGCTAATCTTATCTCAACACAAGATGTTAATTAGATACGAAAGCTATGTGCTTGTTCGCTCTCATAATGCTGTAGGCCCATCTTGCTATCTCTTATCATATTTCTAGCCACAACGCGTGAGTTCATTTAATGCATTGTATTTCGACTGGCGAATTATGTTTTGGGCCTGTCATTAATTGAAATACCGAAAGCCACAAAAGTAAATGTTGTGATTAGCATATAACATATTGATTTTACCACCATGGGCATTATAAATAATTGTACAATATGTAATAAGCTACGGGCAATATTAATGCCAGCATATGCAGCAGTTGGTTGCCACAATACACTTGAATAAATGCATAATCTTGCCGTCTCTCGTATGTGTATGTGTACCATCTGTGGCAGAGTAAAGCCTATGTGTGCATGTATGTTGTATGTGTGTGTGTGTGTGGTTAGGTGTTTACATTATAAATGAATTTGGTGATTTACTTTAAAATTTAGGCAAAAATTTAACCAGCAAGGTCTTAGTTCTATGTGAAAATCTTAAAAAATCTCCCATATTAAAAGTCTCCTAGCTATAAGGCTATTTTTTTTTTATTATTTAAAGTTATTTTTTTAAAGAACTTTCAGTTATAACATAAATAATTATAGCATTTTTAATAATACAAATACACACATAAATTGCAAATAGAATGGTTAGCTAAGAAAAGTACGACGACTGCAGTTCAGAACTTCTTTTTTTTGTAGCAACATCAGCTTTAGAAATAATTTGTTTTGTTAACATCATATAACACTTTGATTAAAACGTTTTCTATATAAATATAGTATGTAGTTAGTTAGTATATGCACTTTGTATTGAAGTGTCGATTGAGGTAGAGTTGCATTTTATTTTAAGCCTCAACAGAGCCTTCGGTTTCCAGCAGAGTCTTGCGGCTTGGCTGTAATGGAAAATAAAATAAAAATAAATCGAATGTTTCAAGTAAATTTCAGTTTGATTTGTTCTTACCTTTGGATGCATGAGTATGAATGGCAGCTCAGCGCACACCTCACCGCCCAAAGCGCCCAAAAAGAGCTTGACCTTGACCGCATAGGAGACAATAATGCCAAAAGCATCGCGCGCATCCTGACTGGCAATGCTGTGTAATAAAAAATAATTAAAGTTCATAGTAAATAGATACAAAGAATATAATTTCGTACAGTGTGGTGGAGGCCAGTGCGGTATCCTTGCGTTTGATGTCACCTTCGACGGCAATGCCGGCACGATCACAATTGGCCACCAAAGTAGGCACCAGATACATGACTTTTTGCAAACTAGAGCCAGGATTGAGTGGACAACCCTCGCTGGTCTCCATGAAGGCAATCGTATTACGGAATTGTCCATTCTGGAAGAGCACCACATCGACACCTTGCTGCACCATGGCCTTAACCTTCTTAACAACCTTGTTGGAGTTGTTGCGCACACAGATATTGACCGAAATCTTCTCGCCATGATGATACAGCTGCTTATCCAGTGTGACCTCTAGCTCCAGTTCCCCGGGCGACAAGAGGAAATCCTTGCGCACCACTGTGCAGGGTTGCATGCCCTGCCTAGTCGGTGCATACTGTACCTTGCGTATGCCCAAATTAATGGTGCTGCGTCGATGTGAACGATCACAATCGCTATCACCCGTAAAGATCTTCACAAAATACTGCACACCACAAGGCTGAGTCTCATCGCTGGCCTTCTGCTGCAGCACCACCGATGCTGGAGAACTGGTGGGCATTTGCATGATAAATGGGAAGGCATTGGAGCCGAGCTTCTTCAGTAGACGCTCCTGCATCTTGGTCAGCTGTATGTCCTCCTTCTGTGGCGGGCACACCTGCTGCGATGCCAGCGTCAGCTCCTTTTGGAATCGCAAACCTATCATCTCATCATCCTCACGTCCATAGCGAAAGTTGCAGACAAGCTGGACGAAAATCTTGCGATTCGTACGCACATACTCATCGTCCAGGACAATAATACCATCTGCAACACACACACACACGCAAATACAACCAAATGGTATAGTTAATACTGTTGTTGTGTCTTGGCCAATTAACACGTAACTAATAAGCAGCCTTGTGGGCTGTATTGTAACAGCATTAATTAAGCCATAATTTAATTAAGCTCCTTTTGCAAATCAACTGATTAAGTCAGTTCTAATTTGGTACTAAGTGGACTTAATGAATGTAAAGGGTTTGTGTCACATTTGTTGAAAGTTGTTTGTTTTTAATTAGTTTTGTTTTCTTTTTCTATCGCACTTCACTTTAACAATAATCACCTACCAATTGGCTCCACTTGCGTCACCGAATCCACAAATTCACGCCTATTCATATAGAGCGTGATCATATTGTTCGGTGAACATTTTTTAAACACTTTAAAGCTGACAACCATTTTGAAACTGTTTCTTTTATTCGTTCGTTATCGTATAATAATACAAAAAATTTCGCGCTCGAATATTTTGTAGTATTTTAAGTTAGTTTTGAACGACGCAGCGTTGCGTTGTTCGCGTCGTTTTCAATTAGCGGCCAACGACAAACCATCATTTATACCTGGCATTCTCAACGTGGCCCGGCAACAAATTCAATTAGCTCGCGAATTGTTGCATGTATTCCAGAGAATTTAAGCAATGCGCCATCTTTAATATGGCTTCCTTTGCTGTCTGACTCTGGCTTTGGCTTTGGCTTTGATATTGACATTGCTTTTGCTTGCTATTGTCCGAAACTAGAGAACAAAATCAATGGCTTGCAATGAAATAATACGCGCACAACATGGCGTATTAGCCATGCTAAAATAGCTAACTTAACAAAATTAATAATGTGTGTGCGTGCAATTCTACTTAGTTGACATGTTCTTTTAGTTTGTTGTTTTCGCAAATACAAAGTATGCTGAATGACGCATGTGGCATATTATTAGGAACTGCGAGCAAGACTTGTGTCGTAATTCTTACTAATTAAATTGTTAACAGGTGGGATGAGCTTTATTTTTTGTTTGTTTATTACACTTGGAGTGGCTTAAAGAATGAGTCATGAAATTACTTTTTTATTAAACTTTAACCTAAACTATTATTAAAACATTTTTTGTCGTTTCATAAAGATGATTTCCACTGCATGAAATTATGCATGCAAAAATATGCCAGACTATGGTCACACTCTATCTTTCACTCTCTCTCTCTCTCTCTTTCTCTCTCTCTCTCTTACACACACACAGTTGCCTGTCTTGTACGCAAGTTAATCATATTAGCATAAAGTTTGCCACTTGGCAAAGTCAATGAACGTTATTATTAGACTTCATACTGACATTAAAAATATATGAACAAAGTTGTCTACAATATATATTGTGCCATATTGTGGCTGTGTGTGTGCTTGGTCGTTGAATGTATGTGTGAGTGCATAACCAGTATGGGTAGAATATAAGACGGGGGTTGGTAGTCATTGGGGTCCAACAAAACCGGCAATGAGACTCTTAATAATAGCAAAAGTTTTGCACTTACATTCTGTAGGTTGTGTTAGTCAATGGGCGTGACCAGTGCCACGCCCCCCTTTCGCAGCCACCCATTTAAACGCTTTAGTTGGCTTATAATTGATGCAAAGTGAGGCGTAGATATTATCATGTACCGAACCGATGCAATATGCTTCATTTATAAGTACCTTACGCAAAGACAATTACACTCAGAAAAATGGCTACGAAGTATAATAGATCTGTTTAGAAATGATTTATAGTTTTTAATGTGATTATCAATGTTAATTTTTTAATCAAACAAGAATTTCAGCATGAATACAGCATAAGATTATTCAAGTTTTAAAATATATGCAATCTTTTTTTCTTACTGTACAACGCAAATTAAGTATATTGTTGGGTGTTGTTGCTTTTCGATATGGCTTTAAAGACGCACTCAAAATCAATCAAGTCTTTGAGGCAAAAGAGCCCACAGACCGCACCCAACATGCCATCAGCCGGCACCCAAGTCTTGTTTAATGGCTTTTGTTGTTGCTGTTGCAACTTATGCTTATGTATATTCGCTTTAACTTGTACCGCAGTTAAAGCCACGCTGGCGTTTAAAACAACCGCAAAGCGCCAAGAATAGCAACAACAACAAAAGCCAACTTCAATTACTTGCGCGCAATTGTGCAACAACCACCGCCTCTCCCCCTGTTTTCGCCTCCATCAAACTCTGCTTCTTTGAGCGCAACTTCAAGTTCTTGCAGTAAGCACATTTGTTTAAGTCCATTAGAACTAAGAAAACAGTTAAGGTGAGCTTAGAATTCTCAGATCAGTTTAAAGGAGGTTTATAAATTTACGTAAAATATTTTAAAAAATATTCAAATACTTAATATATTTTACACAAAAAATAAAATCAACTATCAATTAAACTCCGATATATCTTCGATTAAGCTTTTAAAGTTCCATTATCCTACTTTCTTTCAAGTATATTGACCTATAAAGTAAAAGAAAGTAAAACTGTGCCGAATCTGAAGTGGATTAAGACCACCCATGGACCCCTTTTTTTGGTCTCGTTAAGCCAAAAGCTGCTAATTTCAGCAATTCAATTGAATAGCCTGTTGCAAGACAAAAAGCGGCGAATGCCAAATTGTATTGGTGGCAATCAGTGTGATTGCCACAGCATCGACTCGGGCTAAGGGCTCGAAAGAGAACGACGGCAATCCAGTTAAGGCTCAAGTGCAATTGTCGTTTGGGGCCAAATTGGCTTGCTGTCGAGGTGAACAACAACACAGCAACTGCAACCCAAAGCCAAAGCATTCAGGAAGCATAAACAAAGGCGGCTTTTGGCTCAAAATAGTGGCAGTAGTTGCAAATGTTTTAAAGCCCGACTTGATGTGCCAACACGTGCGCTCTCAAAAGAAGTGGCTGGAAATTTATGGGCCAGTTGGCCAAATTTGAGCATCAACAGCAAACGTTGTCAATAGTATTACGATTATCATAGCCAACAGCACGTAAAATTGCAGCTATATCACAGCAACAACAACAACAAGAGTCTTGTCTTATTGAAGGCGAAAGGCAAACAAAAATTGGCAACATTGGCGCCAACGCAAATGTCAACAGCAAATGCAACAACAACTAACACTACAAACACGTAAGAGACAACCGATTTGAGTGTATGCAACTAGATAGATACCCTAGCAAAAAGTCACTAATTGTAAATTGCTAAAGATTAATAAAATAAAGTAATGGATATATTGAGTTATGCTTTGAGACTGATCACAATCTAAAGTGTAGCATACTTTTAAGGGCTTGCAAAACAATCCTTCTGCTTGTTAGACACTGCTTCATAACTTTGGCACAGGGTATTGTTAAAAACAATATTTTGGGGGTAAGCAACACCAACAAACGGCAATCAACGTTGTCACAGTCGCTTCCATTTCCAGTTACCATTAGTCGAAGGAAGCAAGTAAAGAAATACATAGAATAAAATAATAAAAAAAAAACCGAGAGAGAAATGCTTAAGTGCTGCATGAGCGAACCTTGGCAAGGACGACAGACCGAGACTGAGACTGAGACTGGCGCAAAGGAAGTGAAAGAGAATGGGAATGTGAATACGAATGCGAACGACGACGTCATCGTTGTGGCTGACGATGTGCAAACTGGCGAAGTGACAGCAAATGGCGCGGAAACTGTGTGTGCGCCAACGTCAACTAATCGTGGGTGAACAAATCTCTATATGTATATATATACATCTAGTACACACATTTATACATTGACAATATTTAAAGCTGTGTTCTATTTTTTGTGCCCTGCCCCAGCCCCGCCAGGTGTTTTGTGCTATGGGCCATGGCCACGGAATTTCTTGTTGTTGGCCCACTCTATTGCAAAATGGTGTTTAAGGCAGCAGCCACGCCTTATTGCCACACATTTACCGCCCACAGGCGTCATGGTCATGCAATGATTGCTTTGACATTTTGCATTGATGCGTTCAACAGCAACTGCTTCTGGCACTTGACTTTTGGCTGTGCAGCCAACAGTGTTAAGTTGACTTTGTCTCTCCTGCTGCCAGTAGTTAAATCAATTTCAATTGCTTCAACCACATGCGAATGGACAGCTGAAAAGTAAGAGCAAATAGGCCTTTAAAGAAAGCAAAATAAAATCACTTCAAGTAAACAAAAGAGAAACAATTTTCCATTACATACAACAATATTTTAATTGGTATTTTCAGAACAATCTTTTATCTCTCACTTTGGTACTTACCTTAAAGATTCCCCTTTGGAAAAACATCTTAGTTTAATGCTTCGATTTATCAACAATTTGGTCTACTTTAATATATCTCAGTTGTCTCTTTATAATGTTTTATAGTATGTTGTTGACCCTCATGCCAGATATCGTCACATGCTCATATTTCACACACTTGACATATTCTTCCATGCACTCTGCATAAGTTTGGCCAAAAAAGAAACAGAAATGTTTGCTGTGTGTGCACAAAGCCAAAAGGACTAGTTTCAGTTATACTTACAATGTGCAACAATTTGAGAAGAGGATGCCACAAAGCTGTTGTCGTCGTTGTTGTTGCTGTTGCTGTTGCTGTTGTTGTGTGTGTCGGGGCATCTGTTGTAAGCACAGTTTTGTCGCTGCATCCCAGAAATACCGTTATTGCTAGCTAATTTCCCCTGTGCATGCTTGCTTGTTAAATTGATCTATATTCGGGCAAGATGAGTGGAGCGGGGTAGTGGCAACTGCCGAAAAGTGGCAAGCCATGTTGCACAATGTTCGGACATAACGAAAAATATTGTCAAAAAAGGCTGATGCACAACAATAGCTGCAACTTGTGCTGCCTAACTGCAATATCGAAAAAGCTTCAGCACTCCACACCGCAGCCCACCTAACCATGCCAATCACTGCCTGCTCACCTGTTCATGGTATTTGCGGTGGGTTTTTGGACACAATTTCGCCGTTGACATGTTCAATATACAATGCTGCGTGCCGAAACTCGTTCGTTCCTATTCTAATATCTGTATATATACCTAAAGTCTGTGCATAAATAGAAAACATGGAGACCTCACTATATTTGATTGTCAGCACGTGTTGAGGACTAGCCTGTGGTTGACTATGTAGGTGTGTCAGTGTGTGTGCTTATGTGTGTACTTGCTTTTAGAATACAGTTGAATGAACCTTTATTCTATTGGGAAAGTTGACAACATTGTCTGCTGGCATTTATTATTGAAACTAAGTCAAAGTTATTTGACCTTGAACTTATAACACAGAGATTTGAGGCTATCAATAAATTGAGTATACGCAAAGTATAACATTTTTTAGTAGACATCCATTTGAAAAATTCTCTTTACACAAACTGTTGGTATATTAAGTTCCAGACAAAATTATTATGTTTTTATTCATCTTTCTTTTATTGTGTATTTTTCATATATATATAAATTTCTTTCGTCTAGCTGTGCTTTAAAGTACTTTACTTACTTTTGTCATTTTAAATTTACATTTTAGCCGCATGGGGCTGTTTTTACTTCAACATTCATGCCCTAAACATACACAAAGCATATTTTTTTTTATTTATTTTGTTGTTTTTATGGTTTTATTTCAGCTTGGTAACATAATCCTATTAACACATTTAATGGAGTCACATACGCGTGCGACTTTTTCTCATCATAAATCTGATGGCAGCCGCAGCGGGAAATGCGGAAATTGATGCCCAAGGCTGCTTGCTGCGACGTTAAGGGACGTTAAGCAGTCACAAAAAAAAAGAAATCAAAAAAAAAAGTGGGCAAGTTCTGCCTGCTGACTTCTTCATATATTAAAGATAAGTATGGCTTTGCTTTACCTTGATTTATGCATTATATTTGGCAATGTGAATTATAGAAAAGTTGCTGCAAAAGTTCATTCTTCACTGTGCCACATCAAATTAGTTCAGCGCGCCTTAGTATTAACACACAAAATGACAGCAACCAGAAATGATTGAAACTTTTTCGGTTTGCCGCAAATTCCAAAAACCACAACAAAAACTTGAACTTAGCTCCGCACAAATTTTTATGAATTGTTAAAAGTTTTTTACTATACCCAGGGGAGCGTTTTGGCGTCTACAAAATTATATATTGCTGCCACTTTAGTCTGGCCAAATAGCTAACTCATTTGGCTAACAACAACAGCATTTATCAGTTAAAGCTCAAATTTCATACTTGAATCAGCTTGAAGATTTTTTTGAAGCACAGTTGGGATATCCTTTTTGTTGGTCGACTTAACCGTTAGCCAATTGTCGTGCTCGAACAAAGGCTTTTACTGCAGCTGCTGCAGCTAAGCCTTTCATATCTCTGTGCTGTTTTGAAAGCATTTCGGAAAGGGGTATGCCATGATAAAAAGTTTTGAGACAAAATTAAAAAAAAACAAGTTGGCAGAAAATTAGGTTAGGATACTAGAAACTAGATTACAATCAGAAATGAAGCATCTTGAAATAAGTTTAAGTATTTTCTCAAGCTCGAATTCAAAAATACCTAGGTAAGTGGCATTTTCTAGTCGTGTTCCTTAACAATCTTTCCATTCCATGCAATTCGCATTTTGTTTTTCACACTTTCACTTTGGGCATATATATTCTGTCTTCTGGTTGCCTGCCACAAATGCGCCTTTGGTACATTCTCGACGTGCTGAGAGTACCACAATATTTGTGGCACAGTTTTGCATTACACTTTTACAGATGCCTTGGTTCCTGAGCAGGACAAGCCACAGAAGAGGATTTTTGATTTCATATTTGTCTGGAAATGGGGGGCAGGCTTGAATGCTCTGTATGCGGCAAATCCTAACTGTCGCAATAAAAGTTCAGCTCTGATATCAAGCTTAGTGCGCCTGCCACATGCCACATGTGTCGAAGCCCAAATGAAATCTTTCTCTAACAAGTCTCGGCTTTTTTTTTGCTACTTCTTTTTGGTTTTTTGACATTTTTGCTCTAAATATTTTTTTTTTTTTGCGTAAGCCGTTAAGGCAAATGCTAACAAGCATTCAACTCTTCTTTTTTTTGTTGTTGCAGTTGGCAACATTTGTAAATGCTTTGAAAAGCAATTAGTGCTGACAAATGCGTGTCCTTCCATTAAGGAGCTGAAACTTTATATATGTGTTTAACTAGAACACATAACACTAACTGAAACTGAAACTGTAACTGTGCCTGTGACTGTAGCTGTAGCTGTAAGTGTAGACATTGTCTGTCTGTCTTTCATGCCGTCGGGCATGTCACAAGCGATTTGTCATTCAGCAATATGTAGGGGTTAATAGTTCACTGGCAGCCTGATTGATTGGCTCGACTGAGTGCTGTATAGTTAGAGGATTTTTATTGTTTTCAGCCAAACAGTGCCGGTTACTGTCAACCTAACTGAAATGCTCAAATACTTTGCATATAGTATAAAGCGCTGACTAATCAATCAATCGCGTCATTGACAATCAGATGTGAGGAGTTTGAAATATAAGATGTTTGTCGCTTTAGGGTTTAGATTACAAATGCATTTTGATACATAAAAAAGCATCAATATTGGCTAAACGATCTGCTTAAACATGAATGTGTTTTAAATTTATCATAGAAGAAATCAAAAGATATAAATAACTTATCATATCGAGCAGTAATAAGTTATTGAACTTGAACATTAACATTTATAATAGGTATCTATTGTTGTTATTTTAGATTCGCATCATGGCCGATTAAATAAAATCTCACCTCAGATAAATTAGCTTGTATAGTACTAAACTAACCAACAAGAAAGCCAATGCATTTAATTAAATTTCGAATATTGTACATGCAAGTGCATAGAAGCCATAAAATCAGAGCGACAGGCGGCAGAAGTGGAAGTGCATAGTTGAGTAAACTGACTGATTAAATTTACACATCGTACCACAACTGTTGCACCGAAAACTAATAAAAAACCATGAAGAGCACTGGCACTGTGCTTGAGTGGATTTTATATTCCTGACAGGCTTGAACAAAGCAAAAGGTGCACCAGCTGTTAGAGATGGCAGCAAATTTTGCCTGAGGCACTCTCTCGCTTCAAGTTGCCAGTCAATTGATGGCAACAGATGGGAAACAAGTTGGCATCGTCTTTACCGATTGCTAGTAAAAACTTTTTATGTTTTTCTGCATAAAGCTCTCTCTTAATAAAAAATGCTTGTTGCTGCCTTACGCTGCGTATGCGCAACGTTTGTTTTCAAGTGTAAGTGGATTAAGACTGCAGTCCATCGTAGAGAGTGCTCTGTATGAGTTGGCCTTTTTTGAAATTTGTTGCCAAGCTATTTGGATCAAGCAGCCCATGTTAATCAATATGCCCGGACCTCGTCAAGTGTCAAGTGCAACAATATTGTTGTGCTATCTGAAGCTGCATCTAAAGCCACATGGCCCATTTACATGTGACGACGTGAGTGGCATAGAACGATGCTGCTGCCACACCAATTTCAAATGCATTTTCAATGCAGTAGCTGCAATGCACAAAACACTGGCCTTCTTCCCATATTCATGCATAAATTCAACTGTTTGTCAGCCACTCAAGTGCTATAGAAAAGAGCTTCAAGATTTCCCAAACATGCCAAAATGAAGAAAGTAAGTGTAAAGAGTTATATTGGGTTTGCTGGACAGTCAGTACCCTACTGGTATACTCTTTAATAAAAAAATGCCACTCTTCGTTTGCGTAACACACTTCTTAGCCAAAAGAAAGACACACACTAATAGACCCCAAATTTATCAGCTCGATTAATGGCTGACCAAAACAAATGACTGCAGCCTAACCATAATGCGCAGTTGGAACATTTCTAAAGAGCGTACCGGTTTTTAAGAGCATAATTTTCCTGTACCCTAACGAATGAGCAGACAATCAATGAATCTTCCAAGTGCACTTTGGCCAGTAAATCAAAGCCAAATATGGCAACAGAAAAAAGACAGCGCAGCAGCAGCAGCTTGTTCACAACGCAATCAGCAACAATAGCAAATCCAAATTCGAACTTGCAGTGCAGCCACACGACGGAAGTGTGCCCCAAAACGGAAACGGAAGCAATTTTCATTTGCGTTGAGTTAAAATGGTGGCCCTTGTGGTGTGGCTCACACTTGGGGGGATGAGCCAGCGGCAGCATCTGTGCACACATCTGTGCCACGACATGTTACAAGCATAATTCTAGTTGCCACACACAAACACACACACGCACACATACAAAGCCGCATAATGGGGCGGCAAGTGGTGACGCGCCCCAAGTAACCGCAGAACGTTGCAAATGCCGCATTTTTATTTAATAAATTGCATCGCTGATTCGCATTGTCCCTATTCGTTAAAACGCTGCGCTTCAGTTTTTGTGGATATCCATTTAGCTCAACTCTGGGTAAAATGGGCTGGATGCTGTAAAATTAAGAGCGAAAACAATCATTTTTTTGAAGGCGGCTTTTTAAAGAAAATCGAACTAAAAATATTAAATAAGTAAAATCCAGGGGGTAGTGGTGTAGAGAAAGACAAGTCAAATGAAGAAAAATTATGTATGGTAAAACATATTTGGGTGTTGTATTGCCGGCATAATCACATTTTAATAGTATATGAAAAATAATGAAGTAAAGAAGTATTAATATTTTATTTAAATTTCAGGCCAATAAAAGCACCAATACGGGGGTACGGATGCCAAATCTGCGGCCTGGCTTTCGATAACGAAATTTGTTCAGGTTGATCAGAAAAGGATAACGAGGATAACCACCGGACACAACAATCAACACCACGCTGCACAGAGACCTGAAACTGGCAACAGTTTTCGGTGAGATCAACCTGAGTCGCTATCGTGAAAGACTAGAGCGTCACAGATATCGGCTTGCAAAAACTCTTACTAGATCTCGTCCCGTCAGGAGGCTCAACAGGCGACAACCCAAAGGTCTCATTCTTCGATGTCCATTGACGAGATTCAGCAGAAGTTGACGCTTCATTGTAGTACTTGTATATTTGTTATTGTATTTGTTTATTTGTTGTTATAAAAATTGTATCATTGTATGCCTTAATAAACAATATGGAAAAATAAAACAAAAAAGGAAAATACTGGTGGGGCGGCACTTTAATTCTTTAAAAGCCGCCCTAAAAGTATGTTTTTTAATTTTAAATTTTATGACAAACATACACACACGTAAAAAACATACAATCGCACACACATACATACATACAAACAAAAGAAGAGGACATTATGCTTCGCTTTGGAATGTGTTTAAATTTGAGCTCGCATCAAAGTCAGGCTCAATAATATTGGAGTGCAATTTGCTTTGAGCGCCAATTAAAATTTAACTCTAATTGCTGCAGCGTTCATCTGCTGATTTATGTTCGCCTGGTACTTCAGCCAGAATTTGTATTGATTATGGCCTATTTTACCTCGCCCAAGCAGACACACACACATACAAACATACATACATACAAGCAGACAAACATACATACATACATATATACAAACAGAAGAAGAGGGCATTATGCTTTGCTCCAGAATTTGTTTAAAGTTGAGCTCGCATTAAAATCAGGCTCAATAAAATTGGAGTGCATTTTGCTTTGAGCGACAAATAAAATTTTAACTCAAATTGCTGCAGCGTTCATCTGCTGATTTATGTTCGCCTGGTACTTTAGCCAGAATTTCAACTGGTTTTAGCCAATTTTACCTCGCCCAAGCAAACACACATCCATGCAAACATACATGCGTACAAGAAGACAAACATCCATGCACACATACATACGTACATACATACATACATGCTTACATACAAAAAGAAGGAGAGGTCATTATGCTTTTGACAGCTGAATGTTAGGTGTATTTTTATTTTATTATAGCATACTTTTAGGATTGAATATGAATGGGCAGGGTGCTGAAAATATAAAATTTTATAGCATACTTTTAGGATGAAACTTAAATTGGGTCAAATGGATTTATAAAAAGAGCTCTAATAAGGTCGCATCCTTCCAAATTCTTAAAGGACATAGTGCGTTGGCATCGCAAGGACCAGCTGAATCGAACTGCATTCAACGTTTATGTGGTACTCTAAGAACCCAAACACTTAGAAATTTTCATCGGGAGGCCAAATAATTTGAGCTTAAATCACAAAACCCTTGTTTTCTCGAGAACTGCAAGGACGATTTCGATGTCCTTTGGACAGTTGATAGCGCTAATAAATACAAATTTTTTGACATAGGTCTCGACAGGATCTGCAAGGATATGGCTGAGTAAAACATGATTTTCTGTTTTTTAGAAAAGTCCTTATATTTCAGCTGTTTGAAGGACTTTTACCCTTTTGACAAGCTTATATGAATTGGCAGCGCAAGAACTATTTTTTGACCAAAGGACAACTGGCTAGTCCTTCAAACGGACGAGTTATAACGGATTTTGTGATTTTTCATAAATTTTCTGACCTACCCCCTTGATAAATTTTTGGCAAAATATTTTTGTAGAATTTCCAAAATCCTTGAATGCCGATCGTTAGACCTCTTTTCAGTGCGCTCATAAATATGTGTCCTTTCGATATCCTTAAGGATATGACTGAGTTATGGACAAAAAACTGATGTTCTTTTTAGGAAATACGTTGTAATCCTTGCTGATTTTCAAAGGACATTGCGCTTTGGCATCGCAAGCACTAAATCTACCGATTTGCATTCAAGGATCAAAGGGTTTTGCAATAAAATCTGCTCGACGCATCTCTGAAAAGGTGCAAAAAAGAAACCAACATTTTCGTTTTTATAGTATTTTCCATAAACTGTCACACTTTATTTCTGTTTTGTTAGTCCTTTAACATAAATACAATTTAAGTTTGTTATGTAAAAAAAATTAAATAAAATGATCTTATACAGATAAAAATGTTGTTTGCTTAATTAAATAAAAAATAAATCGTTTGGGTTTTATTGGTTGGGAACATTGAAATGATTGGATTTATTTTTATATCTCTTATGCTTAAAAGACATATTTGATGCTCTTATATTTTAGTGATTTTATTTTTTATATATGTTTTTATAATCTATGCAACTAGCTACGTGCTAAGTTTTTATATAGTTACTTACTTAAAATTTAATATGTATACTTATTTAATTTTAAGCCTAAACAAAACAGAGGCTGCTCAATTTCGAATCGCTTATGCCAAATGTACAATTTTTGAATTTATTTCTCTTCCAGTTTTTTTTTGTTTTTTTTTTTACTAATATTAAGAATTCCATTTAGCTTCATTTATTATATTTACAAAAACTATTTTTCATCACATTTACAATGTGTTTTTTTATATTTTGATTTACAACTAGCTGCCAACTTATTTGTTTTAATTTTTTTTTTATGCAAATTGCGGTTTATTGCTCACAATTTTAAATATACACACAGATGCAGAGTTATTTGTATATATTAAAAATGTTATAAACAAAACTACATAATATCTTGATGAAACTCTGGTAATATGCTGCGTATGCGCAATTATATGTTTTTCTCTTTCAGAAAATGGCAGTATGTGTATTAAAAAAAAATAATTCTGCAGGAAGAAATGCGCTGAGCCAACCCTTAAATTTCTAAAGTCTTAGTTAATTTCTTTTTGTATGTTAATAAATTTCTCAAGGCTTTGTAAAAATCAAATAATTCTTTAAAGGGGGAAAGTGCGCAACAATGATTAATGAACTTAATTACTAGAATTCAAATTCCAATTACTTCACTTCTTTTTGACCCCAATGATGAAAAAAAATGAAAGATGGAGAAATACACTGTCATTAATTATACGCAACGTTTGCCATGTTGAGGGCACGTGCTCTGGTTTACTGAGCAAACTCTCTTGTGGCTTACGTCGCTGTCGTACTCAGTGTTTGCTTGGCAAACTTACCCGCTGATGCTGCGGTTGCCGCTGTTCCTGCTGCTCCTGCTGCTGCTGCTGCTAAGCCCTTGGGTCAGTTAACGCTGACCAGCGGTTCCAGCGTGCTGCTCAAATGAACCAGCTGCTGCTGCACCTCACGCAGACTGGCCAAACTTCCCATCTGTTGCGGCGCCAGTGGTGGTGGCGGTGGTGGCAGCACCACAACCACAGCCTCAGTGGCTCCACCCACCGACAACATCGGAGATGGAGCGCCCGTTGGTATTACCGTTGCGGCCGCCGATGCTGCTGCCAGTGCCGTTGCACAATTGGTCTTGCTGTTGGGTAAATGCGATGCACTATACATTAAACTGCCCATGTTGGGATGTGGATGAACTTGGGCAATGGCTGGAGGTGGCGGCGCCGGCGGCAGTACTAGTTCATCAATGGTGCAAACGCGATCATCAATAGGAAATGTAAAGTTAATTTCCTTACCGCCGCCAGCTGAACAGTGTGCAGCATGCTTTGGCGTATTGCCATTTTCTGGACTATGAATGTGTCCATTTGTTGTTCCATTCGTTGTTGTTAACGTGCCCATTGCTGTTGTTGTTGTTGTTGCTGCTGCTGTTGTTGGTGTTGTTGATGATGTTGCTACTGCTGCTGCCGGCGATGTGGCCAGTGTCAGTGTTGTTGTTGTTGTTGTCGGTGAGCTGCCATTGCCCAGCGTTGTTATTGTGGTCGCTTCCAAATTCTTTTCCAAACATTTGCTTTCGCCTGAGGAGTTAAAACAAGCAGCAACAGAGATAAATTTTGGATATGGCAATGGGTACAGTGGGTGATGTGAAAGTACTAGTAGTAGTAAAGTGTGATGCTGAGAACCTAAATAAATATGCTTTTAAAAATTATTAGCATTGAATCAAATTAAATTTGAATTGAAAATATTTGTCAGTCAACTAAAGAATTATAAAATAAGTAATAAAGTTTAGTTGATAAAAAAAAATGTATATTTCTTTGTAACAAATTAATTTAATTTGCAACTCAACAATCAATTATTTCTTTGTTTACATTTTTCTAGAAATTTATAAATCTTTGAAGTTGTTTACCAACTGTCCGAAACACCTGTTTCAATTTACTTTTCCCGAGAAAAATGCCTTTAGCTTTGCATTAGAATATTTTAGTGCCAGGAAAATGATTTGAGCTGTACTAAAAATTCATTTTGATTCATTTTTCGCTAGAAATTTTCTGTTATTAATGAATTTTTCTGGTTTTTTAGCCATTAGCTCAATATACATTCGTTTGTCTAAACTGATTTGTTACTGTTTCTTGGAAATCTTCTAATGAATTATTTTCTGTACTTTGTTCAAATATAATATTTTTGTCAAAGTCTTTTTACAAATATTTAATATCATGTTTATCCAATTCAAGGTTGCATAATAAGATACCTGAACCATTTCTTTCTACTAGGTAATCTATCCTTATTTCACTCTGTGCGAACAAAAATCCTGGTTAAAGCGAGTGCAATTGTCAATACTCAGCAGGCAGCAGGCTGTCACGTGTCCCCGGCTGCCTGGCGCTATATTTGCAATGTGCCCAACTCCAGCGACAACATTCACCGCTTGAATTTTTGAGTGTAACAAAAAAAAAAAAAACATACGAATATTGTTGTTGTTCACGGTTTGTATGCGGCAGAGTTCGCTTTTTGAGGGATTCGAATGCGGTGTGGCAAAACTTTCTGTTGCAACAGCCTTGGCGACCATTTTTTTTATTGTTTGCCAAAAAGTATAAAAACGCTAAAGCACTGAAAATGGTAACAGCTACAATTGCGCAAAAATTCCAAAGTTTGCATTTGCGTTTTTTTGTGTTTTTGTATTTTTGTTTGCGTTGCGTTGCGAACGCTGCGTTTCCCTCGAGTGCGTTCTGCTGTATGGCACGAACATGTAAGCCCCAGGGCCAATTTGTGCTAAGGAAACTAAGTTAGAGGCAGCGGCGGCAGGTGTGTAATACAAACATTAAGGCCTGCCTCCAACTACAACAGGTCAGCTTGAAATTTATTTATTCCTCAATTGGGCAAGAGACGCTAGGGGCGCGTGGTCGAAAGGCTACTCGACATAATGAAGCACGTACTTGTAATTAATTAAGTGTGCGGCGGCAGCTTTCTTTTTAATTTCGACACAAAATTTAACCTGAAAAATGTTCTTACAAAAAAATGCCACATAAATAGCATGCTGTCCTAGCTAGCACAGGTAGCGCATACAGACAGTTTTTCATTTCAACGCCTTGCTTGAACTTGGCACATTGCCCAAGAGTATCGAAAAGAGTTTCATTAAATGTATACTCACTGCCATTAAGATGATCCTCTCTGGTATAATAACGTGCTCGATTCCTGGAGAAGCATGCAACCAGCGATAAAATTATGACGGCAAGCAGCACAAAAATGATGCCACCCAAAATAGCCAAGGTATTAAGACCGCCTTTAAAAAATAAAAGAAGTTAAATATAAAGAAGTTTTAATTACTTTTAAGCCGAATTCTGATTGCAAAAAAACAGCAATCAAGTTGAAAATTATAAATTTATTTGCATTTCGACACTTACCATGTTCAAGAAAGTTATATGATGTGCTTGCCGCATTCTGTTCCTCATCGCTGGTGTAATCGAGGCACGTGTGCAGCCCGCCAATGTCCAAGTTAATTATTTCAGCGCCACGTAAACTTTTCGGCAAAAAGCAAATGGGATACGTATCCCATTTCCATTGCAGCTACATCAATGAATGAAAAATCAACAATCAGCGACTTGGCAATACAAAAAAAAAATATATATATTCAATTGAATTGAAATTTGACTTACTTGTCGCACAACATTTATTAATTTGCCCATATGGCATTCGTCGCATATCAAGGGATTCCTGTCCAGCCGCACATTGCGTATACCCTGAATCCGTAGCACTGTGTCTGCATTGATGCCATATAATTGATTTCGTGATAAGTCCAAAAACTGTAAAGGAGAAAAACATAAAACAACTGTAATCATTTGGTGCATGTTAAAGGGATTTGCTTATCAAATAGCAATTAGCCACAAATGGTGCTCAAACATTGGTTACATTGGTTGTATATTGTATGTAGTTCTTGGCCAACCACAACAATAACAACCAAACAGCAACAAGAACAATGGCAAAAAGGGCTTAACTGAAATTTTGCGACGAGTTCTACAATTAAATTCAATTAAAATGAAAAGCTTAATGGCATATCAACTGATTTTTGTTTTTGTTGCTGTTCTAGTAGCGGCCATAAATTTGCCATAGTCAACAACAGAAGAAGAATAACAATTGTAGGCAATTGTGTGCAGCGACTGATTTGCTCGACTTGATTATACCCTGTTTGTATTCGCCTTTGTCTTTCATAGTAAATAATTAACAAACTCAACATTTTATCATACCCATTTGGAATAACAATGAGAGCGCCACTATGAAAACAATACACAAAGAACAAACGAACGCAAAATGAAATGAAAGTGACACGCAGGAAGGACACGTCGCACCAGAACAAGGACGAAGAAAGACAGCCAGCAACTGAAGTGAGGCAGGAAGCAAATGGAATGAGACTCAAGTTGGCGTAGGCACAATTACAAAATAAAACCATAGAAGTAACCGAAACTGAAACCGAAAACCGAAATGCGAATATTGTTGAAAGCCAACTGAAAAGTGCAAACAGGCAGCAATGCGATTTTGTCATTTTGTTGTCGTTGAGATATATACATTTGCAATTGGCCAAAAAGTTATCAACAAACAAATAAATACACAAGGATTGATCGTCCTTCTGCCGTGTTTTGCTGGGTTGGGTAATATAAAAATAACAATAGCATTGAGAGAGGCATGACAATCTTGTGCTGTTTGTTGTTGTTGTGCAAACAAATAAGGCAATAATTTGAACTTGGCACATTCAATCAGTGACAGGACAAAAATAACTTACCTCAAGCTCACGACATGGATCGATAACCTGCAACGCCATGTTACCCAATGCATTGCCCGAGATATTCAAATAGCGCAACTGTCGGAATGGCCTTAGTAAGCCAACTGGCAGTGGACCCATATCCGCAATGGCCAAATGCGTCAGATCCGGTATTAGCTAGAAGCAAACAATTAAAGCTCAATCAAGCGACAACTTTCTTGCACTCATAATGTAATTACCTCAAATGTTTCGTGAGTGTCAGTTAGATCCATATGGAGATTGCCACTTATATTGAGTGTCCTCAAATTGCTTAAACTGCGCACTGATTGCGGCTCCAGACGCACCAGTTTATTGTAGGACAGATCCAGAAAGGTTAGATTGGTCAGCTGTAGAAAGGAATCGTTTGGTACTTTGGCCAAGCGATTGTACGATAAATCTAAAGACGGCCAAAAAAAAACAAAGTAAAAGCAAATCGTAAGAGTTAGCTGGAAGCCCAAATGACTATAATTTCAATGGCGCACCCAAGTGATTAAGACTCTTCTGCATGCGAAAGAGTTGGTCCACGACCACAGACAATTGATTGCCATCGAGTAAAACTTTTGTGAGACGCTTCACGTCGCGATATTCATCCTTGTCAAGAAATTTGAACTAACACAAACAAAAAAAAACGGGTTAGAGGAATGAAATAATTGGCAAATGGTTGAGAAGACAAACCTCATTGCGTCCCATATCCAATTCGCTTAAAAGCGGCAATAAATTGTACAACTGCGGATTGATTTTTTTCAACTGACAATTGCGGCATTTGAGCACTTTCAGTTCCTGCAAACAGTTCAAACAAAGAGAGAGAGAGGGTAACGGAAAGTTATTATAGTAACAGTTGCAAACTGTTGTTGTTGTTGTTGTTGCGGTTTGCTTATACTCACGGAGACATCGCGAAAGACATCCGGCTGTAAATCCTGTAACGGATTTCCGCTCAAGTCCAGGTACTTGAGTTTGCTCAACATGAAGAAGTTGCGTTGCACAAGCTCCACAATTGAATTATCAGCCAAATTAAGACGTCTCAAATCCTGCAGGAGAGCGTCCCCAAAACAGAAAGTGTTATGCAATTGCCCAATTTCAAATTATTAATGACACAAAACGCAAATGACTTGTAATAATTTATAAATCTAACCGGGCAGCACTCTGCATAGGAAACAACCATTAAACATGAAGGTTGAGCTAACTGCGGTATGCGAACTTTTATACACTCTTTCAACTTAAGCTCAATCTTATTATTTTTTGTTTAAACTGACAAACTTTAACTTAAACTCTGCCTTACACACCTCATGATAAAACCATCATACCCTGTTTTGAGTGTGTGTTCAAAAAAACTTTTAAGCGCTGCTGCAGCAAAGGAACTCAGAGATACAGTTTGCAAGTGCAGAGAGGAAAAGGAAGTCAAAAACATCAGCAGCAGCAGCAGCACCAGCAACAGCGGGTAGAACAAAATCGAAAGCAAATTGAAGAATACGCAAAGAAAGTACGAAAGTTTTGTGCTCTTACACTTCCGCCCAAGCCGTGTCGAGTCGAGTCGACCGGCGAAAGCAAAAGCTAGATTCAGTTTCAGTTGCAGCAGCTGTAAGTGCACTAAACTTAAATTGAAGCACGTAAAAACTTTCATTTGCACCAAGAAATAAAAAAAAAACAAAACGAACAACAATTTTCGGTGCGAGGTATTAAAAATTCCATGATATTTATTACAAAGTGGCTCAAAGGCACAGAGACAAAAACAAGGCAGTAGAAAGCTGCGCTAATATTTGAGCAAGTTTACTTGTTGTTGAATATCGTAGCATATCGAATAACAAGAGAAGTGTACAAGAACTGCATTTGAAATAAACAATAGGACAATAAATGCCTGAGGATGTTAAATGAACAATGAACTGGAAGGCATTTTCGTGTTTTGCTGTTTTTGATTTCAATCATTGCCTTTTCTAGCGTTAATATTCAAACAACAATTTTGTTAGAGCTGATATAATACTTGGAATTGTTAATTGAAGTTCTTGTTTATTGATCTAAGAAGCTTGTTTTAAAATGAATAATTTAATGTCCTGTCTCTCGATTCATTGACTAGCCTTTAACATATTTTCACATTTAGCTGGAAATGCTTCTCGAGAATTCATTCATGAATTCTTAAGTTATGAATGTGTTCGATCTGTTTCGCTGAACTTTCGCTTTAAATATTTATTATCATATATTGTTCTACATTGTTTATAGCATGGTTTTTGAACTGCAATAAAATAAATGAAAACTCACCGTCAGATGGCGAAATGTTGAGCTGGCCATGCGCAAAATTTTATTTTTCGATAAATCCAATTCATGCAGATTGTCCTGACCGCGAAAGTTATTCTCAGTTATGTTTGTTATGTTATTCTTCGATAGATCTGCCATCACATCCATTGACAGCCAGTATTGTAGTTGATAGTTATGCAATTTCGTCAGCGGTTGTTCATTGGTCGCATGAAAGTATGCAACAGTTTTTATATTGCGCATTGGTTGAATTAAATAAAATGGAATATGATATTATTGTTTGATATTGCATATAAAATATAAATGTATACGTTGGTCAGTCAGCTATTTTAAAGAACCACATAGGGCTTGTGTTATTGTATTTGCATTTGGGTGTAAACAAATGTAAAAACCGAATAAGTAAATAAAGGATATTTACAATGCACAACGAACCGAATGCCATTTTAAAAATAAAACAAAAAAACTTATATAAAAAGAACTTGAAAACAAGAACTGCAAAGAGAAAGCACAAAAAGCACACAGAGACACAAGTTTATTTTCGACTCCAATACATTGTTGCTTTACAATTTAAAAGTTGCCGTAGATAAAGCACTGAACACAGAACACAATACACATACGCCCTTTTGTCTAGGCAACATGAGTAGCATTTTTAGCTAACAGCCAGGATAAAGAGAAAAGAAGTAGCGACTTTTGTTCCAGTTTGTGTAGTTAACTGTGCCAGCTAGAGGGAGTTGTGCTGTAGATTTGCCACGCCCACTTAAACATTTTAAGCATTTGCTAAAAATTAATTCAATTAGAAACGACACAAAAAAACAATGAAAAAAAGGAATAGAATAGGGGAAAACATTTTTAGCTGCAGCGACGAGGTTTTTTTTGTTTTGCACATCATGTTGAAGTTTCTGTGTGTGTGTGCTTTATGCCGACTTTTGACTTTTGGCAAGAGTAAAAAACAAAGATTCGCGCATGTAAATAATTGGAGAGCCCGAACTTGCGATTCCTGGGGCCCCGTTGTGCAAACAGGCAAACAAACGAGCAAACAAACAGACAGACAAACAGATGGAAGGCGAACGAAGCGCACATAAAACACAAATAAACAAGCTGCAAAAGCGAACGACGAACGATATCGACGCATTGCCTGGTTGTGCTTTTACTTTTGATTTTTGGGCCCAATCTTATTTTATTTCTGGGTCGCTTTACACTGTTTGTATGGCGCATCAATTTCAATTTTATTGACAAATACAAATAACCTAAAAGCTACCGAAAATAAAATACTCTTAACAGTTCGTAACTTGTACTTTTGTTTGGCATTAACAGAATAAAGAAACCAATTTGTTCGATTGATAATCTGTTAACTTGCCAAATGCTAATAAACTCGAACTCAAAATTCGAAGAAACATATTTTTATGTTTAAAACAAAACGCAACCAAATCTTCTAAAATCTTCTTTAGAATATTTTAAATTATTTCAAGTGATGTTCTTCTGAAGAAACAAACAAGCACGAATACCCTACTTATTGCTGTCAACCGCAACGGCGCTCATTTGCACATTTTGTGACGAGCACTTTTTATTGGCGTTGGCGTTTTTACGATGCTGCAGGACACAGCCGCAATGTTTAACAGCGTCCCGGTTTGATTGTATTATTTGCATATCGCTGTTGCTGCTTAAACTTTGAAGCGCGTTTTATGGCAGCCACCATAAACAATTGATTACTCACCTAATATGCGTAGATATTTAAGACCCCAAAAGGACTCGGAACCAATTGCCGGCAGATTGGAGTCCGTAATGCGTAACACTTGCAGCTGCATAAACTGACGCAGTGCCGGTCCAATTGTTATGGAATTTCGTGGTCCACGTATAATGATTACCTTCACATCAATATCCAGCTGAATGGCCGATAGAGAGCTCAAGCCGCCTGTGAAACAAATTTAAAATAAAACAACATTACAACAAACTATTATTCACTGTGCGCAAAACTGGCCAACAAAACTAATGTAGCTCGGGTAACAATAACTTAAACGTAACAATGCCACAACAAGATCATTAACTGCAGAATCCAACCTTGGTTTTTCTTTTATTGTTGCTTTTCGTTTGCATGCAAACAATGTTTTCGGTAAGTTTTGTATGAAAATAATAGCAGTTAGCAGTTATCCTTTTAACAACTGTGTAACCCTAGCCAACCATTCACCATTCGTATTCTATACAGTTTTTTGTGTTGTCGGCTTTTATTATATCATATTCTCCTGAACTGTGTGTGTGTGTATGTGTGTTATTGTTTGGTAGGGGTCTCAGCATGCGCAGCGCGAATTTTCATAAAAAATGCAAAGCATTAACGCTGATTGTAACATATTTTAATGCGCTTGCAATTTTCGCTGGCATTTACGAGTTTTGTTGCACAGTTGCACAGCGGGTAGGACAGATATAGCACTATAAGCAAGCAAATGCTTAGTAGCACACTTTAATTAAGCTTGTTATCTTTTTAAAGCTATTTCTTTAACGACTTTTTCAAAAAACGAAACTTATCAAAATCATTGAAATTTATTTGAAGACCTTTTTTGCAATTAATTAAAAAAGATTTAGAATAAGTCAAGGATAAATCACTTATAATAAATAACTAAAAATAAAGTATCAAAGGCAGGCATTTTATATAAATTCCCTTTTGCATAACGAGTTTCTTGTGTTAGCCCTACAACGAAATGTTGCCATTGTGCCATACAGACACACACACACACTCATGTGTGGAATGAAATTAAAACGACAAAAGCATCACATTGAAAGCACAGTTCAAGGCGATTGAAGGTCTTACAATGTGTGCGCCAGCCAAACAAGCGTTAAATTGAAATTATAGATTTTTGGCTGCAAGCAAAAGTCGAAGAAGCTGCCAGAGAAAAACGGCAAATGACAGTTGAACAATTTGATATTGTCAGACAATTCAAAAGAAGGGGGGTAAGGCATGGATTGCCAAACATTTAAGGCATATTCAAGTCTTGATTACACATTTGTATCTGTTAGTTATATTCTACACATTTAACAAATCGAACTTTCAGAATCTGCAATTGTTAAAGTAGCTCGGTAATTATGTTGTTATTCTAATGATGTACAAGTTACTGCCACACCCATAATTACCACAACTATGTATTTAAATGCTTAATTTTCAATGTTTTGCGTGTGGCATAGTGGTTTTTTGTGTCGTGATGTATTTAAGTGCCTTTATTGTGGCACTTACCTTTCGTGCAGATGGCCTGATAACGATCCAAATCATCAATGCTACAGCTACATTCAATGGGGCACTTCCGTCTCGTATTACTAAACATGGCCGGCATTATGCACAGGCTGAACAGCAGCCACTTCAACAGCATCTGCAATAGATATTTAAAATAGAGAAAAACATTTAATTTTTTTTTTTGTTATTTTAGTTTGTGTTCTGGGTGGTTTGAGAGTGGCAATTAGTGTGGGTTTTAATTACAGCTAAATACTTGTCGGCAGTCAAAACTAATTCAACTTTTTAACACCCCTTGATTGCAGTCATTGTTTGCTCACTTAATACACTAACATTTTGGGGTATCTCTAACTTGTTTAAAATAGGTCAAAATATAGATAAGTATTTAAGTTGCCAACGATTATGTTTTTTTGTTTTTAAACTGAATAAGTTTTTATTATCATAATTTTGTATAACAATGTTTGCTAGTGCATTAAATATTCGTCATATTCGAATTGATGTGTATTTTATTTCTTGTTTAATATGCTGTTCGATGCCACTAATCTGTTTAGAAAACCACATAGTTCCCCTATACACATGCTTAAACACACACACACACACACACACACACACACACTCAAACAAAATGGCAGCCTTCTATATTGAAATCAACATGGTGTCAGATGTTGACATAGTTGCCGCATAGTTTTTGTTGCGTTTTGTTGTTGTTATTTTAGTTTTAGTTGAAACTACTCTGTTACACATGTGTGTACATTGAGTATACGCCATGTTTGACCTCAGTGATTTGTGGTCACCATTTCCCCCTCTCCATCTCGCTCTCTGTGGACAGTGGTGCGCGCTGCTCGGCAATAAACTGCGGTGGCTTCGTTGCACAGCACCACAGCACTGCGCTCTGCATAAATTAGCCACAGTAAAACACACAATGTGGTTAGGGAAACGAGAGCTAAACTCAACTAGAAAAAACCTACATATATAAACATACACATATATATATATATGTAAGCGCGAAATTATAATGCGCGCTCAGTGTTTGGGGACATACTCAATTTGCTAGAAAGCCAAAAATGCGTATGGGCCAAACGCCAGCCATACTGCAACAAATAACATGAAAACTGCATGCATATTGTAATTTTCATAAGGAATTTTTCGACTATCTTTTGTTACTATCTTTTCGGTTGTTTTTCTTTTTTGGCGCTTCGGCTTTTGTGTAAGCCGCAGGATTTATGTGCAGCATATTTTTCATTTTACATAGCGAGCCCCAACGAGCAACAACAACGAACAAACGCCGAGCCGACAGCCAGCAACTGTCAAGTTTCCGGCTCATCGTCGGCACCTTATGTGCATTGTGTGTCAGAACATTGCTGCAAGCGCTTCGTCTCGCCTAGCCATGCGACGCCTCGCCTCGCCACGCCACGCCTCTTGCCCGTAGAGTAATATTTCTGTAAAGTTGTTGCGGTAAAAGTGAAAAATTGCGACAGCAGCCGAGAATAAACGAAATGGTTGCTGCGCTTGTCTTGCGGCCAAAAAAAAACAAGAGAAAACTGGCAGCTTGCTTGAGTTACGTGTGAACAAAAAAAATGAAGAATATCGCTTCCTTCCATATTCTCAATTACAAGTTTGGCTTGTGATGTTTGTCGCTGTTTTTTTATTTCACAATGCGTGTTCCATACAGCTTGCGGCAATTACGAAAAATTGCATTTTAAAGTTGAGCGTGTCGAGAAATATATAAAAAACACTTTACGTTATAATCTGACAATCGAGTTTTACTATTCTTTTATAATAAATTTTCATTCTGTTATAATAAATCATCGTCAATTGTCATCAATCGTCAATGCTTTGGCTTAAATGTTGAAAATCTTGATTTAATAAACATTCAACTTTTACTTAATAGCCAAATATCCGATAAAAACAAAATCGAATTAAAAATTTAATCTGCTTGAAATGAAAACTTTCAACACAGCTGGTCCGAGCTTGGTTAACCCAAAAGTCAGCATCTGTCAAACTCGTTAAAGAAACTGAAGATTTGTGAGCAGGCCGCACGCAAGCCACGCCCATCTATGTCCTACCGCCTACCAACCTCCCACACAGACATTTAGTTAGGTTATATGTATATGAAAGTTAAACGCGATGCCAGCTGACGTTCTACACGCTCCATTTGGACTTTCAACAAACTTTGTTTGCGTTCTGGGCCGCCGCTTCGCATTGCCGGCTCTTGAACACGCGAATTTGAAGAGAGAGAGAGAGAGAGAGAGAGAGAAAGAGATAGATGCCGCACGGGGCACTTGGACTAAAGTAGTTGTTGATATCAGCTTTCAGCGTGCATCATTTATTTTTTTTTTTTGTGTCTTTGCACATTTCGTGCCACTTAAACACTGAAGAAATTGTTTGCAAGCCATTTGCTTATGTGAATGCAAACAGAATGAATATGCCGGAAGCAGTCTAAGAGAAAGAGAGAGAGCGATAGGAAGGGAGGTAAAGTTTTGTAGAACTAAATTACTCATACGCTGTTTGGGACAGTCGGATGCGAATGCGGCCATTTAATACGTGTGTGCGCCTTTTTTCTAATTGAATATGATAAATCAAAACCGATAAAGTAACTACTCGGAAGTGGCCGAGTGCCTGATATGTCTGGCACTCTTTCTTCTTCTTCTTTCCGTTGGCTTTCAGCCCTATTTAGTTACAAATGTATTCATTTACATTTGATTTGAACTCAATGGTATTAGGCTTAATGGAAAAACATGTTTTGTTTTAGCACACGATTCAAAATGAAATAAATCTCAATATTTCTGTGTGTGTGTCGGGCGAAAAAATAAACGAATTGTATTAAATTTCGAGCTAAAGGCTAAGCTCTGTGTCAAAAAAAAAAACCAAAAAAAAAAAACAGCCAGCTGGCATAACATTATGAGTTTGTAGCATGTGGGCGTGGCTCAAAAGGCGGGAGTCGGGCGATTGACTGACCGTCGAGCCAACATTAACATTCATGAACACATTTATTGCCAATTACCACAAGGCCCTGCGGCACGTTTTATGTAGTAGTAGTAGTAGAGACCAGAAGCTGGCAAAAAGCAACAAAAATACAACACACACATAACGCTACTCCCACCATCCACCCCGCCTAGCCTACTTCATGTTCAATTCTCTGATTTGGCAGCAAAAGTATGCGGCCGATTTTTGCTCTCTTGTTGCCCTTTTTGTTGGCTTTTATATTCGATTTTACTTTGTGTGCTTGTCGGCACACAGTCTTCTTGGGTTTTTTTTTATTTTGCACACACAAATTGATAAATTAGATTTACGCTCGAGAAATTATATTACAATATAATACATGTATTCAGCCTGTAGATTTGCGTTTTGTTATTGTGTATTTTTTGTTTTATTTTTATTTTTTGCTAGCCCAATTTTTATCTTTAATAGCCAAGTGATTTTAAAGCGAAGTGCTTTTCGGAGGGCATTTTTTATTAATGGTTTCGATGCGTGCTCTGATTATAACAGTTGGTAAGTTGAGGTAAAAAATATTGTTGAATTATACGCAGCCATTAAATGGCTGGTAATTTATTTAAAAAAAAAAAAAAAACAAAGAGTGATGGAATAGTCTTTATGCTGATTTTAGTATTTTGTGTGTGAAATTTTCATATTTTGCTTGTGAAATAAATGTTTTTTTATAACGAAAATAAATATCTTAAAACTCTTTTTCCAGTTTCAGTGGACCATTTGCAATACGAAAATGACTTCCTGGCCACCAAAGTTGCAAGCTTGTTGCAAGCATTACAGCAGCTTTCGCGACATTTGCAATTCAATTAAACTTAAGGCAGCAGCAGTAACCGAAGCAGTTGAAGCAAGAGTAGATAGAACCTGAGATTCACGAAGTGAATGTTGATGATGCTTTTGGCTGGCAATTCAAAGCAGACGTTGCACTCGCTACACATAAGGTAGGGGAGGGCGTGGCTATTGTAAATGGAAGCGCTGGCGTGAAGCGTTAAAAATGCAATCAAATGACAACAAAGGAAACCTGTGACCGTGACCAGCGTGTAAAGAAGGTAAGGAAAGAGAGACGAAAGTCAACTTACTGCTAAGCAGGCAACTGACACTGAAACGGGTTGGACAGCTAAGAAAACCGCGATCAAACCAACAAAAACAACAAGAGCGACGCTGAACATTGTCAACGTTGGCGGCTTTTTAGTTGAAATTTAATATCATGCAGCAGGATTTGGGTTCTGCCAATGAAATCTGAAACATTTGCCACAACAAATTTTTGGCGGAAAGTCAACTTAAGTGAAGGGTCTGTCTTTTTCGGCAAATGCCGCCTTGCTTGCAGTTAAGCTGTTCAAACAATACATACACTGAAAGAAATGTTGTGTTTGAAACAAATTGATCAAGTAAGAAACTAGGCATAACTTTTTCTTTTCAAATGTTACTTAAAGTTGGGTTGGTTAAGGCTTTTGTGTTGCCCTCTTTAGGCAAGTTTTTTTTGTCGGACTTACTTGCACTTACTTACAGCCAAATACAGTTCATTTATTTTGGTTTAGTCAGGCTGAATGCCTCAAAATTAACTGTTGGTCAGGGCATAGCCGTGTGTGTGTGTGTGTGTGGTCTTTGGTGCCTTTTCGGCATCATTGAGTCAAAAGATTGCTGCTCATTTGCCGTGCCTAATTGGCCAGTGTCAGCTTAATGTCATCTGCGTACTTCCACTACTTCCGCATTGGAAACACAATCTTTTCCCCCCACCCCCCTCCCAGAGACACTTACATACAGACACCCGCAGTATGTGGGCGTGGCTAGTTGGTAGTCACTTTAGGCCAATGCCAAAGCCACACAAGCTAATCGCATCGACCAAAAGACCCAGTGAGCGACGAAAAAAAAGCTGCATCCCAAAATTGCACAAAGAGACAAATAGTAGACGGAGAATGAAATGGAATTAGTGAGAGAGCGAACCACACCTACACACACTCTTCCACACACACACACACATATATTTTTCTTATGTCTACACAAGGCAATTACATGAAAATTCCCACGCTTTGTTGGTCGTGCAAATAAATCAAATGAAACAAGCCAAATTGTGTGCTAAGGGACAGCCTCGCCTACTCAATGCTCTTTTTATTCTCTCTAATGTTAAACAAGCTGGAAATTTGGCTACATATCTATTACTAATGTACATTACCGAAGTTTAAACTTTTTCTATGCCATGTTTGAATATCGCTTTTGATATTATTTACAACTTTCAAATCTCTAGACGTCTAAACTTTGCACCAAAAGCAAAAAACTCTGTGCCTGCCGCCCCAACACACAGAGAGTATCAAAAGCATTTTTACAAGCCAAATAGGGAAAAGTACACAGAAGTGGTCCCGTAGTGGTTGACCCATAAGTGGGCGTCTCCCGATTGGTTGGTAAACACATGTTTTGGCAATTACAACATTTGGACAAACAGCAAAAGAAAAAACAAAAACAAAAAAAAAAACTGAAGAAACAATTGAAATGCCATTTGGGCGGCAATGTGCTTTCTGCAGTTGAGAACGATGACAATTTTGTTTTCCTTGTTAAATCCCCAAAAGCCAAAATCGAATAGTTAGCTCGGCTTAAAACCAAAGAGCGAAGCACTTCAATTTACCACACTTTCCCAATCTCGCTTCCAGGTCCTTAGCGGTTTGGTTGAGCTTGGCTTAATGTGTGTGTGTATGGCCAGCACGTTGGCTAGTTGGCAGTGAGGGGTTTGGCATTGGGATTTGCAAAAGCATTGCACGTTCTAAAAACTAATCGCTCAAGTCTTTTATGGCCTGGCCAATGGCAATGGCGCAAGCCAAGTGTTGGCCAGCAGCATCAGCTTCGTGTCTATCATATTCGCTCTATTTTGTGTGGCGTGGCATAATCACGCGCCATTGCCACTTTGCTCAATCCGGTCAGCTTACTGATAGCCAACAGCCTGCCTGCCTTTGAACATCCTCACAGCCAGAAAATTGATAAAAAAAAAATGTATGGCACGCAAACGTGTGGATTTTATACTGCAATATTTAAGAGCGAAAGATTGTGGACGCAAAAATGTCCTTTAAATGGGTTTTGATTGTCAAAAAATGTCCAATATTTATGTTGTATCTAAAAGTAGTGTTAACAACTTACAATAATATTTTGATAACCATTCAAACCAAGAAGCTGTATTTATTTTCACAAAACTTCTGAAACATTTTAAAGCCCGTTAAAATAAGTGGAAATATTATTTAAAAATTACTGATTGATAAATAATTTAACAGAAACAGAAAAAAAATTTACAAATTATTCAAGATTAATTTGTTTTCGAAAGCCCCAGTATTTTTATATGGATTTAAATCTGTTAAAACGTTTTCAAGCTTGGTCCTTACAATGTCCGAGCAATAAGCCGCAAAATAAATTCAGCTATTGTTATTTTAATTTCGATTCCCAAAAAAGTTATTTAATACAATTAAACGTAGTAAATGGAATAAAAGTGTTCTTGCATATTTATCTGATTTATTTATGGAGAAAGAGAGAGAAGAGGCTCACAATGCGAGTGAGTCAATATTTAATGCATTTTAATGCCACTTGAGCTGACAGCGCACATTACAAGGGATTTATTTTAATTCAATTTCAGTTGTTGTGCAGTTGCCCAGTTGGAATCGAAGCGCTTTATTATTTTTGTTTAACTTTGTTTCGTAAATGTTTGGACAGGTTTTTTAATGTATGCAAATTTGGCACAATGCAACAAAAGTTTCTACATTTTGTGGCAACTATGGATTTATGTGCACTTATGTGCATGTGAGTGTATATTTATAACATAAAGTAGAGGCAATAATAGTTAAAGTTAAAGGATATATCTATAGCAGCTGCACATAAATGCTAACGATGTCTACAAATTGAATTCAATCAAAACCAAAAAACTTTTGGACATAAAATTGTTTTACTTTCTTCCATTTTTTTTCAGCTTTTAGTCTTTTTTATTTTATTTTAACAATTTAAAGTTTTGAAAGTCAAGTCAAGACGGTTTGTTAAATTTAGCCAGCCGGAAAAGTTGGCGAGAAGAAAATGGGATAAGGGTTTTCGGCGGCAATTTGTAGATTACACAAGAAAAAAAAAAATAAGAGGAGTGAAAACAAATCGTGTATAGTTTAAGCTTAACTTTTAACAGTAGCAACCGAAAGAAACTTTGGTGTGCTTGTTAAATTTCTGTAGAAAAAATGGAAAATAAAATGGCTGTAATAATATCTTTAAGCGCACTTGAGACGGTCTGTGTAGGTATTGTAAAAGATCTTGCCATTTAAATTTATCATTTTTTAATGAGACACTTAATTACTGGCTGGCAAAAAGCAACAGCAACAGCAGCCGCAGCCGCAGCAGCAGCATGTTACAAATAATGCTACAACGCTAATTGTTTCCGCTTGCTCATTTCGATGCTGGCCTGGAGCTTAGTAAGGCGCAGCTTATATGTATGTATAATAAAGCTGCCTTCTCATCCAGCATCTATAGAGTGCTGAACATCTTCAGCTAACAAGACCAGACGACAAGACCACAAACACACACACACACACACACACACATAGTCGCACACAAATTGTGCTACAGACAGGCAGCCATACTAAGTAAAAGCGGTGAATGCCATCACCACATTGTTATACCCCAGCTTAAGAGGGATATTATGGCATGTTAAAGGTATTCGTAATGAGATATAAATTATTAAAAAATATGTAAAAATTCTTAAGCGAATTATATTTTAATAAAGAAATGTTTATGAACATGAGAAACTTTAAGTATGCTTAAAAATCGTTAGAAAATATATTTTTTTCTTCCAAAACTAACATTTAAAGTAAGCTTTGCTAGGGCATATAAAAATCGTCTATAGCCAAACACAGCGGCCTGTTGTTTTCTTTGTTGTTGGTGTCATGAGGCATGAGCTTTATACAATTTAGAAAGAAAGGTAGCCAGAAATTACAAACATCTCGTCTCGTCCCGTGCCGGCCACAAGGCTGAGGCACGTGCGGTGTCTGGGCCGGCAGCTGAGCCGTCTATCTTGCCACCGCATAGCTGCCACTGTTGTGTCTCATGCATCAGACAGACACACACACAAACACACTTCATTAGATTTGTTTAATTTAACTTATTTTGTGCACTTGTACGGCATTTGTCCTCTCCTTGACATTTGATTAAATCTCATAACCTCAGAGCTGTCAACGAATACAAACAAGAGGCTTAAACTTAGCTACACTTTGTGATTAAAACGCATTGTATTACAATAATATTGAGCTCAACCAAACAACAATAACAAATGAAATCAGAAATGTTTGTCATTTTGTGGACAAATTTAATTATTGTTAATTTTGCGTTGAAGTAGATTTTGGCCATTAGGCATGCTCAAGGCTGCCCTACAAATTATTACGGTTTTGGTTTTAATAAAGATTGAATTGATTACATGAGAGATATATATATATATCCATAGAGACATGTCGGACAGCTTGGCTTAACCAAAGCTGTCAGCATTTAAATGTCGCAATGTTAGCAATGAACCTTGAGTTATTTGTGTTCCATTTGAGATGAACTTTATTTACATGTCAAGCTGTTAATTTGCTCGAACGGAACAGCGAATTTTACTTGATTTCAACTTCAAAAACAATTCGAAAGACAATCTTTTAAACATACTAAACGACTGTGTGAAATGAAAGAGCATCTGGCAAAAACTCATATGCAATATGCTCTCGAGCCAAAGCATTTTGGCATTTATTATTTCCTATTGACATGAAAAATGCTGATGATGGACTGCAGTTCAATAAGCGGGTGCAAACATATCATTGACGAAGAAGCGCAAATAGCAAACATATTATTGACATTTTATGGCTGGAACAAAAATAAAAAGGGTAAATGGCAGGTTTATGGTATGAACACATATGGAATGTTGGAAGAGTGCTGCGATTGATGCGTTAAAACGTTGAGTGTTTGAGGGAAGGGCAGGTTGTTGTTGGGAAGGCACCGCAAGTCGATTAACAGTTTGATTGAGTTTTCCTATATGTGAAGCTGCGGAATGTGTGGTTGATATATGTATATATAATGCGGTCGATGCGCTCGAAAGTCAATACAAAAATGTGACGAACAGCGTCAAAAAAAAAAAATACATAATAATACTTTTAATGGAAAAATGCCTCAGATGGTCATAAAAATGCGATGCACTGTGTAATACTTTTTTGTGCTCTAATATTGTCAAGGAATTGTCGTCAGGCAGCAGCATCCTTTAGATGAAGAGCGTGATTAAAAAAAGCCGTAGAGGAATGGACACAAAATAAATGCTCGGAAATGCTGTAAGCAAAGGTTAAATAAAGTCGGAGCAACGCTAAAGGCGAAATGGCATTTTGTCATAAATATTAAAGTGTGACACAATGTGCTTTCAATCACATAAACCAAGCGAAGCAAACGCCTTTCCTTGGCATCCTTTCAACTCTCATTGACCCTAGCGAGAGTGGACAAGGGCAGGAACTCGGGAAAAATTATTATAAAATTTAACAAAACAAAATATTTGCAATGACGCTACGCATTGATAAATTAGCTGCGTCCACGGGTCAAATGCTGCGCAAAAGCAGCGCAAAATAATTCCACTTCACAATTTTCAATAGCAAAAGAAGCAGTTGCCTTGAGAGATTTACGCAACAACGAGATGATTGATTAATACAGATCAGCAAAATGGCAAAGAGCAAGTAAACAAGATTTAGAATAAAGCAAAAGTTATATCCTGTAAAACTTTTAAGTTTTTATATCAACTGCAAGACAAACTAAAATGCATTTAAATATATCTCATTAGCCTTAAACAGTCAAGAATACCCCATTGTATACAGCCTACTATATACAGGGTACGAAAAGTAGCTCAATGCAAATTGAATTGAAATGCCATAACTCCATCCTGCTTTCCCCTTGCATCAAATCAATTGGCAGTATATGAGAGGTCGTCAATGAATTGATAAATTAATGAGCATTTCGACATTTCAATTGAGTTGAATTGAAAAGTTCGTTTTAATGACAGCCACGAAAATTAAAGCAGCGAATAGCAAATGTTGAAAACGAAATTTTTGGATTCATGATATTTTATTGGCATTTATGCTTCTTGTTGTTGTTGATGCCTCGCCAAACTTTCGGACCATGCATAAATTATAGTAGAATAAAAGAACAAAATGCAAAATTAAAATGATTAATTGCCGGCTTTTGACATTTGAGTGTCTGCCAATGATGGATCGCTATCGGAATGGTTGTGGTGAAAAGTAATTTAATTGAAATTATATTTATTTTTTTTCAAGTCTTATCAAACAAAAAAATAAAGGGTTGCACGATGCATTTAGGCGTGTGATTATTAATGGATATAAACAATTCATTTCAGCTTGAAGGCTTTGCTTCGTTTAATTGTAGTTCAGATAATTAGGCTTTTGTGGTAATAAACTCAAGACAACATTCGGAATACAGTTTTATCTGGCGCATTGCAGCGTTAATTAATCAGAAGCTAAGCCTAGAAAGCGGCCAACTTGAGTAGCAGCCGTTAAACTTAATGAGACTAAAACCTAACAATTATGATGAGTTTATAATTAAGAGCAGCTTTTGGGTGTTGCCCAGGTCTTTGATAACTAATTTACACACATTTATTAGCTTGTTGTGCAGCTCTTCAGATAAGCGTACGCGTACGAAAATCATAGCTTCATCGCTCATACGCCATGTGTATGTGGTGCGGTTGAATAAAGTTTTTGGTTGCGTGTGTGTGCGTCTCGTTCAGTTAAAGCCATGGGCTTAAATGAAAATCCCCAAACATTGTTCATTTTGCGCATTGCACTGCGAAGGGGGTTGGAAAATAGAGAAGACCAACACAAACACACACACACACACATGCGTCCTTTCAGCGCTATTCTTGCGTCATCGTCGAAATGAGTTTGTTAGCTGCGTCAACGGCGAAACTGTTAACACTTTCGAAGTACTTCGTCTGCTCGGCCATTAGCTGTTTTCTACCCTTAGCCAAGACTTAATTAAAAACTGCGAGTACCCATTCATAGTTTTCATTCTTCCGGTTTTTTTTTTATCTTTTTCATTTTCCCTACGCCCATGCTGCTGCTGCTGCTGTTAACATTTCTTAAGCTCAAATGCGTATAATTTCATTTTATGAGTGACAAACACAGGCATACGATAATTAAAAATTCAATTTCGTTAGTCCTTAAAGTTAAATAAATTATGTGAAGTTCAAGCAGTAGCAAGCCAAACATAAATATGCTTTAATGAATACTATATATCTTAAACATACAAGATAAAATTTATGTGTTGTTAACCCAATAAATAAGTCCCTTAAGATATTTTTGTTATTATAAATCGAATTAAATTATTTTCGTTGAGTTAAAAATTCTATTGTGAATGTTGCTTTGAACTATTTCCTGCATTTCTCCACAAGTCTAACAACTTTTTGAGCTTCAATGCCTCGACCATTTGCTAGCCAAACACACACAAAACAAAAAGTCCAAACAACAACAACAACATCAACAGCAAAAAATTCCCTCAGGCTAAACGTCAGTAAAAATACAATTCAATTTTGCTTAACAAAAATGCTGAATGCTGTATTTTGTTGCTCCTTCTTGGCAAAGAGTTCAATGGTTTAAAAAAAAGAAGAAGAAGGCCAAGTTATTTTATATAAAAATTTCCATCTGGCATAAACACGCAAAGAACGTCGAAGCGTCAGTCGAATGGACAGACCGACGAACAGTCAGCCCTGCAAGTAGCAGCATAATTTTTATTTTCATTCAAATTTGTTCATTCGTTTAGGCATTTAGCCAGGTTTTTTTTGTTGCCCTGGGCCTAGGTCTGGTCCTACTTAATTTTTGCCAGACCAGGCCAGGTCAGGACAGGCTGGTTGAATTCATAGCTATTTATGTGTTTATCCACTTAGAAATGAAGCAATTTGATTTGCTGCTTAATGAGGCGTTTCGTGCAATCATTTGCATTGACTTCTCTATGAAAGCAAGAAAAAAATAGCCAACGTTTATAATTGAGTTATATCAAAAGCATAACTTATATTTAACACAATTTCCAACAAGTTAACTGCATTAAATATGCTTGTTTAACTTCAGTTCGATTTAAGTTTGTTGAGATCAATTTTCAATTTAAAGCTTAAGTATATAGGGTAGGTATGTTTATAATTGAACCCTTTGGTTAAGTCTGCTTTGATAACTCTATTGTTTTTTGTGTGTTTTGTTGTTTGTGCTCATCTCACTTTGCGTGGAAGTGCACTTTTAGCGTAGAAATTTCCTTTTCTTGTTGCAAACGTTTCCTTTTGTTCAACGCCTCGACGACGATGACGACGACTACGACGAGACGACTGCCGCAAGGACGATGACGATGATGGGGCGACGAAGGCAAGCAGCGAGGCCGGGGTACTTTGGGGTCTGGCTGTTGTCGGCTGTCGTTCCACTTAGCCGACACTAGAGTGTTAAATCGCATAATTATGTCTCTCATGGCGCGCACTTCACTAAACTGCAAAGTATTTCCCCCACTTTTATTTTTTGCCGTTTGCCTTTGGCATCGTCATTTGTTTGCTGTTGTTTTTCTCTCTCTCTCTTTCTCTCTCTCTATCTCTCTCTCAACCACCCACATTTTTAATCTCATATGAAACTCAAGCTTTGACTTTGCCATATTATGCGAGTTTGCTTTTGCTGTTGCTGTAAACAATTTTCTTTTGGTCATACGTTTGCTTTGTCATCCACAGCCATGCATAATTATCTATCTCTGTGCACCCGCTTTGATGTATGTATTAAGAAAGTTAAGCTTAATGACTAAATTGAGCTGAAGTTTGCCCAAGTTTTTGAACACACAACTTCTCAAATAATTTGCATACTTTTAGGCAACACTTCGAGCTAAAAGTATGCCGCAACTATTCAAAAGCAAAAAAAAAACCCCAAGCACACTTTAATTGCTAAGAATAGGAAAGAAGGCGAGGCAAGAAAAAAGCTAACAAAAAAATGGCCTGTAATAAATCTAAGCACACACAGCAGTGTGGCATAAAGTATGCGAGTATTGCTGCAAGATAAGACCCAACTACAGGCGCTTATCTGAGCGTAAATGCCTCGCCAAATCCCTTGTCGACAATTTGAAACATTTAAAGACTAAGGCCGAGATTTTGGCCATGGCCAACAGCATATTTGGTTGGCTTATTCCCTTTATTGTACGCTCATGATGGACGCTGTTAATCTATATATATATATATAGCAACAACAACAAAAAAAGGGCAACGCAAGGCGAAGCTACTGCTCAAATCTTGCTAACCAACAGGAAGCAACTTCATCTTTTCTGTTCTGAGCTAGCCAAACTGTTGCGTCGTTGCCTTCAGCTGATAAATTCCGTTTCCGAAATGAAAGTACATTAAAGGTATTAGGCTGACAGATGCTTAACACAGTTCGGGGAAGTCTATAACGTACATAGCACATACGCTATGTGCGCCAGCGTAGAAATTTAAGCTGTTTGATAAATTTGTGTACAATTTGCGTAAACATATTATCTTTCAATTACTTAACTGATCTGTATACAAATACCTATTATAAATGTTAATGTCGTGCCGATGTTTACGTTGAGTGTAGATGTATGTATAAGAAGGCTTTCAGGGCTATATAAACAGTTTTATGCTGTCTTTTAATGTCTAATCAAATAATGTGCCTGACTTACGCTCAAACAAACCAAATGAAAGAAACGCCACCTGCGATATATATACACACAGCGTATACGCAATGCATAAACGTCAAAGAAAATGTTGGAGAAAATTCCGCATGAATTGCGCGCTGGAAATCGCAAGAGCAACAAGACACAGTGCAAAAAAAGTTGGCAAATTTAAGATTAATAAAAACAATTAAAACAAATAATTGAACTTTGATAAAGTTCGGTCTAGACTTTATTAAAACTTTGAAAGACAAATATTTAAGTGCAAAAATTTTTGTGTATTTATTTCTGTTCACTTGTTCAATGTTTTAATGTAAATAACAATCAATTGGCCCGATTCTTTGCTGTGTTTATGTAAGATGAAGAGGGAGAGAGAGAGAGAGAGAGAGAGAGAGAGAGAGAGAGAGAAGAGCGAAGGGAAGCACGCATCTGATGCCGCTTAAATCGGTAAATTGCAAAAACATGTTGAATGCATAAGTGTTTGCTGAATTTTGTGCTTGGTTTTGTTGTTGTTGCTGTTGATGCTTTTCCTGTTTTTGCATGACTGATGAATGTGCTTTGTGTGTGTGTGTGTGTGTTGGCCTTGAGTGAATCACTTGTGTGTACAAGTTCAAGTGTGAGTATGTTTACCACAAAACTGTGCTCTGTCCACCGATGTGAAAAAAGAAAAGCAAAGCATCAAAAACAACAAAAGAACGCTGCCAAAAATCAACTGTCAGATAGCTGCAAAAAGCCAAGCTGTTAGTTGCCTTCATATGCTCGGACTTCGGGAACAATGACAACATCGAGGGGACTCAAGTTGGAGTTTGGGATAGAATTGTATTTACATTTTCAAGTTTTTTTGTAAGCTTAGCGGAAAGGTTTTATGATATGTATTACAACGCCAAACAGTTTATTATGCTTTCCCTATTTAATCAGCACTTTATTTCCTAATTGTTTTTCGTGTGCCGTAAAAAATAATTAAATTTTAAAGGTACAAAGTTCTAATTTTTTTTAAATTCTTTGCCCATATTTTTTGTAGAATTCCCTTAACTTAGAATGAAAATGTTTATGTTTTGGCAATTGACTAGCATTTCAACAATACAATCAAATTGTAATTTGATATAAACAACTTTTACGCATTCACTAAGAAAACACAACACAAAAAAAAAAAGGGAAAACGGAAAACCCGAAAAGCCGAAAGGAAACAGCTTAAGATGCTTACAAATTTTCTTAAGAGGGTTTCCAATAACAAAGAAAAAAAAAAAAGAAAAGAAAACAGAAAAAGGCCGCAGGCATCATAAAAACTGAACATTTCAAATGCCGAAAGTTGCTATTGAAATGTGCAAACATAAAACAGCCACCAATTGATTGAGATGTAATCAAAAGAGCTGCCCACTAGAAGCTAGAAAAGAAGAGAAAAAAAACCTAGCGGAAGCACAATTCTAGCAAAAATGACAAACACACAAGAAAATAAGGATAAACTTAAATTACGCATACGCAGTGTAGGCTGTGACATAAAGCCGAGACACGTTTTCAGCACACAGTTTCGCATTAAAAAAAAAAACGAAGCGAAGCGATGAAACATATGCATTATAATGCGAGATGTGAAGTAAGTTTAAGTGTGCGCCTCTCATATGAATGAAACATACATCAGGGCAGACACATAAATTACAAGCAACATTTATATGCGCATGACTAATTTGCAAATCTGATGTGTATAGTATATAGTATAGTGTGGATGTGTTTTTGCTTTTGATGCTGCGGGTGAAAAGTTTGAGGCATTCATATTTTATTAGCCACAAGTCAGTAAGTTTGGGTCATTGCCTCAGCGAGCTCTCTAAACAATTTATTAATCAAATAGGGCCAAGACATCATCAACACACACACAAACACACCCACACAAAAAATCTCTTTCTCTCTCGGCGCACACAAACATACATATATATTATATATTATTTATGTAACGTGTATGTGTGACAAATTGTGCCAGGGGCCAAGTTTTTGATGCTTGTGTTCCTTTACATTTATTGTTGTTGTTTCCGTGTGTCATACTTTGCGGGTACAATGACTTCTAGCAAGAAAATAGCTCAAGCATAACGTCTGCGTCTGTGTCTTTGAATTTGTCTCCATCCCGCCCTCAAAAAAAGTGTTACAAATTTTATGGCATTTTCTTTGTGCATTTGGCATCGGTTTAAAGAGCAAGCTAAAGCAAAAGCTAACAGCTTCTGGCTAGAGCAAGCCAGCTAGCAAACAAAAATAAAAAAAAAAGGTCAACAAATCGCTCGAGGTTAGATGACAGCCAATGCAAAAGGTTGCCAGCAGCAGCAGCAGCAGCGGGGGGCGTGGCGCAAGGCGTTCTTTCATTCGGTTTCAAAAGGAAGTAGTAAAGAAAGTGTTTTTTTTTTCTTAATTTTCCCCCATTTTTTTTTTTGACATTTACGATTTTGGGTTGGACATTTACAAGTAGAATAAAAAATATCTCAGAACAAGAAGAAGACACTAATGTCGCTCATCTTTTAGATTTTCTGTTTTTTTTTTTGTTTATTTTGTTTTTATGGGAATGCCGCAGGGCTCTTATTATGCCCGTGACATCTTTTTTAGTTCCCCAATGGGCAGTTGAGTGGCCACAAAAAAGTGGCTTAAACTTTTTTATGTGCGTTATCAATTTGGATGTTATTTGTTTTATTTAAGATTTAAAGAAATTTGCTAATTTTTTGTTGCAAGATATAGCAAAAAAATATCAGTCATAAGTTATTGATATTTCTCACTTAATCAATTTACCTACAGTTTGCTGGCTTCCCAGCTTTCCATAAATTTCGCAGCCTCATTCTTACTTGCACAGATTACTGCAACCTCATTCCGTCACTCAACCATTTGCCATTTGCCGTGCGTGATTCGCTTAAAAGTGCTTAAGCGGAAATTGTTTTTTAATGTGTCAGGCGGTCTTAAACTATTTAACCTGTGGGTAAGTTGCTTTTTTCAAGGTGTGAGGCAGGTGACAGTAAACTGTCAGCTATTTGTCAATGGAAAATCAATAGGTCCCAAACCGTTATTTTTTTCTTTCGCCTCACTCTCGGTTCGAGCTTATAGCTTTACCCCGGCATAAGTACTTATGGTATGGTTTAGTGTGTCGTTATATATATGTATACAAAAAACAACTGCGTGTCATGCGATAAAGCTGCAAACACAGGTAGGTTACACATACACATACAAATAAATGCCAAACCAAGTTTGTTGATACCCTTTCCCGTTCCATTTCATCGTGCGAAACGGTTTACTGAACATCCTGCTGCAATGTTTTGACATTGGGGATTACAATAAAAGCACTTTTATATATGTATATTTGCACAAACCACCGACCGACTGACTGACTGACTCACTAAATGACATGTTGACAGAACGAATGCCAGTTAGGTGACGGGCGGAAGGCAAGAATCTAGGGATGTCCATTGGCATTGACATTCATTAGATGCGTTGGCCGCCCCCCGCCAACGCACAAGAGCCGTTTATCACATGACAACCTGCAATTTAACCTGTTTATTGATTATGTCATTTATGTGTTTACCCTCTCCGCTCCCCTCTCAATCAGCTTCTATTTTTATTCATGTGTGATATTAATACGCAAATCGTTGTAGCTGGCTGCATTTCTATAAGTATTTGGGATTAAGGCTTAAGTTGTAGGACAACACTTATTGAATATCCTCGTCAAAGCTTACAAATTAAATAAACAAGTGTGAGCGCCTGAGTGCTTGTAAAGCTACTTTTTAAGAAAGGAAGATCTGGTTTTTCGTTGTCAAACTGCTGAATTTACTTTGCTTTATTTGCCCTGCCAAGTCTTTATTGTAAATATTATGCTTAAGATTTAATTTTGTTGAGTGTATATTATGATTTTTCACACATGGCTCTCAAATTTCAACACAATTTGCACAGCCATTAACTAAGGCAAATAAACGCTCACCAGGACCAAGCCATGAAAAAGTGAAAGTAAGTGTATTGCAGTGTGTTAATGTCTGCAGCAGCTTTTTAACTTTTACTTACTCCATTTGGCATCAGTCATTCAGCACCATGATTATCGTCATGCTTGACTTGGCAGAAATGTAGCAACGGCATTTGGCCCGGGAACATAATTATATATATAAGAAGTGGCATGCGCTTTTACCACAACAAAATAATAATAAAAAAAAAATAATAAAAATAAAAAGTATACATAAACTGAGAGTTTACCTTTTTGTGAGTTTATGACAGCGTGTGTGTGTGTGTGTGTGTGTGTTTGATTGTGTACTCAACAAGCAACTCTTGTAAGTTTTACGATTTTCAAATGATGTACGTACAAATTCATAGAATTTTATATTTTACAGCGCCCAAAAGTAAGCAGCAGCACAGTTTCCGCACCCTCTCTTTCTCTCTCTCTCTCTGCCTCACTCTCTGTCTGTCAGTTACAGTTTTTAGTTGTTTAGTGTGTTTTGTGTGTGTAATTTTTCATTATTTGCCACACGCTCAGCGCGCAGTTTCCGCGTCACATTCATCATATTTTGCCCGTTAAAACTTTAGTCTGCCCGATGGGGCAAGTAAACACAAATACAGTTAGTCCATATATCATCATGTGAAATGAGTTTTATGCCCGCAAAACACAGAGCGCATGAAATATAAGTAATTAAAACTGCGCACAGCGTTTAATGCAAATTAGTTTCGACTGCCTGATAAATTGCTAATGTTACTTTTGCATTATGCATATGGAATTTTTCTTTGATTAGTTCTCAAACTGAAATTCCATCAAGCTAAACATGACAAACTCATTATAAGTTAAAGTCAAATTGTGGCCCAGAAAGTGCAAAAAACTTTTTAATATAGTTTGGAAAAGAAAAATAATGGATTGGTATCATCATCATCATCATCAAGCGGCAGCAGGTGTGCGTGTGGGTTGGGTTATCAAATGTATGAATGTGATTTGGCTAAAATGTTTTTTGTTGCCTACTTTTGTGCGCACTCACTCACAACAAATGCAAATTTCGTAATTTGATTTTGTGCTTACGTTGCTTACTTTTATTATTTTGTTTGTTGTCGTAAACTTATTTCCTTTTTCTTTAAATAATCTTTAGGTAGAAGCCGAGTTAAAATGGGCTAAGAAAATGTGTTGTCTATTGGCAGAAAAGTGCAAAGAAAAAAAAAAATATCGAATAAAATTTTGTAGAGGGTATTTCTCTGTCATCTTAGCTTCACATTCCTACTTTTGGTCTTTGTTTAGCAATGCCGCATCGGCATTTTTATAGACGCAAAAAAAAAAAATAATCAAGCAAAAATACCATATTTTGTTACGCAACAGCGCTAAAAAGCATTCAATGCTTGAAATACCTCTTAAGAAAATTTTATAAAATGAATTTATGCATTTGCTATTCAGCATTTGAATGAAAAGAAGGAGAACAAGAACAGCCGGCACCTATTAAATTTTAGAAAGTCATAAACGAAGTCTGCTCAATTTCATAAATTGAACAATAATTGCAGCTAACGGAATGAGAACGGGCTTGTGGTAGTAGAGGAAATCTGTCCGGCTTATTGGCCTTAATTACAGCTTGAAGTTTCGACGAACTGAGCTAATTTGGCAGACTTCATTAGTTTTCATTAGGAAAGCTAATGAATAAAGGCAAAACCAAGTAAGCCTCAGTATTAAATAGCTCGAACAATAATCGAATTGATTTCGAATGCTTCCAATAATAATTTGTGTAAGTCTCAGCAGGTTTGGAAAATGTTATCTTTAGTTCGGTAAACAGTTTTAAATAATTTTTGGTTGTCACACGAAAAACAATAGTCGGTAAAAATTCAGATATACATCCTAAATAAAATCGAAATATTTCAGCAAAAAAATTCAATTGTTTAGGAAGTTAAAAATTCATCAGCAAACAAAGAAAAGTTCTTAGCCAATTTATTTTTGTGCATAAATAAATATTAATTTTTTTTGGCATTTACTTCGTTTAATGTCCATACAGAATCTCAACTCGCGCGATCCATTCGCAGATGCTTCCCAAGGACTAGATGATGACATACAAGACGGTCTCGTTCATATACGTATTCAACAGCGCACTGGACGCAAAACTTTAACCACCATCCAGGGCCTGTCAGTTGACTACGATCTCAAGAAGATTGTGCGCTCTTGCAAAAAGGAATTCGCATGCAACGGCACGGTCATTGAGCACCCTGAATACGGCGAGGTATTGCAATTACAGGGTGATCAACGCGAGAACATTTGCCGTTGGCTAACCAAAGCTGGCCTGGCCAAAGCCGATCGCCTTAAAGTGCATGGGTTCTAAGCACGGGACACAATTATAACAAAAAAATTAAGTCAATCAAAGGGAAAAACAACAACATTATGCACAATATTTAGTTGTATATACACACTTATTAAAAGTTCTTCAGATCTGCAGTAAGTTACAAGTGTATTAATTACTTTCCATAGCAAACTTCTCAAGGGCATAATTGACATTATCATACTTATATAGGTTTGGTACTCACCTTTGCTTGGGTTTGTTATGCAAGCCTGCAAGAAAGTGGAAAAGAAATTTGTTATTAAACTACATAATAATTAATTGCACATGGAAAAAGTTAAAGCCACACAAACGCAAAAGCAAACACTTGAAAAGAAGCTCAAGCTTACGCAGTTTCAGGGCCAGCTTGTTAATGGCAAATGCCAAAGCCAAGAGCGACACTTGGCAAACTTTTTCTCTTTTGAGCTAAGCCAAGTTCTATGAATACGTGTAGCAAAAAGGTTACGCCCATTCTGCCACAAACACACGCACACACAACGCCCCCTTTTTACCTTGAGTGTGCATCTGAAATGTTGCATTGAATGCCAAGCGATGACTTTAAGGACACAAAATATTTAAAGTGCCAAAGGGCCAGTTGAACAAGCTATGAAAAATTGTAAATTTTTATGACACAAAAAATAAACAGAAATATGTTAGCTAGAAATTTTTGTGGATTTTTTGTGGATAGCGTTTTAGCGCTGTTTGTGGTTGCCATTTATCATGAGAATAAGTAGAACAACGTTTTCGGATTGCTGCTAGTTTTTAACTGGTGAAGGCGTGACACCAGCAAAAATGGAGGCGAGTCAAGCTGAATGCCAGTCCAAAATGGAGTGATAGTAAAAGTAAATATAACCCAAAAACAGCTGATGTACCTTTTAGTAGGCGTGTGGGCGTGGCAGCTTAAAGACTTATGCGCTTAGTCGTAGTTGAGCTATGTTTAGAAAATGGTGCTAAAAATTTCACTACAACATCTAATTGCATTTGAATGCAACAAATATTTCATTAAAATTTTATGCAAAACCAAAGCTCAAGATGATGAGGCCAAAGATGAGAGGAGGCATTAGGCATTTTCGTTGGGAGCGCGTTGCTTTTAAAATTTAATTAAGCTGCGAACTTAAAAGCCTCTCTCGTTTGCCCAGACAACCAAGCAAACAGGCGAAATCATGTCGAGAGCTGATGCTTTCGCTTTTGCTGCAGAGAGTTAATCAGTTTTGCTAACTTCATTTGAGCACCTACAAAGGCATCAGGCATCAGCCAGGCACCAGAAAACTTTATTCTTAAAGCGGGAGAGATAGAGTGGAAGAATTTCAGCCAATTTCATGCACTGTAATCATTTACAAAAAGAAAGAAAGTAGAAGTTTCAACTGCTGCGCTCTTGTTTGCTAGTTAGACACGTTTTCTGCCACGGTGCTTTCACGTAAAGTCTTGCCATTGCCTTTTAAATGCCTACCCGAGCTCCAAGGTTAGGTGCCTTTTAAAGAGATTGTGGGGGCTGAGCGTAGCAACACTTAAGCTAGAAACTAAGACTGTTGTGCAATTAATTCAATTCAGATTTAACAAGCAAAAGCTTATGCTATTATAAAATATGGCAAGGTAAATTGAAATGTTTTCTTGAATTAGCATTCAAAGGGATTGTCATTGAAATATGATGATTAAGATTCGATTCAACAGTGAAGCGTTCTACCACTTTGCGTTTGAATGTTTCAATAATACAATAACTAAACTTTAAGAAAAACATTGACGGTTATTTAAAAAGTTAGGGTAGCACAAATTAATAGTTAACTAAAGCGGAAGTGGAGATCGAGGGGATGGAACCTTGAAAGATTCCGGAGCTGATTGCTGTTGTCCAGCAACTGAAGAGCCAGCACAAAAACCTACCAGAAATATCAATATTTGTACTTTTACAACAGACATATGCTGGTATTAAAAATTTTTTAAATCCACATTAAATGAGAATAATAAATTGGTTACTTAATTTGACATGTTGTTGCACTGGAATATTGTTAACAATTTAAAGCTTAATTGCTTTTGGCAAAAGGTTTAACAATCAGCCCAAAGCAATAGAAACATAATAAGATTTGAAAACTGGGTCAACAAAACAAACTAGCAGGAAAGCTTAATTGTATAGAAATCAACAGAATTATTATCTGGCCAAATGTGTTGAGGTGATCATTCAATTTTGGGCTTTAAATCAAAGACCAATTCACAGAGCCAACAATTTCGAAACAATTTAATTGTCACATTAAAAGCCAACAGAACAAACTTTTGGCCAATGGACAGCAACGTAATGTGCAAGTGAGAAGAAAAAAAAAAACATTTATAAATGTATTTTGGTAAAAAAAAAAAGAAAACAACAAAGAAGACAACGAACCACAAAATCAATGAAATGCTGTCGGGCTGCTGCCCTTTTGTTTCTCTTGAGTTCCAACTGTTCGCTTCCGCTTTAGACATTGAAAAGGAAATGGAAAAAGTGCACAACTTGAACATAATACGAATGAACGTTGGCCAGCGACGTTGAATAGAATTGGTAGCAAATGGCTGACTGCCGTCAAGGCCAAATGGCCAACAAATCGAGGTCTGAGGACTTAAACGTCTGTTTCCATTATTTATATGCGGCAAAAGTAAGGCGAAGAGGGTGCGACGAGGCAACACTCTGGTGTTGTCCAAAAGGGCGAGTCAGACCAAGTCAAGTGTCAGCATAAATGAAATTTCCCACCGCAAAACTTCCGGCATCACAATATGCACTCCTGGCTGTGTGTTGTTAACAATGCATCACATACATACATACATACATGCATAAAAAGGGGGCCAACATTGGCTGAACTTTTTAGCGGTTTCACTTTCGCTGCCATTCGACACACTTCGCTGGCCATAAAGTGCAACAAAACGTGAACATGACAAAAGGCAACGAGACGCAGGTGGGACGGGACGGGACGGGACGGGACACTGCAATTGTATTCCTTCTCATGCGCACAATTCAATTGCAACGTCACTTCCGGTTCCGTTAGATAGCCAACACGCAGCACTCGCATATCCTAAATAACTTAGTTGATAGCTTCCTACAGCATTTCCCTTTTGATTTTTCAACTGAAATGTCTTTATTATTTGCGAATTTGATTCAGAAAATAATACCATTTTGCATACAACAATATCGCTTTTCAGAAGTATCAGAAAATTTCATTGCTCATTAACATCACAAAATATACCATTCGTTTATACATCAATCAATCATTCCGTTGTTTACAGCCATATCATATTCTGCTCATTAAAAACTCAAATGCAAAGGTATTTATTAATAATGGCTGTCTTAAAGCCTCTCGTTTTATTTTTTTATGAAGCACATTTGGTGGTTGGACACAAATGAGCCGCAACATTTTTTGTTAAGTGTGTAGGTGTGTGCGAGGCGAGGCGAGGAAATCAACTGCCGTTGGGTAGATAAAAAGTCGAATGCAACAATAAACAGCAGGCACAACAACAATTTGCACAAAGTTCAAGTGAAGCGTAGAATTCGTTTGAGTTGAAATTCGAGGGCGCCGTTTTTTGCTATTTGCTAACTTTTTTTAATGAACTTGTTGATGTTGCGTGCGTGTGTGTCCGTTGTTGTTGTTGTTGCTGTGTGTGCATTTGCGCTTTTTGTTGCAATTGTTGTTGTTGTTGTCGCTTTTATGTCTGTCAACTTATTTGCTCAAGTGCAACGAATTGTGCGAATTCTGCGTGCAATTGACTTGTGAACTCAAAAAGCTCAAACATTTGGCACTTAATTAACTGGCGAGCCGCGAGTGCCATTAATTGTTAATTGTGCAGCTAAAGCTTTTGTAATTCATTAACAATTCAATTTCAATTAAAAGTCGATGAATAAATGATTAATTATTTTAAAAGATTTTTAAAGTAATCAATTAAGGTTAAAAAGATTTTTTGTAGTTTAGATTGATTAATAATTAAAATTTTCAATTTTTCTATTAAATAGTTTTTTTAATCCTATTCCGTTTGGATCTTTATAAAAAGGTTTTCAAAAAACATGCTTTCATGCTTTACTTCTGCTCTTTTCAACAAACGCGATAATCCTTTAAAATTTTGCCACCATCCAAACGCCGCACCTCATTTTCAGTTCTCTAGCCAAAACTAAATACATTCTGCGCTGCCACACTGTGTGGCAAACGCCTTTTTTGCCAAAAAAAAAAAGAGAAGAAAAAAACGTTTCTGTAAAATATGCAGCACACTTTTCGTCATAAATTTCACAGAAGCTGGCTGGTTGGCAACGTCAAAAATTTCGCTGCTAAATTATTAAATGAAATTTAATTAAAAGCGTTGGTCGTCAAAAAGTGCTGCCGGCTTTAGCCAATGCCAAAGCCACAACAAATAAATCAGGCGAGAGCGCGCGTGTTCAAGTAACTGATATGGCTTACTTTTGTGGGCTGCAATTCAATCGCGTAAAAGGTAAACTTGGTAACAAAAAACTAAACTCAACGAAGCGTTTAACTCACACAAAATAAACTAAATAAACAACAACAAGGCAAACTACTAAGAGCAAAATGCAACAATTAATGTCATCAATGGCAACGGCAAATGTAGCAGATGCTACACCAACCAGCAGTTTAACCAACAATGTCCAGAAGCGGTTAACAATGACAAAACAGTGTCGCAGATTGCAAAATGCTTCAACGGTCACTAACACACTTGCGTATCTGTGTTTCTGTGTATGATTGTTGTCTGTATTTACATGTTGTTTGTCACGCTCCCTGGCGCTTGACGTGGCAATAAACAAACAGCAACAACAAGCAACAACAGTTTGCACGGTAAATGCAACTCTGCATAACTTGTTGTTCTTGGCTTGTTTTAGACTAATTGACAAAGAGCTGAAGAGCTGTAGCAGCAACTGCTAACAAATATGCAAAACAAGCAGCTGGCAAACAAATAGTATGAAGATATGCTACAATCTGTTAAATTGGCGTGCTTTTGCATTCCCTCATGTCGCGCAAATACCAAGTTAAATATTAGAGCTGAAGCCAATTAATGGCTATAGATGTTGGAATATTGATAGACAATTAGTAACATTATCTTCTTTAAAATTGTATTCAATAAAGTTTTCATTAGTCATAAAAATCTTAATTTCTACAACTCAAACCCAAACCAATTTTCTAAGAAATGCAATTAAATCGGCAATGAATAAATAAAGTTATCAAACTAATGTCATCATTTTTATTTTGTATCCTATGCCAGAGTTTAATTGCATTTGACGCAATTGATGCATCGCAATTATTTCTTTTCCTTTTTATCGAAGCTTCTTCTGTTTATTCAATTAATCCAATATAAATAGTTATTCAATTTCATAATTGGAATAACTTTTTATACCCTGAACCCATAAAATGGGTAAAACGGGTATAATGGTTTGATGCAAAAGTATGTAACAGGCAGAAGGAAGCATCTCCGACCCCCTTAAGTATATATATTCTTGATCAGCATCAACAGCCGTTATAGCCATGTCCGTCTGTCCGTCTGTATGAACGCGTCGATGTCAGAGACTACAAGAGCTAGAGGCTTCAGACTTTGATTATAAGTTCTCCTATACGATAAACAGAACAAGTTTGTTTCAAATTTTCGATAACTAGTATGGTTTCCGCTATACACATGACATTGATTACAAAAAAATATCAAATTTGGAAAATGTAAAAATGGGGTTTGAAATAATGGGTAACGATGGAACTTTTGTCAAAAAACACCGGAGATATCGCTTAGTTAAGTCAGTTTCTAGTTTTTCATTATTTTTAATAGCTAAGCATACTTTTAGGTAACAAGGAAAACCAAAGTCTTTTATAAATTTAATATATTTATTGCAATTGGGTTCAGGGTATCTTCTAGACGGGCTCTCCCTTTATACTTTTTTCTTGTTTGTAAGTTGATTAGGCAGCAACTATTTGTATAATACAATAACTTTGGCAAGCCAAGTTAATTACCATTTTGAGTTGCTCTCTCTTAACAAAAAACACAAACTAATCTCAACGTTTTGCTGAAGTAGATTCTCCCAGATAAATAAGGCATAGTTTTACATAGTTTGTCAATTAGTTTTGCGTGCGTAAAACGTTAAATGACCGAAAATTGTGTCGCATTCAGTACCATGATGATGGCGTGGAAAGGACTCTTTGCACTAATTAAGTTAAAACCTTAGCATTTACCTTGTAAGGACACTCGGCATGTTAATAGCAAACTCGTGTTGCCCAAGGATACGTATGTGTGTTTGTGTGTTTTTCGAGTGTTTGTGTGTGTAAGCGAGGCACATAAAAATATCATATGTCAACTGCAGGCTGCTGCTTTGCTAGCTCTCTGTGTCTCTTGCTCTATCCCTCCCTCTCTCTCTCTCTCTCTCTCTTCTTCATTCATTAAGCTCTTAACCTCGTTCGCACAAATATATGGAGTAGAAGGCAGGCTGAGCTCAAAATATATATATGTACTGTAAGTGAACGCTTTATTACCAATGTCGACAGGGTTTTGGCGTTTTTTTTGCTTGCAGCAAGTTCAATGAGATCCTTCTTTACAAACACACACACACACATTTGTATACTCTGCTTTCAACTCATTGAAAATTATGAATGAGTTGCAATCGTGAAAATGTTTTCTGTTCGCTTTTTATATGTTTTTGCCATTCAATTTCTTTAACTGCCTTTTGGTTGGGCTCCTTTACATTTTCTTGACTTAAATGAATGAAATCAAATTAATTAAGCAGCAGCAGCAGCAGCACACGGAATAAATATGTACTCCCATATATGTTCTTTTCGCGTATCAAAAGGATAGCGCAAGGATTCACGCCCGTTTTCTTATGCACATGCGTGTAACAGTCTTTTCATAATTTATTTTGCTTGCCTTCTTCGCCTTTTTGGCATTCAATTTTATCTGGCCCTTTTTATCATTATCAACTTCATCAGTTAGGCAGGCAGGCAGCCTGGCAGGCAACAAGCCTGACTAGCTGGCAGCCAAGTCCTTGCTAGTCCCTGATAGTGCTGCTGCACACTGTAGTTTATTTGTTGTATCATACTTATGTGCATATGTTTCTTGGTTATATGTGTATGCGCTCAGCTCATAATTTGATTTCCCAAACATACACACACACACAACATTGATTAAGAAAAAGAAATGTTGCCTGCAGGCGGCTTTTTGCCTTTCTGTATTGAATTTTATTTCAAGATTGTCATACCGACTGCTTTTTGACTTCAAGCAATGGTCAGCAGCTTGTTAAACAAGTTTCGATTTATTTTTTTGGGGCATTCGATTTGCTAACATTTAATTATTGAAACCACAAACAAACCAATCACAGCAACTATCACTAACACTTTAACTGAATGTTAAAAGTTAAAAAAAAAAACTTTTTTTTTTAATAAATATTTTGTGAAAAATATCTCCGATTTATGTTGACATAGGTATGGAAAATTTGGCAATAAAAAGTCGAGTGCTCTCAAAATGAATATCGAGTTGCGTGCAAATAAATTGTATTGGTAAAAAATGGAAAGAAAATTTATCTGATATCAAACGAGTTTGAAAAAAATTTGATTTTTGAAAACATTGTGACAAATTAGTAACCATAGTTGTATTTCTTCAAAACAGATCAACTTAACAATAAAATCCGAATTGTTACTTACCTTTTCTGTTGAGTTTCCTTTTGGGCCACAAGCTACTTGGTGTGTCAATTTCTGTAACGATAAAATGAAGTCAAGTTGAGATTTAGCTGTTGACGACAAACTTTATTATAAGAATAAAGAATATAATTTGAACAGTTTAATTAATTGGCTAGCATGGCCCCAGATTCTGTGTGTCACTAAAGAGCTAATAAAGAGCAAAACACACACAGACACAGACACTGAGAGCGAGACAGAAAACTTAGCCACAAAATCAGAAATGTTAATTAAAATCACTGAGTGTTGAGCATATTAAACAGTCAGAGAAATCAGTTGGGAATGAAAACCCTTAGCCACAATGCCAAGCCAACAAAAACGAATGAAGCCCAGCCATGGGGAAGATGAATGTATTCCCATACATTTTCGCGTGTGTCAAAGCAAATTAATTTGAATCTAAATTATGACACTGTCAGCTTAACTCAAGCGTTAAGAAAGGCAGGAAGAAGCTGCGTGTGTGTGGTTGAAAGAGTAGAGTATTTTGAGTTTGGTAGCAGCTGAAAGTTGTCACAAAACGAAATAAAGCACATCTGTTTTGACCACAAAGTAGGTAACATATGAAAATAAATCTTAACTTCATCTAACCGCCAATTAAGTTTATGTTAACCGACAAAATCATATTTTCAGAGGATATATAGCGGAAGGAACATCAAAATTGATGAGCTCAACGAACAATGTAATATTCAAATTAGCTTCCAAAATTTCGTGTATAATCGTTTCACTCTGTCTAAATCAAAGAAGCAAATAATTTCCGTTACCTGAACATGTAAAAAAATATTTTTTTTGTTTTTCTAAGAGAAATTGTATTATTCTAGCTGACACAGCTGCTCAGTGAGCCTGGGGGCAACAATAATAAATAAGCGAACACAAAACAAAAAAAAAGGTGGACGGCAACAAAACACAAACGAAAGTTCGCATTTAAGAGAGTAATGGACGTTACGGAAATACAGAATTCCGATCAGGAAGCCAGGGGGCCAGGAAATCAACTGAAACAGTGACAACAAAAAAGCGCGCAATGAAAGTGGAAGAGAGAGAGAGAACAAAAATGATATAAAAAGAAATATACATAAACAACAATGTGCTTGCGCGTTGTATTCATGTGCAGAAAAAGTGAACGAATTTTATAAAATAGAACAAAGCGTTGGTCTTAGACCATTCTGAATAATTCTTTTAGTTTATGGCAGTTTGCATAAATTGAAACTTAATACAGTTCTGTGAGGCTATCACTAACGGCTTATAGCCATTATCCTGAACAATTAATGGTGCGTCACCTTCAAGCTGTTTTAATCGTTTTAAATATTTCAACATTTTGCGGCGGACAAAGTTTTTGCTTTTAGTCGCACATTTGTTGGATATGCTTTAAAATTGCTAACCGAGAGCTGAGTTAACAGTGGGTCGGGGGGTGGGTGGTTTGGTGGTTGTTGATGGTCGGTCACGTGGTCTCTCCATAACACAATTAGCAACAACAAGTTGCATTAAAGCGGCTTCTAACTTTCATTAAAAACCACTTAACCCATGCCAAGGGACAAACACCGAGCGGGAAGAAGAGTACGAGAACGTAAGCCGACCCCTTCATAGCCATACAATTCTAATACTTGACCCCACCCACTTGACCCACATGACCCACTGCAGCCAACAAAAGCAACGTGGCTCTGCTTAAGTTGGCCAGCTGAGGAGGCGGTTGGGCGGCTTAGTGTGCTTAGCTTAGGCGAGTCTGATGCGTTTGTGTGTGTGTGTGTGAAAGGGTGAGTCGGTTTGGGCACATCACTTCAGCACATCGTTAGTAATATTTTTTGTTTGCTAGAGTTTTTGGTAAAAGCCAAGAAAGACAAAAAACCATATAGTATTTTAATCTAGATATGTATATTTAATGAAATTAAAGAGCTTTGTGTGGTTTAAGCAAAAAGTGTTGCGTACTTATGAGGGCAAAAGTTTCTGACAGCAAACCCCATAACGAAACAAGTTCTATAAATAACTACACAACAAGCTGGCTGGCCTTGATGTGCTTCAAAGTTGTTCATAAGTCAAATCGATAATATTTATTAATTTTGTTGCAGAATTCAAGGCGTGTAATTGTCAAAAAAAAAACTGTATTTTTTGCATTATTGATATGAGTAATTTAAATATTAAATAATTTGTTTGTTATAAACAAAAAATTGAATTTTGATCGGGAATTTCGATTCTTATTTTTTCGAAATTTTTTTCTTGCAAAAACGAACTAAACTGGTTAAAAACTTGCCAAAGTTTGAAAAATGCCAAAGAAATAATAAAATTGGTGATGGTGCCGGGGTTATGGGAGAGTGGCATATTAGCTGCGGGGGCAATGCAGACAAACTGAAAAACTTTGCAGCTACTTTCTGTTTTTGTTTCTTTTTCCTCCGACTGTTTTCTTTTAATGCCAAAGCTTGAAAACAAAACTTTTTTTCCGGTTCTTTTGCTAGCCACATTTAAACGGCGACACTAATGGCCCGAATTGGAAATGGCATTTTCGTATTTGTGTAAATATTTTTCAAACGGCAACCAGTAAAAAAAAAACTGTTTATTTAGTAACGGCTCTGTGTGAAAATCAGCAACAAAAGCATCTGAAATCGACTTCTTTGATAGGTTGTTGAGACCTGAAAATTTATAATAATTTGCTGCTAACAGAGTTTTGACGATAAGATAATCAATGCGCAACTAAAACTAGTAGTATTTTAATCATTGAAAATCATATTTGATTATAAGTTGATTAATAATATTGCTGTCTCTCAATTAAAATAATCGACTTATAGCTCCATAAAGTCTAAAGAAAATTGATTGTTTGCCCCAAATGGAAATTATTTCGTTTTAATTCAGTGAATTATTGTCGCAAATAAACAAACAAAGAGCTCATCTAGCTCAACTAGACCACAAACAACAATAAAATTTTGCCAATTTGTGGCAAATTATGCTGAGTGCGATTAGGTTGGGGCAGAGAACGATGTCAGACAGTATCATGTTTAAAATTACTAATTGAAAAGTTCTGACACATACACACACACAGGGGAGAAGGAAACCCAAGCCGGAAATGAAAGTAGAAGTGAAAGTTAAATTTACATTATTATTTTTTTATATTTTTGTTTATCATCGATCAATGTTCTGGCTGTCAGAATTTAATTTTCCTAGATGTCTTATAAAAAATAACCTGCCACACAGTGTGTTTTTTTTATGGATTACCTGGGTCGAAAAAGCTAAATATTTAAAATAAAATTGATGAGTTTTGGCGTAGAAAAAAAAAAAAAATGTTTTGACTGTGAAAAGTTTAAATTTAATGCAAGCTAAATTATGTACATGCTATGCAGATTTTTAGCACAAAACGTTGCCAACTACTAAAACGAGCCAAAAAATGTTTTGGTGAAAATATTGAGGTCACAAATGCATTAGAAAGTGCTAACTGTTATATATATACACACACATATATACTATACACAGAATTGCAGTGCGTGTCCGAGCGAGAGAGCGACATACACACTATATATGTAGCTGCAAAGTTTTGTCCTCAACTGATTGCAAAATGTCCAAGTTAACGGTAAACAAAGTTTTGTGGCCATCGGCGAATGGCAATCGATAGTTTTGGCACCCGGCAACACAGACACTAAGGCTGACCGGAGATAGCCAAAATGGTCAGCCAAGCAGACAGCCAACTGGCCAACTGGCCAACTTGATCCGATACGTTTCGACACATTCGATATTCAACATCACCCGCACATGCACATATTGGCCAAACTTATACCATTCAACAAAAATTTACGTATGTAGGAAGTAGAAGTACAACTGCTAGTACAAATATTTGGCTCGCATAACGCTTTTGCATTAATTGAATTTGTTTGTTGGCTGGCTGGCAAGCGAGTTAGTTTCAACTTGACAATTTAGCACTTGCGGTTACTGTGGTCAACACTACTGGCAAGAGTGCTGAATTTGCAAGCCAAAGCCAAAATTCAACATATTTAAATTAAAAGAAAATTGCCAAATTGGAAAGATTTTGTGAACGAATATCAAACGTGGTTAAGAAATGCAAAAGAACAACAAATTTTTTTAATTGCTTAAAATGCAATTGCAAAAAATTTATACATGTATGTATACAGAAAATTTGGTTATAATGCCATCGATGCCAAACAAGGATTATAACGATATCAAATGCTTTATTTATATATATATATCAGATATTTTTTTAAAGATATTTGTGGTTAAAAATCTTGCGAGTGAAAAATACAAAATAAATTGATTTTTTTTATAAATCATTTTTAATTGACTTAAAAGATACTTTTAAAATGGATTTTCAGTGAACTGCAAAATTTAAAGCATGTTCCTGGAACTTTAACCTTATGCTCATAATTTTTGGCAACACATAAAAAATCAAATATGCGTATGAAAAAATAACAAAAAAAATGGCAAGGATGTGGTTACATAGAATGCCTTGTTTGCCATTTTTAATGCTACCCAAAAATTTTCAACCTATAGATTCGTGCAACTATCTACGACAATGTAAATGTAGATGCGGTCAGGCGAGAGGACGAGAAAATCCTTTTCGTAAGTGCTGCCGGCTCGTTTTGTGGTCACTTGCATCGACTCTGCATAATGTGCTATGTGGATGCTTTTGCCATTCCTGCCTGCCACACACACACACACACCAAGCCACTACTTTGTATATTTAAATTGTATGGCTTGTGCGTCTTGGTTGCATGCACAGCTTGAAGTAACTTGACTCGGCTTCTCGGAGCTCGCATAAGTGCATTTGGGAACTTGCTGCTACTGCTTTCAGTGCCAACTCCTTGTTGTCCTTGTTAATTGTAAAGATGTGTTAATGTATTCCCTCTACTATTTCGCAACGTTTAAATATGCAAACTGTTATCCACCTTCGAATGCTCAAAACTAAATTGACAGCAATCGTTGACCGTGGGCGCTATCAAAGCGGTCGTTAGTTGGCGCCGTGGAGGGAAGGCATCGTTTTTGCCTGGCGGGCAGCGTGTCTCACTGTGACACCGAGCACGTTTTAACAAGGAGTGTCCGACCGGGGCTGTGTGGCTCATAACTTATGCACATAGATAAGCGACAGAGTTGCCTGCCACGTCCCGAGTTGAGTCTACTTGCTGCTGTTGTGGTTACTGTTTGTTGTTGTTGTTGTTGTTGGCTTGGCTGGTTTTCATGCTGCCGGCCATTTAAGGCAATTATAAAATTTTAATAATTTCTCGCGAAATTATTTAAAACCATCTTAAAGTTGTTCAAGTCGTTTGAAACTTTTTGAAATTAAATAAGCTACTGTAATAAGCATTTAATGGAAATTTGGGGATTTTACTTGGTACCAAATGTATTACTTGGATTTTAGTAATTAGATTTTACACAGCTAAGTCAAAGTTGTAATGATAGCTTTAGAAGTGATTTAAAAGCAGCTTCTTCTTTTCCTCTCTTTAAAATCTTTGCTCAATTTAAATTCACCTGATTTATTGATTTTTATCTGATATACTTTTTTTTTCGATTTCAACTTAATCGCCTTATGAATGACAACAATTGTTTCTTTACTCATTCAAGCCAGCCACAACAGAATGGCATCGCACCTCAGTTTGTAATTATTTTGAGTGTGCATGCATTTTTGCAGCAACTTCAATGCACATGCCATTAATTATGAAAATATTGGCCAAACACTTTCCGGTAGCCAACGGCAAAGGACACGTTCAAGAGTAGTATCCTTGAGAGCACTTATTCTGTAGGCACTTGTATTAAATTTAAAGTATTTACCGCAATATTTTCGCTACACTTTGACCAAATTGTATTTCGCTGGCATTGTTGTGGGGCCAACAATTCACAGAAGCAGGCGACAAGCACACACACACACACATTTTGTGCTATTGTATAAAGTGAATTGTGTTTTTGAGTTGAGTTTTCGTTGCATTTGGTTTGGTTTGATTTTCGCAAACTGTTTCTTCTTATTCAACTACAGCCATTCTTATTCCACCACTGCTGCTTCTGTGGCTGCCATTGTGTATGCTCTCTTTCACTCTTTCTCACTCTCTCTCTCTATCTGTCTCTGTCTGTTCCGTTTGTTGATTTTTCTTTTTGGCTGAGAGGGTATTACTTTTAAATCCCCGTGATAAGGGCAAATTAAACTTTTTGTCCACTACTAAATAAAATTTTTCTTGATCCAGCAAATCTTGAGGTTGGTTTTTTTTTTCGTTTTTTGTCAACGAATTCCTGTCACTTCAATTTGAAATAACTAGAAAATGACTTCGGCCATTCAATGCCCAAAGAATGAACGTAATCCTAAAAAATGTTGTGGCTTAAATCTGTCATCAGGGCTTGAATATGATATTTCATATGCGACAAAGTTGCTTTAATAATTTTTGGCCTTAATTTTAAAGTTTCCTAGAAAACGAGGCATAAAAGCTAGAAATCCACATTTTTACTGGAAAAATTGTGAAGTAAAAAGCATTTAAATAAAATGGTTCTTAAATTTTTAGGAGCTGACAGAAATTAATACGGATTTATAGCACCAAAAGTTATTTTACCATAAACAAAAATTATATTATTTTTACCGCAATATTAAGTGTACGCACCGACGAGCAGTAACACAAATGCAGAAAAATGCGCTTAAAAACAGGTTGTACAAAGTGAATTAAAGTTCAGTTGCTTGAAATAAGCGAAGCTTGTCGTAACAGATTTCGGCATTTAAGCAAAACCAAAACACGTACAACGCCAAAGGGTTAAACAAGGGGTAAAAAACGACGTTTGTTAGCCTGGCACACACAAGAACATTCTTGAGACTCTCTTCAACTTTTGCCTTCTCGGCTCTGCAAATAGGCGCTAAATTCTATGAAACGTGCGTGCAATTATTCAAAGTGCAAAGTCGTGCAACTTTTTTGTTGATGTTGTTGTTTTCTTTGTTTTGGTTTTTTTTTTGCGGGGAGGGGGTGGGAAAAATGACTCATAAGCTCGTAGAAGACAACTTTGTAAACTTTGCGATGAGATTGTTGCGTTTCTTTTTACCATCAGCGCTTAATTTATTGACGCAATTTGCCATTCGGGCTGCTGCTGCATATTAATTTGGCATAAACGACGCACAGACATCAACAAATTACGCCAAAGATTATATGTGTACCCGCATGTTAAGACATTTGACAACACTGTTGTTGTTTTTGCCTTGTGTGTGTGTCGTTTAGGATCAAGAGCAAATTACCGTAATCAAATTGCCATTGTGCATATTTTAGGTTAATGAGTTCGTGAATTTAGATAAAGCACACGTATTCAAATTTTCAATAAATCTTTACATTCATGGCATTTTTATTGCGATCCTAAAAGATAGCAAGAATTAAATTAACTTAAGTCGCTTATTAAGCCATATTTAATTGTAATATTGTTTATAACTTTCTTATTAATTAGTTGATTAAATCGCTAGCAAAAGGCCAAGAAAACAACAGTAAAGGCTTTAGGCTTGCAACTTGTAAGAAACAAAATTAAATTTTATTTGGCTTTAGGTTAAAAAGAAACTTGCTTACATTGCAACCAAAATGCCGAAAAAGTTAGTTTTGCAATTCACTGCGTCTAAGAAATTAATCAAGCAACCGAGTTGAAAAAGACGTCAGTTGCACATGTCGCCGTCGGAAAACCGACTAAAGATTAGTTAGACGAAGTTGTTTAAAGAAAACTTGCAAAAGGAATAAAACTAAATATGGACTTAAGCATATAAAAGTCTTAACAAGACATAAATGGACAATGCAGCAAAGCTAACAAAATAGAAAACTACAAAAAACAAAACAAAAAATCTACAAGCAACGATAGCTGTTAACTTGAAGAAAGGGCTGGCTGGCTGGATGAGTAACTGTGGAACTGCAGCAAAACATAGTGCAAAAGTTCTCGGCAAACACCTCAAGTGTGTGTGCGTGTGTATGTGTGTGTGTGTGTGTGTGAGAGAGTGTAAAAGGCAAAAGGGTAAACTTTTGGCTTGCATAAGCTGAAGCAGAAAGTTTATTTTATTTTTTTTTGTTATTTTTTTGCCCAGCTTTCATAGCAGCATTTTGTAGCCGGTGCAGCTTGCTTGATTTTATTGCTGCAGTAACTTCAGCTGCAGCACATCCGCTGTTCGCCGAAGAGGCGAGTGCACTTTGAAATTACTCGAATGATACTTGATGGTTGCAATCAGCAGCCAAGCAGCCAACCAGCAAGCACACTTCATAGTCTGCTGCTGTAGACTTCATTATTTTAATAGCAATTAGTAAATTGAGTTTTATGAAATTGTTTTTTGTTGAGCTGTCTGTCTTGCAATGAGACTGACCAGCACACGCGGCGTATGCTCTATGTTTGCTTCAAAACTCCTAACTTGGTTTTTTATTTGTTGTACAACGCAACGAAAATTAACTTTGTGTGCAGCAGCGAACACAAAAGAGCTCACATGCAAATTTAATCTTGGCTTGGTTTTTGTAAGTTTGCAGGGTGAATCATAAATTTAAGCGGCAGCTGATAAAATACGCGAGTTGAAACCGAAAAAAAAAAACAGAGTAGGGTCAGCTTTAAAGAAAACAAACAGATGCTTTTTTTTCTTTCACAACTTGCAAGCAAAGCAATTTGATTTTTGCGGGAATATTAAATGTTGACACAAGTGTTTGAGCTTTGGAAATGATACTTATTTTTGGTATTTTTTTTTTTTTTTGTAAATCGATTTAAAAAGCGTAAGATTATCAATAAATTATCAGTTCTAGATATAAATCTAATAATTCGACATTATGTCTAAAACTCCTTTGCAAGTATTCTTAAGCTTGTCACAATACAATTTAATAACCCAATCAGCTTTGTAATTGATATCGCACCTAAAATGAGCAAACATTTTAATGCTATTGATAATGTCATAAGCTTAAAGTTCACATGTCATGTCACAAACAATTTTAAGAGCCATTGAGCAAAGCAAATGATGTGGAAAACACACACACACACACACACACACAAAATCTTGTTGCGCCCCCGATTTGTGTTTATGTTGTTGTTGTTTACACAACTTTTCAATGGCAAGCGAAGCACAGAAAGCGTATTATTATGATTATGAGCAGAAATATGATACTTTAAGAAACAAATGCGCAGCGTTTAATACTTGTGGTTATTTCGCAGATACGATGACGATGACAATGTTTTACCCTTCATTGAACCGGTCGGTATTGATCCATGCTGACAATTTATTTGGCGGCGTGCAGAAATAAATATATATATTTCTGGTATATGTGGCACGATTTGTGCACTCCTGCCTTTCGCTACTTTTGCGACGTGTGTGGCATAAAGCCGCTTTGTAATTTGGGGTTTTGTTTACGCCATTCGCTGCTGCCACTTCTTCGTATTGTTGTTGGCTTTGTTTTTTTGTTTATGCTTTGTGGAGCATGCACATTGTTTGCTTTTTATTTTTACTGTCGATTGGCGCGATTCCGCCATATCTTTGGCGCTGTCTGACAAAAGGCAAATGCGCCCATTTGTCATTTAGACAACAAGTTGACAGTTGGAAACAAACAAAAAACCGCCAGCCGAATCTGCTGCTGGCAGTTGTCATCAACTGAAGGTTCGCTTTCATCTCAAACTGTTTACTTGTTCAAGCTTCAACTTTAATCTTTAAAATGATTATCAACCTTACTTATTTAAATTTCGAGCATACAAAATTTATGTTAATTTATTGGTTTTAATTACGTTTTTTCCATTTGCCTTGGAGAAACCCCTATTTAATATTGATATCTGTATTTTACATGCTGTTTCCAAAAAACCTTTTGACACCGCATTGCTTTAAGCTTCGCATTTAATTAAGAATCAATTTATTAATGTGTTTTTTGCGTATTTAATTACAAGAAAATTGCAGGCCTTTTTTGTTTTACTCATTTCTCAAATGGACTTTGTTGGATTACTGCCTGTATATGAACATTTTTTTTTGTATTTTAATTTAACTCGCCGCATAAAAGGCTAAAGGCACAACACAAATTTAATGGGCGCACTCAGCCAAACACATATAAAATGCGACCCAAACGCATTATTTTTATACCCTGTAGGCACAAAAAAAAAAAAAACCATATAAATGGACGTGCAGATGAAGTAAAATAAACAAGATTAATTGAATGTTTAAAAAAAATAAACAATTTAGAAAAAAATATAATTTAGATTTAAATATGTAAATCAACAAGTGAAAAAACCCATTTTAACACAAAAAAAAACTCGTATTTAGATTTGATAACAGGCTATCATTTAGTCAAAAACTTTCTCTTAACGCATTTATATCAAATATGTTAACAGCGAAATTAAGGTCGAAAACTCGCTAAGCGAAAGGGTTTCGCGGACAACGCTGCAGCACTGTCAACACATTGATATTTAAAATGTCAAATGTCAGCTTATTTAATGTTTAAACAAACAATAATAAACACCCAGTTTCTATGAATTTCAACTTGTTTGTCTGTTTAAATGCCACATTAATATTAAATATGTTTTACTTACATAATCGTCGACAGAAATATCATTTAATTAGCTAGCATATATGTCAACATAATTTAATAAGAGCATTCTAAAATAAAGCGCGCAAAAATATACACAAAAAACTTGATATAAACAAAACAAGAAAAACAAAAATAAAATAAAAATACCATGCGTTGTCGAAGAGGCCACTTGATAAATATAACATCAACTTTTTTTATTGAGCAAAAGCGAGCGCCACAATCCACAAACTGAGTAGCTTAATTCCAGACTCCATGGGACAGAGTAAAGAGAGCAAAAAAAAAACAAAACTCCTCACTACCAGCGAGATTTGTTTGTTATTTTTGTGCTTCAGTTTTTGGTTTTTGTGTAAGCTCCCGTTTTATGCCCTTTGAAGTGGCACTGTAACCAAGAGCAAGAGAGTCTCAACAGGAGGGCATGCGGCATTTCTCGGCCATCAACGGTGTTTGTGTAAACAAAATAAGAAACTGTAAGTCAAGTTTATGGCTGCTACAGTAGCATAATTCTTGTAACGACTTTAACGCATTTTTAATAATTTTTTATTATCAACATTTCGGAAAAGTTTTGTGCACAACGACATTTTGTGTCGACTCTTTGGGACTTTAACTTTTTTGTTTGTTTGTTTGTTTGTTATTTGTTTTTGTTATGCCCAAAGCTGCACTTTAATTTTTTCGTCATTTAGTCTCTCATTAAGTCTTGCTGTGTGCTTGGCAGCAAAAAGTTTTCTTTTAAATGAGCCACTCAACGGTATCATAAACATTTGAAATTGAAACTTGGATAAGTCCAATGGGAAAAAGTATCAAATAATAACTTTATATGAGTTCTTCAGTTAAGTGTTAATTTATGTAATTGCAGATTTATTTTAATTAATGAAATATTAACCGTTGGCAGTGCTAAATAAATATCACCTATTAATAAGTAAATTTTAAGGTTCAAAGCCCAACTGTTTTAATTGACAATAAAATGTACAAAAGTTTTAAGTTGACAAGTAATTCCCAGTAAAAACAAGTGTATAAATAATAGAAACTTACATTTTTGATATTTTCTTTTTATATGAAATAATAATAATATTTTAACGGCTTGTACAGGATTACTAGCATTTATTTTTTTTCAATCTACATTTATAAATTCAAGCAGCTTGTATTATTTTTTATTAAAAACGTTTTGTATTTTTACCCAGGGTATACAAAATCTTTTTCAATACATAGCAAAAAAAAAGGTATGGAAATGCAATAACTGATACGATAATAAAGTAATGACAACGATCAAAGCAAAATCCTTTTTTTACACAAAAAATAAAATTTTAAACAAGATAAACTTTGAATTTATACTATAACAACTTTATGTAAACAGGGAATTTTTTTAGTCAAGCATCGAATTTGAACCCATTCTAATCATCTTTTTTTTGAAACAGCGTACAACACATTTACTCAATTTGGCATATGTATGTTTGCATATGAATATGAGTAAAGTAAACAAAATGAAAACATGAACAAAAAAAATATACAATATGATTTAGCAATTTCGCGCAAAATTTTATTGCAACGTATGTGCAACTATGAAAAAAAGGAGGTTTACAAAAAGTTTTGAAGTTGAATGTGATGGGAATTGAATTGTCACAGCTGCAATTTTTCAACTGTCAAATCAAAACATAAAACCAATTACTTTTAATGATTAATTACTTGCAAGACGCGGCGGAGCGAGCAAATGTTGAAAACCACAAAATGATTTTGATTGCGATGAGTTGGCTGCCTTTGCTGGTAACTTAAATTTGATTTATGATGCTCGGCACAACCCTTTTGCGAAAGAGAAACACAGCGCCCAAGTGCGACCCCCAACAAGCGAGACAACCCCTAAACTTAATCCGAATGACATGAGAATCACCTTAAAATTCATAAGTTTGTCAGATGAAATTTGCAACATACTACATCCGTTAGAGCAGCAGCAGCTGCACGTCATTAACTATTATGAGCTCAACATTATAATCCCCGCAAGGCGCGCACAACATGCCGTATGCGTACTTAATACACAGACGCTCAAAACTTTTTCAGCGCTTCATTTTTTAAACATTTAACACATAGACAAAATTCTGTTGTGGGGTGACAACCTTTTCACACTTTTAAGCTGTACGGCGTTTGTGTGTTCCCATTATTTTTATTTTTTTCACCCATTTTAGTTCTCATCTAGCCGTCGGATTTTGTGAGTTTATGCTTCAAATTATGCTCAAATGCTGATGAGACGCTGCTGTTGCTGATAATGTTTATGCTGATGCTTGTGCTGATGCTAATGTTGCCGCACAACATCCTGAAATGAGTTCAGCTAAGGAGCCGGAGCCAAAAAATATAAAAAAAATATCTGCAGTTTTTATGTGGCTAAACTGTTAAAGCAAAAACTAAAATTACACGGCTAAAAATTAATGGTAAGCAATTTTATTAAAAGTGATTTGGTTATTATCAAACTATTGCATAGACTATTAAAATGTTGTGGAAAAATGCGATTAAAGATTTTTGTTAACTTCTTATCAAATATTTAAAATTTCATACTCAATTTTGTTCACAGTGTACACAAATATTTTAATTATATTTGGCTTTGTGGCTAACAATTGACCCAAATGGCTCCAGAGAAAAAAAAAGGACACCCTTTGAAGTCGAGTGTTCCACAGCTGTTGGATTAACCAGACCGCTAGGAAAGCATAAAATACAAAAACGCTCTTTTATCATATTCATATTAACCCCAGTTTACTTGAGCATGACGAATGAGTTTTGCAACTTTTGGCCAATTCAAATAAAAATTTTAAGGGCCAGCAGGTGCAGTTGCTGCTAAAAGTTTGAGCCGTCGCAAAGTAATTTAATGTTGGTTATTTTATTACAAGGCAACCTGTTGGCTGATTATTTACAATATCCTTTTCATAAGAACTGGAACTGTCGTCCGAATTTATTGGCCACATTCAACGCGCTGGTCCGAAACCCATTAAATTTTCTAGGCGCTAATTTATGAGCTTCAGTTTTGTTTTGGGACAAGAAACTACGAGCTGCTTAAGGAAATGAATTAGCAATCAAATGGCCTGATATGTTCTCACTTTATTAACACAGCTTTGAGATTTATTAGTCAGCTTGCGGTTTTGCTGTAATGCGATCAGCATTGATTCTTTCAATGGAAGCCTTTCATAAAGCGGAAGAGCTGTTATGTGATATAGACATGTGTAATATCCGTTGGTTTTATAGTATGTTTATTGATTTTGCGGTTTGTTGCAGACATTGGCACAGGTGTCGCATGATGACAGCTTAACGATTATGATGAACACCATTCAATTAGAGGCCAACAAATGGAGGTGAGTGACAAGCGGCTTATCATGTATGCGCACTATCAATTTTCAATGTTGATTTAATGTTTATTTCACTTTAGATAAGCCTCGCAGCTTATTATGCAAAACTAATTCAAACAAACATTCCTTGTATGAGCTTTTTGCATTTGGCTATAAATTTCGGGCAATTAAGTTGCAATTTTAATTTGATTTTATGAAATGCACAACACATTTAAGTAATGAATATTCATTAAAACATTTTAAAATTCAAGCAATTATAATTTTTTTTTAATAATGATCTTTTTTAAGTAATTCAATTATTTCCATACAGTTTAGATATTTTGTGTTTAAGTTGGATTAATAACAAACTATTCATTGAACTTAATTTTACTATATCGCACTGCATTTTGGGGGAATCAACCGGATAAACCATCTTTGTGGACGAAAAGTTTCGCACATAAACGCATGGATTTCACAATAAATCTCTAGTTTAATTCCCTATCAAACTCATTTAAAAATCCATTGAATGCATTTTTTATTTACTTATAAATCTTTACTATCCCTGAGAATTTATTAAACAGCGTCAAATAGTTTATTCATTTTTGTAGTTTTAAATTATGCAAACTTACCTGATGTGCAACGGCATGTAAATCGAAAAATTTGCGTAAAATGTCACTTTCGATCACGCCACTTGCGGCAGTCGCTTGTCAATCATGGCAAACACACCTACACACACACACACTTATAAAACCGAATGTAATTTAGTTTGGGTGTTAGTAAAATTATTCAAATGAGTTGTGGGCGGCCAATAAATGACAATTTTTAAAAAAGGTGTAGGGCTACCCGCACGCAAGAACAACAATCAGAAACTATGCACACAAAAACTATTTAATTACTTCAATCAAAATTTACAATTTGCACTTGCACTTGAACTTGAATTAAGTTTTTGCTGCCACACGAACTCACCCTTGGCTGGCTTCAAAAAGTGCCGCGAAGACGTGACTTGAAGAACTCAAACCCGAAACGAGACACAAACGAACAACGTCCGCACTGTGCGAATGAAAAACGAATACTGACTTGCGATTGGGCGACTCGAAAGTTAAGAACTGTCGCTCAAGCTCGAACAAGTTGTGCGGCATACGATGCATGCAACATGTTCGCACAACTTCGAGTCAACCCAAGCCGAGCCGAGCAGTGCTTCGTGTATTCTATGTTTTTACTGCTTAGTCAACTGCTGATGATCATTGGCTTCGGTTTGGGAGTAAATAAATTGAAAACACAATTGGAACAATTAAACAGAAAACTAATCGAATTATCTGTAGGATATATCCAGCAACTGTTAAGAAAAAAATTTGAATGCACTTAAGCATCGACAAAGAATAAAAAAAATATTTATTTAAAAACATTATATTTATTTTAATTAAAACAAAACGCTTATTCCCTTAACTAATCATAATTAATAACTATATATATATGGCTAACTTTTCTCTCAAATTCTATAACATTTTATAATACCAAATAAGTATATTACAAATGCATTATTCCTTGCACAATAAACACCAAGCATTTGTTTACACAACCTTGTTAACTGCAATGACAGCAAATGCTAGCAAACTTGATTTAAAAACTAGATAACAAGAATTGCTAAGCAAAAAAAAAAAAAAATAGTAACATATAGTTGGGGTGGACGTTTGGGAGTTTTGTTGCCACATAAAGCAAAGCAATGAAAATTCCGACCTGCCGCAATAAATTCCAAGCGCGTATGCCAAAATGAGAGTGAAATATCCTGCAAAAGCACAAGAAACACACACACAGACCTGTACACTGGGAAGTAAATGTCAGCATGACTAACTTAAAGGGACGCGCGCACACACACATCGCTAAGTTAAACGTGTGTGTGTGTGTGTGAGTGCGCCATAAATCGCGCTAAGCCAAAACAAAACATAGTCCCTAAAGCAGCGCACTGAGCTGAACAGAGCTGAGCTGAGCAGCAGCAGCAGCATCATGCATCAGGCATCAGGCAGGTGGAAAGGATGCCACAGCCTTTGACCTGACACAATGCTCTACATTCGATGTTTTTGGCCCTTACAAACCCCTACTATCCCCACCCTTAATCTAACGCGGTTTGAAACGATTCTGCGCTTTAACAACTGCAAGCCAAACAGCTGTTTAGCGCCAGTCCTTACCTAGGACAACAAGCGATAAATATTCGTAGTCGTATTAGCATATAAAAGAGTATTTAAAATTATTTTACATTATATGTATTACATTTTTATTGTTTTCAGAGAGAGGAAATATGTGTAACCATATATCTCCAGCCATAGATTCTTTGAATGTGTCAAATGACATTTAAGGGCTACCCAAGTTTACCAACCGCATGGACAGGAAGTGCAACATGGTGATCCACAAGGTCCGCAGGGCCCACAGGAGCCACAGGATGAACCACAGGGACCACAACAGCCTCCGCAAGGACGACAGCCGCCGCAACCGCCAGCGGGAACCAGACAACCAGGTGGGCAAGGTCCAATATAAAACGGATTGAATTTGCAAACGATATACATTTTAAGATTTTAGCTGTACCTTTGCAAAAGCTTAAGAATAGGTTTTATTAAAATAAAATCAAATAAATCTTGTACAAGTTTTTAGCTTACTATGTATGTGTTTTTAGGCTGAAGATATATGTTTTAATATTGGCCTCGTCTCTTCGTCAATAGTTTTATCTTTTCATATTTTTTGTTGTTAACAGACGGAGAATTTGGAAAGTAATAGTTTTATTTTTTAAATAAGCTTACGAACGTGAAGAAAGCTGGACAGTTAATTCAATGTCAACTTAGTTTTTAGAAACAAACCAAGTTTCGTCAATCTGAAAGATTTCTTTAAATTAATTTTACAACAAAGTTGGCTTTGAAAACTTGACTGAATTTGCTTTTTAGTCGACGACTAACCGTTGTATGTTTTCTTATTCCTTTCAAATCTTTCGAACAGCGAACATCTAAAATCGGAATTAAAAAAATTTGTTTTTTAATTCTTACACAGGCACAAATATTCACACATATTTTGGGCTTAAAAATATACAATATTTTCCAAGTGGGTAAAAATCGTTGAGCATATATTTTATTCGAATATTTAAACTTAAATTCCCTGCAGTTGGAATTTATTATTAAGAAGGCATCTTAACTCCGACTTTCAAAATGTACATCGTTTGCAAGTTTGATCCATTTTACATTGGACCCTGCCCACCTGGCTGTTTGGTTCCCGCTGGCGGTTGCGGCGGCTGTCGTCCTTGCGGAGGCTGTAATCCTTGCGGAGGATGCTGCTAATAAAAGCTTTGCATCTCAAAGCTGATCTCACTACAGCTGAAAATATGTGTGACTCAGATCATCTGCTTTATGTTCATTTCTAAATTTCAAATAAATTTTTCATAAAGTAATTAAGTGAACTTTCTTTTTATACCATGAACCCATAAAATGGGTAATTTAGGGTATAATGGTATGAACGCGTAGATCTCAGGCTGAAAGAGCTTTACCATGAGCAGAACAAGTTTGTTTCAAATTATCGACAACTATTCTGGTTTCCGATATACACATGGAATCGATTACACAAAAATATCGAATTTGGAATATGTAAAAATGGGGTTTGAAATAATAGGTAACGATAGAAATTTTCTCAACATTAGTGAGTTTTAAGTTTCAATTGATCATTATTTGAAGCATACTTTTCGGATGCAAGGAGTACAATATTTATTGCAATTGGGTTCAAGGTAATTTCTAATCGGGCTCTACTTGCTTCAATTTAATTTTTTATTTGACGTATATTTCACTGGAATTTATTTTGTAACTCTCCCTAGCCTTTCTTAACTTCCTTTTTGATGACTGGCTTGGAGTCTTCTTGCTTTAGCTCAGTTTTGCACTCCTCTTTCTTTATTACTTCCGTACAGCGATCGGACCAACCACATGGCAAGTATCCTGAATATATACCATGAGGACACGAGCCACATGATCTATCTGGATAGGGGCCAATATAAAATGGATTTGTCCGTTCACACTTGCAACTAGAGCCAGCCATAATCAGGAAAACCGAAACAAAACAAAAAACTAAAGAAAATTCTATATGATGATCGAGCCAAAATTAAATTAAAATGATATGGGAACCTTATTTACAACATTGTATTTTTACTAGTTGACAGGAATTCCAGGATAAAAAAAAAATAAATAAATTTATAAATCTGCTTGATTGACGTAAATCAACTGCTTGACAAAATCGTAACAGTTGAGACAGGTCAACTAATGCCAAAAACGTAAACCGGCTAACCCACCCAATAAGGGTCTTAAGCAGGGCCGATGAATGAAAGAACGTTGTGGTTTCGCTGCTTTCTTCATTGCGAATCTCTTCGCTAGGATGTTTATATGACATTGTCAAACCGATCCTTCGAAAAATATGGCATCACACATCACACAACAGCAACCCTCTATTTTATGCGCAATATATGATTGGTATATTGGTATCAATACTCGTATCTAAGTTTGACAATACTTAATTTTTTTAATTCCAAAAACTTCACGATAGATACATAGCGCAGATAGATCATTTTTAAAGCTGCCAATCATGTTCATTTTTATGCTAGAAATGTAAAAAATTCAAAACAACCATAAACATTTTTTTTGTTTTTATGCTTACCGGGACGGGTTTTGAATCTTAGACCAATGGTTATTGTGTCGAATGTCTTAGCAGTTGTGTTAATTCCAAACACATACGGATTGCAGTTTATATTTATGTTAAGTGAGTTTGATTTAGCCCAGCTTGTTTGGCATTTTGATTCTTTTAAATAACTTTTCAAAACATAAAAACAATAGTAATCTTTTCACAAATAATCCATTTTAAGCAGCCAAAATAAAACAAAAGGTTTTATGAAATGCCGCTAAGATTAAATCGTACTTGAATCAAGATTTTTCGCACTTGATTTTATTATTTAAAATGGGCACACATAAACTTTAAAATGTTTAATTTTAGGCTTGTGTAGTAAAGATCAAGAACTTTGATTCAATAATGGATATGCATTAATATAATATTTTTCAATTTAAAATCTAAAATTTAAGTTCATTATTTTATAACTCTTCGAATAAAATTTTGACGTTTTAAGTATGTTTTCTAAAAGGGCACCTTCTTAAATTTAATTTGTCATTACATTTCAAAGTTTTTCCACAATGAATTATTATATAATCTAAAACTTTCGTATTCAATTTGAGAAAAAAGTTTAAAATCTGAATCAAAACTAAATTTTGAATTTTAAGTTGCATTTTTTATCTGTGTGTGGAATATCGCAAACTTTGTGATTGCTGTTTAAAGGAAAGAAAAAATCACAAATGTTTTGGAAAGTTCTGCATCAAAAAATGTTTTACCAAATTTTAATTATAGAATTCTATCATCACTAACATTAAACTTCAAATTTGCACTTATTCGTTATATTGAAGTTAAGTCAGCAATAATTTATGATAAAAAACACACTGCACCAAGTAAAACGTTTGAATTCTTATTCGCGTTTGTTGCTTTTGCTTGAAAACTAGCCACCTGTCAGTTCCCGATCTCAGTTTCAAATGTAATAGTATGGTTCCATAAGATATTGGCCTGAACACATTGGGCAGCTGAGTAGATAGTGCGTTTTGTGCTGACTGTAATAAAATAATAAAAACAATTCACTTACCTAGAATCATAGATAGCTGGAGCATATTTAATTTTCTTGTATACACACATCAAATGGTGAGCCACATAGAGAACGGGAAGCAAAAGCAGGATAATAATAAACAAGCCCACCAAAAATCTATTCTGAAATCACAAGGCAACGATTTTACAAATAAATGTGAAAGAGTTGTATAATGTTTATGTGTAAGTTACAGGCATTGAGTAAGCGGCTTCGGCCCTTTAGCAACTTACAAAAGGATTAATTAACCGCTCGCAGACAATATCTACACCACGTTTATAAATACTGTCCACTGGAGCATTTTTTCCAAACTTGCAAATCTCATCTTGCGCATGTTGTATATATTGATCAACAAGCTCTTTCATCCAACCTGTAATCCTTTGCCTCTGCTCTATGTAAAAATCAGTGGAGTGATCATAAAAGAATCTTTCGCACGTTAATACTTTGTTTTCTAAGTCTGTAACGGATTCATTATACTGATATGATTGATTAACTAAAATAATATCATCAATTTTCGTTAGTGTTACATTTATCTTTTTCATAATCTTCTTGATTTTTGCAATAAACTCATCGTTTAACCTCCGTAAATCTTCAGCATTGGTTTCCAAGGCTGCTTTGGCCCAATCATAAATGCCCCACTGGGTCCACATATTGGCCCGCAGACCCAAAAGTTGATCGGCCAATTCTAATAAGTCAACGTGCGTCACGTTTTCGCAAAAATTTTCTGTATACAACGAACTATTATATTCCCTCAAATGAGTGGTAGTTAAATGTTTATGAGCATCCGAGTTATTTATGTAAGACATTTTGGGATATCCTGACAAATTTTGATTGTTAACCATGCCTTCCAATTGATGATGTTTAAAAATATTAATGTTCGCTAAATCATTAACATAGGTAAAGCCTTTTGATACGAGTAGTTCGCACATTGATTGGTTGGCCTCAAACGTTTTAACTGTGTCCGACATACGATGGTATTGCTTAAAATCATCTACATTATTGAACATTGCATTCTCTTGCTGATCCCGAAGAGGTGCACAGACACTCTGATAGGTAAGGAGGCCTATAACTAAATAAAATATTCCATAGACACAAAGACACGAAAATACCCCAAATATCAACAGTATGGCCCTACAAAGTATATATGTACATATTATTATTTTTAAGCTGGCGCCTTGTTCTACCTTATCTTAACGTCACTTACATTAACATGAAAGCCGAACCTATGCCCTTGCTACAGCAGCTGTGGTGATTCAAACGCCGATGCCGTCCAAAGCATCCGCAAATTAGACCAATAATTAGAAATATAAATATCTTAAATGAAATGTATGTTATTTTGTATGTTTTGCTCTCTTCTTTTTTTTAACGGTAAGTGTACTTACGGTCCCTAATAGCAAGCAGACAATGTTAATGGCTATGCTTCGTGTGCCCCTGAATATGGCGACATCTTCAAATGATTTGGATGAGTTAACACTACTATTGTGAAGGTCATTGATTACCGAAAAAATACTTGAGCGTATTGCGCCAATACGCGGAACAAATACATCTTTTGCAGCGTTAACATCTTTAGTTAATAAGTCCATCAAGGGCTCGTAAAATTTTGGGACACCTTCTCTTCTATTATAAAGCACATAATCTAAAGCATACACTTTGTCCAACAAATAATCGGAAGCATGAGAGTCAACTATTTTTTCTATGGCGGCAACGAATGGAATTGGATCGGGCATCTGTAAGAATTACCATGCCCTGGTATTAACAAGCTGTTTTACTTACATAAGTAACCAAGTCTTACCTCGTCAAAATGAAGACACTTTGAGCTATCAATCTCCTGAATCTTATTTTTAGCGAAAAATTTAAGACAATCTGAATTGCCACAAAGCACGGTCAGGGCGAAAGTGACATCTCGCTTAATAGTGCGTAGGCCTAAAAACCATCTCAAATACTTATTAGATCGATTTAATCACATCAGATTTACATACCATCACGCAATTGTGCTATATAAAACCGTAAATCATTAATCATATCAGGTAAACTTTTCAAAAACGGCACAGCCTCCCCCATGTTATCCGTCTTTTCCGATTGAGGCCACAATTGTTCACAATGAGCATTTTTTTTAAATGCATCGTAGACTCTTATGGGTGTACCTAGCCAATATGTATGTGTTAAATAATTTTAAGAAATAATATGTTTAAGGTATCTTACTTTTTAGAATCAATTTTATATGAAAGCGCATCTCGTCAAAGTTGTTAGTTAGCAAATGGTGGAGGTGTTTAGTAATATCCTTTAGATATGTGCAGGTATCCGAGGAAGACAAACTCATGTCAGAAGATGTTCGCCCAATGGCCTGTTCCAACGAGTTAATGCTTTGAAAACAAATAATAGCCCCACATCTGCAATTAATACATTTAAAAATGCTCAAATAATCAGCTCTGATTTGACCTACAAAATGACAAGAATTAGCAATATAAGAATGTAGCCACAGTAGCAACGTTTGCGAGCATTCTTTCGAGCATCACAGCGAGCACAGCCTTTTTTGCATAGACACCAGCAGAAGCCACAATAACAAACGCTGTAAAAGGACAAATTTGACATTTGATTTTAAAGTGTGATTGTGTTATGCTAACGCTATGAAGGGTACTATGGCTGCAATGGCAACCAGAAATAAAACCACAGCTAAAAGGCCCCAGTTTTGATGTAAAAGATCAGCCCAGTCATTGTTATCGACCTTTGGTCCAAAGCTTAGAGTGGAACCGTTTTTGGTTATAATGTAACCTGCAATAATTAAAGCCGATTTTGCAATGTTACTTGGATGTACAAGTTATAGTTTATATATATCTTACCAGGCGGCAGTGTATAGTTCGGTGCGAGAGTTTCGTAGAAGAAATGAGTAAATCTATTCAAATACAGCTCAAGCTTTGTTGAAGTATAGTTTGGCTTATCTAAGTAATTCACAATTGATTCGTACGGAGTATAGTTTTTAAAACGTGGAAAATAGTTTTTGTCCGCAAAATTCATTCTGCAGACCTTTTCGTGTTGACTATTAATTTGATAACACAATCAAACATTTTTCCTCATGTGTTTCCTTTGTTTATTTTAGACATTTATAAGTTTATTCGTAGACTACTTAGCTGACATATTTGGTGTGTTAGTCTTTTCAGAAGTTTTTTCCTACTTTATTATTGTAGTAGAAGAAATACCCTTAATCTGTTAAGTGCAACACTGCATGCTACTGTAACATTACTTTAACATTAAGCAAGGCATGTGAGAGTAGTTGGTATTCGGCATTTTAGACAAGCGGTTGGTATGTCAGTGGATGCGCCAGACTAAATAAAGAACATTGTACAACGGCATTCTACATTATACTCTGTTATCAAAGGCATATTTTCTAAAATCTTTGAAGCTGGAGTTAATAAAATCAAATGGTTAGACACTAATAACTTTTTTAAAGGGCGTAGATATTAAACTAAATTGCCTTTTCAATGAGTATAAAATTTAAGATGCAAGCATTTACGATAACAACCTTTAAACAATTCTCAGTGGAGTTAAGTTTTTTAACTCGATCTACAGTGAACGCCCGGCATTAAGAACCAGCTGGGGTAGTTCTTAAGCAAGAAATATGCCTTGAGGGAGATTTATTTAATAAAAATTAATTTGTTAGCATCGCCCTAGAATCTAGATTATTTCAACAAAAATTAGCAAAAACAAAAATTCTTTTAATCAAAAATTCTATCAAATTGTTGATGTTTTCCATAGAAACCGTAGTAACCGAAAGTGCTTCAGGGACATCATTATCGACCTTCTTCATCATTTCAATCCATATTTCGTATCTGACTTCTCAGTCCATTTTCATTCCACAGCAAAATAGAATTGCACTAGTAAATTTCTTCAAAGAGGGTTGGTTAGTAAGCAAAATGTCATTCAACTCCCTATTACTTTCGGTCATAATTGCTGTCGCTGTGGTCTGCGTGCCCGTTTAATAATTTTCATCCCAAGCTTGTTTTTCACAAATACTTAAATAAATTATATTAATCTAATGATTAGGTTTATTTTTATTAATTACAGTTATCTTCTATGATTTCTTGACTTCACTCAAAGATGGCTTAGGTGCGTCATCTTTTTTGCTGCTACAAGCTTCAATATCTGTATTGTAATTGCGTGGTTTTCCATCTGGAGCTGGTGGTGAACAGCCGCCACAGTCCGATTGTGGTCCTGGACATGGTTCACACTGGGCATTCGGGCAATCTTTTTTATCGGTGCAAGAAGGATCGCAGCAAGGCGGATTAGGTCCAATGTAGCCAGGATTAAATACGTAAGACATTTTGAATTTTGAAGCTATAAAGTAGCTTAACATAAAACCGATGATTTGATTTATACATCACACCTAATACTTGCCTGCAAAAACACTTGAAGCAGGTTGCTTGTCTTTGTCTATGGTGCTGAGAATGAGAAGAAATAAATTGATTTTTTAATCTGTCAATTTGGTCAAAAGTCGTCCGATTCAATGACAACAAACTAAAGGGCAACTACCTAATGGGCTCACTGCAGACACATTGACTCAATCATGAGGGAAAAGCCCCTTGAAACTCTGCCACTGCTGCAGAATGCGTTGCCCACAATGCGTTTAATTATTTAATAATCGGGCAACACTTCCATTAATGGTGACAAAAGCCTGTAGATGTGCAGCTGACACGCCCCGGCGGGAATCTCTGGCCCAATCAATAACTGGGACAACAACTAAGCATGTTGTTCTGTTTATAAAGGGGTTGTAAATGATATACTTTAAGGTACTCTGTGAATGAAGATCAGTGTAGAAGTGATCTGAAACCTCAACAGAAATCTTATAGTTTTAATATAATAGCTAAACAAAATAATAATAAAATTATTCCCAAATTATAACAATTCGTAAACATTTTTTGCGTATAATATATTAAAAAAGTATTTTATCTTTATCCCAACGTAAACGCCTTCTTGTATTGAATGCTGAGTAATGAAAACTGCAACAAATACGCACGCTTAAACTGTTTTAGGTTGAAATTAATGAATAATTAAGCTGCTTTAGGGTTCGGGTTCGGTGTGTGGGGGAAGGGGAATCATTTGACCGTTGTTCGAACGGAAATTGCTGCATTTGCATAGAACTACTACAACGACAGCGCCGACAGTTAAAAGTGAATGAATGCACTACGATATGAATGAATAGAATATGCAAATTCCGATTACAGCCAAAACATAATTGGTATATAACGGCAAAAATGCTTTTGTCAATTAATCAATCAATCTACAACGTACCAAAGTTAACAATGCCAACTAGTATCTGTGCAATCGAATAATGCCTGATTGTAGTATGCGGAAACAACAACAACAACGGCAACTTGTCCCAAATATCTTTGAAACTCGGCACGTTGATGCATGTTAATGTCATAACTTTCGGATCAATCGCACAGTTTAGAACGCTTTGAGTCATCCAAAGTAACGTAGTTGATGGCTCTTTTGCCTCCCCCATCACAAACAACTATTGATGTTGACCAGCTAGCGTCGCAACACTGCTGCGACGTTCGTTCTCAAATTTCTTCGTCAAAGTTCACTTCAGTCTCTGTGCTTGTGTGCGTAATTCATATTCAAAGCGCGATGTGACACAGCACGCTGTGGTTACTATGGGCGGCCGGGGCCGGGGGCGGGTGATGGGGCAAGTGTTTTCAGCTTGCGCTTCCATAAGAACTTTGTGCAACCGCGCGCTCTGCTTTTAAGTGGCAGCCACTGGACAGCGCAACGTTATGTTGGGCGAAAGATGAAAAATAAAGGGGCGAATTGGAGCCCAGTCGATGGGTTCGATGCAATTGTGACCCGCTATGGCGCTTTAGATTGGCAGCGCACTCAACAAATTTCCACAAACTAGTAGCAATGTGCACTTGGAGAAATGCTTAGATAAGTAATAACAAGTATAATAGATGAGTATTAATATTTGTTAAAAATTGATTTCGAGAAATAATAAGCTTCAGATATTTTTAAATAAATCTGGGCTCGTAATAATTTCAAGTTTGATATCTTGCTCAAGCAACAACATTTGTTTTCCGAACAAAAACAACTCAACACTAAACCAATAACAAGCTCTTGGCAAATAAATGCAAAAAAAAGAGAAAAGTGGAATCGAAAAGCAATCGACTTAGTCTATACCACATCCGTTTATAGGTCTCTCTCTTTCTATCTCTCTCTCTCTCTTCTTCTTTTTAGTTTTAATAATTCCAGTTCTTTTTTAAGTCGTGTTGCTGTTGTTGTTTGTTTTGGCTAGTTCCTGTGTTGGTCTGGACACGCGCAGCGGCTGGCTACTTGTCTCTTCGTAACTGTTTGAAATATGTTGTAGAGAAATGACAAAGTGACCGGAAGATGATACTGTAATAAAACAAACACACACACGCATACATACACACACATATTTATGGACTGTGCCCATGTTCATGTTTGCCTAGGAAATAACAGAAGCGCAAGTGCGACAAGTAACCAGCCATGAGTGGAAATGAACATGGGGCACAAACAACAACAACAACAACAATAACAGCAACAAAACTGCACAATGTTTTATATGCTGTGCGTTTACTATTTGTGTGTTTCTAATTCTTTTTTATTTTTGTTTCGTTTTTTCTTTCTATTTTTAGGCCATTTATTTACAAATGAACAATATTTATGGCCTCTTTTCGAACTCCAACTACGTTTGGCCAGACTTCTATAATATCTGCTGCCGGCTAACTTCCGCTGTGCAACTTCTCTGCTAGTATATGTGGCAAGAGTTTTTTTTTTGTGTTTCTGTTTTCGGCTCATAATTTTGAGGTTTTATATTAGGTGTCTTGCTTGTGACATACATAAATTGAATTTTAATATAAAAAAAAAACAAGCGAGACAATAAACAATTTTATTCTTGGTAAAGTTTACAGCTCGTTTGGCACGAGCCTAATCCGTTGCCTTGGTTCAATTTTCAAATGAGTTGTAATTATTTTCTATGAATATTTTGTCGTCAGACAAGAAATATAATATTTTATTAGAGTTGATAGATTAAATGAGCTGAGGTGCGACAATAAAAATAACAATTTAATGATCTGTTTTGAATTAAAACTAAATATGAAAATGAGATTGAAAAAGACTTTTCTGTATACTATTTATAAACTGTTAAAAATCGTAAGCAATTTGTTTGTTACTCTACAGCTTCACAAATCGCCAAACAAGAATGATGGGGTAAACAGAACATAATTAGAGTTGTCATGGGAAAAATTTATTACGGCCAATTGGAGTTTGGACATCATCAAAGTGGGAGCGCACTAAATGCCCGGCACTTAAGCGAACGATCATAACTTTGCAGCATGATAAATCGAACTAGAACTGGAAACGCCTGCAGATGCGAATCAAATCGCAGTATGCAAAAAGCAAGTGACTCGACAGTGAAGTGAAGGGAAGAGCAGAAAAGAAAGAAGTAGCAGCAAATGTAAGAACCTGAATCCTGAATAGTGGCAGCTGGCAGCATTGAATAAATTTTGTTGTTGTCTTGGCAATCAGGCGCTACCGGGCATGGAAAGTTAACGCACTGTGCTTCAACAAACCGGATTCGGTTACAATTGGCGCTGAGAGAAGCGCGCCAAGTGGCTAAACTCATTGCCAGAATGGAATGAATGGACTGTGGCGGATGTCAGTTGAGGTGCTCATGGTTTCGATGAGGCGGTAAGGCGGTAAGGCGGTAAGGTGCTCACGGCAGCAAGGGTGTGCAATGAAGAGGGGTACACTGTGGCTGCGGCTTCCAAGTAAAGTGTGGAGGGAGCGAGAGAGTGAACGTATTCAAGTTGAAATTGCCGCAATTGCGTGTCGACCACAATCTTAACCAGCATTCAAGACGAGTCAGGCAGCACCCAAAAGTTCTAGATGACTGCATACACTTAAAGAAAAGTATTTGTGAATTGTTTCCAAAATTGCAATGTGAACTTGAACGTTTTAAAAAAGATGAAAACCTCAAAAAAAAATTTAAGCCAATTTTAATCAGTTACAGAACATTTTTATAAGCGATTCTACCTTTAAAAAATATATAATAAAATTTTTTGAGTATCAATATATATTTTTTTGAACGCTTTAAAAAAGTTTTTTTCATTTCCAATTAATAATTTAAAATTATTTTTAGAATTTTTAGAGTAATTTTTATACTTTTATTTATTTTTCCTTCCACTTAATTTTCCCAAGTGTTGCTGCGGCGTCTTGAGTTTTGTTCAGGCCCCCTTTTTGCTGTCCTGTCCGCGTGTCTGTCTGCCTTTCTCGTTTCCTTTTGTTTTAATGAATAAGTTGAAACACCTGCTCGTTTGCTTGTTGCCTGTTGAAGTCTTTCCCCCAGATCTGGGTCCGACCATCCTTAAGTCTGACGCCGTGTATGTGTTTTATCATTGTGTCAGGCACTTCTCATTGTTAGTACACACTACATATGCTCTGTGCGGTATGTGAGTTTTAAGCAAGCCAATAACAAAACGTTCCCTGTCATTTCATCAGTAATTGTCACTGTGGCAACTACTTTGAGCTTACAGTTATGTGGTTAAGAGATTTTTTTATATTCTTCATTATGGTAAGAATATACTTGAAAGTTGGCAGCTTTACGATTTGAATTAATTCTTAAATTTTACAATAAGTGTATTGGATTATCGTTTAGTATCGTTTCTTGTTACAAGTTTCATATATTTGCATTGCTATACGATAGGTTTGGTCATGATTTAATTATAACGTTTGGTTTTGTTTGTTGGAATCAAACAGCGAATGCGAGCTGCTTGTTAAGTCAACAAACAACCTGTTCAAATGTCATTAAGCGTAAATCTGTGATACAACGGCGCAACAACAGTACCAAGAACAAGCCTTATAATTTTCATTCATTAAAACGAGCCACACCCCAAGCTCAACTTCCTGACATTGAAACGGGTTCTTAAAAATAGTAGCCAATTTGAAAAGCTCACTCTATGGCCAATTGGCTTGGCCTGTGCTCTATCATTGGGCGCATCTTGCACAGACGCTTCTCTCGACACGGACAATTGACTGCAACAATGCATAACGAGGATAAGTGTTATAAAAGGAAAACGTAAAGTCATTGAAAGTCTTTGGGAAAGAGGCAGACACGGTTGCTGATAGAGCAAAAAGGCACGCACACATATGCGCAAAGTGTTCGCCTCAACAATTAACACCCCAAAAATTAAAAACACAAGTTGAAGTTGCAATATTGAATATTAAATGCTCTTGAAGGAACAACAGAAGAGTGTTTGTTAAAGAAATAAACTTTATGGTGAAAAATAAACATTGAAATTTTTCAATTGACCTTTGGTTTGTTTAAGATTGCTTGTAAATAAGCTTATAGCATATAATAAAGTACTTTCTTCAAAGAGTATGTATGTAAAAACCTTTTGAAATTTCGTCTTGAGTGCGTGCAAAAATTGAATTCAGTAAGAGATTTTTATCAAGGCTGAGTAGTAAATAAATTAAAATACGAAAATGGACACAGTGCAACATCGTTTTTTCGATTGCGAATCGTCGTTCTTTAAGCCAGCTGATAGTAAAAGGTCAAAGCCCATAACAGAGTAGCACAAGATGCAACAAAGACACACAGAAGGCGAATGTGGATGTTGTAAGACAATTAAATTTGGTATAGGGCACAAAATTTAATCTTAAAAAATCAAAGCAGTTTTTTTAGTACATGTGAGATGACATTTTTATACTCGATACCGAAGGTAAAGAGTATATTGGGTTTGTGCAATGTCCGTCATGGTGTCTGTCCGTCTGTCCGTCTGTATGTTCGCAACTTTTTTCCACACCCTTCAAGTTAGAGACTTCAAACTTTGCAAATCTGTTTATCTATGGCATAGTAAATTAAAGTGTCAAGATTGGAGTTCTACGATAACTAGGGGGCTGGCAAATCGATAAACTCGATAACGCAAAATCGATAGATCCAGCTATTTCGCAAGCCCTTACAGCTAGAACTACCAAATTTGGGGAGAAAATAGCTACTAACAATCCCCAAAAAACTGCATCAAAAATTTTTGAGCCACGCCCACCCATACCGCCCCCAGCCCCCCCGCAGTTTAACACTAAAAATGCCCATATCTACTACAGTTTTTGAGCTAGACCCTCCAAATTTGGTACCAAGATAGGTGGTAACGATCTCGAACCCAATTCATTAAAACTTTGGATGCCACGCCCATCTATACTGCCCTATCCGCCCTCAACCACCCCAACGCTTCGCTAAAAACGGTAGTGCGTGTATCTTCCATAGTGTTTGAGCTAGAGTCACAAAATTTGGTAGGTAGATAACTGGTTACGACCCCCCAAAAACTGCATCAAAGTTTTGGAGCCCCACCCACCCATTCCGCCCCCAGCCCCCCCGCAGTTGAAAAACAGAAATGCTTATATCTTTTACAGTTTTTGAGTTAGAGCCACCAAATTTTGTGCCAAAATAGGTGATTATAGTCCCAAAATAAATGCATAAAAACTTTGGATGCCACGCCAATCCATACTGACCAAGCTGCCCCAAACCGCCCCAATGCTTCACTAAAAACGGGAATGCGTGTATTTTCCAAAGCGTTAAGGCTAGAGTCACCAAATTTGGTAGGAAGATAGCTAATAACAATCCCCAAAAAACTGCATTAAAGTTTTGGAGCCGCGCCCCCCCTGAACCCGAGCCCCCTGCATTTTGAAATCAAAAACGCCTATATTTTCCACATTTTTTGAGCTAGAGCCGCCAAATTTGGGGCCAAGATAGGTGATGAAGAAACCCAAAAAAAGTGGATGGCGCCCCCCACCCATACCGCCCCCAGCCCCCCTTCCACCATATTCTACTAACTTTGAGCTAGAGCCACCAAATTTGGTATGAGGATAGCAATTAACATCATAAACAGATCTGCAGAAAAACTTTGGACGCCACGCCCCCCCCCCATACCAGCCCCCAGCACCCAGCCCCCCTTCTACCAAATTCTACTAACTTTGAGCTAGAGTCACCAAATTCGGTTTGAGAATAGCTATTGACATCATAAATAGATCTGCAGCAAAAGTTTGGATGCCACGCCCCCCCTTACCAACCCCATCCCCCCTTCCCCCAAATTTTACTATTTTTGAGCTAGAGTCACCAAATTTGGTATGAGGATAGCCATTGACATCATACACAGATCTTCAGCTAAAATTTTGATGCCAAGCCCCCCCCCCCATACCTCCCCCAGCCTACCATCCACCATATTCTTCTAACTTTGAGCTAGAATCACCAAATTTGGAAGGAAGATAGCTTTTTGGCATCCCCATCTGCACCAGACAATCTTTGAGGCAGCATACACCCCTGCAGCAGCATACACCCCTGCAGCAGCATACACCCCTGCAGCAGCATACACCCCTGCCGTATCCACACACCATTGCAATCAGCTCTCTCTTTTAATCTGTTTTACTACTGGTATCGAGTATACCGCAGTCGGGTGCGTCCGACTGCAACGTTTCTACTTGTTTGTGCTGGCATTGCAATATGTATAAATGGCTCGTTGTCATCTCATTGTCAACTCGACGATGCCCGTTGCAAAGCTTTGCGGCAAATAATTTCGTTGATTTGCTTTTTGCTTTGCTCCTCTCTTGGCGCTGCAGACATTTTTAATAAGTTGCCTGGCAGCCGTTGCACGTCGTCGCAGTAGCGTCGGCAACAAAAGCAAACATTGCCAAGCTGCCAAGTTGAAAATGAAATTCGTGGCACGAATAGATTTCCCAAAATATATGAGCGAAATAAAGGAAAAACACCCAAACAGACAGTTCGACAGACGACAGGCGCGGCACAAAGCACGTCGAGTATGACAGAAATTCGAAAATGAAGCAATTTACTTGTACATTTGATACTATGCCGGCCAGAGACAGTTGTCGTACCAACAACAACAACAACTGGTCACAGTCAGTTGACTGACCTTTTCTTTCAGTGCTTATAATTAGGAGTGCATATCGGGGCACATTTTATTTGAATTACTTTCATAATTGGCTTTTTCTTTTGCAGCGGCAAAACTAAAAGAGTTGTTAATTTCAACGGCTATGTTGAAATGTTGCATCAATTAGTTAAAGCTTTAAAAAAATTGAAAAACTATTTTCTCAGGAATTAAAGCTAAGTTTTATGTATCAGCAAAGAGGTTTTTTGTATTAACTTTGTTCAAGATTTAATTATGTTTACAACGAATTATTTATTTAATTGTGATTTTTTATACATAAAAATAAATTTATTTATTTTAAAAATTTCAAGTTTAGTTTCAACTATCTAAATAAGTTTTTAAGTTAAGTTAAAAAATTATTCAATAATTTTTCCACTTAATTCCAAATAAAGTTTGAAGAATTTTCTACTTAATTTAAGCTTGGTCTTAATACCATTTTCAAGATGATTTATATGCGACAATTTGTCAATTTCAACTGCTTGTCTGCCAGTGTTGAGCAATTATGGAATATTTAAAGTATGTTTGCTTTGTTATATTTAAAACTCTCCAATGTGCTCGAACCCCTTCCAATTAACGCACCAAACTTGCACATATCGAAATGTAGATGCCCGTTTGCCTACGGTTAAGCCATGGCACAAAAGCGCAGAAAATCTATAAAGAAAATGTGTATAAACGCGGCCAAAAACTAAACTGCCAAAAGTGCTCGAGTAGACCCAAGAGTGGTTGAATTTTACTTGAAGTCGCTGTATTATTTCTTCCCATATAGCGCAAAGTTAAGGCTTAGGCGGCAATATGGTTGCTGGCGTAATAGCAGCTCCTCTAAAAGATGGCACAAATAATGAAAGCAGCAGCGGGCTAATACTACGCGCTAAATGGTTTTCGGCATTTTCACGCCTGCAACATTCACATTGCTTATACGTAAAGTTGTCAACGATGGGCGACGGGCGACGGGCGACGGGCTCGCAGCTTATGCAATGCAATTTCCATTTACATAAATTCCCTCATGTGTGTGTGTGTGTGTGTGAAAACTTTTACCTTGTTGTCTTCTATGTCAATTTCGCAGGCAAAATTACCTTTTTGTTAATAGTTGCGGACGCGCATGGTTTGTAGGCAAACATTAAAACAAATGTTGCTTAAAACGAAAAGCAGACAACAACAACAACAACAATAATAACTAAAACAACAACAAGTGTAGCAGCACAAACGTTTACATTAAAACAACAGTAAATGCTTATTCAACTAATTTTACAACATTTATGCAATTATTTGGAATGCAACAGCTGCATAAGTGAGAGGGTTGCCCAAGTAAGATGGGATAAGCTTTTTAAAGAAAATTGATAAATTTAATTAACTTAGTTAAGGAAAATACTTTTTTGTTACAGTTTAAGAAAGTTACAGCAACGCTAGGTGTGGATTTTTATTAAGTTTTTTTTTATTTTGTATTTTTACTCTAATAAATTTTCTTCTATTTTTTAATCTCAATTAAATTTTTACATTATTTTCCTGCATTTTGTTTAAGCCAACTCTCGTCATAGACAAAAAACAACTGTAAATCGTTGACACTCGAGTAAAGACAATTAACGAACAATGTTCAGTTTTTAACAACAATTTCCAACACTTGTTTATGCTGCTCTTCTGTTTGTACTCCTCTCACAAGCCACGAAACCGCTTGTCTGGTGTGAAGCGAACTTTACGAATTAATGCCGCTTGCTTAACCGTCAAATAAACCCACAGATTCAAAACTAGTTGAGGCTTTATGAACACATGCAGGTGTCGGTCCTGGCAGCTTGATGGGGTTAAAACAGCGGCCAAACAGCGGGGTGAACAGTGAAATGATGAGCCACTAAACGCCTTGATTTCTCAGCCAATTTCAAGCTGATTAACACAAACATTATACATACACTTTGAGGTCGCATCTAATTAACATTGTTTGTTATTGGCTTTGTGATATTTTAAGGACACTTTAAACATTGTTTCCGTTCAGCGATGACAGCGTAAACATTGCACTTTTTTTTTTTAATGGCGTGAAATGTCACACTCTGGTTTAAATAACGAACGGGTGGGTCATTGTAAAGTGTTCCAGTTCAGGTGAGCATGTGATTCAATTAATTAATACTTGAAACGACCTAAGAGAAAATATTTTTTCTGAAGGCAATCAGAATAAAATATCGGCCATGACGAACATGCGAATGAGCTAAATATTTGAGGTAGGTTAGTTGTGATGTGACAATAATACTTTAATAACTGCTTTTTGACTTGTTAACATTTAATTGATTAACAGTATAAAGTGACTTTTTAAACAAAGCAAACAACATTAAGCTCGAACGTATGTATATGGAATGATATGTATATATGCTTGATTGTCAGTTTGTAGCACGCTGCGTATGCGCCATGTCGTTGTTTCTTTGTAAATAACTGAAGCTTATTAAATGCCTTTACTTGACACATTTAATTAACAGACACGAACAACTTATAATTGCACCACATACACACACATATATATATATATACACACGCACAGCTGTGACTGTTGCAACAAGGTAATTGTTTTCGCTGGATGTTCTCCGAACAGAGACATGGACAGCCAGGATTCAAACTGACTGCCATGCACACACACGGTCGGTCAATGAGTGTGCGAAAATGAATATTCAACAGACACTCGTATTAATTATAGGAACACGCACAGTTTGAGTAACATTGATTTTGCTAGGAAAATATTTAAGATTAAAGAAGAAATTTTGTTATTGAGGCATTGCTTAAAGTAGACAAAGTTTATGGTTAGTATATTTTTTCCGCATTCAGACACTAATCAACGGCTGCTATTTATGACCAAGGCTTTGACTCTTAAGAGAGATAATTGCCGCAAGGCAATGTCTGCTGCCTGAATTTAAGTGGGTCAAGGCTGTTATGCTACACAGAGACACGGATTGTCTAACTGTAACAGAGACTGAGCAAAGCAGTTTGTTAGTTTGCCAAAAACGAAATGAAACTATGTAAAGTGCTTTGAAACATGGGCCAGGCGGCTTTGCTTTCACTCTGCTCCCTACACATGTGAGAGCATTAAAGAGTGGCTCAAAAAAACAAAACAAAAATGGTAAAGGAAGAGAAAACGAGGAATTGGGAGAGACTGAGTAATAATATATTTATTAAAAATTGTTTGCTTCGCTTGCTTCACTGCACTTTATGGCCGAGCACTCGGCCATTATTATTTATTGCTAGCTAACACACATGTACACTGAAAGTAAAACTATTTTGTTTTGATAATTGGGAGTTTAATTTATTGTTATTAAAATTAAAGCAAGCTTTTTATTATAGTATATTTAAACTTTTATTTGATTTACTTAAGTTAAGAATAATTTTAGACAAAAGCTTATCATTCTTTTCTAAGTGCACACACACACACACACACAAACATGCCCATACAATTTGGCACATTCTTTGAGCATATTGCCCCACAGAGAGTCAAAGGGAGTTAAATTCATAGGAACAAAAAAACTTTCACTGCATACTTTCGGGCGTCTTTGTCGCTGCGCACAGAGTTGCTGCGGTTCGAATTTAATTAAGGGCGAAAAACTTTGCGTATTTGTTTTAATAATTTTAATTAATGCCTAACCATCATGCAATTAGGGAAACAGCAACAAACACACACACAGACACACACACACAGACACTTTCTGCTAATGAGTAGCCCATCGACTCGTTGCGTCGGCTGTTGCAAGTGCAAAGTGGAAAAGTGTCAAAAGGACCGCAATCAAATTGGCGAGCGGTTAAAAGCTTGTGGTCACGCTTCAATCGCTGGCTCATTGCAAATGCAAACGGCGTTTGAGACTTTTGAATCCGATTGCTTGCCGCGCGCGCGCTACTAAAACTAATTAAAACGCCAGCAGGCACAACCCAAAAGCTTACTACCGCTATTCAACACTGCTAGCTGCAACATGCATGTGCAAGGGGATTAAGCACACACATAGCCATAGAATGCAAGCCAAAACATTGCGTGAATGCAACTGTTTATTTAATATGGCCGCCAATTAGCATGCGGTCACATTGTGCGTTAATCGCAAGTGTTCCCAAAAACATATCCGTTGAATTTAAATGCCGTAGGAAACGTATAAGTTTTGATAATCGGTTTAGTTTAAGCAAAGCTATGATAATAACTTAAAGCGGTTACTGAGAGGTTTTCAAAGTATTTATTAGTGTTGTCACCTCAACTTTACTTCTTGGGAAACTTTAATTCTTGCTTTGTGATTCTTTGATCTCTGATATATTTTTATTAGGCAAAACGGCAATCATTTCAGCCATCAATACAATAAACTTATTATGTCACAACCCCTACGTCTGCTTACCATCCAAATAAAAAGTCGTAACGTAAGCCTGTTGTCAGTTTTGTGTGTGTGTAGGAGGGAGGCCCCATGTCAATGCCAATTTCCCTTTTATGCACAACTTAACAAAGCTTATTGCTTTTCACTCTTCATTGCGCATAAATTTAGCATACACACAGCACGCACGATATGGCATGGCGTTGCCACCCAGTTTCATTTTTTATTTTCAATCGTTTTGAAAGCCCAAGAGACAGCCAGACAACCGCAGAAGTCTCTCATTAGAGCAGCTGAGTATCAAACACTGCAGTTAATCTGCATATAAAAGAACGTTTTCTTTGCTCTTGCTCTTCCCAGACTTCCTCGACTTTTGTTCGCGTGCTCACGTTTTGAACTCACAGCAGATATGTCCATAATAGTGGCGCTTAAAAAAATAAAATAATACAGAACGAGTCGTAACTGCATTTAAGGCAAACAAAATGAATGCCACGTAGCACTAAGCATGAAATTATGCATGTGTGCAGTTTACCTACCCTTTACCGCATCGCATCGCACCGCACCCACCAACCCTTCTCAATCCTTTCACTTCTATTCAGTTGAGGCGTTCCTTTTTCGGTCGGTGAAAGCAGCGCAAACGGAAATAATTCAAGTGCAATGCAAATCATGACACGGGCACGCTCAGGTAATTGTGTGTTTACCAAAGAGGAACAGGAAGTCATGGCAAAATAGAGCGTGAGAGTAAGAGAGAGAGAGAGAGAGAGAGAGAGCAACTGCACTCTGACAAAAAATAAACTGTAAGGGAACCGGAAATGAGCAAACACATTTCCAGCATAAGTGTACCCGAGTGTTAAATAAATCAATTTTTGTGGTTGACCAGCTGTAAGTCATTAAATGAATTGCAAAGTTTAAAGTTGAAGAGTAATTTTCATAAGCTAAAAGGAAAACTTGGATTATAATATGAAATAAACCGAAATTGATTGGGCATTAATTTTAAAAAATTGAAAGCTATTTGTTTACAATAAATATAAATCGATTAAGGAATCATAATGTGAAAGTCTGTCCATAAAATGCCAAATACTTAATGCTCTTCAAAAGGAATATAAACAATAAAAAGAAATTTTATTCGATTATTATCGAATGTAATCGACAGATAATTAAACAAGTAAGAAGACTCTAGTCGAGAGAGCCCGACTAGAAGATACCCTGAACTCAAATGCAATAAATATTTTACTCCATGCTCCCTAAAATTTTGCTAAGCTATTAAAAATAATGATCAATGTAAGCAAAACTAAAAACTAACTTAACTTCAATCGATTCAATTCGATATCTCTGGTGTTTTAACCGATTTTGACGAAATTTCCGGAAAAGTTTTATCATAACCCATTATTTCAATCCCTATTTTTAAAATTTTCCAAACTCGATATTTTTGGTAATCGATTCCATGTGTATATCGGAAACCAGAATAGTTATCGATAAATTGAATCAAACTGGCCTATGTATTATATTCAAAATCTGAAGCCTCTTGCTCTAGTAGTTTCTGTCAGACGGATATGGCCATATCGGCTCGGCTGTCGATGCTGATCAAGAATATATATACTTTGTTGGGTCGAAGATGCTTCTTTCTACCTTTATCATACTTTTGCACAAAACCATTATACCCTTTTTACCCATTTATGGGTTAAGGGTATACAAATAAAGTATAAGTAAATGCTACATATTAAATATAATTGTACATTGGTAAGGTTTATTATTATGTAACAGATAATAAGACAAATTGTTTATTGAAGATCGACTCGATAATTATCGAAAAAAAAATTTGAACTTAATGAAAAAATTCAGTGAATTTAATATTTGTTTAAAACCAATTTAAATTTATCTTTTATGATTTTCTTATACTTTTGTATAGAGCCTTTATAAAGGGTATTTAAAATCAGCAGCGTATAAATGGCATTGTAAATAGGAAAGCTTTTTAAGTGCAACTACTTATCGATAATGGTAGTAATAATCACATTAATCGTTCGCGCTTTACACTCACTTAAACCGCAATGAAAAAACCAGACCAAGTCATTTATTAATATTTGATTGCATCTGCACTTGCCCGTGCGGCACTCGATGATTGGCTTTTGCCATAAAAAAAAAATTAATATAATAAATGAAAGAGGCGCTACGCAAATATTTGCCACGTTTAAATGCAATTTCTACTGCGTTTCGAATGGGAGCTGCGTTCAATTTAATTCAGTTAAGTTTGAAGAGCAAAAGAAGACAGAAAGACTGCGTTTGGCCACCATTTATATATAAAATAAATAAATAGATAGACAAACTGGCAGGGTAGCAGATAGTGGGAAATAAGTATAAATAAACAAACAATCTTTTGAAGACATGCCAGCCATAAAAAAAATAGCTTTGAAAATAAGAAAGAAGATAGAAAATCGAAGCACACAAAAAGAAATTCGAAGAAATGTAAATGCGTCGCATTTCCACATTTAGAACATCTATCAAATTGTGTGTTGATTTTTCCAAAAACCCAATAGTGAAAGGAGTGTATGAGTCTCTGTGTGTGTGTGCGTGTGTGTTTGTTACAATAAGATAAAACTGTGACTGAAAACTGCTGCTGCTGCTGACCAAACTGCTTGAGAAATGATATGTGAAAAGCCAATACTTGACATAGTAGTAAAATCTTATTACTTTATACTATAGTGAAAAGCCAAAATGTGTTTCGTATTTGGGTCACTTGTAAATCACATTGTTGAGTAGTTGAGTATAAAGGCTTTTAGTCATGCTTGAAACAGATTTGCAGAAATTGAATTATATACTTGCAACACACAAAAAAAATGTATCTCAAACTGTGGAATTGTATTCCTCTCTTTTTTATTTATACATTTTTGCATATCATTTAGACAGTCTCGACATTTCTTTTGTCAACTTTCACTTTTTATGGCATTTAATTTCCTTCGTTTTAAATTTTTTTGTTTGTTTGTTTTTTTAGCTGTTGTGCTCATCATTTACAATAATGTGAAGCGAATAAAACTAACATAAATTCACGATTTTCCAGCAGTTTAGTGAAGGCACAAAAATTAAGTTTGTAAAAAAAAAAACAAATAAAATGCGGCCAAAAAAAAAGAAGAAACAAATACAAAAAATCAGGAGCTACTTTTGAACGTGATTTATTGCAACAAGATATCCTACTAAAAATATTCAACTCAATAATATATACAACATTTTATTAGCTCTATACAGAGTTGACGAAAAATCCATTTAACTTATTAAGCAACTAAATTATTATTAACACAGGCTATTAAAGACTGTGTTTCCTACATTTTCTAGCTGCTGACCTGAGTTGACAAAGAAAATACCAAAACAACATTGAGATTTATGCGCTATTTTAAAGTGACTTAAAACGCGTTTTTGCTTTATAGAAATTGATTTACGCATAAATAATTGAAAACGGCAAAAAACGAACCTAAATCAAAGCAACACTTGCAATATAAGAAAATTTACACACATATGTTTGTCAAAGACCTAAGCTCCTTATGGTCATTTGTCTTTTTTGGGGTTATTTGAATGGCAATTGTTATTATTATTGCAACAACCTTGTAAAACAATTCCCACACACAAAACTCGATTTATTATAAGCTAAATGGCTTTTAAATACAAATAACAATTGTCTGAACTAAAAGAAAAACACAAACAAGCTCAATAAATGTGACAACAAAAATTTCTGTGCAAAACATTCACAAAATGAAATTTGTGTGTTTTACATCGAGAAATTGGTCTTAACAAAATGTTTTTTGTTTTTGTCTCAAGTAAGAGCAACAATAATATTACAAACAAAAACTAGATTATATAAATGATATACATATATTTATAGTGCAACTAAAGTGTAGAATTTCGTTAGCTGCAATGAAAAATCAAGAAATGGCCAAGTGATAGACTTTAAGATACCCTGCTAAACAATGATGAGAATATGTGCTTGGTCAAAAGATGTGTTTATAACCTTAAGAAGGTTGAGAGAAAAAATACATAAGATAATAAATATATGTATATATTAATATCTGACATACTTTATCAAAAACTCTTTAAACACTGGGTATAAAAAATAATCTTTATGCTTGTGCCCTGCGCAACTGTTTGTGCTGACAGCTGCTTTGGGTTCTGGATTCGTGTTTGGGTTTCGAGCACCATAAGGTTGAAGTTCAGTTTTGGTTATGTTTTGTTTAGCCCACCCCCACTTTTTTTTTTTTGTTTGCTAGCTGGCTGGCAGCTGGATGCAGTGTGAAAATTGCAGCAGATTGCCTGATGTTAGTTTTTGAAAATATTTATATCCATAATATTATATTTTGTTGTTGTTGTGGCTGTCATTTGGGTGGGGAAAGTACGTTTTTGTGTGCAATGTTTTGTGGGTTAACACAAATGATGTTTGTGGAGTGTTTTGTGAGTGGCAGCACCGTCTGTAGCTGGCAATACCAGATAGATTATAATAGCTATCAGCTGACAAACAGATGAAAGGATAGCTTGAAATTGTCAAACGATGCATGAAATTATTAAACAATTATGATTTAACTTGTATGATTTTTCTATAAAGCTACTGGAATAAAACCTGAATGTTTAAGAAGGTTGGTTTTATTGAATGATAAATTGCATAAATTCTTATAACTTCATTTTACAAAAAAAAAATACCTTAAAGTAACATTCAATTTACCAATAACCGTTCAATCATTTGCTTGCTAATCAAGTGTGTGTTCACTGTGCAAATGTAACTTCCAAGCCCCCATCTTAAATAAAGTCCCATAAATCACTTGCAAATGACGCTGCCAAAGCAGATAGAACTGTGCCGCAGGCGAACGCAGGATGCTATAATATGGGGGTTTGCTGTAACTGCGACTTGCCATTCTTGCCAATGTGAGAATGCACAATTATAGAAGCTTTGCTAGAGATCGTAAAGCAGAAGCAACAATGGCAACAATCCCATTTGCCTTTGGTTTGCCGCGTCGCAACGATGACTTTGTTGTGGCAGCTTCTAGCTTGCGACATCAATAAAATAAACACTGTCAATGCTGCTGGTTAGATGGATAGATGAATGGATAAATGGATGTTTAGGATGCTGGCAAAAACAGTCAAAGCATCATCAAATAGCTAAATTCACAATTGAACTCGCGTCGTCGTTGTTGTTTCCGACATTGTCGTTTTCACTTTGACTTTTATCTGTTGACATAATATTCGTCGTTTCGCTTTTTTTATGCCTTTTTGCCACAGGCAAACAGCCAGTCAGTCAGTTAGTTAGTCTGTGTTTGAGCTGATCAAATGGCTAAGTGTTGACGTTCTGCATAGATTTAATAGTCACATTTGCAATGTTGTGTTAGCGTTACAGTAGCGACAAATGCCATTAGAAGATGGTTGGTAGTAAAAGAACAAAATGTATTAAAGCTGATGATTTAGGCCAAGTTGTGAATTATCTTCATAAGGTGACAACAAACTGACTAAATAGACTTAATAATCATCTAACTACTAAAACAAAGCTTAGAATGTAAACGTTTTTTTTTATTATTTCTATCATATTTTATTTATTATTTAAAATTGTATTTATTTTTAGGAATTTTACATTATTCATATATTTTTGATTTTTTAAATCAAATCCAATCAGCTCTAAGGCTTATAACAAAAATAATAGAAATAACACAAAATCACGTTTGCATTTTTATTTATTTCATACCTTGACATTTTTTTATCTTTCTCTTGCTCTCTACTTTATTTTTGCTGATGCAAGTGTTAAATAAAATATCATTCTTACTAGTAGTTTATTATGTTAAAGGGAGGTGTAAACGAGGTCGAAACGTTGACATTTATTGCTTGTTTAAAGTGCAAAGAAATAACGAAAGTTCAGTGATGAAATTTGTATTATTAGTCTTCATATTTGAAGTTTGTATTAAATTTATGAACATTTAAATACATTTTCAAAACAATAGCCATTGTAATTACTTTAACCTTTATTTTACTTATGTTTCACTGTAAAAGCTGTTTGAAATAAGTTTTCTTTCTTGTTGCTAAAAACCAACTCAAATGGTTTGCACACAATGCAAAGTTTGGGTAATGATTTGGCGCTTAATTAAGTGTCGTAATGAAAAGTATGTTTTTCTGTTTCAAATGCTGACTTCGTCGCCTTGGGAATAGTCGAAGCAAATGCATTGAGCGTAAAGCAAGCAAATTGCCTGTTTTTAGGCGCTGGCACAACAATTAAGTAAGCATTTAAGTCGAATAAGGGACAAAGGGACAATCACAGCGATAGAGAGAGAGAGACACAGAGCGAGTGAAAGGGTATCGGGTTAAGGGTAACGGTTTTTACCCACCAAAACAGCATATAAATCAATGGCAACAACATTATTGTAAATGTTAAAAAGAAGGCGCATAAACGAGTTGAAAAAAAAAGGTCAAACGCTTAATTTTCTTCTGCTTTTTGGGGCAAGCACAGCAAGCACACTGCAATAATAAACAAGAAAGTGTGAAATAAAGCGAATCGGACGTAAAAAATTTGTATCTGAGTAAGAAGAGCGTTAAAAACGAACTGCAGACACAGCAATAAAACCAGCAAACGCTTTTAATTTGATATGCTGCGCCTCGGACAACAAGCAAAGAGAAGAAAACGAGGTTCAGGTCGCTGGTCGCAGGTCGCAGGTCCTGGATTGCGGCTCAGAGGCGCTTACTACTTTTTTTGTTGTATTCTTTGTTTAAGGTGGTTCCTCGGAGAATGAGGTTGGCTGGTGCAGAGATGGTGCATTTATAACGCTTGTGTGGATTATAAATCCCACTGGCACAATAAACTGCTTTATTTGCAAAAGTTTTTGTGCATGAAGAGGCAACACGAGAAACTGAAGTGAAGAGAGCGTACGGGAAACGCTTATAATTTAGACTAAATAAAAGTGAAATTTTATTTGCTGGTTAAACTATATAATGAACTTGTAATAAGCATATATATTTTACAAATAAACATGTCTATTGAAATGCAATGGAAATAAAAATATTTTACATTTAATAAAGTTTATCATCATATTTATCGTTCCGTTCGGCTTAAGAACTTTATTAGAATATAAACCCATAAAGCAAATGTATTTCATTTAGTTTTGCATTTTAGTTTTAAGATAAATAAAATTTACTGAACATTCATTAAGCCCGTTGAATTTGCTTGAATATCAAAATTTGATTATAAGCTCAACAAACGAATTTTTTAGTTTCGCTCACACCACAGACTTCATAAAATGCCACTTTATGAGCAAATATTGTATATATGCTCATATCGTCAACTCATATTTTCACCCAAAAGCCAGCACATATTAAAAAATATGTTTCGAGTTTTATGAGATTTTTTTTTGGCTCGTTCGGATTTTTCCTTCCAAAAAAAAAAAATGAAACGTAGCAGGACAAACTGAAATTGAATTTGAAATGAGTATTTATGTACGTGAATGTTTGCATTTATGCAATGCGTAAATTGTTGATAATATTAATATCCGTTGGGACATGCAAAAGGATAATCGCATAAGATTAGATACTTGAGCGTAATCTATAAGCGCTTAGGCAAAACAGGAAATTATTTTATTCAATGACCAAATTTACAAATAATTAATGCATCATTTGTTTTAATCGACAACGTTGAAATTTAAGGATTGAAAAAGTGTGAAAATCAAAACATCAGCAAACTGTTGACAAAAGGCCAACAGCTGTTTAAGAAATGAGCGACAAAAGGCATTTAAAATGTGGCTTAAGCAGGAAACAAAATGCTTGAAAGCAATCAATTTTAATGGGGCCAAAAGCCCAGGCGCATACACAATATTAGGAACAGGAAATAATTGTAAAAAAATTTATCAGAATAATACAACTTTAATTTAGTAAAATATTTTACACAATTTTTGCCATACATATTTCTAGTTTTAAATTAATTTCTAGATGTATTTCCCGCACTGTTAATATATTTAACGTCTGTTAAGCATGCAACCGAATGTTGCACGAACAATTGAAATGTATGTGCATGGCCTGCCTAGGGTTAAAGCCTTTGTTCTATTGGAGGGGAATGGCTTTGTGGCTGACAGATAGAAAGCCCCAGAAACCAACCACATTGTCAATCAAGAAATGTCTTGGTCCAAAATCTCTTGTTTCGCATATTTGGCCCAAAGTCACAAGCGTCAAACACTCGACCGACACGTGCTTGGTTCCCAAAAACCCTCCTTCAACAACCTACCTTGCCGTCTCCTCCAACCCTCTTCTTGCCTACCTTCGTGAACAATGCCTTTAAAATTTATGCGTTGCATTTGACTTATTAGGGTCCAAGTGGTTATTTGTAAGAGCCGGTGTATTTGTGTGTGTGTGTGTGTTTGTTTATTTGTATGTGTGTGTATGTGTGTGTTTGTGGTCTTTCCGCGCTTGTTAATTTGCTTTGATTTTGTCGTCCCTTTTGGGTTTGTGTTGTGTCCTCTGACCAAAACTGACCAAACTGTGTTTCCTTGTTACACTCAACAGTTAAACAGGAACCCGAATTAGTGTGAAGATGAGTGTGGAGGTGAGGGAAGTGGGTAGTGTCCACGGGGACCTGGATTGTTAATCGTTGCTGATTACGTTTAATTAGTCATTTGAATGGGGCAGCTGAATGGCAAGGAAATGAGATGTTAAATACCTTTCGAGACATATGGCGGCATCTTACGAGGAAAGTTAGGATAAAGATCTTCAGATTAATCAATGGCAAACTGAACTTTAATATGCAAATAGAACATATAGCATATTTTAATATTATTTGTAGTGTTATTCTTGAATAGATACTCTAAAACAATAAGTTTATCGTCCCTTTTTGGAATATTTTTTTTTTTTTGATACTCTCGTTTAATTTTACTTTATTTGTTATATATTTGGTTTGACCTTATAGAAGATAAAGATAAACAGCCAATATTATGCCGGTTAGGAAACGCAAAAGCTGCAGGGTTGCAAATAGGCTTCCTTATCGACGAAATAACTTAACGTTTATTGCTTCATTAACTAAAGTTTTTTGCTAGTAACAAACACTTTTTCGATAAGAACAACAAGTTGGTCACAAACTGATTAGAGTTTCAAGCCATATTTAGATACTGGAATGATAAAATCGGCAGTAAACAACTTTCGAATCGAAATCATAATCACCACAAATATCTAAAACTTTGATAATCTTTTCAATTTCCATGCATGCAAACGAATTTTAAGTAGTATTACTTTGCCAACCAACCCAGCAATAATTAGAAACAAACCAACCATTAAAAATGTGGCATTCAATCACATTTCTGTGATTTGTTGCCATTTTTGCTGTTTGGTTTTGGGTTTTCGATGCTCATAATGCTCGATTACGATTAAGGTTGCCACAAAAATGTACTAAATACTTCGTTTCCTCTTAGTTGCTGCTCAATTTGTCTCAAATCTGGTTGCCTAAAACTTTTACCATTTTGTTAAGGATTTGGGGGAAATGTAAACCGAAAGAGAGAGAGAGAGAGAGAATGGAAAAGGCATTCTTATTGTCTGTTGTTGGTTAATTGCAAGCAATAACTGTAAACCGGCAACGATTCCTTCTATGTATGATGACTCAGCCAGACAATCAACAGCAACAACAATGGCACTCTAACTGCAAACATAGAACTAAGATGTCCTTGTGAGCAAGTGAGAAATGGCAAAAGACAGACAGTTGTGGAGAGAGGAAGAGAATGTGTTTGTTGAGTATATGTGTGTGTTTGTGTGTGGTTTGTGAAGAAATCAGGTAAATTTCTTGTTGTTGCTGTTTGTGTGTGTGTGTGTGTGTGTGTGTGTGCCGTTGGTTGCCCTAAGTAAACAATGAATATGCATGACTTTCCAATGAAGCACGCCAGTCGCAGCAACGTTACAACAACAACAACAGCAACAACAGCAAAGTTATGCTGCATATAGTACGAGTGTTCAACAACAGCAGAAAAAAACAAAAAAAAAAACAAAGATGAAAACTTCAATTTACGAAAGTGATACCGATGCTCGATGGCAAAAACCAAACAAAATATATATATAAGAGCTGATGTGAATTTCAGAGGAAACAAGAATTTATGATTTGGAAATATCCTGTAGAAAGTTGGAATTCCATTAAAGCAATTACAACAGGTTTTACAGCAAACATATGATCGATAGTTGCTACAATCGATACCAACTTTACATTTCATATTACATCATAATTACATATGATTATTTATGATTAGGAAATATCCTGTAGAAAGTTGAGTAAAAACAGTTATCATTTAGAATAAAAACAGTTATCGCATTATTTATCGATAGTCGATTGATGCAACACTCGATATTCAGCTTAAAAGCCAAATGCATTTAAAACAATATATATCGATAAAAGAAATTTTCACTACACAGCTTTTACAGAAATTATCGAAATTCGATGGATGCAATCGTTACTCGACCTTTAAAGCCAAAAATAGTCATTACAGTATTTATCGATAGTCGACGGATGCCACAAACGTTACTCAACCTTAAGAGCCAAATATAGTTATCACAGTATATATCTATAGTCGACGGTTATCACAATCGATAATCAACCCTTACAAATTAAACAGTTAATATCGATAGCCGATGGTTGTCACAATCGATTCTAACTTTTGAATTTTTTTTTCGTAGTTTTATATTATTTTGGAATTTTGTCATTTCCCACATTTTAACAATGTTTTACAGGGTGTTGTAAAAATCAGAATAATCCTACAAACGACGAAACAACAAATACAGCGCTCGACATTGCACACCGTTGAGCAGCAAAACGTTGATTAATTAATGCCGTTGACAACATCACAGCCGGCATACAAAATAATTAGAAAACAACAGAAAAATAAAGAAAATAATCATAGCGAGTTCGATTTCTATGCAAATTATATGGTAACTTATATTTTGCACAATATCCTTCTGTGCCCTGAAATCATGCAGCAATTAGTAAATTTTAAATTCCACGTGCACAAACCGAGCATTGAAAGTTCAAATTTATTGCAACTCGCAACGCATCAAGCATTGCGGCGCCTGGAAGTATGCAACGGAATTATGTTGTTGCCGAGGCTTGAGAGAGAATTGAGCGCATATTTTCACATTGGAATGTGTGTGTGTGTGTGTGTGTCTGGTTGATTAAAGGGCTCGTCTCTTAACGATGAATTGTTGCAACGCCCATTATGCATATTTGATAGCACATGTTTGGCGTGTAAATTTCTCACCTTTTTGCCCATAACTTTAAAGCTCGAAACAAAACTTGGCCGAGTAATATTGTAGGCCATAATTGAGTGCTGTTTTATACTTGATTTACCGTATCATTCGTATATTTTCATAAGCTAGAAAATAAAGCTCATTTAATTTAACTTTTACAGAAGATTTTCTATAATAATACGTCACAAGATAAAGCTTCCGGATATGATTTAAATCGCATTTGTTTGATAACTAAAGGAAATAATCTCAGTTTACAACAACACATAATCTCAAATTTAAATTGTTTCTTTATTGTCAAAGCATATTATTTTCAATTTATATTTATATAAATGTGTGTTAAGAACTCGTATAACAATCATAATCATTCGATATGTATAATGATATCAACACTTTTATGGGCTTGATTGTTATTGCAGCGTCAGGATAAAAATAAAATTTACATATCGATATCGTTTTACGAGTGAGCGAAAAAAAAATATGTAAACAAATAAACAAAGAATACCAAAAAAAAAAAAAAAAACCATCAAACAGCAATTCTCAATGTAAAATGTCACACAAGGAAAAGACACATGTCATACATATGTGTGTGTGTGTGAGTGTGTGTTGACAATTTATACGCTTGAATAGACACTTGGACAAAAGGGGCATGTAAAAGAAGAAGAAGAAGAAGAACACGAAACATTTTGTAATTTGACAAAAGCAACAAAATTGCCATAAACCATAAATTTTCCAACCGTCCAAAGCCACAGCACTAAAATTTTGTGTCTGTGTGTGCCTTAAGCCTATAGGACATTGTTTTTGCCAGTGGATATATATATATATACATATATATCTTTAGTTTCACACTCATTCTCATTCTCGTAATCGCTGTGTTGCAATAAAAGCCAAATAGCAAAACTGGCTGGCAACAGTCAAAGAACCACACACAACGCATAAAATATTATCGAAATCGTAAGTAGTATTTGGTGTGTGTGTGTGTTGGCAACACTGGCAACACACATAAAAAGCACATAAACAAATAAATTGTCATATATATATATGTGTGTGTAACAATGGTCTATTAGGGAAAGAAAAAAAAAAAGATATATAAAAATAAAACATTTATTTAGTGGGCAGATTTCTCAATTCTTGTTTTATTATGAGAAACGTTTATATTTGACATAATGAGAAAAACTATAAAGCCTTGGTTTTAATAAAGACTTAAATCAGCTTAAATGATGCAAAATTTTTATCACAAAAATATTATTAAATTTATGAAAAAAATGCTGCACAACAGACCCTCACAAAAAGCATCAATCAGAATTTGTCAATTTAAAAGAATCAAATTATTTATTTTTAAAGATTTTTTCTTTAAAATCAAAATGACATTTAGTTGGCTTTTAAAGCTGAGTGATGTTCTGGCAAATGATTTAACCCTTTCACTGCTACTTTGACAAAAAGAAATAAACATTTTATTTTTGCCATTATTTAAAAGTTTATATTTTAAATTAAATATATAACTCAATTGCAAAAACTGCTTAAGACTCGAATCTAAGAAAAGTAAAAGTAAACTGAAAAAAATCTATAAAATCCTTATCATAATAAAATTTCTTTGAGCTTTACTCCAACGCATAAGTACTGTTTATATCATTTTACTTCATTTATAAAAAAAAAAACTATATTAAAGCGTTATTGGAGTTTACTTCTTAAGAATCGATTTGCATATAAGTAGCCCGTTTTTATGAAAACTAGCGCATGACGAATGTTGGATACCCTTATAAAATATAAGTGCTATTGTGGGTAAGCTGCAAGAATGTACTTGCAATAATTTTATATTTTCATTAGCATAAGTTTGTGACAATTGAGGTGGTTGCGAAAACCGAGGGATAATCTTTTGTTGGCTACGAGACCTATTTCCAAAAGTAGATGCATTTTCCTATCATTTAAATCAAAGTAAATCGAGTTTATCTGCAAGGATTTCATTTTAATTCATTAAGTTTTTGATAAAATTCGAAATTTTGGTCTGTACTTTGGAAGATTTCCTTAGAAAGTTGCGTAAAATGAGGTAAATTTTTTTCAAGTTAAGAATTTTGGTGTTGCGATTATCGAGGAGTTTCGTTTAACGAGGGTTGCGTTGAGCGAGGTCGTACTGTAGTTGATTAAACTACATATCCACAGTAGCACTTATATTTTGTTAGTGTGTCCAACATTCGCTATTCTATTCTCTTGTTATGAAAGATTCGCGTTATGTTATTCCGAATAATATTCGGATATAATAATATAATAATATTCGTACGTCGGAGCTGACACAATTTTTTTTGTTAATTTTTAAGTCACAAACAATTATTACCTTATTTATTAGTCAAATTTAAAAAGATAAAATTTTTAAGCCCTCAAAAATCAATTCCAAACCTGTTTTATGAACTTCCTCATTATTTGGTCCATCACCAAAAAAAAAAAAAAAACCTATTCAGAAAGCAAAACGGATTTAGCTTTGTGAATGGAAAGCAAAGCTGAATTTTTGGTTTTGAGTTAAATTTTTTTTAAGCGCTTTGCAAGTTTTATGAAAAATAATTTCATTTAGTCAAAGCTCTGTGTTTTTGTTGTTGTTGTGACGTTTAAAAAAAAAAATTGTTTGCTTTGCAACAATGCAGTTAATTTGGTTAAATGGCCGTCGGTTTGGCATAGCCAAACAAGCTAAATCTGTCTAACAAAAACAGAAAAGAAAAATAGCGAAACGAAACGAAAATAAAAGTGAAAGATAGAAAAATGCAGCAATGCCGCGTCAGATATTTGTTTTGCCAATAAAATGGTTGCATCATTGAGCAAACGGAAATGGCGGCAGCAGCTGGATTCAGCTATTTTTTGATGGTTGTTGCATCAGCGCAAAGAATGGTTGAGAGGGGCGGGTTTATTGGGGAATTGGCGGTAAAGCGAGGAAGCTTTTCACGTTTTTCATGCGCCATGTAATTCGGTTGCAACATGTTCGGTGTTAGTTGCCTTTAGAGCTTTCACCGAGTTAGCAGTTAGTTGAACTAACTAAGTTTACACTTTCACACACTAATCTACACACACACACAATTGTATTTCCCATGTGAAAGGATCCCAAAATTTGATTATAATCAACAGCATCAAAAGATGTGTGTGTGTGTGCAATGCAAATAAATTATTTGCTCATGAATTTCAGACATACATACATACATGAATTTATTCATGTCAATTATCTAAAACTTATTACTAATTGCAATTAGCTGCAATTTCGATGTTAGACTAAATCAATATCGTATATAGTGTTTATGTAATCAAGTCTGGTAACTGATTTGCTAATCACTTGAGAAGAACCCAAAAACCTGTCAAATAGTTAACAGACAGTTTTGATTATGCGTTAACGCTTTAAACTTTATTTAATTTAAAGTTGTTCTGAGGAAAAATTTCCTGACAGATAATAATAATAAGAAATTCTTTCAGGCAAAATAATTTAGAATAATTTTTTAAGATTTTATTTTTTGTAATGTTTAAATTAATTATGTCATTATACAATTTTTTTTTTTAAGTTATTCCTTATAAAATATACTAACAATAAACTGCTCCATTTTTAATCTGTCTGTTATATAACAGTTTAAGAATTATTAATTCCCAAAGAAAAATCCTTGAACTCAGCTTTGAGTTTTTTCTTCTTTCGTTCTACAGTGCCTGTCAATACTGAGTTGCTGCTTTTGCTGCCGATGTTTACAGCTTTGACATGGCCATAAAGTTTGTTGCTGTATCGTGACTTGGTTATTATCGTTGTCTCACTCTGCCTAGGAGACGAGACGAAGTATCTGAGCACGCTTCTACAATTCAATTAATGGACATTCAAATGATACAAACCTGCTGAGGCATTTTAAGTGCCGACCAACAGATAGGGAGAGAGAGAGAGAGACAGAGAGTACAACGCTTAGTTTCATTAGCAACTCACCAATCCAACCACCCCTTAACGGTAAACACGTGTTGTATAACAAAAACAGTAAATAAAAATAGCAACAACAGGTGCAAAGAGTAAACAAAAACAACCAAAGAGCGAGAGAGTGAAAAAGTAAATCCCATGGTAATAGCAACCCACAACTTTTAATCCGTGACAACGGCAATCAAGTTGCCAGGGACAACAACCCGACCAAGGAACAACAGAAATAATATTTTTGTTTCGGGCCAAACAGTGAAAACTGAAAGTGCACTCGGAGCAGACCATAAAAAAATACAGCAAGTTCTTATTAGCTTGAACATATATGTAAAATGACTCAGCGATCGAAATTTATTATAAATACTTCAGGTAAATTACATATGTATGTTATAAAAGCAGTTAATTACAAATCTATGCATGTATATGAAAAAATATATGTACATATGTACGTACGTATGCACTCAAATAAAAAAAAAGTTCAGCAGAGCCACAAACCAATTTTATCAGCGAATAAAACTATAAAAATTCTTACTCTCACTTTTTCTTCTATGTCTTTCGTTTTTTATTCTATTCAACTGCGCTTTAGTTGAGTATTTTGCCGCTCGCATTCCGGGCACGGAATTGGATGAGCAAACTGCGACTATATTGGAGTTTCTAGAGCAGGAGGAGCAAACGGTTATCTCGGCCGTGCATAATAAATCCGATGGCAAAATCAAATTTCAGCATCGCATACCCAACGACGAAGTCTGTTTACTTTTCTACAAGGTGCCTCAGGTGGGACAGGGACAGGGTGCTGGTGGAGATGTTGAGCCACTGTTGGGCATATTAACACTGGAGGGTGGCCTGGTTAAATCCATTTACAATTCCGTTTCACGAGTCTTTTCGCCCCATGCCACTACGGCTCGAGTAAGTTCCAAATGCATCAAGCACTCTATATACATACATACACATACATACATATTACTGATTCGTATTTATAGTTGTAGTCGTATGTAGTTTTTACAGTTATTCCTGTTGGGCTTAAATTATTTTGCTGTTTGCACTCAGTGCTGTCAATTACGATTTTTTTTAGCTGTTGGCTAAAACATGCTAGGGTTTTTCTACTCACTTTGACTCCTCTAATTTGATGCCCTCTAAAAACTAGCTGTTTTCCGTTAACAAGCTGGCAGCACTGATTGCCCTTTGCCATCTTCAGGTGGCAGCATTTTAATCGTATTTGCACATACATAATTCAATTCTTTTCTGCAATTTTATTTTGTCAATTATATTTACTTGCAAGAGGATGCAATTTGTATTTGTTTTTTTTTCACTATTTTTCATTTCATATTTTTCACACACTTTTTCTTTTATAGCGCAACGAGTATAGTCCGGAGCTGAGAGGTATTCTTGAAAATTTACAAACCTCGCTTGGGTCCACATTGGGTTTGCCACAAAGCGGTTAGTATTATATAGTTTGTTTATATTTTGTATAAAATCTTTATATTGTTTGTTAACTTGCATTTTGCATTTAATGGATTCATGCGCTTGCATCTGAACCGATCACTTAACTGATCAACGTTATCGATACCCACTACTTTTTACTCAAAATGGCAGGCTATCGTGATATGTGTACAAGCGTACTCACTATTGACAACAGCATTCAGCAAACTATTATAAAACTGAGCTTAGGAAGAAACTAAGCACTGTTTTAAATCAAACCAACTTGAGTTTAACAGATTATTCAGCATTTTAACGCAATTTAAATACTTTGCAAATACCGTTCAGGGGGACCGTAGTACCATTTTACGCAATTTGGTCACCTTAATTCAAGTGAATATCTAAAGTACCGTTAGATACTTAGCGCCATTTTACATTTAACAAGCGCGCAATTAGTTGAGTGAAAAATTGTAATTTGCAGGCATAACAAGCATAAGAGATGAAATTAAATATTGGAAACAAAAGCTGGGACAAAAATCAAGCTCACGTCTTGATCGTGAGACAGCGCAAGTATTTATTGGCGTGCTGGAAAACATTGATCAAAAAATTGGGTAAGCGAGTAAAAAAATCTCCATTTTGTGCTATTGAAAATTTGATTTAAATTAATGCGCACACACAGCTCCATTGACAGTAATGGAAGTTCAAGCAGTCGCATTGAAGAGTTTCTCGACCATGCCCACAATAATCTGGACGAATTGTGGCGTCTGCCCTACAATTATCCCCAACAGCGCATGGCAGACCTACTGGACATAATGGGCAGTCGCCTTTTAGAGGCTTGTCTTATCCAACTGTTATCAGAGGACATTTGGAGTCTCAATTCGTATCATGTTAACAATTCAATGAGTCAGTGCATAGACACTATGGATGCGTGGATGCAACTATGCGATTCATTGACGAGACTTTTCTGGCCCAACTATGTAAAGCATCCATGGCTGGGTGAACCTCATGTGCCACGTCGTGGTCAGCAGTTCAAAGATCGTCTCGCCGAGATTCGCAATATCAAGCAGTTGTATAAACAAATCGCCACTCTGCTTAATGATGCCGAATTGCAGGAGATGTTTCAAGAGCAAGCAGCATTTAGTGGTGAGTATAAAATGGGATTCAGAGTGCCATGTTAACTCCTAACAACTCCGTTTAGACTTTAATATATTCGACACCTCGCCACCTGGTCAGACTAAATGGCATAAGGCACTGCAGCATTTTGAGCAGGTTTTGCAACCCATTGATGAACGCATTGCGGCTGCTCTGAAAGCACAACTGCATCATCATTTGAGCAATCCACGTCAGGTTATCTTCATTTTCTCCAAATACGAAATGCTCATTCAAAGACCCGCTGTGCTCGAACTCCTGACCATTGAACGGGAGCAATTTCTGCAATCTTTGCATTTGTTGCTGCAGGACTTGCGAAAGGCAATGACGGATACTCAAATGGAGCCGGATACGGGTCATTTATCGGTCATATGCAACGAATGCCGTTGGCTCAAAGTAGTGCAATATCAAATCCAAGAGATTGAGAAAGTCAGCCATTTGATAAGTGGACGCGATGGTTTCGACAAGATCAACAAAGCAGTGCAGGAGATCAAGGAGGAAACTGAATCGCTGTTGCGTACAAATTTTGAAATCTGGTCGGGACAATGCTCAACGGCAGTTAAAAGCGGTGAACTGAGGTAAGTTAGAATAAAAAGCTAAACTATTACAATTTTAATTCTGTGCTATATTCACAGACTTCGTGACGATCAGGCTGTGGTCAAGTTTGAGAAGGAAGGTCGTCAATTGATGCGTGTCACTTTCAATCCAAAGTTGGTCACCTTTTGTCAGGATGTGCGTGAATTTGAGAACCTTGGCTATACTGTTCCTTTAGAACTGCGTTCAGCAGCCACTCATGCTGCGAAGTATATGTGTTATGCTCGAAGATTGCAACAGATTGCCACGTTCCATAATACAATTGGGGATCGTATGATTCCCTGCCAGCGTCCGATAATGCTGAAGAATGCATTGGAACTGCAGCGTTTAGTGCAAAGTGAAACAGTTGCCTGGCAAGATGAGGCGTCCGTGCAACGTTATGTAAATGTTTTGCAAGAGGCGGTCTCAAAGCTATCAGCGGATAATACTTTGCTCGTCGGATATCATGAGCAGGCCAAGAGAACTGTTAGTAATATAACTTAAATCCGTATACATCAAGATCACTAACCCTTTCCCTCCGTTTTAGGTCATGAAACTCATGGGCACCGATCTTTTGACCCAAAATCAAGTGTGGAAAGATGAATTGCGTCATTTGCGTGAATTGGTAGCGACTCTGGAACGCCAGGGTTATACTAATCTGGATGCCTTCAAGCTACACTGGGATCATCAGCTATATAAGGTGTTGGAGTATCAATATATACTCGGATTGCTGGACATGAACAACAAGTTGCCGGATATACATATCAAGTTGTTGCTGCGTCAACGTGAACTCTGCTACAATCCACCAGAGGAGGAGATACGTGACATTTACTTTGCCCAACTGCGACGCTTTATAGAAAGACCAAGCAATTTTCGAGGCTTATCCGAACAGAGTGCTCAACTATTTCAGTCTATGGTGACATTGAATCGTCATCACTTTGGGCCACTTTATGCGCGAGCTGCTCAACTCTTTGATAAACTGGAGGAATTTAAGGGCATTTGGCAGCCCTGGATTGCCTTGGGCTGTGTAGATGTGGAGCAATTGTGTGGCATTCATTTGAATGAGGCAGCGGATTGGGACCGCAATTTTCGGGCATGCAAACAATTTAGTCAACAGCTGGCAAAGCTACAACAATCAGAGGAATCCATCGATTGCATTGTTGTCAATGTGATGCCTTTGAGGACGGACATTGAATATCTAAGTCGAAGGTATTGGGAAGCATTGTCCAACAGTCTACGCTCCTCCATTCTGAACGATATTCAGTCTGTGCAGGAGTTTCTGCAGAACGCTCTGCAATTCCTGCAGAATGTGCCCATGGATGATGGTAGCATCAGTCAGTCGGGCATGAAGTATGAGAAGATTATGAGTGAATTGCCAGAGATCAGTGGCACACTGGAGCTGGTGCGAGCAAAGGATGCCTGCTTAGCGGGTTGGTGCAAGGAACGTGTTACTGCTCTGGCAGCGATAATGCTGCAATGGGAGCAATTGCAGCCACTGCTGGAGAATCATTCTGTAATACTCCAACGCCAGGTGGACATGATAAAAACGCAGGCACACACTCAGCTCCAGAATCTGCGCAACGAGGCGGATAAGTTCCTGTTGCGCTGGGAGTCAACTATTGCAGAACTGGAGGCTAATGAGTTGGCCAGCTTGGAGATGTTCAAGGAACGTCGTGCACACTGGCAACAGTTGCAAACAAAGAAGCAACAGCTGCTCGAAGAATGCCACAAATTCAACATGGAGTTTCCCGAGGAAGCACTTGCTCCCTTTTCGGCAATTGATGAACAATTGGAGTCACAATCGAAGCAATGGCAAGTCTATGATTCATTCCTTGGTGAACTGCAGCCCATACTGCAGGAGGAATGGGCAATTTATAGACGTCGTCCGTATGTTCTCAACGAGTTCATTGCTCGCTGGGAGGGATCAGTGAATGCCTCAATTGACCTGCCCTCGAAACGCATCAGGCAGCAGGTGGAGCGTCTACAAATCGCTTTACCCATTCTTCAGCAACTGCAATCGGATGCGTTAAGTGAACGCCATTGGGCAGCAATATTTCATCTGCTTCGTCGTAGTCAAACCAAGCCATTGCATGCAATACAATTGCAGGATTTGCTTCAAGATATGGATGCACTGCACGCTGCGTCCTCAGAGATTGCCGTTATTGTGCGGCAAGCAGCTTCGGAACAGATTGTGCGACAGGCTCTAGTCGAATTGGATCAATGGTCAGTAACAGCTCAACTCAAACTAATTGAACGCACCGATGCTGGTGGACAAACTGTGTCGCTTATTAAGGACTATCAGGAAGTGCTTAACAAAATTGGCGACAATCAATCGTTGCTTCAATCAGCCAAAAACTCTGCCGCTTTCGATAGCTTCTCGGATCAGGCTGGGCTCTGGGAGAGTCGTCTCAATACGCTCGATGTCTTGCTGAGCAGCCTAAGTCAATCACAAAGACGGTGAGGAAATTGAATTTTCAGTGTTTTAATAGTTTTAATGATATATCTTTTGCTTTACAGTTGGGTTTACTTGGAACCTGTATTTGGCGCTGGCACTTTGCAGCAGGAACACGCTCTGTTTAAACGCATCGATAAGGACTTTCGTTATGTAATGCGAGAGATACAAATGGATCCACGTGTTACTTCACTGCTAAAGATTAATAATATTAATACCATTGTGAATGCTTTGGAAACGCAATTGGCGCGTTGTCAACAGAATCTAATGAGTTATATAACGGTGAGGAAAATCTTTAAAAGTAAGGTTTAACTGTTTAAGCAAAGTTATTCTTCTTTCACAGGACAAACGAAATTCATTTCCACGTTTCTATTTTCTGGGCGATGATGATTTGCTGGAGCTGCTGGGTCAGGCATCCAAGGATGCAGATATTATCAAGCGACATATACGCAAACTCTTTCCTGGCTGTCAGAGTCTAACTATTGAACAGGCTTCGAATGGCAATCACTATCGAATTCTGGCCGTGCACAGCGCCGAGGGTGATGAGCTGCGACTAAGTCAACCCGTTGACATGGCTGGTGACATTGAGGTAAGTTGCTGTTCAGTAAGCGAAATTCAGCTGAGTTGATTGACATCTTTTGCCTCTCCTTTTATTTTAGCGCTGGCTTAACGAGCTTGTTACCAATGTGCAGGAGACATTGCGTGAACAGATCTATGAGTGCTATAATAATACCAGTGGCCAGCCTGATAATCTCAATGAGCAACTGCTACAGCAGTATGCCAGTCAAGTTTTGGCTACGGCACGAGCTCTTCACTTTACAAGGCAAACGGAGAAATCGATTGGTGGCATGTCGCTGGCTAAGCTGCAGCAACAACTGCAATCAGAAATCACACATTTGGCAACGATGAAACAGCGTATGGCAGGCGGCGTTAGTTTGCTGAGTCTTAAACTAAGCGCTTTGCTATTGGATCTGGTGCATTATGCCAGCGTTGTGGAACAATTGCAGCGGCATAATGTGACGCATGCCACCGATTGGCATTGGCTGAGCCAACTGCGATATTATTTGAATGGCCGACAGGTGTTCGTGCGCATGGTTTATGCTGAATTTGAATATGCTTACGAGTTTCTCGGTCATGCCAATAAGCTGGTGCACACCCAACTGACGCACAAGTGTTATCTCATCCTCACACAGGCCATGCACATGGGTCTGGGCGGTAATCCATTTGGCCCGGCGGGCACTGGTAAAACAGAGTGCGTCAAGGCACTTGGCGGCATGCTGGGACGTCTCGTGTTAGTTTTCAATTGCGATGAGGTGAGTGTTCCAACGGCTTTGCCAACATAAAGTACAATTTGTCATTATGTCGTTGGCTGTTTTGACAGAACGTTGACACTGAATCGATGAGTCTAATACTAACGGGCTTGGCTCGCTGCGGTGCCTGGGGCTGTTTCGATGAGTTCAACAGGCTACAGGAGGCAACTCTATCATCCATATCCATGCTCATACAGCCCATCCAGAGTGCACTCAAAGACAAATCGGAAACTGTGCAAATTGGTGAGCGTAAGGTGAGTTCAAATATGATGAATGACCGGAGCAGAGCAGAGCCAGTAGCTATAAAAGTAGAGAATCATTTTAATTGATGTTGTTGAATATTGATTCTTCATCTACCTTTAGAACTCCGAATTATACTTTTAGTACTAAAATTTCTACTTCAGCAAAAACTGCCTTTACTTCTACTACTTTAACTTATACTTATAGTTCTACCAATACTCCTACTTCAACTAATACCTAAACTTTTTCTTATACTTAATAAACGACTACTCTAAATTCAACTACTAAGTTTTTCTCTACAGAATCGTTGAAACTGCCTCTAACTGCTTTAACTGAATTATTAATTGTCTTCTCATGCACCTCAAAATTTAACCACTCATTTACTTTTTTCAATAGGTTCAACTTAACCAACATTGCGGCATTTTTGTGACCTTGAACCCGGCGGGTGGCGAATATGGTGGCAGACAAAAGCTACCAGGCAATATACAAGCCTTGTTCCGGCCAATTGTAATGCAACAACCGGAGCCGGGTGAAATTGCACGCGTCATGCTGTTCGTTGAGGGTTTTGCGGCTGCTGCGAATATTGCAACGCGCATTGTGGAACTGTTCGATCTGTGCGGCAAAATGTTATCCGCCCAGCGGCACTACGATTGGGGATTGCGTGAACTGAAGACAGTGCTTCTCGTTTGTGGCGAGGGATTGCGCAAGCAATTAACAACCAGCCACATTAATGAGCGACATGCTGATGCCGATGCTGTTGATGATGAGATGCGAATTGTTGTTCACTGTCTGCGCTCATCAACGATGTCCAAGCTGGCGCAACAGGACGTCGAGCGCTTTGAAATGTTGCTGCGCAATGTATTTCCGGAAATTGGCGCCTCTGAGGCACCATTGACGCCATTACACCAAGCACTTGCAGCCGCCTTTGGGCCACTCAACCTCAGCGCGAATGACAAGCAAATTGAGAAGGCATTACAATTGCATGAGCAGCTCCAGAAGCGTATGGGCGTTGTACTCGTTGGCCCATCCGGCTGTGGCAAGTCGAGTATTCTTTCGCTGCTGCGGCAGGCACTGGCCGCAACAACTGGCGCACAGCTTCGCGTGCATACCATCAGTCCCAAGTCGATGAGTCGAGTGCAACTCCTAGGCAGACTCGACACCGATACACGTCAATGGGTAGACGGTGTTCTTACCCATACGGCTGTTGTTGTCAATCAGGAGCCAGCTCATGTTCATTCCTGGATTGTTTGCGATGGCAGCATTGATCCCGAATGGATAGAGGCATTGAACTCGGTACTCGATGATAATAAGTGAGTATTTGCATAAAATTTTTCTTATGACGACTGTTACGAGTGAAAACCTCGTGAATCATCGCTTACCTGTAGGTATCATAGGTGCCCTTTTTCAATACTGATCACCTTTGAATTCGTATATACTAGTACTTAAATAGTCCAACAGTTTTGCGTTTGGCTAATGAATTTATTGCTTACCATTCCCAAAAGAATTCGTTGGTTACCATTCCTAAAGGAACTCAGCTTACTCTTCATGAGCGAATTTCAAACGTATAACTAGTAAAATCAGTGCTTACTATTCCCGAAGGCATTAAATGGCTGCCATTCACTTGTGAATTCCTTGATTACTAATCACTAGTGAATTCATTAAAGTTTATATTTAGACCCAAAACTTTAAATTTTCTTAGATAAGTTCAAAGTAAAAGACATTTGTTTTCGTTCACTTTTTTTATTTAGCAACATCTTTTTGCTAATATATAAATTTTTTTGCTCGTAGTTGCGCATAAATTCGTAATAATTATTTTGCGGCTTGCCACACATATATATAAATATATATAATCTATATGTATATCATATAGGCATATATATATATACATATATATATGGTTATCTGTATAATATATCATATTGCGGTATACAATTCTTCAAACGTACATATCATATCATTTTTATATATATATAAATGGATCGTATATCGTATCTTAATGTTGCAAGTATTGTATTGTACGGATGGGTAAATGCATTCCCCTATCACTTAGCTACCGAAACAAACAAAGGACTTAAAACATAGAAATGCTTTGTTGTAAAAACTAAACAGATGACATTAAAAATGAGGGAAGCCCGCTATAAACAATAACGTAACGTAACGTAACGCAGTAAGTGTAATACACAACGTAACGGCATTTTAGAAATGTCGCCAAAGAGTATCTCTTCCTCTTTTAACATTGAACATGTGTGTGAGTATGTGTGTGTTTCTGGGAGAGCGTCGCTGGTTGTTGTGTTAAACAAGTTCTTAGTTTCATTTAAGTAAACCTTATACAGAAATTAAGGTAATTATTTGAACTGGATTTTATTATATAAATCCATCAAGTTTTTGGAATTAGTTCCGTACTTGGTTCTTTAAAAGTTAGTTTCATAGTTAAATAACAAGTTTGTGACAGTTTAAAATAATATAAAATTGATTTTTTTGACGAACTGAAAGGTTCTTGTAACTTTGGACAGGTTTTACTTTGTTTTCTTTCAAACTTCTGTATTTTTTTGAACTGATTCCTTTTCAAATCTCCATTACAAAATTTTTGAAATAGCAGAAAACTTTTTGTGTTCAATATAATAAGCTATAAACTAATTTTTAAAAATGATTGAAAATTAAATTTTTTTTTATCAAATATAATTTTTAACTTAACTTTTTAAAAATTTGAAAATATACAACAATGAAATATACAACCTATAACAACCAATTTACAATTTGTGAGTTCAACAAGTAGTCAAAAAATAACAGAAAAAAAACTTTCAATAAAATCTTGAACTTGTGTTGACATTAGGAAAGTAAAAATCAAATTTGACCTTGAACTATCAACATATAGTTTTTGAATTCATTAAACTAGTTCACGTGCAACACCAACTTGTGAGTACACTCTCCCATTCACTCTCTCTTCTCTCTCGGTTCTCTCTTATAAAAAACTAAGCATGAACTTGAACGTTTGTGAAATGCGTATGTGGCTAGTTTTTGTTGTTGTTGAGCTTATAAACTAAAGGCGAGTGCGTTAATCTCTGTCGGTTTCCACATTCTCTCACTGTGGCGCATGTTGCTGCTGTTGTGCCTGCAACTGTTGCTGCGGTGTTGGTGCTGGTGGTGGTGGCGGCTGTTGCTGTTGTTGTTGTGGTGGCGGTGGCGGCAGTGTCACAGCTGGTGGTGGCGGTGGCGGCAACGGCGCTGCACGCATATGTTGCATGTGCGCCTGGGGCGCCATATGCTGAAACATATTGCAATGTTGCTGTTGCAGATGATGTTGCTGCTGCTGCTGCTGTTGCTGATGTGCGTTGAAATGATGTTGCTGTTGCTGCTGCGCGGGATTGACATCGGCTGGCGTTTGCAATATAATCTCTGGTTCCAGATTCAGTGCCATTTCGGAGTCCTCCGTTGGGACGCCGCGCAGCGAAGCCAGCGCTGCTGCCTGTGCGGCTGCCACAGCGGAAGCGGAACTGGATGCCGCCGCTGCTGCTGCTGCCGCACTCAGACTGCTCACATCCTGGCCGTATTCCTGCTTGATGCCGTTCGGTGGCGCCGCATACAATGAGGCGCCCAGATTTTGATGCAAGATGGGATGGCAGAGTTGTGGCATTAACGTGACGCCGGCAATGGGCAAAGCGGGATGTCCAAAACTGGACGGTGGATACAGCTGTTGCAACTTATTTAGCTGCTGCAGATGCGTGGGCGGTGCATGCCCCGCTGCTGCTGCTGCTGTGAGTTGCGTCAGCGTGGCACTATTTAAACCGGGTGACGCATGCGACATGTTGCGTCGACGATTGTGTTGTTGCTGCTGTTGTTGGTGTTGCTGATGCTGCTGCTGTTGGTGTTGTTGATGTGCTGCTGCTGCTGCAGCGGCAGCAAGTTGATGCTGTTGCTGCTGTTGTTGCAGGTGTGAATTGATTGGTGGTTGCTGTTGCTGCTGCTGTTGTTGTTGTTGCTGCTGCTGCTGCTGTTGTTGTTGTTGTTGTTGTTGCTGTGTCTGTGGCGTTGATATAATCACCTCAGGCTCAACAGGCACTGGCGGTATAATGGAGGCAAATTCATGTGGCATCTGTAAGGGATCCGCTACAAGCAATCCCTTTTTGCGCTCCTTGCGTATTTTATCACGTAACTTTTCCAGCTGCCTAAACGCCTCATTGGCACGTCTCGCCTTCTTTCTATCCCGATCACGTTCCTGTTCCAATCGTCGATATTCGGGATTCATGCGTTTAATACGCTTCCTTTCGCGATCTCGTTCACGTTGTATCATTTTCTGTCGCAACTCTTCCTCGGGCGTCAACTGAAATGGCGAAAAGTTGGAGGTTGGGAAAACTTATTAAAGCACAATGTGATTGACATTAACAATTGGGTTTAGTTGTCTTCAAAGTCAAAACAGTCGATTTTGTGTGCTTGCAAATGAAAACTTAAGTGAAATTCCCTTTGATAAAACCCAAAAACCCCAGGTTCTTTCCAAAACTATATCTCTCTTGCAGTGTGTGTGTTGTTTGTCTTGTCTCTAGTGTGTGTGTGTGTGTGTGTGTGTGTTTAGAAATATTTATAGATATTGGAAAAATGCTACGTTAGCACGTCGTGCCTTCTTGCGGAATCTATCGCGCTCGCGCTCCATACGCCGATATTCGGGATTCAATCGTTTGATGCGCTTTCTTTCTCGATCTCGCTCGCGCATGATGAACTTGTGGCGTGCCTCTTCTTCGGGTGTCATCAGCTGCAAGTAGAGATGAGAAGCGTTTTTTTTTTTGTAAAGAAAACTAATTTTTAGCTCAAAAGGAGCTCTCTCTCTCGCTCGTATGGAAAGGAAGTTCGGAAGAACAGAAAAAAATGTAGGGGAAAATTGGGGGGGTTTTTTTCATAAAGGAATTGACTTGGCAAACAGTTAATGTATATATCTAATAGCATTTAGCATAATTTACTTCCAGGAAAAATAAATCCCCTTTGAATAGGTAATTTCAGGAAAAATAAAATCCCTTGAATAGGAAGTTCCTCTTCGCATATTGGAAATCATAAACCAAAAACTCTTTTTACATAGTTAAGATTAATATTTGCATTTATGAAATTTGTGCTTATTAATAGCCATTAGACATATACATATATCATAAGAAGGATCTAAACTTGTTTCTGCGTCTTTTGTTATTCAAATCTAAATGTGTTTTTGTGTTGATCTTAACTTATCATATCTTGAAACAATTTACAGACTCTTAACGTTGCCTTCGGGCTGGCGCATACAGTTTGGCAACAATGTTAACTTTATATTTGAAACGGATGATGTGCGTCATGCATCGCCAGCAACAATTTCACGCATGGGCATTGTCAATATGAGGTATGAATAATAAGAGAACTTTAATAAAATAACCTGTTATAATACAAAGTCTTTTTGTTTTGACAGCCACGATTATTATCCTTTGAAAGAAATGCTTAAATATGAACTGGAAAAGGAACCGTTTGGTGATCTGTTACAAAGCTATATTGATGGCAATTTTAAGACAGCTTTTGAGTGGTTGGAAAGTGAAAATTTGTTGAGGTAAGATATAAAGAATTCTTGATACGATTTCTTCTAATGTACTCATTCTATCGTTTAGTCATCTGCCTGGTATAAGTCGTGTTAGTTTATTGCGATCTTTGTTGCTGCAATTGCACAACACTCAAACGTTGGAGGAGTATGGAGCTGCCACATTGCGAGCATTACTTGGGTATATGCCAAGTGAAAGACAACGAGAATTTGCTCAATTAGTATTGCAAAAAGCAAATCTGTATGTGGCACAACCAAATCATGCCGACCTGAGTTATTTTGAGCCAAAAAGGAATGCATTGGAACAGTATGCAGTTGGTGTTATTGAGACACCTGAACAGGATAGTCAACTAATTGTCACTGCATATGTCAAGTCATATTTAAACATAATCAATTCATTGTTGGAACTGCCTACTAATCGGGCAAGTTGTTTTATGCTCGTTGGACCGAGTGGAGCAGGCAAGACTTTGTTGCTGGAACAGGCACTATTGGAACACTCTGGCTATCAGTTGGCTAGCATCAATTGTTCTACACAGTTAACAGCTGGTTATGTATTGCACACACTAAGGACGCACTGCGTCACTGTCAGCGGCATGAGAGGCCGCGAATATAAACCCAAACAGTCACGTCTTGTGCTTTTTATGAAGAATTTGGATCTATGTCAGCTGGATGATTGGGGTGCATGTGAAATTGTGGAGCTGCTGCTGCAACTAGTGCAACGTGGTGGCTTCTATGCCGACAATTTGGAATGGATTAGTGTCAGTGGACTACAAATCTGTGCGTCCATTAGCGGAAATTTGCTGAAAATTGCACCGCGCTATTTGGCCATCAATCAATTTGTGCGCGTTGCAAGACCCACAACCACCGATATGCTTGCCATCGTTCAATGCCGCTTCGAGCCATTGCTGCACTCGCATTTCAAAACAACAAATAGCGGTGGGGGAGGCAACAACCCCATCAATATACAACATGTTAGCGAGTGTCTAATGGAGTGCTTTGAAAAGGTAGCAAACTCAGTTCTTAGGGGAACTTAATAGATGACCCTTTGAAAGGGACTTATATGGTCCGTTTGACTTTCTCTTCTCTAAACTAACACTTTTTCTTCCTCACGTTTTTAGCTACAAGCAGCTTTCACAGCTTCAACTGGTCAGCAGCAAAAGCAACAGTTGCAGTTGCATTATCAATTTAGTCCAAAGTGCATTATGAAGCTGCTGGCGGCACTCGTTTACTATCCCTCAAGTGATTTCAATGAGGTAAGTGAGGATTCTAATCAAACGGCCGTTTGTAATACAATTTTTATTTTGGTAGGCTTTGTATTGCGAACTGTTAGGCATGTTTAAGGATCGTTTGGCCAGCGAAGAGCATGTGCAGCAATTTGAAGCAATACTAAAACAAACAATGCGTAAATACTTTGGCAAGGAGGTAAGTTAAGTGAAATTAAACTAATTATGATTGTTAACTGTTTTTAATATTTGTACAACAGAAAGTCTACTTTGTGCCAAAATCACCAAAGTCGAAAGGACAACTACATGGATTGGCTCACGACGAATGGTTGGAGGAGGTTCAAAGGCAAATAACAATATGCAGTGAGTAGCTATGGAATTTTATGTGTTCTTAAGCAAAAATAACTTGACTAAAGTCTACTTTCCTACTCTTAAATGTCAGTTAAATAAGTTCTCTTAATACCAAACGGGAACTAAAGTTTTGCATTGTTCCGAAACTATATTGTCAACGTCTTCTATATTGTTTCAAAATACCAACAGTTCAAAAAAAAAGTATTAGAAAGAGGGATAGATAAAAGAATAGTAGATAAGAATTATAGTTTTGGGATAAGTACACTGGGCCTTGGCGTCTGTTTGCGAAATCGATCACGTTCACGTTCCATTTGACGATATTCGGGATTCATGCGTTTGATCCGCTTTCTTTCCCGATCCCGTTCCCGCATGATAAACTTTTGGCGTGCCTCCTCTTCGGGGGTCATCCACTGCAAGTACATAAGAGAACGGGAAGAAAATATAACAAAAAATTGTTCATATTGGCGAAAAAAGAAAGAGCTTTGTGAAGAAGTTTATATTATTACCGATCTAATAACTTTTCACTTTCCCTTGCCACAGATGCCGAAAGCTATAACATAACATCGCCCATTACTGAGGAATTGTTGCAACATACTGCAAAAGTTGCACGCATTCTCTCCCGAAACGATGCACATTTGCTTATCCTGGCCGAAGCTGGTGGTCGTCATTTGGATGCCATTTATGTAGCTGCCACACTGCAGCAAGCCAAAGTGCTAAGCTTGCAAGGAGGCGCTAATTACACTCTCTCCGATTTCTACAACGATCTAAAGCTGGCAATGCAGGCAGCAGCAATGGAACAACAGATGACATATCTACTCATCGAACACTGTTGGCTTAGCTATGTGCCGGATATACTTAAACCAATTGAGGCATTGCTGGAAGGCAGCGAGATTTTGGAACTATTTGGTGATGATCTGGAAAATGTGGCAAGTGCACTTAAACAGGCAGCACAATTGGAGAGCTATCAGGAATCATTGGCAAGCTATTTTATGAAGCGTGAGTGATTGAAAGTTATGCCTTCAATAAGTGTAATTAATTTCAATTAATTTACAGGCGCTCGAGAGCATTTACATTTGATACTTGTGCTTGATCCCCGCTCTCCGCAACTTCCAGAGTTTTTCAACAGTTGTCCCGCATTGCATCGTCAAATGGATATGCTTTATATACGCCCCGAGTCGAGGGAAACTTTGACAATGCTGCCCAAACAATACATTGAGCTACTCAATGAGGCAACGATTGGAGCAGGACGTGGCAAGGTGCCCGTTTGCAGTCATTTTGCAGACGTAGCTGAGGAATTGCCGCCAGAGCAACCTGCTCATCGTTATTATCAACTGATTAGTAGTTATTTCTATCTGTATAGCAATGCGGCGTCAGAAATTGACCAGCGTCTGGGCAAGTTGCAATTGGGCGTGGACAAATTGGCAGCTGCACACGCTCTTGTGGACACACTGAAATCAAATGCCTCGGCACAGGAGCAGGCGCTGGGTGAGAAGAGGCAATTGGCAAATGATGCACTTCAAATGATCTCGGCAACAATGCATAATGCAAATGAGCAAAAGTCGAGCATGCTGGAACTCAAGCAACAAACCCAACAAAGCAGCGAACAATTAAAGCTGCGACAACGTGAAATTCAACAGGAGCTGGCTGAAGTGGAACCCATACTAGCAGAAGCTAGCAATGCAGTGGGACAAATCAAATCCGAAGCATTGTCCGAAATACGTTCATTGCGTGCTCCGCCGGAGGCTGTCAGGGATATACTCGAGGGAGTATTGCGTCTGATGGGCATCAGAGATACCTCTTGGAATAGTATGAAAACGTTTTTGGCTAAACGTGGCGTCAAAGAGGACATACGCTCTTTGGATCCAGCGCACATAAGTCCCGAGAATTGTCAAGCTGTGGAACGATTGCTTAAAGCCAAAGGTGATTCATATGAGTCAAAGAATGCCAAGCGTGCTTCAGCTGCAGCTGCCCCACTGGCTGCCTGGGTGCAAGCCAGTGTTCGTTATGCGCGTGTCATACAGAGTATTAAACCTCTCGAGCGGGAACAAAATGAACTGCAGCAAAATCTCAATGCTGCCGAGGATGAGGTGCAACAATTGGCCAACGGTTTGGATGATGTGGATAAACGTGTTCAGCAGCTGTCAGCCAAATTGCAGACCTATACCCAAGAGGCAGCTGTGCTGGAATTGAAGCTTCAAGAGGCAGGCAATACGCTTCAATCAGCCGAACTACTTGTGGCTAAACTGAGTGCAGAATATGCCACATGGAGTGAACAGTTGGCAGAGCTAAAACGTGCACATAAAACTCTAGATGTGAAGACTCTGTTGCTAGCCATGGCTATCAATTACTATGCGGCTTGGAGTGTGGAACAGCGGGGGTGAGTAACTAAAGATTATCACCTATACAGTAAATCATTCACATTTTGCTTATTTTAGTACCTCGATTAAACGCCTCAGCTCAGAGTTTCAATTGCCCGGAAAAGCTTTTGATCTACGTCAAACTCTTGTCACGGAACAGCAACAAATTATATGGGAGAGTCAAGGATTGGCAAGAGATGCACAGATAATTGAGAGTGCTGCCCTGCTAAGAGAAATGTTATCGCTGCCATATGGCAGTTGTCCAGTCGCCTTACTGCTCGATCCCACACAGACGGCAGGCCAATGGTTAACATTGCATTTGAGAGCCACAGGAAAAGCAAGTGAATTAACATCTCAAGGCAATGAAAGACTTTCGTATCAGTTGGAACTCGCTGTACGCTTTGGAAAGACTTTAATTGTGCAGGATTGTGAGCAATTGCGGCCGCCACTTCTCGAGCTGTTGCAGGGACACATTTATGTGCGATTTAATAAACGTCAGTTGGCTGTGGGCAGTAAACTGGTCGACCTTCATGAAGATTTCCAATTGGTGCTAATCAGCAAATCGCATCGTTTGCAGCTGTTGGCTGTCGAACAGCGTGGCAGATTGAATCTATTACGTTTTACAGTGACTGCAACGGGATTGGCAGACCAACTCATGTCCAAAGCGATAGTATTGAAGAATCCCAAGTTAGAGGAGCAAAGAATTGATCTGCTGCAAAGGGAAGGTGATTTGCTCAAGCAACGCATGGCATTGCAGGATAAACTGCTGGAGCAGCTATCCAAAGCCGAGGGTGATATTCTACGCAATGAACCACTTCTGGCCAGCCTTAACGAGGTGAAGCAGAGCAGCGCACAAATCGATGCAGCTTTGGAACAGAGTGGACAAGTGAAACAAACACTGCTCTCTGAATTTGCTGGTCTGAGGGATTTGTGCGTTCGAGCGGCCGACTTTTATGCAGGATTAACACAGGGCTACGAATTGTCGGCCTTGGTTTATATTGAGCTATTTCTGGGTACATTGCGTGGCCAGGAGACACAACAACAATTGTTGTATGAACGTTTAGTACGAAGCGTTTTTCTGCATCTCGCTCGAGCTATCCAAAGGGAAAGTCAATTGACGCTCGCACTTTGGGTCTGTCGACAGGCTTATGGATTGGCAATTGGTGTCAAGGAATGGGAGCTGTTTGTAAGCAATTTTATGGGAACTTCGGATGGTAGCGTTCAATTAAGTGGTGCATTTCCCGATTGCATGAGTCGCGAGGCACAATTAAAGCTAGCTCAGTTGTTGCAACAGTTCCCCGACTTAAGAGCACAACTTCAACTGGACAAGGATTATATATGGCGTGGTTTCATCGAACAGCAAACGGATGATGTGCTGCGTGAGTAAAAAATTAAATAATTAATATACATTGATTATTAAATTCTTCATTTTTTTTTTAGCCAACATCAAGTCACTCTTTCAACGTGTGCTCTTGGCTCAAATTTTTCGACCTGATCTTCTTTTAAACCAACTGCGCTGGGCAAGCAGTCAGCTGTTGGGTTTATCACCAGAGTCAGCTACACAGCCAACGGTGCAGCAGCTTTTCGAACAAAGTAGCTGCGATCGACCCATACTGATGATAAGTCAACCAGAACTCGATCCTGGTGCAGAACTTAAAGGAGTTGCACTCAAAAAGTGGGGCGTAGAGAAGTACGTCGAACTGGCCATCGGCAAAGGCAGCGAACAAAGAGCTTTATTAGCCATGCGACAAGCGGCGACTCAAGGACAATGGTTGTGTATAAAGAATGTGCATTTGGTGCCAGAATGGTTGGAACAAATGGAACGACAATTGGTCGAGTTGAAAAAGTCAGCCGATTTTCGTCTGTGGTTGCTTTGTGAGTCCACCAAAGGATTTAGCGAAGCGGCAATATACAAATGCCTTAAAGTCAGATACGAACAACCTCGAGGCCTCAAGCAACAGATGCAACGAATGCTTCAGAACTATGCCGGACTCGAACCAGAGCAATCCACAAAGCAGTCAGCCAAGTGTCTAAAGATGCGTTTGGTTTTTTTTCTACTTCAGGCTGTGTTGCAGCAACGGCGTCAATATATTCCGCAAGGCTGGTCAAAGTACTATGAATTCGGTGAGGCAGATTTGAAAGCAGCGCTGGGCGTGCTTAGCTGGTTGGATGCACAACTCTTGAGCGGACGCTGTGATTGGATAATAATGCAACGTCTCTGTGAAGCAGTTGCCTATGGCGGCAGATTAAATAATCCACGAGATTTGGATATTTTGCGCAGTTATCTAGCACAATTCTGTTGTGCCGATGTCTTGAGCAATCGTTGGCAACCATTGGGTTTGAGCAGCTTCCTGCCCACCAGTTCACAGCTGCAGGATTATTATGCAGCTGTCGAGAAGCTACCCGAGCAGGATGATCCACGTCTCTACGGTTTGGCCAGTCAGGCACAGCAGCAGCGTGAAACTGAACAGGCTCGTTTGATAATCAAAGAACTGCGTTGGGTTCAGTTTGGTGGCGGCACTGCAGCAGTGGATGAAGTACTTGCTGCCAACTCCCGACAACGTCTCGAACAACAAATCAAACCTTTGCTCAGTTTGTGGCGCAAATTGGCAACATCTTGCACCATTACTCAAACGGTTAAGGAGATTGAACTTGCAACAAATACTCCAACGCCTTGGACGCTCTTTGTTCTTGCCGAATTGCAGTTGGGTGCTCAGCTTTATAAAGCAGTCCATCAATTGCTTTCCCAACTACACAATTGGCTTAAGGAGACAACGAATGCTTCGAACGCTTCGCCAGCCGATGTGGATGCTCAAACAATGCAGGCGCTTACAGAACAGCAGGTGAGTTGTACAGTAGAAGTTAAACGGGATAGAAGTATAAAAGATAGATAGAGTTTAGTTGATAGAACTATGAATCGATTTCAAGCACCTTGGATAGAAAGAAAAAGAAATTAATAATAAGAAACTTAAAAAATAATTGATGCGTTTATGATTCTAACACTGATAGTTTATAGTATGTTTTTAAAATGTTCCTATTCTTCCCAATACAAATGTGCCTATAAATTCTAAGTAATAATCTTTACAACTAAACCTCATAAAATTACACCTCAAATTACCTATCTATTGTTTAGTTTAGTTCCACAATATCTAGTTAATTTTCTGGTTTTTCATTACACTTAAATATTTCCTTAACAATTCACTGTTATTTCCCCCCCCCCCCCGCCCCTACAGGTACCGCACAGCTGGTTGAAATTGTGGCCAGGACCAAGCAGCAACAGCGCTGTGGATTATATGCGTGGTTTAATGGTTCGGGCTGCGGCAGCAGAGGAGCGTTTCAAGAAGGAATTGCAACTAGAATTTGGCCACGATGTGAATCTTGTGCATGTTTATAACTGTGAGAATCTGTTTGCCTGCTTGAAATTGCAGCAGGCGCGTAATTTTGGCATTTCGACACAACGCTTGCAGTTGAAATGTTTGAGAAACCGCGGCGACGATGAGAATCCAAAATCAATTGTTTTAAAGCTGGCGCCGCTTAAGGTGAGTGTTTTTGTTTCACAATATGAATTTTTATGTTATTTATTATATACTTTTTTGTAATGCATTTAAATGCGGCATTATTTTGCATCCGTCTTTGCTATTTTGCAATGTCCGCCTGCCTGTCTGGCTGTCAATCAGCGCCGCTGTCTCTTTTCTTTGGCTTGGCAGCGACTCTTTTGTCTTTTTCTGGCGTTTTTCTTCTTCTATATGTTTTTTTTTTTTTTTTGTTGTATTCTGCTTCTTATATTTTTTTGCTTACCTTGCCCATCTTGGCCATAAAATGCGTCTCCAGCTTGACGATTTTTGCGTTTCGCACTCGCTTTGATTTAGTTTCGTGTGTGTTTTTATTTACAACATTTAGTTAAGTATTCAGCTGCTGATTTTGATATTTGCCCCTGCAGTTTTTCTTGGTTTTTTCACGCCGCTTCTTTTTGTTTATTTGATTGACATTCCGGCGCTCTGTTAACTCCAGCAACAGGGCTGCACAAACACTCATGTTGCTGTGTTATCTATCGCGAGTATTTTACGAGTACATAATATAATGACATAATTTTATATATAAAATTGTAATTTGATTATTATTATATCTGCTTTTATTATTTTGTTAATTTTAAATTGTTTCGTAATCGGCGTTACTCCAAGGTGCTCCACACTTAACTCTAAGTAAACAGCTTAACAGTATTGCCAATGTAAAGCTCACTTTTCGTTAAATTAGTGCACTTTCGTTAAACGAGCAGTGTTGTTAAAATGAACCACTTTTGGTTGCTGCACAGACTAACAACGTCTTGGTTGTTGTGTCGTTAAAAATGCACCGTAGACTCAAACCTTAAAGATGTTTTATGTTAAAAACATCCAAGTTTATTTCAAACCCATTCAGCTCGATGGCGACACACAAATACCGAATGCAAGTGAATCAAGTCCATTCTACATCACATATAAAATCAAAGATGACAATGAATCGATTGCAAATCTCGATAAGTACAAGAAAAGAATCGATCACTTTGCCAGCAATCGGCATCAATCCGACGAACGAATTACACTGCCAGTCTACAGCAGGGCCAGCCGTGATAAGCTCATCTGTCATCTGGACCTGAATTTGGGCAGCATCAACTCGGAACAGGTTCTTCTGGCCGGAACTGCTTTGATTGTTAATGATTATTAAAACATAATTTATTGTTCATCCCAAAACATTGATTCAACGATGTAAACGAACATGCAAAATCCAGTATAAATATACATATATACAAATATGTGTACAAGATCCATTTTTTGGCATGTGTTTCGGTGCACTACAAATTTTCGGATTGACAAAATAATAAAATTTTGATTTTCAAAGCAAAGAGTTTTTACATAAAAAGAATATCAAAAGCTGATCGGTAGGCATTTTTTTTTTAAATAATATCGTTTCCACCTGTTTAGCTTCGACATAAACCAATGTTAATTGATTAATCTTTAGTTAAGACACAACCCTATTCTCTTTTAGCTGTAAACAGAGAAATGTAATAAAGATTAAAACGTTGCTTTTGTTCCTTTTTGGGCCGTGTCACAATCAAAACAACATTTTATACTAATTGCAACACGAACAAAAAGTGTCATAAATGTTTTTTGTTGCTGCTGTTGTTGTTGTTGTTGGGGTTGGTTACAAGCCAAAATAGTTGTTAAAAGATGTTTTCTTCTTCTTGCCTTCCGTCGCTCGAAAGTTGTTTAAGTTTAATTAAGTGGCATTATGTTCAATTAGGCAAAAAGTTTCCAATATGCAAATTAACACAATTTGTGAGCCAAATAAGCTCGTAAATAAGGGTGAAGTGGCGGGGGGTACGGAGGAGCCATCCTAGGTTTATTTCTGTGGCAGACAAATTGCTTTTTGCTGTGCGTACAAATTAGAAAAACACAAATCAAAGACACACAAATTGCAAAAGGCAGCCAGAATGACAACAACAACAACAACAACAGCCCCCCAATGTGGGCGTGGCCATATTGTACTAAATAATTCTCAAAGATTTTAGTTTTTGGCATTTACGATTTTGGCCATAAATAAATTAAATATATTCAAGTTGAATAATGCCAGACAAAAGGCAAATGTTCAATTAATGCTTTTATTTTGTGGTTGGAGTGGGTGTGGTAGGGAAAGGGTATTTGAACGTATAATTTATTTTTGATCTTTCTTTGAGTATTTTTTAAATGACTTGATTTTTTAGGGGGATTTTAGTGGGGGGAAGAAAAAAACGGAAGTGAAATATGCAAAATTCTAATTTTTTGCAATTTTATTTTTATGGATTTTATATTTGTTTAATAAAAATAAAAATAATCAACCTACTTAAAGGCTATAAAATATTGAAATTCTAAGCTTAAATAACAATTTAGAGAAAACAAGTTTCAAAACCTGAATTTTGGTTTTACAAAAGACATTAAGAATAATATTATGATTTTAAGCTTATTCAAGCTTATTTCAAATCAAAAACTTTGTCAAAAACTTTCTAAAACTATTCATTTCGTTACAACATTCCTGCGACACGCACTCCATTTAATATTAAATCTTAATTAAATAATGCACAATGACCCTCCCTACCCCCTCAACCCCAAATCTCTTAAATACCAAGACTATGCCTCGTTGACATTTGATTGTTGGCCGCCCCCTTCCCCGAAACTTTGATGGTTAAATTTTCAAATGTCTAATTGGAATTTGATAATCGTGGTGGGCTTAATCTCTTTCTCTGTCTCCCTCTTTCTCTCTCTCTATCTCTCTTTCTCGCTGTGTTGACATTTGATAAATGCAGAGGATACTCGTATACATAGGGATATGCTTGTAATCCTTGCAACAAATAACAGCAGCAGCCTGCCTCTAATTGCAGCAACAACAACATCGGAAAACCCCAAAACTTCAATTCCAAGGATTACAAATTAATTAAAGTATCAAAGCATATAATGTGACATTTGCATGGGGCATTTGGTTATATCCTCATTTGGCGTTTGGGTCACGTTTATCAAGAGTCTCTACTGCTACATGCAACCCCGCCGCACTCCCCACTCTTTGCAACTACATATTGTGATTAATCAGCGCGAATCTCAATCGTTGTTGCTCTGTCTGCATTCCACTTGAACAAACCCATTATTATTATTATTATTTGTGACCAAGAAAAGATCAAGGATCATAGTGCACATTTCAATTGTGCGGCTTGCTTCATTTAATTGGTCAATTGAGCGTAAGGCAAAAGGCGTTCAATAAGCGGCTCTAAAGCAAAACTTCTTATTAACTAAAACTTTTGCTGGAGTATTAAAATATGCTTGAGTTGATTTAAGAGGTTTTTTTATTGATGATGTGTGCTATAAACTAAGGATAAAACAAGGTTTGATGCTTAAGTTTTTTTTTTTCTAAAGATTATTTTATTGTTTATCCTAATATTGCTTTTGAAAACCCGATATAAATATCATAAGCCAAATAAACACTTTTAAAAATGAATCGAACTTTTTAAACTTTGCCAAAACCGAAAAGATTTCATAAAAACATTTTTTGTATTTTTAGGAAACTACTGAAAAAAATGATTCATTGGCTAAAGAAATAAAATTTTTGCTCAAAATTCAAGTAAATATTTTATTCAGAAATCAGTACAAATTCTAAAAAAGATCTAAAAAAAATACAGAATTTTTTTTCAATGTCTCCAAAAAGGTAATAATAATGCCCAGAAATCATTAAAAATTCCAAAAATTCATAAAAATTTCCCAATTGACCCATAAAAGTTTTAATAATGCCCAGAAATCAGTAAAAATTCAAGAAAAATTTCCCAATAGTCCCATAACAATTTTAATAATGCCCAGAAATCAGTAAAAATTTAAAAAAATTCTGAAAATTCTCAAAAATAGAAAAAAAATATCATAATAGAAATTTTAACCAAATTACTTTTCTCCTTATATTCCTTGGAAAACTTTCTCAAACTCAAAATTTAAAATATTTCATCTCAACTAATTTATACTTTGACTTAACTTTAAGCAAGACAAAAACATTGTAAATCTTTTTCCAAATGCATTTTAAGTTTCTGTTATTTATTCAAATAGCTTAAAATGTGTTAAAATGTTGACTTTATGATGTGTGTGTGTATGTATTAGTGTCTGTGTGTGTTTTTTGGCTTAATGAAAACAAAATGCAAATTTATGCACATATCAAATCAAAATAAATACTTGGGACACAACTTTGCCGTTGGGCGGGGGCCAGCAACAAAATGAATGACACAATCACACACACACACACACACACACACACACACTAATACAGAACAATTAGCCAGCAGTTATCTGTTCATTACACCAAACAGATCCGGACAGATGCAACACCCTCTGGCCACCGCTCTGTCCTTTCTAGAAGTTGTTGTTGCTGTTGCTGCTGCAGGCGCATTAAAACAAACTAGCACAAAACTCATTTGGTAAACAGGCAGGATATGCAGGATGTCTCTACGTATATGTATGTGTGTTTGTTTGTGTTTGTGTGTGTGTGTGCGTTGTCTCTCTCTCTGCACTTTCAACACGCTTCAAGTGTTGCCAGTTGTGAATCTTCGGCAAAGTTTTTCATGCGGTTGCACAAAAAAGTTTATGGTTGTTGCAAATCTTGTTGTTGCTGTTGTTGTCAGGGACTTTGTTTTTGTGTGTAGATTTTGCATTTGCCCAGCGGCAACTGCTTTCCTCGCAGCCCCCTTCCCCCTCTCTCGCCATCTCATGTCCGTGACAACGAGCGAAAGAGAGACAGAGAGAGAGAGAGAGACTTGGCCCACAAACTTTATGCTACAACGCATCGAAAGCCACTTGCTGCAAGTTGTTGTTGTTGTTGTTGCTGCCTTTGGGTTTTTCAGCAACATTTTCCCTCCACTTTCCGTTCAAAAATAAGTCAAGAGCTGAAGCGTGGCAAACTTTACAAATGATTTCATTAACCAACCGCATGAGAATATTAGCACCTGTGTGTTTTTGGCCTTCTGTAGTTGTAGTTGCATGCAACATCTTGGGGGCACATATCACATGATGTGCTTTTGCTAAGTATTTTGTAGTTCAAACTCGAAAATTTATGATTAGCTAAAACTTTTCGTTTATTACATTGAAATTAAATGTGAATTGCTTTGAGCTAAACAGATGTGAAAAATTATATTTTAAATCAAAATTAATTCAAATTAAAATGTAGGCTAAATAATTAAATTAAAATAAAAATATATAAAATTCCATCTAAAATTAAAATTCTAAATAAAGTTAACAATTGAAAAACCCAAAAAAAAATCACCAAAATTAATTTTAAAAATCCTTAAAAAATAAAATTTTAAATGAAAAAAAATTTGTAATAAACTTATATAAATACAGCTGCAACTAAACATTTTGATTCAACATCCGTTGGCTAAGCGCTAATTCCATGACTGATTTATAACTGTGCACCTGTTGCGGTGGCAACAGCATTGCACACGTGCCACATGTGCGGCTGTTGGTGCCACAAAATGGAATTTTCGCCTTTTTTTCCTTATTCGAGAAAATAGAAATATTTTTGCATGCGATGCACATAAATTCCAATTCATTTAGTTGTTAATTTAATTTTTGGACTGCAAACACTACACGGCGCGAAAAATCTGCTACTACACAAATATGCAAATTAACCTAGAAACGTTTTCGTGCATAAATTGCTTAACAAAAAAAAAAAACAACTCAAAAATATTTCCAACTAAAATTATGCGGCTTTTGTTCGGCGCGAAAAAGTCAGACAAATGAGGGTGAGTTAAGGTAGCAGTGAGGGAGGGGTGTTGGGATAAGGGAGGGGGGCTGGGGGTAAGGATGTTTCAACACTGATTGCAGGCAGTTTTCAAGTATCTTTCTCTTTCGTTTTGAAGAACGTGACTCAGTTTTACACGCAAATAACAAACGGAGAAAATACAGTAAAAAAAAAAAACAAAACTGCAACAAAAAACTAAAAAATACTGCGAGATATGCATAATAAAATAGTGTTAGTAGGGGGAAGAAGTGGGGCACAAGAGGGCAATGTGGTGTAAGCATTGAAGGCAAAAATAATAACAACAACAAAGTCACACACACACACACACACACTCACTTACATACAAACGCCTCGCTTGCCCCAAAACAAATGCAATTTATTTGCAACGCAAAAAACTTACTCTCACATCCATCGCCCTTCTCGCCCCCTCGCTCCCCTGTCATAACTTTATCACGTGCTAGGCAGCAACCGTCGCCAGGTGGCGCTAGCAAAAAAAAAAAAGATGGCAAAAGCCGGCAAATGTCGCGCGCGTAGCCGGAAACGGAAATGCTGTCAACAGGCCTTGCAGTTGTGAAGCAGCTGCAAATAAAAATGAAAAAAAAAACCAAATCCTTTAGCAAAAAGCTGCACAAAATTGGCGCGAGAAAATGCGACGCGCTTTATCTGAATTCCTTTTACGATGATTTTTTCTCTCTGAATTTTTCTTACTTTCGCGTCTTTGCAACGTTGACGTTGGCTGCAAAAGAAATTTGAAGTGAGATAAGTTCTGTCTTAGGCTTAGTAAAGGGTTGGGAGCGAGGAGAAGAGAAAGGAAATGGTACTTTCTATAAAGGTATGTGTGTGTCTATGCGTGTGTGTAGTTGTGAATGGAGTTTTACCTAATGCTTATTGTCGCTAAGTGCATAGATAATGTTTGTTAACCACAATCGAAGGGTATGAAAAAGCAATGGCAGTTTTACTTTTATTTTTGGAGGTTTTTTTTATAATCGTTTTTTAAGAATGTTATTATTTTACGATACGATTTGAAAGATAGTTAAAAACTATTTTTTTTTTCAAATAATTTATTCATTTATTGACTTTTTTCCAGTGCTACAGGAAATAAGAGCCTTCTATTTCTAATTTAAAATATAAGAATGAAAAAGCTAAAGTTTCAGCTCTGCATTTTTGTATATTTCAAACTAAAAAAAGATTTTTCTTGTATAAATTTTAATCTTAAAAATTATCTCATTTTATTCAGAGGAGGCTTTCAAGGCTCCATCCCCTCGACCTCCCCTTTCCGCTTTAGTTAAACTATTAATTTGTGCTACCTAAACATTTTACCTAACCGTCAATGAATTTCGTAAAATTTAGTTATTGCCTTTACAAGACAGATTCTAAATAAATAAAATTTATTCCACAAAAAATAAAATTATTTTATGCAGAGCAACTTTTCTTTTGCGAACATTTATTAACAAAGGTTCTATGTACCAAATAATTGACTAAAAAGCTGCATTAAAACAAAAGTTAAAGATAATCAAATTTATTTTATGTTAGCCAAAAAAATAATTTAAACTATAAAAATACAGATTAGAAAATAAATTATTTAAAAAATTCGTAAAATGAACAAAATTTTAAAGTTTCCACTCTAATTAAATATTTGAATACAAATTCTTAAAGTTTTAAGTCAAATGAATTTTTCACTTGATTTATTTACTAATATTTTTGTGTACTTGGCGCAAAGCAAGCGCAACACCAATAACTATTTGAGTCTTTAATTAACGCTCCTGTAAATGTTTTAGTCAAACATTGACTTTTATATTTTTATATAACGTCATACTATATATTCCCCAAGGATTCTTTAGATCCGATTCGTAACTCGGCGACATAACTCAATGAGTAAAACCTATTGAATCACAGCAAATTAACATGCATGCGAGTTTATCTCATGGGTGTGTGTGCGCCTTTGATAGTGTAGTGATGTATGTTTTCCGTATGCCTCCACCCCTCCTCTCAAGGGACATATGATGTTGTCCGTTTAGCAATCTGCAGCCCCCCCTTGTAGCTCCTTCCGCCCATTAGCATTGCCCTTGGCCAGAGAAGGCCGAAAGACCGAAAATGTTGTTGTGTTTTTCTGGCTGGCATACAAATTTAGCAGCAAAACAAATTCGATAACAAATGGTTTGGAATTGAAACAACAACAACAACAAATACTATAATAATATATATGTATACGTTGATCTAAAATACAGAAAGAAATGAACAAAAGGACAACATTCGCATGTGGAACAAATGACATATTGTCATTGGCAAACAAAAGTCGAGACTACGAAATACAAAAAACAAAAACAACTACCAAAAGCAAAAGCTATATAAATATATATATGTATGTAGGTCTTTTTATATGTTAAGTTAAGTATTTTGGTATTTTCTCAACGTAAATATAAAATTTATTATCAAATGAGGCGCATAAATAAAGCCAACAAATCAGACTTTTAGCTTTTTACCCAAAGATCCTAAAGCTGATGATTACAAATGAATGTCGCAGTGTTTGTGGCATAGACTTGTAGAGAGGGAACGTTTGTGGCGGGGGGGTAAAGAGACTGCCTGCTAAATGAACTCTTAATGTTATTTATCTTGAAATCTTTGATTTTATTTGGTTAAACTTTAGTCAAACTTTAGTTTCTTTGATGTAAAACAATTTTAAAAAATAAATTTTATTTTTTATTATAATTTTCATATCATAACAATTTAATTTTGAATAATTACTTTTCCTCTCTATATGAATAAATAGATAAACTCAACTTACATAAATCTACTAGAAATTTAATTTAAAAAATATAGAGAATTGAGATTGAAAATATGTATATACATATATGTCATTTGCCGATGTTTTATATTTGAAGGGTATTCTATTTTTTTATGGTGTTTAAAGAAACTTAAAAGGATATAAGTCTGATCAGTTTTAAATATAGTTAAGAGGTTTTATAACACTTTTCTTTTTTTAATAATATTTTTTCTTTGATTCGTGACTTTTTTTTTGGTATTAACATAAACACTAGGATTCTGCTTTGTATATAGAGCATATAATCTGCAGTGTGCTAAAATATGTTAACAACTTTGATACGCGGCAAATGGTGTTAAAGTATTACCTTTCCCTTGCCCCCTCTGCCGCCTGTCCTTTCTTCTTTCTTCTCTTTTTGGCTGCTCTTCAACAAATGACAAATACTCGATTAGATGCATAGTGCAAAGGCAAAAAATCAAAACCAAAAAACTAAAAACGAGAACGGAAACATTCGCAGCGTTTTGTGGCATGAACTTAATTTATACAAATGTTGCCGCTGTTGCCATTTGATGGCAGCTGCCACACGCAATAAATGTAATTGATTACACTTACGAAAGGATATATTCTCTAGCCTTTCTTGCCTCACCAACCAACCAGAATAATATACAACCATCAGAGTCTCTCTCTGTTGATGTTTTTTTTTTTTTTTGTGTCTGTCCACATTCACATTTGCATATATGCAACACATGCCACACGTGCGAAACAAAACACTCACAACAAAATGTTGCATATTAATTTTTTTTTAAGGTTTTTTTTTTCATTTTTCTCTCAGAAGGACAACATTTTATTTTTTTTATGATTATTAATTTCTGCTCCAAGTTGGTAACATCTCTGGCTTATTTGGCTTCTACTGCTGTTGTTGCACCCATTTCCCCCCTCTTTTCTTCACCCCTTGGCAATGTTGACTTTTGTTTAAATACAAACAAGCGACGTCATATGATGGACGGTCAACAATTACAAGGATACAAACAACAAGAATAACTACAAATGGTTTTATATGTAAATTACATGAACATATGTACGTTTTATATTCTACAGCAGTGTGTGTGTGTGTGTGTGTCAGTGTGTTTGTGTGTGTGTGCGTCCAGCTGAAAAATAAAATTGAGGCAAAAGGGCTAGAAAACAAAACCAAAAGGAGATGCCCAAAAAGTACAGGTTATTTTATTTCCTTTTTTATTCAGCTTTAAAATGTTTTACTGGACATTAAATGGCAATTAAAAAAAACTTTACGAATTTTAGGTAAAGGTTTAATTTAAAACGAATAATTTTATTTTGTGCACGAGAAAGTTGCATAAAGTTTTTAATGTAAACCAAAAATTTAGAATATCAAAAAAAAAAAAAAAAAAATTTTAAAAAAATAATAATCCCCTATTATTAATAAAATAATAATTTTAAAGTAGATTTCTTCACAGTCAGTCAATAAAATATAACGAATAATTTTTAGCTAGAATTCATTCTTAGATATATATAAAAGGTTTCAAAAACTTATAATATATTTTCAGGAATATACAAAAAAATATACATATGTATTAATTTAAAAAGTTTTGTAGGGTTTTTTTTTTATAAGAATTTTTGTTAAAAATTGATTTTTATCAAAAAAGAAAAAAAATTTTGGTTTTTATGGTTGGGTTAAACTTATTATATTCAAGATGTTCTTGATTTTTTAAAGAAATTTTGGAAAATTAAATATAAGGTTATTATCTTCTTTCGATTAAAGTTCACTTCCTTTGCTTAAAAATATTATATAGCTTTATTATTTCATATTGTAATCTAAATTTAACAATAATATTTTCATTATATTATTAAGCATAAAATCGTAAAATTTACGTATTTTTTTTCCGAGTTTCTGTAGCTTATTTTTTTTTTTTTGAAAACTTACCCTTCACGGCTTCCATTTAAAGTTTTCGCTTTAAGCTCTTGATTTCATATGCAAAAAGGACAGAGCATCTCATTCTGTTTGTCGTCGTCGTCGTCGTCCTTCAACCAATCTCTCTCTCTCTGTTTCTACGCGTTGCGCCTCGAGGTCGATTTAAAATGCACCAAAAAAAAGAAGAAGGAAATAAGGAAAGAAAGAAAAAGTGAGTTAAAGAGAAAGCGAACTGGCCAGCAGTTAACTGTAGTTGTAGTTGTAATAGCTCTTGCTGCCGTTGGCATGGCAACTCTGTGCAATGTGCGCAACTTGCCACATGCCACAAATCCAACGCTTTATGTTTGCGTTAACGTGTGCAAAATCAGATGGCTGCACTAACTTGCGGATTTAGGTGTTGAAAATTATGTGTAAAATGTGTCAGAGCTAAGCTTGCTGTGCTGCTGCGACCAAACTCTGACTTCGGGTTCCTTTTTTTTTGGGGTTGGGGGGGGGGGGGGTCGCATGTTGCGTGCGTCTAGATTGCATGGGCCATGGGCGACACAAGGGCGTGGCAAAAGCTAAATGTCGCCTCAAGGCTAGCTGAAGCGCGCGTGGCATGAAATTCACGAGCTCCGGCTAAACCAAAAGCAAAACCAGATGCAGCAGCATATCACATTTTTCTATGCAAAAAATTTTTTTTAGGAGTGCACTGTACAAAATTTTGGTTAAAACAAAAAAAAAATTGGAAGTTTAAAAGTTTTTTTTTTAATAATTATCACTGTTTTTGGAGGATGACTCGATAGAACATATAAAAACCTTATTGAATAAAGAGAGAAAATCTGAAGGAATCGAAAAAAATAAGGAATAATTTCGTAAAAACTAGAAAAAATTAATAAATTAACAGCACTTAGTATATTAAAAAAAAAAAAAACAAATAAAGCTGTTCAAAAAAAAAGAAATTTATTTCATTATTATTAAAAAAAAAAAAAAAAAATATAAAATAACTTTATAAAATTTTTTCAACTAAGTAATTGAAAAAAAATTAAAATGTTTTATATATAAACATTTCTTAAAAAGTTGTCAAAACATTAAAATATTTCTTAACTTTTTCGATAAAAAAACAAATATGTATTTAAAAAATTAAACCTAATTTTGTACAGTGTAAGTTAGTGTGTGCCTTGAACGCTTTACAAATGAGTTTTTGCCACAAGTTTTTTGTCGCTGCCAAAGTTGACTCGTTTGCCCTATCTTTGCAAACACTCTCGCTCTTCTCTCCCTACTCTTTCGCTCTCTCGGTCTGTGTGAGTGCATAAAGTTCATGCGACAAGTGACTAAAAATCTTTGTAAGATTTCACAGAAGCAGCTGCCTGCCTGCCTTCCTGCCTGCCTGCCCTCCTGCCTGCCTGCCCGTTTGGTTGCCTTCAACTTCGATATTTTGCTTTGACACAATTTTTCCTTGTCAAATATTATCACATGCACCTTTAATCCTTGTTGCTGCTGCTGCAGCCCCTTCTGCCTCTTAATTAAAATATTTATTAAGCACTGTTTGGCGCATGCAACAAATTAATACAAGTGATCCCCGCGACCCCTTACCACATCTTCCACCTGTCTCTCCCTCTCTCTCTCCCTCTCTTTCATTCTCATCTATGTTCTACCCGCAGCTTGAATATTTTTGCAGTTATTCCAGGAATAGAGCGTCGCCGCCATGCCTGTGCAACAGCAGCGTCAACATTGCAGTTGCCGCATGCCAAGTTGGCCAACTAGTTGAGGCGACGCGACGGCGGGTGGGGCGGTGCGCGTTTGGCTCTGCTGGCCGTAACAAACAAGCGTCAGCCGGATGAACAGCTTGCCATTTAGGCTGGCAAAATATGCAGCTGCTGTTTCTGCATTTGCCTCCCCCGCCCCGCCCCATTTGCCATCGCCATTTCCCCTCTTTTATTTTGTATGACACCCAAAAGCAGAGGAGCGACAGCGACAAAATCTAAAATATTTATGCGGCCAAGCTGTGTTGCATGCAGCAACGCCAACGACAGCGGCGACCAAAACTCTTGCCTTCTGCTATTCTACTTTTTATACTATTTTGCAACAGTTTCTCGTCAAAAGTTTGTCTGCCTGCCTGTGCCACACACACAAAAATTTGTGTACACTTAAAGCGAGAGATGATGGCGCAAAAGATTCGTTAGACTAAGAAGAGCGACCCAACCGACTAAAATGCATACAAATTCAATAACAAATTTTTTGTTTCGTTGCGGAGTAGAAAAGTATTTCAAAAATTAAAAGTGTTCTACATGCGAAATATGAGAGAGAAAAGAGCAAAATTATAAATGAAGCAACTAATTAACATTTGAGTTAAAGTTTGCTTCAAAGTTGATGCTTTCAAGATCGAAATATGTGTGTTTAATATTTCTTTATAAGCAAGCAGATTAAGAATTCAGAAACGAGAAGAATTATTAAGAAGTTTATTATTTTCTGACATTTAAATGAAATGAAAAGAATATTTATATTTAATATTTCTTTATAAGAATGCAGAAAGTCAAAAGAAAGAGGGAATCTATTGAAGCTTAATACTTTTCGACTTTTAAATGAAATAAGTAAATACATTTCATTATAAAATAAAGAAAAATTAGAAAAAAATAAAATAAAACCAACAACATAATTTATATTATATAAAGATAATAATAATAAATATATAAATTTTTAAAGTGTGCAAAAATCTTATTTATTATTCAATTCAAATATCATCAAAACACAGTCAAAAAGCCAGAACAGAACCTACAAAGTAATCCCAAATAGATTTTTAAAAAGAATAATCGCATCTTTCCTTGTCTTGACTTAAATTTGGTATGAATGCTGTTTAGTTGAGTTGAGAACTTTCAATTGAACGGACAGATAAAAAGAGTTGATTGATTTAAGAGTTGATAATTTATGTGATTGATGTTGGTATAATATGCGAATCAGTTTTATTGAAGTAAAAGATCTTTTCTCCTCGGAACTTTCTTATTCGTTTTATACGAACATGATTGTTATCGAACTTAAGGTGTTACCAGATTGTAAGACTGGATTAACATACCAATTATTTTCAACAAAATCTGTCACAAATTCACAACAATCCCAAAAACCAAATTGGCAGAGTTTAAGTTACAAAACTCACTCTTCAAACAATGCAGTTAAATTGAGTGAAAACCAAATGTAACATTAAAATTAGATGCTAAATAAAATCAACAAAAATATTTAACACTCTTATAACGCTTTATTGTTATATTCTATATATATGTATATATATATATAGTTATCATGTTGCAACTATTTCATTTAAAATGCAGCCCTTCGTTTAGGGTTGGGATTTCAATTTTGTGCGCTGCTTGAACAAGCCAGAAAATGCATTTTGGTTCAGCGTTTAAATTATCATAAATTTATTGATATTATACTGTGGTAAACGAATTGAACAGAATTCGTTTAAACTATACAAGAGAGAGAGAGGGTGAGATTATATGAAAGAGAAGAAGATAGCATGAGTTTAAGTGGCAACTTAATTTGTTCAGAGTTCACAATTCAATTGCATTTGTGCTCCATCAATTGGAAAACAATTTTCGTAATTATGAAAAGAAAAAAAATATATAACAAATAAATGAACAAAAAACGAAAAAAAATATAAATCAAGTAAACAATCTTTTTTTTTAATACATATATATAAAAAAATATGTACATACATATCACACTTAATTTGCAGTTAATGATGTTTTTTTTTTTTTATTTCAATTAACATAATACAAATTGCTTTCGGTGGATTTGTAATACGCTCAAGTGAGCCAATGTGCTGATATTTATTTTAGCCTGATTTCAATTATAAATAATCGGTTTTGTTTGGCTTTTTTTGTGCATTGCATGTTAAATGCTACTTGATGTTTATTGGCTATTTATGCAGCCAAGTGAAACAGATATGCATAAACATGATAAAATAAGTCGAGATTATTCTAAAATATTTATGTAAAGAACATTTAATATTTCGCTTATATTTTTCAACTATTTCGGCTTAAAATATATATAAAAATTTATTTTATTTTTGAATGTTCATCTCTTTTAAGCCCAAAAAGCATTTTTCCGATTTGAAATATTTGATAAATATTATTCTTGCTTTAAATTGCTAAAAGGATTACGTTTATTTATGCATTTTGATTCTCTTTGACTCAATCTTACTTAATAATATTTTTTTTGAATGGGTTTATATTTCCATTTTTTTTTGTTGCTGTTCCGTTCAGTTGCTCAAACAAATGCACTTTTCATGCTCTACAGATTTACGCTTTCGTATTTTATTCACATGACTTTTTTTTCTTCACATTTTTTATATGCTATTCTTATGTTCATTTGGCCAGCGGGCAGGCAAAAGAAAATGCGCATCAAATGTAAATTTGTTGTTAGTCTGTTTCGACTGTTGTCAAGTACCCTGTAATGTGAGTGTTGTGTGTGACGGCAATGTTGACCGAGCGTTGAGTATAATAAAAGTCGTAAAGTATTCAAACAAGTCGTATATAACCCATATTCTTCTATTTGTTTTTGGTATTTGTTGTGTTTGCGCTTCGTGCTGTGCATTTTGTTGGGTGTCTGGTTGCTGTGGATAGCCGTTGTTGTTTGTCCCTCGTTCATATCATATACAAATGTAAACATGTATTTTTATGCACCTGCTTATATACATTATTTACACTGAGAAAAAAGCGGGCTTATTTGTTTATAGACAGAAGTTGTAGGGGGCTGCCTTAAATATATGAAAATTTTGTTCTTTTATTTAAAATTTATTTAATGCTTTTCACTTTTGAATTTTTCAACGTGCATCTATTTATATTTTAACCGCCAGCAAACAACTGAAATTTGTTGTGCCTCTTTTCCCGCTCTCCCCCTCCTCCATCGCGGCATTGTTTGCGCTTGTAAATAGACTATATAAAATTGCATACAAATATTTTATGCGACATGTTTAAAATTCGAATATTGACATGATCAGCAATAGGTTTGAGGTTGCTGTTTGGTGTGGTTGTTGATGTTTGTGTTTTGCGGCAACGATTTGTGGTTGGATTGAAAATGTTTTGTTATCGGGTTTGGGCCGTTTTAATTGATTTTCCATGCAATTTTTAATGTTTTGTAATGAACTGCAATCAATGTTGTTTGTCCAATAAATGCAAATGGAAATTAGAAATTAACAAGCTTCGATATACGAATACAACGCAAATGTAAATATACTTTCAAACGAAATTGGAACAAGTTAAAAAAGAGAAAGAAAGCTAAGTAAGCCCAAAAGCAAAATCAAGTCAAAAGCCTAGACAAACACACTTGTAAGCTTATCATGTTACCCATGTTAAGCGTATTAATGCCCGAGACAACCAGAACGACAGAAGAACGATGAGTATGAGAATGCGGATGATGACAACAAGGACACGTCTTTCAACTAATAACAACATGAAAAGGCGTCAAGGCGGCGGCTGCTGCCAGCCAGCCAGTCAGGACAAAATGCAAACAAAAACCAACACACAAAAGAGGCACAAATATTAATAGCCAGATACTAAGAAAAACAGAAAACGAACAAACAGAATAAAATTCAAACGGGTTCACCATGGAAAAAGGTTGCTCAAGAAATAAGGCTGAGTATGTGTGTGTGTGTGTGTTTGTGCGTGTTGTATGGTATTAAAAAGGAGTCAACAGCTTAGACACAACTTGATAGTCATGGGGCTTAAGAGTTTGTCTAGATGTGTGTCTGTGTGGGTGTGTTTGCTGATATCTGTGTAAGTTAATCTTCACCTCAAAAATTTGCGTACATGTGTCACACACAAGTGCTAACGCCATATATATGTGTGTGTGTGTGTGTGTGTGTGGGTGCGTAAAGGGTGTTTAAGTGGGCTGTGCTTGAGACTTAAATGCGGCTTTTAGATTTTGAAACCAGCCTGAGCAAACATTGAAAGATATGTTAATTATTTATTTGCTAGACTTTGCCCCTAGTTGATAATTTAATTTATTAAAATGTTATTCAGACTTTTTTGATAACCGAAAGGTATGTGAAAATAACAATCTTAACAATCTTCAAGGTATTTGGAATAAAGATATTGTTGTTTCCAATAAACAAAAATAAATTTCGCTTGCCTGCTTGAGATTAGTTATTGCAGGAAATATTTTGTAAATTTTTTGTATAAGCTTCACTTATTTTTTGTGGTTTTTTTTTTATATAACTTTTTATATATTTTCAGCTATTATTAGATTGAAACTTTTTTTTTATTTCTATGTCTTTTATTTTACGCTGTACAAAAACTTTCTAACATAAAATTTAATAGTAAAAAAGTATTTTGCTATCACAAAATTTAGTAATGCATTCCGTTTTCCTTATACTTCGGCCAGAAAGTATTAAAATGTCATTTAAAGCTAACATTCTGTGCTATGGCAATTTATCAACGATTTTCACACAACGTTTTAAGTCTATTTTAGCTTTCAAATGGACAAAAAGCCAACAAGTGTAACCCATTTGTTTCTGTGCGGCTTTGGTAAGCATCACATGAACGGGAATGCATAAATTCATGCCTTCATTGACAGCGACATACTGATCCCCGATGATGCTACTATATAGGCCGAGCAGGGGCGTGGCAATTTGTCATGTTAAGCGTTAAATGTGTGTGTGTGTGTGTAAATAACAAACTACTGTGCATATTGACATATTGGCAGGCAGGCAGGCAGGCGTATTTAAATGGATCCTGTTCTGATTCTCGATTGGCCGCCAAGTGACCGCACCATAAAAATAATCAACATAAATTGTTAAGAGATGCTGCCGGAAAAAGTTGGTGGGGGGACGGAGGAGGGTTGAGGTAAGAATGTTCACTGAAACAATAACCATAAAAATAATAAAGCAAAACAATGACTGAATATTTATGGCTACTACGTAAAAAAAAAGAAGAAAATAAAAACAGAAAAAATATATAAAGAAAAATAGAGATTTTTATACGCCCAAATGACTGTGAAAAAAAACAACAACAACAACAGCAGGCAATATGAAAAGTCAGACAAACGGAAAATGTTTGCTTTACACACATTCCACTCCTCCCCCCACTTGCCGCTTCCCACGCGTGCTCCCTCTAAATGTGCAGCTGCGTCTGGCAATGTAAGCAAATCAACAGCCGACAACTGCAAACAGAGTAAAAGCCAAATACTTCTGCACTGGGAATTGTTATAGTAGATAGGCTTGAAAAACAACACCAAACATATATACACACACACACAACCAAACACACACTCAGTCCAAAATTATACTCGCATCGTTGCCTTTAATGTCTGTTACCTAGAAAAGTTGGCCCACTTTTCATTCAACATCCAACAACAACACAAATAGATCCTTCAGCCATATTCACTTTTTGGCCTATTTGTGTCAGTTTGTTTTTACCAACAATACAATACCTCAATATAAAATCTATTACGGTTACTACTTTAAATATATATAGTACAATCGAACTTTTATATAGAAAAAAAAACTTCGTTATGTTAAAAATTCGTAGTATGAAATTGGGTTCTGGATTGAAATAAATTTCAATGAATGCGTTTTTGAGAATACTTTGCTAAAGGGAAAATTCCTTTTATGGAAGTTTTAACTGTTGTTTTTTTTTATGTTGAATTCGACATGACTTTTGTTTAAAAAAAAAGTTTTAAGCTATAACTATGTCAAATAAAGCTGATGACTAGTAAACAAGTTAAATTAAGTTTTATTTTAGTGTGAAAAATCTCCTACGTTATAGTTTAAATCCATAATAAAAATGTTTTTCCTTCTTCAAGTCAGTTGACTTTTCACAAAGTTAAGGTATGTACTTAAAAGATTTGAAATTCGTCAGTCGGACTCTTATAGATTTTTCAGTACCACATTAAAAAAACTATTCAGTCACTTATAATGCGTATTTCTGATTCGTTGTCACCCTTTTTTGCATTCGTTTGTGATTGAATACACTTTAAACTTGTTCATCTACAAATATTTGCTAAGCGCCGTAAAACAAAAAAAAGTCACTTAACTGTTGCATACTTTTTTGGATAACGCTATATGCCTCTGGCTCTCACGTATGCGCGAGTGTGTTAATCTGTTTTTGCGTTCGCCGTATGTGTGCGTTTGCAGGCAAGAGAAATTATAAAGACGAAAAAAAAATATGCAAATGAAGTTGATGTTAATGCTTGTTGCCACGTTGTTAACGTCTTCTTCTTCTTCTTCTTATGCGTTTGGAGGCAAGTTCTAGCCTCCCTCCCCCTCTCCTCGTCACTAAAGATTTCTTACGCTTGCGGTTTTTATTTTGATTTCATTTTTCTTCGTTTTTTTTTTATTTTCTCTCTGACTTTATTTATTTTTTTTTTGGCCAGCCTAAAAGTTTCTTTATGTAAATAAGAAATTTATTTTTATGTAAGCGCGCGCCTCAAGTTGTAAAAATTGTTGTTGCATCTACTACTTGGGGCATCATCTTTACTTTTATTTTATTTTTGTTTTTTTTTTTAGATTTTTTTTTAGCTTGTTTTATTACCAGGCGCCTTAATTTAGTAGTTTGGCCCGCTGAAGTGGCCCAGTTGTGCCAGCAGCAAGCTTAGTAAGTGTACTTTTGGGAGTTGGCATAGCATTTGTTGTTGTTGTTGCTACTTTTGAGTGATGCCAACTCCTTTAATATTTGAGGCTAACCTTGTTGAGTTTAATTTGCATTTTTATGCTACTGTTTATGGCTTACTGCCCCTAAACATAAGTTATACATATATATCTTATGATGAGCGGGTGAGTGTGAAAAATTATCTTCATAAACTTTAAATTAATTTGTAAGAGAAGTTGTGCTAGATAAAGAAAAGTTTGCATGGAAGAATTTTTAATCAAAAAAAATTTGAATGGTAAAAACTTGACTTTTAAAGTGCTTATGATGAATAATAGTTGGTTACATGTTTAAGTAAAATTTGTTTATTGAAAAGATAAAACTATTAAAAGTAATTATGTTGAATATTTAATGCATAAGGAATTATGTGAGAATAGTTTCTAAAAAAAAGTTATAAACGAAAGACAAACAATATTAAATATGAATCAGAGATAAGTAAACGATTTTTCTAGGTAGATTTTATTTACGTAACCTATTTATTATATTTAACTTTTCTCCTTCGTTTGTTCTTAAAAGAAATAATATTCATTTATGCGTTTTTTTGTTCGTCGTATGTTATAGCAACTTTTCATGCAATATATTTATAAATATTTTGCGTTTGGGTCTTCTGTTTGTTTATATCAAACATGCGTTTATGCCTATACTCGATATTCCTATTGTATAATTTTGTTTTGTTTAGTATTATTTGATTTTTATATGCCACGCTCAGCCGTTCCATCTAATTACGGCTCATGCAGGCACTTAAGCACCTTACGCTGCCAGCTGGATTCCATTCACATCGCAAACCCCCCACACGTTTTACATGCTTCGAAAAAAAAAAGAAAGAAGCAAAGAAAGAACATTCACATAGATTTCCATTTAAATGCGATTTGGTTTGGTTCTTCATGTAATTCACACACGCGAGCGCATAAAATTTTGTTACCTACTATTTATTTTTATTTATTTTAAGGGAGGTGGTTGAGAAATCGATACAAAATCGGGCGCGCAATCAAAGCCAAGTCTCGTAATTAGGAAGGGGGCAAAAAATACGATTGCAGCAATTGGCACTTCATCACTTAAGCACCTGAAAAAAGCATTTTTCACTTTCAATTTTATGCAACAAAAAAATCAACAAATGCTCACAGCTGTTGTGCAATTTACACGCACATCTTCAAAATTGACAGCCGGAAAACAGAAAGAAGAATCTTCCTTTTTTTTTTCTTCATTTTTTATATGTATTTTTGGCTTTTCTTTTAGCTTGCGACGTGTGCACTTTGAGCGCGCAATCATAAAAAACAATTGAAATGTAAAATACATACATATATATATATCTATAACATTCGTTGTGATTTGGTATTGTCTATTCTTGTTGTTGTTGTTGCTGTGTTGATGTGTTCTGTCACCTGTCGGTTGTTGTTGTTGTTGTTGTCATGCTTTTAGCAATTGTGCGCTGATTGCGCATACGCCGAGTTATCCAAATGCACACGCAAGCAATTCCGGTTGTAAATTGTACGCGATTTCTCACAAACAGGAAAACTACATAGTAAGACGGTTGGTAAAGTACAAACGACTGTTTGGATACCCTGTAATTTATTGCACAGCTGTCATAAATAGAATTAATGTTGAGCTTTCATGTAACGAATTTTCTATAAAACGTAGAGTTGACCCTGCAATTATGTTCAATGGAATTTTCTCCAAACCAAAGAAATATACAACTCATGAAATTCTTGTTACTCTTCTTTACATTTTAAAGGGTACAACAAGTTGTTACATCTTGTTTGTTTCTCTCTCTGCAACCTTTCCACATGTTTTGAAGCCCAAAAGCCTGTGACAAACAAATTTCACCTGCTGGCTCTTTTTTTTTTTGTTGTTCGTTTTTGTTATCTGCTTTCTTGTCGCCTGAGGCGTTTGTGGAGAGACGCCAATGCGGCATGCTGTCAATAAATTGACAGCAATTGAAGGTTAATAAAACACTTTTGAGCTCTCTTTGTCTGCAGCAAAGTCTAAAGAGAAAGAGTGTGTTTGTGTGTGTGGCAAATATTTGCAAAATAAAAACCCAAAAGCAATAAATTTGATGGTTAAAAATGTATTTTGTGTGCACCTTTGCCTTGCGTTGTTACCTTCAATTTAATATGCTCTCACTTGTCGAAAAGGTTTTGATAATACGGTTGGGTCAAAGAAAGGTAAAAAATCCAATCGATATTTAAATTGGATAACAATATGACACAAAATCGATTGCGAAAACTTTACACTTAAGATTTTATTTGAGCCTTTATACTATTTGTGCTTATAAGAGCATCCATAATTCGGCATTCACAATAGTGTTTTACTTTTTATTTCATTTTTCAATATTATTTATAATAAACTCAAAATTGATTGAATATACAAGCTGCAAACCATTTAAAATCTTAAGGTGACGAATATTTTGCAATTGCTTTAAATTTAATTTCTTTTTAGCTTTAAGCTCTGACTATTGAACTTATCCATTTGCTGTTGCTGCTCGAAAACCAATTTCACAAAAATTCGCCTCTAGCTCGAAATTAAAGCGCATTTCTCTGTAGAAATCAAAGCGACACAGGCCCGTCCCGCACGCATACCCTTCCTTCCCTCCATCCTTTCGCCTGTTTCTTCCTGTCATTCTTCCCACTTGGTTCCTCTATACGCCGCAGCCGACTTGTAATAAGTTCCTTCGCAATTAACATGTCACCGCCGAGAGACATTAACGTTTCTGCACTTTAAGCATATAGCTCTGGAAACCCCACTTAAAAAAAGACCTATTGGTTCTATTGTGTAAGAGTTTGTGTGTTTGTGTGGATCGCATGTGGATTGTATGTGCTTCGAAATTCGAACGCTGTTAGATGATTTTACGCCTGGGGTAAATGCTGTTAAGGGACAACTTAACTAGAATCTTTTCTCCAATGTTAAATGCAGTAAATACCCCAACTGAATATCGAATGTTATTGTGGATTATACGAGTATAAAATTGAAAGATGTTGCTGATGTTTTTTTTAGCAGGTTTGGCTTGACGAATAACATTTTAGATTAGCTCCATCTACCCAAACACTTTAAAACGTTGCAGTACCTTCTCCTTCGATTGAATTATATCAACTTAACTAAGTTATTTATTGAAACCAAAATCCTTAAACACTTGATAATTGTTTGCCATTGAACTGTACCACAAATTGCCATTATCATTTGACTTATTTTCACTTTCAATTATACAAACAATTCAAATTTTGACCATTAGTCAAGTTTAATTATCTGTCGAGTGAAATGAGCATAGGCTAATCATAATCAATTATTTATACAAGTTTTCCAAGTCTTTCAACACATGCATATAAATCAATCCTTGCCACACAAAATGTAGTATGTGCAACCACTTACATTTTCGTGGCAACAACAAACAACAACAAACAACAACAAGCAACAATTGTTAATTGCAATTTGTGCGCCAGACAAACGCACATCATTAAATGCTTGCGAAACATGGAACTTCCGACATTTGTAATTAATTTTGCATGTTCCATCTCTCTCTTTCTGCCTTGCAGCTCGGTTGAAAACAATTTGCGACCCACTGACAAAAGTTTTAGCGCCCTTTGAAATCACGCACCAAACATTTTCAACAATTATTGGCATGCGGTAAAAAGCACTACAAACATAACAATTAAAAAGGTGGACCGCACAAAATACATGACTTGGATATGCTCTTTGATTTTCAATAAAAAAAAGTGAGTATTCAAAATTTATTTTGTTTGTTTCAACAGTTTTTAAGATAGAAAGTAAAAATTCCAAAGTAAAAACATCTTTCCATGCGCATTTTGCTCTACGCATTAGGGAATTTTCCAGTTACAGGTTATTTTTTACAATAATAAATATTGTAATCACAGAACATGCACAGGCCACAGTGAAAAAATGTGGACACCGAATACAGCAACTGCATTGGCTAATCAATAGAAAGAGCACCATGCCGCTTAGGTGCAAAAGAGCCGTATGCTCTATGCCCACTGTATTGTTCCAATATGGTTATATGGAATACAGATTTGGTCGATCGCAGCCAAATCAAATTATAAACGTATACAGGTGCTGCAAAATCGGGTACTAAGACAGATCACAGGCTGTCCCTGGTACGTACGCGGTTTTACACTTCACAGAGACCTTAATCTGCATACAGTGGAAGAGCAGATTTGTAGACACACGAGCAGTTACAGTGACAGACTGCTAAGACACCGCAGCCTACTTGCAAGACAACTACTCCCTGCTCGCCCTCTAAGGCGAGTTAAACGGCTTGGCTTTGCCAAGACAATTGGACGTCAATAAGACTCCAATACCCAGTAATCCTCATACTACATTATGGGGTTTGGTTTTATTTTTCAGTTACTTCCATGTGTTGTTAAGGTACTTTTTAGTTTGTACAGGTTCTACACTTAATAAATCATCAAAGAAAAAAAAAAAAACAGAACATGCAATCTGCATTGTTAATTTAACACTCGAGTGATGTATGTTGCAACACAATTTTTGCCGCTTATCAAAAATTCAAGCGCGCTCCCCATTATTTATACAAAACATAATCAATAGAGAGAAATATCTATAGCATACATTTTAGGGCTATATTTTTGGCTTTGGCGATAACAAATAAATAGTGTTAGTCTATTTAATTATTCATTGTGATATATCTAATTTCCATATGAATTGTTTATAAATAAATCGATATACTTTAGTTTCGTTTTGGTTGTGCGTGTGTGTGTGTGTGTTTAGAGGCGGCTAATTCCTGTCAAGACAACAATAGCAATAATAACAAACTAATCTAAGCAAATGTGCTTGTAGTATTTGCATGGACAAGTTATGCATTTATGTCTGTTGGTGTGTGTGTATTCGTATATGTGTGTTGGTGTGGATGGCACCCTTGAATATATATGTGCTTACATAGTTTGTTATATTTGCTAAGCGCTTACTAACAAACATGCACACACAGCTACTGCAACACAAATGGCTGACTCAGCGTGGAGCAATTACACCCAACTTCATTGCTTTATGGGAGAGCAGTTAGAGATGTATGATGTTGGAAGGGGTTTGGTGAGGGTGAGCAGAGGGCGCACAATTTAATCTGCCACACCCACGCAAGGAACGATTTGCATTAATATTATTTGGGGGGCGGGGCGGCAATTGAATGCATTCGCAATATTAAATTCAACATTATTTCGCCAAAGTTTTACATATTTTTTATAGCATACTTTTTAGCGACTTAAAAAATTAATTCTCCTACAGTTTTGTTTTAGACAAGTTAATGTTACCTCTCTTATCGAAACATTTTGTGCTTTCTCGGCGTTTTAAGTTTTTAAGAACATTTTGAACAACCCGGTAAAGTTAGCCCAGGTTGGCAACAGCAAATCAGCGCCAATGTTATGGCAGCGTTTTGGCCAAATTGCCAACTGTTTTGCAATATGTGTGTGTGTGTTTGTGTGTATGTATATGCAAAATATGGGAGAATACACCTCGTCGTTTCTCAGTGCTTTGTTGTCGTAGAGTGGTTTTGGTTTGTTGTCTGCTCGCAACGCGGCACTGGGCTCCACTTGTTTGTCATTTGTTTGCAGATTTTTGTGTAGATTCTGCGGCTGCTTTGGCGCTTGTTTAGTTTATATTTATATTGTTGGCATTGTCATTTTCAACGCTGTCGTCGTCGGCGTCGTCGTCCTTATTGTTGTTGCAGCCAAGCTGTGTCAAGGTGTGCGCCCCACAGGAGAATCTAAATGTTTTATTTATATTTTTTGTGTGTAAATTTTACGTTTTTCTTGTCGGCCTTTAAGCTTGAGTAATGTTTTTTGCGGCCTTGCAACTGAAAGCGGCTCAGTTTTTCAGCCGGCATTGTAAATAATAATGAAGACTTTAAGCTTTGCGAAATTAGCGCGATTTTCTTACAGTGTGTGTGTCTGTGTGTTTATTGTGTGTGTGTTGTTTGCAGATTGTTGTTGGCACAATGATCTTAATTCGTTTAAGTAATGTTTGCCAACCAGCTGATGTTGTGTACTTATCTTTTTGATTAACATATGGAAGACAAATTATACACATATATATTTTGTATGTGAAAGAATAATTAAGTTGCTTATATTTTTGTTTTTGTTTTTTTGTGGCACATTAAGCCATAATTTATTCTCTTTGATGAAGCTGAGGATGTTTGCGTGTTTGCTTCTGTGTAATTTTTAATATTAAATATGATGTCGAAAATGTTTTTTTCGCTTGTAGCATAAATCTTGTGAGCTGCTGCTTAAAAAGAGTTTTTATTCGTTTCCATTTGTATAAAAATTAGGTTAAATATTTTTTACATTAACATTGTTGAAATCTTACGATTTAAACTTGCTTTTTCCGACACTTTTAGTCAACATTTCTTAGCCGCAAATGAAAAGCACTTGACCTCAATTTTTCAGCTAACAAACAGCACCAAAAACAACGATTGCCATATGACAACCCATTTAATTTTCATAAAAAACTTAACCCGGGCAACACTTTATTCGCATTTTTTATCTCATCTCTAGCAACTCGCATTCCAAATGCACTTTCTTTTCTTTTTTTTTTTTCGGCACAAAAATATTGTAAGTGCTTTTTTTATTTTAAGCTTTTTATTTTGTAGTCGTATTTTTATTTTATATGTTGACACTCTCTGTTTTTTATACATATATCTTATATATATATATTTTTTTATTATATTTTTTTATAGTATTTTTATTTTGTTTTTTGCAAATTTAATTTTGTGTGCGCCCAAGTCGCATACATAGTTGAGATTTCTTTGCTTGTCGCTTGTCGGGGCATTTTGTGGTTCAGCAGTGGAGGCTTAGACAACTCTTCAAGCAGCACTATGCGGCACAAACACACACACACACTCGCACACCCACAGTGTTTGGCATTGGTGTCCTTGATGCTGGAAGCTGACTGCTTGAAGCTGATGTCGTCGTTGTCGCATTTTCCCCATGTCGACGTTTATTTATGCAAATTTAATTTCCATACTAAACGTTATGTGCGTGTGTGTGTGTGTGTGTGTGGGAATGCTACAAAATTCACTTAGCTGTGCCCAGTTGGCTAGATTTTTACTTACTATTTGCTCGTTGCGGGCTCAAAAGTATTTTTTGTTTTTCGTTTTTTATTTTTACTATTATTCGTTATTGCATTTTATCAGAACCTGATAAGTGGTGTGTGGCTTCTTCTACTATCTTTTCTATGTTTTCTTTCTGTCTCTTTCCCTCCCTTTTGACATTTTTATTATGCAGCGGCGTAAAAATTGTTTGCTTGCTAATAGAAAATGAATTTTTTCTTCGAGCTACTCTCTACTTCATTTGCATTACTTAGGCAAGGGGGAGCAATGTCCTTAATTAAGTAACATTAGAGAACAAAAGGGGAAGAGACAAAGCGAGGCCTGTCGTTGCTACTGTCGTTAAGCTCCTTGTCATATGTGCTCTGGTTTGAGGCTGAGAGCTGAACTCGCATCATAAGCTAATCTCAAAAATTGTTCTGTCATTTTGCTCGTTTTGCCTTTTCCATCTTCTTGTTCTTCTTCAATCCTCTTTGTTCTCCATACACAAAAGTTCGGGTTTTTTCATTTTTTATGTAAATAGCGCTCAGTGTGGATAAAACATTTTTTCGTTTTTCATTTTGTACTCTCCTGCGCCTTGAATTATTGGCAAGCGCATACACAAAACCCAAACTTAACCACCTATATTGACCAGGCAAACTTTTGATATGGCCCATTTTGTGGTGCGCCCCAAACGTTTCAAAGTGGGAGCTGCTTTCATCATTCAAAACAAAGAAAAAAACAAAACTATAACCATCTGAATCGAATGTGTTTTCAAAAAGCTGATTGTCATAAATTTGCAAAAACAAATTTTGGGTTCTATTTTTCTAAAGAATGAGGAAAAAGAACATGTGCATGAAAGTAGAAAACTATAAAATATTTTATATATTGAAGAAAAGTTTTATGAACGTTAATTTCCAATTCAAAGCATTTAAATATGCAAAATTTGATATTTGATAATAATGAATTATATTGACTGAATTTAATAATTCATTCAAGTAAAGAAAAATCTAAAATTATTAACACTTGACTTTGTAATAACTGAACAAGGTATTATGAACATTAGGGAAAACAGACATACTGTCTGTGTTTGGGTATGTTTTGGGACATTGAACTTGTTGGGACTTAAATAATTTGAGTTCATTGGTAACAGTTGCGAGGCGACGCGACGCGACTTTTGCTTTGCACACATGAAACATGAGCTTTTGGCATCCGATTTCTCTCTCGCAGCATGCGCCTTTAAACACACACACCCGCGCAAACATATATCCTGCTACAAATTTGTAAGGTTTTAAGCTTTAAGCCAGCATGCGGTCCGAATTGGCTTGAATGGGAATGTGAATGGCGGAAAGAAAAAAAAAAATTGTTTGGGAATCAAAAAAAAAAAAAAATTACAAAAAAGGTCGCAACATCTGTGCAAGCATTTAGACAGCGGGTGGCTTTGAATTTAGGTCCTTTAGTCCTTGCGAAAAGTTATCAACGCACCATTTTTGCTGCTTGAATTAAATTTCTGGAGTGCAGAGCAAAAATAGAAAAAAAAACGAAAAAGATGAAACGGAAGTGCTGCCATAACGCCAAGCAAACCGGAAGCAGCCATTGAAGCTCCTGTTTGCGTCGCGTGAAAAGAGCTTGGCTAAAAGGATTCCGCCACAATTTGTTTGATGTTTGCTACGTGTTTTCAAATAATTCCACCAGTTTTATGCTGTTTGCTCTCTCTCGTTGCCTTGCTTCTGTTGTTGGTCAAAAGTGTGGCAACTGCTGCTGCTGTTGAATACATATATTTATTTTCGACGCAAAATTGTTGCAAGTTGTGTTTGTTTCCATCTGTTTTTCTTCTTTTTCTTGTTATTGTTGTACAAAGCTACGATAAGAAATAGTGCAGGTAGAGTTTCCATTCAAGTTCAATATAGTTAAATAAAAAAAATTAATTCTTTTCGATACGGTATAAAATTATCGAAAAGTTCTTAAAACCTTGACTCTAAGTTGATTTTTATTTAAAACAAATTAGAAAAATATCTGTTTTTAAACTTAAAAGTAGTCAAAACACAAAAGAAAAACATTTAATGATTTAATAGCACCGCTTAACATTGATATTATTAAACAGATTATTTTCTACGGTTTCCATTTCTTCATTCGTTCTTTCTAACACTTAAAACGCTTTGCAAATCCTTCAGCCCAGCTAAATAAAAAAAAAAATGTTAAAACTTAGCCAAAAAGAGCTGCAAAAAAACTGTAATATACACAAAAATTGAAAAAGTGTGTTGAGAAGGCGAGAGAAAAACAAATGAAAAAAAAAAAACAAGCATAAAGTATAACTTTGCACAATTCGCACTTGCGGCTAATAAATGGTGTGAAATTTCCATAAAATGAAAGTAAACGTCATAAAAGAAAGAAAAAAAAAACAAACGCAAAAAACACACACAGGAAAAGATGAAACAAGTGTGTGTGTGTGTGACGGAAATAGGATGTAGTAAAAATCTCTAATAGGAAAAGAAGGCGAGGCACAGGCAGCAAAACACAAAACTAATTTCCCCAAGGCGCTGCAGCTAAAACAACAACAGTAACAAATGTGTGTGTAGAGATGGAATGAGAGAAAGGGAAACATAGAGAGAGAGAGAGAGAGAGAAAAAAGCTAAACTGACCGACTGACAGAAAGACAGACAGACAGACGCACAATAAATTTCAGCAGGCCAGGCATTAGCAACTTGTTACAGGAGGTTGGAAATTGGATGTGGGTGTGGCCCTTAACACAGCAAAGTGGTAAAGCGGGGAAGAGATACTACTGTGCTACTGATGGCCATCAGTTTCGGGTCGTTCATCCAGTGCGTTTAATGTGAATCAACAAGGGTTATTGTTGCCCCAAAGGCAATGTCTTTAAAACAAATCAGCAAAAAAACTTGTATAATAATTTGTACTACAACATTGAATACTAGACTTAATCTATTAAATAAATAAACAGCTTTGAATTTGTAATTGTTGTTGGAACGCCTTTTTGTAATTAGTTTTAAGATTAAAGAGATTTGAATTTTGTATTTAACTTCCAAAAAGTTTGAATTTATTAATTAAAATAATGCAAATTCATTGAAAAGGAGTTAAATATTCTTAAAGAAAAAATAACTGAAAGCACTTATTTTTGTTAAAGATATTTTTGTGACAAGAAAAGTGTAAATTATTTTGTGATAAAATGTTGCACGGATGATTTTTAATTTTCTTTTAATAACTTAATTTTGTGAACAAAAATTTGCTGACCTTAGATAATTAACTATTTATTTCAAACAAAATAAATAATGCATATATTTTGAACTTTTATATATTTATTTTAATAACATAGAGTTCGAGTATATTCAACTTATTTTTTCGACTTTCGCTTGCCACAACAAAAACATAGTAAAACAAACTTACTTGTCATAAGGGCAAACACCCACAATACCCCGCCACGCTCTTAACGTCATTTGTCTCTGCGAAAGTGTAGTTCATTAAGCTCGTCTCGCCTTATGAATGCCATTTTATTAACTATGAAGTGGAATTATTTTTAATATGCCCACAAGGTGTTTATTAGCAACGCGGGAATAATGGGCGTATAAGTAATATTATTACAGCAGCTTTTAATATTTATTCTTTCTGTTGTGCCGTGTGTGTGTGTGTGTGTGTGGACTTAAACTCTCGAGCCACTAAAGAGGCTCACTAAAAGCCAAAAGTCATAAAAGCAACAAAAAAAATTGTACGAAAAGAATAAGTGAAAATGCTTGGCAGAGTGGCAAAGCAGACAAATGAAATAAACTACAGAAAGCAAGAAAAAATAGGCAAAAGGTGCTACGCACAAAGGCGACACTGAGGTGAGGTTGAAGTGTTGTTGTGTTTTTGGTGTTGGTGGAATGAGCCGCGCTAAGTAGAGCAACAATTATGGCTAAGAGAATATATACAAAAAAGACGTCAATGCCGGCAGTCGTTGTTTGGTTTTAATAACAACACTTTGTTAGCCTTAGCCAAAAGAAAGAAAAGAAAAAAACAGTAACAACATCAGCTTTAAGAGCCTAGTGACGAATTGAAGCATTACCTTTCTGCTGCCAGCTTTCACTTTCACAATTCTGATGTTGGTTTTGTTTGTCTTTATTTATTTTTCGTTCGTCACACATTGTGAACTTTGTGAGGCGTAAAACAACTCGTGCAACAACAACAGAACAACACAAAGAAAAACATAAATAAAAACCACTCACGTAACTGGTAATTCTGAGATCGTCAATTGAGCGCACTCGTCCATAATGCAATGTTTTATTCTTATTTATTTAAGGCATACTAGCTTTAACAGGCCATCAATCATAAGTTGAACAAGCAGAAAAAGAAGACCATAATATGTCAAAATATATTGTGTAGATTATTGCCTACAAAAAACTAATTGGAAATCAATAAAGGAAATTCACAAGAGACATCAAACTTATACTAACTTTCGTTCGAACGTATACTTAATATGCGTAGAAAAGAATATTGTTGCCAATTATTCAAACAAAAAATAAGTGTTGAACTACATAATTCAATCATTATCAATCGATAACGACGAATTATTTCGAGACGAAAAACTTTTCATTCATTGCACTTTGCGTAGAAGATTTTGTGTTGTGTTGAGTTGAATGAGTTTGTCATCAACATTCAGCTCTCAGCAGTAAACATTTTAATGGCAATTTTCACATCAACAGCCTTAGCTACACTTCAAATATACTCAACGTTATTATTTAAGTACAAATGATTGTAGTTAAAACAACAAAAGCAGCAGCAGAAGCAACTAACGAACGCATGTCAGACGCACAGATTGAACGGATTTTCACAACCAAGAACGACGACGTCAACATATAATGCATATTTACACGCACACAGATGTAAAATAATGTTGTTTAGAAAATGGAATATGCCAGCATTTAAATGTTGTGTTGTGTGTTTGTTTGTGTGTGTGTTCGTTTGCTTCGTCACATGTGCACTTGAGCTCTTGAGAAATTAATTTCAAGTGAAAATATTATAGCAGATGCAGAACACAAACAAACAAAATATGCCAAAAGAGATGTAGAAGAGAAGAACGGCAACAACAAAAACACACACACACAGAGACGACAGCTGTAAGCTTTGATAAGCCCCCATGACACGCCCATTTGTCTGAATGTCTAAGGATATCACATCAACTGTTTGCATATTATGCAATTGTGATAACATTGACAAAATATTGTGTGAGTTAAAAAGATTCTCTCGTCAAGCTAGAATTTACTGCATTGATTTTAAATATCTAAAAGGAAAAAAAAACTCTTAAAGCCATCTTAAGTTGTTTGAAGATTTGCATTAAAAACTCAACAAAATCATTAGTAATTGGACAAACTTGCCATTCTAAGTATTTTATTGATATAATTGACTTGAAATATATTTTCTGTCATTTTATTATCAATAATCCAATTGACGCCGTTCAGCAAATAAAACGTTCGCACTTAACAATGTCAGAGGTCAAAGAAATTTGGTTTTACAAATGCGATAAATTAATAAAAAAATAAAATAATTTTCTAAAATCACTTTACTTAAGATAACAAGGTCAAAATGTGTCGCGGCAAACTTGAAGGATATTGTATTTTGTTTAGGACTCTCTTGAGTATTGAAAGCATCTTCAAATCGAAAGTACGCAATGAAGCATTTATATAGTATTTCATTTACCATGAAGTTTTTACGAATTGCCAAAAATTTTTCTGCATCGAATGAAATTTAAGTTTTTTTTTCTTATTTTTCGGTGTCCAACCGTTTCCAGCACTCCTCCCCACTCCACCAAGCACCCAAATGCTATCAATATCCTGGCAAAAGGAAGCGAGAGCCAATCAACAAGAAATACATTTACTCACTTTCGCCTTTGAGCTTTTATGAAATCTCGCATGCTTCATTTCATGGGCATAAAACGAGAAAGCAGTGGGAAAGAGAAGAAGAGGCGTGAAGTGGGCATTTGAACATTTGTTCATTTCCCTTTTTTATTCACGACAATATTCATATTAGCGTCAGAAATTTACGCCCACTGCTCGCTCTATGGATAAATAGAAACAAGAACAACCAACAATTGTGCTTTGGCTATTGGACCATGATGATTTCCAATCTGCGTTTGGCCAGCTTTTGATGTTCGAAACGATGTTTGTCTGTTTGACTGTTTGTTTATGTTCGAGTTGAAGCATCCGAAATGAATTTGTAATACGGGCAATCTCGGCAGTATTATTTATATCGCATTTGTGCTGATGCTTTTTGTATTTATAGCGTTATGCTGAGATTTATTTTTATTGCCAAGTTATTACGCATATCGATATGGTAATAAATTTTCTTCGCTCCCAAAATGCTGGCGCGGCAAACTCTCTCTAGTGAAAAGCCCAAGCTCAAGCTTTTCATCACTGACTCCTTTCCCTCCTCCTTCCCCCTTACTCTATTTCCTCAACATAAACTCTTGCTTGCCCGAACAAGACTCGCAATATTTCGGTTCTGAAGTGGATTAAATTTGCTTTTTCAAAAGTATATACATATATACTATGTTTTTGCTTGCATATTTGTACCCTGTCGGAAGTGTAGATGCGCAAAAGGGGTATTGAAATTTGTTCTATCAACCAAATATCAATTTAATCTATTTCAATCACCAATCGATAAATATCGATATTCATCGAAACGTTAACAAAACAATAAAGTAATGAAAAAATATTTACATTATATACTTTTGGTAAAAAAAAACATCTTTTATTAATAAAAAAGGCATCTTTTTGTCGAGCATTCTCTTTATTCTTAGATTCAGTTTATTTTTGTTGTCTTTTCGTATTTACTTTTGGGGAAAATTTGATTGTTGTGCCAAGTTTTAAGCAATGGCAAATGCTCTTTGAGTCATTTTGTTGCCAATTCCGCAAGCTCTTCAAACGAATTTTCTGCAATTGGCCAAGCTATTGCGGTTCGTTTTTTTATTCCTTACCATGACTTTCTCTCTATGCCAGCAAGTCGTTGAACTTGCAGTTGATTTTTGCTGTTTGATTTGTTATTTTATTTCTTATTTTTTGGTCTTCTTTAAGCCATCAATTAAACCACATGAAAGCGCACTTGTGTGCGTTTCTTTGACAATTTCTGGTGAAATAAATTATTGACAATTTGCGTTTGTGGTTTTGCTTGATTTTTTGTCAACTAAGAAATAATAAAATTGCATAAATATGGCAATAAATTGTGTTGTAAAAAATAAAAAAATCTTGAGCTTTAGATATAAAACTAACTTTTAAAAACTGAATGCAAATTCTATTTAGTTTGCTATGCATTCAAATCAAATGTTGCTTATGGGCACACAATTTTGACAATGTTGCAACAATAATGCAATGCACAAATGTCTAATTAGTTTGATTCAGTTGTGTGTGTGTGCGTGAGCTTTATTACAATTTCAATGAACATTAAGTGTGGCAGTAAATCGAGCAACGACGCAATGAATGAACTCTTGACCTCTCTTAGGTAGACCAAAGAGCCAAACTAAATTTCAATTAGGGAATACTTGCCTCTACGAGCCTAGCAAGAATACAACAACAGAACAGAACATGAGCAGTAAATATTTAGTACTGCATATACATATAAGTCCAATGAATGTCCTGTTCATTGCGGTCATACATTTGAATTAGTTGGTGCCAAGAATGAGAATGTATTGTGTGTTATTAATGGATAATTATGCTAACAAGTCTGGGCAGCTGGGCCACATTGAAAATGCAGCTCAAAACAGTTCAATTAGAAAAGCTTAACTGGGGCTAGACGCCTGGATTTTTGGGTTTGTTTTGCAGCTTAATTGAAATACGAAAAACACACAAAAAAAAAGCCTCAACTCAATTCACAAATCGAATAACAAACAACTGCCAATGCAACTTAATTACAAATAATCCCATACGATTAACGAAAAATACGCGTGGAAAAAGTGTTGTCTCGACAGCAATCGATGCCGAAAGGCATATAATGCGGCTTAGTTGTTGTGTGTATGTGTGTGTGTCTGTGTGTGTGTGCGTGTGCGTGTGGAATTCAATAAAAATTCTAATGGCTTTCTAATGATAATCTCTCTCTGGCTGCAAAATCAAACAGCAAACGTTGCCCTCCAAACAATATTTGCACTTTATCTCGCTTTGCTTTGCTTATGCCCAAGTTTGGGTCCTTGGGGCCTTGTTTGCTGCTCCCAGGACACGTTTATTGTTTTGTTTGGTTGCTTCTTTTATTTCGTTACTCTTTTTGAAGAAGAGTCGTTGAATGCTTTTATTCTTAATTAAAATCCGATTAAAGTTTTTGAAAACAAGGTAAATTTTGTTAAAATTAAAATGTATTTTCTTACTTTTTTTTATGTTTTTTTTTAAGCTTTTTATTATTTTAATTGTAAGCGTATACAAACTTCGACTTGTTTTTCGAAATTTTCCCATTTTTTACACATGCTATAATTTTTATTTTATTTTTTTTTTGTGGAATATTTGCAACGCTCAATGCTGTCAACTAGACAAGGACTTCGATTGAATTCCTTTAACGCTTTGGCTCGCCTCGGTTGGCTTTTTGTTGTTGTAGTTGCCAAACGTGTCTTACTGTATGTCTGTTTGTCTGTCTTGTGCCTGTCCTGTGTTTGTCTCTGTGCCTGGCGTGCGTTTGCTTGACTCTTGCGACTTCAACTTCACGCTTCGTTAACTGTAAATTCCAAACAAGCAGAACATACGTTCTCGCACTCACCTTTAACACTACTCTTCCCCTGTTGTGTGTGTGTGTGTGTATGTGTCAGCGTTTACATACATATATACATTTGTTAATACCTATGTATGGCTTTTGGCCGACTGCTAAATTCGATTGGTTTTTTTTTTTTATCCTATTTGCCGCATTTGCTGCTTGGCTAGATTTTTTCATTTTGTGCCACCTTTTTTTCTTGTTGTTTTATTTTGTTGAGCTTCCTTAAATCTATTCATGCCACCTGCCTCTCTCTTTCTTCTCTATTTCTTTGTATAATTCGCACATTGACATTTTGATTGGCATTGACAACACACTTTTCTCTCTTTTGTGTTGGGGAATTGACATTCACATTAGGTGATGCACAGCTAGAGAAATTGTTGTTGTTGTTGTCGTCGATTAAATTGAAAAATACCACAAAACGGTTTAAGCTTTCAAATTTCTATGCGTATGCGCAATATTTAATCTGGCCTGTGTCTTTGTAAATTTTTTTGGTTTATGAAAATTTCCTCAGCAAAAAGAAAAAAATGGCTATAAAAATATTTTGTGTAAAATATTGAAAATTCAATTTAATTAAAATTTAATAAAAAATATATAAAATAAATTTAAATATATTTGACCCCAAATAAGTTAATTAAGTTTACAAATTTAATCTTTAATTAGTGTTAAATGAGGCAAAAGTGAAAGTAGCTTAACGTTTGGCCAATGTAATTAAATTATTTGAAAGCCTTTTCGGCCCTGTCAAACGCAAAAAGCCCTCAAAGGACACCAAAGTTGGCTGGATTATTAATAAAGCAGGGTATTTAAAAAATCGTTGAGAGAATTACAGGTGTGTTTTTTGTATCATTTTACTCTTCCCTGCTTCTGTTTCTATATTATTGTGTCTCACTCATTTTGGCCTCATTTCCTTTGACGCTTTGTGAAGACTTAAGCCAGAAAAACTGCTTGCTTCAGAGAGAGAGAGAGAGAGGTGCTGTTTTTAAGTAAAACTGATAATTGTATGGAAAACTTTTAAGAAGGAGAGAGCGAAAAAGAGAGAGCAAGCAATTAAAATTGAAGCTGAGCGAAAAGTGCTTAAGATTGTTGTGTGTCTCTGTGGCTCCAAATGCGAGTCTGTTGGGAAAATCATACGACAATTTGTTTTTCTGCTAGCGTGTGCAAGTTGCCATGGCAAGGGGTAAAAAGGGGTGAGGCGGCTGGTTGGTTGGGGGAATAAGCGCTAATAGCCAAGCATTGCTTTTAATTGGCTCTCATTAAAAATTAAAAGCAACGGCAAATTGAATGTGAGACCAACTCAGTTGTTGTTGTTGTTGATGATTCCTGAACGCCCAAAAATAGTCTTGGCCAGCTTTGAATTTGGCAGCTCAATTCACAACCAACAACCAACAACAACAACAACAACAAAGAATTTAATGGCAATTGTAGAGGGTCTGCAAAAGTTTTTGTCGCTAATTTGTTTGGCTGTTTTGCACGCAGTTTCAAAAACCAACCACACACTTAATGGTACATATGTGTCTGTGTGCGACGAGTGCGAATGTGTGTGTGTGCAGTTTAGCATTTTGCTTTGGCTGGCAGCTGTTTAGTGCCAAGAAAACGAAATTGAATGCTATTTCACGCGCATCAAAGTTCGAGCGTTGCGTTTAACCTCAAAAACGCAAAAAGTTTGTTTGTGTGTGTTTTTTTTGGAGATAGTTTCAAGTTTAATGACTTTTTGGTGGACTTTTGAAAAGCGCTTAGCAGCACATACTAAACGCTTGTGATTAGTCTATGTGTGTGTGTGTGGCCAGTGAAAGTTATATGGGTCAAGTTTCGTTAATGTGTGTGAATATTTTAATTGACTAAAATTGTTGCGGAAAGGAAATGTTTGAAAACTAAATGCTATGACAATTTTGTTTAGCTCAGCAATTTGGTATACATTCATGGGAATAAGAAAAGTTTTTTTTGGTAAGCAAAGGCTAACTATTTTCTATTAAAAACGTTAAGTTAATCCAAAGTCAGGTCTGAATAAATTGGGATTTATTTATATTTATATTTATTTGGTCATAATTTGTGCTCCCTTCTTGGCTTAAAGTGCCTATCTTTGATGGGCCAATGATCTCTCTTTGTTGCCAAGTCTATGACTTCTTAAAAAGCAATAAATAATTGAATAAGATGTGAGATTTTTAACTTTATTAACAAAGATTTTCTCAATGACAGCCAAATGTAGATAATCGGATTATATTTGAACCTTTGCTAAAAACAGCTGCTGTGTTGCCCGCCCTTTCACCTAGCCTTAAACCCATAACCAAACAGACAGCTGACTCATATTGCATGCAAATCACACACACACACACACACACCCTAAATGTCGCACGCACACACTCAACCAGCTGTTCGCTGTCACATCTTCTTCGATTTCTATCATTTGGCTTTGCTTCCTTTTTTGATTTGCCACTTTTTGTATGAAACGTTGAACTTGGCATAAAATTAAGTGCTCCATTTTAATTGAATTCAAGTGTGTGTGTGTGTGTGTGGGTTTCGAATCAATCTGTTGCCCATATAAAAGCGGTTGGAGCAGGGGGTAAAAATGAAAGCGAAGACTCTTTTGCATTTTAGCCATATGCTGCCAATTGTGGTGGTGGGCATGGCCCAAACCCATGTTTGAATTGTACCTTCGAAAAGACATTTAACGGAAAAACCTCGGCATATCGAAGCAATCAATGCGCTTGACATCAGGCACGTTCATCCAGGCCATTCGAGTTTTTTCTTTTCTTACTTTCTTATCTTGAAGTGACAGCTGCTCTTGCTTTTCAGGGCATATTTATTTAAATTTGTGTGTTATCCGCGAAATTGAAAAGGTTGCCAAAGGTCTTTGGTATTTATTTATTTATTTGTGTTAATGTACTTTAAATTTGATTTTAAAATTGATTATTATCCAAATGCCCAAAAGATTTTAAAATAGAAAATAAATTTACAATGATTTTAATTCATTTTAATTGCTTCATTCTTTAAGCGAAACTTGTTTATTTGGTATAAATGTTTTCAATTTTAAAACACTTGTCTTAAAAAGCAAAAGTATTTTATTTTTCACGTTACAAAGTTTTCATTTTTTCTATCAATTTGCAAAAAAAAAATTCCAAAGAATTTATTAAATATTCATTGTCGTTAGCTAAATATGTTGGAAAATTGTTCAAGTTGTGTGTGTGTCATGTCGCTAAAAGTTCACTTGCCACTTGCCACTTACCACACAGCATAACTGTTTAACACCAAGCTTAAACTGTCAGCTAACGATGACGTTGCCAATAATGTTTTTTTTTCTGTGTTGGATATTTTAAATGCCGCTGACAAATTTTGCCAGCATTGGCTTGAAGCGTTTGGGTAAAATGGGATTGAAGCAACAATTGACAACAAGCGAGCTGCCAAAAAAAAACTTTTGAAACTTATCAATCAGAGTGCAAACTTTAGCCAGAGTCACAACAGACACGCCCATATTGCTGTTGACATTCAAGATATATATATAAAGATGTACTTAACAAATGTCACTTGAACGAAATCAAAAATGAATGGTGAGGAAGCGCTTCAATGTCAGCCACAAACTTACTGTGCCAAAACCAAAATATTTTGCTTTCAATGATGCTTAAAATTAAGTGTTTTTTTTCCAACAAAGTTGCGATTTACTGTGGCGTTCCTAAAGTCACTTGGAAAACAGAGTTGATTAGCAGATAAAACGATTAAGATTGAATAATCAAATTAAACTTTGAATAATTAATATGGCAAATATTTGCTTATCGCACCAGAATGTGTCTAAAACTTAAAGGCTTATAAAAACTTTCTTCAGTTTACCAAATCCAATCAAATATTAAATGATAAAATCTATTTGCATTTACATTTTTTTTTTACAGATTTTTTTAAAGCTTCTGAAAATATTCTAAAAAATAATTCAAATTGTTATTTAACACATGTGTTGATTGCTTCTATTATTTATTTTCATATGCTGACATTTATTTGTGCTCCAAAAAATGTGTATGAAAAATATATATATTTTTTTTTATAAATGCATATAATGTTTATTTAATTTAGTCTATTGTTCATTCTCACGTATAGTAGTACACATGTTGCATTTCTTGTTGCAACTTAAACGCAACGCAATTTATGCAACAACAACTTTTGCCACGAACAAAATTTTTGTGCAAATCGGAAACGCAGTAAAATTTTCTAAAACAAAGACAAAAAACAATGTTAAAACATGCATAAAAATTCTCACACTCTCTCATTCGGCAAATTGTTGCACCTGCATAGATATATATGTGCACTTACATATGTAAAAAGTATGCATATATTTTTTTGACCACAGCAAAAGGTAACTGTTAAAAAATAAATGAACGCATAAAAGGCGAACAGGAAATGCATAAAATGCTACAAACTCAACTAAAATGCCCGGAAACATATTTTTGTGTGTGTGTGTGTGTGTGTGGTTAATAATAATGTTTGCAGGTGTTGTTGTTGCTGCTATTACACACACACACACACACAAACACGCATACTAAACAAAAGTAAATTAAGCACACACACACACACACACATGTACCGATAAAATGAATTTTATTAAAAAAGTTTTCCTAGATGTTTTTCCTGTGTTGGAAAAATATGTTTTTATTTTATTGTGCTGGGCTGTGCTTGGCATTGAGAAATATTTCTAAAACCAGGCTGGCAATTTGCATTTGCCATGTATTTAGAATGTGTGTATATGTTTGTGTGTGTGTGTGTGAGGACAAACTAACACCTGTCCATGTCAACTGTTGACGTTCTACAATACTGAATTCTAAAAACATTTTTGGGATAACATTTTGTGTGCCTTGTCAGCATACAAACACAGCAAAACACACTTACACACACATTTACATAAAATATAATTAAAAATAACAAAAGACATGAGCTTGATGATGATGATGATGGTGATGATTGTCGGGGATTTTCGGAGCATTTTAGTTGCAAATTTCGTGTAGCATACATTTTGGGGCCACAGATTTCTGGCATATTTTTGCGTATGAGCTGTTGGTTTGCAATTATTGTTACAAATATTTTGGGACTAAATGCACACCACTCACAAAATAATTGCATTATTATTGTGGTTGCCTTTTTTCTTTGGCACTTGACAAATAGTCAGCATTATTTTTACGTCTAATTGGTAACATCAAGTCATATGCAGAGTGTTATGCCATTAAAAGGTGATTTTGAATTTTTGAACGATTTCAGAAGAATTTTGTTTTGTTGTTTTCGAATTGCATTATTTTATTTGCTGAGAACTTAAAGTTCTCTTTGGGAAACCATACACACAATTTTCAGCCATGTTTGACTGTTGCATTTGAAGTTCGTTTTGGATTTTCTGGCACAAAAAATCATTCGCTTTCTGCATGTAACACTGTACTGTACGCTTGCTTTGTTGGCTAAATCGAATGACAGCTAAGCCCCTAAAAATTCACGCTCGATTTGAAGTTCATTCCGTGCTCATTGTCGCCTATCACGAACAGCCAGAGACGAGACGAGACGAGAACATGGAACAGGATATGCAGCTGTAGCTGTGTAGCTGGTTCTGTTTTATGCTAACATGAGCATAGACGCAAGCGACAGTTGAATGGATACCATCTCAATGACCCAACTACGAACAGAAGTCAACATTTCTGCAACCTCTTAACCTACCCATCCATCCACCCCCAATCCTGCTGTCACACTCATTAGATAACGCCCACAGAGGCTTCTGTTTCGACAGGCGGCCTTTTCCCTTATTTTTTTCGTTGGGATAACCAGACGTTCGTTCCCTCACTCTTTGCTGAATTTTGGTTCTGGTTCTATCTCGTCACTTAAGAGTCGCCGCCCCATTGCGAAATTGTTTTTTGCATAAAGAGCCATGCCCCCATTCTCAAAACGGATGCTGGCTCTCTGTTGTTGTTATTGTTAGTTTTGTGTGTCGCCCTTTTGGTAACATTTTGGCCTGCAGGGGCCAGAAATTTGCTTTGAAAATGTCGTTTGGGGCCCAATAGCCAAACAAAGGTTAAACAATTTTGAAGCAAGCAATGTGAGGTTAAGGCTATTCAGTCAAAGTCTTATGATAATGGGGGGTCCATCCGCTCATTGTTTGAAATTGTTTTCAAATTGGTTGAAGATTAACCTAATTTGTAGACTATTTCCAAGTGATGTGAAATACAAAAAAAAAACGGTGCAAAGAGTGCTTAAGTTAATCAAAATTTTTTTAAAGGCTTTTTATTAAAATTGTTAAGGGATTATGAAATTGCTAAAATAGACACAAAGTTTAAGGTGGATAATTTTGAGTTTCCTTTCCACAAAATGAGTTAAAAGTTAACAGTTAAAAAATTCTTTAAATGTATTTAAAAATATTTAACACTTTGCCATGCTTAAAAGAATTTTCCTTTCGAATCAAATTACAAACTCATCAAAATCGCTCAATTTGCAGTAGACAATATTTTCAAGATACTATATATATATATATAGTATATAATTGAAGGCCTTTGTGCATATATAATCGTGATGCTATTCAATATGCGTTTAGTGTGCAAACACTTCGTTTTCTCTCCTCTTCTCTCCTCCCCCCCTTCTCGTTCAGTGAAGTGACGCCGGCAATTTGCAGCTACTTGCAGTTTCAGCCATCATCGTCTTGGCATCTAATGAGATTATGGAATTATGTATTCATGGAGCTAAAATGATGTCAGACGATGACTAAGACAATGGCCGCTAGCCAGGAGTCTAGGTGGGGCGGTTGTGCGATGGGGTTTTCGTTTTTTCTTGCAGTAATATAAAGTAGAAGAAGAATAAAGTGAGCAGAAGACAAACGCAAATTGCATACAAATGCTTAAAAGAAGTGAGTGCAGTACGATGAAGAAGAAGAAGCAGCAGCAGCTGCTGCCAACAACTTTTTGTGGAATCTCTTGTCGCCCCGCGACGCCCCGCTTCGCCCGGCTCATCTACAACTTTTAACTGTCCACGTTCAAGTCGTGGCATCTTAGCTCGCGCGCAGTGCTTAGTTTAATGTATTTCCCCAGTTACCACACCAAATCCTCCCCTTCTCTTTTCCTTCAGCAACAGCATTTTGCACGACCTGGACGCCGTCCAGGACCTTTTTTTTTTTGCCTAGCTTATTTCCGTCACATTGCAGCCGTTTTATTTGCAAAAATATATTTATTCCGCCATAGCAACAAACGTCTGACGACGGCCTGCACTTTTCTAAAACATTTCCCATTGTTTTGTAGTAATTTTTTGTGTTGAGAAATTATAGTCGCAGGAGTCACAAATACACTCACAATGCCAAGAGACTCCTGCAGCGAGAGCCATAAAGCGAAATGCAGCTGCAAAACAATAAACGGGAACAAACTGATAAATGTGCGAAAGCGAGCACTTTGAGATCGCAAATCTAATTCAAAAAAAAAAAAGAGAGGAGCGAGACAAACTTACTACAGTGGAAACTGGGTAAAATGTACTGAAAGTGAATAGCGTTGTGTGTGAGAGTTGAACTATGAATATTCTATGGCAAACAAAGAAGGCGGAAAGGCTTTAAGATTATATTTGAATGGCATAAATTTAGCGAAAAAAACATCGGAGGCTCCATTCAAGGGAATAAGAAAAAAACCTCGTAATAGTTAAAAATTATTATTAAAGAACAGTTTTGTTATTATTTTATTTATTATACTAAGCAAGCGATATTTTCGATTTGGCTACACCTTTCAAAAACAATAGTTTGTAGTATAAAAAAACACTTCTTTTATATCGAAATCGAGTGAAATATTCCACTGCAATTAAAACCTCCAATTCGGATTTTTGATTGAACCAAATTGCATTGTTTTGGAAATGAATTCGTTAAAAACATCGATATGAATTGAAGTAAAAGTTGACAAAATAAAACAATTCGTTAAACTCTTAAGAGAAGATTTAGTTTTTTTGTTATAAATTCAATGTGAGAAATGTTTGAGCTGAAAATATTGTAAGAAAATTATATTGAAATATATTTCTAGCGTTTCGAATTAAATAAACCTTTTTAATGAGGCATTACTGTATATGCACCCCCCATTGTGGCCTTCAATCAAAGTTAATTAAGCTAAGTATTATGCATGACCCACTTAACCGAACCCAAATACAAAGTATTTGGCTCATCAATGTTTTTTTTTCTTCTTCTAGTTTTCTTTGAAAAGTTTTTCCCATAAATTTTCAATGTGTCGCGTTCTGAAAATAAGTTTCAAGCTCATTTAGTAGCCGAAAATATATGTATTTTCTTTTACACCCAATTTGAATGACTTACGTTGCGCTGCAGCATACTTTTTGGCCCAATGCCCTTAAAGTTTAAGGAGTCAGAAGTCTGTTGTTAAGTTTTTGGTGTGAGAACTAATAAGTTAAGTCTACTTTAATGCCAACCGTTAGGCTTTATTGTGAAAGATGTTTTGGTTTTGGATAAGCATGCAAAAGTTTTAATTGAATTTTTTCGTATGCATTTAATTGCCTTTTTATTTTAGTGTTTTTCTCAGCTTTTGTTCCTTTGTTTGTGGAGAGCCCTAAACAAACATTTAACACAATTTTGCGATCCTATCTAAATAGCAACTCGATTTCAATAGCTCTCTCTCTCTCTCTCTCTCTCTCTCTCTCTCTCTCTCTTTCTGTCACTTTCGCTTGTTGGAACTAATATTATTGAACATTTGCCAGTTAGTAAATTAGAATATTATAAGTTTTGGCACGCAGCCGCCGCAGCCTTTGCATAATTAAATTATGCGCCTCTCATGAATATTGAAAAAAGCGAAAGCTTTTAAACGCCTCTTTATTTATGTTTTTAGCGTGTAAAACAAACAAACAAAAAATCCCTTATAACAAAATTTATCAACCCTTACGCCCACTCCACCGACAGTCTCTCTTTTTGGGCAAAACAAAAATTTATTTATTTTGTTATTGAAAGTGCCAAAAAAGTATTTTCAAAGTGTTTTTCTTGCGCATTTTTAATTAAATTTTGCCTTTGCAATTTGCTCCAAAAAATAATAAAAAAAAAAAATATTAAATTATAATTTACGAAATTACATTTTCCGCTAATTGGCAAAGATAGAACTTTCATCCGACATAACAGCGCCGGCATGCAGCATTCAGATATTGATTTTGAATTGCTAACCAAATGGGACCCATCGGTTTTTCGGGACAGCGTTTTCTGGGCTCTGCGGCTCGTCGTTTAGATAGCAACATACAAAATTGATAAACAAACATCAATGCCAATGCATCTGACCAAACCCATTCTCTTTCTCCTCCTCGACTCGTCTCACATCTGACACAGAGTTTGGATGCAATTCGTGTTTTTTTTAAAACGTGACACGAACGACAAATGGAATAAAATCCTAATGAAACAAATATCGATAAAGCAAAAGTTGAAACAAAACTGTTTCAAATATTTTTAAAATATTTTCTTGTAGCTTTCATAAGAAAAACTAAATATTTAAAGCTTTATCAGGTAAATAATACCAGGAAATTTCCATCTCTAACACACCCACACACATGCAGGCACACTCATCCATTTGCATTTGTTTGTGCTGCTGTCTCTCACTACTTGTGTGCGTGTCTGTGTTAGTGCAGGCTTGCGGACTTAAAAAAGTGTTTGCAAGCCAATATTGATAGCATTTCCCAGGCGGTAAGTGTACATCGAGTAGGCAGGCTGCCACCATCGAAAAAGGCTTTTCTATTGCTCCAATTACAGTAGCGGTATACCAGAAACACACCAAAAAAAAGGTGCACAGGAAAATATTGCGCTCGTATGTGTGTGTGAGGGTGTGCGTGCGAATGACCACGTTCTCATCGAGCATCGCTGGTCACAACTGAACAACTGGACAAAAACTGTAAAACTGCTGTTGAATATAGAGGAGCATGCCTAGAATTTCAAGTTTGCTCGTCACATATCCTTCTGCTACACATGCAACATTTGTACATATCAATTGCGCTGTGGTTCTTTATCTGTATGTGTGTATTGATGCATGCCCTGCATTTATTCGGATGCCTACTGATGCCCAACCGAAATTTTTCCCTTCAAGCTGCGTGAATTGTGAAATGTGCTGAAACAGAAAAATAATTCATGTCTAAACAGAGAATGTAATATGAATTCCAGACTTAGTTGACAACATTTTCTGCCACCACACACACACACCAACAAAAATCCATCATTAGCTCAACCGCCATTTGGCCAATAAGCTAACCACACACGGGAATTTTGCTTATTTTAAGGCAATTACTAAAATTAGCAATTTGTGCACTTGGGCAAATTACAAAACACCTAAAATGTAAGAGGCGTAAAGTTTAGCATTGAGTGCAGGCAGATAAACATAACAGCAAGTAGAGAGTTGCATAAAAAAGCATTGCCTATTTATTGGGGCCAACTATACAAAATCGGTATTTGTATGTATGTGCGTGTTTGTGTGTGTCTGCGGTAGACTGCGTATGTGTATGTGTGTGCATTCAAATTTATTCAAAACAATTTTATTCAAATCGCAAAAAACTAATTCGGGGCACGTACGTTCAACAAACAAACAAACAACAACACCAAAAAAACAACATCTACAGACTTTGGCTAATAAAAGGCAAGCTCAATGCCAGTAAATTCATATATCTATGCCAAACATGTGTGTGTTTGTGTGTGTACGAGTATGTTTTTGTTTTTGTTTGTATTTGTTATTAGTTTTTGCTAACGTTTCACAATAGTTTTTTTTTTGCCCCGCCGCTACGCCATCTAGCACAGTTAACGGCGAATGCTCGTACTTTGTGTACTGCCCAGCAAATTATGCCATTTCACATATGTGTGTTGGTGTTGTGCGTGTGTGTGTGTGTTTTTTTGTGTGTGTGTGTGAATATTTTTGCATTGATTGTATTAGATATTTGTATGTTAGACCAGGGCGGGGTGTATTGAAGGCAGTTCTGTTGTAATTATGTCTAATTTTATTGCCTTCTCCTTGTTTTTGCCATGCCACAACAATGGTCAAGGGAGCAATTGCTATTTTATGACTCAAGCACACTGTGTAAATCCTTATAGATAAAAGATGTCAACATTAAAACTAATATATATGGAACCTAACACATAAAAAAACATGAGATAAAAATCCAAGAAATATTTTCAGCTTAAGATTTAAAGCACTTTCTACTTTTCAATAATTTGTTTGTATATTCGATATATTTTTAAAGGTCATCGTTAAGTCGCATATTTGCATCCCATTTTTAATTTTGTTGTCGCATTGATTTTTGCTTGGGCTAATTGTTGTTTGCCCATAAACTATATTGATTTTATGCTTTTGTGGTCTTTTCTGTAGCTGTTAATTAATTGTTTTTGCCATGTGAACTTTGTTGTTGCTGCAATCTGAAGTTGATGATTTAATTTTCGGGGCAAATATGTCATTTGTCTATTGTTTTTTTTTTTTGTATATATGATGGTTTTTGTTTCAATTGTTATCTTTAGTATATTTCTTGTTATAATTAAGTTTCAATTTTGGTTTGAATAAAAGTTGACAAAGAAAAAAAAATTGAATTCAATTGAAAATATCACACTTGTTTATTATTATTCAACTTAATTTGATCAAATTGAATTTATTATCATTGGCTTTTGTCAAACATGTTAAATTTATCATTAAATCAATTAAAATGTGTCAATTGCTCAATTATTGCAAATTTGTGTTAAAAGTGAGCAAATCAAATCACGTTGACTTTTGCACTACTCAAATCAACAATTTTCATTTGTATTTCTGCTTAATTTTGTCGACTGTTTATATACATATTTCCATAGCAACAACAAACTGCAATTAGCTGTCCATGGGGTAAATCATACGGTTTTTGTTCTCGTATTATGTTAAAATTAAATTTATATCATTTGTATTGTTTGACATTTTGACAAACCAAAAACCAGATGCTGTGATTTGACCAAAAAACAATTACAGCAACAATAAACCAATAAAATGTCAAAGCATATAAAAAAAGGACAGAGCACATTAAATGAAAAAGAAGCGACTGCATAAAATCAAATAACAACATAAAATAAACGATGATGGCGCGGGAAATGTTTTCGACAGCGAACAAAAAACCATATAATTCACACACACACACACACACACACACACATACTCATATATAAATTGTTAATGTGTGTGTGTTGGTTGTCATTTAGTCGCGCGTTAACAAGCGTAGAGAGCCGTGTATAATATTTTCTAATTTCTCAATTTCCCGCACATTGACATCCGAAACTAATAAAAATAAATCGCACTTTGATATCCGTTTTTGTGCAGTGCATTTGTTTTGTTTCATTTTTCATTTACAATCTCGTTCTTTTTCTCGTTTGGCTGCCACTTTTTTTCCCTAGTCGTTTTGTTTTGTTTCGCTGTCTTCGTTGCCTGGTCCGTTACTTTTTCAATAATCGTTAGACACACACACACACACAGATATAGCGGCTGTCATAGCCAACTGCCCTGCGTTTGGTCAACACCACAATTTTTATATCATTTTTAGTATTGTTTTAGTATCCTGTAAATGTGAGGTGGCTTAAAGGGGTGTTATGAGCTTGTATAAATTTAAGTAAACGCTGATTCCATTAAGTGCAATAAGTTAAAAAGCGTTTTGTGTTATTTTTGTCATATCGATAAAAATCGATATCTGGTAAAAAAAACTCAACACATAATAAGGATAATATGATGGATAAAAACCGATACCCAATCTACAGAGTATCAATTAGACAATCGCTTTTGACGAGAATTTAAAGCATATGGTCTGTCCATTTGCTAGAAGAATGACTTCTGTTATTTCATACTATCGATAAATATCGATAACCGATCTACTGAGTATCTACTGGAAAATCATTTTTAACAAAAGCTCTTGGAACTTTTGTTTTGTTTCATTGTTTTTGCCACACTTTTTAGCCTGGCGAGTTAGCGCCAACAATAAATAAATGCGCGCACAATTTTCCCGACATAACGCACAAACACACTCACACATCGAAAATTTATAGATCTGTCCGGATGTGCGTCTCTCTGGTGACAAACACACACACACACATACTAAAGGCAGCTAACAGCAGCCATAGTAATGCCAGTGAGATACGAACCTAGCGCAAACTTATAACTTTAGCCCACTGTATATGTGTGTGTGTGTGTTTTTGTGCGCGAGTCTATTACAAATACAAATAACAACAAAATGACCAACTAAATAAATAGTTTTTGTAACCACACATACACTGTCACAATCAGACAGGACGTTGGAGGTAGAAAGGCCACAAATGGAAACCCTATACTCAATGGGCTTCAAAATGATTCTTTCTCTGTGTGTGTGTGTGTGTGTGTGTGTATAAAACTTTAATACGCTGCTAAACTTTAAGTGAACGTTAAACGAAAATCATTTAATTAGCGTAACAAAAGAATTTCTTAAGAATTATAAAAGAAATGTGAAATGTTTGATTAAAACGAATCGATTGGAAAAGTTTCTGATCTGATTTAATAAATTGATTTTAAATATGAAAGATGATGTTGAAAATCTATATTTATCCTAGGCCAAGTATTTAATTACTAGAAAAGTTTCCATTGCTTCAACAACAAGAAAAAGTAAATCGTTAAGCAATTTTATGCTCCTGGCGAATACATTTACTTTAAGTCTGTTGACATTTCTTGGTTTTAAATTATAGATGAGGGGCTATAAAATGCCTCAACGTTTCTTAACGTTTCATTTGTACATGTGATTTATCTCAAGCAGCTTCATTCTTTTCCATTCTTCTTTACATTGGCACAGAGTTTCATTCTAACCCATTTACTTTCAACCCTATACTTGAAATAAAGACTGCGTTGATGCTGCTGCTCTAGTAACTGCATCTTGGGTTGCATCGTAAATCCAAGCAAAAATATATATCGCACACAATACAATATAAATATATATACTTATATAGAGACAGAGAGAAAGAGATGTGAACGCCACACACACAGCGAGCATTGGGTAAAGAAGCAAACGTATTATTGCTTCAGTTTTTAGGTCGCAGCACAATAAAATAGCTCAACTTGATGATGGAGCAAAACTGTTGTGTGTGGCGTGAGTGTGTTTGTATGGCATTAGATAGAGCTAACAATTGCTTCACAGCACTACTTGCAACCAAACTTGGCCAACGTAACCCTCTCGCTCTCTTTCTCCGCATTTCTGACAGCAAATGCAACAAAGCTTCTTATCGCTTAACGTTCAGTGTTGTAATGCGTTTAAACTCGATGATTGATTTTAAAAACACATCGCCCCGATTGCTGCCCCCTTTGTAGCTGCAACTAAGTATGACAGGGTTTAGTTTTCTTTGGTCAAAAAGTTTCTAGGCTCAGGTTCTGTTTATGGCAGGCATCCCGAAAAATTGCCTCGGCGCCATTGTTCATGGGTTCATTTTATGTTGTTGCCTGCGTTTTATTGACTACTACGACGACGACGACGATGATGGCCACCATTGTGCCCTAAACTAAAACAAAGTACCGTTAGAAGCGCTTTATACCACACTCCATGTGTGTGCGTGCGTATGTGTGTGTGTTTTGGTTAGTGTTTGGTTATGTGCTCGTTATGTGCGTGCGTGTTACTGCACAGAGATGGCACATAAATTTCGCGGCTTTTCGCCTTCGACAACATTTTTGCTGTATACTTTTTTTATCGTTATACACTGTTTCTACAGGAAATGAGTAAAAATAACTTAAACTCTATTCCTTAAATTTATTTTATATACCTTCAATTTCTTAAAAATGTTTGAAATAGAAAGATAAAAAGTATTAAAACGAAATTTTGGTCTTGAATTACTTTTTTTTGCCATCGAACAGAGTATTAAAAAGTCAATAGATTTGTAATTGCAAACATTTTCTTTCTATATATTTCACAACTTTTACGCACACAATTTTTGGTATACTTTTACTTGTTTCTTTTCTAAATTTTATGACTTTTTGCCAGCGCTCGGCTTGTAAATCAAATTGTTACAGTTATTTCGCATAAAAGTTTTTTCTCTGCGCCTGTCGTTTAATTTAATTATACAATGTTATATGCCAGCGTTTGAAATGTGTGTATCGGAAACCATTCGACGTGCTGCTGTTCCCAAAAAATTATTTTTAAAGCAACAGCAAGCAAAAATCGTTGCTGTAGGCTTCAATATTTATGGACACTAATTAGGAACCAAAAAAAAAAAAAACCGAAGGAAAAACAGACTTTCAAACAGAGGCAATCAATGGGGAAAGGGGCCTTCACAAAATCAAATTGGAAATGACGCATACACACACACACACACAGCAACAGATCCAACCTTGCACGATTGCCAGAGGAAATCAGAGGAAACGAAATGTGGCAGGGGGTGGAGATGAGGAGAAGGAGTTGGGTCAGAAGTAGAGTGTCACTGGCAGGAAGGCAAAAGTGAACTTCCGTAATGCAGGCAGTCAAAGCTTTCGAATTGCCTCAAAAAGTAAATAAAAAAAAAAAGATGAAAGAAACAGGAATTGAACTATATATAAGCAAAAATACAATTTTATCATAAATGCTGAGATAGACACCAAAAAGTCTCGGCAACCGAACTGTGTAGCTCTGGCCCGAACTGTGTTGACTTTGCACTGAGTGTAAGCTTGAAATTTATATGCACATACATAATTTTTTTTTTGGTAGCAATCAAGCTATCAGTTACTTTCTCAATATCGATTTAATGAGTTTGGACTGGGCAAAAAGTTGGAAAAAGTTATGAAAGCTAATCGGCAAAGCTGTGAAAAATTTCAAAAGAAATCCTATATAAATTTAATAACATTTAATGGTTCCTGAACCAAAAATTATAAATCTAAAAAAGTTTGGAAAAACTCAGCCTTTTTTAAAATATATTATCTAATGACTTATTTTAAATACTAACAGATATTTTTTTAAAATTTTATTTATCCTAACTTATCCATCCTCAATGGTAGAATCATTGCGGGAATATTTTGTAATAATTTTGTATTGTGAGTCATTATTACAAGGCCAACCGTCAGAATCATTGCATTTTTGTTTGTTGTTGTTGTTGGCATTCCAAGAATTTACGATCCGAGCGATAGTTGAACACACTTTGCATGCACTCAACTTATGCAGCGACTCGCACTGTGAACTGGCAACTGCAACTGAATAGTGATATGCTATAAAATGCAACTGTGTAAATGCCATTGCAGCTTTTTTTTCCCCCCTCCACCTTTGAGCTGCATGAAAAGTTACTGGCTCCTGAAAGCTGACCACAATACACACACACACACACCCATCGACTTGCGTAGGCTTATCACATGCTCAATCCTCAGGCAGCAGTTCCATTTCCACATTTTCGTATATGAAATTGTGCTTTTTTGTCACTTCTTTTTGCACCCTTTTTGGGGCTTTTCGGTTGAGAGACGATCCACCAGTGTTGGTGGACAGTGGCTGGCGGTTGGCTCAGGTTGGCCTTAACACTTGTTTAAAAATTTGTTATTGGGTTTCGTGTTTTTTTATTCGCTCGTTGTTTATTTGCCGCGGCCGTGTGGACCACGTGTAGGTCAGTTCCCTGTTTTCCGTTTTTTTTTATTTTTTTCCTTTACGTTGCGCCTCGCTTTCGGAAATTGTGGGCTGTTGTCACTTTGCGTTTGACTTTATCGGATTGCACGTAATATTGCTGACAAATTGAATACAATTGCGTTTAAGCTGAAAAGCTCATTAACGAAATTGGATAGCGCGGCGGCAACGGAAATTAAGGTTGCAAAATTAATTTTCAAGCAAAGGCATATGCAGAAATACATGTAATAAAATACAAAAATATCATTATTAAATGTGCTTGACTAGTAAATACTCAGTGGCAAATTTTGGTTTTTAAAACCAAAACACTCGAAATGCTTCTAAATATAAAATACTCAGAAAGCTACTAAATTATTGAATTTCCTTTTCGTTATTTATTAAATAAATTAAAAAACTTTGTCTCAGTTTAGACTTATATCTCTTGAAGGGAACTTTTTTATATGCAATATTATGTATTTATTTCTTTTTTGCATATTTTCACACAATTTTCATCAATTTTTAATGGTTAAAATTGCTGTTGTATTAAACACAACAATTGCCAATAAGCCAAAGGCAAAAAAATAATAAAAAAATTAAAAGTTAATCTCTTCAATGTTGCAACGTTATGTAGCTTGTTGCGGCTTAAAAATGCCTATTAAGCCCATTTTTTTTATTATATTATTTTTTATTAATCAAAATCTGTACTTTTGCCACAATTTGGCTGTTGAAAGTCAACCAATCATTTAATTAAATAAATTACTTCAACAATAAAAACACAATTTAAACCACTTTAAAATGTTTTTTGTTTGCGAAATTGTGAAAATGCAATTTTGAATGCAATATTTAAGCCTTAAGCTTTTACTAATTGACTTTTGCATTTCTTATCTAAGGACTCTTGATGCTCGAAAAGTCTTTTGTTTAGTCATTTGTACCCTGTAATGCGGTGTGTGTATGAAAGGGTAGGTTTATGTTGTTATGAAGGTGTGAAATAATATTATATCAAATTGTATACTTTTTGAATTTTATTACTGCTTATGGAGCTAAACATCAATTACATCTGAACAAAACAAAATATGAAATAAATGCTGCTGACAAAAAAAAGTGACTGGACAACATGGCCAGGCAGGCGACACAACAAGTAAATTAAGTTAATTACAAGCAAATGAAATATGAGAAAAGTTTCGAAATTTAAATGTTGCAAAATGCTTTCAAGCAAAGTTGAGCATTGCCAAGGACGACAAGGACAACGTCGACCATTTTTGCTTTCTATGTTTTAGTCTGGTTGTCAACACTGGAAGGAAGCATTGTTGTTGTTGTTGTTGCTGCTGCTTCCTTCGCCCGCACCCCCCCAAAAAAAACATGTTGAATAATATTTGCGTATTAAATTTGTTGAAAAAGAGATCTGAGGGAGCTGCACACGTTTTACACTTCAGCAACATTTCCGCTTGTTAAATGTTTGGCCATTACACAATGGCATAAAATCATTTTGTTGCTGAATTTAAAATGCACCCCTCCACCACACCACACAAACACACAGCATGGACACACTGAACAGCTGCGCGTAATTTTAATGAGAATATTCATTGGAGCCACAATTGAGACAACCGAGGTGAAGTCACGTGGATTCGCCTGCGGCTCGCTCTCTTTTTCTCCCTATCTATCTGTTTGCCCCACTATGGTTGCGTGCTGCAGTCCGTTGCGTGAAGTTAGTGAAAGATTGGCCACAGCTCTTTCCGGTTACGACAACCAAACGCTGGCAGCAATACCAGCAGCACTTAATGTAATGTAATTTTATGCTGTTGGTTAATTATTCAACGAATTTTCTGCGTTGACATCAATTGCGGGCTGGGCTCAAGCAAGTCAAAACAAAAAACACGCCTACAACTGCCATTTGATGATGATTTTTGCATAAATATCGTTCATTAACAGCAGTTACGAATGGAATTTGTCAAAGTCGTGACGTCAGGGTTTAATTTTAATTAGGTTTTGTTTTTTTTTTAAAAGTCATTTGTTTTTTGTAAAAAATTAAGCTAATTTTGCTTTTAGTCACGCTTCGAGTGCTGCTTCCTTTTTTTCCTGTCGCATTTGATGTGTGCTTAATTCGATTTTATTTACATGTTCGGCATATGAATATGAAATCATATTTTTTTTAATGCCTCGTTTCCTTTTTTTTTTTTTGATAACAATTTGGGAAAATTTGGTGCTTTGCCATTTAAAATTTCAATTATTTGATGTATTTTTAAGTAATACATTTAAAACTTTTTTTTAATCAAATTCTTTCGTTTAGACTTTCAACATGGTTTTAAGCTTCTTCTCTCTCAATTGCTTTTCTTTTAAACAACTTTTGTGTTTAACAAAAAAAAAAAATGATTCCAATTATTACCTGGCCATAATTTAAAGCAACACTTCTTGCATAGATGACCAAAAGCTGGTGAAATGAAGGCTTGCTGAGTGCCACGCCCACTGCGGCTAGCAGCTTCCGGCTTGGCTGCTGTTAAATTAAAAGCAAATTTCCTCCGACACTCAAAGCAAGAGCAGAGCGCGAGTTGACCTTATCCGCTTTTGGTGGTGTTGTTCTGGCAGTTTTACGAGGCTCAGCTTTAAAATCGCGTTAATGATATTTACAGCAGCAACGGCTGTGGCATTAGAGAGGGTACGAAAGAAGCTGCCTTTGACCAACCCACTCGAAATTCTCTTTTCTCTGCACGATGGTGTTAAGTTTGTGTGAATTTTGCGCAAGTCATTTGCATAACAAAGTTGTAGCACTGCCACGCCCACAAAGCAGTCAACGCTGCCCTACTGCTGCTCCACTGCCCGTTCTTAGCCCGTTCAGACGCAAGTACTATTTACAAGATTTAAATTAGACATTAAATTTGAAAGATGGGCTGCTAAACAACTTTTTCAGTCCACAGACAAAGAAGTTTCCGCCAGGTGTGACTGGCTTTGGTTTGTTTTTGTTTATGAGCCCTTGCGTTTATACCTTTGCCGGATTTTAGTGTTGGTTTCTCTTCATACTCTTTGCAGTGGCAATTTGAACTTTGATTTCAAAGTGTGATTTGCTCAAAGAGCATCTGAATAATAATAATGATTATTTTATGATATTATTTAAGTATATTGTGTTGGCGCCTTTATTTTAAACTTCTTATTTTTTTCATTTATATTTAATAGAAATTTTAGAGTATTTTTTATATTATTGTTGTTATTTTTTTCTTGTATAAACTTTGATTTGAAAGCGTATTTAATGTTCGACTTGTTTGAATAATATGGTTCTGCTTTTGCCCTGTTTGCTTTATTTTTAAGCTGCAGATAATTTGAGGTGGCGAATGGGGCGGAAAGCAAAAAACTAAAACAAAATGCCACTGGCCTTGATTTACTTATTTTGACTTGATTTTTATGACACTTAAATGGCACTTTAGGCTTTGTTTTCGAGTGTTGTTTTTAAATATATTTTTATCTTCTCTTTTTTTTTTGGATTTCTCTAGCCTGATTTGTTCACTGATAAGCGTAATTTGTGTCGTGCGCGTTCAACTGTAGTTATTTTTATTATTTCTTTTGCTCGGGCTGTGACGGTTCTTGTAAACGACATATTTTTGTTGTTGGCCAGTTCATATATTTTAACTTATTGACAACAATTACGTGACGATACAACACAGACAGGCAGGGAAGGCATTTTGTTTCGCATTAAGGTATCTCTTTTTTTTTGTGATTAGATTTATGGCTATTGAAAAATCTTTATTGCTTTTCAAATATATTTTCAATAAGATTGTTTTTATAACGAAAATATGTTTATGTTATTTATATCAGCTGAAAAAGTTTTCCTTAAAGTAAATAATAATCTTAGTCTTAATTAAACAAGATATAAACAATTTTTCTCTTATTGGTTTATTTACATTTCATTCGTGGCACTTGCTGCACTTTTTGTCTTTCAAAACTGCCCACTTTGCAGCTTTTGCACTTTTTTTTGTGGCAATAAAATGGCAACACAAAATGTGAATACTTATGCCCATTAGCCGGACTTAAAGCTCTAACAAAATACAAAAGCCAATAAGAGCTCAAATTAATTTTCATAAAAAAATGTGTTTTTCACGTTTGTGAGTTTGTGGAGCTCCATCCATCTAGCATCTGGCAAACAGCAACAGTGGCAGGCAGCAACAATAATACTATACAAAAAACAACAACAACAACGTGCCACAATATGGCTCCACAACAACAACAACAAGAACAATGAAATCAGCACATTTGGTTTTAACGAGGTTGTTGTTGTTGATTTTTTTTTTTGTATCCTAAGAAGATGCTACACTTTCTTTTTTATATACACTTTTTGTCGGTATCATTCTTATTTTTTTATTATTTGTTGTTGTAGTTGTTGTTGGTTTTTAATGTGCATTTGTTGTATGCCGTCGGCGCCAACGTCGCCATTTGAACATTCCAACACATTACAAACGTCACGCAAACTGTTTGTTTTTTTTTTTTTTTTGGTTTTTGGTTTTGCTATGAGACAGAATGAGAGCTTTTTGTGCGACTGTTGGTTTGTGTTGTTGTTGTTTGTTTTTTTTTTTTTAATGGAATTGGTGCATAAAAGTATGATGAATATCTCAGAGTGTTTGCTACCACAAATGCTTGAGTGGTTTGAGTTTTGAGTAAATATTTGACAAAGTGGCTTTTAACAATTGTTAGAAAATAAATACGATTGGTTATTTGATTTCATCTTAAAGTTTTTTCTAAGTTCTTAATATAAATTCTTATCCCTGACAAAATCTGTTGCCTAGTTTTAGGCACCACATTATTTTTTTATCCAATAACCGATTATAGCGCACTGATAATTCGTGTTTTAAATTTTGTGTTCCACATATTCTTTGGCGCTTCTGTGAATTTGAGCAGCTGATTTTTTATGCGGATGAGGCCAAACAAACATAATTTCATATATCCGCTGTGGCGGCAGCCTACAACTCAAGCTCAAACTCAATTCAATCCATTAAAAGCGAGCTGAATTGTTATTATGCAAACAAATTACATGGCCGGGAAATTATGTGCGGCAGGCGCAGCAGAATCGTTAACGTCTGTTGTTTGCATTTCCATCCTCTTAACTCATTCGCATTTGTAGATTTTTCGGCTGTTATTATTATTTGGCAATTTTGACTAGTGTTTAAGCACATGCGAGATGATATTCACACTCCCTATTCTTCCGTCATTTGTTTGCACAGCTTTTGTGTAATTAAAATATCCAATTAGTGGCGGAGAGAAAGAGAAAGAGTTGCGGTGTGAGATCTGCATCCTGTTTTCTACTCCTTTCAACAGTTTTATGAGCTGCTCATATAGCTAATGACCACCAACCACAGCGTGTTCTCTCTCATTCTCTGTTTCCTCTTTTCTCTGCTATTTGCTTTAGCGTCGTGTTGTCCTGTCGTCGTCGTCGTCGTCGTCGTGTCCAATCTTGTGTTCACTCGTCGTTTTGCAACATAAATTCCCTTTTGGGAAAAATTAATAAAAATGATTGCAGGCGGCCGCCGCCAGTCGACGAAGCGGGCTACAATGAATGAATGGCGCATGCCAGCTGTTGGCCAAACATGCTTTTGATTGCCACCAAAAACAACAACTACAACAACGGTAACATGAGCAATAGCAACAACAAGAGTCCCAAGTCAAAAAACAAAACAAAAAAAAACCGCTTGATATTTGCAGTCTCAAAATGGGATAAGAAGACTGTTAAATACATTGTACTTAGTTACATAATACATAAGAGATATGCTTGGCATAGTATTGCGGCCTTGACTGACTGATTGCTATCAACGCACAGCTCCCCAAGCGGTTAGACAAAGACAACATTTCCGAAGCAACACTCTCAACTGCAAAAGCAGAGTATCAAGCTAAAAAAGAAGCCTTTCGTCAGCGTGTGCATAACAAGAGGGCCATCATCATGCCGGGTAACTGGGAAAACTTGGATGATGCTATCCCGTCGCTCACTCACATCACATCAAACAGAAAGAGAGAGAAAGCGAGCTCATGATGATGATGACGAGATGGTTGGACTTGGGACGAGCTGGTTGGACCAGCTTGTAACCCATTTTAGCTGGATGTCCGGGCAAACGTCCTTCGCTGTCACGCCAACTGCAACATGACAAACAGCGCGCGCACAAAAAAGCAGAGAAATAGAGAAAAACAACACGCAGACAAAATTGCATTTGTAAGTGAAGCAAACGGACATTTAGTGTAGGCTAACCAAATACTCAAATATGTGTTGCCCATTTGGCTTTAACAAATTGTAGCTATCCACACTTCTACCACGTTTATAAGCACTTCACATCTAATCAATTATGCTATATGCTATCTGGCTGGGAATTTTTCTTGCTGCCACTGCCATTCGAATGGCCGCATAACATTTAAATATGCATGAAGGACTTTAAGGGCGAAACCCCAAAAAAAAAGGTATAAAATAAAAAGGCATTGGCCAAAAAACGTGGAATATAGCCAGCCAAATGTAAATGTAACTGTAACCGATAACGGCAGAGCCAACACAAAACGTGGCTCAGTACACATTAGAAAAGAAAAAAACGTATACGAGAAAGGTGCTTTTCTTTTAGCAAGAAAAAGCTTTGATACCCTTTCCTTAAAAAGTACAAAACCAAAAATAAATATCAATAAAAATTTGATTCAAAGAATATTAAATTGAATGCAGCACACACTACTTCTCCTTGGAAGGGTATACAAATATAGGTGACATTCGCAATTCAAAAGTCCAGCCTCAGTCAAAGACTAAGAGGAAAGCAAGCAAAGTGTAAAAAAGAGCCCTAAATCCGTATCTCAGTCATTTTGCTTTTGTTAGTTTTGCTCCTGTTTCTGCTCCTTCTTTTGCTTTCTTCTGTTGGTGAGCTAATTTTGTTAGCAATTTTGCTAGCCAACGCTTCAGGCTAACAAAAAAAAGAAAAGAAACTCGTTGACAGTCTTGAATTTCAGAACGCATCCAACACGACTAACTGATGCTCTGTAATAAGTAATTTCATAGGCGCAGGGCATGTTGTTAATGTTCGATATTTAAATTTTGATTATTCGTTTGATTTGTGCTTCTAATTTGCCTTAAAGCTATTATTTGCTTGACCTTTCCTTTGTCCGTTAATGTAATTACTTAAAACAAATAACCAAAGCTAATTACTTGAATTACTTACGTCACACCGTTCAAATTTAATGTAAATACTCTTCAACGGCTAGTGGCTTAACTGTAATGACAAGCAAACTTTTGTTATGGTTGCTTATGCATAGAGAAAAGCAAATCTAGTTAGGCAATGAAAAATGAGGCGAAAATGCTTTCTCTTCTTTTTCTCTGCCACAAACTCACACACACAAATATGGCCAAACAAATTGTATTAGTATGTGTGTTTTGAGGTTGTTTTTTGTTTTGGCATTATAATGTAGGGAGGGAGAGCACATCGCAACAGATTAACTTGCTTTTGGCCCTGGCTTAAGTACAGCGCAAACAGCGATAAAGCGAGAGAGAGAGACAAATGGCGAGGAAAATACAAGTTCGAGATTGATGAAGGCCATACACAAAAGCAAACGCTAATTGCATTCAGTGTACACATGCCCACAATCCCCTCTAACCAACCGTTCCCTCTTCCTGTCTCTATTGCTCTCTCGCTCACCCCACTTTAAATAAAGGAAAACATACGCACTCGACTATTTTATGTGGGATTTTCTTGTATTTATTTACATTAATTGGATTTCAATGTGTTTGCCACACAAACACAATGCCAGTTACCCACCAGTATCCAGTAATTCGGTATCCTGTTAACAAACAGCAAGAAACAACAAGAAAAAAAAAACACAAAATGTGGAACCATTTCAACCTCCAACTTCCATTTCCACCATTTGCATTTTTCTCTTCATTTTATTTTTTTTTTCAGCTGTAGCATAAAAGGCAAAACGGCCAAAGGAAAAATGTTGTAATTTACCATTCACATTACGAATGAATTTTTTCGTTTAACATCTTTTTAAGCGAATGTGTCTTTGAGAGTGTATGTGTGTGGGTGTTTGCACACACACTTTGTAAGCTTATCAAAGGAAGCTATACAATTTACTTATACTTGTATAATATATTATTTGATTTGTTAAGCTTTTATAATATTTTTTTGGCTAAAAGCACAGCATAAATTTTTATTATTCAAAATAAATATAAACTTTATAAACTCAAAGATTTCCTGAACCTGTCTGTAAAGCTTTATATGCGCCTTAAACCTATTAAAGATACCTAAAAAAAAAACTCTTTTCTACAGTTTTCTGATAAATCTGCACAAAATTCCATATTCGTTTTTAGAGCTTTTGGCCAATTAAGTCAATGTTTTTTAAGCTACACAAAACGCAATAAATACACAACTTGTTTCAGAATCTTTGCTAACGTTTAAGCAATTTCAAAGCCAATAGACACAAGTCACTTGATGTTTTTTTTTTGTTATTTCTACCGTCTTGTATGTATGAAAAGAGAAAACTGCAGACTGCAGCTTGAAAATTTTGAAAGCATATTTTGGAAAATACCGAAATTTACTAACAAACAAGCTGCAAATCATTGAAAGCATTTGGAATTTGACTTCTGGCAACAAAGCACACACACAATATGGGAAGGCAGTTAGCAAACGGGGCGGGACGTGGCAATGCCAACTATGAATTGCAGTCAATAAATGCAACACAATATAGAAAGAAGTGTTCCCCCAAACAAGGTAGCAAAAATCATTGGGTGGCCCAATCCGAAAATTGCATTTTAAGGTATGCAATAAAAACTGGCCAATACATTGTGTGTGTGTGTGTTAGAGCAGACAATAGGGTTACTCCATTGAGGCACAAAATAAGATTATTAACGTTGTTAAACCAAACGAGTTGCGGAAGCCAACAGAAGCAACAGGACCAACAAGTCTTCTCCTCCTCCTTCTGTTGCTTGTTGTCCTGCTCGATTGGCTTTGGACTTGGGGCACAGGACACAAAGAGCAGAAGACATGAGAACAAAACAGCAGTTGGCTTTGTTTTTGTTTTTATTTCTTTTTACTGTTGGAACAGCAAATGCGGAAACTGTAAACAACAAAAAATTGTATTTTACTGCTGCAAACTACCACAACAGCAACAAATAGCAACAACAACAAGAACAGTTAACAACTGACTGCAAGTGAAAATAGGGAAAATGGCAAGAGGCAAACAATTTAAGAAAACCATTTCTTAGCTAAGCCTTGCAGCCAAAAATCTACACAACAAAAAATATAAGTCAAGAAAAAATATTTGTTTTAATATAAGCTGCAAATACCCTGTAAGTATTAAGATGTTGTACTTAAAATTAAACTAAAAACTAAAAAAATAGAAAAAAGAATATTTTAAAAATAATTGCCATAAATTAATATTAAAATGTTTGAAAATTTTTTAAAATTTACTTTTGATATTTTGAAAACTTGTTTAAAATTTGGAACTTATTTTTACTTTAATATTTTTCAAATCCTTAGTGTTATGTTTTATCAAATTTTTTTTTTTATTAGTGATATATCTGAAAAGAGCATATAAAATCAGCACTAACTCTCAGTTGCACTGCAAACAAAATGTAAAAAGTGCATGGACAACGTCAAGTCGAACATCAACATCAACAACAACAACAACAACAACAAACAGTTAGCAACAAAATGGCAAGCTAACAACATTTTAAGCTGTCGTCTTGGCGAGCCCCAACTGATAACTTCCGGCTGACATAAGGGCTGGAGGATAAGGGCTTAGCTGAGGAAAAGGGGGCAAGACTTCTTTACAGGCATCATAAACAGCCACTTGGCACAATGGAGTTGAATTTTCTGACTTTTTTTTGTGTGTGGTTATTTTGTTTTTTTTTTTGTTGCTTAGCAACCAACTTGAGTTGATCTTTTCGCAAAAGGCTGCCAGACATGATAGATGAACCCCACCCCATTTGACGAACTGACTAAACCTGATGATAGTAGACTCCCCGCTCCACAGCGCCTTCTTCCCTATTTTGTTTTTTGTTTGTCTTTGCCCAACCATAAATTGTCGCCCCATATGCGGCATATGTTGGTCCTAAGCACAAAGTCATCTTGAGCACCATGTACCGCTAAATCTTAGGGTTTTACGCTCAATATGCTTCCTCTGACCAGTCCGCAACCCCCGCTCTCTCTCTTTCTCTCTCTCGCTCTCTCTGTATCTTGCTTTATCTTTTTGCTCTACAACTATGTATCTTGCTTCTACATTGTCATTGTCCTGCTTTGACAGGATTCATTTGTTATTGTCCGCCACTGCACTTGGCTGCGGTTGGGCTCTCTAGTCTCTTCTCGCATATCCTTACAGTAAGTCTGTGTGCGTATGTGTGTAAGCAGCAGATACTCATCATTGGTTTTAGTAAAGCTCTTTACAGAGCTCTGAGCTTCGTTTCGCTCGTGTACAGAATGCTAGGATGTTGCGGCTCTTTAATTAAATTTCGCTATTAGTATTAATCTGAACGTTAAGTGCACACATGATGCACATTTTGATGGAGTGGGGCAGGGAGACAACGTTTTAAGCTTCAAACTATTTTTATATATAACTTAATCGTAGATGCAATTTATTTAATTTAATGCTTTCTGGTTAAGGTAAAACAAAAGGAAAAAAACGGCTTTGAGTAACTTTGAACATTTTCTTTTTCTAGAAAAAAACGGAAGCAAATGCATAAAACAATAACAGGAAAATGATAAAAATGCCAAATAACAAGCACAATTCTATCAAAACATTAGGAAAACTCAAATAAACAATGCCCGAGATTCCAAATTTAACAAACAGCAAAAGAAACAAAAGGAATAGGAAGCTAAAATTGTAAGCACTTAAGCGCAAAACGGAAGAAAAACAACAAAATGGAGCAACACGATGCCAAAACAACAAGAACAAAAAAAAAAAAAAAATAGCTTGGTAAGTGAAATTCCCTTAAAATTAAACACCACAAACCAGATTACAAAGCAAAGAAGACATAGAAAAAGTTAAAAAAAAAGAAAAACAAAAAACAAAAAACATAGAAACCAAGCAAATGAGTTGTAAAAAAAGCAAACGTGGAATAAATAAAAATCAGATTTCATTCGAGGCAGTTTTTGGGCCCCTTTTTATGCTTACGTTCTCGAATCAGGTGCAAATGAAATGCAGCGAAGTGAAACTCTAAAAATTAATATATGGCTTAGATAATCCTCCTAAAATATTCAATTAGTTTATGGCCATGTTTTTTTTTTGGTTTTTTTTTTACATTTTTGGTTTTTGTTTTGGGGCATGCCAACCCAAAGTTTGTTTGGCGGACAGTTACAAAAAAAAAAAAAACAAACCCAACTTTAACATAATCATCCAAAATTAGATGAGTTTCGGCACGTTTGTTACCCGTTATTATTATTATTCCTATTACTTTTTGTTGTTGTTGTTTGCTTGGTGTTTTTGCGTGTTTGTTGTTCGTTTTTCACGTGCCACACAGAATGGCAGACAGCTCTTTTAATGGGCAGCCGGAAGGCAACCATAAAAAATGTGCATTAAAATATTTTTATTGCCTGAGCGCAAAACGCGAACGAAAGGAGCAAAAGGAGCTTTGGTTTAAAGAGCACGCGTTCTTAGTTTAAAATTGAATATAGGCATTAGATAATGAAGTCAGCAAGCATCAACAACATAAGCTTTAACAGCTCGTAAAACGTTTCTTTTGTGAACTTTTGGTAACATTTATGTACTGTGGCTTTAAGTGTGATCTAAAGCACGGGCGTCGGACAGCAATAACTTTGACATTTAAACTTCTATATTAACCTAAGCCGAGCGCTTTGCACTATAAATGTTAATATGACGTTAACATAAAACTAAACAAGAAATCTAGCTAAAGAAAAGTGCTTGCGGTTGTTGTGTCATAAAATTAGTTTTAATTGAAATTATTTATCTTGACCAAATGATTGGCGTTTAGTTGTGACTTATATCTTGGTTTGCATTTATTGGCCTATTTAAGATTAAGTCAGCTTATCAAATTACTATGAAACTCTTGCTTTTGTCTATCAAAGCTTCTTGTATTCTTCCTTTAAATTGCTTGAGAAATAAATGAGTAAGAATTGGTTACATATCCTCTTAACAAGGCAATGCCTTGAAGAAAAATCGATATCAATTATGTAAAAAAAAGTTAAAGATAAAGCTTCTTGTTATTCTTTATACTGACGCTAAGTCTTAGTAAAAACTCTAGCTATCACATTTAAATGTCTTTGATATGTTTGGAATTTATATTTGTTTTTTATTCTTGCTTTCGATCTTAAAGGAAGTCGATTGCATTTGCTTCAGGATAGAGACAAGAACAAAGACAAAACCCTAGATTCAGCTTACAACAAGCTTTGCATAGAAGCTTTAGGTGGAGCTCAGTTGCTCATTATTCACGCGATTCGCTTGTGCCACGCTCTTACGCACACTCAAACACACACACACTTAGACACGACAAATTGCATTAGTGTATGGCAGGATTCTGACAAATTAATGCACATTTGCTGCGAACATTTTCAATTCGAATCACGTGACATGTCACATTTGCCTTTTGTTGTTATTGCTGTTGCTGTTGCTGTTGCTGTGTTGGAGTGCCATTGAAAATCAAGCAACAGCTCATTTGATGCATCAACTGATGCTCATCATCATCATCCAGTTTCTGCTTCAGCTTTTCCTCTTCATCATCATTGTTTCCACTTGCCCAGGCCCAAAACTCTCAGACATTGCCTCAGCTGATGTTGCAAATGCGCAACAATTCGCTCAAGTGTAAATGAAGCATAGAGTCTGGGCAAAATCATTGTCGTCTGGGCGATGGAGACGCAGACTGTGAAAACGGTGAAGGCGGCGTAGACTCTGCCCGGACGAGCTTCGCCTTTAGTTTTTAGCTTCAGCTTTGTCTGTGGCGTTAAAATAACAAAACACCTGCACCTGTATACGGCCAGAGGAGTGGGAGGTGGTGGCTTGGTTATCTTTAGTCATATTTCCATTTTTTTTTTTTTTTTTTATATAGCAAATGGCAGCTGGCGCCGCTACACGGCTGCCCTGCCCACTTCTTCCACCACTCCATTGTATTTTACTTGCACAATGTTTTGTTGTTGTTGTTGTTGCGCACGTGTTTTGGTTGTAGCCAACGGTGTTAATGTATTTTCCAGTGGGCCAAAGTGGCAACAGAGCAACGCGACAACCAGAACTGTTTGCCTGTTTTGGGTGTGCGCTCAGCTTCTCTGACTTGCTAAGCATACTCTTTAAGAAGGGTATGATAATATTGTCATCCGATGCTTGGGCGTTTTAATCAGAATTACGAATTTACAAGTTCATGTGTTCTTAAGTTCTTAACGAGATTTTTTAATTTGTAATGAATATTTCCTATAAATAAATTATTTTCATTGCAATATCAGATTATTTTTAATTTCGAAATTTTGTTTGTTAAATAATGTACTTGTAATATTTTATTTTCTGATTTTTGACGAGTTATTTTATTATTTATTTTAAAAATGATTTTTATGCATACATTTTTGCTGTATTAAATTGTAGCATACTTTTCAGAGCATTGGATATCCTACACCCCATCGAAAGTTTTTATTTCTTGTTTTTGTCTAGAGTTCGTTTCAGTATGGCGCCATTGCCATTGCGTCCTTGTCACTGTCGTCTGTGTGCCCTGTGTAGTTTTGGTAGATGGTAGGGCTGCCGGAGGGGCGGTGTATGGGAATGGACGTAGTGTTGCTATTGCTGTAGGCCAACAACCGGCAACGTGTTGCCACGGCACAGAGAGATAATAAGTCTGGCGTAAATTAGTTTGCCATTTTGAGTTATGAATGCGCATTTCAACGTTCCGCACTATGCGTCTGTATGGGTGTGTAGGTGAATGTAGGTGTGTTTGTGAGTGAGTTGCACTATGTGCAGTGGATCACAATGGATTAAAACTTGGCTGCGTATTACTTATGAGCAACTCTCTCTCTCTCCCTTAACGCTGACAAACATGCCTGACTTTCTGGTTGGAGAGACGAGAGATTCGTCCCCTGTTGCAAATGTTGCTGCTACTGGTAATATTATGCTGAAATTTAAACTTCTTTACTAAGGGATTTGTTGTTTGTCAAAATCGGATGTGAGCCAAGGATACAGGCAAGTTTGTAGAGTAAGCTACTTATATTATTATTATTGTGTACAAAAGGCAAATGCATTTAAATTATTTCTAAGCAGCTTTCAAACAAATATTCTTTTAAGATGTTGAATATTTGAAGGGAAGTTTGAAATTGGCTTAAAAAATATCAAATTATAGTAAATTAATATTTAAATATATTCGATTTTACTGATTCAGGATGTTAACTAAGCTTTTACTTAAACTAAAATGGACAAAAAAAAAATAATCATTTATTAATCAGATTTTAATATGAGCATAAAGAGATTTTTAAGATGCTGTTTTCATTTAAATTTATCTTCGTTTATTGCAAAGCATTTTAGAAGTTAGAAAATGCTGAAAAATGCAAAACTTATTTCTGCTGAATTTGTAAACGTTTTACCTTTAGCAAGAAATCTTCTGCAGAAAAAAAAAAAACATGAAAGCCATTATTTTTTTTATCCAAAACAGTATCCTCTTTCAAGTGCTTATTTCCGTTTCATTACACATTGACAAGCTTAGAAAAGTTAATTGCTGAAAGCCAATATGGCTAACCAGATCAAATGTGGGTTAACGAAGCATAAAAATCACACACACACACACACACGCCCACACATTAGTACGAATAATTAAACATATGATTATTGTTGGCTAGGCGTAGACAGAGGCAAGGCAACAACATGACTAATTTGGCCAACATGAAAAAAGGTTAATTAGAATAATGCATACGCCTGGTTCGCAATGCTGTCAACAAGCCATGCCAAACAAGCAAAGCCTTAGCAGAGCTGTTGAGCTATTGTTGCATTTGAGAACTGATAAATTTAGTTGAAAGCAAGAAGTAGAAAAGCGACAACTAGTTGATGGGTTTTTGTGGGCAACCGATGGCAAATTAACATAAATGAATTTGCAGCTGTTGCTCGGAAAGTTATTACACCGGTTACATCGAGCCAGCCAGTCAACAGACAAATGTGTGGCCAAGAACAAATCACTCATACGCACACACACAAGTTAAGTCTATATCTCTGGCTGTGCTTGAATTAAAGATGAATGGAGATTCGTGACGTTGTAAACATGTATGACTATAATAACAAAACATGAATCATGCAAACATCACAAGCAGCAGCAGCAATGTCAAAGGTGCCAGGCACATATTAAGTAATACGCCGCACGACGCGATATAAAACCAGTCGCCGCGACTTAAAGGACATGGCACTAACCTACTACAACAAAATACGATATGACTAAATATGGCAAGAGAAGCAAAAAAAATCAAAACTGTGTCAGCCGAAGTTGTACAAAAAAGAGAGAGAGAAGGAAAGAGAGAGAGAGAGAGAGAGAGAGCACATGCGCATTAACAAATGGCATCCACAAACAAATTCGAAATGTGCCTAACATTGACCAAGAAAACTGACGACAACGAAGAAGAGTTGGACGGCACCAACGATAGTCAGCAGCAGCGGCAGCATCCGTCGTCAGTCAAACGGCGTTGCTGTTAGCGTGCACAACACACACACAACAACGAAAATATAATTATATTCCTTATACCTGCCACAGGCGCACTCAAGCAATCGGTCTGAAATTCTCGCGAAACCGGCTGCAACATTCTAAACGAAAATACGAATTGAATAAATGTGCTGTGAGGCGCAACTAATTGCTGCCGCTGCTAATCGAAAATTTTAATCGTTATCAGCAAAGTACAAAATACGCCATCGACTCAGTGAAGTGAAAGTTTGGGTTTTTTGTTTTTGGAGCAGGGCAGTTCTGGCCAACATTTGGCTAAGACTTGTTGCCAAAAAAAAGCAGAAGTTGGAAAAGCAATCAAAACATCAAGCAAAAAAAATAAAAATAAATATTTAACTGGTTATAAAATGAAATAAATACGATAAATAGCATAAATATTTAACAGATAATAATAAATTTAAGAAAAAAATATCAAATAACATAAACAAAACAGCATTCAAACAGAGCTTCAATAACAACAAAAATTATTACTAGAAATCAAATTTTTCACAAAAAATTAAAAGCAAATCAAATGTTGTAAAATTCAATAATAATTTTATTTCAAATTTCATTGAACAAAAGTGATGCAAATGATATAAAAATAAAAAATTTGCCACATATGTGTGGCATAAATAAAAATCAATCGAAAGCAACTATAACAATCACAATTTTAATCAAAATTTTTGACGTTCTGACCTAATTACACACAAAAAAAAAAAACAACAAATGCGCTATTAAATAAATACAATATAACAAATAAATAATGTGAAAATGTTCAAAGTTTTCAAATGGCAAACAGCAATAAATCGATGCTATAAAATGTGTTCAAGTGTTGTTATCAGCAATTTACATCGTGTGTAACTGTGTTTGTGTGTGTGTTTGTGTGGTGTGTATGTGTGTTTAAAAACCCATACACAAATATATATACATGTGTATATGTAGAGAAATTCAATTAATAACGTCCATAAAATAGAAAAAGTTTGCTTGCATAATTTACACAAAAAAAAAAAAATAAAAAAAAACATTTAAACGCACGGCACGTTCGAAATTTAATGAAAAATAAAAAGTGTCATATCAATTTCGTGTTTACATTTGTCCATTGATGTGTAGTTGTGTGTGTGTGTTTTTGGGTCGTCAAATTCTTTAATTAAGTACCAGGCACAATTTTGGATTATCAGTGGAAATGCGCCAATAGTGAACAAAACAAGCCTGTGGAAAGAAAACTTGTAAGTTACTAACTGGATAGTATTTGTATGATAAAAAATATCCATTTTGGAACTATTTTAAATATTTAATTATTTTTGAAGGCTTTAAGATTAAGTTTTGGTAAATAAAAGAAAATTTTATAAGCTGTAAACTTTAAATAATGATAAAAATATTTACTACTGAAATAACTTAAATCAATAGTTTCATCTTCTAATCATAAAATTTTCAAACAATTCTGAAATAAAAAACTTAACCCTCTTGAATTATAACCAATACAATCGTTTTATGCCGCATAACAATTCATATCGGATTAATTGCAAATTGTGAATATTGAATATAACATAAATAATAAATGCAAAAAAAAACAATATTATTTTTTAATGCACAAAATCAACATGAACAAAAAAAAAAACACAACTGTGCCTGTGTTTGAGTGTGCGTGTGTGTTTGTTTGTGTGTGTGTGTTTGTGTGTGTTTGTTTATTATGCAGACTGTAAAGATGTAAATTAATTGCTGTAATTTGGTTGGCAAACAAAATGAAACAAGCTCAAGTACATAACTTGTTGTGCTGGCATTATAAATTATTCATTGTTTTCTCAATTGCTTGAGTGGCACACAGAAATGAAAATATAAAAAAATTGTTCAATGTTTTGTTTTTTCCACCATATTCTATTGATTTTTATTAGCTTGGCAAACAAATAAAAATAATTGACGTGAGCAATAATCATTGAAGCGAAATGAAAAATGTAAACAGCAAAGTTAGTAAAACTTAACTTCCACATTTGTGCTTTAATTATTCTCCAACCATTTGTTTGTGCGTTTTTCGGCTTAGTTTTGACTTTAAGACAAAGTCAAAGTCAACTTTAGTATTGCGTGTAATTAATTTTGCCTGCCAAATGTTACTGGGGCAACGAGATAGAACATGCCTCTAAACTGGACCATAATTAATTTAAATTAAGCTAAAGTTGTTTTTTGTTGTTGTTTTGCTTGTACGAAAAATGAAAGAAATGAGAAACCCCGGCCAGTCAACACGCTGCGTATGCTTAATGTGTAATTGTCTGAGCCTGGCCTTCGAAGGCAAAGAAGCTCATTTACATTACAGCCGTGCTGACGAACATTTATGTTGCCTTAGCAAACAAAAATGCTGTGTACATAAAGCATTAAAGCCATGACAAATCGTCAAAAGTAACACGAATTTTGGCTGGGAGACCTTGAGGCTTTTGGGTAACAACTGCAAATTGCATTTAATGATTTGATGGACTTACTAAGCATTTGCATAATGCAAATTGAATGCCTTCACTTTTCAATATCAATATCAATATCGATCTGCACAGCAGCAGATAAGCAGGCAAACTGATTGACATTGATTTATTGTCGTTTTATGCATTTGGAAATATATTATTTATGATTGACATGCCTCGAGCTACTTGCATTTTTAAACAATTTTATCCAGAGTTTGGATTATGATGTGTGTTATTGATCAAATATTTTATAAAATGACCAAATCCTTATTTAAATAAATTCGGTAGTCAAACGTTTTAGTGTTTTTATTGCTATATGCAAATTTCGATAAAAATTCTTTTGTTAGTTATGAATTTAAAGTTGAAAAGCTTTGATAAAAGTCAACTTTGATATTCAGATAAATCAAGTATATGAAAATTGGAATTTTAGAACGTTTTTTATTCCAGTAAATTTCTGTTTTTTGAGTTTATGAATCTCCACTCGCACAAGTATTTTATTCACATGAATTAAATGACTTGATTTTAACAAAATAAATTCAAATCGAGACTTAAACATATTAATTTATGCTTTTAAATTTGAATAAATACCGCAAGCTAACTTTTTGCACATTGCGTGAATTGCGTTCCGCGAGTAAATCATAAAATAGATTATGATTATTGCCAGCTAGCTTCGCATCGCATTCGCATTCGCATTTGAGTCCCAGTTAAATATACATAAATTCTTTTGCAAGGCTTAGAGCCGCCCAGCAAGTCGAGCAGCAGCAGCATCACATCGCACCATGCTGCACCGCACCACAAATGCCAACGTGCTCAAGTGCTTGACAAATACGTTGAAGCGTTTGTTGTTGGATGGAAGTCGTAAGCAGAAGCGGCGAGGTGTGTGTGTGTGTGTGTGTGCGAATGCCAGCTGCTACAAGCATAGCCATAGCCATTACCGGGACCACAGCTATCTGTGGCTTAACTCTCTCTCACTCACTCTCTCGCCCTCTCTTTCTGAGTTTGTGTGTGTGTGTTTTTTGGTTCGGTTTCTCGTTGTCGTGTGCAACGTAAGCTGAAACCAAACGACGTTTAACAATTTGTAAGTCATGTGTAAACATCATAAGTTACGCGCATTTTCTGTACAAATTATAAGCACTTAATGTTTTCCAACGGGGACAACATGCAGTTAACGAGAAAACGACAACGCGAAAGAAGGAACATACACGTACGTATACGCAACGCGCGAATATTACGCATACGCCATGGCTATACGTTAAGCTGTCGGCTGTAACCAAATAACACACACACATAGAAGATGTTGTTGTTTACTTGTCTCAGTTCTAGTTAGTTAAACAGCAGCCAAGTAATTAGATTTTTCCACTCGAAGCTCTCTGCGCTCAGCGTGCAAATAGTGTTTACACCAAGTGTCAACAAAGCGAACTTGACTTGCCACGCCCGCCTCATACAACCCCATACAATTCAATTAAAACGCAAAATTTGTAATGCATTTAAATGCGTGCGGGGCAAGCAAATGGTTTAGTGACGCTGGTCATACAATTTATCCGTATGCCAAATCTCCAAAGTGTTTGGCATCAACAACTCCGCGAGCTGTTACTTTTCTTATTTTGCTCTAGCCTTTTGGGCATAAGGCAAACTCACTTTTCATACGTGTGTTGTTGTTGCTCGTCATGCCAAAACTTATGGTCTCTATATGTGGCCCGTTGTGGCACAGAACCGAAAAATAGCAACAACAAAAACAAAAAAATGAAACGGGTTTTTTCAACTCTTTTTTCACGCCCATGTTGTGCCCCAGTTACGTGTTTTTGGGACTTAAAACAAAGTTGTAGCCCACAAAAAAAAAAAAAATTGACACTATCCATAAAAGTTTTTTGCTGCTAAAAGTTCAGTTGCCCCGCCCGTTGAGATTTTTCGTAATTTTCTACCCTGCGTGTCTGTTTCAAAGTCGCCATTATACTTGTTCATTAGTTGTTGAGGGAGTTTCAAATTGCATTAAGTCAAAATTCCAATAAATGCAGCCCTTGTTTTTTCCTATAACTATAAAATATCTTTCAATATCTATAAAATTTATGATGCATGCAGATTAAATAATATATTAGGAATAAATATTGTTTATAAAATGTATACAATTTATTTTATCGGAATATTGCATATATTTTACGTGACGTTTTGAAAAATGGCCAAAAGCAAAAGTAATGAAAAAAATAGAAATCGCATAATAAGTATGCTTTTAATAGCAGCAGAATGGTACTACTTTGTACAGAGTAGAAGCTAAAACTAAATTAAAATATTAAAAAAAAAAACTAGGAAAAGTAAAAATACAAAAAACAAAAATGACCTGCGGCTGCAAATGCACAATTTAAAGTCCACTTTATGCATATTTTTAAAATAATGTGGACTTCACTGCATGCACAAAACTTTATGTGAACGATGTGTGTGTGTGTGTGTGTGTGTTTGTGTTTGTGTAGGTAAAACGCTGCCGGCTTTGTATTTGTGCTGTGGACTCAAAAAAAAAACCTGCTACCTCACCCACCTAACACTCCGCTTCCCATAAGCCCAAAGCCACAAAATATAGACAGAAAACGAGACTGAGAGAGAACACAAAAAAAAAAAAATAAAACACTCTATGGTCTGGTTTTGGTCTATGTGTGTGTGTGCGCCGAGCAGATAAAACAGCTGCATATAAATCATGTCATAGCCAAGATAAAGAGTGCAAAAGTAGAAGAAATGGTTGAACGCTACAAAAATGCAGACTTCCACTTGAACTACACAGCGGAGAGTCTGTTAAACTTAAACTGAGACTTTTAGAGTTCGAGGCTAAGCCTCATATAGGCGAAGGGCGAAAGAGAGGGATTAGCTTGGCGCCAAAAGAAGACATTTTTTGATTTAGTCAAGTTGACAGAGTATAAAAATAAGTATTTGTAATTGAATTACATTTAATAGCAACTAAAACAAAATGTTTTATATTATCGGGAATAATAAATGCTTCTTGCAATAGAAAAAACTTGTTATTTGATTTAATTTCTGATTTATTTAATATCTGTTTGATTTTTTAATCCTTAGTTGAGCTATGACTTTTACAATTAAATATATTTCAGGCTTATTTTGTGCTTTCTATTATCTCCACATATAAAATAAATGACAAAAATTATTTAGATTTTTATTGTATCTAAATCTTAAATCGAATAGAAACATAATCTAGCATTTTAAGCTACCATGACTTTATTCAAACTTTGTTGATTTTTAGTCTCGAAAAAACATATCATCAAATAATATGCTTTTTGGATATTTATTTAATCTTTGACAATTTCTATTACCAAAGCAACGCAATAACTTGACAATCAGATTAAAAATTAAATTGTGCAAGAAAACTAGACCAAACTCGGACTTTGACAATTATAAGTTCAGAAGTGTTTTTTGTCCCCTGTGCACACACACACATTCACAGTTTTCCCCATTTTTCCTCTTCTATATTGAGCACGAAAAACTTCTTTACACAGTCACGAACTTCTGTAGAGATCTGTTGCTCCCAGGGCAACCGTAGTAGAAATATGCTCCTTCTGCTGCTGCTGCTGGTATTCGCTAATCCCCAAGTAATTGTACGCTTAAGCGCTGAATGTCAATTTATTGACTTGCACATCTTTTGGAGCACCTGTCACACAGTTAGTTCAGATTGCCGTTTGCCCGTTTATTTGTGTTTCCATTACCTTTGATTTTTCGACAACATTTTCTACAAGTTTTTTTGTCTATAGAAAGATATTCTTGTTTGACTTCGAAGTTGGCCAGCACACAGTTAGCACGTCGCAAAAACTTTCTCTTTACTTCACTTCAATTTTTATTACGCAATATTATATATTTTGATTTGAACTCCAGAGAAAGTTACTGTAGCTCTATTCTTTCCCTTACGGCTGCCACGTCTAATGATGTTAACGTCTTAGAGCTTAGCCGTTAAGTAAATCAGCTTACGATCTCTAATAACTTGAGTCCTTTCACTTAATGGCTCTGTGAAAAACTTTCCAACATGCACAGGCAATATTTCAGCGTCTTTAACTACTGCTTAACGTACAGAGTAGTTCAGTTACGGTGCTTAATTAATGCCAAGCTTGCGAATTTTCATCAGTTTTTTTCCAGTTTTTTTTTTTGCCCATATGGAATTTCAATTTTCTTCTTTATCTTTAGTTGAAATGAGGAAGAAAGCAATGAGGAATATTTTCAATTATTTTGTGCGCGCTCTCTCTCTTTCTCTCTCTCTCTCTCCCCCTCTTTTTACACGGCGAAAGGCAATAGCAGCGTGTGTCCTTTCTCACAGGATGGTGTCGCTGCATGTTTCCGGCGCGTGCATCGATGGTCATAAATTTTTAAACAACTGAAATTACAATTACTCCGGCACCCCGAATAGCGAATTGTTTCGAAAAATCGCATAATGAAGGCAATCCATATTAAAATATAAATCACGCCATTGCAGACAGCAAAGTATCCTTCGGACAGGATATTTGTACGCGTGTGTTTGTATGCATTTACCTTCCAGCTGTGTGTATGGGAACAATAATAATATATGCCCAGCTGTCAGTCAGCAACAGCAGCAGCAGCACACCCGTGGCAAATAATTAATTGCTAGCATTATGAAACCATTCAAACAGCAACCAGCAATCAGAGCGAAAGATCTCGCGAGAGAGAGAGAAAGAGAGAGAGAGTTTTAAGTGCGGCCACCTGTCAGTATCAGAACTGTGCTATCAGTCTCTTTCTCTTTTATACCTTCGCCACTTGAGCACACATTATGGCTACCATAATTTGCAGCTTGTTGTGTGAGAGTGTGTGCGTGTGTGTGTGTGCGTGTGTGTGGCTGGCCAATTGGCGTTCATTAACAGCGCGTAATTGCGGCCAAGTGGGTTTTGCCTTCTTTTTTCCGGCTTCTCTGTAATTTTGTGAAGTATCATCAGTTGGATATGCTGCTGCCACAACTACAACCAGCAGCATACAGCAATTTTATCTTTGAAGTTATTTAAACATCAATTTCAGTTCGGAACAGAACATTTTTTTAACAAGCGAATTAAATCCAAACTAAACTGTGTAACAAGATATAATTATACTTGCAACTCATTTGCAACTGTTGCCACACAAAAAAGGATGTATATATTTTTGAGTGTTTATCAAACTTGCAAAACTTGTCGAGTTTTGACTAGAAATTGCATTCGTTATTTACAACTGCGGTTGAGGTTGGCGGGGGCTGTTAGAATTGCCCCGAGTACTTGTTGAAAAAGTAATATTCAGCTAATTGTTATGCTGCAGGAGCTTTGTAAGTTTTCTTTCATCTTATTCAACGTTTATTGCAGGGCGCAAAAAGTTCTTATTGAAACTTCTTGGCCAGGATATTAGCCAGGCATTCTTCAAGCACAGATGCTGTCATTGTCGCCGCCGACGCTGCTGCCGCTGTTGCTGCTCCAACTGTGTCCTTGTTTTTATAAGCTGCGTTGCTTGTAATCAGTTAAGGATATTCATGGACATGACTATGATTTTAGTGCATCCAGACATAGTACATACATCTACATCTACTGTTAGGCGCCAATTCGCAGCGTGTGCTCTGATGGCTCTTTTCTTCTTCTGCCTTCAAACACAAAACCTTAACAAGAGAAAACTGCAATGCTATGCAAATCCAGCAGCAATAGCAACAGCAGCAGCAGGGGCAACATTGAGCTCTCTCTCTCAACACGACATCTGGCTGGTGATGAAAGCACTTTTTGCCTGTTCCCGTCATCAACATGCCAGCAGTGTCCTTTGTATCCTATGTTGTTGCCCCGCCACTCTTGCACAATATATGGTAACAGAACAGTAGAGTAGCTCGTAGCTTTAAGCACATAATCAGACGATTTGCAGGCATTATGACCGGTCAGCTGGATGGACAGCGAAACAGATGTCTTTCCTCTATTCCTCGGCCTCTCTAAGCTATTTAACTTGTCCTTGCGCCTGTTACTGTAGCTTTTTAAGCTTCCTTTGGTACGCATATTTTGTATAAAAACTTTTTCTTCAAGATTTTGGAAATAAATGAAAGAAAGTACGAAAATGTTTGGTTTGATAATAAAATATTTTTGGTGTAGAACATTAAGTAACATTAAATCACAAATATTTTGATTGTTACTTGCAAAGAAACATTTTTTTTATGGTCTTTTCAGCTCTAAGATTTTAAGTAACCAATTTCATAAAGTTTTCAAGTTACCATATTTTAAAAGAAGAGTTAAAGCATGTTGCTGTGCCTCTTCCCCATTTCGTGTCTTTTGCTGCAGCTGATGGGCATTGCTTAAGCTTAAGCTTAGCTTGTCGCACACTCAAAAGCTACACGCAATCTAGTTAAAAGACACTTTCGAAACCTTTTTCTCCGACACAAAAACTTTCTACTTTTGAAAGTAGCTTTAGCGTTAACCGCACAGATTTTGCCATTTCCCTTTTCTTATATTCCTTTGCTTTTTTCGTTACGTGCCTCTAATCTTAGGTAACACACACAAAAAAAATCCTATCAACTATCTTTGTGTGTGTGTGTCGAATGGAAATCCGTTTCTTTTGGTCATCACACATACTAAGGTGCCATATCATGAAACGTGTAGCTCGTTTTTTTTTTGTAACTATTTCATATGCTGACGTCTTGCACTATTTTCCCAGTTAGCCTCGTTTCCATCTTGCTGACAGTTCTTCTGTTCATCTCTTTTTTTTTGTATAGGTTTTTTATGCGATTTTCATTACCGGCTATCTGGTTGCCATTGCCCTTATTTTCTTGTTACACTTGCTTAAAGAATTATTACCAGAAATCGTTTTGTATTTCGTTCTTTTTTTGTAGTCCATTTTTTTTTCTTTTTTTCATTTCACAGCACTAAAAATGACAGCTGACACTTGCGCTTAACCACAGAGATTTGCTCTGGCCATGTCCATTTCTTCTCTCTCTCTCTCTTATTCTCTCTCTCTCTTGTTCGCTCGTTCTCTGTCGCTTTTGCATATGTCTGTTTTATTCTGTGTGGCCATCAAATTGCGGTCCGTCTGTTTGTTCTGCGTACATTTGGAGCAGGCAAGCTGTAATTGTCGTTTGTATTACCACTGACGAAGTTAAGCGTTGTGGGTCTTGTGGTTTTCCTGTCTCCGGAACGTGGCCAGCTTCCCGCTCTCGTCCCAGTTCTGCCTTGCCTGTTGCCAAATGTGAAAGTTTCGAAGACAGCGGAAAAGTCTATAAAGAAGAAAATCAGGTCGAAGCATTTGACTTGACAGGTTTATAGCTCACACAGATTGCAAATTAAAAACGTGTTGCCATCCATTTATCTAAGCTTATTTTATAAAATGTTTTTAAATTACTTTTTATTAGTATCTCTTCTTGTTAAGAGAAGTGTGGGAGGGTTTTTTTTTTAAATAGATGCATATATATCTAATTAAATTATTTTATTATAAAAATATTTTTTCTGCATTAATAAAAGTATTAATTGATTTTTACTTTAATTTTTTTCATTCCCAGTCTATTTTTTGTCATTCATTGGATATTTTTTAATCCGCTGGTTTGTGTCCATTTTGACGCTTCATAAATATTGTTATTGGCTTAAAAGTCAGTGAGAGGAGTACGAGTGAGATTAATTGTAAATGAAGCTCGGTGTCAGCTGTGTGTTTTGTTCTGTTGTATTATGCCAAACTGTGTGTGTGTGTGTGTGTGTGTGCTAATGTTGTTGTTATTGTGGTTGCTTCGAATGTTGTTATGTGCATACATTTGCATTCAATTTGAGTTATATAAACGGACTTACCCTTTGTGGTATACCACAAGACCCCACACCCTATCCTGGTAGCCCTCACTTATTGTTGTTCTCGTATTTGCTGTTGTTGTCTGCTTCAATGTTTGCTTACTTGGGCTGAAAATTTACATGAAAGCCCCCCAAGTGGGTTTGGGGCTGAGAAAGATACCTTTTGGTTCTGCATTCGTCATCAAAAACTGATTCTCTTCTCTTCTCTTTTCCGTATCACATGGCGTATACTCAATTTTTAGCACTCTTAACACTTTGTTCAGTTGTTGTTAATTGTTTTTTTTTTTTTTTTTGTTTCTTTCTTTGGATAAGCAATCGATATTTTTGTGTTTGCGTAGAGTTTCGACTTTTTGTTATATTTTCGTACACTCCGTTTTTGAAGTGCATAAAGCGTCAAGTGGATTGTCCATTGTTGTTTCAGCTATATTTTTTTGTGTTTGCAGCATTTTATAATTGCTAGAATGTTTGGCTGCAGCTGCCTTTGGGCATGGTCATAAAATATGCCAACGGATTTGTGTTGGCTCTGCGAATTTTCGAGTGGTTTATGTTGGCTAATGGAATATTCTTTCATCTGGGGATTTGACACGTTCAATGCCAGCATATTGTTTTCACTCTACGTTTAAAATACCCAAAACAATAAATTTTGGTATTTTAGTTTGAAAACACAGACTTCCTTCTCCCTCTTCCAGTTAGAGAACAAAAAAATGGCTATCAATATTTATGAAACATAATAAATTTTCAAACTTTTCATAAACGCTTAACACAAGCTTAAGTCGTACTTTATTTTTTGGGGGTTTGTCAAAGCAAACTTTCGCAAGCGTCCACTTTGGAATATAACAAAGCATAAAGGAAACGCATTAACATTAAATCCAAAGAGAACAAATGGCTTAGAAAATATTTTCCCTAACAAATTGACATAAATACGACGATAGCCGCCGCCGCAGCCGCAATATGAAACAAAAACAAAAAAGTATTATCGATAAAGCAGGCGGCAGTGTAACGACCATGAAAATAACAACTTCTATGACAAAGAACAAACAAAAGCCAGCTGACAAAATAACCTAATAAGATTTGGTTCAAAAATGTATTTAATTTCATTTTATTGGCTTAAGTTAAAGGCTCCCAAAACAGACAGCCCAGTAAAAGCGACGCTGCCCGGCGACAATCCAATGTGAAATCATTAATCTTTTTATGCTGAATCAGAAGCAGTCACACCAGTCAGACGACAAGCCAGAGACATTTGCCTAGTCACTGTCTAAGACATTCGCCATTTGCAAATGAGCTGGCGGCTTTGTTGGCTAACAACCACGACTTAATGGCTACAGAGTTATTTACACAGCTGCCTCTTGGCATTAAAACAACAACAATTGTAGATTTATCCATAGTGATTAACTTTGTGATACTCTTTGTCAAATCATATTCATATTCATATTAAAAATTTATCTTGATGATCATGTCTTACTCTATTTTTACAGGGTATTTTATTTAACCACAAATACAGCAAAAGAAACAATTTGTATTATTTTGCGCTGTTTATTTATTGGCAATATATATATAATATGCACTTGGCTCGTTCAATTTTGTTTGCCATTTTATTTGTAATTATATTTTGGCCTGTTTGCTAACAACTTTCATGTTGTATTTGGTCAGCTCTTGATATTGTCAGTGTGGGTGTTTCAACTTAATTTGCGCTCAGCAATTGAAATTAAAAATTAAAACGCAACATGAAGCAGCCCCAGGGAGAACCATCCCCTTAAGCAATAAAAATGAGAAATATTCGCCTGTTAACTTGTTCATTACCCTAATGGAGCGCTTTTCGTACTGTGTGTGTTTGTTGGGGGACACAACTGCAACTGGTACCGGTTTCTGGGCATCATCTAATATTCTTGGACCGCTTGGCACTTCAAAACCCGATTCCATTTGCCCCCATTGTGAGTGCTTTTTGTCTGCTTTATGTTGAGTTTTGCTCTTCACAAAGTTTATTTTCTGCATTTAGGCAGGCTCGTTGTTTATTGTGTGTCCCTTTTGCACGGGTGTCAGCACAGAGTTTAATAGGTAGCTGGGTGGTGGGTGTCGCGGGTCACATTGTTTTTAATGTTTTAACGCAACGCTGTTATATTTCATTTAAATGACATTTTAATTAATGTCAACATTTTGTTATTGCGGCAATTTTTCCTTGTAATTTAGGCATTAAAAAAAAAAAGCATTGGCGGTGGTGTGGTTTGAAGAATGTCTCTAAGATGACTCTGTCTTTGCTCCTAAAAATTTTAATTTATTTTTGTGGCTCTATTTTTTAACCTAATATGATTATTAAATGAAGAAATTTTCACCGCGTTTGTTTAAGAGTTGTTAATCGACTTGAAAGAATTCTTTGTTAATTTGTGTTTGTTGAAAAAATTTCATAAATTTGATTAGATTACAGATTTTGCACTTAACCTCATTTTGATAAATATTTTCACATAAAAAAATTATCTTTTATATATTATTTCTCTCGTAATTCCCTTCCATTCCTTTGGACATATTTATTGACAGCAACTGACTCAAAGTTTATATGGTTTAATGCAAGTGTCGATTCAAAGGACTTAACTGCATTAAACAGATTTACAAGAGCGAAAAAAACATACAATGAAAAAGGATCAAAAATCGCGTGTATGTGTATGTGTGTGTGAAAGGGTTGTGCATAAACTTCAAAAGCAAGTCAACTACTAATCTTGAGCTTAACGTCAATTTTAATCCCCCAAAACAAAGTCCACGCTGACAGTTGAAACTTTGCCAAAGTAAAATGTCGAACAAGGCATAAGCACACACACACACACACAAACACACACACACTTATACACACCGATTTAGACAGCAACGTTCTATGAAATTGTACACAAGAGAGCAACAAAAAAAAAAGAAGAAGAGCAGACCAAAAAAATCACCAAACAACTTTTTAGTTACAATAAATTATATGCAACAGTTTAAAAAAAATTGTCAAAAAAAAATAATGTAAAGATGAAAACCAAAGCAGAGCGTAAAACCAAAAGAGTTAACAACGAGGCGGCCAACTGAAATGTTTGCCAAATAAAGCACTTGAGGGAATTGCACATAAAAGAGCAAAGGTCGTAGTTGTAGTTGTACCGTTAGGCTCATGGCTCATGGCTCCTGGCGCTCCTTTGGCTCTTTGCTCAGCCACATCAGAGGCCCATCATTGGCATGTGGCAGCCAACAAAATGGGAGCGAAATGAATCCATTCATTTGGGAACGCATTGGCATTTTTGTGTGTGTGTGTGTGTGCAGTTGTAGGTGTGCTCCAAATATTTGCAGGTAGAAACGAAAAGTAAAAAGGGAACTCACGACAAATCCCAATGTGCCGGGCACTTTATTGCAATCCCTTTAAATAAGTTTTTTATTATTTGCTACCTGGAATAGCTCTGGCTGTTTGCCTTCCATCTCCCTGCTCATCGTTCTCTCTCTTTCTCTTTCATTCTCTATTTCATTCTCTACGTGCAAATGCGCAAACAAATGTGAATTCTTTGTGTTCGCTTTGCAGTAGCTGTAGTTCTTGACATACACTCAGCGAATTTAACTTAGAGCTTAGAATATTTGATATTAATTTGGTATAAAATTTCTTCTTAAAAATACAAGAAATATATCATATGACAAGTTTTTATGAACATAATTGTATAATAGTTTTTGCTGTTCCATTAAATTTAAATTTTAAAAAAATGTATTAGAATAAAAATTTATTTTTAATTTATTTTCAATACTTTCTTTTCACTTCTAGCACAACTTTACCACTTTTTTTTCACTGTGTAATACTCTGTGTAACTCTTTTCAGCTTTTTTTTTAGTGCTTTTGCTTCTAGTTTCATCTCGAAGTCCCTTTTTTTCGATTTAAATACAAATCCTATTTCTTGGCCTTGCCACATAGTGCATACAACAATGCGTTGTAACTCAAGTTGGCCAAAACCAAATAAAATATGGAATTACTTAACGGCAAGTCAATGTGTGTGTGTGTGTGAGGGCGGTTGTGTGTTTGTGTTTGAGTATTTGCGTGAATGTCTATTTGTTGGCGGTTCTGCCAGATCTTTTGTGCTGACTTTACCTGGGATTCTATTTGCCCCAGATGTGATTTGTTTAGCTGTTGCTGCTACAACATTCGCAAATAAATACAACAAAGCTTAACCCCCATATGTCAGTTTGTCTTTAAACTCGAGTGTGAAGGGTTTATTTTGAAATGTGTGTGTGTGTGAGTTGCTCCTGCTGTAAGTGCTACATGTGTTTCAGTGGGGACTTCAAAAAAGTAATGTTGTTTCGCTGAAATTGTTTTTTGAAGGGACTTGCAAGAACAACAAACACATTGAGCATTTGAAAAGTGACAGCTGTTGCTATTTATTTGTCCAAACGCTCACACGTGGCGTATGATTGATATTTGCGCTTTGGGGCAACTTGCAGTAGTGAGATTTGACCAGACACTAAAGGCCTTTCTTTCGCAAAATAAAAACATAAATCATGTTTCTTGCTGAACTTTTCAACAAATAAAGAGGCTCATTAAAATTTTGTTGAAGAATAATATTTTTCCTTAAACGCCGCTGAATACGTTACAAAATAAAGGATGCTGCTGCTATTTCGTCTTCATCGTCATGCTTATCATCAACATTATATATGGGGTTTTTTTTTGTATGTCAGCGCCTTGAGAGAACTCATCAAAAATTCAGAATGCGTTGGTAAAATCTTATGAAAGCTCAATGCCATGTTGATGACATTCATTGTTCTGTGTATGTGGAGAGAGGGTGGTTTTGGCGGGGGCTCTCGCCGCTTCAAGGCTTTCTTTTCTTTGGGCCGCACATATGCTTAAGACACTGAAATTTTAAGCAAAACTTCTTAAAATTTATACACATCCATATGAATGTCTATGAGTTTTCCGGTTTTCAGAATTTTATTCAATGCCCCTTTTTTGTTGTCGTTTTGCTATTTTGTTTTTTGTTTTTTTTTTTCTGGCTTTCCCTCGGCTTTTAACAAATTTGTTAGCCGTCGCCAAGTGACTTTTCAAGTCTTCATTTCCTTTTCTTGGATTTTCCTTTTTTTGTTTTTCTTTGTTTATTTTATATTTTTTGTTTTGTTACCAGGTGTTGGGTGTTGTGCTTTTCAACAGTGAAGAAAAAAAAAACTTTTCATATGAAAAATTCAGCAGCTGTCATCTTTTGGATTATGCTTTTTAACAACAAAAATTTCTATGGAATGACAATCCAAATGGAAAGAAAAAATCTTATGAATTTATATGAGTGCTATGTGTTTAAATTCTATATTAAAAATTCCATTCCAAGATGAATTTATTTGGCAAAAAAAAATGGGTAAAGACAGAAGGTAAAAAGGCATTTAAATTATGAACTTTATTAAGAACCTTTTAAAATTTGTTGTCATTTTATAAGTCAATCAAATTATAAAGACATTTAACAGCCTTTAACCATTTTGTTTCTAGTTTCAATTATCTGGCTTAAAGGTCCCCTCCAATCAATTTGCCTTGTCCATTCAAACTGTGATAAATTTATGTGCATAAGTCTATTATCTGGTCTTGTTCTACAGCATCTTTAATGAATGAGTGGACTTATGGCCCCAGCTGCAATTTCATTAAAGCCTATCCGAACCGAGCCGAGCAGCCGACAATTTATTAAGTGTCGAGAGTTTAAAACAGATCCGCTTCACACTTTGGCTTTGTAAGTGGGTGGAAAGGGGAAAGTACGCAAAGTGCTCAACAGAATGAAACAATTTTAATTTGCTTGAGGGGCGGGGTGTCAGAGTAAAACATCAACTTGCAACAAGCAACAAAACCGAGAGCGTCAAGTAAACCAAACGGAAAATTCTTCTACCCTTTTTTTCTGCTGTTGCTGCTGCTGTGGGCGTTGCAAGTGCCAAGTGTTGCGTCTCATAAATAAGACAAGAAAAAGAGTGTGCAGAGAGAGTAGATGGGGGCTCTCTTTCTCTCATCGTGTTAAAAGCATATTTTCTGCTTTTAATTGCAATATATTCTCTTAGACAAAATGACTGATGATGGCTGGAGTTGGTTGGTTGGCTGTAGTTGGTTGGTCAGCAACAATATATATATATATATATATATATATAAGTATATATATTGCCATGAAATTTGCACAAGGCAGGAAAACGGGAAGCCAACAACGGAGACAGCCTCCTCGTTTGACTGCTAAATGAGCAAGGCAAACACTCATCCGCCCCGTTGGCCCGTTGCAGCATTGTGGTCGCCAGTTGTTGGTTACTGCGGTCGTGTTGTTGTTGCTGTTGCATCTCTCTGTGAGAGTTATAAATAACTCTTGCTAGCAACTACAGAAGAAAGCATTGTCTTAGGCTGCAAACGAAAAGAAAGAGTTGCCTTTTTTCACCCAACGCCATTTTGATGATGAATAAATGAAGGCGGCTTTTGTTCGTTTGTTCGCTGGCCAAAACGAAAATTTACCACTTGCATTCACTACACAGTGGGCCCATTTCTCAGGGCACTACTCGAAAATGGAATAATTAAAATTGCTTGCTCATACTTTGCACTTAATCTTTAAGCTCAAAGTTGTCGTTAGCAAAAACAACAATTTTTCACTAACAAACAAATCTCAAAATTCGCTTAACTTATTTAGTTCCATTCATCGTTTGCCAGTCGACAAAAGCAACTGGAAAATTGTGCGAATGAATAAAATACAGCCAAGTCAGCCTGGTAGAAAACTCATAATAATTTCCTTTTTGCTGCTGCTGCTGCTGCTGCTGCCAGGCGGCATAAATTTTATTATTGGCATTGCCAAATGCAGCAATAACATCAAGCTCAAGATTTTCATCATCATACTACTCTTTCTATACTGTTTTTTGTTCTCAGATTTTTTATGCACTTTTGAACAAACTATGCAAACTCAAACAAAATGATTAATGAAGCTTTGAAAAACTTGAGCGGAAATTTAATCAAGCGCGAAAGCAGATCGAAACAATCGTAACAAAAAAAAAAAAAAAAATAGAAATGGCAAACTTATAATAAGCTTGAAATTTGTACAATATGCTTCGCTGTGGGTGGAAATAAAACAAAAGAAAAATTAACACTAAGCTTTTTGAACAACGAAGATTATATACCCTCTCAGCGACATTACTTATTATAACTTGTGCTTGAATATTTTGATATGCAAAAAAAACAAAGGGTAACAAACTTGAAAAGTGTACTAAAAATAACAACGATGGCGCTTAGAAAATAAATTATGCCATGGTTATGGGAATTGGCTGCTGCGATTCTAAGGACGCTGTGTGATTTATTACGCGATTTTTGACAAGCATTTATTCAGAGTATTGTTTTTGGTAACCCATGCCAATGAATAAAAAGTGTAGAATGAGAGGAAGTCGGATAGAGTTAAATGAATTGCTGCCCCGTAAAATAGATTTCTCCTAGGTTTATTTATGTTTAATCGAGTTTTATACCATAAATTTGCCAGACAAAGCATTAAAACTAGCATTTTAATTATAGCCCCAAAACATAACAATAAATTATTGGATATAATAAAAATAAATATTCCTTTAGTACAGCGCATTTATCAACATAACAAAGATAAACTATTGTTCATTTAACTATATTTACATTGATTAATTAAAGCTACAGACTTAACTGATTTGAACGGGCCAAAAAATAAATATTTATTTATAAGCTTGCCACATATTTATTTGACAGATGCTGTCTGTCTATTTCTATTTTTTTTTTTTTTTTAAGTAGGCAATCAGTTAGCTTTAAAATTGTTTTAGTTACACATTATTAATAGTTCTTTGAGAGATTGTGTTTTGTCTTTTGCCGCACGTGTTACAAGTCAACCCAAATATGTTGTAGGTAGTCAAAAACATTCATCATGGCTGTCAGTTTGATGGGTTAAAATTTCATTAAAGCATTTGACCATTATAGTAGATTTGGGTTTCTTTTTTTTCGGGGTGCCTTACTCTGATCCCTTTGTCTTACTATAATCAAGTGACCCGCATAATATGCCTATTTGTTTTTGACGTATTCTACGAGCTCCCCAAGAAGACACACCATCAATTTTATAACCCAACTAATTTGCTGTCTCTCTTAGTCTCTCTCTGTTTTATTGACGTCACGCCCTGTCTGTTCCGTATTTGAAAGGTTAACGCCTTATTGACAGCCAAATTTGTGAGGCTAAACCAAGAAACAGGAACAGAATGAAGTCCATGTCGCTTGGCGTGGGCCAATTATTATCATAAGCCCAAATGAAGATGACAACGTTGACAACGTTTGACCGCCTTGTGAAACTTTTAATGATACTGTTAAGGTTCGCTACCAGCCGGCAGCAATTTTCTCAACGTTTTCGGGGGGGTGGCAATTAATCACAGTCTCCGATTTCGCTTTTTCCAGTTCAGCAGCAGTAGCGTCACTTTATTTTTATGACCCAGCAGCAGACCCAGGCGCAAAAGGAAGTTGAAGCTGTATGTCCGAACGGCGCACGTTCAATTGTTTTATGCCATCTGTGTGGTGCTTCGAGATACTTATTCAAGTACCTGCAACAAAAGTATATTTTTCTTTTTTATTTGCTTTCCTTTCGCTCGCTTTATGGTGTCCTCGCTGATTGCTGCTTTTTGGAGTGCTGCTGTGTAACTTTGTTTTCAGCGCCGTGAACGTCAATTTGTCTTAAACACTAAATGTGCACTGCCAAAAATATGATATCAAATTGCAAATTGATTTGAATGCAGAAACCTAAAACTAAAAACTCTTCACATATTTTTTATGCTTTTCTTTGTGCCGCAAATTTATTTAAGTGTATCTATGAAGTTGGAACGCTCCGCTGAAAGTTTTTTAATTGCCATTTGAAGCATTTTATGCAGCTGCAGCCTCTCAAAACTCTGTCTGTGTTTGTTGCTATTATTAAATTAGTTGCGGGCGATTTGCGTTAATTAAAGTGAAATTTTATGGCTTTTTGAACCTGTAGCATTCTGCGTTCCTCTTTTGACTTTCTCTTCATATTTGAAAAGCTTATTGCCTGGATGCATAAATAATAAGTTTGCACTGCAATTTGCCAATGAATAGTAATTTGTATTTTGTCGAAAGATAAATAAAAGCCAGAGGAGGTTCTTTATATTATGTCAAACTCAAGTTTGACAATGCTTATTTTTAAGTACACTCCCTTTTCAATAAATCGCTTAACATGCTCCAGTTTTAATTGTCAATCAATTTGATGTGACAAAAAATGTTGAAGAAAAAATGAATTTATTATCATTTCTTTTTTTTCAACATATTTTCGAGAGCTTCAATCGTAAGTCGAACGCTTATCTCAAGCTTTTGCCAATGCCGTTCATCTTCATAAAGTTGAACTGTGTCTGAGCAATCTGTCTGTGCGCGTGCGTGTGCATGTGTGTGCGTTGAGCTGAATCTTAACCGAAGCATCATCATTTATTTATGCTTGCCACACAAGAACAAGTAGCAGGTCTGACAGCAATGACGACAACACCTGGCAAGGAATCTGTTTGCTGCTGCTGCTGCTGCTGATGTTGCTGGTTTTTGGGTTGCTGCTGTTTGTTGTTTTTGTTGTTGCTGTTGCTTCGTCTGCTGTTGATGCATTGGTGTGGTTGCCGTGTTAATAACACGTCAACACCAGAGCATATGAAACATACGCCACACAATGCTTGTAGGTTGTGGAAGGGGGAGGGAGAGAGAAAAGGGGTTTTAATCGGATGTTTCGTTTCCACTGGCTTTACACTAAACGCTATTTATGGCTCACATTGCGCTCTTCGCAACGCAGCTGGCAATGAGCCATCGACACACTTCTTGGCTTGCAAATTGCAATTAATTAATTGAAGTACTTAAGCGATGCGCCTGCATGGCGGCAACCCCATTAAGACCAACGCAGCAGCAAAACTGCAACAGCGAGCAAAATTGCAACCGCAACTCCATTTTCAAATGGGTGTCACGTGTCCTTTACGCTTGACGGTGCCTCTCAGTGTCTTGAGTCTGCGTGTTCTCTCCTGGCAAAACCCACTGAGCTGGCTTATTAATGTGGCTTCACAATGCGGCAGCTATTAGCGGCAAAAACGACAGCCATTAACAACAACACGGACGCCACCACAAACGGGGAGTCTTGTGTCTGTGCATCTGCAACAACTTTGAAATTCTCACGATATCTTTTCTTTGGAATTCAATTCAGTTCTGTTCTGTTTTCTTTGCATGCGCGACTCAATTGCATTGCCTCAGGTGCATAAGTGACATATTTATTATGCAACAAGCGCTCAATTAATATGCTCAATGCGTGCAATCAAGCTGCGAAATATCATGCATGCCTCTTGTGCCAAAAGAAAACACATGCAGAAAATCATTAACCATAAATATTGAAATAATATTCAAACGAACAATAATATCATATACCCTTTAAAAGTACATTGAAAAAAGGTGGCAGGCGGGAAGAAGAACTGTAAATTTGTAAAATTGTAAATTACTCAAAAAAAAGATTTCCAACTATTTTTCATAGCTCTGAACATTTTTTTTCAACATCTTAACCAGTTAGTACTAAAACTTTGTGTTTCTGAATATTGCTTGTTGTCGTTGTTTGTTTATCATCGAAACATAATTATAAATATTATTCGATTAAATTTTGCTCTCGATATTCATCGATAACAACATGGTAGCTAAAAACTTATTTTTCAATTTTGTTTTTTTCTTAAGCAATTAAGTATTGTTTTGTGTTTGTTATACTGCTGTTTTAAGTATCGGTACTTATCGTTACAAATATCTCGATATTTATCGGTAACTACAGTTTACATCTCTATCACGGGGTATTTACTACATCAGAACCTCAAGCATTTCCCAAGAAAATATCTTTTGACGCTGTGGCAACACAAATATAAATAAAAAGCTTACCAAAAGAAATATGGAAAATTCGTGGAACATAAAGTTAATGAAATGCGGAAAAACTTAATGACATCCAACAAATTGCAGCTGTCAGCCTACTTACATATATTTTCATATTTATTTTAAAAGACGATATACACGATTCTTATTAATTTCGCTTGAGCTGCAGAAATCGCAAATTTAATACATAAGTGGTACTGCGGCCAGGGACAATCAGATAAAACCATCAACGGCAACCTCAAAAGCAATATTTATTTTAATTATATATATTATATATATAAAAATAAAAATATAAAAGAAATGAAAAACCGAAAGACGAAAAATAATACGAGTGCAAAATGTGTTCTTATTGAAATATTCATTGAAAAAACAATAATATTGCGTATACGCAATAACAACAATCAACAAAAACAACACAGCGCCAAACGGGCAATATTAAAAAGAAATATAAACATCCAACATATATTTACTCATATAACAAATGAGGGCAGACACAAAAGTAGTGAAAAGATGTTTGCAAAAAACATAAAACTAAAGTTTTAAATATTTTCTATTGTTAGATTTTTTTCATGCCAAATAAATGAGAATCCTCTTAAAGAAGAAAACCAAAAAAAAAAAAAAAAGTAGAAAACGAACGTATTAAATTAGCGCCAAAAACAATATCAAACTCGCCTCGCAAATATGAAATGCAAACAATTTAAAATGGCAAACACGTGATTTAAAGGCCAAAAGGTTGTGCGAACGTAAAAGTGTTGGTTAAGGGCGGGATCAACAATAATTCCCGTTGTAATGTGATTCAGCAAAAGAAACACGACACTTCATACTATAGGAAATCAAACGTTTTTTCAGCGCAGTGAGACAAGGTAAAACATATTTAATTGGAACTCAGCACAAATTCAAATAACAAGGTACGAAAGTGAAGGAAACTTTGATCGAGGACAGGTAATAAATATAGCGTGGAAAAAGTTTGATTAATTATTTGGGTTAATTGAAGTTGAAAAGGGAAAAATGGAAATGTAAAAAGGAAACAATAATATTTCCGACTGCAAAATGTTTTCAACAGATGAGAATAATATTTCTTTGCTATAACAAGAAACAAAGAATTCACACAAAATTACCAAAACATGTTGCAATTTACGCTTTCTCTCGAAGAAGAAGATTTCATAAGGATAATAAATATGACTAGGACATGACTCGATTAATTTCGGAACGAGAGGGAGGGGGAAGGGGAAATGACTCGGCACTCAGCACGAGATATTTAATATGGTGTATAAAGTATTTGATTAAATGAACCTTTTGAAGCATATGCTTGTTTATTATGAACTACGTACATATATCAGCCATAATGAATTCAATTAATTTACTCACACCCAAAACAAAAAACACGCGACGGCATTTCTTTTAGCATGCTTCATAGCAAACGACTTTGACCTTGTCTCGGCATCATGATGATGACTGATTATTGCTGTTAGTGTGTGTGTGTGTGTTTGTGTGTGTGAAAGTTTGCGTGTGACGTTGATTCACTTTTACTTTGTTGCCTTCCTTCCTTTGTTTGAGGCACGTTCCTGTGGTTTTATTAATGTGCGCTTAATGTTTGCCGCCAAAGACACCGTCTGGCCATCTAATATTATACTCAAATGCATTCTTCACATTCATAATAATAATAAACCCACTTGAAGCAACATTGTCTCATTTTTATGAACACCACAAAATCGTCCTTCACGTTTACGTTTTTAAACAAACATGCCAAGGCCGCCATCATATATCAGAAAAGTCTCTCAGTTCACACAAATTTTTATGTTTCCATTTCAAGTGCTCGGATAAATTGCATGTGATTTTTTCAAAATCGCTGACGCTTAATTATTGCTGTCTGCGAACTTTAACTTTGTTTGTAGTTTAACCGCAATTTTCCAAAAAATTTTTGTCTCTGCAATTTTACGCAAATTTATGCAATTAAAAGTTTCTTCTCAAATGTGTTCGTGTGTGTTTGAGCCATGTTGTGGCTAATTGGCAGCACATTAATTTACACACACACACACACACATGCATTACGTAATGCCAAGTACATCATTTTTGTCTATGTTATATAGATTGAAAGCAAAAATGTGTATAGATATATTTTTGGCAACACATATTTTGGCCATGTTGCGAGCAACAACACCAAAAAAAGGCAGAATAGCATAGAATAGACGCAAACATAATGCGTCTATTTGCCACTTAATGAATTTTCCAATAGTGTGCCATAAGTTGGCCATAAATATAGGGGGCAGGGCGTTTACGACCAGAGCAAATGGCAAACCTGTGTTATGCCGTCCTCCATTCAGCCAAGTGACTCTTCTCCTTGTGCTTGTGCTTTGCTTTGGGGCCTGCCAACTTGGCACAAACTTTTGCTTGAAGCACTTTTTGTTGCAAGTGGCAAATAAAGCAAACGCCGCGCAACTTAGTTTCTTTCAAACTTTTTTTTTTTGCCCAGCAGCAGCAGCAGCAAATACGGGGTAAACAAAATCCGTCGACTGTGTCGCAGTAGCGCCGGCATCATCAGGTCTGTGTGCCAAGTTAAATGTAATTGTAATTTTTAATTTTAAGTGCTTGCCAAAAAAAAAAAGAAAGAAAGTAAGAGTAAGATAATATGCAAAAGTATTTTGTGCCAGCAATGCAAATGTTAATTGCGCAACACATAACTCATAGCAAGTGGCAAGACAGAGAGAAAAAGAGAGATAGAGCCAACAAGATGCAGAGATATGCCAGCAGATAGTTGAGTTTATATATACATGTATGTATGTGCTCTGCTATTTTAAACCCCTTTAATGAGTCCTGCACCATCATAATTGGTTCGGTGCTGCAAAAGACAACTTCAAATGTTGCCAGCTGCAGGTTTTTGCTGCCGTTTCTGGGTACAATAAAGTATTGCTGCGACTGCAGTGTTCCATAAATCGCATGCGACACCATTTCGCCAGGTTTTTTATTTTCAAGGAGTTTTTATGTTGACTTAAAAAACTTCATATATGTTTAATTATGAAAGATATCAAAAAGATTTTAATGGGTATGCTTTCATTCAAGAATTTATTTGAGTTCTTATGGGCACATTGCCACAACGACGACGCTTCGATTATGTTTCAATTCCCACTGAATGCCCGGCGTCCAGCTGCTCATTTGAAAGCCACACCAGTTGCATGTGACTACCATACCATTACCGCGCAAAAGAATCCACATCGCGCTAACGAACTCCGTTGGACTGGTGCAGCATTTGTGCAGTGAGCAAAAGTAGCAAGCCTGTAGCGCTCCTTTAACTTTAAACGGTGCATGTTGTTGTTTCTGGTGTCCACATCTTCTTGCAAAAATGCTGTTCTCGCGGATGAATTAGTGGTCATTGTTGCTTAGCACTGATCTGTCTGTTTGTCTTTGTAATAGTTCATTTAATACGGATTGCTGGGAATGAAATAATTTTTTTTTTTCTTGTTTGATGTGTGCTGTGTAGCTACTTGTAAAATAATGAACATTTTAGAAAAAATATTGAGCTAGACCTGAAAAAGTTGTGCTGCCGTCTGACGCAAAACTCAAAGCTAACTTGATTGTGGGGCTTATTTTTTGGCTATGCTGTGCACTAGTGGCCGTTAGATTAATACTCGATTCGTTTTTGGTACAGTTGTGCGTTCGTCTGACATCTAATATGTAGAATTCTCATATCACACTGTTTGTAATCATATTCCTCCGAAACGGCTTGAGCGATTCTTATGAAAATTATTATGCATATTCAGAAAGTATGAAAGTATCGGCTACTATATATTTTTTAAACCTCTAAGTGGTAGGAAGACATTCATCGTCCAGTGAAAAAATGCAGTGGGGCTGGGGAAAGGGTTTTTGTTGGGGTTGTTAGTAGCGATCTTCCCACCAAATATGGTACTTCTAGCTGTAAGGGCGTGCGAAATATCCGGATTTATCGATGTTGAGCTTTTTTGTAGGTTGATCAATATTATCAAAAATCATGTCAACATAAAAAAAAATGATTGTTGAACAAAATTTTCATAATTATTTGAAGCTGTTATCAAAAAATCTTAAAATATTTCAACGAATTTAAGTACATTTTTTTAACTGCCAAAAATATTCTTTTAATAAAGGTTTTAAGTATCATAGCCTTTTATTTAATTACATTATATTATTTTTGAGTCAAGTTTTTTTTTGGGTCTTACCAACGTTATTGTTTTTTTTAATTTATTTTAATAACAAAAAAAAAAAAAAAAAAATGAAACCATATTTGAAATAAAAAAAACACATTTTGTGTAAGTATAAGAAAAAACCTTGACAAATTTATCGTAAGCACTTACATGTTGGTGTAAGAAGCAATTTGTTAAAGTTGCACAGTTTTTGGGGGAAACAAAACCGAAAAAAAAAACGGGATACAATTTGAAAGGAAATTTATTAAAGGAACACTTGCTACGTTGCCCCTAGCAAATGTGTATGTGTTTGTGTGCAACAGACCGGGGCAGGTTTCAATTGCTGGCAATTGTCGTCGAGGTGGCAAAAGCCGAACCCTTCACAGGGTTCCTTGTGCGTTTGTTTGTTTAGTGTTGCTTGTTTTTGTGTCGCTGGCGTTTGGTTCTGTCCTTTTGTGCGTTACTTATGGCTGGCTGTTGCCTGCAGGACAATGCATTAATTTGGTGCTGCTTGCCACAGAACATAGCAAGTTCGCTATTGTCCTTAACAGTCCTTTTGCGGCTCTCGCATTGCAATTGTTTTTCCTTCGTCCTGTGCCCCTTTCACACAACAATCATCGATGATATCCTACTCATGACTCATGACTTTGTCCGGTGTGTTATCCAAGCCGTTAGCAGTTATTGGTTGTTGTTCCGCTTAAATTTCGCTCGAAACTTGATTATCGCTGGGATTTAATGGTTATATGGCTGCTGAACATGCCACATTCATCGATTTATTATCAATTTACTGCCGTCAATTGAACAGCCAATAATGTAATTTTATGAGTTGAAAAACGTAACTGAAAATCAACTGGAACTAAAATATTAATGAACGCTTGTTGGCAATTTAAACTAATTATGAAGTGGACAATAAATGTTGATGAGTTCGCATGATGAAGAGTAGACAAGAAATAGAAATTGATTTTTTTCGCAAAAAAAAAAAAAAAAGCAATGCGCAAAAACGGACCCTACTAATTGATATTAATATGCGAATACTCTTCAATTCGTAGTCAGCAAACTAGCCAAAAAAAGAAAATATGAAGAAAAAAAACTAAACGGAAATGAAAAGCAGAAAGAAAAAGAAAAAACTAAAAATAATTGCAAGTCAACGGGAGAGGCATGAGCAGAACGGGTCGGAACGGGATGGGTTGGTTGAGAGCTCAACTCAATTTTGCACGTTTTATTACAAATTGTTCAAATATTTTTGTTTCAATACGTGGTCAAGCATCTATATCACATATATACATTTTTTTATTGGAAAACTTGTATATCTGGCCAGCAATTTTTAGTGGAAATTTTTGTTGAATTTTACAAAAGCGAGAAAAATATTTCGTTGGCTTGCAATAACTTTTTTTTTTTCGCTGTGCTATTTAAAAAAAAATGTGAAAGCTCTGCTCAGCTAGTTATTGTAACTATGATATAGTATAACTAAATATAAAATATAATATAAATTATGCGTAAAACTCAACAAAGTTTTATTTCAATGTCAGTCACTTTTGATTACTGTTTGTAGTTGGCCAACTCTTAATTAACGTCTGTCTGTAGCTCTTTTGAAACTAGTTTTTTTTTGTATGGCAGCGATAAAATCCGCAATTTCAACGCAAATTTATGTAGCTTCATTCCGATTGCCAACTGCTGCGTATAACGGCATTTCCGCCGCCATTCACCATTCGCATATTCACAATTCAACGGCAGTCGTTGGCCATTGGCATTCACAATCAACCACTTGGCAGGCCATAAATTTAACACACACCTAACCACATAGTGCTTTGCACATTCACACACACACACACACGCACTCGCGAATTGAGCTTTTGTCGGCAACCAAATCATTAGCCAGAAAAATTGACCCAAGCCAGCGGCTCACTGAGAACCGCACACAGCACACACAACACACACAACACACACACACACACATATATTATGGCGTTTTCGCGTATATTGAATTTTTTGTTTGGACAGCTAGAAATAATTTTTGTAACCCACAAAAACCAAAGCAACGCAGTTTGGCAACCGCATCCGGCTGACGTTGACGTTCACAGCCCATAATCATCTAGCCGAAAATATGCGATTGCAATATGCACCCAAAAAGAACCCTTTACCCAAAAGAGGTCATGCAGCTGTAATCGAAGGTTGCAACAATAAATTTGTTGCCATTTTGTTGCCGTTGCTGCTCCATTTGATATGAATTTGCCAATTTTTTTTTTTTGTGGTTAATCGAATAATAATTATAATAGCTATTAATAATATCCGTATGCAATTATCTTAATTATAAATAATTTATATAGTTTTAAATTTCATTGACAATTAATTGAATATTTATATAATTAATTTTTGTATAAAATATATTTTGCTTCCGTTTTTTGTGCAACTCATAAACAGTTAAAAAGCATATAAAAAACAGATAATTAATAAAAATATTATATTTCACACAACAACTTTAATATAAACCTTTGCAAATATTACACACAATTTTATTTTCATAAAATAAATGTAATTAAATGTAGTTTACTTTTGGCCCCGTAATGAATCCCCTGCTGCCATGCTAATGAGCCCAATTCCGGCAGGCCAGTTTCAGTTGCCGTGCAAATATTTGGTGTGATGATGATGATGACTGCAAATACCAAAACACACACACTGCCATTTTGGTTGAACTCTGGGAATGCGAACTAATGATCAATCCCATTATAATACTACAAATTAAATCCCCAATATAATTTCAACCAAAACGCAACGGGTGTCACCGCACGCACATCAGAGTTGTCCTTTGCTCTGAACCATAACTTGCTTGCCACAACTACACACAAGTACTGTGATATCACACATCATCCCCGTGTGTGTGTTAAGTTCCCAAATTGTAAACTTGACAAAATGTGTGTGTTTGAGTATTAACCAAGTGCTGTTGGCTTTTACACAGACTGCAATATGCACAGGCGATTGAATCAATTAAAAGTTCTCAATGTCAACATCCACTTTCAAAATGCTAAAGACATTTGAAATGGTCAAGAATATGTGGATGACGTGAAGATACTCTGTAGAAGCTTTAAAAAAGTTGCAGAACATAATAATTCTAGACATAAAATCGAAGATTTTAATAGTTTTTTTTATTAAGTTCAGCTTTTTGAGTTTTTTTTTTCATTTCTTAGTTATGAAAACAAAAGTTTTCTCACAAATTCAATATACCTCGTTTCACCGAAAATAAATATATTGAACATTTTATGAAAACTTGCAACAGTTGTGCCAATTTGTTGTTGGGGAGTGCGTGATCTGAAGCCAACTTTATTTTGATGGGTGATTGGCCCACAAGAAGTTGTGCCAAATACTCTGTGTATATTGAGCACGCTTTATTGGCCAATATGTGTAAAAATGTCAAAAGTGCAGCGCCTGTTGTTGAACAAACTTTTCGCTAGCTACAATATACACATATATAAAGTAACATAATGCACATGACCGACCGACCTGCCACTCTAAACACACACACACACACACAGGAAATATGGCCAACCATATTGGGTTTTGTATGAAATTATAAACAAACGCAGAGAAATTTGGCAACAACAAGAAAAAATTTTATTTATGAGTTGAACATGTTGTAAAAGCAGCTTAAATTATCAACTCTTGATCGGGAATTGTTTAAGGTTTGTTTTGATTGATTGATTGATGCTTGTTGAAACTTTTAATGCAATAATAATGCTACACAGGCTCAGTCATAAATGACACTTATATCAAGAACAATATCATGTCAGTTTGTCTTTTTGCTTTGCACATATCGAAGGCAGAAGAACTGTTCTTCAAACTGTGTTTATTGAACTGAATGCGATAATGCGAGACGAGTTGAATCAGCAAAATGTGTGTAAAAAATAAAGAGCCTTTGCTTTGATAGTTGTCTGATAAGTAATAACAATTTAGCCAACTTAGTTACAGGCGCATTTCTTTGCCCCCCCACCCTGTCAATAAAATGTAATGCAATGTGTGCATAATGTCAACTTTGATTTAACAAATAAAGGAACGTACTACGCAAATGAAATTCCAAGCAAGGCACATGCGAACAAAAAATAAGAAGTAATTGGCATAAGAAATATAAAAAAATAAAAATAAAAATGTGTTAGAGGAAGTGCTACAATATAAATAGAATTGAAGGCTGCAGAACTGTCACAGCTATTTCTATGTATGTGTGTGTGTTCAATCTATTTGCAGTAAGTGTTCGTTAGAAAATGTTTGCTTAGCAACACTCAACGTCATTCACAAAACACATGTAAAGCAGCACGCTGTGAGATGCTTGAGTAGAGCCCACTGTACGACTCCATTTCGACTAGTGCAAAGAAAATCAAAGAAAATCAATAAAAAAGGCAAATTGTCGTTGTTGCGAGGGAGAAGGCAGGCATGGGCGGCAGGAAAACAGAAATGTGCATCATTTTCACTTTATGCAAATTGCAAAATGTGTGTGATGAAGTCGACTCGAAATGAAGTCGAATGAAGTTGAGGACAAAACTAAAGTGGGAGAACCAGTGAATGTTCTATGAATGAATGAATATACTATATACACACAGACAGACATTGAGTTAAAGTAAATGTGTGCCCATTTTGAGTGTGTAGTTGTGTGTGTGTGTGTGTTTTTAGCATGTGTGTAAATGCATGGCTGACAAAAGGCATTTGCATATTTAATGTTATTACGTTATTTTGCATGTCACACACACACACACACACACACACAAAATGTATGATTGCATTCATAACCAGTTTTCTGATTTTCAGATTTTTCACTTCATCCAATGTTTGCGCATTCCAAATGTGCGACGCCGCCGCCGCATATATGTATTTTTGCCACAAATTTTATAGTAATTCCGTAACAACTTTTTAGTTAGCCCAACCGCCCCCTGCCCTACCCTCTAGCCGTTACTTCATCGTCATCACCATAAATAATAAAATTATTTGTGCTGTCAGTTTGCATTTTTAACGCCCACTGTTACGTCTCCCAAAAATGGCAAATATTGAAAAATGTTATGCATAAAAAAGTGCCATTAAAATCTCGTTTTCCAGATGAAGAAAAGCGAAAATGGCAAGCAACTACATACATACTATATAAGAAGAGAAAGCTTTGCTGTCTGCAAGTCAAAAATAAGAAATATGACAATGATTTATTTATTTTTTAATATCAATATCAATATTTATTTGCTCAATGGCATAGAAAATTGCACATCAAATTTAACATCTAAGACAAATAAGTACAAAAAATATTATGCCAATAAATTCAATGGATCTTAAATAATAATTTAAAAACGCTTGTAAACTTAATTTTAGTTTGCCTTTGGATTATTTAGCTTTTGTTAAAAAAAAAGTCAATTAAAGCTAAAAGCCATGCACAAAAAAGGCCAGCAAAATAGCTTTAAAGCAACACAATTTTCAATTTAGGAGAATTAATAACAAGGCCTTTTGTGCCAAAAAAAAAACCATACTACTACTATATATGAAAGTTAAAACCACAGCTGCCACATGGCAATGCACAGATTGGCCTGGCCTGATTCACTAACAACAACAACAACAGCAAAAAAAAAGGACCAAACAATGAAAATGGTTCAAAACACAAAAGGGGTACAGATTAGAAGTGGAGTAAGAGGCGGAGAGAAGTAGCCTATGAGTGTGATTTTAGTCACTTGAAATTGCCGGAAACCAGAGGCCAGAAGTCCCTGGCTCACAATATAGTTAGTATAGGCCCCATTGTGCGAGCCAAAGCAAATACGGAAGTGTCGAACACACACAAACACACAAACACATTCTTATAGATAGATAGAGAGACAGGCCCGACAATCATGGCAACCGCAAATCATCATAGATATTTCGAAAATTTCATTACACTGGTTTTGGTTTTCGGTTTGAGTTTGGTTTGGGGTGTTGGCCTAAGGTGGATAATTCTCGAGAGCATTTGGTTGAATGTTATCTACAATGCTCAATGTTGTCAATGAATTGTTAGATGAGGTGTGTTATGTGAGACACACACACACACCCACACACACACATACAATACATATACTGACAACACGGCACGCAGTTAATGATGGCTCAGCTTCTGGCCAGCTTGGCTGGCATTCAAGCATTCAACTTATAGCTAAAGCTCCTCCTTTCCGCCTTTCATCTGGCTCAACTCTACTGTTTTTGCTGTTGTCCATGCCTCATTGTTTTCCAGCTTGTTGTTGTTGTTTGTTGTTTGCTTCATCGTCATCATCATTGTTCTTGTTGTTGGTATATTGTCTCATTGTCTGTGCAGCGGCCATGTATGATTTTTTTTATTATTATTATTATAAATAAGCTTGTAGGCATGTGTTGGCTCTGTTGGTTGGTTCATGCTGTACATGCCAACTAAACTACAAACGTAATCTGAAATGGCAAGCAGCAAACAACAACAACAATAATAATGTCTGACAATCATGTTTGCTGCTGCTGATGCTGCTGTTGTGGCATTCTCGACATGCCTTCGTCATACAAAATGTTTTCATGCGACTTAACTTTAAGATTTAGCAGGAAATTCATTGAACAAAATTACAAGTATGATTATGGACTTGAAATATATGTTTTTGGCTATATTGATGAGATATTTATTTATTTCGTTGCAGGTCGGGCATACAATTGATAAACCAAACGGTAAGTTAAGCTTTCAATTCAAATGGAATTAGTATCATTTTGCCCTTTAAAGTAGGCAACATTTTGGTAAGCTTCTTAACTTCACACATTCAAGTCCAAGGAACAATGCCTTAAATCCAGCCAATTTAATAAAATCTTGCAGCACCCACAGGCTTACACCCAATTTAAGCACCTTTTTGTGCAGCTCGTAGCAATCATCTACTCAAATGTCTCTTTTGCTCTCTACTTGTCGTGTCGAAACCAATTTTGGTTTAGCTTAAACATTTTGATAGACAACATTTTACCTACTCACACCAACAATTTGTAAACTAAATCGCAAACAAATCGAAGCCAATTTAGAACCTAAAACACGCCTCTCTTTCAACTGCAGCCACAATCCAACCAAAAAAGGTTGAAAATGGGAATAAAGCTGCAAGAAAAATAAGTAAGAAATGTTGTGAATGTTTTCTTCTGTCCTGCTGCCTGCGGCTATTTGTCGGCTGTGCAATGCAACACTATGCTGAATCCCAGGTTTAAATGAATAATGGCAAACGCCCTCTAGTCGGCTTAGATACCCTCAACTAACCCCATTTGCCAACTACCCGAAGCTTACACAATAGAAACAGAGGCAGAAGCAGAGGCAAAGGCTCAAACTGGTATTGAGGCTGAGAATGTGGCTAAGGCTGGCTGAGGTTGTGTCAATTCCATCAGTTGATTGCCATTATGTTGTTAAGGTGAAAAGCGCAGTGGCCTTGTTATTTATTTTTTTTATATCTATTTTGTTGTTACATTCTCGAGAGCTTCGGCAGCTGACAATAACAAGTGCAAGCCAATGAATTGCATATTGTTTGCCTTTCCTTCTCTTGTGTTGTTATTGTTGAGTGCAAAATGAGTTTACACTTAAGTAAATCATTTGTGGTACTTTCCCTTCCCCTCTCCGATTGGCAAATCGAATGGGTAAACAACGTTTGAATAGAAAACGAAGCTTTTCAATTATAGCTTTGGGTCAGGTAGATATTGCGTATACGCAATGTGAATACGAAATTTAAGCAAACGGTTGAGAAAAAGTTTATTATAAACGAAACTTGCCTTTAATTATATAAAATATTCTAATATTTCAGTTAGTTTATTATCTTAATTTAATTAATATAGGTTAAATTTATCAAATTTTCTGTTAAGGCTTAAATCTGTTTCATATTTTTCAAATCTAAAACTAAATTTTCGCAAATATCGTTTTAAATTTTGGATACATGCATACTTTAGGGCTATGCAAGGCATCCTTTTCCCTTGTTAAAACACACGCATTTGCATTGTTGTTGCTGCTGTTGTTGACCCTTGCGACGTGGCAAAAATGAAATTTGATTTCAAATTGGCAGGTCGAAAATTCCACACTCTCCACACGCACGCACATGCCCAATATGCTGGCTAATATAATATGCAGGCTGCAGAAACGCCATGAATTCAAGGAGTTACAATATTGTACAACACAACATGTCATAAGGCATTGAAGAGGGCTACTACCGAACGTAATTGGATTTGAAAGTTATTGTCTAGAGTTTCTTTCATTTCTATTTATTTATTTTTCTGTTTTGTTCGTTGATGTTTTTCACGTTTGAATTATCGAAAAAGTTTTTTGCTTGCACTATGCTGGGACGAAGAGTTTTTACTTTGTTGCTTGTCCTAGACTTTTGGGGAAACTTCAAAAAAAAAAAAAGGGTTGAATCGGGTTTCTTCGGTGTTTCTTATATAAGATGTGTCGCTAGCTTGCATGCCTGTTAAATCGTGGCTGACCAAGCGTACTAAAACTAAAAACTTTGAAATGACTTTTGCCTACTGCAGACATTTCTACTATTTGCACTTGACTATTATTTCGAAGCTTTCATCTCGTATACGCAATGCAACAATATGACAACAACAAGTTGGTAACTTTTGCTTGCCCCAAGTTTAGTTTAATTAAAAGTAAAAGAAAGTGAAAAAATATGTATGTCAGCTCGTTTGCATCTTTTTGCTGAGAATACGACTTGTGGCAAGTTCTCGTATGCATTTTGATAACTTGTCGACAAAACTATTTCAATTTATGTTACGTTGTAACATTTGACCTGAAAGTTTTTCCGAACGCATCACTAAACAATTTATTTTACAATTTGATATGTACGCATGTGTGTGTGTGTGTGTGTGTGTGTGTATGTGTGCGTGTGTGTTAACTTGTTTGCGTTTAGCTTTTAAATTCTAAACAAATTTTGCAACTTGCCAATTACTGAGTTTATTTTGTAAAACTGTCTGATTGCTTTTACAAAGTTTAGTCATATATATTTTTCTATTGAAATACGCATTAAATAAACACTCAATTATATTTGATGTTTATTTGTGCAATTCATAAGCTTTGCATTTTGATATCAATTGATTTAAATCAACATCGAGTGCCCAGGCATGTTTCATGACCCTACATACAACTTGGGAATGTTCCATAAGGATTTATTTTATAGAGATAACAGTTTTTCGCAATCAAATTTTTTACAATATGATAAAACTCACAAACTAATCAAACTCTTGTTAAAAGTAACAAGGTATATTCGTATCCACAAATTAAAGCACTATAATTCTTGCTCGTTTTGGGAACTAAATTTCATTTTATTTGCTTAAGCTTTAACTGTATTATCATGTAACAATTAAATATAAGCTTTTAATCTAATGCATTGTCGATTAAATTACAAACATGTAAATCTGTATTTCATTTAGTTAAAATCCACAAAATGCTGTTCATTCTATCACATTTTAACGCGCTTAAACCAAAATAGCAAAGCTGCTGCTCATTTTTCACTTGAAAGAAAAATTTGATTTCCTTAACATGAAACAAACAAGCATTACCCCTAAATATTAAAATACAAAAAGATCATCGAAAACAACAACAACAACAAAAACTTTTTTCGTAGACTTGTTTCATGCGTGGCATAACTTGTCATCTGCAGAAAAATAGCGTGAGCGGTATAAAGAAACGCCAACAAAAACAACAGGAAAAAGTTTTAAAAAACTTTGTACATGCCTGAAGCATGCACACACACACACACAGACACACACACACACTCATACAAGTATGACGCAAAAACAATTTTCAATGCCTTTTTGACAGACGTCTATCAGCCTGTTGTTACTTTATCCTGTCTGCCTTTTATTACAAGACTTTTCTTGCTTCGTTTTTTCGATAAGCGCCATTTGCACGCATTTTATTTTATCGATTAACTGTCTTTAATAGCAATGCTTTTTGCCGGTTTGTTATTATAAATATTTTGGGCATTATTGAGTTTTTTTTCGATGCTGTAAAAATAAATATTAAATATTTTCTTGCGAATATAATAAATCGATCATTCGAGTATTAAATGCATTTTAAAATAAATATACATGAGATATTTTATTTTGAAATGCTTATTTTATCTATTATTTAAGCTAATTGCACATACATTTATTTATTATTTAAATATTTGTTTAATGAATTTCGTGCAAAATCTTTAAAATTTTTCTTTATTTTAATGGCTGCCAAATATTTATTTATCGATTAAAATGCATCGTAAAGCCATTATTCAATTTAAGTAACAAAACTCATTCAATAGGTTTTTTTTTTTTTTTTTGCTGAACTTAATTTAAATACTTAACTTCTTTACAACAAAAGCCACTTGAGTTGGGTCTCTGACATATATGTAGTTGTTATTTTGCTCGCTTTTGGTATTATTATTATTTACCACCAGCTGTGTTTAGTGAATTCCGCCGCAGCATATCCGGCCGCCGGCAAAAAGGCAGCTACAGAAGCGCCTGTCATTTCAAAAAAAAAAGAAAAAAACATAAACACAAAGACAAAAAACAGATAGACGAATAGAAAAAGAAAAGAGACAGAAAGTCACGTGTTTAATACACGCACACTCACACACACAAGATTGTGGAAAAGTGCAGGGACATAAGTTGTATAAGTTTTTGCCATGTGTTTATGGTAGTTGGTTTCAGTCTCTGTAGTTATCTATTGCATGTAGCCATAGTATGCTTTGAACCTGCTGCCACCTTCCGTTGTAATTCAAAACAGTTTGTTGCCACACTGATAACGATGTGTGTATGCGAGTGTGTGTGTGTGTGTGTGTGTGTTCGAGCATGTGTGTCGTCTGTTATCAGCTGCTTCCTGTTGTTAAGTTTTGTTGGCCAAAAAACTTTTACACAATTGATGGTCGGTCGGTCGGTCGGTGGCCAAGTCAATGCTAAATTAAATACCATGCCGGCAAACATAAAAATCAAAACCAATTCAATTTTAAACAACAACAGCAACACACATTCCACTTGCACCCACACTGAACATTATGCTGATGCTTATTGTCTGCTTGAAGTGCTCTCTTCTGTTCTGCATTTGACTGTTGATAATAAAAATCAAATGTTATTGAAAAGACTTGCTGCTGCAATGCCATGACAACGTGGCAGAGATGCAAAGCAGACAGGCATGCAACATGGCAACATGGCAGCTGCAAAAAGTCAATATGCCACACTGGTGCATTACTCAAGTAGGTAATGTTCTGAAGCTCTTGCATGCCAAATGGCAAAACTAAAGCCAACACGGGCAAACGGGCCAAGGACTTTTGCCACAACACACAGACTTCACTCGAGCAAGCAAGCGTGAAATACTCTAACAAGCTAGAACATTGCAATCCAATTTTAATATTCGAGTAATACTCTATTTTTAAAGTTAAGATGAAAATGAATTTCCTAATGAAAGCGATAAAAATACATTTATTAATATAAGCTTGTCTGACAAATCAAAAAAGTTGTTCTCACAAGAATTTACTTCTTAAATTTTGTTTAAAATTTATTTGTATTAATATAAAAATAGTATAGCTTAAAGATTTATTTCTCTCAACAACCTTTTACATAGCAGTGTATCGAAATACAAGTTGCATTTTGCAGTTTTCCATAGTTTGCAACATCTTAGTTTTCTAGAGCCTTTTGCTTCCTTTGACTCAAACCACTCCGCCGCCCCAGACCTCTATCGCTTTCTATCTCCTTTATTGTTAATCGGCTGCAAAAAGCAATGTACTCGAGTGGCAAAAGTTCAAGCAGCCAACTGGAAATGCAAACAGATTCAGTTTCTGATTCAAAATGTGGTTTTGCGTTACGTGAACTTCTTCTTCTTCTACTTCTTCTTCTTAGCACTGAGTGGAATTACAAATTTCTACTCCCAACTACTATTATCTGCTTCTGTCTACGCTAGGGTAAACTTAAAATCAAGGTAGCAAAAAAGTATTCGAACACATGTGTGAGCAAATGTAATTTGAAAATGCTTTACAATTTGCAAAACACAACAACTGCCGATTGCATCTCAGGTTTAAAAACACTTTTCAATATTATAAAAAAATTTAGTCTGACATAATTTAATTGAATTGCATATTTATTTATTTTACGCACATAAATGCATAACTTAACTAAACAATAAATATGCCAATGCAATTTGTGCGTATACTTGATATGCATTGAAAGCAGATGTGCCCGACATAGGGAAGGCCATAGATCATCGCTATCAAAGCCCAAAGTTCAGCTTTGTACAAACAAGTAAGAGATATGTCTGCATGCTGCTTTGACTGTTGTTTGATGTTGCTCTGAATGAATGCCAAATGTCTTTTAAGTTTAGCTTTGGTCAATACATTTCAAGTGCTACTTTCGTTGCTGCTGCTGTTCTTGTTTTAGTTGTGTAAAATAAATGAGCGAAAAGCTATTAGGACTGGTCGTAAGTTCAACAGTTTATTGGCTGCTGCTTACCGAAAAGCCCAGCCCAGACTTTACGATAGGTGTTTGTTTTTTGTTTTTTTTTTCTTTCCCTCTAAAATGTGCAGCCAAAATATTTTGCCGTACTTAATTGAAAATGCACTTGGGTTCTTCCTGCAAACAGCTGTCTTACTTACTCTTACTCTAACTATTATTTTTTCTTTCACTCTGGCATTAATCGTGTCGACTCGAGCATTTCTAATGAGCACTTAACAATTACAAACACTTGGAAAAATTAGGAGTTATCAAAAAAAAAAAATTATAAAGATGTAAATAAATTATAAATTTTTGTGAATAAAAACAAATATTTGATGATGAATTCAAATAACTTGTAATATTCAGTATTAAAATCAGAATAAGCATTAAATATATTTAAATCAAAATATTGAGCAAATAGTTCTTCAAAATACAAAAGTCATATGATAAGAAAAAACATTTTTCTAACATATCAAACTTTATTTTCTTCTGAAAAATAATTTAAGACATCCAAATACATTTTTCTTTAAGTGTACCCAAACACGTTCCTAACTATTTATATTACATTCTCAATTCTCTTTTTCTTTTTGTTTGTTTTTTCATGTCGTTTTGCTCTACTTTTGCTTAGCACTTGTTAAACTTTATCACACAGACTTCTTCCTTTACTTTTTATATATATAGTATATATTTATATTTACCACGTTAAATCAAAGCCAACTTGACCAACAATAAAGACATCGCCGCCACGATGGGATTTACCTTGTTTAAGTGCTCCTCCGTTTGACTTGCACTTATTTTATAAAATCGAGTGCACCTCAAATTGCCATCAAGTTACTTTTTTTGCTCTCTGTTTTGCTTTTGAAGCATTGATTGATTGATTGAACGGTAAATGTTCGCTCTTGAAATATTTAAGCATATCGAGGACTTACTGAAAGCATAATTGCTTGCCAAGAAGAGACATCAAGGCGCTTGCACTTCATGTTCACAAATAAAATGGTTCAAGAGCAGATCTCTCTCTCCATTTCGCTTTTAATGACGCCTCGTGGCCAGCTAAGTGAACGGTTTCCTTACGACCTGGTCTAAAAATAAAACGAAAAAAAAACAACATGCTTAACAAGTGGCTCGTCGCATGTCGCTGTCGAATTAATAAACCAGAAACGGATGGCATTTGGCAGCACTCAACACTAAAATTCTCCATGCTACTCCTTTAACCTCTTTGAAACCACTCGACAAGTCCACCTTCAAGTCGCCCCTTAACGTTGCACGCATAAAACTAAACTGTGATTTTAATGCCCTGCAATTTCATAAAATGAAATGAATGGGTAGTTTTGTGGCTAGCATAAGTGTGTGAAAAGCTTAGAGGATTAAATTTTTATCAGATTTCATATTCAATATTGAGGGAAGTTATTTTTGTTTTTTGAAAGTTATACATATTGTTAAGATAATTATTGTTCAAGCCAATTCGGTTTAAACTAGAACAAGCCAAAATTGTTGTAACCATTAGGTTGATATATACATATATAAATATTAACTAAAAGTATTTAAAAATATTTTTGTTTGTTATACATTAAGATTTAATATTACACTTTGGTCAATCTTAAAATTTACCCAATATTTTGTGCATTTAAGAGTTCAAAATCAATGATTATTCTATTACAACCTTCAAAATCTTTATCTAGGGTAAGCGCTTCTGTAATGCATTGCGCAACCTGAACAACTTTTTCCTTTCTCTCTGTTTTGTAACATTTTTTTTGGCATATTACGAAGAATTTATGGGGCTTGCACGTTAATGATATGACCACATTCACTTTTCTGCTGCTGCTGCTGCTGCTGCTCCTGCTGTGTGTTTGGGGAGTATCAAGAGCAAAGAGCTTTTTGGTTAATTATGCACGTGTGCGAGGTAAAGGTGAAATGGATGGCCAAAGAGGGGCTCGAGCGTTTTGGGGCAGGTAATACAACAAACATTAGTTGTATATTTATGCAAGTGCGTTTGTTTGTGTGTGTGTGTGTTATGATAATGAGCAGCAGAACAATGAATCGTGTAAGGCGGCGACGCCACAAATGCGATAAAGGCCAAATGAAGTGTGTGTAAATGGAAAAAGGTCGAGCGCAGCGAAAACAAGAAAAATACTTTCGAAAATGTGCAAACATTAACGGGAACGTGAAGTTCCACTCAGATCAGCTTCAGCTGTTGGCTGAAATGGCAAGCAATTTGCACAGTGGCACACATAAGTATGCGCACATGCACATAGGTAGTCGAGCTGATGTGAACTCTTTACTTGTATATTTTTTTTTTAGCCACTGTTTGCCATTGTTATTATTATAGTAGTAGTAGCTGTTAGTCGCTCTTATGGTGCATATTACACTCTGCTGCTGTTGTTGCAACAATTACAATAATTGCCACACACACACACATAAAACAATGGGAGAGTGGATAAAAGCACTTAATTTTTAATAACAAGCATTTAATTTAAATACCAGCATCATTAAGAAAGTTACTTGCGTGGAAAGCGTTGGGCGGTCGGTCGGTTTGGGCTTGGATCAATTTTCACTTCATTTGCAATGACATTTACACGACTCAACATGCAATCAATCTGTTCAATATGGCATGAGTACATACGCAATATAAAACGCAACAATTGTTTAATGATGCCAATAAAAAAAAATTACATTTAATCGACGTCTATCGATTATGGTACAAGCAATAAGCACAATCAATTTATTGTATTAAATCAATATTGAAGTTTAACAAAATTACAATATAAACAAAGATTGGAGTAATGAAATGTTATCAAATATGTAAAAAATAATATTATTGTGTAAGGATTAACAATTTTTGCATAAAACTTATTTGGATACTATTATTTTTATATTCGATTCATTTTTATCACCCATAAAAGTTGACCCGCTTTTATACATATAAAATTGTAAAGTTCTTGCACAGAAAAATATAAAAGTATAATTATGGCATGATGAAAAAAAAAAAATAGAGAAAAAATCATTTTATCACGTAGCGACTGCCGCTTTGGGGCAATTGATTGTGAAATGTGTGTTGAGCTGGCATCGCCACTTGCCACACGCTTTTTCTATCTCTTTCTCTCGCTCACGCTCTCCCTCACTTTCACTCACTCATACTTTTTTCTCAATTGACGCAACGCGAAACGAGAACCGTGCGCTGAGTGATTTCGTAATTAACACAAAATGTTCAAGTGACTGAAGGGAAGGACAATGCTTGAATCAAGCCCTCTCTCTCTCTCGCTCACTCTCCCGCACGTAAACATAAAAAGCATCTGACACGCATCAGGCGCAGATAGAACAAATGGGGACTTGAACTGTTGTAGTATCATGTCTGTGAATGTATGTATATGTATGTATGTGGGTGAACACACGAGTGGGGGGGGGGGAGGGGAGAATGGAGAGAAAGCTGGGTCAAGTTTGCTGTTAGCCGTTGATGGGGGACACGCATCAAGCGTTTGTCCGACGTGACAATAAAGCGCCGAACCGTTAAACTATTGTGTACCATAAGGATTAATGACATTTACATAATTGGCTCGTGTGCCAGCGTGCTTGTTGTTGCTGCTGCTGTTGTTGTTGCTGTTGCTGTTAGGTGTTTGCTGCCTCCAACGTCGCATAAAACCAACACACATTAACATTCTCACCATTTGCCACTCTCGCACGAACAGCTGCTGCAACATGATTGAGCTTTCAATTTGTTGGCCATTTCAGAAAGCCTACCAAACATACTCCATAACCCCTTTTTACCCCCACTTTTTTGCATCAGGCAACAATCTCATCAGGCATCGAGTATCAGGCATCCATCCCATTGCCATTGCCCATGCCATGCCTAACACCAACAACATTTTCTGTACATTGCCACGTGGTTGACCAGCTTTTTGCTTTTTGCTGTTGTTACGACTCTTTATCCAACCTCTCCCTGCTCTACGTTGCATATTCATTTGCCGCACTAAGCCGCTGACAATGAGTTTCGAATTTTAGACAGAGGGGCGTTATTGTGTTGGTTTAGTAGGCGTGGCAGAACGGCACGTCAGGGCACAGATCTCGGCTCATTATTTGTAGCATCATTGGCACACACTGAATGTTTATTTTTGCAGCGCAAAATACGCAAATTAAGCTGCTTGTCAATTTTGTGCAATTTTGATTGAGAATTGTTTATATCATCACTGATTTTCTTTTTTGATTGCAGCCAAAAATCATCCCATTTGTCATATGGATATTCAACGCAAGTGAAATGTAAAGCTAAATTAATCTTATTCTGCGGTTCAGTTGAAAATAGCTTCACTGCTTCTTAGTTTTACCCATTTAAGTCTTAGCAATTCATATGCGATTTATCTGGATTTAAATGTGAATAAATATTTCTCTACTTAACTTGTTGTCTTTATGTATGATATAAATGAAACTTTTATAATTAATTAAATTTTATTAAGTATTGAAAGAAGCTTAATGTCAAAAACCTAAGCAAATTCTTAAATTAACAGTAGAGAAATATTTTCTTAAAAATAAGAAAATTATCTTGAGATACTTGCCAACAGAAAATGTTAAGAATGAAATTGTCAGAAATGTTTTAGTTTAATTGGTTTGTTATTTTTGTAACCAATGAATTTCAAGCTTCTTTTGGGACTATGTTTTCCCCCAGTTGATTGCTCAAATATGCAAAGCACTGTTTGTCTATCATCTAAATTGCTTATAACAAATACAAAAAAAAAAACAACTAAATACTTCTAAACTGCCTTGTGATATGCAGTCGTCTAGGACTCCCCTGACAGATGAGTGTGCGTTAGAAATTTCGAACAATTACATTGACTGACCGCAGGGCATTCGCATTCGTTTTTGCATTCGCATTCACAATGAATTTCACATTCGCACATTCGAATGCAAAAATAGCTGGGGAGTTGTCAGCAGCAGCAGCAGCAGTTGAAAAATAACACAAATGGACGCTTGTCAAACCACAATGAACAGACACTTGCCGCCTCTTCACTTCTCGTGAATCACGCACACACAAACACACTCGAGAATGTTCGCGTGGTGGCGGTTTTGACTTGGCCATGGCTCATTGTTAACCATCATGCCTCATGCTCAGCTCAGACTTCTATCGCATCCAAAAAACAAAAAAAAAACGAAAAACAACTGGCACATACATGTGCTGAAGTATGAAGCATGTGTGCAGTACATATGAGAACATATCTCAGCGCAGCGACAATTCCATTGAAAATTGGATTAAGCCATCATGCAACAAGGATAACCAATGACAGCTGCCACTGAATTTGCTCCATAGTTTCAAGTTTCAGTTGACAGGACACTGCCCGATGAGCTAGCAATAATCAAGTTATAGCGGCATTTTGTGGCGTAAGTTTAGTTTTGTGTTTCAGTCGAATCGCTGGCCTTTAAGACAAGTAAAGCAATAAGTTTTTGATTCTACGATCATGAGAAGAATTTCATTTCGTTGGTTATACTTCCACTTTTTTTTAAAAATAATTTCTTAAAAAACGCTTTCTTGCTTCGGGACATCAATTGAGTCAAAAATGTGTAGCGCGTTCTTTTAAGTGATTTGACATGTGTGTGCAACTATTTGACTACTAAACCGAACAACTGCTGTTGTTGCAACAAGATAAATGCATGGCATTTTATTCGACATCATCGTTCGTTCGTTCTTTGGTTAACTGTCGTCAGAGTCAGTCATATTTCATGGTTTGTCCCACCGACTGCAGTCTGTCTTTCTAACTGTTTGCCGGTCTGTTTGGTTGTCTATAGCTGCCCCAGTCTATCTTGTCTCACTGGTTGGTTGCAAGCGCGTTATTCACATATTTGAGTTTGCGTTTCGTTGACGCGACGTGATGTGGCAAGAAAGGCGACTCTTTCCTCGCCTGGTTGAGCATGACAATGCCAAAAAAAAAGAAAAAAAAAATATATATTGCCAAAATACTTGCAGTAGCATAGCAACAGTTTCGAGTCAAGTTCATTTATCTATTTTCAATCAGGGCAACTGGTCTTCCCGATATATGCACATATATACATATATATCTAAATAAATGTATATTGCTGGGATTACTCGTGTCAGTGGCCATGTCAATTGTCTGAATGACTTGGCTTTTAACGTGAGAAGTCAATTCGCTGCCTGAACTGAGTTGTGACAGCAGCTTAGTGGGTTGCTCATGGTGGTGGCCCACAAAGAAACATTAAAATGTTAAGATAGTTTTAAGTATTTTGTTCATCCAAAAAGATAAACAAAAATGTAAAAAGAAGTATATAAATTCTTTAAGTATGATTTGATCTATAAAACAAGCGATTTCTTCAACATTCAAAAAAGTCTCATTAAACAAAAAAAAAAAAGTTGACTCTCTAAACAACTCTGAATCTACCTCTAACTTTTCATTAAGTTTTCAACCCATATTTTTTTATATCAGTATTAAATGTTGTTCTTATTTAATGTTGTGTCATCTATTGTTAATCAAATGTACATATAAAGTTGATCAATTAGTTAAACAAGAAACTGTGTCAAAGCCAGTTCAAGCCACAGAATTAATCGACAACAACTATTACCACTAATAGTTGTACAAAACTACTTCCGACCCCTACTACTCCAATCTGCCATCAAATTCATTGCCTGGGTCACGGGTCACAATCATCATTGTAGCGATTATCATAATCGTGGGAGCAAATCATCAGCTTAATTATCATAAACCGCATATACTGATTAAAGCAGCAGCATCACCAGCCGCAGCCCACATAATCATAATCAAAAAGTTGTCGACCCGTCATTCCCCTTCGACCCGCGACATGTGCGTGGCCTGGCATTAATATGGGACTCGCCGCCTCCTCCTTCTGTTTTGCTCATTGGCTTATTTCTTGTGCCTCGATAAATGGGTAAACGTTTAATTTGCTGGAAGCGAGCTTAAATTTCGGCCAAACTAACTTTTTTCTGACTTGCTATAATGTTGCAGCTTAGCTTACTTTTTTTTTGTTGAAAGAGAGAGTTCGAAATGGAGTCTGACAGGAAACACGTTGCGCATTAATAACTTTTGATTTATTGTCATAAAGTTGCCACCACCTATAGCTTTTTACATATGCTGCAAAAAATGGCGTCAAATAACTTCTAGTTAGATGAAAGTTTTCCATGTGTGTGAAATAAAGTTTTTGCATAATTGTTTCTACTGTATTTGCGCAAGGAATTTAATATGTAAAATGTCTCTCTGTGTGTTTTTATGTTTTTAATGTTGGGTTCGTTGCGGTTAGGCTTAGGCAGGTGTCTAGATAAAAGTCAGGTCGCCTACACTTGATAAAAAATGTTCCTGACAAGTCTTTAATCTGCTTAAACTATGCCATAACTAATCGAATTTGTCACTGAAATAAAGACATGGTTCGCTCTTCGCTTAATACTTTTTAAATAAATAATTAAAAATTAATTTAGTAACAAAACCTAATCCGAAGCTCAACACAAAAATTAAAGTAATATTTTTAGTGCTTCTTCCAAATGCACTACCAACAATTTCAAACAATCTGTAACAACTCTAGATAAGTACTTAGCATATGGAGCTAACATTTTCCCGTCGAAAACAATGACACAAAAAAAAATTTGTCAGCGGCTGACTGATTTCTAAACTGTCTTTTGTTCCGAATGGCAAGAAGAAAAGAAAAAAAAATGAACAAAAAAACGCATTAAGTATATGATGATGAACCATTCCCACCAACAAACAAATAACAGTGCCGCCTTGTGCTTAAACCGACTTTTACCCCACGAGGCAACATCGTCGTTTTCAGTGTTAAGCAACGCTGCAACATTTGCCACAATGCACAATTTTAACGCGCTCTACTTCATAAATTAAATAGCAGCCGACTGACATGAGACTATTCCCTCCACTTAGTATGTGTGTGTGTGTGTGTATGTGTGCGTGCCTGTCTGTCTAAGTGTCTACGAGTGTGTGTGTGTGTGTGTATTGCGTAATTTTCTATACACATACATACGACAGTGAATATGGCATTGTCTTTTGCGGTTGTTAGCAAACAAAAACCGTCAAGAAAAGTAATTCACTGCACAAAACAGACGACGAGGCGAGTTGGGTTAGAAACGAAATTGGGAATGTGGAATGGGATGGGATGGGGTGGAATATGATGAGAATGAGATGCGTCAAGACGAGACAGTAGACAATGAGGCTCAACATTGTAATGTTGCCGGCTAGAAAAAATAAGTAAACGATTGCAATTGACGGCTTTAAAATACAACAGAGAAAAATAATCGATTTTCTATTCATATTTGCAATTTTCTTAATATTTAAAAATATTGGATAAATTTACACCTTCAATCAATTTCTTTTAAAACTTTATTATTAAATTAATTGGACATTCTTTTAACTTTTGACTTAATTTCAGTCAGCACAAAAAGTGCCTTATTTAATTAATTCATTATTTATGCACTCAGTTATTAATTTGTATATCACTGTTTTTTTTTTTTTGCTGCGTTTGCTTTAAAAATTATTTAATCATATATGTCAAAGGTGGAAAAATGTGTGACAAAAAGCGATCATAAATAATTTTTTTGGTTATTTTATTTTTGTGTCTGCCAATATTTTATTAATACTTTTTGTTGGTATTTATCACATATTAAATCGTGCTTAATATTTCAGTTTAACGCCAGTTTGTTGTTGTGAATGCAAAAAAAAAAAAAAAACAATTTTGCCCGTACAATATTTATTATGACAATATTTGATAGGACAATCTGGATGTATAGCGGCGGAGGCGGCGTCATTGAGTCAAATGAGTCCTGTGTATGTGGACAGCTTTTGTTTCATACGCATAATTAACCAATAGACTCGGAAATATGTACGAACAACAACAAAATATGTTGCCATAAACCACTCGCTTAAAAAAATATATATGAAAAAAAGTTTTATTAAATTGAAAGTTTTACTATACATCATGCCCGGGAATTTCATTTTATTAAATTAAATTGTGTAAAGAGAAAATGTCATTGAAATTTAAATATTAAAGTAGGTTCAACTGAGAAGTTTTCGCCGAAAGCTGTTTAATATTGCCTAAAGTTTAAACAACATTATTAATGTCTTAAGTTTTAAGCAATACTGCTAGATAAAATATCAACAACACTACTAAAAACTTAAAATTTTTAATGCATTATTATTTTTTCTTTAATCTTTCATTGCAGCGCATGATCATTATAAATTCAATGCCATTGAGTTTTGAAACGAGCTCACACTACATAGAATCCCATTAACTGCAGACAGTAAAAAAGCACACTAAAAAATAATCAGAAAAACGAATTTAAGCAGCCAGCTGATAATAGAAGGCACTTTGATTGCAACATAAAACTGCCACAAAAAATTGCATCAAGCAAAGAGGAAAAGAAGAAGAAAAACAAAAAACTTAATAAGAGAAAGAAGAAAAACGGAGAAGAAAACAACACGAAGATAGTTGAATGTAAACGGGGTCAATAATTTGCTGCACGATTGCCAACAAGCCAATGAACTGAAAGTTTAATTGCCTCAACTATACTGTTTGTTGTTGTTGTTGTCTGAAACGAATGCAACAATTAAAGCCAAAAAGTTTTGGACAAAATGCTGCTGCCTACGCTTGGGCGCCAACTTGCTAAACAAATCCATCGAAAACGACAACAAAAACAGAAAGAAGGATTGTTGTGCAGTGCATAAAAAATATAAAGTAACATCAACCCCAAAAAAATAAATACGAAAAATAGCAGCAATCAACACGGGAAAGTGAGACGAAGGAAAAGCAAGGAGCGAAGCTTCTAATTTGAATGGACTCAACAGCATTCGACATACAAATGCATATTTGGAAACTTTTGTTAATTGGTAAGTGACAGTTTAATGTTTTTCTATGTTATCTTTTTTCTTTGGCCTCTTCATTGACTTCTTCTTGAAAGCGAAAACTTGACCCAGTGCCAAACTTTCTGCTTGGCAATCAAGTTGCTTGACGCAGCACCAAATAAGTATGCTAATTTTTAACTTTCAACGCGTTGCATTCGTTAAATTAAACAGCAAACAAAATCAACAAACAACAGGAAAAATACATGTTTAAGTCAGTTTGGGAAACAGTTGACGAATTTTCAATGCTCTTGCAGAGACTTTAAACTTGGTTAAAAATGACAACTATAGTAAAAAAGCTAATTATTCAGCATGAAATTCAAGTACCCTTTGCAAGGGTATACAAGTACGTTTAGTACGTAAAGGCACAAGGCAAGGGCAACTTCCTGGGCAACAAAATAGAAAAAAAAAGAAAAGGGTTTCAAGCTGCAGGACGCTGTGTATCTCTCGCTTTGTGCCTGTGTCTTTTGCGTCCTTGTTTTTTTTTGTTTTTTTTTTTTGTGTTGCCTTCTTCATATTAAAGTTGGCCTCCTGGCAGCATTGCCTTCCGCTGTTGCTGCCTGGAGAGTTGTGCAATTTAAAAGAAGGAAAAAAATACTTGTTTTTCATTTTTGTACAGGCTGATTTAAATAGTACTCTGGTGCTTTTAGCCTACTTGTGCTCAGCCCCCTCCAACCAACTTGAGCAAGTTTCGGTTGCGTTTCTTACGTCGAGTGTAAAGTGTCGAGTGCGCCTGGAGCGCTACGAACGAGAGGTGCTTTACCATGATACTCTACCACCACCAGCTCCTCCACCTATTAATTTCATAGTTTACTCGCTGTTTGAGGTGTTTAATTATGAGAGCTGCGCACAAGCTGCAACTTGCGGCCGCTTACTTAATTTGTTTTAAAGTTTTTAATGCTGACTTTATTAGACCACCGAACTAAGGTTGCAACGCAATTTTCCAGCCGTTGCCAGTGCAAATTAATTACATCAAAAAACTGACAGAATGTGCAGCATATGGTGCAAGAATTTAATACATCCATCGCTTGCTTGAGTTAATCAGTTGCAAAATTAACTGCAGATTCTTGCCTTGAAAAAGTTAATGATTAAATGAGAATTTTAAAGAAAATAAAGTTGATACTATGTTGGGCAATCATTATTAATTGGCTCAATAGACTTCAATAGACTTTTTGCTTTTACCTCGACTAGATACGATTGCAAAATTGCTGTTTCACATGAACATTCGTAGATGAAATTAATAATAATGATGATTTAAAACGTTTTTCAATTCCATTAGATTCTGGCTAAGTTACTCTCATTTGCTCCAATTGCAGTTTAATTCGAGAGCACATGCTTCTCTGACAGTCTTTGAAGCTGTTTCCTTTTTGTTAAGTTTTTGTGTGGCATAAACTTTGTGAAAAGACATCTTGTGGCATCCATGGCAATGCCGCTGTCGTGCACTTAATAAACTTATAAAAGTATCTAGAGTATCTGGGAGGCATTTTGAGTTCCAATCTGAGGTCAAGTCTTTGGTTTGAGTCATTTGGTGATTTTGTGTGTTGCTCTCAGCCTTGCACTCTTTCTTATTCTGATTGATGACATCGATAAGTTTGTATAAATTGCACACACACACATGTCCTGTGTCCTGTGTCGAGTGTCCTGTTTTGAGACGGACATCCTGTCAGATAAAAATCCTGAGTTGCAGTTGCACTAAATTACACACATTTTTGCAATTTGCAATTTACAAGGGACCACAACACATAATTCCTCAAGCTGAGATTATTTGCTTGCTGCGGCATTAGCCAACACTGGATAATTACTCACACAGCGCTGCACAACAACAAAATAAAACTACACTTGAGACTTAAACTTAGCGGCTAGCCGCGTAAAAGCGAAAAAGAGAGGGAGAGAGAGAGAGATGAGAGAAGGATTATGAGGTTTGAGAGTTTTGGAGGCTTTTAGCATACTGTTGAACCAAGCTATTACTGTGCTTTCTCGGTTTTTTTTTTAAACAAAAGCCATGGCAAACGTCAAAAGTTCAAAACAAACACACACAAAGTCTGAACAATTAAACTTTGACTGAGTTTTGCCAACTGTTTTAAATTGTTGTGAAAATTTGCAAGTGAATTAAAAACATACATTTTTTTTTTGTGTTTACATATATATAAATATATATAAACAAGCTTTAGTGTGTTTGACACTTTTCGCTTGAACTGCAAGTGTTTTGCTTTTGCGTATATAGTTTAAAAAGTTTAAAGTTCTTTGAAAACGATGAAATAAATAAAAATTGCGCCCAGAACTTAGTTTGGGAATTACAACTAATAAACAGTGTTTTATGTTTTTTTTAAAAGTCAAAAGTTAAACAAACATCAAACGATTTTAATGTTATTTTAGTTTGCCAAACTTTTAACAACTTTTAGAACTAAAATTTCATCAACAAAGCAACCACACCAAACTCTCCACATAAAACCAAGGTAAACTTAACGACAACAAAATTTGTATAGCAACGAAAGCTGATTGTCATAAATAAGCTTTAGTAGAAGAGTTTTTCGAAGAACTAACAAATTGGTATTAAATGGTTATAAGACTTTCCTTGGGACTTTTGACTCTTCGAACAAATACTTATAAATGCTTTATGCTGGGATATTTGCAAGCACAACTTATACATTTTCTTATACTCTGCTTTTAAAGAGCTTTTTAAAAATCCCCTTTTACCTTATACTTTACTCTACTACAGTATAAGTACTTGTATACACGAGTAGAACTTAAACAACTTATACAAAAGTATTTATTTTCGAAGCAAAATCAACTTATACAAACAGCATACAAAAAATTCCTTTTAAAGGTAGAAAGAAATACTTTCGACTTTTCCATGAAACATAACAGATGCTTCTAAAGAAACACTCCGAAATAAAAATCCCATTATTTGACTAAGCTTTATTTAAGTGAAATCAGGCAAAACTTGAAAACGCTTTTTTAATTTTTATGGATTTATAGCATTCACAAGTTGCCAAAAATACTGTTATACGCTTGAGAGTGTAAGAGAAAATAACTTCATGACTTTCTAACATAAAGAAAAATCGCACTCTGAACTTTATTTTTTCAAATCCTTTATTCATTGTTATTACCATTGTTATCGAACGGTTCTTGCAACTACATATAAGGTACTAAAAGAAATTATATATATAAACTTATTATAAAACATTTTAATTTTAATTAAAGAATAAATTTTATTATCCTAGCCAGAACGAATCTCACTTATAAAAAAAACATATTCATCTCTTCACTAAGTGAACAGATTACAAGCGTGCCAAAAAAAAAAACCTCAAACCAAAACCAAAGCCCTCAAACAAAGTAACAAAAAAAAAAAGTGACCAACAAAACACGCAAATGGCCAACAGGCTAACAAAATGTTAACAGCGATAACAGAAGCAACAGCATCAACCGCAGGAAGAGTGCGGGCTAAAAGGGAAGCTACAGTTAGCTAAAAACTATAATTTGTGTGCCGCAGACTTAGCCCCCTTGTTTGTTCCCCCTGCCCCGTCACACACACACACTCAGAGACATACTATATGAGTCTAGTTTTATTATTGTGGCTTCATTTGCCATGCACAAAGCGACCAAAACATTGGACAGAGACAGACAGAACTGTGTGCAAAAGAGAAGGAAAACGAGACACGTTATCGTCCGAATCTGAAATGAAAAATCTCCAGCACTCTCCTTTGATATATGCACATATTTATGCATAAAGAGTATTGTATATATGTACATAGACTTGCAAAATATTAGCAAAAATAACAATAGAAAAATCCGGTTGAGTTTGCCATGAGAGTGTTGGCGAACAACACTTGTGGCTTTTGTGGGTCTAATATGCATTTTTACAGTACTATAATACATTGCATGAAATGAGCCATACAATCATAGAAAATGTTACGATAAGATTTTATTTAACAAACAGTTTATTTTCCTTAAAAATGTTTTATTGAAATAATTTAGTTTTGAGTAGAAAAGGCTTTGAATAAAGTATTCTTAAATTTGCGCATGAATTTCAACATACATTTTACTTATAAGAATTGTTTAAATATTTAATTTATTTACATATAGTTTTTTTTTAAAGAATTTTCAAGTTGTTTTTTGCATTTATTTTTTTATTTATTCCCTTAGTTCTTGTTAGTGTGAAGAGTATTCCCATGTCATTTTGTCCCATTTTGTTTTTGCTTCAGTGAATATGCGTGTGTGTGGGTGCGAAAATGGTCACAGATACAATTTGTGTTACCACCAAGTAAATGTTGACACTTGACATAGACAAATAGAGAGAAAGCATAAGAGTAAATGGAAAAAGTAAGAAGAAATACGATAAAGAGAAAGAGAGCTAAGAATTAGAAGAAGCAGAACGAATACGAATAGCAACTTGGCAGCTCAACCCGTTTGCAGCAGTTTGTTTTATGTTTCCGCTCACTTGACATTACGTTGCCAAAGCACATCCCTTTGCTGAGCTCTCCTCTCCGCTTAAACCGCTTCTTAATCATTGCCTCATTTTGCTGTTTGTGGTTTATTTGTTTGAACGAGCACAGTTAAAGCGAGAAGCCTTTTATTCAATTCCATTTCGACTGCGCCAGCCAATAAATATATATAGTATCTATAGAATGTATGTTGGTAGTTGTGCGCGAATTTTGGTTCCATCGATCGATTCCTTTTGGGTTGTTCGCCCGTTCGTGACACTCTGATAGCAAATTATTACAGTCTGATGAGTTTGTTCCCGCTGATGAATGTCGGGCGTCAATAAATTATGCTTTGGGCGACTCGCTGATAAGCAAAAAGGAAAAACGACAAATGTCCCAAATACTTTGTCTCCTCCTCCTTTTCACTTAAACGTTGGGCACATCAATTTGTTTGCTTAACTTAAGTTTCTCAGCAAAGATAATAAAAAAACTTATTTGCATATGCTTAAGAGTGCCACGTGCTGCATTAAGGTTGTAAGTATTTTTTATTTGGATCAGCCTGAAACTACTTGTAAGGAAGGAAAAAAGGAAGCAGAAGCAAAATTAAGTGCAGCTTGAAAAGTTATGAAACTTGTTTAAAGCATACATTTTAGAGGACGAATACCGGAAACTTGAATCGAGTCCTTATGTAATTGTTACTTAAATGAGAGACGAATGTGCATGAAAAGTCTTTGAGAATATAATATATGAATATAAATATCAGTTGTAACAACTTTTCCAATCTCTTTATCAAAATCGAAAGCTTCACATAATTAAACTGCCTTTAAATCGGCCAAAAATAGTCAAAATGCAAATAGTCGAAATGTTGCAAAGCCAAATTAACCGCACTGCATAACTCAAATTGTTGTTTGTCGATGTTTGTTGTTGTTTGTTTGACTGCAAAATGATAATGCCAAGCCGCAAATGTGCTCCCCTAATCTCCCCCTCATCCATCAAATACTTGGGCTCCATGAAATTAATTACGCAAAACGAACGAAAAGGTGAGCAACGGCAGCAGAGACAGCGAAGCTTCTTAAGGTTATTTTACCCCTCGTCACCACCATAGAAGAGTATGTGTGTGTGTGTGTTTTATGGTCGCCACAAGAGCAGCAGGCCAAAAGATATGGGCGCAGGGAGACACACAGAGAGACAGAAAGAGAGAGAGGGGCGATAAACCTGTGCTTGTTTCCTTATTGGCCATATAATGCTCAAGCTGCTGCTGCTGCTGGTTTTGCTTCTGCTTCTGTTTCAGTTTCATCCAACTGCATTCCATTTTTGGCTCGGCTTGGCTGGCGCAGCAACCGCAATCCTTGCAATATAAACTACTTTGCGGTTCAAAGTTGATGCCCTGGAAACTTTCTGCTGAATGCTTTGCGTCTGCAAGTTAATTAAAGTGCTTTATAACCTGCTTACCTGCTTATATGAATTTCCTTCGTTTTCCTGTCAAATGTGTGTTAAAGTATGAGGTTTTTGTGTTTGTTTCTGTTTCGCTTAAAGCAATCACAGCTCATGGCAGCTTGTTGACATTCTTGCGGCTTTTTCTCAGCCATTTTCAGTTAGGAACAACTTAAACATTTTGCGTCTCAACAGAGATTATCTTATTAAATACTTTAAAGGCTGGAAATGATTATAAGCCACAAAAAAAAGCCAGTATTTTCTATCAAATTATGGATAATGAAATAAGTGAACGAACTTGAACGAACCCCTACGTTAAAAACGGGGGCAGAAACCCCAAAGCTCACAAGAGCAACAAGCAAAGTTGTGTCAAAGGAAGCCAACATCAACATCAACAACAAAAAGCAACCAACAATTTTTTAACTGTAGAAAATCAAGATCCAAACTGCTTTCGTTGCTAAACAAAAGCCAAAAAGGCAACAACTTTTTTTTTTGTATTATATACTCCGAGCGGACGGTAAAAAGCAGCAGTAAAAAGCAGCAAACTTTACATGAAAATTAAATAAGTAGCAGCTTAAATAACTTGAGGGAGCTACAAGGCTGTCCGTAGCTGTCCAGCAAAGCGAAACGGAAGCGTGAGCTGCAGCTCAATGAGAATGAAAAGAGAAAGAGAAAGAGAGAGAAAATGTGAAAAGGGAGCAAAATTCAGTTTAAAGAAAGGAAGAATCAAATAAAAAGCATAAATAAATAAGTTGGGGGACGAGCAACTGAGCTAAGAGACAGCACAAAAGGTCAGCAAAGGTGCGAACTATAGTTTGCTGGGAAGTGGAATGATAAATAACAACTTGAAAACACATCAAAAGAAGATGGCACACAACAGGACCAAAGACACAAACAAAACAGGACAAGCAGAACACGTTTGATATGTATTTGAGTCAGGTGATATAATTTTGGGCACGTTCATTCCATTGTCAAACATACTTGGTTGACAGACAGACAGACAGAGAGACGCTTATCAAAATTGCCAGAAGAATTTATTCTAGAAATAAAAAAATGTATACAGTTTCAAGTGTTCAAAGTTGTTGTTTTTGTTAGTGTGACAGCTGCTATGCATTTTGATTTGGGTTCTTGTTAGGACGCAGAAGGCAAAAATATTTATTTAATTTTAACGCACACACAAACAACACTCTCTCTCTCTCTCTCCGAATCATATTATTTGCCTATTTACTTTAGACAACAACAAAGCCAAATGTTGTCCAACTGGCAGTTAATCAGCATTCGGCATGCATTTGCACGTTGCCAACAGAGCATAGAGATGGAGAGTGAGAGATAGAACTGGTTGTCCTCTGTCACAAATATTGTTTCCAATAACTCACTCGCATTCTGTACCAATCGGACAACAACACTATCTGTGTCTGATAAAAATCAACTTGGACACATTCTTGTGTCGCTCATTCATCATTTGCCACAAAAGTCTTATAATCATATTTCTTTGAACCCTTAACTCTATTTGCTTACTTCAACCAAACTTCGATTCCTTTTTTGACCATTAATGTTGTAATGCAAAGTTAATGTTAGAATCTTTGCAAAAGATGATGTCAGTGATGAAAAAACTGCGATGAGGAATATATTCCAATCTATTTTATTAATATGTTAACATTTTAAATATATTTTTTACTAGGTATCTGTTAGTCTAATCGCTCTCTAGTTTAGTCAGTTTTTTCTCTACTTTCGCTTCGCTTCACAGCTTTGTGTGTGCGTGTTGGCATCTGGTTTGCCATTCACTTGATGTCCTTTTGTTTTTAACACTCTTTTTTTTTAGCTTGTTTGCTCTGTCTTTGTGACTGACACTAATGATCTGGCAAATTGTTACCTAGTTTGACGCAACATGGCGTATGCATAATGTTAACTATTTATTAATAATTGTGCTTTGTTGTGGCCGCCGATTGTTGTTGTTGTTGTTGTTGTCGGTGGCAGTTTTGTGGCCATATCAGTGTATGTTAATTAATCGTAGTGCCCATTATTGATTATTGGTTGTTCAAATCAATGCACACAACAACACAAAACTTTTGCATTAACCGATGTCATTTTTGTGTGTTGACCAACTGCACTGCACCAGGGACAATACTCGTAACATTCGACATGCCATAATAATTTATGACACACAAGGACAATGCAATGTGAGCATAAATGCGTAACAGTAACTTAACTGCGTGCATAAGGAGGGGCATGTGGTGCAGTAAGGTGTGGGTCATACAACAGTTACTATTGTCATTACATGGTCAATTGCTGCAGCATGTAAGAGTGATTAGGGAGGGATATTCGATGTGCAGCTGGGAGTTGTACCAAAATGCACCCTTCACATCTTGCATGGAATAAATAAATTAAAATTAAATATCATTTAATTCAAAAGCTATCGATTCTTATCGATTATTTTACGTTTTTGTTTAATTTAACCGGTTTCATGAAAGAAAAAATCTATTAAAATAGAGCTTATATCAATAGACCTAACCCTCTCTCATGATACCCTGTTTGTACACCCTTTTTTGGTAATGAGTACAAAATAATACAAAAAATAAAATGGAATTTCTAACAATAGCGACAAACGGCAGTGTGGCAAATGCAGCCGAATGCGTTAATGCATGTTATATGGCAGCACTATTGTCTAACGCTGTCTCTTTCTCAAATTGCATTTTGAAGCTTACCAACTGCATGAGTGTGTGTGGTGTGTGTGTGTGTGTGTTTGTGTGTGTAGAGGTCAGTATAACAAACAATGGCCAATAGAAAATAGCAAATAACAATAGGCAGCCACACAAATAACTCACGACAATGCGACTTGAAATGAAGATAGATAGATGCCTCATGGGGCAAGCATGCCTCCCCCTATCCCTAACCCTCCCTCGCTCCATCCCCTTGTATCGTTATCTCTGTCTAGTACTCATATATGTTTGAATGATGTACAGGCTGGCAGAGAGTGTTTTTGTGGGTAGTAAAGGGATTGAAGTAAATTTCAGCTATGTGACACACTAACTGCATGACTGAGTGCATTGCATGAATGCCTGAACTCAACGGACTGACTGACTAACTGACTGACTGACTGACTGACTGTTCGAGTGTGTTCCTCCTCTGTTCCTTTTGTACTGTTTGTTGTTTGTTGTTGTTGTTGTTGTTGCTATCCGCCCAGTTGGCTGCCAATGCTGTCACAGCATGCGCCAAGTTATTGTGCGTGACATCAAATGAATTGTTGTTGATTTGTCGCGTTTTGTCTTCGGATTGACAAATTCGTAGCCGACGTTATATTTCAAGCCATTTAACTGCTAACTAAATTGATATAAAGGATTCACGACGAGTGCATTAAACTTTGAAAACACTTTCGAGTTCCTTCACTTTGTTCATAATTAACACTCGAAATTTGGCACACAACTTAACAAAGTTTACAAAACAAATCTATTAAACACAACCGCAAATGTTTGAATAACCCAGATTCAAACAAAAGTTCAAGGCTCACTCCCTTGCTCTTGTTCCTTCTTAAGGCAAGTCTCATCTCATCTCTCTCGTAAAGACCGCCCTTGATATCCCCCCACTGTGACAGCAAATCAAAGCAGCACGCTTGCTACGTGACAATGACAAAATTTATGCGATTCCCTGCATAATGAGGCAACAAAATGATAGAAAAAAAAAATCACAAAAAAACTAAAAGAAAAATGACTAGAAAATGATGAAGATTTGGAAAATTGACATCAGTTGCATAAAGCCAAATACCAAAGATCAACGTCTAAGCCTTTAAAGTTGTGCAAACAATCAATTTAAAAGTGGTTTACAGTTTGACATTGAAGCGCAGAATAATGACGAAAATAAACTTGATATAATATTTTATTAAAATCAAAAGAGACGTGGCAAGAATCTTATGAAAACTTGTGAATTTTCTGAATATTAACAAAGCAAAAAAAAATCTCAGACATCAATCAATGCTTAATATGTTTTATTAATTTTACTAAAAACTAAAATCACAAATAAAAAATATAAAAAAATAACAAGCGTTTAGAAATTAATATTTTTTAATATTTTTCCTCAAACTATTTTAATATTGAAAAAAAAAATAATGTTTTAAAGAGTTAATAATCGCCTGAACATATTTCCTTAATAGAAATGTGATACTCACTGGGTTCAATTATCAAATGAGGCAGCAAAGTGGTTTACAATCCCACACACAAACATCAAAATATACCAGACGCACACACACACACACAGCCACAACACCAAAAGCCACACACACACACACACACACGCATCAATGCAAATGCAAATGCAATCTCTGGGATTTTGGTGCTGTCGGTTATTTTTGCGAAGAATAATTTTGTTGGTAAAAGTTTAACATAAACCGGACGGACAAGCGGCATGTAAATATGTGATGGGTGCCAGAAACATACAAATATGTTGCACCAAACAGAGTGCATGCGTTTGTGTGTGTGTATTCGTGCATGCGTATTAAAAAATTATTTACAAAATATTTTTGCTAATATTTTGGTAGCAGGCAAAAATTGCAACAGTTCAAAAATGTACTGCAGTATATATTTTTGTTTATCATAAAATTTCACTTTTCAATGAGGTTAATATGTGTGTACATGTGTTTTGTGTGTGTGTGTGTGTGTGTGTGTAAGTCCGCTTTAATTAGCTAGCTAACGAAAACATAATGCTTTCACATTGATCGAACAAATATACCGCGAATACTATTTATTAAAATGAAAGGTGCATTTTGCCCAAAATTATTACAAAAATTGGTTGATTTGGCTGGCATATTATTTGTTTTGAAATGGAAACTATTGAATTTTGCGATTTCATTAAATCCATCAAAGTTGGTCATTTCAATTATGCAAAGAATTGAGTTGAATATTGTTGTGAAGCCCATAAGTGTGAAACATGTGTTTTAAAAAAACATAATTTCGAGTGCATTAAAACATTTGTTTACCAAAATAGAGAAAATTACTTTAAATAAGATTATAACATTTATTAGTTGAATTATGGTTTAACTGAAATTAAAAGTTGTGCAAAATATAATCGAATTTTGCAAACATTCAATTGGTAATTTGAATTTATTGATCAAAAGCAGGTTTACTTATGACATTTGATTGGCGATTCAGATAATATTAATCCTGCTTATTGAAGGTTTTCAGTTTCATAATTCTGTTATTAAGTTTTCTTTATTTATTTGCATTTTTACTGCTTCGAGTTTGATTAACAGCAAGCTTCAATTTACCCTTTTCAGCCTTTAATTTTATCTTTAATATTGTCAGCAATCTGTTTCTGCTTTAGCAGTTTCAAGCAAGTATTTGACCAAATTTCTCAATGAATGGCAACTGAAAACTGGATCAAAACCTCAAAGAAAAACACTCCTCCCACTTTATGCCACGCTGTCCTACCGATCACTCTTCCCCCGCCTTTGCTCCAGGGAACTGTCAGCGTGTCCAGCGGCCAAAAAGGGAATATAGCGACCAGCAGCAACAAACATGTCGCATGCATAAATGCAACTTTTGCCCCCGCAACATGAACGGCTGCATCATCATTGTTGTTGTTGCTGTGTTACTGCTGGTGTTGAATGTTGGCATTGCAGCTGAAGTTACTGTCATGTCAGTTCTTGCCGAGCAGAACGATATTTTAGCTTCATGTATGTATACACGGCCAACAGCAACACAAACAACAGCAATTTTGTTGTTTTCTCGTATAATTTTAGCTGAAGTTGCCTGTGCTCAACATGTGTGTTTGCTCATGTTTGTTGTTGTTGTTGTTGTCGTTGGTTTTGTTGTCAACATGTTGTCCTCAACTGGACACTGTTGAACGTCGTCGTCGTCGTCGTAGTAGAACAACACAGCTTTCTGGTCGGGCCGATCACTTAGCACTAAGCAACAACAACAACAACAACAACAACAGCAGCAACGATTATGGACAACATAAAACACATTAAACATGCCATAAACTACGCAACCAAGCAACCCATTTTGGCCATTAAAAGCAGCCGGCAATGAAAATTTGTCAGCATAAATAGATTTAAGAGATAGTAGTAGCAATAATAAAGTTTTGGACATTAGTTGATGAATTAAGTTGAAGTAGAAAAAAGTGACAAGAAAGCGTTGAATTTCAAATTTAAGAATATATATTATTATATATATTTACAAGAAAAAAACTTCGTTGTAAGGGAATTTTTTAATACTTATAAAATAGCTTTTTTGATTGAATACAATTGCAGGTTTCTGAAAACTGATTCGCAATAAAGTAAACTTCTTTTAAAAGAAGTTATTTGTTTGCAATTTCGACTAAAATTATTTTTTGACTCTTCTAGCGATTTCAACAGGAGATACACTTTTACCTATCATGAGCCTTACCAGTTTTTCGTCTTTATTTGTCGTGAGTGTCATAACCAGCTTTATGCCTTATTTTTCAAAAGCTTTAAGCCAATTGCCAGCTCCTTTTTACCTCATCCTCATAACTGTGCTTTCATAATCGAATTTCCTATTTTAACCCGCAATAATTTGCCAAATAAAATGCCTGCAAAATCATTGAGCTAACTAATTCATGTAAGCACTCAATTATCTGAAAATGATTGCACTTTTGTAACCATTACTTCCTCGATTACCGACAACTTTTCCCCAATGATACTCCTGTTGCTAACAGAAACGTTTACAACATTTTTGAATAGAAAATGGAGCAAGTCGCTTAGAAAATCGAAAATTAAAAATACTTTTAATATTTCACATTTATGCGATTCTAAATTTTGTTTACACTGCCCCTCGATTCACTGCTTCGCAGTGTCGGTGTCAGTTCCATTCTATTTCACCCACCACTTGATGCATCCATGGCAATGCATTTGAACTCATATTGAGCATAATGCTTGTTGCGGTGGGCGAAGAGGAAGGGGGAGGTCACTGGAAATAATGTACCCTCATCTGTGTGCATGTGTTTGTGTGTGTAATTTACATGGCTTCTCGTTGGTGTGTGTTTGTGTTTGCAACAAAAATGTTCGAAATGCATTGAAAACTTTTTAGCATAGCTGGCAAAATGCAACCTTCAAAACATTTGCATGCATTTTTCAATTTCATTCAATGGATTCTATGTTTTCTTTTCCAATGTTAGTTTTGCTTCGTTTTTTATTTTATTTTTTTTTTCGTTGTTGTTGGCAGTTGAAACGCGTTGATGCCACGCCTCGATGTGGCAGGCAGTCGCTCTTGCTGCACAAAATTTCAACCGCATGACATTCATCACAGCACAGCACAGAAAAAAACCAAAAAAAAAACATTAAAAAAAACCCAAACTCAGTTTTGGGGCTGTCTAATGGGTTGAGTTTTGGGTATTTTGTGGGTGTCAGTGGAGGGGGGTTTTTTTTTTGGTGTTTGCTTTAGACATTTGGGTTTGTTTTTTCGCTCTCTTTCAAAAGCTTACTCGTTTGTGTGTATGTGTGTGTGTGTGTGTTGGTGTAGCCAAAACAAACATTGCAAAATTTATGTCGTCTCATAAATTTGTAGCATAATTCTGACGATGCTGCTGCATCCGCCACTTGAAAATGTTTGGCTGCAATTTTGCTTTTGGCTCTTACAACATCACACCCCCCCTTACTCCACTTACCCCTTGAGGGCCTGCTGCTTTAAACCCCTCCCGGGAACAGTTTCCAGTTGTCTGTGCCAGCTCGTTTGGCCTTTGAGCTTGTTTTTGCCCCCCAAAGCGAATTCTGTCTCATTCTCGCTCTTTGTCCTCTGTCTGCCTTCCAGCTCTATCGTACTTTTTCTCTCTCTTTGTCTCGCTCTCGCTCTCTGTGTGTTTGTTGGGCTAACGAACCGCGTGAATGAATTTCTTGGCTTCTTTTTCTCATTGTTGGCCTTTGCCTTTGGCTCGAAAACTTCAAATATTTGGGCCTGCATAATGTTTGAGCTCAACTTTTGAAGTTTCTTTTTTTTCGACCCGGCACACGTTGGCGATTCAAACATTTGCATAAGCCACTACCGAAGCTCCCGAACTCGTGAGTAATGGCCACAATGCACCTGGAAAAAAATGATATTTAACATTCAAAACGTTAAGTGTTAAAAAAGGCAGATGTAAATAAATAAAAAATATCACACCAATTTCTGAACAACAGTATGTCTTAAAAAATGATATTGGAACTGTTTAAAAATTTATTTGATTTGTTTATGATTTTCCGTTCATACTATTATCTATATAAATATTTTCTACAATAATATTGGGTCAAGTTTTCATTAAATATTTAATTATTTATTTGCTGAAATCTATTTCCAAATATTTTTTAACTTACTTGAATTATAACATGCGGTTTCACTTCTGAACTCACTCAGCTTTAAATTAAATGCTTACTCAAGAGATTTGTCACATAAACCACACAAGAAAACAAACACATACACACACACACACGCAGATTGGTTACTGATGCTCAATGCCTTGCTTGAGCATATTATCTTTATTATTATATGACAACGACCCCGTTTTCGACTTAATCTTAAAGTTAAGCTCACATTGAAAGTGAAGAGCACAAACAAACAGTAAGGAAAAAACCATTCCAACCTTCAGAACATATTTGCTGTCACTTGCATTCGTTGCTCTTGTCGCCTCTCTTGCCTTTGGTCTACCTGCCTCAGCAGATGGCTTTATCTCATGCATATGCATAAGTGAACAGTATTTGAGTGGCAGTCAAGGAGGGGCAAAGTCACAGCTGCAGCAGCTGCAGCTTGCCACACGCTGCGTATGCGCAATTCTAATTGGGCTTACGGCATTCAAGCTTACACAAATGCCAAACATAAGTAAGCGCATTATAGTCCACTGACTTGACTTTTACTGTAAGACTTAGACTTAGTCATTCCGACACAAACACACACACACATAAACACATTAACCTCTTAAGTAATGCGCCATGCATTTGAAATTTTTCACTGATTGATTTATTAGATGCTTGCCAAGTGACTTAAAGCCCTCAAATCCTGCTGCAATTTTGCCTCCAGCATTCTCTGAGCAGCTTCCAGCAGCATCACAAATAATTAATGAATAATGGTCATGCGAGTCATTCAGTCAGTCAATCAGTTAGATTCATTCGCAGTGTGACCGCGTGAATTGTTATGGATTAGTTTTTGCTTTTGCTTCTGCTTTAGCTTCTACTTCTTGGTCGGTGGCACTGACAGCTATCTATTAATATTCAAAAACTTTAACACTGCCAACTAAACTTGCTGACAGAAATTGGGGAATGCCTGACACCAACTTTCTGGCTATCTTCCTCTCTTTCTCTTGCATAATTGTGGTAAAGTTGCAATTGACATTTTGGCTTTTGGTCTGATGAGCCAGAGAGTTATCCGCCACAAAAACAGACAGTTTTACTACATTTGCAGTTTACCATTGGCGATTTAGCTTTTTGAATAAATCAAGTGGTGTTAGACAGCGAGTAATACTTTTTTATTATTCACGAATTTATTAAAAGTCATCAAATGAATATTTAACGTTATTCATTAGTCAATATTGACAAGGGAATTGATTCAATTGTTGATCAATTTTGTGAGGGTTTAAAACCGAGCAAAAGCATTTATTGTGCACATTTTTTTGAAACAGAAAAACCTAACAATAAAATTCAAAAGTTTTATTTAGCAAGCATTTTAAATGAAGCCATTTTTCCTTTTTACAAATAAATATTTAAATGTTTGCAATAAATAATTAAAGAATTCAACTTTTAGTTCAAAATATATTTATTTTAAACTTCAATTACATTTTGCCTCCCAAAGCAAATATACTTAAAATAAATGCGAACAAAGAATTTCCACTTGTTTGCATTAAATAATGAAAGCACTTAACTTAAACTACCAAATAAATCCGCATTTAAATGAAACTTATTTTATTTTGAATTTAATAGCTAAAATAAATATAAAATATGTATTTGTTTTATTTTGAATGTTGTTTGTTCCCAAAGGCAAATATGCCTACCATATATATGAACAAAAACTTCTGCCTATCAAACGTTAAACTAATGCAAGACAATGACATCAATTCGAGAGCTTTGGCAAATTAACTAAACGAAGCAAGCGTCAAAAGTTGAGCAATAGTGGTAGCCCTGGCAATTATTCTTGTGGTTTCTTCGGTGGCACACAGCAAAGGCCCTCGCCACAAACACAGGATGCCAAAGGATGGCAGGATGCGCCTTCAAACCGACCGACACCAACAAGGCCCCAGCCTCCGCCTACGCCCCCGCCTCCGTAACACGCAGTTTAGCCATAAAAGTAAAAGCCTCGCTCATGTCTGAGTGGCCATGGTTGCAGCAGGCTGGGGACCAACCAACCGAACCAGCCCAACCCACCCAGCCGGCCTAGTTGACTTGCAAAATAGTTGAAATTTGAGCTACCCGAAACGTAGTGCCCCTCTCAGAGCCAAACCCAAAAGAGGCAAAGACAAAGCAACGACAAAACCAAGCGGGCGTATACTTGATATGCAGACTGGCGAGCAATTTGACCTACATGCATGCGAAATGTTGTTGTTTGTTGTAAAAAAGACCGAGCTTGAAGAAGTAAAAAACAAAATAGGTGGAAAGGGCAAATTTTAATAATTCACTGCATACATTAAAAATGCACGAGTCAAGAAGAAGCACAAAAAGAATACAACTAAAATATAATAATAAATTCGGTTGCTCATCTCTTTCATATATTTTGCGGTCTTGTTTTTTGTGTGTGTGTCCTTTTTGCTATCATTGAATTTACATTTTGGTGTTTTTCTTGTTTTTCTTCTTCTTTTTTGTCATTAATTCGCAGCTTAAATATGTTATGCAATTTAAGGCGCTTAAGCTTTGTCATTAATTCGGAACTTTTGGTTTTTTTATGTTTTTTAAAATTGCTTTAAATTCATTTCTATGGGCAAGCCGAGCCATTAAAAAAAAAAATAGAACCGCTAGCATCGCATTTGAGCGTGTGTGTGTGTCGAAACAAAAATGTTGTTGCGCATACGCCACGTGTGTCAGCTGAAGACTAAACGTATGCATTTCGATGATGGCCTCGAGGTTAACTCAAAAGTTTTCCTTGTTTTTTGTTATTGCTTTTTGGCGGTTTTGCAGCAGCCCTAAAACTAACACAAAAAATCACGCATACGCCATGTTAAACGCAGTAAAACACACATTTTCAGACATTTGCTGCAAACTTGGCACATTTAGATGCTTATTAAATATATGCCTGGTTGCTCACGCTACCAACAGGATAAGGGGAATGGGCTTGGGAATATTTAAAAAAATGATCAACAGTTAGATTTCTTCTGGTTTTCCATAAACAAAAGACTATGCATGGTTTAAATTGATTTTATAAGAGTTTTTTACCCATATTATTATTTTTTATTTTATTTCGTTTTCAACTTTTTGTTTTTGGAAAACTTTTGTTTGAAATGATTTAATACTTTTGTTAGGTTTTTTTGATCACATTTTATTGAAACTTTTTCAATTCATTTAAGCAGTTGCCGTAAACTTTTGCACGCCTGCGGACTTGAGCAACTCTGAACAGACAAATAATAGATAACCCATAAAATGGTCCCAAAAATATAACCATTAAATACTTGAAGGCCGGAAACAGAGAGCCGCCTGCTTTCGCATAGTGTGCTCTGTTTGAGAATCATTAAAAATGAAATTGTTGATTTTTCGTCTCGTTGCGCATACTAACGAGTTTCGAAAAAAAAAACTCTTAATACACAAACACACACACACACACACCGATACAACAACACCGACATTGCCACCTTTCGTTTTCACTCAAACATTAATGGGCGCAAAAAAAAGAAAATAACCAAATTCATGACACATTTTTCTGAAACGCTTTCAATTTCATTTTTCTGATCTCGTTTCTTGTCCATGTTTTTTTTTTTGTGTCACCAACTGGCGGCACTTGTAATTTCCGCTGTATCTGTCTGTCAAACCCTTTTTTTCTGGTAAAGTTCGTCCTTTTTCGATTTGGATGCCGAACAGCAAAAGCAGCCATTAAACCCTTTTTGTTGCCATCATTGCAAATATTGAATGCCTGCTAAACTGCTAAATGTCGCATAATTATCGTATTTTACTTGACATTTTTCTCGTTTTTCCACTTTTTTGTTTAAAGAGTTCGATGCATGTCTCATTTATGCCTATATCCTTGTTTTTTATTCGTCTAAAGAGCTCTTGGCAACATTAAATTTAATGGCTTTTTGAGAATTTCAGCATGTTTCATACTTTTTATGCATTGTAGTTACATTTTATGAAGCATCTACTCTAAAATATAATTTGAATGTTTCGCTTGAGTCTGTGCTCAATGGTTTTGAATAGATTATAAGAACGGTATGAATGTTCGTACCTTGTACGAAATGAAAATTGTCTTTGCAGCATGAAAAAAATTTTAATGAAAATTAAATGAGAATAAGATTGCATGTTGAGTTAAATATGAAAAAGAACCTGCTCCAAACTATTTTGGAGCCATTTTTGAAAATCAAAACAAAAAGAAAAATATGAAACATTAAATTGAAAACTAGTCTGAATGCTTTTAAGAATTTTTCAATATAAAAATTTACAAATTGAAATAAGTGAATTCAACATTCCCAATGCATAACAAGTACAATAAAAGTATAATTGAAATTAACCGGAGAACTCAAATCAACTTCAAGGCACACCAAACTGAAGTGTAGATAGAGAGATAGAGAGAGATGAGAGAGAGAGAGAGAGAGAGAGAGAGAGAGAGAGAGAGATGGAAAGCAACCTTTTAAACACTTTCGACCGAGTCAGAAACTAAATCTTATATCAATTAGGCCGCACAAAATGGGCAACAATGGCCACACTGGCGCTCGTTAACTGTGTAAAATGGCCAAAAACTTTTTGCGCCCATAAGAAGAAATAGGAGGAGAAGGCGGAGGCGGAGGCGGCAGCACTAAAGTGCAATTAAAGCGCACAATAACAATTAAAATCATTTAAGCCGTTGTGTTGCAAGCCAACTTTCGATTCACTACACATCTCTATATCTATGTGTGTGTGCGTGTGTGTGTAAATGTGTGTTGTAATAACTGTCAATGTGTATGTGTGTGTAATAACCATAAACTATTTGCACAAACTTTGTGCCACGACAACTCGACAATGTTAAGTGTTAAACTCAACAAAAAGCCGCAAAAACTTTCCGAAAATTTTCCCTACACTAATCGTTGGGACAAAGCACAGTGTGACCAGCGCATATAGTGTTTTTTTTTTGTTGTTGTGCTGATGTTGAACCCAAAAAAAGCGAAAATTCAAGACAATAGTTTTGTTGGTGTACAACAAATTTTGGTTTGCTGTTGCTTTTTGTTTTTTTGGCAACAGCCTTGAGACGCCCCTTTTTTTTGCTAGACCTCACACACCCCCCGGTTTTTTCTGTCAGTGTGTGTACGCTTGCGGCTTTTTGTTGCCAAGTTTGCTGTTGCGCTGATGTTTATGACATGGCTCTGTTTGTGCTTTTTTAGTGCGACAAAGTAACATTTTATTATTTTGTTACATTTTATTTCCGGTTTTAAAGCGTGTTGAACTTTTTTTTAACCCTTTTTTTGCCATAGTAGTAGTGGTATGTTGTGCTCTCCTGCTGTGGCTTAAGCGTGCTGCTTCTTGCCTTTCACTTCTTTTTCTGTCCCTTTTTGTTGCCTCCTTCGAAATGAAATGATTGTTTCTTGGGCCTTCACAACAAAAGTTGTGTGTCCCTTTTTGTGCGGGTCTTTGTTGTTGCTTGGTTTCTAAACGTTTTTATTGTTTTATAAATACTTAATATGTGTTGTAATTACTTTTAAGGATCTTATCATTGTGATAACCGTCCTTTATATGTTCTAGTTGTGCCTCAACCATCTCTTCGCCTTTAATTGCCTCTTAACTTTAGTACACATTGCGTTGATACTGTTTAAAGGGGCGAGCTCGACTGGCTCGTTTGTGGTTGAACACAAAATGGATGGCCCACCAACACTTTTGGTCACTTGCCCCACAACAAAAAGAAAAACATATGTTGAGCTCATTCACTCTGTGCTGTATGCCGGCTTCATGACAAAGGACTTGCTGGCAACCGAGTGTGAATTTAATTGCAATTTAACTGATGAGTATTTGTGGTTAGTTGCAAATAGTATTTGCTTTAGATCCTGATTTAAATTCTATGATAACCAACTAAGCAAAAGCTGTACGATTCAAGCATTTCTTTGAAAAGTAACAGCTTAATAGCTTTTGTATATAAACTAGTGGGCTTATTGCAAACATATTAAAGTCAAATCAAAAGATAACAAAATATATTCGTATATATTTTTTTGTATGAACTTAACATAAGTACAAAAACATTGATACAAAATCAACAAGAGCTTGTTGTACAGACGTATAACATTTACAAATATATATTCCAATAAACATTCATTACTCAATAAACTCCAACTAAGCTATGTTGATATGAACCCCTTTTTCGAAACTTTCGTGCCAAGTTATTGCCAAGAATTGTCACAATGAATTATGAGGTACTCCATGAAGCTGAACTGAATCTAACAAGTTAGCAAAAACCCAATAAAAGTCAACATAATAACGAGCGCTGCAAAGTGTGTGTAAAGCATTGCAATGTCCACATTCTAATCCACACATACTCAAAAGAAGAAGAATGTATATAAATATATAAACTAAAAAAGCAATAACAAGACTAACAACTGCAACAATAGCCGATAGAAGACGTAACATTGGTGCAGAGTGCAATAAATGTGTGCAATAAGCTAACAATATATACAAAAGGCGACAAATGCCAAACGACGAATGAAGTAGAAGGAAGCGCTATATCTGAATGAAGCAGCAGAAGAAGAAATAGTAATAAAAAAAAAACGAAGACTTGACAATTTTCAGTTTCACGTAGCAACGCAATGTTTTCATACATATGAATTGTATGAAAAAAAGAAAAGAAATAAAAAAGTGGCCAAATAAAACCCATAAATCGACAGACAATGCAAGCCACACACATACATAGAATGGTGTGTGTATGGTGTGTTTGGTGTGTAAAGTATAATAAAAATACAGCTCAGTGCTATGGCAATTGCATGTCGAAAAACGAAAATGGACAAAGTACAATAACTATTTGCTCTTGACCCTTGACACTTCCTTTCGTGCTGCTTTCTCCCACGACGAAACTTTTGCATTTCATGCGAGATGTGAACGTGTTGCATAAAACAATTTTTGACTAAAAAAAATGATTCAATGTTGTGGAAAAGTTTTCGTATATAATAAGAAATATATTGTTTTTTTCTAGTAGCAATATTTTGGGCAAAAATTAAGCAAAGAAAACCTTTTTTAATAATACAGATATTAAGATAACTTAAAGAATTCATTGAAGTGAATATGTTAATAAAATGGAGTTCATATTATTTCAATAGTATTTTTATCATTATTTCTTAAAATTAACATGTCACTTTCGACAAAAAACGCATTTCTATAAAATACAAATACCCAACATATTAAAGTTGGAATGAGAGTATCAAATACGTTGTGCCACACGCAATTGTTGCAGCTGAGCTTGTGAAGCGTGAGTTAAAGAAGAGTGAAAAGCGTGCTGCTTAGCAGTTTGGAAGAAGAGCGAATGACAGGACAGTGTGAAAAAGATAGAGAGTCCGCCAAAAATGGACAGAAAGAACAGCCATGTCGAATATCCTTCGAGAGGTTATTCTCTTCACAACTATGTTGTGCAGTGTTGAATCGAGTTGGTTTGGTTGCCATTCATCTTGGTTTTTAATAAAATTGCGGCTGCGACTCAAGCTTCTGAAGCCAAGCCAAGGCTAAGCGCACTCGACTGTATTGCTAAGATGGGCGGGCGTGCTGGCGCTATACAAAATACAATATACAATTTGCAGTATAAACAAATGTACATATATACTATATATATATAGAGGATATATAGACCTGACCAAAGTCAGCCACATGCCAATAACAGCAAACGAGCAAAACACTGTCTGTAAAGCGAAAAAGGAACAGATGTGAAACACTGGCGAAGGAGGAGGTGAAGGAGTACAAGAAGCTAGCACTTGACCACATTTAAAAAGAGTTATGAATATTGCAGCAAAGTCCGAACAGAGAAAGAGAAGCTGAGAGAGAGACGAGCAATGTGTGTTTTGTCTATAGAAATTGTTATTTTTCTTATTTATTTCAATTTATGAGATTTTTATATGCGCACTTTTGTGGCAGTCGTTTACTCGTCAGTGTGTGTGCGTGTGTGTGTTTGATTATATTGCTTTCTAAACACGAACTTTATTTGGTTTTCACATATATTTTGAGTTTACTTCTCTTTATTATTTTATGTTTGTTTGCCAAGATAAACAAAAGCCACAAAAAGTTCAGAGCATAAGCTTAGCTATTAATTTGTAGGCCTTGGCTTTGTGTTGTGCAACGTTGAGATAAGCAAACAGTTAAAAAGAGGTGTTAATTTATGTCATTACATTTTCTTATTGAATATAAAATATGAATACTGAAACATAGACAAATTATTTTATTCTAAATACCTTTTGCAACACTTTTCTTATCTTATCTAGTCTTGGTCAAACTTGCCTTTCAATAAATTTTGATTGCTTCGTAATAAGTACTCAAAAGTATGTGTGAATGAGAAAAAAAACCGATTATTTACCGATTAAGAAAGCCAAAAAAAAATAATCGAAAAAAAGTAACACAGCGAACTGAAGAAATTATCGCGCTCATACGGAAAGGTGGCACACAAAGATCCACTCACAGATTGGTTAAGCAACTGCCAATGTCACTAATTCAATTTCGAGCGACCAAAGGGAACAAAAGAAAGAAAAAACAACAAAAAAAAGACGGAACTTTAAACGACTGCAACTTGGTCACGAACTGCCATAAAAAGCGCAAAAGAAGAATCAAGGCAAAAAAAATAAATTCACACACACACAGAGAGAAACGAGAATGAAAGCGAGTGTGGATGAAGAGTTGATGGGCGTGGCAAAGAAGGCGGGGGGGGACGGCAAGGGTACGTTGGTTATCCAGTGTATTGGAGTTGATATTTGCGCATCAGTGAGCACATTGAACTGTCAATGGCAGGCAAAAGGCGACAGACGACAGACGACAGTGTGTGATATGCCATAAGAGCAGTGAGAGAGAGAGAGAAAGCGAGAGAGAGGGGGAGAGAAAGTGAGGAGGGATTGGTTTGAGAGTTTGAGAGAAAGGCGTGTTATTGCCAATTTATCAATTGCAGTTGGAGCAGCATTGCATCGGGCACTAATGCAGCCATTGCTGCCATTTGACCTGACTATGGCAAAGTGAAAAGTGATTTGGGGCTTTGGGGTGAAAGTACCAATACTCTCCATTTATTTATTCTTTTTGTTGTTGTTTGTGTTGCTGTAGTAGCTTCTCCATCTCGTCATGTGCGTGTTGAAAAAGTAATTACATCGCTGACTGGCCCTATAAATAACATGCCTTGAATTTTATTGCAGCTTTAAAGTGTCATTTGGGGCATAAATTTACGAAAGCGCAGCAGCAACTTACTGTGCGTTGGCTCTTTATCTGCACTACCTTCTTCATTCCTTTCATTTTAATACCCTGTAAACAAAGGCAAATGTACGCAGACATTGTTGTGTAACCAAGACATTTCCTTAAGTACGAACAACAAGCTGTCCACATTGTTGCTGGAAGCTTAAAAAAAGAAAAACAGGAATTAATTTACAACAGTTTTTATAATCAGATAACCACAAAGGGAATAAACATGCTTCAAGTTTTAACACATTTTTGTAATACGTATACTTAATATATATATATCTCATTTAATTACTTACTAACTTCTTATCAAGGCTAATCAGAAACCATGGTATCTTTGAGTTGAGTTAAATTTGTTTGTATAAACATTTTATTCTTTAGATTTTGTATTTTCATCTGCTGAATGCTGGTTCTGCTGCCTGCATAAATCAACGCAAATGAATGCTATTTAGTTGATGGCACAGGCCAGGAAATGCGCCGCTTAGCCAAACATACACACATAGATACACACACACAAACACACACACACACACACACACACAGTTACAGACAGCAGTGAAAAAGTTACTGCCTGGCAGTTGAATCGTTCTCTCTGTGTTCTGCGTTTTGGGTTGCAAAATGCAGTTGGTTTGGCATTTTCCACATGCATTTCTCAAAAGGCAGCGGAAACCACGCCAAATGCAGGCAAAACTCTTACAAAACAACAATAACAACAACGTTGAGAAGCAGCAGCTCCTTCTTAAGATGTATTGCATTAGTCTGTGACCTGCAGGCAGGCATATATGTATGTATGTATATGCATATGTGTGTGTTTGTATGAGTATGTTTGTACGAATGTGTGCGTGTTGTGGCACTTCCGTTTGATATTAGCCCCGCACTTAAGATGCGTTTAGTCAACGGCTACAGAAACATGGCGCAAAACTTTAACGAACAGCTTCACAATTTTCGGTGCACTAAGAGAAAGTTGAACGGCTTAAAAAAAAATAAAGAAACTATTCGAAAAATCGCTGGAAAATTAAAAATACATTTTTTTTATATTGAATTTTATTTAATGTTCTCAAAACTATAGAACTTGATATTTACGATATCAAAAAAAGGTTTTAGTTTTATAACTTGATTGCTCATATCTTTTTTTTAAGTGTACGTAATGCATTTCTGCGGTTGCTGCCAGCAGCCAAAGAACCGAGACGAGACTCCAAAATAGACCCGGAGACTGCCAGACTGCCAAACTGCAGAGACTGTGAGACTGCTGGCGTTGCCAGCCTTTTCTTTGTTGCTCGAGATGTATATTTAGAGTGTGTGCGGCAGATGCGGGGAAATGTAACGGGCAACGACATCGACTATGCGGAACACACACAGCTGCAGTTGCAGCTGCTGTTGCCGTTGCCGTCGCCATTTCATATTTTGCATATTTGTGGCACTGCTCATAAATTCAGACTGCAAATGTATCAGCAGCAACAAAGACAACATGATACAGAAATTGAAACAGCTGCAACATCAGACACAACAACAGCAAAAGCAACAACATCTTCATAGTATTATATCCTTGCCTCCAATATTTTGGGTTAGTTTGTGAATGCTTCTGATAAGGTTAAGGCGGCATTCTAAATGATTTGTGCACTCTCACATCTCTAAATGGCATCGCTTGAAGAAATTTTCTATATCTGGCCAAGACACAACGTTTCATTCATTCAGATATCAGCATTAAGCATTGCTTATGCATTAAGCCATCAACGGGGAACATCATGGCAAGTTGATCTAAGTGTCACACAGCTCTCATTTTCTAAACAAACAACAAGTTTTTACAGGTCAACTTCATTAAAAATATGATATATCTAGCGAATGGAAGTTTTAATTTGATAAAATAAATCATTATGTATTTTTTTAAGTCAAAAAACCGGAAACTTTTTTGTCTTTAAAAGGCCTTTGAGCTTGTATGCAAATACAAGCAATTGCTTTAACACTTATATCCAACAATATTATTTGAATAAATGGCAGCTAATTAAAACTGTTTACATTTTCATTCATCACTCATTCTATCTTTTCTCTTTTCTTTTTTGTAGGTAAGTGACGTCAACTTGTTGCCTTTGGCTTTGCTTTGTATTTAAACTGTAAGTAAAACATTGATTTAACGACATTTGTTTGCACAATTTGACCGTGTGCCAATAATCAAAACAAAAGTCTTAAGCTAATATTAAAATTTTAAACTTTATGCGACAAAAATCTTAAATAAATAAACTGGGCTTTTATTTTTTATGCTGCGGTTAACCCATAAACAAGCTACAAATAAAATAAATAAAACGAAAATCAGTTTTTAAAGCGTCGTCAAATTCAATTGGTGCAACATTTTGTGCGCTTCTCTTGAAAGCGTGGAAAGGCATTAAAAATTACATTTAAAGTGAGTGCAAGTGTGTGTGTGTGTGTGTGTGTGTGTGTGTGTGTGTGTTTGTAAAAGCTTTCAACTTTCAACAAGCCATGCGAAGGCATGCAAAATATTTTTGTTGTGCCAGCTTCATCTTTGTTGCCACGCTGCAGCAGAGTCCTTTTTTGCCAGGATATACATATATATGCCACATACACATGCACACACACACATACAAAAAGTTATGTATATAAAATACTTATGCATACCTTTGACAGCGCAACATTTCAAGGGGGCTTTTGTGAGGGGGCTTGAAAGTGTCACAACATTGTTTTATTAAATACAAAATAATGCACGGTGCTCTCTCTCGCTTTCTCTTGCTCTATCTTTCTCGCACTCTGTCAATTTTTCTCTTTGTCTCACAATCGCCAGAAGAATTGCCTGGCGTTGGCCATCAACTGAGTGAAGAGCTTAAACAATTTAACATCTTTTTCATATTGGTTTATTTTTTTTTTTACTTTTAATAATCCATTGAAAATATGGATCAGAAAATTGAGTGTGAATAAAGGACAGCAGCTACTATATGTCAAAGATTTAATTTTTCAAATATATATATTCATTTAAATAGTTTGTGTTCAATCAAGAATTTATTAAGTTTAAAGAATTCTTCAATTAAAAACGAGCGCTGATAAGTAGGCTACATTAAAATTAAATTGTAATTCAACAGAGACATGATAAAATATGGATTCGGGGAATTTTAATGTCATTTCAATTCAATGAAAATTAATAGAAATATGACTTACAATGGCCAAAATGTCGAATCAAGATTTTAATTAAACCAGCTAGGTGGATTCCAAGAGAACTAAACATCAAAGCATTCAATGCCTGTTTAACTATTTGAATATTAAGCTTGTTTACTTAATGAAGCGATTTTCTTCTTTATCTGTTTTTCCTTTAAAATTAATAAATAGCACACAAGCATAAATAATCCACAAAACTCACACACTAATATAAAGTTGCATGCATCATTTTTAAGAAATTAATTTAATTCTTATTGAATGACGTCAAGTGCTGCATTAATTGAAATCCCAATACAAATCATAGCTAAAACTTATAATGATTTGTTGTCCATTTTAATTTATGAGTGATTATAATATAATAACTTACTGTTGGTGTTTGGCTTATTTGTCTAAGCTGACTTGAGTTATGCGAACAAGAATTGCAAGCTTAACAGCCAAAGAGCGCTGTACTAAGAGAGTAAAAGCAGGCAAACAACTTAAAAGTGTGTGAGCAACGAACGTTTAACAGAAATATTCGGGAAATTTTAGTCAACATGGCCAAGTTAAGAGAGTAATAAACATAAAGCGTTAAAAGAGTTTCGATTTGAACACTATATAATAAGTAAATCCAGAAAGTCTTTTATTTACTTAAAGTATAAGATAATTATTGAGTTGAGTAAATCTTGCTTTGAAGGATTTGTGGCATTCTTTTCAACTCCTTCATAAAAATTATATTTCCTTTATATAAAAAACCAAAAATTAAGGAAAATCATTGGCAATCATTCGTTTGTTTTACTACAATTTATTATTATTTCAATGATTTTCTAGTTAGTTTATTTACTTGTTGAGTTGCACGCACAACATAAGCCTAACAGCTATCCACTCTCCCACACGTTTCAACGATTATCGGCATAAGAGTAAATTTCCCTCTGTTATCAACCGGCATGGGAATCCAATGTGCCAGGCAATAGGGCAACCTACTAACCTACTGAGTGCATTTAACAGTGCACAGTGCACAGTGCACAGTGCAAATAAATTAAGAGCAGCGTTTCTTGTTTTTTATGCTGCTGTCAGCTTATCACATTATCAAATAAAGCATAACAGTAAATGCTACTGTTACAGCTACTGTTACTGTTACTGTTACTGGATCTGGCAATTTGCTGTACAGCATCCCTACTGCTGCTGCTGCCTTTGGTAGTTAGTACATTTTGAGTTGTTGACGGCGGTGCGCGCGTTTTTTCCGTAGCTGATGTGGGAGACACGTAGAAAAGGCTCCACCAATACATATACAGATGCAAACATCTTTATGTTAACAGAATTGCAAATTGTGATCAAAGCTTTGCTTTGCTTTGTTTCATGTGCCGCAAATGAAAGATTACTCCAGCAATATAAAATTGTATGAGGCAATAAATGAGTCTTTATGTGTAAGTGTGTGAGTGTGAGTGAGTGATAAATTAAATTAATGTGTGTGCAGATAGCTCAAAATTTATGGGCACCTCGCATTTGATGAGTGCTGATAACAAACAAAACACAAATATTCCCATGCGAATCAATGCCAAAATAAAAAATAAAAATGAATAATGAAATGCATTAAATTAAAAATATGATACACATGTACTTATGTGTGTGTGTGTGTGCCTTTGTGTGTAATAAATGGTGTGTTAAGCTGCTGCCATTAAATTTACAGTTAATCATAATCAAAGCGAGTGTAAATAGTTTAATTGATGATAATTACAATTATGATGATGAAACATGATGACAATACCGGAATACTCAATGCCATTCCATATAGTAATTACGATTTCGATCGGCAAGTGTGAAAACTGTTAATTGCGATTGCCACTTAACAGGAAATTACAATCGAGTGGAGTTTGATTAAGACACGCGGCAAAATGAATAAGGAAATCGATGGAAAACATATAAATATAAATGAAAAGAAAACTTGAATGAATTCAAACTAACAAAACAATAGTTTTCGAAAATTGAAAAAAAATTTGATTGAGATAAAATAATGTAAAATAATTTAAAACCAACTTAAAAATAATAAATTAAAAAATTGTATGTTCAAATAATTAATTTAACTTTAAGAAAAATTCAAAAAAATATATTAAAGAATATTAAATCTATAACTGTGGGGAAAATACATTTAAAAAATAAATAAAAACCATTTAAAATGGATTAATAATAACATGAATAAAACTAAATGAGCAACCAACTGGTTTTTAGTTTCAAGAAATTAATCAAACTTTTCTTCCAATTAAACACAGCTTATTGATAAATTGTATCCTTGTAACTATTAAATGTGTTTAAAAAACCTCTCCAATAGTAAGATACCAAAGCATAATAAAAACATAATTCAATTTAACATTTTAATCTTTTTTGCACAATTACAAACACATAATAAATAAACCATTTAAAAAAAAAATTAAAAATCTGGTTTCAAACATATCTAATACTTTTGAATTTATTAAAAAAAATTTTAATTATAAACACATTGAAAACAGTTAAATAATTACCTTTAATTAAAATAAAAAAACAGCTCTTAACATAATTAATAAATACAGCGCGTTAATATTAAATGTAAGCCAGCCGAACAAACAATGCCAGGCCAATGATTACAGGCAAAACAAATATCCCTTTAACAAACACACCAAACCCACACTAGCACACATACAATACATATATAAGTATGTGTGATTATCATGAGTAAAGAGTATGAAAAGGGCAACATTTGCCGCTAAGCCGCTTAAGTGCTATCATGTTGTATACTAAAGTCAATCAGGAAAGAACAAAAAAAAACAAGGATTTCAGAAACATGATTAATCTCAATTTATGACAATGCCAGCAACAAAAACCAGCCAAAGATAAAGTAACCACAAAATCAAGTTGCCCAAGAGTTTTTGCGGCTTGGTTCACAACCATCAATCAATCAATCAATTTATCAATCAACACTCGCGCATCTCCACCGACTCCCAAGAAAAACGAATTATTTTTTCAGTGATTGGATTTGTCGCTTGATTAAAGCCTAATTGTTCGACGTTTTTGTTTGAACCAATTCCAATCTCTCCCTCTAAGCACAATTTTGATATGATTTATGCAGTTAGCCTAATTAGAATTACTTCACTGCAGACAAACAGTTACTAAGGCTCGTCAACTGTCGACTCTTATAAAATAATTATATTTACTTGCTGTTCGGGTTTGGGTTTCTGTTACCTGTGTAATGCTCACCCAATTTTAATTATGATGATGATGATGATTCTGCTAATTAGTTGCATAAATCAAGCTATAAAACCGGATGGACATGCACACCATATACATATATTCCATCCTTTTCCCCACTTTCTCTCTCCTCTCTCTCTCTCTCTCTCTTTATCTCATTCTGCAACTGGCTTTTCTGTGTTAATTGGTTTCAAATGTTTTCCTGTGCCGCAAATTGATATTAAGCCGGAGATTACCAGAGACAAGAGTTTTACATTTGTGTTTTAGGCCTAACATCTCAATCCCCCCACCCTTCTTCCCATCATATCAAAATAATAACTCCCTTTATTACAGCTTGAGACTTTTTGGCTGAGTCAGAGCAATGCAAGTTTGAGAGTCAACCCAGGGGCGTCTTAATTTATTATTTCCGCTTCATTTGCTTTCACTCTGAATGTGTAATGCCAATGTTTGTGTGCCATTATACTTTGTGGCATATAAACTCCTTATGTGTGTGCAGTACTTGTGGCAACGTTAAAAGCACACAATATTATGATTACGATTATGTGTGTCAAAGCTACGAGTTTTCTCAAGGATGTATTCAATTACTGTTGGGGGAAACACAGGCTGTCTTGAACTTGAATTTTATTAAAGCAAACTTTTTACAAAGTTTAAGAGACTGATAAAATCTTTAAAAGTATTATAAACAATTGTCTGTCAGAGATTCTTTTTTTGATGTGTGTTTTGTTAGAGATTTTGCAAAAAATGTTAAATGCAGAAAAGATACGAATTTAAATGTGCTCTCAAAAGTATGCTATGTTTTTTGATCCGTATGACTACTGCTATGCTGACATCAAATGTGGGCCAATTTAAAACAAAACATTGAATACATATTAATACTGAATTCATAACAATCAAGGAACAATTTATTGCTCAATCATATTTAAAATGTTCATTCAAATGATAATCGCTCAATACGCAAAAAAAACTTTATGTCAATTAATTAAACAATTAAAACGAAAAAAACAAAAATATGCCACTTGCTGACCGTTTTAAAAACGTTTATTGGCTCACATAACAATGAGTGTTGATTGCCATATTAAATTTCAGCCAAAAATTGCAATCAATCCGCAAACAAACGCGCCGAAAACACTGTTGCCAATTAAGCAAGACTCAGAGCCAAAATAAAATGCAAAAAAAAAGTGTATAAAAATCCGCGGGCTCAATGCCAAAGATATCGCAGTGACAATAAATTGCCAAACAGTCTGCCATTTATGTACTATGCTATGTTATAGTAAATATTTCAGTGTATATATGCGTGTGTGTGTGTGAACACAAGTACAGGCGCAAGCCTGACTGGCTGGGCACAATGCAAAAAGCTGTAGCTAAATTGAAGCTGAAGCTGTGGGGCCATTCATGTGTACAATATTTGAAGCCTATAGCCAGCAGCAATGTGAACAATCTTGGCTATCTGCGCTGAACCCTGTGGCCAACAACCCGCAGACACACACACACATAGACACACACGAACAGAGATAAACGATTGTGATTTATTACATCTAATTGCTCACAAACTATGGTGTAGGCGGCGGGGGGCGGGGGCGGGGGCTAGTGTTTAAGCACGTGCTCTAATAACTTTTGGGTTTCACACCTCAGCAGATTTCGTAAATGGGCCACCGCAGCTATTGACGACAGACAGACAGACAGACAGACAGGGCCATAAGCGGCCAATTGGCCAACAACAACAAGCAACAACGACCAACGACCATTCTGCGGTTTACAGTAGCAGCCAATCAATTTACGATCCGGGGTTTCTCACTCCTTCCTTTACTCAGGTCAAGCGTAACGGACGCTTCATTAAAACCAATTTGGATGCGCGCGACGTGGCCAAAACGAAAGTTTCCCAATGGGTGTTTGTCAAAATTTGTGGCAGCAGGTGGCGCTTTATAACTATACATAAATATATACATAAATATGTATTTGATTTATGACATGGCAACAATTTCTGACAGCTCCACTAACCAGTTTTTTATTTCGTTGATTTCACAGTTGACAGCGAAAACCGAAATGCAAAACTAGAAATGTTTGGAATAAATAAATTTAAATGAATATAGAAACTATTATAAGACTTAGAATTTAAAAAAAAAAAATATCAAGAATAAATTAAATAACATCTTTCACTTCAAGTTGAAATAAATTTTATACTTAAGTGTCACTGAAAAAAAAAAAAAATAAAATAAACCTTCAAGTCAAGGTAAACATTTAGCTCCAGCTGCACTGTGCACACTAAGAAAAACAAACATTTAGAGCGAGAAAAGCCTTTAAGCAACTTAAATTGTTTGCCTGCAGCAATCAAAGTAGAATGAAAAGTAGAAAAAGTTAAACGGACGGAAAGGGAAGTGTTCCAGAAGGTGTGACAGTTGTGGACCGTTAGGAAAAAAAACAAACAAGTTAGCAAAAAGGAGAGCTTCAAAAAAAGCATTTCAGTCGAAATAGAAAACAAGTGCAAGTTTTATAAAATTTGCATGTGTGGCATGCAACAACCATTACACAAAAAACCCAGAGCGAGAGTGAATGAGAGAGAGCAACGCTGCAGATAAGTTAAGTTTTTGAGACAGGTGTCACTGGGTGGCAGTGAAAATGTCCAGCTCGTGTTGCATGCATAAAGTTCACAAGTTGAAACCAAATAAAACTTTGCAGCAACAAACCAAAAAATAAGTTGCTTCAACATTTGTTCTTTATTATTATTTTTTTTTGTTGTGAAGAAACTTTATTCTACATTTAAAATTTTTTAAAAAACAAAACTAAGCCTCAAAAAAAAAAAAAATCCATTTGCGTTATAAATTTTATATTCTATTTTTGCAATTTTGTTCAAGCATGTCACGTTGCGGCTTTTACATTTGCTTTTTGGTTAACATTTGGCGCCAACCCTGAAACAATTTCGCCATCTTCGAGCCCTTTTCGAGCGCAGATCACAGCTGGCTAACAAAGTATTCGGCAGACAGCTTGAAATAACTTTGGTTTTTTATTTGTTTGGTTAATAAACTTTAGCCCATTTCAGACACCCTTTTTAGCAGCGGCCGTCCCCCCTCTTCAAGCATATATGGATAGTTTGGTCAGCTGTGCCGATATTGTTGTTTGTTGTTGAGTGCTCGACTCTTATTTACTTTTCATTTGCTCTACAAGCCAATTAATTTTTATTTATTTTAATACCAGCGCCATCTTCCGTTTCCCGTAACCCGTCGTTTACGAGTTTGCCCAGTTTTCAGTTTTGGAGTTTTCCTCAGCAGCTGCAATTGCAGTTTCCCGTTTTGCAATTTCCCGTTTTGCTCCTTTCAGTTTTCGCTTTGCCGTTTCACAAATTTATGCATTACTTGCAAATTTATTGACCCAGTTTTGCAACAAAGATGAAAAATTCAGATGTTATATGTTTTTTTTCTTTTCTGTTTCACTGTTTTTGGAGGTAGAACGATGGGTAGATATGATAAGTAAAATGATTTGTGGTGTGTTTTAACTAAGCTGTATTTATTTTTCATCGAAAATTAAATATTATTTTATTTAGTTTTACCTATTTTTTCAACTGTTTTATTTGCTTAAGTTTTGTTACTTAAACAGTTAAGAAATGTTAATAAAACTAAAAAACATCATTCCTTACTGTATTTATCTCGCTAACACCTTGAACAGAGCATCAATCAGTCTTTTCAGCTTTATCTTTTAACAAACTTTTTTTTTATGTATTTTCTTTAACCGGAAAAACAAAGTAACCGAATTTTTATATGTTTTTTTTTTTGGTCTTTGCTAAAAAAATTTGCAATGTGGGCAACTCTGAACTTGTTGTAACCATTTCTTTTTTAATGCATGCACACAATGTTGTGATGTTGGCAACAACAACAACAACCACAAACAACAACAAAAATGGCAGTAACATCAAAAGTTTTGCCCTCCAACCAACCAGGTCATAAAGCTCAAATAATAGTTCAAGGGAACCAAAATAGTGCCTTACTTTAGATTTTTTGTTAAATACTGTTGAAGTTATTTGAAATTATAATAAAATAACTGGATTCAGTGAATTTCGACTTTTAATTAAATCCCCGTTAAGCCCCAAACACACACTTACAGATATTTGGTGATGGAGGGGGCGTTAATTAGAAAATTAGTATTAAGGCATGCGTTAAAAGTTCATTGGGAATAATGTGCAGGAACAGGGGAACCCTACCGAAAATTCGAATCGAGGAGACTAGAGTGGAGTTGGAGTGAAAGTGGAGCTGACATGCCTGATGGACAGCAAATAGCAGTATGGCAGTTTAGTAGTTTGGGCATTCCCCTACATTTAACCCGCTGGCAAATTGACTTGAAAGTTAATTACTCTGGTTTAAACACATCAAAAAGTGACAGAGATTATAGAGCCAGAGTGAGAGTGCGAAAGGGAGGATTAAATGAAATTCTAAAACTCTCTGATTAGCAAACGCACCCGATATACACTCCTTCCTTTTAACCCCACTTCATTGGCTTTTTTTCAAACGTATCCCATAAACGGGACATCAACAGGCAAATTCCTGTAAAAAGAGCCTTGCCTTTTTCACATTCTGTGGGTATTTTGCCGTACTAGGGTTGCCACACATTGAAAAAAGCACGCAATGTAGAAACTTTTGCAAAATAATCTACTATTTTTATCTCTTACAAAAAAAAGTTCTTTGTGGAATAACAATTAAATAACGATTGGGTAACTCTTCTCAAAATGTTATTTTATATAAATTAAGTTTTTTTCTCCCTTTAACTTTCTTTAGAATCTATTAACGTAATTTTTCTCTCTGCAACCTTGGTTTTTTTTCTTGGCGCGACTACTCGTTCAAGTGGCTTTTATGTAAAAAAAAAAAAAACGAAGCAAAAAGTGAAAAAATTCAAACAAGTTGCAAGTTGTTGACTACGCCTCATAGAGTGTGTGTGTTTTTTTTTTTGGGGCGTCGCACGCGAAAGTTTAATTAAGTTGGCATTGTTTTTGGTGCTGCCTCCTGTTGTTCTAGCCGATTTGATTAAATTGTTTGGATGCCACAGCATCTATTTGCTATTTGCAAGATTTCCACATAATTTAACTTTGAAGTATGTGTGCCTAAGAACAGCAAGGGAAAGAAGGGAAGTGGGCGGCACATTGAAAAAATGTGGCAGTTTAACCCACATGGCCCAGCTTGGCCATCAAAACAAGATTAACTTATGCAAAATTGCTTGCTAAGTTGTGTTGAGACGCAAGTAAACTTAATTTAATCTCTTCTCAAGCTTAATAAAAATTACTACGTTAACAAAAATGCTAAATATTTTAACTGTTCTTAAATTCTTAAATAGTTAAAAGTATTTTAACAAAAAATTCTCAGCTAAAGATTACGACATGAACAAATATTTATTGCTTAGAAGTTGTAATGCAATTAACAGTGTGTTAAATTGGGATACCTTTTTCATCTTCTTAATGGTACAGTGAACCTCATAAGCTACCAATATATATGACGACTATTCTATTAGTTCAAGCAACTGCTTCTATACCAAGATAGCAAATATCGTTGCCTACTTATGGGCGTCAGTTGGTCTGATAGCGTTTAGAAAATTGCATATACCGTGTAGTAAACCAATGAAACAAAAGGGCTTTAAAATGCAAAAGAGAAATTCATACAAAACCCTTATTTTTTTTGTATAACAATTTAAGAAGAGAAACTGATATGCTTTTAATATTCTACAAGTAAAGTTTAGAAACTCTTCTGTTTGATTATAGGATAACTTTGAGCCCTTTAAACGTTGCTCTAACTTAAGCATTTCTAAGTAGCAAGCTCAGTTTTAGCCATTTACCAAATTAAATATCAAAGCTTATGTGTTTTTTGAAAGTTTTCTGCTCCCATGTCTCTTTTACTATCTCTCTCTCTCTCTCTCTTTAATGTTCCTTACTCTGCTCACAACCTGGCTGCAAGCACCTGGGCTAAGTTATTGTTGTTTTCGGCACTGGCAAAGGCGTTATAAAATTGCGCTAAAATGCGCACAACTCGTTCATCAAATCATTTTATGGTAACTACCAAACTAAAACAGATTTTCTCCAGTAGCAGGAAAGGAAAAGAAAGAGAGCGAGTGGGGGGGGGGGGGGGCCTTAAGTTGCCTGCCAGCTGTCGGTTGCATATTGTACAGAGTAGTGCCTCATGTACATGCAACATCAACAGAACTCAATTTTTCAGTTTTGACTAAATGGGTCACACGGCTGAGCTCACTTTTTCCGTTGCAAACCCGTCAAAGATGGCAATGTACAGAACTTACTGCACACCCCTAGATTATTACAGTGTAATGCGTTGGGTTGCTTACTTGGCTGCCAAGAAAATATGTCAGCATTGCGACAAACTCCCCATTGCATACTATCATCCCCCACATCCTTGCTTCCCCCTTATTTCCTTAGCTGTTTGGCTATGAAATATGCTAATGATCAACTTGAGACATGTTCAAAATAATTGTCAAGCAGCTGCAAGGCGTCCAACAAGTTGATGAACATGCCAAAAAAAAAAAGAAGAATTCACACTCAGACACACACACACACACACACACACAACATTATTCATGTTCAAAGCAACGCCTATAGAGTGCAACGAAAACTTTTTCATGACTTTTGGGGAGCAAACTTTTTAATATCTTGAGGAAGTAACGCTTTAACTTGTTTGTGCGGAAGATATATATATGTATGTGTATATATATGTATGCTCGAAACGGAGCAGTCACGCTGCTAATTAAGTCAGTTTGTTTCGTTACTTGGCTCATATATTTTTTTCTCTTTTATTTTTTCACTATTTTCATTTTCCATTATTTTTATTTTGCTTCTTTTAACGCTTGTTGCCGTTGGCAACAGAATCTTTTTTTTTGCAAATTGTCTCGTCTCGTCGCGCCTTGCAAATTAATTTTTATAAATTTAATTAGCGTTGCATATTAACAACTGAGCTGGCGGCAATTTCAACAAAGTCTCTCCGGACAAGGAGCCGGGCGAGGAGGGCCAATTTGTGCGTTTTTGTGCGTTGCGCGACACCAAAATTAAATTATCTTTTCTCATTTTTCTCTTTTTTTTCTAGCTAAAAGCAATATTTTAACGAAATGCAGTAGGAGTAAAAGTTCAGCTGGGATTAAAAGCACACAGATTAATTATTAAAGCTTTACCTTAAATCGAATCAGTGTTAAATTTAAGACAAGCAGCAAAAATGTAACAAAATCCTATTTGATTGATTTAACACGGGTGTAACTGTAATGAAGTCAAGCAAATGTTTGTCATTGAATTAATATTAATTAAGAGAGTTTGTGGCCAATGTTGAAATCCCTTATATTTATCTTCGTGCTGCTCAGTGAATTTGTTGTCAGCGTATTTGTCGCTTTCCATTCATGGGTTTTGAGCTTGTGCAACATGACAATGAGCTTAGTGCCACCTGTATATGCTATCTTTTCATAGCTCTCTTAAGCTTACTTTGCTTGCAGTAACAACAATAACAACAACAACTGTGCTATACTCCATCTACTCGTTTTAATTGCAATGTTGTTGCATTGCGTAGCACATTTCCTTTTTTTTTCGTTTCAGTTTCTGTTTGTGTTTTTTTTTTTTTTTTTGCCATCAGCTAACTAAGGCGCGACAAACTGAATGGACTTTGCTCAGTCTATCTCTATCTCCCCCCCCCCTTTCAACACAATAGCAAAAAATAGTAGCAACAACAACGACAACAAAAACGATGCAGTGCACTTCCATTTCCCCATTTGCCACTTGGCAAGCGCTGGTATGTGATTGTAGCGAATGCAAGGACGAATGCACAGGATCCTGCATTAGTTGACGCACGGTTCAGTGCGCCAAACTTAATCCTTGCTCTGCGACACCAGCCACGCCCCATGCTTCCCTAGTGTGCGAATGGGTGTGTACGAATGTGTGCGAATGTGTGTGTGTGTTCGTTTGCTACGCTTGGATCGTTAGTTTATAATTTTAAAGTTGGATTAAGCCGAAGCAAGAGCAACGACGTGCAAGCAAACTAAAAAGAGAAAGAAAGAGACAAAACGCGTAAAGAATGCGCTTGGGTAAAATCAGGTCAAATGTGTATGTGTCAGTTTTACAGCTTATTATGGCAAGCATAGGATAAACCGAGGAGACCCACAGCCCCACAGCCCCTCTTCACTCATCCCCTTTTCGCGCTTTAGTTTATCCTTTTATGCAGGAGGAGCCTTTATGGGCAACATTATCGCATAATGTAATCATTGGCCCAATGATGGCATGTCCTCAAGACAAATTCTTTGTTATGCTTCCCTCTCGCACATTCCACACAAACAAACACACGCACACACACACACAAACAGCGAAAAGAAAATCCAATAAAATAATAAAAGTTCGTTTAGTTAAAGGCAATAAAATGACAACACCTCGCATCATTTCTCCTTATCTTGTAAGCGTCGCACAATAAGCTTGCTCTCTTTTCTTTCTTTTTATTTGTTCCTGCGGGCGCTCTTTCCATAAAAACTAGTACCACAGTAAAGACTGTCAGATAGCTAACATAAATGTTCGTCCTTACAAAAACATCACTATTGTCAATTTAATTCAATGGGTTTTTTTTTTTGTTTCCACGATAGATAAGTTTGCCATTGAAGCAAATTGACTTGGAAAATAGAAAATGATTTCTTTATATCCTTTCTTTTAACTATAGGTTCAGTTGAAATACATTTCTGTAAACACAATGGGTACACATTGCCATTAGATTAAGTTATTTATTATTTAAGATATTCTTAAATATTATATTCCATTGAAATAGGTATTCAATTTTGTTGAAAGTTTGCTGCTTTTGTGATGATTTTTAATCAAATTCTTTAAACTCAATATTGTTTTTAAATTTTTTTTTCTTTGCACAATTTTTGCGATTGTCAAATCTGTTAATCTTAATAAATTATCATTGGATTTGAATTCCCAAACGTAAAACAACTTTATCAAATAAATCAGCATAAAGTTTGACCGAGTTCATAAGTTTAAAACAAATAAATATTTATTACAAAAAAAAAAAACGAATGATAATTTCGATAAAATCTTCTTGTAATCTTCTACAATCAAACTTTAACAAGTATTCAAACAGCATAATTTAAGTAAAAATAATTTTATATACCACAAAATCATGACATTTGTTGCAAAGAAACATATCCCAGAAGAGATGGGCTACAAAATTTACTTACAAGTTTTTTCGTTTTATATTTATTAACAAACAAAGTAAGGAATGAACAAATTTTGCAAAGTTATTAAAAAGTTTGTTGCACTTAAAATGCGTGCCACAAAGACAGAAGAACTAACAGAAGTTGCAAATAAGGTTGTTCGTCACACGAATAAAATGAAGACGGCGGCAAAAGTTCATTGTAGACAAGTTTGGCTGCGCCGCAGCGGAAGTCGTCGTAGCAGCAGCAGCAGCAGCAGCAGGCGGTGGTAGTATTCTCAAACAAGTTCTTCTTTTTTTGGGTTCTTTGCAGCAGTGTCTGTTATTGCGAACGCAATGGATTTGCCGCAGAAAGAGACCGCAGCTGCCAACTGCCAACAGAAAGTTGCAAGTCGCGCACTTACAACAAAACTAATGAGTTTCCTCAAAAAGATTTGCACTTGTTTCAAGTTGTAAGTGATTTGCGGCCAGTTGCAAGTGCTGCAAGTAGCTTTGCAAACAAGAATGACCACTTGGCAGAATCTTTATTTCAAACTCTTTTTTTGCCGTTTAATGCGTTTTTATGAGCTTCACTTTGTTTCGTCTTATTGTTTGTTTGCCGTTTCCTTTTGTGCTGGCAACAAATTTGCATATTTATTGCACAGTTTTTCAATCGCAAATAAATCTGCGCAGCAAAAATAAATCTAAATAACGGCAGAAGACCATAAAGAAATGAAAAAAGCTGTAAGCAATGAGCCAAAAATGAGCTGCCGCTTATCCGGCATATTGATCTCTCTCTCTCATTCTCCCTGCCTCTCAACTTAGTGAAGAACTTTTGCGCTTCATATTTATTTTTTTGCTAAAAAAAATGTATAATAAATAAAAAAAATTGTGCTTACACTGAGTCAGCAATTTGATGTATAGCCAAGATTACCTCAGATTTATTGTGGCTTTTTGTTTTGTTTTTTATAGTCTTGACAACATAACATAATCAAAATGCTTTTGTGTCTACAACTTTTTAATGTGCCAAAACTGTCATCAATTTTCTTGGGAACAAACATATACATATATATACTATCAACTCATACCTTAACACAACAGATATATATGAGCTTGGCAAAGTTTAGCTTGCAATAATTGATTTACTCATTGTCGTCAATCAAATGCGATTGAAATTGCCAACACTCATACGCCACGTGCGCCCAAACATAGCAAAACGTCTAGAGTCGACATAACGAGCAAAACTTCTCTCTCGGTCTCTTTCTTCTAAACACTTTTCTTAACGCCACAACCCACACTTTCTCCAAACTTTTTTGGCTCTTTATGCGATGGCATTTTTGTTTTTGGAAGGCGGCGACGACGCACATTGATCGATGTCACTTTGTCAGTAACATGCCAGCTGCCAACTTTGTTCGTGCGTGTGTGAGGTTATGTATGCCTCATCAGGGGACAATCAACTTTGCCTTTAGGCGCTTAATGTTAACATACCAGAAAGCAAGAGAAAATGCATTAGGAAATTTAGCACAACTCAAATTTCTTACTATTAAAATTAATGGGTAAGATTTTTAGTCAAATTTGCTTGTCTGGAATGGATTAGAAGAAAATTCTTTCGTCTCTTAAAACATTACAAGATGAGTTTTTGGTACAGCATAAATAGTTTTGTTTTGATTTCGAATTGCTTTGAGTTGTTCCATTGCTAGCTTCCCGCACTTAATTTTATTAGCATCATATTATTGCTTTGCCAAAAGCGTACAGTCTATAAATAGGACTCAATCATATGGTTGATATTCAGTTATTTCATATAATTCTATCAATTCAACTGTAATGCTATAGTGAGTAAATGTTATTTGGTTTTTCGTCTTTTTTTATTTTTGGCACGCTGCCATCACTTCACTCAAAGTGTAATTTCATGTGTGCGAAACACAATTGCGCCATTTAGATGAGATTGAGCGTGCCACTTTCTTCCTTCTTTTTTTTTACTATCTCTATGTGTGTTTGTAGTGGAAAGGCAAAAGTTTGGCACGTGACAAAAGCCAGGCACTCAGCCGCTAAGTCGCGATGTGTTGGCCGCAAAATGGCAAGCCAAAAATAATGACGCTTATATTTATGAAATTTATGCGTGACACCCACTTGAATACAACAGTGTGTGTGTGTGTGTATGTGCTTATCAGCAAGCTACGGGCCGCCTCTCTTTTCGTGCCAAAAAAAAAAATAAATAAATGGCCAACCAGCTGCGTTTCGTCTCACTTTTAATCTAAATAAGAGAAAAGTTTTCTTACTCTGCCAAAAATGGCATTCAAGGCGTTTTTATTGCGCTCGCCAAGGCTTTATGGGTTGAAGTGGGGTGTGCGTGTGTGTGTGACAAAATGACATTGGTCCATAAGTACATGCCGCCATACCATTATTAACAATACATGCTTAGGCAAGATCGTCAGCGCAACTTTTGCCTTTTTGCACACTGAAATAAACTGACATCGAAATATCATCGCATAAACACTTGAAGCCTAACAGTTTGCCCCATCTGTCCGGTCCCTACTTTCTGTCTGTCTGTCCGTTTGGGCGTGTGCCAGTCGAGATATATATGGTTACAAGTATTTATTTTTATGCCCGATGGCACGCAGTCATTAAATAAATATTACAAAAAATAAAGTTTTTTTTGGTGCCATCACATTTTCTTTTGATTTTTGTTTGCTGTCAATGCAAAAGTTTTCCATTTTTCTTTTTGCTAAACTTAACTTTGGTGTCAGTTTCACAAGTTAAGGTTTTTTCTTCTTCTTTTTTATTGCCAGTCAAGCAACAAATAAATAAAGCTAATAATGGTTGGAAAATTGATGCGTTTTCACATTTCTTTTGAACGCTTTTGAGCGCGCGCTCCCATTGGTATGTGTCTGGAGAATAAACGATATTAGGTATAATAATAGTCAAGTGGAAGTTGTAACGCAATGCTGACAAATATAGATTGAAATTGACGCAATTCGTTTAAAGTTAGGTCCAATTTTCAGACTCTATCTGTTATTTTACAAATAGCCTTAACAGTTTACAAATATTTCGAACTCTAAAAAAACTAATTTTATCTGAATCGAAAAGTGAAACTGGTCTCTGAAATGTTTGTTCTGTCGGATATAATTTTTGTCCTCAATGGTTTTTTTTTTTTTAGTCAAAGTCCAAAAAATGTAGAGCTTGCAGCTTTTTATTAAATATTTATGTGCTTAACAGTTTTATTTTATTTCATTTTTTTTTTCTAATCAACTTAAACAATTTAAATATTGATGCTAAAGCGCTTACGATGTATTTATGTTAATTTTTTTTTTTTCTTTAATTCTGAAAATTAATATTTGTAGTTGTAGGAAATGCATTTTTTCATTTATCATCAACATATTTTTTGCTTTTGTTCTGTCAAACCGCTTGCAGCTGTCACTCAAATGCTTTTAGTATAAATATCGACAAATTGTTTGTAGAACAATGTAACAAAATATATTATACAAAAAAAAAAAACAAGTAAAATGTTTTGCATTTTTATTGACTGTTGCTTAAATTACAAAATAAAACATCAAATAAAAAACAAATGTTTTTCGAGTTTTATGGAGCAAATGAACAAATACAGTTGAACAAACACACACACACACACACACAAGGTAGGCATGGCTTTAAACGCTGAAAATCAAATAAATCAAATGCTCGTAAATAAATCATTTGAATTTATTTTCATACGGCCATCAACGAAATGCTTCACAAAATAAAAGCAAAAAGCACAATAAATACTCCAAAATGGCAACAAACAACGACTCGACACGTTGCATAAGAACCAAAATCCTGCTCCTTCTACAAAACAAAAATAAAAAAATGACAACACATCAAAATAAAACACGAACGCGCAACAAACTCGGAGTGACAACAAAACGTGGCAGACAGGACATTTCCGATTTTTTTTTTCACTCGTCTGTCGTCTTTCTGTAAGGCCCAAGCCCAAAGCCGAAATGTTATTTTCTCACTTCCTGAGCCTTAATATGATTGTTGGCGACTCTGAGTGTGTGTGGGTGTGTGTGTAGTAGTAGTATTATTGTATGCTTTGCAATTGAGGTTAGTTATTTGGTTTGCTCGACGCCCTGCTCTTTGCATCAAGTGTTTGATGAATGACAACAATTTTGTTGCGGCTGCTGCTGCTGCTTTTTAGCATCATTTTGTAAAAGCGTTCGCATTCTATTATATTATATCACATAACTTTTATTTTTTTTATTTATGTGCTGCTTTTTTGTTGTGGAATTTGGTGGATTTAAGTGTGGCAACGCGTGTTGCCGTTTATGACATTTTCCCTAGCATGTTTGTCATTTAGGTTTAAGGTCTTAATATAATGCGCTTTGTGTGTCGCTATATCAACGCCAAAGCTTTTATCTAATTGACACTTTTATGTTGTTAATTTGGATGAAAGTCGAGCGAAATATTATCAAACTAATTGTTAATTTATTTGTATGGGTCAGTTTAATTAACAATTTTTGCTCAGTTGTCAAAGCAAAGTAAATCAATGCAATTAAATAAAGTTTTCATTTCAAGTGAGCAATTTTAACTCGTATCAAAGCCTTTGTTTCAAAGGCATTAAATTAAAGTGTTTACATGAAAGAACTTGAATGACATATTTTTTAATGTATTTTTAATTACACTTTGGAATTTTTTAGTTAATTTAATGAAATATTTTACAGGTAACGCTTCATAAAAAATTGACTTATATTTTTTCTAACTAAAAAAAATTATTATATATTTTATTTTAAATTTTTTTTAAATCATTTTTAGCTTTCCACTTGCCAATAATGCAGTTGAAAAAACACGCGCTAACAATCTTATCTTTGAATGCAACAATTAAAGGCAGTGAATAAAGTTAAACTTGTTAAAGCAACTAAGCCGCTGATGAACAGACATTTTACAAGACAAATATAACTTTGTATTTTCTGCACTTTTGCTAAAATATTTATTTGCCACAGGGGTTGTTCGCTGCCCCGTTCTCACGTAGCCGCAGACAAATCTTCTTTAGCTGAAGCGCTAAATGTTGTTGTTTTGTTGCGTAAATTGCTGGTATACACAAATTTTCAACAACAACAACTTGTCTGGGGTGCTTGGCTGCTGCAACAAGAAGTTTCCTGTCTGCTTCAGTTCCTGTTGTGATTCCCTGAGTTGTGTTTCTGTCAAATAAATACAGGCAGGCAGCCGGGCAGGCAGGCAGGCATAAGCCGAACCGGAACGTACCGTTGGCAGTTTCAACTTGGCTAAAAACACAAAGTTGGCACAAGCGCTGCTCTCATTGGCAAAACAAATTAATTAAATTTTATTTAAGTTAAGCAAGTTTTCTTAGCAACTGCGATTGATTGTTTCGCTTGTTGCAGTTTGTTTTTCTAGAAAGAGAGAATTGCGTTGTTGAGTGTGTTAGTGTGTGTGTGTGTGTGCGTGTTTGTGGCACGTGCCTTGTCAGCATTGCCATTGTGCTAATTGAATAGTTAAGCGCATTTGATGCACCGCTAAGTTGCATAGCTTTCTTTTGCTTTCTTTCTTTATCGTTTTCGTTTACGTTTTTTTTTTTTGTTTTGCAATTTGTTCTTGAGCTTAGCTGCAGCTTCATTTGCAAACGTGCCACGCTGCAGCAGCCAGTCTCTCTTTTTAACGATGAGCAACCACAACAACAACTACTTTCCACTTAAACTCTTGTTGTCTGGCAACAGGCGGCTATCTGCCAGTTTTGCGGAAATGCTGCTTATAATTGTTTTAGGCCCCCTCCACTTGGTAGATTTTTCTTTTTTTTAGATACAGACAGAGATAGAAATTGAATTAGAAATAAAGAATTTATTTTCAAAGCAAGTGGAGAGTTTTGAAATTCATAGTTAAACATATATATTTCTAAAGGATAAAACTTAAATTTTTTTGAATAAAATTTGTTGAGCGAGGCAGACAAATTCTTTTCTACTACGAATTCTTTTGTACAATGCGTTAATATACAAACCCTTCATATTTTTACATTAAATAATATATATTAAAGATCTTAAAACTCATTTATATATTTTTTTAAACACAAATCCAATAACTTAAAATTTTATATTGAAAAAAATCTTAGCAATTATTAGGGATATATTTTTAATGTATTTTCTCAATGTTACATGTTGTTCAATGTTTCAAATTATATCAAAAAGTAATCATATTGTATTTCAGTAATTGGTAAATGGATTTGCTAGTTTGTGCATGACTTTTTCCAAGTGTATTCCATTACCAAAGAACCAAACAAAAGTACAAAACTGCAAAAGCAATAGGAACCCAACAACCTACACGCATGTTTATAATGCTTTACACAGGGAAATGTTTTCTGTTGTTGTTCTTTTTCTCGTTTGTTACTTCGAATAACGTTAGTATTTTCATGTTTGACTCGTGTTGTTGTTGTTGTTGTTTTCGCTGCTGTTGCTGTCTTATGTAGGTCACTTTTTGCGTTGTTAACTCATTTGAATTGCACGTCAACAATTCGGAAAACAAAGCCAGAAACTTTTGTCATTTGCTCAACAACAACAACAACAAACAACAACAAACATTCAAACGTAGAGCTTAACAGACGAGGAGTAGCTCCAAGGAGCTGGATGGTAGAGCAAGCTGGGAAGGTCTTTGTGTAACTTTGTCGCTTAAAGCCGCTTAGAGATTTGTAAAAGTTGTTGTTGGTATTTTTTTTTTTTGTAATTGCTTACGCATTAAATCTGGTATTTGTTGTTCTGTTCTGTTTTGTTTTTCAGTTCTGCTTTGTTCTCTTGCGTAATTGTTGCCTACATGCCTAACTATCATAACATGATATTTATGCAAGTTGTCCTAGGAAAAAATCATTTAATTCTTGGTTCCAGTATTGAGCAATAAACGAGAAAACAGTTTCGTTTGTGTTGGCAAACGAAAGAATGTTGAAAAATATATATTTGTATTCAGCCATCAGTTGTTTTAAATACTTTCTCATACTTTTTGATGCAACCTTCAAATTACATAATTAAAATAAACCAAACTTTTGTCAAAGGATCAAAAAAACTTGTACAACATTTTTAAAGTAAACACAACTTTTTTTGGTCATTTCAAAAAGTGCATTTTCATTTCGCCAGTGGAAAGTTGTAATTAATATTTCTGTATGAATTCATTGAAGTAGAATAATATTTTCATTTCCATTCGAAATAACCGCATTTCTCTTTTCTCAACACGCTTTATTCTATGCTGCGGAAAAAGAAATGCCAAACTGAAAGGTTCTCGACTAATTTACTTTGGCGTATTTCCGCTTTTATATAATTTCAAGTATATACCATTTTTTTGGTGGTGCAACTGGCGCTGGGATCAGCTAGCAAGTTTATGTCCATTAAACTTCCGCCACAATTTGTGCTCTTTGGTAGGGGGAGTTGGTGGGAGGTGTCGCTGCGGTTGCCGAGCTTTGCTTGGCCTGGCCGAAAAGTTTATGCTTTTGTATTTCCGACATAACTAGTGCAAACTTGTTCTTGTTCTTCTTCTTCTTTGGTTACAAGTATTTTTCTTTGGGGCGGAAAAGTGCAATTCCGAAAATTTACTTAAGCTTCGTAGGCGACGGCTGAGTCCTTTTGTGCTTGAGTCTCGCTCGACTCGAGTCCCCCCTTTTTACAAAGCAATGTTAAAAAACGAGCAACTCTAACTTTTTTTTTTGGCAGCGCCAACAAGAGAGTTGGCTTCAAAACCTTTAAGCAGCAAAAGCCTGAAACAGCAGCTGAGCTCTCATAAATTTGCATAAGCAGCAGCCGCAGCACAGCTGGCTTAAGTCATACACAAAAAATTGACGCTAATATTGTTGACCTCAATTGCAAAACACTCCTTTTTTTTATACCTTATGCTTTATTCGCATTTTAATAATCGTTGAGCGTTTGCTCGGCTGTCATATTGCCAATTGATTTGACCAGAACAGCGCTTTTCCTCATTCTTTCTGTTTCTCTATTCGCACAATCACATCGGCTACATTTTGCTATTATAATCAACTCCCAACTTGGCCGAGTTATAAACTGCCAATAAAAAGCCAGCCGAGCCATTTGTATGCAGCACTCAGCACGCTTGTGGCATAGAGAAAGCAATTGAGTTACTAATTACTTTGCGTTAGCTTTAATCGTCTTCGCCTTCTGTTCGAGTCGTCGTCGTCGTCGTCGTCGTCTTGGCTCTCCATTAAAAGTGCTTCTTTCGAATGTTTCAAGTGAGATGCCATAAAAAATTAAATATTTACGGTGCCAACAGCAGAAGCAGCAACTGCTTTTTCTACTTTTTCTCTCTCTCTCTCTCTCTGTCTCATTCATTATCCCTTTTATCCTGCCCTGCAGATGAAGGTCAAGGCTTTGATGTTCAACCCACTCGCCTTGGCCCTTGGGCTCATTTGCCTAAGCCTTAGCTGCGTTAATTGGCGCCTTTTGTTTGGGCTCCAAGTTCGCTAATGGCCATAAACTGTTGTTTCAACCAACAGCAAGTAGCAAGTAGCAACAGCAACTGTTTGAAGTGCGATTGAGAATTTCTGAGCAACAACAATAGTGGCGAAAGTGTAATTTGCGAAACCCTGGCACACAAAAGTAAACACCTTGCCGCAAGCCATCTAAATTCTAGTCCAACCGAAACCTTGACAATTATTTGGGCACTCAACAAATATGACCCAGTTGTGCAAGCTTTCATTTTAACCTGTTGGTAGTTTCTCTTAATGAGCAAAATATGTGATTTGTTTTGCGCTTTTAGCTTAAATGTTTCAACAACAAATGTTGCCCAAGGCAACAGATATCTTTTTTACTGAGCGATATAGTAAAATCTAATCTTTCAATAAATACTCAAGCTAATAACCAAATTAATAACTTTTGTTTTCAAAACCGCTTTGACTTTCCAACTATTTATTTTGCTAAAAAAAAACTTTCAGTTTATCTGCAATATCATTTCATTAAAAGTATTGCCTACTTTTGAGCGTTTGACATAAGTTTATTCCTATTTTGGCCAAGTTTAAGAAATGCAATTTGAAAATTATAACACATGAAATCTATTTAAAAATGTATCAGACTAAACTGAATTTAATGCCAAAAAAAACATCAATGAAAATAAATTGACTGTCTGCAGCAGAAAATTGACACAAAATCACAAAACACACACACACACACACACACACACACACACACACAAAATGAAAAATAAAAGTGTGTCTGCATAATCTGGTTAAAAAGTTTATGACAATGTCATAAGTTTTTAATAGCTGGATAGATTATCAACACAAAAATATCGTAATGATGATGATGATGATGAAGGCTGTTGTTAGTGAAAACTGGCAGAGAAACATTGTGGCTGGCTGTCGTTGACATAAATTGTTGTAAATAAACCGCAAAAATTTAATAACCACAGCATCAAGCTGAAATTAAGATAAATAGTGAATACAAAGTTAAAGTGAATATCATAATTAAAATATAACAAGCTTAACAAACTTTACAAAGCTGTTTGAATTCACAAAACTGTAAAAGTTTTAAGATTGTATCTATTTATGTTTATTGTCTCAATTTAGTTGAGTTAATGTGAAAAAAAATGTGAGTTTCGCGTAATTAAATAAATGCTTGGTACTATGAAAAACGCGCTACATTTCGATTTATGCAAACGCCATAAAAGTGCACAGCCCAAATTACAAAATCACCACAAAAGCAACAGCAACAGAAGCAACTGCAACAACAGCAACCACAAATGCAACAACACAAGCAGCAGCAACAGCAGAAGCCTTTGCGCTTTGCTCATTAAACATAGTGCGAATCAACAAGCAGGAGAGCAAGCCAACCAACAGCAACAGCACCACCAGCAGCAGCAACTACATCTGGGAAGCCAAAGTCGCATTTATCATTTAATCATTCACAGCAACAAAGTGAAATTACAAAGCTTCGCGCCTCGACGCAACAACAACAACAACGATCTGCAGCAACAACAAATTAATTGCTGGTTGCGCTTTACTACAAAGCTTAACTGTAAACAAGAGCTGAGAGCTGAGAGCTGAGAACTACTAAGAAGGGGTAACAACAGCAATTTCGTTATTTACTCAAGGTGTTGTTCCTCGTTGTTGTTGTTGTTGCTTGGCGTGCAGCTGCAGCAACTGTAGCAATAATTATTGCAACAACTGTAACAGGAACATCAACAGCAAGAGTTGAAGTCATCGTTGCCAGTTTGCCTGCGTAGTTATGGTCGATCCATTAAAAATCTTTTGGGTTTTGACAAATAGCACCTATTTGGGTAAGTGTCTAAAGCAATTTCTCACTCTCTGTCTCTCTCTCTCTTTCTCTCTCCGTGTGTTGCAAATCAAGCTAAGTAGCAGATACACTCTGTATAAGTGTGTGCTGTTAAAAATTTCATGATATGTGTTTTATTATTTCCCCCAGTGCAGTTGTAATGCCAAACTAATGATACCTTTGAGTAAAAGGGGCTTTTTAAATATGCATTTAGGTTTGTGTCTGTCTGGCGAAGCAATGCTTATTATTTAAATGGATGCATTAGTGACGGATGACTGTAATATATGTTTAAGAGGTGCTCGCAAAAAAGGGTTGAAAAACCCTATATAAATATAATAAAATATCATCATTTGTCAAAGATATTATTACTTTTTTTGTTAGTTTCTGGTGTTATTAAATATTTTTTTTACTTTTTAAATTATAATTTAATTAACATTTTTGCAACTTAAAATCAACTTGAACATAAACGTCATAACTTTTCATAACGGATGCTTTTTAACCCAGATTAAATTTGCCTTTGGGACGCGCCTCCCCCCGCCACAATAAATGCAAATTTGTTTGCATAGTTGGCAAGTTTTTTGGCTTTGACAAAACTTTTTTTTGTTGTTGCAAATAAATTACATTTCTTGGAACGCTTTTAATTTACTAATTAGTTTTTGTGACACACAAAAAACAAATAAATAAATAACAGCATTTAAATACACAACAAATACTTCAAAACACACACCACACACAGACACACACACACACACAAATGTGTAGTTTCTTTTTTATTGCTTTTCTGTTTGTCAGCGCAAAAATGTTAATCCTCAAGGCAGTTAACATTGCGCTTGCCGCTTGCTACGCCCACTGCGACGCCCACGCTTATGCTTATGCGTGCGCATAAAGCGACAAACATTTTGTAATAAATTAGCCAAGTTTATGATAATCTCTGCATTGTGTTTACACATGTATTTTGGATTTAGTTTGCCAACGCTTCGGCTTGTAGACATGTGTAATACCCTGTAGTATTAAAGTGTGTGAAACGAAAGGGAAAAATCAGAATCAGTTTGCCAAAGATACTTGAAGAACTAATTAATTTAAAAACTTATTAAATTAACAAAAAATATTTTGAATTTTTTTTATACAATTTATTTCTATATATCAGCTTAAAGGGTATCTATATTTACAAAGTTTTCAACATGAAAATATATGTTAAAATAACATTGCTTTGCACATAAAGCAAATATCGCATTTGTATTTGTGTGTGTTTATTCCTGTTAACATTTATTTGTTTATATTTATGTGCTCTAACTATTACAACTATTATTTTTATTATTATAAGTAGGTTTTACAACGAGTGTGTGTGTTTGTGCCAAAGTTAACTGGGCTATGCGGGGCGTATACGTGCTGTGTCAATGTGCCAATATGCCAAAGGCGAAAGTTTGCCAAAGCTCTTTGACAATGTCAAGCATGAAATGTTGATCTATTTAAAAGTCAAAGGGTTCTAAAATAAATGTAACTAATTTAGCCTGCGGTCTGTGTTCGTGTGTGTCTGAGTTTGGTTCTTGATTAGTTTTTACCTGAAATCTTTGCTTTGGTGGGAAGTTGTACGTTTTTGGCTTGATAACAGGTTTCTAAATGAAACAGCCTGAAGGTTTGATTTTATCATATGAATTTTGCATTTGAAGTTAGTTTGCTTAAAAGAATTAAAATCTTGTTCAAATCAGCGCGAATGAAAATATTTATAATTGCGGCTAACTTGCTCTCAACGGGACATAGTTCGCAATTAACTTGCACGCAAGGCGGCTGTTCGAGTTTTTGAATTCCGTTTTACTCAACTCAACTAAATCCGAACCACACCAAACCTCCCCTTTCTTACTTCCTTTCCTTGCGTTAATGAACAGCAACAACACAAGACCTTGACAACGACTCGGAAGGGTAAAAGGGGCTTGGAAGGCTGCTGAATTTGGAACAGCAACTCATTATAGCTGACAAAATATTTGTCAACTCATCAGGCGCTGCCGTTATCGCCATTGCTGCCGTGCGCCATATTTTTTTTATGTATCGCAATGTTTGCGCGCCATCTTGTTTTTTATTAAGACTCAGTTTTTTATAGTTCTTTGTCTTTTGTGCGTTTTTTGTCATTGGGCGCATTTTTTTTTTAATATCTACGTGAAAAGATGAAGCGAAAGTAAAAAAAAAACTTTAGAGTTTAAAGTTAAATTTTTCTTAAATATTTTATTCATCAAACAAAACTTCTTAAGCAGCCTGTTAATATCAAAGAACGTTCAGCTAGATTTTTAATTTTTTTTTTTGTTGAATTTTACTTTAACTTTATTTTACTAACAATTAGCTAGAGAGTATCTTAAAGTATTTATTTTCCATCATTAAGCTTTCCAACTTGTTTGTTAGTAAAGGCTTACATACTTTTTAATTAGTCATGGCGGTGGATAAGCAAAAAATAAAAACATACCAAAAGCAAAGCAGCTGTCTAAAGTCAGACGTCGCGGGCGCAACAACACAGATTTTTCATGTTGTTGGTTGTGTTTTGGGGCCCGTCGAATAATTACTTAAATATTTCATAAGTTTAATTAACATTTCAGAAGAATAGCGGCGGCCTGCAGCTGTAGCTGCTTTGGTCAGGGTTTGAAGTGCAGGTCACAGGTCACTTCCGGCATCGGATGTCGAATAAAAATACAAAACAAAAAAAAATAAGCAACTCATAATTATGTTTTTGCTTTGCCTGATGCTGGTGGTGATGACTAATGAATACAAATATTATAAGTAAAAAAAATATATACGAAAATCTCGCTCTCGACGCGCCTAATTGAAATTTTTTGCCCTACAGCCTAACCAAATCCATAGACCTTCATCCTTTCCCCTTTTTTGTTTTGTTTTTTTTTTTTTTTTTGGTTTGGCATCAAAGTTAATGAGCTGCATTGACGACGGACGGCCGAGGTCGAGTTTTGTAGTGGCCCAAGGGCGTTATTTAGATTTGGATATTTCGTTCTTGGGGCTCAACAAGTTTATTAAATGGATTTTTTTTGTTTGCCACCAAATTGAGGTTTTTCCCTCTACTCAGAGATTCGAGGTTTTTGCGTTTTTGTGGGCTTTTTAGCTGATTCAGCAAATCCCAAAAAAAAGGAAACCTCTTCATGCGTATGTGTGAGCGTGTAGAGGTCATTGGGTGCCCATAAATCATGCAATATGGCTAAATAATTACCTGTACTAATTACTCGAGGGTCTAATTTGAAACAAAAAATCACAGCCAAACAATTTTAGCAGCAGTATAAGTCAGGTGTGATTACATTATAATAAAATATTTAGCATATTACGAAAATTGTTCGAAAATAAAAGTACAAAAAAAAGTTAAAAATAAAAAAAAATATATTATGAAAAAAAACTCCTGAGCACAAAAAAATTATTTAAATATTTAGTTTTGTTACTCAACTTTTCAGTATATAATTTCTTTTAAGATAATCAATATAAAAACAGATTACTTTAAGGTCCTTACAATCATTTAATAAGTTATTTTTTACACATGAAAAATTTGTTTTCTTTTGGCTTAGATAAATAATTCAATCAAAGTTTTGAGTTCTTGTATGTAGTTGTATTTTCGTCAGATGAATTTTACTTTTTTTTTAATTTTATTTGGCTACCCAAATGTTATGCTAAGGTTACTCGAGACCGCGACTGGCATCCAACGTATCCCAACAGTCAAATAGAAATACAATGCAACCTCTTGCCCCCCCTCATTCCCCACCTCATCTCCTTACTCCATCGCACTAAATCTACAATGTTTAACCCCAACCTGCTGTCACTTTAAATGTGATGCGCTTTGTTGCCTTTTGGATAACAAAACACCGTTACTTCCGGCTTCGTAAACTACTCTCTACTTACCCAGCCAACACAAAGCTTCTGTCCACGTATACAATGTATATATTATTTTGTGTGCTCTCTTCTTTTTCAGGTTTTTTGTTTAACATGGCTGATTTAAGCAGCTCTGACATTTGACGCCACTTTGCGAGTAATAGTAAAAGTTACAAAAAAAAAAAAAAACATTGTTGTGCTGAAAAGGAGATAGGTAGCAAAATGTTGAAATGTTTTGGCGTGCTTGTTTGTTTGCTTGTTATAATGTTTACAATGCTGCTCTACTGGCAGTCATTCATAGACAGACTGACATATGGTTCGTGGATGGTGGCGGGAGGGTTGGGGGTTTGGCATGAGAGCGTGGCGCAGTTAGTGTGCCAGTTATGCCAGCCATAACTAGCTTCACCTGACGACTCAGTGCTGGCACCCAGCAGAGCCACGTTAATAGTTTAAAAGTGAGTCCCTTTTGACAGCCGCCGCCAGCCGGTCCGTTTTCCTATGCCTCGCTGCTCGAGTTGCTGGCCAATTTAACACCAACAAAAAGGCCACTTAAATATGCAGCTAGAGCAGCCAAAGAGCATATGCTTTCTGCAGTATTTTGTTTATTCTTTTTGTGCCGAGTGCCAAAAAAATTAAGTCAAGATAGCGAGAAAATAAAAAACTGAAAAAAGCAAAACAAAAATTCAATTCAAAATGCTGCTGCTTTGTGTGTTTAAGCTGTTGTTGTATTTATTTAGTGTATTGTTGCCTTGCCACATTTTTGCGTTTTGAAAAGTGCTTTGTTGACTTTTTACATCGAATTCCATTTTGTTTTTTTACCCTCCTAGGAAGGTTACTTTCACTTTGTGTCAAGGCGTTAAGACTAAACAAGTTGGTTGATATATTTATTTTTAAACTCTTATAATAACCAACAACTTAATCAACATAATTAAAAAAAAAAGCTCGTTGGGAAACATTTCTTAAATGACTTTTAGGAATAATATTCTGCTGTTTTTCTAAAGAAGAAAAAAATGTCTGAATTTATTCCGAAAATTATGTTGCTTCTGAAGAAAACTCCTGCCTTGTAGTGTATGCAACATTCGGCTTAGGCGACTTACTTTTGATTGTGTCATTTTCTTTTCCACTTATTATTAAGTTTGCCTTCTCAGCAACAAAAAAAAAGTATTAAATTGTTTTTTGTGTTTATTTACTTTAGCTTATTTCACATTTTCTTTTGCTTTCCGGCTTTGCGGGCTGTACGCTACTTGCCCCAAACCCTTGCTTTCTGAGCTAAACTCAACACAGCTAATTTGGATTACGTTGATTATTCAGCGAAAATATTTCGCTTTTCATTTAACCCCAAGAGTGGACAGAAGAGCTTTGGTGAAACATTTTAAAATAAATAATGAACAAATTATATTAGATTTGCAGTAAAAAAAATGTAATACAAATTTACATATGAAATTTTGTAGTTGAAATATTTTTGAAAAATTTCATTACAACCAAAAAAAAAACTTATTATAAAATACCAAAATTTTACTGTCCAAAATTTATTTATTAACAATATGAACAACGCACAAAGTACACATCATTTCAAATGCATGTCGCTTGACGCATGCAAAAATCAAGCAAAACATCATGTTTGCATTTCACTTGACATAACTCAAACTAAAGGATTTAAAAATTGTTTCAACAATTTTAGTCATTTAGTTATTTTTGTTTTGCTTTTTCGACTAAGAAAGACACACAAACATAAATAAAATCAATGGAGTACAATGTAAACATATCAAATTAGTTGATAAAGTGCTCTTAAAGCTTAAAAACTTGAAAGTGTTTGAGGAAAAATAATTCACACACAAACACACACTAAACTAATATAATCTTTTAAAACGAACTTTATGAAAGAGATTGAAATGCATTGGGGAAAATGCGTTAAATAAAATGCCTCTTGCATTCTGGGCAGACCAAGCAACAATCTATTAAGTATACGCAACGTGTGCTTTGGCTTGCAGTATTTGTTGTGCCAGTCTGTCGTCGACTGCCTGCTGGCAATATTAATTTTTCCACAAGCAACTTTATGATGCGTGACCAACTAGAACGTGTGTGTGTTAGTTGCTCTCTCTCTCTTTCTAACCCTTTCTATCTCTCTCCCTTTCTTTTTACGATTCACTTACAGCATTTAAAGCATTTATTTTATTTTTTATATATTTTTATTATTTATGTATAGAAGTTTTTTTGCCACACACACAAAAAGCCTCTCGTGCTTGCAGTTGCTATAAAACTCAAACAGGAAAAGCAGATTATTGCTTCCGCAATATTTACAAAAGCAACAAACTTTCAACTAACAAACCTCTGTTGCCCTGTACCCCTTCCATACCCTCTGCTTTGATGCCTTTTGCATTGGCAGGCAGTGAAAAGTGCACTTAAAGAAATCTGTTTTTCAAGAGCTAGCCAAAGCAGCAGTAATCCAATTATGGGCACAATATTTACATCAAACATATTAGAAATTCTCAAAATTTTACCAGTAGTTCAATTTGCAATCTACAAAAACGAAAAAAAAACACTCGATTTTAAACTGGATTAAAAGCAATCAAATAAGCTCACATTTTAACAAGTTTTTACAAGAGGGAGTTTTTTTTTTGACAATTATGCACTTAAAATTCAATTTGTTAAAGTTCCTTTAAAGAAAAACTGAATCCTTAAGTTTCATAATATATCATAGTAAAAATGCTTATCAAAAACACTTTTCAAAACTAATTTTCATGCTGTGAAAAACAAATTATAAAAGCTATTTCGGCACACATTGCTTATTTGTTTTGAAATTTGAAAGAAAGTTTAATATTAAACTCGGAGAGATTTCATTTTGGCACAAAAAACTCTTGGCAAAACTTTGTTTAAGCAAGAAATTAGCAGTAAATAAGCAAATAATGTTAAACACCCCAAAAACTGTAGAAAAGTTTAGTAACGAATTCAAAGAACAGAACTAAAAGTAAAAGTCCAATATTATTTGGCTTCAGTTGCAGTAGCTGCACTTTGGGCCATGTTGTGTGTGTGTGTTTGCTTGTGTGTGTATATAATTTGTAAACAAGTAAAAGTTTTTATTTTCCTAATTTCTAAGCTCCTCCTAAGCCAAGTGACATTCCACAAAGCCGAGTTGAGCCATTTTATTATTGATGCTGTTTCGTTTAACACATCGACCGTTAACTCATTCGACAATTTAATTATGCTCATTAGAGCTGCCATACGATGAAATTGTAATGCGTGCCACACTTAATTTAATGCATGCCACGTTTCACTCATAAACCAAACAATTTACGACTTTGTGCAGAAGCCAAGGCACGCGCACTATTTGTCAATCGATAAATTTTGGGTCGTAATTAATGCGGAGCTTATTGCCATTTTATGTACTAAAAATTGTTCTCTCGTTCAATAAATATCAATATACTATATATCTTAACTTGTATTGTTGTGTATTGTGCTTGATTGTTTGTTGTTTTATTCGTATTCTTTTTTCATTTGCAGTTACAAAATTTGTACGCATTGGTATTGCCGACAAGAACGACTCTCCGCCATATTTCGATAGATTTCTGTACGAGACTGAAATCGATGAAAATGCCGATTTGCAGAGCACAGTACTCACTGTCAACGCCAAGGATCACAATGAGTGTGAGTAGAAACATTCTCAAAACATTGCCCATATACATATATTCTTTTAATTATTTAAGGCGATTTGTCATTGTCGCTTAGCTATTTTCTATGCTCTATGGTTCTGTTTTGTTGTCTTGCCTGAAATGTGTCAGCTTTATTGTGTTAGGCTAAGTTCATTTCATTGCGCTTTAATAAGGCCTAAGCAACATTTGTTGCATAAATTAGACATTGATTTAATCAGCTTTCGCTTTTAATTGTTATTGCCGAAAGGCAAGCCGGCTTCCTTCGAACGTAAGCTCACTGTCTCTTCTTATATTATTGATATACATAAAATCGTACTTAAATACAAATTGTGTGAAGCGTTTGAATTAGAACTAGTTAAGTGTTGAATAAAATAAGACAGAAACAATAGAATAAACTTCGCACTTAAAGTGAAGCTCTTAAAAGTATGCTACATTTATTTACAAGTAAATTATCTACGATTTAATTGTGAGTAGCTTATAAGTAGTTAGATAACATGTCTGAGTTTTTAATATAGAGAAACAATCAAAGGTCATCATTATTATGTTAATCCACTACGATGACTTGCATCAACCATGGTGAATGTTAGAGATGATCATCATAATCATAAGGGACATCGGTAGTAGCTTCTCTACATAATGCTTTGTTTTCGCAAATCATTGTAAGACGCGGCTTTGGGCGCATTAACTTTTTGACTCAAAACATTTAGATGGCATATAAAAAATTTATATGTGTAAAATGCGCATAAACACATAAATAAATGATGATATAAACATTTGGAAAATACCAATTTGGCAATTTCCCTTATGACATAAATATTTAAAGATGGCTTTGAATATTTTTCACATTCGAGCAGACACACAAAAACACACACACAATAATATTTAGACGATTTCGTTTTGCGTTGGGTCATAATAAACATTTGTTTATATATGTACATATTTATATTAATACCCAAACAAAAGGCGCCCGAAATGTGTATGTAACCATTGTTAAAATGTTATAGCTCATACGCCATGTACGCCAAATATTTACCAAATATTAACAAATAATAAATGCTCATTGAAGACAAAGATACACCGAACGAATACATTCGCTCACTTGCCATGAATAAATCCATAAAATACAAAGACAACAAGACACAAGCATCTCCTTCTTCTTCTTGTCGGATTTATATCTATTGATACGCTATGCGAAAACTATCATTGTAAATATTATGGCTCAGCCAAAAACAACAAGCATGTACATGTTCAATCGTAGTTTATTCGAGCTGGGTTGGGGATGACAAAAAGAAAAAGATTTGCAGTATCGCAACATTCAAAATCTCATTGAGAACGTTTAACAACTTTGATAGGGGAGTAAAACAGGAGTGAACCACAAGACTCTCTCACAAACATGTGAAGGGGACACATGTCGGATTTTGTATAGCAACAACGAATATGGAGCCAAATATTTTGTCGGTCCTGTTCGTTTTCGGTTTGCTGCTCCTTTTGTGCTCGTCAATGTCGCCGTCATGACGACTGCGAAAAAGGCATTAACCCGAATTGGAAAAAGTTGGCGGAAAATACAAAATAAAAAAGGAAAGGGTAAAAGGGGCAAGGTCGAGGAGAAGATGTTGAAGTAGTAGTGCTAGCAGCAGCAGCAGCCGTCATACAAATTGGAATGTATGTGTCTGTGAGCGAATGTATGACTGTGTGAGTGTGTGTGTGTGTGTGTGTGTATAGCATATACAAAACAATAAAACGAATACGAGTTCATATGAAAAACAAGCTGCGAACGGTTGACTTTAAGATACCCAACATTAGAAAAACTTACTAATGAATAGTATCGATAATAATCGATAAATATTCTAAGAAAGCTGAGAAACTATTTTGGAAATGACACATTAAATTTAAAACTCGTCCTAAAAATGTATTGTGTAGTTCTTTATGATAAAACGATGTATTCCAGATATACAAATTTTTTTTCATGCTTATAAGAAAAATTCTTATTTTTTGTTTTTTTTTCTGAACATAAACCTCTCACTATGACATACACTTACCCAACCCGACTCACACCCGATTTTTATTCATTTTCAATGGGTTCAGTTCAGGGCATATAAATTGTTGGCTAGCCCAAATGTTGTCTACACATCGTCGTTGAAATCCATATCGCATATCGTTTGTTAGAGAGCAACGAGCGAACAACTCTTACAAATAATATATGAATGGCCCCAACGAAACACACACACACACACAGCCATACACATACTCATATAAGTGAAATTGGGGGCCATGACAATCTTTTATGTGATTTCTTTTGCCTATTTTTTTCTAGTGCAAATGGCATGGAATGCAATGTACAAAAATGAAGCAGTAAAAACTTTTTGTGATTCCATTCTCTCTCTCTCTCTTCCTCTCATTTTCAGCCAGCGCAAATACAACATACAAAATTTATGAGCGCAAATATAAATTATTATTCAAGTATTTGAGACTTTGAAACTGTATTCAACATGCTACCAACTTCGCTTTGACAGAGTTAGCGTGTGTGTGTGTGTGTAATATGCTTAAATTTTTAAACGCATTTCGGCAATGCACAAAACATTTTTCCCATTTTTTAAAAATAGTTTGAGCTCAATACATTTATGGTTGATTTTTGGCTGGAATTGAATTTTTTAGATTAGTTACAAAATGTCTGACTTTTCAACTACATAGTTTGAAATTTTTTTTTATGTGAATAAAGCAATACTTTCTTCAGTTTCAGTTGACTGTACTTTTTCCTTTTTTTGCTGACGCTAGCAGACCATAAAATGACTTTCCATTATCATCTCAATTTCTGGAGCCGTCATAAAGTATTTTAGTGTCAAAATACAATTTATACAATAGACCAGTGGCAGGGGGGGTCAGGCATTGAAAGCAAAATGTTCAGTCAATGGGCCACTGCAACGAGCAATAAAATCACAACAACAAAAACATTTTGCCACCAAGACGACCCCAGATACGCAGTAGACGAAGCACTCAAATAAAGTAAGGTCAAAGCAATGGAGCATATAGTAGAACTCGCGGTACAGCAAACCAAAAACAATAAGCAACACGAAAGCTTTATTATGCTTCTTTTTTGTGTATAGTATATATTTAACATTTTAAACTGACTTTTCATGCTAAATAAGTGTGGCATGAAAAAACAGCAGCAACAACAAAATAAAAGAAAGAACGGCAGCAGCTGTGTTTAGAAAAAAAAAAACAACGGGGAAGCAATTTCCTTGTGTCTCTGTCAGTGTGTGTGTGTGTTTATATTAATTTATTATCATTATCAGTGATTTTAAAATGGCGTCGTGACATTGTAAATTATAAATGCCGCGCTGTCTTTCTAAGACTCACACACACACACAATGTGAGACACTGGGGACTACTTAACGCCTGCCAAGCTACCCTTGGCTGTTGTTGCTTGGTTTGTAATTTGTGGCATCCAACGAAAGGCAAAGCGAAGAAGCAAACAGTTCTTGACATGTGCTCTTCTTTAAGTGCACCATGTGTATATTCATTTGGTAAACTTATGAGAAGCTCTTGAAAGAAAAGCCAGTAAAATATAATGTAAAAATGCTTTAATTATATTGCGAGGGTTGCTTAGAAAATGTTGAAGAAATAAATCATTTAAAAACCTCAAGGAATACTTAAGAATATTTACTGAACTGCTTATAATCTTATAAAGTTCAACTTTCATTTCACAAACTTCTTTATAAGGAAGTTTCCTATTCAAAAATTTAATTTCGAATCAGAAATCCATTGAGGAACTTTCCCACATGCGAATTTTTTTTTTTTGCCCCTCGGTATTCGTTACATGGCAGTTCGACTCTGGCTTACTTTTTGCACACTCAGCACAAATCCATAATATCCCTAAATCACAATGTAACACGTCTTTTAAGCAAATTAACATATCCCATTTTTTCAAACATTTCAAGCGTTTTATGTTAATGTAAAGTTACCCGCGTTAAATTCTTTTAGACGCTTACATGCTTTAATTGAGCAGAAAGCTGTAAAGTTAACACACACACGCACACACACACACATACTTCTAATGTGCTCAACATTGGAACCTCAAATGTCTCCTACTTAAATACTCTCCCCTTAATCCTCACCTACTTGACTGCGGGTTAAACGATTTACGCGTCGCTAATTCCCGCTAATGTTTGTCATTTTACATTTTTGCAGTGAACTGGGAAAACGCTATTTTTCCTTCTACACATCGTCTTCTTTTTCTTATTTGCATAGAAACGCCCCCTAACCTTCGTGTGTGTGTGTGTGGATGTCGCACACATGTGTAAAATTTTCTTGTTGTTGTTTTTCGTCTCGACAACATTTTCTTGCAAGCTGTTTAATTATTTAATAAGTAAATTATACGCCATGTGGCACACACACAGGCTTCACAGCAGCCACGCCCATTTAGAAGCAGTGGGAGTTCTGCTCCCAATTCGCTCCTGTAAATGTTTTTAATGAACTTAATTATGTTGGCTCGTTTTTGCTTGCGCCATCGACTTTGATCTTTCGCTTGAGCATTTCTTGGCACGAAAAAGTTGTGAAAAGTATTTGGCTCGTTAATTATTATTTCGATTTAATTGGATACCAAAATACCTAATTTATTGAATAAACCAACAAAGGCAAATCAATTTCTTTTCGATAACATTTAAGCGTAAAAAGAGTTAAGATTTTCAATTTAATATTTGCTATGTTTATTCAAAAAAGTTAGCAATATTGTTTTACAATTTAATAAACTATCTAAAATGGAATTCAATTTAATTTATATAAATGTCAAATATATTTGGTTGTCTTTTATAAACTAAATTAAATTCACAGCAAGCATTAAAGGCAAACATACAGACGCCCCCCATTGAGCTCTTAATTATGCACATGCCACATGCCGCTCCTTTGCAATATCGTTGCTCTCTTACATTATGCATACGCCATGCATGATGTGTGAAAATCTATTTAAGTTTTAATGATATCACCAACTGTAAAGATGAAACTACTTTAAAAATAAAACTATGCTTAAAGTAATCTTTTTTTCAATTCTTCTTTACTTTTAGCGACGAATATTCGATACCAGATCACAGGCGGTAACATAGGCAATGCCTTTGCCGTACAAAATACCACAGGCGTCATCTACGTGGCCAGTCCGCTTGACTATGAAACGCGGCCAAGGGTAAGTACTAGTTGTCCTTGTATACAAATGAGCTACCCTTTTCCATCTACATATCTACCCTTAACCCCTGTCAGATGACACACACACAAGAGAGCTCTGCTGACACATTCGAAGAGCCTACTCACATGTCTGGCCTTAACTTTCAGCTGATTCTGTTTCATTCTTCTTTTTTTACCACATCTTGCAGCATGTATTATTCGTTGTTTTTTCGTTTCGTTTCTCTTAACTTTTGGTTGTGCATGCATAATTTACATATAAATATTTTTGTTGTTGGTTGCCTTGCGAAAAAATATGCAAAACTATGCAAAACTTACAGCCGAACAATTTTTCGAGGCAAAAATTTATGCACATGTAAAATTATAAAAAGTCGTCTCGACTCAATGTTCAGATCTACAGCTGTTGGCACATTTCCTATTGCAACATTTTTCAACATTTTTGCACGCACACACAAATTGTAAAAATGTTTGTACTATACCCTCACTCAGCTATGCGGATACTGTTGGAATCCATGTAGCTGTCAATGGGCCATCGTGCAACAAGCAGCAACAATGTCACCAAAACATGTGTTGCAATTTTTTTTTCTTTCGCTTTATTTTTTTTTTTTTGATTTGCTGGGCAAAAGTTTTCGTCTGGTATTTTTATTCCAAATACATTTTTGGCATCTAAAATAAATGGAATCAATTTTTTTTTTCATTTTTGCTGCAGCTTGTTGGCACTTTAATTGAATTAAATAAATTCTTTTGTATGTTTTTCAGTATGAGCTGCGTTTGGAGGCAGTTCGAAATCGCAAGAACAACTATACCACCGTTGTCATCAATGTTCGCGATGTTAACGACAATCCACCCGTATTCGATCGTCAAACATATCGCACACAAATCACCGAAGAAGATGATCGCAATTTGCCCAAGCGCATTTTACAGGTGAGCTATGAAAAGGTTTCTTTTAACAAAATAAAATTCTTCCATTTAAAGCCTCTTAAACCACAGCTCTATGAATAATTTAAAAGATGATAAAGACGATAAGATATCGTTAGTGCACTCGGGATATAAAAAATCATTTATCATTGTTTATTGAAAGTCGATTAATCAATTTTACCTTTTTGCAATTCTTTGTTGCTCCACATTTTAAATCCTGCACTTAATCATAATATAAGAATATTTTTAAATATTGCTCCAATTTCCGAGCATAAAGAGAGAGATCTACTTTTCGGTAGCTTTTGCTGTTGCTATCATTATTTTTCCATTTCACATTTATTATCGCCCGCTTGCGTTCTTACGCAATTTAAATATTGACAGCAACTACAGCAGCCAAGAACAATATACACGCAATTTGCATAAAAATCCAATGCAAAAAAAAAGAAAGAAAACAAAAAGAGAAGCAAACCGTTGACAAAACCAAAACCAAATCCAATACAATCCAACCAAGCAAGTGGGTTCAAGTCTCGGAGATCTGGCCAGATCTGCGACAAGCCCCATGGCCCCATGTAAAGTGGCGGCCAACAACGATTCAGTGAGCCGCACAGTTCGGCCATAAATACAAAATAAATACTCATTCATTAATAATAACGTGATAGTTGCGCAATGCTCTTACATGAAATATATATGTATTAATGTAAATTCACATATGTATGTGAAGTTCTGTGGCATCGACTTTTATTTAAGCCATAATTTACAACAATCAACAACATGAACAGAGAGGAGAGATATAACAATCTGTGCTCGTACGCATGCCAAAAGGTTAAATGCCCTTATTTTTTTTCATTAAAAACTCAATTGGAAAGCGAACAAGCTATAAAACTAAATGAGTCATAAATAACAAAAATAAACATTTTATTTTACCTTTGTAACAATATTGTCTATATAGCAAATTTAATGTGCTGACTGCTTAGAATGAAATAATGCTAAGAAAATAAAAAAAATATTGAGAAAGTAATAAAAAAAAAGCAGACATTAAGACAAATGCAAAGAAGAGTTAAAAATCAGCATAAAAAAGTTTATTTCAAGGACATTTCAAAGTTTAAGCAATAAAATGGCCGTTTGAGTTATGGATCTTTTTTTAAGAATTTTTTGGCGAATTGCTCAGTCTTATAACTTAGTAGGGTATTAACGATGTCCTGCTATGCAGATAGTTGCTTGTTAAAATATATTTAAATTTAAATTGCACAGTGCAATGGCGTCCAGTGAGTCAACAACAACTACAACAACAACAACAAGCACACCAACACCACTAACCGTAATGGCAACGAGCGTTTTTAATTACACATTTATGCTTAAGTAAAGGAAAACGAAAATAAAGGAAAGAAAACACCAACAACAAAAAATAATGGAAAATTGATGCGGCGCCAAGTGGTGCAACCATTGAATGCCAGCGATAATCGACATTTCAGTTACGTATATACATACATACATATGTATGTAAGTGAATGGTTGTATATATTTATTGTATGTATTTAAAGTTGAGAGCTAAAAGCATTGCCTTCATTTCTGTCTTCGACACCTTTGACCAAATTGATTTTAGTGGCCTAGCCGCCAATGCAAAAATGAAATGCAAATGTTCGTTTTTCATTTTTGTTCGCGGTACATATTAAATTGTGAATGTCTGTGTCCTGTTGAAAGGACAATGGCATGTACGAGACTCGAGCAGTAGAACGAGAAGGAGCACGACGTTGACAATAATAATGGCACGTAGACAACTCTTTTGTCATATGAAATTGTTCGAAACATTTAACGCAAATTGTCACATCGCAAGTGGGCGAAGAAACAGAGGCAGTCAGAGGCAATGGGCGTGGCACTCCCACGATTGCCATACTTAACTTCCCCAACATTCTCCTACTGCATATTCTATTATTCTTGTTAGCTTAAATGGTTTTTATGTTTTTGCTTCTACTTGTTAATTGTTATGTATACCACATTGTTAATGCATTCTTACTTTGGCAGCTGGTGTGTTTTGTTGTCAATGCGCAATACTATCTATGTGAAGCCATTTAATTGCTCTAATTGGCTTACCAAGTGTTTGATAACTGCCATATCCCTCAATGCACAAGAGCAGAGAGAAGGAAAGAAGTACAAGTGGAAGAAGAAGAAATGAAAACAATAGCTGTAAAAGGGACTTAACTCTATTGATATATGACAATGTGAAGTATTTGTTTTTGTGGGTTTCTGAGATTTTATGATATGTGCATTGAGGCTGAGTCGGCATTTTAATGTTACCAAGACAATGCAATGCCATTTAGCCAGACAATAAGCTTACGCAATGCAAAGGCAACTCTACAACAAGAGCAGCAGACTGCAGTAAAATAGATAAAACATATTTGATATTTAATACTTTTAGTCTAAAAATTAAGAATAAAAATACTCAAAAAACAAAATTAAAAATTACCTAGAAACTGGAAATGAATTTGGCTATAAATCGTATTTGAACTTTCAATATATTTTACATTTAAAGCTCCTTGATGTTCTTAAAAAAATATTAATTTTTGATAAAACTTTTGATTGGACTTTTCTATCTCTAAAATAACTAAAAATGGCTTTTGTTAAATTAAAGAAATCATAATAAAACATAAAGATTCCCAAGACTCAAAAAAAAAAATTGTATACTTTCTTGCCAGTTAAATCAAGTTGAATAAATATTCTTAAGCTTCCACTTAAAGCTCACATTTATTGACCACAACAAAACGCCTTAATAAATAGTTTTTCCTACTAACCCACTATGCCCATATATGTATTTAATTTATCTTATTTACCAGACAAAGCCACAGATGCTTATCTAAAATAATAATTTCACAAAAATGTTAAGCAAATTTGCTTACATTTTAGTTTCCATCATACAAAAAAAAAAAAAATACTGAAGAAAACAGATATCCACAATAAAATATTCCAAAAGCAGTACACAAAATAGCCCTAAACACAGATTTCATTTAGTGGCCACAATAACAAAAATAAACAAGAAACAGAAAAACAAAAACACAAGAAGAAATATATAATCGAAATAGACAAGCCATGATGAAGAAGAAGCAGAAGATAAGGCAAATACCGCAAGCCGATTGAATAATTACATAAATCTCGGATCATTCGGGATTGTATTAGCATTTTTCACTCACAATATAATCATAAAATACCAAAAAAAAAATAAACAAAAAAAATACAAAATCGAAGCATAAATTTACAGGCAATGTGGCATGCAACAAAGAAAAAATGTTATAATACCAACAGGCGGTACAGCACCCAACCCACTTTAAAAACGTTTTTTAAACCCCAACGAAGCACCGCCCATCGATAAGAATAAGAAAGCAAACGCGCATTTTGCTTCCTCTTTTGCATGCTCTTTATTGGACATTTAAAGGTTTTTTTTTTGGCGTATTTGCATATTTGATTTATAGACCGAGTATTGTAAGTAAGGTCTCCAGAATGGCCAACCAATGGCTTAACAGTTTACCCCTCCCTCGTGGCCCCATTATTATCTACAAGTCATTGTAATGCAGTTTTTTGTTTTTTTATTTTGTATCTTAGTCTTCTTTTCGTTTACTTACTAACTCTCTGTCGCTCTTTGTTTTGTTTCGTTTGTTACAGGTTACAGCTACGGATGGCGATGTAGATAGACCAATAAATATTGTATATTTCCTTACCGGCCAGGGCATCGACCCGGATAATACAGCAAATAGTAAATTTGATATAAATCGCACAACGGGCGATATTTTTGTACTCAAGGTAAGTAAGTGGCACTCAATATGTTTTCAAGCTGAATTTCCTGTTCACCATAAAAACCCCAAACCCCAAACCCCATAATGAATACACGTTAAATTCTCCCGCCCAACTTGGTGACGAAAGCATAAAAATCACCTCATCACACAGATCCACACGACACTCCGCCGCCCCAGACAATTCCTGCCATACTGTGTAAACCGTGCAAATGGCGAACGCCATAACTTTGTTTTTGTTGGCGCCCACCTGCAGTGGCTCAGCTTTATGATTGCCAACCGGCTTTGACGGTGATAGTGGGGGTAGAGGTGTGGTGAAGAGGATAGCATGCTTGCGGGGACAGCTGTTGGCAGTTAACAATTGGGCCAACAGTTTATGCACACAATGCGCACAGTTCATATTGTGTGTGTGTGTGACGAGCAAGAACAGTTTAAAAAATAAATTTAAAAATAAAGTCAACTAAAAGATTTTTTAAATACACTGAAAATTAATGGAATTATTCATTAAACAAAGACAATTCTTTAAAGGTGCTAAATAATGTTATTTTTTGTTGCAAAAAATAGTTAAATATAAAAAAATGTATTTAAAAGCAAAATACAAATTAGAATCAAAGTTTAAAATTTGTTAAAAAATTCACAATTGATTTATATACAACATAATATTAATGAAATAAGTTTTTATTAATGTTTTATTCCTTTTTGTAGAAACTAAATTTATTTAATGTAAATTCCTATCAAAAAAATCCCTAACACTTTCGATTTTAAAAGTCTGACTTAATTTTCACACCATTTAAGATATGTGAAAAGCCAGATGTATTTAGTTAATATACACTACTCAATTTGACAGCTGACGCAGCTTGTAAATACATGCTCCCACTATTTTAACGAACAAGTGTTAAATAAATAGTAACCGGAATAAAAAGTATTTTCAATACTTGACGTTTTTCGACTGCTTTTGATTGTTAACAACGAAACATGCGCCTGGCTGTGTGCTGGTGTGTGTGTGTGTGTGAATTGTAAAGCTTTACACGCGTCTCGGTGGCGTATGATTAATTTAAAACTGTGTCAAACCGCACAATCTCACACACTTACGCACACACAATCGTTGAGAAAAAAACTAAAAAAAAAATTGTCATTTGCCAGTGAAAAAAAAATAATACTGCAATCGTTTGATGCCTGGGCTACATGAACTCCAATTAATTTCAGACAAAGTCCATAAAAACAACCAGTCAAATGGTATTGCCAACGACCATGCCCTCTCCCTTCTTTGCACCACCAACTAACAGCATCAAATGTTCAAATGTTGCTGCTGCTGATGTCGGCATGCTTTATTTGTTTTATTGTTTTAGGAGCACTCATTCTCTTCATCTCACTGTGTGTGACTGTCTGTGTGTAAAGGGTTTTTTTTTATACATTTTTTGGTGGTGGGTGGAGGGCGAAGGAGGCGTGTGTTGGGTAACGACAGCATGTGGCATTTGTGGTTTTGACGCTCTACAAGCAACCACATGTAAATGACATTCGTCGTTCGTTATTGGTTGCGTGGTAGCCTCCCATAAAATTGTATATAAAATGGGGGTACTACGGTAGTAGGGGGAGCGCGCGAGGGTGTTAGGATGGATGGCTAGTCACTGAGTTTAGAGAGTACGAACACTCAACTCCGACAGCTGCTGCGATGCGGTATTTAATTTGTAATTGCTATTGCTATGCGTGTCACATGCCACATGAATTGTGAAAATTTTGAAAATCGTTGAAATGATGGCGAAATGCCGGCAAATTTGCTGTCAACTTTAATTGAGCGCATGCCATTTACAGCAATTTAATATATTTGTTTTGTTGGAATTTCTGATTTTCATTCAAGTCGTCGAGTGTCGTTTAACAAATGGCATTTGTTGGCCCTTTTGTGCGGATTTTTTCGATTCAAATCGACTCTTAATGGACACTTAAAGGCTTAAAGCACAATAAGCTGTTGTTTAATATAGCTTCTATCTGAAAGCTAAAAATTGCTTTCCAACGCAATATGCGTTGGTAAACAAAGATATGTAATGAACGTTGCCTTGGCTCTTCCGTTCTCAACTCAAAACTGGATTTTAATTTGCATTCGAAATCGTTAAGCCTACGAATCTAAATCGAATATGTAATTGAAACAGAGGAGACTTAATCCACCTGGCCAGAAACCACTTATCCAATGTGTCGAATAAGCAATATTTAAGCTGAATTTAAATAGGATCACAGTTAAGCGCACACACACACACACACACACACACACACACACACACATATATAAAAGGGAAAGAGGGAGCAGGGAGATAGGTGGTTTTGTGAGTGCTGAAATCGAACAAAATTTCATTTGATTTGATGGCTTTTATTTAGTCGTCATTCTGCCAGCTTGTTTGTTCGTCCATTCTGGCATTCTAGGCGATTTCGATTGGGGATAACTCATTTAATGAGATAGAAATCCAATATGACCTCAACCACAAACAAGTAAACAACAACAACAACAACAACAACAACAACAATAGCAATAGCAAACAGTAAACAGGACTTTCTTACGTTATTCGTTCTTACGATAGAACCTGTAGCTGACAATGAAACATGTCTGCAGCAATTTTCCTTCCTTCCTTCCTGGCCTAAGATAATTTGCAAACAAACAAGCCAAGCAGCTGGCAAATCAAACGTTTCATTGACTTTCTCCCTATTTTGCTCTCTCGCTCTTTCGCACTTAGCCCTTGGACCGAGATCAGCCCAATGGCCGGCCGCAATGGCGATTCACCGTATTTGCTCAAGATGAGGGCGGTGAGGGTCTTGTCGGCTATGCGGACATCCAAGTTAATCTGAAGGACATCAATGACAATGCGCCGCAGTTTCCGCTGGGCGTCTACTTTGGCAACGTTACCGAGAACGGCACCTCCGGCAGCCCAGTGATGACAATGTCTGCCATTGACTATGACGATCCCAACGAGAGCACAAATGCTCGGCTAATCTACTCAATCGAAAAGAATGTCATCGAGGAGGAAACGGGTGCGCCCATCTTTGAAATTGAGCCCGAAACGGGCCACATTAAGACAGCCGTTTGCTGTCTCGACCGTGAACGTACACCGGACTATTCCATTCAGGTGGTCGCAATGGATGGTGGTGGCCTCAAGGGTGAGTATTCAATTGAGTCGACTGCCCGACTTGTCATTTACATAACTCAATGCACAGTGTATTTTGAATAGGGGAAATAGTAAGTAGACAATTCCTGTTGCAGGAAAACAACTTGACAGCGTATTACTAAGTCCTTTTCAAAAACTACCTTATAAATTCCCCACTTAAACTTAGTAGATACTCACATCAATTGATTTGACGTCTTGACTTGTCATTTTCGTACTAGCTTGAGGAGGGGTTTTCTAGGTTATAGGGTATAACTAAGTCGCTTTTCAACACTTACCATATCAAATTTCTTTCGTTGTCTCACACAGGCACTGGAACCGCATCGATACGGGTCAAGGACCTTAACGATATGCCGCCACAATTTACGAAAGATGAATGGTTTACGGAGGTGGACGAGACAAATGGTACTTATATACCCGAAACACCCATACTAACAGTAACCGTACAGGATGAGGACGAAACAAACAGCTTTCAGTATAAGGTGGTGGCGAATAGTGGCTTTGGTGCGGAGAAGTTTGCAATGGTGAGGAATGCAGATGGCACCGGATCATTGAAGATAATACAGCCACTGGACTATGAGGATCCGTTGCAGAGCAGCGGCTTTCGCTTTCGCATACAAGTGAATGACAAAGGAGAGGATGGTGCAGGTGGTGGAGCAAGTGATAAATATCATGTAGCCTATTCCTGGGTGGTGGTCAAATTGAGGGACATTAATGATAATGTGCCACGGTTCGAGCGAGATCATATTGAGGTTTCGATCTATGAAGACACCAAAGTTGGCACTATTCTCGAACAGTTTCGAGCGAGTGATGCAGATCAAGGTGGTCACTCGAGAGTCTCCTACATAATCATTCGGGCCAGCAATCGTCGCAGGCAATTCGCCATCAGCGAAAAGGGAGCAATAAGTATACAGAGGCCATTGGATCGAGAGTCTGAGGATCGTCACAATGTACAGATCGTGGCCAGTGACGATGGCAATCCTTCGCGCACAGCCACAGCCACACTAACAGTCATTGTCAAGGATGTGAATGATAATGCGCCAACGCTGGCACAAGACTACAAACCAACACTGCCGGAAAATGTTTCGCCACGTAAAATAATCGAAGTGGGAGCCAAAGATCTTGATGATCGACAGCGTGGCAATGGTGGACCTTTTAGTTTTCGACTCGATCCATTGGCCAGCGATGAGATACGAGCGGGTTTCAAAGTCGAATATGATCGCAGTAAGTAATTGTACTTTGGCCTAATAACAATCTTAGTGTGAACTTCCGATTCATATCGCGAAAAAATAAGAGCGCTAAGTCTTACCGTTTGTTTGCTGTGCTTTGATAACAATCAGTCAGTCAGTCAGTTGTCTAAGTTCTTGTACTTTTTCCGCTTAGAACACAAAACTTCAACTTGATTATTGAAAACACTCCAAGTTTCAATCACTTTAGAAGCAATACAGTAAGAACTTTGCCCAAATTTGATTCTGTGTTCAACCGCAAGTCAATTTGCGTATATAATCAATCGCAATTCTTTGCACACAACTACCAGCTCCGACTTCGAACTAATCTGGTGCAGAGTTTACTATCAAAAGGCCGCACTTGCAATTGGCAACCAATTGAAAGCGCACTTGGTGCTTCATTCAGTTGCGTTGCGTTGCGTCTACTCCATTCACAATCAAAATCAAACGCTAAACCAATGTGTGTTTGCATAGTAATGGTGATTGAATTATGCCAGACTTACAGACAGACAGACAGACAGTTAGACAGACAATCAGCATCATCAGCATTGTTTGTGCAGTGAGTTAGTTACCAAAAAGTCAAAGAGGAAATGAAAGGAGAATACAAAAAAAAGAATGCTTGTAAGATATCCTCTAACCCAAAATGGTGACAGATACATAGACAAATAGTACAGTTAGACGGATTCAACTCCGCACTGTAAGAGTACAAAATAGAGCGACAAATATTGAGAATAGCTTGAAACGCCTTTGGGCCAGTTTTCTGTTGTCGACATTCAAAATGATTGTGAACTGGTCTTTGTTTCCACAGTGAATTCATTTGTTTTTTCTCTTGGGCGAAAATCAAATTGGTCTTTACAGCCTTTTCAGGGGAAATCAAGGAAAACTGTCGCAAAAACAGCAAAAATAACCAAGTAATAAAAAGAGACCACTGCCAAAAAATCGAAACAAACGAATGAAATAGGAATTTGAGGTGTCACTTGAAAGCAAAAATCTGCTATTGACAAGCTGTGCGTTTTTTTTTGTTTTTTAGCTCCTTGTAGTCCCCCCCATTTAGTATTTGTTAACAACATTTTTTCCTTTGAATTTGTTTTTTTTCGTTTTACTGTTAGTGTTTCTCTGTTGCCGCGAGTAAATAATTGATTTGAAAAGCCGATTAAAATATTTTCCAATAAAATTTGGTTTTATGTAATCCAAAAAAAAAAAACTGCCATTAATTTGCATAGCTAATTATCTAAATGAGCTGTGTAATTAGTAAAAATAATTAATTACAAAAAACCCAATATCAATATCAGGTAGCTATTAATTGTTAATCAAACTAATGCGTTTAATATAATAATTCGTAAAATATACTTTACATATGTTCAATTCGATTTGCAAAATGCGCTATTAGTTATGCCGAAAAAAAAAAAAAAACATAAAAGTAGACTTTATTGCATTTTGTATTTTAATATATTGATTGCATTCGCATATTGATAGCCGCATTAAATTACGGATAATCAAAAGAGTGAAAAATCATGAATAATGCAAATGATTGTAGAAATATATAATTAACTATGCAGTTGCTTTTTAGTTAATGCATTTCCATACAAACAACTATGTATATGTTTTTGATATTCAAATTAATAGAAATACTTCAGAGAATATATTTTATGCTCCGGCAATTTGAATTAAGCTTTATATGATGCTTGAATTTTTGGTATTTAATTTAAATGTATGGAATTTCTTTGTTTCTTCTCCTTTTTCTTTGGAAATCAACTACAATCGAACAAACCCTTTATCATATGCTTAATCAGGGGGTGACAATGGCAACGGTGTGGCCATCATTTCATCACTGCGTCCCTTCGACCGTGAACAACAGAAATCCTATGACATTCCTATCGAAATAAAGGATAACGGTGCGCCGGCAATGACAGGCACCAGCACGTTGACGGTGACCATTGGCGATGTCAATGACAACAAAATGCAGCCGGGCAGCAAATCGGTTCTTGTCTACAACTATCAAGGCCAATCGCAGGACACACCAATCGGACGCGTATACGTCAATGATCCAGACGACTGGGATGTCCCTGACAAAAAGTACTACTGGGAGGCCCAGGAGCATCAGCGATTCAAACTAGACACGGACACGGGCATTCTGACAATGCGGTCGGGTACACGACGTGGTCGCTATCAACTGCGCTTTAAGGTATGTTTTTCAAATAGTTATCGGAAATTTATCGATAGTCTAAAGTCTTTTCGATTGAATCTGTTCTGTGCTTTGTCACTAACTTGTATGTTATCCTAAGAAAAATTTATATCACCGTTCTCTTTTTATAAATTTATCGCCATCTTTCTATCGTCTTTCATTCAAGTATCGACCTTTCGTTTATTGATTTTCACAAAAGCAACATTTTCTTACACCTTTCAATCGTTTCTTTTTTTTAGGTTTACGATCGAGAACACGGCCAAGAGGACATACCGTCAAATTTGAGCGTCACAGTACGTGACATTACATCCGAGGCGGTGCAGCAGGCGGGTTCAATGCGTTTGGCGCACATTACCGACGAAGACTTTGTGCGAACGTGGAATCCGTTGAAGCAACAAGTTGAACCGTCAAAGCTAGAACGGTTTCGCAATAAGCTAGCCGAACTGCTCTACACAGATCGCGATAATGTTGATGTGTTTAGTGTGCAGTTGCGAGCACAAACACCTTATCCGTTGACCGATGTACATTTTGCCGCCAGATCAGCGACCCAACAGCCATACTTCAAGGCGGTACGTCTCAATGGAGTTGTGCAAATGCATCGTGAAGAAATTGAAAAGGAGGTAGGCCTCAACATAACCATGGTGCACATTGATGAATGTATGCACGAGGGTCGTGGCAAATGTCCAAGTGGCTCGTGCAGCTCACGCACTGAACTGGGCAAACGACCCTATACTGTGAGTGTGAATCGTACAGCACTCGTTGGTGTACGTCTGGAATTGAGTGCGCAATGCGTTTGTCGTGCTCGAAACTTTACCGAACAGGATCACAATTGTCGTTCGCATCACTGTTACAACGGCGGCCGTTGTGTGGAGACGAGGAACGGACCTCGTTGCGTTGCCTGCCCGGTAGGGTATGGAGGACCTCGTTGCCAGCAATCAACGAGAAGTTTTCGTGGCAATGGTTGGGCTTGGTATCCACCTCTTCAGCTATGTGGTGAATCGCACTTGAGTCTGGAGTTTATCACACGTGTACCCGATGGTCTTATACTCTATAACGGGCCCATTGTACCACCCAAAGTAGGCGAACCAGTAATCAGTGACTTTATAGCCATTGAACTGGAACAGGGCTATCCACGTCTGCTCATTGACTTTGGTTCAGGCACGCTGGAGTTGCGTGTGAAGACCAAAAAGACTTTGGATGATGGCATCTGGCATCGTCTGGATGTTTTTTGGGATACCGAAAATGTACGCCTTGTTGTGGACTTTTGCCGTACCGCTCTGGTCTCTGAACTGGAGGATGGCAGTGCACCCGAATTTGATGACAATGCGTGTCAGGCACGTGGACAAATACCACCGTTCGCAGAGACATTGAATCTCAATCAACCCTTGCAACTGGGCGGTTTGTATAGGCAACACTTCGACCAAACGCTCTACAATTGGCAGTATGCCTTCAGTTCAAAAGGTTTCGACGGCTGCATACGCAATGTGGTGCACAATTCCGAGCATTATGACCTAGCATTTCCTGCTCTGGCACGCAACAGTTTTCCCGCCTGTCCCCAAACCGATGAGGTTTGTCTCAAAACCGAACATACTGCCCGATGTTGGGAGCATGGCAATTGTGTGGCAAGTCTGGTGCAGGCCAAGTGTCATTGTCAACCGGGCTGGATGGGCGCGGGATGCAATGTGCCCACTGTGCCGACAACCTTCAAGTCACAGAGTTATGTGAAGTTTGCATTGAGTTTCGAACCGGATCGTTTTAGCACACAGTTACAATTGAGATTTCGCACCCGGGAACAGGGTGGCGAACTGTTTCGTGTTAGTGATCAGCATCAGAGGGAATATGCCATATTGGAGCTGAGACGCGGTCAACTACAGTTTCGATTCAATCTGAATTCGTTGCGCAATGAGGAAGAGTTGCTGGCATTGACAGCCGTCGCTGTGAATGATGGGCAATGGCATGTGGTGCGGATTAGTCGTTACGGTTCGGTAGCGATTATGGAACTTGATGGTGGCGAATCGAGGCGTTACAATGAGTCCTTTCACTACCAAGGACATCAATGGCTGAGCATCGACAAGCAGGAGGGTGTCTATGCGGGCGGCAAGGCTGAGTATACGGGCGTTAAAACGTTTGAGGTGCAATCGGACTTTCAAAGGAGCTGCCTCGATGACATCAGGTACGAGAGGCGGCTGTCAAAAATCCAGCCACATTTCACCATGTTTGCTAATTATGCGCATTCCAATTTCTTTGTTACATGTTACACACACAAAAGACTGGATGGAAAACATTTGCCACTACCGCCAGCCATGAACGGCACCCAATGGGGCCAAGCGACTATGGCAAGAAATGTTGAACGCAATTGCCCCTCGAATCGTCCATGCTCCAATGTTATCTGCCCGGATCCCTTTGATTGTGTCGATTTGTGGAATGAATACGAGTGCACGTAAGTACTCTCTCTCTATCTCTCTCTCTCTTACTTTGTTCGACATATTGCAAAACTAGTACCTTCATACAAAGCTGCTAGTTGCCAGTTTTCAAAAAGTGTGTAGATTTCTTTTCATCTCCCCACAAAGCAATGCACACAATGAGCAATTCCATTTTTGATTAAAGTTCTGGAATTTTTTGAGTGTCAGGCAGTTATGCATTGCTTTAATTGATGCCAATTTCAAGTTGACGTTGATTTGCACACAAAAATCTTCATACTTCACTTGATGTTTCTTTGATTAAAGGTAATACAATGTTGCTTCGCAATGCGCCTAACTAGACAATGGGATATGAAGCTCAATAATACTAGCTAACATTTAATTGGAAAGCAGACTTACAAACCAAGAAGTTTAATTTCGATGGGTTCTGGTTATGTGAAAGCAAGTTTTTTGTTTCGTCGAGCAAGATAAAATAGATGAAAAACAGTTATAGCATAAAACAAATAAAGAATATTTTATTCATCCAATTAGCTTCAGCTTTCACACCTCAAAATCTGAAGCATTTAACAACTGCTTTAATCCCATGTAAACATTTATATGAATGTTTTTATTTGCATTTCAATTGCAGCACTAAGCTACCCCATTTTTTTATGTTTGCCCCTAACGAAAAGCAAACACATTCACACGTTATGTGCGTGAGAAGAACTCACATCATTTCTACATTAACTGTAGCATAAACCTGATCCTTTCTCTCTCTCTCTCTTGTTGCTTTTCTGGAGGATACTGCAGTGTTTTCCTTGTATATTTTTCTATATTCAGTTGATATTCCGCTTTCGTTGCTGGGCAAACATATCGAAATGGCAGGAACGACACAAACTCACTCACAACAAATATCAATTGTCATCATCAGCATGTCCTGACACATCTTTGCCCTCCCCTATTTCAGTCACCGCAGAATGTTGTATATAGTATATGTATAAAATGTATTTGCATGCCAGAGCAGCACATGACTTTGAATTGCAAAGAGGAGGGGGGTTGGGGCAATACCGACTGTGACAGCTGCCATTTGCAACACCTTCCACATTACTCTACTCTACTCTACTCTACTCATAGTGTAAAGATGCAAGCAGCACATTTTCCACATCATTAGTTTTGCCGAGTGACTCCATTTGAGGCACAAACAGACGTTGTTGCCCCCAACTCCAATCCATGGCGGACTGCATCATGATTTTTGCCACGCCCACCTCGTGCACCTCTCGTTACCGCCCTCGTTGCTTCGTGCTCCATTTACATTTGCCATTATTATATCAGCTGAAAAGTGCTGGCATTTTGTAAGACGAATTGAAGAGTTGCCCCCCCTGCCGCTTTAAGCACTGCGCTAGCAAGCTTCTTCTCACACGCAGCTTAAATATATATAAATAGTATACTATATATGTATTTAAATGTATATAAATGCACCTGTCCAGGTGGCGATGTGCCATAAATAATGCCTGCTTTTTAGCCTCAATTCGAATTTCATTGTACAGTTGAGGCTGTTGAAAATTCGTTTCTCTTCTCTCATTTCTCTTTAACATCCACTTCATAAGAAGATGAATTGACCCAAATTGCAAGAGTGTGCTGCGTGTGTGTGTGTGTGTTGAACAACGAAAGCGGACCTGCAGTTTAAAATATTTAAAAATTTCAGCAACATTCACTCTTAAGCAAAGACTTCAAGTGCTGACAATGTACTCAATTTATTTAAACGCTGACAGTTCAAAAAGTCCTCAGCAAATATTTTGTTCAAGGTGCGAATTTGACATTTTTGTTAAATTTTGGTAATTATTATTATTATTTAAATCAATTTAAACATTTAAAATACTACCTAAAAATATCAGGAAAAAAACTTCTCAAAAACTTTTAATAATGCCTAAAATAATAAAATTCTTTTTTATTTAATTTTTCCATTCAAGAATTGAGCCCCTCTTTAAACATGCAAAATTCCTTTGATATATTTTTTTGGGGGCGTTTTCTCATGAAATAGTGATTACCGTGTGAACCTAGAAACTAATCCTTTGGAGAGCAAGCCTGTTTTTTTTTTTTTGCCCACCGGAACTAACGCGCACTTAATGCGCTCCAAAGCTGTAACACACACAGTGAGGGAGAGAGCGGGAAGACACAAAGTAGAGCGAGGGGGGAGGATAGCAACGGGAAATACATGCTAGTGTTATAGCAGCTCCCCCGCAGCGTTATACACAAACTGACCAACTTTTCTTCTCATTTTTTTTTGGGTTTGCTGTAAAAAAAGCTGGTCGCTTTTAAAAAGTTATGCACAACATGAATTTTACAAATGCCACTCTAAAAACTCAATGCCCCTTGCACTTCCCCTTTCTCTTTCTTTTTAACGCTCTCTTTTCGTTACAAACACGCTTTAAAATATATGAACAGGCTAGCATTAAGATAACCATACCACAACTTTAAGCTTTGACTAATTTTCCATTACCTAAGCAAATACAAAACCTATTCAAAAAAAAAAAAAAAACGAACAAACAAAAATAATATTTTACTGACTTTCAAATTCCCTAATTGACTTTTAAATACTTTTTGAAATCAAACTTAAGCAGAGAAATATTGCAAATATTTTTTTCTAGGAAAGAATCTAAACTTTTAATAAGTTCTTCAATCAGAGAGAGCTAGCTAAGCTATCAGAAAAAATAAGAAATAATGATACGAAAAGTAAGAAAGAGAAACAAGAAAGCAATAAACCAACTTCAATAAACTTTACTCTTCACAGTATAGAACATGTGGATTATTTTTCGTTTCCCACTGTCACAAGCAACTCTTTAATATCTCTTTTACTCTGTTCTTTTGTGTGTTTCCGTTACAGTTGCAGCGAGGGACGCATTATGTCGGCGGATACAAAAGGCTGTGTCGATCGCAACGAGTGCTTGGACATGCCCTGTTTGAATGGGGGCACGTGCATCAATTTGGAGCCACGTTTGCGATATCGTTGCATTTGCCCCGAGGGCTATTGGGGCGAGAACTGTGAATTGGTGCAGGAAGGACAGCGTCTAAAGCTTAGCATGGGCGCCTTGGGTGCCATATTCGTCTGCCTGATTATCATATTGAGTAAGTACTGTACTACGGTAGAGCAAACAAACAAACAAACACACACACACACACACAGACAGACAGACAGACAACAATGCTCCCCTATCGCATATAGGGGTCTCCTTTTCGCTAAGCTGCTGCAATTTGGCATGCATGTATGTCACTTAAAGCGGCTTAAGCCGCATTCGCATCCGCATTCACAAAACGTCCTTAGTCTGTTTTTAACACCCCAATGCTCGGCTCGTTGGGGGTCAGTTTTTCCCTACATGTAAATGCAATTTTCAGTAGGTTGAACGCGCTGCACCTAAATCCCAGCGTGGCAAAAAAAATCCCCACACGGTGTCCTGAGCAAGAGCAACACACACACACACACACACAAATGCAAATAGAGGAAAAATCAACGACCATCTCTTATGTTTCCATGGGGGAGTATTTCGAGGGAGTAAGAGGAGTTTGTCTCTCCTTAAGTGCCACATTTCTTGCTTACTTTTTTAATGCCACATGCACAAGGACAATTTGTTTAGTTAGCCAAACGGAAATGCCAGTTGGCTAATTAACAAGTGCAAAAAAAAATATATACAGAAAACAACATTAAATGTTATCTGTTTTTTCCCGCCATTCTCTTCTTTTTTTTTTAACTGGCAAATCATTTTGTCCGAATTGTAGAAAGGAAAACGTTAAAGCTGCATCTATTAACTGTATGCAATTTTTTATTGAAATTGGCAACAATAAAAAAAAATATTTAAGAGAGCAAATAAAGTTTGAACAGCTGTCTAATTGGCTTAATCAAAGACAAAGCAATGCAAGCTAAACGAATAAAATATTTAAATTAACTAAACTGTATTCACTGGCGTAGAAAATTAACCAACAACTTTATGCAAAACCATTTTTAATAGTCCCTAAAAACTTATTGTTAAATCTTTTTTACTCCAAAGAAAATCAACTAAGTTTGAAAGATTTCCAAAGTTTTGCTTAAATATTTGTGAATATTGAATATTCAAAATTCATTTGAGACTTTTTTATACCACAGTTTACTAAAAGTTTAACTTTATATCATTCAGATTAAAGCAAAAATATTGAACATGTGTTTTAGTCAAAAGCTTTTAGATTATTTTTCATAGAGTCTATTCATCTTTAATTTCAAGGATTTCATTCAGCTTACATTGAAAGAAATGCAGATTATCTATACGGCAGGACCTGTGTACAGCATTCGTTAAATTAATTTTTCACTTGTTTCAACAACTGTTGCATACCAAAATAAAGTCAATAGCCACAAAATGCATTCGAACACTTGGCTCAAAATCCCGATTCTCTATCTCGCTCACTGTGTCGGTCCGTTCTAAACGGTATTTGGCCATTTGATCGGATTTGGTTTTTACTTTCACAAAGATTTTCATGTGATTTCAATTTGGACAGAGTATTTTATATATGCATGCATGCATTGCATATATGATTGTCTGTGGCTATGTGTGTGTATGTGAGTGCGTTATCCAACACTGGCACTTAATGGACTTTGCAGCAAGCGCATAGAGTGGATTTGGTCATTTCCCAAATGGAGATAGAAAGATGTGAATACGCTACGCAATGGACGACAATTTATTTTTCGTTTGCTGGCAATTCGACGCGCTTTGGGGATATTCGAAAAAAGACAAAAAACAGAAAAGGATTTTCAATTAGCGCTGGGTTTTATTTAGTAGAGAGAATTTTATTTAGTAGCTTTATTTGGAAATCTAAAGCAGAAGCTGATTCATCCTCTGGGCCCAGCGAGTTTTAATGAGCGTATGGGACGCTGGTTTAAAGTTGCAACAAAAGCCTGCAACAACCGAGCAACAACAACCTTAAGCTAATTAGTCGCTTTTGCGGGAGTGTGGTCGGGGGGAAGGTGGCTACAGCTAATTACACAGTTGCCTGGTGGATTTTTGGTGAATGGACGCAGTTTTGGCCATAAAACCGCTAAACCGCAAAATAGGCGCAATAAATAAACGCAAATGAATGGTTCTCTCTGGGCACAGCAGGGACAACAAACGACAAGGACTTCCCTTGTTTTTTTTTGTTGGGTTCAGTCTGCCTAACATTTATGAAGTGAAAATTTTCAAGAAAGCTGACACTTTAAATCCGATTACTGCTCATGTTGTTGTTGCGTTAAAGTGCCGTGAAAAGAAAAAAACAGAGAGCCAAAAAAAAAAAGCCAAACTAAATAATTATCTAACATTATTTACAGTCAACGCTTTTTGTGCTCTCTGACTCGCTTCCCACTCTTTTCAAGTCCTGTGTAATCTCGAAACTTGCTGAACTGTTTTTCGGGCATAAAATATCAAGTGGACCCAAGTTCTTCAGCATAAAGGAAACACCAGAAAAAAAGTTAAATATAAACAGAAAAATGTGGAGACAAAAAAAAAAAGAATAACTAAAACAGGACTCTACTAGCTGGCTCGACCTGATGAGCTTTTCTATGCCCGAGCAACTGACCTGACCTGGCCATGAGGCAAAGACTGGCAACAACAAAAAAGAAGACAATAACACACAGGCAACTGTGTGTGTGTATCTTAGTATAAACAAAGAAGCATGAAAAGAACAGAACAGAAGCTTTGTTGTTTTTGTGTTTTTTTTTTATGAGCGAACACAGCGACAACTAGTTTTTTGTCACAGGTATTTTTTCTAGCCGTCCGTTGTTGTTGTTTTCGCAATTATTGTTTATTTTTGAATATAGTTACTTACTCGTTGAGTCCAATGTAGATGTTTGTTTTTGAGTGGTGTGCGGATGGGTTGTGGGTTTGACCCAAATTGAGTAATTACGAAAGAAGAGACAGAAACTTAAAGCAAACAAAATGGTTGCAAGGCATGTTAAGAAAATGAAACAAAAAATAATACAAATGACAGAACCCAAAAAATTTCATAAAATGGGTGATAAATGAAAGGTTTTTAATTATTTTTAGGAACTAAAAAAAATTTATTTCAACAATTTATAAAAAGAAAAGTGAAGTTTACAAGGCCGATTTTTGTCTGAATTTAATTTTCTCCAGTAAAAAAAAAAAAAAAAACACCTTTCAGGTTTCAGTTCCTTCCGCTGGCATTGATAAATCAATTCGTTTACACTTTATTTAAACATTTCTTTGCTGCTTCCTAAGTATCCATTTGATTAAACATTTGGTATTGATTACCCTTTCATGTACATCCCCATCGCCAACATTTTAATGCCCAGCTTGCCACAAAGTGTTGCCTGGGTATTAAAAGGCATTCAGCACGCGCCGCTAACAGTTTCAGCATTTTGCCTCTTTGTTCTATCGTTTTTGGTGGGAGAGAAAGGTGAAAATGTGAAATAAATACCAAAAGGTAAAAGTCGACCAACTGTCAGTAATGGTGGTTGGTACCAGTTGTACAGGTGCTGATGGTGTTGCCATAACAACAACAACAACAACAACTCCATTTACGTTTAATGATGCTAATTAAATCTAATAGCAAAAAAAAATGTTATTCGTCTCCGCGTTTGTGCAACGGGACGAGAGCCTCATTGAACGAAAACAACCACAGAACACCATAGAAAATAAAAGAAAGTTTGTAAATTGAGATGGGTTAGACCTAAAAGTTACCCTGTTGGCAACTTTAATAGAAGGTTTATCGATATTTATCGATTGGAGTAAAGTGCCTACAAACTAGCCATTAAATGAGTTCTTATGACAGGACTTGATTTTATTTGCTCTTATAATTGAGCCTGGAACTTAAAATAGTTGAATTTGAATATATCGATTAGTATCGATATTTCAAATATATAATTTCTAACAATTCCAAAGACAATTTACTATTCATACGGCTAGCAATAATCAAAATACCCAATCTTAAAGGTTGCCAATGCTCAATCACAACGCATATAAAATCTTTTTGTATTGTACACCTGAGAAGATGGATTAAGTTGTGATAAACAAAAGTAGGAAATATATATATTTTTTTACTTTTGCTCCTTTGAGTACAATTCTGGAATATATTACTGTAATCACGGCGCTGATGTTCACTTAATTTTTAAGTGCTGTAAAGTTTAAAATTCGTTATAAATGAGCTTAAGCTTGTTCTGCTCGTTGTTCTTCCTGTTCTTTTCTTGTGCTGCAGACCAGCTGCCAGTTATTGCAGTCAAACTAATGAATCCGCTTAAACAGAAGCAGGAAAGCAGCGAACAGAAAGAAGAAAGCGAGGGATGAGTTTTAATTATTTTTACTTGACAATCATGTTTGCGCTGAACTCGCCTCGACTACCAGTTAATATTGCTGTCAGCCGAAGCACAAATGATAAAATGCACTTGCAACATATCTAGCAGCAAAAACAACACCAAACTTTTTGGTAGACACAAAATACCAGGCACAAAAAAAAAAACCAAAAACACAGCAGCCGCATAAAACTTATTAATAACTTAATGCTGCTTAAGCAAAAACCAAACTAAAGCCAAATGCGAAAGACAACAAAATAGAAGAACTTAACAAGTTTTCTGCATTTGGCATGCTTTATTTTTTGTTGTTGTTGTCGACACTTAATCCGCTTAGTTTGCAATAAGTCTTCCTTACTCTCTCTCTCTCTTCCTTTTAAGTCCAGAGTGCATCCAGTGTCGGCAACTTACCACTAAATACATGCGGATTTTCGCATGTGTTTGTTTATGGTTATTCAACTAATACAAACTGTTATCTCTTATATCTCATTTTCGAACACTGCCGTACCTCGGCAAAAGTTTAATCTCAGCACTACAAGTAGCACAAGTTTTTGGTCCACCAAAAATAATAGTTGATTATCAGTTTTGGTTTAGAGCATAAAGTGCATTTAACTTTTAATTAAGCCAACTAACAAGCTTTTAGTATTAATGGGCAAAAGATTTTGGTTTTCATTAAATTGATAACTGTTATACAATTATACTAAATTTTAGTAAATTTAAACAATTTGCTTTTGAGACACTTTTTTAAAGTACCATTTCTATAAAATTCTGAATTTATTATTTCATGACAGTTCTCGCATTGATATTTGTGATATACAATCGCAAGCGTAAAACCACCAAAAAGAAGAAACGCTCCGGAACGGAAAAGGATGTGCGCGAAACGGTGATTAGCTATGAGGATGAAGGCGGCGGCGAGGACGATATGACGGCATTCGACATAACCCCACTACAAATACCAATCAGTGCACAAAGCGGCTCAATGCCACCGGACATAGCCGCCTGCAAGATGCCCATCATATGTGAGTAAATACATAGATACATCTAGGTGTGTGCTGTGTGTACAGAATATATGTAGAAAACTTTTAAACAGCAAAGTGAACAACTTGAGTTTGATTGAAGTAATATTCATTGATAAATATTTCTGGTATTAACTTGAGCTTTAGCAAATTTATAACGATTGAATATCCAATAACGAAACTTAACCCAATTAAGACTATAATACCTTTTTGTCTTTTGGTAGATCCAGTGATGACATTGTTGTCACCTGGTCAGGAATTGAATGTGGCATATCTGATGGAGGAGCGTAAGCAGCGTATTGACAAGGATCCCAATGCGCCGCCCTTTGATGACCTACGCAATTTCACGTTTGAGGGGAGTGGAAGTATTGCAGAATCGCTCAGCTCGTTGGCATCAGGTACGAATCTGACATTGCCCAACAAAATACACTTTCTTTTCCACTTAACAACAACAACAACTACAACAACTGATGCAACAACCACCTATCATTGCAGGCACTGACGATGAGAATCAAGACTTTAACTATTTACAAAATTGGGGTCCACGTTTCAATGCCCTTGCCGCGATGTACGTGCATGATAAAGCGAAACCCAAACAGCTGCAGCAGCAATCGTCTGCTCCTCCACCTTCATCTCAAGTTGGCGTGGACAGTGGTGTGGTGGTGGCAACGGGCAGCGGTGCTGGACCAGGCGGTGGTGGCGGTGGTGCGGTAGGTGCTTCTACTGTTGCCCCAACAACGGATGCCGGCAAAGTTGTATTATAAAAATAAATAGTTAAGTTGTAGTTAAAAATGATGTTTCAGCTGTAAGCGTAATATGCCAGGATATGGAAACGGATATGGATGTGGATTTGTGTGTGTGTGTCTTTGTGTGAGTGTGTGTGTTTTCAGCAATTTAAACTCAACTACAAAACTTAAGTATTCAATGTATGTATGTGTGTGTGTGTGTTGGCTTTTATGTCTGTTGCATGCGAATGCGATTGAATGAATGAATCTAGTATTCTAGTTTAGTTTAAAATGTAAGCGACAAATACGAATTATACTAAAACAGAGCCCTAACAAGTGTACTGTAACTTCTAACATAGATATTCATACAAATAGTCAAAAAAAAAAAAAAAAAAATACCCATACATAAAAATGACAAAACTAAAAAACTGTTATAACTCATTTTATATTTTATGTTATTAAAAAAACATTTTTTTAATTCTATAAAACATATTTTACTAACTTCAATTTAAGCTTTCATTATTTTTTTAAAAATATTATAATTTTTGTTTTAAATTTTAGACACCAAAAATAAATTTTTTTAATTTTTCTTTCTCAGATTTCATTTTTGATTATTTTTTTGGATCCTAAAAAGGTAACAAAAATTTTTAATTTTGTTTATATTTATTTTTTATATTTTTACTGCAATATTTTTCAGTTGGTATTTTTATCGGATTTATTTCTTCATTCCTTAAAAAAATTCTGAAGTTTTCATTATATCTCGACTGTAAACAGGACATCTTTATACTACTATCGTAAGTGATTTTCTTTCTTTTACTCATTTCACATATTATTTTTTGACAATTTTCCCATGAAACAACTTTAAAGTCAACCTTATAAATTAAATATAGCTAAATAAAAAAGAGGTTAAAAAAAAGATTGAAGTTAAGCATGTTACGAAAAAATAAATACTAATCTGTTAAAAAGTTTATGAAACTTGCGACACAGTTAGTTTAAAAAAAACTAAAACCATAAACACCCTGTATTATATATGGCATTAACTTTAGCATGTAAGGTTCAACATACCCCTCATAGTCCCCGCTCCCTTTCAAATTTACACCCACACATTTAAGCTGGCGTTCAGGCGAAATAGAAAAATGGCAATTTCAGACTTTTGCCTGCTCTGTAGCCGAGTCTGAACAACGGGCACGTGTCCAATTGTAGACCGATTTCGCACCTGAAACCAACGCTAGCTCTAGTCCTTCCCTTTCAGCTCCCTCTCTTCACGCCCTCAATTGTGGTTAGAAAAGTTGTCTGTTGCAGCCGTCGGATTGGCAGCAAAACTTTCTTGTGAAATTTAAAACAAAACATTACCAAAAAAAATCAAATAAAAAAAGAGACAAAAAAAAATCATGCAACTAGCAAACTCAAACTGAAAAATTAAAGAGTACTGTAACATAATTTTGTACATATTAAATTCGTGTAATTTTAATATTAAATTTAAAGCCGAATAAAACGGCAAATTGAGAAGAAAAAAAATTTAAAAACGATATAAGGAAATAATGGAACACACACAAGAAGAACAAACACAACAAACAACAAAAAACGACTACTAGACTAACTGACTAAAATTAAATTGAAATTTAATTAACGCTCTCGCAGCGAACCAGTTGATCAACTAACAATTTCATTTTTCTGCATTTACTAGCAAATAAACGTGCTAAAAAAAAAAACAACAAAAATCAAAATATGATAAAAATATTAATATTAATAATAATAATATTGTAACTTGTATTAAATGAAACTATAATAAAACTTTATTGTGGCAAATAACAAAAGTGTTAATTAAATTTACGTTAGTTAATGGACAGTTTGTTAGTAGTTAGCATGTAAGCATAATTTTTTAAAAATCAATAAACATCCACACAAAAAAAAAATTACAATAAAAAGTGAATACGCAAAAAAAAAAATATTTTACTTGAAGCCAATTACTACTACCAGCCTTACAATCTTATATTAAGCCTGTCAGAGAATTTTCTTTCTGTGCCTAACGGCCCTTGAATCCTATAGAATCTGCTTACAATTTCCGGATCAATAACTTTAACATGGAATTAAGCTTAAAGGTGCCAAAAAGGTTCACCCAAATGCGTAAAAATCGTTCCGAATTTTTAAGTAAGTTTTGCGAACTGATAAGCTTATTAAACACCCTTTGATTGCAAGTAATATATATATATTTTTTGAATTTTTATTGTTAATTTTATTGTTTTTGAATTTGATAAGTAAACAGTGCTTAGGAAAATAGCTTTCGATAAATGGCTTTATTTTGTTTTTCTTTAAAAATATTGCTACCCCATTGAACTCTTTGACAACAAGCATTGAGCACAAAATAGAAAAGCCTGAGCCTAAGTCAACCGAGCATGCGACAGGACCAACATGCAATGCGTTTTATAACCAGTAAAAGGGACCAAAAAGTAGCTGTCTGGAACGAGGCGGCAACAAGGGCAGCATAGAAAGTGCCAACTTATGGTGGCCAAGGACAGCAATTTGATTTCTAAAAATCATTACACACCTGCATAAATAAATGCAAAAACATAAATCTTTATTGAGCCCAAATAAAACAGTATTATTTGAGAAAAGGAGAAAAAACAGGAGAAGAACTTTATCAATCATTTACAAGAAATAAATACTTTGACCTGTGTTGCTCACAAAAGTATGCTATGTTTTTTATTACACGACATTAAATGCTATGCCCACACTCTTAAGTGTAAAAAGCAGCTTCAACCGTGCTTATAGTCATAAAAAAGGACTAAACCTGACCTTTAAGGTTTTTGCGGGCGTCTGGCAATGTTGTCGTCCTTGGTGTAAATGTCTCCTTGTGATTTGCTTCGATAACATTTTTGGGTTTTGCTTTCTTTTCTTTTCTTGTCGCATAAAAAATGAGTTCAATATGAAGTATGCCCAAGTAAAGAGTAGACGAAAATTTGTTGACCAAATTGATGGCCGCAATTAGTTTAAAGATAACATGAATGGTAACACAAACGAGGATAACGTGAGTGCTTTTTGTAAAGAAGAAAAAAAATATACCAGTTAACAATTGCTTCGCCTGACCTTTGTATGTTTAAAGGTAAATGTGTTAAGCAGCTTAAAGCTAAAAGTAATATGTGATGGAGTTAAGTAAGTCGTTGATGTATGTGTTGAGTTTGAGGCAGTTATAATTCATTATAGTTAATGTTTTTTATTGGCTTCTCCTTCAGCTTCAACTTTTAATTGAAAAGTTATGCACTTAAAATATTTTATGATATTCTAAAACTTAAAATTCGCATTTTAAATACTTTTTCATGTGCAGAGTGTAATTAAATTAGACAGTTGTAGGTGCATGAAATGCGTAGCGATAGAAACGCGCCAAAAAAAAACAGAGGGGACAAGGAACTTAAACACAATTGACGATGTTCGACAGAGTTAGGATTTCTGTATTGGGTAGCAGGCAGCAGGAGGTGGGAACTTTCAGTAGATTGCGGATGGAGTTGGTTGGCAAAAGCAGCTAATTGATGTTCGCTAACAATGCAATGCTTTTGCCAACGGCAACTTCTCTTTGCGCCACCGACAACAACAAACATTTTAAGTTGAAACTAACTACAGCAAAGTCAAGCCACACGTCAAGTTGCAGCTGGCAGTAGAACATTAATTTATGGCAGCTAAAGTGAACTCGGAGTGTGTACACACACTAATTTTCAAAAGCAGTTGCTGTTGTTGTTGTTGTTGACGTTGCAATTGTTGCTTGCAATTTGGTTTGGACGGTGTTCAAGCTTAAACTTGAGCTAAGCCAAAGGCAGCCAAATTGGAAAAGTTAAAGAAGGAAACTTCGATTTGAGAGATAAGGATACTAGCTTGGATTGCTTTCGATACAATGTATAGATAATTCCTTGTACGTTATTTCGATGAAAACTCATCTATGGATTATGGAGTTTATATTTGGGATTAGCTTTCATTTAAGAAATCTTAAAGAAACCTTAAAAAATCGTTTCTAATTTGAAATTTGTTTTTGAGCTTTAAAGTATTAAGAAATAATGGTAAAAAAAACATTACTAAGAGCATTTCACAGATAATATTTTTATTAAGAAACACCATTTTTTTTAACATTGAATTATCTTAAAATAGTGCTGCGTGTAGTTTTTTTTTTAACATTGCATAATATTTTAATGATTTCATTTATTATTCATATACCTTCCTGTATGTCAAAATTTAAATATTTTAATTAAACTAGATTTCTTTGCATAAATATTTGCTTTAGCTAATACTTAATTAAATTTTTGTTTATTTTCATTTATTTTTTGCTGTTTGTGTATTATTTCCAAACACAATTGCATGAATATTTAATATACAAAAAAAAAAAAAAAAAATTCCATCGACTCATTGACAGAAATAGGCGCCGTTGGCTATTTCCACTTATATTGCATTGCTACGTTTGTTGTTCCTGGTTTGAATTTGAATATTTATACATATATATATGCAAATGATATAGATTTATGTGTGATTTGCTGGCAGCATGACTTGTAATTTTTGTGTGCAACTGTTTAATTATTGAATATCATGCACTTAATTTAATTAGAATTATTTTTTATGCTTGCAGTCAAATTTAATGCAAAACTTTCAATAGCAAATACATATATAAATATTTATGCATTCATTTTCGAAACGAACAAACAAATGCAAAACTAACTGAACTGACTCCCTTTTTACTCACTCTCCCTTCTCTCTCTCTCTCTATGTGTTCCCCCCGCAATTAGCCATTTTGGCCATTTAAGCCGAGTTCGATTTTGTAGCTCAATGCGATGCGAACATTACTTAGTTCAAATTGGATACAACAACATTTGTGCGCCGCTGTTATTATTTCTAATTGCCTTTTACACTCCTCCCTCCCCCCTTGTACTCTCCCCTTAACTGCATTAAAAGAAAATTTTCCGAAAACGAACGGAATGATCAAAACTGCCGAATTTTTCGTATTAGTATTATTATTAGCCAGCCTGCTTTGGATAATTGAATTTAAATACGAACATAAACATAAATTAACGCATTAGCATCAATTTAAATTGGATGTTTTTCTGTTTCTTGTATCTTTCTCTTATTGTTGTCTTGTTTTAGGTACTTTTCTTGCTATTATCGCCAAGCCAAATTTTCGATTTAGTTTAAGTCAGATTAAATTTTTTGATTTGATAATTTGTTGTTCACTTAACTTGTCTTAATGTTAAATGATACGGTATTAATACTGCTAGCTACAGTTAAGTACTTTACATAGTTAGTTCTTTGAAACGTTTTTTTTTTTAATTTTTAAATTTTTAACAAACAAATTCTTAATGCTTTTTTCTTAAGGTGCAGCTTTTAGGTTGTTGTCCTCGCTAAAACGTTGTTTAACTACATCTAAGACACAGAGCGAATGCATGAACCCAGTATAACTTTATCGTTCATCTCCTCCACACTTAACGAATACGTTACGCAAAACCTGTATTTCGTAGCGGCTATGCAACACTGCTATGACATGGGTTAGAAACCAAACTAAATTAAAGTGCTTAAAGTGAATGAATAACAAAAACTTTAACTATTTGCAGAATTAACTTAAAATTAATTTAAAATAAAATAAATAAGACCCAAGCTTTAAACAAATAAAGTCTAATTGGCTTAGTAAATTACGTTTAACCAAAATAAATATTTTTAATAATTTCATAATTTAATTAACTCTTAAGCCAGATATGTTTTAAAAATTATTTTCAGTTAATGATAAAATCAATAATGATTATCTCTTTAAAATACTTTACTTCAACGCAAATGACAATTAACTTTCAACTTGCTGCCGTAGCAAAGTCATTAACAAAACATTTTTCTGAGGCGCGTTACACAAAAATAAATAAGATAAAAATGCGAATTCACTTAACAATCTTTAAAGGCAGCTTCAAACTGAAATCGCGAACAGCGGTCATTTAGAAAGGTCAACTTTGACGCGCCACACAAAAAATAAATTCAGCTTCCAGTTTCATCATCGATTTTTAGTTGGCATGCAGAAAAAAATAATTATGTAGATCAAATATTTTGTAACAAATGTTTTAACAAAATACGTGTTGATTAAAAAAAAAAAAACATCATTAATTAATTATTTGTTGTCAACTCGATTTTGTGTTTTGTCATTTACAAATGCATTTTAACACTCTTTTGAATTTTTCATGTTGATTTTGATATAATTAAAATTGATTTATTTTCGAAGTTGTTTTTTCCAAAGTTTTTTTTTGGGTGTTAAACAAACATTAAAAATAGCTTCGCCCACTAATTAAAAATTAATATAACAATGATTAAAAAAAAACCATGGTAGCTAAGCTACTTAAAATTCTTTTAATCTCAAAATATTTGTACCGACTCTTCTCTCATAATATGTTAAAAGTCTAATAATTGAATGATTGATTGTTTTGCACAACGTGTGGTCGTTGCCCCCTCGTTCCCCCTACCCCGTTTGATACTCTTTATCATTGTTTTGGTCAGTTTGCGGAGGCAGCTCAACGGGATGCTAACAACTGCTCGCTGGGAATCTGTTTCTCTCTGGGCTAAGTTTAGAATTTTTCTTAACTACGCGTGAGAAATTTGGCGTAAATGTGTTTGGTTTTTTTTGTTTTTTGCTTTTCTGATGAATAAAGTGCGCTGATTACTTGGCTCATTTCAAGCTAAGCTGCCTAGCGGGGGGGTGTCAATATAACAATAACGTTTTAAACGATTGTTGCCCAGTTTAAATTCCAAAAGGTGTTGAGTGGCTTACAGTTAGAATTGAAGAACTTTGTCTAACAAGCTTTAACTTCCAGACACTTAACACTTTGTTTAAACTGAAGTTTTTAACTAACTCGGAAAAGCCTTATCTACAGATTATTATATAGAAAGTACAAAAAAGAAGGAAAGATTTTTAAAATCAAAAAGCAAATTAATTAAACAAAACTTTTCTGATTTTCGTGTTATAATTATATATATATTTTATTGCTTTGTTGTCCACTTTTGTGTAGAATCCTTGAGAAGGTCAACCGACTTAATCTTACCTAGCCTAATCGTATTATGCTCAGCATATCCATTTATATTTTCAGTTTCCGTTTTGTTGCAAGTAAAACTTTTTTTTTTTGGTTTTTTTTTGTGGAACTGGCACTTTAATCGCGTTTGGGTCGAGAGGAAAGGAGAGTGTTTAAAAGTTTAGTTCGTTTTTTTTTGTTGTTTATTATGGTTTAAACTGTGTGCGCGTCGGTGTCAGTTTTAATGACTCTGACAACGAGCTGACAAACTGTAAAAATGCCAGTTAGGCAGACAGAAAGATGCACGTTTCGCATGTTAAAAGCAAATGCATGCCACACTCTACTCTAATAAGAGACTCTACACTCGCAGAAAGTCCACAGTTTGGTGTACCCATAAAGAGGTTCTGTTAAGTGTCCAAAACACACACACCTTACGCACGTTTTTCAAACTAATTTTCTGCGCACTTTTCAAAACTTTAACAAAATCACACAAAAAAAAGTGGACAAGCAATGACAGGGAGATACCCTGTATATTATAAAATTGATGGGATAAAAAATTCATTGCTCGAATTGCTTTTTCCGTTAGAAAATATGAAGATTTTGTTGAATTGCAAATGATTTCCTTTGTTCGTTTGCAAGTATTATTTTTTTACTACCCTTTATGTATTTTTTACAGGGTATACAAAATTATAAACAGCCAGACAACGAGATAGAGAACGCAACAGAGACGATGACTTCAAAACTTGGTTTTTGGCTGCCAGAACTTTATTACCCAAAAAGACCCAAGGCGACCGCAACGAAAGAGAGTGAGAAAGAGAAGGCAAGAAGCCGTCAATTCTTAACGGCACTCGATTCACATCAATAGAAAGAGCAAGCAATAGACGCAAGAAGAAGAAGAAGAAAAAGTCAAAGCCACTGAGACGAAGTGGAAATTGAAGCATTTTGGACGAAGTTTTGACTGCTGCAATCTCACACACACACACACACACACACGTACTGTTTTGTGGCATGTACTGGTTGCTTATTCCTCTTCTTGTTCTTCGTCTTTCGTTAATTCATCATACGCTTAAATGGGTGTTACCTGTTAAGTGCGTTTATCACGTGCTGTTTTTTAACGATGCTGCTTCTTCTTTCGACTTTTTTCTTTTATATGAGCTTTCCGTGTTGTTGCTGTTGCTGCGGTTACCCACAAATTTTTGTGGCGCTACCCAAAGTCTCTTGTTTCATTATTTATTTATTTTTTTTTGATAAATTCAATAAAAATCAAACGAGACGCATTTTAATGAACAAAAAAAAAAATGATAATAATTATGTTCGTTATCAAAAATTGACTTTAATGTCATATTATTATGTGAAATTTTGATTTAAAAAAAGGGTTTAAAACAGTTGGAGTTTTTTTCGGAAAACAAAGTGTTTTTGTTGTTGTTGTAAACAACAAACATGCTTTATAACCATTTATCAAAGATAAAACATGAAAGGAATCATTGTACTAAAGATAAAATTCCCAAAAAAAATATTCGATAAAAAAATAAATTATTAGTTTTGGATATTTTTTAAGGCCACAAAATAATATTTTTTTTCTCAAAACCGTTTTATTGCAAAACATAAATTAAGAACATTAAAACTGGAACACGAGGGGCAATATTTTATGATAAAAACCTCTAGTAAATATTTATAGATTTACATAAAAATTCCTATAAAATTAATATGCAACTATTTCCGAACTGCCAAAATGACCGCGCCCCATCTAAATAATTAGACATATTTATGTGTTCATAAATTTCATCAAGATATGATAAACTCCTGCACTTCAAAGTTAAATATCAAAAAACATCGGCAGCTTTTAATTATGAGACCCGATAAAGTCCAAGACAATTCGTTGCGCTTTGTTCAAACGCAAAGAAAGAAAAGAAAATAAAATCGATTTGATGACGATTTCTTATCCCCATTTTTGGTTTGCACTTATTTATGTAAATCTTGAAAGCGTTCAAACAACAAGCTAAATGCATTTGAGGCAAGGCTAGGCTAGTAGCTGCCAAGCGCTCCTCCGGAATACCTTCCTCTCTCTCCTATCTCTCACCCGCAATCTGTATCATAAACCAGAAACCAGCAGCTAAGAAATCGAATTTGAAATCCAATCGACCACTCGAAACAGAGAAAAAGAGAGAGAGAGACTCTTAAAGCCAAAAGCCTATTGAATAACTTTGATTTGATTTTCTTACGTCTGCCTTCATTTTTATTTGTTGTATACCCTGTGCACATTTAAAGTGGGTGAAGGGGTATTTTGAATCTGACTACATCATATGTTTGTATATATTTTCGAGAAACTTATCAGTCTGTTTTTTTTATGATATTAAATAAATTAAGTTAATGATAGTTTTCGATAATAATCGATATAAATCAGGCGTATTTTGAATGAATACATTAAGTGTTGGTATATATTTTTGATTATTTGTATGATATTAAAGAAATTTAGTTTATTTCATGCTTTCGATAATTATCGAAATACATCAGCTTTAAGATTTCTTTGGCATTCAACTTTCCGATTATGTATAAATCTGAGAAAATCAGATATGATAAAGGTATAAATGGTCTGTGATGTATTCCTATACCAAAAACTTCACTTTCTACTGGGTATTTTCTAGTATCTAGTATTTTCTTTTTTGTATCTGTAGTATTTTTTGTCCGCCTTAATCACTTAGTTACTTGATTTTCCACTTTATGACGGATTATGTGCAAATGCTTGTCGAACAGCAACAAAAAAAAACAAAAAATATATTCACCGAAAAGTATTAAAAAGAAACTAAATCCATTGAACAATTGTAAAAATTTGTGCGCATTGGTACTATTTGGCTTTAACGTTTCGTTAGCCATCTCAGCGACTTACAGCGACTTTGGGCCATTAATCATTTCAGTTTCGCTTATTGTAAGCAATTGGTCGTAAGACTCTTAAGGAATTTATGACTTTATTTATATGAGATAACCAAACTGATTGAATCGCATTTTATTTTTAAAGACATTCAAATATGACAATCGTCCAATGATTGGCAAAAGGCTGAAGTTTGATGGGAATTTATGTTTTTTCAGTTTAAACGCGACTTAAACTCTTGTCTCAAATGGAAATCAAGTTTAAAAAGTTTTCAAAAAATATCGAGTTCAGTTGAATGCAGGAATTCGAGCAGCTTTAGACCGCATTACATCCGGTAAATGTTGACTGCTCCAGCTACAAGCTATCAGTTCATCATTCCACCATTCCATCCAATTGTCAAGCCATCAATATGTGTATGTGTTTGTTGGCTAGATTGACCATTTAGCGCTCAACGACTTCCGTTACGCTTCAAAAGAAAAGAATTTTTTTTTTGTTGCTTTTATATTTGTTTTGTCGACGCTTTTGTGGTACTTTATAGCTTTATATTCAAAGCTTTTTTTTGCTAGATTCCTATCTCGAAGAGCTCGCATTGTTTCATTCTCTCTTTCTCTGTTGCTCTCCATGATTCTTTTGTTATTATCCGGTGGGCATAGTAATAATCGCGTTGCGGCGATCGCCTTTCATAATTGTCACACATTTTCAATACAAACTTGTACAAAACATACATATAAACATATAAAATGCAATGTGTGCTCCGAAAACTGGTTTTTAAATGCTGCACGTTTTCACTGGGTCAAGCTAAAGCTTTTGTGGGACCCAAGAAAATAAATTCTTCCTCTCCTATCATTAGCGGCATTTTAGTGCAGCAGCATTTCTCACTCTCTATCTGCACCTTTTTCACACTTGGGTTCATCACTTTTAATCGCACAATATTTGCTTTATCATGTGGCTAATGCGAGAGAGAGAGGGAGAGGTAACAATAGTCAAGGTTGCATAGAATAACGGTGCTAGCGTGAGATAATATGGAGTGAAAAGTCATCTATGCAGAACCATAAAATGAACTTTGCCAACATTTGGATGATAAGAGTAATGCATTATTTAATACTCCGAAATAACATTAAATATTATCATTAAAAGTAGAAATAGCTGCACTTGATTTACCGCTTTACACTTCATTCATTCAGGCAGTTCACTCAAAACATAAACAAACTATCGTCGCGTTCATTTTACCGGCTTTTTAATACCGCAAATAAATGAATGAACGAGCGCTCTCTCTCTCTGTCTCTGACTCTCAGCAGCAGCAGCAGCACGTGCACTGAACAACAACAACAACCACAAACAACTGTGTGGGCCCCACATGGGGTCAAAGCCTGATGCACTCTCTCTCTCTCTCTCTTTCGAACTTTTTGGCTGAAGAAGACATTGAATCGAAATGAGCGACGTTAGTGCTCACGCTCGCATCTCTTTAGCTGGCAAAGCATCAACCATCCAGTTGGAAGAAGCGATCGTCGCATTGAGGTTTTAGTTCGATTTTAACACGTGAAGCGCGCGCGACACCGAGCGGAGTAATATTTTATTGCGTACGACTTTGTGTATGGAATTTTATTTGAATTCGCGCTTTGCCAATAAAAGTGAAAATAAGTGTGTGCTAAGTGTACGTGTTTGTGTGTGTAAATTGCAATAGACGATCAACATAAAAGAAGGTGGAGGAGCAAGACTAACACATTAATTACAATTTTAAAGCCCCTTTTGCTCGCGTGAAGCGCAATGTACAGCTATTTTTAGAAGTTTTCGTTTTCATTTTCGAATTCGAGTTCGTATGCTGCGTCGGAGTTGCAACGGTTAACGGTGAATTCGCAATTTGCCTTGTGTGAGCATTTACATTTATTTCCGTTACGAATGCAGAATTTTATTTTTGCTCTAAAAATGCGCATTTAATGTATGTATAAAAAGAGAGAAGTGCGCAGCTAATTTACTTGTATTTATTTTTGGGTGCCCTCCCTCACTCCACCACCACCAATACACACATGTGTTTCTAATAATGAAGTGTTTATTTTAAGCGCTTAAGTAAAATTTGTATCTCGCTTAGCGGCGAATGAGAAAGAGAGAGAGTAAAAAGTTCATGGTTTTGTTCAATTTTGCCAAGTGCATCAACAGTGGATTATCTTTTGAGCAGCAGGGATTTACTTTGTATGCGGTCACAAATTTTTCGTTGAAAGGGTAAGCACATATAACGGCATATACTACACATTCAATTTATATATATATATATATATATATGTAGATATAAAAGTTTTATGTATTTTTGCATGTAATATGCATCTATATTATCCAATATTGTACTTTATCTCGCTCTCTCCCTTGCTCTCGTTCTTCTGGCAATTGTGATTTATGCACTGAACCACTGCACGTATTTCAAGTTTCCTTTCGGCTTGCAATAAAACCACACACACACACACACATATTTGTCTTGCGGGCGTTGGTGTGAAAAATGGCCAATTTAATGGGTGCTGTAGAACTGCATACATATGAACATACATAAAGACTACTTTCAATAATTTGTGCGATTTACTCATTGAGATAAGGTTTTTTCCAGCTCTCAGGGCTTCTTTTAGGTAGGGTAATCAAGTTTGATGCTTTATCTTAAACTGAGTCACAACAATAATGCAATGCTTCAAGCGGTTTATTTTAATCAAGGGGTTTACCCTTAACTTAATGTAATACATATATGCAGGAGATCTTTTTGTTTGTGTATTATTTATAATTATTATATTTAAATTAAAATTTATAAGTTTTTTTTTGGTATGAAAATGATAAAAGTTGTTGGTTTTTACAGTAAATGTTCTTACTTTTCATTTGTTAGTTTTATTAACTGTACTTTTAATTAGCATAACATTTTATGTTCTTCTTCGGTACAAAGTCTATCAACTTAATCATTATCCTAACTCAGATGTCTCATGCTCAAGTTTCTTCCTATAAAGTCATTTGTAACTTTCCTGAAATATCTTAAGTGAGCTGCTTTTGTTTCGTTGTTGTTGTTGTTGCTGTTTTTGGATAATATTCCGTTTGTTATTTGTAGCTAGTGAAATGTCAACCTCAGCGGGAGTTGTGCTGTTGCCAAGTTGCAGCATAGCTTAAAATTTGCCTCAAGCCAAAAACTTTTCAAAACAACAACACACAAATCATATTGTATAGCTTCTAGCACAAAAACAAAAGCTAAAACAATGCGTCAACCCAAGTGCCTCCTCCCTCTCGCGCTACAGCACTCTCTCCCTCTCTCTCTCTTTCTTTCTCCCCAACCAACTATTTGCACCCATAAATCTGACTTATGACGCCCACTCGAGGGGCTGCTGATAGGCGGCAAGCTCCCATTTATGGGCACCGTCGTGTAAAGTTCCTAGGAATGGTTTTCCAGCACAGAAAGAAATATGTGTCCAACTTAAAATGGAATCGCAACTAACTTAAAAGTTAAACGGAATATTTAAATTAAATATAAAAAGAATATAAAATATTTCCACAAAAAAATATTTAATTTCTTCATAAAAAAAGAAATGAAAATTCTTTAAAGCCTATTAAGAAATAAACTCCAAAGTTTTTTATATGAAAATTTAAGCCGAAATTGTTTAAAAGTACATCCTTATTTTCTCAGTGTAATTTCTAATGTTGATGTTGATGATGCTTTCTCTCTCTCTCTCTCTTGGCAAATGGCAAAAAGGCTTTTGAAATGAAAAATGCTGATAACTGCAACAAATCACAAACACACATTTCCACACACACAGACACACACATGCACACCAAAGTCCAAATGGACCGACCACTTGTCGGTTCAAACGTAAACGCTAACGTGTATACTGAAGAATGTAAACTCGTTCATAAAAATCATTTATGGCCTCAAGACAATAACAACACCACCAAAAAGCCAAGTTAAAGTTCCCTAAGCAGCCACCTAATGATGAATGCAATTGCCGCAATTTGTTTTTACTATTATGACACGAGAGACGACTCGATAGGGTAAGAGAGGGGGAAACGGGGGGCAGAGGACGTGTAAGAGACTGCCAATTTAAATGGGCAAATGATGCCGCAAAAGACAAGAAATGTGGGCCAGTTGAAGAAAACAAAGAAGGGGGTGTTGCTCCGAAAAAAAAAACAAAAAATGTAAAACAACAACAACAACAACAACAAAGAAGATCGTAAAACCGGCAAAAACAACTTTTTAAATGCAGCTTAAGAGTGTGTCTTAAGTGTGTGTTTTTGAGGATTGCAAATTTTAGCCTTTAAAGCGGCACTAAAATCGCCTTTTATTCGTGTCTATATACCCTACAACTGAAGTCTGTACAATGGCTTGAACACAAAAAAAGTATGTCAACGGTAAAAGAGTTGAGATTTATTTCAGGTAATTACATGTAATGCAACCCTATATATTTTCTATATTTTCTCAATCTTCTTAAGGAAAATTGACTCCTTTGGTCCTTCTTAAAGACGAGTCTTAGGGAAATGTTTTATTACTATGCAAATTTTCTCGCGTTAAATATAATAAATATTTTAACATCAGAAAAGAAATAAAACTATGCTTTCATAAAGATTTATATGTTCGCCACGTTTGTCTCAGCCATTTTTATTTATTTATAAATCCTTCAACTGCCATTCGCAGTTATCAAGCACTTGAGAAACATTTCCACACATTTATGCGACAGAAGACTTTCAATTCAACATCGAATTTTTATACTGTATTTTTTTTATTTTTATTGCTGTTGATATTTTTTTTTTTTTTTGTAATCTTGTTTGCTGAGCTTAGCTGGAAATTGACAGCAAAATAATACGGCGAAAAATTGCCAAAAAAAAAATAAGAAACAACCGACACAAAAACAATTGACTTAAACAAGAGCTTTCAGAGCGAAAGAAAGAAAGAGAGAGAGGGAAAGGTCGAATGGGGTCTCTCTTAAAGGAGCGAAAAAATAAGATGCTGTTGATGAAGATGCGCGCGAAAAACGTGACGTACCCAGGGCCAGTTTTCTTTCTTTACTTTTTTTTTGTTTAAGTCATTTTCCATTGTATTGTTTTGTCTTGTAAAACAGTAAGAGTAACAACAACAACAACAACAACTGCAACTGCAACATTAACATCAACTGCAACAAATGACAGTGAGAAATTTGCCTTCGATAAAAGCAAACTGAGTGAGAAGCTTATATTTTGTTTTTGTGTGTCTTGTTTCGTTTTGGTTTTTAAGTTTCCTTTTTGTAAAAGGAATGCAATCCAAATGTCAAACTCCAGCAAATTGGGGGCGACAACGAAAATATTGTATTATCGATGGGTTTTACAATATTGTCAGTTCGCAATTTTTGACATTAATGCTACTAGTCGAGCCAAAAGAAGAAATTCTTTGCAACACAATTTTGACAACGTCTCAGCGCTAAAAAGACTCAAGGAACTAGAGCTGAGAGCGTGACACGAGTTTTACTTGAGTAGAAAAACTACTGAAAACTAAAAATTGAAACAATAGAATTAAGTTTTTATCAGTTAAGAAATCTGATATAAATAATATGATATTATTCAATGCAAATGAAGTTTGCTTGCCTTATAAAAAATATTTTTATCTGAATTGAAATTAACAAATCTTTATGGTAAAATTATTTATTATTATTATTTTTCTTTGATTAAATTGCTTGTTATAGTTATTATGACAGTACTTTTTAGATTTTAATAACATAATTTTCATAGTAAAATTATTAAAGTAAAGATAGTAAAATATTTCCAACTTCATGCCTTCTTATTAATGCCATTAACTTTATTAGTAGTTCATTAGCTCGTGTCACTTTATCGTCTTTAGTGTGTGTCTCCCACTCACTGGCATTCCCGTTGGCCCACTGCCCACACCCCACTCCCTTCTCTGCCAGCTCTTCCACTTCTTTAGAGCGCCTATGTAGTATACCTTGTCGCAGTTAGTTTCGCGCGCTGGCATTTTGCTAAATTTTTATTTGTTCCCACAGTTTGTCGCTTGGCATAAATACGTCGTTAGTCTCGTGCACAACTGATACACGGCTCCAGCGTTCAGCTTCATCTTCGGCTCTACTTGAACTACAACAAGGCATAAAAAGAAGGAAAGAGAAGAAAAACATGTATACAGTCTTGCAGGAAGCTGCCACAAAAAGTTGAACTAGACAAAACTAGACAACTGCAGCAAACATTTCGATGTCGTCGTCATCGCCGTCGTCGTCGTTTGTTCGTTCGTTCGTTGGATGTCAATCCTAATAGTAATAGTAGTTACTGCCATACAAGCACGTTTAATGTTCTTTGGAGGCGGCACAAGCACAAGAAATACTACTAGAACACACACACACACACACACACAAAAAACTAAGCTCTTGTATCTTATGCATTGAAGTGTCTCTGTGAAATGTTGCACAAGTGAAAATAGCAAATGGGTCGCCATGTGTCAGTCTACTTATAAACAGGCACTCTATGCGGAAAGAAGTTGACCCACACCGTTCCGTTTTCCAATACGCCCTCTATCCCCTTTTGATGCATTCACGTTGTGTTTTTTTTTTACTCATTTTGAAGTTCCCCCGTCGATTAGCTGGCAGTTGACGTCAATGTCTGTCGGCAGATTCCCTTCTTCTTCTTCTTTTGTCTCTTCAGCTGTCATGTAAAGTTTGCACAATTGCTCATCACATTGAAGCTACCACCTCTCAAGCTCTCTCCCTCTTTCTCGGTTTGTCTCATTTCGCTCTCGTTCTACTTTAAAAATTGTCGCCGATTGTCAGTTTGAACTCGGAACTCTTTTTAAGGCCCCTCCTCAAAGTGCTTATAAATCAACTGCAGGTTCATAACTTTTTTACTTGTTTTCTGTTGTTTTTTTTTTTTTTTGTTGCATTTGTAGTTTTGCCGAAGTAGCAAAAGGGGCCTGTAGGCTAATCACAAGCCACTTGAAGAGCAACATAAAAACAAACCATATGCCTGTTAAAAAGGAAGTCTACACTGAACCAAAAATATCAATAGTACAAGTTGATAGGTCTCCCATCAAGCGTCGTATTTCGTCATTTGTAAGGAAAAACGTTGTTTTGAATGGATTTCCCGTAATATCAACAGTATTTTTTTGCGTTGTACTTTCAATTTGTACTATCAATTAAAATGTGGATTATATTACTGTTAAATTGATATGACAGCGCTGTTTTCAGCGTTAGTTTGTCAATAATACTGTTTAATTGATATGACAGCGCTGTTTTCTGTCAATATTACTGTTAAATTGATATGAATTACTGTTGCAATTTCATTGGTTGATATTGTCTACTGGTAAATTGATAAGAAATGCTGGAACTCGATTCATAAGGAATGCGCTTAGTCTAGACGATTTTTACAGTTAGGTCATTTTTGTGAAAAAGTGTAAATTATGTATAGAGCTTGGCAGCGTCGTTATGAGTTTGGAATTGGCTTAACAGCTAAGGCACTCGACGGATTAACATATGTGGTCTAAGGTTCAAATCCCGTCTCGGTAAGCATATAAAAAATAAAATTTATAAAGGTTGATTTCTTATTTCCTTACATTTCTAGCTCCAGCATGAATGACTTGCAGCTTTCACAATGGTCTAGCTGCACTATGTTTCTATCTTAAATCTTAGGTATTAATAAAGTCAAGTACGATTGTTATACTTGGATCATACTGATTACATTACAATTACGGGATCCTACTATCAATTCAACAGTATTTCCTATCAAAATTACAGAAACCATTATCAATGCTGCAGAACAGTAATTCCTTTCAAAATTACAGTAGAACTGTACTAACTCTTACATTCTTTTCCTATCTAACTTAAATTTTTACTTTCAATTCTGTGTTTGATATGATCCTTTCACTTCTACGTTCGGCACTTTCAGTCTTGAGAGTACACGAATATCAATAATGATAGTACGACACATCGTACCAAAATTAATAGGAAAAAACGTAGAAAAGTTAGTATTTCTGGTGATTTTTTGGTTCAGTGTATATTTACCATATATGTATATCTGCCATATACTCCATGAAGTTTCGAGATCATTAAGCATAAACTCACTTATATATGCCGCAAAAAAGCGAAAAAAAGGGGTGAACTATAAATGAATTCGTTTGCTAACTAAGCTCTAAAGGAAGTGAGCGAATAATCAAAATTAGTTTTTCTGATCCCTAATTCAATTTCATTTAGAAATTGAACGAGTTTTGAGTAGAATTTCTAAAGAGTTATATGCCAACTAATATTATAAAAGGGGGAAATTTAAATACTATAAAGATGGTAAAAAGAAAGTATGATAACCTTAAAAAAAAATAAATTTCATGAGAAATTCGTTTCCTTCTAGCCATTCTTCTAACCTCGTCAAAAGACTCGTTAGCCTGCTATGCAAATTGCATTTGCAAAAACATTGCAAAAATGTTTATTCACTTTACTTTCTAATAGGGTTTTGCATCTATTTTTTGTATTCTCCCACGATTAACAGTGCTGCAAGCGCCACAACTAATTGTTCCATTAAACGAACTGCACTCGACTGCGCCACGACGACGACTCACTTGTACACTCACTTCAATACATCCATCCATCCATCCACCCACTCACACTTATTCAGTCACTCACTCAATGAGTACCCATATCCGGAGTTGCACTCGTCAGGCGGCTACAAAAACAAAAAACAAAACACAAAAAAAAAACACATTTGGCTACCACTTAATTTGGAAAATAGTGTAGCGAAAGCTAAAGGCAATGCACGTTCTCTATTCCCTCTCACTCTGTAGTATCGCAATTCCGATAAACATATTAGAAGAAATAAAATTACTTAAAGTTAGGCAGAGGCAAGATAGGGAGGGAAATGGTTGGAGAATTAGGTGCTGATGCTGCTGGTTTGTCAACCAATTTGAAAAACCTTTGGGCCAAAGTCGCGTGAGAATCTTTTTCTCAAAAAGAAGACTCCAAAGAACAAAATAATACAAAACCTACAACAACAACAACAAAAAGCGCAAAGTCACGCGCAAGATATGTTTTTTTTTTCGTTTTTCGGCCTGAAGCGTAGGTCGTCCGTTCCAAGGTTCAACTACAACTTCAGAGCTTCGTTGCAATTGTTGCGACTGTCGATGCGGATGCTGTTGTTGTTGTTGCTGTTGTTGTTGTTGTTTGCCACAAAATGTGGCAAGAGTTAAGAGCCACATAAAGCAGTGCCTTGTTTTGCACCAAAACAACAAAGCTTCCATATTTTGTGTTGTTGTTGTTGCCCCTTATAGCGCGGGCGTGCAAATAAATCTTGGCCACAATTGCATTACACTGTGTCTGGGTCCAAGGCTATAGAGACACTTGTGTTTGGGGTACAGGGACCTGTGTCTACAGGATGATAATGTCCCAATGCTAGAGATGTGAACGTGAAGGATTCGCTTTAAAGCACGAAAAAGACAAGTTAGGGGAAATTTTGGACTGGTTCATAATACAATTTGCTATATTACGCTTGTACCTTTGACCTAATCTAAGTGTTAATCTACGATCGATTTGCTATCTTTTCGCAAAGAAATTGGCTATGCGTTGATAGCAGTCAGTCAGTTTTTTTATTCAGTGTGATTTCTTAGCACTAAAAGGTATCAAAGCTCGTGCGTGACACTAACATAAGATGAAACCACATCGACATATCCCACATACTATAACATTTCTCGTATTGTCTCTAGGCTGAAGAAAACAAAAAAAGATCACTGGGAATGGAAACAGAGTTTTGTAGTCGAAGTCAAGCTCTTTAAAAACGCTAAACAGTTTCATGGAATGCGATGTGATTGAAGGCACACCAAACAATGTATTGAACGGCAAACAAACACACAAACCAAAGCGAACTGAACCCCAACTAAAAGAAAAATAAAAACAACACAACCCAATGCCAAATCAGGTTGCACTTGTGAATCCGACTTTATACTTTTTTTGTTTGTTCGCTTACCAACAATAATAATAATGATGATGATGATGATGATGATGATCATGATCATTGCATTGCGATCAAGCGAGTTGAACAGTTTTCATGTTGCTACAACAATTTATTTGTAGCCTTCTTGTTTGTTGTTGTGACTTTGTTTGGCATACATAATAACAAGAAGATGTCGATAGATCACTGACGCGACTCTGATCATCAATTTTGCTGAATGTTGTTGTATGTCATTGGTGTTGTTGTTGTTGCTGTTGTTGTTATTCCTTGACTAGCGACTGCCTAATGATCGTCATGAGTTTTTATATTGTTTGGCATGTTTATCTGCATCTATCATGTTCGCATGTAATTTAACTTTTGCCTCTCTTCTTATAGTCTGTGTCTGTCGATCAGTCGATCAGTCGAACGTCGATACGTCGATCTCTGTTCGCTGATCTCTACCCTTTAATTCTGTGTCTCTCGTTCTGTTTACATTGGTTTGGTTCTTTGCAACCTAATTAGCTTTTTGACTTGTTGTCGTTGTCGCTGTCGCTCTATGTTGTCACTGTCTCTGTCTCTGATCTTATGCTGTTGAGTGATCTTCTTCTTCTTCAAACGATGCGATCGTCGCGTCAATTGTTCATGAGAAATAAAACGTGCTTTAGTTGTTTCTTTTTTTTTGTACCTTAAGTGCTTAAATGGAAATCGAACATGGAATTAGCTGGTTAACTAACAAGCGAACAATTATAGACCAATCATTTTAGTTTAGCCACAAACGCTGAGAAGCGATTGCTTCAAACTATTTCTATTTGAACAATATCATAGTTGATTTTTCAATTGGTTTCACATAACAGTTAAGAATTTCTTAAGAAATAAATCTTAAAATATTTGTACAGAAAAATGCATAAAGTTTCAATGATAGATCTTCATTATAAAATAGCTAATAGATATTTTATTGAAATGAAATGATTTCACTATTTTTCAAGTTACTTAACACTTAATCATAATATACATCTTAATCGAACGATTAGCCTTAAAATCTATGAATTTTAATAAGCAACTATCTCTTTTTTGGGCTCCAACTCGATATTCAAACAATATTTATATCATAATAGATCTTTATCATCATCATATAAGCAACAGACAAAGACAAATTGAAGCATTAACTGATAAGCCGATCTATGAAAAAATCACAACAATTAATTTCATTTGCATTTATTTAAAAAATGAAAATAAATAAGAAACAGCTGCAACAAATTGTTGCCATTCCAACACACAAATATGCAAATTGAAAGGCCAAACAATTTGTCTATATAAACAACAATAAAACTAACAACAACAAACATAATAACAATATTGTAAGCCATCGGGTTGTATCAAAAGCCAAATACAAAATAGTTGGCCAGCATGCGATTTTATTGACCATTTCAGATTCAATTAGGGGTAATTTAATTTCAATAATAACTAGATATATGTATGGGTATGGGACACACACACACACACACACGCATTTGGTATATACATATAGATACAATTTTGTTTGGTTGAAACTTGCTTGGTGGCGGCTGGCCGTTGCCGCCGCTGTTTCTGTTGTTGATAGCTCTGTGCCGCAAGCTCTTATTTTGTTGTTTTTATTGTTGTTTCTAATGCCCCCATGCATTTGCAGTGTGTTTGTTGCATGTTGCAGTGGCCAAATTATGCGAGTTGTTGCTGCTTCAGACTGGTTTCTAGTTGTTGTTGTGTGTGTTCTTTTTGGCCAAGAGTCAAACGCTGATTTGAATTTTGCGTGTGGCAAAAGCTTCAGATTAAGTTAGTTCGCATTGCAGTTTTATAATTCATTTCTTTCATTTCATTTCTTGACTTACTCCGATTAAGTTGCTTTGTTAATGATTATGACGGCAATTGTGATTTGTTTGTATTTGTTTTTTGCATCAATTTGGTTTTATTACGATTAAACAGGCTAAAAGTGAACATCAGTTTAAAGCTTAAAACGTTTACCATATTTTAAATTATTATAAACAGCTTTTTTGGTTTAGAATAAAATTTTTTAATTGACGCTTCTGTCAAATTAAAATTGTCAGATTATTAATTAATGCCTTAATGTTCAATTTGACAATTCTACCTCATACTCAAAGCTTATTAGCTGGAATTCCAGCTGTCTGCCCCTCGTCAGTTTGTTGTTGTTTTTTTTATTTTATTTTTTTAATTTGTTTAAATTCATATGCTCGATTTCAGCTAATTTGTTCGTCACTTTGCCCACCGAAAAATGCCAAAATACCTTTTTTTTTGTTTGTTGTTGGACCGAGACGCCTTTACCTGTCTGTTCGTCGTGTGTGTGTGTGTGTTTGTGTGTGTTAACTTGTCGCGTGCAGCAGCATTGAATGTGTCTGCGTGTTATTGTTGTTGTCCACTCTGAGGTTGACCAATTTTTGAAGGGGTCCGCATTTTGATGTCGACGCCGGCACCACCTGCCTCTAAATACAAAGAGCCGACACGCAAATCAAATTTTTGTACCCTTTTCTGCCAAAGGGTAGTAACGTTTTTGTAAGCAAGATGTTAAATCTATTAAAGGTGAAATATGGAAGGTTAATTATCTGCGATTGACTTTTTAACTCTTTTAACAGATCTTGGAGTTCAGTTAATTTTTAGGAAAAGTTATTTTTAAAAGAAAAATTATCATTTGACCCAAACTAAATAACTTAAAGTATAGCAACTCACCCGAAGGTTGATGGGAACAATAGGATAAACATTTAATAATTTTAAAAATGTTTATTTTTAAGGCACGTTTTACCTTTGAATGCAAGAGTATTTCATATTCTTCGTTGAACCTAACAGCTGACGTTCACTTTTGTTTAAGTTTCCTATTATTATTGTTAGCCTGTTTGTTTGCTTTTGCGGTATTTGAAAAAAAACCTACAAAACCACAAATACAAAATGCGGAAAACTTTGGATAAACATTGGCGCCAGTGCGTGCAGCTTGAATTTTTGAAAAAAGGGCCAAATTTCAAATCGAACATAACGAACAAATTATTATACCATATTTATGGCGGCAAACAAAAAGATATCTCAAAAAAAAAAAAACACAAAATAAAATGAGACAACAAAAACGGCAGCCGTGAAAATGTTGCTATTGCTGTTTGCGGCAAACAGACAAAACAACAACACCATGCACATTGTATCTATGTTAATTAATTAACAATTAATTAAGCGAAACAACAACAACAACGGACGACAACGTCAGCTCCTTCATCGATGACGTTGCTAATGGTTAATGATGAGTTTTCGGATTTCGGTTTGGGTTTGGCCTCGTTTCACAGCCGGGTCAAAAGGTAACGGGCAAGGGGCAAGGGGAAAGAGGGCAAACCTTTGTCTTTGTTTTTTTTTTTTTTTTTGGTAACGGCTAGCGTGCCTAAACAAAATTGTTTCAAGCTGCCGTCCCTCTCTCTCTCTCTCTCTCTCTCTCTCTCTCGTTTTCTCACTGTGTGTGCGGGTGCCACTTTTGGTTGCAAGCGTGCTCCAAACGCATATGGGAAGTATTTTAACACAAAAACAAAATATACTAAAAACTCATTACATTCTTTCAATTCAAATATTTCTTTATCAATATAAAAGAACAAAACATTTGTTTATCAACTTTTAATTTTTCGGTCGTAGTGGACCTTTTTCTGGAAATGCCCATATACCAAAACAAGCAACAAAAAAAAAAAAAAAAACAAAAAACTGTTTTCGTTATCAGCGCGTACATCAAATGCGGGGCAGCTTTTTATGATTAAAAAGAAAAAAGAAACAACAAAAAAAAAAGGGAAAACAAAACATAATGTTGACTCCTTCTGCTGCTATGAAGCATATGAAATTGATTAATACAGCATGATAAATATTTTCGATTTCTTATATTTATCCATGTTTTTTTTTTTCTTTCTTTCTATTAGTTTTGTGACCGATGCACGATATCGGTTAAGCTCGTGATGTATAGTTTTTCGATAAGTTAAAAGAGTATGAGAGAAGTATTTTTTGTGGGATCGTCGTCGTCGTCGTCGTCGTCTCGAAGTATTATGTGAAAATGCATTTAACAAAAACTTGAAAAAGTAGGTAATGAATTTTATCTTTATGCATGAATAATAATGATTAAAGACTTGAAGAAAGTAGAACAAAACTGATTAAAATTATAAAGTTTAAAGCATTATTAAAGTAGATTGATGCTTGAAACATCAGAACTCCATTTGTTTTAGTCATAAAAATCCCGAAATATAAAAACAAGTGATATAAAAGATTAAACCCAGTGAAAAGTTGATTAAACAGCAAGATGAAAGCTTACTCGCTGCTTGATAATAAAAAGCATAAATACTGCTATCATCTAATCTAGCATAGTTTCACCCAAAATGGCAAGAAATTAAACACAATTTAATTAGCTGTCTTTCACAAAGAAAAGCCAACAGCAACAACTTTCAAAGCACTCGCATTCTACTATTTGCTAAAACCAAACACATCCACATCTACGAGTTGTGCCTGGAAATTCAATTAAATGCGCAAAATTACTTACACAAAAAACACCTTCAAACTGAGACTGAGTCTCGCTCTTTCTCTCTCTCTCTGTCTTTCTTTCTAAACCTGAAAGCTGTCTGGCAGCTTTGAACTGAAATCAGCTCAAGCCGTTTCAGTTCCGCCATTTAACAGGTGCAAAATCTGCGTATAAATCTTCTAATCTCTTGCCCAGAATCGCGGACACCAAAAACACAAGCCAATGCCTTAGCACCAAAGCCAAAAAAAAAAAAAAAATGGAAAGAAAAAATCAAACCGAACCCGAAAATGTTACAAGAAGAAAGTGTGGGCAATTTGTAGGTTATGGCCCAGAATGGGGCTGGCGTCTGGTTCGTGTCGTCGTCGTCGTCGTCGTCGCAACAACTAAAAATGAATCAAATTAGAATGCTTGCCAAGCCCAACAACAGAAAGCAACAACAACAAAGGCGACGACTTCCGGCCAAACGTGAACTTTCGTTAAAGGGTTAACCAAGTCGTCGCGTCCAGGCCATAAAATCATTATTTTTTTTTGTTTGGGTGAGGCATCTGCCTTTGTGTGGGTGTTGAACTGAACACAAATTGCTTGCATGTCTGCACAATTTTATGAGTAAAGTTCGAGTTTGAGTCCACAACAATCGCAATCCCCAAAAAAAAACTTAAGGCTGTTAATTAATATTGTGTGCGTGTGTTGTTTTGTGTCGAAAATCCTTTAAATTCGCCAAGCCTTAAGCATTTACCAATGATTAATTTGTCACTTGATACAAACTAAAATGGATTAATGACTTTTATGCAAATGTTAATTTATTGAAATAGGAAACATTAAAGCAAAACGAAATTACTATTTGTGTAATAAAAAAGGTTCGTTATAAAGATATGTGAGATTGAAGATTGATTAAAAAAGTAGTAAAAAAACATTATAACAAACCAAACCCTCAACCTTTCTAGTTTATTTTAGCAAAGCGGATTGTAAATTAAATCGAATTTTCCAAGCTTTTGATGATTGAAAACCATGAACAACAACTGTTTGATAACATTAAGAATTTAATCAAAAAATATGATACTTATCTTATATACATAAAAATCACTTATGATACTTTCGAAAACATGGTTTAATACCTGAAACCATTTTTCATCCTTAAGCACCTGTCAAAGCACATCAAAATAACTCTCCATAGACAATTAAATTAAAAACGAATAAAAAGCTAAAAACAGAACAAGTTACAAAAATTTAGAATCGGTGTTAACAGCCACGCCTTCAATAAAAAAAAAAAGATTAAATTCATGCCAGTCAAAAAAGGTCAAAAGATGTTAGCCAAAAAGTGCTGCGTAATGCAGTGTTAGATCGATGGCACAATAGAAGTAGCTAGCAACCCAACGACTTTCTACTTTTCATGTCAAATCTCTTAAAAACTCATCAACATAATTTAGGAGAGAGCTCTGACTGCTGCTGCCCTCATGATAAATGATGCAGTTTCATATCCAAAAAGGAGTCTGCTATTTTTTATATTGTGTAAATAATTCAGTTCGGTTTTCTTTTCTTTCAAGCGGAAGTCGGTTGGGGCAAACAAACTGCAAAAGTGCACATCATCATCATCATTATCATTATCTTCGTGTTTTATTTTCGTCTAGCTTGTTTATTTTTCTATTATACGTGGCTTTAAGTAACAATAAGCTTCTAAAGGATAGCTAGCTGCTTTAAATGCTTGCCAAAAATGAAATTTATTATACTTTTCTTTCGAAAAGTGCGTGTGAAAATGTTGTTTCGTAAGTTATGAGTTTGCTGGCACATGAATTAACCGCTAACACTTATCACTAAACGCCGCAGGGGGGAGGACTTTAAGAAGAACTTCAATTATTATGATAACCGCACATGGGTTTCTCCTTTAGTCTTAAAATCGTTTGCTGTTTGTTATGATACTCTGTTTTGATATTAAGGAGAAGAATATAAGGAAAAATAAAATATCAAAATATTTATTCTAGGAAAAATAAAATTTTTTCTGTTTCTGTTTCGATTTTTAAAAATTTGGTAAGAAAAAAACCTTAATAAATCTTTAACTACTTTAAAACCAGAAAAAAATCGATTTATTTTAAGATTCGATTTTCGAAAGTTTTGTGACCTATTGTTTGCTTTCTGCAAAACACATAAATATATTCTTTTAATTTTTACAAGAAAAACTCTAAAAGAAATAATTGTTTATTAGAGTTTATTAGATATTTTCACATATGTATTTTGAACTTATCTTTATCTTGCGATATTAGCATCTTACTTATAAACCTATTTCAAAGCTTAAAACAGAGTACCAACCAGTCTTAAGTGTTTCTCAAATACACAAAATATTGTTTATTGTCCATGGTGCCTCCACCTTCATGTAGCAAACAATGGACACAGCTGGATGTGAATAGCTAAAAGACGGCATTTATGCTCTGCTACATATACATATAAAATCATATATGTTCACATTCATATACTATACTTAATGATAAATGATGTGATGTACGCAAATTTGTTTATGAGTGCAGCGGCTTTTATTTTGTTGTTGTTATTGATGGCTGCACTTTGCAGCCAAATGGTTTGAGCGGCCTTTGAGTTGTTGCTTCAAAAATTTCACAGAAATTTAACTCTTGATTCAAAATGGTTAAGCGCGCTTGGTTGCGTCGTTAACGGTTTTATGAGACTCTTAAATCCAAGCTAATGACTCAATGCGGTCAAGTAAATTAAAACGGCACCGGCAGCGGCAGCACCAAACTAGGCTCATAAGCATGCCAGCAAGGAGTTTAACTTTCGCTTATTTTTTGTTGTTGTTTTTCTCTCCTTGTCGAATAAATCAATATTTAAATTATATTTGCTAATGCCCCACGGGGCGTATACGCGTTATAAGCAAGCACAAAACAACTGAATGTTATTTGCCCAAAGCCGCCTAGCGCTTTTGCGGCTGCAAACAATTGTTAATGGCTACATAAACAGAAAAACACACAACAACAAAAAAAAAACACGCAATTTAGGCAATATAACTTTAACCATTTTACTGTTCCACTTAGTTATATAATATTTAAATAATAAAAAATCGCTAGTAAAAATCATACTTTCAAAAACTATTCTCTAATACTTATAAGTTCAACTTTAAATATTTATTGTATGCATTAGATAAATATTTACTTAAAACTCAATTCTAATACGCTTTAACTCTTTCAAAAGTAAAGCGAACTTTAGCTCTTAACCTCTATACATTAACCCAAACATTTGTATAGTTTTGCTAAGCATTTGCTTATCTGAACAACTTCTTCACTTAACATACAAAGAGGAGACCCACAAATCTTTATTATCATTGACAAATTACTCTAACACAAAAGCAGTGTTACAATAAATTTGGCTGAGTATTTGTGGGTAGACTACATAATATGTATATATAAGTATATGATTGAAGTTGTCTTGAGTAAATGATAAATATTTTGTTGTTTGGTAATGGCAATCGTATGTAATGATTATGAGGCCACTTTTCTCATAAAAATTCTAGTGGCATATAATAATGATGACGAAGTGAGCCTGATGATGTCAAAACAAGAGCAACAAATTAGAATAGCAACAGTAGCAGCAGCAGCAACAGCAAAAGCAAACACTTAAATTGAAACATTGATAAACAAGCGTCGACTTCTATTGCCTTTGATTATGCCGCCCATGGGAGATTGGAAGGGGGGCCTAAGGCGGTTGCCAATTCAGGTTATGCAGAGTGTAGTTTGTTTTTTTTTTTCTTCTTTTGGCCAACACATGCCCCCAAGACCACAGAATATAATCATTATATTTTATTATATGCATTAACACAAGAACCAGAAAAACACATAAAAATCAACTTTCGCCTCAAACGTCGTTTGTTTTATCAACCGAAAATGTTTCCTTAAATGTTGCCAGCCAGCAGGCAGGCGGCTTCCTGAAACTGTGAAAAGCGGGTGTTAAAGGGAGAGAATCCGAGAAGCTTTTCGACTTCATGTCGCTCCTTGATTTGCTAATTCTGTGGGTGTGTTTTCTCGGGCATTTAACCAAAGCCAAAAACGGGCGTTCTTTTTTTTTTTTGTCCTCCTTGTTCTCGATGATATTTTGCTTTTGGGTCTGCCCTTTGAAATAGAATGCTCTGCCTTTTGTCTTCGCTTGCGTTTCGTGTTGTTGCCCCATGAATCGGAGTTTCTTTCAAGTCAAATGTCTGTCTGTCGATTGGTTTCTTTTGCAACTGAATCGAATCGCACAAGAAAAGCTACCTTTTGCAGTTATTTCCTCTTTGCTTTCAATTTTATTCATTTAGTTAAATTTATCAAGAAAACATTCCAAGGATTTCAAATCGGAAATAGTATTTGTTTACAATTTCGATACCTTCGATCGTTTCTTAAATAATTAAAACAAACTTAACAAGACAAACAATAAAATTAACATTTTGAATGCATTAAACTCTAATTGCATTGCATTGCCCACTTGAAGATCAATGCCACAAAGACTTTTGAAGACCAAAGAGCACATAAAACGGCTTGAGGGGCAGACACAAGTCTTGCCACGGCTCAGGAATGTCAATTCGGATTTCAAGCTACTATTCGCCGGTGGATAATAATAACAATTGACGAAGAAACCTTCAAACATGATTGCTGCGGCACAGCCGACAAACTCCAGTCGGGGCCAAAGTAGCTGTGTTAAGTTGCCCATGTGACCCATTTTTTCCTCTTCGAATAGATGATGTGCCTTAAAGTGTTTGCCACCAAGCTCAAAAAACCAATGCCTCACTGTGCGACCTTCCCATTCATTTAATACTTCGATACGGCGCCGAGGCACAAACAACGAATTCTGACCAACATTAACGCCATCGTAGCCAACGACCAAGCAAGTATCTCTATAAGGGCGACACAGTTGCAAATATTGTTCGGCCATTTTCTGCAGATTTAAATTCCAATAGACAAGATTCATATTTGCCAGTCTCATGTCATAGGCCAGCTTATTGCGCAATCCATTGTGCACAAGCACCAATTTCCATTGAACTTCATAACTAATTTCGATTGGCACAAATCGTTTGCAATTGGGCGATGCCTTCATTGGATCCTGGGCGCACAAGAAATTCAATTGACCATCTAGACAATTATTACGCTGTGGGCATATTGTTGACTTGCTGCCAAAATTATTATAAAATGGATTGTCTTTGACGTCCTCCAAGCTTTGATATTCATAAGAGTTTGTAAAAAATATAAATACAAAATTCACTATGATTATTTTCATAGCTGTTTTTGAGTAGTTTTGCTATAAATTTCGATTGATAAGTTTCGAGCAGATGATTCGTTTTTTTAGTCTGATTCGGAACTAAAGTTGGATTCTGTTATTCGATTCATTTATTGTTAGGAATCAATAATTAACTTTCTATATAAAACAGTTCCATTAGCTATTTACCTTCTGACTCAAAATTGCAATCAACTTCAATAAACAATTTAGTTGACCCACCTGCTCTGCTCCCCTATTTGAATTGGAAAACTTAAGCAATATATTGTAAAAGTAAAATTCATTCAGCCAGCAATAAAATCATACGGAAAAAGTCGACAATGTTCAATTCAATTCAATTCCCCTCAATATGTTTATCAGTTTATTGATTTTCCTCATAGTGCAAACAAACAAACTAAATACAATGTTTACATACATATATATGTATAAATATATATATATGTCTTTTTGTGGGTTTGCTACATTGCAACATGGCAAATGTATCCACATGCCTCTTGATCTGCCTTTCTCTCCCCCCATTTTTGAAGACATATGTCAAATGGCAAGAAGATCAAATATCCTGTGGTTAAAATGCGATTCAGTGATAAATGCCACACACACACACACACACACAAGAGTTCAAACAAGCAAACAAACATACTAGTGTACGAATTTAGCCATAAAGTTCAATCGGTTTGGGGGAATTTTTTTTCTATGGGCAAGTTTGCTCAATGGGGTCATTTGTGACCGTCACGCGTCCCACGCATAATGCATGCCAGGCCATCAATATGTTCTTTTCCCCCTATCTCTATATCTTCCTCTCTCGCTCTGTAGTAATTCGTCCCTCTAAAACTTTAAGCACGTTTTCCATGGAGTTTTTTGCCAGGAAGTTGGGTGAGTTTGGGGTTAGTAGTTGTAGTAAATGTTTTTTTATTTTTCTATTTTTGGTCCATGACAGTGTTTGCGGTTGAAATTAAATTGCAATTTCAAACTTCCTTTTTAGTTCCAGTTGCCATTTTTATGGGATTTGCGTTACAGCCACAATCGTTGCCCAACAGCCCCCCCATTTAAGTATTGACTGCGTCTACGTGCAAAGTGCAACAAAAGTTTTTTGTTAAATGGATAAATGGTTTGGTGTATAGAGCTAGACTATGGTAAGAATAGGTGGCATAAGTATTTCAAGTGTTCTCAGTTACCGTTTCGCTTAATGCATTTGATTTGCACTCGTTAGTGGTGTGTCATCATCTCTCACTCTCTATCTATTTTTCCCTCTTCCTTTCTATCTGCCTCTTACTTTAGTTATCAGACTATGAAAAAACACTGAAATCTCCAACAGCGTGCGGGGTCTAATGATTATGTCGTTAAACAAACATTACCAAAGTGCAAGTCTTTAACTAAAACTTACTTAAGTTACTAAAAAGTACAAGAAAAACTATTGATTGACTGAAAAGTCTGCGAGATTTAGTTGAAATTGTTTCTTTTTAGTGAGTTCTGCGTTCTTGGTTTAAAAAATCGTTTTTTATGCTTTAAAAACCATTTCAATGGGTTTGCGAATAAATAATAATAATAAAAAAGTTTGTTAGAGTATTCAAAACTAAAGTTTAACTCTTTGGTTAAGCGAATTTTCCTATGGTCTTTTACCTCTCTGCATTTCAACTGCTTTTGTTTCCTTTATTTTACTTTATTTTTTGTTGAGATATTTTGTTACTACTCAACTTAGATTCATTCATTTAGCAATGTCAACAGTTGGCTGACCAACAGAGGCGCCTTTTGTTTGCGTGAAAGAATGAATGAATGGAATGGAATGAGAATGGCATAAAGGGCATTGAAAAAGGCTCTCCCTCCACCTCCTTTAAGAGGGCTTCTTCCTTTTCTTCTTGTGAAATTCACGTAGCAGCCGCAGTTCGTTTTTTGGGTCGTGTCAAGTGTCGTTGTCACTGGCGCGGAAATCCAAAACCTTTCAACTTGACTGACTGACAAACGGACGGACGGACGACCACTCCGGACTAACTGACACTGAGCGCTTTTGGAATCGTTGTGCGAAATCTGTGTGCAACAAAAACAAACGAAAACACAAACAACAACACCAGCAGCAGCAGCAGCAGTTGCAAAATGTGGCAAGAAAAATGATATGATGCCAAGGATTCAACTAGGTCTCAACTGGTTCTCGGGGCGGGGGGCATTGCAAATAAATTTGATAAATGAAGCAAAACTTTTCTACAGCCTTAACATGGCAGATAGCTTAAAAGAGAGAGTGGTAGAGAAAATGTAGAGCAAAAGCTGTCAACTGTCTATTTTGTTTGGAAAATAATGCAATCATTAAACACAACCTCCTTTTTTTATTCTGCAATTTGCTCAACGCGAATTATTTTTATAGAGAGCTGCAGCAAAATGTCAAGATCTTCTTTTGTATCTGACTTTCTGAGAAAGAATGAAGCAAGTTGCAAGCAGCAATCAACACTTAAGAGGCACCCACAAAAAAAAAAATAAATAAAAAATGAAAATGCTGCTTGCAATTAATTTCACTTTCAATCTAGCGGCGGTCGCTTTTCATTCTACTCACTTTGCTCTTTCTTGTACTCTGTCTCTTTCTCTTTTTGCCTTTCTATCTCCCTCTTTTTTTAAACTTTCTGTGTGTGGCTTTATTTAACGGCCAATGTGTGTTGTAAAATGTTGCAGTGGCAGAAGAGGCAGGCGCCCTCAAAGTTGCTGGCATGGAAATTAATTTTAATTGCTATAATTTAGATAATCAAATGAGTTTTGATGTTAAGTAAATTAAGCGAAAAAAAAGAAGAAGACAATCCAAAAGAATACCACACCCACACTTAAAAGTTGTTAATTGTTAACGTTTAACACTTGATTCGTTTGCTCATTAGGCAACATTTTCTTTCTTTCTTTTTTTTGAGAATTTTTATGTTTAAACGTTTATTTTTTTGTATTGAAATTTGTTTTGTTTTAAATCAAAAAGATGTTCAGTTTGTTTTCAATGAGATTTTAATGAGTTTTTCTTTCAGACTTATAAATAGTAATTTTTTTCACAATGAGATTTTTAATGAGTTTCTCTATCAGATTCGTACATAGTATTTATGTTTTTTCCTATACTTATACACTACCAAAAATTTAAAATAAATTTTTTTACATTTTTTCAATATCTTTTCGACATTTCATTGATCTTTTTAATAACAATAGCCGAAAGCTCTATTTAATATATTTTGATTTCAAGCCTGTGCTCAGATAATTACCGGATAGTTTGATTTTTTTACGTTAGTTCAAATTTGTTCTGTCTCTCTTCTTTAATCAATTTAGCCATCCTCAATTATTAAATTTGTTGTTAGCAACTTCCGTTGAAACTTTGACTTTTCAATTTTTTGTTGCTTATCTCCTCAATTATGCATCATATACATTTTTTATGATTGTTTGATTTTTAACGCGCGCACACGAACCCAACACATTAGCCTAATTCCACGAACTTAGTGTACAGTTTTTCATTGCCACACTACGAAAATCCGGCTTTAATTTGATGATGGTCGACTTGTGCTTTGGTAATTAGTTGGGGCGCGGATTGTTTGGATTTCAATTAATGCAATCCATTTGCTTAAAGAAAAAATCGATGCACAACTTTTTGAGACCTAAAAAGCACTTATGTAGGGTTAAAAAGACCTCTTTGTTTGAATGAAAAGTTTAATCGTATAGAAAGTTTCACTAAAAACCGCTTGACAAATTTTCCTGATATAGTTTTCGGTCGATTGTTAGATTATTTCAATTCATCAAGACTTGAGCATAATTTTTTGTGTAAAGATTATAAGTACGTTTTTTTTTTGCTTAATATAATATTGCTCATGCTACCTAGGTATACGAATAATATCTTAACTATTATTTCGAGACTTCAGTCATCTTATTTTTTAATGCCCCACTTGCTCCCCACTTATTTATAGAGTACATTTTAGAGTATGAGATAGAGCTGGCCACAAAATATATAAGCTGCACAACTTTTGGCTAATGCCCAAAGCTTGTTCTGGTCGAATAATGAGCAACTTTTCGACGTTGCACGCAAGTAAGACAGGTAGATATCAAGAGACAGAGACCGAAAGAGAGAGGGAGAGAGAAAGAGAAACAAACATGAGAGGTCACCACTTGCAAAGTAATAAACGCTTAAGTGTTCGCCATTGCTTATGGCCAGCATATTTTGTTTGGACCTGTGGGCAATTGTTGGGTGGGTGTAAAGGTCTTTCGATGCTGGCAAATCGCCAGCTGTGTAGCAGCTCACACACACACAGAGAGAAATACTTATTAATAATTAATTTAGTTTTATTTATATATGGTATTTCGTGTCTGGCTGAATGCTGTATAAAAGCTTTTGTTATGCTTTACCATGCCCTCTCTCTTATCCTTACACCATTACCATCGAAAAAATTCAACCATCCCCCAACTACCCACTGCCTTTAACTATGTCCTTGGCTCTCCTGGAAGGGGCCTCGAGTGTGTGCTCATGGCAATAAGAGCTATTGTCGGCCATTGTTGTTTGTTGTTAGTTGTTTTTGTTCTGTTGCACGCTCAACTCAATCCGCGTAAATGTTTTTTTTTTTTTGTGTGTTTTATTGTTGCTGCTTTTTCAACTCGTGGGGGAAGGATGATTGTAGTTGGTGGGAGGGATGAGGTATTGAACCTAGCGTGAGCTGCCCAATTGACTTCTTTAAACTTTGACATTTTTACAGTTTTGGCTTTTGCCATTTTTCACAATGCAATTCCCTTCCCTTCTCCTCTTCCGTTCGGAACCAAACTATGCCCTTGGTATTTAACATAGTTGTTTAGGAATATTGGTAAACTTTCAGAGTTCAGGCATTAGGAAATGTCCTTAGCAAGGATAGCTATTTCAAACAGCAACATCATTAATTAATCAAATTTCATTTTCTCTCTCTCCCATTGCAAGTGAAAATAAAAACCTTTCGATCAAATTGAACATGAAATTGTATTCCAAAGAGAGCAGGAAGTAAAAACTAATTTTGTTTGCATATGAATTTTCTTTCGATTCATTTTGGTGATTTAAACTTTAAAATCCCATCAGCTGAGTCATGAAAAAGCAATGAAAATATTCAAAAACAAATATTCATGAATTGTTATTTAGTAGTTTATCAAAAAAAGCTCTTAAAATTCATATTATTCAGGAATATGTTGTTCCAAACATAGTCTAAAAATACTTATTTAACTCGTTTGTTTTTCTTTTAACACCAGCTAAAGTCATGAAAATCAATCACAGCATAACTAAAAAATAAAAGACATTTTCTCATTTATATTTCCATAAAATACTTTTTTTTACATACTTTTTAAAGTCTCTTAATGAAAGCAATTGAAAAATCTATACTTCACGCCTTTTTCAAACTGGGTTTCACTTTAATGAGGATAATAAAGTTTTTTATTTCAAACGATTTTTTTATGTACATATATCCACACCATAAATATGCAATTGTTGTGGCAGCTGTTACGCGGAGGCTTTCAATTTATAATCAATTTGCAGTTAAAAACATTTAAAAAAAAAAAATAAAATAAACACACAACATCACTGCAATTGAGTGCCAGTAAACAACAACAACAACATTTTGTTTATGCTGCATGCAAATTATTTGTTGCAATTTTTTTTTTTTTTGCTGGCTAATTGTAAAAGAGGATGCAAGGCTGTTCAAAAAATGTGCGAAATGCAGACACATAAATTTCAAACAGACAACACACAGCACCAAAGCGCCGGCGACGGTGTCTGACATTGAAAACAGCCCAAAAGTTAACTGAGAAGGGAAGGGAGGTTACAGGAGGGCCGCACTGCAGACGTGTTCAAGTGTCGCAACTCTAATTTATTTTGGCACTGTCCAAAACTGCTGCGGACCGCCACCAAACACAAAAAACACAACCAAAGCAGACGCAAAAGTCTTAATTAGCCGCAAAAGGCACTTGATGATGGAACAACTTTTTGTTAGTCAATTGTGTCTTGACGAAGTGGAAGAGACACGGGGGTAGTAGACACTTAAGAGTTTGTTGGTGGTCATCAAGAACTCATTTCCTTTGTGGCAGAAGAGTTCAAGTTTTTACCCTTTTTTCCAGCAGTTTGCAAATTTGTTTGATATCATTAAATTATTAAATGGAGCGTGCATAAAAAAACGAAGAAGAGAGGTATGCGTAAATTGCACTTTGGGATAATTTTTTGCCTGCTTAATCAAAAGTTGCATTCCGTGTTTTCTGTTCTGTCAAACATTTCCCCTCTATTTCTTGCCTTGTTTCCCACAGTTCTTATTGTGTGCGTTGTCCAGGATTACACAGGATATATACCTCGATGTGTGTGTGAGTGTGCGTTTCCTTTTGGCCTCAGCTCGTTCATTCTAATTGAGTTTTGTGACAGACACCACAAAAAAAAAAAAATAGGAAAGAGAAATGAGAGAAATTGCAACTGAATCTTTGTTTCAGTTCCTTAGTTTTCAGTTTGATGAATGGCATTTTAATAGGAGACCAAACAGCAAAATGAAGATAAAGCTTCAACTCTTTGCTTTACCTTTTACCTTGGTGAAAAGTTTGATGAAGCACAGAAAAATTGCCAAAAGAACTCAGACTTACATAAGGATTACTGTTTGTGAGTGTTTAACGTACAAGGTAAGGCCACAGCTCAAGCTTAAGATGTTTGCGAAAAGGGAATCGTGTTTGCTTGTTTGCAAACATGGTCCTTAAAATATAATTTGTTATTTATATTCTTGGTTTCGCTAATGCAAGACTCAACTAATTTCATCAAACTATTTGTTAGAATTGTAAGAAGTTGTTTCAGTTTATTTTTAATTATCCTAATTTCACTTTTTGCCATTTAAAAAGAAATAATTTCAAACTATTGAAAGTTTTCTCTGGGAAACCTTTTATCAATAAACGAAAACTAAACTTTTTGGTTTCGCTCTTTTATTTCAAAGAATCTTAACTTAAATACCAAGCAATTTATTTTTAGATATGAAAAAAAACTAGTTTTACTTGAAATCCTTAAAACAGTCAGAACCGACAACAACCTTTTCAAGCGAAATCTATTTTTGTACTCTTTCCATTATATTTGTGATTTTACTAGAATTGAAAAAATTTTCCGTTAAACAAAATGGACATTTTCCAGATTTTATTCAATGCTTCCCTTTAATACATGTATTAATAATTGTTTCTTAGAAAACTTTGTTGCTTTCAAGTAGTACTTATTCCATAAATATGTACAAATATGCGTTGAGTAAACTTTATGTTCGAAGCAACTAAAAGACACACATTGAAAGGTTGCCAGGATGCTGTACAAATGAAAATCAATTTGGCCCAAGGAGTCCAAAGAAGTAGCAGAACTTATAGCAAAAGGAAGAACGAACAAACAATATGATTTTGAGTAGCTGTCTCGTTTGAAACTATAAATGTGTATGTGTATGTGTGCGTCTTTCAATAACAGAAATAAAAATGTGATGGTGATAGAGGGGGAAAAGTATGAGAAAAAGTTTGTCGCTGGGTAAAAATCTATTAAGAAAGTTTTGCCACAGCGCAGCAGTTTTAGTTCGTTTTGGGTTTTTGTTTCTAGTATTTCTTGGCAGCACACAAGTCGAATAAGAAGCTAAAACCCAAAAACTTGCAGTTCGAGTTGAGTTGAGTTGAGTTCGAGTTGTTGCTTGGCAAGCTGCCTAGATAAGTGTTGGCGATATCCTATTGAAAATAGTGGAAACCTTTCGCATCGAACGCTTCTTTTTTTTTTTAAACAAAATACCAATAGAAGAATTTGCTTCCACCTTGAATATTGCATCACACACAGATCAGCAACACTTTATATGACACTTCAACGGTTGCCCCAATACCTTAAAAGAAGAGGTTGTTTTACCTTGTATGTGTGTGAGCGACAAACTAATTTTTGAGTTGAAAATCAACAACAAAGTTTTCCCCTTTTCATTTTCAGGAAAATGTTGTTGGTTTTGTTTACTGTCGTTAGCCGCGAGGCACTTGAGCAATTGAGTTTTAATTAAGAAAGTTATGAGTGCCAGAGAGCAAAAGCATTTTGCAGTTCTAATTCAATTTCAATTTCAATACCACACACAAAAGCCAACAACAACAACAGCAACAACAGCAGCAACAATGCTTGCTTGTTAGCCAAGTTTCTCAATCTCTCTGTTTTTTCGTTCATTTTAGTTTAAGCTGTTTCAGCAAAAATTTTTAAATCCAACCGCATCAATGCCAGACGACATATCAATTGACAATATTTGTTTGGGAACTGTCATTGTATTAAATACGCAATAAAACACACACGAACACACACACATTCACTTATCCATAGAATATTTTGGCTCCTAAAAGTCTGCAGAAATTTTTGCTATATTTGCTTTTGGGTTTTTTCATACCATTTTTTTTTTTTTTTTTTTTTGACTGTCGAACTTGAAACTGCTTTTGAGAAATTATCTTTTTTATTGCTTGATGCGCTGAAAATTGTGTTGGCAAAGGAAAACTTGCTGCTATTTTGATTTTTTTTTGGCTTATGCAAAACTTTCTAAATTGCCAAATTAAACAGACAAGCTGCGGGTATGCTAAAAAGCGCAAGATTAGTTTAAGTCCAAAATTGTGATTAATCATAATGCGATTAATTAGACAAAAAGTTGAGCTTGACGACGGAAGAGTATATAGACGCATACAGGCAGAGTTAAAAGGATACTTTGTTCAAGAAGATTTAATTGGTTAGCAACTGATATTTTCTAACATAAACATAAAATAAAAATTAATAGGTTAGAAACTGATATTTTCTAACATTAACATAAAATAAAAATGAATAGTAAATTATTTATTTAAAAAAAATCTCAATCAAAAATTAATCAAACTCTGGATAAAATCGCCATGGTATTCCTTTGGTATAGCATAGAGCTTTGAATACAAGCAACTTGACATATTTATTTATTAATAAATAACTACATAATAAGCATTAACAAAATGCGCTATTTGAACAGACCCCAAAAATGGGTTGGACTAGGAGTTTTAGCAGGAGCTTCAAGCAGTCAGTGTGAAATACATTCATACTTATGTACGTGATTCGACTCAAGTGTTAAGCCACAGGAGCTGTCGGAAAATGTGAGAACTAGAGATAGGGCGGAGAGAAAAATAGAGGGTAGAGAGAGGAAGCCTCAATTTCAACGCTTTGAAATGTGGCAAGCATGTTTGTTTGCACAGCTAAACTTTGTTAGAGCGAGAGAGCTGCAACCGAAACTAGATGTTTAATGCTTGGTGTGTGTGTGTGTGTTAAAACATGATGAAGATAATAATGAAGATGTGGCAGTTGCTGCTTCTCTAGTGTTTTACACAGTTAAATTTTAATTGATTTTCTTGCTAGCATGCTTATCATTAAAATTAATTAAATTCTGAGCACATTCAAAGCCATTGAAAATACATTTAGCTGTTTAAAGATATTGTTCGAATAGGTTCTCACACTTCTTCTATTTTGAATAACCAATAATTGAGTGCTAATGGTTGCATTTATTTAAATTATTTCTCTGACTTATGGCAAAGTTTCAAAATTTAAGGAGAATGTTTTTTTTTTATCAAATATTACTTAGTTTTAACCTATTTCTAACTGTGTAGTCCAAACCGCAAGCTTATGTTATCAGTGCTGAGCCATGTTCTCAGCAACGCTCACATAAAGGCGTCAGGTCAAAACTGCTCAAACTGCCAGAAGCAGAAGCAGAAGCAGTCAGCAAAAGTGTCTGGTAGTTGGTAACAGCCAAGTTCCAGACATGACCAACGCCTGCCTCAGTTTATTGTTGTTCTCGTTTTGCTGTACTCTGTGTGAAATGATGATAAATGCTTAAATGTTAAGTTGAAAGGCTGGTTCTATTGCTGCCAGGACGAGTGTCCAATGTGGTCAGACCCAGTTCCAATGAAAATAAAGAGTTTCGTCTATTCACACAACGGTTTCATACACAAAGTTTTGTTTTTATAATGGAATTATGGCATTTGTGTATCCGTTCAGATACTATATGCATATGTATCATAAGCTCTAAGGGTATAAGAACATGGATGAAGCATAATGGAAACAAATGCTTTTAAACGGCTTACTGTCACGTTCACATTCGAGTTAAATTAGCTTGAAACGAAATTAAAAAAAATTCTTTAGGGAAATAAAACATAATTGAGCTGATAAAAAGGTTATAAAGGGATAAAAAGGTTATAAATGTAGTATAAATATTAAAGTCTTAAAAATATTATAACTCTATATTCCTAAAATATTGAATATGAATGTTAAATTATTTATTTTATTTTAATTAACTTATTTTTTTATCAATCTTTTTTGTTGCAGAAAATGTTTTAATATGGAATTTTATGACTTTGCCTAAGGTAAGCCAACTTAATTGAATATATGTAACAACATTTACTGAGAATTTTTTAACTGTTTTAAAATGGTTATATATTTATTTTATTTTACACAAAGTTTTCTCTATTAAATTTTGTAAATATCATCTTTTATTTTTCTAAAATTGCTTTGCTAAGTGTTTTCATATTTTGCCCACAAACAAACAAAAGAACAAAAAGCTAAATTCAAGTTTTATGGGTGTTTTCTGCAGACTTGCAAGTGTTTTTTATTGTTTTGTTATGTTTTGGGTTTTCATCGCTTCGCTGTTTATTTCGCAATATATTTTGGGCATTAAATTTTCATGCCCAAAATCGCCAAGACTCAAGCGTGCCACAGAATATTTCTTACACATTCGAATACATATATATGGATATACAATACTATATTTATATATTTTTTCTTCACATTTTGTATTCATGGCGTGTTTTGTTGTTTTTATTAGAAGATGCAACCAAGTAAAACCGCAACAGCAAGAACAACAAGAACACAAAAATGTTTATTTAGATTGGCACGAATGGAATTTCTTTCATTATTTTGATTTTTCTTCAGTATTTTTTTCTTTTTCACTTTGTTTGTTGTTGGTTATTTCGCGCCACGCTGTTTGATGGCAAGTTATTCCAGAATAATTTGTCTCATTAAAATTCCATAAAAGGCGCAAGCATATTTAATTGCGTTTCTTAAAAAGAATCGATACCAAAGTGTCGATAAGAATTGATTGAAATTTGTTCTTAACACCTCGTTTTTTGCGCTGTCTCTTTTCATAATTAAAAAATTGTGGCAGCTGTGACAGTCGTCGGTCTGAGATGATATCCTGCTCTGTTTCTGATATATGTCTGTTTTTATTATTTGCTTTATGCACACACATTGCACACACATGTTTGGGTTTTCATTTATGCTTTAATTCTTGGCATTACAGAATGTAAAATTTTTAAAACAATGCTTATTTCGTGCATATGGGCCGGGCTGCCGCCGTCTGCCCTCATAAAAGGTTCAAATTCATTGCATTTAATAAAATATCGTTGACCTTTTGGTGCAGCATCTTTCTCGTTCTGTCGCTCTCTCTCTCGCTCGCTCGCTCTCTCTGTCTAACATTTACGCACGCGCACAAAATTCACATTATTTTTTATTATTTTGACTTTATCTCAAATGCTTATCCATCACTTAATGCTCGACGACGACTCCCCTACTGTCGATGCCTCATATCCCCCTCCCCTCTCGTTTGTTTCCTCGCTTGTGGGTGCGTGCACAATGTGGGAACATGCGTGGCTTGGTTGGGTCATTCAATTCGTCTGCTCGTCTGTCTGATTATGATGACATTATTGGGATGAGCTGAGCGCAGACCGGCGGCGCAACCCGGCAACCCGGCAAACCAAACTCAAACCAGCATCATTTTGCGGTTCTGTGGCTTGAACATTGCCCCTGGCATTGGCTTGATCTTGCTGTTTGTGGCTGCTGCTCTTGAGCACCCCCGTCCCCTTCCCCATATACCGCCCATGATCACATAATTATATATGGAAAAGAGGGGCAGCTTTAATTTTCACTAGGTAACCGCATCTGACTTACGCTTCTGTCTGTCTGTCAGTCTGTCTGACTGTCGACTTGCCGGCTTCGTGCAACATCTGCTGCAGTTGTTGCCACACAGTGGCATGTTGTCGTCTGCCATAATTTTGTTTGCGTTCTTCTTTGTTCTTTATTTTATTTCATAATGCTTTAAATGAATTGTATACATAAACAAGGAGTTTTTTTTTATGAGTTAAACTTGATTGGGAAAATTGAGTTTATTTTTTAAATAGTTATTATAACATTTTGACTGCCGTTTTCAATGGTTTACTTTATAGAAGCATTATCTAGTAGACAAACATTTTCAAATAACTTTCAAAACAAAGTATTATTTTACTATTAAGTTGGCCTCTACTTTTAACAGGGTATTGATTTGTCGCCCACTCTAACTTCCAGTTGTTTGTTCTTGTCTTTGTTTTAGTCGCTTGATTTTTATATTTTTAGTGCATTTCGATGTCGCATTAAGTTGAGCGTGCAACATTTACCACACATTCAATGGGCGCTTCATTTGTCGTTTCTCTCGTCTCCTTCTCTCAGTTGTTGTGACATTTTCATTTGTCAGCAGTTCATTAGTCATCGATGTGCGTCTTTGACTCCTCCTCGATTTGCTGCCACAGGACCTGTACATGCAGCTAGCAAATGGTCCTAATACAATATATAATGCTCATTGATATATGTATATCTGATCGAGTGCCTTGAATGAATTGACACTAATTTATGTGCACATATCGACACCTTATGTCACCTCATGGGAAAATTATTAATGTCGAGGGAGTCGAAATAGAGCGTGAGATCGGCGGCACTGTTTAAGTAGTAGACAACTGCGATAGGAGTTTCGTTTTTTTGAAAGAGGGTCCAAAAATAAGGGGTGTTTTTGATTGGCTTAAAAGTGAAGAAGTAATTTTATTTATTAATAAACAAGTCAATTTTTTCTTTTGTTTTTGAGTTATGAAGTTTTTTAAATAACTATGTTTTCGATGCAACTTAATCTATAGATTTATTTTTATTTGTAGCCATTTCTCTTATTTTTACCAAGAACATCTTACAATTGACTGAATAAATTAATTCAAGAATTTAGAGAATCTAACTCCTTTTATTTTTCCTTCTAAAATCCACAACCTTCAGTTCATTTCCAACTGCATATTTGATTTTATTGCCCTATTTTCATATGCTTTCTCACTCGCTCAGCAACATTTAAATATTTATTCAAATTTCGTTTGGGTTCGAGCTCGCTTGCACTTAATTCACATTTAGTCCTACCTACGCTCTTAAATTTTCGCCAGCTCAACTGTCAACAACATGATTAAACCCCCCACCTTTCCCTTTCTCCTTTCTATCAAAGATTTTCCCGCTTTTGATTAGAGCTTTTTAGCAGCACATTTTAATTTCACTGCTTTGACTTAATTAATTGCGTTGCTTTTCTAAATTTGAAATTGACCCGAAACTTGGTAGTCGTCTATAACAAAAATTAGCCCACCCCCACCGTCCCAACACGAGTATCTCTCCGCCCTTAATAGACCTACAAGTATTGCCAAAAACTTACGCATTGCTGACGCTTAATTACAGTTACAGTTGGCGGTCGGGCGGGCACCCTACCCTCTCGCTCAGTCTCTCTCTCTTTCGGGTGCTCTCAGTGTTCCATTTGCCATAACGTTCCACAAGCGCTCCTTGCTCGCCACAAACACAATGCTTCGCTCAGAATACCGTTTGCTGGCGTCGCGTGCGGTGCGTGTATTTTATTTTGTTCCGTCATCGCGGATCCCTCGCTCACGCTCTCTCTCTGTCGCGTTTTTTTTGTCGTCTGATTGGACGCTAACGGCACTTTTGGTCGCCGACGCTGCAGACTCCAGGACAACTCTGTTTGTGTATGTGTGTGTGTGTGTGTACAATTATGTTTACATGTGTTTGTGTGTGTGTGTGTGTATTTGTAGATTTGTTTGTGTGCATTTCCCACTTGGCGTGTTCCCATTTCGCTGCCTGCATTTCTTTTCGCTCACTTTTCTTTTGCATTTTTAATAATTTTTTTTTTTGTCTTTTCTTTGGCTAACTTTGATGTGCGTGTGGGTGTGTGCGTGTGTGTTTACTTCATCATATGGCGCGCATTTTGCGTGCTTCACTTCATCCCTTTCCCTTCGACTTGCCCCCTTCCCACCCCATCCATTTGCCTGCTTGCAGCTGGAGCCAACTTCCTGACGCGTCCTTTCTTTCGCTTACTATTATTATTTTTTCTTCCTTCTTCCTGAGTTGCCATCGCGTTGATTTCATGCTAAATTTACCAACTTTATGTGCACGTTTATTGTGTGCATAACTGTCGCTTCTGGGCTCCATAAATAACTGTACTGTATAAGTATGTTTTTGTATGTGTATGTGTTTGTGCAGCATATAAAATTGTAACGAATTATAATTTTTAACTGCAACTCAGAGCCCTTCTGGCCCTTTTACTCCCTTCTCCTTTCTGGACTTGTGCAGTCAAATGCAAATTTCATTTTTATATTTTTGCATTCATGCAAATCAGTATTTACGAGTTGAGACTTGGACGGCGCTTTTGACTGCCTGACTGCCTGTTGGTGGCTTTCCAACTAAACAGGGTGTGGTGGTTTAAGGTCTATTGTAATTCAGTTAGTAAGTCTTAGTTAGAGAGTTTGGCAGGTTAGGAATTATATCAAAGTTTTCTCAGAAACTTAAGAACTTTGCTAGGAAATTAAAACTGCTTTGCGGAAACATGTATGAAAAACTTAAGAACTAATTTTTGAAGTTTAGATTGTAAAATAAATCGAACAAGAATCAAAAGACAAACCTTAGATATTAGTTTTAAAGAAAGATTATTATGACAAAAAACTCGACAAACTTTCAAGAAAAAAAAAACTGAAATATTTTTTTCTCTATTAAAAGTTATCTCTATCTGAATATGTATTTTGTATAATTATTTTTTCTTAAATTTAAATTTGACTTATTTGCTTGATTTCTAGTTTATTTATAAGTTTGAGATCTTTCATGTGGGTTTTCTCTCACTTTAACTGATTCAAGTTAAAACTTATAAATTAGTTTACTTTCCTTTTAATATTTTCTGACCAATGAAAGTTATCATTCTTCTTCCCACCTTTTATAAATTCATTAAAAGTTTATCACTTTCAAACCCTTTTTATATTTATGATGCCCAACGCTCATTAAATAAGTCAAAGTTTTGTGTGTGTTTTTTTTGTTGTTGATTTATTTACACCCTAAAAGTGTGTGTACTTAAGCTGCCCCAAACTTAGCTTGCAACAGCAGCACTTGCTTAAATAGCCGAGGCTAAAAAAGTCAAAGTCAAAAACCTTGCAAATTTATTAAAAGCAACCTAGGCCTCTCCCTAACTATTTTTTTTTATAAAAGCTTACAACAACAACAAAATGTTAAAAAAGAAAAGTAACTAAAACGAGAGTCTAGCGGAAACTCATGAAAATACAGGATATTACTATTATGGGGGTGATGGATAAACAGCAACAGACTAGCATTGCATATTCTAAGGCTCAGGTTGTGTTAGAGAGTGAGAGAGAGAGAGAGAGAAGTGATGCGGAAGGGGAGCGAGGGGGTGTATAACTCTAAGTGGTATAAACGAAATGTAGTAGGAAGTCAGGAAGTTTCTTCATCTGCGGTTGGCATGAGAGCAGGATGTTAGACCTCTAAGCATGTCCAAACACAGATGATGTGTAGCAAACTTTCTCTCGCTCTCTCTTTCTCTCTCACCCGGTCCCTCTCTTTCTTTCTCTCTTTTGGAGAGTGCATATTCCAGTTAGTTCTCTCGCTGCACATTTGTATGTTTTACTTGGTGGTGGGAAATTTTCGGACTAGGCAGCAGCAGCACCAGCAGCCAGAAACTCTTCTTTCAACAATTTTTCATCATCGAGAGCAGGACTTTTCCAGACTGGCTGCTTGCTTGCTGGCCTCGCTCATTGTGTCGATTGAGTTGCTCGGGACAGGACAACGGTGTCGGATAGCAGCAGAAAAACGCTTTTCATAACGGTATTTTGCTGTGAAATTTGTTGTCTTTCAACGCCGCGCAACTGAACTTTAAGGAATATATTCTACTACACACCGCAATACCCCCCGCCGCTCTATCTCTCTCCTGCCCCACATAGTATATAGCTCATGCATGTGTGTGTGTGTGTCGCGTCGCGGGTGTGCAAGTGTGTGTGCTTGTTGAAAATGGGCACAGTGAAGAAATTGTTAAACAAATTGTCAAAAATCATACAAATCTGAATGAAAGCTCATAAAAAATAATAGCCAAAATTATTCCAACAGCAGGAAACGGCGCGTGCATCGAAATATCAGCAAAAAAATTGTTAAATAAATATATATATGTATATATGTTTATGTATACATATATACGTAAAGTGAAAAGTTTTAGTGTGTGTTCGTGTGTGCAAAACTAAACAAAGCAATTGGGTAGAAAAACAGCGAAAAACTCGTTGCAGAAAAAAGAAAAAAAGCCATTCGACGCTCACCGTATGAAAATCAATAGTTTTTTGGATTAGTAGCTGTTTGTTTGAATGTAGTATATATGTTCGGCAAAGACTGGATTCAAAACAAAGTAAGCAAAACCAAAAACATAAACATTTTGTACGAAAGAACTTTAAAATGTGCTAAAATACGTTCAATAAAACCTGCGCCTTTTTTTTCTCTCGGTTTTATAAGCTTTGCTAACATAATATAATTGAATATATATTAAAAAATATGCAGCAGCAGGCAAAATATCTAAAACTCTGCCCATTAAAAGTGCTTTAAATATATGTTTATATATTCATTTTAATTTTTTATTAACAAATAATAAACTATAAACCTGTAGGAAGCGTGCCAAAATAAAAACCTACAACATTCTTATAAAAATTGTTTATTGCTTCGTTTCGTTCGCGTGTGTGTGTGTGTGCGCGCATTTGAGGTTAACACACCTTAGACATATACATACAGGTCGCACACTAACACACGCACACACACATACGCAAAGAGAACTCCCGCTCGTTGGAGCTCGCAAAACTCTCTCGTTTTCTTTTAGTCTTTCATACGCTGCTCCTGTGCGTATGCAGCACTTTTTTGAAGGCATGAAAAATCGATCGATTCCAACTTTTGCGCTCCCCAACAGTATCGCCCCCTCCTTTTTGGGCCTTTTCGTCATTCCCCTTCTCCCCTCTACAGCCCGGCTGAGGCTTATCGGCAAAGTGAAATACTCCTTCGTAGTATTCGAACTAGTATATATGTATGTATAGGTGCAGAGGAATTGGCAGCACTGTCTGCAAAATTTCTACGAGTACTACAAAACACACACATACATACATATATTACAAAAGAACACCTCAAGTATGTGTGTGTGTCTTTTTTGGTGGAGTGTTTTTAGCGCAGAGAAAAGCAAGAGAGTTTTGCAGATTTTGGTGCGCAACGCGCGTTCTCTCTTGTTGTTCTCTCTCGCTCTCTGTCTCTCTCATTTTTGGTGCAGTGAGTTTTTAGCCATGTGCTGCACTTGTTCTTGGCATTTTGCTTTTGCTTGGGCTTTCTTGCCGGTTTTCTGCGATTTGCTTTCTTGTTTGCTTTTATCGTTGGCATTTCGAGGTGTGAGAATGAGCGAGAAGAAAGGGAAGAAGAATATGGTTGGGGAGGCTAGCCAACCTTTTAGCGGAAATTTAACTAAATACTTGCGAGTCTAAAGTCAAATACTTAAGTTAATTAAAAATGCAAAATATTTTATTAACGAATCAGTTGGATTTATTGTTGTGCGCTTGAAGATAAAATAAAACACAACTTTCAATTATTCAAATTTCATAGAAGTCATCAAAATTCAAACAAAATAATATTTAAAACCGTTATAAATCATTTCATTCATATCATTATTATTTTAAGCTGACTTCCAAAAAAAAAAAATTGGCCTTGCGTTCAATAAATCTCACAAAATTTTAATCTTTGACAGTTTTCACATAAATCGCAGCTCAAATTGTTTGTCAAAAATTGGGTTTGTTTGATTGAAAATCCTATTAAATAACAACAAAAAAAAAAACAAAAAACTAATAACTATAATTCGACAGTCAATAATAACAGCAAAAACAACAACAACAACAGCATCAATCTAGCAATTTGCCGGCAATAATGTAATCAGTAAATTGCGTCTACACTTTGAGTAAAAATAAAAACTAAAAAGTAAAAAGAGACAAAGGCTTAAAACGTTTCGAAGATGCTGCGCGAACAACACAAAAAATTTATACATAAATCTACGTGCCAGTCAGAAAATAATAAAGCCGCGTCTGGCCAACAGAAAAGACGGAGCATGAGCAAAGTGTGGCACAGAATGTTGCACTGTGGTTTAAATGTTATTGTTGAGAAGAAATAAAAATGTTTCTACAAGTTACATAGAAAGATATAAGAAGCTTTGTTTCGGAGTAATTAACATAAAGAAATCCTTTAAAATGAATAACATTAAAGGTCTTAAATTGTTACTCAAATAATGTGGTATTAAAATTTGGTGCAAGCAATTTGAGAAAAATATAAACTACATATATGAAGTTGACGTCAAATGACAAAAAGAATAATATATATCGACAGAAGATCAATAAGCAACAAATTTTATAATATAAGTATTGATAGCAAGAAATCAAAATCTATCTTAACCAAAATTTTGTCAACTTTCGTTACACTGTGCAACCGTGCCATGTCTTAAGCCATTGACAGGGCCATTGGCAGATGTGTTTGTGTTGATGTTATCGCCTTGGTCCACAGTTCACAAAAAGACACGCTGAGGGCTCGCTGTTCAACGGTGTTGTGGGAACATTTTTAGACAGCAAAAAAAAAACAAAAAAAAAATAACCAAATAAAATAAAATAAAAACCTAAAAACTTCTTAGCCACCTAAGAGAGCTTTGATATTTCCTTTTGTGGCTGTTTTAGTTCTTGGCCAAGTCAATAATAATTGACTTATCTTGACTGCAGTGCAAAAAAAAAAAACAAAGACGCCAACTTGCCGCCGCTTGTTCGAACTTCGAAGAGGTCTCTTCGTCGTACTCATCATCAACTCTACACTTCTCTGCGGTTTTGTATGAGCCTCAAAGCCTCATAATAAAGCTCGCTGTCCTCATATTTGACTTATTGCGGTCGGAACTTCAGACCGTTGTTGCATCAGTAAAAAAAAAAAATTATTGATCGGCGGCGCGAGAATTGAAAAAAAGACACGTGAATTATTGGGTCATAACTATTGATTGGGGTTTTTTTTGCACATTCCCTCTGCGGTCAGATTGAAAGCATTAAGCAAAAAAGAAAGAAATAATTTTTTTTTGTTATGTATTTCGTGTATGCAAAATACGTGTAGGGAAATTTGTAGTAGATTAGCAACTTCTTCCAGCATCATCATCATAATTATCATTCACGCCATAATAATAATGATATGCAGTTAATTTTTAGTTGTTATTCGTTCGTTTCTTTCTTTCGTTTCGCATAATTGTGTATATCAAATTCAGTTTTTCCGCACAGAGCAATTTTCCACTCAAGCGACAAGTCAGCCGCAAATGCAATTTGTTTGAACCCTAAAGCTAAAGTTTAACTTCAACTCTTTCTCTTATTCGCTCGGAGATTCATCTTCTGGTGCTGCTTCTGCTCTACGCACGTTTTATTCATTCGTTCAGCTAGCAAATGAGGTATTTAATGAATAAACAATTTACTTACTTTGTATTTGCGTTGCAAAATGTACAAAAGTAAAATAATTCATTTGACCTCAAATTCAGATTGTGATGCACGATGCATAAAATTTTCATGGAACGGAAAAAAGAATTATTAAAATTCAGTTCATTATAATAAATTTTCTTAAACTGTGAATATCCCACAACTCAACTCTAAGCTTATTTCCAATTTATGTAGATCTTCATATTTAATCGAATAGTTTATCAATAAATTGAATGATTAAAACTTTTAAGCATAAAATAAATAAATTTATTTGAATCTCTCTAATCCTTTGTATAATATCTTTTGACAAGCTTTTCTTTATCTTACTCTCAATTTACCGCACATTCTAAGAAATAGTTTTGAATTTCTTTTAACAAGAAACTTTACACTCAACTTGCAACATAGAATTTCGCTTGCAACTGCTTGCGTTCTTGGCAATCTCGTATGCTATTTGCATATCTGAAAACATATTTACTTATTCCGAAGTTTTAATTTTTATGTTTTCAAGTCCGTTGGCAGTTTTTGGTATTTTCACTTGGATATTCCATGGGCGCACATTCTGCTCATATTTAATGGCAATAAATCTTTCGTTTGCCTGCCTGCCATTTCATCCCTCCCTCCATTCGTCCGTCGTTCGTGTTCCTTTTTTTTTGACCTGCCCGCCTTCTGCATGCCTTGAAATAAAATTCAATCTTTATGAATGAAACTCTCTGGTTAATGGATTCGTTTCGACCACTGAAGCTGTCCACACATGTGAACCGCATGTTCTCACTTCTCAGTTCTTGTTTCTGCTTTGGGTTCGCTGTGGGTTAGTCTTAAGAACGGCATCTTGAGAATGTGTCGTTGGTATGCTTTGGCTGGCCTGCTCTCTTTATAATGAAGGCATGCAATATTTGTCTTTAAGTTTACGCCTCTTTTAATTGAATTTTATGCCAGTTTCCAATGGAATTTCATAACACATATTGTTGCTTTTGGCTTGCATTTGCAACATCCGTTCTGAATGCAGTTTTTAAATGGTATCGAAGGCCTCAACAATGGAGAACCAAACTGTTTAGCATGGAACACCCTCAATTTGCATTGGCTCTTCTTTTTTTCTTTCTTTTTTTTAATTTTCCGTTTGCATTCCGTTGCTAATTGACGACAATTAAAACTTATTAGCTGGCAACAGCAATTAAACGCCAACAAACGCAACCCGCACGCAATTTTGAACGCTCATCACAGAAACATTTCCACTTCCATCTCTCTCTCTCTCTTCCATTATGATTTCATAATATTCAAGCAAAAAATGCATTAAAAAAAATTGGAGAGCTACTAAGAAATGTTTATATTGAAACGAAAATTGAATTTACAAATTTGTTTTAAATAGGATTATAATAAAAACAAATTATTGATTGAACGTAAGGATTATAACATTAATATTATAAATGAATTTTCTTTATCATAATCATATCGGTAATAATCTATACACTTAATTTTAAGAAAAATATTAAATTAAGTCTAGAACTTCTTACAAACAGTTTTAGGAAAAGGAAAGAAATAAAGCAAAGAAAGATCCCCACAACTTTTACTTGGTTTACTTGTGATTTTGATGGAACTCAAGAATAATTCCAATAATATTATAAAAATAAAAATAAATATAATTACCATGAACGTATTATTGGTATTAATATCAAAGCTTCTGTATATAAAAAAGCTTTAATGTTAAAAATAAATTAAATGAGGACAAACAGAATTATTTTTTCTTGTTTTTTTGTGAATTTTTGGCAAACTGCACTTCAAATTAAAACCCTTTAAGCATACAATTTGAAAGCCCTCATAAGTTCATCAAAAGTTTTGGTCAGCATTAAGCTTGAAGACTCTTTGTTTATGCCGACTGTGAAGGAAACACACTGTGAACAAATGGGGAAAGTGTTGTTGGAGCTGTCTGTACTGTCAGTGTTTCCACTGTGCCGCATCTACTCGACAATCAATCAAACTTAAGTGGCTGCAGCAGCAACAACTTGCACAAGACGAAGAAGAGATGGGGCAGAGAGGCAGTTAGGGAGTTGAGCATTAGCAGCTAATCTGCATATTGTGTCAAATGGGAAAATATGCAGTTGCAACTCTCGAATCTTTGCTTTATTTATTTGCCAAAGTGGCACTTGCAACAAATTGGCAGCAGCTGCAACTGCTGTGTGTGTTTTTGTGTGTGTGTTGCACATGAAAGCTGCGGGTCGCTAAAGTTTATATCAAAGACAAAGACGACAACAAGAAGCAAATAGAAATAAGTGTGCATATTAACACTGCGCACACACAAAGACAACTGCAACAACCAAATGATGAAAATCAATAGAAAAATTTTGTTGCAACCCCAAGCAAAAATCATAGTCCAAAGCCAAAGCCAAAGCCTCGACGACAAATCGGGTGATTGCCCTCTTTTGCCGGCAATGCAGCTTCTATTAAAGGCTATGCCGACTATATACACACACACACAAACACACAGACATATAGATATTAGCTGGTGCGGCACAAGTTTCTAACACACAGAATTTCTTTTATTTTATATTTTTTTGGTCGGCAGGCACATTTCTACATGTGATATTTATGTGAACTCCTCTTGTGCGCTTTAGCATCGCATCCTTTCTACTGTACGCTCTACTGTAGCAGGGTGGCAATAACTAGAGGCGTATCGAGGGCGAGAGAGAAAGAGAGTGTGAGGTGTAGGGGGTTGTGACGAGTATTGGCGACGACAAATAGCAACCTGAGTGCGCGGCAAGACTTGTGACAAATCTGTACGAGAAAAAAATAAGTTATGAGTGGTTGCGACAACCCTCACACCCGCCTTCCTGCTCATCCCGAATACACAATTCTGGTGCTATAAAAATGTAAAATTCATTCAGAGCAACCGAAACAGCAACAACAGCAACGGGAATGGAAAGATATAAAAAGAAAACGACAGCAACAGCGTGACTGCGCATAAATACGTGAACAAAGAACAAACAAAACATAAAAACGATGGTGTGTGGATTAAAAAAGAGAGAGAACGTGGAACTAAGCAGAGCAGATAATCAATGAAATTGCTGCAGGACAATCGGAAAATGTTGGTTCAAAGTGCGTTTGTAATAAGCTTTTTCTGATACGAATAAAACCTATTTGTATTCTTAATTGAAGCAAATGAAACATAAATTGATTAAGTTGTAAAATGTGGAATGGGATACTTTTATGCTAAGGAGTTGAACTTAAATAAAAATTTAAATATGCATTTGCATTAGAAAATTGTATTGATTAATTATATTTTTGGATATTTAAAGAACGATGTGGTTCTAATTAAAGTCTAATTTCAAATGAATTAGTGCTAAACATTTATTTTTTAATTTTTCTTAATATATTTTCTTTATTTCAACATATTTTGCTTGGGTGTATAATTATAATTGATGCACAATGTATTTATTGAGGTTCTGCATTAATTGGCCTCTTGTATGCTTTTTTTTTGCTCAGTGTCAACATTTGTTTGTATATGCATATTTTTTAATTAATATTGTGTTCAGCTTCTCAGGGGCTTTTGGACGAACACGTTGCAACTTGAAAAACACACAAAAAAAAAAAAAAAAATCAAAATAAATAAACACCCAGCTTAATGGAATGTAAACAAAGCGGCTATAAAAATGCAAATATTTAACCTTGATGCTAGTTACACAATTGTGAAACATCAGATCGAGTGGGTGAGAGGGAGAAAGGGAGAGCGCGAGTGGAATGAAACAACCCTTCGCATGCAACACACACACACACACAGCTGGCCGCATGCCCGCATGCCACAAAACGTGTAAACGTGCAAGTTGCAAGTTGAATGGCCTTTTAAAACAATTTGAAACACCCTACCTCAATATTAAATGCATTCTCACATTCGTATTGATTTGAGGCGAGGCAAAGTCTTTCTCTTCATCTCTACATTCCTCTCGCGCCCTCTCGATAGAGCTGCGTTCTACTTTTGCTGTTGTTGTTCTTTTGTGTATTTTGTATTTTTCTTTTTGTTTAAATTTAATTTTAGTGCATTGCACTTTTTGCGACGCGACGCGATGCAACAACAACAAAAACAACAACGATGACGACGCCGGAAGTGCGGCCAGGCACTGAACGGAAGGTGCTTTGGTGAACGGGTAGTGGGCTTAGAGAGGGGGGCAGCAGTGTGCAAAAGGGTGGCACAGACAAATAGACAGTCAGACAAACATCACTAAAAGTCGTATATCTGTTGCTATTGTTGTTGTTGCTTTGGCCGATTGCCAAGCAGCTTTTTGCAATTTGTTGCCAGTTGCACTTGGGGTAGCCCTAAATATTATTTGGATTTTGCTCATTTTTTAAATATACCCTGTAACCATGAAAACCTTAGCGATTAGAAGGGATATTTGCAAGTTGAATGCAGGGAGATTTCACTGAATGAATATGTTATTAAGTTCTTTTGTCTGATTGATCTTAAGTTAAGCTCTCAAAAATATCTTTGAATTATTGATGTTTATCCTAAAATTGTATAGTTTGCTTTTTTTAGAGACTTCTTTATGTATATTTCTTCAATAACAGAACAAACATTATTTAGGGTTTCTTAAATTGTAGAAATTTTCGATTAATTTAATTAAAATGTATTTCCAATAAAGTTAAATATTTTTATGATGAAATATAGAGATTTTAGTTTTCCCAAGACATTCGGCACTTTTCAACATAAAATTTGAAAATGTTTCTTGTTTTTACGAAAAGTTTTTCAATCTCTAATTTTATATTTACTTATCACATTTATAATGTTTGAGGTACAAATTTTTGGCAGGGTATTTTAACTTTTCACAACCAACAACTATTGCATTTTGATATGTTTTCTTACCATTTTTGGGCACATTTCATGCTTGATTCAGTTTAACTCAACGGCAAAAACACAGAAAACACACAAAACAATATCACAAATGAACAACAATCGTCGTTCTGTTCACCGAATTGGCAAACAACATACAAATTTCTATAGCTTCTCTTCCGAAACCTTGCAAATTGTACGTTTTAAATGTTGCTGCCCCTTAAAGCATTGCATGTTAAACGCAAAACTTAAAATGAAAAAAAAAAAAAAACAATACCAACACAAATAAAGAAATTACTTAATTCCGTTGCTGCAAAAAAAAAAAACAATATAATCAGCAATTGGCCAAGTTCTTAATGGCACTCAAAGGAATTTGCAATTTGCACGCAAAAACAAAAAGAAACAGAGAAAGATTTTTTCCAGTTCATTTATATAAAGTTTTTACTTTTGGACCTAGCTGTGTCTGCAAAATTTAATTAAGGTGTTATTATCTTTAGTCAACACCTTGCAGGCGTTCAAAGCACTTAAAGCAGAAGAAGAATAGAGTAAAAAGTGAAAAAGTTAATTTTGCAGGCAAACAGCTTCCAGGAAAGCAGTTAAAAGGCGGCACAAGACCAATAAGGGAGGCGGGGACCACACTAAACGGGGGGAGGACTCTTGGCTCTGGCCACACAGTTTCCATTCCGAATTTAATTGTTCTCGGTTCTCTCGAATATGTAGCCAAAAGGCTCGATTTGATTGACCAAATTGTGATTACAGCTCAGCACACAAATACAAATGAACATTGTGCGTGTGTGAAACAGAAAGAGTGAGAGAAAGAGAGAGAGAAAGCGAGAGAACATTTAAAGCCTTTGGGCCCGGCAGTTAATGAGCTTATAATCGAAATGTGTATATAATCGCATATTGTAAATGGAGTAATTAGTAATGAGGCTTTGTTTAAACTAGTAAACAACTAATTCTATGCTAAATTGCTTGCATTGTTTGAAAACTGTTTTTTCCAATTGTACAAATCTGTGGTGTAATTTAAATATTAAATTGTTATGTTCTATAACAAAAATTATTTCATTTCCATGAGGGACTTAGAACTGCCATATATACATATATGTTGTTCAATAAATATTTAAAATATTCAAACAATATTCAATCTCTTTTAAATATAAATATTTGAAACCTAAAACAATATATAATTTAAAGGACGAATAGAAGAACCTTTGGGCTATTTTTTAAATCTTAAAAAGCTTCATTAAAGATCAAAAACTCAATTTTCGCATACAATTCATGAACAAATCAAAGTAAATTATATCCAGGAACAGTTTCAAAGCCTCCATTGACTGAGTTTTCGTAAGCAAGGGCACTTTTACAATAAGTTGACCTCCAAATTAATAATCTGTCTCAGTTTGAAAACTCGTTTCCTACTCGAATATTCGAATATCGTCAGTCAGTATTTATCAAACTCGGCTTAAAAAATGCGATGATTTTTTCCTAAATCAAGACGTCTTCTTTTTAAACAAATCAATCAGCTTATCAGTTGATATATTAATTCAACTTATACTAATCAATAAGCATTAAAAAGTGTTCAAAATCATACCAAAAACTATATATAAAAAACACACATTTCAATTCGGCGCCTAACTTAAGCTACTCCAAAACAACAACAGCGAGTCTCGTCTCTTCTTTCGAACCCAACCGTAAGCGGCTTAAAGCGACAAGTTATAATTATCGCTGAATTTCCAATTAGGGCCAACAAATAGAGCAGCAGCAGTTGGATGAAACAGAGAGGAAGGGGCGTGTCACCAAATGTTGTTAACACGTAATTTGTAGAGCTGCTAACTGACTCCTCTACCTGTCTTGCGCCCAAAGGTAGGAAAGCAGCAAGGAGCCGTCAAACGAGTTTTTTTTTTGTCGACTTTCAAGTGGAAGTATGTTGAACATATATCGCATTACCTGAGGAACTCTGGCTACTGTGTTTACCCTTTTTTTTTGTATCAACGATTTTCTGTTTTATGTTGCAAGCAGCGCGCGCCTCATATGCAAATATTTACGCCTTTTGGCAAGTGAAGTACAAAAAATGCGTAATGACTTTATTTATGGCAGAGAGCAGACAATAGCTCCCCAGGCGCTATATGCTTGCCAATATTTGCACTGTTTCACAGCCTTTTTGTTTTTGTTGACAGGTCGCCTTGGCCAGGCCAGGCCAGGCCAGGCCAGACCAGCCAATAAATAAATAATAAATGCCTTGCATTAATGAGTTTTCAACTGAATTTTACAGATTACATTAAAGAAGAGACGAGAGATGAGAAGAGAAAATGATGTCGTTCATTTATATTTACATATATATTTTGCATATTTAAATAGCTCAAACAACAGCTCAATTAATCATTGTCTGCTTGAACTTTTGTCACACAAAGAAAAAGGGTCTGGTTTGACATTTTGCCATATCCATATAAACCACAATTGGGCAACTTTTCGAAATGCAGTATGTAATCTTTTTTGCTCTTCATGTTTTCGTGTCCAATTCATGTTTGATGAAGCACTTTGTTTGTCAACCTAGCCCGGATATAATGCTCGACCCTCTCGCTGTCCCTAGATACATTGCGCACATGCCACCCTTTCGGCTAAATAGGCGCCGCCGCACACATCATGCCCCCTTACCTCAACCTAAATATCAACGAACCGAAACTCTTCTGTTGTATTCCATTTATTTTCAAATACCCGCTGTGGTCGACTACCTGAATATAGGTTCATGTGTGTGAGTGTGTTTGTGCCCCTTGTGCATTGGGATTTGTGAGCAGATTTGCGCGTGTAAAGGGAAGGGATAGAAAGCATTTTACTCTTCACTCACGTATTGTTCGTTGTCTGATTGTCTGAGTGCCACGCGCTATGACAACAACAGTTCAGAACGGAACGAAGAAGAAAGAAAATAAACAACTAGAAAATATAAAAATCCTTCGTTTTAGCAGGACCTCAGTGTGCGCGTCGTCGCCTTTTGATAAAGTGCGCTTGAATATTTTATGCCAAGCTGAACAACAGACACAATGTGTGTGCCTCCCCATTGTACACTTTAAATTGCCTGCTAAATGCTTAGTTTCAATTTACATAATTTCTTTTACATAGGGGTTCTGAGAAAACATCAAAAAAAAAAAAAACAACGAATTATTAAAAAAATTTAATAATAATTTTCTTTTATTAGAAAAATGAGGGTAAAAACGGGTTTTGAAAAAGGGTGGTGGAAACAAAAAAACCGCAGCTTCTTTATTTTTTAAAAATTGAGTTGTCCCATTGCATAAAAAAATCAGAAATTTATATTAAATAAATCAAATATAATAAAGCTTTGTTAACAATATCCTTGCCCCTTGCAAACATGTTTTTGAATATTTTTGAGAAGTCGAAGGAAACAGTTATACCAACTCACATTATCAGTTGCCAGTTTATTAACCTCATCGATATATCAAACAAAAAAGATCCACAGTAGCCAGCTATTTGCAGCTATATTCAGCGAAATTTGACACCTAACAAAATCCATAAAATGTTAAATGTTCAGCTCATTTTGGCGGGGTCGCATTCCAATAGATTATTAACGAGCTGTGTTTTATTCCGACGCCCACTCTCAAAGAGAAGAAGAAGCCGCCGCGTCAACGTTGCCATTCACTTTCAACGCCTTTGAAGATTTGAGTTTCATTTTGTTGTTGTTTTCCATTTGTTGTTTGCCACCTCATTTGGCGTTATCTTTGTGTGTTGCGTCTTAATTGCAATTAGCTATGAAAATGTTGTATATAAAACGGAACCAGACCCTTTATCTAACCATAGATCGTGTTATCTATGCAATCTGCTAATCAGTTTGCCTACTTACTTAGTCAGCTACTACTATGTAGAAACAAATTATCAAGTATCAACAAATTAGCATAACTTGAATATTAACAAAAACAAAACCCTAATAAACCCGTTGTTCTGGTAACGAGCCATCGAGATCTGTCTTTAACGATTTGTTTGGCCTCTTTATATTTTTCAATCGTCGGAGTTTTGGGAAGACAAAATAGTTTCATTGTTTTCACTAATGTGATTGCCGTCAAAAAATTCATTTGCGATTCGCAGCGCAGCTGATTAATCAATATTAAAAGCCGTCTTTATATAGTATTTCGTCTGTTTTATTTTTTTTTCATATCAAACAAATAACAGCACTTAATTAAAACCAGAGATAGAGTATACATATAAAAAAAAAAACAACAACATATTTTTAAACGATACAAGAGAAACTCTGAAAAATAAATAATCTGCGGCAATATGCGTAGCGCTACATTATTTTGCCATAAATGAATAAATTAAATAGTTTATTGGAATTTGATTTGCTTTACATATGTACATATATTAATGCAATCATTCAAATGATTGATGAATAATGCCAGAAAAAAATGTTAAAAAAAAATACTTCAAATTGGTGGATTTTTTTGCCTGTAGAAAAACAATTATTAAATATGTATATAAATGTTGGTGGTTGCGAATAATGAAATGTTTTACTACTTTATTTTTAAATATTTGTTTTTAAGCTTAAAACAAATGTAATCATCAAATTGGAAATTTCGTTAAATCGCTGCAACGCCTTCAAAGGGCAAACATGGCAATGCTTGCGGCTCGTTTTTGTCAGCCCAGAAACCCTTTACTCGTGGCAACAATTTAAAATCGATTAATAATCAACGCCTGGGACCACCAGCTGTGATCTAACTTTTGAAGCTAAAAGCCGCGCAAACATCTCTTGTGTGTACCATTTGTTAATTCGGTTTCTATTTCTCTAGGCAAGGCGTTGCCCATAACATTGTTTATTAGAATTTTAAATCAAGGCAGCATTTTAACATGTTTTCAGTAGCTTTGACAGCAAAAAAACCCAAATCAGGCCATTTTTTTTTTTATCGCCATCTGTAATTTAACGCGTGCCTGGCAGCCAGCTCATTTTTTTGTCAAGTTTGTTATGATCATAAATATTTGAAAAAGGTATATGTATTTTGTTTATTAACTGCATGCCCTCAATGACAAAACTAATCAAAGAAACTTTGCCTAATGATGCTTTAATTGTCTCATTTTCGATACGCCGCGATATAATACCAATATTTGGAATCTCTTTCTTTTTGAAGGTTTTTGTTTTATTGATTTTTTAGCACGCAATTAAAATTCATGGCATATCATTTTCTGTCGCCCAATTTTTTTGGGCCACCCGCACAAAGAAAATCATTAAGGTCCTTTTGATAGTTTTGTTTGGCACTCGATGTCATTTGATATGTTTGGGTTACATATTCTCATATACCAAACAAACAATTTTCCCAGTATATATTGCTTTTTCACTTTGTGCTCCACTTGATGGCCAAAATTTGATGAGAGCTGAGCTCTTTTTTCTCTATGCGCATAACAAAAGCCCAATAATATAAAATGCATTATTAACAGCAACAAAATGAGAAAATAACTGTCATTTTTGTATGAGTTGCTGGGATCAAAATATGTTTACCATATTGTATAATGGAAAATACTTTTAGGGGCAAGCCATGTTGGCATAGAATTAAGTTGCTTAATAGAAATTTTCTATATGTAAATATTTCAAGCAGTAACAATATGGTATTTATGGCATCAATAAATATGGTTGAGTAAAGAGTATTAACAAAAAGTGCCATTAACTTGATTTAAGTCAGATTTACGAACGTTTTGAAATTTATTCAGGGGAAAAATATGAACTCCAATTGTGGAAAAATATATGTTCATTTTTTAAAATAATATTTTTATCAAACATTTTTTCACTCAATTTGTTGTATAATTATTAACAACCTGGCTTAAATGATTTAAAAATTATATTTTTGTTCAGTATCTGCTTAATATATATAAATATATATAACATCATCTGAGACAGCTTTAACATTTTACTAAACAGACAATTTTCTTATTTAATTTATCTGAATCGAAATTTACTTGAAGAGCTCATTTCATTGAAGCTTGTCTTATTTTTCGTATTTTCATGTTAATGTTTTACATTAAGTAGACGAAAATCATATGCTTATTGTATTCCTCTCTACACACTGTCCAGAAATGTCCCCTCATCCAGTATAAGACGACCATTCATAATTGCGTACGAACTCTCGCACACAACTTTAGCAATTTGTCAATGTTTCAGTTTGTGACAAAGTCAATAATTAACGCTGCTTGTTATAATTTTGTAGGATCGTTAGATTAATGACAAGCATATACAATTCTGCTTTTCGCCCTCTCTCTTCATCTCTTTCACGCACTCACTTACCAACTCTTTCTCGCTCTCTCTTTCTCTCTGTCTCTTTGAAGTAAAGTGCATTTGCTGAAGCTGAAATCCTGTTGATAATTACGCGCAAAAAGCAAATAAAACTATTGTCAACACATTACTAGACTCGGGAAACGTGAAACAGCCAATATCGAAAAATGAGAAGAAAAAAACAACAACATAAAATATTATACACACACGCACACGTGCATAAGAGGCGGCGCCTGCGCAGCTGTTGTAAATTCCGGGCACAACCTTTTGTTACGACTACAGGGCTTAAATGACAGGGTGCGTGCCACGTTGCCTCAGATCCGCATTTGGGTAATTCAAATAATGTTCACACACAGCAAATTTTCAAGGGCGGCCATGTGTGGCACACATTTTCGACAAATTACTACTTGCATTGGGGTGGAAATTATTACTAACTGAAAAAAGAAACAGAAAAAACCAAATTCACATCATAATGCAATAGCTTTAAGGCTTAGTTATGTAGAGCAGCACGTCATGTCATCAAAGGCCAACCAACACAACAACAAAACAAAGTAACTAAAAAAAAAATTTCAAATTCAGCACAAAATCCTTGGAAATGCTGCGAAATGTTGTTGTCAAAGGACAGTGACAAAAGAGTCTTGCTTCCTCTCTCATTCTCTCTCGGTCTTCGGTACTTTGCTTCTGTTTTCTCTGCACGTGTCCCAAATAACTGAATAATTAATAATTTGCTGGTAATGTCATTAAAAAGTTTTTGCTTTGTGCAACATTTTGTGCTCCATGTTGCGCTTTGTGCACTGACAGCCAATTAAAATGTGAAAAGTTCACAATTTTTGGATACCCTCCAAACATAATGTGCTATAAAAAAGCGGTGTGTTAGACTAAAAGCACAATTTGTTGAAACTAAAAAATAAATACTTTTAAATACTTTATATATCAGTCTTAGTGATTTTTTAAATCGAGTTGTTTGCTATACCTTTTACAGGGTATTTTGAAACCTTTATTATACTACTTAGAGTGCTTCAAAGAAACCTCAAAAACATTTCCATATACCTTTTGCGTTTTAACTTAACAACTGAACAATAAAAATTTCTTACTTATATTAAAACACAACTGCTTAAGTTGCTTTAGGTTAAGTAAACCAATTAAGTTGTTGATTGAAGTTTTTTGGAAAAAGATAAAATAGTTCAGTAAGAAAATGTTAAATGTGTGATTTTATTTGATGTCAAAGGGATGTTAAAATTCCATTATAAGTTTAAGTTTGAATATGCTTAAATCTAAATAAAATAATGTAAACTATAACTCTCTCTTATCTTTAATTTTCATTACAGCCCGCCGAAGCTACAATCAGCCACAAGATGTATATTGATTAACGGAATAGTAAACAATTAAGGGTATATATTCCCACTAAAAAATAACCCCCAGCACCCCAACAGTGGGTCAAAAGCAAACCCAATGAATAATGTGTAAAACCAGCAATTAAAACGAGCCGGCAAAGCCTCGAAAAACACAAACCCAAACACAGCAACTTTCAATTTAATAATTAACTTGCAACGCACACACAGAAAGTAGCTGAATATAAAATACGAAACACCAACAGCAACAACTGATACAGTAACAACACAAATAACGACAACGCTCAACGCGTGCCACCAGGCATAAAATGGCGGCACGACGTTGCCCGTTGGCATCGCCGAAGGGGCGAGTTGGAGTAGGAGTAGGATACCAACCGCAAAGGATATGTAGTATTAAAAACATGCTGTTGCTGCCACACATGTTGCTATTGTTGTGTCTGGCTCTAGCAACAGCAGCAAGACAGCAGCAACAACCTTCAACTAGTTATGCTGGATTAAGTGCAGAGAATGCAGCTCGAATGCTTGCTGGCAGTCCTGGCGATATCCCAGAGAGTCCTTTGCAACAGCAACAGCAACAGCAGCACAGTGAAATGTCGCTAGTGTTGCCACATGATACCTATCCGGGATTTAGCATCAAGAAATTCAAAACGCATCCACTGCATCAGCACAACAAAACAGCAGCAGCAACAGCGGCAACAGTTGCTTCCAGCGCTCCAGCTGCCTATCATATGTTGGATAGTGATTATTCCAAGTATTTTACAGTCTTGGATGATGGTGTTGTTATGACCACAGCGGATATATCGCCGCTAGTTAATCGACCCGTCCAACTAGTTGTTGTCGAGCAGACACCCAACGCAACAAATACGCATAACCTTCAGCTGTTTGTCATGCATCGCAAGGATATGTTGCGTTTCTCGGGTTCCTTGCTGGATGCGAGCGGTGAAGTGCGTGAAAATCATCCAGCAGGCACTCGAGTGCGTGGTGTGCCCCTAATGCAGGCGTTTAGTGGTTCGATTCTGGATGAGGAACTCGCCAAGCCAAAGAAAGTGCGCTACACCATCATCGATGGCAATGTGAACGACGCCTTTGCCCTGCAAGAGCGTCGTGCCAATCAGAATGTTAAATCGAATGCCAAATCATTGACGATCGAAGGTGATGATGAAGCGGGAGTTTGGCTGGTCACAAATCGTCCCTTGGATCGCGAGGAACGTGCCCATTATGATCTCTCTGTGGAGGCTTCCGACGTGGATGGTTTGGATAAAACAGTTTCGAAAATACAAATCACAGTACTCGATGAGAACGATAATCGACCCGTATTCAAGTCGCAGGATTACAAATTTGCCATTGCCGGCAAGAAATCACTGAATATGGATGGCAACAGTAGCATTAGTTTTCAAAGGTTTGCCATACTGGGTAAAGTTGAGGCGACTGATGCTGATGGTGATAAGATTGCTTATCGTTTGAAATCTTCGAGTAATATTGTCATCATAGTACCACAAACCGGAGAAATAATGTTGGCAGGTGAACCTACCTCAAATGAACTACTGCTCGAAGTGATTGCTCATGATCTGCGCTATCCCAGTTTGCTCAGTGCACAGCCTGCGAAGGTTTTACTCGAGTTCTTGGCACCCGAACCTGTATCGTTTATAATGCAACATCTGGAGCACGATGAGGTCAATGCACATTCGCATCATCGTGAAAAGCGACGCGTGACACGAGCTGTTCGACCCACAAAACGTATCGAATTCACAGAAGCCGATGGAGACACAGAGGGAAAATCTGTATTCCAATTGGAGAAGGAAACGGATAAGGAGACATTTAAAATACGCGATGATAATCCATGGGTAACAGTGGAAACAAATGGTGCGGTTCGTGTGAAAAAGAAGTGGGACTATGAGGAACTTGGCCCCGATAAGACTATCGATTTTTGGGTTATCATCACTAATATGGGACATAATGGTGAGTAGAGATTATAAATATTCCTAAACTAAATGTTACAAGTTTAATAGGCAAAAGGATGATAAAGATTTTCTATTGAACAAGTTCTGTACGAAAAATGTACTTTATCATACTCTTCATTTGTTTTCTCTAAATTTATCTCTTGTCAATATACGGTTCTGTGCACAGCGTTTTGAATTGTCTCTCTATTTTTTCTGGCTAATTTGTTTTCTTTCCTTCTCATAATTGGATTGTCAATTTGTCTGTCTGGTATCTCACTTTGAAAGCAGATATAATGAAGCACTGACATATTTAAATGTCTCGAATTTAACAGGCAGACAGAGAGCTCAAAGCAATAACCAATCCATTTATAGCTACAACAGACGCAACTAAACTTAGACACAGACAATTAGAAAATACTGTGTTAGCATATTTATAGCTATTGGGGGTGGTTCTTCTTGGGAAATCGTGAATGGAAAAAGCATTTAAAGAACATTTTCTTAGTTAAATCGTAAATAACTAAGGCTCAAGTGTATTGAAACCAAATTTCAGCTAGTCAACTGACTATTTTCAATGTTAGTTTTTCACAGAAAGTCATTTCAATGTAATTGAATTTTTATTAAAATTTGGAGAAAAAAAATAAAGGGAATTTGTGTTTTTCAGAGAAATCAAAACGTCAATGCAAAAAGGTATCAAAAGTGTTTTGGATATTCAAATTATTGTCATGACAAGTAATTAGACTCGAAGTGAAAGGAACAGAAAGCATATCAAAGTGACAGAAAGAGGAGATGTTATGGTATGTTGCCACATATTTGTTGGCCATTGTGTTGCCATGCTTTTTGAGCTATTTCAAGCGTAACTCAATAAGCAAATATTGAAGACATATTTAACACGAGAATAAACATCTCACAAACTGAGCAGCCAGCAGGACGAACCAACCACACCAACAATGATGATGTTGATGGGCAGGGAACCAATCAATTTTGCCAAACATTCTGACAGTCTGGACTGGACGGGACAAACCAAACCAAACCAAACCAACCAACCAACCAACCAATCTACCTAACTAACAATCCATCTACCTGCCTGTGTGTCCACTGACTGGACAACTGTCTTTTTGACTATTTGTCGGGCTCGTTTCGATTGAATTCGTCGCTCACTCTTCTGATTCGTTGACCAAATAGCATTGGGTACAATGGTCATTGGATAGGCCCACACGTCTCATATTGATGTCAATTTGACATGAGTCGCACCAAAAAAAGTTCAACTAGAAACTGACAGACAGGCTCATGAATTGTTCAAAAAAAAATATGCACTCGCTTCAAGCAAACAAAGTTAGAGATAGAGAGAGAGAGAACAGTTGCCATAGCTTAAAACCAATGTCTGACTGGGTTTTTTGCCTATCTGGAAATGCCCTGTAAAAGGAAACTTAACAAGCTAAAACAATCAAGTTTTTTACATGTTTAAATTTATATCTTCAGTTAGCTATTCTGCAAATTTCCGAATAATGGCTTAAAATAACTAAAATTACTCAAGATATAGTTTTTCATCGTTAGTATTTAAATAAACTTTTTCCTACTTTTAAACTTGCTACATGGTATTTTCTAGTCTATTATTTAGTTCTACTCGCATTTGCTGAAGCTTTTTTGCGCATTGCACTCGTTAATTGTGATAGGCAACAATGTTGTGGGGTTGATGGGGTTTTTTAATTTGGCTATGGGTCTGGGTCTCGGCCTGGGTCGGGACTGCCACTGAAATTGAGGTAAGGAGCAGTGACTTGTTCCACTGTTCTGTTCTGTTCTGTCAGTTAATTAAAAATGTTACCATTAATTCATTCATGTTTGTAGTTCAGCAGAAAGAACAACACTGACGCACTTTATCTGTCTTATGGCACTTTTCACAGTTGATTTGCATACATTTTTTATTGAGTTTTCTTAACGCCGACTACTCCAACCCAGAGCATCAACTTATTAAATATTCATTTTGTTCTTAAGTGCTGTTGATGATGAAAAATCGTTGGCACTTGGCAGAAAGGTTGCAAAAAAACTGTGCTTTTAACAACACTGAAACATTTCTGTGTTCCTTTGCGTAACAGAAATTACTGAAACATTGAATTATTTTTCTTTTAATTTTCAAGTGCCCCAATTTTGAATAACAAATGGAAAAACTCAGCAAGCCACTTGAGAAACTTAACCCAAAGAACCAAAATCTTTATCCTTATCCCAGGGCACTTTTCTTTTCTACCTTATCAAGAAATGCTTAACTAGAAGTACAAGTACTAAACTATATCTTAGAATTTTTCAATTTCCATATGCGTTGCACTGTAGTATGTGCTCTGATTGTTACGGTTGCTGCCACTTGCAACTTGAGTTCATGTTTGTCACGCTCAAACAACAATGAAACACAATATACGATGCCAGTGGGAATGCCACTTGTGCGCGCCAGGACATAAATGCCAGATAAACATAATTCATCTAGTTACAAAAGGAAACCAAAAACAAAGTTCGAAAAAAAAACAAAAAAGAAAGAAACACTTAACATTGCATTGCAGTTGACGTAGGCGTTGTTAGTTGGTAGTTTTTCTTTTTGAGTAAAGAACAAAAAAATGTACGACAATATTTTTCATTCATTTAAAATGCTACGCCAATGCACAGCAGACTGTGAAAATAATAGACATAGACAGAGAGAGGATTTAAAAAAAGAGAGCGTGGAATGCTGGAAGTGAAACGCATCGCAACAAAATGGAATATCAAACAGCTGCTGAGCAGGCGCTGTACTCTTGAGAGAGAGAGAGTTTTGCATATTTCAAGGGTTGGGTTATCAAAAAAGTCCAACAGGAAAACAGGCTCTTAACAATTAGAAAAGAACCCCTCCACCGAATTGGTGTCTTTGTTCAGTATCAACGCATGCTTTGATGCAGATTTCCAAAACATAGTTAAATGATATACGGTATTTTTTTGGTGGGGTTTGTTAAGGTTTGAGGGCATTCCGTTGATTGCATTGATTGAAGTCGTTTCGTTACCACTCGAATAACGCGATTTTTCTTTGCCTCCTTTTGCCAAAAAAGAAACTATACAGAAAGAATAAATTTATGCACTGCCTCAAGGGTTGGCTTCAATGTTGTTGCTGTTGTTGTTGCTGTGTTTTTATGCTTTAACATTCCGTCACTAAAGGCACTAAAGGGAGGCAATGCAGTCGTCATACATAATGTAGAATAAGGGAAAAGCACTATAAAAAAGAGAGAAAGGATATGAACTTTGCTTGTTTTAGTTATACCCTTTAATCGGTGAAATTAAAGAAAAAGAGAAGAAAGGCTTTTCGCTAAAGTTTCTTTTGGGTTCTGTTTCAAAAAGTTTTCAGACTTGAGTTTCCTTCATTCTATACATAGTTTAAATTATCTGTTCTTAACTAAAAAGTAATACTAGGATAAGGCCTAGTCAATCACTCTTCGTCTTGTTATCCTTCGTTTGTTTTTTGTGTGTTTGCCATGTTCAAACAACAACAACAACAAAAGAAAGGGAAAAGGCATGCAATTTATGCAGTGCATGAAAAATGAAAACTTGCACGCATGCAAAACGCAAACAACAACAACTAGAGGAACAACAGGACACAGTTGCATAAGCTAGAACCAGACAAAAAAGAGGGGGCGGTGTTGTAGTTGATATTCTTAAGTTATGCAATAGCTTGTTGCATACCCCCCTCATTTCCATTTCCCCAAAGCGAGTGCGTGGCAGGTGGCATGTGGCAAGTTTCTGGTTGCTGTTGCTGCTGCTGCTGCTGCTGTTTTACCTTTCGGCTTAAAGATTGCAAAAACGTAAAAACTGTAAAAACCAGGAAACTTTTTTGGCTACTATTATTGAGCTTTGCTCTTAGAGGATGTAACTGGTTTGGTTCTGTTTTTGTTTTCTTTTTGGGTTCATTTTTTGGTTTTGCGATAAAAACTTTGTTAGCCAGAAAAACAATGGGAAAATGCTCAAGCAAAACTAATGTTTCGATGCTATCAGCTGTAGCAGGACTCGCAAAAGTTTTAAGAGTGCAACAAAAGCAGGCGGCTTGGCTGGCTTCTGGGGCACAAAAAACGAATGAAAATTAGTTTCTAGATAAAAACGTCATAAACTACAGCTGCAGTGCAGAACAGAACAGCGTTAAACATGCAACTGTGCAACAAAGCATTCGTTAATTTTTATTGCTCCACCCACCAAAAAACACGAAAAGGGAGCAAAAGTTGCAGCAACATATTGTCATAAATTATGAAAATGCAAATTTGTAAGTTTCGTCGCGGCAAAGTCATGAAATCGACTCTCAAAATAAACGCTGCTTTTCTTACAAAGTTGAGTAATTGCCTAAACTAAACATTCATACACAAGGGTTGACTTGGTTAATTAAAGCTTAGTTAAGCATTTATTTCATGCTTAATATGCATGCAACACAATAAAGACTCAAGGACCAATTTCAAAGGGCTTAAAGCTTTGGTGTTAAAATCTTAAAAAAAAAAACATTTTAAAATTAAATTTTCACTCAATTTTAGCTCTATTTAAGAATTATGTTTGAGAGTTTGTGTTTATTCTTGCTTAAAATCTCAAGTTCTACAGAATACTCATTTCCAAAACCTCTTCAAAATTCATTTCGACTTCATTGCCCCAAAAATCTACTATTATTTCAACTACTAATTTAGGTTTTTGCAATCATTTCCCAGACCTTTCTTTGTTTTTTTTTTTTTTTTTAACTGCTTGCAAAATAAATTAGAAACGAACGGTTTGCTTTTTCATATGTGCAGCATTTGTTTTTCCAAACCCTTCTACATTTGAATGTTCTGTTGAATACCTAAAGTTGAGTCCTTCTGAATTTTAAAGCACATGTTTTTGTTGTTGGTTTATTTTTTCTATTTTTGTTGTTGTCCAGAGTTGTGCAGAAAAATAACATTGAGTAGAAATTATTTATGGCATATTTTATTTTGATGTTTTTCACTTGCTTCTCGAATTGTGTTGTTGTTATTCTTAGTGATGCTGCAGCAGTTGCCATTCATTCATTCATTCATCCGTCTGTCCATTCATCCATCCATCTGACCTCGGAGCTGCTTGTACTTCTGCTGTTTCTGTTACTGCATCGTGTTGCTCTTCTGGCTCCCAAAGTGTTTTGGCCTAAATTTTGAAGAGCTGCCATGCTGAGTAAATCGCACGCAAGCGAAAACTTTCGCGGCATAAATTTTCTATATGGTTAAAAGGGCCAGGAAACACACATCTGTACATCAGCGAGTTTTCTTTTTTTTTCTTCAATGTGACAGTCGACAAGCATAGTAAAATGTACGTTGAGCAAGTTCTGAGTTTAAGCTACATAAAATCTATATTGTACGCATATACAAATTTTATGCACTTCAAGAAAAATATGTGGAGAATTATGACTTTCTGGAGACTATAAATAGAGTAAGGAAAAATATAGGGGAACTTTCATATCTAAAAGAAAATTATTTTAGTTGTTTTCGATACCAAAAGTGTTGAATAATTTTTCGAAAAATATTCAAAATATAGAGCTACATACAATATGCAAATTTTATTGGGATTTTCAACATTAAATTTCTCCATGTGCTTGCTTTAAGTTTTAGTTGCAGTTGCAGTCTTTGTTGTTGTTGGGCAACCTTCGAAGGCAGCGAAATGCTTTAAACAAAAAACAATGGAAAACGCACAAGAACAACAACTACAACAACAAGTGTGTCACACACACACACACACACACACACACACAGACACACAAAGCTGGGCGTTTGGGTTGTTTTTCATGTTTTTCTTGCAATTTTTGTTTTTGGCTTGGGCTATGCGTGCTTGCGAGTCAAGCCTTACTTTTGTCTGTTTTGTGTAAACTTTATAAATATATATGTTTATATAAATGTTTTTATATAAATAACACATGCGTTTGTATATAAGCGTTTATATGTAAGGATCTTAACCCAAATTATATATGTAAATCGCTTTTGTTGTTGCTGACCAAAAATATTTTGACAGTCAATTTGATGGCTAACGATTGTTTAGCTTTTATTGCTGTTGTAATCACTGCTGTTGTTGTTGTTGTAGCTTGTGGCTTTTATTTATGTTGAAATCGTTGGTTATCAAGAGCTCCGGCTTTCAAAAATCTAATTGGAATTGTGCACTTAAAATAACATTTGTCGTGCGGTTTAGTCGACAACACGTACTTGAGTTATTAGTGGTTGCCCGTTTAGAAACCTGTTTAAAAATTTGAGCACAAAGCGACGCTTTAAAGAGATATTTGAACAACTGCTCATTTTGGCAAAATACAAATACAAAAATGCAACTTAAAATAGACAAAATGCCAAGTATTATTTATAAGTGATGAAAAATATTTAGAATTACTTCATATTGATTTTTATTAGTTTATAACAATTTCAGAATTCAGATTACGTTTTGCGAATCAATTGAAACCATTTTTATTTGTTAGCAAATATTTTGCAACTTAAAAATGCCCGAAAGTAAACGCTCCTTCAATGTACAAAAATCAACATCAGCCAAATATGAAAATACATGAAAATTGCATCAAGTGTTTGGACAAATTAGTTAACAAGAAAAATTACTCAAGCGTATACAAATGCCAGATTTGTATATTCGTATTGCTAATTCGAGTGTGATTTTATTTTCCTTGGCCAAGGCAAACACAACACTCAAAACACTGAAAGAGAAAGATATAACAACAAGAGCTTGTTATTTATTTTTTGCCACTTAATGATAATTTTGTGTACGACAGCTGTAAAGGCAGCAAATAAGGAAAATAAGTTTAAAAAAAGAAGGAAAAAAAATGCTTGTTTTTTTTTGTTCCATTTGTGCAAACATATTTGCCATCGACGTTGTTTGTTTGTTTTTTGGTTTGTTTTAACTGCAGCTTTCAATTAGCTAGAGCATATGTTGCAAACACAAACAAACACATCTCCATACGTTTTATAGCGTGGCACTTAAAAGTAGGCAACAGAAAGTTACAATTCCATATTGCTGGTCAAGCCAAGCATACAATTTTATAGCTGGGCGTTTTAGTAGCAAAGTCTACTTTGTGTATATGATTAGCTCTGCTGAGTTTTTCTTTGGCTCATTTGCTGCATTCTTTTTGCTGGCAGTCTGCCCAGAAGTACTACCTCTAAAAAGCTGCTATAAACAACCTACAAGCAAAGAAAAAAAAATGGTATAATAGGTTTTTGGAAGATTATTATAGATTGCAATATGTGAAACTACAATGGAAAATTGAAAAAAATTATTCAAGGGAATTCTTAAGCTAAAAAGAAATTTCTTCATTTTTACTTTAGAGCTTATTATTTTATTTAAAATAAATATAAATAGAATATAAAGAAATGTTTTAAAACCTTCGAATTAAGTCTGAAAAGTTTGATTGAAGCTTTTCAAACACTGTTTTGCTTCCAAGAATTGTAATAAGCCTTGATTTTGTTGGCAACAGCCGTGTCAACAACAACAGCAAGAAACAACACCAACAACTTTATTGACAGGACCAACAAAAAAGTCAAAGTTCAGCTAAAAATTGTACGCTCTGTCGCATTTTGTCTAGCACACTGGCAAAAAATTAAGCAAACGGAAAAGCAACAACTGTTGGCAAATTTTAACAAAACAATAAATAAATATATTTTCTTCTTCTATTTTTGTTGTAGCTGCCATCTTTCTGCTCTTATGTCTTACGTTTACTTTTCGCATTTTTTGGCAGCTTGTTCGTTTCTCTTTCTCTCTCGCTCTGTGTTTTCCTCGTGTTCTGTCTATAATTCTTTGTGTTCGTGTTATTATTCCATTTGTCGTTTAGTTTTCTACGAGCATTTCCTGTTTTGACTGCACAAATGTGCGCCATTATTTATCATTGGACGCCATTATGTTTTATGTTTTAGCCATTGCATTCGCCCTGGCCGCCATTTTGCCAGAACAACAACAACATTAAAAAATCCCATCGCGTAAAGATTTTCTGGCGGCAGAGGTCGCCGCTGCCACTGCTGCTGCTGCTGCTGTTGCTGCTGCCATGGCAACCAAACTCTGGCTACTCAAATCTAAAGGGCGCCATTTTGTTGCCATTTTCGTTCTGTTTGCCTTTTGTAGTGAAGCCTAAAGACCCTTAGGCATTTTAGCTCTGAATGAAACACTCTCTCTCTCTCTCTCTCTCTCTCTCTGTCTCTCTCTCTCTCTCTCTCTTTGCCAAGCATTCGTTGCTTTTTTGGCTTTTTGCCAGTTTCGTTGATTTCATTGCGACTGTCTCTTCCGATTATGCTGTGTGGCTGGCTTGCAACTTTGCTTTTGCGGCTTTGCAACCAACTCAAAAAGGAAGAACAAAGAAAAAAAAAAGAATTCAGCCTGCCGCTGCTGACAGGCTTTGTACTCATCTGGCTTTTAAAGCGGATTGTTTGCACAGAGCGTAGACCGAGTCTGCAACATTTGCTCATTTTTTGGTTTATTTGTTTGTCCAAAAACAACATTTTCAATTTAATTTTGCATAATAATTTATATTAGTGGCATGTGTCGAATATTAAATTAGAAAATTCGTATAATTGTATAAATTGTGTTTCAATTGTTTTGCTATTTAAGTTCTTAAAGGTTATTTGCTCGATTTATTATTCTAGCAAAATTGATAACTTATCGATTAATTGTCCAAGTTGTACCTTTACCTAGTCGTTCGTAACGTAAGCTGTTTTCAAATGAAAATGCAATTTAGCCCTGTCAATAACAATCAAACTGCCAATCAATCAATCAATCCATAAAACATTCAGCACACACACAAACAGTTTCCAATTGCTTTGCTCTTCAATAAATTGCATTTTAATAGCCATCAAACTGTGCGCCCCATGCCCACTAAATGTTATTTAGTTAAAAGGAAAAAACAGAAAAAAATATTTTCGTTCAAATATAAATGGTTTACAACATTTTCATGTGAATTCTTGTGTTAAAAACTATAAAGAAAATCGCAACTACAAAACTTGCCACTTGCCACTCACCATTCCTGGCCACGCCTCCCCTCTGTCAGAAGTTTTTTTAAAAATTACTTGCGAACACGGTTTTTGCTATTGCATTTGCTTTGCCTTGTTTGCCATTTGTATTGCTTGCGTTCGCACATCCGTTTTGGCAAACGCCGCAGTAATAATTCATGGCACAAATTGCGTTTATTACAACAAATATATATATACTAGAGCGTAACGGTCAGTGAAACAAACTAACCAACAGATTGGTTAGTGTAAAGGAGAAAGAACAGGCGTAGCCGGAAGAGTCCGAAAGGAACTTGAACATTCTACACCCTGTGCAGAAATCTGTTTTACAATGAAAGAATTTGCAATGCAAAGAAGGGGTGGGGCGTAGTATAGCTACACGGTAAAAAAAAGAAAACCAATTATATAGGAAAAACAGATTTGAAGAATTTTATTCGGTAATTAACCTTTTCCCATCTTTGCAAATTTCTTAAAAATATTTATCTTTCGCTTAGGATTAATATCTACCGTAACTTTTCTAATCTCAGTGTTGTTCGCAGAATTTTGCGCTGTGTAGACACATTTTTTTTCTTTTATTGCGGCAGTTATTTATTACAGTTAACAAGCGACACCGTGTGATTTGTGTGGGCGTCGTCCTTTGTTGTTAGTTGGCTAACAGCTACAACAACAAACAACAACACGTCATGGTCTAATTGGCAGCGCACGCCAAAATTAAGTTATTATACACACATACACACACACACTATAACAGTGTTCACGAGCAGTTAACGCACAGCAGCAGCAACGGCGACGTCTTTACACTTGATTTGAGTTTGGTGTTGCAACAACAACTGGCCACAAATCACAATCTCAATACCAAAGTGCGTGGCGGGCTGCCAGTTGATCCATGAAATTGTTACATGTCAATGATTTTGATTTAGCCACATGCCGCATGCCACGCCGCATGCTAATAAAATTAGTGGCATGCAAATAGATAAATAAACTTTGCCATTTACATTTTGTGGCTACTTTTTTTGTTCACCTTTTTTTTGACACAAAAAACTTATATGCTGTGCATAAAAAAATCTATAATCAAATTTGATATTGCGTCAATAAAAAGGTTTAAAAAAAGTGTATTACCTGAACATCGTAAAGAAACTTTAATCCAATTAATGGCAGCACATTAAAATGCTAATCGTTAACTCTTTTTGTAATCCTTACAAAGGCTTTTTTCATCATAATAATGGAGCTTTTACAAAAAAATGATTTTTTTTCAACGTAATTATTTTATTACATTATATAGAATATTTTTGTTTGACAGATTTGCGCATAACAGGCTCATTAGCCTAATGCAAAATCAATGAATTTTTATGGAACATTTTTTTTTTTTTTGCATTAATAAATAAATAATAAAAGACACGTTTAAATATTCTGTATTATATAACATAACAGAAATATTTTATTGATTTTAGTAAAATTTCCGACGTATTTTTAATCTTCCGTTCTAAGTCCACAAATTGTTGGTGCACAAAACTTTTTAAGCACAACATTAAATACGAAATAAAATGCTGCTTAATGGATTTGTATATTTGCGGGCCCGATTTACTATATCAACGAAGCGTGAATGCAAAATACAAAATACACAAACGCAATAAACTCGTAATCTTTTTTATGTGATTTGTTTTTTAAACTTTCGCACAGTGAAATACAAATCAAACAGCAGGTGGACTTTTCTCGCCAGCCATTTTGTTTTCACATTGCAAATACAAATTGTTCGACGAGATTTTTTCCCTTTTATTTTGTGTTGACCAAAAAAAGTGAAAAAACAATAAAAAACTTTCCCCAGCGAAGAACAAAAAAAGAAATAGTCTGTACATGCTGTGGACATTGGGCTGAAATTTGTTTTTGCACAGCCAACATGAAATTGTGTGCATCCCCTGGTACTGTCACAGGCATAGTGTGTTCACTTTTATCATACATATAGTACAGTGGCTACCAAATGTCCGACCCCCCGTCAACGTTTACTCATTAAAATGCAAAATGCTCACAGTGGTGCTGTGCATTTGGTGGTTACCACAGTACCAGCAACAGCAAGCAACAAAAAAAAATCGGACAGTGTTTGGATCGTTGGGAGTCGAAAGCGCGAGGTCTTTAATGACAACATGGTCAACATGGCTTGAACTGAACCGAACTGAACTGAATTGAACAGAACATGGCTTGTAAATTGCAACGCCATTTGCAGTGGTTTCAACTTTATTCAATGGACGTTCGTATACGTACGTACGTATGCCAAAAAGTGCGTGTCAGATGGCACAAAACAACAAGCGCATCATTTACCATTTAGGCTTTTGTTGTTTTAAAAACATTTACACACACACATTTTCACGCATATTTACTTTTAATTTGAGCAATTTTCCATCACTCAATTTGATCGTTTTCATTTAAATCGTCGGATGGGGTGGTGGTATCGGGCGTCTATCTGTATATTGTCTATATTGCCACAAATCAGCATTAGCATTAAAAAAAGAAGAAAACAGCCACTTAAATGTGCTGAGCCGTTTTGTGTGTGTGTGGCAAAAACGTTAAACACATTTTTATAGCATACTTTTCAGCTGTCACTTTATGAGCTTTCATTGAGAATGAACATTATTGTGGTTCGAAGCTTATTAAAGTCAGGCTTGAAATCATATCATAGATTTAAGGGATAATATGTGATTTGATAAAATAGATTATATTGTTCAATAAGATAAAGTTTATAGCAAGAGATTAAATATATAATAGAAGGAAGAATGCTGACAAGCTGCGAATCATGATGGAAAACTCAATAAGTACAAGTAATAATATAAACTTGTTTAATGCTTTGTTGACTCTTATGAGACTTTCATAAATATATATGAATAAATAATCAAACAATGTAAAGGCGAAGCTAAAAGTTATTTGAAATTGATTCTCATTAATCTATTTATTTCTTATAAATTCAACAAACACATTTTGGCTTGGTAAAGATTGCTTCCTGACCAAGCCATTCATGTACTGGAGTGCAAAGTCATTGAAAATTCAAAAGTCACAATAACAAATGTTGTTTATCAGTGACTTTTACAGATCAATGCATTTAACCCTTAAGAAAGATTTATGTACTTTGACGGAAGAAAACTTTAAAATGTTCTTTTCCTCTTTCTCTCTCTCACTCTCTCTCTCGCTCGCTCGCATTGACTCTTAAAGCACTCAATATTGTGCAAAGCTTACAAAAAAAAAATAACAAAGAGTAGAAGAGAAACTAATGTGGCATGGCAATATGCAATATGCCGTGTGCCTGGCGGTCCTTAATGACTAACGGGGGGGCCTGCTCTAACGTAGAGATTTTCACCAGATTCATCAGCTCCTGGCGTCTCCTTACCTGCCCGCCTGCCATTGCTATTGGTTTGATTGGTATGCGCCAGTGGTGTCCGCAGGCTGTTACTGTCTACAGCATCTGCTAGAGCTTCTACTGATGTTGGGTTTGAAAATTGCAATCAAGTTCAGAGTTAGGAGCGGGAGTCAAGCGCAGCACACAATCGCCATCAAACTCAATCAGGCAGGCTCACGGCTGATGGCAGGATAACTCCCAGATATAAAGCACATGGAACATCAGCAGCAGCAGAAGCATTGCTTGCAGTCATGTTAGCCGTTAAAGAAAATTTCATTAATTTTCGCTTAATGCCTGCCATGTGCGCAATTTTACTTTAGCTCTCACACAGCCGAGAGCTTTTGCTGGTATAAACTACCGAGAAAATAAATTTACTATGACTGCAAACTTAATAAAGTGAATAATAATTTTTTGCTTTTAACTTTTATAATATTGTGTGATGAAGAATTTGATTAACAATTGTTATTTGAAATACAGTTTTTTATTTATAGAAAAGATATTTTTCAGTATATTTTTATACCCTGGATCCATAAAATGGGTAAAAACGGTAAAGGGTATAATGGCTTTGTGCAAAAGTATGTAACAGGCAGAAGGAAGCATCTCTGACCCCATAGAGTATATATATTATTGATCAGCATCAACAGCCGAATCGATATGGCCATGTCCGTCTGTCCTTCAGTATGAACGCGTCGATCTTAGAGACTACAAGAGCTAGAGACTTCAGGTTTTCAATATAAGTTCTCCTATACATAAGCAAAAAAACTTATTTCAAATTGTCGATAACTATTCTGGTTTTCGATATACAAATGGAATCGATTAAAAATATCGAAAATGTAAAAATGCGGGTCGAAATAATAGGTAACGATAGATTTTCCAAAATTTCGTCCAATCAGTTTGGAAACACCGGAGATATCGAGTTGAATCGATTGAAGTTAAGTCAGTTTTTAGTTTTGAGAGCTTTCTTACTTGTTTATATAAAACTAGCCTTAAATTTGTCATTTAGTTTAACTTTCATTTACCAATTTAACATTTAGATTTTCTTACATAAAATGTCATTATATTCTCTAGTTGTGCTGCTCTTACGTTAGTGCCTTCCATTCGGAATGGACCTGACCACGCCCCTTTTTCAGTTAATAGGCTTCTGAGTTCGTTTGCGTAAATTTTAATTGACTCTACGCTTGGCTGAGCAGACAGAGAATTTTTTTTTTGCTCTTGCTTCTTGCTTCTTGCTTACGCGCCTTGCACTAATTAATTTATTAATGTTGGTTTTTTACTATTTTCTGTTAAATTACTTCTTTTTTTATTAACTGTTTTCTCTGCGAAATTGGCAATTAACTAGGAAAATGCAATAAACCATAATAGTACCAAGTGGTTGCTTGGCCAAAAATTGTTGGTCGAGAGAGAAAACATTATGGTTTATGGCTGCTCTGTGTCCACCATTCACCCACATCAGTGTGGCCAAGTGAGAAGAGCTTAACGGATGCGATTGCCAGAGCAATGCTGTTGCTGCCATACAGCCAAAATGAACGATTTAAATTGCAGGCTTTATTTGTCAGAAGAAACGCCAGTACAAAAAAGAGAGAGATAACAAATTGGAGTGAAAGAGAGAGGAGGTAGAAATGTGACACCTACTAAAGTAAAAGTCTTTATGCGAGCAGGCAGCAAGTGAAGCTGATGCTGATGCAAAAGCAGAAGCAGAAGCAAAAGCGGCATCCACAACCTATAACATTATCTTTATCTCTGAAACTGCCAATTTGCTGCCGTGACATGCGGCAAGGCGCGGCAGATAACCAGACACACAGCAGGCAGGCAACAGATCAGACGTTGCAACAGCGTACACTGTACAAAACTTATGGGCAGACAGAATTGACAAACGTATGCTTTAGTAATAAAAAATTTACAAATTATATTAGTTGTATGTTAGTTTTTAGTAGTAGCAAAACATCTTCATGTTATGTTTGTCATTTTATTAACTTGAAAATAAGTTATTTAAGCTAGTTTCGTTTCTCTCTGTGCACAAACCAGACCAACCACAAAAAAAAAACCAAATAGTTTTTGCGCTTCGCTTGTCGCATAATTTTGCATTCAAAAGCATCATTACGCTTACCCCCCACTTTTCTCTGCAACACAAAATCTGCGCCATGAATTTGCCCAATAGACACAAAAAAAAAAAAGAAACACGTTGCTTCCTCCATACAGTTGCCACCAGGTGTTAACTCATTTGCGTAGCTCTTAAGTGAGTCAATAAACGGCAACTCAAACTCATACCGAGGACTGCACGCTGTGTCTCTGTGACAGACTCGACAAATGCATAATATAGTCATATATATAGAATATGTGTATGTATTTATTACATCCATAAATGTGCATAGCATATAGCATATAGCTTCATGTTTGAGAAGAGCTGTGTTTTTGGGTTGGGTTACACAAACAAATTCCCGGTACGTTTGCTAGTTGGAAAAGCTGCTGATTTGCAACGACAAATTTTTAATGTGCTGTCCAATGTCTACATTTGGCTTCTACTAGTAAACCAGTTAACAAAACGCTTCAGGCATCTAAATTATGTGTCTAGACAAAAGCTATTTCAGAACAGAGAGCAGAAAATACAAGATAAGAGCATTAGCTGCATAATTTGAACGGAATCACTTGTAAATAATTGGCTATCAGCGTTGAAACTTGTTAAAGATGATTTATTTGGAGCCTTGTGGAAATCTTCATCAAGATGAAAACGTTTTAATTGAATATGAATTGAATTTCTTGGAACTTGTAAAGTTTGTTATAGGAAAATTTTCTTAGCAACATCAACTGCAATAATTTGCTTTAAGTAAACATTGGTTTTTTCGATTAATCTCACAAAGCTGTTACCCCGGATACATAATCGAAATTCAACCATACTTTATCAATAAGTTCAATGTTTGACTTTAGCTTTAGGCCACTTCTGAAACACATACACATTCGAACATACAATGCCCCTTTTGTGTGGCAGCAGCAGCTTCATTAAATGCACACCCGAATTGCCCCATCAACGAAAGAAAGCAGAGGAAACGAATAAAGTACACATCCCTAACCCATAACGCAAATATTACAAGACTCATAAAAACCATAGCGAATTGCTTTAGCACGTAGTATTTATCGAGGGCATAAACCGAAACCATAAGAAAAGCAAAGAAATGGCAAGTTGAAATGAAGAAGAAATTCATTTGTGGCTTAGACCACCACAAAAAAATACATAGAAAATAATAGAAATGTGAAGTAAAGAACGCAAACGGAATGCCAAAGTCAAGATAAATTTCAACCTGACTGCATTTTAATCAAGCTGAGAGCAAAAACGATACCGAAACCTCCTTCTTCTCCTACCAAATTACGGTCCACCCTAAATATTAAGGGACTTGCCACCTTTTGAGGTTCACGGTTGATGATGTCAGTAGTAATTTTACGGTATGCTGTAGGGTTGCTCAATATGAATTGTTGCCAAGAGCAGAGACGACCAGACTTGCTTCAATAAACCATTTGCAACCCACTCAAATGTACCAAAAGTTAAGTTGCTGTTAAATTGCGACAAAAAAAAAATGAGAAAATCATGAATAAAACGTTGTCTCTCCTTTCTTCCACTTGCATTTTGCTCTCTTTATTTTATGGTCTTGAAATTTGTTGCATAAATAAATGTTGTGCAATGAATTGGCAAACAGACATAACAGATGCTTATAATTATTTTTTAAAGGATTCAATCAAGACTTTTCATACCTTTTCTTTATTAAATAATAAACTTAGCTTTTCTCAATCATCACCCAACTATTTGATTGATTTAAAACAAAGTTCCCTTTAACAATAATATATTCATTCATCAAACTTATTTCTAAAGCAACGCTTTACAATCTTTATTCTATTTGCCCTTGTATTCTACTTCCTCAGACGGTATAAGATCTAATTTTATTCAGCCATAATTGCGTAAGCAGCACTTTTAGCTAGTGTCATTGGCATTTATACCAATTCACACTTCAGCTAACTAGCACTAGAATACATTTCTTATCAAAAATTACCACATGCATTAGCTAGGTGACGAGAACTCGCTGACACCCTCTCTTAAGAAGTCAAAACCATGAGCGGCGCTAACAATAACCAAGGCATCCACAATTTTAACGTTCTGCTTATCGCCGGCAAGGGATGGCTTTCAAAGCCATTCAGCAAGCCATTGTCATCATAAGCCAAAGCCAAAGACAGACTGCAGCCGCCAGAGTGCCAAGGGATGCTGTTGCTGCACTCTTAGACTTTAACTTCAGCTTCTTGGGGGTTATGGGTTAGCCGTGGAACCAACGAACAAACGAACGAAAGAACTTTACCCAAAATGCAACCCGGAAAGGCGCCAGTCAGTGTCTAGCATTTGCTTTGCACTTCAGCGACGTTTGAGACAACAACGATGATGATGACGAAGAGATAAAAGGGGAAGAAAGAACAAAAAACAACATCATTTAATGCCCCGAAAGAATTGTAATACGAGGCTAAAAGCTGCCAGTGTTGAAAACAACGGAAATCTGACTTTGGTGTTTGGGTTTTTTTTTTGTAATTTTTTATTATGATACCCTGTAAGTTTATATATGGAATAATCGCTCAATACGATACTTGATGAAAATCGAAAAGATTGTATCGATAAACATCGATTCATGTTTATGAACAGTTATAAATAGTCAATCGCTAGCTTTTTTCTTGAAGACTTTATAATATTTAAATGTTTTTTCTGTGTTAACTTTTGAGCTTAGTACTTGGTTTGTTTCACCCTTCCAACTTTAACCTTAGGTATTATATCTTGTTGTTTTTGTTTTTTGTCAAGCTTTGCGTTGAGAAACAATACATGGTTGCCACACACACACACACACACACACGCACACATACTCTGAAACAAAGCGAGTCCAAAGCCATCGGCGACAAGTTCATTTTGGGTTTGGGTTGAGGAAGAACAAAGCTGCTTATTGTTTCAATGGATTACGCTAAAACCAGCGACTCTTTGAATGGACTCTGGACTTTTACCTCTTCTTTTCTTTTCTTTTCTTTTCTTTTCATTCGGTTGGGTAGTGTGAAGTGCACAGTGCGAGCGAGTTGAAAGAGGGAGTGTGGCAAAAGTGCGAATCATAAGATGTTGCAGCGTACTTCAGAACGAACACACAGCGAATTCGCAGAGAACGCCTGCCTGATGCTGTTTGTCGTTTAGGGTGGCTGCACTGACGACAACCTACTCTTGTAGCACTCGCCCTTTACCCTACCCTGCCTTGCTTTTCTTTAGAACTTGCCTCACATGCGTGGCAAGCTACTCGTAGCATGCTAGCTAGCTCTAAAGGCGCAACGTCTGGCAAACTTCAAGTGGTTAGCTTCAGCTTCAGGTTTTTTTTTGTTATTTTGCTTCTTTTTTTTTAATAATGCACAATGAACAAATTGTGAGATTGAATTTTATTAAGAATACTTACTGAGCTAAAAAATCTTTTTTTAAAACATTTTTGTGCTTTAAAATTTAATAATTTTTTGTGTTGATTAACATAATCATTATTTTAAATGTAAATTTCTAATGATTGTATTATATATTTAACTTAATCATCCAATTTCTTACTGTGCATATACACTTCTATATACTTCGCCTACACGCTCTACACTCTCTTTTGATATGTTGCCGTAACGGAAGTTGCTTTGGGAGCGCACAGCTCTCTTCCCCTTTCCCTCTCTTTATCTCTCTTTTGCTCTGCCTTCCCCCTCTCTATGTTTCTATCTTTTTCATAAGTATCTAACTTAGCACGGGGAAAAGGAATGGTTGGAATGGCTGCTTGGGTGGTCGCTCTTTTTGGCTCCGGGGTCCTTGAAATCTCTGTGTGCTAAAATTGATGCGCATAAAAATTGAATTTGTTAGCTAAATTGACAACTCAAAGTTGTGTTTCATTCGGTCTTTTTGTTGTTGTTTGTGTTGTTGTTGTCACGCGTGTTACATGTTACGTTAGCTGAATTTATTTATATTTTACGTTTTGGAAATTTATTTTAATGGTCTCGTAATGTGATGTCATCTGACAGCAAAGAAAGTAGAAAATTTGTGAGATGTTTTATAGCAGCAAAAGCGACAGATGATTGTTGGGGTTGGAAGCAATATATAAAATATACTAAAAATAAATACATTATGAAAAAAAAAATGTAACTAATAAACTGCTATAAATCAGTATATTTGTGAAACATGAAACAACTCTTTTAAAAGTTTAAACTGGCTGAAGCAATGAAGGATTAGTTAAATTCGAACTAAAGTTAAATGTTGAGCTTAAAGAATTGGTAAAAGCTGATCTGCTTTCAAATATTTATATCAAGGACATTTCTTATAACAACTTAATTTTCGTTGACTCTTCAAACCTTTTTTTTTGTCATTTATTTCAATCTTCAAAAAAAAACTAAAATTCAATTTATTAACTCAATTTGCAACATCAAAAGACAAAAGCCTTTTGAAAAGCAATTTCCTAACTAGCAATAAATAAAATACTCTGAACTACCCCAAAACAACCCGGAAACTGCTCGATTACTTCTCTATTTCTGTTACTTATTTTAAAACTCAAATAAATCAAATAATAAATTGTAGATTGCGCTGAGAAGTTGGTTGGTTCCCAGTTAAGGCTAGAATAAAAATCATGTTGGAAATCTTTTCGCCGTTTGCCATTTTTCCTTATACTGCAAACCTCTCTCCCCGCTTCCCCAGTTACTCCTTTTGTGAATTTTCTTGTTACGTCTGTTGCCTGTTTTCATTGTGTGCATTGTCGCCACGGATATCCGCCATGTTGGCTGCTGTTGCTGCCGCTAGTGCTTTGTGTGGCACGTCCCAATGCACAATGTTGTGCGCTCCCTTTGCAACAGCAACTTTCGTTTTATTTGAATCTCAACTTTACCTGCTACATTTGCTGCTGCTGGTGCTTTTGGCCTGAACACAATAAGCCTTAGAAAAGCGTTGCAACAATGACTCAAAAGCTCGTAAATAGCAAAAAACTTGGCTCTCTTTTTGAAAGAATATGTAAGAAAGTACAAATCTATTTGCGTTATAACGAATTTCCTTTACCCTTTACTCTAAAAGTAACAAAAGCGTATGTTTTCAACTTAGTTATTTATGTGAGAAGCTTCAGTTTGCTGATCATTAAAATAACTAAAAAACCTTTAAGTGAATTCACAGTACCAAGTCTTTAATTTGATTTTAATAATGAGAACCAAAGTGTGAACAAAGATTTTCTGTTGTTTCTCATATAAACTGAGTTTATTTTGGATTTCTTATATATAAGAAATATTATTTTACTTTATGCCTTTTTGTTAGCTAGAAAACTTTTTGGCTATATTATTAGTTAAAGTTACATTTCTTGACACCGATTTATATAGTATTTTCCATAAAATTGGCATAATGCCACAAGGGAATAACCATAATTCTCTAACTATTCCACATGGCATGCATTTTTGGTGCAATCTGTTGAGCAGCTGATATTTAAGTATATGAATAAATACCAATGTGCGTATGTGGATTTTTATTACCACTTTTTAATTTTGGCACTACTCCAACGAAGATTGTGCTTTGTGCTGCTTAGCGTGTCTGTATTTGTGCAGTGGATTTGTATTTTGGGGACGATTCTTTTGTTTTTTAACACGTTTATTTGCTTATTGAAGTAAACCCAAAAGTGTGGGTGTAAGAGAGGAGGATTGGTTTGTTTGTACGTTCTGCTACCTGTTTACAATTCACTTTGCTGCACTTGAGAAATTACACATGCCATCTTCCTCATACTCATTCTATCATTTACTTTTTTTCTCTCTCTTACTTTTTTTATTACGCTCTCGAATTTCATTTTGCTCGAGAATATTTTTGTAGTACCCCTAAGGCGAAACGTGCAAGTAAATCGTCTGTCTTATTTGTCTACCACTACACTCAACACACACACTCTACACACGCACACACACACACACGCAAACACTCACACGTACACATACAACACACGTTTCTAATAAGCGCCAGCGACATCATTGGGGTTTCCTTTTTGGCCCTTTTTTTTGTAAGGCTGCCATGTTCTTCTCGTTGTTGTTGTTGTTGTTGCTACTGTTGCTGTTTGCGCGCTAACCAACAACAACATGATTGGTATTTTCCGCTGCAGACATTATTTTTTTTTTGCAAAAAAAAGGTAGCAAAACTCGACCCTCGCTTTGCTCCGGCCTCGGCAGGCGGCTGTTCTTATTGATTTTTTTCTTTTTTAATGCCATGCTTGGCTATTTTTTTTTTTTGGGTTGAACTCTTGTCAAAAAAAACGTGCAAGTTTTGTCGAATTTTTGTTAAACCCAGTTACTTTGAAATTAAAACATTTCGAAGTTGTTCCAAGAACTTTAAAACGACTTGCAAAATACTTGGAAATGGGTGGATCAGTTTGACTCCTTTGTGGGTTATTAGCAGGAAATGAATTTCTGATGAATTCAAAAATGGTAAAAAAATGAAAATAAATTGCTTTTTTCCTATAAAAGCTACATAAAAGTTGAATAAAAGTTATTAATAAATCCTTCTGATAACTTGGAAAATGTCAACGCATTCTATAATAATTCTTATAATAATAACAAAAACAAACCTTTTAAATTATTAACTAGAACCCAAACACTTTGTACTCTGGGTAACTTGCAAATAATTAGCTTCGAAATGATGTTGAAAAAGCAACATGCAACACAGAGAAAAAACACAACTTGCAACATTGCCTGCCTGCCGCCTTGAACGAATTTTACAGCTCATTGCATTTGCATTTGGCTTAAGTGAAATTCGAGCGCTTTAAATTACACGCCCTGAAAAGTGCTCGAACAAATTTCGAAAGGAGGGAGGAGGAAATTCCATTCGCTTGCTTTCTTTTGCATTTCCCCTTGACTAAACCAACTATCCATTAGTTGTAATAACAATGGCTGGCAACAACAAAAAACAAAAAAAAAACCATCTCAAAGTCCGAACCAAAGTTTTTTAACGTACACCACATTAGTGCAACCGAAAAATATATACTAGCAAACATACATAGAAATAAGCACATGAATATGCAGACAAAAAATAACAAAAATTTTACTTTGCAGCTGGCATCAAGTATACGGATAACCAACGTGTGATCATTCTTGTCAAGGATGTGAATGATGAACCACCATACTTTATAAATCGTCCATTGCCAATGCAGGCTGTGGTTCAACTAAATGCACCACCAAACACACCAGTGTTTACGCTGCAGGCACGCGATCCGGATACGGACCATAATATACATTACTTTATAGTACGTGATCGTACTGGAGGACGTTTCGAGGTTGATGAACGTTCAGGCGTGGTCAGAACTCGTGGAACAGATCTCTTTCAATTGGACATGGAGTATGTACTATATGTCAAAGCGGAGGATCAGAATGGCAAAGTCGACGATCGTCGTTTCCAAAGCACACCCGAAGAGCGTCTCTCGATTGTGGGTGGCAAACGTGCACCACAATTCTACATGCCTGGCTATGAAGCTGAGATACCCGAGAACCAGAAAAAGGACTCAGAGTAAGTTCTACATCAAGCACAATATATATGTATATGCAAATCAAACTCACAATTAAAGTTATGCGAACTATAGCATAAAAATGAGAATTCAAAGTCCAGACATTTGGCTCATTGAAATTGCTAATTTTGTGGAGAGAAGCAAGAAAAACAACAAAAATAACTGTCAAAAGGGCAGTCGACCAAGTGACAAAAAAGAAAAACAAACTCAAGTTTGTGTTTGTGCAAAATGTAGTTGTTGTCCTTCTTACCCTGTGTAATGTATGCATAAATTTTATATACAACCACACATTGGTTCATTTGGTAAAAAGTTCATGGCATGCACCTAATAAAGCATTTTTGCTTTATGTTATGTTTCGCCGAATTAGTTTGTTACTTCGTCTAAACTTAAACAACTTTCAAAAGTAAAACCATAAAAATCTCTAATCAACATTAAAGTACAATCGAAAAGAACGAACGGAAACTTTAAAATACCACAACTTTCTTAAATTCTAAGCCATTTCCAGAAACAGACTCAATTACAACTTACTCTCTTTCTCTTGTAGCATAATTTCTGTCAAGGCAAAATCATTTGCGGACCGTGAGATACGTTATACGCTGAAGGCGCAGGGTCAGGGTGCTGGCACCTTTAACATTGGACCCTCATCGGGAATTGTAAAGCTGGCCAAGGAGCTGGACTTTGAGGATTTGCGGCAGCCCCATGTCTACACACTGATTGTGACAGCTACCGAAGACTCGGGAGGTTTCTCCACATCTGTTGAGGTAAGTTCCGTAACATAACAAATCGATTTGCAACTTAATTATCAATTCAACCTCACACACACACACAAACAGCTCACAATACGCGTGACAGATGTCAATGATAATGCGCCGAAATTCGAGTTACCCGATTATCAGGCACACAACGTCGACGAGGATATTCCGCTGGGCACAAGTATATTGCGGGTTAAGGCAACGGATTCGGATTCGGGTGCAAATGCAGAGATCGAATATCTAGTTTCGGATGATCATTTTGCAGTTGATTCAAATGGCATTATTGTCAATAACAAACAACTTGATGCGGATAATAATAATGCTTACTATGAGTTTATTGTCACGGCCAAGGATAAGGGAGAACCAGCCAAATCTGGTGTTGCCACAGTGCGAGTCTATACCAAGAACAAGAACGATGAGGAACCAAAGTTCTCGCAACAGGTTTACACACCCAATGTGGATGAGAATGCAGGTCCGAATACTTTGGTCACCACTGTCGTTGCCTCCGACAAGGATGGTGATAATGTGCGCTTCGGTTTTGTTGGTGGCGGCACCTCTTCGGGTCAGTTTGTCATCGAGGATATCACGGGTGTCATTCGCTTGCATAACAAAGCCATCTCACTGGATCGCGACAAGTATGAATTGAATGTGACAGCCATGGATGATGGTTCGTGTTGTGTGAATGGCGATCAAACCATACACACGTCAACCGCCGTTGTTGTTGTCTTTATCACTGATGTCAACGATAATAAGCCAGTGTTTAAGGATTGCGGCACCTACTATCCCAAAGTTGAGGAGGGTGCACCAAATGGTAGTCCAGTTATCAAAGTTGTTGCCACCGATGAGGATAAGGGCGTTAATGGACAGGTGAGTGGATCGATAGGTTCTGATACATTGATAAGTTTTGCAGCACTGAAAAACATTTTTTTTAATTTTTCCTAATTATTTTTATACAAAATCCTATTGCAAGTTTTCCTGCATGTCCCTAAAACACTTTTCCTACCATTATTACTGTTTAAAATTTTATGAGTCCAACTAATAATTAGAAGTACTTGTGATTTTTGTACCAAGCGCATTTATGACAAATTATATTGTGATTTCGTGACAAGATTTAAAAATAAAGATAAACACGCTCCCAAGTTCAATGCACTTGCATAGTTTGCATGTGTCGCGCTGGCAACCAACACCTTACCTTGGCCACAGAATTGTGCCAAACATTAACTAATAATTTTGCATGTTTCTTTTTTTGCCAGGTTAAATACTCGATAGTACAGCAACCGAATCAGAAGGGCACCAAGTTTACAGTAGATGAAGAAACTGGTGAAGTTTCCACCAATAAAGTATTCGATCGTGAAGGCGATGATGGCAAATTTGTGTCCGTAACAGTTAAGGCAACCGATCAAGGTGATCCCAGTTTGGAAGGTGTTTGTTCATTTACGGTTGAAATCACAGATGTTAACGATAATCCGCCACTTTTTGATCGCCAGGTGAGCTTTAAACAATTGTCTTCCTCCTTTAAAGAACTATTTTTTAATGCAATTTTCTATATCCTTAGAAATATGTGGAAAATGTGAAACAGGATGCCAGCATTGGCACAAATATACTGCGCGTTTCTGCTTCAGATGAAGATGCTGATAATAATGGTGCTATCGTTTATAGCCTTAGTGCACCCTTCAATCCCAACGATCTGGAATACTTTGATATACAAGCTGAATCCGGTTGGATAGTGCTGAAAAAGCCGCTTGACGTAAGTGTTTTGTTATCCATTTCAATAATCATCTACTCGAATTCAGTTAAATGTTTTCTTTGTTGTTTATGTTTGCAAATCCAACTAACCAAGTTTTATCATTTCACTTACAACAAAGTCTTAAAACAAGAAGAAGAAATATATTTTATTTTTAATTTACCGTACTAACAAATCAAAAAAAAAACAACGTCAGAGAGAGTTTTCGAAAAGTGGCTTGTGTGCAGCAGATATTTGAGTATTTAGTTCTAATTATAATTTCAACTGCACCTTTCTTTTGTTTAAAGAAGCCCTCTTCAAGTTTAAGGCAGCTATCAATTGTCAGTGTTTTTTTTTAAATTGATAGTCCCCAAAACGAATTCAATGTGAAAAAGCAGTGCAAGTTTTTTTGTCGCATTCGAAAATGGAAAAACAAGCAAACTACATATTAAATATTTAAGAAGAAATGCCAAATATATTTAAAGCATTTTTTAAATTCCATTTTAGTAAGTTTTTCATTTCGTTTACCTCTTTTTTGTTTAGTTTATAGTGCGTAATTGGCTGATATAAAAAAGTAAATGAAAAACTACAAGCAAAATGCCAAGCGAATTGATTTTTAACATTTTTTGAAACAAATCAACTAATACACAAAAAAAACATATACAAAAAGGTATAAAATGGGTAGATTATTCAGGTTGGGGACAAAAGCTTTTAACTGCCAGCTGCTGCTTTAACTGGTTTTTTTTATATTGGTGTAAGGCTCATAGACTTAAGCAAAACTGTACACAGGATCAATCTCCCCTATATATCTCTACATAACGATCACGCCTATTTTTGAGCATCGTTGTACACATTTTTGATGGCGAAACAATTTAAAAATATTTTTAACTACAGAACTTACTATTTTTAATGTACTTTCTGATTAATTTTGTTTGCCAACCTTTTTTTAACTCCTATTTTGCTACCCCACCTGAAAAATCCCAAAAAAAAAATCCACACATCCACCCCAAAAATAAATTAGAACAAAACAATTTTTGTCGAGACTATACGAATTTTTGAAGGTCTCTTGCTGACAGCAATGAAAAATATAATAATTATATTTTTTGATTTTTTTGTCCATATCATCTAAGAGAAAATGAAATTTTGTTGAGCGCATTTTTGCATGCTAATGGAAAATGTACCTCGATAATTATAAATATTTTTTTGCATAAAATATATCAACAAATATTCATTAATTTAAAAAATATAGGCGACGTTATTTTAAAATATTATTTCACTGCACCTTTTTAAATATATGATTTAAATAATTTCGATTCAGCTGTTAGACAGCTTATTGAGGCAAGAAATAATTATATTTTGTTTCTTTTTAATTTTCTGTTTATATAATTACATATGAAATGGTGTGTTATCGATATCTCAACAATTTAGGGTTGCTATCCTGTAAGTAATCGAAATTTTATCCTAAACATCTAAGTGTTTAGCTGTATTTTGCTGTCAAACTGTGCTAACCCAGCAACAACAACTCGAATTTCAAGAAATTCACAATTAAAAAGTTGTTTGTAAGCTAACCTCAACAAAATAAGGAAACTAACTTTCTATTACTTAAAAAATACTTCATGTTGTATATAATCATAAAGTAATAATTACTTCAACAACTTTTCTATCATAACGTTGTCAGTATCTCAAGAGATAGTCTCGTCAAAACATAGAGAAAAACAAAATCCCTCTAATATATGTTAAAACCAAAAAAATATTACTCCAGCGCATATTTAATCCTTTGCTTATCCCAAAACAAGTCCATTTAAGCTTTACTTAAAAAACTCCCGAATTGTTGTATAATTTTTTAAATATTTTCGTTTTATGTTCCATAAGTATTAATTTAAAAAAAAAGAACAATATAAAATGAAATTTCAAAACATAATGACATCTCGTAACGACAACGATGCCATTGAAAACGTAATCGTCACGTAACGTAACACCCAATACACAAACCAAAAACTAACATAACATAACTACTGCGCGCCTAACATTGTGTGTGGTTAACATTTGGCTGTTAACTCTATGTTTAATAACAACTGTTATTCAATCAATCAATATATGAATGAATCAATCAACAGCGCGATCGTTATCGTCTGCGCGTTCGCGCCTCAGATCGTGGTGATCCGCCCTCTTACGCCGATGTTGATGTTGAGTTAGATGTCGTCGATCGCAATAATAAGCCGCCCATATGGGATAAGAGCATTTATGGGCCGATTCATATACGCGAGAATGTCACTGTGGGTACGGTTGTAACATCGGTTAAGGCAAGGTTTGTATAGCCAAAAACACTACACTACACAACACTAAACAACTCTTAAATCAAACTTCTAACAGCTCCGAACAATAACATAGTTAGAAACTTTTTGTGAAAATGCTAAAAGCATTTTAGCTAACATAGATCTAAGCTTCCGAGTTCGTTTTGTACAAATTGCATTCGGTTGTGATGCACATTGTGTCTTTGCTAAGCCAAATGTGTGTCCTCACTAAACATATTGTAACACTTAACGAAGCTTACTCACTTAACGAAACTAGCTTTAAGCTTCAAAAGTACAAGTATTTTTAACAAACGGTCTATTACTTTCTGTTTGCTGTCTTTCTCGCCTAACAAAACATTTGAATAACTTATTTTTAACAGACAATTTTACGATAAGACTTTTTTTGTGGCATATCGTAAAAGCTCAGACGATTTTTTTGCGCAATCAACAACAAATATATTTGACAACATATTCGAAAACATGCCCAAAATTATAAAAAAAATAACAAAAAACACAACTGTTGTTGTTGGTTCTATTTTTGAGCTATCCTTTTTGATATTGATGATGCCAGTCTTATTAATATACATATATCTGATGGCTAACGGCAACAACTTTTGCATTTTGCTGCAACTCTCTTTCTCTCTCACCCTTACCTAACAACAACAACAGCAACAACCACAACACTACCCATTGGAATTGCTTACCCCAAAACAACAACAAAAACTCTGACTTTTTCCAACCCAACCCCAAGTCTTTCATAAACATGGTAAAAAAAAATATGCTTGAAAAATAATTGTGAAGTTTGGTGTTGGCTTTGAATTGGGGGAAAAACAAGAAACTAATAAAACAATATTTAACGAATAAGTTAACAAGGTTGCAGTTTAGTTTAAGCACTAGGTAACAAACAAGGTAAATACTCCAATATGTTGTATATTCTACAAAGTGTTAAAAAATGTTAAAAAACAATAGTTAACAATTATCAATCCAAAAAAGTATGCTATGAAAATTTTACTACTCGAAAATGCACAAAGCCCTTTCTGTTTTTAGTTTAATTTCTTATGCATTTAGTTTTCTATATCATTACAAAAATATTAATACTTTTACATATATATAAATATATTTGTATTTATGCTCTCCAATTACTGAATTACTTTTATTATTAAATAATGTATGCGATTTTCAGTTAACTGTCCAGTACAGCAACTAAATATATATATACTCTACATAAGTATATATATTATATTTTGTTAACATTTTGAAGGCTAGGGTCGAGACATAAACAAAAAAATTATTTGCACTGCGAGAGAAGAAAATATTTTTTTAAAAAGGCTTAAAAAAAGGAGACATTTAAAGTTTCTTCATAGTTTTTTTTTTTTTAACGTATTTAAGTTTTAATGCTGTCAACTTTCCCCAGTAAAAGGTGTTGGTTACGACTTTTTTAAATTTTGATTTTTTCGAAAACAACAATCTTGCTTTATTTTGTTTTCTAAACAAACTTAAATATATATATAAATTTTTGTATTTTGCCTTTTTTCTCAAAACGCGTCCAACGCTCGCTTGATTTTGAAACGTGCTTCTATTTTTGAAAAACAATCAAAAAAAAAAAAAAATTGTATAAATTTGATAAATGTATTTTAAAAAAATACAGCGCGAGACATACAAATTAGAGGCGATGGCCCAAGATAAGGGCTATCCGCCATTATCACGTACGGTCGAAGTACAGATCGATGTGGTCGATCGTGCCAACAATCCCCCAGTTTGGGACCATACCGTTTATGGGCCGATCTATGTCAAGGAAAATATGCCCGTTGGCGGCAAAGTCGTCTCGATCAAAGCCAGGTCTGTTAGTTTTACAAAACGATAAAACCACAACAACAACAAAAAAAAAACAAGAAATTTTAATAATAAAATGCCATACCAATTTTGCTTAGTTAATTTAAATAAGCTAGTATTACATTTAATACATATTTTTCAAGGTGTTCAGTTTCCGTTTCTGATCATCATCATTTTCTTTCATAATTTCTAATTTCTTGGTGTCGTTTTGTAGCTAATAATATATTTTATTTTTATTTTTTAAGTGTGTGTTCTGAATGTTATTCTAGTTGATGTTTAGATCCGAACCTTAGCGCTACAGTTTTTACACAAATTTGCTTTGGAAGTGCGTTAATTTTTATTAATTCGCACTCTCGGATATTTATAGCTCCTTTCTACCCCAATCACATTGCACATCCACATGCTATATATATATTCACTGCACCAGTAACATAACAAAACACATTCCATAATCTTTAGAAACTTGCACAAACCACATACAAAAATGCACAAAGTGTTTTAAATTTTTTTTTTATAGATTAAAAGCCTTTAAAACGAGTGAAAACTAAATTAATTAACAAAGAAAGATGAAAAGTATTTAGACCTAAAATCACATATTAATTTCTTTTTGTAAAGACAAAATACTTTTAGTTTGTCTTTTGAGTGTCAAGCAAATTGAAGAAGAATTTTTCCACTATCCGAGCTATCTGATTGCTTGTCTTACTTAAACTAAGTCTTTCCTAGGCTTAAATGTTGGTAGTTAAACTTGAGTTCGCTGAGCTAAATAAACTTTTAAGGGCCTTAGTTAGTGTAACTTTCTTGCTTAGAGTTTTTTCCAAGTACTCCACAATATTTCCATGGTTGAACAAGATTAACCTTCACTTGCTTGGAGCAACAGCTGCAAATTTTAAATTACCTGCCAGCCGTAAACTTTCTGACCCCTGGCCAGTCTATGAGACTAGGGAGAGGCAGAAATTATCATAGACTCTTGCAGCAAGCTTATGTCAAGATGAGAAAAAAGTATTAAAAAACTTTGTTAAAAAAAGTAAAGTTTCAGTTATTTGTATAATTGCAATTAAAAAAACTTGAAGTAGCTCACTTAAATGACTTTTGAGGGCATTAAAATAACGCATATGCCAAGCATATGGCAACTGACGTTTTAATTATGCGTCACTATGGTGGCCAAACCTAGCATTTGTGTTGCTTTTCGTCGTATCCTGCTTTTATGTATGAGTTACACTTTATTCTTTGTCCTATTATTGTTGGCACTAAAAGCAATGCACTTAAAGTGAGACAGATGCTTTTTGCATATATTGCACATACGCACCGTGCACAAAGAACAACCCGCACACCAGCATCTTAGTTTAGTTGAGTTTTAGTCAAAGTAAATATATAATTTCTATTTCTAAGCTAAGTATTAAGGAAAATTGCCAACTATTAAACGTGCTTGGGCTTACGTTTTTAACCATTTTACGCTCGTGTAATAATTACTTTCATATTTATTTTCGGTTTTGTTTTCACATTTCTGTTTGGTTTTCCTTGTTGCAATTATCTTGTCCCAGCACAAAATTGTAAACTCCATATATCTATATATATATAAAAATATGTTACTAGACATGTATATATGTATGTGTTTGTATATAGCCAAGATGCTGTTAAGCGCGTTGAGAGTGCTAAACGTAGTGAGGGCAACTCTGGCAGCAAGTTTTCAAGCGCGCGTATATACGTTTATATGTATATCTCATAACAAATGTTTTAGCTATTGTTTGCTGATGTTGTTGTTGTTGTCTTTGCCGCAAGTGTGGCATGCATTTAGAGACAACAAATTAACAACAACTAAAGCGGCAGTATCTAGAATTTTAAAGGGTTTTAAGTTGAAATGAGGTTCACACTTAGCAGCAGAATTTAACGAAAAGTTTAATAAACGACCTTTTATTTTTATGTTTTATTTTCTGTTTTGTTATACTTAAAAGATTTCGTAGGCAACAACTGCAAACCAAGAATAAAATAATATACAAAGTGTTCCAAAGTAAAAAAGAAAAAAATGATTTAAACAATTTTATCACATAAAGTAACACAAGAGTTTATATTTTTAATTTTGCAAATACAACAAACCAACGAAAAATCTTAATTATATAATACACCATAAAAACTACAACAACAACAACAAGACACTCTCAGTCTCCAAACCATATCATATGCCATAAAAACTTCTCCCCATTTAAAAGCCCATCATTCACACATCATCTCTTATGCTTTATCCCATATAGTATAAACATCTAATATTATTAATATATTGCTTGACAGCAAAATTTTTTTTTTGGATTTTCTCCTTAACTTTTTCATTTCTTGAGCTCTGTTTTCTGCTGTCAGCTTCAAATGTTGTTCGAATGCAAATCAAACTTATTTGGTTTTTTAATTCCTGATTTGATTTTCATTATCTTCGCCTCGCCTCATTCCATCATTCCAACACCAACTACACTTAAAAAAAATAAACAAAACAGTCATCTGCTGGCCCTTTAACCTACTCCACCACACCAAACTCCACCTTACCCCCGCAATACCCATAAAAAAAAAAAAACAAACAGCCTCCACTTCAACAACTTTTTGACACTCGAATGGCAATTAAATGTTTTGAAGCCATATTTTTGCGCCTCGTTTTTTCTTTCTTAAAATCACTTTTCTTTCTTTTTTTGCCTGCTGTTGGAGCAGAGTTTTTCCTTCGCCTTATCCTGGGCTTTAATTTGCACGAAAAACGCTCACAAATGGTATAAGGTTTTTTTTTTGCCAATTTGAGGCGCAGCGTTTGACTTTTCTTTTCTATTTTTGCAAGCGAAAGTCTTGGGAAATATGTTCACGTTTTTTTTTATTTGTTGTGTCCATAAATCAAACTTGTTTTTTGTATTTTGATATGTCGCATGTGTGTGAGTGAGTGCGTGTGACAATGTGTGTGTGTGTGTTTTCTAAATATCAATTGATATTTTGTAACATAATCTAGCTTTTAATTAAATTTTTACTTTTTTGTGCAAGCAACTTAAGAATCTCTTTACAAAAAATTTCTTAACTGCTTGTAAAAAACTTTTTGAAATACTTTTTCCTTTGATTTTTGCAAGAAAAAATAAAAAAAAGTATTTAAACCTAATTTTGTAGCAAAAACGTATCATAATTAACTTCATGTAGCTTAAAAAAGAAAAACTCTTTTTAAATAATAACTAACAATTATTTAGCTTTATGGTTAATCTATTTAAAATTGAATACCCATCCATGCCAATTTACTAATATATATTTTCGTTATATTCCACCCTCCCGCCGTCAACGTCTGCAGTTCGGGCATTGAGGGCAATCCGACAGTTTTCTATAGATTAATGCCTGGGTCAACGGCACAAACGAACAAATTTCACACGTTCTATCTGCAACAGAGACCGGACAATGGCGACACCTGGGCCGATATTAAAGTCAATCATCCGTTGGACTATGAAAGCATCAAGGAATACAATCTAACCATACGTGTTGAGGTAAGTTCTCTGTTTATATAATTTTATCAAACACGACCTATTCACATTTAACACTTTGTCAACTTGACATATTTCAATTTGAACTTTGCAAACTTTGTTTGCTGTTGCTTGGCAAAGAAATTAGTTAAAAAGTTGCTGTGAGATGTCAACGAATGTTAAATACTTTGATAATACTTCTTTCAAGACAAAAAGCTTAGGTAATTTCAAATTGAGTGCTTAAAACTGAATTCTTATAGCATGAAAATCAAGTTTAAGTTTTTTTATTAAGTTTAAATATTATTGCCTATAAATATTTTCTAACGAAACTTCGTGGATTGTACACAGAAACCAGTACAAACTCCTTTTGCCCTTTCACAAAACAGAGCATTAAATAGCCTAAACAAACTTAAAAATAAACCCAAAGAAAAAACCTATAAAAGTTTTTTTTTCAACTTGTTTCAAGTTCTTTTCTAAGCTCAATTAAGCGGCATGCAGCGTTGGTTGCATGTATTTGACTTTTGTATTTTTGAATGACTTTCAAATACGTTTTGTAATTATTTTATTTGAAAAGTTTTAATTACTTTGAGCGTGAGTTTGGAAACCATCCAACCCTCGATCCTACCCTTCCCTTGACAAACCTCATGCCAAATGCAAATGTGCATTGCGGCAATTAGTTGTGGAATGTGGCAATTGAGCAACTCTGATTGACTGTCTGTCAGTTAGTCAGCCAGTCAGTCAGGTCAGGTCAAGTCACTGTCAAAGTCAGTTGAAGCTGTGATTCTCAATTGAAATTCAATCAGTTGGCAAGCTTTAGAGAAGTCTCGTTGTCTCTCTTTGTCCGTCTAATGCAGCTCATTAGTGTAGCCATTGAGTTCTGCAGTAAATTATTGACAAATTGTTTCAGCTGCTCAATAAATTAAACATGACCAACAGCCGCTGCAATAGCACCTGCAACAACAACTGATGCAAATGCTGCCCCAAAGGACATGCATTAGATCTTTGTGTGTGTGTGTGTGAGTTTTCCATTTGAATGCAATTCCTATTCTCATTTAAATGCCAGGTAATTAAATATCCCACGTCACGGCATTAGTTTTATTTTTTTTGGATTTTTTTCCTGCACAGCAAAATAAAGCTAATGGCTCTGACATAGCCTTGATTATTTTGTTTTAATATTTAAATATAATGTTTAAAATATTTGCGGTTTGTCGCCACAGCATGCAGATGAATTTTTTTATATATATTATTTTTTAATTTTATCAAATATTAATTATAACAATTTTTAATGCAAATTGTTATTGCGGTTAGCGATTGCATTTCGTTTAAAGAGCGAAACAACTTTAAAAAACATTTTTAAATAGCACAAAAATGTTGTTAAAATTATCTTAAAAAAGTAATTACAATATTCCAAATTTGGTTGAATAAAACTTAACAAATATTAAAACTATTTGTATGCTTTATAGTTGAGTAACTTTGACTAATCAAAGTGAATGAAAGTTTGCCAAGACATAACTCGTAATTAGCTAGCAAACTAACTAAAATTCATATTTACTCACGAAACAAGTTGGCAAACATAAATTATCAATTTGGGAATGTATACAAACTGCCTTAGAACTTTCACCTACGTCTACTCTCTCTCTTATGCTGATAAACACACATAATTCGTATACATATAAAACTATATGTAGACATATCATAATCAGCATTGATTAATATACAAACTTTGAGCAAATAATGTGGAGAACTGTGTGACGACATCTGTGGCGTTTATTAGATGACAAACATAATAATCATTGCTTCTTTGCAAAGTAATTCAATTCATTCTTGTTGAGCGGTCTTCTATTTGCATTACATAATATAACATGCGATTTATAGATTGATTGATTGATTGCATTTGCCCAATCAATCAGATTATAAACAAGCTAACGACTTAATTGCCACAAGCCTCATAAAATAATATCAGAACTTTAATAAATATAGTTTTACATTTTGGTTTAAGAATATTTTATTCGAGTACTTTTTAATTATGAAACTCAGGTAAAATAAAACCTACATAAAACTTAAACAGCACACTTTAGTGTACTCTATATTTAACATGTACTTTTTTTTTTCGTGACATTACAGAATAACGGCGCCCAGCAATTGGCATCGGAAGCTACCGTTTACATAATGCTCGAGGATGTTAATGACGAAATACCTTTATTCACCGAACGCGAACAGGAAACGGTGCTGGAGGGCGAACCGATTGGCACAAAAGTGACACAAGTGAATGCCATTGACAAGGATGGCACATTCCCAAATAATCAGGTAAGCACTCTCTCTCTTTCCCACTCTCTCATTTTAACTACCCAACAAGCAAGCAAGCAAGCAAAAAGCGCGAATAAATTGACATTAAATGCGCGGTGTGGGGTGGGGGGAAAGGGGATAGGAAAATGGCTAAAGGATAGGTTGGGATAGGATGATGGTATAATGGGTTGGATGCCTGCCTGGTTGCCAAAATGAAAGGATGGGTTGGATTGGATGAGCATAGCGGCGGAAATGCCAAGCGATTGTTGGCAAATGAATGACTCGTTGAGTAAAAAGAGTCATCACACAAGTTGGCAGCAGGGCAAGCAAGTTGGCACATTTGGGTTTTGGGGAGTTTCTTTTTTTTATGGTTTACAGTTTAAAGCGCCATTTGGTTAATGTGGCGATGAAACGAAGCTTAAATTTCCCAAAATACGCAGACAGCGAAAAGCCAGCCGCCTTAAATGCCGAGAATTTTAAGTGCATTTTAAGCGTTGAGCACATTTCCAAAATCTTTTCAAATACCTTACTTATATGCCGTATGTACAAACATACAATGTTAGAGCTAATTTCTTTGAATGCTTTAATTGGTATTAAAAGAGATTAACAAGTTGTAGTTTATTAGGTGGGAATATGATTTGAGGTGAGGAGAGACTAACAAGTTGTAGTTTATGAGGTGGGAATATGATTTGATGTTGAGACAATTTCAATAACTCAACTGTTTCAATGTAATATTATTCTAATGTGACTCATATTCGTTTAAAGAATTTTATTTGGAGATGAGATCAATTGTATGCTAATGGTTTTGGACTTTAGTTAATAAGTATTATCACAAAAAATCCAATTAAAAATTTCAACCCAAGAACTAAACTTTCTGTAATCAACCCGTCTGCCTATTGCCTAGTTTAGATAATGTTTTATGAGCTCCTGCTGCATTTTTTATACCTTGACCGTTTCCATTGGCTACAAACTACTCTATTTAACACCAAGAAGATTTTTCACACTTTCAGCTTTTATTCGCACTTTTGCTCTTCTTTTTTTTTTAGGCTGGCACTTTTTCCATTTTATAATTGTAATTTTTTTGCTGCTGCTTTTTGCCGACTTACGCTCATCTAGGCAGCTGGGGCTAATAAATGTCAAAGAGTTGCCAGCCTTTTTTTTTTATTTTATTCTTCGTCTCCCAGCAGCAATAGCAGCAGTATTTTCACACGCCCTTAAGTACGCTAAGCCTCTAGTGAAAGTTCAAAGCGTGTTCAAAAAAAAATGCAAGAAAAGTGGGGAAAAATATTTGAAAAAAAACTATGAAAAAACAAGCAGGACAAAAAAAAACGAGCCACATTCAGTTCTACGGCTCTCTTTTATGCGTCTGACAGCAGACCTTGAGGGCTCATGGACATTTTCAAAAGGAGAAGAAAGGGCTTAAAAAAAAAGCATAGTGGGAAGGGAAGGAGATATTGCCTGAAGGCAGCCAGGCACTCGCGATTATAATAATATGGCACTTGGGTGATGGCTAAATGGTAAATGGCTAACTGTTAACTGGTGACTAGTAAAACTAGCCATTCTCTCTACTGTCTTTTAGGTCTCTATCTCTTTTTCTCCCCCACTCTCTTGGCGGTTTTTGTCCTGCAGCCAAGTAATTTGCATGTACGTGCAAAAATGTCCGGACTAATTAGCATTTTTCTCATTTCATAGCCGCAACAATATATAAAAAAGTCGCGACAAATAAGTTGCATAAGGCGCCACAGTATTTGGTTACACAGCGAGAAAAGAAGACATCTGAATCTAACATCAAGATTTATATTCTTGTTGAAAAAAACAACGAATACTTTCTTACACTAAAACATTTTTTCATGTAGTGAAGTTATCCAATGTTATCCAATTGATCGATATCGATAATAGTCGATAGCACCAAAATCTCTATATTTTCAAGATTTGTTCTTCAACATCTTACTTATCTTAGTTGATTATAAAGTTCAATAAAAATTGTACTTGTTGTTGTATTAATAAACTTTTTCGCATTGTGTATACCTTAGCATTGCTTTAATATTGCCCAGACAATATTGAAATGTTGTACACAGCATTTGCTTGATTTAAATTTTTATTTTTTTTTTTGTCAACTTCCTCTTTGAGCTCGACATGTTTTAATTAACTTTCTTTACAAATATTCGATTTGACAACAAATTTTCTACATAGATATATATTTTTCTTTTCTTTCTGTTTTTTTGGTCAAAGTGTAAATAGTAACTGTGTGTTGGTTTTTTGATGTACTTTGCAGGTTTATTACTACATCGTCGATTCACCGAGAAATGAGGGCAAAGAATTTTTTGAAATTAATCTGCAAAGCGGTGAAATCTTCACCAAAACCGTGTTCGACAGAGAAAAGAAGGGCGCCTATGCCCTCGAGGTGGAAGCGCGCGATGGTGCACCCTCTGCACGACCCAACAGCAATGGACCCAATTCAGGTAAGCCACATTGTCACTACTCTCCCCAATACTTCTTGAATATTTTTTGACCATTGTGTTCATACTTTTTTCATTGAATACAACTCTGAGCGCATCAAAGAAATACATTTTTATTAAATTAGACAAAAAAAGTTGTTATTTGCAATGATTTTATATTTTTATATGAAATCTTTCGAATAACAAATATTAAGCTGAATGCACTTTTTAACAGTATGACAGCTGCATCAAATTGTGGTCAAAGCCAATAGCTTTCAACCAGTTACCATTTAAACATTTGGCTTGTCAACACAAATTGGCAAAAGCTACTACTCTCTATCTCTATCTCTGCCTTTTTCCGTTTTTGGTTATTTGAATTTGCCGTGCTGCTTGTTTGCAAGCAGTCCCAAATCGAATATCTCCGACGATAAATATTGACCACGTGGCCGACCCAAATAGGTGTGTGTATGTGTGTGTGTGTTTGTGTATTCGTGTGTTTATGTGTATTTTGGCAAGTGCATTTTGGCTTTTATTGGTGCACCAGGCTAAAACACGCATTGCTGGCTGCTGTTGCCAAATAAATGTGCGTTTATTGGAAAAACATTTTGCGTCCTAAACCAAAATCATTTCCAGCAGCCACAAAATGCAGCATTTGAGCAACTTTTTTTTTTGCCAGTTCATTTAAATGTCGTTAATTGCTAGTAAAATCAAGCATTTATTTACCAGTGCAAATTATAATTGAATAATTTGTTGAGTTAAACATTAAATTGTTTATACAAACTATTTTAAATGCTTACAGATAAAAAAAAAAATAGTAATATCAGATATCAAATAAAATAAATAAATTATATTTTTTTTTCCAACTTTGACTTTGGAATTTTGATTTCAATTAAAATTCTTAATTACAGGCAGTTAAATACTTTTCAATGCAGACAAAAACTGTTTGCGATTCAATAAAAATTTCCAAGAAACATGCCATAAAATGTTGCCTTGCAACATTCAACACATTTCTCAGAAAAATTATGTATATATACAAGTTTTTGCGTAAAATTGAGCGCATTGAAATAAACAATAAGGAACAAATTTATGCAGAAAAATTGTTAACGAATTGTTGCTTTTTTGTGGTCTTTTGCAGTGTTAATTAAAAATTGCCCCTGAAATGGCAATCAAATTTTTTATCTACTCCATTTTGCGTATTTTTTTTCCCACCACATTTTACATTGAATATTTTGCCATTTTATCTACTGAATAATTTTTTGATGTCCTTGTACAAGCGCTTTTCGATTGTTTAATATGTCGCTGAGCCGCACATAAGCGCTGCTAAATGGAAGCGAAAGCGAGTAAAAATATATCGTAGCATACTTTTTAGCTGGGAAAGCATTGAAAATGATGTGCAATCAACACGCGCCAAAGCCGACAAACCAAAAGAGACTCGCTCTTTCTTTCTTTTCCGTTTTGTTTTTTGTTGGCCCTGAAAGCGAGCACGAAAATTAAAAAGTTTTTTTTCTGTTTGTTTGCGTCGCTTTTTTTTAGTCAGATTGCTAAATGCGGGTGAGTGAGGGGGCGGTGGAGTGTTTATGTAAATTACAACAGTTGTGGGACTAATCGGAGCTTACAAATATATATATATTTTGTTATTTACTATGTTTCTTGTGATTTTTTTTAAGATCTGCCCATGTGGGCAATAATAAAATTGCTAGTATGGGGGAGGATCAGCCGTCAACCAGGTGAGGGAGGTGAAGCGGTTGAGTCCTTTGGAGTCTTCTCGTGGTTTGACTGTTGTCCCGGAGGGAAAGAGCAAGATTGCTTTGATGGTTGTGCAGTCTGTCAGTGTAGCTGGCACTCATCAGTAGTATTGTTTCAGCCTCATCTCAGCCTGTTTCCGGTGAAGTCGCCGACGATGGTGCGCCTGGCTCCTCCATCTTTGACGTTGTCTCTGGGAGGGTCATACGCTGCAGCAACTGTGAGGTCACCAAGTGTACTGGTCAATCTGATCTGCGCGCATTGGACCCAGTCTTCTTGTAAGCCAGGCCGCTCAACATACCTGATGCCGCTTTAAACTAGAATTGTGGCACCACCACGGGATGGTTGGCGTAGATCATATCAATTAAGACAAAAATACGCCGTGGTTGCCATCGCAGCTTAGACAGGAGGCTGGCCCGTCGTTGCTTTTCTTACAGTCGACTGTTACTTAGAGCTAGTTTTGTAAATCCATTTGTCCCAATTTAAGTTCCATCCTAAGAGTACGCTATGAAATCTTGGGTTTTCAACATCTAAAAAAGCCATTTTTCGACTTTTATGTGTATGTATATTTCTGGAATTGCCCCTTTAAATGTAAAATAAATATATTTAATAAATGTATCCTACACAAAGGATGTGCCTTCGAGTTTTTATTGCGTGGGCCTTATGGAATTACTTACACATAACACTTCAATCCTTGGATGCAGTTCAATAGACTTAGTCCTTGCGATGCCAATGCGCAATGTCCTTTTAAAAACCGGAAGGATTTGGCCGATTTGCTTAAAAAAACATCAGTTTTTCGTCCATTTCTCAGTCATATCCTTAAGGATATCGAAAGGACACATATTTTTGAACTCGCTGAAAGGAGGTCCAACTATCGGCATTCAAGGATTTCGGGAATTCTACAAAAATATTTTGCCTAAATTGTATCAAGGGGGTAGGTCAGAAAATTTAAGAAAAATCACAAAATCCTTTGTAACTCGACTGTTTTAAGGACTAGCCGGTTGTCCTTTGGTCAAAAAATAGTCCTTGGCCTGCCAATTCATATAAGCTAATTAAAAGAATAAAAGTCCTTCAAACAACTGAATTATAAGGACTTTTCTTAAAACACAAAATCATGTTTTACTCAGCCATATCCTTGCAGATCCTGTCGGGCTCTATGTCAAAAAATTTGTTTTATTTAGCACTATCAAGTGTCCAAAGGACATCCAAATCGTCCTTGCAGTTGTCGAGAAAACAAGGGTTTTGTGATTTCAACTCAAATTCTATTCAATTTTTTAAGTGTTTGGGTACTTAGAGTTCCCTATAATCCTTGAATGCAGTTCGATGGAGCTGGTCCTAGCGATTCCAACGCGCCATGTCCTTTGAAAATTTTTAAGGATGCGACCTAGTTAGAGCTAGTTTTGTAAATCAATATGTTCCAATTCAGTTTTCATCCTAAAAGTATGCCATGCCAATGCGCAATGTCCTTTTAAAAACCAGAAACCGGATTTGGCCAAGTTAGAGCAGATTTGCTTAAAAGAACATCCGATTTTCGTCCATTTCTCAGTCATATCCTTAAGGATATCGAAAGGACACATATTTTTGAGCTCGCTGAAAGGAGATCTAACGATCGGCATTCAAGGATTTTGGAAATTCTACAAATATATTTTGCCTAAAATTTATCAAGGGGGTAGGTCAGAAAATTTAAGAAAAATCACAAAATCCTTTGTAACTCGACTGTTTTAAAGACTAGCCGGTTGTCCTTTGGTCAAAAAATAGCCCTTGGCCTGCCAATTCTTATAAGCTAATCAAAAGGATAAAAGTCCTTCAAACAGCTGAATTATAAGGACTTTTCTTAAAACACAAAGTCATGTTTTACTCAGCCATATCCTTGCAGATCCTGTCGAGACCTATGTCAAAAATTTTGTATTTTTTAGGGCTATCAACTGTCCAAAGGACATCCAAATCGTCCTTGCAGTTGTCGAGAAAACAAGGGTTTTGTGATTTCAACTCAAATTCTATTAAATTTTTGAAGTGTTTGGGTTCTTAGAGTTCCCTATATTCCTTGAATGCAGTTCGATGGAGCTGGTCCTAGCGATTCCAACGCGCCATGTCCTTTGAAAATTTTTAAGGATGCGACCTAGTTAGAGCTAGTTATGTAAATCCATATGTTCCAATTCAGTTTTTATCCTAAAAGTATGCTATATATTTTTTTTTTTTTTTTTTTTTTGGTCAATGCAACATCCATTTGTGTGCTTAATAAACAAAAAGAAAATGTTAAACAAAGTGATTTTTTATTTGTAACTCGATTTGGGTGTACAATTTTAGTTGCTAATTAACGCAAACTTATTACATATAACTTAAAATAAAAAACAAAACGTATTTGAACTAAATACTAACGAAATATTTGCAGAGCATGATTTGTAAATATATTGAATTGGTTGTACTCGAGGAGATTCATTAAATTAAATATTTATAATAATTTAATAATTATAATAATTTAAATGTTAATGATATGTATACAAAAAGTTCGAGGGATAGCTTGGTTTGCCTCAAGAAATGCAATAAAACAATTTTATAATTAATATGAGGGTAAACTGCTTGCAAATGGACGAATTCGATCTTACATAACACAATTATCCTTAATATTAAGATAAGGCGGGTGAGCATTTCTAAGAATTGTGCGATATTGCCTACACATTAATGAATACAAAGATAGAATAGAAGAATTTGTTGAAGTAAATCCAATTTACGGGCACCCATTGCTTCTCATGACTCATTTGGTCCAAGGTCTCTACCACTTGACGGAACGTCTCATCAAAGTCCTCGTTAACAATGACCATATCGAAATATTTCTCATATTCGCGCTACTCTCATCCACCGCCTTACAACGCTCCTAGAGCTCCTGCGACGGAATCAATCCAATTTTATCTGTCTCCGAACTAACCGAAGATAACGAATATTGATACATTCGACAGCGATAAAAGTTGAAAGCATCCCGCGTGTGTGTGTGTGTTTGTGTGTGTGTGTGTGTGTGTGTGCCAGAACTTTTGAAGCTTTTGGTAACAGCTTGCGGTACGCACAAATGTTGATTACAGCTGTTATAAACTGAAAAGCACGTAAAAATATATTCATTAAACTTTTTTTGTTTATATATAATAAAATACTTTTACATATATGAAATTGAAATCAAGGTATTATAAAAAAAAACAGTACAGAAAGTACAATTATAAATATATTTTTGAAAAATACTAAGAACATTATCATTTAACACAAAAAATAAGTTTTATGTACGTTTTTGAAATACTTTTTTACACCATTATTTGTATATATTCAATTTATCTATGGAGAAAGATTAAATAAGCATTTAATGTTGATTTAATGTTTGTCTTTTAACTTTTCGATTTCTCAATGCTTTGAGTTTTTGCATTTGTTTACAATTTAATTTTGCTTGTTTTTCGCTTTCGTTTTTTTGCTACCCAGATTTTTAATGTGGGTCTTCTTTCCTTCTACTTCTTCTTCTCTGCAAAAACGTTTGCTGCGATTGCAGTTTCCAACTTTGTTTGTTCATTGTTATTGTCTGGCTTTGAAGCTGCTGGCTTCTCAGCAGTTAGTTTACTTATTCTATTTCTTTTTATTGTAACGAACAGGTATTGAATTGTGTGGTTGAAGCTTGAAACTGGTTAACCTCTTTTTATTATTATTATTTGTTTCGAAACGTGACCCAACATCATTTGCTTAAACAACACAAATACAAACAGACATTTGCATATACACTGTATATGTATGTATACACATGTTGTATATCTTGTCAGAGTTCCATTCAAGCAAACAAAAACAGTAGTTATCAATGTCTTGTTTTCGACTTCGTTATCTGGTGTTGTATTCCTTCAGAGCTCTACGTGCTTTTTTCTTTATTTATGCATACTTTTCGGCTTAACGCTCTCTGGCTTTTGCCTTCGGGGCACAACAACAATGGATGCGAGTGAGAAAGCGAAAGAGAAAGTGGGAGTCAAAAAGGCAAACAAACATGACAAATGGTTTTGTGTTGTTGTTTTTGTGCGATTGTGATTCTTTGATTCTTTGTTGTCGCTTGGTCTGGCAACCCTGCGGCTGTCCAACCATTCAAGAAGTCAATCCCTCAATTCAATTTTGCTTGCTTGTCAACAGAAACAGCAAAATTGTCAACTTTAAAGCAATTAATATTGTGAAACAAAGACTTGCGACCTAACTGATGATCCAAATTAACAATGAATGCTTTAAGTAACGAATTGAGTGTTGAAAGTTGTAGTAGTTGAAGTTGTAGTTAATTTAATTGTGAACTAATCAATTGAAATGTCCGTTCTATAAACGTTTCTCCTCACGAAGAACTTCCACTCCTAAGATTGGCATAAAGTAAAAGTTACAAAAATTTACATGGCACACTTGACATGAAATGCCCTCAAAACAATACATCGATTGTTAATACACACATCATAAATTCCAAGTACTGCCAAAGGGCAGAAACAAAAACTAAACTCTTTCACTCCATGTAGGATGAGGTTATGTTGAGCAACGTTTTGCTCTAATTTCTGGGGCGGAAATAAGTGCTCGTAAAAAATGTTCATGCTCATAAAAGATTGGCAGAAAGACGCGTCTCGTTTTTCTTAAAAGAAAAAAAAAAATAAAAACAAAAGCTTTAACGTTATCGCCATTCTCTAAACGTTGCTCGAGCCTTACTATCCCTTTTTTTTCTACCTCTCCCTCATTGTCTCCTCTGTTTCGTATTCGATATGCGATTATGTTTACATGTTTGAAGGCCTTCCAGCTTTTTTTTAGTGTTTGTCATTAAATATAACTGCAACTATTGGGCATTTTTATTATTTGTTAAATAGTTTTTGGTTCGTATTCAAGTCAGGGAAATATTTGCCATTTCACTTTGTCCTTGGCCCTTGCCATCATCAGGGCTCATAAATTTGCTGTCATTATTCATTGAAGAGGACTTTCACTTGACTTTATTTCTACGCTGTGTGTTTGAAAGGCGAACAGCCCATTTGTCTGGCTTGAAAGTGACGACAAACGGTTCTCTTTTTTCTCTTCCCTTCCCCTTCACTATAAAGCGTTTTTGATTAATGTTTAAATTTAGTTTTCACAATCACAAACTTTTAAAATGAATTCTTGATTATAATTTTTCAATTATAACTAACAATTATTTCTTCTCTTTTTATTGCAGGTATGTCAAAAAAAACTAAGCATAAAATCTTATAGTTAAAAGGTATGTTATAGAAGTTTGAATTCTTAAAATGTTCACTCGTCTCTCTCTCTCTCTCTCTCTCTCTCTCTCTCTCTTTGTCTCTGGCTTTCTCTGCCAAACTGTCCATCATTGGCTGTCTCTCGCTTTCGCTTGGCAAATAATGATAAATGGCATTTTCGCATTGCCAACTTCATTTCCTTCTCTCACCAAGTCAACAAGTTGTGCCGCCCTCCCAACCACACACACACATCCCGCCTCCTGGCACTCCAAACTTTAAAAAAAAAAAAGTGGCAGCTGCATTTGCAACTTCAACACCAACCAACATATGTGGACATTGTCTTGAGAACTGTCAAATACACAAGGCAATTGCTGACAGCCAAAAAAAAAGGCGACAATAAAAAGAAACAGCAAAACCCGAGAGAAAAGTGAATTGAATTTGGCTTGTGTTAAAAAGTATAAATGCAAATTTGCGCTTTAAACAACGTTTCACAGTAGAGCTTCATGCACTTGTGTCTATTTGCATCCCAATCCCCCCCATCTCTCTTTGAACTATTCACAAGTTGTAATTTTAATACGCATTCATCGCAATTCTTTTTTTTTGTTATTTTTTTTTTAAGTATCCAAAAAGTTTTTAACCCAAAAATCTCTCGTCTGAGACGATTCAATGGGCGCGCGTGTCTAGTGCAATAAATCTTGCAGATTATTTTAATTTCCAAACTATGAAAGACAAAGAGGGTAAGAGAGGGGAGACAAGGGGAGAGAGAAAGCGAGTGAAATAGAGATGCCTGTCAACAAGTTTTTGCGTACTTGAGTGCATACCAGAAACAACAACAACATCAGCAGATAACAAAAAACTTGCCAAACTAAATCCAAAAAAAAAAAAGAGCAAGAACACATTTCGAGTTTCACTTTGTCGTCTTTGCTTAATTTTTTGTTTTTGCATCTTCGACTATGTTTCTAGCTTCAAGTCGACAGAGACGAGATGAGACAATGCTAATATTGCAGCCAAAATAATCGAGCGAAAATGAGGTTAAAGTCCACAAAATGACGAAGCGTCACGAACTTAAAATACGAAGTAAAAGACCATGGCTCTCTGAGAGTGCGAAATGTTTAAGGAGAAATGTTCCATCGAAATCGAGTTGGGGCTTTTCAATGTTATTTAACAGCAAGTCGGACGGTATGCTAACATTCATGTTCAAGTATTTAGCTCAACGGCTTTGACCGAATGCATTGCTTTCCTGCTATACAAGTTCGAAATGTATTGGTGGAGAAATTTTAACATTAAATAGGCGAACTCTATGCTCTCCTTTCAAACTAGTTTGAATACTAAGTCTTACAGTATGTTAAGCTAAAATTTTCTCCTCTTTCAAACAAGTTCGAAAATAACGTAGCCCCTAATTACAGAGTATGGATGCTACGTACTACTCCCCTTGCTATATGACGTCGATAGAAATCGTCAACACTCCCCTTATTCCCCATTCGAATATGAAAAATGTTAAAATACTTTCTGGGTCTAACTTAACATTTCGCCTACGCTTTTTACTTGCCCCTTTTGTTAATTCTGTTATGTTTTCAAAGCCAAAAATTAAATGTTGCCAAGTGGATTGCATTTAACAAGCACTCTTTCTCTTTCTCTCGCTCTCTCCCTTTCTTCTTTCTCTGTTTGTTGCACTGCAGAATAATAACATAGCCGGCTTTTGTAAGTTCTTTGAACTCAGCGGGTTTGTGTAAATGATTGCCTTCTCTTTTTTTCTTTCCCTTTCGTCCTTTGTTGCTGTGCATTTTTGAGTAGTGCAGTGCTTCAAATGTTTTGCTATGTTTTCTCTCTCTCTCTCTCTCTCTATTGTTGTAGTGCTGCCAATGTGAATGTATGTGACCTTGAATTTAGTTTACAATTTTTCAAAGACTTTGCCTTTTAACCCTTTGTTTCTTGTATTTGGCCATGTCACGCATGACCCTTGTCTTTAAGCGAGTCCTTGAAACAAACAAACTGGCAACTAATGTGAACCCCCCACCACACTCCATTTGTTAACGCCCACCAGCCAGACAAAACGGGTATTCGAAAAAGATAAAGGTCCTGCTGCAAGTCATTTGTGTGGGCGCGTCTCAATTGAATGCCGAGGCCCACCAACCCAACCCAACCCCCCACTTGATAATATTTATGACCCTTTAGAACCTTAACTTGCAGTTTTCAATAAACTGCTTAGTCGCCTGCCTGCCTGCCTGCCTGCCCAGCTATAAAAAAACCAACAACAATAAAAACACTACCACTGGACGATATTCAAGCAGTGATTTATAAGTTTCTCTCTCCCTGTTCCCTTCCTTTTTCCATATCTTTGGTTAGTTTTGTGCTTTTGCATCTTGTTGCTATCAAAGTGCATATAAATTACCATTTGCAGCAACTAGACCCCAGACCCCAAACCAGCCTGACATTCCACTACTGATACTCTCTCTCCTCCCTCCCTGCCCCCCTGCGGTCATGTTCCACTGGAGAGCTGCTCATTTTGGCATAAATCGCCTTTGCCGAGGCATGAAATGTGTGCGCTGCCTAAGCGTTTTCTGATTAACTGCCAACCAAACGCTAAGCACGCGCATATGTACCTGTGGCGCCATCTATTGTTGAAAGTTAAAGACGTCTTTTTTATTGCTAACGATTTAAATAGTTCAATTAACAAGTATGAGTAATATTTGTTAGTAAAACACTTTAAATAACTCAAAGGAGAAATATTTTCTTTATATAAAATCGTATGGTTTTAAGTGATTTTAAATCTGGCCAAAAGCTTTGGTTTTTAATCAGTGACAAGCATATAGCTTACCCACAAAATATTAACAAATGTTTATTATATATAATCAATTATTAAACCATAAATTTAATTTTGAGAAACATTTTAATAAATTCAAACCAGTTTGTCTGATTTTTGGGCCACTAACTGGTTCACAATCCTGCACATAATCCAGCATTCCTGCGTCCTTTAATTTGTCAAAATATTTTAAATGCTTGTAAAACTCTTCATTGCACAAAAGTATAATCTCTTAAGAAACTTTCTGGTCGCACACACTTCATTTAGCAGTTAATTTATTGTGGCTGGGATTTAATCAATTTGTTAAATATTTGCGGTCAAGCCAGCCATTCAGCCAGCCATTCAGCCAACCATCCTGGCAACCAACTGAGCTGGCAAATTGCCAAAGTGATGGGAATTTTAATTAGCCCTCAGGCTAGACTTTCTCACACAAACACACACACAAACGCACACACACACAGAGCAAAAAGTGTTAATAGAATGCAGCAAATGGAATTGTCGTCGTCACCTGTTCTGACCGCAATTATGTCAACTATTCATAGTTGTTGTTGTTGTTGGCTATCATTAAACGAATGTCATTCAGACATCACTTTGACCTTTCACTTTGACTTTAACTTTCACTTTCAAGCACAAGTGTCAAAAAAAAAAAAAAGCAAAAGCTAGCAATTGTCACGCCCCGCATGACACTTCTAATTGTTTTTTTTGGGGGGAAAAAAACACACAGATGGAGGAGTTGAGCTACCTGACAAACTGTACGATTAAATTTGATTGATTGAACTACCAATTACTGGGTTTTGCCTTGCAACTTTGCAGCGTTTTGGTATGTCTTTGAATGAGATGAGATAACTTTTAGTTGTGATTTAAATATTTAATGTAGGGCGTTTGAAAGTTCGTCACTTGTCTCCGCCTGTTCCTAACTGTATTTTCGTACATTTTATCGCACATTTTTGTTATTTCTTGTTGCCGTAAGATTAACGTCACTCACGCCACGCTTTGCCACCTGCCACCTTTTTGGCCAAATGATTAATGATGGCGATTTCTTTAACTGTAAAACCTTCCCACCATTTTTAGCCAACTTTTTCGTTGGCATTTGATGGAAATCTACTTGTTGGCGCCGCCAGTTCTGCTGACGACCATCATCATGATGATAATGAGGATTACTTTATTGGCCACTTGAGCGTCGTACTTTGTTTTTTTTTTTTTTTCAACAACGTTGCTCATTCTTTATTTTCGTGGGACAGGAAATTTACATAAATTAATCAGCGCCAAGCTTGCCAAATACTACTCAAACCAGAACAGAGAGAGAGAGAGGGGGGAAAGAGTGAGAAAGGTAAAGTCATCATAAATCCACAAAAGAATAAATAAAATGAAGAAAAAAACTGCATACAAAAAGAACGAGAGAAAAGTTTCCTTTTGCATTTCTAATGATATGGCTCCTTTGAGGGAATAAAAAGGGTTTAAAGCGAAAAGCTTAAAATGAAGCAAAGCGTACCACATCAATTGTCAGCGTTGCCAGACCAGGCAGAACAGCCAAATAGGAAAGCGACTGGCTGAAATTAGTCAATAGGCAGGTGAAGAGGAGAGAAAGAGAAGGGAAACAGATATAGTAGCTGGATTTTGTCTGGCAAATTGAAAAGTCAAAACAGTTGCGGGGGAAGGTCTGAGCGGGATTCCATGTCGATTGTTGGCATTTGTTATGTGCAGCGACATCTGGCGTGCGGCAGAGGAAACGATGCGACCAAAGTCATCCTGTCGCGTTTGATTGAAAGGCAACAACAATCCACAAACCCCAAAAACCCCTAAAAACCGACGCCAGTTTGTTGGGCAAATGTTGTGACTGTTTTGCATTTTTTTTTTCGTTTTCGTTTTCGTGGAATTTTTTAGTTGCAATTGCAAATGCTCAACAACACACACAATCAATCAGTCAGTCAGTCAGTCAGTCGGTCGGGCGGTTCTTCAGTCAGTTTGTCATGCAATTCATTTGTGCAACATAATTTACTCGAAATTCTCGTGCATGCAGCAAAATAGCTGCACATATTCAACCTAGCTATTTGTGTGTTCAAATTGATTGCCGTCGGCATTTTTTGGCAAAAGAGTCAACAATTGAGTGGAATGCGTGTGAAAATATTCACTTGGTAATTTACTGCAATAGTAATTTCATTTTTTAGATTAGTTCTTTGAGTGAAGTATTTCACTGACAACCGAAAAAATTTCAACAACTCATTTTGACATTTTACAAAAAAAGAAAAACCCTCTGGCAACATTTTGCTAAAAAGAGTTGCATTCCACTCCAAATACTCGCAAAGTTTCGGAAAAGCTGTTAAAAAACGTTTGCCAATCAAATACGATATTCACATTTTTTCAAACTCTATCTAGCTGTGAAGAGGAGTCTGGCAGCTCTCTGCAACAATTTATCGTCGTTTTCTTTGAAACCTTGCGGCTGCAACCTTGCGATAAACTTGACACTTAATGCCCGGCAACAGCCTGGTTTGACCAAAAAACGAGCCATAAACAAGTTTTTGTGAAGAAAAATATGACTCCTTTAAGCAAACTTGAAAATCGGTCACACAATTTATTTCAATAGTATCACAATTCATTAGAAAACGAATTTGAATTGAATTTCTTGCGTTTTTTTTCAATTACCGCAAACCTATTTGATTGCTGATTTTTGGTCTTGGCTTTTATTTGCGCAACAAATTGTTGCAACATTTCAATTATATTTACCCAAGCCTTAGAATATTTTTGTACATTTTGTTTTATGGTTTGATTTACTCGCACCGCAATAAAATTGTTGAGGCATTGGTTTTTATTCAGTTTATGGCTTTAGTCACGAATATCAATTAAAACAGCTTAGCAGAGCTTAGGCTGCGTATACGCAATACATTTATATAAATATATATCTATATATTCTGGCTGCTGGCCTGGTTTTTATTATCTATGCACTGCGCTTTGCAACAACAGGAAAAACAACAACTGTTTGTGGCAATAAACAACTTAGAAGACTTAGAGCTGTATAATTTAAATTGCCAACACGCGTGTGGCACATTAGTCTTTGCCACACTTCCCTTTAAGCAAACACACACACTTGCAACACATTCGCCAAAACAAAAAATGCTCTTCACATTATGTTGTCTCCATTGTAATTATTAAACTTCTCTCATTTGCTTTTGTTAACTTAGTAAAATTACGCCCATTTCTAATTAGTCTCATTTCGAGACAAGCACACACTTATTTAATAGCTCAAAGTGTTGTTTAAATAATAATTACATGTGTTGACAAAACATCTTTGCTTGATGTTTATGGTAGATTTTCTGTGCTAACTTAATGGTTTGTGTATTGGATGTGATCATGTGTTGCAACTTGGCTGTTAATTGATCGTTGCTCTGAGAAACAATCAAACATTTTGGACACTTCTAATTTAACTCAAAACCAACTAAAATTAGTTAATTCGTCTTCGATTAAAACTGAATAACAATAAAAATTATTTATGCTTAAAATTATTAACTTCCTAAATGGTTTGTGTATTGGATGTGATCTAATGTTGAAACTCGGCTGTTAATTGATCGTTGCTCTGAGAAACTTTACAACTTTTTAGACAGTTTCTTCTTTAACTAACTTTCTTTAAAGTCTTTTTCAAACCATTTGCATTCTTCAAATTAACTTTATATTCACTTGCAATTGCATTTCATCATAAACTAACTCGATTTGCTTTTGCTTCTGTGATTGCCAGAAGAATTCCCATGTAAACGTAACAATTTAATTAAAAACTTTATGACAAGATGTCGTTTCTCTACAACAAAAAAAAAAAAAAAATATTAAAACAAAATGTCCAGAAAAGTAAAAATCATTTTCTTTCGTTTTTTACTTTTGCGAAAATACAGGAAAAAATACTCGCAAACTTCTGTGGCAGACGACGACAATTGTGTGCGGCTAGCTAGTAGCCAAAAGCCAAACTTTTCCCATGTTACCAATAATAAAAGAAAAATAAAAAATTCGTCGTCTATTGTTGTTGTTTTATTTTTGTTGAGAATTGTTGCTGCCATGATACCGTTTTGTCATAAGCGTTGACGAAATGCAAATCTAAAAAATCCACAAGCTAAATTATCATTCTTGAAAAGAAAATATGAAAAGCGAAACGAGCAATATAGCAAAAAAAAAAAAACCACCAACAAAATTGCACACACACATATGGTACAGGGTACACACACACACACACACAGCTGCGTTTGACGGTGGGGAATCACATGAAAAAAACATGTCGCTGACATGTTTTAGTGATATATATTTGAAAGATAGCTTTGCTTGATTTGAACGGAGGAAGGGTGCGGGCGGCAGGCAACTGATGTAAGCCCATTTTAGGTGCTTGAAAAGTTTAAGAAAAACTTTTCACATATTTTTTTACGTACAATTAAATACAATTGTTTGCAACAGAGCGAGAAAGTGAAAAGCGGTTGCTAAACAAGTAGAGGCCGATTAGAGTAAACAGTAAAAAAAAAAAATAATAATGCAAATTGCGTGAGATGAAAAATTATGTACTTTAAATAATGTTAGTAAAAAAAGGAAGTAATATTGTAGTTGCTATAAAAAACTTATTTTCAGTCCAAGATTTCTTTAGTTTTTTATATAGTTTCAAAGTTTAAGCTCAATATTTTTCTATATCTCAGTATACTTTAACTCAAAAGTCGTCCCCTGGCTCATCTTTTAAAACAAACTCGAAATAAAGTTAACATTGAGCCATCACCCGGAGGAGCAAGGTGCGTTAGGTGGAGGGGCGCGTTGGAAGTTGGTTTCAGGGCTACTTAATAATTTATGATTGCTGTTGTTGCCTGCGCGCAACACAGCGCGTAAATTATGAAAATCTACTTTAACTTGCCGCCAAAACTCAAACCGCACGCACACCTCAAAAGATGAAGCGAGTAGAATGAGTGAAATGGGAACAGAATGGGACCGCCATAAAGCATACTAAAAAAGACGTACTAGACTTTCAGCTTTGTTCAATGTTCATGTTATGAATGCTGTATAACCATACCAATTTTTTTATTAGTTAAATCTCTTGTGAATATTTTATTATTACATGGTTAATTAAAGCCCACTGATAATGCTAATTTATGGACAGTTTAGAGCTTGAGAATCAATTTTAACAGTGAAACATTATGTTAGTTAACATCAGCATGTTAATGAGTAGCCGTAAATTTGCAAATGTTATTGCAAGAAATTATGAATTATTATTCTTAACTTTTTACTGTGTATCTGCTAGTCGGTTAAGCCATTACACATATCTCTTTCCTAATTTAATATGCCATTTGTCGCATTTGTGTTTTTTTGTGGCTTCATTATTCTCGTATCATATCTTGATTACAACTTGTTACTGGACTTTTCACTTCCTGATGCTGTACTCTTATTATTTTTAAAAACATTAAATCCACCCTGAGCAAAACATAATTGCAACTGCTTAACTTTGTCTCTCTCGCTCTCTCCATTTTTGTATTATTTATTTTTATATAATTATTTAGTTGTTGCTGCTGCTGGCAATTAGTTATGAAAATGTGCTTTTAATTGCGCGTAATTAACTCTAATGAATTTTAATTGTACTTTTGGCCAACATAAACAGAATTTAATCAACAAGCACAATTTTGTTGTTGTTGTTTGTTGTTATTGTTGTTGTTTATTGTTGTTTGTCAGCAGCACAGCTGTCAAGCCTGTGGTTTGTTGCAGCATTCAACAAGAACGAGCAATGATGCATATAATTATTAATTTATGCAAAATGTCATCGGCATATCAGCATCAAACGTTATCGTTATCAACGAACTTTTGCATTTGATAGGGGCTCTCTGATAGCAACAACAACAACAACAAGCATAATTATCTAATTAAACGCAACAATTAAGCAATTTTCGACGGTAATTGAGACGTGATTCATTAAACAATTATGTTGCACAAATTGCGGATGAAATAAAGCCAATAACTTACGGTTGGGTTTGGGGTTTGGGTGCACTTTAATCCAATTACAATATAGTAGTAAACATAAGTGTTAAGTGTTGTATAACTCTTGAAATGTCTAATCAATCATACTGCTGTTAAATCATTGAAGTGTGATTGTAAATTGCTCTGGACAGCCATCAATCTTCATTCACTTTGCATTATAACTACTTTTCTGTTGCTTTCACTTGTTTTTTTTTTCGACTTCTCTTTTTCACCAACACAATTTGGGTCAAAAGATGCATAAAACTGTCTGACATAATTCACAAGTTGCAAGCCAAGTAGCTGCTGAATAAACGATTCTATTTCTTCTATTTTTTTTTTTTTTTTTGGGAGACTTTACGACTTTACCTTCGAGTGCAGTAAAAGAAGTAAAAAGTTAAGTAAAAAAAGAAACAAAATACTACAAGTGCAATTACCAGTTAGAAGTTTCAACTTTTCATTTGTATTTGTGTTGTAGCAAAAGATTTTTATTGCTTTTACTGATTTATAATCAAGAGAGAAAGCAGAGAGAGATAAAGATGGCGAAAGAAAAGGTCGTTGCAAATAAATCAAAGAAGCAAAAAGCGTTACAAGTTTTTCTATTATAAATATCAAACCAAAACTAACTAAATCAAAAAAAGTGACGCAAAATAAACATTTTAAATCTTATTTCATGAACGTTCGTTTTAATGTTTAACAATAAAAAAACAGTTTAAGTATTAAAACCAAATTGAAAAATCTGTTCATCAGCTTAGAAGTTTTCTATCGATACGCAAACACTGCTCCCTGGGAATTTTCATGTAAAGTTTAACGCAAAAATTTCCTATTATTTATTTACGCTTTATCAGCGATTTTTTTTTTAATGCAAATAGAAGTTTTGTTTTTGCAAACTTCGTCGTATGAATTTAATTAAAAAACATTTTCGCACTCGTTTTCTCTTCTTATAAAACATTTAATATGCAACTACACACACACACACACACTAACACACGCACACACATGCCACAAGCATGCAAGAAGAAAAAAAAACCTTGTTATTATTAAGTAATTTTTTAAGAGTGCTCCCCTGCGCCCCCCTTCTATACCCGCACCCACACCACTTTTATTGCATTTTGCTACTTTGCGGTTTCAGGCAACATGTCGCATTGTTGTCAACGCAAATTTCCGTGCCACATGCAACATGGCAGCAGAAGAACAAGCAAAGGAAATCTGTTTTAAAACCCCCTTCTTATTCTCATCTACCCCCCAAATAACAGCTCAACGCTTTTGACTTTTAATATGCTGTCGCAACCCAAAGCCGTCGTTACCTTAAACCCCCTTAAAACCCGTCTCTATCCTTCATCTCTTCTCTTTCAGCTGCTACTTAGCCCCCTGTTGGCTCATTGTTGTTGCATTAAAATTACATATTTTGTAGTTGCTATTTCTCTTGAAGAGAGGGGACTGGGTGAGGGGGTGCCAGCTAGCAGCTCAGCTCTGTTGCGTTGCTTACGTTGAGTGCTGCTTTGTTTGGAGTGCTACTTGTGCAACCCTTTCCACCCACAATTCCTTTGCGCTCCTCCTCCTCATCCTTCTCGTTTCTTTCGTTTGCCAACACTGCAAATTTATGACTCGCTTCTTCTTATTTACTGCCCGCTCTTCTCTCTCTTTCACGCACTCAAACACAGTCTTTTTATTAAAGTTTGCACATTTCGTTCTACACATGCTCTTTGCTCTTCGTTCTCTCCCCTTTCCATTATTTTCATATTGTTGCTTTACTTCTTCAACTCTGACAATTTTTCATATGCAACGAACTTGCATAAAAAATAAACCAACAACAACAAAAATAGAACAGAGATGCCAAAAAATTGTTGCGTTGCTCATTTTCTTTATCTCTGCACTTCTCTCTCTCTCTCTCTCTCTCTCTTTCGCTTAGGGCAAGATAGGCGGGGGGAAGTGTTGAACAGCGGTTTTGGTTGTTGCTTTTACAGCTATGCCTTTTTCCCTCATAAAGATATGCATGCAAATTTTGTTCTAGTTTTTTGTTTTTTGTTGTGCTAAACATATAAATATTATAAATAATTTTCTTTATTTTTTGTGGTGTGCCATATGAGTTTGCCATTATCAACAACATCAACTCATCCTTTGCTCCATAAAGAGCTTGTTAATCTTTTGAATTTAAGATTGAATGAAATTTTAGTAGCTAATACTTTCCATAGAATTTTTTGCTTTGCAATATTTAATGCACTTTGACATTCATTAAGCGATATTTTCTTAATTAAACTCAAAAACAGCGTTGTAAAAGAAGAAGAAATTAACAAACTTTAATCAAAAGCTTTTGAAATTTCCATTCATCTCCATTCATTTCTAAGGAATGTGTATAAATGTGAGTTGGGGGAGCAAAGGTTGCCGTAATTGGTGTTGCAACATTCTTTGATGCTTTAACACTTTCAGCTGCGACATTGTTTTACACACATGTTAAAATAGCTTTCGGCATTTAACTGTTTCCGAAAACAAAAGCCTTCTCACTTTTTATCAAGGCCTTAGTCTTTTTGAGTTAAAGTTCAAAGAATTAAATTTAAGCTTGGATAATTTTGAAAAATCCATTGCATATTTTTTGCTTCTTTGTCTGAGCATCAAAATGTTACCAAGAGCTGCGAAAATATGCAGCTGAACTGTGCCACGCCTCTTTTTGTCTAAAGGCACAACACACACACACACACTTATCGCGGGGACAGGGACTCACTTTTGGGGGGAGCCAATAAAAAACATTTTGTTAGCATAAAAAACATGTGTGAGCGCTGCTGGCAAACAGTTTGGAGAGCGTAGCCGCCTCGCTTTGTGTGCAGCAGCAGCAGCCTTGTTTGACTTTTTTTTTTCCAAACTCCCACCCCAAGCCTTTGTGACAGTATGGAGGAGGGGGATGTGTGCTGGGCTTGTAGATTATCCCTGGGATTATCCTGTGCTGCATGACTGCATTTTAACTGCACTTTCTTGAGGACCAACCAAAACAAACAACAAAAACAAAAAATTCTGATGAAAAAGACGAAAGCTGCAACAGCTGCCACACAGCATCCATCCATGCAGGCAACCAACCCAGCTACTACACCAAACAAAATAAAAAAACATATGATATTTGCATAAAGTTTGGCACAGTGTATGTGTGTGTGCGCATGTTTGACGTATGTCAGACATGTTTGGCATGTATTATAGCCTGCTTTTTGGCGCCGCTGGCAACTTTGTGCATAAGACACATGTTTCCCGGACCCCATCTCTCTCTCTCACCCCTTGTGCAAAATGCAACTTTCTTTTTTTTATTGCATTTTTCATTTATTTTCAAACTTGACAAAGTCTGCAACAACAACAACAAAAGTGTGCTTCAAACTTTCCATTGCCTAATTGCAAATGTGTTTCTATTATTATTTTATGCCAGGCAAAACAAATAAGAGCATAGCTTGGTTAAATCTGAAAAAATTAAATATCATTGAAGCTTAAAAGTTGTGGAGAGACAAATGTCTTAAGAAAGCAAAGATATCTTTGTCAAATAGTTTGTTAACACAATTAAAGAGCTTTGTAAATGTTCAAAGTGCAAAACAAAATTTTCTAACTTTAATTTGATTGTTTTTTAACCTAAAGCAAATTGGCAAATTTTTTATATTTAAAAGTATTTCTTATGACTATCTTATCAAGTATTTATATCTCCATCGATACCCTTGAGCAAAAGTATTAGAACTTTTATATGTTATAAATTTCCATAATTTGATTAAACGCAAAAGTTTACAACTTTTTCTCGCACGAAACAGCGAGGGGAATATTTGGTTCATGTTTACGCCGCGCACATTACGAGTAACGTAAAATTAATTAAAATACGATATATACAAAGGGTTTCAAACACACTCATACACTACCCTCTTGCACCTCCCCTTTAGTCGCTTGTTTTGCCCCCCAGTTTTTGATTTTAATTGAGTTCATCAACAAATTGTTTACGCTGAACTTTCCCTTACTTGTGCTTCTGCTTCTGCTACTTTCATTTGTTGCTGCCCCTCTTTTTTTTTTGTGTTGTTTTTGTTGTCGGGATTTATGTATGTTTATGTGTGTGTGTGTACGTGTTTGATTAATACGCTTAGTACGCTGAATGCGTGAAAGCTTATAAAGAGCACAAATTGCCATTCTGTGTGTGAAGGATATGCAGCTTTTCTTGTTTGTATGTCTCTCTCTTTAATCCGATGCGCTTAGTTATTTTTAGCGGTTTTCACATTGTTCACGATCTATCACGTACACACACACTCACACATAAGTAGATGTTGCTTTTTTTGTGCGTAAAGAGTTAAATTTTTAATGATAAAGTTTATTGTTGTGGTTTTTGGTTTCAATAACATGGAACAGATTGCTTTGCCCGACTCTCTTCTTCATTTTATATGCCTCACTTTCTCTTTTTCCATTTGTATTGTATTTTGTAAGTCTTCGCAAATGAAATTATTTAGATGTTTGTTCAACGTTAACCGCAAAAACTTGTTCTATTGATGGGTTTTCTTTTGGGGTAAGCAAAGCTAATGAAAACTTGTTTAATTAAAAAACTGCCAGGAAATTAACGTAGTATTCATAATGTTATATTAATAGGGTTGCCACCATAAAAGAAGTTTTTCTATGAAAAACAATACCAACTTAAATTAATCAAAATAACTTATATTTGCTGATATCAAAGCAGATTTTGATACAAAAAAAAAAACTTCTTAAAATACTTCTAAAAAATACTTTCTTAAATCTATCTTTGTTAAAATAATAGATTTATAAGTGTTATATTAAAATTATTAATTTTACATTCTCTCAGTGAAATATTGTACAAGACATTTAACTTTTTTTGAGCTCTACAATCTACAGACAAACAAAAACGGTTCTTAAAGTGCTTAACTCTGGAATTCTGTACCAAGAAATTGGCGTCCAAGCTTCAAAGTTCAAATCCTTGACAAAAACCACACACAAAATACATAATACAAAATGCCAGCCCCAGCCACAAGCAAACAAAAGGCAAATGTAGAAAATCCTCTAAAGCAATAAACAAACAAATGAACACACGCATGATTATGTGTGTGTGTGTGAATGTGTGTGTATGGGTGTTTATTTTGTTGTGTTGGGTCAGTTGCGGTCAGCTAAAGCCGTTGGCCAGAGTCTGGTGTCGAATCAACAAATTGTTTTTTAATGTGTGCCACGTCTGTTCCTCTTTTGTGCCACACTCGGCAGCTAGACAAAAGGCAAATACAAATAACTACACACGCACATGAGTGTTACGTGTTATTTAACAAAGGGCTGGGGGGCGTGGCACTCATATATATAAATCCCATTCATTCATCCATTTTACTAGCTTAAACAAAAAAGGTCCTCTGCTTTCAGTTCGAGTATGGCATTTTTCATAGCTAAAGTCAACGTTTAAAAGTCCCAAACAATAGACCATTAACAACCTGAGAGCCTATTAGAAAACAAGAGAGTGGAAGAAGAGAAGCTCTTCTACGGCGCCATTCAAAACCTAAAACTAATTGTTAGCACCACTTGCCAAAAATAAACTCAAAAAAAGAAAACGAAACACATTCTAGCTTTGAGTTTCCAAAAAAACAAAGAGCGGCTAGGGGAAAGTTAGAATAGTTTTCTCAACACTTTTTACTCCTTTTTTGGATTTTTGCACCTGCTTAAAACAAAAATAGAACCCTTTGTTACTTTTCTGTGGTACTGCAAAAAGGGGAAAGGCTTTTTTTTGGGAGTTTTTTCGACCTTTTGTTCTTTGACTAAAATCTGTTGCATATTTCAACTGTTCTCACGTTTTTTTCTATTTTGTTTTTGACATGACGCATTTGCTTTTTGAAATGCTTTTACGTTTTAAATGTGTTTAAAAATCAATTTGGATATTAAGGATCTATGAAAATATATTGAACTTCAATAAAAGCTAAGCTCTATTTATATTTTAATATAATATTTATTTAAGGTTTGCTGTTAGGAGATTTTTCTTTTTTAATAGGTGGATCTTAGAAAAAAACAAATGCTTTTCAAATGGCCTTGATAATGTTGAGTATTTAATTCACTTTGAGTAAAGAAACATTAAAAACTTTTTAATGAAAGCTAGCTTAAAACGACCAAATCGATTTAAACGCAAATTAAAACACACTTGTAAATCTTATGTCTATTTACCCTTTCTCTTTCACCCAAGTACGTACTCAAAGGCTCCCACTCACTCTATACTCGTTTTAAACAGATTATATATCCAGTTTACACCTCGTCAACTGCAAGTTGAGCTAACTAAATGCAATTGGGCGACTAACAGAGACAAAGAAGCAAACGAGAGAGAGAGAAAGAACGAAAGAGAGATGTAAATTTTGGCAGTAAAGTTGTACTCGGTTCAACTGTCTACCTTACAGTTCTACCTGTTCGTTTTTGTCAGCTAGTAAATTGGCTTTAACTTGCATTACCGTCAAAGTTGTATTTGCACATGTGTGCACTTTTGTGCACTTTTCTGCACAACGACGACTCAGACGACGGCTGAACACGCTTCAACAAATTGCCGCTACTAAAGCGCCAAAACGTGACGACAGTTTTGGCTTGTCGAAGGATGGAAAAAGAAATGAAAAAAATGGTCGCACTCGAAAGCCATTGCAAATCTTCAAGCGCAACAAGCCATCAAAAGGGGGGAGATGGGGGGACAGTTACAGCTCACACGTAACTACCACCGCCTTCCATCTTTTCCTTCCCTATCTCACCATTCCATTCATGCCTGTTTTACTTAAACGCTTATTGGCTTAGACAAAATGCAGCAGCTGCAACTGGCATCAACTCAATAAATGTCCTTCAAGTCCTTTTCCAGCTAAAAGGCAGCCTATAAGCAGCTTTTCTTTTTCTTTTATTCTTGAAGTGAACTAAGTTCATAGATTCAGACAGCTATTACATAAAGTGAAAAGGAAAAATCAGAGCTATTAAGATTTTTTAACATCTTTCAAATACGATTGATATATATTCCCATTTATATTGTAACATAAATATACATATGTATTTAATTAATATTTCTTTTCTCTACTTTTGTTCCAGGTATGTTTAACTAACAGCACTTACCTCTGTTAAATATTTATATATTACACGTATGTATTTAAAATGTTCAAGTATTGATTTAACCTAAACGAACCATAATTTTTAATTGGAAGATATTTTTTGGGTCATGCAATATTAGCAATTTTAATGCAAGATAAGAAGTGTTTTGAGCTAATATATATGTCCATAAATAATCTTCCATTTCAATAGCTTTGAATTAGAGTGAAAAGTCAGTTTTGATGGTATGCGTGTGTGTGTGTGTGACGCCAGCCGAAAATGTGTGTGTGTGTGTGGAGTGCGGAAATAAAATGCGCATTATAAGTAAGCAGCACGCTAGCTCTCTCTCTCTCCCTCTCCCTCTCCCTCTCCCTCTCCCTCTCTCTCTCTCTGATTTGGGGCGCAATCAGGAAGCAAAATCGCTTCATAATGCATGCAACCATATAGATGTATGTGTGTGTGTTTGTGTGTATGTTGTAAAAGTGCCATTAAAATGAGTTTAAAAATCAATCGAGCAAATATTTATGAATGCATTCTTGTGCGCCACAAAATGCACAGAACGGAAAAAAAAGTCAACCACAACGAACGACAACAAAATTAAACGCATTCAACACACAAGTTGTGGCAACCAACAGCAAAGGGGCAAAGAGAGGCCGTTAAGCAGTTACCTGACAATGGCGGCAAACGCCATTTGCAACCATGCTAAAAATAAACGCAAAATGACAGCCAACAAGCGACAACAGCAGCAACAACAACAAACAGGTACTCAACTCTTGGGGTTTTTGCCTAAGTTTTCAAGCGCAGTTAAAATGTCAAAAGCACGCGAACACCCAGACACAGCGACTAAAAGACAGAACTACAGACAGCCAGCCATTTTTAATACCCTACAAATATAGAAATAATCATAAAAGGATTGCTTATGAATCTTAAGCTTAACAGAAGATAGATCGCAGTTTGATTTTATCATATACTTAATACAACCATTGTAGAATTGATACGCAGTTAATCTTGTTCCGTTTTTTTGAGTTCTTTGGGTATGTTGGGATGTTTATGGCTTTTTAGTACGGTAGGTTAGATTAACAGTCTAGTTATTGCCCCACACATTTTTTTGGTTTAAAGATATGGTTTTCAATCTGTTATAAGATTTCTTTAAGATATATTTGCTTATAAAGTTTCTTTGACAACTTTGCCTAGAGTATTTATTAGCTGGCTACTCTCCTCCGTCCTTTGAACATTTTAGTTCTATGCTGCATTTAGTGCCGTCTATATTTGTTTTAAATATCGAACAAGCGCGTGTGGCTTACCGATCCACCCAGACCATAGTTTTATTCAAAATTTAACACCCTCTCAAAAGCTAAATTATTTAGTGGGAATTAAATTACTTATGAAGGAATACAAATAGTATTTATATTTATTAGTTGGCCCTGATTGTTGGCATCATGTTTCATATACGATGCTAAACATACATACATATTTCAAATTCAGGTGTTTCGACACAGCCGCTGCCACAGCAGTGGGCGTGTCTATGTGTGTGTTCCCGTGTGCTGCTTTTAAGTTATGAAGACAACAAGCGCTTTTGTAATTTATGAGTTTCAAGTGCTGCGCCAGGCAAACCAACAATTGTTATCCCCGTCTCTCTATCTTTCTCTCTGTACCGCTTTATGTCTGTGTTGGTTTCTGGTTTTTAGGGGTCAGCTCTTTTGGTCATTGTTTATGGCACCAATATGTCGCGCACGTACACACACACAAAACTAAACAAAAATGCCCATTGTACATATAGAAACGGAAAACGAAATGTCATAAAACGCGACAAATTGCACTTCATAATTTATGCGTTATGTCAAAAAGTGAAATCAGAGAACAATTGAATTTTAGAATACGTAATCCTCTAAATTTAAGTTTCAAACTGAAGTATTTCGAACTTTACAACACTTAAAACGTTCAACACTTTTCTAATTAGAATTTATGCCTTCATAGTGTGTTTAAATCCATATAAAATAAACTCATAAAAATGCCTCTGCATTTTAAATTGTTGCTTATTTCATTTCGGCCAAGCCAAGTTCATAAATTTAGCAATCATTTTTTGATAGCCAGCAACTTTTTTCTTTGATAATCAAAAAACTTTTCAAAGATTTTCAGCACACATTTTTGCATTTAATAAGGCAACACACACACACACACACTCTCATTCAAAATAGATGAATACATAAGTTGAGTTATAAACATTTCGCAGCTCAAGTGTTTATGGCAGAGTTCTTAAATTTTCAAAAACACAAAACGCAAAACCTAATTTCATCATCATCATCAATAACACAGCATTGCCGCCTTTCCCACACCCCACCACCCCTCGTTGTGTAGCATGCATTTGAGTGCGCTGTTTGTTTTTGGGCTATAAAAAGTATAACAGCTACAGTTTTTGCATTTAACATTGTAAAGGCGCAAAAAACTTGCTCGCATGGATACTGTCAAAAATGCGAAGCGAAACAGTTGCAAAATTTCGAAATAAACCCCGATTTAGAACGGGGTGGGGCGAGAGGTGGCACCTAAAACTTAATGAACATCTGGCCTGCCGCCAGACTGCATGCTAATAAACTTTTACAAGCTACACAAAGTTCTCATGGCTAACGCGCGGCTTCCGCTGCGTTTGGCTTCTTTGTCAGTCGCGGCTTACGGGATGCCACCCCATTTGCACTCAGGTAGTTCACTTCGGATATTGGAGTGACTGAGAGGGTCTTAAGGAAGGGTTGCGCCATCAATGTCATCTTGAAGACACAAGCTTAAAACTGTTTGCATAAAGCTGTCTTATATTAGGCAACACTTTCTCGCTTCATTTACTTAAATTCCTACAGTTCTACATCAAAAAATACTCAACAACAGCAAAGTCTACGTTAAAAAACTTTTTCACATTTCGTTAAAAGCTTAACATTTTCTGCTATAAAATATATAAAATAGCTTTCGTAACAAGCTCTTATATTATTGTTTGCCAAAGTATATATACGCTTATGCTTTAGTTTAAAAATGATGAAAGCACTTAATCGAGCTTTTGTGTCTTATATTCTGCTGCAGCTAAAAGCAATATCCCATTCAGTATATTGCCTTAAGGTTCATTTTTTAGTCTTATAAATTTCAAGTGGGAAACGAGTTTATTTACTTATAAATTTTTTTCCTTGCAATTGCAGCAGGACGTTTAACACTTAAAAAGTATTTTGTCTTATAAGTCCCAGAAGGAATTTTGTATATCCTTACCAACCGAAAGAATTTCCTTGCAATCCTAACAAGGAATTTTGCACTTATAAAAAAATTTATAAGAGATTCCAGGCATTCAGCTTTCGCACATTTCATTTCAAAGCTTTTCTGCTTTACATTTCGGAAATAATATAAGGTTATTACAAGTTCAAAAGCACAATGCCAATAGCTTCCAGAAAATGTCCCTGTATTTTCCAGGTACCAATTTGCAACCTTTATAATTGTTTCACACTGATGCCATAATTGTTAAGTCAAGTTACTTTGTATAACAGTTTCCATTCACGGTTTAAGAGTAAATCGCTTTTGTTTCATACTCAAAGAGAGACAATGAAAAGCAAAAACGCAATTTTGCTCAGACCTTTTTTTGGCTTAATTTTGTTTGATTTTATAAGGAAACGCTTTTTTTTGTTAGTAGTAAAGTAAAAGAAGTGGCAAACAAACGAAAAATAACAGCTTTATTGTTGTTAACAAAGCCAACGAAAATATAATTAAATTGTTAACAGCTTGTGTTTATCTGTTAAGCTTGATGTCTGGCTAAGTCGCGTAGTTTATTACCTGTTGTCCCTATATTAATAATCCGCCACCCGCTGCTATCCAATACAAACAATAACAGCAGAAGCAACTATAGAACACCACTCGATTTCCGAACGATGTTTGATCCTTTGAGCCTGAACATAAATTTGTTTGCTAACAGAATGGCAAATGGTGGAGTGTGAACTGCAAAGGGCCGGGCGGTAGGGGGCGCATACACTGGATATCAGCGTTAAATGGAATTACTAACACAATTCCAATCCAAATCAGACAATCAAATTCTCACGACACATGACAAAAAACACCTGCAGAGAGCAAGCGAGCGAACTCGAACTGAAACTGAAATATGTACAAAGGATAAACAATGTAAAGCCATGTATGTATGGATGTGTTTGTTTGTATGTGTTTAAGTATATATTGTATTAGTATAATGCAGTCAATTGAGTGAATTGGCAAATTCTGTTGCTTGGCTAACACATTGTTGCGCCTGGCAAACAAAAACAAATAAATCGAGTTGAATTGAGTACCGTTTAATTTATTATGCAGAAATCTACATACAAAAATTTTGTGTATTTTCATAGCAATTTAGTTGATTTAATAAGAAAATCAACCAAAATATTTTTTATCAATTAAAAATGTTGCCTACTTTTTGGGGCGCCCATCAAAATAGCTAAGCCAAAATTATCTCAAATTCACTGGCCTTCTTTGCCGTTTTCCGTCTCTTCTAACGTTCGAATTAAATGCACTCAACTGTCAAATAGTCTACTCAAAAATAATTCTAAGCCATTGGAGTGTAAAGTTTTAATTAAGCCAACGATGCATAATTGCAGATTGCCGCCATGCAAAATTCAGCATTCAAAATTCAGAATTCACATATTAATATTATATATATAACATTTGCATTTTCGTGAAAATTCAAAATATTGCTCTGTGTGTGTGTGTGTGTGTGTTTGTGTGTTTGTTATACATATATCAATTATGTTCATTTTCATGCCTTTTAAATATTTACAAGCGGCCCCATAACTTTCTACTTGACACCCTCGAAGATTATCGTCGCATTTCCTTAAGGAAATTACAATTATTAATTACAATTGAAACATATAAATGCGCTTTATTGTTTACGCTTAATGCATATTTATTTGATGATTTATGTGCGAGCCTTTTAATAACATTCTTCTGCTTATATTGTATCGTAGCCCCTACCTAAGCAGCCTATGCAAATGGTACTTATTGTTTAACTCATTCGCCGCCTTAATAGCTCACTTTACTGCTTTTTTGACGTAGCACATAAATCAAACAATTGTCTGTGTATACGGTAAAAATAAGTACCACGCAGAGGGATAAACAATAAACATGAATATAAGCTGACATTAATACTCTAAATATGAAAATTGTTAGTTTTATCATTATCATTTGGGGACAAGAATAGAAAAAATCGTATTTTAGATGCAGATCGTTAGAAATGAATTCGTTATATTCTAGTTCGACTGTTGCTTCCATATTAACTTTCTTAAATAATGTTTTCTTTTCGTTTTTTTTGTCTATCTGTCACGCGAAAAGCAAAACTTTTTGGAAATAATTTTTCTAATTTTTTAATTAAGCAACAATCAGCACAATGGCAAAAAGCACACACAGCAATAATTTAGTTGCAACTCGCAGGAAAAAAAAGAAGTAAAAACTAAAGAAAATGTGTCGCAAGCTGTTTGTGCTGCGCTTTTTTTCATACAGTTACCCTTAGCAGTTAGCAGCTAACCGTTTTCTTGTCTGCTGCGACTGTCTGCGCAATTAATTTTCAGCCAAGGCGGACACAAATCAGCCTGAGTAACACGAACTGAAAGCAATTGCAGCAGCAGCTAGCCAGCGAATGCCAAAGAAGGCATGCAATTCCTACTTACAAGCAGAATTCGTTCTTCTTCTTCTTCTGCCTCACTGCTGCTTGTAATTTTTTTTTTTGCTTTTTCTTTTCTTCAAGCTGAATACGCATAAATTCACATCCGGCGACAAGATGCTGTTCTTTGACAAGCAACGGGTGGGGGGTGAGTGAGAGAGAGAGGGGGGGGTGGGGCTGGTGGTGTTTGCTACCTCGGCAAGAAATTGTCAACGTTGCAGCTTTTTTGTGCTTTGTCGTTTCGAGTTTGAGTTCGAGTTTGAGTTTGGCAACATGGCAAACTTCCGCTAAAAACGAAACGACACCAAAACGAAAGCGAAACGAAACGGAAATGTGCAAATGAGCACCGTCATGCATATCTTAAGCAAAACGAAGGGGTGAAGCGTCTCCTCCCCCCCCCCCCCTTGCCATTGACCATCCAGTTGCAATTTTACAGTGTTGTGCGCTGTTTTTTTGTTTATTTATTTGCGAATTTTTACTGTACACAATTTTATTTCAACTGGTTGTCACTGCAAAATTTTCAACTTATTGCAAGTGTTTGTTCTTGTTGTTGTTGCTGTCGCGATGTTGCGCCATTTGTGGCAGCCATAAATGATGAAGACAACAGCGAATGTTTTGCTTACTTTTTGGTTTTTGTAATTTCGCCTGCCTAAGTGCAAAGCTATACACAAAAACAGATACAAAGATACAACTACAACAGTTGCAATTACAGATACATTAATATGCAATAGTTTAAGGAATGCTTGCTTGCTTCAATGCAGCGTATAATACGCCAGTCTGTCTGTATGTCTGTCTGTGTGCTTGTTGTTTGTATGTGTTTAATAATGCCAAACACAATGATTGGCATTGTGAAATTAGAATTGGAATTTGAGTTTGGCGTTTGTTTGTGCCCCTTTGGTTGGCCCAAACAATGTGAAATTGAATTTTGCGCTAGCGCCGCTGCTCAACATTTATTTGCAAATACTACAATCAACAAAATTTGAGCGGCTCACAAAAGTGTTTCCATAGCCTGCCAATTTATGACAAGACAGAAGCAATAAATTCAAAAGCAGTACGAATGTTAAAGTTAACAACGCGATCCGTTCTGTAATTGGCGGTGCATAACGGTAGCTGATCAGCACTAGGAAGCAGTGCATCAAGCAGTGCAAATGTAAAAATTCACAGTACGATCAGTTATGTACGTAATAACATTACGTAACGTGTCTGTATCGTGTATTCACGTTGGATTTACTAAAATCCTTTCCAATTCGCGTTGTCTTTTTCTTTATTCGAATAAACATCATCGACCTGAATTTGAAAACAAAAAAAGATGTCTACCAAAAACAATTTTACCAATTTGCAAACAATTGCAAGTCCTTAACCTACATAAATGGAATGGAAAGTAAAGAAAAAAAAGGGCTGCCAACAACAAAAAAAAAACCACAATGAAAACGTTGTTGTTGTTCTTGTTGATGTTTAGCTATTTCAATTTGGTACTCATTTGCACGCCACACAAACAGACAGTACAATGCCAGCGCCAGCGCCCACAATGCCGCCCTTTTTATACACCCTCCCCGTCAACAAGGCTATGTCAATTGGCATCGAATTGAAATACGTTAGACGTATGTGTGTGTGTGTGTTAGTTGCTGCCACAATTTGAGCCTTAATTAGATTGCATTTGCACTTAAAATAGGAAAAACATTGCGTCAATAGTATTTGAGCGACTACCGCAACAATTGCACACTAGGTGGCGCTTCAAGAGAGTAATTGCATTGCCATCAATTGTCAAGGTTATGTTACGCACACAGTACGCAATAAATTATAACAGTTATTGTGTTAGTACAAGGAGTTTGTAGAAATGATAGACGGTACACACAGGGTGAATCAAGTTGTATTGCGTTTAATCATCGAAATCTTCAATTATATTTTTTTTCTCTCTCTTTCTTTGAGTTTTCTTACTGCCTTAATTTTTCACCAACTGCCATTCAAGTCAACCACAAATGTGAGAGCACACGCACACACACACGCACACACCACACCCACACACAAACAGCAAGAGAATTAAGCATTTTGTGTCTAACTTGTGACCGCAAAAAGCGCGTGTCAGAAAACGTTGCTGCAAGCGGCGCTGTCAGCGTCAACATCAGCGAGTTAGGGGCGGAGAGGAAGTCGCGCCTGCTGTGATGAATGACAGCGACGACGAGTGTGTGGCATCATTCATCAGGCTTGGGGCAACAGTGGCAAAAGTGGCAACAGTGGCAACAGCCCAACCCAATGCCAAAAAATTGAAAAATTCATTACAATTAGTCGACCAGACCAGAGTGACCAGACTTATGCGTTTCTCTGTCTCTCTACCTCAGTTCTCTTTTTTTGTCATACTAATTTATCACATGCCTAATGTTTAGTTTATTAATTAATTATTAAAGGCAGATGAAAATGTTTTTTTTTTTCTTCTTAACTTTAGTTTGTTTGTTATTGTTCCCTCTTTCATAGTTCTACCTAAAATCTTTATTACCACACATTAAAATGTTATATTTTACTGTGTAATGCTTTTAATGCATTGCCAATGGGCGACGATAATCATAAAAATGTTAAACTGCTTTTTTTACTACATTAAACTTATTATTATTATTATGATTTATGGTTAACATACTGTGAGGGATGTTTTTTTGTTATGTCATTCTGTTACACAAATGTGTTAGGTTAGTATAACGTTAACATTAACATTCTTCATTACGATATAAACAATATAAAAAACAAATCAATTATGATTTAAATTCGTTTGAAATTCTTTTTTGAATACAATATCATTCAAGTGGTTCTTAGCTCTCGTCTAATTGGTTCAAGTTTATTTTTCTTATATCGATAAATTTCCTTCTTCATTTTTTTGTCATTTCGTTAACTTGTTTATTGTTATTTGTTATCTGTTAAACTTTATAAGCTCAGAGTCAGCTGTCAGCATTGCCGCCTTTGACCTTTATCAACCGATAGAAACATTTTCATTATTGTTTCAGGCTAAGGCAACAGCAGTTACAGACACAACCAGACAGCATACCCTAACTATCGCTTCGCCCATTTTGTGTCTGCCCTCTAATTGGAAAGACTTGTGAGAAAAGAAGAAAACGAAATGAAAAAAAAACTAAGTAATAAAATCAAATAAAATAAAAGTTATCTCAACTTATCTGTGTCTGGGCCTTAGAACACAATTTTGCACGGCAACTTAAAGCCGCTTAACAGCTACTTAGCCGTGCAAAGTGTAGCAGGCGGGGATGGAGGAAGGATTGGTTCGAGTGTTCAAACTTATGCCTGAGTGAGTTTTTCGGGCAAGCTCTTGACACTGCGCAAATGGCGAACTCCTTCAGCTTTTGAACCAACTTTTTTCCAACCGCTCATTAAGATGCATTGCATACCTGCTGCTGCTCTAGCTTCTACGACAAGTTAGACATCGAAATGGAAAGGGGGGGGGGGGGGAGGTGTGTGTGGAAAGAAGGGGTGTGCGTGTGTTTGGTATGCATTATGTTCTCGTTCTGCGGCAGCTGATAATAACGTAAAGTTTTTATTCCACGCCTTCACTTGATTATTAAGTATAAAAGAAAGAACGAGACGTGGCAAACTTGGAATTGTTAGTGCGTGTTAAGGATTTTGCATTAATTATCTGCACACGAGACAGAGAAAGAGAGAGAGAGGGAGAGAGAGAGAGAGAGAGATAGAAAGTGAGTACAACTTTAATTCATTCGTTAGGCAATTGCATGCAAACTCATTAAAAATGCAATTAGATATGTGCTGTGCAATTTATCTGTGTGTGTGTATAATTGTGTGTGTGATGTTTCGCTAACTCTGAACTACACACACACACACACAAGCACAAAGATCAAACGGCAGACAAGTCTAAAAACAAAACAACAAAACTTTTAGCTAAAAACCAATAAAGCGAATATCAATAAACTATAAATAACTAAAAGCATAAAACGAAAAAGGCAACAAAACTTTAGCTTCAAAGAGAGAGTAGACAACTAAATGCTCTTACTGTTTAAAAAAAAAGTATTTTGAGTTCATATTTGATGTTATTTTCAGAAAAAAGATATCAGCTTTAGATTTTAATATATGTAAGATAGTTTTTTGCTGGTAAGTTGAAGCTATTTTGGATGAAAACAAAATCGAATCGACCTTTTTGCAAAATTCAACGACAATACTATTATACCCCACTGGAGTATATAGAGTATTAACAAGCAAATGAAAAATTCTTTTTACCCACACACTCACATATCGAATAACAATAAATGCAACAAAAATAACCCCAAAAAAAAAAACCGTTTTTCTTTTGTGAGCGCGCGTCGAAAAGATAATGCAATAAAATGCTAAAATTCATGTGCCAAATAAAATAAAAAAAAAAGTAGAAGAAAACTTTTGCCAAAAAAGAAAAAAATACCATTTTTATGGCCAGAACCGAGTTCGTATCAATAATCAACTTGAAGCTTTCGTCAAGTTGCAAGTTTCAAACTGGAAAAGTTTTTTTTTTTCGTATTTATTTTATTTGACTTTAGCGCCAACGAGGTGCAAACAAATGAAGAAGAAGAAGAGAGAGAGACATCGATCAATGCTGCGTCAATAAATGACGTCAGTTAGCAATTCAATTTGGCTTCAACAGTGAAGCAGCCTCTTGACAGTTTGCGTCAACTTAAAGCCAACTTTAAGTTGAATTCTTCTTGCTAAATTGTTTGTCCATTGTGTGTGTATGTGTGTGCGGGCAAGATTATTGTTGTTGTCATTCTCTCTCGTTTTTTGTGTGTTTTTGTAATTCGCATTGTCAACGCGTTCACAATTGAGCTCAAGTGTTTGGCCCTTGGCGGTAAAACTTGGCCATCTCTCTTCTCATCCTGAACTCATAACAAGTTTAAATGACTGTTGTTGTTGTGGACAATAATACGAAATAAAACATCTAAAAGCTAAGATTGTTTGTGACCTTTTCAAATGAAATATATAGCATACGCACTGTGTGGCACGTTTAAAGGAATTTTTGTGGGTTTTTTGTTGTGTTTGTGTTTTGCAATTTAATGAAAAATCCAGATAAAGTGATTCAATTTGTAAAAAGGAAGTTGTCTGATAATAATATTGTTGTTTATAGAGTTTTTTTAAACTAAGCAACATTTTAGCTTATAAATCTTTTAAGAACATTTTATGATAAATATTTTTTTTTTTTATGGCTTTTATAAAAGATTCTCTTTTACTTTTTTATAACTGCAACTTTTGCAATTCATTCTTAATGCAACAGAAGAAAATAAGCTTGTTAAAATTTATTTTACACAAGATATAGACCATTATTATCATTATCCCAACATCATTATTATAAAAGTGAAACAACGTTTATTGTAATTTGCTTTGTCAGCCGTTTCTAGACGTTGACTCTCGACGCCAACGCCTTGCCCAACCTTCCTTGTAAGGCCATTATCATTATTTTATTTGACTTTTGGCTCACCCTTGAAGCCAGTTTTGCTTTTGCTTTCGCTATATTATTTTTTGTGGTCACATGAAAGACGCCTAATTTATAAAATAAAAAAACTAAACGAAAAAAAAGACAAGACAATCACGAAAAAAAAAAACAGCAAGGCATTAGGAGTGATGGGTGGGGGGGAGGGGGGGGGGAGTTAAACAAGTTGAGCTCTCTGGTTAACAGCTAATTTAATTTCTCATCTTAAGCCTTGGGCAGCTGTTTTGTGAATTGGAGCATGATACGAATACAACAAAAATGGGACTAAATTAAACATAGTCCGATAAAAAAAGAAAAAACACAAATTAAGAAAAAGCAAGGCCTTCGTCCAAGCTGATGCCCGAACAGTAGCAAAAAAGTAAACTGTTGAACTAAATACAACTACAACAGTACAAAGTACTTATCGAATGGTCCTCTAATACTATAGATTTTATTGAAACCCTTCTCTCTCTCTCTCTCTCTCTCTCTGTGCGTTGCATTGGCACTGATTGTTGAGCCTTAATTTTGTGCTAGGTGCACACTGATTGCCATTGGAGAGAGAATAAAGAATGGATTGAGTGGGCCCAGTAGTAGTAGCCTGTGGTAGGTAAAAACGAGGTCATCCGGCAAACAGCAACCAAGAAGCCAAGTATCAAAAGTCAACTAAACGAGAAACTCAACTTCACAATTCCAACTCAAATCAAGTCAACTTGAAACGAGAGTCCTGCAGCAGAAGGAAAAACCGGAAATAAATATGACAGTGAGAAGCAGCTCCTTTGACTTCTTTCGTTCGAAAAACAAGCTCCAATAACAAAATGAACTTCAACTTAAACACGTTAAACACGTTAAAGAAACAACAATCACAAAACAGATGGTGTCTGATCAAATAAGAATGTTTTATGATTGTTTTCTGAATGATTTTAATCGACACTTGATACAAATTTAAGCCATGATTTATCATAATCGACACCGAAGTAAACAGTATAATTTGGTTTAGGCAAATATTCTAATTCAATAAGAATAGCTCTTTCAATTCAAAGAGAATAATTACAATTAGCCCGTTTTCAACTTTGCCAGTAATCACTGTACTAACAAAAGATGCCTACACACAGAGGGCGCAACTGTAATGGAGCCATTTTATGTTTTTTCCTCTTTTTGGCAATTGAAATTCGCTCGCTTAACGCAGCTCAAATTTTGTGGCAACGTTCAGGCATGGCTGGCTGGCTGGTGGGCAAGCGGCCAACGGCAATTAATCAGCGTGGTTGTACGTGGCACGTGGCGCGCCCAAAAGTCAAGCGCAACTGCTTTCCTATCGTCCACACGCACACAACACACACACACACGCACACATACACACAAATCATGGCCAAGCAGCAACATGCACAACAACAATGGCTGCGATAAAAATGCGCGTTGCCACTTGCAACGTGTTGCCAGATTGTTGACGTGACTTTTTTTTTTGCGTGCATATCCTGTCCCTTTGTGTTGTAACAAATTTTTTGCTCAACTCTTCAAGTTGTCAATGTGTGTGTGTGTGTAAGTGCAACAATGCCGCAACTATTTTGATATATTCTGTTAAATGGACGGCTGGTTTTTTTTTTTTTTCTGTGTTAAAGGCAATAATGATGATGATGATGGTGTTGTTGCATTAAAATGACAAACACTTTCGACCAAAAAAAGTGGCAACACTTGCGACATTTTTTCCACGGTGCGTAATCAAGTTCAATGCAAAAAATAAAATAAGAAAACAAGATTTTACTTTGATTATAATTGCATTGAGGCTGAGGGCTGAGAGGCATTTACAATGTCACAAATGCTGCACATCAAATATTAACCGACTAGCATAAAGAATATAAAAATGGGATTCACTGCAACACTTTACAACACTTATTTAAACGGATTGTCAAATAGCATTAATGAGAAACTTGTCTCACACACAATTTCGCTTTTAAGATTGGCTTATTGTTATCTCAACGAACTGTATTCTCGATAAGAAAACTTAAATCTTAATGAAAAGCAACTATTTGTAGTTGGTTTGCTCGCCAGCAAAAAAATGAATATAAGAATGCAACGATAAAGAACAAATTTATAAGCTTTAATCAGGAGAAAGTTTTTTCAATGATTTAGTTTAGGATCTTTAAGCTTTACTACTTCATTGTACATTGCAATGAATTTCATTTAGTTGAAGCATTTGACAAAACAATTTCATGACTTCATTCTAGTAAATTAAAAATAATAAAAAAAAAAATACCCAACAATATAATTTAATTAAAATTTTTGTTTTCAAATTGTGTTGTTTTAAATTGTTGAGGTTAAACGAAAAAAAAAAAACAAATGCCACCTCTGCTTCATAATTTCTGCACTTGACAAACGTACAATAATTATTCAAAAAATAAAACAAACATTCTTTTTTTGTTGCATAAAAAAAGAAGTCAACATTGTCCCAGCAATTTGTATATTTAATTATAAAAATACAAAACGCCCGCATAATTTTGTTGAAATGCTAACAAAACATTGAGAATTCTGCTTTTTTTTCTTTTTCACTTTTATATAAGCTGATGGATGGGGTTAGAGTCGCTTGCAGGCAGCTTTGTGAAGAAAAAAGTAATAAATACAAAAATATTATACAAAAGGTGGCGCTTTGTTTTGTAATCAGCTTAAACTTAAGGTTTTAATAATTTGTTCAGGGTTTTTCATTACATATTGACTGTAACAAAATACGATATAACAATTATGATGGATTTGCCTGGCTTTGAGCCAAATTTTTCAAAATAAAGTTCTTAAACTTCATGTTATTTTGAATATTCAACTCAGCTTAAACTGTTGATGTCGTTTCGAAAATGCATTTAATTAACTTGAATTTGTTTTAATTAAAAACTTGAAAATGCTCTGCGCCTTTGCTCATTAAATTGGCTAACGAGAGACGCTCCAACAACACACACAAAGAGCAAATGTGCAATGTGCTAAGTCTGCATAATCCTAATAATAACAACAACAAGCAGCAAGCAGCAACCAGCAACAACCAGAGACACACAGTAGCTGGAGCTAAGAGAGCGAAAGAGAAATAACATAAAATATTGTTAAATGGCGCCCCGGTTGCATTTTAATTACATTTGCATAAGATGCAGCTTATCTGAGCAGCGTTCCCAAAAATTTAACATACATATCTGTACTGTATATACTATATAGTATTTATATGTTTAGATATTTAACAGCTAGCACAGTGCCAGCTAACAATTTAACAACAATCAATATGAACTAGCTTTTCTTCGGTTTTTTTTTAATTAATGAAAGTGTTAAATAAACGCTTTGATGTCAACAGTTTTACGATATTCGGCAAACGATTTGAAATAACTTTAAAAATAAAATGACTTTTAGCATTTTTCTAAGCTGATTTATTTTAAATTTAAAGCTAACTCGACTAAAACAATCTTTTTTATATATTTTTATTTCTTTCCTTGCAGGTAAATTAATCAACTTTTGCACAGAAATAAAATGAACAACTACAACAACAACTAAAAAGCGAACTGCAGCTGTTGCTGTGGCTTTGAAGTCAGGTTTGATAGTTTTTAAGTGAACTTTTTGCAATCCAGGGTTAAAAAAAAAAGCAAAACAAAAAACTTTAATTACTTTGGCGCTAAAGTTCAGCGCACTTAAACTTTGTGCATTCTACAAAAAAAAAAACTTTAAGCCGCTTACGAAATACGATTACCTAACCCCATCTAAAGCAAAAGCAAATGCGAAACCTTGGCAAATCGCTGCAAACAAAAGTGGAAAAGTGGAAAATGCTACACATTTCATTTTTTCTTCTTTTTGGTTTGGGCCAATAAAACAAAGTGCAAGCTGCAAAGCACAAAGATAGGAAAAAAAAAACTATACAAATATTCATAGCTTAAATGTGCATATGCGCCACAAACAAAGGTTACAAAAACAAACAGAGATAGTAAGAAGATTTGTAAAACCAACAAAGAAGTGCAAAGGTAACAAATCAAAAATCAGCACAATCATTGCATAAACCAAAACACAAAGTGCAAAATGCAAATCTTTTGGACTTTTGACTCATGTTCGGTTCATGTTTTACCTTTTGGATTGTTGTTTTCTATTTAGTCAACTGTCAACTGCCTTAAATTCCCTGCCTTCTCAGTATTCAACATTTTTCGTTTCCGCACACACCTAACAAAAACCCGAATTTTATTGCAAAATATATATTCGAATGCAATCGACACAAACAACAATTTGGTCAATGCATTTGCACTAAAAATAATTTCGCATGAATGTAATGCGACACAAAACAAAACAACAAAAAAAAAACAGAATAAAATAAAATCAAATCCTACAAACAAATATTGGCAATGTGACCAGATAAGCCATGATTCCGTTTGAACATTTCAAATGAATTCCAAAACTATTAATGAAAATAAATATGAAACAAAAATTCGAATATTTTGTATACGAATTGTGCAGTTAGCTTTTACAGTTTTTTCAATATGCATAAAATGAATATATTTTTGACTCTTGTTTGTGTGTGTATTTACTATTCTGTATCCGACTATATCATAGGAAATAAGCTTGATGCAATAAAATTCACATTTATTTGGCTGGCGTTGGCATTTTCAGTTTAGTTTCTAAATTTAAGTCATGTGCTTTTGCTGCAACTTCCTGTTGGCCAGGCCAAAAAGACTTTTCAAAGAGTTGGTCAAAAAGACTACCAACAGCTGCCGTTGCACAGCAATCACTATTCATTAAATCAATAATAACAGTCTCTTTTAAAAAATACGATCACATAAAATGCAATTTAATGCTTAGCTTGGCTTGCCACAGAACCAACTCAGAGAGAGAAAGAGACAACAACCAGCATAAACAATATTTATAGTTCAAAGGCGTGGCTTGACTTGACTTTATCTTCTTCTTCCCGCACACACACACACACATAACGACTATGAATTTGCGGCTATGAAAGCCAAACATTGTGTGACAAAGCTACACATTTTCTCTCTCTCTCTCTCCGCCTGCCTGTCTCTTGTTTACTTCCTGTAAAAGCACAGGGTGACACAGGCACTCTTGATTGTTAACATTGCGAATTCGTTTAACATTTAAAGCACATTTCAATGAATTTTATGTCCCACAAGCAAAAAAAACACCGAATACATTAATCAAATGCTTGACCAAAATATAATTGACAAGCCCATGTGATTTCTATATAAACTACTTCCTTTTACTTACTCTGCACACAGACAACACAAGCACACATTGCGTATGAAATTGCCATGAAATTTAGAGAGAAAATAACATTTTTTTTTTTAATGATGAAAATGCTTTAACTAAAATTTAAAGCTCTTTAGAGTCACACTTTGAATGTTTTTTGATTTCCGTACATTTTCTTGTTTTTCTCAGTGCACACTTTGCGCTTGCCACATAAATATATATAAGCTGGGCGTGCCGTTGCAAACTAGGCTACAATTTTAATGTCAAATTGACGAAAAAAAAAAGATGTTCAGCTTGGTGTAGATGCTGCTGTAATAGTTTGATAAATTGACCGAAAAAATTGATTGATTGCACAAAAAAAAAAAAACCAAAAAACAAGAAGTGGGACAGTATGAAAGCGAGATAGCAACACAGTCAAGTGTCCACTTTGCAGGCAGGCGTCTGTTTTCAATGTAAATATGCGCAAATTGCGTCTGTGTCACTGTTTGGTCATTTTGTCTATAAGTCAAGGCAAGTCTTTCTTGCTCTCTCTCTCTCTCTCCCCTCGCTCGCTCATACACGCCAAAGCATAAATCAATCTAATTAATGCGAATTTAGCAAATGCGTTGGTGTTGTTGTTGTTATTGCCTCTCTCTCTCGTTATAGAAATAGAAGCTAAAGCCTTAAGAGTCCTTTTAACTAAATGTCCTAATGGCAATTCAAGTTCTATAATTAACAACATTTGTTTGCTCAGCTTTCTGCTGTTCGGTTTTCGTCGGTTCAACGTATGTCCATCATTATTTATACACGCATTTCAAAGCAGACACTTGATAGCCAGGCCAAGCAGCAGCGTTGCCAGACAACCAACAAATAAAAGAAAAACAAATTCGAAACACAATGTGAAGCCTCAGTTGAGTAACTTATATAAATAGAATTCTTAATTTGTTTGTCAAGAGAGCACAAGAGCCCAACTATATTAAATAGCTGGGAAACTGTTTAGATTTTTACTGCATTTATTTCTAAACAAAATTTAAAAAAGATAAGGAACATAAGAATTTATGTTTAAATGTGAATTTTCGCTTTTAACTTGATGTTATAATATTTTTAATTAATTTTAATAGGGGAGAATCTTCCCGTGCTTTGGGGTTTTTCAAGTATAAATTTGTTTGATATATGTATATACAAATGATTTGCCAACCTTGAAGCTTAATTTAACTCTCTGTCACTTTCTGTCCCTCAGCTTTCGTTTAACCAGCAGCAACTTGCCAAACAAATTTCTATATATATATATATATCCCTTTGCGAAAACATAAAGTCGTTTTCTTTTCCCTTTATTAAGGCAGGTCTGTTCTGTTCTGTTGAATTCAGTTCATTTTGAATGCCCTGTCAATGCAAAAAAGATGCCACACCAACAAACAAACAAACAAACAAGAACTTTTAGCGCTGAAAGATACAATTTAATGCTTGAATGCCGCAAAACTCATTTAACCTCAAATGCGACAGTTGGTTGTTGTTGTTGGTGTCGTTGGCCTGGCCTGGCTGGCAGCTTATAGTTGGTAAGTCGACTGGCTGGTGCTAAATCTGTCATGCCAGGCACGCGTATGCTTTTTCGAGTTACTACTTGGGACAAGTTGTTCGGCCAAGTCTAAAAGTGTTACCTGCTGCTGCTGCTGCTGCTGCCCAACCTTGCCTCCTCAAAACTCTAATGGATAGTGTAACCAATCAATGCGTAAACGTTGCAACATATGCCACTGCTGGCTAGCAACTTGCCTCTCTCGCACTATGCTATTAAAAGTTTACGAAAACTTTTGCACATAATTTTAACTATGACACACACACACACACAGAGAAGGCAGACGGGACCCTTTTCCGTTCAACATGATTAGTCACACCGTAAAGGCAGCTGGCAGCTGGGCGCAGGTGCTTCATTGGTTTGTGTCCGCGCTTTGATGATGATCTGGCACTTTATTCGATGCCAAAACGTTTCAAGTTTCTCGTTTCACAAATCAACAAACTCTTCAATGACAGCCAATTGAATTGGTCTTATTTTTTTTTGCGTTTTTTTTCAACCAACCAAAACAACTTGAACAAAGTTTTGCTCAACTCAATTTACTGACCAGCTCAATAAGTGCCATCCATTTATAAATGCCGACGAAGTCTGGTTAAAAAAAAAGTTATATAAACACAAGTCAAGTGCACTGCGTGGATTTTTACTTCGTTTCCAAAATTACGACTATAATGGAAAATTGTTAATTGTTCAATAGCAACTTCAGCAAAAAATATCAACTACTTTTGTTTAACATATTGTCCAGACATTGCAATTGATTTCCTTGTTCAGTAAATTAATTTTTTTTTTTTGTTTTTGGTAGAGTTCGTTTACAGAAAATTGTGTTGTGGGAGGTTAACATTCCCATTGCTGTGTTTGAAGTGTTTAATTTATTTTAATAACAAAACTGATGAAAGAACATGCAAGGTTTATACAAATTATAAAATTAAGTGTTCAGTTATTAATATCAAATTGATTTAAAAATTCATTCAATTATTCAGTTATATTTAAATGTTAATCGATGATTTTAAATTGAATTGTCATTCAAATTAATCATTTAACATTTGCCCGGCATTTTCTTCTGCTCTTCTGACAAAATTTAACTAATTTAATGTTTATCTTCTTGTTTATAATCTTCTTTTTCTCTCTATGCATAATGCAAATTATCAGAACTGCAAAAACGCTTACGCAATTGCAATTCGGCTTATTATTTTCATAATTGGCAGCATTCAAACTTGAGATTTTAACTTTATTTACAGCAAAAACTGTCGTTGGCGCTTTAATTAAGGTGCCACAATTCCCCTCCCTCACCTCAACGCATTAACTGTTATGCACGTGCATTAATATTGACACAATATGCAATATTTGCTGTTGTTGTTTTTTATTTTTGATGTTGCTGCTGTCGCACATATTTTTAATTTTTCCCTTCACTGACTTTATTACATCAAAATTCAATTTATTTACACACACACTCAAGCACATAAGTATGTCAATATGTATGTTTTAATATGACCTGTATTTTAAATTTTCATTTTTATTGGGGGTAGAAAAATAAGCTGTTATATTGTTGTTGCTGCTGACGTTAACATATTTATTAAAAGTTGACGTTTAAGTTATGAAAATTTCACGATGCATGTTATTTGAAGCAGATTCTTGCCGCATGCCACATGCTATAAGCCGCTTAAGGCCATTGAGCTCTTCACTCTCGATCTCTCTCTCTCTCTCTCTCTCTCTGTATGTGATATGAAAGCGAATTTCATATTTTATTGGTTTTTAAAACGAAATAATTAACATAAAAAGAAAAGTAAAAAATTGCAAGTAAACGAAAGTATTTAAAATGAATTAAATACCACCAACATAATCTACACAGCAATTTACAACAAACAAAAATGTGTTTTAATAGGTCTCAAAAACCATTTGCCACTAAGCATTAACACAATCTTGAATATCGTTAAAGATCTTCATATTAACATTATTTGCTGACTGTTGTTGTCAGCTTAACTTATCCACTTGGCTTCCAAACAGATTTGGTGCAAGTAAATAAATAAAATAAAAAAAGAATGAAAATCCCCTAGTTGAGCTGAAGCGCTTTGTCACTGATTTGATACCCATGACATCCTACAGCAGCAGCAGCAGCAGTAGAATAGAAAAAAAGTCTTTTGTACTGCCATCAAAATTGACATTGAAGCAATTTCGAGTAGAGTGTCAAAAGTTACGTATATGTGTGTATTAATCAAGCCTGAGCGAATGCCAAAATCAAAGTCAACTTTATCACTTACTTAGCTTCACATAAAATTGTGTCACAGCTGTGTGTCTTTAAGTAAGAATTTTTCTCTCTGTTTGCCCCCAAATAAATAGTGTTCCATTTGCCCAGTTGGCATCTTTAGTTGCTTCGCTTTGCTGCACATGCCACACACACACTCACACACACACACATGATAGCAAAAGTCCTTCCTACTAGCTGTACGTTTTGAAAAGTCACAAAATTTATGCGCTACTTTTTCGCGTGTGCAAGCACGACGCATACAAATACAAATTACAAGCACATAAGTACAGTCGAACTTCTATATAAAAGAAGTTTTCTCATTTCTAGAATACCCTTAAACTTGGTTCAATAAGAAAAAACATTATAATCAACGAAATTTCTCTATATTTGCTTGTAACCTTGAAATTCGTTATATGAAAGTACTACTGTACTTATATGCAGAGTACATACTACTTGTCAAAATCGCAGATGCTATAATTTTTGAACGCTTTCTTAAACAACTTCATATGCGCTTCTCAACCATTTTTTAAGCCACACATTTAACTTTAACTTTGGTAAAGTTTCTGTTGAATTTTTTCAAAAGTTAAGCGATTTTAGGATTTCCACAAAATTTTGACATTATAACACATTTTATTTAATGTTATTTTTTTCATACAATCATTTCGGTGAGAGCATTCATAAACCGCTTAAAATGCTTAATTTTATTGTTTCGCTTTCGATTATTAATTTATCGTCAAGTTTTGCACTTGAATAAACTGCAACATATTATAATATCGTAATACGATATTCAATTCAGTCGCAAGCAAAGCTAATAAAAAGCAACATTTCTATGGCAACGAAAGCGAACTTATTGGTAACTTGGGCCTCCTCTCAGACACTGTTTAAATGAAGTTGCAGTTTTATGGCAATCTGATCCTGGACATTTTACTCATTGTTGTTGTTCGAGTGTGTGTGTGTAAAAAGGAAATGACAACACAACAATCTAAAGGTTGCTGAATGGAAAACGGAAATGTGTAAGGGCACTTAAATAGCGCTTAATGTGGCCGGGGTCCGCGCCGCCCATTATAAAATCAGCCCTAACTGCATGTCCGAGTACAACTACTAGGATATGAAATAGTATAGGTTGCAGCAAGCAACTTGGCATCTAAATTGTTGCGAATATTTTATTGCAATTCCTTGAAAAGTGGCTTTCTCTCTCTCTGTCACTTTCTCTCTGTTCCTCTCGCTTTCTGCAACATCTTCTTGTTCTATATTGTGGCTGTGTGGTGTTTCAGCTCGTAAAAAGTGCTTGCAAATGCATTTGACGCTTGGCTGCATCGTTGATTTTTTATGATTGCCTCACTTTCCGCCAGCTGTTCAGAAAATTTATTCAACATGCAAGCTTTGTTAAGGTGGTGGCAACAACAATGTTATGTCTTGCGGTTTTTCAATGCGCAATAAAAACATGTATTTGATTTTTGTTGTGTGTGAGTGTGTGTATGTGTGTCTGTGTGTGCCATGTCCTACTATATGATTGTCATGTTTGCGGTTTTTGAGGCTTTCTTTCTATTGGCATTCACAATTGTCGAAAATTTGTCGAATTTTCATTCTTGCGGTCTAAAAATTAGCTAAAAAATACTGCCAACATTTTAAAGTGAAAATCTTACTTTAAATGGCGCCTTGTAAATGGCAAATTGTAAACTGTTTACTTTCTTAACTTGATTCCAACCCCCAACTCCGTTGTTTAAACAGTTTTAATTGGTTTATGTGCCAGCGACAGTTTCAAAGTCACTTGAATCAATTGACAGGCTACGCTTACATCCACCAGATACGTAGAAATTCTAAACAATTCTTGGCACGTACTCGCCCCGCCGCTTTGAAAATTTATTAATACTCGCAGTTTTATTAATTGTTTATGGCATTTTAAAGCAAACATTCATTCATATTTGATAAATTGCCGACCAAAAAAGAAGATTAATGATTTTTCTTTAAAAGAAAAATACAAAATAATTCAAGTATCAAATAATTTCTATGCTTATGATGTTTGCTTAAATTAAGAAACTATTTATTCTTGAAACATAGTTTGCTAAAGTAAAGTTTGTCATAATGGTTCGTTTTATCATGTTTGTGCATTAATTGCCAAGTTTTAATTAAAATGTCGTCACATTAGCAATGTGACTTGACATGAATTCCATTTCAAATTTGGCTCAAACATTTGCCCAAAACACACAGACAGAGACAGAGAGAAACATATCATATCATATGACATCAGATGCATTGTCAACCTGTTAACTAAATGTGCATACTTTTTGTCTTAGATAAGAAGCTAAATGCTAAATGCCATATATGCAAATTATAAGCCAAAATACACATAACTTGTTTAAATATATATATATATATACTATGTATATATTTTAGTTTATAAGCTGTTAAGCAGCCATCCTTTCAACCTGGCTAAGAACATATAACTGTATAAATGTGACCTAAAAAGTCTTTGTTGCAATTTGGCCAGAAAATCTTTTGCTTCCTCTTCAATGCTTTTGTCTCGAATATTCAATTTATTTAATTAAAGCAGCTCAGCCCTTTTCCTTGTTGCTTTTCTTGTTGTTGATTTGCTACAATTATGAATGATTTATGTAATTTAGTTGCCACACAACCAGTTTCATCTCCTCTCTCTTTCTCTACCCCATCTTTATTTGTACTTGTCTGGCCAATAAACAATTGTGTCGTAAACGACGCAGTCTTGGCCTTGTTAAGATCCTTAAATTAAATTATTCATGCACCAGCTGAGGCGAGGCGAATTGTGAAAATAATATTGCTAAAGTGTGCAAAATATTGAGAGCAATATAAATTAATATCAAAAACATAATAAATTTAGCGTCAACATATTTAAGGCCCAGGCAGCCATGCTTAAACACTACAAGCACCTAAGTTTCAAACTTTAAGCTAGGATTAATTAATAAAAATAAATAAAAAATATATATTTAAAAGCACAAAAATATTTACTGAAACAGTATATATTTTGTCTTCAATTTTATTGTTTTAAAGTAAAATCAGACACTTAATTCTACTCGCTTACATTGCCTTCAATTGTTTATCAATTCACAACAATTTAAAACAATAGAAAACTTGTCTTAAGAATCACATAAATTACATCATCTAAACAAAGAGCATTCTATTAATATTGTTTTTTTGGTGAGTGAGGAGCGCAAACTTTTCAACTATTTAATATGCAAAACGCGTCAAGAGCGTTTGACAAAAAATAAAAAAAAATCCCTTGAATTATTGTCGCCTGCTCGAATAAAAGGCGTCAAATTGTTGTCTGCTGTTGAATTTGTTGTTTAGTACGTGATAATTGCGCACTTTAAGAAAGCCGACAATAAATTAACAATGTTTTGTATATTGTTGTTTTTGCTTCTAGTCACAAAATTCATACGCATTGGCATTGCCGATAAGAACGATAATCCGCCATATTTCGACAAATCGCTGTACGAAGCGGAAGTGGATGAGAACGAGGATATTCAACATACAGTTCTAACAGTGACAGCCAAGGATCATGATGAGTGTAAGTATTATATAACTGAACATACGCGCATATTTGCATGAACTGTCAACTGTACTTATTATTATATTGTAGCCTCACGCATTCGCTATGAAATAACTAGCGGCAACATTGGCGGCGCTTTTGCTGTTAAAAATATGACGGGTGCCATATATGTGGCTGGCGCTTTGGATTATGAAACGCGACGCAGGGTAAGTTTCAATACGCTTTTATCCCAAGAGCAGTGCTCAAAAGGGTGGTATAACAACTGTTATACATATGCAATTAAAGATGAGACAAAGAAGAACTTTCATTGATTACTTAGAGAAAGTGCTAGCTTGTGCAATCAAAGTGCAGCTTTTTGTATTGCATTGTAATTGAAGAGTATAAAATTCATTAAGAAACTTAAACGAAAGTGCATTTGGCCATTGAATCTCATTGCTGGCTAACGCCGCGAGGCTAGTTAAATATTTAACAGTTTAAACAAGTTTAGTTACACGTTCTGCGGTCGATGGAAAAAACCAGGACAAAAGGACAAAGCAGCAATTGCAAAAGTAGAGTGAGAATAGATGAAGAAGAACAAGCTAACATTAATTGAATTTCAATTCTGAACAATTGGCCAAAGTTAAAGTTGACTCTACTTGAAAAACGAGAAAGAGAGAGAGAGCGAGAAGTGAAGAAACTTTCAGGAATAAATATTCAATTTAATGCAGCGAACTCACAAAATTGAAATTTAATAATTTTATTGCATGAAAATTGAAAAATACATTTGTTTGTTCAGTATGAGCTGCGTTTGGCCGCCTCCGATAATCTGAAGGAAAACTATACGACAGTCATCATACATGTCAAGGATGTCAATGATAATCCGCCAGTCTTTGAACGACCAACATATCGCACACAAATCACCGAAGAGGATGATCGCAATTTACCCAAGCGTGTTTTACAGGTCCAGAAATGATAATCACGTTTTAATCAGCATTCACATATTAGTTGCAATGTTTAGTTTAGTTCCATCCTTGTTTTGCCTAAGAGCTTAGAGTTCGCTTAGTACCGCTTTTATGTTCTGTTTCGTTTTCGTTCACATCGATTGCATTAGTGTATATGAAGCATACGCCACGTTTTACCTCCAAAATATATATCATACATTAATTGTTTTTCTTAGAGCTTTTTTTTGTTTGTTTCTGCATGTGAGAAGAGTTCGAATTTTTTATGCTCGAGTTTGCACATCATAAAAAATTATACCCTGATTTATTACGTATTTATTTAGTTTGATTAAATAAGCAACCGCTTTTTTATACCAAAAACGAAAAAAACAAAAACAATAAATACGCACATTAAAAACATTTCAATTTAGCTAAAATAAATCAAATATTTATTCAAGTCTTAAAAAATTTTGTCGTTTTTTTGAAGATAATGTTTGCCTAACGTAAATCTCTTCAAATTGAAACAACATATTGAATCATAAGTTTGGCAGAAACAGTAAAATTTTAACTTATATGGAATATACGATTATAATTTAATTGCTTTAAGCCGCCTACAAAATGTGATTATGGTCAATTTAAATAAAACTATTTATACATATTTATTTATAAATTATTAATGTAATTACAAAGTCAATGAACGATTATTAAAAGTGATTAAATATAAGTTAATTAAAATTGAATTTATGCAGCAAAAAAAGGTATTAACTGATGGACATGCCACACAACTTAAAACAAAAACTAGTTAATGGAGTGAACACCAAAAACAATAAATAGTACATGAAAAACCATTCACAACATTTGTATACAGCTCAACAATATTTTAAGTTTATATTTAATTTTTTTTTATAGATTTATGTTGATATATTTACATTTGATTGTTATGTTTTTCTTTCGGTTATTGCCATACCCGTTTTTATTTTTATATTTGTTTCTCCTTTTGTTATTGCATTATTTTTTGTTACGGCCCCCCAACACGAAACACAAACAACCCGAACCTGTGTAGTACGAGTTGAAATTGGTCGCTTCGGATAGTTTAAATGAGAATCAAACAACAATCGTGATAAGTGTGCGAGATGTCAACGATTTGCCGCCAGTATTTCCACAAACATTATATGAGCGCAGTCTCAATGAAGAAATGTCGACGCCATTCACCATAATGCAGGTCGCTATACAACATTTGCCTTTTATATTTTATATATATCGTATATGTATATATATATAAATAACAATAGCTGGCAGTTCTCGTACTATAACAATGAACTTAACATGACAAGAACAAAAACCTCATCGTAAACGTTATTTCTCTCTTCATGTAAATTATTAAAAAAAAAAAAAAAACAACAATAACACACATTCCATAGTACTTACAAATGTATTTAAAAAAAAACATATTTAATGAATATTCCTACTTGGTATAAGGTGTACAAATTAAATTTCATTGAACATTAAACATTGAGCAATGTGTAAAATGAAACGTAACGAATTGTAATTGAAAATTGAGAGGAAATCTCAATAGCAAATGTTTGCTATTATAGCCAATTTCCAATTCAATTATTTTTCAACCATTTTCATATTGACAGGATTTCTTCTCGGGCATTCCAAGCAATGCAAACTACTTGAAAACTCTTTTTTTTTTTTTGTATTTATTAATTTAAATTGAAATATGATTTTCATTAATGTTAAAGCTTTACACATTGTGCGTTTGTAGTTTGTCTGCGGTCAGGTCAGACCATTTGTGTGGCCTTTAATTGCATGCATAAATATTTTGAGCACTTTGGCTATTTATTTACACACAAAAACACACACACACACACACACGCATATAATGTGTTATTATTTGCTTCTGTTAACGTAGCTGCTAATTAAATTCAGTGCGTTATTTAATTTTTAATGCGACAAATTTGTATGCTTAAATCGCTTGCATTTTGCGTTTCACAGTTGTTATAGTTTATAGTGGTATTTTTGGTAGCTTGTGGCTTTAACCAAAACATTTAGTTGCAGCAACCAATTTAATTGATGTAAAATAAATAAATAGTATTAGCCCCGGGCAATTAAAATCAATATTTTAAGTGCTGGGATTTATTATTTTCTATATGAATCAAAAACTGGATTTTCCTATAAGCCAAACTAACAAAAATAAAATTTGTAAAACTAAATATAATACCCCATCTCTAATTGATGCTTTAACACAGACTTAAAAGCTTAAATCTAACATTTATTTATTTATTTTTGCATGGTTTTTGTTTATCATTTGTAGCATTGATTTTATTTCGTGTTTGTATATTCGAATGAAAAATGATAAAACTAATATTTAATATATATATTTTTGCTTTTCTATTTAAACTGCACTGCATTGGATTTATGGAATAACAGGTTACAGCCACAGATGGCGACAAGGATCGTCCGCAGAATATTGTTTATTTCCTAACTGGTCAAGGCATTGATCCCGATAATCCAGCCAACAGTAAATTCGACATTAATCGCACCACTGGCGAAATATTTGTGCTCAAGGTAAGTTAAAAATCATACATAATATTTAAAATCAACAAAGAAAACTACAAAATTTAAGCGTTAAAAACCAAGTGTCGAATCAAAACCGCATCAAGTGTGGCAGAAAATAAATATGAATTTAAAAAAAGCAAGGTAAGCGGGTTTCTCAAAAGACTGTACGACTTTGAGATACTCTTTAAGCAGGTGCAAAGTATTTGAAAGGAGAAGGACAGCATTTTACTATCGAATAATGAATTTCAAGAAAAGATTTATTAGTTTTGAAGTAAGATTTATACCTTGTTTTGCTTAAGGGACATTATTAAAAAATAAGTTTGAAAAAAAACGCATTTAACTAGTTACATATTTTCAAGCAACACAGCATCGTTATCGGCAGCAGATGTGGCCAGCGGCAAATAAAAATTATTGAGAAATATTTGCGCTGATTAAGCCTTCATCAATGCACTGTTAATCCTCCAGAGACACAGCTGCTGCAACGACAGCCCCAATTAATTCCACAGCCACAAATCCAACCCCAAAAAAAAAAAAAAAAACCCAACTCAACGTAACTCGAAACGTGCGAAACTCATTATTTAACATTTAAGTTTTGGGCGTGAATTCTGGGTGGCTTTTCCTTTTTTTTGTTTTTGCCTTTGAGTCAATGCGAAAATATAAGTTTTATTGATTTATGAAAGGTTTTTTATTTTGATGCTGCGTAAAATGTTTTTTAATTGGGCGTTTCATGTTTGAATTGCATCAAGTGTTGTGTGTGTGAGTTTGTGTGATAATTAATAAAGTTTTTGCACAAGTCAATTAACTCAAGAGAGAATGAGAATTATAAAATAAATAATGAGTTCTACTCCCAAGTGGTTTTTAGCGCTTGTTGCGTCTCATTATAAAATTATAATTTTTAAGGTTTCAACATTTGGTTTTGAAGTGCAATTTAATGAAAGTGCGTGGAGCTTCGTTAATTGTTAACTGTTCATTATTTTAGCAAGAGAAACATGTCAAAATAAGAGTTTAACCAGTTTATAAGCTAAAATTTCATTGACTCTTACTGAAAACTATTTAAAATCATGGAGCCATGAGAGTTTAAGTAAAATTCCCGTTGATGCTTGCGCAAAAAGCAAATGTAAAACCAGCAAACAAACAGAACATGTCGAATGTATTTTATATTGTCAGTTTTTTTTTTTTTTTTTGACCATTAAGTGAAGTAAATTGTGTCACACAGCCACACACAACCAACAACTAAAAGTGCAACAAAAAACTTTTGTGGTTAAAATAATAAAGAGTTCACAGAGCTCGGAACACAGGAAACATAAAAATAAATACAAAGTAAAGCATAACACTGCGCCATAAGAATTCTACAAACGAATACAATCCACAAACTCGCACACGTTGCTCAACTAATCCCTTAAATTGAATATGTCATAACAATGCTGTCAAATTTGTCATGCAAATTAAAGCGATGACGACGCATGTGGGACGTCTGTTTTTCTCTTCTTTTTTTTTTTTTGCTGTACAATCTTTTTTTGTTGTTGTGTTCCTTTTTCATATATTTTTTTACTTTACGACTAATCCAATGTCAGCGCGCATGAAAAGCTGTTCCTGGTTCCTGTTTCATTCGGCATGTCCTGCTGTTATTTTTGTTGTTGTTGTATTTGTTACGTTGTGCGGCTGTCATGTCACAATGTGAAATGGGATGGGGTTGTAAGGTTAAGGTTTGGAGGGATATAGAATCTGTGTTGGGTCCACATAGTATTCAGCAGTCAGAAACCAGGGACGGCTGCTGTTGCTGCGTAACATAACAACAAGAGCCAAAAGATACAAAGTGCTGATTAAAATCGGTATTTTTTTTTTTTTCATCCAACGCTCGTTATAATAAAGGTGGTCTGCTCCCCACGGTGAGTTAAGGGTTGGGCGGTTGGGTAATGTCGAGTGTTTTTTCAACCAGCTCCAACTTCACATCACTCAAACTTCTGCTCTACCAGCCTCCTCTATCTCCACACTCTCTCTCTTTCTCTCTGTATGCATATCAAAGTCAAAATCAGCACCAGGGACGCATATGGAGAGGACGACCCACAGCAAGCTCAGCTGGCTGTGTGTGTGTGTGTGTGTGGGTTGTCATTGTGAATGGATAATTTTAGCCCCACACACAAACATTTTGTGATTTTACACTAGAGTTTCGTTGAGTTGCACTTGTGTGTTTTTATTGGATTGCAGGCTATGTGAAACGGGGGTAGGGGGGCTTCTCTGGCAATGTTTTCACTGATGTTAATCGGTTTTGTGGTTATGACAGCTAAAATTACACAATATCCAGGACACACATTGGCATACAGACACACGCCAGTGTTGTCCAATTTTTAATGACCAAAAAAAAAGGTAGCTTCTCGAAATTTCAACAAATCAGAATAACATTTGAAAGTCTTTCTGTGAAGACCTAACAAATTCTCTTTAACTATTCTAATCGTTTCCTATTTCTACTTTTTTCCTTGCTTAGCCCCTGGATCGTGATCAACCGAATGGCAGACCACAATGGCGTTTCACCGTCTTTGCTCAGGATGAAGGTGGCGAAGGTCTTGTGGGCTACGCAGATGTTCAAGTCAATTTGAAGGATATCAACGATAATGCACCGATATTCCCACAAGGTGTTTACTTTGGCAATGTCACAGAGAATGGTACTGCGGGCATGGTTGTGATGACAATGACCGCTGTGGACTACGATGATCCCAATGAGGGTTCGAATGCTCGACTTGTCTACTCGATTGAGAAGAATGTGATTGAGGAGGAGACGGGTTCGCCAATCTTTGAAATAGAACCGGACACGGGTGTGATAAAGACAGCGGTTTGTTGTTTGGATCGTGAACGTACGCCAGATTATTCAATACAAGTGGTAGCAATGGATGGAGGGGGGTTAAAGGGCACGGGCACGGCGTCTATACGTGTCAAGGATATTAATGACATGCCGCCGCAGTTTACCAAGGACGAATGGTTTACCGAGGTGGACGAAACCGATGGCACCGCTCTGCCCGAAATGCCCATACTGACGGTGACAGTTCACGATGAGGATGAGACAAATAAGTTTCAATACAAAGTTATCGATAACAGTGGCTATGGCGCCGATAAGTTTACAATGGTTCGAAATAATGATGGTACAGGTTCTCTAAAGATCGTTCAGCCTTTGGACTACGAAGATCAGTTGCAGAGCAACGGTTTTCGCTTTCGCATACAGGTCAACGATAAGGGCGAGGATAACGATAACGACAAATATCATGTGGCCTACTCGTGGGTGGTGGTAAAACTACGCGATATCAACGATAACAAGCCACACTTTGAGCGAGCCAACGTCGAGGTATCCGTCTTTGAGGATACTAAAGTGGGCACCGAGCTGGAAAAGTTTAAGGCCACAGATCCCGATCAGGGTGGCAAGAGTAAGGTTAGCTATTCAATCGATCGCTCGTCGGATCGTCAGCGACAATTTGCCATCAATCAGAATGGTTCGGTAACTATTCAACGTTCCCTCGATCGAGAAGTTGTGCCTCGGCATCAGGTCAAGATATTGGCCATCGATGATGGTTCGCCACCAAAGACGGCAACAGCTACTCTCACGGTTATAGTGCAGGATATTAACGATAATGCGCCCAAGTTCTTAAAGGATTATCGACCGGTGTTGCCGGAACATGTGCCTCCACGTAAAGTTGTTGAAATTCTTGCCACCGACGATGATGATCGTTCCAAGAGCAATGGACCACCATTCCAGTTCCGTTTGGATCCCAGTGCTGATGATATTATACGTGCATCCTTTAAGGTCGAACAGGATCAAAGTGAGTACAATATCGATGAGCTTAAAGCTAAGTTTTCATTGTGCGACAAGACAAGATTTCATGCTTTGTGATATCTAATTTATGCCACAATTTTGAAAACATTTAATTTTACTGTCGCGTTCCCAAGCTCAACTAAAATGTTCAGGTACAAATATTTTGAAACATATTTTTTACTCAAACTAGAATATAACGTAACGATGACCAAAAGGAGCGTTAAGCCAAGTTTTGCGAATTGCAATGCAACGCAGCATGAGCAACAACAAAAAAAACAATAAAAGTTATCCAAATATTTGGGTCAAAGTTTAAACAATGCGAATACGCAACATTTCCTGCAATCGTCATTGTTGTTAGTTGTCCATTCAAACTAGTCCATATATAAAATGCAGTAAGAATGAATGTATATTTTGAAATTTGATAAAGAACACGGATGAATCGTACTATGAAATTCGAATATTGCAAGCATCTTGCTGTCACACACTGTGTGTGCGCGGTGTGTGTGTGTTGTGGCAAAAGCCAAATGCATAAAAATGCAATTACGTCGAAACTAACCAAAATGAATAGCACGAAACATGGACGGGCATCATAAAAATAAACCGGAAATAGTCAACCGCAATAGCAGCGCACACAACATGAAATTTTAAATTAAATAAGCTCAAGCACATACACACAAACACACACATCAAACACACACTGACACGAAGACACAGAAACATATATATATACATAATACACCTGCGCCTGGTCGAGTCAAAATGCACAAGTTTTCAATTAAATTACCCAAAACGTTGAGTTCGCTCGGTTTCTCTCTCGCTCTTACTATTTCTTTCTTTTGGGCCAAGTCAAGAGCATTTGCGTACGAGACCAGTTTGGTTCTTAGCTCCCACAGAGAGCGTGCAAACGAAAACAAGCGTCTGTGGAGTCGCAATTTGTGCGGCTTTATGAGTTTTTGTCTGTGTGTGTGTGTGTGGGTGGCAATCCAATTTTGATGCGCCAACGGAGAGTCGAAAACTTTGCGCCTGTGGCTTGGCTTTTATGTAGTACTTAAAGACAGTGTTGACCAACGGAAACCAAAAAAAAGGTAAATTTTAGTGGGGAAATCATTGGAATAGCAAGCAAAATCATAGAAAACTAAATTAAAAGCTTGAATATGTTCGATTTTAGGCTTTAAGGAATGGTTTTACTATGCTATCATTTACTATCAAAAAGTTTCCCTGCTTTCCCTTTACTAAAAAGTGGCTAAAATAGCCAACACTGTCTAAAATCTACAGACATGCAAGTATGCATGTATGGGGATGTGTGTGTTTTGGCCTTGTCTGTTGAACGTATTTGCATACAATTTGCCTAAAAACACACCATGGAGTGTCTTTAAAAATACATTTGAAATGTGCATTTTGGCTCCCTTGCAGAATATCCAGTTAGTTGTTGCTCGGAAATAGTACGACGAATACAAATATAGGGAAAAGTAAGAGGAAAGTCGGATTAGTAGTGGCATTTTGTTGTTTAGTATGCGCTAGTACGAAAGAGACAGATAGCATAGAGTGGGTTAGAGCGACCTAACACTTGTTGGCTCAAAGGCGTAATTGCAACAAATGGAAACACACACAGCTGCCTCTCAGCTCCACTCTACTCTGCAATCAGGCGGAAATGTGAGGGCTAATAAAGGTGCTTAGTTTTTGAGGTTTGACTGGCTGACTGGCTGTGTATGTAAGTGGTAACCAGGCAATAACAACATACTACAAATCTCTTTTCCTCTTCCTGTTTTTGTTGTTCTTTACTTCATTGCACAGCACAATTAACTAGAAAATGCTTTTAAAAGCTTAGCAACAAAGCTTTGTATTTGTCATAAGAGGTTTCTCTAATTATCCAACCAAAGAGCTGAAAACAAACATACAAATCATATGAGAAATGTGTGAGAAATTGTTGCAAAGTGGACAACAAAGCATAGTACAAATGCTTTATATTAAAAGTTAATTAAGGCTTCATAATAAATACTAACAACATAAGCCCTATCCAACGTTATATACCTATAATTCTATTTTTTACCATATTCACAGAGGGTGCCAATGGTGACGGTATGGCTGTTATTTCATCACTTCGTTCGTTCGACCGTGAACAACAAAAAGAGTATATGATACCGATTGTGATCAAGGATCATGGATCGCCAGCAATGACCGGTACTAGCACTTTGACAGTGATCATTGGCGATGTGAACGATAATAAAATGCAACCGGGCTCGAAGGATATATTCGTGTACAACTATCAGGGACAATCACCGGATACGCCAGTTGGGCGTGTATATGTCTACGATTTGGACGATTGGGATTTGCCCGACAAGAAGTTCTACTGGGAGGCACAGGAACATCCACGCTTCAAACTGGACGAAGACTCTGGTATGGTTACAATGCGAGCGGGCACACGGGAGGGTCGTTATCATCTGAGATTCAAGGTGTACGATCGCAAGCACACTCAAACTGATGTGCCAGCTAATGTAACGGTAATGGTTCGTGAAATACCTCATGAGGCAGTCATTAACTCAGGTTCGGTTCGTTTGTCGGGTATTTCCGACGAAGACTTTATAAGGGTTTGGAACTACCGCACACAGAGTTTGAGTCGTTCGAAACTGGATCGGTTTAGGGATAAGCTGGCTGATTTACTTAACACGGAACGTGAGAACGTTGATATATTTAGTGTACAATTGAAGCGTCGCAATCCCCCGTTAACCGATGTTCGTTTCTCGGCACATGGTTCACCTTATTACAAGCCGGTTCGGCTCAATGGTATTGTACTAATGCATCGCGAGGAGATTGAAAAGGATGTGGGCATTAATATCACAATGGTCGGCATCGATGAGTGCCTTTACGAGAATCAAATGTGCGAAGGTAGCTGTACAAATGCATTGGAGATAAGTTCGCTACCGTATATGGTTAATGCAAATAAGACAGCTTTGGTGGGTGTTCGTGTGGATACGATTGCTGATTGCACTTGCGGTGCTAGGAACTTTACCAAACCCGAATCATGTCGCACTACACCCTGTCATAATGCTGGGCGCTGTGTGGATACACGCTTCGGACCTCATTGCTCCTGTCCGGTAGGGTATACGGGTCCACGTTGTCAGCAGACGACACGAAGTTTCCGTGGCAACGGATGGGCTTGGTATCCACCTTTGGAGATGTGCGATGAATCGCATTTAAGTTTGGAGTTCATAACACGCAAGCCAGATGGTTTAATTATCTACAATGGACCGATTGTTCCACCCGAACGTGATGAGATGCTCATTTCAGACTTTATAGCATTGGAATTGGAGCGGGGTTATCCTCGACTACTTATTGACTTTGGTTCCGGAACTCTCGAGTTGCGTGTGAAAACTAAGAAAACTCTGGATGATGGTGAATGGCATCGCATTGATTTGTTCTGGGATACCGAGGACATTCGCATGGTTGTTGATTTCTGCAAATCAGCTGAGATTAGTGAAATGGAGGATGGTACACCACCAGAATTCGATGATACGTCGTGTCAGGCGCGTGGTGCAATTCCACCCTTCAATGAGTATTTAAATGTCAATGCTCCTCTTCAAGTTGGTGGCTTATATCGCGAGCAATTTGAACAATCGCTCTACTTCTGGCACTATATGCCCACAGCCAAGGGCTTCGATGGTTGCATCCGGAATCTTGTACACAATTCAAAACTCTATGATCTGGCGCATCCTGGTCTAAGTCGAAACAGTGCTTCTGGCTGTGCACAAACTGAAGAGGTTTGTGCTCAAACTGAAACTACAGCTCGTTGTTGGGAACATGGTAATTGTGTGGGTTCCCTGTCGGAGGCACGTTGTCATTGTCGACCCGGCTGGACGGGTCCTGCCTGTAATATACCAACGGTGCCAACAACGTTTAAGGCGCAAAGCTATGTCAAGTATGCATTGAGTTTCGAACCGGATCGCTTTAGTACTCAGGTTCAGTTGCGCTTCCGAACGAGAGAGGAGCATGGCGAACTGTTCCGTGTCAGTGATCAGCATAATCGTGAATATGGCATACTGGAAATTAAGGAAGCCCGTTTGCATTTCCGCTACAATCTCAACTCACTGCGCACCGAAGAGAAGGATCTGTGGCTCAATTCAGTGGCTGTCAACGATGGTCAGTGGCATGTGGTGCGCATTAATCGCTATGGCTCAGCGGCTACACTGGAACTAGATGGCGGTGAGGGTAGACGCTATAATGAAACATTTGAGTTCTCTGGACATCAATGGTTGCTGGTGGACAAACAGGAGGGTGTCTATGCGGGTGGCAAGGCTGAATATACAGGAGTGCGTACATTTGAAGTCTATGCGGATTATCAAAAGAGTTGTCTAGATGATATACGGTGAGTCAACTTTTAGAACTTTAAAAATCTATTGACAATTTCCTTGCACTTTTCTCATTGAAAAAATAATCGACTTAATTTGTTGCTCATTTTCTTTCTTGCCGTTTTCAGTCTGGAGGGTAAACATTTGCCACTGCCGCCAGCAATGAATGGCACTCAGTGGGGTCAGGCGACAATGGCGCGTAACTTGGAGAAGGGTTGTCCATCCAACAAGCCCTGCTCGAATGTCATTTGTCCCGATCCCTTCGAATGTGTGGACCTCTGGAATGTCTACGAATGCACGTAAGTATTTCATTTTTAACCCCATTCGAAAAACGTTATAGCATTGCACTTTTCTTAAAAAAAAGACAAGTAAAATCGTTGCAAAGTCGGACATTACTGACTGAGGAATACTCGATACCAGAAAAGATTTGGCTAAATGTTTCTTTTTTTGTTTTTAATTTAGAGCTTCAAAACTTATCTTGAATTATGTATAGCATAATTATATATAAGCTTGCATAATTTCGCCGCTCGAATTTGCTCGAGATTTATAATTTCAATCGGTACCCAGGGAACACTACGAGCAGACCATCACGACTGTAATGGGGCTCTTATGCTACTTTAAGAGCCTTCGATATATTCCCCACTTAAAACTACATTAAATTTTTTTAATTTTTATAACAAATATTTACTATATACAACGCTGCTCGAAGGTGGAACAAAGTTCGCTGGGCTTGCTAGTAGTCTATAGTAAATGTCAGCTGTATACATTTTTTTAATCCTTACGCAATCACGATATTTGCGTATATACACAGAGAAAGCGACCATACAGCTGCATTGTACCTATGGTATCGAGTATAAAACAAAAAACACGGACTGTTGACCCAAAAAATATCCCCAAAAAAATTAAACAAGACAAGAAAAACGACAAAAAAATATACCAACTGGCAAAAAAAAAAATTTTATAACAAGCGAAGGCGAAATTTCGATGCTGTGGAAATGGCGTTGAACATTTGATAGGCTTATTCAATTAAAGGCTGTGACAAAAAATACCAAAAGAGAATCTTTTCGGGAAAAATTGTGAAATTGTGCGAAGTCAACAAGAGTAGAGAGCAGCTTATTGTATGTCAATCAAATGACGTTGCCACATTCTGTGTATGTAAGCCTGGCGCCTGCCTCGCTTCTGTCGCAGCAAATATATATAATCAGCAAATATATATAATAAAAAGTGAGAGGCTGTTAACTTTGCGTGACAAATCAAACGGATTAGGTTTTAGGGCAAGCCAACTACAGTCACAAAATCTCGATATGTTCTTGTCTGTTCCTCTCACACATCAACACGTTAGCGCAACCTGTATATATACATGCTTTTTTCCACCAGGCACAATTTCTATTTTGTGACACTCCACTTTTGTGTTTGTCAAGCACAGCTGTACTTAAATTGAACCAGAGTGAAAAAAAGAAATCTGTTCAAGAAGTCAGCGTTTAGCGCTTTATCGAATCAGGTTTAGTAACATTACAACTAAGTTGATTTGACATTTTCGGTAAACTTCAATTGGCAAACGATCAACAATAAGACTTAAGCACTTGCCAAACGGTTAATAGCAATCGGTTAAACGATTTTAAAGTAATCAACTGGACACATATGTATGAGACCTAATCACAAACAACATTGGCGCTATTTGAACCTACCTGTTATATGATTTTCGTATGCGTTCCCCACCAATAATAAAAAACTTAGACTTTAACATAGCATTAACACAATGTTAACTAACTGTCAAATGTAATATAAAAAATGTACGTAAACAGTTGCGGCGAGGGACGCATCATGTCGCCCGATTCAAAGGGTTGCATGGATCGCAACGAATGCCTCGACATGCCCTGTATGAATGGCGCCACTTGCATTAATCTCGAGCCTCGTCTGCGTTATCGCTGCATTTGTCCCGATGGCTTTTGGGGCGAAAGCTGTGAGCTGGTGCAGGAGGGTCAGACCCTTAAGCTGAGCATGGGCGCTTTGGCGGCCATACTTGTTTGCCTGCTGATCATTCTGAGTGAGCAATCTAAAAATCAAACAAAATAAATACCCCAAACTACTATATATGTATAGATATGTATGTATATGCAACAACAAAAACTAGCCCAAATTTTATTATTCTATAAAATAGTAAGCAACTAGTGCTTAAGCGCTTGCCTCTAACTAGATTTTAGTTATCCGTTTTTGATTACAATTTTATTAGCTGTTCATTCATGCATAAAACCTATCATCCACTGTACATATATATACATATATCATGGCCTTTCGTTTCAAATTCCCTGTCATTTATTTTACCTTATTCAAAACTCATTTAGTCAACAATTTGAAACATTTATGCTATATATCGTATTCACATATCCAATCATTCAATTACACATGCATCGGTTCATTCACAAAAATGTGTTTTATTTTCACTGAATTTCGAATTTGTTGGCTTTTATAGGCCATGTGATTCTGATTTAATGACATTGACTTTTATTTGAATTTCGTAAAATCCGATAAAATATTAACATTTGCAAATCATTCGCTGTTCTTTGTTTATGGCACATTTTGTTTTCTGTTTATGCCTGATAAAACCCAACTAGATTATTTATGTCTATCATTCTATGTACTAGATGTGTGTGTATTTAAATGTTTTATAATAATTAAAAAATACCTTAAAACCAAATGCAAACTGAAAGGTATGTAATTACATATATGTGTTTGAATTTCTATGTTAATTTTGATGCAGCAATTTTATACAACTTTCTGTAATATCAAAACATAATATATCTATTGATGTTGCTTTGAACTAACTCACAAATCACAAATATCCACTTTCGATAATCTTGACTTCACTTGTTGATCAGTGTCTGCCAAGCAATCCATTTAACAAGAACACAAAATCTGTTTTTATAAAATAATAACCTGTTTCTTTTTAAAATAATTTTGTTGGAAAAAATTAATATTCACATAAATATTCTAAAGTAATTTAAAAGTGCTGCAACTACGAGAAAGAAAACGTATCACTTTTCACATTCATACCTGTACAAATCTCAACCTTCAGCTGTCACGCCCCTTTAACCACCATTTAATACACACACATGGCACACCCACAAGAACTGCACTCAAAGAAGCCAAGAACAGAGAACAAAGAGCGCGCCCTAAGAAAGAAGATGAGCTTAAAATGGCATCAGCAGGTAATAGGAGAGATAATAAATGTGCAGTCAAAGATACACTTCTCAATGTGTATGTAGGGAGACCAACTGACAAGTTGGCCAAAAACCCAGATAGGAGACAGGACAGTACAAGGCCGGGCTCAGACAACTGGAAGAGCAATGGCTGATTTTAGCTTTGGCATTTCACACAAAAATCACGATGCACTAAATCCACTTGAGCAAACAGTTAAGCAAGAAGACATAAGTATATATATATTTATACGAGTGCATGTTGGAAGGTAAAGCAATTGTACAGGGACTCGAAGAGTCAAGGGTTAGATAGTCATGAGCTCAAAGGAGCTGCCAGTTTCATTTGTGTAGCCCCGCGAGGATTTTTGTCAGACACACACATGCAGAGTTTTTTTCGTCTTTTTTTTTTTTTTTTTTTTGTTCTTTGTTTCGACTTCTTTTATTTCGCCTGCTGCTGCTGCTGCTGCTGCTGCTGCTACTTGTGAATTTTCATCTTCTTCTGAGTTTTCTTTCCCTTTTTTTTTTTTCGTTTTTTTAAATACAAGTTAAGAGCATTTTCCGCTGAGTAGTCATGTGTGTCTGAGTGTGTGTGTAACATACATTCAGTTCAAGTTTAGGGCAAATATTTTATGGGTAAATAATGTTTAAAACTCAAGAGAAGTTTGTTTTAAAAGAGAAAAAACTGGAAAGTTTTTTTGCACAAGATTATAAGATATCCTAAAAATATTAGATTTTTCCTTATAAGCTATTTGATCTTTGAAAAATCTATATTTCATTGAGTAAATCTCTTAAAGTATTGAAGATCGTATAGATTTGAAGGCAAACCTTTATATACCTTTATCATAAGCATATTTGTAGACATCTTTCAACACATCTCTCTCCCGACATCTCAAACATACAGGGTATCCAAAGAAATTGTTTCTTGCCAACTTTAAGTAAAACTTAATGACGTAAAATATGGCAAAGTTTAAGCAAGAAAAAAAATTCTATATATATGCCCACTTTTGATCAGCTTAAACTACGCACTTGGGAGAAATCAGTAGAAGAAAAGATGAGAATAAAAAGAACTATTCAAACATTTTTTCCTTTTGCCTGCTGCTGATTTAGTGTGAAAGTTTATGCTGGCTTTTTACTCTTTTTCGTTTGCTTTTTGGCATCTCGCTTAACTACAGCTGCTGCTGCCCGCTGTGTGGTGCTTTTGTGCGGCGATTTGTTGGCTCGCTGGTCAAGTAAAAAGAAAAAGTAAAAGAAGAAGTCGCTCTGCTATTTGCCCAATAATCGTCGATATATCAAAAGTGTCTAACGTCTGGTTTTGAGCCAAATATTCAGCCGCAAAATGACTTTTGACTTTTCATTTAAATGGAAAAAGAAAAAACAAAAAAATTTAGAAGCAACAATCCAAAAACATTTGTGTCATTATTTTTGCATTGCTGCACACACTAAACTGAGAAGCAGCTATGTGGAAAATGAAGTGATGCACCAAAGAAAATAAGTTGCACAAAAGTTTTAAGCTTCTAAATATTATTAAAGAAAGTGTATAGGAGAAAACTTTTGTGTAGCTGAATCGAAATCTATTTAAAATGGAATGAATAAAACCACAAAGTTAAAGTCACAAACAATTATTACTTAAGGTTGCCAAAAGTATCTAGATTTATCTTGAGGTTTCAATTCCTGTGAAACCCTCAAAACTAATCAAAACAATACTTTCACAAGTGCCACAAATGCACCAAAACTTTTATTCAATTCTATTCAGCAACTATTGCATCATAATCATAAAACTACTAAGAAAAACAAACAACGAGCGGAAGTAAAAACAAAAAATAAAAAAGTGCAAGTGAAAAAACAAAAATGCACTTAGCAGGCACCCACTGCAGCCGACGTTATCTTTTTCTACTGAATTGAAACGCGCCAAAGCGCAAAATAATAACAACTACTTTAGCAATAAAACCGACAGCGAACCCGCAAAAAAACCGAACGATTCTTATAAGACTTTTTTGACAGTTGTGTTGCGAAGAAACGCAAATTATGCAAGTCGAAGTTTCTAATTCTTTACAAGACAGTTTCTTCACACACACAAACTCTATGCCTTGCATGATTTACAACAAGTTATTTAATAATCTCTTTTTGTTTTCCAACACTTCGAAACCCACCTCCACAACAAACACACACACAACTCTAACACCAAACAATTTTATGCGTGTGGTTTTCTTTTGGTTTTCGTTTTTGTGTTTCCGTGTTTTGGGGCATTTGTGTCACGCATTTGTAGCTGTCCTGCGGGCTATAAAGTCTCTGGCAGCAGTTGCGTCAACGAGAACGAATGCTTACTGTTTCCCTGTCGCAATGGGGGACGCTGTCGCGATCATCATCCGCCCAAGAAGTATGAATGCCAGTGTCCATTGGGCTTCACCGGCATGCACTGCGAACTGGAGTTATTGGCCTCCGGGGTTTTGACACCGTCGCGTGATTTTATTATAGCCCTGTTGCTCTGCCTCAGCACGTTGATACGTAAGTACATAACAGTCAGTAAGTATAAGAGTCATGGGAAATGTTTTGAGCTAAAGCAGTGCGACTAACTAACGGTTGAGTAGCTTTCAAGCAAATAGTATGCTTAGTTCTTGATGTAAGTAGTAAAACACAATTTGCATGACCTAAATATATAATCATCTAACAATATAAAGTAGCTCAAATGTGACAGTATAGCTTTAATATTAGCTTATTTTAAAAAAACTTTTATTTAAGTTGCTTCAAGTTTCTTAATTTAATTTCTTTCAACTAATTTCTCACAAACGCTCCAACAATTTAATATGAAAAACAATTCAATTGCTGCCGAGTTTTAAGCAGCAGGCAGAACAGGCATCACCTCGCATCATTTAATAATTTATGAAATCGCCTTTTGCGAGCCAAATTAATTAAGCCATACATTAACCAATTGGCCACGCCGCCCAGCCATCAAGCTATCAAACAACTGCCCCAAAGGCAGAAACAAAAGCAGAAGCTGAAGGAAAAAAAACATCAAAAGTCATTTCTGCAAATTACATGCCGGCTGACCGACGGATGCACATAAATTAAAGTTTATTTCCCTGAATCGACAGCAAAAATAAATGTTCAGTTTTCTGTTTAAAGCTATGTAAATTGATACCAACATATACGTGAAGCGTAGTTGTATAAAAAGAGCAAGAAAGAGAAAGAAATCGAGAAATGCGAATTTGAGTAAGACAATAATTGGAATTACGCGACTGTCCAGCATTGCCAGCTGCTCCTTTTGATGCAAAAGTTTTCCATTTTGTTGTCTTGCCACAAATTACTTTAGGGTGTGAGGGTGGATGGGGCAGGGGCTGGTCAAAACTTTTACGGTTTCTTTGAAGAAGCACAAAAAACTTTTGCGCTATATGCGTGGCGTGTGCAACAGATGCTGCAATATGTTGGAGAAAAATATACACAAAAAAAAAAAAAAAAAACACCAGCCAAAAAGTAACAGAAGCTTAAATCCTCCCAAAAATAAAACGCAACAAACAAAATGAAATGAACAACAAGTTTGGTGAAGATACTATAGCGACGCGACATTGCTGCCAAATGCTGGTTGCCTGGCCTGCCTGCAGCTCGATTTGGCCATTTTGGCAGTTACAACAGTAACGCAGCAGCCACAAACTGTGGACAGCCAAAGCGAAATGGGTAGTAGTGGCAAGAGGCAGCTGCAACACAATATGCGCCATATTTGTTTGTACATTTAAATGTCCATTCAGAGCAAGGGTATAACAATATTACCAATAAACGTGAAGCACATTTATAAACAAAATAATTTGTTGAGAATTTACTCTAGTAATTTGTATTTAATATGTTAATCGACCTACTATTTCCTAAGCTGTCCTTCCAAATAAGTATTTCTATGTAAGTGTATCAAAACTTCGGCACGTCGAACTTGCTTAACCTTTACTCTTTTCTATCTTCTTTTCGTTTCATTTCAAATGCAAGCGCGTGATTTTTTTCCATATTGCTTGTGGTTGCTTTTTTTTAGCAATTTTATTTTTCTAAAATTTTTCTGCTTTTTGCTAGAATTTAATTAAGAATCTTGTTGCAATTCTAGAAACAGAAAGCACTTTTTATTTCGAGTATTTTCAAGTAAAATTGCTTTGGTTAAATTCACCATTCAAAATGGCATTTTGTGAATGTTAAAAGTAGATTTTTGTTTGCTGTTGCTATTATTATGTTTTTGTTGTTGCATACATCTGTTCATATATAACTGTATATTTGAGCTCAGAAACTGTAACTAAATGAACTTTATTTTGGACTTAACATAGTACTCGTTCTGGTCTTTGTGGTCTACAATCGACGGCGAGAGGCGCATATCAAGTATCCGGGACCCGATGACGATGTTCGCGAGAATATAATCAATTATGATGATGAGGGTGGCGGTGAGGATGATATGACTGCTTTCGATATAACGCCATTGCAGATACCAATCGGTGGTCCAATGCCACCTGAACTGGCACCAATGAAAATGCCAATTATGTGTAAGTTAAAAGTTTTCTAACATTTTAAGTTTTGTTTGTTTTCTAAACTAGGTTTTTAACACATTTGAACATCTTTTGATTGTGATATTTGTACAGATCCTGTGATGCAACTTATGCCGGGCCAGGAGCCAAATGTGGGCATGTTCATTGAAGAGCATAAAAAGCGCGCCGATGGCGATCCAAATGCGCCACCTTTCGATGATCTGCGCAATTATGCGTATGAAGGTGGCGGCAGTACAGCCGGTTCCCTAAGCTCGCTAGCCTCAGGTACATACGATCGAGAATATATACTTTATTCACATTTATTTAACATTAGCAAACCATGACTAACTAGATTTTGCACCCAATATTGCGGCAGTTTCAACACATACACACAAAAAATGAAGTTGTAGCTGAATTTATAGCTGCTCCCCACCTAAAAGTAGGCTATGATTAAACGTAGAGCAAATAACAAGAAAAGAACGTTAAAAATATTTAAACAATTGTTTTTTGTCAATTATTTACAGGGCTGCCACGCTCAAAAAGCGCCGAATATTGGGTGTAAAATTATGCAAACAAGAATGTTATATAAATAACAACACTTTTTATAGTCAAACAATATTCAAGCTCGAAGCATATTCTTTTCGAATATTTTTTCGTTTACAGGCACCGATGATGAGCAGCAGGAGTATGACTACCTCGGCGCCTGGGGTCCCCGATTCGATAAGTTGGCCAATATGTATGGCCCCGAAGCGCCTAATCCGCATAATACTGAGCTCGAATTGTAAGTTGCCAGCCAAGAAGCAGATACAAATGTATTAAGGATAGAATTGAGTAGCCACAAAAGTTGCATTTATCACGAAGAACAAAAGTACTAAACAGGAGATGAGGTTAGGATAAATCGTAGGAATCGTTGATATCCACACACAGCTGACTCAGACACAAAGAAGCGCAACCAAAGAAGCATGGCAAACTATAAAAATAAATAACCTTAAGCTAATCGAAACATTAAGCAAAACAAAAAACAAACAAAAACTACAAAAAACAGAAAAAAATCAAACACATATGACACGAAGAAAAACAATGGCGCATTTGTAAAAAATACTTCATCAGCATTTAAATTTAAACAATTATTATAATTAATTTATTAAGTGTGTGTGTAGGGACAGACAGAGATAAAAAATATCTGCATAAAAATTGCGTATAGTGGAAAGAAGTTAAAGAATGGGAGCGCAGAGCATACCAAAGTTTAGTTTAGGCGAGATCGAATAAATTTTCCAATTGATTATATTATTTCAAACGAGAGGGAAATAAACTTATAGACATATAATTATATATATATATATTTGTTGTGCATATTATTTTTAGGTTTTTTTAATTAATTAATTATTTTTTAATTTAATTATACACAAATATTTTTAATTTTGGCTATTGATCGAGTCATTTAGCGCTTAATATTAGTTTTAAATTTCACGTGACACTTGAATTTAATTTTACTTAAATGAGTATTACTTTATTGTTTTGATTTCGAATTGACTTTTTAAGATTTACAATTTACAATCGAAAAAAAAAAAGAAAAACATAATTAAAATTTATATAAATGAATACCCAAAGACTGTTTTCGTTCCATCATAACAAATACATATATACACACATAAATAATATACACATTTATATAAAAAAAAAAAACACTTTTTAACTAACATTACAACGGGCGTAACGCAATGTTGCCCACAATTTGTGTATCACTATGAGTAAATTAAAAAAAAAAAATACACACAAAACAAAGAAAACGCACGAACTTTAGCAGTTTGATGCAAAATCTAAACATTTTCTTTCCACAAGCAGTTTAAAGAAAATGATGAAAAAACATACTCCTAAAAATTGATATTCTAAAACAAAAAAAAAAAAACTTAAGCCTAAAGACGAAAATTTAGACATGTGTGAGCAGCTGAAGACGATTATATGTTGAAAATAAAAATAATAAAAAAAAAATACAACCAAAAAACATGAGAAAATTACCTTTAGATGAACTTAGCGCAATTGATCTAATTAAATGGAAATACTTAATGAGAGCAAATAGAAGAAACTCCATTAAATAAAAAGTATTTTACATTGTATATATTATTAGTTTTTAGCACGTTAAGCAAAAATAAAAGAAAAAGAAAACAGTAATTACAGCATACGAAATTAGTAGCAGAACCTAAAAGTCTTATTAAGTCATTAAAATTAGAAGGAAAATTAAGAAGTAATAGAAAGACAGCAGACCGATTAATAAACATAATACACATTTCATATAAATATAAATTTAAATTTAAAAAAAATACTAATCGTACAAACAAACAAAAAAAAAACCAACTGCATTTAAAACTAAACCTTTTTCCACACACAACAGAAAACTGAAAGCTTTTTTTCCATTATATTTTATTTGGCCAATTTAACTTTGAGCTCATTTTGCAGCCATTTTTTTTCCAAAGACTAAAGATTTGCCTGAGACGAACCACAGTTATTTAGTATACAAATCAAACATATTCCAAACAATTTATTGTTTCATTTGTTGCAAACACAACGTATAAAATAGTAGTTATATACATATATATATATACATACATAGAAACGAGAAAAGAATACAATCCAATTGGGAATAACAGTTAGTAGGTGCTGCTAAACGAGTTGATTACATTGTTGATTTTATGTGTGTGTGAAAAGTGAGAGAGACAAAAGAGAAAAGTCAAGTCAAGATATAGTAGAAGGAAAGCGTAAGTACACTGCAACAAAACGTGAGTGCATGCATTAATCATACAGTTTTCCAGGCAAAACCAAAGCTGCCCCCAAAACAAATTCCTAAAGCAAAAGCAAACGTAAACACAAAATGTTTATAATTTTTCTTCCCAACCAAAAAAAAATAAAATAAAAGAAGAAAACTACAACAAGAGTTGACTATTGAAAAGTGCAAAGATTTTAACGTAATTGTTAAACCATACAGCGAACAGAAAACAAAAAGAAATAACTCATTAATCATATAATAATAATATGCAACACTTTGCTGTACTTGTTTAAAGTTCGAACAATTTTAAAAGCACTTAACTGTTAAAATTATATATATACATATATATATATATAAACGAAAATCAATATAAAAGTAGCTACACGACATTGAACAACAAACAAAAACAACAAAATGAAAAGACAACACACAATTTTATATTGATGCAAAAACGGTTTTTTATATATATTTTGCACTCGAGATATAATTTTTAATGCTTCCAGAGAATACTACGAAAACGGTACAGCAACAACAACTAAAAAAATAAACACTTTTAAACACTGCCAATGATTAATGATTTCAGAAGACTTTATTAAACTAAACAGCTAACTGAAAACTCATCGAATCTTGATTTTAAGATTTTGGCTATCTATAATTCTGCTTTTTTTTCAGAAAAATTACTTTTAGTTAAGCTAACAAAAGCACACATAAAGTTATCAGATCGTACGATATTTTATAGGAAAAACAACAGCAGCGCAGCAAGTTAAAGAAAACTTATATAAAATGCGACAATTACATTATATATATAATCATTTAAACAAACTAACAGACACACACACACAGATATTTGTTATATATTTTGTAACGTAAGTTAGAGGCATATACAACCATTCAAATAAATAATGCACACACACACACACACACACACAGACAACACACTATTTGATAACTATGTATTTATAATGTATGCAGTTTTTACCAATAACAACAACAACAGAACAAACCGTAAACAACAACTCTAAAGAAAACATTCATAATTGAGTCAAAAGAAAAGAAAAATCGATTTCAAATGCAGTTTTAGATAAATTTGCATACAAGTACATAATTGTGTAAAATCACTTAAATATACAGTAAAAATGAAGAAAAAAAAACAAAATATTATAATATATATATAATAGAAAGGAAACATGAAAAATATAACAAAATGGCAATTAGTATTAATATGAATAAATTATGGAAGTAATATTAAAGAAGAAATACTAAACTGCAATGCGAAAGAAAAATCTAAGGAAAAAATAAAATAAATGACAAAGTGCGACGAAAAATGCAATGCGAATTTTCCACGTGAAAAAGTATGAAATGACGAAGAAAATTTGGTGTAAGCAGCATGAAAAATCTTAAGTTAAGGCAATTTATATACACACACATACAAACAGCATTACACACACACACACACAGACACACACATTTATACAGACAACAAACAACTGCAATTATATTAAACGAAAATTATTATAAAAGCAAACAAAATGCAAAAAAAAAGAAAAGTGAAAAACAAATGCGAAAACGAAAACGAAAAAAAAAATGAACTAAATAAAGAATCTGTAACGTTATATGGAAAACCAATTAAAAGCTCATTGTTCATTTATAGCATTGATGGGTTCTTACTTTTCAGAGATGTGCTTGTGATTTACGTGAGTCGTGAATTGGCACATATGGCAATTTGATGTTAAAGTAAGTATTTTGGTTACAAAGATGAAATGGATTCCTTTCAAAAGCTTTCGCTTTCTAAACATAGCTAAACAATTTTCTATTGGTTTTGGATATGTGTAGTACAGTCTTCTATCTCTAGGAGACAGTCAAATAATATTTTAAGCAGAAGCTGCTTAAAAATTACTTTACTGAATTTATTCACTTTGTGCACAATTTTATAAGCCGCAAAGCACACAAAGCGAAGTGTCTGGTATACGTACATATATATTTTTGTTTTTAAGAGTCATAAACAAAAATCACTCGACAGCAAAGCAAACATGGCAAGCATTTAATAACATGCAACTCAAAAAAAAAAAACACCACATAAAGGAAAGAAAACATAAATCGAAACATGAACTTAGCTGAATGCTCATAAAATTTCGCCCAAGCCAAAATCAATATGCCCCAAAGGGCGGTGAAAGCGTTGATGACTAGGACACTTTCTTTTACTGCAAATGAACAAACGACACAAAGTCCACAAAATATTGGCAACTTGTTCTAAAGGAAAGATGAATGATGAGCGAGATGCGCTAAATTCACGCAAACAAAAAAAGTTGCGTTTGAAAACGATAGTTTACCGAAAATGTTGGCTTTAAAATATTGTTGGAGCATTATTCATTGGCTAGCAGCGTACAACTTGTCGTATGCGCTATTTGTTAGACGCCTTAAACAATTGCTAGAACGTGCGGCATGGAATACGGAAAGGCATGGCGCCCTCAAGCAAGGAGGGAGGTGTTTGAAATGCTGAGAGACAAATGTTCAACAGGGAGCAATAATATTGTAAATTTGAAGGTTCATTGGTGGGCGAGAGAGCAAGTGACGAGAAGATAGTAAAAGAACACAGGAAAAATCGCGTTAAATAAATATTGAAAATTTTCAGATTTATGTACAGAAAATAACGCTTCAAATAAATACAAATAACATGATTTATGAATACAAATATTTGATTATAAAAATGTTTAGTTTCCAATTTTTTAATTCAACAACATTCTCAAACTTTCTTTAACCTTATCTAGTTGCACAATGAACATCCCTATCGCAAATTGTTTATTTCAGTGTGTTCCACAGATTATATTTGTCTTGTGGTTTAGTGGCAAAGATTCCTGTTTTGCTTGCTGGCCAACCTTTGCCTATAAAAATGCCAAAATGAAGTCACACGGGACACAAAAATCCAAGCACAAAGGCAACGACGTCGTGCCGTTTCTTGCCTGGCAAATTTCTAAAAGAAAATAACAACAAAAAACAATTGCAAAAAAGAGAGACAGAGAGAAAAATGAAATAACCTGCACACACGCACACATTGAGACACACACACCACAACACAATATTTGTTAAGGAATTTTTGTGTGCCTGCAGCTAAAAAAAAAAGATTTTTACGTAGTACAATTTGTGGTCACAGTTTCTTTCTTCTACTTGTCGCATGTGTATTCGTATGTGTGTGTGTTTTTGTGTGTTTATATTTGTCGATGGTGTGGCATTATTTGCTGATAGTGCAACAAACAAACGCCAAAGCAAAGGCAAAGCCAAATAAGAAAATAATATATATACATATTATATTCGTGTGTCCTCAGGTTGTTTAACTGTCTATTGGTTTTCGCTTGGTTATACTACAATACAATACAGATACATATACAAACATATATCTATAAGGTAGTTTGTTGGCCACAGCTGATAAAAGATTACAGACTGTTGCATTAATATTTGCATAGTGTTTCGATTAGTGTGTATGTGTGTGTGTGTGGGTGTGTGTGTGTTTGGGATAATAGTTACATACACATATATAATATAGTCGATTTTAGATTTACAGGCAAACCTGGATTGTGTGAACACTGGATAGTGTTAAGACTGGATGGTCTACACAAAATAGATAGTGAATCATTATATTTTGTGTTAACAATCCCAACATCTGTAGAATCAACATAATAATAAATTTTTCTAGAAAACGGAACTACAAAAATATGCAATCCTCTATGTTAATTTTTTTTCAAAATCAGTTTAATTCATGTTTCTCTTTAGTTTTAAAGAATTTTACAGATTTTATGGAGAAATAAATTTTTAATTTTTCAGTATTTGAATAGAACCTACAACCCTAATGATATATTTAACTGTGCAGTATTCATATCTATCAATTTATTAACAAAATAAACAAAAACCTGGATTGTGTGAACGAATTTCAAAGGTTTAAGTTTCTTCTTGTTCGCACTAACCAGGTTTGCCTGTACTTATGATATTCGCCTATCTTAAATAATAGTTAAACTGCACTCGGCAAAATTTTCATGAACAGAAAAACTGCCGGTTAACATTCTGAAGTATTTTTGCAGACATCTCAAAAAAAAAAATAATACAGCTAAAGGACGAGAAACTTTACTTATTTCTTTTCGACCAAAATTTTATAATCGACTCAAAATTAAAATCATTTGGCACATTCTTGAACCATCAAAGACCAAAATGTGTCTAAGAGCATTCCCAGTTTCCTTTGAGCTGTTTTTCTTTGTTTTTAAGACCCCCTAAAGAAAACTTTACTCTGTACAAACGAAAATTCTATTACGTCGCAAAAAGATATTGTTTGAGTATATGTATATGCAACAAATAAGCCCGCAGGATAGGCACACATCATCTGTTCCCTCTTGCCATGGCGGCGGCGGCGGCGTCGTCTCTGTTTCCTCTTGTTTCATCTAGTCGAATATTTCAATATTTTATCAACATGTCACACAGACGCGACATGACACGACATTCATTTCCTACCGTCAACACGCACAACTTGTCGCTTTCAAATGAAATGAAACGCTTCAGGACAACAACAAGAATAACAACAAGGCATAACACAAAAACCAAGTACAATATGATTGAGAGGTTTGTGAAATGATTGATCAGAAAGATGTCCTGTAGGAAGATGTTTTTGCCGCTTACTTGTGATTACTTAAAGAAAAATATACGTTTCAAATCCACAGCGATAAATTATACGTTTTATTTAATATCAAATCCGCTGGCATTGTTATGCACAAAAAACGATTCTTTAGTTTCGAATTACCCCATTTAAAAGTCATCCAGTACAGGGCATAATCGAATCGGTTTGAAAAGTGTAAAAAGTCACAAATGCTGCACCGGAAAATCTGACGAAAAAATCATAAACAAGTGGAAAAGTGCTGCGAGTTTATCTACAAGACTTTAAGATACCCTACAGCAAAATTTAAACGTTTAAGAATAAAGGGAAAAATAAATTTTAATCATTAAATTGATTTAAGGTCTTTTCTATCGTTGATAAATAAACTCAAGATATCTTTATTTCTTTTGCAAGGGCATCCCTTCAAAACGTAACATGTTCCTGTTTCAAAATCAAAAGTCAACATGCACCAAAACCTGCGAAAGATGTTGACAAGATACTGTTGTGGGATAACCGCTAGAGCTTTAGGCGAAAACGGCTTGAAAAAGATAACAGGATAAAGTAAAGCCCAAATGGGGCAGGGGTTCGGCTGAAAGAAAGGCACGCGTGCACACACAGTACGGAAATACTTAAAAAGCATAGAAACAATTGTTTAGGAGTGGTTGAAGGGGAATCGGGGGCACAACAATTTCATTTGATTTCAGGCTTTTTATAGATCAGGAACCCCAAAAGGTTGAACGACAACAATTTATGCACCCCTATCAAACTTGATAGAGAGAGAGAGAAGAAGAAAGACAGACACAGAGGAACAAATGTTCGTTAAGGTCAACTTGTCAGTCAATCAAAGGTCAAGGGTTAGAAATGGACAGCTTCAACACACCCCTGGAGCACATTTTGTGTAGGGTGTGGCCCACTCCATGACAAGCATTAGATAAATAGCGTTGGAAACATATTAAATTTTGTGGTTACAAATTACTTAATGAATGCGTATCAAACCGCAGGCACGCACCAAAATCGTCCCAGGCCGTGGACGAGGGGGGACGGGACGGTTTAGTTTAGTTTTTCTGGGCAAGCGACGACGACTCACACAAAACACATATGCAAATAATTGTGTCAGACAACCAAAATGTGGGATAAACAAAGAAGCGAAAATGTTTGAGATTGAAAGAGTAAGAGATATCCTATAAACAATTGGATGACGAAAAATCGAGCTCTCAAAAAGTTTTTTAGGAACAAAGTGAAAAATCATCAGATTTTCTCAAGCAAAAAAGCTGGAAATATGATTTTTACTAAAATAGATTGAAAAATGTTTGGCTAGGAACGAAAAAGATAAAAGCTTGAAATTTCGGGTAACCTAAATCTATATAAATGAACTTCTCTGTAACATAAATTGGGTATTCACATACCCCCTATACAGGGTATTTTCGAACAAAGAAAACATTTGTAAGCAGCGTGTCGACTAACAATGTTCATTACTCGTTGGTTTTGGCAAGGTTTATTTCATTTACATTTGCATAAGCTCAAGTCCAAGCCGGGGGGAACCGGAACATGTTTGTTTGTGCTTCTAACTAAATAGGTTTCCACCACTTTTTTGGGTTTGGGGTCACATCAGAATATGCACAACTTAATTGTGCCTAAGAGAGTATTCTTTGGGTGATTTGTTTCACAAAGCTTCTTTTGATTGCATTTTTTAGGTTTCAAGCTCTGATTTTACTCCAACTCTTGAAATAACATATCAAGCGGTTAACCGCTATTTGTGTTATTAATTGGTGTCTTTTTGGCCTACTTAATAAGTAGGTTTATTGGCTTTTGGTGTTTGTCAAATGACTTAAACAGTGCGGTTTTGTGGTTTAGTTTAAATTGCATTAAATTTAAAGCGAAACTGCAATGCGGATTGGGAAATTAAATACACTATTTGCCATTTGCACTCAAATCCAATTAATTTGGTGAACGTATCTCAACTCATTTGCTTGGATCACCATGTGCTAACTTAGCTGTAAACGATGCTCTATTGACATTTAATGCGGCTTAGTGCAAGCAAGTTTTACAAGCTTATAGTATAAGAGATTGAGTGAGAAGGAGTAACCGCGTGATAGTGTGACCAGACTTAAGTCGTTTTACTTGAGCAAATTATGAGAAATTATTAGAGGTGTGACCTAATTAATATTGGATTATATGTTTGTTGAACGATTAAATGTGCATAGAGCAAGTTATTGTTTGAAGAACTTATTGAATTTTAAACATTGAAACTTTGTCAAATATTTCAATAAATTAATGATCAACCAAAACGGAAGTAATAATATTTAATACATGGAAACTTTGTCGAAAATATCAAACAATTAATGCTCAACCGAAATTAAAACGATTCTTTCTTCAGTCAACTTATAATTTTCTTACACACTTAAAAGTTTAATTTTCCCGTTTATTTTTTCTCTTACAACAAATGGGCAGAAGTCAAGAAATCGTTTTATAGCCTTAACACGGTTACAGGGGCAAAAATAAATATTTATTTCTTGAGTTTTCAGTTGCAATGATGATGATGATGAAAAACAATTACACTTAAAATTATGACGAAAAATGAAGGAAGAAAACTTTTTAATTTCCTTTCATAATTTCCATGCAGTTATTAACTTTCTGTATGCAGCGTGCTCAAGTTACACACACACACAGATATACATTAATTTATGTGTATGTATATATGTTGTAGTAGTTTGCATGCAGCGTTGGTCCATAAAGAGTCACTAGCCAGTGCTATTTTATGGGAATTAATCAGCGCAATTATGCTCGAAACGCAATGCAATTTACGTAATGAAATATGCGCACAGTGGTGCCAGGTATGGAAGCAATTAAATACAATACTAGAAATAATTATTTTACAGAAATTAAATATTGAAAAAAAAATAAATCTTTCTTCAGCCGCAAATTAGCGTTGGGCAATTGTATAAATGATAATTTAAAGCTCACCGCTTTTGATACATCTTTTTCCACATGGCATTGTTGCACAGTGCTCTCGAGTGGTAAGTGAATGCTTGGTCCTGGCGATTTCTGTGTGCCATTTTTGACGTCTTTTTCTGCACCGCATCCATTTAACGTAAATACACAATGACTTTTTACACACGCGCACAAACACTAAGAAAGACCTCTGTCTCTCTCTCTTTTACACATTTTTTATTTGAGTACATTCTGCGGCTACCGCATGCCGCATGCCTCTTTGTCTTTACTATCGTTGTAGCTGGCGTATTTATTATGTCCTTTCAACGGGCAGCGGGCAGCACATCAAAAGCGCCGCCAAAGAGTTTATCAGCGACAACATTGCAACGCAGGAAGCTTCCAACTACACTGAAGAAAATAAGAATAAAGAATTTGTCAAAAGAAAAGTATGAGAATCTTAGCTCAAAGTTTGTTTTCATGATAAATTTAATAGTTTAGCAACATTTTTAATAATCTTATCACTTTTTTAGGTAATTTCTTTCAGTGCACTACCATTCAGGCACTATTCACGCATTGATGTAACGATTGCAATTGGGTACAGTTGAAACCGTTGTTGTCATTGTTGGGTGTTGTCATAGTCGTTCCTCGTGCCTTGGGCTTAAGCTCTCTTACCCCTCATCACACCCAACCACACCCCCAACCCCACCCTTGGATACACAGAGGAAAGGAGAAAGAGAATTGGACAGCAGGACACTCACGCATTTGCACTCTTTTATTAAAATTGGTGCGCTGTTGGCTTTTATTAAATGAATATCCATATGCCCAGCCCAACTCGACTCTGGCTCCCTTCGCCCACCACCTTCCTGCCAACCACACACACACACAGCCCTTTGTGCACCTGTTCCTGTTACTTTATCCGCTTGACTACCAGAAATCTTTGCCAACCAAATGACATGCAATCGGTTCGGAAGGCAGAGAGGGAGTAGTCAAATATAAGTTCAACTGCAGAAAAAATCAAAACAAAACAAAAAAGAGAAACAACAGCTGCAATTTTATACATTGAACAACTTAATTGACAATTTCTTTATGAAATGGATTGAAATATCTAAGAAAATATTTATTTCAAATAATAAACACAATCTAAGCTCTTTGATGTAGTAAAAATAATATTTATAAAAACATTTAAATGCTAGAAATGTCAACAACAAAAAATGAATGTTTATTTTAATATGCAGATTTAAGAAAAGCAAAGAAAGCTCTCACAATAAAATAACTAAATAAAATTTCAAATTAAACCAAGTAAAATTTAATCGAAAAATTCATGTGGCTTGCTTTTATTTTGCTTTTAAAATATTATTTCTTTGAATTCCATTTTCAACTCTTTACCATTAACAGCTTTAAACTTCCCTCAACTTTGCCCACCCAACCACCGCTCAGGTTTAAAACGAGTGACAATTGGCCATGCACCTCCCCCCAAAGTAGACACAATACGTGCAACATTGTTGAAATCACGTAAATTTCATTAAAATCGGACAATAACAGAAATATAAAAAATATATAGTTTGCCCAATAAAAATAATCATAATAATTGCAACGAGATTTAATAGCGCTTGTGACCCAGTCCCAAAAAAATAAAATAAATAAAAACAAGAACAACACATGCAACAGCGGAAATGACACACATGTATGTATATTTTGGGCGTGTGTGTCCCAATGCGCACAAGGTGCAAAAGGATATGCGCCATGAAAAATCCATGTGCTTTTAATTTTTGAAAAATGAGTTCGTGAGCACGTTCCCAGAACCCCCTTTGCCCCTTTCACATCACCCTCTTCACGCACCCAATTCACACACACACACATGCACACTCTCTGGCTAGCACTTTGTGTGTGCAGCGAAGCAATTTGGCATATGAAACGGGTCAGGTCAGTGCCGTGCTCTCCACACATACACACAAACAAATACACACACACACACACATATCCCAAGTGCTGGCATTTGTGCAGCACTTTGGGTAAAAAAAATATTTTTGCTGTAGTTCAATATATGCACTAACTGCAACTTCACCTCCTTCTTCTTGCACTAACCCTTCCCCCTTTCCCCAACGCAATTTCAACGCACTTTGGCAAGTCATTAAGCGTGTGTGTGTGTGTTTGCACATTTGTATGCGTGTTGGCTCCCTTAGCCTTATTTAATTGAAGGAAATTAGTTTTAAGTGGCTTTAATATATATTTTACATATATAAACTGACGACTCCAAAATCCCATAAGCACAAACTTCAAAATCGAACGAATTTCAATTTGTTTATAGGAGAAATGTCTTAGAAATGTATAAGCGTTGCATTCGCTTTGACATCAAATTAGGATTCAGTGAAAACTCATCGAAATGTAACTAAAATGCACTCAAACATATTTCTTTTGAAGTTTTAGTCAGTTTTTGAGTTTTCTGGGAAATTCAAATAAAAAAAAAATAACAGAAAATTAATTTTTCATTTCCAGTTAATCCACTTTGTGCAACATACAAATAAAATTTAAGGAGTAAAAATATTCTGAAACGAAATCATGCTTAAGTTAATGAAGTTATAGATCTCTAGATTTCGGAACAAAAGTAATATGCATTCCAAAAAAGAATATCCTAATAAAGTGTCAAGTTGTTAAAGAAAGCCATTAAGAACATAAATTTCAAAGCGATTTTCAGTAAATCAAGTTTTTTTTATAATCGATATTATACAAATTTCCCTTACATGCATTTAAACGGGGTTTCTGGAATAATTTAACTGCAAGTTCAAATCTCGAATGGAATGTTTTAAAATATTTATAATATTTAGTTCAACTGAAACATTTTTTTTATCAACTTTTCCTAACTAAATTTTATAGCGCTACTTATATAAAAACAAGAAGGCTAACAACAAACACCGTTATGAGAATTATATTTAAGATTTGCCTGCTTAGTTTTGTTTCCGCCGTTGCCATTTCCGTTGCGCGCTTTTTCTGCGGTTTCTTATTGATTTCAGTGCTTCGACTTGAATTTTTCTCGCGCGTTCTTTTTGCTTTTTGCTGCGGCACATGTTGTGCGAATTGAAATAGTTATGACAGAGCTGAGGAGCCAAACGCAATGGCAGAGGCAAGTGCGTGCGTCAAATTACCATATAAATGGATTACAGTGCAGTTGAGCAAAGGAAGAAAAAAATATATAATATGTATATATAAAAAGGGTTCTGGTTTGGTAAAGGAAAAGCAAATGCGCGCAGGCAGCCGAAGCATTCAGTACTCAGCACTCAGAACTCAGCACTCAACACTCAGCGACAGCAGCCGCAAAACGTTTTTCCAATTTGCCAAACGGAAATCATTTTCTTATTATAGTTGTTCGCAGCTGGCTGCTGCAACATGAAGCATGCAATCTTCCTTACCACCTCTTGATCCCCTCCCTCCCACTCACACTCACAATTCCCATTAACACGAGCAACTGCAAAGCTTGATTAGCTTGGAGGCTCTTTTGCCACATTAGCAACACTTTTGCTGTCAACTTAAAAGGAATTATGAGCTCGCTTTTCCCACACACACACACACTGACACACAGACAGGAAGCTACAGAGTTTGCTCTTGGAATCTCTTTAGCGCCGGAAATTGGCGCAGTAAACGACAAGGCTAAGAAATCACCAGTATTTATGATTCCCTACCTCCTCCGTTTCCCAAGAAAATCGTAAAAAGTCTGTTTAGTTTATGTAAGTTTTTTAACTGGTTTGCGCGCAAAGTGTTAGAAAGTTTTTGGATAAAAAAAAATAAATATTATATGGCAGGAAACTATTCGAAATGTTTCTTCACAGACAGCCAAAGCCGTTTGTAAATGTTATCTAAAATTATAAAAAATAAACAAACGTAGAGATTTTCGATATATTTTTAAAAATTTTTAAATGAATACTTTCGATAAATGGTTTTCTTAAATATTATTTTAATGGAAAGTGTTTGTAAATTCTACAGTGTTAGTTGAATTTTGCCGAAGTTATGAAATTGGAAAGTTTTGACCCATTTCTAGGTGAATTTTCAGGGATAGAATTTTTACATGAATTTTGATTACAAATTTCTTTTCCAACCTTAAATGCAGCGTTAATCTTAGTGCCAAATCATGAGATCTCCAGATCTTTTGAAATTGACTTTAGTGGGTAGATGGCAAAAATGTCTTACAGAGAAATCTATAGATAACAACAACCATATAGAAAAACCACATTAAACCGACGAAGATTTAACCAATTCATGTTCAACAAATCTTTAAAAACTCCACAAAATTTACTCCTTTAAGTGAATTATTAACGATTGAATAAACTTTTATTTTTAGAGCTTTTAAATATTTTGTAAACCTGTTTTAGGGATCACATCATAATTATCATAAAGCAAACAGAGCCAAGCGCAACCATCCAACAACAACTGGCAAAAGTAGGCATAAATAAATAATAAATTTAATTAGTTTTATGAACAAATGCAACACGCTTGGGCGCCAAAAAATATACACACTCACACTTACAGCATTTAAAAGGATTTTCAGGGCCCAAAATGAGCCAAAACATTTCTAATTTGAGAATTTGTTGTTGTCGTTGTGGCCAAAACTAATTTAAAACATTTTAACACTTGTTTTCTAATGTTGCAAACAGAAGACCAAAGGGGCAATGTTGTTGTCGTTGTTGTTGCTGCTGGTGCTGGTGTTTTGTAATTTTATTAGATTTCACTTTTGCTTCAGCCAAACCAACAACAGCAACTACAACAACAACACATTCGCAAAACACGTGCACCTATTTTGGCCACATTAAATTTCTTGCCAAGCATTATTATTACACATTCGTTCTGCTCTCTCTCTCTCTCTCTCTCTCTGTCTCTCTCTCTGATTTTGCTGTTATTTGTTTGTTTTTGCTTTGTTTTTATTGCCCAAACATTTGTTCAAATAACGCGAGAGCAACAACAACAGCATCAAATATTTATTCACTTTTATGGAGTTTTAATTTGTTTTGTCGCCAAATTTGCCACTTATTTTTCTTCTGCTTCTTCTTCTTCGTCTCCTTGTGCGCCTTGTATCCAATATCCGTTAGCATAAGCACAACTTTTCGGGTAAACGCTAAATTTTTCATATAATGTAATTACCAAAATGGCGTTATAATTTAGACATGTGCCGAGTAAAACGGGGCAATCACAGAAAGGGGCAAAATCGCATTTGGCTTGTTGCGAAAAATCTCTTGAGAAAGTTTTTGCAACAAAGATTGTAGCTACATCGGTAAGGCAGGCAGATAGCAATAATTTGGTGTAGTTTGCAACAATTTTCTTATGTTTTATTTAATCTGCTAGATGAAACTTATGATTTTTTTTTTCTTTAAAAGGTTGAAACGTTTATCAATTTTTTTTTTTTTGTTAGGGGTATTTGCGGGGAATTTAAGTTAATTATTCTGAAGAGACAAGTTAATAAATGAGAAACAAATCAAGTGAAAAGTTGTTGCAATGAACCATTTATTGAATTTTGTTCTGCTTTGCATCAGAATCTGTAAATCAATTCCGTTGTTGGTCCTTGCAATATTCTACCTAACAAATAAATTCGCATTTTTTTTTTAGTCAATTCAAAATAAGCAATTCATTCTCAGCGCAGCATTGCTTCAGTTTGATAAATCACTTAAATGTAAAACAATTTTGCAATTTAATCATTTGGATAAATAGTTACACACAAATACCGACGACTGTATCAGCAACAAATACTATATATATATATATATATCGGATGGAAAACAAAAACTCCCAACAACACCTCACCGGGGCAGACATCAACTGATTTGCAAATAAATTATAGGTACAAACAAGTTCAAGTCATTGAAAGTGTTTAACTAAACGATGACCTCTAACAAAATTTCAGTTAAGCATATATAAAAGTTATTATGATTAATTAGAAATATCAAAAGAAAATTTACAACATTAGATTTATGTTTTTGAAAAATTTAATCCAACGAGACCGCCTCTTGTTAAAACTTTCTACAGGGTATTAATAAATACGTGAGCTAAACTGAAATATGTTTCTGCAGAATATGCCGCCGAAATTTGTTATTTGGGCAACATGTGCGCGCCTCTTGCTGTAACATTTGCAATAAATTTACGTGATTTACGCGATTGGGGCAGGCGCGACAAGGATGCAACGCTTAACTAACTAAATAAATGTTGTTTGTGCAACATCTGTTCTTTTTGTTGTTGTTGATGTGCCAACACAACTCCCTTAACTCCATTCAAATAATTTGTGGCACTTTCATTTTTTATGCAAAAAAAAAAAAAAACAGTTTCTAAATGATGTTTGCTCTTCTTTTATTTTTATTTTCTTTGGTTGGACTGAATTAAGCATGCCACATTTGAATAATGCAAAGAAAGTAACAGATGCACAAGCAGCAGCAGTTGCTTCAACAGGTGTGGCCGCGAGTTTAAGTTTTAGTATAAGTGAGTGTGTGTGCGTGTGTGTGTGGGTGTGTGTGTTGTGCAAAAGCTTTTAGCGCCTAGAGCTACATCTATGCTAAGCATTGGTTACAAAGATGAAAATACTAAGTTGCAACTTTTTACTTTACACGCAAGAAAATGTGTCAGATTTGAAACAAAAAATTGATTCTTAGAATATTTTCAGGTATGGAATAAATTTTAAGATTCTTGATTTTGGCACGCCAATTGTAAAGTCAATCAAAAATATACATGATATTTTCTATTAAAAAATTTAGTTTTCTAAAATTATTCTCTAAAACTATGTAAAAAATATTTGAGCAATGAAAAATTGTTCGCAGTGTATTAACCTTAACAGGTTGCAAGTGGCAAATGGCATTAGGCAGCCCAAGTTGCATTTGGAATGCAAACTGGAGCTGTCATTAGCCTTGGTTTGCTGGCTTTGTTGCTGTTACTGCAGCTTAGCTGCAATCTTTCGAACTGAGACACATTCCATTGCATTCCACATTGCACACGTCTCGACCGCCTTTTGTTGTAATCTTTGGTGGCTAAAGTTTTCGCATTAGGTCGACTCGTGATACTCGAAAAACTATTATAGAAAAATATTTTTGCTTGCTGCTTGAGCACTCCAACATTGTATTAGCTGTCAGCGTGTGTGTGTGCGTGTGTGTGTGGGTGTGCGTGTTGCAATGAACTAGTCGCTATTGACAGCCAACACGAAGACCTGCAAGCATGCCTCTTTGTGGGCGTGCCACAGCTTGTGGTAAATACATACAACCATTTGCCACCTTGTGTGTGGCTTTGTGTGAACGAAAGTTAAGGCCATTGCACCGTGATACAAAGAAAGGATTTTTTTAAGTACTTATAAAATAATATAAATTTTAAATATTAAAAACAGTTCTAAACATTTTTCTTAACCCATAATTAGCTTAGTCCTTTTTCAGTTAATTTTATAATTTTGTTCTCATTTGGCTCCACTATGCTTTATTGCACTTTTTCGACTGTTGCAAGTATAGATTGGCACTCGATAGACACAGCAGCAAATGCATTTCACATTCCCGCAACGTCACTGGAACGAAATTTTCCACCCATCCCCCCGTCGACCAAAAACTCTCAATCCATACAGCTTGGTATGTCTGGGATGATAGAAGTTGCACGCATTTTTAGCTTAGTTAACACATACAGGCACATATTTACTTTTTTCTCAACCCAAAAGTTGCCTTGCATTAAATTTGTAAAATTCCAGCAGAAGCTGTTTGCTGTAGCTGAAGCCCAGAGCAAAAAAGCAAAGCTTCAAAATCACTGAATGACGGCAAATCTAATAAATAATGCCAACTAAGACTAAACAGTGTGTGCATGTGTTTGTGTGTGTGTGTTAGGTAAGCCTGCCAATGCGTTCAAAAGTTAAAAGGCTGAGTGCTTTATGGCTGTAAAAAAAAAATGCAAAAAATAAACCAAAACAGGCTTAACAGTTTTGGCCAGACCGATGTTTATTGGCTTTGGAATATTGTCGCAATTTTAGTATTTAAAATATTTTTACTTATTTACAGTAGGTTTGTGTGTTCCTTATTACGTGTGACAGACATTTTTCCTCATTTAAATCGATCAACAAAAAAAACTTTAACTTAATCATACTCTTTATTCAATATCAAAAAGCAAAAGAATATACTCTTTCTAATCAAACTTAATATTTGTGTATCCACAATTTCACCCAGTCCTTTCTTTGTTTTCTTAAAATCACGTTATTTAATGTGAGCGAAAATTTAAAATTCGTTATTGGATATGACATATTGTTTATGTTTGCCTTCTACCAAAAATTAACTCTCTCAGCTTTCGTCATCATCGTCGTCTATGGTAAGTTCAACCAACTGTTGCCCCGATGATATGTAACTTGTCAGAAGTTTGTTGACGCGCAGATTAAGCGCTGTCTGGAGCAACAACATGTTGATGCCGCAGCACAACTGGGTGTCATTTATCAAGCAGCTGACTCTAACTCAACCAAACCAACTTTCATATCTGCATATATAGTTCATAAAGTATATATACATATACATATTCATATATATAAATTATTATACAAAGGTATGGGCTTAGCGTTGCTGCAAGCAGAATTCATTTATGACAACGTGTTGAGTTTTCATGTTAACATGATAAAGCACTTGTTTGAGCGTGTTAGCCAACGGAATATTAATCTCGAGTTTGGGTTAAGTTTGGCGGCAAATGTATTGTTTTGACTTTGTCTCTTGAACACAGTCACTTTTGTCATCAAAATAATTCATTTGCGTGTAGAATTTTTGAAAATTCTTAATTCAACTTTAAACTTAAATTTGAATGTCACTTTGGACTGTGCTTCGATAGCAGTCAGTCAGTCAATGTCATAAGCATTTTTCATTCAAAAATTAACAGCTTTTTCACACTGTTGACAACACGCAAAGCTGCTTGAATGAAAATAATTTCTGAATTAAAATCAAATTAATATTATTTTAGACTGAATGAACTCAACGAATTGTATGATTTTTTTGTGGCGGAAGGAAACTCATGCAATGCTTGGTTTAATATAAGTACAAAAAAATCATTTTTGCTTTCACAGCACTAAATGAAAATGTATCAAGCCGTGTCTTGAGCACTGTGGCTTTGGCATTGTTTGTTTTGATGGTTGGTTGTGTGTTGACTATAGCCAACTGTTACATAACAACATCTAAGCCCACCTGCTGTGCTGTGTTGATTAAGTTCTTTGGTCATAAAATCGAGAATTAGTGCGTGCAGCATTTGTTTGGGGGACAACAACAGTAACAACAACAACAACAACAATGACACAAATGCTACAAATCACAACAATCATCATGCGTGTTCAATTGCGCATATTGATTGTCAGCAGAAATAATATGCCACAATAGCAAGCCGTTGCGGATAAGGATGTGGCCTAAGGATGCTGCCTGGCTGTGTGTGACTGTGTTTGTATATTTGTATTTGTGTGTGTTGATTTCGTTTACAGGTCACATAGCCAAGCTAACCGCCTCGCCCACCAACTGTGCCAAAACGCCACACGCATAGCTCAAGTCGAGTCGAGTCGAGTTGAGTTGAGTTGAGTTGAGTCCGTTATGTCTACTTTTATGCCTGACACACGGCTGCTTGGCCTTGTCACACTACTAGGCTTTGTTGTTGTTGTTATTGTTGTTGTTTGGGTTTTGTTTCTCAGTTGTCATTTGTCTGTGTCAGCGCGTGTGTATTCCCAGTTAGCGAATACGAACAAGGACGAGAGCTTCATCCATCTCACGTTTGCAAAAGTCGTCTAACATTGTCGCGTTGCTGTCTGGCCCTTTACACTACTATTGTTGCCAAATGGCAGTAGAGGTGGAGTCGAAGAAGATGCCACAATTTCAAGGTAAGGCAGCGGATACAATGACGCAAAAAAATATATATGCATTTACAAAACTACACCGAACAAAAAAGGCTTAATATACGTAAAGATACATTTTTGTAGAAAAATCAAAAACATTTGTCAGTAAAGGAAAAGTTTAAGTGAATAATAAACATTAATATTTTCTAAACTTAAATTAACCTTTCATTCTCTTATTCAAAAGTAGCTTTCTCTCAGTGTAAAACAGTGCGTGTATGCTGCGTATTATGTGTAATTGTGCGCACCATGCTTTAGCCTCGTTTGTCATTGTAAATTATGTGGTTAAATTGTACGTATGACCCCACTAACTGATTCTGATCTTTCACTCACAGCATCGTCGTTTTTCATTCGTCTTTTAGCATGAGCTAGATATATTTATTTTTTTAGCTGTATATATATTCTGGGCGCAAACAGAAGTTGTACCGAAGTTTTATTACAACTGAAAAACTGAATATTCATAACTAGCTCGACAGTCAAATAAAAAAGCTGGTACCATATACAGCTCTCTCTGGTTTTAGACCAGACTTAGTTCCCCACTCAAAAAAAAATTGTTTTTTCTCCAACAATTTCCATATCTTGCACATGTGCGCAAAAAAAAACTAAAAATACATATTAAAATATTTTTGCAGAAGTCCATTTAAAGTCAGACCAAAGCCAAATCTAAATGCAGAAAAAAAATACAAAGTACAAAAAATAACATAAAATAAAGTGTTCAAGTGCCGCATCAAACAAAGAACAAAAAAGTATACAAAAAAGACATTGAAAATATTTTAGCATGTTTTAAAATTCAAACAATGAAATTAAATAAATTACAGCAACAATATTAAACATATTTTAATATGGCAAAGCTTTGCTACTTAAACGTTATATCAAAATTAACAAAAATGTTTCGTTAGTCGTACTGATTATGGTCAAAAAATTTATTTTTATTTATTTTTATTCAATCATGCCGATTAAAAAGTGTATTTAGCTGTTTTATGGAACAAACTATGTTCAAAAATATAGTGAAAAAAAACCAAAAAACAAATAAATGAGAAAAAGAAAAAGTTCGGTTGCGTGTTTGTTTTTATTATGATATGAGTAAAACTGGCACAATTAGCATTTATGCCAAGCACTTTGAATATGCATTTATGAAAAATAAAAAAAAAATACGATTCAAATGTTTGCTTTTTAGTTAAGAGTTTATTAAATTTCACTGCAAAGAGCTCATAATTAAAATTAAACAAAAAAAAAAACAGCATACTCGAAATTTGAAGGCTAAGCCTTTAATTAACACTCTCCAAGAGCATTTTTTTTTTAAGCTGGCAAAAATCAAGCAAAATTCAAGAACAAACTCGCTAGAGGCAGCTCCGGCCCTTTTTTCATGCACTTTCAGCGCTTGATGAATTAATCTCTATCACATGTGCGCAATTTACGTTTGGCGTTTCGCTATTTTAAAAATACCCTGTACACCGCAAAAGGTGTGGTTATATTTTTCTTTATTAGTCTCTAAACGAAAAATTTTAATAAAAATATAATAAAAATATTTTAATCATTTTAAAATTAATGTGAACTTTGTTTCTTATAGGATATGCATTTACTTCATCACTCTCGAATAATAACATACTTATATGATTTTTTGTTTTATTTGTTTGTTTGCCATTTTCCCTTGCTGTTGCTCTCGTCGCTGTTTTTCCTCGTTCGTGAAGCATATAGTATATATGTATATAGTATGCTTGGGCATCATAAAGTCATTTAAGCATATAAATTGCACTTTTATTCAGCCCGCTTGTCACACACTCAACCAAAAACACAATTACCCAGACACACACGTTTCATGGCTTCGCGCGGTTAAAAAAAAAAAAAACTCATAAGCCAGTAGCTCAATTTTTTTATCTTCATACTTTTTGGTTGATTTTTTGCATTTTTCTCTGCATGCCAGACAGAAAAACAGTTCTTTAATCTTGGCCTCAAGAACGTGTTTGTGGTCGGGTGAAAAAAAAATGAGTTAAGACTTGCAAGTTGGCAATAAGTTGACAGCATTTAAAAGATTTTATAAAATGATAAATTGACATTGAAATAGTGAAAGTCTTTACAGAACTTTCTTTTTTATTTGACAAATTTCTACTATAATATTCATAAAAGGTTCTTTAAAGGTTAGAAAATAATAAAATGGCAGAGAATTTCCTATATCAGATAATTCTTATTGAATGATTTCCTTATATCGTTTTGTTAACTTTGCATCTGGATTGAACATTTCTTCTATCATTTAAGCTCTTTATCTTTTTATCTGGCTGCTGAGCTCAAAAGAACAGGCTAATTAACGCACCACCAGGCTCCTAAATTTGAAACAGCAGCGATTCGAGCCTATAATCATATAGTCATACTAGTTATGCGCCATGTGTTGTGTCTGAGTGTGTGCGTGCGTGTGTGTGAGTGTGTATGTGTGTTGTGGCTTGCCTAAAATTATGCATTAATAACGCAAGCAATTCTCTTGCTCTTAGCCCCTTTTTATCTGCGTATTGCAATGACAGCAAGCTCATTTAAGCCAGAAATGGAGAGAGAGAGATGGAAAGAGAAAGGGAACAGGATGCACGCACGCACACACACGTACACACTCACACACACAAGAGAATTGTGTTCTGGTGCCGAGTGCTTTACATACTTTTGGGGCGTGCTTTGAACACAACAACAAATTACAATGCAATTGGCCTCCCTCTGTTGAGTTGCACTATTTATGTGTATGTGTGTGCTTGTGTGTGTGTGTTTGGCAGCATTTCCTGCATTGACATTTACTTGCGGTTATTACCAATGCAGCTCTTGCATCGAGTAACAGAGAAAGACTAATTTTGCATAAATGGCAAACCAGAAAAACCAGAAAAGGGAAACTGAAACTGTGAATAACGTCAGAAAAAGCCTGTTCACAATACAGTTGCTATTGTTGGTTCCACTTAGTCGGAAACAGTTATAGGAACTAGTTCTTTTATATGCCATGATTTTGAGAGAGAAATAAATAGACCGCTTTGCCACACCGTTTGAACTATGCATTGATAGCAGTCAGTCAGTCGGGCACTCAGTATTAAGAGTTAAATATATTATATTGTTGTTTTCAGGTCAAGTCAATGAAAAGTTTCAACTCAACAGTCGATAATATTTCCGTTGCAGTTTTTGGGCCTTGTTTGTGGTTAACAATTTGTTGCACAATACATATCTTATTTTTTGTTTTTGTATTTGTTTTTGCGTTTGGGGCAGCAACATAGGCAGGCAGGCGGCTTTTCAACACATTTGTTGCTGGCACTTTTTGTGGTTGACCGACATCCTGTACCATGATGATGTTTCCTGCTGCTGCTTTCTATCTGTATATTTGTTTTTGGGGCAAGTGCCGGCACCCTCCATTAAACTTGGCTTTAATGTGTTGTTGTTGTTGCTGGTTGGTTGGTGGCACGTTGGCTCGTTATGCAGCTGTTGCTCTACTTTATTTACCAAAGCCAGACAATTCCCACATTGCCAAAACAACACACACACACAGGCAAGGAAGGTATCATACATAAACTACAAGTAATATATTCGCATCCCATTCGGCTATTCCCAACAATACTGTGGCCTAGCCCAAGGCAGACGTTGAAACATCTGCAGTGAAACAATTGCAATCATGAGAGATAGAAAAATCCAAAAACAAGGCCAACCTCAGAAGAAAAGCAAACGATTAAACAAAATTTTTAATACTCTATCGATTATTATCGATAAAATTAGAAACAGAATTTAAGCCCACTTAAATTTCGATTTTAATAATTTTTCCTTAACAAAATCTTTAAATTTAATTTATTAACTTCAATTTAAAAGACAGAAATTTTGAAGTACCTCTATAAATAATTTCTTTAAGAACATTAAAGAAAATTAATGAATCTCAAGTTGAGAAAAAAAAGAACACACACTTAATGCTCTTGTTAAACCTGCATTATTATCCCTGAGAACCATTATGATTGAGGCACAAACAGACTTAACACAAGTAGCAAATTGCTCAAGTGCATTTCAATTTGGTAAATACCAAGCGATTTCTCTCTAAGTGATTGTTGCTGCTACTTGATATCTGCACTATTAAGCTGTAGTAGTTTTATATATATATATTTATGTATCTGTATCCCAAGAGCTTCTCACTCATTGGGGTTTAATCTTCAACTTGAAACTGCAGCAACTTGTTGATTATGCGAATAAACAGCCACAACAACAACAGACAGCTTTAATAGAAAAACTTTTTAATCAGAGCACAAGCTGTTGGCTGTTTGTATGTATGTGGAGTATATACATACATACATACATACATATGTATGCTTGATGGGCAAGCTGGCAAAAATTCGATAACTTTCGACACGCACTGCAACCAACAACACGGTGCATAATTTCAATGCTTACAGCGCCAACCAACTTTAATTAAAACGACATTGGCAGGCGCTAAACAGCCAACGCCGCAGGAAGCTAAACAAAGATAGACAGACTGGTAAACACACACACACAAACAAATAGATAAATTAATATGAGAACTAGAGATGGGAGATTGTGTGTAATTAACATACAAGCTTATATGTTAAGGTTGACTGAAGAACGCAAAAAGAAAGAGAAACATGCAAAATCGAATGTCTCTATTATCTAAAGGATTCATAGTAGAACGATAGTTATCGCATAAAAACCCAAAAGTTACGCTACCATCTCTAATAATAAGCCCACACAGATGGGGCTTTTTTTTTTGGTTTTGATACTACTTGACTTGAACCTTCTAATGAAGTGCATGAATACCTTAACACAACACGAAACGTTCGTTTGCTGGTTTCAATGTGTGTGTGTTAGTGTGTTGCATGTTTGTTGTGGGTTGTTTTTGTTGTGTCGTGAGCCTGCTCATAATCATTTTGATGGGCACGTAAAATACAAGCGAAAATCACTCGAACACCAGCACCATCAACGAAATAGTACATAAATATATGTGTGTGTGTGTGGCACAAGCGCAAAATTGCCAGCATGCCCCAAAAAATACAACAACAACAACAACAACCAGAACAGGAACTCATATACATACAGAAGTTGGCCAAAAAGTAATATACAACATTTGCACGTGACTTTGATATTGAAAGCATATTTATTTGAGAGCTTTCTTTGGCTTTCTTTGAAAGCGCCGTTAAGTATGCTATACAAAACAGCGTTCAACATTCATTCCTAACTCACACACACACACACATACACAGCCATTTCTTCTTATATATTTATGCATAAAGTTTTAGGCAAAAATAAATATATATATAAATTTAATAATACGTAAAATTTTGTTTCTCTTTTATTTTCGTATTATTTGCAAATTCATTTTAGCGATAAAGTCCAATAGAATGGCAGCTTAGGGCATATTTATCAAAAACAGAGACAGGTGTGTGTGTGTTTGTGTAAATGTTGTAATAGACACCAAATAATTGTATAGACACCAAGTGTTTTACTTGGTAATGGCAAACTTTTTTGAAGTAGTACAAAGAATATGTTGAAAAATGTATTTTCTATTCAAATATGAAAATGTATCTTTCTTTTTATTTTTTCAAACAGTTTCAAGTGTACTTTAAAATTCAATAAGCTTAACTAAATGCTATATTTTTTTAATATTAAGAAATAATAACAACGGTCCATTTTTGCAAATAAATTGAATGGCAATCGTTTAAAAACTCACACTAGCGCACACAATGCTTAACCCCACGTTGACCCCAATTTATGCAACAACAGCAAAGCAATGAAAGGAAAACTATCAGAAAGAAGTGGAAATCATTTTATTGTAGTTGTTTATACAGTGTAAATGGCATTTGGGCATTCAAGTTGCTCACAATGCTTAGATCAAGTACTTGTGTTGTTTATTCATACTCGTCGTGTCCAAGGATTCGAGAATACGAATCAGAATACGAATACGAATTTGTATTTATATGTAGTATTTTTTTTGTTGGTTGGGCGTACGTGTTTGGAATTTCAATTCAAACAATAGTAACAATGCCCTGTTTTTCGGGTCTCGAAACTTTGCAAAACTGTTGCTGTTTGACCTTTTTTTTGCGCTATGTATGGGGTTTAATGATGGAGAAATAAAGTCAATGAGACGAGTAAATTTCTATTGAATTCATAGTCTCATAGGCTAGCTGGTTGTCCCTCAGGCCTGCCTCAATTATTAAACAAACGCATGTCGGTCTTGACAATACAATGCCCACAGCTGCCCCGGGCATAATACATATATATAACAATAATTAGGTAATTAATCATATAATGCCACACATAACACACTCCAGGCGGCGGCTCATTAAGTCCGAGAAGCTAAAATCTCTCTCTCTCTCTGATTTTCTATTAGCTTATTTCTTTTTAAGTGGCCGACAGGCCAGCACAAATTGCTAATTAAAGATAAACAAAACACACACTTTAAAACTCACTCACAGTGCGTCTAAGCATCTAAGGCTGTTGCTAACTAAACACGCGGGGGCATGGGAAACGGTAAATGGCAGGGCACATTATGAAAATTGAAAAGGAAAATATTTAATTATGAAGACTGCAAGGAACAAAATAATAAAAAAAAAAAGGTAAACCTGTTGCAAAACACAAAAGCACATTGAACAAGACAGTTGTTGGTGTAGGGGAGGGTGGCAACTTGGGGCAACCTAATGTAATTTATTATGCTACTTGGTCAACTAAGAAAACTTTTTTTTTTTTGTTAAAGGAAAACTCACAAGGAGCAAAAATGTTTCTAAATAAAGTGAGCAGAAGAACTTTTTAATAGTTTAAATTTTTTAATTTGCAAGAAAAATTGTTGAAAATTAAATAACAATATATTTTCAAGGCAAATCAAGTGAAAAACGCCCTCGGCTGTTGATTAGAAACAAAATCGCAACAACAACAAAAAATAAAACAAAAACTGAAATTGAAAAAAGAAATATGACCCAACAATTTAAAACTCATCAATAAAAGAGAAGAGAAACAAAATCCAACACATTTGACCAATAAATGTTTGTTAACTTAAAGCGACAAAATGCGGAAAAGAAACAAGAAACAAATATTAAGTTAAAGAGACAGCAAAAAAAAGTTACAAAGAAATTACTGTCCCTGTCCAAAAAAAAAAAAATAAATCAAAATCCATTTGCGGGACTCTGGTAAAAAAAAAAGTTTTCATAATTGAAATAAATAAAATAACAAAAAAAAAAAACCAAGCAAAAATAGTCAAAAGAAAAACGAGAGGGAAGGCGAACACAAGAGCATTTTTATGGCCGGTCGAGTTTGAAATGCGCCAGGGAAATGCTGCGGCACACACACACTCACAGCTATATACCAAATCAAAGTATCAATGAAAACTCATCCCAATATATATATATATATATATATATATAGTCGTAGGTATGTATATCAATATAATATGCCGTATGCCCGGCGGACTCGTACCGAAAATTTAATCAAGCTTTTGCCTGGGCGCACAAATAATTTTCGCAAATTCGTTAACGGTATTTTTCTTGCATCTACCCCAACCCACCTCAAACCAACAGCCGACCCATTTAAGCCTATGCGTCTGTCCCCCTCAGCCCCCTGTCCATAGTGGGATAATGGACATGCAAAACGCTTTTTAATCCCAGCACTTCGAGTTACGCCGGACAAACGCATTTGGCCAATTTACGCATGAGAGAAAGAAAGCAAAAAAAAACGGAGAGGCATAAAGAAATAACTGTAAATGAAAGCTGATGGCTTCGAGCTGTGAATAAACTGACAGTAACTGAGTAAGTGTGTGTGTGTATTTGTATATGTATAAAGATACGAATATTGTTTGAGGCGCTGATTTATTTGGGACATGCTTAAAGCATTAACAAGCAGCTGTTTGTTTGAAGAATAAAAACTGTCAAAGCGATTAGCTTTACTTTCCGGCTTGATTAAATCATCTTTTAAAAGGTAATCGGGTTTATTTAATATTTGAAATTGTTTTCTAGATATGATTTTGTGACTGTTAATTATAATCTAATCAAGCTGAACGCTCAATAAATAAATTTCTAAATATTATTTCACAAAGCAAAACTTCAGATGTCAACTGTAGACATTTGTAGCTTTATATTTTACAGTTTCGACATTAATTGAACTGTTTAAATTTTATTTTCTTGAGATTTTAACAGAATGTTTCCAACTCGCCAAATTTGCTTAGTATTCTTCATATTTCTTAAATATTAATATTAATAATAATATTTCTTAAAGTTTTGCTTTAAAATTTATTAACTGCAACTTTTTTCTTTATATTTATTGTTATTGTTATTGTTGTTGTTGTTGTTATAGTTACTGTCGCGACCTTTGATCGAGCGGGTTAAGCTCTTCGCATTATTATTATCATAACAGAGCTGCTTTGAGCTTATTTTCTTTTCTACTTTTCTTAGCAAAAACACATTTTTTTTTATTTTCCCTGCTTTATTCGCATTTTATTTTATTTTATTTGCTTTTCACAGATGCTTGCTGCTCCTTCTGCTGCTTTCAATATAACTGTGAATAAAATGAATAGATGGCCTCACTTTGGCAACCTTGCTACGCCCCCTAGGGGCAAGCAGCAGCGTTTGCGTTCACAATGCGGTTTATTAAAAAATAAAAATAAAATAAAAAAATATATATATAAAGATTTAATATAGTTTCGGTTTATATGAGTTTTGTGTTTTGCTCTGTGTAGCCTTGTCTGCAAAATTTAACAAACTTTTCAACTGTCGGCCAAAAGGCCATTGGCCAAAGTGTCAGCGAAAAATGAAAAGCTAGCAATTTTTTCCATAGGGTTAGATCAAAGAGATTTTGTTTTGGTGGTGAGAGGGGATTAAATAAAAATAGTGAAAGTATTCAAACGAGTGATACTCATTTGATTTTTTTTTTTTTTTTAAAGAAAATTTATGTACCTCTATGCAAAAATTAATGTCTATCGATACTTATTGATACATTTGATCGATGCATCGAAATTATGACATTCCACAGATGAAATGCCTGAGAAATGAGTATCGAGTATTGGTGAGATTTTATCGATTGCTATCGATATTTCGCAATTCTTATCGATATTTTATGCAAAATAAAATACTTTTACATAATGTCTTATCTGTCATGGCTACAGAAAAGCTTTTATATTAATTCGGCATCAATCGTTTTTTAATACTCTTCAAATATTAATCGGTATAAATCGATCATTCCTTTTTTCAAACAGGGTATTTTAATCAAACTGGTATTTAAATGAGAGCAGCTTTTCAATTGTTGTTTGAACATCGGTTTTGTTACTGTTGTGTTTTTTGTTTTTTTTTTTTGTTCTCGCATTGCGCATTTGCATTTTGTATTTGAGTCGAAAGATTTATTTGTCAGATACCGAGTTATTTGGCTTGATTTATGAAGGTGAGCGTATGTGATGGAATGGGGGAAAACGTGGATTCATGGTCACTGGGGAACACAGACAACAGCCGACTTTTTCGCGAGAACTGATAAGACAGAGCAAGCTATGCTTGGCCGGCCAGTTGCCTGTCAAAGCACGGATAAAACACACAAAAATGTCGAGTCAAACAAAAAATACATGAAATTTCAAGTGAAATTATAGCTGAGACGGTTGCAGCAGCAGCAGCAGCATCATGTTGTTGTCAGAGCCGGAACCGTTACCGCCATTGGATCCCGAACAATCCGTACTCTATATTGAATGCTGTGTCAATCGCAGAGATTATCGAAGAAGTGCCGAAAAACTGCATGTAGAGCTGGCCAATGCTCTGCGCACCTTGAAGCCCAGTTTGCATCTTCAACTGCGTATAAATGAGAACATTATACCACGTGAAGGCGCCTTTGAGGTTGCCCTTTCAATTACGCCCACCGAAGATGTTTGCGAACGCCATATGCTCTGGACGGGCATAAATCGTGTTCCCATTTCGGCCAAGGTGCCCACTGTCGACGATATTTTGGGGCAGGCTTGCTCAATCTTGGAGCTGCGCTATAGCCAAGCGGGCGCAAGTCATATCAATCTATTGCGTACCAGCGATGCAGACATCCGAAAAATACTACAGAGACATGGTAGGGGCAGCTTGTAATGGTACTTTTATAATATTTATATTAAGATGTACTACGTTAAATTTCAATCAATATACTTGAACTATCTTTGATGCAACCGTTGATATGTGTCATAACTTTTTTCCCATTTCTTGTTATTTTGCTTGAGGCATAAGTATAACATTTTATGCTCAACTAACCATAAGTTATGAAACTTTTGGTTTGCAACTGTGTTAAGCCTTAAAAAATGAATGAAAAGTGCAAAACAAGCGAAAAATTTAAGAACAAACTGGTGGAAAGAAAGAACAGCCCCAACAATAGTACAACAACAAAAAGAAATGGAAGAGAACTGAAGGCAAACTTCATTATAAGTAGACGGCATCATATTATCACGATGATGTGTAATTGCCGGCAAGTTCAGTTCTCTGTTTCTACTTTTCTTTTTCCATTTATTATGCTAAAGAGGCACAAAAACTGTGTGTGTGTGTGTGTGTGTGTGTGTGTGCCGCTAAAAAATGTTGAAAGCACTTGGAAAGGGCGGTTAGGAGAGTAAGGAGTGAAGTGTCTCGAGTAAAAGACAGTGGAGCATGTCCTGTTTTGTAAGACAGGCGACTGCTCATTTTCACTCTTGACACACAAAGCGCCTTTTGCTAGTAGAGTTGGGTGTATGTATGAGTGTGTGTGAGTGTGCGGCAGTTAAGACTTTAGCTTTGGAAGTGATAGTTGCAAAAGCGGCAAGCTTGAGTGCTGAAATTCAGCTTCATTGCACACACAGAGAAAATCATACACTTTAAAAAATTATACAAAAAATAAAATAAAATTGTCAAATTTAAGTTTTGGTCAAATTAAAGTAAAAAATTTCGAGTTCAATGATTAAAATTGAATTTTTATAATGTATTACCAGATATTGTCAACGGTTTTTCGTTCAGTGTATATTCGACTAGATGCATGCAGCACAATAAATCCCATTTTAAAGTAAGTACTGAAGTGGGGATATGTTTGTGCATTGCATTTTGTTTGGCTTGCTTGACTGCTGCTGCTGCTGCTGCTGCCGCATGCCTCATGCTGCATGACTAAAGTTTTCAACACAGAGAGACTCAAGACTCAGTCATTAAACTAACACATGCGCACTTCTGTCTGTGAAAACGTGCTCGTCGTGCGTCCTTTAAGAATCTGGCGAAAGCCTGAAAGGCAGCATAAGTAATAGAAAACGGCAGCATATTAATCTTTGCAGCACTAACAACAACAACGGCAACAATTGCCTAAGACAATAACAAAGGCAGCTAAATCTATGCAAGAACAAGATATTGAAGCCATGTGCTGGCTTGCTTCTTTTGCCTTTTGTGTTCGGTGCACAAAGACTGAAAATGAACTTCATTATCAAAACAAGTGTTTCAAGAGCTCTCTCTATCTGTCTTTGGATTTTTGTATTTAGTGTCAGTGTCAGTCAGAGACAGCGATTGAGATGCTTGTTGGCATACGAAGGACATGTGTGCTAACAAAAAAAAGTGTTGCATGCTTCAAGGCGACAATGTGGTTTCTTGTTAACAAATAATAAATCCAGTTGGTCATTTTCTCAATTAAATATTTATAAATCAAAAATTGGTTGAAATTATTTTTTACTTACCTTATTTTTAGCTTCGATGTTCCGTGCTATTAAATTGTTATTTGCGAAAAACTAAATCGAATTATATGCAATTGTGATTTTCCTTTTCGCCTTTTCTTTTTGTCGTTTTTTTAATGCCGTTTTATCCATTGTACTTTTTTGGATTCTCTAATAAACGCGCGTCATTTGCAATTGATGTCGCTGCAAGTGGTTGACAAGAGTGCGAAACGAGACGTGTGATCGACATGAAGATATCCTGCAAATTAAATGAAGTACAATTAGAATATAGCAGAATTAATTTAATGTTCTTTCATTAAGTGAAAATATCTTTACATACATGAAAAAGATTAAATATTACAGGGTATTGAAAAAATTGGATTTTTTAAACAAAGAATCGGTAAACTGCATCTTTGCACATTTTAATGCTGTTGACGCACATTTTGACAAACGCATTTTTCGGATCGCATTTACACAGATTCAAAGTCTTTCAGTGAAGCGAGAAGCTGAGTTTTCTTTTTCTCAATTTTTTATGCATTTCTTGGGATTCAGAACGCCAAACTGTCAGACGCCCCAAGGATGACAATGACGTTCATTTTTAAACTAGCGTTTGCGTTGCTTTTAGCAATTATTTCTATGTCGCCTTTTTATATACAATTTTGGTGTCAATAAGCATTAAAAATTGATGTAATTTTATATTAGTTCTATTTGCCAGATTTGATAATTGATTATAAATATTGCTATAAAGTTTGTAGCTCTATTTTATAGTAATTCTTTTAACAAATCGACATCAATTTTATTGCCACGTTGCACTTTTTTGGCAAGTTAATTAAATTTTTCTATTTCAATTCAGGCGCGAAATTTATATTTCAACAAATTTGAAAGCAAACATAAAAATACAACATGAAACATATACGAACAAAACTAGATTAAACTGTTCGACTTAGTTATACCCAGCGTTGTGAATTTTTGGAAAATTATAATATACAAACAATTTGTTCGTATTAACAAACTTTGGAATTTACTAAAATAAATGTTTGGAATTTTTATAATAAATTAAAAAATTCAATACTTATTTTTAATACTCCACTTAACTCATTTGAGTTATTTTCAGAAAATCATAAAATGCATTTTGTGTTTGTACTATTCTATGAATTGTGCAACTAATTGGTATCTATGGAAGAGCTGAAATGATTGTTATCTCAATTTGATGGCATAATAAAAAGCTTGAGGCTAAATGGCAATTGGATTTTGATTGTAATCAATTGCAGGCGGCAGCTGTTTTTAATTGACAAAATTAGCATACGATAGTAGCGGAATATATTGGGTTTCATTTGATGGCGAGAGACAGAAGCCAATGAAATTGACACTGCTGACCATTGTTCTATGATTATCGTTTCCTAGTCAAGGTCAGAGTTTAAGTCGACCAGAACTTCATCTCAATTTCAATTAAGAGAGAGAGAGAGACAGAGCGAGTGAAAGAGATATGGATAGGATGGCAGGTGGCGCGGCAAATACACGTTACGTTAGAGGTTGCAAGAAGTCCAAAACGAAATGGGAAAAAAATGCAAATACGATTTTGACATATTTCCTGAACGATGGAGCCAGTAGCCCACAACCAGACGACAGTGCGACGGACAGCTGGACAGCAAAAACAAAAAAAAGTGAACTGAAAAGCGAAGGATGCCAAAAAATAGGCAGACTGAAGAGAGCCAGCGACTGGTGAGACTAAATGAAGAACTAGTCAGTCAGGCGGTTCGGTCGGTCACACAGCTGACAGCTGACGCGACTCACTTTTAGGCCACTAAGCCAGTGTTGCAGCATCAATGATGATTGGCATTGGAGTGAGGTAGGGGCACTAAAAGCTAAAAATAATAAAAACTATGACTTAAAAAAGCATAAACTTTTATTTTTAGAGCAAGAAAAGCTGGCAAAAATATATATTTTATAAGAAGGAAAATATAATATTATACAGAAATCATATTTCTTTTAGAGGAAACGAGGATTTTAATTCAACTTAAAGTAAGATGAGGATTTAAATGAATATTACCTAATCAGGTTGTTTCTTTAAATGTTCGTCCGGATTTTCTTTGCAAAGATGTTCAAGCAACTGAAAAACTATAAGGAAATTGAAGCTTGAAGAAATATATATCAGGCTTAATAGCATAAATTCAGTTAAAAAAAAATTATTAATTTCCTTGATTTCCACCGATTGAATAATGTTTTTGTAATTTATAACTGATTCAGTATCAAGAGTTTATTGAATAACCCCAATTTAACAATTTATAAAAAATTAAGAAATTAAATTATGAACGCATTTTTTGTCGCATTAAAAGTACAGAGGCAAAAAATGATGTCATGAATCATCAGGAAAATTATTATTGAACTGCAATTTTTTGTGTGCTTCTACAAAAGTTCAATTAATGCGTATAAAAAACACTTTGCAAATTAAGAGAAGCCAGTTTAAATAATATTTTATATGAATATATTCATTTGCCGAATATGGAACAAAATCTGAACTACAAAATTTAACTGCTGTGAAAAAATTAAAAAAGTATGTTGAATTTCAAAAGAAATACGTTTTTTTCAAATAATAGTATAGACTATATATTTATTTAAGTAAAACTGCATTAATTTTATTACAAAATGAATTTTATGTTAATTGAAATGCGTTGCAAGTTTAAAAGCTATTGAATTTACATACATATGTATCTATTACCAGTTATAGATGCTTGCCCCACTAACACTAACAGCGGAAAATCGGTTGCAAGTGTCACTTGTGTTGCATGATCTATGGCCGAGCATAAATTGTAACTTGCATTGGGCAAACATTCTGTTAGCCATGGCCCACATGTCAAAACGTCAACAACAACAACAACATTGCAACATTTCGATACGATACCAATCGAATACTTTTTTCTAAAAACTATTACTATAACTGCAGATTGTGGCGAATTTAGCAAGAGGGGCTGGGGGGGGAGAGAATTGCAGTTGTTGTTGTAACGATTGTAGGCCAAGCGCTAAAAACTGATTGCCGGAAATGGGAGTAATTGGTTAAACGGGGGAGTCGTCGAAGGAGGAGCGAGCATTGTTTTAGACATGCCACATGCCACATGGGCATTTGTGGCAGCCGTCGACTGTTGCAATTTTTAAGCATTATTGTTATTATTTTTGTGGCAGGCAAGGCAGGCAGGCAATGTAGTCAGAATGGCTGGCTGGTTAATGATTTATGCATTCGCTGTGCATAGAAATGACATTGCGGGGGGTCCTCGAAATGTGCTCGGCTAATTTAAATGCACATTTGGGGCAGCCAAGCAACAAAAAATGTGGGTGCTCTGCATTGGGTTGGGTGTTGCTAACAGTGGAATGCTGTCAGCGACTGCAGTGATTTATTTTCTACTCGACTGTTAAACTACAAATGTTAAATCTTAACTCTCAAGAGCAAATGTTAGCCAAACAGTTGAAGAGAAAAGTCCAAAGAGTAAATGTCCTTTTAAGAGTACAAAACTGTTAGAGAGTTTTTAAGAGTAACTACAACAGCAAGGAACTCTTTGCTGTTAAGTTTATCGGGCAGCAGAAGAAGAACAAACAACAAGCAATTGTTTTGCGATATATGTGAGAGGCATCGTAGGTCAGTAATCTGTGCGGCACGTGCAACACACATAAATCAGAAGCAAGCCCTTTTTTTCCTAGATTATTTTTTGCGTATGCTAAACTTTTATACATAAATGCTGGCCTTGATGCATTATCAGTTATGTGATTTATGCAATTTAATAATCAACAGCGAAAGCTGATAAATTTCAATCAATTATTTTACATCATTTTCAACACTGTGCATAAAGTTTAGAAAGCTTTAAACTTGATTTAAAAGCCTTATGATGTTTTCTAATAAATCACATCAATACAAATTTTGTTTCAATTAATTGTTAAATGAGCCGGAAGCTTTGGGGCCAACTAATTTTTGATGTTTGTCATGCATAGTCCCCCAATAATAGGAAGCACAAATCCCATTAAAAGGTTAAACTTGAAACAAAATGAACAAATTTGTTGCTTTGTTGGAAAATTATGCGTCAATAATAACAATAACAACAACAGCATTATTCCATGCAATGTCATGCAAACAAAGTTCCTTTTTCCCCAAAAACTAACCTTTCAAATCTCACCGAAAATTACTCCCAAATACATTAGCAAAAATGAAAAACCAGCAAAGTCATGGCCAAGAAACAACAACAAAACCATTGAGGTTTTAAGGCAATATATCGGCTTTAGTCAATAGCTTTCTAATGGGATTGGTAATCAAAACAACAATAACAACAATTAATAATCTCAATATGCCTAAGGATTAACAGGTTCAATTTGTATTTAAGTTAGGATTTTATTGCAAAACAATGTATCCCAAATGGTGAAAACGAGTCGGCAGCTAAAATACACTGCTAATGTTGAGCGATATGACATTGACAAAGACTTTAAGGATTGTTGTTGTTTGGTGTTATCAAAAAAAAAAGGTGTCTTTAAGTTAAGAAATACAACTTTTATTCATCGAGAAGATAAAGTGGCTGTTGATAATTTTTTGTTATTTTTTCATAAGTCAGCTCAAACATTTGCTTTAATAGTAGGGTTGCTAGGTTTATTTTGTTAAAAAGAAAAGCTAAACGAAATATTTTATCGAAATCTCTTAGCTAAAAGATAAAAGTCGATAACGTTCATATATGAAACTGATTATAAAGCAACAAATTTGCGTTAATTTTAATGTTTCAGAGAAAATAGCAAATATTTAATAACTTCTTTATTTTATAATCATTAATTTTTTAGCCTTAAAAATTTAAGTCACAAACGATTTGATTCGATTCAGTTTGATTGAAAACAAGTTAAGTTTATAACTTTATCTCGTTCAATTCGCCTAAATCGAAAGACAAAAACAAGTGAATCCTTGACAAAAGTAAGAGCATAATGAGACAATGACAGACAATATCGTCATTGTTTGGCAACTGTCGATATTGTCGCCCCAATTTTTTGGCTAGCGCCAACTGTTTTTCTGGTTGTGGCTTTTGTTGTTGTTGTTGCTACTATTGCTGCTATTCCTCTGTTTTAGCAACAACAAAAAACTAGTTTCGCCCACAACAACCACAAAACATTGGTTTTTGGCCAATTGGCGATTTGCGTCACACGCGAAAAAGCACTTGAAAAACGCACAAAACACAAAAACGAAAAGCGAAAGGATTTTCAAAACCAAACTTCGAGCGATATGCAACAGCAAGCAAAGCAAGTTAAGGGGGTGTGTGTATAGGTGTGTATGTGTGTGTGGGAGGAGGTGTTGTTGCCGCGTCATCTATTGAAAAGTGAAGGCTTCTTTTGAGCTCCTTCAAAGGCATCGTTGTCGAAAGACAACAGCGAAAAATGTGACACTGGAATGCAGGCAACAAAACAAAAAAAAAAAATATTCCAAACAACAAGTGACGATGAGGCAACAACACGGATCACACCAACAACAACAACAACGAAGAAAAATCAAAAAACAAACAAATGAGCATTAGATTTATGGTTAAGAGTTGTCCGTTAAGGTAGATACCCTACATCAACATATTAGAAACATAAGAATTTCAAATTATTCGACAGTTTTTGTTCTTAGTTTTCACCTTTGCATAAAAAGCTTTCATAACGCAGAAATCTAAGATCTACAATGTCGTATGGTTTGGACTGTGCGTTGATAGCAGTCAGTCAGTTTCGACCAACGAGTTGAAACCTTTGTTTAAATCATCTTCTCAGTGCTTTTACATATGTTTAAATTGGTTTTACAACATTAAAATTAAATGTTTGCCACTTTTAGGGAGAATCCTTCTCATTCGGTTTAGGCAATCTTGAAAAAAACCGCCTGTGAAAAATGCAGAAAAAGCCGGCAAATACACCCGAGAGACAATCGAACGCCGTTCAACGATGATGAGTATCTGCCACAAGAATTTGAATTTTTTCAGAGCCGGGCACCAAAACGCGTCGAGTGTCAATATGAAAATGTATACGTGTCGTTTGTGACGATCCAATTCAAGAGAGCTCTATATACATGCATATATGTGTGTGTGTGTGTGTGTGTGTGTGTGTGTGTGTGTGTGTTGATATGAATTATTCATAAAATGGCTTGGCGTGAAGTGCCTAGAACACACACACACACACGATTACAACCAAAAAAAAAGGAACTCAGGGTAAAGAAAAACTTGTGACGTTTTGTTTGCAAAAACAAAAAAAATTAATTTTCTTGCTGCTGCTAAAGTTGTTATTGTTGTTGTAAAAAGCGCCATTCGAGGTGACTGTGGACTAACACACCAACACACACTCAAGTTGCAAGCAAATGAAGTGGCGTGATGTTGCCAAGAAAAGTTAACAGAAATATATTTTCAGTGAAATCAAAATGATGAAAAAATAAACTACTATGAAGGTTTTACATTATTGAAACTAAATGAATGACAAAAAAAATTTTTAAATGGAGTGCTGTAACTAATTCACATTTTTACAAATTTAATCAATTTTTTTTTATCGTTTTGCCGTATTACAAAATTTTTTTTATTTAAATACTCAAAGCAAAGCTTCAATAATAAAATTATAAATTGAATTGAATATCTTATATATTTGAGCACAAAGAATGATCAAAATTATTTACCTTCATTACAAAGAATTATATATAGAAATTAAATTGAAAAACTCCTTTCACATTTATTGTGAAAATGTGAATTATTTTTGTCATCCCTCTCTTAGGACTTTATTGATATGTAAATGTCGCACACTTATGTATTGAGGGAAAAATTCAATTTTCCTCAAACACAGTCCCCCTCCCTTCTTCTCATTGCTGAGTAAAAAGTGAAAAATGTGCTGTGCACGTCTTGCAATTATGGCTCTAATATGCACTTGACAATGTAATGACATTTATTGAGCAAAATTTTTCAAGACGATTGTGAAGTTCGCTCTTTCTTTCTTTTCTTATGCTGCTGCAAAATGCTGATTGAAATAAGAAGCAGCAAAGAAGGGGGGGGGGGCCGGGGGCATATGCAGCAGACATTGTCGAAATGTAAAAGAAATTTCGTTGCGCCTGCGAGAGCACAAGCTGAATAGCAGCGTTAATTCTTTACTTACTGCTTCTGCTTCTGCTTCTGCTGCTGCTGCTGACATGGCAAATTGACAAGTGTGGCATTGAAGTCATCCCTGCCACAATGTCACCGTCGTTGCCACAGTCAATGTCGTCATCATCATCGCCGCCGTCGTCGTCGTCCTGTCCGCGGTTTGTAATTCTTGTCAATATCGGCACAAAAGCGCACCATTTATTAATGAAGCCATGTGAAAGCCAATCAAAAGTAGTAGAAGCCAAAGTCCTTGCGATATCTGATTGCCAGCGCTACACAGAGAGAAAAAAAAACAACCAGCCTTTTAATATGGAATGCCTGAAAACGGTAAAAAAAAAACGGGTAAAATTATCGTAAGAGGTTATTTGTACTAAAATAAAATTATTTGTATTTTTTTTTTAACATTGACTTTTATGCCATATTTCAAATCTCTTTTCTCTTTGTGTATTTCGCTACTTTATATTCTACTATATGTAACGCAACCAATCCATTTACCCATCTAACCATTCAACCAATATTCGCCCATTTTGCAGCGCTTACATGGCGTATACGTAATGCCCGCTATGCAAGCAAATGTTTGCAGACACCTAATCAAACAATTTTCACAGTTGCATATTAGCAACGCTGCTCTCATCGTCGTCGTTTGCTGCTCTTAACCCTTATCATCCCTTGCGGTTTAATGCTTGATCCCCGCTCCTCAGAATTGCAACTAAATTTTGTGCTTTGAGTCAGCGAGAGATAGACAGAGAAAGAGTTGCGTCAAAATTGTTATTTATCAAATATGGTTGTATGAAAACTCTTTTCCCTTTTTCACTTGACGAAATTAAAAAATAACATATACATAGTTCATAAAGAACACAAACAAACAAACATACATAGTATAGCGCTGGCAATCGAGCGGCAGGCGGTTATGGATTAGAGCTATAGATACAAAAGATTTGCATATAATTTTGGCGGCAAAACAAACTTTTTTGGCGGCCAGTTTAAAGAGAAAATTGTCAATTTAGTTTGACATGAAGTAGCAATATCGGAAAGTTGATGTACAAAGGAATTTTAATGCAGTAACTTTCAGTTAAAAATAAACTCAACATTTGATTAAAATATTTAACATATTTATATAAATTTCTGATAATTATTTATTTATAGAAATACCTATTAAACCGATTTTAACTTTGAGTTGAAAATAAGCAAAAAACGACATCGAATTTTGTTCCATAAATAAACTCAACAACAACAATAGACATGACCCAATACTTAAACGAAGAGCATTAAATAAGTCTGCAGCTTGACTTTGCTCTTGTTAACATGCTACTTTTATTTAAATTTGCATCTTGTTTGTGGCTTTAAAGCCCAGGAATAATGCGTATATCTATTGAGACACACACATACGCCCTGTGGGACGCCCCACTTAGTCATTGGGAGCTTAGGGCCAACAATGTTTATGGATTGTGGCTGGTTGCTGCCGCTGCTGTTAACGGGAATGCGAGCGCTAAATTGCACTTGAACGAATGTCTATGGAAATTGCTAAATTCGAACAATGAAATGTGAATTGAAGTGAAAAAGTGGTTAAATGTGCGGCGTACAATTTATGAAACATTTATCAGCGAGTGCATTTACTTGCGATTTATTTAGTGTTTTATTTCCTTTGCACCTTTGTTTGGCTCTTTTCGGCATAATAAAATTATTTATTGCATTATAAATATAATAAAAAAACACAGCTCGTAATCATTTCAACAAAGCAACACAAACACACATTTCTTTATGTCCTCTCCAAAGGTTCTTTACAATTTCGATTTGCATCAAAACAAAACGAAAGAAACCTTCACTTCATCTGCATACAAAAAGCCAAACACACACACACACACACACACACACACACACACACACAAAACAAATAACATTAATATCAAAAATTTCTTTTTATTGCAGCTAAAGGGTGATTGTGAGACGAAGGAGGAGGAAGTGGTTAGGGATGGGGCTTTGATTTTATTGTTTATCGATACAATGCTGGCACAATAAAAAAATACCTGACGCAATAAACACATGTGCCAGAGAATCGAGAGCTTCAAATTGTATTTGTTAATATTTTAAATAAAAAAATTCTAGCAAAAATATTTCGCAAGACAAAAATCTTCACTAAAATATTAAGAAATATATATGTATAGTAAAGCTTGTTAGCATTTTTACAGTGTATATTAATGCCACTTTAATCATTTCTGAATGCCAATTTGGTTTCGTATATGTATCTAGCTAAAACATGGTTTCTGTATCTGTTTACATAATTGAAAATTTCTAATGACTTTGCTCAGGTTTATTGTTCAAACAAAAGCCAAGCACCAAGCACACACACACACACACATAGAGAGACAGTTGAGCTGCCACAAATGTGTGTGTTATAAAACGACCACGCTGCTACCTTCCCCGCTCAGTCCTAACTGCCCAACTAAATGCTAACTGTGACTTTGACTGTAAATGCCTCATGCTTATTTTGGCATTGTTGAAATCCGTTCATGTCGCTTGCGGCTGACACATTTTGCTTTTAAAATACAGTAACGTACACACGCACACGCACACACACACACGTTAGCCATACTCATTTAAACAAAATTCTGTTGAATAGTTTTCTCTGTGTGTGTGTGTTCGCTGGCCACGCTGCGTATGCGTTATAATTCTAGTTGATGCCTCGTGGGCGTCATTCCCATAAAGTGCTTATGGTATGTCCATGCCCCATTGTCATTTGCCTTATTTGTTGCCTTCTCTTACTCCGTCTGTTTGCCACCATAACTCTACTTCTCTCTCTTTCTTTTTGCCTCTCCTTTTCAGTGTAAATAATATTAGCACTAAACAGGCAGGCAGAAACTGAAGCGTGCTTGCATTCGTATCTCACACTATGGAATAAATTTACGCTTTTTGCAAATTACTTCTATACCAAAGAAATATAAATAAATGACGAAAAATATCTGGACAGAAAATACAGTTAATTAATTTTTTATTATTGGCTAAATGTGAAGTCTAAATATTTTTAAAAATATCTTAACACATTTGTTTGCCCCTCAGTTATAAACCATACAATTATTAACTTATTTTTATATCAATTAAACATATTTTTTCTGGTTTCGTTTCTTGATACATTAGATTATTTGTTATAAGGCCATATTATACTATTTAGTATCTATTTCTGGTGGTTTGAGTCTATGCCCAGTGGCCATAAACTTTTCATTAGCAAAGTCATTGCTTTTGTTGTTAGATTTGTTGTCAAAAGGCCGACTTAAGTGCATGAAGGAGCGAGCCCTACAGTCAGCTAACAACAACAACAACAACAAAGAGGAACAAACAAAAATTTGTCAAAAGGTTTTTATGTCGGCGAGCGCGGCGGGACTAAAATTGTTTGATGCAACCTTTTTGTTTTTACTAGCTCTCTAACAAACTATTACCGCAAATGAAGTGTGTGTGTGTGTGGGCCAAAACCAAATGGCCATAAGGAGCGACAACAACAAAAGCAACGCAGGCTTTAAACATCAAGCATGACTCGGCAAACTACAACAACTATAACAAGGGTTATTTGTGGCAAGGACACGCGCGCAGTTACCCCCGGACCGTAGAAGCAAGGCAGACAAAAATAACAAATCAAAAGCTTAAAGTAGGATTTGAACAAAAAAAAACAAAAAAAATACCAGGCGGACAGTTTGTGGCCAATTGAAGTTGGCATGATTTGTGTATTTAAATAAAGGTAAAAAAAAAAAAACTTGAAGGCAAAAAAGAAGATTTAACCCGAGCAGGTAGGTTGAAGCTTAAAGTGAATGAAATAAAAAAATAAATATTTCCTTTAGATGTCAATGTGAAATTTAAAAAATCCTAGCTAACTAAAAACTTGTTAATATTTAATTTGAACAAAAAGTTGCACAAACTTTAATCTCGATTAATTCTATTGAAATACAAATGTATATATGTATATATATTGATTCGCAACTACTAAAGTGATAAACAATTGCCATCAATATTGCAACAACTTGATTTATAATTAATCTTGTTTTTTCTGTAGAGAGATAGATTTTTGCTTTAGTAATTCAATTACAGATTTGTTTTTTTCATTGCACCTGAAATGCAGCAGGCACTTCAAAAGTCTCTCTCGCCCCTCGCCTCTCTCTCTCTCTAGCTAATTAGGCAAATTGCATTTTGCTTAATTCGAAACGATTTCGATTGAAAAACTTTTACGAGCTGCCGCTTAGATTAAGTGGCAAAAGTTATTTGCGAGCACAAAATTTTCACAGTTGACAAGCGATGGAAAATGTTAAGCGATTTTGCCCCAACATTAACAATAACAAACATCATCATCGTTCACATCCTGCATCCTCGAGCATAATCTAAGCCCTACAACAACACTCAAAAAATCTATAGGAAAAAAAAAACAAAGTTAATCGAAACTCAAAACTTGCAACAAAAAAATGAGTTCCGAACGCAAAAAAAAGGGTAAAAAAATCGAAGAACTAGAAGAGTTAGAGAAGAGAAAAAGCAAATAGCAAAAAAAAAACCTTAACTTGTGCGTTGTGAATTTACATATGAATACCACATGTTTGTGCGTGTTCAGATTTCAGATGCAGATTACTGTATCTACTATGGCAAGTTTTTGGTCTTTTTTTTCGATTTTTTTGTTCAGCATTGCAAATGTTCGCGACTTTTAGAGCTTATTCAAATGCGCTTGATGTGTTTGAACTTGTGATACACGTGGGCTTAAAAGCGCAGACAGATGGCTACAACAGATACTCAATTGGCTTCTCAAGGCATGTGTGAAGAACTTTAAAAGTTTTTCAGCTTAATGCGAATAATTGAAAGTTTATGTTTCACTGGAGTCAAGTCTGGACAATGTCGAGTCAAAATATATCAACAAAATTCCAAAATAAATATTATGTTTCCAAATAATTATGCTCAGAAAATGTTTAACTTAATGTTCGTTTGTTTGATTTTGTAAATTATGATTTTAAAACGTTTTACACAACAAAAATAAAAATAAAAATGCAACCAATTAAAATGTTGTGTGGCCAAAACAAACAAATGCCAAAAAACAGCAAGAACCAAATTTAAACGAAGACATTTTTTAATGGCTGTGAAAATTGATAGAAAAATGCGCTGAATGAAAAATTCTTGTTTTTGGAGCGAGATTCAGGCCAGTGTACTGGCCAGACGGCTAGGGAATTTTGCGTACGCATTTTCCAGCTGAACGCTTGCAGTCAAAACAGAATTCATAAACCAAATGCACGTTTACTTGCCACGCCCACAAGCCGCAACAGCTAAAACGGCCCAAGGCAAGCCAAGACCGCAGGAAAGCAAACTGTTTGTCTGCGGTTCTTGCGGTTGCTGCTTTAGCTGTAGCTGTAGCAAGGACAACAAACAGCCACAACAGTAACAAAAAACAATAATGATAACAACAACAACAACAACAAGAAGAGCAACAAAGTAAGTTTGGTGTACTACTTTTGCTGGTCTTTGGCGATGGCCAGGACATTGGCCCCTTTTTATTTTCATTCTTGTCGCAATTCATTTATTTTTTGTTTTTCGCTTGTACTAGCAGAGCGATAAAATCGTGTGGGCGTGTTTGCCGGGAGGAAAAAAACCGAGCGTCCAATAGCAAAGACATTGCTATTAGTCGAAATTTTTTAGTCATATTTCGCGCATTCTATGTTCATACATTTTTTATGACCTATCTGACAGTCGTGTGGTGGAGAAAAAAAAAGGAGGATCAAAAAAAGGGATAGTAACTAAGTCAAACAGGCAGCAAGCAAGGCAAAAATAGAAGAAGAAAAAGCAACGAGAAAAACAAACAACAAAATTAATAAATTATTTGATAAAGCTAATATTTAAATTTAGCTACAAGCAAATTAATTTAATTTATATTTAAAAGTAATTTTTGTACATAAAAATTGTCAAAAGAAACATTATTTTGCAGAAATTCTTAGATTTATAAAACTTTAGTGCACCAAATCATTTTTGAAAATCTTTTCTTTTTAATTTACCTCTAATAAAGTATTATTTTTTTTCTCACTGTAAAACCAAGTCGTAACAGACTCATACAAAAAAAAAAACATCAAAAAAATTGAATCCTACGAAAAATATGCAGTTAAATTTCCTGATGCTTGTGCGCCCTAAAAAATTTATGACTATCGAGCATTCAAAGAGAAAAACTAAAACACAAAACGACAACAACAACAACAAAAGTTGGCTAAACTCGGATAACGTATTCGGGTTCGAGTTCGAATTTTTCGACAAACACTTGAACAGAATCTCTTCATTTTTTTTTTTTTTTGTTGCAACTTTTACTCGTTAGTGCTGTTGTTGTTGTTCGAGTGTAGCAGATTTATGTTTTATGACTGTCTGGAATAGAATTTTTGCCAGTTAGCAATACGAAGAAGAAGAAAAACAAACAAACCAAAAATTGCAAAAAGTTTAGTAGCCCCTTCAAGGCTTATGTTCATGTGTGTGGTTATTTTGTGCACACTTACCTATACATATGTTTTCGTATCAATTGCAAAATGACAAAATTATGAGTGTTGGTTTGGAAAACAGCAGTTTACAGTTTATTCAAACTGCAATCTGAAAACATAAACTTTGAAGCCAAGGAAAATATAAAAGCTACCTTTGCAGCAAAGGCTTTGCTGTCAAAGATTGAGCTATAATTTACAAGTCCAATGTGAAAAATATTTTTGTAAGGTTTTTGAAAAGTTATTTGCCTTAAAAACTGGTTGTGCTTGAAGTCTGCTATTACAAAAGATATTAAAAAGTTATAGTGCTTCAAACTGCTTTAATTTTATTTACTAATCTGTAATATTTTGATAATACAAAATAAGCTCAACAATTCTTCGAAAAAAATACTTTTTTTTCTGGGAAAATAAACATCAAAGCGACTTCAACGGATTTCACCGAATAAATTTTGAAGAGATTAATAACTTCTAAGGATAAAATGCTGATGACGCACGACATGTTTTTCATCGAATTACATGCTTGACAATTATTTCGATGGATTGATTACGATAATAGAAATTATATTGTTGTCGTTTTGGGGGGGGCGGCGTTAAGGATATGTGAGAATGTCTGACGCACTTTGCAAATCATTTCCAGCTAAACTTGTCTGTGCCAAATAACAAAAAAAAAAGCAGGCCAAAAGCAACAGCAACATCATCATTTACCATTTCCTTTCACAGCCAGTAAATATTTATCATAAATATTTTTGGAGCGGGTGCTCGGGCGGGGTTGTTGTTGGGCTGTCTGCCACACTTGTGGCGCAACCATGTTGCCAGTAATTGTAACTGTAATTGTGTGTGTGGCCATGGCAATGTGTGTCCTTGCAACATGGTGTTGCTGTTGTTGTACCACTGGTTGTTTTCACATGAGTGGCGCGTGGCAAGCGCGATAAGTTAAATCGGTGTGCGCCTGCAGCAGCAGCAACAACAACAACATTAACAGCATTGGAAACACCAGCGACAGAAGCGACAACCAAAACATGAGCTACAAATTGTTAAACACAAATCGCCAGAGAATGTTTAAGATGGGAAAGGGTTCGTCAAGGGGCGATGGGAGGTACGTTAGCAAGTGCCGCGAGCTGATAACACCAACACAAAATGACAATAGCAGGTAACAAAGTTAGTTTCAATTTAACACAATCATAATGAACTGCGTTTCAATTGCATTAATCAAAACATTTCAGAATGGTAATGCATGAAATGTGATGTGAATTGGTAAGTAATGAGAAGAAGAATCATTAGAAAAACCAATATCACTTCAATATTGCTAGAAAATCTAATGATTGACAATTTTTTTGCAAAATACACGACACGTCATAACTCGAGAAAAAAGAGATATGTTGTGACGTCATGACCAGAACGCATAAAAAATGCTTAAATATTTGCAGACATTTTTTTTCACATACTCATTCAACTTTACTTTTTGTGTGTTTGTGGCACTTTGCATTAGCTGCTACTCATTAATTTGCTGCGGTCATTACGATTAAAATAATACGACGATAAAAAACTAATGTACATAATTCAATTGAAAAATGTTTTTCTGCTTATCGCTTAATTTATATTAAAGCGAATTAATAAAACAAATACTCACTAGATTTTAAGTACATAACGATAAATTTTAGACACATCGCACATCGTTGATATTGAGCCGATTCATCAGCCATTTTCGCACACAGATTAGTCCAAGAGCAATTAAACATTTGTCTTACGTGTTCTTATTATTCACGCTCTCTCACTTATGCACACAAAAAGCAAGTACATCGAAGTCAGTTCGACAAATTTCGTCAATATGTATATGTATGAAGCTGACGTTTCACTTAATGCTTGTCATTTTGTGACTAGAGATGAACCAAAACCTCTTATTGCATACACTCATGGTCACGCACTTATTCATTCGATACTATCTTACAAATCGATTGTATATTTTTTAATTAAATTTTGTTCTTTTTATTTTATAGGAAGCCTGATAATAAATTAATTTTAGATTATTTAATTTTTGAAATTTGTTTCGTCAGCCTTTCTCTGTTTGAAAAGAACACGTTTCATTCTCATCTCTACTTCAGAACAGATGCACACGCACAAAACACACATCAACTCACTCACACTTGCAGCTGAAAGCTCGCAGCTATGTACGTGCCAATTGTGTGGACAGTAACTGTTCTTGCTCTCACGGTATAGCAGCCTCTCCCTCTATTACCCCGTTGGCTTTTTCACGCAACCATTTGTCTCTTCTGTCAGCGACGTTGTGTCTCTCTTCGCCGCATGCTTTACAGTTATTCCACCAGTAACGTCGTGATGTTGAAATCACGCTAAGATTTGCAACGCTACGACTTGGCATGTTTGCCTGCTACCGCTTCCCCTGTCCTAACAATCATACACACTCTCTAACTTTTTGTGCCTGAATCAAACACGAACACTCGAAACGCCAAGAGCCAAAACACAGCACACCGCCCCCACGACTCAACGCCCATCACCCACTGCAAAAACATGACAATGTTATAAGCCTGTTGCGATTTTGCTATACAAACAATTTACGCTGTTGCTTTATACAAATCAAATAAACTTTGCAAAACTGAATTAGTTTAGCATGATCTTTACACATTTTAATTAAAGTAACTCACATTTTTAAGTATTGTTTTAATGGCAAGACGATCTTAATAGTTGCCCGACCGACGCGTAAACCATTACTGAACCGCTGCATTTTATATACTGTTCTGTACATGGGAGAGTGAGAGCAAGCCAAGTGCAAATCTCTACAATACTAAATATGTATGTGTGTATGTGTGTATGCACATAAACTAAATTGGGCAGGTGAAGAAAAAAAACTATGTACACCAAATTTTAGGCCGGCTGCGTTTTTGCTATACAAACAACTTACGCTGTTGCGTAAGTTGTAGTTTAGCATGATCTTTACACAGTTAAATTGAAGTAACTCATTTCTAAATATTGTTTTAATGGCAAGACGATCTTAATAGTTGCCCGACCGACGCGTAAACCATTACTAAACCGCTGCATTTAACATACTGTTCTGTACATGGGAGAGTGAGAGCAAGCCAAGTGCAAATCTGTACATACATACATATGTATGTGTGTGTATGTGCGTATGCACATAAACTTAATTCGGCAGGTGAAGAGAAAAAACTATGTACACCAAATTTTAGGCCGGCTGCGTTTTTGCTATACAAACAATTTACGCTGTTGCTTTATACAATTCAACTAAACTTTGCAAAGCTGAATTAGTTTAGCATGATCTTTGCTCAATTTAATTAAAGTAACTCACATTTTTAAGTATTGTTTTAATGGCAAGACGATCTTATAGTTGCCCGACCGACGCGTTAACCATTACTAAGCCGCTGCATTTTGCTTACTGTTCTGTAGAAGGGAGAGTGAGAGCAAGCCAAGTACATATGTGTGTATGTGTGTATGCACATAAGATAAATTAGGCAGGTGAAGAGAAAAAACTATGAAGAGGAACTTACCTTTTAACACAATGCAAAGTAACACAAAAATATACGCAGCTCTACATAAAGCCACGTGTATAAAATATTTAATAAGTTTTAGTTTATTTTATTTTCTGTGCGCGTCGCTTTTACCAATAAGTGTTTGTTAAGCTTTGAACTTTTCGATATCTACATTACCATACCGCCACATTTATCGGTAGTATAGTGATCGTTGGCTCTTCAACTACCGACCAACTGCACTGGGTAAATGATGTACCGTTATTTGTCAAATTTATTGGGCTGTGACAAATCATTGCTCTGGTTTTGATTAATTTGTCTGTTCTGCAGTGGCGTCACTCGTTGACCAACCTGCTGTTGTGGCACCACTTGAAACGTCAATATCTATGTCGACTCGCAACCACTTGAAGTCATACAAAAAATTAAAAATCGAATACGTGAGGATGCCATTTAATCGGGTTCAGCTTTGGGTCCCATGTGCTACTGCTGCTGGCTGGTTTCAACAATATATTTACGACTTTGCGCCTAAATTCCAATTAAAAATGGATAGCTTTAAGAGGTTTTAGCCAGTGTGACCATACCTCTTTTTTTAGGTGGGGGAAAAAAACAATATTCAAACGATTTGTGTGCATTCGAAAAATGGGCAAAGACGCCATTGCAGAGGCCATTTTGTTGCAGGCACCTTCGTCGTCGCAATGAGCCATGTGGCATGCAGCATGTGTGGCATGTGTTTCTAGCAAGTTCAGCTCAGTTCTTGGCCAGCAATTAGAGTTCTACGGCGGTTGACCACACACACACACACACAAATGCATAGATACACCAAAAAACTGCCAATAAAAAAGAAGGAGAGGAAACAAAAAACTGTAAAAAGAAAAAGCAGCTAGGTACATAGGTAAAGCAACAGCACAGCATAGAAGCAAAATCGCACAATCAAAACGAAACTGCTGACCAGCATTGAAGAGTAACGGGAATAGAATCAGTACCGTTGCCAGTTATCAGTGAGTGTTGACAATCGTAGCAGGAAAAAAGCTAAACAGCTGAACATAAGTAACGAGCTACTTACTTAAATGTAATGCTAACAATTTTATTAAAACTTGTTTGCTTGTTTATTTGATTTGTTTTTATTTTTAAACTTGTTATTGTTCAGTTGAGCTTGCGCATCACTTGTTTTTAGCTGACCATTAAAGTGTGAGTGAAAAAGTTTTCGACTTTTGCTAAAAATTCATGTTTGCCAATGTGTCCTTCTTCTGATCTTTTTTGCACACTGACGTCGTTCGGTCTGCGCTGTGGCCTCTAACATCGTTGTGCCATTTACGTATGTATGTGTGTGTTTTGTACTTCATGCATTTCAATCACCAGCACAACACAATTTAAATATGCTGATTGGGTGCGGAAATTCGGTTTCTCGTCACCAGAAACCAGAAACCATGCAAAACAGGAGCAGCATGAGTAACCAATGCTCGTTGAATGAGTAGCCGGGGGGGTAAGCGGAGCTTGTGGGTTAATGTGCCACATGGTATACATCATTGTGCCACGCCCACATTGGCTGCTGTTGAGGCGTGCCTTTAATTGGCTTTGGCTTTAGTTATCGCCCTTTTTTATTTTGGTGCCCGAACAAATTTTGCGAGCTCTTTTCCGTGTTGGCTGCACAATTGTGTTTTTAGCCATAAATTTTGTTTATTGATGAGCTTTATGCTATTGCTCCCTGCCTGGGCGTCTAAACCGCACATGTGACATTTGCTTAACTGCAAATAATTTAATTAATTTTCATTTTTGTGCACTTTGTGGTCTAAAAAACAAATGTGATATTCATGTTGTTGACATATCAAATGGTTTTCCATAATTGCTTAGTGGGCAATTTTGGACAGAAATGTCAATAAACAATGGGAACATACGTAAGAGATGATGAAAATATCAACAACAAAAATTATTCATGGCGTTTAATATCTAAATTAAAGATTTAAATTTGTTTAACTCGTTAAAATTTAAACAGCTTAAAAAAAAACTAGTTTTTAGCCTTAAAAAAAACCAATAAGCTGAGTGGGGGTTTTTTAAGCTAACTCAACTCTTCGGGAGATTCAAGCACAAATTCAGCGCCAAAGTTTCAGATGATTATAAAATTGGAGAGAGCGAGAGGAATGGTTGAGCACACACCTCTTCAGCTCTAATTTCCCTGGACATTCTCATCTAGCCGCATAGCATCAGTGCGACTGCCAATAAAGTAAAGTAAAGAGTATCTGCTGCGGCTGCTGCTGTTGTTGGTGTTATCTGCTATCTGCAGAGGCGTCGCCAAGCTAATCTGGTAGCTGTCAAAAGTCGCAGAAACAATTGGAAATGACAACAAATATGAACCAACACAGAAAGCAAAAGAGAGAGCAAAAAATCCCTACTCACATTTTGTACATTGTCCATGTAAGCCGAGCCAAAGCAAACAAACACAACGGAAACACACATACACACACACACACGTACACACATGTGTAATGCAGCCAAGTAAATCTCCAATTGTGAGACGAAAACTTCCTCAACGAAAACTGCTGACAGTTGCATAAACAATAAAAGGCTACCAAAAAAAAAAAAAAAATTCGGAAAGAATGAGCAGGAACGGGAGCTGGAAGGTGCCCAACGAATGCGGTCAACATCAAAAGGAGTACAACAACTACTAAGCTTCTGAGAGTGAGGGAGAGAATCAAGAAGAAACAGTAAACATAGGCACGTCGAACATTGCATACCCTTTAAGTTCAATTGTATGCAAACTTGTAGTTTAAATCAAAACAATGCTAAACAAACTAGCTTTGTGATGACAGCAAAGCCAATTACTAATGTACATACATATATTCAACTCAAATATCAGCTCAATAACAATACTAAGGGTATACAGAAAAAGGGTAACGTTACAAGAAACTAAAACTAGCACTATTACAAGCTGCACTCACACACGCACACACAAATTGTAATGCACAGCCATAAGCGACAAGTGAGTGTAGGTGATGAGAAGTGAGGGGCGGGTCTGATGGCTGCTGTTGCTTGCTAAAACAACAATCTGACATATTTTTTGCGCTTTCTTTGACGACAATTTCCCTCGCGGGCAGAGAGCGCCAACACCAAATGCGAAAGCGAATGCGAAGTCGAACTTAGCGATACAAACGGCAGCTACGGGAGTAACATACGAAAAAAATTCGAAGAAAATAAAACAAATATGCAACAGACTACACCCGAAGAAAAAAAAATAGTACAATTAGAATTTAAAACAATATGTATTGTGAAAGTAAATAATACAGAGGAAAAGTGAGCAAAATAGAGAGATAAAGAGCTACAAAATGTGTACATATGTATATGTAACTCGAATATTTTTTATTATTTTTTTTTGCCGGGTGTATAGCAAACAACAAATGTACTGAGAGCGTGGGAGCGTGAGCAAAAGTAGTATTAGAAGTAGTCGTGCGCTCGCCGCATTTGCCGTTTGCCTTTTGCTTTTGCTGCATCACAAAAGCTCGAAATTGATTGTGTAAATAAGAAAACGAAAATGTCGTTAGTTTACGTTTGCCGCTGACAAGCTTTGCAAACGGAATAGCAACAAAAAAAAATGAAGCAGAACAGAGCAGAAAAGTAGCAGAACAGCAACAGCAATGACGAAGAATTCGATTGAAAATGGCGTTGAATAAAATAAAAATAAAAAAAATTTAGGAATGAAGAAGCACAATGAAATTAAAAATGGAATTTGGCTCGTTAGTAGTTGCTCGAGTTTATTGGCAACTGACTTTGATGCGAAGTATTTTGGGCGAAAAATTGTTAGTCGTTGAATTGAGGGGAAATCGTAGACAATGAGAAATAGCTGATATATTGAATGGCCAATAAATATGTTTGTATGTATGAAAGTGTGTACAGTTTGGATAAATGGCTTAAACCAATAAGCCAAGAAATTGCAACGGAACAAAGAGTTAAGTATGAATCTGTCGCGATATGTAAAGAAAAAAAAATAGAATTAAAAATTATAAAATGCATTGAATAAGAGTTGGTTTTAACGGTATTATAGTACTTTCTTTAAGTATAAATATTAAATACAAAAAATTCCCTGTACTTTACCAATACATATACTTTTTTTATGTACACAGAATACATCAATATAAGTGCTTAGCTGACAATCTTTTACAAGAGTTTCCGGTTTTAGCCGATAAGCAGCTAAGCCGGCCATAGTCTGCGTTTTTAAGGCGCCATCAACACTTGGCAGTAGTTCAAAGTTTTTGTCAGCCCTTTTATGCCATTGCCATTGCACTTTTGGCCAGCATTTACTCAATTTCCAGGCAGTTACACACAGAAAAAAATTAAGCAAATCGATTAAGTTTTTTTTAATTGCACTTAATTCATTTTTCTATATAGTGAATCCTTGAAGAAGAAGATGGTTTAAATATTTTTTAATATTTTTTAAAAATAATTAAAATCTTCTTTGACTTATCCAAATTAGTTTCCTTACAGTGTACTCCCTTCAACTGAGCTTCTAAATTGAATGAAAGCACATTTTGATTGAAAGGAAATTTACGTTAAACTTAAGAGACACCAAGAAGTTTAGGATTCAGAAAAAAACTTGGAATTTCAGACACCCACAATTTAGTTCGGTATGCCTGCTTTAACAGGCAATGTAGCATCACAGCCCCCTAACCACCCGCCCGACTCGAGATATATCAGTCAATGTTGGAAAATTAGTTAAAGGCTTGGCCAAAAGAGGAAAGTATAAAAAATAAACTTTCTTTTACGCCAAGTTGGTCAACAAGTTGCAAAGTATTTGCCAAATAAGTCAAGTTAAAACGGACGAGCGATAGGTGGTTGGGGTGCTGAAGTGTTTCGAGTAGACTAAGACATTGACTGGATTCCATGTTTTTTTTTCTTTGGGCTCCTTGCGGTCGCTTTTGATGATGAGTTTGATAAACTTTCAAACGGAACTTTAATATTTGTGATATTTTCAATGAAGAAAAAACTATTAAATAAATTTAATGTTAAGTTAAGATCTGAAAAATTGCAATTGAAAAGATTTGAATGGAGTTGTTTTTCAAGCTTTTGTTATAGAGAAGTTTTACTCATACTCGAGAATTTTATTTTCAAATAGTATTCTTTTTATTAGAATAACATTTATGTTTGATTAATTGTTAAATATATGTTATATATATATATATATAATTGTGATTAAAGACATGTTGAACTTTTGTGCGCGTTTTGGTTTTTTTTCCTGAAGCCCATCAGCAAATTTTTCCCAAAATGTTTGATTATCTAGTTTTGCAGTAAATTTTTGTTGTGTGTTCTATATATGTTTATATGTATCTGTGTACATTAGAAGAGATTTTCGCTTTTTGTAGTAAGTCCTCTTCATTTCTATATAAAGTTTTATACATTCTTTGATCGTAATTTTCCAAATATAATTGCATTTTAGGTACCTTTGACATATGCATAGCACATTGAAGTATCTTCCGTATATGAATATATAAATATTTGTTTAATTTTGAATAGACAAAAAAAAGCACATTAAGTAATTTTGATTGTAAATATTTTTTCTATGCAGTCGTTGCTCAAAAAGTTAAAAAGTTTCTGTTTTAGGGGAATATATTAAGGCTTTAAACAAATTAATTTACTTAAACTATAATTTTACTAATATTTGTTTTAATTTATTCTAGTAAAATTTGCAATCGAAACGTAATAAAAATGATTTTCGCTTTCAATAATTGTTTTGAAAGTAAAGTTTTAATAACTTTATACTCTTTAAGCTTCCAAACAACGACTTGTTCTAATTTTTGTATAGATATATAGCATTGACTTTATTTTGCAAACACGCTCTGCGTTCTTCTTAATTATAAACTATCCCTGCAAGATCCAAGAAAAATTGTAGCCAAGTTAACCTTTTTTGAAAGAAGCTGTATAGATTCTGTTGGGCCTTAAAAACCTTCCACATTTAGTTGAGGCGCAACAGTTGTTTGTCAAGCTTTACACAGAAAGCTTGTGGACTTTAATTTTTGGTTGTTGGCTTTGCTGTGGCACTCAAGTTATTGGCTGGCTCATGTAACGGTACCCATTGAGCTGTTGCGTTCTTTGCCCGAAACATTTCCTCAAAGAAAAGTTTCTCCTCATGCGGCACTTCGGATGAGTTGCCAATCAAAGCACGACCCAAAATTTCACTGGAACCTGTTTGGGATATATTATGAAAAGCTTTTTATTAGTTAAGCTTTATGTGGTACACTGAGCAAATTTATTTGCGGGTACTTAGTAAAGAAAGATTATAGAAAAGATTTAAAAATTACTCTCTGAAATCAATAAAAATTTTTTAAATTTATAATTTCCACTCACCCAAAACTCCATCATGCACTACTGTAAACTCTAGCAGGCAATTTTTGAGTGTCTCCTTGTTGACATCGAAGGCCAAAGCTTCGTTATAGACTGGATTAACGGTATTGCGTTGCACGCCAGTTTTGCGCTTCTTAAGCTTCTTGCCAACGGGACCCAGTAAAGAGACTTTGATATACGGATCCGATGAGTTGCGTGCATCGTCGACAATACGCAAATTGCGTGCCTTAATCAGCACGACCATCAAACGCTCCGCCGATGGCAAATAGGCTAGCGACACCATTATATCGCCCAGATCCACTTTCATGTCCTGTGCCGAGGCCGATGTGAGCGGTGTCCAGAGACTAAGTTGCTCGCTCAGATCCAAAATGGCCAAATGCAATTTGGTGCCGCCAATGCAAACATGTCGCGAATATGCATCAAAATCGTATAAAAGAATCTCAACGCTGCGTTTATCGATAACTCCAGCATTGACCTCAAACACAAATTGCTCATCGAAAACTGTTAAGAGAGAGGCACCAAGATGTTAGATAATAAGTGATAGACGCAAGGATTTGCCATTCCATTATGACTTTACTTGATTTCAAATCGAAAAGAATCTCTTTCGACATTTATCGATTGGTCTTTAAACTTAAGGATTTATTACTTACCCGGGTTGAGAGTTTTTTTGTGTATGCGCGTTTGCCAGAAGTTCTTTTTGTCCGGGAGCAAGCGAATCTTGGCATAGGGATCAGCAGTGCCACTAAATTGGCGTGGCTGCAAGTTTTGTGCCTCCAACAAACGAACATTGAGCAAGCCGCCAACAGGATCATAGCTGAGACAAAGATGCAAATTGCCACGCATTTCATTAACGGGTGCGGCAAGACAAGAAGGTTTCGGTTGCGAGTGCTAAGAATGGGCAAATTTATAACCAAGTGAAAGTGAAAGTACTAAAAATAATCGTCACACTCACACTGCGATATAAGGTCATATCGATTTTGGTATGATCCAGTTTGGCATTCATTGAAGATACTCTGGGTCGAGCGGGATGCTGAGCCAAAACAACATGCTTATCGGATCGTGCAATGGGCACCGATGTTGTCGAGCAATAGGACAAAGTATTCGACTTGAGACTGCCAGTGGGTGAAGTGGGTGTGGGCGGGGCCGATTCCTCAGTGCCAACTGCTGCCGTTGAGGAAGTCACCGAAGCACCGGGCACCCAGAAAGCCGGATCAGCATCCTCGGATTTGAGCGAGGTGGGACTTAAGTTGCTGCCACGTGCAACGCCCTCATTCACATTATCCGCATTATAGCCTGCGGCGCCAGAAACCAGAGCTTCTCGACTGCAACAAAATTCCACAATTGACGTAATGCAAAAGGAACTTTTAAAAAGGGAATGTGGGGCAGGGGTTTAATTTACCTTTGCTGCTCCTCATCCTTTTCGTTAGCTGACTCAAGCAGATTCTGCTCGAACCAGTTGAGCCGATAGCGTTTCGAGCAGGTGGTATAAACAGCCGCACCCACCGCTGAAACCACAAGAAAAGACACCGACGCATAAACGCCAATCTGCGTCAACGATAATTCCTCCTCCCGTATAACAATGTCCATGTCGCTGTGAATGGCAAACAAAAAAAGACAAAAGGGATATAACAATTTCATATCAACTAACGAAATTCCTCTGAAGCCAAATTATATAAAATTCTCATTGCCCTAAAGAGCATGAGAAAAATTTTCTAGGAATAAAAGGAAAACCAGTCAAATCTCAATTAGTTGATGTCCTAAGAATTCTCATGGCAACGCAACACAACAACTATATACTTGGCCATTAAAAGTTTCATTAGAAGGCTGCAGGGCACAGAATGTGGCACCTTATAAATAAATCAAGGCAGCGCGAGTCAGCGTCAACTCGCCACACCGCATGCCCCTAACCTGAACCAAACAGCAAACGTTCATTTAAGAACCAAGTAAAACCCGCTCAGGTGTACGATGCTTTTGGGTTATTAATTATACGCTGCTTAAGGGGGCGCATTGTGGGCGCAGTGGACTGAAATTAACTTGTGACGGCTGCACGTGCTGACAGTTGTCCTGTGCTCCTTAAAGCCAAGGAGCCATGGAATGTGACAGGAAGCAGGCTTCTTGCTTTGCAATTGGCTGCAAACAAACCGACTGCGGTATACTCCATACCAGTATTAAAACCGAAAAAAAAGCAGTGATTGCGAAGGGGTAGATGCTGCCTTAGAAACTGTCTGATGCAGATGAGGATGCCAACAGCTTTCTTCCTACCAAATATGATGACTCTTGCTCGAAGTTAGTAAAAGTTTTTGGGGGCTGGGGGCGGTATGCTGAGCGTTGCTCCAAAACTTTGATGCAGTTTTTGATGGTCGTTATTAACTATCTTGGCAGGGCGTAATGGGTGGGTGCGGATCAAAAATAATTGATGCATTTTTTTCGGGGTATGCTAGTTGCTATCTTTTCAGCAAATTTGGTAGTTCTAGCTGATGTCCGAAATAGGTGAATTTCTCGATTTTGAGCTATCGAATTTATAAATTTGCCAGCCCATTTTACGTAGAGCTCCAATCTTGACACTTTATCTATCCCGGCCATAGATAAAGATTTTTGCAAAGTTTCAAGTCTCTAGCTTGAAGGGTCGGACGGAAATTGCACAAACCCAATATACTCTTTACCTTCGGTATCGAGCAAAAGTTCGCTAAACAACGTAAAAGTAAAAAAAACTGTTGATAACAAGTGTTTAAATTCCCAATTTATTGTTGCTCTGTTAATTAATAAACACTTTGAGCCCGTTGCCCTTTAACTTTTTCGTTTTTTCCTTTACTTTCATGCAATTTGTTTTGAGTTGATTATATTCTTTTTTTTCACATAAAAACTTTGTCCCTGTTGCAAGATTTCTTTTGAGATAGCTTTTGAATAAGGTATGAGAGCTGTCTAAGGGTTTTTTTTTTTTTTTGCTGTCTACATGATTTATAAGCCCCTTGAACCAGTAAGAAGGTCAGATGTAACTGGCTCAATGATTTATATTGTTATTTAAGGTGCATGATTCATTTGAAATTCAACGAAAAAAAGAAAACAATATCAAAGCTTAATAAAAAAGCTGATTCTGTTTCTGAATTGCTTTAAATTTAAATGCATTTAGATGTTTAAGGAAATTTTTAAAAGGAGTTTACTCCTTTAAAATCGATTTGCATATAAGTAGGTATGAAAATATATGATGAGTGAAATCAACTGAACAAATTTCGTTACGGTTTTGTGTAAACTAGCGCATGTCGAATGTTCGATACCCCTATAACATGTAAGTGATATTGTGGATATGTTTTTCAACAATAAACTTGCAAATAATTGCATATTTTCATTAGCATAAGTTGACACTAAGTTAAGAAATTGCTTCAATTATAAGTAGTGAATTGAAGTACATATCCACAGTTGCACTCATATTTTATTAGTGTGTCCAACATTCGCTAGTTCATTCTCTTATTATTAAAGAATTCCGTTATGCTATTCCGAACAAGAGAGAAAAAACGTTGTTTAGTTGTTGCTTCACACAAATGTACACCAACATCGCGAATACAGTTATAAAAATGAATGTCTTGCTCTAACTACAGAGAGCGATCGTTAGCTTCCACAAGTCCACGAACTCCACTTGTTCCACTTTATACACAAAGGCAGTCGGCCTAAAACTTTGCTCGCCTTGACAACGCAGGAAGCTTATCGTCCGTTTAAAATTGATACGCGCTATATTACAATTTAAATTGTGCTTACTTAACGCACTGCACGTAGGCAAAGTGTTTGTTACATTAAAGAATCGCCGTTTAATTGCCTTTAAAAGTGGTTTTTGTGTAAATCCAGATTGACAAAAAAAAAGCCGCCAATTTTTGTTGCTTTGGCGGGTCGCGAAAAAATTTCAAGAGAGAGGAGATTCGTGCCCGTTCGTGTGTGTTGTTGTTGCTTTAAACTCGCTGAAAATCTTCCACATAAGCGAAGCATTTTAGACAGTATTAATAACTGTATATTTTTTGTTATTTTTTTTTGTGAGGTGCAGTGGAAATAAAATATTAGAATAATATAAATTTATTACATAATTTAATTTTATTTTTTTCTCGTGTTTGTAGTGCAGTGAAAATAAAATAAATTTATATATGTACATGTTTATGTATAAAAGAAAGATGAGAGAGACATCTCATGTAATTGTTGTTGTATGTCGGTGTGAGTTTTTTTGTGTTTTTGTTTTTGTGATAGTGCTCAGCGAAAAGAGAGTAAGAGAGGGATAGCGAGCGCGAGAGAGCGCTTGGATTGAACTGCATCTGTGTTGTTGCTGCTGCCGGTGAGTGAATTTTGCGTATTTTACACATACTATATTATATTGATCACCCTGTTAATAAATCACCTTGTAACAACAGTTAGATCGGATACAGTAGATGTAAGTTTCATAGCTGCAATGCATTTGTCGGCAACAAACGACATCGCCAAATGAACTACTAAACACACTTTCGTTATTTGTGTACATCTTTGCATAACTGTATGGCAATGATTGTTTGAAAGTGTCATAGAGTAAAATTTTTAGAAGAGTATGTATGTATGATCATCAGCAGCAAAACTGATATTTGACTGCCTTCGAAGACAAAATACATATTGTGTTTTTTGGAGATTACTCCTTAAAAATCGATTTGCATATAAGTAGCCCGGTATTTAAAAATATGAGGAGTGACAAATCAACTGAACAAATTTCGTTATGTTTTTGTGAAAACTAGCGCATGACGAATATAGGATATCCTTATAAAGTACATAACATACTACACACCCACAGTTGCGCTCATATTTTATTAGTGTATCCAACATTCTCTTATTATTTAAGAATTCTGTTATGTTATTCCGAAAAATAGTAAGCTCGAGTCGTGCGTCGGAGCTGGCACACACAACATATTTTTTATTTTTTTATATTTCCGTATAGCTAAAACTAATTTTATATTGTTATAATAAATCTAAATTATAAAAATGAATAACAATTTTGAAACTGTTTTTTATATTTCAACAAATTTGTCTAAGAATAAATTATAAAACTTACTCTCTCTATCTCTTTCGCTTGTTTTAGTTAATAAATACATATTTTTTTTATCATGAACTCAACAACAAGTTTTCAACATCATTAAATCCAGCCGTCAATCAATCAATCGGCTAAACCCATGACCACAATTTTGCTGTCCTAAGCTTGAGCAGCCCTCGCTCGCATCGTAAATAAATCTCAACCAAACCAATCATGTCAAATTGATCAGTGCGTAGGCGGGAGCTGTAAATCTATGTCAAACCGAACCCTAACCCGCTCCCCCAGTTATAATCCTTATACATACGTAAGCTTTTATCTCTACTCTTTTTTTCTTCTTTTATTTTTTTATTTAGTGCCCTTTGGTGCAATTTCTGTGGCTTTGTGGTGTTTTGCGGGATGATATTAGGCCTAAATGTGTTTTAGAGCCTTATGGCAGAAGAAGCTTTTTGTTTTTTGTACTAACATGTGAATATTTGTATATTGCGCTGCCAAACGATTTATGTCAGTTGCCATAAATTTAAAAAAGCACACAGACGGCAGAGGGTTTAACCTTTTTTTTTTGACATTTGGGCGAAATGTCTGGCTTTTTCGTTACTTTATCGCTAAGAGATAACTGAATAAACTAACTATTTCCGCTCTAAACACACACACACACACACGCTGTTGTGTTTAGTAGCCAGCTGGACATCGCGCCGCACACACAATTTATTGATTCAATGACTAAAATTAATTATCTCTCGAATCGATAAGCATTGTAAGGTGTCGGGTATTCATTCATTCATTCATTCATTCAATTGCCATGAGTCGATTGTTTTTTCTCTTTAAGCCACGTGCCAGCAACTAAAACTGATTTCCACAACACAAGAGAATTACGAATAAAAGTTGCCAACGGCTAGCTAGACATCAAATTCCACACAATTGCGGTCGAACTATGTTCATTAGTCTAATGAAGTGTTTGTCACACAAAGAAGCCAGGCGCCCGACCATCAGCCACGCCAACATCCTGTTAGTTGCGGGGGGCGCCTCGAACAAGTCTGTTAATAACACAGTAGCTTATAAAGAACGAATACCCTGCACTTTCTACGCCAGAGCATATTTAGTTGTTAACTTAAAAGATTTATTTTGCAGCATCTTCGGAATATTTCCTTGAAGCTTTCCAAAGATTTTTTAACCTATTAAATTGTCCTTTTAAAATTAACTGAAAAAAACTTTACATTGAATTTTATGAAAACAAAATGATAACTTTCTTTCATTTTGTGTAAAAATTATATAAAAATTATAATTATTTGCTGGAAAAATGTTTTGAAACTTTTTTGAAGAAAAACAATCGTTAAAAAATATTTGAAATAGTTTAAAAAGCATTAAAAAGATTCCCGATTGCCAGCGCAGTGACTGGAAACTGAGAGCAACGTTCAGAAGCAGCCACAACAACAGCAAAGAGGTGTGAACGTGTGAACGATTAAGGACTCCAGGCAACAGCAGACATATCTTATTTATTCTTTTATATGGCCCCCAGAGCTTAAAGCTGAAATATGATAGCAGCTATACATAGCAAAAGTCTTGAGCCTTGAGACAAACTTGATGAATGCCACACGAAAAACAATCATCTCCGAGTCAACAACCATACAACAAACGGTCCATCAGCTATTTGTAATGAACATCTAATGGCACACACACACAACAACAACAAGATGATTATTTTGTTATGTTTATTTGTTGATTGTTTGTTGTTCAGTTAACTATGCGAGTTGATTACTATCCTGCCACTGGGCATTGACTTTGTTCATCCCATAGCTTTTATACATATTGTATATTTTCTTGCCTCGAATGGCAACAGCAACAACAACTGATTGACTAACTGGACAGGCTGTCTTATGGACTTTTGTAATTAGCACACCCATTAATATTTATGGCTTGTTTGATTTTTAAGGCTTTCGAATCAAAGGTTTGGGTTAGCTGTTTTAAGCAGCTGAAGTAAAATACTTATAAATATATTTCCAAGTTGAGAATTCCATCAGCTGAATAAGCGTTAAATTCCACAAATATTTTTGTTGGCATTTTAGCAAAATTTAATATTGCAGAAATGTGTGAATGGAATGAAAATGAAAAACTATTCAACAAATTCAATTATAAAACAAACCCAAATTTAATTTATAAACTTTTAATTCTTCTTTTTAAATTAGTTTTGCTTCAAAAACGAACAGACCACAATCAAAATTATTTCACAAAAAAGTTTAAACCTTCATTTAGCATTTTTCTTTTGTGCTCTTTTCTAAAGCTGTTACAACCAAAGAAAAACTCGACGCTGCCCAAGAAAATTGGTTGAAAATAAAAGTTTTCTATGCCAGTTTTTGCATTTCGTGTCACAAACAGTTCACAAATGTCATTGAAGACGACGAGAAAGGGGAACGAAGATTTCACAAAAAATAAAGCAGTATATTTATAGCAAATATGAATACCAATTTAAGTCCACAGGCCATTTAACAATGTAAGCCAACGCAACAAAAACAATAAACCCAACAACATAAAAAAAAACACTTGTCAAAATCAAAATAAACAACATTTTAATAATAAAATATCGAAAAAGCTAATATTTTTTTAAGCTTAGCATAAAAAAAAGGCATCATAAAAAATCGATAAGTTTGCCAATGATTCAATACACTTTCCAAAAAATATGAAGACAAGGATATAAAAAAAAACAAAAACAAATAAAATAAAGGGAGCAATATTTATCGAAAGCTGATTTTTTTTTAAAAAATCTTTAAACAACAGAAAGTATACAAAACAAACTGTTTAATTTTCTCAAAAAAATAATAATAATAATAATAATAATAACAGCACAAATTATAAAATTTTAATGCATATATTTACAAATTATTATATATATATTTACAAAAATTAAAGTTGAATATAAATATTAAGACTTATGTTTTCTAGGCAATTTCGGGCTTCCTACTTAACTTTGAACAAATATTTATTCTATTGAAAAAAGATTTCCCAGTACTCAATTTTTTTTTATATAATGTACATTGTATTTTTATTATATTTTATTATTTTTACTCTTTTTTATAGCACACAAATGTAAGAAAAATACTATTTTTTACTCAAATTATTTTTATTTATTTTACTTACCGTTTTTATTGTTTTAGCTACACATTCAATTTTTTAAACAATGTTTGAGACAGAAACTCAAGCGCCACTTTAAATGCGTTACATACTGCATGCAGAAGCTGTTTGCACTGACCATTTGGCAGTGTGTTTAAAAATATGATCATTAAAGCGCAATATGCTCAAGACACTTGTTGTCTGACAAACAAACACAGCAGTCGGCCGCGCATCAAGCAACAAAGAGAATAATAAGTAGGCTATTAATACACACAAGCACACAAAGACGTACACACACACATAGGACCATACCAACGTATATTTGTGCGCCTGGAGCTTTATATGTGTCTCTGTCTCTCTCTCTGTGTGTGTTTGCGGAAAGTTGTAGGAGCCGCCAATAACTCAGCATGTCAACAAATATTGAAAAGCTGCCATGCCGCTAGCCACGGCACACGCATTTTATTGGCGTCACGCCCCAGGCCATCAAAAGTTATCGCTGCGTCTTTAATGTGATGGTATCCTGTTCATTCTCTTTGCATTTTAAATGCATTAATCCTAATCCAAGTGATATAAATATTCAGAGCCTGTGCATTCAATTTAACAAAATGCAATATCTTATTTATCATTCGGTTTGTTCTGCATTGCGTCTGAAGGTCGAGGTTAACTCTGCCTCTGTGTGTGTGTTTCAAGGGCGTGACCGTGTTTGAGCGGCCAGGGCCAAGGCTTATACCAAATGCACTCTCCAATTCATTCGCCCACCCACTCTCTCTCCACAGATTACAAACACACATATATCTCAGCCAGGCACGTGCGGTAAATTGAAACTGAAGCTTAATATTGTTGCAACAAATTCGCAGAAAATTGTTTGTATTTTCTTTCCTTCCAATGAAGTCGTAAATATAAACAAAATGTAGGTAGTCTTGTTTCCGCCTTCTCAAATAACCAAATTAAAATTAAAATATTTAAAACAATTTTCTTGTTTTCATTTTCGTTTTTTCTCTCGATTTTTTGCGTCAGGGGACTTATTCCATTTTAGCTAGCGGCGCAAGAGTGTTGCATGTACGTACGCACGATTCCCCAATCAACTGACAAAAAAATTCATTTATTTGTGGCAGCCCATGGTGCAATATATTTTGATTACAAGCAAAGCTTTTTTAATGAAATTAAACTTAACTTTAATTTATCAAAGCAAAAGCAAATAAACCCATTTAATAGGTTAGTACTTAATTAAATTGCTGCATTAAAGCTTAACTTGCAAAAAAAAACAATAACAATAACGTTAACATATGTTTAAGATTATTTACAAAAAGTTGAACACATAGAAAAATAATGAATATAAAACAAAAACGGTTTTTAGACAAAGAATAAATTAATGAAAATTTAGCCCAATATTTTTATCTTAAACATTTAGAGCCTTCAAAAGATCAAACCCTTTAAAATACTTATTTGTTCACGGCGTATCAGTTTTTTTGAGTTATAAGGAACATAATAATATGCATATAATATTTTTAATCATATTTTACACTTCAAATATTTTTTCTTTAAAGGGCTCAACAACAACTTACCCTTTTTGTTCCAAATTATTTGCGCTCAAAATAACACTCTCACACACACACACTGGCACAAGTTTAATAATTAATGTTCCCAGTATTGCTGCTCGTATATATATATGTATATATTTTGCAACAATATGTTTACTAATCCTTGCGTTCTACGTGCCGTATGCACAATATGCTCTAAATATAAATCCTTGGACAAAGCATTCTTTTAGTGTTTTTGGGCAACATAAAGCGATTAAAAGTTTTAATAATATTTAATTGTATTAGTTCAGAGTTCAGTTTGATGAACGATTTCGTTAGAATATCTCTACAATGTGTGAGATGATGAGGCATCCGTCTCCTTGCAGCAGCAACAACTTGACCAACGCGTTGCTCAAACTCGACTGTGTTGTTGTTCGCCAAAAATTTACACGCAGTTGCCTTTACTACACACACACACACACACACACACACACACACACACTAATGCATACACTTAGTCAGAAAGTTTAGTATCCTACCTTTTTTTTTAGCAGCTGCTCTTATCAAAGATAAGCTATATTTATTTATGCGATTTTAGTGATTAGATGTTAACATTATGACTAAAAATATATTGTTGATATTTATCTTTATGTTTATCTATGACAAATTCTACTTAATATTGAGTAGAAGCCGGCATTTGATAATAAAAATATGCAATGTTTGTTGTGAAGCGTTTTGGGTGGAAGAAAAGATGTCGGCAAAAGCTTTGCCTTTCCATATGCAACAGCTGTCTCATTATTGAAAAGCTCTGGCTCATGGCCAAGCCAATTGTTGCTCAATGTCAACAACTTGATGTCACACAAGCTCGCAAAGCTTCCTTGTTTACAGTTAGTTTTGGCGTTGCCACAGAGGCGCACAATGCTGATTTGAATATACATAACTAAATCAAAAGAAAATGTTATTGAAAACTTATTTTAAATAAATCTATTAGATGTTGATTCTTTGCAAATCTATAAATGTTTAAAAAAAAACTGGGTTTGAAACCTACTATTTATTTCAAAAATACATAATATTTTTTTATTTAACACACTCACTCGCATTATTTATGGCCATGAACTTGAAAAATATCAAATCTGCCTTGTCACTTTAATCACAACAATGGGAACAAACTGTTGCATTTTCATTTTTTTATTTATTCGCACGCTATTGATAAGGTAATTAATGCTACCAGTTTAAAGAATATTGTATACTCTTTAAAGGGTATTTTGTTTGTTGTTTTTTTTCGACAGCCTTGTGTTCTCAAAACCCAATTAAGAAAAATTTCGTGTGACTTATTGTTTTTGGAGCTGATTCTAAGTAGACAAACGCTTAGCTGGCCTATTATTATCTCAAGTTCAAATAAGTATGTGCATATGAAACATGATATGACAACTGCGGCGGCGACAACTACACTTGCACAGCTCGTGTCGACCTCCAAGTCAAAGTCAAGTCGCGTAACCCAGTTTTTAAATACCTTAGTAAATACATATTTATACACGCAACTTTCGATTATACATAATTACGCATTGACATTTGTGGTTATGTTCGAAGACGCAGTGGCTAAATTCTCACATTCGACCCTTGTTGATATGGCTGATCTTAACATTGCAATCATATATCATATTGCGTCAGATTTTTTTTGTTCTAATATTTGTTTTACATATTAGCAATAATATTTTTCATGACAATTTGCAACACAAATATTATTGTGGGAATTTTTTTCTTCTTACAGCTAACAAATATTTCCCAATCATTAAAAAAAATTCAAAATAAGTCAAGTCATTGTTTATTTAAAGACTTTGTACTTATTTTGAAAGTGCGTCACAATTTTTTTTTTATGAAATTTGGGTTGAAATGAATTAAAAGTCTGCTTTGAGTTAATTTGCTTCAGCATAATGTTTTGTCTTATCTCGTTAAGAGTTCAATTTAGACAATTTTGAAGCAACAACAAAATTCTCAAAATACTGCCAGACAGCAACGAATATAAATCATTAAGAAAGTTGATAAGGTATTTGGTTTTTTGGTAATAAATTTGATTCACTTGGCCTTTCAAGACGACAGATAGCATACGTAAATCATTTAAATGCATTCAATTAATCACATTGCATTAACCGATAAGACTCGAAGGCGATTGGCATTTGCTAAGACCTTGTATTTTAAGCGTTGCTGAAATGAAATGCGAATAAGTAATTGTTAGTTTTTAATTGTTATACTTTTAAGCATGCCTGCAAAGATGCCCATATTTTTTTCTTAAAATATTAATTAATTTATATTAATTGTAATAAAACAAAATAGGGTGAAAAAACCCTATATAACGATTTTGATACCATAATTAATTGAATGTTTTGTTATGCATTGTTGCCATTACAGGGTATCAAAACCTAAACCTAATAATGCAACTTAGCCTTTGCATGTGTCTTTTATTAATTTTACGCATAACTGATTCAAGCTGATTCAAGTTGCACAAGCTCTCTCGAATCAAGTAAGAGAGATAGTTGTGTCGCTTGCCACTGGCAAGTGGGTGAAGCCTTATCAGCGCTTGTAGCGGTGCCAGTATGCTTCACGTGTTGTCACTTATAAAGCGATTACAGCTGCCGGCACGACTGACACTCGATTACCAGTAGCTGCACGAGCCGCAACTAAAAACCGGACTTAGCAAATCTAAAACAGAGACTTTGATCAGAAAAAGTGACGTCAAAAAGTGAAAGTGTTACCCAAAAATATGGCATCGGCATTAACAAATTTACTGCAAACACTGCGCATTGGACCATTGACGTCGTCGAGTAAATCGAATACTGGCGATCTTATTATAATCGAGAAGAACAAAACGAAGCTGGATATTATTAAGTCAGTGCCGGAAATAACACTCGAAGAGGTGGCACACCATGATAGCTACGATGATTGCTGGATTGTCATCTATGATCGGGTCTACGATGTGACACATTTTTTGCGCGAACATCCTGGCGGCGATGACATGATTATGGATCATGCTGGTCGAGACGCAACTATTGCTTTCCATGGCACCGGACATTCACGACATGCTGTCGAGCAAATGCGTCAATTTCTGATCGGCGAACTGCCAGCGGCACAACGCATCTTTCGTACAAGTTCACACAAGGTTCTGTCCTCGGGCATACCAGAGTGAATCCAAAAAAAGAAAAGAAAACACTTCCTTACTTGCATACTATATATAGACTATTGCCGTCCGATTTGTTATTTTTTATGTGCTTATTTATTTCGCGTTTTAAGTATATTGTTTAGCTTTTACTTTTTAATCAGTGTTTTTCATGTTCAATTTACATCTATCTATATATGAATATACATACATATATATTAATATATAAAGTGATTAAAAGACTTGTTGATGCGCAGCTATACAGACTACGATTGCTGTTTTGTATGTACTTAAAAAAATCACATTTCTTAATAATAAATGTTTATTATTATTTTGATGATGCTGCGGGTTTTTTTTTTTTTTGTTGTTATAAATTAAGTGGCATGTTTTGTTAGAGGAGAGTTTTGTGAAAAACAATAATAATATCAGTGATGAAGTTCCCGAAAACCGATTTACTTTGATCAACAAATTCAGCTATAATTGATTAACCCAAACAAGAAAGAATTCCAACTTTTAGCATTATACTATTTTGTTGTTCTAAAACGTGTTTTGGTTTTTTCATTTTATTTCTTGTACTGATTATAGACATCTTAAAATCTATACAGACATTATAATGACTGAATGCTATATGTATATGTAAATGCATAAAACTAATGCTTACAAAAATGAACTAAAATATCACTTAACAAATTTCTCAATCTCTCTCGCATTTTCTTTGTTCTCTTGACTAGTACACAAATATTTGGCTCACAAATTGACTTTTTCTATTGCTTGTTGTTCTTTGTTGTTGTTTCACTCTGTTAACTGCATTTAGCTGCTGCCACTTGTTGGTGGCTCGTTGTGAGGTCCTTGCAGCAGTGCCTGCAATTTGGCTGCTGCCGGAAATGCCCCCAAATCCAATGGAGCTGCACCCGTTGTACTTTGTATATATGCAAGTAGTCTATAAAATAGATAAAATAAAAAAGTATTCAAATAAAAAAAGGGTTCTTTGACTTTTGAAAGGTGTTTGTCTTGTTGTGTTTTGCGTTACCTGCGCAGCTCTTCCAGGGCGTTCTGTTGCATCAATATATAGTTTTTGGCCAGCAGCAATGTGGCAATTTTCGATAGTTTACGCACTGAAGGTGAATGTGCATAGGGAATTACACTGCAAATAAAAATGGTTGTTAATTAATATTATTGAATTGTTATTATTGCACTTTAATTACCTTCTCAACTCATCTAAGGCATCGTTCAAATCATGCATTCTTCGGCGCTCTCTGGCATTAATATTCAATCGCACCGTTTTGCCCTGACGATTCTTTTGCTTGCCGCCGTTGGAACCACTGCCGCCCGGACCACCACCCAAGCCGGCGCCAATGCTGGACATGGCCGCTGTGGTTGTGCCACCGCTGATAGCTGCAATTGCCACAGCAGTTGGACTCAGTGGCTTATCCGTTGAACTGGCGCCAGGCTTATTCTCATCGGTTGGCGTCAGAATTTGCTGCTGATGTTGCTGGGACATGCCCAAACCTTGAGCATAGAAGCCGCCCAGACCCACCGAGCCGAGCGGTGTGCGACGGCCGGGCACACTTTGTGGTGGACTGGCTGTGGGTGCCGGATGTCCGTGGGCACCCAACATGTTGGCAGTCGGCGGTATTGGCATGTGTCCATGGCCAGGCAAGCCGGGAAAACCGAATGCCAAATTTGAGGGATCCATTTTGATTTAATTTCCTTCGTTTTCACAGTCTACCCTGTAATACAATGTAATGTAGTACAAAAGATGTGTAATTCTAGGATAGAGTCGCCAGAGCAGTTTAAACAGAGTTGTCAACGCAACGTTAACAATACGAAGCCATCTAGCGGTAGCTATTCTAAGCCTGAGCTGCTTCAACAAATACATAGATGGCGCTCTTACAGAAGTTCACGAGATTTTTGGAAACAAAAGGTTTCAATTGTTATTAAATTTGATTTTAAGCACATTTGTTATTATTTGCAATTGTTTATTGTTGCAACACTCTTAAGCTTCCACAAAGCTCTACACAGATGGCGCTTCGAGTAAAAAAAATTTTAAACTTTTATTAATTTGTAAAATTTTGAATCGATTGGCTTTTCAAACAGTTTTATGTGTTAAAAAGTGAAATAAATTTCAAGCAAGTTTTTTTTTTTTTTGATTATTTAGTATTGAATTTAATGAAAGTATTTATAAACACAACGTACCGTTAATCTTTATGCGTATGGCACACTTTAAGGATTATTTATTTAAATTAACCACAAATCACAACACAAGTGCCGCAAAAGAGCGAGATGGCAATACATACATATATATATTTATATTTATATAAATAGTATATAAAGTATATGATATAAACGAACGAACCACAAAATTAAAATGCGGCTGCTGCCGTTGCTATTGCTGAAGCTGATGCTGTGGCAGGATTCGAATTCGATGCGCGAGTGTGAGTTAGTCAGGAGTTGCGGGTGCCGGCCAAAACAACAACGAACACGAACACAAACACGAATACAACAACAACAACAACGAATAACAACAAGAACAACAAGAGAAACGCGATTTTGTGGTGTATATGTATATGGATGGCAACGTGGAATATAACGATTTTCCGATTTTTGTGCTGATGATGCCAACGCCAGCAACGCAGCTCCGATTATAATTTTGTGCCACGCCGTTGCCGCCGTTGCGTTGTCTGCGTTGCTTGGTATTAATCTCGGCAGTGAAAGAATATTACGAGCACACTTACAACTCACACACACACCCAAACACACGCGAAACATATAAATGTGTGAGTGTGTGTGTGTGTGTGTCTGGCGTTGACGTTGGTGGTTGACGTTTAGTGGTTGTCCTGAGACTCGTAATGCAGCATTCAAACCAATACCAGCCCAAAAACCAAAAAAAAACATAATACCAAAAGAGAGAAGCAAGCAAATTTGCGCTTTGTTATCACGAAGTTTGTATACCCTTGCATACATAGTTGGGAATATTTTCAATTTGTTTGATATTAATTTTTATTAGTTCTATGACGTATGCTAGGAAGCTTTAGGAACATAGTCGGCTAAAAAAGTAGCTGCATACTTTAAGGAGTCCAATACATTTTTGTTATAATACCCCGCCTTAAAATTCTCAACTGGTTTTAGTTATGTCACAATGGTATCGGGCCATGTTATTTGGTATAATTGCTTCTGACACTGCCGTGAGGTACGTAAATAGCCAAGTTTTTCTAAAAACTAAATTTTGTTTTGTTTGTTTTTTTTTTTTGGTTTTTTTTTTGGTTTTTTTTTTGGTTTTTTTTTTTTGGTTTTTTTTTTTGGTGTTTTTAATTGTGCATTATTTTCATTGTATGAATATTGTTATCTATTGCACTCTTCCGAATGTCGTATTTATCAAGGTCTCGCCAGTGTCACGGTTTGAGGTGGACTTTCAACGCTTGACGCTAACCGTTGAAGCTAACAAATATTTTTTAATTTAATACGACATTTATTTTTGTTTGCACTTTAAATATTAACTATTGGATTCTACCTCAACTCGTTCATCCTAACATGCAAACTATGCTGTTGTCTCAAAATTTTGCACTTTTATTATGTACGTTTTTTTCTTTTGTTCAAATGAAACGAGTTTTTCTACACATTCATAACCGAATTTGATAGTGAATGTGAAAATACCCTGCAGTTTGTTAAATGCATAGGCGGGCTATTGCAATGTGCGCCGATAAACTTAGTTTTCGAAAGTTGCATATTAAACTTAGTCACGAAGGTTTTACTTGCGATATCTTAGAATATCAACTGCAGAGCAAAACAATATAACAATTCAAAAGTTACTAACCAGTATCAATTTGCGTGCTGTCGAGCATCTCGAGATGAGAAAATATAACAGAATATATATCTGATTGTGAATGCGACAATACCCTGCAGTTTGTTTAATGCATAGGCGGGATATTGAACTGTAGTCTACGAACATAGTGTTCGAAAGTTTTATTTTTAAAGTACAAGTACAAAGGTTTTACTGACGACTGCATTGATACTGAAGAGCAAAAGAATATAACAATCCAACCGTTACTAAGCAGCAACGATGATATATATCTGATACCCTGCAGTTTGTTATATGCATAGGCGGGCTATTAAGTTATAATAATTTTGGCAATGTTCAACGGCGATCAAAGTAATCGTAAATTTTTTTTTTTATATTTTTAAAGTACAAATTTATTGCATATTAAACTTAGTCACGAAGGTTTTACTGGTAATATCGTAAAACATCAACTGGAGATCAAAACAATATAAACCAACGTTACTTACTAGCAACAGCACCCAAACTCGCCTTTTCCGTCGCCCAACGCCGCCCTCTTCTACAATTTATCAGCGTCAAATGAAAACCAAACAGTTGTAGAAGGAGTTGTTCAACGGCAACAGCAACAGAAATACCAATTCGAATTAAAATGCTGCCATTGCGAATGAGACGAGAGAGAGAGAGAGAACTATGTGTGTATGTTTGCGAATCTGCTACCCCGCAGCGTCATTTACATCGATCGTCATCTCGTCATCGTCCTGCCCAAAAATAAATGGGGTGGTTTCTCGCCGTTATTGTTGTTTGTGCTGTACCCAGTAAAAGACTTAACTCAGAGAGGGTATATATAATAAAGAGTTCAGCAGCAGTTGCTCTTTAATAGTAAATTTTATTTCTTTTTTTTTTATCTTATAATTTTGACGAATACTTCTTGTTTGATTGTACATGAGTTTCGGTCAACTGTATAAAATATAATAATATAAATATAGCTAACAATTTCCGTTGTCTTTGAAATGTTATCAAAACAACACAACGAAGTAACCAGATGTCAAAAAAGTTTTCTCGAAACCACCCGATACTCTCTCACATTTAAGGATGCTGCTTACCTCAGTACCAATAACGACGATTTTACCTTGCCCGTACATATCTGCATCTATATATGCTTATGTGTATGTGTTGTTAAAGTAACCATAGAGTGTTCCTGTTGCTGATTCTGATGAATTATGCACCGAGTTATACCATTGTGAATGGACCCAATGTGTGGATTGAGATTGGTGGTGGTGGTGGTGGTTGCTGCCTTGCTTGCAACTGTTGGGACTGTTTCTGCTTAACTACACACTCCCAAGCAACTGGCTGCTGCGCCTGCCCTTAATGATATGTCCTTATTTCAAATGCTTTCAACGCACACACATAGTGATTAGTTCAGCGACGAGAGTAGCCCCTTGGGTGGTGTGTGCTAGTGTTATTTATCAAACGTTGCCCATACAATTATTTTGATTAATGTATTTGTTATTCATTTGAATATTGTTTCTCTTTTAAAATAAAAAAAAAAATATTTAAATTTTCTGCTGTTATTAAACCAATTATTTAAAGGAATTTTATTGTTTCGAACTTTTTCAGTTTAATCAAAGAGAATAAAAACCAACAAGCCGCCACTGAAACATTGATTAAAGTCGATTAGGGTACGACAGGGGCACGTGTTACTTTGAGGGCGAATAACTCTGCCGCTTGCAACCATCTACTTATTAATGACTGATTGTGCGTTCCATTCTAAATGGAATTTTGATTGTGTTCGCTTATGTGCACATTTCCGTTTCGTCTTTTCGTGTGTGCATTTCAATTTTGAATTTTTGCTACAAAGGACTTTTACCACAGCAAAACCCAAGGACATACATGTGTACTTTGTTCATAATGAGCACATACAACTTTGATTTAAATGTTCAGTCGAGCGATTAAAATGCTGGCCAGCCGAGCGATATTTGTGTCCTGCTCAAAACCACAAATTTTATGTGCATATAAAAATGTTGAATAAAATATTTTTCTTCGCTCCTCGAACTTATGTACAAGTTAAAAGTTTCGGAGGGGGGAGGGTAGGGTGCTAGGGGGAAATTGCTGACATCGTTAACATCATCAGTGAAGCAGTCAAATGCTAATAGCTGCCATTTCCTGCAGGTCCGGCGTTCAGTAAAATTATGCGCACAAGCGAGCTGCATTTCCCCTTTTCTTTCTCATCTGGGGTTTTTTTTTTATTTAGTTTGTTTGCGAGCTTAATCGGCTAGCAGCAAGCCCCAGTGATTATGCCTTGTTGCAAGTTGCAAGAAAAGCTCTATGGTGTTTTGTAAAGTGTTCTTTTTAAGTTTCATAAAGTCTAAAAGCTTGAACAATAATTTGGCATTGCAACAATGAAGAACCACAGAAAAGTAATAATTTCAATAGAGAAATTCCTCAAATCATTATGCTAAACCACAAAACACAAAACTCTCTGACAAGCTAGAAGAGCTGCTGCTGCTGCTTCTACGACTTGGCCCTGACAGCCTCAAATAAATTGAATCAAACAAGGAAGTTCTGCTGCCAACAACATGATAATGATGTGATGATGAAGACGAAGAAATGCTTGGAAAAGTTGGTTTTCTTTTTTTTTTCATTTTTTGCATTGTTTTTGAGGACGAGGCAACTTTGCATGCTTCAAAATTCAATTCTAATTAACATAAATTTGCACAAATGAATGTCAACCACGAGCGGCAGCAAAAGGAATGCTGTTCAAACACACACACACACAGAGTCGTAATTTAATTTATGTCGCATGGCAACTTTTCCGTGAATCATAAGTCAGCTTCCATAAAGTCGAGAGACAACAGGTGTGGGTAGTCTCGTGTTGGGACTTTTGATTAAAGTGCGCTTAATTCAAGGAAGTAAACTCACATGTGTGTGTGTGTGGGTTTATGTGCTGTTTCCGGTTGCTGTTCGTCGTCTGTTGTTGCCAGCAGCAACACTAATGAGCACAAACATTATTTGAATGGCATTAAGGCTGGCACATACAGGAGTTTTGACTTTTTGTAATACTATTTAACAAAGAGTATGCACAATTTTATGTTGATTTTGCAACATTTACATAAGCTCAAAATATTGCTTTGAATATTGAAATATGGAAAATTTAATTTCTTTATAATGCTAATTAACTTCTGGAAATCTGACTTTTGCCGTAAAATTTTTAAAACCTTGCTGATCGTTTATTTTTAACCTAAACTTTTTAAAAGCATGTGATTTATTTATTACTTGTCTTTAATTTAACATGACGTTATATGGGAATTTGTTTTTAAAATTAAATTTTTAGATTTCTGAAAATTTGATGCTGATTTCTTTCAGTGCTGTTTTATATATATAATTTATTTCCAATATATATTTTTAATACCTTGCTGATCGTTTGTTATTTTTAACTTAATCTTTATAAAAGCATATGATTTAATTATTACTTGTCTTTAATTTAACATGACATTATATGGGATTTTTTTTTTATTTTCTTCTATGCTTTATTTCTTTCCATAAATGAAAACTAATTTTTTATAATAAATCTTTTAATATGTTTAAAGTAAGATCCTGCAAGTTTTAATTATTGTGAAATATTTTTATTAGTGTGTTTCTGCTTCGGTTTGCGGCAAGAATGAGTGAATGGATTTGTAAACAGAACTCCAAATTTCTTTCTCTGCGTTAGCAGCTTTTGTTTTTTTTTTTTTTTGAAAAAGTTCCGGAAACGGAAATGGCATTTTGTGCGCACTCCCGCCGACGCTGCTGCTGCGGGCCAAGTTAACTTAACTTTGCACTTCAAGTTGCCGAATAAACTTTGAAATGAAGCAAGCGCAGCACAGAACACTCTCTAAAGGGAAAATGGTGGGCAATGGGAAAAGTCACGATGCAGCGATGCAGATGCACAGAAGGCAAAAGTCCTGTATTCGTGTGCCGTACAATGTACATTATATATATATATGTATATGTATATATGTGTGTGTGAAATGAAGTCAGGGTGGTAGTCAGTCCAAGCAATTGCAAGTGCAGAGCAACAAATTTGCCAGCGGTTGTCAGGACAACGGGGCAAACAAAGGCACTTGGCGATAACGGCAATGGCGGCAGCGGCGCACCAAGGATGTCGACGGCCAGATATGCAAATTAGATACAAATAGTAATGACAAAAAAAAAAAGAGAAAGAGTCGGGGGGGAAAGCGACGAGCCGAATGTAAATGCAAAACAAAATAAATTCCACAAAATCCTTTCACGTATCCTGCTGCATATCATCTTTATCTGTGTGTGCATTTGTACTAGGTGTGGGGTACGGCCAGTTCACTTTTCACAAAAGGGTGCACGACGTAGCCCACAAGGGTGGCGTCCTGCCAGCCAGCCATTTGATATGCGCAGTGTCATAAATAATGTTCAGCATTTAATTTCATTTCCATTTGAATTTTACGATATGATATTCCGTTCATTCGACTCTCTCTCCCTCTCTCTCTCTCGGGCCTGCAACAAAGAAACACACAAAATTTGACAGAATGGAAAGTGTAATAAAATTTGAAATTGTATTTTCCTTTCGCGCACTTTCCATATTCCGGCATTTAATTTTATGATTTCTGATTTCGATAGCAACATTTGTGTGCCGCATAAAACTGTGCCCCTTGCATCAACCACTATTTAGTGCAAGTTTTGTGAAGAAACAAAATATGATAAAGTGTGATTTAAATGCTTCATAACTTTTGCTAGAAATTAATTAGTTTATTTTTTTAAATTTCAAATTACATATTTTGTATTAGGACTCTTAGTGCTAAATACTATATAAAATGTAATTGCCAATGTTACAAAATAACTACATTAAAAATCTTTTTTAAACTAGTTTGATCTTGGACGTAAACTTCAACCCTTTGAAAGTTATTACAGAACATATATTTGTAAACAAAATTCAGTATATTTTTCAAATATCTGATGGCTGTATTTTTTTGTGTGAAATAATAAGTGCTATGAAACAACGCTTCAATGATTTCGATTACTTATTAAACAGAAAATCTAATACTAGCAGTTATCATTTCAAGTTGCTGTATTTGTGGCAAAAGCAGCAGACTGTCACAATCTTAACATAAATGGAGAGCAAATATTTTTGGTAAATGAAATGCATTGAAAGCGGACAATGTTCGGATAACAAAGCCAATTTAACATTAGCTTTGCACACAGCAATGGTATTGTCTGTCAAAATCCACAAACTATGTATATGTTGTTTTAGTCAAGTCAAAGTGCATTCGTTGCTGAAGACAAAGAGAAATTGGCCAGAGATTAATTAAATTATATGAAATACATTAACAAAGCTCAAAGACATATCGAATGTTCGCAGCTTCGAATCGATAACAAAGGCTTTTAAGCCTAATACACACACACACACATACCCACACACACGCAACTATGCATTGTGTCGTGTGGATTTGCATTTGGTATTCATTTATTGATTGCTACGGATGCAGAACCAAAGTCCGAACACACTTTGGCAGCCCCTTCAGGCTCAACAGCATTCACTCAACAATAGCAGCAGCGTCTATATATCTTCTATCTTACAGTTGGGTGCCATGACAGCAGCTTAAACTCTAGTGTGTTTGTGTATTGTTTCGTTGCTGTATTGTTTGTAGTATGCCAGGCTATCAGTTGTTTAGCCATTGGTGATTTACGTCCGCCCCACCACACCCAATATCATCTCTGACTTTAGACAATAGTTTCTATTTGGCTCGGTTGGTTACGTTTCAGTTCTGTTGCAGTTCTGCCTTTTGCTCCTAGACGCTACCTGTTTGTCAGAGCAGCTCAAAATATTATTACGAAGTGCACTCGGGCGTATTCGCAATGCTTTTTTCCACTTGAGCATATCACATGATGGAGATAACAAAGAAAAACATTCTTTTTTAACTTTGTCGAGCACTTTAGATTTTTTTTGTTATTTTATTTATTAAATCTTAATATAAATGGATAAATGTGAATACAATATTATTTTTTTAAGAATTGTAAAGAGCATCAAAAATTCGATGATAAAGGAAAACCATATTTATTTTCTACTTTGGGTTGAAAGCAAAAGCAACAATCGCAATTTTCTGCTGCGTACACACAATTGTCAATAATTTATTTGCGAGAAAGTAAAAAACCTTGCACTGAAGTAAATGCAATATAAGTATTTCGTTTTTATTGCAAGTATGCTTTCAGCTTGACGATTGAGATCTGCCATTTTCTGCGAATTAAGCCAATTTATATGCCACTGCCACCCTTATGCAACACTGGAAAATAAATTACTGAAGCCTTTGGGGCTACTTCTACTCATGCTTCTACTGAGCCTGGCCTCCTCACTTCATTAGTGCACAAAATGTAACGCTTGAAAATTGTTTTCCATTAGTGCACATAGAACCAAAGGGTGGTTAGTGTGTGTGTGTGTGTGTGGGCGTGGTTGGGAAAGTTGCCACTAAGCCTTTATGCATTTGATGGCTTTGATTGTAGCTGTGCTTTCATGTGGGCATAAAATCAAAAGCCGCCTCTATACTTCATGCCGCCACACTCAGCTCGTTAGACAAATTGAAATTTTGTCGTCAATTGGCGCTTTTAGTTTTCTATGTCGTCTTTTTTTGGCATGTGTGTTTTTAAAAGTTTTGCTCGATAGCACTCTGAAATTTTGGTTTAAGCTCATGCCAAAAATTAAATTTTGAGACTAAGAGAAGCTCTTTCACAAATGCTTAACTGTAAAAGCGATAAAACTAATTTTGATAAGCTATTTATTTTACTAGTTTGTTTCAATTGTTTTGACTTTTTAAATGGGTTAACAGTTTAATATAATAATAAAAATGAATAAATATAAATAATTTTTTGATTGTGGATATAGCATGTTGGGTTCGCTTAATGCTTTTGCGACTACATATTTTTTTTTATAGAAATATGCACCAAAGTTTTAATTGGAACTTCAATAAATTTATTTTGAAGAGTTTATTTTATTTGCATTTTACTCGAAATCAAATTGTGTGCCAGTTGAGTTCTGAGCTTAAACTTATTTTTTTGTATCAACGCATTAGCTCTTAAAGCTATAGAAACAGAGATGGAACAGAATAAGAAATAGAATAACCAGCTAACCTACAAATTCGTATAAAAAGCCTTAGCTGGCAAATAGAAAATCTAATCAGCATTCACTTGCCACCTCACCTGGGCCGCAACCTCAACATGCCATACGAAAACATTTTTTGCTGCTGCCACATGCCAGAAAGCAAAACTTTTGCCAGCCGCACAAAAAAGTTTTTATCCATAGATATATGTTTGTTTTTTTTTTTGTTGTATTTTTTTGGAATAAACTCGAAGGGAAAGAGTGCCAATATGTGTTTTTGCTTCTAAAGAGTCATCGATCCATTAAAACCAAAAGTCTTTGCGCCCGAAAACTGTACAAAGGGAGTCGTCGAAGTCGACGACGACGACGACAACGAAAAATGGCCGCAACGGGCCCCAAAAATAAAATGGACTCAAGCTGTGGATGTGCACGATGAGGTTAAGCTAAGGTGGGGCATGGCTGGCATGAGCATAGGTAGTCAAGGTTGCCATAGTAATATCTGGGAGAGAACGTCTCACCATACATAATACATATATACACTCGTATCTGCTCGTGTTGTTTGGTGTCCGTTGCTCATACGCCGTGTTGTGCGCATACCAAAAACAGCCACTGTCGTGTTGTATTTGTCGGCTGCTGGCCCGACTATAAAAGCGGTTGTCAGGCACAGCTCGTCGCTCAGATGCGTTGCCAGGTGGCAGCCACAAGGCCAGCAACAGCAGCAGAGTTGCATCTGCAACAACAGCAGAGCTCCCTTGAGCCTTGACAGCGAGTCTCAAGTGGTTGCTGTGTTGGTTTGGCTTGCTTGGTTGCGCGTACGTTGGGAATTGTGAGGGTGGATGGGGGTTGGGGGAAAGTGCATAAATAATGCGGTTAGCTGTAATGACGGCATTCCAAATGCATAAAGCATCCACAGCACTTAGCATTAAGCATTAAATACTACACTTTGACGCTTAAAAATTATGCAGAATTTTATATTTTGAACTATTTTATAAACAACGGACATCTGGCCTAAGAAACGATTTATTTCAAAAAATTCATTTAATCGATAAATAAATCGAAAAACATTTTATTCGTATTTTTTTAATGTGCCTCCACATAAAAAACTTGTCTAAAGGGATAAAAAAATTAATATAAAATTTCTTACAATATAAATTATTTAATAAAGAATGGAAATCTGTTCTAAGAAACGCGTTATTAAATATATATAAAAATTATATAAAAAACCTGTCTGAAAGGATAAAAAAAATAAAATAAATAATAAACAAATTTTAAACAATAATTACTAAAAATATTCTCGAACATTATCAAATACTCGATTCAAAGCTGAAGGTAAAAGACTTATTTTTGGTTGAGGATAAAAGTTGAAGCTTTATTTAAATAGATTGTATTGCATTGTTATTACTGCCTTCGCTCAGTGCATTCGCTCAGTGTATGCATTGCGCTTGCGCGCTACAGCTGACTAGGATAGAAAAAAACATGGCTGCTCTCACGGCCAGGACCCACACACAGAGACAGTTGCACAGTGAGACAGACAAAGGCCATTTCCCCTTAACAAATGAGCAAGCATTGAGGCTACACACACACACACACACACACACTTGCTGCACACATCTGTAGACGTTGCTCACAGTTGTGCAAACGATTTTCAACACATTTACAATTATTGTAAATGTGTGCAAAATTTCAAACATTATGCATGTATGTATATGTGTGTGTGAGTGGGAGTCAAATATGCAAAGAACGGGAGAGAGAGTGTGTTTGCTCCCGTTGGATGTGCGTGTGTGTCTGTGTGTGTGTGTGTGTGTGTGTGTGTGTGTGTGTGTGTGTGTAAAGTGAACATTCGATTTTACCGGTTGCTGCTTTTTGCCGGTCTTTTACTACCAAAACATACGAGTTTGGGAACACTGATATGGAGAAAGAAAGAGTGGAAGAGACAGGAGCCCAGCGAAAGCTCTCCCAAGAGTGTGACCATATAGTATGTGTGTGTGTGTGCTGAGTGCCGTCGCCATACTTGATGTTTGCCTGTTGGCCTGTTGTTGTTATATTCGATTTGTCGTTAAGCAACAACAACAGCAGCAGCAAATAAAACTTGGCCAACTGCTGTGTGTTGTCCTGCCTGCTTTCTGCCTACAGTTCAGTGCACGTTTTCCCAAGCGTACAACATTCATCTATCTATCTATATATGCACCTTTTCGACCAGGTCTAGGCCAACCCCCACGCAACACGTTTACGTTTCTGGCGCACTTACTACGTTTCTCTATTGTTGATGAGGGTCTTACAGCTTTGTCGTTGAGTTAATCTTGAAAAATCAAAAAAAGGCATAGCTAATTGTCTTGGATTTGACTTCTTAATATTATTAATTGTACGGCGTTTGGCTGTAAGAAGCTTCCAGAACCTTTAAAATATCACTGCATACTTTTAGGAGTCCCATACATATTTGTTATAATAATCCGCCTTAAAATTCTCAACTGGTTTTAGTTATGTCACAATGGTATCGGGCCATGTTAGTTTTTATAATTGCTTCTGACACTGCCGTGAGGTACGTAAATAGCCAAGTTTTTCTAAAAACTAAATTTTGTTTTGTTTGTTTATGTTTTTTTTTTGGTTTTTTTTATTGTGCATTATTTTCATCGTATGAATATTGTTATCTATTGCACTCTTCCGAATGTCGTATTTATCAAGGTCTCGCCAATGCCATGGTTTAAAACTGATTTTCAACGCTTTAACAAAGTCAAATGTTTAACCGTTGAAGTTAACAAATATTTTTTAATTTAATACGACATTTGTTTTTGTTTGCACTTTAAATATTAACTATTGGATTCTAACTCAACTCGTTCATCCTAACATGCAAACTATGTTGTTGTCTCAAAATTTTGCACTTTTATTTTGTCCGTTTTTTGTTCTTTTGTTCAAATGAAACGAGTTTTCTACACATTCATAACCGAATTTGATTGTGAATGTGAAAATACCCTGCAGTTTGTTAAATGCATAGGCGGGCTATTGCAATGTTTGGCGATAAACTAAGTTTTCGAAAGTTGTATATTAAACTTAGTCACGAAGTTTTCGTCTCAAAATTTTGCACTTTTATTTTCTTTTGTTCAAATGAAACACATTCATAACTGAATATATATCTGATAGTGAATGTGAAAATACCCTGCAGTTTGTTAAATGCATAGGCGGGATATTGAAATGAAGTCTACAAACAGAGTTTTCGAAAGTTTTTTATTTATTTTTAAAGTACAAGTACAAAGGTTTTACTGACGATTGCATTGATACTGAAAGCAAAAGAGTATAACAATCCAACCGTTACTAACCAGCAACGATGATATAACTGAATATTTATCTGATACCCTGCAGTTTGTTATATGCATAGGCGGGTTATTAAGTTTTTGTTACTTGCCTACTGTATCAGCCACCGAATACCATGTAAAGAGTATTTATTGAATCCGCTATACTCAACAATGATTGGATTTTTTGTATGTTTGTTTCTGCGTTTAATGGCCGCGACCAGACGCCATTGAGAAATGCCAAACACAATGGCTGCCATTGCGCGAAATGATTTTTGCTTTGGTATGACAAGGCGAGGCTAGAACACAACACACCAAAACAAGCGTCAGAGAGAGAGAGACAAAGCCAAAATGGGAGTTTTCGCTACGCTGCCAAATGAATTGAAATCAACATGGCTGCCCAGTATCCGGATACACGGACACACAAACAGATTCAGATCGGGGTCCAAAGTCCTAAAATCTTGCATCGTTGGCAATTTTTGCGCAGGCTACGCTTTCATTTCCATTTTGCCCCAAACTCACACATGTACATACACACATACCATATATGTATTGCTGTGTAGAGGTGTTTGTAATCCGCTTTGAGGCTCTTTAGGCTGTGCCGAAAATTAAATTGAGCCAATTCGTTGTATTTGCCTGTGTGTTTTTAAGTTAAAATTTTTAAAATCTTTAAATTCTTTTTCTTATCAACATATCGTTGAGAGAAAATTTTTCCTTTAAGGCAATTGAAAGTTGAAATTCAAATTGATCAAAAGCAAGAGGACTTTTTTGAATTCAGGTTCCATGTGATTATCAGAGTTTATCCTTGCGAGCTTAAAATACTTTATTTTGTAACTATTGAAAAGTATTTTTTTTATATGCTATACTAAATAAAGTAAATATAAACTGTGGAAAACTCACATGTTACAATTGTTCTGTATGTGTTTGTATGGTATGGAGACGCTGACAACACTTTAATTTATAGCGAAGCGACGAATTTTTCTTACCATTTTCTCAAATATGTCTGTACCTACACATATTTTCTTTCATTTTTTTTTATTTGTTTCGAGGCTGAGCGAGCTCTGGTCTGTGGCATTTTCTAGTATTATGTGCGCTGCGAAACCACTTTTCATGCACATCAGTTGCAGCTGTTACAACAGTCCGCCCGGTCAGGGCAGGGTGGTGCGGTGTGACATGGGTTAAGGGAACAATTGTGCAATGTTGCGACGGGGGGGGAGTTAAGTGAACGAGAAACGAGAAATCTTCTCGTGGCAACAACAAACCAAACTAAAACAGCATTTTTGCCAGAGCCCAACATTTGATAGAAATTTGTGCTTGTTATCATAGTTGGTGTCCACATCTGTCACATTCTATAAATCAGCACATGGTCTGCTTGTGGACCCACGCATACTCCTACTTACTAACAGTCTTACTTGTTCTTTACGGCAACTAATTCCCTTAATGGAAAATTGCACAAGCATGATAAGAAAGAAGACAAAATAAAAAATACAGCAAGTAAAACTGTAACAGGCACAAAAGGAAAATTGTCATATCAATGATTGGAAATTCGTTTCAAAGTTAGCTTTGATTTTATTTTAACCTGTTATTTTTGTTGTTGTCATATAACTAATTTCAAATAAAAACAATATCAATTATTATATACGCGGAAATGCTGTTAATGCTAATAAAGATTCTTGCTTTAAAAGACACATTCATACGTCGTTAAGAATCGAGGGAAATTCTTTTCAAAGCTTTTGATTTTATTTAATCTTGCTGTTTCTTGTTGTCATATAACTTATTTAAGAATTTCTTAGTTATTACATATTGAATTGTAAAAATGAATTATCTTTTTTTTTTGTCATAAAATATCATTTTTTATTTACGTGGAGACGCTGCGAATGATCCAAAATAACCTATCATCCTAAATTGAAGGTTTAACTTTGATAAAATTAAAATGTTATTTTAAAATAAAGTGTTCAATAGTTTCTTTCATATTCTGATTCATTGAACGACCCTCGTTTAGTGCAACATAAGCGCATAAAATATTTGTTGTCGCATTGCATATTTCCGTGTTGCGGGAGTTGGACTTGTTGTTTTCCATTGTTCTCTTCCACAAATCGGCCTGTATACATTAAATGTATGTATAATTTTTTGTGTTTACTTTTTTTTTTCTTATTTTTGCAATTGTAATGCAGCAGAAGAAGCATCCCTCTCTTTACCCAGCTGCCATTCCATCTGTTGTTCGTGCTGTCGCATTATTCTTCCGCATTTTCTGCCACTTTTCTTTATCACACACACCAAACAACAGTGGCCCCGTTTTGGCCTAACCCCGAGCAACCAACATTGTTGGCCCGTGTCTCGCCCTCTGAATCAGCTCTATACATTGTAAGTGCATACAACATAGCATTGAATTCAATATCTCGTGTTACATTTCATTGCGTACACAGATTTATTATAGCCCGGGCAAAAGAGATGGTAAAAAGCAAAGCCGAATGAAATGTTTCTCATCACTTCGGGGATCTATGTACATACATACATATGTTTGTGTTTGCGCGCTTAATATTATCTAAGACTCTTTGCTTACATTGCAAAAGAGTGTCCCTAGTTCTCTGTTTCTTGGCACTTAAAACGATTGCTTACGCACTAACGTTTCATTGAGATTTGCCATTTGGCATGGTAAATTATGCATAAACATGTTCCATTGCATGCATTGAAAAGCAATTGCTTTTGAATTGGAGAGTAAATACTGTGTAAAGTTGTTATATTTAAATTTTTTTTTTCTATTTTCTTAAACGTTGAATGCGTTGGATCAACAATGTGTTGTGTTTCCCATAAATTTTTCTGCTACAATAATATTCAGCATTTTAAAGCTTCCAGAGCCTTAAAATATCAGAGCATACTCTTAGGAGCCTCATACATTATTATTATCACGCAACGCCTTACAATTCACAAGTGGTTTTAGCTCTGCCAGAATGGCATAGGGCCTTCTAAATTCAAACAAGCGCTGTCAACTGTACCGTGAGGTTCATATACAGACGAGTTTTTTTAAAAACTGATATTTTTGTTAAATTTAGTGCTTATAATTTTTGTTTGTTTTTTTAATAACAAATTTATTTTCGATGCGCCGTTGCTGTTGAACTTATTTTTCTCTTTCTCAAACAAACGTATAGGAGCAGCTGAAAATCGCACGTTGTTTGCTTTCTTTTAGGAGTTGCAAACATTATTATTGTCAAGCAACGCCTTACAATTCTCAAGTCGTTTTAGCTCTGCCAGAACGGAATAGGGCCTTTTAAATTGGAACTAGTGCTTTCAACTGTACCGTGAGGTTCATATATAGCCAAGTTTTTTTAAAAACTGTTCTACATATTAAGGTTTTTTTGTTGTTTTTTTTTTTTAAATATCAAATTTATTTTCTATGCGCCTTGGCTGTTCAGCTCAAACGTTGAGGTGTTAAACTATTAAATTGCACCATAATACTTAAAACAGCAATGATATCAATATCAGAGCGTGTTCAGGCAGCATTTTGAATTATTGTTGTACTGATGTCTTGTGTGCGCTTGGTAATTGTCGGTTTCCGTCTTTATGAGTGCACTGCAAACATTTTCATGCATGAACAAATCGTATGGCCTTGCTCAAAACGGCCAATAGCCATTCGAACTGAAAATAAAGTCCTATAGATATGAATATATAAATAGCAAAAACAGTTTTGCCCATATGCTTTGAAAAGCGGTCGGGAAAAGTACGCTCAAAACACCGCACGCAATTGCATTGATCTGCTTATGGAAATGCCAATCAAAATGTTGTTGCCTGGCCTGCCTGCCTGCTTGCCATGGCTAAAAGCAACCACACACAAAAACATTGATATTTCATGCAAAGGATGTGGCAACCGCAGGCACTTGTGTACTGTGCGAATGCTAAAACTTGCATCTGCATTGGAAAGTCTTGCGTTGATATTGCCAACCCAAAAATGAGTTCATCTAAAAAAGACTTCAAGGCGCTCGTTCAAATAAACTGAAATTTGTATGCATAAGCGATTTGATATTTGCCACAAAGTGCTCCATGAGTAAACCGCATAGAGCATAACTAAAATGAAACAAGCTTGCATTCAGTAAGGCTGTCTGCCGCCAGCTCATGAGTAGCAAATAAATCTCAGTAGTAAATTATTACTATAATTTTTTTTATTATAATTTCTGCTCAAGAATTATTTTCAAATTTAAATCAAATCAAACAGTATAATAGAGGATTTTTTTATCAAGAAGTCGAAATCAGTTGTTTACTGCTGTTGTCTTGCTCTACCTTTAACCAAACTCCATTGTGTCCTTGGTTGCTTTTTTAATGCACTTGAATGTCAAGTATGTTGCTTAATTCAATTTTCTTTACTATTTTAAATTACTATATAAATTTGTGTTCGGGCCTGTAATATCCTGTACTGCCTCATTAGATGGTACTTTTCAGTATCGTTTCTCGTTGCAGCTAAGCTCCGACAAATGCATATTTGTGCAAGGGCTTGGCTTGTAGCTGACGTTAAATTAATTTCCGCCAAAGAAATTATAATCTGGCTTGAGTTCTACTTTGCCGTCGACAACGTCAACCACTTTTAACGGCTTATTGGCATATTTGGTATCCGCCAAAACTATTTTTGTCATTATATTTAATAAGCTTGCCGCGATTGCCTTATGTGTCGAATTTAACCTCTTTTAATATGCAAATGTGGCATTTTATACTTTAATTTTTTTTTATCTACTTATCTTCAAAAAAATTTAATAGCTACGTTTTTTGGGTCAAATTCTTTTTCTAGTAATTCATCTGGCGATCTAAAGACATTAATTGTTTTTTAATTTTATATCAGTCAATTGAATTAGAACTTAATGACTGATTTGAGTGAGTTTTTGAACGATTTTGCGAATTGCTCAACACACAACAGATTGTATAACATTTTGTTAATATACTCACCCGATTAATGTTCCTATGAAACTTACTCACTTTGAGTTAAATTCTTGTCAATGAAGTGTTGAGTTTCGTTCGCTCTTGGCATTCACCGCGTGCCTTATGGTCAAGTAACATAGAGGCCTACAGTGGATACCAGGAGAAAAACGTACCTAACGACGGCAAACACACACGGCACGCACCACCCGAAACAGGAACTTTTACGTATTAAGTATAACAGCTGATGAATACGTTTGCAATACATAAAAAAAATACACACTGGCTACGCCTTTTTTGAGCTTTCGTTCGTTGTTCCGATTGAAGCGCACACACCGCAGGAACCGGTTTCAAGAAACCACTGTGGGACTTCAAGTTAAATGATCCTTGTGTGTGATCCTTGCCAGTGCCGCGATCGTACTGCACAAATTGATGAATGCGCAATGCTACAAAACTCGTCTCGTCAGTCCCGATGTTAGAGCCTTAAGTAGTCGCCTGCGAGAGTTCCCACAATCATTTAGGGGTTGATCCCAGATAGAGAGAGTGCGTATGCTAACAGGATCAACGCACTCACACTCTCCCTCGCCTCGCCAATGAGACGAAATCCAGTTTTTGGCTTAAGGTTAGCCCGGCCCGAGGGGCAGCTGCCTTCTCAGTCTGCCAAAAAAAAACACAAAGAAGTTCAAGCAAAATTCATTCAAACGTGCATTAGGACATAAGTTTCTCTCTAGAGAGAGAAAGAGCGAGAGCGCCCGCTGCTTTCTTGTTATTGTTATCCTTGCCGATTTTGTGATTATATTGTTGCTGGCGTTTACGGCGCATTGCAAATGCATTTTGATATCCTGTTTAACGCGCGCGCGTTTTTATCAATGGATTTAATACCCGACTGACTGCTGCAATCCCGTCCCCTCGCACTCTCCATCCATTGCTGTTATGGTTCATCTGAGCAGCTGAGTTGCATTTTGAAGAGTGTCAAAGGTGCAATGTGATCAATGGATTTGATTTATATCGTTTTTTTTTGTGCTTTATCGAAAAGCAAATGAGTTTTTAATTGATTTAATATGAAACAATAATTGATCTTATTTAATTTTCAATAAATTGGTATCTTTCATTAAAATGCCATTTAAATCCTGATTTAATTCAAACTCTAAAGTCTATAAGGTTTCAGCGACCAGACATATCATCTAATGCCTCAATTAGTTTTTGATTTTGTGATTTTTTTTTCTTCTTTACTCTTAGTTAAAATTATTACATACATGTTTAACATAGTATATGTCGGATTTAGATGTGAAAGTTTTCCTTCAGTGTTTCCGAATATTGTGCACAACACACAAAGAAGAGAAATATAAGTCAGCAGTGCAAGAGTGAGAGAGAAAAAAAGGTAGACAATTGAACAATGGCCTAAAATGCGTATTGTTGTCAACGAGGCGACAGCAGCAGCTGATCGAACACAGAACCAACTGCCAATTGTATTGAGCAGAGAGTAACGTCGAGTGCATGACATTCTGTGTTGGCCCGTGACACACATTAGCTGCCAGGCTGAATTGAGCGCCCAAAGATGGCAAAAATAACAATAGCTGCAAAAAAAAAAAATAACCAGCAGCTGGCCTTGGCCCATGCCAAACAGCTGAGAGAGCGCACAAAAGTTCTATTGATTTTACAGTAGCTATTTTGAAATACTCGTGTGTCTCACGTTGCCATTTCATCGATTGTCACACACACACACACACGCACGCTTTTAAAACAATGATGCAGCTAATTTGCTTTTAAACTGAAAGTATCTCACAACGTATAAACTCTTGTATCAAGTTGCTGCTAAATGAAGTGTGTACAAGGAATATACAAATAACTGAACAGCAGTGGTACACTGTGCATAATTACTACGATTTTTTTTTATGTTTATTCTCATGTATTATTTAATGAGTCTTGAAATAAACTTTATTATTTTTAATAATATAATTTATTTTATGAGGTATTTCTGACATATTTGGTCCGCTTCTAATCGAGCTTGAGTAAGTGTACTTATAAAACCCGATAAAAGTTGTTGCTGTATTTACACACAAGCGTGAAGACAAAAGGCTTATATAGACATGCATGCAAATGGTGTCCTTTTCACAGTCTAGCCCCTGTTTCTCATGTATCCCCCTAGTGGGAAACTGTCTCAATGGCTGGCAATTAGCTGCTGTTGGTTTCAACGCTGTCGCATTGCTGTCATATGAGGCACTTAAACATGATTTTAATGTCAATGGCTTGCAGCTTTCGCCATATTGCCACAGACAGAAGCAAAAGAAAATGAGAAAGGCAAAAAGTGTAAAGAAAAGATAGAAGAAGATGAAAGTGTTTGGTTAGAGGTCGTCGCACCTTTCTTTTTATAGATTTTACTTCTCTTCTTCTGTTTTCTTTCTTTTGCCAAAGCGCCAGTGTTGTGTAGCATTCGGAAGTGCTTGGTGCTTTTGCCCCCCATAAATGTCAGGGCTGCTGCTTGTTTGTTTAAGGTGCTGAAAGCGACTATTAAAACCTTAAGTAGTTGTCGCAATGGGTGGCTAAAATCTATTAAGCAAACCAATTTAATGAGCATTTAACCTTAGCTGAAGGTTCGGTTTAGAGCACTTCTTAAAGGCGAGTGGCTTTGAAATCATGTTAAAAACTAATCTATTTTTTTTTTCTTTCAATATTTAGCTTGACGTTTAAGCTATATATATATATCTCATTTTCGAATGGATTTCTGAGGTCACCAAATTGAATTTTGAGACTATTACATCCACTTATCATAATTTTTTTTGTTCTTTTAAACATGTTTTCAAACTGAATTAACTATAAAACTTTAAATTTAAAATTTACCATGAAATGAAATCGATTTATTCTCTGCAATTAAGTTTTCAAATAGTCATGGTGTTTCTGTCAACCTTACCGAAATCTATTACTGCTCTCCAAAAATCTAAACTTAAGCATTTTTGCAGCAGTGCTAAATAAAAGCAAGTAAAGAAAACGAATTAAATACGAAACGCAAACAACAAATATTCAAAAAAAAAAAACGAATTCAATATGAAACGCTGGCAAAAGTTCTAAAGCCCAGCCAAGCGTAAGATATAAAGCCCCGAACCAACTTAAATACACGTCTCAAAAGAAATAAAATAAAATGTTTGCAACACTTTTTATGCAAAGCACGTCGTCTGCCTTAAGTTGTTGTTGCAGGGACCAAACGAGCAGCATAAAAATGTCATTTATTTCTACCGTGCACCTAACACAAACAACTACAACAACAAGAGCGAGATAACAGCAATGCCAACAACCTGCCACTAATGCCCGCATATGAACCAACATGGCCAAAAAACAGCTTCTACTACAACTACAAATCATCCTAACAGCATCCTTTGCAAAACGAACCGGAATTTTAAAAAAAATGGAAAGAATAAAGTACGAGTATTTTTGGGTGCGGTCCTTGACATCGCGTACGACGCATGACACTCTAGTATCCTGCCAACATCGTTGTTGTCTGTGTGTGTGTGCTTGAGATTCGCAGGGTTGCCTGCCGCATGCTGTGCGAAATACTCGTTTCGAATTCACGATGAACTCGATTTTACGACAGCACCCGCCATCAACCAACCAGCAGACACACACAAATTATATCGGCAGCAGAAGCACGCGATGCCGATGCTAAGAGACTTTTAGTGCGGTTGTGTGCGTGGGCGCTTGGCTGACTCAGCTTGCCCCCAAAAATAAAAAAGGACCCCAAAGGCAACTAATTTATTGGTCGTTATTATATGTGGAATGTTTTGTAAATTCCTATGGAAATACAATTGATAAAATTATTAAATTGCATTTGCAAGAATTCTTTTAATGGCTAAAACGTCTATTCTTTTTTAGCTATATAATGATAATAAAATATTTTTTATCTTAACAAAATAAGCTGATAAAATATAAACCACATTGGGAAAATGAGAAAATATTCTCAGATCTCTTTTTAGATTTAAAAAAAAAAATTATATATTATAATTTTTGTTCTCAGTGAATAATATTACAATTAATACTCACTTTGTATGTTTGTCTCATGGCCATATGAAATTGAGAAGTTTGATGAATTTTTATGTGAGATTATAATTATTATTTTAAATTGATTTGAACAACATCGATAAGAAGTACATTAATGACAACACCAAGAAAATGACAGACATAGCATATTCCATTACAACATCAAGTACATACCCTTTTTAATTTTTAAGTGTTACAGCGCGCACTTATCAACATGATTTAAAAATATACATATTTAATTGATGAATTTTTATTAAGTTTATTTTATTTGTTCTTTAAGGAAGCATTTTAGTTTAACTTTGTTCTTTTCTTTTTTTTCATTTCATTTCCACCGAGTTTCACTTTTGTTTGATTTTGATATTTTTTAATTGTGCATGCAGCTCTTTAAAAAATTGTGTAGCTGTCAAAGATGCTTTAAGCGTAATATTAATTAATTATGTTGTTTGTGTGTGTGTGTGTGTTGTTGTGCAGTTTTCGCTTGGTCTAGTGTCGAGTGTGTTCTGATTTTGCTTTCTTTCGTTTTTCCTGCCAGCCATTTGTCAAAAAGCACAAGTGTGAGCTGCTGCAACTTCTTGTTCGTCTCTTCGCCGTTTGTATGTACGTATTTGTATATAGATATGTATATCTGTGTGTCTATGGCTGTATGTGTGAGCAGCAGGAACAGTAGCCGTGCCAGAAATCAAACGTGAATCGCTGAGCGTTATAATAAGCGCAGCACCAAGCGCACTAGTTGACGCCTAAACGTCTACTACGAATTGCGTTTGTTGTAGCGAACCCCAATTTCGAAAAATTCCAAATGGCGGCACACGCACACTCATGCAGCAGCAGACGCAGCCTCTGTTGCAGCCTCTGCTTCAGTCGCAGTCGTTGAGCAGCTGCAAAAAGCGGCGCTCTCAGTTAGCTCGACGGCTGCTGCTGCTTCTGATTTATGTACAAAATGGGCAAAGCAACAACAACAAAATCATACACACACATACACACACTTATACAGTCGAACAGCATCGAAACAGCGCTGCCCATGTCGACTTAATCCCAGTTATGTCCTGTTTTTTGGTGGTGGCATTGCCAAAGCTCCTGCCTGTTTACATAGCTGCTTTTTGTATATAACAAAAATAGCTCATCTGTACATACATATATATATATGTATGTGTGTGGTTTTGAGTGAACTCACTCACACATACAGGCACACTGTTGCTGCCGGCTTTTGTATTGAGTCAGCATTAAAAGCTCTGTTTTTGAGTGAGTTATTTGAAAAGTATTGTTTTTTTTTTTAAGTTGTTTTCAAACTTTTGCTTTTAAATCAGCTTTAAAATAAATTTCTTGTGAGTATTATCGAAGTGATCTGAAACACAGATTAGTTTCCTTCTATATTTTTTATCAAAAATCTAATAAATAGAATTCTTAAATCGATATCCTCCATCAAACTTTAATCAAAATCATGGAGACAGGAACGTTTGCCAGACATTTGTAGTAATTCTTTAATTATAATATATCTTATTTAATAAAGTACAACTTCATGCAATGCGCACTTTACTTTTAGTAAAAAATATTAACTAAAATGTGATTAATTTTGAGTCTTCTTCTTTTTTAAATTATAAATTACCATATCGATTGATTTTTAAGTCCGTACCTTAATCAAACCTTTATCAAAATCATGAATACAGTACTACGGTAAGACAGTTTCGGTACTTTGCTTATTTTAACATCCTTACGCTACGTGCAATTCCCTACCTCTCTTATTTCCTTTCACTTGCTCCCTCTTTGTGTCGCCCACGCACTTTAGAGCTTTAAGCAGCACAGCCTGGACAAAACTAAAAAGCTTTTTGTGCTTTACGCAGCTCGTAAAGAGCGGGAGAGAGAGAGAGAGAGAAAGTTTTGCCAACAGCATCATTGCTTTAACTTCTTCTACCTATGCCCAAGGTGAGAGCAAAACTCTCTACCAGGCATAGATAACAACAACAAGGAGCAGCAGCATCAGCGACTGAGGCAGCAATGTTGCCGGGACTATAAAAATGGATTTTTATTATGCTGCTGCAGAAACCACCCCGCCGCCACACACAAAAAAAAAAAGAAAAATTAAAAAAGATTTACTGAAATGAGGCAAAGAGGGTCACGGGGAGTTTGTTGTTGTTGTTGTTGCCACATCTCTGTTCCTTTGGGGTGGTGGTGTATGCTTTGAAAATGTATGAAATTTTACTGCCGCCGCCTGCCCAACGTCAACAGAAACTTCAAACTTTTGCTGCCGACTGCACGGCTGTTTCTGCTGCTGCTGCTGTTGTTGTTGAGTGCCTCATTGAGTGAGCGTGTGGAATGTTGCCATATGCCGCCATATATGTATGTACATCTGTATATATAAATTGTACACAGCTCTGCTCTCAGCTATGTATAGCTCTTTCGCTCGCTCGTTCGCCCTTTCTCACTCACTCACTCACTAACTAACTCGCACCCTTTGTATCTCTCGCTGTTTGCTGCGGTACAGTCGCTGCCACCAGCAGCCGCGGCAGCAGCAGCACCATATCAGTCGCTATCGGCAGCGACGCTGGCAGCAACACAATAATGTCCGTCTCTTCACCCCAAGCGTCCAGACGTGCAGACTTTTGACTGTGTGGGGTGACCACTTTTTCATGCTTGATGATATTGTTGTTGCTGCTGCTCTTGATGCTGATGATGTTGCTGTTACTGCTGTCTGTAGTAGTTGTTGTTGTTGCTGTTGTTTCTTTGATTGCAACAAACAGGGTGTTGCAGCTGTTGCAATTCATGGATTGATTAATGAAAGTGCTCGTTATGAATAGCCTAAAAATAAAGCAAGATTACTCATATGTCTATATTTGTGTTTTCATAAAGATTATTCTCGACAATCACCCTGTATACGAGATAATTATTGAGGAAAAAACAGAAGTAAGCAGAAATGATTGTTAAAAACAAGTCAAAACAAGCAATAAATCAAGAAATGAATTTTTTAACAAAACACACTGATCAAAACAAATTGCTGCTCAATTAAATATATAATTTGAGCATATTTGAATTCTTAATGCAAAATCAATGAAGTACAACTTGAATAACAATGTTCACAACGCTTGAAGCAATTAGGACGGTTCTGGCATCCTAAATCCATACAACAATCAACATGAGAGTTTCTCGGTAGTTCCAGACACCCTGTATAAGTGACAACACCTTTGAAACAAATGTATTATCATAAACAAAGAAGAACAACACACTAAATGCACCCTGTATTGGGGACACATTTAACTTTAACAAGTACATAAGCACTTCGCTTCAAGAACATCAACAGCAAAATGGAATTAAGTTTGCATAGCAAAGAACATAAACTGCTACAATTACAATAACAAGGGGCCTTTTTAAAAGACACCCAAAATTCGAAACTAGTCTAAAGCAACAACACCAAGGAACAACAAAAATAATAATAACAAACACACACACACACTCAGAATCCTTTTTTTTTTTTGTTCTGCCAATGGCACTGAAAACAAAATTCAGAGAGAGAGAATAAAAAAATAAATATAACAGAGTATGTAATTTATAATATCCTTTGTGTGCGCTGTCGCTTTGTGCTGGCGAAAAGTGAAAATAAGTAAATGTGTGCAATTGTTTGTGTGTGTGTGCGGCATTAAATATTTGACATATACAAACACACACACACATGGTCTTTTAAAGCTGCTGCTATGTATATGGTTTTCTTTTATTTTGCCGCTTGTCGTTTGTGCCTGGCAAATAGTTAAAACTAAAATAAATTTAGTTGTTGTGCGCACACACACACACATAGACGTAGAGTCAGACAAAAGATAGTGGCCGCCATTTTGGTGCACGTCCTTCGTGCATATGCCCGCCCATCGCCCTGCGCTGATAAGTATGCAATGCTTATGTATTTGGCTTTGGCCCGTTTCTTTGGGCTTCTGCTGCTGCCGCTGCTGACTCATTTTATTCTTGCTACTTCTAACTGCTCGCGACGGCACAAAATCTCATTATATATGTTTTATATATTTTTTTTGCTGCCACATCGTCATTTTCCTCTTTTGCTGCTTTTCTTAGTTCTGCGTTCGTTCATTTCTTTTCCTTTCATACCTTGTACAATACAACAAAAATGCGTTGACAGGGTATTTACACTTTGGAAGGATTTTTCTTTTAATGACGAACTTAATCTGTTTCTATTGATTATCGCTTGATAAACATTTTTTTTTTCATGCAAGGCATGTTAATTTTTGATTTCATAATGTTTAAAAATCATTCCAATCCCTTTTTTTTAACTAAAATATCAATGACAGGATATCTGTTGATAGAATTTTTAGCTTCATGTCTAATACGCAACTCTGACTTTGGCCAGCTTGACCGAGAACACGACTGCCACACCCACGCCCTTCCCTCTACCGGCATCCTAGATTCACACAAACTTGCCCCGCCCATGGCATTGGCATCTACTTACTTACTACTTACTGGGCGCTTGGTTATTGTTTTAGTGTTTGGCCTTTTGTTACAAAATTATCAACAATGGCAACGTTGGCAAATGAAAGGTGCTTAGAGGACCAGCAGCTTACTTTTAATAGCATTTAATGCACCTGCACACACACAGATACACTAGCAAAGCTTAAGTCGAGAAGCTAAGGAGCTTTGTTCTTTGTTGCAACAGCAGCTTTAACAAAGGCCAGAAACACTTAACAAACAGCCAGACACAAATAACAACAACAACAATATCATCATTATGAACATAATTTATTTTGTTGTTCTCTAAGCTTTATGATGAAAACGTTCATATAAGCGGATTTATAAATGATTCGTGTTCCGAGTGTGTTTGTTCATTATTTAAGTTTATTATTGCATTTTGTTGTGGCCTTGTTCTCTCTCGTTTTAATTGCGAAAATTGTAAGCCGGTCTAGTGATCTAATTCGATATTAAATCAATTACCATTAAGCTGAACTTCGAGTTTGATATACTATGAAGCCTGCCAACGTAACAAAATTTTAATTTCTTCGAGCTCGATTTGTAGCTGCTTCATTTATGCTGCTTTCCGAACATGATCACTTTCCAATGTATCAAGCTTAGCTTGTAGTAGATCGTATTTATTTACAAACTTTTTTACTTTTTTATAAAATATATAAGAATTCCTAGTTTGATTGAATGTTTGTTCCATGTATGCGTTAGGAGACTATCGATTTTAACGTAAGCATGTTATGTGTAACTGGAAGCATAGATTTATCGCTCAGCTTCGTCTTTGCGTTTTCTAATTGGTGAGACGTTTTATTTTCAACATCTTTAAAGGTAATTTCACCATTTAATGGTGGAGAATTATTTTTGGCTATTTGAGCGCTTATTCTGTCAAAGAAGCATTGAAGCTGCTTTTTTGCGTCGTTCAGATTTTTTTTGCTGCTCCGCCAATTTATTTTTGCGCAAATCGATCCTTTCATTGTTCTTCTGTAAATTATTGCGACAATCCTCGAACTTCTTAATAAGCTTTCCAGGATTTTAACCTAAGCTTCTCACTATCATTTTGTGATTGCATTTACATTGCATTTTTTGTTTTTTGAACTTATCCTGCTGTTCATATATAAACGTTGCTGCTGTTCTTGATCTGTGCTCAATTTTATTTAAGACATGTGTTGCATCATCAGAAGGTGTCGGTGGCACATCCAAAATTAATAACTTACGAACGAAGCAAGATGTTCTAATTTGGTTTTTTGCATTCGATGTATATAATTTGTAGGAAGTTTATTTAGAAGAAATAAGGTTGTGGCACCGCCCATATTTTAATAATGCAGAGTAAAGGTATAATTAATAGGGAATAACACAACATGTATTTTTCTTAAATAATAATGGATTGACTCGCCAAATAAAAGTTCATTTTAGCAAACAAATTTAATGTTGCTAGGAGAAAAACGCTTAGCAAAGGTTAGGCAGGCATTCTTTTTTCTGCTCCACAATTTTATTGTTCGAAGTGTAAATGTCGCAATTTTTGCTTTTAGATTGATCTCTTATTGCGCAATATTGAGCTTTGCTGAGATCTTTGTCGAGCAGTAGGGCTAACGCTTCGCTTGTTGAAATAGGAGTCGGCTTATTCAATGGGTTTTTGACTACCTTGCGAATTACTTTAACCTTTGCTGGGCATAAGAATAAGAGGTTTAAAAACACAAGCGAGATCATTTTTGTTTTGTTTTCGAGCAGCTATTGTTGCCTCTTGAACTAATACATTTAGGTTTCTTCCATTATACTCGACAAGATCTGCAGCTTGCCTTCTCCGTGATATGCTAATGCAGGGTGTGCTACAGACTAAACGGTTTTCGGGACGTTTACACCTGTTTCTAAATTATTTCGTCTAAAATCCTGTTCATGTGACTTGCACTTCCTCCATTTATCTGCCAAACGGTAACAAAATCTCCTTGAAGCATCTGTCACAGCTTTAGTGATTTCATCTGAAATGTCGCCACAAAGTTGTGATTTCATAAATCTGACCGCGGCATTTTCCTTGGAAGCTTTTGTTTTCTCTGACCTCTTTGCTGAATTTGAGGTTATGATCTATTAATGCAAATTAAAAGAGAAAAGTATTTTATTCTTTTAACTTTTAAAAATAGGTTTTGGCCAAAAAAGTGGTCGGCTGAACCATAGTGCAGTATATCTGTCAAGGCGTTCAGAACTTCGCGAACCTTTTAGACACTGCTCCAGCACCAGTTTGTCGCGCTGTAAGCAGGCAATAGTTTCGTTTTTATAGCCAACATTTGGACACACTTTCCGAGTGCACTTCCAGTTCATTTATTTTGTTGTAATATTTGTATAAATTTTCCTCTGCAATTTTGTGCTTCGGAAAAAACTTTTTCACATGCGCCTCCAGGTCCAGAATCTGTTCGTCGCGTTCGGCAATTATTGCATCCTTGTTGTTAAGCTCCTTTTTTAGCTTGATCAACTACTTATTTTTTTCATTTGCTCATCTTTCGTAGTTTGATCCTCCAAATAAGTCTTTTCGTACAGCCCTTAATCCTAAAAGCTCGCTTGTGGTGTTGTCATTTGGGAAGCATCACGTAGGTTGCGCAATTTCTTTTCCGCTTGAGGTTTTCTCTGGATTCGTACGCACAATCGAATCATTGTTGATTTGTGTTGAACTTAGCCTTTACGGTTTGCAGTGTCTACGTGAATATTAAGAATGATTTGGTATGTTGACAATCTGCTCGAAGAAGACAGCGAGATGCATTGCTGCATGCTTTTTGGTAACTCATTGCAGATATTTTGAAAATATGTTAAGGGATTCTGAATGCAAGTGTAGTGCAGCAGAAGTGTGTACACATAAATATATAGTCATCGTGTGCAAAACGTTCATTCTCCTCTATTTGTGGCTTAAAACTAGGATAATTTTCCTTTAAAAAGTTTTGCAATGTCCCGGAAAAAGGTGCATTGTTCGAAGGAGACAACGAATTTTGGTGCGCTACTGTATATTGGCAAAAAAATGCCTCGATATCGGATTCTTCTAAACTGCATTTTTGCACTCATTGCAACAATAATGTGCTTGCATTTATAAGAAATTCTTTCCATTTTATTTTATATTAAACAAAACGCAAAACACAAACTTGTGAACTCAAAAGTAATTATTCGTCAATTCATTACGATTTGAAATGACTAACAAATCAATTTTAACATTTACTGATGTGTGTGTGACAGGCATGTTGAAAATTACTGACAGCTTACAAGACAAAATTCTAGCACAATCTTACAGCCTTCTGGACGCTAACGAAATTGATACATTAACTTTTTTGTCAATGTTATTTCAAAAGAAACAACAAAAATTGTTTAGTTGAGAATATTTGAAGGATGAGTTATTTAAATTGATATCGTACATATTTATTTTTTTATTTTAATCAAATATCCACATGATTTTTTGAGCTGGTTTCAGTTCCAAGCGTTTTCCAATTGAATAAAACAACATCTCTTAAAAGATTCTGTATAATTTTATACAAATTTGTGACATCTTTTAGAAAGGATCGATAACAAAGTAGTCACACTAAATCCGGATATGTATTTTGCATAAAACATTTGAATTTTTAGGTTTGTTAAGCTAGAACGTTTTTAAGAAAAATTCATTTCTCGTTCGTATCCATGCGGATACAACGTTTGAAATACACAAAAATATATATATATATATAGACAATATATTTTATGAAAAATTGACAACAACTACAATCAAATAATGACTAATAAAATGGATTCGGCGACCCGTTTCAATCTATCAAATCTGCCATTTGAGAATTATTTGATTGGCAACAAGTATCGCATGCTCAAGAGTATTGGCAGTGGCTCGTTTGGTGTCATCTATCAGGGCTATAATACACAGGATGGCACTGATATAGCCGTCAAGATCGAGGCAACCGATGTGAAACATCAACTCTTGCACTACGAGGCAAAAGTCTATGAGCAACTTGGTCAACATCATGGCTTACCAATAATTTATCACTATACCACAGAGAAGCATTTCAATGCATTGGTCATGGAGCTGCTGGGACCCTCGTTGGAGGAACTCTTTGTCATATGCAAACGTCGTTTCACATTGAAAACGATTCTAATGGTCAGTGATCAGTTGTTGTCTCGTTTGGAGTTCATGCATCAGAAGTGCTTTATACATCGCGATCTTAAGCCGGATAACTTTCTGATGGGTTTGGGTCGACATTGCAATCGATTGTATATTATCGATTTTGGTTTGTCCAAGCGCTACAGGGATACACAGGGCACCACGCATATACCGTATCGCGAGGGTCGCAGTCTGACGGGCACAGCCCGCTACGCTTCCATAAATGCTCAGCAGGGCATCGAGCAGTCACGTCGCGATGATTTGGAGTCGCTTAGCTATTGTATTATGTATTTCAATATGGGTAAATTGCCCTGGCAGGGTATTGTGGCCGCCACCAAGAAGCAAAAGTATGAGAAACTCTTGGAGATCAAACGTAGCATGTGCATCGACGAGGTATGCAAATCTTGGCCCGATGAAATCATAATCTTTATTAAGTATGTGCGTAACCTGCGCTTTCACGATGAACCCGACTATACGTATTTGCGCCAACTCATGCGTGTACTCTTTCGCTCGCTCAAATATAAATTTGATTGTGTCTTCGATTGGACTCATCTGACACAGCCGTTATGGATTCGGGATCGTGGTAGTGATCACAATTGTGAACGTGATGCTGCTGGCGCTGGCGGTGATCGTCTACGTCGTGAGTCACAGCCATCAATGGATATCGATACGACGAGACGCAGTCATCCATATCAAACGCGCTTACAAGTCAGTACTGATGGCCTAAAGAAAAAGCATACAAACGACAAAAAGCGTTACAAGTAGTTTAGAAAAAACAATAGTTTGCCTGCACAAAATTAATTATTATTATTTTTATTTGAAATGTGATTGTTTGGAGTTATTTTAAATTGTTAATGTTTAAATAATTTTCGAAACCTGTGTTTTATTTTGCATTTTTATAAGAGTGACTTTTTATCAACATTTTTTAAAGGATGCTTATTCATTATTGCTGTTGCATAATTGATACGCCTTGCACTTTCTTTAAATGTATTACTCTTAACTTCAACAAAAGAACCCTTTTGGGTAAAAACTTATTTAAAGCGCCTGTCAAATTGTCATGTAAAAAAGTCCGACTTGATGCCGCACGAAAACAAAAAACCTTCGACTTAACTGATCACAAGTTTTCAACGTGAGTTTGGGTTTATTTTGCAGCTAGCAGTTTAGTTATTTATTGAGTGGCAGATGCGAGAGAGGTGCAGTAGGAGCACCGAACACAAGTTATGCGAAAACAAAATAAATTTCATAAGAGCCATGACGTTCTACTCGTTTATTTCCTGTCCTTGCCTTTGTTCCGCCCAACCTTTTGGTAATGCACACAATACACACTGGCAAAATAGTTGTGGACCGACAAAACCGCAATAAAAACAAGCAAACAATTTTTCTCTATTTTATGCTGTGCTATGAGGAAAAGTAAGTGGAAAAGTTTACTTGCAGCAACTGCTTTGACTGTGCCGCTTAGAGGTCTTCTGTTAAAGACAGGGTCGCCACATAGCGCACCTGCTGCCAAATTAAATTGGAAACAAAATATGTATGTATATAGAAAAAAAAACAAATAGCAACTAAAAAGAATAACACAGCCAAAGAAATGTAGAAAACTAAAGCATAATAGTGGAACAAGAGAAGAAACCAAGCGCAACTATGGCTATGACAGACGGGCAATTTCAATAATTTATGAGGCAGCTTTTCGTTTTCTCTCTCTCGCTCAAAGAACAACGGCGCGAATCATTTTGACATTTTCCCAGCACAGGGAAACAAAACTTGGTCCTGCTCCTGTTGCTGCTGCTGCTGCAGTGGAAAACATAATTAAGTGTCGTCTTGAGCGACTCTACAAATGCCCACCCGCCAGCCATTCTGCCTGCTGGTTGACGTGGCAAAACAGTTGATGAACAGCTTGCAACATCAGAAGACGTAGAAGAGGCGCTCGCGGATACCCTGTTAACTTGGTCAAACAAAGAACTGTGTTCAATCAAAAATATATACATATATAAAATAAAGAAAATGTTCTCGATTTAGCTTAATAAAAAGAAGATAAACTTAATATTGTACGATTTCTTTACAACATAATCAAGAACCTAAAGTAAATTATTTACATCTTAAAGCCAATTTTAATGTCTAAATTTTATTTTAGCTGAAACTTTCTTTAAACTTAAACAAGTTCTTATTCACTTTTGTGCTTAAATACATTATTGTTACACTTTCCTAAGGATGAAAGTTACTGTCTAGAAGAAACAAACTTGCTCAAACATACAAAGAGTATTAAGCAAAAATGGATAAAAAAAAAAAAGAAAACCTGACAGAACGGCCAAAAACTTGCAACGTGGGCAAATAAAGCGGTATGGCAAGTGACAAGTGGTAAGTAGATGGCGTTTTAAGCTTTGCGACGATGTTATACAGAAATAATGCTGAGCCTTTTGGTCCTGTACGGACGGCTGAGTCAAGCACACACGCGAGTGTGACAAGGCGTATCGGCACCTGAAGCTATGACAGTTGTTATGTCAACATATATGATAAATTGTACAACGCTTGTCTCGCGCGACCGACAACTGCTTGAAATGATGTGCTATGGAAATTTCAACGTCCGTTGACTGCAAATGTTGTCTGTTAGTAAATGTGTGTGTGTGTGTGTGTGTGTTAGTGTTGGTAGTGCAAATATTCATGTAATGTAATTGCACATTTCGCTGTATGCATGCCAAATAGCTGTTTATTTAATTTGCTGAGTGTTGCATGTGCCTTTAGCAGCAACATCTATGTATCTGTTGTTGCTTGCGTTGGTGCCCCACGTAGCAGCCAGTTCCCATTCCATTACCAGACTGATTCGATGTGACAAGTTTCAAATAACAAACACCGACACCGTGTCACTAGCCAAAGATATTAAATGTCTATAAGGGGAAGAAAGCTTCGACGAGCAAATAAAAATGATTAAAATAAAACCTTAGAAAAGTATTTCTATAATTGATATAAACAAAGTATTTTCTTTTGAAGAAACTTTATTTGTTATTGGAAAAGTATGTTTTTTAATGAAATTCTTCTTGTTCTCTACGCAATATTGTTGAAATGGCATTTTTGGCTAACTGTTCTTGAAGCCAGATTTTTGATGGTCAATGTAAGCATAGCAATTATTTTAAGAACTTCTGCTTGGCTGTCTTAACATTGTTATTATTATTAAGATGTTGTGATATCAAGTCTGTTCGTTCTTAGTATTTTGCCGTTTTGGCCCGGGATGAGGTGCTTCAAGTTAAGAACGAGGACGTTCAGCAGCTGTGTGCGGAGGCCAGCTAAATCCAAATTACTTGTTAAGCTACGAAATTTGGTTTGGTTTCGAGTCCGAATTCGAGTTTTAGCCACTTCATATGCTTGCCGGACCCTGGCACTTGGCAACGGCTAAGAGGCACTTATTTTTATTAACTTTTTGGCAACTAAGTGCACTTCAAAGTCCGCTTTGAGTGTGTGTGTGATTGTCTGAGTGGGTGTGTACTCGTATGTGTGTGTGTGTACTCTGTCGGTTGTTATGTGAACGAATCATCTGATTCAGTGCAGAGTGATGAAGCTAACCATCTGGGATCACTTGGTGCGTGCTGTTTACAATCGCAATTATGAATTAAGGAAAACCTCGCAAGACTTTCGTTTCGCATTTAAGCGAATTTATTACACAGCTTAAGAAGTTAGTTGAATATTATTATTATTATATGAAAACAATGTATTCTTAAGACTATTATATTTGCTTTTTCATTCAAGATCTGCCCATCTAAGAGGCAACGATTAAATTTCATAATATCTATTCCATTTAACATTGAAATTATTTGGGTTTAAGGTGTTTGTCTTAATCCCTAAGAAGATCAGTATTTCCTTAGAAAACGTCTGATTAGTTAAGAATCTAATATGAACATAACTTGCCATTAAAAGCTCATTTTATATGATATTAAATATTAAATATATATATTCAATGGTATTTTTGCTATAGAAAATGTTTAGCCTTTTCATTTAATTTTGTTTTTGATCGGAATATATTTCAAACCATTGATAAACAAATCGATAGCGCACTGTCAAACTTAATTATTCGAACCTATTTCATTAATTAGAGCTAAAAATGGAAAAGTTGATATCTGCAAATCCGTTTCGAAATTCGCAATCAATTTTCATCTGTCCTTTTTGGCTGACAGGCTGCATTTTGTGGCTCTCGCTCACATTTTAGGCGATTTTTGTTGTTTGGGCCACACAAAATCCATAAGCCTGAAACAAGCAAAAGCCGTTTTGAATTGACTTTTATTTGATATTTTTGTTGATGTTTGTTTGCTTGTTTGTTTCGCTTCGAGTTGAACGCAAAAAACACATAACCAGTATGGACAGAATAATAAGCAGCATAATCTCTACACCCCTCCCGCTGTGTTTGTTGCATTTCCCTCTTCCAATCCCCCTTTGGCTGTTGGCAAAAAGCTGAAATTGAAAACTCAAAGTACACACATACAATGGTATTGCCATTATGGGCGCGCTGCTAACATGCAAATCTGTAGCATATATTGCAGCATTCTACACGCACACACACACACATATATATATATGCAGATTCAAATACATATATGTCCAAACATACAGACTCTCACAAAGTAGTATGAGAGGCGTAAACACCTGCGTCGTACAAACAAACATTCAATTATAGCATACTTTTGTGCGTCCTCCTCGTCGTCAACGTCGTCTCAAAATGGCGTCGCACTTTTTCGCATATTCAGCACAGTTACAGTTTGCCGCTTTTTCATTCTGTTGCTTAGCACTCCACATCCAACTGGTTAGTAACTCACAGTCAAAGGGTCTATTGTCTTTGAAACGTGGTTAGTTTTTTATCTTGCAGCTGTTTCAAGCATCTTTAAGAACTCCGCAAGTTTTCTGCTTAAGCTCATCGCATGTTTTATTAAACTCAAGCTAGAGTATTAGACATTCGCTACCGCTCAGTACATTTTTTTTTTCAACTTGTATTGTTCTTTTTTGGTGCTCACCACGTTGTTTTTGCCTTTACGTATGTTTTTTCTATGCTTTTTTTTGTTGCCGCTGCTGTTGTTCATTTGTGTTTGTTTTTTTTTTGTGTCAGGCAGTGCCATGCATCAGCTTTTGCGCCGGTGTGCAATGACGATGGCTTCATTTGGCACACAATACTCTCGAAAGGGGGGAAGGCAACAAAAAAAAACGGAGAAGAATTGAATACGCCCATATAGATGAGCTGATGTTGCCAACTTGAGTGTGTGAGTGTGTGTGTTTGTTCGTGTGTGTGTGTGTGTGCGTGTGGGTGGATGAAATGGCAAACTGTTGTTGGTGCCACTAATAGTTTTCAGCTCGTAAAAGCTTTGCAACGAGGCCTTCGATCTTGGCTTGACTTGCTTTGGTTTTCATTCGTTGTTGCTGTAAATGTTGCTGGTGTTGTTGTTGTTGGTCTGTTGCTGTTGTGTGCTTAGCATGGCGGAAACTTCACAGGCAATTTCCGCTTTAAGTACCATTAAATTCGTATTCGTTTTAATGAGCTCTCAACATGATGCTCGCTGCCAGCAAGCATCTCTGTGAAGCATCTTCAATGACTGCTCGAACCGACCGAGTTTCTTTCTTTCCCCTCCCAACGCCCACATTTTCCTACTGATTCTGCCTTGTCTTTCTTTTAATGACATTCGATTCCATGTTTATCCTGCAACAAAAGCAGGGACACACACATGCTGTTCACTCCATGTTGAGACACAGCAGCAACGGCAGCAACTTGAGAAGTTATTTCGGCATTGATGGTTTTGTTTGAACCATTGAGCCAATGGCCAACAGACAGTAAAATCTGCTTAGCTTTCTTTTGCACCTGCTGCTGCTGCTGCTGCTGTTGCTGCCAAACGAATCGATTCATTATCAGCTTGCTTGTTAACCACAGACGCACACACATGGACTTAGAATACTGTGTTCTTACTGATGCTGCAAAACAAATTAATTTTCTTGCTTTCAAACATTGCACATACGCCACGTTACACATAATTACTTATTGCTCCTGTTCCTGCTGCTGCTGCTGCTGCTATTTTGTAATAAATAATTCAAAGCGCATATGCCACAAAAGCAAAAGCACCACCAACTGCAAACAAAGCTGTGCTTTTAGTTTTTTTTTATATATATATTTTTATTTTTTTTTTTTGCGGGTGTGTATTGTGTGTGTGTGTGTCTATTAGTGCGGTACAAAAGCAATTATTTTTGTAGCAAACTTTTGAGGTGCTTCGGGCTAAGACTTTTGCCTTAAGGTTCACATTACGTTTCAGGTTTTAAGTTCCCATTAGTTTGGCTAAAATATAAATGCAGGCGAAAGCTGTTAAAAGTTTTTTGCACTTTATGTTGCATAGTTTTTTGCCTTCATGGTATTTGGCTAATGGTTGTTACCTGTGCGTCTACTCAAAATGGATTAGTCTCATGATGCTAAGTGGATGCGATTTTCTAGCTAAGACACTTTACTCTCCGTTGGCCAAAACAACATAATGCTACTTAATGTTAGATAAGTTTGTATTTTTTTTTTTCTCCATTTTTATCTACTTTTATAATGAAGTAAAGTTGAAAAAGTTTTGGCCAACTTAAGATAAAACTATTGTTATTATAAACTTGAAATTAAAATATTTTCTTTCTTTTAAAGTTCTTAACCTCAAGTTTACTTTAGAAATATAGTTCTTTTTATTAAACAAACAACAAAACTATTTTGTAATCCTTAACTGCTTAAATATAGTTTTTACTTAAGTTAATATTAACAGTTAAATACAAAATTCAACCATTGCAATCAAATTGAGTTACAGATCAAACAGATCATATGGATTATTTAATGGACATGACAGGCAAACACAATGTCAAAGCAAACGAAATTCTTGCTAACTCTCGAAACGACATTTTCATCAAAACGATAAAATGAATTCCAGGAAAATGCTGATTGCAAAATGGTAAGAGATTAAAATTCAATGGAAATACACTTGTGCTTCGTTTGCTTCCATTAAATGAGAAATTTATGTGTCTTAACAAATAGCTGCTAACCCAGCAATTTAATTAAGCTACGTTGAAAATGTGCCAACAACTAAAAAAAAAGGAAAGCGCGTAACACGAATCTCTAAGACCCCATAATCGCAATTCTAATTAAGTGCGAATTTCCATGACGAAAATGTTGTGTGTGCGGTGCGTTCGTTTGTCGCCGAGTCTAGTTTATTTTTCATCTGGATTTTGTATTTTTCTACAGCGCCAGCTGAATTTAATTAAATTTCCACACTTCAAAGCGTGGGCAATGTGTAAAACGTTTCCATCCCAATCTCCTCCGAGCAGGGAGGAGGGGCAAAGTGGAATGGAAAAAATAAAAATAAATAAATAAATGGTTATAAAAGCAAACGGAAATCTTAATTTTCTTTCTGCTTGTGTTTTTCTTTACATATTCTGTTTCTTCTATTTTGCATTTTTCTGTTGCTTTCGTTATTTTCTGCAACTTTGTTTCCTTTGGGTTACAAATTGTGTGAAAGCCGACTTTTTGTATTTAATTTTAATACTCGATACCGCAGATATATAGAGTATATTGAGTTTGTGCAATGTTCATCGAGGTGTCTGTGCAGCTTTTTTCGACAGCCTTCAAGTTAGAGAGTTGAAACTTTCCAGATATCTTTGTCTATGGCCGGGACTAGAGTCAAGAAATTTGCGTGCAATATAGCGGCCAACATCTCCTTAAGATCTGCATCATCCAATATTCGAGCGCAGTGCTTACCCTTGCCGCATCCTTACCACTTTGCAATCAGGACTCGCTTTAAACAGGATTCGAGTATTTTGCAGTCGGTTGTGTCCAACTAAAAAGTTTTTTCTTGTTTTGCTTAGCTGTTTTCTTTGTCTGTGTTGTTTTTTTTTTTCCAGCTTCTGCATCCTTTACTAATTAATTTCGATTCATTGAGCGCTTTACAAGAAATTACACACCCACTCGACAGCGCCTGCTTCATCTTCTACTTCTCCTTGTCATTTCTATTCCCAATACTATACTGAATCCGATTCCGATTCCCATTACGTTTGATACTATTACTAGTTGGCAGCAAGTTTATTTCAACTTTTTTTTTGTTCGTCTCTTGCTCTTCCGTTTTTCACATCTTCGTTACTTTGCTTTCACTACCAGCAACAGCATCAAAGGCGCTTGCCTCCCTTGTCCCTTCGCTTACCCCGCAGCAACAAGAAATGAATGCGCTTCAAATTGTTGGCAACAAATTTGTTGCCATTGAGGCTACATGACTGGCAACCGACCGAGACGTTTGAACAAAAGCGAACTAATACCAGTGACTATATATAAAAAGTATATGTATAGAGCTAGTATGTACAATGGAAATGCTCGTACACCAACTTATCAGTAGCACAGTGTGTGTGTGTGTGTGTACAGAAGGTGCCATCGTATCAATTGCGCTTCGTTTCTTTTTCTTTGCCATCTTATCGATGTGTCAATTAAATGGTCTTACTGTAATGCATGTGTTAAATGTCATCCGTATTAAGTAGAAGTATGTATGTACATATCGCAACCTGTCAAGCGCTTAGCTAAGCCAACGATACATACATATGTTTATGTGTATGTATGTATTTGACATGTCAGCAAAGCTAGCAGAAGACATGAAGTGAAATAAGTTGTTTAATTTATATCATTTTCTACCATTTAATATTTGTAGCAATTTTAGCTGAATTATAATTTTGCAAATTTATTGCAGAACTTTGAGGAAAAACAATTCACGCAAGAGAAAATCTAAAATGCTTGGCTGAACGCAGTGCAAATTGTTCTAAAATTAATTAAATCACAAAAAAAAGTTGTTACTTTAGTTAATTAACATATATATATTATATCTACATATATATAAAAAAAAGTGAGAGGAAAAGTAATCTAGCACTACTAAAAAATAATACTAAATTTTTGACATGATATTAAATAAAATTCTATGGTAAAAGATAATAGCTGGAAATATATTTCTCCATACACAACATTCATTAGAAAATTTTCATTTGCACATTTTCGCTCTAACAGTTAACAACAAAATGTAATTTGTACACTTTTCAACATGAATATTTATTGAGATACGAGCAGAAAACCAAAAACTAATTGAAAAGTTTAGCAGCAATTTTCATATGAATTTTTGCCTTAACGGTAAACTCATGTTGCTCTCGACCACATCAAAAGCAACAACAATTTTTCATTTGCAAACAGATATGAACATTTTTTTCCAAGAATTTAAGCTCAAAGCGAATTCAAATGAAATGAAATTTTAAACATGGTATTTTCTACGAACTTACTTTATTTTCAACTACATAACATGTTTACAATTTATGCTGAACTAAATATGAATACAAAAAATACATATATGTATGTATATATAAATGTATTTATGTCAAACCGCAAAATTCTATTTTCGTTGCTAACAAATTGATGGCAAAAACAATATTTGTTAGCGGAAATTAGTTTTGCTGTAAATAAAATTGAGAATAAGCTGAAAGAGATTTTTGCCAATAAACGACTGATTTATATTACACACAAATAAAGTTGATTGAAAATTGTAATAGTAAAATGTTATATATAGTAAATTAAGCCGATTTCACATCGATAAGGACTACAGAAATATTTCTATTGAAAAAACTACAGGTTTCAAACGAACAGAAAGCAACGAAAATAATCCTGTCAAATGTGTATATAGAGAAAATTCATACATATATGCAGCAACAGTTTTTCAATGTATTTTCACATATTTTCTATTAAATGAAAAAAAAAATTACACAAATGTTTCCTTTAAATAGCAGAGATGCCAATAAAAAAGTATCAACGGTGAAAACTGTTGGGTAAACTTTGCAGAAAAACCTCAACAACAGCCGAACCCACATGCGATAATGAAACATGCAAGTTAAAAAGAATGTAATAAAAAATATGTGAAAACAAAATTAAAATTAAATACCACAAAAAATGCAAAAGCGTAGAGAGATGAAGAGAAATGCAAGTGTAGCCAACCAAAAGCAACAGGAATTGCAACAGCAACAAAAAAAAAAAAACCAAATAATGAGAAGCCACATACATATGCACACACCCGTACTTATAAAAACCGAAAATGTATTAAATTTTAAGGATGCTCATTAAAAAAATATTAAAATACAAATTTCTATGGTAACACACACATACCATACACACACTAACACATATGTATCGTGTATTATGAAAATACAAATATGTGAAACCGTCTGCATGATGGCATTAACATGAGTTCGTCCCTTTTCCATCCCTATAGAAGGGTGTACGCTGGGACCGCATTAAAATTGGCATCACACACACACACACACACACACTAATGTAGTATGCCAGCACATTAAAACAACGCCAAACCCAAGCACCCACCTAACCCCGTAGTGCCACGCCCAACTCTCAACGAGACATCTAAAAAGGGGTTAGAGGGCGAGGTCAGCAGCAGAGAGTGTGGAGAAAGGGGTTAAGTCAACGATATGTGAATATCAAGATTTAATTTAAAGTTAACTAAGTAAGATTAAGCTTTAGCATTGCACTCACACAAAGACACACACATACACACAGTGCAGAGTGTAAACGTGTTTAAAGGGGATGGGTGGTGTGGTACAAGAAGAGAGGAAGGTGCTGTACTCGTATCAAGTAGAGCAGAAACTCTTAATAAAGCAATTGCCTCTGGCAGTCAAAAAGTAAACGTCGACGTCGTGCAGCAACCTGATTACGAGAAAGGGAATATCAGCAGGAGACGGAAGAGAGAGCACCTCGGTCCAGGGCCACGACCTCGCCATATGTGTGAGTGTGTGTGTGTGTGTGTCTGAGACCCATGATATAGCATCAATGTTTGCTTCAGAGAGAGAAAGAGAGAGAGAGAGAGAGAGAGTGAGAGAGATGGCACATTTGGGTGGGTGGGTTTCATTTTGGTTTTGGTTTGACTATTGCGTATGTTGTAGGATCTGTGTGTGTGTGTGTGTGCAGCAGCTGCAGATAAAAGAAAATCACACAACTCGAACCAAACTGAAGAGAAGAGAGGAGACACGAGGGCACACAGCAGCAGCAGCGGGTCCAGCAATATCAACTAACCATAATTATATATTGAATAGCACAACCAGAAGAAATTCGAAACGACAAGCGAAGCATAACCAACCAACGATGGACTGAATTTAATTAGCTTTTCGCAATCTCAATTGCAATTCACTGTGGAATGTACATCAAATACTGAAATTATTAATAGTATGTTGATAACGCGAATTGAAAAGATTCTTTGTCTAACTAAATAAAACTTAAAAGAGCTCGTTAAACTTAAAACAATGTCCTCAGTTCTGCACTAAATTTCACTTCGTTGGATTGATTGTAAAAAATCCCTAAAGAAAATCGGGTATAAGTAATTATTAATCTTTTCATTTCAAAAAAAATTCTTTAAAGCATAAACAGATGTAAAAAGGAAATCTTAAGTATTTTAACAACATTAATAAATAATTTTACTAATTTTATTTATTAATATTCATTTTCTAATATTTTAGTATATTTTTTGTTTAAATTATTTTTTAGTTTAACTTTTTTCGAAATTGTCAACTAATATTTCATAGCTAAATATATACAGTGTAGTAAAGGATTGCATAATGTCAAACACATGTTTGAACCACTGTGCGCTGCAGCTTATGAATCTGTGTTTTTGCAGCAAAGGGCAAATTACATAGCAGCCACCAGCAGCAGCAGCAGCAAATGCAGCAAGCAGCATATTATTTGCAGCAGAGCAGCAACACCACAGCGACAGCAACTTCGGACACATAAAATACAGCAGCAGCAGCCATAGCAACACCAACAACAGCAGCTTCAAAAAACATTAATAATACAAGCGACAAAAACAACACTAAGGATTTTAAAGGGTCCACAAGACAACAAAAAAATACAGGGAATTCATTGCATTATTATCTCTCTCTCTACCTCTCCCCGAAAGATATTTGAGCAAGACAGAACCTGGCCAAAATAAATTTAATGTTAACATAAAAAGCAAGTTTTTTTTTTGGAAAAAGCTAGTTTTGCATTTTATAATCAGGGCAAAACGCGGGGGTTGAACAATGACAGTCCAACCCTCGTTTAGGGTTGAAGGTTGAATGGTGGGTGAAAAAGTGAAATAGTGAATGGGTGAAAGGGTGACTATGCGACTACTGTCTACTGACTTTGGCATGTGCTGCATTTGATGATGATGCCCGGGCTGCCTGAGCTGGTTTTTGTCTCACTGCATCAAATAGCAGCTGCGCTGCGAAGGACAGACAGAAAGAGCCCAGAGCCTTGCAGAGAGGACAACGTCGGGTTCGAGTTATATGTTTTTATTTTGGGTCTGCCCTTTGTCTGCTTTGTCAAAGGGAAAATTTTATATGATTTTTAATGCTTCGCGCTTCATAAAAATGTTGCCGTGACTACACACAACTCAAAAAAACGCACAGAATGCAAATAAATTGGCTTCACATGGCTTCACAGCCATACAGACAAACGTATAATACTATTGACAGTACCCTGAAGCCTTTAAGCCAATTTATTTTATGTTTATGGCCAGCACTTTACCTTTATTTCTATCTCTCCTTCGATTTTTTTATGCTTAACACTGCACAAAATGGCCAGCAACATTTTTTGAATACATACATGAAATCCTAAAAAAAAAATAATGTTTACATCACAAAGTTGCTTCAACTTTGGACAGGAATTTATGCATAAATATCTTTTGCATTAGCATATTTTACACATTTTGTGTGGAACTTTTTCAACAAAAACTAACTAGAACACGAAGCTTTCGCAAACTATACAAAAATGTGTCAAATTCCAATTAAAATTGTTAAATTTACTAAAAACTTTTCATCTTGTCTTATCGCATTTAATTTTAATTTCATAATCAATTTTTATAAAAACTCAAACAAAATATTTGTTATTAAAATTTTGCAAATTAGTTGTCATATTATTCTGCTTATCCAAGCGAATTTAATTTGAAAAGGAAGTTCAGTTAATACATATTTCATATTCACTGTTTTTTTTTGTTGTTGTTTTAAGTTTATGCATAATATGAATATTTAATTCAACCAAATGGCAAATAATTTGCATATTTAATGAAGCAACACTTCATTTTAAGCAAATACAAAAGTGGGCGCCCAATTACAGTGAGCATTAAAAGTATGCAACCGCATTGCATTAATGGTTGCCTAGCAACTGGCTCGTTAAAGCCAACCAAAGAGAAAAAATTAAATAAAACCAATTAAATATAAAAAAAAAAACGCTGAATGCAACCAACAAAAACAAAATAACAGCGAAAACAACAAAAAGTAAATGATAATAACAATGCTCACACACACACACACATACAGTCATACAAAACCATTTGCGCCCGGGAGCAATAAACGGTTACGCAATTTAATTGCGCACAAAATGGCAGCCAGCTACAACAAAAGTAAATACAAAATAAAATAAAAAAGCGAAACAAAAAGAGAGAGAAATTCAACTGCCTAAAGCTTGATTTAAAATAGCAGCAGCATAATTAATATAAAATAGAGAACGCACAGTTGGAAATTTACGTTCATATGCACAAAAACCAGTTCAATTTATTTTTAAAAATGTATTAAGTTGGCAGATTTATTTTTTAACCCTTTGGCTATTAAAAGTGGTTTAAGAAAGTCTTAAATACAAGTTGAGAACTCGAATAAAATATTTATCAAGTTGGTTAAATGATGTTTAAAACTCTTAAGAATTTATTTAGTACCTAAAACACATTGAAATTGGCCCGAATGCAGATTGAAAACAAAATGTAGAGATCGACTATATTGACTTTCCATTCATGTATGTGCTTTTTCATCAAAATATTTGAGACATTCCGAATCATCCTTACAAAATAACATTAATATCAGCTGATTATTTAAGCAATCTCAGGCATTCATCATAGTTGTGCTTTGTTTCAGGGTATTTCATAGTCGATATTTATGTCAGCAAGCCCGTTTTGTATTAAATTTGTTGAATTTTTCCCCGAAGGCCAATCACAACCCTTTTTTATATTACTTCATTTTAACATTGAACGCCATACTTTTGCATATATTTATTTATTTTTATACAACTACAAAAAAAGTCGGCACACCAAAAAAAATAAACCCTTAGAAACATTGAAATTGAAAATTCAAATTAGGTTTTTCTCGCGCACACACACGTCAAAGATAAGTGTCAAAGTATTTGCATAGCGAATGGAAAACGTTTGTCAGCCACCTGTCGTCATATATTACTGGATTGCTCTTATTCTGATAAATAAGCAAATATTTAATGATGCCTCCAACAAGCATACAGATGCCAATTAAGTAAAAGCTTGGGCCATTTAGTGCATGCTGTCAATTCGCATTTACTACTATTAGGAAGGAGCGAGGCCTCGAGCCATCTCTCACATCTTCGTTCTGCTTATTACGAATTATAAACACACAGTATTTTTTTTTTATTATTATTTTTATTTGCGCTAAGTATGAAGGACCTTTTTTTAATGCTGCCTGGCGGCTGAGAAGTCGCATTTGACTAATTTTCATATTGCTTTCTTCGCCCTGTTCATCATCACAATATTGCTTTGTACAGCAGGGAACTTAGAGGCACAACACCCACAGGCCATTTTTTCTTAGTGTCAAAGCCAGCACACACACTAACACACTAACACTAATGCACATACGTATACACTTTTAATGCGTGTCGCTCACATTTTATGAGCTGTCGCAAAGTGCGAGAGGGCAAAACGGCAAACAAAACAGAAAGGAAAAAAGAAAACAACCAAGTAAAATAAATATAAAAAAAGGAAGTGCGCGTTCAGCCAGCTGTGACCAGCATCGCAAATAAATGAAAAAAGTTGAACCAAAATCATGATGAATGATTACAGCAGCAGCATAACGAACAATGTATACGCTTTCAATAAGAAGAAACTACTCTAGCTGCAATCTGATAAATAAGTTTATTGTTATACAAGCGAGGTATGTGATGAAATTTGTTTTTACACAGCAGATTATAACTATAATTAAATAAATTTTTGATTAATCTTGTTAAACAATTCATAACATAACATATAAGCCAAAGGTTCAGTGCTGAAAAGCAAACGAATATCAAGTAGTCAAGTAAGCAAACAGAGCAGCAAAAGAGCATCAACAGCAGCAGCCATATTGCGACCATAGGTAGAAAGTTATTGGACATGTTGGATCCGCTTTTTATTTCTATATATATTTTTTGTTTATATGTCAAAGTCTGTTGACTGGCAGTTGATTTGATTTGAAGATAGTACTATAACTGAATGACAGCCAAACAATTGCGCAATTTGGGTTTGAATTTAAATTGAATTTTGAAGCACTAATAAATTGCACAACAACGCAAAAAAAAGTACAATAAAACAATAATAAATATTTTGCAAATTTGCAATTGAATTGTTCAAAGTAATTGGAGGAGAAAATCGTGCGTATAGTATACAAATCTCACATTTCATGTTTATTCATTTGAAAATAATACGCATACGCAGCGTTTGGTTTTAATTTAAAGCATTTCTTTTTGCGATAATTTGTTGTGCGTTTTCAATTAACACAAAATTAATTTACATGCCAGCAACATGCGCACGCTGCATTTGAATTCCAATTTCAGTAATCAAGAATTCCAATTAGCTGTCAAAATAAGCCGCAAGTCATTCCATGTACTATATGATATAATATTTAATTTATAATTGCAACTGCTGTAGACACAAACAAACAGAAATCCTTGAAATCAAATACTTTAACTATTATATGCATCGGTAATTATGCTGGCAGTTTATTTTTGATGTATTGTAAAACGAAATGGAAAACCAATTTTCTTCTTCATTTGCTGGAAGCTGCAAGGGGTTGGAAATTTGCAACATTTTCAACAAATGACGTTATAATTACACCACAAATTTACGCCCACACACACACAAGCAGGCCGCAAAATGTTTGAAATTATTATGCTTGTGTGTCATTACATTTAATTAACCACACCCACGCACTGTCTGTGTATGTTTGTGTGGACGACATCAAAAGCATTCAGTGTGTCTGCAAGTACCTCTTATTTTTGTAATTAGAGGTCCGTTCAAGCACACATACTACGCAGCCATCCTTTGCCATAATATTATCAATTATGCAGCAAGGCAGCAGTTCACCTTTCTGCCATTCTACCTGATTGGCGCCACTCGACGCTCCTTGCTGAAATTTGTGGCCTTTAATTAGTGTCAAGTGCAGCACAAACAACAACCGAACAGCAAACAAGGAGTACTAAATTCAATTAAACTAAATTGCTTAATTTCTACATAAATAAGCTTGAATTTTCTTCTGAGAATTTCTTTATACACACATCTGTCTGTCTGTATGTACATATATGTATATATATTTGAGATACTTGCGGACAAAAATGTTCATAATTGCATGGTCCTAAAAAGTTGTGCGATTTCTATTTGAGTTTGTGACTTGATTTACCCGGAAAACGACAACTTGTTGCTGTTGGGTTTTGGTCTGCGGTTGACTAAACAATTTTCCAAACTTATGCCCTTCAAAATAGAGTGGCGAAGCAGGGTCAGAGGTGTTGAAGGGAAACAGACTTCCAGCACATATGCGAACAAGAAACCCCCAATCAAACATTAGAAAAGTAATGGGCGTTCGTCTGAAAGTTATCCTGTAACAAATTTGGAACATACCTAAATACTAAAAAATATGTTTTACGATGGGTAATTTACTATTGGCTATGACAAAACCGCACACTTTTGAATACGAGTCGGTATTAAAAATATTATTAAGACTTACCAATAATTTGTATACCAATTAGTATTTAAGTAATGCTTTTGGCCTCCTACAAATATTTCTTAATTCTATCATATCTCAACTAAATCGTTAAATGGGTATAACTTTTATAAAGAAAACGAAACTAAGCAACACAAAAAGAAAAAACCCCCCAAATCCTAACAATCCCTTGATTTATTTCTAATACTTACAAACATGCACGCACGCCCACACACACACACTGTTTAATACATATATCGGATGGTAAATAGAGCAAGTGAACAAGAACAAGAAAAACTTTCGTCCGAATCTCCCGCAGGAACTAAATTGTGCCAGAGGCGGTTTCTTTGCTATCTTTACCGCTAACAAACCTACCATCATCACACAGCTCCCCTCCCAAACCTCTTTTTCGTTTCAACCTACCAAAGTCTGCTTCAGATATTGTTTAGATACTGGTATCCTGAGTGAGTGCTGCTCAGGGCTCTCAAGGAAGTGCGCAAAAAGCACGAACATGCAAAGTAAAGCTAAACGAAAGTGCCTCAATTTAAGTTGTAAGCTGATTTGCTACAGCACACAAGTAATATGACAAAATACACACACACAGTCAAACACACATGTGTGTGTGTGTGAGTTGTTTTGCCTTTGCCGGCAGCTTACTGAAGCAGAAAAACTTTTGGCTGTAACTTCAAAAGCAAATGCTCAAAATTAAGGCAAAACTTTTTGCCATTTTTTCTCTATACTTTCTTCTTCAGTTGCTAAGAGTATGCTAAGTTTGTCTTGCAGTTTGCCTTGTGATAAGTATTTACTCAAAGATTTTTATATAACCATAACCAGGATAAAGAACTCTTGATGATTCCAAGCTAAATCAACTAGCAAATTTAATCAAAATATGCGGGAAAACAAAGGAACAATTTATTAAGGAGTGAATGTTGAAGTTGATGATACAAAAAGATTGTTTTTTGGATTCAAGAACATGAAGAAGATAAAAAACAGACCAGATACTATGTTTATATTTAGATTAAGTATTTTATTAAAAAATTTAAAAGGAAAACGCAATAATTAAAATGATTAATAATTTAAAATTAAAAAGGTCTAGTCACAAATGAAACTTAAATACTTAAAGTAGCAGCAAGGGTAACTTAAATTTATCATTAAAAATAAAAGAAAATGGGCATACAGAATTGCTTGTTTTGAACCGGACGCGTCTTGTCTTTGAGTTTGGCTTCGTTTTTTGGTCTGATTTTGACATAAATCCCTTTGGTGCTAAAGCAATTTATGCGGTTGCAGCTATCACAGGGACGCAGGACGAGAATATATATATGCTTATATGTACGGATGTGTGTGTATATCTTTGCCTTTTTGGCAAAGCTCATATGCATTTGACTGGGTTTTTCGGTTATGGTTGCTCGCTTGCTTGGTTGTTTGGTTTCTTGGTTGCTTAGTTCACAGATTGCTTGCTTCTGGCTGCATAAGTGCAATTTTATGTTTTGCCCAAGAGTTGATAAATGGCACTGGCACTGGCACTGACTGCCCACCATCCCTAATCGTATTTCACCCGCATAATGTATGCATTCAATATGCGAATACAAATCTCAAATGCCAAATTCCCAAGCCCCAAAAATCCTCAACTATTTATGTATAAACAATAACAAGAATACATAGAGAAAAAAAAGTAAATTTCTGCGCATAAATCTACAAATCGTCTTACAAATACACATATTTATTTTTATGTTTATGCCACGCCTACCGAGCATAGCTAACCTGCCTACCTTTAGCTTAAAACGTGTTCGCAAACAAATACTCCTCTTACCTTTCCAAAACAAAAAAAACAATACCCAAACATTTCATGTCATAAATTTAACGATATAAGCGCGAGAAAAAAAACATTCACAAAGCCAGTGCCCAAATAAAAAGCTGAAAATACTTTTTAAAAAACAATTAATGACGAAGATTTAATACTCTTGATAATCCAATTCTTTCCATTAGCTGTAAAGAATTAATAGGAAATAAATAACAAAAATTAAAACGTTAAAAAAAAAAAAATAGCAGAAAGTATTTCAATTTGCAATAACGTTAAAAAAGGTTTGTTAAATAAATATTAAATGGAAAATCTTTAAAATACTTTCTCACTTTTCGATGCATATTTTTCATCAGTTTAAATCTGTTGCAAGCTTCCTTTATTTGCCAAAATACTCTTCCACGAATACTTAAGACCATAAATATTGATTTACAATTTTTGGGTGCTTTCTTTTTGTGTTTTTAGAACATTAATTTATTTTGGGGCGTAACCAAAACCCATCGATATGGTCTTTACTCGATTTCTGTGTAACACGTCGGTGACCGATAAATTAATTCAACCATAAAAATCAAACTGTCTGTGAAAATTGCAGATTATCAGCTTTTTTAATAGCTTCATTTTTGTAACAATACGAAGAAAGTTGAAAAGTCTTGCAAATATTTTTTCAATATACAAATACGTATAAATACATATATTCAGCAGGACTTTGCACATTTAATTTGTCTTTTGCTTTAGAATTTATTTTTAAAAAATCAAAAACATTCAAACACGAAGTTTCTAAAGCAATTGTTTTCTCCAGATGGTAAAGCAGATAAGAGGCGAAGTTGGGTCAGAAATTGGGCGTTTACTTGGCAAAGTTCACGAGCATCGTTCATAGCGCCATCATCAACAACAGCACAACCAACAACAACAACAACAATTTCTCTTTTCGATTCCTTCGTTAGCAATACTTTTTAGAATAAATTGTGGCTGCCGTGATGGGCGGGCGGTTGAGAAATTTTCGAACATGGCTAAAAGCTTTGGGGTAGCAGGGCGTGAGTTTTTTGGGTTTTTGGTTGTTTTAGCGGATGCGGATGCTGACTACGGATTCGCTTCGTTTGATGCTTTCACGTTTTTGTTGTTGTTGTCGCTGGGGAGTGGAAAATTAATTGCATGCAAATATTGGTGGAGCGGCGCAAGTAAATATAATTTTGTTGTTTGCTCATAAATACGCATTATTGTTTGTCAGAATGAAAATGAAATCGAGCAGCAGCAAAAACAGAATTTAACACACTAACGTAAAACAAGCAAAACAAAAACGATGATAAAGAGCTCAAACAAGAGTTACTCGCTATGCAGTGTGTATATATATAGTGTGTTGGTTACTTGAATAGAATATTATATCCAATTATTCTATTTCTCTATCCATTTCTATTCCTTTATGAATTCTCAAATTTAAACGTGGTATATAAAATACAGACGTTGACAGCTTCGATTAAATTTTAAACCATACATTTTTGGGCTTTGGGGTGGCATTTATTACATGATACATGAGCGGCTTTGATGAACATTATCTAATCGCTTTAAACAGTTTCTGAAAATGTTGTCGCTTAATTAGCACCATTATCTTTGATGGGGTCACGCACAGCTGAGCGAGCAGATAAAACGCCAAATCCAAAATATATAGGGTGGCGCTGATTATTCCGTATGAATTGAAATTATTTTCAAGTGATAGAACCTTTTAATGAACAGGCATGTTAAGCTGAGTTGGTGCAGGTGAAAGCGAACTGCTTTTGTGATTTTGAAGTTCACTTTACTTTACTTTCCAGCCTTTAACTTTAATCCCATTAAAATTAATGTTTGAAGTGTAGCGCTTAATTGGCACAAGCACTTCGCTTATCGCACAATAGCTTCTTTAGCCAAAACTTTTGCCCATAAATTATTACATCAAATTAGTCGCACAACCCTCAAGCAAGAAACTTGCGCACAAACAAAAACTGTGCAACAATATTAAATTTTTTATAAAACAAGAAAAATACCCTCCCCTGCCTGCTTGTTTGGACTAAGATGAAATATGGCTGGCAGCCTGGCTAAAAGTTAAATAATCACAGCCATGTCAGATAATAAATGATTAACGTGCTATGAACTCCTGTCACACTCAAATCTCAGCCATCTTTTTTGGTCATTTATATTTACTAACGTGAAGTCAACAAAAGAAATGGCATGCACTTTAAAGTTTAATATTTGAATATTAAATCCAATCTATGACAAACGTACAGTGTTTATACCCTGTACAATAGAAGACTGTGATGGGGAGACACAACAGATTACTTTAAGTATATTTTATTCACTTTTCTGTTGATTTTAGAGATTTTAAAGAACTGTATTTATACAGAATACAAATTTGTAAAGTATATTTATATGTATATATAATCTTCAGGGTATGTACAAGCCACGCAGGTCGCACTACCACATTTTTATTTCTTGAAATTACAAACAACTCAAACAGCTGCTATTAAACTTAAAATAAATGTGCCATATTCAAAAGCCCAGCAGGATTAGAATTTTAAGTCGGGCACGAAAAATAAATTAATTAAAAAATGTATTTTGATTTATGCTTATAGCGAAATTGAAGCAAAGCCGGCAATTGAACTAATGCATGAACAATCATACTACACATAAAATATATATTGAATATTGTATTACACGAAACATTGCACAATACTCGAAAATTTAGAAACTCAATTGGCACAAAAGTGCCGTACCGCGTATTATCCAATGAGAGATGGGTGTTTTGGGATTACAATCGAGCAGCATGGCCACAACAAAATTGGTACTGTGTCCCGTTGTGGACAAGATGCCACGCCTTTCTGCCGTTTTATATAGGGGACACAAATAGTTGTGCCTATCGGGCAGATCAGAGCGTTTTAGAGGTCTCAACCATATCAACGGCATTGTATCGAACAATATGCGTGGACGCGATTCCATAAGATATTTATTGTTGCGATCCCAGCAAGCGCCTTCCAAGAAGATGCCATAAACGTAGACACCATCGGCAGGCGCGTTGACTCCAACTCTTTGTGTCTCCTCCAGCGACAAAATCTGATAGTCAAAGGCCAGCAGATCTATGGAAATAACATATTTGCGGGCATAATTCTGCTGGGCGCCCGTTAGAAAAGCCTGTGTAAAGAAGAAACCAGATAGCCAAAAGGTCGCAGGTGCTCCATGGTCGTACCAGTGCTGTAAAAGAAATGACACAAGGTTTTTAAATTCAGGTCAAAGCTAGGACAAGTGCCCTGATAAACAAACGAGCTGCCAGGACAACAAACAATGCCTGGTTGCCATGCCAACAATGTTGACTCGATTGCGAACTACAAGAATACAAGAACTTACCTGCAGGAATTCAAGACGTCGCAAAAAGTCATTCACATAGCTGCCAAGTGGCTTTAGACTGGGGTAGGACTTGCTGGCCCACATTGCTGGAATTTTTGCAATCAGCACAGATTTGTACACGGCTTCCACAGCAGGAGTCATGACCACCAAACCTAAAGGAAAGATAAAAACAAATTAAAATCAAATCCAAGTCAGCTTTGTCAAATTAATCAATTATCAATTTTATTTTCCCTTAAACTCAATTAAAGAACTTTCAACAAACGTGCAACACTTAAATGATTATTGTGTCTTTTCAATTATTGTGTGATTAATTAGTTGGAAAATTGCAAGCACAGGATCCTGGCATCATGAATGTCCTTTATGAGGCGAAACGTATGCGGCACAGCAGCACCACATCAATGCACAGTGCACCCAGCGTTGAGCAGCTAAAGCGTGTGCGAAGCAGTTCCAAGGAACAGCTTCTGGTGGAACAGCAGCCAAAGCACGCCAAACGTGTTACCTTTAGCAAGCATCGAAAACTACAACAACAAACCACCGTAAAGGATAGTGAAATGCAAACGGGTTTGACATCGTGTCTAATAACAAATCCCTCAATCGACTCACGCGTCACTGGCGGTAAGCACTTTATGGGTTTTTGAGGTATAAAATGTCCACTTAAAACCTATCCACACTCATGTAAAGGTGCCAACAATCCGGCGGAACGAAAAGTGGGTTGGTTGGCACGAACGGACAGTGAATGTCAGTTTAAGGCGCCGGGCATTGATTTCCTAACGAATCGGGAAACTGATGTGCACACATTCGAGGTTAAGATGCGGGAATCGGTGCAGAGCGTCAAGGATTACACAACCAAATGTGACTATTTTCCCACTTATGTGGATAAACGACGCTTCAAGGATCAAACTACACAAACACTTTACAGGTAGGTCAACAGTTTTTTTTAATGACACTTCTATGGGTTAAGTTAGGCCGGCTGACTCTCTTAAACAGCGTCGAGCATAAAATGGGGCCGGTGGGACTTATCTATAGCCCTGTTATTATTTTTATTGAATCATCATCTTAACAAACAGGGAATCTTCTGCACAAACTTTGGCCTATTTGCCTGAAATCACAGACAAGGAGCAGGATGAACATTTGGAGCTCTTCAACCTGTCCTCACTGTTGCCGGGCGATAAGCCACCCGGTCTATATGAGGTGGAAATTTTAGAGCGAGCACGCAAACGTTGGGCCTTCAACAAGGCGCTAAAGACAAGCTTTAAACGACAAATGCAGGAGGCTCGGGAAATGGCGATTAAAAGTAAATATCGCCCTATATTGGAGGCTTTTGAGTGGGAGCATTGGATGGAACGGGAAGAGTATATACAGGAGTGTCAGATGATGCGATTGGAAATTGTAATACGAATGTTTGACAAGCGTGAGAAACAGATGCACATCGACTCGAAGACGCGAATTGAGGTTGCCTGTGAAGGCATTGAGAAAAAACGACAGCACGGATTGGCCAAAAATGAGGTGGAGTATCAACGTGCAATGAGACGACTGCAGATAAAGAATGCGGGTATCTCACGACGCTGGGTTAAGCAGAGTCCCATGTATGCTTTGGGTTCACCCTGCTCAGAGTTCTATGGACCACTCATTAGACACGGTGTAGATCCAGCGCGTCGCAGTTTTGTGGGCGATGGAAGAAAGGCGTTCGATATGCGTATCGATGATTTGGAAAAGCGTGTGAATATGGATAAGCTTCAGTGCCCGTTCACCAAACTCAAGGAATGGTCAAAGCCCAAGGAGTATGTGAAGGAATACGAGCAGAACTTCTGCTCCGACAAGCATTTGCAGAAACTATATGAATCTCTAAAGAGTCTACGCTCGCAGGCAACAAAGCAAAAGACAGCGCCCAAGTGTCTTAAGCGACGACCCAAAGCCGTCTCCGAAGAAGAACGCATGTCCTTCGACTATCATGAGGTGCAAAATATTAAGAATTATTTCCAGGACCGACGCAAGACGGCAATGTTGCGTTCAATTGAGAAAGCCTCGGTATATGAAGAAAAGAAAATTGCAATCGATCGTTATATTGGAAACACTGAGGTAAACCAGAATAGTCCAAACCTAGCCAAGGAGTTGACGCGCGAACGACGCCATGAGGATCTGGAACAGTTATTGCACATGTATGAGGGCAGCTCGATTGGCTGGATAATGCAATTCCTATCAGAGGAAATGGAACGATTGAAGGAGCAACGCAAATTGCACTTCTTTTCGATACTAACGCAAAAGGAACGCTGGCGTCGTGAGGCTGCCGAAGCCGGTCTACGCCAAAAAGAAAACAATATGCGTCTTATATACGAGGACATTTTCCAGCAGAGCAACCAGGTGCACACAGAGACCGCTGAGAACTATATCGATACGATACTTACCACAGATATGGCACACATTGCTGAGCGCAATGCGAGCGAAACTGTTACATTGATGGCCAAAGAAATCGATAGGGATATTGAGCGTTGGCTGGACAAAATCAAGTTGATTCAGACACCACTGACTTATGAATCGCTTCGACTTATGCTGCGCGATATGTTTTTTCCGGAATTGAGTTCGTTGCTATTGAAACACGAGTCTGAATTGATAGTCAAATATATAATTGAAGATGTTCTATTCGGTGGGATGTGGGAAGAACTGGAAACCTATGATATAGCGAGCACAATAGCTAGCGATTTGATTGATCGACTGATTGATAATGATCTATATCTATTCTCCACAGAAAGTGAGAGTGAGGAGCCTCAACGCGGTTCCTGGTATGAATCGGAGGCTATCATTAGGAAACTTATACGTCAGGCGGTTCCGGGACGTCGCTGGAAGACCGAAACGGAGCGTATTGTACATGAGAACTGTACGTCACTAATGGATGATATCTTTACGATTATTATGGAGAAAATGGATGCGGAACCGAAAGAGATGCAGCCAATTTCTTTACGTAAGTTTCCATCCCATGCTGCATTGTCACCAGATGATAACATACATGAAGCCGATCAAGCGGTAATGGACGAAACAGCTCTCAACGATACCATTAATGATGAAGATTCAGTTGTTATGAGGCACATGCGTACTCAAATCCTAACTCTGATCAAGAAATTCAAGAAGGACAATGTCACCAAAGCTCTGGCTACAGACGAAATGTTTAAAGAGTTTGAGGAAAGGAATACGGCGGTCGATTCCCTTGTCAATTTGACAGTGTACGAGAATGCAGATACAGAGCCAGATCAAGAAGAAAATGAAGTCGTTTTTAGCGTAATTAGCTCCATGAACATTGGCAACGACAAAGATTTTACATTGATGCGTTCACATCCCCGTTACGATGAGCTGATACGAAAATCAAGTACGATAAGCAATATTGGCATTAATTTTGGAGAAAGTGAATGGCAAACGCACAAAGAAGGTCAGCTAATTGGTGAGCTCAACAATATGATTGCCTTGGATAAAGATGAGATGAAATTCAGAATAGAAGAAGATAAGGAGTACAGAATAGAAGAAGAATCTGAGTATGAGGCAGATGATGAGCGCAGCTTGTGGAATATTGCAACCGGTGAGGAAGAGGAAATAAACGATGTGGAGGACGATGTGGAGGACGATGTGGAGGACGATGATTTGATCCTTAAGCAAGATGACATTGTCGAATACGACAAGAAACCAAAGGGCAAAAAAAATATTGTCAAAGATGACATCGCCAAATATGACATCATCAAAGATAACATCATCAAAGATGACATGGTCAAAGAGGATATCGTTGAAGATAATACCGTCAAAGATGGAAAAGAACAGCAACAAGATGTCATCGAAGAAGAATATAATACTTCCGATAAAGATGAAGATCGAGCAGAGCATGAAATTAATATGGCAATAGAACCGGTGGACGATGATGACGACCAGTTGGAACGCAAATCACAATCCGCGTCGACTTTCAAAGCTAAACTAGGAGATAAAACCCAAAGCGGCGTAAGAAGTGATTACGAATTGGAAACGGCCCACGATGATGACGACGATACCGCAAGTCAAGTGGGAATTCCTCTTGAAACACAGCCGTCGAACATGCACACGATTCGCGAATAATTCACAACAATTAACTACAAAAAGTTTGTTACAAAATTAATTCAAATTAAAAGTTAACTAGTTATGATCATACCAATACAAATAGATGTATAAAGTTGTTTTCAATAATATACACTTACCCTTGATGCCCTTCTTCAGCGTTATCAAACTAGTGCGAATTGTGTTTAAAAGAACATTGAACCGAACCATTTCCTGCACCAGCACCGTATTCATGCTTTGATGATAGATCGTTGGATATTTCAGAAGTGCCGCTTCCCGATCGAACAGCTTGGGCAACTTTTCTAGTATATCGGTGGCAACATTTGTGACCACCTCCTCGGGTGTCAATGCCTTGGAGCCTTCGCTGTCGTCTTGTGAGGCACTTGTGTCCTTCAATGGCATTTGGTAGAGTGCAAGGAAGGGTGGACAGGTTGTGGGATAAGTGGGTAAGGATAAATTTTCAGGAAAGCGACGCGACAGCACATCTACATAAACTCTTTGGGTTTTCTCCAGTTTCTAAAGCGCAAGCATTTGAAAGCAATAACACACAAAAAACTAACTGTTACAGAAACCAAAAAAGAGACGCCATGGAATATCAAAGCAACTTACTCGTTTCTCATTTAGGTCCTGTATGACACGATGGGAGCATATAATAAAAATGAGTTTAAAGTTCACTGGGTAAAAGGAGTTAAATTCGGTTACACCCTAGCGAGGTTTAATGTAATTTTACCTTATTGCCTCTGCAAGGGGTACACACATACAAAACTCACTGTATAAATATTAAACTTACCCAGCGTTCCTTTTGTCAGCAGATTGAATAATTTTAGACAAGCAATAGTTAAGCAGATTTTATAGAAGAACATTAAACATATAACTACAAGCTTATGGACTTTTATGAATACAGTTAACAAACGTAAAAGTTTAAGATCAAGGTACTTACAACCTCTACAAGCATTCTAACATACCTGTGTCAATAAAACATGAGAGAGTAACATATCTGTTTCCTGTTGATCCTTCATAATATCGGCATTGGCATGAAAACCGAATATAGATGGCGGCGATATATGAGGCAATTCACGTGTAAAGTTTATATAAAGTTCAGCCTCCTTCAACACGGGCACATAGTAGAAGCTGGTGTCATCTAGATAATAGGTTTTCTCTAGATCAATAACAGCAGGACAATAGAAACGATCCAATATCGTTTTGAGAGTGCGACGATCCCAGTCGTCAGTGACACGACCGCCATAGTTACACTCTCCCGTTAGATAGCGTAGTGCATCATAGTTTACCATGTCGTACTGATTGAGAAACATGCGCAATTGCATCAGGGATATACGAAGATCTGTCTCATTGAACTCATAGGGTATGTTCCAGCCAATGGGTCCAAAGTAGCGACGCTCCTGAATCACAGCATGAAAAAAGCACAGCGAGAAGATCAACTGTTTAAACACGCGTGGCTGGGTACAGGATTCGTACCACTCCTGATCACTTATCGGATCACTGAGCATGGAACGCGTAATATTTGAACGCAAACCCTTGGGCGGCTCATTGGTCATCTTGATGCCGTTTTGCAGCACCACAACTGGAAAATGTTCAGCTGGGTAAGAAGTAAGCCAAAGGCGAAAGTCTGGATGCGTTGAATCGGGCAACAGATTCTCACAGACCTTCTCTAGCAGTGGCATAAAACTGGCGGCTAAATGACAATTCTGCAGGACCACCCAATTGCCTAGTTTGACGCCCTCATCGATCATCTTGACAGCAATCGGACCCTGACCTTGTCCTAGTGACAGAGAGAACAAACGATTCGTGCCAAAGCCCTGATCATCAGCAAACTTAATCAACGTTGCCGTTGGATCTGATCCAGGTGTGAGTATGAATATTAAGGGCACACAACAGTGGGAGTCACCAAACGAGGCCATCAAATCAAATTGTGGTGGATCTACAAAACGTGGACCCATCTCACCGGAGACAAAGTTTAGCACAGCTGGCACCAGTTTATCTGGTCGGAAAACTCTCAATAGCAATAGTTTCTGGAATACAATCAAACGTTGCCAATTCTTTGGTATCGCTTTGTTATCCTGAGGTGTGCGCGAGTCAAAGAATTCCTTCCAACCATCTGGATTGGCAGCAACATCCTCACGTAAGCCTTTAAAGTGTGTCAAATTCGTTAGGCGACAACATTCGTCCCAATTCTGTACACCCAGCCATTTTGTGGGATTCTTATGCGGATTCTCGAGGCCAACGCCGCCCGTAAGCAGAAACATCCATTCAGCATTGTCGATTAAATTCTCGTGTTTCAGCAGATTAATGGTCAATATTAGAGAGAACAAGAGCTTATCCTGTAACAAAGCATAAAATTTATTAGCTGTTTATACCCTGAACCCATAAAATTGGTAAAAAGGGTATAATGGTTTTGTGCAAAAGTATGTAACAGGCAAAAAGAAGCATCTCCGACCCCATAAAGTATATATATTATTGATCAGCATCTACAGCCGAGTCGATATGGCCATGTCCGTCTCTCCGTCCGCCTGTATGATCGCGTAGATCTCAGAGACTACAAGAGCTAGAGACTTCAGGTTTTTAATAAATAAGTTCTCCTATACCATAAGCAGAACAAGTTTGTTTCAAAATATCGATAACTTTTCTGGTTTCCGATATACACATGGAATCGATTACAAAAAATATCGAATTTGGATAATGTAAAAATGGGGGTTGAAATACTATAACTTTTCTCAAAATTTTGTCCAAATCGGTTAAGAAACACCGGAGATATCGTAAAGCTAAGTCAGTTTTTAGTTTAGTTTAAATTGATCATTATTTGTAGCATAATTGTAGGGCGCAAGGAGTAAAATATTTATTGCAACTGGGTTCAGGGTATCTTCTAGTCGGGCTCTCCGAACTAGAGAATTGTTCTTTTAACAATAGGCAATCAAAGCATTACTTCAAATTCCATTTCACTTATCATATTTTTATTTTAATGCGGTTACGTTTTTTTTTTAACCACAAATAAATTAAAAGTCAAGCATCAAAGGGGAGCTTAGCTACGGTAAAAGGTAAAGGGCAAAGGACACAACGCATAATTGACAGAAAACATCATCAAGTTGAAAAGGACCTTGTTAAATTTTCCATCTCTCTTTTTTTTGTGCTTTTTGCACACAGTTTTGAAGCCCGGCTACGTTATCATATTATAGCCACAGTGAAAGTGCCACAGTGGGTAAAAAAGGTGCTTTTTGAAAAAGGGATTAACGTTAAGAAATTGTGTAATGAATATATTGAACGTTGAGATTTTAGAAGGAAGGTCAGGTTAAGTTTATAACCTTTTCAACAAATTTAACATACGCAATAGCTTTCCATGAATATTTTTCCACAGTGCAACATAAACGCACCTGGGAAATAAAATACAAACAGGCATCAGCATAAGGCAAAGCTGAGTTGAGCGCTGTCAATTGAAGTGGCAGCAGACGCAGAAGTCCTTAATGCCATGGAGGCCATGGAATTATTATAATGCAGTGAAGCGTAACGATACGAAAGCCACAAAGAAAATCAAGCGCCCAACAAATACGCTTCAAATGCAAAGCAATAGCATTATAACGTAATTACGACACACAAACAGGCTCAGATTGATGGAGCAAGAACGAAAAGAGTATTAAGTGACCCCAAAATAAGTGAAGCAGCGATAAGATTATAACTTTCATTGAGCTTCAAACACTTACACGCTCGAACAAACTGCGACAGATGTTAACGTACAGACTGTAGGTGAAATGATTTCTCAAGTCCTTTAAACGTGCCTCAATATCATCGACTTTTTCAGTATTATCGATGGACGATGTGTACAGATTGACAAACCAAACCAAACTGTACTGATACATAGGATCAATGTTGGCCAAATCAACTGAAATATACACAAGAGTTAGAAGAGAGTCTTTGTTAATGTTTTAGTTAGTTTACCTATGGTAAAGAATAGAATTGTTGAATGCACTGCGATGGGCACATAACTTAATCGAGCCAAATCAATCTGTTTCTCGGTGGCCTCCGTTATGACTTGTTTCTCATTGATGTCATTAGCTAAAGCTTTAGCTGAACTCAATATCTGTACAGCAGTTTCATCTTCTAGTATGTTCTCAGCTGATGAAAGTACCTCCAATATTTGATCTTCAGTTTCTTTAAGCATACGCTTATTCTCAGCACCCTGTACGATGAGATTATTCTTTTCTGCTTCCAAATCGGGCCGTTCTCTTGCAACAGTAATGCCCAGCAGCTGATCCTCTAATCCTTGTGTTGTTATCATGAAATTCAAGAGCGTCACCTTAACAGCCACCTCAGGCAAATAATGGGGATTCCTTAGCTTAGTTGTCATGTAAAATCTATAAAAATTTAAAAATTTGCATTTGAAATAGTCTGATATGGTTTTTGAACTAACCTGAAACTATGATTATATTCAATAACTGAATCGCCCAGTTTGAGGCACATTGTGCCACCTTGTTTAAATAGTTGTTTCAACAATATGGATTCGAGTATGGGATCCAGTTCCTCTCCAATGTTTTCCAACAGCACCGGCAAGCCAAATTGTATGGCATTCTCCAGCACACGAGTATAATCAGCCTGATTCAATCGAATTACACACAATTTGTTGTTCTTCTCATAGTTCTTAATCCATTTATTGGCCTGTCCCTGTGGATCAATCATCAGCGGCCAGCGACGTGCATTTCTATCAGAGAGATTTTTAAAGATGGTTCATAAGAATGCTGTTTGTCAATACCCTAAGATTGCAATTCAACTTTTTGCTTTAATAAAAAGCTTTAATCTATTTTTTCTATCACATATGTATTATTTGTGGATTGGTTAATCAAAAAAGTATATATATTATCCATAAATAATTTACATGTTATTTGACAACATCAACAGCATAAAATCAAGAAAAACATCATTTGAATTTACTTTTAATAATAATCAACGGTGTATCTGTACTACACCCTATGTTTTCTGAAAAAGTTAAATTTCTGCATAACTGTTACATATTATGATGTAGAATTTTTAATGAAATTATGATGAAGAAGTTATTTACATAAATATATCAAGTTCCTCTATACACCCCTTTGATACGGTTTTACAGGGCACGAACACTGCCACAAAATATTGCACATGCAATCAGCTCTCCATATAGCGTCAATAATTCTATTGAAATTATCAATACAATATCCAATATACAAAAACAAAGTAATGCACAATAAAAAAGCCACACAAAATACGAATGTAAAGAAAGTATACGCAGAAAAAATTATTTGCATTTAAATACAAAATGTATACAAGTATTATATATAGTGACTGTTTAAGTCTCTTATATGCACATGAACACACAGATACGAAGCTACGTAGATACAATAGGCAAAAGCAAGGGGCAACTCAATAAAAAAAGCAACAATAACAGCAATAAATGCCCGCCTGTGCAACAAGACAGAACAAAACAGAACAGAACACATGACAAATTCACACCGAATACAAATTGTTCATGCGAATGAATGAACATTTTTGTAAATTGAAAACTTGATGAATGAAAAATATTTGATGCAAAAACAAAAGAGCCAATTTCAAGCTCCTCCTTCTGCGTCGCCTCCGTCTCTTCCACAAACAGAATAAAAGACCGACCGACCAAACTGTCAAGAGTATGAGCCCATGAAAAATGTCAGCGAATAAATGCGCATACTATACATGCCAAACGAATGACTCCTACGGTTTACATACATACATATGTATGTTTGCAAAGTTGGACAGGCTCGGACAATACATAGCAAAATGCAAATGCGTACGGAAGAGAAGAGGGCAAAAGTCGACAAATGCTCGACCAAAAGATATGCTGTAAACATGTGAAAAACTACAAATTAACACCTGAATATTTAAGAATTATATAAAAAAAACAGAATTCTACATGTCACATTAATTGTAAATTTATATCATCACCATTTTCAATTAGCGACAGGGTATAAAAATTACCCTTTGTAAGCGGCAAGTGCGGTAGGCAGTTGGAATTTAAAAAAAAAAAACAAGTAAAATGTCGCCAGAGTTCAAAACATCACAAGGGAAACAGCGACAGGCGCTGAGATAGCGTATAAAGAAATAAGAGAAAACAATCCAACAAAAAATTATTGTTACAATGTGAATGCAATGAGAACAAAAACAGAAACGAATCTGGTTGGTATATCATAGAAGTTCCAAGGTTTTTTTTCACAGCACTTAAAGCATTTTAAAGCTTTAGCTAGAATTTTTGCAAATATGTATTTATTTTATTTTGCCTGCTTAAAATGCAAATCTCTAAAGGCAATTCCAGCATTGATGTGCCCTTATCCAAATTAACATTATTTAATCAAAAATTTATGCAAAAAGGGGACACGACCCAAACCGAAAAGGTCTCCCCAAACAAACGATTCGTATCCGCACCTGCTACCTTCATATTAGCAATTTACGATGCAATTGCCATTTTCGAAGGTGTGGAGAAATGCGGGTGGGTCGGTCATCACGATGTGGGCGAATGTGTCAGCCTTAATTCAGGCGTAAAATCCAAAGAAAGCCCGTAAGGATAAGTTGTTTTTTTTTGTTAAGTTGTTTAGAGATAAAATACCCTTGAAGTTAAACTCTGTACGTAGAAAAAAAAGTTTTTTAATTTATGTAACGATTGAAATTTAAATAGATATATAGATATTGGCATAGCAAATTCCTACGAATCCAACAAAACTAAACTGATTTTGAATCACATTTTAGTTTGAGGTAGTTTTTTTAGGCTTTAGAGATTTCTTTTCATCTCAACCTCACTACGCTTCGCAATCAGCCAGAGTATTCAAAAGGAAAGATGAGACAAAAGAGAGATAAAAACAAATACAAATTCATTCGTCAAGTGTCGAAACAGAAAAAAATTTTCCCCCAAGGAGTTGCTACTAGTAACTAGTCGAATTCAAAGTCAAAGTAGTTGCCAAGCAAATCCCAACATCATTCATTTGCCATGTCTATGGGTGTAAAATTAAACGTAATGCGCTCGGGGTGCACATTAATCAATTGCTTATCCTTTGTACAGCAGCAGCAGCAGCAGCAGTAGAGACTCACCCACCCACCCCCACACACACACACACACACACTTCTCAGGTATGTTTTGGCATGCTCCAAATTACTTTGAACACTCGCTTTCCGCACTCGAGAGTCAGCAGCAGCATCAGGAGAAGCCAAAGAATTTCCTTTATTAAATCGACATGAGACATGGGACACGGGACATGGAGTGTGGCATGTGGCATGCGGCATGCGGCATTGTGGCAACGCGATATACCGCCCCCACAAAGGAAAACTCACCAGATGCGTAATGCTCTCTAACATACACACAAACACACACACACACCTTCACGCATCAAACATGAAAATTCTACGTCCTTAACACCCCGCTCTTAGACAGGAGATTCGCATTGGTGGTACCTTGAGGTAAAGCAACCACCGGGGCAATGCGGTGCTTCTGTGTTTCGGGCTATATGCGGGCATACAACACAACACAAACACCCCTCCGGCTACCGTGCAGCATCCGGCGTTGTTCTCACACTCGCCACGGCGAAAATGCGGCATATCTTTAATTTTCTTAATATGCGTGAATGCGAACATTTTGTGAAGGTTTTTTTTTTGGTAATTAGAAATAAGAGGATGACATGAAAACGCCAACTGTGTGGTATGCCACAAATTTAATACCCTTGCAGCAAAATGCATTAATCAAATTGATCTACGGTCAGCTAAGTGGGATTACGATTTGAACTGAAAGCAGGAAGAGTTCTTCAATTTATGTAATAGTTGAATAAAAACTAAAGATCGACTTTCTTATAAAACCTTTGAGTAAGGCAGTTTATCAAACTTTAAGTTTAACTACAGTAATAAAATTTATTTAAAGAATATGTGACACGCTTTATCGCAAAACTTTTAAGTTCAGTGCAAAAGTGTTTCAACAAAATTCAGAGTTTCGTGCATTTTAACAAGCGCTCAGCTGTAATTGACATGTCAGATTGTTTAACTGAACCTGAAGGTTAAATTTATATATATATATATATATACAAAGTATAAATTATAACAACGGCGCACAGCTGTTGCCAATTCAATGTTTAGCATAATGCTTTTTGAATCGATTTTGTCAGCTAATGACTTTAATTTGCTTTTTTGTCTATATCGAAAAGAAACCTTTTATAAATTTATGCCCTTTATTATGATGGCCTTCCTCTAGGGAAAACGCATCTGCGTGAAATATGAATGAATTTAGTACCAAGAAAAGCCATTAACTACTTGACAGTGATACAAATAAATTATGTAAGCCACTTTCAGTCAAACTAGGCTACTTTTATAGGGGCACTTTTTTACTAGCTATGCTTTGTGGAATATAATATTGTTTGTTTGTTTGTTTGTTCCACCCTTATACCCAATACTCACTTCATCATGATGGCACTTTCAACAGAGAACGCGTCTGTTGGCAAACCGCAAATATTCCAAAAACGTATCTCCACTGGTTGACCCAAAACAATGGCCAATTGAAAGTCCGCCGAACAAAATACTCCAAAATCCAAACATTTTTTAACCCACTTTTGTATTTGCGTTAAGCGAAAATCGGTGGTGAATGGTCCCAGATAGGCTACAACTCCCGAAGAGATGAGCACATCGCCAGTAACGCTCTTAAAGCTGGCCTGTAAATTTTTAGCTGATTCGGACCAACGTGTTCGCTCACCGCCCAAGCCAGAAATAAGTTCCTGAGCACGCTGCAACTTTTTTGTACAGCCTTCATGCTCAGCCAAGAGAATACTACAAATAAAAGATTAGTTAATATATTGATGTAACTCAATAAGCCAAAGGTCTACCACTAAACTCACCCATACTGACGCAACTGTTCATCCAAAATCTTTTGAATCGCCGCCAGATTCGCTTCGACTCGAGCAAGTTGAGCCAACTTTTCGTTTAGCAATTTCATGGCTGCATTATAGTCGGCCTCTGCGGCAGCGAGTGCAAGCTTTTTAGGTGCCACAACTTTGGCAACCACATCATACTTGGACAAGGCAATGACCCAACGGCAAAGACCTTCACATGCCGTGGATGCTGACTTAATCTTCTCGGGATCGAAGGCTTCATTGGTAAGAATGCGTTGTTGCAGCTTCTTCATGACCTCCGTCGGAATGTTGTCCTTATCAAAGTTGAGCAAACTGTCCAAGAATTTCATGTCGCTGAGCACACGTTTCGATGGACCCCAATAATCCTCCACAGTGCCCACGCCACTCGGGTTAGGCACCTTATCCGGTTTCATATCTTTAAGAATACAAACAGCTTCCATAACAATACGCACACCAATCGGAGGACTCTTCATGGTCTTGACAACGGCTATATCCGCAGTTGTTAGCGTATTCAACGCTGCTAAAGCAGACTCAAGAATGGGCAAAGCCTCGCCCAGCTTAGCATCACATTCATCCTTGATCTCTTGTGCCACGGCTGCCTGCACTTTGGCCGCCTGCTCATCCTCTTTGACCAACTCTCGCTGCTCTGCTGCAAGTTTACTGTCGGCCGTCACTTTCGCCACCTGCTCAGCCACAATTTCGGAGGCCTCCTTCAACTTTGGCTCCAATGCCTGCAACTGCTCCTGCATAACAGCCACCTGCTGTGCAGCAATATCCAGTTGGGATATGCCAGTTAAATAGCGATTCCGATTTAACGTTATGTTGCTGTAAGGTAAGTAAAGAAAGGAAAGATTAAAAAAGATATCTAAAAGATACAGATTTCTTAACCCACTTTCGCTTTTGACTTAATAACGCCTTAAATGTTTGTATCAATTCCAGATAGGATGTGGGCGTCACATAGTTATAACGATGCAGACGCGTAAAGAACTTGGCCGATAATTCTTGTGTGGATGTATGGAACTCCATGCACATATCAATGGCTGTCTTACGTTCCAAAGCGGTAAGCTCCTCGGCAGCCAGGAAACGTGTCGAGACCGCAAGTAGAGCATCCTCCGGCCAGGGCTGGAACCAATCGATTGTACAGCAATTCACAATCGATGGGAATTTACGTATGCGATTACGTAAAGCATCTCCAATCGGTGACATGGCCAGCACAATATGCAACTGATCCTTGCAGGTCTACATAAATATAAACAAAAGTCTTATTAGTTAAAGATAGTGTTGAAAATAGAATTGGTTTTTTTTTAAAAATTGTAGTCTCCCACCGTAACAAAGAAGTTAAATAGGGCCACGGGACTGCCATCGGTTTGAACGGCTTTGTCGCGTTGCTTGTCAATTTGGGACATCTTCTCGACGACTTCGATTTTCTCTTCGTTGGTAAAGAGATTGGGCACCTCGCCAGAATTCAACAGATTGTTGGTGTCCTCCAAAAATGATTCGTCCTTAATCTAAAAGTCTCAGGAACTCATTAGCACTAGTCAATTGCCCAACCAAACAAAATAAATTCTCTAATAGTCAGTCAGAGAGATAGAACAGAACAAAATTCCCACCTGAACGTCCGTAAAGAGAAATACGCCATGCATTTCGGATGAACCGATTTTGCGTAAAATGCTCTTGATGTCCTCATGAAACTCGTACGGACCATACAATCGAGTTATTTCCACTTGAAAGAGCTCATAGTCGCATATATGCGAAGCCAGACGAGTCAAGCTCTGGCGTCCGGAGCCACCGACCCCAATGAGCAGAGCATGACTACGTGGCTGCTTTATGATGCGACATATGCGCGATAAATGTTCGATGGCAAAGCGGAAAAGTACCAGATTCATTGGCTTCTTAGACATATTGTTGTATTCAACGAGATAGGACTCCACAACGCTACGTAATTCCTCTAAGTCCTGTACCTCAACATAGTTTTTGGTATCAGCTTTCGGATTGGTGAAATCACAATAAATCAATTGTCGGAAATCGGACTCCTCCAACTGTTTACCCTTGCCCACAAATCGGGCAAATAGTTTCGAAGGTTCTTGAAGGAAACATTCCAGTACAGTTCTGCACAACTTCCCAAATAGCCAGCCACGATCCGCATCCTCAACCAGTCGGTCCCCATAGACGCGCAGCACTTCGTGCACCCACAGACGACGCATCGAATGCATGTCTTCTGTTGCCTCGGGCACACTTAAAAGCACACCCTGTATAACACGTGAAAAGTCACGTAAATTGAACAGATAGTGCGATTTCGCAGGTGTTGGTAATAAATTCAATTTGGCATCATTATAGACACTCAATGTAGCACTAACGAGTTCATCAATGCACGGATCAAACTCCTTTGAGAAACCCCTATTAATTGATTTAAGAATTGTGATTATGCAATGAACGTTAAGGATTAAGATGACAATGTTCTACTCGATGATAGTTTTTTTTTAACTAACCTCGCGTCCAAATGCCAGAGCACAATCTTGCCAAAGATCGTTGTCATAATATCATCGTTGAAGTCATCAATCGAGACAACATTGAAGAAACGCTGAAAACGTGGTGTGACCGTATTACCCGTTGAGGGTGGACCCATTGCAGTTATCATCTGTAAATCAATCAGTTTCATAGGCACAATAGCCTTCCGATCATACCACATCATGTGATCCAACATCATGCGTAATAATTCAATGGGTGGCTGGGCGCCATAGTTCTCCTTCAGGGGCATGGAAACATCATCGACAAAGATGACAAAACGTGTGTTGAGAGGTGGCCCAAAGACGCCCTTCCTACGCTTATCCAACTTGGACATAATAATATCCTGCGTTTGATTTGCAGACGTCTGAGCCGAGAAGCTAATCAGCAGGGGTTTATATGAAGTCAAATCCATTTTTTTAAGCATATAATCAATGACATAGACACTCTTTCCAGTTCCCGTAGGTCCAACAAGCATCAAAGGTTTTCCATGACGCACCAAAAGATCGAGTATAGCTGCAATCCTTACACTCTCATTCGTCTGTATAATGATCTGATTGACGGGTATATCTCGCGGTAAAGGAGGAGCTGCATTGACATCATCTTGCCAAGGTTTCCACTTGCCCTTGCCCTCCTTTATATAGCGATAGTCAAAGACCGAACCACCTTTGGGTATAGGAAAAATAAAAGGCTTCAACAACGGCTCCACTCGCAGATCCTCTGGAACGCCATATGTATCGTAAAGGCTTTGCGGGAAATTCTTCTCCATCAATGCACGAAAGATCAAACTGAACTTCTCACGACTCTCAGCAGTCAAGGATCCACCAAGTGACCAAATTGCCGAGAACATGAAGATACCCTCGGTTTGGGCACGGAAATCTAAATCGGATACATTTGCCACATATTTCTCATCGCGAAAATCATCAATGTAACACTCGAAGAAGTTCATAAGACTAACCATCAGATTGGTATCCGATGTGGGCGCAATCTCTCGCAGACTCTTTCGCACAATGAACAAGAGGAGTGGACAAAACCGAGCGATCATTGACGAGATGAGCAGTTTGCTTACGCTATGGAACGCTGGAGGTAAAGTGTTCTTCCAAGACGTCACCAATGGTTCCCAGCCCAATGAACTGGGCTCCAAATAGATCATGCCACAACGTGAAACCGTTGCAGGTGAAGCAACCTCCAAATCCATTGGCTCGAATATCAGGTTCGTTGTATTCGAGAGCTGTATAATCTCACCGGACATCAGACACAGTTTCTTGTTATCGTCCAGCACAGTGTTCATGTTCTCAATCCAAATTGCATCCACGGGTCCATCAAAGATCAACCACTTACGATCCGGCGTATCCGATACTGCAAAGAGGCGATAATTTACAGCCAGAATGCCATCGCTCCATTCGTGCGAAACTGCATCGAACTGGCCATAAAGTTGACCCATTGTTATTGCCTTGGGATTGATAACCGTATAGATGGCACGATTCTCTGAACCATCTTTCTTTTCCATACACTCCAATGTTTCGGCAAGCAAATGATATGTTGTACTCTTGCCACCAAATGGATAACCCACCAACATCAAACCATGACGCACCACAATCATCTCATATAGCTAAATTTGATTAAGTAGGAAAAGTTATTTATCTAGTCAAAAGTTTCTCATAGTTAGCGACCCACCTGCTGAACCTTCTCCAACACAAATGGTGTACACTGTTTATTTTGTTTCTCACATGCCTTCAGTACGCATTCATTGAAAAGGACGTAGTCCGCTTCAGGTAGCTTAACGCCAGGGAACAGATCTGAGGTAATGCCCTGGAACAATGGTATATCCTGATTAAGGAACTTTGGTAAATTGACATCTTTAATGGAGCGTAACACTAGAATATCCTCGTTCTCATCGCGATAGCGTAGTTTCAGAGCACCCGCTGCTTTTAGCACAGATTTGACAGCACGCATACCATAATCATAGTGGCATTGGGTACTCAACTGCTCCGAGCACAGACGATAGGTAGCCACAATTTTCACAGACAGCGGCTTGGCTGTCAAAAAGCCATAAGAGTAGAGTTCGATTTCAGAAATTAAGGCATAATCGGGCACCATCATAGCCACAGAGCGGAATAAAGCCTGTTGGTTAAAAGTAGAAGAAATTAAGATACGGAATAAATTTCTTTATAAAAAGATTTAACCTTCAGATTATCCGGCAACTCCGAGCGACCAGCATAGCCCGGATTCATGGTTATGAAGACGGCACAAGTAGGATCTAACGTTAAGGTTGTTCCTTCAAAAACCAATGTTGGCAAGCCAGAGTTAATGCCGCGCTGTATGGTCATAATCTGTTGAGCGACCACCGAAAGCACTTCCAAGTCAATACGATTAAATTCATCAAAGCACGACCAGGCGCCACAGGAAGCTAAGCCCTTGAAGAACTTGCCCAAGGCCAGATAGTCAAGTCCATCTGAACAATTAAAGACCACACATTGTTTAGCCACTGCCTTGGCCAAATCCTTGGTTGTCTCTGTTTTTCCCGTGCCCGCAGGACCTTCAGGAGCACCACCCAAATGCAAATTCAAGGCAGCAAACAGGGTGCGGTAACAACGATCCGTCAAAGGAGTGACAACCAGTCGTGTGGTATTTCCAAGATATTCATAGCCATAGGCCAGCGAGCAGTTAATCATGCGGGTATCCAGGTTGTTATCTTCCCAATAATAGCGCAACTGGCACAGCCATTGGAAGTCCTGCAAATCGTCACATTCTTTTTGAACAATTTCCGCTAGAACATCACGCGCGTGCACATCGAGCACTACCAGAGCACCGAGCGTTATTCGATTCTGTGTATTAAGGTCTCCACGCACCAAATCGACAATCTTCATTATTTGGTTCATGCACTTTTGCAAGTACTTGGCCAAACTTTCTTTGGGTGTTTCACTCAAAAAACACTCGGTTATCTCGAGGGTCCAATAGGTCAGCGATATGGACTGAACGCACTGACCCGGCCAGGAAAGCACCCAAATACTTCTTTGCATCTTTACATAGCTTGAGAATGCTTCGGATATCTTGTGATGTATACTCTTTTTCATATCGATTTCAAGTTCGAGTAGCCATTTCTCCACCTGACCACGTGCCTTTGCAGTCGAAATAATATCGACAAGTACAACCTCTTCGCGCTCCGACGAACGCATTGCAGTCACCTCCAATTCCTCGTTGAATTTCAATGTACTCATGCCTTCGAAGCACTTCTTCAAATGCGGCTGTACACGTGTGGGATCCTTTGTTTCGGATAGAATCTCGAGCAGCTCATCATTGGACAAGAAGAAGAAGCGAGGGAAGTATAAACGTTTCTTTTCCAGATAGGCATTGAGTCCTTTCTGAATAATCTCGAGCAGAGTATATGCCTTCTTTAACTTCTCATTCATCTTGTCGATCTGCACAACGGTCATAACACGCGGATCCGAAGCCACCTGCTTCATTAGCTCCTTCCAGATCTACATGGCGATTTTTGTGAAGAAAAAATTTGATATTCCTTTGTTATGGATATTTATAATTAAAAAAAAGAAACTCACCTTATCTACGGCACTAAAACGTCGACCCTCCTCGGGCATTTGTTGCTGAATATCTGGACTACTGAATATGGGCTCCAAATACATCCAGGTGGCTTGCACGCGCAACCACTCATCAAGAATCTCTTGCAACAGCATAAGCTTTGCCTCCCACTTGCTGCAAAAAAGAACATCGACAATCAGATAGGTAAGTGGAGTAGGAAAAGATGGTGTCATATGTGTGTGTTTGTGTGTGTTTTTATGTGTTTGTGACATTGACAAGTGGTGAACAAACACGCTTGAAGGAGTTGAAAAGGAGTACTCACAGTATGTCTGCCTCAAACGGTTTGATATAGGGTGAACTTTTCATTGTCTGCGTCTTGATGATTTGATCGTCCAGCAGTATTTGTATGTCATCCACGGCTGACAGTTTAAAGGTACCAGAATCTCTGTGGGAGACATTTCAATTATGAGCAAAAGAAAAAAAATAAAAAACGGTTAGTAAAAAGTGCAAACAAAACCAAACTTTGTGGCTTAGAGTTTGTAACATGTGGTTTTTTGTGTAAAAGTTTCACTTAAGCCAATTATAAATTTCAGCTTTAAGCTACGAGGAATTAACTTATACCTGTATGGTGATATTGTAAACTCAACGCCCTCCCATTCATTGGCCATTTTGGACATGGCCTTTTCGAGATTATTCTCTTTGGTTGCACTCTCCGAGATGGCTTCGAATTTGGGCACATACTCATCCAGCTGGTATTCAATAATCTTTTCGAGCGTTAGCTCAGGCGACACTTTGATGGGGAAGCCAATAATCTCAGAGACTTGTTCCCAATGGCGCGCCTTCATGCCTGGATTACCCAGCGTATTAATAATCGGCATATGTCCACGGAAAAGTTCCATTTGTTCCTTGACATCAAGTATAAGTTGCATTGTGCTCGGGTGTTCGCCCATTTGTTTCTCCAGTTTTTGTATGACACGATAGAAATTGGCAACATCGCCATCGATTTCATCCGGATCAAAGGAGCCAACTTGCGAATACATCCACAGCTCCCACTTGTCGATGAAATCCTGGCCAGCATCAAAGAGATTCTTGTAAGGTTTCAACTGGTCGTGTGCCTTTTTGCGCACCGGATACTGTGATAGATCCCAACCATAGGCGGTCTCTTCTTCATTAATCTGATCGATGGTTTCCATGGCATTGACCAGACGGTGATCCAGGACACTGGCACGCTTTTTATATTTGGCCAACTGTTTTATATCGCCCCAGGTATCATACTGCTGCACCTGATCAAAGTAATTCTGGAGTTCACGTCGGAACAGCTCAATGCGTTTCTTGAGCAACTCCTGGTACTCAATCACCTTTTCGGCAATGATGACACGATGCTGTTCAAATACTGTTGCGAGTTTGAGATACCATTGGAAGGAGTTGCTGTTGTTTTTAATCTCTAGCGGGGAATAGATTGTATGGTCCATTAGCCAAAGTATCTCAGCCATATTGACCTTTAAACGTGCCTCCATTTCCGGTACCAGATTCTCCTCGGCATGCACCACATAAGCCTTGAGTTCCATAAGCTCTGCCGTATCCTTGGGTACTGTTAATGCCTTCTTGGCAATCGTATCATATTCCTTGCCCAGGCGGGAGATACGCGCCTGCTGATCCAACACCATGCGAGCCAGCAAATCCGTTTGGAGCTGTCTAGCCAACATTTCCAGATGTGTGATAAACTGATCGCGATGGAATTCATAGAGACCCATGCGTATAACACCCCAAACTTCCTTTGCAATGCGATCCTCTTTTTCCTTATACTCATAGACCATTTCTGTGTACTGCTCAAAGCTGGCATCGCTCTCCATAAAGCGACCGACTCGTTCCGAATCGACTCCATTTATCAAATCAATAAACGCATCAAAATCCTGCAATCTCAACTCCGGTCCAATGCGCTGTTCCTCTAGCATATAGCATATTCGATTCTTTGTATCTGCAACAATGCTATCGGGCACTGTGGGTGTGAGAAAGAGTTTCCTGGATATCTTTAAATCTGTGTAGAGTTTATTCTCAATGCGTGGCATCATCTGCACCGAATGCACAATCGAATCGATAACACGCAACAGTTCACTTTGTATTTTAGAAAAGCCCGGATTGAACTGTATTGTATCTTCCTCCGCTAATACGCAAGAGATTTCAAAGCCAGGATTTGAGTGCTAAAAGAAAAGCGATGAAGAAAAAGAATGTTAGTTAACTCTTCGTAAACTGCTTGCAATCAATCAGTAAATCAGTTGCACTTTATTTGTTTACTTACACCAAAATCGCAAACATAATCAGCGAACGCTTTGAGACTACGTATGCAAATATCTTCCAGCTGTTGTGTCATCAAAGCAGCAACACAGTTAAAGAATCTCTTGACTAACGTCATGCGCCGTATGTCGGGTAATTGGCCACGTTTACTGGCCCTCAATAGCGTTGTGTGTATCTCACCATACCAAATTTCCTCCAGCATACTCTTGCCAGCATCAATATGACCACCACACAAATACTAAAAGATATAAGCAGGAATTTTACTAAGAAATCTCAGAAAAAATAAATGAAAAACTTACCACAAAATTGAATAATGAGAAAGGCGTTTCGATTTTGCTCAATTCCTCAATATTGACCAATGCTTTATAGCTGTACTTTAAGCTCCAAACTTCCAATATGCTCGCAACGCTTCGATGGATACAAAAGAGTGTTGTCTTCAAACGATTGCGATTCTCATCGTAACTGTTCAGAAAAAATGCAGAAAAAGAAGCAGAAGTTTGCCATTTTAGTTCGTAACGTTACGTTTATGCAAATTATTGGGCGAAAAAACCGCTAAAAACTTTTCACTTCAGATACTTTAATGCGGCCCATTAGGCAATGCATTGGGGCAAAACGAGGCAAAGAACACAATGTAATGCACAATGCCTACGCCCACTAGCTTGGCTAACTTGGCCTACATTGAATGTGGCTAAATGCTTGCGGGCTATAAATAAAAGCAAAGAAAAAGAAGCTGCTCCACCCACACTTGCAACATTATCGATAGGCTTAACCCACTTTAAGAGCCGCATTACAAAAAAGTTTGTCCTTTGCAACAAGAACGTGAATTTTAGTGCCACGCCCCTTCAACGCCCGCCTATTGCGTGCTACTTAGTGTCGGCAGCAAGTTCAATTTATTTTTAAGCATATCCTTTTTGCAAACTTATACGACTTGGCACGCCCACAAACGCCTACAAAGCACAAACAATAACAGGATCAAGTTCTTTTGCTCAATACTCTTTTCTCGATTAAAAATAGAAAAGATATATAGAATAGAAATCTTGAATTTAGATTTACAATTTGGTTTAAGAAACTCAATTTTCCTTTCTATTCAAAATTTCTTTATACAACATCTAAAATACCTTATTTTCCCTTAGTTCGTGAGAGTATTAGCAAAGAACAACAACCCTCCCCTACCCTACTTTATTGCATCCCCAGCAGATTTACTGTTGCTCATCAAATGTCAAACCAATACACAGGAGAACTTAACTTTTAGCTACTCCCCGTACACTACTCGCCTTGCCTGCTGCCTTTCCATTTTCGCTGAAGGAGCAGCAGCCACATTGTGGTAGTTGGTGGTTAAAAAGTTTTTTGGCACGACGCAAAGCGATTTCTCGCGTTTTTCCTACATTTCGCCATTCCCTTTTTATAAAGTCGCACCACGTTTCTACCCCACTTCGTTTCTACTCCTCCTACTCAGCTTATATATTTATATATGTACAGACTTTTATTGTCAAGTTATTTTATAAGATTTCGCGCTTCGTCTGACGTCACATTTTGAATGAAGTTCTTTTATTTTCGGCGACAAATATACAAAGGAGCATAAACACGTTGAAAGGAATGTTTATGTGTGTGTGTGTGTGTGTGGGAGGGTGTGAGAGGGGGTGTAATTGCATGTCAATTGCATGCCCTGAAAGCAAAAAGGAAATTTTCTATTCAATTGTGTTAACTTTATAACGACTTTGAGAGGTTTTCAATTAAAAAAAAAAATGCAACAACTTTTTGTAGATGAAAACAGCTGCTTTTAACGAGTTTGCGCTTCGAATTTAAATAAGTTGGAAACTAGGTTTGATAGTTGGAATGTAATATGGAGTCTCACTTACCGATAACGCCAATGGTTCATTAACTTTTCAATCTCCCTGCGTTCTGCAGTTTCAAACTTAGCTGGAATTCCTTCATGAGTCAAACGATTGAGAACCGAGTGTCGCAAAACAAAATCAACAACAGCTTTCTTCATTGCAAACACATAATCTGAACGAACCTCAGCAATATTCTCCACAAAAGCTGAATCCCATTTCTTCAATAGCGCCGGCACAAGATTATCAATTCTGTAAGAACAAGAGTTAAGCAACACATTTATAGATTTACAATTTCTAACTCACCTTTTAAGTGTCTTCTTGCTAATGGTGGAAACGTGAATAGTGTCAATGCCATGTTTTATGTAATAATAATATCGTAATGTTTCACGTTCAAGCTGATCGGGAAACATAGTCTCTTCTTCTTTCTTGGTTTCCGGTATGGAACCCTTTTCGAAATTATACACCTTATCATCATCCATTTGGAGAATCAGTTCCACAAGTTTACGACGAAAATGTTCTCGCTCCTGTCGCATGGCCATATAGTTTGAGGAACTCTTGCCTTTACGAACGGATGGTCCGGGTTTTTCTTGCTGTTGTCGAAGCGAGCGTGTTTTTGAGCAGCTCATACTTTCGGGCAGATCGGAGAGCATTTGACCATCGAATAGATGACTTGCACATTCGGGCATATTGAGTTCATACCAGAGGCGACGTGATTTATAGTCCGAATTTGCTTTGGATTGCAATATGCTCTGTAGTACATCGGGTTTGGGGCGTGTGTAGAGCATCTTTGACTTGGAGCAGATGCGTCGTGCGCCACACACAGACGTAAAGCTGGGAATATTCTTGTTCGGGTTTTGTTTATCCATTTTGCTGTTTTCAAATTACGCGCGCACACCGTTCTGCTAGGTGGCAGCACTGTATGTATATATCGAAAAGAAATATTGTTTTCAGTGTTGCCTTCGATTCATCGATGTGTGGGTAAATTCGATAGACGTATAAATCAACTAAAAAATATCAAATCAATCAAAATACTTAAACATATAACACATAAATACGGCAAACAAGTATTGCACAAGCGATTTCAATGAAAAATCTTAACTTACGTTGATAGTTGTTGTTTAATTACGCGTCTCAAACGCGTTTTTATTATTATTAAATTAGATTCACAGCCGGTGTTTTGAACATGCCGACGAGTTGAAAACAAATGCAATATACATTGAAATTGATTTAACAATATAACAAATTCTGTTGTTGCCCCTGGCAGCAGGCTAAGCGCAACAAGTACATTATTTACATCATTTAAATAGCAAGCTCTCTCTGTACGGCTTACAAATTGTTTAGATCAAGTTAAAGAATATATTTTTGTTATGTTGTTGCAAAAGTTTTGTCAACGTGCTTTGCACACCACGCGCAAATTGTGCAGCGCCGGTGGCGGACTTGAAAAGAGCGCGTTATCCACGCTACGCAAAAAGACCGGCTACACGTTTGCCAACTGTAAAAAGGCGCTCGAGTTGCATAACAACGATGTCAACCAGGTGAGTGGGAGAGAGAGAGAGAGAGAGAGAACAAGTGCGTGCCTAACTAATATTCCGTAACTCAGGCTGAGAAATGGCTGCATGAACAGGCGCAATCATTGGGCTGGTCCAAAGCTTCCAAATTATCGGATCGTGTCACATCACAGGGCCTGGTAGGCGTATTGGTCAGCGGCAACCGCGGTGCCATGGTGGAACTAAACTGTGAAACTGATTTTGTCGCACGCAATGATATATTTAAGCGTTTTGTGGATCACGTCGCACGCATTGTGCTCCACTACACAGATCTAACCGAGTTCGATGGCGATTTGTGGAAGGTAAATATAACGGCAAGGATGCAGTAACCGTCCCCCAACTAATAAATGTGCAATATTTTCCAGCTGGGTTTCGATTCGGATGCACTTAAGAATCTAGAAACACCACAAGGTGGCCCTCTTGGCGATCATTTGGCCCTGCTCATTGGCGGCTTAGGTGAAAATGCGAGCATTCGACGCGCTCTTTGCTTTAAGGTCAACAACGATTTGCGCCTGGCTGGCTATGCGCATCCGGCGCCTACAAATGTCAGCACCACACAGGACATAACTCAAGTTGGCAAATATGGTGCAATTGTTGCGTATCGCTCGCAGCAGGACATTGATGATCCGGAACTACAAAAGGGCTTATGCCAACAAATTGTTGGCATGAAACCCATCAAAGTAGGTGAATACGACAAGGATACACCGGCAGAGAATAAGGATGATGAAACGTGCCTAATCCATCAGGAGTATCTGTTAGATGCCGATAGGACCGTAGGTGAAGTGCTCAAGGCGCATGGTGTCAGCGTCATCGATTATCATCGCTTTGAATGCGGCGAACAGACACAACGTAATCTCAAAGAGATACTGCGAGAACAGCAGACCACCAACTAAAATTGTTCTATTAATGCTCTGACCCCAAACTATACCAAATTCGTTGTACATCTTTCACTAATAATAAAACAAAAAAGCCTCTAGTGTATTTTGGTTGTTTTTTGACGTAGAATACGTCTTACGTTTCGGTATGAGTGTGCTATCCAAAAAAGTTGTTGTTGTAATATGGTTGCTTCACAAAATCGCTCATTGCTCATGAACTAATGAATAGATTTTCCTCAAATTAATTTCATTTTAAAGCCAAGGCTTCAACCTTTATTTTAAGCTATATTCATATATGAAGTGATTACATTTTCTATTAAAAAAATGAGACCAAAAACATGCAAAGTTTTGCTTCATTTTGAAGACTTTAAATTGCTCTAGCAATCTCAATAATCAATCAATTAATCTGAGTTTTTCGAATTTAAGTTGAGATAAGGTAAATAAACATTCCCACATTAAAATTTCTAATAATTTTGCCAAATATATAACTTTTTAAGGCAAAAAATCAGTGCAAAAATCACTACTTTTTTTTCAATTGCACATTGCTCAAAAATTCCGCCAGAGAATCGATTAAAACTTGTTTTAATACAAAGTAGACTTGATTTCCTTTCGTTTGATATACATGCGGTCATGACTGATAGCTTCTAAATGTGGAAATTTCATTAAGATATTCGGGCATAATTAAATTTTCATACATAAATTCTTCCGTTCCAGGGGTGAACAAGCTCAGCTTAAGCGTCAGCCCCAAACAATTATAACACAATAAAATATGTTTACCCCAATTCTGAAATTTGCGTGCAAGTTTTCGAAATCATGTTTTATTGTTTGTGTTGCACATTTAATTATGCTTTTGCACCAAAACAATAAATATGCCCGTTCAAAAATATCATATAAACTATCGTGAGTTAAACTATCGATAATTCGTCTTTACGGTGGCAGCCCTGATTTTCGCATCTTGTGAACAGTTACTTTGAATTAAGTTAATTTAATTTAATTTAAATGAATATTGAACAATTAATTTCGCATTTTAATAATTTACAGCAACGTCGTCGTGCATCTGGAGTAGCAATCTATGCAAAAAGTACCATGTTAACATATTGTACTCCAATCGATATTTCAAACAGGCAACTGGTCGATAGCGATGTAGGCGACATTTGTCTGTCTGAAATTAAAATTAATAATCAAAAAAAATTTATTCTTGGCTCTGTGTACTTTCATCCAAATGTTTCCCAAAACAACAAGCAACAAATGCTTTTTTCTGCTTTGATGAAATATTCTCACCTCACTGCACTAATAGACAAGAATTTCACAGTTGACACCGAGGTGGACATGCTCATCGTAGGTGATTTTAATTTAGAAATGACAAATGATTGTTCATTTGCAGAATTTATGGAAGAAAAATTCAAATTAAAGTATATTAAAAATGCAGCAACCACCTTAGCTGTAACCAATATAGATTTAGTATTTGCTAGAAATTTAAGTGTATCATTAATGAATTACATATCATACTTTTCCTTTCACAAACCTGTCATATCAAAAGTCACATTTCAAACATAAAACAAAAATACAATTTTAGATTTAATTATGCACAAATTTTGATGTAATAAATTATGTAAATATATATTTCTATTTCAAGTCAATGCTTGTTAAATTTATATCAGAGATGCTAACCAGTATTGCAGTAAAAAGGAAAAAATTTGCCAAATGACAACAAACACAATTAAAAATAAAATAAAACATCTATGTGGTTGTTGTTATTAGGCTACCGCTTCATAATTTTTGTTGCACAAGGACAGACGTATTCTACGGCTAACCTATGCGCCCGTGTGATCTGACACAGGCTGTCAATTTTTTCTGAATTTTATGCGTCATGCCCCGAATCGAGTGGTAGAACGAATGCGGGAATCACGCTTGAGCGCCTTCCGCTGTTGCCAAAAGCCAAAAAGAAAGAGAATGAATGGCCTGCCGGCCGGCTATAATAAGCATGTCACTCGTTCGGTTCCCCCCTTTCACAAGTATTCTATGCGGAAACACACAGGTGGTCAGTGTAACAGAACCTCGAGTAACCCTAAAAACATGCTGCAGGGTTCACAAAGCGTAGGAAGTACACGTCTCCCCTTCCCCAACAAAGTGTGCTGCACAAAATTACAATGCAACACTTCAGGCTTCAGGGGATTAATTAATGCAGTAGAATAAATCGAATAAGTAGAATCTCTATAGGGTTATAATTAGTGTTCTGTCAAATTTTTTATAAAACTTAGCAACTCTGGTTATCAAACTGTCAAGGACTAGACTTTGTACATATTTTCATTAACGAATTGTCATTAGTACTAGAAGCGAAAAAAAAATACAAAATGGATTTTACTGACCTGGAATCGTTTCGATCGCGTTATAGCGACCTTACGGTTACCGCTGTGCCAGCCAAGCCAAAGAATGCGGGCGCAAAGAAAGAACATCGGGAGGCTCCAAAACCGGATGTGGAAATTATTCTAGATCTAAGCAGAAGCGGTGGTGCAAACGAAACAACGATGCAGCAGCAATTGCAGTTCTACCAAGAACAACATCTGAAGGAACAGTTGCAGCCTCAACAGGATACCGTTGAATTTTCTAATGAGTATCAGCAGGTGTTGGCCAAACTGGAGTACACCAAATATGCGCAGGCTCAACTGCAGAAGATGTCCGATTCAAACGGCATTGGAGAAAACATCAATGGTAAGCAAAATAACTGTAAATAGCTACAATAAGCATTACTCACGTACTTTATTGAAGTTAAAGCATTCTAATATTCAAACGACACTTGCAGACTCCAATGGCGGCTCAAACATTGTGGATGTTTACGAAAACCTATTGAGCGTCATTGCAGAAATGCAAAGCAGCTTGGGACCAACAGCGATGGGCATACGTGCGCCAAAGGAGCGTCTGTTGCGTGACATTGCCCATGCGCGTGTCCTGGTGCGTGAATGTATGTTATTGATAATGCGCACCCAGTAGAATGGTGATTTCATCAAGTGACGTGTTAATTGCTCTTCTTCCTTCTTTTATGAGGCTTCTCATTTTTAATTGTGCCCTATTAAATGAGCAGACTGCGTGATGTTCCAAGAATTTACTATAAAAACACATACTCATACATAATATTTATACAAACAAATATACATACATAGAAACAAGAGGTAAATTTACTCACTCTCTCATTTATGGTGTTAACCACTCGAGTACAACAACAAAATGTGCGCCCCAAAAGAAAAGGGTCACAAAACTTAGCGACGTTGACGCCGACGGTGACTGCGACGTCCAAGCCGAAGCCACGCTTGCCTTGACATGCGACCGAAAGCCGCGCTTCAATTGAAGTGCAAATGCCAGGGGACGTTCAGTTGTAAGCCGACTTTTCACGGGTTAAGCCAACTGCGCGCGATCGCTCACGCATTACCAATTGTTTATTGTTGAGGTTTTGATTGAGGCAGCAGCTGCCTGTTGCTTCCGTTTGCAATTCGGGCTAATTTTTTTGTTCGTTCACGACGTCGAGTTTTCATTTCCGCTGCACAATTTGCGCAACAAATTATGAGCTACGCAAAAACAAATAGAAATAAATAAACAGCAGCAGCACAAACATTAATAACCTATGCATAAGTAAGCACACACACTGATCGCTTCGGGCGCGTCTTTCTCTCTTTTTTTGTGTGTGTGTGCGTGCGTATAACGGTAAACTTGCGAAAATAGCCAAAAGACAAATTAGGAAAGTAGAGCGGGAATAGCGTTGGTATTTGCGTTGAGCGCTGACAGCAAAAACGAAGTGCGAAAAAAATTAAAATTGTTTAATTTGTTGATATTACTTTAATTGGGCAGCAGTTTTAAAGCTGCTGCGACTAACAAAATAAACAACAAAATTTGCTGAAATAAACGCAGCCAGCTGCATTTGTCGCCTGCAGTATTTCTTTATTTTGCTTTGTGTCTTGTATGTTTGCATGACAGACACAACAACAACGAATAAGTGTACAAAATGCCGCCGTTTAATTTCATTAAGCAGGTGAGTGTCAAAATAAACATAAATCATTTAGTAATTGCATGTGTAAGCGAATGTTTATTAAATTAATCTATGTTAACCTGGCTTTAAGTTTGTACATAGATTTACATGTACGTATGTATAATAATTAAAACGTGTTAAGATGACTTTGTGGCCACTCTTTCACAAACACAAATTTCACACACATATTTTACATATGTATGTAAGACTTACATTGTAAGTACATATATGTATGTACATGGCATGCTTGTATAAGTTATGTTCTTTCACCGTGTCACAAAGTGCGTGAAAAAAAGCTCAATTGAGCTATAAATCGACCTTGAGTCACAGATTTATTTTTACTTTTACCTATTATGAATCTTCAAAAAAAATTTTGACAAAGCAATCAAATTATTTCCCGAATCTTCCTTAAAGATAAAAAATCAATTTTCTTGATGTTTGAACACGATATTTTTTAATGCCCCAAACAACAATAGATAGTAAACATATCAACTGCTTCACATATCGGCGAGTCATATTTATCAACAGCATGACAAACGTGTCCAAAAGCGATTCTATAACGACGAGAAATGGAAATGAAATCAAACCCGAACCCAATTTCAATAGAATCAGCATGAAGGCGCTACTAAAAAAACAAGCGAAGATTTATTTGAAAACAAATTACAGCTGGAAGCGAAGATGCGGCTTTTGTAGTTAAGAGTGCTTCTGCTTTAGATGCTTTGTAAGATAGCTTCCGGTGATTATAACATAAAAAGAAGATGAAGAAAAAGAAATAGAACATCAGCTGGGAATAATTTCCAACGGTCAGAGCTTTCTAGTACAAACGAATAATTTGTTTTCTTTTTAGTTTTTTTTTTTGAAGATTGTTGGTTACTCTCACAATGCAAATGGACAGTGTTTTAAGAGGCGGCTAGTCAGACATATAGTTTTGGGCCGCACCGGGCCCTGGCCTAATGAATTTCTAAGACCATTAAAGCAGCATTTGGTTTTAAATTGGTAGTTTTTGCTTTTCTTTTCATTTACTTTTTTGGGCCGTGTGATAATTAAGATGAATGACCCTACCATACCAACTGAAAACAAATGAACACTTTTCGATATTCTACGAGTATGTTAGAAAGTTATTGCAACCTAAAATTAAGGCACTAGTATATCCCCCTGATATTAAAATGTGCTGCAAAAGTTTGAAAGTGTATTTCGAAGAAATAAAAATTTTCTACAATTTTTCAACGCAACGCTTTTGTTGGTTGAGGTTCGCTTCAGATGAAGGTAGACAGACTATGCTCGCCCATAAGTAGTAATGTTTATTTGCATATTTTTTTGCTTCGGTATGGGCTTAGGTTAATTGCATGTTAAATAACTGTTAAATAACGGTTAAGCATATGTACATCTTTGCAGCTGTGTTGGTATTTGTTGTTGTTTTGTTAAGCTTCAAGTCAAGCAATTGTTGTTGTTCAACTTCTCTTGTGCAATTGCTTTGCTTTCTTTTTGCTCTTTCTTAGTTGAAGATCTACAACAGATCTTCGTTGTTGTTGTTGTTGTTGTGGCACCCACTGTAATAATGCTAAAATTATTTTGAACTTTGTGTCTCGTCTCGCACCCACATCGAAAAGTACGTTGTTGTTTCTTTTTTCTTCAACTTTATTTTCGGCGTGGGAAGACAGGCAGCAACTACAGGGTCTTAGGGTCTTGTTTTGCCTTTATCTTCGGCTCCTTCTTGTATTTATTTTTTTTTTTTGTCAGCTTTCGCAGTTTTCGATACGCTGCCAAATTGCGATTCACAATGGTCTATAAACCTAACGGTAGGCAGCATTTCTCAACCTTTGTATTTTGTCTTATCTGAAATGTCTAATTTAATGCAGTTTTCTATTTCTTTGCAAGAATATCAATACATTTTCAAGTCAAGATTTTCCGTTCGTTTTCAAAGAGCCAGTCTCAAATCTGTTAAGCTGTTGCTGCAACATAAAAACACCTGAGTAAATATTGCATAATTTTGAAACTTAATCATACATTCGCCACTCTACAATATTTTTTTTTTATGCGAAAAGCACAAAACACATGTCGATTTATACCAATTTGAGTGATTTGATTCACTCTACATTAGAAATTAACTTTACTCGAACTATAAAATCATTATACCTACATATAGCTAGTATAAACAAACGTTTAGAGACAAAATAATGGATATGCATTACCATTTCTGATTTAAACAGCTGGACAGCTGGTATCGTTGCTGACTAGTCTAGTCTAGTCTAGTCTAGTCTGTTTTGAAGAAAGCAAAAAAAAAAAAAGAAAAGAAGAACCACAGGCAATTAACGCTGGTCGCCAAAGAGAACGCTTTGGAGTCTGAGAAATTGCAGCAGGAGCGGCAGCGGCAGTAGCAGCAGCAGCAGCATGTTTGCCATAGTTTTGACCATCTACAGATGCCAAACAGCTAATGAAAAGTCAGAGGCAAAAGAAGAAGATGAAGCTAGTGAACTAGTAAATCGACACAAAATCACCGCTAGCATCAGTTGCAATACTAAAAAACAAATCGAAGCGGTAAATTTGTTGTTGCCCCTCTTTTGAGTTGCAGGTGGTTGTTTGTATGTTGCAAGTGAAGTAAAATGCATTTAATGCTATGGCATTGTTTAAACTTTACGTAAACTGTCGTTAATGGTTGTTTGTTTTGAGGTGAGACTGAAAAACCGAAAAACAATGAAGAAAAAAAAAAAACTGTTGCATTTATTTGAAACGGAAAAGTCAATTGTTTTGGCCATTTACTTGACTTTTTGACGTGGCGTAATTACCATAAATCGTAAATTACATTTTTCATCATACTCATGTTTGTGTTGTATTTGTTGGCTGTGCTTGTTGCTAAAAGTCGCACATTTCCAATGGCAAAATAAAAAAAAGAAAAGCAAATACTTTGCATTTTACAATATGCTTTCATTTTTCTATTTATTTTTTTTGTTACCAGTCGGTTCACGCCTCAACCTCAACGGTTGATTGAACTTGGTGTTGGGTTGAGTTTGTTGAGACGGCTTTGGCAATAAGGGGAAAACTTAAGCATTAACAAAGAGATCCACATACTACTGAAATCAAGCACAAGGCGCATTCAATGGGCCTCCATTAGCCTGCTAAGAAAAGCAAAAAAAAAACAAAAATCACAAACCAAAAAGCGATTACGAAAATTGTTTTAAGCTTAATTGCGTTGAACAAAGATTGTTAAACAAATCATAAATAAACAACAACAACAACAAAAAATATAGTTTGCAAACATTTTACCACAATTGAGACATTTAAGAGTTTCAGGGTAGAAAGGCAAAGATAGAAAAAGTAGAAAACTTGGCAATTGTTTCCCCGTTGGCTGTTAATGATTAGCTCATAGCTGAAAACAGAAACAAAAAGTAAATGGCCCAACGATGCAAAACAATTGACAAACCATGCAATGGAAATTTGATATTTCAAGCCAACAAAACAATAATATGCATCTTATGTTAAACTCTTCTTCCTTTCTTTTCTTTACGTATCGTTAGACTGTTGTAGCCATGCTTGATTGCATATGGAAAATATCAATGCAGCAAGTGTCTAATATGAATGTTAAACAAGTCAAGTATGAAACTAAGACGACTAGCTTTTTCACTCTTCAGATGTGTTTTGTCATGACATGGAAAGTTATCATCTTGAATGTTAAAAATACTTAGAAGTTGAGGATGTTTTCACAATCTAAACCTTTTGTTATATCAAACTTGCTTTCATCTTTAAAAATACTTTAATCATTTGACAGTTCTAGGTTCTTTCATTTCAAACTACTTCAAAGATAAGCCAACTTTACGATCTTGTTCGAAAATTACGTCTTTCTATTCAGAATACTTTATAACTACATATATGATCTTACTATAGAAGCCATATTAAACTGCCTTTCTTTAAAAGTTTCAATAAAAATATTTATATTTCACCATGTTAGTTGCTTCTTTGAAGATCTATGAGATGATCTATACTTACTATTAAGATATGTCTGTTGAACGATCTTAAGTTTAAATTCGAAATCAAATTTGTTTTACTTATTTGCATTTATATAAAATTCAAGCTTTTTTCTTTTAACACTTTGCCTTCTTGAGCTTATCATTCTTTTTGATCTTCAACAAACCTACATAAAAATAACTTCCTAAAAATCATAAGCGATCATACAACACCCAATACCCTTCTTAAGTTAGTTATAGACAATTGACTAAACGGCTTATTGAGGTTAATGACAGAACAATAACTATCCCTTTTCTAGCATTTGCTACTTCAGTTATGTATAAAAGTATAAAAAAAAAAACATGTATTGTGCTGCACATGGTGTGGTGGATTATGCCGTTGGCTTTTGGCCAAGACATAACCTCTTTGCTTTGGAAAACCGCAAGCAAAACTTATTGCTGCGCTTTCTGCATTTTCTCACTTTTCTTGAGCAAAAGAGCAAAGATACAACACAAACCGTCTAACTGATAACTTTATTCATGTTACACGACTCAAAATCGTCGTCGTCGAAGTCGTCTTCGTTGTCTTCGTTGGCTTCGTCGGCTGTTTCTAGAGTCTGTGAGTCACAAAATGCGCAGCTCGCTTCCCCAGTTGCTAGTTAGTTAGTAAGTCGGCTAAGCTCTTTGTCTCTTTTGGCCATAAACTTGGTGGCATCGCATTTGTTTGGACCAGTCTGCATTTGGCTTTCTGGCGTTTAACAACGCAACACAAACCGGCAGCCAAAGTTTTTCCAAACGTTTCTCACCTCAAAAATAAAATAAAAACGCGAATCTTTTGCTCTTTCTCTGCGCGTGTTTGTTAACTTGGCTAACGGTGTGTTTTATTCGCGCCGCTGTGAGAAAGGCCAACAAAAGCGGCTGTTGTTGCTTGAATTCGTTTTGCTTGTGTGTGAGGCCTTTGCCTTCTAATCAATTTCATTTAACTTCACTTTTACTTTGGATTACATTTCAATTTATTTTCCATACACACACACACACACATAATAAATTCTCATGTGAACACAACAAACATCAAAACTGTAAAAACGCGAAGAAGCCGAAGAAGCCAAAGAGTTGTGCGCGCAAAATATCGTTTTGTGAAGTTTTTTTTTTGGGGAAAAGGATTTTCACTTTGTTGCAGGCCGGCGGCAAAAAGCAAAAAAAATAAAAAAAAAAAAACGAAAAGAAAAACAAAACTAGTTCAAGGCTACGATATTGCAACCTGTTGCGCGCTCTCCAAACATCTGTCAAACAAGCGAAGCTGCCACAAGCCATTGTCAACATGGAGTTAACTTTGTCAGCAAAAGAAACGGTATTTACTTATACGTACTTAATTGACCCCCCACGCCCGCTCTCTCTCTCTCTCTTTCTCTCAGCTATTAACTATTATATTTTATAACTCTTTCTTTAAGCCGACAACTTGATTTTGTTAAGCTTTTCTTGCGCAAATCAGAAGCTGACAATTATTGCATTTTGTTTATTGTTAATTATTTGTATTACAAATAGCTTTGGTTAAGGATTATGTTAATAATCATGTTTGTTGTTTAAACGAAATTAAGCATAGATTTGGATGATATTTTGTTTTTTTAATAGATTTTCTATTTATTTAAATATAACAACAACAAAAACAGCGTGCTTAAAAAAAATATACTTTTAATAACTTTTTTTTTGAATAGTTAAATTCTTTTCAATACAGCTATGTATTATTTTCACATAGAATATTCTAAAAAAAAACTATTTAAGTTCAACTTCTATTCTCTTGTTGCTTATTAAATTTCGCGTTTATTCACATGCTGGGATTTGTTCTTTTAATTAATTAACAAAACACTTAGATAAAATTCGCGTGCGTTTCGTGTTGCGTGTTCTTGAAAAGCATTTTATTATGCAATCATTTCTATTAAAGGACTTAGATAAACATTTTTTTTAGTTTTTTTTTATGACAGACATGCGATGGATTAGAAAATTAAACAAGTGGAGAAAACTGAATATTCTATAGAGAAAGGCAGCTCTTAAAATATATCACTAACTAAAACTGTGAATCAAATTATTACTAATTTAAAGATTCTAAATTAAAAAACCAAAAAAAAAACTCATAACACGAAACCAAAGTTTTTTGTCATTTTGGTTAGAACATTTCTGCCGGCTATATACATATGTACATATGTATATAAACGCTAATTGCTTAAAACAAAATAACAAAAAATATCATAAAATGCTGTGAAAGTTTGTTTTTTACGGCAGCTTTGAAATCTTCATTTAGCGTTTGGGAGCACTCAAATGTGCCAGTTTATATTATTTAGACTATTTTTCAAAAGCTATGCCAAATGTTGTTTGACTTTTACTGTTAGCACAACAACACATCAATCGTTGTTGTCATCAACAAACTGCAAAAGCAACAACTTTTTATCAGTTAAAAGAGCAACTCCCCAACCAAACTAACAAAACCAACAAAACCAAGCAAACCAAAAGCCATGAAGACCAATTCAAGTTATTTTGTTGTTTGCCATTTGCTGACAACAATTAAAATGTTTTCATGCAATTTGGACCGCATATAAAGACAATTTTCATTTCATTTATAATTATTAGTGTTTGTTTTCGTCGTTTGCACTGATTTCTATGAAATGTCATTGAGGATATGCTCGATGGCGTCACCCAAATGTCATATCTCCAACGTAGCATGAACTCGTTTTTGGTCACTGAACACACCAAACACACACTAACAAAACACAATAATGAAAATGTCATATGGAAAATGGAAAAAGGAGAGAGAGATAATAATTATGCAGTCAAAGTCAAAGACACGTTTATTAATTAACCGAACAAAATCAGATTAAGATATGTTTGCTAATGCAATTCATTTCTCATTTAAAATGCAACGCCCCAAAGAAGCCTTTGCCACCAGCAAATAAAAAATCCATCATCATCGTTCAAAGTCGAACACTTTCCACACGTTCGTTCACTGTGTTCCATAAATTAACGCAAAAAAAAAATATTAATGTTCAAACTGGCTGCTGCTGCCCCGTCACTCTGGCATAGTTTTCACTATCATTTGGCATTGCAATTCGGGAAAAGCCAAATGCAGAGCGTTAAAATACTGGTTTTTTTGTGTTGAGGTGCCTCCAAAGCTTTGGCACATCCTTGACAAAAGACAAAAGGCGCTCGGTGTCACATGCTTGATTGAACAATTGTGAAACCATTTGAAAGGTGTTTGGATCAGATGTAACATGTTGTTTTAAATTTCGTTGACAAGCGCGTTATTAATTATGGCAGTTTAAGTGCTATAAACGGCAAGTGGAAGAAATTGTTGCTTCGAAAGTTGATTGGTTTTTAATTTTAGCATTTTTCATATTCTAATTCTAAAAATTTGTATTTTTTTACATTACAGGAGATACGTCCCGATACAATACCCGATCTGAAAGTGGATGCTACATTTCGTAAGGTGCCGAAGCAAGCGATTTTCTTTGCTATATGGAAAATCGATGAGGATCGTTTGGAGGCAGTGGCACGCACACAATATGGCACCTTCTATGACAACTGTGCTTACATCATCTATGCTTCGAATTTAGTGGGACATTATGCGAATCATGATACCATCGTAAGTACAAACAAATTACTCCATTTAAACTTCAACTCATAGTATCTTCTTTATAACAACAGACACGCGAACAAAAGCCAAATGTTCCACTTGAGCGCTATATTCATTATTGGCTGGGCAGCGATGTAACCGAACAGAATCGTTCCAATGTTGTACACAAAATCCAGGAACTGGACACTTATTTGGGCAATGTGGCGTCCATTTATCGTGAATCTCAGGACCATGAGAGCGCTCGCTTTTTGTCCTACTTTAAGAATGGATATGAGTGAGTTCCTATACCACACAAGCTTCCTCACATATATTATATGCTTCTTCCTATTTAAGTGTCCTCTCTGGAGCTTTGGTTAATGCACCGCAGAAGATCCGTCTATTTCAGTTGTATGGACGCAAATGGTTGCGTGCCGTTGAGCTGGCCAACATTGATTGGACGCATTTTAATTCGGATTATATAATGGTCTTGCTTATGGATAAAATGACTTTTGTATGGATTGGACGTTCGAGTGCATCGATTGAGCGACGTAGCGCATTTAATTGGGTGCAAAAGATGAGTCAGGATTTACCGTATTGCATAATTGATGATGGCTACGAGCAGTCCATGAGTGTCCAACAAAAGAAATGTTGGAACAGTGTGCTCCCATTGCAGTCGCGTGTGGTCTATCAGGCAATTAAGTTGGGCAACGATTACGAGTGCAACAATAAGGGAAGCAGCATCGATATTGTCTCAAATGGCAGCAATAAATTTCGCATTTACAAATGCAACCAACGCAGTCGTTTGCATTTGGATCAGTTGGATGTGGGCATGCCCGGCAAGGATGATCTGAGCGATGCCCATGGCGTCTATCTGCTAGATAATTATGGACAGAGTGTTTGGCTTTGGGTTGGTGCACAGGCAACTCAAGCAGATGCCCTTACAGCCATGGGCAATGGACGTGCCTTTGTCAAGAAAAAAAAGTATCCAACTAGCACTTTGGTGGTGCGCGTGCTGGAGGGTCATGAGCCCGTTGAGTTTAAGCGTCTGTTCAGCAATTGGCTGAACATCTGGCAGGATAATACACGTGGCCACAAACCAGTCTCGACCAAATTTGGCAAACTGGATGCCGTATTGCTCTGTGAGAGACCCAAAATGGCAGCGGATACGCAACTGGTGGACGATGGACGTGGCGAGCGTGTAATCTATCGCATTTGTGACGATCAGTTGAATGAGTTGCCTTTGAGCAAAGTTGTGGTTTTCACCACAAATGCTTCCTATGTGGTCAAGTATACAGTACAGGTGAGCAGTGTTTAAGTGATTTTATAGACAGAAGGAAAAAACTCATTAATATGCATTGTTTTGTGTAGTGCGCCACCGTTTTGCCCGCTGATCTGGCATCTGTAGGCGTTCAGAACATTGTCTATCAATGGAACGGATCGGAGGCATCAGCAGAGACAATAGCAAAAGCCGATCGCTTTGCCAAGGCCAGTTTTGAGGATCTCAACGGAGCAAGCATGCTTGTGCAGCTATTCGAGTTTGACGAGACGCCGCATTTCTTGCAACTGTTCGATGGCAAATTGATTATCATGCGTGGACAGCGAAGCGAGCTGCTTCATTCGAATAACAACATGAATTGGGATTTCAAGACGAACATAATGCTAGAGACATTTTTGCTGAAGGTGTATGGCGATGCTAGCTACAATGGCAAGGCAGTTGAAGAGCATCCATTGTCATCGATAAGCTCCAAGGATTGCTATGCCATCAAGACGAATCATGTGTGGGTATGGTGTGGTCAGGGCAGCACTGGAGATGCCCGAGAAATGGCCAAGGCAGTGGGTGCATTGCTGGGCGAGAGTTCGCTAGTGCTGGAGGGCAAGGAGAGCAAAGAGTTTTGGCAATCAGTTGCCATGTACTTCAATCAGACGCTCGTCATCAATGGCCAATCGTCGGCTAGCAGCACTACAAGCAGCAGCAGCAGTGGTGCTGGCAGCATGTGTAATGGTAGCAACAACGGTGCCAATGGCAACATTTCACCCACATTGAGCAACAATTGTTATTTGAACACCACGGTGCCCACTAAGCCACGTCCACCCGTTCAACTATTTCTCGTCTGGTTGCAGCAATCCCAACTGCACTGTGAGGAAATCCTGGGCTTTGATCAGCTAGATCTCTGTGCTGACTGCATTTATATTCTGGATACGGGCATATTGGCGTATGTGTGGCTAGGCTCAAAGGTCCGGAATCAGGAGCGAGGAAAATATTCAACGATTGCACAGTGCTATGTGCAGAATGCACCATTTGGCAGACGCTCTGCAACCGCTTTGGCTGTTGTGCGTCAATATGAAGAGCCTAATGTCTTCAAGGGTTTCTTCGAGACGTGGGACAATGAGCTAGCCCAAGTAATAGATATTATTTAACTTACAATTCGATCTGTTGACTAAATCGCTTTGAAACTTTTTTTAGAATTTCATCTCCTATGATCAGCTGCGTCAGAGTTTGGGCTGTGAGGCGCCTAGCAATTGTCTAAAACAAGACTCGGCGTTGATGCTTAACAATAACCAGAAAGATTTCGATGGACACAAGAAGTATCCATTGTCAGTGTTGGTGCAAGAAATGGATACGCTGCCAACGGAAATCAATCCACTCAGGCGTGAGGTTTGTTAAAAAAAAAACCCAATATTAATTTCTTGTTATTTAAATTCGTTTCTATTTAAAGGTTCACCTTACGCATGATGATTTTGTTTCTCTATTTAAAATGTCCTTCTATGAGTTTGATGATTTGCCTAAGTGGAAAAAGCAAGAGCTTAAAAAGCTCCATAAATTATTTTAAGCACAACATTGTCGAAATGTTGAAAAATTCTCTACACACACATACAAACAAACTGTATATAATACATTTTAATTGGCTTTCTTTTACTTATCTGGAATAGTAAAAAAGCAATGTAAGTTATATATTCCCAATTAGTATATTATGCATATATATCATGAATAAATTAGAAATATTAAAAAATTATGAATGGAATTTAAAACTTCACGTTGTTGTTTCCACTTCTGAAGAGTCCGGTTCATCATCGCCATCGGAACCTAATTAAATAACATCCTTTATTGATAGAACACACTGTGCTTAATACTTCAACTTACCCTGAAAAAATAATCCGACTATAAAGTTTAATATACCGCCCAATAGATCCCAAAACATATTTATTGACCGTTGTGCCTAACGTTCTGTTACTAAATGACTGTCATTTGGGAAATTTTTTTTTTGTCTATCACGCCAGTCGACTATTTAATGAGCCATGGCCAAAACGCAAAAATTCTACTCATCAATCTGTGTTCAAATTATTGACAAAATGAATCAATTGCTAGCTCATTTTCAACCTTTCATACGTGATCAAATCTCACTTATTAATAAATTGCATCAATGTTTTATTTAATAGATCATTACAATCATCATAACAGCCAAAGAATTTTTCAACAGCTAAATGAATATTATTATTATAAAGGTTAGTTAAAATGTTGAAAAATACGAGAACATCAAATCGTTTAAATATCCAAAAATATTTTCACTAGCCATTATATTTAAACAACTTTTATTCAAACATTTATCCTAAATTTTCCAATATTTTACAAACTAGCTCACAACTCTCCATTGTATTACTTCACTCTGTAAATGTTTACTTAAGTTTTGAAGGAAATGCAGTGTCCCCTTCATAATTAAAAACAAATTTCTACTAAGCATTGAAATTATTTCACTTGGTTGCAAAATTTATTTATTTTTTAGCAACAAATTTATTTATAATAACGCACGGCAACGATTGCCCTTTACTTAATTCTCTTAAAAAAAATATAATTTTTATGTATTTTCCTTTGAAACAAATAAAAAGTGAAACAAACTTTAATACACATCATAGCCGTACATGGGTGCTTCCATGAATGCCTTCTGCTGATCCGTCGAATTACGGCGAATCCTTCTTCCAATGGGTTCCAGATCCGCATAGCACTTGGGAAAGACACGTTCCACAGCAGCAACAGCTTGTTCATGACTTATGTCACGCACAGCGAGCACAGAAGCAAGTGCTTTGGATTTAACACAGTTCTGCAAAGATTAAAGGGGCATTAGATACAAACAAAGACAACGATTTTAAAATTTACCTGATGAGCTTCTTTAACATTAAATGGCGATGCATCGCCCTGCATCATGGCGCTGAGGAACGAACAATGCGCCAGGTTGGCAGCACGAATTTCAGTGCATGCCAAATGGTCGACATTACGAAAGTCCAAATCGTTTTTGCAATAGTCAAACATGTGAATCATTTCATGAGTTAACACGCCATGCACCATACTTTTATTTGTGGCCATATTCTGGCAGACAACAATCTGGTTTAACACGGGATCATAGCCGCCGGTAACGCTGGGATCGCAAACCTCACATGAGATATGCCGCCGGAGATCTATGGGACAGCCAGAGCTGCGCAATGCACCCATCATGAGCTTAACAAGCGGCCCGTTTTTCACACACCAATAGACGTTCTGTTCGCACTTGTAGCGATCGATGTTCTCTTTACCCTCCATGCCAAACAGAATGCGTGACCATTTTGGCTTGTAGGTCTCTCCACGACGTTCCGGGTAAAGATCATAACCCCATTCCTTTGACTCTTTTTTTGGTGAGCTTTCATTGGTTGCGTTTGTGCCCGCCACGGGCTTGGCATCGGGCACCACGACAGCCGGTGGCACTGTGTCCGTTGGCGCTGATGCTTTCGCCCACACTTGTGTCAGGAAACCCATAATAAATCGCTTGTTTTTATTTTGTCACCGTAGAGGTAGTTGAATAACAAACCGGCAGCTGATATGTCGGAGCTGCCAACGCGCGTCCATCAATTTATTGGCACTACCCGATACACCTGTCGTCTGACTTGATGCATGCAACTGGTGCTTGATATTGAAAATATATTTTTGTTATGCCTTGTTTCCGAGAAGTGCACATTTTTTACACTTTTAATCTAATTGGGATCAGGTTTTACTAATCTAATTGGGTATGACCCAAGCAGTATTTTTCTTCGATTTGTTGGTATTTTAATACTTATCGAAAATGCCACACTCTTATCCGCAACCGGCATTTACAAGAGTGAAATATCCACGTAATTCATTGTCATTGAGCAGTGATAACGATTTTAACGAAATGCACTCCATACATTCACAGTTAATACTATTAGCTTTATTATCATATGCCTTAGTCGTGGTGCATTGCGTCAATGTACCACGTCCACGAGGCGTCTCACTAGCAAAGGCGACGCTTTACCAGCCGCAGCCGGATGGCAAATGGACCTGTTTGGATGGTGGTAAAACGATACCATTTACACATATGAACGATGATTACTGTGATTGCGCCGATGGCAGTGATGAGCCTGGTACCGCTGCCTGCCCAAAAATGCAATTCCATTGCATTAACAAGGGCCACCAGCCGGTGGATATACCTAGTTCCCAGGTGCAGGATGGCGTCTGTGACTGTTGTGATGGCAGCGATGAGTTACCCACAGCGGGTTGCTCCAACACTTGTGTGGAACTGGGCGCTGCGGCGGCCATCCAGCGTCGCAACGAGGCGGAACTACACAAGCGGGGTGCAGAGAGGCGCCAAGAGATGATTAATCGCGGCAAGCAATTGAAGGCGGATCGGACGGCGCGTCGCTCTGAACTGCAGTCGCGCGTTAAGGAACAGGAATCTCTTAAGGCAGAAAAGGAGCAGCTAAAGTTGAATGCTGAGGCATTGGAATCGGATGCCGTGGAAGCTTTTAAGGAGCAGCAACGTGAACTGGATGCCAACACGGTGCAGGCAGAACAGGAGCCACATCAGATGCGTCAAGAGGCCAGCTTGAGTTTTGTGCTCTTCGATGCCAATAAGGATGGCTTTGTTGAGGTCACTGAACTGATGGTCGATATGAATTTGGATAGAGATCGCAATGGCGTCGTCACCGTTGAGGAGGCCAAATACTTCCTAGTTGAACGGGATCGCGTCGATCTGGATGCATTTGTCACACTGGCCTGGCCAAGGATAAAGCCACTGAAAATGCTAGCCGAAGGACTGTTCCAGCCGCCAGAAGATGTTGAGCCACCGCAGCATACGGAACAAGTGGAAGGCACTGAAGATCATCAACCACAACCACCAAATGAAGGTAAGCCATGGTCCACCATATGCTCATTATCCCATAATCATAATCATTGTATTTTGTTGTAAAACAAGCAGATTTGGAATTTGCTAGTGCTTCTGAGTCCCATGAGGAGGATGAGGAAGATGAAGAGGATCAGTATGAAGATGATGAGCCGGACGTGGGCCTTGGTGAGGCGACGCCCGAACACGAGACGACAACAACAGCGCCCGTCTATGATCCAGAGACACAACGTCTGATTGACCAGGCAAATGAGGCGCGTCAGGCATTCGAGGAGGTGGATAGACAAATACGTGAGATTGAGCACGAGGTAAAGGAGATTGACGAGCAGGAGGGCAAGGATTATGGGCAGAACGAGGAGTGGGCAATGCTCGATGGCGAATGCTATACGTATGAAGATCGGGAATACGTGTACACGCTATGTCCTTTTGATCGTGTTGCCCAAAAGCCCAAAAATGGCGGCGCTGAAACCACTTTGGGTCGCTGGGATCAATGGTTTGGCGAGGGCGACAACAAATATAGTAGACAAAAGTATTCACAAGGTGCTGCCTGTTGGAATGGACCCCAACGTTCGGCTATCATCAATATTCGTTGCGCTGAGGAGCCGAGAATCACTTCAGTTAGCGAACCGAATCGTTGTGAATATAGTTATGATTTTGAGACACCTGCTGCCTGCGATAGCGACGCCTTTATTGCATCTGTCCAACACGATGAACTTTGAAACGTGTCAATGCTAAAGCAGCCTGGAATGTATTTTAGTTTTTAAAGGTGAAGAGATTTATTGAAATGTATTGTAAAGTGATTTGCTGATCATTCCCCAAAGGTGGCGCTCATTTCGAAACAGTCGTAGACAAATATTAATTCAGCAATTGCATTTAAGCCAAGTAAAAAGTTTCATTTTTTATTAAATATACTACACATTCGTATTTCTTACAAAAGCTCATCTTATAATTTTTGTTTGGTTCATTATTTATGGTTCTGTAACGGCCAATTTAATATCTTCCAAATAGCCATCCACTTGATGTTCCAGCGCTAAAATGTGACCTGTATTGCAATCTTCAGCGCCAACGAATGTTAGAATTAACGGTAGTTTGTTCATTTGTACCACCTGCGGAGTGAAAGAGATGCAGATCGTTATACATAAATGTTTTTCTTCCGTTAATTTGCACACACGCACCTGATAGTTAGAATACATCGATATTATTGTTTTGTTGCGACCCAGACCCAATTTACTGGCCTGATCACATGCCGTTGTAAATGTGGGTATAAACGATGGCATTAACGCAAAATCCACATTCTTTTCTTGGTTATGGCTGACGCGTAGGAGTGGCACACCATCGCGATCCGTTATCTGTATGACATAGAGGCCGCTGACCCTGCAAAAATGCATTTCTTATTAGTTTGAGTACCACTTCAAACTGTAAATAACACTTACTTATGCAGAAGGCCATTAAAATACTTCTTAATGTCGTCGGACATGGCGCAGTTGGCAATAAAATAAATAAAACTATACCAATATTGTTTTTCTATTGCAGCTGCTGAAACAAAACAAACATTTTTAAACACTAAATTATACCAAAACTACCACAAATGTTTACTTCAGATAAATACCAAATTAAATTACTGATAGCTGGCAGCTGGCAATGTACGTGTTGTTTTTTAATAACCCGGCTAAAAGAAGATTTTATAATTGACTTTATTATTTTGATCCATTATTTTTAAGGCTATCCAAAAAGATGGCTGCCAGTGCAACCAATGACAGCAAGGCTAAGTCCTTATCCGAAGCTGTTGCAGCTGATGACGACTACACTTCTGGTATGTCTCATCTGACTATTGGTGTACAAATCCAAGAGCTATCGAAACGATTGCAAAGCACCACAGAGGAGCTGCATCAACAGGTGCGCGACAAGCATGGTGCACTGCTGCAACAGGCAACTCATGCGGGTCGTTTCGATGCGGCATTGAATTCGCTTGCGGAGGATGTGCAGCGGGTTCGTGCAACGGGACATCGTCTCAAGAGTCAGGTAGACACCCAATATCAATTGGTCGAGAACCAGACCCAAGTACTAGGACGCCTGCATGAAGTGTCGCATCTATTGCGCTCTGCTGGCACGCTGCTCACTCTGACGGCCAAGCTAAAGAATACGAAGGATGTACTGCGACAAGCAGAGTTACATTTCGAATTGGGTCAGCTAATTGAGGATAAGGAGCTTAAAGACATTGAGTTTATTCAGGAGGAACGTGCCTATGTGATAAGCTCCAGACAAAAAATACGCAATCTTACCCAGATGCAATTAGTCACCGGACTGCAGGAGCGCAATCAAATGCAAGTGGTCAATGCTCTTAAGGTTAGTGATTACAACTTTGAACCACCCAATCTTTTATTGACAGTTTTTATTTTCGTAGATTTTTATGAACTTTAATACGCTGGAAAAATCGCTGGAAAATCTACTTGCCACTTTTATAGCTGATATGGAGCAATCGCTTAAGGAGTGCTTTGCCGGTACCGATATATCCGTGCTTAATAAAGCCGATGCAGTGCGTTCGCCTACGCATGGAGGCAATGGCACCTCCAAGTCGGTTGCGACACGTGGACCTGGCAAGGCGCCGCAGCTAACAACAACACAAAATTTTCGTGCCAAGTTTTGGAAATCATTGCATTGGCTGCTCTACGATGAGCTCTACGAGAGCTGTACCCAGATCAAGCTGTTGAAAACGGCTCTTGAACAGATCAATCAATTTGGCTATACATCAGAGTCATCCGATCAATGCATTCCACAACGCTTCTGGCAGAGGGTACAGCAGCTACTTCGGAAATCCTTTGATGAGTGCTCGCAGCATGTTAACCAGACGCTCCAGGAAGGCCTTTCAAAGCTGTTAACCTCAGCTCGTGGTCTGGAACAGCGTCTCAATAATGAATTTCAATTCGATAATGAGCTTTTCGCACCCTTGGAGGTGGGCTACGTGAGCAAGTGTGCTGCAAATCTGAAGGCCTGCTTGGCAGGCATTGATTTGCCCGGCAACGAGACAGTGGACAACTTTATACGTGTCGCATCCACGGAGCTAAGTGCAGCTCTAATTGATAGCCGTTTAAGTAACTCGATAGGGAATGTTTTTATCGCATGCGGCAAGGAGTTGTGCACAAAGTTGGAGGCACAAATTAAACTGGGTGCAGATTCCAAGCAAGTCGTCGACTTGCCCAATTTACAGCAACAGCAAAACACGCAGCTGGCCAATGTGCTCTACTACTACAAGGATTCAGTGCGTCGCATGTTAAACGATCTTCAGATGCAATTCGAAAAGACGCCTGGATTAGCACGTCAAAATATTGCACGTTCCCTTGAGCAGGCAGATCTGCTAATTGGCACCATTCTACAACAGATTATGGAGTCAATTATCACAGCTATAAACATTATTATATTAAGCATGCATCGCGAGCCCGGCTTAAATACGGATAGACTATCTACAACAGGTCCATCCATGTATATGAAGGAGTTGCAGGTACGTTAAGCAGAAAAGAGGCAAAAGAGTTATTATTAAAAATGATCACCTTGTTTTGCAGGAGTTTGTCAGTCGTTCCTGGTCACATCACATTGAGCTGTTTGATGATAAGGAGATGACCGGAAAGTGTGGCCAGGAGCTGGCAAAGCGTTGCATTGAGCTCTTCATACACAATCTGTGCATTTTGCGGCCCTTGAGTGGGGCTGGTAGACAGCGTCTAAAGCAGGATTGTCAGCACATGGAAACGGCACTCAAGTCCCTCTGTCCCAATTTTGTGGAGCTGGGAAAACCGTCGCGTTTGCTGCGCGCTATGTCACTGCTTATTGTACAAAGTCCGCAGGAGCTCGTAAAGCAAACGGTTGGCGTTGATTCCTTGGTGCCCAGTTACATAGTATTGTTGCTTCTATTTGGTCATGCTGGTGCGGAGCTGCAGTCACCGCACACTTGTGCGAATTGGTCAAATGAGCGTCTTATTGAATGGCTGGATGGACATACAGCGGATCGTGAAAAACTGGAGTTGATTTCGGGCGCATTGCAGAGATATCGTGACAATGCTAGACGTAAGAATATACAACAATACGACGAGATATATCCCATGATGGTGGATTACTTTGAGCAGGCCTTAAAAGCAATCACATAATTTAATTTGTATCTGCAACTGCCATATTTGAAAATAAAGTATTTAAAGTTACCGCTCTGGCGATATTTTAAACGATGGTTCGTTTTCGATAGCACGCACATGCGATGTGTGATCGACAGCTCGCCTACTAGAAGTGACATCACTGACTACTAGTGTTGAGAAAGCACTGCGCACCTTATTTTGCTCACTCGTCAACACTGCTGACTAGACACACCATTTTGTTTGAGAAAAAATAGTGAAGAACATTTAGTTGTGTGAGAGTGACTGTCAAAGTAATTATAAGCAAGACAAAAATAAATTAAAATAGGCAATCACAATGGATAACATTGAGCGACTTTATAAATGCTATGAAATATTATCCGAAGCGGGTGATAAGATAACTGAGGTAAGCCGCCATTAAAAAAACGCGTCCAACCAAACGGTACTCGCATATTTGTGTGTAGGTGTGAGTGATTAGACATGTGTACCTGCATGCGAGTTATTACACGCGCCGGCGCTGGCCAAGAAAAGTTGAAAATTTTATAACATTTTGTTTTGCTCTCAACACTTTCAGCATGTTGCTGAATACAAAGAAATATTGCAGGCCGTAAAGGGCACATCGAAGGAGAAGCGTTTGGCATCCCAATTCATTGGCAACTTTTTTAAGCACTTTCCGGAACTATCAGATACCGCTATTGATGCACAGTTTGATTTGTGCGAAGATGATGACACACAGGTGCGTTAACCAAATATATAAGTGTAGTGTGATGAAGATTTTAAGAAGACGTTCGACCAGTTAAAGTTATATGTATTTATATAAGAACTCCATTCTTAGATGCAATGGAACCCATACAAATATTCAAAATAACTGAATCTAATAATCCGACCATTTCAGATACGCCGTCAAGCTATCAAAGATTTACCGAAACTATGCCAGGGCAATCCTGAGGCAACTGTACGCGTGGGCGACACTCTCGCTCAGCTATTGATATTAGACGATGCAACAGAGTTGCAGCAAGTCAATAACTCATTGCTTAGCATCATCAAATTGGATACTAAGAGCTCTGTAACTGGTTTATTCCAGCAAATCTCCACAGGCGATGAGTCAACGCGTGAGCGTTGCTTTAAGTTCATTTCAACCAAACTGTTGACCATGGGCCCGAATGTCATAACCAAGGAAATTGAGGAGTTTATTGTTGAGGAAGTGAAGAAGGCACTGCAGGATGTGACAGCCGACGAATTTCATTTATGTATGACTATTTTGGGAGCCACCAAGCTGGGAAGCACAATAACCGGGCATGCTGAACTCGTCAAGCTGGCTACGGAACAGGCCGAGCTAAAGGATACCGATGCAGACAACATAGCTGTTGACGATGAGATTGTTGAACGATTTATACAATGTGCCACAGCGGCGGCTCCGTACTTTTCGGTATGTTAATGCTGGCAAATTTATAAGCAACGGCATAAAGATAATCTTTGACCCTCTCTCTGTTATTATAGAAAACCATCAAATCAACACAATTCGTTGTGTATGTTTGCGATAAACTGTTGCCAATTAACACATGGAACTTGATTGCCACTGCAGTCTCACAAGATCAAATACAGTTGCGATTGCTAAAAGTATTTGCCGAAATGATAACCTATACAGAAAAGCTGGAAAATGCAAATGAACGCATTAATGCAGTCTACAATGTGCTATTGGTAAGTCCTCTGGCTTATAACATAAATATCCAAAAACTAATATACAAATTTCAAATATCTTATTATAGGAGTACATGCCGTTGCCAAAGCTAAGCGATGAGGAAGTGGCTGATACACCACCCTCATTTCAGTTCTCACACGCTGAATGTTTGCTGTATGCATTGCATACGCTGGGCAAGAAGCATCCCGGAAACTTAACATTTGTGGAAGATGCTGAAAAACTAAAAGACTTCCGTGCTAGATTACAATATCTAGCTCGCGGTACACAGGGGTAAGATAAAGAAATATGCCAAAAACCAATAAATAATTGAGGACTAACACTTAATCTTTATGTGTAGTTACATTAAGAAGCTAGAAGAGGCAGTTAAAGGCAAGTCTGCCGAGGAACTGAAATCTGAGGAGAATCAACTGAAGCAGACGGCACTGAAGACAACATCGAATATCAATATATTGATACGAGATCTATTTCATTCACCACCAATATTTAAGCATGACGTTGTGCTTTCTTGGATTGTACCCAAAACTGTAAGCACACAAAGTGCAAATATGCAATTGTTCGGAATTAAATCAACATATTTTCTATTTTTTAGACAAAGCTGGGTAAACGACATGTCCCCATCACTTTTGACAAGAGTGCTGCCGCCAATGGTAATCAGGAGCAGGAGCAACAGGATAAGAAACCGCGGCCATCCAATGAACAAAAATTTTATTCGCCACCCTCAGGCAAATACTCGGGCAAGGTAAATTCCAATTATGGCAACAACAATCGCAACCGTCAACGTGGAGGAGGCGGCGGTGGAAACTTTAGGAATCGACGCTACAACAGATATTAAACGCACAGCGATTTCACACAACTTTCCCAAGCTCGCTGTCAGCTAGTCGTTAAACAACAAAACACAAAAAACAAACAACTTATTAACAATCAAAAATTAGAGATTAAAATGTTCTCTATCAACGTTCGGTCTGCGTTAAATAAACTTAAAAATTCTCGATTATAAAAAAATAAATGTTGGCTAAAGACGAACATCGTCGCGTTACTGAAGTATTGCTGCTCTATTCAACGGGTGAGTATCAAGTAAAATTTTCATGTAATTGTCTACCTTTTCTTATATTTCAGAGTATTATATCACAACATCAACATTATTCAGTTCGATATAAGTGTTCTCTTAACTTTTCAAAACAAATACAGCAACAACACACATGTGTGCTGAATAGTTGAAACACGTTCGAGAATTTAAGCATGATATCTTTAAAACAATGCCACGACACATTTTTTTTAACTTGCCATCACGAAAAACTTTTCGTTGTTTTATCGTATTGTGCTTAACTTTATCGATCTATCCAATGATGTATGTAACCATAAAAAAAAAATAGTTTTTAAACAATATTGCAATATCTCATCCCTTAATCATAATAATCAAATCAATGAACTTTCCTATCAAACTAAAAAAAACCTTATTGCAATTTGGTGTTTTTGAGTCATACGAATTACAAACATGTACGAAAAAGCTTGTCAAATTAATTTATTCACAAGCATCATAAATTATTTTTTGTTTAATTTTTTTTTTGCAACAACTGTACAATGTAACAAAAACATCTAACAATTTTGAATTTCAAAAAATAAAAAACTCAAGTATAGTTTCGCTACAAACACAAAATAAAAATAAATAAAAAGACTTGTTTTGTATTTAGATTTCAATTCCATTCTATTGCTTTGAATATTGATGACCCAAGCAGAGGTAATTTTCTGTGTTTTATTAATTTATTTATTTTATAGCATTAATAAAAATATATATATGTATGTATGTGTATTATATAGGGCCATTTAAACATTTAACACAATCGATGTCCGCTTATAACACACACAGATGTGGTGGTGGCTAACACTTAAGTGGATGACGTTTACATGTTTGGCGGTGGTTGATTGCCCGGCTGTTGGGGTCCACCGGGTGGTCCACCTGGATTGGGTCCACCACCACCACCCTGCTGATTGGCACCAACCAGCTGAGATGCGAAGCTCTGGAACAGTTGCAGCATATCATTCGGCATGGGCGCTTGACCGGATGGCGGTGCACCAGGAGCTCCAGGTGCTCCGGCTCCAGCACCTCCTGCAGCACCACCCATATTTGTAAACATTTGTCCAATGGCGCTCATAACCATCGGATTCTGTGTCATCGATTGCAACTGCTCCAGATCGATCTCGGCACTATTAAACAGATTACGCACAATGGGATTTGAGAGCATAGCGTTAAGGCCATCGCTCAGATGGTTTAACTGTGCATTCGGCTGATTGCGAGCATTGCGCACCACCTCCAGATTATTACGATAATCAGCATTGTCCGGCTCCAGTTCAATAGCCTTGGCATAAGCGTGCTCCGCCTCATTGAATTTGCCCAGATTGGAATAGGCGACGCCCAAACGACAATATGCCTTGCTATAGTCGACATTATAGAGCAGTGCCGATTTGCAGTCAGTCACGGCGCGCTCGTTGTCGCCCAGACGGATGTGAGCTGCAGCGCGATTGCAATAGAAGATGGGATTCTTGGGATCAAAGGTGATGGCGCGATTATATTGCAACAATGCCTCATTAAATTTGCCATCCTTCATCAGGCGATTGCCCTCATTCTTGATGGACTCAGCCAGGGCCAATGATTCTGGATTGCGTTCAATATATAAAGATTGGAAGAGCTCAAACATGTCGATGTTCTTTGTATTGACGATGCCAGTGTTGCTACCGCTACTGGTGCCGGGCAACGATGCATCGCCACTAGATGTTGTGCCTGCTCCTGGAGCTGCCGATGTAGTGCTTTGCTCTGTGGCCATAAGTTGTTCGGGGTCCTCATCGCCTACGTCGAAAGCGGCCTGCAGGCATTGGATGGCAACCTCAATGCTTTCACTTTGATCCGGCGACATGACATCCACTTGCTTCTTCAAGTAGTCAATGAAGGAGCGCACAAAGCTTTGCTGCACTTCGTCCGGCATTTTGTTTTAATTTCTTTTGCAGTTTACTTTTTATTTTTGTATTCAACTTAATTATCCTGATAGAAATTCACTTATGTGGCTCTCTATACTCGCACACAATGAAAACTCTGTGAGCATGCGACCGATATCTAAGTACATAGTGACGAGCAAAAATTTCTAGGGCTGCTCGATTACTGTTCAACAAAATATTTCAAGCAAGTTTCATGTTATCGTTATCGAGTGAGCGTGCAAAACTCGTTTGCGCTGTTGTGCTATTGATGTAGTAGTTGTTGTTAAGCTTACTACTAAGCTTTTTGGCAACATGCAACAAAAGATTTTTCAGTTAAACGCTTTCTGGCCCTGTTAGCTGTTGGCGTTTCTTGCTTGTGCGCGTCTCTAAACTTGTTGTTATATATTTATTGTTGTTATAGGTGTAATTTTGTGGCGGAATGTGTGTGTACAACGACAACAAATAAATGAAGTGATTATTAAAATTAGTTTTCCAAAACTAGTGGCGCAAACTGCAACACATGCAAGTGCGTTTGTGTGTGTGTGTGCTTGAGCTGCCTTTGGCGTGACGTCAGTCTTCCTTCAACACAATCCTTTCAACTCATTCTCTAAAGTTTGTGTGGCGCCAGAATGGTGCGTTGGAGTGCACAGTCGCGTCGGGCGCGACAGGATCAGGTTGAGCTGCTTGCAAGCAATAACAAAATTGGCGACGATGATACAACTGATAACGGTAAGCGGCAATGTAACATTTCAAATTGTTAGCTTCTGCAGCAAACTCGGTATATGCTAATGATGTATGCCACCCATTTATCATATTTGCTAGTTTCCTTGTAGTATCCACCATTCCTTATTCTTTTTTCAGCTGCCTATCGCAATTCTGCTCACCTTTCGGACACGGATGAAATCTTTCTGAAGGGTCTTTTGCTTAGCAATCCATCAACGCCGCACAAGGAACTTATGGTATGTAAATTAGCTGAAAAGCCACCCCCCCCCCCCTCCCCACACACACACACACACACACGTACGGTATATTACTTTTTTGGTGGCATGACCCAGATCCAGATTTTTTACAATGTATTTAGAGTCTGACAAAAACATCTGCCGGCACGTTCAACATGGGAAAAATCAAATAGACAAGAAAAATCATTGTTTACTCGTTTGGTGGTTATACGTAGTACGCATGTACACTCAAAAAAAATTATATACAAAGTTAAATTTCAATATGTAGAGATTGTAATTTTTATTTCTGGTTTCTAGTTCTGGATTGCAATTTTAATTTTGCTAGATTTGCAATATCAAGTCCCTTTTTTTTGAGTGCAAATATTTTCAGACAAATTTGAAAACCCAATTTTCTTGCCTGCTTACTTTTGTTTCTCAATTACATCATTATTTACGCTCGAATGCTTTGTTGAGACCATTTAAAGTTCATGAAAGTAAAAGGGTCACGGATGCAATTTCAGTGAGCTTTCACTTGGCAAGCACAAGCATTTTACAACAATGCTTTGAGATAAAATTCAATCTTCAAGCTTTGTCTTTTGTTCTCGTTTATTAAGTGCGAAACACTTGATGCCAGGCCTTTTGTATAAGTTGCGAGACAAGTTTCTTTTATGATAATAATTATGGCATAGCAATTAACACAATTTCGTTTGCACTTAATTATTTGCGGATTAAACTTGACCTTTATTTGGTGCGATACTTTGAGATTATGCATTATGTAAATTAAATAACGTTATATATTACGAATTGATACTAATTTGCATAAGCTAAAACTTTCCTTGTATTTGGACAGATTTATTGATTTTCTCTAGCATGCAGTGAGTGAATCAATTTTTAAATTGCCTGCAAACCGTTATTAATCAAAAAATATAATTTGCAATTTAATATTTGTTGGTAAGGGCCATTGTGGCCAAAAGCTAAATGCCTAAACACGCAAAACTCAACAAACCACAAAAATAATCAAAATCGGCGTCGCGTGTCGCAGATAATTAGAATTAGCTTTACATTTGACCCGTTGTTGGGAAAGGCAGTGAAAGTAATTAAAAATATAAGTCACTAGACTATTCAGATAGGAAAAACGACATTAAAAACTATAAACGAAAAAAGTCACTCAAATATTCCTCAAATGAAAAGCACAAATAAGCAACGACAACAACAACGCCCTAAGAAATAAAAAAAGAGTTTAAATGAAGCTGGAAACCGGTTTGAAAATAGCTTTTCAAAGTAAAAATGTGCCTGCATGTGTTAATTATGAAAACTTAACATTACCTGGCCACAAAAATCAACAACAAAATCAACAAATGCACTGCAGAAGCAAAGAGAAGACAGAGAAGTGGTTGGCCTACTAATGCAGCAGCAAGAGCTGCCCAGCATAAAAGCTCTACCTGAGAGCGCGGCTTAAATACTACACGTTGAGCCTATGTTAAATGCTGTCTGTTAACTAAGCAGCCAACTAAATGCGTACAGTTGTAACGTTCGAATATAACAAGTGTTCACACGCACCAACACTAATACACACTACTAAGAGCGCCAACTTAAATGCAAGCTTGCTCTCACACTATGGAGCTAGCCCTAGAGAGAGCAAACGCCTGCTAACTCGCTCGCACGCACACCCAACTGCTTGGTAAACTTGGTTTCGCTGTGAGTCAGTTACTTGCGAGCTGTGCTAAGGTGAGGTTCTGTTTGTTATTTCGTTCGGTCTGCGGTCTGCTATAGTTTTTCGTTTGCTCTTGTGTGTGTGTTTTTGTTAGCGGGCTTTGCTCATTTGAGCATGGCTTAAACGGAGAGCAACAAATATTCAACAGTTAGTTTTTAACATACTATCTCTATCTTCGTCTCACGATCGTCGCGCTCATTTTGTTTTGCCTCAAAGACGTTTTAAGCACAATGTAAACGTTTAATTTATATACCAACAACATAGTTAATATTTTAATTGGAAGTGTATGTGTGTCACAAATAAATGGAGCAAGTGCTTTGGCTCTTGTGCGCTACCTTGGTTACTCAGTCAACAAACCAAATGAAAAAGCCCAATATTAGCCTGGCCAACTGGCAGTTGAATGTGTGTCTCAGATGATGACGTAGTCGTCGCTCTACGTTCGTATTGTGTAACTTCTTAACTGTGTTTAGGCATTTCTAAAATCGAGTGTGTTGCATGCTCAGTCACACATCACATACATTTACATACATTGTACATACTGACAAATAGAAGCTTACTCTCCGGCTAACTCACACACACACACAGATATTTTACACCTTTTGCTCTTCTTCTTCCTCTACTTGGCTTTAACGTTATGCTCGCTCGCGCGTTTTGGGAGTGGCTCCAAAAAAAGTGAAAAAAGTTATAAAAGTAAAACGAGAATTGCTTACCTACAATTAAATATTTACAAACTTAATAACAACTCTTAATACTGACTTTAAATCATACCTTAAAACGCTTGTCTTATAAAATATAACAAATTTAAGGTTAAATACCTTAAAGATACGTCAATTGCTTCACACGCTTAGCCTTCACACGTAGTACGTTATGAAAAAAAATAAATAAAAACAACAAAATATACAATAATTTTCATTGTTGCTGTTAAACGGGTTGTGTATAATTAACAATTTGCCTAGTTAGACATTACCTGTTGATAATTTTGTGCAATTTGTTTTGACAACCTAAGTCACGAAAACAAATCCACCATTGAGGTGAAAGCCCTTTGCGTTAGCAACCAACAACAAAAGCAACAGCAGCAGAGCTCAGTGTCAATAACAGTTGTCATTTGTGTAAGAGTGTTTGTGTGTGTGTGTGCGCTTGTTAGGGTAAAAATAGGAAGCTTAATGTGGGGCTTCGTCTTTTCGTACAAGAACTGTAATTCGATATACACCGGACTATGTGCAAATAAACAAACACAGAATAATCATTGCTAGGAGATATCGCTAAGCTTTTGTCTGCAAAAAAAAAAACAGAGCTTAAAGGCTTACGGGGTTTCTAAGCACCGAAAATCGCTTACTAAGAAGTTTTTCGGTCTGTTTATAGTTTGTATAGCAAACAATTAAATTAATTAAATTATAAATCGATATAAGGAATACTCCATAGCATTTTATAAGCTTTGACTCACCCATTCAAGTTTTCAATTTGCAATTTTCTTGCATTTGTCATCAATGTCGAGCGAAATAACGAAAGAATTACTTTTTCTATCGTATAAATATTGCATGAGTAAGTGAATGTGTGACTGAATTGTTGTTGCTGTGTCGTGGGCGGAAACTGTGGCAAGAGGCATAAAAATGGGAAATTGCAAACTGGGATGAGTTGAATGAAAGTAAATAAATTCTTCAAGACAAGACAAGACAATACGCTGCGGAAGACAAGAATTAAGTGCAATTGAAGCATAATGAAAAAAAGTAACTTAATTCACTTTTTGAGCAAGGGGTTTTTTTGTTTTTTGTTCGACAACTCGACCCAAATATGCTTGAATGTTCGACCCAATTTTTGACCTAAGATTCGAAGTATTTCGTTGCGTTAAAATAGTTTAACAGCCCAAAGTTCATGGGGGTTAAATGAAGGGGAAAGAGAGCCAGTGAGCTAGAGAGAAACTGCCCAAAAAAAAAAGCGCAAGCGACCAATTAACGGATGGGAACGTCAATTAAGCAGAAGCAAAGATGACTTGACCTAGGGCAGGGCACACTAAGACGCTGTTGATGATGAGATCTCTTGTCTGCGATGTTTTTGTCCAACGCCCCACTACCGAATTTAATGTGAACATTTAAATTTAATTATGCGTACATGTCGCGACTTCACTCACTCTTTCTCTCTCTCTCTCTCTCACTCAGCTAAATCCAACCGAGCCGCAGCCCGTGCCCGCCTTTCTGCCTGCTCACTTGAACAACAAGCCGATCTGTGACGATATTATACGCAAATTTTCGCCATCTAGACGTTTAGAATCGCGAGAGCTAGCCAAGCTTTTGGCACAACCACACTTTCGTGTAAGTATACTAAAATATATGTTAACGGTAATAAACAGCTTTTAAAGTCGCTCTCTCTCTCTCTCTCTCTAGGCTCTGCTGCGTGCACATGATGAGATAGGATATTTATACGAGCAACGTTTGAAATTCGCTGGTGGTTCCATAACAAAACTCGAGGCGACAAGTCAACGCCATTCGGGCGGCTATCTCTATACGCAAGACATACTGAACAGCAAAATGCCATTAGAAACGATTAAAATGGTTGGTCTGCGTCGGGATCCTAAGCAGCCGCTAGGTCTCACTGTCGAACTGGATGAGTTTAAGCAGCTGGTTGTGGCACGCATTCTTGCTGGCGGTGTCATTGACAAACAGGGCATGTTGCATGTAGGCGATGTTATACTAGAGGTGAATGGCACCGCTGTGCGAACTCCTGATGAGCTGCAGCTGGAGGTGTCGCGGGCCAAGGAGAATCTAACGCTCAAAATTGGACCCAATGTCGATGAGGAGATCAAAAGTGGTCGCTATACGGTCAGTGGGGGTCAGGTAAAACAGAATGGCATCACAAATCTTGAGTCGGGCAAGAAACTAACGGTAAGTTGTATGTTTCTGTTTTGAAGCAAAAAAAAAACTTGTAAAAAGAATTTGCTACTTTTTTGCATGGATTTTTTTTAAAAAATTGTACAAACCAAAAATATCCCAAAAAATGAAACTAGTTTTTTGTGTAGTTTTCAAAATTAGAAAAGTTTGAATTTGTTTCTACTAATTTTTGATCATACCCATATAAACTTTAAGATATGAAGTTTTCTTTAGTCACAGACAATTACAAAATTCCTAAACATCTGCAAGAAAGTAAGTAAATCTTTTAAACATGCGTTTCCATCTCTCTTTCACTTCGATTCGAAAACAACTAATATTGATTTTTTATTTAGTGTTATATGCGCGCATTGTTCTCATACAATCCATCGGAAGATTCGCTGCTGCCCTGCAGGGATATTGGATTGCCCTTCAAATCTGGAGATATTTTGCAAGTGAGTATTTTGAAGTATTATCAAGATGTTTTAATCAATTCACTACATTTTGTAGATTATAAATGTTAAAGATCCCAATTGGTGGCAGGCGAAGAATATTACCGCCGAGACAGATAAAATTGGATTGATTCCGTCGCAGGAGCTCGAGGAGCGGCGCAAGGCATTTGTAGCACCCGAAGCGGACTATGTGCACAAGATTGGCATATGTGGCACGAGAGTAATTACTTTGAATTAAAGAAAATAAAACTGATATTAAAAAAAAGTTTCTTCCAGATTTCGAAGCGGAAGAGAAAGACCATGTATCGCTCGGTGGCAAACTGTGAGTTCGACAAGGCAGAGTTGCTGCTCTATGAGGAGGTGACACGCATGCCACCTTTCCGCAGGAAAACTCTAGTACTAATTGGCGTCTCTGGTGTGGGCAGACGCACGCTCAAGAATCGACTGATTAACAGCGATGTGGACAAATTTGGTGCAGTGATTCCACGTTAGTTTTGATAGTGAAAAATTGCCTATAGGAAATATTAATTTTAATACATATACATATTGATTATAGACACCAGTCGCCCTAAACGCGCCTTGGAGGAGAATGGCGTTAGCTATTGGTTCATGGATCGCGAAGAAATGGATGAGGCAATTAAACAGAACGAGTTTCTTGAATACGGCGAACACAATGGCAACCTCTATGGCACCCACTTGCAATCGATCAAGGATGTCATCAATAGCGGTCGGATGTGCATTTTGGATTGTGCGCCAAATGCATTGAAGATATTGCACAATAGCCAGGAACTGATGCCATTTGTCATATTTGTTGCTGCACCCGGTATGGAGCAACTAAAAACAATCTATGCCGATCGTCGTGCAACTGGCTCCAATAGGAATCTATCAGTATGTTTAGATATTACTGCCCGTAGCTAGATAAAGCTTAGAACCCGCTAATGTGCTAAACTTATTATTTAAAACCAATTACAGTTCGATCGTCAAAGCTCCATACGATTCAGCTCCAGGCGTGCCCGTACACTTGAATCCTTGGCATCGCTATATGAGGTAAAAAGTCGAACCTTCTAATGTAATTAGATCACCTTAGTAACGCTATTGAATCTCCGCTTAAATACACAAAACATGCTTAAAACGTACAACTTATATTATTTTTATTAACAGGATGACGATCTTATTTCGACGGTGGAGGAGAGTAGCTTTGTCCAGCGCAAATATGAGAAATACTTCGATATGGTCATTGTTAACGAGGACTTTGATGAGACGTTCCGTCAAGTGGTAGAGACCTTGGACCAAATGAGTCATGAGGAGCAATGGGTGCCCGTAAATTGGATTTACTAGAACAACTGCAAGCGTTGCAGTAAACGAATTCTTCTATTCTATCCTTGGAACATTATGTATTCGATCGCAAACGAATTATCGACATTAATGTGTATGCAATATTGTACAATTTTTAAAAATTCTGTCCCGCCTCTTTTTTACAATATTGTTTTTCTTAATATTAAGGCTAATTGTGTTATGTAAGAACGAATTCGTCCATTTGCAAGCTGTTAAACTTGTTTGCCCTTATTTTAATTTTACAATAATTTTATTGCATTTCTTGAGGCAAACAGTGCGCTCCCTCGAACTTTTTGTATGCATATCATTTACATTTATATATAAATATAGTATATAGCTATTTAATTTAATGAATCTCTTCGAGTACAACCAATTCAATGTATTTACAAATCATGCTCTGCCAATATTTCGTTAGTACTTAGTTCAAATACGTTTTGTTTTTTATTTTGAGTAATTTGTAATTAGTTTTTGCGTTAATTAGCAATTACTTAAATTGTATACACAAATCAAGTTACAAATAAAAAAACACTGCGTGTAATATTTTCTAGTTTTTTAAGCACCAGCTAAACAAAAATGGATGTTGCATTGACTAAAAGTTTTTATGATAAACTTATAGCATACTTTTAGGATGGACATTGAATTAGCAGGATGTTGAAAATTCAAATTTCTATAGCATACTTTTAGGATAGATTTTAAACTGGCACAAATTGATTTACAAAACTAGCTCCAACTAGGTCGCATCCTTACAAATATTCAAAGGACATGGTGCGTTGGCATCGCTAGGATCAGCTCCATCGAACTGCATTCAAGGTTTATGGGGTACTCTAAGAATCAATACACTCAAAAATTTGATCGGAATTTCAGTTGAAATCACAAAATCCTTGTTTTCTCGACATCTGCAAGGACGATTTGAATGTCCTTTGAACAGTCGATAGCCCTAAAAAATACAAAATTTTTGACATAGGTCTCGACAGGATCTGCAAGGATATGGCTGAGTAAAACATGATTTTCTGTTTAAAGAAAAGTCCTTATATTTCAGCTGTTTGAAGGACTTTCATCCTTTTGATTAGCTTATATGAATTGGCAGGCCAAGGACTATTTTTTGTCCAAAGGACAACCGGCTAGTCCTTAAAACAGACGAGTTACAAAGGATTTTGTGATTTTTCTTAAATTTTCTGACCTACCCCCTTGATAAATTTAAGGCAAAATATTTTTGTAGAATTTCCAAAATCCTTGAATGCCGATTGTTAGATCTCTTTTCAGCGAGCTCAAAAATATGTGTCCTTTCGATATCCTTAAGGATATGACTGAGTAATGGACAAAAAACGGATGTTCTTTTAAGCAAATTAGCTCTTGGCCAAATCCTTGCTGATATTCAAAGGACATTGTGCATTGTCATCGCAAGGACTAAATCTATTGAACTGCATTAAAGGATTAAAATGTTAACTGTAAGTTATTCCATAAGACCCACGCCATTAAAACTCGAATGCACATCCTTTGTGTACGTATACAAATTTACATTTATTTAATATATATGACGCTTTACCCGGCTGATTCTACCAAATTTCGTAGCATTATCAGCTTACTTGAGAAAGAAGCTTTTTTTTTGGCAATTGGCAATTTTTGGTTGGTTTTCAGCCCTAAATACTAGGCGAACAGAAGTCAGCAGCAAGCAGCTGAATATTGATCCAAAAAACTACAGTATACTTTTACTCCGGCAAAATATTAGAAAAATATATTATGCAGAGTATACTTTTAGGGTTTTTTAAATTCATTTGAAATTATCAAATGTTAGTATGTAAGCGAAAAGTACATTTTGAAATTTAGTTGTTAAGTACATATAATTGTAAGATTTAGTAGTTAAGTACATATTAACAGATAAAATTTAGTTCTCTTGTTCACTCTGTGACAACTGGAATATGCACCCCTCGGGCACCACTAACAACTAACACAACTAACAGACTTTAACGGCTAAGCGCCAATTAAAATATAATTGCTTACTTTTAAACTGCGCATAAGAATTCTACTTTTGAGTGCACCTCTATTAATACATTTAAATGTGAATGCCCAGTGACTTTTCCACGACGGCATGAGGTTGACGCATATTCTCATTGTACTCGGGCTGATTCAAGAAGTCTTCGAACGAGATTTCATCACAACGACCAGTTAAAACATCGTCCATCATGTTGCTGTAAGAAAACACACACAATGGATACCAGAATTTTTGCATACATATACATTTATATGTTTATAAGGCCACTCACCTGGATTGCAGAAAAGGTAGACGGCCAATTTGGCGTGCCGCGAAGCGATCCATGCCAATTTTTAGTGGCGCACCGAGACCCTCGCGGTTCCGCAGCATTTGCATGTCAATGTTGTATATGTGATCGTTGTAGTTAAGCTCCGAGTCCCGCAATCGGTGAACATGCGCCAATTGGCTCAAACAGTTTTGTTCTGTGGGCAGGGCAGCCCGGCCGGATGCATTCAGGACGTGCACGTCCGAAGGGCGTACTTTAAGCGATTGCTGATTCTAATGAGCAACAAGCAGATAAATCAACGTGCATTGCTACCATTTTAAGTGAAACACTTACCATTTTGTATTTAAATTTAAGAAAAGACAGGAAATTGAAGTTTGACTTGAAGTTTTACGACGCAGTGTGGCAGTACGTTCCAGCGATAACGATACAATTACAATCGGCAAACAGATGTTCAATAGCGATTTTATAGCAACCAGCTTTTTGCTACCAGCACAGCGCGTACAATTTAAAAAGTGTTAAATTAGCTGATGAGTTAAATTGTTGGATTTGAAAAATATCTTACATTGTTTTTGTTGACCTTCACGCTTGAATAGTTTATTAAAGTCAGGTAACTTTGATGTTGATGTTGCTTAAATGAAAAATAATAAATTATTTCCAAATATGTATATGTAAAATGTTAAGCAATGATGAATGCGTCTATAGTTCAATATAGTTTGTACAACAACATTTGACAGCTAGCAAAATGTTTTTATCGTTGATTTAAAGCTCAAAGTCATAAATTAAAATCTTAAAACGACTACAATTTCTTTGATATGGTAATGTGTTATCTTTAATGGGGAATCTTAATTTTAAATGCTGATTTTGCCACAAAATTTGTGAACAATTTGGCTACCAGTGTCGTAAATACGTCTTTGTCCGTTTTAATTTGCCAGGACAGTTGCACTTGTGGTCTATGACTCGTGACCCGTGACCCACGACCCCTGATGCCTGACCCAGTGCCAACGGCAACCAAACTACAATTCACAAAAACATCAAATCCCAACAGTTTGACTTTTTTGCACATGTGCTTTTGTAGTATAATCACCCTGGACTTATGTACGAATGAATAGGGGGGTCTACAAAGCACATAGAGAAAGGAAATTTATTTTTTGCAAAAGATTTTCCATATGCTTAGATTAAAAGTTGAGTAATTTTTCTTTAAATAAAAGTTTCTCAACAATTTTGGTTTTTAAACATTTTGTCAAAACTTACAAAAAACCACAAAATATTAAACCAAAGCTCAAAGTGCTCAAAGCCGTTTGTCTTTTTGCGGTAGCCCGCATTTCACACAGCTTCAGCCACCATTTAAATTAAGTTTCAACTGTGAGAAATATTTTATTAAATCGAAAGACAAACGATAGTAAAAAAAACCTTTATAAAATATATACATATGTATATGTACAGTTAGTAAAAAGCTTTCGAGTCAATATATCAACTGTTTACCACAATCAATTTTAAACGTGGTTAAATTAATGTAATCTCTCAGCCCTTTAAAGCGCCTCCTCATCCTTCCTTAATTAAAACATTCAGTTACTGGGAGAGGCGAACGCTTTCGCTTAAATTGAACGTGTAAAAAGCGCTAAGCACAAATATTTGCATAGCATTTTTTTTATATTTTTGTTGCTTCATTGCAGTAAATTTTTATGCTGGGGCATTATAGTCTGTAACATAGTATAAATTTGCTTGGACAATTTACAGGCAAGCATAAAAAAAACAACCGTTTTTGTGGTAAAAAATTATGCTATAATTCAAAAGCAGCGCTTACACACACACACACATGCCGTTCATTAGCACAAAACCCCACACATTAATTTCACATGTGTGTGGGTGTGATTGTATTACTAATCTTGAGAGTGTGTGTGTGTTTGTGTGTGAATGTCTGTCTCTCTTTCTCGTTCTTTCTTTTAGTCTGTTTCAGTGTCTTTATGTATGCTTCGGTGTTTGCTTTTGTCACCATAGAGGATATAAGCCATGTTTTTACTGCAACGTATGTATATGTTTGAGCATGTATGTGTAGGCGACATCCTAGCTGCAATAGGGGGCGTTGGGGGATGAAAGAAGAAAAAAAAATGCAAGCTTTTCGTTCCTTAGCTAAGCATGGAGCCGCTGCCGAGTAGGACACGCCAACCAGGCCAATTTCAGTTTCGGTGATAAATTTCGTATAATAAAGAAGACATTAAGCAAACGCTGGGCGACAAGGACAATGACAGCGACAACAAGGATCGCCCGCTGCGCTCTGCCCACACACACACACACATACAGTTTACACCTTGCAACATCAGCAGCAGAAGCAGTAAAAAAAAGAGAAAAACATAATATTATGTTTGCTTTTAAAAATGTATATTTTTTATTGTGTAAACGCTTTAAGGTTCATCCTCATCCCTGTTAGTTTTTATTTTGTTGCTTTACACAGTTTATTTTTATTTTCGAGACTTAAATATTAATTCAACTGGATTATAATCTCAACAAAATAGTTGTCCATTTCGCAGTTTCGCAACTGGTCGACATGGGCAAAAGCTAAAGAGTGCAGCACGCAATGACAACAAACTAAACGAACTGTTACTGTTGGGTGAAAAGAAAGCTTTGCATGGTTTGGCCAACTTGTTTGGTTGGTTGGCAAACTTGTATGTTTTTGCGTTTGACACTTCTTTGTGCGGCAAGCAAGAGTGGCAATCAAAGTGCAACGAGACAGAGACTTGAAAGTGGCAGGCACATAAAAGCAACAAACTAACAAACGCAACGACAGCAGGTGACAAAGGGGAACTAAAGAATTTAAGAACCACAAGGCAAACAAGGCAAACAACCAAGCAAGCAGAAAAAAGAAATTACAAGAGACTACAAAGTTGTTGTTACTGTTGGCATTGGTTGGTTGTCCGAATTTCCATTTCAAGAGCGAATCCCTAACTGGATATGGCGACTGCTCGACGCACTGCTGTTTGCTGTTACATGTGGCATGTGGCATTTGGCATGTGGCATTGCTTAGATAACAGTTTGTGGCCACAGTACGCTGCCAATTCAAAACCCAACAAATATTAGCTGCTAAACAAGCAGCAGTTGCATATTTTGTGTTGTCTTCCTTGTTTTTTTCTACTTTTTTTCTGGCTGCTAAAACACACAAAATTTACAATTACATATGCAATGCCAAACAAAAGACAAAAGCGACGCGCGTCGAGAATTAAGTGAAAAGCAGAATGTTGAATGGAAAAAGAAAAACGACGACGAGAGCAAAAAAAAACTTGGTATAAAATGCAAAAATGAAATGCAACAAGCAAAAATAAAAAAAGGATTCAGCTTCGTTAAGTTTTTAGCGTGCATGTGAAAACAACAACAAAAACAACAACAATAGTGTGTTAATGTGAGCACACACAAACCCAAACGCACTATTGTACATATACGTATGTACACAAACACACACATAGCCGACGCCCGGGAAGGAGAACCGAACTTTTGCGAAGCAACATTTCAGAAAGCAGAACGATAAACAGGCGGTGACGAGACGAGAAGAGCAGGGGACAGAAGATGCATGGAGACGTTGCTGACATTTTCGAATGCAAATGCAATAAAATAAGTAAAATACCAAGAAAAAAAGGAGATGAAAAAATAAGAATAAAACAGCTCAGCGACCAATGCAAAATGCATACGAATATGAATGAGAATGTGAACACGAAAGCGAATATGTGGCAAATTTAATGCGAATGGGCGAAAGGGAATGCTGAATGTAGATGGAATTCATTGGATTGAGCAAACAGGTTAAATTGTACAGATTACATACAGGTCTTCTCTGCTTTTGATTACGATAAATTGCAGTTCTTTGAACTGTGATCCGCTTGACGATAATGTACTACGTACTACAGTTTATAGTAAACCTGTTATAAAGTAAAATGCTTAAATTCTTAAAAATAAGTTCATATGAGCTACTGAACAAAGTTAAAGACAAAGCTTAATTTTGTACTGTTTTGCCACAGGCAAGCACAAATCCAAAGTGCAGCAAAAATACATTTTATGTAAATGTGTGTGGAATACTATATATGTATATATGTGTGCCATAAACTCACACACACACAAACATACACACATGCATAAAGCATATTTACTTACAATATATTATGCTCGTCTGTACATTTTCATCATTTGCTGCGCTTCCACAATATTTTTGCTCGCTTTACATTTTTTATTCTTGCCCACTTTTCACTGTTAGCTACGTCTGCTTGCGGGCTGCTTATTTGTATGTTATTTATGTTTTGCTTTGCATATGTATTTTTTTTTTTTTTAGTTTTATTAAGCAACTAAAAATAATATAAAAAGGGCAACTAAAACAAATTCATGAGTTTTTTTCCGAATGTTGCAGGATTTGCGTTAAGTGTAGCATACTTTGAAGCGCCGCGGGTAATGTGTGTTTCTGGGTGTGGCGGATAAATTAGTAAACAAATGCACAGAAAAGGCCATAGTGAGAAATGCAGTCAAATTAAAGCGAGTTTCTTGAATAACGAAGCATGCAACCAGAACGACTTTTGCTAATTCAAATGCAGTAGCTTTAAATAATAATCGAACTTAATCTTCTAATTGATCAACTAGTTTGTCATAAAAAACGCTAAGCTATAATTTAATAAAGCTAAACTCTTTTACTTGTTTGCAAAAGCAACAATTGTTTTTTGATACTAATGATTAATTTCGAGTTGGGGGAGCAGTCGCCGATAGATTCTTTAGCACAGACACAGACTGTAAAAATCACTTCCAGACGCAGCCACAAGAGGCATGTACATAGCTGTGTATCGCAGCAAACAACAGCAATAAAAAACAAACTTCAACACTTTATGGGTTGAGCTGCAGTAAGATGTATATAAATATCTATACATATTTATTTTCAGCATGCTTCTTTCTTTCCATGCTTGCCACTTCATCTGCACAATTTCTATCCGTTTTGTGCCATTTATTTGCATTTCCCATTTGAATATATGTGCACAACTCCAACCCGTTCATCCGTGTGTGTGTTTGTGTCTTTTGTGTCCTTTAGTCATGTTTGATTTGCAATTTCGCACAATCAATGTTTAAGCACAGTCGGCAAATCCCCAAAATTGCCAATAAATTTGTCCTATTGACTGTGTTTCGACTACAAATTTGCCTGCTGCTGTTTTGCATACTTTTTCTCCTCCTTTCCGAATGAGAATAATGCTCAAAACAAAAAAACTTCAACAAAGTACATACCAGCAAAATGCGTTCCTCTGTCGCTGGGAGACAAAACGGCAAGACTTTTTCTATTTGGTTTTTGATTAGCAATCGTAAGTGCCAATTATGCTACATACTAGATCGTATTTCTACAAACAAAATAAACTCAATTGAATATTGATTTGATTAGTGAATCGCGAGGGCGCAACAACAATTTCGTTGCTAAAGGATTTGCTATTGAATCTTGTACTTTGCCCAGCTTTCCGGCACATTAGCCAGCTATTATTTGGCTAATTTTGCATCTTTTGGTAAAACAATTTACACAAAATAACACACGACTGCACACATTGAGCTCAACCATGCAATTTTAGTAGCAGCTGCGATTCCATTGCCATTGCTATTGCCATTGCCATTTTCACTGCCCGCCATGCCTGCCTGACTGGCTAAATATTCGCGTAGCACTCATACGCCGCGTTGTACGCTGTAGGCTGTTTTAATCAATGATTTGGAAATAGCTTATGCTTCATTAAATTTAAACTCTACAATACGTTTTGTTGTTGTTGTTTTTTTCACACAAGCCTCAAGCCATTTTGCAATTGCAGCTGTGCATTTCATTTGAATTGATAAATTGTTGTATATATGTATAGATATGGTATGCTACTCTAAATCAGATAATCCACTTTCGCTAGCTCGCAGCTACAAATCAACTCAGAATTATGTTAATGGGAATGAAACGTGCTTCAAACCCTTTTTATTTTTTGGTGTATAAGTTAAGGAATTAAAAAGGTTTATTGCTTCTACTTACGCTTGAGGGCTAAGAAAGGGTTGTAAGACGTAATATTGCCATTGCATTAAACATGCATAACTTTTTAGCTCAAAAACTTGAATTAATGCTGTGAAAATATTAAACAAAAAAAAAATGTATGAATTGTATTTGCAGTTAACCTTAAAGCGGCAATACGGCGACGTGCTGCTGAACATTGCACTTGTGCTACACAAAGAGGACACGCAACAGGAAACTGCCAACAGTAACAACAACAACAACAACAACGCAGCGATATTCAAAGTAAAAGCAATTTGCCTAAAGAGCTCAAAAGAGCTTGAAACGCTTTGCTCAGATAAGCGGAACGGCAGCTGTTGGACGCTAGATGTTAACGGCAGCGGGGCTAAGAAGCTGTAAGGAGGGGGGGCAATTGTTGTACATATTTAACTTTACGCAACAGCAGCAGCAGCAGCAAAAACAACCAGCAATGGTGCGAGAAGTGCAAGGATACAAACTGCTCCTGGGACAGTTGCAGCCAACATTTGTAGAGTTTCCTTTTATTTGTATTTTTTTTTGCCTTTAGAGTGCTGAGCGCTTCACTTTTGGCCTTGCGTTCTTTGTTTTTGTTGTTGTTGTTTTTTACCTAGCAATCCTATGTCAATGGCCTAAATGGTCGATGTAACATGGCTAAGAACTTGTCTCCAACGCTAAAAAGTATAATAAAAGTATTTTTCTGCTATCGATAACACTCAATCGATAATATTCGATACATGTTATTTTTACTATTCGAAAAGTGTGTCGAGAGTTGATGGCTAAGAATTTAAGTGCAGGGTATCTTCTAGCCAAGATCTCCCATCTTTTGCCATATCAAGTTTTTTTTTTTACACTTTTTTGTGGTAATTCACCTGCCACACGCGACTGTTGTACGCATGTTTCTCTCTGTGTGTGTGTGTTTTTTTTTGTCGCTTGTCCAAATTGAATTTGCATAGCTAAAGGCTAAGACCAGGAATTGCAGCTGCAGGAAAACAGCTCGAAGTCGGTGGTGTCACAGATGGAAATGAAGAAGGCAATTGTTCGGCGCTTGAATGCAATTTTTTCGCATTCCCTCGGTTAACATAATGAAAGCAAATTGTTTTTGTAGCAGAATGAAAAGAATTGAAATTCTGCCAATTTGTTTTATCTGGAAATGTAATATTATTTTTTTTTTGTGTGTTTTCGGATGCATTCGGTTGCAATTACTTTCGCATTTTGAAGCAATTAAGCGAATCGGAGTCTGTGCTGTTGGCCACAGGTGTGGCATGCCCCACAGCTAAGCGTGGCATTTAGATAAGCTTCAAGAGAGCAGCTAACAGCTAACACCGAACAGCTGTGCCAGCTGCATTGTTAACCTTTTGCCTCACTGCCCGCAATCTAAGTGCAAATAAATTGAGGCTAAACCATCTTGCCCCCATCTCGCCCCCAGCTCACGAATGTAAATGACATGCAACAAAAGGCAACAGCGCCACCAGATGCTGCATAAGAGAAAGATACACAAAAACAGCTAGAGAGAGAGAGAGAGTGAGAGAGAGTGAGAGAGAGAGAAAAGGAAAGAGAGAGAGAGAGGGCAGGGGTAGTTAGGTTGAAGCAAAAGCTTTGCTGACAAGCGGCGCGATAAACCGACACAGCCATGTCAAAGAAAACATTTCAGTTGGTTAGCTTGCCACTGGACTGCAACGAATGTTGCGCACACAAAAAAAAAAAAAATAATCACAGGAATGTCACCAACACAGAGTCACAGTGTTAACCAGTGACTTACATCAATATACTAAAAGAATCGATTTTTATCAGTAAAAATATTCCACAAGATATTGATTTAAGTAAGGAAAATAAAGAAAATACACAAACTATTTTCATAATCCTTTTCTTAGTCGAATGATCGCATTCCATTCAGTTTCAAATATGTTCAAGTCTTTCTTTGTACTCTAACTTTAAGTTCAACTCAATAATTGATTTGCACTCAAAAGCTCGTCAGTACTAAGTGACAGGGTCAAGGCATTTGCATAAAGTGTTTTGCTCATCTCTGGCTTGGCTAAAGAGTGGATCACTTGAGTGGCTAACTGGCCAAATCTCCTGCGGTGGGACAGAGTACAGACAGCTACAGCTAGCCAAGCAAACGACGCTTGACGCTTCGCTTAACTTAAGCGTTTTTTTATGTGCTCTTTAAAAAGAATGACAAAAAAAACAGAAAAAGGCAGAAAGAGAATAAAAAATAAATATATGGCATTCAGTTGTTTTTGTAGAAGTCGTTTCTGAGTAAATCTGCTTGCAGCTAATTAGCAGTGAGAGAGAGAGAGAGAGAGAGAGAGAGAGAGAGAGAGAGAGGGACAAAGTCAAGAGTTGGCAAATGTTGACATCATGTATACGCCCCTTAACACGAGTCAAGCAAATTGCATTGCATTTGGCAATGTCATCGTCTTTATTGCCATTCTCCAAACAAGCTTGCACCTTCCACGAAAATTGCATTAGGCTCTCTGCCTTCTTCTACGAACAACTTCTGAAAGCGGCACAACTTTGCCATTTGACAGTGCATTTTCTTTTCTCAGAATTTATGTGCGCAAGGCAAAACTAATGAAATATTATCGATATATATTATGGGGCTTAGATGTGGCACAAGGTGTGTGTGTGTGTCTGCCAAGTTTGCAACATATGGCAAGCATATCATAGAGCGACTCGAGAAGGTGAAGTTATTGCTATTTAAAGCTTTCTTTAAAACAAAAGTTCTTAAAGTCCTAACTGAACAAAAAAAAAAAAAAAGACTCAATTGCAAACATTTCAATTCACTTGGCTTGAAATCGAATGATACCTTTTTTCTTGTTTATTAATCCGTTACAGTTTTTATTGGATTTTTGTGCAGATCGTTGAGTTGATTCGAAAACATGTTCAGTGATTAATTCAATTGAGTTGAAATCGAAAAGAAGCCCAAGTACTTGCTGCGAGTTCATTCTGTAATTGTAACCTACTTTCATTTCTATTGCTATTGAATTTGGTTTCGCTTTTATGGCATGCTAGTGGTAGTGGCAGTGGCAGTGGCTGGAAACACAACTACGCACTTTAAGGATGCCTGGCTTTGCTTAATTGGCTGCTCAGCTGTAAATTCAGTGGAGTGCATCAAAGATTTACAACGCGAACGGAACGGGGCAAAACAGAAAACTAGAGGATCCTGGGGATTAGAATTGCCTGGTGCTGGCCAAAGCTTGGTCAGATGCTTTGGTCAATGCAAGCAAGGGTTTGCATTAGGCATTTGGCATTTATTGCCAACCCAACGCCAGTATGGACAAAAGCATAACAACATGGAATAGGGAACTGTGCCTGTTTGTGCCTGTGTTGCCTGTTTACTTGGCCATTTGTGAAGCAGCTGCACTTGGCTGTATGGGCATCGTTTGGTTATTTGTTTGTGGCGCTATAAGCCGACAAATTCGAATTTTGCTCGGTGAGTAATGGCGATGCTGTCATGACCATAAACTTGTGTTCGTTCTGCTGTTCCATGTGCCGCCAAGTTTTCAATTAAATAAAGCGTTTGCAAAACGAGGCGCTTAAAATGCGAATGCAATATGCATAGCTAGCTGAGATATTTGTGTTTGACACAGACACACACATACATACAAACAGAAATACATATATGTATATAGCTCTGCTCATTCGTTCAACTGTGAATTTGTATTCAATTAAAAATAATTTCTTTGTCAATTATTCATTCATTGGGAACATTTGCAGCTCTACGGGGTGGCTCAGCCAACGCCAGTCAGTCGTTCAAACAGACAAACAGACAAACAGACAGACAGACAATATGCAATCAGGCATTCATAAAATATTTGTAAATGAAAAAATAAAAATCAATTTCATTTATTTTGCATTGAAAAAACAAACTCTTAACCAACAACAAGCAAATTGTGAGAGCAAGCGACACATATTTAAAAACATTTTTTATAAATTTTATTGTTTGTTTGGCACACATTTTTACGTATTTATTTTTTCTTTCGATGTTCTGTGCATTTTCTGAATTTTATATACGAGTCGGTTTTTTCCGCATACCTAGACTGCAAATTGCATAAATCAAAATAGTTGTTAATCAATACAAACGAGTTGTGTTCACACACAGAACGAACCAAAAAAAATAAACAAAATATGAAAAAATGAAAAAATGAAAAAGGCCAACAATATTTGAGCACTTGTCAATAAATATGTATCGACTTTGGTTTGCTTTTAAAAGCAGCTCATAAATACACATATTTTTTATATTTTTATTTTTTCATATACTCTGTTGTCTGTGGGAAAAAAGTCATTTTTGTGTGAGAATTTATTTGTGTTTTCTTCCATCTAGAGATTAAAGAAATAATATTTGTACAATACTTAAGTCTGGTTTCTTATTGCTTGTTTATTGTGATTTGTGAAACAGAGTGTTAAGCAGTCGGATTATTTTTAGTTTGCGTTTTTTTTTTTCTGTTCATCCGATTAAATGGTTTGTTCTGACAAATGAGTTTATTTAACGTAGCTGGCAAAATCGTAAGAATAACTAAAATTATTTGAAATTTCTTTAGCATAGAGCTTGAAAAAACTTAAATCACAAATTAAATGAATGACAAAAAAGTAAATGTTTTGCTTTAATGAATGCGTTGATTATTTGTGGTGCAGCACAAAGCATTAGGAATAAAGCCATAAAAAGTGAAAGCTCCGGCTTAAAACGCAAACAACTTTTGCAATTTGTTGCATGCTTTTTCAAGTGGCAGCCATTTGTTCAAGTACTGAAGTTGTAGAAAAAGCAAGCGACTTCAATAAATAATTGATAAAGCATTGCTAACAAAATGTTTATTTGTCTGTAGTAGCCCGGAAGGAAGAAATCTTGGCTCGAGAAAGAGAAAGAGGATGTAAAGAAACCGCACACAATGTTGGCTAATTACTCAACGGTGCTCATTAAGAGCGTTGCATTTTCACTTTTCAACGCTTTGCACCTCGTGCGCAACGCTAATGAAGATTTATGAAGGTCCTGGGGGCAAGGCTAGGCTAGGCTAAGGGTGCCTCGACGTCGTCGTCCTTTAGGTTGAAGTAAACTTAACTGACTGACTGCCGAATTGTTGCTCAAAGTTTAATGCGTTTTTCTTTTTTGGGTGTTTTTTGTTTGGCTTTTTTTTTTGCACTGGGCTAATTATAAGGCCAACTGCAATGAATTATGCATTTAACAGCCAGCTGGCATTGCGTCTTGTCCCGGGTGTCCTTATTGCAAACTTTAATCAAGTTCTGCATATCGAAATAAGAAATAACAAGAGACGAGAGGCAAAACAAACATTCTTAATTCAGCATAATTCAAATTCAAATACTAAGCCAAAAACGTTTGAAACACAAAATACAAAGAAAAAAATAAAATAACGAAAAAGTAACTGAAAACAAGAAACAAGATGAACAAAACAGGGCAGATGTAGATATAAACTGAAAACTCTGGCAAACCGCCACCCGCCACCCGCCTCCCGTCTCCCGCCGCTCCCCAGCCAAACATTGTGTTACATTTTTATTTAATTTTGCTATCTGGCAGGCAGCTCGCAGCCAAACTGCAACTGTGTGTGGAACTGGAACTGGCTTTGAGTGCTGGCCTGATAAAAAATGCGCAAGCAAAAGCAATTTGAAAGCTGCGCTGAATACGTAAAAACAATACAAGCTTTTCTTTCTTGCTTTCATTTTTGTTTTTAGTTTTTTCTGCTTTTTTCGTTGGCCCTTGTAAGGCACCAACCCCAATCTTCGTCTCAGACTCGGACTTGGGCCAAGAAGAGAATTTCAAACAAAATTAACTGAGAAAGAAAACTCGACGGTGCGAAGCGTTCAGTACTTTGCCGTTCTGTGTATAGTTGTGGCAGCTAATTTTCATTATTCTTTCAAAATGCAATCAAGAAATGTTGCTGTTACTGTTCCTGTTACTGTTGTTGCCATTGTTGTTGTCGGCTAGTCCCGGCTGCAGCAATTGAAGTGAAGCGGTTATGGCCAGCAGCCCCCAAGTGGCCAGGTGGCCAGGTGGCCAGAACAAGCCAGCCAAAGCTGAAGGTGAACGAGAATGGAGATGTGTTGAATTCGCTACTGAAACGGACAACACGCTCAAAGGTAAATGACTGGACTACTAAATGGCTGAGCAGCTTGTTTGGGGCAGCAAACGTGGCTAGTTCAACATAATGCACTGGCCATAATTAATAAAGAACGAATTACAAATTATTTCTTGAAAATGATTGTTGTACAAGCTATAATAATTCATTGGATATTTCAACCAAGGCATATATATATATTTTTTGTTTGTTGTATTCTTTATTATTATTTAATGCATATCAAATGGAAGTTCCGCACAAGTTTGTTAGATTAAATTCAATACAAAGTGCATGGTTTTGATCCTATTATGTAACTCTCATGATGAGCAGTACTACCATGGCTTTTCAATACTGTAAATTCAATTAGACAACACTTGAATTGTAGTAGCCACAGATAGAGACTTCATTCATTTCTATCCCACTTGTGTCTATTCAGCTCTATTCAATGCAGCCAACCGCAAACAATTGACTACATATACTTTTTTTTTTTATAACAAGCTATTCACATAATAACTCAATTTGACAGCCAATCAAGCATGCAATATATAAGTATATAGACACTCACACGTGAGCATGTTTTTCTAGTGCGATGCATAACCTGCAGCTGTAAAAGTTTTGCTTTATGGAGAACGTCGAGGCAAACAATGCGGCAAAACGCAACAAAGAATCCCAGCTATCCGCAGTTCATTTATATTTATAAGAAGAGAACGAAGTGGTTTTAACTAGCTGCTACGCCCACACATTTACACGGATAGTACAATGAGTAGTAACCGCCGTAACCAAACATTAAATGTTATTAAATGCAAAGCAGGCAAACCTGTTTACTTTACCAACCTGCCAAACAAAACGAGAGATGCCTGAAACTTTCAATTGCCCCCAAAAACTAGAAGGAGCCAACTATGTTTTGTTAGGTTAGAGCTACTAGGTAGCTACTAAGTATAACGACTATTAAATATCCTTGAAGAAAATATTAAGCTTTTTCTTTTAAATGTATTCCTGTTATCGATAACGTAACGGCGGCCAACCAACCATCCATCGCGTTATAAATACCCAATTATGTAACCTGCTTAAGTAAACTGTTATGTCCTTGTTTTTTGTTGCAGGCAGGTGGAACCCATGTGTGTGGTATAACCAATTTGATAGTTTAGTATCACGACAGCCGCATCAGCAACAATGGCAACCAAAATGCCTTGCTAACTTGAGGCACCAATCGAGCAACGTCAGGCCGAAGCACAAAACTAAGCTCAACGAGCCAGCGACAAGCATTGTGAATTGTGTCAGCATACACAAACACACACACACATGTATATATATATAGCGCCGAAAAGCTAACTAATTTAAACGGCACCATTGTGCCCCATAACCCGAAAAACAATGGTGCCAAACGGAAGCGAACATCCAACGAAACGAACGTCCGTCGAAACATTCTAGGGGATGCAGAAGTAGTAGGAGCAGCAGCAATGTCAGTGATAAAGACAGACTGTCTGAATCGTTCTTCCTCCTGAAATTCAACGAATTAATGCTACTTCAAACTAAGCTAGTGTGTGGTGTGTCTGAGTGTGTGTGTGTGTGTGTTTTGGATGTGTTACAAATTTTAGCACAATGCGAGAGGCCAAGTGTAGCGAAAACGGAACCGTTGCCGTTTTGCTATCAGCAGCCACTCGCATTGAAATATGGCCAAAAGCACTGGCAAAGTACCTGCGGGCATTTATATAGATAATAGATATTTGCACCCCAACACATACAAACACACACACACACACACACACACACTCGAACACCTAAAGTAACATCTACATATATGTATGTATGTAACAGCGAGAACTTGAGAAAGAAAATGGTTCGCTGAAATGCAGCCAATTTTCAAACACGCGCATATTGTAAAAGTTGCCAAGGCATATGCTTCCCCAGGCAAAACAATGGCCAAGACGTTCGGGTAGGGGGCTAAAGCGGTAGTAAAGTTGGTAGCAGCAGGCTTGCGGTGGAATGGGAGCCACATTTGTCTGATTTGCATAGTTTGGGCGCGTCGGGTTTTTGCCAACACGCTTGTTTGTTGCATTTATAATGTTGCTGCAACGTGCACAAAAAGAGAAAAAACGCAGAGAGAGAGAAGAAAAAAAAACACAAAATTCAGCACGCATGCATTTTTGAGGTGTACAGCGAACAAACATCGTACAGGATACAAATACCAAACCCCCCCGTCATAGCTCTCTTCCCATCTTGCCATTCGCTTGAATATTTTGTGCTGTTGCATTTTAAGCAGTTTGCTGGCAGGGCAAACAAAAATTTCGCTATTCGCGTTGACAGCAGTTACATGCATATTATCCACACGCACACATACACAATTTCTTAGTGTTGGCTTTTGTGGAGAAAGAAAGAGAGAGAGAACAAAACAAAAAAAAAAACTGCATGCATATATGAAAAATCAAGCAAAGTCGTTTTGCATTTTAAATCTTTGCATTGAGAGCTTCAAAACGTGTCAATAATCGTAGTTTATAAGCTTAACTATATGCGAATTCTTTATTTTTAAATAATGTTTAAAGCTTAATCATATGTTTCTTAGAGTTTCAAGTTTAACACAGTAATAGCAAGTTGTTATATTTGAAAATACGAAAGGAGCTAAGCGCAATGTGAAAACGTTATGTCTTCTGACTTTTGGTATCTTTGGCATGAGTAGTAAGTATGAGTCAGAAGTATGAGTTGTGGGCGTGTTTTGTGTATACAGTTTGCTTAGCACATGCAAAGCTTTAGAAAAGTGCCAAACGTAACGAAGATTAAGGACAACCAAGTACAGCACGTGCTGACCTCAAGAAATGCAAGAAAGAAACAGCGATAAGAGCCAGAAAGAGAGCGTGGGATAGTTGTGAAAATATTTTACGTGCCTCGCCATTGGCTGGCCCATTGATTTATGCCACTTGAGTGGAGCTTCAAAGTGTCAATACCGGACTTTGGACCGGCTGAGATGCATTTTAGCCAAATTGCTTTGTATATGGCTGGGGCAGACTGGCCTGCTTCCGGTATTGTTAAGTGTGCAGCAAGCAGCACTGCAGCGCTACTATGGCACTTAAGGCAAAATATATAATAGCCCAAGCTTGAAGTAAACTTTGTAACTAAATACGAGGACCGTTCCCTTGCGTTCCCTTCTCTTCTCTTTCTTCCACCTTCTTTGTAGTAGACTCTTCTCTATATAAAACTGTAATTCCATTAAAGTCCATTACACGAAATGCTCGCCATCATGCACATCCACAAACACACACACACACAAACACACACAAGAAAAAAATAAATAAAATAAAGGCCAGTCTTGCTACAGCTGCAACTGCAACTGTAACTGTTGAAGCAATAACAAAACTGGCAACTTGAAAGAAAAACAAAATTTCACATTGCCGTTGAGCTGTTGCTGTTGCTGGGTGTCCTTGGCAGTAAGCATAGCATTTCATAGCATTTTAGCACGAAAAAATAATAACTTAAGTAATGTCATTAGAAGCCCAAAAAGGGATTAGATGTTTTAGCTGTGAAGCACTTCGTATATAAATTTTCCAAGCATTGGCACTAAACAGAAAATGGCAACAGTGCGTATACTTTATGTACAATTTGTTCATAGTGAAAGTTCATAGAAAGTAAGAACAAAACGTTTAATTTAAGTGAGAAAAATTAGTTTTTAAATTAGTTAATGAAAATTGAAATAAAATCTTAAGCGAATCCAATTGGTTATTTAACTTTAAAAAATTGTTCAGCATTTTTCAATAACAAAAACCAAAAACTGCTAAGCGAATCAAGCTAAAACGCAGTGGATGAAGTTGTTGGCTCTATGTTTTGTTGTTGTTCTGTGTTGTTCTGTGTATTGTTTTGTATTGTGTTGGTGGGCGAGTTTTGGTTGCGACTAACCAGTATCTAGCATCGGTTTGGGGTTTGTGGTTTGGCAGCATTGTCGTTATCGTTGCACAGTTATACTATAATGAATAGTTGCTGGGTTTGCGATTTTGGTTTGAGCAAAAAGCCTGTTGCTGACATTCGTAGCAGATGCACAAACACACACACACACATTTATACATACATACATACATTTTTGCAGTTACTTCTTCAATGTTGTTGTGTCTGGTCGAGAAGTTTTCAACATACTTTATACAGCTCACACACACACACATGAGGCAATCGGTGACGATCACATGATGAATGGCAACACTTTTCGTTGCCTCGCCTCTCGCTGTCTGTATTTGTGTGTGTTTATCAATCATTCGATAGCTAGTATTTTCGGTCCACCCGCATTTGGGAACTATTTGTTGATTGTCCTGGTTATGGCACTTGCTTAAACCGTCGTTTGGTTGGTTAGTTTTATGTTTCACACGACTTTGATAGCCGCTCAAATCAGCAGTCGATTTTCATTGCTATGTGTGTGTGTGTGTGTGTGTGTGTGTTTGTGTGCGAGGGCTGCAAAAATAGTTGTGCAGGGCCTTCGTATGGGACTTCTTGTAATAATGTAGAAAAAATTACTTAAACTTATCGATTTTATTTCATACTTCCAGTTTTAAAATAATATTTTTAATTTTTTTTTGTTTGGCCAATAAACTGAAAGTTTTACATTTTTAGTTACATATCACGCTTCACTTTAACCTGTTTTAAAAAACACCGTAACCTTCCTTCGCCAAAAATGCCTGGTGGTCATGTTTGATGCGTGTATCGCACTTGTTTTACAATTCTTGCAGATGCCTGCGCTGTCCTTGTCGCGCTTTAAAAATAAAAAAAAGTATGCAGAAAACAGAAGCGGAATATTCAAAGTGCCGCTGGCTTTGGCTTGTTATGCGCATCGCTGGTAAATGTAGCACACGCTTATGAAATATTTCACGCCATGTGCGATGTCACTCACATTTTACGACATGCCAATGATGCTGACATAAAACAAAAAAAAAAACAAACAAAAAATGTTGTGAGCGAAAGAGATACAAAGATGTCGACGAGGAAAGTTGTAAATCAGCGCTACTACTCGTCGGAGAAAAAGACTTGCTTTTTGTCCTTTTGTTTTTGTTGTTGTCATTGCAGTGTGTTGGGGCTGGTGTCCTTGTGCGCTGACTGGCACTGGCTCTCACACTGTTATATATGGCTAATTGGCTTCACATCAAAATACCGCAATCTCTTGGCACTTGAGAGGCTTAAGTTGGTGAGTTTCTTTCGGATAAAGTGAAAAATATGGCTGCTGGACATTTATGTTTATGCCCGGCAAACTGTCATTCCGCACAAAATGGCGCAAACTTCCGCATGAGCATGTCGACGGCGACGTCAACGCAACGCAACGCAACAGCACTGACAGCCCAGACAGTGCAAGAAACGGGCTGAGGTTGGGAAGGGTTGAGTTTGAGTTGTGCAAAGTGTCTGTAGAATTGTAGAAAGACTGGGCAACTGGGCGACTGGACGGCTGGCGGCTGGGGCTGCCTGATTTATTGCAATTTAAATTCGGCGACATTTTTTGCATGTCGTTTATCTTCATTGCGTATGCCAAGAACTAAAGCAAAGTGCACCGGCTATAAATAAAACAAGAAACTATACATATACATACATACATATATGTATATGTACTTTGTCTAAGAAAATGTATGACTATCTAACGGACAATGGCCTGGGCCAAATACTTGACTTGTAATTTTCTAAAAGCTTAGTTCACATTTCTGCATATTTTTGGCATGCAAAGTGCAGTTTGCATTCAATGTGTATTTCTTGCTAAAGGACTTTCTTGCTAACCTTAAGTCAACCATAACGGTCATGAAATTTATATCGAAGTTTCTCTCAAGTTAAAGCTTGCTTTCTATTTGGTAAAAACATTATGGGATGCAAAAGTAAAACTTTAATCGATTATTGGAAAGATTCAAAACTTAAGATTTAAAGATTTTGAGTTAATGTACGACATTTAAATATTTTCTTTCTTCCAAGAACTAAACCATTAAAGTTTTATTGCAGTGCACCAAACATTTCATTCAGCAATTCTGTTTGAACTTTTAACTTACGCTTGAACTTCATTTGCCAACTATTTATTAAGTTTCATCACAAATTAAGACAGAATATAAAAGCAATTATAATTCGATATGCTATTTGTCAATTTACTTAAATATAAAATACTTTTGCTAATGCTCAACTAGCCAAGCCTTTTTGCCATCGTTAAGTCAACTAACAAATCGATGAGGAAAAGCAAAGCTTTAGCAAAATTAAATATGTATATATGATTAAAAATGAAGCTAATGCTGGCTTGGTTCATATTTAATGAGTGGCTGTCATGCAATTTCAAGGTTTGCCAAAAACTAATCAAACTAACGATGCAAACTCATAATTTCTGGCTGCATTTAGCAAAATGCATTTGTGGCACAGACTTTTCGCCCCTTCGTTAGTGGCACACCTTTTCATTCTTTCTTACTTGCGTTGCCTTTTCTTCTGTAACATAACGAAGCGCGAAAAATGCCAACCAAATCGTGCATGCGCTGGCCAATAATTCAATAATTTTACGCTTAAATCATAGCAAATTAACCCATTTCCGGCACAGACAGCGCCACATATATTATGACAGCGACGTGGCAACGTGCGGGTGCCCAACCGGAACCGCAACTCCACCAGCTGCCTTGGCCACCAACAGTAGACGTCTTGTCTCGGTGTACCATTTTTTCTTTCTTTCTTCTTTCATCCGAGTTTGTACCTCAAATTTACCTCTAAAACAGAAAGGGTCTGATGCAGAAGTTGTGGCATAAAAGATCAGTTTTTGTGCGGCAAGAAACAATTTCAGGGCGTTAAGCCATATATGCCTCGATAATAGATCATCGATACAAATCGATAATCGATTATTTTAAACACTTTTAAAAGGATATCTCGAAGCTCATCATTCTCACCTCTAACTTGTTATTTCCTGGACCTTTTCGGGTTTTTTTTTTGCCTTTCAAAAAAAATTCAAAACGTCTTTTTGCCTGGCGTCTTGTGCTTATCTTTGGGTCGGTCGGCTGTCAGGTGTGAGTCATTTGATAGTTGGCAGTAAAAGTTATTCTGCGCATTCGCGTGAGCGTGAAAATGGTTTTTCGTGATTCTTTGCCAAACACCAAACCACCGAACCACCTCTTTCCCCCTGTGATGCCGGCAGGCGTAGATTGGTTTCGTGTTGGTGGCATAGAAGTTAGGGCGTTTGGGCGTTTGGGCGTTGGCTTTGTTGCGCTTCGCCAAAGACAAGCTGACAAATGCTGAAACGTATCGTATGCCATCTATCATCGTGCATTAGAGAAACGGACGTCGGTCAGGCGTCGTTTCTATACAACTTGGTTGGTTGGGGGTTTGGTTTTGTTTGCACGGCGGTTTGGGTTACATTCATCGTCTTATGGTCTTGACCAGAGTTTGAAGCAGCAAGTTAAGTGCCCGTTCAATGGCCAGTTTTATGTTACAATGTTAATTTTAGTCATTTCGTTTCGTTTCGCTCGAGACTTTTACTCAAAACCGATTACTAACGTTGTCTGCGTATGTGTGTGTGTGTGTGTGTGTTGTGTTTAGTGCTTAAGTATATGTTGAAGAGATTTATGGTAGCGCGAGGCAATCATGTGGAATGCATGTTAATTACAGCAGTTCAACGATGCGCACCAAAATCAGCGCCTGAAGCCTTTGCGTTGCGGTTCGTCTACCTTGTTGTTGCAAATCAATTTGATGTTATTAGTTAATAATTACAACACCGCACAGTCACATCGACGTCATCGTCGCCGTCGCACTTAACCAGCAGGGTTGCTCTTTCTCTCTCTGCCTCTGTCCTCTGTTTGACAGTCTGGGTTTAATGCATGCGACGTGTTTGAACTGTAAATGAGCTGGAAATGTCAGAATTTACAATGTTGCTACCTTTTGCTTATAATATGCCTATGCCTATGCCTTTGCCTACCCTTAACAAACATACATAATGAGTTTAAAGCATCATCGTTTCTAACTTTATTTATGGGCGACTACTGCAAATGATGTCACTTAATGAATAACTCGATGTGGCAGCAAATGGCAATTACAACAACAATCATTTCAAAACGCACGTGCCAAAAGGCTATAGTATATATACATATATCGATTTGGATTCGGATCGCATCGGATCCAAGAGCAACAGCAGCAGCAGCAGCAGACCTCCTCACGTACCCAATTGGCCGGAAATGTTGCTGCGGCATAATTTGTCAATTGTGCGTGTTGATTTCTGAATTAGCTAATTTGGATTTTAGTTATTAGATGCTGATTACGCGCTACCTGCTATTGTATATGGTGTGTATGTTTGTGTGCGTGAGTTTATGTTTGCCATTAAAAATAGTAGTTTCAGCCCACCACACCAAACACATTTATCAGCTAATGAGTGCTCATATTATTTTAACTACCCTGTGTTGTGGAAACATTTAAATGGGGAATTAAATTTTCGGAATCGTTTGTTATACTTAATTAGTTGCTTTATGACTTAAGCCATAAAACAAGGCATAATATTTTTATTGGGTATGAAAATATTTAAGCTAGTTATTAGGCTATTAAGTTTTGAAGTTGTTAAGCCTGGGGAAGATTCTTTCTGATTCTAATGCTTTCTCTTCTTTAATATCCTAAACGTGTTTTGGTCTCTTCTGTGCAGGGCATTTTCACTGTCTACCTAATATTTTTCCGAATGAGCATTGCAGTTTTCATAGCTACGTTGGGCTGTTTATTTTGTGGCTGCGGTTTGTTGTATGTTTTTAGTAGTTTGTTGAATGCATGTTTCGATATTTATTTTAATTTGTTCAATATGTTTGGCATACATTTTGAAGCACTGTCGTATTAGTATTAGTTTTGCTGTTTGCCGTTGCGGTGGCATTTGTGATCAGAGCTTAAATTTTGCCATACATTTAATTATAATTATATTTTGTGGTTTGTTTTCATTTTTTGTAATTTTTGTCAATTGACATTTATTACATTTTGTGGGCAATGTCAAAATTTATGACCAAACGGTTTGACATCTGTGACAATTAATCGCAAATAATAATATAAAAATGCCCTAGAAATGTTTGACATTTAAATTAGATGCATATTTTCAAAGTAAGCTTTAATTAATTAGAACTTAAAGTTCTTAATAAGAGTATTTTCATTTCGTATACTCAATTTCAACATTTTTCATTGTTGCACTTTGTTTAGTTTGTTAACAAATTGCGCGGTCGTGCGAGTGTTGCATATTTAATTACGGACATATCGGCACGTTTGTTTGCAACACGCTTTAGCACTCTCGATGGACCAACTGGACAACACTCTAAAATGTATGTATTGAATATAATTTTTTGACAATTGAAAATGCAAGTAATATGGCCATGGTTACATATTATGTGTGCTAAGTTGTTTCGAATCGGTTTTAAGTATCTATAAAATCAAAAACGCTACCAAAATGATTTTAAGCATTTATGCATATTGGATGTGAGTTATATGTTTAATTTATCTGAGTTTATTGATAAACCTAATATTATCTTAGATTAACGTAGCTTTACTTGAAATTTATTGTTACCCGCTTAAGTGGAATGGTCATAACATTTTTTACCACACATAAGTTATTAATACTGTGAATACTCAACTAACTGTTCCCATTGTAGCAGCTCTCTTATACGCAACTTGCTCTCCTCTAGCATTAAGCTTTCGCTCTGAAAATGCCTCGATTTGCTATCCTTCTAATAGTGTAGAATACTATTTGTTGTTGTGAAAGCTTTTAAGCAAAGCTTCAGCTCAATATAGGCTCAATAGGCGCCATAAACTTCGATTAACTTCTTTATGCACAACAAACCAATTAAATAAAAAAAGTTTTGAATAGAAAATGATGAAAACTCGATGTGAAAAGTATATTTATTCGAGGAAGTTTATTACTTTACGATTTTGCATTTATTTATTATGCAAAATACTCTACAATTTCATTGACTTTCAGTGTATAATACTTTGTCAATTAATGTTTTGCTACTAAAGCTGCTTCAAAATGTTGCAAGTCCTTGAAATGCTGTCATAAATATATTTACATACTCGCTGACTATTTGCTACTGCTATAACAAATATTGCTGATTGGGCAAATCGTGCATATTTATAAAATACAACTACAAATCGTGAGCCAACTGCATTGAAATCCCTTTAAACGTGCAACAACAACTTTATTTCCAGCCGTGCAACCAAACAGATAACAACAAAAACAACAAGAAAGTGAAATAAAAAATGTGGTTGCAGCGCATTTAAGTGCGCTTGCAAGCGCATTATTGGCTTTAAGAGATAAGATGAAAATAAACTACTTTTACTACATAACGTCACACACACACACACACACAGTTGCACAGTTGCAACAACACCGACCGCAAATTGACTAAAACCATGCCCAAACGCCCAGGGGGTGTGAATTGTAGTATATGTAGCTAAAGAGGGTAGCGGCGGCAAAGAGACAGCGGATGCAGCCGCACCGTTCTCGTTGTATGCCTGGCGCCGCTTCTGTAGTTTTCACTGTCTGTCACAAGACAATTTGTGCGCGCAAAACACAAAATAATACACACACACACACACACACAAACAGATATAAAACCCAACACAAACATAAAACTCAACACACACATATACATAAGCATATGCATGGCACAGTTATACAGTTGGTGCCTGGGCTCGACTGCCTTTGGGGCTGGTTGGGTTTTTTCAGTGTGGTATACATCGCGTATACGTTATGCTACCAACTAGTCGTACTACAATGCATCCATGCACAGCAAACAATTTTGTTATTTAATGTTTAGTAAGCAAATAAAGTGGAATATTTTCCTAGTTTTATTAATTCCTGGCTAATATATTATTTAAATGAAAAAATGTTAGAAATATTTTTTTTATTGTTTTTTTGTTTTTTTGTAGCAAAAATCTTGTTAATTTGGTACTTAAACTTTTTACTGTGTCGTCGACTGTATGACTATACATTATACAGACATACTATAAACACACACAAACTTAGATATATCTATGTTTGAGCTCAGATAGTTATAGTTGGTGTTGTTGTTTGTAGTCTCAGTGCACTGTAGAGATTTCAAGTGAATAACTTGTGCGGGTAAACATTTTAGATTTTGATAAATTGCAACTTATACGTTTTCTGTATAAATAAAAGATTTACGTAAATCGCCTGGTAAATGGCTGTAAGGATATGTATTCCATGTATGTACGTATGTATGTATGTGTGTGCTACGTACTCGCGGCATAGCCACTTTCCCGCCCCGCCCAATAAAAGAGGACAACGACTTGCTGTTGCTTTTGTTGTTGTGTCTGTACAGTGTTCGGTTCGTGTGGTGTGTGTGGCATGTGCATAACAAATGCTTAGTGACTTGGCCATTGCCTCAAACTCCTCGGGCAACTGGCAGCAACTGTTCTGCCTTTTCTGCCATGGCAGCTGCTAACTGAGCCCGGACAGCTAACATCAGAAAAGGTAAACCATATCATGAATTCGGCTATGCATTTCTTTTGATAAACCTTAGCTCGGTTTTTTCATTTTTTTTTTTTTCGACTCCAACCACCACCACCAGCCCCCCAAAAGCCGTAAAGCACTCATCGCTCTCAAGGCATTTACTTGTGGGGGTAGAGGTTACCGAAGCGTCTAAACGTCAGCTAAAAATGATAGCCACAAAGCTTGAAGCATTTCTCTGGTTAAAAAGGGGGAGATTTAATACGTTTGTTAGCTAATTTGGTTTGAAATAGCTAAAAGTTAGCTTATTTTATATGCAAGTTGAATATCTTTAAGATACTTTCTGTTACATTTATTCTGTACAGCTAATACATAATATACCCATTTATCCAGCCATTCAGTGTAGTGTAAATAGCGTTTTATGCCTTAACTAGCTGCAATTTTTTGTGCATTTAAATTCAATTTATTTGAGAGCTAGTTGGCTGTGGTGTGGTTCTCTATCTGTTTGCAGTTGTCGTTGTAGTTTGCCACGCTCAAATCTTGTTGATGCAACTGCAACAGCGGCAACAGAAGATATTGCAACTACTGCATTTAGAGTGTGACCTCGCTGCCATTTAATCAACATTAGTGGCTGTGGCGCGACTGAAACGGCAACTAGGGCTGTTTCTTTTTAGACACACATTAAATTGTGGGTTGAATATAAATCCACCCACACACACACACACACACACACACACACTGACAGCAATTAATATGCCATTTACTGTACGAGTTTTTAACTGCAAAAACCAAACAAAAGAAAGAGCAACAAATGAACTTGAAAAAGGCGATTTGTCCAAGCCACATAGAAACATTTATAAACTGATTTTTATACGCTTTCTTGCATTGTGGAATAAAAAAAACGGTGTCTAACTGATGGATTGAAACAAACAAGCCGACATTCATCTTTGTTTTAAGAATGATTTGCTTCAAACACTTAACTGCCTACAGCAATTAGGCTTTCCCCATCTTAAATTAGTACAACTTTTAAACTCAACTTTGAGCTTGAAATTCACACTAGTTTATATCCTTTTTGGTTTGGTATTGCGCGCTAATGTCGAAACTTTGGCGTCCATTTAGCGCTAACTGGCATTATTTTTAGTTTTAAATCGAGCAAGGTCACAAAAATATCCAACTACAACTGCAAACTGAACGTGGGTGAAAACTAGAATGCCAAAATGTTATTTACTACACATAAATTTGAGGGGGCAGCGCGGGTTGGTAAAAACTCAAAAAAGGAAAAAAAAAACTACAACAGCAACGAGGCAAAACTATCAAAAAAGTTTTTTTCACAGCACACCGCAGACCATTTGTTGAAGAGTTGGTGTGTGTGTGTGTGTGTGTGTGCGAAGAGGGTTTGTTGGTGTTGGATTTGGTTAAGGGCGGGCATCCAGTTTTGGGTCAAATATGCACATGCTACATTTGACCACAAAGTAAAACGGTTTTTGGTTGAGCAAAACGCTGCTCAGCAGCAATTCCAAATTGAAAGTTGCAATGAGTGCGACTGAATGAACCTACCAGGCACTATGGTCAAAATAGAGAAATGTTTGTGAAAGATACACAAATTAAAAGATGCGTTAGATGTGCTTGATTTTCAGTTGAGAAAAGTTTCTTACAAGAGTTAGTTTTACTATTTTGTTAGCTGAATAATCATTAAGACCTTGTTTCACTGTGCTTCGTTGGCTCAAGGTTGCGTTAGTGCTGTGAAGAATTAAGTTTCGGTATTGAGGGTTAAATGATGTTTTGGATTAAGTTTGCAGTTGCTGTTAACTCTCGAAATTCCATTTAAAAACGAAAAGAAAGAAAAAACTTTGCATGTTCAGATACTTTTACTCAACAGATACTCGCATATCTGGTTGTTTATTAATTAAAACTGAAAGATATATGCATGTTTTGTTAAAAGTATTGTTTTGGGGGGTTTTTACGTTGTTAGCTGGCTGGCATGTAGCCAACATCAAAAACTTAATTGCGTGCTTTTTACCTATGCAATCCAAAATGAAAATGGCTGCTGCAAACTTGGCTGGAACTATGCAAAGAACACTCGTAAATAAGTGCGACGACATTTTTAATTACATTTAAAGAAAGTTTTGCTCTTATTTTTTCTTGTCTTTTGGGTTGGGCGGCCATTAAAAGATCGATCGATACGCATTGCTGGTCATAAATAACTTATTTCAGCAACTAAAACAAAAACAAAAACAAAAAACAAACAACAGCAAAGGGAAACTTAATTTCCAAATAATTTCGCAAGTTAAGGATGTTTCGCAGTCTTAGCTTAGCTTCTGGCCCAACAAAAAAACCAGTGCAGCAAAGTTTGCTGTCTAACTTGGCTGTTTGGGTTTTGTTTATACTTTCTCAAGGCAGAGACGCGAGAAAGAGAAATGTTGAGAGTTTGATATTGTTAAGAGCGCTAATGAAATGCATTCGCCGAAAAAGTTCGCGACATATAGTAAATATTATATTCGTGTTGTAGGCGGCGGCGATCTTTGCAAACAGCTTCACACTTTCAACTGTCCTGGAGGACATGTCGGAAAAGTGTTTGCCACAAGCAGTTTTGGGTTTGTTGCTGTTGTTGTTGTTGCTGTTAGAAGCATGCGTGCATGCGACGACGACAAACTGCTAAAATTTTCTTGCAGCGTTACGTGTGGTTCATGGTCCATGGACCATGTTTCTAGGTCCTTTGGTCCATGCTTTTGCTCTTCTCGCAAAACCCGACAAACTCTCGGCATTCGATTTTTCAACAAGAATTTTTTCGTTGAGCTAGTATATTTTTGTTATTTCAACGCATATCCTGTAATATGTTTGATAAAAGGGGATTTGCGACTATTTTTTATTAGAACAGTTGGGAGTGAGAATAAATGTGTAGCAAGGTCAAAGAAATTTTCCAAACAAACTATGATATAACATAAAGCAAAATGTTATTGCTTTAATTCAAAGAGCATCTCATAGTGAATATTTTTCTGTTTTTTTTTTTTAACAAATTTTAAGCATTTTTTGTTTGTCGCTTTTTCTTTTCGGTTCTGTGGGTGTTTTCTATTGCGTTTTTCGAACAAATTCAATTGCAGCACGTGTCGTCGCCCATATAGTACACTGCGATATTTGTGTAAGTGTGTGTGTGTGTGTGTATGTTTATTGATGGTGTTGTTTTTGTTGCTGGCATTTTTAAAAGCAACTGACGCCAGCAGTTTCGAGCATTCAGTGTTAACCCGCCCCCCACTCTATCGAGTTGATATTTGTGCAAAAGAAATGTCGTAGAAAAAAAAAATGCATTGCACAACAAACTTGTTTGCCAATGCTGTTTGGTGTAAGAGAATGGTGTGTGTGTGTGTGTGTTAGTGGGTGAAGGTGCAGGGGGGTGTGTGTGTGCTTAGTGGTGGCTCACGTAGTTGTCTGTGGCCACGAAAAAGTTGCATAAAGTCAACAACTTTCAGTGGTTTAGTGATGTGAAAGTTGCTAAGCTCCTGCTGCTGCTTCTGCTGCTGCTGCAGCTACTTCAACATCTTCGTCTGTGTTTGCTTTTGGCCATTTCTGTTTGGCTTAGCTGTGGTTGCGTTCCCCTAACAGAGCTCTCATCGATGGTCATAGAAGGTCAATTACACGTGATCTTAAGTTAAAATGCGTGAAAATACACATTGTGTCTGCACCACAATTTAAGTTCCCAAAAAGCTAACAACAAAATTAGAGCTTGAAATGATTTTGTTTTTTCATGTTTTGTTTTTCTCTCGGGCCAATACTAATTGTAACTAGCTAATGCAGCACTCTGCTGCATTGACATAGCCAACTTAATGCATGCCCATTAAATACAAACATCAATCAAAGCGTGCTGCACAAAGGCCATAAAATGGCTGCAGTACAATAGAACAACACATTGTTGAATACGAAATACCCTACAAATGTTAATAAGTAATAACATGTTTGTTTCTATTAAGATAGCTATCTTTAAAATCATAAGAAAAACTATATAAGCATCAAAAGTATGGAAAAAGTTGTTTGACATAAGTCGGTTTTACTTGAAAACTCCCTTCAGAGCATACAAAATAGCGAGAAAATTACACAATAACATCAAAAAACAATGTATAAAACTAGACGACGATCAAGCAAATTAGCGCAATTTGTGCTACACTTGCATGGAGCTAGAGCCGCACTTTATCGAAGTACGGCGGAAATGTGCAGCCAACTGACGTGGCAGTTAACAATGTACGCAATGGCAGCAACACGAGCAATGAAGGTCCAAATACATAAACTGTAGCATACTTATATGGGCGGGCACTTTTGAGTGAAATAAAATTTAATGCCATCAACAGGCACAACACAGGATCGCATTCGGGGTAAATGCGTGTAAGTGTGTGTGCATTTGGTGGGTGGGAGGTGGGTGTTGGTCGAGGTTTTGCAAACCAGGCATGTGGTGAAAATGTTTGCGCCGCATAAACAAAAATTGTTGCCACCGCGTAGAGAAACACGCTAAACCATTAACTAAACAGCAACAAATAAAACAAAACAATGTGCCAAATATTGTACAAGTGGGAATAGCGAATGCCAAACACTCTTCAAGTATTTTCGAAAATATTAATATTGGTAATAAGCGAGTAGATTTTTGAATGCTGCTTTTCTACTTATCGAAAATTTATTTGAGTTTCTCAATTAACCCTTCCTTCAACAAACTCAATAAATCACAACAACTTCCAAGCATTTTCAATTAGTGTATAGTTCAAATGGAAAACCCTTTTTCCCATGCACACACACACAAGCACACACACACAAATCCAAACGCCATCTGCAGGGGTTGTAAAAATAGCTGTAACCCCAAAAATAGCGGCACTTAATGAAATAAACGTGCGGTACCGCAATCCCGCACTCTCCCGCTCTGTCCCTCTCTCTCTCTCTCGCACTCTCACTTGGCCCTTCACACTTAACAACTTCGCTTTATGCCCATGTGTGCGATCCACATGTTGTCAATGCATAAAACAATTTGCAAACGGAAATTGCAATAATTAACTTTAGTACCTGCTTGAGTGACATTGTGGTATTTGGCTGGTTGTTTCGTTAGTTTTGTGTGTGTGTGTGCGAGTGTGTTTGGTGCCACTGCAACTGAGGGGGGCGTGGCACGCATTTTAGATAGCGTACCCAGAAATAGGCAACTTGTAGTTGTTGTTTTTCTAATTCAATTAAAATGGCTGCCTGCTGTTGGTGTTGCAATTTCAACGGCGGCAACAAACGCAGCGGCGGCTCATTAAGGCGTCTGCATATGCAACAACTGCTGCTCCACTCCACCGCTTGCCGGCATCCGTGTAAGCATCTGTTTACGCTTGTATTGGTGTTAATGTTAACTGTCACTACATTTGGTCGAGTGCTGCCCCTACCTCCTCTTATCCACTTGGCTGTTGCCTGCCTGCCTGCCTGCCTCTGATGCTTTGCTATTTTAGTTTATCATGTAACTGTAAAAACATTTCTGCATGTGTACGCGTCTGGGTGTGTTTGTCGCGTTGCGTGGCTGTTGTTATAGATTTAGGCCATGTGCTGTCGTTACTGGTTAGCGTGCCTTGTTTATAATTGAATAACAATGCCTGCAGTTTTTCCAACATCATGTGGCAATGTTTGTTTTATTTTGGGATTTGGAACGCCCGATATGGTATATTGCGGTTGTTAACTGATGAAGATACACAACAACAAAACAAACCAAACTGTGCAATTATGTGCTTGATAAAAATAGTTCCCTCAACCAAAACTAATTTATCTGCAAATATTCATTGATCGGATATGCTTGAATATTAGTAACAGTTCCACATAATCATTTTAGCTTTGCATGAAAACGAATATAAAGGTTGTTAAAGTGAATTTTGTTTCAGTTTCGAAAAAAAGTCGCAACATGAAGTTAATATTTTTCGTATTATGTTTGCTTTTTGCAATTGACTTAAGTTTCGGCTCGTTGTCTGGTAAGCTTGCAAGACATTTATTCAAAAAAAAAAAAAAAAAAACTAACTAACTATTGATTTCTCCGGTTGACTTTAAGACAGGTGCGCTGGTTCTATTAAACTTAAACGTTGCACGCGAACAAAAACATTTAATTTTGATGCAGAGACTGGAAAATGCAAAAAAGTAAATTATAATGGCCAAGTTTGCGGATCCTTTTTTAATAAGAAGAGATGCGAGAAGAAATGTACGCCTTTTAAAAAAAATTGAGTTGAATTTTTGTGCTCGAATGTTTGTTTAATTTTGGGATATGGTATATTGCGGTTGTTAACTGACGAAGAAACAAAACAATAAACCAAACTGTGCAATTAAGTACTCGAAAGAAAAAATAAAGAAATTCCCCAAATTACTAAATGCAATGAAGTTTTTGTTTTTCCAACCAAACGAGATAAAAACTAATTTTATTGCAAATATTCATTGAAATAAAATATTCACAAGATATTAAAGTTTGTACACAATGCTTTTTCTTAGATACAAATAAAATTTAAATAATCAAAAAACCATTTTAAATCTCTTTTAGTGCACATTGCATTATTTTGCGAACATTTATTTTCATATCAATATTTTAAGACAATTTTATTTAGTGCATTGAATTGTTGCATCCGCTTCAGTTATTTAATTTGTGTTCAAATCGAAATTTTTTGCCATATTTCTATGTTAGAAACGAAACAAATAATTCTGCAATAATGTTGCACTGTTGAATCATGGAATCATTGGCAAACAGAATTTAAATAAAATATTATAAATTCAGATTTAGCACGGTTGATTTCAAACGAAAATGTCACATATATCGAATAAGTTGAGCATTAAACATGCACATAAGCACATCGTATAAACTATAAACATCAACCATTGCAATATGTGCTAATCGCATTAAACAAACCCCTTTAAATTTTAACTCATTTACGGTTTGAAATGTTTAAATGAAATACAAATAAATACTAGGGGCTTTAAGGACTGAGCACAAAGCGCTTTGAATCTGCTCATTTAATGCTCGATTTAGGTATTTGGAATATAAATTATAATCAAAATTTATTCAAGCATCGCTAATAAGCTAAATGCTGAAGCACACACAGTTACACACACACACACACACAGCTACACATGCACACGAGATGGGAATTCGTATAAAGTTTCTTGCAAGTTACACTAGTTTCAGCTGGAAATGTTATTTTAATTATGGCCCAAAAATTATGACAAAGACATGTTAATATGGATATGTTTGCTGGGCGAGGGGAGTGAAGACAAGTTTGAAGTTACTGAACACAAAGTGATTAATTATGTTTAACAAAGGGAAAAATCGTTAGCGATTAGCTTTTGTTTTTGTTGTGTTGTCTATAAAAAGCTTGGCTGTTAATATGCTTGAGTTAAGTTTCTGAGCACTGAATGGGTTAAGTGAGTCAATCAACATGCCTTAAGGGTTAAGCAAACATTTGAAAAATAAACAAACCATAATAATTATGATTTTTAAGCCCTCAAGTATTATAATACTTAATAAAGTCTATATATGTATATTTAAATTTAAAACTAAATGAAATATTTTCCTTCTTTTTTATAAATTTTTTTTGTTTGCAAATATTTTCCAAATTATGAATAGATAAGTGCACAGTTTAATTTTACTTCAAAATTAATTTAAGGCGAGTTTTTTTTTCAGAAAATGTTATATCCAATTACAAGGTCCAAACGCTGCCATAACTCACATAGAGCGTATAATTGAAATATCGTGACTTGGCGCTACTGTAAAATGCTTTTCCACGCATAAAATTTCATGTTACGCCGCGTTGAAGAAGAAGAAATGTTCTAGTCAGAATAATGAGAAAAACTAGACACACAAACCATTATAACTTTAGACATAATTTATGATAGCACTTGGGGCGTTGTTCTTACATACACATATACATGTGTGTGTGTGTAAGCAAGAATAATGCTTAGAAAAATGCTCATGAACTTTCCAGGAAAATGGACAAATTGCCCGCAGATACGCGAACAACAGATACAAGTGGAGATAGCGATAGATAAAACTTCAAGTATATTTTTGTATTGTAATTGTAAGTCAAATTTTTGCATGTGTGACACGACACGACACGCACATTGCCAACGTTAAGCAAATGTGTAAGTATGTCTGAGTGTGTGTCTTTCCGGAAATGCGTGTGCTTTTAAATAACGATACACTTGTGTATCTGATGACGACCCCGATGCTGATGCTGATGCCGATGCTCTTATCGCGCTTCGTAAATCACGGAAATACAATGTAACAGTTTGTCGAAAAGTTGGCAGGCGTGCCCACACACAAAAATTGTACCATCGCCAGCAGATAAATTATATATATCTTAATGATTTTTCAACAACAAAAGGATGTGAATATTATTTATTGTTTATATGCTCGTGGATTCCATCCACACATCCCTAGATAGTACTCCGTTGAAAGCGTATTAAATTCAATTTTCAATGCCACACAATTCACAAATTGCAAACCGTCTCCGATGAGGCTGTGTGATCTTAATGCCGATATGCTGAGCTATTATCTAGAACAGTGTTTCCCATACCCGTATCATTAAGTAATTTACAGTGAAATTCGTATTGCCGTCGTGATTAAAAAAACTAATACACAAACACAACTTTCATGTTATTCAAGTTATTTTATAAAAGCCATAAGAAAGTTTAGCCTTCGTTCTGCTTTAGCTGCATGAAAGTAAAATTGACCGCATGTGCTTGTTCCTTATAATCATTTGAGCTATGCATGTAAACGAATATAAAGGTTGCTAATGTGAATTTTAATCTACTTCAAAACAAAATCACAACATGAATTTAATATTTTTCTTATTATGTTTGCTTTTTGCAATTGACTTAAGTTTCGGCTCGTTGCGTGGTAAGCTTGCAAGACATTTATTAAAAAAATAATAAGTAAAAATATCAAACTAACTATTGATTTCCGATTGACTTTAAGACAGGTGCGCTGGTTCTATTAAACTTACACTTTGCAAGAAAGGAACTACATTCAACTTTAATGCAAATACTGGAATATGTGAAAATTTAGGTGGAAATGACGAATCTTGTGGATCCTTTAAATAATAACAAAGTTTTCAAACGCAAAAGCAAAATATATTTGCATACCTTTCGAATTCGTTTGGATTCAACGCAATAGCATTGACTGTTGTTCTTTGATTTGGTTTTTTATCGAATACGTTCCATTCTCATTGGTTACTAAAGTGTATTTTATGCTTGTATAAAACTATTGGTCGATTTGCCATTATTTGTTGTGTTGAAACATACTTCCACTACGATTTTGGTTTGTATCCTTCATCTTCAGCTGGCTTGATTACCTCGAGTCGACTTGCCTTGCCCAACAGCACTCCATTTAGCTCGTTTTCGCTGGCTTTCCTTGGTTTCTTGTGTCGTCCGTCCTTCCATTTTTATTAGATTCTATTTGCTTAGCCTTTATTTGTCTTTTGCCGTCGTACTTTCGCTTGTTCCCTTTCTCTAAGTGTCTAATTTTAGCTGTGTAGACTTTTTCCACCCATGCCATGGGCGTGTATTTAGAGTAAGAGTGTGATAATTTTTGAATACCCTTTAGTATTGTTGTGAAAAAGGGTGTATAGAGCTAACGTCAGGCTCGCTGAAGTTTTTCTATTAAAGTTACTTTTGGGTGCTGCAAACCTTTTATTTTTTCTTTATTTAATTGTAAGCCATTTGAACATAAAATATCAAAACAGTATTTCTTTATTATTGTTGTTGTCATTTTATGCTCAACTTGATCCATTCCTCATGTGCTCTTGTGCTTTTATTTACTTGAACCTTTTGTTTTCTTATTTTTTAAGTTTTGCTTGCTTACAGCTTTCAGGCTGAGACCAACTGGCCACATGTGCCAAGCCTTCAAGCCGTACTTGTTCTCCTTTGTTAAAGTCCTCTCTACTGGCGCTTTGCCTTTACGTTTCACTAAATGAGTGTGTGTGTGTTGTGTGTAAATTCGTCAAGTTTGTAAACACAAATTATGACAATTATGTCGACTGTTGACTTGTTTGAGTTGCTTGGCTCCCGATTGATGTTGTCGTCGTCGTTGCCGACTCTCCGCCTTTAGATGTCTGCAAACTTTGGCAGCAATTTAAAATTGAAAATTGCATTAAATTTGTTCTTTTATGCGCATTACGCATTCGGCATGTTGCATTAAATAACGATACACTTGTGTATCTGATGCCGATGCTCGTATCGCGCTTCGTAAATCACGGAAATACAATGTAACAGTATGCCAAAAAGTTGGCAGGCGTGCCCACACACAAAAATTTTACCATCGCCAGCAGATAATGATTTTTCAATATCAGAACGATGTGAATATTATTTATTGTTTATATGCTCGTCTTGCACTCCATCCGCAAATTCAGACATCCCAATTTTCAATGCCACACAATTCACAAATTGTAAACCGTCTCCGATGAGGCTGTGTGACAAGACATTGAAATAAGGAGCTATTATCTGGAACAGAGTTCCCCATACCCTTTATCCTAAAGTATTTAACAGTGAAATTCGCATTGATGTCGTGATTAAAAAAACTAATACACAAACACAAATTTTGTGTTATTCATCTTATTAAATAATTGCCCTAAGAAAGTTAAGCTTTCGTTACGCTGCAGAAAAATAAAATTGATCGGATCTGCTTGAATATGAGTAACAGTTCCACATAATCATTTTAGCTATGTATGAAAACGAATATAAAGGTAGTTAAAGGGAATCGTGTTTCACTTTAAAACAAAATCACATGAAGTTAGTATTTTTCGTATTATGTTTGCTTTTTGCATTTGACTTAAGTTTCGGCTCGTTGCGTGGTAAGCTTGCAAGACATTTATTCAAAAAAAAAAAAAAAAAATAATAATATTTAACTAACTATTGATTTCCGATTGACTTTAAGAAATGTGCGCCGGAACTCTTAAAAGTAAAATATGCTTGATAGGAACTACAGTCAACTTTAATGCAACGACTGGAATATGTAAAAAACATGTCGATGACAAATCTTGTGGATCCTTTAAATTTACGAAGGAATGCGAGAAAAAATGTAAGCGCTTTATGAAAAAAGCTAAATTGAATTGAATTTTTTGTTCTGAAAGATGTAATAAAGTTGAGTTAAATAATTCAATTTAATAACAAAGTTTTTAATTGAAATGCAAAATAAATTTGTGCACCTTTCAAATTCGTTTTGGGTTCAATACAATAGCATTGACTGTTGTTTTTTGTTTTGGTTTTTTATCGAATACGTTTCATTCTCATTTGTAACTAAAGTTTATTTAATGCTTGTGTAAACCTAAGTTAACTTTTGTAGCCAGTTTCTAACTTGTCTATTTTCTTTACTGTCTTGAAAGTTGTGAACGGCTTTTATTTGAGGTTTTAGTTTTTATACTCGATACCGAAGGTAAAGAGTATATTGGGTTTGTGCAATGTCCGTCATGGTGTCTCTCCGTCTGTATGTTCGTAACTTTTTTCCACACCCTTCAAGTTAGACTCTTGAAACTTTGCAAATGTCTTTATCTATGGCATAGTAAATTAAAGTGTCAAGATTGGAGTTCTACGATAACTAGGGGCTGGCAAATCGATAAACTCGATAACTCAAAATCGATAAACCCAGCTATTTCGCACGCCCTTACAGCTAGAACTACTAAATTTGGGGAAAAGATAGCTACTAACAAACTCCAAAAAAATGGATCTAAAATTTTGGAGCCACGCCTTCCCATTCCGCCCCAGCTCCCCCGCAGTTTAAAGCCAAAAATGTCTATATCTTCTACAGTTTTTGAGCTAGAGCCACCAAATTCGGTGCTAAAATAGGTGTTGACGACCCTCAACCAAATTCAAAAAAACTTTGGACTCCACGCGTATCAATATTGCCCTAGCCGCCCCAACCACCCAAACGCTTCACTAAAAACGGTACTGCGTGTATCTTCCAAAGAGTCGCCAATTTAAGTAGGAAAATAACTGTTAGCGACCCCACAAAAAGTGCTTCTAAGTTTTGGAGCCACGGCCCCCCGTTCCCCTAACCCCACGCAGTTGAAGAACAGAAATGCCTATATCTTCTACAGCTTTTGAGCTAGAGCTACCAAATTTGTTGCCAAGATTGGTGCTTAAGAAACTCGAAAAATTTTGATGCCACGCCCCCCCATACCAGCCCCCAGACCCCAGCCCCCCTTCCACCATATTCTACTAACTTTGAGCTAAAGTCTCCAAATTCGGTTTGAGGATAGCTATTGACATGATACATAGATCTGTAGCAAAAATTTTGATGCCACGCCCCCATACCGCCCCAGCCCCTACCTTTAGCAAACTTTGAGCTAGAGTCACCAAATTTGGAAGGAAGATAGCTTTTTGGCATCCCCATCTGCACCTGAAAGTCTTTGTGGCAGCGTACACCCCTGCCGTATCCGCACCCCATTGCAATCAAGTCTCTTTTAATCTGTTTTACTACTGATATCGAGTATACCGCAGTCGTGTGCGTCCGACTGCAACGTTTCTACTTGTTTTTGTTGTTGTTGTCATTGGCACTATTGGTCGATTGCCATTATTTGTTGTCTGGTTTGTTGCTGTCGCTAATGAAACATACTTCCACTACGCTTTTGGTTTGTTATCCTTCATCTTCAGCTGGCTTGATTACCTCGACTCGGCTTGCCTTGCCCAACAGCACACCATTTAGCTCGTTTTCGCTGGGTTTCCTTGGTTTCTTGTGTCGTCCGTCCTTCCATTTTTATTAGATTCTATTTGCTTAGCCTTTATTTGTCTTTAGTCGTCGTACTTCAGCTCGTTCCCTTTCCCTCAGTGTCCAATTTTAGCTGTGTAGACTTTTTCACCCATGCCATGGGCGTGTATTTAAAGTAAGAGTGTGATAATTTTTGTATACCCTTAAGCACTGTTTTGAAAAAGGGTGTATAGAGCTTACGAAACGTTCGCTGAAGTTAATTTTGTGTATTGCAAATTTGAAACTATATTGTTTACTACTATTTCTTCATTTAATTGTAAGCCATTTGAATATAAACTATAAAAGCAGGGTATCCTTATTTTTGTTTTCATTATTTTGTGCTTAACTTCTTGCACTCCTTATGTGCTCTTGTGCTTTTATTTACTTGAACCTTTTGTTTTTTTTTTATAAGTTTTGCTTGCCCACAGCTTTCAGGCTGAGACCAACTGGCCACATGTGCCAAGCCTTCAAGCCGTACTTGTTCTCCTTTGTTAAGGTCCTCTCTAGATGTCTGCAAACTTTGGCAGCAATTTAAAATTGAAAATTGCATTAAATTCGTTCTTTTATGCGCATTACGCATTTGGCATGTGAAAACAGGTAAATTCAATTAAAAATGTTTCCTTTGACATATGGCAGCAGCAGTTGGTGGCTTTTATTTTTTTTGCTTAGTTTTCATTTGAATTTTTAATGCATTTGTGTGTGTGTTTGAAAGTGTTTCTGTCTGTTTCGAGTCAAAAGTTGAAGCTGCCAATTGCAGTTGGCTTGCTGCTCCAGGGGTCGACAAAATGGTTTGGATCGTCAACGTGTTAAAGGTGCGAGGTGCGGCGGATTTCACAATTGTTCATTAGATTAGCAAGTTGCGAAAGTTTTGCTGAGAGCTCAAATGCCACTTTCACGGCTATGCTGACACACTCGAGTTGAATCCGATTGGATTCCACAGCTCGTTTCTCTTTCTAATGCATTTTTCTTCCATCCTCACTGCTACTTCTTTTTCTCCTTCTTCCACCTTTTTGAATTGCAAGTATTTTATGAATTTTCTTATCAATGCAAAGGCGAAGGCGACAAAAATTTACGTGCAAAGTGGCAAGTTGTGACAACGCTGGCGGTAAGGACGATGAAGAGGACGAAGTACGAGTAAGAGTTAGAGTGTCTGAGTATGTGTGAGAACTTTTTGCGTAGTTGTGTCCCAACGAACGCCTTTCACAATTTGTCATTGAAGTTTGCTGCTGGAGCTGCCGATAAGAAAACTTTGGCGTGATATAAGTAAAATGCGGCTATTGATGGCAAAATGTTAGCAGTTGATAGAGAGATAGAGAGGGGGTGTGTTTTTTGAGAGTTTTCAGCTTGAATTAACATTTGTTAAGTAATGCAAAAGCTACATAAATATTTTATGATTCAATGTAGTCGACATATTCTGATTTATTGGCTAAGGATTTTTGCAAAAAGTTCAAAGCCAATTATCGTATTTGCTTAAAGTTTAATAAGCCAACAGTTGAACAGTTGAAAATAAGGTTATTCGAATAAAACTGAAATGATTTTGTTGAACTATGTCTATGCCTTTCTAACTAGGATACGAAAACAGCGCTGTTGGCATTCGAGTTTAAGTTCAAACTCACACAAAAATGTAGATGTTGAATGCAGCTGTTATTGGGCACATACATAAAGGCAAACAAAATGGGGCACACAGACAAAACGGGGAAAACATGCAACACTCGGAACGCTTATGGGCTTGTCTATGCGCCTGAATCGCTCCTCTCGGAATATTCTCTCTTTCTCTGTTGCGTTGTTGCGCTTTTTCGCTGTTGTTCGCAACCTGCAAACTTGTTAAATGGCGCGAAATTCTTTTCAATTTCAATTTCGAGCTGTAGGCTCTTAGCGCTTTGTGTGCTCTACTAGCTGTTGCTGTTGTTGTTGTTGTTGCTATTATCTGCGTTTTGTGTGTTGCGAATGTTCAAATGTTTGCATTCGAACTCAATTGGTTGCGTTTCGTGTTTATTGCCTTTTTCTAGCCACCGCCTGGTCCTTTTTCTTTTGGCCCCTCTTGTTTTTGGGGTTTTCAATATTTTGTGCATGTTGACAGCGCCCAGTCGGTCAGCTGGGTTAGTTGCGGCAGGCGAACTTTCTTCCACTGCCTGCCATCAAAAATGGAAATTCAAACGAGCTGGCAACAGTTTTGAACCGTTATGTCAAACGCTCTTTCACACCCCCTAAGCTAAAAATAAAAAACATAAGAAATACTGTTGATATAGTGAAAGAGCCCTCAATTGGGCGTTGCCCCGTTGGCAATGTTTTTCCCCCTTTTACCTTGATGTTTTTTGGTTTCGCGGCCGGGTTAAGTCTTGTTTAAACAGCTGACATTTTTGTTTTTTTTTTGTTTTTGACAAGTTTGCATTAAAAAACAATAACAAACAAGTGGAAATGTCGGACGCAACCGACTGCGGTATACTCGATAGCTGTTTGGAAAACGGGTAAAACGAAGCCAGATTGCAAAGGGATATAGATGCGGCAGGGTTGTGCGCAGCGTTCAAAGATTGACACATGCTGATCTTTCCAGCTATATTGGTGTATTCATATCCGTTTCGCACACCATGACGGACATTGCGTAAAACCAATATACTCTTTACTTTCGGCTTCGAGCATAAAAATACAAATCGCTGTACTATTTGCACAAGAATATACATATATCCTGGCGATCAGCAACAAAAAAATAATCTGCCTGGCAAATACGTTTAACAAATATATGAATTTATTTTATTTGTATACGTTGCTGCTGCTGCTGCTGTTGGCCCATAAATTATCAGCAGTGGCCTAATGCATTTGGCCTCGTATTAATCAATGTGTCTCTCCGATTCATGTCTGCATTTTTTTTTTGTGGCCAACAATTGCAATGACCATGATATTTGTATATTGTTGTTGTAATTTATTTGCTTGGCACAATTATTTGCATTTTATTTTTGGTTTTTCGTTCTGAATGCATTTTTTGTGCCTGCTTTTTTTATTTTTTGTCTAGCGGCAAATGCATAAACATAAATCAAACTGCTTTTGTTGCAACGTTGATTCGCATTTGGTTTCGGGATTTGTTGTTGATAAATCCGCAAAATATATGGAAAGCTCTAAATAATAGTTTAGCGCATTTTTATTGCATTTTAATTGTTGGGCCACTTTTTGTTGTTGTTGTTTGGCTATCAGCATATGCTAGTGCCAATATTTGAATTGCATATTATATATTTTAATCGAAATCTAATTATCAAATGAAAGCGTTCAGATTAAAGTCTACAAAATTTAGGTCACTTAATAAGCCTCTTTCTATAACTCAACGGCAGTTTTCAGTCGAAAACCAGTACGTAACTCAAATGCAGATAACTTTTCAAACAGCTTCACTGGAAGAAGACAAGAAATCTTGGCAGGGGGGCCTGCTGCTAGCAAGGAAACCTTGACACACACACCTAGTTGTGCTACTGAAGAAGCACACACACACACACACACACAGTTGATATAATTGTTCAGTGAAAACCACAAATTATAACAATTTTATGGCACTTTCTTTGTCAGTTCGAGCCGTGGGCAGTAAATTTACATACTTCATGACGACGAGCTGACTGCTTGCCTGCAGGCAACTTTATTATATTTATGCCCAAATTCAAAAAGAAGTAATCCTACTCGCCCGCACTCACACAAGCGTGACTACTACACAAAGAATAAAAATAATAATAAAAAAAAAAATAAAACCGAAAACAGAAAATGAAAGGCAAGGAAATCTCTCAGAAAGTGGGCTGCGGCGTGTAGATGAACACAATTGCGCGTCATAAATTTGAATTATTGTGCTTTTTGCATTTGACAACGACTTAAAAGCACTTGCAGCGATTTTTGGCCAGTCAGCCGGTCGGTCGGTCGGTCGGACACTTGGCCAGCCAAACGAACGAACATGTCCTTGAGACATGCTAGCCATCAAGTGCGAGTGAGCGAGCTAGCAAAGTGTTTCACATAAAAAAAATTCGCTCTTTTGTGCTCTGCGCTTGGCTGCACAACGCCCACAAGGCACACGCTTGGACGGCTACAGCGACAACCAAGCGACAGCGACATGGCAGCGATGGCCACAGACATTTTTACTGGACATTTATATAATGCTTCAAACGCATTGCAAATTTTGTGCCACCCACCCGCAGGCGCCTCCTTTGTTAATGAAGTCGGTCAGCCGAACTTAAGCATCGTCTAACGTGCATAAATAAAGTATACGCTCTGTGTAAATGTCGCTTTAAGTGGCCGGCAGCTGCATTGAACGCGTTTAGCATTTGGCAAACACAAAATATAATTTCTAATTAGCCCAGTTGGAAAGTTGCACGTTGACACCAGAGCCCAAACACAACCAGCTATTTGTGCTGGCACTGCTCTGATTGCATTAATGATTTATTAAAGCATTTGTGAGACGCTGACAGCTTCAATTTCAACAATTTGCTTGAGAATTTCACATCAATTTGGCCATCGTGTTAACAATAAACAATTGACCACAAAACATGACAAGCAACGAATGTGCTTTTCACTGTGATAACACAAAAAAAAAAAATCAAATAATAAAAGTAAAACTGCCTGTGGGCAGCAATAAAAATATCAAGCTACCAAGAAATGTCCACCACATGCCTCTTGTAGTATGTGGATGTGTGGCAAAGCAATTCTATTTGTAGTTTTTTTTTTGTATTCGTTGCTACATTTCTGCACAAATGTTGCATAGCAATTGCTTTGTGTGTGTGTTCAATTTTTGGCACAAACAATAAACAAATAAAAAAAATATCTATATATAAAAATTCAACAAACAGCAACAACAACAACAGACGGTCAAACAAATGGAAAAGAACTGCGCACAATTTGTGAAGCTGTCAGTGGCAGAGCATGAAATTTGGAGCAAGCAGGGAAAGAATGAAAGAGAGAGAGAGACAGGGTGGTTGGGCCCAAAGCAAAATTTGTATATGATCCAACGGAAGATACAAATTTTGTAGCATACTTTTGTGGGGAGTACTAGACGAGTGGATAGTTTAATGTTGGTTTGTAAGTATGTTGTTATTTAATGCATAATAAAATTATAACTGTTATTCTATGTGTCAAACAATGTAGTATTATCGCAGCACATGTCACAAATTTTATTTCCACAGCACCATAAAATACCATTGCATAAATTAAATTTTGTACAGGATATAAAAGAGTATTAAAAATATGTGCGGTTTCAACAAGCATGTCAATGCAATGACCAACAGTATCAGAATGAAAAGAGGGCACTGAAGTAGCGCTTATGGTTTAAATATTTAGTTGTTTTCCCAAAAATATACATTTTAATATGTATACGCAATGTTGCTAAAGGGCATTGAGTGTCATAATAAACAATTTAAATCTGACACATCGTTTTGCTTCAAAAAAAGTTACGAGCAAATAAAATAAAATCTTTTAAAACACTCAAATGGTTTTTTTGGTTGTTGTTGTTGTTGTAGACTTAAAGCAAACAGCATAAAGCTTTCATCTTTTATTTACTATTTGTTTGGCATGATAAATTCAAAGCTTGCTTTAATCCATTTGTGATATGAATTTTATAAAATTTTTCATTGCTTTTAATTCAAAATAAAATATTTGTTTTAATTCATTAGAATGTTTGGTAGATGAATAAAAATTGTGTAATTTGAGGCAAGATTTAGTCCACGTTTTGAAGTCAGCAGCTAATAAGCCACAAGACAGCAATTTAATGCGATGACATATTCAATTTGTACTGGACTTCATCTCTTAACACATACTAAGTAGTATGTAGTTACATAAGCATGCATTTATGTATGTGTAAGTTGTGTGTCACGCCACCTACATTATTGCAGACACAGTCAAACGCTGTTGACCGCAATGGCAATTGTTGTTGTTTGTCTTTTGCTGTTGCTGCGTGCCAGGGTCACATTTAATTGTGCGCTATGTTCAACAGGCCGTTGTACATGCGCATTAAATGTAATTAACTCATTATAAATGATAACGTGGCCGAAAGGAGTCGCTGTCTTAAGCTGCAAACTGAACCAGCACAAGTACGCCTCGTCATCACAGCTAATTTCACCAACCAACCAACCAACCATTCGGACCAGAACGTGTAAGGTTTCCGCACATTCACACCGAAGGGTGGCGGGGGGCAGGGGTCAAGCAAAATGTGAAATTATTACCGGAAAAAAGGAACAATGTGACACGCGGAAAGGATGAAAGCGAGCCAGGTCCTGAACTAAACTAACCAAAGGTATCTTCTCTTGAGTTGAGTGCCATTAAAACATTTTTATGCGCTCAAGTGTTTATGTGAGTGTATGTGTGTGTGTGTGCGTGTGTTTTCTTCTCTTTCTTATATTTCGTTTTACTTTGTTTTATTTTATAGTTTGTCTCTCGCCACTATTTTCACGCTCTTCTGAACACCCGTGTTAATTATGTAACACGCTCAAGTGTTTTGTTACGCACCTTAGCTGCTCATTTTGGTAGAAAAACGCATTTATATTACACAAACACTATTTTCTTCTCTGCTTTGCTTTAACGCTATTTTTTTCTGTCCTGTTGTCCAGTGCGTGTGCTCACATGCGCAGTTAATTTAGATAAAGTGGAAATGTAGATTAGTATAATTGCTACTGGAATTGTGCTGCAGTTGACAGGTATCGTTTTTTTTCTTCTACTCTTACAGCTAAGGAGATTTGTTTTGACAAAGCTTTTAGTTTGTGCAGTTTACTCAAGGTTTTTTTTTATTTTTTCCAAATTAGCTTTCATTATAATTGCTCACTGATGAAATTAAGCGACAAATGATTAAATGAAATCGACTCTGGGTTATTTTTAAAATTTGAATTCAAATAAATATACGATTTCATAATTGGCTTTCTAATTATTCACAAACAGACAGAGTTCAATCGCATACTCATTTGATATTGTCCACATTGTCGATTACGCTTGAGTTCATGCGAAACCCAGAGCTTGTGCGAATTATTTAAATTGCCAGACGCATCACAAAACGAAACGAGAAAGAGAGCCATTGATATTCACAATTCAATGCGTTCGATAGACAGGCAAACTGACAGCATAATTTCAGCATATGACATTTGCTCTAATGAGAAACGAACAGTTTTTTCGTTTGCACAGAAAACGAAATGAGATCATTCTAGCCAAAGACAAGCAATTTGCTTTGCGATTATTTATGATAACCGTACAAAGTGTGAGTCTGATGGCTGGCCGAAACTGAAGCAAACTGTCAGATAGCATCTGTGGCAAACATTTGTTGTTGTCGTCGTCCTCTTCGTCGTTTGACAAATACTGAAATGAGCAAAAACCAAATAGAAATATGCATACAAGTATGAAAAACCCAGAATTTATTTGTTCCCAAAATATGTAGTTAAAGGAGAAAGGCAACAAAATGTTTTGGCAAACTCGTTGATTAGTGCGTCCGGCGCCCTAAGCTTCTACAGTGTCCTCCAGTATATGCTTAAAAGCAAATGGCTCAAAGGCGTATCCAGCGCCCTCATAGAACTTGCTCATAAACTCCACCCTAGACAAAAAAGCAATAACATAAACATTTACTAAAATAATTGCTGAGAAAATTCATGTGTAAGGCTTACCAATGCAAGCGCAGTGTATGCAAAAATGCAGAAAGGCCCTCAATTAGCACCAGAATGCCAACAGTGAGCACTGCCCAGGCACCAAAGATGATGTAGACGAGAATGCAGCCATAAAAGTTGGGCATTATGAAACTATTGGAGAACACCATGCTCCACAGCACCTCGGACAGCTCTGCCAAGCCAATAAACAATTAGTTTATTTTATAAAGATAAAAAAACAGTTGAAAGTAAAACTTACGTGCATGGGCCAAGGATAGGGCCCAGAGACGCAAATAGGAGGCTGTGTGTGAAACTGTGCTCAGCACATACTCAATTGTGTGAATCGCCTGCTGAATGAATACTTCTCCCATGGGCTCATCATCTCCCCCATGACCACCACCGCCGCCACCGTTAGATTGCACTGCTTCCATTGGTGGTGGCACTTTCGTTTTACGCATGCACATAATGTAAAACGGTTTGCCCAACAACATCCAGGGTATGCAGATAACAGCGACAACCACAAAGATTGTCTGTATCATCTCCTGGCCCTCAAACATGTATTCCTTGCAACCGTCTAGCGGCTCCTGATGTCCGAACAGCATCATATTAATAAAGAGTATGAGTATGGAGGGTGCACAGCCTGGCGAGAGTGCTTGATCATCGCTCCAATCGTTGTAGACAACCCATTTGAAGAACATCATGAAAACCATATATCCAAACAACAGCAGAAGGAACAGAATCTGTGGCAGGAATTCCAGGAAAATGCTAACGTATTTGCGATAATGAATGAAATTCACAACCGACATACAAACGCCGAACGACATGTGAAGTACACCAAAAACAATGGACAATTTCATTTTGAACGTATTCAAAAATATAATCTTGTTGTCGGCCAACTGCCAAATGGGATCCATGCCCAAGGGATAGGTCTTGTAATTACTGATGTTTGGTCGCAGTGTCAGATAGTTATTATTCTCATCTGTAACAGTTGAGGTATTATATTGATTCTTCCAACCAGAGCCAAAGATGTTCATTGACTTGGAGAAAACATCGTTGTAGATCAGACCCGTGTACAACGAGAACAGTCCCATCAGAAGAATAATGTAACGACCACCAAAGAATATTGTAAATATTTCCTCTTTGATTGAAGCCAGCTGTTTTTCCTTCAGAATCAGCCAGCCTGCAAAGGCCACAAGAATCAGAGCGTGTCCCATATCACCAAACATGACAGCAAACAGAAATGGGAAAGTGATGCATGTATACAAAGCTGGATTCACCTCGCGATACGAGGCCATGCCATACGAGTCGATTAGGTTCTGGAAGCCACTGGTAAACTTATTGGTGCGCGTATATGTGGGTGGTTGTTCATTTGTCGATATGACGTTCATAAAGGCCGGAATGCTGCTTTCCGAAAGCTTGGAGCCGCGAGCCAACGCCTGCTGTACACAGGGCAAATCTCTGATGGGCACCCAACCTTCGCCAACCAAACACTTGCCGGTTACATCCGCATTGAAGTAGTTGAGTATGTGATAGATGGCCTTCATTTTCTTCACCATTATGGTCCAACGGGCCAAATGTTTGGCTGCAGAGCACAGCACACGACTGCGATGATCGGCACTTTGATTTAGAACCAATTTAAGATCCTCCAGTCTTGTGTTAACATCCCTGATCATTTCGGCACGCTCGGCAGCCGAACTCGGGCAAGGATAAACATCAGCATGATAGCCGGCACAGACTTTCTTGATTCGCTGCTTCAGCTGCTCGCCTTGAAAGAAGGCCACAAAAACGGTTTTGAGCGCTGGGCGACCAGTTTCATCATCCTCCACCAAGCCACTAATATCGTTGCGTCTTAGAAAAATGTTGCCACGCGAGATGCGCCACAGCATTCGCTCAAAGCTAAAGAAACGCTCCAGCTTGATTACACCAGCAACAAAGGCAAGCTGGCCACGTTGACCACCAGCCTGATTGGCAGTGGGATCATCGGGATCGGTCAGGCGATTGGAATCCAAATTGATGACCTCCTGGTCAGAGAAGAAACCCTCGGTATTCTCCAGCACACTCTTCAATTCCTGCATGTGCCTAAAATTGGCATTCAAACTAGCTCCATTTGCAGACATTTCACGCAACTCATTCTCCGTCTTCTCCAGCTGTGCCTCCAAATCGATAATCTCGCGTGGATTGGGTGCTGCGGGATTCTGATCGTCAGGCACCTGTGGCATCTGTATACCATCCTTGCGCAATTGATTCTCAATATAGCGTACTCGTCGCTCCATATCATCACAGCGTCTCACTTCGTTCACATATTTGCGCTGAAAGGCGTTGACCTGATCGTTGAGATCCCGGAACTGGACACAGCCACTCTCGCCCAGCTCAGCAATGGAGGCATACGCTGCCTCCGGTTGTATATACAACTGGCACAGGGCCATTTTCTCGCTGCGAAACATATCGCCCATGTTGTTGTTTTTGTTATTGTGGGGTTATCTACGAAGTAAGTTAACTATTTCGATCTGATTACTGGCTGATTAAATGAAGTGTTATTTTTTAGCACACAACTATAAGGGCTGACATCAGTTAAATGATTGAACTCATTAAAGGCAATTAATGTATTAAAAAAGCATTTAATTTATTGATTGATTTTCCTTCGACTTCGTACTTTAAAAGTGCAATTACTTTAATTTATAACAAGAATAGTTTTAATTACTACAATGACATTTGTATTGACAAAATAAATCTAGTCGAATTGTGAAGTGCATTTTTAAATAGCCTCCAATCTGCAATGCAATTGCCCAATCAATCACTTCTTACGTTTTTATATGTGAAATTGAACTATTTGTGCTCATACTCCACACAAAGATTAGATAAGAAGCTGACTGTTTGTTGGCTGTTATCGCATTCGTTTTGCTTTAAGTTTATCTGAAGTGCCAAATAATGTGAAATTATTAACAATTACCGAGCGAACAATCAGTTGTTTAATAATGTTAATGCACGTTAAAATCGTTTCACCCAACATTACGACTTTGTAAGGTTCTTTCTGCCAGGTCGCCAGGACTCGAGGCACACCGGGCGCATGCATAATGGCTTTGCCTCATAGGCATTTTGCTATGCAAGATTATATACACAACTCAACTATGAAGATATATATCTATGGCAGTCTAGCTCAATGGCCTGCTATGATTTTGTGTCTTGCATGTCTGGGCAATAAATTTGATTGATTCAGCCAATTTGGCGCGTTTGGTTTGATAGCGCGAACACTGTCTGTGTGACTTGGTTTGATAATTGCCTCAAGCATTTGAAGAGCCACGCAAAGACTTAAAGTCTATAATTTACCACAAAAGGAAGTCAAACAATGAGCTTTTCAATAATACTCAAGCTGAAGTGCTTTACAGTTGCAATAAATTCATGCATTCATTCATTGAAAATAATTAATTAGGATTTTTCGAATAATAATATTAATAAGCTTTCTACGATTTTCAATAGATGTGAATATGTAAATAAATGCAAATGGTACTCTTCTAGTATCTATTCAAATGGATACAATCCTCTTGGCTTTGCCTTGTAATTAATTCTCTGTTTAATATGTACATTGAATGCTCATGCCTCAGGCATGCTGCTTAACTAAATCAAAACTAATTTACAGACATTACCAACGTTTTGCATAGACGTAAATCTGATTCGATTGAATTTGCCATTAATTTGCCCATAAATCGTTCACAGAAAATAACAATAAGGTCTAGCTTTTCAGTCCGCCCCTTTCTCCAGGCCGACAAACTAATAAGTATTTTGCCTGGCAGTCATTCAATACATTGAGCCGTCAATGTAAGCTATAATTACGATTGGCTTAAGGGCGGGTTTGTGTCTGAATCTGACAATTCTTAGGAGCGGTGTTGAGCTCATTAAGAAATCTGTTTTCTGGCCATAAAAATATTATCGGTAACGCAATTATTTCCACAACCATTTATGTGTTAAGGGTGTGTTTGTGTGTGTGTGTGGCGTTGTTAACATGATCTATCACGCGCTCTGACGTCACATAACGCCGCATAAATACGCCATAAACGTTTGTGTTTGTGTAGTTTTGCATTGGACGTTAAACGGTTCGAGGCAATTATCAAAAATCAATTAAGATAACTTATCGCAAAACATGTCGCCATTAAGATTAAGGTAATTGTCTTGAATATAGCTATGAATAATTGCGTCTAACGCGCTTTGGTACAAGTCCTGCGTGTGCTCGAAGAATGCCAAATAACTTAAGCTGCTTTTCTAACAGCTTGAGGGTATATTAAGAGCTTTATTTTTTACAAGTTGGTGCGGATTAGAGTCAGTTGGTAATTTGATTACAGCACTTATATGTAAAAGTAGATGAAATTTTGTATGGATTTAGGCTTTTTTTAAATCCATTTTAAGATAATGAATCTTAAATTTTATTTAACACTTAATAAGTTCTTCTTGTTTGGGTTATGTTTTTTTTTTTATCTACTCAAAATATTTAATTTGCGGCATGCACATCGCTTATCTAAACAATTTTGATAACCTCGCGCAACCCGCATCTCAGCACTGATAAAGCTAAGTTGACTCGAAGAAAAAGTTGGCATCACAAAGAATGCAAGCCAATTTAGTTGACGTGCCAAAATATTTAGCTCAAAACACTTTGTTAGAGATTTTTTATATACAGTTTCCTAAAGGAATTTTCACTTTTAACGCTTGTTAGCTTCTTACTTTGGTATCCAGTGTTTTCTTTATTGTTGTTCTTTGCCGAGTTATATTTTTCGCGACCTGCCAGCCCAACGGCGCTTAATGTACTGTTCGATTACCTTAGCGCCCATAGACCTGGTAGCTTTTGCCAATTAAACTACAGTTAATCTACAACACACACACACACACACACACACACACCTGTACATTTGGAGGCCGGGGCAAATAATCTGAGCGTTTTTTTCTTTTTATCTCGGCACAACAACGCAAACACTTGGCGATTTACGTTTGTGATTGCGTTGCCAAACAAGAGAAAAAAACGCTTTTGATAGACGTGTTTTTTTTTTGGTTAAGGGGGTTGGGTGCTTATCGCCAAAATTTCACGGAGCGCCTGGCCAAGTTCATAAAACGGTGTATGGATACGGCCAATCGTCCAAGATTATAAAAACACCAACAGCCATATCAATTGGATCAATGATTGAGCATTAGCACGAGCTAATCAATTGCAGTCCGTATAAAAAGTATAAACTTGACTGACTCACATGAGCACGTACCATGTGACGATTGTGACATCGCGATATCATCCATCAATTAAGAATAATAAACATGAGTAATAGGTACACAAGTACTAAATATTATATTAACTTATCTTAAAACAATTGATATTCATCAGGTTTTTTATTTTAATGTTTTTGTTCAACTTTTTGTGTTCTTTGCTAATCTATCAAAAGCTCTCGAGTGTCATTTTTGAAGCACTTCAAAATATCAATGGAAAAACTAGCGCTTCGAGTGTGGAAACTTACTTAAGTGTGAAATAATAATAACGTTATATTTAATTGTAAGGCTTATCAACAGCTGACCCCAATTAATTATTTTAATAGATTAACGATGTTTAATTCTGATTGAATTATCTGTATATGCTGCTGCTCTAGTTTTATACGAATTATAGCTCGAGTAAACATAAAAACCAACAGATATGAAAAAACATAGCTACGATTAAGGTGTTACTCTTGCCGAACTTATCTTTATTATGTGAATTTGTTAAAACATTGTGTAACTGATAAAAGTAATTCAATATTTGTGCTAAAAAAAACGGTTTGCTTTTCAACATTTAATAAATAATTTACAAATATGATAATAATTGACAAATGTTTTTGTTTTTATCTGTCTGAATTAGCACTCAGTCAGTGTACTTGGCCTAGGTATTACCTGCTGATTGCTGGCTATGGCTATGAGTAGAGTGTAAACTGGCCGAGGATTACCATTGAAGAACAAGGCAACCGACCGACCAGCGATGACAGCAATTGAGGTCTCTCTGGTCAATTGTTTTGCACGAGTCTCGAGTACTTTGTTTATCAGCGTTACTCGGGACTCATTTCTGGAGTATGACGGCTGCTTATCGCGAGTCACGTGCATTTGTAACCATGCCTCGGCACTTATAACTATGCCAACAAATTTTTATTATTAACAATACAAAGTACTTCGACTTGGTAGAAATGATTCATTCACATTTTGTAAAGGCGTCGCAATTAATACATAAATAATTATTCCCATACTTTGTTTGGCATTTTATGATTTGTTTATTGCCAAACTTGGATAATAAAGTAAATTGTGGGTTATTCATCGAAACATTTGATAATTGGCCACATGGGTTGTAGAATTTACCGCCACTCGTCTATCAAAAGTATCTGCGTGCTGCAGCTCGACTATTAGTGTATTATCTGCTCTTAGAGTTTGAAATGGCATTCGAGAGCTGCAACTTGAGTGATAAGCCGGCGTTGATAACATGTGAGTATGTTACGAGCTTTTTTCTTTCTTTTTAATGTGCACTCTCGCTTTGGCCATTAAAATTTTCCAGTTAATGAGCTTAAGCATCGTATATTATGCTAATTAAATGAGTTGACTGTTATTTTTCGCACGTGTGTGTGTGTGACCACAAATAAATTGCATGCAACTTTCTGACCAATAAAACAGCAGCTTGGCTCTGAGCCTCTGTCTCGTATTTTGTGGATGCCTGGCTCTGGCCGGGCTGTCTGCTAATGCCACATAATGAAGCTGATAATGGCCAAACAACTGGAGTGTAGAGTGCGAGAACTCGACCAAAAAGCGAACTAGTTGAGGCACACATGCAACTGGACGTTGCACGTTCAACTTTTCAGTTGGCTCACATTAAATGTTGCCACGTTCGTGCCGACTCACAGCAACAAAGAGCAAGCGAAACAAACCGAGATGGCAGAGCTAATGTGCGTCACTATTTCGTCTGTACTTTTTTTTTTTTGGGGGCAACAACAACAGCAATGGCAGTGACAGTTGCATTGAAACCAATTCAGCCTCCAATTTGAAACTGTGTCGTATCCATTTTGTTTGGTCCGTGGCGAATATCAAACGTTGTTGCTGCGTCTAGATTAGTCTAATGCCAATATGTAGCAACCAAAGTGGTAGCAAACCGGTCTGCGTAAGTGCTTTTTAGTGGTGTGTAGCCAATCGGATTTTGATGTGCTTAGCGGTGGAAAAGTGCTGTATTTTGTGCCGGTTTGTACTATGTGCTTCTCGTTTCGGTTCGTATCCGTATCTGCATATCCCACTTTGCTTGTTTGCCAAGGCCAGAAACTCTAAACTAGTTGATTATCGTTGCTCTTGGTGACTTTCACATTGCAGTGCGTATTTTGGTTTTGATAAAAGCAGGCATAATAATGTATTGCTTGAATAATTGTATGAGTTTGATTCCGTCTCACTTTCCAAATATTCTTTGACTTCTTTCAATATAATTTAAATAGAACTTAAGCGCTCTCTCATACAATTTGAAGTCGTTTTATGTTTAGCTGACCCTCGACACCCTCTCAAGTTCACAGCACTAATTCGCTTTATAGTATATAGCTCATAAAAAAAAAACGAATTCTTTCTAAATAACAATGGGCAAAATGAAATTAAATAAAACTTGGCGTGCCCTCAAGCAAAACATAATACAATACAACGAGAAAAGAAAAAAAATACAGTCAACCATTTGGGTGCTGCTTAAAAATTGCAGCCCAAAAGTGTGCTACACAAAATTCAACATTAACAGCAACAACACCATCAACAAAGTCATTTCGTATTTATTGTATTACCTTTGTCAGCATATCTAACATTTTTGGTTATTGTAGTTGCTGTTGTTGTTATATTTTTTTTTGATGTTTAATGCTTACTTATTATTTTTTGTTGCCGGGCTTTAGTGTTATTGCCGTGCCGTCATGGCATGCGCACATTGTTTTTCGTTACCATTCAAAATGGAAAAAAAAAATATCCAATTTTCTTCCTTAAGCATTCTTGTAATGCGACCTCAAACCCCTTACCCTGTCAGCTTTCGACCCCCATCAGCAGCAACAACAACAAAAAAGGGTTCACAAAGTGCATATTATGTTGTTGTTCTTGTTATGTTTTTTTGCTTTTGTATCGCACTATTTTCATAATTCCAGCAATGCTTCGGGAAAATGTGCAAAATGTTCGAAAAGCGCGAGCGCTAATATGCGACGTGGCATGGAAAAAAAAATGAATTTGTGGCACGCTTTGGATAATATTTTCACCCGAAGTGCATGCAGATATTATAAGGGATTGAAGTTTTTGCCATAAAACCAAATAAAATTTCAAAATGAATTCTGCTTAAAGCATTCACAATTTTAACACATTAAACGTAACTAATTATAAATGGCAGAAAAAATTGTGATTATCAAACAAATATTGACAGGTAATTTATTACTCAGCTATAATAATAATGAAATTCTAGGAAATAAAAAAGTTATTATGGCGCCATGCTTAATGCAGTGGAAAGTTGATTTCAGACTCATTCTTTTTAAGCTCAGCAAAACTAAATACATATTGTATATTAAATGTTTTATTATTAAAGTTCTTGTTTAACTTTATTATTGTTAGCGGTTTTTGGCATGAATAATAATATTTAAATTTCATCTCTAAAATAATTATTTCAAGTTGATAACAAATGTTGCACGCAGAGACTGTTACCGCAGCAACTGCCAGCAGACTGTGGACCAAACATCCTTTGCCAATTATTAGCATAGCCACGCGAATTACTCATACGCCACATAGTACGTCCAGCCAGCAGCAACCAGCTACAACGGATATCAGTTTAAAACGTTGCTGCTCGCAACACAAAATTCTCGTCATGCAATAACACATGTGCGATTAAAATAAAACGCCGAGCTGCGTGATAGTATCTGCCACATAGACGTCAACTGTTGCAATCCGACCCCTATCGGTCACCCACAACAGCCCCCGTCGCAGCACTTGTCGCGAAACAAGCGGTGGTACAATGCCATTGTAGTTGCTTGTCTCAATTTGCTGCCCCACTGCGTATGCGCAACTACATTATATGATTATTTTTTATATCCATTTTCATTTTCATTGTTATGGAACCGAGTGTTATGGAGCCAAAGCCAGCCTGTTGCATATTGCATGTGTGTGTGTGTGTGTGTGCGTGTGTGTCTGCTCTCGAGTTTAAATTGAATTATAAGGAATATATGTATATTTATTTTACAGCTGGCCCGCGTGGATTCGTAACCAGAAGCTTCTCAATTTCATTTCTTGTAACGTAACGTTCACTTTTTCAGGGAATTCAATTAAATAAAATTAAGCCCAATTGATGGAGGGCTGTTCTTAATTGGCGGTTTTTTTAAAGGGAAAATTCAATGGAATACATATATCAAAAATTTTACTAATGAGTATCTATTTTTTTTTTTGTATTATTAAAGCTTTAGATTATCTGCAGCAATATTATTTGTTTGAAATGTATTTCTTTTCAGCGTGAAATTTATTTTTAGTTGATTTTTATTTTGATATACACACAGAGATGTTTGTACTTGTATGTATTTGTGACAATTGCCATTTAAAAAATCAAATTTCCCTAGCGTAAATCTTCAAAGCAAGCGACACAGATTTTTGTTGCCTGCAGCCAATTTTGCGCTATGCCACGCGCTTGGCAACCCTAGGCAACCTACACACAACTTACTCCCAGCAACAACCACCTACCCACCACTTGCTTGTCAGCTGCGACACGTTGGCAGTGAGCGCTCTCCGCATCCTTTGGACCACAACCTCGGATAAAAAGGCCAACAAAACACACGAAAAAAAAAGTTTTGCGCCCTGCAGAAAGTTTTGGCCGCAAGGTCGCTAAACCCTAGTACTGTTGGCCAAAAGGTTAGCTGGTTTTTGGGGAGTGGATTCGCTTGAAATTGGTTTTATTTGAATTAAATTTTGTTTTATTTCATTTTGTGGCGCGCTGGTGTCGTGTTGCGTTTGGCTTTTTGCTTCAATTGAATTTGACTGCTGTCAATCACGCGTTGCATACGCTTCACTTGTCTCTAAAATTCAAATTTTATGCTAATTTTACGCAAAGCGAACGCGAACGCGAACGAACGATCAACTCGACGGTTAGCAAGATGAAGAACACTGAGATAGAAGGAGCAGCCACCATCGTTGCTACAGCGAAAAAGGGTTAAATGTGTTAAATATTGATTGGTTTAGCTTTAGCTTCAACACACCAACAAAACAACAACAACAGGCCAAAGGGAACGATGCTCAAACGATGTTTTAAGCGCGCTCTTAAAAAGAGATTTGTCAACAGTTGCAATGCGCCAGGACGCACAGGATGTGTGTGTGTGTTTAGGGAAGAGCAATATGCGGGCGCGAACGATGATGATGACGAAAACAAAAAAAACACTAACACCAACAACTAAACCGTGTCGGTGAGAGGTGGCGTTAATTTGCTTTTGATTATGGCTTGACAGTGGAAATGGGGTGACTAAGCGCCAAACAACTTTTGCCTTTAAATCAACAACAACATCAACAACTCAAGCAGCTTCAGTAAAAACTCAAAAAAAAAAAAGACTTGGATACGACAATTGCGTGGCTAAAGTCAAAGTGTTGAATTGGTAAGAAAGCTGATCGAATGGAAGTTTTGCTGCAAGATTTCTTAATTTTGATAATGTTTATTGATTTTTAAACACATAACTTATTCATGTACATTATCTTTTGAAATAACTCTAACTACACTAAGTTGATGAAGTTTTTTTAATGCTTATTTCATCTACAAATTCAAGTTTTTTTGTTATTTTTAGTTTGCTTTTGAGTTGATGTTGATAAATTGTTGGCTGCCGGAAGATAATTCAGCAGGTGTAGTCAGTTTTTCCAGCTTTTTTTTTTTTCTGTCTGTCTGTTTGTTGTTGCTAATGTCAAGGTGAGCGTTGCCTTTTTTTTTTTGATTGGTTTATCAATAATCTACAATAATAAATTTATTGACAAGCATTTTTGATTTATTATGCATATCAATAAAATATACTTACTACATAAATAAATAGCTGCCTTAACTTGGCACTAATGATGCGACGTCATAGTTGACGTTTACCTTTTTGGTTGCTCTTATTTTGGGTGTTTTTTTTTTTAAGTATTTGTTTTTGGTTTAAGAAGCAGCACACAAAGAATCCATTATGTAGACCCTGGATATAGTAGAAGTAGAGCTAAAGTTTACAGCTGCAGCCTTGAGCCTTTATCCAGATTGGCCATTCACGTTGCACGAGTCTTCAGTTACCCTTTTGCGAATAGCCTGGCTGCCACCGTATTGTTAATATTATTAACATGGATTTTTACAAGCCATAAACCCATATTTGGCCAGGCCAAGCCTTTTGTGTGTTGCCCCATAAAATGTATAAGGCGCCCAGCTGCGGCCCAACTCATTTCATTCCTTTCGTTGAGCTGGCCATTTTATTAGCGTGTAAGGTTTGCCTTTGCCATGCCCGTGTCAACGGGTCGCCTTAAGTGGCTCGGGTCGGTCGGGCTATGCACGTTTTCAATATACATATACATATATATCTCATATTGTTTGGCCATGCCACTGAGCGTGTTTATTTGCTCTGTGGTATTTATACACGAGTCGGCAACAGCAACCAAAAACTGTAACTTGAACGGCAACTGGAACTATTCAGCCTCGCTCTGCGGCTTATGCATAAGATATTGAAATGGCAAACTACTTAGCTGGCAACAAGCACCACTCCAAACAGCAAACCCTCTATCCGAAAATGATATTAATAACATGGCGAATTTTTATTATAGATATTCTGTTGTTATTAAGGTGCAGCTTTTGTGACCTCAATCAGGCAAAACGAATATCATTTTCGGCGCATGGCTCTCACTCTCTCTATCTCTCTTGTTCACTCAGCACTCTTAATCTTTAATGTTCACTCCATGGACACGGAATGTGCTGACAGTGACAGCCATAAAAAATAACTCAGCTAATAAGGAGCGGGTGTGTCCAAACCACATTGATATAACTTTGGGCAAGGCTCTATTTGGTGCTGATTAAAAATATGTTATTAATGTATTTTGAATGATTGTTTGCATGATTTTCCAGCGTTATCCATTTGTATTCGTATAGTTAAATAAATTAATCACAGGTTAACAAAGCTGTCATAAACAACAATGAATATTTGCAAATTTTATGCTCTTTTAAAATAAGTTTTAAAAATCATTGCCTATTTTTTAGGGCAATCATAATCCCGATGCCAAAAGCATATTTCTCTGTTAGCGCAATGCCATCAGCTTATGTCCGACAAAACTCAAAATCAAGAAACATTGCTCATCGCTGTAACTCCCTTATAGATGGAAAGAAAAAAAAAAATACGTAAACGAGAAACGAAACAAGTCACATCAATTTTCTAACGCTGACCGCAAACGTGCGACAACATCAACTACAACAGTATGTGAGCATGAGCGTGTATATGTGTGTGTGTGTGTAGTGTTGGTCTCTAATAAAATGAGTTGTCGAAAGCACTGCACACAGCAGCAACAACAACAATCTAAACTATTGACTGACAGGGCGGGGAGGCAGCTGTCAGTGCTAACGGAGCAACAGCAACGAGTATGGCGACTTTTGAACGTTGACTTGGAAATTGACTGAGTGCCGTTCGCTGCATGTGATTGCAACTGTGTGTGTGTGTGTGTGTGTGCGAGTAAATGACTTTGCAAATGGACATGCCAAAAAAATGTAAAGCAGTCGCATATGGCCTGTGCTCGGGGGAACTGCATGTGCAAGTCCAATCATAGCCATTTCTCGACTCGGCTTTTGCTGTTCTATTTTTTGGTTAACAAATGTGCCGGCAACAGTTACACGCTGAGCCTCGAGCTCCAGTTAGAACTACAATTGTCTGTGTATGTGTGTGTGTCTCACTGTCCGTGTGCGTTATATTTTCGTACCCACAACAAAGCGGAAACGTATTGACAACGAAGGAAATGGACTTAAGCCATGATTTATAGTTTACGGATTTTCCATTTAAGTTTATTGGTTTTCTGTAAATGCAACTGGCCCAAAGCAAAAAAAAACGGGCTTGTGCATAGCAAGTGGCCTGCAACATAAGCTCATTCCCAGTTCCCAGTTCCAATTCTTCTTCTCCTACTTACCCTTTCGCCGCACACTTTATTTTTGCAAAGTTGTGTCTGTGCTTTTTGGGAAAGTTAAGTTTAGTTTTTGGATACTTGTGTGTCGGAGTTGTTAGCTGCTTGGCTAGCCTCAAAAACCCAGGCTATTGGTTGAATTTATGTTTGCATGGGAAATTGCTAATAATTCACGCATTCCCATCTAAGTCTCTCTTCATCTCTCTCGCTCTACGTACGTATTTAAGTTGTGCGGAAAATGGATTTCTGCCGGCACTTAACACAGCTCAGCAATTGTGTTTTGTTTGTTTGCATAAACAAAACGCAAATCTGCCAACTTTCACTATCATGTTGAACTCAAAACAATGTTTGAAACAGAACAGTAATGAATTTTAATCATTTTTCAAAGTGTTAAGAAAAAACTAACAATTATTCGATACACTTCATTTTAGATAGAATCAATTGATGAAAATTTACATCAATCCATGTTAGTTTTAAAGGATAGTGTTCCATAAATGTGTTTTAGATTATAATGTTTCTTTACAAAATTTGATTTTTAGATTATTATGCGGCATTAAAGTTAGATCTGTAAAGTTATGATTCCGCATTCGGTCAATATTCAATTGCTAGTGCAATGCTTGCATTTGCTGTGGTTAGGAATTGAAAACCCAAATTGATATTGCAAACAGGTCCCATTGTAGATAAACATTGTTTGCTTTACGCCCAAATACCAATTGTACAAACTTGTAACCACCAACAGACAAACGAATTTTGATTGAATACTGACATGTTTGGCCCAAAATTCAGAAGGAAACAATTGGTTGTGTGCTCTGACTGTGTGTGTGTGGGTGTGTGTGGAATAGAAGTTTCACAGAACAAAGTACACTAAAACTGGTAGACAATGTGGCAAAGGCTATTTAAAATGCCTCGCGAGGCAGATATGAAGACGAAGAAGAAGTTTGATAGACCACAAAGATGCATGTGTATGGGTGTGTGAGTTTGTGTTTGTGTGTGTGCAGTGGCTGAGGTGCAAATTCAAAACCAGCTACAATAAGTGCAACTTGTGCCTCTTCTCTCTAACTCGAAATGACAGTTATGGGTTAGAGAAGCCCGCCCGCTGTGGCCAAGCAGACAGGCAGCAAATCAGCTAAGGAAAGCTCTGCATTTACCAAGTGCCAAGGCGCTGTCAGCATAAAGTTAAGCTCGGGCTAAGCAGCTGCCAGTTGGTGAGGTTAAGTGAGAAGAGATGGAGATGATGCTGGAGCACCTCTGGATGCGGCTGCACATCATCAATCTTCTTAGACAGCCCGCTTTCGCTGGGGGAACTGCATCAGTTCTCTCTTTCTCTCTCTCTCTCTCTCTCTCTCTCTTTCTGTTTGTCTGTCTGAGTGTCTCTTTCTGTGTGTACCGAACGTGCTGCCATTTCCTATAAGGGGTCACACCCTTTCTACTTCTGCTTCTTGGTAGTCACAATTTTGTCGTCGCATGCAGCCAAGCCAAGGTTTTGAGTTATGCTGCCTCTTGCCAAGTTGTTAGTTGCCAGTTGCCAGTTGCAAGTTGCAAGTTGCCCCGTTGCCTTGTTGCCAGTTGCCATGTTGTGGTCGTCGACAGTCGTTGACTTCTTGTGCTGCATCTACTTAGCAAGTGTGAGAAGCAAAGAACAAGAGTGTGTTCAAGAGTGCAAGAAAGGGACAGAGTGATTACAGTTTTTTGTTTTTGTTTTTTGTTTTTTTGCCCCTGCACTTTGTTATTAATGCGCATTTACTTTCTGGTTTTGTATTTTTTGTGTGCTCGTCGGCGACACGACTTCACCTTTTTGGCTGCTGTTGCTTTTGTGTGCCTTCTAATTGAGGAAACATTAAAAGTCAAGTTTCTGCTTGTGCCGCATTGTTATAACCCAGAAAAAAAATACAAAAAACAAAAAACACGAGTGCAATGCAGTAGTCAATGTAGTGTTCTGCCCCCTTTGAAATATGCTTGCGAATGTATGTATGTGTGTGTGTGTGTGTGTGTGTGCCTGGAGTGGAATTTGTAATGAAGTTCTGGCAGACATTAGTTTTTGAGGTTGGGCTTGCTTGACTTTTTGACATGCTTTGTCGATAATTTTTTTTTCTTTTATTGAAATGTAGTTAGAGTGTTGAAGATATCAATCGTAAAAATACATATACATATAACTTGGTCTTTATTGTTACTGCAACACAATTGACAATCATTGTAAAGGCATTGTGATAGAGCAAAAAAGAAGGCATTGCCAGAGGCGCATCAAGCGCTCAATTAACTGGGCTAAAAAACTTGGCAGCAGGTAAGAATTTCAGTCTGTCTGTGTGCTGAAAGAACTAGATAAAGAAGAAGAATCTGCTTGCCACGCACACATTAATCATTTTTGCATAGATAATAAAAGCTGCGGCGGTTGCTGCTGCTGCTGCCATCATCATCACAAAGAAAGAATTACAGCTACAACAACAACAGCAACAACTAAGCAACTTCTGACAACTTGAAGCTCCTTGCCTTAGTTTCCCGCAAATGGGCAGCGATTATGCGAGTTTATAATAAAGTCAACATCAAGCAAAAAGTATGCAGAAATTGCCCAAGCTTCAGCTACAGCTTCAGCTTTAGCTTTAGCTTCTGCTTTAGGTTTGAGTTCGAAAGCCATTGTCTCGTTGGCTGGCCTAGGGGGAGCCAGCCATTTGTCAAAAGTAGTTCGCTGGCGGGTCGGCAGTTGGTTTTATCACTATCTCTCATTCAGGCACACAAGTCATTTATCATTTATGCATTGCATCATACATACGTCTCATACTATCGAGGTCGACACACATGCACAAACACACACACACACACACGAAACGTGAACACAATTATCTAGAAGATGATATAGGATGAAGAGAGAGAGAATCGAGGTTGAGAATGCGTGCCAAACGACGACACTGACACTTCTTTGAGCAGCGAAGCGTGGCGAGCCTTTCACTAAGCTCGAGTTGATTTGCAAAGTTCAACATGGAATGCTAGCTCACTCAACCGCTTGATGCTCCACTTATATGACATTTCAGATTTTGAAGGACATCCTGTGACAATGGTGACAATGGCTTAAGTTTTGACAGCATCTCATTCTGTATCTTGTCATACAACTAAAATTTATCAATACTACGTGAGTCGAGTCGCCTTATTTTCTCTTGTGTATGGTCAAAATGAATTATGGCTGGCTGTTAATAAGGACACTTGCAGGCACAGCTTTACATGTCCATTAAAGGCACTTGAAAGTAACTGCCCTTTGCTTGTTCTTGACCTTCGAAGAATGTAACTAAATGAGGGCCGCTATTTGATTGATAGGCAAGAAAATGAATTTATCATTTAATTCCCGCTCTATACGCAGTCGGGTCTACATAGGTCTCCCTTCTATACAATGCGACTCGATTGATGTTTATTTTTGCACAAGCATTTAGCACGTCCGTTCACACACACACATACTTATAAAACGGTATACAATTATGCTTTGTGCGCTTGCAGAGAACCTTTTGCCAAATTAAATTTGTTAAAGGGTCTGCAGAAAAGTGGTTAAACAATATTTTCACCTTTAACTTGAAAATCGGATTTGTGCTTGCCAATTGGCCATTGGGTCAGTAAAGTTGCTGTTTATGCTCAAATTTATGGGCCGGAAGTCAGTTTATGGTATTTGTTTATGGCCTAAGTTCGTTCGTATGCTGTATGCTGTTATGGCATTTAATATTTTGCTTGTAAAATGTGCTAATAGACTTTCACATATGGCTTTGGTCTGGCTGGCTAAGCCAATGCATCATAGTCCTGACTCTGTCAGAGGCAGCATCAAGCCGGACATTAAAACGACCTTAACACATTATATTTGTATATAATGTTTGTTAGTATTAAATGATATGCTGTATTTTATTGCCAACTGCAATGGCATTTCCTTTGACCAGCTACGAAATGTGAATTATAATTGGAATATGTTTAACTCAAAATGTGTTTGCTAAACTGCTTGTTGCATTTGGTAGGCTGAGGTTGACCAAACTAACTAATCATCGTACAAGTTATGCTCATTTCATATGCTAGGAGCAACAATTATTAAATAAATATTTCACTTTGATATTGAAAACTAAGCGAAAGTGAATATTTTTTTGCTAAATAAATATTTAAAATATACATAAAAATAAAAAGTCTGATTTTCTAATAATTAAAACTTGCAACAATTTTTAATATGCATTAAATTTTTAAACGAATTCAAAATGAATTATTATCACAGATTTCCATTTAGTGTTTTTGTGTCGTTTGCCTGCTTTAAAATTCGAAAATCCAACGACCAAAAACTTTGCCAACGGCTTAAATAAATTCAATTAAAATTGTCAGCAGGTGCAAACAATTGGCATTCGCGCGCGGTTAATTCAATTATCAATTTCAATTTTCGTTCGCTTTGCTTGAGCAATTACACAAATGCACTGCCTAAATACACTTTAAAAAAATGACGTTAATCAATAACTACAGTTGGCGCACAGAAGCAAACAGTCGCTTTCAACTGTCACCTGCATTGGCTAAAAATTACCTTTGAAAATTTGTGCAAATAGAAAAAAAAAAAATAGAGGAAAAAGAGAATGGATTTAATATTTGCATTGTCGTCCTCTTGGCCAATGCTATTTGAAGTCCAATACTTCTTCTTGCATTTTTTGTTGTTGCTGCTCATATTGTGCATAACGTAATATTGAATGCCAGGACACACAGGCTGTGCAGAGCTATAGACGGTGCCGGTGCCGGATCCGTGACCAGTTTCCACTGGTAACCAAAGCAGGCGGGCTAACCCGGGCAGGTTTTTGTAGTCAGCGCATTATTTATGCATGCAAAATGCTCTTTGAGTCTGCAGTCCGCCGCAGTCCACTGCAGTTCGCAGTTATTGGCGTATCGTCCGATAGGTTTTGTGTCAGCCAGCTCCACTACCTTTGGTTGGCCCCGGCATATTTTATTGAACTTCAATGGAGTCATTGATCTTTTGTGCCAGACTTTGTTTATTGCAAACGCTAGCTGGCTGTGTTTATATTTTTTTTATTTTTTTTGGTTCAGTGTCTGCATTCATATTATTTTTATGCCACGTTCGCTTTAAGGCTATTACATTTAAAGACTGCTGAATTTGTTAGCGGCTTTTTTGGTTCATTGTGCCCATAAGTCATGGCGATTGTTTAATGCTACGTCCACCCCGCACACACACACACACACACACACGACGACTGACTACCAAAAGTCTTTAACCCAACAACGCCAACAATAACAATAATTTATAAGAATTGATTATGCTGAGTGTGCAATCATAAATCGTCGGCTGCTTTCGCACAGATAATGCGAGAGCAGAGAGTTCTCTCTTAACCTCTCTCTTTGTTTAAAGCCATTTTGTGTTTTTGTGAAGAGTTTAAACATATATAATTATACGATTTGCTGTTTGTTTTAACTGTGTTTTAAAGCTGTGTAAAGTGTTTCACTTTTATAGCTTTGCAATAAACGTTTAATGCTGCTGCAGATTTAATTAGAGCCATCAATCAGTTGCAGCAGTAATCTTTATTGCTTCAACATAATTAAGAGAAATTTCTACCACATTTCTACACTGCACTTTTACTTTTGCTTGCGGTCATTGAACAAAACTAGGTATGTTTTTGTGATTGGTTTTTAGTTTGGCAATTAAAATTAATTCGATATATAAATTTAATTAGATTAACTCTAAGCTGTAATTTATTATAAATGCGTATTACCTCTTTATTAAAGAGAATTTTGTCAAGTTTATGTCAAGCTTCAATAGTTTACAACTTACCTAAGGCAATTTAAAATTTTAATGTAGATAAGCTGTCATCCTAAAAACGGCACTTTAGCCCCTTATACTTTTACTGCTTATCATTCCTGGGAACGAACATTTATTGGTCGTCTCACTTTCCACATAATACATCAAAAGCTTTCGCTCACTATTCGCCTAGTCGCAGTAAAGCCAGTCGAAAAGCATCCCCTTACGTGAGCATGTCTTGCCACGTTGCCCCCCATCAAAATCATACTCATAAAAGCAAATCATGTCCGGTGTCTCGAGTCCGGACTCCAGATTCCGGAGTCTCGAGCAGCATGTGGCCTAAGTAAAAGTCAAGGCATTTTATTGATGTGCAAAATGCATGAAATTAGAGTTTAAAGTGTTTCTGTTTTACCAAATATATTTCAACACATCTTTCAAGTTATGTGAGCTAAATTTTTGTGCTTGTGGTTTTGTCACAAACACGCAGTTGGAATTTCGAATGCATCGAAATGCAAATGCCAAAAAAACCGAAACAAATTATTGAAGCTAACTTAATTACTTAGCCATATGTCTCTCCCTCTCTCTCTCTCTGTCTGTGGAGCATAAAGAAATGTTAATTGAATGGCATTGCAGCCGGCACCTAACTCAATAAAAAAGCAATTTGCTGTGCAATGCGTATTTTTTTCAAAAAATAAACTACAGTGAACAAATCATTTTAAAATAATTAAATTCAAATAAAAATTTACACAAAACATATAACAAAAAAAAAATGAAATGTATAAATAAAATCGTAACGTAGAACAAAACTGCAGCATAAAGGATCATATTGTAGTATGTTTGTGTATAGAAGAAAGCGCCAAATAAAAACCATAATTCCTCTATAAAAAATATCGTAAAAAAGTCGGCACAGAAAACGACAAAAGAGGCGCACTGCACTGCCAGCCCTCAGGGCGAGGGCGATGGTCGGGGGCCACTTCTGTTTTTCATGTTTGCGGCTGCTGTAAACCGAGCCACTTAATGACTTCCGCAATAAACTATTTTCGGTTCAGCTAAATTCCAACAACTTTATTGCCAGCGCGCAAAAAGGCCAAAAGCACAGCCCAAAAGCAACGACAAAAATTGCCAATGCTCATATGTATTTGTGTAAATATATATATATACACTTAATCTATATATATATCCATATATATATAAGTATAAGCCTGGCTGGCAACATTATATTCTTATACGTTTGTTTGTATGTATGCACACATAAAAAAGGGCGAAAAATGAGAGAAAATTTTATGTTTGCACAACATAAACAACATTATTTCTTATGGTCGCAACGAACAGCAGCGTAGGCGAAGGCAACGGCAACGGCAAAGGGCGTCTTTGGAATGTTATGTTAGGGGCTGAAACCATCTTCCAGGCACCTACACAAGCGTAAACGGCACCAAAAAATTAATGACGCATAAGCATAAAAGAAATGCTATATAAATCGCACTTGTTCTTGAAAACTAATTCACTTGCAAAACGCTTAAAAATTATGATATTTTATTTTGAAAACGAAAACATTAAAATTTAGAAGAGATTTTCAATAGTTATCAAATCTTGGAACAACAGCAAGCAACCGGTTTTAATTGCGTATCTCATCCTATGTAGGCTGCTGCACTGGCTGCTGCTGCAGTTAATCAACTAGAAATGGAGCGACAACAGATACAGATACATCTACGCTTACACACACACACACACACACACACACACACCCACGCGGCAGGACATCCTTACAGCTGCTACTGCTGCTGTTCTTTTAATTCGTGATTAAAAATTTAATTTGTAATTTCACAAGCACATAAACAGCTTTCAGGTAAATAAATGAAATTAAGCTGGCAAAGGCAACGCCCTACGCCCCTACACACATGTCGTCCTTGGCCAGAAGGATGACTTGCAAGGCGAAGAGAAGAATAGTGCGTTTTACTACTGTCACATCCTTGATACTGTCGTTCATGCTGCTACTGCTGCTGCCGCTGCTGTTGTTGTTTAGCCTTGCTTTGGCAACAGGAAGTTCCTCCTTAACTGTGTCGCTGTGCTGTGTTTGCTTTTCCGGTTTGTTTAAGTTGCACGCGCTTCTTCAGTGCAAGCGTTTTAAGTTGAAATTGCTTGGATTTTGTGCGACCAGAATAAGTGACAGTCAAGGTGGGCGCCTCAACCTTTTTCGAACTTTTGCCAAGCGCTCTTTTCCCCATTCTGTGCTGATTGAATTATTCCGCTTCACGCCATAAAGCGAGTTGCACAAAAAAAAAAAAAACAGAATCATAGAATGAACAAATGTTCTTCTCTCTCTCTTTCTCTCTCTTTCTCTTTATTTATATTATCACTCGTTCAATTTTTGTGCAGTTACGTGAACGTTTTCTTATTTCATTTTTGATAGTAGTATTACGGGTGCGACTGAGTAAAATAAAACTCCTTGTTGCAATTGACGTTGTAGTTGTTGTTTCGCTTGCCTCACAGAACATTAAATTTACGGGTAATGTAATTGTATTGTGTGTTGGTAATTTTATTGCACAAGCTGCTCAACTGACACCTGACGCAATCTCAGCTGTTGCATTGCTTACTTCTAACTTATTTTCTTTATATTTTTTTACTTACAGTTTTATTGATTGAGCTTAAAATGTGAATTGGTAAATCTTTTCGCTTGAAATAAATAAAATAAAATAGGGGCGCCTTTTTTTTTTGTCAAACAACTTAGCTAGACAGCAGATGGCGGCTCATCACATTTCACAAGTATCGTAAAACAATAGCCTTACTAAAAGGCATGAATTTCATTTATTAAATAAATATTGTCGGCTCGGCTATCAATCAAAAAGCATTTTTCATGTCTCTCAGACTTGCAAACAGTGCAGTTAATTCCTTTTGGGAATTGTATATATACATACATGGATATGTCTGTGGGAGTATGTATTAGTTGAAAATGATATGCCGGCCAAGTATTTTGAGTGTTTGAGAGAAACTAGGCCTGTGAAATGCAGCAGCTGTTTTGCCATCGCCTTAAGTGCTAACAAACGAAACAAAACAAAACGAAACGAAACGAGAATAAAATAAATAAAGACAGACGACTGACTGACTGTAAGAGAAAACCGTCTGTATTTTAATACACATTTTATTGTAGGTGGGTAGGGTTGGAGCTGTGTCTCTGACAGAAGTCAATTTGGCATAACTGAATTTACGCCAAAAGGCACACAGCACACGGCGCTATTGTAATGTTAATAAGTAACAGCTAGAATGTCACCCAAACAAAAAAGAATAACAACAAGAAGTATAAACAGCAATAACAATAAAAGCAAACAATTTCTTTATAAATATGTATATAATATGTACACAAACACGATGCTTTAAGATAATTTTCTTAAATTTCGAACAACTTTTTCCTACCAGCACAATACACACACGCACACACACACACACACCCACACAGAAAAAGTAGCGCCAACTTTGATAAGATAACATAATTTCTGTCGTTTGTCACTTGCTGAAACTGACAATTAGAAAAGTTTATCATACAACGGCAACTGGGGAGGGAACATGCCGATGGCGCTGGTTTGATGTTTCTAGAGTTGTGTTGCGAGAGGAAAGGATGAGTCGTCGGGGCGTGAGGCCTACAACAAAAGGCGTGCCTGGCAGGAGTGGATTCGTGCCCTCATCCCTTTCCCCATCGTTAATGTCTGCGTATGCAAACAGACGATAGACATTTGGGTTGGCTGGCTGGCTGGCAGGCTGGTGGCCCAGACCAACTGTTTGCGCCTCAATAAGTTTCGAACCAGAGAAGTTTATCTCACGACAGCAACGACAAGCGTCTGTCAAAGTTCTCGCTCGTTGGTGTGCTTTGAAAAATTGGCCCCCCCGGACTCAAGAGTTTTTTTTTTTTTTATGCTCCCTGCACCCATACTCCTCTTGGCTTTAATGATCCAACGATGCTTTAACTTGTCATCGTTTGGTTTTCTTTTTTTTTTACTTTAGCATTTTAGCGTTTTGAACGCTCAAGTGTCTGGCAAGTGTGTGGCTCTTCTAGTTTGCCTAGTTGGCATGGCAAATGATTTGTTTGAAATAAATGACTTTAACCATTTGCGAATGCGAATGTAAAAAGCCGCAGTGGCAGCCGCAGCACTTCAGCTAAAAAGTAGGCAATGCTTTTTATTTCATTACTAGAACCAACAAAAAAACCACTAAGCAAAACCCCTTAACACTGCTCTCTCTCTCTCTCTCTCTCTCTCTCTCTCTCTCTCTCTCTCTCAGACAGGCAGTTGCATTTTTACTGCAGTCATTCACTCAAATTTGACGATGGCAGCTTTTTTGGCTGGCCAAAACAAATTTCGCGTTCTGCCAAGCGTAAAACTACATACAAAGTCCAAAGTTACTGAGTATATAAGCAAATGGTATATAGCGGATTGAAAGTGTATGATAAAAACATATAACAACTAATATTAAAATATTTAAATAGTCAACGTTTAATATTTGTAATGTCTTTTGTTAATATTTTATTGGGGTATGAATATTATCAAAATAATGTTTAATTATTTATATCGAAAATGTTCCCTAGTTTTGCTTTTGGCACCAATTTAACAAATTATTTTAGATACCCTACTTTTATGCCCTTTAGTAATAATAGAAGCTGCAAATGTATAGCTTAGCAGCGCGTTTCGTGCACGGCGCTAAAAGAAAAAAGAACTGTAAAAAAAATATGGGCAAATGGCCGACGGGCTGTTGGTTTGAGTGCTCGGTTCGCTGTTTGAGTGGCGCTTGAGGTTGGGTTTTATGCAAATAATGAATTGGTACATTTCTATGGCAAGGCTTGTTGTTCCCTTTTACTCATACATACATACATTTTTATTAGTAGGCCTCGCGTACAGCACAAAAAGGAGTGAGTACAAATATGAAAGCGTTGTGGTCATAACAATTATATTAATTAAATTTCACAGCATTAAAAAAAATAAAACACAATTGGAAAGAGGGTGCAGCAGAGGGAAAAGTGAGACAAAAAGAAATGACGCCAGATTAATAAGCGCTGTCAACGGTGTTTTTTGGCAAAGAAAACGGGTTTAATTGAATATTTTATTTTTATTCCGACACAAACGAAGCTGCTGTCGTTTCAGCTTGTAATTTTACATCAAGTGCTTATCCCGACGGAATATAAATGACGTCATTTAAATGTATATACAGCAAGAACAAAATCCCAACAAACACACACACACACACGCATACACAGTGAGAGAAAATGTTAAATTGGGTGAAATAATTGCGCACAATTATTTAAAAACTACAGCAAACAGTATCAAGCAGCGCAGCGGTGACAGCAAATAAAATTAAATTAAGTACCAAGCAAACGGATTGCATTGCATTAATGAAACAATTAAGAAGTTTTCGGCTGCTATCCGACTAATGAAGCCTTAGTGTGCGCACAAAACCCAACTGAAACCAACTGAATTCAAGCTATTTAACATACACAAAACTCACTCTCTTTCTCGATTTCCCTCACTGTTCTTAATCGCGCTCTGCTTCTGTCTTGATTCGCATAACAAAACGACTGCAAACAAATGCAATTAATATTTGCGGCGCTGAGCTAATTAATGTTTACCAGCGTAAAGCGGTTTATTTTTGCTGATTTTTTTTCTTTCGTACTTTAGCCTTAAATTGCAATTGCTTTAATGCGCTTTTCGAAATTTAATTGAAACTTAAATATTTTTAAAAGTATAGTATAGAAAATTTTCTTATCTAACGTTAATTAAAGTCACACACAAATAACAATAAACGTTCGACAATTAAAAGCTGCCTGACATTTGCTTCCTTCCGTTCGAAAAACCCCCTTTCGGCCATTTGACACAATTGCGTTACTTGCAAACAAATTTTGATTTGCGTATTTAATGATGCCACAGCACAAACAACAACAACACACACATACAATCGCACACATGTTGTGGTTAAGCGCTGAGTCCAGGACAGATCCTTGGTCGCAGTATTTGGGCTGAACCGAAAACCCTAATCACGCCGTTTGCGCCGACTACGTGACCCGCCTGCCAGTGGCTGAATTATGCAAAAACCGGAGGGTGGCGAATGCTGCGGTTACCCCAAAATACTATACTATAGTATGGAGATGCGTCTGGCATGGAAATGGCTCGACTTAGTGGCAGAAATAATTAATTGCGCAGCGCCATGTCGAAAGTTGAGGTGCAAACTTGATAAACTTTATACCCAACAAAATTCTCATTCACTTTAATTCTTAAAAATCAAATCAAATTTCAATGCACTTAACGAGCTTAAGTTAATTAATTTAAAGCCTACGTGTGACATTAAAAATAGCTTGATCGACTTTAATAAAGAAGTAAACAAGTTCAAATATATTTTTGATTAAATTTATCATTGAATATAATTTTCTGTTGAGTTGCATTTTTTTTAACTTGCAATAAAATCAAAGTGGGCGATGATCCACATATAAATAATAAAAAAACACAAGTTGGCCACAAAAATCTCATTCTTTCTTTGAGCTGTTAATTATGTATAAAAAAAAAGTCAACATTTTTCGCACACAAAAACACATTTATTTATTTTTTTATCCCCAGCAACACAAGTCAAACAAATGCCAATCAATTTTGTTTGCATATCATTTGGACCGATGCTAACAAAAAAACCACACGTAATTTAAATACGAATAATATTTTACGGCAGACACAATAATAGTAAAAAATTCATTTTTATCACATAAATGTTTGATTTATAATTTTTTCACCTGGCAAATGTAATGGAAGTTTACTTTTTTCATTTCTTTTGTTCTTTGCATTACGCTTAGAGTCTGAAAATCGTACTCATTGTGGTATTTATTTTATAATTAACTAGCTAAAGTCTTTCTACCTCTTGTTATCTCGCAATGTATAATCTTCGCTCATTTTCTCTTCGTCGTTCTATTTGCCATTCTTGTGCACTTTTTAATTACATTTTGCTCATCAAAATTAAGCTTGGCACGTTGGAGTAGCGGCATGTTCTATGCAACCAACGTTAAAGCCTTTAAAGCAGCTCAATTTATGGACACGCCATTTGACATCCCTGTTATAAAACCACTCATATTCTCTCTCTTATTCTATGTACAGACATGTCAGGGCTTTTCTGGTTTGTAGCAAACCTAATAACTGGAAGCTGTAAATAAGGTGGCGATTGCTGCAAATGTCAGTTAAAGAAAGAAAGACGGACATCAACCCGCCCCCAAACTCTACTAGCCCCCAAGCAGCAAACACAAACATGCCACAGACACACACCAACACACCACACTCACATTGCTTTAGAGCGACATATCCACTCATAAGTCTGTGGGCAGATGTGAGCCATATACACGTCAAAGACACCTCAGCTCATGTAACGCCAACACTTAGAAGTTCAAGTAGAAGCTTAACCTGCTGCCGTCGGCGACATAGCTGACTGTGTTGCACGAAACCGACGAGGAGGTGGTTGCAAGTGCATGAGTGAATAGGCAACAGCAGATGCAGGACGAGCCAAGCCAAACCCTGAAGAGGATTCTCCTATGAAGCAAGAGTAAATTAAAAACCGCAGACAAAAATATCACACACACTCGCTCAGCAAAATGAGCGACAGTCGGCGAAGTGCTTTGCCTCAAAAAGACTTATTGTCGGTTTTCTATAGTAAACTTAATGAGCACGTTGCCCCCTTTTAACTCTATCTCCGACTGGATACGCGTTAAAATGGGGCAAACTCTGCTGTTGCTGCGGCAAAATGTAATATTATTTTATTATGGCGCATAACTAATGCGCTCACGGACTCAACTAAAATTTCACTCAGCTGCTCATTTGGAGCGACGCGAATAATGTACATACAAATTTGTTTTATGGGTCGGCCTGGTTACGTATACGCACGGCTAGCCACCAACCAGCTAAACTTTATAACCCATGCAATTCGGACTGTAAAATACGATGCCATTGCCAAAAACACAGAGCGCCTAATGTGCTGCACGTGCTAACCGAAATAAATAGAAACCAACAGAAAATATATACAAAACAAAAAAAAAAAAACAAAAAAACGAGTAAAATAGTAAAGCCAAACTGTATCTAAATGTATTGCCACTTTGAAAATGATAAACCCTATGTGTTGATTATGCGCTTCGTCTAATACAAATACAAAGACACCCTTGCCACATCCAAACAGCCACTGCTCAACGAGCCTACCTCCGGTCTTTGGGTCTCAATGATAAATGATGCCAGAGCTTGAGTTTGGCCCACCCACTTTTTTGTATCTTGGTTCTCGGGCACTGCCCTTAAATTGGTATTGTCCTGCAAGTGGATTAGCATTGAATTTGAATGGAAAATGAAAATGTTTTACACGAACAAAAATGGCCAGCTCAGACTGCCTTGGCTTGGCTCTCCTCGCAGCAATAATCAAATGAACTAGATTGTCATAAATCAAAGTTTGTTGTATGGTCGTTTATACGTTATTTTCGGGCTTGGGTTAAAGGCATAGATAATGTCGAATCTTGGTATACAAAAACGTGTCGATTATATATACACACACACACACACAAACAAGCTGTAGAGTGTGCTTTGCTTGATGGCTTGGCTATTTGTCAGTTGCTCGTTCGAAAATAGGCAGCACGCTTATGGCATTATTGAATAAAAGCTAATCTTGAAGATACTAAGTCATTGTGTGCAAAGAAATCCCTGATGTAACAGCAACTCAATAGAGGGCTTGTATCAAATTTTATAATCTACGAACTTTGAACAAAAATCTTTTTACCAACTTTACCAATGAAGTATTTTTCTAGACTTCAACAAGCTAACTTTTGCCATATCGATTTGTCAAACTTTAAATGCTGTACTTTGCTTTCTAGGTATTAATATCGACTTCTTTGCACTGCAGTTGAAATTGGCTTTTGAAAACATTTTGAAGTTGCTAAGTATGCCTGACAGGCCTTGATATTTAAGCACCTGCATATTATGAAGTCAATTTGTGAGCCTCAAACTGTATAGGAAAAGTGCCAAACAACTATAAGCACACACAAAATGAGAAAATAGCCACGCTCCGCCCCCGTAAGCCGAATCTAACCTAGTCTTTCTCTACATACTTAATTGAGCAATTTATGTCTGCATGTGGAAAACTGAGCGAAAACCAGACAAAGAAGGAGAGAGAGAGGTAGGCTTATATATACCATATATAGAAAACTACCAAATTGTGTCTAAACACTTTACATTGCAATTAGTCAGGCAAGGTAAGTGTGTTGCAGTTAGAGCCACAAGGACATCACTTACACACACACACAAAAGCCAACAACAATAAATGACTCTTGGTCTCACTGCAGGCTGCACTTGTATTTTGTATACGTATTTGTATTGTTTTCGTTTTTTTTTTTTTGCGTGTTGTTTTTAAGTGTTTTATTTGTACGCCATTGTATGTCTGTCTGTGTGTGGGCGTAACAAGCGTATTGTTGCGAAAAGTGCTGAATTTAAATTGCGACACGTGTCTAGCTGACTGACTGACTGACTGACTGGCCCTCAGCTTATCTCTGTCTGTCTGTCTGGTTCAGCTGAAAGAGCGTGAATAAGTGCTTTTCAGTGCATTACAATTGTAGTGTCCAGGCGGACAGATCAGAGATCTTAACGTCAGTTGGCCTCCCTATTTTTGTTTAAAGCCAGGTTGATTAACCATGCTGCTGGCTATTCATTTACAAATTAACGTTAAATAAACACAGAATGATAGCTCGCAGCCATAAAAGTTTTAATTGAACAAAAGAGCTGGTTCGGTTTGTGTTGTAAGTCATTGACTTTTATACCTTTTTCTGGCCGCTGGCTATTCATAATTACCGAAAGCAAGAAATACTCAGATAATGTTTCCCAGAAAAATATAAAAGGACTGCAGGCAGCCGCCGAAATATAAAAAAAGCACGCACACACAAAGATACAAACACAGACAAACAACAAAGCATAGTCGCCTTTTCATGGCGTGTCTGTTTTGCGGGTGCACTGAACTTGCAATGGAAATTGAGCTGAGCGGTGCGGTGCGGGAGAGATGAGGTAGAAAATTGTTAAAATGATTTCCTGCATTGCACGCAACACAAACTTTAAATGCAACAACATGCAGTTCGTTATGGCTACAACATCCTGGACCGCCGCCAGTCTCAAACCTTTCAGGCCAGAGTCCAAATCCTGATGGGGTATAAGGAGGGGGGGGCATAAAGTTAGCAAAGCGCAACTTGTGAAACTTATAAAGCGCTCCAAACTCCTTGCAGTTGATTATATATGTACAGCAAGTCTAATTATAAGCAGTTAATGTTGCCATATTGGGCGTTGCTTATTTAATTTTTTTAAAGCATACTTTTTTGGGTAAAGCGGCAAACAATAGACAAATTGTTGTTCAGTCATAATATATGCGCTAATTAAGTTCATTATGCATTTTAAATTGCAAAACTTTTGAATATCATTTTTTGATTTGAGAATCATAAAGCTATATAATAAGTGTAATAACAAAATTCTTAGACTTACGTATATAGAAGCCGAAAAAGCAGTCAAGTATTTCAAGAAAAGTCAAGTCTAGCCAAAAATTCTTGAAGTTCATTTACGTTGATAAAAAGCTCTGGGTTATTGTACGCATTTTTTATGTTAATATTGTATTTAATCATACGTACGCTTTGTAATTGCCGAAGGCAATCAAAATTAATCAGAATTGCTGGCAAAAAAAAAAAAGAATTTACGCTCAATTGACCTATACAGATGCCATTGCCATTTCTTGCACAAATACATAAATCCACATGTACATGTACGACTTCGAATATATATATTTATATAAATCGAACAATAGCAAAAGTAATGCTTATCAATTATGAATCAATGAAAGCAAAAGCCAAAGAAAGAGGGAGAGAGAAAGTCAAATACGAAAACATTGCTGCCAGATATTGTACAATTGTGCGGAAAGAGGCTTTGAGATTGAAGATTGGTGAGCCTGCCCATCCCCTACCCCCTCTCTGGATACACAAACGTTGTACATATGTCGTCATTACGGTCGCATTGTGTTTGTTTTAATCAGCGGCAGCAGCAAATGTTTGCAGCCAGGCCAAAAAGAAAGCCAACAAAAAATGCTGGGCAAAAAAAGGCGGCATCAAGCAAATCAAACCGCAAAAAAACAAAAATGAAAGCATCTCGTTTTGTGCGTATGTGTGAGTGTGTGTGTTTGTTCTCGGTTTTTATCGTTTTATCGTTGTATCCTTCAGTGTTGCGCGTTCGCATTTGCCTTGGCTTTTCGTTACATTTCAATAGCGGCATGAACTGCGCGCTCGCCTGAGCTTTACATTTTGTTGGCCTGTTGGGCTGTTAGCCCGTCTGTCTAGTTAGTTGGCTGACTGGCTTTCTGGTTGCCGCCATTTTTATTTCCAATTGGGAAGCAATAAATGTGCGCGTGCGTTGGCAACACCAACTACCAGCAGCAGCATTTTGGAACGGTGGCAGCCCTGCCAAACAATGAAAAAGACAAACAATCAGCAATCATGCCAAAATTTGTTTTCATTTTTGTGGCGCCCACAAACACACACACACACACACATATACAAACATTCACAGATACAGATGTACGCACTCAAGCTATGATTGCCGGCAGGGCCATTTGGCATTGATTGAAGTATATTTGTTATGTAGCCAAAAAATTGTTGCTGCTGCAACTCCTTCATGTGAATGGTTTGGGCCTTAACAAATTACTTTAACCATTTTGCCGACAGGCAGTCAAATTCGACAATTGTCTTCATAGCTCAACTATCGACAACAATCAATTGTTTATCGTTATCGTTCTTTTGCTGAGTACCTAAGATTTGTATTTGCTATCAGCCTTCAAAATAAAAACTCAAGAAATGTCTTAAATTTCTCATAACTCAAGAAATGTCTTAAATTTCTCATAACAATAAAACTCTTGTTTAAAAATTTAAAAGTTCGTACTTGCACTTTAATTGTATCGAGTGCGCATTATAGTTTCAATGCTAGTTTCAAAACATCTGGCTCAGCACGTTGCGGTTCCCACTCAAACTGTGATATCTTATTAAAAAACAAAACACAATATACATAAAGCTATGCAAAATAACCATAATTTAAGTACAGCATGGCACGGCAACCACAAATTTTTAGAATTATGACACGAACATGCCAGTTCCGAGCTTTAACTGTAGTCATATTTTTCCATTTGCTGTGACATTTTTGGTTTGTTGCACGAAACCAAACGGCGAGCAGGTAAAATAAATCCGTAAAAGTATAAACAACTCATTTTCAAATACACAAACACACTAGTATTTTCGCTATCAAGATTTCCAAATGATTAATGTTTTGATATGAAATTTGGTTTAATAATTGAACTAAAAGCTTTTTCAAATAAATTATAAAAATAATATACCATTAAAAACCTTAATTCGAAAATTTCTTAACGTCTTTATGTTTCTTTAATCATGTGCTCGTGCTACCTTATTTTTTAATGGTATTTCATATGCATTTGATTTTGAGTTGGCTGTTAACTGGATGCTTAAATATGCGCAGCAAGTGCCAAAAAAAATCCTCAATAAATGGCGAAACGCACGATAAAAACACATTAAAAGAGCCAACGCAAGTATGGGAAATAAAGGAAAGAGCTGATAACAAATAATAATATCATTGAGATAGACATGCACGGAAGCGCTTTGCGTTTGCCATTTCACGCGTAAAACCTGCACGCAATGAACACGCAATACTTGACGTCAAAAGTCAACCAACAATTGATAATATGTATATGCTTTTATTTATCTGTTTTGTTTAAGGGGTGCTAGCCGCAAAACATTTTGAGTTTATAAACTGAAGTTGTTCGGCTCACATCAATTAGCCATATATATATTTATATATAAATAAAACGAAATGATGACAAAATAATCAAATTATTGAATAATTTTGCAGGGTATTTAATAGTCAAACACTTTAACAGGGCATTACAAATCCCAATTTTTATTTGTTTGGTTGTTGTTTTGTTTTTTTTTTTTATATTTTGCTTTTGGCTTTTACGTGGCTTTTGTTACTAAATTCCATTTCAGTTGGTTATGGCTCCCGAGCTTAGCCAAACTGTTGGATGCCAAGGGGCTGAAAAGAGGTAATAATGGGCGGGGAGTACGTTGTCGACTGGGCTAAAGTGAAAATCACACTATATTTCAATTTCATGCGGCAGTGCACAGTGCGGCGGCGCGTATGCAGATTTATGACTAAATTCGCATACAAGCAGCTAATAAAATGCCAAGCTAAGCATTTGCTTTTGCTTTTTACAAAACGAAAAACTATTTTTTTGCCAAAATGTTTGCCAAAGTTGATTGCGTATACGCAGCATGCGGCCTTCCTAAATGTTTATGGCGGCCTTTGTCGCTGCCTCTTCAGTACTTTTTCTGTTCGTTTTCATCTCATTCTCTAGTTGCCTTTCAATCTCTTTTGGTAAAATATTTCTTGTGTCAGCGTTAAAATTTTATTGAAGTGCCTGTCGCCCGCCTGTGCAAACATATCAGCCTCTAGTTTTTCGTTTTTGCTCTTTCTTTTTTTTTTTACTCAAGGGTGTTGCAAAGAGTTTATTTTGTTGTGCATGTGTGTGTGTGTGTGTGTTTGTGCGTCTTAAAACTTTGATCCCTTAATGCCAATAAAACGTTCGCATGTCTTCCAGCCGTGTTGCGTCAGTTTTTATGCTTGCCGAGTTTTGCATACTTCAATGCATGTGATGAACTGCCTGTCTGGCTGCCTGATAAGCGGCATGCGGCAATTTTAGCGGCTTACTGTCGAATAGGCTGTGAGCCTGCCAGAATCCATGCTACCAAACTGTGCAAATTTTCTGTACTCAGACGTTGTGTGAAAAGGCGCCAAATGAGGAGCGCGCCCTTTGGCGCCCTTTTTTTTCGCTAATTATGACGCGAACAAAGTTATGGTTGAAGCGTCCAAGCGAAATGCTTACGCAGCCTTTAGCGGACGTGATGCAGCAACAATGATGCGTTAATTGCAAAAATAATTAATAATATTGCCAAGCAACACACTATTGCTACTGACTGAGTTCAACATAATGCTGCAGCCATCATTACATTTCCGAACTTTATCCTTGCAACACAAAGCAAAAAAGAAGGTTGCTGATATTGATGTCTAGATATTGCTGACTTCGATATATATTTCTACATTTAATTACTATTTGTTCTATAACATAAAAGAGGATTTGATTAAGTTGCAGTTTTGAATAACATGCTTCAAATTGTTTATATCATTTCAACAAATATTCTTTTCACAACTCAATAAACAATTTCTATTCCGTATTAATAATTTAACAGGCCGTCAGCCAGTTGGAGAAACAAGGGGAATAACACGCGCTGTGGGGGAACGCACTCATATCGCCATTATGAGTGCGCGCCTGTGCGGTGCGTGCCGTCCTTGGAACTCACAACTGGTAGTGCGACTACACTCTCCACGCGAGGGCGGCTGGAAGCAGGCCCTTGGTAAGGTCATGTCTCTGCCAAGGGTGCTGACGAATAGTAGTCGGGCGAGAGAAGAAAACTCTTTAAAATTACCCCAGTCCAAGGTGGAACAGCATCGTGCCGAGGGACTCGTGGCTGAGGGGGAGCTCAGTCGTTACTTTGCGAACTCTGGATACCTGCCGACCTCCAGTTTAATAAGGCTTCCCGCGGTACACGGGCTATGCCGCGGGTGACTGTCCACACCCGTCTACTCGTGGGACCAAATTATGAACACCGACAAACAAACAAACCCAGTGTCCGGGACACTCAAAAACCCGGTGGGAAACGCCAATCCCTCTATAGGTGCTTGCACCTCCTCCGCGACATCTGGTACGCCAGCAGGTGCTCGTAACGCCGCAAGCGGCATTGGTGCAGGACGGACAAGCCATTCGTCCTCACACCCCGGACGCCGACCTGGAACGGCTCCTGGAGCTCGGAGGCTGCAACACAAGTTTGCAGCACCAGCGTCCAGGTCCGCGACGCAGGCGGTCGCCCCGGGGTCCGCCTCTACGGCAGCAAATAAACCGCCTATACAAGACCGGAGGCGGGCTGCAGAGATTCTGCAACTCAACCTGAGCGGCCAGCAGTCGTCTCCCGACGGACTCAAGCTCGTTGAGTGGGCCAAGACAATATTGCCGGATTTTAAGCCAGCAATCCCGGCCGCTTCTGCAAAAGCCAAGCAGAAGCGCCAACGCTCCGTGGAGGAGCAGGCTCCGCAAGCCAAGCGGATAAAGCAGCCACCGCGTCCACAGCCACTCACTCGGTCCTTCGCCGAAGCCGCAAAGGGGAAGGTTCTAATTGGGGTCCTCGACAGGGGCCACAAGGAGGGCCATATCCCGCGGAACCAGTGGGGGGCCATTGAGAATGAGCTCCAGGACAAGGTGGTTGACCTAATGGAGCGGTCTGGTGGACCGCCGCCTCGTTGCTCTGATGCTGGGTGGCATCAGGGCAACATAAAAGCGATAGCCTGCGAGGACGAGTCATCGGCAGAGCTCTACAAAAAAGCGGTGGCCTTGCTGGGGGAAGTCTACCCCGGGGCGAAGCTCGAGGCGGTCGACTGGAAGGACGTGCCAAGTCGGCCCAGAGCGAGAGCTTGGGTTTCCGTCAAGCCAGAGGAGCCCGAGCGAATCCTCAAGCTCCTTCAGATGAGTAACCCCGACTTGGTTACTCAGGATTGGAGGATTGCCAAGGTCGAGGCGCCTGAAGGCAACAGCCGACAAATCATCCTTGTGATAAACGATGAGTCGGCTGAGACTCTGGTCGCAACAAATGGGGCGGCTCACTATGGCTTCAAGCCTATCACGATCAAAGTTTACCGCTCGGACGCAGCCAGCAAGCCGTCAGGGTTGGAGGACGCACCGGAGGCACAAGTCACTGCCGCACTCCCGGAGCAGCCACTGCCGGTTGCTGTCGCCGATGATACCACCGCCAATGGTAAAATCATAAGCGAAGCGCCGGCAGCCAAGACGAGTGACGCCGAACTCGCCGACGCGGCTCAAATGATCAGCCTCGAAGAGGAAACGGATGACGAGGCTGATCTCACAGTGGTGGAGTTGAGAACGGAAGATGTCTTTGACACTCCTCCAAATCAACCTCCACCATTGTAAAGCGGCTGCAGCCGCCCTTCTGCTCCGCATAAGCCAATGCGGAGCAGACATTGTCCTGATCCAGGAACCTTGGGTCTGTGGTGGCAAGGTTTCTGGACTGGGGACTCAGGACTACAAGCTGCTTGTAGCCCACAACGAAGGTAAAGTCCGCACCTGCATTCTAGCAAGAAAACATCTAGACATTTTTCTGCTTCCTGATTTCAGCGATGGTGACAACACGGCTGTATGCCTTGAGCTAAAGTCTGGACAGGTCAGACTTAGCTCCGCCTACATGGCCCACGACCACCAGGGGCCCCTACCACAGCAACGACTACGGGCGTTAATCGCTGACTGCGAATTGACGCATACCGAGCTGATTATATGCTGCGACGCCAACGCTCACCACCATCAGTGGGGCAGCTCGGATATAAATGAACGGGGTGAGTTACTCTTCAATTATATCTTAACAACAAACTTGAACATTTGTAATATAGGTAACGACCCGACCTTTATCATAAAGAATAGGGAAGAGGTCTTAGACATGACGCTAGCCACAACCTCCCTCTATAAACAACTGACAAAATGGAGGGTACTCGTAGAGCACTCTTTCTCCGACCATAGGTATATCGACATAGAGTTCTGTCTTGACATACCCAGACCCAAATGGTGCAGAAACGTTAAACGTACAAACTGGACCAGATTCAAAGAATGCCTCGAAAGGCTAATCCCAGAGCATCCCCCAGTGGGATCCCCCTCTACCGAGTACACAGAGTTACTCACAAGTAAGCTCACGGAGGCATGCAAGTCCGCCCTAAACATGACATGCCCCCAGAGCAAACCAAGAGGCAAAACAAAACCACCATGGTGGTCCTCGCAATTAGGCGAGCTTCGTAAAACTTCACGAAAGCTCTTTAACAGAGCTAAGTCGAGGGGAGACGACCAATCATGGAGTCTCTACAAAGCCAGCCTATCCACCTTCAAAAAGAATCTTAGACAAGCTAAACGCTCCTCATGGCAAAACTTTTGCTCCAAAATAGAGAGCACTGCAGAAGCAGCAAGGCTCAGGAAGGTTCTCTCAAGTACTCAAGCAACCATAGGCTACCTCAAAAAACCTGATGACTCATGGACAACGACCAGTCTAGAGTCACTAGAACTTTTGATGGCAACCCACTTTCCCGGATGCTCAGTTGAAGTACCACTACCCCTTATCCAAAGAGAATTTCAGGAACACGTTTCCACCGACCTATTCTCCAGAGATATCATCTCGTGGGCTATTCGTAGCTTCTCACCCTTCAAGTCCCCTGGGCCGGACGAAATTATCCCAGCCCAACTGCAGCATGCAGGGGACATCGCCATAAACTGGCTTCAGAAAATTTTCTCCGACACCCTGACAACAGGAACGATCCCCAAGCCATGGCTCGAATCTAAAGTTGTCTTCATTCCCAAGGCGGGAAAAGCCTCACACACGACCCCCAAAGATTTCCGACCCATAAGCCTAACATCCTTCCTACTCAAGACACTAGAAAGGGTGCTGGGCTTACATATTAGAAATACGATCAAGACCGACAACTTCTCCCAAGCACAACATGCCTACCAAAAAGGTAAATCTACCGAGACAGCACTTCATGCTGTTGTCTCCACAATAGAAGCAGCACTCCACCACAAGGAGTATTGCCTTATAGCCTTTCTAGACATTGAGGGCGCTTTCAATAACGTCGTACCGTGGGCGATCACTGGAGCATTGTCAGAGCTGGGGGTGGGGGACCGCATTGTGGGACTGATTGATCAACTGCTCAAGAGCAGGACAGTCAGGGCCACTCTGGGGTCCTCAACCATATCCAGATCTGTAAATAGAGGCACACCGCAAGGAGGTGTCCTCTCTCCTCTCCTGTGGAACGTAGCGGTAAACAACCTGCTGCGCTCCATGGAGGGAGGGGGCTGTCGGGTGATCGCTTACGCAGATGACGTTGCCATAGCCTTCTCGGGCAAGTATCCCCAATCCTTGTGCGAATGCATGACCACTGCACTTCAAACATTGTCCTCATGGGCCACATCAAATGGACTAGGGCTGAACCCAGCCAAAACTGACTTAGTCCTCTTCACTAGGAGGTATAAGATTCCCCCCCTCAGGCCGCCGTCGTTGAATGGGGTGGAACTTTCCTTCAGTAAATCAGCCAAATACCTAGGGCTCACTCTTGATAGCAAACTAGACTGGAACCTCAACTCGGAGGAACGAGTGAAGAAGGCTTCAGTCGCACTATATACATGCAGGAAATCCATTGGATTAAAATGGGGAATGGCACCTCACATCACCCTCTGGCTGTACACAGCCATCGTAAGGCCTATCCTACTGTACGGAGTGTCGGTATGGTGGCCAGCTCTTTCAAAGAAGAAATTAGTCCACAAGCTTGGCAAGGTACAGCGTGCCGCTGGACTGACCACAACAGGAGCCCTCAGTACGACCCCAACTGAAGCTCTTGACAACATACTTAATCTTCTACCAATAGACCAAATGGGGAAGCTACTAGCAACTCTCTCTGCCCTACGCATGAGAGAAACAAAGCAGTGGTCCGAACAGACTTACGGACACTCCAAGGTTCTTGTGGGAAACCCACTTATTCCCAAAAACACGGACTATTGCCGTCCTCAGGAATTCCCCAAAACTCCATTCCATACACTTATCCCCTCCAGGGACGATTGGTGCTCAGGCACGCCAGGGCCGACAAACTCAATAAAAATTTACACTGATGGCTCTAAGCTAGACGACCGGGTAGGGGGCGGCGTCTTTTGCGATGAGCTATCCATTAACAAATCTTTCAGCCTCCCTGACCATTGCAGTGTGTTTCAAGCTGAAATCGCTGCAATTCACGAAGCACTCTCCTGCATATCCGAAATAAATTGCTCTGCAGCCAGAATCTGCATATTTTCTGATAGCCAGGCTGCTATCAAATCTCTCAAAGCGATATCATCTAACTCGATATCTGTCACAAACTGCCGCAGATCTCTGAAGGAGATGGCCGAGCAGTTCGAAATACACCTCATATGGGTGCCCGGACATAAAGGCATCGAGGGCAACGACAAAGCAGACGAGCTGGCAAGGCATGGTACTACCTTGCCTCTCCTCACAGGCAAGGAGAGCATGGGTATCCCCATGGCCAGCTGCAAGCTAAGAGTCCGATCGCACTTCGAACTTGAAGCAAACAAGAGATGGCAACTCACCACCGCCACGGGTAGGATTGCCAGGCAAACCTGGCCAACGCGCTGTAAAAAGCGGTCCTTAGGCCTTGTTCACTTAAACAGATTAGGTTGTGCTGCCGTAATCAGGGCCATTACGGGGCACTGGCTAGTGGGGACTCACGCAGCGAGACTTCTAGCCCCTTTCAATGATTTCTGCAGAAGCTGCCGAGACGAGGAGGAAGAGGAAACAGTCTCCCACCTCTTCTGCGACTGTCCAGCTCTCTGCAAAAACAGAAAGCGATACCTTGGTTCTTTCTTCTTATCGGACCTCTCTCAACTGGCGGACACTAAACCGAAAAATATCCTGTCCTTTATTCGAGCCTCGGGCTGGGACCACGCCCTCGTAAACGGTGTAACACACTCTACGTCTGGGTAGACGGTATCTGTGGACTAGGTCCACGACGCGGCATCACAATGGGCCAATACATGGCCTACGTGAGTGGGGGGTTTTTGTCTCAAACTGCTCACTACCGCTCTAACCTAACCTAACCTAATAATTTAACATAATGTTTGGGGTCGTCTTCATTAAGAATTTGACCGCAAGTGTCAAGCTATTTGCTGCGGGGGGGTCGCAGCAACTGTCAAGTGCCTTTCATATGTCAGATGCTGCGTCATGTCGCTTATGCGGCTGCTATCGCAAAGCGCATCTTTTGGGCAAGCAAGAGAGAGAGAGAGATGCTTTTGGCATTTTGACATGTCGCCAATGTTGAGCGTGCTTGCTTAGAATGCGTTCGATGTCAAAGTGCTGTCGGCTTTGTGTCAGTCAGTAGTCGACAGATTTGGCCAAGTTGAGCACGCTTTGGCCCACTGCGAACATGGTCAATGGAACAGATAAGCAGCAGCAGCTGCTGAAATAGATTGAGACAATGAACGGTCGAGAGGGGGGGAGGGGTTTGGCATGGTATTTTAATTAATATTGATGCGGCATTAACATTGTGTATAATATTGTGGGTGGGCACTGATTAAATGTGACTAATGATTTTTGATGGGGCCTAAAAACAAAAACGCTTTGTTACCGCTGTCTAATTAAGCCCGGTCGTGACTTGAGCTGCCGAAACAAATGCGCATTGTATTCAAGGCTTAATTACTGCGGCTTCATTTAAGCCATGGCCAGAGCTGTTTTGTTTAAAGTTTTACTCATCTAACCAACGACTTAACTGCAATTGTTTTGCTACGTTTTTGTTCGCTACTCAACATGCAAAACAACACAACTGATAGAGAGACAGACAGATGGAAAAAGCAAAACACAGAAAGAGAAAGAGAAGGAGTGCAAAGCAAAAGCAAAAAAAAAATAGATGCATTTGAGAATGTTTCTTGTTTTGCCATAGAGAGAGAGATTATTGAAGCCGTTTTCTAATCAGCACAAAGTGCTTGGAAATTGTATATTTGTTGTACATATTTCAACTTGGGTTTATCTCTCTGGCCATAAACTTGACTATTTGACTTGGGCAATGCATGTGCCAAAACGCACCTTCGAGACGGCACAAAACTCTGCATTCGACACTGATATAAGCCAGCTTAGTTTGTGGAACAAAACAACTCATTTGGGCTCTGACTCTACTCAAAAGTTGTCACAATGACAGTTCGGGCAGCAAGCAACTTTGCTGGCAGAATATGAATGCTTTTTTGTTGCAAAAAGAAGTAGCTACAAGAAATGCAAGAGGGTGGGAATGGGAATCAGCGGAGTAGCTAAATTCGATTGCAAGTGTGAAAGCCAAAATTCATTACACTGAAAGCATTTTTATTAGCTCTATTACTATTTGTTCAGACATTATGGCTGGTTATTGCTGCTGCTGCTGCTGCTGCTACAGTAGCTTGTTTGGCATTTTTGATGTGGTCAGCAGTGTTTTGCTTGATTTTAGCTTGAGAACATGGAGAGTATTCCAGAGTACAAGTAAAGCGTGTTCTTGATCCTAGCCTTTCCCACAAGCGATTTTCAATTAAAACCGCGTCAATCACTTTTCTAAAACTAAGCAACATGGAAAGGTTTTTTTTTAATAGTAATAATAAGTGAAAACAAGTGGAAGCGTTAAAGTTGGACGCAACCGACTGCGGTATACTTGATGCCTGTTTAAAAAGGGATAACTGGAGGGAGGATTGCAAAGGGGGTAATGTGGAAATATGTGGATTTATCGATTTTCTGTTTTCAGCCTACTCAATCTTGACACTTTATCTATCTCAGCCCTAGATAAAGTCTCACGTCTCTAGGACAGACTTACAGATGCCCTGTCGGATTTTCCACAAACTCAATATACTCTTTCCTTTGGTATCGGATATTAATATTTAATTTGATTCTGTTACATTTTGATTTAAATAGCTATTTACATATTTTGGTGTTGGTTTTTTCATCATAAACGTATTTATTGAAGCTGAAAATTGTTGTTAAGTGCAATTATATCGTTCACTGGCCACTTACAAAACCAACGAGCGTGTGTTTTACATTTTCAAAGGAGTGCAAAATGACCGGATGGCCAGGGCTTATGCCTGCCTTCCTGCCTTAAACTCGAACAAGGAGTAAGGCCGTAAAGGAAAAGCTTCGAAGACAGCGTTCGTGAAAGATAATGAAACTTACCAGCTAAATGGAAAACGAAAAAACGAAAAAGAAGAAAATAAAAGGCTAGCTTCAAAGCATACGCAACGTGAGCAATATCGAAGCTACCGTTGAGGGCAAACAAAGCATAAGGATTGAGTCAAATGAAGCGCAATGCTGCGCTCCTCTTTACAATAGAAGGTGGAGGAGGTCTTCTGCCTTTGATTTTGCTGCAAAATGACCATTGTTCGAAGGTTACACAAGCTCAGCTCAGCAGCGACAACAATGCAATTTTTGCAGCATGTCTACGTCTACGTACACGCAATGCGCCCGCGGAGCAGCGAGTGGCTCGAATGCAACAAAGCAAATTGTTGCTGCTTACTCAAGCGGCGATTTTCAATTAACGTTAGCAGCTAATGCCCTCGGCTAGACATTCAAGCAGCACAACTAAGCCAAGGGCTATAGTTTATTGCAGCAACAACACAGACAGATAATGCAATTCTTATGTAAGCAACCATCTTATAACAAAAAGTGACATATTGAATGTGTTTTTGATTTGAAAAGAGTCTAAGTTCTCTGTATAGTTTTCAAAGTTAATTTTTACTCAATGTATATTTAAATCAATTCGCTTTAAATAAACCAAAGTTTAAGTTGCTTATGTTGGCAAATTTTTTTCTATATTACTCATACGCCAAGTAGCACTATCTAACAAGAAACTTTGTTTCACACCAACACACACATGGCATTTAAAGTTACACATGCTGCACACGCAACATCAACAACAACTCCTACGCTGCACAGCACAATTACAGGCAGCATCACGTTTATAACAACAGCATTTTAATATATATAAAGGGTTAGACTAGCGGGTTTTTAATTTGCACAGACAACAGACTCTCGACGACCACGCGGCGTATACGTTATACGAATACTCCACTCCACTCCACTCGAAGCTGAGCCTGGCCCCGAATTATGTACGTGTGAGCGCAATTTGTACGCCCCAAAAGTGCTACGTGTATGTGACCCAAAATCATTAGCAATATGAGCAGCAGTTTGCATTAAAAACAATGCCACAGCAACGCCAAGAGATGAGATAAAAACCGAAAACAAAAACAAGAAAAAAATGTGAAATGTGTAGAAAAAAACAAACAGTTGGTATGTTGAGTGTGTGTGTTGTGTGCCCATTATGTATGTGTGTGTGTGTGCTGGGCAAAAGGTTAAATTAAATGGCTAAATGATAAGCATTTGGGTTAAATTGCTGCCAAACACACAGACAAAACATGAAGGGCTTTAACTCCACTTTTTTATTTTTTTGTTAGAATGCGTGTGCCGTCGCGTCTAATGTTTTTAATAGCAAAAGTTATAATGAATTTGTTGAAACAATAACAACAACAACAACGTCATCAGCAATAAGCGGATTCTGGGTACCGCTTTGATTGTTTATGCCAGTTGCTGTTGTTGTTGTTGCTGTTGCTGCTGGTCTTGGCTTTTAATGTTTGTGTGTGGTCCCCGTATAAATTACGAAATTTTGTCAACGCTACAAACCAAAATTATGCCATGTTTTTCGCTTTGTTAGGCAATCAGCGACGGCAACTAGAGGCTTAATATTATTTTTAGTTAGCTCTTTGTGGCCGACATGCCTGTCAGCATTAAGTATCCTTTTATGCCCTGTATTAAACCAAAAAGAAATTGGGTATTACAACTTGCAACTTTAAAAACTCAAGTATATTTAATAACTAAATATTTATTACACGACTTATTCGATTTTTTTTTTTTATCTTTTTCGAAGGTTGATTGTTTATTATTTTTATAATTTTAGTCTACGCTACGGGGTATCCCTTAATCAATCGAGTTTGATTGCATCAAATCTAAATTTATTTTTTTCATTTATTAACTTAAATTTATAAGTAAAATGTGCTGCGCACATTAACCAAATGTTTTTGTATATCTGCTGTATTTTTTATTATGTTGTTTTGTCATTTTTATTATGTTTGTGTTTTATTTTAATCACGCAAAATATTGTGCATATACTTAATTAAGTGCTTGTTAACATTGTTTGTGTTGAGCATAAAAACGACCAACGGATTCACTGAGCCATATTAATGAGTACAAAGCATTTTTAACTAACCCAAAAGTTTTGACCATTTAACCTTTGGCCAATTTAATTTAGTGTAATATTTGAATTGAAAATTAAAAAAGTTCTAAAAAAAATTCTATTGACAATATTGAAATTTTCTGCAGTTTAAACACCTAAGCCTTCCATTATTATTAATATAGTTTGCGTTAAACAAAGATTAAAATGGTAGAGGAAGTTTGTTAAGCTGCTGCTGCTGCTGGCCACAAATTTATTTTGTGTCAGATATGACAAGAGTTTTGCGGTCCTTTTAGCAAACAACTCGTTAGGCTAATGAAATTTTTGTAACACCTGGCAAACCCCTAACCGCCCCCATCCGGATTCCCCTGTTAAAATGGCAACTGTTGCCCGCAGCTTATCACAGCATCAGCCGCATCAACAAGCTGCATAGAAAATTCAATTTGGCTGCACTAATTGAATGGTTTATTTTGACAAGGTGGCACCCCCTGTTAGCTGATAAGCCCGCAAGGCAAACAACCACACACACACACACACATATATTTAGTTTGCACAGGTAAGGTAAGATTCAATGAGCCACAATTTCGAATAAAAGCCACAAAAATGTTGATGACGATTTATTGTCACATGCATATCGCATAGCACCGCATAAATGCTACAAAGTTCAACAAAAGAAAATAGTTTGATTAGATTGTACAAAATACCCTATCTTTGATAAAAATTTAAAATCGTTCTACCAAGAAGTTAAATGCATTAAAACTCAAAGTATTCAATATTAAATTACAAATTTTATATCCCAGCTATATTGATGAGTATCGTTAACAAATTGATTATACGAATTCTTCAAATACGCGCTGCAACAACGTGTGGAATTTCAACAATGCCAAAACGAGCAAAACCAAAAACTATTTCGCACAAACAATGACTAGTGAATACTAGCTGTTAAAATCAGCGCCACTTTCGCCCTTTGCCCTCTTTTGCAACAATAGTTTCTTGCTACTATGTTTAATGCATGCCAAGGGGGCAAGCAGCAGCAGTTTATCTTTTGGTTCTGTTTTTTGTCTGCAGCTGCATCTTCGAATTGCATTAACAGAGTCGTTGATCAGACTGTTGTTGTTGTCGTTGGCATGTGTTGGCAGCTAGAGCTCTAATTGAAATATTTTATTGCCAGTTGCAGTTTGCCGTTTGCTGTTTGGTGGCCCCTCCCTCTGGGCGCATTAATATTCATTAGAAGGCAGCCGAATGCATTAGTAAATTGCAGCAGGCGTCGTCTGCTCATAAATATGGACAAAATACTTAATGGCTGCTGGGCAAAATGTATTTTAATGCTTTAAACTTGGTTCGGTGGCAACAATAAACCAGCACATTTTATTTGCGGAAGTCATTAAGTGGCTCGTCTGGCCGCAAGCGGAAATGCGCTCAACACGAATCTAGAGGCCAGGCACACTTTCTTTTCTATCTTTTACTCCCTCTCTTTGCCACTAACCGAGTCGTTTTCACTATGTCTCCGCGCTGTTTTACTTAAATTAGAGTCGTTTATTGCGGTTGGCAAATTTCTTTTTTTTTAAATTTAATTTTGTTGAAAATATTGTGTATACGCCTACGCAGCATTTGCAACCACAGCATGCAAATTTTGTTGAAATTTGTTGCCCCTTTCATTTTGTGACAAGCGGCAGCAGGAAACGAAGTTAAAGTCACTGCATTACCGCAAAAAGCAGCGACATTGGTTGCAGCAGCAGCGACAGCGTTTTATACCAGTGTGTGTGTGTGAAATTTCGGTTTCCGGTTTAATTTAGCAAACGCTTGCTGTTTTATTTGTTGAGCCACAACCATTAGGCAGGCGCTGAGGTTGCCGGATGCAAGATGTCTTGAGAAACTGTGCACATTTAGCTTGAAAATTTTTATGAATTTTAAATGCTTAAAGTGTTTTGTGATGGCTGAAAAGTTGACAAAACTTAAGCAGAAAATGGAATAATATTGTAGTTTCTGACTTAAGTTTTTTGTTGCAGAATATTTGATTCAAGCTATTAATTAGGTTGTTTATGTCCCTTTGTTCACTTCCTGTTTGATTCAAGCAGCAATGTCAACGTTCAATATCAATTGAGCTCGCCTTAATTCAATACGCTAAACATTCAATTATTTATGTATTTGTATTTGTTGTTGCATATTGTGACTGTCATCGAGCACTCACAGGGCTCTTGTGCAAGCAATTAAACACTGACAGAGAATTACCTAGTATTTTGCAGGGCGGAGGGGGTCGGAGAGGGTTGAAGATGACATGGATACATATTGTACATATTGGCAATTGTGCAGTCGTTTGTTCATTAGCGCAGCGCATAAAACTCATCAAAGGCAATTAACATTAACGCAGGCAATCAGCGAGCGAGCGAGCGAGCGAGCGAACGTCAGGCGAGGACAGGACACCGTTTCAGTTTGGCCCCAGTATCCTTATCAGCGCCTTAAGGGCTGTCTGATGCTGTTAGTAGTACTGATGCTGTGATGCTGTTAGTGATAGTCGTATTGATTCTGTATTGGCGCACACTCCCATGACATTAATTATCGGACTCCGAACGTTGTTGGCCTACATCCGCCAAAGTGGCAATATTTGAAAGTCTATTAAACGCTGTGCCTCGCCTGATTTGATTGACCAGGCCCAACAACAACAGCATCAGCAATGTCTGTCGGCAAATATTGGCTGCTGGGGCGTGGGCCAAATTATTGAACATGAAATTGAATATGAGAGCGAAGGGTCGAAGGTTCGCAAGGGCAGCGGGACCATTCAGTAGGCAGCGGCCGCAGCAGCTTGCCAGCGTGAAATCAATGCCACAAAAGAAATCCCAGTTTGCATATAAACAGCAGCTGCTGCCAAGTCAGAGAGCGAGCCCAAATTTGTATGTGGCAGGTGGGTTGGATGTGTGGGTGGTTGGTTGGTTGGTTGTTATAGTGCTGAAGCATAGTCCTGCATATCCTTTGTCAAACTGAAAATGCAAATTGCCATGACATGCCCTTAACCATTTACCGCACAGCACCGGGGCCTTTTTTTTACTGTCCATTCCGCTCCATGTCCAAGCATAAAGCAAAACGCAGAAAGAAATCAGTATTGGTCATGGCCAGCAAGTATATTTAAGATTCTTCAATTTCGATGACTATTAAATACTCTTCTGTGTAATATATATGAATTATATTTAATATCTCAAAAAAATAGAAAATATATTTTTTTTTATAAATTAATTTTTTTTCTACCATTTGTTTAAAATTTTTAACTATGGCGCATTCAAAAGTATTTGAAAAGCTTCAACATACCCTGCAAAAATTGCTTGCGAAAACTTTAGAAAAGAAATCGGTTCGAGTTCTGTATTTTTTTTTTTTTTTGTTTCTTTTTTAAGGGTTTGGGTTTTTTTTTGTTGCAAAAAACATGAGCCAATTCTCGGGAGCATTTTGACCATACGTCTGCGGTTAAGTTTTTTCAGTGCCCCATTCATGCATCCCATTACATCATCAGGGGCAAAGGCAGCAGGCACAAAAAACAAAAAAACCGAAAAAGAAAACTTCAAGCTTAGGTCCGAGGAACACAAATTGTTTGGGATGTCGTCGTCGTTGTCGTTGTCCTTGTTGTAGTTATTTCTGTATGCTGTGCGCTGCGTTGAACCAATGCAAATTTTTCCCTCAGGTAACCTTCGTGCTTTGATTGATTGATGGGACTGACGGTGTCGCGGCTGCTTCCTGGTCGCCTTTTCCCATTTTATGGCGGAGTTTTGGGCGAATCAGGAAAATTGAATTTAATTTGTAGACACGCATAGCCAGGGTCTTATGCAAATGCTACCTTTCTTCGTTCTTTTTTTGGTCAACGAAGTTGAAGTGCGTTGGTTACTCTCAGTCTCATTCTCATTCTGTTTCTGATTGCTGGGCATTAAGCACTTTTGACATTGTTTTCGATTTCTAGGGAAATCAAAGGCAAGGAAACCCAACCAAAAAAAAAAAAAAAAAAAAAACGTCGTTGGCAAAGCACAACTGAAGTGAATTCAAGACCTGCTGCTGGAAAGTTTGCCAAAAGAGGTTCAAATTAAATCGGCTAAAAATCAGTCCCAATGCGCGCGTCGTTCAATCAAACTGTCAAAGGCGTCGGACAATGAGATTTATTGTCAAAATTAATTAAAAATTGTAATGAGTTCCGAGTTTCATTCGGCTGCTGCTGCTGCTAAATCAAAACTTTCGCCTACATACCAAATCCGGTTTTGGCATTGGCGTCAATTAATTTGTTTGGCATTTTGGCAAATTTTATTTAAAATTAAGCGGCGCATTCGCGTGAATTTCAATTAGAATTGCTGCCACTTGCTGCCTGCCACTCGTAGAATTGCATTCAGTTGCAGCAGCGACAACCATTTTATGCCAATTTGATTGGCTTGTTCGCTTGTCAGTTGGCCACTACAAACAAGCAATAACAATTGCCAATCGCTTGTTATCAGCATTCGAATTTTTGGCCAATTGCCACACACAGGTCTGAAAATAGTTTGCAAACACTTGAAACTCGCAAAGCGGATCCAACTAAATCCTATATCGATAGTTTTAATTTTGATACAAATATTTTGCCATAGAGCAAATACTGTGTGTGCTCAACCTTAGCTGAGTGACACATGGCCAGAAATGAAATGGCATTTACACAGTTGTTCATTTTTCAGGCTTGCCGAATGTGTATGCGAGTGTTCACTTATTGCACTTCACTTGATATGCTATACATATTTGGCACAACGAACTGTACGACAAGTGCAAAAACGTGTTAACTTAGCAGTCCGACTTGCCCAAGTAGAGTGCTGTCCCATCGCCTGAATGCGAAAATGGGGAGGTGAATGTGTGGTGTAAATGAAACACAAAAAAAAAAAACCAATGCAAATTCGTATGCACAAATATGAATTCGGGCATTTGGGCATATGGAAAAATTTGCATGCTGCGAAGGTTGTTTGACTGGAATTTTTTTTTGTTTGCTGATTTCATGGAACAAAAAAATTATCATCAATTTAGGAGAGTGGAGAAAACGTTTTTTTTTGTAAATGTTGTTCGATAAGTAAGAAAAAGGAGTTATTTCTTGTGATATCGTTGGTACTAAAGTCTTTGTATTGTTTCGTTTTGACCTTTTTTCTTTGTCTTTTCTAACTTTCTAACAAGCTACCCTCGAGTTAAACAGTATTTGGACAGTTAGTAGTACAACAACTGTTGACAAGTTAACTCCTTCATGGCATGAAAAAGTAAAATGTCAAATATTGTTGCATGAGCAATATGTGTGTCAACCAAATTTATAGCATGCATGAATGCAAAATTCTACACACCAAAAAAAAAAAAAAGCTACAGAAAATGTGTCAGTTTAGAAACTTAAAATGGCTTAGACATAACGTCATAACAAGCTCGCATAGCTGCTGAAATCAAATATTTAAATCAGATTTCAAATGACTTAATATTATTGGAAATAGAAGTTTCAAAGCAATAGTGCTTTAACTAACCGAAATAAGCCAACTTTTTACCAGACTTTGGTTTGATTTTTGCAAATTATTTCAAATATATGTCGATTAGCTGGCATTGAGTAAAACTTTATCAATTAATTTGGCACAAAATTGCAATTCACCTAACAAAATCGAAGTGCTGCTGCAATTGTGGTGTCGTTTTGACAAATTGTTTAACTCAGAGCGAAAAAAGTTATGCTTGACCAGAGCAGCTCGAGTCGAGAACGGCGAACGGTTCCGTTTGGTTTGGTTCCATTTGTATTGCCTGCAGGTGATTAATAGCGAAATGAGCATTAAATAATGGGAACAATATTCGCTTGGCCAGCCTGGCGGGTGGGTGGTTTATTTTAGCCACTTGGCGAAGCTTGATTTAATTTTTGTTATTAAATCCGATTTCGAAGACGCCGATTTTATTTGCATGGCTTTATTAACATGCTGTGCGGCAAATAAATACACACGCAGAGACATTTAATTTAATAAGCATTTGCATTACTCTGCTTAACAACATCTTTAACTCAATCTTTGTTGAGAGTTATTGTAGTACTATGTAGGAGAAAATGAGCTCAATGCGCAGATATGTGCGCTGGCTTGTAAGCAATTACGGACACACTCGCATATTTCTAATTAAGTAAATTAATGTGTTGAATTTGAACGCACATGCGACGAACAACAAAGTGAAACAGCCGCTGCGACACTAATTGCAAACAAAGTAAATCTCTGTGTGTGTGTGTGTGTGTGTGTGTGTGTGTGAGTAACACTGTATCATATAAAAGAGTACAGTAGAAAACAGGTAGTCGTGAATATGTTCAACAAATTGATAAATGCCATTTAAAACAATAACATTTTTTTTTTGGCTTGTTAAATATATTTATGCCTTGTCAGAAGTCAATAAATATTTTTTTTTAATTTGTGACACAAATAAAACGTTTTTACATTAATTAACTGTTATTAATATACGTTGAAAATCAATTTAAAAATATTTTTTATTCATTAATTAAAGCTGGCATTCAATCACATTTAATTTTGCTTAAACTCAAACCACTTAGGCAATTGCTACTGTAACACATCAACATAGTGTAAAAGCATTGTGATGGTTTACCTTCTTTTTTTATTGCCCTTTTTTCACCACAAATACATATATTTTATTTTATTTGACGAAGAGATTTCTTTTTTTTTCACATGTATTCTGCCTGATGCCAAATGATGTTGACAGCGAAACAAATGTGTATGGCAACATCAGACTGGCAAACTGTCGGCGGAGCGTTGATGTGAAAAACTGGTAGCTCTCAGCTCAACTCAACTCAACTCAACTCAACTCGATTCGTTGGCCAGGAAAGACTCGTAATTAACATGAAAATATATATGTATGCCTGACAGCGACAAGCACTGACAGCAGTTACATAAATATTTTGTTTATTTCATGTAATTAAAATAAATTTGTGTGAAGTGTATTAATTAGGAGTTAAATGGGTTAAACATGAAAAGCACAACAACATCAACAGCAAAACCACTTGGCGGCTTTGGCTGACAAACACTTGACGAATGTGCCGGGCATTAATTACAAGTACTTTAAACACCAAACAGCAAATAGCATTCAACACAAACAAACATAAAACCTCTGGACCCTATAATTCTGTTTCAAAAAAAAGAATAAATGATTTTTGTTTGCGCTTGTGTGTTAAATGTAGTCCAGTGTAAGTTTGTGCTTACTTACAGATTTCACTCGACATGCTTGGAGCTAAGTACTACGTACTCGTAGTTGTCAAAGCTAGTTTCTCGAATACTGGCTAACATTTCAGTGCTCTTTCTATCAACTTTAATGTAGCACAAGAATTTGCATATAGTTTGTGCAAACTGCAAGTTTAGCTATCTGCTTGTAGTTGTAGTCGGTACAATTGAGAGTTCTTCGTTCGACAGCAAATGGCAAGGGAAACTTTAAAATAGTTGAGAACTTCTCTTTGGGCTACCCCCAAAGTGTACTCTGGCCAACATGTCGCATGCTTATTATTGACTGCCACGAGCGCCATGTTGGCCCATTTGGACCATCAACTAATGTTGTTTGCCCAACTTTGTCCAGGCTAGCTTTTGCATCTACCTCCCACAAAAAAAAAAAAAAAAAACGCAGTGGTGTAGTGTCGCTATTGCCCTCTTTGTGTGTGTGTGTGTGTGTGTGTGTGTATTTGGGCAATGGGGCAACTTTATCTGCGCTTTGCCTTTAGTTGTCCATGTTAAAAGTAGTTTTTTGTGCCAGCTCCGCTTTGTTGTAGTGCTCGTTTTAGTCACTTGCTGACACTTTTCGTTTCTTTTAGCCAACAGCTCGAACATTTGCTGCTACATTTTATCTGTGCTCTCCTTTTTCGCTTTTCTTTCTTCATTTCATTTTCTTTGGCGTTAGTTTTTTTCTTTATCGCTTGACCATCGAGCCTCGAGCTGAGCCCAGGCTTGGCCCAACTTTTCCAAAGCACAACTCAAAAGCGCGTCATTTTATACTTTTGTGTGTGTGTGTTTGTGTGCTTGCATATACCGTTAGATGTTAGTTGGATTTTAGTTTTGTCCAAGAGTTTTGCATAATTTGCCAGAGCATGTGCTCAGCATTTTAAAAACATGCTTCTTTGGGTTGTTTTCCATTCAAACTTTTTAGCTTGCGATTCTATCACATTTTCATTATTTGCCATTGACAAATGGAAAAAGCGTGCTTTTCAGTCGCACATAAACCATATTAATTAGCGCTGGGGCACAATTTATTAATGCCAAAAATAAAAATATACAAATCATCATTAAACGAAAAAAAAGTAGATAAAGAAAATGATCGAATAGGAGAAAAACTTTGAACTAAAAAAAAAACTAGATTTTTTGTGTTTTTTTTCTTACATATTTTCTATGCTGATCTATATAAAAACTATAACTTTCAAGTAGAAATTTTACAAACAATAATATTTGACATTATTTTACATTAATTGTATCGAATTTCCCTTTGCTCTCCTTTTACAGGGTACTTTTGTTCATACATTTACAATGGTAATGTAAAACGCAGTAGAAGAGATGAACACAAAAAAAATCAAAGCACCCACACATAGAATGGTGGGTTGAGCTAACTCCTTGGAGACAAAGTAACGGGGTAAAGTGGTGAAATTAATTAGCCCCTGGTGCGGCAGCAGCCTGATTGCCAGTACGAATACACCAGAGAGCTGTGCCGAATTGCCGTTCTTTCTTCTGTGGGGAGCTGGTTTTTTCAGCTTTTAGCTGCTCGCTGCTGGTTTGCTACGCTTGAAGGCATGCGTGAGCCAAGCGCGAATTATATTTATAACACGAATTTATCTTTTTCGCTCTGATTACGCGCGTAATTTTAATTGCATGCAACTTAATAACACGACTTAAACGAACGCAGCGCGTCCTTGCTATCTGTGTATGCGTGTGTGTGTGTGTATAACTTATACTCAAGGGTCGACTCTCTCGCTCTATAAAATATGCTAGCCACACCTTTGGCAACGTCTGTGCGTGCGATTTTCTAGCTTGTTAGTGCTGCATTGTCCAAAGTTCCCCTGTTTCGCCGTTGGTCGGCAAATTTAATATTGCGTATACGCAATGTTTGCACACAATGCGCTCGCCCACACACACATCCAGACATTCAATGCCCCGGCATATTATTGAATTTTGTGGCACACAGTATCTGCTCAATTGAGCTAAGAGCCAAGAGCCAAGCACCTTTTGGCTGGGCATTGATTAATATTGCACAGACCATGCCACATGTGGCAACTGCAACAGTAACAACTTCAATACAATTGCAACAAGGGCTTAGAAGTGCACTCAAGTGATTCTAAACTCTGGGCTGGGCTGAACTGACTTGATTGATTCGGTGTAGAGAACTGCTATTAAAAATAATGTAGAAAGCCTTCTTTTTGCCTTGTGTAGCCAACATTTTGTATTCATTGTTCGAGGGAGCCCTTAGATTACGACATGGCTACACAATCAAATGATAGCTTTTACCAAAGTCAAAGTCTATATTATAGGTGTGAAAAGCTGGTTTCAATCTATGATAGATAGATTTATACTTCTATGTTTAGTGAATAATCCGACTTGAAAGTAAGGAGCTTATTTATATTTATTCTTAGCAATTTAATGGGAAACAAAAGAAACGAAAATCGTGAAAAAATCGTACAGAAACTCATCGACTTGGACATTTAATATGATTTGCTTCCCTAACTGGGTCTCATGTGTATTGGCCATCGACAACTGACAGCTACGCAAATGGGAACGCACGGCAAGGTGGAGAAAAAGAGGAGCGGCCAGGATAGCGTCGAGATTTACGAGCTACCTGTCAGACGCTATCATAGCACAAGATTGATGGTTGGCTGAGTGGCAGGCAGGCAGGTACTGTGTGGCACGTCGCAAGTAGCTCAGGTACAAGCTACACCAGCTGTTGTCTGTTGTTGAAACAAAACTGTCTGCTTAGCTGTTATACAAAAATGAACTGTTGTGTGTGTGTGTGTGTGTTGGTTTGTCTACTTATAATCCCTACTATTGATTTCATTTTGCAAACCAAAACATTTATTAATTGGCAATTACAATGCCAGCTAACAGATGCCCCAAAACATGTCCCGCAGTTGTCAACAATGTCAGCTAAATGTCTAAAAAACAATTCACTTTTTTTTGTTTTGTTTTTAGCCCTAACATATTTGATAAATTATAAAACTTTTGATAAAGAAAGAAAAATGAATGAATATTTTTAATTTTTGCGTCTTATAAAATGTTGCCAACCATGAAATTGCCAGAGATAATAGCAAAATGAACTGAAATTAGAAAACTGGCTGAGCTGTCAGCATTTATTTTAGCGACTTGTTTGCCGACATGATATACTACACCAAAAGTTTACTGAAAGTAGACACAAAGCCGCCCTCTACACGCAGAGAAAAGCCGAAAGAAAGAAAAAAAAAAAATAAGGTGACTTTTCTTTCGTTTTTATTCCTTTGCTTTGCATTTGCCGGAAAATGCGTGCCAAAGGACCAAAGCACGACCTTGGCAGCAGCTCTTAGTTCGAAAAAAATCAAATCTTGGCAGTCACATACGTTATACGTTTAGAGGTTTATATATATAGTATATATAACTGATGAACAAAATGTTATAAATTATTTCCAATCTATTGCGCAAATTGAAGGCTTTTCTCTCTGTCTCTTTCTCTCTTTCTACCTTTCTCTCTTGGTTTTTGTTTGGATTTCAGCCAGCTCAACTGCATTGCCATGTCATTAAAAATGTCGAAACTGTGCTCGCTGAGTGCATTTGGCGTATAAATCAAAACGTTAACTGTGCCACAGTGCGTTCCAAAAGAAAGCGCCAACAAAATTGTTGCAATTACGCTCTATAAATTGCAAGCACACACACAAGGACATACACGACTCTTTGAAATGGCCGACAACCGCAAGTGCTATGCATCATTAACTGTGACTCGCAGTGTTGTGTGTTGGCCTGACAAAGTAAAACAACATTTCAGCACCTTGGCTAACCGCACAACTAACACATAAGCATTACCACCATTGGTGGCGCCCCACACCACCAATTCACACCACAGGCCAACCACGTGTGCAGCTGCTGGTCAATCTGCTCTGTGTACTAAATAAATAATTATGATTGTCTGCTGGCCACTTGACCGGAAATTAATGACCGCACATCTTCAAACCAAACCAAACCAAACCAACACACACACTTACACATCAAGGCCGAACTGAACCCACCCAACCATTGTTGCAAAACAGCCTTAACAATTAATATAAAAAATAGTTTTGGCTTTCATTTCTCATTTGTGCACACACTCGAGTTGAGTTCCTTTATCTTATTTATACATCCTTTGAAGAGAAAATGTGTCAAACGAATCTTGCAATTTCTTAGAGTTTTACCTTCTGTGGAAGGAGCTGAACTTTCGTATGTCTAGCTGCCCAATTAAACCAATTATTGTGCGAATAGTTATTTCAATTAGCCAACTGAGTCATTTGCTTTACAGATTTTGTTATTTTAAGTACATTTAGTTGGGGTTAACTTAAATTATACTAAATCTTAAGCCGATGTCTATTCCCTGTTGCGAAATTTGAGTGTTTTTGATTCACAATGCATTAACTTACATTTTATTTGACAAAATTCAACGAGTATTTGATTCAGCTTAAACTTTGACCATATCAGTTATTTCTTAACTATTTCAGAATTCCAGTTTTAGTAAATTTACTACTCATAGTTCACATTTGAATGGCTGAACAATTAATTACAAAAGCCTGATTTGTTTTCAACACTTTTAACTCACAAAACGCCAACAGCTCCAACCCCAAACAACTTGCCTTAATTATTGTACAAACGAAATTCACAAAGGTTTACAAGTGTCACCCATTTCATGGGCCACAACATTCACTCCATGTCACTTTCACGCTCATAAATAATAAATTTAAAAACATAAAAATGTTTCATAAACACTGATCGACTTGAATATACCCTTAAAGCTTGTCGTAAGTATTCGTGATGACAAAGAATACAGGGTATAAGCTAGAATATTCAGCTTCATTCAACCCCTTCATACAAAGTTCATTAATTCTAATCAAACTGGCCGACAAAATCTTCGCTGAAAATTGGCCACTCTTAACTGCTGTCAAGGGACAAAGACAAGAACCAAAGCAAAGGCCATCAAATCCACAATTACACACACGCACACACATTCACACCTAGCTGCTTTTGGGACTCCAAGCCCTTAGGATATATATCCTAGGCACGCATAGACCCCTGAAAATGGCTGAAAAGCTGACTGAAAAACCCAATGAGTTGAGCTGAGCTGAGCCAAGCCGAGCTGCTCCGAGCCCGAAATCAACACACGCATATGTATAATTCATAATGAATCCTTTCTATTAGTCAAACGTAAAATGAAATGGTTTTTACGTATTAGTAACGCATATTGGCTGTAAAGCCACAAGACCCTCGGCCCGGCCACAAGTCCCCTTTGGCTAAGGCCAAAAAACTCTTAAGCTCAGCGCCAAAAACTTTGTGGCATTGTTGTTGCTGTTGCTGTACCTTTAGGGATTCAAGCTGACAACAACAAAGAGAGAGAGAGAGAGATAGCCGCAACTAGTACAGCTGGTATAGAATAAGTTTAGCTGGGACCAGTGACAAGCAAAACTGAAGCTTGGAAATCAAAGATATGCAAATTGAAACAGATACTTTAGCTCATAGATATTCAACGCTGTGTGTGTGTGTGTTTTAGTGGGGTTTTTTCATGTTTTTTATATTGAAGCATCAGGCGCTATTACGACATTTCCCAGGCGTGCTCACGTTGCTCGCAGCCAACTGGTTTTGATTCGACTTGGGCAAATAAATACAATAAAATTGTTTTTATTTTTTTATTCTTTATAAATAACATAAATGCTGAGGGGAAATGATTTATGTGATACTATACACAAAAACGCGTTGGCTTTATACGTTTGCAAAATAGTTGTTGGTAGTACCTAGTACGAGGGTTGCCTTTAAAATGTTTGGATATGTGTCTAGCTTAAGAAATTATGTTCGGTTTTTGGGATACGGGTGAAACCCCCATAAATTCGCACGCATGAGAAATGTCATTGAATGAGATTGTTTAGGAAGGGGTTTGAGGGGTGTTAAATATATACCGAGAGAGCTACACCATATTGTTATGGACGGAGGCAGCTGCTATTGCGATATTGGCACGCATGACTTGGCTTCTATATATATTTATATATTTTGTATTGCTTTTCCCATTCAACACTTTCGCAATGCTCCCAATGCTCTCTGACCCTGACCAGTTTTTGGGTTAATTTTTATACCAAGAAATTCATTAAGGATGCCTCAAACAAAAGCTGCCTATTGAGTTTGTTATACCCTATAAAAAAATGAAGGGTAATGAAAAAAAATAACAAAAAAAAAAAAATTTTAAATTTGAATGAAAGAAAAATGTTTAATTTATTGAAAGAAGTATTTACAATAATTAAAATAATAGAGTAACCATGGTGCTATCCATATAATAAACCAGTTTTTAATAACTTTCTCCATTCTTTCTTTTTGTTGCCTTTGTGTGAACCCATTCTTTACGCATGTGTGCATTTTGAGCTTTCTATTTCTTGGAGTTTGTTTGAATTTTTCAAGTATTTTGCGGCGCTGCTCTTTGCTTTTGCCGCGCCATTCCTCTTGAGCTTTGTACAAACACACAATTTCAGCCTTTCAGCTTGCTCAGCACTTTGTTTTTTTTAGCCATTTTTTTAGCAGCCAGTTTTGCATTGCAGTCACATTCGCGCTCGCACTTACCTGACTTGCATGCAACTGGGCTCAAGTTTTATAAAACATACAAAATATATTTTTTGATTTCTTAAATGGATGTTTTGTGTGAATTTTGTTGGCAGACAAAGTATTCTTTTGCCGTTGTTTTGACTTGAATAACCATAAATTAGAGCATGCTAGCAAAATTAGTAAATCAATTACGTTAATCTAAGCTATGATAACGAATTGAATTAATTGTGCCAGCCGCTGAATTGGTCAATCAGGCATGTCTGATGGCTCAGACAGACTTGCATAATGAGAACGCCAGCTGCTTGGCCCGTAATAACACCAAATAAACAGACGAGCCATAACTTGATTTTGGCCCAAAACCTAGGCAACATTGCATATTGAAACGGCCCGGGCACATACACATTCACGTCCATACACAATTTTATGTACATTATGTCCGAAATCATTGGAAATACGCAATTCAGATTAGCCACAAAGTGCAGCAAAGCGTTATGGCAAGGACTCCTCCTTCCACCTTCCTCCCTAATCAACATAATTACTAACGGGAAAATGGAGCAGCAAATGGTAAGCGTTGCCACGTGTTAAACAGCACATTAATTTATGCTCAGTGTTACACTATTCAGCAAAACAATTAATTTTAACTATAATTTTTTATGATGTTTGTTGTAGTTAACAAAGAACTTGTTACAGCATTACGTTTTGTTATGATAATACAAAAAAAAAAAAAAAACATTTATTTTGTCGCACAGTGTTTGAAACAAATTGGCATTCAATGATGATTATAACTGCTGCAAGTGTTGTGTGTTAATGAAGCGAACAATCGCAAAATATCCGAATGCAATACCAAAAACGCAGTTGCAATTAAAAAACCATCAGCTGGGCAACAGAGCCGGACAAAGTTGTAAAAGTTTCAGCTTCCAGACAAAGTTGCCTTGTCAACTGTTGGCAGACATCCGCAGCAGCGGCAATCGCAGTCGTGGTTGATACTGCCCCCAAAAAAATGGAATGAGATATAAGCTACAGCGCTATGGCAAAAGGAATTGTTGCAAGAGTAGCAAACGGATGCCACAAAACGGACCGCAATTGACGTACAGTTGCCACCACAGCCGCAGCAAATCCTGTTCACCATCTTTCGCATCCTTTGAGGCGACCTCCAAGCAAAGTCATATGCACAAACAAAAGCCAAAATCAGAAGCTAAACAAAACAATGCCAGCAAGGACACAAGGACAACAATTTTGCATAGTTATGCGAATGTCGGTGCCTGTCGTCGTCGTCGTCGTCGGGGTGCCAAAATGAGCGCTAGAAAAAGGATGTGCGGCCATTTTGTTTTATATACCACAAACCAAAAACAGCAACTAAAGCTTCTCTGTAGCTGGTGGTTGGTTCTAGTGCTAGTATGTTTTTGTTGTAGCTTTCATAATAACAATAAAAACTTTCCATTTTTTTTTTGTGTTTTTGTTTTTACAATTTGCGGAAAACTTGAAATGATTGTTATGCAATTGTTGGTAACGCAATTTTGTCGTTTTTGTCAGCACAACAACAATGACAGCCAGTCAGACCGACAGTGTCCCTTTCTGTCGTGTGTGTGTGTATGTTTACACTATAAATTCGCATTAAGTAGCACAAAAGTTTTATTGACTTCGTGTTCAGTGCGCTTGATTTTCATGTCACTCTATCTGTCTCTCTCACTCTTTTCTGCTCTTTTAGTAGCAAAAAAGATAAACAAACAGCAAACTTTAATTGCAAAAATTTGTGGTAAAATTAATGAATGTACCAACATCGAGAGAGGCATCGCATCCTGTATGTCCTGGTTGCAGGCAGTCTCTTTCTAACAATCTGTTTACGCCCCGCTATCAACTCCCCTTGGGTCACTCTCGCTCACTCTGATTGCTCGTCCGTCTGTTCGACCAACTGTCTGTTATATGTATGTATGTGTTTGTTGCTGTTGACACTGTGCTGACAAAAAGTCAAATTGCCAAAGTGTTTGCTCGCCCCATCTGCAGTTGATTCTCGAGGCTTCAATTGCTTGAAGTGGAGAAAAGGGTGACACCAAATCGGGGGGGTGGCATTCAACTCCAAATGAGTTGTTAAATGTATTTGATTTTGGCATTGAAGTTGTTGGTTGCAACAAATGTCCCACAAAAGTAAACAACATATAACACCACAAAAATCTAAAATAGTACAGATTTTGTATATGTAGTAGGCTGATAGTGACAAGTATATATTCTACCGATGAATGGGGCGGTGTTAAGATCGACCTATCGAAGAGATGAAAGTGACTCGATAAGATCGAGACGCACCCAATAGGTCTGTTCGTTAGCTGCACTAGGTTGCGCTAGTGTACACTAGTTCTCAAAAAAGTGTTCGATAGCTGCACTTTTTTACACTAAGCTGTGTTTTTTAGTGTGCCCTGACTTACACTTTTCTGCACTTTTCTACACCACCAAAAATCAAGAGTAGAAAAGTGTAGAACAACAAAACAGCTGTTTTGTGTCAGTTAATCACTGTATGCGGCCAAACAGCTGTTTTCAGTCAGTTGCGGCTTTGAGTATTTTAAAGCAGATTAACATTGCAAGTTTGGAAAAAAAATGCAGAATGGCAACTGAAGAATATATGGAAGAGGAGTATTTGCAGTTCTAATTTGAAGGTTGTATTTAATAAATTCTTTATTTTTTTTAACTTTTAAATAACATAAATACTTTGTCAAAACATAAATACTTTACACTTTGGATTGTACTTTGGGTTTTTAACTTTCCATAGTTTCAAGCAATCCACACACCACCGGAATTATAAGCACAAAATGTAAAGATATGGAATACTTTCTCAAAACATCGAAAGAGAAAAAATTTGTTACCATCGATAGTATCGATAGTTCTCCCAGCACTAGTGCAGAACATAAATGAAAATGAAAGAATAAAATACATATATAAATTAAGCTATTTATGAGCTCGAATTCTATACATGATACAATTGATAAATTGTGAATACAATATAAATACAGATTAATTCTTTTGAAAAAAATGGTTAAACTGAATAACTTGCAACAACAACAAAAGCTCGAAAGTTATCGACTTGAATATACACCCAGTACTATCTTATCCATCAGTTGACAACTGCTTAACTTATATTTCAACCCTTTAGGGTAAGTCAGTCGTTTAACATATTTCATTTCATTATATTTAAATCTCAATCAATTGAACTTATTTACAATCGCATTGCGCCTGCAGCAAGCTCCATCAATACTGTAATACTTTAACAAGTAATTACAAGCAATTTGTAAATAAGCAGCACAAACTTAATTTGATAGAGATTTTGTGAACCCGTTGGCAGTACTAAGTACATATTTAAAATGGAATCATTTATTTTGTTGCAGTCATTGTTGATTTGGCATTGTATTTGTTTGCCAGCTCGCACTTTCAAAATTTAATTAATTGTGTTTTCAGTGAAATTAATTTATTCCCGATGCCTGAATGAGGTGGAAACTTAACATTTTGTTAAGCTGCCGCTGCTGCTGCCGCTGCTGTTGTTCTTGGCAAATGCCAAAATTTGTTATGTTGTCAACTCTGCTGCGCTTCAATTAAACTTGCAAACAAAACTTGACGCAGCCCGCCATGCCATATGCATCACATGAGCTAAATATTGCCTCTGCTGCCTGCATCTTGCCTCAATTTTAACTAGATCCGTTTTTAATTAAACTCAACTGCAAACAAAGTCATTCAGCAGTCACCAGCCAGCCATCCATGCCTTGTATATGCCTTAGCGCATTTAACACGCAGCTGAGGTTTCATACCAAAACCCAAGCTTCTAGCCAGACCTCAGCAGCTATCCCAGTCTGAAGTTGTTTGCACCTATGTTTGTAAGCCTCGTTCTTGCGTTGTGTCATCCTTGCTTGTTTGGGATTATGCCGAAATGCAATTTGCATTCGTTGCAAGGCGTTCCAAGGTTTTCCGAGGACAGCAGCAGCAGTAACAGCGACATGCGCGTATTAATTTTAAATTGACTGTGAAATTACAATGAGAGTTTTGTGCAAAACGTCTGAATAGAACTGCCACGCTTTTGTCCCTTCTGTGGTATCCTGCTTTATATTTCTAAAGAATCTTTGAGGAAGCCTTACACATCTTTTTTCTTCCTATAAACGATCGCTTTGTATGGCTACTTTGTTGACCTTCGCCCGATAAGAAAAGCGTTTGTAAGAATGTTAAAAATGTACCAAGTAACATATTAAAAATATTGGAGCACATATGTTGGATTTAATCTTTGGTATACAATTAATAAAAATCTTAAATAAAATGCATATTTTGCCAGCGGCTCTTATTTTTAATAATATTCATTGTTTGTCAAAGTTGTTTTTATTGATATTTTTTTCACAAATTAAATGATAATTTCAACAAAAACTGATTTCCAGATTGCTTTTTATAAAACAACAATCTTTTTTTGGACCAATTTTAATCGGTTTTTCTCACAGCAAATAAACTTATGACAGGCCAATATAAGCCCGAGGGTTAATATTTATTTTAAAAACTTTCGAAAACATTTTAATAATAATTCATGGCTTTGGTTGATTTAAAAAAGAAATGTATGTACATATTTTCAGCAGGTAAGTAAATTTGTATAAATCAGAAATATTTATTGAGCCAATATGGTGAGTTTATTCCGGTTGGTTTTTTTGTATCTGCTGGAAATCAACAGCTACAATAAGAGAGAACATACCACTTGCATAATCACATGCTTCGCATCTCTAGCCAATGTGTGGCAAAGTGTTGCCAATTTAACTCCCTCCCAGCCCTCCTAACACCCACAATATCGTTGGCAAAGGATACATGCAGTGTGCCAGGACAATCTTGATTACGATAGAGAGCCACAAGCATTTTGCTTGGCTTTAGATATGTTTTTATTGCATTCACTCGAACAAGTTCCGCTTCGCTGCGCATTTCAATTGCCGCTGGGCAACAACAGAAATAAGTATGTATTAGATATAAGAACAAGAATGGGAAAAACCAACCCAATGACATACATTTCGCCGCTAGTAACAATAATTTTTATTATTATGCGACCACCTTCAAACATTGGCTCGCTGGCCATGTAGATGAGCTGCTGTCTCGCTGCCATCATTCTGATGACTCTCAGTTAGCAAATAACATCTTCAAACAATACCGTTTGGATTCGGGCACGAGGATGCGAAGAGTGGCGACTGGCGTCGCAGTTAGTCAATAAAATCGAACAGCTGCCATTAAAATCATTTAAATGTTATTGTCTCTGTGCCATGCCGCAAGTTATTTCTACTTTGGTGCTTCTCTGGCATTCTCTCGATGCTCATTCTGCTGACTCAGTTAAAGTTTCCCTTGTCTGTCCCCCTTCTGTTTTGCCTGGTTGCGAGGCAACCTGGTTGCTGACTCCTGCAACTGGCGCTTTGGCTCACTTTTGCTTTTTGTGCTTTAGAGCAAAATGTGTGTCTGTCAGCAAGTTGCACTTGAATAATACCCTGGGGCGTAATTGCTTTAAATGTCTTTGTATGAATGCCAAATGTGAAGTAGGCGGCGGCAACGGCGGCGTCGTCGCCATTGACAACTCTTTAAAAACATCACAGGCTTACAATTGGAAACTTTGAAATGCTTGAACGCGTTTATTGAAAAGTTTTAAATGACATTTGAACGACCTTTGTAGTATTAGCCATTGGGAATACAAGATGACTACGTTTTGTTCGATAATGGTAATTGAATTGATGATAGTTAAAGAAAATTAAATTGTTGACTTACATTCTTTGCACTTTTCAATGTCTACCGGCGCGCGTCTACATAAACTTATTGATGAGTCTCATCACCACACTTCCATGTTATATTTGATAGTCTCAACACCACACTTCCATTTTATATAAGATTAAACACTAGTTTACAACATTTTGATCAACTTCAACTTGAGTTTATTAAAAAGATGACAAAATTATAAGAGCTGCCCACTCGACCGCTAAAATTATTGAAGTCGGCAGATCGTGCGTAGGTGGTAGCACCCCAGATCGATAAACTACCGATGAATGTGGCGGTATGTGGATCTCACAATCGAATAGATCGATGCGCATTGCGCACCCAACTTACCATGAATTTGTTAAAAGTGAAGCGAGCAGAACGACGCGAGAAAAAATAAAACATTAAAAATATATTAAACCACCGGCTACATCATCAAAGTCTTTTTTGCATATTTGAAAATGAAGATAGAATTATAAGTAATATCGTTTTTCATGTGTTGCACATTACCTTAAGAGCCTTCGAGTAAGTTATTCGAGTTTTGGCATAGCTTTATGCTAAAATAAATATTATATATTTTAATGACAGAGCAACATGACAGCAGACAATTCGCATAAATGATTCAACAAGTTTCCGGCGTGCGAGATGTGCAAATTTAAGACAAAGAACGGCAAACAGCGACATGCAGATGTAAAAGCGGGCTTAGGGCTAAAAACCCACACACACACACACACACACACGCAAACAAACAAGTAAGATAAACCAACACATGCGCCAGAGCTTGCTTGTTAATTAAGAATGTGAAACAAAGTCATAAAGGAGACAAACACCAACAACAGCAGTAGTAGGAGCAGCAGTAGCAGCAGGTAAAAGCAACAACAACAAAGCTAAAAAGAGAAGATGCAGAAAAGCAACAGATACACAAGCAAGTACATAGTGTCTGTGTATTTGAATCTGTGTGTGAGGCATGGTTCGCTTATTAAAATATGTACTTTGCTTATGCACAGCAAAATCATTCATTCAGCCTGTCATTCATTCAATTTTTTTCGTTTTTCTTGCTTAAAGGCTCAAATGTCTCATAGATTTCTGTGCGTATCATATGATGGAAAGGCAACGCAATATTATTTCTTTCCATTTTGGGCACCGCAACTGTCCCGTTTTAATGAGCAAATTCGATTTCATTGTCACGCATGCAAGCGAAGGCGTACGACATATAAGCAGAGCAAGAAAAAATTACGCATACTCGGCATGTGCCTGCGCGGACAGACAGCAAACGTGTCTGGGAATCCGTTTCGTGGCCGCACTTCTCTTTCCAATTCCACACAGCACTTATCCTTATATCAGGCTCATAGGCGGCGCGACTGTATTTATTAATACATATATATATGCAAGACGCGTTGCTTTTGTCAGTGGACCATGTACAAGGGGGTTAACGGGGCATTGCCTCAGGATTGTGGACACAGCCTGTAATTATTTATGTATATAGAATTATTTATGCATGTATTAATGTTGGTATGGACACACATACATGTGTACCTAAATTAAATGCAATTTGAGTTGATTTTAACCCCAGGCCAACAGTTGTGAAAGACTACGTGTTGCGGTTAGTTCAGTACAAAGCAAGTTAAAGGTTAAATATTTAAAAACTGGCAATAAAAAGTACGAGCTCTTTGCGTTATAATCGATTATATCATATACAAATATTGCTCATACTCAATTTACATGCAGAGCAGGAAACTAATCAGCATATTAGGGTGACGATGATAATCTCGTTTAAACGCTTTTCTATAAGCTAAAGTGCAAGTCTCTCAAAATTACTCAATGTCTAAAAATGGCTGACAAAGGACTTGCAAAGCACATTCCACAGAGAATGCCAATATGTGTGTGTGTGTTGGTGTGCAACATCCGCAGTCTTTGTAGCTTCGTTGTTATCTGCAGCCGCCTACACACACACACACAACAGCAACAACAAGAACAAAATGCATATATGCAAATTTGATGTTTTTTTGTATATTTTTTTCTCTTGTCAATGCCACACATGCGAGTATTTGCATGCTTCTTTCTCTTTTCCTGTTCTCATCTCTTTCACTCTTTTTCTGTTCGTAAATAGTTTCTTTATCTAACCCCGTTGTGCTACTCGCTGGGTTTGCAATTTTCAGTTTTAAGTAGAGCGGAAAATTAAAAACAAATTTGCCGCATTTTCACTTTACTTGCAATTTCTTTTCTTCGACTTGTATGTACCTGCAAATTGAATGCACTATTCTTGTTGTTATTCCTTTATGCCAAAATATGCAGAAAACAGAATAATCTTTATTTGTGCATATAGTATGGTTATTGCCTTAGTCTTGTTAATAGTTGAGTTGAAGTGGCAACAAAACCGTTGAAGTATGCACAATTTTCATCAAAGTTTAATGGATCTAAAAACAAAATGGTGTTCTCTCTACGTATGTGTGTGTGTATTAGGCTGTGCCTATATAATGAAAGTCTAGTAGCTAAGCAGTTAGCAAATTTGTTGATGACAGCTCAAAGGCAACGAGCCATATGCACATTTTTGGCCATGCAGCAAGCAGCAAAACCAATTTGTGTTTTGGGGCTGGGCTGATATCGAATTTTTGTTTGGCTCTTTTTGGCCATGGCCAATACACCTTAATTACTGGCAATTATGCGCTCAAAAGCATAAATGATGAGTAGGCGATTGCAGCTGCCAAACTGTTATGACTTTGAGTTTGAGCACCCAACCCATTTAGTTTTGTGGCGTTCTCTCTCTCAAAGGGTTTTAGGCTTTCTGTTTGATAAAAAAAAAAGTAGTAGAAACTTTAACGGCTCTGACACTGCAGATTTTGGGTACTAGAAACTTTTATTTCATTTGCACAACGCTCGTAATTAAGTTAAGTAAGTGCAGATTTGTCGAACGTCGTCGAATGTCGTCGAATGTCGTCGATTGTCGTCGTCTGGTAGTTGGCTCCTGCTGCTACGTAATTGTGCCTGCAGTACCATTAAGTTCTTGACTACGACTGAGAATTTCTCCTTAGGCGTTGTTGTTGTTGTTGTCGTTGTCTGTAATTTCTTTAAGCTGATTTACGCAAAATTGTGTAGCAAAGCGTATAAGTTGTACACAAAAGCTTTTGCTGCAAAAAGCAATATGCAAATAGAGCTAGAGATTTTAACTCGGCTGGGCTGGGCTGGACTGGACTGGGGCTTAGCTGCAATCAATATTCAAATCCACTTAGCATTCGAATTTGACGTTATCAAATTTTGGACGATTTTTGACTTGAAGCAATTGGACATTGTACCGTTTTAGCTGCAGCCATTTGCTCGCTGTTGTATATCGTACTTTTGTATTTATTCTAATCTAAAAGTTTTAATTTTGAGCATCAGTCAAGCGACACAGTTGGCCCTTTGGCCTGCCCCTTGGAGCTAAACTAGCGATTTTGATTCAGATTCAGATTCGTTCGTTCGTTCATCCACTTGAAATGAAATGCAAATCCTTTTGAAAAGCCGAGTTTCATCCTCACCCAAAGGATCTTTGGTTGTGTTCGTACCACCTCCTTCAACCTTAGTTCATTATTATGCCAGGATATAACCTTTGTCTCGAATTAATTAAAATGGATTTACATGAGCTCAAAATGTCGCAAGTGAGCGCCATGGCGTCCAACAAAGGCACCTTTACACCGCAGCCTCCACTTACCCTTCCACACTGTGTTTGGGGTCCTGGCATTTTATACTTTTTTGCATGCATAACTCCAGGACTTCTTTTTGAGCCTGACCCGACCCACAAACGAACGGACTCAGTGACAGGACTAACGGACTGACTGTCAACTTCAAGCGCGGCACCGCAGATAAATATTTATATTTCGCATTTTAATCTTTTGTAATTTTAAGTCGCGTCATACTCTCTATGCGCCTTGACTCCCCCGAGGCGGCATCCACACCTTCAACCTCTTCTCTCTAGCCTCTCAGCCACCCGCTTTTTACCTCTTTATCTTCTTGTGCTGTGTGTTGTTTTGTGCGCTTAACTCTAGCTATTTGCTGTTTTTGCTATTTGGCTATGCTTTCTGTTGACTTTTCAATTTGAAAGTTGAAAGCACTTAGGTTTATTAGAACGAGAAGCGTGGAGTTGGCTTCAAGTGCCTTCCCGTTCTCCTTTTATCTTTAACTTCTACTTACGGAAAGTGGGGATTTTGTGTTATTTTTTTTATAAATATATATATTTAACTGGATTTCTAGGATAATTTACGACTAAATACAGAGACAGAGAAAAGAGGAGAGAGAGCTTAGAGAAAAGATATGTTAGAATCCATGTTTGTTATAATATTGTTTTGATTTTATTTATGTTAAATAAGTTTTTTAATCCCATTTAAAGGTTTAAAAGTGTTTTTCAAACGGGTTTCCTCACTGGTAACAGCAATTATCAATAACTAGTTGGATACCTTAAATTTATGTGTGTCGTCGAGCTCATCATTAAATCATCAGCGCGTTCGTAGCGTGTAGCGTATGTACGTATGGCATCTAATACTGTAAAATTATGCATTTAATTTTATGAAATGATTTTTGATAATATAGAATCGGTCTGAAAGTTTTTGGGAGCGCGATGTGCCGCAGAAGACGAACGAGTTTTTCAATGAATTTTTTAGATGTTATACCCCGATTCCACTACAAGCCGAATGCAAGTATGTAATTGGAACTCGGGAATGTTGCTTCCGTTTGTATGCACAATGAGAATCTTGTTCAAATTTCCCCGTTGGTCGGTTGCATTTCCCAGTTGGTCGAAAACAGATGTTAGAATTTAACCTAACAGAGCACTGAACAGCACTTTTACATAGTCAATAGTATGAAATTTCCTATCGATACTAAATTTAAACAGTGCCAATTTGGGTAAAACAGCAGGTGGTCATCAAGTGCATGAAAAAAAAAAACAAAACCCCTGTTAAAACAGGATGTGGATGAGTTGGATTTGTAGTGGAATCACCTACATCCGCGACTTGCTGTTAATGACGGATGCAACCTAATGGAATTAGGGTATTAGAGGAGAGTGTTTAAAATGCTGGTAGCTCAATTGCCTGGCAAAGATGGAAACACTTGATAAGCGCATAGCCATTGCACCGTAAACATTGGGATCTTGTGGAAGACTGCTTGTGGATTGCAGGTGGATAAGATCGATGCGAGAATGTTGTTAAGTGGCTGTTGGTTGTCAAATTCATCATTATATCAAAGTTAAACTTGACAATGGCTATATGTGAGTTTACTTTTGGGACCCATTTGAAGGTTGAACTGAATATGGCTATATAAAACATGTAAGTCGCATTACCCACATCAAAATAAACGCGTCATGGCCATTTTGTGCCTTTGCTCGAGCGAAATTAATTTCAATTCACATTTAAATGCAGTCAGAGTCAGGCAGTCCGACAGGAGCCAGGCAAACATTTGACCTGACCTTGTTGCGCCTCAAGGCGGTGCTGGTGCTTATTTTTTATTTTTTATGCCTACAACTTTACGTATTTTTCCTTTCTTTTTAATACCATAATTGGCTTACTGATGAAGGTTAGCGGTAGGCAACAAAAAAAAAACATCGAGCAAAAATCAACACAAATAAAAAGTATCGAAAAAAAGGGAACGAAAACAAGAAAAAAAAAATAAAATGAAACTACCGTAAAGCAGGACACAAATTATTCAAGAAATATATTTTGACAGCACTTTCGTTGTTGCCACTTAAAAAGACAACCTTGAAATGAAAGCAAAAAAAAAAGGTTTCGCAATATTTAAGATTTATTAGCTAAGTGCACTCGCTTTGTAGCTAAAGCTAAGCCATTTTTGGCTCTCAATCTTAAATAACAACCATAAAAGTGCCAAACGAGCCAATTGCGAGTATTCAATTCATTTAATTTAGTAGTAATGCTGTTTTGCCTTGAGCCATAATGTTTTAAATTTCAATAAGCAACATGGCGCATGCTTAATATTTATTTAATTTCGAATTTTTTCTACTGATTCAGCTGCATCAAATAGTTTTTAGCTTAGTGCGCTTTTGCATTTGCAATTTGACATTTCCAACTATTTTCATTTTGTGTCGTCGTCAAGTTCATTTTGCCGGTTTGCGCAGTTCAAGCACTTGAGACGAGCTCAGAGTTTTAGCATTGTTGCAAGCTACATCAATTTTATTGACTTTTGCCATCGTTCCGCTCGATTGAATGCACAATTTCATTAGCAGGCGTGCCACATGCAGCTGTCTCTATCTCTCTCTCTCAACTGGTTCGCTGCTGTGGCATCTTTTGGGATGACTGCACTGCATTGTTCTGCAGTTGAACATTGAATTGCTGTGATTCAACGATTCACAAATGCACAACTGGCAACTGTTCCGACAGAGCTCGGCTCTGGCATTTTTGGCAATCGATTGTTTTCTAGTTGACAAAAGGCAAGGGGCTCAAATTGTTGTCATAATTCAGCAATGGACGCGACGAAAGGCGACCAACGCCTTCACATAATCGCATTAACAACTTGCCTGACACCAGCCAAGTTAAAACTTTTAATTTAATAAAGCCAGTCATGAACAGCAGCAGAGTTAAAAGTCGTCTAATACAACAACAACAAAATCAGTTGTTACAATATATATTTATATATAAAAGTACACAAGAGCATCATCATCTCAACATGGCTGAATTCCCAGCAAGGCGGATGCTAAGCCAAAAAACTTTTAATTAGTGAGTAGGCTTGCCAAAGTTTTTCAATTATTGCCACCTGCAGCACAAACCCGCCCTTGACCACCGCATAGAAATAGTAGTAAGCCCCAATTTGATTTCAAATTAACAGCCAATATACAAAACACAAAAAGTGCTAGCCAAATGGATTCGCGTGAGGCCAGTCAAAGGTTTTAAAGTCCTTTTGGGTTAATTAACCCAAAATGATGGCAACGGGTGTAAATAATTTTGGAGCCAAAACTGATCTACATAATAGTTGACTATAAAAAGCCTTGCTTCAATGCTGCTCGCTCCTCGAGCGCTTTATAAATAATTATGGCTGCCATTTGGTAGTATTTATACATATATAACTCTCTGGCTGCATGATAAATGCCGTCTAGACGCTTAGCATAGCTCTGTACTTGGCTTCATTTCTATTTGATAACTGCAGTCAGCAAGCGGCTCGCTTCGTTTGCTCCTGCGACCGCCCAAACTCCGAACGGCGGCTGCTGCTGCTGACATTCGATTTGGCCGTTTGGCAACTAAATCCATTTCAGTTTTTGACTGCCATCAGCGAGGAGCAACGACAACGACAACGACACCGACAATGCCATAGTATCGGCATCCCGCTAGGTGGCCATTTTTTATGCGCTCAGTGTGATACCGAAAAACCAGAGACCTGTCTCTCAGCCCCTCCTGCCCGCCTGCCTGTCTATCTGTCTGTCTATAAACGCTTGAATGGTTGACTGTCTTTAAATGGCTGCTGGTCGCAGGCAGTGCGTTTAAGTAAATCGTTTGAATATATGTATATAAAGTACAAAATAACTATAATCACTCCGGCATGAAGTCTTAAATTTCTTTATGTATTTTAATTGCAATTTCTTTGTTCACTCATAAATTTTCATCAAATCGAGTATAATACGCATTTCAGCTGCAACATACAAAATTTGATGCAGGAAATAAGTCAAATTTTCATTTCATACTCATAAATATGAATAAAAACTGTTATATTCTAGTCAAGGCAAGGCAAGGCAAGGAAAGGCGTTGGCTTAATGCGTTGTAATCCCAACTCTCTCATGCAGCAGTAGTATTTGTCGGTCGTATTCAGATTTGTTTCGTGCTACTTTCTCGTATATTATTAACTTTTGCTTGACGTTGTCGTTGTGCTCTTTGTGCACTCCACTCTCAGCTTTTAACCATGACGCGTCATACTTTTCTACAAAAGACGAAGAAAACGAAAAAGAAGAAGATGAAAAAGTCGCCACATAATGAGCTGCCATGACAACAGAGAGAAAGCCATCAGGCTTGCACCAGGCAGCAACTGCAACTGCAGAACGTCTACTTTGCAAATTACTTTCACGCTGCCAACATATATCCACACAGCCAGCCCAAGCTAAAGGCAGTGAAAACCTCAGTTACGTTAGGCGTTCAATGTGTGGGTTGGGTTGGGTTGTAGGCTGTGTGTGAGAGACTGTGGCACTCGGGAACTACTAAGCACTTGTGACATGTCGTGTCGCATGCATATGCAACATTTGTTTTCGCTGCGCCGACATAATTTGCATCAAAGTGCTGTGAAAAGTGTGTGTGTGTGCAGATGGAAAAAATATAATAATAAAAAAAATGGCAAAATAATAACGGAGTTCCTTTAATTTTCACGCCACAACATGACTAGTAGGTAGTGCACCGAGACATTGACAACAGTAGCCCAGAGGCAAAAAAAAAAGAAAAAAAACAAAAATTAAGGAAGGTAAGCTTGAGAGTCCCAGACCGGCAACTTGAACGGTTAAGTACTGCGCACTTTCCCACGGCAGTCAAGTCAACTGAAAACGTGACAGGATATCCTGCTGTTGGCTGCTTCAACTCATCCCGACTGCTGCTGTCGTCACTGATGATTACGTTGCCTGCCCACAGCGCTCTTTCTTTCTTTCATTCTATCATTCATTCATTCGTTCTTGCTGACAAGGTGAATGAAGAACGTAGCACTTAATGTGCGACACATTATAATTTGGCAGTTGAGTGAGTTGCCCGAAAAGCTGAGGCTGGTTTGCATCAATATTTCATTTGATTATTATTTTGGCAGCTGAGTTGACTTTTCTCTCACAACTACTCGCCAACAATAGTGAAATCATTCTACGAATTCAGTCAATTAATTTGGTAATTTATTTACAAGATTCATCCGTTGTTTTTGTTGCAACTTGCAACTGTAAAACTCATTAAAAGACTTGGCAACAAAGCAAACGGAATCTCATGACTTTTGTCCCTAATATACTACTATGTAGCAAATGTGCAGACAAAGTTTTCGGTGAAAAAAGGAAATACATTTTACTATAGATATTTGTGTGTGTGGCATTTGTGCGTCAACATTTGCATAAAAGTTATGACAAGCTAAAATGTGAAAATAATTTATAAGTTAAATATGACAAATGGCATATTTTTCGGGCAGCTGCATTTTTGGTTGACAACTTTACAAGTTACGAAACATTTTGCTAGAAACGTAAAATGGGTGAAATTATTTTCCGAATCATTTACAAAATTTAATGAAATAGATACGGCAAATAATAACAAAAAAAACTGCGGTAAGAAAGTTGTCGTTTGTCTGAAATTTATATGCAACTGTGGTTCCAGCCACTCACAACAACATTATATGCTAATAGCAAACATTCAGCCATAAAAAAGGGCAAACCAATAACTATTATTTGCATCAAGGCCGAGGCATAAAATATATATTGGCTTAAATTGTTATTCAAATATTTATGCATATTGATGCAGATTAAATAGAGCTGCTTTTAACTTTTGTTGTGACCTTTAAACAATGATTCAAATGTGGCATATTCGGCGGAAATATATGAAATCTTTTCTAATTCTATTCTGTTTTTTATATATTTGTTATTTTTGTACTTTAAAGTTTATTTACCGTTATTCGTGACACTCAAAAGATCTTTCTTCTACGACGCTAAATCTTACATTTGTATCGATACTAATATAATCGATACCTACGATAATAACGGCAGCTCTGCTCAGCGATAATTATCTTTATGCCTTGTTTTAACAGCTGACTGACCAGGGCTACAATAACACAACTTCCGACTCCCACAATTATTTATTATAATTTCAAACAGAGCATCGCAAAGTTGGTTACACTTCACCGTCTCGTATTAAAATATTATGTTTTTGCTTACAAGAGAGTGCGTGATAAATCAGTTTATCGATATGCAAATGCATAAAAGGTTTTTGTATTTAACTTTATTTATTTGAATATGTCGTTTGTCGTTTAAATAAATATTCTTTGATTCAGCTTTTTGTTGTTGTTGCATTTGTATTTTATTTGTGTTGGCAATTAGAAATGTAAATTGTGAAACTTGCCCCATAATGTTATGCCAAAAACAAATAGATCATATAATTGATTTCGAAAACTAATTGAGAATGGATTTAAAAAAAAAATAAAAATGAATAGCTGAGCAGCATATAATGCATAATTTAAATATACCCATTGTACATTGTACGCATTTTAATAATTAATTTCATTTTTTTGCCGAACAATCAGCTGTGTGGCGGCAGACAAACAAACCGAATAAACAATAATCAAATGCGAAATGCAGATTATAAATTGTGGTTTTCGCTCATTAAAAATATAATTTAAGTTACGCCGTAGTGCAAAATTCACAATAATTATGTTAATATGTATATTTTGTTGGCTCGTTGCACTTGCCAAATTAGTTAGCTGCTGGCCGGCCTTGGGTTCGAAATGATGTGAAACACAACAAAATAATACACACATACTATAATTTGTGTTTATTTAGGCATAAATTATACGCTACGCTAAATTATGTTTAGCTTACTCAGCTCAGGTGCATATCAATTAAAGCGAACCAGAGTTTAAGCCAATTAAATGAATTTATTGAACGAACCGAAATGAACAATTTATGGCATGTTTTTGGCACATTTTTAGCCTAAGCCCCCAAAGAAATGCCATTGACACACCAAATTTATTGCACTTTGTGTTTTGTACAAGTCGTATACGTAATATCGCATTTTTGGCTTTGTTTGCGTAAGAATCTGAAGCTGTCCAGTGTCCGTGTCCGTGTCCGTGTCCGTATCCGTGTCCTTAAGCAGTTATTGTTTTATGTCAATGTGTGTGTGTGTGTTTATGTTTGGCTCCATTTGTTTTCATTTACAAGTATTTCACTTTGAAATTTATTTGCCCCGACACATTTTTATGGCCCAAGCTGGCGGCGGCCCTGACTTTGTGTCGCCCCAGTCTTTTAAATTATGTATATGCAGCGCTTAAATTAAAATTTATCTATCAATGCCATTTGTGTTTATATGAAAAAAGAAATCGGATCAAGCATGTTCCACTCTGATTCCAATTCGATAACATTGAATTTCGTTGCACGAATTCAACGTGATTTCCGTTGTGACAAGTGACGGAGCTCGAGCGTTTCCGTTGTGCCCGGAGTGCTGCTGGCAAGTGCTGTTTTAATTGGCAATTCGCTTGAGCTCGACGGCTCAAAGAGTTAATAAAATGAATGCCGATTTCATTGTTTCCGCTAACAGCAAAGAAAGAGAAAAAGAGAGAAGGCAATCAATAACTTACCTTTTTTTTTTTTAATAGCCAAAGTTTCAGCGGCGAAGGCGCACTTTTAATTTCATTTTTCGATAAAAAAAAAAAACATCAATGGCCCAGGCAACAGCTGCAGCAAGTGCGCTCGTGAGCCGCGCCACTTTTAAAACATAGTCTTGAGGCACAGAGCCATTATGGCAAAGTACCCGCCATGTTGCATCCTATATTGTATATAGTGTATATTTTTTTTGTTGGGCTTATATTTTTACTTATTTTGGGAACTGTCTTCCGCTTTTAGTAAAATGGCAGCGTTGACGACAGACAAAAACCTTTTGCGAGTCGCAGCTTTTAAAATCCTTTTGCTTAAGCTTCATCTTGTTCTTTGCATTTTTTGCATTTCGTATCATACAACTACAACTCGTTGTACTACTACTGTATATATTTTATTGTGCAATTGTATTTGGTGCTCATGAGAAATTGTATGCGTGCAAAGACGCTTAAAAGTTTTGCTTCAGTTTATTTCTTGATAAGAGTTTTGCTGCACTTGAGCCCCCCTCAAGTTGTGTGCCATTGTTTATCTGCCCGAGCGCTGAATGCTGAATGCTGGCTTAAAACTTTCTTGTCTTGTATTTCGATTTGAAATTTTAATGCTTTTTACAATGTTGTTGCAGCTTTAACTCTCGCTTATCTCTCTACATCGCATCGTATCGCAATGCATCTCACATGCAGCGTGCATTGCAAAAGTAAGTATTAAAGTTGCCACTTTTTTAAAGCACACTACTGAAAAAGAGATATGTGATACAGAGAAAGTAGACAAACATGAAATCAGAGATAAGATACATTTCAAATTGACATGGCAACAAGCATCATGCTTGAAGCATATTAATTTATAATACAATTCACATTTTCTATTTATACTCGCTTCCTTTCATGAATTTCCTTGAATGGGATAATTTTATATGAAGGTTAACAGAAATGAAGATACAAATCAAAACTCATAAATAACAAGTGGAACCGACTGCGATATAGCCTTTAACGTTGACGTTTAACGGATGCCAGAAGGCATAGTCGTACCAAGTTTGGTAACTCAAGCTGTAAGGATTTCAGTAATATGTGAATGTATCGATTTTCTGTAAAGGAACATATCGATTACCCAGCAGGCGTTGAACCCCAATCTTGATTAATTCACAGCAACTAGCTAATTTATAAACTTTATATCGGCTGAGTTGTATAATTGTTGGCTCGATGTACCACAAATTAGTTGCTATGTCAGTTGCTATATATTCGTAGTTGGCATTTCTAGCGCCTTGCTTCTGAAGGAAATAATAAATAAAACGTCAGACTATTGCCTGACAGCGTTTTCCTTTGTTCACTTGAGTAAAACAACAACAATAGCAATAGCAATAGCAATAGCAATAGCAATAACACCATACAACAACAACAATATCATTATAAAACACCGTTGACATTTGCCAGTGACCGAAACTGTAAAAATGTCCAACATTTGCCTGTGAGTAGCAGCAGCAACAAAACACGTCTGTCTGCCAGCTATAAAAACGGCGAGAGAGCTATTTACAGGGATTGCCGTTGTTGTGGTTTTAGTTGGCTTTGGCTTTAGCTTTGGCTTTGGCTTTGCCTTTGTCACTGTTCTTGTAGTTGTCGTTGTTGCTTTGCACTTCCGTTTCCGCTTCTGTTGCCAGCAGCAGACTTGGCACTGGCGACACATCGTCTGCTGTCAGCGTCAGCGTCAGCGTCAGCTTCAGTTTGTGCTTTGTGCTGCTTTGCTAACATTAAATCAATATTTCTTACCCGTATCATTTGCAGGCTAGCCTTAGCTCATGTAGAAGTTGCTACAAACTTTGCCGCAAATATTAACTCAGCTAAAGTCAGCGACAACAGCGGCAGTAACAGCAGCGGTAAATGCAGTAAGGTTAATTACTTGCACTTGCCATTTGCACTCGAGAGTGGCAAGAAGCAAGCAATGGATCTGTCTGTACAACACCCGCCACCAACTGTTCTAGCGAAGTTTGCGTTCAGAACTCCACTCATTAGCAACTGTTGTCTTTAGTTTTCACTCACAAAGATTCTGTTTACTTTTGGAGAAAGTTAATTATATTGAAGCATGTAGCAATTACATTCAACTGCATGAGTTTCGTGGATAAGTTGGATGATTAAAAGTCTTTAACATTTAATTGTTATATGAGTTTAAATATATTTTATAATCTGAAGTACTTTTCAATGCAGTCAAATCATTAAGTCAAATACAATCTGCATTCTGTTTTTCTTCTCTTTTTGTTACTGATTTGTTTCTTTACTTTATCTGCGAAAAAAGAAAAAACAGAAAAGTGTGCTAAGATAATAAATGGAAATGTCTTGCTGCCAAACTTTCTTTGTATTGGCAGTGGAAATTAGTTTCAAGTGTAGCAAACTTTTAATGAAACGAGCTGTGCAACTTGAGTATGCCTCTCAGTAAAAAAGAAAAACGTAGTACTTTTGGACTTACGCGATTTGAGAAAACTACCAAAAGTAAGTGAGAATTAATGACAGAACTGTGAAATGTTAAAAATTTAATGAATATCTAAATGCAAATTTCATCTCATTTACATTATTAAATACTTGCACTTAGAAAAAGACAAACTTAAATACAGATTTATTATACTTACTAAGACTTAAAAATATTACAAAAGTATTGTATGTTCAATATTTTTATGACAGCCATTAAAATCAAAACCAGAATTTTGACGCAAGACTTTTAAAGTTTTTACTTATGGTTTTTGCAAATTTTTTTGCCCCTTTGGATATCAAATACATTTTATTGAAAATTTATATATATTTATGCTTGTTTGCCTAAAGATAAATTGGTATGATTTCTGCAATTCGAATTCAAATAATCAATTAACGTTGAAACATGAACAGCGCCCAGGGAAATTATTCGTTTAAATGATAAATAAATATATACATATATTATAAATGCACTTCCAGTGGTTATTTCTTCATTTACCTTTGCAAATTATTATGAAAAAAATGTCTATATTACGTATACGTAGCGTTGCACAGTGTTTTTTGGCCATTTCATTTTCCACTTCATTACATCGTCGTTGCTCACGTTTCATTGTTTGCTGCACATAATAAGCAGCAACGAAATTTTTAATTAACAAAGTAAGCAAAAACGCACGCAGTCAGCTGCTGTTGGCCCAATGTCTTCGATAAGTGTTCGGGGCCAAGAAAAACACATACATACACTAACTAAAAGTATACTCTACGCAGTTTACTTCTCGTTTCAACTATGAAACTTAAGCATGGCCAAAAACTTGGAACGAACTTGTTTATTTTATGCAATTTATGCTTTTTGGTTGCCTGCCAGCAATTAAATGCACTTTTTGGGCGACTCAATTTTGTTTTTAAAGCTCATTAAGCTCATTTGCACTCTGAACCTGAAGCGATTAAAAGCAGGCGTAGCATTAAGCATCATTATAGTATAAATTAATCGTATAATGCGTTTTCATTGAATTAATATTGGATTTAGTTCAGCAAAGCGTTTCAATTTATATTTTACTCTTTTCTTTTCGCACTCTTTGCTTGCATTAATTATTGTACGTTGTTGTTGTTGTGTGTGTGTGCTCACATTTGTGACAAAGTCAAACAACAACATTTGAACATAAATGATTAATTTAATCAAGAGAACAGCAGTGGGCTTATGCATCAATGCTAGTATGTTGGATTAAAACATCAGGTTTATTTTATTCGATAAATACCATAAACGATTATTGAACAGCACAAAAAAAGGAGTAATTTTTTATTTAATCTTTACATAATATATATTTTTTTAGATTAGATGCCGGTACTGTAATGTTTGATATAAAACTTTAATCATGAAAAGGTTAAAAAACACACATTTGAATTATAATTAAGAGAGCTTAAAGATTTTGATCGATTGATTGATTAAAAATCAATTAATTTTTTGCTATTTTAATTGGATCTATTAGGCAATACAATCTACTTTATTTATACAAAAACGCAATTTAAATAGCATTTTGTATTAATGTCATGCCTATTATGTTGATTATTGGTTTCTTTGTGTTCAAAGTATTTTATCAATGCATATATAATTTAAATTTTTGTTTAAATGCCATACAATATTCAATAATAATAGTTACAATTTGAATATGAATGCCGTGCGATTTGTATTGTTAAAAAGAAGCTTATTATGTGCCAATATTGTCAATACAGTTTAACCTGACTTTAACGATTTGTATTGTCGCGAGCTCCACTGAATCTCTCTCCTTTTTTATTTGCTGTGCCATTGGCACAATAGAGTGAGAGGAAATTTAAATTGAGTAAATGGCAAATTGCACACAAAGGTAAATAGTCGAACATGGCATGTGCTACAACAACAACAAAAAAGAGCTCACGTGTCTGGCGCTATTTGCGAATGCCATTTCCCATTTGCATTCACCCATCCCATCAGCTTTGGCTTCGTATTGCCAGCTGTCTATGTTTGTAAGCTAGATCCCCTACTCAGGTGCTAAGCTTGTAGTATGTTGTACGTTGCCAACTGGCATTGTCATTGTTGTGCTGCAAAATTCACTGTACTCTGTACTCGTATTATTTCGTTCGCTTGAACGTGTGTGTGTGTGTGAAGAGCATAAATGAATGGATATCTGATATACACAGAGTAGTACATGCATCCTTCACAACACATACAGAGCACAGTCGTTGCAAACTCATTCAAGTGGCATTATAATAAACTAAGTTAAGGCGACAATTTCCACGTACCTTATTGCTTGTTTGTTTGCATTACATTCGCTGCCGTTCAATTCAAGAACAACTCGCCTCCTTCTGCTACTGATTGCTTCTTCTCCTCAACATGCAACTGCCAGCTGCAGCTGTACAAATAGTTCCCACTCACGAGGCAAACAGTATGCTTATACACTTCCGTCAGCTTTATACATTTTTCAGAGCTATTTTTTTTCACTCGACGTCTGTCGTAATGCATTTTGCATATGCATAAATGTTAATCCATGTGGCACTTAGTCGGGTAATTGCTAAAGTAGTTAGAATGCAGCCAGCACTTATTGTTAAGCAAGTAATCAAACTTTTGCTTACTCTATGCTTTTCTTTGTCTATTCATTTTGTTTGCTTCTCTTTGGCTCGTTAATTAACAAACGCTTTAGTAAAAATAAGTTGGCCATTGTGACATTTTTTTTTAATACTCACAAAGCCAGAAACTATATAAAGTAAAAGTTGCTTCGTCATAGAAAATGTTAACAATTTAAAGGACTGACTTAATTAAATGCAGCTTCTGGCCACAAACAATTCGGAAGACAATGCGTTGAATAAATACATAATTTTCAAGTTGAGAAATTGGCCATTGTTTGAAAATCCCAGCACTTGACAGCGTCGGAGTGACGATAAAAATGCATTAATAATACGCAACGTTTGCCAAAGCAAATGCTGAGTGGGCGAAGGAATATAATGTATGAGAAAAGTGAAAAGAAATGTGTTATTCAGAAGCAGTTGAACGACTTGTCAACGATGCTGTCTCAGCTGCTGTTTCGGTTCTTGGTTTTGTCTTTGCATTATCCTAATTATGATACGTTTGAGCTGCTACCTCTACATAATCGAATATTTACCCCAACGACGATGTTGCCGAAATGATTGATGTGTGTGTGTGTGTGTGGTGTGGTTTGCTATGTGTATCGTACAAATCATCTAATGGCATACCATTCGCTTAACGCTGTGGTTAAGATTGAAGCAGCTCTTTGAGCTAGCAAGATTATTACAAGCATGGTGGCGCCTTAATGTAACTGAAAACCTTTCTGTAAATTAATCTTTAATTTGAATCCGAATTATTAAACCTAACATATGGCCATCAAAAGCTTATTAGTAGCTTGTCAAAGCAGATCAAAGAATCTTTGCAACAGAATCTAACATACAAAATGTAAATTGAGCAATTGCCAAGCAGTCAACACAAGGCACTGCTCCGTTTGAGTATGCCAGCCTTAATTATTAAGTTCTGCTGCTGCTCACAACAACAACTGCAATTATTTACAACAAAAGACAATGAGGTGATTATGCAATTATGATGGACAGCCAGACGGCCAGCAAAGGGACAACCGGGTACAGCCTATCCCTAGAACGTTAACATGTGCGAACACATGTCGACTTTTGACATCGACATTATCAATCGAATCGTATCCAATCGAATTTCATATGCAAGGCAGCACATCATTACATTGTCCAGAAGGCATCGGCTGACAAAGTGCTTTGCCGCCAGCCTGCTCTGCAATTGACTCTGCGTGACTGACTGACTGACTAACTGACTGACTGACTGACTGAGTGAATGAATGAACGACCAACTGACAGCCAATAAATGTCACTATATCAACGCTAAAGTGTGAAGATACGTTTTCAAGCCTCTGTCTTAATCCCCAACCCAACACACACTCCCTGGAGACAGACGGAACCTGCGTGTGAGCGTTTCTCGCTTTCGCTCTCTCTAAAGTGCCAGTTTATAAAGTCGAAACAGGCGGCATGTCACAAAATAATTGACAACGAAGAGCTGATGAAATTGAAACGGACAGTTGGATAGATAACCAAGTGGAAAAGATACAACAGCTAACAGACACACATATGTAAATTATGGCTAACAATAGATACAAATACAATAGGGCAACAGAATCATTTCATTTACTTAATCAATATTGGATACTTACTTTCCTTTTATCTCAAATCTTCTACCCTTTCTCTTGTATACTTGTCAGCTTTTGAATAGCATTTAAATAAGCAACAAGTCATCTAGTTGAGCAGTGAATGTTGTGCTGATTGAGAATAAATTACTTAAACTCCACTGGTCGATTTTACTTAATGCAAATAGTGTATGCTTGAGCAGCCAAGCGTTTAATTTCTCTCCCGCATTGAACAAAGTTCATTAAATGTCAAATGTCTAGACAAACGATTTGCCAAATAGTATAGTAAACAGTCTTTAGCTCGGATGTTGCCAAATGAATCCATTATGGGCCATTTGTGGTGGTCAGAGTTGTGTTCTCTTTCGCTAATGCTCCTAAAGAATGTGGCATTCAAGTAAATAGTAGCATGAAAGAGATTCTCAATTTTCAAAAAATTAAGATAAAAATTCCAACTGTGTCTTTACACAGTGTAATCAATAAAAGATACGTCAGCAGCTCATTTCGCATGCAGCATCAGATGCCGCAGTCTGTAAGCGTTAAATCGTCGACATCGACATGATCGAAAACGAGAGAGAGAGCGAGAGAGAAAGAGACAAAAACATGGTGAAAGGCAAATATTAGCACTGAAAGCTGGCTGGCAGCGTTTTCAATTAATTTCGCCGTATGCATCTTCAATCGTGCATTAAAATGAAAATGTAATCAAGACAACGAAAAGCTGCATGAACAACAACAACGATAACAACAACAACAACAACAGCCAAAATGTATCTCTTCTCGATTCGCTGACCTGGCCAGCAAAAGAAGCACAAGCACGCACGTGGCGTATACGTAACGCCAAGAAATATATAATTAAATTCGTTCCTTCGCTTGGAAAGGAAAAAAAAAGGAAATACAGCCAGTGAACAAAGTTGAAAACCGTTAACAGATTTTTCATTATTTTAAAAATGTGCACCACAAGTGTTGGATATATTTGCGCTCGTCCCATTTAAAATGTCTGTGGCAAGCCTTTACACACACACACACACACGCACACATTCACACACAAAAACACACTGACAGAAAAACACAAATAAATACCCATGAAATGGCACACTGATAGAATAGCGACTATGCCAAATGAATAAAACTGAATGAATGAAATATTCACTTATTCCGGGCTTTAGTAGGCAGCTGCTACTGCTGCTGGTTACTAGTGCAGTTGCTCAATGTCCTTTGGCCGCTTCTTATCAGCTTGCTGCGCTGCGTTGCGTTGCATTTATATTTAAATGTATTTAAACGACCGACAATTTGAGAGCATCATCGTCCAGGCATTGTCAGTGCCATGCACCACATTTATTGTCTGGCTGTTAGTCTGTCTGTCTGTCTTGAACCGGGTTCCGTCACCCCTTTTGATGTCCTATCCATAGCAGCACCAGCAGCAGTACCCCGAAGACCGACAAAACCCATTTGTTTGTGCGTGTTTGGCTTTGGCTGCTTGCGCTGAGATAAAAGTAAATATGTGGCATTGGGTAAAGCTGGCGGTTTCATTTGCTCACATCTCAACTTCCCTTTACTTTCCACTTCTCTCTCTTGCTTTACGCTTACTTCACTTTGTGGAGCACTCTCTCTTTGTGTGTGTATATATTTGTTTTGTGGCTTTGGCGCATTCTTGCATAATTTTAATTTATTTTCGACGCCTTTGGTATTTTATTGAATTATGGAGCACATGCCATTTCGCTTCCCATATAATTGGATTAAATGTATGGCTGTAGTTTGGGGCACTCCAATAGACGTGACTAATGGACATTCTGAGACTAAGGATTTCAGCTTAAACTCATAAAAGATATTTGTTTATTACTGAAACTATTTAATTGTAAATGTAGCTATGATTTATTTTCTGTAAATAGTCCAAGTAATGCAAATAAATATGAATCAAAATGGAATCATATGCAAATGCCCAAGAGCACTGACCCCATATGTCTGGCAGGGAGTTGCATTTGCTGACGGATTCCACAAATACAACACACACACACAAACATTATGTTGCTATGTTGCCACTTGCATTTGTTTGCATTTGCGTTAACACTTACTTCATTTAGCAACAGCAACAGCAGCAGCGTTAACTGTAAAGCGAGAGTTGAGAGTTTAACACAAACATGGGAGAGTAAAGTGCAGTTTGTTTTGCCGTTGGCTGCAGGTTAAGGACCTTCCTTTGAACCTTTAAAATGTTTACTTATGGCCATGTGGGTGACAACGCCCGCGCCAGATTTATTATACCCCATAAATCAACAGTTTATACACTGAGCATATTAACTTCATACAACAAAAATATACTTATTAAATGTGCATTCGTATCAGTTTCAAAGAGTTTACCACTGTTCTTATGCAGGGTATTACATGGCTTTCTAATCCTACTTCTTACGTTTCCTATTTATTTTTTCTTTGCCTCTGTGTATTTATGTTTGTGCTTATGTTTGCTTTGTGGGCTTAACATCGTCTCCAGCCCATGCGCTGCTTTTAATCTTAAGCGCATTTCATTTAACCACAATGGCCATTAAAATTGTCTAGGCTGGCAGCCACACAGAAACAGTTGCACGCACACACTTACACACATGTGTGTAAGTACCTTTGGCACTGGCACCGGCACTGCACATTGCCAACTCTGGCATTTCGAATGTTGCCAGTTGCCAGTTGCCCACTGTCAACTAAATATATATACTTTTTTACCTGTCGACTTATGGGATAGCTTATGTGCTCGCAAACCAATTAAAATGGCCAATGGAATGGTAAAAGCTCTAAGCAGCAGCACTAAGGCATTCTCAAGAAATTAATTTTCAAAGGATTCAGTTTCAGTTTGATATGCGACTTTGTACTTAGATTAAATTATTACTTTTGTTTTGTTGCTTAAGAGGTTACTCCATGCTTAATGTCTAATTTATTATCAGCAACAACATTTTTAAGTTTCAAATTGGTTTTAAAAAAGGATATTTATTATACGTAAGATAAGGTTAGATTATATTCGAAATGCAAAATAAATACGCTAAGTTTTTCATTGTAAAAGAAACAAAAATCTTTCTTTATTCGCTATTAAAACTTATATTTCCAAGCAAAAATTCGATGGCAATCATCGCTGTCACTCAACTTCCTGCTCGGTATTGTCGGTATTGTTGTGTTGAAAGTTGCCAGTTGCTGCATCTGCATCCATTTGCGTCTGCTGCTGCGTGGGTTTAAGGCCATCTTCTGCTTGTGGTGGATGTGTCGTCTTTGTGTCCTTGCTTTTTCGGGATTCGGCCTGCAATTTTTGATTTGCCAGATGCCTTTTAATCACCTTTTTAAGGAATCGCTTATTCTTTAGTCGTTGTTGCTTAATTTCCTTACGGATCGTATCACTTTGCCGTTTGGCTGCGTAGCAGAACATAAAAACCAATGCGATGCTCAAGGCGATGTCGAACGATGAAATATCCCAAAATGAGGGGACATTTTGGTCTAATAAAAAATTTGTTACATTGACCATTTTTTTTTTTTTTTGTAATATTTGTTTAAGCTTTTTTTGTGAACGATAAACAGAAATTTGTTGTGTAGAATTTTCTTGATTTGAATTGATTGCCTGGCAAACGACTGCTACGATTTGAAACGAGAAATTTAAAAACTAAATCCCAGTGCCATACAAGCTCAAGTGTTTGAGACAACAAAGTAAAAGAACGTTAGCTCTACTTGACCGCATCTTAAGGGTTCAAAAAACGATTCTTAACCCGCTGCTTAAGGCTGATGGCTAAAAATGCAGCAAAGCTAAAAAAATACATTTGCGCACAGACTTACTATACAAAGTAGATGTGGCATGAAAATAAATTAAAAATGTGTGAAGCTTAGCACACAATATAAGACTAAGACACACACACACACATACATACATACATATACAATGCACATACTCGTACATAGACATATTAAGAAACGTGACATTGCCAGCCTGCTGCTAAGTACGAACCGTATCTTTGTATATATATTTTAAGTATAAAGCTGAGTTGTGCTTCTATTCATATTTAGCATGCTATGAAAAATGTATACGCAGTCGTCTGTCTCTCTCTCTTTCAATCTCTTTGTCTGACCCAGCACGTGCCCAAAAGCAACAGCAGCTAGAGGCATCTTCTATCAGACCCGTTTAATGACAAAAGTTATGACGACAAATGATTCAGTTGACTTTCACTATGATTTCATGCCAGTGTTTCGTTGTCTGTCACAATGCGACTATGAATCATTTCTAGGTTCAAGCAACGTTCTGTGTTGTTTTTCATTTTCATTCACATTTTCACTTTTGCCCAAAGCAGCGCTGATTTTTTAGCTTCTACAGCTTTGTTTATTTCGAAAGCCATGCTCGTTTATCATTATGCAAATTGTTAATTAATTTTATATATATATATAGATTTATAAACAGTGCAAAATAAAAAAAAATAAAATTTAATTACGCATAATGTGGTTGGGTTTTATGAATTGCAAATAATTATTATGCAAGTCGCTTGATTCGTTTAAAATTTCGCTAGTACTTTGTAAATTGTAATTAGTTAATCAACTGCATTTAGTGCGAGTAAATTGAAAAAGTTGCGATTAAATATATGCAAATTAAGTTGTTAGTTTGAACGTCCTTATCATAACATCAGATGAACAGTAAATTGAAAATAATTTGTTATGTGCGCTGCGATTATGTTTAAAACATTAAAAACAACAAAAACTCTTTTGATTTTGATCATATACATCGTTCTTGTTTGCACTTAATCAATAGTTTTGTGATAACTTTGAATTGTGTCAAGTTTAATAACATCATAAAATATTCCAATCTCAATGCTTGAGGGTAAATTAGAACACACATTCTAACTTCGAATTTCCGAATGTTTTCTAGTAAAACTTTGTATTTAGTTTTGATTATCAAGGACGAGGTCAATTTATGGCCGGACATTAGTCAGCATTTGGTCGAAGATGTTTCTCAAACAAGGCTAAATGGCAAACAATTGGTTTGAGGCCTTGAGAAAAAGCAAATAAACTGGGCTAAGTTTGGTTTGGTTAGACGTAAAACGAGAAAGAGAAACAGAAAAAGAAAGGGACATTATCTTGTTAGTCATAAATTTAAATAATATAACGCCACTTGCCGCTATGTGCATCGAACTGCTGCTGCTTCTCGCTCCCATGAATATTATTTGAAGCCAATAATAAATTGGCCCCAAACTACTAATAATAATTGTTCAAGTACAGACGTTAAAGAGTTTCTCTGTGCATTCCTCACCCTTGAGATAATTTTACCTAGAATCCAGTGGCGAAGCTCTTCGGCCTAGCGTTTATTCAATTTTATTACGCATACGCAGCGTTTGCAGTTTTAAAGCAAGTAAATTTCAAGCGTACTTTGAGCTTCAGCATTTTGCGTGTACTCAAGAGAGAGAGCCAAAGAGAGAAAGAGGGAGAGACTAAGTAAATCTGCATTGCGGCAGCTTTAATTGTGCATGAACGGTAAGTGTATATATTGGATTTGAACACGCCCTCAAAAATAAACATAAACTCCTCACCCTGACACACAAACACACACATTTACACACTTGTCATGCTGCAGCAATTAATTAGTATAGTCTTAATTGTCTAACTATTGAATGTGCACTTTAAGTGCGTCTCTGACAATAGCCAAAACTTTATATATTCTACTTGAACAGTTTGAACAATGTATTAGCTTTTGCTCAAGTGAATTTATGATTTAATCCAAGGATTGCTCAAAGCATTATTGTTTTGCATATATACAAAACTAGAGCTCTTGTGTTATTCAAGCTTAAACTTTCATTCTCTTGCAATCAAATTTGCTGCATTAATGTTGACAACGAATTTCATTTATTTGCGCAAAAGTTTTTTTGTGGTAAAATCACAATCAACATCACTCAATATACTTATTCCTTTTCTTTCTTATTATCCTATTTTCTCTATTTTCTTTCTTTTTGTTCGAGCAAATTAACTTCGCAGCATCTCAGAGTTGACTTTGTTAAGGTAAACCCATTCAGCTATAAAATATTTAAAGCATTGAAAAACATTTGATGATTGCAAGTTTAAATATAGTAGTTAAAACTCTTTTACCATTCGTTTTAATGAAAGATATTCCGTATAACGCAAAGTTCTTTGTACTTTACTTAACCGATTTGTTGAATTTGAAAATGAAACTTAAAAACTTTATTCACAAAACTCATTTATACATATTGCAAAAACACCTTTTGCCAATGTGAATGGGTTTTTGTTGTTGTTTTTTTTTTTTTTTAATATTTTATAGCAAAATATAGTAGGCTAGATGGGATGCTGCCACTTTGGTTTTGTGCAATTGCTTTTGCCGGATATTGTTGTTAGTTTTTACTTTTGAGTTTGGTGCCTGGTTTGTGTTGTTTGCATTTTGTGGCTCTTTTGTTTTATGCACGGCCTGCATTGAGATTACTTTCGCTGTTGTTATTGCTGTTGCTGTTGTATTGTTGATGGTGCTTGGCTGCTGCTGCCGTGTCCTATTTGTATCCTGTCGGCTGTGGCACCTCGCACACATTTATGTCTATTGGCGCGCGTCCATTTCCATTTCATTTCCGTTATTGCAAAACTTTTCGTATTAAATATATTTTTCTCGTTTTTTTTTTTTGTTTTCATCCGAGCGCGAGGCTGCGATTGTTTCATTTCGATGCCTTTGTTGTTGGCGGTTTTTTGTTTGTTGTTGGCGGTTTTTGCACTTTTGCAAAGTTGTTTGTTGCTATTATTTCTGGTACTTTATGCGCCCGTTGCCATTATTGCAGTTGTTTCCTTTATTGTACGACTAGTAAGCATAAAAATGTTTGCATTTGCATATAAATACATATATGACACGGATACGTATAAATATTCGCATACTTTCGCAAACTTGGCCCATTTAATGTGGCCTACTTATGTGTGAGTGGCTGGGGAAAGAACTTACCACAGTGGCTTTGGAAATTGACATGCAATTTGTCACATTTGGCCGTACCGTCCCGAGAGCGCGCAGAGTATCGTTCTAACAACTCGCACATTATCCGCTTAAGGCGACTCGCGCCAAAAACCTGACTCTGATTAGGCGCAACTAGCAGCAGCCAATTTGTTGTTGTCGCAATTAGCATGTTGCGCTGCCATAAATAAAATTAACCACAATGCTCCAAACAACATGGTCAACAATGTTGCCCCGAATAGCTACAGTTTGCCGCTCTGTCAAGAGCGTGGCAATTATTATACATGTATACCCTAACCGTCCAAAGAGTCGTGAAAGTTCCCAAAGAGCTTTGACATGATTTCTTGAAGAGCAAGTGGAAAAGCTATTACAACTAATTGACAAACTACTTCAAAGGAAAATAAACGGAATTTTCTAAGTAGAAACTGTTGAGATTTCTTTAAATAAAAAATCATCTACCTATTAACATTCATAAGCTGAAGAACTGAACACATTTTTTCACAATTTCTGAAAGCATATTCAAAGTTTGTATGGACAGCACATTTTTTCTTAGTTTTTGTTAATTTTTAGTGAGTTTTCAGTGCAAATTAAACAAATGTTTTTGCATATTTTATGAGCCACGGTGCACTATCCGCAACTGACCGCAAAATTTAGCGCATTTAAATTAATGATACAAAATGTCAGCAAAATGTTGAACCGCAAATCATGTTGAGCGCTTTACTCTAAAGAGTTGGTTAAATATGCAATATATTGAATTTGTGTTTTTGGTTTATTTTAATTCAAACTCATAGTCAGTCCGTTAAGCATTTGTAAGCGATATCAGTAGATATTTAGGATAGAACGGCGTCTTTGAACCAAAGTGACATACGATTCTCACGGCATCTTTTCAGTGGTTCAGTGTTTGTGTACATGCGAGTTAGGCTATGGAAACGATTGAATTTTGTCTCACTGCCAGCTCGAAGGCGATCGCTTATAAGCGCTGCCTTTTCACCCAGAGACTTGGATGTTGCCATTGAAGTTTCTAGCTCCTTTTTTACCGATTCAGCAAGCTCCTTCAGCATTGGCTTTTTGTAGTCATCCTGTGGCTGTGACCTTATCGAAACGTGAGACGTTCTATCAGATTGAATGTCATTTGCTTTGGAGGAATTTCGAGAGATTCTGGAAATTTCACTGGATATGGATTTGATTGTTTTGCGTGAAATTTTATCAGCCTGAAGATCATTTGCCTTGGACACCTTTTCGGCATTCGATTCAGTCCCTTTTGACTTGATTGAAATCTTATCCGCCTGATGAACACTCGCCAACGACTTATGTGAGATACAAGAAACATTGTCATTCTGTTGTTGCATTAGCTGAGATTTCATTGAGACACGAGATCTACTGGTTTGCTGAGCTCCTGCATCTTTTCTAGAGCCAAGAGATGACTTCTTAGATAGGCTTTTTGTTGATTCTGTGGTTCCTTTCAGCTGCTTTAAAGTAGTATTTGATCCGGTGCGTTTGCTGGCATATGAATGAACGCTCATCTTGGAAGCTCCAGCAGTAGAATGATTACTCCTGATGGAAATTCCCTTAGAAACATCACTCATATAAGATTTTGAGCTAGTTTTTGAAGACGATCGGGGTTCTCTTACAGCTCCTGCATCTTTTCTAGAGCCAAGAGATGACTTTTTAGATAAGCTTTTAGTTGATTCTGTGGTTCCTTTCAGCTGCTTTAACGTAGTATTTGATCCGGTGCGTTTGCTGGCATATGAATGAACGCTCATCTTGGAAGCTCCAGCAGCAGAATGATTACTCTTGATGGAAACTCCCTTAGAAACATCACTCATATAAGATTTTGAGCTAGTTTTTGAAGACGATCGGGGTTCTCTTACAGCTCCCGCATCTTTCCTAGAGCCAAGAGATAACTTCTTAGATAGGCTTTTAGTTGATTCTGTGGTTCCTTTAAGCGGCTTTAACGTGGTATTTGATCCGGTGCCTTTGCTGGCATATGAATGAACGCTCATCTTGGAAGTTCCAGCAGCAGAATGATCACTCTTAACGGAAACTCCCTTAGAAACATTACTCATATTGGATTTTGAGCTAGTTTTTGAAGACGATCGGCGTTGTCTGACCGGCATTAAAGTTGTGACGGACGTGTGTGACTTGTTGTCCGTTGGCCGAATATTGGACACTTGAGTTTTGGTATCACGACCCGCGTTAAAGCGCTCCTCATCGTTGGACAGTTTCTTTGAAGCGGCCATCTCTTTATTAATGGCCTTCGAGATTGCAACTTGGCCCATTTGAGATTTGACAGAATTGATATCATTTGGCGCCTTCTTGGCCAGTGAGCCCTGCGAAACAGATCTGTTGGTATGTTCCTTCGGTGGCGGCCAAGTAGCAAAAACTGGTGGCGGATATGTTGAAGCTTCAGGCATCTTGTATTCATAGCGTCGATTATTTGACGCCGGACCTATGCTAAACGGATTAAAGTCATGACCTTCATCATCAATGCTGAACATGTTGTCTGCTTGAGTGAGATTTACTGCTCTGGAAAAGATTTGGCTGGTATCGGTTGACTCTTAGGCTTATGTTTGGGTTTACTTACAAACTTGTCCAGGCAGTTTACACAGAAAGTTTAAATAAAAAGGGTTTGAGCTGATAAAAAATGTGTTTGTTATGCCGAAAATATGTTTGAATTTAATAAATAACTGTTTCTCATATCCTCATACCTCGTGGAATTTGAAAGTTAAATCAACACTGCTTAGGTTGAACAATAAAATCAAGCAACAAAGCAATATGAAGACAAATGAAAAATTAAATAATTTAATTAAAAAGAACAAAGTAAATGTAATTCCTATTCAAGTGTGTATTTTATTAAACTTTTATTTTTGACTTTTTGTCACCCCGTTTGCTTCCACTTTCATTTTGAGCTTAGCAATATTTTAATTAAAAGGTTTAAAAACTGAGCTTTTTGCTACACATAATGCAATCAATGCTGCCAAGCCATCGAGTGTACGTGCTGATAAGCCTGTTGCTAAACAAAAGGCCAGCCTCTGCTGATGTGTGTCTGGCTGCTAGAAGCTCTTGACAATTTTACATGCTGCAAAGAGAAAATTAACGAGTACTTGCTGCACTCTCATGTGACGAACAAGAGTGCTTTGTCTGTCTGGGCTGTGTGGGCATTTCCATTGTTTCGTTTTATCTTTGCCAAGCATTTGTCAACTTTAAACATTTTTATCAAAGGCAATTCAATTAAACTTTGCTCTGACATTTTAGAAAAATATCTCAAATTCGTGTGTCAAAACAATTGTTTATATACTATTTTTGGTTTCAACTAATCTATCATGTCTAAATACAAAGTACGTAGTCCAAAGGAGACCACCTCGAGACAAGCAGCAGGTAATGGCAAAGTCAACAGCATCAACTTGAACTACAACGGTCGCAATTATAATGCCAAAATGTATTCGGTTGATGGTTTGTTGGATATGCAACTATCTGCAGCTTACCAGCAAAGGCACAAATCCTTGCCAGCCACACCACGAAAGTCCAGTAGCAGGGCGACTACAAGGCAGATGCTGCAGCAGCAGCAGCAGCCGCAAATGAATAAGCCACAGGATGCTCAACCAGGGAAACTTTATACGGCCCAGTCGTTTCAGCCACAGGAACCACCGGCACAGTCACCGATACACCAACAGCAGTTACTGCAACTGCAACTGCAACAACAACAGCAACAGCAGTTAGTGCAACAGCAACAATTGCAGCTACAGCATTTTGAGCAGATGCGACAGTTGCATGGCAGCTATTGGCCTTTCAGTGGCACAGCCAATGGACAAGTGGCAATCGCAAATCCATCAGCCCAATTCTATAATTATGGCTCAATAGGCTACTCGAAATGTGCAAATTTCTGGCCGGGCTATACCATGATTACACCAACAGACCCAAACATTCGTATTGTCGCAACAGACTAATTACTAAATTTGTTGTCTTAAAATTGTTCAAGTGGTAATTGTAGTATATGTGACTTGAAGTTATTATTATAAACATCTCAACTAGAAAACTCTTACTTGTTCATGCATTCATTTGCACTTGGTGCTTTTCCTTTCTTTTACATAGTTTACATATTCCATTTGATTCTGTTTAATGCAAGTTGGCCACCTCGCGCCTCATACATCATGCGGCAGAAGGCAGCAACCAGAGCGTCATTTAGTGGTAAGTTTCTGTCTTAGTTGGCAACGAATGTCATACGTGACATTTTGCGAATTCCATTTTTAGCATTTCGCAAACGGGGTTGTGTACGTGTGTGTGTGTGTGTTTTCCTATTGCCTGAATGAGACCAGAACAGGATTTTATCATAGCTGTGTCGTGTGTACCTGTCTACTCGCGTGTACAGATTTTTTCTAATTATTTCCTGTCTGCGCCAACGCAATGTTACTATGTATTTTATTCTTTTTATTGTGTTATTTTAAGACTCGTCTCAAAGTTTTGACATGATTATTGCAACGGTAGTTTCATATTCCGCTCGCGTTTCTGCAAAAGTTTAATTGTGGTTAGTTTGTAGTATTTTTCGCTGTTTAATTATGTGTTGAAAAGAAGAAAAGCATTATTTGGTATAAATTCTACTACGTTTGATTTTAGGTTAAGTTATTAAAGTCACAAAACAAATCAAAAAACAATTTAAATCTTGGATTGTCTAACAATAAATCTTTGGCAGCTTTTGTAGAGCACATTTTTCTTATGGCACTATAATCCACGATTGTTGTCAAGTGTTCGGCATAAAAGGCTCAAAGGCGTAGGTTTAAATAGAGGCGCAAAGGACGTTTTGTGCACATACGCAACTTTCTCTAATGATGATCCCTAAAGTCAACTTGCTAAAGTAACAAGAGCTCACACACACACACACACACAAACGCGCATGCTGGGCTGCTTATAAGCACACAATGGTATTAGCGCCATAATTCGTAAGTTACGACTCACACACTCGAACACACACACATATATATACACACCACAGAAGGATTAAGTTATATTAAAGTTGTGAACGTTGCATTTTAAGTAAGTTTTGTTTGCGCTGTTTGGCTGCCTGTATGAGTGTGTGTATTTAGTAGGTTTGTGTGAGTGTGTGTGTGTGAGTGGCGACCGGCAGGGTTTGTGCTGTTGACAGTTTTGGCTTATGGTGAATGTAAAATAGCATCAATAAATGCGTTGCATCTTATTTAGCGGCAGCCAAAAAGTATGCTATGCAAATTTCAATTCAACTGACCCACATAATAATAATAATAATTTTCAACGAATTTGCCGAACAGTCCAGAAAGTGTTACACATAAGTGCAATATATGGCAAAAATTTACACACAGAGCCACCAAATGGACCAAATGGCGCCGCAGCCATGCCGCACTTTCATTTGCAGTCCTTTTACTTTGCGGCATATTAATTTACAATATTTATACAACGTTCGCTAAGAGTTCAAAGGGTTTTTGTAAAGTATTCACAGCTTTTAATGTTTTAAAAGAGTTTATTTTTGGTCGAGTATTTAATATTCGATAATAGTCTGGCAGAAGCCATGTCTCATAATATTTTTCTTAAATAAAGGGTATCTGATGTTGGTGATACAACTTCGAACTCCAGCAATATTTCTTTCATTTTGTTTTATAAAGTCGTTGATGCAGCGATCGATGCAGTTGACCACCCACGGTTGCCGTTTTAAAAATTTTGCGTGAAGTTGCAGGTCAAGTATTAATTTTCTACTTTATTTTTACCTCACATTTTTGTCTCGCTTTGCGCTGCCCCCACTGACGGTATTTTTTTTTTTGTGCACATATTTATGGACAAACTTTGCCAGAACTTTAATTTTGAAAAAGTGCAGCGTTGCTCTACAAAACATAAAAGCCGCTGGGCGAAAATTAAAACAAATAAATTGAGTTTCTTTGTTATGCCTTGGACTGGATTTAATTACCAGCGAGTCGCTGCAAATTGTTTTAAATTGATTTGTTTTGCTTTTCAGATTTCGAAATTACCATAAAATTTGCGTTTTTAACAAGCCGCAGCTCTTTAAAAAGTTTTCACTGCGTTGCCTTTCAATGCACTTAGTCTTCTACTTTTTACGATACCATCAAATATTTAAGACGTCCTTTATAAATAGAAAAGTCTACATTTTCATACTACGCTTAAGTTAACTGCCACGTTTTATAAAACGTATTATCTGGGTGCGTCGGAACTATGTATATAAGAACAGCAAACACAACCAAGTCAAGTGTTTACTGTTTAAAATCTTACAGCGCTGCTATTCAAATACATAAAACATTTTCCCCCAATAAGCCTTTCTAGTGCAAACAGAGACTCTCATGGGTAAGTAAACTCATCAACTGCCACCTGTTTTAACCAAGACGCATATATTATTTATACCTTGCATAATGTTGAGACGAGCATCGGGTGTCATCAACTCACAAATAAAGCTCAGCACGTGATTATATTTACTCTAGGTTTTATTAATGATTTTATTTAGGCTTGCAATCATCTTCTACCAGTAAACACACTGTGGAATAATTGATCTTGTCAAGTTCAGTATAGATGCGATTGTTGAGTGGAATTTCGGGATACTACAAAAGTACCAACACGTTATACAAACTTTATAAATTCAATTAATTATTTGAAACACTTACCATTTTGGCTATTTTCCAACAGTCAAGGGCCGTTTTATTGCGACCCAATCGCAAGTTAATTGTGGCCAAGTAGCCCCACGGATCCGGTATAAAAATATCACTTTCTGTGCTGCGAGCGAAGTACACCAAGGCCTCCTCAATTCTATCCAACTGGAAATCAAAGCTTGTAAATAATTTATACTAAAGTACTTATTTATGTTACTTACATAGTACAGTGACAAACCCATGCAATAGTTGGCCAAAAAATTCTTTTCCTTGCCTGTCTTATTCAACACGCACAATTCATATGCCTTCATAGCCAGTTCGTAGTCGCCCCTTTCGAAACTCAAGCGACCCAGTCGCATAAGGCTTAAGTTAAAAACTTTAAGGGTATGTATATCGGTAGGGTCAATGCTCAGCAGATCCTTGAAACACTTGATGGCCTCATCGTAGCGGCGACGAGAGAACTCCACGTTGCCATTGACATGAGCTTGATAATATCGCTAGCAAGCAAAGGGTTAGTTCTATAGAAATTTTGAAGGGTTACAAATACTTGCCATCATTTTTCCGTGTACACTGTTATCTGTTTGGTATTTGTGCACTTCAAAATACTGATCAATTGCTCCTTGCAACACCTTTAATGTAGTCTTGACCAAATATGCTTGTATATGAGAAAACTCAATTGAGATTTCATCAAATATTGTTTCTGCAAATTGGTAGGCACCCAACTGTGCGAATGTCTTAAAGGCAGCATAGAACTTAGCGATGTGAGTGTTTTTGCTATCGAGTTCAAAATCTTCTTGCAGATAAGTCTCAAACAATGAGCAAGGAATAGGTGGCATTGTTTTGTTAGGCACATTGTAGAGATCTTCATACTTCCAGCGTGCAAATTCCATGCCAGGCATATACTGGTTTTTCTTATAGATGCAATACAACAGTATCCAAGCTTCGCGATCTAAATTGTTTTGTTTTGCGAAGATGCGTAGCTGTTCCAACATATTGCTAAATGCTTCGCTAGGTGGCTCCGTCTCTTCCCCTTGCATCTTTAGCTCCAACATGTAATCAACATAGAGCTTTAAAAGTGAGCTGCAAGGCAGAGCTTATTTGTTAAAAAAAAAAGGCTCTATTTGAAATCTAAACACTCACACAAAGTAATTGCCTTCCCAATTCTTTTTCCATTGATTGACTAAATACTTGGAGGCCTGTTCAAAGTTTTGATTCTCAACGGCATTCAGAAACATATAGAAATTGAGCAGCATTTGGTTTTTGCAGTCTTCTTTGAGATCAGTATAGAGCTGCTTGGCCAGCACACATTCGCCAGTGATGCACATGGTGCGATATTCCTCCAAGAGTCGCCTGACGCGCACCTGATCACTCTCCTTGTGGAGCACGCAATTGCTTAGTCCGTCCCAGCTGCAGTCGAACAACAGACCTTCAATTCGATCCATTAGCTCTTTAAACATGTGCGTTAGCATTTCCTGAAAGTCAACAAATGCTAGAGCTCTAAGCAGACAGAGATGACTCAGTTACTTACCCGAAACTCAATATTGCTCTTGGTTGGCATTCTTATATTAAAGTCGGATGCACAAAGTTTAACCAGCAGATTTCTTAGATTGATCAAATTGCAGCAGAAGTAATTGCGCTTCTCCTCAACACTGCCCACATCGTTCTGAACAATAAAACTAATCAGGTCCTTTATGTGTTCGTCAAAGTTGCGATACAGTTCCTTCACAATGTCATTTAGATTTTCTTGATCGTTAGGCACATGTAAAGGTTGGCAATGACGCAAGTTGGAGACCTTCAAGGGACTCTCGTTGAAGGAATCCAACTGTTCGTTGCGCTTTGTCAGTGGTTGAAAGAAACAAAGATTAACTATGGCAAACATGGGCTTCTCAATAAATATTGAAGGCGACTCTGTCAATCTGCGTGTCTTCCTTGTCTTGCGGTTCACGGGTAGAAGTGCACTGGCAAAGCGACAAGCGTTTACTGTAGAACAGTGCAAAGTATTTCAGGTTGTTGTGTAGAATAATGCTTATAATAAAGCTTACCTTCTGGAGAGGCCAACACGCTTAGATTTATAACCCCTTCGTACAAAACGTTAGTGGGTACTTCGTCGTAAAGCTCAAGATACAGCTCATACTCGTAGTACACAAGAGCAGCTTCGAGTATCTGGCGCATCTCGTCCGTGATAACGAAGCGATGCAACGAGTTGTTGATCAGAGCTTTTTCCACTGAAAGGTCCATCTCTTCCAGCTTAAAATCGACGTATTGTGTCTTTAGCAGGCGACGAAACAGGCGATGCAAGTTGATTCGCATATTAGTATCCATTTGATTGTTAGATATTCCAAACGGTCTCTTGTCCAACATATCCCGCTTAATATTCTCCCAGACGACAACGAGATTCTGTTCGTTGATGACCTGCGAACCAAAGCCGTAGAACGTACATAAAGGCAGCACCTTGTACTGGAAATCAACGTTCGGTTTTGTGGCACGTATGGAAATACTCAAGCCAAGTTGGTCAGCTCGACTATGCAACTCTTCAGTGGCATTGTAAATGGACTCTAGCGTTATGAAAATCAGATTGGTCAAGTGTATGTTCTTGAGAATAGGCAGAATGGAGTACATGTGCCACATTGAGGTCGGAGAAGTTTTTTGGCTGGTTGCCGTCTCTAGGCTGTGATAGTATTCCGGATACAACATGATGTTTATATTGCTCATAAAGCGTTTCTTTTGGAAAAGTTGCAACAAATCGCAATAACCTTGCGATAAAAACTCTAGATGTTCCTCAATATAACCCTCATCCTCCTCACCATCCTCGCCAGGGTATTCATAAGCAACATCTACTTCCGATGTCAGTTGCTTATCTGAGGCTTCAGATCTTACTTTTTGCACTCTAATAGCTTCACTCTTCCGATGTCGTGGAATGCGTTGATATAATGTAACAACCAATGGATTGTCACTGAAGAAATTCATATCATCAATATTGTCCTGTATAATGCCCAAAGCAAAGGCTGGCTTATCCATGTCGAACTCGTTCTGATAGATAATTGTCTCATTGGTATAGTGTTCTGTCATTTTTTGCAGTGTATTCTTCGCATGGTGTAGATGCAGCTCCAGCGGATATGCTGTCACTGGCATGTTTTCAATGTTCTTTAGCTGCATATAGAGAAATACCCGTTGTTGTAGAACATTTTCGGCAACTGACAACTCTGATGGCGTTTTCTGTGTTAAAACTGTTGTTGGCTTGCGCTTCGATTTACGCGAGGTGCGTAGTATTGATATTTGTTTGCTGTTGGCTGTTCAATTAGAAAGATTAGTTTAGTGGTCACAAATTCTAACAAAATACTACATACAATTATTCAGCAGTGACATTTTCACATGAGTGTTAAGTCAGCGACAAAATATATTAATGAACGAACAATATGTACCAAACCAGAATAATGTAAACAGGAACTGTGTTTTGCTGTTTTTGAACGTTCAAATGAACTGCAAATTTGATGTTCAGCGTAATGAAAATTAAATATGAATACATGTTTACAACCTACTTGCAACTATGTACATACATCATTAATATGCCCAAAAGTAGTGTGTGTGTGTGTGTTTAGGTATATTGCATAAGGTCGGCTCGTCCTCTCGTCGAGCACGCACTTGTCAAAAATGTAACCATAAAAACAGCAACATCAACAGCAGGTACAACAACAACAACAACAACAACGACGACGACAAACACCATTGCGACAATGCAGTTTGGCCAAGGCCAAACCAACAGCGGTAACACTAACAGCAGCATCAACAACAACAACACCACCAACAACAAGAAGAAGAGCAAACGAGACACGTACTTGAACCTTTTTGCCCAACACTCAACTCACGACAGGTGTTTGTCGTTGTCGTTGTCATTGTTGCAACAAAATAAGCATTTTAACTGTGTGGTTGACTTTGTGACAATAAGTTAAAACTTTGTGTTTTATATTGCATCTTATTGAAACTGAACTCGATAACTGCGATTGCTTACGATAGACCAATATGAGTTGCGATGATTCCGCTCATGCGATGTATAAAGTAAGCGATGGTGGAAAAGATCGATGATCAAGCGCCGATCGATGTTTGAGTAATGAGGGTAGTCGATATATTGCAGTTCATTGAGTGACAAGATTTTTCGTAAATTTGCGTAAGAGTACACTCGCGTCGGCAAAACTGTGTGATTTTTCGTATCTTACCGTTCTTTGTTTTGGCATGTTTTGTTTGTCAGGCAGCGAGTGCCCTAAAATCCGCTTTGACAGCTCGCCTGTCAGCTGAGTTTCAACCAAAACGGTCGCCTGCGGTGCCAGTGGTGCCCTCCATGTGTATGTGTTTGTTTGCATGCCTCCCCCTCCTGTGTGTGTGTGGCCTGCTGCTTGTTTACTATTTTGTTGGAACTCCAACAACATATGCTAATGACTTGGCTGGCAATGGTGATGAGAAGGCGTATGTATATGTGGGCCGGAGAGGAGGGATCAGAAGGCGTATGTATATGTGGGCCGATAAGGAGAAAGGCTAACTTAGTTGCAAGGCAATCCACAAACCCACACACACACAAACGTTCACATTGGCTTCATCGAAAAACGCATATTGGGTAAAAGTTCTTGGCAGGTTAGTGAAACGCATGTGCGTTGTTATGGTCAAAGGCTTTAAAATGCGCATTTGGCTTTGGACACTCACTTAATGAGGCTTGCCTCATATATAAAACAATGCTACTACTGTATTGTGCCACAGCTGTTGCCGTGACGAAAATCAATTAGACACTTGCACACTCGGATTGTGCACCAAAAACAATAACAATAACAACAACAACAAGAGAATGATTTTAACAAACCAACAAACAATTGCAATTTAATTCACTGCCGTTGCCTGCTAATGATAATGTTGTTATGTGCCTATTATGGTTGTTGTTGTTGTTTCTGCCAGTTAGAATTGCAGTTGATGTTTATATTGGACTGTGGCTCGATTCAAATCATTTGCATTTCAATGCTAAATTCAAGCTTCTAGTTCATACCATCAGCAGATGGCAGACAAAGCACCTATACGGTTGGGAATATATATAACTGTATATACTATATTTGTAGTCTGCCAGCTGTCACGCACACTCACACATACACACACACACACACTGCTGGCTTGAGTTGTTTTATTAACCCATTTGAAAGCATTAATTTTGCAATATAATTTAAATTAGATGATATATAGGAAATGCAAATTCAAACCATAATTATAATTTAAATAGAAAATAACTTTAAGATAACTTTATCTATTTTCAGCCGAACATATTGACCCAATTCCAAGGGCAGCCCTGCTGATGCAAACTTTCAACTTGGTCAGCACAAAAGCAACAACGACAACAACAACAACAACAACAACATTGTCGGACTGGCCACAGGAGGCGGCAACCTCATGCAATTTCTAATCAAAATGTTGCACTAAACGTAAGCTCATACGAAAAATACCAGGAACGCGGCACAAAGCAGTTTCCTGTTAATACAAAAATAGCTCACAGCGAAAAACAGAATGCCACAAAAACCGCAACATAGCTCTACGCTGCAAGCCAATCCACCCAGGTAAGATTTCAAAACAAAAGAATTAACAAAAAAAAAAGAAAAACCCTGTAAAATTACATCATACATATTCAAAAACGAAAAGAAAAACTTGCCACATCATCAGCCTTGCGTTGAAAGTATGTTAAAAGATTTTCGCATGCTAAAGCTGAAAATGAATTTAACAAAGCTAAAGTAAAATTTACACTGCTCAACGCGAGTCGCCTCAATCTGGGGTATTCGGTATTTTTTTTTTTTCGTTTTTCGTATTTTGTGCTTCATGAAAATTTCATATGAAATTGAATATGAAAAAAGCGTGGCGCAACTTTGGCTCTACGCGGCGTCGGCGACAGCTGCTGCAATTGACAATTATTATTATTGCTCAGTGCGAATGAAAAGCTCTGGCAGCAACAGTAGGCAGGCATCAGACACACACAGATGTGTCTGTGTGTGTGGCATGTGGCAAACAGACAGACAGACAGTCACTCAGTCAGTCAGCTGGCTTGATATTCATATGATGGCCATGTAGCTCATAACAAAACTCCAAACTGCCTCGTCGCTGTTGGCTTCAATAAAATCCAATGTACGCATTAAAATCATTTAAATTCTATTGTTTTTTCTCTCTCTCTCTCATTCTCTCTCTCATATGCATTGTTTTTGTGCTCTTTTTTTTTGGTGTCACACACGCACACACCCGCACGCACACACACGCACGCTTGGGGGCCACAAATGCCACGTAAGCTGTTTTCGTTACGGCTTTGGTGATATCAGCAAATGCATATTTAATGGCTTACGCGGCGTATGAGCAATGCGAGATGCGACATTTATATACATATAAAGGATACGATATGCTTGTTGGTGTAGTTAATGCCTTTGCAATTAAATTGTTAATCCCTTTAATAAGTACAAATATTAGCCAAACTTCTTGCTTTATTTGCTTGAAATATTGTCGATGGAATAAATTCGATTGCAACATTTGAATTTGGCTGACAAAATGCATAAGGCTGACATATGAATTTTCGTATATTTCACTCAACTTTAAGCCATTTTGAATGCAGAAAACGCCAAAAAAAAAATGCTTTCAGCTCGACGCTAATGCGTCTTCTCACCTGTTCTGCTGCCAGAAAATTTTGCAAAATATTCAACGTCAAAACCTTGGAGATTATGCGGTGTAGGAAATGTTGCATCCACAGCCTTGAGATTGGCAAACGAGTCTGTCTTGTTTGCATAATGCGATGCAGTCAACACACACACACACACTGTCATATTCGCGATATATAAAAATTGCTGCGGTTTTTATTTTCCAATTCCATACGTTGGTTGTTCGGCTCGAACTTAATGCTGACAGCAGCCAAATCGTTTGGCAAGCAACAAATAAAGAAAAGATTTTCACTCTTGTGTCATTGTTGTTATTGTTGTTTTGGCGTTGATTTGTTTGTTGATTTGCGTGTGTGTGTTTGTGTTTGGAGCAAGAAGCAAATCCATTTGAATGCCAGGTCGCAACTTTATGACCAAGTTTTTCATTTGCAGCATTAATAAATTATTTAAAGCGTCGCCTCGTCGTCGCCCAGCTGTTGAGAGCACATTGCCTCCTCGTTTCTCGTTGATGTATGAATGTGTGTATCATTGACCTCGTGACCTCAAAAGTGCTGCTTTCACACACACACACACACACACACACACATTTATAGTAGACAAGCTGGTCCAGTGACATGACAAAACCATAAACAGTGGCTAAACAAGGTGCTTAAATTATGCCACAAGATCTCAAAACTGGCTGTAAATAACATGCCACCACGCCCAGCGGAAAGGGACAGAGAGAGCTACACTAATAGTATGTGCCCTACCCATTCATACTATTTATGGGTGTGTGCTGTCCACTTACACACACACACAAACACATTCACTGACACGATGGGCATCATGCGTTGCCTGCCACAAAATGTAGCCACTCATCGTCCTTGTGTCCAATGCCTGCCGTTTCCTGCTGCCTTCAATGTCCTGGCTTGTTGTTGGTGTTGGCATCAAGCTTGGCTGACTTGCGTTTTGAGCAATCAACGCGATAGTGTATGTGTGTGTGTGTGTGTGTGTGTTTGTATACTTAGCGCTATTCAACTGCCAGCTGTTCATGCTCAGATATGAATATCAATGGATTACATGTGGCTTTTGATGCAGCTACTGATGCATATTGTATTGTAAAATGTTTGAGATTGGAATAATGAGCATATGATGTGAGTAATACTGTTAATAATTAAATACCAAGCTGCACATAACTCGAAACTCCTCATTAAGCATCTGCCTAGAACAAATTAAAGGACTTTAAGAACCAACTCGGAGATAAACACTTGAACTTTGTTACATTTCAATACTCAACTTTAGCATGCATCGCTTAACATCGCCGACAACAGCAACATTTAATAAGTTAAAGGTCCTGGCAATCAGATGGGTCACGTCTCCGCCCCAAGCTTTTCCGTTCTGATTTCCGTGTCACACTCTGTTTGTTTACCTGGCCCTGGCTCTGGCTGGTTGGCTGTTGCCCAGCTTGTTTCCTTCCTGTCAATGATATGCCATCATAGCAGACGAAAAACGTTTTTAATTAAAATCGGATTTGGCATCGACGATTTCCGGCAATTTAATTGCATGTGTATGGGTATGGTATGATGATATTTGTTTACACTTTGGACATTCTAGGCCAGGCCAACGACATGCTTTCAATCTTGAGCCACACAATTCAAACATGAAGCTGAATAGTTGTCAGCTTTTCACACTACAGCCATCCCCCCCCCCCCTCCCCTCCCCTCCCTAAGCAATCACAATAGAAGACAGAAAGATAAAGTCTTTTTTTATATGTCAAAAATGGCATGTAAAATAAATAAAATAATAAAAATTCTCAAATGAAGGCTTGAGCGCTTTTCTGACAAGCACACCGGATATGTGTGTGTGTGTTTGTATGCATGAGTGCTTCTTTGTCTTTGTATTCAAAAAAAAAAATTACTCAGATAATATGCAAATTGAATGACTTTTGGAATAAGCAATAAAAAATATATGTCAATTACCAACTTTACAAAAGATGTAGAAATTAAATTGTTTTTAATAGAACCCATAAATTTCATGATCATATTTTGTTATTTAAAATCAACTCAGTTGAACACCTTGATGGTCCTTGTGGCCGCCTCAGCTTCCAACACACACACACACACACACACACACATCCGCATCCGTTTTCCGTTTCGTAGCAATAATAAACAGTTTCCGTCAGCTGTGTGACATATCTGAAGACTGAAATCAAATTTGTGTGTGCTTAATGATATGTATTTAAATCTAGTTCACACAAACACGAACCCTTTCATGACTTGTGACAATTTCAGTTCCCCATTCGCGTGTGTTTCGAGTAAGAGAGGGGAAGGACATTGGATTGAAAAATACAAAAAGGTTTGCTGCGGTTATTGCTTGATTAATTTCCGGTCAAATGGTCAAAGACTAACACACACTAATGACAATTTAATGTTACAATTTACACTTTATTGATTTGTAACTATGTGTGTGTGTGTGTCTCTTGTGTGTGTGTTTAGTGAGCTTATCTTGCTGTCATTGTAAACAGGGCATTATGTCAAATTGTCAGTTGCAGGCTTTAAATTGCCCAGCCACTTAAACTGTGAGACACATTACATTGGGGAAAGAAAAACCAGTTGAAAGTTGACAACACAGAAAAATAACCCATTGCAATGTTGCAGCTTCAGCACCCAGGTTTATATATTTGTTAAAAATACTTATCAAAAGTAAAGTCAACACGTATTAATTGTATAACGAGTGCTATAATAATGTATTATTTAGCAGTTACAGTTTAAACTTGAAACTTTTCTTATATTATTCCAGCACTTTAATACAGTTTGCGACAAGTTGCACAAGTTTCAAGTGTATGCAAATCCAGAATGGAGGGAACATTTAATGTGTTTGAATACTTTGCATATGTGGGAGGGAAGAGAGTCGAGTCGAGTCGAGTCGAGTCGAGTCTCTCTTGTGGCACTCGACTTGTTTAGAGTTGCAACTAAACTGCTGCCTGTCACAAAATTGCACAGTTCACAGAATGTTTCTGTCGGCTCTCACAGCTCACAGCTCTATGCTCTGTGGTCCTCAGTGGTCAGTGTAGTAGAAGCCATAGCTATTATTTTGCCGCATTATCTCTCGTCATATTTGAGACTGAAATGTGCGTTTTCCTACCACTCTGGGAATAAACTCTTGGAGTGGGAATTTCGTACGGAATTTGTTGGCTCGAAGCTGCTAATTCACAAAGAATGTTTTTTTTTTTTATTTTGGGAACTATGCGAGGCTTTAGCTCAGTTTAAGAGGAGGCCTTCCGGCCAAACTTATCGTTGGTTCAGGGGAAACCGAAACGGCTTTCGCATAGTTCATCATGTCGTACGATTTTGGATTTCATATCACGTATTTTATTACATCGTTATTCATGACATTGGCCTGGAGACTACTAGCTGTATGAATTTCAGTAAGTGGCAAGTTTTTCATCGGCGCACACGACGCCGCCACTTGGCATATTCAAAATGCAGTTCAATAGATTCTCAGTGCCATCAAATAAACATTATGTTGCTAAAAGAAGCAGTCATAAGGCAGCGAGCTAAAAAAAAAACATCCTTTTAGCCATCCTCTTTCGATACTCTCTCAGTGGGTTTGAGGGCTGGCTATATAATTAAATTGATTTCTATGGGTTTACTCACTCAAGATTTATGGATTTATGTATATAAGCCAAAAGTGATTTTTGCAAATTGAATAGAGGATTTAAGGGTGGAAGGATGAGTCTATTGCCTATCAGGCAATTTGAAATGTTGCACACAAAATGGCTGTATAAATTGTCCGTCCATAAATTATACATAAATACATGAGCAAAATTTAAAGCAGTTCAAAGGCTCTTAACATTAAATTATTGCACTCAGTATTTAAGTATTTGAAGTATTTACAGTGAATACAAAAGCAAATGGAATATTAACTATAACTGGCAATAAACTTGTGAACTTTGCGATCTCATTAAGTGTGTGTGTGTGCCGACTTTAGAAGCTTGAAATAATAAACTTAAGCAAATATTTAAGTACGGAACTCAACAAGAAAGAAGGCTCTTGTCGGAAGAGCCCGACTAGATGATACCCTGAACCCAGCTGCAATAAATATTTAACTCTTTGCGCCCTAAAAGTATGCTAAGCTATTAAACATAATTATCAATGTAAACAAAACTAAAAACTGACTTAACTTCAATCGATTTAAAGTAAGGGACACATAGTCGACGAACTACGTCATGAGAGCTGGAGTCCCACAGGGCAGTGTTCTCGGACCGCTGCTCTATTCGCTGTATACTGTCGATATACCCAGGCCCAGCTGTCAACACATGATAGCTCTTTCTAAGGCTCTTATTGCAACTTATGCAGATGACATCGCAGTCATATACAACTCCAGCTGTTGCGTAGAAGCTGCTAATGGACTACAGGGTTACGTAAACACTCTTGCAGTTTGGTGCAAACGATGGAATCTAAAGCTCAATCCGTTGAAAACAACCAACACCTGTTTTACACTAAAAAGGCTAGTGATGAATACTCCTGCCATCCAGCTTGAGGGAGTTACCCTTGACCAGCCATCTCAAGCTAAATATCTTGGCATCACCCTTGACAAGCGCCTTACTTTCGGGCCACATCTTAAGACCACAGTGAAAAAATGTGGACACCGAATACAGCAACTGCATTGGCTAATCAATAAAAGGAGCACCATGCCGCTTAGGTGCAAAAGAGCTGTGTATGCCCACTGTATTGTTCCAATATGGTTCTATGGAATACAGATTTGGTCGATCGCAGCCAAATCAAATTATAAACGTATACAGGTGCTGCAAAATCGGGTACTAAGACAGATCACAGGCTGTCCCTGGTACGTACGCGGTTCTACTCTTCACAGAGACCTTAATCTGCATACAGTGAAAGAGCAGATTTGTAGAAACACGAGCAGATACAGTGACAGATTGCTAAGACACCGCAGCCTACTTGCAAGACAACTACTCCCTGCTCGCCCTCTAAGGCGACTTAAACGGCTTGGCTTTGCCAAGACAATTGGACGTCAATAAGACTCCAATACCCAGTAATCCTCATACTACATTATGGGGTTTGGTTTTATTTTTCAGTAACTTTCATGTGTTGTTAAGGTACTATTATGTTTGTACAGGTTCTACACTTAATAAATCATCAAAGAAAAAAAAAAATTGACAGCCTGTGTCAGATCACACGGGCGCATAGGTTAGCCGTAGAATACGTCTGTCCTTGTGCAACAAAAATTATGAAGCGGTAGCCTAATAACAACAACCACATAGATGTTTTATTTTATTTTTAATTGTGTTTGTTGTCATTTGGCAAATTTTTTCCTTTTTACTGCAATACTGGTTAGCATCTCTGATATAAATTTAACAAACATTGATTTGAAATAGAAATATATATTTACATAATTTATTACATCAAAATTTGTGCATAATTAAATCTAAAATTGTATTTTTGTTTTATGTTTGAAATGTGACTTTTGATATGACAGGTTTGTGAAAGGAAAAGTATGATATGTAATTCATTAATGATACACTTAACTTTCTAGCAAATACTAAATCTATATTGGTTACAGCTAAGGTGGTTGCTGCATTTTTAATATACTTTAATTTGAATTTTTCTTCCATAAATTCTGCAAATGAACAATCATTTGTCATTTCTAAATTAAAATCACCTACGATGAGCATGTCCACCTCGGTGTCAACTGTGAAATTCTTGTCTATTAGTGCAGTGAGGTGAGAATATTTCATCAAAGCAGAAAAAAGCATTTGTTGCTTGTTGTTTTGGGAAACATTTGGATGAAAGTACACAGAGCCAAGAATAAATTTTTTTTGATTATTAATTTTAATTTCAGACAGACAAATGTCGCCTACATCGCTATCGACCAGTTGCCTGTTTGAAATATCGATTGGAGTACAATATGTTAACATGGTACTTTTTGCATAGATTGCTACTCCAGATGCACGACGACGTTGCTGTAAATTATTAAAATGCGAAATTAATTGTTCAATATTCATTTAAATTAAATTAAATTAACTTAATTCAAAGTAACTGTTCACAAGATGCGAAAATCAGGGCTGCCACCGTAAAGACGAATTATCGATAGTTTAACTCACGATAGTTTATATGATATTTTTGAACGGGCATATTTATTGTTTTGGTGCAAAAGCATAATTAAATGTGCAACACAAACAATAAAACATGATTTCGAAAACTTGCACGCAAATTTCAGAATTGGGGTAAACATATTTTATTGTGTTATAATTGTTTGGGGCTGACGCTTAAGCTGAGCTTGTTCACCCCTGGCACGGAAGAATTTATGTATGAAAATTTAATTATGCCCGAATATCTTATTGAAATTTCCACATTTAGAAGCTATCAGTCATGACCGCATGTATATCAAACGAAAGGAAATCAAGTCTACTTTGTATTAAAACAAGTTTTAATCGATTCTCTGGCGGAATTTTTGAGCAATGTGCAATTGAAAAAAAAGTAGTGATTTTTGCACTGATTTTTTGCCTTAAAAAGTTATATATTTGGCAAAATTATTAGAAATTTTAATGTGGGAATGTTTATTTACCTTATCTCAACTTAAATTCGAAAAACTCAGATTAATTGATTGATTATTGAGATTGCTAGAGCAATTTAAAGTCTTCAAAATGAAGCAAAATTTTGCATGTTTTTGGTCTCATTTTTTTAATAGAAAATGTAATCACTTCATATATGAATATAGCTTAAAATAAAGGTTGAAGCCTTGGCTTTAAAATGAAATTAATTTGAGGAAAATCTATTCATTAGTTCATGAGCAATGAGCGATTTTGTGAAGCAACCATATTACAACAACAACTTTTTTGGATAGCACACGCATACCGAAACGTAAGACGTATTCTACGTCAAAAAAAAAAAATTCCATTCAATATCTCCGATGTTTCTTAACCGATTTCGACGAAAGTAAAAACAAACTCATGGTATAGCAGAACTTATATTCAAAATCTGAAGTCTCTACTCTGGTAGTCTCTGAAGTCGACGCGTTCATAAAGACGGACAGACGGACGTGGCCATATCGACTCGGATTTTGATGCTGATCAAGAATATATATACTTTATTGAGCCATAGATGCTTCCTTCTGCCTGTTACATACTTTTGCACAAAACCATTATACCCATTTAACCCATTTAATGGGTTCAGAGTATAACAGCAATTAAAAGTGACAAGAAAAACGACAAAGAAATTCTAAATTGAAATTGTTTCTGGCATTTCAATAAACAGAAAATTCAAAAAGATTTTCAAGTGCTTCACACAATTTTTTGTTTTTTTTTTCTTTGCCAGGTAACAAAGTTTACCTTAAGGCCAAAGTTCTTGAGATTAATATGAACCAAACTCATAATTCAATTAAAAATAAAACCAATTGTTTGATTTTAAACAATATTCACTTGCCAAGCCAAACAATTTGAACTTTTTTATATTATTGTTGAGGTTATTCTGACATTGAACAATTTTGTATTTTATTTAAAGTCAGAAAAGATTTGGAAGCACTAAAACTAAAAAGCCTAAAATGAATTAATGCAGCTTTCTAAGCATGCAATTTGCAGGGAATTTCTAAAGTCATTTAAAATACATAAAAATAAGGAGAGAGTGAGAAATAAAAGCAAAAGCTGAAGAGCTTAAATTGCAGGCAACAAGAAGAGGAAGAACAACAACAACAACAGCTAATTACAGGCCGACCTAATTTTATGCCAAAGTGCGAAAAAAAAAACAAAAATAAAATGAGAGTTACGAAAAACGCAAACGAAACGAAAATGTAGCAGATTTTGTTGGTGGAAAGGGCGCGCCAATAAATGGCAACGAGGCCAAGCACCTCGAAAAGCAAACAAACACTCTGTGGGAACCGCAGGGAAATCTAACCCTCACCTTCTCACTCCTTCACTCACTCACATTTTCTCTGAGTGTTTGTGTGTGTGTGTGAGTGTGTGTGTGTGCGCTTGTTTTTTGCTAATTAGCGAATAACCGTGTTTAGATTGCAAACACTCATGCCAGTGAAAGAAATAACAGACGCCGGCAAATTAATTGCCAAACAAGTGAGTGCAGAGTTGGCAACTGGAAATTGCTGTCCCAACCATCAGCCAGAAGCCCAAAGCAGAAAGGCCTAATACCACCACCACACACACACACGCACACAGATACACACATATACTTATAGTGCTGCAAAAAAAACGTCCTGACCCTCAGCAATAGCAGTGGACAGTGGACGCGTTTGCCCAACATGGCCAGAGCTGCGCTTAGTTAATTAGTTTAGCCTCATGTTGAGTGTGTGTGTGTGGTGATGTCCTTCCTGTTTTAAGCCACAGCTGGCTGTGTCATTTGACCAAATACCAGTTCCTAGTTGCTAGTTCCGTGCTTTGGGGGCCTGTCTGTCGCGTTGCGTGTGTTTGCTGTCAGCAGTCGCATCAGCAGGCGCCTCACATTTTTTTTTTTTGGGACAGACTGCTTGTTAAATAGAAGCTTCAATTACAGCTGAATTGAAATGCCAAAAGCAAAACACTAGCAACACCAACGAATACCACCGACTCACATCATTTGCTTGGCCGGACTCAAACTCTCCAACTTTAAAGCCGCTTAGCAGGCGCGTTACACAAACTCCGCAACGAATAGAGAGAGAGAGATATTTGTGTCGCGTGTCAGGCTCCAGCGCTAATTAGGATACAACAACAGCAACATGTAACTAACAGCTCCGAGGAGCTGGAAGCGTAACTGGCAGACAGATTATCAAATGAGATTTCATTTTTGGCAGCGGAGAGCGAGAGAGAGAGAGTAAAGAGTATGTATAATTTATCAGAATTTCAAAGAAAAATTGCTTGCTTCATTTGAAAGTTGTTAGCCTAGCTAGAAACCTTTAAAGTTACCAAGTTAACAAAACAATTTCGTAAAAAATATATAATTTTGAAGCTCTTAGCAAATCGGATATTCAACTCCGAATTGCTGATGCCTTACATCAAAAACACGAAAAATATTTGTGTACAACAAAGGCGCATAGTGTGAAACTTTTATGTTTTGTGAAAACATTAGAGAAGGCCCATTTGCAGACGCCTGCAAAGGAGCAGGAGCAGCAGGGACTTAACGATTCCCTGGGGTGCGTTTTGAAGAGCAGCTACTAGCATGGGGGGCTAACAGTGGGAGAGAGAGAGCGCAAGATATTTCAGATGCCTCCACTGAGTAAGCATTAAAAATTGATGAGTTCTTAATTTGTGTTGCGATGCTGCTGCTGTTGCTGCCATATTGAAAATAGATTAAGTTCTATTATTTGCAGTCATGATGTGGATTAGCACGGACACTTGAGTAAAACGGACGAAAGTTTTCGCATTGCCTTTATAAACGTCATCATTAATCATGCTGACAAGGGGCTCTGTATGTGTATTTGGTTTGGATTTTCATTTTATGTTGCCCTTTACCACCACACCTCACATTGTTGTTTGCCTTTTGCCAGTGCGAGTTTGCTTGCTAAATTTATGTATCCAACTGACACTGGAACTAGTAGTAGTAGAACTGAAATCGTAGCCAGTCTATATATAGTACAATTTACAAGTTATTTATGCGTTGCGCGAATCTAATTGCAATTTCCGCACAGTCGCAAAATGTTGTAAAATTTATTGCAGTACGCAGGCAGTATAGTTTTTAACCCGTACACACACACTCACACACCGAGAGAGATATTGACAAATTTTTGGGCCATGGCATCATGAATTGTCAGGCAAAGGATTAAAAATTTATTTATGGTAATTTGTGTACGTCAACAGAATGCGGAACCACAGACACACACATCCAATGTTGTTTGTCAGATTTTGATGGCGTTTTATCAAAATTTGCACATGGTAAATTTAACATAGCCCTACCTGTGATTTGCAGGGATTTGCTGCATAAGCCAGAATTCAATACGATATGATTGGTTCGGATCCGTTGGGCATTTTGCTAAAATTTAATTAAGAATTTTATTTGGCTTTTATTGACGCGATTGCATTCGTTTCGCGCAGCTAATTATCCAATTTGATTGGACGCAAAACAATCGATTCGAGTTCTTTTCTTCCCCAATAATATTTTTTGTAATTAGCTCGGCACGCATTTAATTTTGAAAATTTAATTACAGTAAACAAGACTGCGGTTTGTGTTTATGTATTTCAAAATGTGTGACATTGTCAAAGTTTTTTTTTTATACTCAGTGGTAAGCACATATTTACATTATGTTATGTGTTGCTAATTATGAGCGACATAATGCGCTTGTTATTGTCGTGTCGCATGTTATTAGTCTGTTTATATTATTTTTTATTTTGTGTTTTTTCGTTTATTGATTTTTGTAAATAAGAAGTTGAATTATTTATTAGGCTCTTTTGCTGAATTCTGACCATTAAATATTTAAAATTATGATACAATTTAAATGTAAATTGTAGAATATTATTTGTCATAACACATTATTGTGTTTCAATTGAAAATTATTAAAATTATACTACTATTGTAATCAGCAGACATTTTTTTATTGTCTCATTGCATTTGTTTTATTTGCAGTAGGCTGATAATTGGTAATTGGTTGTACCACCGATCGATATACTACCGATAAATGTGGCCGGGTGTAGATCGAGCTATCGAAGAGATGAAAGTGACTCGATAAGATCGAGGCGCACCCAACTTAACTTTATATTGAGAAATAAAATAAAACATTCAAATATATTAAAATAACCGGCTTTATATATGAAAATATTTTCTTAATGAGTCAACAATATATAGCAAGTCAACGACGATTTCTGTTTGAGATGGACTTTTTGCCACACACACACCGAAAAATACAATAAATGTCGAAAACTTTAAACGCCACAATGTGAGGCATTGCATGTGGTATAAGCCTTATTTATTTGCTAGCCATAAATAACGCTTAACGCATCTAAATCTTTAACTTCTGTGCGAATGTGCTGGCTGGCTGGCTTGCTGGCTGACTGCCTGCCTCTTTGGACGGTTTGAGTTGTTTACCCCCGGCTAAGGCTAACTCGACAAGGCTTAAATTGTGGACATGAATGCCTGGTTTTTGCCTGGTTGTACCGGTGCTGGCGGCTCACTTCAATTCTGAAAGTTAAAAGTTAGAAAAACAATACAAAATTTGTACCATTTCCACTTTTTTTTTTTCTTCTTCTTTTTTGAATGTTCTCAATTTGGTTTTCTGTTTATTTTTTTGATTAGAGATTTATGAGGGGACTTTTTTGCGCTCCTTTGAACGATAACGTTTTTCTGCCAAATGCTTGAATATTGCAAATATTTTTTATTGTTTTCCAATACACAGCTAGCAGAATGTAAAGCTTAGTGCTGTTCGTCTTGGGGATTTGTTAAGTATTTTTTTTTTTTTTTTGTAAGATAGTTAACTTTACTGCTTTAACTTTTTGAATAATGCTTGTTGTCTTTAATGTTGACAACGGTTTTTTTTAATAATTTAGTTTAGAACTCAAAAGCAAATAATACCACTCCTTTATTTTACAGAGTATTCCAATACGAATCCATTTAAAATGTTATTTTTTATTTTTTGTCTCAAGCGTTGTTTTGTTTGAATATATTTGCCTTATGTGCCGTTTGTCGTAGTTTCCGTTTGTTGTACTAGTTGCGGTTGCTTGGGAGCTGTTTCAACTGCAAGGATGCCCACACACACATATACATTTATATATCTACACATATGCGGTTTGCCTGATTCAGATGCCGTTCGTTGCTGTCATGTTGTTGTGCCAGCTGAAGTTTGTCAGATGCCAGCTAAAAAGTTGAGCCACCCACCCACATCAACACTCACACAATGTACAAACATAACAATACACAAACAAACAAACAACGCACACACACACACATACGCACACACACATATTTTGCCTTAACCTTAACCAATGTCAGTTTTGGCACATACAACGCTTTTGGTTTTTGGCCTTCGAATATTTTTGTTTGGCAACCCAAAAACGGGGAAGCGGCGTACTAGTACTATAAGCGTTTGGTAGAAATTTGACGGGTTAGTGGGTACGTTGGCTAGTTTTTTGACACGCCCCACCACCGCCCCCTCAGGCTTGTGTATTTTTACTCACAAATTAACATATAAATTGATTTTGTACAACAAAGTGTTAAGCTGTTGGCTATAAAGGTAAAAAGGATTGGGGAAATTGTAAGGAGGGAAGGGTAAATGTGTATGTTGATGTGTTGTGTGTTGTGCGTGAATGGGCCTTAAATTGCATTTTCATAGGCGTTGCAATTATTTTAAAAAGTAATATAAACGAATACTGACAATTTTTTGGTATTAAAAATAGTATTTTTATTTATTGCATTTTATTGTTGAGTTATTTAATTATTTGTTATTTTTTGGGCAAACGTTTTTAGAGTTTGCTGATTGGATTTCATTTGCTACTTAGAAAATGCAGTGCCATTCTTTTGTTTGCTGCAAAAAGGAATTTGGCAAATTGTTTAGCCAGTAAATCCTTTTAGCCAGCCTGCCTAGCCTGCCTGCCTGCCTGCCAGCAAACTAGGTCAAGTGGAAATTGTATCTCTGTGCAATACGTTTACCGGAAAAACCCAAGCAAGAAGCCAGCCCAGCTTAGACTTATTATTGTGTAGATAAAAGCTGCAATAGTTATCTTTAAAATAACCACAAAATCCATTTGAATTATACAACAACAACAACAGCAGCAGAGGAAGCATGGATGGCAATCCTTTTTCTGGGCCTTTGGTAAGAGTTATATTTACTGAACACAACAGCACGATGCCATGGTCAAGTTAATTACACTTAATACACAAGCTAAGGTGGGTGTGTGTGCGTATTTATTTACATTTGTGTGAGTGTGTTTGCATATGTGCCTTTGACCAGAAAACTGTTTGGCTATTTGTGTTTGCAGCTGAAGCCCAAGAAGCAGACAGCTTGTTTATTTGAGGATCTCATGCGGCAGGTGTCGTATCTCTCTGTGCGTGTTAAATACCCTTTGCCAAATATTTTAAGAGTAATCACATTGGTCAGTGGCACGTGAAAGTGTGTGACAACACCAGCAACAGCAGCAGCTGTAAATTATTTTAATAGCCATCGTAAAAGCCTAGTAAAACAACTTAAAAATTCTATCAATTTGCGCTGATGACAAACAAGTGTGTCCAAAACTTGACCCACCGGCCCACCGATCCAAATCCAATCACAAATGGTATATGTATAAAATTTGTCTTTTGTGTATCGTTTTGAAGTTTTGAAAGTTTGCCACTGGACAGCAAATTGATTTATCAAGCAAGCAAGCGAGCAGCGGCAACCACATTAAAAATTGACAACCCAAACAAATTGAAGCTGACACAACACGTGTATATTCATAGGGGATGCTGTCCCAGTATTCAGACATATGTCGCCCCCAAATGACCCTTCCAAACGAGAGAGAGAGAGCTTTGGCTTCCCTCCTCCTTCTCTCTCTTATTTTATTGTCAATATTTTATGAGTCTGAATTAATTTTAAAGCATTTGCGACAGCTGCCGGGCTACGCCTAAAAGACTTCTATTATTTTTGTTTGGCATTTAACTTTTCTAGTTTGACATATTTTCGCATTCCTTTTGAGACGTTTGAAGGTTGAACAGAGAAAACTTTGTTTTTGTTGGCAAAACATCATCTTTTTTAATCGGGTCCATTTTATTAGTTATGCAAATTGATGTGCGTCCATGCGCAAATGGGCGTGTGTGCATATATATTGTTATTTTTTATAAAATAAAACAATGATGTAGGTTTTCAATGGCAGATTGATGAAATAAGAAGAATATCTCTCTCGAATAAAATGAGAATAAATACTTTCTGAATCTAACTTATTCTATCGATTGAAATCATCATACATTTTATAGCTTAATTAATGCACAAGCTCAGCAAATTGCACTTATGAAAACTTGGCTTGAATCAAGGCAATTACTTATGCCATCGATTGTAAATCGTTGCTGGCATTGGCCTAAAAGCTACTTCAGCTTATGCAGAGACTCACTTCCCATTTTATAGCAAGCATTAATTTGGTTTGATAACTTTATAAGGCCAGCTTACACACATAAGCATATCAAACACTTACACACGCACATCGACAAACTTTGGCTTACCGTTTTTCACACAATGTTTGAGGCAAAGAGGCCTAACGAGACGCAGGAAGGGTCTAACATCATAAGACAGTAAGGCCGCCGCCTTCAATGCCGTTAAGCATAAAATAGAATTGAAATAACCATACGATAAGCTCAATTTGTGCGCAGCTTTAGTGGCGCATTAGCCATACATAAAGCAAAGATAGCCCAACATATAAATAGACGCTGTATCTATGTGTATTTGTGTGTGTGTGTGCGAGTGTGCGTTGATGTGTGCGTCACTTCCGTTTGTAATTGTAGTTACAATGTCACAATCACTAGACCATATAAACGCATGCAAACAACATGGCAGGAAGGGCAAGAAGACGACAGCACACACACACACATGGAGAGAGGCTTAAACAACTCACACACACACACACACACACACGCACTTAGTTAGTCCTGGTCCTGCTTGCTGTTGGCTTTTATGTGCGCTTCTAAGTGGCACAACTCGCCCACTTGGGCGCTTTATTAGCAAAGTGAAACTTAGACAATGCCAGGCAGGCAGCCTCTCACAGCTGCCACTTTGCGCAGTAGCCTTAGACACACACACACACACACACAAACACCGACACACACGCACACTCATATCCAGCAGCTAGATAACAGCAAATGAAACTCTCAGCCACAGCATTGCCTTGGTAATATTTACAAGTCACTTGTTTTTATGCCTACATTAATTATGCGCGCTTTTGCCTTTTGCCTTTGGTTTTTGGTAACTTTTGGCTTGTCTTTGATTTTGATGCCGCCACGTCGCCACAATTCCTCGCAGGCTTTGGCTTTTGGTTACGTTTCTGCTCTGCTCTGCTCTGTGGTACTTATTTTTTGTCTTGTTTGTTTTCCTTCTTCTGCTGTCATCGCATCTCCACCCACCTATTACCCAATTCACTCACACACGAACACACTTGATCTGGCCATATTTTTCTTGTTTTTAAAGCCCTGGCTTGTGGATTCTTCAATAAATTTTGGCACTCATGTAGTATGTGCTGGTTGGTGGTGGTGTTGTTGTTGTTGTTGTTGGTGTTGGCAACTCTGCAACTTAATTGGATGCCGTTCAAGTTTGTCGTTGCTACTGCTCCTGCTTTTTCTGCTGCTTTTGTGCAGCTCTATGCTCATAAATGTCAGCCAGGTCGAGCTGCATTAACTGACCCAGTTGAGCTCTACCCTCGTTGCCGTTTTACCTCCTCCCCTTCTTTCTCTGCCTTCACCGCACGAATGCCCCTTAATGGGATTATTGCGCAGTGAAACGTATAATGCGTCAGCCTCGACACTCTCTTCGTCGTCGTTTTGCTGCTTTTGGCTTTGAGGCAAGTGTGTAGTTCCAGTAGTTGCCCTGGCCTTGCTTTCATCTGCACTTTTTGGCAGACGCTGCGTATGCGTAATGTTTGTATGCTTATCGATGCAAGCAGAGCAACTAAGAGACTCTCTTTGCTAACCTCTATCAATTTATATGTGCATTTTTGATATGTGCTTTATACTTATACGTATATTTTAATTGTGGTTTACAATGTTATGCATTATTGAAGTTAACCTCGGAGCTTATTAATTCAGTTTGCTCCTTTAGATGTACAAGATTGTTATCCTGCATAGGGAATGCTTCTTTTGCCATGGAGTTGATTTTCCTGTTAGCTTTAATATTTCCACCTGAGTTTTTCCGCTAAAAAGCAGACTTAACCTGCAAAAATAAAAAACAATGTAGAATGAGCATAATGTTTACTTCCCTGTTCTGAGAAAATGTTTTCAATATTTTAATTGCCCTGCGACTTAAATTTAATTGTATTTTCTAAGAATTTATTTGTTGGTATTTTCTTTTTTCTGCTGCTCCCCGGCGACAACAACAACTTGCCAATGCATTTGCATTTGCTCCCTCAAGCGTCATTAACATTCTAAATTTCAGTTTGCAGCCGCTTCGATTTTGTAATGAATACTCGATCTGACTCATTAACATAATTTGCGGTTCGAAACAGAAAAAAATTGTATAAATTAATTTTTATTAAATTCTTCTGTTTAATGCGTTTTAATTTGTGGTTTCGTTTTATCTTATGCTTTATACAGTTTGCTTTGGTTTTTGTTTTTTTTTTCTTTTTAAATTTATTAATTATTTTTATGTAACTTAGGTATTCAATTTATAGCTTAATTTTGTTTGTGTGTGTATTTTCGGTTTCACTGTGTTCTCTCTCTCAATTATTAATGCTCATTGTTGCTTAAATGTTTTGTTGCCTTTAATGGTGTTTCATATTTATTTATTCATAAACGATTTTCATTACCTAATGCTAACTTAATTTGTAAATTTTATTTATACAGCTAAAACAGTTTTTCATATTTTTTTTGTTTTGTAAATTATGCGTTTATTTTTAAAATGTATTTTCGCATATGCCTGCCAGCAAATTCTTTGTTTTGAATATTTGTTGTTGTTTGTATTTATATATTAGATTCAGCTATGCTAAAATGTGTTTTCTTTGTTTTGCTTCAGTAATCGGTTTTCTTTTTTTTTTGAAATTTTTGGTGCATTTTGCCAACTAACTCACTTGGTGAAATTATAATTAATTAGTTTGTGTGTGTGTGTGTATTTTAATTTACAGCTAATGATTTACTATAACTATAATCAATTTACAATATTCAGTTGTGAACTTTAATGATTGCTTCTGCATTCGCAACTGTTTTAATAATAATATTAATAACTAATGCTAATTTGTTTAAGTTCATACAACAATTGAAATTTTTGCCATTCTTTTGCTCAACTTTTCACCTTCATCGTTTCAAGTTTTTCGTTCTTTTCATATTTACATAGAAAGTGTTGAAAATTGTTGGGAGAAAACTTAATTTAAATAACTTAAAAATCGAAAAATGTAATATTATAAATATTCTGAAACCTATTTGAAAATAATCAACTTTTTCAGTTATAAGGCAAAAATAGGTTGAAAAGTTTACAAAATACAAACAAAATTCAGTTTTTGTTGACTTTTAAATCATAGTAAAATATTTCCTAGAAACTGGGAAGAATTGTTAAAAATGTTTAAACCATTCGATTTGCCTTGCTCCAATATTTTGTTATGACTAAATTTACATTTACATTGCCTTAAACATAATGTTATTTGTTTAAAATTAAGCAGTTTGTTCTTAAATGTGTATTCCTATTTTACTGGCTACTTATTTACGATATCTACTGTTATTTTTGTTTGTTACCCGAAAACACCTGTGCTATGTGTACAAGAGCAACACTTCAAATTGATATAAGAGTGTGTGTCTGTACACTAGAAAATTTGTCTGCTTTTGTTTTTGTTTTTGTTCTGAAGGCTGCCTTTGACAAAAGAGTAAGTAGAATAAATTGTGTCAAAGTCTTTACTTTTTGTACGAAGAACAAACACACAATAAATTATTTAAATGCAACTTGGCGCTGCTGCAACACTCTCACTCCTTCTTCTGCCATCTTCACTACTAGTAGCTAAGGTATCAACAGCTCCTTCGTGTGTAGGCCACTTGAGCCCATTCCCAGTTCGATCCAGGTCGAAATCCTTTGTGTCAGCGAGCAGGTGTCGTCATGGCAACAACACACGAGACACTTCAAACTGGAGTGCGCCAAGAGTTGGCTGTTGTGCTGTGTGTGTATGTGGGCACACGGCGAGTCCATTGTCAGCTAACAACGATTCCAAAAGCAACTCAATCGCTAAGCAAACAAACAAACCCACAAACACACACATACACACTCATACAATGCTAGTAGGCAGAGGTCTGGCATTTCTTTTGCTTTGTGTCCCTTTTTTTATGGTTTGAGAGAGGCCGGGCAAAAAAACGCTGAAAAGTTTATATTAAATGAAAAACTTTTTCAATTACATCAACGGAAATAAAATGCTACCAGCTTGCCACTCGAGGCACGCATAGGCACGAAGGCGCAAAAACTGGCTGAACTGGCAGAAGGAGAAGTTAAAGGAGCCTGTCCTAACAACAATAACACAAAAAACAAAAAAAAAAACCCCCCAAACACAATAACAACTGGCAAAGCTGAAGTCAGAGTGCCAGGGCCAGGAGCCCTTTGTTGAACATCGCGTCTTTGTTTTTCGGCTTTATTAGGTTAGGCCGCCTCTGCCCTTTTATCTTAAATATTTTTTTTTGGTTTCTTATTCTTTATACCCTTGCAGTGTGGTGGGTCAGCAAACTTTGTCAAAAACTTTGCTGGCTCCAAATACTATTTTCACATGACCAAAGGGGTCACAAAACAATTGCAATGTCACTCGATTTCCATTTCAATTTGTTAACAAGCGAGATTGGAATTTTGATTTAAAGATCAAATATGAGAATTTGTTCGTTTGATTGTTCCATTTACAATTTGAATATAAAGAAAATTCTTCTATTGAAGACTTAATTAAACTTCTTTCAAATCAAATGTAGAGCATTTCCTGCAAGGGTATTGAAAGCGCGGTACGCTTAACTACCTTTTGGACTTTCAACTGGTTTAAAGCTAAGTTTTGTGGGCCTAGCTCGTTTGTGGTTTACTTCTACTGGGCAACTGCAACAAAGGGATACGGATAGGGATACGGAAACGACAACATACTAAATCTATTTATGACAAGTAAGAGTATGAGTATGTGTGGATTTGGGAAGGAGGGGTGGTTAGGGTGTCATCAGTGTGCGCCTATTTATAGAGCCACTGAATCATCTAAGGCAGCATCCTGACCATCGGCGCCACCGCGCTGTCAAATATCGCTCGTCTCCTGGCCATCGCCCACATAACCCTCATCCGGACTATCTGCAAGCGGGCCATTCAGCTGCTTCAGCTTTGCTGTATCTGCTGACTCCGCCTCCGACGCTGCTTGCGTCTCTCCATTCGCCATGGCTGCATTTGAGCCACTGGGCGATGTTTCGCTCTCATCCAGCTCGGGTATGGTTGCATGATTACTGCTACTGCTGCAGCTCTCTTCCAGCGTTGGTGCAGGCGTTGCTGTTGCCGCCGCTGCTGCGGCTGCTGCCATTGCTTGCGTGGGCGATTGGCTGATACCAAAGCGCATTGGCTGCGCATGATAACCGGGCAGGCAGCTGGGCCATTGCTGGAACGTTGGTAGCGACAAATCGCTACTCTTGTAGCCCTCGGGCGGCGATGGAAATTGCTGCTGCAGCTGCAACTGTTGTTGCTGTTGCTGTGGGTAACCTTCGGCGGTGAATCGCACATTCGGCAGCTGATACTTCTCATAGCCAACCGGAGGTGCTCGGTGCACAAACTCTGCCTCAAGGCTATAGCGCATGCTTGCGTTCTGTGCAAACTGTTGCTGCTGCTGCTGCTGCTGTTGTTGTTGTTGATGTTGTTGCAACTGTTGCTGTTGTTGTTGCTGGAGCTGTTGCTTGTGTGCACGATTGTGCGGTAGCGTGCGATAAAAGTTTTGTTGCTGCTGCTGTTGTTGCTGTTGTGGCACTGCTGCTGCCACTTGCTGCACGAGATGCGCACTGCTATAATCATAAGCATAGCCATCCTGACCCAAAAAGCAAACCGGATTCAAATGCACATCGACCTGATGCGGTGATGTTGCTGCCGCCCCAGCGCTGAGCACCGATTTGAGTTGCATGCCACGCGGCAGTGTGGTCATTGCTGCCGCAAAACGTGAACCCATGCCGAGCATGCTGTGCGGCGTTGCCGCAGTTAGCTGATAACAGCCCTCGTACTGACCACAATCGCTGGCCGTCTCGTAATCGCCAGTTCCGTCCAGCGATACGGCCGTCTTCAGTTTGTGTTTTACGCTCTCCGCATCGTTGACCAGATCCGGATTCTTTTCGGCATAGTTACGCAACGAAGCGGGCGGTGAACAGTAGGCGGCAGCCAAGCCATTGCTTAGCAGCAACGGAGGTGAGCCGGCAGCAGCAGCAGCAGCATTCATCATATTCACATTAAGCTGCAACTGTTGCTGTTGATGCTGCTGTTGGTGCTGTGTGGTGGGCGTGGCATACAACAAGAGATTCTGTTTCATCTGGCCACCGAGAATGAGTCCGCCAGCATTACCAACGCCAACATTGCCGCCAGCAGCACCATTTGGAGCTTTGCTTGGCGTTAGATTGTCGCTGAGAAGCAATCCGGCTCCACCATTTAAGCTATCGTTGCCATCATTGAGTATTGAGGCGCATTTCATCATGCCGTTGTCCTGGCTACTGCCATTCGTTGAATCACTGGCACCCGCAATGCTTGTGACCTGATCGCATTTCTTGCGTTTCGCTGGCTCATTGTTGTTGCTGCTTCGCTTGCACTTGACCACAATGGTGCAGAGTAGGACGGCAAAAATGATTCCACCACCAGCGCTGCTGGCCACAATATAGTTCATGTAGTCGCGTGGAAAAGAAACTTCGTTCACAACCGGTGGCTCCTTGATAATAACACGCAGCGTATAATTGCTAAAAGTGGTGCCAGCTATGTTTTGACCCACACACGAAAAGGTGCCATTATCCTCGGCGCCCACATTATAGATGAATATCTCGCTGCGTTTCTCTTCGGCTCCACTGCCGCCACTCTCATCGATATAGTAGAACATGTGTAGATTATCCAACAAACTGTCGTTGCTCATCACCTGGCCATTGAAGAGCCACAGCACTTTGGGTTCGGGTATGGCACGAACCAAGCATGTGATGGACATATTGCGACCCTCGCTGACTTCCGTGTAACTGGACTGTGGACTGACTTCGGGCAGACAGGCGAGCTGTTGCCGCTGCAGTCCCTTGATCACCTGACCCTTCAGCCTAGCTGGCTCCATGCACTTGGGCTCCTCCGTTAGTGGTACATTGTGGCTAACCAGCCAGCTGTAGACATCCAGCAGACGACAATCACAATTCCAGCGATTGCTGTGCAAACTGATGCCATGCAGTGACTTGGGCAGGATGTGAGCACCTTGGATGAAAGCTATACGATTGCCATCGAGACGCAACCATTCCAGATTATCCATGCCCACAAATGCCTCGTTCTCAATGCGTTCCACCTGACAGTTGGACAGCTCCAAGGTGGTCAAAAACGATAAATGCCTAAATGCCGAAGTTTTCAGTTCGCGTATGGGATTGCCACTTAAACTGAGACGCATCAGTGAGCTATAATCCTGGAAAGTCTCACTCGGGACATGCTGCAGCGCATTCTCACTCAAATCGAGCTCAACGAGATTCGTTAGGCCACGAAATGCCTTCTCGTGTATGCGTATCAGTTGATTGCGTGACAAATAGATCTTCTGCAGATTGAGCAAATCCATGCGCAAAAATCTTTCGCTCTGCAGCACTTGCAAGCCATTGCCACTAAAGTTGAGCACCTGCGTGCCCGGATCCATGCCCTCGGGCAGACTCGAAAGCTGCTGGCCGCCGCATTCGACTGTCTGCTTGCCACCCTTCCATTTGCACACGCACACTTCGGGCGGGCAGGCAAAGATGCACTCAAGCAGCAGCACAAAATGCACCAGCAATTTAAATGGGCGTGGCATCATCATCATGATGTTTCTTTCTTGTCGTTGTATCTATTCTTATTCTCTTCCGATTTTATATTAAGATTTGTATATTGTTTCTTTTTTTTTTGCATGCGACACTTGGTCACGTTTGCATGTCAAATTAGTAAATGAAGGTGACGTTTTTAGAGTTCCACTTCCGCGTCACGCAAATATCATTAGCGACATCTAGCGCCGAGCAGCCGTCTCCACGTAATATGTATAGCTTGATCTGCTCGTCTAGCTTTGTAGTCTAGTCTCTCTGTTGACTTGGCAACGAATCACGTCGTCGCCGTTGCCTACTCAAGTGTCAGGCAATAAAAGCGCTTCCACGCCCGCTGCTGGGCGGCCATTATTATTATCCACAGTGTGAGTGCGAACGGGTGAGCAAAAGTGCTCATCATTGTGTCCACGTAGTTGTTGCTGTCATTGCTGATGCTCTGCTTCCGTCGACGTCTTTTGTATTAATTTCATAAAAATGCCAGTCGCTTGATTTTAGCTTGACAGCGCTGGTAAGTAGGCAATGCTTTTGTTATTGTCGCCTCGCGTGGCTTCTTGCGGTTCTTACACAACTTTTACTCGACTCGTTTCTACTTTGCGCCTATTCGTTGCCTTGCTTTCATTCTTATTATTTTTTTTTTTGTTGGCTTTCTCTGCTAGTCCCTTCACGTTTCTGTCGTTGTTGTTTTTTGTCGTTGGATGAAAAGGTTTTGTGTCCTTAATGAAATTATAACGCAATGCATTTGTTGTTGTTGTTGTTGTTGCCACTGCGGCTGCTGCTGCTTCTTCTGCTTGTGTCGATTGCTTGCCGCATACTTGGCATTGTGTATGCGACACGTGTAGAGATTTTTGTTGTTTGCTCTGGGTTTTGCTTTCGTCGCTGCTGCTTTTTCCACGTTTACTACTGAAAGTAAATTAAAGCAAACAAAATAAATGATTAGTTGGAAGAGAATGGAATTTCTTTTCAATATCGAGCTTACTTCATTTTAAGTTAAATTTAAGCAGACCTTTCAATAATGTTTTTATATAATTTATTATTTTTTTTGCCATTTTCAGATGGTTTTCCATTTGATTACCAGCCAATATTGCTTATAGCCATTGTAAATTTGATAGGAAATCAATGCCTCGTGGCCACATAATGTTGTTTATATGTAAATACGTTTAATTTTCGAATAATTTCATTTTAAATGTGTCACAACACATGTACAAATGTATGTACGCATGTGAATTACCATACTTTATTTTCAGGTGATTTATTTTTTAATAACTTTTTTGGGGCAGTTGGGAAATATTTCAACGCCTCGACCTGATTATTAATGTACTATTATTCCACTCATTCACTGGAATCGATTTCAGCTTGAAAGTGAATTGAACTGTTTTTTCTTTTTTGAAATGCAAATAAAAATGAAAAAATCCCAGCTGTAAAAACAACCAATTCCATGTAATATGTTACAATTAATTGCGCTTCTTGTTTTGCTAAATGATGAAGAGGATAAACATAAGTTCTGGGTTTATTGTAACTCATTGTGCTGATTACTTGCTCATTATATAATTTGAAACAAAGTAAATGTGAATGCCGAAGGAGTGGACATTAAATAACCTTGTCCAACAGCTGGCTGACATGTTTGTGTTTGTCCAAATTAATCAATTTGCACTAAAATGCCAAAAGACAAAGGACAAAGGAAATGATAGTAGGGCAACAAAGTAAACCAAAATGTAAATGAAGATGGCAGCTATAAATCATGCAGCATATTGCAATGTTGCCACTTTGGGTAAATAATATATAAATTACACTGAAATTGAGCCAAGTGCAAGCAGCCTAGTCGACCGAGAACAAGCTTCATGCCATGCCGCAGCAATTGTGTAATTCGATCCGGTGGATAAGCGAAAGCGACAAATACTAAAACACCGACCGACCGACAAAAAGATTTCAGCTAACAGCGTGCCTCATTAGCTGCCACCCACAACAGAGTGGAACTCACTGGCGCTTAGTGATTGACAAACTAAGTGACCATCTAACTGGCTGACTGACTGACTGACAAACTCCCATTTCATTTGTTCTGTAGATAAGAGACGGCTGGCGCCAATGCAAATGCGTAATGGATACTTGGATACTACTAAGACAATGCCATCATTTTGTTGTCTTAGCAAATTGACTTGATTTGCTTTTGCCAGCTTTTTGGCAAGCAGCAGCAGGCTCGATTTTGTCCTTGATTCTTCTACCTGAACAGAACCTGATATTTTTGGCGTTATTAATAACCAGACATTTATCTTGGCCATGTCTTGGCTTAACTATAACGCACAGCTGTCTTTGGGCCTCTTATCCAAGTGCTTAGCGCTTAGCTTGTAATTGTAACGGAGATTCGTCAGGTAGACGTGGTTAGGTTTATTTATTGTTGGCAACGTTGTCAAATAATTCAAGGAACTGTATAATTAATTAGGTATCATACCATTATGCCTAACCAATCGGAAACATTTGTAATCGGAGAATATTGCTGCTAAAATGAACGTTCAGTGATTATTTAATAATTTCGCTTTTATTGTTGTCAAATGATTTATTATTTATAGGTCTGTATCCGTTTCGGAGATATTTTTAGAATAAATGTGATTAATAATCAATTTGTCCGAAACAATTTGCCAAAAAACCTAAATGTTGGAAATTAAAAAGTATTTCACAATAAAATCAAAAATAAAATCCTTGTCTGTTGGCAATCAATATTTTATTCGTTTGCTCTTTAAATATGCAGAAATTTGTTGTGTCGAGCAAAAAAAAAAAAAAAACAAATATAACTATTTTCAAATGGACACAAAAAATATTGTTGGCCTTTGCGGTGATGGGAAATTGGATTCGAAATACACACACAGATGTCGTTTTAGAAATGCCAAAACAAATTCTAATTTAATTTGTAGACTTCTCTTACAAATACAAGAAATGTCTCATTTGGCTGCAAACATTTTTTGACATTTTCATTTGTCAGTTATGAAGCAGGCGGCATATGAGGACGTCAGACACGGAAGTGTATGCGTGTGTGTGTGTGTATGCGTGCGTCCTTGTATGTTTTTTCCTTGTATGTATCCTTATCACAAAATGATTTGACAGTCAAGAGCAACCGGCAGTTGAACTTGTCTTCATTGGCATGGTTGTGTGTATCTCTCTCTAGAAATTTCTTATATATGTATGTTTTATATGTTATTTAATGGCAAGGCAGAATGAGACGGATGTTAAGTTAAGGCCATCGACAAATCATAGAGATTTGTACCTTTCACTCAGCTAACAAAATGGAGAAATTTTCTGCTCTCTAATAAATAAACATTTATTTTATTTTCATATACATATATATATTTTATTTTTATATCCTTCGTTGGCACGTCTGCCAAACGGCTGTCATTGAAAAATATAATTTCAATTTCGAATCGAGCTCAAAGAAATCAATGGACACATTCACAGCAAAATTTTCATTTTGTTTAACATTTTTTTATTAGGCGTTTATATTCGACGCTTCATTATGTGTGTGTGCGCGTGTCTGTATTAAAAAGCCGGAAGGGCGCAACGCTGCCTGCCTGATTCTAATTTATTTTTTATTTGAAAGCAGTCTTCCGAGCAACTCCTTGCAAGTCAAGCACTTAATTTAGCGCCGTTCTTATTTCGGTGGAAGTGCGCTCAAGTAATGCTGAGAGTTTTTGTGGGTTTTATAGATTTTTAAGTCGCACAACCAGCCAAAGTGCCTGCTAATACGCTTAAACTTAATTAAAAACTTATCAACAGCTGTGGCAAACAATTTGGTTTGGCGCGTCTTTACAGCCGTTGCCGCAGACAACCAAAACCAAACTCGTACTCGTACTCGAACTGAACCGAACCGAACCAACAAAACAGCGACAACTTGAGTCGACCACAGAGCAAAGCAATGGCGGTGGCTTACCGCAACCAAAGACACTGTGAAATCATCAGCGAAAACTACTTTTAGCTACTATATATGGTATTGCTATTGCCACCTAAATGTAAACTAAACTGGTGCTAAGACCGCCTTTGACTTCTTCAAAGTCTCAACGCAAATTCTATACAAAGTGTTAAATAATGAAGCGAAAAAAGAAAAACAGAAAAAAAAAGTGTGAATTAAGTTTGAGATAAATGATATTCAAGCTTAATTCATTGCTTGTCATTAGTGTTAATTGCATTTGCAATTTCTATGGATTTCTTTTAAGAAGAAGAAAAACGTTAGTCTTTAGAATATCTTTCTTACCTTGATCGAAATTGACTGGAAATCTTTCAATTATTTCTTAAGTGTACATTAAGATATTCTTTCAGTGACTTTAAAATGCATTTTGCATTGCAAATGATTTGCACACACACACACACACAGACACACATGAACTCAGCCAAAGTAATTTTGGTCGTGTGGCGCAAAGACTGCAGCGGTGGCAACTTCAAAGTGGCGTTGCAAACATGTCATAACATGTGAAAATTAAAATGTACATGACAACTTAAGCGGCGTTCTCTGGCGCAGCCATTCGCAAGGCACCGCCCCATTGAAAGCCCCTCTGTTTTTCACTCTTCTCTGTGTCCCCCGTGACACACGTTTTCTGGCAGGAGCTGAGAGCACTTAATTTGGCATGTTGCCTACTGCGCTAGCAGCCCTGGCCAAGGTAGCGTGACAACAAAATAACAACAACAACAACAACAGCAACAACATCAAAAGCAAGAACACAAATAACCGCAGGTGCAGCCACAGTGGCGGCAACAGGACAACAACTAGCAGGACAACCACAACGAGTGCCATTCTGTACCGTGCATAAATTTTTTAACTACCTTTAGTAACAACAAAACAAAAAAAGCACAGCAAGGCCCATAAAACTTCTACTCATAGTACAACTACTACTACCTGCCACGGATAGTCAGCACAGTCAACCAACCAACAACAACTATTAACAAAAAAAAAAAAACGAAAAAAAGGCGCGGCAGCAAATAAAATTACGCATGCAATGGCAAAATAATAAAATATGCATGAAAAATAAGCTGCAGCTGAATCTGGCTCAAAAGTAAATAACAACAATGCATTGACAGACCGACTGCGTGATGCTCTGTAATAAATTCTCTATGCATTTTGGGGGTTTTTTCAAATTAAAAGAAAACAAGTTTAATATTCAGCAAGCGATAGAAATATTAATTAAATTTACCAGTAAAATGTTTGCACTTTTAAATTATGAGTAAAAAAGAATTTGAATCGTTCATCGTTCAAGTATTAAAATTGATTTAATCTTAAATAGAAAAAGTATTTGCATTCACTCAAATTTGTATTTGCGATTACATCTAAGACTTTAATCAATCCACTTTATACTCAATTCGTAGTGTCTATTGCGCAGGGTATTCGAAAAAAAAAAAAGACAAAGCGGCGGCGACGCGCAAACAAAATGCCACGTCTCGCGTTGATTTTATGTTAATTTTCAGCACACTGCACGCAAATATGAATTTGAATGCGTTGCGCAACACACATTTCGAGCAAAGTGCAAATACGGCGAGCGAATTTCACTTAAAAAGATGTTTACAACGCTCGAAAGCAGCTGCTACTGCCTGGGAAAGCTTTAAAAAGAACCCGCATCTGCTGCAAAAGAAATCAGCTAATTTTCATTTTATGCTGTGCGCAAGTAACTGAAACAAAGAATAAAGCACTGAAATACAGATATATTTTATTCGGCAGACACACACAGAGAGAGAGAGAGAGAGATAGATGGAAGGAGGTAGAAGGGGGGAAATAGGTGGTGAATGGAGCCTCTTAAATTTTAATAGCTCACACATTATAAACGCAAATAAACGCCAAATGCCTGGGCAAAGCGAGAGGCAGCTGCCATTTGCCGTGTTTGAGACACACTCAAAGGCACTTTGGGCTTGCTTTCAAAAAAGCATTTGATATGTGTGTGTGTGTGTGTGTGTGTGTGTGTGTGTGTGCAGCTTCTAATTTTTTTTTATTTGGCTAGCAGCTTAAGTTGTTGTTGAAGGTAGAAGATGAGAAAAAAAGTTCGCCTCGCAACTTTTTGTCTTTGCTGCTGCCACCGAGCAACTTAAAGGCACTAAAGTTGCACTAAATTAAGCATACTTTTAGGCACTCACTGCCATATTATGATAATGATGGCTGCAAGAAGAGTGCCACCACCCGGCCCGCCACTACGATGATCTTAAGTATATGTTTGCTCTAATGTTGTTATCCATTTGTTTGCCAGCACCTGCTTCAAAAACTTCACGTTTCCTTGCTTTGCCCAAGGTGTGAACCCCACCCTCCACCGGCTCATCGAGCCAAAAACATAATAATGAGCGAGAAAAAAATATAAAAATAAAAAAGAAAACTTTTTAATTGCTTTATAAGTTTGCCGTCGCCTTAAACGAGGGTCATTCACATTTTGTTACTTTGAATGGCCAAGGTTGTTGATTTCAAAACGCCAGTTGACATAATTTAAAGCAGATTTTTCGAAAGCGAAAACTCTCAACAGCAACGCCATTATCATCGTGAAAATGCAAAGCAATAATCCCAAATGATTCCGAATTTTATAACCAACGTCTAAGGTTTAATTATACGTAGGCTGATGGGGTATTTTTTCTTTTGATTTTAAATTGGCTCATAAACATAACGCAGTTTATATTTTATTTATTTTGAGTTTATTTTTATTTATTTTTTGTCAAATTTAGCTGGATAACCAATCATAAAACCCTCTGCCAAACGTTTTTATTACACAAAGACGACGACACACACACAGAGCCCCCCCCCCCCACACACACACACACGCACACACACACACACGCACACACACATACATAGATACTCGCATTTCGATGTGTAATTTGCCATAAAAAATAAAAGTGGAGCACAGGCTCGTAAGTATTTGTGCAATTCCAGAGATATTGTCAATTTGCGCCCCAAGCTCGTAAGTCTAAGCCAAAACGACATAGCGATAAGACTAGGTAGGGTTGCAAGGAGGGGAGGAGTAGAAGCTGTAGCTAGCACGCAAATACGCGTTGATATCTTTATAGCTGTGTGTGTGTGTGTGTTTGAGTTGCAAAATCGACTGTTAACATTTAACGCTGCAAATTTAACCGCATTTATGTATTTGGGTGAAAAGGGTTTTATTTGATTTTCATTTAATTTGGCAAGCACAATTCGGCATTGCCCCTAAAAATTGGCATAACAATTACAGTCGGAAAACGGACAACGACAGGCAAAATGAACGAACAACGACGGAGTTCGAGTCGTAGACGGATCCGGACGGACATTCTCTCATGCTCTCTCTCTCTCTCTCTCTCCCGGTTGCAATCTGCAGCGCGCTGACAATGAAACTTCAATGGCATATAATTGCTGTGCGCGCACAGTGTAGACGAGGGGGCGGTAAGGGGCAAACAAATGGGGAAATGGTAAATTGTGAATGCTGAATGGGTAAATGATAGGAAAGGGAAACAGGGGTTGGGGGCTGTGGGCTATTGTGCACTAGTGCAACATATCCTTGCAACTAACGCTTCCGTTTCCGTACCGTCAAGGCGACGACTCTTCGACTCTTGCTGCTGCTTGTCGTTGTCATTATCGTTGCTGTTGTTGTTGTTGTTGTTGTTAGAGGCCACTTCGGGACGCCTTTGTTGCCGCTTGTTATGTTTGTGTGTGTGTGTGTGTGTGTGTGTGTGTGTGTGTGTGAATGAGTGCAATTAGCAGTGGCAGTTGCACTCGTTTGTTTGTGTTGCACAGGTCCTGATCTGCCGTAAAAGCCAGCATTAAACATTAATTGCTTTGTGTCTGTGTGAAAATATATTGCCATTGTGTGATTGTGTGGTTTGTTTTGGTCTAACGATTTATTCATGAAAATATTGCCTACTTTTAAGGGGCCATTCACAAATCATTTTGATAACGAGGCAGCATATGACTATTGAGTTTGATTTGTGCTTTTCTACAATTTTGTTCGAAGTAAGTTTTCTTGTCTATATAAAATGTTTTAATGTGACTTACGTCAACAAAATTACTTGGCTCAATGCTCTTTTGAACGGAAATGTGAATATTGAAGCTTTTAAGTTTATTTTTATGATATTTTTCTGTTTAATGGGCTTTCAGTAGCACAACTTTATGATTCCCTTGATTGAAAAAAAAAACACATACACAGACTACGCTATTGGCAAAGTTTTATGTAGCTTTTTACGCATATTTACTTAAATGTTGCCAACCAATGAAAGATTTTATAGAAATATCAGTTTCTCCCTAGGAACTGACTTTTTGTTAATAATAGAGCAAAAATTTTGATTAAAATAACATTTGTTGTCTTAAATTGAGTGCCTTTAAAGTGCGTCCGTTGCCAGCCCAACGAAGGGAGGCAATCTTATTTTGTATTCTCTCTTTTATTTTGAGTTCGCTTAAGCCCTGCACATAAGCTGAGCTAGGCCGGCCGTAGGAAAAGTTTGTGAAAACTGTAGAATAAATTGTGAATGGTCGTTTTGTGTCACGCCCCTGAACGCATTTTTCTTTTGTGCCTGCTCTCAGCTAGCCATTATACTAAAGAATTTTCCGCCTGCTTTATGGCTTTTCGCTCACCTTTTTGTTGTTTTTTTTTTTTTGAAGCCAGCTTTTGTCCGTTCGACCCTTGGCCGACCCAACCTTTGCTAACTTAATTGAGCCCACTCGACCACGTTGAGGCCTTGATGGATTGTTTGACTAATTAATTCAGTTAGAATGTTTGCAAGCTGAAAATTATTAAATTCTGTAGTCGAATGTGCCTAACAGCCAGCTGCTTAGCATTTAAAGTGCTTTTAATACTTGAATTTGCCTTGCACGCAATTAATATCACGTCTGCATTTGCCTTTGAGCTCCTCTGCAGCTTTGATCAGCATATTCTTTTATCCATTTTTTATTGCTCAATGCGTTTTCTTTTTGCCATTGATAACTGCTGATGGTAAGCTGCTTTCTTAATGGATGCAATGCTCTTCTGTAATAAAATGCTTTTTAGTTTCGTTGCCAACTGCAATAATTGGCAATTCATTGCCAGTTTTGCCTTTACTCGTTCATCAAGTGCTGCCTTAATCTATGAAATCAACTTTATCTCATTTTTGCATTTGGTAGTCATTATTAACCTGGAGACGCCTTAAACAATGTCCACCTGGAGAACAAAGGAATCAAGGGACCACTAAAACATTTATCGACATTGTTAAGCTGTTTAACGGCACTTGGAATTTTTTTTTTTAAATTGGCAAAACTTTTTTTTACGGTTTTTATGTTGACCAAATGAATGAATATTTAACTAGGAGTAATTAGTTATTTTTATACTCTATTCATAATTTATTTATTATAAAAGTACTCAGTTTTTTGCCTTTAGAAAAAGCAACCAATTCTGGGAATTATCTTTTCTCTTGTTCTATCTTGTTTTTTTTTTTTACCATTTTGTTGCTTTCATAACTAACACGAGAACGACAGGCAGAGAAGAAGAATGGGTGGAACCAACCCGCGTTTTTGCTTGTTCTATTGCCGTAACAAATCCATTTTACCTGTCAGCTTTAACGCGTAAGCAAATGTCAAAACGCTCTAACTAGAGCTGGAGACAGAGCCAAGCTCCAAATAAAGATACCAAAACACACACACACCTATGCATACTAAGCACTTGTGCACATACATATGTATGTATGTATGTATGTATTTGCTATGCGCCTTGATATATTGCCAAGTCGCAATTAGAGCGCAGACCGCAGAATGAAACAGCAGCTGGCATGTAAACAAAGCGAGGATGACAACGGAAAGCCAGAAACGTTTGCTTGACAAAAATTCGAAAGAGCGACAAATAAATTTGGTGTTCAAACAGAAACGAAGCAGGTACAGGAACTTGAATCAGCATCACCAGCGGAATTACAAAATTGCTAGTCTTCGTGTCGCATTAAATCCAATCAAATCGAAAGAAATGTTCGCTATTTGCCTTTCCTTGAAAAACTGCAATTTGTGTAACAAACGCGTTCCGCTGTCACAATTTGCAATTCAGTCATGCTCAAGACTGCAACGTTACTAATTGAGAACGCATGTGCATTGCCATTTTCTACACCTCCTGCTCCTCCTCCTCCTCCTCCTCCTCATCGAACCCTGAGAGTCGCTAATTAGTCCCAGTTTGATTTCAGGTCCATCAACATGCGTGACAATTGCCTGGGGCCAGATCAAACGTTTGACTTTGTTTTTCTTTTTTATCTTTGTTTCACAGTTTTACCCCAGTGTCTTTGTAGTTTTTCCAGTGAGACACTGTCCCCATGCCTTTGTGTCGCTTTCAAAAGGCCTTTTGCAATTTTTTTTTGCATTGCAAGAGATCAAAGCATTGTTTCAATGCCTATGTGGGGAAACATTTGCCATGCTAACACAATATTGTTGCAAATGTATATAATCAAATTTTTACGTGACAATTTTACTTAGTTAAGGTTTGCTGAAACTAAACGTAACACGATTATGACATGCTTTTAAAAACACACATCAGTCATTTGTTAAGCTGCAATGAAACTAAGTGCAGGTCTTTTTGTCATAGCATTAATATCTTTATTTGCAGTATCTGCTGCTAAACAAGTTAAGATACATTGTCCACCATGGCCTAATTGTATAACTTTGAGCTTGTGCTGTCAGAGAACAAGGGCACGTGAACGTCGAAATGCCTTGGCTATTAATCCAGAAAAATGTTAAATTTAATTAAAGATTATCACAATAAACAAAGTTAATTAAAATGTATTTGTTGCTTGTTATACAGTTAATTTGTATCTTAGATAAAACAAAGGAATCATAATTTAATGCAGCAAAAACATGTACTGTTCGTGTTATGTGGTTGTGTGTGTGTGTGTGTGTGTCCGGAATCCGTTAATAACTTTGGGAAATGTAATGTGTAAAATAATAATATGAATAAAATAGAGACAAAGACAGATAAAGAGAGATAAAGCGAGAGGGAGCTAACCAACGTACATACACTTGAATAATGAGCGTCGAGCGATGCAGTTGTATAGCTGCATTTGTTGCAGCTGCTTCTCATGTTGCACAGACTCTGTCCCTTCGGCAAAACAGAACACACTGCTGCTGTCCCTAATGCTGCTACACCACATATTCCTCCCCTCAGCTTTGCTTGTTTTTTGGTCACTGACATTTTGGGATTTTGTGTTGCAAATTTGAGTTTTAGTTTATGCATGCAGTTGGCTAACAGCAACAACAACAACAATATTAAGAGTGAACACAGCTGCGCTGAGTGAGCTAAGCTTGTGTTTGTTTCTGTGTTGTTGCCTAGCAGCAGCCAAACAAAAGTTTTGCGACCCACAGCTAATTATGCCGTCCGGACCTGAAGTCTAAACGAGACTTCAGTTAGTTAACTTTTGGTTGTCGTCTCGTCTCGTGTCGTCTCGTCTCGTCTCTGCTCCTTTTTCATCGCAATTGCGTGCCAGCTAATTTTTGGCAGCTTGTCAGCAGCGAACACATAAATCCCTCAAAGTCAACAGCACTTCACCCAAGTGGCACATCAATTCGCGTGCTTGTCAACCGCATCACAAACACCAACAATGCTGCACATCTACAGATTGAAAGAACATGGCACATTGCAGCAGCAGAAGTCATATTGCAATCGTCAGTTGTGTCACCGCATGCAACGTCGCTTATCGCTCAGCTCTGTAATGATTGCAACAGTCCCACATCAATGCCATACCCCATCCCCCATCCGATCACCCCAAATACCCAATGTCATGTCTGTTATGCATTTTTCATAACGCAGCACAGCCACAATGAATACTTTGGCACAGTGGTCAGATATTCTAGAGTTCTATAAAAGTAAAAACGTTAAACTCTGCTCAAAATCGATGCTTTATAAAATCGACATTCGTTCTAATGTTTTGTATATTTAAAGCGATAAAAAAAAGGCATAAAATGTATATTTTATGTAGAAAAAAGGAACGAAAAATGTCACAAAAATAGATTTTATCTCCAAACAAACTTTAAGTTTTACTAGCTTATTTTTTATAGTTTAAGTAGTCAGCTGACAATTAAAAAAATGCTTGTTTGCCCACTGTGCGTCATCATAAAAATTGTCTCATTAATCATCACACTACAACATGCATGGTGTTCGTGTTATGTTTTATTTATATACATATATTATTTTTGTATTTTGGTGTTAACGCAGGAAACACAAACTTAGTGTGAAAAACTTTCAAATCCAGCAGGCAATTAAAAATTCGATGCGCAACAGCAGCAGGCAGCATCGACTTACCCTCGACAAAGAACAAGTGCAGAGCGCATAAATCAAAGAATCAGGAACGAGGGAGACGACTCCCACCCAGAACAGCGATTAGGCAGAGACTCACGTACCGCGCTCCCCCAACAACCCAGCAAATAAAAAAGGGGAGCTTATTTTTAATATCAGAGCCAGAGACACACTGCAAATGCTGTTGTCAGGCAGGCAAGCGTGACATGTTAAATCGTCTGCGCCATATTTAAAACAGCAGCAAATTAATTTATTTTTTCACGCCGCTTTCGCTAGAAGTGCGCATTAATAAACAATTTAGAGTTTTTAATTGCAGCCACCACCAGCCCAAGTCTGTTGCAGGTTTATTTTTAAATTGGAAGCAGCAGCTAAGTGCATTTTGTTGAGAAAGAAAAATATGAACAAGCGAAAGAATTTTTATTATTGATAGCATTGTTGTGCCAAAAACTCGCAAGAGTTAGCAAATGAAGAATTTGGCTTAAGCTACGCTCTTCTCTACCCCACACTCTCAATGGTGGTTTGCAGTTGTTGCGGTGTATTTATGAGTCAGAGCTCGTTGGCACTTCAAGCGAACAGCATAAGCCGCTTATCTTTGTGCACGGAGCAGGCGTGAATCCTGCTAAGCCGCTTTAGCAATTCCTGGAATCAGGCTGCGGATAGTCGTTCAAATTAGCTTCTCTTTGTACACATGCACACAAATACAATACTGACTGAGAGTTGCGTTTGTTTTATCGCTGCGAAAAAATCGGATATAAACAATGCGTAAAGCATTGAAAAGAACAAAGAAAAAATACAATAATAATCCCAGCACTTTATGTCATTTTTGTATGCATAAAAGTTGGCATTAAAATTGTACATTGAACATAACAAAAAATTAAAACCGTCTTTAAAAATCATTGACAACTGAACTTGCTTTGACTTTAACAAGTTTTGATAAAAGCTTGAATTTTCAATTTATATTTTACCTTTTTTTGTTTTTGCGATTGATTCTTACACTGTTCTCCAAACTGGCAAGATCTGCAAATAAAAGAAGTAAAAAATAGAATTATATCAAGAATTCATATGCATAGAAATAAATTATATGTCATTGATTTTAATAACATTAACAACAAGTCATGTTAATCTGCTTAGCTGCATGCCAACAAAAGAAGCTTGTTAAATGAATGCCAAGCAAGCTTGAATCTTGAGACGAACCGAAAAAAAAAGAGCAACAACAAAATCGTAGCGAGAACTTGTGGATGGGTGAGTGATGGGCTAAAAGGAATGACAAGAGCCAGACATTGAACACGAAAAAGGAAACTGGAGCGAAGGAACATTAGCCTGAAATGACAGCAACAAGATGCAAGACAGATATTCACGGCTTATATCTATACGTAGCTCTATTTATCCTTTATTTTTTTTTTTTTGGATCGGAAAGGAAATAAAACGGGATAAACAAGCAAATAACAAATGACTGACTGTCGTAAAAGTATGCTGCAGGCAAAACAGGCACAGAAAAGTCAAATATATGTATACTCGGAAGTTATAAGTAGTAGAAAAACTTGTAGTTTTGCTCGATGTTTATTGAAAAACAGTGTTTTTGTTTTTTGTTTTTTTTTTTGCGCCCAAGGACAGCAGCTAACCCACATTCACATCGACTCATCACTCACTTATTCACTGTGTCTCTGTTAGCCATTGAGACGACGACGCATTCACATCTCGACATTTGCTAGATTCGCGAGCAACTCGCCTTTATGCAATACTATGCAGAGAAGTGGATCTTAAATAGAAGTAAGACTTTCATCATGGCCCCGTTCCGTTTGCCAGATGGCAAAGCTTTTATTTTCCATTTCCAAAACTACAGCTATGAAAAAATAAAGCAAGCGAAAAAGAGAGAGAGAGAGAGCGAGTCTTAGCCAAATGCTTTTCGTGCCAATGCCTTAGTTTAAATATTTATATAAGCGCGGCATTTTATGGCGAATAGTTTGCAATTGCTGCACACTGGCTCAGGCTCAGGCACGGGCACGGGCACGAAAGCATTTTGCTTTTATCATTATTGAAATAGGCCAAGCAAACAGGCTTATGCTAAACATTTCCAACAGACCGACCTCTCTGCTGCTGCTGCACTCTCTGGCAACGAAATGGCTAGGAGTTTGTGTGTTTTTTTCATGTTGTTGTTGTTGCTGTTTATTTCTGTGTGCAAGGAATTTACGAGTTTACATTTAGTGTTGTGATGATGAAATGATGTTAGCTGGAATTTCATAATAAAAGCCAAGTGCATAAAATGGTTTATGATTGTTAAAAAACCGTTTTATCCTCCTCGATATTCGTTTAGTGAAATAACTTTCCATTGCACTTAGCTACTTGAGATTTAAATCGATGTTATTGAAATAATTTATTATTAGAATCCCAACTTTTTGGTTCACTAATTTCTACGGTTGGCTTGAGGCTGTAATGCGAATTTGTTCAGGCACAACCGAGCAAAAACTCAATTGCGCATGCAATGGCTCCAAAGGGCTTATATCCGCATAACATTCAATTTGCGTTAATGTCATTAAATAAAGTCACACGCACGCATAGACACAACACTAGTATGATAAGGGCCTGCCTTGCCTTACATTATGCTACTCGATTTCACCTTTGCACAAACATTTTCATGGGCTGGCTGGCCACTTCAACAATAACAAGAAAAAAGGTTAAGCTACTCGACAGGAATTCCAAAAACAAAGCAAAAAAAAAAGGCAAAACCAAACTGCCTCCCCCTTCACAACTGCAATTTCTGTTTTTGCGATATTCTTAAATCGCATTAAAAATCATTGGCACATGTTGCAAATGTAAGGCGGGCGGATGAAGTAAAAGGAAACTACAACGTATACGTAATATAAACAACAACAGTTTCATTTTCAGTTTAAAACGGGCGAAAAACTTGCCAAAACAACACCAAATTTACCGGTAGCGAAGCTGTGTATGTTTGAGTGCGCCCTCGCCACGGGGCATGGCAACAAATCAGGCAAAAAGAAAGGAAATCGCTTCGGTGTTTGCTGCAGATAGCGGGAAACTAGAGACGAGGCAAGAATAAGTTGTGAAGTGGTAGCAGGAGAGTGGTAAAAAGTTGTACTTTAGATAAAGTTGCTAGCTGTTTTTACCAAACATTCGACATGCAATGCACGTTCAGTAACACACCGCACACACACACACACACAGAGGCATACTCACACACATGCGAACCTACACCTGAAGAAAGTTAGCTGTGATAAACGCAATGCAATGCCGGGCTTGTTTTTTGTTTTGTTTCTTTTTTCTTGTGATTTTATTTTTGGCCTGATTTCTTGAGCTTTTACCCTAACACTTTGTGAGCGATGTGTTTTGTGTTGTTTGTAGCAAGTTTATATAAAAAGAAATATACTTGTTGTATGCATAGCCATTTGGTAAAACAAGCCTCCTCTTTGCTTTCCAAAAAAAAAAGTCCCCAGAGAAGGCGTCGAAGTGTGGCATACTTTTAGGCAAGGCCGTCCGTCGCATTGAACAAGAGTTTTGTGTTTTACTTGCATTTTGTTGTGTAAATTACACAGCACACACACACACACAAACAAACTCACACTCGCACACACACACACAAAAAACACTTGATGCCAGACACAGCGAAATAAAATAAAGCACACAAAAACTTGGGCACTTGAAACTGTTTTGGTTGCTGGAGTCGACTTTTTGGTTCTGTTCGGCTGTCTGTTTGTGTACCCCAGTCTCACTGCAGTAATAATAATAAAGGGAATTGTTATTGTTTTCTATTAATTTGCTTTTGTTATTTGTTGTATTGCTGTTATTTTTGTTGTAACAGTTTCGTACTGCGCTCCTTGAGAATGTCTGCATTTGATTTGATTTGTTTCCTGCTCGTATTTGGCTTGGCTGTGTAGAAATTTGTTTTTCAGCCGCACATTGCCCAAAGTGCTTAGCTATAAAAATGTGTTATCCTTTCACTAACTGTTTCAACTAAGCTGTTTGAGTCAATTTTGCAAATTGGGTTTATTTATCATTGGTTGAAGTGCATTTTAAAATTGGATTCAAGCTCAAAACAAATCGAAAAACAAATAATAATACAAATTCTGCCATTGATTAAAATTACTTTTATGTATAAAAATGAATCTGTTATTAAAACCATCATCATCATAACAGCTGGAGAATACTACGAAACCCTTCGCATTTACAATTGGCAATACTAATTAAAACGCCGGCCAAAAACTTTTGATGAAGATTAATTTCAGTTTAATATCAACGCAAAGTTGAGGGCCAACAGCAGCTGTTCGGAATATTTTAAAAATCATATTTTGCATAAAAATGAACAACTTTCATGTACAACATTATTTCTACAAGCCGCATTAAATAGCCACGTGGCGCCACATGGAAGCCAGCTCCCTAAACTAAAATCAAACTAAACTTTTGATGAGCGCATTTTTCCAATATTTGCAATCTAATGTGCGAAAAGTTTTTGCTTTGTTTTTTTTTCGTATTTTGTGAGAACTTTATTAATATTTGCTAGTGAACATGGCTAAAAGTTAGAGCCAATAAATCGAGCGTATAAATATCATTGACAAACTAAATCTTACTTGTATTTCATTCAAATAAAATTACTTACATTAAGCCCAAAACCCCTTTACATGCCCCATGAAGTAATCCACGTGTAATCATCATATGTTTTATTTTTGTCTCAAGCATCAACATAAAGCAAAGCCAAGCACACATCTTAAAAAAAATATATATATAAAAGTAAGTATTTTTAACTTGGATCCAAGTAATCTGCACATTAAATGCAAGCTCATGAGATGTTCCCCGAAAAAGTAAGCCAAGACCAAATGTGAATATAATGAAAACTAGCTCATCTTTTCTATGGCCACTCGTTGGCTATAGACAACTCTCTGTCTCTCTATCGTCTTTCGTCTTTCAGCCAAGGACGCTGACGCTGTCAGCTAACCAGCTGTCAGCTTACCAAGCTACCAGCTTCATTGCCAACACTTTGTGTCGCACTGGGGCTCAAAACAGCCACACCAGTAGCCCATTACAACTACTTATGGTATGTAAATAGACGCGTTGTGGGTTGAGTGAGTGGGTGGGGTGTGCTTAAAATAAGCCAAGGCAAATCATAAGCAGGTAGCCAGGTAACTTGGTGGCTTACCCCATTCTTATCCACCATTTGCACTTGCAACTTATTCCCACCCACACCCCTATGCCTTTCGCAGAGCATTAACATAATCGTTATGGTTATGCGCGACATGTGCATAAAGAGAGCGTAAGAGAGAGAGAGAGAGAGAGAGAGAGAGAGAGAGAGAGAGTGTGTGTTCGTTCAAGCTCTAAACCAGCGACACGCACATATAAACTATGTTAAGTGCGCTGACATTGTGATATATATGGGTGTTTTTTTCCCTACCCTTTCCACTGCCTGAGTAGCAACGCTTGGCTAACAACTTTGTAAACAGAATGGAACTCCTTAGCATTGGTATCTATGAATGTATGTGTGTATTTAAGGATGCAACACATTTCTAAAGATTTCATTATAACAGTTAACTCAAATGATATTTTATTATAAAGATGAATGTGAATTAATAAAATGAGAAAAATATTAAATAAAAATAAATGCAATAAAAGAAGTTCTTTCATGTCTTGCTGATAATTTTCAAGTCTTCTTAATTACAAAAATATTTTTTTTATTTTATTTTTTTCAAACTTTAGGCATCACAATATTTAAAGTTCATATTTGTCTAAGGCCCTATTAAGTGCTTAATTTTACTTATCGACTAGTAATGTTACAACAAATAGGAAATAGTTAGGGTATTTAAAGCACCTAGTTCCATTAAGTTTGAATCGTGCGCTTGTTATTTTTCGGTTTTTTTTTTTTATTTTGGATTTTCTTTTGTGGTTTCCCAGTGCACCTCAAGTGCGTGGTGGGCCTTAAAGTTTTTGGACTTGACGTTGGGTGTTTGCTCAGGTGCGCATATTAAGTAGCCGCCACATGTGAGAGTATGTGTGTGTGTGTCTTTTGGGGCATGCTATTAGCAACAAGCAAAATACGAGCACATATGAGCAAAACACCAGGCTATGTATGCCCCACACACGTACAAACATAATAAATAACCAGCAAAAGTAACAACAACAACAACAAGACCAACTCGATGGCAGCTTAAGGAATCAAGTAGCTCTTTGGAGAATATCTAGTAAACGAAAGAGAGAGCGTGAGAGAGGGAGAGATAGAGAGATCTCTATGTGGCATGTTTAAGATTCAGCACGCATAACTTATAAAATAAAAATTAAAATTCCAATTGCAAACCTCAATAATAAAACACTTTTAAGTGCTGTAGAGACGAACACACACACTCACAGACTCACCACACACACACACACATATCTTAAGCAGACAAAAACCAGCTGCATGAAAAAATGGCAGAAACGAAAAAATAAGGTAGGCGCCAGGCTTTTTACCAGACCAGCTAGCTGTGTGTGAGTGTGTGTGTGTGTGTGTGTGTGTGTGTGTTTGTTCGTCTCAAGGAATCACACACATACACACACACACGCAGGTTTATTAAAAATTTCGCCAAAGGGCATCTATCAGTTATGAGGCGAACCCGCGTCAACATTGCGCGACTCATTTCAATGAGTTTCGTCTTGTTTTTTCTGCTCTCTCTTTATCTCTCTCTCTCTCTCTCTTTCTACAGCTTGCCATCTCTTTCTGTTTGTTTGTTCCTTTTCAGTCGTTTTTACACTCTTCGTTGGTTTTTCTTTTGCCAGTTGCTGGCTGTGTCCGCCACATCTTGTAATTGGCATTCCGTACGATGGCCGAAATGAAAATGCTACGTGCTTTCATTTCACGTAACGGCATTGCCAGCCAGCCACCCAGCGAGTATCCCCCCTCCCCTTCCCTCCGGTTATAAGTCAGCAATGGCCTAAACGGTCCATTGACCAACGCTGCTGCAACTGCTGCCCCAAAAATGATGCTTATTTACAGCGCTGGGCTTTTTAATTTTGTACGTTGCGGGCATACAATTTTGGTTGGCACTGTGAATTTTCTCTCGGCTGACGATGCTTAAAGTCAATCACATTGTGTGCTGTCGCTAAAGCATCACAGGACTCCCTGCATATCCTCGAGACATTCGTGTTTGGCCCACCCAACGCGAAAATCGATTGAACTCTCCCATTCAGCTCATTTTATCTCTCAGCCACGGTTTCTTTGACTGTGCTGTGTAATTCATATTCAACGGATTATACTGTATATTTATATATATAATTTTGTTGTTGTTATGCCTGAAATTGACAGCCAGCAAAATTCGCTGTCAGTTTCATGCGTCGCTCGATTGTTTGCATTGTATTGCGGTTTCTTATTCACTTTATTTATTTTTTTTGTTGTGTTGTGATGTGTGGCGGCATAGGTGAAAATTTATTGTATATCTGTTCTGTTGTGCAAAAAAGGTGCAAGGAATTGTATGGCATTGTTGTTGTTATTGCTTTAAGTTGATTTCACAGAATCGCAACAAACAAATTGAAAAGAAATTTAACTACTGCAAGAATTGAATTTAAGTATTTTGTACAGAGGGGAAGGCAAACAACGATCATTCAGTTAATGGATATAACAATTGGTTCAGTTGAAGTTTAAGTGAGAAAGTTTTGCTGTTGCGTTTGGAATATTTATGTATTTTATAGGAGATAAAAGCAAAGTATATTTTATTATACTTAAGTTTGGTTGTCATAAAATAAGAATGATGCACGCATCTATTTTAAACACTAAGCAGCCAAATAATGTTCACACATTCACCAGGCCCCATTCATCACAAAATCATAAAGGAAGACTTGCCTACTACTATACTTTTGAGTCTATTCCATTCAGTTGGTTTGCCATCCATCCATCTATCATTTTAGCATTTCAGCCTGTCACTAACCTTTCTTACGCCCAAATACTAGAAGTATTTTTACTCACACACTTTTGTCATCATATTTATGGAGCACTCGTCGCACCAACTCATCAAAATGGCATCTATAAAATAGCATTTTTTTTTTTTTCGGCGAATAAAGCTCGCCAAGACACAAGACACAAAAACACTTTGCATGCGAAAAAGGCTTGAGGCGTTGAAAGAGCACGTTCTGTGGGTGGTTTAGGTGGGTGGTGGTGTTGTGTAAAGTAGTATATTATAAAGGTCGGTGCCTGGAGCTTCGTAAGTCGGTTGCCTAAGCTGGCTTGGCGGTTAACAGCGGGATGCTGCCAAATCCTGCCACGCACTTAAGCGCCTCTCTTCCGGCTGCCTACAACAACAACAACAATAACAAAAACAAAACAGCAGCGAGCGAGAATGAGCAGAATAAAAGCAGAAAACGTTTCGTATATTTACTCGTCTAAGAACGCAATAATATATCATCTACAGTTTGTCATTGCTATGACGCCAGCTTGAAATTATTATCCAGCAAATTTATAGCCAAACAATAAACGGGAAGTGCATGTGAGTACGAGTATTTCTCTCTCTCTCTCTCTTTCTATGCGACAAAACTTGGCTGTGTACCAACAACCAGTTACAGCAGCAACAACAAACAACTAACACAACTCCAGCAACCATATTCAACAACAACATTTGGAATGGCAGCCATTTTGACAAAAACAACAAACCCAAAAATAAACTAAATAAATAGGGGGAGAAGAAAGATAGGTGGAAAGATGTTGAGTGAAAAATAAAAAAGAAAAAAATAAAGATGTTAATGACTTAAAAATAAAATTCGAATTGCTAAACATAAATATTTATAATTTTATTAAAATCAATATTTTTTGATTTATAATAAAATTTCGCAGCTCAAAATGTTTTTGATTGAAGCATAATAATAATATTTATTGCACAAACAACATTTTGCAGGGCATTTTGTCAGCATGAATTGTCAATTTATTATTTGTGCTGCTCTGTCCAATAGGAAACTAACACACACACACACAAAATTACATATGTATATGTGAACGATTTTATATATTCATGGCAGTCTCGAGAGCTGTCACAGACTGCGCCGAAGTTGACGCGCGCATATTTGGTTTTTCTTTTTTTTTTTTTGCTATTAGCCAAGGCAATAGCGAAAAATTTGTCAGAGCCAGACGGTCACAGAGTAGTAGGGGCGGGGAGTCAGTAAGGGAACTAATGCCAAAATCAAATTGCTTCTGGGCCTGTCAACATATTATTTATTTATTTTTGTTCTGCGTAACAATTGAGTTTTATTTGTACTATTTTGCATAGCGAGACAAATAACAGAACTTTGCTAAATTGTCATCTGGCTTACTTCGTTGCGTTGCCATTCATATTCATAGAGTACAACAGATACAGAATAAAAAGTAGGAAATTCCATATTCTCCAACACTTTACGAATGTGTTTTGTATGTTTTGCTACCAGTTTGCCTGTTTTTTTTTTTTATGACAAGCAACTCACATCATCATGCTACCAAAATGTACGTCACATAGTTTTGTTTGTCTTGTGTATGACCATTTGTTGTATGTTTGGGCGGGGGGCGGTGTTGAGTGAGGGTTGGTTGTGGGGGAATGCTGAACGAAAATGCCAAACATTTTGTGCATAAATGACAAATGCCTTTGATGGCATAAAATATGACTTTGAAAATTGTTTTGCAGCATATAAAAAGGCGTTGTCCCAGTTGACATCCAACAAGGACTACTGCCAATCCTCCTTTTGCTGCTGGCCCTGGTTCTCTTTTAACTTATGGGGTATGTAAGCGTTAGAAGGCCACTTTCCAAAATGTGTTGATGAATGCGAATTGTTGTGTGATTGCAGTCCATACAAATAACCCACAATTTATGTGTCACAAGCAACGAAAAGTGACATGTTTTCAGTTCAAAAATACGATGCTAAATAATTAAGGAAATCAACAAAAAGAAACAGGAAACACTTAAAACTGCCAATCATTTTTATACTTTGGATAAATCGATATTTCTGCCCTCTCTGTCACCGACCCCGCCCACTTATCGCAAAGTGACATTGCTCCTCAAACTGCCAATTTAGCCATCTAATTGACTGACAATTGACTTGTCAAACCAGCATTTATAACTGCATCCCCCCCTAACCCCTCTAACCATAAGCTAAAGCTGGAATGTAAGTTTCGTGTAACGTTTTACTACATTGCCTCCATCTTTTGCGGCACCTGCCACGCGCCATATTGAATTTTATAAACATTGCCAATAAGTGCTCGCTGGTAAATTGGAAGCGTTAAATGTTTAATGACATAATGCTAATCATTTATTGGGCGCAAAATTCATTAGCAGCGCATTGCCAAGGCAACTGTCACAAGCTGTCGCTGTGCTAAAAACCTCAAACTGTCAACGACAAACCGAAAAACAAGCGAAGGAAGAGCCACCGAAAAAGCCCAGACAGCCCAAATCAGCACAAAACTAATGCACACACATATACACAAAAAACCACTTACTTACACACACACACACAGACACACACATAGAAATTGCCACCCTATTATCCTCTCTAACCTTGCCACACGACTGGTAAGCAAACATTACACAATTTTGATTGTATTTCCGTTTCGTATGCGATGGCAACAACAGGAACAACAGCAACAAAAACAACAGCAGCGACATCAGCAGGAAGTTGCGCTTATTTCCGTTTGTTTACCTTCATGCTGTACCTTGATTAAATGTCAGCCAGTGGCAGGGGGCACATTGGATTTGCGGTAATTTTGCTGTGCATCCCATCCCCCTTGCCCGGCTGTTTCCTCCTAAGCCTCAGCTGGCAATTTAATGTTAGAAATGCGAAGCGAAATCAAAATGATTTATGTATTTTATTTTTATTCAAGTAACGCTGCACAAATGAGCGAACATAAGGCTAATCATTGGCACTTTAGCGACGGTTTGTTTGGTCTCTAAGCTCTGCAACAACAAAAAACAAAAATAATCGTTTAAGTGAATCTTTTTGGTTGGCAATAAATTATAAGTTCCTTACTTTTATTTTATTTAAAAAAAAGAACCAAACTGATTAAGATGCAACGTTTATCATCAATTAATCAATACATAAGAGTCGTAAATTTAAATATAATTTTCGTAAAAGATTGATTATTTTTCACCGGCAAACACCACTCGCATTACATTAATTACAATATAATTATTTTATTTTTAATAACAATACAATTTGCAATTTCGCACAAACAACGTCATAATAAAATTGTCTTTGCCAGCGCTTCGAATCAATTATTCAGGCCAATTAATTATAAACTTGTTGTTTGTTGCAACAAATTGACTTTATTGTCATTAAAATATTGTGCCATACGGCATCAATAAATAATGTTTACAAACAAATAGACCATTCAATGAAATGCCATTTCAGTTCAATGCAATTATTTAACAATTTATAGAAAGTTTAAGAGGATTTATTAAGTTGAATTCAGTTCGGGTGTTTTCTTATTATTTTATTGTCAAAGAAATGGCTTTAAACCAATAAATCTTGTACAATTTTTATTTAAATTTGTTCACTGTTCAATGCAGAATTGAACAATGCCAGAAACTCAATTTACACATAAAGCACAAAACCGCAATGACATCGACACTGGATATGAAATATAAGTACAACACTTGGTCATAAATTTATATATGTATGTATGATTGTATAAACTGTATGGGCTTGTAGTTTATTTCCATTAATATATGTATATTATTAACAGCATTTTTATCACTTATGCAATTATTATTGTTGTTGCTGTTATGTCGTAACGCACAATTCTTAAAGTTGTGGTTGGCTTTAAATGACATATTTGTTACAAGCTGTGGCTGCAAAAGGCGCGTGCCGCTAATTAATGGCTTGCCATTTGTGCGGACGCGCCCGGAAAAGTATGCTATGGAAATTTTGTTGCGCCAGTCATTTGTAGGTCACCAAGGATATATTCAGCAGCAGCAGCCGGTTGTTTGCTTGTTTGGATATTGTCGTCGTTTTACTGTGCCAAAAGCAAAACAGAAAAAAAAACAACACAACAACTAAAATGTTTGTTTGTTGACTCTGTGAGTGTGTGTGTGTGTGTGTGTGTGTGTGTGTGTGTCGGCGCATGCTTTGGCATAATTTATGTCGCCCAAAAATGCTGTTGCAATTTTTTATTTGGCTTCCAAGTTGTAATTCTTTTGTTTTTTTTTGTTGAGCCATTCGCATTAAAAGCAGCAATGTAAATGTTTTATTTGCTTTACGGTATTTACATGTCTACAATTTACACACACACACACACACACATTTGCATAAATGTAACACACGCATTTATATATATTTGCATACATGCAAATTGTATTAGTCGCGCCATTGGCTTTCAATTTGACGTATTAGCAGTAGTTGTGTGTGTTCGCTTTGACCATAATTTATTTATATACTTGGCATCGCCTGCAAGCGAACACAAAATGTTCAGTGCTGTGTAATTTATAGCTAAAATGTTTTTGTTGCTATTGCTTTGCACTTGTTTATGCATGCTACACATTTTAAAATCAAAATTCGTTGGAATGCAATCATATTTCACAAAAAGTACTACTGCCAAAACATTTAAGCCACTTTGAAAGCTGGAAAACCTTTTTGTAACTTTTGACGCCTGCCAAATGACACCAGAACGCCGCAAAACTAAAAAATTTACCATGTTTTTGGCAGCAATTTTATCGTTAAATCAGACGATTGTATATGTATGTATGAGTATATATAATAGTTACATGATACATAAATGCTCACTCAAGCGTATCATAATGGAAAAATAGATGTATGTGTGCCTGTTTGTGTGTGTATCTGGCGAACGAACACATTTTTGCCACAGCATCAACTCATTTTCACATTAAAGGGACGCCAATGTGGCGCGTTGGCGAAATGCCAAAAACGAGCCACCAAAACGCGCACACACACATATACTAATACTTAGCCAGCTTTATACATATGTGTTGGAAAGAGCTTGGTGTATAAAGCCATTGCTATATAGGAGACAATAAATGTATGCTGCTGGCGCACTAAAGACCAACTAAATTATCACTAATATGAAGCAAGGCGCTGGATAATACAGAATGCTTAAATGTGGGTGTGAAGGGCGTGGCATAAATAAACACATCAGCTAAAATGCTTTTTTACTTAAATTAACAACACACTGAGCAACTTGCTACGATTTTCAAAGGCAAACAACTTACGCCATGTCATTAACTTTAAGTGTGTATGCTTGTGTGTGTGTGTGTGTGTGTGTGTGTGTGCAGATTTATTTGCTTGTAAAAGAAGCGTTGAAATAACATATATCTACTGACAAAATGCCAACCGCAAAATCAATGAAATACAAGTAAGTAAATAAACGAGAAAAAATAAAGTAAAAGAAAATAAAAGTCGAAATTGATATGCTCTTGCCAGCTTAGCGGTAAATCGCATCAGGACGACATACATATGAGAGACAAAAACCAGCAAGTAGACATTGAGGAATGAGCATGAAACATTTTTCTATAATAAAAATTGTTGAGGGAAAGTTTAAGCTTACAAAGGAAATAAAGTAGAAGCAGGTCAAAAAACGATTTGTGCTCAAATCAAAAATATTTAATAAATTTTAAGCGTACTGAATACAAACTTTCAACATATATAAAATCCAATATTTAAACAACAATAACAAAAAAGCTTAAATAGAGCCGTTTAGAACGTTTTAACTTGATTTGTTTTATGTAAAAGCAAGCTAAGTATGCAATTTTGTTCTAGCACCCTTTGGATATGATTTTTATTCAGCAGTTTTTTTTTTTTTGTTATGTCGAGAAACACAAGCTATAGAAAATGAGTACCCTTTTTACGTATTCAGGGTATAAGAAAGAACGAAAATTTCGAACGCTGCCTGCGTTTCTCATGCTAACTGGTATGGCATACTTAAGCAATCGGGGCAAATGTTTTATCGTCACTTTGCCACACTCTCGCACATACACATACAACATACATATATGTGTTTGTGTATGTATGCTTGGCATACAAAATGGCGCCAGTTTCCCGTTTTTGGCTTTGTGTGTGTTTGCCTCAGCATCTTTTGCCTCAATCTCAATCGCCTCGAATTGGCCATCGATGCTTGAAAATTGTAAGAAAGGCGCAACGCCGCAATAAGGAAATAAATTGCGTATTATGCTCACTAAAAATACTGTATCGAACAGTTTATAGTGTTAATGTAATAAGAACAAAGCCGTGGCATATTCCTAAACTCGGCAATTATATGGTTAGTAAAACTGAAAAAGAATAATCCGCCAACGGCTGTGCAAAAACAAACAAATAAATTTCAATTCAAAAGAGCAAAAACTTTTCCACTAACAAAAATACAGAAACACAAATCTCGAAAGTTTACAATACGCAACTAATGCCGCTGGCCAAAACAAAATTGAGGGCGTCTTCTTGCCCCCCCCCCCTAAAGGGAGGAGGCGGAAAGTGTAGCTGTGAATAGTCAAAGTCAAAGCCATGGCAACAAAAGGCTCTAGACGTTGCCGTCTTTCTAAATTGCCACAAAATTTATTATTATTGTTTTGTATATACAGAAAATGCGCGAAAATAAAACAGACTTAAAGGCAATGGCGAGGGCGAAGTGGCGGGATTTTTAGAATGAAAGTGGAGACAATTTTTTATATGTACAAAAATCATATTGCATGAACAAAAATTAAAGCTTGGCATAGATTAAATAACATCAAAATAATCAATTGCCCGCGCAGAGACAAACAAATATTTTTTCCACCTACCAATGATTATTTTTGGGTTGATTTTTTAGAGGCTTGCTTTGTATTTAAATTTATTTTTGGACGTTGATAAATAAATGCTGTGTGTGCAAGTTAAGCCCCTACACACAAAATGAAATCTAATACGGATATTTAAAATAAACAAAGAGCACTCTCAAAATATTGTTTTTAAAAACTATGAAAAAATATGATTTAATATTTTATTTTTTTTTGGTGTGGGTTATATTTTTTATGTGACACACATTTTTATGTAAGGCCAGCGACCGACCAGCTGTGCATTTCACAAAGATAAAAATTTATTCATTAAAATGCATGATGGATGGATGGATGAATTCCGCATGTAACTTTATTTATTTAGCTCAAACAATAAAATGCAATTCTTGTGTCATTCCGGGTTTAATATTTGCATTGTGCCAGGCAGGCAGGCAGGCAAGCAGGCATTGGATTTATAAACACTTTAAGCGATTTATTTATTGTTTCCGCTGCAATGCAACAAGCGTATGTCCGCTAGCTGTCCATCAGGCTGAATGTAAAATGTAAATAATACTATAAGTAACTCAATTGTCATTTACAACATTAAATCAATTTCACTTTGACTTGTTTTTGGACGCCGGAGGAAACCATTTTAAAAAAGAAAACTTCACTTCACTTCGATTTGATTCAGAGTTCGGCATCCTGTTTTGGCCCCAGGATATATATATATATAGATTTAATTAAAAGGGGCAGACAATTTACTTCAGGCACAGCATGTGATTGGTTTTTGTGCCTTGCCGAGCTTAGTGAACTTAAGTAAATTAAATGTCATGGGATATGACCGAAGAAGGAATTCTAGCTCGAAGACTTTAAAGCGTTAAGCAATAAAAGCTGTGGGGTTGTTAAACACAAATGAATGTGTGTGTGGAGAGTGTGTTGGTGTGTGTGTGTGAGTGTGTGTTTGAATGCGGTTGTAAGTGCTGCTAAGGGAGTGTTGTTGAGTTGACTATGACCTTGCATGAAATTTGCATAAAGACGATTGTGAGGGGCTGGTGACAATGGTGAGAAAGCCAAGACAACTCCAATTTATTTGCAATTTGTTTGAAATTTATATCAAAGGCACACGCTTTCTCCAACCATAATTGAACCCATAAAATTGCAAAGCAGAGCTCAGCACGTTTGCTGGTGCCTAGTGCCGATATTTATGCATAGCTCCAACTACACACAAACAAATTATGTCCCCATTTGAATACACACAAACGAACACACACACATTCGAAATTGTAATTCTAATGCGAATCACGTGGACGTAAAATTCATTGAAGCGTGCAGGATACCTAAAAGCAACAGCAGTAGCAGCAGCAGACAACAATCGGAAGCTACCTTGACTTTCGAACTATGTATGTATGTGTCCCTTTACCCATCCAATCAAGCAGCAGCAGCAAATTTAGTATGTGTGTGTGTGTGTGTGTGTGGGAGAAGGACACAGCGTAGTCAGCCGATACCCAGTTAATCTATCAGGACATGGCACAATGCGTAGAAAATTAAATGTGCGCCCATTCCACATTGGCAGTTACGTATGTGTGTGTGCGTGTGTGTCCTTGTACACGTATGTGAGTGTGTGTAATGTAAATGCAAACTAAATATACAACAGGCTAAGCATTAAGTCGATTGCTTCAAGGACCCTAGCTGCACGTTCTCTCTCTCCTCCTGTAACAAAGATCCCTGCCAGCAACAGCCACAACTTCCATCTACAGCTTTGTCATTACCTTCCAGCATATCTCCCTTTTACCCTCCTTAACGTCGCGTCGCGTCGCCTACTCATGTGTTCGTTGTCTGTTGTTCGCTACTCACTTAATTCTCGCTTTTGCTGCCACTTGAAGTGTAAATGAGTGGCTCACTCCCAACTGCCAACAACTTCTATGTGTGTGTGTGTGTGTGTGTGTAAATGCTGAGGCTGCTTTTTAATAAGCAATTTACTTTTAGCTTAACAGCGCTCAAGTGCCGCGCTGCCTGTAATGAAATACGCAGCCGGAGATACAACAAACTCTTCCTCTTTTTTGGCGCACTGTGTTTCAGGGATAATTAATTTTTTTTGGTAGGCTTTTTTGTTGTTCATTCAAACCAAATTACAATGTTTCTGTTTACTTATTATTTGTAAATGTACGACACAAATACTTTTTATAGCCTAAGCGAAGAGCTTAAATCAAGTTGTTCTTGAATAAGTTGATGGTTCACAAGGTCTGTGAAAAAATTAATTAAAGGCATTTCGTTTAAAACTTTTTTGCCAGGCTTAAAGACTGCAGATAAAAGTCTGACAAGAAAACAGTGAGAAGAAAGATTAGGGAGCAAGAAAAAAAAGCAAAGATATAAGAGTAAAAAATTCTTCATATATATAAAAATAATTATAATTAAAATGGAAGACTAATCTGAAAAGTTTTATATGTGCATAGTAAATGTTAATAAAAATATAAAAACTTGATTTAAATAATATGAACATTATAACAAAAATGATTTCATTTCTTTTTTTATAATTGCAAATAATATTTTAACATTTTATATATCTTAGCGTGTTGTTGGTTGCTTGGTTCATTTAAGTGAATCAAAGTTGAAAACAGCTTGGCCTCAAATCATTTTAAGTGGCTTTTTATTGCCACACACACACACAGAGAGAGACTTAAACGCGTGTCTGCATCAAATTGTGGCCACAATTGAACACCTGCCGACCAACATCACAGCACTGGGAAGTGGAAGGTGGCCAGTGTTTGTTGACGAAAAAAAAAAAAAAACAGTGTGAGTGTGCATCATTTTTATATGGCCACAATTGTGTGGCGTTAACATGGCAACAATGTTTAAGCTGGTTCATAAATCAAAAGTGGTCCAGGCCCATTTATCAGTGCACCTTTTATACTATGGTCAACGCATTTTTCGTCCCGTTAATAAACCAAAAATCGAAATTCTGTTTGTTACCCAACGCGGCGACCATGGCAAGTGCATAAATATTATTTATAAATCTCAATGAAATATGGTCGACAACTTTGACGAACGGTTATTTTGACCAGCACACACACACACATGCATAATATTCATACATAAATAAGTAAATAAATGAATTGTATGAAGGATGTGCAAATGCCTAGAACCATGACAGACAGGCAAGTTAATAACAAAAAGAAAGAAAAAATTAAAAGGGAGGCAGACGGGTCGGCCATGTCATGTCAAGCCTATAAAACAGACTGTCCCAAACGAACAAAATATATACCATATATATGTATATGGTAAGCCCCAAAAAAATTAAAAGTTACTTCAAAGTTGTGTCTCGTCCGCTTGTTGATTTGCATATTTAATGATATTTGCATTAAGAACAAAAACACTTTTCATAGAAGCTTTAAAAATTAATGAAAACCTTTTATCAAATTCACAAAAAAAAAAAAATATCAATATTTAGCTCATTAAAAAAACAATTTAAAATATTTAATATTCTTTCTCAAATGTGCCTCAGAAATTCTTATTGCTGAGTATTAAAAGAGTTCATCACTTTCAAAATTGGCTTTGAAGAATCTTGGACATACCTTTATGGGTTTAATCAAGCGCCGGTTTAGGCGTTTGCCTGTAATCTGCAATGAAAAACAGAAAAAAGGGGTTTTAGAAATGTTTATAACTTTTTGGTTTCATACAAAAAGGCAAAGAAGACAAAAAATTACTTTCGTTAAATTTTTTTTTTTTTTTTTTTGGCAGACAGTGAAATGGACAATATGCAAATATTAAGCTCGGGATGTTCATGGAATTTAAATTTGTAGCTAAGCCTTAAAATATGCAAGTTGCTTCTAGCAGGCTGACCCTTTGTGTGTGTGTGTGTGTGACGTACATTTGGACAAGGACACCGACAGCGACAACAATAAAATTAAATATTCTATTTAAGGGCGTTGTCAGACGCGTGGCAAGCTTTACTTAGAGTTGCTTTGTTTTACGTCAAAATATCGCAAGTTAAGCGTCCCGCTGCCAGGAACTTACCAAATTGGCTGCTTGAATGTCCGAAATACAGTGACAGCCAGCTTTAAAACCTTAAACAAGGTTCTCATACTTAATGTATTCCATATGTTTTATACGCTCATAGAACACCAGTAAATTCCATTCACATTATATCAATTTTATTATCCTGCCTGAGGCTGTCTTTCACCAAAACAAAAACCTTTCTAATGCCGTGCCAGGCATATAAAATTTATATAATAAAATCTCATTGACGGTCTCGACTTTGTTCCTTTTATTCCCATTTTCATGTCTCATCTAATTTTTTTTTTATCGGGTTTATCTTTTGCTTTTTTCGAGATGGAAAACGGATGTTTTTTCTTTCATATAAATTAAGCAGATTATGTAAGCTAGATAGGTATAAGTGGCAATGTGTGTGTGTGTGTGTGTGTGTGTGTGTGTAACAGTTAAATGCTACAAACAAATGAAAGGTGCCATGCCAATCGAAGACAAAAATAATACCTCAATTAAGCCAGCCGCCCAAAAATTATAATCAGCGCTTCACAAAAGATATAATGAAAATAAAAAAAAAAAACCCGCCGCAGAACAACAATTTTCGAGCATTCAGCGTCTGCTTCAATTTATGCCACAATATTCTACTCAATAGGTATTTAATACTCAGCAAGTTTTTCTCAAAAAAAAAAAAAAACCCCAAAAACGAGAGTAAAATTGAGCGGTTTGGCCAACCGCAGCGCAAACAAAATCTTCGACCTTCCCCTCCCCCACCCGCTGGATCGAAGGTCGTAATGAGTAGCTGGACGAATGGGGCATGCTTCAAGGGGGTGGGGCAATGTATATTTGTGTACATACAATTTTCATGTATATTTTCCAGCTTGTACATATTTTTTAATGATTTTTCTTTTTTTTTTTTCGTTTCTTTTACTTGTTTGCTTGTCGGCCTGCTTTGCAAACTTTGAAAGGCAAAGCTGCCGCCGCCGCCGTATTACAGCTCATTTCAGAGAGGCAGTCCTTTGGGTTGGGTATGTATTGGTGTAGGGGTTTTTGGTGATGCTGTGGTACGGTGTGTGGCTTAACTGCCAACTCTCTTGCCTCGGCGGCCTACCCCCGCCACAAAGGATGGCAGCATAATTGCGCCGCTGCTGCCGACTAAGGCAAAATGAGAAAAACAACGCCTCACAATATTGAAGCGGCGAAACTTTTTCAAGTGTAAGAAATTTAATTTCGAAATGTAGGTTTAACGAACGGAAATTGCTGCGCTGGCTAAGAATGGTTGGTGTATGTGTATTGTTCTCAATATTCTCGAACGTTGATGTTGTTGTTGCTGTTGTTGTTTTGAGCAGCAACCGAAAAAATGTTCAGCTTTTTGCTGGTTGTTTTTTCATTTAGCAATTTGTTTGCTTAACTTTCTGATTGAACTGAAAACTGGTGGCTCATTGCGAAAGAAAATGAAATTATTTAATGTTTTACATTTGTTCGATGGCGGCGCCAAAACCGACCAACTTCTACGCCCTTGGCCTGCTGGCATCGATAATTTTATACCCTGAGCCCATAAAAATGGGTAAACAGGGTATAATGGATTTGTGCAAAAGTATGTAACAGGGAGAAGGAAGCATCTCCGACCCAATAAAGTATATTACTATTATATTACTATATAAAATATATCACTATTACTATTCTGGTTTCCGATATACACATGTTGAAAAAAGGGGTAACGATAGAACTTATGCCCAAATAGGTTACGAAACACCGGAGATATCGTAAAGTTAAGTCAGTTTTAAGTTCTGTTTAAATTGATTATTATTGGAAGCATACTTTTAGGGCGCAAGGAGTAAACTATTTATTGTAGCTGGGTTCAGGGTATCTTCTAGTCGTGCTCTCCCGACTAGAGTTTTTTTACTTGCTCTTTTTTTGTAATGCTCTCCGATTCTTTCTCTGTCTCTCTCACACATTCTTTTTGGCGCGTAATTGCGACTGATTTGTTTGGCATTTTGCACGGCCATTTATTTTCGTCATGGTCAGCTTAAGGCCAACAGCGGATGTGGGCAAGGATGTGGCTCACGCAGCGTTGATTGAGCCCATTGGGAGAAGTTTGCATTGCAGCAAAAAATAAAAAAAAAAAGTTGTTTTTTTACAGAAAACAAATTCATTTGTAAAATGTTGAAAAAAAATAATTGGACAATATTTAGTAATTGTTATTTGCCTAAAAATCAATAAACAAATATTAAAAAATATATCAATAATTTACATTAAAGCAACAACATTAACAAATAATATTAATAAGCCAACTGATAAAAAAAAATTAAATATGTAATTGAATATTGTTAAAGTATTTACTGAACAACATACTTTAATAATTTTTGCACAACAATTAACTGATGAATTGCATTTAAAGCCTGCCATTAAAAGATATATATGTATGTGTTGCATGCCACATACTTTGGCAACATTCAGAACAAGCGATTAACCGTTGTGAGTCAGCAAAAAGATTTGACAGATTTTCCGCTCCACTCCAATTTGCCAATTACGCAAAAACCCACAAATGCCAAGTTGAAAAACCCAAAGCACTTTGGCGACATTTTAAATGTTTTTAGTCTTTGCCCCGTGTGCAAAGTGCAGAGCTTTAGGCCAAATATGCCATAAGAGCGACATATTTATGGCTGCTCCATTAGCCCGTCGCTAAAACGTTGATTTCTGGGCAAAAGTGTAATGTAAATTGCACTTACACAACTCGCAAAAACTTTGTGCGCCCCAAAAGGCAAAACTTTGTTGACAGAACGGTTGGTTGGTTGGTGGTGGTGGCTTCGATAAGCTTTGGGCAAGCACAAACATTAATAACATTAGCTAAACACACACACAAACACACGCATACGCACACATGCCAAACAAACTAATCAAACTTTGCCCAGGCTACGAAAGACTGACAACAACAACTTGAAAATGCGCTAAACAAATTGCTTCATTTTCTAATGCTGCTTTTGCTGCTTCATCCTCTTCTTCTTCCTTTACTTGATATTTTAGAATATTAACCGAAAATACGTGCGGCGCCAACTCAACCCACCATCCACGCCCCGCCACCCAATCCTTAAACGAGGAAAAAAAAATTGAAAATCAATTTTGGTTAATGTGCCCGGGCAAGTTTTGGTTTGGGCTTCCCGGGTCGGTTTTCCTCCCATTACTCACACACACACGCGTCCAAACTACCCCGTCACACCCCTATTGACCCTCATGACTTGGTAATTCTGAATGCATTGGTTGGTGTCCATAACATATTTTTGCATAGGGTATATAGTATATGCACAGCCACTTTGCACACACACACGCACACAACGGAACTGTCTCGGCCATAAAATTAGAGCCATTGCTTAAAAGGGGTGTGGCCTTTGAAAAGTGGCCCGGCAATCGCTATTTATTCTGCATGTCATTTTGCTTCATTTGTGTGGGGAGAAAGTAAAGCTTGTAACGATATTTCAGTGAATGGAAATTGCTTAAAATTATATATTTATGTGCACAGCTAGCAGTATTTGCCTATATACATTTAAATTTAGAATTCTTTCATGGCGAAAATTGCTAAAAATAGCATCAAATCATATTTTGATACATTTTTATAGAAAAGTCTGATTTTATACACTCAAATACAACTTTAATGTAACTATTTTGATTCTGAAATTTGTGATAAATTTCATAACTAATTTAACTCGAAATTCTCTCTTTTTAAACAATAATTTCAACAAACAATTTGCTCTTCAACTTCTTAACCTCAATTAAGAACAAATTTGAAACGAAGAATAGTTCACTTAATTTTAAAAATTTCCATTAAGAACTTCTATAAAAAGTTGATCTTAATTACGGGAATCAATTAACACAACTATTCCCTTAGAGTATCACTTAACTTATAATATTTTGTTTGTATTTGGCTTGTTTCAGTTTATTTTCTCAGTGCATAGCTGCATAGTTTCAGCTATTCATATTCATATCAAATTCTCTTTTATTATTTCTCTGGGCAAATGCAGAAATGTTTGAAAAACTATTTCTAACTAAATGCTTTTAAGAAAAATCCTTGTAAAATCATAAAATAAAACAAATGTGAAGCTTATCAGTTTTTAGAAATTGTTTGCGTTTTTGAAAAATACTCTCTTTTGCAATAACAAAATGTTGAAAATAGTTTTAATTGGAGTGCAGTTGAATATAAAAACACAATTTAAAAGAATTTTTGTATATAAAAATGAAATCCACTGCAGAAAAATATAATTGCAGTACAAAAGTATTTTGTTTGGATTACTTCAACTTTGGGGAAGCCCTAGAAAATGTTTGCTCGTAAGTTTATGCAGGATAACGTTAATTTACACACTTCCCTAACAAAAAAAAATAAAAATATTCCTGATCTTGCCAACTATTATTATAAGCTTAGCATCGCTTAGTAGAAGTTGGTATGGTCTTTTTCTGTTTACTTGGTTAACCGAGCAGCTGCTCTCAACTTGGCTCGGAGAGAACTCCTTGATGTTTGGTGCTTCCGTTTCCGGCATTGTTTTCGCCATTTTACGTATAAATATTCTAGAGTTTCCGCTGTTGCTGCTGGTGTTTCACGCACAACAACAACAACTTTACCTGGAAACACCTTGGGGGCCACCAGTCAGATAGACAGACAGACAGACAGACAGACATCTTTTGCCCTTAGTTTCCATCTTGCTTGGCTTCATTTTGTGTTGATTTTAATGTGCGAGTACATTTGGTAGCAGCAGCAGCAGCGCCACTGATCCGTGTGTCGTCATTATCATTGCCATCATCATTATCATTGCTCATCAGCAATGTTCATGTTAACGCCAACATCAGCAACATCATCAACGGCATCAACATTGCTGTCCGTCCCATCATCACCCAACCCGCATAGACCAAGGATGAGACGCCATTTTGCTTATGTGTCTGTTTTTTTGTGTGATGCGCCTGGCATTGTTATTGTTGGTTTTCGTTGGCTTTTTAACGCTGTTCCTCTCATGTTATTTACTTAACAATTTACTGAATAATTTAAACAGCCTTCCTGCTGTCCCCCTCTCCTCGCAGATGTTGCTATTTCTCGTACATTTCCTGTTTTTTTCCGTTTTGGTATTGCCCCTTTAGCTGAATCATGAGCATGTTTCCTTGATGTTCATGTTGTGAGTTGTCCACCCACCACTCATCCACATTTTAGTGGTTGGCTTTTCACGTTGACTGACGTTTATTGCGGTTTGTCTTTCTCGCCGTGTGTTTTTGTGTGTGTGTTGATAATGTGCATAATAAGCTTAAATTAATGTTAAATAATAAATTTTCTCATTTACACGACCCAGCCAAGACTGACTGCCTCCACGAAAGTTTTAACCAGACGCTTTTCGTCTTACGTGCATAAGTTTTGCTGAGGGCATGCCAAATATTTACAGGTGCCGGTTACCCGCTTAACGTTTCAAACAAAACTTTGAGTAAAACAGCACTTTAGTTTCGCTTCACTTTTTGTTGTTGTGGTTGATCTTTCCGAGTGCTGCTCCAGCATTTTTTTAAAATGTTTAAACACAGCCACAAACTCAAACATTTAAGAACTGAACAAGTTCTTTTCTATTCTCAGTTTTATTTGTGTTTTTTTTTTTGGCATTTTATGTGTGTTTTGGCTCGTTCTTAATTAACATTTTTAGTAGAATAAAAAAAAAAGGGTTTTAATTTGCCAAGGGCTAAAGTAATCAGAGGTTGAACATAAAAATTTAACTTTGCTGAGCTAGCTTGATATATGTGCTTGTTGTTTGTTTGTGCTTTGTCCTTTTAAATGTATTTGAAAAACTGCCATTTAGAGTTTAAACGCTAAGCTAAATGTGTTTGTATAAAACATAATGAGGCGTGAAATTAATGTTTATAGTTGTTTGTTAATGCATAAAAGTCTATGGAAATAAATCAAAGTGGTTTCAAGAGGTTTAAAAAACCATTTTGTTAGTCAAAGTAAAACTCAGTCAAAAAAAACAGTTTTATTTTAATGCAAAAGCAAAAATATATAATACTAACACATTTTTCATATACGTTGTTGTTTTTAAAAAAGCTGACATTATTTCAAATATTTTATATTAAATGGCTAAAGGATTATCCTTGACTTTACCTTTAGCCAATTATTAGTTCAAAGTTGAATCAACTTCAAATATGTTTTCAATAAACTGAAAAATTAAATAGCAAGTTCAACTTGAAGTGTCTTTCGACGCAATTAGACAAAGCAAATACCAAATATCACCCAATGTGAACAATAAAACTTGACAAAAATTATCCATTAAAGATTGAAGTTTGTTTATAGAAAAAGTTCTTAACTTTGTCGACAACGCTGTGACAGCAATACTATTGAGTTTTATTTGCAGACAACAGAGAGAATGAAAGAGCCATTATATCCATAAGTAGTAGTATAAGTAGTAATGTGTGCTGTTTTCGAATTAGAAATAACATACCCGTAGAGAGAGACAGCAAATAAGTGTGCCAAACTTTTTCGATGCCCTCAACTTTTAGTTAATGTTGCTTTTGTTGTTGTTGTTGTTGATGATGATCCAGTTTGTTGATGTCACATTTGGGAAAAAATCAATGCGAAAATATTTTATCCTTTTTATACGGGCGACACACACACACGGCCACTAACACACATACACATACCGCGCTGCACATGTAGAGCAATGAAGATGAACAAGAACAAAAAACCGTATGCGACAGCCGCAAAAAAGGAAAAGGATAAAAAGAAGGAAGGAAGGAGAACAAACTAACGGAGAACACGAAAATAAAAAACAAAAACAAAAAACTCTAGAAAAGTTGCTTAGCTCGACGCTTTTGTTGCTTTGCCTGTTTGCTGTGCACAATAGTTGATTAGCCGGCGCCCATCGACTATATATACTGAATGGTATATACTATATTTATTTTTATTATTATTGCAATCTTACTTTTATATGGGCATGTTTTATTTGATATTGGTTTTTATTCGTTTTGTGTTTTCTTTTCATGAACTTCTTTTATTTTCCTTGTATTTTTTCGCTGACATTAGAGATTTCTTATAATAGAATGTGTATTTTGTCGTATTTATTTCTCGTTGTATTTTACTTTAGGGTTTGTTTTACAATTTGTATTTCCAAGCAAATGTTTTGTTATTTTTGCCGCACTTGATTTTACACTTGACTGCTTCTGGGTGGCTTCAGCTGAGTGCCATGTCAATCAAAATCAATCAAATTTTGTTACACTTGTGCATTTGCTCCTCCTTCTACTTAAGCACTTACTCGCTCGTTAGCATTTACACATGTACCGCATGTTTTTGTTACAGCATTTTTGGTAGCTTAATTTCACGTGTTAAATGCGTTTCACAGCAAAATCATACCGTTACGATTCGTACTCTTTTCGTTTCTCGTTGATGATGCCCGGCGTATACGCGTACCGTTAGCCGCTTAACTCACTTCGGCATCTTTGCTAACAATAACACACTTGAGGCAGATTCTATGCTGCTGGCGTTGCCACTTCACTACACATTTATTTTGTTTGCCTTTTGTTTTGCATTCGTTTGACCTACTGGCTTTGTTTTATATGTATTTGGCAACTATGCAAAGTTAAGTGCATTGAGTTGGATTGATTGATAACTGCAATAACCATTCGAAGATGAAACAGTGGGACGAAGCACGACGCCGAAAAAACTCGCCGTACGTGAAACATGAATTCTGTTGCCCGCTGTGTCTGTCTTTAATGGCGTACACTTTGAGACTGGTTGGCCGCAACGCTCCGACGACTTTCAGCTGGCAATTCGCCTGCCGGGCTCAGCACCAGCGACATCGTCGTCTCCCGTTCGGCAAACGTTGCCGTCGTCGTTTGTCATCTCGGAAACTGTTATACACTTACATTTGGCGGCTGCGTCGCGAGAGAGAGAGAAAGTGAGAGCAGCTCTCTCTTTTTTTTGGATAGTCAATGAAGCAAGCAGAGTTTGACGTTTGCATTTCGTTTTCTTTTCGTTGTTGGTGTTTATTTTGATTTTTATTTTTAGTGCTTTGCTGCGGTATGTGATTTATATGTCGCCGTAAAAAATGCATAATAAATGCGAGTTATCAAATTAAAATTAAGCAACTGCATAAATGATAATGTCGAGGCAGCCCCAATACAAAATTAATAGCCAGCTAAATGTAGCATAAATGACAATTAATTTTAATACTCTGTGGCTAAAATTCTATTTTACTTATGAATATATTAATGTTGCACAACTTATGGCATCAATATTTAATACATAAATCGAAATATTATGACATAGATTAACTGAGAAAACAAATATTTATTATATTCCTTTAACCTTATAATACTCAAGACAATTTATTTCAATTAATTTATTCAAGTAAGATTTGTTAAAAGCGTTTAAAAAAAAAAAGTTTTTAATTTAAAACATTTAACATTTTGTGCCCTGTCTATAAATGATATAAATTGCTGTTCATTATGCTTAACTCTCTGAAATGCCGATTCATTACTCAAGTGTCGTCCGTCTTCATCTGCTGCTGCTACAACGAGCGAAAGACCAGCTAACACCCAGTTATCACTAACTTCTCACTTACACTGAGAGAGGGTCGTGTATTTTTGTACAGCTGCTGCTTGATAAGCACTATCAATGGCTTTTTGTTTACATATTTTGTTTCCGCTTCCTCACACACAAACACACACACACACATACCCACACAAACGTACACAAACATAAGCATGTAACTCGATTGAAAAATAGTATAAGAGAGACTCAACTGTTCCCAGTATAACTGGGCAAAGTACTTGCGTTTAACAGCATTTGAACTGTGCTAATTGAATAGCTCTCTTGCCCAGCGCGTCGGCGCTCTTCGAAAACTGAAAACACAAACTCAACACACAGCTGACGATAAACTTCACCTCAAAACACAGCTCAAAGCTAAGGCTGTAGCCAGACATTCAAGGCATCAACTGGCCCAGCAGCAGCGGCAGCAGGAAGCCAACAACAAATAAATATCGAGTTACTTTTCGATACGATTCGATTGCTGCTGCCTCTGTTCGTTTGCTTGGCATTCTCCCCATTCACCTCACACACAATATCCATCATCTGTCAGTATATATATCTATATATTTATTTATATATATTGGTTTAGAAGCAACGTCTGTCTGCAGTGCCTTTTTCCCAACCTGCTGCCTTTTTAAAATTTCTGCTCTTTCGCTGTTCTGTTCTTCAATTTCGTCGCTGCTGGTGCTTCAGTTGTTATTCTTCAGCATTCATCCTTCCCTTACGTTTGCCGGCGCTGGAAAGAAGCAAATAACCAATGAAGCATATAGTAATGTTTATTGTTATTCTTGGCAGCCTCAGCCAGCCGCCCGCCCCTCCGGCCATTCAAATCAAAACGATGCCCAACCACAAACAGCAGCTTTCTTTCTTGCTGTGTTGGTTTATTTAAATTTCTGTGGCTCAATGGACAAAGCACTGCTAAAAATCAACAAACAACTAAAAAACCTAAGAGTCAGCCACTGACTGAAAGCAAGATGCCCTGTTTATATCAGTAAAGAATATATATAAAAGTCACGCAGCATAAGCAAAAAGGGAAAGTTTAAAATTCATCGAGTATTCTCTTATTTCGAAACATTATGGGAAATCTCTTCAGCTATCGATATTAATCGATAATTGTATTTTACTTATAGTTAAAAAATCTTTTATTTGTTATATTTTTTTATAGGGTATATCAACTATATTAATAATGTCAAATATGCAAGAAGTATTGCTTTAATCCAAAATATTTTGACAGAGTGCTCTCTATCTCTCTCTTTCATTCCTCATTCATTGTGTATCTCTCCCTCCTACTTCGTTGACAATCGTTGCGTTTTTATGGTTAGCGTTAAGTATACGCCCCATGAAGCTAACAAGCGCATACAGAGAAAGAGAGAGAGTGCACGCTCAAGTCGCCTGCATATTTCAGAGCGAATTAAAACTATTTAAGTTTTTAATGCCCTAACAGAAATGATCTTGTGTGCGGCATATAAATTACGCAGCACTTCTCGTGAACGTTGGGGCTGAGGGTGGAGGGTGGAGTGTGGCAACTTCAAAGGCCTCGCACGTCGTTGTCAACGTCGACAGCGACAAGGATGAGGATAAGAACGTGCTGAAGCAGGATAGGGACGAGCGAGAGAGAGAGAGAGAGCGGCGAATGCTTAGGAAAACGTTGAGCACTTTGGCAAAGTTTTTACTTGGCTCGTTGGCAATTTTTTACTTTGTTGCTTTATAGGGATTTATGTTTAATCGGCCAAAGGTTGCGCGCACACACGCCGCAATGTTAAAAGCTCTTTTGTTTCAAGCCACCAAACACAAGCAGCCAAACGACGCGTCGTCGGGGGAGAAGAATAACAGAACAAAAGAGAGCGGGAGAGAGAGAGAGAGAGTTGTGCATGTAATGCTTAGGTGAATGAGAAATGATTTTGGCCCTCTCCGCAGCAAGTGTGAAATGTTGATAAACATTTACCAGACTTAAATGGATTGCCACCAGCTTTCCATAGGATCCAATGCATGAATCCTGACTAAGTGATGCGGTAACCATTTGATAGTCAACGTAAACCAATATTAATCAGTCCATCTTTATATATAGATTTAGAAGAGTACAAACAAGGTGGTTTGCTCATCTTTTAGTAAAAAGTTTTCAATTTACTTTCCGGAAGTTCCCCAAATACACAGCAACTTTTCGTGAACCTTAATTAGTCGGAGCCGGAATCATGTTTACATTTAGAGCAGGTACCTATGATCAAGCTAACGCAACATTGATTGCGCCAGAAGGGCGCTGCGAAGGCTAGCTGAGAGTACGTGTAACAAAGTGTAGCATAGTTTTTGGCGCAGTCCTTTGACTCGAAGTCTAGACACTTGCAAAAAGCACAGCGTCTTTTGCTTTTGCTTGTCGCTATGACAAAGAAATCAAAAAACTTGCGTATCTATTTTATTTTTGTGTCTGGCGCCAAAGTGCAGAGATTCCCAGTCTTTTTGCTGTTGTCTTGTCTTGTCTAGTTTTGTTTTGTTTTGTGTGTGTTTTGGCCTTTGACACAGCTAGAATTTTAATTTCCGCACGTGGCCAAGAGACATGTAGGTTTTGTTGGGCGTTTATCAGAACTCGATGTACCTGTTAAAGTTAATTGTTAGTCTCAACTCTAATTGAAAGCATTGCAAAGAAGGAAAAAACTGACCTAGACGCTAGGTTTTTTCACTGGCATTTGTAACTAAGCTAGCCCAACAACAAATACAGCAAATATTTTTGCAAAATTGCTTTTTAACGCATTGTTCAATGCACTTCAAATATTTGCCAGCATTGGCGTTTCTGTTCCGCGTTGTTCCGTTGTTAACGCTTATTGTTCGACAACTTTTTTATGTAAAAATATTTTACGCCCTAACCGAAAATAGAAAAAAATTGTTGTTCCATTTTATTCATATTTGACTTTGCCCGGAAAATGACTATTGGCAGGCAGCCATTGAGTGTATAAAGCCTTTGATTTTGTTTCTCCCCCATTTATTTTTGTTTCGTTTTGATGGCAAGAGTCTGGGTTTCTATTACCAAAGTTTCTATGCATATTGATTAAATATGGATATGAGGGCAGCACTTATCAATAGCAAAGCTTTCCATAAAAGTTAAATCGTTGTGTTTAAACAATATATTGTGTTTACTTTTCGCATAGTAGGGGAATAACTTAAGCGTAGAAATAACAATGTTTGTGATTATTGTTTGATTGTATTCAAGTTAGGGTATCTTTGAGTCACTCTACTACTTTGGTAATGTTTTTATGTTCAAGTAAGTTTGCTTTAATCAAAACTGATAATCATTTGTATACATTTTCGCATTTGAATTTTGATACATTATTTACCATTCGATATTGTTTAAAGGATATTTATGCCATAAGCTTCATTAAGCTCACACATAAACATACTTACACAAACACATACATGAGTTTATAGCTCTTATAAATCTGAGTTTGGTTTTTTGATCTCTTTCTGCGGCCCACTTGGAATGTAGGTTTAAGTGTGCAATTAGCAGACCTTTGCTACAAAAACCTTTACACAAACACATACATGTGCGCAAGTTGCTGCTGTTAACGTTAAATGGATAAGCCAGCAATGAAAATTGCAGCTAATTGCGAGCAATTGAGAAACTGCCACAGCAAAGTGCAACTTCAAGTTGCAGGGCACGTGTGTGTGTTTGTGATAGAGAGCGAGAGAAAGAGAAGGCTTAAAACTTTATGTTGCTGCTGCTTTTGCTGAGTGGCAACAATAAATGCTGAAAAACATTTTCTTATAAGCACCCATTTAAAGTATATACACAAACGCATACAGTTGCATAAACATTTACTTGTAATTTGAGCAAAGATATAATTTCAAGGAGATTTTCACAAGTGGCCCACAACTGCCAAAAAGACATGAAGGTTAATTGCAATGCTCCATAGCCAAAAGCAAAAGCTTCCCATACATTTCTGCATCTGCATTTGAGTATCTCTCGCTTTTTTTCGCTGTCTGTGTGTGCGTGTCTGTATGTGTGTCTTGCAAAATAAATTACATTTGTGCTGGCTGCCAAGAAAATTGAAAAATTCTGCATGGCTGGCAAGGCATTTGGCCTGCAGCCTTCACATTTGCAGTCGCAGCAGCAGCAGTAACAATCGCATTTATTCATTCTCTGCCATATACGCAAGACATTTTTGACATGCATGCAGGTAGGAGAAACTAATACATATGCATATGGCATGTACGCAAAATTCAACCTTTCTCTCTTTCTCTCATCAACGACAAACGCAGCAATTTATTCATCCAACTTAATTTTATGACAAATTACGTATACGTTTTTTGTTAATTTTCCGTTTAAAATCATAAACAGTCAGTGATTTAATAGCTTAAAAGATAGATTCTAGTTGATATAACATTAACTTTTAAGTTGTAGTCGGTGCTTTTAATATATTTTAATTGTTTATTTCTATTTGCCTCGATCACCTCGCGTTACTATTACAAAATCAAGTGAAGTTAGGTGCGCACTTAATATTATCGCGTCACTTTCTACTTGATATTCAGATCTAGTGTATCGATCTGTGTAACTACCACATACCAGCCTACTATCACTAACTAACGTTTACAACTCAAGCATTTTCAGTGTTTAATCTATATATGAAAACATACCAGAACAAACCAAAAACGGAACTTAAAGAATTAAATTGAATAAGAAATAAAGTCGTTTAGATAATATCACTAAAATAACTATATACACAGCTCGTCTGTAATGGCATTTAATATTTATTATTGCTATTAATCCGCATGCGCCAGCATCCTGTTTTGGTATTCGACTTCCTTTTGTATGCTTAGGGCTCTTTGTTTGGCCTGAACGAACAAGAAAAAGTTGTCGCTCTTTATTCTTTTGGCCAGTTCAATGACTTCATCTCTCTCTCTATCGGGTAGAAGCACTGTGGCAAAATAACATTTTATTATTGATGTCTTTATGTTGTTTATGTGTCAACAACAACAACAACAGCAACAACAACAATAAGCTAAAATTCGCATAAGCATAAATTTCATTAAGTACATAATAAAAATTGCTCGACAGTATTATGGCCGAAACTAAGGCACAGAGTGCTGTTTGCCATCGATAAGAGCTCAAATATTAATGAAAAGTACCAAAAACAGAATACCAGACAGAAAAGTTTTTTTTTCTACTAATATTGTTCTCGTTTTGTACAATTCACAAACTGTTTCGGTGTTTGATGCTGCTCTTAAAGCTGAAATGTGAATGGAAAGTGTTTGTTATATGTACTTTAACTGTTTGAAGTATCTTTGTTGCACAGAGATTTTTAACTTTGCTACAGAGTTGAGTATTATTTTCTTGATGGCAATATGGTTTTTGTTCATGAAACAATATGAATGCATTGTTATTTGTTTTTGTTTGTTTTGTTTAAGATCCCCTCTCACATTCACATGCCACACATAAATTATACTTAACAGATACTTTTTTTTTGGGGAGGGATTGTTGTTGCCACACTCAGTGTTGTTATTCACGGGCTTCCCCGCTCTAAATGCAGCACATTGCACGTCGGGCAACTATTTTGCACTTTGCACTTTGTACTGGGCGCCAAAGTTTTATGCCACTTTTATCTGGCAACGCGTAAATATTCGTTAAAAGTTCAAAATTTAATTTTATACCCAGGGGCAAGTTGCTGCTGCTGCTGCTGCTGTTGCATCTTGTGCTGTTGCAACTGTGGCCGCCATTTCGTCAAGTGCAGAAGAAGCAAAAAGAAGATAAAGATGCAGCAGCCAAATAAATTTTACTCGCACCTTGGCGCTGACTTAACTCAAAGAGGAAGGGGTGGCGGTACGCAGCTGTTACTGGGTTGCTTGTTAGCATTAAATTTATGTCTTAACATAAATAAAGCTTTTCTAAATAGTTTTGCGCATTTTTACGTGTACTCTGTTTCATATAAGGACTTGACGTGACTTGGATTAGTTCGTCCATCCGACGCATCTTCATTTCGCAAAAAGCGCAAGGGTTTTATATTTTTGAGACACACGCAATTGAACTCACGATTACGTCGTTAAGATAAATCTCAACTTGCTTGTCTAATGGCATTTAATATTTATTATTATTATTAATCTGATACTTCTCTAAGCTTACCTTGCCCTTCTGGTTAACTAAGGGTCAACATACGAACCTTTTGATACAATCCCGAATTATTGGCTTAAAAAAAAAGTTGGGGAAATCTGTGAACAATTTTTTCCATCATTGCTTTTCGAGATTTGCGTTAATGATGATAATTTAACGTCACTCACATTGCGTTCGCTGTCGCATTTCTTTCATTAATCAATATATACAGATGTATATATATATATATATCTGTTCAGGTTAATTATGGATTGGCCACACGCTGTGCTTTTAATCGAAAAAAAAAATTGTCACAGTTGATTGTCATTTTGGTGATTGGCGTGTTTTCAAAAATGTATTTAAAGTTGGGCTGAAGTGGTGAAAATTAATTTGCTGCTGATTTTAATGCTCTAAAAAGTTGCGCATTTTCATTGCCAATTTCCATTAGCCGGTTTTACGGGGCCATTTCAAGTGTCGCTAATTTATATTAAAAACAAACTGGGCAAACTGTTTCAGCTGTCAAAACTTGCGCAATTTATATTAAATTACAATCGTCGCAAGTCCAAAGTAAAAATCAATTAGAAAACATTCCATAAAAGCGGCTTGCCGCATTTCCCTTATTATTTATATCGGCGGGTGGATGGGCGTTTGTTGGGGCAGCATTAATGAATGCTACTGGGCGACAGAGGGCGCTTGTAGTAAATTATTTGTTGTACTTTGTATACAAGATTCTTTAACAACTGCAGGGCCAAACAAACAAGTGCAAAAATATTTTTATAATTTACAGTTGACAGCTACAACAACAACAGCAAACGATGAGAAAATATTTCGAAGAAGCTGGCAACGCCGTGTTACCAGCGATGCTCATGACGCGACGCTCGACCGGCAGCGCTGCCAGCTAAATAAATAGTTGTGCAGGTGGTGTTAATTGAAAAACTTTTGCAACACTAATTAAAAGTTTCTAAACAAAATTGCCATGACTATGGATATTGCGTATAGCTCGGCCATAAGCTCTACTTCCCATTCATACCTCTCTCTTTCTCTCTCTCTCTCTCTCTCTGTCACTTTCTCTCTCGCGAACGTTGGTGCGAACCAGATTTAGAAAATGATAGAGTTGGAATTGTGTACACTTTATCAATTTGGGCATTAATAATAATAAACAAGCGAGGTGCGACATTTAAAAAACAATTGTCCAACACTGGCAAAAGGCAACAGTGCGTGGCAAGAGATTGCTTGGTAAAGCTATTTTTGATTTTAAGTGGCAATCAAAACTAATTTAGACTGATTATAGCTATGAATGAACAAAAAATAATCAAAGTTAATATAAATAAAAATTATTTTATTGTCTTATTTAGGTTATTGTGTTAAGCAAATCCACTTAGTTAAAAAGATTTATTTGTAGTTTTTTTTACAAGTTGTTTAAAGTTGGAAAGTAATAAGAACCGTCGCCTCGTATCACGGACTCTTGATTAGAACTACCGATAGTTATTGTCTCTTCGATTTTAATGATGGAAAGGCTGAGCAGCGTTGCCAGACTCATTGCCACATTATTTATTTATTAATGATAATCGTATTTTAAAAAGCAATATGGTCAAGTGATTTAAATATTTATCGAAGCTTTGAAATGTTAAATGCCAACATTAGCTGAAAACTTTGAATAACTAAACCACAAATCTATATCAGCCAAAAATCCCATCAAGGCAGCTTTAGCTACGAAAAATAAAAAACAAAAACTTAGATGGCCCCGTTACAATGCGTTTAATTTCCGTGACAACATCCTGCAGCTTGGCGCCACCATTGCCCATCCTTAACACAACACCTGGTCACTCTCTCCTGCTGAGCTGTCATATTTTGCATGCCAATGTCTCTATCTCATTTTATTTTTATTTTCTTTCGGCTCTGGACACTAACACATAAAATAAAATAAATAACTTGAGGAAAGCTAAATTTTTTTTATTTTCGAGGAAGTGGCGACGTTGTCCGTGACCCACGTTATAAATTTAAAATATCTTAAAAGACTTGAAGCAAGTGACTGAATTGTTGGTACTTGTTGTTGTTTTTGTTGCTGCTGCGTCACGACACGCCGGAAGTCTTTGGCAATAATATAAAGAAAAGCACACCCAATTTACGTGAAGCGAAAAGAAGAAGATGAAATAAAACAAAAACTGAAAATAAGTCTTTGGGCGCAGCTGCTGCTGCTGCTGTGTCGACACATCCCGTATAAAAGATATTCACCTTTATTTGTTGGGGCTGCTGCCTTATCGTGTTATTTTGTCAACTTTTGCTGTTGCGGCCCACCAATCAAATGTCGAAAAAAAAAAGCAAAACAAAACAAAAAGAAGGCACGGAAACTTTCACTTTGCACGTGCCACAAATTTACACAAGAATATTGCGCGAAATTCAAATGATAATCTGGGTAATGCACAGAGGTCGTTTGGCCGGAAATGACTTAATGTTGTTTTTTTTTTGTTAAGAGAAAAGTGTAAATGTTCCTGGCCACTCGGAAGAAGGTGTAATGAACTTAATTGAAAAGTGCGTGTACAGGAAATCTGTGGCAATTTGAATGCCCAGGAGATTGTTTACCAAAACAAATAGAAATAAAAATAACCAACTATTGTTGGTAAAAATGTTTTACTTAATTGCTTAATCATATGTGTTAATAGACAATGAAAAATACAAAAATAATAATAATAATAATAATTGTGCTGTAATTATATTCTAGCCAACCTTATTCTCACCATACTCCCTACTTGACCATTAAAGTAATACCAAATAGTTATTTTGATTATGTTCATTTTGCCACAACACTCACACACACACAACTGTCAGATAATTAACCAAAACAAAACCGATGACAGTTCACATGTTCACAGAAGTAAACCCACACATAGATAAAACGTGTCCTTAAATGCTCACAAATACATACAAGCAACGTTTTAATGTATGTGTAACTGAAAGCACAAATAAAAATACATGCTAGATCCCCAGAGTGCCGTTCAGAGCATTTAACATGTGCGATAAATGGGACAGGCACCTAGCTAATACATTCCTATTAATAATAGACTGCGGCAAATGCCATTTGTCATACAGACTCAAACAAGACCAAGATAAAGGCCAAAAAGATGGAAGAAGTTGAGGCGAGTAGGGCGAAAAGTGCCCGAAGGTAAACAGCTTCATAACTCTCTATAGATTGTCGATTTCTCTGAACGCTGTCTGTGACATTCAAGATGAAAAATTGCCAAACAAGTACACCAAATTATTATGACTTGACAAATTTATGAACAATATTAGCTGAGAATATTCATTCATTTGTTGGTAAACTTTAAGCAAAAAGTATTTTGTAAGTTTGACATGAGATAAATCGAATGCTAAAGTTCAAATTAATTGGTTTATTTATTTAAATAGATAAAAGCATTGTTATTTCGTTAAAGCAATCAATAGACAACACTTTAAATATCTCGATGATTGCATTTTCAATTTGCAGTCACAGGTGCCGTTGAGCGTAAATTTAATACGCCATTTGTTTTTGGCAGTAAAAGCCAAGGCTAAGAAAACGCATTGCTGCATTCAAACACACATACTGTCTTTTATATATATAAGTATGTCTATATAACAGTACATATAACAACACAGTTACAATACGTTATAGACTGGAAAACTTTGCAGACTGGCAAGCGCCTTGCATTTGTTTGCCATTTGATATTTTTGCAGCAACTATTGTCGCCGTCTTTGGCTGCTGCTGCTGTTGAGAATCAATTTGGCAAAAGTCATTGCATTCAATTGTTACTTGACAAAGGACAAATGGTGTTTATGTAGACCAGCTAGCTCACACACACACACTCACACATACATAGAGACGATAGAAGCAGCCGGTGATTATTTATTTTGGACACATGTATATTTTGAAGTTGCCGTAAATTTGTTGCCATTGCGATTAAAAAGTTATTGGCCAAGTGGCTATGGTTGAAACAACTTTTCAATTGCTTGCCAAAAATCCTTAACAAGAAAATTACAAAAAAAAAAAACAAAACAAAACTAAACGCCAGACAGACCGTTTTGCAATTTGACTGCGGCGGCCCAGTTGTCTCTAACATAAAATTTGTAAAGTGGCGGAGCATCGGTTAGTGCATAACTTTTGTGGCATGCCAAAAGCCGCAAAAAGCAAAAGCAATGCTGCCGCCATGAATAAAATACACACACACCCATTCATTCACAAAAACACTCCAAAGGCATTTGATGGCATTATGTGTAGCATGCTTTTGTGCGCAGTCGAATAAAAAGATATCACTAGCCATTGAAGTGGCGGCGCCACAAATAGATTTTGCACTTCTGTCATATGTGTGAGTGACACTTGTGCTTTCTTTAAGTACCAGTTTTGGGTCAGCGTGGGCGCATTGAACCTGCAACAAATTACCAATACCTAAAAAGCCATAAACGAAGAAAATATGTGTCCGACATCGGTTCGATCATTAAGCGATTGGTTTTTAGCTAAACAATTGTGCTAGAAGGAATTGAAATGACTCCAGTGACAGACAGACTCAAAGCCGCTTGGGTGCCAACTGCAACTGATGAACCGCAAAAACAAGCAACAACAAAAATGGGCAATGTTTTGAGTATTCGTTTATACGTTTGGGTATTCGTTGTCGTTGTGATTCTACTAGCTTTTGCAACTGCAAGGCATGAGCGCTTAATGAAATTGTGCACTCAATGGAGTGTAACGATGAGAGAAGTCAGCAGAAATTGAGGTTGCTGCTGATGTGCAGCGTTATGATGTTATGATGATGTTTGTGGCGCTCTTTACGCTTCAAAGTCATGGCAACCATACTCTTTTTGCTGCTGCTGCTGCTTGCTGCCTGGTGGCACAAATTAACGTCAACGACGTTAAGCTGCTATCTCATAGCGTATAAAGTGCACACACACTTACAGGTGTCTCTCTCTGTGTGTGTGTGGCTGTTGGTATTGGGGTTTTTGTGGATTGAGAACCCAAATGTTGAGGATGTTCAGCCAAATGCTGCTGGCTGCCAACATAAAATTTTGTTTAATGCTCTCGTCGTGTAGCTGCATGCAGCTACTAGTGGCAATACCGATCCCTTCCTTCCCACACAATGCTCCCCACCCACACTCTTCTACTTGCCGTTGGCCAATGTGATTTTGAATATTTAGCGTATTAGCCAAATGGTGTGGCTTTTTTTACTTGGCGCATCCGTTGCACACAGCTTGCATCATATGTATGGGGAAGGGGACGTGCAGCGTGCTGTTTTTAAATGCCATTTTGAATTTTAACGACCATAAATGCAAGCTTATCTTAAATGCTCTTTTACGGCTATATTTATGTTTTTGGCTTCACGCTGCTTGCTTTTCCGCTTTTAGTCATTTTCTTTTCCCATTTTTACTATTTTTAGTTGTTTTGGCAAACTGGCAAACAAGCCAACTTAAGATTATGAGTTTCAATTACCTTTGTTGGGCCATTCGATAGTCCATTTGCATATATGCATGTATATTATAATGTGTATGGGAATATTCCAATTTGTCTACAATCAGCTTAATTGAACACTTGTAAACCACAAGCCACATAATATAAACAAATATTTATATCGAATGGAGAAAAAATTTTAAGCTCTCTTCATTCATCTTGTTGTTGCTTGTTGCAACTTCTATTAAAGTATGCAACAAGATATTTGCAACTACATACTTCTGAATGAATTTAGTGGTTGTAAAGTTTAGTGCATAGTTAACGACTCAAGATCTTAAATAAAGCCACAAGCACCGAACGAACACACACACACACACACACACACTTACATATGTGCTGCAACTTAAAGTAGACTGCAATTTGCAACGCTCCGTATAATTTCGACCTTCAAACAGCCTCTTGGCAGTTGGCAGTTGGTTTGTTGGCAGTTACTAGTTTGTTGGTAGGTAGTTAGCACCTGCTTGGCGTAGCGCTTTCTCGCCTCGTCATTAACGGCTGCATAAATATTTACAAGGCACATAAAACACACATATGCAACGTGCAACACGAAGGTACAAGGCACAAGGCACAAGGCACTTGCTCGTATAATTTGAACCCCTAAAAGAGAAAGAGAGAAAGAGGCAGGCTGTCAGGATATGTGTCCCCTTTGAGATTTTAATTTCAACATGAGTTATCATCACATCTAATCGCGTTAATTAAACAAGTTCCGTTACCTTGGCACCAACTACATACATCTTCCAACGACACTCGCCTGACATTTGGCTTACTTTAATTGCAGCTATGTCTTGAGTTGAGGCAGTCACAGCTTGATGCGGAGGCATTCGACTGTCTATTTGTGAGTTAAGTCATCTTAAGATGTAATTAGGAAAGCAAAAAATACACACACACATACACACACTTAAACATTTTCGACCAGAAGCAACCACAAGTGTGGTAAGGTGCATGTTGACTTTGTTGTGGTTTTTTTTTAATTGCAATCGCTTGATGTGTGTGCACCAAAAAAAAAAATTAGCTTACTTTCAATCAAGTTTTTCTTGGTAGAAGATCTTATAATAATTTATTAATATTTAAAAGAATTAAACTTTTCAAAAACTTTAATAAGAAAATAAATGTTAAAAAAAAAACACAATTATTTCTTATGGAATATATATATTTTTTTAAGTGTATATAAGTATTTATGGAATGTGTACATTTATATATGTGTGGCATAGCACAAACTTGCACTCAAAAACAGTTGCAGTTTGATTTTTGCTTTGCCGCATTTATTAATTCATTTGTGGTTTGACTTTAAAGTCCTCTGGCGGCGTGCGAACATACTATTTAAACAGTTATTTATGCATCAATTATTTAAATAGTTTGAATCTTCTTTATTATGCTTACACACTTTGCACCCCACCCTCGCCGCACGGTTGCTATTGTGGTTGCTTTGAACGCTTTCAAGTGGCTTCAAATGACTGCAGCAGCGCACAAATTCTACTTCCAAGTGCCCCCTTTCAATGGCCCAGCATTAACAAGAGTTGACAAGCTGCAGCATTTCCGACAAACACTCGCTCCCCTTGCATCCACCCCTCCCCCCCCCCCCCACCCAACACAGCTAATACAACAACCCAACTTCTCCGGCCCCAGCCCCATTAACTCCACTTGGCCTGCAGCATAAGCCAAACGCCTGCCACTCCTGCCTGCCTGCCTGACTGACTGCCTTATTGTTAATCCTCAGCGGCCTAATGTTCAAATGTTGGAAAATTGAGCCGACAGCGTGGGTTGAGATGGCGAAAATATATAAAAAAATAAAAAAATTATAAAAAAAATACAGAGAAGAAAAACTTTTGAGTGATGCTTGCTGAGCGATAAGCGAACAACTGGCTATGTAGCTCGAACTCCCAAAGCGCCGACTGTGCCTTTAGCCTTACGACTTTTGACTTTTTATTCTCTCTCTTGAACACTGTACTACACAAAAGTAAACGCAACAGTTTTATTTCCCCATAAAATATGGATTGCTAAAGTTTTGGGGTGTTATTTTTTACTGCTTACAATAACCATAAATAATATGAAGTAGGCTGACAGCGGTATGTGGTAGTTCCACAGATCGATACACTATCGATGAATATGGCGGTGCATTGATCTGACTATCGAGTAGTAAGTGTGGCGATAGTATCAACTTAAAGTGACGCGATCGATAAAAGAAAGACATAAAGTGAATAACCGGCTACCAAATGTTTTGTTTCAACAATGTTGCGTAGTGTTATTAAAAAGTGAGTTGTTTGGCAATTTTTTCGGGTAGTTCGGGTATTTTAAGGGGTGACTCATTTTGCTAGTCCCGAACAAGCAGAACAAAAGTTTATTTGTTCATTTGATGGTAATTATTGTAAATGGCGGCTGCTGTGGCCCAGGTGGAATGATCAAAAGAGGCAGCAGTAGCAAAAGCGAACGCAAAAGCGAAAGCGCTTTGGGCGCTGATTGAGCAACCAAATAAATGCGCCAAACTTTGACAATAGCTGATGATCTTGATAATAGCACGATGCTCCTGATGATAATGATGCTCCCACATCGACTCCCTTTCGGCTACCAACGAAAATGATGTTTATGGCGGTGTTGCCCAGCTTGGCGTTTATTGTTGTGTTGTGGCTGTGGCTGTGGCATCGACGTTGCTCGTTATATCGCTGTGTGTGAAGGTGTGTGCCTTGGCATTTTGTGGAGCTCTGTTGTTGTTGTCTCCTTGTGCTATGCAAGCCCAGCGGCTACAATTCGAAAAGTTGCCTTGTTAATGGTGTTTGTAAGTTAGAGTGAGAGAGAAGAGTCTGGGTCGAAGTTGCTGTCGTTGTCAGCTTGATGGTTTTGTGCCCATAGCCTGCTGTTGCTGCCTTAATGCTTGAAATGTCTGTGCACAGGACATTTCGCTCTAATCCTAAAGCTGGCTAGCCCTGAGCTGCTAATTGAGGCCAGGTGACAGTGCCCCTTCTGCAGGGTTACGAATTGAGCAGTCAAGGACGCCATTTATTGCCCATCGTATGAAAATGCTTTAACTCAAGAAATTTTTAAAGATGTGCAGTTCAATTTCAATGAAAACTATCAAGAAAATCACAATTCTAAACGTAATATATTCAATTAAGTTAACTCTTTATATAATTTGAACACTTTTAATACATAAAACAACTTTAATTACATTATTTAAACTTATTACAGATCGTCTTCACAAGGACCTCAAGTCTTCATCATCTTACTATAAAATGTAATAAAAATGCCATAATTAAATAAGTAAACAAATTAATAAATGGCTTGGCGAAGGACCAAACTCAATGGCCACTAGCCAATACGCCCCGGCAATTTCCCATTGATTGGCATGCATGGAAAAATGGTATGTGGACACAAAAAAAAGAAAATGAAATGAGAATATTAATTTTGCCAATATGCCAGAGGCTAGTTATGTGAATAGCGGGCGGGCAACTCACCTATCTAGAGTAGAGAGCGCTGGAAAATCACATTTAAGTTTTCACATTACATAGAAAGCTTGTGTGCGGTGGTTAGGTGGGGATAAAGACTTTGTCACAACAACAGCAATAACAACATTTGACAGTAATATAATTTTTTCCTTTGCTGGAAAATGAAAGAATGCAAAAGAAATCCTGACTGGACATTATAATTTTATAAGAAAATTGTAAGTGCCTGTGTTGCTGGCAGGACGAGCTAAACAACAACAGAAAATATATACATATATGTAACAACAACTCATTGAAAACCATTCAAGCAAAATATAGACAGGCTAAGTAAATGAATAAAAATGGAGAACCTTTATGGCCAGTTAAGGATGTGTGTGTTTGCTTGTGTATTTGTGTGTGTGTGTGAGTATTTGTAAGGGTGCTCTTTGTGTATATTGTTTTTTTTTTATACTCTGAACCTATTGAATATGTTGAGTTAAGTTGTAGAGTACTATCGATAGCTATGATCGATAATTTCTTAATTTTTCGTTTGCATTCAAAAACTCTTTGACAATTTTATAAAAATACTTTAAGAAACTTAGAAGAATGTCGAAAACGCTATCAACTTTTACTAAGTTAAGACTGGGGTTCAGGGTATATTCTAGTCGACCTTTTGTTATTAAACCACGGATAGATTTTTTTTTTTTTTGTATACAGACTTGCTTTAGCAATTCAAGCGCTACACAAATACTAACGCCATATAAACCATGAACAAGGAGAAGTGAGGTGTTGCGGGTTCGGGCAGTATTTGGTCCAGCTTCAACCTAACAATCCGTAGACTATGGGCCGGTGCCACTTCTATGGTTTAATATTTTCATTTCCGCTATTGTAACTCATAAATGAAATATACGACTTCCACCTTTCAAAATGTTTTCATATTGTTGTTTTGTTCGGCTACGTTTTTTTCTAAAGAATTTCAAACGACAACGAAAAGTGCGAAAATGTTTCATTTTGAAGGTGAAATGAAAGACCTGAAGTGCTATGTATTCTAGCGGTCATTGCATTGCAATTCTCAACAAAAAAAGACTAGAAGTCAGACACATCATTTTGGATTAGCCGTAAAATACTCCACAAAATGCGTGTGTGTTAGGGAAGGTATTTTGCTGAATAGTTGTTTTTAGCTTGTGTGTGCATTGTCTGCATTCATTTTGCCAAACTGTTGGCTTTTGTGAGTACTTTTCGTCGTCCAGTTAAAAATGTGGAGGTTAGTATGTGTGTGTGGAATTAAGTGCATATAGCCAAGAAGAAGACAATACACACACACACACACACCACTAAGGTGAATGGCACTTGAAGCTGACCAAAAATAAAAAAAAGTTGCTATTATGGTTTCGTAGTCGTAATGAGATACGCTTCACTCGCTTTTAGTGTATGTGATTTGTCGTGATGGCCACATAAACTTGCGAAACTTAACTTAAATTTTATTATCAACTGCATTAAGTTCTGCATTAGCAATGTCATCAAATCAAAAGGTTTAGTTTTTCTCAACATAATTAAAACAATGCTTATTAAAATTTATGCATTATTGTCTTGTTTAAATTAAAAATAATATAAAAATTTGGAGGAAATGTCATATTTTAAATATAATATAAAAAGATATAGCCGGTTGTTTTAATATATTTTAATCTTTTATTTTAATTTATGTTTTGCACGCGTTTCTTTCTCAATATCAAGTTAAGTTGGATGCGCCTCGATCACTTTCATCTGTTCGATAGCTCGATCGAAACACCGCTACATTCATCGGTAGTATATCGATCTGTGGTATTTCCACCTACCACTATCAGTCTACTACAAAGAATATATTTTTTTTACATCATACATACAAGTATTTTCAACAAATGCAATAATTGTTTCAACACCATACTAAAAACTTTAAAGCTTGAGCTTTGTTTTTTTTTGTGTTTAGTTCAATTTAGCCGCAATTTGCTTTTATTCTCATACGCTGCACAAAAAGCGGTTAGAACTTTTCTGCATAAATCATCGTGGAAATATTTTTGGCTATGCAAAATGACACGTGGAGCACTCAGCTTAGAGACTATTGGCTATTTTTGGCCGAAAATGCACAAGACAAGTTTTAAATGTGATAAAGCGGCAACGCCCCCCAAATTGAATTAAAACTTTTTTGGGCCAACATACGCACACACCAACACACAAAAAGTCAAACAAACATCGATATTCCCAATGAAAGCGGAAGCAACTAAATGTATTAAATCAATAGAAGTTGATAGGAACAAGAAGAGGGGTGGGGAACTAGGGGGAATGTATAGAGTTCGATGTCCAAAATCAAAAGTGATAAATCTAAGCTCGACGTGTGTTTGCCGACACACTCAACACTTACAGAAATTGAAATGCGAAAACCGAAATGAAAATCGAAAATCGAAAAGGACATGCAAGAAGTAGAAGAAGAACAAGCAGAAGCTCATATTGAAATAAACAGCTCTCGGCCAAATGCGTTGCCGAAACTATAAATTTTATTTCGTTTGAGGGGATGCCAATTTCAATGACACTTTAATTTAAATTCGCTCAAACGCAATTGCTGGGCACGCATTACTCCCAACTCCTCAACATCGTTGACAATCAAAGGAACTTGCAAAGAACAGAGCGCCAACTGTTGACCCATCAACCCCAACCCCCAAACTCTGTGTGAGAACCAATACAATTTGGGATGCCATTGAGCAAGTTGTCAAATTGTTTGAATTTATTTATTGACTTGCTGGGGCGGCATTTGCATTCCAGCTGAGAAATTTTTGACTCACTGTAAGTTCTTCTTATGCCTTTGGTCTGCATAATGAAAGGGAAGTGCAGTGAGCAACCAGCATTCAAGCATTGAGGCATTATCACAGACTTGGCACAGTGGCTAAAGAATTACTTCTTTACAGTAGTTAAACTGTCTATAATGTTTATAGTTTCTTATTCTTTTGCCATAAAATAAGCTTTATTTTAAATGTTCGTAATCAATATTTCATCTCTATAATTTTCATGCAACAACATGGCGTATGTGTGACTAGTTTTCTCTTCATTCAATTAAATCCTTTGTATATATGCAATTGAGCATTTAAATTGATAACATAACTGTTCGAAATTTCACACTGTCGTTGTGCAATTGAATGGCAAGCGAAGAAGTGAACACAAATACGGATGTATTTTCGCATTCTTCCAAGCCCATTCTTAAGTCAGAAGTGTCATAGTTGTAGTTGTCTCTGTTTGGTTGGAGCCCTTTATTTTTTTTTTTTTTTTTGCATGCTTGATATTTTCTATATATATACGCACATGTGTGTATGTCGATCTGTTTGTGTGTCAGGCACGTTTCAACCGCCCCAATGCTGCGCATTTTCGTTGGTTGGTGCAAGTTTCAGTTGACTACTTAATAAATCCCAGTCTTGTGGTCAGCATACCAAATTAATGCGATTTACTGCACGCACGTTCGAGAAAGGGAGGAGGGAGTGTTAGTAATGTAGGTAAAGAAAATGCTGGCCACCTACTGCCAAAGATAAATCTATTTCATTTATTCTAAAGATTAGCCATTCATTTCATAGATTGTTACGGGGCGTATGCGTAACGCATATGTGTTCAAATATGGTTTGTAAAGTGTTAGAACGCTTGGATGCTGTTGCTGTTGCAAAGCGCGCTGAATTCGAATTTGAACAAAACCCGGTTAGCAGGTGTTTCATTCGGTACTGTGCAACAACTTTTAAGGGGGCAACTTTGGCCGCCTGTCTGCGGTGCCAAAATGCTTTCACATATTTGACTTATGCGCAGTTGGGCCATACGCAAAGTTGAAACTTTGGCCAACAGCCAAAAATGATAAAAAAAAAAAAAAACAACCATCGACTATACACACACACAATGTGTTAAGTCAAAGCGACGCACAGGATGCCCCAAAAACAACAACAACAAAAAATGTATATATAAAAGTTTTAAACGCAATTCCAAACACCGGACATTAAAGTCCCGCCAAGTACTTTGGCATCAGGTTAGAAAACTTGAACTCTCAGCTCTCTTGCGGCCGCAGTCAAGCACAATATGCTAATTTCTTTGAATGTTTAACATATTTATACTATTTATTGTTTGTTTCTTATATCATTTTTTGTTGTTTTTTTGTTTTGGTTCATTTTCTTTCTTTTGTTTTTTGTGTTTGTTTTTGCTGCGAGAAGTGAAAAGCACCCAAAAGTATTTAAAAGGCCTAAATGACATCTTTGTGACTTTCATTTATACTTTTTCACTTTTGTTAATGGACATTGTTTTGGGGCAGCACTTCTAACTTCCAACTGCAACTGTCAAATTAAATATTAAAACAAAAGTTTTCTTCAAATATTGTTTTCTGTCCATCTTCATCTTTATTTCTAAATCAAATTTCTAATAACTTAAGCCTTTTTGGTGGAAACTCAAATGAAAGAATTTTAATATAAAATATGGAATTTTGTATTTTATTCAAGAATACTTACACATTAAATTAAATTAATATTTTAATTGCAGCTTAGGTGGATTATTTCTTACAATTTCTGATGAGTTTAACAGCTTTTGTTGTAAATATGACACACATGGCATTTACATATATATTTCTATATTCGTGTGCTGCCGAATCATTTGCATTTGAGCCACCAAACTGTCGTTGAACTTTGCCAAGTAGAACAAATCAATTAAAATACGACTTACAGACAGCCTTAACCTAGGCCAAAGACCGCATTAAGTTCACTTCAATCAAACTATTACATAATTAAATCAGAGAAATACTTACAGACACACAGAAAGGCAGATATCATCAAAAGCTGCTGAAGAAAATGTTAAGCAGCGTAAAAGTTGTAATAAATGGTGGATTATGTTAATAAAGCAGAATAACGTAGACACGCAACTTGAGAAAATGACACAAATACTAGATAGAGGAGAACGAGAAATGAAACACACAATATAAATGAATGAAACATTTTATTAATGGTATATTTTTTGTGTGTTGTTTGTTTGTTGTACTTGGCCGAGGCGCGGCGTTGAAATGGAAAAGTTTCGGCACTAGGTGAAAAACAACAAAAAAACAAAATCCTTAAAAAATAAGCGAAAGCAAAATAGTAGGTCAGGCAAAACAAAAGTTATAAGCATTTTGGCAACAGCCAGCCTTAACTTTGCTTAAATAATTCATTATATTAAGTATACGAAACAATCAATCAAAGCGCATTTAGTCTTTCAGCCAATATAATGTTAATGAAATACTTAGATTCCCTTTGATTTCGTTTTCTCGTACTTTTTAACTCTCCGATTAGCTACGTTTCCTTGCTTTTAGGTACGTGACATTGTTCGCTTTATTTTTTTGTTATTACTTAAAGCCCAATGCTTCTTTAGCTACTAAAAATGATCTGTATGTAAGCTTGTCTAAAAGAGAATGTTTTGTAACTGCAGCCAAGAGCCAAGGGAATTTCAGACAACATTCTCTGAGATATGCATCCAGCCTCAAGGCAATTATGGCAAGAAGCTGGCAACTTTCATGGCGTTGTTGGAGAATATTTACTAGAATGAAACTGAAAACATTTTCAAGTACGGAAATGTGTGTGTATTTACAAAAATAAAACAAACTCAAATATATGAATGAAAATTAGTATATTTTTTTTGCGAAAGATTATTTTAATTTATGTACTATGAAAAAATGTCAGTTGCCCGTCAGCTTTGGTTCAGTTTTTGGTCAGGCATTCTGACAACAGCTGAGCTTCGTACTTCATACAACGGTTTTTGGCAATTGGCAGACAGCCTTAATGCTTCTGTTCCGGTTCTATCCGCAGCTGGGCAGCTGTTGTTGAATAGCTTATGAGTGCAACGCCAACGCAGCATGAAAATTGCACAAACAAACAACAACAAAAACTTACTTGCCCTGGCAGCCGAAACAACGCCCAGGACAATGCACTCGAAACTACACACCCGCAAACTAGGTGGAAAAAACTCTCGAAAAATGTTTTCTCTTTTCTATATGTTAGTTTTCAACGGTTGTCGTCGTCGTCCCGCCGTGTTGGATCAACTCGTTTCTTTCGTCTCATAAGTAGTTGGCAAGTTATTGACGCAAGATTTCCCCTGACGTCTAGTATACTATTCGGTGTGCTGCTTGCTCCTTGCTCCTTCGTACGTGGCGAAGGCTAACCGGCTGCAGCATATTTATATCCTTTAACACACAAACAAACAAACACACACACACACACACACACTAAGACACAAAATAAAATATGTGGCGTAAATGTTTGCCTTGTGTTGCATTTTTAGCAACATTTTTATAAAAATAATGTTTACAACTAAATTTTTGGCAAAAGCGTTTTGCTTTGCTTTGCTTCACTTTAGTTAAATATGAAGTTTTAGTTAACAAATAGTTGCCCGACCATCCATGGCCGGTTGATATTTCGACAAACTTATTTACTCTCAACAAATAGTTTCTATACACATAGTTAGTTAGTTAGGTTGGGTCGCGTCTGTCGATGTTGTCTTGTGTAAATATTTTGTTTTAAATGTTGCGGCCTTTGCCTTTGACGCACGTTAAAGGTATAAACAAATAACAGTAGGTTATCAAAAAATTGCATTAACAAATATAACAATCTAGCTCGAAAGCTTTATTGACTGACGCTCATTCAAAGTTTCAACTTCCTTTTCATAATAAGAAAAAGCTGTTGGTTATCTTTTTTAATAATATTTTTAAATCGCCTGGTGGCATTAAATTTGTATATTTTGTGCCCAGCGGCACGTGCAGTCCGGCCTCTCCCTGCTAGCCTTTCAATTATGTAAGGTCTTTATAATCGAATAATTAAAAATGAAAAATTAACGCATGAAAAATGCATTTTCAGCTCGAATTTACAACGGCCAGGTGGCAGTCGTATTGCTGTAATGGCCACCGCTTCACTGCTTCCACAGCCAGCTCTCCATTCCATTCCATCCGGTCAATTCGACACACACATGCATATATCCTATAAGTAAACAATTAAAGGCAAAGGGTATATGAAAATAAAAGTAATGACAACCCAAGAAGAGGCATTACACTTTTTTTTAATGGTATTATATTTTTGATAAATTAAAAATATAATATACCGAATATTTACGTGTTTAACAGTTTGTTGATTATTTTTATAGCAATAGCATTCGAATACTCCACAGCAAAATGGTTTTTTGTGTTATTCTTATGAGGTATCCGATGTTTAAGCTTCAACAAGCTCAGCATTATTGTTATGGCTTGGCCTGCAAACACTTTGAGCTGCGATGCAAATATAATTGCAAGATACATTTCGCTTGCTTTATGACCATGGCAAAGAACGAGAACTGATGGCCGAATAGCCGAAGCACATTCTGCTGGCAAACAGTACAGCATTTAATGAAAACTGTCTGTGTAATTAAATACATGATGACAAAAGTATGCACACACACAGAGACAAACAAACAAACACACACACACTCTGATTCGCGTAAAGCCGAAATTTATTTATTTAAAGAGCCATAAAGATTTCTACATACATATACTTATGTATGTATGTAGGCCAACGGCGAATAATTCGAATTATTAATGGCATCCATCGACGATGACGACAAGGACGACATGGGGCATCCATTGACTTGGGCAATTTTGTGGCATTTTCACGCCACCCATCTGTGTGCGTGTGTGTGTGTGTAATATTATTGACTGCTTTGCGTCGCCTTGTGAAAGTTAAGCGCATTTCTGTGGTAACCGGGTGCAGCTAATGCGTTAAAGAGCTGTGCTCATTAAGGCGCCAAGAGGAGACAAGGGACAACAGCACCGGGTCGCAACTATTAACGTCCCTTTTGTTTGTGCTGGGCCAACACTTTTAGTGCAAATAATTTACAAGCATCCTCTCGCCAAATGGCGGAAATGTAAAACCCACCGAGAAGTAGTGTGTCCGGTTCGGTTGCTTGAAAAACAAAAAAAGCGAGCGTAAGAAAAATTTTCAAACAAAACTTAATTACTTGCCCTGAAGTTGCAAAGAGCTCAAAAGGCGGCGTATGTAGGGGGGCATAGCGGCCAAAACAAATTGGCCAAATTTGCTTGACTTGCTGTTGTGTTTGTATTTTGTATTTGTTGTCGTGCTTTGTTTATATATATTAGCTGAGCCAAGGATGACACTTCTTTGCCCATCCCAAACCCATCTTTTTTCGAGTTACTTTAATGAGGGTTTAAGTATTATTTGCTGAAGGGTTGCCTTTGCCCTTTTGTTTGGGGCCATTGCAATACCTTGTCGACATTATTTGAAAGGGGCCAACAAAAACTCAAAACAAAGAACGCCAACAAAAAAACAAACTTTGTTTCCTGAATTGCGTGTAATAATTTTTAATTTTAATTTTTAGTTGCGGCAGCAGCCAAACGAAAAAAACATTAAGTTGACTTTTTAAGCTATTCAGCTAACCAAAGACAAACACAGAAACAAAACCAAAAAGAAAGGCGAATGTAAATGGCAATTTGGAGATTAAAATAAATAAATTCAACTGTTTCGTGGTTTCAAGATAAACAATATTTTCAGTTGCTAAACCTTTGAGCTTAAGGCTAAATTTATATACTGCTCGCTTTTGTAGGATTTTGGTTTAAATATTTTGGAGGAAGGCTTAAAGTTCTGGTTTTTAATTGTCCTAAAAATAAAGTAAAAGACAAATAGCCTAACTGTAAACATTTTATATAAAGCCTTTGTTGAATGAACAAAAATAACATTTTTATAGCTTGTAAGCTTTGAACAAGCAAATCATTGCTACTTTTTTAACTTCAATTCAAGTTGATTGGCTGTTAAGTTCACATTAAATGTGTCATTATCATCAATTTGATGATAAAATCGAGAACATTTCAAACCACATTATTTTGGCCAACAGCAACGAGCTCCTTTTGAAATTGCAAGCAAGAGCAATGGAAATTAATTCCACATTTTTTTACATCTTTTATTAACTGCACAGTTTTCCCTTTGCAATGGCAATTGGCGCCGGCCGATTGCTGCAATTGCACTTGACTGATGACAATGCTCGGAGCTTGGAGCAACGGATGCGGCTGGACAGACGAGTGGACATCCTTCTCCCATTGAGTGCAGGAGTTGGGCGCACAAGTTTCAATGGCTGCTCGGTCTGCCAATTGCAAGTCTTTCAATAGTTTGTGTGCTTTAATGAGTTGCAGAAGGTTCAGGTCAGTGCACTACAGGGCATTACAAATATAATATAATATTTAAATCAGCTGCATATTTGCACAAAGCTTTATTTGATTTTAATTGATTTTCATGTTGTTTTTTTTTTTTTCTTTTTTTGAGCCTGGTATTTGCTTTTAATTTAAAAACACACATACATACATGCTGCTCATCAACTTTCGCCAATTGGGCGTCTCAGCTGGTGCTTGATTCATGCAGTATTTGCCCATAATTCGACTGTTTGATCTGTTGGAGGAATAAAAAAAATATGTGGTATATGCGCGTATTTTAATTTTATTTGCTTTTTAAATGAAGCATCATCATCGGGCCCCAAGCCATGCAGCTGATTGCGTCTGCGCCAGCGGCATACACAATCAGTTGGCCAATCTGGTTGCCTCACCACAAGACCACAATACTACGAACGTTAGTCAGCCCCATCAACCAAAAACACAAAAACACAAAACAAAAAAAAAAAATAATCATAATAATAACCTCAATGCAAGCAATGCGTATGCTACCTAAAAGTATGCTACACAAAAATGAAATGAAATTTTATTTACGTTGTTCTCTGTGCTCTTGGCCCGCGGCTAGTTAAGTTTTTGGCTTCTCGTTTATTCTCCTCTGTGTGCATGTGTGTGTGTGTGTGTATGTATATATCGTAAAATATTTGCGTTATTATGCTAGTAATTTTTTGCAATGTTCTTTGCTCTGTGTAGTTTTTCTTTCTCTTCCTGTGCTGGTTTGCCTTCACAGTTCGCTGGCTCATTTTTATTTCATCGCCCCGGGTCCTGGGTATGACAATATCGCAGTAGCATACAACATGTGAGAAGCTGAAGAGCATTCCCTTTTTTTCGTAATAAAATGTCAAGCATTTGCGCTGGCAAGAACAACAACAACAACAAAAAAAAAAACACTGTTGCTAATAAAAGTAAAGCAACCGAAGCATGCTTTTTGCTACTGCTTGAAAAATATTAACTTGTAGGTTAAACGCCAGTTGTCTTCCTGACTTGTGTGTGTGTGTGTGTTGAGCCAATTAGACAGAGGCATCGCCAAATATATAAAAGCCAAACAATTCGCATTTAAATGACATTTGACTTTGGACAATCTGTCGAAAATTGGCAACAATCATGGCGTTAACGGATATTGGCTAAAGATGTCATAAAAATGTCGCAAATGCCCTAAAAACCAGCATATTTATTATGGTAAATAAAGCTCTCATGGCCGTTCGATGCTGAATTTGTTGTTGATCTTGGCGCCAAACAACCGAACGTAAAACCAAATTCAATTTTATAGCAACAGTAATAAAATTTCTTAATGTGCGTTCACCAAATGAAAGTGCTAGACAAAAGTCAGACGAGCCTACCGAGTGGATTTAATTAAGTTTACGATACAATTTGAAGCTATAAAAATGTATTTAAAGTCCCTGACTCCAAATGAGTAGAGTACGTGATGTTTGTTTGATATTTAAGATTTACCTGAGTTAAAGCTAAGACAAAAATGTTTCGAGGAAATTCAGTTAAATATATATATTCGCTACAGTTAAATATCATGAATGTTTTGTGGAAAAGTCGAGTATAAAATACTATAAATATGATTTCAGGTATGTTAAGGATTCCTTTCTCCAAAAGCCTTAAATAGAAAATCTTCAAAAATTGATTCTTGAAATCAAAAGTTTTTAGTTAAGAATTCGTTTGTAAACCAAATTAAATATTTAGTACCCATCGCTGCTAATGAAAGGTATATGCTGACTTGAAGGCTTACATTTGACGGCGCTAACCTAAAAATAAATTTCGAATATAATTCAGGCGTTGTTAATTAATAATTAATAAGCATTGTCAATTAGATGGGCGGAAAGGCTTCTTTGACAACACATTTTTAATGCATGTTATAAAAGTGATAAAGGTAAAAAATCAGGACAAAAACCAGAAGCCATGGCATTACTCAGGGCCTTTTGTTTGGCGTTGGCATCGTGTGTGTGTGTGTGTGTCGTGATTGTTATGCTTCGCTAGCCAGTAGCTCAAGACGACGATGTTAATGAAGATGAAGATGGAAATGAAGATGGTGCACGCATGTTAAAAGCGACATGACAAAGTCGACACGGGAGGGACGAGCGGGCGATGGTAAGGTGAGGCAGTTAGCACAGGTGGAGTCAGATGCACGTTTTACTTTTAGCTGTCAGTTTGCTGTTCGCTTTCGCTTTGCCATTAGAAGATTATTATGTACGCATTGCCTTACTCAAAATACCGAATGTCTCTCTTTCTCTATGTGTGTGCGTGTGTACATTTTTTTTCCATGTGAAATTAAATTAACGGCAGCTGCTGCGCAGCGAAGCGACGATAACAGGCACACTCATGTTTTTTAAAAATTATACGCAAAATAACGAAATTAGCATAAATAAGCGGCGCTAATAGGATTTCGTTTGTAATTATCAAATTGCCCTCGGAACATAATTGAATAAATTTAAAGCAAAGCGATTTACTTAAAGCAAACTCATAATTATACCGATATTATAAGTATTAATGTTAATGCAAAGTGCTACATAAAATACATTAAAACGAGCTTTGGCTCCCTTAATTAATATAATTTTATTTATGTTTTTGTAGCCTACTTTTTTGGATTTTGTATGCAATTTATGGGTACGATTTTGTACTATATGTATTTGTATTGCGTATGCCAATGCCAAGCTGCTAATTTGCTTGAAAACATAATTAACACAAAACACACCCACACACTCACATTTATAGCATAAAAAACACCAAACAAATGCGATGTGTAAAAAAAAGTAGCATAAAAACACATTGTAAATCAGCGCAGTGAAAGAAAGAGCAGCGTTCACACCAAAGCGAGCAACTATGCAAATAACAACAACAACAACAGCGACAGAAATCTATACAAAAAAAAAACAAACTGACACGTCATATCTGGCGTATACGTAATGTTTTTATGTGTTTCGATGTTTTGCGGTTTTTTCGCAGCGTGTGAAAATTGCAAAACAAAATAAATAAAATGAGCGCTTGGCATGTGTGTGCAGCACTTTACTTATCGATTAATCAAGTAGCAGCATTATACTGGCAACAAAAAAAATCATAATTAGACATTATCCAGATACTACGTTGCAGTCCAAAGGCTAATTAGAATGACAAACGCCAGTTTCAGTTTAACAAAAAAAAATTAAACAAACATGAACATTTGGCAGACTTCTTCACGGCGCCAATTAAGCAACACAATTTAATATTTTAATAGCAGACATAAAGAAGAAAAATAATCTTAATCTGGCGAGAAGGAAAAGAAAAAAGGTTTTTTCAACTTATTTGCGTTTTTCATTTTCCATAATTTGGTTTGTGCACCAATTAAAAGTGATTAGTTTCATATTGCGCCATTTATATAATTCTTATTTCTTATTGCGAAATTTTCTTTTTTGTTTTCGGTTTACTGTTTTGTTTTGCGCCGTAATGCGAAGCCATAGACCCGCAACGGCAAACCGAGCAAATCCTTTTAAATTCCGCGGTAATTAATTGCTGCGGAGTGGGTGCAGACGAAGACTATGCAAAATAATGGTGGGTGAGAGAGGCACACACACACACAGATTCGAAAAGCCGAGCCTAACCAAATCGCGTGCCAATGCACGTAAACGTTTACCTATAATTTTATGACTTTCTGAGCGACGCTAAGCAAAGTTTTCTGTTGTTATGTTGTTGCTGTTGTTGTTGTTGTTGTTGTTTTCTTTCATTTTTGCCCCACCTTTTTGCAACAAGAAACTTTTCTAATTATAATCTACATAACTTAAAATGCGAACAGGACGCGAGGGCAAAGTTTAACGCCAGCAACGCATCTGAAATTAAATTATAACTGTATGAGTGTGTCTGTGTGTGTGTGTGTGTGTGTGTGTGTGTGTGTGTGTGTGTTTGGAAACACAACAAAAAACCAGCTGTTGAAATGAAAAACAAATATAAACATTTTCATGCATAGAAAAATGGCGAAAGTCTAAGTAGAAATTGAAATTGAAATAGAAATGCACCTTTTGAAAACTTGAAAACTGGTTGCTTTGGCGACCAACTAAATTAAATTTGAAATTTTTATTGATGGCTTCATTTGCATGGCAAAGGCAGGCAGACAAACATAACAACAGAAGAACGTGCTCTGTGTATGCTGCAACACTGTGTATGTGTATGTGTGTGTGTGTGGCAAGGCAAAGTGCCTCACAACTTGCCGCGTTTATCCTGAAAAATCATCTAATCTGAGCTAGACATCATATTTCTCATGTTGCTAAGCCGCATGCCATATGAATTTGTATTTGATATTTGAATGTTTTAGAAAAGGAATTTCTCGACTAAAATGCTAAAACTAAAAATATTTTACAAATAAATACTATTAAAATATTCAAAAATAATTATATGATTATTTTTTAAATAAGATTTTTTATGTTTTTATATTAATATTAATATTTTTGTCGCTTTCAAGTCGAATGTGATTTGTGGAAAAGCTTTTTGGGCGCAGCTAATGCGTTTTTGACTTTGGACCGGGAGACTTTTCTTGCCTTGTGCTTTTGGCCAAAACACCCAGGGGCATATTTTAGAGGCTCATGTGACAAATTGACTAAGCACGTGTATTGCATGCCTTATGCTGGTTGCTTCCATTTTTGGTATTTCTTCATCTTTTATTTTGCTGAAGGTTGTTGTTGTTGTTGCCCGTATGACAAATCTAATTCATTTCCAGCTTCCTGTCCTAACGTGTCGTATGCGTAATGTGTCTTAACTCAAGCTAATGGCACACGTTGCTGGCTCCGACTGGCTTGCCACTACCTGCGTTGATTTTCGCATTCGTCTAGAACTCAAAGTGAAAGCAAATCAAAAACGTTGCGCTTCACAACAAAGTTGCGAAAATGAAAAGTTGCTCTTGTTATTGTTGGGGATGGTAAGGGCGCATCAATATCATCTGCAACTGGCAGCAATTACGCGTTGCCTTAATTGCCACATATATACACACACAAACACACACACACACACACAGAGAGAGAGAGAGTCGTTAACAAGCCGACGCACGAGCGTGAAAAAAAAAACACAACACAACACAAAAACCAACAGCAACATTCTGTGCTGGGGTCTGAAATCAAAATCATTGGTGTGAAAATAAACTAATTGAAGAAAAATTTCATTTGCAACAGCAGCATCGACCATCGACACGGACATGTGCCCCATCTTGTTGCATTTGACCCCCGAGGTCAAGTTGCAGCAACAGAACAACAGCAACATCCACTCTGTTGGAGAAGATATGCGCGCCAGCGGACAGCAGACATTGCGGCCATGCCGTGCTTATTTATCAGTTAAGCCAATGACGATGGCTCGAGGACGACAACAACAACAGCAACGGCAGCAACGATGTGAAGCACAACGGCAGCAACGGCAGCAACAGTAGCAACGGCAGCAACAGTCGCAGCCGGTGGTGCTTGGCAATATTTTCCGTGCATTGCCGCCAGGGCTGACTATCAAAATGAATGCATGAAAAACTACAAAATGGTAATGTGTCGTTGCCATGCAGCTCGAAAGTAGCAACGGCAGCAGCAACAACAACAGCAACATCGATTGCGCCGAGGCGCATTGTTGTAGGCAATGGGAGTCTTTTTTTTTTTTTGCTATCCCATTTTGGGCTTATCCTTGTCTGTTTATCTACCAGTTTGTTGCCCGCCTGCCTCGAGTGCCGTTTATGCGTTTTCGTTGCCAGCAGCAACAGTTGCTGCTGTTGTTGCGTGTGAAAAATTGATGGACATGTGTACGTGTGGCGGCGGCCCCGTTGGGAGCGCAGACAGCGACAGCAGCTGCTGCTGCCAAAAAAAAAACGGGAATGTGAGAGCAAAACAAAAAAATCATGGGGGAAACGGCAGCTGTTGCAAAGAGTTTCCAATTTCCCACCTAATTGGCGGCAAGTCAATTGTATTTCAAGTGCATCAGCAACAACAACAACAACAAATACAGCAACAAAGTCAATAAGAATGCGTTTAAAACGAGCTGAAATTCGTATTAACAGCAGCTGCTAAATGAATTTAAAAAATATCGAATTTAATTTACATTATTTGCTGACTTTCATTAAGTAAGAAAAAAGGAGTTAAATTACAACTTGTTTTTATTGATTTATATAATAAATTAACAATACATATTTTAATTTATTGTTTGCGTATTTCTAACTAAAATTCGAAGGCAACTGGCTAAACAATAACTATTTTTTTTCGATTGAGTTTTTTATCTCCCTTTGGCTTCTTTCGCTCGATGCCACAATATAATTTCTTGTTTCGCCTGTGGCCTAAATTATGGCTCTTTAATTGCGGGCCAGGCTAAAAACAAAGCAGACACACAATTTGCATAGAGCTTCGCTGTCGTCTGCCGTTGATTCTGGATCGATATTCTCGAGTGAAATTGAAATAGAAATTGTGGCATTTTATTAAAAAACCTAAAAACATAAATCTTCCAAAAACTGATAAAAAAAAAATAAAAATAGCCATTTAGGGGCAGATGGGCGAGAATTGTTGTTGCCGCTTCCTCAACGCTAATTGAATTGAGAAATTCAAGACGAAATTTAAAAATTACGAGCAGCCAGCCTGTCGTCGGCGCGTCTAAATAAACTGAATAAACGGAAATGTTTTCGGCAGGTGTAAATTAAAACTGATTGAATTCTAAAATGAAGCATAAAATGCTGGTTGCTTTTATTTATTTATGTTATTTTTTGCCTTGCGAACAGCTGCTGCTGTCTGTAGGCGTGGCTACTCCTTCGACTCCAGTAATTTTGAATAAAAAATATACAAAACAAACTCGCAAGTTTTTTTTTTTTTGATAATTTATGCTTTTCGATTTTAATTGGCGCAATTTTGGCGCGTGTTTTATGTGCCTCTTTCTACAATTTTTTCTTGGAATATTATTTCTGTCACGACAAAGGCAAAATATTATTATTGCCAAACGAGGGTGGATAGTCGAGTTTTAAAAGTAAGAGAAAGATCTTGAAAATACTTAAACATAAGTAATTTAGTATAAGAATTTCAGCTTAAAAGATGAAAAGGGAATCACAAAGAAGAAAAGTTTTTCATCTAAAAAAATATATATATATGTTTGTTTTCTTGTTGTGCTATCATCAATTTGTACTGTTCTCAGATTGTACTGAACAGAAAGAAACACGTACAACATATAATGTTTTTTTTATTTTTAAAATTGACACGTTCCGTAGTTTATAAGGTTAAAATTCAACGACAGGAAATCAAAAACAAATCTTAGTAAATAAAGTTTGTTTCAAATCATGAAAATAAATAAAAATAACATAAACTTTTTAGCTTAGACTTCTCTACAATAGTATGCTGAATAATCCAATAAGAAAAGTCATAAACTATTTTTGAGTATAATTATTATTATATGGGTTTTTGGCTTTTGTAAGGGACAACTCTCGGTATGTATTTTTGAAAAGAGCTGTAACTTGAAGTTCAACTGCGCATGTAATAAAAGGAAATTTTAAGCTATTTTCAACGCATTAGCAGCATAAATAATACAAGTCTATTTCGGCAAAAAAAAAAAGAAAAAAAACAAATAAGCTGCGACACAAAGACACATTGGCCATTTCTCAGTTGTGGCGGCATTGCCAACACACAAAGCATTTCTCATACACAATACCGTTAAGCAAATGAACAGAAAAGTAATGCGATATAGACAGAAAAGGCGCAAAGTATAACAAACGTACAGCATTACCAATTGCTGTGTGTGTATGTGTGTGTGTGTATGTGTGTGTACACTTACCAGACATTTGGTGGTTTGCCATGTTATTGCCCACAGCTCTGGGTGCCATACAAACAAACGATGGCGACTTATTCATTGGGCTTGCCATTAAGGTGGCTCTGAAAATGCCGTTGCTACTTTTGCCTGCTACTGCCACTGCCGCTGTGATATATAACACGCTCATAATTGGTCATAAATCTGACAAATGTAATTTGTCATCACTCAGTCGAGCAGGCAGGCAGGCAGACAGGCTGGCAACCGGGCCAAAATGCTAGAATGATTTTGGACTGTTGTTGGCCACGCTTTGCTGAGTGCCAAAATGAAAAAGGTGCTTGACACAAAATGTCAGCTGGATATTTTTTATTACACAATCACAACACCACACACACACGCACACACGCGCAATGACTTTCTATGAGCGCCTAAAAGTATGCTCAGTTTGTCAAACAAAAAAAAAAACAAAAAAAAGAGAAAGCGAATGAGATAGAATGAAACAAACAGTTAAGGATAGCATCACACGTAAGCCACAAAGTAGTTACTTTTTATGCTTTTTGCGCTTTGGCCATTGTTTTTGCTGCAATAGCTTTTGTTCACTTGAGCTCGTAAATATTTTACAAGTTCCCTTTGTGCCCGAGGCTTCATCACTTTCATCCCCACCTACCTACCTACGACCCATCGGCAACTAATTTTTGCTTTTATATGACATACGACTTTGAGGCAGTTCAACATCTCTACATTTCATTATAAATGACTTTCAAAATAGCCTAAACGTTCTAAATTAAGTAGCTGCTTATTGTTATATTTCTAGCCTCTTCTCTTGCCACGATTTGGCAATCAATAAACCGTTGCAAATTGATGGGAGTTCAGGAACCGCATAATGAGTGAATAAAGATGGCAAAAACACAGCCAATATAATCTATCTTGATAAGTTAGTTTCACGATATTACTTTTATAGGACTTTTATCGATTACAAAGGCAAATTGGAAAGGTAAGATTGTCTAGAAGAATATATATTTTAGAATATATATTTAATGATAATTATGGTTTCACTTATATATTTTTATATCTACTTAAAGTCTGTTCTTTATATTTGATTCATATTGATTAGATGTAACGACCCCAAAGCTTTTTTATTTCAAGGCAACAATGGCAATGCATTTTCATTTTTGTAAATTTAGCGGCCTTAGTCTAAGTGGCAAATGGGTCAGTTCTACATATTTAATAGATCTTTTGCCTCATCAGCACGATCAAAAGTAGAATTCAACGTGACGCTGCCTCTTTTTGTTATTTTTTTGTGTTTGCCTCCAATGAAATTCTTGGAGATTTGTTTTGTTAAGTATACAGTTGCCTAGATAAATGAAATTTGATGCGACACATTTGGCAAATTGGCGCGTTCAGCAATAAGCTAAAAGATATATATCAACATGATACAGTTGTTGTTATTGTTGTTGTTGTTGTTGTTGTTGGATGCTGGAGACATGGAGAAAAATTCGAGAATCTGAGTGCGACTCAATTAGAGGCAATTGAATTATTACACGACAACAGCAAAACTCATTCAATTTTCATTGATATGATATACAAAAGTATGAACCATATATACATACATACATACATATAATATATACATATCCATAGTGTTTATGTGTTTGTGTCTATATTAATTTCAGTCACTCGCATTGCTGTCAACACACAAATTCTATATGATACGTAAAATGTTTTGACTTTTGACTTGGATTAAGCCCTACACAAATTGCCCTACTTTTTGTGTTTTAAAGAAATATATCTTATCCAGCATTCGTTTATTGAATTTATATCAATAAAAAAAGGGTTGATACAAGGAGGGGAAAGAATATTTTTATCTGAAATTAGCAATCTAAAAACTTTATAGGTTTTTATTGCTATAAACTATTTCATTTCGTTTAAAAAATGTTAAGCAAAATTATGCTGAAGTATAAAACTTTATAAACTTTATGCTTAAAAGTTTGAAATTGAATGAAGTAAAATAATTGAACGAAAATAAACAATACATATAAATGATCATTAAACCTAGCTGAAAAATTTGCTTTTGAAAAATGTGATAGAAATTTTAGAATTAGAATTGAACTAAATTGAAAATGTGACAAAACATAAATTTTTAAAAAATCAATAATATTTTTTTTATTAAAAGTTCAATTCAAAACGTTCTCAAATTAATAGAAATAAATCGCAATTTTCGCTGTAATTGAATGCGTATTGATTTATATGCCCCACAGTTAAAAGTGTAGGGTGACTCTGTGCACACACGCATTTGCGACTTGGTTGAGTTGGTTGGGGGATATAGGCACCATCTTGTCGCCTATATGTTTCCAGTTTGGTTTCGCTTATCGCTAGGTGCAGTTGCGAAATTGTAATCTGATTTTGTTGCTCATAATTATGAAACACTCGTACACACTACTCTGTTTGCTTTTGATGGCCGCCTGTTTGGCGGTGCCCAGTGTGGCACGTGGCGGCCGTGGGCGTGGCGGTGGCTCATTCGGTGGTCTGTTTGGTGGTTGGCGCAGTAAATACGGCAGCAAATCATCCTCATCCGGCGGTGGACGACGTGTGGTCAGCGGTTCGCCAGTGCATACCGCAATGACGGTGCCAAAGCTACCGCCACCACCGCCGCCCCCACTGCAACCGGGCAAGACAATGTCAATGCCAAAGACACAAAATGCCAATTATCCGCGGCAACAGCTGCCGCCGGGCTACAGCTACAATTATGCTGCAGCAGGAGCTGCTCCCCAAGGCACCTATTATGCCAGTGCACAGAATTTGCCCGCTGGCGCCACCTACTATGCCCAGCCGCCAACTTCAATGTTTATGGGACCAGGTGCGTTGCTGCTAAGGTCTTCTTAGATTTTTTTGTTGGTTGCCCTAAAATCACACTTTTCTCTCTTTAAGGAACAAGTGGTTTTCTCACTGGCATGTTGGCTGGACGTTTAATGGATAGCATGCTCTTTGGGCATCGTCATCATGTGTCCAATGTCTATAGACAGAATCAACAGGTGGATGGTGCAACTGCTGCAAATGGTCGTGACATCATAATTATCAACAATGGACAAGAACCAACACCAGCAGAGGGGGAGGTGGAGGGAAATGGGCAACAGCAACAGCCAGTCGATGACAATAAAGCTTTTTCAGAGAATCCACTTGATGAAAGTGTGGAAGAGTCAGCTTCAGTTTCGAGCGAAGAGGTAGCGGATTCCAATGAACCAGCTGAACCAAGAGTGGACGCAGCGCCACCTGTTGGCAGCATCGTTTGCTTTCCCATCATGCTTAACGAAACGGATCCAGAGAATGCCGAGCAGCAACGTGAAGTGGAGCGAGTGGTTTGTTTTCCAGTGCCCACACCTGATCCACAATTGGCGTCGGTCGATTGTCAAAATAATCCCGAGTGCCTACATGAGATGAGCACCACCAGCACAGTGCCACCAGTTGTTGCTGGCGATATTGGTGGTGCTGCTGAAGTGGATAGCTCTGTGGAGGAGCAATCAAGTAGTCCTGTCACCGATCTGGATGTGGATGTGATGCCAACGCAAGAATAGTCATTAACATTAGACAATTAAGCCAAAACACAAATAAAAATATAATCATTTAGTTTCTGATTAACAGTTAAAAAAAGAAAAACTGTTTTCTTAGAACTTTCCTTATCAAGTTTGGGTTGAAGAGCGAAGCTTTAGAAAAGCTAAGGTGTTCAAATGCGCGGCTAAAACTATAAAGCTCTCAACTATCATACTTCCATTCTTCATAAGCACGCGACGGTTACCCGTTTCAAAGTTGCGAGTGCTGTCAGAAATGTTGACAACGGTTGCTAGAAAGAGTAGCAACAACAACAGCAGCAAGGTTGAGCACAATAGCAAAAACATCAAAAGTGAAGCTTCAACGCGTTGCTGGCGTCGATGCCTTGTTTGACGTTGACGACGACCTCAAACATTAAGCGTTCATCACGAGCACAAATACAAAGCAATTAGTTCTTGTGTGTGTATGTGTGTGAGATGATCCGTGAATAAAAATATAGCTCACTAACATACGTTCATTAATCCCACAACAACAAAGGGGAACTGTAATAAAAACAAAACTGACGCTACAGTCACCGGCGAACCGAATCTGAATTAATCATTCACTCATCAATGCAAGACAAAATATTTACTTATGCGTATGGTATTAAACTTATTTTGTTATTTATAAAAATAATGCTTGTGAAAGTTTTATGTTAAAAAAAAGTTTTTTGTTTATGCAGTTACATAACATTTGCGGGTAAATTTCATAATACAAATATGTACTTGCACAAGCCTCATTTATTTGCCAAACTAAAGTACGTTAATGATAACATAACTAATGCAAAAGCATAACATAACAGCTCTCACACCTTTGCCTTCCCGCTCACACCCACCCACAAGTGAAGCCAAACAATAAAAACTTAAATTAAATAAAAACGGTGAACGGTCCAAAACAGCTCACATGGGACAACAAAAGTACAAGACTCATGAAAATATTTGAGAGAGCGATGCAGACGCAACAGCAGAGATGACAAGTACGGTAAATGGAATACAAATTTAATACACAATAGCAACAACAACAACAGCAGCAAACGAAAGCGCACCAACAAGTTGCGGTCGCGGTCGCAGTCGTTAAACTCTCAGTTCTCGGTTGCGTTGACGTCGCCGTCACCATTGCCTCTCAATAACACAAAACAGCGTGAAATAAAAAATGCTCAGCCGCATTTCAGTTGTTCGAGAAACTTTGAGCGAAACTAAGCTCGAACGCGGCACACAAGTGAAAAAGCATTTTAAACAATAAAATCAAGTAAATACAGCAATAATATTATTATTAAAACAACTAAACTAAAACCATAAGACTCACGTACATATTACACATTAATGTACAGCTGGAAATAAGTGCGCAGCTGTAGCATCGTCTAGAACCGGTTAGAAATTAATGTATATCGCCCGTTTCATCAATTGCCCGCATATGTACATATAAGTGAATGATATGCATATTGCTCTTTGTTTTGCGGGTTTTTTGTATAAGCAACTCAAGGTCAAACCATTTTTAGCGTTTCATCAAAAAATTTATTAATATGCCAAAAGAATTGCAAGTCTAGACAACACACATGCCCCAACCAAAATAAAACATCAATAGAAAATCGCAATAGAAAATCAATTTAAGCTCTTCAACAACCGTTAGAATTTATGACTTGTGATCATACAAAACAAAAAGGTGAACAAATTTTGCCAGCTATGCTTCATATGCATGTATGTGTAAATATGTATGTACATTTAAAAAGCTCCCAGTGTACATAACAATAACAATGTATGTATACGGATGAAGCCGCCTAAATTTAGTGCAGCTTTAAAAATGTGATAGGAAACAGATTTGAGCTTTTGATTTACAGTTAAAGTTATTTGATGGACCAAATTACCTATCTCTTATATTGTTTTCCCTAGTTGACATATTCTTAAATGATATAAAAATCAAATGTTTCGTTATAAGTTATCCTAAAGACAAAAAGTATATGTCAACATCAACAAAATATTTTTCCATTTACAAAAATAACTTTTGTGCACTCTGGCAAGCATTTGATATGGAAAACATACATTCCCCTCTGGAAAAGTGTTTGGCATTTGTTGAATTCAACAGGTTCGTTTAAATTTAGATATTCTATCTATTTTTGTGTGCCCCTCCACAAATGTCAGCTCGTAGGGGGAAATTAGAAACGTTTAAACGGATGAAAGAAACAAAAATGGTGTTTTTAAAATAGCTGGGACTACCGAACAAAGTGAAATTCAAAGTTGAAACCTTAAAAAGGTAAATTGAATTTTGTTTGGAAAATGTATATGGATAATAATTTCACAATATATACTTAGTCACAACTGTTCAGTATCAAGTTTAAGTCCATACAAGTCGTATATACTTTGTTTTTTTGTTAGCGGAACCAACCCCCGCAACAAATTCCAACCGGTTAGTAACCCACTTTGGGCCGAACCCAATTAGTTGTATGGCTTATTTTTAGCGGCCAACTTTTGTTGTGGAATTTTTTGATGTTTGTGTAACTGGGGTAAACCAGTCTAGTGTAAAAATCAACTTCCTCTTGTTGCTTTTTAAATACACAAAAATAAAATATGTACATTAAGGTATTGTGCGCTTATCAAATTCGATGGTAAAACAGATTCGCTTGAATATTTTTGACTTGAACGCTTGACATACTCAACCCAAAAAAGCGATAAGAAAGCATTTTGACTAATTAAAAATGAGTATACATAGTATAGTATTCATTCTATGTAACAAATCTTTGCAATTTTCCAAGAAGTGTTTTCAACAAACACGAAGAAAACAAGTACAACGAGTAATTTCGTTTTGAATGCTATGACGTCAAACAAATTGTATGGTTAACACGTTTTTTTTTCATATGAATGACTCATAAATGAACAACAAGGTTTTTGTTTAGCGTATACAAAATGCAATGGCTGAATGCATTTATTATAAACAATTGAATGATTTGGTTTGTGTACAGCCTGCGTGCATGATTTTGTTTATATTTACTGAGTGCCTTTGTTTATAAGTTTTAGGTATGATTTTGGGTTTCGGATTCTTTGTTTTTAGTTCAATTTGAAGCTGAATCACATTTCATAACTAAGTTAGATTTAAACATTTGAGCAAACTGAATGGTTTAACATCACAAATAATATTAACAACATTTAATCTTAGCATTGCCAACGTTATAAAAATAATAATATAAATAGTTCATTCAACTCAAGTAAACATTTTTTTATTACTTCATAGATTAAGTTTAGTAAAGTAAAGTCTTAATAATTAAAATGAAAAGTGAAAGCTGAAACGCAGCTGAGAACTTATTAAATGTAATTGCTCGATTAATGTTTATTTTAGCTGGAAATACAAACAAAAGGTCAACTAGAGTTTTCTTGTAAAAGAAAATAAATTTGCATTAAACTCGAATCAATAACAAAACTTGACCTTTAGAATTCATTTCTTAATGCGCAGGGTGTGTTTGTGTTTGTGTTTGCCAATAAAAAAGAAACGAATATTCGTGCAATATTAATTTCAATGAGTACAAAAAAATAAATATTAAAATTAAGACACAAATGTCAAGAATTCAATGGAGTGTAGCCACGCGACAAGCCGAGCAAATCGCCAAGTTAATTATCATCATGGCTAGCGCGCCCCAAACTTGAGGCAGACACCCAAAAGTGGCAGTGCCATTGCCAGTGCCAGGGCGTGACATTGCGTCAGCGCCAACACAATAAAAAAATTGACAGCCTGTGTCAGATCACACGGGCGCATAGGTTAGCCGTAGAATACGTCTGTCCTTGTGCAACAAAAATTATGAAGCGGTAGCCTAATAACAACAACCACATAGATGTTTTATTTTATTTTTAATTGTGTTTGTTGTCATTTGGCTAATTTTTTCCTTTTTACTGCAATACTGGTTAGCATCTCTGATATAAATTTAGCAAACATTGACTTGAAATAGAAATATATATTTACATAAATTATTACTTCAAAATTTGTGCATAATTAAATCTAAAATTGTATTTTTGTTTTATGTTTTGAAATGTGACTTTTGATATGACAGGTTTGTGAAAGGAAAAGTATGATATGTAATTTATTAATGATACACTTAAATTTCTAGCAAATACTAAATCTATATTGGTTAGAGCTAAGGTGGTTGCTGCATTTTTAATATACTTTAATTTGAATTTTTCTTCCATAAATTCTGCAAATGAACAATCATTTGTCATTTCTAAATTAAAATCACCTACGATGAGCATGTCCACCTCGGTGTCAACTGTGAAATTCTTGTCTATTAGTGCAGTGAGGTGAGAATATTTCATCAAAGCAGAAAAAAGCATTTGTTGCTTGTTGTTTTGAGAAACATTTGGATGAAAGTACACAGAGCCAAGAATACATTTTTTTGATTATTAATTTTAATTTCAGACAGACAAATGTCGCCTACATCGCTATCGACCAGTTGCCTGTTTGAAATATCGATTGGAGTACAATATGTTAACATGGTACTTTTTGCATAGATTGCTACTCCAGATGCGCGACGACGTTGCTGTAAATTATTAAAAATGCGAAATTAATTGTTCAATATTCATTTAAATTAAATTAAATTAACTTAATTCACAGTAACTGTTCACAAGAAGCGAAAATCAGGGCTGCCACCGTAAAGACGAATTATCGATAGTTTAACTCACGATAGTTTATATGATATTTTTGCACGGGTATATTTATTGTTTTGGTGCAAAAGCATAATTAAATGTGCAACACAAACAATAAAACATGATTTCGAAAACTTGCACGCAAATTTCAGAATTGGGGTTAACATATTTTATTGTGTTATAATTGTTTGGGGCTGACGTTAAGCTGAGCTTGTTCACCCCTGGCACGGAAGAATTTATGTATGAAAATTTAATTATGCCCGAATATCTTATTGAAATTTCCACATTTAGAAGCTATCAGTCATGACCGCATGTATATCAAACGAAAGGAAATCAAGTCTACTTTGTATTAAATTTGTGTTTGCCAATAAAAAAGAAACGAATATTCGTGCAATATTAATTTCAATGAGTACAAAAAAATAAATATTAAAATTAAGACACAAATGTCAAGAATTCAATGGAGTGTAGCCACGCGACAAGCCGAGCAAATCGCCAAGTTAATTATCATCATGGCTAGCGCGCCCCAAACTTGAGGCAGACACCCAAAAGTGGCAGTGCCATTGCCAGTGCCAGGGCGTGACATTGCGTCAGCGCCAACACAATAAAAAAATTGACAGCCTGTGTCAGATCACACGGGCGCATAGGTTAGCCGTAGAATACGTCTGTCCTTGTGCAACAAAAATTATGAAGCGGTAGCCTAATAACAACAACCACATAGATGTTTTATTTTATTTTTAATTGTGTTTGTTGTCATTTGGCTAATTTTTTCCTTTTTACTGCAATACTGGTTAGCATCTCTGATATAAATTTAGCAAACATTGACTTGAAATAGAAATATATATTTACATAAATTATTACTTCAAAATTTGTGCATAATTAAATCTAAAATTGTATTTTTGTTTTATGTTTGAAATGTGACTTTTGATATGACAGGTTTGTGAAAGGAAAAGTATGATATGTGTAATTTATTAATGATACACTTAAATTTCTAGCAAATACTAAATCTATATTGGTTAGAGCTAAGGTGGTTGCTGCATTTTTAATATACTTTAATTTGAATTTTTCTTCCATAAATTCTGCAAATGAACAATCATTTGTCATTTCTAAATTAAAATCACCTACGATGAGCATGTCCACCTCGGTGTCAACTGTGAAATTCTTGTCTATTAGTGCAGTGAGGTGAGAATATTTCATCAAAGCAGAAAAAAGCATTTGTTGCTTGTTGTTTTGAGAAACATTTGGATGAAAGTACACAGAGCCAAGAATACATTTTTTTGATTATTAATTTTAATTTCAGACAGACAAATGTCGCCTACATCGCTATCGACCAGTTGCCTGTTTGAAATATCGATTGGAGTACAATATGTTAACATGGTACTTTTTGCATAGATTGCTACTCCAGATGCGCGACGACGTTGCTGTAAATTATTAAAATGCGAAATTAATTGTTCAATATTCATTTAAATTAAATTAAATTAACTTAATTTTCACAGTAACTGTTCACAAGAAGCGAAAATCAGGGCTGCCACCGTAAAGACGAATTATCGATAGTTTAACTCACGATAGTTTATATGATATTTTTGCACGGGTATATTTATTGTTTTGGTGCAAAAGCATAATTAAATGTGCAACACAAACAATAAAACATGATTTCGAAAACTTGCACGCAAATTTCAGAATTGGGGTTAACATATTTTATTGTGTTATAATTGTTTGGGGCTCACGTTAAGCTGAGCTTGTTCACCCCTGGCACGGAAGAATTTATGTATGAAAATTTAATTATGCCCGAATATCTTATTGAAATTTCCACATTTAGAAGCTATCAGTCATGACCGCATGTATATCAAACGAAAGGAAATCAAGTCTACTTTGTATTAAAACAAGTTTTAATCGATTCTCTGGCGGAATTTTTGAGCAATGTGCAATTGAAAAAAAAGTAGTGATTTTTGCACTGATTTTTTGCCTTAAAAAGTTATATATTTGGCAAAATTTTTATAAATTTGAATGTGGGGAATGTTTGTTTACCTCATCTCAACTTAAATTCGAAAAACTCAGATTAATTGATTGATTATTGAGATTGCTAGAGCAATTTAAAGTCTTCAAAATGAAGCAAAATTTTGCATGTTTTTGGTCTCATTTTTTCAATAGAAAATGTAATCACTTCATATATATATATAGCTTAAAATAAAGGTTGAAGCCTTAGCTTTAAAATGAAATTAATTTGAGGAAAATCTATTCATTAGTTCATGAGCAATGAGCGATTTTGTGAAGCAACCATATTACAACAACAACTTTTTTGGATAGCACACTCATACCGAAACGTAAGACGTATTCTACGTCAAAAAAAACTGGGTAAGGCTCGTTATCCACTCCATGACGCAAATGTTAAACTTTCAACTTTGAGAACTAATAATTTGATGTTTGTGCTAAGCTTGAACTTTATTCGAATCGCATGGGACAATTTGCTGAAATTGAGTACTGTTGGGTATTATTATTATTAGCGTAAATTGAATCAATTGTTTATGCAAACAACGAATATTAGAGCGCCGCCCAGTGGCAAAATTAAGAATGACAGCAGGATCGTGAGAGTTTATTCAAATACAGTTAGTGATGGGCGGCATTTAACGATTGCAGTCGATTATTTACTATCGAAGGATTGCAATCAAATGAAGCATAATAAACACGATTCTTGAACTAACATTAAACATTATTTTAAAAGATAGTGATAATTTTTGAATGTCCTGTAGAAGAAGTTTTGATCATCAATAGAATCAACGTTATTGATGTTAATTTCTTAAGTATTTTGTTCTTGATTTCCATTTTTCTATATGCCACATCCTGAACACCTGAAGTCAATTCGATTTTTCCCATCCCTAGTTTGCTTATCACGATCTCTGAAATCAAATGCTTTTGTTTTTGTTTTTATATAACATGGGGTTTTTTTTTTAGGTCGAGAGACCCACAACAAAGCCAATTGATAAGCCATTTCATCTTCATATATGTATAAAAGCTACCGTTTGGCGGTAGAGCAGCTCAGTTTATGAAATGAAAGCAAAGCTGAATCAAATAACATAAATATAACAAGTGAGATTCTCTCTTTGTGTCTTTCGCTCTCAGCATGTCGCGTTTGCCGACTTTGGTAGTTGGACTTTTGTTCCTGCTGCTGGTAAGTCCGGATGCGGAAGCCAAACGCTGGTTTGGAGGTGGCGGCAGCAAGAGCCGTTCATCCAGCAGTTCCAGCTATTCAGCTAGACGTCCATCCTCATCATCATCATCGTCCACATCGCACTCCTCCCATGGACATGTGGATAATACACGGCTCAGCTATGGCGGCAACACCCATTCCCAGCCGAGCCATTCGGCTTCGAACACCCACTCGCAGCCCAGTCACGTTGCCGCTCCCGTCGGCTGGAATGTGCCGGCAAAGGCTCAGGGACCACCGCCAGCTTATTCAGCTACAAATCCCGCCGGTGGTGCACGTACCAACATTCATGAACCGCCGCCAGCGTACAATCCATCGTATAAGGCCAATGCACCACCTCCGAGCTATTCGGCAGCAAACAGTCAAAATTCGCGGCCAGCTGCAGGCGCTGCTGCCAGCAATGCTCAGTACACTCCATCCGGTGGATATAGATCACGCACGAATTCGACAGGTGGTGGCTTTGGCAGTGGCTATCAACATACTCCAATCGCGGCAACCAATGCGCATAATGTGCACTCAAGTTATCCGGGTGCAACCTATCACAATCCTGGTCAGTTGCCTGCTGGCGCCACCTATCATTCGGCTGGTCATTTGCCTGCTGGCGCCACCTATCATAGTGCACCGCCAGCTGGCGCCACTTATCACAGTCCAGGCGCACTGCCACCTGGCGCCACCTATCACCCAAGCGGCTATGCACCACCAGCTGGCGCCAGCTATCATCCGGCTGGTCAAATACCTGCTGGCGCTAGCTACTATCCAAGCGGCGGTGTACCACATGGCGCCACCTATTATCCCCAGGCGCCAGTTGCCGCAATGCCAGCTGGTGCCACATATCTGCCAGCTGGTGCAGCCATACCCGCCGGTGCCACCTATTATCCACAGGCGCCCAAGTCATCATCCGGTTTCGGATTGGGTGAGTATATCTTTGATTTGCTGCTTTTGTTGAAGATAAGTTTCTAACCCAAAATGTTTGTTTCTTTGCCAGGCACTGGTCTGATTGCTGGCGCTTTGGGTGGTGCCATTTTGGGTCACGCCCTTACTCCTACTCAGACACGCGTCGTCGATCACGGAGGCTATGGAGGTGGTGGTGGCGGCTATGGAGGAGGCGGTGGCGGCGGTAGCAATGGAGGTGATGATAAGATTATCATAATTAACAATGGACCACCGGGTTCAGTGACAACTTCGGATGCTGGATCTGGCACAACGGTTATCAACACGGGCACAGCACAACAACAACAACCACAGCCAGCAGTAGTATCACCCGTTGCTCCGGTTTATCCCGCAGCAGCGCCGGCTGCACCTGCTCCTGCTCCTGCAGCAGGTGGTACACAACTAGCACCGCTTGATCCGGTGCCTCCTGTTGCTGCAGCAGGCATTGCAAATGCCGCACCGCCACCCGCAGCAGCTGCAGCACTACCTACCGATCCTAACGCTGCACCTGCTCCAGCTCCTGCTGCTGCCGATCCAAATGCACCACCTCCAGGTGGCATTGTCTGTGTGCCTGTCCGTATCAACGAACCAGATCCCAAAGATCCCACCAAGACCATTGAAGTGGAGAAGATTGCATGCTATCCGGCACCACCACCAGAAGCTGCAACAACAGTTGCTGCCCCAGTTCAACAAGTTGCTACTGCTGCTGCTGCTACTACACCCAACAGTGTAACACCCACACCAGATGGAGCAGCTGCAAATTTGGCTCCCTTCCAGCCAACGCCACTGAGCGTGCCCGAAGGATCAGTGCCATTGGCTCCACTGTTGCCGGGTGGTCAGCCGGATGTTATGCGCATGCCCGGTTTGACATCAGCACGTCTCTCGGCAGAGTCAGGATTACATGATGCACACAACGGCATCAAGTCCATCTCCCAACTGAGCACGATATCAATGCTGCTCACAATGCTAGTTGCCTATTGTCTGCACTAAGTGAACTAGGGGAAACCCGCTTCAACTGTAACTAAAACCAAAACATTTGCCAGTCAAATTGCGGAGCTTACACAAAAAAGTTTCATTCAATATGCGACGAATCTCTTTTTTAACTCTATATGTTAATATATATTTTGTAAACTGTACGAATTTTCTTTATATACGTGTGTATTCATAGTTTTGTTAGAAATAAATCAATATTAACATTAAATTATACAATTAATTGAGCGAAATTGTTGCACCAGCGGCACCTAGCAGATTAAAGCGCAAACTAAAATAAAATAAATAGTCAAAACTTGAGCCAAGATACTTTGCTGGTTGATGTCTTAGAAATCTCGTCAAAGTGTTTCGTTCAGTTTACTCAGAAGATTATTTGTGCAGCAACCACATTGTGGGCTTTTTTTTGTCGAATTTAATTCGGTAGATAATCGTTATTTTATTATAAAGTAATAAAGTATACAGTTAAATAGAGATACAAGCTAACTGTTTGCTTATTTCCTTGACACAATTTGTATCCAAGCGGTTCGGGCAACTTTGTCAAATAGTACAAAATACACAAAGAGAACAAATCCTTGAATAGTCGCCAATAGACAGAAAATATAAGCACTCCAAGAACCCAATTGAAAATGCAGGCAAACACCAAAGATCCAAGGTAGTCCCAGCAAAAAAAAGAGTAAAACAAAAAGACGCAGTTGAACCCATGCCAGTTTTCCATCAAGATCCTCAAGTCGAGAGACTCTGTAGAAGATGCATGCAAACATAAACACATTGACGCTTAACACTAAGCCAATGGGCAAAATTACTCCATAAACCAAACCAGAGCCCGAGGGATAACAAACGGATGTAACATCGTCGAATCTAACAGGAGCATAAGTTTCCGGACCTATCAAGAGCAGCATCAGAGTTGGCAAAAACGGCATCGACCAGGCAATGACAGCACATTTCCAAACAGTATGCTCCGATCTGTTCATAAAGACCACAACATGCCTTTGATACTGTAGAAACCCAATCAACAGCATCCAGGTAAACAGTAACAATACCGTGTACTGAAACATCGCGCCCAAAGCAATGCATCCACTACTGTGCTGCTCGAAGGAATAACGCCAGGACCAGTCGTTTATATATATAAGCATCGTTAGACCATAAAGCAATGTCATCGCAAGACACATGTTTAGGAGCAGCTGAATAGATCGGTTGGAGCACCATTTTCGTGATATGGCAGCCGTCAGCCAAATTCCTAGCAGGCCAAATATCGATAGTCCACAGCCAGTAGCTGTTATAGCATCCAACAAGGATTCATGGAGACACTCTGGATCCTGGCAACTGGCGCCCACGAGAAAGGCAAACTGTGTCAAATGCTGAGTATGGCAGACAGCTATTGAATTGTCTGACAAACTACTTTTATCCGTTGTAATCCCATTCGATGTCCATGTCATGTGGTTCCAATAGCCACAAAAGTCATCAAGTTGCTTTTTATTTCTCCTCTCAGTCCGATTGTCTTCAATGTGCAGCAGAAAGACCAATGGATACGGCAATTTTTCTTAATAGACAAAAGAGTAACAGCACATTTTTAAAATTCGATTATGTAAATAAAAGCACCGCTCGATCACTGCACTGCCGAAGAGTGTGGCGGTGAAGCGATAGCGCTATCGATAAGTTAAAAAGGTTCACTGCTTGCATACAAAAATGTATGTATGTATGTGTATGTGGTTAGTCTGCTTAGTGAAAGTGAACAAGTGTAAAAGTGAAAATGTAAAACAATATATGTATATATTACTAACGACTTGCTTGTGGTATGTTTATAGAGAGAACATGACTGCCGGGAGCTGCTTTAGCACGCGCGGATGTTGTATCAACATAGAAAGCACAATTTGCATAAACCTTGAAGATCAGTGTATTGACGCCATTTTTTTTTAATGCCGTCCACAATTGTTGCGTGAGGAATGTTGCAGTTTGTAGATTCGGCTCCACTTTGAGCTCTTCCAAACTTTGATTGGCATGCAGAAAACGATACCAAAACTGATGATATTTGCAGCCTTCTCTTCCCGGTGAGTACTTTGTATAAATTGCAATCCCAGTGTATGCATCAAACTCTGGGTGCAGATAGAAAACACTTAGATTGCCGGCGATCAAAACCTTAATACCATTACGAACTTTTACGTCTACAAAGTCGTTGGGCAACGGAATGGTTTTTAATTGTTTATCGTTGTCAATTGTTGGCGCCATTTGCAATGCCAATTCGTTGTAATAATTCTCAAAATTCAACAGTAGCTCATTGGTGGCATTAAGACTTGCTGAAATCCTTAAAACTGTTCGATTGATGGCCATCAGATTGTTGTAGAGCCGAAGCATTTCTGTGCTTAGAGCCCCATCTTTTGGCTCTCTGGCAACTTGATTGATTATCTTGTTAACAATGATCACATCGACGGGTCGAATTTGATTACTATCCTGGCCAATAATTCTGCTTGCATTTTTCATTATATTTAACATTTGGAAATGACTCATAGAAAATCGCTCAAATATGCCCTCAATAAGCTCGAACAGCAAGTCATTTAAACTTTGACTCAGTTTACTGCTTTCCATATCAAATTGACAAGTCACGTTGCCCAGATTCTCCCACTGCCCATTCGCAAAGCAGCGACGCACTACAGGAAGATCACTGCGATCCAAACACAGATCTTTCATCATGGCAAATTCATTAATTCGCGTCGTTGAAAAATAATTTTCATGTTTTATTGACTCAACACTGCCATCTGCATTGTGCATCTCGTAGAAATGATTAAATCTTGTAGATGGACATTCAAGCAGCTGAGCCAATCCTGGCACGCTGCTTAGAAGCAGCAAACACAGGCAATCCGAATGCATAATGAGTACCCTTTCGCGTTGAATTCAAAAAGTCTACTAACTACAGTCATATAGGTAATATTTTTTTCGTTTAAAAGCTGCAGGCATCAAACATGATGATTAACTGACGATAAATATTCTATAAATGTATTAAACACTTCTGTAAAATAAAGAGAGAATATTGTATACTTAAATTTATTCATAAACAAATCTGGAATACCGATTATGATTACATATGTATAACCATTTTGTGGTTTTAAATTGTTTGGCAGAGTAAAAACTTATTCGCACGATGTTAATATGCTCATTCAATCATGACATTAACATTTCACAACTTTATATTCGTTACCGAAGGTAAAAAGAGTGAGTAAAAATCAGTAGAAATTGTAGTTAAAGTACCAGGCGAACAGAAGTCAGCAGCATGTTATTTTGTTGATTAATAATAATCAAACGGTGCTTTCAAAGAGCGCAAGAAAATAGACTGAAAGAAGGGCGCACGAGAAGAGCTCAAAGCTGAGAGCGCTCAAGAGCAAGCTGAGCTTTGAGTTATAATTTAACTTCACTTTTGTGTTTATTTGTGTGTTTTTGTAAGTTTTAGCGTGGTCCGATTCAATGAGAACGGCAACCTTTCTTAAAAGAGAAAAGAGTAACAGCACATTTTTAAAATTCGATTATGTAAATAAAAGCACCGCTCGATCACTGCACTGCCGAAGAGTGTGGCGATGAAGCGATAGCGCTATCGATAAGTTAAAAAAGGTTCACTGCTTGCATTAAAAGATGTATGTATGTGTATGTGGTTAGTCTGCTTAGTGAAAGTGAACAAGTGAAAAAGTGAAAATGTAAAACAATATGTGTATATATTACTTACGACTTGCTTGTGGTATGTTTATAGAGAGAACATGACTGCCTGGAGCTGCTTTAGCACGCGCGGATGTTGTATCAACATAGAAAGCACAATTTGCATAAACCTTGAAGATCAAAGTATTGACGCCATTTTTTTTTAATGCAGGGCGCACGAGAAGAGCTCAAACCTGAGAGCGCTCAAGAGCAAGCTGATATTTGAGTTGTTTGTATGTATGTATGCTTGTTTGTATGTCAGCCGCTAAATGCCAAATGCACTTAATTTTGGCAGATTTACTCACAGTTACAAGTCATTTGCTTTAAGTTCAAAGGAGTTCACAGTTTTTGAGCTGAAAGATCTACATCAGCCAATATTTAGAGGCAGCGTTCACACCTACTGCATCCGGTTCTCTTTCAATCAGGACTCTTGTTACTCCTTTTTAAACTAGTATCGAGAATACCGCAGTCGGTTGCCTCCACTTGTTTGTATTGATTATTGTAAACTGCAGTTGGTTATCTTTTTTAATGCAAGTTGTCGTCTTACTTACAGCTCTTGCAACGTCAGATTAAAAGAGCTCGCCCAACAGGGCTTAGGACTTATAAAAGAAAAAACTTGACTTGACAATTTTCAGCATCTATGCAAAAGCGGCAAAGAATGTCTGTGAATTTATTTACTCAAATAACATCAATAGAAGACGACGAAGAAAATTTTTGTAATGGAAAATCTAAACAGAAGTTTTAGCACAAGTTTTTGCTACGAATACTTTCTATGCATTTGCAATGCTGACGTCTAATTCCGGCTTAGATAAAGTTTTGAGTTGTGGATAGATATGTTGTTGTTTTTATTTTTGCTGTTTTTTTTTTTTGTGCAACAGCAAGTAAAACTTATGTGCTGCAATCAAAAACCTGGAAAGTTAATTTATCTTTGTGAATGACACTTTTTGGGATTATTTTTCTATATGCATCGAAATGCTTCAAATGTAAAACCAAAAAGTCGCTGAAATAGAAAAATGTTTTGGTAAAAGTATGCAAATAAATACAGCAATAAATATTTATAGCTCACAAATTGGAGTTGCTGCAGCAGTTTTATTATTTATTGATGGACATAAAAATGAAAGAATTATGAGTGCCAAGTTTATTGATAATAAACTGAATGTGTTTGCTTGGGTCGCAAATACTCCCAAGGGACACGTTTCATGTGCAATCAGGTGCAAATGACTCGCAAATTAACATGTTGACGTAATCATAAATATCATCAAAAGCCCATAAACGTAGCGCCACCAAATGATTGAGGTTGATAAAAAATACAAAGATGTAACTTTTTGTGTGCAATTTGTAAATATTTATTTTACTGGAAGGTAACAAATATTATACCACTAGCAATAAATAATGGTAATATAGTTTATTTTAATAACAAATAACTTTATATAGCCTCAATATGATATAAACTTTTGACCCCAATGCACTTAAGAATATTGTTTGGGTCATGGCGATAAATACTCATATTTAGGCAAAAGCAACAAAAAAACAAAAACAAAAATAGTAACAACAACAAATTGGAGCTTCTAATGTTCCAAATTGAGTGGAGCTTGTGATAGCTTGTGAAACAAAGTTTGTCTAGCGGATTTATGCAGCAAAGACCAAGACCAACATGGCAACATGGCAACAAAGTATGGCAACGATGCCGGAATTGCTGCACAACACGACCTCGAGCTCTAGCTAAAAAGTGCTCTCAAATTTGCATGCTAATGAATGGTGTGAAGCTGTTTGAACTTATGTTACTGTGTGTTTGTGTGTGTGTGTGTGTGTTACATGTGTTTTTGTTGGGACATATGCCTGGACAACGACGATGAATCTTCAACAAATTTCACCCGGAAAATGCAAACGGTACATTTTAAAATGGTTGCACAAATTAGTTGCATTAATTGCATCTCTAACTTTTGGTTGGCCTGGCAACGTTAAAAGCCGGGCAGCCAATGCCTGAGAAGTTTGATTTTTGTTGTGCTTAGTTGGATTTCTGATTGACTGATATATACACTGTCTATCAAAATTTTAATACTATTGAAATCATAAATGTTTGTTTTAGTATTTGCAAAATTTTAACTTGTTAAGTGATAACTTTTTTTCGAGATGCTTCCTTGATGGTATGAATTAGGGTATCAAAGGGTTATCATAATGAATGTGTGCTGCCAATTTTACTAGTTAATTTATAAATTGAAAGCATTTGCTGTCAGTTGACCGCAACCGCACCAAGTAGCTCCTTTTTGGAGTCAGTAATTGGCTAAAAGAGGTTTTTGTTTAACCTCTATCTATAGGAAGAGGGAGAAGAAAAGAGTGGGAGAGTAGTGATAACTAATTACGAAGGGAAGAACTGGTAGATTTCATTCAATGCCCGGCAATCAATAAAGTGCCAAAGTGCCAAGTAAAGCGTCTGGCAAGGACAGCATTGAAAAATGCATAGGCCAAGGGCAAGCTAAAGTGACTTTGCAAAAACCCTCACCTGCCAAGCAAACGCAAAGGCCTATAGTTTTTTTTGCGCTTGTTCATCAAGTCAACTGTTCAACTCATTCATTCAACGCTGTGGCCGTCCCCCCCTCACTCAACGAGTTGCACTTCTCAATGCATTCATTTGAACACTCGTTGCACTCGTATTTGGAATTTGCACTCGGGCATGCATTCAGGCATTTTACAAGGCTACTTTTAATCAAAGTCAACGCAAACGATGCCTAACCAAAGTGGTCTGGGCGGGCAGCCACTTAATTGGGCAATGCGAGCAACTCATTATTTAGTTTTTTATTGTTTAAGTGCGTGGCCAAAGCATAAAGGCCAGGCCACAGGGCTCCTGCGATAGTGTTCTTTCCATTATAGTTCCTCATTTAATTAATAAGGAAAACTTTTATTTTTATTATTATTTTTTTTGTTAGAAGGTTTACATAAACTTTGAATTTCATCAGTTGGTATTTAGAAAGACAGAAATATAATATAAAAATAATGAAATTAAAAAATAAATTATAATTTGAAAATCATAATATATTTTACTTTCCGGCATTTGAACCCAGTATGCCACGAGTGCCATGTAAACGAGTCGTCTTAAGTTCCAAAAAAGCCAAAGACTAAACCATTTTTTAGCTTCTTATGGAAACAATGGCATGTCGCATAAAATTCCGAATCAAAAGCTGCCCTTTACAAAAATCACTTTTTAGCTAACCTTTTTTTTTTCAAGTTTTTTTCAAATTATACAAACAAAACAATACAAACAGCAGCCATAAAAATACAATAATAAGCTTACTTAGGCAATCAGCAAATAGAAATTACATTGAAATGATACCATCTCCAAAATTGTATATAAAATTTGTTATATGTTAAGTTTTTGTTAGCATATAATCAAAACGAAATGTATTTCTAATTCTTTTGCGTTGCACAACTAACAACGCGTTGTTTTGACGCTTATAATAAGCATTTGACAAGCTAAGGACAACATCCTCGATAGTATAGTGGTTAGTATCCCCGCCTGTCACGCGGGAGACCCGGGTTCAATTCCCGGTCGGGGAGAATGTTGCAAAACATTTTTTTCTAATTTTTTTTATATTTTCATGCTATTAAAACTTGTTTGAACATTATGGAACTACATTTCAACAAATTAAATATTCTATTGTCTCGTGCATACAAAAAGTGCCGCAACAAGCAGTATGAACGTGCCTAAAGTGATTTGAGTTGACGTAGTAAATAGTTAGTGAGTTGAGCATCGAAAAAGCCTTGTAACTTATTTGGCTTACGATATAATTGGCTCAATCAAAATATTTCGAAACTGTGTGTGAATAAAAGTCACATTTTAAACTTAAACAAAAGTTGCATGCCAAACGTGTTGAAAATTGCGCTTTTAGATTTCGAACTCAAAATTTCACTTTGTCGATTTTATTTGCCTAACTACAAGGTAAATAAAATAAATGAAGATAACGATGAAGATAAGGATTGTGGTTTGAGAACGTTCAACGAAAAACATAGAAAATGTAGCCAAACGCAATTAAAACAACAACATAATCTTTAAGTGCGCTTTGAAGCGTTTTGTGTTTGCTTAAAAGTTTTAAGAAACTTAAACGTCACTAAAATATTAATTGCATATAAAATTACTTGTATTAGTCAATAAAAGGCTAAATAAAATTTCATTTTAAAGAGAGAAAACTATTAGTTAAACATTATGCAGTGCATTGAAGAATATTTTGCCAGACTTGAACATATGACAAATTTTGCAGTTTGTCTTCGCATTCGCAATTTTAGACACCAATTAATTGGTTCAAAGTTTGCTGCTGTTGGCAACCCTTTCAATGCGGTTTCATTAGTGGCTTAAGTAAATGGATCGACGACTGCATTTTGTTTCTTTTCGTTTCGTTTCTGTTCTTTCGATTTCAGCGGTTTTCTTTTCACACTGCACTGAAAAACTTTCACATTGCCAATTTTGCTCTTAGAAAACTTTTCTGTCGCTTCTTTGTCCTCTTTGTGACGTATAAATTGCTGTCAATTAGTTTAATTGTTTTTCTTCTTTTTCTTTTGTTTTTGGTTCGTCTTTTTTCGCTTGATTTCTTTTCTGATGACCATTTTTGATAAGTTGTTCAATTGTTTTGCAACTGTTGTTAATTGCAATCGAAAGCAAAAGTTTTTAATAAAAATTAATGCGACTAATAAAAAAATATTTTCGTTTTATGAGTAATTTAATCGTTGCTTTTAATGCTCGCCACAAATGATTGACACTAAAATGATTGACTCGACATAGCAGCAGCACGTGGCAAATTGTATTAAATTTTTTTTTTTTTTTTATCATTTTATTCCCCAGTTGCTTGGGGCTAATTAGAAAAGTTTTGTAAGGCAGCGTTGAGTTAGTTGATTGATGAAAAAACACTGACAGCTTTATGGAAATTAAAACCAAATCTGCAGCCGTTGAAATTGCTATAAAATTAACTACAAAAACTTGCAGCTGCAGTTGGTATACTTTAATTAAGCATCTGGCAATCTGTGAATGTCGCCGTTAATCGAATGTATCTTGTAGATACATTGTACACTTTGCTCTTGTACCACTTTCGTGCATACAAATTTCCGGCAACAAGGGAACATTTGCAAGGCTAGGACTTGGCACATTTGTATTGTCTTTAGTTTTTGGGTAAAATAACCATTTAAACATTTTCAGCGACTGCAATTGCCATTCTGTGTCTGTGTCTGTGTGTGTGTGTGTGTGTGTGTGTGTGTTTTACACGCTTAGTCCTGCCCTGCAGACATTTTCTTATATTAACATAATTTGCCAAACAAGCCGGGGCCTTGAGTATTGTGCAATGAAACTAAACACTCTGCGCCGCTGTCCACTGCCTGGGTTCCACGATAACTGTGTGAATATCACAGCTTGTGTGTGTTCATAAAAGTGGCATAAACGTTTTTATGGCTTTTGCGTTTTTGCCCCTTTTATTTAAGTACATACAAAAACATAGCATAATCATAAAAAAAAATTTTTATCTATATTAGAGCACTGGGAAATGTGCAGAAATTATGGCGTGCATTAGACAAGCTCAAAAATGACCAAAGACCAAACAATGAAAGATTTTAATAATAATGCAAGTGGCTTAAATTGCATGAAAAACTAAAGCCAAACAAATTTAATTGATTGCAATAATTATTCAATATTTATTTTTCAATGCAATGAATGTCTTCAATGAATTGGTTTTCAAATTTAATTGAGATTTCAAAGTATCAAACTTCCCTAAAGATATCATGCTCTGACGCTGACTTTGTGCGCTTGACTGAAGAAAATCTCAGCTTGTGTGTGTGTGTGTGTGTGCATCTTTTTGATGGTCTCCCGATGACAGCCGACAGCAACAAATGGCTGCAGCATCAATATCCATTGCACACAGATATATACATATATTTATATTATAAATTGAAGGCGACGCCAATCTAAAAGGATTTTAAAATTCCATTTTTTTTTTACATAGCATGCAGATAGTTTTTAGTATAAAAAGGAAGTAAACTTTAGTTGTTCTTTAAGATTTAAGTGCAATCAACTACTTTTAACTTCTTTACACTCGTTACAAAAATGCCAAAGGTCTTGATATCGATGTGTATTCTCGCTCTGGCCACGTCCAACGTGTCGTATGTGTAACAAGTAGTGTTACAAGTGTTGCACATAAATTCGCCAGCTGGCTGCAAAGACTTGCAATACCACAAAATAAATAAAACAGTGCAAGAGTGGAGAGAGCAATAAAGTTCAAGTTGTAAAGTTTTGTGCGCTTACAGCAGAAACAGGATTGATTTAGTTGTGTTCTTTGGCTAGCCAAACAGTTGCACAACGAATTTACTAGCAATTTGTTGCTGCTGTTGTTGTTGTTGTTGTTGTTGGCCTGGAAACCGAAACATTTAACTTTGGCAACAGACACTGAATAATGCATTTAATTCAATAGCGGGCGAGAACAAAAGATTTATCTCAGCTTTTACGTACTTTAATTGCATTGCAATTAACAACACTTTTTGTTGCAACCAAAAATGTTTTTATTGCAAGAAATATTTAAGCTTTATATTTCAGCAAAACCAGCTTTGGATTAAAGTACATAGAATCTAGGCAAAACAATAAATATATATCTTAACTGTTTTGCCACCCATAAAGTCCAGGCTAGCTAAAGTTTTTGGCAGCTTCTGCTGCATTTGGCGGTGCTGACATGCCTCTTATCGTTCGGACAAAGTTTGTCGGCATGTGAAACTTCTTAAGTTTATCAGTTTCAAGGAAACAGTAATGTCAGGAAAACATATGTGCAAAAAGTTATATACCATATTTGTGTAAAGTTATAAATGCAATTTCGTTTGTTTTCAATACCAGTTTCTTTATATAACTCAATTAATTTCGAGCCAGTAATAATTTCAACTGAACGAATTTAAATAAATTTCTTACGTAGCTAAATCTTTAAAGACCTTCAACATGAAATGCATTAGGCTGCATAAATATCTGCTGACTGTAACATAATTCAAAGCCTGGCAAAAGACATTAGTGGCACGCACACACACACACACACACAGAGACTGTGAAAGAAGTCCTTTCGGAAACCCTTTGAGAATGCAAGCATCTTCGACACTTGGCGCTTTGTTGCGATATGCTGCGCTTGACTTTCAGTTTTGGCCCAAAAAGTTCACACACACAGACAAACACAAGATATTGTGCTGAATTTTGTAAGTGATAAAGTGTGTGGGGGGGGGATGTAAATTCTATTATTTTAGCTGCTTTGCTCTTTGCTCTTTGCTGGTAGATTGCACAAATCCGTAGAGACTAATTTTTAGTTATGCTTAAAGGTTCGCTTAAAGTTTATAGTTTTGATAAATCGTAACTTACCTATTTTAAAATGAAAAAATTTAAAGAAAACATCGAAAATACTTTAATAGATATTTCTTTTCATAAGTTTTATTCAAGCCTTATAATAAACTGATACATGTTTAACACTGAGGGTAGTTGAATATATATTTTATGACATGAAATCTAAGGAGATGAGCGCCGCTCACTTTGGCCGTTTTAACGAGCCGAGATGCTTGCTTAAACGTTTACCGGAGGCCTCCACGGGGAGGAAGTGAGTCGACTTGAGACGATGGCTCTCAATAAGTATATAGCCGAAGCAGTTAACAGCAGCGCTGTGCTGACCTTTATGAGTTACGCCTCCATGGCCTCCATGCGATGTTATTGCGATATTCTAACAATTATTATTTTTCTTTTTCTTTTCGAATTATTAATTTAAGTCATACATTAGTTTTTCGGCATTGTTTGGCTCCTCGCAGTCAAATGAAGCCATCATAAGTTCTGCAAAAGAAAACAAATAAAAAACATATTTGTTTTTAAGTAAGTTAATGCAAGAAACTATAAAATCTAGAAGAGAAAGTAAAATCTTTTAATATATTTTTATTTTTCTTTGATGGCACAAAATAGGTGTGCCATTATCAGCGGACAACACCGTTCGGTTGCTCTAATAATCTTCTGCTTATATAGTAAGTAGTCGTTGAGTAAATGGTTAACAAGAGCTGCTTGACCCGAGCTTATTGCGGACGCTGTGGGCCTTGTTGACTTGCGGTCAAGTGTTGAGCAGATAGACCTTACTTAGGAGGCAACAGCAGCAGCAGCAGGATAAGTGTTTCGTAACATTTTAATAGAAAAACAAAAAGAACCAAAAAGGGAAACATGGTTTAATATAGTTACAACAAACTGGCGACGGGCCAAAAGGCAAAAATTTAAAACTGTGTGTGTGTGTGTGTGTGTGTTTGTGCGTTATGTGTAAATGTGTGTGTGTGCTGAGTGTTGTGCGGACAAAATGTAGCAGACATGTCCAATTCACACCATGAGACCATTAAAATTCTAGAATGATGCAAAGCGCCTCTGCTCGTTGGTCAGCATTGGTCAACAGATGTGTTCTTGACTTGCCACAGAATGCCACGGGTTTGTCGGTTCGTCGCAGCGCCCCTCGTTCGGTTCGGTTCGGTTCGTTGCAGCTGTTCCCTGTTGTGTTTATAGGATTTGTGCCCGCATTTTTGTATGCTCAAGCACAAAAAATGAGAAACGCACATTCACACACACAAACACAACCAACACAAAAAAAAAGGTTGCCATTGTTTGTGAAAGGATTAAAGCCCTGGTTATGGTATCTACTTTTTCCTTGTTCACTTTTAATAGAGTCGTGTGGGTAAATATTTGCACTGCTCCTGCATGAGATGAAGATTTGTTCTGGTCTAACGTTTTTCGACATTTTGTACTACAACATCCTCTTGACGAATATTTTTGAGTGTTAGGGGGGAGCGGGGTGGGAGGCGGCCTAACAAGCGCTTGTCCGAATAGTAAACAAAACCCTTTCGTGCACATTTTGTTATGGCATGTGCTGTCTTAGACCACAGCTTGATTGAATGAATTGTTAATCAATGTTGACGGCAACGACAACAACAACAAAAAAGTGCCAAAAGAATGCAACATTCTTTATTGGCATTGTTAAGGCTTTTGATTGGCAATTGCAAAATTGCAATTGAAATTTTGATGACATAAAATGCCAAATAATAAAGTCATTTAACATTAAACAGATTTTTAAGCACTTTAATAACCTGATGACATTCAATGCCAAATGGCTTCATAAGCACCTTGTTGTGCAGCACATTGCATAATTGCCTCGTCGGGTCATTTACAAGTCTGAAATGAATTCCAAATTAATGAGAAATGGGCTGGGCTGGGCTGGGCTGGGCTCAGGCAGTTGCTTGGCTTTTTCTAATGCCATGTCGATGGGGATGGGGCCGGGGCCGGCCAGCCATGTTGCTAATGAGCACAGTTGAAATAACAAACATTCATATGTATGCATTGTATAAATTACTTCAATTTAACTTGCATGTCCTTTCATGTTTCGAGCTCTACTTAGTATGTTGTTGCTTGTTTTTGGTTTTCAGTGCGAGCAATTGCTTGAATTTTGTTTGCAAGGACTTCTACTACATAAATAATGGCTTCCATATTTTTGGATAACAAATGTACAATTGATTGGATGATTTTAATGAAAATTCAACTTAGGCTTTCTTAGCAACTTAGGCTTTCTTAGCATTTTGCTAACCTAAGTGTTAAATGGCTTCTGTGTGTGTGTGTGTGTGTGTGTCTTAAATTGCTTTACAAATTGGCATTAAATTTGCAAAATTTATAATAACCTTTGGCCATGCACACACACACACACACACACACACACGCCAGGCTTTTCATAACTGTAGATAGTTTGCAAAGATATTTCAATTGGAAATTCCTTACAATGTTAAAGCCTACTGCTACAACTACGACTATGGGCATACTAAATATTATTTATTTTCCTCACCATTTACTATGCCAAGTCATTTTGTACAATCTTCAGTATTTGCTAAATTCATTTTGTTTTCCCGTACGGCGTGCTAACATTTTATCCTGTCACTGGACAAACATGCAGCGCCCTCTATAGGCAAGTAGGGTTGACATCAAACATTGTGACTGCGTTTTTGTGTGTGTGTGTCTCGTTTGTAGGATGTGTGCCGGGCACGTCCGACGTTAACACGATTCAGACTGACAGTTGCTACAACACAGACAGACAGAGCATGCCTATAGTTAAGTGAAAAAAAAAATGGAGTAGGGTTCGACCCGAGTACCAAGCCTCAAAATGAACATTGCTTTCAACTGGCAGCCGACGGTTTCCTACATATCTCGACATGACTCAGCATAGTTATAACAATGCGAGTGTTACGATTATCCTGTATGATTAAATTTCTGAGAGAATAACTACAAATAAATGTTACTAGCATAGTTTAATAATATGTTATTTACTTGTAATATTTCTATTGATTAAAAGTGAATGGTTAAATGTTATGTTATTGAAATCGTATTTAAAAGAGCTAAAGTTAAACATATTTGTTTTAAATTCTTGCAAAAATGTTTAACAAACACACGTTTAGATTTAGTAAAAAAAATCAGCAAAAGCTGTTATTAAATCTTTGCTCAGAACAGCTGCTTGGATCGTTTTATACGTGCTCATAATGCCGGGTAAAACTTGGATTTGACGTGTAAAACTGTGAAGACTAAACAAGCTAAAAGGAAACCAAATAAACGCTGAGAGCGAAAAAAAAACAACAACGAGTAAACATGTTGTGTTCCTTTTTTTCAACAAGAAAATGTTCTGTTAATCGTTTTAAATTAGAAACTATAGTTAAACTATGTATTATTTCTATCGCTTGTTAAATGAACTAAAAACCTTTATTACTTAGCTGCTTAAACAGTGTTCTTTTGGGCAATTTTAGCCAGTTTCAGCTTGTCAATATGGCAATGTAAAATCTTTCAAGACAAAATGCATTTTGTGCAAATTATTCGGATACCAACGAAAAATGACTTGACTAGAAAAAATATTTGTTTATCGTAGCAGACAGGAGTTGTAGTAAAAACTTTCGTTGACTTCTTTAGCATTTTACGCAGCTGATGTTGGCTTCGAAGTTTAAGCAAAACTTCTAAGTTCTAAGGGACACTTTTGAGTTTTGCGGTTCGATGCAAACTGATTTAGAAGTTCTTGTAAGCAAAAACAAAACCTTCTAACCCGGAAAGTAAGTGGTTTTGCGCCAGACGACTTGAAAATAGTTTTTTGCTTGTCAACAATTTGTCGAAAAATAATCCACTTGGCTACTTAAGCAAGTGCGACTATTTAAAATGCAATAATTTCATCAGCTTAACGGTTTTTTTTTATAACTTATTTATTTTTTATTCCATTTCAATCTTCATGCTTCTTATCTTCTTACGATTCTCACACATTCAACGAAGAAAATCTTTCGTTTATAAATTGCTTTCACCTCGCATTGAGCGTTTAATAAACTTTTTCGGCGACATGTTAAGACTCGAATGCAGCTGAGGCTTTGATACACAGCGAAAAAAAAAGGAAAAAAAGAAGAGAACTGAAAGAAATCCGAAACCAGCCATAACTTTTCATTCTTTTGCCTTGGTTCGTTGTCGGGATGCGCTTATGCACCAAAGACAGTTTTTTTTTTTATTTTTTTGGCATTGGTTTTATTTTGCTTTTTGTTGGAACGACTTTGTTGTTTGGCGCCTGTGGCAAAAGCCTTCAAAGTATCTTACGCTTTCTGGGTTTATAATGAGTTCGGTTTACTCTGTGTGGACCTTTCATTTCACTACTCTGAGGCTATACATATTTTTCCGTTTTTTTTTTTTTCTACTCTCTTCATCACTTTTGATGCTGTCACACTGCTATTTTCATGCCTCATGCTGCACTTCTGTGTTTGGTTTTGTTGGTGTGTTGACATTCCGTGCAAAAAAATATCTCAACGTGCAGGTCGTGCTGACAGCTCAAAGAAAGATTTAAGAATTTTGTTGCTGTTGTTGTGGTTTCTTCTTTTTTTTTTTGTTAGTTGGTTGCACTGACGGAATCAAAACACGTGGTGTAACTTCTTGCAGGTATTTAGTTGTTGTTGTTGTTTGTCGTCGTCGTCGTCGTCGTCGTCGTTGTTGTTATGGCGAAATCGCTTTATTCCACAGTGGCTTGCAGTCTGACTCTCGAGCCTGGAAAAACTTGTTATTCTTTCCTGTTTGTACTTTTTTGTCGAGAATATTTCAAAGACTTTGTGCCAAGTTATTTACAAACAACAAGGTGAGTTAACATTCTCAAGATGTTTGGATAAGTTCGAAATATGTGCTATTTATCAAATAAATAAATGGGGTTTATTTTGGTTACATAAAAGATTCTTATGACCCTTTAAACAAAGAAATTATCTTTTTAATCAACGTTTAGAAACACACAAACTCTTTGATAACAAAATATGTACATTTATTTTGGTTTTGGGTCAAATGAATTGTTGCTGTTGTTGCCCAAAAAGAGCAAAACACAGACACACACACACATACAAAATGCTCATTCAAATTTGTGTATAATTTAATGCAAACCCCTTTTGTGGTCATAAAGTGTCTTTCTGGCGCGTTTTATTGTGGTTCATTCATTTAAATTAATTAGCAACAAATTGCTTTTGCAATTGTGCTGCACACACAGTGCCAAAGAGCATTGAAATTGATTGCCCAGCGATTTTATAATGGCTTCGCCACACCAACTCTCTACTTTCTAGTGTGCTTTAAAGAGGCTAAGAATGTGTTACACATTTTTACTTGCATTAAAAATGAGTTGTTATCGTAGTTAGTCATGGCAGAATGTCGTGAAGAAAATATACATTTATTTTTGGTTTTTTGTTATTAAATTTTTATGATTTTCGTGCTTGTTTCGTGAGTGTTTATTGCACGCTTTAAACTCCCATCGCAGGTGAAAGAGTGCCATATATTTTTTTGTTCAAGTTTAGATCGTTTGCTTATATTTTAATTGCCTCACTAGTAGCACTGCGTTTAATTTTTCATTTAAAAAATAGTTTGTAAGTAGCACGCACACACACACACACAAACACGCATTCATACAGGCACTTTGCCGGGCCACTTGAAGTCATTGCCAGAGTTGGTCGAGTTGCACTTAAAGTTTCAACCAAACAAACAAACACTAAAACGCCGACTTGAGCCACATAAAAAAAATGCGATAAAAAGTGAGAGAGAAAAATACATACTCCTTTAGAAATAATCCAGAAGTGCTTAGTGCTCTAGTACAAAAGTTTGACTTGCAATATTACTTACGCGCTTCGCCAAGTTTGGTAGTTCGTTGCATATGAGAGCAGAAGTGTTCGTATTCGCCGCTAGATGGCGCCTGCGTCGTTTTCATTGCCTGCATGTGCTTGGTAAAGGCGCCGACAATGGCTGCCATTCGATCGAAGGCAATCATATTGATGTGGCCATTTGGTAAACTAGAGAGAACGATAAAGAGAGAGGAGATGGCGATGTGGTGTAAAACAATTGCTAAAATCATGCAACTAATATTAATGGTGCAGCCGTTAGCAGTATATTTGCCCAGTTGCTTGTTAATAAAATATGCCCAAGCTTCAATTTTAATACCTTGTTCAATTTTCTATGCCGCGCGCCATTAAAATCAGCGGCTTTATTGGTGCGCCACGGTAATTGTGGGTTTTTTTCAATGAGAGCTTGGCAAAGGCAATAGGCAATAGGCAATAGGCAAAGATTTATGTGTGCGCATCATATCGAAATACGCCATTGAAAATTGTTGAATGATTGATTGATTCTCTGGAGGGGGAATTGTGTGTCGAAAGTATTATGTGTGGATAGTGCTCTAAGCTAATAATCGATATGAGAATTGATGAGTTTGAAAACTGTTAAATAAAGTTGCAGTCATATGTTAGGTTTCGGTAATTTATGTGATTTTTAGCTACGCTTAACAAAGCTGCAACAAAAAATTGCAAAGGAATCTTTTTTTTTTGATTTCGTGATTTGGTCAGAAAAAATTATGTTTGCTTAACATATCAATAAATTCGAATTGCGCACACTTTTGTGGTGGCTAAAAAATGGCTTTAAATAAATAAAATGCTCTCTCCATTCTTTCTGATTAATGCATTTTTTTGTGATAATTTTTTTCAATTTTATTGAATAAATTTAATAAAAATAAGGGCCAAAAATTCTTGATTAATTAGCATGAAATCATTTACAGACGGACATATTTGAAATGCTATCAGTTATCCACTTTGTGGTTCATTTAATTAAACCAACACCAAAAGCCCAACCGAAACAACATTAAAAATGGCGAATGCGCGATGTTAATCATACGACTCGTATGCGGCTTGAAATTACGCAATTTAATTTAACTTTGAAAAATGTTGACCATTTTCATGTTATTTAATCAAACATTTGACAGTTCAAAGTGTGGGAAGAAAAACGTAAAAATATGTAAAAATATGTAGCTCACCACTGCAAACAAATTTCTCGTTCGGCCAGTGCCAATTTAACAATATCCGCAAACACTGGAATAACAACCCAATCATTGGGTTTGCCACAAATAGTTGGTGTTGTTGTTGTGGTTGCTTCCACTGGCACCTCTAGCAATGTCTCGTCCATTGATGTTGGCATTGCATTGAAACCGGAAGTGCCTGTTATGCCAACTGGCTGCCCACTGTCACCAGTCGAGGACTTTACATTCAAGTCCTTTAGGACAGTGGAGGATAAAGTTGATGCTGCTGCTACTGCTTCGACTGCTGCTGCTGCTGCTGCTGCGGTTGGTGCAATTGATGTTGCTGTTGATGAGTTTTCCGTTATCGATAATGCGGCTTTGGCCTGCTTATCAGTCTTTAGACTTTGCTCGTGCTGATGGAGCTGCTCATTTAGGACGATTGCCTGCTTCTGCCATAAATGTCCATGGCCCTCGGCATGTCGTTGCATGCAATCCAATTGTTGACATGTCACTTGCAATTTGCTCCACTGTAATAAAATCGAAATACGCACATAAATGAAGAGTATGTACATATATGTTGGTGTAAGTTGTGTTTTCCATCCAAATGGAAAATATCTTTAATTCGTTTTATATGTGTTATTTGTGTGCTTGCCCCTTGTTGTTTTATTCGTGTGACGCGGGGCGCTGTTAAAGTTTATGGTGTTGTTTGTGCGCCAGTTTTATGTCCTGTAATTTGCGCTTAAGCTTTCTATCGAAATTTTATGGTGCGACATTTTGTGCTTTGCCCTTAGATAAGATTCTAATTTGCAGCAATAATTGCAATCAGTGTAAATTTGAAATCTTTTTAAAACATTCTTTACATTTGATTTGATATTAACAACATTTGAATTTTTAGTAGAACATTGCAAACTGTAGCAACGAACATCATATTTCAAAAAAGATTTACATTCATATTTGATTTTCAAAACAACTAGTATTTGTTTTCGAATTGCCCAGAGAAAGAAAATTTATGTAACAGCAATTTTTGTGAACTTTTATGTTCTATGCGTTGACATATTTATGGTTATCGTCGAATTCCTAGGCATATACAGTTTTTTGCTTTCCCGACACTAAAAAAAAGAAAAACAAAAAAACAAAAAAACCGAAACGTACAAATAGTCCACACAATGAATAAAATGTTACCCGGTGTTCCAAAAAAAAAAAGAAAAAAGAACAAAACTATTTCATAGCACTGTGAATTTATGCTATTCCGTGGAGTTTTTTGTTTGGGCTCACCTGGTTTTTTTTTAACGTTCTTTATACATATTTGCAATTTATAAATGAAGCATTATATGAAAATAATTCTGAGCTGCATAATGAATAAAATATGAACCAAAAGGCATTTAAGGCGAGTGAAATTGCCACAAATTTGATAGAAAAAAAAAAGGAGAAGAGTGTTAAACGTGAGACGGCACAACCGAAAAAGCGTCATCCATTAACTAATTACAAAAGCTTGTTATGAAACTAGCTTCATTTGCCATTGAATGCACAACTCATCTCAATGTGCGGGCGGCGCGACTCCCCTTCTCCCTCCCCCCACCATTGAAGCACACTTTGCGGGCGACATGCCAAGTAAATAAGAAAAAGTAGCACCAAAAAAAATAATACTTATATATATATATAAATTTTTTTTGATGAAAAATGTGCCAACGCAGCGTGGGCCAATGAAACTGTGGTTACTTGGCCATGGTTATAAGATTTTCTTTTCCTTTCGTTGCTTTTCACAAGTTTTTTGTTTTGTCATTTATGGCGTATATGCAGTTAGGATGTTGGAAACTATATTATATACAAGTTACCATAAATAACTAACGAGATAAGTTGCTTTTGGGTCAGCAAACATTAAATTGCTTAGCAACTTTTCTAGCCTGAAAAAATTTTGCTATAAAAATATGTTTAAAGTTTTCAATTTTTTGTGCTCAGATTGTCATTTCAATTAAATAGCTTACCGTTATTTTCAGTCTGGCTATGGCTGGTGACTCAAGTGATTCCAAAATGGCTGTGGCACTATTATAGTTGCCCACAAGCAAACAATATTGGGCAACGCCACTCCAAAGCTCCACAATACGGCTGCGCTCTTCAATTCCAGTGCACTGGAAAGCACAAGGAGACATAATAATATTATCTAGTCATGTCGTTCGTCCGTTCGTTGTTTGTTTGTTGTTTTGCTTTTGCTTTGATCACAATAGAATATGCTAGCCACGTGGCATTACTGAAACTTTAACGACTCACTTAAACGGCCAAACTGACTGACAAACTGTCGATGGGCGAAAGTTACCACAAGCCGAGCATAAATTATAGAGTCTCTCTCTTGTTTGACTATGCAAATGGTCACATGCATGCATGTTACTCCTGGTTTGGTCCATCAACCGACACGTAGCTCAGCATATTTGACAAGCATGGGATTTTGATTGAATCCGCGCTGAGGTCTCTGGCGGCATCAGTCGTTACGTCAAACGTGGCCTGAGCCGGACAACTTACCTGCAGTATCTCATTGCAGACAAACAGACGCAAACGTGCCGACCAATCCAGATACGTTTCCAGATTGCAGGTTTTCTTTGGATCCTGGGCACCCGGTGGTCCACCCGATGAGATTGGTTGGTCCCATTTTTTCTGTGTGTAAAGAGCAGCAAGAGAGAGAGAGAAGTCAATCAGCATGGCTAATGAAGCTGCTTGTCAAGCAAATATATTTGCATATAGTACTATATTAAGTATCGAATGGATTAATTATTAGCATCTACCTGCTTATCCAATAAAATCATGCTGCTACACTGCAAAAACTCCTCTGGCCCAATATGCTTGGCCAATTTCTTCTCCAGCCTGCATAAGATTTGTGCATATTGAGTGGCTGTTGGACAGTTAATTATTGGTACAACGAGCTGTGTGTGTGTGTGTGTGTGATAGACGGTAAAGATGATGGTAAAGCCTCTACTAGTACAAGCAAAAGAAGCATAATTCACAGAATTTACCTTGTCGTTGTTGGTCTGGCAGGCACGTAGATCGGCCTCATGTTTCTCTAAATCAGTCAAACGTTTAAGTAAGGCACTTAGTATTTGGGATACAACGATTTCCAAATGTGAATTCGAACATCTGCAATTTGGTTCGATAGTTAGACAGAGAGTGTAACTTAACACATCGGGTATTCTCTCTACTCACCTGGCAACGATATGTTTAACATGATTCATCATGCGCTCATCACGATAATCATATGGGAATTTCTGTGTCCATTCAGCAAGCAGAGCAACAAATGTCTCCAAACATCCGATGCCATCCGATACCGCAGCCAACAATTTGCCAAGCAGCTCATGGGGACGCAAAAATAAACGTGACGATAATAAGAATGAGAACAGAAAATCCTGCAAAAGACACAAAAAACACAAGTGCGTGATTAAAGCCAAACAAAAATAAACAAGAACACAAGAAGTAAAGTGATTCTCTGCTTGTTTTAGAAAAAAGAAAACGGAAAGTTTTTCATTTGCTTCAATTGTGTTATCTGGCACAGCGCACTAATTGATTTTTCTTTGTTCGCTATCTCTCTCTCTGTCTCTCTTGTTTTTCCTTTTGACTCTTTTCACAAATTTGATTTTATTAGAATTTTTCATTTCAATTTTGTCTTCTTACCTTATCGAAATCAATGACATTTATGGGATTAAGTACTTCGGGCAATGCGTCCAGTGGGCCAGAAACTATTTTACCATTTATGTACATAATGCCACCGGAACCCAAAACCGAGCTCTGCAATAACAAACACAATGAAAATCCGCAACAACAAACAAAATTGGAAATTCATTGTACAACCTCAAAATTGATATCACATTGGCTACGCTTGTGCGAATTAGTTGGCACATCATATTGAACGGCATCATCGTTGCGTGCTGCAGCAAGCGCCTAATAAATAATTGCACAACCAATTACTAGATTAGTGTATCGAATCGAATTCGGCCGAAACGTACCTTTAACTCCTCCTGCAAACCCAATTCTAAATCATGTGCGCTCAATTGTTCGGCACTGTGTCGTCGTCGCAAACGCAAACGTCCTGTGTCGATGCCACCATAGTTGTAGTTCGTTTCTGTCGTTGCATTGACCAGAAAAATGCCCACATCCGGCTGAGGTTGAGGTGTGACACAACAGGCGCCATTATCATCATCAGCATCGTCGTCGTCTTCGTCGTTGGAGCTGCTCTCTGTGCTGCTCTCTGGGCGGCGGCAATGACGACGATTGTGTCTTTTGCTACGAGAATGTCGGCATTTATCTCGATCCCGTTGACCGCGCGACTTTTGCAACACGGCTGGCTTGCAACGCGTGCCACAGACGATGGCCGATATCTTACTGGCATAAAAGTACATCGCCATGTGTCACGTTTTGGCTGCCACAGCCCGTAGCACGGTCATGTGTGTGTCTGTGTGTGTGTGTGTTCGTGTGTTTTTTAATGCAACGGCACGCTCCAAACAGCTGGCAAAGCTGTCGTTGCTGGATTTAGGAAAGCAGCCACCAAACAAACGCAAACGCAAACACGTTTCCCACCGTCTGTCCGTTGCGTTTGCAATCAAATGCCATTCGGTACGGGGATAAAAAGTTGAAGCGTTACTTTAAGCCGGACGCGACAGCTGGACATTTGATTGGAATGTGTAATGTTGTGTGCTGCAAAGATTTGAAAAATCAGATCGTTAAAATCGCGTCGGGTTGACTCGCTAATGCGGCAACAAGTCACAAGTTGCGCGTAATCACAGTACATTACTCATACGCCGCGTGGCTCATAAAAGCAACGAGTAAATCACATCCTATGGGCTAGGAATATTATCCCTTTGGGTCCACTTGGGCCACTCATCAAGCCACAAATTTTGCTTGCGTCTGTGTGCGTGTGTGTGTATGCGTCATCAATAAGGGCGGATCCTTTGTAAAGGATGGATGGGTGGACAGGCATCCAATTCAATGCTTTGCCATCAACTTTACTCGATGGAAATCGTTGATTTACTGCTACACACACAAAATACATACCGTACGTACGTATTTATGCATGTATAATATCAAATATATTGACTACATTTATTACGCAAGCATTCAAAGCAAGCATTTAATAATAAATAATGGGGCATTGAACTTGAAGTTTTTGCTACATTTCAGCATTTGCTTTATAAAATATATATGTTTGATAGCTAAAGAGAATCTTAAATCCATTCATATCTGCGATTGTATTTAATATTTAATCAACTTAAATGAATATTATTGCTGGCAATCTGGGAACACAAGTGCTTTTGAGTTGAATCAGAATGTCACTTGCAGTCATCTGGGTGCAAAAGTCAGCCATACTGTGACATATGCCATAATAATATATTCATTAGGAATTGGATATGCTCCCAAGCATGAAGTACACATTTATATATATATGTACATACGTATATATTTATGGAAATGTGTTTCTTTTTTTTTGCCATCCATTTCTGTTTCTTTTTAATACGCTCACACCTGTCCGTCCTCATTATTCAGATGAGCGTTTCGAATGCTGTTAAGTCATATCAAATACGGATTTCCTTTCATTTGATTTCCGCGTCAAACGGTTGAGCGGGCGTTTTACAGAATATATAAATATATATGTATATTTTTCTCTGAAGTTGCTCGCTTTATATTAATATTGATTTTAAGTTGATTCTTTTTGAGAGGCACAGATATCGTTTTGCTCAGACATAAATTGGAGTTGGTTTGCATTTGAATAAAATTTTAAGAAATGAATTTAAACTGATAAAATGCCGGACACTTGGGGCTTAAGAAAAGCATATACATATATATTTCACATTTTAATTTTTGTCCCATTAGGCGTCAACCGAAGTAGATATTTCCCATCACACAGCAGCCGCATTTAATTGCTTTTGACAGGAAAGATTAGATTAAACGAGAAAAGAAAAAAAAAACGGGGTAAGCCCGCATATGTGCATAAAAGGATAATGATTAAAAGAAAAGAAAAAAAATCTGTGATTGTTTGGGTCTCACTCCACTCATACTCTGACATAACTGCATATTTACAAATATTTACATATTGTGTTGCCTACATTTTGGGGGCCGAAGTTTCTTGCAATTGAAGCGAGCGCACATAACTCATAATATGATATGTGCCATAAGCTCGTACTTATGTATGTAGTTTGTACTGCTGCTGGGCACGCTGCCAAACTTTCCCCTTTTCTTTTTCCTTTGCTTTGCTTTGGTTTCTTTTGGTTTGCGCAGTTAACAAAAAGATTGGCAATAAAATAAATCTTATGACAGAAACTTATTAAAATTCCCATCATGCTTCGGAGCGACTGCGTGCTCAACATGTCGAGAGAGATTGAATAAATATATGTACATACATGTATGTGCATGTTTATCTATGTATAAGTTGGCTGCTGTCACATGGAATGTTTTCAATTTGAATATTGACAACGCAACTGGTCCCAGCACTTAAGGGCCAGCTAAGCCCAAATTCGAACTCATTTCAATATTTGCTCCAGCATTCGTTCTCTCTTTTTGTCGCTTGACTGAACCATAAAATGTGCCCTTACACACACATATTTGATGTCATTCCAATGGCATCATCACGGAATATATCAATTAATTATCCATCTTGACAAACTTGTCCAGTCAAAGGCATAATAATTTTTTGGTTGGCATGGCACTGGCAATTGAGTGATAGTCGCAGTCCGAACTGTATTAATACGAAATGAAATGTTTAGAAACTTGTTTGGGCGGGCGTGAAAAAGTATTCTCATTCGGCTCACTAATCGCTCAAACAATATTAATTAACGCATTTCATGCATCAATAGTTTTTATTTTTTTTTTAACTTAATTAGAGAGAGTTATGAATGAAAAGCGCATAGACCTTTTGTTTGTTTGTTATACAATTTTATATCGAATTAACATAATTTAATGCAATGCATTTTATGAATTTGGCTAAGCTTTGTTTGGCCGTTTTTATTGTTGTTCATTTGCAGCCATTATTATATTTGTGGGCAATTAAAATATGAAGCTTTATGAATAAAATTCCGGATTTGTGCATGCAAATCAATGCTAATTAAAACACATTATTCACTAATACATAAAGCGAATCGAACCGTTTTTTTGTCAACTTTGTTTTTAAGTTTAATTTGAGGAAAATCGTTACACTGGCTGTAGTTATAGCAAAACAAGAGCAGCTGCTGTAAATTTTTGCACATCTATTAGCATAAAAGCAGATAAAAGTAAACTTATGCTGACGATGTTGTCAACGACGAACAAGGACGAACAAGGAGCGAGCGAACGAAAGAAACAAACAACAAACAAACTGTTGTAAACTAATGATAATAACGCCAACAACAAATTGCGCGGTTACCCTAAGAGAGGCAGCATGAACAAAAAAGAGAAAAGTTTTACTTAAAATTTATTTACATTTTGTTGTTGTTGTATTTTGTTCTAATTTGGCAACTTGAACTTTAAGTGGCACTCGATGACAGAAGACGATATGACAATTGTTCTTTTATTATCATTATTTTTATAATGCTATTTAAACAACAAACTTGTTGCAGTAGTTTTTTTTTTATTTTTTTTTTGTTTTTCGTTGTGCTCTCTTTGTCTCAAATTTTCAATCTAAAGCCAATGCTGTTTGACGATAAAGGAAACTCGAACCCTTATGCAATCTGTTTACAGTTTCTTGTTGTTGTTTTGTGCTTGCAACACATTTTATTTATGTTCGTATTTCTTTCTTATTTATTTATTTGCGCATTTGTTGGTGTTGTGTGCTTTCCGCTTTGTCGATTATCAGCACTTGCCTTATTTTCATTTTGTTTGTGTTGTTTTGTCAAAAGGACAATGGTCCTTTCCTTTTTTGCTTTCATTTCGCTGTCCTGATTGACGCTTTAAAATTGTTTTTTTTTCATTTTTCTAGATTTGTTTTCATTTTGTTTAACACTATTTCATATCAGCTGCTTTAGTAGCCCTGCCATTAGTTTAATTATTTAACATAAACAACACAAAAAGTTGGGTTTAAAAAAAAAAAACATTTTGTAATCCTTTTTTTAATTTAATTAACATTTGGGTTGAAAGGGTTTGGCGCTATTTAAACAGCTAAACGGACTTTAATGATGTTGGCCCTTTAAGTGCACCTTTAGTTAAGGTCTTAACAGTTTTTTGTGCAGTTTGTGTCCATGACACAATTTTCGGGATATGGCTGCTAACTTTTCGGCTTGGCTGACAAATTTTATTAGGAACGTTGTCAAAAAGAACGAAGAACAGAAAGCAAAAAAAAAAATGCTCGCAAAGGAAAGAACAAATTAAATTTGACGTTGACTTTTTGTCTGTCGTTAAAAAACTTTTAGAAGCAGTTACTTAAAATAGAAAAAAAAAAATAGAAATAGAAAGAAATATTCAATGATTGAATGAACATTTGGGTCAGCACTTTATTTAATACTTAAGCCTAATTTAATTTGCTTGCTTTATCAAATTGAGAAAGTTAAGATTTAAATGGATAAATAATACTATTTAGCATTATTCTCAGCTAAAAGTTTTTAATGTTATTTAAAATGTGATTTATTCGGTTTTTATTCTTATCCCATTTTTCAAAAAAAAATACTTAAGGACAAAGAAAAACAATCAAGAAAATTGCCTCATTTATTTCATACAATATGCAAATCGAAAAAAAAAATAAAAACATTTTACGCAAAAACAAAAACAACATTAATGGTCCTTGTAAATATTATTGATTGAAAAAACTCAAACTTTTGAATGTTTTCATTACGGCGGCAGTTGACTGAATGCAAAATGAGTTTTTTTTTTCAAGGTTGATTTAATATGCATTACACGCGGCGTATGCGTATTTTTAAGCTTGAAGTGTTAATCGTTTGTCGCATACTTACTTAGGGCAGTGATAATAAATTATTTATTTATTATTTGTTAAAATTCATTTAAAATTATATAGCCTTTGTGATAATAATTTTAATTTTTTTTTACTTTAATTGAAAACCTTTTGTTTATTCATTATTATATAGCAAAAATACAATTATTTTTATGACAGCACAATCTTCTCAATCTTGTTTATGTGATTTAAATTCATTTTACTTCACTTAAATTATTCTACACATTTTTTTCAATTTTTTGTTTCATATAAATTTTAATTATTGATACATTGTTCCATAAAGTTCACAACTTCGGCATATTTAATATTTTTTGGTTTTGTTTTTGAAAAGTCTTTGTCTTGAGAGGGCAAAGTGCCCCACAAAAATCAACCGCTCCACAAACCGCACACTTCGAATATCCACAACGAACTAAATTTGATGCACCTGCTGTTACTGCTTAGGTTGTTAAATTACTTGGCATAAGTTTAACAGACCGCGTTGCATGATACCAAATAGGGAAATTAGCTATGGGAAATTATAGCAAGTCAGCAAATCAAACAAGTTGCAACGCAACACGTACTAATGCAGTGCAACATGTGCCAGATCGAACTTGTGCCATCTGCTTTGAAGCTTGTTCGAATCAAATAGGTATAAAATGAGCAGTTGCAACATGTCTCATGTTCGGCTGGTTCGAAGCGAAATAAATGAATTGCCTCAATGTCAAAGGACCAAGTAACTGATATCTTTGTTTACGTATTTGTCTTGAAAAATGCCTGCGATTGTTTTGTTTTTTTCTTTTCTTATGTTTTGTTGCCAAGCAGACTGCTTGATTTATTAAGTGCGATAAAGGAAAAATAAACCATGCTTCCTACAAATTTTCTGTGTGTTCTTGTTTTTTAGTTAAATCAACAACAAATTTTTCATATAAATACATAACCTTGACATGAAGTGAGACCCATTTAACATTCACAAAAACAAAAATTTCAACCGCTATTGAACATGAATTCCTTGCGCTCCTTAAAGCAAAACTTTTGACAGGCAAAATAACAAAGTTTTAAGTTGTAGCTTAAATTGTTAAATATAGATTTTTGTCAATTTTGCTATGCACTTGTTAAAACTGAATTCAATTGAATTCAATTTGTTGAATTTTCGAATGAAATTAAATTTATTTAACTAATAAAAAACTACAAAAATCTAAAAAAAAAAAAAGTTAAGAAAAAAATAATAGCACATCAAAAATAAAAACTTTTATTTCGCGCTTTAAATTAAAAAAAAAAAAAAATACATAACTGTATCCACATGTTATTTTCCTCGTTGCTCTGGCAACGTTTTTTTTTCGCTTCGCTTAGCTCAGCTCGAAAGTGCAGTCAATTGATGGAGTTGCATACACCTACAAACATACATATGTATATGTCATACATTCATATATTTAATCTCTACAAAATGGATGTGTCATTCGACTGACGCTGCTGTAGCTCAGAGATAGCGCGAGTTTACCAATGCAAATAATGTAGGCACACACACACAAACGTACATACGTGTGTAACATGTCCTGACTGGGGTGTCTAAGCCAAATTCAATTGCTTAATCCAGCATAGCTAAGAAATAAGAGCGTCGGTTAAAAGACGCTTGATGGACTCCAGTCGAGGGATTTCGTTGTACTACAACAACTTAACGCATCAAAGCACACTTGCTTGAGTTGAATTATCTATTGAATTTCGCAGCCAGATGTTCATGTTTACTTTGGTTTATGCACCAGCATTACCACCACTCAACGATGTCAACATATCATGTTGCAAGTTTAGTATTAGTTTTTGGGGGTGCCAAGTTAGTTGTTCTTTTAGTTGTCCTAAACCAAAATGGCTAAGATTCTGGCACACTGTTGACCCTTTTTCTAATGGCCACAAATGCACTTTACTCAAGCTTTTCCTGTTTGCATTGTTTTTAGAACTTGTTAGAGCAAGATTGAGTATAATTAAGGAGTGTGAGGAAATTCATAATTCTTATGATAGCCCAAAAGCAAAGATACTTTTGTTGGATCAACTGGCAAATTAAATGCCGTTTGACATTTTACAAAGATAGCAATTGCGGTGGTTTTCATTTAAAGCGCATCCCTCGGCGTTGATTCGGTGGCTGTTGATGGAATGTGGTTTTAATTAGTACGGATGACACGTCACGGCGCGGCACGGCACGACTCAGCATGGCTCGACAGACTGCAGTTATTAATACGCCGTGCTCTTTGTTTAATGAATCTGTGTTGTTTGTGCAAACGAACCGAGTTTTCGGTCAGTGAGTTTGAAGTGTGTGTGTGTGTGTGTGTGCTTTGCTGGATTTTAAAATAAGAGTATATTTTCAATTAGTACAACAACAACAACTGTCATACGTCGCACATGCAGCCAATAATTATTCGACAACAAGCTCCAACAACAAGCAAAAAACGCAAAACGGAAAACACAGCAAGCAACAAATCACAGTTGAAACGTGTCTTAAACACACAACAAACTTTAAATTAAATGTCATTTGACATGAACTTTCATCAGATTTCAAAACATTGCTTCGCTTGAATCGTATCTTGACTGTATTCGTTAATTGCTTGATGTTGTTGCTACTTTTTTAGTTTAAGTGCAGGACAATGTAACGCACTCAACGGGAACATGTTTGCCAACAGCTCAAGAGGCAAGCTGCACTTTAAATGTTGTCTGTTCTTTTCTTTATACAAATGAGCTGCATTATAAAAGTGCATACGTGTTTCTGCTTTATCCAAGTGTGAAATGGAAAATACGTTGCAAATAGTAGTATTAAAATCTTTCGTTCTGCTGCTGATTTATTCAAAGGTGATGAAAACTACTGCCATGGTATTAACTATATTAGAGCTCTCTCTCTCTCTCTCTCTCTCTCTCTCTCTGCTTTTTTCAATCATTTCCTTTTAACCATCCTTAGTCATTTCCTTGCGAGGCAAAGTCAATTTCAATGCTAGCGAAACTAAAGGAAGCAAAGGTGCACAATGTAAATTGGGTTAATGTCATTCTTCATTTATAGACCACCAGCACACAGGATATTGTGTGTAAATCAAGTTTTATGACGACGCTAAAGCAAAACACAATTGGCCCCAAAACAGCTGGCCCAAATGCTAATCAACAACAAAAGCCTGACCTAAATTTCATTTCAAAAGTACATGAAACTGCAGAAATATGTTAAGAAAAAACAGCTGCAACTGAGAGAAAGATAGAGACAGAGAGAGAGATAGACAGAGAGAGAGAGAGAACGAAAGAGAATAACATACTCATAATTCAACTGGCAACAGTTTTATAAATTAATAACAATTATTTATCCAGTTGCAAACGACTACTACTACTACTACAACAGCTCATAATAAATTCAGGCAAAACTTTTTAACACACTACTACAATAAAACAACTAGTTGTAGTTGCAGTTGTACGTACTGTAACAACAATTACAGCAACAATAAGTCGTATATATTTTTTGGGGTGCTCCATAGTCGACAATTCTCAACAGCCGTGCCGTTTCCACAGATTCTCCATGTAAATTTATAACCAGCACCCAGTTTCCACCAGTTCCCTTGAGTTTGTGTGTATGTGTGTGTGGGTTTGTGTGAAAAACTTGTTTATGAAAAACGCCCAGGCGAAAAATGAGTGCTTCGAGTTTGGTTCGTTTAGTTTTTTTTTTTTTGTTCTACTGTTTGGTTTCCACGTAAATCTGGCACCAGCTGACAAGTACTGAATTTTCTCTTGTTATGCCTCTCAGCAGCATAGCTCAAAAGTTGCTCACACACACACACACACACACATACACACCGAAAACCAGGCGCAATCCAATTCATTGAAATATTAATGCTAATGGCTAGAGGGAAACATTTGCTGATTGTGTTCAAGCTTTTCTTGTTTTTTTTTCTGTTTTTTTTTTCTTGCCTCAAACGTTTTGGCAGGATATGACGAGATTTCCAATAAATTAATGATTTTTTGCTGTAGCTGCTGTTGTTGCAGCTTCAAGCATCGAACACAAAGAAGAAGAAGAACTTCTTCGACTACAAAGCGTCAAGTAACCAGCCACAAGAGCTTCCACAATTTCTTGCAAATGTGCTTGGCTAAGTTTTTTGACCAGTTGAGCCAAACAAGGATTATACTACTAGTAGATCAATCAAGAAATGCACAAAAAACAAACTGCAAATATAATTTATAAATTTTGCGACGCAAGCTGATGTTATTGTTATTATAAAAGAGAACTTTTTGCAGCTGCTTATTGTTTTACATATTTTATGTTGTTACATTTTGAAGTTTTGGTAAGAAAAGTTTTTCCAACATATTTCTGCTTACATTACAACAAGAAAATAATATGAAACAAAATTACATTTAATGGAAATTTCGATGAAAATTCTTGAAAAGTTTTTAATCGAAGTGAATTGACTTTTAAATACACTTTTGTCATTGAAATGTTTCCACTCAAAATGTCGCCTGCAGCTCGCTTTTAGCACACTTTTTTTTCGAACAAAATGTTAACTTAAAAACTGTTTTTTTTGTTGTTGTCAAGCTGACCAGAGAATAAAAAAATTATTGCTAAATGTCGTTTGTTTTGTTGCCACTCAAGTGCGACAAGTGATGCCAAGACAACACACACAAAAGCTGACCAACCGCACTGTCACGTCCCCAAAGGCAGCTACGTGCTGTGAATTAAAATGTTGCAAAGTTGTGGCTTACTAAATAGAGCACATAGTGTCAGGTTAAAGCGATCTTAATGGAGGGGGGGTCAGGAAAACAAAAATGCAGGAGCCAAATGTCGTAAAGTCGACATCACTTGATTGCTGTCGCCTGGTAAGGCTCTAAAAACCACAAAAAATAAACGAAATTTAAATTTCAGTTGTAAGAAAAACGTTGCATACTTTTACGGGCGAGCGCATCGAGTAATTGAATTTTGATGAATTTCCCTTTATTACATAGAACATAGTTGTTAAGCATTCAAAAGCCGCCTGCAGCTGCTTAGCTGACATTGTTCACATTCACTGTGCTCTTTTATGGCCTGGCCCTGTAAATTTGTCATCAAAAAACTACCGCACCGAATGTGGCCCACAGTTGCAGCCTCCCAGTCTGTGTGTTGAAGACATCAAAGTGCAAACTTTAGTTGTCGGACTGGTGACAGCCTCATTCTCTCATCCTCAATCTCTATTCCCCTTAGTTTCTCTGCGTGGATTATGTCACGTGGCATTTGTCAGTGCTCCTAAGTGCACATCTCAGAAGGTGTTAAATTCACAAAAGCAAGCTGAGAGAATCTTGGCTTATTTTAATGAGCTTTTTTCGCCAAACTAAATGCCAAACGCAAACTTTTTATAATTAGCCATAGGATTAAGAATACCAAAGAGAAACAAAACTTAAAAAATTGTTCCCTTTACTTATTTTATTTGCATCACATTAGCTTTAATTCGCTGTTAATAAACGAAAAAAACTAAAATATTTTAGATTATAATTTTTGCACTTTTTTTGTAAATTAAATCCTTTATTTAATATTGAAACCTGTCGAAATCCCTTTAAATAAAATAAAAGTTTCTTAATGAAGCTAACTGAAGACTTTCAAGAAAATTAATGATAAATTCCCAAACAATTCCTAATTAAATTTTTTTCTTAATTCGAAAGAAAGTTCGGTCGAAGTTTATTTGATGATCCAAAAATGTTGAAAAGCTTGTTTTGTTTTGCTTTAAGTCTTCATTAATTTTTGACAGTTGGCTAATTAGCTTCGAATTTACCCGAAAGGAGCTAAAATATATAGAAAAAGCTTAGTTAAATGCAATTAAAACAACTAAACAGCGAAAGACTATAACTTTTTCTACTGTTTTATGCATTTTGGATTATGAATAATTTAATTATATTCATTGCCAGTTCGTTAGTCGTTTATTTGTTTAAAGAGCTTTGGTACGAATTAATGCCAATTGCAATTAAAAAAATGAAATTCTTTTTTTATGTAATTCGTGTTTAAACGCAGCGAAATCCAATAAATTTGCACGTAACAGAACGGGAAAAAAAAAAGAGAAATAAAAATAAGTACATTTAAATACTTAATTGATTCAATTGCAAAACGAGGATGCTAGGGGTTGGAAAATGGAAATGTGAATCCTGGCCAACAGTCTGCTGTATAATTTGGTTCTCTTTGTTGAATATCCTTTTCTCTGGGAATTTCTAATTTTGCAATCGTGCAGTTTTATTGCCTTGACGTGTATTTAAAGTGCATTTAAAACTTGATTAAATCTGTGAAATATTATTATATTAGAAAATTCGCAATTGGCAAAAATTCTAAACATATATTGTTCATTTACTATTTTAGATTGCCAATTATCCAGAGATTATAGTAGCTTGTACATATTGATATTTTATTTCAAATAATTCCAATTATATTATTATTGAAGTTTTAAATTAACATCGTGTTATTAAACCAATTATTTACGTAAAAACAAATTTATTTTCTCCTCACTTAATGAGTACATTAAAGAGAAAATAAATGTATTTATTTTGCGCAGCAATAAATTCACTTAATTTTCGTTAGCGGCGCTATAAATTATATGGGCACATTTACGAAATACGAAATAATAATTGTATATGGACGAATGAATGTTTGTATGTATTGGCTGGGTGATAATTACACTCATTATGGCATGCAGATTCAATAGTGAAAGTCAATTACAAAATTGGTTTTATACCAATATATGTTGCAACTTAAATATAAAAAAGCAGTTTTCAATTTAACGCACAAGTTGCATCAAAAGCTCATTAAATAAATCAAATAGTATATATAGTCTGTATGTTTCTTGGCTTTTAGTCATCAATCATTGAGATGGACACACATTAGTGCCTTAAGTGAAAGCTTGAAATCATTTGTGGCACACATTCAAACATTATTATTGAGTGGTTATTAGTTAATGTTGCTAAGTATCTTACGGAAAGCAGTCAAGCATCAGTCACTCCAAATAGATCGAGTCTGGCCCAGGCATTGAAGGTATTAAAAGCTTATTTGTGATTGCTTTTATGGTGTTTTACAATATATGTATGAAAATGTTTGCTTTCATTAATGCACAATGAAAAGATTTACTTTAATGTGCATGTAAAACCAGGTTTAATATTGTTAAGGTTAAAGCTCAATTAAAATGTCAATCGTTTATCTGTTGACTTAAGCCAATTTAAAAGTCAGCTTACATATATTGCCGTTAAAACCCGTTTTGTTGGCCGGCTGCCCATTGCCTTTTCATATACATAAACCGCACATGTTGCCAGCTGCCACAAAATCACAAACAAAATCAAACAAATAATACTCATACGCATTTTTAAATGTAAGCAAAAACAAAAAAATATGTCTCGTAAACATTGATTTTATCTCAGTTTATTGTTTTTTTTTTTTGCCTTTATTGTTTATTATAGCTTGGAGACTTTTATTGAACTTTCATTTTAAAATGTTTTAAACCACAAATAAATAAAACGAAAAACCATTCAAACACCTAGAAATTAAGTAAAAATAATATTAAGCCTTCAAATTAAATCGCCCGGTTAGTAACTGGGGGCAACCTTTATGCCGAATTTGCGTTTACAATGAATTGAAGCGTTAAAAACGACGGGGAATGAAGGCAGGCTCCTTTAATTTGTTGGCAATTAAACAGTAATCATCTCTAATTAAAAACCATAGACAAGCCATGCCAAAAACACCAAAAACGTTGCTAGGATTCAAACAGTTAATACTGTTAAACTGCCTTTGATTTTGGCTTAGCCATGTTTCGTACATTGTTTTGTTGCCAGACACACAAGAAAATTGATTTCTAATCGCTGTTCAAGCGATAATTGAAGTTGTAGCCGCCTTTTAGGCAATGTTCAATAAAGTTATTAGCCTTTTGTACAAGTGCTGAGTATTGTTTGCCTTTGGCCAATTTCAAAGCACTTTCACTTATGCTTATTGCTAGCGCAATTTTGGATGTAAACATTGTGATTGATTTTCGTAAAAGCTGTAGGATCTTTTACCACAATGTAACAATTCTAGCCCTAACTTTCCCTATAACTATAGTTAACAGATGAAACAAAACGTCAAGCGTCTAAAGAAACGAAAAGAAGAATAAACGAATGTTCATTGTTTCACTCTAAATTGCATTCAACAACTTGACACAGGCTGATAAATGGTCAAATCGACCAACAAAAAACAACAACAAAACGAACTCGAGTTGATGGAAGTTACTATTCACAGTTTTTTACGAATGCAGCAGGATATTATAGGGCGCGCAGCCTACGCCTCATTGAAGTCAACAATATGACCAAACCAGAACCAGAACCAGGCCAGGCCAGGCAATAACAATGACAATGACAGTTATGAGTTTTTTTTAGCTCGAATGTGAATCGAACGAGCATCCGAGCAGGCTATAGCAATTGAAATTAATTTGATGCTATGATATGGCAGAAAGCTAGTGCATAAAAATCAAGATGCATTTTACTGCCGAATCACTGATTCTTGAGCTTCATTGAATTTCATGACCTGCTGTCATTTCCTGACGACTTTGAAATTACTAAAATAAAAAACTTTTTTGTTAATGCAAGGACAAATAAGGCAATATCCGCAATAACCACAAACTTGTCTTGGCCAAAACATAGCTTGTTGAAGCATTAAAACCAAGTCTTTTTAAATACAATTTTGTGGTATTTGACATTTTTGGACTGTGGTTTTGTGACTAAATGAATGTTGAGTCTTTAATAAATGCTGGCATGAGTTTTGTGGTCAAAGTTTAAGAATTTAATTAGAAACCATAATTGAAATAAACATTTCTGGCATAACAACATAACATTTTACAATGTATAAATAGCAAGATGACTTTTCCACATTCAAATGCAATTTGTTGACTTTTAAGATTTTAACTAGCTTTATTATTTAATATTTCACATCTTTAAAGTATTTTAGCTAAATAAGACTTTTACACTTTGAAGTGCATGCCAGAATGTAACATTCTTTGCCCAAACAAATATGACATTTAAATAATTTAATTTAAGCTCATATAATCTGGCAAAAGGATACAAAAGGAATGTAGTCTCATTGCCGTAAGCAAGTTTCCACATACTACGACAAACTATGTTAGATTAGTTTTGTGTCGAAGGGTTTGCCACACAATCGTTGTACACAGTAGTATGTAGTAAAATACATATCCATTTCAAACCAAACCGAAACGAACCGAACCCCAATAACTTCACTTTGAGCCCGGCTGTCATATGTAACGGCCCTAATTTGGCCATGTTACCAAAGTCATTAGGCATTGACTCTGGCTTTGGTTGTGGGCTTTTTTTTTTTGTTGTTGTTGTTGTTGTTATTGGCCAATGGCCATAGCCCTTTTGGCATTTTGACATTCGAAGGGATCAATTTCGTGTGCGAGCAATCGGATCAGCTCAGTTAGAAGGCAATGCGTTTGTTGCTTAAAAGCTCTCGCGTACACCAACTTGAACCCAAATGACCCCACAACAACCTCAAATATGTTTGCATTTAATCCACTTTTATTGCAGCTTTGGGGCATATACCGGAACCCTCAGCTATTATGCTGATTGTGTTGACACTCCACAGTGTAACTTTGGTTGCGTTTACGTTTTAATAATTTAGAGGAAGCTCTTATCTTGACCAAACCGTAAGGTTTCTAAGCCAACATAACTACATACACATATATTTAAATACTATATATTTGAAAATTCAATTAAATTTCTAGAAAAATCAATTGCAGATTAGTCTGGACCAGAACGTGCTTTGGCTGTTGATTTATTTGGCTGATTTAAATACATTTTTAATGTTAGCACAACTTAAAAGTTTTGTTTTTTTTGTTCAATTTGATTAGCCTCTAAACGAAACTCCAAAGTTTTGCCAAAGTTTTAATTTTTGTGGCAGCTGTCGATTGGTTTACCTGAACTTTACAATTTATTTTGAATACGTTTTAATTGAATAAATCGTGTAGTTTGCGTTTTTGTGTGTGTGTGTGTGTGTGTGTGTTATTGAATGCAAAGAAACTTTGCCTTTAACTACAAAAGAAGTTTTAGTTCTTTGCGGCAAACAAACTTTGGAGTTTAATGATAGACATTTCTTTGATTGATGGTCCAACAAAGTTTTGTAGAGTTTTACAAAAGAACAGCTTTCTAAATTTCAAAGTATTGCCCATTTTTCCCGAATCTAGTATACCTGTTAAATAGCTTTTTCACATAAATTCAAACAACAGAAATTGTAAATGAAAGATTTTACATGGAAACATTTTGGTATCATTTATATAAGGTCATGATTTCCTCCAACCATACTTTCGACAGACAAATTCAAAATTTCGCAGACATCGGAAACGCTAAAGGCTCAAATGCAGGAATCGTATTAACTAATCGGCCCAAAACAACTCGTTGCGGTTATTATGCCAGGCAGGAGGGGGGTGCACTTCGGCGCAAAATCCGATATCTCAATGATAAGTTTGAACGTGATATTTCACGTTTGGAAAATATAATTAATTCAACCGATGTTACGAATGAGGCCGTGGCTTTAATGTGGATAGCTAAGCTGAAAGCAAAGCCCTCATGTCTAAGCGAAGCTTTGGCTCGTAACCAAATCATGTCGTATCTTCTGCAATGCAATCCGTACACAGTATTCCAACAGACACCGTTTAATGTTGCTCCACCAAGTAATCGCTTGGCATCACTTAAAGTTGAAATAGTAAGTTAATAAGTCTATAAGGAGATACGATAAGATATAGAGTAAAGTTTTTTTTTTACAGGCACCTTCTGCTCTTAATATTAATAGCATGAAGAATGTTCTTGAATTATATGAGAATTCAGCCGATAATGGTGCATTTTTAAATAAATTACCAGTGCCACGAGATGGAGCTTTTTTCATAATGCATCTGCGTCCCAATTGAATGAATAACATCCATAAACGAATGCAATTTTCATTACAAGTTTTATGTACGACATATTCAACAAACTGTTGTCTTTGTTTAAACAGCAACAATATCAACTATCTCGGCATGATGATTATTAAATCATCAATTACGTTTCTGTAAATATTAACAAGCAATCTGATGCACAATTCTAAGGCTGTTGCTTTTTATTTGTGTATTTATTGGCATCTGTTTCCGGTCTGTGAATATCAATTTTCGTTGGCAGTTACTACAATGATGCTCCAAACAATTGTTGGTTGCTCACATTTAATATTCCATTACGGTGGCATTTTGCTTTTCTTGAGTTAACCAAGTCAAGGAAATGGGTACAATTTGCAGATACATATGTGAATTTCTATTGCAAATATTTGCACATTTTCTGTTTGCTGTTTGGAATAAATTTGATTGTTTTTCAAATAGCCATTGGAATTTTGAATTAAATTTGATTATATTAATATTGATTTGTGGCATTTTTATACTATGTACTATTGTTCTATAGATTTTCTGCTTAGTATAAGCATTAGTTCCTAATTGCAACATTTAATTGAATATCGAGTTTGAATGTAACGAAAGCGTTTGGCAAAGATACAAACACACAAACACACTCTGTGCAATATTGGCAAAGAGTAATGGCCAACTGGCTGTGGTCCTTCCGTTTCAATTCTGGCAAAACATTTCCGCTTTTGAAATATTGCTTTCATTTTTTCTTTTAGCTGTATAAACCACAGAGAGAAATCCCTTTGCTGCTGCTGCTGCTGTTTCTGTTTCTGCTTCTGTTGTTATTGTGGTTATGAGTTGCACATACTACTCTGAAACAGGAAGGAGATCAACAACATGTTTGGTTGCAATACGCTTTAAGCAATCGATATAAAATTGAGATTTTGATATAATTTTGGTGGACTTTAAAACATTTACAAACGCAAAAATACTTATCAATGATTCAGTCAATCTTTATATGCACCTCCAATTGTCAATAGCATGATAAGCGGCTTTTGCTTTACAATCCTTTTGATGAGTTAAGCCGAGCTGACTAGGCGGCGTTAATCAAATGTCAATGTCCGTACTGGATTTCCAAACTCAATGTCAGCCGCCGAGAATGAGATTTGAACAAGAAGTAGTACTACTACTAGCATCGGACACCGAACATGACTTGATGACAGTTTCCAATTGCCGAACTTTGCCATTAAACCGTCGACGCTCGTGGGATTTCCGGTTACTGGTTTTGTGGCGTTGCCAATGCGCTGACATGTACGCTGTACGCCTGGTTTCATTTTGTTCCTTTGCTGCAGTTGCTTGATTCTTGCCCTTAATGGAGTTGCGCCTGTCTTGTCACATCTCTTGTTGTCAATGACTTTTAGACTTTCATTTCAAATAGTTTCTTTGATTTAACATTCAATATTTAGTTATTTACAAATTTTAAATTGATTATTTGAGAAATGTTGGAATTATTTTTGTTTGTGTTCGCGAGCTCTGTTATTTTTTTCATTGCACATGTCGAAGAGCCTCCCGCAAGAAGATGCTGTTGTTTATTGAGCGTACACCTAGCAATGTTTCTTCTCGCAACTCAACTGCTGTATCAACATGTGAGTTTTAGCATCAGTACAAGCGTCATAACTTAAATAGTTAATTCCTACTCTTTAATTTAGAGCTAAGTGAAGTCAAAGAAGCGAAATAAAAAGATTTATATGTTTATTTTTAAAATTCAAAGTGATGAAAAAAAAAGTAGTTTTATAATTTAAAGAACATTTGCACAGGTCAAATATGTAAGATGAAAAACGATGATAAAGCTCATGTTCCAGGGCAGTTGATATACATACATAAGTACATCAAAAAAATGCGCAGACGAGCGATAGAAGCGAGTAATTGATCCTTGAATGCAAATCAAACTACCATGTGTATGAAATATACTAACTATAATGAATCCTTGACTACTTAGCTAGACGCCGTCTTGTAATTGGTGTGGTGGGTGTGCCAATCGGCGGTTTTGGTATCTACAAGCAAATAAATATTGATTACAAACATAAGTGTAGAATAGTATTTATAATTCCTGCTTACCGAACGTATGGGCTTGGGTGTGAATGAATTTGCTGGCGGTGGTTCGCGTGGTTGTGGTCCATCCGGATGGCCCACGACAGTAACGGCAACTGGTCTTTGTTCCGTACTGGCTCGCTCAGTGCTCTCACTGCGTGAATTGGAGCCAGCTCGCTTAAACATGCCGGACAAGCGTCCCCGTAGATCCTTTTTGCTTGATCGCATATCGCTCGCTACGCTTATGTCTGAATCAGATCCTTGAATCTACAAAAATAAAATATTCTTAATAGTATTATCTTCTACTGCAAAAAGATTGATATCCCGAACACTTACCGATATTTCACTCTCGGAATTGCGACTGCTTTTGGTCAGGCTGCGTAATTTGCCCATGATACCCTTCTTCTTTTTGCGTGGACCACGTGGCAAATCGCTCTGCGTAGAGCCACCGGATAGGCGGGAGTCTAGACGCGAATCCAAGCTGGAATCTCGCACCATTCCACCGAGCTCAGAGTCGATGGATTGCATAGACGAAACGCTACCATCATCCTGACGCCAAATGTTCTGTTGAACAGCAAAATTTAGTAGAGTCTGTACCGCCAGCATGTTCATCTACTTACCTGGTCGCGTTGTATGGAGTGATCCAGTGAGAGGCTCTTGCGTATTGTGCTGCCATTGTTGGTGGAGTTGCGGGACAAACGTCCACCACGCTGTGAACCCGCAGCACTGGCAACTGAGCTCTGGCTGCCATGTGGATCATTCTCCTGCGAGGCAGCCCGTCGCAGATTGCTACGCCGCATGCGACTGCGCTCCTGTTCGTCTTCGTTAACACGCTGGAACTTGCGCAGCTCTTCGGAAGCTTCGGCCAGTCTGGCCAGCACATTGGCGATTTGTGTGCTACTCAAAACTGGCGATGGACTTCGACTTCGTCGCACATTTGACTGCTCCGGTCGCAGTTTATTATCTCCGTAGGACGTACTGCGACTAGAGCCGCTACCAACCATTTTTAGGTCAGGTGCAATCTTGACCAGCTCATCAACAGTTTGCAGTAGTGCACCCACTTTGCGCTCACCACCATCCTGTTCCATGCGCCGTTTAATCAACTCCTTTTCATAGCGTTCCCGCTGGAAATAGTAAAAGCAGGTTAGTTTTGTATAAGTTCATTAGATTTTGATTAGCTCACCTCTCGCCGCAGCTTCTCGTTGGAAGTGCGTAACTTGGCATGAACATCTCGCAGCTCCAACAGATCGCATTGGAGCTCAGCAATCTTTTTGCGACCCTCTTCCATTTCCTCCTCAGTTGAACGCTTGGTTTGATCAAGTTTTCGTTTAGATTCGAGTCGCTCTTTGTCACGTTCCCGTTCCACCTCGAATAGGGTTTGCCGTAGATCACGAGCCAAGGTTGATGTTTCCTGCAGTAGACGTTGCTGATCCTCACGCTCCTTCTGCCAGGACAGCTCCAGTTTGGTCTTCATCCCCGGTAGCTTTGTGCTGCCCGAGCCAATGACACGTTCCTCTTCGAATTCATTCAGTTTCGATTGCATCTCAGATATTTTTATCTCATTCGCACTGCGCTCGGAAACAAGTTCGGTCTTGACTTTACTAGACTCCAGACGGGATTCGACAAGCTGATCCTCAAGGTGACCAATCTAAAAAGGCAAATTTGAATAACGTCGAACAAATACACAAATTCAGAATTTTAATAATGAATATTGAATGGTCTAACCTGTTGTTCTAGATATGCAATCTTGCTCTTATCATCATCATCGCTGCTATGCATTGAGCTTCTACTTTGTCGTCCCGTATTGTTAGCTTTAAGATCGCCAATCTTCTTTTGTGCCACCTCAACCATCTGCTTGAAAGCATCTCTATCTTTCTTAAAGCGTTCACATTGTCGCTGCAATGTTTTTACAGGAAATTAAGCAACCGTTTACTTAATTCAGCTCTTAATTACCTGCATTGATGTTAGTTCTGCACTGAGATTCTTCACCTGCTGCTCATAGCGTAGTCGCGTTGAGGCTACTTCAGATTTAAGCTGCAGTTGAGAAGCTTGCAATCTGTAATTAGATTGAAAAGTTTGTTAAAAATTTTTCCTTTCCTTTATTAACTTTGCTACTCACTGTGTCTTCAGCTCTTTGATCTCAGCCTCGCGTCTCGCTCCGTGGCCATTTAAAGAAGATTGCGCCTGTTCGATGCGATTGAAATCGCTCAGTTTACTGTTTAGTTCCTCGTTATCCTTGCGCAGCTGGAACACCAAATCAATATTCATTTCGTTCTCGCGACGCAATCGCTCATGTTCGTGTTCCTTCTCGGCCAGCTTGTTCTTAAGCATGTTGCGTTCGTGTTCATTGTTGCCGCCAGTCTTTAGTGTCTTCACTTCCAGTTCCTTGATCTTCTTTTGCGCCTCGTTCAACTTGCGGGCCATATCTGTGCGCTCAATGCGTATAGTATCCATGTCTGCCAGTTTATATCTACTAGCATTCAGTTCGGATTCAAGAGCTTGTTTCTCTGTTGTTAGCTGGGCGCGCATTAGGATCGTTTCTTCAGAGAGCTTTTCCCAGTGTGTATTCAGTTCCTCGAAGGTTTTTTGTTTGTCGCTAAGTGCTGCTTGTGCATCCTCTAGCTGTTTCTTAAGCTCTTGCATTTGTTTCGTGTCTGACTTACTAGCCTTGGCTTTGAGTTCCTTAATGTCTTTCTCGAGGGAGGTTTTTGTTTTCTCTGCCGACTTTTTGGCACTGAGAAGATCGCTATCTAATTGAGTGATCCTCGACTCAAGTTTTTCGCGCTCTTTGCTTTGTTTCTCAAAATCTTTCTCTAAGCTTGTAAACTTTTCCTTATCTCGCTTGTTTTGCGACTCAAGCGTTGATTTGCTTGATTCGCTTTGTTTCAGCTGACTTTCCTGTTTCTTCAGCTTATCTTCGAGGTCTTTGAGTTTTGTATTAAGCTTTTTGGCCTCCTCATCACTAGTCTTGATTTTCTGTTCGAGCTCCTTGTTCTTGCTGCTGGTTCCGTTGAGCAACTTTAAACGTTGCACATCGCCCTCGGCCAGTGACAGCTTTTGCTTGCACTTTTGCAGTTCCTCTACCAGGTTGTCCTTTGAGCTTTGAAGTGCCTTAAGTTGATTGACTCCACTGCTGCCCAGCTGCACACGCATTTCACTAATCTCATCCTCCAGTTCCTCGACCCATTTCTTCAAATGACTCTTTGGTGTCAAATCGTTAACCCGCTTAGGCGTCCGAACTGGCAATTTACCCTCTGCCTCAACGTGCATGCGCTTGACACGAGCAGTTAGTTCGTCTCGTTCCTTTTGTGCCTGCGCCAGCGACTCCTTAAGCTTTGGCAACTCAGCTTCGCCATTCCTTTCGGAAGAGCTCGCTCTCCGCAGCGTTTGCGACTGCAGGCGCTTATTCTCCTTGGATAGTTTGTCGTTCTCGCTCTCTAGGGTCGTCAGTTTGGCGATCTGTGTTCGCATTGTGTCCATACGTTGTTCCTTTTCCTGCAGATTTTTGCGCAGCTGAGTCAGCTCTTCGTTAAGGGTCTTAAGCTTCTTCTCTGCAAGGCTGGAGGAGCTGCCAAAGCTAAGCAAAGAACTCTTGCTGCCATTGCTATTCTCCTGACGCACTTTCGCTTGCAATTCACGCACATATTTCTTAGATTCGGCATTCTCCCTCTCCAGTTCCTCAACCTTGAGACGCAATATTGAGGCCTCTTGCTCATTCAGTTCGAGTAGTATGCGCAGCTCGGCGGGATCATCTTCATCAGAGATGCCCTCGTCACGATCCGCATGCACCTCGGGTGCCAGTCGATGCGGATGAGGTGCAGGACTCAACTTGCGAGCTTATAGAAATTCAAGATACTATTAGCTTAATGTGTGTGAATATTAAATATTGGTGTTATTTAGTGGCATGGTGGACACTCAAGCATTTTAGGTTACAATATTTCGCGGCTATTTGATTTTATTAGTCACAACAAATGAGCAGCCGCAAAAAAATGGCAAAATTACTTCATAAGTAAGCGCATGAGAATTAACATTAGTTAAAAATTAATATTTGTTAAGTTGGGAGGGTGATCCTGGTTCAAGTTTTTAGAGAAACTCTTTACACAAGCTTTAAATCCTTATTCCATTTAAATTATAACATGCTTTTGTTTTGAATCGATTCAGATATTAGTAAATGGTCAAACAATGTGTAAGTATTTAGAAAAAGTATTTCTCTCGAGTTATTTAGTTTTTTTTAACCAAGGTTTTAGTTTAACAACAATTTTGATCGTACTTCTTGAGCGCGTTGCCATTTTTTTCAACTGCATCATCAAAGACTCATTTTCATCCTCGAAACGAGTCACCTTTTTCCTCAAATGTTCAGCCTGAAATGTAAAAGACACATTTGATTTATGTAAGAAATAAATTGCTATTGTCAATTCAATTTCGAATTCGAGGATAAAAACTGTGCCCTGTTAGGTGCCAAAGTAAAGCTGCTTTACAATCTATCTACTAGTAGTATCTACTGGGTTAGCATCAAATGATAACAAGAAAACAAGAAAAGAACATTTTTACACATAAAGACAAGTATTAAACACAAAGTAAATGAACAACTTAAACTGCACTACAAGCTTACTAAATATCGACCCAAACCAGCAAATACCTTAACAGCAGGAAGAACTGAATGGAAGAATTTTTTAAATAAATCGAAAGCTAAGTTTGTGAGAGCTAGATCTACCGAAGACTTTGGATCTTCTACAACAATTATATTGACTATACTACATTTGATTTCTGCGGACATTTGCTGGTAGGATCTCAAAGGAATATTTTTAGTGCTAGATACCTGCGCTAGCGCCAGCCAAGAGCACATGGGACATGGCGCTTGGAAAGAGCAAAGAGGTTGAATTGATCAACCGTGTGGAAGTTGTGGGTGCAAAGATTGACACAAACGGAGAAGTTTCACGTTCGACTGAACGATTTCTGGCACTTAATTCAACATTAGTTTGTGTGGCATTGTCGCAAAAATCGACAACTTGAGTTTGTGCTTCATTGTCGTAGGACTCCACCACTTGAGTTTGTGTCTGCATAGTCATTGTCTCGGGCATTGACATCGTATTTGTGGCAGCATCAGTTTGAACTGTTTGCGACGTTTGTGTGGCACGTGGAAATGCTAAGGGAATCGCTAGCATATCACCCGTTTGGGTGCCACGATTATGTTGAGAACGATTTCTAGTTGCCCTAGCTTTAAGCTGACGGCACTTTTATACATATAAGTTGTCAAGTTATTAATCATAGTTGTGTTTTTGCTTTGTGTAGAATTTTTACCTCTTCTTCGGCAAATTTCAGTTGATCCTTCAAATCTGTCTCGCGCTCAATAGAGTCCTGCAATTCGCGTTGCAAGTGCTGAGGATCTTCTTGAGAGCCACCTCTCGTCAATGACTCTCTGGTAATTTTGGCATCCGCTGATGTGGATTTCCCTAAAACGCCTAGCATGGGCGCCTTCTTTTTGCCAGGATTGCGCAGCTCCTCAGTTTCGGTCTGCAAGAGAAAATTGGCCCTAAATGTTGATACATGAACGTGATATCTTAAATTCTCATAGCTCACCTGTAACTTGCGGGCTAACTCACTGGAGAAACGTAGCTCTTCCTCCAGCTTTTTGACCTTGGCACACAGTTCGGCATTGTAGGCGCTTTGCCTTTCCAGCTCAAGGGCTTCGATTTTGCGTTCACTTTTCTTAAGCTTGAAGCTGAGAATGCGACAGTTTTTGGTTGACTTTTCGAGATCCTTTTGCAGACACGTTCTGGCCTTGACCTCGTCGTCGCGAAACGTGTCCTGCACCTCATCCATTTCGGCCTGCAAATTAATTATTTCCTTTTTGGCCGATTGATTCTCTTCCATAAGCTCCTCACAAATCTGTTCGGCAGCCTGCAATTTGCGCTTCAACTCGGACGTGCCATCCTTGTGTTCCAGCTCTTTCATGCGCTGATTAAGCTTACGTTTGTCTTCCGTAACTCTATCCAGCTGCTCCTTCATCTCGTTGAGCTTCTGTTGGAGGTTCAACGCCTCCGAGGCAGCCGTACGATTTGATGAGGTATCCATTGATGCCAATCTTCGCAGCAGTATATCGCTTTTCTCACGTTCGGCGCGCTCCGCTCGTGTCTTCATTGCCTCTAGATCGGTTCGTAATGCTGCCATTTGTTCCTTCAGTGCACTAGCGCCTGTAGTTGTAGTTGTTGTTGTTGCTGAAGCTGCAGCCGGTACAGTTTGTCTTTTAATATCTTTGCCATTGCTGCTATCCGTTTCCTTGCGACGCAGGCTGCTTGAACTGGAACTAGAGCTGCCCGATGAGACCTTTAATTCTGTGGGACTTGGAGGCGTTACTATGGTAGCGGGTTTAATTGTTGTGGTTGCTGTTGTTGTTGTTGCAGTTGTTGTTGCATTGGTTGTAGTTGCCACGGCTGTCACTTTCTTAGGGGGCAAAGAGGCACGTTTGAGCTCCGTCATTTGGTTGAGTGAAGTACCAGATTTACTTCTTTCCGGTCGATCCGGCACTGACAACTCACTTTCCCTGCAAGGCAAATTGGGTTTATATTTTGGTTTAGCTTTTTTAGTTGTTACTTACTCATCTTTGCGTGGCATGGAGCGTTCCCGACTGTTTTCTCTTGAGTTAAGGCTGCGCTGTTTCTTAAGCAGATTCATTTTGCGCACACGCTCGGCAAGATTGTCTGTCGATAGGATGACTAACTCATCTGGAATTTTTGAAGTTTTACTGGGGGAGGATGTGACTCGGCCTTGCGTGAGCTTTTCTTCCACCTGAAAAATATGAACGGTTTCCATGGCTTTAAAATGGCTTTATCATTATTATTATATACACTTAAATGCCTTGCCTCATTGATGTCCAAGGAGGTTGTATGACGTCTGGGTGGTACGGGTAGCTTCAGGGTAACTGCGACATTGTGATCGTCTAATGGACGTGAAGACGACGTCGATGTCTTCGTTGCCGCTGATGATGAAGAAGCAGACGAGCGTCCCGTTCCCGACGCCGGTTCATCATCGTCTTGCGTTGAGGCCCAGGATTGTGGACGCTTTTTAAGCTCTACATTGAAGTGTACAACTGGGTTCAGTAAAAGCGTCAAGGTCAGCAAATGCAAATGTTAGCAGCAATTTGGCCATCAACAACATTGTGTCACAATTATAATTACGATCACAGTCACGTTCACAGTCACAGTGTTTTGATTTGTTTTTTTGATACGATTATTCGGCGATAGGCGGTGTCCACAAGACCGTGTCAAAAAGTTATGCCGGTTATGCGTTAAAAAAAAGTATTACATCAGCGCATCAGCACAATTTATGGTAGTACAAAAAAAGTTGTGTTAACCAACGTGATGCAAATTAGTGATAGAGAGAGAGAGAGAGAGCACGATAGATTGAAAGAGATGATGATTGAAGTAGATAGTGGTACGAGCACACGATTCAGTACAGTTGGTGCAAGATATCAGTAAAGGTCGTGAGAGATATATAAAAAAAGTAAAACAAGAAACATTAAACAGTTATGTTTGTATACCTTCGGCGATGCCAAAGATCGGATACCCTTGCAGACATATTAAAATTTCACTTCGATCTATAGATGGAATACATTTGGTTACATTTTGATTGATTTCTGGCGATCTTTCAATGATCTTTGAAAAGCTTCAATATTTTCTGCAGGGGCAAGCGGCGTTTATCTATGTAAATACTAGCATAAATGATTTTTAATCTTATTGATAACTAAATTAACAAAATTCGAAAATCAAAAATCTAAACATAACACTAAGGAATTACAAAAGTTAATATTAATTTTGATTAGGTATATCAAAAGAAAAACTTCAAAATAGTATTGAGTTAAAGTTAATACACCAAAAATCAAAAATCTAAAACGGATTCTACATGGTTCAACCATTTAAATACATTTAACGAGATTACACTTCATCAACAATACAAAAATTAAGATCTTAAATCTCTAACTTACGCAGATGTTATGATTATGTTTAGTTCTAGATACTTTGAATTTTTTATTAATAACTATTATTGAAGACTTTAGCTTTCTTAAATTTGACTTTTACGTATTAAACCGCTATGATATTTGATAAGAGTTATGCGAAAAAGGTTGTAGAACTATTTAAATCCTGATGTTCATACCTATATCATTACTGTTGTTGGTATTTGCACTTGATAAATTTGTCGTAGATGTCCAAGTGCGCGATGTGGGCCTTTGGAAAGTTAGCATATATACTTATTAGCTTGTACAAATATCAAGAATTGTTTTTCAAGTTTCAAGTTACCGTGCACTTTGGGCATCTGATAGATTTGGCGAGGAGGCGGCCACATCATCGCCGCCACGTCGTGCTCCATGTTCTTTGTAGTCACGAAAACAGCGCTTGCATCTTGTTGGATATCGTGTCTGGGGGTGAAACCCAAGCGGGCAGAGCTGATCGCCTTTCAGCGATGGGTACAGATGATGCATCTGTCTTTATATAAATTGTCAGCTTTGCCTTTTCTGTAAAGTTTTGAAATGCAGGAAACTTAAGACGCAAGATTAATCTACTTATAACATTATGTTTTAAAGCAACAATTTCTGATTTTTTTAATCATTCATTTAGTAGGTCATCTGTTAATGGCAAAGTGAACATGTAAATTGTCCTTAGTGGATTCTTTTATAGGCAGAGAAGCAACTAAATTTTAGACGTTTTTATTCTAAAGAAAACAATGTGGCATTTTGGCATTGAGCCAAGTTAGCAAAAGAATGTTGTACATAAAATGTAGAGTATTCGCATGTTCGCATGTATTGGTTATTCCGTAATTCTGTAAACCAATCAACCATTCTACTGCATGTCTTTTGTTTTTGGCTCACAGACGATTTGAAACTTTTTATTTATTTTTATTTTGACATAGATCAATAAACCTTGAAGAATTTGTGTCTTGTACTTGATCGTTAATTGAAAAACCTCATTTGCCAACAGCGTAATCTTCCAAGAGGAATATACTAAGTATATGATCCTACTTTATGTAATATAAACAGAGATGCACTTGTAATGAAGCTTAAAATTGCATAAGAAATATAAATGCATAAAAAATAGACACAATCGATGAAAATTAAAATTATAAACATTTTATGAGCTATTTGAATTTAAGCACCTTAAAATGACTTGCTCCTTTATAAGCACAAAAAAAAAAGTAATGGAAATTACTTGCTTCCTTGTTTAGTATATAGATAAACATGAGCTTATTTGTAAATATAAACAAAAACGAATGTTTATAGATATTTTGTTTATTTTTAGATTCCAAAAAGTTAGAGAGCTGGTGAGAGCGCTAGAGAGGCATAGAGAGCGAGAGCAATAAAGAGAAACCCTAAGCTCTTCACAGGTGGGAAAACGCGCATTCAAAATTGAAAACTTTGCGCATGTTTTTCGGCAATTGAAACGATCAACTGAGTGTGATAAAACAAACTCACTCAGAAAAGAGCAAATTTTCAGGGATTCGCTCTTTAAAATAGTTTGCTAGGAGAATGCGCCCTGGGATCGATCTCTTTTATAGGGAGCGCAACACTGCAAATCCCTAGCACGTTAAAAATAATTATCAACGTTTTTAACCTAAGTATATACTATATGCATACACACAAATCTTGTATATATACTATATATAGTATATATGTATATTTAATATGGTTGTCGCGAATGCGACCAGTTGCAAATTTAGAACATTTAAACTTACACAAAAAGATTCTGCATTTAGATGAATTTGAAGCTGGGCAAGTGGGAACCTGGCCACGGCGCAGCTGCTGCATCTGCTCCGGAACAGTGAGACGCACGCAAACTGTGTAAAACTTTTCATTTACCAAACGGTTAATTGCGTAACCGCATTTTTATGCGAACCGATCAATTTTAGCTTGTTGTGACTCCTTTAAATTTGCACATATGGTATTTAATATTGATTCACTTGCAATATATTGATAGTTGTTGTGGTTTCAATTTTCAAAGTTAATATATTTGATAGTTTCCCGTTTTATTTTTAATTTATATTTGGAATATATTCACTTTGCACAAAAAACTGTATGGCCGAAAAATTAGCTTTGTTTTAAAAATAGAACACATTTTTCGTGAATGGCAGCGTACTTTCAATATATTCCATAAAAATATCTCGAATGCAAATCTTTTCAAATTAAATTTATAAACTATTTGTCGAAAAGATTATTAAAAATATTTGTTTACTTTTCTGTTACAAAACATGATAGGCGAACAATATTTCCAAATTGGAATTTTCACTTGACGCACCTATACGCGGGCACTATATGCTATATATATATATAAAGCACAGAATATACGTATATGTATGGGATTTTCATTTTCGTTTTTGATATAACATCGATAGCTTGAGCACTCGAAATATACTTATACAGATAGCTGCATCTCTTTCCCACCAATTGCACAGACGAACTGTTTTCCGGGCTGACGCGAATTTCACGTATTTTACGTTGTGAACGTTTTGAAAATCGACGAGCAACTAATTTGAAATAAATTCAATAAGCTCAAACAAGCCGCAGAGAATGCAAAAATTTCTTATATTCAGATATGCTCTCTCCTCCTCTCTTTGAATTTTTTCTTATAGCCGATATTAGCGGATATTAAAAGAGTTTAGTTTTTAGTGGGACCCAGCTGTGCCTGTGAAGAAAATAAGTGCAGTACTTACATTTAATGATAGTCATAATTAAGCAGAATTTAGTTTTGTACATTTTCATCTTATGGTACATGTTTATTTCCTTCTTTTAAAGCTTCACAAAGGTGTATTTGGAAACATAGGTAAACGGTAAACATCTGCCGCAATTGTAATGCAGCTAAGACTTTCGATTATGTTTGTTTTTTTTTTATTATTATTATTTAGAAATCATAAGTCGATCGAGTACAACATGGATTACAAAGTGTGTGAGTTTGTGTGTTTTAGATTTTGATGAGCGTTCAGTTTTGCCATGTATAGACATTATATTTGTAGCATGCAGTATGTATAAATTACTTAGAGATTATTAGTCGCTATGAACTAATGCAGAGTAATCATATATATATATATATATAAATATATATATATATGTATGAGTGTGGGTATGTTAATAGATGTTTGTGAATAGAAATGTGTGTTTATGTGTGTGTGTGTGTGTGTGTATTTTGTTATTAAGATGAATGCGTTGCGATGTTAAATCAAAGAGGTGCTATTAAGCAAATACAAATTAACAATGATTGACTGGCGATGACGACGATGGCAAATGCAATCAACATATGGCTGCTGTATCAGCACCGATCATGTTGCATTACCACCCACACCGACTGCAGCCACAACGGGCAGCGTATGCTCCTCCTCCAAGTCATTTGGCGTTGTTACCGCCGCTGGCACCACAGGCTTTACGGTCTCCGGCGTGCTATGTGCAGCAGGACCGTTGTTATTTTCATTGGCGTTTTCCGTGTTTTCCACAGCATCTACAGCAGCGAACGCCGCTACTGCAGTATCACCAACTGGGTTGGTTGACTGAGCTGCGCTGGGCACAGTGGTATTGGCTGAGGCAGTGTTTGCTGAATTATTGCTGGCCAGCTCGTTGTTGCTGTACATTTGTATGACTGAATTGTTGTTCATGTTCTCAACCGAAGCACCCGATAAGGACAAATCATCTGCCGAGTCATCTGCCTGGTTGTCCGTCTGCACCGCCTTTTCTTCGAGCAGATGATCGCTCTCGCGTATCGGCCGTTGAGATGATCCAAACTGCTTGGAGATCTGCAGTAATTCGCGCAGCGTTTCGTTTTCCATCCGCAGTTGTGATATTGTCTGCAGTTCCCGCTGCACATTGTCATCGTCAGCAGTGGCCGCTCGATGCATTACCGCTGCCATTTCGTTGATTTTGTCTCGCTGTTCGCGTATTACCTGCCAAAGGCGTTCGTTGTAGAGCTCTTTGAAATTGAATTTGCTGTCCAGCACCTTGGTCACTGTGTGTTCTCGGTACTTTTGCATCATCAGCTCCATTGCGCGTTCGTAATCTTCAATACAGATTTTGAGCTCGCGATTCTCTTTCAGTATTTCAGAGCTGTTTACATTTTGTTGCTGTATGCGATTCACCATATCTACATTTGTTTTGTTATTCGAGATGCGATTTAGTGACTCAATATCGTCCTGATATTGCCGCAAGCTCTCTACAAGCCGATTATTGGTCTCTGCCTCCTCCAGCAGCGCGGTGCCCAGTGCATCCAAGTCTTTAACACGACTCGCCATACGCTGTGCGTCCATTATGATTTGTCCCACTGATAGGTTCGACATGTTGCCGTTCCTCCTGCTCTCACTCTCACTCTGCACTCTGTCACTGCACACTTTCTTCTTCCCGTTAAGAACCCGATTCAAATTCCAATTCCTTTTGTTTGCAGCAGGCTTCGCTATCTGCAACAATGAACAACAGCATTAGCTCGGGTTTTTTACTTTGTGCTGTGTATGAATTTACATGGATATGTTGTGTCTTATTAATTAAAATTGGGTTGTGCACCTTATGCCAATCATTTAATTTTGATAAACAAATAATAACTACCAATTTATGTTACTATTAGAAATTTTGGTACGACCCAATTATTAGAGGTGGTTTTGACAGCTGACAGCTGAGAAGGTTGCCACCGTTTTCGTTTTAGACAGACATGTCTGTGAAGCTATCGGTCGACCGCCCGAAACAATCTATCGATTTTTCTGTTTTAAATATAAACCAACTTTAACAAACTAATCTTTAAATAAAATAAGCAAACTATTGCAAAGTTTGTTTCGGAAAATAAGCAAATTTTGTCTTTTGTTTAAAAAAAATTATGAAGCTATCAGTACAGAGTTTCAACTTAAACGAGACTTGGAAGACTAACTAAGTGATATGTTTAAACTATAATAATAAAATGCACTTCAGAGCTTAACAAACTCTTTACATAGTATTAAAGACATACAAACTAAAGCGTAGGCACCTAATTAAGTACTTAAAAACTAACATATAAGTACACACTGATTAAGTAAATGTCATTTGAAGTAAAAAAAGTTGTAAAACAGAGGTAGAGGAATAGCATACATTCAGATAGATAGATACTACTATTTGTATATATCTATACAAATGAACATAGACTACAGATCACGAGTTTATACGCCCACGCTATTTAGGCTGCCCGACGAGAGATTCTCCGAGCGACTGGACAAACGGGCACGCTTTAGAATAACACGGCCTGGCTTATTCGACGCCTGCAGTCGTGGACTGTCTGCCGAAGAGACATCCGTTGGCTGATTTAGATTGTTGTTATTGCCAACGGAGCCGCCACCAGCAGCGGCACGTTCGAGCGTGCGCTGCGAGCGACGCAGCGAAGAGGACGACATGCGTGCAAGTCCATTAAAGCCCAACGTTTCGGCATCGTACACAACGGCTGGACGTTGATAGTAACCCATATCGTTATCCTGTATGTCCTTATCTTCGTGCTGCTGCTGCTGCTGCTGTTGTTGTTGTTGTTGTTGCTGCTGTTGTTGTTGTTGCTGCAGCTGTTGTTGTTGCTGTTGAGCCAAAGGATTCAGCGTTATGTGAATATGTCGAGTACGTGGCTTATTTGGCGAACAGGTGTTCAATGGTACAAAGTCTTCGCGAAGTTCGGCCAAGCGAGGTTTGTTCTGTTGATTGTTGCTACGTGAACTTCGGCGTCGGCAGAGGCACAGACAAGCACTGACAACGACCAGCACAAGCAATGCACCACCGCCAATGGTGCCGGTGAGCAATGGATTCATATTGAATGTCTCATTATGGCTGGGCGTCGTTGTGTCCACTGCGTGCACTGTCGGCTGTGCTGTTGTGCTGGCCCTGGGTCGTTGTGTGCGTCCCTGCTTAAGGGCACTAAACTCGGAGGCGGCAACGGCGCTAAATGATTGCAGTTTAAATTCGTAAATGGTGCCCGGTTCGAGTGAAGAGATTTGAAAGCTACGCTCATTGGCGCCATCAATGGTCGCCTTAAGGTACTCCCCAGCCGATGCTGAGGGACGATAGTAGGCATAGTAGCCCGATATTAAGTCCTCATCAGCGTCGCTGGTTAAATCCCAGTGGAGGACGACAGCCGTCTGTGAGTATTCCTCAATGTCCACCAAAGCTGGCACTGGCAAGGGTGCCAAAGTAGCACCACGCTGCAAAAAGAACTTGCCAGACGTATTGCTCTCCTTATTGTCATTATTGGAGTAAACGGCCATGATGCGAAAACGATAGCTGCGATCTGGTCGCAGGCCCGTTACCGATGATGTAAAGTTCTTAACTAAACAAAACAAAATAGAAAATGTTTTAAAACAAGTGGCTGATTGTGGTGGTGGGATGTGCAAGCTAACCTGCTCCGGTTTCATGTTGCTGTTTGCCGTATGGAATATTTTCGTTGGTTGTCTGCCAGCTCTTGCGCTTGCCAGAGTCCGTTAGCATCCTGTATTGCACCTTGAAAAATTTGATATCTAATCCATCATTTCGCACCACATGCCAACGCAGCATCACAGACTCATCCGACAGACGGGTGACATTTGGCGCCGACGGTGGTACCATTTGAGTCTGTTGCTTCTGTTTGCGACTGTGTGCAGACGCACGACTTCCTCCACCAGTGCCTGGACTCTCGCCTGTTTGTATTTGTGTAGGGTTGACCTGGAGCAGCGTACCAGCACTGTGCTCGCCGAGGCTATTCCGTGCAAAGCATTGCACATAGCCAGCATGTCGTTTCTGGACACTGTGAAGAATTAGGAAACCATTCGGCTGCAATTCGGCTGCGGTATCGTAAATACTATTCTCGCCATTGAGCAGCCAGTAGATCTCAGGCTCGGGTATGCCAGTAGCGACACATTCTAGATGCATGGATTCACCCTCGTTGGTAAGATTAGCACTTGGAGCCAGCACAATACGAGGCGCCTGCTGCACCACCAGCTGTATAAAGTGTTCCAGTGCTGGCCGTATGCCGTTGTCCAAAAAACATATATAGGTGCCGCCATCCTGCGGCTGTAGTGTATTAATTTCCAGTCCATATGGCAGCGCACGTGTCCGATTATTTTTAACAGCGCCGGGCACATTGGGACTGCTCCAGACTGTTGTCGGCGGCGGATAGCCCACGCCTGGACACAGTAACAGCACTGACTCACCGGCTCGGACAATGACATTAGTACTCACACGTTGTCCATGCAGTAGATAAGGCGATGTGCCTGCCATTGCCTCAGCTGGCACCTGCAGCTCCAAACGGCTGGGCAACGCCAATCGCACACCCGATGCGGTGTTGGTGGCCACACAGCTATAGCTGCCGCTGCTTGCCGTCGATACGTTTGACAAGAGAAGTGTGCCATTGGAGTCACTAAGTGTCGAAGCTGCCGGCAATTCAATATCATTATAATAAAAGCTCCAGCTGGGCGCTGGATTTGATTCGATGTGACCGCAATGCCACTGGACTGTGTTGCCGGCAGAGACGCGCCAATGGGCTTGATTGCCCGATCCTCCCACGTTGCTCAAACTGGCCAACTCTAGACGAGCAGTGGTCGAGGTGACAGCCAGTGGTCCAAACCAGGCGACGCAACGATATTCACCGAGCGTTTCGGGACGCACAAAGACGCGCAGCTTCGAAATATCATTGTCGTGAGTAATGCTTATATTGTGATTGCTCGACTTTAGATATTTAAAGCGGGTGCGGCTTGAGGCGTAACTCCATTCAAAGTGTTCCGGCGGTAAACTGGTCTCACATACAAATACCACTTCGTCGCCAGGTGGCGCCACAGTTGATTCAGGCGCTCGCAGTATTCGCACGCCTGGGCCAGGCGAAGCAAAACAAACCGGAATTGCTGCAAGCAACAACGTCAGCAGCAAACAGATACTAAAACGCGTCAGCGACATTTTGGGTGCTGTTGCTGCTGCTGCAAATGCCAAAAATGGTGCAAAATTAATGATTGCAACTCCAAATATGTAATTCTATACACAAATATGCATATACAAACGCATTTATGTACATAAATTAAATGTTCTATGTTGCGCATGCTTACCTGCTGTTTACCTGTTGCGTGTTGCTTTTATTTCGTTTGCTTTTTTCTTCTTATCTGTAAACGCGTTTTGCTTTTGCGTTTGCGCACAGGCTGACGCTGGTTTCTTTTGATCTTATATTTTATTTAATATTCGCTCATTATTAGCTTGTTAAGTACTAACGAGGAATGATGTTAATTTTCGATTTCTTAATGCATATGCACTTAACAACATCACAGGCAAAAAAACATCATTTTATTATTTGACATCGAAATTGGATGCTGCGATGCCCGACAGCGACGCCAGTTCAAGTGTACTGGTTCACATTCAGCTCGAGATATTTTTACTAGTTCCACGGTGTGTGCATGTGCGTGTGTACGTGTATGTTGATTTATGTATGTGTGGAATAAATTCCCCTCAACAAACACAACTCCGCAATTAAAGTAATCATTTAAAATTAGTATGTGTTGCACCAAAACAGACCTTGCAAAGAAAATAAATTTTTTTTGTTATATTGCTTATATTATTTGATAAAATTAAAATTAGGTCTTTATTTAAGAATTCACATGTCTTGCACTAGGCACTTTGCTTCTGTACTTTAGATAGCTCTGCCTTAAATTTAACTATAGTTTCTCGTGCTAGTTTCAGCTTATCTTTTAGAGTCACTATCTCTACCTTGACCTTTTGCCTCACATTGACAATATTGTCCAGAGTCTTTTCTTTTCTCTCCTCAACTGAAATGAATAAGGTTTTTTATAAGCTGGAGTAAATACTTTAAAAGATGTATACTTACAGTCAGTATCATGGTTAAGTAGGCCGTTGGCACTTTGTTCTGATAGTATCAGGTAATGCTGCATAATTTGTGTGGGCTCCTGGAAAACAATTTCCTCGTATGATTCAGATACAAGGCCCTTTTTGGTATCCATTGTCGTCGAGGAACTTAATTCGCCGTCCACAACAGGCGATTGGAAGAGCTTTAATATGTGATAGCATGTCACCGGCCGTTCTGAAGGATCATTGAAGTAGATCTTAATGACAACCTCAAATTCACCCCAGCCGGTTTCTGTTATTTCGTACGGCGGCTTAACCACAATGCGGTTTGGATTTGCATAACTCTCGTGCAGCTTAAAGTGCACTTTCTTTACATAAATGGACATGTCTTCATCATAATAGGGCTTCAGATAAACCTGCCACTGATGCGTGTGTCCATCCTCTTCTCGCTTTTTGCCAAATGAGCGAGCTTTGTTTCCATACACAATTGGCTTCACAATCGTAACGCCTTTAAGTCTTCCGCCCGAATCGCCACCAAAATCAGTCATATTTATATAAAATTATTATTGTTTTTAACTTGCTTCGACCAAAACAGACGCTTCTTCTTTTTATATTGCTATTGATAGCTCTAAATGGCTGATTCTTCTTCTTTTCTATTGATGTGCTTAGAACCAAACATTGGCATGTGTGTCAAGTTAGCAACGGTTCGCGAGCAACGATTTTTGGAACTTAGTTCATGAGTCGGAACCAAGTATGACACTCATAAATGAAACTTAATAAATATTGATGCAGAAACGTTAAAAAATGTATTATTTATTGTATTTATGCATCGTTTGGCATATTCCAACTTTTAATACGAGTAAAACGAGTGATTAAAAATGCACACTTCCAGCATTTCCTTAACATCTCATCTAATTGAAGCCTTTTATTTCACTTATTTCATAAACAAATTTATAGGAAAATTAAACAGCACGCTTTTGAGCAATTTGCGAAAGAGCCCCATACAAAATGACTGCCAAAACATATGCGTGGTTCTCAAGCGTAAACATCTTATCTCTGACAGCATGAGGCATATATATATTAAATAAAAGCTACACGCTTGCAAAAGCTATTAAAGTTAAATTTAGAAAAATCAAACAGCCAGTTTCAGAGAAAATTAATTAATTGTTAAATGTCCTCAAAAGGTTCAGATTTGACCAAGATAAACTTTACTTAGTTAAGAGTTGATGGTTTTCTGGCGTAATTAACCTGCAGTGTTTTCTCTATAACTTCGTTGCTCGATGACTCGGGATAACAGATTTGGGAATGCAGCCCTAGTGTGCGATAGCCATTATCGATATAAGTAAGATGCGATAGTTTTGTATTGTTCGTATTCTTATCAGTTTGTTTTGTTTTGTGCTATTAGTTAAACTAATAAAATTAAGCACTTTATGTTGGCGTCAACATCATTGTTACTATCACAAACATCCCAACAAGATTATAATGCCGCCTACGGAGACACTACGCGCTGGCAGCGGCAACGGCGAACGCGTCGCCGGCAGTGGAGCCGAACAGACCTACATAATCAGACAAAGCAACAAATGTTACGAACATCGCGACTCACAGGCGACAGCAATGTCGGTAGACTACTCCGGTCAATGGGTGCTGCTGGCAGGTCGCGGTCATTTGGCTCTACAGCGTTTGGGCCAAGACGACGGAACATTGCGTCGTCATGAGCGTCAGTCCAAATACGAAGTTTCCGTCGCGGAGTTTGCCATTTGTCCGAGTCGACGAGAGTACTGTGCCATAGCGGTGAGTATGTAAATGGCTTTTGAAGGATCTATATTATTCTTACTTGGTTTTGCAGACAAGTCAAAATATTGACATTGTGCGCTGGGGCCCTGCCGAACCCAACTATGAGAACTTGTTACGTGGACATACGCGCACAGTTACTGACATTGACTGGCACAGCAAGAATCCAAATTTGCTTGTTAGCTGCTCTATTGACACATTCTCACACATATGGGACTTACGCGATCCGCGCAAGCCGGCATTATCCTTAAATGCTGTCTGCATGTGTAATTAATCTCAAATTTTCTTCACAAATATTGCATTCTATTCTAACATTCATGCAACTAACTGCTTACAGCGGGCGCCACACAGGTTGGTTTTAATCGACGCTCGGGCAATTTGTTGGCCGCTGCTCATGACGGTGATCTGCGGATTTGGGACATACGCAAGGGCAGCTGTCCCACACATTATATAACAGCGCATCTTAATCGCGTGCATGGCATCAATTGGAGTCACAAAAGGGAAACGTGCCTGGCTACAGCCAGTCAAGATTGCACCGTTAAGTACTTTGATGTGTGCAATCCAAGGCGAGCTGAGAAGATTATAACCACACTATCACCCGTATGGCGAGCACGGTATACGGTAAGCGAAAAAACCAGTGTAACCTGTTTGAAAACTATAGATGGTTTTGTTTTTAGCCCATTGGCAACGGTTTAGTGAGCATTGTGGTGCCTCATATGGGTCGTGGCGAGAACAGTCTTCTACTGTGGAGCAACAGCAAGCAAACGGATCCAATTTGCTCATTTGTGGGACATACAGATGTTATTTTAGACTTTGCCTGGCGACCAAACCACGAAGATTCTACAGAAATTGTAAGTCATGCAATATTACTAAATCGAAAAAATATTTACTTGCTTTCGAAAACTTGCAGGAATTGGTCACCTGGTCGCGTGATCGCACGCTACGTGTCTGGAAAATTGATGATACAATGTTAAAGCTATGCGAGCCTTCGCTAGATGAAGATGAGGAGGGCGATTCGTCACGCTACGAGCCGGAGTTGAGTGAATTGCGGGCTCTTACGCCGCCTGAGTTTTTGCATACACTGCAACCGCGCACAATAACGGCTGCCTCGTTGCCAATTGCGGCGACACTGGAGCCAGGTGCTGGTGCTTCCAATACACTGCCCATGGCACGATCACCTAGCTTTGGCGGTGTTTATGCGCGTCGCGAGGAGACGCATATTGCACGGTCCTTAACAGATCAGCCAACGTGTTCACTGCAGCACGAATTCTCGCTGCTGAACACAAATATGCCGCATGTGGATGTGGATATGTTGTGTGCGATTAAACGATATGCATGCTTTAAGATCTGTGCCGCGGATCATACGATCATATTGCAGGTGACATTCCCAACCGCCTATCCAAGTCCAAATGTGCCGCCAGATTTTCAGTTATGCCAAGGCACAACCTTGTCCAATGATGTGAGTGGTGTGCTTCTTAAAGTGTTGCGCACCAATGCCCTGCAGCGTGTCAAGAAATCACGAAGCTGCCTGGAGCAATGTCTGCGTGCTCTGGTCACCGCAATGAAGAAGCGTGTGACAGCGTTTGTCGGTGTTGGAGCGGATCGCAGTCAACTGCTCTTGCAATCACCAAGATTGGAGGGTGCACTATCTAGTGCGCTGCACGATGCCTGCATACCATTTCCACGCACTTCGGGAGTGCAATTTAATGCGATTGGCATGCTCACCACCTTTGCTCAGGTGATGAACACCAAGCGGTTGACGTTGCGTCAGCATCAGGCCATAACGCCGCGTACGTTGAGTGCCATCAATGGCAGCGGATTACTGGGCAATGTGATGTCAACAACAACGCAACGGGATCCGAACGCCTCGTTCTATCTGCAGGAGCGCATGATTGCCTGCAAGCGTTTGCAGGGCAAACAGCGTGTAATGCGTCAAATCAATGGCGCCAGCCCAGTTGTTCACATATACGATGCCAGCCAGTTGCTTCACATTAATCGGGATATGGCACGCGATTTTACGTTGGATAAGCGAAACATTGTCGAAACGTGTCGTCGCAATAGTGAAATTTGTCGCACACACGGCCGACTTGATTTGGTGCCAATTTGGCTGTTGGCAGAACTAATAGCGACGCCTCATGTGCCGCACGAATCGGCAATGAGTTGTCAGATGCTATTCTATAAGGATCCGTTCAAAAAATCACTACTTGAATCGCTTATAATGCACTATGCCAGCGCTGGGGATGTTCAAACGGCTGTACTTTTCGCCTGCCTCTTTGACAAGTGTCCAGCGGCGATGGTGAGCATGGACATGGAAGCGGCCACCTGCCGCCTACCCGCACAGCTCAATGCACAATTGTCACCATACCATACCGTTCTGCCGCTGGACTTCAAATCATCTGCACAGGTGCGTGCATCGACAGGCACTTGGCAGCAAATTAAACATTTGCGCAGCAATTCATGGTCCGATTCGTTGGACTGGCTGGACTTTAAGCTTGGTCAGTCCGATGCATTTGCCTGTTCGCTAATACGGCGCACCAAAATGCCGCTATTCGATCAATTCAAGCGCGCTTACGCTGATGTCCTTTTTGGATGGCAGCTGCTCTCGAAGCGTGCGGTTATCCTCAAGCACACATTGCACACGCCGGCGCCATCACAGGGCGTTGAATTTGTCACTGAGTGTGCTAGCTGTGGAAAACCAAAGCGTACGCCCAAATGTGAGCTCTGCAAGCGACCTGTTTTAATATGCATCCTGTGCTGTCTGCCAGTGCGCGGTGCATCAAATGCGTGCCTTTCCTGCGGCCATGGCGGTCACATGCAGCATATGATGCACTGGTTTGAGGTTGGATATAACATGAACTGCAATATTCGAAACTATCAACTTTTACTATTCATTTACAGAATCACACGGAATGTGCCACGGGCTGTGGCTGCAGGTGCCTTCAACGCACTTCAGAGCTGCTGACTTTTATAAGCTGATTTTTGATGGTGCTTTATTTGGTTGTTTTTTTTTTTATGTCTTCAAGACAAAATATTGTAATCTTTGCATATATATGACGATAAAATACAATTATTATTTAAACATTATGTCGCTTGTTTAAATAATGGGAACCCTTCGTGTCCGAATGCAATAATTATTTATTCGTTTTCAAATACATACAGAGTTAAATTAAAATTAATAATTTTCTTACGTTTTTTTTTTGTCATTTTGTTTCGACTTAACTTAATAATTACGCAATTACTTGTAGTTTTGTAATTCTTTTAGTTTAGCAATCATCAAATTTGTTCGCCTCTCGCTTAGAAAGCCCGGTATCGTTATAGTTAAAAAATATTTGAAATGTAATTCTATAGCTCTGCTTTAACATGTATTTTACACTTCGATAAGCGTCATAATAAATGGAAATTTTATATATAAACCGCGCATAAAGAACAAAAAGAAAAATACTAGAAACTTTTTTTTTAAATATATATCTTAAAAGAAAAGACACAACTTATTGCAATTTTTGATCACGTAAATTGAACTCGCATGTTGCCGTTCATCTCACGACGAGAGTTGAGATATTAAAAAAAAAATTAAAAAATACAAATATATACGCACAAGACAGTTATTAACAAAAGAAAAAAATCGAGAAAAAACTTTAAACTTACGTTGACACAATATAGATAAATTGGGAAAAAAAATCGAGAAAAAACTTTAAGCTTACGTTGACACAATATAGATAAATTGGGAAAGGGTATCGAGGTCTAATGGAAGCTAGAGCTAGAGACGGTTCTTATGGGATGAGCTACTTAACTACAAAAAATTTTTGTGTTTATATGTTTGTGTGTGTTCAAGTGTATGTGTGTGTGGGTAAGTTTGCAAAGTTGAGAGTTCGAGTTGTTGTCAGTTCCAAACGCTGGCGGTTGCCGCAATGTCACAATATCATTTAAACTGATCACGATATGTGGCACTGCACATGGCGATTAACAAGCGGACATTACTGCATTGCGGACTCTTCGGGAAATTCTTTATAAACATCTGACAGTTGCGATATAACTCGGAAAGCACTTTTGGTGCATGCTCGCGCGTTATCGGATCCGACATATTGATGGCAAGCAGAGCTTCATTGAGATAGCTTTAAAGGAAACACATATTTTTAAACAAAAAACAAAAGCAATATATAACTTATTGTTTACCTCTGTTTATCCTCATTGTGGTTGCTCATGTCCGCCGATATTTGCTGTATGAGCGATAGCAGTACCTTTTGCTCCAGACGGCAGCCTTCTATCGCAAAAACCTGATTGCGGTCAGTGTTGCGTAACGTAAACTCCACCAGATTTAAGTCATTTGCCAGCAATGCCTGATGGAACGCCTTGTTGATTTGTCCCGAGTGGAGCAGCTGTCTAATGCTCTCACGCAGATCGTAGGTGGGCGCCGGTGTAGCTGCCTGTGAGCGCATCGCCATATTCTGGTTGTCCATATGCTTGCGCAACTCGGCTCGAATCGTTTCCTGCACCTGGCGGGCGAGCAATATCTCTAGGCTTTTCACCTCGCGCTGTGTCTCTAGCATGGCATCTGTTAGTTCAGTGCGATGCTTTAGCAAATTCGTCTCCACAAGCTGCTTTAATAGACCCAGCTTATTGCTCATCTCCTCGCTATTATGCGCCTGCGGCATGTGCTGCAGATACGTATTAAACTCCACCATGACTAGTAGCATCAATAAATCATTGATTAGTAAACTTTTTGTTGTTTGTGAGTGATATTTACTTACAGTCTTTGATGCCTATGCTGAACGCTTCGTGTAGCTGCTTGAACATATTCTGCGACGATTTCTCATAGGCCGGTATCAAAGTACTGCTCATTGATTCAATAAATGCCGTTTGCAGGCTAGTTTGTACGCCAATCAGTACAGATTTGCCAAATGCGTCCAGAAATTGCTAAAATAAAATACAGATATACATCATGTTTGTACTGTTGCAAGAGTTGTGTTTATGTTTTAAGGCATACCTTGCTCTTGACCACCTGCGCTATATTCTCCTTGACAGTTTTGTCAAACACATTCAACTTTTGCACAATTTCCAGCTGCATTTGGTTCTGTAGCTGGTCCATTTTGGCATTGACACGCGGCAGCAACTGACGCTGCAGCTCCATATTCAGAACATTGCCAATGATGTCTGTAAAGTGATTCATTACATACTGGTTTAGCACTTGCAGTATTGAATCGCGTAGCTCACGATTTTGAGTTTCACTATAAAATTAATAATTAATTAATAATAAAATCGGGTCAGTATGAACTTTTAGGAGATTATTTTCTTTTTAACTAACCGCGCATGCAGGAATTCAGCTAGTTTCTTTTTATGCTCGTTTTCGTAACGCTTGAGATATTGTTCCATTAGTTTTGACAATTGCATTTCAATTTTGTAGGCCAATTCGTTGACGCTCTTGGGCTGCAGGGCGGACGCAGTGCTACTACTGCCAAGTTGTTGCAGCTGCTGTTGTTGTTGATTCAGTTTGCTAACCTCATCTTCCAGTTTATTGAGCTGTAGTGATTGAGCCTTGACCAGATCTGTAACGTTAAATTATATATTTAATTCTGACACTTTAAGGCCAGAACCGTATTTCATACTCACCCAATAGTAGATCCAGTTTTGCATTCATCTCTGGGTTCCCAGCGGTATTCTCCATTGATGTATTGTGGCTACTGTTGTTGTTGTTACTGTTGTTTAATGTTGCCGTCGTGTGGCTGCTGCTGCTGCCGAGTGTGGGCGGGACGTTGCCATTGTTCTTATGCTGCACAGCTTGTGACATGATTTGTGCAGCATTTAGCAGCTCAGCGGATTTTTTAGTCGGCTGCAGATTGGAGTCTTGTGACAACCAATTGGAAGCGGCAGTTGCTTCCTCGACGGCTTTAAGCAGTGGCGATGATTTGGCCAACTCCTCGTCCTTTCTATAAATCGAAAATTACATTTAAAATTAATAGAACACTGCCCATTTACAGATAGACACTTACTTCTTTTCCACTTTACAAAGCATAAAGTATGGATTTTCCTCATCAGATTCAAGGTTCTCCAATTCTGCCTCGTAGTCATCGGCATCCTCTTGGGTGGCCATTATCTCTTGCACCTCACGGCTGGGACTAGAGCCGCCACTAGCCAAATTTTCAGCAGCATTGCGTTCAGGATTGCGATCAATGGCAATAAACTTTTTACGCGCCTCCATTTTGTCTATCAGTTTCTGCTGCTCACGATCCTCAATCAAAGTGTTGTTCACTAGGTTTAAAATAGAGGTATTGACTTGGTCCGTGGTAGTTGCGGTGACTGTGGCCAACATACGCAATGTGTTAAGCACCTGCGAATTGATGGTGGATGGATCTACACTGGCGGCAACAGTACTTGTTGCAGCAGTAGTGGAACTGTTAATGGCATCAGTGCCAGTTGTGTTGCTGCTAATGCTGGTGGTAGTCAAAAGCATGGTTGGATTTGTAACGCTACTATCGCCAAAAGCAAACGGTATCATCTGATTGAGCTGTGGGAAAGCGCTGCCGTATTGGGGAGAGGACGAACTCGATTTGCTAGCAGTTGTGGCATCCGGCAATGTTGCCGAGGGTGCCGTTGATGTTGCTGCGACAGCAACAGCCACCCCTGAACCTGATATCGAGCTGGCTGAGTTAAGTTTGGACTTGGCGAAGAGTGCATCCAATGGCACAGCACCGGAACTGCCGCTGCTATTGTGCGGTGAACTGGGCTCTTGCTTGACCTCACTGACATGGAGCAGACCGTCGGGCGACAATGAGCGTTTAGTGCTGGCATTCGTATTATTGCTGCTATTTAAACTACGCTCGAGTTTTATCTTTTCGGGCACCGATGGCTGATAAATTATCTGGCACTCCTGCAGGCTCTTGGCCTGCACAACAAACATGTGCACCACTAAAGCATCGGTGGTTGCATTGCTCTCATCATCATAATCGTCCGGCTCCTCAAACGGATAGTAGCTCTCATTTGTGCTCTTTAAGCGACGCATGCTGGCATTGACAATTGAAAACGATAGAATGCCCGAGCTGAGCTTAAATTCCGCTATGTTTTGAATGCGTAGTTCGGCTTCAGTGTTGCCAGCACCGCTGATCGCACCGCCAGCATCGCTGCCATTATCTGAGTCGTTGCTGTCGCTGTCTGCATCGTTTGTGGTGTTGCTGGTGCAATCTGTGCTGCCAATTTGCATAACATATACGGCTAGGGATTCAAGACTGGATATAACCAAATAATTGGCACTTCGATCAATACCAGCTATGAACATGTTCGGCAATGGACTGGTCGGAATTGAGGCCATTACATTGACTGTTTGCAGGCATTCCCAAAGAGAGCAGTTCCATAGTTTGATTTCTGTATTGTGATCGCTGGTGGTGATAACATACTGCCAGTAGGCACTGTCAAAAGAATACATTATTTAGTTTATTCAATAATATTATTTTTAGGAAGTTGTAAACTTACTCCCCCACTGGTTTGTTTATGTTATCGAGAAAGAAGAGCGACGCCACTGGCTTGCCGTCGTGCGGCTTCCATTCGTGCAAGCAGCGATGATTACGCACATCAAACAAATAAATTTGATAGAAACGAACCAAACCATCGTTAAAGGCAGCTGCAACGGCTGAGCCATCCGGCGACAGCGCAACGCACGTAACCAATGAATCCATCTCAATTTTCAGATATCCCGTTTCTAAAGCCGATGGCTTAATCTGAGTGCGCTAAATAAAACAATTGAAATGTAACACTACAGTTCTTTTCTCGTGACTGTTTACACTTACGGCGTGCTCGTTCATAATCATTCGGATTGAAAAACATTGAAATTGTTTACTGCGTGACCATATCAATAGCTGTTTTTGATCCGAATCTTCGTAACGAGTACCACTTCCGCTAGTATTCTTGCTACTGCTGTTGGTGCTCTTTGTTATGTAGGGACACCAGGATACCATATCGTATTCGGGCGAATAGTTGGCAATTGGATCATCCACTTTAACCACAAGTTTGCATATCAAATTGCCATCGATTAAATCGATTTTGTACACAAACAGTGAGCTCACATCGATGACCGCCAGGGTGCGTTCGGCTTCACTATGGGCAAATTGGAGATCTAGTACCTCACCATTCATGCCCTTGATGAGGGCTCGCTGGCTGGTGCTGGTGTTGCACACACGAACCATGCCCTCCATGCCAGTCGCCTTGTTGTTAACTATAAATGTTTATGTATATGTATATATAAATAAACGTCTATTAAGATTATGTCATGCAATAACAACAAACTGTTAAACATTTCAGAACCATAATAATTATTTAAGCTCATGTATCATATGGTTAACTGCTAATTAGATTGACATTTAAAATAGAAGATATTTTGTCTCTTATAACTTTTGGATGTTCGATTTCACTAATAATTAATGAAAACAACAAATTGTAGTCCGAAAGATCCGAAAATTTGATGCTTTACAAGAGCTTAATTATCAATTAATTAAACCAAATTAAGTGGGCGAAATGTCAGCTACATATTTTAATTTGATTTGATTCAACATCAAAAATAGTTTAAAAGTTTTAAAAAACGGTACAATTACAAATTTAAAATGCAATTAATACGTGCCCGCATCAATAAATTTCTATTAAGCATAAGTCAATGCAAACAAATAAACCTGAACCTATTAAAACAATATAAATGATTTAGTTAAACACTTACCATTAATGGCATAGGCCAGATGTTTTCCGTCGCGATGTACGGCCACCAAATGTCCTGGATAATAGTATTTGTTCTCCCATTTATAATCGACAACATTTTTTAGCTTCACTTTGGACGAGCCACGAAAATGGGAAATGCCACAGCCATAGACTTTCGTATTATTCGTTTTAATGTTATAGCAGCATTGCTTGTCATGTGGTTGAAAATTTCTGTGGAACAGTAGAGTTAATAATAAGGAATATGGAACTGTTGTAAGCAACACCTACATAACTTCAATTTTTTTTCCATCCGTTGGATTGCCATTGGCGACCGCTGGCACTGATGCTGTCGACGCTACTGCCTGATCCAGTTCGTTGCTAGTGCTCATATTGAGGCGGGCGTTTCCAATTAGAATTGTTGTTGCTGTGGTCTGCAAATTACTGTTGCTTGTTAATGCCGTTAAATGAGCGATGTCGGTTGTTGCTGTAGTTGTTTTTGCTTTGCTTTTGCCTTTGCCACACCTAGATGATTGCAATGGCAGCGACTTGCGAAAGATTTGCAGATATGCGATCGCAAAGAGCGAGATTAACATTGACGCATTCACTTACTAGGAAGAGACATCATCTTTTTGTTTACTTTTTGCCTCAACACAATAACATTAGCATTTTTCATTGTGTAAACGGTAAACGTATGTAAACTAACCTGCACTTGAGCGCAGCAGTTTCAGTTTTAGTTGCTCGCTCTTCGAAAATTCGATTATTTTGGAACGCGTGTAAAAATTTTTACATACAACAAGCACGCACGCAGCAATTGTTTAATGCGTTTTACACCATTTAAACAATAAATTTTAACAAATGCACACTTACAAATTATTTCGCAAACTTCGCGAAAATTTGCTCCAATGCCGCAAAGCGCTAGAGATGTGCAGCGGCGTATGCAAAACAATCGATAACAGCATGCGTCCGTTATCGCAAAGCTTAAAGAGTTGCATTTCACCTGATGGCGATTCCAATAAGAATTCAAAAAGAAAAACCGTTGCCTATACAGCATATTATTTATTGCCATTAGCATTTGTAACATCAATTTAATACATTTATCATTATTTATTTAGATGTATATCTGTCAAAACAATTCGCATTTATTACGCTGCAACATAACAATATGTTTACATAGTGCTTAATATCACTTTTGTTTTTGTTTGTCCTTACTTTCGTCATTCACTGCTTTAATTTTTGTAGTTGTAAATCTTTGAAAATGTTTAACAAGTTGAAGATTTCCTTTCCTTGATGACAAGAGAAATCATATACATTATTATTTTATAGATTTTAAGTATGCAAAAGAAAATGCCCACGCACATTCATTTGGATGATATACTTTTTATGTCTTATAAATTCGAAGTTATCATACTTGTGGTCGGGTAAATTAAATAATTTTTCCGTTTCATTTTTTTTTTTGTTTTTTATAAGTTTATACAAATGGCTAAAGAAATTTGATAAATGTACATAATATCAATTCGTGTATACATAGAAAAAGGGTTTTGAAAATATGTATAACTTAACCTAAGCTAAGCTTTGAAGGAAATGAAAATGGATGAAATCGCAAATGGGGGTTTCATCTGTTTGTTTGTTATCAGTTTTCTAATACTTATACATTTAAGCCTGGCTTACGAAAGATACAGTTTATCAGCACATAAATATCATAAATTTTATATGTTTTTTTATTTTTTAATATTTTCATTGCCGGAATGAATGAGAAGGTCGAGGATTAGTTAACATAATGCAACCAGATTTCGAGTTGTACAAAAGTAATAAAGTTAATAAATAGCGATTTAATGCCGTTTGGCAAATAAGTAATACGTTATTTATAGGAGATTGAAATGTGGTTTCTGATTCGTTTGTTTGTATTTGTTTTTGTTGTGAGTAACAAAAAAATGCGTAATGTGTTGCAGGTATTGAAGTACAATTACCGCCACTTTGTGGCCACATATCTAGTCTATGGAGCAGTGTTTCATTTTAAAGCGAAAGAACGATTCTCATTTATAATTACACATTTACACAATTACGTTTTAACAATAAGTTCAATTAGCTTTGTTTGCGCTAAAGAGAAGTATACATAAACTGATCTTCATAAATATTTGTTTGTTTTTGTTTGTTTGTAATAGAGGCGGCATTATTGTTATTCGTTATCTTATTGTTACTTGCATGACAATTTACTTGATTTGATTGAAATTGAGATTTAACTAGCCTAAAATTAAATTAGCAAAAGAATTAAGCAGCGTGCTAAAACGATAATTCGCATAAACGGACGCGCGGTGTCTGCTTTTTTAAATAACTTTGTGTGGTGTGTGTGTGTGTGTGTGTGTGTGAGTGTTTGCGGTGCATGCAACAAACAGAAACAACAACTGAAAACACTGCTTAAACATTTGTATGGCCACTGGCTGACCCAGATGAACCGCCAGTCACATTGGCCGTCACCGGCGCTGATATTGCAGAGCCGGTGCGAGTTGGTGCCACAGTTTCGGCAGCCAACGCTAAACTCTCCAATTTGATACGCATCTCCTCCTTGCGCGTCTGCACGCTAAGCAGCTCGTCACTGAGATCATTGCACAGATGCAGCAGCGAATTGTTTTGTTCACGCAAACGCTGCAGAAGCTCCGTGGTGCTAGTTTGATTCTGCTTAAACGACACATGCCGCAACGAATCACTGATGGCTGTCACACGCTTCTCAAACGTTTCAGCACTGGGCAGCTGTGATGCAGCTGTAGATGTTGTTGATCCACTGCCTCCAACTGCCGATGCTGGCGATTGTGGCTTCCGATAGACCTCAAAAGCTGAAATGCGCTGTTGTGTCTGCAGCGAAATGCGTGTAGGCGGCACAAAAGCAGGTGGCGGTGGCACTGGCGGCAATGAATGCTGCTGCTGCTCAGAAGCGGCATTAGTGCTGCTGTTGCTGCTGCTATTACTGCCATTTAACTGCAAATGAACAACACATTATTCAATGATGTTGATTTAAGTTTAAGCTTGGTTTTCAAATTTGCTAAGCTACTGAATTTTGGAGGCATAACACTAAATAAGCTTTAGCCAATTGCGGATGCATTTGATTTGATTGATGTTTTGTGTTTGTATTTGTCTTTGTTTGTTTACACTTACAACATTCGCATCGTCGGCAAAGTGCGTGAAATCAGCGAAACCCGCTGAGGTTTGCATATCGAAGCTGGCTTGCGCAGTAATCTTAATTAAAATTGGGTTTATATTACAGATGGTTACAAAATAAGTTAAATTAATATGGGGTAGCATTTGGGTAAACACTTATATACATAATCTAAATATTTATTTCGGTGCAGACCGAAAATTTCTATTCAGTTGCAAAAAGGAAAGAAATAAATTTTTTTGTTAAGTTACTTGATTTGGTTGTCTGTTATGTTTTGGAAATCTGTTAACATTTTAAGCTTTTGGTATTTGTGAATTAGGATTAGTGAAAGAAAATATTAACAATCAAACTTCCAAAAACTTTGCTGCTTAAAAGTTCATAATCAAAACATGTTCGAGGATATAAAAGACACAACAGACACAAATAACGATAATCTATACATATAAAATCTATATGTATATGGTTTAGATTTTTATATACGTATGTGTTTATATTTGACTCACTTCCGGTTGTTGTGCACCAGCAGTGCCAATTTTAAACTTGTTTAAGTCCAAACTACTGCTACGCGCATGTCGGTGCGGTCGTGGCGGCGGCAATGGCGGTGGCTCTTTCTTGGCAGATGCTGTGTTCGATGCATAAACGATTGGCGCCGCCTGCTCTGGCGGCTCATTGACACCAATGGAACCAATGCTGGGCTCACGTTGCGGCGGCGGTGGCAAGGCACCAATATTCTTTGCCGGCAGCTTTTTTGCCTGGGGACGTTGTATGGCACGCAGATCGTTGCTTTGAATCGATATAGAGTCACGATCGCGATGCGTTACACTATGATTATTATGTATCGCTGCCATAGTTGCTACAGCTGCAGCTACAGCTGCTGTTGTTGCTATAGGTATTGCCTTAGGACTGTCCTCTCGAAGCACTACAACACCATCCATGTCATTGGCACTTGTGTTTGCGACTTGCTGACTCGATTGTTCACCGGATGAGGCAATGGCTGTGCCTTAAAAAAGTATATGTTTTATAAAGTTTTATCTAAAAAAAAACAAATGAACTTTAAAACATACCGATTGGCGTTACACGCAACGGAACGGGATGTAAAATTTGAGGATTTGAGCCCACATCTTGGGCAGTGCGTTTCATATCAAAGAGCGCTGGCTTCAGGCCGGGACTAGATACGGCTGGGGCAGTTGCAGCTGCACCAATAGCAGCAACTGCTGCAGCACCACTTGCTGTCGTTGTGGGAGATTCGCTAAACTTGGTCCATTGACTGGCATCGTTAGTGGCACCGGCAACTGCTACGGTTGATGCTGCTACTGATTTTTCAGCGTTTGGCGAATTTGAAATGCTGCGATTCTTAAGCACTGGCGGCGTCGTTGTAGTAGTCACTTCACGTCGAGAACTGCTATTACTAGCCTGCGACGATGTTGAGATGCTACTCATGTTCATAATGTTCTTATCGTTGGGTAACGGGCGTGACTTTGCTTGCGAGCTATTTATAATAGTATTGTCAGTGTGTTCGTCATCGTCGTCGTCATTTAAGTGCAGGAGATCAGCCTCAGGCGGCTCTTGAGGTATGTGCGCCGTTGATGACGACGACGTTGACGATAATGTTTTAGCCAGAACATTGGGATGCAGACAATGGGGCAAACTGCTCGGCAATGGTATGTTATTACGACGAAGCACAACCAGATGCATGGCAGCTGTGAATTCGGATAGACTTAGTGCACCATCGCGTGTCACGTCGCACAGCTGCCAAATGTGGCGCAGCTCCTCAACAGGAATGCGGCTTTTCTCAAAGAAGTTGCTGTACGAAACAACAAAGAAAATAAATTCAACTGATTTCTTAAAACAATGTTTCAAACTTACCGCGCCGCCTGACCGGAAAGCAAACCGTGCGGATCACGCTGCACAGCGCGGAACTGTTTGTTGTAATATTCACGCTGCTCGGGTGTGATTTGATAGAGCGTGATTAGTTCGCTTTCGTTGTCGTCATCGTCACTGCTATGACGATCCGAAGACTCCTCCTCGGTGCCCAATAGTTGACGATGCTCATCACCGAGCAAGCCCTGCCATAGAGCATCCTGTGCCCAGGGACGCTCCGCAACGCTGTTAGTGGGTGTTGGACTATCACTGTTTGTGCTCCACGCTTCTGGTGAGCCACCAGTGCCAGCGCCACGTCGACGCTGAGATTGAACACAAGAAAAATAAGATTATGTTTAAAAAAAATATAAGTGAACAGATGTAGTATATACAAATTATGACATGATTATAATTAGTAACACATTTTATCTTAAGTCTAATTGCTTAAGCGTGATATTATATCTTATCTACTATAATACGCACAGTTTCGCGACTGCTGCTGCTGACAACAGCAACATCAGCGCCTGCCAGCTCATCAAAATTATCGCCACAGCTAGATTCATTTTGCTCTACTTCAGAGTCGGTGCTGGGCACATCCGAAGCGTCCTGTAACTGATCGAGCTGTTGTTGTTGCTGCTGTTGCTGCTGAGAATTTCTTCGCAGTGAATTGCGACGATCGGTGGGCGGCGGTGGAGGTAGTACACCAAGCCCATTATCACATGCTATGCTCGCTGGCGCTGTGGCTGCCTCCTTCCAGCCAAAATGCGGCAATGGCAATGGCACAGTGGCAGCTATTAGCTCTTGACGCAACGGCAGCGCCTCCTGATGCGCAGCAATAAGCTTGAGGCATGAATAGAACTGGGCGCGAGAGATGTGTAAAGCAGTTGCCGGTATGCCAGCTAATGCAGTGATCTATTAAAAAATATATGCACATCATAATTAAAAATTCACGATACGTGTATTGGACCTACCTCAATCACCGTCTCGTTGGCAATGTCCGCTGAGCGAAAGAGTTCCGTTGCTTTTAGCATCGGCACCTTGCCAGTATTTTCCACGTCGCAGCATTGAAACAGCTCACTATAGAATCGTGTCTCAGGCTCCGTGAGCGTAACCTCTTCCATAGCCGCCAACTTGTTGCTGCCAATCAATCGTCTTTCTCTCGTTTGGTATTAAGTTAACCACGCCCGTTCCTCCTTTGACGGCAGCAGAGCGACTAAAACAATATCAAACTGTTTGTTTATTTTCACTTTACTAAACAAACTGGCTCGCTGGCTGCTCTCAGCTGTGCTTCGCTCCCCCCGCCTCGTTTATTTTTCGTGCAGCGTAGGTGGAAAAAAAAGGGCCAATGAGACAAAAACGAAACTAAAATCCCGAAAAGCAGCAGGTTTGGCAACGGTTTTGCAAGCACTACACAGCCACCACAGCCAGCTAATTGAATCTGCACATTAACGCATGACTCGGCACAGGCAGCACAGTTGTTGGATTCGAGTTTAAGCTTTCTTAATACTGCACAATTTATCAATAATAGCAGATTTTACACGAATTTTTCGCAAACTGTTGTGCACTGATATCGATAACTTTGGATAGATAGGGGTGGCCTAGTTTACGGTACCCGATACTTGGTAACAGTAACGAATATACATTTTAGCTGGTAAATTCATAACTGTTATTTTTTAAGCACTTACTGAACAGGAATAGCAATTAAAAATAATAGTATCCTGCCTGTTGAATGAAATTCAACTTATGAATGCGAAAATTTTTAAAATTACAGCATATCTCTTTATATAAATCTCTATCAAAACTAGACTCTTGCAAGACGAAAAGATATTCTACAGCCGCTAAGCATTGGTAATAACAAAAGAATATTCTTTGATTAATGGGACAGGGTAGAATTAATATAATTCGCTCATCTCTAACTTCGATAACGTAAATTTTGTTGTTATCTTCAAAGCGATTCTTAGGCAATTTAGTGTTTAAATATATGCGAACAAAGGATATAAGTGCCTAAAACAAAGATATTATCATAGTGATATTGCCATAAGCTAGTCAATAATGTTCTCGCGAAAAAAGCCAGAGCCAGCAAAGCGTCGTCAGCATGACTTGTCCCAGGTACAAATAACAACCGCATATGTCAAATAGTCTATTTACTAATATGAGTCATGCCCTACCTCTCATCCTCACGCATACGCACAGTTTGGATTTACGGAAATACCAGATGACTTTGATCCCAGCGCTGGCTTCGGTGATGATGATGGTGGCGATAGTGATTTAGAAGCTGAGCTGGCGGCAATAACCAGCGGCGGTGGGGGGTCAAAACCCAAAGCTAAGCCCAAGCCACAATTTTTGCCTAGCAGCGATTTAGACCGGATGATTGCAGATAGCTTGCGTGACGTCAGTGATGATGATGACGATGATGCGTTGGAGAATGATAGCGACCTGCTAGGCGAGCTGCATGGCATTACAGGGGTTGAGGAAGACGAGGAACCAGTTACTGCTGTTACTCCCCCAGCTGCAGCTGCTGCGTTGGAACCGGAGCCAGTGCAGACGTTTTTGCCGACAACCACAGTGGACACATTAAGCATAATAAACCAACGCATAGAGATGTACAAACAGGCAGAGGTCAACGCAAAGGCCGCTGGCGAAGCGGGCAAGATGCGTCGCATTGCACGTGGCCTCAAGACGCTTCAGGATCTACAAAAGCAGTCTGCAGCCGGAAAGACCATCAATGTGGATGATATACCACCCGAGGTGAGTTTAAAACCAGCGGAGCCGGCGGCAGTTGCTGAACCAACAGATGAGCCAAAACAGCCAACGCGTGCTGCGCCAGCTCCACCTACGCCGAGTTCACCACCAGAAGCAGTTGCGCCAGCTGCCACGCCTAGTTTACCGCCTGCTGCAGCAGCAAATCCCTTAGTCTCAGACATGCGCAGTCGCCAAGCTGAATACAAATCTGCTGCCGTGCAGGCCAAGCGTAGTGGTGACACAGCTGCTGCCCTCCAGTTTCTGCGCGTAGTCAAGCAATTCGATGTGGTTGTGAAGATGTGCGAAGATGGTCAGGAGGTGGATCTGAGTGACATGCCGCCGCCGCCCGGTGAATTTCTCACTTTTATGGCCAAAATACAGGGTGGACCAAGTGCAGAGACACCAGCTCCAGAACCAGAAACCGCACCAGCAGCACTTGTTCCAGCGGCAGCTGTAGAGCCGCCAGCAGCGGCCACTTCTATGTTGGAGGCACTACAGCAGCGTTTAGCCAAATACAAGTCTGTAGAAGAGGCAGCCAAAGCAGAGGAAAATACCAGCAAGGCCCGCCGCTTTGGACGCATTGTCAAGCAGTTTGAGGATGCTATCAAGCAGCATAAGGCAGGCAAATCTGTACCCTATGACGAGTTGCCCGTGCCACCAGGCTTTGGGCCACTTCCCACAGCGGATGCTTCAGCAGCGCCTACACCAACGTCACCAATGTCGCCCAAATCAGCGCCAGACACAGCAAGTACTTCTGCAGACGGCACACCCTCAAGCTCTGCCGCAGCGACGCCCACAACTGCACGTAAGGCGCCAACACCGCCGCAGCCCAAGGAGCTAACGACACGCACCTCGGGCAATCATCAGAAAAGCAATCTGGCCGAGCAACAAATGAAATTGCTTCTCGAGCGGCAAAAGGAATTCAAAATGGCCGCCGTAGCAGCCAAGAAGGCGGGTGAAATTGATCAGGCCAAGGAATACCTAAAGATCTACAAAGGATTCGATTCGCTGTTAAATGCGGCTAGCAGTGGCTTACCTGTGGATTTGAGTACGGTAACTTTACAAGGGCTCTGTTATAAATTATAAATTTTTTATTAACCTTATATATATATTTTTAGCTGCCAGTGCCACCATCGGAGCGGGACGGTTTGGAGGCATCGTTTGCTATTGTATCTTCAGAGGAATATGATCCGGGAGATGATATTTGCGAGATCGGTGTGCGCATGGAGGAGCAACTAGCCAAGCAGCTAATGATGTGCAAGAACACTCGTGATCACCACAAGGCCATGGGCGATGTAGCTGGCATGAATCGTTTCGAGAATCTCGCACTGACCGTGCAAAAAGATTTGGATTTGGTGCGTTATTCCAAACGCAAGAACCTAACACTGCCCAAATTTCACTACGAAAAGCGCTCCTTCAACATTGTTCACTGCAACACGGACCTGACAGACAATGAGCTCGAAGTTGTTGTTGTCCGTGGTATTAACTATAATGTAGCGAATCCCAGAGATGTGGACACATACGTGCGAGTTGAATTTCCGCTGTTGAATGTAAGTTGGCAGCATTGGACTTTTTACTGATTTCTAACACCGTTTTATTGCTGCAGGATGAGTCTTTTAAAGCAAAAACCAATGTGATCAAAGATACAGACACTCCTGACTACGATGAACGTTTTAAGGTTGATATTCAGCGTAGCAATCGTCAGTTTCAGCGCATCTTCCGTCGCCATGGCGTCAAATTTGAGATCTTATCGAGAGGGTGAGTCCGTCCCACATGATTTGTAGTCCTTGTATCAAACATAATCTTGAGCACAATATAATTATTAACTTTTACTAATGCCTATCGCATATGCATAATAATTAACCAAAGGTGAAGCGAACAAAACTCAAGTAGAACTCATTCCAAGTACACTTTACTTACGTGCTAAGTACTCTAATAACTCGTTCTTACTTAATATCTTTTTAACTATTAAAATAAAGCAGTTCATAATTAAATGGATCTTAGATTTGTTATGACTTTTCTAAACAAACCAATTTCTCTTTGACTTTTACAAATATGATGATAAAATAATTTAATGTTCCTATGGAAAAAAATTTGAAATATTTTTTTCGAAATTTCGCATTAGTTAAATAAACTGCAATACGATTTGGTAATTTGGTCTCTGCTTTTTAAAGTAAGAGAACTTTGTTAGTTACAAAAACAACTATTACTTCTATTTGTTTTTCTTCGTATAATAATTTATATATTTTCCTGTATAATTTAAAATTTTTTTACTTAGTCACAGAGCTTTGCAAAGTTTTGAGTTGTAGCACACTTGTTGCTTTCCGCATATTCATTGTTGCAAAAACTAAACCAGTAAGAAAAAAAAATGTTTTAATGAAATTTGTTTTACCAACTTTACGCCACAAATCCCAACAAAACTCATTTCAAAATACGCTCAATGCTACGCAAATTGCTAAAATAAATAAAAATAAAATAAAATAAAAAAAATCAGCTGCAGTATTGATTGTTGTGGACTAAGTCGTAAACTGCCAATATGTTGTTTCAGAGGATTCTTACGATCCGATACGCTTATTGGCACAGTCAATGTCAAATTACAGCAGCTGGAAACAAAGTGTGATATCCATGACACCTACGATGTAAGTAGACACAACTTACAAACACTATATTGTTACTATAATATATTGAATACTTTGGTTTCTCAGCTGATGGATGGTCGCAAGCAAGTGGGCGGCAAGCTAGAGATCAAAGTGCGTGTTCGGAACCCCATATTAACCAAACAAATAGAACACATCAACGAGAAGTGGCTGGTGCTGGATGCCGAGGGATGAATACTGTTTATAGTTTGTACGTTCCATTTTTGTTCGCTTTGGCCATCGGTGCATTAGCAAAAAAAAAAAAACAAAGACACACACGTAATCCACTTTATATATGTGTATAATGTATATATATATATATATATATTTATATAAATATTTATGTATATGAGATACTTGTTTGTTGACAAGGTGCTGCGTTGCTCTGAAGATTTGTGCCCCATTTAATGTTAACATTCCCATTCCAGAAAGTTGTATCAGATAGTGTGGAGATTTTTGTAGAGAGAACAGCGACAGCAAAGCCTGATTATGTTACATCTAATATGATGTCCGATATGCTATTTAACCCATACAATATAATGAATTTATATGTACTATATGTTCTTTGATAAAGTTGTTTGCTTAAATTATAATTCCACATATTCGACTATTTGTGAAAAGGCGCTGCTCCCATTAAACACATCTACGCCGCGTACCTTATAAAAACCTGTAAAAAAGCAAAATGTAATTTAATGCCTAAATAAGTTGTTCTTTCCTGTTTACGGCAACATACCATTGACGCTGCTATTAAGGCCTGGTGCATATTGAAACGATGGATAGGGCAGATGCCAACCCATCGAGATAAGCTGCCACTCGGAGCCGGCTCCCTCCCTAAACCACACTTCATAGCTCCTCAAGCACTGTGTGGACCGCCCCTGTTCGGTCCAGCTAATGAAGACCTCACGTTTTGTCACCTCTTGAATTTCCAGTTTCTGCGGTCGTTTTAATTTCGGCCATGCACCCGAACAAACACGCAACAGCATTACCCAGGGCAGCGGTAAACTAGCCGAATTGACAACCAGCTCACTGTTATACTGCCAAATGGGTCCCGTCTCGTATAGCCTTGGTGTTTGCGCCCTTCGCATTGCCTCACGTAAAGTGGCATTGGGATATGCAGGGCTGCCAGCTAATTGCCACACATGCAACGGATCTGTGCTGTGCGGCACCAGCAGCTCTGTTATGAATGCCGATTCGTTTGCAATAGACATGTTCAGTGTGTATTTGTGATGAAAGGCTGTGAGCTGTGGTCCCGCTTGCTCGGGACTAAGGAATATGGTTGCCATATACTGTGCCATGCCATTGCCTGAGATGCTACGCAGCACTTGCACACTGTGTTTACTATCCATATTCACTAGCTCCAGATCAGCTGCACGTGTGCCCAACTTGGCCAACATGCCAAGGGCAGCATATACAGGTTTCTGCACGAACTGAGAATGCGGCGGTAGCGTCTCATTCATACGAAAGTGTGCCAATAATGTGCTGCAAGAAAAACATGAAACGAAGCAGATTATTAAAAAGAAATATGATAAAGTTTTTATGTAGATAATGATAATCTATTTTTTGGCTTATTTCGTTTAAAAAATGTATGAACATTTCCTAGGCACTCATAAGTTAATTATAGTTCCTATTGGAATTTTGTTCTTTCCCTTGTTAGTCTCAGTTTTTGCAAGATTCGCTTGGCATTCGCATTTAAATGGTTAACAGAATAACTTTCTTACCGCTGATGAAACTCATGTGGATGATAACTGAGAAATGCATTGTCATGGCTAATAGACTCCAGTTGGGACATCACACCTCCAGCAAGTTTGGCATGCCAATGCTGCATCACAGTGGACATTAAAGTTGCCGCATAGCGAACATCGGCTTGGAAGTCCCTCGGTGTGCTCCAACCAGCAATTGGATCAGCTTCACTGCAACAAAGTTAAAAGCATAAAATAGTTTCTATTGTATCTGAACTCACTCATTGGCTACTGGTAGCTGCTGCAGCTTTGGATAGTCCTGATAGACTTTGGTCAGTAAAGCCAGTGATCCATTTAGTATTTCGGTGGCGCTACCATCGAGACCCTTGCGATGATAGGTAAGTATATCGACGGGACACTTGGCCAGCTCCCGATTGCACACATCCAACAGTTGCCAGCATAGCGGGTGACGTTCCTCCGACTTGAACAGACCCGCGGGACCACGGAGAGCACGATAAAGTTGCTGTTGCCGCTTGGACTTACGCCTGCCTCCGGCTTTGCTCAGACCACGACGCACCGCCTGCACATAATCCAAATAGGATTCGGCCGTAAAATTTATGCGATTGTAGTTGCGCAAATCTGGCTCATTCCATGTCTCAAAGCGCCAGTTGGACAAACGGGCAGCACCATGACGAGCTTTGAATCAAACAAAACAGCAACACTAAATATAAAACTTGAAAGTGTTTGCAAACTTTACCTATTTGATGATTGATAATGCTTTTCACGAAGTGCTCCCAGAGAAACCAATTGCGTTCGGGATTGGCTGTAAACACATGGCCAGGATTTGCCATAAATTCCACAACTGGCGACAAATGCAACTCTTGCAGCAAGTCCACAAACTTATCGAACTTTTCAAACTCATAGCGGGGCACGCCCTCTGTGCTATATTCCAGAAATTCAACAAGCTCCAGCAGCCAATGAATGCGTACATGAGTTACTGCTCCAACGGGCAATGCGGCAATCTGGCGAAGATTTAGCTGCACAGCTTTTGATTCCAAGGTATCACTGATAGCTCTGTGATTGATATCACCAGCTGGACAGAAACCGACGCCCGTCCAGAAGTGCGGCAACGTATGATAAACAACATCGCCACTGGTATAGTGGGCGTGGCTATGCCATGGAGCAACCAACACCTGGAGCACAACCAACAGCAACAGCATCCACATTTCGAATCAAATTTGTTTAATTTAATTTACTGTTGACGATGATTATTACTATTATTATTATTATTAATAATAATATTATTATTATTATGTTCGCATTTCACGTTGATTTGCTGATTGTGCTGATGATGCTGATGATAAGAGCTCTCGCCCCAATATAGTACTGTGTGCCTGTATCTGTTTTGCAGTTGGCCGTTGACCACGGCCTTGTTTCGTGACGTCACAGCCAGCAGCCAGAGACTGAGCAACAGCTAAGCAACAGCGTGCCAGTTTCACACAATCTCCCCCTAACGCAAAACAAAATAGATGAAAAATAAGAAAAAACAAGAAATTTGCCGGCGCGCCGCATTGATTGAGAACTGCAATGCCTCATTAGGGGTGGAAAGAAAAAATACCGAGCGATGGCCGGGCACGCGGCAGGTACACATCCACAGCTACACGCATGGGCGTAGAAAGTCAGGAATGGAAGATGTCCAGCAACAAAATTAATCAAAGCTTAAATAAATATATATGTAATAATACTAATTACTAGTAAATTGGTTTAAGTTTAATATCTTATAAGCAGACTTAAACGATTATTTGTATGTGGTTTGTTAATCTTTTTACTATTTTTAACTATTTACTTATGAAGCTTACCCCTAACATACTAGCTATTACAAACATTTTCTACGCCCATGAGACTACACAGCATATCTCAGCTCTCCCAATGGGGGAGTGAAAGGTGTGACAAACATAATATTTTATGCTTGCGGGTGATAATAATACGTACAGCAATTACATGCCATTTTAGGGTGGATTGGTATTATAGATACAGCAAACAGATTATATGCTTAGATCGTATTTGAAAGGCTTTTCTCGCATTTAATTTTCAATTGTTTTCTTACAGCAGCGTATCAAATTTATCAAAGTGTTTATCTTTAAATATCGGATTAAGTTATTTGTAGCTCGATTTAAGCACAATATAGAATATCGATTGACTTTTGTTATGTAGACAAGATTGTAAATTGAAATTTGTACAAATATCCTTATATGATTATAACTAGTAGCTTTCTACTTACAGAATGCGAAAAGAGTTTACTTATCCATTTGATTTAATGACAACAAAAATCAAGAATGGCACCTTTGGTTTTTTCATGATATAAAGGGCGTGGCCACGCCCACTGCTCTTTTGCATATAATCAATAAAACTTGCTTATTAATCTTAATTAATTGGTACTTTGGTATTTTAGTTCAAACCAAGAATGTTTGAACAATGAATGCATTAACAATTATTCATGAATGATAGCTTTCCTTTTCGAATCAATAATACAACCAATTGGATTCGTTGGTGCATTCGTTACTTGTAATGAGTGTTTATTTAGGCAAACAAGCAGGTGTGCGCTTATTTAAAAGCATTGCAATTTCCAATATTAAAAGCTAATGTTAAAATTAATTATTCTAATGGACTCGCCTATCTACATCATGATAAAGAGAGTGCGTTTTCAATCGGTGTCCCACATGAACCCACTCACATACGCATCTAGTTAGTAAAAATCCAAGCGCCTTGTACAGTGTCCTGTCGGCAATGAGTCCTAACACATGGGTAATTGAAATGGCATCGCACAAACCACATCCTAATCCGCAACGCATTCTCCCGAATCGTGTGTCACATTTCAATGATGCATTTGCTCGGCCACCAACAACGGAAGCGAATCTCGAGGCGCCAATTGAGAATCCCGTTTTCGAGGATATCAGCACCATATTGTCGGTGCTAAAGGCAACCGGTTTGCTGCCCATCTATAAGCAGGTGTCCAGCTATGAGGTGGCTCCACCAACTCGATCCAATGAGTTTTATTCATTCTTTGTGCGTGGCGTTATCCATGCCCTGACCATATTCAATATCTACAGCCTGATGACCCCCAATGCTGATCAACTCTTTCATTCGCTGCGCGACACTGACAATGTGAATCAATGGATTGAACTGTTGCTTTGTATTATAACATATACGCTGAGTGAGTTGGGTATAAGCTTTTGGAATGACTTAATATCGTTTTGCTTATTGCTGTTCATTTGTATTCCTAAGCGGTTTTTGTCTGTGCCCGCAATACGAAATCTATTTTGCAGATTATGAACGATATACTCAAACTGGACCAGGATGTGCTGCGTCAATTTGGTGTTGCAATGAGCAATCATTGTAACTTTTCGATCAAATTTCTTGTGGTGATTGTTTGCTGTCAGGCATATATATTAGTGCTACGCATCAAAGCTGTGGAAGGTGACATAACGCCATCTACCTACGTCCTAATTGGATTCTATGCGTTGCAAAATGGATTGTCTGCCACGTACATAGTGTTTGCATCGGCGCTGTTGCGCATCGTTTGTATTCGCTTTCACTTTGTAAATCAGCTGTTAAATGGTTATTCATATGTGCAACAGCGTGGCAAAAGTCATCAGCAGATTCAGGCGCATATGGCAAACTTTCCAGATGAGTCCTTATTCATCTATCGCACACACAACCGACTGTTGCGCATTTACAAGAGCATCAATGAATGCTGCAGTCTGATAATTGTTTGCTTTCTGGGCTACTCGTTTTATACGGTCACCACCAACTGGTATAATCTCTTTGTGCAGATTACCAACAACAAGGGCTTTATTTCGTTTGATATAATGCAGTGGTGTTTGGCCTGGCTGTGTCTGCACACTTCATTATTGACGCTATTGTCGCGTAGCTGTGGTGCCACTACCTTCGAGGTGTGTCTCGAGTCGGTCAACTGATCTAATCACTGGCTAAATAACTTTTCATACTTTTCCAGGCCAACAAAACATCACAAATACTGGCACGTGTCTATGGCAAAAGCAAGGATTTTCAAAATATCGTAAGCTTAGCCTTATCTAACATTGGCAATTAATCAAAAACCTGCCTCTATTCATTTAGATTGATAAGTTTCTAACGAAAAGCATTAAACAGGAAGTACAATTTACAGCCTATGGTTTCTTTGCCATTGATAATTCAACGCTATTTAAGGTGGTTCAACAACGAACTTATTTTATAATCATCATATACCATTAATTTTTGTTACCATCTAGATCTTTTCGGCTGTGACTACATATTTGGTCATATTGATACAATTTAAACAGCTTGAGGAATCCAAGGTTGAGGAAGATGAATGAGATTAAATATAAAGTTTTGCTTAACTTTGCTTTGCTACATATATGTATATTTATTACGTTTACAAGATCTTACGTCAATTTTACTAGTTTCATATATTAATTTATATACTTATTAGATCCACATCTATAAAGCGCACAAGACAATTCAAATACATTGAATGCATAAAAATAAAAATGCAATATTTGTGAGCTTTCTTAATTTAAATAATTAAGAAACCGATGCCATAAATTAACGACTCTTGGCTTAAATACATGTTGCAGCGTTTGGGGGTGATTGATGGAAAAAAAACCACAAACAATTTACAGATTTATGTAAATCGTCATAAACTTGTTATCTGAATGCTGCGCTTTTAAAATCGTGTTGATTTTTTTTTTTTAATAGTTCTAACAGTTCAAGACTTTGGATTTGCGACGAGTTTCTCCAAACATGAATGAACAAGTGCGATCCAATGCAAACGCGCCAACAATATCCACAACCAGCACAGTGAGCAATGTTAGGCGGAACTGAGAATCAAGAAATTAAAGTTTATAAATTATATATTTGTATAACAAAGAGTTACTTACATTCGCTGGAAAGTCAACGATTTCAAAAAATTGAGTCAAGCCGGGCACAACGCCTGTGGTGAGGAACAACACCAATGCAGCGGAGGCGCCAATTGCGCACAAAAGCATACGATTAGCGCGCAGGCTCTCCATAAACGGATGGCCCTGAAATTTAAAATCAATAAAAATTATTAAGTTTATGAAATTTGTTAACTATGCAACTGTTAGACAGACCTTATAGTTGACCGCAATGGTGGCCACCTGCAGCGACACACAAATTATGTAAACTGTGCTGCTGACTATATTCGGATCATATTTTGTTTTCTCTTCTGTATCCATGTCAATATACAGTTTTACTTTGCCAACTCTGCAAAAGACATAAGAAAGGAGTTAAAGCTGTTTATAATTATAATAAAGAAGACATTTACCTGGGTGGCGCCAGTGCCGTGGCTATACTGGTCAAATAGTAAAGTGCACCAAAGTGCACAGCAAATTGTGTGAGTATCGTTGATATGGTATACCAATTGAATATGTTGGGCAATGGTGCCACTTTCGAAAGTGTCTTTAATGGCTGCAATAGACTCATTTTATGAAATACAACTCATCTAACTTCGAGCAGCAACTTACCTTTGAGCGTGTAATGAACAGAAAACAGGCAGCTACAAAAATGCCTTGCATTGTGGCCTGTGTGTCGCTAAATTTCACGCCATCGATGTAGAGCACAGACTGACAATAGGCCTGAATGAGCGCATTCAAGGCCAGAATCTTAAACATCTGCAGTGTGGTGACTAGAGTGCAGCGGCCTTGCTTAATAATGTGGTTCACTATGGGCAAAAGAAGAGGGAGTATTAGATTCAAAGTTTTCAAATTATGTGTTTTGTTTTTTTTTTTACGCACCGCACATAATTGATGATAGTTTGCTTGTAAATGGTGCCGCAATGGATGCATCGCCTAGCTTGACCATTGTCTGTTCCACCATATCGCGCATTGTGTGTTCTAAACGTGCCTGGGTTCGATCAATATGCTCTTGGCGTCGACGCATGGCACGCTCGCGTGGCGTCTGTAGTTGATTAGCGGCCGTAGCAGCGGCAGCGGCTGCTGTCGCAGCTGCATTAATCTGCTGAAGTTCCTGTTCGGTACGTTTGCGCTTTACGGGTGCACTAGTAAGCAATGAGACACCAACATGTGCGTGCTTAAGGGCGCCCACATCATTGGTGCCGTCGCCGCACATAAGAGTATAATAGCCGAGTTGTTTCAGTGTAGTTATGATATACTCCTTCTGCTTGGGCGCAAAGCGAGCACACACGGTTACCTGTGGCAGCAGTTTGAGCATGTAGGAATGATGCGACTGTTTTAGAAAGAGTAATCCCTCGCCGGTGATGCACAAATCATTGGCAGCTAGCAACATAGATATATTTTTGCTGCTCTTAGCATCATCCAGTGGATAGGATCGATCACCGTCAATAGATACCCAGCTCCAGCTGTTCGTACGGCTCTGTTCCGGAGAAGTCAATATCAGCAGCTTTTTGGTTGTAAAACGCAATTCCCGGGCCACGTGGCAGGCGGTCAATGGACTGTCTCCAGTTATCATTAGCACCTTGTGCGATGATTGCACAAGTTCTTTAATAACGGACTTGGAGTCGGGTTTCATGGGACACGAGATAATCACAAAACCAGCAAATTTCAGATCGCATTCAACCTCCTCACGTTTCAATTCACGTACACGTTGACCGCCAAGTGTGCCAAACTCCTTGATGCCCAGCGCCATGACGCGTGCACCGCGACGTGCGTATTCCAAGTAGATCTTGAAATTTTAATAAATTTTGTTCAATATTATACATTATAATTTTTTTAAGCACGTACCTTCTCATAGTCGCTGGGTATATCCTTCAGCATACCCATAATAACTTCTGGAGCACCCTTGACAGCGGCAATATAGTTGATATCATTAGAGAAGGGCATCAAATAACCGGCCAATACAGACATCCGTTTTAACGCCGATGAAAAGTGATAGCGTTGGACAATGCGCAATGGCTTGAGCTTGCCACGTTTCGGTATAACACTGTCTGACTTGGTAAGGTTCCAGTCTACCGCAGCCAATGCAGCCTTCTCCAAAGGATCGCCAACAAGTCCATCGTCGAGCACGGCCAATGAGTGACAACAGGCAAGCACTTGAATTGTGTTATCCTCCGCCTCATCAATTGGCACACATTTGCCACTGGGTGTCAGTCCAGCAATGCCTTCAACCATTAAATTATCCGTGGTTAGCGTGCCCGTTTTATCGAAGCAACAAATTTGCACTTTGCCGGCAAAGGGAATGCGGAAAGGTTCGGTGCAAAAGACATATAATTTGGTCAGCTGAATGAGCGAAGTGTTTACGGCCAAGGTCAGCTCAATGGGTAGATCCGGCGGTATGATCGAGGTCAGTATGAGTGCACACTCCAGAAACAGTTTATAGCGATTGCGTTCCAAATCTTCGCTACCCTTGACCCACACGTACGAAGCAGCTGCGACAGCGAAAACCATCAGGAATGCAATAAAAGCGAACGTCTCCGAATTGTTTTCAGTTGCCCGATTAGCTCCGAAAAGAATGGTTCGGAGAAGTCTGCCCTGGGATGTGTTGAAGCCAGTGCGGATAACATAACCAATGCAGCCGCCATCGGGAGCACGCATCGATTCCTTGGTAGGAGGCGTGTGCTGAACTACCTTGGTGCCGCCAAAAAGAACAGTCAGCTTGCCATCGCCCTCGACATCCAGTTCGGTGTTGAGCTGCTGCAGCGACTCGAGGGATTCCTTCATCTGTGGCACTGATTCACCGGTCAACATGCTCTCATCTACAATACAATTGCCACGTAGAATGACGACATCGCATGGCACAATATCATCGTTATGGGAGCGTGTTATGGACACCAAATCGCCTGGTAACAGCTCATCGCTGCCAATTTGACGCCATTTATTCTGACGCAGCGCATAAATGAAATATGGTTTGTTGCCCATTTTGCGGATCTCGGACATGTTTCGCAGCTGCTGCTTAACAATCGTGCATTCAAAGGCAATCAGCATGAAGAGCGTAAACAGTGAATAGTACCAGAAATCATCCATGCACCACAAACCAACCGAAAACACTTGAAACACAAAGAACGGTGCAGTGGCGCGCTCAATAAACAGCTCATGAAACTCGGGCACAACCATTTCCATTTCGTTGCTGCCATACTTCTGTATCGCGGTCTTGATGGACTGCTCCGTCTCATGGCCACGGGATTGTGCATAGGCGCTAAGCAGTTTATTAACAGGAAATTCGACTGAACGGAACGTGGCCTTGTTTTCATCCCAAACGTATTTGGTCTTCTGAAACACCAGATAATACTGCTGCTGGCCATTTTCCAGCTTTATGCTTCGCATGGGAACAATTTTTGAGTTTCCATTATTTTCTGTGGGAACCACTTTAGCCAGAACCCCCTCTGCTGGCTGTTTGACCCGTCGACAGGTAAGAAACGCAAGGACATGCACGCTCCAATAGCAAAAAAGCAGAGTGAGAACGTGTAAAAATGCAATAGCTACCACAGCGATGAACCCAATATCATTCCAATCGGCACCTGCATCCTTTTCAAATGGCACGTCATTTGTTTTGGCTGGTAGGGCAGCATCATCAGTTTCATGTCTTTTGTACACATTGATCCAAAGATAAAATGCCGTGAGATAAAGCGGGACAAAGGGCAACACCACGCCACTAAGTGGTATCGGTTTGCGCACGTGTAACGTCACATATTGCACGAGATCATCCAGGGTGACTGTGGTGTTGATTCTCTTCTTATTATTGTTGTCGCCGGCAGCGCCGCCCGTTGTTACGGCAGTCGCGCTCATCGGTGCCTGGTTTTCTTGCCGTCGTAAGCCGGAGTAAGCGCCGTCTTTTCACTCACAATTTTTTTTTGGAAGTTCCTTAATTTTGGGGAAAAACGCAACGTTGCCGCTCAGCTGCTTGCGTCGCCTAGTATGCAATTACAACAAGTAATCGTTTGTGTACACTGTCAGTCCGATACACCACCGATTCAACAATATCGATATATAACAAATATCTGTAGCCCTGTTGTACAGACCTGTCTTCTGCAGAATTCACATGCTATTATTGTTGTGCTGTTTATAAACGCTAATTAAAGCTTTTTTAATACACACTATTATTGCCAACTGAATAACTATAATGTGAATATGCTGAAGTACATCAAACGGCAGACGAGTAAGTGAAAAATGAAAATACAATTTTTAAATTTATTTTATTGTTGCCTTTTTGATGTCAATTTCTTTTTACGACGTATTCAAAAAACAGGCCGCCGACGCAGCTCTCAAGACACGGATGCCAACAACGATGATGATGTGGTCGATTGCGCGGCAGCGGCGCAAAAACGTCATTCGCTGCGCTCAACAACAAGTTTCTGTGATGAGGTCTTCATGGAGGAGGAGACGGAGACGACATCGTTGGCAACTTCAGATGCAGTCAGCTTGGGCAACAACAGCTTGCTAAATGTGGGCGCAGCTGATGAAGGTAAATAAATCAAAGTTGCAAAACACACAAGTGTTTGTATTTGTTGTTGAGTGTATGTGTATTTTTGAGAGCGCGTGTGATTGCAATGGTCATTTCCGGGAATGCACAACCAAATTAACAAGTACGTAATAGTGCCCTTGATAAGAGAGCGCAACTAAGAAATACAATTTACACAATTTGCAGTTGCTGTTATATGCACATATTTGTGCTGACTAAAATGTATATAATGTACCCTTTTCTCATTCTTCGAATGATCGGTATGCATAACAAATTGTACTATACACTTTCTTAACGTCATGTTTGTTATGCTCTTTTGCAGATATATTCAAATACAGTTCCCGTCTGTCGATGACACTTACGGCCATTGTTAGTGAACCAGATTGCCTTAGCTTTTTTGTACAGTATTTGGAGACGCAGTTGGCTCTGCCGCTTATTAAATTCTATTTGGATATAGAAAATTTTAGGCGCGCTGCACTAAATCAACTGCACCAGCAGCAGCAAGAGCACAGACCTACTGATGTGCAAGAAGACACTGCTGTCGAGACAGCGGAGCAGGAACCTATTGTGAACGAGGAAGAAGAGAACGATGTACCTGAACTTAAAACACTATGCGACTTGTCTATGCGCAAGCCGCTGACAGATGACGAAAAGAGCATCATCTATGCAGAGACCAATAAACAGATGAACAATAAGGCCACTTCAGCAACAACGACAAATCGCCCCAAAGCTACAACAGAGGAGCAGTCAATAAGTGCAGCGAGCATCAATGATGCGATTGCCATTTATCAAAAGTATTTAATTGTAAATGCACCGCTGTTGGTGGAGCTGCCTATTGTCATTCTGGCACACATATCACTGCTGCTGTGTGGTAAAGGCAGCGATAAGCCCATTCCTGCTAGTTGCTTTGACGAGGCACGCGAGTTTGTGCTTCAGCAGCTGGAAAATGATCATTTGCAGTCCTTTCGACAGAGCAGCTACTATTGCAAGTACTGTGTCGAATTGATTGAAGGCAACGCATCGTCTCTCAACATCTACGATGTGCTGTACGATGAACTGGCGCTGTTCTATCTAACGGAGTATCTGGAGCAGCAGCAAGAACGTGAGTGCCTTGAGTTCTGGATAACAGCCATCAATTTTCGCAAGAGCTATGATGATCAAAATGACGCACAGTCTGATGCTATGATCATATACGAACGTTACTTTTCACTGCAGTCGGAGTGTCGACTGTGGATGTCACAAAAGCTACGTTTGCGTGTCGAACAGGCTATTTGTGCGCCCGGCCAACTGGCGCAAGCCTTTGATCTGGCGCTGCTTGTCACTGCCAAATATCTGGAGCAAAAACACTTCACCAACTTCCTGAAATCCCACATATTTGACAGATATGTCAATGAGCTGAAGGCCAAGACATGCACACAGACGCCGGTAGATGCCACTGATAGCTTAAGTCTGCAGCACAAACTGAGCCTACGACGTACTCCACGAACCACTTCACAGCAGCAGCGGCATCGCAAGACCATGTCCATGTCGGACTGTACGCCTATTTCGCAGCACAACACACTGCTTGCTGGTCTAGACACAGCACACAAGCCCCTTAAATCTACAACAAACTCAACAACAACAACAGCGGGTGCTAATATGAACATCGATGCTAGGCAACTGACAAATCCCCAACTCCTGTGGCAACGTCCAGTGAGTGCTCTGAAATTTGGGCACGTTAATTCGCTTGGACGTTACGAGCGAGACTTTGAGGCTGTAGACGATGTGGCGTCAAACAAGACGCATGCCTGGTCGCTAAGCGTTAAAAATGCTATGCGCAAGTTGGTCAATCTGCCGGAGGATAATGTGAAAGAGGAGATTGCCTGGCAAGTCGCCGAAATGATTGTTAAGGATGTCACAAGCGTTACGCTCCAGGGCAAACAATAACCGAACGCAATTAATTTATTAAGCATAATCATATACACAACACAAAGCATATTATTTATGATTTGGCGCTCAAATATTTTATGAATCTCTTGTGTCAACAAGTGCACAAAATCGAAACAACAGCTCTCTCTTATACATGTTAGCGATGCTCTCTTTAATGTATCTCTATTTCTCTTTTGTAAGCTCCACGATCGTACAAAACAACTGAAAACATATTTAGTTTTAAATTCTTTGTAATCAAAGCCGCTGTATTAGTTTAATAACTAAGTTAACCATAAACATGTAAAGCTTTGAAAGCTTTTTATAATGCAAATTTCTCTTGTTCATCTGTTCATTTGTTATCTAAAGCACACACATACACGAAGTTAACGGAAGTTTCCTTTTTATCGTACCTACTCACTGCTTTGAAGTATATTTATCTCTAATATAAAACAATGCAAAAACTACATTTACAGGCTTACTGTAATTTACCTCTATTTGAATTTGAATTCCGATATGTTTTATTTATTTTTTAAAATAGAATACATTTTATGCTGTAGTACACATAAATATTTTTACAACATGAAAAAACTTACAAAGTGTTACAAAATGATTGTTACAAATAAAGTTTGTACTGCATATTATAAATTGTGAAATGTTTAATTTTATTCTTCAGGAAAGTTTAAAGCTTTTTATGGCTTGAAGGGTTTTAATTTTAAATTGATATAGCAAAAAACGACAAATTTTTTGGGCTATTAAAGAAGTACATAAGGTCTTAACGCTTAATGTTGTTATATATACTTGTAAAATTGTATCACTATGTTGTTGCTCATTAGAGGTATTTTTAACGCCTCTTTCAACTCACAACAACTTGCAATTAAATCACGTATCTTCGTCCTCCGGCAGGCTCCCTGTTTCGCTGAACCAACGCAGAATGCGCAACATTGTCTTGGCTGAGTACAAACAGAATGGATACTCGTTATAGCAGCGATCAGTGCTTCCACGTAATGCCAAGCCACGACTGAAGGCGCGTCCAATTTTCACTGGTGCCATTTCCACTGAGGATTCCAAATAATTCATAAGCAACTCCGCCTCGGAGGAGTGTGCCTCTGCACCAGACATAAGCTGACATATCAGCGATTGCAGGCACTCAAATGGATCACGGGATAAAATGCGTTTCCAATCAATGGACACCACTGGACGTACTCTAGGCGTCTCTCGTCTGCCATGCACCCAGCTTAGCTCACGACCCAACGTGGAGCGTTTGCCACGTTGCAGATTCAATGCAGTGCTTGCCTGTCCAACCAAAGCTGGAATCCGCTGCAGGTTCAATGCAGAGCTAACTTGGCCCGCTAAGTTCGTAACCTGTTGTATGGGCCTTATGCGATTCCAGTCCTGCGCCAGCAAATGCATCATATACATGGCACCCAAGCCCATAGCAGCCAAAAGCATAACACTAGTCAAAACAAATAACTGAATAAGAAAACACAAATATATATTTTTAAAAAGGATAAGCTGCTCACTTACCGGAATCCCATTGAAATTGCGTCCGTTTGGCTTCGTTGCCAGCACTTTAATGCGCAGCCTTTCGACGCAATTTCGCCAGTTTGGCCAGAAAGGCTTCAAGCCACAATTTTTGTAAAAGGCAACCCACAATTTTCCACAGTTGGGATTTACTCACTATGTATACATGACATAATCGGCAACCACTTCGACATGATATCCAATTTGATTTTGGCCGCCAAACGGGTTCGTGTGGTTTTTTGGTTTGCTGCATTTGACTAGTTTTCCCCTTTGTTTTAGGCCAAGTTTTGTTTTTCCTTTCATTACTAGCTTGTTGTTATTGTTGCACCAGTTTCAATGTTGCGGTCATACGAATTGAACTTTGTGTGTTCCGTGGCAATGACAATGGTCAGTGGGTCAAACACATTAAAGCCGCAGGCATACCCAGAGGCCAATGGCATTAGCTTGTTCAAGTTGGCAACAATTTCCAATAGATTTTTTTGGCACTCCCACTATAACTATTATTTCAACTGCTTGACTCAACTTCAATTACAATTTAAGGAAACTGAAACTGTTATTAAAACTAAAGCAAGGAGCTTAACCGTTATATATATTGTGAATTGTGAAAGTAATATGTACTTATAAACTCAAATTAAACTTTAGTTTTTAAGCCGTAAAATTAATTCAAGCTAATGAAAAATTAAAAAAATTGATACAAATTTCAAAAATAAGTAAGTTCATTTTATTCATTGAAAATGAAAAGTATTCGATTTGGAAACGTAAATTATACAAAAAGACGAAACAATAAATGTGGGTCAATTTTCATTTGAAGCTGGCCAAAGATCAGCTCACAGTGCAGAAATTGACAACAGGCACTTAACGTTGCATTAGTTAAAAGCTAAGTGCAACAAAAAATCCAAAAAAAATGCAAAACGAATAACTTTCAGACACTCCGAATGCAGTTGCAAAGAGAGCTTTTTCCCAAGGCCCCCTATAAATAGACGTTGCACTATGGTGGCGGCTGTTTAGTCGGAAAACTGTTTGTGAAAAGTGCTTTAGACAACGGCAATACCAGCGGTAACGGTAACGATAATTGCTGCAACAACAACAACAACCCGCTTTGCTTGCATCTTAGATTACGCAATACGGTCGTGGAACAGCTTTAAGGAAAGTGAAAGCCACAAATAGCAGCGTCGGATGTTGCATCACAAATTTGCTAATCTGTTCAGCCCAGCATCCACCACAAAAACTTAACATGTTTTACGCTGTGATCTTCTTTGCAACAATTGTGATCCTCTTTTTGATTAGCGGTGTGAGGAAGCCGGAAAAATTTCCACCTGGTAGGTATAAATTTCACAAGTAGGAAGTACATTTTTCTTCCTTATTTAAAATTATCAATAATTTTTGAATCTAATGCCAATAAGGTCCACGATGGTATCCAATTGTTGGAAGTGCTTTGCAAATATCGCAGCTGCGCGTGCGCCTAGGCATGTTTTGTAAGGTGATCGATGAGCTGGCCCGCCGTTATGTGAATCCATATGGCTATTATGGTCTGAAGATTGGCAAGGATATGGTGGTGATAGCATATACAAACGATGCCATTAACGAGATGATGACCAATGAGGATATTGACGGCCGTCCCGATGGCATATTCTATCGACTGCGCACATTCAACTCCCGCCTGGGCGTCTTGCTCACCGATGGCGAGATGTGGGTTGAACAGCGTCGATTTATTTTGCGTCACCTCAAAAACTTTGGATTTGCACGCAGTGGCATGATGGATATTGTGCACAACGAGGCCACGTGCCTGCTGCAGGATTTGCGTTCGTGTGTCAAGAAGGCTGGTGGAAATCAGGCGAAGATAGAGATGCATGATCTGACCAGTGTTTATGTGCTGAATACGCTGTGGTGCATGCTCAGCGGCAGGCGCTATGATCACGGCTCACCGGAAATAACTGAACTGCTGGAGAAATTCTTTGAGCTTTTCAAAAACATTGACATGATGGGTGCACTGTTTAGTCATTTTCCACTCCTGCGCTTCATTGCGCCTGACTATTCCGGGTATAACGGCTTTGTGGAAAGCCATCGTTCGCTGTATGAGTTTATGAGCAAGGAGATTGAGCTGCACCGCAGCACATATCGCAACTATGATGAGCCCCGAGATCTGATGGATAGCTATTTGCGAGCCCAGGAGAACAGCGACAATGTTATGTTTAGCGATGCAAGCTTGTTAGCCATATGCCTGGACATGTTTCTAGCTGGCTCCGAGACGACCAACAAGAGTCTGGGCTTCTGTTTCATGCATTTGGTTAGACAGCCAGAGATGCAGGAGCGTGCCTTTGCCGAAATAAAGGAGGTGGTCGGATTGGAGCGCATACCACAATGGTCGGATAGGGTAAAGATGCCATACTGTGAGGCCATCACGTTAGAGGCGGTGCGCATGTTCATGCTGCACACCTGTGGAATACCCCATCGTGCCGTTTGTGACACGCGTTTATCTGGCTATGAAATACCCAAGGATACAATGGTAATTGCCTGTTTCCGTGGCATGCTCATCAATGCTGTGGACTTTCCGGAACCGGAAACATTTGATCCAACACGCTATCTGATCGATGGACAAATCAAATTGCCTGAGGCCTTCAATCCATTTGGATTTGGTCGTCATCGTTGCATGGGCGATTTGCTGGCACGTCAGAATTTGTTTACGTTTACCACAACGCTGTTGCAGCACTTTCGGCTGGTGTCGATTCCCGGCCAGATGCCCGAGCAGGTGCCGCTAGAGGGTGCAACGGCGGCAGTGAAGCCATACCACGCTATGCTTGTGCCTAGAGTCTCCTAAAAACTAAAAAACTTCAAAAACGTAGAATTCATATTTAAATGAAAAGAAACTTGTGAAATCCAAACACCATTTGATTTTGGCGGTCATTCGATATCGATATATTTTCGCAACATTTTAAATCAAACTCATAAACTCTACACTTTGAAAAATCTAAATGTTTATGTTTATGGCGATGCCATAGATTCTCAAAATTTTTATTTACACAACTTGGAAACTTTTTGGCTTAAGTAACACATTTTATTCAATTATAATGAGCACGCTTTGTTTTTATATTCTCTAATTATGTAATTTTTATTTCTCGTTATTACAACTAAAATTATTATTGTTCATTATTGTTGGTTTTTCCCCCCTATTTTTTTAAGTAGTCTACAAAGTTGTCATTTAGAGTAAATTGTCAATTGTTTTTTGATTCACATTGATAATTTCACTTCAATTATGTATAAGTTGGCCGTTCCATATTTCGTTAGTTCTTCAGCAAACAACAAAAGCATTTTAGTTGTGCAATACAAATTACGTAAATTTAATACATATAAGCATTAAATGTACAATACAAATACGAATACAATTTTTTGTTTGTTTTTGTTTACATTTATGAAGAAATATTTATCAGCTTAGCGTACAAAAGTTGCCACAAAATTAATTTCAAAATTTTACTAGTTAATATGAATATGCGTATTCAACAATTCTATTTCATCCATATTTGTTCCACACATATTGTTTTGCGTTTGTTATTGTTATTTAAAGCTATTTGTTTATATGCATAGGTTTTGTGATTTATGCTTGGAAAACAATTGTTCACTGCAAATCATTCGATCTGCGATTTTTGACTACATTCCAAATATATGCACATATTTAACATACATATGTATATATTTATAAATTTTCGCAATTTTTTCTTAAAATTTGTGTATGTGTTGATATTCTCACTCTTGAGCCTGCTGCTAGACACTGGGCTTACATGATCTAATTATATGTATATACCTTAATATAGATGTATACGTGTATATAACGTGTGTATATATGTGTATCTTGGTGTAAGTGTAAAAAACGCTAACAATTGTTACACAAAAAGCAAAGCCAGCGTTGTCGATTCATAACTAATTTTTGCATATTTTTCAAGCATTTCTATAAAGTACAATTAACGTTTTCATATACATAAGAATTTTTATCTAACCAATTAGATAATTTCAATATTTTGCTCACGCTGACGCTTAAACGATCTTGGTCCATGATTCCAACGCGCGAGAGGAAGATTGCGTATTGTTTAATATATGTAAAAACTATAGGTATCGATTGAGTGTGAAGTTAAGGTGAAATAAATAAAGTGATTTTAGCCAAAGCTTTGGGCCTAAGGGGGATATGTTCAGTTCTAGGATTTGAGTAACGTGTTAAGAGACTAGGGGACTAGCAAAGCATTCCAAAGTTTGTGCAACAGCAAACTTGAGACAGTAGTACGGACAATATTTATAACCACATTTTACTTAAATCAACAATAAGCACTACATAAAATAGAAAACTAATGAAATTCCCTAAGTAACGTTGCAGCCGTTTAAGAAGTCGTATTTTCATATTTCCTTTGTGTCTAGTGCTTGCGCCAAACAAATGTTGGCAGCTGCTGGGCACAGCAGCAGGCCACAATGTAGAGTATGCCAAAAAAGAAGTTCAGCTTGGCCGTCTGCTTTGGCACCATATGCATTGTCTGTTCGTTGCGAAAACGCTTCTCAATTTGAAATGCCTGCGGCAGTGTTATTAATGGCAGCAGAAACCACAGCGAGTACTTCAATCCAAAGATAAAGAACAGTGAGTAGGGTGTGAAGAGCAGCATGGCATATAGCACATGAGAGGCAGTGCGTCCAATCAGTATGGCCAATGTAACAATTCCAGCCTTGCCATCGCTTTCCGCATCACGCGTATTATTGCTATGCAGTATGGCCTCTGTGTTGAGTGCCAACGGTATGGCATAACCCATTGTCGTCCAGTCCACATGTCCCGTTTGCGACATGAATGCGAATAGCACCGAAATGGGCCCGAACAATATCAAGATGACCAGATCGCCCAGGGCAATGTATTTGAAACCAATGCCGCCCGTATAAAGGAAGCTCGATGATAGACCACCAAAGTAAATAAGCGCCAAGTGTTCCATTTTAGCGGGACTAAGCACTGCGAGCAGCACAAATCCACCGCATCCGGCCAGGTAAAGAATAGCGCCCAGCGAAACTACCTTTAAAAACAACAAATTTACGTTCAATTGTTGCAGCTATGCCTGAACATTACTTACCTCGTCCTTGGTGAGTATGTGATCGACCAGAGTACGATCGTCAGCCTTTTGTTTGTCAATGCCTTTGATGAAATCGAAATATGTGTTGACCACATTGCCGGCACAGTGCACGGTGACCACAGTGAACGCGGTGAGAAAAAAGGTAAGCATGGAGAAGTCCGCTGACCATTGGGAGCGATAGGCCAGCGCCGAACCAAGCAAAGTTGGCATCAAACTGGCAGACAATGACCAAGGACGCAGCGCCAGCAAATAAGTTTTTATTTTCATAAAAGTGCCGGAGCTATTCACGTTATTTCTGTCAAGCATTGATTCTGGTTTCCCGTTTGTCTGCGACGTGTCGAGACCGCTGCCGCCATTGACTAAACGCTGCCGGAGCAGCTGGGCTGCTGACGTCGTTTCCGTTGACGTCGTTCCTACTTCCTGCTGTTCGTTATCGCTGTGACTTGTTGCCATTGCACGCGCTGTTTTACAACTGCCACTTGGAATCTTTGCATTCGTTGGAATAAATTTTTAGTTTTAGTTTTGTGTTTGACCTCGAACAATTTCGCTGGCTTTTGTATTGTTTACAATACCATAAATATTCCGGTCGTGAATTTTCAAATATTCGCTCTAATGTTGTATACACAGCATCTTGTATGTGTTGGTTTGTGTGCGTGAGGGAGGCGTGCAAGGGGGTGTCGTTGGCTGTTGCAGCGCACCAACAACACAAATTTCACCAAACAGCCTGCGTGCTCCAAATCCAAAAATGATTGCTATACTCTCGCCACGCTGCCCTAAATTCGCCTCCAGCTGCGTTACGCCAAACAAATTGCATGTATGCAACGCTTGAACTGAACACGTTTATTTATACAATAAATATATATACAATTGAATATCACTTGTTCTTTTTATTTATTTTGCAAGCAAAAACAGATTGCTGGCGAGAGAAGAGAGAGCCTAATCAAACAAACCAACTGTCACGTCAGCGACGCACGATTCGGTCACACTAGTAAAATTAGTGCGTTTATGATTACAAGTTTTTCAACACTAAGACAGAAAAGTATGCAGCTCTGTGAACTCGATTCTTCTATTTATATAATACCCTACACATATTTAGCAACGATTATGCGCTTTTTAAATTCTTGCTGGAACATTTTTCAGCGTATACAGTTTCACATTTATTCAATCGGTAATTTTTTTAAAATGTCAGTTGTGGCGTATATTTTACTAACTTTTGTAACGTTCGCTGTTGAACACAGCCCTGGTCATAAAGCAACAGCTGTTGGTCAGCTCATAATGTTTACCTACAAATAATAAACAAATAACACGGAAATGGACTTCAATGTGCATAAAATATGTCGGGTGTGTTTAGAGGAAGGCGCGCCAAGTCCGCTTACTTCTATTTATAGCACAGACTTCGCCATGATGCCCTCGCAAATGTTAATGATGTGCTCTAAGATACGCGTATGATTTGATAATTAATTAGCACATTAGTGATATATACAAAAAAGTTTATTTCCAGGTTTATAAGACAGACGGACTGCCTGCTGGCATTTGCAATAATTGTCTTTATCGCCTGGGCGTGGCCTATCACTTCCAGCAGGAGTGCGAAAACAGTGATATGCGTCTGCGACAATATTTAGGACTACATGAATCCTGGCGCCATGATGCCGCCACCAATACCGATTTCGTAGCAAATGAAATTAAACTAGCACCCGCGAATATACAGCTGAACACTAGCGATGAGGAAGAGGGGCATACAGACGGCACCAAGCGCAGTAAGCGACGATCCAGATACCAGCGTAAACCACTCGAAAGCCATAAGAAACGTGGACCAAAACCGGTGCCTAAGCTGCCGCACACATGCTATGTGGCTGCATGCCACAAGAGCTTTAAGTGCGCCGCACAACTCACACAGCACATTCGCACGCACACCGGCGAGAAGCCATATGCATGCAGCTATTGTGCCCAGCGCTTTGCCCAGAAATACAATCTTAAAGTGCATGAGCGGACTCACACGGGCAATAAGCCATTTCAGTGTGAAATCTGCTCCAAGCAGTTCTCAGCGCTGGGCAACTTTCAGGCGCATCAAAAGATTCATAGCGGCGTAAGGGATCAAATATGTTCTCTCTGCCAGAAGGCCTTCTACACAGCCGGGGATCTCTCCAAACACATGAGCACCCACGCAGGCATAAAAAATCATCATTGTGATGTTTGTGGCAAATCATTTAGCCGGCGTCGTGACATGCGCGCCCACAAGCTCAAGCTACATCCACTCGAATCTAGTACAGATCATGATATTGTTGACGACGACGATGATGAGCCCATCGACACGGATCCTGTAGGCCTGGACACGCTGGAGCATTCTCATTTTAAGTGCCCAGACTGTGATAAGGCCTATGACTCCGCTGATAGTTTGAGCCTACATTTCCGGACACACGCAACGAATAATTTATTAAGTTTACCACTGCCACCACCGGCGCCGCCACCAATGTCACACCATTACCATCATCATCATCCCGCCGCGGCACCCCCATCGTCAGCTGCCATGCATCATCACGATGCACTGCAGCTGCATCACTTGGCGCCACCAAATGCGGCCACACAAATGGGCATGGCTGCCATGGCACATATGTTGGCACCACCACCACCGCCACCACCCACACCCAGCGACGGACGCTACACTATGCTGCATCATACGGCTGCGCAAAGGCTGCATTACTAGAACTGAATATTGTAAATATGAATTGAGTATAAGTTATTTATTAATTGTTGTATAATATGAACACTTTCTTCAAGCATTACATATGCCAGTATGTAAAGTACATATATAAAATGGAATTGTTTTTTGTTGTTGTCATCTTTGCTTTGTATTCGTTTTGTACAATAAATATACATATGTGTATGTATTTATATAAATTTGGCAAGCGCAGCTTGAATAAGATCATTGCTTATGTCAATTGATATTTTACCTTCAATACTCACACTTAAATGCACAAACTAAAATCACTTAAAATTTATTACATATACATTATTTAAATGTAATAATGCTGCTTGCGTCTGTATTAGCTTATTTATAGTTTATATGCATATCAATTCTTTTTATAAAACTGTATTGTAAATATTAAAATTGTCATTATTCGTATGCTATTGGTTTGTTTGGTATTGGTATGTATCGTTATCGTTGGTATTTGCTTCGGCTTCACTCAATATATCTATGCATGTATGTATCTAGAAAAACTACTTGTCAAATATTGCTTTTAAATACGGCTTTAGTATAAAGTAGATTTACTACTTGAGCTTAGCCCTCAGCCACTCCTCGGTCAACTCGTCCAGCTCGCGTATTTCGTAGACGCGAGTCAGATCCACCTCACGTTGCAGAGCGCTTTTCGTGCAGGCGTACATCATTTGAAGCTCTATTTGGCTGTCGCGAGGTGTATAAAATATAAAGCACATTGGATACGAGATCCGCTGATCTTCGTGCACCATTTTGTATGTGTATATCAAATAGCGGGGCTGATGACCCGGCAATGAGTCTTGAAGCTCATCGACAGTTATATCGTCAATAAATTCATCAAGTACAACCGATTGTTTCTCCCTGTCGATTTTTACTAGAATTATTAAGAAAAACCATCAATCAGTTTCCATAATTGGCTTTGGACACGCATGGTTGGGGCCTTTGACTTAGGATGTGCGCACGCATGTATATAAATTTGCCACTTACATATCAACGCCGAGTTGGTTTTGCTTTTGCGAAACCGAAACTTTTTCAGTTCCTCAAGCACCTCGTTGCTAATGTCGCATATTTTGTTATCACCCTGTATCGAAATTAATTTAATAATGTATTATAAATTCACTGCCATTATCGCAAACACACACACACACACGCCCACGCTTTAGATACCTTGCATTTAGTAAGCAGCATTAGTCATTGCAATTTAATAACAACTATTTTGATTGAGATAGAAGCTTACCATGTAGACAGAGCTGCAATTGACTCTCGACGTTGAAAGGGAGTAGTTTTTAGGAATAAAAAGAAGGCTGCGGACAATATACAAAACAAAAACACTTTGTCGCAGTTCACCTTCTTTTCTTTGTAGACAATACTAACAGCTACATATAAACTGTGGGCACCCGAAAAGTTAAACAGTAAGTTTAATGTTATTAACAGCTGGCTTAAAGTATTTCGGCCTTTTTACCTTTGTTGACATCATCTACTTAGTTAAATTTATCAGATAACGGAATAGTAATCAAGAAAAGTACTATGGAGCTTGAAAAATATGATACTCATTTAAGAAAGATAGCATTAAAGTTGTTCATTTTTCGCATAACTTGCAATGAAGAGCGTAAGTATATTATTCAACACCGCAATCAAACTTTCGCGGCATGCCATCTCGCTTTCGATTGTTATTTGTATACCTGTATACCTGGTCAGTGCTGTTCCCGCCAAAAAGCAGCAAGGATCATTTAAGTTTACCGTTGTTATATTCTTATTGCAATTGTCTAAGCTACAATGCATAGTTCATTATGGCGCTTACGCGATTACATTTTAGCGAAACCGAGGATATTAATTTGCTAAAACCTTGCTGGATTGCAGGCGAAAAAAAGATTTCGTCAACGCATTTTACAAAACTCTTTCCTCGTCATGAAATTAATGCAATTGATGTTGTCGCCAGCAGGTAAGTTTTTTCTTCGACATTACAACTGCCACTTCTCAAATTTTGTGATAATTGCTAGCAAGCGAATACGCGACATTATTGACTCCGGGGAGGATGAAATAGATTCAAATTGTGCGATACAAACTCGTTGTTGTGGACTTGGTGCATTCAAGGACATAGCACGCCTTACATTCGGCGCTAGCTACATATTGGGGCAACAGGTGTCCACTCTCCTAGGTACGTCAAGGTGAACATCATTTATTTGTGTTTAATAATAATAAAAGTTTTATGCTTTACAGATGACACTAAACGTTTGCTAGATCAAGTAATGGGCAACCAGTTTGAAATGGCTGTTGTTGACGTTCGACCCCAGGCGGGAAAATGTTGCAAACGCAAGCAGATAATCTCGAAGAAGACCATGACTGTATGCGTTTCCAAGCGTGCCAGAATCGAAGAACCGCAGCTTTTAGATCAGCTACATGTTGATTACTATAGGCACATGTTAACTGAATGTGAGGTGTGGAACTCGCAAAGTGAAAATATTCAAATTAGAGAGGTACATATACAAAAATTAAAAAAAATTACAAAAAATTTTAACCTCAACTTGTCTTCAGTCTGAAACCATTCAGGTGGCACGCAATTGCTTTTCCGAGCATGTGATAAGTGTCACCCATGAATTGACTTATACCGAAATCGATCAAGATGAAATACTTAACAATGGATTTGGGGAATCAAACCAAACCGATCTTTTAGCTCTTGAAGAGTTTCTACCATTGAGAAATTCATGTTTGTTAATGATCTTGCAAGAGTTATACCCTGTTTTTAAATTGTTTACTCCTATTTGTAGTAAAGCGCAAATCTCCCGAATTCTCGCCAGCTGGTGTTTTGTGCTGCAAAACGCCTAGACTTGGCGATAATGAATTGGATATTCCTACTACTGCCGATAATTTTCAAGTAACAGAGGAGGTGGATACATTGACGTTGCCTCCAGTTAATCAGTCAATTAAAAAAAAATCCAAGTCTAAGAAGAAACTTCTAGTTGATCGTGTCAATAAACTTTCGTTAAAGACGCTGATGCACCACAGGAAAGCCTACTCAAAGACATTTTTACCCTTGAAATGGAAAGTTAATCTTACTTACTTCAAAAATGGCAATGCCTTGATTTCTAAATTTAGGCAAGAGTAAGCAGCTGGAATTAATTTTGAGTATTTCGTTTGCAATATTGCTGTTCTTAGAAATCTTTTTCCAGATCGTTTCAAAACGCTTTCCAAACAAACCAGCGCAAATCTAAAGCTAACCTGTGAATATACAATACGGTCTGTACTTGGTGCTGATTATAATGATGAACTGGCAAAAGAAATATTGGCCCCAATCCAAACCCAAACTTCTCAAATCGACGCTTATGTGCCAGAAATGCCAATTACTGAATATATTGAACCAACCACATCAAAATCAAGCAATAACAATGGCAACAGCAATAATAATAACAATGTGTACGAGGAAATCATAAGTTATAAGGCCATGGGTAAGTAAGCTCCTTTACTACTTTGAACTATGATTATGCAATAACGTTTTACCATAAAACACAGATTCTTACAACGTTATGATGAAACTTTTGAACACATGGCGCAATAATGCCGACCAAAAGTCGATTGACGCGATCAAGTTTTTTAAATCATTTCTGGATCGGATATCAGTAGCCTTAGCTTTCAACCATTTGTTAAGTAAGAACACTTGGTTGTGAAAAAATATATCAGTTTATCTTATCCTTCTTATATTAACAGCACTTTCCCGCGACGGCTTTATAGATCTCTCAAAAAAGCCGGGATCTCTGGAAATTGATGCCATTACTTTGGGTGTAGAGTCCAACAGGCTCATCAAAGATATATTATGATATTTGTCATACCCATCCAGCAGGTATCAAAATATTTGATATCTTGCTTATAAAAATTTAATTCTTGTTCCAAATGACACGTTTTCGGACATCAAAAATATTTAGATTTTTCTTTTGTATAAATACTCGTTCATTGTTATTGTTATAATAAACTGCAATTCATTAAATTTTTTGTAATTTTCTAAACTGTTCTTTGTTGTATTATTCAACAATATTAATCCCGCGACAACCAAAGCATACACATATGCAATACAAAATAAAGAAATTAAATGCCAATTTGTTGAGCGAGGCCAGCGTAAATGTGCAGCGAGCAGAAGCCAATGATAGCAGCTACTAACGCCTTAATGGCAATCGCTGACCAAGCCCCAAAGCTGAGGATGTGCAGAATACCCTCCAGCCAGACGCCCTTAAAGACTGTGACTGCCAGCAATATGGAGACAAGCGGTTTCAACTCCCGTTTGAGATCATGTCGCGTGAACAGCCAAATCAGCGTGGCAGTGGTCAAGTGCTGTACAAGCAACACATTGGATTCCAGACATTTTTGTATGTAAATCCAACTAAATTCAGTTCCACGCGCGCCCACCCAGAGCATAATGCCTCGTGAAAGTATTACCTCGGCGGTGGCCCCTAAAATTCGTAATAAATGTTAGAAAAAGGTTATTAGTTTCTTTAAGCTACTTGCAGCCCAGTCCAGCGGTGATAAGTTTTGAATGACCCTTGCCAGGTATGCGGCTAAGAATCAGGGCGAATCCAAGAAGATCGGCTACATCCACACTGCAGCGCAGAATCTCCTGTGGCAAGAAGAGACTTTAAGTTTGACTCATCAAGTCATTAAATCTACGACGCACTCACCGCAAAGAAGTTAAACTCGCCACTATTGGAGGACGTATCCGAATAAAAGAATGTGGCTAAAACGAGCATTTTACATAGCTGGGTAAATATGTAAATGCATCCCGCTTGTACGCACTTCCAGAATGCGCCATATTCAGAACTGAAATGAAGGCAAATCTTTATTGATTAACACAATTTATTGTGTGCCCTAGATTATAATTTTAGACATACAGGCCCGAGTATTTATAGGTAAAGTAATATGGCATAAGCAGCGCAACACAGTTTCCAAAATGATAGAGCGTCATTTTCTTTTACTATCCGTGATTTTTCAGTTAATTAAGTTAAAACATCAATTTTTTTAACAATTGGCACACGAGACGTCGATGTAAAAAAAAACACGGTAGAGGAAGAACTCCGAGAGAATAAGCAGCTGTCAGTTGTTTGCCGGTGGTGCTGTCCACTTGTTAAAAGCTGGTACTTAAATACCAAAATAAAGCTGCTCCACTAATAAATTGAGACAATCGAAAAATATTTCAAGTTCTTCTTTCTTATCAATTACTGGAAAATATGTATATATTTAGCAATATTGATTAAAAACATGTTCTGTAGCGGTCATGTAGAATAAAAAAAAATTCTTAACCGAAGATTTGAGTAAAATTTGCATGTATTTTAATGCGTTAGCAGCACAAAGCACCAGCAACACGTCATCTGTCATCTGGAACTGCTTGGCTGTGTGTGTCTGTGTCTAAATGAGTTTTTTGATCAAAATATTCTGCATCTTTTAATTTAAATGCTAAACTCCACTCAAAATGTCCCAGAAATAATAAAAAGTATACAATATATAAATCAAAAACTCAAATTATCTCAATAGCAATAGAACGTTGAAGTGAAGCAGCTGCGACAGACAAACTAAGTGTCAAAAAAATCCAACATTACAAAATCTACAAACAATTAAAGCAAAACGCAGTGCATGACGAATGCAAAAGAGGCAACGTCAACACCAAATAAAAACCAACAGAAGAAGATCCAGGCAGCAAAGCAAATTGACTTGAAATGAGATGCAAACTCGACGACGCCATCAACAAGCGGACCAGCAGGAATACAGCAGCAGTAACAGTGTTCCAAACACATCATTGCAACAACATCAGCTGCAGCAGCAACAAACGCTAATCCAACAGGGTCAGCAACAACAACATTTGTTGTACGTCAGTGAGCAGCCAGTGTTGGAGGCTGCCATTAATATAGGTGATCAGCAGTGCGTTTCAACAGACGCTGACGATAAATACGACAAAGCAGCCCGTCAGTGGAATCTGTTTAGTGGCATCTCGTCCCGCTCTGGCCAAGCGTTGCGTACGTATATTCAGCAGCCACTGAGTGCCGCTGCGGCTGTCGTAACGGGCAATCATTCGCCACAAGCGACCGGAGTTCAGAACAACAGCTACAGCAGCTTCGACAAGGGAGTTCATAATTTTGGCGCAGAGCAAGAGTTTGACTTGGAACCGGAACAGGAGGTTTTCATAATGGCAGCACGAGATCGAACTGGCGAATTTGCCAATGCGATACGTTCGCTACAATCACGCAACATCACACGGGCCGTCAACATAAAAGATCCGCGCAAGGCCAAACAGGTCCAGAGCTATTCCGAGTTCATGATGGTGGCCCGTTTCATAGGCAAAAATATTGCAAGCACATATGCCAAACTGGAAAAGCTGACCATGTGTAAGCTAAACCGATATTAATGGTAGATTTTCATTCACATTTGTCATTAATTTGCAGTGGCCAAAAAGAAGAGTCTTTTTGACGACAGACCTCAGGAAATTCAAGAGTTGACGTACATCATCAAAGGTGATTTAAACGCGCTGAACCAACAGATTGCCAAACTGCAGGACATCTCCAAGGATCAGCGTCGCACGGCAAATGGGAAACATCTGGTCTCACATTCCTCAAACATGGTGCTCGCACTGCAATCCAAACTGGCCAGCATGAGCACGGACTTTAAACAGATACTTGAAGTGCGTACAGAAAATCTCAAACACCAAAAGACCCGACGCGACCACTTTAGCCAGGGACCCGGTCCGTTGGCCGCTCACACTGTTTCCCCAACGACTGCCAAGCAGGGATCGCTGCTGCTCAGCGAGGAGAATCAGGCCGTAAGCATAGATATGGGCGGCAGTGATACAATGCCACTACTGGGACAGACAGGTCGAATACAGCAGCAGCAGCAGTTGGCTATGTACGATGAGTCTGACACGTATGTGCAACAGCGTGCCGAGACCATGCAGAACATTGAGTCCACTATTGTGGAACTAGGTGGCATTTTCCAACAGCTGGCGCATATGGTTAAAGAGCAGGAAGAGATTGTTGAACGCATCGATACGAATGTGGCAGACGCAGAATTGAATATTGAAGCGGCGCATGGCGAGATTCTCAAATATTTTCAATCAGTTTCAAAGAACCGCTGGCTCATGATTAAGATTTTTGGTGTTTTGATATTTTTCTTCTTGTTCTTTGTTGTTTTTATGTCATAATTAATGCTTATTACCCCATCCTCCAAACCCAAACTCCCGGAGCTCTAAATTATATTGTGAATACATGGCACACAAATACATCTATATATTTTTATGAAATTTGGTTTGAATTGAACAATACTGAAAGTCGACCTCAAGTTTGACTCGGCTAACGATTGTTAAATAAAGTTATCAATATATGTATGTACAAAATGTTTGTTTAACTTGGGCAATAAGCAAACCCATATCAGCCGGCAGGCTGATAACAGCGTTAGCTAATCTTGAAAGATGTTAAGTTCTGCGGCCGTTGTACTGCTGATTCAATAATATGTTCTTCTTAAAGCTCAGTCGAATATGCCACTGTCCTTGAAGCTAAGCAAAGAAGAAATCTATGTTGAATTAATTACTTCTCGTTTTACTTTATTCTTTTAAGGTGTTGACTACCAAATGCAAACTATTACAAAAAAAATTATAATAATAAAAAACCATTACAAATCTCCAACATTACACAAAATAGTTATAATGATGGCGGTGCCGCTGATTTCATTGTAATGAATTGACCCCAAAAATTTTACACATTAAATATTGTTCAATTAGCAACTGAGTTGTGTACACGATGACGTTTGCATTATGTTGCAGATGTACATACATAGCAGATGCGCCGTAGGTGCCAACAATGAGATCCCCAGGCAACTGCCCTTACCCTCTATGTCGAGATGAGTGAATAAACCATGCTAAAATTAGACAGAAATATGAACGAAACATCATGTGAGACAAGAATACAACAAATTGTATCATAAGCAATAAATACCCGTATATATAACAGAAGAAGCAGATTAAGTAGACGGCCAATTTGATCCAACCCTCACGCATATGAAGCGCTAAAGTGTCCGTCTTCAACACCGTGGTTGGATCGTACAAGCCTGGTCCCGACATGACTGGACGATTTTTGTAGCTGCAAGAAGTTTAAATTGAATATGGGTAAGCATAATCTAATTGCGCTAAAAACTAACCGCCATATATGATAGGCAATGAGGGGCATGTTGAGGCATAATGAATACCATTCGCCGCAGAACAGGAACAACAGATTTATAAATATGTGCAGCACATACTCAGGTAAAACTAGCTAAAAAAAAATACATATCAATGAAATAAGACGTAAAAAATGCATTAATTAAATTAACTCACCGGGTTGAGACTGTTGCACTGATCGATTGGATTCTTATAATCTGTTTTAAGCTCATCGAACGCAATGACTTGAAATATTGCGAAAAATATTAAAAATGCATCACCAATAAGCGCCACAATGTATGTAAATGCGGTAAAGTTGAATGCCATTGTAGCTGGCGAAAATCAAATACTGGCGACTGGTTTTAGTGCTGTGAATATATATATTTTATTTGTTCGTTTACTTTTCATTAGAGTTGTTAAAAATACGGACTTGTCTCTGCTACATGTATGTGTGAATCATGTATAAAATTGACAGCTGTGACTGTTGACTGTCTGTTAACCGTTTGCCTAAAATGTTACTAGCAGAAAGCTTAACTTCTGCCCTATTAATAATGCCGCTAGGTGTTTTCATGATACTTGCATGTTCTCTAATTAAGCTCTTAAAAAAATAAGATCAGCTCAAATTCGAGTTCCCGCGAAAATAGCCAATTTTTGAAAACATATCCTGAAACTATATTGATAACATAGATACAACAACAGTTTTTGAAATAATGTGAACAGCTGTGTTCCAGGGCTTCATATTGAAGATCGATAACTATGTTTACCAAAGTAGCATTTGCCGCGAGATTTTCATATGTATTCTTTTCCAAACCGCCATTGCAATTTTCACGTCAAAGGAGAGACACAAAATTGGAGTAAACTATCAACTTAACAATTAAGTTATAAATCAAAACCCAAACATCAGTTGTATTGATTCGTAAAAAATGTCTCAATTTAATTTTGTGAGCGATCTCCAAAATGCCTTGATAATGGACGGTGAGACGCGTGGTCCTGCGCCGCGCTGGAAGAAGAAGCTAGAAGCCTCTCTCAATGGCAGTGTTAACACGACGCGATCCGTCTTGTCCGTTTCATACAACACTAGCTTCTCAGGCGTTCAGGCATCAACAAAAACTCCTGGCAAGAGCGCTGACGCGAAGGCCAAAAAATCGACAACAACACCAACAAAGACGCCAGGCGGCGGTGATCGTTTTATACCTAATCGAGCAGCTACCAACTTTGAGTTAGCGCACTTTCTGGTAATTCATTGTGAAAAGTAACCGGAAAAGCTTCAATACTACAACTGAACTCCATTTTACACAGGTCAACAAGGAAACGAGCGATAAATCGGAAGAGGAGAAGGAACAGCAACAGCCCACAAGCAGCAACAGCAACGAAAATAATGTTCAGGCATCGGCGCATAAGAGCGAACGCCAGAAGCTAATCGCTGAAGTCGCAAATCTAGGCGAAAGTAGCACTAGTGGACGCATTTTGTGCTATCAGAATAAGGCGCCCGCTGCGCCCGAATCTCACACAAATCCCTTAAAGGTAGTTTACTCCATAAAGACGCCCATTTCAACAAAGAGCGGCTCGCGTTACATTCCGACTACCTCGGAGCGCATACTCGATGCACCAGATTTTATTAATGACTACTGTGAGTGGTACATTTTTGTCTGAATGCAAAATATAGTTTATTAATTTCGTTCCATCTAGACCTAAACTTAATGGACTGGAGCGCCGATAATATTGTGGCTGTTGCTTTGGGCAATTGTGTTTATTTGTGGAATGCGGCTACCGGCAACATTGAACAGCTGACAGAGTATGAGGAAGGTGACTATGCATGCGCACTTTCCTGGATACAGGAGGGGCAAATTCTGGCCATTGGCAACAGCACTGGCGCTGTAGAGCTCTGGGACTGCTCAAAGGTGAAGCGTCTGCGTGTTATGGACGGACATAGTGCGCGTGTTGGCTCTTTGGCCTGGAACTCGTTTTTAGTGTCGTCTGGTAGCCGTGATGGCACAATTATACACCACGATGTGCGCTCGCGTGAGCACAAGATGTCCTCACTTGCCGGTCACGCCCAGGAGGTGTGCGGCCTCAAATGGTCTACAGATTTTAAATACTTAGCCAGTGGCGGCAATGACAACTTGGTGAATGTCTGGTCACTAGCTAGCAGCGGCGTAGGCACCGCCACAGAACCACTGCACAAATTCAACGAGCATCAGGCAGCTGTACGCGCTCTTGCCTGGTGTCCCTGGCAGCCAAATACTTTGGCTTCCGGCGGTGGTACTGCGGATCGTTGCATTAAGTTCTGGAATGTGTGCAATGGTTCGCTCATCAAATCTGTAGACTCTAAATCGCAAGTGTGCGCCCTGCTGTTCTCACGCCACTACAAGGAACTGATATCGGCACATGGATTCGCAAACAATCAACTGACTATTTGGAAGTATCCTACGATGGTAAAACAGGCTGATCTGACTGGACACACTTCGCGTGTACTGCAAATGGCAATATCGCCTGATGGCAGTACGGTGATCAGCGCCGGAGCCGACGAAACGCTGCGACTGTGGAATTGCTTTGCGCCCGATCCTATGGCGGCCAAGAAAGTGGCCAGCGTGAATTGCAATGCTAAGAAGAGCGTCTTCCGCCAGAGCATACGCTAGATGCCTTAATCAATAAGCTCAGACTTGTTATACTTAAACGAAAATTTTCTATGTTTTTTTTAATATTTGATTTTAAGATGATGTTTCATAATATTTGTGACTTTTGAAATATGATGTATTTCATATTTGTGCATTCTATATGATATGTATTTTATTAATTTAAGTTTAAATTTTATATGTATAAATAAAATGCTTGCCATACGCTTTATTACGATTGAATACCTTTCTTGTTATTTTTTCTTTCTTTTTTTTGGCTTACATTGTTTGTTTAATTTATGTTGTAAGTACATGTTAGATGGTTGCGTTGCTGGAGGCACGTTCTTCGTTTTAGGTTGGTTCCCTGTTTTTTTTTTTTTTGATTTGTGCTGTTTTTGTTCATTGTTGTTTGGTATGAAGGACTTGTGTGAAAAATACCGCACATGGGTTTCAGCTGTTATTGGAATTATAGAGTTAAATACATTGTTTAATGAATTGTTAATGCTTTTTGAATTATGTACATTTGATGATGCGATTTCAAGCAACTGTCATAGGATTGCCGCCGTTGTAGCTCACAAAGTAACGTGGGTCACCAAAGCGATCGTAAATCTGTAAAATAACACAGAAAAGAAACATGAATATGTAATCGAATTAACAAAATAAATATTTAGAAAAAATACGAGCTTCAAAGCATTAATGAAAACAAACATGATTGAAAGAACACCAACAAAATAAATAACAAACGCTTTAAATTGGGTAAAATACTGAAGAATCAAGCATTTAGTGTATTATACTTACATACTTTTATATATCAACTGAGATCATTTAAAGTTTCATATCTGGTATAATCAAATCTATAAATTTTGGTTTTAGAAAAAAATGTTTATTTGCAACATAATTCATTCAGTCAGAACATTAAAACACATCAATTATATTTAACTAACTTTAGTTGCAAGAGCAATTTATAAAGAATACTATTATAATAATTTGTTCTCTTTATAGTACTATGGGGTTAGGTTATTAAGAAATAGGAGTCAGTATGTTAGACTGCTAAATACGTACATTTTTGTACTAATTACTTACTAGTTCTAATTTTATATATTAGTCGCTTAGACACACACGCACACTGATTATAAACAAAATACACCTACATAAACACTCATACATAATACAGACAGAAAACGATATATAGATAAGAGACTTGGATATAGCAATAAACATTAGAGATAGACTTTTGGACTTTTGCTTAAGCTAGACAGCCGACATATAGATTTGATGGATAGTTTTTTTTTTACATAGCATATATGTTGATGTATATTGTATATTGCAATTTGTTTGTTATTTTGTTGGTTGATTCTTACAATTGGCAATCTAAATCAGCTTTCAAATTTGCGACTCTACTAAAACATAGAGCAATATCTTACTATGTATTTTCATTTGGCTCTTGATGAATTTTTTCTTTTGATTTCGAGTTCTTTGTCTGTTTTAACAGTACATTAATGTTACAATACAATATCTCTTTCTCTTTTGTTTTTACTGAATACCAGCATTCAGCGTTTTAGGCATTTTTCATAGCTTATATTTTCTTGAACATTTTGGAAGCTGTTGGTGGTGATGTTTTACTTAATTTCTCAATGTTATTCTACTACTATAGTATATGTATTTGTTTGTTTGATTTTGTTGTGGTTTTGTTTAGGCTGTGACGCTCACCTTAGTATCGTCAAGATCTTCAATATCGCTACTGTCATAATCACTATCGGGCGCCGTTAGTGTTTCTGCACCTCTTTTCTCGAGTATGTTCTGCATACGGGATTTGTTTAGTATGCTGGCAACCTGATATGCTGTTAGGCCGGCATATGTGGCTGTCTCCAGATTGAGTTTCTCGCATTCATCTAGCAGAAAATTGGCCAAATCCTCGTTGCAGCACTCAATGGCAATGTGCAGCGGTGTGCGTCCACCTTTACCCTCCTGCAAAACAATCAAAAAATATGTTTAATATAAAGATATTATTTATGTAAAAATTATATTTACATACCCTAGCATTTATGTCGGCACCGTGGGATACCAAAATGCGCAAGATATCAATGTGTCCCGCTCCGGCAGCCAAATGCACACAGCGCTCACCTGCAAATAAGCAAAGCGATAAACAAGGTAAGCATACGATAATAAAGTAGTACATTCATTGCTAGAAAATATATTTAAAGCCACTGTGAGCTTCATTTATGAATGAAATGCGATAACTTTCAAAAAGCGCTTATTACCAAAAGCTTTGCTGTGTTGTTGTTAAACAAATAGCATTTTGTAATGACAAAAGCAACAACATGGATCAGCAAAAGCTTTGATTATGGCAGCAGCTTGTAGGCGCACCAGGAGGCGCAGAGAGCTAAGTTTAGCGAGCGCTTTTGCCAAAGGTAGACAATACACACACAGACACGCACACACATTCATTTTACTGTGGTGTGCGTTGAAAAACCCAAGAAATTCCCACAATAAAACAGCAGCAATAACAGCAACAACAACAAAAGCCGCAGCAAAAGTCAAAAAAAAAACCAGCAGTGGCATAAAAAGCGACAACAGAAACAGCAACAACAATGCGAAAAAATACAAAAACACACAAAGAAAAAAAAATTGAATAAAAATAAAGTTAACAAACCAAGCAAATTGACATTTGTTGGACCGGCGGCCAACAAGTTTGCCCAAGTTCAAATTAGTTTAGGTTTATAAGAGCAAAAAGTGTTTGCACACAATTCACATGTCCCGTCCAGCTAAGACAATAACTAAAATATGCAATAATAGCAATACTTCAAACTGACATGAAATGAATGAAAAAACAAAAAAAAAATGTTATATACACCGCTGCTTGATACAGCGATTAACAAAAGCGCATAGAAAACTTTGTTGTTGCATTTGAATTTAACTGCTACACGTGCTGTTGATTAACTTTTACACACACGCAGCTCAACTCAGCTGAGCTTGGTTTCTCAGCTTTGCATTCGATTTCCGTAAGAACTTTCAATAATAAAAACCCATAACAGTTGCGCATGCGTTGCCGACTAATTGTATTTTGTTAATTGCGAAATTTATCTTTCAATCTGCTTATTGTATCGAAGCTGGTGGTGCTTTCGGTTTGGTAACTATATCGCTGTTATCAGTAGCAACAAATGCTAAATGTTTACTGCGAGAAAATGCGCATTGACTAAAAATCCCTGCGTCTGGTGTTAAATAAATCACGATTATGATGATTTAAACGCTTACTCAATGGTATTCTAGCGCGCATGATTTAACATTATGACAATGACAAAAGCAGCTACATATGTACATACATATATAATACTACAACTAGCTTAGTTGCTGTTGAATATGTCGATGATGTCTTAGAAAAATATCGGCATTGGATGTTAAAGAAAGCAGAAAGTTTAAGTCGGGTTTGTTTCTTGGGCTGCCAGTCCAGTTTGGCTGCCAAAAGACTAACAAACAATAACAACAATTGTGTCACAAGTTTTAAATAAAAACGATGACAACATTTCTTTTGTTGTTTTTGTTGTTTGTTGTTGTTTGTATTCGTAGCGAGTCCGAGAGCCAGCAATCAAGCATCATCGCTGTGGTTACCATGGGGCGAGAGAAGTTAAGATTATAATAATACAAGCGCATAAACTTGATGGGGATAGTTAAAGCCAAGCACAATTCCATTGTTGCTGTTGTGCCAATCGTTAGCATACGCCTAAAGACTTATATATAGTAGCTTGTACATGAATATATACATACATACATATATATATATTGTTTATAGGTATAAAAAGCGCGATTAGATTAAAATATTTAATATCGAAACACAAAAAACAAAAACGTTTGCTTTAAACTTGCGGGGAATTCCCAAGCGCTGCTACGTCACGCGCTTCAGATTTCAAATACAAATCCGTTCCAGCGACTAACCAGAGTTGGGTTTATCATTATCTAAAGCTATCTATCTGGGCGGCGGCTGCCAACAAGTCTGAGCTCAGAAAACTTGACAGACCTCCCCTCAACAAAAAAAAAAACCTGAACAAACCACACAAAAAATAACAAAAACGAAAAGAAGCTAAAGTAGTTAAACTTGAAATCGCTATTTGGTTTCAGCGGCCTGCTCTTCAAATAGTAATATAATAATAATCATCACGCTAATCGAATGTGAGCTTAACCAATTAAATAGCGTTACGAAATGCTATCAAAAATTGCGCATTAAAACTGAATCCTCGAAAAATATATACATAAGTAATATAAGAATATTACTTCGTACTTTCCACAATTAGTTCTGTTTCTGGTCTTTTGTTATCAACGGCCTTAACTCCACACCTCCCCCCCCCCCCACCCCCTTCTACCGATTGCTCCATTTTGTTAGCACAAGCGGCAAACTGCGACCTTAAGCAAAAAAGTAAAAAAACCCGACACGCAAAAGTTCAGAAATATATTGACAGCACAAATTGTTTGTTTTTATATCTTTGCTTAATTTTAATTAATTGTGCTTATTGTTAGCAGCGCACTTAAAAGTGTTTTTTTTAAAACTTTTTTTCTTTCATTTTAATTTAGACTTGTTTTAATTTTATTCTGATGGCCTGTCCTCCCCCTTGCCAAGTCATATTAAACACAGTTCATTCGTTGTTTGTCCTTCAGTGAAGTGGATAAATTGAATAAAGTTCATTGATTCATAATTAGAATTTTTTTTTTTTTTTATGAAATTTAATATCTATTTGAATATTTATAAATAAAAAAAATATATATAATAGAGACAAAGCAAACCAGATTTATTCAATTCAAAATTCTCATTTCAAGCTCGATAAACAGCAAGCTATGATTTTCGATAACTTAACAAGATTGCCAGAATTATTTGGAAAGAAAAAATAACATTCTAATGGATATAAGAGAAGGATTGATTGCAAAAGCCAATATTCATTCTTTAATTTAGTATTACAAAAAACTAGGCCATTGGGGCGAATGGGAAGTTACCTGACCAAATAACAAAAAAAAAAAAAAAAACAAAAGACAACTGATTATACAAAAAAAACAGTTAATGGCTGTTTGCTTAAAGCTTCTGTCGCGGCGACACATTTGTCAATTTGTGTATTGGAAAGTTTTCACTTGGAAATGTCAGAGAAAACCCGAAACAACAGTTGCCAAATGAAGCGTAAAGTCCCAACAATACAACAATACAATACAATACAACAATTTAGCACAATTATATGTATGCTGACATTTTAAAGTTATGTCATGAAACCATTTGTTGACTTTCTTTTAAATGATATGCAAATATATGAGTGTGTTGGAGGTGTGGATGATCGGATCGTGCCACGTGTTGTTCGTTGCGTTCGCTATGTAAATACATACTCCATGCCAGACTTGTGGGCACATATGGGCAAAACCCGCCTTATAGCGCCAAGAGGTCGGTTGGCCCAAAAGCATTGTCAAGTGCCTGTGATAAAGACCGGTAAAAGTTGCTGTTGACAATTGTGCGAGACACTAGTTGCAATTGGTTTGGGGTTTTACCCCATTCCAAATGCTGTAGGCAGCTAAAAACAAAGTGTGTCAATATTGAGGTGAAAATGGTATAGAGAGAGTCACATTATTATAATGATCTTCAACTTCCGTTATAAGTGGCAATATTGCATTGCGGCTTAACCAGAGTTAACAGCATATGAGCTCATTATAATGCTTAATACTCGGTTTTTTTGTTTTTTATCAATCGGTTGACGGGAGAGGCCTGACCTTGTCTAAAGACGCTGACTCGCAATGACTAAGATGTTGTTATTGTTATGATGTAAATGTCATTGGTAGTTAATAAAACATTTCCAGAATGTTAGTAAAATAATCATTTTATATATACTGACATTAACAATTGTGGATTAAACCTGTTTGTTAACGTACAGCGTAGTACCAGTTGGGTGACAGACTTCATAGATCAACAAATTTCATTGAAAACCGATAAAGTATTTGTGTTTAAGAACTGTACACAAGACATTACTTCCTCTATAGAATGCGGTATATTTGCTTTAGATTAAAACAGCATTGTATATAAGCTATAAGCTAAGCCAAAAGCATTAATAATAACCGATATTGTTTGTCTTCGTAACACTTAAGATCAGATATTTTTCCTTTCAAAACATACTTAAACTATGCAAGTTGTTTCCCAAATCAAATATTACCGCATTCGATTAAAATAATAATAATAACAATTATAGTCAGGGTTCAACGGTTAACCTTACAGCCATAAAAACAACAACTAATGATCAATTATAAATTGTGAGCACTTAACAGCTGAGTTGTTAATCTATATCCATGTCTATATCTGTACGTCAATCGAACTAACAAAAAAAAAAACCAGTTTATTATATAGGATTTTAAGTAGTCTCAAGACTGAAGTACACATATTATGCAAACTACAATCAATAGTACTTTCTTATGAGCGTCACCTTGTTTATTTCCAGTTTTCTCAATTAGGTCTCTAAAGTTCTAACGTTCAACGGCATTCCCCACCCAATTACGTACTATCTGTTTATAATATATTTTACATACTGTATACGTGCAAAGCCCCATTCAGTTGTAGAAGGTTACAAAACGAATGCTTCGTCAAGTCATCCTGATAACGTTTGAATGATCAAAATGCACGTGCGACAAACACTCAACAATAAACTTTGTTATTTTATGGCATGTATTTTCCAAATGTACGGGAATTCTTGTGGAATTTTAGAAGAACTATCGGTTATAATTACAAAAAATTGAACTAGGACAAAACAAAGGCAGAATAAGATATTTGACAATCTATTCGATTAATAGAAAACATTAATTAGAAATATTTATTATCTTGAGTTCTTGAGTTCCCCCTTCATCAAATGGGTTCGGGAAAACCTTTGATAGTACTTATCATTTAGATAGAAATATTGAACTGGAAAGTTTATTTGAACAAATATATGTCATATGCAGTCATAGCAATACAATAAACGATCAACAATTGGGTTTTTCAAGCATTGATAAGGTGTTTTGTTTTCTTTGGTTTTGGTCTATCTTGACGACGATCATTGCAACATTAAAAACGTATTGGATTATATGTAAGGGATTTTGCTAACTGGGAAGTACAAAACGACCAAAAGTCTTTGCTGTATGTTTATCAAGAGTTGAGCAAAATATATAAATGTTTTTTTTTTTTATAGTTTCTGTGACTTTTTTCCGAAAACACATTTACAGCAGATTTGCTACGATCCTTTGAGCAGTCGTGCTACACACATATGTGAAACAAATTTAATATGTAGTTTGGTTTATCGTTCTGAAATACCCTTAATGTGTCCCAAGAGGCTGATGGTTGGTTTTTCTTCTTTTTTTTTTACTTGCCTAAATCGATAAGGTTGCTGTTAATTCAAACACGACAAACAAATTAATGGAATTATATAAATCTTGAACGAATAATAAAAACAATTTGCAGAAAATCATAAGACCAAGTTAATAATCAACATCAGCACAAATGCTAATTATGTAAACAGGTTAGGTTAAACCGGTTCAATATTGTATGAACCATAAACTTAAGATAACAGCGTCATAAAGCACAATAAATTCGGGAATTCTATTTATAATAGGCAATGGCGTGCATTTATTTATATATTAATAGAATCCCAGGCTAGTTTGCTATTGCGTGCACAACTTGTGAATGAAATGTATTATAAATTGACCTCGTCTTCGTCCGCAAAGCGATTAACGACAGAAGTAAGTGTAATTAGGACGATACAACAGAAATAGCTGGGTATTTCCAAAGGCCAAAGAAAAACATTTGGTTTACATTTAGCAAGAAATATATATAAGCGTAACTTGGTATATAAACATTACATAGTTTTTGTTGTTGTTGATAAGTTGGATTGTTTGATAACCCTTCAACCCTTGCTTATGGCTTTTTTTCATGAAATTTCCAGAAATAGCTAGCACGAAGCTTGTATATAGACATACGGGTGTACATTGATTTCTTTCCAATTTCCGACATATTTACTTTATACATATATGAAATTTCTTGGCAAAAAGCCAGATGCAGGCAAAAACCAGCGATTATTTTCGTAACATTTTCTACATTTTCTGGCAAATGAATTGCATTTAGCTTAAGTTAAAAAGTAAAATAAAAACCCACAACGAAAAATAGCTCGATAAATTTAGATAACATTTTACTATTATTAGCATACCGAATGTGTTTTTGTTTAAATTCCCTTATAATAAAGCTTTTATAGTTGCTGAAACCACAGTTTATTGTTTCTAGAAACATTATGACGAATATGTTTTTGTTCTTTTTGTATTCCCAAGAGTATCCCTCATAAGTCTTTGCTTTGGCATGATTCAAAATAAAAACAAAAATTTCTTGTGCAACCATGACGTCAATTGGACAAGAAAGTCTTGTGACTTTTTCGCATGAGAAACCAATTGAACATGATTTTATAACATCTGGCATAAGAGCAGACACTTGAAATTGCTTTAAAAAAAAAAAAAATTATATTCAAATAAATATTTATAAATTAATGTGTCTGCTTGTGCACGGGAAAACCCAAAAATTTAAAAGAAAAAGCCGTCCGACGCTGTTGTTGTTCGTGTCATTGTTTCGCTTGCTTTTTGATACTCTTCAAAACAAGCAGGGAGCCGCAAGACTTTGGCATGCAACAGACTGCCAGACGTCAGATTGTCTGACGTACAAGTTTAATGAAAATATATTAAATGATAGAGATAAGAATAAGCTTATTGAACAAACAGGGTTATAAGCAGGTTTCTCTTATTATTTCAAAATGTTATCTAATAGAGTCAGTATTTTCTTTTACACTTGGTTCAAGTAAGGGTATTTGCTGCTGTTCTTCGTAGAATGTTTGTTTTGTCGGCTGTGACTGCATTAAACCAGCCGACCAGAAGATATACAGAAAACCTATTTCATATATTATATGCAATGTCTGTTTTTATATATAAATAGATAACTAGCATTCAAATGTAGGCGTGTACCTATGTGTGTGTGTGTACGTTGGTTGTTCGGTCAGCAGCTGTTTTTTTTGTTTTCATGTGTTATATGTAGGACCGGTTCGGTCTGGTTAAATGTAGTGTCTGCCAAATGTTTGTTCACCATATGTTTGGGAAAAAACGAGCCAAAATACCAACAACAAAAAAAAACTATGGCTTACACATTGTTGGTTTGGTATTTTTAGCAAGGTTATACATAGCCCAAAACAAAAAAAAAGAGGACAATAATCGATTAAACAAACGAAAGGTTAAATTAAATATTTGGCTGTATGTATGTGTGTGTGTGGCTATAAAATTGAAGCCCCTTTGCTTTTGTCAAGTTTATTAACCTTTTTTGCATCCGACAGTTGCAAAAGCTTCAACACATACATATAAACTTTACGACGACTTTTACTTTCTTCCGGTTTAGTTTGGTTGCGATTTTCAAGAAATTTTTTGAATTGGGAAACTTTGTGCATGAGCAAACAATGGCGTATTATTATTATGATATGGGAAATCTTGAATTCCCATAACTGTACATGGATAATACCATCCCATCCAATCATTTACACACCCTTCTCACGTCACACCTGTTGAAAACCAATAAGTTAAGGCATGGCAGCATTTAGTTTATTTTTATACAAATAAATCAATAGTAACATTCAAGGAAATAAGGCCGCGACTGCCGTACAGTATGTGTGGACGAGTGTTTGACGACTTATACATAAGCTTTAATGTATCTGAAACTAGGGTTTTGTGTGTGAAAAGCAAATGAAATGAGCTGGAATTCAAATGGAATTACGGCTGCTGTTGAAGTTTAATATTTGCACAATTTCAAATTGAAATTTTCAATGTGTGCGCAAATTATAAACACTGCCGTTCTATGTTGACGTCAAACAGAAAATCGTCTTTGTTTATACGTAGATATATTGTATTCTATATGTACAAGCCAATCAATAACAGAAAAAAAAAAACGAAAAGCCAATGAGAAATGTATTTTCAGGCGAAAAATATGCGATGGCCAATGTATTTTTGGCTAGCGTTAAGCATGGGTATATCTATACTGAATATTTATCTACGATATATATGTGCTATATAAATAGTATATGTATTTGGCAGACATTGTCTCGCACTGTGGCTAGCCGATGGCGGGACATCGAAAATATAGAACTGTAGTATATATTTTTCTGGCAAGACATCAAATGTATTCCAAATGTGCTAAAAATTGTTGGCTACAATTGCCAAAAACCATAATTTATGTATAGTATTGACAAAATGTAGATTTTCTTAAATGTTATGTGGCTTGAAAGCAAGAGCTTATGATGCTTTAACTTACCATCATAGTTGCGTATTTCCAGATCGGCAGGCAGATTGGCATAGCTCAGTGAGCTAAAGGCCTTGTCATTGGAACGATGTCCATACTGGCGATGTGCCTCATGTATTTCCGAGGCGCCAAACTTCTCTGTCAAGGCACGCACACACTGTTTCTCACCAGCAATGCATGATAAATGCAATGCCGTATTACCATGACGATCACGTACTGTTGGCTATATAATAACAAATGAGATAGATTGTTCGATTTTAAGATGGTTTAATGGGATTAAATTAGATTAGTTTTTGATAACTTACCTCAGCGCCCGCCAATAAAAGCATGCGCAAAATTGTTGGCTGTGCTGTTAATGCCGCTAGATGTAGGGGCGTCTGGGCAACATCGTTCTGGATGTTAAGGAGGCATGGATGTGGTGCCATGCGTATAAGTGCAGCTACAACATCCACATAGCCCGATATGCAGGCCAAATGCAGTGGACTGTCGTAGAGAAAGTATAGAAAGAAAAGAAGATGAGAAATGAGGTAAATGAAACATTGTTACCTGAAACATTTCCCACTTGTTGTTTGATCATTTTTATTTTTCGGTAAAAACCCACTAAATTGCCAAAAACCTGTTATGCGTACAGGTAGTGCACATACACATACACAACCAGACACACACCAGGAAAACCCCTGAATGCCTGACTAACATGTGCCGTCGTCGAAGTCGCCTCATTGTCTTGTGATTCATGAAAGTCTCCCCCACAGTTGGTGGTCAAGTCAATTTTTTGTAGCGATCTTTACCCCTGCATCTATAAGATGACTAAATACTGTTTGAAAAGCAGCTTAGATAAAGTTCAGACTCTTTGATCATATAGGGTCACTAATGGTTCTGTGCTTTTTTGTTTTGTTTTGAAATACAATCGGAAATGCTTGCTTGGTTATTCAATTGTTTGTTACTCACGTGTCGCCATCGTCGTTCTGTTGATAGAATTGCTCCCAAGCGTTCATGATGTTGATATTGTTGCTGCCGCTTAATGGTGCTGTTGCATTTGCACTAGCAGTATTTCCAGCTGCATTTGTTGTTGTGGTTGTTGTTGCACTGCTGTTTTGTGGTGCGCTTCTTCGTCCAGCGGAGGCGTTTGCATTTGTCGATGTGTTGAGATTGTTCATAACAGTGCCGCCGCTGGCGAGGCTAGTTTGTACGGTCCATTGCGGTATGCCCGTATCAACACTCTGTTTAAAGCGCATCTGCTCAACGGCTGGCTTTTCAGCGCCAGCTTCAGCCGTTTGATTTGTCGTCTCCTCCTCCTTTTGCTCTTCGTCGGATGCGTCTTCTGTTGGCTCTTCGTCAATAATGCCCGAATCGAGCACCAATTGTTGTTTGTCCTTGGTCTGTTCCTGTTCCTTGCTCTTGTCAAGCTCTGAATTATTTTTCTGTTCTTCTTGTTGTTGCGATTCGTCGTCGTCGTCGCTGATTTCGCCGCTAAAGATTGGCGCTGATTGCGGGCCAGAGATAAAACCAGAGTCACTTGTTTCGCTTTGTGCTGCAAATTCTTTTTGCTTGTTAATGGCGGCGCTGCTTTGTTTTTGTTGTTGCTCGCTGCCTTTGCCGCCAATTGCTGTTGTTGCTGATTTCGATTGTTTACTGTTAGTTTCAATTGCTGCTGCTTTTTGATGCTGCTCAACACTGTTAGCTGTGATTGTGCTGGCAACGCTTCCACCAGCACAACTACAATCCTCCACCGTTTCTTTGTCCTTGTTATTATCACTTGTTGCTGCTGTTGCCTTTTGGTTCCACATTTTGTATTTGTTGCCTGTTGCTGGTCTCTTTTGCGGTTGTGCGTTAAATTACTCTTCTTCTGCTTCTTTTTCTTCTTAATATGCTGCTTTAAATGCCGCACAGGTGTTTCTTTTGGGTACGTATTCTTTGTTTTAAATATATGTATAGTATATAAACGGTCAACAGTTCCTTGTCGTTGATTCTGCAAAAATTTCTTTTATAAATTAATGGAAATTCACACGCTGAACTTTGCTTTTAAGCTTTGCTTAACTCTTAAGAGTCTCACACATAAACGCACACACACTAATTATCAATCGCTCGCTCGCGTAACTGCGCTTTAAGCGTCTCTCTGGAACTCGCGCATTCACTGCCGTAAGTGTGAGTGAAACAAATGTAGTGTGGGGCATACAAGTGAAAACGCAATATCAGCAATCGACGAGATTAGCGCATGTCGAAGTTATGATTGGCAAAAACTAAAATTTATGTTTCAGTTGTTCAGTTGGAAATAGAACATGCTGTGGGAATTTTTATAAATTTAGTCGTCTGCTTAACTTTTAGCTGGCGCACCTGTTTTCGTTTCACACACACCTACACAAGCAGAAATAAACACAGCCACTTTAAACACACAGCCGCGCACACACACATGCATACAAACAGCTTCTGCCTTTTTTTTGTTCCTAATGCACGCAAATTATAAATTTTCCTCTATGTAGCTGGTTTTGTTTGTAATTGTGTTTGAATTTTATCGTTTGTTTAAGTATCAATATACAAATAATTGATTTAACACACCTTTTAAATTTTTATATTACTGTAACTTGATTTGCGTGCTCAACATAAATTGTACGCGTTTTGCTTTAACTTTTAGTTTATTCAACTGCACTGCGCACTTTTGAAATACACGTCTTAATTCGTTCACGTTGAAAATAGCACTAAAGTTTTGTGGCTGGTTAAATTTAGCTTTGCCGTGACAACATTTACATCAAAGCTTTGTGCGGTTGGGGAATCCAAATTAGTGTTGCCAGATAGATCTGCTTTTGTGAAGAGCTTTTGAGCGTAGAGCGCGCAAAGCAAAAAAAAACTTTATAATTCCAGACAATGCCAAAAAAACAACAACAATAGGTGCAGCAATTCTTATAACTACATTTGTTTACCATGTGCTAGAATTTTATTTGGGCAGTACAAACATGTTGAGCGCTGCGCGTCTAGAACTAGAATGAAGTGTGTTCGAAATGTTGATGCATGGGCAAAGGCATGGGCAAAGATGTGGATGCAGAGTCTGCATTGCAGACGTTGTTATCCTTGAGAATGGCAAAATAAATGCAACTCTAAAACTCATCAGAAAATACTGACTGTCAAAAATTAAGAAAAAATTTCGAATTTAAAGGACATCGATCTTTACCTGTCCGAGAGTGTGATTTACACGTTTTAGTTAAAAATAAGTAGATAAGCTTATTACTGGGTTTCTTGCTACTTTCTTATCTGTTTGTGATTCGTCATTTGGGGTTTTCATCAATAAGCTGCAAACTCACAAAAAAAAAACGTCGGTTGAATGTACGTAATTTTGGAATGCGGTATCGGAAGAGCAAAGCCCGAGTACCTAAAAATATAAATTTTTTGACACACAAACGCATCTTTAATTTGACTGGAACTAAAAACAAAAGTGAATTGCTTTATTTATTTGGTTTTTAAGTTAAATTTATTATTATTATTATTTAAATTATTTGTTTTTACCCAATCACAAAGGTCAAGTGCAATAAAATATTTTCAAAACAACCGCCTAAGCAGTCTGTGTTGAGAAAGAAAAGTAGCCGGCACTTATTAAAAACGTTGCACAGCACTTTATTTAGCTATTAGAAGAAATATTCCAAAACAGTTAATAAAGTACGAGATAGTCTTTATATACAAATGTTACGTACTGTAACCAGTTTAAAAAAAAACATGGTCAGCGTTTGTGGAAAAGATTTGGTGCAAGTGGTAAATCAGTTGGAGATTTTTGCGCCGACAGCATTGGCTGAGAGGTGGGACAACGTGGGCCTACTGATCGAACCTTCTAAGAATGTAATATAATTATTCAGCCTAAATAGTTTACAAGTTTCTTACCAGCACATACAATATAAATTATAGAAAATTATTTTTAAAATACTGCTGACCAATGATCTTACGGAGCCAGTGATGAGCGAAGCTGTAGCGAAGCAGGCTGATCTGATTGTTAGCTATCATCCACCAATCTTCAAGCCGCTTAAACGCATAACAATGGGCAACTGGAAGGAGAGAGTTGTGGCATCTTGTTTGGCCAACAATATTGCACTTTACTCACCGCACACGGCTTGGGACAAGATTCCGGGCGGTGTAAACGATTGGCTGGCAAAGGCTCTGGAAATAAAGAGCATTAAACCGCTAATTCCCGAGCCAGATGCTAAGCCCGGGACTGGGTCGGGCCGCATTGTGGAAACAAATATGCCCATATCCAAAGTCGTGCAGGCGCTGCAAGAGCACATTGAGAATAGCGTACATGTGGCTCTTGCCGTAGGTCATAGTTCAGAGACTTATGTTAAATCAGTTGGCCTCTGTGCCGGCTCCGGTGGCTCGTTGTTGCAAGGTGTGCAGGCAGATCTCATCATCACTGGCGAGATGTCACATCACGAAGTGCTGGAATTCAATCACAATGGCACTACGGTGCTGCTCTGTAATCACAGCAACTCAGAGCGTGGTTTTCTCCGGGAATTTCAGCCACAGCTGATCGAACGTTTAGAGAATGCCTGTGAAGTGCTCATATCCGAACTGGATAAGGATCCTTTAAAAACGGCATTTAAAAGTTAAGCAGTAGATGAGTTTAACTAGCTAACAATTGCATTTTGTATACAAGAAGTTACAATAAACTTTAAACTTATATCTAAACTTGATCCAGCTTGAATTTAATGCTCTTGCTGGCCGCATCGTTGCGATGCAGCTGGTACAGGAGACGCTGTTCCAAATGCTTAACGGCCTCTACAGTCAGCACTAATGTATCGTGCTTTAGCATGGAATAGACATTCAATCCAAACGAAGGCATTAGATTAATATAGCCCATGTTGTCTGTAGCATAACAAATGTTTTCGGGAAACACCTCTTGCCTAAATTAAAATTTTTTTAGTGTGTATGTTAATGTGTTTATTTAGCTACTCACTTGTCAATGATCAGTACGGATGGTCCCCAGTTGCGTTCTGCTATCAGATCCCGAATGAATTGTGCATCTTTCGTGGGCAATTCAACGTTCTCAATAATGTGCAAATCATCCTGTGCCAGTTTAACGCTCAGTGTCGATGTCAGACCCAGAACGCGCTTATAAAAGGGTAGCATATAGAAATGGGATGTTGGCGAACGCGGGCCATGTACTATGCCACCGCCCTTGAACATCGGAGAGCGTATGGAGCCATGACGAGAACGCCCCCCACCTTTTTGAGGCCAAGGCTTCCGTCCACCACCGCGAACTTCGGCGCGTGTTTTTGTATTCGCCATGCTTACATAACGATACTTGCGTTGCCACTCAATGTTTTCCTGTATGATATCAACGCGTGGCTGTGCGGCAAACACATCAGGATGCAGTTCAATTAGGCCCACTTTACGCTCTTTTACTGCATCGACATTTTCAATCCAAGCCTGCCTTGCACTGTTCCTGTTAATGGGCGCGAATTCGGCGTAGCTTTGTCGCAATATCAATGCCGGCTTTGGTGCTGCCGCTTCAACAGTTGTCGTCGGTGCTGCCTCGGCGATTAGATTGCTTTGGCAGGATGTGAGTGTATTCGAAAGGTTGCGTGCACCTGGATGTAACAATTGTCGTGTTTTAATTAAAAAATTCAACATCTTGCCACAATCGCAATGAGGCACAATTGTTGATGTTGTGCCGACCTATCGATAAATTTAAGCTGAATCAGCTAAAATCGCTACAAGTGCTGGTAAATGCTATTAAAAAGTTGAATTGTTTTGAATCACCCTGTTTTTATTTAACTTTAGTTACTTAAAATTTTGAAACGGCTTTAGCTAAATATATGAATATTAACAGGCTTATGACTATTAATTTTGGCTCTAACTGCATGTTATAACAGTGGAATTTAAATTGTTTTTACTTTTATTTGGCTGCGGCTCTAATATTTCATTATCTTCATCTCTTTCGCTGTCGCATTCACAATCAGAGTTTTCATGTTCCGCGCAATTCGAATTTTCACGTGCTTCCAAAAAGCTGTGATTGGAGAATCTATTGCTTGAATCATAAAGCACCTTAACATCATCATCACAGTCGCATTCCTCTTCACGATCACTGCTTTGTTTCTCGTCCTTTTTGTCTTTATTGCAACAGGGAAAGAGACCAGATGACTTATTTTTGGGCACCCGTTTAGGAACAGTCGAAGTATTTGTTTCTGACCTACGCACTGGATACTTCTTTTCTCGCTTAAGGCGATGGAGGCAGGAAAAAAACTTTGATGATTTTGAAGGTCTTGTTTCCTCTGTTTGCAAATTCTCCTTTTTATCTCTCTTTTCTCTTTTGTTAACAGAGAGACTTTCTCTGGATGTTGACTGTTTTGATTTCAAATGCTTGGAATCCACTTTTTCATTTTTGTCACGATTCCTTCTATTGCAAGAAAAAAATTTATTTCTTGATTGTATTTTCCTTGTTTCTGACCGATTAGATACGACTTCCTTATTCGTTTCCTTTTTTCTTCTTATGCCAGTAGACGAATCGCTCCTGTATTCTGATTTCTTTTGTTGTGAATCAGAATCTCGATTTTTTCGCTTGCAAATAGAAAAACTTCTTGACGATTTATTTTTTTTTCGTTCTGGCTCATTGGATTCGATAGGCTTAATTGGTTTTCGCCACTTACAAGAGAGTGAACTGCTCCTTGATTCTCGTTTCTTGGGATCCAAAACAACTTCGCCTTTCGGTTGTCGTTTGCTTCGATTGAATGAAAATAGACTGGAACTCGATTTGGATTTCTTCGTTTTCTTATCGCGTTTCTTGAAAAGCTTAGAATCTTGGGCTTTCAAAGTCTTTTCCTGGTTTTTACAAGAAGCTGGTTTCTTTTCATGCTTTCGTCTATTACAGCAAGAGAAAATATTTGTTGATGGTTTTTTCTGTGGCTTCTCTTTGTCGGCCGTTTTTTGACACGAACAAATTTCGTTGTAAAACCTAGTTTCTCTTGTATTACTATCCAAATCATAGGCATACAGACTGTTATACTTTGGGCATAGTTCCGGTTGACTGTGCTCTTTTTTTGATGATTGTTTCCAAGATCGAAGAGAGTTATGCTCCCTAAAATCAGATTCCGAAGTGGAAACATTAAGCTCTTGCTCATAGTGCCTTTGGGATTGATATCTTTTCACCGGTTTTTCTTCTTGTATTTGCCTTCGACTTGTGCAACAACAATCACCATTTCGATTTGATTTTCTTTGGATTTCTTGATGCTTTTCTTCATTCTGTCTTATTTGTTCGTGTGATTGAATTAAACTTCTGTTATGTTTAATACTTCGTTCAGATCGATCTTTTTTGGGCTGTATTAGCAATTCACAATAACTTCTACTTTGACTATCTTCTGTTCTGCATTCACAATCTAGATTCGATGGTTTTTGCTTAGGATTTGGTCTAGTAGTTGTTCTAGTTTTTTTATTTGTTTGTCCTTTAAGTTTGCTTGGTCTGTCAATATGTTCCTGCGATTCTTCTTCTTCAACAACATATCTACGCTTTTGTGCTAATGATTCGTTTTGTTTTCTTGCAGCTTTCATTTGTACAAGTCCCTCTAATATATTTCTCTCATAGCTGTTGTGGTTGGGAAGATCTAGAAACATTTTGGTCTTTTGAGATACTTGATATTCCCGTTCTGTACATTTGTCTTGGGAATTCCCAAATTCACCGTTGAGAAGCTTTTTCCTTAAACTTGAATTGTTTTCCCTTAAGGCCATGACCAAATCAATAATTTGAATTAACGATCTGGTTGTCTGCAGGCTCTTACGCTTCTTGTTGTGACATGGAACAATTGGGCATTCGTCAAATGAATAAGTAATGCCACCACTACGTGGTCGACCACCGATTTTAACTGGCTCAGTAAAATATCTATTATTATTGGTTTGATCGCAAGAGCAGCCTTCGCTTGGCTTGGCTTGGCTGACTCGCTGACCTTGGACCGATCCGTCAAGCTCATCATCGTACTCTGCATTGGTTACTATGCGTGCTTTAGCACAATTAGTCGAAAAAGAGGTTTGGTGGCATTGGGCATCGGGTTGCAGACTTTGATTGTATTGCTGTGGAAATGTATTGCAGGGCATGCAGCAGGAACATTGAGCATTTGTCACATTGTTCTCAGGAGGCGTATTGTTGCATCCATTCTCGGTAGTTCCACTACCACCTTTTCTATGGACACTATTTTGATTTTGCTGACTTAGCAATTGCTTTTGCTTCTCCAGTCCGGCAACTGTCTCCTGTAGAATTTGAATTATTTGATTCACATTGCAATTATCATCGACAACTAGATTAACCATTGCAGCGCCCTGTTTGGTTTTTGCTGGTGTTATTGTACACTTGCCACTGCACGTTTCAGCATTGCAGCTTTGCTGTTGACTTTCTGCAACACTTCCATTGAAACTCGATTCGTCTTCTGTATTGACTCGGGGCTGGCTCTCTAGTTCAATTTCCGTAGGCTCGCTAGATTTTCTGATATTTTTTTTAATGGAATTTTTTTTAATGCTCGCCCCACACTTGGCACATTTGCATTCGCACAAAGATTCCTCATCGATAGAATCCGCATATTTCCTGTTATTTGTTTCGTTTTCAGTTACAGTGCTTGCAGCCGCTGGACTTGTTCCGATTGCACTTGTAGCCGTTGAACGGCTCCGACGGGCTCTTCGATTCGAAAGTGAGGTATTTGACCTACTTTCACCATTAACTGAGGAGCGCTTGTTTTCCATTGATGAGATGACTGTTGACCTCCTTTGACTATTAACTGAGGAACACTTGTTTTCCATTGATGGGACGTTAGTTAACCTCCTTTGACTATTAACGTAGGAACGCTTGTTTTCCATTGATGGGACGTTAGTTGACCTCCTTTGACTATTAACTGAGGAACACTTGTTGTCCATCGACGCGACGCTGGACTTTTTACGAAGTAAGCTTGATCGTTCCTTGTGATTATAAGTTTCATCGATACTTGGAATCGTCTCGGTTTTCCTATCGACATTAGTATGATTGTCAAACTTATCATCTGTGTTTCTTCTAGAAGTCGCGTGAGTCATGCCTTTCCTGCAAGACGGACAATTACACACACAGGTAATAGTTTGGAGTTGTGGTTTTGGCTGTGGTCTGATTGGCTTCAAGCACTTACAACATGTACATTGGCTGCCAGGGGAGACATCTTCATTATTTACCGGATATGAGCTCGAAGACATCCTTCTTCTACATGGAGTTACAACAATATTCTGACCTCTGTTTGAGTTATATGCTGGGCAAGTGGTTTGTAAGTTAGCTAAACTTTGCTCTTTGGAAGTACATGAACAGTTCTTCAAACTACAATTGAAGCCAACATTCTTTTTGCATTGCTCTCGTTCAATTTTCCTAGGCAATTTATTTTGATTTCGCACACTATTCATTCTTGCATTTAAATCGTGATTGGATTCATTTGATTGATGTATTTCACTTACGTTGCTTTTCCGTCGAAGAACAGCGGGCGGCTGACTTAACCGCTCAATGTGATTAAAACGTTCCGATGTTGGATAAGGATTTGGTTCTTGGCTTTTAAGTCTCCCATTGCTATTTGATGCGCAGCTGCAATCCGATGTTGTATAGCCTCCATTGTTCTTTTCAGACTTTGACGAACGTGGTGTGGTTTTTAGGCGGACAGAATGTATGTAGCTATGATCACTTCCTGAATGCCTATCTGCTTTGCCGCTGTAGACGCGCTGTTTTTCACAAATACCCGATCTATCTGCACCTTGACTCATCAGAGTTGTATTAGGGAAACTGCTCTGTATCGATTTGCTGCGCATCTTTGGCTTCCCCATTGTACGTTTGGTGGGCATTGTTGGCATCTTCTTCTTTGACATCGGCTGCAGCGAGCAATGAAAAGATGTACTAACTTTGGCATCTTGGTGGCGTATGGGTTCGGTTAAGCGATGATCGTATGGTGTGCGATTTAAAGCATCACAACAGGTTATCTCACTTGGAGAGAAATCGTTATCAGACTCTGTCTCATCGCCGACCGTCTGCAAGTTCCAACTAGATGGATAGCTCAAGGAGCTAGCTCGAGAGCCTCGTCGGCTTTGGGATAGATTGTCTGTTGGAGTTGTTTCTATGTTTTAAGAGCTGTTCTAAATGAAAAAGGGTTCTGTTTTGTTATCTTACCAGATTCTTTACATGTCTCACATAACTTGGTAACTTCTATACTTTTCGCTCTGCCCGCTTTCTTGCGCTGCCTAGAAGGACGTAACAACGTTAAGGACTCATATGGCTCCCGGCTTAGGTAAGAGAGACTGCGCTGTATGTTAGGCACTAGTTGCGGGCTCTTGGCAAGTCTTGACAATATAGAAATGCCTCGTGCCTTGGGCCTGCACCTAGTCGCATGCATATCATACAGCGCAGACCTATCTAGTGTTTTGGCCACATTATAAAGAGCTTTTCGCAACAGCTCCTGTTTTAAGGTACGTCTCAAAGTGCGAGGTCCTGTCATGCTTTAAAAGTTGTTGGTATACGGGGGAAAAGCTCTAGATCTCTGGGCTGTGTAACATTGCTAGTACTTCAAGGTGTCAACAACTTCTAAAACTATTTTTGACATTAATCACAAAAGCTTACCCAACTGAATCGATTTGAATAGATAAAGGTACACTCATACTAGGTTTGGGGCTTTGACCTTATTAAAAAAGTGTGTTTTATTTACAGTAATTAGTTATTATTATTGGCACCATGGATAGCAGAAAGTGCAGCAGCCACTGCAATGGGAACAACAATGGTTCCTATTGCAGCAGCTCCTGTAACAAGGTTTCGGTTCGATGACAAATGGCGGATTTGCGAACCGGTCGAAAGCTGGTTTACAACAGCGTTTTTTCTTCTTTACAGTGTTTGGTTTCTTAAAGTTTGCCAGAGACTGCAAATAGCACATGCACTCCTTGTTCGGTATAATGCTCTCAAGTGTTTTTTTCAGATCTTCGAGATTGCAATCGATTTGACTTTCACAATCCAACTTGGGCTCACCTTCACAATCGCAGACATTCTCGTACGATTGACGCTCTTCCTGATCGACGCCAGTCTCAGTTTGTTCTTTTTTTTTGTTATCATTCTTTTTTACTTTTTTTTGACGTCGAGGCTTTCGAAGATCATCAGGAGCATGTTCTTGTGAAATTGGCGCCTTACTAAAAAAAAAAGGATAATTAAAATGAATATAGATTAATATAAACATACTTGACAACTATGACAAGAATATAAGGCGTCGTCTGTTGTTGCTGAGACGCACAATCACTTAATGCTGTTTGGGATGAGTGTTGATTTTGTCGAGTCTGAGCTTCTGTTGCACAGTCGGGCCAAGTATGTGGCTCATTATAGGCAGCCCGACCACCTTGTCCTGGAACTCTGGAGCCATCGCATTGCACATGGGACTCAGGGTACGAAACTGTAGTATACTGACCAATTAAGATTCTACTCGATTGATTAGATTGTTGGGCAACACACTCTGGTATGTCCCAAGTGTTAGCATGAGGCTCAGTGATGTTTCGACCACATGAACTTGCTTGGATTTGAGGCCCAGAACAGTATCCGAAAGTAGAGTACGCGGCAAACTGTTGCTGACTAGAGATTTTACAACAAGATGCAATCGACTCCTGCAGTACGGAAAGATTCGAGTGAGTTTCCGGCCAGTTCACATTTTCGCCCGTTGCCCCACAGACATTCGAATTCCGTGAACTTTGTGATGTCACATCCATATTATCCAGCCAATTAGTATTTAACTCTGCTCTAGAAATTTGATAATCATTATCCCCTCTATTCGAAATATTCTAAAATTATGTGTTTTGAGTTCTCTGGCAGGGATCACTCTTTTTCCGGTTTCTAGCTTATCATAAAGCTGTTGCATTGTTACGACAATAATTTTGTAATGATTCACTCATTGATTTTAGCACCTTGCATTTGAATATCGGCTTACAAGGCTTACAAGGCTTACAAGGTTTACAAGGCTTACAAGGCTTACAAGGTTTACAAGGCTTACAAGGCTTTTTTAGTGCACATCCTTTATTTAGCTCTAATTTTATTTGCTTTTGAAGCTCCTTAAGAAAACAATACTTTGCTTTCTTTATGCATACTTTACGCTTTCTGCACCGGGTCTTCAGAGCCGATTTTTTGCGAATGTTCCCAAACTGTTGCATGTCGCGGTTGCTCACTGATGTATCGGAGGTAGCCATAAATCGGGTGAGCTTTTGACGATTGTCCCCGAAGACTTGGGAGCTTTTAGATTCGATTTGCATATGCTTATGAGAGGTAGAAGGCATTTGCTTTCTTTTGGAAAAATATTTTTCCTGCGATTCCATCACGGCCAAACTATCTCGGGCGTTTTTAAACCATTCGTCTCCGCTGCTTGTTTTGGCAACTTGATTTAATTCATTGTCTGACTGATTTTCATCTTCGATATAGGGGCTACCATTGAGGTGGTCCTTCACGCTATCCGAGCGGCTGCGAAGCACACCAACTAGATCCTGTTTGGATGGCTGCTTCAATGATAGATTTTCCGTCGATTCAACATGAGAATTTGTCAAAGATGGCAAAACTCGAAGGGAAATGGAAGCATTGCTACTTATCCTTGTTGGGGATTTTATATAGGCTGATTTAACTTCAGCTTGACTTTCTTTGTTCGGTAAATGTGTCATGGTTTGTGTGATGGTTCCACAACAGTTATGGGGACACCACATGGTGGTGCCACAATCACGTTTGCTTTGATTATAAGAAGCTGATGAATGTATTTAAGTTATGAAGAGGGTTTTTCCTAACTTCATAGTTGAAAACTTACCAGCTAAATCTGAAGCTGTAGTTCTTTTTGAACCACGCTTTTTCCGTGGTGGCAAACTACATTTACATCTATACGGATTGGGGGCTTCGGGTGGGGCACAAGGTGCTGATTGTGGCATAATGACAAGTGGCAAAACTTTGACAACTGCATTACCTCGGCGTTTGCTTTGCTGCTTCTGCTTTGTCAGCATGCAGCTATCTCGAAACTGATCTTTTCCCGAACAAACAGAGTTCGGCTTCCGGACCTTCTGCTCTGTTTGTATTTCGAAAAATTTGTCCAGTTTCAACATGGTTTGACGCACCATATCCGTAAGATTATTCAGCTGTGCATCTATTCCACTTGCTTGTTCTTTTTTCTTATCCTTGTTCAATGATGTAGTTGAGCAACTGACACTTGTGCGTGATTTGAGAGAGTCCGATTTTTCTGGAAATAAGACTTTTTCAAAGTTTCCTTGACTTTCAGCTGGCAGGGAATAGTAGGTCGAAACGAATTTGTTATCTATTTGCTGCTGACTTTCCAGTCTTGCCAACACATTCTTTAGCTCGCTTATAACCTCTTGCTGAGAAAAGTTAGAGTTAATGTTGGCGTTGCATAAGCCAGCCTGTTGACGTGGTCGAAAGTAGTTGCAATCGCAGTTCAGTCTTGTATCTAAACAATTATCATAGATCCTGGAATTGTAGTACAGACTGCCAGCAGAATTATAGGGATCAATCAATGGCTTTTGGCAACGGCATCTGCGGTTGCCATTAGACTCAATGCGAGGCATGCGTCGTAATTTTGTTGGTATTGCGGCTTCTTGTTGCCAAAGGCTCATTAGCTTTATGCGTCGCTCCATTTGTCTCGTGATATCAATTTTTGAACTATCGAAAGCAGTTTTATAGAGCTTTATAACAGTGCACTAGAAATTTTGAAATTATTTTCATGGCCACGTTTGTAGGAAATAATACAATGAAATCAATCAAAAATTGTCAATCTGCTTAAAAAGAAAATAAAAATCTGTCGGAGTCTTGTGAATTTGTATTAAAATTTGTTAAATAGTTGATTATCTATTTGGCCGCTGAAGTAACACAAGAAAGTGTTTTTTGGCTTCCGGCTTTACTGACTGTATAACAAAAACAAAAATATACATTTCTTAAACATTTTGTTGGTGTACAAATTTTATACAATGCAAATCAAATTCACATGTCAATTTTTTTATTTTGCTTTCCAGGCGATTGGCAATTTTTGGTTGGTTTTCAGCCTTAAGTACCAGGCGAACAGAAGTAGCAGCAAGCAGCTAAATGTTGATTCAAAAAAAAGTTAAAGCATACTTTTACTCCGGCAAAATATTTGAAAAAAAAATTATGCACAGCATACTTTTACAGCTAAGCGTCAATTAAAATATCGTTGCTTACTTTTAGGCTGCGCATGAGAATTCTACTTTTTAGCGCAGGAGTAAAAGTATGCAACTTTTTTTATTTGTTCTGAAAATCATCCACTTGCTGCTGATTTCTGTTCGCCTGGTACTTCAGCCAGAATTTCTACTGGTTTTAGCCAATTTTACCTCGCCCAAGCACACAAAAATACAAACAGAAAGAACATGTTTTTGGGGGTGCGCCTGGCTCGTTGCGTCTCTGGTGGTATAACTTACCGATAACACTTTAAACCTTAAATGCAGTTCGATAGATTTAGTCCTAGCGATGCCAATGCTCGCTCAATGTCCTTTGAAAATCAGCAAGGATTTTGAAGTTAGAGCTAATTTCCTTAAAATAACATCCGTTTGTCCATATTTCAGTCATATCCTTAAGGATAGAAAAATTACAAAATCCTTTATATCTCGTGCGTCTTAAGGACTAGCGGGTTGTCCTTTGGTAAAAAAGGCCATGGCCTGACAATTCATATAAGCTAATCAAAAGGATGAAAGTCCTTCAAACAGCTGAAATATAAGGACTTTTCTTAACACAGAAAATCATGTTTTTCTCAGCCATATCCTTGCAGATCCTGTCGAGACCCAAGTCAAAAAACTCCAAATCGTTCTTGCAGATGTCGAGAAAACAAGGATTTTGTGATTTGAACTCAAATTACGATGACATTTTTCTATTGTTTGGGTTCTTAGAGTACTCAACAAACCTTGAATGCAATTCGATGGAGCGAGCTCTCGCGATGCCAACGCGCCATGTCCTTTGAAAATTTGTAAGGATGCGACCTAATAAGAGCTAGTTTTGTAAACTCACTTGTCCCAACTTTCGTGCCATCCTAAAGGAATGCTATAAAATTTAGAATTTTCAACATCCTTCCAATTCAATTTCCATCCTAAATTTTAAAAACATATCCTATTATATTTAAGAATAACACCAATTGTTCTATAATTTATTTGATGTATTTTAATTCATTTCCGTTTCGGTATAATTTCTAGTTTGTTCTCTTTCGTTTTAGTACTAGTTGCGTTTAGCAATTGTTTTGAAATTACTATAAATTATTTAATCTTTATATATATTATTATATATGTATTTATAAATATATTTAAAAATTCGCATATGAAATAAAGTCGAAAGTCAAGTAAACCCTATGGTTAAACCTGCCATGAGCACTCATCACTCTGGTCACATTCACACTAAGCTCCCCACAATAAAGCAATCAAGCTTTAATCATCCATTTCTTTCAGATTGATAACTCTCACTAAGTTTCTTACTAATTGTCTTAAACTAAATCAAAAACAAATCAATACAAACACAATAAAAAAACACGGCAAACAAATAATGTAATAACTAAAAACAAAATTAAAGCTGGAATCGCTGCTTCTACTTATACTTAATAAATATATATAAAGTAATTGTAATATTAATTATAATAGTAAAGTAAAAATATAAATATATATGTATATGTTTATAAAGTATGTATGTATAAGTGAAAGTGTGCTTAGGTTAGGCATTGCATAATCAACTGTACAGTATGGCTTATATGCGTATCATATATATATGTAGATGTATATATTTTATGTTTTAATAGGGGGGATTTCCACTTATGGTAAGGTTGTGTGTTTTGTTGTTTTTCGTACGATGATGATTATGTTTTATAATTATGCGGCTAGAACAGCTGGTTTTTTTTCATTTGATATTATTATAATTGGTATATCGTATGCTTATTTAGTAAGATCATAATTTAAAATTGTAATAACAAAAATGACTTGTATGAGTGTGATGAAGATAGTATAAGGAAGAGGAAACAGCAAGTCCTCAATCTATATATCATAAGCAAATTATTTTAGTTTTTTGCATTGTTTTTTGTTTTGTTTTTTCTTTTTTGTAGCTAAGCAGCTTGGAAAATTTTGGTTCACTGTTTTGAATATTTTGTTTAGCTGTTAGCTGTTTTTTTAAGCGTTCCGCCTACATATTTACATACTCGATAAAGTATTGATTGGCATATGTGTGACTGGATAATTATGTGGTTTTAAATAGCTCATAAAAAGCAATTGCAATACACACACATAATTTACTGATGGTTAATAGACAAATCGGCACACCCACACACACACTCATACACACTTTCACACACATACATATATAGGCTATCTTAAGTGTTTGTTTTAAAAGCGTTTTGCTGTGTACACAATACTTGGCTAATATGTTTGTTTTGCTTTAAATATCATATATATATATATATGAATATTATGTATTAATACATATCATATAGAGTATGTAAATTGTATAATGTTGCATGTTGACATATAGAATTCTTGTTCTTTATAGCTTACACACGGATGAGAATTGAATTGTACCCAAAACTAAATACAAAAATACAGTTAGTAATCAAAGCTAGCCGAATTAATTTGTTTTCTCTCATTAATAATTTTATAAAAAAGTACAAAAAGTCTGTTTGTCTTATAACACTTGAACATGAATCGGGACACAATTAACCGATATACATACATACTCTCTTGCGAAGCAATCAAACCGAATGAATTAATTTGGACAAACGCCTTGCATACGTTTAAATGTTTCATTTGTTTTCGTTTTTTGTTTGCTTTAGCCATGTTTAGTACGTAATACGTATGGTTTATATATATATATATATATGTGTTTTGCAAATATGGTATTAAGGTAGTACAATATAACGAGTAATATAAGCTGAATGACTTTCATCCATTTACGTGCCATTGGCCTTGGGCAACGGCCGCACAAGATACAGCTTCTCGCCCTGCTTGTTCGTATAGATGGGCGCTCTTTGGTAGTGTTCGACCAATTGGTCCAACGAATGAAACTTGCGCTGTCCAATGCAATACATACCCTGCTCCACATGCACACGGAAGTGCTTGTTGCGGCCGGGCGCCTTTAGAGAAACCGAATAATCACCCATCTAAATGTGAGGAAAAGACAATTAGTAAATAGTATGTGCTAAAGGAGCAACCTCCAAAGGCATTATTTTGGATAGTCTCCAACTCACATTAGTCTCACTATCTCTGATAAGGAAGTCACCATCGTGTCCGTGTCCATTGAGCACCGTGTCGCATTGGCTGCGTGTAATGGCGCCATAGTACCACGATTTGCCAGCCAAATTTGGACGCTCGATGGGCTGAGCGGGTTGAGTTGATGGTTTGTTGTTGCAGTCATTGCGACGCTCCATGGAGTCACTGCCACCATTGCCAGCGGAATTGTTGCCACCATTGCTGCTGGTGGCAGTGTTGCCATTGCCAGCATTGCCGCTGGTATTGCGATAGGGTGTTGCCAAGTAGTCATTCAACTCTTGTAGATAATTGCGTGGAACTAAACCAATTTGTCCTTGATTGTTGCGTGCCTTGTACCAATCCGGATCGGAGGCGGGCCGATCAACGATCTCAAGACGATCACCCTTCTCAAACGACAGCTCCTGATCATTGTTCGATGTGAAGCTATAAAGCGCCACCTGGAAAAAATCAATGAGTTTAACAAAGGTTCCACCACAAGGAATTAAATTATTTTCTTACCACAATATCTAGCACATTCTCCGCCATGGCATAGGTATGGATCTCACCATCGGTATCACAATCTTCGGTTGTGTAATTGCTGGGAAACCAGCCGACCGAGTTGCCACTCTGGCCCCGCCACCAGCCATCATTGGACTTCTCCAGGATGAGTATGCGTGTGCCCTTGGTGAGCGATAGCTCATCTGGCTGCTGAGCCTGATAGTTGTACTTGACAATGGCGGTGCCGATGGCCTCGGCCGGATCTGGTGGCAAGCGTCGCGACATGGTTGGACTCTCGATTTGACGTGAGGGTGAACAATTGGGCAGTGTCTTCGAGCCGGAACCTTTTTTCACCTTCTTTTTGATGCTACAAGAGAAAGTATATAATAATTAGTAAATATTTAGTCAGTATTAAACTACAAATCTCTTACAGATTTAACGAGATAGGTTTTTAAAAATGCATATGACCCTACTAATAGTTTTCAGTGTACGGGGCAACCGGTTGGGTGGCAGGTAGGGTCTTTCATTCGTGTGCGGGTTTTATTTTGGATATTGTGCGGGGTATTTTGAAGACATACTACTCGAAAAATTATAATAAATATATCAAAAATACAACGAAAAGCATAATTTCAAATTATTAAATACAATACAAAAGCCGAAAAGCAGTTGGAAATCAATTTACAATACAATAAATATGATAGAGAGAGAGTAGAAAGCATAAAATTGGAGAAGGAAACAAACTTGTTTTCTTTTATGTTTTTTTTTTTTTTGGTTTTCTTATTTCTGCTGAAATCAGAATAAAAAGAATACTTGAATTTTTAGTGAGTTTTAGTTTATATACAACACTCTTTGTTTTTTTGTAGAGTTTTACTCGTTGTGGATGTTTCGGAATGTTTGAGGGGCGACTGACTGCAACCCATTGGAGAGGGGAGTAGATGGAACGCACCTGTCGAAGAGCGAGGGCTTCTCCTTCTTCACATAGTTGCTGGGCACATAGCCGGACTGATTGCGACTATTTTGTACACGCCACCAATGCTTCGAGTCATCCAGCAGCAAATATCGCTCATTCTTGCGCAAATCAAGCTCCTGTGCACCCTGTGCAGCATAATCATATTTGGCTACAACGTAGCAAACGTCTTCCTGAGATTTGCCTGTGAAAACAAATTGTAAAAACGATTAGAATTGCAACTTATAAATCAATATAGTATAGCTCTTAGTATCCTGACTGACTGACTGCTTTCAATGGTTAGACATAGCGTTCTGTATTTTACGTGAAATCAAAACATTTCAAGCTTAGTTAAACACTTCAATTTGATTTTTATTGAAATGCTTAAGCAAATTTTTGCCAAGTTTTGATTTGTCAGAGGACTGCCGTTGAATTCTAAAGTATTCCCAATAAGGGTCTAAAATTGTCGAAAATTTCTTTTTAAACTGTTGCTTTTAGTTTTAGGTTAAAAAACTCACCGTGCTTCATGTTGCCCGCCATTGATTGTTGTGCAGCGTTGTTTGCCGTACCGGCGCTGCAACTGGAGGAGTTACCGCTGCTGCTGCCGCCGTTATTGTAATCGATGATTGGGGCCGGGCAGCCGCTGTTTGCTGCCTGACCAAAGGTCACACTTTTGTGCTGCTGGGCACTGCAGCTGGAGGCTGTTGACAGTGTGCGATGATGCTGCAGCGATTGCTGCTGCTGCTGCTGTTGCAATTGTTGTTGCTGTTGTAGCGAAGAGTGCCGCTGATGATGCGCTGGTGAGGCACAAGTTGTTTGATAGTTTTGATGCTGCGGCAATTGCGGTGGATACTGTGGCGAGCTTGTCGCTGTTGTCGCGTTGCCAGAGGAATTGGGGATGTTGCGCGCAAATCGCTGTGGATATTCCAACATTCCAGTGGGTGGTTTGGGTGGCGCCTCAATAGGCCTGAGCAGCAAAGCTCTCTGCTTCGGAGACAAATTGGTTTTGTTTTTTTTGTTGCTTTTTTCGGTTTTTTTTTTTTTTTTTTGACAACAAATGACAACAACAACAATGAAGCTCGTGCACTTAGGCAGCAGCAAAAGCAACAACAACTTTTAAGCGTTGATAATAATAATGATAGATGATGATTATGTTGTTATAGTTGTTGTTGTTTGTTTTTATGGTGAGTAGTTGTTGTTGTTGTGTAGTTGTTGGTGCTGTTGTTGTTGTTGTTGTTGGTGCAAGTGCTGCATGTTGCCTCCTCCTTAAGCCAACGCATATTCCTGCTGTTGTTGTTGTTGTTGGTTGTGCGGTGGGCGGCAAATAAAACGTTACGAATGCGACGATAAAGCAAAAAAAAATATATACATATATATATTTAACAAAGATGTGAAAAGAGAAAACGTACAAAACGTAAAAAAGAAGAAGCAGAAGAAACAACAATCGTAATCAACATAAACAAATTAAAGCTGTGTGTGTGTTTGTGTGTATATGTGTTTAATTAATATGTATGTATATATATATACTTCAAAAAGCATTTGCGACAAAAAGCATTTAAAAACTATAGCTGAATAAAACTACTTAACAAAACGTGTATGTATAAATATTTATAGAAAAAGGAATTAAAAACGGGACTTCGAGTCAAGGCTATGAAAAAGATCTGAATGAATGAATGAATGAATGATGATGATGTGTAAGGGATGATAATGATGGATATATATTTGTATTTTAGGCCTGTTAACTGAGCTGGCTGCCCAGCTGGTCACAACAACAACAACAAAAATGTCCAAGCAAGTGAAAGTTGCCCCCAAACGTAAATGGGGCAACACACAGATTTGATACAAAAAATACAAATATCAAACGTAATTGAATTCAATAAAAAACAATGAAAAAAAAAAAATGCCGGTTGATGACGATTAAATACTCTTTGTAGCCACAAAATCGTTATGGGGGTATTTATTTAAAAGAATTAAATGATTATGAAAAAGTTTCTAAAACACAAACATAATGTTGCTCATAAAATTCTAAAGCTGCTCTGTTAGAAATCAGTTCAAAAAACAATATTTATTATAATCAATTAACGCTTAACAAACTCTAGCAAAAGGGTATTGAAAAAAAAGAGAAAAACATGTAAAAGCCACTTGGTTTTAATTGATGAATTTTCAATTGAAATGGCAACGCGTTTGGTGGGTCACTTCAGTGTTGCAACATACAAACACAAACACACACACACACTTAACACAAAAAACTCGCTATTTACTGTCAAACGTTAACTGAGATTTAAACCTAAGCGCTTGGGGGACGGACTTTGAGGCTGGCCCCAAACGACCACAAAGTGACTCGATGAATCACAAACAGGTATTGAATATTGTAAACGGAATTGAAATTGGAATTGGGTTTCGCGCGCGTACTTAACACAAAACAAATCAACTAAAGAAAATGGAGGGAAAACAAAAAGAAAATCGTATAGCAGGGAAAAAGAGAGAGAGAGAGAGGTGTAAAATTGACATTTGCCTTGTTTAACTTATGCCACAAAAGGTAAAAGATCCAAAGAGATATTGACAGTTTGTTTGCCAATCTAGCCACAGCGTAACCAAAGTCAATGTCAATAGCCAAAGGCCAAAAGCACACACACACACTTACACACAAAATATGAAAAGATCAATAATTATGAGAACCAATAAGCTTTTTTTTGTTGGTTTGTGTGTTGCGGTTTCACTTTTAAATTTTTTAGCTGACACCACCTGGCCAACAAAATCTATGCCTCAATATGACATGAGTTGAAGGTCGTAAAATGAGACGCCAAGTTTTTTAATAAACTTTTTTTTTTGTTGGCCCCAACGCCTTCGCGCAACACAATTTGTTCTTATACATAAAATGCTGTCATCAGCGATAAGAGTTCTTTTTTTTTGTTTTACCGTGTGGGAAAATATAGAAAATGTCTACGGTTTGTAGGCGAAAGCGTTTTTTGCTTTTTATACTATTCTTATTTTTTGACAACGAAAAATGTTTCTAGCTTCCGCATCATTTTGTGTGCAGCGTTTCCGTTTATTTGGTATATATATTTCATATCGTTAATTTTTTTACTTCGAGTGAAAGCTGAGTGTACTTAATGACAAAATCTCAAAGACAAACACTTGAAAAAGTCGACCTTACTTGGACTAGTTTACTCATCATGTTCATTGTTAAGTTCTTGGCGGATGATTATGAGAGCTAAGCGATCAGGTACTTAAAGGGAAATTAAGCTAATGTTTTAAGTTAGGGTAACTATTATTAAGGGAAAACTCAACAGCTTTTCTATAGATTACAAATATGTTTACTCAATTGTACAAACGTTAAATCAATTAGTTGATGTCTCACCAAGAAGTGGGACTTAATTAAAACAAGTATTGATATCGATTGTTTATTGAAAGTGTAAATAAAGGAATGACGCATATGGAATATTATATATAGAACTAATACTTTTTTATTTTTTTAAACAGCTTTAAACACTGAATGTATACTTTTACTAAACAATTCGCTGTTTAACAACCGTTTTGTACAAACTAATAGCCAATATATCTTTCTATTTGCAATGCACACGAAACATGTGAAAACAATATCAAACTATACAAGATAATATTTGTGTTTATGTTAATTTTTACAGTGTGCATGAGAAAAACTCTTAAACGATTTGCCAGCTGAAGAGTTGCGCGGGCTCCAAAAGGCAAGGCCAACACACACACCAACACAAACACACACACACAAAACACAGAGCTAAGGCATTGAAATGCTTGGATGGTTTCTGTTTATGGCCATTGAACTATTGCTGCTAGTTAATAGTGAGTTGTTGTTGTTGCTGCTACAGCTGCTTTTTCTGTTTTAATATGTATTTTGTCGCATTTGTTGTTGTTGTTGTTGCTGGTAGTAGCGCCTTTGACTTGGGAATTTTCTTTGGTTTCGGAGACAGTTTGTCATCGAGAGAAAATTGAAAGAGTTGCACACGTGCTTGTCGAGATTTATGAGGCGGAAAGTTGTTTTTGTTAAAAGATTGTTTCTCTACATAACCGGAAAGGAAGTGCTCTCGTTCCATTTGGACGGCTTGAGGACGCAACGACCATAGCAAGAAACTATCAAAATGTGGCCCTATCAAATGATTTAAATACTAATTGAAAACCAACCAAATGCAATGCACGAAATTGTTTACACTATTATTTCCAATCTATTTGTAGAAGGGACAAGAGACTGGCTCTTAAATCACAGAAAGTAGAACACTACATATAACAAAAACAACAAAAAGTATGGGAGTGGGAGTAGGAGAGGGGAATAGGGGGCGTTCCGTTATCGGTAGCCCAAAGGGCAGCCACAAGCGACTCGAGGGCAAAACTATAAACATATGCATACACATATTTACAGTGCATCGATATATGTATGTGTGTGCGTGTATGCATACATTTGTGCATATAGGGGAAGATTGGGAGTTGTAACGGAACTTAATTTAGTTGCATTCGAGTTGATTTAGATACAGTGTTCACTCGAAAATGAAAACAATGTAGCGTGTTGAAAAACTATGAATGTAAGTAAATAAAATTTAAAGACCTAATCCAAACTAATTTGTGTTAGTTCTGACTGTATTTCACGCAGCTGTTGTTGTTGTTGTCGCTTGAGATTTTAATTTAGAACTGAATGCTGAGATGCTGAATGTAAAATGAGACCTGTGTGACATGTGGATTTTTGGGTCGTGAGTTGAACTGCGCCCCGAAGCGAACTGCGCATACTTAATAACAAGAGGACGTTTGGGGTGATGGTGGTTGTTTAGACGTTCAGGGGTTGGGGGTGTGACAACTCTGAACAGACTGACTGACACATTTATACCCACGGGCGGTGCGGTGCTGCATGGTTACCAAAAAAAAAAATAAATAAAATCTGCAAAAGAAAGGCCGACGAGCACGCGTTGCATAAAAATGGAGTGCGCTCAAAGAGAGAGACCATAAAAGGAGGTGAGAGCTCGATTGGGGGTTGCTTTAGGGTAGGTTCGAGCTAGAGTGAGATAGAGAGCAAATGCCGGAGAGCAGATGAAACGCATTTCAAGAACACCTTCATATGTGTGCTATCCTGGAAATGTACCGTTTTGGACCGGTGGTGCAGTACAATCGAACAGTCCCGTTAATCGATAATTATGCAAATGCCAAGAAGAAATGAGAGAGCAGAAACGCAACTCAAAAACCAAACATAACAATAAGAGAGCGAGAGTGATGTAGTGAGAGCGCGAGTATTAGATAGAAACACAGAGAGAGAGATAGAGCGAGACACAAAACAGGAGCTAAACAGGAGCAGCCGTATATTTTGTGTGTACCTACCGGAGACGAAAGTTTTTGGCGACGGCAACGGCGATGACGACGACGGCAACTCCTAGCAGCAGCCAACGGCCCCAGCCCTTTGTGCAGAAGTAGCGGCAGAAGCGACCATAAAAAATGCACTTTCTTCACTTTTACTGCAAACGAGATTTTTTCTAATATATCAAGCACTTGCCAAAAGTGTATTGCACTCCTTACACACGTTCACAACAAAAATAATAATAATACTTTAAATGTACATTATGCATACATCTGTTCGTGTGTATATAAGCATGTGTGTGTGTGTGTGTGTGTGTGTGCGTATATATATTGTGCTGGCCAGTAGAAAATCACTCGACACAACTTTTTTTCACGTATAACACTTTTCACTTAATATTTCTAACGCCAGCGTACTTTTCTGCATATAAATAATGCATTTATTAACTTTCCAAGAAACAATCCGCGTTTGACTAATATTTTTCTTGACAATTTGACCGGAGCAACTTCGTCGTCGCTCTTTACAATTTCGATAATTTTACTGTGTCGCCCACATCGATACTTGCAATTTTGTTGCATCGAGTACTTTTTTCAAACAGCTGTGGCATCCATACGCTAGGGATGGATATTTTTATATGAAAAGTATTGCAACCATCGGTTTGCTTTCAAAATCAGATAAGTTTTAATTAAAATGGTACTGCGAAATTCTTTTCCTTGATTAACGATGTGAAGCACTCATGCAATTTGTCTGCTAATGTACCAACCATTTTTTACAGTTCACTGTGACATGAAAAAATACCAAATTTAAATAAGGAATCGATATGTCGATAAATAGTTTGTTGTTCTCCGTAATCATTGCAATGAGATCCATGCGCTTGTGTTGTTTCTTTGAATACCACTAAACTATTAAGTTGAAATATGTTGCATAGTGTAAAAGCAGCAACTCCTCGTCTGGCCCGTCAATACACCGCAAAAGCGAAACGCAGTGTCCTGTTACAGGACCCGAAAAAAATCAAAAGTAAAACCGATAATCACAATGGATTCCGTTATTCAATAGTATTGTTTTAAATAGATTATGAACCAAAGACTGCGGATACACATACGAATCGAGTATATGTGTGGGGTTTCCAGGAGACCGGTGCCCTTGGGCTGCAGACGAACGTGAAAAAGGCGCAGGAGCGTTACACGGAAATGGTTCATCACCCGACGAGGTTGCAATTCTCCAACAACAATGAAATCACTGATGTGACAGCCGGATATGGTTTTACAGCTTACGCCGTAAAGCGTTCTGATGGAGAGACACTGTTTGGCAGCGGACTGAACACAGATTCACAGCTGGGCTTTCAAGTCAAGGGCAACAGCAAAGATCCTGCCAATCTGGATGTGATAATTTATCCCACGGCTATAAAATTGCCACGAGAGCAGGGTGAAACAGATGAGGATATGCAGGTACGTTGCATGTCTTCGGGTCGGGCACATCTGGTTGTGGTCACACAAAATGGCAATGTTTTCACCATGGGCAACAATTCCTATGGTCAATGTGGTCGCTCTATAATCGAGGATGAGCGTTATAGTGGAAGTGCACTCATTTACAGAATCCCCCAGGTGGATATTTGTGGTGCAGAAGATGAAATTGTCGCCGTTGAATGTGGACAGGATCACACCATGTTCCTAACCAAGCTGGGACGGGTTTATAGTTGCGGCTGGGGCGCCGATGGGCAGACAGGTCAAGGCAATTACTATACAGCTGGACAGATAACACTCATTGGAGGAGATATTGAAAACGAGCGCATTGTGCGCCTCGCTTGCTCCTCGGATTGCGTGCTGGCCCTGAATGAGAAAGGTGACGTCTTTGGCTGGGGCAACTCAGAGTATGGGCAATTGGATGATTCAGACGATGCCGATACCCAAATTTGTACTCCAAGAGCTCTGAAGCTAACCAAGGGCATTGGCAAGGTGAAGGATGTGGCTGCCGGAGGCTCATTTTGCATGGCACTGAATGATCAGGGTCTCGTCTACACTTGGGGCTATGGCATCTTGGGTTTTGGGCCAACTGTTGAACAAACTTCCAGGCCACAGCATCTTCTGCCGCCATTGTTTGGACGCAATGATTTTAGTAATGCCACAACTGTCGTCGCTATTGGATGTGGTGTATTCCATATGGGTGCAGTGAATTCTGATGGCGATCTCTTTATGTGGGGCAAGAACCGCTTTGGTCATCTGGGTTTGGGGCACAAGAAGGATCAGTACTTTCCTTTCAAGGCGGCGATCAATGGCAAGGTTACAAAGGTGGCCTATGGAGTAGATCATACGATAGCTTTATGTAAACCACATATATAAAATAATCTACAATAATCGCTCAAAATTAAAAAATTACAAAGCTGATAAGAAAATAATGTTAATATAATATATTTAAAATTTTACTATAATTTTTGTATACAAATAAATGTAAACAGTAAAAATATAATTGTTGAAATAAAATAAATGTTCTTAAAAATAAAAATTTTTGTTAGCGTCTGTACAATTCCATTTCCGAGCGACCACTGTAGCAATAAATAATAAACCAGATGCTTGTTTAAAGATCACAAATTCGCGTTTTAATACATTTAAATCGATTAAAGAACATTTAGATTAATTTTGTTGTAGTCAGATAATGTTTTTGTTATTTTTTTTTATCGTCTCACTATTCGTTTTAATATATTTATTGCAAATGTAAATAGCGATTTTTGTTTGTTTTTGTTTATATCGATTTTTTTCGTTCTATATAAATAATTGTTAGCACGCTTACGCATTTATAGTTATAGATTTAAAGAGTATATATAATAATATAAAATATGTACTTGGAATTGAATGCAGTGTGTATTTATATGTATCAAGTGGTTGGGGGGTTAAACTTATCTTATTTCAATTTACAAATAGAAAGTTTGCAACAATCCAAAAAACCGACATTATTCTTAACTCTCTCTCTCTCTGCTCCGTGCCTTTGCCCGGAAACAACCACAATACAATCTAAATTGAACACTCATTTTATGTTTTTTCGGTATTTGTCACAAATTTCGTCAATCGCATTTAAATTGCTTTCTAGGTACATTTCTTAATAGGGTCTCTCTATACATGATTCGGTATTTTTTTAAACGAACACTAGCCGAACAACTTGGCCAATATTTGTAGAACAATTCGTTTTGATATTTAACTTATTTTTTGATAGGTTTTGTTTGGTTTTCTTCTTCTTATAAGCGTGATTCTTGAAACTACGGACTACAAAAATTGGGCTGTTTGCCTCATCAGAAGATCATCGGTTAAACAGACACACACTGAAATCATTACTATTTTTTTTTTTTTTTGGTTTTTGCTTTTTTTCATGTCTTTTATATGTTATTGATTTAAAATATTTGTAGCGCACGTCCAAATAGAGCTCAAGCCAATTGCTTCTGTGCCTCGCTCCTCTCGTACGCATCCACCTCGGCAATGTTGGACAGATCGTACTCAATCACACCCTTGCCCATGAACTCGGCATATTTGCCAGCATCAGGTAGAGGTTCAGCTGAGCGCTTAGCCACTGTAAAAAGATAGAATACAATCATCAGTATTTGCTTTACATAAAGTAGAAGAGCTAAGCTTACCTCCCGATATAAACTTCTCCATCATGTAGATCTTCATGTCGTAGCACTCATTGGCAATGCGCTCAGAGATCAGCGTTACATCTGTAACGCGTGGAGTAATCACACGCATATTGCGTCGCACACGTTCCGTATCGATGTTGTAGTAGCCAGAGCTCATTTTCTGCATGAGATCGACGAAACTGCTTGGTGGCAGTGTGGTGTCACGATCCAATGGCATGATGAAGCACCGGTTGGTGCTCGTATCGATGATGGCCGACTGGTTCTCCTTGAAGTCGTGCATGAAGCGACCGCGACGTCCATCTTTAAAGTTGGGCACATCGATCTTGGCATAGCCATCATCGTCGCTGCTATCCAACTCGATTTCCTCGCGGAAGAAGTTGTCATTGACCAGCTCATCAAACTGGCCACCAGCGCTGCTGCTGCCAACACTGGCGCTGGACAACTGAGGAATTAGGGAGCGCCAGTTAATAGCGAACGCATTATCGTTGCGTGCATAGAAACGTGGCAGCTCAATAGAGTCCTCGGCATAGGGTACATCGCATAGGGCATGGTAACGCATGCTAGCATGATTTGGTGCATAAAACCGATAGAGTGTCCAGCCACCGAGGACACCCATCAGCATGACGATAACGGCGATCAGAAATAAAAGGAATGACTTGAGACAATTATACTGCGGCCGGTTGAAGACCATGGACTCTGTATCCGCATCGCTGTAGGCTATTTTAGACTATGGTCAAGAAGAAAAAATAATTAATTATTAAACGTATACTTTCCATGAATGAAATTTAATTAAAATTTCGAAAGATCAAATAAAAAGGCTATTAGATTTGTTTTTTATATTTAAAATATTTAAAACTCATTTGGAATTTTATTTATTAAATACTTTGAATTAGCAAGTGAAAACTGTATTTAATTGCAAACACCTTTGACTAATTACGGTAATTTCCACAAAATTGCTATTTTTATTTGAGCAGTGTCTTATCACATGCCTCATTGTTTTTTCGCTTATCGAAAAGCTTACACCATACACGAAAAATATAAATAAACACATGCCACATACATACACACACTTTTGTGTATGTACATAGCTTCTATACTAACTGAACTCGAACTTATGCATAGAGAAAATAAAACGCTGTGCTACCCAGAAAAAATCATTTAAGTCGAAGATACATTCATATCTATGTAAATATACACGAGTGTGTGTGTGTTTGTGTGGACTTATCGCTGAGCTGATGAGCAAAGTGCATAATTTTCTAGCCTTGCAGCGCAATTGGAGAAAAAGAAAAACATAGCGGAATGCCATGATACACAAATTGCAGTAAATGCATTTACATGCATTCACACATACATACATACATATACGTACATACAAACGCACATACATATGTATGCATATGAGTAAACGATTACTGGAAACTTGAGCTGGAATTATTTACAATAGAGTAGACCATTTTTTGATTTGTCCACACAAAAAGGGAGCAGACCAAAAGAACTGGGAATGGGGAAAAGGAAAACTAAAGTCGGGCAATGCCAAATGCTGCGCGGCCTCAAAACGTGCAAAGGAAAGAGTGCAAGGACACTGGGAATTCCAGCATGGAAAAATCAATAAATATGCATGCTGCTGAGAGCGCAAATACATACATGCATACTTATGCATGTACATACATAGAAAATCACACAGTAACTGACGCCCACATGTACACACACGAACACACGCGAAGGCGAATGAAAACGAAACTTGTAGCTGCTTTATTGGCACGAAGGGCACACGAAATGAGGCTGGCAAGGACACACACGATTGCGCAAAAAAATTCCTCATGTTGAAAAATAATACTTACACCGATTAATGAGCCATGATGCATCATAGACTCATCATTGAGATGCAAGGGCAACGGCACCTTCTCCAGATCCTTTTTTTCTCCCGTTAGTTTGCCAAGAATCGTCATTCTACCGTATTGCAATTAGCTATCTTAGATTTATGAATAATAGGTTTTAGAAACAATTTCGATTGTAATTTTATCCTTATAATATTATCAAGTTGACCGAAAAAGCCCAGAAGTTATGTGATTACTACACTTTGCGATGTTTACTCTTCAATTATATTTTTCACTTTGTTTTCTGTGCGCAGCAAACTACGTAGCAAGCAAACCGATACATTTCAAACTGCATGCAGCAGCCCGCATATCACTATCGAGTTTCTTGTTATCGGTAGAGAAAAAATTGCATATAATTTCTTATAACTATTTAGTATGCTGCTACTTTTCTCCAGGTTTCAAAGTTTTCAGTTCTCAACAAAAATGCCTTTAACTGCAGTCTTCATTAAATATTTGTAGCTGAACTATTTTTGCGATAAGCCTAAATGGAAACAGCTCAACTTCAACCTATGGATATTCACGATACAATCTATCGCATGATTGCATGACAATGCATGATGATTTGATGGAAGATTTAATCTGTACTACAAACGAACGCTTAGATGTACAATGGGTTGGGGTTTCGGGCCTTAAGCACTATTTATGACTATGTTGATTCGAAAGGAAAGCCAGATGACCCTTGGGGCACTTGTTGGCGTAGTGTCCCTTGTGTCCACATTTGTAGCAGGTGATCTCCTCCAGCGGCGTTGGGACTTTTATGAAAGACGGTGGGGGATGATTAGGAACAATGCCACTAAGTCCACCCCCGCCACCATCATCGTTATTGTCGCCACTGTGATCCATAGCGTTCATATTATTGCGATGCTCCACACTTCCCACATACTGTTTGCATGAGTTCGCCTTGTGACCCAATTCGCCGCAGTAATGACAGGTCGGTAGTTTCTTGTGTAGCTGATCTTTGCTGAGATCGGCAAGTGGCGGCAGCTCAAATCTGGGATGCATGTGCTTGCAATTTGGGCCATCTGGACAGAAGCCGGCTAGATAACTCATGCAGAGCACACGGCGCAGGTGCTGATGCCGGCAGTGTGGCCCGTGACGACAGAATCCACGCTTGTACCATGGACAGTCTTTTACCTTGCTTTGTGGATCGATGTGCAAAAAAGGACACTCCTTGTTGTGGCAGGCGTTGAATCGGGAGTAAAAATAGCATTCCGGCATCTTGGTCATGTCGTACTCGTGCAAGAACTCACACTGATCGCCTTTTTTGCAAAGGCCGCGCAGCCAGTGCTTGCAGACGATGGTCCGATCGCCACGTATGTGCCGAAATGGACAGGCGGTTCCCTTGTCGCACTCCTGGCCGTTTTTTGTGATGAAATTGCAGACAGCAGCGATGGATTTGTCCATGCCAAAGAAAGGCAGAGGTATTGCGCCCACCTGCTCTATGAGGTCGCGCTCTGCCTTGAACTGCAGGCTGTTTACGTTGGCCAATAGTAGCTCCATCACGTTGCTGCCACTTTTTGCATTAACAATATAAAAAAGCGCGTTGTTTGGGATCTGTTGTTTTTTTTTTTTTTGGCATTACACACGCCAATTTATCGATACTGACATTGCCATTAGGCACTGGTATCGATGCCGGCAAAAAAACAGGGATAGTATGCAGCTTGTAAGTGGATGGTCTTAAGCAAATGGCTAAAAAAGCCACGTATGCAGTTTAGATAGAACTTTAGCATTGCGTGGATTGGATATGACCATTAAATCCATCCCTTAAAGCTATAACACATTAACATTATTATTATTATTATAAATACCAAAATGTTTCTATATTGATTTATGGTATTGTAAACTTTTATTAGGGTGATGCCTCTATGTGGGTGGAAAATTTATCGCGCCTGCATACCATCTTTTGCCATTTGTTTACGCGCTGTCGTCTTCTAGCAACATGAATATTCGGTTAAAAGGTTAAATAACGTGTTAATTATGTGAGAACGCCATGCCCGCTTAATAACCTACACCCACAATAGCCACACCCGCCCGCTCGTTGCCATGTTGCCCACATACGAGCGACTTAACGATCCAAAGAAGGAGTTTTTTCGTATTTCCTTTGCTCGGCTATCGGTTGTTGCCGTCAGCTTACCACTAGGTGCCTTCTTCTTCTGTGTGGTATGGTCGCTGATCTATGATCTTGTGCGCTCCACGTTCACACATTGCGATGTGGCCAACTATTTGCCCTCTGTCTCTGCGGCAATTGGTAATTATGAGCCACAGAAAACAGTTTGGCGAGTGGCCATCTTTTTGCATCTGCCACTGCGTCTAACGGTGGCAAAGATGTATTTAGCATATTACAGGGAGAACATTCGTCGTAATCGTCGCATGTTCGGCATTCTGGCGTGCACTCTAAATGTTATCGAGGATTTTGCTCTCTTCTGCCTATCGTTGTGGACATCGGCGGATAACTATGAAATACATCGGAACTCATTTGTGGTTTTTATAGCAAGCAGCGAGTGCTATATGCTGATATCCTACCTGTTGAACAGGAGCGCAAGAAAGGTGGTCCTATTACCACATGAGGAGAAATCGCTGCGCTACAAGCGCAATCTCTTCCTAATCAATGTGATCGCTTTTGCTCTAGCTGGCTATTGCTTTATGCGGCACAATGCACGCTGTGAGGCGGGTGGTAAGTAAACACAATATACGCTATCGATTACTCTTAATAACTTTTTTTTTGGTTTTTATCACCTTACAGTCTACACATTCTTTGCTCTGTTTGAGTATATTGTGGTGCTTACAAATATGGGCTTCCATATGACATCGTATTGGGACTTTTATGCACTGATTGTTGTTTGCGATGCCAGGAATGGTCTCTATTTAACGCATTTTTAGCTTGCCTAAGATTCTATGTTAAATGTCACGTCATGTTACGTCACAGTTCCGGCGTATATTCTGTACATATGCGGTATTAGCTTAAGCCCAAAAGTTTACTTAATTTTTTCAACCAAAAATATCTATCTTTAATAAGTTAAAAGTGTAAAAGTCGTTTTAATCCGACTGAGTAGTATTATGTTCAAAGTTTCAGTCATTTAAAAAAAATTTATAAATTCAAAATACCAACGTTTCTAATTTGGAGAACATTCCATTAAATTTGTTCGTATACAAAAATAAATGGCTGACAGGGAAAAACTTTTACCTCTTACTGACGTGGATATAATAAAAAGTCCAACAATAAATTTTAGGATTTCTATGTTGATAATCTTGATATTTGGATCTTTGGATCCTATATTTTTAATAGTGTACACAATAATCAAGACGATCATCAATGATTTTGAAGGCTCAACAGACACCGAATGTGAAGTGCTTGAGGTAGTGCCATCCCTCTCTGAAGTCATCCATGAACAACAGTCCACCTGGGTGCACAACTTATGGATACACCTGTCATTTCGGCTCCTACTGACAAGGCTTCATTGGCGTAACTATAAACGAAGATTGCCACAATCAGCGACTTGGCTGGGTCACTTAGCCATCTGGTTTCTTATCCAGACCAGTCTCAGTTGCATTCCACTGACTTATCTGGGTCACATTGACAGCTCTAAGCTTATTCATAAAATAATAGTGTTTTCTGTAATGATTTCGGATTTTGGTTATGTTTTCACAGCATTTTTATGCTTTAAGCGCTGTCAGCGTGAACCCATGGAACCGCTTGAGATAAAGTCGTATTGGTTAAAGCGTAAGATTGTCTTAGCATGCATTGGCAGCCAGTGTATCCTGTGGGTTGCCTACATACTTCACACCTATCTGTGTGTGCCGTTGGGTAAGAATTGATCCAGAATACCCTGAACGATTTTTATTTTTATGACTTAACTTTCAGCTTATTCTGTGTTCTCGCTATGTGAATACATTTTCATCATTTCTGTTTTGTGCTTCTTGTGTACATCTTGTCTGGACTTTTATCCGCTTTATCTTTGCTATGATGAAAACCTCGGAGTCTATTTAACAGATATATGATAAGATATTGAATCTTTTTTACAACAACATAACCAAATTATGTTTGGATTTATTACAAACTAAAACAAATGTAAGCAACAAAAATATAAATGAATACTATGTTTCATATATTCGGACTAGGTCATCAATGGTAATGGGATACTTTGTTACAGGACACGTTCCCTGTTCCTTCAGATACGTTACAATGCATTTCCAGCAGTAAACATAACCAGAAACAGCACACGCTGTTGGCGTTTGTAGCTTGAGTAGACAAACCGGGCATTCACCAATCTTTGGCAGCGTGTCCTTTAGTTCATGAGGCAGCTCAGGTTGCTGCATTGGTTTAGGGTTCTGTAGTGTTCCACCAAGTTTGCGACGCTGATCATTTGAATACCACCACTGGATAAACTGCAGGAAGAAAGCTAGCACCTCCAGCATCTTAAGAAATATGTATGTCCACTTGTCCTCCTTGGGCGGCTCACTGGGATAACGGAGTGTGATGCGCAAGGCACGAAACAGTGGGGAATGGCTCGAAGCATATTTGATAAGGTACAGGAATGTATGAACGGCCTTGGAGGCGTTATAGGCATGAAACAGATTGATCAGATGCGACTCCCAGGCATAGGTATCATCGTGCTGGGCACTTCTTGTTTTCAGCTTGCGTTCGATGTAGGGCAGGAAGGTCAGGAGAGTGGCTGAAGTAAATTGTTGTTGGCGTGTTAAAAGTTCTCCAGTTGCTGTCGCTGTGCGCTGCAGTCCATAGAAGCTTTCTCCAAATGAAGAAGCTCGCTTGCGCAGATATAAATACTGTAAGATCCATGTTATCACTGGCGACAGTTCCTCCCGTACGCGCAAGTTGCCCCAGAGCTTAAAGTCCAATCGCAATCCGAAGTAATCAAACACTTTGCTCAATGCCGGGTAAATAAGGTTGTCCAGCGTCTCAGCAGCCGATATTTCAAAGATCGATGGCACATTCTGTAGATTTTGGCGCACGTTTGCAGCCTCGGCCATAGCGGTTAGTGAATTTGCAGCCTGCTCTAATTTTATATATGATAAAAAATATTTGTAAAAGGAATGCAACAACTTAATGAGTATTTGTATTAAAGCATCGATTGTAAATTAGCTGACCGCCACAAGTTACTGTCGGCCATAAAGAGTATCGTTGTAAGTATTGCGGCTGAATACTTTCAGTATCGATTCCTCGAAGGTAAATTCTTTGCAACAATCAGCTGTTGTGCAAAATTTGTTTACTCAAAGTTCGCTTTAAGGGTCTAATATTTTATTCAATTAGAATCGGTTTAAAATAAAACAATATGAAAACAACAGGTGGTGGCACATCAGAAGAGCCGAGCAAGTCGCTGGCCAAAGTCACAAAGAAGTCGACAAAGTCTCGATCCAAGAACACAAAACTGGACACAGCCAATAAAAATTCAGTTGCATCTCCAAGTATAAGCGTTCCAATGAGTAGCGTGGCAGCCACGCCAACGCTGGTGAATATGGCCACAACCCCTACGACGCCAACGACAAGTTTGAGCAATTATAATCTCTTTGATGCTTCCTTTGCCGGTGCCGGAGCGGGTGTTGGAGCTCCAGCTGGTGGGGAGATGGCAAATAAAGCGGTAAGTTCACAGCTTTGTTTGCCATAATCCATATATAAATAAATTGTTCTTACAGAGTAACCAGAGAAGCCATGTGGGCTTTGATGCGCGCAGCATAAAAATCTTGTGGGAGCAACATGATCAAACAAATGTGGATCTTTCCCAAGATGTCTGTGCGCGCCTGGCAGAAGATGTATCCTATAAAGTCTGGGAGCTGATAAATGTATGTGTGAATTATGATTAACATTTAGCTCACCTTAATTTAAATATTATAGAATATCAAAATCTCTGCACGTAATTCTGGTGGCGTTGTTACTTATGAACTGGTTAATGAGGTGCTGCACGATGCGGATGTGCCACCCGTACTGGGTGCCATGGATAGCGACTATGATTGCATTGACTATGATGGCAGTTACTTCTTTCATTCGAACAAAATCTTCGAGTTGCGCGACGAGTATCAAAAGGACATAACACTCACGATGCCAACTGAAATGGACTTCGATTGCTTTTGCCCGATAGAGGAGAAGAATACCGAGCAACTAAAGCTATTTGTGCACAGCCTGGTAACAGGTATGTCTTTAAAATAAAACTACATATGTTATCGTTCCTAATGCTCGTTCTTTAAAGCTGCTATTTTCGGAGATGCCAGAGCTCGTAACGAGGCCATTTCGCATGCCTTTGAGACGCCTCTAATGGGCGCCTGCTATCGCGTTATACTTAGCAAAATGCTGCAATTGCTTGCATTTAAACAGAACGATCAAGTCAGTCAACGCTGCTGGCGTTTGCTGCGAGCCTGCAATTACAATGGCAACGCGAATCACATCAATTGTCGGTTGGAGTACTTTGATCTAGCCGAGGTGCTTATTTGCCAGCTAATGGCACCATATGAGACTATAAAGGTGGGTGATGGCAGGCCACGTTCACAGCAGGCTCCAGTGGGACAGGACCTTAAATTGGAGCCAGGAAGAAACAGTGAGGTTCAGGGTGATCAGCAGTATTCTAGCCATGCAATAGAGATAGAACAACAGCCAGTGCAACCTGTTCAGCTTACAATACCCGAAATAATCTTCACCAGCGATTCTCAGGAACAGACCATTTATAAGCTGCAGCAGGACGATGATAACACTGATGCTACCGAGCCACAAGAGCCCCCACAAGAGCAACTCTCGGTCTACTTTGGCAGTCCCGTAGGCTATGGCTATGTGGACGAGCTGTGTGAAACAATTGGTCAATTGGCCGAACAGAGTGGCTATCTGCATGCAGAGTGTTTATTTCTGATTAATCGACGCTTGGCAAGGTTCTTTGAGGGACGTGATGTGTGCGGCGATAGGGGTAAGTGAAGTTGTAGCCCATCTTAAATATATCATTAATATCTTTTTTATATTATTAGATTTCAAGTACATCAGTCGCGCTATACGTGGTCTTATAGCACTCGGGGAATACGCTTTCCGTGAATTTATACCCTATATTTACAAACTGAATGTAAATCATATACCCGACAGTCTCTGGCGAGATTTGGCACCAGCTGCTACATTCCTCAGCGGACGCGATGATATCCACTTGTATCAGTGGCTGGAATATGGCTGTGGAGCTGACATTCTACAGCCGTTCCTGGTGCACTATGCCAGTGAGTAATTTTACCACTCTCAAACTGAAACTAGCTGATGATTTCCACATCTTTCAGATGCGTTTGCAAAGCTTAATACCAAACGTGTTTTACAAGCTAGACAGCCAGCTTACAAGCTTAATGCACAGCCGGGCGTGCGACGCTTGGAGTGGAGTGCACTGGCGGTAGCCATGTGCCATGGTGATGATCCCAGCAGGGCACTCAAACCGAAGCCAACCATCTGTGATGTATTTCCCGATCTAGTTCACCCCAATCTCCAAATCAATTGCTCTGGCAATATACGTTTCAAATTTGCCGGCTGTCGTCCGGTTTTGCTCAAGCCAAAAGGATTTGGAACGATGCACTTTATGGACTCACCATCTATCAACGGTGGCAGTAATGTTTTCCACTCAGATATTGTCATTGCCAAGCGTAAGCTCTTCAAGCCGCTAACGAATGTAAGACGTGTGCTGGCCAACAGTGGCTACCACTATTTACGAGTTTAAGCGGGTTGAAATACATACAAACAAATTTTTAAATTTCTGTTCTGTTTATTAAGAACATCGCTAGAATGGTGTCTCTTGTGGCAAAGGGATGTTTGCTTCCTTCATATCTGCCATTATCCGCTTATTAATTATATTCTTAATATTGGCATTGAAATTGGGCAGAAGTCCACCAGTTCGTGCCGCATGCTCTATCCGCTGCACCACATCAATCTCACGGCGTGATGAAATAAAGTTTGTGACTTGAGAACGTTCCACACTACCCACGCGTCCAATGCGACCGCAACGATGAATGTAATCGGAGACGTGCAGCGGGAAATCAAAGTTAAGCACATGACGGGCTCGTGTTGTGTCCAAGCCACGACTGCCGACATCCGTTGTAGACAGAACATCACAGCTGCCACGCTGAAACTCCTCGAAACGACCCAAACGAATCTTCATCAACATATCTCCATTCAGATTCAAACAATTGACGCCACTGTTGTTGAGGAAGATGGAGACATAATCACTGGTCGCTGACTTATTGCTAAAGACAATGAGTGGACGTCGCTTGGCCACTTCCTGCTTGGCCAGACCCAACAAGTTGCTCGGTCGATCAGCCTTGGTGATGCGCAGAAACTTTTGTGCCACGTGAGGCATTAGATGATGCAAATGCGGACTGACCACCTCACGTATCGTCTCTACATCAATTACGCGATGTAGAATCTCTCGTGTATTCGTCGGCATTGTGGCGGAAGCAAGCAGCAACTGGGTGCCAACTGTTTGTGCATCCTGTACGTGGTTTCTATGGAACTGTTGAAGGCTGAGATTCAATTGTACAACTACTTAGTAAAGGCATTCGCTTACCGGAAACCTTCTCATGAAATACGTCAGCTTGTCCGTAAAGGAATCATCTAGCAATGTGTCTGCCTCATCTAGCACAACATGACGCACTTGATCCATATGATAGATGCCTGTGGTGACCAGTTTGCTAATCGCTCCTAGTGTAGCCACCAATATATCCACATGCTCAAATTGTGGATTTAGCATTAATTGCTTGGTGTTTCCACCCAGCAGAGCTTTAACTTTTAAATCTGTGCCGACGCACAGTTTTGTAGCCACCTGCGAGATTTGTGTGGCCAACTCGCGTCCTGGTGTCAGTATGAGTACGCTGGGCATATTGAGCTTTCGCTCCTTTAACTCTTGATCCTGATTATTTAGTCTTTTGTTGAGCACAGGAAGCAGATAGGACAAAGTCTTTCCACAGCCTGTCTCCGCAGCTATTAGTGTGTGAAAGTTGCCGCTCACAATGGGTATGGCCTGTGCCTGAATTCCTGTTAGCTGTGTAATCTTTAGCTCATTTTGTAGATTCTCTAGCAGCTGTGAATGCCACTGAATTTGTTCAGAGGCAATAAAATCCTGTAGGCTATGCAGCTCTGCTTCCAGTTGTTCTTGGCTGACGGTGGGATTGAATGTGAAGTGATCGCCTTTGGATTTATTATGCAGCCAACCCTTGGAGCAAAGTGGAATTGTTCCAAACTTTGCGTCCGCTCGTTCATGTTGCAGTAGGTTAAATTGCGTTCGCTTGCAGTTTATTAATGGTTTACTGTTGTTTTGATCTTTAGCTACTGTTTTGGTTTTTGTGGCAGCTTTAGCGTATTGGCGGCGAGCCTGTATTCGCATTAGTAACGAAAGGTTCTGCAACATTTTAATTTATTATTTTTCACACTGCACGCCGCTATCAGCTGCTTTTGTTTAGAGCGGGTCATGTAATCATGCTGAAGAGTGCCGCTCGAAAAGTGCTGCCCATAAGCATCGATACACTTCATTTATCGATACTTCGAGAATATAACCGCAATTTGTTGCGCGTTTGAAAATGTAAAAGGCCGAACTTTGGTTTACACACACATTCCTTAAAAAAATGTATTGCGATAAAATAAAATTTGAATGTTTTGCCTGCGTAATCATGGCAACGAATGCATGCACAATCATAAAATGGACTAAAATTACACAGCGCCCACGATAACCACAATACAAACATAAAACACAATGGGAATTGTTATTAAGGAATTTCTTTGTGTGTTCTTTTTACATTTTTCATACTTAAAAGACCAAGCCATACAAAACAATAGTGTTAAAAACCAATTAAATATTTGTCCATGCAAATAATTCACAGAAAGTTTGTTTGTCTCACATTTCCCAGACAAAATGTGTGTAGTAAAATATTCTTTTTAATAACAGGATTGAAGTCTTGAAAAGGAATGTTTACGAGACTTTTAAAATTGAGTTAAGCGACGTTTAAAACAAAGTAGAAACTTCATTGAAAATGTTCCCAAGTGCAGCAGGAGCCACAAGAACAGCACTTAAAAGTGCATGAAATCTGCTCCCAGTTGCTCAAAAAGGAATTTGTGGGGAGTATTTTTATAAATGTATAACATTTTTAATTTTAGCAACGTTGTGCACAAATTGTTGACGAAGATAAGTGATAAGGGGCCGGGTGGGGAAGAGAGTATAAAAGACACCCACTTTTTAATATGTTTTAAGTAATTTGCGCACATTTTCGAATTTTTATCGTGGCCACAAAAAACTTTGTCCTTTTGTATTTGACAATGACGGCGGCAACAGACTGCAGACTGACTGCTCGACCTCATCCCATCACCCCCGTGTCTCTTCCTCACACTGCTCATCAATGTCACTTCGCTTGTTGGCAATCGTGTAATGATGACTTTATGACTTTATTTACGTGCAATAAAAAGAACAAACGGGCAACAATTCAACTCAAGGGACATTTTAAGCATACGCTCACATTCATTCATACCTTCATACATATATTGAGGTAAATGTAGAAATTTTGCGTTTTGTCTCAATATAAAAGCGATTTTCAACTTAATTTATTCCATGCTGCCTGGGCTGAATTATAATTTGAACTCTTTTTTTTAGTTTGTTTTGGGTTTAAATATGTTAAATACCCAGCTGCGCTTGAGCTCACTACCTTTTTTTGATGTTACCAGAATCCCACTTGACTCTTCATTCTCTTCTCTTTATCACTTTGGTGCCATGTGTCTTGCTCAAGTTGGCTGACACAAAAAATTAGCAATTCCAATGATAAAAGTGTTGTAAGTCCAGCACAACATATGTGAAGACATTTTTGCATGCATCACTACACTGAAAGAAACATTAATTAGGGAACTTGTAGTAGAAAAGTTCAAAAATTCAATAATTTAAGATGTGTTAATAACTTTAAATAACAAATAGATTTTTCATTAAAATTATTTTCCTTTTGCATATTAGTATCTAGCAACAACAATACTTATAAATCCAAGCTACTGTAATTTGATTCCTTTCAAAAAAGATTTGTTGTGTATGACAATGAATAGAAAAACCATAATAAAAATCAACTCAAGTCAAAAACTAACAATTGAATATTGTGCAAATGAATTTTCATTTCATTTTAGATTTATTGTTTTAAGCAATGAGACCGAAAGCATTTGTGGCTTCATCTGTTTGTCAGAACGTAATTGAAAGAATGGTGAAATTGTAATTAAAATGGACTCTAATTTCATATTTCCAACTAAATTCTCAGTGCATACATTTATTTTTTATGATTTTGTAATGCGAATTAAATGAACCCAAGTGCAATAATAATCGCCACAATTTGCAGTGCAACAAGTCTTAAATTATGTTGATCCTTGTCAACCAAAAAATTAAAGATGGATTTGACTGCAACATTGGGCAAAAATGTGTTTCTAAATATACATAAGCTATACATATATCACGCATACGCCGCATACACCACAAATTGCCTGTGGTCACACACACACATAAACCGCCGACCACCATCCGCGAATACCAATCGAATAAATCACAGCTGGCAGCGCATAATGCGACTGGTGTCGGCTCTGTGCCACAGTCAGGAGGCAGTCGGGAGGCAGTCGGGACATTTGCATTTGTATAGGATAAGCGTGTAAAAGCCAGCCAGATAAAAATGGTTGAACAGAAGGCCGCTCAGCCCCCTTTTTTTTGGGTGCTTGTTTAATTGAAATTTGCATAGCTGCAAATTTTTGCCAAATGTGTCGGGTGCAGATTAAATGGGGGCTTAGAAAGGAGGCAGGGGCCAGCCCAGCCAGTCAGCAAAGTTGCATGCTAAATTTGCCTTAAATTTACCGCACATAGTCAGAAGGCGTTTGGTGCCACGCCCATTGTCAACACACTAACGGCAACGGCCGCAGTCGCAACACTTGACGCCGACATTCGCAGACGCTGCTGCATGGGGTAGACAAAATGCGGGGGCGGGCGGTGTACGTAGTGCGACAGCGTCAACCGCAGTGCGTGAAATGCATTTAACATTTTCTGTTGCATACTTCTCGGCGTCAAATTACAGCCTCGTCAAGTGCCGCTCGCTTTGTGTGTATTTGAGTGTGTGTGTGTGTCGTTTGAGTGTGGCACAACACTTTAAAATGTGCATTAGACATAATGCGCAACTTAACGCTGTGTTGTGCATAATTATATAATGCTATATGCTGATTTTATGTGTAATAAATATTTAAACGATTTTATTTTTTTTATTGCATTCGCTAAAGGGTTTTTTTCTTCCATTAACTGCCAGATTGTATGGAAACTAGTTTAGAATTCTTATTACAATTTTGTTTTATGAAACTTTATCAATTTTACAGTATACATTGTTCTTAAATTTCCTTATATTTTACTCCCATTTGTTATTATTTTTAAGCAGCCTAATCCTTTAATTAGATTATCATTATTAATTATAATATTTTGAGCCAAGCATATGTTTGATTTAACTTGCAGGCCAACATATTTTTAATAGCTTTTTTTAATATTTTTTATACAAAAACAGAAATTTGCTTCTGCTGTTGCGAACTTCTTCTCTCACGTGTGTGTATGTGTGTGTGTGCCTAAAGCCATGTGTTTACATTGGCTTATAAACTAAAACAATAACAACCGTACAGAAATCCGTCTGTGGTGTTTCAGTTTACCGTTTGAGGCTCTTATGCTGGGGGAGCTTAACATATTAATTAAACTTGAAAGTGGAAACACGCAAAATTGACCGTTTCAACTTTAAATTAGCTTTTAATCTGTTGCTTATATATATATATATATATATATATGTATGTTTGAATAGACAAGTAGACCTTCCTTCCACTCTGACATTTTGTGTGTGTGTATGAATGGGCGTCAGTAATACGAGTATTATACACTGCAATTTTTAGTAATCTGTAGTTGGTTTAAGGTAAATATTTCTGTGGTTATGGGTTTGCAAATTAAATAAACAGATCAATGAAGTACTTTTCATGCTTGTTGAAGACAAAAACAGGAAAAGTTGTGTTCTCAATATTATAGTTTAAATTTTCTATTCGCTGTTTTAACTATATATTTGATTGGAAAATTCAGTAAGAAATAGTTTTATAAATATTCTTTGCCTTTTTCTAATTTTATATTGTTCTAACTTTGATTATATGTACAGAGTATCTGTTATTAAACCTACACACTTCGTTGACTTTAATTGCGCATTGTATTTGCAGTTGCTGTATTTGTATCTGTTTCATGCACATCTCTAATTGAAATGTGCGGGCAACAACAACATTTTGTGTGGCATTACGGCTAACTGGTTTGCCCGGCAAGCAACACGATTTTAAGGCCCTGCAGCAAGCTGCGAACACGCATTTAATGCTTGTTCTGTGTGTCTGTGTGTGTGTGTGTGTGTGTGTGTGCTAGTGTGTGACAGACGGGCGGATGTGGGGCACACTGACTGATGGACAAGAATGCAACCTCAACAGGAAATCGCATATATATTTACTATATATATATATAGGTCTGCATGTAGTTGGCAACGTTTGTTAATTAACAACGTTTAAGTGCTCGGTGAATGAGTTGCACTCAAACTTCTGAATGCTTTTGTCAGAGACAAACACTAAATTTCGAATGTGTTTGTGCATAGATTGACAGCTTAATAAATTAAAATGCATTAAGTGAGTGGCGCAGATTTGCAGCAACCATAAATCCTTCAGCCAGTCAGCTTAAGTGGCAACAACAGCAGTAGCAGCAGCAGCAGCCGCAGCCTTTGGGCTTAAAAATATTATATTGTAATTCAAATGTTTATTGCCATCAACGTAAATAAAAATGTCTGCTTAACAACGGTGTCCCCTGGGTGCCACAACTGTACACACAGGTGTGTGGCAAACCGAAGCGCCAATGATGTATGTGCTATATATATAAATATATAGTATATATGCGTATGTCTGGGACTGAACACTAAGAGAAAATTAAATATATAGTTTGAGAATAAGAGACAAGTTGAAAAATTTCTTGTTTTGAAAAGAAAATTTGTTTTAATTTAACAAAGATTAGATTTCAATTTGAAAAAAAAATAGTAACATATTTTTTTTAAGCCGCGCAACATAATTTTTAAGTTTTATTTTTGTATTTCAGATTATTTGATAAAATTTCCACTTTAAAGAAATTTTTTCAAAAGCTTAGAAATTGTCTCGTATTTAACAACAATGATTTCTAGCTTTCAGCATGATATCTTAATCAAATCTATTTTTCCAATTGTAGCTTGGGTTAGCTTTTATCTACAATTCCCTTGCCCCTTTCAACGCCACCTAGCCTCTAACATCCGTCGCCTGTCAGTGCCTTTTAACTGTGGCTGCCGCCTGCCCCTAAGCCTGCCAAGCAAAATATTCGCACGCACAGAGCCATTGACACGGGCGCCTAAGTTGTGTTAAGCGGCAAGGCGGCAGAGTTCGGGTGGGTGGCTTGGTGTGAAGCCCGTGGGAAACGGCGCATTTGTGTGGCAAATGTTTTGCACCTGGCTGACTGGCAACTACAAGAAAAAGTCAAAGAAGAATGCCAGCTAATAAATCAAAAAAAACATGTGAAATAACTTTGAATTCGAAAAGGCGCGCATTATTTGTCAGCGCTCAAATGTATTTGAGTATTTGAGTCAGTGAGTATTTTTAGAATCATGTGTGACTCTCGACGTCTCGATAATAAAGGCCCTCGACAAGATAAAACACGAAAGGATAAATTGCCAGCAATAAATAAACATTTGCCGGCAACTGTATAAAGAATACGGCAAACAGTTCGTTATTCCTCTAATACCTAATACGAAATGAACAAAACGACAAATCATAATAATCATAAGCTCAAGCTGACCATTCTTCTACTTCGATTCCCATAACAAAACTAAGTTGCATCCATTATATGTACTGTGCGGAAATTATGACGAAATTTAAGTTGTGAAAAATTTATAGTTTCTTAAAGTTTTACTATATACATTTCCTTGGTTTTCGACTCCTTTCATCTTGTAAGAATTTTCTTAGAACTTTCCTCAAAGGTTATTTAAGGTATAGAAAATTTTCCAAATGTTCTTATTTCGCCCACTGTATTTTAACCTATTTTTGTTGCGGCCAAGACCAAGAACTACCCACTAATTTGCTAGCATTGTAAGGGATTTGTGGTGGGTGTGGTTAAACTGACACTGAACTGCGCTTCAATAAATTGTCTGTTATCATTTTCATGTAGTTTTTTTTTTTTTTTTTTGTATTGATGACGGTCCGATGAGAGTTAAGCATTGGCAACATAAATATGTATTAGAAAAGTGTGTGTAAGAGTAGGCGTATGAGCAATGTCAACGATAACTCAAAGCTGCTGCTGCTGAGAAGGCGAATGATGAGAGCGGGTGGTCCAGTTACGGTATCGGACGCTGAGCCTAATTTGCCGGAAATACAATGTGCAGCGATGTGAACGGATTTTACAAACTCCGAGCTAAGGCCAAAACCCAAAAAGGTTCCTGTGTGTGTCAGGAAATTTGAAACTTGTTAGAACTCATCAGGTTGTTTGAATTACTGATCGAAAAGCTCGCTTGCGGCAAATGAAATTCGAGATGCATGCATTTGCGATTTAATAAATAAACGAAAATCCAAATTGACAGATTATATCCCAAAATATTTCAAATATCAATGCCCAGGCTGCCAATCAAATGTATTAACGAGCTTCGAAATGCGTTTTTGTAAACGAATATATCTGTCATTTAAGATTTTTTTTTTTAAATGAAATTGAATTGCATTTTGCCAAAAGGATGTCAAGAAAAGCGCACAAGTTGATGAAATTACATGGAAATTTGTTTGAATTTATTTTTTTTATTATTTTCACTTATTTTTCTGATGCCAAAAGTGTTGCGTAAAAGCGCCGAAAGGATGACATTAAAACGTTCGCCACGAAAATGCAGCCATTAACGGAAGTATGCACAAAATGACGACAACAACAACAAAAACAACAAGCAGCCATAATAATATTCCGAAAGGCGAGTCATTTGGGCGTAAAGTGTGTGGGCGTGGCACTGCAGACAGCAACCAACAAAGTTTTTTGGCCCAATAACTTTAATGGACATTTTTGTCATTTACCGAAAAAGTGCGGCTACATCGATAGCGCCAATGAGTCTGGCCAGGAGACAGCAATGAGGCAGCCAGCTCAAGAGGCGGATGAGGAAGCAGACGACAACGGAATCACGGCAATGGCAAGCAATGGGCACTGTTCATAACTTTATGGCATGAGCCGCGCTGCGTTATGGCCACGTTCTGCTCAGTGCAGCAAAAATTTAGGGAAAGAGCAAAATGAAAATGACATCAGGACAAAGTTCCGGTATTGCTTGGCCAATTGTGACAAGTTACTAACTATTTGTAGGAAGGCTGAAAGCACATTTAAATTTAACCTGAAAAGCATATGAAAAACATCTTGTGTCTAGACAGAAAACAGACTGAAAAATTTACTCAATTTAAGTTAAGCTCTTAATACATTATTTTTAAATAAAAAAAAGTTTCTTAGTATTTTACCATCTACATTGAACGATTAATCAAATTCTTTAAATCCTATAAATCACAAAATTTATTATCGATTTTTGTTTTCACTAATCGATTTTTCCCTGTCAATTGTCACAGATTCATTTAACATTTCCCATTCTTAGGCAGCATTTCCAATTTGGGACCTTCATCAAATTTTGTGGGAGGGGCCGGGTCGGGTGGCGGAAAGCGTCGAGTGTCGACAATCAATCAGCATCTTTCAGCGCCAAGCTTTTTGCATAATTAAAAGCAGATGCGTTACCTGTTTTTCATGTCTGCGCTTTCTCTCTATCTCTCTCTCTTTCTCTCTCTCTCTGGGCCAGTAACATAGGGCAAGGTTTGTGACGTTTTAAGCGCGGCTCAAGTGGTAGCGGCGTGGGGGCTTAAACAAAAAATAAAAAAACCAAAATTATGCAAAGTCTTTGCTTGAAAACTGGGTAAACCTGCAACACGTTGTTCTACTTCCTAACGCTCCTGGTCACGCCTTCTCTCCTCAATTCGTTGCTTTTAAATGTTTGCTGGAAGTTGAATTCAATTATGTTGATGAAAACGACAATTGGCAAGTGAAGATCAGCTCGTAACTGCTGCAAATGGCTTTTTGTTGTGTGGTAGTATAGTTATGGCGGGAATTTTAACTTAACTTGTACGTTTTCCGACTAGAATTCAGCGCCTGATTGTGAGAAAAATGTTGCCTAACCTTTGAGCTCGACAAAACAAAATTAAATACAATTAAATATTAAATGTTCAATGTTTTCAAATTGGTATTTTCCAATTAATTGGTTTTGTTGTCATGTTTTTGTTCGAGTGTATTTGACATTTAAATACCGCAGCGGTTGTATGCGTCAATGTATGCCAATTAATTGTGACAGTTGAGTTGCTGAGCTTTTTGTTTGACTTGATGCGATTGCAATGCCACCTTCTCCTTCTACCCTTTACCCTCTCTATCCAGTCTTCTCCTCCTTTATCTGTATACAGGACACAGAGGAAATGTCCAATGGAGCATTTTATTATTGACTATTTGACCATTGACTGTAAACTGTTTTGTTGTTGCTGTTGCCAAGGTGTAATTGAGGCATAGTCGCAACGACGAGAGATACGAGGCACAGCCATTCACTTGGCAGACACATTTGCATATACATGTGTGTGTGTGTTTTTAATAGCCAGGCTTCCAGGTATTGGCCAGATTTAATTCCATTTAATTGAATTGCAGTCGTTTATTAATTTGCCGGTGAAGGATGCAGTACAAATCGTACAACTGCAATATGGGTACATATCTGGGTAACGGAGGGTTCAGTTAAGGGTTGAAGGGTGCTCGATATTCAAAATGGCCATGGCCAATTAGTCAATCAGCAGACAGTTATGCTATTAGTACATCAGACTGTTTGCTGCGCTGTAAATGTCATTTTGGGCGCAGCAATTAAATTGGTAAATGGCACCCTGGGGGCTCACAGCCAACATGATCATAATGATGATTGAAAATGTTGCACATTAAATTTAATTCAGGTTTTTATTAAAAACTTTTTGCAATCAATGCAAACTGAATCCTTGTGAATTACAAATTTGTTACCTTTTGACCCAAAAACTTCTTCAGCTTGCAGGAAAAAATGCAATCTTATTATTCAATTAGGGGCATTCGGAACATTCAGTTCTTATAGTTCTTTGAGCATTAAAAAAGTTAATTAAATCGATTTAATTGAAAGTTTAAGTTAAGTGAAGTTTAATGCTTTGATCTTTTTATCGAAAAGTAAAGAATAGTTTCTTTGTAGGTTTTTTGTATTATTTATTTTTTTTTTTAGTTTTTTTGGGCCTTCTACAGCACAAGTAATTAGTCCACTTTGCAGGGCGCTCACTTGGTTCGTTGGTGTTGCACAGATCTTTTATGCTATTCTTCTTCTTCTTTGTTTTTTAGATTTTTCTGTCCATTTGAAGTGGTACTTGGGTGCTGTTTTTTTCGGCATTTTTGGTCCGCCTCTTTGCTTTGACGGGACTCGCCTTTGTTGATTCTTTTAAATTTCTCGCCTTTCAATTATTTTATGCAAATAAGCCAGCAAACGGGCGCTGAGCGCAGATTATGCCAGCTTGACAGCATATTCCTTTCCTCTCCATTTCCAGTATTTTGCCACCGCGCAATGTTGATGGGATCGGATTTGGTTATAGTCTGCGCGAGCAAAACTCTACTTACAAAATGAATTGTTTCTTATTGTTGTTAGGCGAATGCCAAATCCCACCAAATCCCACGATAACCACCCTTTCCATTTTTTTTTTTTTTTGTTTCCTCATCGCAACATCTATCTTCGGGCATAATCAACTTAAGTTGGTCAAATGAGTTTGTTTCGTTTTGTTACAATGCAGATAGAACTTTAAATGAAAAATGCCTGGCAAATGGCATTGGCCTTTAGTTATTATCAGTTTTCACAAACCTTAAGTTTTCCACAATTTTCCTCAGGGTTTATTGCTAAGCACTCTTAAGGGGTCTATCTGATTCTAACTTTCGTTGCTTTGTGCTTTTAATTACGCTTTGATTTGTATGCTATACAAACAGTGCATCCCTTTGGGGTTTGTCTTGTTCCATGTAGGCGACATTCAGAGGTGTCACTTATAATTAATTAATTACCAATTCCGCTCCACTATTTGCCCCTACAATTTGTCCATAAACACTCGCACATACAGACGCATCTGGCCTTAAGCTGCTAGCGGAATGTAATTAAATATTTAATGCTTTATGAGATTTGTGGAATGTAATTTGAAAAAATGATTATTTTTTGCCACGCACAATGTCAGCTGTGCTGTCAAAGTCGCAAAGACCTTCGCTACTTGATCCTTCAGGTGGCTCAAGATGTTAGATGAGGTCCTTTCTCCTTCTCCGTTCTAGCTCCCTCTCTCTCCCTCGGTGTGTTAGATATGGGCAATATTCCAGAGTTTAAGGTTTATCTGATGATTTTTTTTTAAGAATTTTTAATAAGATCTCAACTTAATCTTTTACCATATCATATTTGTGAATACTTGAACCTAACTATATATGTTAATTTCTATTTAATGTCGTGTCACGACACCCACTCACGACACGCTCACGTCTCTGATTTTCGTTTTTCAAATGGGAAGACGAAGGCGTAAAGCGTAAGAGCAAAAATAATTGAGATGTCAGCTGAAATTCAAGTGGACTTTTATTGACTGCTTCCTGGCTGACTGCCCTCCTCTGACTTCGACTGCTGGGCTGACTAACTGTCCGGCTGTCGCAGCATGCTAGTACTTTTGCCTCTTCAAGTGGCATGCAATGTCAATTCCACACACACACCTACATCGATGTTCTATGTCAGTTTATGTGTGTGTGTGTGTGTGGCATGCAACGTCTTTTGTCGGTGACCTTCGATATGGGGCAAAAAGGGGTTGTAGGTGAAATATGTTTAGTAAAATCAATACATTGAATTGTAATTGGGTTTGGTACTCAGACTCTTTAAGCTTGCCAGCCGCGCGTTTTAAGCTTATAAAAATACAGTAGCAACAACAAGAACAATATGCAGCAAGCAACAGATACACTGCAACACAAACACAAGTTTACAAAAGCATTCAAGAACAATGTTTAACATGAAAATAAAAGGTTCCTGATTTTGTTTTGAGTGTTCATTGATGTGGCATGTGTGCCCCTTCAAGTGTAACTTAAACCAAGAATCTCTCTCTCGCTCTCGCTCTAACTGTATTCACATTTTACGATTTCTCTTTTACTCTTTCACTGTTTTTTTTAGTCCTGTTGCCGTTTTACCTGCCGTGCGTCGACATCGAGATTGGCCCTTATCCCCTTCTATATCTTTCTCTCTCTCGTACCCTTCAACCATGCCTTGTGTGTGTGTGTGTGCTTACACTTCATCCGCATGCTCGGCATTGAATAGCATCCCTAAGTGTCCTTAAGCGTCTTCGAGTGGCGCTATAGATGTTGCTTGTAGCCCGAAGCTGAGGGAGATTGTGTTGCGGTTAAATTGCGCCAAACATATTTGACATTTTATTATGCCAATGCGAGCAGGCGAATAGGTCCTAGGGAAGGCAGACGCATTTAATAATGCGGCACGGATATTGCGGCAAACCGGGACTCGCTTGAATCGTCCGGGACTAATAATGACTACAAGTGTTTTTCATTAACTGCCTCAAATGAATATTAAATTTAAAAAGTTCCTTTCAACCAATTGCAAATGTCACACATACGCCCCATGGTGCAGCCATCAGTAGCAATGCCATTGATATATGAAAAACAATGCCTTAGATTTGTGGAGCGTGTCTGTTGGGCTTGTTGCAACCTGTGCCTTTAACGAGTTTGCGTCTTAAATGAAATAAAGCCAAAGCTCGGCTGGCATTTTCCTAAAATTTACTCTTGAGAGAAATCTCGATTGGTTTGAAAATAATATTAATAATGTTGTAGAAAAAGGAAGAGAATTACTTGATTGCTTACAAAGCTTTTACTATTTTGTTTTTCATATTTCTATTTGAAGCGCCACTCGAACGGCGAGGTAACAAAAAAAACTTTAATGCGACGTTGATGCAGCTCATGAATTTAAAATGAAATTAAAACGTTGCTCAAATTATAATGATGCTGGGCAAAACATCGACTTGCAACAACAAAAACAATACCAGTCGTGTTTCCTTCGTGACTGTAAATACTTAAAACGTTGGATGGGCGGGGCAGGATACTGCAGTAGAGTGCTACTCGAGCTGCTGTTGCTGCTCTGTTTGTGCGCTTCTGACAGCCAAGAGATTATTGTGCAGCACGGCAGGATTAGTGATGTAAGCGTTTGCAAGGACTCCATGTTGCAGTCAGGACTACGGTTGTACTGCCACCCCCACTTTTTGCATCCACTTCTTCAACCTGGATATGCCTCAATTAAGTCGAAGCAAATAGCTAAACAATGTTAGCAGGAAGCGGGAGAAGCCAACGTAAACACATCAAGCTTTGTAACAACTACATCTGTCATTATAATGACTCACACACACAGAAGCACACCTATACGCACACACACACACACATACAGACAGAACAAATACTAAGCATGAGCAAACTTTTTGGTTACTTGTAAAATTCAATTTTACGCAATATGCGCAAATCGTGATTAAATTCTTGTGCGTGCTCAGAGCTGCCTTTGTTTTTGTGGGCTTGAAGCTACAGTTGCTTCATTTCCTGCTACCTTCCACCCTTAAATCTCCCAGCTCGAAGGCACTGTGGGCAAAATTAACGTCCTTTGTGGCTTAGATTAGTAGAACAAAAGAAAAAAAGAGAGGGAGAGACATAGAATTTTGATTGCACGTATTTTGTTTTAAAGTACATACGTAATTTTATTAAGGTTGCAGAAAATTGCATATGACTTTTGGGAAAAATAATATAAACTTTTATAATATTGAATAGAAATTAAAATAAATAATGATCAGAGATGAATTTATTTAAGAAAACAAATATCAAAGAACGTTTTTCTTTATCTGTCATCAGTAAAAAATAAGAATATAATATAAATTATTAACAAGTCAAACATTGAATTACACAAAGCAAAATCACAAGCCACTCGAAGTCATTGGCCACACATTGTATAAATTAGCACCATCGTAACCGTATTGTTTTTATTTGTTTACGTGAATACGATGAATGAGCAAAGCTGTGCTGCCTACTTTCGGGCGCTGTCAGAGCAAAAACTATGAAAATGTGTCTTCAAATTGCGAAACAATTTGCTGACCGTAATTGAACTTTGGTGTTGCTCGTCGTCGTCGTCGTCGTCATCGTCATCAACGGCACATAAAACAAACTTTGGTGGCTCATTTGATTGTTTCAGCTGCGTGAAAAAAGTTTGTTTGGGCGCACAGCCTGTGGCAAATGGATGGGCCCGAAAAAAAAGCGGATGCGGGTTCAGGTTCGGGTCTCGAGATTGTCCTGAGCTCGTGTTTCTGGATTTTGTTTTTGTTGGGTTTCGTTTTTGGGCGCTCGCTCTTGATTTTGTTTGTACGCACAGCGTGGTTTTTGGCCAATTTGCCTTAGCTAATCCAGCCAGCACTTCACTATCTCTCTCCATCTCGTTTACTCTCAACAGCCGACTCGGTCTTTGAGTTCGTTCGTTCACAATGCAAATAACGGTTACGCAAAGACAAACAATGCAAAAGCGGTCTGCCTTCCATTTGATTCCAATTGCTTTTATTTGTTTACACAACTGACGCCTTTTGTTGCAATTGTTTTTTTTTTTTGTTGAATGCATTCTTGTTGCAATTTTTGCATAATTGCCTTTGTTTTCCCGCTCCTCACGGTCTATATACGCATGAATATTTTAGTTGGCGTAAGTGGTTGAGGGCCCAATTCGGACTGCAACAGTTGAGGACAAAGTTTTGAATAATTTATTCGCTGCAATAGTGAAAATGTTCCATGCTCCATTCAAGACGCCCACTGCCAATTTCACTCAATGCCAGAGCACCACATAATTCTACGTCTTCTACTTCATTCATTTCTTGGTCCATGGCGCACGCATCGAGCATCGAGAGTTTGAGAACTTTGATTGCGCTGTCCTAACGATGATGTTTAGTTCACGCAAAAGTCGGAAAGTGCATGCACTTGAAAAAAAAGTAAGTACTGACGTGAATATTAATCATATTTTTTGAAAAAATAGTAAAAGATCCTCATGCTATTTCTTCATTACACAAGTTATTCTAGATTTGAGTTGTTTGTTTCCTAATCATAAATTGATCTACATTTTCTCACCGTGTATGCACACACTCTGATTGCCTTTGCCTTTTACACCCTGCCCTGTCCGCTATTTGTCGAGCGTAATTAGCCGCAAAGTATGCAACTTGCTTTTGTGCATCGAGCCATGGCCAACAACGCTATTGCCAATTGCTTTTATTGAGACATTCTACCCTCGAGTTTCACACGAATCGTCCAGGACAACATAGTGGACTAAGGTGGGTGTGGGAGGTGAATGCGGTGGTACAGTGCTTTGAGTAGGAAAAACAGCAGTAAACTGCAACACCAGGCCGCAAAGGCAAATGGCATCCATTGCAGGCAAAACGTAATAACCCAGCATGTGTGTGATTGTGTGGGTGTCTCTGTTTGCGTCTGTGTGTGTTCGAAAAATACCACAATTTCAATTTCAAAGTATCCTTTTAGTGCAAAGGAAATGACATTTACGCGCTTTGTTGTGGTTTGCTCATGCATAAAACATTTTTAGTTTATATTTTTTGTTTGTTTCTGTATTTTTATTTTTTCGTATGCATCATCTCCCCCTCTCTCTTTCTCTTCTTTTCTCTTTTGACTCTCTTACTGTGCAGCAGGCGTGACAGGAGGAGGTGCAACGACGAATCAGGTCCTTCAACAATGCAAAACCGATGGGGAAAAAAAATATGATGTTTGCATGCCGTGTGGTATGGTTAGCCATACGAAACAAAGCTTTGCGATAGCCACAAGGCGCTTTTTGCAGCTTAAATATTGAAAAAACTGGTAAACTGAAAAGAGAAAACAAAAGTACCAACAACTGAAAAAGAAACATAAATAAAAGAAAGAAAAATAAATGGGTATTGAATACAATACGGATTGCTGGGCGAATTAAAGATGCTCTACGAATATAACAAACCGCAATGTGTACATGAAATCTTCTTAAAATAATACATTTTCGATATGCTTTTAATCAAAGTATTGATTTAAACAAATTATGTTTTACGGTAGTAAATGTTTTTGCAAAACTACCTGAAAAACTGTTCTAACTCTTTTTTAAACAATGAAACTCCAAAGAGTTGCAGACATGAAGCAAGGTTTATAAATGTACAAGGCTACACGCACAAAAGGCATGTATGGTTGGAGGAGTTGATGGGTTGAAGGTAGGCTAAAGGTAGCCATTGGATGGATTGGGTTTGAAAATTTCGGGATGCATTCGAGTGCATTGGAGCAAGGTATAAAAGGTTGGGAATACTTGAGACAGCCAACCAGAAATGATGATTAAACCTTAAAGAACATTTTTTTGTCGTCGTGGCAAATAACATTTTGAAGTGGGTGTTGTACACACACACACACACACACACACACACAATGTGGAATGGTAACTGTAAACGAGGACATCTGCAAAGCAACTGCAAACAATAAGTGACAAAAATCAATGGCGAACTTCTGGGGAACTGTTGCCGTTGGCTGCTGCAAATGCGCTTCCTGTTTCCTTTATAGGAAACGCCAACGGGATGCAGTTAGGACAGCAAACAGTGAGTAGAGCGATGAAGTGGCGAACGGGGGGCAGCGGTAAACTTTTGACTACAACAGAGTAGTAGTATGTACTGTGAATATGGTGTTGGCATTTGTTGAATATCAACAGGAAATGCAGTGAATAAACACGTCGAGTTCTTGTTCGATTCATTCCAAGGGCATTGAGCATTGTTCGTGTTGTCTGCATTGTACCACGATGAGAAAGAGAGAGAGAGAGAGAGAGAGAATGATATTCAATTCAACTCGATTCGATTGAATTCAATTCAATTTTCGCATTTGAATGGGCAACGCATCAAAGTTGGGTGGCAAGCCAAACTCTTAGCTGCAGGCAATGGCCAGCAAATAATGCACAACTTTTGCATTTCTCAATGCCAGCAACAGCCAGCAAATGAACAACAACAACTTTGCTAACAAATTTGGCATACAGCTCGTTGCGTAATTGCATTCATTTTGATGAATGTGCCATTTCATGTTCATATTTTCATACGCCCATACAAAATATAATTGGTTAAATTATGGATGTAATCAAGTTTTGTGAGTGCACAAAACAGCAGCTAGAATACATTTGTGTCCTTACAACTTTATTTAATGCTTTGAATTTTCGTTTACAATACAAAAAAATCTTTTATTAAGCAATATAGAAACTAAGAAAACATCCTTAAATAATTTTTTTTATAACAATATTTATTAAAGGTGCCTACCCAAATGTTTTCTAAATAAATTTTTTGCCTTCAATACATTTGTTTATATATTTTAAGCATTTTGTTTTAGTCATGCAATAATCAATCCTTATAAAGGATATTTAATAGTCTTTGTCTAGTTCATTTTGTTAACTAGAGCATTGCATAAAGTGCTTTTTTGTGAACTTTGGCGAGTGTAATCAAATTAAATGTAGTGCAAAAATTTGCTCGACTTCTCTGTGCCCCCCAAAATGTTTGTTAACGTGGTAATATTAGTTTTTTTATTTTTAGCTGTTACGCTGAAGTCTTTTTTTGCAGGTGCTGCGCTCAAAAGCATGCAATCAATGCCCAAATATCAGATGCCATCCGCTCTCGCCCCCCCAATCACACGCCACTCTCCACCCCTATCATGCACCCTTATAGTACGTCTCGGCTTGTGCCATCATATTGCACGTCGAGTCGTCCCATCAGTCAGCCAGTCAATCATATGAATCGTTTTCGTTTACGTTTCGTTTTCGATTCCAATCAATTTGTTTGGCATTTTTTGTGTACGTACGTACAATCGTCATGACCCTAGCCCCTCCACTCCTACCAAACCCATTTCTTTTTTGTTTTTCTGCAAAATGCCAACACTCGTTTGACCCACAGCGTGATGTGAATTTTTGGAATGCCTTGTTTTCTTCTTTGTGTATATATTTGTTGCCCTCTATCGATTTTATGCCTCCGATTTCAAAGCTGAAACCCAAAAATAAAAAAAAAAAAAAAACACATCCATTGAGTTGCGTTCGCTTGTTGCATTTTTTAATTACGGCTTGTTGTAAGAATGTTGGATGGGATGGGATGTATAGGGGCAGCTCTGGGGAGTCCAGTTGCCCAAACATGGCAATGAATCCATCTTAGTTTATACTTCCGCTGCTGTCGAAGAAACTTCTTATTAGTTACTTGCAACGAATTCAGTTTCGCCTTTTTACACACACACAACTTAACTTTTTATACTAATCCCAAAGCCATTAAAAATGTTCGTTTGTAAATGAAATTTTTAGCGTTTCTTGAGCGCAAAATTAACAAAGATGTTTTAAATAATTCAACACAGAAATTCTTTCGTTAAAGAAATGATTTAACTTTGCCAAAATATATACAGAAGAATTACAATTGAATATTTCGTTATGATAACATTAATCGATTACAAATATTTTGTTAAACTTGAAATTTTTTTTTATATTATTATTATTATTTTCTGTGATGTTTTTAGCATTTTCTTTCTTTTCCGTTTAAGCTTATGTTTTCCAAAAATTATATTTTAACATAAAATAAATCTGAACAAAAACGATTCCCTTAACGCCATCTTACAGCGCGATCTTTTAACAACTGCTGCTGTTGTGCCTTGGATGGCGGTATAGGACGCCTTTGGGGAGCTGTAGTAACAGGACTTAATATGGTTCTAGTGACATTTTTAATAGGATCAAAAGCTTCAGGCCTGGGTGTTTTGAATAATTTTCTAGCTGGACTTTCCTGACAATTCAAATTGCGCTCCGATCGCTGCAGTGCCGGAGTACGCGTTCCGGTTGCTCTTTGTTGAGTGTTGATTGGATTTTTTACTGGGCTCGCACATCGATTTGCACCATATCTGAGATTGGCATTTGAACGAGATGTAATGATGCCATTGTTATTAGTGCGTTCGTTAATGGCCCTATGCTTGTTTTGATTGTTATGTTGATTCTGAGCAACTGCACAAAGACGGGTGTCAATGGACTGGGAACGCTTAATTTTTGGTCGCTGCTTGAAACAATCTTTGATGAGGTCCTTGTAGGGATGGCATGGTTCACCCAACGGTTGTCGATTAGCAAGTGCCAATTGTTTTTTCAGCTGATTGCGATCCTCATCTTGCTCGGGTGGTTCAATGCGATATCGGCTATGATAGAATCCGGTTATAGCTGAACGAAATGCATTCTGACCAATAATAAATTGACGCGTCATCAGATAGAATATCTTTATTTTGTAGCAGCAAATGCCACAAATGAACATCGGCATATCCGGCATGGGGCTAAATACCTAAAAAAAAACATTGAAATATATTTTCTTGTTTGTTTTCGTCTTTGTTGCACTTACGAACTGCAGCGAGGTGCGCTGAAAGAGCGCACGATAGCAGCGTATGGAAGGCTCAAATCCAAACTCCTGATCACTGTCCAAGTTAACGAAGGTGCCATCGCTTTTCTTGCCGCATGCTCGGCAAACATTTTGGCACTCCGACAGACTTTTTATGTTCGATGGCACGCTATTGTGTATTTGTTTTCGTGCCTGCAGCGCTTCATCATAAAAAGCCTCATAGTCACGTATGCTGCAATAACAGTTAACATTTATCGATATTTTCACAATAGCTTTATGGTGTTATTTAGTGTTTAAAACTTGCTTCAAACTGGGTGAAATTTGGGAACTCGACGCTAATTGACAATTTGCCAAGTTTTTGGTTGTTTACTAAAATCGCTGGTCACCAAAGAAAATGCCATTGAGGAACTTAACAAACCAATGTTGGAAATATCCTTTAGTCAATAATTCTTTGTTGTTGTCTTTCACTCTCACTCTGTAACTGTATGCTATCTCTCTTTGGCTGATTGTGCTCATTGGGCAGCAAAATGCGAAACTTTTTAATTGACTTTTTCAATTACAGTTTAATTTTGTTGCAAGACATTTTGTTGAAACTGCCAGTTGAAGTTTGCCGGACAGCAAAATGGAAAAACGGGCAACTCACATACTCACATACATACATACATAAACGGCTAATCTATCATTGCCGCCCATTGGCACACAAGTCCACATATACTATATGCATATATATGTATATATGTATGTATATATGTATGTATGTATGTATGTATGTGTGTGTGCGCCTTGGCAATTTGCAAAACTTCAAAAACACGCACAGCCCTCAGCATCATTCACACTCACAGCAGTCAGTCAGTCAGTTAGTCTGTCAGTTTGTTCACGGCCATCACGAAAGGCAAATATCCAAATTTATTTGAAACTGAATTTTCTGACAAAAACCAAAAAAATAAGTATCAACTGCAATGTAACAACTTGTGAGAAAGTAAAGTACAAAAAAGCATACAATATTTTTTTGGCTCAAGTCAAGTAGAAACTTTTTTAAGATTCAGTCAAGGTTATGAACTGTAGAGCAAAAGTTCCAATTCTCATAAAATGCTAAATATTAAACTTTTTAGTGAAATTTTAATCTGTTGCGTTCTTGGAAAGATATTCAAGCAGTTATTGAGAATTGAATATCAAATATTAAACTGAAGTTTCTTTAACCTTAAGCTACTTTTTCTCACAGTGTACATAAAACCAAGCAAAGCTTAAAATATAAAAAATTAAAATGTGTGAAAACTTTGCAACTTACCTTATTTGCCGTGCCATAGCGCTGAGTCTTCTTCCTGGTTGCTGATATTCAACGTCTTCTGTTTATGCAAATGATAGATTTTTTTTCTTCACTATTTTCTCTGTTGAATAGAGGAGGAGGAGGAGAATGCAGTTAGTAAGAAAATTGCACACAAAATCACGAAAATTAGCCGGCACATTGCCCATTGAATTATTCTACTGGCCTGCCCAGCAACATGATGCATGTGCTGCTGATAGCTGTTGGGTTTATGGCCATTGAGATTGGGGCTTGGTAACAGACAAAAAACCATGGCAGAGCCAGGGTTACCAAAAGCAAACATGTTACTATTTATCGTGCATCCACACAAAGCACAAAAAAGCAGAACAAGTAAAACCAACAGCAACAAAAAAGAAAAAATGTAAAAATAAAAAAAAAAATTACGTTTGTGAAAGATTAAATGCTCTACAAGGGATTTTTAATGAATTGCACTGCACGCATTATTTAAATGAATAAAAAATAAAACATAAAATGTGCAGTGGATGGAATATTTTTGAAAGTTTCGAAGTATCAAAGTTTTTTTTCAAGGGTATTTAAGGCCAAGCAAAAAAGTTTGAAATAAGTAAGTTTATTGCTAAATCGAGTATTGTTTATCAAGTTGCACATTTTTAGAAATCTCTTCGCTGATTTGTGTTGGTTGCAAGTCGTAAAATTCGATGCACTCTTCGAATACCAAAACAAACCAAAACAAAACAACAAAGCATACGAGCCACTTTGGGCAAATACACTTAACGAGTCAATATCACTATCATTGTTGCCTTATCCGCAAAGTTTGTCTGCTACATTTTGGGGAAAGTGTATGACAAAAGGCAGCGACAGGAGGCAATAAAAGAGATACGAGCTCGAGCATAAAACAACAAAAGCCCCAAAATGAATGAGCCTCGTGGCAGGTGAAATTGAGCCTCAGACTGGGGGATGAATGGGGGTGCGCTGGTTGGGTAGCGGATTGGCAAGGCTCAAGGCTTGAGACCAGATTGAAGTCCAGTCTGTTTGAAATTAATCCCAGGCGTGCACTTTTTCAACACACGAATAATGCGTGAGATCTTTTGGCCGAATCGAGAGTGCGTTGGGATTTCAATTGAATAACTACACGAATGTCATGTGTTTCAAATATATGATTGCGATGGCCTGTTTAGTGTTAGCCACAACTCAGAGCTTACCTTTGTTATTCGCCAAGTTTAGCTGCTTGTTTCTTGGTGTGTTTTATTTTTGTTTGTTTATTGCTACGATTTCTGTTTTCACTTTTTTTTGTACTCACAAAATATGTAAAAAGTATATTTGTTGACAAAAAAAAAATTGTTATCGGATTTACTAGGTTGAGTTGTGTTTGATAGGATAAAAGTTTTCTTAAGAATGATGCCTTTGCGTGAATTTGTCAAAGCCTGCTTAAACTCTCATTTACATATACGATATGCATAAGATATCGACATCGAGTTAAGGATATGAGGTTGGGCTTAACATAAGTTATACGCTCATAACCATAGATTGTCACTTGATTTGCCATCTCTTCGCATTCCTTTTTCCACTATGTATTGTCTTAGTAAGTGTGTGTGTGTGTGTGTTTTGTCTGCTTGTGCCACTTATCACATATTGTTTTCTGGTCTGCTTTCGTCTACCCGACAACTGGCTTGACATTTCTGACATATGCCAGTGTCAGGAATGCAAAGCGCAAATGGATATGGCGATAGCATTGTATGTATATATATATACAGGGTTCTTTGGGTTCCTTAGCTTTAGTACCTTAGCTTGTTACTTGGCTCATTGTCATGGTGACATGGCAATATTTATTATGTAAATATTGGCAACAAATCCTGTTAGACCGTTAGAACTGATTGCCTTGACCAGAATTTGACTTTGTAATCGAGGCTATCCGGCTTTTTATGCTCTTTAGCTTTAGCTTTTGTTGTGTTGTTTTATTTCTTAGTATGGCGGAAGAGTATTATTTTCTTTTCTGTTTAGACTAACGAAGATGAATCGACAATTAGTGCACTTTGGCAAATTGAATAAGGGATAAGGGGTATATGGAATTCGACCAAAAAATTGTGTTGTTAGTTGGAAAATATTAACAGGTATTTTTTTAAGAGTTAGTTTAACTTTAGAAGTACACAAAATAAACCTTTAAAGGTTTTTCAGATAAAAAAGCTTATGTTCAGCTTTTCACTACAATTTGGCATACCACTTAAAAGCTTTTGTGCCGATGAATATGCTAAACAAATGAGTAGCCTCAAGAAGTACTTAGCTAAAACTACTCATTTGCTTGAACTTCGCAGACTTATCTCTCTCTCTCTCTCTCTCTCTTTGCTGTTGTGCTACCATTCGTTGCCAATTTAATCCTTGCATTACAGCATCCTACACTTAATGTGCCGCAGACTTTTTATGATAACGACAAAAGCTGAACTAAATGATGCCACCTCTGCTCAGAGCATAGTTGAAATTAGCGTTCATTAATTAGTCGCTCTACAGATTGACGTTTTAAGTAATGCGACATGTCCCGGGGGCAATTAGTTCCCATCGCAATCTCAACCCCACCCCCATTCACCACCCTCTCATTGGATGAATTGGAGGCTCTTATGTTTCTTACACTTTTGCTGTAGATAATTATCGTTGCTTTCAAAATGGAACTCTATTAAATGACAAAGGAGACATATTTTTTGCGTTTGCACACTTGAAAAAATTACAACAAATTCTTTTGTTTCCCATCTTGAAAGAAATTTTTTTAGTTTTGGTGGAGCTTTCCACGAAATATTAGTAAAAACTTATATTTTATTGAGTGTTTTTTTTTTGTCGTTCTTTAATAGATAATTTGCTGCATCATTAAGCATACGCCATGGTGTTTCCTTTGTTAATCCTTTAGTCTGCCTACAGATTTTTCGGATGTTGTCACGTACTCACTCACAAATCGCAATAACATTTTTCTTCTCGGCACGCACTCCAACTCTCACGGCCGCCATACATCACTGCTGTCTGCTAGTGCTCAACTCAATTCCCTGCTCGCTTCCGTTCATTGTGCTTGGTGCGGTGTGTGCTACCCGCAGATATGGCCACATTAAATGTGGGCCACCGCGAAACGGATGAAGCGTCGCTCCGGTTGCTACCATTGCCCGCCAGCAAATCAGTGTCCTTGCCGCGTTTCGTTTTACTCGCTTTAAGCAGCAGCAAACACTCTTTGTACAAACCGTGTTGCGCTCGTCGTCGTCGTCGTCGTCGTTATGCCACTGCTGCCATAGTGGGCAGGCACTATAATTCTATTATGGCTGTAAGCAATTTTATTTCTGGCTGTTTCGTTACGTTTTTGCTTGCGCCTCGTTTAGCTTTCATTTTCACATTTGCGCTGCCATTTTCATTTTCGTTTCGCATTTTTACGCTTTGTGCTGGGGCTGCCGTATGCAACGCCACCCCTATATACACGACTCTATCTCTTACCGGCTCTTATCCAAACCAAAACCCAAACACAAACCAATAACCAGCGAAGCTGTCATCATCAAATTACGCTTGGCTTTTGTTTTGGAGTTTGGGTTTTGATGCGAAAAATACAAAAAAGCGTCAATTACGTTGGTTTTGCATTTGTTAATTATGATGTTGTTGTTGTTGTTTGTTTGGCTGATTTTAGTTATACCCTGCGAAAAGAAGCAATTAGTACTTGAAGGTTATTACGCTGGGCCGCTTGTGTTTTAAATCCGTCATAAAGTTAACGTTTGTTGAGTTTGTAATGAGTTTATGATGAGTTTGTAATGTAACTTTATTGAATCAGTTCTTTATACAGGGCATTTCATAGTCAAGCATTTATATTTTGGTTTCTTTCTATTTTTGTCAATTTATTAGTGTCCAAAATGAACTTGACTCGCCCAACCCCCTTTTTCGTTATCTCTGCCAGTAACTGTCTTTATCAGATAGCGCTGATCTCTCTTTATTGCTTTGTGAGTTTTGCATATTCTCTTTTGGTGTGCTCTTCGACGGCGCGTTCTCTCTTTCTCTGTTACTCTTTGGCAAATCACACATACGCCGCGTCGATCGTCTAATGAAATCAGTCGTTGTCGTAGCGCGTGCGAAAGCATTACAAAGCGGATATCTCTCTGAAATAGACAAAACTCGTTTATGGCTGTCTAAATGGCATATCCTCCAGTAGAATCGGACTACCTTACTGACATGGAGGAGGCTAGAGAGCAACGGGATCGCACAGCCGTACTCACTGGTTTGAATAATGAAGTGATCACATTGAAGGAAGTGCTGCGGGAACGTGACAGTGAACTGATCAAATTACATCGAGAAATACATAAGCTAAAGGTGAGAGAAAGAGAGAAGACTTAAGGGAACTAAAGGGAAACTTACTCTAAGCAAAGCAAGAAACTATTCATAAGTTATTGCTACAAGAGAACTAGAAAGAAAAACTTACATAAACTGAACAGCAAGAAACACACAAGCCTCCAACTCCTCAAGAACTACTTGAAAACGTCAACAAAACTAGAAGAACCAATTAAAATAACTTACAAAAAGAAAAAAATCATAATGAATGAAAGCAATGCAATTTCTTTAGAAAAAGAATTTCCAAACTAGACAAATTCAGCTCATTCAATTGCAAATGCAACAATACATAAAACAGCCAAGCAATAAACCACTCGAAACTATATAAAAAAAAAAAAAATACTACGACTCCTGCTACAACTACTCGGTGGCAAGGGAAGAAAGTATTGTTGTAGCTGGGTCAGCAGCCAATGGTGCAGATGTCCCTTGTCATTGTGCAACGTTTTGTTTATTTTGTTTGCTATTTGCTTATTGTTGGTTTATTGTTTATTGTTGTCGCGCTGCAGATAAAAGCAATAGCAAAAAAAAAAAAAACACCAGCAGCAACAATTGCCTTCTGCTATTTGTTATTTTGACTAATTTGTATTCGTTTTGTAGCGCAGAGCAGAAACCTACGCTCACAATCGTATCAATTGCGTCGCACTTCGTTATCTCGAGCAGCAGCAGCAGCAGCCGTAGTTAAGCACTAGATACAAGATACAACAATTTACATATACACAATAGACAACAGACAAACACATACAAGATACCTATCTACAGATAACGATGCCCTATGCCCTATGTTTAATTTAGCGGTTTTTTTTTTGTTTCTGACATTCAGTTGATTTTTAGGTTGGAAAATTTTTTAAGTATTTTGTTTTGACATGGTTAACTTGATTAAGCTCGACTTGTAGTTGAGATTTGCCATCGAAACCATTTTTTTTTCTAAATTTTGTTATGTTTTGTCTGCTTCATTAATCAAACTAAACAATAGTTTGCATAATAATTTGTTAATTGTAAAAGACAACAAAATCAATTGCTAGAAATAGTTGATGGAAAACTTATTCGTGTTCTGCAAGGGTATTTTATCTTTTATACTTCCAAAAATAGTATTTGTTTCTTGTTAATTTTGTTTTCGAGTAGCATTTGGCATTGCTCATCGCAGCTCGCGCGCCTGTGTGTGTGTGTGTGTGTGAGTGTGTGTATAACTATTTGGAAGTGTAAAGCATTTATATTGAGCTAAACGATTAACACATCTTGGTGAGATTTTCATAGCGCCGTCGCGCACAAGAGCTTAAGTTGCGAGCTGTAAGCTTCACGCGCAAAGAGAAATACACAAAGATACAAATATATGAGATACCCAGATACAGTGATACGCTTGAGTTCACAGCTGTGCGTCGCTAATTGCCGGATCAGCTTTGACTTCAACTGCAACTTCAGCTGGACGTTGTGAATTTGTCATTGCTCTCAGAGTCGCCCTCCTTCCACTTTTGTGTGTGTGTGTGTGTGTGTGCTTGGTGTAAATAAACACCATGCCATATTCCATAATTCGAAAATTCCGTTGAACGCCAGCACGCGCGCTCCAGAAGTGTATAAATAAAAAATAAAAAAACTTAACAAAAATAGTAAGCAATAAATAAAAAGCTAGTAAATGGTGCTTTATTCGTTCGATGGTCGATATGTTGATGCTCTTTTGAAAATTTATTTAATGTGAAAAAATCGAATAGAATAGAGTTAAATTTTTCAAAAACAATAAAATATTTTTTATAATATATATAATCATTTATATAAATTAGGGTTTCACTTTAAAAGTATTAATGAAATGATATAATGTTTTTAAAATCTTTTTCCAAAGTGTGTTTTTGCACTTGAAATTTCGAAGTGCTTCACTGTTTAGTTCACCAAAACAATTGCATTCATAAGCAAACAATCCTCGTACACCCCTTCTCAACTCTTTTATGAATAGCTAATATCTATGCAAATAATTTGCAACACAAACAACACAAAATGCAAATCGGCAACAGGCAACCGGCAAACAGCAAAAAGCAACAGGGAATGAAAGTCGACATGACTCGCGATATTTGGCTTATCTAGCGTTTTGGCCACATATTGTGTTCTGATTTTATAGCATTATCTTTATGCCTGCCTTTTAACTTTTGGGGTCAGTTTTAGCATTGAATGTGATAAGATGAAACGTTGGCCTACTTTTTGTTAGAAGGTCGTTACGGCTGAGCTCCCAAACCTATTACTACTTGTAAACTAACAAGTTGGGAACCGATCAAAGTTCAACTATATTTTGTTAGGGTATTAAATCTTCGCCGCTTGGTAGACGTTACATTTCACTGATTGTTTATAATTGTTGCAAGAACGTGAGCGAGAATTTCACTTTAGATGGTCATCGACATTTAAATTGGTTGTTTTTTTGTTTTTTGTTTGTTTTTGTATTGTTTTCGTTTGCATCACTTGTGTTGCGGCCACTGATTGGGACGCTCAATTGGCTACAAATTGATTAATCGACGCCTTTCAATTGTCACAGAGCGTGCTGCAGCAAACTACCAACAGCAACAACAACACAAACCATGTGGCATCAGCATCAGCAGCAGCAGCAACAACAGCAACAGCATCCAACCACCACCACCATCATCAGACAGGACTCTACACGGTGCCCGAACAGTGCGAGGATGTGAGCAGCAGTCAACAACATGAGCATGAAAATGTCTGCAGCTCCTGTGGCGCCTCCTTGGTTAAGCCAGTCAAAGTGGAGACGCCACTTTTGGATCCAGAGACAACAACAATGGTGAATGAAACAGCGAAAACGGATACGCGTCAGAAGCCAGTTTCGGCAGCAATTAAAAAACAGGGCGTATCCGCCGAGAGCTCTGTAAAGTCCATGCAACAATCGTACAGTGCACCCATACCAAAATATGACAAGGATTTCAGGTAAGCTATGGAGAAGCTAAGAAATTATCACCCTACTCAACAATCGTTTACTCTTCCCTTATGCAGTGATAAGCAACAAATCAAGGATGCTATTATGGACAATGATTTCCTTAAGAACATCGATGCATCGCAGGTGCGTGAGCTGGTGGACTCCATGTACTCAAAGAGCATTGAAGCTGGAGAATTTGTTATACGCGAGGGAGAAGTTGGAGCCCATTTATATGTGTCGGCAGCAGGAGAATTTGCTGTGATGCAGAAGGGCAAGGTGCTGGATAAAATGGGACCCGGCAAGGCATTTGGTGAGCTCGCGATACTCTACAATTGCACCAGAACCGCTTCCATAAAGGTGGTAAGTGAGGCACGAGTTTGGGTGCTGGATCGTCGTGTCTTTCAGCAGATTATGATGCGCACAGGATTGCAACGCATTGAGAATAGTGTGAATTTCTTGAAATCTGTGCCACTGTTGCGTAACCTAAGCGATCAGCTGTTGGCCAAGATTGCTGATGTTTTGGAGTTGGAATTCTATGCAGCTGGCACGTATATTATACGTCAGGGCACTACTGGCGATAGTTTCTTCCTCATCTCGCAGGGCAATGTTCGAGTCACCCAGAAACTAACCCCAACCGCTCTAGAGGAAACGGAATTGAGAACTCTAACACGTGGTGATTATTTTGGTGAACAAGCGCTCATCAATGAGGATAAGCGTACGGCGAATATAATTGCATTGGCTCCTGGTGTCGAGTGTCTTAGTTTGGATCGGGATTCATTTAAGCGTTTGATTGGTGATTTGTGCGAACTGAAAGAGAAGGATTATGGCGATGAGAGCCGCATGCTGGCCATGAAACAGGCTCAGGCTCATGGCGAGGAATCCTTTGGGGCGCACGCACAAATGGAATTTCCCGATCTACAGCTAACAGATCTGGAGGTTGTTAGCACTCTTGGGATTGGTGGCTTCGGCCGTGTGGAGCTGGTCAAAGCGCATTATCAGGGACGTGAAGATATCTTTGCACTGAAGTGCCTGAAGAAGCGACATATTGTGGACACCAAACAGGAGGATCACATCTACAGTGAACGCAGCATTATGCTTAGCTCCAACTCTCCCTTCATCTGTCGATTGTATCGCACTTTTCGGGATGAAAAGTATGTTTATATGCTGCTAGAGGCTTGTATGGGCGGTGAGATCTGGACAATGTTGAGAGATCGCGGTTCTTTTGAGGATAATGCTGCCCAGTTTATTATTGGCTGTGTCTTGCAGGCTTTCGAGTATCTGCATGCTCGAGGCATTCTCTACAGAGATCTTAAGCCAGAGAATCTCATGCTAGATGAACGAGGATATGTTAAGCTAGTGGATTTTGGTTTTGCCAAACATATTGGCAATAGCGCCAAAACGTGGACATTTTGTGGCACGCCCGAGTACGTGGCACCCGAAATTATTCTCAACAAGGGACACGATCGTGCCGTGGACTACTGGGCTCTAGGCATTCTAATACACGAGCTGCTCAACGGAGCGTAAGTTGAGGTTTAGCCCAGGGAAAATATCGGACCTAGAAATTCACAAGGAAACCTTGAAGAACAAATTTGAATTTTTCAGGTTCCTGTGAATTTCTTGAAGTTCTTGAAGTTATGAACTTTCTAAGAGTCTATTTTTTACTCATGGTTATTCTCTTCCACCTCAGCCCACCATTTAGCGCTCCCGATCCAATGCAGACTTATAATCTTATTTTGAGGGGCATCGATATGATCACATTTCCCAAGCACATATCACGTTGGGCCGTCCATTTGATTAAGCGACTCTGTAGAGATCTGCCCTCTGAAAGATTGGGCTATCAAACTGGTGGGATTCAGGATATAAAAAAGCACAAGTAAGTAAAGAAATAAGGAAAATCCCAACACCTTTCATTTGTATTTTTCCATTCATTTTTCAGATGGTTTCTGGGTTTCGATTGGGATGGTCTTACCAGTCAGTTGCTGATACCGCCATTTGTGCGACCCATTGCTCATCCCACGGATGTGCGTTACTTTGATCGTTTTCCCTGCGATCCCACTGAGCCACCGGATGAACTTTCCGGCTGGGATGTGGATTTTTAGTTTTTAGTTTAAGTGTTTCTTTGTTATTGTTGAACAATTTTAATGTGCTTGACTTTGGAATAAGTAGAAATTATATAGGATTCATTATGTTTGTTATATTTGAGCTACTTGATGTAACTTGGACAATATATATAGATTTATGAACTTTATTGGAAATGACTTTGCTGATGCGAAACTAGTTTGCTGGGGAGTTCAGACCTAGTTTTACTAGCTTTAAGCATGGTGCACATTCTCATAAAGCGCAAAGACAAGGGACGATAGATATCCTTACAGCCTGTTGTGGGATTGGCAACCAAGCTGAGATTATCCGGTGTCTGCTGGATGAATTCAGGGTAACTTAGGCGAGTCTTCTTACCACGACGAAAACGGCATCTACGGCAATTGCAGTTCTCCTCACGATGTTCGTAGAAGGCATAACGAGCACGATAGGCAGCACCCAAAACATGAGCTTGAGCACCCTTTATTCGATAGACTGGAGCATCACAAACATCAGCAACAATTTGTAGTATGCTATCGTTATCAGAACAACTGCCAGTGACAATAACATTGGTATTCGGACCAAAAGTAAAACCCGATCTGGCTGCAATTGCACGATAATACATCAATTGACCCTCAATAACAGCACGAGCTTCCCATTTGGGTTCCGGGAACTCCTCTATGCCATAGAAAGCCTCTATTTCTTCTTCATTCACCTCTGCATCCCAGCGTCGAGTACCTTGCGTCTCATCCACATACTCCTGCTCATCAAAATGGACTGCTATATAACCCTCATTGCCCATGGGTGTAGCTTTCAACATATCATAAAATACAGACCAATCACCGTCTGCCACCTCTTGGCAAATTCTGTTGCGCACATTAGCACCATTTCGAAATGGAATCCAGGCCATGTAAGCATTTGGTAAAGTTGGATGGCACAAAATGTGACCATCTTCTAGATTCGGAGGTTCATTGAACCCTGTGACAATTTCATCTGTCGCACATAAAGTCAAAAAAACACAGTTTGTGTCTATTTTGAGGCTTGCCATCATTGAGGCACTGCTGCCAGTGGCACTAACAATCATACAATCACTTCTAAAATTCCAACGATTGACAAAGTAATCCGAAATGCGACCCTGCAAACGATTTGTGGGTATAGGTTTCATCAAACGTGATCTTAAATCGGGCGCACAAGCCTTCAAACACTCTGGGCACCAGTCTTTGTTACCGATATTCAATAGATTCATGCGAGAAGCCTCGGAAAATTCAATGGAAGCAATGTTGCCAACGAGTAGTGAGGCCAGAAAGCTACTCATCAACGATATGCGCACTGTATACGTGTATGGCATTGGATAATCCTCAAATATCTTACGTATTCCGGCTGCTGCTGTTCGCACAAAACTCTTTGAACCCGTAAATGCGTTCAATTTTGCAGTGCCACCAGTCTCTGTTTCCATATCAATGTACAACTTAGGCAATGGATCGTCCAATGAGAATAAGGTTTGCAAGGCAAACGATTTTTCCGTTAGTTGGTCGTGTAAATGCTTCAATGGACTGAGTCCGCAGAGTGTACGAAAACCGCATACCGACCAATAGACGGCGCCACGATGATGTGCTGCACTACCAATTGCTGCAACCATATGTAAATCGGCACCCTGTGATGCCAGACAATTGAGAAGTATTCCCAGCGCTTTAATATACATCACAGGATTAATAGAACATTCCTTAGAATCGTTGTCAAAGTTGATGCCACCGGTTGTTGCATACTCGGGCAGATCAACATCGTAGCGCACCACCGAGGTGAAAATAGGTTGCAATTCGGCATTAAGTATCACCGCTTCTATACGCTCAACGCCCAAATGTATGCCCAAGTAATTGTTCTTGCTGTAATCTGTTTCGCGTCTATAACACATTGCATCAGTACTAAATTAAACTGAAAATTTTGAAAGAAAATGACAAACGCCTACTGCGATAACTAGTCCTACTCCCACTTCTTAAGATCTCAGTATTTTTACATCCATAGGGATTGGTCGAAGCAAGTAAAATAAAAATGTTAGAAGTTTTTAATATTCAATTGCTTACAAATTGGAATTTTTCTGCTCTTAGCTTTAATCAAACTCAGATATTTTAAGTCGTATCTGAACGTCGCTGTTCGCCAATTTTAAACTGAAGCAACACCACCAAATATGTGGCCATAAATGAGATGTTTGTGGTGATGAGTTCCCGATTAATATTCGCATATCCATCAAGATTCATAATTGGTGGATTCTTATTGATTGCTACCAGCAGCATATCGACTTCCTTTTGCGTGGCCGTATCCACTGCCGTAAGATTGATATTCAGCAATTTGGTTTGAAAGTCGAGACCAACTTTACGCGAAGCATAGTGCGCCTCATTGCAAATGATGTACAGTAGACACATGCAATAGAAGACGATGACAAAGAGACCAACCTCCTTGTACGTAGCACCATGATCAATAATCTCACTTATACTTCCATATGTGGCAATAATGCTTGTGAAGAAGATAACCAAACAGTACATGCCGTACATATTGGAGTAGGCGCGTCCCAGTTGCTGCATCATGTGACTCAAGTCCACCCAAAGATGTCTATACTCGGTTAGTTTCTGAGCCGGCTTATCGCCCTTGATGGTGGCCTGAAGTGCATCGGATAGAGCTCGACTCGCTGTGCCAAAAGCATTGCAATTGATGTACCACAAACTGCAAAAGCAATTCAACATGGCTATAATATGATAATAGGCAAATGTATACCACAAACGAAAATCGGGCTGTAGAAAATATTGCGACAAATTAATGGCAATGCTCAGCAGCCAGGAGAATACGCACAAGGCGTAGGTCAAGGGATAGAGATTGGGGAAAACTATAGGCGATCCTGTTGTCTTGAAGAACTTATACTGATAATTGGTCCACATATTCTTGAAGATGGCCACCTGGGGTCCATGACGCCAACTGGCCACAGGTAGCAAAAAGTTGGTGAATAGCAAACTTATAAAGATTACATTATAAATGGCCTCGTCGAAACGTTTGTCCGTACTGGTAACAAAATTCTTGACACGCTCTCGCAACACCAGCACCACAATTGTTGTCTGACAGCTGTAGATAAAGATGGCCCACATGACCTGCTTGGAACGCCAGGAGTAGCCAGTGCGTGGCAGATTCCTATCCGGTTTATTGCGATGAATTGGCATAATGCCCATAATCTGAAAGAGCACCAGTAAACTCTTTGTGGTGTGATAGAACGAATCGTGTTTGTCCAGCTCGTGTGGATCATCGATGGTATCCTGTTTGCGTACATAGACATCATCCATGGCATTGCCACCGGCCAGCATCTTGAGTTTCTCTCGATACCTCATCTCATCTTCGAGGAATTGCCTTTGATTTGGGTTTAACATGGGCGCCACTTTGCCCGGTGGCGTTAGGCCACGACTAACCGCCCAGAACGACATGACGAAAAACAGCAACAACAGCAACAACGGACGACACGGCACGACACAGACAACAGTTTTCTCCTGGAGCCGCAACGAAACAACCGATGCCTTAATTCTGAGCGGCTGCCTTTTATATATGGTGGGTTTGTTGCCTTTTGCTATTGACTTTTGATTGAAAAGCAAACAAAAGTGTGAATGCCGCCTTTTGATGGGGCGTAACTCTATTTGCTAGCTTATCCATTAAATATGTGATAGGAACATTGAATGAGCCAGTTGCTTGTCGCTTTAGTTTGTTGTGGTCATTTGCAGTAAAACCCTTCCACTTGCTCTCTTTCTCTTAACGTTTTGCTGACAAAGACTTGGAACAGGTCTAATCAGTTGGGGGTCGGGGAAAAGGACATTGGCTCTGATATTGCTATGTCCCAATCAGTGTTGATATTGTAGAGTCGAAAAAGCTACATTCTTTCTTTCTTACTAAGAGATTAAACAACGGCTGCACATAATGGTGCCATAAAGCTTTAATAATTTTTAATACCCTTTTAGCCTTATTTGGCATCTACAAAATTAATTTAAAAAAAAGCTACACTTGAATGGAGGAAAAAAGATGAAATTGTCAACACTGTGTTTTTGGGACGCTCAATGTCCCTTTATCTGTATGTGTCACTATGTGCTTTATGTGCGAGTGTGTGTGTGTGTGTGTGTGTGTGTGTAAGGGACAGAATGTACATAGCATGCGCTTAATTTGCCGGAAATGAAAGTTTAACGATGTGTAAATGCTTACGAATGCTCGATAGAGGCTCGCACTAATGACCAATAAAAATGTGCCACCACTGACTGGACTGGACTGACTGTACTGACCTGACTTGACCCAATCCAATTCGAATGAATGTAGTTTCACCGCCTGGATTCGAGCCCGTTTTCAATGTCCTTGATTTGTATGCAAGCATGTGTGTGTGTGTATGTGACTTTTGATCAATTTCTGCCTGACTTATTTAAGGCCAAAGTCAATCTGAAACGCACTTGAGAGGCATCTTCAAGTCGTAAGACTCGGGCTCTAGCAGATGGTTCCGAGTCCAGACTCTGCTTATGGCAGCATTTCAACATGCACACAGACAGACAAACAGATAGACAGACATTTTGCACAGTCAGCAACATTTGAAATGTGTTTAAAATTGACTTTGCTATAGTCCAAAGCATTCACTTCAAAGGCGGCATTCGAGTATGTTCGGGCAGCCGGCCAACTGTTGCCGACTTTTTGCCCACTGCAATACACTGTAACTGCAGTTGTGAGTTTGAGAGCTTAAGTAGTAGCATTCCATTTCTTAAAATTAACATTATTTCACAATTTAGCAAGCTTTGTTTAACAAATCTTATCTTTCTCTTACTAAATCTTTACAATTCCTACGTTTGAATTTAATAAACAAAGTATTTACCAGTTGGCATTATTCGATCTTTTCTCTCCTCTTATTTGCACTGCATTACTTGTTTTGCTTCCTGTCTAGGCAATTTTCATTGCAATAGTTTGGCAAACTCTGCTTGCGCTTTAATGCGAAAACTTTTGAGAAATAACCGGAGAGAGAGAGAGAGACTTCCATATAAACAAAGTGTTTAGCTTGTTTTTTATGTGCAGGATAAACATTCTGTCTGTGTGTGTGTGTGACATAATTGTAGTCAACTGTTTTTGGCCGGAAAATGGTCTACATAAACCAACAAACAACAACAACAATATGAAAACTCTTGACCGTAACTTTAAGCTAAAGCGTTTCTAATTCGCTTACAGTTTGAGTTGGAAGTTTTTGAGATTTATCTGTTAACTTTTAAATGTTTGTTTAAATGTAATTAAATGTATGTTATACATCTGTATTATGTTTTAAAAGTTTGTTGAGCTGTTTATCAATACTATTTCAATCGTGTTTAGTCGTGCATATTTTTGTCACGCTTGCCACTCTAGACAACCGCATCCTGTGACAGCAGCTTGTCTGTAGATTTGGCTAGATGTTTAGCACTAGCTGTTGGTTCGTGTTGGTCGCGTAAGCATCAGCTTCATCAACTTCAAGGCCTTGCTTGTTGCCGCTGTACGTGCCACATTCGAGTGTGTGCTTGCGCGCGACATGCCACACGAACAAGGTGTGGGGCAAGCAGTTTTTACAGTCACATCTCACAGCTTGCCATGCCCGCCGGCTGTCAACTGAACCTGATCATCGCGTTGTGCAGCGAACAAATTACATTTCGATTTCCGTTTTCCTCTCTCTTTGTTGCCACCACCACCACCACCGCGAGCAGCATATAAAGCCGCAGGAGTGCATTATGCAACTGTCTTTCCAGCAATCGCTCTGAAATCCGACCACAGCCCGTTTGCCGCTCCGCAAAATGTGTTCAGCATTCAATTTTTGCCTCAGGCAATGTGAACAGAAAAAACTTGTATTAATATGTTCAAGGATTTCAGATTAGCTCCCAGTGGTGGTCTCTTTGCTCATCTGTCCATATATCTATAACTATCCCTCCACCCCACCACCACCCCCTCTGCATATGAGTAATTGAATACAACTTTTATTTGATTGAAGTTCTATAAATCACAACTTAGGGTCTGCAGCAGTTTTCAATCAGATTTATTGGCTGTGAATCGGTGAAGGGTAATAAATGATGAGCATTTTGAAGCAAAGAATAACTGCTGAGCTTTCAACAGTCACAGTAGTTAAAGCCAACCTTGGAATGTATTCATTTAAATATTCTTTAAGCTGCAAATAATATATTCTAGTTTTTTCTAGCTACCGATTTAATCATTTTGTTGTTTAACATTCGAAGCTTAGCTTATCAAACAAATTTGTAAACGAAACGTTTTTAAGCTTAAAAGCTTAATGCATTGTACGCCATTTGCTATTGTTTAACACACAGAAGAACACACACACACACATATCAAAAATGCAAACTAATTTATTTACATTTTGTCTGACCGAAAAACACAAAACGAACAACTAACAACAGTTGGCAATGAGTTTTATTTGCTAGCTGCCAAAAATATAGTTTAGAACTATAAAAAAAGCAAAAACAAAATATATGTGCTGGTTTTTTTTTATTGGTAACACAAAACAATTAAGCAGATTGTATACCCTTGCGTATACGTAATAAAAGTACGATATACGAATTTGTGCAAGCTACAATTTTTAGTTTTTTGGTTCCAATTGGGCTATTCATATGTTACGAATGCAGTTTAAATATGTTTGATTATATAATTTTATAAAACATTTTAATCTTCCATATAAATAGTTATTCGTTTGAATTAGAAATGAAAATCCCTTATGAATGCAAATTCAAGACAAAGTTCAATTGTCACTTGACTAAAACTTTCAAATTATTTAACTAATTCACAACCAGTTGCTGTTGCTATAATGCGATTATTAGCTGTTTAATTGCCAGTTAGGCAAACATAGTCCACAGCAAACTTGAATACCAATTGGGGAGTGGGCGAATCAAATTGAAATGCAATCATGATTTTGATGCGAATGTGACATTATTGATTCCAGTCCATGTGGTCTTTTGGGTTTGTGGCCAATCACAAAAGTTTTATGCTCTAGCTAGTATATGCCGGATGCACTGTACATGTGCTGTACATGTGTGAGTGTGTGTGTGTCTTTGGATAAATTATAATTTCATTTAGTTTCATGATGCCATTTAAATTCCAATTTACACACAAACACGTTTTAGAGATCAGAGCCACTTTAGTTGCTGCATTTTACATGTAAGAGCATAATGCAATTAAATATTAATCATACACACTGTATGTTGTTGTTGTTGTTGTTGTTCTAGTGTATGTTCATGGCCGCAGAACGAAGGCCAGCCAGCATATTGGCTAATTGTGCACTAACTTCAATTGGTATATCGACAAATTACCAAAATTCCAAATACATAAATTTGACTAATTAGTGTTAAAAGCGTGTGTGCGTGCGTGTGTGTGTGTGTGCTTTTGAAATTGCCTTAAACCACAGCAGCAGGAGCAGCAACAACAACAGCATTCGATTTTAAGACCGGAAATAAATGCATTTAATCGCAATATTGGTATGGATTTATATATATGTATAAAAATAAATTCGTTGCAAGAATTTACGTAACTAATTTCCTTATTTGACAAATGCAGGTCAACTGCAGATACGGGGCCAGGATACAGGCGACGATGCGAACAGATGCGCTGCAAGGCAATATGCAAATGTGGAAAATTTAATTTGCAATCCGCAAATCTGCAGCACTTTAATGAGAGCCTCGCAATCGCAATTAAAATGCCAAACCAAATCTCATTTAATTTTTTTTTTCATTCTACTTTTTTTTTTTATATTTGCTGCTGCACATCCTTGCGGGGTGTTGAATTGTATGTGCTTGCTGAGGTAGGCTTTTAAAGGGTACATAATGAACTTATGCTTTTAATATGGTTTCTGTTCATAAAACTAGAGCGAGGCAGGCTGGCCTTACCTTACATTGATAGCAGTCAGCGGGACATTCAACAGCTTACTGAAATGTTGTTACTTTATAGCAAATGTTATGGGTTAATATAGCTCTTTAATCTCGTTCGAAACTAGGGTATTTAGCATTCATTCAACGCACAGATAACGATTTATTTGCCGCTGGTGGTTTTATTTTTTTTTCTATACGATTTTTACAATTTGCCCCAGCAATAATCCACGCTCGAATGCGCTTCAAGTCGCCCATTCGAACGCCCCAAAACACACACAAATCCACACACATAATAATTTTAGTCTCGGCTTAGCCGCTGGGGCTGCCCGCTTTGACCAAAGATCTTCAAATTTAATTAAAAACGTTTTGCATACTTTTTTTTTTCGTATTGATTTTTGTTTTCTTTTCATTTTCGCTTCAACAATGCGCTTTGAATTCGATATTTGCTTGACTGGCTTGGCGGTGAGGTTTTCTATTTATATTTTTTTTTTTGCTTTTTAAAGTGATGAAGATTTTAATGCAACTGGCTCCAATTGTTGTGCGCATCTCAATTGGCAATTAAAACAGCCGCATTGACGAGTTGGAGAAATCGCTGACGAGAGCACCATTTATTAAGCTACCATCTTTACGTTTATTGACAATCTCCTTCCACCAACAATTTTCAGCTGCTTTCTCTAATTCGCAGAATACACAAAGGCTAGTGCATCAATTAGTAAAGCAAACGCAGTCAGTCAGTTGGCAAAGATAAAACACAAACTGCATTTTATTAGTCAGCTGATGCCACTGCTCGCTTGGCAACTAAAGTTCTATACATTCCCCTCCAGCTCTGCAGCTCCCTTCTGTTTATCTCACCCTTTGGATTTTTGCCATTTTAAAGAGCAGAGCTTTAGTTTTTTATCTCTAGGCAAACAGTTGGCGTCGTCGTCGTCGTTGCTTTTGCATTTGGCGCACAAAAGACATAAATGAAGTGTCGCCATTGTCCTTGCCAGTGGCACTACTACTACTTCTTCTGGTGTTACTGCTGCATTTGGTGGCATGCAAATGCGCGCTGCATTAAAAGATTTTTCGGGACATACACACAAATGTGCCAAGCAGTGTTGACAACTCAAGAGCTAGCTTTTTACTGCGAAAAGTAAAGCTAAAAAAACTTGAAAGAAAAAAACATGAGATGAAAAACAACTGCTCTAGATTTGGTATTCAATCATAATAAACTTTGATTGGAGCAGAAACAGCATTGAGTTTTTGTTTGGTAATGATTCATGGATTTTAAAAATGTTTGCTATCTTTTGTTCTAAATATTTTCAAGTCAATAGTCAATTAAAGATTCTTGGCGTTTAAGAACCATTTTATTTTATAATGTATTTTATTTACTATCTAAAGGTTTTATCCAAACAAATTAGCCCGATTTTTCTTGTTTAAGAAGCAAACTTGGCAACACTTTCCATTTAAAAATCACCCCACTTCCCATTAGTTCTTAACATTTGCATTGCCATTTGCAGTTATGCTTATCTTTGTTTTTTAGTATCATACTTTTATTGACTTGGCGCGTTTAACTTTTAATTTCGCAATGGGCGAAAGGTGAAAAAGGTGCCGCAAACTCAAACACCCAAAGTAGCTGCAAGCGAGAAAAAGCAATGGGATAGCAAGTAGGGGAAAAGAGGTTAAAGTTTAAGTCTGAAAACACACAAACAGAACAACTTTTGCTGTTGAACGTACAACATAGAGCCCGAAGCGCTTTAAATGCTTTGGCTATGGTCGTAACACCTTTTTAACCTTGTTTCGTTCGGTGTGAAATCATTTTGAACGGCAAAACGGCGCTAGTATTTTGAATATTCCCAGCTATAGAATGTAGTGCCTTGTAAATATTATGTCGAGGTTGCAGCAAATGTTTTTTTTTGTTTTTTTGTCATGGATGGGGCGCTTAGCTTTTGTCAGCCGACGTGGTGTATACTTAATGGCAGCTGCCTTGCATTTACTTCTGTCAGCATAATGGGCACAACAAGCTGAGCAGCGTGCAATATTTATGATTATTATACCCTGTTTGTCATAAAAATGCACAACAAATGGGTTTCATAAAGTGCGAGAAGATAGATAGCAAATAGTTTGGTATTGAGTTATTGTTTTTGTATTTAGTTTTCAATGGAAATTATTGACTTCATTTCCTGTCATTCAATGAACTGGCTGTCAGTTATGGCAATTTTAGTATGCAACAAAAAGTTCAACAATAAAAATTTAGCTTATGAGTAATATAGTTTTAGTAGTTTTATTTTTTCATATTTTATATTTCTCTTATGACTTTAAGCTAGAATCTTTTCGTCATAAGTGAAAAGTTTGCCAAGACTTCATTCTCTAGATAAAATTAAGTTTATAGACACAAGTTTATTAAGATCCAAAAACTTATTAAGTTTTGTTTTTGTTTAATAACTGTTTTCCAGTTCATGCAGAAAAGATGAATGCAATTTATTTGATTTTTACTTTAAAAAGACTTTGAATACATTTTTCGAGATAAGATTTTGTTTGCTCAGCCGATTAACGTTAAACTGCATTGAAATTGTACAGGGCATCTACTTGTTTAACACTTTCGCTCATAAATACGATGATTATTTTTGTGTGTAAAAAAATACTTAACGGTTTCGATCGCTGGCGCTGCATTTCACTTGACAGTTATTTGACGTTGTTTTTGCCGCTGCTTTTTTCTGGTGGTGTTGTCTTTGTTGTTGGTATTGCTATTGTTGTTGTTGTTATGTGCTGCTTGGCAGGATGTTCAGTTGAGGCCAAAACTGTGTGGCAGCCGCTCCCAATGTGAAATGTCTGCCGTTCTGTTTTTTTTTTTTTTTTGTATTTTCAATTTGTGCAGCTATCCTAAAGATGAGCAGGCAAGTAGTTTATGACTGTGTGTTTGTGTGTGCGTATAGTGGAACTGTGTGTGTGTGTGTGTTTGAGCTGTTTGCAACATCCTTTTATGCTGGCTTCCTTGCATCATGTGGAGCAAAGCGTTCCTGCTCGAGATGGCCAACTAATTCGTATACTATATGTTATAAGGGTAATATGATTTTACTGCCACTTGCCGTGCACTCTGTCTGACATGCCTTCCCTCTGACCTCTCCCACCTACCACCCCATCTGTCAAACACTACTTTTGCTCCCCTGCTTTAGCTTCTTTTCAACAGATTAAATCTGAAGCTTTAGTATTTTCTGCTTGCAAATGTTTGCAAAGCGCGATTTCAGCCAGCACAAACGTAGAAAATACACACAGGGACACGAGTGTGTAAGTGTGTGTGGTGTGTGTGGTGTGTGTGTGTGGTGTGTGTGTGGTGTGTGTTATGTATGTTATGTATGTTCCTCTAACCAATTTGCGCTTTGCGCTCGACGTGATTTACAATTCCCCAGCGAGCTGTTTTCTCTCGCTCACCAAAACCAGCTTAATAGCCACAGCCAAAAGCAAGCTACTATTTGATAAAGGCAGCCAATAGAAGACGAACAAACAGAGGCGGAAACAGAGTAGAGTAGAGTCCTCCTTTTCAGTTCATGCAAATCAATTGAACATTTAGCTGACTGCGCTGGCCACATGGGGCGTGTAACAAGAAGAGTTGGGGATGAAAAAATGAAGTTGCTGCAAGATATCCGATTTGAATTGCAATGAGATAGTTTTAGATATAGAATAAAGCTTTAAAGATATTTGAGATAAGCATAATCTTCAAAAAATCGGTTGATCATCTGAAAAAAACCAAGTTTCAATAAATTGCATATTTTCGCATAAAAAATTAAAGTCAGTAATTATTCACAACATTAAAAAAGTTAAATTAAATAATATGCTTAATTTGCAGTCAGTTAAAAGTTAATAAGCTGCTTAACAAAATAATTAAAATAATATTTATTATTTAGTGCTTTTTAATTTGTATATTTATTAACTGATATAAATTAAGTTTAAAATATTTTTAAATATTCTTTTTTACATTTTTAAACCGCAACAATAAAAAATTAATGGCTTTAAGCTGCAAGTGCAACTATTGATTGCGCGTCGATTTAAGCAAAAAGCAATTGCTGCGAGTATATCGTGTAATTAATAAAAAAATTTTCTGTTTCTGTTGCACAATCAACTGCGTTCCACGATGAGGAGAACCATTTTGTATATGTGTGTTTGTGTAAGTCTTTGAGCTGCATTTCATGTGCAACCGCATTTATCTTTAGTCCACTTCCTCTACTTTCTATCCCGTTTGCGAGTTTCGTGTTTAAGCCATTTGAGACTGCAACTTAACTCAACAGCTGCCCGTTTGTCACAAATTTAGTGGAAGTTCCAGGCGGCAAGCTGCAATTGCTGCTGATACGTTGCCAGCTGCTGTTGCTGTTTTTGCTGCAGCCGCTTCTTGTTCTGCTTCTTCTTTTTGTGCAGTTGCTGTTTTAAATGGCGTGCAGTTTGTAAAACATAAGTGTGGTGGTGGATAAGTAAAGAGGGGTAGAGAGAGAGAGAGAGAGCTGGGGGACACTTTCCGACAGCAGACATCTGTGTGGGGGTTTTGGGATTCGCGCTTGAGTTGCTTAGCATAAAGAAACTTTTACAAAAAGTGTTGCATACTTCTTGGCACACCGTGACTAAAAAAATTTGCTAGCTTAATAATAAATACAATAATAATAGTAAACAACGAAATATTCTTATAAACTACGTAAACTTTATGAATTTACCTTTGCAATTAGAGTTTCTGTAGAGAAATTACGCATGATAAAATGCATTTTGGACAAAATATCATCGAGTTGAGAAGCTTTCAGCTCTTGCAGTGAAAACATCTTGTATGTTCAATCTTTTGGCCAGATGGTAAAGTACAAAGTAAAGCAACAGCAACAGCAACTTGCAACATGCCTAATTATCGCTTGAGGACTGACTGACCAACGTCAACGCTGAACGAACGAATGACAAAACGCAAAGAACTAATCAGCATTTTGGGTTGATTGGGTTTTGTTTTTGTTTTTGTGGTCTGAGTTAGAGCTCTGGGTTACAATTTGGCCATGACGAAATATAATGCAGAGAGTTTTATGAAAGCGCTAGCAAAACGAGATTATCGCATGTCCTTGGATTAAAGTTGCGGCACGCTGGGGGATTTGCTGGAAGCTGGGGAGTGAAGTGGCATTCACTTCCTTTCATTCATCTACAGCTTGAGCTATATCTCTTTTCGCCTTGTCGCCAAGCTCAATTATATTTGCCATATTTATATAAGTTTGTATGTTTATTATTTTTGTGAAGGGAAGGGCGAACAGTTTTGGTTGATTTGTCCGTTTGTCTGCTTTGGCGGCAATTTGAATTAAAGCTGCCTCTCAGTTTAGTAACGAAAATCGGATTAAAGCTGATAAATTTATGATTGAGGCGGTTTTATTAGAGGATGTCAAACAGTTGCTAAAAATTATAATATTGGGATCTTTAGTTTTTACTGCAATAACTTTTTCATGGCTTAACAAATAGGAAAAATCATAAATAATTTGCAAACAGTTCAATCTTTTTAATATGTCAACTTCCATTACTTCCCGTGTTACCTTTTTTCCTCAAATATTCCACGAGTACATGGCATTATATAAATATTGTATGTGTATGTGTGTTTGTAGGTGGGAGACAAAATATGATTTTAATTGGATTTTACATTTTCGAGAGGCGGCTGTTCAGAGGCTGGCACAGCATTTGATGTGCTGTGGCAAATTCAATTTGTCGCTAAATACGCAAAATGCGATTAAATTTTGCGACAGACAGGAAAATGCAAAGCAAAACAGAGCAGAGCCGTTGAAAGCAGCTCACAACTTATCAACTAACGAAACAATAAGAACATACGCTTCATTTGATCTTAATGTGTGTGAGCATGCGGCATGTGTGCCACATATGCCTCAGCCGAAGGGTCAGAGTAATTTGTAACTACAAGAAAACTTGAGCTAAATCGATAGTGGACGCAATTTAATGTCGATTGGCCAAATATTTACGCGGCTAAGAAATGAGAAAAATAATCAAGAAGTATAAAAACAAACTCATCCTTAACAATCTGGCCCGAAAAAAAACCTAACTGATGATGATTTGCATGCAGCATGATGACAAATGAGAAATGACCAGACAAACTTTGTTAGACCAAAAAACAACAAGTTGTACTATGTCTTGAACTTTTTTGTTTTGTTTGTCAATTGTGATGACGGCTAAGACAAGAAACTGGGCAAACTTGGCGCTTTGCCGGCTGTTGTTGCTGCTGATGTTGAGGTTTGTGGCTTGCGGTTTTATGGGTTTGAGGCTTGTTGGCTTGGGGCTTGAAAGCTGCCACAGATGCGGTCGGCAAGTCAAAGAGTTAATAAAAAGTTGTCTTGTCGTCCGTCGCCTCGCGCCTTTCTTTTTTTTTCTTGTACGAAATACCCTGTAACTAGTGCAAGTGGCTGTGATTATAAGACAATATTAAGTTAATATTTTGGACAACTGCAACTGTTGTTGTTATTAAGGTTAGAGATCCACAACAAAAAAAAAAAAAAATGCTTTGTAAAATCCACATTTTAGAAACAAACCTTCCAAGAACTGCATTGTATTTTATAATAATTAATTGCCCCTGCTAAAATGTTTCTTAAAAATTGTATAAATCAAATTTTTCTATGAAATAACTTGTTATTCTTCAAATGAAATTCCAGAGAATTTTGGTAAAGCGCGTGGGGGTGTAAATGGAGTGGGAAAGTGGCATGAGGCATGAGGCGTGTGTCTTGCGGCATTTGCCATATTTGCATACAATTTGGCCGCTTATGGCCGTCAAGTACTGCGAACGCCGCTTTTGGTTTGCGATTGCGATTGGCTGTTTGCATTTGGATGCTGTATGCGCACACCCATACATCCGCACACACACACACACACACACACACTCATACTCATAATGCTGTACATATTTGTTATTTGTATTTATTGATTTCCAAGTGAAAACATTATTGAGGTCGGCAATTGTGGCGAATGTGGGCGAACTGACAACGACGCCGACTGTTCAATTGTCGCACAACATTGCGTATACGCAATGAAAATTGCCTATTTGTTGTAAATGTCTGTACCACAACACAAAAAGGACTACATTATTATTGTCTGCATTGTATGCATATGTGTTTGTGTGTGTGTGTGTGTGTATACATTGACAGAATGGCAGACCTATGACCTGGCAAAACTGATTAAATTAAATTTCATATGCAAAAGGTGAATCTCAATCAAGAAAACATAAAGGACGAGCACCTGCATATGTTCAGTTTTGCTGTCACTCTCTCGCTCTTTCTCTCTGACGCTTTCACCTGTATTAGTGACGAGGACTATAAGCTTAAGAGTGTGTATCTTTGTGTGTGTGTGTGTGTGTGAGTGTGTGGCAGCTGCTTTAACTACCCGGATTAAGTAAAAGCCCATGTTCGGCTTTGCGGCTTTGTGTGTGATACAACACTGATATGGCAATCTTCTGCTCCTTTCTATCACCCTGCGACAACCCTTTCGCCACTACACCTTTATGCTTTTAAAGGGAAACTTCCTTTTCATTTGGTCGGTTTTTTTTGTGCTGTGCAACCTTTGAGGTTGAAATTAATAGCAAAATGTAAATTAAAAGACCTTTTCATTTTTCAAATGGAATTATGAGTGCCATAAGCGCAGGCTCAGTTATGGACTTTTAAGTATATACACAAAACCCAACACACACACACACACACACAAGTAATAAACTTTACTTAGTAAATGGAATTTGATTTGATTTGTATTGTAGATATAAAGTTGTTATTAGTTGACTTAAAATCACTTAAAAACAGGAACCACAAAACTGAGTTGATAATATAATTTGCAAATATCTTAAAAGCTTTCAGTTTGCTCAGTTTTTGCCGATTGTAACTGAAAAATACCCTGCTTTAAGTTAAAGATGTGAGTTTTTACGGGGGTAATTTATTCTTCATTTCATTGAGACATGATTAAATTAATATCAATGCAAAGTTAAATGCATTAGGATTGTGATTTATTATATGAATACCCTGCACACAGGGCATATTCATTTCGGTTATGCCTAGCGGAAAGTTATGAAATGAAAATATTTGAATTTCAGCTTTTATTGACTAAGTGCAATGAATTGAAATAACATTGTTGATATCTATTGAATAAATCTATTACATATGCAAAATAGATTCAAACAAATAAACAAACACACAAAATAAATTGTGTGCTGCAAACAAAACTATTTTTTACATTCAATATGAATGAATTCAATGGCACAATAAAGGTGATAAGTGGTTTTGATAGTTTACCTATCTAAGCCCACAGAAACTATCAAAGTAAAACCGAATAAAAAAGCTGTAAAATTAAAGTTGCAATATTACTTTTCTATTTGACTCAACAATCATTGCTTCATGCTTTAAAGTTAAGAAGCTGTTCGGAGAGTTTATTTATATCTATGCACATAGGTGATAATTTCATTTGCGCAGCTGCTCAAATCATATCTAAACATGACCATCACAAAAACACAAACACAGACTTACACAGCCATACACACATACACATACATATACATATAACGACCCGGACTCATATCGAGCTAATAAAATTTTAATGAAATTACGAGCATTCTGCTTGGCTTGCCTCCAACTCTCGACACTTGGCTGGCTTGCTACCAGAAAACAACCTTCGACCCTTCATAATAATCACGGCAACGGCTGCTGCCAAAAAAAAAATAAAATAAATAAACCAAACATTTTTATGTCATTTACGTGTGGCAAAGTCAGCCAACTAAATTGTCGCATTAAAGAGAAGCTATTAGCTACGGTATTTTGAATGCCAACAAAAAGGGCGCATCTTTTGCGTATGTTGCGTGTTTGCATTAATGTTGCATTCAACTCATCTCTTATGCATATGTGTGTTTAAAGTCACTTAATTAAAGGTGAACTTAATGGGTTTTATGGGGGGGTTTTCTGAAGCGTCGTTGCACAGTTTTTGCACTTGGAGTGACTTCTTGTCGCATAATTGCCAAAAAGCAGAGCGCCGCATAAGTTTTTGATTAAAAGTTGCGTTCGTTGCTTAGATTACGCATACGTCGTGTGCACCAGCGAAAAAAGTTTATGAGCCTGTCTGAAAGTCAGCGAACGTAGCCCGATTTCTAATTATAAAAAATGCGTTTGAAAATACTCTGCTCTGAGTAAAATATTATTTTAGGATAGAGATAAGCGTTTATCTGTAGATACGCATACGCCATGTTGTGCAGAGACAGTGTATTTGTGTGTGGGTGTTTGGCATGCAGAGGTTACGTCAAGTTAACTTAAAAGTTAAATGAAGCGCAGCTAGAGAAAAACTTTATCTACTGCATTTGACACGCCGCGCCAAACAACTTTATCCAGAGTTGCTGCGAGTTGATGGTTGTCTGCAAGAATTTCTGTCCACCTTCATTCCTCAGTTTCTGTCTCCCTCTCGCTTTTACCTATCTGAACCGTGGGTTAACGCATTTGGCTCTAATTAAAATTTCAGTGTTCGCAAATTAATGATTTTGTTGCCTGCTGGCCAAATCGCAAACGTAAATTGAGCAGCCGATATAATGCGAGTCAATATTAAGGAAGGGTGGGCAAGGGGCAACTGGGAAGGCAGAAAGCAGAGTGTTCTAAGCTATGTGAACAATGACAATTCTGTTGGACAGTTTAGGTAAACACAGACAGTGGCATTTAATGACCGCACGGCTCGTTTGCTTCATTTGCAGTGCAATGGATGCACAACCGCAAATCAAATACAGACAAAATGGTCAGAAACCATTTGCAGGGGGTTGGGTCAAGTCGGACAATACGCCTAGGCCTTCAAAATAGTGATTGTGTTTGTGTTTCAGTTGTTTGCGCGCTGTGGTTACAGTTTGCGATTGAGTTTGTCTTCTTGGACGCAAAATGTCATGCATCAAGCGAGCCGATTAAAAAGAGAAGAAATGTGACAACAACAAAATGATCGACACGTAAGATGCTCTATTTTAAGGTAAAGAAATGCGTCATTGATTTATCCAAGTACTTCTGCTTAAAGTCAATATCCTGCCTTTTCCACTCGCAAACCCATCTAATACTTCAAACTTCATATTCCATCCGATTTCCACAATTGTTTTTTTCATTTGCAGTCTACGCGAGAAACGAATGCTGCGCTGACAATTACAAGCGCAGCTGGCAATCAACTTTAGCAGCCAACCGCATTCACAAGGATGAACAAGGATATGTGCATATGTGCTCTTGTTGCTGTATTGGTGCATCCTTCTTTTGTGTTTTGTGCTATTTTGTGGTTCATTTATTTTTGAAGCACAAAATCAACGCACGAATTCGCAACTTTGCATTCAGTTTACACATCGTCAATAAACCCCGACGCAGTCACGTACCAATGAGACACTGTTGTGTTGTAGTGCACCCCGTTTCCCTTTCCAGCTACACTTTCTACCGTGCTTCTCGGTATCCCCCGCTTGCGGCAGCTTGTCGAAATTAATCATTTGGCTGCCAGGCGGCAACGCCGCTAGCGTGCTTTCGTTGTCTCTTTGTTGTGATGCCTTGTAAGTGTTTTAAGGTGTTTGGGTATGATTACAGATAAACTGTCAATATAAGATAAATTCTTTATTTCAAGCAATGATTTGGTGTTCTATACGACAACGAATGCAAAAGTGCATTTAGGAATTCAAAAGTTTCTCTACAGGATATCCTAATGTCGTCCATGCATGTCTCATGCAACTTGCTTTCCCAGCTATGGCAATCAGTTCTTAGTGACTCTCGCCCAGAAACTTTCTCTTTTCACATGCATTCATTTTTCGCAGCACATCTGTCGCATGTCGCGACTTCCGTTTCCGTATCCGTTGCTAGTTGTGTTGGCTTTGGCCAAAAGCAGAACTCGTTTCCTTCATCTCTTTCACCGCAGTATGTCAACAGCATAATGTTATATCTGCTTTTGCATCTGCTCTTTCGTTTGTATGTTTGTTGTTTAGTATCTCTATCTGTATATGCTCGGCTCGGTATTCGCATTCGCTTAATTTCCCATGGTATTTTTGCGTTTCTGAAAATTTGAGTGCATCTGTTTTAGCCCACAGCCCACAAAATGCAAACCCCTTTGCCAACTCCCAATTCCCTGGCCACTGTTGTCTCCATCAGTTGTCGCGACAATTTGCAACCCACTCAACTCCTTTTCACATATACCTCCTGGCTATAAAATCAACAACTTGTCTCTGCTTTTGGCTCTTCCGTGCGTACCTTAACTTTATGTTTTTTTCCTGATACACTCATCATCTATGTTAAGCTCTTGAAAATCGCTCACGCACATATGCTTGTGTGTGTGTAAACAATGTTGCCGAGTTTTCAACAGCGAAAACAATGTTTGGTTTTTATGCCGAAAGTCAAGAATGCTAAAAGCTTTTAATTTGTATTGGAAAGAGTAGAAGTGTTTTAATTATTTTGTAAATTTTTGTCAATTGAAATGAATTTATTTGATTTATTCAAACATTGCAAAACATTATTTTTTGATAAAGGTTAACTGTTTGCAGTATTTATGGAATTTATCTATATTTAATTTAAAGTGATTTATGATTTTATCAGCTGTCATAACGGTTATTGCAAACATTTAGTATTTAGCAGAAAAAAAAATAAACAAAGCAAATTCAAACTTTTTTTTGCATTTGAATTTGAATAAAATTTTAAATCATATCGATTTTTGTCAAGCAAATAAATTTAATTTTTAACGATGCCAGACTTGTGTAGAACAATTTGCCAGAGTTTAAAGATGTCAGTCGACAAATTCGAGTTAAACCGGCAGTGTTTTGAAATTTGAGACACGCGAATCTGTCGCAATCTCTCAGACTCATATAGTATATTTGTTCCGCTAGCGACTTGTATTTGTCACTTGAAATGTCAATCATGAATTCACTCGCACAGAAATCCGTTTTCCGCTTGTCACATTGCCATTTAATTCCCACTCCTTAACACACTCGCCTCTTTCTCATCCTTGAATCGTCCTTCATTTTGTCAGCATTGAGCGCTTGCTGTCTGTGATAACCAATTAGAAGAGCTTTAAATTACATTCATCGCGATTATCTTTAACACCTTTCAAGGCATTCACATTCCAATTAAAAGTCTGTGTGTGTGTGTTGAATATTTATTCAAGTGCGAAATGCGCTGCACGTTTTTATGCCTGATTAGGCAATAGATTGCCGAAGGTGCGGCATTTAGATAGCCAAATTCGGAATTCGAATAAAGTATATTGTCATTCGATGATATAGAACTTTTTTGCTGGCAACATATTTGCATGTGGCAATTTCCAAACAAATTTTTGGCCATTTGTCGACGTTGGTTTCTCTATCTTTTTTTTTTGCTTCTTTCTGGTCTAGTTCTTTTGGTTGAACTCTCTTCTTTTGAATTACTGGCAATGCAATGGCAGGCAAATTTATTGGCAAATTGGGAGCACAGTACTTTTCCTTATATTCTGTTTCTGTTATTTTTCTTGTTTTTGTGTTCCTGCCACCGTTGCGCTGTGGGTGGCGATGCAAAATTTGTTGCTTCTCTCAAGTCTGTGTGTGTGCGTGTGTGAATGGGGATGTGTGTGAAAAGCACTTGAGTGTGTTTTTTAACAGCTTTTTATGCTCTTGCCGAGTGCTTGAGTTATTTCATATTCAAAGAACAAGTGTAACGTCTTAAGGGAAGACATCTTTGACGTCATTAGAAGCTAAGAAAGAGCTAAGAGGATTTAATTTATATCAAAGAAAACTTTGACTACTTCACAGAAAATCGTATAAAAAATGAATTCTTTTTATGTTGCATTCCTTCTTCTTTTTGTTTAAGTGTATTCATTATTCGACTTTTCACCGCAAACACTTAATACTTGTTGTTTATGTTATTTTTATTGATTGAAAATAACTTAGTGCCGCTTTATGTGCGTGTTGTTGTGTGCGGGGCATGAGATGGAAACAAGAAATAAACTCGACCAGTTTATGCCAAAGGTATGTAAGTAAAATGAAGACGCAGCGTGCGCCGCTTTTGCAAGATGTTGGGAGCTTGTAGGCAACTACCCCAAGAGCTTTGTGTACAGCTTTAATTTATTGAACTTGTTTCGATAATCTCAAAAATAATGATAAGCACATCAAATGAGTCGCAAGAGAGAGAGAGAAAGAAAAAACAGAACCGTACAGAAAGTGTGAAGAGAAAAGGGAATAATATACATGTGGCAACAAGCCAAGCAGCTGCTAATTAAGTGCGCCAAGTTTGGGTCTGGGCCTTAACATTAATGAGCTGCACTTGAGGGTCGCCAGAACACAATGAGATATACTATACAATTTGGTACAACAAGAACAGAGAGGGCCACCTCTCGACACGCAACAATTGTCGCTTGTCCTTGGTGGTTTTTTTTTTTTGTTTGGGGTGTTTCAGCGAATTCGGGTGGGTTTCCCTCTATTTGCCAACGCCTCGTTTATAAGGCGACATTTTTATTCATTTGTATTTTTCGGGTCGGCTTTTTTTGTTGTTGTTGTTTTTTTACTCTCGGTCACTCTACATAACTGGACCATATTAATTAGCTTGATTAAAATGTATATTTGCACAAGTTCATTTCGCTGCCAGATGTTACACTCGAAAAAAAACATCTTTAGCATGGAAATAATGTTTTTTATACTTGAAAAACGGCAAGAAGGTTTTTCTACTTAATGGGAAAATTTTAATACCTTTTCTTCTTTGAAATAAGTTAAGCTTTTTTGTTTTGTACATTCCATGACACAATATTCTCAGACTGCACTGTGCTACAGAAATGCGACCACACACACACAATAAATAAACACTTCTTGGCTATTGTTCTTAATGTGACATCGGGCAAGGTATTCTCATTCCCATGATTCCTGCTCCCCTGCTCCCCATACTCACTCTTCGGTATCTTTTGTAATAAACCAAATTGTAAGAACTTTTTTTTCGCCCCAAACTGCTGAGTTTTATTGATGCGGCACACGCGACGTATGCGCAATATATGTAAGTATGTGCGGTGTGTATGGGCAAAAAAAAAAGAAGCGGCAGACGGTAAATGAAGTGCGGGATGGCAGCGACGTGTCGGCAAGATAAATCTTCATATGCCGCCGCCACAGCCAAACCAAGCCAAATGCGAAATGGAGCCATGAAAAATGTCGTGAGCATCCAGTCGTACGGCACGGATGCTGCCACATGTCCTTGCGACTAGCTTTCCATTCTATCGTCGTCGTCGCAGTTGTCGCTGTTTATTTGGACGATTTCGTATCAAGCGCTGCTGTTTTTCTTTGTTTTTACGAGCAAACAGATATATTCACGCGATCCCATCGTCTGGCGTCTGCTGGAGTTCAAGCTCAGCAACAGGAGCAGGTCTCGACCAGGTCAGCATGGTATTGTGGACATTTTCTGTACATGGTTTGCTTATTATTTTTTGGCTTGTGTCCTGGTATTTCGCTGATGCGATTTTATTTATTTATTTATTTATAGTAACAAATTGCAATGTCAACTTAATCACCGAACTCTTTTAGTTTTTGGCTCTTTGTTTTTCGACTTGCTGCCGTTATTGCAGCATTTGCTGCTGTCATGGCAATCTGTAAATTAATGCTGCGAAGCTCACTATTTTCTGGTACTAAGCTGAAACGTTGATTGAATTTTTGGTCTTTGAATTGTGTTTACTAGGAGCTCGAAATGCACTTAAATAGTTTTAAACTGACATTCTCATGAAATTATTGGTCTAAACTTGACAGAAAGTATATAAATTGAAGTTGTGGTGAAAAGAAAAAGTTTAGTTGAACTTGACAGAAAAACCGTGATTTAAAGCTCTGGCAATCTTTGCTAATCGCCAGTCTATAAAAAAAATTCTTTTCCAACTCAACATTGTCATAACATAATCATAATTCGCTTAGAAAAAAAAAACTTAATTAACTCATTAATATCAAAGCCACTTCGTCGAATCTGTCAAAACTTAAGCTACTTTCCTCTCTAAAAACTAGCTGGTTTTTTTGTTGTTGCTACTCACGACGCAAAAGTTGGCAACACTGTTCGGCAGCAACTGGCATTGTGCTTGTGCTGGTGCACCTGCCCCGCAGCTGGTTTCCGCTAGGGTTGGCAAACTTATTTCACGGCTTTATAGAAAGTCATTTCTCTTTGTTTTCATTTCGCTTATTCTCTTTCATTCGCCCACAAACCCAAATAAAACTCAAGTTATTTAATTAATCATTAATTTTTTTTTTTTTGGCAGGATTTTGTTCTGCTTTTTTTTTTTGTTGTTGCTGTTTGTTTACTGACCTTATGTCGCAATAGCATCAATAAGTAGGAGTTGGGATGATTCAGAGTTTCGTAGTTGGGATTACAATGCTAAAACTTAGTCACTTATGCTACTCTATTTTTCACTTATATTGTTGAGCTGACTAACAAGTTACAACTACAACAACTACAAACTACAACTTTGTTTTTCTATAGGACATTATATTTTGTTTTTGGCTATTGGGATTTGTAGTCCCAAATACATTATGGCAATTAATTAATCATACATTATTTTCGACTAAGCCTAAATACTTTAGTATTGCTCATTGATGACGACAAACATTAAAGTTGTTGATGTTTTTTGTTTTTTTTTTTGGTTTGTTTTTGGCACAAGGAAACAAGAAAGAGAAACAAATACCAAAACGTATACGGAAGTGAAGGAAGTATAATAATGTTAGTTTCTAACGGTTTTTGTGCAACTAATGCTGCAAAATTCCTCTACTTAGCCTATGAAGAGCAAAAATTCCTTAATGAGCTTAGGTCGAATCACATTACGTTGGGGTGTCCTAGGAAGTGAACGGATAGTGTTGAAAAGAATGCGTAAAAGAAGTAGTTTCTGACTAGCTATTTGTGTTGGGATTAACGCGTATCGTTACTTATACTAATGCGTTTGATTGCTTTAAGCCGATGATTGGTCAGTTGCACACGCGCCTTTTCCCATCATTTGACTGTGAACGCGTGTGTGTGTGTGTGTTCAAAAAATAATTGCTTGGTGTTTACATCTAATTGACAAGGATTTTGGGCGGAAAAATGTTGTATTTTGTTGTGTTTTTGTGGGTGGGCGTCATATGTCTTTATTAACTACGCTTATGCTTGATAAAAATAATGTAAATCAAAAAGAATTATACAAAATAAATGTAAATCAGTTTCGGCAGTTTGCTAAGAGTTGATTTGAAATATTTTTTAATGCAACAGTTAAGTTTTTTTGTTCTGTAAAATTGTAAAAAATCACTCAAAAATATATTCGAAGTATAATTATTTTTGTTTTGACGCGTTTTGGCTCATTCAAGCATAAACGGAGCACTTAAGTGGGTTTTGTTGTTTTCAAGTTTAAGTCAAAAGTTGTTGTTTTTTTTGTTTTTCACTTCAGCAAAAGTTTAATCAAGACCATTTGTTGGGGGTGTAGCTATTGCTATAGCGCCATTGTGATGCTGCTCGTCCTGGGAGTCGAGTGAGAGTCGCGACTTGGCCGCCGTCTCCATGGACTTCCAGGTGCCACCACTTGTTGCATGTTGCAGCGATATGCGCGGTATGGACTTGCAACTGCCGGCAAGAGTGGATGCCTCCGATGAGCCCAGACGATCCTCAGACTCGGCCAGAGCGCTCAGACTGCAAGTGGGCGGCAGTATGCGATGTGGAAATCGGGGAGAGCCACGCACACGCTCCCTTAAGCTGGGTGGTGCTGGCTGCGCCACCGAGGGTCGTCGGCTGCTGGGCAGCTGAAAGTTTACTTTGGTCTCGGCCAGCTTAACATATTTGCCCGATTGCGGCGCCTGATCCTGATCGAATTTCTCGCTGCATATGGTGGGTATGGGCAGAAAATTGGGATCCTTGGTCAATTGATCGAGATGTGTGCCACTTTTCGTAAGCGATCCCCGGTGAATGGGCTTGGGATGATTGCCGTTCTCAATGGCCAGACTGCTGCCCTCGTTTTGAGCACCTGGATTGCTGTAGATGGCATTGCAGGAGGCTGTCTGCGACGAGGGTATCAGCCGTGTAAAGAGTCCCATATGGGATTTAAATGCTGCCTTCAAGCCTTTTTGATCTGCTAGACTGGCCGTGGACCCTTTATTGCTGCTCGCTGTGCGTGAAAAGATGCCACGCAAACGATCGATTATTCCTGTCTTTGACTCTGTGGCCTGTTGGTGTGCTAGCCGAAGATTGAACAGATCCTGGGCTGGCAGACAGGCTTCCTCCAGTTGTGGCTGCGATGCAAAAGTCACTGAACGTCTCATTGGTATCTGCATATATTCCGCTGAGGGCCAACTAGCTCTCGGAATCACTGGTGGCAGCACGGACAGCAGCAGATTGGGTAGAATCCCAGAGATGCTTGGAGTACGATTTTTACTTGATGTCAGCACTGGCTGTGAAAGGCCACTTGTGACAGTTAACTCTGGCTTGTGATGATTATGTCCAACCAGCAATGAGGTGGACGAGGATGTTGCTGTGGAGCCTGTTGCAAGTCCCGATTCAAGCATTCGCTCCAGCTTGCGTATCTCTGCATCAAGTGCTTGTATCTCTTTCTTGTAGACACGATTCTGAACCTCAACACGATACTGCAACTCCCGACGATCGTCGATTACAAATCGCCGTGTATTACACTCCATTTTGAGGCCCATGCTATGTATCACAGGATCAATAATGTCGTCTGAAGATGCGAGGGATATAAGCAAAGAGGTTGAAAGGGAAGAAATTTAACAGAGAGGAAAATAGAAACAGTACTTTAACATTACGAAAACACATTTACTAAGTGAAAGATAATGTGCTACGCTACGTGTTGCAATGACATAAATAATCATCATCGCCGATTTTGTACTTACTGCGTGCCCAGATATCGTGCAGCTTGGGTATAAAGAGCAGACACAATGTGGCCGTTGTGGAGGTCAGTATTAAGGTTGTTATGGTGATGAATGCCAACGTGACCCGCTCCGAGATTAGATTAGCTAGGACAACAACAATGGCGCTAGTAATGACAACGCTGTACACAGAGACGCCAATGTACTGGGAGTCGTTCAAGGCAGCTATCTTCACATGACGCGTCTCCCAGGCCATGTAAACGCCAACAACAAGCAGCAGACCTTTGTAGGCATACAGAACGCTTAGCCACGTTTGTGTATGCTGTGAGCGACAAACCTCAACCTGTCGACAAACACAAAGTGGAAAAGAGCGAATCGGGTTGTTAAGGAGAAGTTCAAAAAGCCAAAAGATGTAAGGGAACATGATGAATACACTAAGGAAAATAATATACACTCGAAATTGTTTTGAATTCTCGGAACTTTTGATTATTGTTAAAAATAAACTTTGTTTGAGAAAACCAAAATTCACTTTCAAGCTTCTTTCTATATTCAAAGTTAGAAAGAGACTCACCTGCGGCTGGTAGACAACGCTTCGATCAATGGCGCTGATTTCGAGTGTCAAATTATGCAAATGGCGTTCCATTGGGTCGGCGACAACCCACAAAGTGACAAGTAGGGCATCCACAAGCAACAGGCCACACACGAGCAATATTAACTGAATGTCCTGCAGCATTTTGTCCTTAAACACGCTGCCGGTGCGTGTAAAGATGCGGTGCACCCGATATGTTTTGGCAAACATCGAGCCAAAGGCCAATGAAAAGCCAGCCGATAGCAAATAAACGCGTGCCTAAGACAGAGGGGAGGAGTTGAAAGAGGAGGAAGACATGTTGTCTTATCGTGTGTGTGTGTTTGGATTCTTTGTTCCTAAACAAGTCGTCAATGGCCAAACGTAACAAGCTAAAACATAAACAGCAACAGGACTCCAAGGAGGCGTTTCTTTTGTTCCTTTTCAAATTTATGCAAAATAAAGAATGTATCACAAAAAGTTGTGAAAATTCATGTTTTGTGTCATATGTTTTTGTTGTTGTTGTTGTTGTTGTTGTTAACCCCATACTCTCTTTAATCTTATGCCCTACCGCACTTTATACGAAATAAAAATGTATTTGGATAAACCCAAACCAACCATTAAAAGCTGCGAACAAGAGAAAAAAAAAAGAAACAATCCGAACATGGCCAACAGCAGTCTGTGAATTTCCCTCGAGTCGCTTTTTTTTTGGCGGTAGGCTGGCAAAAAAAAAAAAAATAAAAATCCAAACAACAAAATGTCGATGACAAGGGCAGCAAATTGGACTTTATGGTCGGCCTTGCTGTTTCTCCTGGCTCTCATCGCTCAGCTCTTTTAAAAAAAGACAGGGAGAGAGCAGCTCTCTAAAGTTTCAAGATTTATTTGGCGTTGCAAAAGATTTGCCTTTAATATTGCAGCTATTTTTAGCTCGCAGCTTGCACAATTCAACAATATAAGAAAACACACGCCAATCCAACAAACTTTCATAAATAAAACAAACAATTTTTTTTCGAAAATTTCAAAAGTGCAGCTATGGGATACCCTGTAAACTTGAATTTCATATCTTCATTGCACAAAGGTCAAACAGAGTGAACGATTTTCAAAAATATGTTTATCCTTTAGATAGAATCCCACTTTTCAGGAACTATAAAATTCTGTAGAATTTTTTTCTTAACCAATTTTCAATCTACCCCAAAAACTAATGCACATTTTTAATAGGTTACAGGTTATATATAACAAACGAACACATGAGCGCGACTCGAAACTTATGCTGACTAAAACTAAAAGTCATTTTTGATGAGAAACAAAACGTGCTCCTTCCGTCTGCCACTCCTACTACCAGACACGGTGTGAGGCAATGCTTGCATAACCGAAACTCAAACAAAGGCTCACAGCACACAAGCTGGGCTGCCTGACGTTTGGTTGCTAAGGGGCATCTACTTAAAGAGAGGGGGGGGGGGAGGAGAGGGGGAACTCACCGTGCAAACCGTGGCAAAGGAGTCAGCCGCCGAGGGCAGCGTCGAGTGGTCCAGACCCAGCAGTATGACGGTGGCATAAACGAAGATGCAACCCACAGCGGTGATGTTGCTCAGCTTCGGGCTGGAAAGTTTAATTGCTCTGTGTGGGATGAAATGAAAAGATGTCAAGTCGAAAAGTGCTGAGTAAGCAAACACAACTAGGACGCCGACAACATAAAAGAGTTGGTTGATTTTGGAACTTACTTGAGCTTGCGAAAGTGCAGATTGAAGGCTAGAAATGCAATGGCCAGTGCAATGCCCACGCTCGACAGTGTCGCAATTGTGTAGAATGCAAGCGGTGCTATTGTTGCCACGCGCAGCTTAAACACTCGCTTTGCAATTGGCACTTGCCCACTGTGCCATTTCACCGCACGACAGCGGGGGCAATGGAAGTCCAAAGCATCGGTGGCTGGATAATACAGAGCAATGGGCTCTAGCAGGCCTCGCTGTATCTGATAGAACGCAGTGGTGCCCACACGATCCGGGCCACTAAAGGAGACAGGTCCCTGCGGTAATCAAAAGTCGTAATTGTTAAAAGAACGTTTTTATCTTAGAACGCATTAAATTTAATTTAAAAATAAATTGAAATTGAACCTCATTTTCTTAAGTGTTATTGGGAATGGAAAAGTATTATTTTTATTGTATTTTTTATAATATTCACGAAGAAAAGGACAGGAATCCGAACTTATCCGTTCTTGCATCCTGTTACTTTTTCTATTGCTTTTTTGATTTCTTTCAGTTTAATGCTTGCTCTAACAACTTTCAACTGTCTGAATAACATCGAAAACAATTATTCATTAATATAACCTTTCCCTATTTCTCTTTCTTTCAAGCTTTTAGCATTAAAGCATAAATTCATTAAATAAGCAATAAACACAACATTAAATCAAATATTATTTGCATTAATTTCACTTTTGGGGCTGCAACATAATGCTCATTGCGATGTGGCACAAAAAAATAAATATGTATGTAAATTTAAATGCCGGAAATCTAAATAATTAATTAACACCAAACACATGTGATATACCAAATTGAATGTGCATAAATTTAACTGAATGGAATTTTTGAATTTAATTTATATGCCAAAGAGGATGACAATTTAATTTCATTTATAGTTGTTGACTTAAAATATTTAATATTTAATTTAATTTTGAAAAAAAAGGCAACTTACTGATACGCCTAGAAAGTGTAGTTTGCCCAGCTGTTGCAGGAACTCCCAGGCCATATCACTTCTAGTATAATCGAAGCCATCTAGCTTGGAATGTTCGGCATTCTGGCGCCAATGCTCCTCGGCGGCGCGCAATGCTAATGCAATGGCCCAAACGGCATCGTAGGTTTGCGGTGCATAACGCGATATGGCATCCGGCAGATGATGATGATGCTGTTGTGTGTTGCTGTTGATGCCACGCTTCTTGCGTCCTCGCAAATCCGATTGCGGCGAACGCTTGTGGTTTCTACTTATGCTGCTGCCGCCCGGCTCCAGGGACGACGCGTCCTGGTAGTGAAACTGTTCGTATTGTTTGCGTAGCTGCGAATTGAACATGTGATTGTTCTGCAACAAGATGGAAAGAATGGCAAATGGAATGCATGAAATTACAGCGATTAAATAGACCGCTCATTATTTATACGAGGCTAGTAGCGCACCCCTCCGACCACCATGCTAGTTATTGTAATGAGATTGCCTTAGCTCATTATGCGCCGCCGATTTCATGGCTGGGCACTAAAACGATAATAAACATTTTTATGATGTCTACGCCTACGCCTCAAGCAGAAAGACAGAGAGACTCCTAACAGTCTCGAGTTGCCTCAAGCTTGCTTTGAATGAAATGTAGCATAAGATTTTGGTAGCAGGGGAATGGGATATCTAAGATTAAAGATGAGCACGTGTTGAGATTTATGTAAGCAATCTGATATTAACTAGTTTTTGAGGATTTAATTTAAATATTTATGCGTTTATATGAACTATAAATGTTGTTTCCACATTTATTTTACGTGCTTTAATTTTCACATTTTGTTTTGTTTGCGATTAAAGTTGAATTTGGGTCAATTGTTATTAGCAAAAAATACAATATTGATTTAGGCATTGATAAATGCACATAAACATATTTAAATATTTAATTAAACTGAGCAATAAACTCAACTCATGTTTAATATAAGTTTTGCATAAAAAAATCATATCAGAAAAAGTTGTTCTCTTAAATATTCCGTGTTGCTATTTATTGCATTGATATGCAGATTTACATGAACGATGTTTATTGCCATGTTAAGACCTTTTATTGAACTAGCATAATAACTTTTGTTGTTGTTGTTGTATGCACAACAATATTAACACGACACGTGACCAACTCTCTATTCAAAGTTAATCGAACGTTTCATTTGCTTTATGTTTGCTCACCAGTCCACTGTAGCTAACATTATTGCCCACAATGCTGTTGTGCGTGGACACAACGATGAGATTCTCGACGGCCAATTGTAGCTCATGTTTGGTGCAGAGTGTCTGCTGGTCGGTCCACCAGGGCGCACCCATACTCTCGTGCAATATCCAAGCGTAATCAGCGCCAAACATACGCAGCCTGTAGGCTTCGCAGAGTATTTGCGGTGCCAGCTCCTGCGAGAAGCTGCCAATAATGATGCGTGTGTCCGTCTCCTAAGGCAGCACAAAACAAACAATCTTCGACAGTTTATCAAGATGAGTCTTGAATATAGGCCGCTTACCCGAAGTAGGAGCAGCTGCTCTTTGAAATCGGTTGCTGCAAATGTGATTGTCGCTGCGCAGGATATATTTGCTGCCTCGAGCTCTGTGACCAGATTGTTTACCGCCAACGAATGCACCTCCTCATTCTGTGAAAACGTGGTGACAGTACCCCAGCCAAAGCGACGTATAAACGCAATCCGAGCCGGATTATGTGACGAGTCGGGTGCAACAGTGCGATAGAAATAGGGAAATTCCCTTCTATCGCTTAGAGCCGGTGATGTTGAGCCAAAGGATACCTGCAATCAAGCAACAGTCAGCAGTCACCTTCAATTTACTCTAGCTGACAAAGTCAAATGTGTGGGTGTGTGTGTGTGTGTGCTTTTAATATTTCGCTCCATTAAGTCGCCACCCACACATACAAGAACTTCAAAGACAAAAAAAAAAAAAAAAAACAATTTGACATTTGCATGCAGCTTGCCGTTAAGTGAATTTATGTAGCGCCAATTGCTCTTCAACCTTAAGTTCCCCCAGCCCCCTCCCCATCATCCAGTTTACAAGCAAATTTACACATTCCTTGTCTTATAGCAGCACTGGCATACGGAATTAGACAATGTTTGTGTTAAATTTATTTTGACGTTAATGTCAAAACATGACATTCCGTTGGCTTGACGAATTTTTATTATGCCAGACAAATGTCAAGAATATAAAAATTCTATTTATTTACTTGTATAAAATAAACTGAAAACGGTTTCGGTATGTTAATAATACAGAGGATATTTCATTTGAAATTTTTTATTTATTTCATACCAGACGAACATCTGGAATTTACTTAAGCTTACAGCCAAGCCACATAGAATTACAAGTGCGCTTAAAATAACCTTCAATAACGCACAAAAAAAATAAAATAAAATAAAATCATGAAACCTTTTCATTTTCTTTTGTATGCAAATTGTTTGTTGCCTAGTGTAATTTATGTTTGGCGATTTGTTAGAGCTCGGAAATGTTTATTGGCTGGCTCTTTAAGTTAGCCGCGTGGTATTTATGGTAATCGAGCGAGTTTTCCGTTTGGCACGTGAGTTGATTACATTTTTGAGTAATAGCCGAAGCTAATTTGCATATTTTAATCAGGAATCTTCACATTCTTGATTCGAGTCAAATTAAGCTTACCTGTACAATGTTCCAGTAGGGCACCACCTTGGCCAAACTTTCGGTTACCTCCGAGCAGGCAGAGCCCAGCAGCATCATCATGCGTGTGGATGGCTGTGTGTAGATGGCATGAAAAAACCGATCCACACCCACACCAGGATCACACTGCAATGCAAGACCGAAAGACACTGAGTTATGTTTGCATTTGAGTAGAAAATTCAGCGTTTTTGTCATAAAAAACGAAGATATTTAGCGTTGCTGCAAGATGGCGCAATAAACATTTTTAAAATGACGACTTTTGAGTTTTGATAGCAGGCAGATGCCATCATCCACAGTTATGAAAAGATTCCAGTGTGCGTCTCCAAATGCCATCAAAATCAAACTCAAACAAGCCCAACCTACAACCTCCCAATCACCACAACCTTATCGTCTCTACTGCTACTGCGACTGGCTATAAAAAAACACATCCTTTACGACAAATTTCATTTCTACAGAGTAAAAATTATTGGCTTTCATTTAGTACCAAAGTTATTGAATTTTTAGTATATAACACAAACGATAACAGCATAAATTAAAAAGCATATTGATTTAAATGACAATTGACAATTCAAGTTAGAAGAATATTAAAATAAAACTAACATTAAAATGGTTTCAAAAATAAATGAGTATTTTCTTGTTTAATAACTTTAAATGGCGATAACACTGCAGTGTACTGAAATTGCTGTAGGAATTCAAATAACTATCATCAAGAAAACTTATTAAAAATGTATATTTCCTTAACCGTTGAAAGACTCTACAATGTTCTCGTGATGCAATATAGTCTCGTTCCTGTTTTAATGAACTTTCATACAAATGTGGTAAGCGCTCATAGTTTTCTCACTGTGTAGTTACTGTAGTCCATCCGCTCAGAACTACTTTGGCTGCTACGCTTGCAGTTTTTTGGTGCCTTATTAAGTTTTAATGTTGCATGCGCACTCGCTCTACTTTTATACATCTCTTCCTCTCCTCTCCTCTCTCTGACTTTGCTACAAATGAAATTTCAATTTCGTAATGGAGGAAGGGGGGGGGGGGAGGAGAATGGTAGTGTCACACTCACCTGAGTATCGTTGGTGACCAGTTCGAGCGTGTAGCCGGGCAGCAGGCGTTTGCGGTTAATGTGCTCAACGGCCATTGTTGCGGCGCCCAATTCACTGAGTCCATCCGGTCGGGGGCCGCGTTTCGTTGACAGCTCAAAGAGGCCGAGCAGCACGATTTTGCCATGATTGTGCTGTATTTCGGCATGGGACATGCGACGTTCACTCTCAAACACTTGATTTACCTTTAAATAGCGTTGCTGTTGCCAGCTGCTTAAATTTGTACTGCCGCCCCCCGTGCCGACAATTGTTGGTAAATTGCTTGATGAATTCAAACGCTGTCGTCGCTTCACTTTCGTTCTGCTGCCTTTCCAATTCTCATGGGGCGTTGGACGGTTGCGATATGTTGTAGCTGTTGTTGTGGTAGTGATTGTTGTTGCTGTTGTTGTTGTTGGACTTGAATCCAACACTTCCGGCTGCAGCTGCTGCTGCTCAACTGTAAACTCCATCGCAGCGCCAGCCAAGCTTAGCGACAGAAGCGTGGCCAGCAACAGCATCAGACGCTGGCGATAACTGGTTACGCTAACGTGAATTATGCGCATACCGTCGGCAAAAATGATGGCAAAAATGATGGCAAAACGGGCAACGGGCAATGGCCACTTTTAGCCCATTAATCAGCACGGCATTTGAATTTCCTTCGCTATCTACATATCTCTCACGCGGATGCACGAGGCAATAAACAACGCGTTTTCTATCTCTTTCTTTCTGTGAGAAACGCACGTTTAGAAAACTTCTTCTTTTTTGTATAGAAGTATTTATCAATTGCTGTTAATATTTTTTTGCCCTTTTATGATTTTTTTTATCGCCTTTTTATTGGCCTCAGTTTTGGTCTCATTTCGCTTGCCGGTCCATTTTGTCGGGCAGCCATTATCTGTTCTCGCACGGGTCTCACGCTGTAAAGCAATCATAAAAATATGCATATACACTGCGAGAAATAATCATTGGAATACGGCAGTTTTGTATTACTGTTTCAATTATTACTTTTGATTAGCAAAGGAAAATTACTTTAATGTACTTTGAAGACTTGCACTTTTATTTTATTTTATTATATAATTTTAATTATGTGATTTTTAACTTTAAGTAAGCAAAATATTCTAAGAGTCTACATTATTCTTTCGCTAAGTTTTCTCACAGTGCAGCCCAACCAACGTTCAAGTTGCAAATGTGGCAAACGCAACAATAAGCGGCCAACAGTAGCAGCAGCAGCCAATTGCCTGCCAGTTGGCCAACAGTTCGCACTAAGCCCCGTCCCTGTTGGCAGTTGGCATTTGAGAAAGGATTAAGTCTTCGATGAAATGAAAATACACACACACACATACATACCACAATTCACAATCATACACACACACACACTTATTGCCTATCAAGGCTATCATGAAATGCCAATGCCATAGACGTTTGTCCAGATTGTTTTGTTCGTTTTGTTGTCGTTTTATTTGCATTTGGTGGTAAGGGTATAACAATTCTGTTGTTTAACGTGTTGTGAATGGCAAATGTTGTCAAATCGTTAAGTATATTCATGCGAGCTTTAACTTTGAGTTGAGATTTGCTTGTGTAATAATTGTTTGAACATTAATGAGCATTGACATAAAAGCAAAAGCTTTTAATGAAAAGAAAAATCCTTTAATCTTAAGACATCAAACAAATTGTTTGTTTAGCTGAGAGCTTGCTTCTTATTTTCATTTAGCAACTTGATACATAATAGATTTTATTTATCCGACAAACTCTATCAATATCTAATTAAGTTTTATTCACAGCATTAATTGCAAACCAATTTTGCTGGCTCTCGAAACTTCTGGCTGCAAATGAGAAGCTTGTCTATTGCATACTGGCTGGCCTTTGTGTGTGTGCGATTCGTCATGCTTTGAGTTATGTTTCCTTTGTTGCATTGTTAAATGCGCACGAGAGCTTTTCAAGCAGAGCTCTCTCTAACAGTGCATAATCCTTTTGCGGTAAAGCGCTTTATCGCTATCGCAACTAGCTTAACAATGGGGGAGGTTCGATATTAAATGGGATAATAATAAAGCGTAGGTTTTGCAGCATTTCGTTTGTGGCTTAGTTAAATTAGCTGTGCAAGTGCTGTTTAAGAAGTTTTTATTGGTTACCAAGCTTAACTCAATAATTCTGGTAAAAATTAAAGTTGCAAATGAAAGAAACCAAATAAATATTTGGCTTATAAAGTTAAAGTTATAGTCATGGTAAAAGGACTGGTTAAGTTCAGTTAACTTGTCTGTCTAGTGTATTACATTTTCGTCTACTCTGTTTTTTTTTTTTTTGTGTTTTTAATGTGTTTGACTTTTGCCCATTTTGTCCATTGCCCGTTTAGACATTACTTTTTATGCTAATGGCAAAACGTTTTGGTCTTTCGTTTCGAGGCTTTTGGGCTACTTTTGAGCATCACGCGCCACAGCTTTCTGTGTATGCACGTATGCATAATTGTTTCGAGATTTCTAAAACACACACACACACATACGGACACACACACAAACACTCATGCGTATATGGAGCACAATGTTTTCTCGTATTTTCGTTAAGTTTTATGTTTTTTTTTTCTTTCTCGCTTGCCGTGTCCTTAAAACAACTTTTTGGCCCATTTTGTTGTTGGCTTTTGTATGCGTTTCGTTTTGAAGAAGGGGGGGGGGGGAGTGGCGCGGCGTGAGTTGGTAAAGAATTGCTTGCCACCACATGAGTTGGCAACATTTAAAGGCTTTGGCTCTAAGACTTTAACCCATAAGTCTGACAAAAAGTTTACCAACTTGACATTTGGCCCCACTGTGCAAGCGACGAGGCAAACGACACCGTTACCACCCACCTTCAACCCGCGCTTAGTGGTGCATGGTTGGCGGGCTACTTGTGTAGTTACATTTCATACATTTTACATTTATATTTTATGCTTTCTGCTCTCTCTATTATTCAGCCATATTTCACAATTGTTGCCGTGGTATTTAAACCTGCACTTATTTATGGCCAGGCGAGCGTGTGAGCTAAAAGCCAACCTCTGCAGCACCAACAACCGCCCCGCACCATCTCTCCCTCTCACCCCTCGGGCAACTGGCCTTTGTTGCTGTTGTTATTGTTGCTGTTATGCTTGACATAAATTATGCAAAATGCTGCCTGCATTTGTAATTGTGATTACAATTTTTCTCTAGCTTTATGAATGTGCGTATGTGTGCGAGTGTGTGTGTGTGTGCGAGTGTGTGTGTGTATATTTTTCTTGGTTCGTTGGCATTTTTATGCATGGCGTCAGTTTGTTGGTATTGAAGCATTTTTGTGTTCACTTGAAACTGCTGCATTGTTGATGTGATTTGTTATACAGGTTTCTTCATATTTTTTCATTTCACATCTTCTACTTGGCCAAACACACAACTCACACACAACACACACACACGTGGACATCATATATATTTCAACCGGGGCCAATAGCATAAGAAAGGAAAACGGATTTACACTGCGATAACCACAGAATAAAATAATGCCATAAATAAGCAGCATCTTCTGACAAAGACATATAAATTGTATACAATTTGATACATTTTAAATCATTTGGGATCATTTTTGAGCTTGTCAAGCGAGTAAACGTTCTTGGCAGTTACTTTTAGGTATAATATTTATTACATTATTGCATATGCATTGAGCTATAAATAAACTTTGCTTGAATAGCTTTAAGCCAAGATTTATTCGTACAAACTTTATGCATTTCGCAAAGAATTTGAAAGGTTCCCTTACTTTTTTTTTGGGGGTTTTCAAAGTTCCTTAAATTGAATATGTTAATATGAGAAGTTTTATATTCAATCGTTACTAAATCTGCAGATTTACTTAGCCCCCAAATCAATGCCATTATACCTTGAGACTGGAGTGATTTTTAGCTCCTTCTGAGAAGCTTACAGGTTGAAAAAAGACTGAAATAAACTTGAAGACAGTTGCCGAATAATTCAATTCCTTATATTTTTTGAATTATTAACCTTTTTTCTAAAATACAATAATATTAAGCTTATGCAATTTTCTGTTTAATTTTAAACTGAACTGTTTGGAATATATTTTTTTTGTCATTGAAAATTGTTTAGCTCAAAACTGAAGTTATTTTATTTCATTTTTTATTTACTTTATTTATTTTAGTAAGTTTATTATTTGTTTCGTTATGGCATGAAAAGCATATTTTCGAAATTTCAATGTTATTATATTATTTTGAATTTGTATTTCACTTTGTAGATTTTCCAAAACTTTAATATTCAGATTTTTTTATTTATTTATTGTAAATCTTAAATGGAATGAGCAGGTTTCGAATTGGCGGCCCCATTTGTTTCCTTTTTGATTGTTGTTGTTTGATGGTTTTCTTTTTATTTGTTTTATTACGTATACGCAACCTTTTTATTTCGTCTTAATGCTATACAATTAATTTGTCTGAAGATTGAATCCTTTATTTTCCTTTCGGTTTTTTGCGGCTCTTTCGTTTTCTCTATGTATTCTTAATTAGCAGAACCAAAAAAACACACCGAAAATTACGTATACGGCACATTCAGCTCATTTATTTTGAAAAAGCAGTGCACAAACATTCACTGCAAACGCCTTCGTATATTATTAAATACTTAAAAATTTGGCTAATTGGTTGCACGCATTAGTGGTTTTCTTTATACAACTTAACGACACAAGCGGGGTGGGGGTAGACACAAGGGGGAGGGAGTGGCGAACCTTTAGACGTTAGAAAAAACCGCAAAGCTTCTGCCGTTGACGAAAGGAATTGCACATTGCACAAAACTTCGAAGCGTACGCGATGAGCTCCAAACCGCAACTGTTGTCTGCAATTGAATGCGCGTTGCTTTTGTGATAAAACTCGGATTGAATTCAAGCATTCGTCTTTGATTGAAAGATGCTGCGTTTCAAGTCAATTTCAACCGGCTCTCTTTTGCTTCTCTCTCTCTCTCTCTCCACTGCGCAAGCGTTGCAAAATGGCGCCAAAATTCATTCATAAAAAGCAACAGCTTCTGCTATAGAGGGGAGGAGGCGTGTAGAGATGAGCGGCCGGCAAAACAAGCAACAAGCTGGCAGCAAAAAAGTTGCGCTTGGCAAAAACTGGCAAAATACAAAAACAAAAAAAAAAAAAAACATCGACATCGTTCCGCATAAGTTTAACTTTAATTTATGCAAATTAATGCCCAACATGAAACTAAATAATTTGCAACTGTTTTAATGTAAAATTCATTTACTGTGCTGCACAGCAAAGGACAGCGGGCAGCCAAAGGAGTGAAGTGCAAGGACCAACTGTAGGACAAAAGCTGCTGCCGCTGCTGCTTTTGCTTCTTCTTATTCTTGGCTGCTGTCAGCCTGTCGATTCGCAAATGCAATTCCCAAGCAAAAGCGTCGTTAAGGCTGCAATTGAATGCAGGGCACCATTGTTTGAGATGACAGGCAGGCTGGCAGGACGCTCTTAATTATAGCTGCAGCTGAAGGCGGCTCTGAATTTCATTTCAGCATTTATTCAATATGTGACGACGAGTATATAAAATACTGACGCAGACCTTAACTTTCTTAAGCTTGGGTGTATTTTTGGCTGCTATTGTGTCTGTCAAATGGACAATTATTTTTATCCTTGTCGAAAATACTAAAGTTATCAAATTTGCTTGCAAGGATTCAAAGAACAAGATTTGATCGAAAATCGTGTTTTCAACATTAAATGTGGTTTTGTTCTAGTTTTATATTAAAATCGGAACAAGTTTGACTAAGGCGTTGGGATGGTAAATTTGAGAGCCCTTCGAACTTCAATAAATCGGTTAAGTTATGTTGGATTTATAGCTGTAAAAAAAGGAAACAACCTATTTAATGTAAAAAAAATTAAGTAATTATTATTTGCTTCCTCGTTGATTAAGCTGTAAATTGAGTTCATTTCAATGAGCTGTGCGACTTGAAGGCTAAGTAAACAGCAAACAGCAATCAAAACTGCAATTTGCACACACACACACAAACACATTTTGCAAGTTAACTTAACACCCATTGCTAGCAAATCCATTTGCCCATGCACTTAGCCTCAAAACGAGCCAAAGAAATGCGAACTTGAACGCAACTCCAGCCTCCAGCAAAGGCTGTAAGCCAAAAGGAAAGGCAACAACTTGCGATTATCGTCACTTGACTTTAGTTTGAGCCCCGAGAGCCAAACCTCTAACCCTAACTCCCAGTCAGCTACATGCCATGCAAATTTGATGCAACAGCGCCACAAAGCAGCTGTACACTGCAAAAAATTGTTGTTGAAAATAAATGCTTTGAATTGTTAAACAAACTGTATACTTGTTTATTTATCTTGGCAATCTTTTAATGGTTGATCTAAGCTAAGAAATGAACAAATAAGTTTGAAAAATAAACTCACATTGCGTTTTCACTGTGCAGCCAGGACAATGATTTCAATGGTGTGGATGGTCAATTGCCCAGGGAATCTAGAATATATATTCGACTGTTTTTTGGGAATTTCAGCAATGGGGATGGAATTTGGGCGCTTTGTTTTTGAGAGCTCAAATAAAATGCAATTACACCACAAAACTCAATTTCAAGTGTCAAAAAGTTGTGCTGCACTTAAGAAGTTAACGCTGCATCAAATCCACAGAATCCCTTCTTCACTTCTCCCTCCCTCCCTCTTCTTTCACTGAAACTGAAGTCATTGTTTGGGGTATTTTCATTTGGTTTTGGCAAATGTGCAAAAGTGTCTCAAGTGGCAAAAGAGAGAAAATGTGAAAAGTGTAAAAGCGGCCAACAAAAAATAAAGCGGATTACGTTGAATTTGTAAAATGCTTACAAAATATAATATGAACACAGACACGACACCGCAAGAGAAAGGAGAGCAGGGAAAATTGTTTGACCTTTCTACTTTATGGTCCTAATATATATGAGCCTTGTTTATATCCTTTAACCAAGCTAAAGTAATTCGCCAGACGGTCAACCCTTAAAAATCACACACCTCATTTGCATTTGAAATGAGACGGCCCCAAACTTGCCTTTATTTTTATTTTTAACGAATTCCACACGAAATTTGTCTATTGTGTTTTTGTGACCACAGGTTAAAGTCCTATAACTTTGGCATAGCGTTGGCATCGCAGAGTAAATAGCAAAAAATATATATAGACAAAATTAAATAAATTCGATTTCAATTTGTTTGTTTGATTTGCAATCGCTTGTTGAGTATTTGCCCAGCAATCGATCAGCTAAATTGAATTGCCAGCTGACAGTTGTTCTCTTATCTAGATGCTAACACTAAATCACAAATCCTGTTTGTCAAAGAAAACATCTTATTCAAACAGAAAAAAAATTTACTTTTAATACATGTTTTCTATTTTTGTATACTCTGTAAAAACGGAGCAGCTTACAAATAAAGAAAGATGATTCTTTTCAATCACATAAACAGTTTGTGAACAAAATAAGTTTATTTTAACATCGTTTATTTTTATAATTTTTACAGCTATTTCAATTAGGTTCTTGATTCAGTTTCTTGGCTTTTGACCTTTTATAACTATAATTTGTTAATTATTTTTAAAGATTAATTTTTTGGATTAACGTAATTTATTTCTTCATACTTAGCTTAAGGGTATTTAATCTTCTCTACCTTTAAATAATATTTTGTTTTCCACTTGTTTTGATTCGATTTTGTTTTGTTTTGTTTGTTTGCGGACACTTGGCAGCTGGTAACAGTAACAGGAACTGGTTGCTTTCTGCTTGTTTGTTGCTGCCAACTTTTTGGACACATACACACAGATTGAGACAGACAGAGCGAGATAGAGAGGTTTCAGCAATTTGCACGTTTTGCTTGTCGTAGCACGTGGCGTATGCGTAATTTAGTGTTGCATACTTTGCGGCGCAAATTTGCACTTTTGTGACTTGTTTAGGCTACAGTTTTGTGCTACCTGTGAAGTGTGTGGTCTGAGTGTGAAGTGTGTGGTGTATGCTTTCTAACAGCGCAGCACTTAAAATTAGGAATTCAATTATCTTTAACACACACACACACTCACAAAGAGTCAAAGAGTGGGGGTTAAGCGGGAGACTTTTACTAAACTTGAATGTTGCCACTTTGAATGTTTGTACGCACTTTTCACACCTGCTCGCCTTTTCAAGGCCATCAAAAGGCATCTGGCCTGGGATATACATATGCATGTGTATGTAAATGTATATGTGTTAGTTGAGTGCTGCTGGCGTTTTGTTAGTTTGCCAGTCAGTGCCGACAACTTTATTGTGTGCCAGCCCCGACCAAGTGTACCCAGGCGTCAAAAGTTATTTTCCTTTTTTTCATTTTTTGTTGTTTTTTTTTTTGGGCAAAACACAGCAATGGTTTACACACAAAAAAAAATACATATAGTTTCTCTGTGTAGTCAAAGTGTTTAAACAAATTCTTTTGTCTCAAAAAATATAAAAAATATTTCAATCTTTACAACAAAATTCCAGAATATCTAAATAAAATAAGACACTTAATTAGTTTTCACTGTAAATTCAATTTAATTTTTTTTTTTTGGCAGTTTTACAATTTCCACTTTAATTTCAAGCTCTTGAAAGTTTTTCTTCAGCGAGGTTTGAGGCACAAAGCAGGTCTAAATCTCAATCAAGCGACGCCTTGGGAGCAGTTTAATTATAATTTCAATGAGTTCGCTTTATTTGTTCTTTTGTACATTTCGACGCGCCAGAAATTCATTTATCCTTGGCAAATTGTCTTAAAAAACAATTAACAATTAACACCTGTTTTGTTGGCGATGGCCATCTGCAATTGGCAGCTACTTGAAGAAATTTACAAGCCAAACAACACGTTCCCCTCTCCTTCACAACCCCGTGCTATGCCTGACAACCACAAACCGAACATGCCTTCATCTCTGACTGATTCGAATACGCCCGGTGTTTGGTAAATGAAAAAAGTTGAACAGAGCCAACAAAAACTTTTCAAATTACAACGGAAATCCGTGAAAATCCTTTTAACAAAACAGCAGCGCATAGAATGAGTTAGAAAACGGGCGGGTTTTCGCAAACAGGCAGTTTGTTCTTTGAGGGTCACGCATATTAGTGACGTTCCCGATGAGCACAACCCGATTATGTTGGCAGCATCCGAACAACACTGTGCGTCCTACCATATTATTGTTCCTGGCCAAGTCACTGTCGAAGCTTTTGTAAATAAGTTAAGTTAGCTTGGAAAAGGGAGTGCAAGAGGCGGGTATTTGAACAAAGTGACAAAGCAGGCTCAGTTCATGTTTTACACTTTGTTTTCACATACATTTTTTGTAGCACTTTCAAAGTTAATTTATTGGTTCTTAGTGTGCGTTTGTGTGTGTGTGTGTGTGTGTGTGTGTGTGTGTGTGTAAGGGTATTTTGCGGCTCAGTACGCTGCTGTCGCCAACGGTAAAGCTTTTAACTTTTAATGAAAATATTCAATTGTCAGGTGTTTCACATATTTAAAATACCAAATTTAATAAAATGGTATTTTTTTGTTTCACAAATTGCTTCAGCTGGCTGTTCAGAAAATAATTATTTACAGTCAAAAAAAAATTCCAACCAAGAAGAACTAAGTAAGATTTTGTTTGCTGAATTTGATTAAAAGTTTTGATATTTAATTCTTAGCTCGTTTGTTTTTTTTTTAATATTTAAGATCTTTCTTATAAAGGGTGAACAATTAAATTTGCTTTTAGGCGTTCACAAACTCTTCAAAAAGTTTCAAAATGGCAAATTAAAACACTTTAAGTGCCGTATTAATAATTAAAAGCGAGAAGAAAGCAAAAAAGTGGGGGATGCAAAAGTTTGTAATTGATGTTGTTAATGATTTTATTGTTTTGCTTAACAAAAAGGCTTGGATAAATTTTGCTCTTTGTTGTTGGCCCTGTATTAAGTTAGAAACCATGTACAATCAAAATGTATGCGGCTCAGCAAATTGAATCTGATTGGATTATTGTGGGGTGTCAAATAATGGTGGGGAGTGGTTTGGTGGGGTTGGGAATGCTGCAGTTTTAACTCGATTGGCGCATTGATTGACATTTGTATTTTGAGCTTTTGGTTGATGATTTTTGGTTGAGGTGCTTTGATTTGGTTACGCACTCACGCACTTAATTCAGTTATCGAGTCGAATAATTTATTTAGCTCTGACTTTTTTTGATGGAATATTTAGAAGGAGAAGCTTTTCGAATTGCCGTTGAAACGCGCACTGCTTCGGTTTGGTGTTAAGCGTCCTGGTTTTATAGCTTAGCAGCATCCATTGAACGAGCTAGTTTTGCTTTCAATTTGGCTCTCTTTCGCTTGTAGCCAGCCGGTTGTAAACAAAGCTCAGCTGTTTGCCAATGATGGCAGGAGTCACCCTGTGAATAAAATAGCTTTTTGCGGCAGATGTTTTTAAGGACGTTTGACTTCAGACAGCTTTAAAAATGGTATAAAGGTCCTTAAACAAAATTGTTGATCAAATCATGAAAGCTCTTCTTGAAAGCTTTATAACTTGCAACTAAAAAAAAAACGAAACTCCTTGAAAATGTAAATTTTTATTTTTTCTGAAATGATATTATTTTGAATAAATTAATTTAAATTAAATATTTATAGTTTTCTCCTTATATTTTTGTTTTAAAGTTTTTCATATGGTTTTAATACATTTTTAATTCATAAATCGCACTTTAAATAATCACCCTGTGACAACTGACAGCTTTTTTTCTTACCTTAGCCAAGACACACACCTTCCATTCATAATTCAACAAATGCCATAATTATAACCGTTTTACCATAAATAATTCGCTCTCACCATTTAGCCGATTGCCATAAGAAACAGAGGAAGAAAAAAATCACAAAATCCTGCCAAAGCGCATGAGCGCTCTTCTGTTAGAGCGAGAGCAGCGAGTGGTGGGCGTGCGAAAGGGATGCACCGTAAACAAAACGCAGCTGAAACTGCAAAAGTGAATGGGAGCATTTGGGTTTTCTGTCTCAATGCTAGACAGAGATGGGTCGTAAACAAAGACAGCTGCTCGGTGTCATTGTACTGCTCGTCTCTCAAAACTCAAAATTCTTGGCTATGGCTATGGCTATATGGCTATGGCTATAATGCTAACAACGTGCGCGCTGAGTGGGTCAGGAGCAGAACCTCCACCAAATCCCTCAACCCACCCGTTTGGAAATTGAGGATGCGCCAGGTGCGCGTGACTTGGCCCCGCTGCATTGAAGAGTGCGAAATTTGCTAGATCTGACCCCTAATTGGCTTCTGACGACATTTCGGCCTTATATATATAAGCCAGAGACTAATTTTGCCTGATAATTTCTGTTTCTGCCTGTCGCAATGATTAACTTGATAATTTGTTGTTGTTGTTGTTGTTGGTTGGCATCACGCAACTTTTCCACTTACTCATAACTTATGTAAATTACCTAATGCAACTTTTGCCTACCTCTTGCTCGCTCGCTCTTTCTCCTTCTCTCTCTCTGTTCTTTTCCCTTTCTGTGAGCTGGCTGATTTATTTTTATAATCCATCGGCAGCAGTTGCGGTGGGTTGGGACTGTTGCTCAAATATATACATCACAATAATTTGTAGGCAACAATTATAATGACAAATGCAAACAACCAATGAACAATGCGTTTGCTTAATTTAGACTGTGAGCTACTCTCTCTCTTGTTGGTAGTACAAAATTAATAGAGAAATGGCTTAAGATTTCTTATTATCTTTTAAGTATTTTTTAATATCAGTAAAAGTTTCAGCTAAAAGTTTTTGTTCAGTTTCCTTAAAAAACAATATTTTTTCCCATTTTTCACAAATTAAATCGTTTATTTATTTGTTTATGTTTTGTCCAGTTTATGTGGCGTATACGTAATAGCGGCCAATGCCAATTTATCATAATTATTCTCACACCTCTCGGTCACAATTTTCCACTTGAGGAATAAATAAAAACAAATCAAATTCATTTGACATAAATTACATTTAATAAAGATGATAGCGTCATTTAATCTCGTATATATATAAGTATATACATATATATAAGTACTTGTTCTGATCGTCACTTTATGTGCTGTTGTTCTTTTTTTTTTTAAAGTCAGTCTTCTTTTTGTCATCTTTAAGTGTGTCAAAGTGTGTATTAAACAATTGTCGCTTTTTTTATGGGGTGTTTTTTTTCGCTTCGGTCATGTGCCATTTAGGCTTACCACAGGGGCGGTTAGCAAGGGTGGTTGCAGGAAGAAGAGGTCTTGCCAATTGCCAAATGCATTGTTTATGGACGTTCTTTGACGTTATTCGCCTGCACGTCATTATCTATTTTCTTTACCACCCCGCGTTCAGTCTTATGACAAGTTTAAAATTTAAAGGTTTTTTTGGTAAGATATTTGATACCCTAGCTTTTGTGTCATTGCAAGAAACTGTTGAAATAAATTAACAAATTTTAATTAAAGCTTATTAAAAAACACTTGTGAAAACAATTTATTATTCAAAATACCAAAACTAATTGAAAACAGTTTAAACAGCTTAACAAATGAAATTTAAAACTAGTTAAAATTTTATCAACCCTTAACATATGTTTCCGGGTATTTTTTTCTCTAATCAGCAATTGGGTTACAAATAAGATGACAAATTTAAAATACCCAACCGCAGGCCTAATAATGATTACGTATATAAATTCTAGTTTGTGTCTATGTGTGTGACCAAAACAAAGCCAAAGAAATGTATTTTTTGCCTGTGTGTTTGTTATGTTCAATTTGTGCAGCTGTGCCTAAAAGAAATGCATTAGTTTGCATTCTCACTTCTCATTCAATTGCCGAGCCCAACTGACGCGCTTTCGCGAAACAGAAACAGAACCAAACAAAAAAAAAAAAAAAAAAAACACATTTGGCAAGTGTTTTGCATATATGTATATATACTGTATGTATATACGTATTAACGATCGTCTGGTTATTAAACGCAATCCCTGCACATTTGTTGATCGCAGTTCATAAAACGTTTTCGTCTCGACTGGTTCCGTGTGGTTTGCGTTTGGTGCTCGTGCGGCTTCAACAAACGAAGCGAGCGACTCTTTTCGTCGTGTTCAGCTTAACGAGGTACAACAGCCGAAAGTGCTATAACAAACGTTTTACAGTATTTATAAAGTTAAAACAAGTTCGCTTTCAAAAAATGTTTAACAAACATAAAATAAAATCGACGCAATAAACTTTTCAAAAATTCAAAATTCAAAAAATTTTTTTTTTATTTGTCAATGATATGTTTTTGATAATTGGGCTTGACAAGCTATACATTCTTTTTAAGATTTCAATGTGTAATTAATTTTTATCTTTCATTTTGATTGGTTAATACTTGTAATTATTGCTGTCTTGATGGCATTTTGCTTTTGATATTTTTGATTGCCGATTGGGTTAGAACAAATTCTTAAAAGACATTTCTAAATGTTCACCCATCAAGGTTGCCGTTTTCACTGTTAACCAGACGTAATCTATAATACCTACTTTTTACCATCAAGCCACAACGCATTTTTTCCAGAGCAAAGCAAAGGTGGCAAGAACAATTTAAGCTCTTCCTTTTCGCTATCGCAGCGGGATTGTTGCTTTGCCGGGTAGAGTAAGCCCGCCGTCTTCTATTTGGCATAATTGAATTTGCGAGGCAAACAAAATAAATGCATAAAAAATAGGGCGTTTTCCTAATAGCCAAATCGACCTTGTCACCATTTTATTTGGCAGGTTGAAGGCAAATCACTAAAACGGCTACAGCTGTGCAACGCATTCTGAAACTGTTGATGCAACAGCAGCTCAAACTGCTGCGAAAGTTTCACCAAACGACTGCATTACAAGCAAAACGATAAACCAACAACAACAAACAAGCGACAGTGTATAACTTTATTAATCCAAAAAAAAAACGAGTGAAAGTCATTAAGAAGGTTTAAATAAAACGGTAAAGTGCCAAAACGTTATTAAAACCAGCATTAAACTGGGTAATTTGTGGCTAATTATTAGAGGTAAGTACACTAAAACCAAAATGAGGCGCAATAGGCAACAACAAGTACAACAAGGCGGCTTTAATCAACTAATTAAAAGCGCATTACAAACAGTTTAACATTCGTCTAGAGATAATAGTAAGCACACCCAAAGGAGCGGGCCAACAACTCTAAAATAATTATTAAAGGACACGCCAAAATGACCTTCAACACTTTTCTGTATTATATATACTCAAATTAATGATGTCAACAACTGTTTAGGCCGTTTAAATATGTGATTAACAAATGGCTAGCAAACATTAACCCACAACGTCTCCATGGCGCTTGGCTAATATCAGGTTCAAGTTCAAGTTCGTGGCCACACCATAAATAGACAAAAAAAACTAAAATGATGCTGTCATAAATTGTCGTCTGCCACACATTTGGCATAATGCAGACAAAAACAACGAAAACAACTAAATAAATCGTACAATAATTATCTTAATTATTCTTACAAACTGTAAATTAGAACTGACGATCAGATCGGGACGTTCGTCAGTTGGCAATTGGCACAGCGTTCCCTGCAACAACCAATTTCAACCGGATCGATGAGACCTACAAGCTATAAATGTGCTTGTTTACCGATTATAGAGTATAATAATTGTGCCCTATACGCTTGGACATTTGCCCAAGCAATAAATACAAATGTTGAGCACATGATTTACCACCCAAATGGCAGTTAGAATAAAATTGCTTATCGACTGGCAGTTGACCTTTAACTGCAATCACTTAAAAGAACAGTTCACTTCGCGCATCAATACACCCACAAAAGGTGGGCAAAACTTGGCAAAACTATTAATAAGCTGGCATTACCTATTTTTGGGCTCTTAACGACGAAGCTTTAAATACCCTAAAAGACAAAAGGCGTGTGCTCAATTTATGGCAAACATTTGTTCAATTAGTTCTGTGGCTGATTTTCAATTAAGAGCTATTAATATTTCATGTACCTTAATAACATTAACAATTAATTCCTTTGTATAAAGAAGCGAAAAAAGATTTTATCTTTGTAAAATGGTTAATTTGTTTTTGATGAATAAAGTAAGTAAATGTTACGTAAAATTTCTTCTCAAAAAAATAATAGAAATAAAATTGGGTTTTAATAAACATTTCTATGTTAACTGATAATAAAGAAACTTTCTCTAGAAAAACGTTTACATTTTGACACTTTTCACTACAAAAATCAAGTTTATATATCAGTTAACTATTTTATGGCCACATAAAAATGACATTCCTTAACTATTAAACACTTTGTCACAAAGAAACCCTCGTCAAGTCTATAAAACAAGGAACCTATTCGAAGTGGGAGTCAACTAATCCTTAGGAAAGGGTATCTGTTGTGCTAGTGAAAGTTTAGGAAGTAGAAGAAGGAGTCAAAGTTAACGACGTCATCCATTTGCTAACTAAACAATTTAATGGTTTTTGTATTTTTCCGCTTGATAATAATTTTGTGAATGTCAATCAAATTGGCTGCAAATGCTTAATGGTCTTGCCACAAGACCCCACCTGTGCCGTGCCCCAATTTGTAGCTGCCGGCATTTAGCTAGCTGACGCCATAATGCCAGAGAGAGAGAGAGAGAGAGAGAGACATTGACGCTCTCTCACGTAAAGGAGTGAGCTATTATGGCAAAACTCGATTCGCTCTCTCTCTCTCTCGATTTTTTGGGCAGAGGACAAAAAGCACGCGACTTTCAAAAGAGAGACGCATTCACAGGAGCAAGCTTGGAGTCGACACAACGTGCAAAGCGGAAAATCAAAAAAAGGATTTAAAAAAAAAAAAGGATTTCAGTCAAGGAGACGCAAAGTGCAATAGTGAAAACGAAAGCAACAAAAACACAAAAAGAAGCGAAGTGCAATCAGCTTTAAGGAAAAATTCAAGGAAAGCGAAGAAGGCAATAATTGTCATTTCAAGCTAAATCCAATTCAAAAGTATTTGAAATACTTGTGACAAGAAGGATACTTGTCGAAGGGAAAGCAAGTGACACAGATTTTGTTGAAAAGAAACGAGAGTACACCAGCTTCATTCGCATTGCAATCAACTGTAATATCGATTTTTGTTGTGAGGGAGAACTGCCAAAAAATCAAAAAGGGACCAGCCCAACCAGACAACAGCAGCAGCATTCAAAGGACGCAGCTCGTCCAAATTCTAAGCCAGGCAGCTGCAGAAAAAGCCACAACAACGGAGCCATTCAACGTGCCAGATTTGTTGTTAGGCGCTGTCCGAGACGACGCTAACAGTAGTAAAACGCAACGCATATTAAGGCTCAAAAAAACAACGCCACATCGGTAGAAGTGTGAAGTGAGCAACCAACAACTAAGAGCAAATGGCTTATCTAATCAACATACTCAAGTTCAATGTGAAGTATTTAAAAAATCAATAATTCGCCACTTAACTGATTTAACTTGACAAATAATTAGATATTGCAAGTTAATAGCTAGCTAGCTAGCAATCAACCCATCGTCACACCGTCGTCGTCGTCTACTCTCTCTTTCTATCTTTCTCCCTCACGCACACACACACACACACGCGCATTAGTCTAGCTGTCTCGCTCCTTATAGAACATATTTGTTGCTTGTTGGTTGTCTGCGCGTCTCTGTACGGTTTTTTGTCTATTTTGTGGCATACAATGGAAAAATCGGAGAAATTTTCAGATTACCTCTTCGCCAAAATGGGTCCACCGAATATGACGGCCGCTATGCACGGCACCGAACTACCGCCGAAGACAACGGAACGCAGCGATGCACCCGATGTCGAACTGATCGGTTATCGGAAATGGTTAAGCGATAATCTAATGCTGCTCGTAACCCTATCGGGAGTTTTGCTTGGCGTGATTATGGGTGAGTTGAGTGGGGGTGAATAATATAAGGAAACCCTACTTATTGACCTTGACCTTGATTTTTACTTGCAAATATAGAAACTTGTACATTTTTCGTATAAAGTTATAATTTTACATAACCAACTTAAAAATTTTCAAAACATTCATCTAATAAATCTTACATTTATTCAATTTTATTTAGCTTCACCTAAAAACAGTGTATTAATCTAGTCAGTTACTTTAAACTGCTTGCTTTATTAGCCCTTCGGTTATTTTGAACTGCTTACTTATGTTTACTTATTTTTTTCTTGACAGGCCTCTCGTTGCGACCGCTGCACTTGCACGAGGATTCCATTATGTTGATCTCGTATCCGGGCGAGCTCTTTATGCGCGTGCTAAAGCTTATGATTCTGCCGCTTGTGATTTCCAGCCTTATTGCCGGCTCTGCGAGTTTAAATGCCAAGATGAATGGTAAAATCGCGCTGAGAACGCTTGTTTATTTTGCAACGACATCGCTGTTTAACGCTGCGTTGGGCATTGCTCTGGTGTTGCTTATTCATCCTGGTAATACGGATTTGCATAGTGCTGATGAACGTGTGTCGGATAGACGAGCTGTCAAGCTGCTGGATAGCCTTTTGGATTTGGGCAGGTAAATGTTCAAGTTTGAATAGTAACAGCAAAAACGCGCACAAAACGCGTGCAATATCACTGCTTGTGTGATGAACTGCTTAACGTGCTTTTAAAACTGTGAGCTGCTTACTTAATAACTGCTTGATTTGTACTTTGCAGAAACGTATTTCCGGACAACCTGTTTCAGGCATCAATTCAACAGGCTCACACCGTTTACTTGCCCAAGCCCAGCATGATGCACAGTTTGAATGACACTGTAAACGATACGGCAACAACAACAGCATTGTTGCATGGCGTAGAGACACCACAGCAACAACTACAGCAGCCACAACTGCACGAATTGGAGGAGGTTGTTTTGGTGCGGGATATACAATATCGAAATGGAACAAATACGCTGGGCATTGTATTCTTTTGTCTTGTGTTTGGCACGGTGCTCGGCACGATCGGGCAAAAGGGACAGGTGGTGGTGGATTTCTTTGCGGCCGTCTTCGAGGTGATCATGAAAATGGTGACTTGCGTTATGTGGCTAACACCGGTGGGCATCAGTTCGGTAATAGCTGGCAAAATCTTGAGTGTCGACAATTTGAGTCTGGTGATGGCACAGCTCGTTTGGTTCATCATAACGGTGGCGATCGGTGTGATTATCTACCAGTTCATTGTGATGCAGTTCATCTACTTTGTGTTCGTGCGCCGCAATCCCTACAAGTTCTACGCTGGGCTCATTGAGGCCATGCTAACTGCATTTGCCACCGCATCAACGTAAGCCATTAACAAAATCTATTCTCTCTCTCTGCTCTTTTTCTCTCTGTGGAGAAATGTTTCTCTCTCTCTCTCACTCTCTCAATCTCTCTCTGGTTGATAATGCGAACGTTTAACATGCTACAAGTATTTTTCCTTCTTTTTGGTTCCCAAATCGTTTGATTTCCTATTCGTTTAACTTTTGCAAAAAAAAAAAACAAACCAAAAAACAACAAAATTTTTTGATTTGCAACAACATTAAAAAAAAAATTTCACCAAACTCACCACTACAACACAACAACCAAATGCCAACAAAAACTCACCAAAATCAAACCGTATCGCAATATTTGATCTGGCAACGCCTGCAGCGCTGCTGCCTTGCCGCTAACATTCCGCTGCATGACCGACAAGCTGCGCATCGATCCTCGCATCACACGCTTCGTCCTTCCCATTGGCTGCAACATCAATATGGACGGCACCGCTCTCTTCATTGCCGTCGCCTCCATCTTCATTGCCCAGATGAGCGGCATGGTTCTTGGCTTCGGTGAACTCCTGACGGTACTCCTCACCTCCACGGCTGCTTCTATGAGTTCGGCTAGTGTTCCGAGTGCCGCATTGGTTCTACTCCTTGTCGTCCTTACTGCCATCGATGCTCCGGTGCAGGATGTCACATTGCTCTTTGCCGTCGATTGGTTTGTGTGAGTATGGGAACCTTCTCTGGGGGGGTGGAAAAGAAAGAAAGAAAGAAAGTTATATTCAACGGTTCCCATTTAAAGTGACCGGATTCGCACTACGAACAACATGCTTGGGGATTGTTATGCTGCCGCTGTCGTTGAGGAACTTTCCCGCAAGGAGTTGATGGCCTTGGACGCCGCTGCTGTAAACTACCATGTAAGTTTTGGAAGGGTTTCCTATAAGACCCTACACTAGGTCATAATAGGGGAACCTACACTTGGTCATAATCGAGTGTCCCAAAGGATTTGTAACTTGAAGCAAGACAAAGTGATTAATACTCCTTTTCCGAAACTAACTTATGCAGGACCTTCCCATTGGTACACCAAACGGACATCATGGTGGGCTACTCGAGGGGCAAACGGAACTGGAATCACCGGGCAAATGTCAACTTACCGATGCTGTTGTTGTGGATATGAGCTCTGTGATGAACAATGTAAATTTGCAGCAGGAGCAAAGCAATCGTCGAGTCTAAAGGATCAAAGGAAACAAAGGAATATATATCTAGCACGTAGACTACCACCAATAGACCACAGTGTTCCCCCAATAACAACAATACCTTTTGATAGACATTTTTGATTTTTGATGAAGTTGGAAACTATATGATCAATCCAATAGTTTAATAGACTGTCCAAATAATAATTGGTATATTAGTTAATCCCACCCTAAAAAAAAAAAATTACAAAATATCCTAGAAACAAACACACATATGTACGTATGTTTGTGTGTGTGTGTGTGTGTTTGTATGCACTTGTATACTTACTCGTTTTTAGAATTTTTAGAATTTTGAGGTCTGACCAATAATAATGTCAATATATCATCATATCAAATATCTTAGAAAGTTACAATTATACACGGAAAGACAAGATTCAAATCAATTGATTATCATAATAAGTAGTTATTTGCCAGCTTTCAAGATTCATCATATCAACAGTTATGAATCAATTAATAGGCATACATATATACATAAATGCAAACGAATATATCAACAAGTAGCAACAAAATATTAATTAATATGAACAAAACATTTTTGTGATGTGTTTTAAACTAATTAACTAATCTTTTAAGGTTTTATTTTGTTAGCGTAAGCGAAACGGTCGAAACGGTCGGTCGAGGCTAGGCGACCTATTTTGTGATTGTATCATTGACGGAATGTTTGTTTTATAAAATATTAACTTTATGATTTACTTTTTCTTCTATAATATTATTATGATTTTCTTTCTATAACTCTCTGAATATAAAAATCGATTTTAAGTGCAAATGCGCAGGTTGTAAAACGATATTGGTCCTAGATTAAATTTAAGTTTCAATTTATGTTAAACACTTTATTATATATACATATATCCCCAATGCATATGTAGACTGATAGTAGGACTTAGTATAATTACTAAAACATATATATATACTTATTTGTAAAACATACTAAAAAATGATATCCAACATTCAATTAAAGCCGGAATACAATAAAATAAACAATAAAACAAAGTTATTATGTTCAACTTTATATATATGTATACGATTTCAATATTTGATTATAATGTGCATTCCAATCTAGAAGGAACCTTGATAACTGTTGATTTATAGTATATATCTATTCTAGCCGACTTTGCTCGTGCTAAATGCATTACCTTAAATATTCCAGCTGACAGCTATGATTATTATTTTTATAGAGCTGTGATAATTGGAATTGAAACCAGCATTTAAGCACATTTCTAAATGGAATATTAATGAGTAGGTTAATGTTAGAAAAAAACTCGTCAAATTGTTCTAGATTTAGATCACGGAAAGGCGGTTTAAGAGGAATAGGAAATATTAAGTATCAAAGCTAACGCTTAAACCTATTAAGTTATCAGCTAAATCGAATCAGTTGATTTATCGATATATTGATTACGCCGATTGCTAACAAAGGGTTTGCCATTTCGACATTTTGATTAGTCGCAAAACGCTCAAACGGATATTTGCCTATCAACATGACCATAAATCGTTCAATCGATTTTTTTCTCTAGCTGCTTTAGTTTCTATGAATCATCTACAAGTTTTATTTGTATAAATAATAATTCAACGCCTGCACAGGCCATGATTGCTTCAAGTGGTTTTTACACCATCATACCAAATCGGGTCTTATATATAATTATATAGATAGTACTCGAATGCATATATTGTTTATGCAAATGGAGCAGACAACAATTCTTAGTTTCAAAGAGATAAGGCTGCTTTTTAACTTCAGACTCTTTGACTCTTGATGATATACATATATCAGCTGTTTGTGTTTGCCAGCTTGTAGCTCTTTGCCAGACGTGTCAGGTGTCAATCCACAATTCACAATAATCACACACACACACACACACACACACACGAACACGTACACACACTAGGTAACTCCGTAGACTTGTTGCCGGCCGTTGAAATTTGCACTTGAGGCCAACTGCGAGCGCAGGTGAATGAATCAAGCACTATATAAACAAAAGTGCTGCAAAAACATATTTCTAGCTACATATATGTTTTTACATATGTATACACTACCCGAAGAGGTTATATAACTTTGTGATGGAATATGTTAGTTATCGAAGGAGATTTCTACTGGCTGAGAAAGTAGAAGTTGTAATTCGATCTTGGAAAAGATTATTCTTTTTGCTTCTTACACAGAAAAAAGTTTAGGCCTTGATATCATATCTTAATAGGAGATTTGTTTCACGTGATTATTTGTTTCTTCTTGTCCAAGCTAGACTTTAATGGGATTCTTATAATGAATTACAAATCAGCGACTTTCAAAGTATCTAATCAAAATTCATACTTAATATCTAGTCTAGTTAGTGTAAAGCTTTGCCTGATAAAAAATATAATAATTAATGCTTTGATTATACAAAAAGAGTATTAAATATTCAGCAACACACAATACTTGATACACATAAAGTATAACTTGCTTTTTATAGGGTTGGAAGAGACTGACAAGTCTTTGTGTGTGGTGCTTGCCTCGTTTTGTTGTTGTTGTTGTTGTGTTTCGCATTCAAAAATTGTAGTTGCATTGAAAAAGTGCGCGCAATTGCAAAGCCCAACTGTCGGCTCTTGCCAGTCCAACTGTCTCACTGTCTATTTGTCCCACTGTCTATTTGTCCCACTGTCTTACAGTTTCAACTATCCGACTGTCCCACTGTCTGCCTGTCCGACTGGCTCTTGTCGCGTTGGCTGCTTTGGCTTTTACGCTATTTCACTGGCGTTGGAGTGTTTGGCGTCTGAAGGTCTACTTGGCAGCAGCTTTCGAGTGTGTTGGCGTTGGCTTTTTACCAAACGCCGTCGACGTCGGCGGCTGCTGCTTAAATGAAATACGAGTGCAAACAAACCGCACAGCAAGTTTGCAGAAGAATGTAAAGTTTGTTTGAAAGAAAGCACATAGTTAAATACCCTAAAATATTGGTAATCAATGGAAAGGGAAGGGAAAACCTATAAGAAATCCTTGCTAGTTACGAAAAGATTGAAACAGAAATGAACTCGAAATATTAAAAAATTATTAAAATATATTAAGTCAATCACAAAAATACGATTATTTTAATGAATACCTTGAGTTTGCTTTTAAAACGCTTTTTTTCTCATTAAGTCACATTATTCTCGGCACAATAATCCAACGTGAATGTGAATACACATCGGCAAGTTTGTAGTTTAGTTCTATGTTCGATCGTGACACACAAAGTCAAAGGTCTTTGCGTGTAGTGTATATTTGGCCATAGGAGCCAGAGTACAGATCGAGATCAGTCAGATTGTGAGCTGCTTGCGGCGCAGTTTAAAGAATAATGGGACCAGCAGCATATTTACAAATATATATATATACTCATATGATTACTTATCCATATGAATGAATATACCTATATGTATAGTGAAATATGGCTGTGACTGGTTAAGCTCACGATATAAATTTGTATTTCGTTGTGTTGACACTTGGCTTTGGAATATGTTAAGTGTGTGTAAGTAAGCATCTAAAGCGAATTGGAATCGTTAAATAAATGTGCAACGGCAAACAAGTTGCCCAACATTTGCATAAAAACTGTCAGTCTGCAGCTAATTAATTCAATTAGAAAACTAGTCACAGCAAATCGATAAACAAATCTTGCAACCGATTTCACTTTCGTCACAAATGTTTTGCAGAACCAAATGGAAGCTGTTGAGATTCTCGAAATGATTGAACGGTTGCGGAAGTTTGTTTGTTGTTGACAGCTGGCTTTGACATATGACGATTCGACCGGACAGATAGGGTGAGTTCTCGATACTTGTCCGCTTCGATAATTGATTGGTTGCCATCGATAATACTGAATCTTTGTTATGCTGGGACGAATAGCTTATAAAATGCATCAACTTATTGCTTTAGCGTTATTATTGTTCACAAACATATATAGACAGATATATGTTTCGGATTGATAGTGTCATCGATAGTTTCCCAGACGGTTTCGATACATATGTAAATAGTTAGATTGGTTTTGAATAGATATGTTTGTAGATGGATAGGTTGCTTAGATAGATTGCTGTACTAATCAAACTAGGCGCTTAAGTTGTTGCCTCAGCTCATGGAGAGAATCGTTGAGCAACATCAACAGCAACATGGACACGGACACAGTTTATGGGCAATCTGTGCTCGCACAAAGCTCCTCTATAAATTTGCAATCAACTTTTATCAGCCACTGGCTGGCTGGGCTGGCTGTTTGAAGCCCCCATCCAGAACGTGCCAGCGCTAACGTTTCTATTCACACGCCTAAGACTGAGACGATGTTTGGGGCACCGGGGAAGCGGGAGACAGGTGGTTGGTGCAACAAGAATGGGAGCAGGAACGGGTACGGGAACGCGAACGCGAACGCGATTTAGCTTCATGGTGTGTGACTCTTGAAAGAGATTTTTATTCAGCTTCAGTTCAAGTTCGAGCTATGAGCGAAACGAAAAATGTTGCTGCTGCTCTTTCAGTGATAGATTGGCCCACATTCGTTGTGAGCCGCATTCGGCTGCCAATTTGCTGTGCAACGTTCGCAGCAGCAGCGGCAGCAGCACCAATCTTTTATACCCCCCCTTGTTGTTATAGTGCTTCGATATCAAACACTGAACAAAAAAAAAAAAACTTGGAAAATAGTTGAAATTGACATTAAATCAATAAAAATATTTTAGATTTTCATTAAATTTCCAGTTAGGCTAAATATATTTGCAAATTTTCAAACAAACTTAAATGAACTAAACAACTTTAAGATATCTAAAAGTTGTTTGTCCTTAAAAAATTAAATAAAAATAAATTCCTTTGAACTCAAATCAAGAAACATTTATTTAGCACTATTTTTATGTTATTAGACGTAGAATTAAGTTTCATCTTGAATTTAATCTCAGTGTATGCTTAGTTGTAGTCATCGCTAGAATCTCGACATTTCAGCATCATCGTCATCATCATCATCGTTTGTCGTTGTTGTTGCTGTTGTTGTTGTTGTTGTTGTCGTCATACGCTTTTGCCGTCGCCTTGGTAATCTTAACCAAATTACTGTGGTGTTCACAAACACGTTCTCTAAACGGTTTCATAATAACAACCAACCAAGAACGAACCAAGAACGAACAAAACGCTCTGCCGCAGAGCTTAAGAATTTCAAATGCGGACGTCTTTTAGCTTCCTTCTCATAATGCGAATGTGCAACAGCAGCTCATCGCATACGTGTATGAGAGTGTGTGTGTGTGTTAGTGTGTGTGTGCTGTTCTAATGCAAATTGCAGCAATAATTGGCCTATTATGCCACAGAGCCAGGCACTAGGTCGTACTGTACTCTATAACATTGTTGTTGCTGTTGTTTTTTTAGTATACCCTGGAATTACAAGCTAACAAAAATATGGTATAAGAATTAAGGGTATAGTTGTGCAGTGAAAAGATTCTAGGAAAAGTTGGGAATTCAAACAAAAACCTTTAAAAAATATTCAACTAGATTTTTGCTTTTGAATCTTCAAACTTCAGAGGGTATCACTTAGTTAAACTCACTCACTCATTATATCAGCACTTACATGGTTGTTAGTGTGTGTGTGTGTGTGGCACGCCCAACTTGCCAGCCCGCTGCAACGCCCCATTTGACGCAGCAGCATTTAATATATGTTTTAGTCTAAAAGTTGGCATTACAAAGCGACATTCAACCATCCGAACCAAATGTGGACAAAGAGAGAAAGAGAGAGAGAATTGCGACTTGAGCTTCGATGCCATAGGTCGCTTTGCAGACACATTTCGAGTGCTCATTAATTAGTTTTTGTGAACGCAGACTTAAATTAATGCCTAATCAAATTTTATTGAATTGTAAACCAGTCGCTGTATATTTTTTTTTTGTGTTGAAATGCAGATGCAGCCTAGTAATGTTTATATGCCATCTACATACACACACACTCACACATACATACGTTTGCAGAAGCTACTTTAGTTTGGCTTGGTAATTAATGTGCTCCAAAGCTGCCGACGGCATTAAAATTAATTTGATTTGCCAAATGGCTTAAGGCAAAAGGCAAAATGCCTTGGGAAGCAACCGAAAAGACACTGTCAGAGAGAGACAGAGAGAGAGAGAATGTTGTTGTTGTTGAGTTGTTGGTGGCGCTCCGAGATGCTGACAAGTGTCGGTTAGCCAGAAGAGCTACCTGCTCCTAGCTCTAAACTGCTCCTGACTCTGTCTGCCATTCCTGCTAGCTGCTCGTAGTCCTGGGTATTCTGCCAAAAATAGCAAAGCGAGCAATAACCACTACGAAAACATTAACGACAAACATCAAAAGCAACAAATTAAATGTATGTGGCTTGTTAATACCCTGTAATTTGGTATAAGTTAAACACAAAGTGTCAAAGGCAGCGTTTCAAGCAGTGCAAATTGCCTGGGAACAATACATCACTGCTTGCTCATAGCTGTAGCAAGCAGTGCGTTTGCCAAAAACAAATATTTTACTAAAGTGGAATTAAAAAACATTGATTTTGGAATGGGAATTATACAAATTGATCATATATATACTGCTAAAAAAAACTAGTTAAGTTTAATGTTTCCAGATTAAATAAAAGTTACTGTACTTTTCTTTAAGTTTCCTACAATTAAAGCCTAAAACTTACACAACTAATTAAGCCTACGCATTCGCAGGGTATAACAAATGAGCAACAGCTCGTTGCAATTTTAATTAACGGCTACGTCTGCGCATTAAAATTGTTTTGACTTTGTTAAATGCTTGCAAATCAAGAGGCGACATGAAAATTTACGCGCTCCTGTTGCTTCAACTGTTGTTGCCCAAAGATGAACTGCGATCTGGACGCCGAGCTCAGTTAAATGCTTGAAGTAGATAAAGTCTGAAATCGATATGTGGTGACCATTCGATGCGGCCATTTGCGATTCTTTCTTGCTAGCATGCCTACTACTATTTGGAATCTTGAGCCTGAGCTACAAACTGCGCATTACATCGAACATTGAGCCAAATACAACAATCAGCGGCCAAATGACCACAGCCGCTCCCCAAGCCAACAAGTCAAGCGATTTGTGTGTTGTTGCTGTTGTTGGCAGTTGTACACTGCGAGAAAGTATGAAGATTAGTTATTTGTTCAAAATAAAATGACTTTGTTTATTTAAAAGGCTAAGCAATATTTAAATTTATTTATTACAAATTAAAATTAATATGATAGGTCTCATTTTTTTAATAATTTTTTAAGAGAAAAAATATTTGTTGATTTTTTATTTAAAGTTTTCGAAATTTTGTGAACTTTTTTTAAACTTTTATTTTATTTTTTTTTTTAAGAAATTTGATTTTTTATTAAGTTGGAAACATCATTTTTATAGGACGTTTTTTATTTTTACTTAATTAATTTCTTTATTTTTCGATCAATTTAAATATGCATAAATAATTTCTGATTTATTAAATCTTTCTAAACTCTTTTCTCTCAGTTCATTCACAGCCCATTGTTAGCAACTTTTGAACCTCTCCCCCCCCGCTTAATGCCGTTCCATCCTCCTCCTCTTTGAGCAACGCGCAAATGTTCGCCAATGTAATTAAAAATGCATTTGCTGAGTTAAAGAGGCGCGTACGTAGACCGCCAACACTGTTGCTACGAACTGTTGCAGTCTGGAACAATTTCAACGGGAATTCGACAAACTTGCAGTTAGCAGTTGTTGTTTGCAACAAAATGCGGCAATCGACGATCAGCGTAAATTGTCGTGAATTAGCCGGGAAAATCAAATGTATGGCATTATATGTATGTAGGAGCAAGCGATCGATCAATGGATCGATCGCCTTCGCTTTCAAGTGCCGACGACTTAGTAGTACGCCTCTTCCTTCAACTAGTTGCACGTTGGCACTCGGGTCACGCCATGCCACAAAAATTATCACATCACGCATGCGACGTGTGTGACGACGACGACGACGACGACGACGGCGACAAAACCAACACAAACGCCAACTAAGTTTGGTTTGCACGCGTGAAATGTCAAAAGCTAAAAATGCCATTTGCAGCTATGTAACTCAATAGCATTCACACACACACACACACTCACACAGTTACTTCGAAAAGTATGCTCACACAGCTGAACAGTCTTTAATACAGTTGAACGCGTGCTGTGTCAGAGGCTGCTTCTGTTTTTTTTAGTTAGTTCGTGTTTGTTGCTTGATAAAAAATAATGCATTAACATTTATAATCCAGCTTAGATTAAGCAATTGAAGTGAATTGCTTAACGCTTTTGATCATGTTCTTGGCATATAATTTAAAGTGAACTTTGAAAAACAAATACAGTATTTCTATAACATAATAATAATCTTTAAGAATATTTAATAATAGATCACAGCATTGGGAATTAGATTCTCTTTACAAACAATCAGTTTTTATCCTTGAGATATGTTTTTACCATTCTAAAAAAATAAAAACTTGTACTAATCTAACAATAAACCTTTACAAACAAAAAATTATATTAGAAAAAAAATTATAATCATTAATATAGCACCTTTAAAAATATCTTTGAAGCTACCGTTAAGTATTAAACTTTTATGATATTTTATTTCATAATTATTTTTACAATGTTAAAACTTTGAACTTTTAAGAGCTTTTGGAAAGAGTTATTTAATAATTTTTTTTTAAACTGTCAAAAACATAAAAATATTGATTTGTTTTTAACACTTGCTGATTTTTTCAACACTTTTAATAGTTTTTATTTTAAGGGACGTGCCAAGCATAAATTGTGTTCAAAGTTTGACATGTTGTAAAATTATTGCATTTTAAACGTTAAAATTATATATTTTGCCTTACTTTGAATGATAATTTATGAAGCTATGGCATTGTAAGCTTTAAATGAGCTTAACTTATCAATTTTCAAGGCTTAAGTAACTTCTTAAGTTATTGTCATCCATATAATAATAAACTTTTCTAGTTCATCCAGCTTTTGAACCTAATCCACCGCCTCGTGCTCGTGATTTTAAATACTCTTTTTTTCTAGCACGCGTTCAACTCTGAGCACAAAGGTTAGGAAAGAGAGAGAGCGGGGGAATTGGAATTGTTGGCAAATGCAAAGTGCTCATGATTTGTTTCATTGTTGTCATTGTCCACAGCAGCTCCGCCTGATCACACACACACACACACACACACAACGTTTGTGTGTGGCGCACATGCAGATTGGCCAGAAGCGATAGCAACGATAGCCTTCCTTTTTTTTTTTGTAGCATTACTTGTATTTTGGTTTTTTTTTTGCGTCGTCTGTTTTCGGGTTGGGGTCCAGCATAAACAACAACTCCATTCCCGTTTCATTTGTTAGGCACATGAAAAATTTCCTTTTCAACGCGCCACGACAACAAACCAAATGCCGCGCACCTGCCTTTGCTGCCGATGCTTGCCTCCATTTTGACTCTGCAATGCAACATTTGCAAATTGGCAAGATCTCCATGTGTATGTATGTATGTGTGTGTGTGTGCACATATTTTATTGATGCATGTTTGATGTGACGCTTTATTTTCCTGCTGCCCTGTGCGCCCTCTCTTTCTATGCTCTCTTTCACTCTTCGCTGCTCCCACCCAACAACTGTCCAGCAGCAGCGTGGGCCGACTGCGCAGTCGCTGTCGTCGTTAACGTTGGCGTTTGCGTTTGCGTTCGCAATTGCAGCTCGTGTGTGTCGAATCGTTTTGCATTCGTTGCTGCAGGCCACATTCACATTTACTATATGTATGTATATACTCGCATTGTAATTCACACACTCACACAACTTCTTGTGCACGCGAAAAATTGTTTGTTTGTTTTATGCAAATGATCGCAACGTCGCCGGGGGGCGCGCAAGGCTAAGGCTCAGCTCAACTTGGGTCCAGGTTGTGGCTGCAGTCGTTACCTTTGCCTCTGCCATTTGCATCCCGTTTTTTTTTTCGTCGTATTTTTCGGCATCGCAATTAAAAACCGAAAGTGTGAATGGAATGAGAAAGAGAAGAGAATGTATTATGCTTAGATTAGATGTGAGGCGAGCGAAAGTGAAGTAACGGTTAAGCTCTGCTCACATTTGCATTAGCTGCGACGCGTTACAAAGCGGCTCCGCTTTAGAGTCTCTCTACTGTAAAGAGTTGATTTTGTGTTTGGCTTTGCGCTCATTAAATTTGTGACGCCTGCATCATTGACGCACAAAAAGGAATTGAAAAAGAAACATAAAAAAAAAAACAATGCAATGCTGCTCTCAATTCGAATTCGAATAAGTCACACGCACCAGCAACAACAACACCAAAATTGCAGGCAGACGACTTAAGAGAGAAGGTGGGAGTAGCAATTATATTAATAGCGCGTAAGCAAGGGGTATGCTCAGTACTCTCACGGCATTCAAATGATTTGCGTCGCGGCGTTTCGTTTTCTGCACTGTGGTCAAGGTCAAGGTAAAGGCACAGCTGCCTGTGCTCTCTGCACAATATTTTCTCCAAGCAATTGCGACTTTTAGCAATTTGCACGGTTCGGGTGTAAATCTGTGGCGCCGTTTCGTCTACTTTAGCTCTTTTCGTTTCTATTTTGTTAACTTTTTACTGTTTGCTGGCATGAGCGAGCGTGCAGCTAATAAGTGCAATATTTAGCAGCCAGTTCTCCTTCCCCTCTATTAGAACTGGCAGCTGTCAAAAACGTTTAGCTAGCTAAAGCTTAAGCTGCTGCTGTTACTGTTTTGGCTTCTGCTGCTTCGTCTTCGTTTGCTCAAGTTTTCACACATAACGCTGCTAGCGATACTGCCAAACGGATTCCCTAACTGTGCTTTCTTTATACGTGTGCGGGAGAGAGTGTGAGAGAGTGAGGAAGATACAGTTTGTTATTACACTGGAAATTTCCATTGGAAGTGAAGAGAAGACAAGATACGTCTGTACGTATGCAAAGTGAGTAAAAAAGCTTTAACTATTCTAGCTATTGCATTTCTTTAAGTGCATTTGTGTTTACTGCAAGTTTGACGCGTTGATTGCCAGGCAGATCGCGTTGCACAGTAGCCAGCTCGAATGTCAGCTACAAAACTCGGACTGCAGCACATCTGCATAAAAGGTCGAACTGACTTTTAGTTTGTTTGTGTTTGTGTGTGTGTGTGTGTGTTTGTTGTTGATTGATGAGGCATTTGCATGCGGTTGATTAAGATGAAGATGATCAGACGTAGCAAAATCCATGTCGTGAAAGTGTTTGCTACCTGGTGGGGGACAGCGGGGTGGGGGCCAGACAGAGTCTGAAGAACAACAAAACCAAATTTAACTTTCGCCTCGATTTTATTTAGTTTGCTTTGCTCGTTCGTCTGTCGTCCCGGGGGAAGTCAGAGGGCATGATTAATTGGACTCCCCGCAACTAACCAAATCTAGCCAAGTCTAGCATTTGTACCGAATGATTTCTGTTCACAATTAACCCACTGACCGCTGGGCGTCCGTCCATAAGGCCAACGATGATTTCCAAATTTTCCTATTTGGCTAACAACAACAACAACAACAACAGCAACAAAAAAGCGAAGCTGTTATTAAATGAATGAAGTAGTTGCGGCAAAAAAAAAACAAAAATGATTACAGTGGACTCTACCCAGTTCAATGATGAGGAGTTTTTCTCTTGTCGAAGAAAGTTTTTTAATGAGCCCAGAAGGAGCAAGGTCTGGCAGTCGCGTTCAATTTGCCATTTGCCTAACAGCATGGATAAAAAACATTCTAGTGCAAAAGCCGAAAACAATTTAGTTCCCATGAGAGGCGCACAAGCTGCAACTTGAAATTATACACTTAAAAAAATGAGAAGCAAGTTTGCTTTAAAGATTATTTCGGCAAGTTTTATCAAATTTATCGAAAGAAATTGATAAGATTACTGTTAGAATTTAGAATTGTTTTTGATTTTGTTTTCTCAGTGTATATTTACTCATATTGTCACGTCACGTGCGGTGTCAAAAGTGCAAAAAAGTTTATGCTTGTAATTAACTTTTTTGACTCGATTTAACTTTGGCCTGGCAACCCCCCCTCCAAAACAGAAAGTAAACCATAAAAAAAATACTAATAAAAATAAAAAAAAACCCCCCAAACCACCTCAATGTGCCACCTTAGCCTATAGAGACTATGAGTAACCGGTGGCATTTGTTGCCCCCATCGACAGGTGCACGTTGCTGCGGCTGCTGCTGGGGCTGCTGCTGGGGCGTTTTGCGATACCGGCTCGTATGTGGCTTTTGGCAGCGATTTCGATTTCGTTGCAATTAAAATTCCAGTGCAGACGGCCCGGCCACCACCGCCACTTGGACCACTTAGAGCTGAACTAAAATGAACCGAACCGAACTGAACTGGCGGTCCACTTGATTAACCATGGAATGCGTCGTATTCAATTTGTTTCTGCGTTTGCTTAACTCAAAGCTCAACAATTAAAATTTTCAGCGTGTTTCTAGTTAGTTTGTTGTTGTTGTTTCTCAATTTCAAGCTGCAAAATTGAGTTTATTTTTAATTGTGCATAAATCAATTTGACATGTCAACTAACTAAAATTAACGGCTGGGAAACAGAGTTAATAAAACTTTTAGGTTTTGATGCCTTTTTTTTTGCTTAAGCTTGGCTTGATTTAAGCTCTTAATACAATTTATAGCAAGTTCTTAAAAATTCCTAGCATCACAACCTTAACCCTAATCCTCGAATAATTGCTCGAAAAGCTCGAAAAACATAAATATTACAATGGTGAATGGTCAAATGTTGCCGCATTGTTGCTGCCGCTTTTGTCACGATGTCAAATCTTGCACTTAAATTAATCCAATGCTGCACTTCACACGCTGCCACAAAGTGGCTATTGCTGATGTGTGTTGTTGCTGCAACAACTTAATGCATGCCAATTGTCGCGCCTTCATCTAGATACACATTTGGCTAACAACAACCAACAACAACCAACAACAGCAACAAACTAACGAGGAGCCAGGGAGGCCATCAGTGCCAGCGGTGCCATCCAATCTCCGACAAGCCGCAACTCAAATTGAATGGCAAAAAACAAAACTTATTTTTTTTTTGACTATTGCAACAGAGTCACGTCTCTCCCCTATTACACACTCGCACTCGCACACACACACACACACACACACACACACACACACACACACACACACACACACACACACACACACACACACTCAAACACACACATGTTATGTTGCCGCTGGCCGTTGTCAGTCGTTGCCGTCTGGGCAGAAGCTGCCAGCTTTTCCTTGCGCTCCACCAGGCTTTGAGCTCTTAGCTGCCAGCTGCCAGCCTGTAAATCTGCATGCGCGTCGTAGTGTCAGAAATTTTTAAACAAAATAATTAAATGTACAGAGAATGCGGGAAGCAGCATTTAGCAGTGGTAACAGGGCGCTTTTGTGCCTGACTTAAAGATACCCTGTTTAAAATCTATAAAATTGACGCAAAAAACGTTAAGTCTTGCTCCCAAGAAGCTTGCGCAACTAACGAACTTATCGATATTAATCGATTAACAGTAAACGTGGGAAGCAGCAAGTAGCAGCGGTGCTAGTGTGCCTGACTTAAAGATATATTGCTATACACTTTGTAACTTACGGAAAAAGAGGTTTACACGTTCTCCTAAGAACCTTGCCCTAGTAACGCACTTATCGATACCTATCGATTCTTATCAAATGCTGAACTTCAAGGAAATGAAAACAACAAAATTTAATTTTAGCTTTAAGATGTCGAAACAAACTTTCATATTTGTATAACAGGCCTTATCGCTTTTAAAAAACAATCGAAAATGAATCAAACTAATTACAACGAAAACTTTAATTAAACAATAATGGCACTAAAAAATTAGAAACTGAAGTTGTCAAAAACTTTAAGTATGTTTAGGTAACAAAGTACAGTTTTTCGATTTTAATCGATTTCTTGCGAAATCAAAACATGTTTTACGTATAAGGTATTAAAAATTTAACAATGCAGAAAACAACCACTGGTTTACAAACTTTACGGAGATTGATTACATAAAAAGACAGACAGACGACAGACGTTTTAATTGACACAGCTTGTCGTCGAAAGTAAGGCCTATGTATATACTATAAACATATTTAAGACTTTATAGTTTTCAGTTAAAATCTTACTACTGCTGCCTTTAACCGAACAGAATTGCACATGTTTATTATACCCTTGTTAACCAATCTTTTTTTTTAATGGGTAAAATAGTATGTGTGTGAGTGTGTGTGTGTACAAACAGCATGGTGTGTGTCCCAACTATATATGTATATATATTCCCCATGCAAACAGATTTAGGAGGCGATGGGAGTTTGAAGGCGGTGGAGCGACAACAAAAGCGCGCCATCCGCATGCAAAGAAAAGATCCGCTAGAAAGTCATGTTCGTGCCGAGGCAGCTTGTAACCAAAAAAAAAAAAAGAAGGAAAAACAACAACAAAAAAACACAGCTCGTGGCTAGCAGAAGCAGCAGCAGCTGGAGTCGGAGTTGCAAGATCGGCCAAATGGCCAAAAAAATGTGCGCGACATGCCTGCTGGTGAGGCCAGGCCGGCTGCTGCGGCTGCTTGCTGCTTGCTGCCTTTGCCTCGGCTGCTGCATAATAATTTATGATCGCGTCGTCCAAGATGTGGGTTAATCGTGTTTTGGGCTAGTTTCAAAACCAATTCACCCGGGCCCGTGTGCCCGTTACGTACGGCTGCATTGGTGGTGAACCACTCACAAGCCAATTACTAGGTCAGAACCTGCAAGTCCTGATTTGTGCAGCAATTTTCATCCAGCTAGGCAACTAGACAGCTCCTCCCACAGTTACAGCTGCCGCTGTTGTTGCACTTACTCCAAGGCTGTCAATCATCTTCCACATGCTTACCAACCAACTAACTAACTGACTAACTAACTAACTAACTGAAAACAAGTAGCGCAAATGGAGCATTAAATCTTTTTAACTTTTTTGTTTTTGTTTTTTTTTGGGCCAACTGAATGCGTAGCCAAGTTAAGAAATGGCAACTCCGGCCAACTTCTCCACGCACGACTTTTGCCAAGTGCCAGGCAATTTGCCGTGGCCTCTTGCCCCCTGTTTATATGCATCCATTCTCCATTCTTCGATGCATTCATTCTCTCAGGCTTGTCTCTTCCGTTGCCTCCATTCTCATTCTCATATTCCCATTTGCCATTTTAGCCATGATGAGCCGCCAAAAAGCAATAAAATATCGTTTTATTAGCATGCCGGCCAAATGAAACGTAACGAAACGTTGCAAACGGGTGGAGGCGGCAAGCTATTACACTCGAAACAAATAATGGGCAAAAAACATAAATTAAATTGCATATAAGGATAAACTGAAAATTCTATATTGGATCAATAAAAAAAAAAAACAATTTTATTCTATGAATTTTCTTAATCTTTACTTGTTTCCCTTTAAGTAAGAAGTTTTCTAGCAGTGCAGCTATTATTAATGGTGTCCCTCCTGTATGTGTGTCGTCTCTCTAGCATAAGCATTGTGATGATAATGGTGCTGCTAGTTTTTGGTGTTGTTGGTGGCATAAAGCCGCGTCGTCCTCGCGTCGACAACAAACACGAGCCATATGCACTTGCCAAACGAGTCCGCGCTGCCCGCTTGACTTAATTCTTAATGAAAAGCACCAGCTGTGGCACAGCACTTAACTTAAAAGTAGCTAAAGTCTCCTCAAAAGAGCACTGCGCATTGCAAAAGGGTAAACTACTACTGATGCTGCCGATGATGTTGCAGCTTCTTGCATTTAGTATGCAGTTAAATATTCAAGTCGCAGTCTCGCCGAGTCTCTATGGGTCTGTGGGTCTGCGTGGCAGGCGAGACACGACGCCGGCCTCTGAACAGAATTTATGCATATGACCTCAGTTATTGACATAATTTCGTGGTCGAATCGCATTGAAAACGAAATGTGCGCATTAAAAGGCAGTCAGTTTTCAGTTTATTTTTTTTTGCAAGTTGCAGTTGCAGTTGCAGTGGCGTAGTCAAGAGAATATATTATGGGAATAATGATGGATTTTATAATAATTAAGTTGAATATTTTAAAGCTTTTCAGCTTGTTTTCTTTGATTTATTTCTTGGTAATAAATTCAATGCGGCATTAAAATAAGTTAAATCATAGTTGCGCCCCTTCTTTCCACCGCTCTCTACTCCACTGCATCTCCTGGACTGGAGATGGTGCGAATCAATGGTGTTTTTTTATTTTATTTTTTATGTTTGGCTTGGTTTCCACTTCTCTGCTCCTTTGTAGCTTGCTGCTGCTGCTGCTGCTGCTGCCACGCTGATTGTGCAAATGTTCACGCTGCTTTGGACAAATGCGCAAATTTGTATGTTTCCGCAAAACGTTGCCTGGGATCTCAGCTTGAGCTCGAACAGAAGGGGGCGAGGCGGGGCGAGGCGAGGCGCGGGGCAAACAGGTGATTATCATCCAGTTTGGAGGCTGGGAGCCAATCTCGGCGCATTTGTCAAATTTCCCACTTAATCCGACGCGTCGCTTGGCTTCGCTCGCCAAAGCCATGGAAAATTGTCGCGCAGCCAAAAGAGAGGCACCCCACGGTGCCCCCCTTTTTATTCGGCTGCCACCGCTGCTGCTGCTGTTCAACTCGAACTCGAGTCGTGTCGGTTTTGTTCGGTTTGATTCGGCTGCTCGAAGCGAGGCGCTTTAATTGGTCTTATGAAATGGACAAAGTGCGAAATGAGTTATGCGCACGCGCGCACCCGCCACAGCACACTAAGTGCATGTGTATCTCAGTTTCTCTCAGTGTATGTGTGCCCAGACCGATAATGAACGCATGTGGGAATTCGAAAATTGGATTTGGGTTTTGTGCAACACACACACACACACACACAGCTCGCTGTTGCCACTTGTGGCATTTCAGTGCCTCTCTGCCACATGCCTCATACGGCTGCTGCTGCTGCTACCCGTTAGTGTGTGCACGCAAAGTATCTATTAGCGTCGCCTTTGCTCGCCAGAGTCAAACGGAATCTGTTTAGCGAGCTTTGTGCTCTTTTCATTTGTGCCAGCCTCCTTGCCACTTGCCACTTGTCTCTCGATGCTGCCTCTTGTTGCGTCGAATTATCTGTTAATTTGTGGCAATTTAGAGATTTGACGATACGCTAAATGAAGCGCATTGAGCAACTGATAGCTCACTGATAGTTCCCAAAATATGGAAAATGAGGTGGTGAACTTGGGTTTGGTTGGTGAAATGGATACCGAAATACGGGGCTGAAGTTAAGGGAACACATCTTTAACGACAATACAAACCCTTATACAGGGTATAAACTAGTTAAGCAGCCGTTTACTTATTATTTAAGTTGTCTACTTAAATGCTATTCTTAGGCAATTTAGAATGAAGTCTTCGCTTTCTGGTTTGAAAGGGCGGAATGTTAACGACTTTGTACGCAAAGTGACAGTGACAGGAGGACATGGACAGGCTTAATAGCTACATCAAACCGAAATGGGCGTGTCCGTTCACACAAGGTATAGCCAATAGCCAATGTGGCCAATGGTTCCCCGACACCGCGCACAGTGGCACAAAATGCATGAAAAATTGCCATATGCATTATACATTTTTATGGTCTGACGTAACCAATTAGCGGCAGTCGGCCAACGCGTTGACGTTTCAACCGAAAATTCAATTTGCCATTCAAAATAATTTCCGCAAACGCAACGTTAACAGTCAAAACAACTTAAAAAACTCTTTAAGTGCAACTGTTGTTCGATTAGAGGATACCCTGCAGATACTTTTCGAGTTTGAAGTGCCTTCAAACATTTACTAAAACTACTTTCGTTTTCAAGTTTGTTGCCTAAGTCTTTTATATAAAGCTGGTGTCAAATCTGCCTCTCAAATAGTTACAGGGTATAATGACGCTATGCATATGACTTTTTCCAATTATCAAAGCCACAAACAAGCTACAGATCGTTGCCGAAAGGGCGGAGATAGGAAAGTTGAACTCGCTCTCAATACGCAATGCGCAATTTTTCAAAAGGTTTTTAAGTGAAGAGCCCCAACGAAATTACGTTGTAATTTTTGTAATTTCTGTAATTGCCTAATTCTGATTAATTTGAATTGACGAACCAACCAACCAACCAACCATCGAACAAGCAACCAGCAAAAAAACAGCGAACGAAGTCAGCGAGAATCGCAACTGGAGCGCCGTAGCAACTTTGTAGCCATAACGTATAGTCAGACCGCAGTTACCTTACCCCTAACAACAACAACAACACTGTGCCGGCTTTAGAGGTAGTTGAGTTTTTTGTTGTTGTTGTTGTTGTTGTAGGGTCCCTCGACGGCGAATTGAGAGGTCAAAACTGAAAATTATGCGCCATTGTTGGCAACAGCAGCACAGCAGTCGCGGATTTATCTCAAGCAGCAAACCGCAAACGTAATCCTTACTTATGCGCACTTGGGCATTGAGCTTGAGAGTCGCAGAGTTTCAATTTATTTGCGCCTCGCAGTGCGTGGCTTCCTTTAATTTGATTAAAATTTATGTAAAAATCTTCTTCTTTCTTAACGCATTGCTGTTTGCTTTTCTCTTTGATAAATGCCAATTCAAAGGGACGCTATGAGGGCCACTGAACCGAAAGGCAGCTCGAAAGTTATTTTTAGTTAAGAACTATGTGTTAAATCGAACCAGAACACAAAATATATTTTGTTTTCCTTTGCAAACTCTAAAAAATATAAGTAGAAAATAGATTTTATTATTGGAAATATCGAAATAGGTCTTTCGTTCTCACCCCCTCCAATGTCCTTGATATGCGTTTGTTATCGGGAATCTTGGCGACAAGGTCGCTGGGTTAATGCGCCACCAACAGACGCAACAATAACTCAATTAAATACTAGCCCATTAATCATACGCCATGTGAGACACCGTCCGATGCATAACACCATAGAGAAGAGCAGATGAAAGGGGAGCAAGCACTCTCTGCCGCTGCCGCTGCCGCTGCTGTTGCTTTTGCTGTGAAGCCAGCAAATGTGTGAAAATCTCCCGTGGCGATGAAAAATTAAATGCAACTCTAGGCATACATAGATCATCAATGAAATTTAATATGCGCAAGCAGCAACAACAAGATGAATAATAATAATAATCACAAGAAGAAGAAGAAGAAGAAACGAAGCAGCGGCATCATCATTGCATCCAGAGCAGACTCTCTCCCCCAATCCACAAGCTCAAACCAAACAGACCAAAAATAACATAACAAAAAAAAAATTATAAACACAGACAATGACGTTGTGTAGCTTAATTAGCCAAACTTGTTGCCGCACTAGATGTGAAAGTGGATGGGGGGTTGGAGAGAAGGTGGCAAGCAAGCTACCCGCTGCCGCTGATTAGAATACGTATATATATGTATATATAAAAAGTTGGGGCGGGGGAAAACCCGAACGAAAAATATCATTTATGTGGCAGCCTAATGAAGTTGTTCGCTGCGCTGTAGCCGCAATTAATCAAAACTCTAATCAAATGGAAAAATGGAAATTAAATGGCCACAAACAAATAAGTGCGTTGCAACGAATGCTAAATACACTTTGTTATTATAAAGATTTAATAATAAATAAAATATATTGTACAAAGGATTTTGTCAGACTTGAAAAACTTGGGATATTTTTTACAGTAAATGTTGGTTTAATCTAGTTAAAGCTTAACACAAAACCAACTTATCTTTTCTAACTTTTATATCAACACTTAATGATTCTTAATAGTGATACGGAAAATGCTTAGATTATGGGAAGAAAAAAACTGCCTAAGTGGCATAAGTAAATAAATGAGAGCTGCTTAACTTGCAGTGAAATCTGTGATCCAACTAGCTGGCAATCATCATTGGCCAAGTTGCTGTTGATTGGGAGTTAGTTTTACATAAATATTCAAGGTGCAACTCTCTCTTTCACTAAATGAGCTAGCTTAACAAATTGCAAACAAGCGCAATTTTGTGGAATGTTTAACAAACTGTTGTTTAATGCGCAACTATAATTTATGCAAAATCCGGCTACTGAAGCAGCAGCAACTGAAGCAGCAGAAGAAGAAAAAGTGCTTGGCAATGCAAGAATACCAAGAACAAATGCGACTTTTGGACATAATGCGCGAACTTATGCAAATCGGAAAGAAACAGCAAAACAACAGAGACAAAAAGCGAGAGAGAGAGAGAGAGAGAGAGAGAAGGCCAGTCCTTGGGTCTAAGACGAGGCATGACTTATGCCTGAAATTTGTCTAGTTGTCAGTAAATATGGGAAATCAGTTTACAACATGCGTGCCACGGTTGCCACAAGCAGCAACAGCAGCAGCAGCAGCAGCCGCAGCCGCAGCCTTGGTTCCATCCAGATCCCAGCCTCAGCTCCAGCTTCAGCTCCAGCTTTAGCTCTTTGGCGACGACAGCGACATTGAGACTTAAGCGGAAGGCACAGCAGGAGCATAGATAGCAAACATCAGATAGACCCTGAGACTCGTAATGGCGACAACAACAACAAAAGAAGGAAAGACAAAAAAAAAAAAACGAGAATACAAAAACGACAGCGACAACAAATCCAAGACTCTGAGCAATGGGCAGCAGGAAGAACATGGACCATGTTGCTTGTTTGTGCCTCATGATGATGCTGCTGCTGCTGATAATGATGATGATGATGATGAAGAAGCCGCCTGGATGGGTCCCTGGATCTCTGGACACAGCAACAGACACAGACGAAAGACATAGCATAGATTGATGCCTGCGTCCAAGCCGCCAAGTTGACTATTGACTATTGATGACTCGTCAGGGTGGAGTACATGACAGTGTGTGTGTGTGTGTGTGTGTGTTGGTTGTGTGTGAGTGTCATATGCATATGAGGCCATATGAGCCTACAAGTTCCAAGAGATTTAAGATCTGTGCACCTATAAGGATAATGCGCAAACACACGCAGGTTGCTGGCCAAAACGAAGAAGAAATTTGCATTGCAAAGTCACTAGAGAAACAACAGAGTTACTACTTTGGAGCTACACTGTAGAAAAAGTAAGATACAGTCGATCTTCCATATAACAAATTTCAAAGGGAAAAGAATAAATTTCGGGTTTTTGAAAAAATTCTTAAGTTAGAATGGTTTTTTGACAAAACCAAATCGCAGTATTCTGCAAACTTTGTTCTACGGAAGTGCGTTATAAAGAAGATCGATTGTATATAATATACTGAAGAAGTTTCTATTGTACAACATTTTTACCGATTTTTATCTAAATAGGACGCCAAGGTCAACACCTTTTTTCCAAGTGCATTCTAACAGTGTGTGAACCAAAAAAAAAAAAGAAGCAATAAGTGACTTTGTCAGTGGACATACTTGGAAGGTACTTGGTAAGAAGTTCGTTGAACTTTGCATAATTCTCACATTTAAGTCAAGCCCTAAAAACACATACAATACCTTAAATTTTTGCATAATTTGCTTGTTTTGTTCGAGCAAAAACATTTGAAAACGACACAACAATCAATCGATCAGAATGAGATCAGAGCAAGAATCATTATACTATAACAAGATCAATAGAATATAGTTATGGGCCTTTTTAACAACTTCCCTCGGATCACATTGTGTGGCGTTAGCGAGCGAAAAGGAAACGGGACGGGGGATATAAGAGATTTAAATAAATTTCGCATAAAACCAAGTAAATATTTAATTAGCTGTGTTGTGTACCATAAATTAACCGCTAGAATTAATCCCCAGCTGGAGTCAATTAGTATTTTATGGCGTTTTTATTGACTGCCAGAGCCCACAAAAAAAAATATCAAGCGACAACATTTTCGGCCATTTGAACAAAGATCAAAAGAAAATGAATTGACCACAAAACAGAAAAAAAATAAAAAAACACGCTATAACATACACATTGTTCAACCAGAAAAACACAAAATTACGAATTCATTTCTTGTTATTGAAATATATATTTCTATATATAAATATAATGCCTACTAATATTTATGTGCGTAGCTTAACTTCATTAGCGAACTAGTCGCTAGCTGTCGCTGGGAACCCACCCAAGTGGCCAAAGAGCTAAACTCATGTAATTGGAACGCCGTCTTATCAGCTCGACTAAATACTAAATGCCACACAAAAACCTAAGACACTCAGTCAGTCGCTTGCCATTCATTGGCTTGAAGTCAAGTTCCAGTCGAGAGGCCATACCAAGTTAAACTTAATAACGAAAGCGCTTTTCAATTAAAAACAAAACAAAAAAATGCTCAAAAAACAGCAGGCGCAGAACAAGTTCGGTTGAAAGAAGGGGGGGCATCATCCGCATGAAAAATCGAACAGAATGTGTGCTCATTAAAAATTCGCATAATTTATAGATTAATGAATGTTGCCGCCGACATATGGCCGCGAGGTCGCGATTGCCACAGCTACCGAAATAAAATAGCGATATTTATGTCAACAAGATTCGCCCTCTCGCTCGCTCTCACTCTCCCCTTTTCTGTAAACTGTCAACAGCGGGGGCGATTGGCAATAAGAATATCGATTGGTGGCATAAACACGATTCAAATGATGTCTGATGAGTTGGCCGACAGCCAATGAGGAGCAACCAAATTTGCATAGGGCAATAACAAAGGATAAGATGACTTGGCAGGCAGGAGTGAGAAAAAATCAGCTCAAATGTGCTCTAAAATATTCCTTGTATTAGTTGACTTTAAATTTAATATACCCTTTCTCTTATCAAATTGCTTGGGTTTTTTATTCGAAAGTTATTGAAAAGATTCTACAAATATTTATCCCTTTTGCGACTAGATACCCTATGCTTATTAGGTGAACGCATCTATAGTAATGCAAATGGGTAATAAATTCCCATATTTATTGATGGAATTAGAATGCCCACTGTCTCATAACAAACAACCCCATCAACAATGGCAGCATTCACTAATCGAAATTTATGAGCCCAAAGATACCCTTTTTTGGCAAAGGGCTATGTTATACAGATTTCTATGTATTGTTTCGATTCACATTTGAAATTCTTTTTTAAAAATCATTTAAATAATGCCCAACATTTGCTAATGTCTAATTGGGAATGCTTTAATTGAATTATCATAAAAAAAAACAACATTAAATAAATTAAGTATCATTTATATTCAATGTCTGACAGTTATAAAGCTTTCAGAATCGATGATAATAAATAGTTCTTACGCAAAATAGGAAACTTGTTTGTTTTCAAATGTGACTTTACTAAATTGGTGAATTTAGAGAAAGTAGATATGTTTAATTGGCTAAAGGGTATATGAATAATGAAATGAATACAAAATTATAATTAATAAAAAAAACAACTTGACATTGTTAAATCACTTTTCTCGAACTCCAAATTCCATTTCATAACTAAAAAGGTGATTGAACTTTGATTTGCAAAGGGTTTTTAAAATACAGGGTATAGCTGGCCAGAAAGAAAAAAGCCGAAAAGTATATGCGAGCGCAGCAGCAGCAGCAGAGGAAGGAGTCTTGTTGGCAAATGCAACACACACAGCCAGGCAACCAACCCAAAGCAAGCAAGCAACAACACTGGCAACATGTGGCAGAACAACAATTTATGATGTTGCCGCTGACAGGCGAATGTTGTTTGCAGTTGTTGATGACGATGATGATTCCAAGGATGCGACCGACAACAGAAAAAACGAAAAACAGCAACGAAGACGGCCGGCCAGCTATTGATTTTCGAGGCGAATAAATGGCCCGGGCCAGCTTCCACTTCCACTTGCCGCCTGCCCCCCCCCTCTACTATCTGCTTTCAAGCTGTTTAGCTGTATTTTTTTTTGCAGTTGTTGCAGCATTTTTGTTGTTGTTGTTGTTGTTGTATTCCTGATATAAGTTAGTTTTGCATATTACTTGCATGATGGATTCCGCATCGGATTCGTTACGTTTTGCGTTGCCGTTGCTGTGTGTGGGCCCAAAAACAGCGCGTGCATGTTGTCCCCGAACAGAGAGAATCTGAATTCTATTTGGTTGCTTGTAGCTTAGATTTTCAAATGTCGTCACATAAGAATGACAACAGCGAACAGTTTGAAAGATCTGGATGCGCTGCCAAATATTGTTGATACCAAATAGATAGCCTAGCTGCCTGATGTTGATGTTTTGATGTTGACGCTGGCTGCATTCAAAGTCAACATAAATCTATCTAAGGCAAATACAAATGTGTTCATTGCCATAAACTTATTTCCATTTTATTTGCTTGAAATAATTTATTTATCATAAAAAAACAAAATAATATCTGTCATTTGCAACGCAGAGAAAATTCGTGATATGCCAAAGATTTAATGTTGTTTGTCTCCTAAGTTGTCATAAACTTTTATGCTAAGTGTACTTAACCCCAGTGGGGGCTTCGGCTTTGACACTCTGTGTGTGTGTGTGTGGGTGGGTGGCTTCGTTCGATCAACGATCAACGATCGACGATCAACTGGCACACACATTAAGATATTCAACTCGCTAATGCCACAAATACATACATACCATAACACACTCACACATGTACTTTTCAAGTGGCTGTCAGAGTGTCGCTCTTGTTGTTGTCGTTGTTGTTGTTGCGACTCATTCATTTACAAAGTGCAAATGCAAGCCGACAGCTAAGCGACGTCATTTAGAGTTTTGACAAGCGGCACAGAACACAAATGGCCACAAATGCTTAAAAGAACGCCCTCAAATTGCTTCAACGACGCCGACAACTAACCAGAAAGAGAGAGAGAGAGAGAGAGAGAGAGAGAGAGTTAAGAGCTTTTGCCACCAACGTGCATTCCAACTAAAATACAAACCCCCAAGTGAGAAATTAGTCAAGTTAAATAGTTCATTACGGCAAGTTGCACTGTAAATGGTGCATTAAGAACTTAGAACTTTGTTAGGATACATTTTTACGTAATTTTAAGTCGAAATCCTAAAAAGAAACGAATCTCAAGGGGAAAAGAAATAGGAAAAGTTCGGAAAATAGTATGAGACTTTGATGGAACCAAATTGCAGAGTTCTGGAAATGAATTGTGTTGTATAGAAAACGTTTCTTATATGGAAAATCGATTGAAGAACGATCGAACGACGAACACACAAGAACGATGTAGATTTACTGTATTTGGTCTACACTGACTGGCTGCTATCAAAGCACAGCCGAAACGTTGAGAGTTTGCATTCTTATTTATTTTGGGAAACCTTTTCTAACATCTAAGTAGAAAAGTTAAGAACGATAACTGTTATTTACTTAATAGCATTGCTCAAAACCCAATATACCTTTTTTATTTATTATCTCTTAAGGAACAGCGTATAACAGTATAACAACAAAGCAGCAACAACAACAGAGATCAACAATAACAAGAGGAACAACAACAACAACAACAACAATTGACGATGGCACGCACATTTCGTGTACGATTCCCAGACAAATTGCAGAATTGGCGAATGCCTGAGAATTCAGCGGAATCGGAATCTACACTATGGGATCTATGGTGGTCCTTTTGGCCGCAAAGCAATACCAAGTTGGCAGTGTGTTGGGTGGAAATTGGTAAGTTTTGTATTAAATCTGGGATAGTATAAAATGGAATGGGTTTAGGTTAAAGCTTGAATATTTTTTTTTTTAATGGATTTTTTTTTTAATGGGCGGTGGGCGCCAAATTCGCACATGTTGCGTAAGACACATGCAATGTGGCATTGTTGTTGTTGTTGGACCGCACAATTTTGGTAGCAATAGCAACAAACAATAACAGCAGCAGCAGCAAAGAGGGGGAGAGACAGACAAAGAGAATGAGAGAGGTTGGGGAAGGGTCTGGTCTGTTGAGGTATGCTCAGCATACCAAACACTAACGCCAAAGCGCACTCCATACAACCACTTCAGCACTACTGCACCACCACTCGGCGGCAAACAACAACAACAACAGCAACAGCATTGAGTGAACTTGTATACAGGTGAGCGAGAGAGCGAGAGAGAGAGAGAGAGAGAGAGAGAGAGAGAGCCAAGAACCGGTTTATGCTCATATGCGCTCCTCTCTATTTTTTTTTGGTTTTGTGTAGCTAATTTACATGCCTGTACGAGTGTGTGTGTGTGTTGGTTTCTTGTGGGCAGCACACTTGGCGAGGCGTTGGGTGCAATGCTGGACTTGACTTTTATGCTTTTATTGCCATTGAGACAGAGAGAGAGAAAGATAGAGAGCGAGAGAGAGAAAAGCAAGCACGCACGCACGACTTCAACACGACTTGAGCACAACTTAAGCACGACTATCGCTTATGCGTGTGGGTGCTCTCACCAGAGAAATAGAGAGCGTAGATCTTTCTCTCTCTCTCTCTCTCTCGATTTGTGGCTAATTGTGGACCTGTCGTCGCTGTCTCTTGTTGTTGTTGGTTGTTGAGATCCTTTTAAAATTCTTGTCTTGCTCTGTGCTGGTTGATGCTGTGTCGTCTCCGTTTTGGCATTCATATGCAATTGCCATGATGCAGGCCAAAGAAGCCCAAGACGACCGCGTGCTGTGCCAGCGAACTCAGCATAGAAGGAAGAAAATAAAAAAACCATACATACATACGTATATGAGATGCTGAGAGAGCTGAGGGCTCTGCAAAGATCAAACCAACCAAACCACTTTTGTTGAGTTTCCAGCAAACGCCAACACACCACAGCAACACTAACACACACACACACTCTCTCAGTCTCAAGCGAAACTCAACACAGCTTGCCACATGCACTTGACCACACACAGGTGAGTTTGGCGGCATTTGCGGCATCTCTTGCATAGGGAGAGCGAATTGAGAATTCATTTGATTTCGAGAATTCAGTCTGTCGTTTGTTTTCATCGCCGAAGCATTGAGCCAAAGCAGCGAGCGGATAAATTCACGCAACTTGTGTCGCTGTCTGTTGTCGTCGTCGCGTTGCAACAACAGCAAACAACAACAACAACAACACCAACAAAAATACAGAATCAAACTGTATGAAAAAGCAAAAGAATCACATAAATCGATTAAGTTATCGATTGCAAGTGTGCATAAGTGTTATTTACAAGTGCAGCATTTTAATTTGTTCAGAAATCCTAAAAAAAATTCCTAAAACGAAAAGAATACAAAAAAGTATTCTAAGCCACAGTAGTAGTAGCAGAAGAAGAAGAAGAAGTCTCTCGTGTACTTGCTGCTGCGCCTCTTCGCGTTTCTGGCTGCCCCTTCGTAGCTTTCCGCGTTTGTCGCCGCGGTTTTTTATTTTGTTTTCGTCGGCGCTCGTTGCGATCTTCGTCGTCGTCGTCGTTGAGTTCGTCGCATCGTCGTGCCACAAAAATGTAAGAAAATATTTCAAGCGAAATAATATGAAAACCGATTCGGAATTCAAGTCAATGTTTTGACTGAGTTTTGAGAAAAACTCGCAAAGAAAATAAGAAAATTGCAATATTTGCATTTTAATTAAATTGCTAAGAATTTACGAGTCTCTTACGCGCGCGTGTGTGTGTGTTTATGCACCCTGAAACAACAACAACAACAACAAAATACACACACCAAAAAATATATAATCAGAAGAAAAAAAAAAAAATTACTACAACAAAATATATAAGAAATAAACCAGAAAAAGGCGAAAAGAAATATTGTTCAACAAGTCAAACGAGTTCTTTTGGCTCGCTTTGGCCGTGTGGCCAGCAACAGCAGCAGCACCAACAACAGCAACAACAACAAATCGACTCAACATCGCATTTGGTGGCAGTGGCAGGCAGCAAGTTTTGTTGTTTTGCGCCTTTGGTGAAAAATATTGACAGCATTTAGCCAACAAAACGTAAGCAAAAAAAAAAAACAACGAGGCATATAAAAAAGGACAAATAATACATAAGGACGAGTTGATGATAAAAATTTGAAGCTCTTGAGACTTTTGTAGGGCAAAAAGAAAAAACGATGAGAAAACCGCTGAAAAGACAGTCGAGAAAGTACTTAAAAAAGTTGTTTACTCGATTTACAATCAAAATACGCATTGTACGTTGGCTTAAAACGCGAAAGTTGTGCAAACCAATTAGCTTTTTTCAATTAGGTAAAAGGTAGCTACAGCCAACAAGTCGAACAACAACAACAGCAACAACAACGGCAGCAGTAAAAACAACTTGAAATAGTCAAATTGGAAATTGAATTTGAATCGTTAAATGTACACACAAAAAATTGTTAGAAAGAAAAGACCTTTTACTTTACTATGTATTTCATTTTTACCTACTGCTCGTCTTTTGTTTTTTGTTTTGGGGAAAAATGTGGAAAAACACACGTACGAATTGTGTCGAATGTTCTTAGCAATTGATTTGGTTTGTTTTCTTTCTACCTGCTCAAAAAAAATATCACTCAATCGGTGACTTATCGTTATCTAGCGAGCAATACGTGCATTGAATGAGCAAAAGTGTCGCCGAAACCTGCAAAATACCTGGAAAAATCTCACACAACGAAAAAAAAAACCTGAAGGCATTTTTTTATTTTTTCGTTTTGTTTTTGTACTGTCTGCTTTAGTTTAGAGTTTTTTTGTTTGGGGCGTTATAATAAGAAAAAGAAAAGAAAGAAAGAAAAAGAAGACTCAGGAAGTTTGTTTCAGCCGTCGTGCTCGGATTTTTTAATGTTATTTCCATTAAAATAATGCATTAAAATGTTTCCCTCTGAAAATTACATGAAATTATAATAAGCTGGTCATTTCTGTGTGTTTGTGTGTGTGTGTTGTGCGTGTGAGGTGTGTGTAGGCACTTATAAACCAATTTTCGTGCTGCTGTTAAAAGCCAAAATAGCTTGACATTAAGCGTTAAGAGAGACTCTGAATCTAAAAATGACTAGGGAAAACATTTGGGTTAACAATGGAGGCGAGTTCTCTACAGTTTTTTTCTCTTTTCTTATTTCTTTATTGTTGTTTAAGTTTTATGGCCCTTAATTTACACTTCCTTCCAAATGCGTAGCACAACAGAAGGAGAGTGAGACAAACAAAAATGAAGAAGATGATAAAAAAAAACAAAAAAAAAACATAGATCTTTCTGATCGTTTGTCGGCAAACCAAAGGCATAGCGGCAAAGCGAGCTCGAAGCGTAAAGCAAACAAAACATAATTTTCATTTCCCATTTTATCTCTCTCACTCTCTCTTGCTATCCCTCTCTTTTTCTCTCTCTCTCTCTCTCTATTGCTCTGCATATTTTTTTTTAGCCTTATCAGAAGCTAACGGCTTTTCTTTAATCTTTTAATCTTAATGCGCCAGTGCATCGTCAGCTGTGTTTGTGTTTCTGTTTGTTTTTGTGTGTTGCGGGTGACTATTGTGACGTATGCGCAACAGCAAAACAGAACGAATGACTTAGGCAGCGAACTTGCAAAATGCAATTTAATGCGCTTTAAATTGCTTAAGTTGTTCGCGGCTGCGTCGTCGTCGTCTCTCCCGTCTAATTGCAGCAATGATTAGCGCTATACAAACAACAAAAATTACGCTTTAATCTGTTTTTTACACACACACACACATACACACACGGTTTTGTGTATGTGTGTGGACCACACGCGCGCATCGTGCGCCATGCCACAGAAAATTACATTAGACGTGAAACGCGCCCCGGAAAACTATTGCTCTTTTACTGGAAAATGCACGCAACTAGACACCCGCCCCTGCCCATCCATCCTCAACTCGATGCACCAGCATCTTGGCCACCTGCTTTTATCCAAGCAGGCATTAAGAGAACCAACAACAACAACACAACACCCGCTCATCTCTTTGCCCTCAGCAATGTGCAAGAAGCGTTCAGCGCTCAGCGCTCGGCGCTAATTTCTTTGTTGAGCCTCATGCGAGTTGGCATCGTGGACATACGAATGTGCTAGGCTGTGATTAAGTTTAGAATATGTTCATCGTTTTGTGCAAGTGTCTTCATCTGCGGCAGCCGAAGAATAAGCGGTGCAAGGCGGAGTAAGGAGTATGGAGGATTATGGTTTTGCCAATTGAGTGTGTGCCTGTCGGCTGCTCGATCATATTAACTACGATTATATAAACAATATATATAGTCACTTTTTCTATAAAACAATAAACAATGTTAATTCCAGAGCACAACTCTAATTGGCAGTCACTGTAAATGCGCATTCTTTTTTTTACACACACACACACACACACACATATATATACACATGCACACGGCAATCATGCAAAATGGATTAAACTAAAATTGGTATAATAAAAATTGTGCATTTAAAACATAAAACGAAAAAGGCAGGCAGCATCATGCACTGCGTTTATCTAGTCGTGTTATTTGTGTGCATATCTTTTTAAGAACCCATTTATCTTTGAGATTATTACAGCAAGGCGCTGCAGAGCATAACTGAGCTTAAGCTCTGCTACAGGCTCTATCTGACTTCTTTAGTTTCTAAGGAAAAAAAGTTACGTTAAACGTAAGACTTAAGCACCGAAATTTACATGAAGTTCATTTTAAATTTTTGTATGATTCCAAGTTAAAAAAACTTCAAAAATCGAAAGACTTAGGCAACCAACTTGCTAAAAACTTAAGATCCTTTTAAAATTTTTTTCTAAAATAAATCAGATTCAAGAATATTCTTGCGAACCACCTTTAAACAAAAGACTTAGGAAACAAACTTGCTAAATGAAATTTTACTTGTTTCGAGGAATTTTAGTGGCAAACTTACAAATATTACGCATTACTTTCCGACACATTATTTACTATACGGGGTGGCACATAACAGTGTTTTTTAAGCACAGGCTGTTACTAAAGACTTTGCCAACTGATTTGTTCAGTTACACTTATTAACATAAATTACACGCTTTATTGTTGGTATTTAATGTAGCTGACGAGTTTGGAATTTAGTTTAATGAGCCACATGTGCCACCTTCCAATATGCATAAAATGTTATACATTGGACGAGATATTAAATTAAGACTAGATAAGATCATGGAACAAAACCAACAAAAACATCGATCGTTAGCCCAAAGAGTTGTTTGTGCTTATAACAAGTGTATTTGGTATAGTCGGTGTGGATGCAAAGATTTAGTTTTTTTTTTTTTGAAGGCCATTAACACACAGTCAACATAATTTGATTGGCCTAATGGGAGACTAGCGTTTGTATTTTTATATAGACACACGACATCGATTCAATCGGATAAATACTAAAAATAAATAAAAAACGTAACACATTTTTTTTTTTTTAAGATTTCGATTAGAAATTTTTTATGGCAGCAAGCGTTGTGCGGGTTAACGAACGCTCAGCGAGATTAGCTTCTCGTTTGGCCTAATCATCGGTTAACAGATATTCCTACTATTTTTTTTTTTTTTGCAATTTTATGAGCTGGTCATAAAAATCATGCCAAACAATGGCCACAAAACACACACACACACACCCAAGCACAACACAATAATCGCTAAATGCTTTTGGCTACTCCAAAACCGAAACGATGTGCGTTTGTATATATTTTTATATGTATGTTAGTTTGTGTCTGTGTTTGGGTTTGGGTCTACGCCTGTTATAACAAGGCGTTATGGCTGAGGCTTATGCTTCCGCTTTGGCACAAATCTATTAATATCCCATAATAAACAAATTGCGAAATGAAATCTCTGGGTGCAGCAACATAAAAAAACAAAAAAAAAACACATAGCAAACCTCGAAAAAAATTTTGTTGGGCAGGTGCTGCCAGGCAGCCAAAGCAGCACCACTCAAGATTAGAAGAGACACCAATGACAGCCCAACAGCATCAGCAGCAGCCCCTTCAGTTTGTTGTGTATTCCAGTTCAGTTCAGGTTGAGTTTCCAGTTGTGTGTTTCAGGTTGAGTTGCAAGTTCTTCTCACCTTACTTTGTTGCAATCTGTGTGAGCGTCATTTCATATTTTCTTACACTTTGGCAATTGCTGCAATTGACGTGACATTCTTGACGGACACTGTGTTTTTAATTTTTTTTTTTTTGTTTCTCTACGATAAGATATGATATGAATAAATAATAATAAATGCCGCTAATTAATGGCACTTAATAAGTAGTATGATGTGACTGGAGGAAGATCTTGTTTTGAGCTAGGATGGGGGACAAAAAAAAAAAAAAACTGTAGAAACTGGTGTCGCAAATTCCTCATTTACCATGTCAAAACTGAAGTTTTATAGTTTAATTGCTTGGAAATTTTTGTACAGTTGTTCAAGGCGGAAAAGAGCTAAGCTAACCATTAAATGTGAACATTTTGTACAGTTTATTTAGTTATCATTACATTAAATGAGATCTTTAATAATAACTCTCACTTTATATTGTCGCATAGATAAATATTATCACGAAGATCAATAAATCATATAAATGGTATAATAAATCACAAATGATTTAAGAGCACTTGAAAAGCCAACCGTTAATAACTTATACAAGAAACTGTATATGAGCGCGAAAGCGAAAACATATAAAGTGAAACGTAAAAATAGCAAATGAAATGGAAAATGGTTTTCGTGCTTTGTTGGTCAGCTGTGAGGTGTTTTATTGTTATTTGTTATGTGTTGGCGTTCACTTACATTTTCGCACTTTTTCTACCAGCAAATTGCATGCAAACGCTTCACGCTTTCACAATTCCGTCCGTCGGTCTACTTGATTTTACTATTCGGTCTACTTGGTTCATAGTATACTACAATAAATGCACATGTTGGTTCAAGGCGCAGATTTGCATTTTAATGAGCTCAATTAATATGCAAGCAATTTGAATGTTACTGCTTAAACTATCTGCCACAAGTCCACAGACTCAAATTCAAGCCTCAGCTTGTACGGCAATTAGAAAGCCATTAGAAATAACTTATTAACAAACAGCCCCCACAACCTGTACGTCTCCGTCTCACCAACCCTCCGCTCTGTTCTGTTACTGTTCTGTTCTGTAATGTTTCCATCTCTTTTCGTCTTGCACATTTCATAAATTACTCAACATTTAATTAAACACGCTCTAAAGCGCTACTTACCACCTACTTAGCCGCCGGTTTTAGACAACAATTTTGCATAATTTGAACTTAAATCATGAATACACTGCAACAAGAACAACAACTGAACGACAAGTTGATTTTCTGGCTCGTTTCTTAGACTTTTTAATTGCGCAAGTAAAACATGAAGTTGATTTATCTTTAAAGTTATTACGTTTCTGTTAAGGGTTAGGTAATTATGCTGAAAAAAAGGATTTCAGAATATGATTATGACTTTATTACATTGAATCGCTCAAACATTTATCTTCCATAGATAAAAATGAAGTAACAGTATTAAAAACATCGCATAGGGTATTTCGCCTTCGATAATCTTTCATTTGCTATTTTCATATAAATAATTAAATGATCAGAGGTACATAAAACATGTGTAGCGCTCATGTTAAACTTGGTTCATTGTTTTTCCTGGTGATTAAAAGTTTTCGTTTTTTTTTGCTGTGCCTGGCAGCTGGGCAATGTAAAGCTCCTTGCTTGCCCCAAATTGTTTACCTTGATGTATTCTTTATTTGATATTAAACCACAACTGTGCACAGCAGTCGTCTTCGTCGTCGTCGTCGTCGTTGCAGCGATAGAGGAAATCGGAAGAGTCCGAGATTGCCTTTAAGGGTATTTCTTTCTGTTGGTTTTTTTGTGCTTTTTCTCGTGACTAATTAGTTGAGCCATTAAATTTATGCCATTTTCGTTATTGTCTTTATTATATTTGTATGTTGGTATAGCATTCGGTTGGAGTTATGGTTATATAGTATTTTGTGGTAACTTTTATTTGCCATTAAGTAGATTTTATTAAGGCAACGAACAGCAAGCCGAACACAACTTTGCCCAGTTTCGGGTCGCTTTACGAGCACGCAAAAGCTCGTTAAACAAAAAAAAAAAAAACAACACACACACACAACACGAAACAAAAACTTACTCCCAGGAAAAGTAATTATTATTAAAAATCCAAGATATAGTTTATGGGAGAGAAACCGGGAGCGAAGACTAAAGCATATTAACGTCAAACAACAATATAACTACAACTTTGTCATTTGATATTAGAGATCGGCACAGTAAAGGAACCACACACGCAACTACACTGACAAAAATAAAAATTAATTGCCTTACTGTTATGTTATTAAACTAAAAACTTTCTTAATTTCTTGATGGCTACAAAAAAAATTCTATTAGGAAGGAAACTTTGCCTTGGATGCAATAAATATGTCTTAAAGTTCATGAATGCTTTTCTAAGTGTAGGGCATTTTTGCTAGTAAGCAGGCCCACCTGCAAGCGAGTAAATGAGTTAGATAGCAAGCGGCGCCAGGTTTGAGCTACGCTTCATGCGCTTTCTAATGTGTTTGGGTATTAGCAGTTCATCTAAACTTATGACAAGCGCAAATCAAACTGACATTTCCGCAGTAGCTACAACTCAAGCAGCAGCAATGGCAACGGCAACGGCAGCAGCAGCAACAGCAACAGCTCAACTCAGCTCAGTTGCAACTCTGAGAGTTAATTTGCGTATGGGGGCCCCGTCAAGTGTCAAGTTGGGTCCAAGCCAGAACCGGGAGTTCATGTCTAACGTTTCTTTTTCTTTTTTTTTTGCTGCTCGCCTTTATTCTTGATCGTTTTTGCAAGAATTGCAGTTTATTAAATTACATTTCATGTCATGACTGCAATTCCCGGAAAGTATGCTCTGACCATCATTATTAAGCTATTAGTGGCCTTGATGGACACGCAGTCCAAGCTCCCAAGTACACACCCTGTTTACATGCACACACATACATATATCAATCAGGCATTCACGCTGTCACATAATTGAGTTCCGTTTCGAGAGTTCCCATCTTTTGCTCGCTCCATCTAGTTTAGATATTCATTAATTCACTTTTAATTGCTGCCTACTTTTTTTATACATATTTTTAATTCATCGCGATCCTTTGATCATCGGGCGATGAGCTGGCAGTTTCCTCAACCAGATATTAATCTATCGAGCCACATCACGAACCCCAAAAATATAATAGTTGTGAACCACCATGTGAAACTAACAAATTTCTTTATTGGGCATTTCCCTTCGGCTGCGTTTGGTTGGCTTGAAACAAACAAATAATCATAATTATACCCTGTAGGTATTTAAATTTCTTTTTTATTTGGGTATCATAAGCGCAATACGTATTATTATAATAGGCTATAGTTAGTTATATGTTATAAACCGATTCTATGAATGAAACTTTCTAAAAACTTTACAATGTCCTGGACTTCCTTATAAACTGTTTATCTCTATTATCGCAAAGCAGCTATAGCTTTTTATATGCGTTATTGTTAAGCCATTCTAAATTTTTTAAATGTTTAACGATTAAAACACAAACTCTTTGATATCGTTTAACAGGTCTGCTTTCTTTTTACAAAATGTAGAATAACACAATCTCTTTTAAGTACTAAGAATATCCATGTCTTGCGTAAGCCACATTTCAATTCGGGCTACTTAAATTTTATTACTTAAGTGCAGGGTATGTGCAAGTGCAGCAACGTTTTGCCTTAAGCATTTTTATTGCTTTTATTTTCTTTTTGTTTTCCATTTTTTTGGTATTTTTCATTTTTTTTTTTTTTGCTTATCGCGCGAGAAAAATCTTGAAAATTGCAGCAGCCGTCTTACAGCAAGTTATTGTTGTTGCTGTTGTTGTTGTTGTTTTTTTGGGCCACTCGAATGTGCCGAATATGAAAAAGTGTTAGTCATGGTCTTGTTAACTAAATTGTTGACCACGAATTTGCCGTTTCGAGCCGAGCGCAGTTAAAACTCTTCTCTCGTTCTTTCTCTCTTTCACCATATCATTCTATCGATCTATCTCGCTTTAGTTGTTACTTTTGGCTGATCCCGAGCTATCCCCCCCACCCAATCCAATTTAACACAATAAGAAACTTCAATTTCTGTATTTTATTTGTTCGATTTCTAAATGTTGTGTAGATTTGAAAGAAAAAAAGACTCTACGCAGACCCAAAACTCGGACCCTTTTAGCCTTTGAACCGTTCTGGCATTCAGGTAGTTTTCGTGTATTTAGTTTTGGTTTTTTTTTTTTTTTTTTGTTGTCGCCTGTCGGACCAAGCTTCTTTTGTCTTCATTTTGTTCAAGAACAAGAACCACAGAGACTTTAGTTCTTCTGTGTCTTTCGGCATTTGCTCGTTTGAATTTTAAATTTATTTCTTGTAGATACTTGGACAATGCGTAAGCCGCTCTTGGCCATCATCGTCGTGATGAGCATCATCAGTCCGCTAAGCGCGTTACTGCAGTTATCGGTCTATTAGTTGCCATCTATCAAGCGCTTTAAACTTCTGCTTCTCCACTCTGTCGTCCCCTCGCCACCGATCATCATCAGCATCTACGAACAACATCTAACAACTAGGAACATGTGTCTCCAAATCGCGTGGGCAGGGGATTATTTTGGTCACGTTTGTGGTTCCGTTTATAGTCAACCATTTGTCCATATTAGCAGCTGTCACACGGTTTAAAATCCAAGCATTAAGTTTGAAGTGAGATATTTGATAAGTTTTGGGGAAAGTTTTTGATATTTTTGATCGATGTCTTAGAAAGAAATTTGAAAGCTAATTTCTTTACAATTGGCGATTAAAACTAATAATCTGTTTTATTTCTACTTTTTTCAGCACAAAATGGGTCCTACAGCTGGACGTAGCGTAGGGTATTCCCAGTCGACGATATACGAATAACGACATGTTGGGTTTTTAAGCACGCAACAGCGCAACAAACAACAAGCAGGGACAGGGAACCCTAAAAAAAAAAAACAGAAACACAATAACCAACAATAATTTAAAAAACCGAAAAAAAAAAACAAAACATAAACTCAACGATGCATTCGGAAACGAGAACAACTTTGAGTTCCAGTTTGAGTTCTGTGAACAAAAGTGAAACAAGCAGCCGGCAGGCCACGCCCCGGACGCCCCAAAAAGATTACACAATGTTTCACAGATGCCGGCGACGTTCAAAACACAACAACAACAACAGCAACAGCTCAAGGTCAATATTACCCGCCAACGCCAATTTCAATTCCAAGTCCAATTTAAACAGCTGCCGTCCAACGTCCTCTTCGTCGTCGCTGTTATTTTGGCTGCTAGTCCTAGTCTCCTGCAGTCTGCTGTCCAGTTTTGCAGCAGCAGGCGCAGCGGGGGCGACAGACAAGGAACGAGAACGACGTCTCGAGGTCTCGGAGGGTGTGCCCATTGATCATCAGATCGGGTATATCGGTGATTTCGATAGCATTGACAGTGGACCGCCCTACATAATTGTGGCTGAGGCGGGTGTTGAGACCGATCTGGCCATCGATCGGACTACGGGTGAGATACGCACCAAAATCCGTTTGGATAGGGAGACTAGAGCATCCTACAGCCTGGTGGCAATACCACTGAGTGGCTTGAATGTTCGTGTGGTTGTGACTGTGCGGGATGAAAATGATAATGCCCCGACATTTCCACAGCCATCGATGCATATAGAGTTCCCGGAGAATACGCCACGTGAGGTTAAGCGTACATTGCTTCCCGCTCGAGATCTCGATCTGGAGCCATACAACACGCAACGCTATAATATTGTTTCGGGCAATTTGAACGATGCCTTTCGGTTGTCCCCGCATCGGCAAAGTGATGGAGTGCTCTATCTGGATTTGCAGATCAGTGGATTTCTCGATCGGGAAACAACACCAGCGTATAGTTTGCTTATCGAAGCGCTGGACGGCGGCACACCACCTTTGAGAGGTCTGATGACTGTCAATATAACCATACAGGATGTGAATGACAATCAACCGATCTTCAACCAGAGTCGCTACTTTGCCACGGTACCGGAAAATGCCACTGTGGGAAGCAGTGTGTTGCAAGTGTATGCGTCGGACACCGATGCCGATGAGAATGGGCTGGTTGAATATGCCATCAATCGCAGACAGAGTGATAAGGAACAAATGTTTCGGATCGATGCGCGCACTGGAGCAGTCTATATCAATAAACCTCTTGATTTTGAGACCAAGGAGTTGCATGAACTTGTTGTTGTGGCCAAGGATCATGGTGAACAGCCGCTGGAGACAACAGCCTTCGTTTCTATACGCGTAACGGACGTGAATGATAATCAACCGACGATTAATGTGATATTCTTAAGTGAGGATGCTTCACCCAAAATATCGGAATCGGCGCAACCGGGAGAATTTGTTGCACGCATCTCTGTTCACGATCCGGACTCCAAAACGGAGTATTCAAATGTCAATGTCTCTTTGAATGGTGGCGATGGACATTTTGCATTAACCACACGAGATAATAGCATCTATCTGGTTATAGTTAATCTGCCATTGGATCGGGAGGCAACTTCTAACTATACCTTGAGTGTTGTGGCAACGGATAAGGGCACACCACCATTGCACGCATCCAAGTCCATCTTTTTGCGTGTCACAGATGTCAATGATAATGCTCCCGAATTCGAGCTGGACGTCTATCATGCAAATGTCATGGAAGTAGCCGATCCAGGCACCTCAGTGCTTCAAGTTCAGGCGCGTGATCGCGATGAGGGCAACAATGCTGCATTGAGTTATGCTCTGGCCGATACGCCCGATACACATGCACAGTGGTTCCAAATTGATGCACAGACTGGATTGATCACAACTAAATCCCATATCGATTGTGAAACGGAACCGGTGCCACAACTAACCGTTATTGCCAGGGATAGTGGACAACCGCCGTTAAGTTCAACAGCCACCGTTCTAGTAACCATTCACGATGTCAACGATAATGAACCGATCTTTGATCAGAGCTTCTACAATGTTTCAGTTGCCGAGAACGAACCTGTGGGCAGGTGTATACTCAAGGTGAGTCATTAGACAGTTTGCCTATGCTTTTATATATACGTGTAAATATCTTGTACATAAGTATTTATCCATCCATCTATTGTTTGACCCATTTTCTGTGACTCAAACACTCAAATACACAGAGATAGACAGACTCGAGCGTCACTTATGGATTTTCTACGTACTTGAAAACCCCAAAACTAATCTCATGCATCAATTACCTCCAGTCAGACTCTGAAACATTCAGTCCGATCACTCAAGACACATCGACATCCGTAGGGAATTGCGGTGGCTGTTGTTTCGGCTACTTGCCGCATGCCGCTTACCGCTATCGCTTGCTTCTCGTAGATACACAAACGGACAGTTTTGTGCATAGATTGTTACGCGCATACTCTATCTATGACGGTAAAATCCGAAACAGCTAATACACTTTTTTTTGGGGCTTAGTTGAACTTCAATAGCAAATGATGGTAGTGATGAAAACATAATACATTCTCCTTTATATATATGGGTTCAATTGTCGGTAGTCGTAAAAATTATAACAATCGATTTTTATCGATAAGTTATAAATCATTAAATCTATGAACAAGAGATACTTGCTATTTTAGGACACATTGCATTCGACTGTCATGGTAATCAATAACCATTTCGATATTTATCGATAAATCATTTGTCTATACGTCGTGTGGAGAGTATATCAACTTCGATGACGTTTGTCGGCGGCACTTCCTCCTTGTTAACTGCGTTTGTGTTTTTTTTAGACAGTCAAATTCCAAATTGTTTCCAACCACGTTCTGTGTGCCCCCCTCTCTCTCCCTCTCACCTTCTCATCTGTCTTGCCCCCACCACCGCCATACGCCACCCGAAGCAATGCAGGCTTCTCACTCTTTTGTAGTTAATCCATTCATCATCGGTTAATTACATTTTTATAACATTTTTTCCCGCTCACAAAACAAATGGGCAACCAAAAAGAAACAACTGCAATAACAACAACAACTTCAAATGGGGCCTAAAACCGTTTCTAGCGCTTAACGAAGGCATTTTGTTCGCTGTTGTTGGTCGGCGGCTCTCAAACTCTGTCTCTCAGACTCGGTCTTTCTATCACCCATTTTTTCTTCTTCTTTCACATACACATACATACATATAGATCTACATACATGCGCGACGTCGAAACGTCGACAAGATTTTGTTCGGACTATCAAATGTGACCTCTCTTATTTCTCGCCTCTCACTAATACAAAATAGCAGAAAAAAGCCCATGAACAACAAAAAACAGCTGGAAATATTGCCACGAAATATTCCAAAAACTTCCCAAGCAATTTATTAAAACACGAGTTTCAACTCAACGCAAAACAAGATAAACAATTTATAATAAAAAAAAAAGTTTAACAACAAAAAGTTGTGTCTATAGATTTGGCAGCAGTGTCAACCTAACAAAACTTTTGGATTTGTTGCTAAGCTGGAGGATATCTTGAGTTGAACCTAAAGGCCAATTACTGAGACTTAGACTGAATTTCGTAGACATTTCCGCAAATCAAATCAAATCAAATCGAATCAAATCATATCTCATCAAAAAACCAACAGAAATGCGAAAGATGAACGAAATTAAAGGCTACCAACAACAATTTGGTAATAACAACGCCAATTTCAGTTTGTTGTCTGTTGCCGAGATGAAATCTGAAAAAAGTCACGTTTCCTTAATTACAATGAAAGAAAAATCAGTTGCGTCTTTCACTCTGCCAGCCCTTCAAGCTTAAATTTAAAACCGCAGACAGAAGAAGAAATACAAAACGCATAATTGGCTCACGCAAAAATCCAAAACAAAAATAATAATAATGGACAAAAAAAAAATAAGATGAAAAAAAACCAAAAACTTTGATTGAGTCTGAGAGATATACATCGAAAAGTTTCGAGAAAGAGATAGAAATAGTATGAGGCCTGGATATGTAAGGGTAGACAAAGTGCGCGGCGCTCAATAATCATAAAAGCGGCGGCGGCGTTCACAAAAATAACAACAAAACAAAACAATACAAAACTAAATTCGGTGCACACACACACACACGTGCACACGCACACATAAACAGATACAGAACTTTGTGCTTGGGTTACTTTTTTTTCTACTTCTCTCATATTGAAGCCAATCTGTGGTTGTGAAGACAATAAAAAGTCGAAGCTACCTTCAGAATATCAAAAAAAACTACAACAAAAAACACAAAAACGCAAATCGGAATTTGGAGTATAATAAAAAATAAAAGAAAAAACCCCAAAAATACAAAGGGCAACAAGCAGCTCCCCAAAAGGGCCCCAAAGAGAACGAACTAAACATTTTTTATGAACGAACAAAATTAAGAAACACAAAAAGCAATAAAAAAAACAACTTAAAAGTTGGTATTATATATATATATTTAATACGCGAGAGTCGAGGAAAAAAGTCAAACAATAAGCTGAACAATTCTTGAAACAAAAAGTCAAATATTTGATTAAAACAAACTTGGAAACGGGCCCCAAAAACCAAAAAAAACAAAAGATAAATAACTGAGTTTTGCCCCGAACCGTGAGTGAGAACAGCAAATACTTTGCCAGCTGCTCGTCATTGTTTGCTCGACTTTTGGCACTGCACGTGGGCGCAGGGCTGTGTTACTCCTGGGGTAGAAGGGGTACGCCGGGTAGGATGTAGAGTCGATCTTCACGAAGTTCCATCGATCGCAGCTGCGAATGGAATTCGCCATCATCATCATCATCATCATCATTGAGGATAATTGCAGCTTCATCAGCAAGCAACATCAGACCGAAAAGCCAACTTTAATTTTGGCTTCATTTTGGTTTTGTTTCCTTTTTTTCGTTTTTAAATTTGCAGTTCGGTTAGGAAAAAAAAAGAAAGTTATTAGAGAACTTAAATCTTTGGAGCATTACATTTGTGTGTTTTCCAGCGAAAGTTGTTATGTTTTGGTTTAAACGTTGCAAACTTTCAATAAATTAAATTTTTTTTTTGAATGTGTAACATTTTTTTCCATCAATTTCAAATTTGCTTAAACGCTTAATTTTCTTTCTCCAACATGATATAACCTCGAGATTACACAACAGAAACGTTTTGTTTTTTTTTTGCAAGAAAGAAAGAAAAAAAAACTCACATGCTTAACTCGAAATAATGTTTTTTTTCTTTCCGAAATGCCAAATGCCCTAGCTGCTGCTGCTGCTGCTTTCTGACTCACTTTCCAAATTGCGCGCCCTAACGGACAAAAAAAAAAAAAAACATTGAGATTGTCTCAAGACAGTTAGCCAGCCGTTCCCATCTAGGCCACACCTATTTCGCTAGAGCCATAATATTGCTGTTGTTGTTGTTTTTGGTTTTATTCGTTGCTGCAGCGGAAATGCTATTTAATTAGAGGCGATCAAATGCCGACTATGTCCAACTTCAACATCAACTGCGGCGACCTCGAGATGGACTATTATCTGGCAGCTCCCCCCCCCGCCCCCCGCGCTAAATCTAATGGCTGACCAAATTACACTTTAATTCGATGGACTCGAAAGACTTAGGCAACAAACTTCGGCGGCATTAATATTTGAATGAGAAAAGAAAAATAAAAACACTGAGAAAAAAGGTAAAATTAAAAACTCATTATGCAAATGCTTAAGCTGTTCTTTGTTGTTGTTGCTGTTGTTGTTGTAGGAGAACTTTCGAATTGGAGCGCCAACTGGAGTGATCCTATATTTCCATCCCCCCTCCATCCAACACCCCCGCAGCAGCTAGAGTAACAGCCATCAGTTGATTTCTAAGACAACATAATTTGTTCAGCGTGTTGTTGTCATCTCAGATTTGTTGTTGTTGTTGCTGCAGTTACACACTAAATTACATGCAATTACATGTTGTTGTTGTTGCTGTTGTTGCTAGCTAGTTGCCTTGGCTGTGCGCTGGCAATTGCTATGCTACCCTCCGCCCCCTCCGCCTCCACCACCCACCATAAGATTGGCCTGCCTTAATAGTTGTTGCTGCAGCAGCCGGCGCTGAAATTAGTTGCATTTTCGTACTGGCTGTGTTTTGTTGTAATTTCGCATTGTTTGGCTAATCTAAGTAAATCTCATTTTGGTGGCTCCCACAATTACAAAACTGGCAGCACCTTGGCAGCAAAACACTGCTAGATGATGCTGGTAGGGGGCAAGTGGCAAGTGGCAAGTGGCAAGGGGGGCAAACTTGGGCCTGCCCATTTGGCAAGTTATGTGGTTGGTTTTTCTTTTGCGTCTCTAATGCCATTGAACTGGTTTGTGTCGAGGGTGCAAGTGTGCTGCTGCCGTCGCCGTTTGCAGGTATGCGTTCACATACAGTTCTAAGAGATTGCGCTACTAGCCCTGCCTGCCCCTGTCCCTGCCCCCGGCTCCACAACCCTTTTGATTGCGTATGCGGCGCTGTATGTGCACCAATTTTCTTTGTCTCTTGCATCAATTCACCTTTTTTCTAAACATGGAGCGCGATCTCCAAGCTGCATTTATTTCTCTATCGGTGTTCGCTCGCTCTCTTTTGGTCTTTCTCTCTTTTCGTTTGCTGCTCTCACGCAACTTGTTTTGCACAATTTTAATTTTATAAACACCTTTAACGCATTTTTGTGCGCTCACATTCCATAAATGCCTGAACACCAATACAGCTGTGAGCGAGAACCAGAGAGAATAAATAATATTCACCTCACTTTGCTGTTGCACGTTTTATGTCAGCGGCGAATTCAGCGCTTAAACCATTCAGTAATTCAGCAAAGCCTCTCTCGAGCTCTCTTTATCTCTCTGTGTGTGTGTGCGTCTGTGAGAGACAAAATGGTTGGAAAATCATGGCGCAGGCGCAACAACGGCTGCTGCTGCTGCTACTTTGGCCATAGCCGGTTTTTGGGTTCGATATTTGTGTAGTATTTGTCTTTTGTATAATAGCAAACAACAACAACAACAACCAAGCAACAAGCACACACATTGTGTGTATCGCTGTGTGTGTGTGTGTGTGTGTTTGTGTTTATATTTGTGCCTAATATATGCATTGGCTACCTTTTATTTTGTTGTGCTACCAGCAACAGCAGCCGACTGCAGCAAACTGCAGCTGAATCGTATTTATAACGCTTACGTTATTAATTAAGTTGTGCCCCAAACCCCTCCCTCTCCCCCTTTTTCAATCTACAAATAATACTTATGTTGCCCCGAGCATTTGTAACGTCACACTCGAAGCGAACAACATAATTTTTGACACAATTTCGCTAAAGTTAAAAATCGCCCAGATAATCGCAAAACTCTTCGTTTGTCTTTAGTGCGTTTCCTGCTAGGGGAAAAGCAACAACAACAACAGTAATAATAATAACGACAGCAACATGAAGAGGCAGCCATAACAAACACCATGAAGTAACCCACAAGCCAAAGAACCATCCAGCAGCAGCAGGCTGGCAACAAGGCATGAGGGGCGGCTGGCTCACAATAGCCACAAGCGCTGATCACAATCAAAACATCAATAAACCTTAACTGATAGGCAGCAGCCAAGGCAGCCCAAAAGGAGCGGCTTTCTACACTCTGCAAAATATATATTGTTTTATATGTATTTATAAATTAAGATTAAGGCTTATAGCTTGGAATAGTTGCAGTACGAAGGATATGTTTTTTGGGTTTAGTTTTGCCCAAATGATAATAGAAAAATGAAAATCAAACTTTTTAGTATTTTTGTCAAGTGTAAAACTCGCTGTTGTTGTTGCTGTTGTTGTTAGCTTGTTTGCAATTTTTGCATTTTGTTCAGTAACCGAAAAACTGCGTCATCGTCATTGACGTGTTGTTGTTGTAGCTGTTTCTTGTGCACGTCGTCATCACACATCAAATGTGCATCAATTTGCGGCCCAAACGCGACAACAGGCTCAAAACTCAAACTTCAAGACTCTTGCAGCTCTTTGGAGTCTCTTTTTGGACAGGCTCTGGACCAGACACGCGCTCAACATTTTGTATTTGCAGCAAGCGGCGCTTTTTGGTAGAGCGCTTGCAGTTTCGAGTTGAGGCTGCTGCGGCGGCTGTGGCCATATTTAGTAAATGCCGCTTCTGTTGCAAGCCTTTAAACGTGCAATTAAAGCGCACACAAACACACAGACATCAAAAACAGAGAGAAAGAGAGAGAGAGAGAGAGAGAGAGAGAAGTGCTGTTAGGACTGGATGTCCAAACTGGTGGACTCTTCTTCTTCTCCTGCTTCATCTTCGGGCGTCTTTGGGAACAAGGCGCGCGCGCGCGCGCTCACATCACAACAACCCGAGGGCATTGGCTACTGCATTTGCATAGCCGCACTGCACTCTCTTAATGCCCCCTCCCCACCCTCTCTCAGCCAACTCCTTTGGTGGCACGAAAAGTATTCGCCGATCAGAACCTTTTTTTTTTTTGTATTTTCCATTTTTTGCTTGCCGTCAATTTCAGTTATGTTGGCCAAAATAGCTTCGTTTTCTTGAGCTTGAGCTTGAGTGAGAAGAAGATGGAGGAGAAGGAGGCTCTGTGTTGTGGGTTGAGCTGTGTTGAAGTTAAAGTTAAAGTTGGTGTCAAGTGTGCGCAGCTCAAACAATTAACTCGTCTCGTTGTCCATTAGCTTCAACGGCTCCAAAAATCAATAGCACTTTAAGCTCGATTCTTTTTGCCTTCTTTTGGGGCGTCTCTTGGTTGCCATTAGCGCAAAAACAATAACGAAGAGTTGTAGTTAAAAAAAAAAAACTGAAAGTGCCTTGATTGATGGCCAATTCTATACCTTTTCTTACCTTTCCTCTCCTCAACTCCCTCTTTCTCTCACAATTGGTGTTGGAGGTCAGACCAAAAGCGAGTGTATTTGTATGTGTCTGTGTGTGTGTGTGGCAACAAAAGCATTTGCATATGGAGTAGCAATCAACGCAGGTTTTTGTTTTTCGTTTTTTTCTGTTTTTTTTTGCGCATTCTACTCCGCCTCCTCGGAATCTTCTTCATCCAGCTGCTGCTGTCTGTTGTTGTTGTTGTTGTTGTTGTTCTTAACAACTTCTGCTGAAAAAACGTGCGATTCTAAATGAGCATATCAACAGCTTACAAGCCAAACCACAACAGGCACCACAACGAACCACACACAAACACACACACACACACAAACAAAGTTAACAATGTAAGAACTAATGGGATTTCGACGACTTACCAATGCACTGCTATTCGGCAGTTTAAAGGGTGTGGCAGAGTTATTATAAATATCTTAAGGTCATCCAGTTATCTGCCTTGACGAATGGTTAAATATCTGTTATCAATAACCAACCCTTAACTAAACTTAGCTCACTTTTAAAGTGCATCAAATATGAAGATTTGTTTGCAATCTTTCCAAAAATGTTAATATATATTCAAATAAAAATACCAAAATTTCCAGTCTTTAGTTTCCAAAAACAATTTAAACAGTCAAACATTGCACAGAATCCAATATTCTCTTTCTCTCTCTTTCTTTGTGTGTGTCTCTGCTTTTGGTTCCCTTCGATATCAGTGAAAACATTGCAGCCAGCATCAGCAATAACAACAGACGAAATACGAAAGACTGAGGACACAAACTTGGCTGTCTTGGCTCGCTGGCTGAGGAGAGATGCAGCGTTGATAGCTTTTGCATATCGTTGTCGGTCCTCGTACTCGAGTCGAGTCAAAGTATTTACCACAGCAAAAACAGCGACAGACCAAAAAAAAACTAAAAACTAAAAAACAGACAACCAAAAATGCAGCAAGTTGGCAGCTTATTTGGCCCTAATGTCTGTCTGTCCATGGTTGTTGCTGCTGTTGTTGTTGTTGTTGCGGCGCTATGCCAAATAAGCAAACTGCAACAACAAGCGGAGAGCTCACAATTTTAATTAGTTAATTATTTTTACTTTTAAGCAAACAAGATTTCAGCGACAAACACAAAAAATAAGAAGGAAAAACGAAACGGAACGAAACGAAAAAAAAAGGCCAGGCCAAATCCCACATGCAGCGGGGCTCAGCTTGAACCCGAAAACAAAAAACAAAAAAAAAAAACAACAAAAAACTGACAACAGAAAAAATCCCTGCAGCCAGTGCCCAGCTTTAGTTTTAGTCTTAGCCATGGCCAGCAATCTGCATACGTGCATCTTGGCCACAGCTGCCACAGCAGCACCCTCCCCCCTTTCCCAGCCTAACACAACCCTTGTGAGACTTGGTGACTCTCTCTCTTTCTCTCATCTACGCCTGCTTATTTGTCGTCATGCTTTCTGGTCCTTGTTGTTGTTGTCGTGGCACCCTTTTTTTTTAAACTGATTCCTTTTTATTTTCGTAAAGCCTTCAGTTAGATTTGCTTAGCGATTTCGGGCAGCTGCTGCTTCCGCCTTGCTACTGAGAGGCATGCAGCTAAATTCTGCAAATCGAAAATCTGTCCAACAATTTTGGCTAAATTCCGCAAGCGTGTGGGTTGTTGCTCATAGATAGACGTTAGCATTTTGTTCGATTTGGCAATAGTTCATTGTTGGCCCATCAAAACGGACAGATAAAATACTCTTAACAGCTTTGATCGTTGTTGGCCAAGATGATGGTGCAGCCCCCCTGTTAACATGTGTACGAATTTGCATATATATTTTTATTTGTTATTTTATTTGTTTGTTTTTTTTATAGGCCAAGCCAACAATAAATAACGAAACAAAGTATCGAATCAAAGCCAAATGTTTGTATAAATAATAATCCCCCACAGCCTCAGCGGACTTGAAAATTAAATTGTCAATCATTTTTATAACTCACACAGCCCACAGCTTGTTGTATGAGTGTTAGTGTGCGTGTGTATATTCATTTATATATAAAAACACATAAATACACGAAATACAAGTATTTATTTTAGGTAATACCCTGTAGGGGGTGGCAATGGGTATGAAGCAGAAGAGTTCGCACTTAAAAAGTTCTGCTTAAAGGAAAATTTGCAATGCAAAGTTATTCAATTTTTATGAAGAAAAGTTTCTTTTGGGTTGTAAACTTAAACTTACAGGGTATCTTTTATGGCAAACACTCGATTGATGTTTGATTGGTGTGCGCCGCTTGAATTTTAAACAGTCATTGGCAGGCTCTCTTTGTTCGCAGCTTGTTGTTTGTTGTTGTTGTTGTTGTCTCTTGTATGTGTTGTTGGCACTTTGTCGACGACGATGATGATGACGAAGATACTACAACCAAAAAACAACACTCAAATATGGTAGTAGCCAAAGATCTATTAATCTATGTACATATGTGTATACATATATGATACATATATATATATGGTTGTGGTTCAATGATTTTCATGAGTTTCAAGATGAATAATGAATTATGAATTATTAAGCGACTTATGCAAAAATCTGGGTCTGAAAAATCACAGTGATTAGCTGATTTGAGTGTTTATGGCCAATGCCAGCTACCAATTGAGCTACTTGGCCATAAATCAAAGCGCGTGCTGCCAACAGAAGAAAAAAAAAACGAAAACAAAGCAAAAAACCGAACACAATAACAACAAAAAATTGCTATTGGAATGTCCGTTTCAGATTTTATCGTTCGCAACAATCGTTTGAGCGCCCATTTCGATGCATGCTGCAAGTACATAAAAAAAATAAAAAAAACACAAAGCTGCAAAAAGTGAAAAATTAAAAATCAGGCAAAAAGCCAAAAAAAAAAAAAAACAGAAAGAAAGAACAACAACAACAACAACAACAACAACATGTAGATGCAACGGAATCAACAGCAACAACAACACAAAAAAAACATAATCATACTTTGTTTGTTGCCGCCGTCGTCGTCGTCGTCGTCGTCGTCCGGTGGCAATAAAACTGCAACATTGTAAGTTGTTGATGAGCTGCCACGACAACATTTAGAGTAGAGAGGAGACGTGTGGTTAGGGGTGTGTGAAAGCGGGTAAGACAAAGTACAACAGTTATGAATTAAGGGCTATAACAAAAGCACAAATAACTGATTGAAAGCCAAAGCTGCTGAAATCAAAGAATCACTAAAGGGGAACGATGCAGCACACCTTTTGCACGCAAGCTGCAAACAAAACGAAAAACAAAAACACAAACAAAAACAACACACAAAAAAATGCTTAAGAAAATAATGTTGTGTTGAAAGAATCCCCAGAAGTAAATGTGTGTGTGTGTGTGTGTGTGTGTGTAGCCAAATTCATGTAATTGCACTTGGCAATTTGCAAAATATCAAAGAAGAAAAAGAAGAAGAAAAAAGGGAAAATAACCCCGGCCTTGCTAAACTTTCCAACTCAGTTACGTTGTTACTCAATACTTGGGGCACATTCAGCGCTTGAGGCGCTGCCTTCTTGGCTTAGCCCTTGGGCGAAAGGCCAACCAAAATGGAGTCAAATAGAAAAGACCCCCAGAATGGAATGTCTGGACAGATATAAAGAGGTGAGCAGCCTTAAGGCAACGAAAACTAAGTAGGGTTTTAAGTAAAAGATAGTTTCTACAAAAAAACATTCGCCCTCTATGAGATATATTCCAATTGATATCTGGTTGACTTATACGTGAGTTTATTGAACAAAAATACAGACAGATCGATAAGCTTTTAGAACTTTTGCAGATAGATAGACCAGACACACCTTAATTAAGCATGGCTTTCAATCAAAAATCGAGCACAATTCTGTTCAGCTTATCGCATTAATTAAAAGCGCTGCATTTCAGTATTAAAAAAGTATTGCATGGCATGTCGAAGTCCATGGAATTCATAAATTCAATCAAGTTAATATTTCAGTGTCACTGCGGTGCAACACCCAAAGGGTAACACCCCAACTTGTATGTGGCTCAGAGAGATATTAAAATGCTTAATTGAATTTGTTAAACACAAAAGGATGAACCAAAGCGCCGAACCTTAACAGAGATAAAAGCCAAAGAAGAGCCGCACTCTCTCTCTCTCTCTCTCTCTTTCTCGATTGCTGCATGTAGTATGTAAGTTCACACCGCACACACAGCCTGTGGGGCACACACTCACACACACACACACACACACTTAACTCAATGGTTCACCATAAACAAACGCAAACATTTATTGCCGCTGATTGTTAATTTGTGAAGCGATAACGCACCACGTTCGGTTCGGTTCGGTTCAGTTTAGTTCAGCAACATAGTAGTATATTCCAGCGACCTCAATAAGAACCAAAAACAACAACAACAATAAATACCTTTACAAAAATAAAAAACACAAATATGCGTGTATGGCTGCAGCTCGAACTTGTGACACCAAGCCGAAAGCGAAAAGCTGTCTCAGTACACTGCAAAAAACAACATAACAAACAGCAACAAAATATCAAGCATTTTCTTAAGTTTCTTTTTTACTTTAAAGTTTTACTTGTTTTCAGTGTATTACTGTAACTGCAGCTGTAACTTACCCCCTTGCGTTGGACTTCTTGCTACTTCTTGCAACTTCACCTTTCGGGCAAATTTCTCGCCTTCTGCTCGCATTGCTTCACCTTTTGTTGTTGCTTTCCCTTGCCTGCGCTCGTCGTCTCTGATCTTTTGATATCGATAAACTCATCCGTATTTTTCTTTTTCCCCTACCTTACCCCTCCCCTCACCCCATCCCACCCCTTTAACGCTTGCGCACATTAGCACGCATGTCGTTTCCTGCGCGCCCGACACAAATGACATGACAAATGTTTTTGACCAGTGCGCCCAGCGCTGGGTTTCTGACACTCCACAAACAGAGACACCCAAAGGCAACAGCAACAGCAACAACAACATCAATAACCTCCCCCTTTGTAAGCCTTGGCCCTGGACTTCAGTTGTTTTTTTTTTTGTTGCCTGCTTTTGTTGTTCAATTCAATTTATTGTCGAAAGTTCGTAGTTGAAAGAACATTTTAATTTGGCTGGCAGTCAGGCAGGCAGGCAGGCAGGCAAAGGAGCTTGAAGCTGATTTTCTTATAGTTTATGTGGCATGAGGCAATGCTGTGCTGCATTGAGCCTTAAATTTCACAAGACGCGCTTGGCAAATTGAACTCTTCCCCAAACGGCTTGCTGTAAAGTCGCAGGCGGCGATTAAAAAGTAACTGTTTTGGCCAGGGTGTCGAAGTTGCCGTTTTAACTTTATTTAAACGTTTATTTATGCAGCAAGCCAAAAAAAAACAAAATCTCTTTTCACATTTGTTCTGTTTACTTTACAGCTCCTTTTTGCCTGAATGTTGTTGTTGCGTTTGTTCTGCTGCCTTTATGCAACAAATTTATTTGCAAAACTCTTTTGATTGTTATTGTTGTTGGTGTATGTTGTTGTTGTTGGTGTGGTATATTGTTGATCGTGTTTATTGGTGAATTTATGACGTCTCTCTTCTGCCTCGTTAGTCGAATTTGTGAGCAAATTGTAACCCCTTTGACAAGGCAATCAATTGCCGTCAATCAATTGACCTGCCAACAATAAACCTAGTTAACTGTACATTTATGCGCTATATAGCACATACATTTATATATGTGCATGTGTGTGTGTGTGTGTGTGTGTGTGTGTGTGTGTATAAATAATACTTATCAGAAACCGTTGAACAGAACTGCGCCTGCCCACCGGATCATAAATTTGTGCATACAACTCATTAAACAGCAAAGGGAACAAAAGTATCCGATTACCAAGATCCAACAGCAAAAGAGTGAAAGGTAGAAAGAGAGCGCAAGAGTGAGAGAGAGTGGAGAGTGGAGCACCAGATATTTCATTACTTCTATGGAAGCGACTGCAAGAAAAAGAGATATAGAGTCGATCGACCAGTCGACCAGTCAGTCGTCCAGTCTTTGCTTGTCTCTGGGCTTTCATTCTTGATGGACATGAAAGTGGATCGTTGTTGGCATGTTTGAAATTTTATACACATGGGAGGCGGATTAAGACATTTTTTTGTTTTGGCTTTTGGTTGAAAGACCACTAAGCTGCCAAAAATTGAGCGAACGGTGAGTTGCAGCATCATGAATTAGAAGCAGAAAGCCGGAAAGTTTTACAAATAAAAGATTCGAAAGGAAATCTATACAATTGACAATGCCAAAAGTTTGAGCACAAATATAAGGATTAAGATTATTTTTCGTAAGCAATATTATTTGGCATTTGCTGCTACCAAAATATTTGTCAAGCAACGTTATAAACTTGACTTGGCAACCACTTTAAATTGTTAGCAGTCGCGAGTAAAGGGCAAAAACTGTGCCAGAGGTGGGGTGTGCCGCAAACAGTGGAACGGAACAGCAGCAGCAGCATCAAATTAAAGTTAACAAGACAAAGTGTTAATGAATTATTTGGAGGACAAGTCGCAATGTGGCTCTGACAGCAGAAGGAGGAGGGCAACACAAATGAAGGGAACGAAAAGGCCACAAGCCAAAAAAAAAACAAAAAGAGAAAAAAAACACAAAACCGCAGACGCGACAACCAGAGAGCCAGTGGCTCAGGGCCATGCCACAAAGGCTGTTGCTGTTGCTGTTACTGTTGCAATCGACATCGTTGCACAAATGAATTTCATTAAAAACTGCAACAAACATTGTCGACAATTAAAAAAAGCTCAAAGCCGCAGACCGTCCACTGTGTATTTTTTTTTGCAGTTGTTGTAGTTGTCCCTGTCCCTGTCCAAGTTCGTTGTCGAAACTTCGCTTGTGGTGGCACTGTTGCTGGTGGTGGTGTCTGGGGATTGGGGATGAGCTGCAACTGCAACTGCGGCTGCTGTATGGTCGCAGTTCTTGCCCCAGACCAACAACGCCGCATACACAAACTCTTAAGTGGGTTCCAGAGCTCAGAGGTTTAGGCTGAGGCGGCACTCGACACTATTTTTAGGCACATTTCGTATGCGGTTGAAAACTCGAACTGCAAACGAGTCGCATGCAGCATCTGAAATTGAAAGTGGAAACTCTCTGGAGTATTAGCTGGCTTAAAGGTTGTACTGTTTTTTTTTCGTTTTTTTCGTATATACTCTTTGGAATGGTTATTTTAATTTTGTTGTGAAGTGAAAGACCTTGTCGGCCATATCAAGTTCAACAATATACAGCACCGACTCTAAAGTCATTATAAAAATGTTCTTCGAAAAACAAAACAAAAAACATTTTACAAGGAACCTTTTAAGTTCTTATTTAAGTTAGAATGAATTAGATTTATTTGTTTTTTGTTTTATGAGGGTATTTTTATATTCAGCTAGCTTTGAATTCTTTGATCTTCAGCTCATTTTGCATTTGGCAGAACGAAAGCGAACACGCCACCAATCGGGCAAATTAGCAAACATTTTATTTCAAATGTGTTACTTGCCCAGGTTCGTTGCCTAAGTCTTTTGTTTTTTTTTGTTGTTCTTTTTTCTTCGTTGTCTGCTTGTGGCACAGCATCCACAACTATTTGCTTTGCTCTCCACTCGTGTTGGCAATCAGCTTAAAATTAACCAACTTGATGCGCATTAAGCGTGCAGCAGCAGCAGCAGCCGTTGAAGTTGCAAGCAGTTGAAGGCGGGTGTTTATGCCACTTGGTTGGGCAAGATGCGTGCGTGTTAAATTGCTTGGCCCTCATGAGTTTAAGTTACAGTCTGATGCCGTTGTTGTTATTGCTGTTATTGTTAATGGGGAGTGGCTTTAAAACTAGCTAAAACAAAAACATTTTGCATAATCAAATATTGATCTTATGCATTCCTTTATGCCTCATAGGGGTTTGTGTGTATGTATCTGTGTATATCTGTGTGTGTGTGTGGGCGTCACAATAATTTGCGAATGCCCATAAATGTCGCGTTCTTAATGGCAGTGGCAACAAACACTTTGGACACATATTAATGAATATCAAAAAAAAAACAAATACTCATGTCAAATCGGAAATTGCTTCTGGCGGGAAGAAACTGCGCCAAAGTTAACAAATTAAATATGCAAATTAGCCGCAAAACAAATTCAAATGCTGTCTGAAAAATTTACAATAGAAAACCAGACAAAGACAAGCAGCAATAATAGCTTGTAAAGTTTATTAAATTCGATCCAGTAATGGGGTTAATTCACTGGCGAATACCCTGCAAGCAAGTCAAATGCTTTGCTCTAGTTTGTTGGCTTCAGAAATAAGTTTCTTGCACAGTTTGTTGTTGGTCGGATTTTAAAGGGTATTGGAAATCAATGTAGTTAGCTGACATCTCTTTAAGTTCATTAAACGCAACGCACAACTGAACACAAAAATATATCGAAAATAAACAAACGCAAAACACACAAAGAAACAAAAACAAATATGAATGTGCTGATGATGGCAATGGGAATAGCAATGGGAATGGGAATGGCGTTGGCTATGGCAATGGTTTTAAATGAGGAGTCGCAAGCCAAATAAGACGGCGCAAATAATGGCCACAACTTTTCTTTTAGCCCACCAGCAGCGCATGAAAAATAAGCAGCAACAACAAACACAGTCATGCTTTTATATATATAAGCCAAGGAAAAATAAGAAAAAGAAGACACACGCACTAACCTACTATCCCCCTCCCCCCCTTGCACCACCTCTTTATACTCAGTGATCGCTGCCATTTGCCAAAGAGACATTGGCAACATATTTGCGGGCTGCGGCTGCGTTGACAACTTAATAAATTTTGAGTGAACAGCAAAGCTTTCAACTTAAAAGCGAGACGGCGACGACGACGTCGAACGATGTGAAGAGACAAGCGAATAATTTCTCTCTCTCTTTCAATCTGTCTATCTATCTTTCCACTTGGTTAGTTGTAGTTGCTCAGCAGTTAAGTTGGTTAGTTAAGCTGGTTGATTTGTTTAGTTGGTTCGCTGATTATTAAACTCGCATATTTCTAATAATTTGAACCGTTGTCTTTCGATCTATCTCTCTCACTCTCATTTATCAGCCACGCATAAATTTCTGAAATATTTTTTGTGTAGCAATGAAGACAACAACAAAACTAATAACAAAAACACACAACTCTTTGGTTCGATGAGGTTGAAGTGAGGATAGCAAACTGCCAAATACTCTACTAAAGGCAGACAAAACTTAGTTTTGTATGGATGAAAACAAGGGATTGATATGAAATGTTCTATGATATATTCGCTGAATCAAGTGAGAAGAAAAATTATCTTGATTCGTTCTTCTTCCTATAAGATACTTTAATGTCAATAGATTATTTTATATGCAGTTGTCAATTATTATTAACAGTTTCTCCTTAAAAGTTGTAGTATTTTTTACAAACTTATTTCATTCAACCTTTTTTCGAAAAATAATAACAACCACAACAATAATAACAACAATAACGTGAACAATAAATATAAATACAGACCAAGCACAACAATAACAACAATAACAGAAACACACACACACTGTCGAACCCAAGTATGAAGATTGCACTCGCAGTTATACATAGTTGTTGTTGCAGTCTGAAGTCTGAAGTCAGAAGACTGGATGGAGTTGGTTCTAGCATTTCATTTCAACACCAAACGTAAATTTGTACTTCCTCAAAGGAGGCTCCTCAGCTGGCTGGCAGCGTGTCGTTGTTGCTGTTGTTGCCGTTGAAAGAGAGAGATTTATGTTCATTATAGATTATTTCTGTCTGATGATGTTAATTTTGTTGCATTTCTCGCATTTGCTGCAGTTGCAGCCAGAGGAAGTTGCAGAATTTCAGCTGGCGCTGCCACAGCTGTCTCATAAATGTTGTTGTTGTTGCCTGCGTTCTTGTTCTTTTACTTGTTGCTGCTCGTGTTTGGGGCGCATTGCATGGCAACATTTGATTTGTTGGCAACATTGTTACTGGCCAAATCGATTGGCCATGTTACCAACACGATTAGCACACGACTTTTGCACACACATAAGCCTTACTAATGCTTTCTCTCTTTCGTTTCGTCTCTCTCTTTCCAGGTAAGCTGCATTTGCATAATAACCAAGCTGAAACCGTATTAAGTTTTAAGTACGATGTGTGAGTATTAGTATTATGTGTCTCTCTCTCTCTCTCTTTCTATATTTTTTGTGCTTGTCGCTTGTCAAACGTTTGTCAACACATGTCAACTTTAGCTGAGGTTAAAGCTTTGCCGACAACTAAAACAAAAACTAGAAGAAAAAGAAACAGCAGCAACAATAGACATATCACTTGCACCCTCCCACCGCCACCAACAACCAAAGCGATCTAAAAATCAGCTGTCAGCTATGGGCTCGGGCAGCCATAATAATGCCATGTTCACTTTGTGTTAGACGTCAGTTACTGTAGCAGTAGTCCAAGAAGAAGAAGAAGAAGCAGAAGATAAAGAACACGAAGCAGCAGATGTTAAAGAATTCTTCTGTGTTTTGTGTGCTGTTTGCAATAAAACATTTGTGGCACATTAAGCCATAAAGTCCAAGAGCACAACGCGTTCAGTTAGCCACGTTAATAACGACCCGAGCTATTTATTTATTTATCTTTTGTCTATTTAACGAGATGTTTAGAAAGCTGAGAAAAAAAAAACAAACTCAAATTATAAATGCAGTTTTTAACTAAGAAATAAAATCGGTTCAGTTTTGACAAAGTTATGGCATAAGAAAATTTAAACCAATCACCAAAAAAAAAAAAAGTCCAAAAGCGCTTTGAACCTAAATTAAGGCCACGCCTTTAACGAAATTCTAGACAAACGGCTTTGCGTCGTTTGCTGCCACTCTTTTATGTGCGCTTTAAATGCTGGCAATGAAAATGTGCAGCGACAGAGGCAGAGACAGCGACAGAGACAGCGACGCCCTAATGTCGACTGTTGTTCAGTTTATGATCGCGTTGACATTTTTATTAACGCTTGCCTTTAATAACACATTCACACACACACACACACACACGCACGCATAAACAGCTATTTCCACTCTAACCCACACTCTCTCCCAATACGCACACACACACACAGTTGGTTTTGGCTGCAGATTTATGAAGGCCATAACAATGAATTAAATATGACATTGATTACTATCGATAGAGTTGTGGCCAGAGTTTCGATTTAATCGTCGGATCGATGAGCATATGAAATGAATCTCGCTATTGTCACAGTCCAGCATTGGAGTTAAGTTCAATGCGGGAAACCCAAAACATCCATCCAACACAAACAATTCAAGACAGTTCTTCCCGCTGCGACGTTATGCGGTATGCGTTATGCAATCGTCAGTCTGACTCATATATCAAATTAGTTGACGTGTATCTGTTTGTGCCAGCAGCTAACTAACTTCAGGTTTGGTCGGGCTATGGAGAAATACAAGGCAACAAGGAGCGCGGGGAGCGTTTAACTGCAGGGCGCTGTATTATTTAGTTTTTTCTTTCTTTTCTGTTTTTTTATTTTGGCGTCGACATCTTCTTCCTGCACTATATAATTAGTTCCATCAACACAATAATCATCATGCTGCCTGCAATTGGAATGAAGAAAGGGTGGAGTGCAAAGAGATAGAGAGAAAGAGGCAATAAAACTGAAATTGCCAACTGTCTGTTGTATCCTTTCTTTCATTTAAGCCATATGCCTTGAAGTTACAGCGCTAAAGAAAGACAGAGAGAGAGAGAGAGAGAGAAGAGGCAGAGAGGCAACAATTTTTTGCTCATCACTTTACACAGCAGGTTGTAGTTATACTTTTTCAGTTTTTCGATTAACTTGAAAATGAAATTGTTCCAAGTTCGTTGCCTAAGTCTTTTGTTATGTGACTAGTTTCGATACCAAAACCCAACTTAAACTTTCTATACAAATTATTATATATACATATATATTTAAAACTTATATGCATTACCTGAGCGATTTCTATTATGACACACAACATGATAATTGTCCCAAAAGTACTTTGGACTGAACTTTCGATTTGGTAGTTTTTTATCGCTTATGACACTTGGAATTAGCTGTCACTCCTAAGGCAGGCAGGCGTCACTTGTCTTCTTTTTATTTTGGGTTTATTCGTATTGTTAGTGTTTGTTTCACTTGGCTATTAATGAATGGATTTTCGTGTTGGCCGCCAACGTAGCCGGCAGCATCAGATTACAAACTCAATTCATTGTTAATGGGGCCAGCAGACGGCGACTGAGACTTGAGATTCCAATTCAGAGAGCGACTCGGCAGCCAGACGAGGTGTTGTAACAAAAGTGTTTAGTTAACCACACAACTATAACAACAACAACAACAACCTTTTCGTGAGCTTGCATGTAATGTAAAACAAAACGCCTTTAGTACATCATTGCCCCGTTCACCCACCCACCCACCAGCCAGCCAGCCAGCCTGCCTGCAGCTCCTACACTTCAAGTTGTATTTTGTTTGAGTGTGTGAAATAGACGAATTGATTTCGCGCTTCGATGCAAATGATCAAAGCGGGCCTTCGCTCTCTCTCTCTGTCACTGAGCTCAGGTGTCGGTTCTGGGGGCACCAGTTGAATTGACAGACAGCCTGACATGAGGTTAGGCAAAAGGGTGGGCAGACTGGCAGACACATTGCGGTTTGTTTTTCTGTTTTCTGTTCGTTTGTGTGCTGCAATTGCCAAATATGCGAAGCGGGAAGGCGCAACTTTTCAATTGTTGTTGTCATCGCTTCGGCGGCGGCCATTTTTGGTATATCTCTGCTTACATTGTTGTTGTTATATAGCAGCAGCAGCAGCAGTCATAGTACAGAACTCACTTTTGGCCAGTTTACGACCCTCAACTTGCAGAAGTTCGTGTAGTAGTCTTAGTCGAAGTCAAAGTCGAAGTCAAAGTCCGATGTTGCAATTAGACTTTTAATTATCGTCTTCGTTCTTTTCATTTTCTGTTTTTTTTTTTTTAAGTTGTTTTCTTTCTTTTTTTTGTCGTCAGCCGGTAAGAAACTAATAATTTGCAGTAAAAAAGATAACAACATTGGCAATGGCAAAAGTAGCCGCTGCACCATTAGCATCAACAGCAGCCACACAAGTTGCTTGCAACCCAACGTACCATAACTTGAGTGCAGACTGTATACGTATAGTCTACCCGCTCTCTCTCTCTCTCGACCCCACCACACTCGTCTCGCATCCAAGTCGTTAACATTTCGTATGCTTTAAGCAGAACAGAACAAAAGTTGGCAAATAATTTGCAAATTTTTATGAGGCAGCAGCAAATTATTGCAGGAAGCTGCTTAGTTAAACAGTTGTAAGTGGCCAGGTTGCAGGTTGCTGAGTCGCTGACTTGCACGTTGCACGTTTCTCCGTTGTATCTGTAGTAGTACTGTATACCATATACACATGATGGGATACATGATACTCTCTGCGAGGCCGTAAATTCGTAAGAATACCTCTTAAGTTCGCCACACCTCAAAAACCCATTTTCGACCATGAAAACGTTACTATAAACCATAATTACTAGTATACTCGTTAATACCCAGAATGAGTGATGTACTATTAGTTTTGTGCAAAAAAACCTTAGATGAAAACTTTCATGTTCTCAGATCCTAAACAAAATTCATCTTTAGCATAGTTTCAAGCTCTCAACCAAAAATAGCAATCAAATCAAGATCTTCATCATTCCACTCAACTGCATTTTAATGGATAATTGAACAAAGTGATTAACTAGATAAAAATATATACTCTATATATATATATAGTTACTGTATAATTGACGCCATTTTCTACGTCATGTGAGCAAACTCTTCTAGTTAAACGAAGCGTTATTAATCGCTCTGCCTAATCAATTATCTTTAGGATCTTTAATTAATTTTATATTATTCGCGCTTGCTTTTTGGACAGCAGCTGCCGCTGTTTGCTGCGGCTGCTGTTGCTGCCGTTGCTGTTGCTCTTGTTGCCGATTGCTGATCAGCATCAACAGCAACAAACTGAATGAAGCACATCTGGATAGCAATCCCCATCTCTCTCTCTCTCTCCCTCTCTCCGGTGCAATTGCAAAATAAAAAAAAGAAGTAAATTGCGCTCCCTTTTTTTTTAACCATAAATCGTGCCGCACATAACTCAGCCCCAATCGGAAATTGCTTTTGCGCTTATCGATTTACGCGCCTAATCGACACAAGACAATTTTCAATTTAGCACTCATTTACTTAGAATCTAGAGCCAGCTTACATTCCACAACTTACATACACAACGAACCTACCTAGTATTCCTCCTTTATAATAAGCTTAGGAATTTAATTAAGGTTCTTTTGGTTGTTTTTGTGGCTAACCGAAACAAACTTGTGAACAGAAACAGAAACAGAAAGCAGCAAAACGGGGCAAGTGAGACAAATACATCGGAGGGAAGGGGGCATTGTAGAAACACGTCTGTGCTGACATACATAAAGCATATTATCATATACCACACATATATCTTGCATTCTGATTTGCATAATCTGCTATTAATTGCGTTGATAGCGCATTTGAGTATAAAAAGCTTGAGAGAGAGAGAAAGATGCTAGAAATGTGAAGCTCGGCAAATTGATTGGCCTTAAATACCAAACAGGAACGTTTGGACAGCAGCCACAATCAAACTCGAAAGTCGTTTCGACTTCGTCTTCAAAACTTTTTAACTTCAAATATGTGCTTAATACTTTTTACTTTTAGGCCTAGCAAAGCGATATTTTTTGTTCGGCTTATCGGCCAGCCTGTCATCCTATGATTAATAAACACAAAATGGAAATTTAAATGGAAACCCGTACAAAAAAAAAAATAGAAAGAGTGGAAGCGTAAAAGATAGTTTTTTGATTTATATTTAAATGCGTATTGGGCTTAGTTTGAGCTGGCGTCTCGAATTTTTAAATAGCATAAGCTGCAAATTACACTGAATCGGAATAAAATACCTATTAATAAATAAAACTATCTAAAGCGAGATTTCTTGCGATATATAAATATTTTTAATGATATTTTTTCGTTCGAAATTTAGCTTGAAAAAAATAAATTTCAAATTTAATTCTCCTGTTTGTGAATAACTATTTTTTTTAAAGATTCTTAAATGCTTAAAAAGCATTTACCAATAAACAAAAATTTTCTATTAAATATTTGATTTTTCTAGATATTTTTGATTTAAAAATAATTATTAATATGCCGACTAAGATTACAATATTATTTTTAATTAATAATATATACATAATAAATACTCTTTCATTAATTTTTTTAGAGGCTATAAATTTAAATTGTTTAATGTTAACCAATTGATTTTCGCAATTGCTTTTTGGCTTGATACGCAATTCTCAAGCGCACTTCCTTATCCCGTTAAATACCGCTATTGAAAAGCTTTAAAAGCTATAAGAAATATAAGAGCCGGCCACTTGTTTTGCCCACATCACATGGGCCAGGTTCAATGCAGTGCGTTGGCCAACTTCTGCTTCTTGCTTGTAAAGGCTTACATGGTTTTTGCAATGCCGACCAACACCCACAAATTGTTAAGAGTATTTTTTGGCTTGGAAGAACAGGCTCCTTCTTCCTCTTCTTCTTTTTCAGGCGGCTAACAGCGAAAAACCGACAAAAATGCTTTAATTAAAAAATACTCTTTTGGCCTATTTGTGTGTTGTAGTTGTTGTTTTTCTATCTCTCTCAACTGGCGTTACACCATTAACCGTTATTATTAACCAGCCCAGCGACAAACACACACACACACACACATAGACTGTGAGATAATCGACAGGCACATGCAGGCAGGCGGCGGCAACGTCAGTCGAAAATCTGTCATAAATTTATTATTTTCAATTAATTATTAGCCGTTGTTGTTGTTGTTGTTGCTTTAGCTGCCGCTGCCTGTCGAACAGCAGCGAAACGCCCAAAATGCTGCTAAATAAATTTCAAGGCACAGCCCCAAAGCTAAAATCAAATGAAAAACGCTTATTATAGACATCAACCATAATAGCAACAACAACAACAACAACAACAAGGCAAATACTTTGTTGAAGCCAGGCCAAAATGCCAAAGTGCTCATTAGCAGCGCGAGACGAGCTATGGGACCCTGGCTTCAAAAAACTAAGCGAGATTCGATTCAAAAACGATTTTCAAGTCGTGCGTTATTTATTGCTGCCAAAAATAGGCGTTCAAGTCGGAAAAAAAAAAAATATATAATACTTTTGGCCAAAACCACAAAGCATTTGCTTGACAGTTTTGCGAGTTTCGAGGCACAAAAGTGTCACTGGAAAATGTTTTGGGGGGGGCCATTAAAAAACGTTTCGAATCGAATACGAAAATTCATTGGCAATTTGGCAACGCATCGGCATTTGCGGCTATTGATTGAGAGCTTTTCACAGTTATTCGCTGCAAGCTGCAAGCTGCTGAATGAACGTTTCAATGAATGAACGAATGAAATCCACACTAAAAAGGCACAAACGAATCAACCGGAGAGGCGAACTCAAAACGGCACTCGAAACTCTTGCGTAAAACATGATTTATCCATTTTAGGATTCTGTCGTTTCGTTTGAAAACAATTTCGTGAATTAAAATTCAACGAGACTAACGCACAAAAATGCAAGCCAACCAACCGAAAAAAAAAAAGTTGAACATTTGAAGATGATGATTACATAATTACAATTTCGAAATTTCATTCGGAATATTCAGTTTCAAAAATTTATTGCTCTCTCAAGTTCTCTATAGAGAACTTAATGCGTTACACATTTCGTACATTTCGTGACAAATTTTAAATGCTCTCGGGCCAAAAAGAGCATTAAAATCTTAATAGATATCGTAAACAATATTTCCACACACACAAAGCCAAGTTGCTGCTCGGCTAGGGCTACACTTGTTGTTGCCACATCGATGGGTGGGTTTTGTCTTGCATCTTTTTGTTTTTTGTTTTTGCATTTTATGGTTCAGGCTTGCGCAAAAAGTACTTAACCGGCCGGCCGGCAGCTTGACTGCTGCTGCTCTCTTTCTGTCTCTGTCTCTGTCTCTGTCTATCGACTCTATCTTTGTCTGCAGCAGCAGTTTTTCTTCTTCTTCTTTTTATTTAATGTTTTCATGGCCACGGCGAACTAATCAGAAAATTGAATCGCTTTAATTACTGCAAAAGCAATGAGCATCGTTTCGCTGGCCAAAAGGGAACTGCAACCAGCAGCAGCATTTCGATGAGTACTCATCAGCAACAGCAACAGCAACAACAACAACAACAACAGCAGTTGCACACTTGAGAAAAAGTTAAGTGCTATGAAGAAAAAAACAATTCTATTATAGTTAAAACTTCAAAATTAACTGTGAAAACCAACAAAATTATGCCTCCAAGAATTCCTAAGTACTTTGAATAAAAAAGATTATTTGTTTTCCCAACGATTAGTACAAAACGTTTCGTAATGAAAGATTATTTAAGAACCCTGCGTTTAAAAAGAAAGAAAATTGCTAAACTTAAGGCGTTTTGATTATTTTCCTAACTAGCAGAAGTTTTTTTCTAAGTGCAGCGGCAACAGCAACAGCAGCAGCAGCAGCTGCTTCTCTAAAGTTGATTTTGCTTTTCTGTGGGCTGTGGCTACTCGTCTTCTATGAGAAATTGCTTTAGAAATTTTTGCAATAAATTTTAATATGCGTGTAATGAGTGGATGAAGAATGCTGTGCCAGCAAACGCCGCTAACACACACACACACACACATATGCACATAAAATGGCAAAATAATTAGAAAAAGAATTTATGCTGCAGCAACTCGAATCTCAACGGCAACGGTAGCAACAGTTGCCATCATCATTATCATCATCATCATTCGCTACGCGACGCCTTGGCTTTAATTGCCCAAAAAATAATGGGCTTCAAAGCCTGCGCCCACACTTTCAAAGTTATAGGGTGCGAAGGGGAGAGGGTGGGCGGGGGGAGTGAAGTTAAAGGGTAACGAGTGGAAGTTGAAGCTGGCAACCCAGTGACACATAAAAGTGTCGCTTGTCACACGAAAAAAAAAACTTTTTATAAAAATATAAAAATAACCGTTAAGCAACGCTTTAAGCTAGAAAATCGGTTGGCCAATACAAAAAAAAGGGGGGGTTTCGAACATGTCTATAAAAACAAAAACAGAAACATAAATAATTGCACTGAACGAGCGGTCAATAAAACATTGATGGGCCACACTGTTGAGCCCGCGAGTTAAAGTTTGAGTTAAAAGTTTAAAGTTGGTAGCGGTTGCAAGCTGAAGTTGCAGTCACCAGTTTGTTGTTGCACTCACTGTGTGGCCCCCGAGGGCGTTAGCTAAGCTGCCAAATAACAAACTGACAGCTCTTGCCTCGCAACAGCAACAACAACTTCATTTACTCTACTCGACACGAAAAACTGTAATGCCAAATATTTATTAGGCCAAAAACGTTAGCAACGAATTAAAACAACAACAACAACAAAGGGCGAGAAGGGAAGGGAAGCGGGAGCTAACCAAAAAAAGATGCAGCCAAATTCCCAGCGGTTAGCTGCTGCTACTGCAACATCCAATTGCCGCTGCCACAACACACAACTCTCTCGACTGTTTGTTGGCTGTAACTGACACTTTAACAGCCAAGCAGCCAAGCAGCAGCAACAAGTGGGTGGACATTTATGTCTCTTTGTTTTCCGTCTTTTGTCCTTACATTTTGTCTGTCTGTCTGTCGCTTTTTGTTGTTGTGCCTCATGCTCTGTTCTGGGGCAAAAAGATTTTCATGCTTTGGTTTTTATTTCACCTTTTTGATACACTTATTTGAAAAAAAAAGGATTATTAATTTTTTGATTGAATGCGATTGTTTGGAGAGAAGGTTAGGATAGCAAAAGCATAGATTTTTTATAGGGGTTTCCCTCTTTCGTTTTATTTCTTGAATTATTTTTTTTACTAAGGATCAATTTTATAAAATATATTTTTCATATTTTTTCACTTAAATATTTTTCTGGCATTAAAAACAATTGAAAAATCTTTCGAAAATAAAATAAGTAAATCAAAATCAGCTATTATTTAATATATTAAAATAAAATCTTATATCTAACAATAACAAAAAGAAAGAGCATTTCATCTTCGATTCAAACCGCTTAAAAACCTAACTGTGCTTTCTTGATGTTATTTCATTTTTTTTTTTTTGTTAACTAAATCACACAAATGCTTTCCGTTGTTTTTTGTTTTTTTTTTAGCTGCAAGCGCTTCGAGCATTGTCTCAGCCATATTTTCAAGTTGTAAGTTTTTAAGTTTAACGTTTTTTATGGTCTGCTCATGCTTTTTTATGTGCCACTTCAAATGGCAGCTACTACTGCTTGTACGGTACAACCACCTGCCCTGCCCTTCCCTTATACCCCTTCCGCTTCATGACACAGTTTTAGGAGATGCTTTCATTGGCAGCCAGTTGCATCCGTGCAAAAACTCAAAGCTGTCAGCAAATTTGACAGTTCGACGGCAGCCAAATCTAATGATCTTTGTTTTTCTATTTTATTTTTTTTTTGTTCGTTGGGCCTCGTGGGCGCCGCCGCACTCATTTGACGATGTTTAGTGAAATGAGTTGCCGATAATTGCGCGCACAAAAAAAGCAATCAAACAACAGCAAGATCTTTGCCAAATATGGTGGCATTTATTGAAGCAGAAGTGGGCGTAGCACTTAATGAAGTGCCCTATGTGCCACACAAAAACAAATAAAGTCTAGCATTGACAAAAAGTAGAACATGAGCCGAGAGTTATAGCTGTATCTCAAAGTTAGGATTTTAATCTAAAACAACCTAACCTAACCTAACCTTTGTCATTTTATTATTTACAAAAACTTGAATTAAACTTATAGGAGAATTTCTCTTCAACTTAGTCCAAAGTTAAAGGCTAAGTAATGTTAAATATTTACAAAAATGTCTGTTAAAGTTGGCTAGTGCCAAGGTCTATTGGATGATGTCGCCTCAGTCTTTTTCTCATAGAAATTTCCCTGAGTTTACATGAGTTTCTCTTCGCTGCATGTACAGCGCAGTTTTTTATTGAAGGACATCCTTTTGGCACTCGCTGTTCGCTTTCAATATTTGCAGTCCTAACATACCAAACTCCAGCAAATATAAGATCGCACCTACAATGTTCGACTTACAAAATTTCACTTAACTTTTATCTTGGCTCACAAAATAACGTTGCTTTAGTTTTGTTCTGATGCTTTTTTATAATGAATATTTAATGTGAGAATGCTACTTAAAAAATATCTAATTCAGTTGCTTCTTTCATTTTTGCTACTCGTTGTACATAAATTACAAGCTTTAGGAATTAAAATTTTGCCCTGCTTTTTGTTTTTAATTTATTAATTCTTTGTTCTTTTATCTTTGCAGGTAAGCCGATAAGCCAAACACTGTTTTTTGTGTCTAAGACAATTATGGCCACGCCCTGTCGCTGTTGGCCCATTAAAAAAAAAAAAAAAACAGAAACAACTACAAAAAAAAATATGAAAATGAGTAGCGCTAAAGCTAATTTGCCAGGTGAGAGTTAAGAACGCAAAAGACGCTGGCTTAAGAAAGCCCAAACAACAACAACAACAATGTAAGGGCGTTGTGTTTATAGTACGTGCATGTGTTATTTGGGGCAGAGCCCTTAAGACGACCAGTTGGCTTAAAAACCAAGAAGCACTAAATTTGGTAGCCATTTTAGCTCAGTACGCCTCTATCTCGCTCTTTCTCGCTCGCTCTCTATCTCTGGCTTGTTGTTCGTCTTTTCTGCTTTACATTCTCATATTATGTGCTTTCCTTGACTCTCGAGTGCTACTGATTGCCTCTAGAAGAGAGTCACTCAAATGTACCGCCTTCTTCTTAGCTGACTTCTTCTCCCTGTTGGCCATTTTGACAAACAGCAACAGCAACGGCAACGGCAACAACAGGCAAGTTTTCTGTTTCTTTTGCCTCCCTGATGGCTTCTGATGTTGATGTGGATGTTGATGTTGATGATGACGTGACTGTGTGAGATTCTTTGACTGAATTGCCCGTCTTACTGGTCATTTGCCTTTTAGCAGTTGTAGTTGTTGTTGTTGTTGTTTGCTATGTGGCAATCAAGTGCTTTCTGTGCTTGGTGCGTGCATGCGAGTGCTAACTGTGGGTGCTACCAGCTGCTGTCATATGGTTTTAGTTCATTTTTGGGTCACAAATTGGTCAACAATTTGCAAGCACAAGATAGGAATGAAAGCTAACAAAGCTAGCCGAAGATTGAATACTCTTTTGAGATGAAGACCATATGTTTCTATATAAAACAAATATTGACAAAATGTTTCTTAGGAATGACTTTAATAAGGTTACAATGATTTTTTACTCATTTTTAAAATAACTTTTCTAAGAGATTTCATATCTGAAAAAAGTTAAAACTGTTTGAACTTGATATAACTACTAAATATCTATAGGAATCAAAAGTTGGCTTTATAATCTGATATTTCTGCTAGTTGTCTAAATGATGTATTTATTTCATTGCCAATTCGAAATACCCTTAGCAAGAGTATACTCAAATAAGAGAAATGTTTGGTCAAAGTTTGTGTCCTAAGTCTTTTGTTTATGTTTTTTTTTGGCAGACGGCCATGTTTGTAATTACAAACGGCAACAGTTTGCATGTACACCGCACACACACAAACACCCAACAACCACTCATGTGTGTGTATGTTTCTGTTACATACGTAGCCTCGACCCCAACTCCTAACCCCTTTTCGGCCAGGCCAAAACCTAAAGCCTCAAAGAACATGGCAACATGGCTAAATGTTTTGTGCCCAAAATGGCAAATTCTAGCAGATTTTTCTTTTGTGCCTGCCTGGCTAGCTGCTGGCTGCTGCTCTTCGGCATTTTACCCTTTTTTGGTACACAGCAGCAACAACAACAAATGCAACAAGAACAACAACAAACTGCAGCTGTGCAGCTTAAAGGGACTTTGCAACTTTTTGGCCAGCTTTTGTGGTATTTCTTGTGTCAAGCGTCGATTTGCATTTTCGCGTGACTTTCGGAGGCGCCTTATTCTTTCCTTCCCACCATCAACAACAACAACAACAACCGCAGCAGAATCAAAATTAGTGGCAGCCTCATTAGAAGCAAAGGCTAATATTCCGCTGGCTTATCAAACGGGAAACGGTTATGACAACCAACCCTCTCTCTCTATCTCTTTCTCTCTCTCTCTCGATATGATTGCCTATGACAAGTTCTGGCCAAAAGCGTTCCAGCTGACAAACAGACAGACAGACAGAAAGTCGCTGGTCTTGGCCGACTAGTTCAAGGTGTCGCCTCATGTAAATGGCGCAATGCCCACAGCTACAGCTCTCTACAGCTCTCTCTCTTTCCCCTTCGCAGCACACGCTTCATTGGCGAGTTAGTTTGCCGCATGATTGATGCCTGTTTTGCGTGTCGTGCGCTGCTTTCCAGCTTTATTTTTGTTTTCTAACTTTTGTTGTTGTTGTCGCATGCCGGCGGCAGCAGGGCCATAAGACTTCGTAGTAAAGCAAAGAAATACAGTTACGATGCTTGGCTCCGTCTGAATTCTTTTAGTTCTTCATCTAGTTCTGCCTGTTGTTGTTGTTGTTGGCGACATATGTCGTCGTCGCCTGTTTGTCACCAGTTCGCCACCCGTTTGGATATCCGCTTTATCCCCTTTCCATGGACCAACAAATGCCTCGGAGAGATAGCTAAAAGAAGAGAAGAAAAAAAAATCATTACCTGAAGTTAAATCGTTAAAATTGTATAATAAAAACAGTTTTTCCTTAATTTAATAATTTTATAAACATTTTCAACAATTATACCCTAACAATTCTCGCTGTGTAGCATTTTAGATTTTTCTAAAGCGTTTCGCTCGTTACGCGCAATAGTCTCAAATATATTTATTTTCGCTTATTTTCTGTTGAAGAACGCACTTGACTAACATAAATTTTCTCATTGTTTGCATTTGTGCGGCAGATGCGGCATGGGGCATGGGGCAGAGGTTGCTGCATCTGCCTGCTGCTACTTGATTCGTTTCAAAGAAGTCTAAAAACTGGAAGTGGCCGCACTTTGTGGCTGTTGTTGTTGTTGTTGGTTGCTGGTTGCCATTGTTGTTGTCAGTGTCAGTTTGGGCCGCCGTAGCCGCAGCGCGTTTGTTGTTGCATTTACATTTTTGGTGTCGATTCAATTAGTAAATATAACCAAAAGCAAACAAACAAACAAACAAAAAAAACACAAACCAAAGAGAGTTGCACAGCAAATGCGGCAAGTTGAAGTTGGGGCAAGTTAGGAGAAACCTGTACGTACATTGTGTTGTTGTTGTTGTTGTTGTTGACCATGCTCAATGCCTAAATAGCCGCTGCTTATACAGAGATACAAAGCTATGGCATCCCATACTTATGTATCTAACCTAGCTTGCAACAAAAAAACCATTTGCTGATAAATCTTAAGAGGGGCAGCAATGCTTACTTTGGCAGACTTTGCAACTTCCTGCTGCAAGTGTGTGTGTGTGTGTGCGAGTGTGTGTTTGTGCAAATTAAATTGCACGCTAATGAAGTGCGGCTAAGAAAAAGATGTGGCAACAGCCACACAACCGCCACAAGACCGATAGTCGATAATTTGCGGCCCCAAAAGTAATGGCTTCATCATTGCTGGCGCACAATCAACAAAAAGTATACTAAGTATATGACACAAATTGCCAACTTCAAAAGAGTTTGGACTCGCTGCTCTTAAGCAGGGCTCGTTGGCTTGTTGTTGTTGTTGCTGTTGTTGCTGCTTTCGTCTCTTTGGGTCAAGTCGCGCATGATTCGTTTAAATGGCAATAAATACGTTTAAAGTGTGCGCTGATATCAGCCAGAGACAGACAGACAGACAAAGAGACATAAAGACCGACTGGCAGGCTTTATGGCTGTGAACATTTTTTGACATTTAACCAAGCAAAAAGGCGCCGCCTGCAACAAGCAACAACAGCAACAAGCAACAACACTTTAAGCAACTCACACACGACTTTATAATGTGCACAAACATGGTTAGATTTTGATTAGAAGGTGAAATAATGATGTTAACCTCTTTTTTTTTTTTGTTGTGTGCGGATGTTGTTGTTGTTGTTTGCAGCAATTGCTGTGAATCTATACACTGGGCAAAAGCTAAAAAACTTTTATTTATATATAGCAGAAGAGTTTGCCTTTTAGCTTAGATCATAGATTTTTCTTAGTGTAATATCGTAACACATAGATATTTCTGTTTCATAAGCATTGTTGTAGTATTTGTTGTGGCATAAATGGGGCTTGGGGTTAGAGTTGATTTCAGCACATTGCATTTTAAATATGAACATTTTTGTGTGGCAAACGGCAACGGCAGAGAGTGGCAAAGAAGTCAGCCCGCAGCCCAAAAAAACAAAACAAAACACAGAGAAACAACAGCAATATATTTTTGCAACTGCAACATGGTGCAGCAACAGCAGCAGCAGCAGCTGCCTGCTGCTTTTGTCGCCATTCGTCGTCATAGCCAGAAGTTAAATTCTTTAGAATCAACTAAAGAGTAAGAGAAAGAATGGCCCTGACCATGCAAAGCTGAAGTAAAAGAAGAAGAAGTAGTAGAGTAGCCATGCCATGCCAGACAATCAGAGCGGTTTTGCTGGTGGTTGCTGTGGTGGCTGTAGTGCTGTGTTGCTGTGGTGCAGCGATGATTTACTGTCCAGTTAGGTTTGTGCACATAAATTCACCTGCGCTGACAGTCGACAGTCGGCCCAAGAAAAGCGAAAGGCAATCGAACCAAGCTCTTTTAAATTGAATCGAAATATACATATAAAATGCACAACTTTTGTATGCTTAGTTCCGAGAAAGACAAAACGGGAGGGCGACAGGCGATTGGGCCGTTTTTACATATGCAAAAACAAAACAACAACAAAAATGAGTAAAGGAGACGCAACCGATGATTGACTCATGAAAAGGCAGCGCAGCAGCAAAGTTACTCTCTGTGTTTGTTTGAACAATTCGAATCTAATTCAAAAGAAATGTGATTAAAATCGTACAGACTGAGCTAAGCCTGAGCCTGAGCAGGCAGTCAAACAGGGACTGAGAACAAGAGAGACCTGCAGACAGGATCTCAATCGGATCGGATCGGATTTTGGATGGGTTCGGCTTATTGGCTGCTGAAAAGAGTAAGGAGCTAAAGCTGAATGCTGAAGCTTTTGTGATGTCATTATATTGAAGAATGGCAGCCAGGGGCACAGACATTGACATTGAAAGCAAAGGCAAAGGCAAAGCAAAGCAAAGCAAAGCGGGAACCCATTCTTGTCCATTGGGGACCCTTCTTAAATTGTGTATATGTGTGTTTGTGTGTGTGTGTGTGTATGTTTGCTACCTGTGTGACTGACTGAATGTCCATTGTGGGTCGCTTTGGCTAAACGCAATGCCAAAGCCAAGCTAATCGCTCTACGCCACAGCACAAATGCAAAGCGAGCAAGTAAAATGAAATATGATTGACTGCTTAATGCTCTGTTTGAAGTTAGTAAAAGGCAATGACTTCTATAGGAAGATGACTATTGACTATGTAAGAGATTGTAAGAAAGTCGAAATTTGGAATTGCAGGTGAATCTTGAAAGAGTTTTAACGAAAACTTTCAAAGAAATTTCCATTGCTTATAATATCAAAACTCTATAGGCTTTAAATTGCCCAAAAATTAACAAACTCTATTTGCAACTCTAACAACAGAGTATAAACAGAGGCAGTAGAGACGGAGCGAGAGAGAGAGAGAGCGGCAGCGAAAGGAAGTTGGGTTGAAGTTGCGGTGGGCACAACTCAAGAATGGCGGCATTTGCGCTTAAGCCTTGGCAATGAATTCATCGTTGACATATCTCGTTAATTTAATTTCTTATCGTAGGGATAGCATCGTTGTCGTCTTTTTATTCTTCTTATTCACCGTCGTCGCCGTCGCCGTCGTCGTCGTCGTCGTCGGAAGCCGCATGGCTGACTGATTTCGGTGGGGATGCAGATGCAGAGGCGTTTGCGGTTGCGGAGCGGGGCGGGTGAATGTGAAGGTAGCTGTGTGCAGAGTCTGGTATGCAAACTAGCAGCAAGGATGCGCAACGAACTTGGAACTTGACTTTTAGAACTGTTCAAGATTTGTGCTGCTGCTGCTGCTGTTTCGATGCCACTGCTTCTTCTCTTGCAACAACAACAACAACAAGGACAAGCTACGACTGCTGTCTAGTTGTGTTTGCTACCCACCCCGCCACCCTTCTTCCCAGCAACTTGCCCTGTTATTGCCATTGGATCTGCCTGCTTTTGCTACTATAAATTTTTGTCAACGATTTGTACGCATTGTCTGCGCGTTCTTCTTCTTCGTCTTCGTCTTCTTATTCTACTGCCTCGTTTTGCATGCTCGCATTTGTTGTTGTTGTTGTTGCTGCTGTGGCATGGCAGATTTTTAGCATAACATTTGATTATCATTGTCAATTGTGTGTATTTATGTGGATCGCAGGGCCGCTTGGTAGAATCGCATTCAGTTTCTCAGTCGGTGTCTCTTTAAGTTAAAATGCTGCTGCTGCTGCTGCTGCCTCTTCTTGTGCCCAAGGACCTAAAAGCCTGACACTTTGGCAGCACAAATGATTTAGCGTAGCTGTCAATCAATTTCAACAATCGATTCTCTCTCTTTCTGCCTCATTCCCCTCCCCATTCGATTGTTTGCGATAAGGCAAGTTTTTTGCTTAAGTCTTTTGTTTTTTTTTTGATGCAGCTGCTTCAATTTTTAATTGTTATTTACTTAGATATGCTGCCTTGCTTTCGCCAATTAGCGATAAACCATCTAGAATGTTGAGTCAATGTGGTAAATACAATTTTTTTGTTGCTTGGCTCTCACACATTAAGCAACATTCGCGCAAATTAACGCAAAATGCTTATCACACAGCAGTGGCTTTTTTTTTTTGGTGGGCTAACGAAGCTCGCGTACGCCGCCGTGGGTTACACCCCACGCGCGCATTGCGCACAAACACCGAGAACCACACCGCACCACCGCCCCCGAAGTGGCTGCCAATGCAATGTTGCAAGCGTTGCCGTTGATGGTTTTACGCACCAACAACAACAACAACAACAACAACCGACCAACAACTGGTGTTGAAAGCAATTTCAAAAATGATGAGTATGATCGAAAAAGAGTTTTTCCGTCCGCATGTCCACGTTTTTTTTTTTGTTTTTTTTTTTATATTCCCTACTGCTGCTGTTGGCTTTTCGATTTGTGCTTTCAATATAATTTCAACAACAGCAGCAACAACAATAACGCATAAATATTTTTAAGCGGACCCCAAAAGACCCAGACATGGATGGCTCCAACAACTCTCTGTTGACTCCACCTGGCTCCTTTTTGCTGTTGTTGTTGCTGTTGTTGTTGTTTGATGCAGCAGAGAAGCCAATAAGCAGTTTTGCTTTATCGCTTATTAAAAATCATTTCGCTCTTCGTATTTCAGTTTCACCTCCATCAGCACCCCAACTTGCCCCAACCAACCAACGTTTCGGCTGCAGTTGCCCTTTTTTTTTGTTTTTTTTTGTACATACCCTTCCCTTCTTCCCTCTGTCGCTGTGTTCGTTTTGTGGCTTTGTTGTTATTAACTTTGGCTCACATGTCGATCACTCTTGATGATTTTGTTCAATTTTAGCGCACATGCGAGAGCGCCGTCTACGTCTCCATTCTCTTCAATCTCCGTCGCCGCGCCGCCGCTTCGCATCTCTTCATCAACGACTTTGTCTTACATCAAAATTGCGTTGCACACCCTTTCGTCTGTCTACATTCCAGTCAACGATGTGTTTGTCTGTGTGTGTGTGTGTTGGTGTTGTGATTGCTATCAGCGGCAGCAGCAGCAGCAGCAACTGAGTAAAATATTTATTCAGACCCAAAAACCGAAAATGTAATGTTATTTTCGTTGGCTGGCTGGCTGGCTGGCTGCCTGACTGCCGTCAACTATTTCGAGTGCCCCATCAAACTTGATGACGCTGCTGATGATGACGTGCCGTTGTCAGTCAGCCCGACTCCGTTGTGGTCTTCGACAGTTGAGTTGAGTTGAGTTGTCCTCGCTTTCATTCATGTGCAACAGCAGCCATATCAACTCGCTCTCTCTCTCGCTCTCTCTTTTTCCCGCTTTCGCTGTCTTCTTTACTCTTTGTTGAACTCTTGGCACCGGCCATTTTCTTGGCTGTGTTCGCTGTGGCAAATTATGGCAAATACACACCTTACCTTTTTGGCTTAAAACCAACTCTTTGCCCTCTCGCCCCATCGCCGTGCTGCTTTAGCCAACAACTCAACCCACCAACAGACAATGGCAAATGCACGCAGCACCCCAAGAATCCGTTGTCTGCGTTTGCGTCTGCTTTTTTAATGCCAACTTTTCGTTTTCATTTCGTTTCGTTTCGTTTCGATTTTTTTTTTCTTACTTCCTTCGCTTTTATCGATTTTATTTCTTATTGTTTTGCGTCTCTTGCGTCCCCAAACACACACACACACACACACTTGGATGATTACAAGATCACTTATCTTGCGGCTTCAATAAACTTCGGCGTCGCTTGCTGTTATTATTTTTTAATGTAGTTTTTAAGTACCATCAAACACTTGAGACTATGAAGCGAGAACAGCTTCACTACTCTCCGCTTCTTCACTATATGTATGTATGTAACTATCGGTCAACTGAACTGAATTGAACGCTCAACGCATCTTTCGGTTCGCATATCCATTAAGCAGCCGACCGGCCCTTTGCCTCGTCTCAAGTTGTTGTTTAATGTTCGTCAGCAGCAATTACTCGACTTACTCGTACATCGTAGTACATTCCACTTTATGTATGTACGTATACAGTATGTATTTAAAGCTATAGCTATTTTCATTATCTTTGGCTTTTGATTTGGGGGCGGTGATTATCCGCAGTCATGTTGGGCGAATTTCAATTTCCAATGTCCATTTATCTGTACATTCTTGAAGTTAATTTTACACTAGACCTGAAAGGTTTGCGCCTCATATTGATTTAAGGTTTTGTTGATGTGATTTTAGCAAAACATTCAGGGATTTATTTTGATTTTGACTTATTTTGTTTGAGTTGTTCTTGTTGTTGTTGCAGTGGCAGTTGCACCTGTTCCCAACACTTTCTTCATCGTCGTGCGTTGCCTATCAACAGTTTATTGATATATTTATAAAAAATATATTTAGTATATTCTGTTGTTGCCCTTTTTTCTTGACGTGAAACCATTACACGGCTGCTGGCCATCAATTGCAAGTACAGTAATTTAGCCTAAGGTGGCCGCACATGCTTTATGCGTGGCTTCGATGCATTCTGGCCATCATTTGTTGCCATCATTACCACATAACTTGGCTTTATGGCTTTCTCGACTCGGTTGGTTTGTCTTCTTTCTTAACGCATGTGCGGGATAGCCTCGGTGACGCACTTTTCATTGCCTTTAGAGCCACATTCCAAGCTCTCTACTTACTCCCCACTTCTTAATCTTCAGTCATTGATTCATTTTCCTAGCACTCTTTTTTTTTTAATGTTTGTGCAAAGAGCAATTTTTGTTGTCCAACTTATTGCCTTAATCGCAGGCTCTCTCTCTGTCTCTCTCTCCTTACCCTTTTTAGATTTTAAGCCTGGCCTACTCTTGCGTTAAGCTAATAACTGGCAATCTGTGCCCCTTTCAATCTTATTGCGAACATTTTGAGCAGAGTTTAAGCTCCAGTTTAGAGTTCTAAAGTTTATTGAATACTCTAACATTGAGCTGAGATTTGGCACTGAAAAACATTTAACATTCAAGTAACTACAAATGTATCTGTGAACAGTAGAGTATCTTCTAGTCGCGGTTACTCACTTAATGCCAAGTTGTTGTTGCTACATTCTATTCTATCGATCTTTGCATTGATTCCCTTTATATTTTCGCCTGCCTGCCTGCCTGGCTGCACGTCTTTGCTGTTGTTGTTGCTGCTGCTATCATTGACGGTTTTACGCTTGGCTGCTGCGACTGCTGCTGCGACTGCTTCTGCGACTGCTGCTGCGACTGTTGTTGCTGCTTTAAGCCCTGAACGCTGAATGCTGTTGGTAACATCTGGCCTTTTTCTGATTTTAATTATATATTGTGACCACTTCAGTTCAGTTCAGTTCAGTTCCGACCAGTCCACTAACGTTGCTGAGCCCAAGAAAAACTAAGATTATTATTTATTTTTTTGTTGTTGTTGTTTTTTACTTTTTGTTCGCTTATGTTGTGCGGTGGGCGTGTCACTAAATAAATTACTTTTCTATATATATATATATATATATATGTATATATATGTATATAATTCGGAACGTATGCAATATATATTGTATGTATGTATGTTTGGTATGAGTTAAGAGTTTCCCACACGTGCAGCAGTCGGAAAATTGTTTGGCTAAACGCCCTTTCCTGTAAATGTTGTGGCAACTGATGCCGTTGCTGTTGCAACTGTTGCAAGCTGTCGCTTGTGGGCTGTTGCTGTTACGGTTTGTTGTTGTTGTTATTGTTGTTGTTGCTGCTGCTCGTAATTAGCATAAATCACTTCAAAAAAGGCTTCCTTTTTGGCTTGACCAAATTTGTTTTATAGTCATTGTGGCTCTTTTGGCATCTCTGACTGGCAGCAAGCAGCCAACGTTTCAACCAACGTTCCAGCTATCCGGGCTAACACAGCACCGCCTCCCCGCCTTCTGAACACCGCCCACAACAATCCAAAAACAAACAACAACAAACACGACATCGACAAAGTCACGCATCGCTGACCAAAATTGGCACACAGTGCAAAATACACAAAATAACAACGAAAATAAAACGCTGCTCTGGGAGTTTGCAAAGTTTTGTTTGCTTTGCATTTTCGGTTTAAAGTTGAGCAATCAAATTGCATTTGCATTGTCTGCCCCTCTTTTACAATCACCCCCCTCTCTCTCTCTCAACAACAACTAAGCGAATAGAAAGTCGCTTAGTTTAACAAATAAATACTTAATTGAAAGTTTAACAAACAAACAAAGTTTTGCATGCCAGCTCTGTGTTTTTTTGTCTTCCAACAACTCCCAATTTCAACTTCATTCCCCCTCCTTTGTCAACTCCATTGCCCGCCACATCTATTAAGTCATGCGTGCCATTTATGTCCAGTTACAAGTGCAATTGAATGATTTCATTAAGCGAAAGAGAGAAAAAACTTTCTCAAAGCGCCAGCATCGAATACCAAAAAGTCATTTAGCTATTTCAATGATCAATTAATGTCCATCAATTCAGTTCAGATCCTGCTGTCCTGTCCATTTGTGTTAATCTCACATTAGTTATCAATGGGCTGTCAAAAGTATTTAGCACTTTGAAAACTTTAAAGCCAAAGAATTGACAGCTTGAATAAAACTGTTTCTTAATTTTAAGAATTAAACAAGATTTTCTAAAAATATTGAAGACTTTTCTAAAACCCATTACTTTTCGCTTACTTGTCGCAATCAATACCTGAATCATCTATATGCATATAAACCATGTATAATGAGCAATAAAATAACAAACAATCGATGTTATCGATAGCCGCATCGATTGTTTGGATTCCGTTGCTTTCAACGCTGCTCACTGAGGTTTTCAATTTGATGTGAGCCATGTCTAAAACTGTGACTGTGACAACAATGACAATGATGATCATGATGAACTGGTTGATCATTATGATATTGATGCTTTGGCTAGGGGCCACCGTGAGCAGCGACATAATTTCGCGGCCAATTGGAAACTGTCAAAAACTATTTGGCTGCGTCTTCATAACGCGGCTAACAACGGCGCGCCGAAAGACTGGTTGAACCGGGCAAACATTCGTGGAGAAGGATAGAGTCAACTTGTTGGCCATTCCATTAGGCCACCGCGTCGATGGCCCACTTGCCCCAGTTTGCAGCTGCAGGCTGCACTCATGCTCACCGGCTGTCTGACTGTTAGCTTAGTTTGGCCTAAAGTATGCGCATTTTTGCATTGAATTTGCACGGCTTTTCGCGCTCTTCCCTCGAGGAGGCTAATTGAAAAAATGGTTTATTAAAATGGCATGCGATAAGCCGTGAGACAGTGGAGAGTGGTGCACAAACGTAACGCATTATATTTCCGTCATTAGGAGCAACAAGTTTTTGTTTGGGATGCCAATTGCATAAGCCAAGTTGACCAAATGGTCAAACGGATTAGTTTGTTGCCTAAGTCTTTTGTTTTTAAGTTGGCATAATAATAATTTGTTATACGTGGTTGGCTGCTGGCAACCTCTGTTTACCCTCATGCACCACCACCAACACTACAACTACAATTTCAACACTCCCACCACACTTCAATTTCAACAATGGTAGCGCGTCCCAATTAAAAAGTCGCGCGTTGTTATTTCAATTGTTGTTTGTCTTTTTGCTGCTGCTGCTGCTGCTGGTCATAAATCGCGTCTGCTTATCATTTCTACTATAAGCTAAAAACAATAACAACAATAATTGTAATAAAAAAAATAAAAAAACAAACCGACATCGAAACGCGCACAAACTTATGCAATTTTTGGTGTATCTGTGACTCAAGACTCGAGACTTAGACACGGCCCAGTCTGGGGGCAACACACCGCCACACCGCCACATTGCTCCTGCCACCACCTCCTCACCTAACCGCCTTGAGTGTAAAAAGTACTATGACAGCAATATGCGCGCACCAAACAACTGCAATATGCACCACCATTTGCCAAAGTAATGACAGGTGTTTGTAACTCGTTTGTAACAAGCGCTTCGGTCACAGCTCTGGAAGCTAACGGAAGGCAACACAACAACAACAACAACAGCTCCAAAAAAAATATATATATATTTTGTAGCAAAAAATTAATATGTGTCAGGCAATGAATGATTGACTTGCAGATATCCTATAATAAGGAATGGCAATTTATTATAATCAGTTTTTATCGATAAATGTTTGTGAATATCGATTAATTATTCCCTATGATCTTTATTAAGCACAAAATCGGGAGTTCTTTCCAATCGATGTGTATTTTTATCGATTCTTTCGAAGGGCTTTAACAACTTAAACTTATTTTATCAATGAATCAATCGATTTTTATATTATCCTTAAGTTCCTCTTAGCCATACCCTCCCTTAGGCATTTTATGAGCACAGGGTATTAAAAAAAAACAAAAAACAAAAAAATATATATTGTATTTATATCCATGTTGCGCACTCGGGCCAGAAGAGACAATCGGCACAGCAATCGCCAATTGCTGAGTCTGAGACTCGAATAGTGTTTTGGCTGTGTTTTGTTGTTTCTCTGTTGCTGGCAGGGGGTCGCCAACGCAGCCGAAAGAGAGACGGTGCGGCCAGTGAGAGAACGAGACAGATATTTGCATTAATATAAAGCCCAAAACCAATTTATGCCTGGCAGCAACAGCTGCAGCAACCAAAATTACTGTACAGCAACAAAATGTTTTACTACGCAGACAGTTAGACAACGACAACGAACTAAGAGTTAGGTCTGAAGGCGAGTCATAAATTGTGGTCTATCAAAACCATTGACGATGATTGTGGCCAAAGTGAAAGTGATCTCTCTTAGACCAAGTGGAATCCGAGGCGACTAATTCAACTGCCAACTGCCAACTGCCAAGCTGTGATCTTACATTTTCATTATTGCTGCCATTTGTTCCTGTGGTCGCAACAAATCGCATCACAGGAAGATGAGAAGCTCGTTTTGATTAGGTTTCTACGAGTACACAGACGGCGGTGTCTGGTTTTAGATACTCTTTGGCTGAGGGTTAAGTACATTTGTCAGGCTGTTTGAGGCACAGTCAGAAAAAAGTTAACATCAACTAAAAGTTTATTACAAATTGTTAGAGCATATCTTCACTTCGGTTTCATATTTATGTAATTGTTCTTCCATCTTAATTCCATTTGCGGTTTCATCAGACGTCAACGTTCAATTTTTGCTCGGGCCAGACAACAATAAAATTGATATTTGCGGTTTGTTATTTGGTGTTTGTTGTTGTTGTTGTTGCAACCTCAGCCACACACAGCAATGGAATGTACGCTGTTCCATGGCCTCTCTCAATGGTCAGTCTATGAAAGTTGGTTTGGGGTAGTTTGTTGTTGTTGATTGTCGGTTCAATAACCTCAGTCGAATGGTTGAAGCTGATTAGCCAGCTTATGGGGACATTTGTCATTGTTAGCGCATAATTAACACACGCCCCAAAAATAACAACAACAACAAAACGGAACGCCCACTGTGTGGCATTTAAATAAATCACATGAAGCATAAGGCAGATATGTATCCAGGCAAAAAAAATTCGCTGCGCTTGGCAACTTAATTGCAGAGTGTTTGCATAATGCTTTTAAGAGTGAATAAATGCGCTGTGCGCAGTGTCTGGCTAAATGGCTTAAAATATATATATATATATATAGTATATCTAAGTTATATATATGTATGTATGTATTGGTTCAAGTCAAACATTGAAAAACACTTGCGGCAAACACTAGCACAAATGTGCAAATTGAATTTAAAATGTGGGTTACAATGGTGGAGGGTGGGGGGAGCGGGGGGTTAGTTATCATCCAGCCGCACAAACTCATACTCATAATTAATTTGGCCTGCTCCCAGGCAGCAGGCATGCACCATTCCACCATTGCACCACCGCCACCTGCCAAGCTAAAAACCTCTGAAAAATCAACAAAAATCGATATTTAAAATCGCATAAATCGTTACGTTCCACACACACTTGCAGTCCACATGCGTTCCACTGACTATCCGGCTGCAACCACTTTGTGGTTTGATTTATGCGACGCTTGGTAGAGAGAGGCAAGCGGGTTGGCGTGTGGGTGCGCGTCGCCAAAATAACAGGAATTGCTTTAAATTACGCAAATTCAAATTTGCAGAAACAACAACGAATGCAATGGAAAAACAAAACAACAAAATCTTGAACTTTTGATTAACTTATGGATTGGTCTATCTCTCTCCCTCTCTTAACTTGGCTGAGTGCCTTGGCGCCTGCTTTGGCTGTTCGGCTTTGCACCGTTACAGCGCTAACCACTTGCCACAAAGCTCCAGACTTGTCCACTTTATGTGCCACTGCGCAGCATTTATCATTTCGAGCTGCAACTGAAACCGAATCCAACTCCGACTTCAACTTCAAATCGAAAATCGAAAGTGACCGAAAAAGCCAGCGACAATGAAATAAAATGCTAAACAAACTATTTGTTTTGACTAATTTATGAATGCATTTTTGTACCCCGCAAATCACCGTTATTCATGCCGCAAAATAATGCATTGAATTTACATTGATTGAAGCAAAGCGGAAAAATTTTTCTTTGTTTAGATAGAAAACTACAATGAAGACTTTTGGGCATTAAGTTCAATTTTATTTCCGATCTTTAATTTTTTTTTTTCGAAAAAATGATTTAAACTTATTCTTCCGCCCACATTAACAGTTTTGGCTTATGATCAAAACGAATAAACAAATTCACTACCCTAAAATATTTTGAATTTATTTAGTTTTGGCCAATTTGGGCATTTATGTTGTCTGATTTATAAAGCCTAGCGTATCCAATTTCCGGGAGCCTTTGGAAACACGTCGTCCACGGTATTTTTATTTTTTATTTTTTGATTTGCGGCCCATTCGATTGTGCGCAAATATTTACACAATCTCAATAAATTTATGCGCTCTTCTTCACATTTTCAATTTGCAATTCGCCAGCCGGCCGGCAAAGGAAGAACAGGGAGGGGGGTTGGGGACGACGACGACTTGAGAGTGGGTTTTGGGACTTGTATTGAAACTGTGGACTGTGGAGTGCCACTTTTTTTCTTTCTGTTCTGTTCTGTTGTTGTTGCTTTGCTTGCAGAATTTATGCAAAAATTCAAAAACACAAAGTCTGGCTGTGATTGTTATTGGCCTAGAGAACGATCAGTGGATCATTGGCGATCATGGAACATGGAACCATTGTGGGCGGACGAAATTGAATGCGTGGTAGGAAACTGGGACTTTCGAGTCGATGCAAGACCAAAGACTCGAAGACTTGTGTCGACGACTTTGGTGTACTGTGGTGTAAGGGCTGCTGCTGCTGCTGTGATTTTTATCGCTAGGCTTTTAGTTAAAGGCCTCCGATATCAACGCTAGATATAGCAGTGGATGGAGTTGGACTCTGAATGATGCCGATTAACTGTGCCAATAGAAAGAGGGAGACTGCGAAATGCTGGCGTCCGTCACGCTGTGTGGCCGCCACTTGCTCCAGTTTGACAAACAAGGCGACACACAAATAGATAGAAAGAGTGGGACAGAAACCGAAGAGTAAGTTGCACGAATGGAGATGCAACTGCAGTTTTTGGTCATTTCACAGCCTTTGGCAACAACGCAACAACAAATACTACAACTACGACAACTTGTAAACTCATTGAACAATTTCCTCGTTTTGCCAAAGTTTTGGTGCGACTTTTTTTCGCTTGTTTGTTTGTTTGTTTGTGGTGGAAGAAAAAGGCGAAAGTCAAACGGGCCAACCAGCACAACAACAACAACAACAACCAAAAACACAGCCACAAATGCTGGCCATTAAAATCGAAAAAAAAAAAACAAAATACTGCTTTATTAATACCTAACAAGAAAATTGTACAACGTTGTTTTTGTTTATTGTTTTTACTGTCTGGTATACAGAGAGAGAGAGAGAGAGACAGATCGAGAGAGAGCGATCGAGAGAGAGAGAGGGAGATGTGCAGGAAAACCCAGTGAACGCAGTTTCCCAGACTTTTTAACTGTGTTTTTGTTGTTGTTGGCACAATCGATAAGCCATGCCAAGCAACAACGTTCAAATGCGACAACGCATTTGTTTCTACATATATATATTTGTATATATATTTTCTTTTGGGGCGGAAGCAAATTGCGAATGTGACAAACGCGACAGCTGCTTAGCTCTATAACCATAAAATATTAGAGATGTTGACGATGATTTCGAAACGAGGTTGTTGTTATAAATTTACCCTGTACTGCAACAGTTTATGAAAACCCAGAAAAAAATGGCCTAATCGAATATCAAAACCGTTAAACGGCAATTCGAGTCTAAATATACTTTCGAATATTTGAATATTTGCTTAAAACTTGTTAACTTTTGTTGATTAAACACTTTGTCTAGGGTATCTGATTGTGAATCAATTAATTAACCTTTATTTGTGTTACTCGCTTTCCCACAAAACTATTTAATTGATGTTGTACAAGCCGCATTTGAAATAGTTTTGATTAATTGCTGCTCCAGTTAGCGGCTCTCCCCCTTTAACAACAACTTCAAACTATAAAAGCGGGCGCCATGTCCGAGAGTCTGATTTGGGTTGAGTTAGGTTTAGGTTGGCCCCACACTGCCAGCCAATTAGAATGGTTTTGTTTTGTTGTTGTTGTTGTTGTTGTTGTTGTTGTTGTTGTTGCCAACCAGACGACAAACTGATTTTCCCGCTTTGCCACACTGCACCCGCATGCTGCTGCAACATCGACAAACAGCAATAACAACATTTGCTGATTTCAGCCATGACGACATCAACAACATCCTGCCGCTCTTGATTTGATTAAGTAATGCGACGCGTAGGCTGCCAGGGCAGACTTCGCCAAGACTTCGCCTTTAGGACGAAGAATCCGGTGCGCTTTGTGAAGCGTGCATCCAACTTAATTAGCAATGGACGCGAGAGGAACTGCACTTTAATGAGGAATGGCTCTCCCATCGATAAGAGCGAGCTTCGTTGGCGCTATGCGACACATTAGAGATGGCAGCGTGACAATAAATATCGATGAACACTTTAAAACACAGTCAAGAAGAGTTTGTTCAACGATGAAAAAACAAAAAGAAAGCTTTAAGTTACGTCAAAACTTCTTTAAATCATTGAACTATGCATTACTGAGATTTTTAATAGCAATATATCCAATCTTTACTTAGTTTTCTAATCGAAAATTACACAGAGCCCAATACAGATTTCGAACTTGTTCAAACAATATAAAAATCACGACACGCGCCCAACATTAGTTTTCTATTTTTTTTTTTTTGCTTTTAATCTCTGAACTTTGTCGCAAACACTTTAGATACTTCCACCATTGACTTCCCCGCTGGTTTTGCCTTGTGATTGGTTTTTTTGTTTTCTTCTGGGCCGACCACAGCTGGTGCCGCTTGGCGACGACGCACATTTTTGAGCGAGACGTGAGGACGTGCACATTCTTGAAGAGAGTCTCGGCAACGTTCACGAGTTTATATGCAACGATCCATCATCTAAGCTAAAGTTTTCTAGATGGACCAATGGACTAACGGGCAGAAGGACGCACGGACGCACGAACAGACAGACGACAACGGCGGGTGGCAGCTGCAAATGCAACAAACAACAACAACAAACAACACACAACAAACAACTGCAAAAGTAACAGCAAAAAGGCATTTTTTCGCCAATGCGCAAACATAAGAAACGCATTCGCAGTTTTGCTTTTTGTGTGACTGAGGCGATGGTTTCTGGTGTTTGTTGCTGTTGTTGTTGTTTTTGTTGTTGTTGTTGTTGTTGTTGCTTGTTGGCAGTGGCAATGGCTAAGGTTGAGGCAGAGGCTTTTCTACTCAGTTCTATGTTGAATAAACTTTAGACTATTATACACTAGAGAAAATTGAAGAAATGCGTTTTCAACTTGAAAATTTATCTTTATAAATAGTTTTGTTTTGTGCATTTGACGCTTTAAGAACTCGCTGAAATCTAAGATCTTTAATTTCAAAATGAGAAATTGTTTGATTGGAATTCCTCTTGATGCAAAAACAGTTCTAAAGCAAATTATGATTGGTTCCTTTCATTGTCACAAAAATTTCATTGTTTCATTGCAATTTCTTGCCGTGTAGCTTGCCAGTTTCCAGAGTCCATTGGGACTTGTTGCATGTTTTTGGCCATTGGTTCAAGTCCAGCTTTAGCTTTTTGAGCTTCAGGTTGAGAGCTGACTTGACTCGCTGGCGGCCAAATGCAAATCTTGCAGCACCACCAACCATTGCACCACTCTTCGTCGTCATCGTCGGCACGCATGTATTGGAATTTTGATTTATCAATAGATGGCAGTGGGCGCCCAATGACTCCAAAATGGACTCGCACTCCGCGAGAGTTAAAGCTGAAGTTTGTGTTTTGTTTTGTTGGTGTGGCGAAAGCAAAAGTTGGTTTTTTCTTTTGCTGAGCGAAAGGCGATTGGTGTTGGCTCAAAGTTGAAACGTGGCTACGGCGGAACCGACCGACCCGAGACAGCTGCAAAAAGCTGAAAGACTCTACGACGCGTCGTCATTCTCCCAACAAACCCACCGCCTCCCCTCGATAGACCACCACATCACCCTATATACATGTACTTATATATATATTTAAGATATTTTCTGTTGCCTGCTCATTGGACTTCTTCGATGGGGTTTGGGGCCGAACAAACATAAATCAAATGGAGGAAAATGTACAAGATAAATTTTTAAGCACACTTATTTAACACCTAACAACCTTGTTAGATGCATTTTGATGATGCAACCAGTCTCTCTTCTCAGCCAAAACTGACTTGTGTGTGTGCAGCTGAAGCAGCGCCGCAGCACACACAGCCGGCGACAAGGTGGAGCATATTGGAGTGGTGCAAAAACTCAAGACTCACGAGAGACGACTTCACAACTTTTTCAAGACACGTCGCATCTGCGTCGCACTTGTGCCTCAGAAATCTATACCGGAAAATTAAAAATTGTTAATAACACGACAAGCTGCATGGCAGCGGTGCAGGCTACAGCAAACAACTGTTAGAATTGCTTTTCGGTGTTGCAGTCTCAGCGACAAAGAGAACATGTTGTTGCTGTTGTTGTTGTTGTGAATGTGAATATGTTGAATATTGTGTTGTAGTATGTTGTTGTTTGTGGTTCAATTTTTCTACTTCTTCATCCTAAATTGCAATCGCAATAGTTGCCAGCAAAGAGATAGAGAGAGCACGAGAGAGAGGGAAAAAGAGAGCGCTTTCTGATCTGAAGCTCACATCTGCTCACATATAAATCTTGCGGCCTGGCCAAAAGGGTGCCACCACAAAGCGATGAGTTTTCAAGCACAAGAAAGAAAAAAAAAAAAAACGAAACTAAATAAATAATTTCTAAAAATTGCAATAAATATTGAGAGGCGCTGATAAGGCGTCAACATAAATCAGCTGCCATGTACAATGAATAAGAAGCACAGATATTGCCAGAGAATATATTGAAGAAGAAGCAGCAGCAGCAGCAGTAGACACAAACACACACACACACATGCACTGCGGAAATACCGCGACTCAAAACCGCAAAGAGTGCAAATTGGAATTGGTATTAAAAGCTGTGAAAAACGCGTGACTAATCAATGCAATAACCGAACAAATCTTCTTCACACAACGACAACGATGACGACGACGCCCAGCAACAAGCAAAATAAAATGAAAAGGCCAACAACTGTAGGCAGGAAAACACACATTTAAGGGTTATAGCCAGAAGAAAAGTTTGCTCAAGCATAAGAATAACTTTAAATGATTTCTGAACTTTTTATGAGTTTTCCAGCTATTCTGTTTGTTGAACTACATAATTATTTACTTTTTCAAAGTTACTAGAAATATTTATTTTTTTTATAAATAGTTAGCAAGCGATCCTTAAAGTCTAAGTACTATTCAAACTCATTTTATGTATTTCCAAATCAATGTCTCATATCTTAATTACTTACTCGCATGTTGGTCAGATTACAAATAGCGTCATCGATACAAATGAACGCTTTCTGCACAAAAAAAAAAAATTTATATATATAAAAAGTCGCACCACAACAGCGACAACATCCACCCACACAATCGAATTGATCGTACCACACCAAAACAGCACTATCCACATTCAACAAATCAACAAGCGAAACACTTTCATTGCCCCAAATTGCAAATGTGTGCCAATGAAGATTGGGTTACAACTTGGTGCCAAATAGCATCGTCGCTGAAGACTTTTGATTGATCCATAAGTACAAAAGAGAGACGAGAGTCGACAGAGCTTGGAGCTAAATCATTAAAGCTTAAGATTAGAGATCAGTTTTTGCATTTTTTTCTGTGTTTTTATGTTTTTGGCAATTTTACAAATGAGTCACGAACATTAAGACTTAAATTACTAAAATGCACGCAATACGCAAAACTTTTTGTTGTTGAAAAGAGAAAGAAAAAGACAGCAAAAGTTAGATTCAATTGTTGATCCTTTCAACTAATCTCTTCTTCTTTGCATAGTTGATGATTTTTAACAACTAAAACATCAATATATTGTTGAGATATGTTTTGTGATAAATTAACTCGTGTACGAATGCTCGAAACACGAGTCACGCACGACATCTGTTTTTCGTTTTTTCTGCTACGATAAAAGACGACAGGCAGGCAGGCAGGCAGGCAGGCAGTCCAAAACTGTAGAATGTTGAATGTTGTTCGAAAATGGTTATTCTTGGATAAGCTTTAAAGTAGTATTTGGGCAATCAGCACTCTCAATACGAACGAGTCAGCAAACGTACGCTTCATCCTCCACTCTCCACTCTCTTTTTGCAATCTATGTGCGCACTTGGCATTTAGGCGCTCATTTCTGTGGCACGTAGTCATTTCTCATCAGAGTTGGCGCTGTTGCGGCACACAGAGACTCGCATGGGGCAGGTAAATCATCCACATCTGCCGGAAATTGCATAAAAATATGCAAGGCCTAGTCAGCAGTGGCAGCAGCAGCAGCAACAGCTGAGATTGTGGCAGTTGCAAGGGGGCAACGAGGCTGTACAGCAAGTACAGTAAGCCACGGGGCCGAGAGACATGTCCGACTCTTATCAACAAAAAAACTAAAATAAACGAAATAGCGGCTATGCTGCGTGATAATCCGCGGCAGAGACACGACCGACGACCGACATTTGGCCACCTTCTATTAGACAACCCCCCCCTACATCCCTCTTCATCGTTCCATACCTCTGCTGTACTGGCGCACCACTTGTCCCGCGCCGAGGTGTTAATCAAAGCCAAGGCACGATCATGCTGCTCAGAGGATGTGGCTGGCTGTCTAGGCTGACTTTGGGGAGCGCTTCACAAATAGTTTTCTCAGCACCTCGAGCCTCACACGCCACAGCCACAGCCACAGCCTCAGTTAGCCAGTTAGCCAAGTTAGTAGAAGCGTCGCAATCATCTTGAGGTTTCGACCGCATTGTTGTTGTTGTTGTTGGCGGCTGCTGCTGCTTCGTGTTAACGTTGTGTATGTTTATATATATATATATATATATATATATATATATATATGTATATGTATTTTTTATTTTTTTGGCCATGACAGAATTTCTCTTCGTTTTGGTTTGTTTCGTTGTTGTTGCTTATGTTGTTGTATTTGTTGTTGTCTTCGTAAACGATAAATAAGGTAATTGAATGAAATTACTTTTGACAGCTTATTTGCATACATCAACAACGGTTGCTGTTGCTGCTGCTGCTGTTGATTTGGAGTCGACTCGAGTCTGTAAGAAACTGAGGCCTTGTTAAACCATAATTGGTTATTGAATGTTCTTCTCTCTCTCTGTCTCTCTGTCTTTCACTCATGTTGTATGAAACCCCTTTCCACCACCACCACCCCTTGAAAACACAAGTGTTTCGAGTACGTGATGACAAAGATGAATAACTCTCTCAGCTCTTGAGATTCTTTAACGACATCTCTGATTTCTTTTAAAGCAGCCAAAAAAAAAAAACGAAAGACTTGGACAACGAACTTGCCTTTCAATCATTTACTTAACTTCAGGTCCTTAAATAAGAAATGTTTGATTTGATTTTAAGTGACGAAATGTGACATTTGTTACGTGAATCAGATAAGAAATGAATAAAAGAAGATATAGTTAAATGTTTGGTAGCTCATCAAGCAGTTTTTTTTTGCGGAATTCTATTGAACTTTTTGCTTTTGTTAAATGCTCCATTTAGCATATTTCAGACTTTCATCAGCTCAACTTCTTCTTGGCCAGTTATCAGTTTGGTCCCACGAGTTCAGGACAGATCAGGCGTTGGCCTGGCTCATCACAAAGTTTGAAAAATTCGTGTGGGCGTTGATACGTTTTTTTGTTTTTTGCTTTGCAGCTCAGACTGCGAGAGGGCCTTGTTTCTCAAGCGTACCCCAACCGAGTACCATGTTGTTGACAGATAAAATTGCCAATCTGTTTGGCTCTGACGACATCGTCTCTGTCTTTCTGTCGGTCTGTCTGTCTGTCTGAATGTTTGCGACAATTTCGCTCGGGTTAAACGGGTTTAAACTGCTGCCAACCTAAGCTTAATGAAAGTCTTTAGTCGCAAATGCAGCCCAGCAAACTGCAAAGCAGCAAAGCAGCAGCAATCTAAGCAGATCTTCGCCCGGCGACGAACCAACCACCGACCCAACAGCAGCAGCAGCAGCAGCAGCAAGATCAGCAGTAGCAACAACAGTCACTGCAACATTCAGTTCGATGCCTTTGGCTTACAAAAAGTGTAATTAGCGCAGAAATTGAACGTGAGGAGTCGCCGCGACGTGGACACGTTTCGCTTTAAATGCATATCAGTCTGGGAGTCTGGGACTCTGAGACACAGTCACAACACTCTGACAGACAAGACAGCCGAAGGGGTGGTGGGAGGAGATACACTAAAAGAAATACAAAACGAATGTAAAAAGAAGCTCATTCAAATTAGTTTTTGATTGATTAACATCTTTGTACTTTGTACGAAAACTCTACACAACATTTTTGCGCAGTGTAGCCTGCGGTCTTGTTCGTCGTCTGTTTAACCCACAAACGGGGTTGGGGGATTCCACTATTTAAAGTGAAATAATGACAGTTTTAATTGCTGGTTTTTTTTTGTTTTTTGTTTTTGTTTCGTTTGTTGTTGTTTGTTGGCGTCAAAATGCCAGGACTGCCAACTCAGCCTCCCACTCTTCGTCTCCTTGCAAGCGCTGCCCAACGCTAAGTTATTTTTAGGGTGGCGTAGGCCAGCACCGTGCAACAAGCTGTGGTTAGCAGCAGCAGCAGCATCCAAGTCGAATGTAAATGTTGATTACGCAAATGCCAACTAATTGGCAGCCATTAAAGTGCCGGGTCATTGCTCCTATTTGGCAGAACAACTTACAACTCAAACTTAGAGTGGGGGCCCTTTTTACAGTTGCAGATACATTTATATGTATGTATATATAAAATAAAAACCAAATTTAAGGTGACATACGCTTAATACGTACGCCACACAGCCTGAGGCAGTCAACAAAGTTTTGGGCCAGCAATCGAAATAAAGCATGACCAGAACAAATTGCTGTGGCAAATTAAGTTAAGCTGCCAGCCACGAATTGGTTGGAGGAAGCGAAGCTGCGAGGGAGCGAGTGAAGGGGGGGAGCATGAAAAAGGCAACGCGCTGCCTTTAAATCAAATTAAAATTTTGACAACTTCATTTGTAATTGGCAGCGAAACCGTTTAACTATAAGCAACAAAAAAAACTAAAACAGAACTTTTCAAAACCGAAAAAAGAGGAAAACTTATTTAAAACCAAATGTTTATATTTAAGTAAACAACAAATTAAAGTTTTTAAGCTTAGCCAACTAATTAGTATATATATTTTTTCTTCTGTTTCTTAGGTCTCAGCCAGTGATCCGGATTGTGGTGTCAATGCAATGGTCAACTATACGCTGGGCGAGGGCTTCAAGCATTTAACAGAGTTTGAGGTGCGTTCCGCTTCTGGTGAGATATGCATTGCCGGCGAATTGGACTATGAGCGACGCAACAGCTATGAGTTTCCCGTGCTTGCCACAGATCGTGGCGGGTTGAGTACAACGGCAATGATCAAGCTGCAGCTAACAGACGTCAATGATAATCGTCCGGTCTTCTATCCCCGCGAATATAATGTATCGTTGCGTGAATCGGGACCAGCACAGGCATCCAGCACGCCAATGCCCATTGTCGCTGTGGTTGCAACGGATCCCGATGCGGGTAGCTTTGGTCAAGTGTCGTATCGCATTGTGGCTGGCAATGAGGGTGGCATCTTTCGCATTGACCGTGCCAGTGGCGAGATCTTTGTCATACGACCAGATATGTTATCAGTGCGCACCCAGCCGATGCACATGCTCAACATTTCGGCCACAGATGGCGGTGGCCTACGTACCAGCACCGATGCTGTCGTCTTTCTCAGCATCATCGATGCCATGCAACGTCCGCCGATCTTTGAAAAAGCTCGCTACAACTACTATGTCAAGGAGGATGTTGCACTGGGCACAGTGGTGGGATCGGTGATAGCCACCAGCAGTGATACGGGTAAGTCAAAACTACAAAATCCATTCCACACACACAAAGAGAGAGAGAGAAAGAGACTTCTTCTTATTGTCTCTCTCTCTCTCTCTTGGCATCTCTCTTTCTTTCTCTACTCAAATCAAATTATGTATAAAGCTTTGGGTCAGCGTCGCGACGTCTTTGTATTGGATTGCATTCATTAGTTCAGTGAGCTGGAAAACAAAATATATGCGCATATGATGGACAGACAGACAGACGAATGGACAGACTCAACGAGCAGCCAAACTCAGGAATGGTTTAAGCCAAGAAAAGAAAGAAAAATACCAAAAAGAAGAACCATTTGCAGCATGACCGAAGTTTTAATACGCTTGAAAATGCATAACAAAAAAGTTTCCTAGTCAAAATATAGGTTAAGAACTTCAAAGCTGTTTCTGAAAGTTGAACAATTATTTGATTTCAATAACTCTTTGCTTCCAAATTGAAGTTATAGCTAGACTAAATCAACTTTTATAGTAATTGTTCTTATTTAACGGTTGAAAGTCTTAGTACTCGCTACAGAATACGGTTTTTTAACAACCCAAAAGAAAATTAAAATGAAATTTGTACAAGACAAAAGAGCTGGCAGCGCTTGCAACAAAATGGGCCACTATCCGCCGACAGCGAGGGGGGCGCATAGCACACACAACAATGCCAAAGCCAAAACGACAAAAGAACAAACAAACAAAAATAACCACTTCAAACGCAAATTTCGGCAGAAATCTGCACCCATCAACGACGGAATATTCGCCAAGTGCTCGTCAGAGCTCGTCGATTCGCTCTCCTCTCGCTTAAAGATACAAAAGGCCAAGACACGAGCAACTCGAGTTCTTGGAGACCAGGGAACTTGGACGGTTGGAAGGTTGAGCTGCTGTTCAAGTTGAAGTTGGTAGTCTTTTTTTTATGTGTCTTTTTGTTGTTGTTGTTGTTGTTGTTGGCTGGCTATGCAAAAATGAATTTTGAGCTTTAATTTGCTGCTTTCGCTGTGCACTTCCTTTTTATTTTTTGTTGTTGTTCATAGCCAGTCAGTGCTTTCAGTGTTCTGCTTCTTCTTCTTCATCTTGTTGTTGCTTATGTGCAGCTCTCATGTGTCAATCTGGAATGGAGGTTCATTCCTTTCTTTCATTTGTTCCTATTGTTCTTGCTTCTCACTCACTCATTTTGTTGTTGTTTGCCAACTCATTGCGCGTCCTTTGTTTGGCAACGTTGGCATTTGAATTGCCTTTAATGAGGCACCTTTTTGGCGAAAACCCCAACCTTTTCTCCACCATTCCCATTCCCCTTTTTCCAAAACCAAAAAATTCTTTTTCATCAATTTGTGTCTTCTTCTTCGTTCTTCGTTTTAGCCCAACGTAGTGCGGTGCGCTACTCGATCTACTCGGGCGATCCGGATGGTTATTTTAGCATTGAGCCCGCCTCGGGCAATATACGTATTGCCCATCCGTTGGATCATGAGGCCAAGGCACAGGTATTGCTCAATATTCAAGCGACCAGCGGGGAGCCACCCGTCTATGGACACACGCAGGTGAACATCGAGGTGGAGGATGTCAATGATAATGCGCCCGAATTCGAGACGAGCCTGGTGCGCATTTCGGTGCCCGAGAATGCTGAACTGGGTACACCGCTGTTTGCTGCCCATGCTCATGACAAGGATTCGGGCAGCAGTGGCCAGGTGACCTACAGCCTAATCATGGGCAATGCCACCCAGCTGGGTAACAGCAACAACAAGAAAGCACAGCCCTCATCCTCATCATCGTCGTCGTCGTCGTCGTCGTCTCTGTTCGCTATCGATGCACGTTCGGGCCACCTTGTGCTATCACGACATCTGGACTATGAGACAGCGCAGCGTCACTCGTTAATTGTGACGGCCACCGATGCCGGATTGCCGCCACTCTCAGCGGATCTTACCATACTCGTCGATGTTCAGGATGTCAACGACAATCCGCCCGTCTTCGAGCGCGACGAGTATTCGGTAAATGTGTCCGAGTCGCGATCCATCAATGCACAGGTAACGTACCACACTAACTTCTTACTGCCCCACAACACATACACTCAGAAAAATCAAGAGCTTAACTTCCTAGGAATCTAAACAAGACAATTATTTCTGATTTATGCAACGTTTACTAACTATTTTCTTGGGTTAACCGAAGCTACTTTTTCCAAGTGCATCATCGCAACATGTTGCAGCCGCTTCTGCATTTGTTAACGGCCCGACGTTAGCTGGCCAAAGTTTTATTGAAAAATAAGTTTTTGTAATGCAAACTAAATGCGCAACATAAATTTGATTAACAGCCCGTAAAAGTCACGCTTTTGTCAGGCAGGCGTCATATCTTTTTTAAAATATCTCAACACCCCAGAGAAGATGCTGTGGCTGCTGTTGCTGCTTCTGTTGGTTGCAACCACAGCCATTCTTTGGGCAACAGCAACTGCTTGTTGCATGTTGCATGCTGCAGGTTTTCGCCTTGCGCCTCGCGCCTTGAACTAGTTTTGATCATAAAATCATTTTATATCTTTTAGCATCACGAGGTGGCTCACAAAAATAAAAAAAATTAAAAAAAAAGCACAAAAAACAAGTTACTGCAGCTGTTGTTGCACAGCAGCCGCAGTTCTAGGGATTCCTCTAGAGATTTACGCAGACATGCATCAGAGATTCCAATGCCGCCGCTTACATTGGATGATTGACGACCGCCAGCCGTGTTTGGCATGTAGATCTTCCCCTCTTCTCTGCCCTCATTCTCGTCCTTTATTGTCGCTATTCATTTGCTGCAGCAAATTAACACAATCTCCTATTCCGTTGTTTTCATTGTTTTCTGCAGATAATCCAGGTGAATGCCAGTGATTTGGACACCGGTAACAATGCGAGAATCACCTACCGCATTGTGGATGCTGGAGCGGATAATGCCAGCCAGAGCTTGGCAAGCGGCGTTTCAGGCATTGACGCCGATCTTGCCCAGCATTTTGGCATATTTCCCAACTCGGGCTGGATTTATCTACGTGCTGCATTGGATCGAGAGAGCAGAGATCGCTATGAACTCACGGTCTTGGCGACAGACAATGGCACACCAGCGGCACATGCCAGAGCTCGTGTCCTTGTCCGAGTCTTGGACTCCAACGATAATGATCCCAAGTTTCAGCGCGAAAGTTATGAATTCAAAATTGAGGAGAATCTACGACGCGGCGCCATTGTGGGCGTTGTTAGTGCCACCGATGCGGATCTTGGCGAGAATGCGGCCATACGTTTTAGTCTCTTGCCTGCAAATTCAAGCTTTCAGGTGCATCCCGTCACAGGTGAGTCGAAATATCCGTTTCCCATAAATTAGTGTCCGACGTCGACGTCGTCGTCGTTGTCGTTGCGGTCTCGCTGTAGTCAGCCAAATGTGTCGCCAGTCGAACAACTCACTCAGCGTGGAGTTAGATCGCCCCGTTAGAGAGTGAGTGGGTACACAGAGAGAAAATTTAGAAAGAACATTTACGATAGCACTTAGGTCCAGTAGGAAGAACTTTTGATGTCAAAAAATAGCCTTAAGCAACCTAAGGACTTTTTGAAGTTGTCTGTAACAATTTTATGACTATAGGTTTTATGGGTTATGGGTTCTTCGTTACATAAAGGACTTTGCCAACAAAACTTTCTTGAATGAAATTTGAAACATAAACCAAAATTACGCTTTTCTCACTGTGTGCTTTTGTCCAAAAGTCCGAGTTAATGTTGGATGTCGAGCGTTCAAGTCCAAGTCCAGCAGCAACAGCAGCTAGGCAGCCAGGCAGCCATGACCCATGGTCATTCATTACTGCTGCAGTTGGCTGTCGCTTCTGCACTGCTCCTGCTGCTGTTGCCGCTGCTCGGTGCTTGCTGCTTTGGCACATTGCCCATAGATCAAACGGCGCACGAGAGCAAAGCACAAAGCGGAAACCAGTTCCCCTGACGATATTTTCAAGCGATATAATGCGATCTGTTTGAGATATGCTAGATGTTCAGATAGACAAGAGCGAGAGAAAGAGATAGAGATAGAGAAAAAAATGGGAAACGAGGGGTAGAAGAGAGAGAGATGCAAGCCAGTTGACTGTTGAGGAGTAGCGCATGACCATTAGTGTTTGAGCAACAACAGTTTTAACGCTGTCAGCTCATCCGTCAATGGAATATCATTGGGTTGACATTCTGCCAGGCCACTGTGCAAGTGTGTAAGTGTGCAGGTATGTGTGTGAGTGTGTGTGTGTGTGTGGTGTGTGTGTGTGTGTGTGCGTGTCTGCTCTAGGGGACTCAACGCCAGCCAAAAGGAGTTCAGTCTCGCTTCATTTAAATTAAATATGGTAATCGCGTGCAGCTAATCCTGGCAGCAGCAGCAACAGCAGCCAGCCAGCCTCAACTCTTACAACAATTGAGTCTGATACAAACTCGTTTTTCTTGACATGATTTTCTTTTTGTGGCCGCCACAGGCATGCCATTTTGATGGCAAACAAGCAAAGGCACCACCAGCGCAGGCAGGCCAGCCACCTAGCCAAAGTCAACTGACACAGCGGCAAACACTTTGGCATTAATCATCGGCGACCCAGTTTACGGGAGCCACATTTTCCAAAACTAATCAACAATGGTTAGCTTTATTCTTCTCTTCTCTCGTTTTTGTCTTCTTCTTCTTCTTCTATCGCCATTTATTGCCCAAAGCAATAGAGAAAGAGAGCAAGTAATCTTTGTGTGCCACAAGGAGCACATAAATATCTTAATCCATTCCCAAAAGTGGCTTTTAAAAAGAAGGTGTGAAAAAGTTGTACAATATTTTGAAAGAAGTTTATGTACCACATCGTTTCAATATGTTAGATACCATTAGATGAAAGGATATAACAAGATTTTTTACGAGTGTCAATAACGTAAAGTAGAAAAAAAAAGGAAAAAAAAACATTCATTTTGATTAAGCCCGACAATGAATACCGGTATTCCCAACTCAATAAACCTTTCATAATTACAGCCAACAATAACCAACACCCTCTTCTTTCTTCTCTCTCTCTCTCTGTTTACAGGCGAGATAACCACACGCGAACCACTTGATCGGGAGCTGCGTGAATTGTACGATCTGGTTGTGGAGGCACGAGATCAGGGTACACCGATGCGTAGTGCACGGGTTGCGGTGCGTGTGCATGTGACAGATGTGAATGACAATGCACCGGAGATAGCCGATCCGCAGGAAGATGTTGTGAGTGTGCGTGAGGAGCAACCACCCGGCACTGAGGTGGTGCGCATACGTGCCATCGATCGCGATCATGGCCAGAATGCATCCATCAACTATTCACTGCTAAAGGGTCGTGACTCCGATGGACACGGTTTGTTTAGCATCGATGCCAACACGGGCATCATTCGGACGCGCGTCATGCTGGACCATGAAGAGAGAAGCATCTATCGCTTGGCGGTGGCGGCCACCGATGGCGGCAATCCGCCCAAACAGACATTGCGAATGCTTCGAGTCGAGGTGCTCGATCTGAATGACAATCGGCCAACGTTCACCAGTTCCAGTCTCGTTTTCAGGGTGAGTGAGAGATTTATGGGCGGGGTCATTTGGGAAGAGGAGGCAATTGTTGTTGTTGTTGTTGTTGTTGTTGTAGAAGACGTCTCTTCCAGGAAAAACTTTTGTCTATTTGACGCTTCTAGTTTTACACGACGTCCGTTCATTCGTTTATTCGTTGCTTGATTTCCTGCTTTGCTAGCTAGCTAGCTTTTTTCCTTCTTCTTCCAAGTTGTTGTTGTTGTTGTTGTCAGTCGTGATCTGCGCGTTTTTTGTCGCCTGTGCGCCTTTTGTGCGGATGATTTGTTGCATCGGGCGTCACGTGACAATGGCCAAGAACACGATTCCAAGCCAATGCAGACCTGCGACAAAAACAGACATCAGCTCTCTAAGTCTACCTCTCTTTCTCTCGGGTGGTCAGTCAGCACACGGTTGCGGGTGTGTAGCTTTTTAACTCTTTTTTGTGTTGCGATTTGCATACAAGCAGTTTATTGGAGAAAAGCAGGGTAAGCGTGGGGTTAGGAGCAAAAACATCTTTGTCGTCCCCAGTCGTTGGTCATGGCGCACGCGTAATTGTCACTTGGTGAACTCTGTGACTCTGTGATTCTGTGACTCTGCTCCTCCTTCTCCGTTCCTTCCCACGTTTACTTCCTTCTTTGGCTTAACCGTCAACTGGCTTAAAGTACTTTTGAAGTGGGTTGTTTAACTTGTTGGCTGAATGTGGATTATATTGAAAGCTTTTTGTTTACGAGCTTGTTTAAAGTTAATTAATCAATGGCTGCGTTCAGCTAGGATCACAATCACAATTAGCCATACACATGTTTACATATAGTGTGTTCCAGTTTTCAGGACTTTTGTGCTTTCTAGATTGTTTAGATTTCGGTAACAGCTACATTCTACCACTGAGAACCACAACCACTTTAGAGCTGTGAGGTTTTTAACATTTTTATCACGTTCGATTCGCACATGTTTTGCATACCCCGCACATTATTGCATACACACATGCCTATCTGCAATCCAGCAACACCACCGCCATTCAGCAGCAGCGTCCACCAACAACATGCCTTTGCTTCTCTGCTTATTTTTTTTGTGCCCCACCACTTGCTCTGTTGCTGTTGCATTTCCGACACTCGTCTTCTCTGATGGCTGCGACGCTTTGACATGCATTTAATTGCCCCTCTCTCTCTCTCTCTCTCTCTCCCTCCCTTTACTAGCTGTCCTTCTCTCTCATTTTCTCGCTCTCAATCTCTTGTATCTCTTGTGCTCAGAAGCGTCTGTCAGTCAAGTGAGCCCCCGCTTCTGCTATACACCGCTCCACTCTGCTCCCTTGATTGTTAGCTCGTCGTTCCCTTAAATCCGCTTCGGCAACAATTAAAATTGACACATTTCGTTGCGTTTCAGTCAGCGGCTTTGCCTTTGATTCCAAAAACTCTTTGTCTCCTGCATCTGCATTCTTCTCGCTTTGTTCTTATGCGTTGGCGTTGGCAATGCGGCAATGTTGCAATGTTGCAGTTAATGCTGGCCACATGAAGTTAAAGTTTGGTCTGTTGTCTGACTGTTTTGGGCCTTTACTAAATAAATCTCCTGGCACTCTCTAGGGGCATATATAAAATGCGTTGTTGTAATTAAGCAATTTCAGCATATGACGAAAACACCGGATAAAAACCAACAGCTTTAAGCTGACAGTTTTGTTATTGTAGCGAATTTATTTTGTAGTAAATCACTCATGAACAATGTTCCAGGGTTTGTGGTTTCAACAAGTGTAATATTTTAAAAATTCTGATTATGAAGAACTTTGTTCAGAATCATTTTGAATTGAAAAACAATTTGTTGGCAGTTTAACAATGCATGTTTTTCTCTCTCTATCATCAACAAAAAAGTACATAACAAATCTTGCGCCATTTTGGCGGTGTCCATTTTTATGTACCAATTCCCGTGCATAATTTTTTTGTTTTTATTTTTGGTGGTAGTTAAGCGCAATCGCAACCGCAGCCAGTAGTCGTTAATAAACCAAAAAGGCAGCAAAACAAGCAGCACCACCAACAACTAAAACCACCACCAGCTTCAGTTTCAGTTCAGTTCAGTTTAGTTCAGTTCTGCGTACCTTCTCCTTTCGTTTGCTGCGTAATCTTGACCAAAGCATAAATCTCGTGACTGTCATTTTTGTGTCTCCATTTTGGCGACCCAAACAATATTTTCAATGTTTTTATTCTTCCTTTTTTTTCATATTATAAAAAAAAAGAGGTACACACATATAGAACCGAGCCCTGAAGAAGACCTTTCTTGTTGTATTCTTCTTTTTTGTTATGCTGCGAAACGGTTTTTTGCGGTTTTGCATATTAAATTCTTATATGCGCAGAACGGCCCATACACCCCCTTCTCCCCACCGGCCCTTTGCACAATCCCCTTTTTGCCAACCAATTGAGCTCACATTTTTCTTCAGTGATTTTCGGGGCCGCCAACTTGGTCGGAATGCATAATTTCTTTTTAATGCCCATTGCCAATGCAAAGGAACAGAACTTTGTCTGGTTTTGGCCTGGGAATAAGTTAAAAGAGAAATAGAGAGAGGTAGATCGAGCGAAAGAGACAGAGAGAGAGAAGAAGCGACAACAGTCGTCGTTGGCTTGTATGCTGCTGCTTTTTTTTTTTGGGAATACAATTTTTAAATGTTCTGCTGCCTTCGTAATCTTGAAGTATGAATTATTGCTTTAAGATTGGATTTTCAACACTGTTGTTGAGATTAAGATACTGCCACAGACAGCAACAACAGCAGCAGCAACAGCAGAGTAGCAACAAGAGCGAACCCTCTTCGCACTTAAATACCTAACAGCACAAAAATATAATCTATAATTGCCTTTGCTGCATTTTTAACTTTACATTTTCTTCCCTTTTTATTCGCCTTCTTTTCCCTGTACAGGTACGCGAGGATGCTGTTGTTGGCCATGTGGTGGGTTCGATTAGTCCCAATGAACGTTCGGACCTGCCACCACTTAGCAGTAATAGTCTGGACGAGCTAACGGATCAGCTGTGCGTTACATACACTCTCAATCCTTTGACTAAGGATTTGATTGAGGGCGCCTTCGACATAGACAGAAATACGGGAAATCTTGTTGTTGCCCGTCAGCTAGATCGTGAGCTGCAATCAGAGTTCCGTTTAGAAATACGTGCTCTGGATACCTCTGCCAGTAATAATCCACAGAGTAGCGCCATAACGGTTAAAATTGAGATAGCCGACGTGAATGACAATGCACCGAAATGGCCTCACGATCCTGTTGAGCTGCAGATTAGCGAATCCCTGATGGTTGGCTCAATCATCTACAATTTTACGGCCACCGATGCGGATTCCGGAACAAATGGTGAGCTCCAGTATCGACTGTTGCGTTATACACCGCAACTAAACGAGAGTTTGGAGACGACAACACCTATGTTTTCTGTGGATTCATTGACGGGTTCCCTAAGCCTTCAAGCACCACTGGACTATGAATCATTAAAAGAATACCTTCTGATTGTGCAAGCACTCGATCAATCCTCAAATGTCACAGAACGTCTACAAACCTCGGTTACTGTACGCCTGCGCATCTTGGATGCCAATGATAATGCACCACAGTTTGTAGTGCCTAGCACAACAGGCAGTGGTACTGCCACTGTTTATGTCAACGATGCAACGCGTATTGGTGAGTTGGTGACTCATATTGTTGCCGTCGATAGGGATGCGGGAGAGAATGGGCGCATTACCTATGATATTGTTAGTGGAAATGGTGAGGGACGCTTTCGCATCAAGCCACATTCGGGCATCATTGAGTTGGCTAAGACATTGCCACCTGCCTCCGAGCAGTTGGACAAGACTGGCAGATTCACCCTAACCATACGTGCCAGCGATCATGGAGCACCTAATCCTATGCAGTCAACGCTCAGTCTACAACTTGTGGTGCAGGGTAGCCATAGCAATCCACCCCGTTTCCTGCAAGCTGTTTATCATGCAAACATACTAGAAAATGTTCCCAGTGGCAGCTTTGTATTGCAAGTTGCTGCCAAAGCTTTCCATGGAGCCGATAATGGTAAGTGTAAAGCATGCATAGGGGAATATTTGAATACCTTTTTCTCATTATGGTCAGATATTTCTAATTTAAATTTTAAAAACTGTGTTAAACGTATGCTTAGGATATTTTTCTTGCTCGTTATGCTTCTTACTTCAACATTTTATTTATAAGCGCCTAATAGCGGCTAACTAGAAGAGAGCTGCAAATTCCTTTCAAGTTTCTAACTAATTTACATTTCTTATCTCTCTTTTTGAATCTCATTCTTGAAACTGCAGCAAATCTGAGCTATGAAATACCCACTGGTGTTGCCGACGATCACTTCCACGTGGACTGGCAACGGGGCATTGTGACGACACGCGGCCAATTCGATCGTGAGCTACAGTCCCGTTACACTCTGCCCGTCTATGTACGCGATGCGAATCGCATGTCAGCCACGCCCACATCTGCGGTACGCAAACAACGCTCCTCAGAGAACGGCAACGCCGATTTAACGAGTGGACAACACTTCGATGTGGCAACACTGATCATCAGCATTGGCGATGTCAACGATAATGCGCCCGAATTCCGACCTGGCTCGTGCTATGGCCTCTCTGTGCCCGAGAACAGTGAGTCGGCAATTATTCACACCGTTGTTGCCAGTGACCTCGATGAGGGTCCAAATGCCGAGATAGTCTACAGTATAGTAGGTGAGTGAGGTCGTGAAAATTAATCCTTTGTTTGTTAAAATAATTAGAGACCGGCTTTGGGTTGTGCATGGTTAAGATTTTCTGCATATTTCGCCTATCAACCTAACTTTACTTTCCTCGTACATTTCTTTTAGGTGGCAATCTTGGCAACAAGTTTAGCATAGATGCACACACTGGTGAGTTGAAAGCCCATCCTTTGGATCGGGAGCAGCACGCTCGTTACACGCTCCAGCTGCAGGCAACGGATCGGGGTCAGCCCATCACGCATCAGGGCCATTGCAATATCAGTGTTTCTGTCGAGGATAAGAATGACAATAAGCCACGTTTCGAGCTACCCAAGTATGTGGCCAGTGTGGCAGAGGATGCGGCGATTGGTAGCAGTGTGCTGCGAATTAAGGCCAGCGATGCGGATGTGGGTGTCAACATGAAATTAGTCTACTCACTGATCAATGAGACACAATGGCAATTTGCCATCGATAGCAAAAGTGGACTAATAACAACAGTCGGGTAAGAAAAGCATAATAAACTACTCACTACAACTAGCAGGTTTCAAAAGTTTCGAGAGGTTTTCAACACCACACCAGGTGGCGCCACAAGTCACAAGAGTTGATTGTAGAAACGGTTTGTCTTGGGTTCAATGCAATGCAATCATCTTATCTACTCGCCCGATCTGTGAGCAAGGACAACACACAGTTGAAACATTGAAATACTTAATTTCGCTTCAATATAACAACCGCAAACTAATGCGACGACGATTGCGAATTCAAGTACAAGGCAGGCAGGCAGGCAGGCAAGACAAGAACATCCTACGCAGCGACAATCTGTGAAACCCTCGATTCTCCCTACAACTATAAATAGCATTCAGTGAATATGTGAATGTGTTGAATACGCATACGCACAAAAAGGATTGGCCCTACTTTTTTGCTACTTTTCCTTCGAGTTGTCTTATATGGACTGGACAGGGTCTGTGTTTTTGAGATCCAAAGGGAATCTTGGAGGCCCCCTCTGGTGCAAATTTATGCTTATTGACAATCAATGATGACAACAATTGCTTGTTCCGTCTGATACTAAAGAAGGGGAGTGGAAAAAATTGCGTTACTAGCTCTCAGTTCCGGACCGAACAACAAGTTCTCCACTAAGAGAAAAATGCGCTCGTAAACTAAGAAATAAGCTTAAGCCAAAGTATCCATCTTAAGTATGACTTCTTTTGGAACACTTGTGCACTATCGAAGGCTCGGGAAAAAGTTTTTTTTAAGTGCACAAGTCCTACAACTGCAGCTTTCCGCTTTTTTTTCTAGATTTGGATTTTAGTTTTTATGCTATAGTTTTTGTTTGTAGCACTGGAAGCAATTCTTTCGACTTGACAGTAGCGTCAGTGTTTGGGCCATTTATACGAACGCGATCCGCTGTCATGTACCAATTTTTATCTTGCGCTGATTGTCGGCAAACAATAAAAACGAAATCCCCGCAAACCCAAACAGCAACAGGGAACAGAGAGAAAGAACAAAAAAAAAAAGCCAAACCTAAAGCAAACCAAAACAGAACTTGAAACAACAACGATGAGAACACAGAGGACACCACATGGCGAGGTAGAAGAATTGTAGAGCGACAGTCAAGTATGGACAGTCGGACAAACAAGACAGACAGACAGAGAGTGGACAGTCCGACAGACGGGACAGACAATTCGTGACGTTGTTGTTAGTCTTGGATCGCTTTCGCGGTCGCGCTCTTGGACTTGGACTTGGGCTAAATAAAGTAAGGATTAGATTGGGTGGAGGGGCAGCAGCTGCAGCAGCAACAACAAGCTGAAATTTTGTTGTTGTATCTGGTATTTTCTTTTTTTATGCTGTTTGCTCTGACGGACTGACGAAGCTGGACAAGCGACTCTAGGCTCGCTTGTTGTAGCTTCTTGTCTGTCTCTCTAAATCTGTCTGTTTGTTGATCAGCAAGCGCAGCCGACAATGACAACAACAACAGCCACAACTACAACAACAACACAAAACTGCTAACTGACCCTTTGAAAGCGTTTTGTGTTGTTGTTGCTGTTTAAATAGACAACAAGAACAAAACTACGACGGCGCGACGTCCACTCCGTAACGCGGAATGTTTCCTCAGCTCATTCCTTCACTTTGACTGATTCAATTCATAAAACCAGCAGAAACGAGTCTGCATGACAACGAAGCTAAAATACCCTTTATAATTATATCGTATGACTATCATATAACCGTATAATATTATTGAGAGTTTACAAATTTTTAAATAATATTTGTCGGCTTTCTCGTTCGACAACTTTATTGGCAATAGCGCTTCTCAAGAAAAATGTTTAAATAGTACAAATTGCATGCCAAGCAAGCTAAAAACCCCCACTGTAAGAGTATAATGAGTTTGGACATCAACATGGATAGCTAAAGCTGTACAACTTGAGCTGAAACTGGATGAGCTCGTAATTTGCTAAATTCGTTTTATTGGCCGACATGCAATCGCCGCGAAAATAGCAGCGAAACTTGCTCTTAACCCTTTCGGGCTATGTGGCTAGGATTTTAATCATTTTGGTTTATTATTTGTGGCAGATACCACATACCAGAATGCCACTTGCCCAGCCAGGCGGTAAAGAAGCGCACGATTATGGTCGACTTAAGGAGGGTGGGATCTACACAACAGAGCGTGCAGCTTGCAGTCAGATTAGCCACGTTCAAGGAAGAAAGACAGTAAGAAAGAAAGAGAAGCGAGCACAAGTGTGTGTGGAGCATTTCAACGGGCAATATTTGTTGGCAAGCAAATGACTTAATTACCCAGACATAGCTCTAAACGGAACTGAGCTGGAGAGTCGGTTCCTGCTACATTAATTCCACATCATTTCGTGAGGCTAATTATGGCTAGGATTACGCTTATGCAGCAGGGGGCAACTAATTAGTGTCGCCAACGATGAGCAAACTGACTTCGCTGTCTTAATCAATGATTTTTATGGTCTTTTGAGAATGTAGGCAAAAAGGGGTTCGTTCGTATCTGAGGGTAGTAAACATTCTTAGCTTGTCCTGTAGACCTCTCTTGACTTAAACCCTCTATTCATTCACACTCCTATTAATCCTTTACTAATTGACTTTTTTGTTCATAATGTTTTATTCGCAACAGAAAATTGGATCGCGAGTTGCAGTCTAGCTATAGCTTTATGGTGCTTGCCACCGATAGTGGTCGCTATGAGGTTTTTTCCAGCAGCGTTTCGGTCCAAATCAATGTGATGGATGTCAACGACAACAAGCCGATTTTTGAGCGTTATCCCTATAGTGGTCAAGTGCCGGCACTCATTCAACCAGGACAAACTCTGCTAAAGGTTCAGGCTCACGACGCGGATCAGGGTGCCAACGGAGAAGTGCTCTATGCTCTTAAAGCAGATAGTGTTCTCGGATCAGCGGCAATGAGGAATAAATTTCGAATAAATCCCAATACAGGTGCATTGAGTGCGGCACAAAGTTTGGCCAGCGAGACGGGAAACCTACTCCAACTGGAGGTGATTGCCAGGGATAAGGGTAATCCTTCGCAGAGTAGTGTGGGACTAATAGAGCTGTTGGTGGGAGAAGCGAGTCCTGCAGCACTTCTATTGCATTTCAAAAACGAAACGTACTGGGGCAAGCTTAGAGAGAATTCTCCAATCGGAACAAGACTACTCCAAGTGGGTGCCTTTCGAAGCGATGGAAGAAGACAGAAACTTAGTTTTTCTATCGGTGCTGGCAATGATGATGGTACCTTTATTGTTGACTCCCACACGGGTGAAATACGCGTAGCAAATCCTGCCCTGCTAGACTACGATCGCTTTGCTACGCCAACAATGGGAGCGTTGAGTCGGGGACGTGCAATGCACTATGAGGAGACGCTAGAGCAGCAGAAGGAACAACTCGAACAGGTTGAGAATTCAAATAAAACTCGCAGTCAGCGAGCCTTGCCGAGCTATTCGTTCCCATTGGCTGCTACCCAACCACATGAATTGCGTCTTGTGCTTGTGGCACGCACCACAGAACCACCATTTCTATCTAGTTACGCGGAACTTGTAGTTGAACTAGAGGATGAGAACGATAATAGTCCACAGTTTTCGCAACGGCAATTTGTTGCCACTGCATGCGAGGGAAACAGCAAGGGAACCTTTGTCGCCCAGGTTCAGGCCTTCGATGCAGATGAGGGTGCTAATGCCAGGATGCGTTATCACATTGTGGATGGCAATCATGATAATGCTTTTGTCATTGAGCCAGCTTTCAGTGGTATAGTGCGTACAAATATAGTCTTGGATCGTGAGATACGAGATGTCTACAGTCTAAAGATCATTGCCACAGATGAGGGTGTGCCACAGATGACGGGCACCTCAACGATACGCGTTCACATCGTGGATGTTAACGACAATCAGCCTACATTTCCACCAAACAATGTTGTCAGCGTCAGTGAGGGTAAGTTCCCAAAAAGCTATAACAATAACGTTAACTATTAAATCCGTTAGTCATAACTATTTTGACCAACATCAAAGATTCCCAACTAACCAATTCTCTCTTCCCAACTTTTTTTTACCCTCTTCCACTTTCAATAGGCACCGAGCTAGGAGCAGTGATTGCATCCGTTTCCGCAAACGATGTGGATACCTATCCAGCGTTGACCTATCGCTTGGGTAGCGATTCACCAGTTGAAATGGAGAACCTTGCACTCTTCGGCCTAGATCGTTATAGTGGCAAGTTGGTGCTTAGGCGTCACTTGGACTACGAATCGCAGCAGGAATACCAACTGGAAGTCATAGCGTCTGATGCAGCCCATGAAGCACGCACCACTTTAACGGTTCGCGTTGCCGATGAGAATGATAATGCACCAATGTTTTTGGCACAAAAACCACCCGCTTATTTTGCACTACTTCCGGCCACATCCGAGTTAGTCGATAGTTCCTCAATGGATGTGGAATTGTTGTCGGTCAACGCAACTGATGCAGATGCCGAGGGTCGTAATTCTCAGATAAGCTTTTACATTGACCCACCCGCAAGTGGTTTTAGTGTACATACGACATCGGGTGTGGTTTCCGTCAACATGAGTCATCTTCCCGCTGCCGTCTCAAGCAGTGGCGATTATTTTGTCAACATTGTGGCCAGGGATGCGGGAAAACCGCAACTTACAGGCAAAACTTTGCTACGAGTACAACCTGGAGATAGCGCTACCGGACGTTCTCAGTTCCTGCAAACTCAATACCGAGCACAAATCAGCGAAGCAGCAACACTCGGCTCAGTAGTGCTCCAACTTGGTCAAGATGTCAAAGATCAGCCATTCAGCATATCCACAGGCAACGAGGAGGGTGCCTTTGAACTGCTACCTACTAAAGCTATAGTGCTGGTAAAACCACTCGATCGCGAGCGCAACGATCTATACAAGCTTCAATTGCAACTGAATCAAGGAAATACAGCTGTAACTAGTTACAGTTTCAACTCAAATTCGACAGCTGGAATCACAGTTTTTGTCAGTGTGCTAGATGCCAATGATAATGCACCTCTCTTTGAACCCAATGCAAAATATGAAGCTGAGATAAGTGAATTAGCTCCCTTACGGTATTCCATTGCTCAAATAGTTGCTGTGGATGCAGATCAAGAGAATACACCCAATTCGGAAGTGGTCTATGACATAAGCTCGGGCAATGATGAGCATATGTTTACCATTGATTTGGTAAGTGGTGTGCTCTTTGTCAACAATCGTCTGGATTACGATAGTGGTGCAATAAGCTATGAGTTAATAATACGCGCCTGTGATAGTCATCAGCCACGACCACTTTGCAGTTTGCAGCCCTATCAACTCTCGCTGCACGATGAGAACGATAATGCACCCCAATTTCCACTTGGAGAGTACGTACACTTTCTGGGTGAAAATGAACCTGTTGGTAGTTCCATATTCCGTGCTCACGCCAGTGATCTGGATCGTGGTCCGTTTGGTCAGCTGAATTACAGTCTAGTTGCTGCGGAAGACGATGACACCTCGTGGCGTTTGTTCAGAGTGGACGCAATAAGTGGAATTGTTAGCTCGGCGGCTGTATTCGATTACGAGCAAAGGCAAAGTTATAATCTTCAGTTGAAAGCCAGCGATATGGGTGGCAGAAGTGCTCGTGTGGCTCTACGTGTGTTGATTGAATCAAGAGATGAATTCACACCGCAATTTACCGAGCGAACCTATCGCTTTGTGCTACCGGCAACCACAGTACTACCTCTGGGCTTTATTGTGGGTCAGGTGCGAGCTACCGATGCTGATAGCGGCGCAGATGGTCGTGTGGTGTACCAATTAAGTGCACCACACAGTCACTTCAAGGTTAATCGCAGCAGTGGTGCAGTTTTAATCAAACGCAAGCTCGATGACAGCCTCATCGATAACGATAACGGGCGCGACATCAGCCTGGTTGTATCTGCCAGCTCAGGACGCCATAACTCCCTGACCAATATGAGCGTGGTTGAAATAGCACTGGATTCACTTGCAAACATCAATACAAATCTAGCTTCGATTGGTGGTGATATATCTGGTGGTGGTGGTGGTTCCTCTTCGGGTGGTCCCAGTGATTGGATTGTGGCTGTGCTGGTCACACTGCTTCTTATCCTATGCGCCGCCGCGGGAATCTTTCTCTTCGTTCACATGCGCAGTAGGAAACCACAACGGAATGCGGTCAAACCACATTTGAGCAATGAACAGGTGGGTGTCGGCAACTCCAATAGCTATGTGGATCCCAGTGCCTTCGATACAATGCCCATACGCGGTTCGGCGAGTGGTGGTGCAGGTGGTGCAGTTGCTTCTGGTCAGTTTGCTCCACCAAAGTATGATGAGATTCCACCATTTGGGCCACATGCCGGCAGCTCAGGTGCAGCGACGACATCAGAGCTATCCGGTTCGGAACAGTCGGGTTCGAGTGGACGTGGTTCTGCCGAGGATGATGGCGAAGATGAGGAGATTAGGATGATCAACGAAGGTCCAATGAGTCATCGCACAGGCGCTGGAGCTGGTAGCGACGACGGCCGCATCTCGGATATATCTGTGCAGAATACGCAAGAGTATCTAGCGCGTCTGGGCATTGTAGATCATGATCCCAGCGGTGGTGGTACAGGAGGAGGTGCCAGCAGTATGGCTGGCTCCAGTCATCCAATGCCCATGACAATGCCAATGGCAATGCCGATGCCAATGCCTACACTCCATATGTTCGATGAGGATGCAACAGCCCGATCGGATATCACGAATCTCATCTATGCCAAACTGAATGATGTTGCCGGTGGTGCAGGCTCCGAGCGTGGCAGCAGTGCTGATGATGCAGCCACAACAGCGGGCAGCATTGGTACAGTGGGTCATGGTCATGGCCATGGTGTGATGGCCAGTTATGGTGAGGTTCCAGTTCCTGTGCCTGTTGTCGTTGGTGGCAGCAATGTGGGTGGTTCGCTCAGCTCGATTGTGCACAGCGAAGAGGAGCTGACGGGCAGCTACAATTGGGATTATCTGCTCGATTGGGGACCACAGTATCAACCATTGGCGCACGTTTTCTCCGAGATTGCAAGACTGAAGGATGACACCATGTCAGAGCATAGCGGGCACAGTGGCAGTGTCAAGAGCAAACAATCCATGGGTCACTCCACCCACTCCTCAACAGGTGCAGGCAGTGTGGTGATGAAGGCAATGCCACCACCCACACATATACCACCCCCATTGCTGACAAATGTCGCACCGCGTGCGATAAATCTGCCGGGTGGTTTACGTTTGCCACCACATCTCGCCATGACGGGCTTGCCACGCTCCCCCATTGGCCATGAGGCTAGTGGTGGCTTTAGCACCTCATCTGCCATGTCGCCATCGTTTTCACCCTCGTTATCTCCACTTGCCACGCGTTCACCGTCAATTTCACCACTGGGTGGACCGGCGACTCACATGTCACATGTCTCCCTGCCCCGACATGCACCGCAGCCAATGCAGCGAGCAAATGTCGGCACGCGCATGTAAAGGATCTATAAACTGTTATTTAACCTCCCCAAATTTGTGTGATTACCATTTTAGAGATTAGAGAAAATTAGTTCTAGTTAGTGCCAGAGACTTGAGTTCGAATGGAGCGCAGCCTGTACATGCATAAATAGTATTACTTGCACCACCCAAACCCCGCACAACAAAAAAAAACACCACCTAATGCACACACACATAGAAACACACATACATTCATACATTCAAAGGTCTCAGCAACACACTTCTTATTCTCAATTTGTCGTAAGCATTAAGTTTTATATATGCTTTTTTCATAATTTATATACTACTTTAATTAAGCTTTTCTCATGCTGATTCTAATTGAAATACCATAAAACGTACTACTATAAAGCTTAGTTTTTCTGTTGATTTTCAATGCCACCATAAAGTGTTTGCTGGGATCTCATTAAGCATAACAACAACAACACATCACACACACACATACATTCCAACACACATGTACATATAGTATATATATAGTCTAAACGACCACAAAGCCAACAAAGACTCTCTGAAAAAATACGCTTGGTTGGCCGATGCAGCCGCCTCGAAGCGCCAACAGGGCCAACAGATAAACAAAATAAAAAACATAAACAACAACAACAACGACCAAGCCAGCCATAAGTTGTAAGCATTTCTTTAGAGCTTATAATAAAGAAAGACGTAAACCATAACGTTGTACGTAATAAGTAGTAGCATGTAGTTACTTATAAATACGTAGTGCTTAAGCTTAGAAGTCTAGAACTAGTTTTTTTAGCAAACGAAACGAAAGGAAACGAAAGGAAACGCGACTAAATGAACCCAAGTGCACTTAAACCATTTAACATTACCATTTAGATTCGAAATGAAGACGATGATGTCGAAGAAGAAGTTGAAGAGTATGAAACGCTCGCATGTCTGCCTCCATACCCATTTCCCATAACACCGCATGATATCACATTATCAAAATAAAGAAAATAATCAACTGACGAGTAGAGAGGTTTCGAGAATTGAAGGAATTTGTAAAAAGTTGTTTGTAGTAATCATTGGAGAACCCTTGTAAATGTTTTTCCATACTTAAGCACGAAGCGTATTCCATATAGGTATATTCAAAAATACATATACATATACGATAAAATGATATACGATATTAAGTAAATTATGTTATTAAGACTTTGTAAGTTGTAGCTCGTTAGTTATTTTTCACTTTTTGTGTGATGCTACTTGTGTAATTTTCTATGTACGATCTAGCAAAGCTGTAAAATATACATATATATGTACTACTTTCCCAATAGATATACATATATATATATATGTATAACAGCATTAAGTTTTAGTTTGTAATAGCGAAAGAAATCAAAAATAAATATGAAATATACATTAAAAAAAAAAAATACAAAATAACAAGTTGAGAGATCTTACCACATTCAACATGGGGTTACAAATTGCTGTTGTGTTTGTGATTAATTTCCATTAACGTTTCAATGGGCCTCAGGCAACAAACCACCAACCGCAAAGGACTGTAGATATGTTGCACGTCGACGAGGTTGGCAATCATTTGGCAGGCTCAGAGCGAGAGAGAGAGAGAAACCTGGAAATGGAAATGGATTGCCGAGACAACGCCTTCATTATTATTATTTTTGTAGTTGTTAAGTTTGGTTTTTTTTTCTTCTTTTTTTTCGATACCCTTAGCATGCAGGTTTAAGTATTATAATTGTGTCACGCAATGTGTAACGTAAGTCGATATTTAAGGGATCATTATAAAGTAGGTATAAATAATTAAGGTAATTTTCATATGCATTGAGAAAATAGATTCTTAATCGGAGATTTATAGACAGGGTATTAAATTTTCACGTTATTCTTGCAAAAGCAAAAGTGGCAGCCACGCCCCTGTCAGAGTGAGAAGGTTAAGATCAAGGCAAAGGTCTTGTGGCATAGCTGCTGCGGCTGCTGCTGCTTGCTTTTTAGCTTGCTTGGTGCTCTCACATGTTGCAAAGGTAGGTGGCAAAAACGTAGCTGAACTTATGAACTGGCATGCCACATACGCAGAAACAAAGGATATTTTGCTACATGCTGCACCACACCACCCGGCATTATTCTGTGTGCTTGTGTTGTCGCGCTTTGCAATCTGAGTCGACGATAGGCGGTGGCCGCCTTGTTGCCACAATTTTTATTTCTGTTGAAGGTTGCCAAACAAATTCTAGACGTTTTGCAGACGCAGCAGGCAAACAACAAGAAGAGGCACAGTCGAAGAATTGGTGCAACCGGGCAAGAAGGAACGAGGAGAAACCAACGCGACGTCCACTTTGTCTTCATTTCAAAGACGTTGCATGAACTCATTTATTTGTTTCTGATTTCTTGCCAGCAACACACCTCTCTGGACAGCATCCCTCGAGCCCTTTAACTGCTGTCGTCATTATCATTATTTGTTCCACACTCAATGTGGAGATACAGTCAAACTTCAAACTAAATCTAACAGAGATGAATTTTTATAAAAATATTTTTTAAACAAATTTCTTATTCAATTATTTTTAAGGCTTTCTTATAATTTTTTCAGACTTAAAAATCATAATGCTTATTGGTTCTCTTTTAAAGAGGTTTGCCTGTATGTATTTCGATTTGTCTGTTTTGACTTCAGCTTCTCCTTGCTATCGATTGCATTGGATCATGAGAAGTTCGACTTGAAAATTTGTTTCTCTCGAGATGTATTTATTTCTTCTTTTTTGTTGTGTTTTGTTTTGGTCACAGCATTGCGTTTTATTTCTGGAGTTGGTTGGTTATTATTAGTCGCCGCGTCAATTCATATTACAGCCAATACAAATAAGAAAACAAGCTAGCTAAGCTAAGCTAAGCTACAGCACCACCTGGAACCCAAGAGGAGTTTTAGCTGGAGGATCACAGCTTCGACAGCTTCAACTGCGCAACAAGAGTAACAACATTGAAATTCTCTTGTGATGATGATTATGGGTTGCTGGCTGCTCTCGCCTAGGTATTCATTTGGGCCACGCAGCATTCTTCATCTTCAACGTCGCACTGCTCCGTTTCTATCCATCGTTCCCTTTTTTGGGGTGTGTACGACAGACAGACAACGACGTTGCTGCGACGTTGGCAGAAAGTGAAAAGCCTTAATTTGTTATAGGCCAAAAACAACAACAGCAACAGCAACAAAACACAAAACATTGCAGGCCCGTTGGGTTTATTTTTAAAGCCATTTAAGTGGCTGTGTGGCAGTGTGTGCTTGAGTGGTTTGCTTGGTGTGGTTGTTGTTGTTGTGTAGCTTTGTCTTAACTATGCGCACGTATACGTACTTGCCGTTCCTTACATTGTTCTCTCCACAGCGTTTTGCAGAGAGACAAGGCTTGGACATTTTTCACTTGTGCTGTCAAATCGGGACTTCGACAGCTTTTAAAGAGGGCAGCGCCACCAAAACAACAACCATGCCACACCGCACCAATCACGAGAGCTAGCCGCGAACATTTTTACGTCTCAAGGCGTTGCTCATTGGGGCATGGACTTCAATTATACCCTATTCGAAAATACTTCCAAAAAGCTGGAAACTACATAAGTAATATATCCTGACTTCAACCGATTCAAAGCCATCAGCTCAAACAATCCGAATAGGGATTTCAATTGTGAATCAACCCACAAAACTGGGTCTGATCCTTGCTCTTATTCTGGCGCTGCGATTTCGTTCAACTGATTACAAAATAAGTGATTTGCGAGCTTTTTCTTATATTTTAAGATGCGTGATAAGATGCAATTAGTTGTAGTAAAAAGAATTGAGATGTGAGGCAAGGCAAGGCAAGGCAGATGAATTCCTTATGCCTTTATAATTTGTCAATACATCAAGCGCACAATAAAGCGATTACGATTACGATTATACGATGGCAATTGCGATTGCGATTACGTCATTGCCAATGCCATTGACAAGCAACACTGAAAACATGCTGCTGCTGCTGCTGCTGTTGCGGCTGCTGCTGCTGCTGGCAGAAATTCTTCTTGAGGATTGCCAACGGCAACAGCAGCAAAAGCATTAAAATGAAATACAATAATAATTTTATTTCAGCGCGCTGATGAGAAAATTAAAGCCGCCATCAACTTGTGTCTTGAGCAGACTAAGCCAAAGACGAGAGCGCGCTTCGACTTGAGGCTTAATAACAATTCCATTAGCGGCTAATGTCTTCATTGCAAGTGTCAGTTATGGGGGCGAGAGACGGCAGGCTCTGAGACAAAATACGCACCTCCTTGACGCTTTCTTTTTATTCTTTGTCTCTCCCCCCCCCCCCCCCCACCCGTTTTGCTGACGTTAAACTGACTGGCCGGGCACTGCCTACGAGGACGTCGTCATCATCACAACCAAACAGCTTGGATTTTCGCTTAAAAATCACGGAGTAAAACACACTCGAAAAAAATATGTAGAATAATTCTTTTAGTTTGTTAATAAAAGCTGAAAAGGTTCACTTTTACTTGAAGTTTGTAAGCTGCAACCAATTTTATGCATATATTAAATAACAATTGAAATATCCAGTAAATCAAATATCAAGCTGTGAATTTTTCCCAAAAGTTATCAGAAAAATTTTCCATTTACATTTTTTATTTTATTTAGCAATAATTTTTTTTAATTGGCAAAAAGTTTAAATTCAACTTTTTAATTTCTGAAGTCTATGCCGCATTTTTTTTCCAAGTGTTCACCTGTTCGGAATTATGGCTTAGAGCGAGCTTCACAACTTTCAAGAATTGGCCAGCATTTGTTGCCGGGCTTTGCGACTCCATCTTGCATGTCAGTTTAACACTTTGGCAAATCCTTTGAAGTCAAAGAGTGCGCTTTTTATTGTAGCGCACGCTTGATTATTGTCCAAAAATTTATTGCAATGTGCCGCGCACTAATAAGCTCGTTCCCAACTCGTTCTAAATATGCACATAAACACACACATACACAATCACAATCACTTCTTTTGCTTGAGCCACAAGCGCAGCTCGCATTAGCATTCAAGTGGCCAACAAATGCGAAAATAATTGCTGCCACGAAAAGCTGCGTGCAACGAGAGTGTACGAGGGGTAAAGAGGCAGAGAGGGCGGGCTTTTGCTAATTGCCGACATGATTGGCGCAGTCGCAATCGCAATCGGCAAAGCGAATGCGCATCATCAACAACTCTGCACAATAAAGAGATTGTTTTTTATGGCCAGACAAGTTCGTTGCCTAAGTCTTTTGTTTGTTTGGCACTGGCCATTTCCGGTTCCGCTAGCGCAGGATTCGCCGATTTAAACTGGAATATGATTATTAGGCAGCTCAGGCGCCGCTTTTGATGCAAACTCACACACACACACACATATGAGTCGGGCATATATGGAGCCCTTCTTGCATTGCATCAAAAGAAAATAAAAGATGCGCCGCCGCCAAATGTAATTCGATACGTTTGTGAAGCTGCACAGGCGCCGCTTCCCCCCACCAAAACAACAACAACAAAAATATGACCGATATGAAAGAGTGAGAGAGAGAGAGATTTGTGCTGTGGCACTCTTTGCTCTGCTTTAGTCTCCTTTTTAATGTTTGATCTGTTTTCGCTCAGCTTGTATTTCAACAAATCCCAAAGCCCAATACCAATACCAATGCATATATCCCGATGCCAGCCATTAGAGACCGACAAGCAAACAGCAGCAGCAGCAACAACAAGTAGAATTTATCTAGGAAACAATGATCTACTAGTAGATACTCATTAAAGTAACTTTAAGTGTTATGTTTTGCTGTTAATTCTTTTGAGTTATATTTTTAAATAGAAATCTTTGTACGATTCTTATAGTATTTCCAGAATCGAATATACTATAACAACAAAAAACACTGGTAGTGACATCTTAAGGGAATCCAATCTTTGTATTCACATGCTATCCACGTGCAACAATATGTATCTGCCTGCTGCATACACTTGCCCCACCACATCATACTTTCCTTGCATATTAATAAAGTTTACAGGGTATTATACAAACTGGCGTAGCATAATGAAACACGCACAATGTTCTGGCCATATAATGGCAATGTTCTGGCCAATAGATGCATCCACAAACCACATCAAGGCAGTCATCCATCCATCTATCCAGCCCAACCCATCCACAGATACCAAAACTCAATTCCCGCACAAAGGCGAACCCATTAAAATATAATAATAGCTGCAACACAGCAACAACAGTAACAACAACAAGCAGCAACAGCTACTGTGGCCAAACAATTTGGACATGACACACCACCAAGCCAGCCCAAAAGGAGCAAAGGAACATTCAGCGAACAGCAGATGCTATGATCGAATCTCATAATGCCACAGCTCACAAGAGAGTAAAGAAGGGGTTTGAGAGTTAGTTGGGGCTAGGAGCATTCGGGGTTAGGCAACTTGGGGGCAACCGTCAAAGCTAAACAAGAACAATCTATCCAAATGTCCATCTATTGAGCAGATAAAGCTGCACCATCTTCTTCTTCTTCGTGCTCTTCTTTCTCTTCTTCTGCTCTTACTGAACTACACCTCCACCTCTTTGGCCCCGTTCCCCCTTCGTACCCCTTGCCTCTTTGATTGGTTGTGTGTCTAGGGATTTGTGTGAGCTTACACTTTGCGCACAAAACCGCAAAATCCAATGCCAACTACAAACGGCGGCTGATGAAGATTAGCTCAGGATTTCTCTCTATCTCTTCCCCACTCCCCTATCCATCCCCCTTCACTCACACACATACACACACACCGCACCTACACACACACAAAAGACTCCAAGTGAAGATCTTGTGATGTTGTTGATGCTGATGTTGTTGGTGGCACATCAACGTCAGCAACATCAGCAGCAACAACATGCATCCATTGTTTAGCCAGCTGCTTGTTGTTGTTGTTTGATTTTGCTGCTATTGTTGTTGCTGTTGCTGTTGTTGTCCTTTTAGCATCAAAAAAGATTTGCATTTTATCGCATTGCGCATTCGCCAGCGGAAATAACAAAATCAACAGGCAGCAACAATCGCTGTTGTTGTCGCTCTTTGATGCTCGCTGACAGTCGAGGCAGTTGCTCACAAGAAGCTGCAGGGAACAAACGGAACGGAACGGGGGGGGGAACGGGCAATTGCTTGATGCTCAGTCATTTTCGGCGGGCTGTCAGTTAATTGAAATATTCGTGCCGTCGTCGTTGTCATCAATGTCAAACGCAGTTGGCTGCTCATTAAAGCAGCGCATAGGCATCAAACAACAATAAGATAAAGACAGAGCGAGAAAGAGCGAGATAGAGTGATGCACTCTAAGAAATATTTTGTTGAATATAATGTTCAATGGATCACACTTGATTGAAGGATTTGTTCCAGAGAATGCAGGGATCAAAACTTTAAGTATCCCAATAAAGAAGGACTTCAATATTTTCCTTTATGAAACAACCATAAAATATTATTGTTAAAGAAACAAGAGAAATACTATTTAAATATCCAAAATGTTAGCTCATAATTTTATCAGAGCGAAAAACAAATATGTAAAAGGGGGAGGTCAAAGCATTGAGAACGAGAGATGAGGCGCAACGAAAAACCAAAAAAAAAATAAATAAAAAACGTGTTAATGTGCCAAATGAAACGAGGCAGCAGTTGTCAGTGAATGCAAATGGGAGGCACTGGCTGCCGTTGTCAGATTCCAAGCCCAGAGTCTCGAAGTCCATGGAATCAGAGACTCTCGCGTACCAAGAAGCCCTAAGGAGCTAACCCGCTGTGCCACAAAGTTAAACAGAATCAATTTATAAATCAGCGGCTTTAAAGGTCAGCGATAACAACAACAACAACAGCAACAACAACGAAGCACCTCATTCTCCTACTGCAGCGCTGGGTAGTTGGGATCTGGGGATCTGGGGATCTGGGGTCCAGTTTTTGTACGGCGATGAGCAATTTATTGTGTCAAACTCAATTATACTCGTGTGATATTTTTGTTGCCCACAAAACAAAACAAAGCAACAAAATGCCAATGCGCACACACACCAATGCACACAATACACAACACACAACACACACACACAAATAGACAGAGACCCAAAGTAAAAAGGAGCAACCCAAATTCTCGAAATGCTGCAACTTTGGCCCGCAACAGAGCAGCAACAACAACAACAAACAACAACCCACAAAACGAAAAAAAAAAACAACAAAACACAAGCCTCCTCCAATGCCAGACAAAACTGCAGCCGAAATGAAAGAAGAAAAGTTTCAGATAAATGAGCCGAATGGTTTGGCGAAAGGCGCAATTCAACTGCCAAAATAACAAAAGCTTACCAAAAAAAAATATAAAAAAAAAATGCAAGCAAATAAAGAACAAGCTGTCATGTTTAAGGTGTTGAAAGAAAGGAGTCGCCTGGACATATCCTGGAAAAAAAAGTCAAGTTTACGTTAGGAGTTGAACTTTTACTATCCGAACTTACGATAGTGCTCCATTAAATCTGACTATGGGTGCATATGGAAATGATCTTTGACAATGAACTAGGTGCGAAATAAACCAATTATGTGTTTTTCTTGAGCATTTAGTTAAGAAATTTGACAGACTTAGAAATATAGAATTTTTAAATATTATTTTGAAAACCGGCTATATGTCTTCCTTAGACCTTTTTCGAGTGTCCCTGAGTATATGAGATCTCCTTCAACCACATGACTCATATTCGAATATAAAGGATAATCAAACTGCAACTGTACTTTCTTTTGTTATTTATTTTTTACATTTAATTACACAGTTCGATAACACCTTTTTTGTAAGGCATTTTGCTAATGATTACAGGGTATAAAAAAAGGGAAGGCAATAAAAACAAAATGCTTAGCACAGACTTAGCTCCGCTTTTGAAGACGAAATGTAAATGCCCTACAACTTGACTTCAGCTGCTTCATTGAGGTTTCTGAGAAAAGTAAACTTATTGCATTTTTAAGGTTAAAGGTAACGAAATGCTAGGGTATATAAAAGTGTATGGCCTAGCATATATTTTTAGTTAATCAAATCATGTCTTTTACATTATCTGTTCTTCTAAAGCTCATTGGCAGGATCGCAGTGGCTTAATTTGCTTCAATTTTGCGAATTAAGTGAGCCTCAAAAACAGAAGTCGACCACAGAGAGAACACAGCACAACCGCAGCAGCAGCAACAATACAACTGCCTGCTCCTCCTGCTCCCCCAAACTACACTGACTTCACCCAATTCGCAATCCTCTTGCAGGCAGGCTCGCGACCAAGCAACACTCACTTTTTTGTGCACTGGGCAGCCAAGAATTTCACGTTGACACTTTTAAGTGGACATCAAGCAGTTTGCGCATATTTGCCCCCCTTCTGCCCGCCCCATCCCGTCCAATACTCAGCCACTCCACCAGAGCCGCAGTCACAGCTGCAGCTGCAGCAGCTTCGATGCCGACGCAAACTTTCGGCTTTTGGGTCGGTTTTTGGAAATTTACAGTTGAGAGCTGCAGTCTCGATCAGGCTGGTGGCTGGATGACTGGATGGCAGGTGAGGCAGGTTGGGGAGGGTGCGAGTTATGCGATCTTTGGACTCTTAACGATTCGGCTTTGTTGTTGTGTATGGAACTCTTCTGCTGTTCGGTGTTTTTTCATTTTGTTTTTTTGTTTTTGTTCGCTCTTGTGTTTTGTTTTGTTTGATTTGGGCAGTTGTCTCGTCCTGCGCTGGGTCAGAAATTCAGTTAATTTAGCAAGAAATGTACAAAAGTTGTCAGCGCGCGCTGCAAAGGAAAATGCAATGCCAAAAGAGGGTGGGGTGCTGGGGAAGAGGTCGCGAGAGAGAGTTGAGTCTATGCTGCATTGCTGCAAATATGCGAAACAGTTGCATTCAAAAAGGACACAATTAGAGGCCAATCGCGTTCTCAGGCCAAAAGGCCATTGAAAGTCCACTCAAACTCATCAAAGCCGCTTAGCCGACAATAAATCTTCACATAAGCCAAAAATCCACGCCGGAATTTTTATTGCTTATTATTTGGTCAGCTTTTGCCTGGCGACCTGGCCAAGGTTTTTGTCGTATTCGCATTTCGCATTGAAAGTATCGAATTTCATTTCCTGTGCCCTCTTTCTATAGGGACAAAACAAAAAAAAAAAAAACGTTCACTTGTCATTATGATACCGAACAATGGCAAATTTGCCAGTGTGACCTCTCTCTCGATTTTGTTTGTATAGAGTTTTTTTTTGTTTTTGATTTTTATTTGTGTGAAATCAGATCCTCGTTGGCAAATCATTCGCACAATCAGCGCACACAAATCGTAACGATTTCTCATTTTAATCAATTAAAAAGTCAACGAACGAGGCTAACTGTAAATCTGCTCTGACACTTGCCGCAAATATGCCAAAGAACTTAAGAGAAAAAACAAAAACAACAACTGAATTCCAAACCAAACAACACAGTTGGAACCTCGAATTCGGAATCGGACTCGGACTCGGTTTTCGGTTTCGGTGCCCTTTTTGCATTTTGTTTGATTAATGAGGTGAAATGTTGTGAAATATTGTCAGTTGTTTGGTGTTGCTGATGGTGATGGGGAGAGGGGGGGCTAAGGTAGGCAGGGTGGCTGGTTTTTATGCACACGGCGACAAATCAAATGGAAATCAATACCTACATGAAACTTAACGCCTCGCCGAAAAAGATTCCCGTTTGTCAGCTCGTTACAAGCATGTTTATATCGGTGGGCGGGGGGAACCCAAAAAAATAAAACTCAAAAAGAGACGCCCCCGTTGGCAACACATGCGCGTATGCCCCCCGGTTTGCCAAAAACACCCCGCCAAATATGGGCAGACACAACTGCAGTTGTTGCAAGTTGTCAAGAGAAGTCAAAAATGCAGCCAAATGTAAAACAAACAAAACAACAAAAAATAAGAGTTGAACAAAATAAAAATGCTCAAAATATTTAACTTTATAAAATATTAATGTGCGTTGAGAGTGCTCGACTTAATGATGCCCTTTAATTAAAATGGTGTTTTTAATTTAAAAAAAAAAACTAGTTTAGATCTTTTTTTGTTATTAAAACATTTTCTTCCAAAAAAAAAGTAATTACAGGGTATTCAAGGCACAACTTCAACAACAAACATGACAATTTTGTTAAGTGTGAACATGTAAACGTCACGTCCGTCGACTCGATTTGTGGAAAATTCGAATGGAGTTGCTGCAACCTGAAACTTGAGATCTAAGTCACAGCAGCAAGCAGCTGCAGGTGTTTCCCAAGCAATTGCTGATTCCTAGCAAACTATACCCTCGTATCAGTCCCGCGCTCTGATGTTTTCACCACGACTTAAGCGTGAAAAGCGCAATTTTGAGGTGAAACTAAATCAATAAGCACGCGGCGTCGTATACTTAATCAAGACATAATGCGCGTCCCAACAACAAAGTCTTGTTGGGGAGTTAACTCAAATAATCTGCCAAGCTGGCGCAATTCGAATAATCATCATGATTAGAGCAACAGCAACAGCAGCAGCAGCAGCAACAGATCTTGAGCGTGAGATATGAATAACCGTGCCACTAATCAGTTGCGGCCCGTTTAGCAATCGATAACAAGCAATATGAAATCGATTGGCTGGCGAAAGCGTTCCAACGCCCATTAAAAAACAATCTTTCACTTAAAAGATATGCTTTGTATGTATTTGTAATAAATATGCTGAACTATTTTTCTTTTTTTTTATCAACTGTGAGAGAAATTTAAGTGAACTTGATTTGTGGATAGTCAGATTTGAAATATAAACTTAATGTGATTGAAAGTTTCAAACAAAGAATGCGAATTAATGGATTTTCCTACTGCCAGAAACTTGCTCTCGAATCGCAAAAGAATAACTCAAACATAACATATATTATCTAACAATTCTTGTATAACAATTCTTCTACCTCATTCATTGATGCATTTGCAAATCCTCCGCACGAGTCTGGCAAACAGTTGTTGTTGACCCAGTTTATTCGATTTGTTTTAGGCTTGAATAAATATATGGGACTGTGGTTCTGTGGTTCAGTTGCTCAGTGGTTCAGCGGTTCAGTGGTGTTGGTGGCTGCAGCAACATCTGCTGCCTGCTGTCTTGCCTTCTAGCCGTCTGTAGCAAAATGGCGCATTAAATTCTAATAATTCGCTATTATGACATGATAGTCACGTATTAGGCAAAGCAAAACAGCAAAACAGCAAACCAAATTATGAGACTGCGGAGAAACAAAAACAGCAACCGGTTAAACAGCTAACCGAAAAACCTCAAAACTCCAAATGCAGCATAGCAAAAAATAGCAACAACAACAACAGCAACAGCAACAACCAAAATCAAACTCTTCGTTGCGATTGGGAAAAATTAAAATGAATGCGCACAAATGCCAAAATATTTAAGGCAAATGCAGCGCATATAATAAAAAAATATATACAACAACAAAATTTGCATTCGCATCGTGAAACTGGCCCAAAACCAAAATCACAACAACAACAACAACATAACCAATACAAGTGCTCTGTGTGGCAATATGAACGAACGGGTTGGTAAGGGTGAGGGAGGAGGGGAGGAGGCAGCTTAGTGTTTGCCACAAATGCGAGCCACATACGTGTCTCTTGCAGTTTTGTTTAGTAATTTTTGGGGGTTTTTTTTATGGCATTAGAAACGCGCTGCAACATTTGCATAACAAAGGCGCAAGAGTTGGCGCCTGCAGGCGAGTAAACAATTTACCCCTCCACCCCCACCAAAATGCATTGGCCTACCCAACCACCCCCTTTTGCAGTCGTCAACACATAAACAGATCTCTGGGCTTTTTCAGCCATTTTGGCATTTGGCCAGTTGCGTTGACACATTGCAACAGTTGAAAGTTATGTTTGTTTTTTTATTGTTGTTGTTGTTGTCTTTGAAGCCCACACATATAGTCACACACACACACACACATACAGAGACAGAACACATTGTTCTACTGTTGCTTTGGCGCTGATCGATTTGTGCCACTTAATTTGATGCCAAAATGTGGCGCGCGCGCACACACACACGAATTGCTTATCTCATATTTTAAATGACTGCTAAAAATTCTGTTTATGCCACAATGACACTGGCTGCTCAGTTATTCGATTAATCGTGACTGACAACAGCAACTTTCAGAATTGAAAAAAGAATTTTAATTAAATAACTTAAAAGCTATCGATACCTAAGAGTTGTGCTTGTTATCGATTTAAGTTATCAGATAAAACAAGTGCTAAACTGATATATGATTATTGTTAGTCGATTGACGATTTTAAATAATCGATTTATGTAATCGATGAGATGCAATCGACTGATAGTTTTATTTTAGCTATTAATCACTGTCTGTTATCGATGCACTCAAGCCCCAAAAACCATAAACACAATCAAATATTTTTTAACAAAATTTACATCCAATTGCAACCCAAATAATCGATTTATGTCGTCGATACTTTAATAGGTGTTTGAAATCGACCTTTAGTTTTATTTGGGCTATTTATCACTGTCTGTTATCGATACACTTAATGCCCGATAACTATTAACACACTGTCTGTTATCGCTTACATGTTTTTTACAAAATTATCAATCAAAACACTTTGAAATCCAATTTATTTACTAAGCTGCAAATAAGATTATAAAACTGCATGGCAATAAATCATTTTAAATGATATGTCATTTAGTTTTTCAACCTCGAAACGCTTAATCAATTGCTTTTCATATTAGTTTTTTGAAGCCAGTGTCATTGGCTAGTGTTGCGCGAGTGTTGTTGGTTGTTTTTTATTTTTTTTGCAGTGTGCCCCGGTGTTGGTGACGTGTTTACAGTATTATAGCTGGAGCATTTGCTGCACCCGCGCATTGAGCCAAAACTTGAACTTCGACTTTCGAAAAAGCTAAACGACGTCTGACTAATGAAAGAATTATGCAAAAATCCAAGCTAGAATGGACCGTTGGGACAACGCTGCGTATGCGCGACGGGAGGCAAACAACAACAGTTGCAACAGCTGAAATGCGGCTCATTAGCCACCGCTGACTGCCTTGGCTAATCGCATTGGGCGCTTATTGGGCGCCAGAGTGAATGGTCGAAGCCAAATCCGAGACGGCTATCAACAGATATGTGCGAGCAAAACGGCAGACACAACATGAACACATCTTATCAGCTAAACCAATTAAGACAAAAAACTAAACGAAACTAAAATAAAAAACAGAAAAGAAAAAAACTAAACTTGAAAATGCCAGGCAGCCAAATCGAAATGAAAAATCAAACGTTGAGACATGCATATTAACAACAACAAAAAATAAAATAAAACTGAAAGTCAAAGTGAGACAAGTAGTAGATAGATAGACAAGCCACACACACAGACTTTATTGATTATAATTTGATTTGAAGTTGCTGTATCTAAAGTTGAAGTAGATGCCAGAAGGGGACGATTTGTTTGCCAATTGGCAAGAGTTTTTTGTTTTGTATGATTTACTTACTCAAAACTCATTTTAAGTCAGAATTTATACTAAATTCAACTTATTCAACTTTATTTGCAGGGTATCTGTTTGTTATCACTAATTCATGTTTCAAGCATGCTTACTTTGCCTGCCAGCTGGTTTTTCGATTTTTTTTTTACGAGATTAATCGAAATCAACCAACCATAATAAGTTAACTAAAGTAAAGTCAAATACAGCTTGGCCATATAATGAGCGACGTGCGACATGGCCAATGGCAACTGGCATGGCAATTGCCAATTGACAGCAGTTTGGCAGTTTTTGGCAATTGGAAGCTGTTTGCTGGCTCCACCACCTGTTGCTATTGTACTTGTAGCTGTAGTTGTTGTTGTAGCTTTAGTTGCTACCAACTTAGCAGAGTGTGTGAAAGATGCAAAGATAGAGCAGCGATTGAACAAGTCAACAACATGTCAACTTGAGTCAACTTCAGTTCAGCGAGAAAAAAAAAAACAATATTGGCCATAACTCTGATCCGAGATCACAAAATGTGCGATGTGAATGAAGGTTGGACAAAGAGGCATGGAAAATGGTATGAAAGGCTATGAAAGGGAATAGTGAGAAAGACAGCAACTAATTGAATACATTTGTGCGTGGGGGCACAGAGCAAATCCATTGCCATCTGCCGGCATCATTACACTAAGAAAAAATATAAAAAAAAATTACCATTCTTTTTTTCAGGAAAGGTTAAAGCTAAAGAAAGTCGAAAATTTTATATTTTGTTTTCATAATAATTTCAAAGTTCATAAAATAAATAAGTTAATTTTAGTATTAATCCTAAAAATCAATTGAATTTATTTTCTGGAGTTCTTATTACATAGGATAATTTTAGTATTAATCCTAAAATTCAATCAAATTTATTTCTAAAGTTTTGATTGAAAACTAAGAATTCAGTTTTAGAGCTAAGGAATAACTTTCCTGTTTCCTGCGATTTTTTGAGATTTAAGGTTTCAAGTTTTTGTTTGCGTGCAGCATGCTGCAATTTGCATTGGCATCTTGGGCAGCTCAGACATCATCGGATTTCACGTTCAAAGGTTATGACGTTGTCGTGTCAACGTTTCATTATTTATTGTTGTGCGCCAGCTCAAAAGCAACAACAACAACAGAAAAAAAGGGTTTGCCACCGCCCCCAAAAACAAAAGGCTAAATGCGCCCACTCCTCGCTCGACCTGTCTAGCTGTCTGCTGTCGTTGAAGCTTTCAGCTGCGATCTGTTCTCGTCCTCGTACTCGATTCCTTTCCCCCTGCCTCTGCCTCTGCCCGTGCCTCGGCCACGTCTCCTGGCTGCGCCCTGCGCCTGTCAGTTATTAATGGAACGTATTGTATTGTCTGCTAGCTGGCACTCTAACGGCTCTTTGATTTTGCTAAGGCTTTAAATTAGCATTCAATACAACAAAATTCTACACACACACAGACACTGCAAATAGACGCCAATCAACGCCCAAACTTAAAATCATAGCCACAGACCCCAAGCCGGCATTATTATTATTGTTTCTCTTTCCCCTTTCGAAACCATTTAATCAGGAATTGTGTTCCAATGAGGAGGCTTAAAGTTTAGGCACAAATTATGAACAATTATGCGTTAGAGAAATATAAAAAAGCATTGAAGATGACTGTAAAATACTGTGTGAAAAGAGATTTTATAATAAGGGGTGATTATAATTATTTTTAAAAAAAAGTTTCAAAAAATTTCAATTATAATCTTCTATAACTATGCCTTTATCAAGGTTTTTATGGCTCGAAATTGAGTCAGCTATGAAGCAATTGAACCAATTAAGTTTGGTTTAAGAGTTGAAAAGTTAGAATATTATATAGTTAGCAACCTTTATTCAATTCAAGATACTATTTCAATATAATTTTCTAGGTTTTGGCAACCTAAAACCCAAAAATACAACGACAGTTTCCACCAAGAAATGTACGCAACGGCGGCAGTCACAAAAGATCTACAACTCGCCGTTCCCCGCCAGCCCATTGCCTCTGCTCCAACTCAGACATGTAGGTGGCGCTGTCAACATCGACATAGCTAAGATACACCACACGAGAGAGAGTGAGTGAGAGCGAGAGAAAGATCGGAGCATTAGATAGTCAATCGTCGTCTCCAGTTTGCGTCTTTAGCTTTCGTCTCGCGGATCACCAAGTCTTCCTAATCGCAATCGTGCGCAGTTTTCATTCTTATTCTTGTTCTCTGATTGTTAGACGCAAGTCTCTGATGTGGTTGAGGTTGAGGACAAGACGCGTCTTGTTGCCGAGACAAACGTTGATTTCAATGTTTCATCTGCCGCAGCAACAGCAACAACAACAACAACATATACAACAATAACAACAAGAGCGCGCCTTTTAATTGCCGTGCCGCAAAACAGACATTAGACAACAGAACGACAGATGACAAAGATGATCATCATCAACTGTTGTTGCTGTTGTTATCTTCAGTGTCTTTGTTGGTTTCCTTGTCTGTTGTTGCTGTTGTTGTCATGTGGGTGGAGAATATGACGCTGATGTCTGTTTGTTGCTTCTCCGCCAGTCCCGCTGACTTTTCTGCATAAATGGAACAATGCTAGAACTTAGCCCAGGACTGACTTCTAAGGCTTACATTGAAAAGAAAAAAGGTTTGGGAAAGCCAAAAGTTAGGCACGATTTGTAATAGACTTTTCTTTAGTAAAGTATGGAATTTAGAACAAATTTTGAGATTGCAACAAAAAACATATAAAATCAAATTCCTTACACTCTTTCTTCGGACTTTAATACTTAATATTTCTAGATTTTTTTACAGTGTAAGACCACAGCCCACTAAAACGCGAGGTAATCATGCGGTTGTTGCTGCGGTTGTTTGACATTGCAATTGTTTTTAATTTCAGCGACAACATTTCATTGTGAATAGCCAAAATGAAGTGCAGACATTTCCGGACTGACAGAAAGAGATGAAAGATGATAGATGTATAAAGCAAAGTGAGGCTAGCGATAGATAGATAGATAGATGGAGATTGTAGTATGAGAAATGTTGGCAAATTCAAGTGTAAGCATCATGAAAAAAACCGCTCATCGTACGGTATTGCCGGCTATTGGGGCATGTGTGTGTATATGTATGTCTGCAAATCGATATGAGAACTTCAGATGCAGCTGCTGCTGCTGCTGCTGCGGTTGTTGTAGTAAGTAACAACAGCATTAGAATTGCTAAAACCACTCAAAATCAAACGACAGCGCGGCAAGCAACAAGCAAAAATGTTAAAGTGATCACGTTTTCCCCCAGCTAAAAAAAAATCCTTAGGAAAAGCGCAACAACAACGAACAAAATCTCAGCTGCTGCTACTGCCGTTGACATTCCAAGCGTTGCTGCTGGTTGCTGGCTGCAACTGTTGCTGTTGCTAACTTTGCACATGCTAATTTTTTTGGTTGCTGCTGTTGAGTGTGTGTGTGTGTGACTGCCCAGCGTTTTTATCGCTCGTATGTTTGTATGTAGCATATGGTGTAGTACTGTGAGGCCCTAACAGTAAAATGGAACGCAAGACGCTCACCAAGTGAGCTATGAAGCATGAAATCCCAACAGCAGCAGTAGCAGCAATAGCAATAAGAATAAAAAATATACATGTATTGTTTGTTGTATTGCCAACGACGCGTATGTGTGATTTTTTCGAAAAACAATTGTCATTGAGTCGATAAATGCATGTCCTTTCTCCCTCGTTTGTTTGAATACCCTGTAAGGTTTTTTTTATTTATTAACTAGACAAAAGTTGTTTCAGTTTTCTAAAGTAAAAAAAAAGGTTAATAGCAAAATCAAAGCTGTAAAACCTTCAAATTAGACTTAAAACTCTTTAAAAAAAATGTTAGAAGTTTTATAAAATATTGATTTGATGCTCAAAGTATATTAGCTTTTATACAAAACTAACATTTTTTGTTAACAAATCTCAAGCTAAGCAAAATAACTCCCTAAAGGGTATATTTCAGCTGTTTACCTTATCTTCAGCTGGTTGCCTTTAAGTTTTTTAGTGAATTAAAGGTAAAGCATAGGCAACATAGCATAACAGCAGCAACAGTAGCAATCGCAGCAACAGTAGCATCGGCAACAGCAACAACAAGCTCAACATTTCGAAGGAAAGGAAGTTGGGTTCAGAGGGGTTTCCAAAATGCAAATAAATGCCGATAATTCAAACGATAAGTTTGTCTTTTGTCTTGTTTGCAGCTACCGTTTGTTGTTTTTGTTTTTTTTTTCTCCCTCTGCTGGCTGTTGGCTGTTTTGCCATTGCCCAAAGCAACAGGCCATTACGCTTGGCACACACACATAGAGAGAGAGAGAGAGAGAGAGAGAGAGAGAGAGAGAGAGAGAGAGAGAGGGAAAGAGAGGTAGGGTAGCGATTTAGCAGACAGGACCATGATCACGATTTTCAAGTTTCGACATTTGATTGAGTTTTCGTACTAACGAATTTTTTTTTTTTTTACCTCGACATTTTGTTGTTGTCGCAAAGACAACCAAACAAAAAACGCTGAGAGAGTGTGTGTGGGTGGGGTATCTGCATATATATGTGTGTGAATATATATGTAGGATTTTTTTTTCGGCTGTTGTTGGTTGTCTCGTTATCTGCATTGCATACGCTAAAAGCGTTAATTTGACACAAGTGACCCGATTAAACAAGGCAGTAAGGCAGGCGGCATAAAAAACAAAAAAAAAACAAGCAACAACAACGACGACGAAGAAACAATATAACGAAAGACTTAGAACCCGAACTTGCTGCAAGAAAACGACGAAAAATAAAGCGACGGGAAAACAAAAATGTTAACTTCACATGTTGATAAAAATATGACAAGTTGACTGTCATTAGTCACACAATTAACATACACAAATATTGCAGGAAGCGCAGAGTGTTGCTGTTGTGATGTTGTTGTTGTGTTTTTGGAGTCCGACGGTCACGTATCGACGAGGGTCTCAAAGCAACAGCAGAGCGGCAGCGAAAACGATGACGACGACGACGACGACGACGCTGGAGACACGCTGACTTCAGCAAATTGTCAATTACTCATGCGATGAGCGAAAGGAGCAACAACAGCAAACAACATTCGACTGGCCGCAGCAGTTGCGCAACAGTTGTTGTTGTTGTTGCTGTTGCTGTCGTCGACGACTGCCTTTTAAAGCATCATTAGCAGCGATAATTAGCGCCGTGCAACGACAGCCAAGAGATTGCCACAGGAAGCCACAGAGGCAGGCAACAGGCAAAAGGCTCACAGAGGCCCAACAGCAACAGTCGCTGACTGACTGACTGAACTGCACCTCAACCTCCAGCTTACTCTTTATCTCTCTCTCTCTCTCTCGCTCTCTCTCTCTCTGTCTGTCTACCTGGCAGCAACACATTTTTTGGCTAATAAATTCAAAAATTTTAAACGTTTTCGTTGATTTTTCGCTTTTTCGGCCTGCCTTGGCAAATTTAAAACTCGTGAGAGATTTGTTTAGTTCGACGACAGCAACAGCAGCAGCAACTGCAACATCAGCAGCAACTTGTGCAGGTTGCTGGCATGTGTGTGTGCGTGTGTATGTTTATTTTAATTTTTTCTGTATTTCTATTGCCATTCAAGCGGCATTTTCATGCGTGGCGCACTTAACTAACTGTAAATGCCTTAATGGAGAAGGGGTTAGCTGCTTTAAAAAGGTGCGAGGGCTGTTGCTGTTGCTGCCGACTATTGCTGACTGACTGACTGACTGACATGTTAATTAGTCGCTTACATGACAGCAGTTTGTTGGCCCAGGCTTTAAGCCAGAGTGTCCAGGCGGCACCAATCAGTTTGTTATTCATTATTCAAATGCTAATTTCGAGAAGAAAAATAAAATAAAATAAAATGCCAACAGCTTAAGCAACAGCAACAGCGACAGCAAACAGTTGCTGCCGCCAAATGTTGAGTAATTTTAATTGAGCAATTTGCGTGATTTTGATTTATTTTTAACAGCCACTTGAATTGCACATAAAATATATGTATACATATATACAAACTAAAAATGTGTGTGTCTATAAAAATAAATTCAAGCATTGCAAATGCAATAAAATGTAAGACGGGTAGGTAGGCGGGGGGTATACATACATACATATACATAAATAGCTTGATGATGCAGTTTTTTATGATTTTGTATTATAAAAAAATAAAAATTAATTCTTTAATTGGAATAACGAAATAATATAAGATAAGATAAGATTCTATTTTTTTTTTGTTTTTTTTTATTAAAGGTGTTAAAAATATGAAGAAAAAAATACTGTTCATAATGCCATCAGAAGTTAAAAACAACATTAAAAATAATTAAAAAATACTTTAAACATTTTTTAGTCTGAGAAAACTATATTCTGTAATCACTTCCGAGAATTGTTTTTTTTTTTTGTTATACAAGAATGTTGCAAATCATTAATACTTTTTCATAACTGTGAATAACAAGCGCAACAGCAGCAGCGTCACGTTAACGCCTCCTATTACCTCTTTCTCCCGCCATTTCACTGACTCTTTGCTCTTTGCTCTCTTCCCCATCTTCATCCTCATCGTCATCGTCATCGTCATCCTCATCGACATCCACCCACCTTTTGCCTTAAGTCCATTGACGGTTCAGCAATCTTAAACAGAAATTTGCTGTTTAAACTTAACAAGCTCACCGCGTGCAAATGATGCTATTAAAGTGGCATTTAAAATTTAAGTTGCACTTAAGTCGCACCTCTCTCACTCTCTCCCTGTGTCTCCTCTTGCTCTTTCACTCACTCACTCACTCACTCAGTTTTGATCTTTGGCAAGCCACAAGTCGAAGCCATTTCTTCTGGCAAAAGACGACCACAAAAAAAACAACAACAATCAGCACAAAAGAACAACAATGCCAGGCAACAGCAGCAGCAACAGCAACAGCGACACGACTTTCTGCCTGCCTTTTGCATATGTATGAAGAGGCATCTAATCTGCACGACGTTGTCTTTTTATGTGTGTGTTGGTGTGTGTGTGAGTGTGTGTTTAGTCGTATAAGCATCTAAGATGCCGCTTGCGATGCACGTTGGCCGCTTAGATCGTCACCATTGCTGGCAGCGCCTCGATGTTGCTGCTGCTGCTGCTGTTAATGCTTGTTGTTGTTGCTGATAGTCCAGCAGCAGCAGCAGCAGCAGCCGTCGCACTTTTGCCATTTTAGCCATTTGGTTAAACTGTTGACTGTTTTGCTTTTCACAACAAATACTGCAAATAATCAACAGCAACATTTGCTATTGCTGTTGCTGTTGCTATTGCAATTGCCAATTGGCCAAAAGTTTCAAATGTGTTACGGTCACAAATGCTTAACTTTTACTAATGCTTTGCAGCAGCGCTCTTTTTTTATGTTGTTGTTGCTGTTGTTGTTGTGTTTCTAATAGCAACTCCTTCACGCCTTTATCGCTTGCCAGCAACAAGTTGTTGTTGGGTGATGTTGTTACTGTTGCTGCGCGTACGATTTCATAGATAAACATTCTATTTGGCAATTAATTGGCGTTTTGTTAGTTTTCCACTTGAATTTGTATAAATGTTTTTCCACTGTTGTTGTTGTTGTTGTCGACCCGCGCACGATATTGAAATGGAGGCAGCAGCAGCAGCAACAAGTTGCTGTTGTTTGGCGTTTTAAACTTTTTTCGTGATTGTCAACAATGATTACTACTTGACTTAACAGCAACGCCCCCTCTCCACCACTCCACCACCTTCATTTTAAAGACCTGACAATTAGAAAGTTAGCTGCTAATTAAATTGAAGGCGGGTTCTGAGACAATGCAATCAGCCCCTAGGGCCAATAAACTCCTTTCCTCCTTCTCCTTTTGCCCATCTCTCTCCCTGTACATTTGTTAAAGTATTTATGGCATTGGGCAGTAGCCAGGCCAATTGACATTAGCCCTAACAGCGACAGATGCTAAAAATGCGATGCAACTGAGAGTTGCTGTTGAACATAGTTCTTTCTAGCCAACATTTGTTGCTGCTGCTGTTGTAGCCAGTGCAATTGTGGCACAGATGAATTTATGTATGCAAAACAAAACACAGCAACAACAAAGAAGGGTTTGAGAGGGGACAGGGGGTAAGGCAACCGAAAGCGATCGTCCGTTTGGCTGACTGACAGGACAAAGGAGTTATTTTTCACAAAAGAACTAAAACAAAAAAGGGACGCGACGTAAACGGCGGCTACTTCAAGTGATGCAACGACAAAGGGAAGCAGCAACAGCAGCAACAGTAGCTGCAACGGCAGCAATACAGCAACACGGCAGCAATACAGCAACATGCAAAAAGTAAAAGTAAAAACAAATAAGAGTGCTCTAGTCGAGAGTATAAGACGATAAGTTATCCTCTTGACAAAAATGTATACATTAATCAAATACAATAGTTGCCCATTTTTAATTTTATAGTCTCAGTCTGAGTTCATATACCCTTTAGGATATTTATCTATAGGGTATACACAAAATAAGTGCGCTTTGCGATTACGAGTATATGCAAAAATGCCAGGACATAAATTATCTACGCCCAGGCGGCGGACAAAATGCTCGAAACGAAACGAAAGGAAAGAAAAGAAAGGAGAAGTGAAGACGGTGAAGACGAAGCAATGAACGAACGAACCAATGAACGGAATGAACGAACGAACGAATGGTCGACAGTTGCAAGTTGCACAAGTTGCACACAGCCTGTCAATTGGGGCAGACACAAAAGCAAAGCGAGTAGCTGCCGCCGCCGGCTGTCAATAACCGAATCTCGGCGATTTGCAAAAGATGGACAGAAGACTGGGTTCCTGCTGCTTGGGCCTGGCTTGGGCCTGGTTTGGGCTTTGGCTTTGGCTTAAAACAAAAACCCAAAAGCAAAAGTGCGCTTTGGCAAATAGACAACGACAGAAAGAGAAAGAGCATCATACAATTGACAAATGCAAAGTGAGAGCAAGAAAGAGACAGAAAGGACAGGTACGGACAGAGGGAGCGCTTGATTAATTTATGGCTTCCAAGTTTTTGGTTGCATTCAAAAGACGCCAAATCGATACAAAAACCAGGTTCATTGTGGTTAGCGCAACAGTTTGTTGGCCTTGAATGACGACAATGTCGCTTTTGCCATTTGAATCAATGCAAACAGCAGCGGCAGCGGCAGCAGCAACATAGGGAAAAGGGTGCACATTGCCAGCCGTTGAGGTGTTTTTTTTTGGTGTGGCGAGAAAAGTTTTCGCGGAAAAACTCTCTCAGCACATAAGTCAGGAATTGCAGCAACAAACCAACCCAAGGCGATGTTGCATTGTCTTTTTTTGTTTTGGTTATTTTTGGGATTTGTCTTGTTTCCGCTTCTGGTTGCACGACTTTCAAGACCGGACAACAACAGCAACAGCATGATACTTTTCATGCAGCGCTCATTAGACAGAGACGAACACCAAAAACAGTTGCAAACAACAAAATGTATGGGAAACGACAGAACAGAAGCAACTATAAGAATCTAAATCTATTGTATTATTGTTAAGTATCTGTAGTAAATCGATATTTAGCAATGCTTTTGTTTGCCACTTTAAACTTAAAGTTTACCTTTAAAGAAAAAAAATGGTGCTCCACTTTATTATTCTTATTAGGAATTATTTTTCGTCACAAATAATAAAGTTTAACGTAAACAAGAACAATCTGATTTCCTGTCTCTGTTGTTCTGTGTTCTACATTCGAATCTTACAAACAAAAATGCGCACCCAAAATCAATGAACTAAATTGAGAAATTGAAGCCTAATCAGAGATAAAAGAGCGTGCGAATCGAGCACAAAACAACAAAAAATATACAAAAAAAAAAAAAAAATTGATTAAATATGAAAAACACGCAAAGGCGAACCACCTGCTTCCTCTATGCTACCCGCCTCAACCCACCTCCCCCCCGCCCCACCCCTCAGCACAAGCACACCCCCTCGACAAATCTTTAAGCCGCATCGCAATCGATTGGCTTTTAGTTTCTGTCTCTCTATCTCTCTCTCTCTCGCTCTGTCTGTCTGTTTCATTCTTTGGGGCTGGCCGCCGCATTTGAAAAATTGAAAAATAAATTGAATTCATAAAAAAGATTTATTAAATAAAGCCCGCAGTTTTTGGCAACTGCAGCTTAAGCCCGAGCTTATCGCAAGCTCAAAATCACACGATCTGTGTTGCCTTTAACAGCAGCAGGCCAAAAGCGGAGAGGAGGCTGCAAACAACTAGGTGCAACGTTGCGTTGCATGTTACTCTTGCTGTTGTTGCTGTTGTTGTTTGGCAAGCTTTAGATATCGCTTTTCATTTGAGCGAGGGTTAAGCGGGATGGGGGGAGGGGGGGAGGTGGGTGTCTGGGTGTCTTGCCAAGGTTAAACATCAATTAAATACGGTAAAGTGGCAGCGCCAGTGGCAGCAACATCAAATCTAACGCCTTGCTATAAGAAATATTGCTGCCGCTGACTTTGTCACCAAATTTTGCAAGTTGTTATTGCTGCTGCTGCTGCTGCTGATGTTGGCAATTTCTTGTGAGCCAACTGCACATTCGTAGTTCATTTGCATAAAACAAATTTGGTATTAAATGCTAGACGCAACGATAAGATCATTTAACATGCATCCAAAGCAGTTGTTGCGCCCCGCCTTCCCCGTTTGCCAGAGTGAGTAGTTTGCAGATTTTTGTGCTTCTGGCCGTGTGAAGAAAAAAGCAGAGTACCTGCTGCAATTGCTCCCCCTGGGCGGTAAGGCATTTAGCCAGGCTAGTTAATCTGCCAAAATAAAAACAATGATAAGGCTAACTCGGCTTAACTGCCAAACCAATTGGACACATTACAAACGTTGCCGTTAAGACAGTTGCTGTTGCTGTTGCTGCTGCTGCTGCTAACGGCATTTAATATGAAACAATTCAAGAATGTTTAAGTTGCAGCTGGCTTAACTAAGATATACCCTGTTTTAGATGAATCCACAGTTGAAATGTTTGAGGAAGCTTAAATGATTCATGATGATTCGACTGCTGGCATCGAAATTGTGATAATATTAAACCAAAAGAAAGTATTCTTTTGTCATTTACTCCATTTTACTTCCTGCACAACAGCAATCTACCCCACTTACCGTCATTTGCTGGGCATTCAAATGATGTCACGTAAATTTTCATTCATGCCACAAATCAAATGCTAACGAAACGGGACTCCCGATAGTGACCCCCTTCCACTTCCCTGCCTCTTCCGCTTACACTCTACTTGTCGTCCAGCTGCCTCATCAGTGGCAACTGTTGGAACTTTGTTTGCATAATCTTCAGCCCTAATGAAACAAAAAAAAAAAAAAACAGCAAAACAGTCATGGATATGCCTCGGATATGCCCAGAATATGGCAGCCCGATTTCCTACGGCAATGGCAGCAACAGTTGCTGCTGTTGGCGATTTCAGCTTGTTGTTGTTGCTGTTGTTGATTCTATTGCTTCGGCTCTCGTCGTGATTCTACAATTTCTTCATTTTATTTATTTAAGCATTGCAAACATTTTTTTCTTTGCTTCATTTCAGTGCCGTTGTTTGTGTTACCTCCGCGAACCCCCCGTCACCCAGTGCCAAATGCCCCTCACTGTTGCTTGTTCTTTCTGATAAGCATGTTCTTTCGCTCTCTCTCTCTCTCTCTCTCTCTTTCTCTTTTTGATATGCTATCTCGCTCGGCATAAAGCAGCAGGCGCATTTTACCCATTTTCCACAGATGCAGCGCTTGAGATTTAGCATTATTAGAAATGTGCGAGAGAAGAGAGAGAGGAGAGGAGAGGAGGGGGTGTGTTGCAGCAGTTGGGAAATTAGCCAGAAATTGTCCATGCGCTGTGGGGAGCAATTGCAGCTGCACAGCAACAGCAACAGCAACAGCAACAACAACAACAGCAGCAGCAGTAGCAGCAACAGGAACATTCGCTGTTGGTCAGTGGGCTGCCAAACATAGCATGCAACACTTGCCACAGTTGCCGGTTGCAAGTTGATAGAGCTAGTAAGCACCGCCTCCATTTCTCTCTGTCTGTATCTCTCTCTCTCTCTCTCCCGCTCTTTTGTTGAACCTGACCTCAAAGCAGATAAGACGAAGCAACGCGCGAAATGCGAAATGCGAAACGACGCCAAAGTTTTTAGCTTCTCAACTTAAATTTTAGTTAAAGCTGCTTCTTCAAGTCAAATTGGCCATTTGGTCATTTGGTAGCCACATTTGACCCCTTTGGTCGGTAGTTGCAGCCGTTTTTGTTGTTTTTTTTTGTTTTTGTCGGGGTGGTCTCTCGTCCCCACCCGCTGACTGCCAAAGGTTAATACACTTGCCTCATGTTTAATCCTAAATGGCATTAAAATATTTTTAATAAAACATTTATATATATAAATATATACCCTAGCCAGTAGCCATGGGGAGTCCAGAAGATTAGTTAAGTTTAAGTTAAGAAATGTTTAAAAAAAAATGTCTTAGTTAGAAATATAGTTAAACTCCTTGAAAGTATCGAATCGTATACAACGTTCTGATAACTTAAAGAAATATTTTTTGATCTCTATAAATTGCTTGATTAAAGATTAAACAGTTTATTGTTAAGAACTTCTGTTCCCTTCTTCAGAAGTGCATACGAATTTATCCGAAAGGGTATTTAATCGTCGATCTCTAAGCAATTGCGCTATCTGCTTGTTTGACTTTGATTTTGGCAATAAAGCTGAAATTGCGGTTTCTCCAGCTAGATTACAATCATTCTGAATTACACTGGGCTACACAGGATAAGGATTTTAAAGCCCTATCCAAAAAGTTCCGAAAACCAATCTGTTATTATTTAAGTTAATCATAGTACAATTATCATATAGTTTAAATCTTGTCAGCGCCTTTAACAAGATTCTTAATGTGTTTAAAAATGATTTGTGCTGTTGAGTGTAGGCGCAGAATTCGCCAAAGTAGACAAATTGCATAAAGCAAGCGTGGAAAATTTGAAGAAAATTTACAGAGCTTGTTGACTATGAGACATACACACACAGTGGGTTGGTTGAAGGAGGGGAACTAAGAGGGAGTCGCTGTTGATAGATAAAGCGAGCAGCAAACGCATACAACAAACACACACAAACACACACACACAAAAGAGATAGACAGCAACACACACATTGTGGCACAGTTAGACGCCCACTTAGTACGGTAATTTCAAAAACGTGCTTCTTTGATGAGATATAATCTCAATTGTTGTTGTTGTTGTTGTTGTTGTTAGCTGAGCTTTAGAGATTAAGTGCAGCCAGTCAGTGAAGCTGACCAAGCATCAGAGGCATCAAGCCATCGACATCATTCGTCGTCGTCGTCGTCGTCGTCGTCGCCACCCCCCTTCAACTACCCCCTGAGGGGTAGCCAAGACTCTTACATAGTAGATACATTCATCTGGCTTATGACGACGACGACGACGCGTCGTCGTTGTCAGACAAGCTCCAAACGTCGCCTTGTTGCAAGTTGCAAGTTGCACATTGCCAGTCGTTCGCTCATCATGCACCTCATCTCATTTTTAACTACACAGCTAGAAATTGAAGTTTTTGGTTTAGCTGCATTAAAATAATAGCTGCAATACAATCAAATAAATTCCAATAGATATTTAATTAACATTCTTTCAATGCTTTGATTCCAAGGCGAATGCAACAAGTTGCTTGTATTGCGTTGCAAGAATACAAATATATATAAACCAAGTCTCTAATTGAATGATTTCCCATTCTAATCAAATAAGAATATCCGATATTATCCCGTCTTCTTCACTTTTTTTCTTTATGTCAAAAAGTCTCCTTCTCGTTTGAGACTTGAAGTTCTAAATTAAAATCGCATAATTTGTTTACTGTGTAGAGTAAATGGAATATCTACATTAGAGAAGGACGTCGACGACGACGACGACTAAGGCGACAGTCGGTGTTTACCATTGCCCAATTGCCACAGACATTGCCTCAGCCATTAGAGAAAGCCACCGGCGGCGTGGTAATTAATTAGGCCCCCACAATGCCATCTCCCAGACCTCGAATACAACAACAAACCAAAAATGCAACTGCATTTTGTGGGGGCTATCGCAGTGCTCTGGTCTCTGTGTTGCCTTAACCTCTGTCCGCTTAGTTCTCATGCTCCACCAGCACCGTTACAACAACAGCAACAATTGGTGGGGGGTTGGTTGGGGGGTGGGACCACCTACTCTCGCAGCAAATGCAAGCATCGTTTAACGATAGTCGAATATATATATATATATATATATATATATATATATATGTATATATAGTATATTTTGTTGCACAGGTGAGTTGCATGCACTTTCGCCTGAGCTGAATTGGAAAGCAAATGCAATGTGGCAGAAGCAGAATAAGCCAAACTGAATAGAGCTTGCAACATTCTGGTGCGCGCGGCTCGTGCTTCATCGCAGATTCAGTTTGGATTCAGCTAATCGCTTATGCCTCATCAGGCAGCAGCAGCGGGTTGCAGCAGCAACGACAACTTCGAGAGCTTTGTTAGTTTTTTTTTGCTAGAATTGGGGTCGCTGTTGTTGTTGTTGTTGTTGTGGGTGAGTGTAAGAGACAAGTGAGTGTGTGTGTGTGGCCAACAGGTAGCCTAAGAAAAAGTCAAGTTAATAAACACAATAAATAACTTAGTTTGCTTCAAAAGTATTCCACAATGAAACATATCAAAGTTTGAATTCAAGACCTTCAATCAAATTCCTCAATCGAAAAACCTTCTAATTAGCGAATGTGTACTGTACTCCAAATGTAATGCAACTTTTTTTGTGGGGGGGGGATGTTTTGTCTCTTCTCGCCCCCCGCCACAGATTTTTTGGACAGAGCGAGAGCGACCTTTGATTTATTGTTATTTTCATTTAAAAGGCAAACGACAAAAATCAACAAGCCAAAACACAGAGATGAGAAATCGCAAAAAGAAGAGCAGCAGCAGCAGCAGCAACAAAACGAGAAACTGCAGCAGCAACAGTTAAACAACAACAACAACAACAATCGAAAGACAAGCAAGAACTACAACAACAACAAAAAAGAAGCAACAACAAATCGATGTCCCATCGCGCGTTTTAATGACAACGACCAAGTTGCAAGGCATTTCAACAGCAACAGCAGCAGCAACAGTCACAAAAAACTTCTATAAATTAACAATATATATATATATATTGCAAATATATATATATAAAGAATATGTATACATAAGCGACTTTATGGACACACAAAAAATCAACAAGCAGCAACAAGCCAAAAAGGATGCCCGGCGGCGGCCAATTGTAAGTGAGCCACTGGGCGATGACTTCAAAAAGCGAGCGACGACAACAACAACTGCAACAACATCGACGACAGCAACAACAACAACATTGATCGCGAATCGCATATCGAGGACAGGCTGCGGCACAAAAAAAAAACAATACACCCTACCCCCCTCCCCCCACCCCTTCCTTCCTCGTATCATCACCATCACGTCGAGCAGCAGCAGCAGAATTCGTATTCAATTAAAAAGCGTTTATGCTGCAATTGCTGAGCGGCTGTAGGGCGCGACGGGGTTCAAGGACCCACGGGGCGTATGAGTGTTGCATAGTTTTCGAAAATTCAATTTGCCAAGACAGGGCCAGGGGCAGCCGCCGAGAGTAAGCTGTAGCTGAACTAGTTTTGCTCGTTTGCAGCAGCAGCAGCAGCATCCTTCTTCGTTGCGTGTCCAGTTCTTGGCCTGCAGCCGCCGTCGCCGCCGCCGCCGAGTAAGTTGGTTTGTGTCTTAAATAAGTTATTATCATTGCTCGCTTTAATTGCTGTAATTGAAAGTGAAAATGTTTGCCTTTTGATTTGTGCCACAGTGCGTACAAAAATGTGTCTAGGTGTCAGGCTATGCCACAAAATGCCACACAGCAACTGAGGAGAGTGGGGCAGGGTGAAGCTGAAGCTGAGCTTAAGTGGGTCGTCGTTGTTGTTATTGGTGTTTCAAGGACAAGGCGACACACGTAAAAAAAAAAAAAAACGCAGTTTGTTTGCCACATGTGGCGACTATGTCTGTGGCCATCAATAAAAACTTGTAAAATTGATTACAAGAATCCAAATATGCCAGCAACAAACAACAAAAAAATGTTGCTGCTGATGATGTTGCTGCTGCTGCTGTTGCTGTTGTTGTTGTTGGTCATTTCAAATGCATTTTGGAACTGTTGCTGCATCCAATATCAAAGTCGTGCGCTGTCAAGTAATGAAGTTGCCAGATCAACAAAAACCAACAACAGGCAACAGCCAGCAGCAGCAGCAGCAGCAGCACAAAAAAGCTGTCCACACAAAACAGCAGGCAGGCAGCAAGCAGGCAACAACAAACGGCAACAACTCCTTGTGGCGCTGTGTTTCTACCTGTTGTGCCTTGTGGCTGGGCAAATCGTGCAGACGATATCAGTGATCAACATGTTGCCATGGCCACCAGGAGCACAGGGAGTCAGTCCCATAGTCGCATCCCTTTGTGCAGCTGCAACAGCAACAACAATTGCAATTGCTACCGATTTTCATTATTTGCACCGAATTCAACTGACAAATCTGGTGACCCATCCCAACAGTTATAATACCCGCCGCCAGTCAGTTTGGTCAATAGCAGCAGCCCGTATTGTTGTTGCTGTTTATACTTTTTTTGGCATTCTGCTCTGTTCCTAATTACAAAACGGCAATGGCGATGATATGCCGCTTTTGATGGCAGCGACTTGCCAGCCGAAAAAACGCGTTCCCAGCTAATTTAGACACCTCGCATGCCACAGTTGCTGCTGCTGGTTGTTGCTGTTGCACTCATTAAACAGCCACAGCAATTGCTGATCTCTCAAAGTGTTGAGGGACAAGGAGACGAAACGAAGAGAAAAGGAGAGAGAGTGAGAAGAGAGAGTGAAGGGGGGATTGCAATGCAACAATTATGGCGACAGACGCGCGGAATTTGCAACGCTTGTAAGCGGCTGGCCAAAGGCTTTAGGCAACAATTGCTGCCGTCGCTGTTGCTGACCTTCGTGTTTGCCGGCTTTGCCTAAAAGGAACAACCACAACAACAACAACAACAAAAGTAAAAGACAAGCGCTAGAAACGAAACAAACCAGCGACAATTATCTGTGCCTGTTGTTGTTGCAGTTGTTGTTGCTGGCGCTGCTGGGCACTTATTTAAATTGCAGCAATGTAACATTTTTGCTGCTGCAATGACAAACAACGCCATAGCAATCACAAAGATCCAGCCAACAAGAGCCAACAAATTTTGGTTGCATGCCACACACGTCAACGGCTGTCGCCAATGCCAATGCCAATGCCAATGACAACAATGCTTTGTTATTTATTTTTTTTAGCATCAGCAAACATGTTTGCTATTTTATAAAAAAAACCAACAATCTCATTTGTATTGTCGATCAAATCAAATGCTTATTTTGGCTGAAATACTTTTGAAACTTTTTTCTAGTCAAAAAGTATCTTTAATAAAAGATTTCAGTAAACATTCTACCAGTATATTCATTTGTAAATAACTATCAAATATTTTTAGTATTATTTATTAGTCATTTTATAAGACAAAAGATGGTTTTCGCAATCTTTATCAGCTTTATGCTTTTATGTTCTGCTGTTGCTGTTGATTGTGTTTATGGCGTTCTAGTTCTCACATTGATATTGGCGTGCCCCCAAACAGCCTCCCACTGTTAAGGCTGTTGTAGTTGTCACCACGACCACAACAACAACATCAGCCGCACCAGCAGCAGCAACAGCAATTGTAAACTTGTTGTGTTGTTAGCTGGCCAAGTTGGGTTGGTTTTGGCCATTCTACGGCGCTGAGAACGCTGTCGAAATTCATTGAATTCAAAACCAATTTCAAGTCCAGTTTCAAGTTACACGCGTGGCGTTTGTTACTACGTTTTTTTTTTTTGTTTCTATTTTGTTTTCCCCCATTTCAGGATATGAGAGAAAGAGGAGAGAGAGAGAGAGAGAGAGAGAGAGAGTGGGCGAAAGAGAGATGTAGAAACAGTGCCTGGGCACGCGTTCAATTAGCTGCAAATTGCAAATCGTGCGGCGCATGCGCAACGTCCGCTTGTCCCAGTGGCAACAACATGTTGCAATGAGCAGACACAGTTACAGCAGCAGCAGCAGCAGCAACAGTTGCTAATGTGTTGTCAACAGAACTAGCGTTGACAGCAGAATCGAAAATATTTCATTTCAAATTTGCAGCCAATGTATAACTGTGCGTGTGTGTGTGTTTGTGAGAAAGTAATGGACGCTAGATAGAGTGTAAGTGAGTTGGCAATAGTTGCCGCTGTTCGCTGACAGTTGCAGGCAGTTTTAATTGTGCGCACTGAGTTATGTTATAGACCTTGAGGAGATCACATCCTGTGTTCCACCATTCTCATTCCCATTCTCAATCTGTGTCTTTTTTTTTTTTTTTTTGTTTTTTGCTTTGTTGTTGCTCATTCTAAGCAGAAACCCACAAAAGCAAAAACGCTGCTCGTAACTCAGCAGCAACATTTGCATCTGCAAACCGACAGCAAACAGCAGCAACAGGCATTGAATTCCTTTTTGCCAGTTTCAGTTTCAGAGCGCGCGCATTCGCCTGGCAATTTTTGTCATTTGAGTGAATGATAACTGACAGTTAAACAGGTCTCTCTCTCTCCCTCTTGCAACAGCAGCAGCAGCAGCAACTGTTGCTGCTGCCAACTGTGGCCCTGGCCTGTCGTTAGCTGTCTCTGCTGCATCCTGAGGGCACTTTTTTGTTTTCATTTCTGCTCCGGCCAAAGGTAAATGTCAATAAATATTGGCAATGCTGCCTCTGACTCTGACTGCTGGCTCTGTCATTGTCATCGATGTTGCTGTTGCCGCTGCTGCACCGTAAGAAATTTCGGTTTACAATCAATGCAAAGAAGGTTTTTTGAGTAGAACATTAGGAACATGGCAAATTCAATCTTAGCTTGTTAATTTCCTCAAACAATTAGATCGCTGTGACTTTTCATTAAGGCTTTGCGTTGATAGCAGTCAGTCAGTCAGAGAGGAAAAATGACCTAATGCTTAAATATTCTACTTTAATGGTGTTTTGTGGATAAACTTAAAGTACTCAGTTTAAAAGAAATTAGTTTTATTTTTCCCGCAAAATCCCAACTATTGTTTCTAGTTTTTTCCTGTGTGCTTCTTTGGAATGCCTCGACTAGCAACGATTGCTACTGCTGCCACTTGTAGTAGTAGCTTTAGGACTTGGCCTTGTTATCCAATCCGCGCGCAGGCAAAAATTCTATCAACAAGCAAATGGAAATATTAAGGAAATTTAGATGTCGAACAGAGAGCAGGGCACAAAAAACACAAAATGAGTTGAGGGGGAGGGAAAGAAAAGGAAAGAGACCTTAGGCTTAGCCTAGACTTAGGGAAAGCTTAGCAACTAAGCTTTTGTTTACGCGCTCAAAGCAAACCGCCGCCAATTCTAGTTGCAGGCTAAAGGCTATACGGCAGCAACTGTTGTTGCTGTGCGAAATGTGAAACCAACCGCAGTGTAACATACATCATTTTCACACCGAAAAGCAATTGATGATGAGACCACGACGACAACAACAACAACAACAACGACAACAACAACGACGACGACGACGATGAAAGGAAACCTGTGGCAAACCTCAAGGCGAGAATTATGAGCGACAACAGCAACAAGAAGAGCCAAATGGTGGTGGCGCAGCAAATGACTTTGAACTGAGAATTTGCAGCTAATAATTTACACAAAAGCGTTTTTAATCATCCCATGCTGGAAGCCTCCACGAACAGCCAATAAATTGCCAGCGTGGCAGCGGCAACAAACCAACCAACCAACAACAAGAACAACAACACACACAAATATTTACAACAAAGCCATCAATCAGCGCATTGCTCAATACGCTTGCCCCATAGTCAATGATACCGCTGCATTTTGTACCACTGTGCCGCAGAGAGCCTGGCATTGTGTCAGTCAACAACAGACAGACAGACTGGACAGTTGAACAAAATATAAAAAGAAAAAAACAGACATGCAGTTGGGAGCACTGGGAATGCCAATGCCAATGCCAATAGGAAAGATCGTCGCTGCTGCAAAGATCATTGATAATGATCTGAAGCTCGCAAGTAGAGCCAACTCAAAACTCCTACGAAATGCATCACAGAGAGACTGAGAGAGAGAGAAAGAGAAGAGCAGAGAAGAGAGTGAGAAGAGACCAAAACTCACAAAAGTATGCGTAATGGCCCCAGGGAGCTAAGAAGCTAGAGCTGCAAAACTGAAAGCTGAAAACTAAAGCTTGAAGCCTGCGGGTTGTTTGCCTTTTGTCTAGATGCTCGCCAGCGATGAGAAAACGCGTCATAAATGCGTAAAGTTGACGACAAGCGGCAACTGCACTGAGAGAAAATTGTTATGTTAAGTGCAAGCCCAAAAGGTAGAGAATAGTTTTATGAGTTTATTTTTATTTAAACAAAATTGCAAAAGTTTAAAATTCTAATTTCCACTTCTAAACCTTTTCTTTGAGTGCATCAACTGATGGGCAGTATGTGAGGGGGGAGAAGATATGGCGGTGCAATGCGCTTGTCTCGGCAGTCTTCATCATATTTAATGGTTGTGTGATAATATGCCACGTTGCAGCAAACAGCGGCAGCCAGCCAGCCAGCCAGAGTTGCTATTGCACGCCAGCAACATGGCCATAAACAGTCTGTTGCAGTTGCAGTTGCACAAAATGCAACGCAAAACTCAATTAAAGAACGCATTGCAGTCACATTGCAGCCATGATACTTTAGCTACAACAGCAGCAACAGTTGCTCATCATCATCATGATGTTGCTGATGATTAACAACTGACATTTTGAAGTGCCAGTTCGACAGCGTTGCTTGCTGTTGTTGCTTTGCTCATAAATATGGCAATTGCTGGAGTCGTCCATACAGCATCAACTTCATCATCATCATCATCATCATCATTATTGCCATTGCCATTGCCATCGTCGTTGTGGTCATCTACAACTTGGTTATTAGTCGCCCGGAATGTTGGCGATGCGCGTTAATTAACTCATCAATTTTTTCTCCATTTCTTTTCTTTATTTTTATTGTCTGCCGTTTACGTTGCCCAAAAGGATTTTGGCCTGCCTACAACACAACGCACATTGCTGCTGCTGCTGCTGCTGCTGCTGCATACCAGCCTAAGCTCACAAATCACAAGCGTCAAACTTCGCTCAACTCTTCCCTTAAGTCACACCAATCAAAGATTACACTTGGAAAAAATCTCGAAAAGTTCAAAAATAATTTCCCATAAAAAAAAAATAATATTCTTGGATTAAGTTTTTGTATCTAATTCATTTCATTGTTATTGCATTGTTCTACTAAAACCCAGCTTTCAGCTAAACTTTGTTACTGTGTGCAGAAAATATCTAGTACCCAATCCACATGCCACAGCTCTTCTACTACAACAACGACAACGAGAAGGTTAGTTGCCAACGTTGAGCCCTGAATGCGTGTGAGGTGGGCATTCTCAGCGCCTGCGCACCGCCCCCGCAATGCACCATCACCATTGTAAAGGGTATATATTTATTTTATATATGTATTTTTTTTTCGTTCGTTGTGTTCGTTGCAGCAACCGCAGCAAAATTAAGTACCTACTAGAATGTAGTTGAAAATGTCTTTAATAATGACAGCAACTATGTGTGGAACTTGAAAAGCGCGTAAGCATCATCAGCTTCAGAACACGTTCATGTGTCGTCGCTCATGTCCGCGAGTCTGTTCCCTGCCCCTTTTGAGTGCACCCCGACCCCTTATTGTATGCGGCTTGTCCTTTTAGCTTGGCTTGACTTGGCTGCTAGTTGTTGCTGCTGTTGTTGCTGTTGTTGCTGTTGTTCTGTTTGTCTGTGCGCAATAATCTGGAACGTCATTTTTATTGCTGCCACTCGCTGGGGCATTCCTTGTGCCTCCGATTCGTGTGTCCATTCCTTCGATGCCATTCACATTCACAGTGGGCCAAAGAGCTTAAAGAGCCAAGCCACTGATCTCTCTACCTCTCTCTCTCTCTTTCTCTCTCTCTTTCTCTCTCTATGTGTCTCACAGCCTGCTCATTGTCATCTTAAGCAATCATCTCATAATCGGCAGTGGCACTGACTCTGACTCTGACTCTGACTCCCAAAGACTCGAGACTCAAAGACTTTTGACTCTGACTCCTGTCTCTTGCATTTATGCGGCGTCTTCGCTGTCAGCAAATCCCACAAAGCATCCCCTGTGCAGCAGCAACCACAACAACAACAACAACAACAGTTGCTGACACATCGTCAAGACGCTGATATAAATCTACGCATCGGCTGCGGATCTGGAGCGCAGTTTTGATTGATTGCTGAGCTTGGCTTGGTTTGGACCTAGAGCCCGAAGGCATTGCACTGCATTGGTGGCAAAGACGGTGGCAGCTGCGTTGGCGACTTTATTGCCGCATTTGGTGTTAATAATAATTATTTGAAACGAATTGCAAGAGAGAGGGATAGCAAGTGAGGCATGAAAGCAATATATATAGACATTTAATAGTCAAAATATATTCATATATATATTTATTAAAAGTTCTTTTTTATTTATTTTGAATTATTTCTCTATCTTTTCTTTAGAGTTCAACTTTACTTAATTATTTCTTGATTATTAGGCAAATTACTTCTTCGTTTTTTTTTTTTTAATGGAAATAATAATATGAGATAATGTCATGCCTTAAGACAGTTTTACGTGTTTACCGGGCCGCCTAAGCATTATTATTGCATTATGACTTTGCTTTGTTTGTTGTGCGGCTTCTGTTTTCATTTACCTCCCAAATCGTGCATCCATCCTTGTGGTCCCTTATTATTATTATTATTATTAGCAGTGTTGTTGTTGTTGTTGACCAAAAAAAAAACATAAAACAACAACAATCTTGGCTATATGTATGCTTATGCATTTCTTGCGGTCGCTCTGGCGGCATTGGTTGACTTTATGCTGACTTTGGCCGACGACAATGGCGCTGTGTTTGTTTTTTTTTTTTTGTGTTGTGTTGTTGTTGTTCATTTTGTTCAGATACACTGGAATGTGGCTCCATTAAATTGTGAGCCTAATACACGATTTGTTGATGTTTTCGTTGTTTATGTTGTTGTTGTTGTTGTTGTTGTTGCTACTGCTGCAACAGTTGCTGTTTTGTTTGTTTGTCGCGCTGCATTTAGCAATTTAATTGATTTGTTGGCAACAATTTGTCTACCACCTCACAAAACCCTCGTCTCTCGATCCCCGCACCTCAGCTCAGCCTCTCCCTTTATCTCTAGTTGGCCTCCATTCGAACAGCAGCAGCAGCAGCAGGTTTTTATTTTATTCATAATTTATATGCATAACACATTAAGATCTCTTTAGATCTTGGATATTTTTTAGGTGTCGGGGGTGTTATTCATATCGCATGCTTAATCAAAAATGACTTGGAACACAAACTTCAACGGAAAATTATGCGATGGAATTTGGCCAAACATTATGGCGCAATATTTACTAGAGCGTATACCGAATATTTAATAGTTGTGTTGATTTTTTCTCTAGAAGTTGCATAAAATATGATTGTAAGATCTATAAAGTTAGCTAGAAAGTAGATGGTATTAAGAATTGTCCGATGTGACTGACTGACTGCTATCAACATACAGACCAAGCGGTAAGCCATAGCATTCCTAATTTTTCGCGAAGTAATAGTTTATAGTTCTTAGTTAAACACTAAGCTTGGATTTTTCTGCAAGTTACAAAATGTCAAGCTAAAAGCTTACTTCTTGCAAACTTCTTGCTTGTTAGAACTCAACAAAGTTCGTCCCATCAACATATCACAAAGCCCTTTCATTAAACAAAAGAGGTAGCAACATGGCCTAAAAAGAGAGACAGCAACAGGTGGCAAAGAACAAGTAGCTGAACAACAACGAGCTACAAGAGAGATCAGCCCTTTGGGTTTGGCTTGTTTGTTTTCCACATCGTTGGCTCCTCATTGTTCTTGTTGCTTTGGCCCTGTTGGTTATTAGCAGCATTCAGCAGCTACACCCATTTAATTAGAGGTCTGCCTTCACACAGCTGTCGCAAAATAAAAACAGGAACAACAACAACAACAATGATGATGATGATGATGGCAACTTCTGTCTGGCAAGATCCGGCGGCCATTTTCAATTGTGTTTTAGCACAACGAATGGAAATTGAAGCTAAATCTTTTCTTCTTAACTTTCTATTTCGGCAACTTATGGCAATTTATTTACTCGATTTTGCCATTAAGTTTTCATCTTATTAGCAGAGTCTTTTTTTGCAATTGTTTGCTGCTCCCACTTTTGGTTTGATTTATTTGTTTTGCGGTCGCGGCAATCATAGAAAGGTTGCTGTTTGGTTTTTCTAGTTGAACGTTTCGAGTTTGCGACACCTGCGGCAGCCGAAGCAAGTGAGCAAAAAGTTAACCGGCTTTCGGCCAGACTTCTGGCCATTTTGTGCAAAAATAACTTAATAAGGTTTTTTAACTGTCGAAATGTTGCGGTGCGAAAGGCGACTAATGCGTTGCCACGCCCACTACCAAAAAAAACATATATTTATATTGTCCACCAATGAGTCAGCAAGAATAAGGAAAAGAGAGATCTCTCTACCCCTCTCTCTCTCTCTTTAGTTGCGTAGCCCTAATTTGATGCTGAAGAAATGTGTGTGTTAACAAATTGAGTCGCATTTGTCTTGGTCAGTTTAATGTGCGTCTTCTCAACTTCATTAGCCTGGCCCGAAAAAAAAATATTCTTTCTGGGAACGTTTCAAGTTTGCTTCTTTCTGCAATTTTTACAGTTAAGTGGCAAACGCAACGCCCACACGCCCACAACTTGGAATGATAAAGACGTCTTCTGAGTTGTCGCTTTTTTTTTTTTCTTTTGGCAGTTGTCAGCTTTTACTCATTATACAAAGTACAAAATGTTAATTCACATGTCACATTCTTAATTAGTTACAGTAGAACTTTTTTAACTTAGAATTTTATTTAAAATTTAGCAAATATATATAAAACATGTCTTAAAGATAATGATATATGAACATTTTGAAGCTTATTATTATTACTTTATACTTTGCTAAGGATTGCATTACGCTTGTAAAGAGATATACAAAATTTTCTTATGATCGGGAGAGCCCGACTAGAAGATACCCTGAACCCAGTTGCAATAAATATTTTACTCCTTGCCCCCTAAAAGTATGCTTCAAATAATTATGCGATATCTTTGGTGTTTCTTAACCGGTTTGGACGAAATGTTGAGAAAAGTTCTATCGTTATCCATTTTTTCAACCTCTTTATTTACATTTTCCAAATTCGAAATTTATTTGTTATCGATTCCATGTGTATATCGGAAACCAGAATAGTTATCGATAATTTGAAACAAACTGCTCATGGTATAGGAGAACTTATATTGAAAATCTCAAGTTTCTAGCTCTTGTAGTCTCTGAGATCTACGCGTTCATACAGACGGACAGGCGAACAAACGAACAAACGGGCAGACGGACAGACAGACGGACATTGTTATATCGACTCGGCTATTGATGTTGATCAAGAATATAGATACTTGATGGGGTCGGAGATGCTTCCTTCTGCCTTATACATACTTTTGCACAAAACCATTATACCCTGATTTAGGGTATAAAAAGAGTGGTTTCGATTTATATCAAATTTGACAAAGTCACAGAAGTTCCACTGAAGAAGTTGCACTTAGAGCTAAACCCGTTGGTCATTTCTCTGCTGTTATTGTTGTTGTTGTACTTTGTTGTGCGGCACGCAAACGTTTAAGTTCATCTTGATGTTTGAGTGTTACAGCGAGAAACTCTAACTAATCAGCATCCACTTCTTCCACATCATTGTTGTCATCAAGTTCCACATTTACTTCAGGCTGCAGTTCCACTTCTTCTTCGGCCGAATTATCCCCTTCGCTGGAGCCTTCAATCTGCTGTTGCTGCTGACAAAAGAACTTTACCTGTGTTTGATGCCACTGTAACAATCTCCTGTAGGTGTTACTCCAGATCTTATCGCTGTTTGGCAACTTTCGATGCACAACTCTTCCTGTCGCTGCTCCTGCTGCTGCTGCTGCAGCTCTTGACGCCTTTTGTTTAAGTCGTTGATGTTTGCGTTTGCGCTGCTTGCGTCGTTTTCTTGGCTTGCCCATTTCCATTGCTTCTCACTTTTGTTTTATTTCTACTTGTTAAACTGTTTATTATGTTTGCTGCATACTTTGTCTATAAATTTTGTTGTTGTCTGTAGTGAGCTATCGATATGTACTGACTATCGTTGGGTTGTGCTGCCAGATAGGAAACAGCAACAGCTGTTGTTAACAGTGCTGCCAGAGTGAGTGCACCAAAAAATGAAGCATAGATGGCGCCACACAATGGCGGTTCAATTCAATTTGAATTTGAATAGCAATCAAATTATTAAATGAATATTAAAAGGAATAATCAATTTAAATTCGATTTAAAAAGTCTATAAACGGAAGTTTAAACTTTACAAAAATTCAAAAAATGTTTTTTCTTAGATTTTGATTGTTAGGGTTAAGCTTTCCCAACAGAGTATATTATATTACTATAAACTATATATAAGGAGTGTCTAAAGCATCTTTCCATTGCAGGATAAATAATTTAAGCTAATAAATAAATGTAGGAGCTGTTGTAACCGCTCAAAAGGCACCGCTCATATTTTCTTGTTGCTCTTAAGTAGGATTTCTGGTCGAAAAGACTAACTTCAATTTGCAAGGCAAGCCGAAGCGTAGAAGCAAGAGGCATGAGAGGCTGTTCTTTTAATTTTCAATCCTTGGCAAAAGGATCGACCAAGGAGTTTCGACAAGTTGAACGACGAAGACATGGATTAGGGCGGATCAATTTGGTTTGTGGTGCGAATGCAAATTGGCCAGCGGTATGATTTAAATGAGGCTCGGCATAAGCGTTCAAACAAAAGGCGGAAGCGGTCAATTGAGTGCCAGGATGCTGTGACCTGAACAACTCCTGCTGTGCCGGAACAACAAATGTCCTTTTTTGCGGTCGTTCAGTCGGTCATTCGGTCGGTCAGTTAGAAGCTTTAAACGACAAGGCAGCATAGATAGTATTGCCTATATAAAGGAAAATTAGGTTTACACCTACTTTTGCAATATGCTCATAAAACAATTTAGAGATTTACAAGGGATCAACTTAATAGTATACATATATGTGGTCCACTCACGCACACCAACAAACTATATGTCTCTCTCTGTCTCTCTCTTTCTTATTCTACTTTTAGTTGAGCTTTGAGGGCAATCCTCAATCTTTCTGAGCTGCTCAGAAAGTACTCAACACTTTCCACACACACACACACACACACACATGTGTGTTTACATTGGCTGGCTCTTTTCTGTTAGGGGGGGTTTGAGAGAGCTTTTACATTTTCGATAAAAAGTAATATGCGCTGATAACAATATACATATGACAAAAATAGCCTGCGGCCAGGATTTGCCACGCACTTATTCCCATTTTTAATGGACTTCTCAGCTTTGCATTTTGTTTTTATTTCGATTCTTTTTATATGGCTGAATTTTGCATATTTTTTGCACACACACGGATAATAGCAACGTTTTTTTTTTTTAAGGGAGAGTTCATAAAGTTTAAGAATTTTATTTGATACCGATTATTGCCCTAAGAAGCATTTTTATGCGACTTTTTAAGTTTTTCAACACTGAATTGTATTGTAATGTATTCCAATTTTTTATATTAGTTTTAAAATTTATTTGAGGATAAAAAAGATATTTAACTATTTGTTTAAAAAAGTCCTTACTTAGTTTTTACATAAATGGGAAGGCCCTTATCAACAGCTACTTGATAGATTATTCTTCTTTCTAGTGTTTGATGAATGATAAATTTGCAATTAAATACGAAAGTGCTGAAAGTTTTGTTTCTTTGGCAACAGCTCGAAATTAATAATAAAAAATAAAAAAAAAACCCAAAAATATAATATATTCAAAATTGCTTTACAATAAATCTAAACAATTCAAACATACTTTATGTGTGTTCCTTTATTAATATTTTTTTGTCTTCACAGTTCTTAAAGTCCGACAAAAGCCGACTTGAAATGCGGGCGTGGTAAACGTGACAATTTGCCTTCATAGGGTTTTGCAAATTGATCTAGTCCACAGCAGGTATCTCTATGTATATATACAATATAAAGTGTATGGTATAGTACAGGGATTATAATTCTTGAGCACCGGGATGATCTACAGCTTGGGCCTGACTAGCCGGAAAAGATGCGAAATAGATAGAAAAAAAAACTACAGAAAGGGTATACAACAACAAGAGGACTCTACCCTTTTGACAGGGATGTGTGTTGAAAGGAGAGGTAGGGCAAGTTAGTAACTCTCATTACTTTAAATGGATTTCAATTAAGTTGCAAATTGATCTCAAAACAATTGAGTACCGCGTCGAGGCGTTTTTCGAGTGCTTTAACCGGAGAATGTACGCGTCCTAAGCCAAAAACCAAACCGAGCAGCAGCATAAGCAACAGAGGACAAACAATGGGACAAAAGGACAACCGTTGTTGCTGCGGCTGCTGCCGCTGCTGTTCCTGATCCACTTGGTGGTTTTCTCTATCAGTGTGTGTGTAGGCGGTTAGCTGCTGTTTTGCTCATTTTTTTTTTATATTTCATTCAATTTCTAGCTGCGTTTGGTAAGCGATATGCGGGGAAAAGCCAGCTGCCAATTGCTGGAGCACACAGCAGCACTTGATGAGATGACTCGAATCTAACACCAACCCTTCCCTCACCCCGCACCTCCCGCAACCCTTGAGATGACTGCGCTGTTCTGGCGTTGACAGGATAACGAGATTTTCAAGTGGAAAACGCGCGCGCTCAACTTCACACCCTTCCATGCCAAATGTGATTGAGAAGTGGTCATAACAAACATATTCTATATGCGCTGATTCAGCTGCAGTAAGTTTAACTTCCCCCTCCATTCCCAACGATTCAATCTTTCAATCCATAAGCATATCATAATCTGCACAAGGTCTTAGCGATTTTTCTCGCAATTAGTTGCAGGAAATAGAAAAAAACAAATCGGGATATATGAAAAAAAAAAATTGTAAAAACCCTTAAAACCTTAAAACGTAAAAAGGCAGCGGCGTTGTGCACAACAGAAAGCGATTTTCCAAAGACTTGGGCACGCTTTGTCCAAAGATCGCCAAACAACAATAACAAGAACAAAAACAACTACAAACAATGGCAAAAGCAATCAAATGCGCATCATCGATCAGCACAAAGTGCCCAGCCCTAAACCAGAGTTAAGGCGTGTGAAGTAAAGAGAGAAAATACAAAAAAAAATATATTAAAAAAAAGAGAGCAAAGTTGAGCTGCCTATTGTGTTAGAACACTGAGCGAAGAAAAATTTTAATCTAGGTTTGAGACAAATTTCTTAAGATGCTTTTGATACTTTGTAAAAGTTCATTGCAATTTAAATTATTAAAAACATTTTGCACTAAAAATCTGCTGCAATATTTGATACAAAGTAACCAGCGAAGTATTTTCTCAGTGTAATAAACATATCATGTTGTGTTGCTTTATTTGGGCTGTGTTACGGGGCTACAAACATGGCTTATCCTGGCTGAGCCTTGTTGCGATTTGAACGGTCAATTGAAAAATGCGGCCAGAAAAACGATCGCATTAAATATGAAAGAAAAAACTGCAAAAACTAAAGGGAGAGCGAGAGAGAGAAAGAGACAAAATGAGAAAAATGGCTGGGTCTAGCTAGAACACGTTGTTTGGCTCAGTTGAGCTGGGCTTTGTTATGCCATTGTTTTTTATGGACGTCGACGACGACGACGAGAAGGCAACAATACAGAACACGGGATAACAAGTAAAACAACAAAGACAGAGAGCGAGAGCAGGAGAAGAATGATAGAAAAGGGACGTAGAGCAGGCTCCGACAATTGCACAAACAAACACAACACACCCCAACCTCATCCTGAATAGGAGCAGTAGCTGCTTCCTAATATTTTCTCAGACTCCTTTTTTAGCATCTTTGCCAAGCCTTTCTCTATTTTCCCCCTTCTGTTTATTTCAGTGTGTGTTTGGCTTTAATTGCCTTTATTGTGCCAAAAGGTGGTGCGTCGGTTCCATTCTTTTGTGTTTTGTGCGATTTGTCAAGAAAAAGAGTTAAGACAAACAGCCAAGTCAGTCAAAAACTTGGCCCACACGCAATGTGTAACGGTAAGGGGCCGGGGGGGGCCTGTCCTAATTAATTGAGTTGAAGTAATTTATGGATCTCAAACCCATTCACACTTTATGATTTATTCACAACCGTTTTTTGCATCAAGAACCCAAAAATATGTTTTACTTTTCGTCTACCGCATGAAACCATTTTTCCGCCTTTCTGCAAATATTTGTAGACCATTTGTTGCCTTTCCTTGGAGCGCAAGGCAACATCCTCAAGGCACATAATTTAAATTTATAATTAAGCATCAAATCAACAACCAAAAATTTTGACAGCCAACAAATAGAGCTTTGTTTTTTAACCGGAACAATGTTTACTGTTTGTTTTTAATACATTAACTCAATTCATTTCAATTAAGGATTTGTTATGCTCATTTATAGATTTTAGCTTCTCCATTGTAAAAAATATACATAAATTTGATTAAAATATTGTTATTCTTTGTTAATAGTTTGTGTCAAATTATTTTAAAAGATGAATGATAGTTAATTCATAGAATCATGAAGTATCAAAAAAGAAATCCAAAGAATTTAACAAACACAAGTTTAAGAAAATTAGCCAATTTCTTGATTGAACCGCTTTAAAAAATCTAAGCTTAGTTAAGATATTTAAAATTTGTGTTTCAATTGATTAAATAAGATATTTTATTTATGAGAAAACTCTAGCAATATCTTTTTACAACAAATTTATTTATATCCAACACAAATCGTTAAACACGCAAAACACAAAAGAATTCTGGTAGCTAACAAAATGTGCTTCTGCCGCTGTTTGCTCTGAATTATATTTGTGTAGTTTTTTTTTTTTTTTTCGAGAAGAGAAGCAGCTGCTACGCTGCTTACTCTCCGCGCATCTACCATTCAAAACTGCCTCCTGATCTGCAGCGTTTGCGGGCAACCATTTTGTTTGCCTCACGCCCCGCTTCATTCATCCGACTCAGAGTTGTTCTCATTTCGCTTGCTTTCTGTGTGTGTGTGTGGAATTTACAGTTTTGATTTTACGTTACGGCCGCACACGCTCGGTTTTATTGCACCTTTTGTTGTTATTGCGTTCTCTTTCTCTCTCTCTCTTTCGCTATGGCATTAAGTGCTGTCACTGTCAGACACACACACACACACACATAATATCACCATTACTATTAACATCAAGGAGGAGCGGCAGCGGCAAGGGCAGCGGCGCATGCGTAATCATAGCAATTTGCACGCTTACGCATATCGCAAGATTAAACTGATCCGGATACTGATCCCTCAGTCCCTTTTGATGATTCCTTGATGCCTGATGATGTCCATGTCAGCGAACTGCGACGCATAAAACGATATTTGGATTAAACATTTAATTTGACAACACTCCCAGCATACAACACAAAATACAAATACGAAATAAACCGGTGTGACTGCACTTAGAAAAATATATGGGTCTTGATTTGGAAAACGACATGAAGAATATAGAGAGAGAGGGAAAACACAAGTAGAGTATAGTTTTAAAAACAATTGTTGAAGAAATAAAAATATTTTTTGAAACGAAAAAAATATTTTTTAAACGTATTAAAATATACCATAATAATAAATCATTAAGAAATATATTTTTTCAAAGATTCTTTTCTGGAAAAACAACCTTGAGATATTTTAGAAATCTTTAGAAACGATGTACAGTTTAAGATAAGAATTTTTTTACTATAAAATTGATAAAGCGATGAACTAAAATACATGATTTAATGTTAATTCCTTACTAGGAATAGTTGCTTTCATCAAAGATTATATCATGATTACACGGTTTTTGTCGCATATTTAACTTTCATTAGAAAACTCACTTAGCGAAAACCAAAAAATTTCTAGAACTTCTACCCTACATTATTATGTATCTGTATGTTCTTATTCAAATATGCTGATATATTTTTCCAAGTGTTTTCAAACTTTCAGATCGGCCATTAAGCATTTTGGATAGTTTTGATTCAGGGGTTGCTTCAAATGCTGCTGCTGAGGATTATGGATGATGACGACGATTTCATTAACATATCAATGTCAGCATCAGGCGTGAGGCACTAGCAATGTGTTGATGTTGCTGCTGCTGCTGCTGCTGATTTTGATTGAAGCGCTTTTGGCTTCCACTCGAAATTCGCTTAAATTTTTAACAAGACAAATACCCAAAGCTCACACAGCACACCGAACAAACCCTCTCCCCATCCACATCCCTCATCTAGCAAAGCAATCAGCAGAAAAATGGAGAAAAAAATAACAGCGAAAACTTTTCTAATTTCGCAACTGAAGAGTAGTAGAAAAAGCAACAAAAAAAAAGACCGAAGCAAACGGCAAAGATTGCCGGCGGCGCCATTTTTGCGAAAACGAAATCAAAATCGAAATGAAAATCGAAATAAAAAATCCATCATCATGAGCCAAGCCAAGAAGCACAGAACAGATGTAGCGCAAAAGCAGCAAAGAGCAAGGAAAGTATGCAGTTGGAAAAGTAGAAAAACCTTTTATTCCACAGTGTTTACATAGTCCTTTGCCAATTGAACTTTTTCTTCTTCGCTCTATCGACGAACGCTCCAGATGGGGAGAGCAAAAGGACTAGATGGAAGGAGTTGTGGACTAGCGAAACGGAATTCAACAGTCGGAAATAAGGGGTAACGGTAATATTGCCAAAAGACTTGCAACAATACTTAGTCGAGTTAATTTAATTTGTTATTTAAAATTCAATCTACGAACTAAAACAAAAAGTGCGCCAGCGAGATTTCAAACTTTTCACGTTCAGATAAAAAAAATATTCCAAAAAAGTCGGTAAAAATTTCGTTGGTTGCAAAAAAAAATGCTATTTTTACAGTAAAGAAGTTGAAATACTCTTGAATATTTGAGAACTTAATAAAACCTTCCTTGAAACTTATCTTAAGTCAATTTAAACTTTCGAAAGTGTAAACAAAATCGATTTATTTTCAATTTAGATGAGCTTAAATAGTTTATTATAAAGGTTTTTTTTAATTTTATAAAAATAATATACATTTTCGATCATAAGTTTCTAAGGGTTTCGCAGTTTTGATCAAGCCATACTCAACATATTCATTTGCTCTAGTAAAAACCAGCTTTTGTACAAAATTTCATCGAGATTACTTCACTGAAACGCGAATTCACATAGATATAAACAGGCGAAAAATGCTAAAGACTCAATTCACATCAAAAATACCTTACATTAATGGGCTCAAGCATATCAACTTCAATTAATCACACATTTCATTAGTAAATTCCAACAACCTTTAAGCTAGAGTCGAAAATTAAACAACAATGTGTAGAATTGTTTTCTACTATGCCGAGCAAAACTTTTGAGCTTATCGAGGCGCAATCCCAGAGTGACCAACAAAGAGAAGCAATGTGTGTGTGTGTGTGTCGCTTTATTTCCGTCGGAAAATTCACATGTAAGAAGTTCAGAGCAAAAACAAATAGTAATATTAGGAATGCAACGGGATGTGGGTGCTCACTCTCCTGTTTCTGATGCTGACTATTAACGCTTCAGTGGAGCTGTAGCTGTAACATGACATGAAACGTAGAAGCTCTAACCAAAGTTGTTATACTGCTGCTGGCTTGCTTAATTATTCAATAATTTCTAAAAGCATTGGCAACATTCGACAGTAGCAGTGGCAGCAGCACATGTCGCACATGTCGAACAGATCCTTTCATCCTTTTACCAGGCAGCACAAGAGCGACAGCGGGGGGGCATACAGGGCGTGTTTCGGTGCTACAACCTTCATAATCAGTTGAATACATAACGTACATTGTGGAGCAGCACATAAGCTCGACTCTTAGGTATGTATGTATGTAGTTGACACATGGACCAGAGAAAACAGGACCGTTTGGCTGCCATTGCACACATTTATCATTAGACTTTGGCTTTGTTTTGTGCTTTAGGCGAAATATGGGATTTTACACTTTGGGCATGTTTGATGTGGAAACTTTAGATTAAAATATTTTCAAATGCAAACACACACATACAAAAGAAAGAGAGTCATAAACACACACACATAAATTTTGAGTTGCGATCTTTTATTTACAGTTTTTGAGATGGCTGAATATTTTTAGAAAATCGTTAGAGTTAAGCTTGAATTTCAAACTCCATGTATAAAGCACTCTAACGGCTCAGTAAGCTTACCAGAATGTGTGCAGTATATAAACATTTCTCATCCATACAACTGGGTAAAAGAAAGAAAGATAGCTGAGAAAGAAGCAGACGCGCTGACGAGCTTGAGGATTGAGCGCATAATGATGTTTATGTGTTGCCAAAAACATAAAAGCATTAATTTAGTCATTATCTTCTTAAGATACAGCGAGCAGAGCAGCGACCGCGCTGCTAAAGTCACAATCCCAGCAGCGCGAACTTCAGCACATAATTTTTGCACATTACGGCAACATTCATTTCATGCCACTCCACTAAACTCGCATTTACATTCACTTTGCCCCACAAGTGCAAGCTGGCCAGCCTTTATATGGCGCATCTCTTCACACTTAATGCTGACGCGAGCCGCGGGGGCTGTCAGTGATGACTTTATCTGTATAAATAACTGTCAGGAGGAAAAAAAAAAGAAATAAAGAAGCAGCAGTACCCCGACTAGCAGATAGAAAGAGAGATAGTGAGAGAGCAGCACGCCCACACGTTGCAGAGAGGAGATATAAAACTCTGAGCAGCAGCATTATCTTTACAGCGCGCCATCTTTTGTGGCCAGCTAACGGGTAACGGTTAATATGTAGATGTCGTCGCAGCAGCAGCTAGGCAGCCAGAGGGCGTCCACCATGGCAGCCACCACCATCACTAACCAACGGAACCAACAAGACAAAGCAATAGCAACAACAACAGCAACACAATGAACAATACAGAGAGCAAACAGCTGCTGAGAGCGCAAGCACGCATACCCTCTCTCTGTCTCTCTGTGTGCTGTAGCAAAGGCGTGGACTGAAATTAAGTCTTGCTGCACGCTGATTGGTCAGCGCATGAAAATGTCTGCCATGCGAGTGTGTGTGTGTGTCAGAGAGAGGTTGATTTATATGTGTGTGTATGAGTGCTAGCAACTTGTCGTGCGCATCATCATCGTCGTAGTCGTCATATGCTGCTGCTGCCCGCATTCAAAACAGTTTCGCAGCTCGAGCGAACAAGAAGGGTTCACAGCTTACGCAGTTTCACGCATTCCCAAAACGTAGAAATCTCTCGTCGCGTGTGATTTTGAATGTGTGTTGGTGGTGTTGTGTGTAAATATAAAAAACAATTAAAATTAAACAGTTTACAGCGCAATTTGTGTTGTCGCATAGTTTTCTTACGCCCTGCCGCTTACGTTAAAATACGTCAAAATTCTGTCCTCATTGTGGAGCACGCCGTCGCAGCTAGCGAACGGCGACAACAGTGCTGCTGCCGCCGCCGCCAAGGCCAAGTTCAAGATCACTGTTGTCAGCACACCGAGCCCATCGCCGGGCTCACCACCGCCGACGCCGCCACCCAGCGTCACACATCACAACAACAACAACAACAACATGGTCGAGACAAATTCACCGCCGGCAAGCTACATGCTCAAACGTTGTGGCAGTGATCTCGGCGAGCAACAGCAGCCACCGCGACAAATTCCACGCTCCAGATCGCCGGGCAATAATGCTGCCTATCATTTAACCACCGCCATGCTGCTCAACTCACAGCAATGTGGTTATTTGGGCCAACGTTTACAATCTGTACTCCAACAACAGCAGCAGCAGCAGCAACATCAGCAGCCACAACCGCAATCACAGACACCCTCCTCGGATGATGGCTCCCAATCTGGTGTGACCATTTTGGATGAAGAGCGTCCACGTGTGAGTGGAGCAACTGCAGCATCAGCGGCAGCAGCATCACTTTTTACTATCGATAGCATTTTGGGCTCGCGCAATGCGGCAGCGGTGGCAGCAGCTGCTAGCAACAACCACAACAACAATCATCTCAACAACAATAGCAATCACAACAACAGCAATAACAACAACAATCATAGCAACAACCATAACAACAACAACAACAACAGCATTAGCCTTAATGGCAATCTGGGTTTGGGTCTAGTCAAACGCAGCACAGAGTCACCTGCGTCACCGAATTCCAACTCAAGTTCCAGTGCCGCTGCCAGCCCGATCCGGCCGCAACGTGTGCCCGCCATGCTGCAGCATCCGGGCTTGCATTTAGGCCATTTAGCGGCGGCGGCGGCAAGCGGCTTTGCAGCATCACCATCCGATTTTTTAGGTAAGTGAAGTTTGGGTATTCATTAAAGGTTTGTTATTAGAATTTAAGGTGGGAGATCTTGGATTAAACTCAATCGATTTTATTATGGATTTTTCCCGATATCGAAATAAAATCTAAAGTTTTTGACTCTTGACATTTTCGCTTTAGGTATTCAAAAGCAAAGTTTTCAAAAACAAATCCCTCAAAAATTAAAGCTTACAAAATATTGACAAGCAAATGAATGTAGGAAATATAAATTTATGTTCGTGATGGATGGATGGGTCGTTTTTTTTTTTGGCCAACAACATTTGGCGCCACACTCCCTTCCCTACCCGCCTCATTGAATCGAAGCATATTTAGCTTGAGCTGTAAAACACCTTAAGGTTATATTGAATGAAATCCTTTGATTCGGATTCGAGCAACTCATTGAACCATTAGGACGAATAACGCCTGAATGGCATTATTCATAATTAGTCATTCAGCCGTAAAAGATGATTTCCACATTCCAGTTCAACATACATATTTCTTTTCTACTCTGCGGTGAGAGGATTTGCATTGAAAGTCCTTCGGCTGTCTATTAATGGGATATGGGATGGGGTGGTGGTTGTGGTTGTGGTTGGGGGAGGTTGTTCTTCATCTCCTTTTTTCGTCTGAAGGTCTTATGTTGATTCGTGCGTCAAATTTCTTGCCGCAGATTTTTATGCAAACTCTTGTGGGTTGCAGGTCAAATGGAGGAGTTCGCCGCACATTCAAATTCATTCCTTGGCATGAATATTAAAACATCCAAGGATTTCCGAGTTTTTAGCATTTTTCCTTTTTTGTGGTTTTTTGAACAACTGCAATTGGAAGCACTTTGTTATGCGCATTTTTAAGGCATGTGTTTTTGTGGCTTGTGATTTTTAACATGAATCTCAACATTTTTGTTATATTTTGTTGTTCCATTTTAGTGGCCTACCCGAACTTTTATCCCAATTATATGCACGCTGCTGCCGTTGCCCATGTTGCTGCTGCCCAGATGCAGGCGCATGTTAGTGGACATGGTGGCGCTGGGGCAGGCTTGAGTGGACATGGTCATCATGGCCATCATCCGCATTCGCATACACATCCGCATTTATCGCATCATGCCCAACATCATTTGGGTCTTGGGCATTTGGGGCATGGACCGCCACCGAAACGTAAGCGTCGCCATCGCACAATCTTCACCGAGGAGCAGCTGGAGCAACTGGAGGCGACTTTCGATAAGACTCATTATCCGGATGTGGTGCTGCGTGAACAGCTAGCTTTGAAAGTGGATCTCAAAGAGGAACGTGTCGAGGTAAGTGCTAATGGCCTGAAGGGCCTGAAGAAGATTCTGAGAACAATCAACCAGTTAAAGCAGGGGCAATAGTTTAGACTCTATGTAGAAAGGGTTTTAGCTAATGAGCTTAAATGAACTACATATAACTTCAAAGAGAATATTTAAAATAAGAATCAAAACCTTACGTTAGAAAGATAGCTTTTTGATTCAAGATCTTTATTAAGGTTTGATTAAAAAGTTGTCACCCGTCAAGAAACTCTCGTTCTTCCTTTAATGATATAACTTTTAGAATCCATAAGTGTCTTTAAACAATTTATCCCCGAAAAAACTTTCAATTGTGAATCCGATAAAACTTTTTAAAAACAATTCCACTTCATTCTCTTCCTTATTGAGTTCGCTAATTTCACGCTCGTTTTAATGCTCGACGCGAAACCAATTGAGTGCTACTTCTGCCTTCCCGTTACCGTTCCCGTTCCTCTACCCTCCCCTCCAAAACCCACACATAGTATCAAGCATCCTTCCATCTGTATAGCAATCTGTGTATTCTGTCTCTCTCTCTCTCTCTTTTCCTTCTGTGAATTTCTTGCTGTTTATTTAGTTGTCAGCGTTTAGCATTTGAGAGGCTTCCTTCCTTCCGTCCTTCCTTGCGTCCTGCCCGACAGCAAAACAATGTCATGATTCACTTAATTTGAGTAATGGGCCACAAGTTTGAGGTTATGACCGTATCATTGCCAATGTAAACACAAAACAACACACACACACACAAACACACACACAGTCTCTTTCTATCTCCGATGAGGATGCAAAGCCTACCCCAGGGCGCTGCTTACAACAACCTTCCACCCGAAGCAGACCGGGACTCTCACATTAGGCAAATCAGCAACAAATCTCTGTACTACGTCGAATTCGTCGTCACAGAGGGTGGCTGCTTTTGTGAAACCCTAAATTCGAAATCCATTAGTGGGAAAGAACGCAAAAGAGTAAACAACAAGAAAAAATATACTTTATATATATATATACAGTATTTCGAGTGCGCGACAATCATCAAAAGTTGACAATTTAATTTGTAAACGGAATTTTATTGATTGTCGAGCTGATTGTCGTTGAACAGGGGTAGAGCTGTGGGGTTGCGGGGCGGGGTTAAGTTAGCTTTTGATATCGCTGGGTAAAGCGTCTTTGATAAGGATTACCGGCGCTTGTTGTTGTTTTTGTCGTTGACAATATGCTTTTGCCGGTCAAACTTGGTTTAATCATGCAAACTCTGGCAAAATCAGTCAGAAACCACCCAACTAACTACCCGTTCTACCATTTAACGCTACACTTGAAGAAATAATTTTGAGAAATAATCAAAAACAAAATTCAAAATTTGCTATTTATATATAAATTCAGTTGGAACTTTTGAACTTTTGTGTTGAAATAAATAGAATTTAATTCGCAACTAATAGATAATTTAGCTAAGTGTACTTACTACCTTCCCAACCTCACTCCCACTCCCTACAATAATGTCACCCACTTCGTAGAGAGAAACACGCCAAGTGCGACACGATGTTGACATTTGCGTGTGGCATAACCCAAATGGGTTGGGAGGAGTTGGGGTAGGTGTAGGTATGATAAGTTAAGGATAAGGGTTAAGGGTGTGTGTTGGTTTGTGATGCTTGTTTTTGCTTGTAGTTGAATATGTTTGTAATCGAGCTTAAGACAACTAACACAGTTGATGATTAGTGTATTGAAATCTGGTGATAGGAGAGAGGCTTGGCTTGGCTTGGTTTGGCTTGGCCTGGATGTGTGACATTCAGCTCGCGGGCCAAGTTGACGCCTTGAATCAAACGGGGCGACAAATTGTAGCCGCGGGCATATTTTAAGCGGATTAGGATATTGCCAAGGTTGCTGCTGCTGATAAGACTTGATTTTGAGTTGTGGGATTGCTATGGGAAATTTCGATAATTGAAATGGGAATTTCACAACGGCTTTAATTGAAATTGAAGATATCTGAAACTTAAAAAACATAAAGACAAAAAAACTTGCAGCATCATAAGTTAGTCTAAAATGGGGGGTTTGGGTATGCGGGAGCTTAATTAACATACAAGAAAGCGACTTGAAACTTGTCTCTGACAGTGAAGACAACAACAACAACAATAATAATAACAATTATGCCAAGAAGTCAAATCCAAATCCAAAATCTTATGCATTGTCATCGTTCGTCATTGACTTAAGCAGCATAATCAACTTCAGCAGAGCTTTTCTCTCTCTCTCTCTCTCTCACACATACTTTACACTGTCCAACAGCTACTGTTTAGCATATTTGCTTGCCAAGTGCCAGTTCAGTGCCCACTTGAGCCCACTCCGCCCATGTCCGCGTCCGGCACAAGCAACACAACAGACTGAATCTGAGTCTCTTGGCTCTCGCCTTTCCTACATACATATATATATAATAGTAGTTATGGCTTTATAGTTATGGCAATGCCATAAGTGGCAATAATTATTAAAAATCTTGCCTAAGACAACAGCCCAAGCAATCACAAAACAAAAACTAAGTGTGCTCTCGCATAGGCTCGACGTGCTCGACGAGAGAGATACTCTGTAAAGACATGAAGTTTTTCAAAGAACTTTCTGTACTTTAATTGTCATAAATTCATCTTTCATTACTTCAACTATACTGAACAAATAATCGAGTGTTCTTCATTCATCATACATTTATAAGTTTTGATTATTTCTTGGGTTTTCACTTATCTATAATAAACGTAAGATACGTTTGCTCTTTCTTCCACCTTTTATAGTCTTTGATTTGGATAAAAACGCATAAAAATCAAATTAAAATCTAAATTATCAACTTTATAGGCTAAAAATGATTTACTACTCTCCCATTAAACCCATAACTCTCCGACCCTCAACAAGCATTTCATATAATTTTCTACAGGGTATAAATGCCAATCACCAAAACACACTCACAAATCGTATGCAGAGTGTAGTGTAGTGTTGTTGGGTTCCCATTGCCATTTAAATGATCTGCTTATTTTGACTTCATCATTTACAATTATTATTTTTATTTAGACGGTCGAGTGTGTTTTGAGGCACAACCAATCTTTTGCTACTCGTTTCACTTCTACGTCTTTTTCTAATTCTTATTCTTCTTCTGTGGGTAAAACAGTAGCTGAGAGCAAATTGTGACCACACAGAGCCTTCTCTTCTCCGTATCTCAATCGTTTCGTTTTGGGTTTGCGTTTGTCTTAATATTTATATTTCGACTTTTTTGTTCTCATTGGTGCGCGCAAGTCAAATACGCCTAATCCCGCAGCTCAAGTGATTGAGGTGATTTCGATTTTGGATTCCAATCATAATGATCATCATCTTAATCATCATCATCAGTTTTGTAGTCTTCGTTGCCAAGTCAATAAACTCTTCAAGCGCAGCGCAAATATTTATCTTTGTCGTCGCCAAGAAATTAGTAATCATCTCCTTAGCCTATAGCATAATTTTTTAACTACTTTAACTCTCTCTCTCTTTCTCTTCTCTACTCAAATATTGTTGTTGGCTTTCATCAAAAAAAAAAAGGGTCGCCGAGAATGTGCGCACTCATCTTTGAGAGGATACTACTACTATTGTGATCATTGTGGCAGGATTTGCGCCCCTAGACAAGACTAGACAATAATAATAATGATAATAAAGATAATAAAGGGTCTCTGCTCAATAGAGTAAAGTAGTACTGCACATTTTTGCTTCAAGTGTTGGAGGTGTTCGTTCCTTTGATCTTGTCTTGACGGGATCTGGGCCACCTGCGGTGCGACAACAATTAGGCAATCACTGTTATTATTATGATAATAATTTATAGTAATATTATTGCATTCTCAGTAGCAATAATAAACAGACATCGGGCATTTATGAAGTAGGGGTGTTCCCCTTTTTTGTTAGTTTAGTGTGCCTCAATCAAATGAAATTAAAATGGCAATGAGCTGGAATCAGCAGATTTTCGTTAATTTCAGGACAACAACAAAACTGAGACAGACAACAACAAAAATGTATAAAAGTGGCCGACGGCAGGACAAACAAAAACAAAGCGAAGCACCCAAACACCCACCACCAGAGTTGCCACACTCATTCACTTGTTGTTGCTATAATTTTTCATAATTTTCCATTGTTCAAACACTTGAGAACATATTTCGTTTCGCAATTTTATGCCTTGTGTCGAGAACAGAGTTTAAGGGTCTCACTCTCTCTTTCTTTCTTGCTCTCTTTTTTCACTCAACTCTCGCGGGACTTTTGCGGTGCGCAAAGTGCGTTTGTTGCCTCAAGCAAATTTTCGATGGGGGCGGGGTGAATTGAGTTTTAGACGACGACGACGCCGTACGCCTCATGTTTGCTTTACAGTTTTGGCTGTCGAAGCGTGTAACCATAGATAAATATTGTGTGTGGAGCGAAAATTGGCCTCGAAGCTGCATAAATTTACACAAAAACGCGCTAAGCTTCAGCTAAAAGAGGGTGAAGTTACTCCAGAGAGAGTAAGAGGGATGTGGAGTTTGTTACAGGTGCACAACGCTAAGCTTTTAAAAGGTCACCCACTCCAATTGGACTTTTTAATGCCCAGCGATTAGTAACAGTAAAAATTTACCGTTTTTTTTCTTATTTTCCGCTGGAATTTACATTATTTTTACCAGTTTGTTTGATGGGCTGTCTTAGCTAAGACACGATCTGAGCTAATTGTGGCCGGCATTATCATTCAAACGTAAAAGTTAACTAAAAAAAAGCTTTCAACTCACCCATGCATATATAATTCGCTTCGTTCCAAATTTGTTTCTGTACTCAATATTTGTGTCTTGCCACTTTTGTTGTTGTTGATCAATTGTTGTTCAATTAGTGCACTTGCTTCTTTTATTTAACTTTCGTCACTTCCCGTTTGCATTTACTTTATTTACGTTTTTTTTCACACTTAAAATTTACAAATGGCACTATTGCTCCGTTATTTTCTCCGTTATAATTTTGTATACATGTTATGATAGCACCGTTTTTTTTACCGTTATATGCATACCGCTGCACAATTAACCGTTGCACAATTTACCGCTGCTTTGATTTTTCACACCAGAAAAAAAAGAGTATATTGACGATAACCTGGAAAATTAATAGCTAAACAATTTAAACTTTGACGACTTTTCACTATAATTAACTCTTTATCACACACTTGCATATATAGTTACTTATTTTTGCCAATTCTCTGAAGCTCTGCCGCTGCACAATTTACCGTTGCACAATTTACCGCTGCTTTGATTTTTCACACAATAAGAAAAAAGAAAATATATTGACGATTACCCGGCAAATGAATAGCTAAACATCTTTAACTTTGACGACTTTTCGCTATAATTAACTCTTTATCACATTATTTGTGTTATTGCGATCAAATTGCACTTATGTAGTCAATTATTGTTGTCAATTCTCTCTAGCTCTGCCGTTGCCTTGAGCACGCCAAATTAGTCTGCATTAGTATCGATGCTCACATGACGTGCGATACTTATTAAAGAGAGCGAGAGCGAGTGATCAGTTTGGAAAGCAATCGGAGTTGTTGAGCACAATAATCGATGCAATTAGATGGTGAGCAATTGTGACGTCATGCAGCTATTGTCGCCTTTAATTAGTGTACATGTTACATGTTAACCAGTTAAAGCACTTTTGCATACGTACGTACTTATGTACATACATACATATCTGCTGTTGTTCTGCTCTTTGTTGCCACGTACGTCATTATAAAACCAAACCAACAACAACTGCAGGCAGTGGGAAATGCGTAACGAGCAATATTCACGGCTGCTCGATTTTTAATCCAAAAACACGAAACAGCGACAGCAATTTGAAACACAGACGGGCTGGTTGATGCAGTCGTCTTTTAGGGGGGGGGGCTGTTGCTCCCTGCAAACTTTCGTCTGTGTGTTTGGTGACGAACTTTCCAACCGACTTGCGTTGCCAATTTTCACTAATTAGAGCATCGAGCAGAGGCAGCGCCGCCATTTTGAGTTGGCCCCAGGGCTCCACCTATTCACACACAATCACAAAAAAAAAGAGAGTGATACACACACATGTGCACCAATCAACTGCACACACACACACACAAAGTTTTTCAGCTTTGACTTTCAGGAATTTTTTTTAACGGGTTTTTGGTTTTTAGCTACATTTTGCCATAGCCGTAAAAACATGAAAATTAGACGACACCAGCTGCGGCGATTAACGAAGCGCAAAGTTATCATAGCAAACCAGCCAAAACTACGCACACACACACATGCATACATGCATAAGTGTGTGTTTGTATGGCAACATTTTACGCTGGAATGCACTTTTGGGTAATCTACTGCTGCAACATGGGGCAACATACGCGGGTCAGCATTTTACAACGTTTGCCCCCATCGCCAAAAATCAAACAATAACAGAAAATGGCACGTTTAACCAACCACCACCCAACTCCGCTTTCTTCCAACCTCCACCTAGCCCCCCTTTCTGCTCCAACTGTTGTCTGGCCAAGCGGCGGCTATAAAGCGCTTTTGTAGTTAATTAAAAATCAACTGCCGTCGGTCTGTTTGTTCAATGGATTTCATGCACGTTTCCAATGCCGAACGCTTCCCAGCTATACACCCGCCCCCGCTCTCCTACCCATTGCTGGTTTTGTTCTTTTTTGTTTTTTGGTTGCTGCGGCACGGATTTTGACGTATCAGCGATTTATGCGCTTTTGCCTGAAAAATCTGTGGCAATATTTGCTAAGGCGGCAGCGGACCAGGCCAGTGCTGCCAGACCGAGCCCATGCATGCCAAGTGTGTCGCTTCCAGCGGCAGCCATTTTGTTGTGTTTGCAAGGCATTTTTTTGTGTGGTGGAGAAGAAAAAACATCTCAATTTGCATGCGGGCATTTTCATTGATACACATGGGATAAACTTCGCACACCTACACCTACAAAACACACACACGCACACTCGCACTCTGCGTTTTTTTTTTTTGCTTTTGTGTTTATTTAATTTCTGTGAAAAATTTTCACAGCGATTTTTTGGCTAAAAAACGCGCCCGCGGTTATTGCAAATGTTGTGCGTTAGTCAGATTTTAAACGGGCTGGCAAATTGCCCCAGAGATTGGGGCGACCACACACCATATATATATATACATATATATATATATAACTGCTTCATGTTGGGCGTAGAAATTACGGGATTAGGTTTTTTGCTCGTTCTATGCTTGCTGTTTTTTCTGTTCTACGGATTAGAGTTCAATGCGTTTGGCGTTGGCGTTGACTAAAGGCTAAATGTTAATTAAAATATGAAACTTTAACAACGCGTCGCAAAGCCGCGGGCGATAAAAACCGCAGATGTTTTTTCGATTATTTTGTTTTAAACTGTTGCATAGGCAAATGTGAAAATAATTAAGTAGATGGCTTAATTCATAGGCAAACATAATGGACGATACTCTATAAAAACGAGTATATTCATATGGGGAAAAGATAAGGAAAATAGAATAAATAAAGACGTACTAAAAATTTTGTAATATAAAGATTTTTGAAATGTGTTCATAAATTGTTTAAACAAAATATTCCAATTTATTTTTTTACTTTCAAATTCCTCCAAATTTCTTAATCAACACTTGTCTAGAGCATTCTATAGCCAGAAAAATTAAAAAAAAAATTAAATTGTTCTTTTTTAACCCTTTGGACATATGAAAAAATTCATCCAAATCGCTGCAGTTTATTTCTGTACATGTATGTGTATGTGTGTGTGTGTGTGTGTTGTTTTAATAACTTAAGCTCTCGGAAAATTATGAAATTATGAAAATAAATAGCAGAAAACAAACACAGACACACAGACACACAAATAACCATTTAACTGTAGGCAATTTGTAAAATTTAATTATTTGAAATCAAAAATGCAATAGATGGCAAAATTGAAATGCATTTTGACAGCTGCAACGAGGCGTGGCTGGACTTCAAAGGGCCAGCGTTGCCAGCTCATCGTTGATTTTCTGCGTTCAAAGGTTGCCAGGGCTGCCGCCATTTTGACGGCTGCTCATGTCCTAAGTAAATAAGCCAGGCAACGCTTACCCATCCCTCGCCGCTACATTTACATCATCATCTTTGCTCCATTTCAACAGCTGCACAAATTTATGCGCAAAACTTAAATGAGCTCAAGCAGATAGAAAGAGAGATAGAAATGGGGAGAGAGTGAGAGAGCAGATGAGTGGAGGCAGCACTGGACAGCTCATGCTTATGAGTTTAGTGCATTTACCAGCACTGTATGTCATTCGCCCCCTTAGCCGCTGCTGCTGCTCCTCTTGTTTCTTAACTGTTATTCCAACAAATTCAGTCGATTTGCTGCATAAACATTTAACATTCGCAAGGGCGGCAAAATGATGTGCAAACTTTTCATACTTTTGCCAAAATGATAACCAAAAATGCAAAAAGTCCTCAACAAAACAAAAAAAAACAGCTTTCCCTTCAAATTTCGCAAATGTTTTTTAATTAAACTTTTCCACTCCAATGTTGTTTTGGGGTTTTGAATTGCAATTGTGCAATTATTGTTGAACAACAACAACAACAGCAAAATTGCAACATTATTATTTTTTTTTTTTTTTTTTTTTGTATTTGCTAGTTGTATTTATTTAGCAAACAACAACAAATAAGGGTTGCATTCTGGCATTTTGGTATTGGGCAAGAGTTTTCGGGTCTTTAGCTGAGTATTTGTGTTCGGTATTTGTATTTGTGGCTCCACCCCGTTGCCAATGAGATAACAGAACAACAACAACAACAACAAAATGACACCAGAGACACGCGAGTGCTGAGAGACACAGGGGTTGGTTTACTGCCCAGTGTCAGTGCCAGTGCTGCCCATTCCACCACCCACACTCAGCTTTTAACCAGAGCAAATTAACCCCTAAGTCACTTGACTCAAGCTTTTGTTTTAATTAACTAAGTAGGCCGGGGTTGGCCCCCAAACGACCTACAAATATAGTAGATTGTATATGCATATATATTTACTCGAGAGTGGGCGTGGCCTGCGCCTAATTAAAAAGGCCCAAAATGTACAGAGAGCAAGGCAAACACAAAACCAAAAAAGGAAAAAAAGAAGTCGCTTTTCTGTTTCAACATTAATTACAATTACAATAAGCTAACTAATTAGGCGGCAAATGGAAAAGCCAGGCACAAGAATGAGTAATGGGGGGATGTGGGGAATGGTGTTGTTAGGCAACTAAATCAACGCAGATAAACCAACAAAACAAGAGAAACGCAAAAATAAAAAACAGAAAACGGACGAAGCAGCCATAAAAAAACATTAAAATATTTACAGTCGTAGAAAGAATGAAGCAAAGGAAAAAAAAAGAAAATTTGAAAGTCGCGAGCATTATAATAGAAAATATAATTTGAAAAACGGATGAAAGTGTTTTTGAAGCCCTACGCAAAAGGTTACCTAGACAGCCAACTAAGACCCACTTCTTCCCATTCTCTCTTCCCCATCTCTCTTTTCGCTTTTAGGTGTGGTTCAAGAATCGGCGAGCCAAGTGGCGCAAACAGAAGCGGGAGGAGCAGGAGCGACTGCGTAAGCTACAAGAGGAACAATGTGGCAGCACTACCAACAGCAACAGCAACAACAACAACAATGGTACGACTGGCAGCAACAACAACAACAACAATAACACAGGCACATCGCCCAGTTTGTCAGGTGGCAACGCTGCCATCAAATGCGACTATGCAACACAATTGGTGCACATCAAGAGCGATCCCAATCATTATAGCGACGCTGATGAATCCTCCGATTTGGAAGTAGCCTAAGCCATATATGTTTATATATATATATATTCCTAATCTGTATATAGTTTCAAGCACTATCCTTTTGTTTTGTATATAAATAAGTAATTGTAATTTCAAAAATTTTAAGCATTTAAAATAAATCTGTTATTATTTTAAGTTGTTGACTTTAAGTGAAAGCTTTAGGATGTTAGTCAAAATGTACAGTCACTACTAAATGTATGTGAATGTCTGTGTAAGTGTTTGTGTGAGTGTGCTCGTGAATTTTTATCTAGTTGTTCTGTGTCCAAAAAATGTCAAAAAAATTTAGTGAAAAATTTAATAAAAAAAATGCTCATACAGTTATTGCTAGGAAGTTGGAAAAGCTTTTATTTGATATCTCAGTTTCTTAACCTTAATAATTTTAATCTTTAGAATGTTTAAAATCTGTGGAAACCTCTTTTTCCAAAAGTTTGCAATACCAGTGTTTTAAGAACTAAATTTGTATTTATTAGTTTTTAAACTTTTACAAATCGAAGAAAAAAAAACCGATACAGAGAATACCAATTGCTCTTTCATTCAGCACCAATTTCCAAACGAACACTGTATTTAATAGTATGTGTATACATGTAATACTTGTAAACCGATAACGATAACACTATGATAAAAAAAGTAATGTTAAATTTAAATTATTATACAAATCCCACACAAAAAAAAAAACGAAAAAAAAACAACTCACAAATTATAATAATAAAAAAAAAACAAACAAAGCCAAAAGAAATCATGCGAAAAAAATATAATGAACATAAAAAATGTTGTTATTTTTGGTCGGGCAGCAGCAGTCTCAAAGTTTATCGACTTGAGAGGAAGACCCTGTGAGATTTGTTCACACCTGGCCTGCAGTTAGTAATACGAGCACTTTTGACAGCGCCCCAAAAGTTCTGGCCAAGATAACGGCACATAAATGAAGTCAAAAAAGCCGATGCTGGTCAATCGGAAAGTAGTATGGAAGCACTTGCATGGATTCCCTTTGTTGTGCCCGAAGTTCAGACCCAATTTTGATAACACATAAATAGCTACACATATAATGATACAAAATGTAGACAAGGTGCGTACTTGAAGTGTTGCTCAAAGGGGCGGTGAAGGGCTGCAAAACTTTGGGTGTGCTGAAGTGTATCTATTGCTATCTCTATCTGGCATACCTGCTGTCTCATCATCATCATCAGCTTCAACTGTTGTCTGATTTCATTTGCATTTTTGCATCAATGCACACACAAGCAAATCATGCGCTAGCTATCTCTTTCCCACAATTGTAAGCCACCCAGTATTTTGTAACGGCACTTGACAGCAGTGCTGTCCGCTTTTTTTTTTTGTTGGCTACTTAAAGCTAGCAAGGACTGCAACAAAGCATTTAGCTTGATATAAATCAAAGTATTTCACACATAAATCTTATGATTTTAGCTGAGTTTTTCTAAATCTGTATCAGACATTGTTAACTGATAGATAATTTTTCCTGAACGTTTAGCTGTTTCAAGCTGATTTTTTAACCTCTTCAGCTTTGTCAGCACTGCTTTGCAAAAGCATCTTTTAAATCGACTCTGCTTTTACGTACTTGTTTTGTATTTTGCACTTTTCAGTTGAATAACCGTTCTAACAATGACTTTTCGTACCCAGTGTTTTGCTGTTATTGTTGCCAACATTGCCATATTGCTGTTGCTCCTTGTTGTTGTTGTTTTTCTTTTCCATCTACTCTTCAATCTTGACCATTTTTGTTGCCCCCCGAGAGTAGCTGTTGTGTGTAGTCAATTTTTGTGTACTGTGTGCGCGTTTGCTTGTGTCCTTTTTTTGTTTTGTGACATCTTTGCCTTGTTATTTTCCTTTGACCAGAGCTGTTGCCCATCCTCATCATTATCATCATCAGCATCGTTGATGTCAGTTAGTTCAGCCAGGTGGGCAAAATTCAAATTTATTCTATGCGCTCCTTCGATCTAGCTCTGCCTCTCCCTCTCTCCATGCCATGCACACCTTTAGTGCCACCTCATTTGGCTCGACCATCTTTGATTTCTTTTGTCGTCGCCATTTTGTCCGATGCTCTGTCCCTCACTGACGCTCTAGACTATTTGCATAGGTGGTGTCTGCCTTTTTGGGTATTCTGTTTTTCTATTTACAACGATGACATCTCGAGTTTCGTATTTCGTATTTCCAGGCTGCCCTTATTTGTTTGTGGGCCTTGCTTGTTAATAGTTCGTGTAAAAATCTACAAATATTTGCACTCTATTAATTTTGATTTTATATTTTATATTTTCTTCTTCGTGCAATAACGCTTCGATTTTTTATATTTTGTTCATTTTTTCCCCAATTTTTTCCCAAACCGAAATTTAATATACGTCCGGCTGAACATGCACGCCCCTCTCCCTGCTTAACTTGTTTCATATCCTTTACATCATATTTACATACAGCGAGCAAAAGTTTTTTGTTTTTAAAATAAAAATTATACCATCATTTAAGCGTCATATATTTGTTCAGTGTGTGTGTGTGTGTACGTTGGCAGACCAAACATGTATGTGTGTGTGTGTGTGCGTGTGTTGCATGAAATATTTACCCATTAAATTTGCCTTTAATTAAATGAATGGGGCTTTTTTTTGTAAGCGAGTTCTTTCGTCGCCGTTTCGTTTGTTGAAATAAAAAAATAATATTGTTAATTGCAATTTATTCACATGAACACCTCCGCATTTCGCATGGACGGGGCAATTTGTATAGTGTAGGTTTTGGTAGAGGTAGGGAAATGGTTCTTCTTCTTCTTCTTCCAAACGACACATTGATTTAAATATTTCATTATTTAATATATATATCGTACGCTGCCTCGTTTCGATGATGAATAAACCCCATAATGAATAACTCAATAATGAATAACTCATTTTGGATAAAAGGCACAGGGATTTTCAGAATTTTGTTAAATTACATCAAGCCCATAAGTAATTCATTTGTTATACCCTTGATGGAAAAGGCCATTAAGCTGAATTCCTTAGCAAAGGATCAACTTTAAACTATTTTAAAACAAAATCAAAATCTTTTCTATTTTCTATAGGGTTGCTACCAAATTCGGCAATTGGACAAAAGTTATTTTGGTTTTAATATTACTTTGATTATTCTTCTTACTTTTGAGCTTAGTTTGAAAAATTTGTTATAAATGCCTCATAATTTTTTAATTTCGATTTCTAACTGATTAAAGTGTATTAAGGATTCGCATTAGTTTTAATCACATTTTACCTAGTTTTAGAATTACGACCGATGAACCTACTGACCCGTTGTGACATGTTAGCCAAAAACTCCAATTAGAGTTTACATACACACACACACACACATTGAAGCAGACTGTGCTGGCCAGAGGCTAAATTTTTAATAGATTAGCAGGCGAGCAGGTGAGTTTAATCCATAAAATGTGCGATTATTGCGTTTATGCGGCCCAAGGCGAATTCAATATAAAATATAAACAAACGTTAGAGAAATTACAGCACAAAAAGCAACAGAACAGAGTGAGACAGAGGACAGAGAAATGGTGTATAAGGAAACAATGCAAGGTTGCTAGCGTCATTGTCCTTGCTATCCTTGCTGGCGACACACGCACACACACACACACACACACACACACACACACACATACATACATATGTAAACTGGTCTCCAGACATTGTTCTGTCGTCGTCGCTTATTTGACTATCGATTAAAGTTTGTGGTCCTTGTGCATACAGCCTCAAGTGTTGAAGCCCAGCCTTGCTCCTTCCGCTGCTCCTTGCATGTCCTTTAAATTTAGCACGAAACATTTTCGATTAATTTCAAATCATATATGTGTACATGTCTGACAGGATCTGAACGCGGGGTTGATCAACGCCTCACTGAACGCGGATTGCCTGAAAGGACCAGTTTTAGTCAGAAGCCCAACCCATGGCATCCCCTTGCAACCCCAGAGACAGTTGCGCTCGGTTGCGTCACATTGTTGCGCGGATTATCCAATGGCAACCAGTCAATAATGATGGCTATGACAATTTCGATTAACACTTAGAGAAAAATAACTTCCTTAAAGCACTTAAACCTCAAAATTTCTTATTTTAAAAATCTAGTTTTATTCCTCATTTACGATCCAAAAGCTTTATTTAGACGAAGAAATAAGATCGCTATGTCTGACCGTTTGGACTGTGCATTGATAGCAGTCAGTCAGGAGTTCATGTTTTCAATTGTTTCAAGTACTAAATGCTTTTCGCTTGCATTCTCTCAGTGATATTTGCAATGTCCTGTGGTTCTGTGGCCTAACTGTGGCGAGTTTGTCCCGCTGTGACGCTAACTCATCAGCAATTAGCTTATTGTGTGGTGTATGCTGCCCGCCTTGGTGCGTACGCAGGATTCCAGCCAAGTGAAGAGCATCACTTCGCTAAGGCAAATCCACAAAGAGCTTAACAAAGGTGTTAAGCTGAGTTCCACGTTGTCAGCTGGCTTTGGGATCAGAGAGCATGGCAGGGCAGCAGGGCAGCAGGGTTGCAGCTTATTTAAAACCCTACTTTGACTGTGGAACTGTGGCGCCGTCGCCAGCCAAAGGGCATCCGTAAGAGAGAAAGAGAGCTTGGCCGGCTTAGGCCTTCAATGCAGCTTATAACAAGGATTTCCAGTCATTGACGCTAAAGAGAAGTCACAAACGGGAGAATGACGAGGGGGCCATAAGGATTTGTATTATGTGGTCAATGTAGGAGAGAATTTTATTATTTTTCCTGGTAGGTAGGGACAACTTTTAGCCTGAGGCGCCCCAAATATTCGCGCTCCCCACAATTGTGTGTTTGAGCACAAAGCAAATGTTATTTTTGAACAAACAAACTGAGAGAAAACCCAAAATCCATTCAAAATCATACAATTAGTTGGCTCTAATCCGAGCCACAAATACCAAATGTTAACGGCACATAGAGAGAAGAGAGGGAAGTTGATACGTACGTGTTCTTTGTCAGGATACCAACACACACGCACGAGTGTTTTTTGGGAATCCTTAGAAGCATATGCCATACAGGATAATAGCTCATGATATTGGGTAGGAGAATTTGTTGAAACTTACGAACGCAGAGAGAGAGAGAGGGAGAGAGAGTGAAAGTTAGTCAAGGAGCTAGGTTTGATGTTTCTGGAAGAGTGCAAAAACCATTCAAGATAAAACATTAATTCATTTAAATTATAAGCACCTTAAAGATATCTATTGAAAAAAGATTTTGAATTAGGAATTACAACTAAAATCGTAACACATTAACTATGCTTAAAAATTCGACTAGATACAAGTAACAGTTGATGTATTAAACGCCCACATGATGATGCAGCTGCTCCACCAGCTCACTAATCCCATCCACACCGATGCTTAGCGAAGGCAACGTTTTATCCAGCACCAGCAAGGAAGGCGGCGATTTTGGTGAAGGTTCCGACGACAGCAGCGAAAGGTTGCCAAAGTTGGGATTCAAACTCAAGCTCACGATGCCGATCCCGTCCAGACAGAGCGATTGCAGAGCAGACGGATCATGCTCCTCATAGGCAGAGTTATTGCAATTATCGGTGGAGTTGTTGGGATGCGTCAGTGGATGCTGTTTGTCATCCAGTTGCAGGCTGTTCTCCATGCTCAGAATGCAATCCGCCTTGAAGCTATCGATCGTGAACTGATCCACGCTGAGAAACTTCATCTCATCGTAGGCAGAGGTATCCGACATGTCCAGATCGAGGGAGGCACCAAAGGCACTGGCCAGCGCTTGATGTTGCAATGTGCAAACCTCTTGCTGATGCTGCTGTTCCTGATTTTGTTGTAACTGTTGTTGTTGCTGCTGCTGCTGCTGCGAATGATGATGATGTTGCATTTCCTGTTGCAAATCGTGTTGCAACTCATGTTGCAGATCATGTTGCTGAACATGTTGTTGGTGTTGAACATGATGATGGTGTTCTTGGTGTTCCTGGTGTTGCTGATGTTGCTGATGTTGTGTTGCTGTTGTGTGTTGCTCCGGTGCGTGTGTGGAGCTTGTGGATGGCGGGTAGGTGGACCACTCCATAGACAGGCCGCTGCCACCGCGCTCCAATCCCAAGTGATCAATATTTAGATTCAGAAAGATGTTGGGCGACAATCGGGAAGGCGAAAGTCCTCCCGTACAATAAGGCGCTTTCAGCTCGTTGTCCAGCGAGTTGGATGATTGTGGTGGAGTGTCGGGAAGAAGGGTGCCACCACCAGCTAAAAGGCGGAACGAACTTTTAAGTTTTTCCTCAATGAATAAGAAGCTTTCTCCTATCCCTACTTACCCAGTGCACTGTCCAGTTGTCCCAGCACCGCGCTATCATCAAAGTCCACATTCATATCGAGACCCGAACCCTCTTTATAGTCCGGACCACCAATCTTTTCCTGCTTTCGCCATTTGGCTCGTCGGTTTTGAAACCACACTTGGACACGTGCCTCAGTCAGTTCGATGCGCACCGCCAGCTCCTCCCGAAAGAAGACATCCGGATAGTGGGTGCGTTGAAAGGCCCGTTCCAGCTCCTGAAGCTGCAGCGTATTAAAAGTGGTTCTAAATAAAGAAATGAAGTAAGAACAAGGAAAGAATCAGTTGGAAGAATCTCTGTTGTCATGAGGAAAAAGACTGTGAATCAAAATCAAAGGAACTACAGAGGAGAAATAAGAGAAAATTTAACAGGGACACATGAAAAATAACGTCCTAAAATGTGGCTTAAAGCTTAAGCTCTTTGCTACTTTGATCTAACCTGAAACAACATAAACAAAAATTCAGAAGACATTTTATCTAAAGTTTATTTGGCTATGTCCTCTTATACTAGCTAGACATCGTTGGTGATAATACTAACCTGTATCTTCTCTGCTTGCGCTTCATTGTGCCTCTGTCCATGCGGGTCCTGAGTGCAGCCGTTGCTGTCTCTTTTTGTTTGTGAATGTTGTAAATCTTGATGTTTTTTTATGTCTTTCACACAACTCGTGACATAGTCGCAAAGTTTTTCCTATTTTTAACGATTTTCGAACAAGAACAACAACATCGGTTCAAACACTCTTACGGCTTCCTCCCCCAAATAAAAAGACTGCTTTAACAGTTCAACAAGCGGATAACTTTACGCGATTTAGTAACAATAACAACAACCAACGAGATAACTTTTGAATAACTAGCACAGAGATTTACAATTTACAATAATAAGGCGTCCTTTTGTGCTACTCCTTTAAAGACGCTCGCACGCAGTTAAAGAGGCACACTTTACAGTTGCGAGCGACGCGAACGGTTCGAGAATGATTGTGATTGTCAAACTGTACGGCCCATACTGTGCGGGGCAACGTTGCGCGTTCAACTGACTTGAGTGTTTAGAGGATTGCGTTGGCGTTTGCGCGAGTTCTTCATTTGCATACACTGTATTCAATCGGGCAGGGCAGAGTATATAAGTTCCGAAAACAAGAAATGTTGGAAAGTTTAGAAAAATCCACCTTTCCATCTCCAACTTTCCTTGGACAACTTTTCATTAGGAGCTCCTTTTGTACAAAGCTTTTTTACCTGTAGTTAATATTTTATTTCACCCTCAGATAATTATTTTCTACTTTGTTTTCACCACTCATTTCACTGTTAAGAAGAGTATTAACAGAGTCGATTACTTCTGCCAGCAACATAGTCAATTGTTTTGTTTTTTACCATCACATGAAACCTTAGAAATGTTCCATTTCCTCTAGCCACCTCCCCCGACCGCTCTAAGCGCCTTCAGGCAAGAGCCAAAAATGCACCTGAACCGCTAGTGTTAGACGAACCGCCCATGAGCTCATAGTTCTTGCTGCTCCTCAGCTTTAAGCTTTGGGGTAGAAATGTCTGGGTCACTGGGTTTCCTTTATTTCTGGTTTTTTTTTTCAGATAAACACTTGAAGTCCTATTTTTGGGTAAGCTTAAAGCTAGTGTCCAGTGTCCAGGCTGTTGTTATAAATAGCCTTGAGTTGGCACTCTACTCATTTACCCTGACACTTGAAACAAGGCAACCCACCCGCCTCCAGCAGCCAAGAACACCAACCCACCCACCGCCTTCAAAACTGTGCTTTGTTATTGTGTCAACAGTTGAGCGCCTTTTGTTTGCCAGATGTGGGATGCTGTGACTGTTTCTGTTTCAGCTCCTGCTGCTGTTGCTGTTGCTCTTACTGTCCAGGTGACGTGTTATAATGGACAGCATTCAACACACAAAAGGTAATCTGAAGCGATTCTATGCCATTGTTCTGCCCTTTTGACCGGCGGCTATAAAAGCACTCTGCAGTCGCCGGCAAAGTCGCAATTGGAGCCAAACTCGCCAGCAGCACGGTTCGAGCAATGCCATGGGTGAGTTTTTGTCAAACTGCAGGAAAAATTAAGCCGTTTTCGATCGATTGGGACTTTAAAAAGTGTCTGACGCTTTAATTAGAGTCAAGAAGTGAACTTTTTAAGCAAACTATTTGTTTCTTTTCATCTCGTAGATGACGTCTATGCTCGCGGCGCTGGCGCTATCGCAACTCAGCGACGTCAGCTGCATCGGCGGCGGCAATCGTTTTGCTTCCTACGAGGAACTGAACGCTACGCCGCTGCTTGCACGCAGTGCTTTGACCAAGCGCTGCAGTCGATTCCTGGGCGTCCATGAGTGCCAGGAGCAGGTGACTGGTGCTCCAGCGGATGCAGTCGATGAGGATGCTGAGCTTAATCAGGGCACATCTAAGATACTCAATGCTTTATTTGGTCTAACACAGAGCACACCTGCCACACAGCATCCAACGGAGGCAGCTTTGTTACCGTTTCAATTGCCGCCCATGTATTACAATGACTTTTTTGAGGATCTGCTGACCAGCAAGCGTAATGATGCTCCTGCAACGGGGTGTGACTGCAAAGTTACGGTACTTTTAAATAAAGTTCTTCCTTTAGAAAGTGATACACTTACCAAAACTTTCCTACCTCTTTCCAGAACGATATCGTTGATCTGGGTAGCACATACTTTCCTAGGTATCTCATGAGTGCCATTTGTAAGCCACGGCAAGATGCCAAGTGTAAGCAGGGCTTCAACTGTAAGCCACTGGAGTATAAAGTTAAAGTCTTAACTCTTGCTAAGGATCAGCTGCCCTTTGATGCGGCTGCCGCTGGCTCAGTATCATCACCGCGTCTCTGGCTGCCCGACGAAGTGTCCCATCCGTGGAAATGGCATTTTGAAACGGTAACCGTAACCGCCGGTTGCTTTTGCACCAACTAGTTAATCCCAATTCCCAATGATAACATATATATACATTTAAATTGCACAATATAGCGCTAATAGAAAACGCCAATGTTGCTTTATTGAGCTGTTTAAAATTTCAGAAGATTCTATACCCAAAAGGGTCCATTCGAGTACATTTACTAAAACTATAAGGCCTGTTGCGGAACTTAAGCTTCTACATTTCACGTCAAGCAAAGTTGATATGTGAAATTTTAAAGTTTACTAACTTTGAAGTTATAATAAGAACTTTAACTAAAGGCTGCATTACAAATAACAAGGCACTTTGGACGGTTTCAAGTACTAAAAGACAAGTGTACATGCACAATGTGGTACTTACTTACTAGTGGATATGTGAAACAATTACAATTACAATTACGATTACTTAGCTTCCTTGGAATGTTGAATGTGCGTTTAAAAAACAAAGCAGAATGTGAGGTTCGTTGTTTGGTTTCAAGGCGTTATGCCACGCCTTATAAATATGCCAATAGCCAACAATGTGGCGAAGAGCATGCTGCCTTTGCGTGCTGTTGCGCCGCTCTGCAAGAGATTGTATAATTTAGTGAAAATCTTAACAGATAATGTCAACGCCCCACTACTTACGATGACAAAATAGTTGCATCTATCGCCCTGGCAGCACTCATTGCATGCCCAATCCTCGTACCAGATGTGAGTGCAATACATTTGCATATAACGGCGTCGCTTCGATTGGCACTGTTCCTTGGTCATGCATCGCTTTGATACATAGTATTGTTTGAGAGCGCCCTCGGAAAAATATGGCTGACTGCCCCAGCGTATTTCAGTGCCGCAAACATTTTCAAACGGCTCACAAGTCTTGATTGTATTGAGGCACTTTTCTGTGTTGCCCGTCTGATTGGAGCACACATAGCATTCAAGTCCCTGCACAAAATCAACTAGAACACGAATTTCCACATGTGTGTGTGTGTCACTCAATTTGTTTTCATTTAAGGTGTGGCTAGAAAAAACATACCTTGGCTGCACAGATAAATGGCGGCCAGGGCCAGCAGAGCTATCTGCCAGGGTTTCATGGCGCTGCTGTTCACAAATTTAAAGCAATCTCAGTCAACAATAATGAATAACAATATTATAAATAAACTATTTAAGCTCAACTAAATAAGCAACAACGATGTCAACAACCACTCCCAGACTTGCATCTGCTGATAGCGATAGGCGATAACGATTATTGCACAACAAGTTGCTGTCGTTCTAAGCACTGAATTTATTAAGCTGCTGCCATCGATGCGTGTCGTCAGTCATATAATGAAACTTTAAAAAAAGCTTTATTTATTAGATGTGCTGCTATTAAAATTATTCCTTTGATCAAAATGAAAAACAAGACCACTATTATGTTAAGCCGATTTAGAGCACTAGTTTTCATAAATTGCCGCCTTAATTTAAAAAGTAGCTCTTTATCAATATTTAATTTTATAACATTAAAGATATAACTAATTTAATTCATCTGAATTAGCACCTTGTTATTATCCACTTTGATCTTACTTAATCTTAATGTTTCAAAATTTGCCGCCATATAGACGTTTCATATGTGTGTCAACAAATGCAATCCAGTTTACCTCTTTGAGCAACATGCTCTACAAAAACCACTATTTTTTATCAGAAACTGACGGTTTACAGCACTGATTTTGCTTTTGCGCTGTTTTTGCTGCAGTTGTTGCTGCTTTGATTTTGTTGAGTGCGAGACCAGACATGGCTAAAAAGGAACAAGAAAATGTAACAGCATGCCCAGTCGTACCAATGGGCTACCGACAGCTGGGCACGCAGGTCGCTGGCCACACATTCGAGGCAACGAATTCGGCCGCCGTCGGACTGCTCCAAGTTGCTGGCGAAGGCCGCGTTTTCAAGCCGCTGGGGAAACCGGAGTGCGGTGTGCGTGAATTAAATTTCTATGAGTCACTGGCGGCAGCAGTTGCGATTGCGTCGTCGCATAGAGGTGCAACGCCCTCCATCATTGCTGGCAATAACCTTAACGGCGCAGGTGATGCGAAATGTGAAACGAAGTCTGATCTTTTGGCTGCACTTGCGGCGTACGTCCCTCGCTATTATGGTCAGGAGAAACTGGTTGTTAATCAGCGCGAGCACACATTCATCACTCTGGAGGATCTGACGCATGGCATGGCCAAACCATGCGTCATGGATGTTAAAGTTGGCCGGCGCACCTGGGATCCGTTGTCATCGGCACAAAAACGCGCCATCGAAGAACAAAAGTATGTGATTTGCAAACAGAATCTGGGTTTGTGTCTGCCTGGTTTTCAAGTCTATCGCCGGGATGAGCAACAGCCGGATAAAACTACGCTCATACGGCACGGTCGAGACTTTGGCAAAAGCCTAAATATTGAAGGTTTTCAAAAAGCATTGGCACTGTTCTTTAACACCGACTGCAATCCCAGCTGCGATATCCTACTGCACGAAGTACTTCGCCAGTTGCGTGGCATACGCTCCTGGTTTAAGCGACAGCGTCTGCTCCACTTCTATGCCAGCTCCCTGCTCATTTGCTATGACTTCGAGCAGCTGCAGAAATGCACAAGTTCCAAACTTCAGCAGAATGGCTTCCACCAGGATGTCACTGACTCCCACCTGCCCACCACTGCAAGTCAATGGGTGCGTGTGCGCTGTATTGACTTTGCACACATCTTTCCAGCGGAGGATGCACAACCGGATCATAATTATATGTTCGGATTACAAAGCCTTATCGATATAGTCGAATCCATGATCCAACGATAGCAGGCACCAAAAAAAAAACTAACTCCTCCACCCTCACACTTGTATTAATGCCTAGGCCAAAAGTTAACAGCAGAGCTGTAAATTACATAAAACATAAATCATAAAAGAAAGCTTTCAAATCTATATGAATTTCTGGATAATTCAAATTCAGTTACCTTAAACATTCAGTAATTTATGCCAAAAATTTTGATCATAAAATTATAATTGCTGGCAATTAAAAATGCGAAAGTTATAGCATTTTTTTATATTGTTTCCAAATATGACATCCATATAATTTATTTGTTTATATAATTTAAATTGCCTTTACAATTGCTCAAACTCAAAATTTGAAAACAATAAAAGTAGGTTAAAATATTGGTAGCTACAAAATATATATATGTATGTCAATGAACTTATGAACGTTCGTGGATTCCAGACAAATTACTTTTTTAATTACTTGCAATGACAAATAATATAACTCAAATATTTGTTATTGCCAGTAATTAAACATTCAACGTCCAATATTAACTACTCAAGTAATTTATAAATAACATTAGAAATGCTCAGTTAGTGCTGATAACTAAAAAGTATTTAAATGCGATTAATTAATGTTAAAACTACAGCTCTGGTCCACAGTTGTTGCATTTTGTCGCGCAACTACTCTAAAATTAAAATTTTTAGAATAAATATACTCGGTTTTGTACAATTCGGGTTGTATTTTTGTGTAATTTCATCTTATCAAAACTAGAGTAAATTAGTTGCTATTGTAGAGGGGTGCTGCTTAGAGCGTATAGTCCATTTCGTAGCGCTCGTACTGGTTCTTCGGATCATTGGTAATGCGCGGATAGCCAGCGATGAGCGCATCCTGACCACCAATATACAGTGAATTGTAGATCTTCCAGTAGACATCCCGCACCTTACGCGCCGGATGGAACAGACCCTGCAACGTGTACTGCAATATCTTGATGGAGCCGAGCGATACCCTTAGTCCATCTACCGAGTCCATGAAAGCCTGCACCAGATGCGGCGATGTCTCAAAGATGTTGGGCCACACATAGTTTAGCAAATGTGTGAGTGCGTCCTCGCAGCCGAAACCATAGACGCCCAGGGACATGTGCTTGATAGCCGAACAGGCTGTCTGGCGATGCACCAGATCGCGATCCATCAGAGCATCTTCGAGCAGCGGGCATACTGCATAGATATAATCTTTGCCCATCTCGCCAATGTACTCGAAGAGAAATGATAAAGATTTGAGAACACCGTTCTGTACATTTAGCTCCGGCACACGGTACTCATTCATTAGAGCAGGAAGCACGGTGAAGGGACGACAAGTTTCTGCTACGATGGCAATGGCAACGGTGGTGCAGACACGATTCTGTCGCTCCTGCACCTTGAGGTTATTCAGCAGCGTGGCGAGCACATCATGTGGACCAATTGCCTTGGCTATGTAACCAAAGGTGTTGACTGTAGCTCTTCGGATTGCCTTCTTGTGCGCCTTGAGCAGCTCGAGCAATTCAAAACAGATGCGCATCCATTCCCTGGCCGAGACATATTCGGGTCCACGATCAGCAATGCGACCAACTAAATCGATGCAGTTCTCCTGCACCTTCTCGTGCCTGTTCTTTAATATTGGAGTTAGGCGGGGAAGTAGATCCTTGATTGGTGGCGTCATTTTTGTCATGCCAATGACATTGACAATAGCCTTCAATGCGCCCAGAATGCTGCCAAGTACCTCGGGATACTCCTCACCCAAATACTCGTAGAGTACAACGCCCAAATGACCCATGAGCTTTTCCTCCTGGCAGGTCTTCATTACAATAGCAATGCGAGAGATAAGATCGGCAGCCTGTTGACGAACTTTGGCTGATTTGTTGTTGAGACGCCACAAAATGGTGCCGCAAATCTGTGGCAAGTATGGTTTTACTCGCTTGCCCAGCTGATTGACAATAGTGCCAAAGCCATTCAGCATAACGACATCCTCGGTGGTCTGCTCCTGGAAGGCATATAGAATGCCATCAATGAGCTGCTCCTCCAAACGTGAATCAATATCCGCTGCACCCAGATTGCCCATAATCTTCTCCACCGTTTCCATAACCATCTTACGGTACTGCTCATTCTCATCCTTTAGATCATCGACGACACGATTAATAATCTCCGAGGTGCCCACCTTATTGGCAATTTCTACGGTTGTATCGACAAGCTGGCGATAGTTGCGTCTGTCCAACGCCATGCGATGATTCCAGAAAAACTTGAAGAAGTGCGGCAGAATCTCTTCCTTGATGTACTGCGGCTCCACACCATCTGTGGCACAACATTGCTTGACCACCTTCAGCACAATCTTTTTCATCTCCTCATCGGGCGACTGGAACTCACGGATCAGAATCAACATGACCTCACGTGTATAGTAATTGGCATACTCTGCGTCCATCAAGGGTATAAGATAACCAATGGCCTTAAGGAAGGCAGCCAGACCCTTGCCACGATGTGTCCGTATACCCTTCCAGAGGGGTTTCAGCACAGAATCGAAGGACTCAATGCCATATGGTGTTGCTGCTTCGGCTAGCGCGGCAATAGCCAACGCTGTTATGGTTCGTACCTTTTGCTGCTCATCCACTAATCCGTGTTCAATGATCTCCACCAGCGCCTTGAGATGCGGTAGAATTGCACAGCCCATCAGAATAGCAATCTGTTGCACAATCTTAATGCCTGTGTGACGTGCCTGCCACGACTTCTTGGATTTGCACACAGCTTTCAAGAAGGGCAGCAACGAGGGTATTCCCAATGCAGAAGCAACAACAGCAAATGCTCGGGCTGTTGTGTTCCTCACATACTCATCAATATTGTCAATATCCGGTCTCATGGTGGAGATCATGGTAGCCAAGCCAGCAGCTTTGGCCAAATTCGATATAATCTCTCTGCCTTCAATACGTGCATAGTAATCCTCATCAATAAGCAATGGCTCAATGACCACCAGAATCTTGTGCACAAATGGACGCACCAGATCATCAAGTTTATATAGCACACGATCAATGACCTTGACAAGCAAATGCCGCTCCTGATCTTCTAGTGTGGGTGACATCAATAGAGGCAGAATCTGATTGAAAAGCGGCCCAGCTCCGAATTCTCGCGCCTTGTCAGTCATCTGACGCAAGGCAGATTTACGCATTGGTGGCGAACCATTCTTAATGGTAAGCAATAGCTTCATAATCTTACGCTCCTTAAGCTCCTCTGGAGACAGTGCATCTTCGTTGACATCGACGAGCAGCTTGTCAAAATATTGTGCATCCTCCGGCTTCATAAACGGCAGATTCTGTCCCTTTGGCTGGTTGTCCATAAACTTGGCATTTTTATCTTCCACCTGAATAAAGAAACCAGCTGGTGTGCCTGCAATGGGCGTGGGTGTGGCCATTAGCTTGCGCCCGGGCGTGCGCAGTGGCACATATCCAGCTGGAGGTGGCAATATTTTATAGCCTGGTGGAAACATTTGGTCGAGTTCATCATCGGTATAAGGTCTGTTCCTTTCATCGATTTCCTTTTCCCAGCGATAGGCTTGCAGTTGCTCGGGTGTCATTGCAGCCAGTGCTCCTGGAGTAGGTGTGGCCATGGCCATGGCTTTGAGGCCCACTGGGGTACTGCCGCCAGGTGTAAATGTTGGTGTGCCATGCCCTGGTGTCACATGTGGCGTCATGCTGGGTGTCATGGCGCTGTTGTTGCTGGGTGTGATCGATGGCGTTCCATTGGAGGGTGTCTCATCCCAACGTGAACGCCGTTTGGACGCACCAGGTGTAGATTCTATGGAGGTGCTCTCGCCGGCACCGCTTCCTGTGCGATCTGGTTTGGGTGTTTCTGCCCAGCCGCTGTGTCCGGGTGTCTCACGCTCTGTCTTTGGTGTTTCATCCCAGCGATTACGTCGCGCCGACTTCTCATGACCGGGCGTCTCATGACCTGGCGTCATAGCGTGGGCTGGTGTCGCGTCCCAGATGCGAGTTCCTAGACCAGGTGTTGCTCCTGGCGTCTCGCTGCCCTTGTGACCAGGTGTCTCATCCCAACGATGATCTCCAGGTGTTTTCTGTAAGCAAAGTAAATGGGATAATTGTTTATAGGGTTTCAAACGTTCATCAGGATAAGCTTTATTCTTGACTTTTTGTATGCATGACTTTTGTATCTACTCACGTCTTCCCATGTGGGAGTTGCTGCGCTGCTAGGCGTGGCTGCAACTTTGGCGGGTACGAAACTTTCGCTGACTGTTTGATCCCAGCGTCCACGCTTGCGTCCACTATCTTTGGAGGCAGCACTTTCACCATTAGAAGATTTTACTAGTGTTCCGTCCTTGGACTTTTCTAAAATGCGCCGTCGCAACTCCGTCTCCTCACCCTTGAGCATCTGCTCCCGCATAATGTCTGTGTAGGTGCGGGACCCCACATCCGGTGTTTTGCCCCCATCAGCGAAGGGATCAGCACGATCTGGTGAGATAATTATGCGACGCCGCTTTTGTCTGTACTCATCTTCACGATCGGCAATAGTGGGTCGCCGGCGATCTGCCAATGGATCAACATCCTCCTTGCCCTGTGTCACATCCTTAAGCACGGATATGGGCGCAGTGTATGTAGTGCGCTTCTGGGGAACTGGAAACCCATCATCCTCCTCATCTTCGTCGCCTTCATCATCGTTGGCAGCTATTGATGTGTTGTAGCCCTCATAGCGACCCTTGGCCCCCTTCCCTGCTGCAGCCTCACCATCGTATAGATCGGTATCGAAGAAACCACCGCTTTCTAGCAAACCCACACCGGCTGCCGCCGCATTTGTTTTGGCCAACTCTGTCTTTTTAGCCTGTATGTCCGAAATTTGCGCCTCAATGTCTGCAAAATAATTTTAATACATTACAATTGATTTTTTATTGTACAAAGAAAACACAACACACGGCAACAACAAAATTAAGCATGTAATCCATCAATTTTTCTGTAAACTTTCTTCAATTAGTGTTTTCTACACAACATTTGTAATTAAAATTCACTTACCTTCATGAGTACGCGGTATATTTTCCATTTTTATCAACTTTTATGGCAACAAACGTATGAAAATCGCGTTCATGAAAAATTAGAGACAGTGCTGTGAAATGGTAAAAGATAGTTATGCATTACACAGCACCGTCTTCCAGTCTTCAACGATGAGCGTCGCGATGTCTGGCGCCGTCAATCAAAACAGCTGTTTACTTAAAAAAAAAGTGCTAACTTTTACCGGCTTTCAGCATGTTTTTATTTAACTTGGCATTATACTAAAGGTCAATAAATTAAGCTATTTTTTAAATACATGAATTAAGTTAACTTTACTCGAAATCGGCGCTAAACTTGTAAAATAATTATTTTCTTTAAAGATATGTTAATAACATAATTGAAATCTGTTAATAGATAACAGTGTATCAATGCACGTGTTTTGTATTGTTGTTTTCTTTTAAAACACGCAAAATATAAAAATATAAAATATGCATCTACAAAGCAACATGTTTGCTAAAAAGCAGAAAATTGAAAAGGAACCAGAAAAGTTATTTGTGGCGCCTCAAACGCTGCAAGCTCGCCTAATATCCGACACAGGTGAAGAGGCCGGTCCGCCCATAGATCTACCATCGGGAATTACAACACAGCAGCTGGGTCTCATTTGCAATGCGCTGCTAAAAAATGAGGAAGAGGCACCTTATCTGTTCTTTGTGGGAGATGATGAGATCAAAAAATCTCTGGAGAAGACACTCGATCTGAGCACAGTGGACACAGAAAATGTCATAGACATTGTCTATCAGCCGCAGGCAGTGTTCAAAGTGCGTCCAGTGACCAGATGCACAAGTTCCATGCCTGGACACGCCGAGGCCATTGTATCGCTGCATTTTAGCCCTGATGGTGCTCATCTGGCCAGTGGTAGTGGTGATACGACAGTGCGCTTTTGGGATCTTAATACAGAGACGCCGCATTTCACATGCACTGGACACAAACAGTGGGTGCTGTGCGTGGCCTGGGCGCCAGATGGCAAGCGTCTTGCGAGCGCTTGTAAATCCGGCAACATTATCATCTGGGATCCGGAGACAGGAAAGCAAGTAGGTCGCACCTTGAGTGGACACAGGAAGCACATTAATGGCCTTAGTTGGGAGCCTTATCACCAGAATCCCGAGTGCCGCAAACTGGCTTCGGCCAGCAGCGACGGTGATTGTCGCGTTTGGGATACTAAGCTGGGCCAGTGTCTTTTTAATATTGCTGGCCACACAAATGCAGTCACAGCCGTACGCTGGGGTGGCGCTGGATTGATTTATACTTCATCTAAAGATCGCACTGTTAAAATGTGGCGTGCTGCAGATGGTATTCTCTGCCGTACATATTCTGGCCACGCTCACTGGGTGAACAGCATTGCGCTGAGCACAGATTATGTGCTGCGCACGGGACCCTTTCAGCCGACAAAGGATCGTATTAAGGCACATCTCAGCATGAGCAGTAAGTGTGGTTGCTATACAACTATTTACCCATAACTAAATCATTATTAAATTCAAACTTTCAGCTGAAGAACTATGCGCAGCTGCTCTGAAGCGCTATCAGGCTGTCTGTCCGGATGAGGTGGAATCGCTGGTGTCCTGCTCGGACGACAACACGTTATACTTGTGGCGCAACAATCAAAACAAGTGCGTTGAGCGCATGACTGGCCACCAGAATGTTGTTAACGATGTCAAGTACTCGCCGGATGTAAAGCTTATCGCCTCTGCATCCTTTGACAAGTCTGTTCGTCTGTGGCGTGCACATGACGGACACTTTATAGCCACATTCCGGGGTCACGTGCAGGCCGTGTACACGGTGGCCTGGTCAGCAGATTCACGTTTAATTGTTTCAGGCAGCAAGGACTCGACGTTGAAGGGTGAGCTAATAAACTTCAATATTCTCTTCTCATTTATTGAAATTCCTATTTAATTTTTGTAGTTTGGAGCGTACAAAGCAAGAAATTGGCACAAGAGCTGCCTGGACATGCGGATGAAGTTTTCGGTGTGGACTGGGCGCCTGATGGTTCCCGTGTTGCCTCCGGAGGCAAAGATAAAATTATAAAGCTGTAAGTAATTTTATTGACAATATTTGTTTAAAAAGGAACAAATGTCACATTTATTGCCATGCATTTCAGATGGGCCCACTAACAAGCATCCCCTGTACATCTACTTAACTTGGTTTATACATAAATTAATAACAATAAAGTGCGAACCCTGAGTTCAGAAATGATAGTGTTTGGTTGCAGTTGCAGTCTCTAAATGCTATGACTCTGCAGTGTTTCAAGCGTCTGCTTGAAACAGCTCTCAAAGGCCTGGGGATCTTTGAAGTATGTTGATGGCACCGCTGACTCTGACAGCAGTGCTCGCTCCGCAGACACAAAGCCAGCGGCAACGCATTCATCTAAGCTGTGATCCTTTAACAGTGCCGTAATGAAGCCGGCACAGAAACTATCACCAGCACCAGAGACATTCACTATATTCTTCACCTTGGGCGCTGCATAAAAACGAGTGATGTGCTCACAGCTGGGCGAAAGTGAGAGCAGTTTGCTTGCATCACACTCCGCATCAGAGCGAAAGCTAAGAAGTACTCCGTGATCTCCCAATGTGGCAATGATGCAATTGAAATGAGTTTCAATTTTCTGTAATAGCTGTTTGGCCTGTTCTAGTAGCTGGGAGCGTTCTACTTTAGTATTTGGCTGCCAATCCACACGTTCTCCCGTTATGGTCTCTACAATGGTCTTCAGTTCGTGCACATTTGGCTTAACAAAGCGTATTTGCTGCGTTAGATCTGATTGTAGTTTAAACGGCTTGCCGGCTATAAACATATCCGTGGGCTCGAAGAAAACCGGGACCTAAAAAAATAATGAACTTAAGTTTAAAACTTCTTTATAAATTTACCAACTTTACCTGATATTTCTGGGCCAGCTGCAATGTGCAGGTCATGGCCTGCTTCGTTATGTTGCTGTCCATCACAATAAGCGGCGCATCAGTAAAGAGTTTGGATTGAGAAACTAACACTTCAGGCGTAATGCTGCCATGCACTTCCAAATCGCCCAGGATCAACTTGCAATCCCCCGACTGATCAAAAACCACTGAGCAAAGCGATGTGGCATGCGTCTCATCCACAATAAGGCTGCTTTGCAGCGCCGTAGGCATTAACTGTCGCAGCATGTGTCCCAACTGATCATTACCGACCGCTGAGATGAGATTCACAGATCCATATAGCTTAAAGATCCCTTCGGCAATATTGCGTCCAACGCCGCCAGCGGCCTGCTTGGCAACAGCTGAATAAGTGGCGCCATTTAAATGCATATCCCTCTGTTCCTTGACTTTAAAAGATAAATCTAGAATGGAAGCGCCTATCACAAGTGGCTTTCTCGAGGTACTATCGCTTGGAGTAGTATTTTGGACAGTTTTGTTTGCCAGCTCGCAGGCGATTTGTGCTGCTACTTTAGCATTATTTCGAATCAGCGCAATGTTCGCTTGCAAACTGCGTCCTTGGGTAATCTTAGCAATGTGCGAGAGCAGGAAAGGAGTTACCTCCTTGCCACTTACACCTTGGGCATGAGCCGCAGCGTTTGCTTCCTCAATAGCTTGATCTATGACTGACTTTTCAGCGGCATACTCAGCTGGAATAGGTACGCCGATGAGCACGCCAGACTCTAGCTTCAGATCTCGCCACGCTTTCAGTAGCTCTGCGGCTTGGGCAGCTGAAGACAGATTGTAGGGCACCGTGCAACCGCTGTCGCGAGTGTAGAAGTCAGGGAAAAGTCCACCTGGACTCTGATAGCTAGCGACACAGACGCCCTGCGTCTCCAGATACTCCAGGGTACGTGGTATGTCCAATATGGATTTTACTCCACTGCAAACTACGGCCACCGGCGTGCGTCCGAGCTCAATTAAATCAGCAGAGATATCAAGCGTAATTTGACCCTCACGATGGACTCCACCAATGCCACCTGTGGCAAAGATGGGGATGCCAACGCGATGAGCTACAATCATGGTGGCGGCTACTGTCGTGCCTCCACTCTGCCCCATAGCGACAACATAGGGCATGTCACGACGTGAACATTTGATAACCTCTTCGCGTGGTTTCTGAGCCAACGTAACTAGTTCTTCCTTTGTCAGGCCAATTTGGATGCAGCCATCAATTATACCAATTGTAGCGGGCTGAGCTCCGTTTTGCCGCACGTCCAGCTCCACCTGTAGAGCCGTTTCCACATTTTCCGGTATGGGCATCCCATGTGTTATAATAGTTGATTCCAGTGCAACCACCGGTTGCTTATGTTTCAAGGCATATCGAATCTCTGGATGCACAACAATATGTTTTTTTGTGGCAAATGCGCGGGCAAATAATGGCCAAATGCCGTTGGTAAAACATTTCTGAAGAAGCATTTATCAATATGTAAGCAAATAAAAATACCGTGATTCAAATTTGTCTTTAAGATCTTGATAACGTTTAAAATATGTTCATCTTGTAAATTGTCAACAAACACTACACAATCTAATTAGAATATTAATAGTGTGGTTATGTTCACCTGCCGGACAGCTGCAGATTTTCAACAATTCAAAATTTCTTAATAATTAACATTTTTCCATGTTTTTTAATAAATAGATAAAATCAGTTAATCTAAGGTTAAATCAATAGTGTGCAATTTAACAATCATGTTTTTCTTAACAAGTACCATATTATTTTTTAATTTTAACAAACAATAAATTGCAAGGTTCAAATATAACAAAACTGGTCACACCGATCGCTCATTTCGTATCGATACCCAGCCGACTATCACTAAGCTCGATTAATTTTTCAAGAAATTCGCGCACATTTTAGCGTCATTGTTTACTGTTTTATAAAGGAGTAAACGAAATGGATTTCAACCAAAGTGCCTACAACCTGGAATTTTTTAACTTCACGCCTGAACAATTATCCGCAGAACGTAAGTGGTATCTAGTTAACTATAATAATGGAATATTTGTTAATTGTTTGTTTTGTAAGGCGAAAGTTTGGTGCAAGCGCTCATTGGCAAAGCTATTGAAACGACCATCAAGAAAATTGAAACTCCAGATACAACAAAGCTGTTAAATGATCAGAAGGAAAAAGTTATGGATCTAATGCTAAAATCATGTCAGGCAAAACTTGATCGCCTGCGCGAGTTGGACAAAACCACTTTTGAGGTTCCCCCGCATGTCCTGAACATCAAGGACTTTGAGCTAGAACAGAGTTTCTCTAGCGTTGAGGAGGAAGCAAAGACTGCAAAACTGGAGGAGCTTAAGCTCTGCTATCGACAGGTTAGTTTATTTAAACTTACAGCTTTACTCTTTTATTATTATAACCCACTTTTAAAGAACTTGACCATGCTAGCTGAACTGGAGGCTGAGCAGAAAAGATTTACGGCCATAGAGCCGCTTATCGAACGAGAACAGGAAATGCATAAGCAAATTTATGATGCCTGCGCCAACTCGGACATCAAAAAGATATACAAACTCGCAACTAGCATGACAAAAGACCAGCAAACGCTGTGAGTTCCTCAAGCCATCAAGAATTTATCATTATGTTCATGCTTAAAGATATTTCAAAAAGCTGTCCGTCTGTGTTTTGAGTATATCAAATCAATCATTACTATTAAATATATCTCACATCAGTAGTAAGGGTATTAAATATTGGTGAATCTTCTTATTTTCCTAAGTTTCTGAAACGATCTGTTTATATACGTATGTAGATATATATTTATTTACATATTATATACTGTAGTAAAAGACTGCTCTATGTGTTTATGGTTTGTGTTTCTATTTCTGACGCACTAAAAGAGTCCAGTGCGTCGTCAATAGTTCAACAGCCGATGAGGACACAAACTCGCTGAGAGTTTTGGGGTTTGTTATTGTGTGTGTTTGGCTGCCACACGCCGAGTTTCTTTGCTGATGCTGCACAGAACTCGAAACATTTAACAAATATCAAAAAGAGCAGCAACAGAGGAAAAAGCATCCGGAGACGCGTATAAAAATTCGAGGCTATTTATAACTTACCCGCAAGTCGGCGGCGACATTTTTCTGTTGTTAAACGCGAGGCGTATTTTAAAAACTGAAAGAAAAAAATGCAAAATAAAGCAGACGAGAGGAAAATTCGCGCTGTTCGGCGTTATTAATAAAAGCAGCGCTGCCATTGTGTGTGTTGGGGTCTGACTGCTTGTGGATCGGTTGTCTGGCTGCATTTATTCGCATTTCGTCGTTGGAGTTGCACGTCGTCTTCGTTGTCGTCTTCAGCGTTGTCTCTTTGTGTGAAAATATCTGAGGTAATGTCTAAACGATAGGCCTTTGGACAGATTTTATATAATACATATTTGAACTTATATATATTTTATATATATCTTGTACAGTTTACATAGTTAATCAGCATGAATGTGGAGAAGCTGAAGCGGCTTCAGGAGCAGGTGCGCATCGGTGGCAAGGGAACACCTCGTCGCAAGAAGAAGGTCATGCACCAAACGGCCGCAACCGATGACAAGAAGCTACAGAGCTCATTGAAGAAACTCTCCGTCAGCACCATACCCGGCATCGAAGAGGTCAACATTATCAAGGATGACCTGACAGTCATTCATTTCAACAATCCCAAAGCGCAGGCTTCGCTTTCGGCAAATACGTTTGCAGTTACCGGTCATGGCGAGACTAAAAAGATTGTTGAAATGCTGCCAGAGATATTGCCACAGCTTGGTCAGGAGACGGTCGTCCAGCTGCGCATGTATGCCAATACCATGTCCAACAATCAGAAGGGCAATGAAACTGATGGACCAGCTACAACCAACAATATTGAAGAAGATGACGATGTTCCCATGCTCGTAGATGACTTCGATGAGGTAGCTAAGTTAGAGGCTAATAAACAGCAGCAGCAACAACCCGCTGCCGATAAGGGCAACAAGAAGCAACCTGCATCTGAAAAGCCTAAGGATTCAAAGAAGTCGAATAAGGAAAATAAGGACAACAAACAACAGCAGCAGCAGCAGCAGCAGCAACAACAACAACAACAACAGGGAAAACAAAAACAGGAAGGCAAGAAACAGCAGCAGCAGCAACAGGAAACAAAACAAAATGAAGCCAATAGGAAGCCAAACAATGAAAAGCCTAAGGACAAGCAGGACAACAAGAAATCTCAGCCAAAGCACAATCAACAGGAACCGCAGACCAACAAGGAGAAGCCTAACAAAGCTAAGCAGGATGTTGTAGCATCTGATCAACAGCCCAAGGGTGCTGCAAAGGAGGAGGTTAAATCACCAGCAAATGCGATGGAAACTCAAAAGGCAGAAGCTCAAAAGGCAGAACCTAAAGCAGAACAAACAAAGCCTGTCGAGCCTAAAATTCAGCCATCAGCAGTAGCTGCTCCAGCACCAGCTTCAGCTCCTGCATCCGCTCCAGTAACACCTGCTCCTGCTGCTGCACCTGTCAAGGATAAGACGCCGCCTGCAGTTCAAACATTGGCACAGATTGTTGCCGCTGAACCACCCAAATCGGCTCTAGTTGTAGAGAGAACTGAACAACAGATTGAACTAGTAATTGAAAAGAAAGAGATCCCAAGTTCTGCTCCAGCTGCTGAGCAAATACCGTCGCCAGCTGCAGCGCCTGCTAAAACTGTCCTAAAACCGGAAACACCTGCCTCCAAAGAGGAGCAAAAACAATCTGCTGCTCAGCCTCAGCAAAAACCAGCAGAACCAAAGCAAAAGGAAGCTAGCCCCCAAAAGGCAGCTGCTCAACAAGCTAAGCCGGCTACACCTAAGCAAGTGACGCCACAAGCTGATGCTAAGCCTGCTGTGGAACAGCCGCAGCAGCATCAAAAGCCTGCAGAAATCGCCACTCCGGCAACTAAAGTTATCAAAGAAGAATCAAAACAAAAAACCGAGAAAAAACCAGATCAGAAAATAGCAGCCACGCCCACCCCTCAAGCTGCAGCACAGCCGGCTAAACAAGCATCCCCTAAGAAAGGGACGCCACCACCTGCAAAGCCTGCGGAGACAAAGAATGCAGGGCTACAAAAGCAGAAATCAGCAGCAGCTCCAGCATCAACTGTTGCTCCGGCTGCACAACCACCACTTGCTCTTGCTCCGTCTCCAGCTCCGGCAGCAGCAGTAATAGCAACTGCTCCAGCTGCAGCTCCAGCAGCTTCTGCTCCTCCTCCAGTTGCAGCACCTGCTCCTGCTCCAGTTGCAGCACCTGCTCCTGCTCCAGTTGCAGCACCTGCTCCTGCTCCAGTTGCAGCACCTGCACCTGCTCCAGTTGCAGCACCTGCACCTGCTCCAGTTGCAGCACCTGCACCTGCTCCAGTTGCAGCACCTGCACCTGCTCCAGTTGCAGCACCTGTTCTTGCTCCAGTTGCAGCAGTAACACCACCGTCTCCGGTTTCAGCATCACCAGCCCCAGCTTCTGCACCAGTTGCTGCCCCACCAGCTTCTGCTCCGACATCAGCAGTACCAGCGCCTGCAATTTCTGCAGCACAAGTTGCAGCTGCTTCAGCACCCGCTCCTGCTTCCACTGCGGCAGCACCAGCCCAGATGGCGGCACAAGCTGCAGCTGCTCCAGCTCAAAAGCAAACTTCTCCTACCGCCAATGGCAAAAAACAAGACCAGAAACCCAAGCAGCAGCAACAGCAACAACCTAAGACCGGCCAACCACAACAGCAGCCGGCTCAGAAGCAGCCACAAGGCGGAAACAAACCCCAGCAGCAACCACAACAGCAACAAAAGCAGACGGCTCCCAAGCCAGCAGTTGCGCCTAAACCAGAAGCGGCAGCTGCAAAGCCAGCTGTACCCAAACCAGCCCAACAGCAGCAAGGCAAGGGCAATCAAAAGGCATCGCCACCGAAACAGCAGCAACCCAAGAATAATTCTCAGCAGCAACCACAAAAAGCAACCGATAGCAAACCCAAGACGCCATCGAACACACCTGTTTCACAGGGATCACCCAAGGCGTCATCACCACCCAAAGCAGGCGGTTCGCCCAAGATGGCCTCCCCGAAGCCGGGCACGACAACGACCCCCCCAGCTCCAGTTGCAGCACCCTCTGTTGCCCCACAAGGCAACTAAATATCGTTTCAATGCATTTTTAAACAGAAACGATCGGCGCCGAAAAAGAAGCAGAAAAATTGTCATTCAGCTGCGCACGCAGCTTTATGATTTATCGATAACGCCGATAAGTTCTTATTTTATGACAAATTCATTTTTTATTGAACAATAAACATTTTAAAAAACCCACAATCAGCCAACTAGCTGCTATGCTCAGGCTTTCGCTCAGCCTTCTCCGGTTCAGGATTGAGCCTCCACATGGCAAAGTTCAAGGCAGTGGCAAATCCCAGCCAGGCCATGTACGGAACAAACAAAAGACCGGCCGTCTTATTGATCCGATAGAACATCACACCACAAGCGCCCGCGGTGGCGGTCAGTGCAACAATATCAATAAGGCCCTGTGCGTGACATTTCAATAGATAAGGAATGAATCAATTTTTTTGTTCAGCTCAACTTACGCCCTTAATGTTCTTTAGACCAAAGAAAATCGGTGTCCACGCCCAATTTAGGGCCAACTGAGTGCCGTAGGTTATCAACGGCAATTGTGCATCGCCATCAAAGCCACCTCCATCGCGCCAGACCAGGTAAGAACCATAACCCATACCTGCATACAGTGAGGTCCATACTGGTGCAAAGACCCAGTTTGGTGGCCTGAACGATGGAAAGTTTAGGTTAACATACCAGCTTTTTATGTTTTTGCGCGTCAGATAGCCATTAAGCATGCCACCCAGATTAGGCAAGATACAAGCTCCAGCAATTTTTAAAGCAGTGCTAGTAACGTTTTTTTCTTCAGCCATTTTTATGCGTGTTACTCTTCCAGTGCCGAACTCGACTGCGTCGTAACTGTGAAAAGCTGTTCGTTGTTGCCCACCGGTGATTTCATGTATCCAATATTGTGTGTATGTGTGTGTGTGTTTGCTGATTTTATTGCCGACAGAGAGAGAATTTGTATTTGATTGTGTTTGTTCAGAGTGACTTTCGCACTGTAACACCAACCAACAAGTCTACTGTTGGAGTGGATAACAAATCCGTGCATATAATATTAAGTTTAAATTTGAATGTTTAACTATAAGCAGTTTAAATTCGCAATTTTTTTTGTTCATCGAAAAATTTTGTCATATCAATTTATTGCTCCATAAAATGTTTGTTTGACAAGTGCTAAATTAATAGTGAACATTTTGTTGCATAGTGTAATTAGTTTTTACCGATCATGTGCGTCGAGTTTAAAAGGGGCGATCGACCGTAAATACGATTAGTAATATAAAACTAGTTTTCTAATTGCGAATTAATCTTTTTTGAATAACTTCTAGAATAATTAACTAATAGTTTACCATTATCCAAGGCTATAACAAAAATGATGGGGACACAGTGCAAGGTGGAGGAAGGACTAAGTCTTATTGCCATGACAACTGTTGCCTGTTGTGGCCTGGGGTTTGTTTGGCCTAAAGAAAAGTATTTGCGGCGCAGTAAAAGGACAAACCATTTAAGGAACCCAAAACATGACTCTCTATTTTGATACAAAAATTGAGTTCCTGGATTCGGATGCAGTGAGCACAATTAGCAGCTGGCATCCAAATGAACCTCTCTTTGCAGTGGCTTCCTATAGTCATGAGCGTGGAGGCAGTGTCACCATATTTGCGGATACGGTAAGCTAAATCACGAATTTATTATAGCTGATGGTTAATTTATATAACTTTTGTTTGTCAGGGTGAACCTCAACGGGATGTTACATATCCAGTTCATGCCACGTCGCAGGCAACGGCGCTGTGCTGGCATCCGGAGAAAGCGCTCCTGGCCACCGGTTGGGAGCATGGAGACATACATGTCTGGTTTGCCGGTCATCGAGAGTTTGCCAGCGTCAGTGGTCCCCACAAGGCGCCCATTGTGCTGCTGGAGTTCAGCGAACAAGGTGGTCGCATGGTGACAGCAGATGCTATGGGCTTGGTAACCGGCTGGCGTTGTGATGGTCAATATCAGTTTCTCACCATGTTCTCACATGATTTGCGCGAGGCTTTGCTTCTGATATGCTTTCGTCGCACCGTCGAGAGTGAAGTGCGCGAAGAGATGGCCAGTCTGGCCAAGGCGGCAGTAGCCGGCGATGAGAATGCCCTGGACACACTTACCAATTGGCGGCCACGCACTGCCGCTCGTGGACATGCCGGTGTGCGTGACAATCATTGCTTCTATGCATGCACACAGGGTGGCGTTGCCTACTATATTAACCAGGGTGGCACCTGCACCGAGGTGATGAAGAGTGGACCCCAGCAACCATCGATTCTGCAGATGCTATGGCATCCTAAAAAGTAGGGCTACTGCAAAATTTGTTTATCAGAAATTATGTTTCTATCTGTTTCAATATTATTTCTTTATTTCAGAGATGCTGTTATTTGTCTAATGGATGACTTGACCATAACGCTTTACCTTGTGGAATCTACGGGCATACTGACGGAGCTGGATCGCGTCAAGCTAAGTGGTCGTGGAACTAACAACAAGCACGGTGCCATTGCCTGGGCTGGCAACAGTTTGGCCATCATCACCGGAGATTTATCTGTACGCATTTGGGATATCGAACGCAGTGATAATTATTTGCTAAAGATGAAATTACCAAGCTCCAGTCTCGCACGCATGAATTCCACTGTTTCCAGCCAGGGCAATCGGATTATGACAGCTTCGTCATCCACCAACAACAATGCCTTCTTTAGTCAGGAGAGCAGCGGGGAGAGCAACGTTAATAATATGCCCAGAAAGATGTCTAAATTTTCACAGCTTTCCTCAGGAGAGTTCTTCACTTGCCTAGCCTACAGCACCAGCAATCAAACGTTGTGTGCCGCCACAAATCTTGGGAATCTGTACACCTGGAAGAGATCGGTTAGCTGCTTTGTCAGCGCTCCTGAGGATGCCTGGCAATTGGGCAACATATCATCGTTGTCTCGTCAAGGTGCCGTAAAGAGCTGCACCTGGGGCTTCAACGAGCTAACGAAGCCCTGCATCCTTGTCAATTGTTTGTCGAGTGTTTTTATGCTCAAGGAGCAGCCTCTCCTGGCACATCACACCCGCACACTCTGGGCATTGCAGTCCTCCGCCAAGAGTGTCCAGTTGACGCACTGCAGCGGCCGTCACTGCACGGTTCAAACGGATTTTGCAGTGACTGCTTTGGCCTTAAACGAACTAAGCTTGGTTGTGAGCAATGGACGTTCCATTTCATCGTACAGTCTACAAAAGATTGAGAAAAGTCTGGATGAGTTTGATGAAATTTTGGAAGCCTCGGGCGCTGGTTCCACTGCCTCTGTGAAGAGCTCACCCGCGCTTAATGTTAAACTCATGCAAACATTCCAAGCTGAGTGTTTGACGCTCTGCCTGCAGAATCAGAACATTTTCTGTCTGACCAGCAGCGATATAGTCATCTATTCTGTTGGAGGAGTTGTATTGCACAGAATTCTTGGCAATGACATTGAGGGCAAGATCATTGGAATGGATTTGACAGCTTGCTATTTAACTGTCTTCACCATGAATGGTTATGTCAAGGCATATGATGTGACTAGACATGATCCCAAGCTATTGTTTCCCGGCAAATCGGGTCATGAGATATTTGATGACTTTGGCGAATTCATTCTGGTCAAATGTAATAGCCTTGGCAGTCATCTGGCTCTGGTTATTGCGAACAGTAGCTTTACGCCCTGCGCTACGGTTTATTGCTGGGATTTCGAGCGCAACAATCTCTTCGAGCATCAGCTGGACAAGGAAAAGCAGGAATCGGAACAGGATTCGGGCACCAAATCTAGTTTGCCTGTGCGCATCTTTTGGGATACGGAGGAGCCGCGTCTGCTCGCCGTGGAAATCAAGTCAATGATTATGACGACCCAAAAACCCAGCCGCCAGCAGCCTACTCACTACGTGGAATCCCAGGTGCTGGTCATGTTCTACTCTGCAAAGAGCGAAGGTAAACTCAATGTGCTGGAAACGCAAGATCTCTCCTCCAGTTCTCAGCTTTTGAATCTCTGCGTGCCCAACGTTGTGTGTCTGCAGGTGAATGCTGTGCAGGAGCAGCCTCTTAAGGATTTTACAGATCTGCAGCAATGTGATGCGAGCACCAGGAAGCAGGTGCTCAATTTTAGTTTGCATGTGGCTGAGGGTCAAATGGATTTGGCTTTTCGCTGCATACGCTCCATACAGTCTAAGGTGATCTGGACCAATCTGGCTAAGATGTGCGTCCACACTAGTCGCTTGGATGTGGCCAAGGTGTGCATGGGTCACTTGGAGCAGGCACGTTCGGTGCGCGCACTTCGCCAGGCAATGGAAGATGATGATCTTGAGCAGGAGGCCAAGGTAGCAGTCCTTGCCATCGAGCTTGGCATGATTGATGAAGCTAAACAGTTATATAAACGTTGCAAGCGTTACGATCTGCTAAACAAGCTGCTCCAAGCCACCGGGCATTTAGAAGAGGCTTTGCAGTTGGCTGAAACCCATGATCGTATACATCTGAAGCACACCTATTATCAACAGGCGCAGGCACTGCGAGATCGTGGCGACATACAGGGTGCTCTGGAGTTCTATGAAAAGACACAGAATCCGGTACAAAATATAACACAATTATTGCTGGATAATCCAATGGCCATCAAGCGTTATATACAAACGACCAGTGATCCCAAGCTGCTCAAGTGGTGGGGTCAATATGTGGAGAGTTCTGGTGATATGGATGCTGCTCTGGCTGTATACAGCAAAGCCGAGGATTGGTTTTCTCAGGTAAGTGGAGTTGCTTAAAGATTGTTTTAAATAGTTTTGTTAACTCTCGTTTATTCTTAGGTAAAGATACTTTGTTACTTGGGCAAAATATCCAAAGCGGATGCCATAGCCAGGCAATCAGGAGATCGTGCGGCTTGTTATCACCTGGGCAGGCACTACGAGAATGTGGGCAAGTTCCAGGAGGCCATAATGTTCTATACTCGAGCTCAAACGTTTAGCAATGCGATACGCATTTGCAAGGAGAATGACTTCCAGGAGGAGCTCTGGACGGTGGCCAGTTCATCGCGCAGCAGGGACAAAGCAATTGCAGCTGCTTACTTTGAGGAGTGTGGGAATTTCAAATATGCCGTGGAGCTATATCATCGAGCTGGCATGCTACACAAGGCACTTGAGATGGCCTTCGAATCGCAACAGCCAGAAATACTCGAAATAATAGCCACAGAACTAAATGCCGATTCGGATGCAGAGCTCATTAATCGCTGTGCTGATTTCTTTACCAGCATTGAACAGTATCAGAAAGCTGTCCAACTGCTGGCCAAGACCAAGCATCTGGAGCGTGCGCTGGGCATCTGCTTGGAGAAGGGTGTGCCAGTCACCGAGGTGCTAGCTGAAATGTTAACACCCAGCAAGGAAGACTTTAACGACGCGACACGCACTGGTATTCTCATCCAGTTGGGTGAGCTGCTACAGCAGCAGGGTGACTATCACAGTGCCACCAAGAAGTTCACACAGGCGGGAGATAAAGTGCGAGCTATGAAATCCCTGCTCAAGTCGGGCATCACCGACAAGATCATCTTCTTTGCTTCGATGTCGCGACAACGCGAGATCTACATTATGGCTGCCAATTATCTGCAGGCTCTGGACTGGCAGAGTGATCAGGGCATCCTAAAACACATCGTTAGCTTCTATGGCAAGGGTCAAGCCTATGATTCGTTGGCCAACTTTTATGCAATTTGTGCTCAGATCGAGATTGAAGAGTATCAGGACTATGCGAAGGCTCTTACTGCCATGCAGGAGGCAGCCAAGTGCCTGGAGAAGCTCAGCCACGCTCAGCACGCCTACAACAATCTTCAACGCACCGTTGCAGATGTCAGAAGCATCTTGGAGATGCAGCAGGCGCTGCGCAATGGCGATAATCAGTCTGTTATTGGCACCTGTCGCAGCATGCTGAGTAAGTGAATCATTTCAAGAAGTATCAATTGATATTGATTATAACCATTTCAACAGTTAAGCCCGAGCAGCCACCCATACGACACTCCCACATCCTGGCCATGTTGGTGCGTGCTCTGGTCTATGCCAAGCAGTATTCCGAAGCGGGACGTGCTCTTAAAGAACTCGCCGTCAAGGACAATTCTTGGAGTGCATCTGGTTTAGTCGATAGAGCTCTGGTTCAGCGCATTGCTAAGGAATGCGATTTGGACTTTGATCTTATTTGGAATTCTGGACGTCAAGTTACAGCCTCTACAACAGCAACAGCAGCCACAACTATAACAATGACAACAACGACAACGGCGACAAGCGATGACGAAGCTGATGATGAGGAAATTAGAGAGGAACTTCATTGATTTGGCAACCTAGCAACTAATCATAGCTCAAAGATTGCTATGAGTAACCAGAGGCAATTCGCTTAATTAGTAAAACTATCAAAAATGCAATTGGGTAATTCATTTTCAAATCGGAAGTTCAGGTAAAAGTCACGAAAACACAATGCTAACACTAAAACTAAATAGTTAATGCAAAACTATAAAGATTTATTGCGACTGCTTCGATTTATGGAAAACCTGCAGCTTTCATAGACCTTTAATATAATTATTTTCTCTTTGGTATTATTCATGTTTAGTATTGACACACAAACATTGCTACCTAACCGTTTTGTTTCTATCAAAAATACTTCATATACCAAAGTCTCATTTTATGTAAAACAAATAAAACAATTCTCAAACAAAATATTAAATAAAAGTAGTAGATTGCAAACTACAATCGTTTAGTTATGAATGAACAGTCAGAAATACGGCAGATCACATTAGGCTTTCACCAATACAAATAAACGCAGACACAAATGAGACTTAAACAATACACAGCACAAACAACTAGATTATGAATGAAAATATACTACGTGTGCCTTGCAAAAGCTTACGGCATTAAAGGTCGACTAAACGTGCATAAATTTATCACAGAAAACCAAAATAAATACAATACTTATCTGCGGCGCCAACGCTGAAAGTAAAGTGATGGGTTACGGGGTGTTTTTAAAGGTATGAATCACTTGCATTAAATGCGTCCACAACTATGAAATCAGAATTGTTTCTCGGAATAACGAGCTGAATTCGAAATATTTCAATAGAGCAATTGTCTATTTGTTGCGCCCGTTCAAATACTACACGAAATCGTAAAGGTACACTCAAACAAACAAGCTTTTTTCAAGCTAAATCAAATTTCAACCCATGCTGAACAAACTAAAAAGTACTTTAAAAACTTAAATTATTTCCAAGTCATTAAATATAATTTGAAAGGCGGATTTTTAGCAACATACAAACTTAACTTGCTTAAAAACGTTCTATGTGTTTTTTTAAAGTGTAGTAAGCTTTGCACATGCTACCGCGTAATGCGCGATTTCCATGAATGAATGAACGAACAGCAGCAGCATCAGCCACATTAAAAACCACGCGACGATCATTTGTTGACTTCGGCCAACCGACCAATAAAGTAATGCCCAAAACTGATCGCCAATATTTGCGCTCTTAAGAGAGACAGAGAGAGAGAGAGAGAGAGATCTAGAAATTGTTGCGAAGACTCATGCAGCTTTTCCAGGAATTATGACAGTGCCAAACGAGAGAGCGTGAAAATACTTGAATGCATGAATGAATTTATTCAAAAGTTAGCCAAACGACCTTTGTCCCCGGCCCCCGCCCGCCAAGGCTCAAGCTGTAGTTTACAAAGCTGTGTGCCTGGGAAACACCACGACACGTTCGCCTAATTTGTTTGTTTGCGAGCAGTTTGCTCAGTGACTCACCAGCCGGTCGAATTCGCTACTTAACGACGTCATGATACTTGTGAGCGAGATTACGAACACGGGAGCGTCGCGTATTCGAAAGCTTTTTGCGACGCCATAAAAAATGGCAAAAAACCAACCGGTTGCGTATCACAAAAAAAACCCGATATCCGATGGGGCCGGCAGTTATCGGACAGAGAAGGAGAATCACTGCTGATGTGAGAGAGCGCCGCCGACGACGTCGCTGTTGTTGAGAGCGAAAGCTTCGACGCATTGATTTCGTCATGAACTTATCGTCGTTCATTTGTTGCTGATCACTAACTTGGCATCCGCGAAACTGTGCGGATGGATTTGCTGAGGCAACGATTAACGATCGCGTATCGTAAATAGCCAATAACCGTTATTAAGTGCATCGAATATTTAAGAATTTTCCACGGAGCGTTCCGCTGCAAAACCGATTATTTAAATTTTAAATTGTAATTAAAAAGTTTCCTAAACACCCGGCAATAAAGCGCGCGTGCGATCAAAAAATTTGTGAATCACCCGACGGTTGTTTAGTATCCTAAGTGATATAGAGATATATTCATAAATATTTTTATAAGGTTTTCTTCTTAAAAACAATATAAAAAAAATTGGCAATCAAATTAATTAGCCGACGATTTTAAATAAATCCTTAATCCCCCCATAACCAATGACCAAGTCAATTAAAAGTGCCTGCTAGTGAAAGTGTTAGTTCCACATGGCTATTTTGTGCAGCCGTAACCATAGTCAATTTCAAAACCAAATCCTGTGCGTTGCAAGGCCCAAGCAAGTGCTGAGTTTTAATGCCATGCAACAAGATGCCAACCGACCAAATAGTGTCGATGAATCCACCAAACAACAAACAGAAGCAACAACAAGTGCAACAGACGCAACAACGTTGGATGCACCGCCGGAGAAAAAGGAGAAACGCACTTCACGACGCCGGCGTCGACGTTGCAGCAGCACATCCTCTGACTCAGATACCACAAGCTCGGACTCTGACTCTGACTCATCCGTCAGCAGAAGCAGTTGCAGCAGCAACAGTAGTGGTAGCAGCAGCAGCAGTAGAAGCATCCGGTTGCCCGAGTCTTTACCTTCAGTTGCAGTCAACTCCCCGCCTATACCAACATGCATACACGATCCCGATGAGGAGAGCTGTTCGGATGCACCCGTGTGTGTGCCAGTGGATCCGCATGCCTGGAGCACCGAGGACATTGCCAGCTGGGTAACATGGCTGACGCGCAAGTTCAAGATCGATCCAAAGCCGGATATCACCCGCTTTCCCAAAGATGGCAAAGAGCTGTGCGAGCTAACGCGTTCGGATTTCTGGGTCTGTGCTGGATCGCGACGCGGTGGAATACTCCTGGCAAAGCACTTTGCCTTAAGTCTGTACCATGCCACAGGACGCGAAACGAGCCCCATGCTCAATGAAAACGAGCCAAGTGAGTGTGTAATGTTTAACTTTTATCTCTATGCACATAAATCTAATGTGTCTAGATTGGAGCTGCTTGTAAATTGGTTGCACGTCGTATTCCCAGTGGCACGTTTAGAGCCTGGACACAGGTCGAGTGCCAGTCTTTCCTTTTGTGGTCAAGCATCAATTGAATCCTTTCAAAGCAGCTGCTTTCGATTCAACTTAATGGCAACTGATTAAGATGTTGGTGGGCTGATAGCAGCGTTAGTTATGTCCTGCATTGATTGTTTCTCACACACCCTCAACCCACTCACACACACACATGCCCCTTATAAGAAATGCCCTGCCATTGATTAAGGTATTGAGGTAATGGAGAATAAGGGTGGGGTATCGTCATGTATGAAGTTGATCTGTAGAGATGGGTGAGTGTTCCTTAGAAAACTATTTAATAGAGTTCAATGCATTGTTGTCTGAAAATGTCTCTAATCAGTAACTAAGAAGTTATTTTTATTTGTTTTCATTTTAAGCAATAAACCTATCTTCAGTTGTGTTTATTTATCTTGTGTGACTTAAAAATTTAAAAGGATAATTAAATCGCACCAAACTTTTTTTGATGTCTTCATAAAATTCCTTTTATTTATGAGCAGCCTTTTAATTACATACACTACTTTTACCTGTCGGCGCGGCATTCTCCATTAAGCGTGGGGCTTTGCAAAACTTTCGCCTCATAAACGTAAATCGCTTGAAAAACGTTCATAGCGAAGCGTACCGCAAAGTATGCAACACTTTTGGTTGGCTGCCAAAACAGTTATTAACTGCGGGTTGGGTGTATTAGGGATGCGGTTGAGGATGGGGCAAGGAATTGAGGAGTGTGTTTACTTTTCGAGTGATGAACTTAATAATAAACGATGTAAATATGATAATTTCTCACAGGATGTGGCATCTAATAATAAAATCAAAATAATCCCATGTCAGAAAAGTCACAGCGCCCGACACAAAGCCAGAGCCCAAAAGGCAAAAGTCACCAGCTTGAGAATCCTGGAGTCACAGTGACAACAGCACTGCGGGTGGTCAGCTTGGAGTTGGGCGACAATGGGGCCGGGGAGATTTTGTTGTGCACAGGAAAATATTCAATTCGTCGCATCCTTCCTGCGATTTGGCGCTCTCGGCTGGCATATGTTAAAGAGCAAACTGTGTCTGCCAATTTAATTGATTTGTTTTTTATGCCAAAGAGGATTACACGTTGTCCTCGCGTAGCTTACACCGCGCAATTTCTGTGGCGCAGCCCACAACTTACCCACCCCCGTTCCACCTCATCCAAGTCTCGCCTTGCCCCTGCCCAAGGGATGAGTGGCTGCACGTGGCCCCTTTGTGATTCTGTGACTTTGTAACTTATTCGGTTGGAAGCAGCATTTACCACCAGCTGCGCAGGTGAGCTGCGCCTCGGATTCGCTCGTAGAATGATACTGTTATATATATGTTTTTGTATATAGCTGATGATGTTTGCTCGTTTGCTCGATGTTTGGTTTTAGTTGCCACATGAACTTCGCCCGAAACAGTTCACAATTGCACGGGCCCCCAAAAATAAAGCATTATTAATACAACGATTATTTTTCAATAGATTTAAAACTCGACATTTCAATTCGTAACGTACAAATAAATATTTATCTGTTGCAACTAAGTGAACATCGCACAAAACCTTAAGCAAGGACAGTTCCTCAAAATATTCCAAAAATATTAAATAAATAAAAAGTACTTAGATTTATGTGAGAAAAAGAAAGTCTCCAATCAAATTGTATACTACAAAAAACTAAATCGTAAAAAAAATTTTATCGTATAATAAATAAAATAATAATTATGAAAAAACTAATAATTTACTGATCAGTATTAATAAAAGGTTTTTTTTTGCATAAATAAAACATTAAATAATATTTTTGGGAAATATGTTTGTGTGAAGATTTTATATTGCATACGAAACTTGGAACATGAGCGTCAGCGTTGATGTCGGCGTCATGTGGCGCCTCTCGGAGGACTTTAATAGGCGCTTCGGTTTGCGAATGCAGCCAGCACCGACGGCAACACATCATCCGCATTCGCATCCACATCATCATACGGCCGTGCATCACTATCATCATCAGCATCACCCACTCAATGGACATACTGCTGGCACACACAGCCCCATGATCTTTAATGGTACATAAATACTACAAACCTTTATGATGTTTATACAATTGGCATTTCATTAAAAGAATCCGCCAAGTTGGCATAGCATAGATCTTTTGACAATAATAAATTTTGAATCACTTCCGGTAGCGTTTAGGAGACGCCGTCTACTCTTTTAGTTGTCTGCTGTGCTACTAAATTCAATAGAATTATATAAAAGTGAATTCCTCAACCAACAAATCTTGCGCTCTCTTCTGAAAAAGAGATACATTTCTGTGCTTGTTCTGCTGGGCCCTGTTCGATTATGAGTCACCTTTAGTCAAGTTGTTTTTCGTGACTGCAGCCGGACAACGTGTTAAATGGGGGGAACTTTATTTTTTTAGCCTAGTGCACAGCCTTGAAGCGAACTGAAGCCTCGATCTAGGCAGCGCACGTCTTATAGCGGGAATAACCCAATCCCAAGTCGAAAAGAGCTTTTGCCATAGGTTTCTCTCGCCTCGTTGCTTGCTGGAGGATTTATGTTTGCTTGCGGTTGATTTTCTGCTGAAATACGGCGGCTTATGTGTTTTTTATCATTTGGTTTGCATGCCACGTCGGCGAGCTATCATAATCCTCGTCTCTCCCTTCATCTAGCAGCGCAGCCATTGACCAGAAAATCTTGTTTAATACAAGTCAAACTCTCTCTCTCTCTCTCTCTCTCTCACTCACTCTCTGTGTGTGTATCTGTGGCTTGATTTGTCTGTGTTTTTTGTCTCTTCTTTTTTAGATCCGTATCAGCTGCTGAATGCTGCCTCGCACCGATTGGTTGCCCAGGGCTCGGGTGGCCAAATACAGTTGTGGCAATTTCTGTTGGAGCTGCTTGCTGATTCGTCGAACGCAAACTCAATCAGCTGGGAGGGCCAATCGGGCGAGTTCCGGCTCATCGACCCGGATGAGGTAGCCAAACGTTGGGGCGAGCGCAAAGCAAAGCCAAACATGAACTACGACAAACTGAGCAGAGCACTGCGGTGAGTAGCATTTTCATTTTCATTTCAATTGCCACAAACTGGTTGCCGTCGCAACACAGCAACAGCATCTTACCGGCAATTCCTGCAAAGTGAATCATCCAAAACTAGTTAGATATTTGCAGAAGTTGTTAAAGTGTGAAAGACGAAAAGCAGGTCAATAAAATAAAATTGCTAGACCTTATTCGTTATGTTAAATCTCAAAGTCTTTAACACCATTAATAAATTCCCTATTTAAATAAAAACTCCTTTCCTCTTTTATTTCAACAGCTACTACTACGACAAGAATATTATGACGAAGGTGCATGGGAAGCGTTATGCGTACAAGTTTGATTTTCACGGGTTGATGGCCAGTTGCCAGGCACAGGCGCAGGGCTGTGATCCAACCAGCAGCATGATTAGTTCCTACAAGCACCATCATCATCATGGTGGCGCCGCTGGCGGCGGTTCACATGCGATGCCACCGCAGCATTTGCAACATCATTTGGCTCATCATTCGCATCATCCACATGTGCATCATCCGCATTCGCATCATACGCACTCCCAGCTGCTGCATCCTCACGCTGCTTCGGAACTAACGTCACCGGCATCGACCTGTTCTAGTTTGGGATTCCCCTCACCTTCGGCGGCATCGTCGCTGCCCTCACCTGGCCCACAATTGACGTCTGTGTTTGCTGGTTCAGGACCTTATCCAGTAATAGCCTCCACATCTACCGGCTCCAGTCATTCCTCGGAGCAAACGCCTCGGACATCAACAGCATCAACTACAACCTATGAGCAGCGTTCTCCGCCCAGCAATACTTTTAATTGAAATGGTAGCCCCAATTTGTTTTAGGGTTGCTTTATAGTGCGGTCATCAGACGCAGGTATAGTGTGGAGGGAAGTAGAGGGTTTGCAGGACTTGCGCAAGGACCGCCTGCTGCGCACAAGACAAACCTTGTTGTCTGTCCATCTCGCTCTAGCAGCCATTTTGGATCTCTTGTGTGGACTTAGCTGTAAAAAGGTAATTTCGCTTAATTCTAGCTACTCTCGGGTTAATTGAGTAATTTTTCCGTATGTGATAAAACATGGAGCAATGCAGTGGAGACCATCGCATACATATACATATAAGCAATACAAGAAAAGGGAGTAATTTGTTACTCTGGGCTAATTTGTTACATTGTCTGTTAACTGTTGCTTTTAAGCCTAAATTTAACTTCTTATTCATGTGTTTATGTAAATAGAGCTCTTAACATAATGAGCGTGATTCCAGTAGCAAATGTTTTTGTGTAGCAAATTTACTTGACAGTTAGCATTTAAAATATGTTGGGACAGATTGCCATTCAACGGCAATGTACGTAGTTTTCTAGCCCTAAAATTCTTTGTGTTTCGTTTTCCCATTGACTTGCCAAATTCTGCTACAAAAGACAATTGCTTAAATACTTAATATCTTCAATAAGATTTTTATAATTCTAATTTCACATTAAAAAATTTCATTCAATCAAACAAATGCACACAAAAAATAAAAATTGCAACAAAAATACAATTTATGCATCTTTATAAAACAGTTAATTACACGCACAAAAAATATTTAAGCCAAAGCATATGGATGAGCGATTAAGAATTGTAAGTAACTCTAGACTGCATAGACAATGGCCAGCACCAGAAAGACCAGGCTAAAGGCAATAAAGCTAATACGATCCACTGCCGTGGCCAGCAGAACCCAATCGAACTGCAGAGCACGGGATGAAGGCTTTTCACTTGGATTTATGTCCAGAGCGCTAGACATATCATCTGCATTATCGTACAGATGCTCATCGAGTTCCTTGGAAATGCCATTGCCCTGCGATGACTGCGTCTCCGCCTCGTTGATGAAGTGCGAGAGCAGCAGCCAGGTGCCCAGCTTGCCATGCAACAGTCGCTTCAGAAAGTCCGGCAGGCGACGCTTGTGTTGAGCTGTAGCCAAATACAGCACCACAACTTCTATAATAGTGGAAAGGCTAAGCAGTAGAAGGCTTGCGCTATAGAATATCACTGTGGAGAAGAATGAATCATTTTCGGTACATGGTAAATCTCGTCCATACTAACTCACCCACAAGTGGTGTATTTCCCGCCAGTACCGGTAGCAGCTGAGCAAAGTACATTAGGAAGGCAGCAATCAATACAATGAGTATGCCATTAAGTAGTATCTTCTCGCCCATCTGCGGAGGCAACCAGAATGTGGACAGTGCCAGGATCACAATGCAAGATGCAGGCGTATAGATTACTGCTGTGTACATGGAGGAGCGTCGTTGAGCCGTGAACGTAAACTCTACATAATTGTAATAATCCTGACGCACAAACTGCGTGCGTCCATCGACTATCTCCCATTCAGTAGACTGCACCAGCCCCTCGTAGTCGAGTGCCTGCTTGCCTTTGATGTAAGCGGCTTTAATGTGGGTCTGCGACCAGGTGCCAATTTTTAGCTTACACGTTTGCTCATCATAAGGCCAGTTGAGCATGTTGAGATTGCAGTAGGCCGTATAAACAGCTGGGGGCACCCACAGTAAGCTGCCGTCACTGGAGAGTATCACTTGGGTGTCCACCAGATAGTTGTTCTCATCGCCAGCGGCATTAAAGAGCGTTATCTGTGGCTTCCACAATTTGTGCGCAGGCACATGCACCTTGGTAATGTTGTCGTAGTCAAGTGCGTTCCATGCACGCAATTCATCCATCCAGCGCTGCAAATGGAACATTCAATATATTATACACATATTAGCTGAGTTTTGCATTTGTAATCTTCACTTACGGCACTCAGCCAGCAATGCAGCGTGATCTTGCCGTTCAGCTCATCGATATCTAAATAGTTCACCGAGAGGCCGAGACTTATATTTGTTGGCTCGCCCTGCACTGTGGGCTGAGCATTCACATCATAATTAATAAAAATATTCATATTCAACCGATCCAGAGTGCTGATATTTGCCACCTTCGCATCATTACCATCTGCATCGTCTTGTTTGCCTATACATAGATTAATTTTTGATAAGAGAAACATATTTATTTATTATTTGTATGCACTTACAAGTGGCGCTTGGCACGGAAATGAGTAGTAGGTCTACCAGCAACAGCAACGGCAGCCCACGACCGGAAATCAATGTTTTTATCGCGTACGACATTGTTATTTCTCAAGTTCACAGTGTGCTTATATATTTAGTACGTTTTTTGATAATATATATTTAAAGTATAGCTATTCTAATTTAATGTGCGCTCATCGGAATATGGACATCAACTGACCGTCGACAGCGGCTCGAGAGCCAGAAAAGTGGCTTCGCACATGGCTGTAGGCTGTGATAACGCAAGCCTCAATTTTTGTGGAGAGCGAGTGGATAAGAGATATCCCTTACGTAGCTAATTATAAGTAGCTCATGGATGACGCAGACGCCCAGACTGTTGACGGCAACATACAATTGTGATTTTAGTTTTAAGGTGCAAAACATAAATATCCTTTAATTAAGTTTAAATTTCACTCACAAGAGAATTAAATCTGAAAACTGAAAATTGACTAAAAGCTAACGGTTATCTTTTGAGCTAACAGAACAATGGGATGCTTTACAGTGCCAAATTGAGCTTAACATGTAATGCTAAAATATTTTAAAGCATTCGTTTATTTAAAGATGTTTTGCGCTTTTTATTTTAATTAAATTAATGCAGGATAGTAAATAAAATGAATATTTTAATTTTTAAGCGACTAGCAACCTGTATTTTGCATTCATTTAATAACTGCCCACATCGATAAGTCAGTATATTTTCGACCGCCTCTAGCGTTGACGTGTGCGTCAGTTTGCTGCTGTTGTTGTTGTGTGGCTGCGTGTCACAAAAATTTGTTACCCTGAGATCGAAGCCAAACGATTCGCAATATAAATTCTTATCAGCAAGTTAAGTGACATTAAATAATAAATGGAAATGGCTGAAGGAGTCATCGGCACAGTAAAGGATGCCATTAAGGGCATATTTGAGAACGTAACATCGAACCCGAAAAATGAGTCGGCGAATATCAGTGAAAAGCAGCCATCGACGCCGGAAGGCATTGCCGTGGCGTATAGCAGCCTGGTCATTATGGCCATGTTGCCCATTATATTGGGATCCATACGTTCGGTGAAGTTACACAAATTGAAAAAGGTGGGTGGCTGCCCTTTCATTGCTTTCACTTGTACTTTCACTTAAACGAAATATGTGTATATGTAAAATTATTTCACAGTCGACTGGCGAGAAAGCAGACACAATGTCAAAAAAGGACGCCATGTATTTTCCGCTGATTGCTTCCGTAGCGCTGTTCGGCCTTTATATATTCTTCAAAGTTTTCCAAAAGGTGCACATCAACTTGTTGCTCACAGGTTATTTCTTTGTGCTCGGAGTTATTGCGCTTGCCCATCTGCTTAGTCCAGTTATTAACTCGCTGATGCCAGCGGCTGTGCCAAAAGTTCCATTCCACATACTTTTCAACAAGGGTGAGGGTAAAAATAAGGAGGATATCATCAACTACAAGTTCTCCACCCATGACATTGTGTGTCTTATAATTTCATCGGCAATTGGAGTGTGGTATCTTCTAAAGAAGCATTGGATTGCCAACAATTTGTTTGGATTGGCCTTTGCCATTAATGGTGTGGAAATGCTGCATTTGAATAACTTTGTGACGGGTGTTATTCTGCTGAGTGGACTGTTTTTCTACGATATCTTCTGGGTGTTTGGCACAAATGTTATGGTCACAGTGGCTAAGAGCTTCGAAGCACCAATTAAACTAGTCTTTCCCCAGGACATTCTGGACAATGGCCTGCATGCCTCCAACTTTGCAATGTTGGGACTGGGCGATATTGTTATTCCTGGCATCTTTATTGCTTTGCTGCTGCGCTTCGATGATAGCAAGAAGAGGAAGACGCGCATTTATTTCTATTCCACGCTGGTTGCCTACTTCATGGGTTTGCTTGCAACTATCTTTGTGATGCATGTCTTCAAGCATGCACAGCCGGCGCTGCTCTATCTGGTGCCCGCTTGCATGGGTACGCCGCTCTTGGTGGCCTTGATCCGGGGCGAGCTAAAGGTTCTCTTTGCGTAAGTGCCATTTGCAAATAAACTGTTTGTCCATTAAATAAACTTAAGTTTAATTTTCACAGCTACGAAGATCATCCCGAGGAGAAACCCGAAAAGAAGGAGAAAAAAGAGAAGGATGAGAGCAGTAACAGCAATAGCAACAAGAAAAAGGATTTTAAAAAGGCCAAGTAATTCATCAAATGAATTGCATTTATAGGCCATAGTATTCCAATCAAACCCCCGCGTACATGTCTTCTATTATCGGCTAGTAACAAGAATTAGTTATTATTAACTTAATTTTACGTTTTCTGCTTCATTATGCTTCTTCCATACAAATCTATAAAAGACGATTTTTGACAAAATATTGATAATGTTATGTTTAAAGTATGTTCCTTAACCGAGGCACACTTTAACCACGATTATAAAAAACAACTTGCAAATCTTACTATTTAAATCAAAAGAACTGTAACAAACTTAAACACATACATAAATAACATAAGCGATAAATTGAAATATTCAAAGTGTTTATAATAAAAAAAAAAAAAATTAAATATAAAATTTTATATAAATCCGCTTCAAATACATACATATAAATGGGTACTGCTTCTGGTAGTCTAACAATTTGGTATTTGACGGCGTTTATACACTACAATAATCTGGTCACACTGCTACTTATAAAAAAGTTGCATTTACAATCGATATCTCTTGCCATCGCTAGTGCAAGCCGAAGCCGTCAAATTGCGCTAATTTGCGCATAAAAATTTCAAGTTCAGCCAAGAAAACTAATATTTTGCGAATTTATTTAGCTGCATTAGACAGCAATCATAACGCGCAGGTATGCATAAGCAAATAAAATACATTGTGTTGCATTCTATTAGTGTGTAGTGTGTATATGGCTGTACAAATTTTTTTTTCCGAATACAGACGCAAGGCAGCGTGTACAGCGTAGGCAGAAAGAAGCAGAGACAAAAAGGAGACAAGGCAATAAATTTCACAAAAGCAAGTAACGGTACGAACGTGCGCAAAAGAAAACGACTGTTGTTAAGCACAAAATGTCTGGCATTGCTATAACACGTTTGGGCGAGGAGCGTAAGGCTTGGCGTAAAGATCATCCATTTGGCTTTGTTGCACGTCCAGCCAAAAATCCCGATGGCACATTGAACCTTATGATCTGGGAATGCGCAATTCCCGGAAAGAAGACGACACCCTGGGAGGGTGGCCTTTATAAGCTGCGCATGATCTTCAAGGATGATTATCCAACATCGCCACCAAAATGCAAGTTTGAACCGCCGCTATTCCATCCCAATGTGTATCCATCTGGCACCGTCTGCTTGTCGCTGCTTGACGAAGAGAAGGATTGGCGTCCAGCCATCACAATCAAACAGATTTTGCTCGGCATTCAGGATTTGCTCAACGAGCCAAATATCAAGGATCCTGCTCAAGCCGAGGCCTACACCATCTACTGTCAGAATCGTTTGGAGTACGAGAAGCGCGTCCGAGCTCAAGCACGCGCTATGGCTGCTACCGAATAAGAAATTAGAAACTAGCAAACAACACATATACCCTTTCTCTCCACGATTATTTAACAACAATAATCATTTACACAAAACAACATCTACAGAACATCTTAGCAGCCGGGAGCGTTTTCGCTTGAATGCTTAACGAAGAATAATAATTCTTAGGTTGATGTCAAATGTAAAACAATATATGTATAATTCGGTTTTCACCAAATTATTAATTAAACTACACATACTTATAAAATACAATACGATTACAATTACATGTATTAGTGTTTCTTATTTTTGCATTGTAAGCTTTCAATTATTTGTGTATCAATAAATTTATGACTATGGTAACTGTAATAACATTAAAAATGATTCCAAAAACAAATTGCACTTGCTGAACCGCTTTTGGTGACGTCATCAGTTTGCTGACGTGGCGTGTCAACACAAACAAAACTAGATCTTTTGATAATAATTAAAAATTTGTTTGTTTATCCTAAGAATGTAATGCAATATACTATTTGTTTATTTAATTGTTGGGGCGTGGCGCTGGTGTTTAAAGGAAGAACTATGTTTATCCTTAAAGCTATGCAACAAAATATATAGTAAATTATTTTTTAAATTGTTTATTAAGGCATACGAAGTAAGCCATGAACACCAGCTAAACAAAAATGGATGTTGCATTGGCTAAAAGTCTTTAGGAAAAACTTATAGCATACTTTTAGGATGAAAATTGAATTGGGACAAATGGATTTACAAAACTAGCTCTAACTAAGTCGCATCCTTACAAATTTTCAAAGGACATGAGGCGTTGGCATCGCTATTTCCAGCTTCATCGAACTGCATTCAAGTTTTATGGGGTACTCTAAGAACCCAAACACTTAGAAAATTTCATCGGAAGGCAATAGAATTTGAGTAGAAATCACAAAATCCTTGTTTTCTCGACATCGGCAAAGACGATTTGGATGTCCTTTGGACAGTTGATAGCCCCAAATAAAACAAATTTTTTGAGATGGGTTTCGACAGGATCTGCAAGGATATGGCTGAGAAAAACATGATTTTCTGTTTTAAGAAAAGTCCTTTTATTTCAGCTGTTTAAAGGACTTTCATCCTTTTGATTAGCTTATATGAAATGGCAGGCCAAGGAAATTTTTATGACCAAAGTACAACCCGCTAGTCCTTAAAATGGACGAGATATAAAGGATTTTGTGATTTTTCTTAAATTTTCTGACCTACCCCCTTGATAAATTTTAGGCAACATATTTTTGTAGAATTTCTTAAATCCTTGAATGCCGATTGTTAGATCTCTTTTCAGTGAGCTCATTAATATATGTCCTTTCGATATCCTTAAGAATATAACTGAGCTATGGACAAACGGATGTTATTTTAAGGAAATTACTTCTAACTTCCAAATCCTTGCTGATTTTCAAAGGACATTTTGCATTGTCCTCGCAAGGACTAAATCTATCGAACTGCATTCAAGGATTTAAGTGTTATTTGTAAGTTGTACGCCCAAAAGGCGCATCGAGCCACGCACCCTAAAAACATGTTCTTTCTGTTTGCATGTTTGTATGTGTGTTTGTGTGCTTTTGCGAGGTAAAATTGGCCAAAACCAGTAGAATTTCTGGCTGAAGTACCAGGCGAACAGAAATCAGCAGCAAGAGGATGATTTTCAGAACAAAACAAGCATTGCGTACTTTTACTTCTGCGCTAAAAAGTAGAATTCTTATGCGCAGCCTAAAAGGAAGCAATAATATATTAATTGGCGCTTAGCTGTGAAAGTACGCTGTGCATAATATAATTTTCAAATATTTAGCCGGAGTAAAAGTATGCTTTAATTTTTTTAACCAATATTCTGCTGCCTGCTGCTGACTTCTGTTCGCCTGGTACTAAAGGCTGAAAACCAACCAAAAAATTGCCAATCTCTCGAAAAGCAAAAAACGTTCGGCATGTGAATTACATTTGAGTTGAATAAAATTTGTACACCACCAAAAAGTGTTAAGAAATGTGTTTTATTTTTAGTAAGTCAGCCATCCAGGTGACGATTAAAATGCACAGGTAAATAACATTACTATTTATGTAAAAAAATAGGAATCAGCGACTTGAACAATAAAACACACCCATTTATTTTGAATAAATTATTTAGCTTTATTGTCGCACACTCTTAATAAATACATATAGTTCATACATATACGTATTTTTATACTGTATATTTAAATTTATATATATTATTTAATTACAGTTTTATTTGTTATATATTCTTGTAGGCTTAGACGCGGTACAAATTACAATAATAATAGTTATTATTCGCATTATTGAATCTATTAGGATTATTTACCGTTTACACAAAAAGTCGGTAAATTATGATAGTAGTTGGTAGAGAGACTTCTATATCTAGTATATTGAAAACTTGTAGTTTCTTGCACTCAATTGTAGTTTCTCTTCTAAGTGGTAAGCTTTGGCATGCATTATATGTCATGATTTCTACAGTACACACATACTATATGTATATTGTATGTATATCTAGGTATGAAATGTTCTTTTTATATTTTTTTTATATATATTTTATGTATCTATGTATCTAGAGTGCCTGAATGTTTTTTTTTACAAGCAGGCGCTAACTATATTGATGTCCTGTCCCGTGGCATATTGTGGGTGTTGGAAGTGTTTTCTTGGAGATTCTCCGGGAATACTTTCGATACTGTATAGGTGGCTTTGGTGGGGATTGTTCTGTTTTGTGTTTTTCTATTAGAAGCATTTGTAGTACCATTCCAGCTGCTTGCGTTGCACCTCCCACATCAACTGGCTCTCTCAAATGGCCGCCTCCTGCAGATTCTCCTTGTTCTTTTGCAGCAACAGCAGCTCGTTTGGCGATTGCAGCGGCATTGAGGCACCACCACCCACCGTGAGACTCGGGCTATCATTTGGCTCCGGCCGATTCAGTTTGCTCTTGCAGTAGAATTGTTTGTGTGCCAGAAATGTCTTTACATAGTTAAAGGATATGTCGCAGGTGGAGCAGTATTTCTTCATAGCCTCGGCAGCGCTTGGACCAAGCGGAGAGTTGGCAATCGGTGGTGGTAGCGTTGGTACCGATACATCAACGCCCAGCTCTATGGGTTCAGCTTTAATATGGGTATGTGGTGTGCCAATGGGTGAATTGTTGTTATCATGCACCAGACCTAAAGTGGCTCCAGCTGGCTCTAGCGGCTCCGTTTTAATGTGAAAGCTGTACGAGTTGAGAATTGAGATTTGGGTTCCATTTGATGGCGCATAAGTTCTTACCTGCCCAAAGCTGCTGCTTCCCTTTCCCCATTAACTAAAGCTACTTCGGGCATTGCATGAAGATTGGCTTCCTGGTCTCGTGACTCGGGTGATATGGAGGGCGAACTTATAGCTACATGTGGATGCAGCAATTTCATGTGACGCAGCTGGTAATAAAATGATTGTTTTAAGACTTAAGCGACTTAATCACTACGTTTCAAATACTTACCACATTGCCCTTGTATGTGGAGGCATAATTGCAATGATCACAATTGAAAAGCTGTGCCGGATGCTGTTCCAATTGGTCTTGAGCCGTCGCCGCTGCTGCTGCTGCTGCGGCTGCCGCCACCGCTGCTGCTGCAACAGCTGGCAAATCGAGACCCAATGCTTGAGTTGGGGGAGCTGCTACGGCAGCTGCTGCAGCTGCCACATCCTCCTCAAAGATGCAAGTCATGTAATGCTCCTCATTAACATCGCTGGTCTTCTTATCGAAATGTGTGCGAATGTGGGTGCGCATGCCACGCAGCGTATTCCCCTTATACTGACAGATGGAACAGCGAAATGCTTTGACAGTGCCATGCATCTCCATGTGCTTGCGTGCCAGGGCTGCAGTGGGACTAACAACGCCACAGACGGGACACTTGTTGACGCTATTCGATGTGTTGGAGATGGCTGCGGGAGCAGGCAGTTGTACTGTTGCCGGTGGTGGCGCGCAATTTTGGCCGTGTTCATGGAGTGTCTTGCACTTCAAACACTTCTCCTTGGGATGCGAAACTGGTAGCTGCGGTGCTGGTGCAGCTTCCGATGGTGTAGCAGCTGCCGCAGCACCGCCACCTTTCGGACAGTAGTAGTTTTGATGTGCACGCAAATTATCCAGTGAGGTGTACTTAATGCCACAGGCTGCGCAAATGAGCTGCTGATAGGCAACTGGCGTGGTTTCAGCAGTAGAGGCGCCTGCATTGCCACCACCTGAGGATAGGCCACTAGGTGGCGTCACCGCACTCTTAGAGGCATCTCCATCCAGACCCGTTTCCTGGTTGCGTGCCGAACAATAATGTTGCTTGTGTGCCAAATAGTTTTCATATTTACAAAACACAATATTGCACTCCTTGCACTTGGAGACGCCCTGCTTGACGTAGATCTGTGGTGCATTCTGTGCGGGGGGTGGTGCAGCAGCAGAAGAATTTGCAGCTGCTGCTCCTGGAAATCCAAGTTTGGCCAGCTCGGCCGAACTGCTGCCAGCCACAGCTGCCGCAGCTGCTGCCGCCAACTTTAGAGCCAGCTCCGGGTTAGTTTTGGCCAGCAGCGATTCGGAGAGCGCGAAATCGGAGGGCAGCATGGAACGCAATGGTGGCAGATGGTCCAGCAGATGAGAAACTGGCGGTGACATCGATGAAGCACTACCAGCTCCAGAGCTGCGTGGACTCAAAGCACGTCGCTTGGGCGACGGACTCATCGATGGACTGCTTGGCAGCGAGGGGGCGCAAACAATTTGCTCGGGCGTTACACTACCACCACTAATGCTCTCTAAATGATCTTTGCCAGCGCCATCTTCGGCATCGAGCAAAGCTGCGGCAGACCGAACGAGACGTTGACGTTGCAATAAAGCGGAAATTGGTGAGCGTCTAAGCGATAAGTCCAAAGGAATTGTCTCACTGCAAAAATAGGATGGTTAAAAGTGGCTTGTTGTAATTGTAATCCTCTCATCATTGAACTTACCGTGTTCCAGACGCTTCCTTGCGTTTGAGTTCTGGTGGACTGCTTTTCGTTTCCGCTTCCTGGTTGTTAAAATTGTTAACAACAGCTGGACGATCTGGCTCTAGAGCGGGAATTGGTATTTGATTGCTACTAGCCATAGGTGTGGGCGTGGCACTGCCACCTAAAGCATTTATATTCAGAGCTGTGGCAAAAGGCTTCAAAGCGCCATTGTCGAGTGTAAAACACGTGGATTCCGGATTCACAATGCCCGAAGTGGAGGTTGTGCTAAAAAAAATAAAAGAGAGAAAACCAATTAAAATTTAAAAAGTTTTAGGATAACTTCGAATACTTACAGTGGCCCCGGTATCAAACTAGCTGCACGTATAAGCGAACAGGGCACTATGATTATTGGATTGGTGGGCAGCGCCAGGAAGGGTTGCGGTGGAGTTACTTGCAACGAGGCAGCCGCAGCAGCAGCAGCGGCAGCAGCAGCCGCAACCATTGCTGGCGATGGCGTCTTGTTGCGCGTCTGTGGACTATGCTTGCCGGCAGCAACAGCAGCAACTGCTGCAGCTCCAGCTCCAGCAACTCCACCAGATCCTGCACCAGCGATGCCACTCGCCTCTGGCTTGGGCGTCAGTTGTCCGTCACTGCGACGGGAGCTGCAATAATGCTGCTTGTGGGCTCGATAGGTCTTGATGTTGTTGAAGCGAATATCACAGTCGCTGCAGTAGCGATCAATTTGCTACGGGGTGAGATAAAAATGCGATAAGTTGGTAAAAATTCATTTTTCTAAAAATTAGCCTGTACGCCAATTGAATTTTTAACTGTAATTCAGTGAGTGTGACCGAATTTCAGAAATGTGAGCAGCCCTGTCAATCGATATACAGACACTGATCGATAAAAAAGAAGGGGAGCAAGAAATGGCGCTCAGTTTGAGTCGCTTGTAAATTAATTTTGTTTTCTTTCTAGGCGCTTTTGCAACCAACTCACTTGACTAGAGCTCTCCTCGTGCTGTGCACCAGCAGCAGCAGCAGCAGCAACAGCGGCGGCGGCTGCAGCGGCAACAACACCATTCGCTGTTAGGCTGGATAAACTGTTCAAGCTGGGTGCCGCTGGAGATGTTTGATGCATGCGCATGTGTCGATTGAGGGAGACCTTCTTGTCGGCGCTGTAGGAGCATTGAGTGCAAGCATATTGTTTTCCAATGCGTGACACCTTGTTGGGTGGCTCGGAGCCTGTACCACCACTGGAACCGCTAGAGCTGCTGTTGGTATTGGTGTTGGAGGTGCCACCACTGTTGGAAGATGCCTTATCACCCGAGGCGTTTGTCTCATCCTCGGCATCCTTGTTGCGATGGGAGCAATAGTAGGCCTGATGCGCCTCCAGCGTTGAGGGCGAACTGAAGGCAATGCTGCAGGGCAGGCACATGAATCGCGCCGGTTTTAACTGTGGCTCCACCTCAGGAAGACTTTGCTGCTGCTGCTGCTGCTGCTGTTCTGGCTTAGGTGGTGGACCTAGCAGTCTTGAATCATGCAGATTGAGCTCCTTGGCATCGGGTTTCAATGCTGGATCAGAGGCAAGCAACGCATTGAGTCGCAGCTTGGGCAACAACATCGGTGGAGGCGGAGGCGTGGGTGTGGGCGTGCGAGGTGGTGGACTGGGCGTGGCAGGCACAGAGGGCGGTGTATCGGCTCGCTCTAGCTTCGGAATTAGCCCTGGCGTTGGACTCCTTGGCGGCGTCGTCGTTGTTGTTGTCATGTTTACTAACAACTTTTGCATGCTGGCATCATCCTGAGCTGGCTCGTCTTGTGCCTCTATCAGTTCCTGTTCCATGTCAGTCTCGATGGTCTGTGAGGCCGAAGAGTTGTTGGAATGCTGCTCTAAATGCTCGTCTTCGGGCTGATCGTCGAGCTGTTGTTGTTGTTGTTGGTGCTGCTGCTGTTGCTTCTCCTCGCTCAGCTCATGTGCGCTTAAATCTTTGGAATCTGCAACAGAAATGAGTACAAAATACTTAAACCAAGAACAAAAAGCTTTTAAATAAGATAAATAATCACAAATCATACAAAATTCGATTAGTTTAAAGTCAAATCCCATAAAATGCAACCCAAGATTAAACGTATTAAAAGCAAATCTGTAGAGAAAGAGGTTAGCAATTATTTTTGAACAAATTGTCAGCGGTGCGAGTCAAGCTACAGGCAGCTGTGAAAACAATGCGACGTTGTCCAACATCCAAACAACGACCAAAAGGCTCGAGGTTGTCGACCAGTCGACAGAGTCAAACTGTTCAAACCGTTCAAATCGTCGACCATTTGGCCAGTTTGGCTCTGTTTGGTTGGTTTATCCAGCGAACGCATCTCGGCATCTCGAATACGTGGAAAAGCCGGCAAGCTTGGAAAAGCGCATGGTGGTCAAGCACAAGAAGCAGCGGAAGAAAAGAGCAGTTAGCTGTTTGGAGTATATTGCCATTGCATTGATGATTAGAGCGGGGCCAGAATTCGCTGACATCTGATTTGTTTTTTTCTTTTTCTTTTCTGTTTTTGTATTTTTGGCAACAAAATATTATAACGACCAGCGAGATGTGTGGCGGATAAGAGACGTTGCACACACACACACACACACACAAAGCAGAGTGTATGCCACTTTGCAACATGGCAACGATAGATATGAAGGCGCCGATAAGCTCCAAAGAGTTTGCTTGCTGCTTCTGGTGCGGGCCGCCAATGCGCGTTGACCTGTCAATTGTTGGCTATTGAAATGTCAGCATAAGTTGTTGGTACTCAGACCGCCGGCAAACTGTAATTTGTTGTTGCTGCATCACATTGTTGTTGCTGCGTTAGCAAGTTCGTCGCCTCAGTCTTTTGATTGCTTTCGGGTCGCATTGACGCGCGAGAGCCGCGCCCACTTCTCGCTGCCCCCTTCAGTTGCCCTAATTGCAGTGTCGATTTTCACGAATTCACACACAGCAAACGAATACAACAACAACAACAACAAAAAACACAGAGACCACGAAATAAAAAAAACATTGTTGCACGTGAACAATCGACAGCATCTCGGCACAAGTATTGCTCCTCCAAGGCTCCTCATTTTGGGTTCTCTGCTGCAGATGCTGCTGATGCTTTGTGCATTCCAGCGCATTCTGCTTATTTGTAAGATATTTATTGCCATCGATTGGCGGCGCGATAAGCAGCACACGTAAAGTGTTTGCCCCGGCGCAGACAAAACACGCCACAGCAACAGCAACAATAACAGCTACAACAACAGTAAGCAGCAGCAGCAACTATAGTTTCAGCTACAGCTTCGCCAAGTTTGATGATATTTAAAGGGGCACGGGTACACCTTAAAAAAAAAAAAATGTAACGGAGTTTCTGCTGTAAAGTACAAATCTTATACAGATCTAGCCAATTGAACATATTCTAGGCAACATTTTCATTTATTATTATACTGGATACTGAAGGTAAACGAGGGCTGGCAAATCGATAACGTAAAATCGATAAGTCTACATAAATCAAAGTGATTTTGTTGATGAAGAACAATAATATTATTTGTTTTACTTCATTTTAGCATCACATTTTTCTCCATGTGTATTTTAAGTTTTGGCTAACAATGGGCAAAGTTTCAGTTGCTGCCGGCAGCGACAGCTGCTGCTGCTGCTGCTGAGGATTAGCGCTCTTTGGTTCGCGTCATTTTATTGTTGCTGCTTTGCCGCATCGTTTGTTTAGCCATTTCGTAACGCTGCACACACCTTGGCTACACACACACAAACACACAAACACACACACACACACATACACAAACAACAACTACACACAACGCCAACAATTGTTTATCAATTTGTTAAATCAGCTGAGCCGTTGTGTTTTGCCCCGTTCGCCGTCGCAGCTTTTGCGATCGATCGTCGCCGATAAAGCGATCCACACACACACACACACACACACACACAAAGAGAGAAGGAGTTGAGGGTCACGAGAGTGTAGAAGGAAGGGGTTAGCGGGGGCTGCTGCTGCTGCTGCTGCACTTTATCAACCGGCAGATTATTGTGGCTGGTTTCTCACTTGGGCAGCATTGTTGCTGGTGGTGCTGCGGCTGCTGCTGGTGGGCGTTGTATGCAGCCATAAACAATCGAGCAATTTGGTGGTGCCCCAAACCCGAAGAATTAAGGGAGTTAAGGGGGTGTGAAGCATGGCGACCCTTTGTTCATTTGTCGCTGGACTCTCTCAACTGGAGACCCACTGGACCGCCGACGCGGCTAATCGTTGGCAAACGGCGAAGGTCAGTTAACCCAAAAAAAAATAAAAATCCACGCCAGCAACTAAATTGCAAGAAGGCTTTAACGACTGCGAGATACAGTGTAAAACGTGTGATAGAGGGTGGAAAATAATTAAAATAAATTAATTATATATTATGGTATAATATATAATATAATTTGCAGTGTTTGGTGGAACAAAAAAGTTAAGAATAATAGTTTTAAATATTTTTCTATGATCTTAAATAATAAAATTAAAGCTAGCATTGAAGTATATTTGTTGGAATGTAAGCATTCAGCAAAAGGAGTATTAAATCATTATAAGAAAGAAAAAAAACTAGAAACAAAGATAAGTTTTTAAGGTTAAACTGCGGATCTTGAGTGAACGCAGACATTCAGTGCGGCTAGACACATCAGGCGACGCCAGTTGGTCTGGTCAAAACTAAGCTGAAAGCAAAACGTGTCTGAGGCAAGTTCCGAGTCGGTTGCAATGGGGCGTATGCGTAATGTCTTAAAGAGAGAGAGAGAGAGAGTGGGACGCGCTTTGCATGAACAAAAGAGGTTGCAACTTGCAAGTAGTTAGCGGCAGTTAAATTTTAAGTTACTTGTAATTAAACAAATTTCCCAGCGGCTGCACACAGCCAGCAAACAAATTGAAAAACGTGAGTCCGCACAATCGGTCCTGAAAAGGAAGAACCAAGAGAAAGAGTTGCGAGCAGAATTGTCTGTTGCAAGGTTGTTTTGTGGTAAGCGTCTGAGTCTGAGTCGGAGTCGGAGTCCAAGTCTGCAGTTGAGGCTGACTCTGCTGATAACGAAAATCTTCATTTTAGCGCGAAAATGTTGCCACCTTGTGGCAATCAACGCCATCAGCAGACTCTGCACACCCCTTAACCCCGCTCTCCACTTGCAGCAAGAGTCGACTCTCAAGAGGTCTCTACTCTTCTCTTCACTTATCAATTGTTATTAATCAACAACAAAAGGCAGCAAAAACAAATGCAGCGGGCGCTAAATTCAGCAATTCGCCAAATCGCGTTAAAAGAAAATAAAATCACACGTTGCGGGGCCAACATTTCATTTCACACTTTTGACTGAAAACTTCATAGTTAAAAGATACCCAGCAAAATTGGTAATGTAACTGTAAAAGGGTATTATAAAGTTGGGGCATAAGTTGATGAACATCTCAAGATTATTTTAAAGGAATATTTTTTCTTTTAAGTTGAAAATAAAAGTTATTTTCATAATGGAACTTGATTAAGTTGAAACTTTAACATTAACATGTAATAAAATAATATTTACAGGATATCTGTGAGTTGGTTTACTCACGTTCCTTCATATACATTGTTTTGGTTGCAACATTTGGTTGCATCTTGAGCGTTAACCCGTGCAAATAATCAACATTCTCATATCTTGGGGGCAACGCGCAGCTATTCGTGATTTACTCGCAGTTTGCGTTGAGCTTATTTTGTTTTATTTTTATTTTTTTTGTTTTTCTGTTCTTCGATCAGCACCTCCTTAGCGCTATGGGAAACGGCGTGCCAGTCGAAATTCTTTGATCATTGCGGATAAGCGATTTAAAGTTTCACAAGTTCTTGTTCTTCTTCTTGCGCACTCTACAATTTGTTGGCAAATAACTGGCACATGGATTATAATTTTTATGTACGTGAGTATCGATATATAATTGAACAATCTATATGATCTCACAGCAGTAAAAACAATTGCAAAAGGTGTTAAAATTGGTATGAAAGTCGTATCACGAACCGAATGTGGATTGTGTTAATTTTGAGGCTAAAAGTTAACACGGAACTTATTTAGTTTAAGATCCTCTAGTTGAGTATATAAAATTCTTGTTGTTAAAGGTTTCTAAAAGGAATGGAATAAGTTCAACTTGCGTTACAGTTTTCGACCTCTTCAGAGGTCTGCAACTAATTTAGCGCACGTTGATGTCACAAGTATCGACTACTATTACGACTACTGCTACTACTACTACTACTACTACTACTATTTGCACTCTTAAGGGGGTAACCATGTGTACTCTATCTGCCATCTATAGAAGCTACACAAAAAACCAAAAAAAACCAAAACACATTGCAACTGGTAGGACTGCAGCCAATTCCTCGAAATCAAGCAAGTCTCAAACTCTTTTTGATGTCTTAATTAAAAAACGTGCAAATGATGCTGACAGGGTTCGGTATGTTAAGCGGGGCGGGGGAGGGGCGGTGAAGTGAAACAGTTTGTCTGGGTTGTGCTCTGTGTGCACAGAGAGTTCAATGTTGAGCAATTGATGCAACTGTTGAGATGTGTTGCAGCTTGCAGTTGTTGTTGCTGTTGCTGTTTTTGTTGTTGCCACTGCCGCACGGCATGCTGATAAGCTATGGCAACAAGGGGCAGCAGGGTTTTATTTTTTTGGTTAAGAAATTGTCGCAGTACTTGAAAAATTTCGTGTGAGCACGCTCAGCGTCGATTGTTGCTGTTGCTTTTGATCGCTTGATCAGCAGCAGCAGCGGCAGCAGCAGCAGCGGCAGCGGCAGCGGCAACAGTTGTCGTCTTTAAGCAACACACACACACACATACACATACATACGTACTCCCATTCGGTTGATCAATTGCGATCTGCAGTTTCAGCTGCTTGTTGCTCCCACAATCTCTTGTGTGTTGTTGATGTTGCTGCTGCTGTTGTTTCCGTGCCTGTTGCAACTGTTGCACAAATTTAAATTGACCCAAGTGCAAGTTTGAATGTCGCTAATCTATAATCGCTCCAAGCCAACTAGCTAGCTAGCGAGTGCTGTTGCTGCATGTTGTTGCCGTTGTTGTTGCAGCAACATGTTGCTGGCAGCCTCATAATTTGCGTTTATTAAACACGGCCTTCATTTGCATAAACGTTCGCTGTTGTTAACGATGATTAAAATCGCCAAGTGCATCACAAAGAGCAACAGCAACAGCAATAGTTGTCGCAACACGGCAGCAACAGCAACAACTTTGGCAATTGCTGTAAACAAATCACGCTTCTGGCAGATCAATCAATTACATTTCAGCTAACTTCAAAACAACTGACAATTGTTGACAATTCAATTGTGTTTACTTTTCGATCAAAAACCCCCCCGCCCCCAGACACGACAGCAACAACAGAAATAGAGACGACAACAAAAACCCGAATTTCACTCTGCCCTCGTTAACAGTTACACTTAGTTCGTGAGGGCGGCAAAACGCCCCCCCCCCACACACACACACCGAGACCGCCCAGCGTGTGGCTGGGTTGAGGGGGGTTTAGGGGGGGTATACAAGCAGTCGAAGTTGCAAACTTCAAAATCGTGTTTGGCATTGTGTTAACTTCATTGCCTTAGCAATTTTGATGACTTTGATGAGTTTATCAACATAAGCAGTCGCAACAAAGCAAAGGGTCGAGGGGGCAGTTGAACGAAGTGTATGGTGGAGGGGGTAGGAAGTATGTCCAGTTATGTAGCAGTAAATTACAGAGGCGCGAACATTGCTGCAAGCCGTGTGAAGAACGCGCAAACAGAAATTGCAACAAAATCCCAAAGACATGGCGAACAAATGTTGCTAGCTGAGTGTTTAGCGACTGTGGCATGCTCTGTGGCAAGTATAAATTGCGTTAAAACTAAATTTCTATAATGAATGCAATCTTCAATGTTAAATCCTACATGAAAGTTTGGCCAGCAATTTCGGTCAACGATTATGCACAGAGAGAAAAAGTCATAAGCTCAACTCAAAATAATAAACAGAGTATTAACAAAAAAAAGTAACAGACCGCACACACCGAGGCATAACAGAGGCACAGTGGCTGGCGAGAAGGTGGCAAACGTGGCAGGAACAAAAAGGGGGCAAGGAAACAGGCGTTGCCTTCTCCAAGTTGCTAACAAGATGCGAGCAGGCAACGACAACAGCAACAACAACGACAACAACAAGCAGTTAACAAGAGTACAAAGCAACAATGCCGACACGCAGCCAAAGAGTCAAGTCCCAGCTACCAATTCCAGTTGGCCAACATACAAAACATAAAAAAAAACAAGGAACTTAAAACGGGCCACGCAACTACAACTGTTGGCGCTGGAGAGTGACTAACAAAGCGGCGCAACAGACACATCATTACCTACCAATTAGGCCTCCAAAATGCATGCGTGTGTGTCCGTGTTTGTGTGTGTGTGTGTGTGTGTGTGTGTGTAAGGCAAAGGTAGGATTGAGGCGCTCAGCTGAGCTCTTTTGGTGGCACAATAAACGTTTACAACGCGCAACAACAACATGCAAAGTGACTGCTGACAAGACACGGCCAAGCGAAAACGAAATAAGCCATAATGCAGAATAAGGCCTGAAAACAAGCTGAAGAACAGAGGAGTGAGAGGGGTGTTAAAAGCCTACCTGGTGGCTGCTTTATGATTTTTTTGCTGGTTTTTTCTGCTTTTTTTTTTTTTGCTGTTGCAGATGATGAAGTGCAAAGTGCTCGCTAACAGCTTGTAATGGGTTCAAAGTGTTGGGTTTTATGCATAAAAAGAACTTAATGAGAAATTAAGTAGGGAAAGGAGAATGAGTAGAAAAGTGAGGTTATAGAAGGAACATAAGAAAAATGGTAAATCAAGTTCACAGTTGGAAGACTGAGCGAAATATACATAAGACTTTAAGTTTTTAGTAGCTTAGCTATTAATATTTAAGCTAAATCAACTTGCTATGATTTGAACAATATTTATCGTTCTTGTGCTATACAACACTGCTTTTTGCTAAGCAACTCTGTAGACATTTTTCCTTTTTTGCTATTGAACTTCTATTAAAATTGTTGAAATAACTTCAACAAACAAAGCTTCTCCTTTGCCATTTTGCTAATCATATTAGCAACCTTCATCTGCTTTTTTTAAGTGCAGCATCATGTGGCATTAATCAACACTTAATCTCGTTTAACTAACACACTCCAAGCTGACTCAACAAATCAGCACAATCAGCAAAAAAATGAGAGAGCAAGAAAAAATAAATAAATCGTTTCAAATTCAATTTGAAATAATTCGATTTATGTTTGCCCCACCTCGGCTTATAAGCGATTGTTTGCGCTTTGTGTGTTATGGCCACAACAACAACTACTTGTGGCAACAACAAATTCAATAAATATTACAGCTAAAAATTGCCAATTGACGAGGGTCCGTTCATTCGGTTCGGAATATTAACAGAAATGAGTAGCAAAAACGATAATGAAGGATGTAGTAGAGTGGAACAGGGTTTGACACATTTCCATCTTGTTACCAACTAATTGACAGCTATTTAAATATGTATATAAAGCTATGCTCCAAATGTGACATAGACTTTGACAAGATTTTCAACTCATGCCACATTTATATTGCCATTTAAAGTTTATGGCCACAAAAAAATGATGAAAACTCATTCGAAATATATGTATATATATGTATAATGCTACTCATATAACACATAAAAAATAAAATTACAACATAAATCTCACACACGAACACACACACACACACACAGCCGCACGTACAAATTTTTTTGGGGCTGCTCTGCTGTGTCAAAAATAATATCGTCGTCTGGTCGGCAAAGATAAGAAAATTTATCCAAAGGATTGCGTGGTGTTATGGCCAAGTCACTCACAATGCCAGTGACAGTTTGCCCAGTTTGTAACACCCCCCTCCCCCCCCTCACCATTTCCCACCCAACCACTCAACCATCGTGTCAACACTTTTGCACTTCGAAAAAAAAGTATTGAAAGAAATGTGAATATTCTGACGAAAACTTTTACTTATATTTTGAGATTTTTTTTTATGTTTAGTTAAACCAGGTTTGTTCTGAAAATAATTCAATTTGTTTTTAATATTTGTAATATTACTTGTTTTCACTTGTTTTTCTCCAAGTGTTCAGTTTGTCTGCGCAACCGCAAGGACAAGGCCAAGCAAAAACCAAAGCCAGGCAAACCCTCTCCCCCACAAAAACACACACAAAGAGAAAGATAGATTTTATGACCAGTTCATGTCGAACCCATCACCATCATTATTCTCTAGCGTCATCATCATCATCATCTTTGGCCAAGACAGGAGCAGCAGCAGCAGCAGCAGGACTTAGGCCGCTGGCTGTTTGCCTCGGCTCTGTGATCTGTGGCAAGCGATAAGCTTTGTTCGTTCTCGTCATATTTTTTTCCTTTTCCATTTTCTTTCAGTTTTTTTTTTGTGTTGTGTGTTGGTAAACCGAGCGAATAAATTTCATAAATGCTCGCGCGCCAGTAAAAAGGATTACGGGGCCGAGTGGCTCCTTTTTCATGTGTTCGTGTGTGTCAATATTTGAGTGTTGGGTAATTTATTGTTAAAATGTTAAATAAAGTTTATTGTTGCCACCCTTGTGGGGCGCCTAAGCAAGTAAGAAAATAAGCACTAAAAGTACAGCTAAGATTTTTTTGGGTGCCAGCTAAACATTGAATACCCTAACAATATATGGTTTGTAAATGATATTGTAAGGTTAATTAAGAGTATTTTTTCTTTTTTTTTAATTTAAATAAACCATTTTTTGTTGAACTTTTTTGATTGATTTGTTGTTCATGCGCCAAAAGTTATTTATATTTAAGTTTTTCGACAAAGCTCGAAGGCCATTTTTGCAAAGTGTAAACTTATGCTTTTTCTTGCCCTGCGATATTTGCTTTTTTTTTTTTTGGGTTGCTTTAACAAACAACAATCAAGCACGCACACACACGCACACGCACACACACCCAAATTGGATACTATGCACTTAATCATAAATAGAAAATAAATATAGTGTATTACTATTATTATTATTAGCGGGGTGCCAGCGTTCAATGCAAGCGAAATGTTTTACCAATGTGGACACAGTGCGTATGCGTAATGTGAGGTGAAATGTTGTTGCTGTTGTTAGAGACGATGGGCGTTGCTGATAAGGCAGGGCGCTTAATGGATTTTTGTGTTGTTTTTAGGTGTTTTTTTTTTTTTTTTGTTTGGTGCAGCAGCGGCAGCAGTTGCTGATTGTTGTTGACTAGAGTATTTTGTAGCCCGCAGCGAAAGCTGCAAATTGCGTCCCGCATGCCAAACTTTTGACGTTGCTGTTTGCCTTTAACTTAAGCGCGATAGTAAAAAAAAAAACTCGGCCGTCAAATGATTAATTACATGCCGAAAAGCTATCTAACAATTTGACTCGCTGTCTGTGTGTGTGTGTGTATTTTGGATTGTCATTAAGCCAAACAACAACAACGAATAATAAAAAATTATGCCTCAGATAAAATGCCATTAGAGACAGAGAGAGAAAGAGATAGAGAGTGGCGCTACAGTGTGCAAAAAAGGGGAAAGGCAGGGCAGCTCACTTAGCGCCATTAGAAGACAGGCAGCAGGCAGCCAGCCAGCCAGCCAACCAAACAAAAAACATCCAACAAACAACAACAACAACGACGACGACGAGCGTAGTGCAAGTATGCAATTTTGCCAGATAAGCCGAAGCATTCATGAATTTTATAGATAAAAACCAAACACAAACACACATACATATACATATAGAGTGCAAGTGTGTGTGTGTGAGTAAGATGCGCTTACAGTACATTGCACAGCAGCAACATCATCAACAGCAACAACAGCAACAACAAACATTGCAAGGATGCCTTGCTGTGCGGCCAACTCCCCAAACGGCAAACAAAAAGCCACCAAGGAATATGTTGGTTAAACTAATGACAAAGCATACACGACTAGCAGCTACTCTATGCCAGCGCATTTTCCTTACTGACTGACTGACTGCTATCAATGTACTGAGCAAACGGTTAGACTTAGCGATATAATAATTATGCAAAATTATAGCTTATGCTTTGTAGGTAAATTCTAAGTTAAGATTTGATCAAAATGCTATTGGTAGTGGTTAAGTTGAGCGGTTAACATTGACCTGTTAAATATGATATTTAAGTGCTTTACAACACTGCACACTGAATGTCTCATATATTGCCCATTTCAGGTGTCGTCTTTACAGGTTAGAATTCAAGCGCAAACACAAAAGGCAAAATCAGTTATCAGGGTTGACCACTGGCCAGAGAGAGAGATAGAGAGGGGGGGGGGGGGGGAAGCAAAAAGAGCAAGCAAGCATGCGACGAGGCTGAAAGGAATGTGACTCTGCGCTTTGCTACACTTTTGTTGTTGTTGTTGTTGTTTTTGTTGTTCTTGCTGCTGCTGCGTTGCCATGGAGTGTCAACAGCTAGATAAAGATTAGCGCCTGACAAACGCCCACTTTTGTTGCGCTGGTACGCCCACTGGGCCACTCTCATCCGACTCTATCAAGCTATGTGTCTGTGTGTGTTTGTGTGTGGCTGCAAATCTTTCACTGACGCAGCACAAAACATGGCCACATGAAAACTAGGGGGCAGAGCAGGGGAGTTGGGGTCAAAATGCCAATGCCAATGCCTGCCGGCTGAAAAGGGGATTATTAATGATGAATGCTTGAGAAGGCAGCGAAATGGCGTGGAATATAGAGCACAAATGCTGCTGCTGCTGCTGCTGCTGCTGAACATCCTATCTATAAGCCTCCTGCGCCCCCCCCCCCCCCCAAACTTCCCCAAAATGCCAGCAGGTTGACCAAAAGCCACAAAATCTACAAACTGCAAGCCAAGCCACAGCCAAGCCACAATGTCATCATTTGCAAAACAGCAACAAACATCATCATTATTAAATGGATAAGGGTATAAAAAGGGGTGTTGAGGTTAGTTATAATAGGGTGTTGTTGTTGTCGTTGTTGTCAGATGTTTATGAAATTGATGCCAATGATGATGATGATGATGCCAGTTAAGTTCTTAAACTTAAAAAAAACATTTTCGAGCAGCGAGAAGGGGTTTTTGGTGATTTCATTATTTCCGCAAATTTCAGAGGGGTTGGCGCTCAAAAAAAGAGAAAAGGGTACAGCACACACTTAGTTAAGGTGTCAAAAATCGCACTGAGAGAGACGCAGCTAAGCGGTCGTGTCGACCAATCAACGCGCTTATGGCCATGCAACATTGCTGATAGCTGAACCAAAAAAAGTAAAAGAGGAATATCAAAAAATTGGTATTAAATTAGAAGGATGGTCTCGACGCCGCCGCGCGCTTGACACTCGGGATATGAAAGTAGATTACACATACATACATTCATTTTTTTTCTTCTTTTTTTTTCTATTGGCAAAATATCAGTTGCCTTGCAGACGACAATTTTAGAGGCACACCCAACCAACACCAACACCAACACACAAACACAGGGACACAAATACATATACATATTCATGTGCAGCATACATCAAGCAATTTATGTTTGGCATTAACGGGGTTTTGTGTCTGCTGCCTTTTGGGAAATACGCTTCTGCCAGCAAACTGATAACAGTTTTGGCTACTCGAAATGGGTTGAAGGGTTGCAAGGGGTTGGGTTTGCATAGGGCGCCAGCAATGACAACTGGCTATAATTGAAGACCTCCCTCCCTCACTCACTCACCTCTGCTGTCGACGGTCATCGCTTCTGTGGTATCGGAACAATCACCTGCAATGCAAATACAAAGATAAGAAACATGAATAAGTGAAAAGACAATTATTATACACTTGCAAAAAATGCTATCTATGATAATTATGATAATAATAATATGGTAAGCGAATGAAAAAGGCATTGGAAATTCAACTTAAATTAATACAAAGTTTCTAAAAACATTTAGCTAAACTTTACTTTGAAAAAAATGTTTTAAAAGTACCAATTAAATTTAAATTTATTATTTTCATGATTTTAAATATTTTTCGAACTTAACAAATTAGCTTAAAATATCATCAAAATCTCTTTCTTGCTAGCTTGAAAATTTTTGCATTTATCAAAAAATTTCCAAAACAAAAAAACATTTCATTATAGAGAAAGAAACTTATCAGTAAGCAAATAATTGTCGCTCTCGAGCTACATGCAACTTTTTATTGACAATCCACAATTATCTTTTAGTGAGTTTGGCACAATCTTCAATAAAACTTCGTTGTTCTTTGTTCCAAGTGCAACGTTTTTAGCGGGAATTGCGCATAAATCTATGATAACAGCGAGCAGAAGAAGCAGATAAAAAGCAAGAAAAAACCAAATCGAATGCAAAAATGCATAATAATACACAATAATTGCTTCAAGTGAAAACAATGTTTGTTCAATTGTTGTTTTGGTTGTTGTTGTTGCTTCGTATCGCAATCGTATCTGTAAAGTACGCACAACAGCAACAACAAAAACAACAACAACGCACGTTTCAACGCCAGTTGTTGTTGTAGCAAACACACAGACAGACTGACTGAAGACCATGTCCAAGTCCAAGCCACAACTGCTGTTGCTGCTGCTGTTGTTGTTGTTGTTGTTTTCTCGTTTTGATTATATTTCGCTGATATTCACTTCAAGGAATTATAATAACAATAATAACAACAATCCGCAGAATTCCTCTTTAGCCTTCGTTTTTTTTTTTATTATATTTCTCCTTCCCATTCGCCAGATTGTAGATATCAAAAAAATACACACACACACACACACACAGTAAACACTCGTATGGATGGAATGAATGTGTGTAGCCACACAGCGTAGATAGTCTGCTGATAAGCAAAAAGCTGGCTTTCAGTCTTCGAAACCCTTTTGCAATGTGCGAGAGACAGGAAGACGGAGATGTAGAAAGAGAGAGCGAAAGAGCGAGAGAGAGAGAACAGCTTGTTGCACCCACGGATTCTCACCTTTGATTGTTGTTGCTGTTGTTGTCTGACTGCTGATCATGGCTGCTGTTATTAGTCAACACTTAAATATTTATATACATATAAAAAAAAAATTAACATTTATATCCAAAGCTCTGATTTATTTTGTATTAAGCTTTTTGTTGGGTTTGTTTAACAATGTTGCACATGTTTTTTGTTTACGCAGACACACACACACACTCGCATTTAATTTTACGCTATTGATATTTGATTGACTGATTGAGAGCGCGCGCGCCCGATTGATTGACTGACAAACGCAAACGGAGCTTCGTTTGTGTGCTGCTCGCTTCACGTTCTACAGCTAACTGAGCTCTGCGGTGAGTAATGAAATTTTTTGTGTGTGCTGCAACGCTGTCTGTCTGTCTCTGTGTCTGTGTGTCTGTTTGTTTGGCTGTGTATCTGTGAGAGATACAAAAATGAGATACCGAGGCCAAGCAGAGCCGAATGACGACGACGACGATGATGACGGCGACGACGTCGACCACAACGATAGCAAACACCGACGCTACGTTGCAGTTGACGTCGCTGTTAGCGTCGCAACACAGCTGATGTTTGTTGTTGATGATGAGTGCGAGATGTGTTTCGTCTCTCTGCCGCCTCGAAGGCAAAGTTGTTTATCTTTCATTTGCCAGTCAGCCAGCGGAGAGTTGCTGCGTCTATCTGCAGCCCTATCTTTTGCCAGCCTTTGCCTTTGCCTTTGCCCCGAACAGTCTGCAGTCGTCTCGGGGATTCGTATCTACGTACGAAATACACACACACACACACACACACACACACACTATGAATGTTTGTTCGGTCGCCGGTTGACTGCCAACTGAAATAAGATATCTGCTGTTTGTTGCTTCCTTTGCCACAGCAACAACAGCAACAACAATAACAACAACAACAAAAACAGTAACAACAGCAGCGAACGAACGTCGTTCGAAATTATTCGAAACAAAAACTGATAAAGCACTGATAAGAACGCAGCGCGGCGCGCAGTTAGATAACATCGAAGCCAAGCCAAGCCAAGCCAAACCAACCAACCAACGAAGCCAACCAGTTGGAGAAGCCAGCCGGCACAACCCGAGGCAGCCAACCAGCAGCAAAACGGATACACACACACACACACATACTGTTGCAATTTTCATGGGCCAGCGCTGTGCATTTACAGATACAGCTATACAAAAGATACATTTAACAAAGGCAAACGTTGCTAGTTATATGAGTGTGTGCGTGTGTGTGTGTCTGTATCAGTATGTGTGTGTGTGTGTGTTGGTTGATGCTTTAGCGCGATATCGCGTCGTACGGCTAATGGAATTCTGATTATTGCTTAGTGATAAGCGTTTTGTGTTTAATTGTATCTTTGTATCTGTATCTGTTTGGTTATTTTCATTTCATTTATTTTTTCATTTCGTTCTCATACACTTAAACAAAACTGTGACATAGATTTGGAAACTTTAAATGAAAATAATTTGAGGTAGGGTTTAGAGGTAACTCAAAAATCTTTAATATTTCAAAATAATGAAAATTGTTTTCATCTAAAAAAATTTCAGAAAATTGAATAAAACAAATAAACAAAATCAAAAAATTTCGATTTTACCAAATAGTTTAATTGTATCAAAACCAAAAAAAAATGTGTTAGGCCTTCACATACACATCCTTGTTCTACATTCTAGATCTATTTTTCCGAGTGTATACACTGCACAAAACATGTGTCCTCTGTGTTCTATGCGTTGCTGTTATCAACCCTTTGTGCTGCGGCCGCCCAACGCGCAGCAAGTTCATTTCCAGGCAACACCTGCCTCCACAAAAAGTTGGCGTCTTTCAATCGCAATCGCAATCGCATTTTGCCCATTTTTCGACTTCCCACCGTTTCCCCCCCGTTTGTGTTCGACCACATTGCTTTTCAGCTTTCATCTGTGTGTGTTTATCTGTAAGCGTTGATCTATTTTAATGTTGCCTTCAGCTCTATACTGCTTCTCTTTTTCATCTCCCTCTCTCTCTCGCTTTTACTCCTCCTCTCTTATTTATATCTTTGGCTGTTATCGGCATTTTGGTTTATTTCATTTGCCTGGCAGCTTTTGCAGATGCAAAACGTTTGCCAGATTTTTATCAATTTGCCAACAACTCGAAAATACACACACACACACCAGCATACACTCTACTCTCTCTTTCACTCTCTCAGCTCTCTTCAGCTTTATCTCTCAATCAGCTGTTGTCTGCGGCGCTGCCTGCGTTGACTGCGACTGCAACTGCAAACTGCGCTCGCATGTTGCGCATGCGTCGTTGTCGTTTTGCGTTGAGCGTCATAAAACCACCAACACCAACAACAACACCACCCCCTTTTTAGCCTATGCCACCCCGTCTGGCCATGCCATTTAATCTTGTTGTTGTTGTTGTTGTTGATGTCTGCTGCCTTTAACAACGATAATCTCGTTTGCCATTGTTGACTTTTAATTAGATTCATTAAACGTGCCGCTTGCCGCTGCCGTCGCCTCTGCTGCTAACGTGACTCACCCCTCACCTACCCAAAACCTAAAAAATATAAGCTATACCCTGTTCTAAGCCTATTCACAAATTAAAATTAAACCCTTTATCTCAAATGTAAAAAAACACTGAGTTCAATTTAGATTAGGATTAAAAAATAAATTTGATTGATATTGGAAATTTGGTATATATTAAACATATTAAAGAAAAAAGAGTATTGCAACTTCGACTTGTCGCCCATATATATTTTCTTGTTATTTTGGAATACATTTTCACATTTGGTGGGTGTTTTCGAGTTAATGCAACGATAAACACTTCATGCGTGAATATCTGCAGAAAGGTTTTTTTGATAAATGTGCTTAACATTGTTATTGTTGTTGTTGTTGTTGCTGGTTGTTGTTGTTAGTTGTTTCCAGGGTGATGAACTATCAACAAACGTGGCAACAAGCAGTCGCATTGTGGCTGCAACTGCTGCAACTACAGTTTCAACTTTGAGGCAATTGTTTTATAATTATGTTTATGTTAAGTACAGTTTGTACTCAATGTGCTTGCGTGTGTGTGTGTGTGTGTGTGTGTGATTAGCAATGTATGTCATTGTTATTACGTGCTCATTTATTAGCATATAAATATGTATATTTGTTCAGGTAAATAAAGGCAGATCAACGTTGACTGATAAACTAAGGCAGAAACCACGAAAACCGTTCAGAAAATAAACACGAATGTCCAAGAGTCGAAAATTATGGATCTAATGATACTCTGTAAATAATTTAACTAAGTTAAGTTAGAGTAAAGAGTATTCATAAACGTTTAATTATTTCGATATCTTTCGAAATATTTATCGATTCAAGTTTTTTAGAATTTTTTTTTGAACAAATTCAAGAAATTTAAAGAATAGCAATAAACCTGTCAAATTCAAGGTATAGCACAATGCCATAGTTCTATTGTTTTTACATCGATATTTATCGACTATTTTTAAAAACCCAATTTTTAAGAATCTTTTAAGCTTAATACATACCTATTAATACGGAGGACTATAACTTTTTATTTTTATATCGATATTCATCGATTACATATTTCGCGGTTTTCATGTTTTTTAAACTATAGGGTATGGTAACTTTCTGTCATAGATCTAAACGTACCTCGCATACAATTCAGGGTATTCTTTCCTAAAATTATCCCACTTAGTCGAAAAATATGCTGAATATTATAATAGACCAAATTATGCTGTTTTTGTTTTATCAACGTTGTTGCTGTTGCAATTGTAAATGACGCAGCAGACACTCACACACATACACACAAGTGTAGGCACACCCGCTCACACACACACATCGACATCGACATCAACATCGACCCGAATCGACCTCGATACAAGCGAGGAGGCATGGAGCTCAGCTCTAGCGTATATTCAGAGCTCAACAGTCGAAGTGAAGTCGGCGCAGATGCAACCAACTGATAAGATCTTGGCGCTGATAAGAACGCTGCTGCTGCTTGCCGCAGTTTGGGGGTTATTTCATCAGTTGTTGTTGTTGCATTTGTTGTTTTTCCACACGCTGCCGCGTCGCGTTATTTCATTTCGTTCGCCTCGCAGATGCGTCGTTAAGATTAGCAACAAAAAAAGCAGCATTTGTTGTTGCTTTGGCAAAGCATATAAAAAAACAACAACAACAAAAAAACAAAAAGAGGGAAACAACAAAACAACAACAGCCACAAACATTTATCATGAAATAAATCTATTTAAGTTTTTGTTGTTGTTGTTGTTTCTTTTACTTGTATTTTTTTTTTATTGTTTTCTTAGTGCTGGTTTTGTGGCACAACTTCAACAATTGTATGTAACTTGAAACTTGCATCAAAAGTGCGCAGCTTAATCGGCACAAAGGGTATCTGTGCAGTCTTATATAAAAGTACAATTATAATCAGACTATGGCAATGCGGCGCAACCTTGTGAGGCAGCTTATCCACTTAGAGAAAACGTTTTCAACAAAACAGAATCAATCAAAGTAAACTTTAGCTCAGGTATAAAACCTTTTTTAAAAATATTAAAAATTCATATCAAAATCTTTTTACTTTTATTGACAAGTTTTGTTACTCTATTTTTTGTTTTAGTGTACAGGAAGGTGTTAAATGGCGACCTTTTTTTTGGGGTTTTCCGCTCAGCTTTAACTCCCACCTTTTCAATGTTGTTGAATTCTGCATATTTATGAGGCGACAACAAGTTGGATGACTTCATTGTAGCGAAATTAAATCAATTAACATGAACACAAGGTGTGACTCATTCCCTGCACACCCCCTCCCCCCCTGCCATCCCCTGCTACGTAATAAATGCAGACACCACCTTGGAGTGGCTTATCGTTGCTCGCCAGAGAGAGAGAGAGAGAGAGAGAGAAAGACACCGTTGGCAGACATTTGCCACAGTTTGCCTTGCCTCTAATCTAGCAATCAATCAAAAATGATTTAAATTTCATGACGCCTTGCCAGACTCTTCAGTAAATATATATGTGTATATACCCAAGAGAATTATAGCCCAGAAGCTTAGTTAAGAACTCAAGAAGTTTGGTTGTTGTGGCATATCAACTGAAGATTAGGTTTAAAAGCAGTTGAAATGAGAGTTAGATTCTCAAATGCAAAGGTATTAGTAAAGGCTTCGATTTCCAGCTTTAAAAGCTCTCCTGTCTGTGTGAAAGCTTAAAAGGAGGCTTTTGAAAGTGTTTACAATGTAAGTTGAATAAATATTTGAATAAATAATCTACTTAACTTGATTTAATTCCAATCAGTTTTGCAGTTTGATGTCTCATCTGCTTTTGGCTGATTAAATTTGGAAGTTTGATTGAACTAATTTCGGACATTTGTTAATTGTTGTTGTTCTAAGTGTTCAGAAAATAATGTTTAATGCAGCAGGAAGCCGACGTGCTATGCGGGTGCTGCCCTTCTTTTCACCGGCTGCGGGTTGCTTGCCACCCCTCCCCCACCACATTTCGTTCGGTCTCTCACTCTTTGTTTAAAACAAATGTAGTAAATGTCGTAAAACGTAAAATGTTATCTACCGGGCCGATTCGAGCAGTTGGCCTTGCAACCACACCATGCCAACTTATTTTAGTTCAGTTTCAGTTTCAGTTCAGTTCAGTCAGCTCGTTGGTAAGTGCGAGATTAAAATATTGGATAAGGCGCCGCCATCGACGCCGACGCAGCAGCAGCCGAAATGCACACACTCTGTCCGATAGCAAACAACAGCAACAACAACAACAACAATAATATCGAAATGGAATTGAAAACGTTCCTTATGGGGCCGCTGCTGCGACGTCGCTGTCAACGTCAACGTCGGCATCGCTTTCGAATTATTTTTTTGTTGTTTTCTGTGCGTTATCGACATCGCCCTGTTTTGAATACGGCTGCCTCAACTGCCTGCCGTCTGTCCGTTCCGTTCCGTTCCGTTCGGTTCAGTTCAGTTCGGTTCGTCTCCCCGCCCGTAAGTGAGTGATAAACACGAGTTATCGCATCAATTAGTTCGGCGTCAACTTGACGTCGTTAAAGGCACCAGCAGCAGCACAACAAAGCCTCTGAAGTGAGCGAGAGAGAGAGATAGAAAGAGGGCTAGAGGGAGTGAGAGCCATTTAAAATTCACGAATGAACAGCAAAAGTCGAAAACGCAGTCATAAAAACCCAACAAATCTCAAAGCCAGACTTCAAATCCAGACTCAGATTTTGAGCCCAAGAACTTTATGCACTTAGCGAAAAAAATACATATATGTCCAAAAAGGAACTCAATAGAAAAGATTTCATGAAACAAACTGAATACTCTTGATATATAAAAAAATGGTTTCCAGCTGTTGAGAAAAGTTTTTTAAAACAAAATGGATCTTTGGGACAAAAAATATTACATTATATTTTTAAGTAATTTTATTGTCAAATTACATATCATTTTATCAGTTTAGATAAGCAATTTTCACATTGGAAATGGAACAGAATTTCCTATGATTTAGAAAGGTTGGAATGCCCTTTTTTTCATTTCATTGTGAATTTTTGACATTCGATTTTTCTAAGTGTAGTCAAAGTCACTGGGCGCGACGTTTACAAAGTGTCAATGATCCTATAACCGATATTAAGATGATGTCGCCGATGTCATCTTCGTCTTCGTCTTCGTTTTTGTCGTTTTCGTTGTCGCCGCACGCAAATTGAGCTCGAAAAGTGGCTTGTAAAACAATAAACGTTTATTCTACCTTTCGTTTTAACTCGGACTTGCTTCCGATGGGTCGCCCGACGCCAGCATTAAATGAGCAAAAATGAGCAGGTACCAAATGGCCCAACAGTCGGAAAGAGAGAGAGAGAGAGAGAGAGAGAGAGAGAGTAATAGGTAGAATAGAATAGGATAGGAAACGATGGGTAACTGAGATTCAAAGATAGAGCACACGTGGTAAGCGTAAGCTAATTGCCGTAACATGGCAAGGACTTGCCCACAATTGCATTTTCCTGCATCTTTTTGTTTCTTGCACTACTTGCTGTTGTTTCTTTTTTTTTTTGTTTGCCTGTCAACGGGCCCGTTCGTTCAGTGCGTCAAGATTTCGAGTGGATAACGGTTTTTGAGACGTCGACCAAGCGTCGACTACTACTCCCCGCTATCGCAGCCGGAAGTGCCATCATAAAAGGAAGGTGCAATAAAAATATTTTACACGCCTCAGGCCACAGTCACTGCTGCTGCTGTCGACGTTGTCGCAACACACACAGACAGGGTGCCATCCTTCCTCCCCCCCCTCCCCTGCACTGTCTAACCCCGTGTCTCATTTATGGATGATGACTGTTTTTCTGTATCACTGTACGACTGCCTCTGTGTGCGACTGCTTGATCAACCATCCGCTGACGATGCCTGGCGGCGATGTCAATTGACAATGCAGAACATGAGAAAAGGGGGAATGGAGACGAATTTTAAATACACTATTGAATGTTTTCCTTTCATAATATAAGTGAGTAGGCTAAAGTGGGAACTAACTTTGAACTTTGCACAGCCATAACTTAGTCAAAAGTAAGTTCATTTTTAAAATGAATAGCACAAAAGTCATCGTTTGAAGTCTTTTTTAATACTGCATTAAAACCTTGAAACTAAAAAATTATTTCTCAAATCATAATCGGGGGTGCTTCCTTTTAACTTCTTTAAAACCGATTTTCAAAAGCAATACCATTTTGGAAATGTTTTGATCTCTTAAGTTACAAATCTCAAAACTCATGTGAAAAGTTTGAACCCAAAAATAATCCACTTAGGTTTATTTATTTTAACAAACTTAACATAACCCCCAACATTTTGATAAGAAACTTGGAGTTCATTTAAAAAACACTCAACACTTTATACATTTCCCAGGCTTAAAGCTTCTTAAAGACCTATTTGGAGACAACTTTTAGTTCACAGTCTCAAAACTAAGCATGCCTCAAACTTAAAGACAATGCACAAGGACACCTCGCTTAAGTAAGAGCACATAGCAATGTCTCAGTCAAAGTTTCTGATTGCGAATGGGTGTGTGTGTGGCACATATGACGACAGCCAAGATGAGGGAGTATGTTAAGAAAGCAAGGAAAGATGGTTAAATGGAGGAAGGCAGGAAGGTTTTTTTTTCACATCGGAAACGTTGCCTCTCGGTGCTTATCAGTGCGCATTCCTTTTGCTGTTTCGCATTGTTGCCTCTCGTTTCTTCGGGCGAGGGGTGGTAAGGGTGTGGTAGTATACTTAATAAAGCATTCAGTCAGTGTGATTGTGTGTGTGTGTGTGTCTCAGAAAGTGTCGAGTGTTGCCATCATAAAAATCATAACCATTTATGAGTCGACAACTTGGGCCTAAAAGGCTGACCAATGGCCAACACAAATTGACCTTCTCTCACCATCATCATCATCATCATCATCATCATTTAGCTGTAAGTTTGCTCCTTAGCCAAAAGTCTAGATGCTTATCGGTGGTGCGGGGCAAATAAAAAACCACTTGACCGTTGCGTAGACGGACTTTCAAGGATAATAACAATTTTGGTAAATTACAAATTACGCTACAGTAAAAGCTTGTGTGTGTGTGTGTGTGTGTGTGTGTGGGCGTCGTATTTGTTGGTCAGAGAGGTTCATTAAAGCAAAACTTCGGACACGCACACACATAAATCGCTTATCCTTTATCCTGAGTGCCAAAACTGTTGCTGTTGCTGTTGTTGTTGTGGCTTTTGCTGCTGCTGCTGCTGCTGCTGTGCGACTGGGCAATGATAAATTCTCAGCGACTGCATGACAAACTGCAAGGAGCACGCAGGACGCAGCTGCCGATAAGCAAAACTGGCCAAGGACAAGAGAAGTAGAGAGAGAGAGAGAGAGAGTGAGAGAGGGGGGGTAAGGACATTCAATGCGTTTCTGTGGAGCGCGCGGGGCCATTAAATTGACAAAATACCAACACAGCAGCAGCACCAGCAATATAGAGATAGTGAGCAATAGAGCGAGCAAGAGAGAGAGAGAGAGAGAGAGACAGAGAGTGAGGTGGGGTAGATGTGGCAGCTAGCTGGGCCAAGCCACAAAAAGGACATTCCTCAGAGCCAGAGCAGAGCCAAAGCGCCATATTTTATATTTTACATTCTTATCGCAAACTCTCACTCAGCCATTCAGCACAGAGCAGCAGACCAGCGGGGCAGTGGGTGGAGGCAGGAGGGGGGGGGGGGTGGTAGCGGTGAATGAGGTACACACATACATGCAGACAGTGAGAACAAGAACGAGCAGTTATCTGCGGCCAACCGATGATTTAATACCCTAGAAGACTAGAATAGGGTATGAAATATTATTTATGACAAAATGAACTTAACTTTTGATCAAAAGATTTTCTTTTTAAATTATTCAAAATATTTCTAAAATATGTTAAGAGCTTTATCTAATATAGTGTTTCGATTTTGATAAGTTTAAGTGCATTAGATACTGGAAAAAAATTTTATCAAGCCATTATCCTTAACTTTGGATCATTTGTTTCAATGAAAGAGTTTGAATGGAAAATAAAAAAACTTAGTTTTTGAATAGTTACTGACTTAAAGTTAAGTTCCTGTTTGGGAACAACACTTTTCAACATTACAAGTTGCTCAAACGAGTCATGCAACCAACTTTCAGTTAATCAAAAGTCAAAGCGTACATAAAAATGAATCAACTCGACTCGACTCGCCGGAGCTAGAGCCGGAGCTGGAGCTGGAGCTGGAGCTGATAACACCCGCGCTAATGGGACCAAACAATGCCAAATGGAGCAGCGCAGCAGTCGATGCAGCTGCCTGCCGAGGCGAAGGCGAGGCAGAGAGACCAAAAGCAAAAGCGAGAAAGAGAGAGGAATAAAGCGAGAGAGAGAGAGAGAGAGCGAGAATGAAAGGTGGGAGCGCATACAGAGCAGAACAACAGCAGCAGCAGCAGCAGCAGCAAGGACAGCAAGCAACACGAAACGAGGACACAATAACAACAACAGCAACAAAAGATGGAACCACAATTTCCCCATCGCCACCCAACTGGGCTGGGCTAGGCCTTATCTATGGCCATCAATCAGGCGAGCAGCGAATGGCGATAAGCAAAAAGATTTTAAATGGAGTGCACAAGCACAGCAGTAGCAGCAGCAGGGGAATGGTTGCGGGGAGGGAGAGTGCGGTGATGGGTTCGGGCAGGGAGCAAGCGAGTTCATGTGTGGGTGGGTCTTTGGTGGCGAGGGCTGGGGGTGCGATGGGGTTTTTGTGGGATTTTAGAGAAGCGACTGTTTGGCGCGATAAGCTCGCTGAATGCAGACCAAAAATGCTGCTGCTGCTGCTGCATGCTGCATGCTGCATGCCGCTGTTTTGTCCAGGTGGTGCAAAAAGGAACTAAGTACCCCTTACACCACCCCCTCATCCAACTATATAGTAACAGTTGCTGCTTCTCCCCAATGATGACGTGAATGAACCAACGAACAAACGAATACAAAAAAAAAAATAATTTTCACTTGCCGCTGTCGCTGGCAAGGACTTATCGGGCCAGGCGAGGCGCACCCAGGCTGGCAGCCAGCTCCAGCTTTAGGCAGGATGTGGCGCAGTTGCTTATCGCCAACTCGACACACACACACACACACACACACACACAGCAGGTAGAGACTCAGCAAAAACAATGACAGCCAGTTGACAGTAGAAGATAGGTGTGCGGGGGCGGGCGAGAGAGAGAGATAGAGATAGAGAGGAGATCTCTTTTCAGTCATATATTCTTTGGGCATAATGAAGCCTTTTCAGTGTTGGAAAATGTGCGTCGTTTCGATTCAATGAAAATTGTTAAATGAAAATGATTCGGTCGTCGACGTTTCGTTGTCATTTCGTTGTCTCTCTTTCTCTCTCTCGTTGAATAGCTTTCATGCAATGCCCCGGCGATTGATTAAGCCTCATTGTGTGTGGGTGTTGCAACCACACACTACCCCCTCCCTCATACCACCGAGAATGCCTATTTAACGCTGATATCCCTCCATGTAGCGCCTTTACTTAATTAACTGAAGTGAAAATGGCGCCCGGTTTCTGTACGGGCAATGATAAACAACATTTCGGCAAACAAATTTTCCGGGGGTTGGGCTCAAAAAACACAAAAAAAAAAAGAATAGGGCATGGTGTTTGGATGGGGTTAGTAAAATAATTTGTATACACTAGCCAAAGGAATACTTAAAAGGAATAAAACAAATACGTAATGAAATTTTTAATAAAATTTAAGTTCCTTAAAGGTTTGGGAATTTTCTACTTAACATAAATTTTGTTGTGTAACAAAATATTTTAAATAACATTTTTATCTTTGTTTTATTTTTTTTTTTTTAGTACTTCAAAAATGGATCTATCTTTTTCTATGATTTCTGTTTTAGGTTCTTAAAAATAAAATATTTTTTTCAGAATTTCTTAGCATTTCTCCACAAGAGTATTAAATATTAGGCATTCTGAAGCAAGGTTTACTTTCTTTCCATTGTTGCTAGTTGCACTAGCTAGGATTAGGGGGTAGAATGTTGCAGGGCTGGGGGAGGCTCAGTGGGAGGAGTGTTAGTATGTTGGTAGGTTTGCTCTGCTAGCCTTGCTTATCGCTACGGAATGTGCCAAGTCATTCGAAGCTCGGGGCAAGCGATAAGCGAGCCAAAAACACATACTATCACTAAAGCAGGACTCACTCGTGCAGCGCTAGTTTTAGTTACGAGAGAGATAGAGACAGCGAGAATGAGTAGGAAAGTTAACTACACAAAACTCGTGTGTGCGTGCGTAAGCGATACAAAAGCGCTTCAAACAATAAGCAGCAGGTGAGAGAGACACACACACACACACACATAGATGTATAGAAAGAGAGTAAGAGTAAGAGAGCAAAGTTATAATATAAGCACACACACACGAATACATTTGTATTTTTGGGGGCGGTTGGTTGGCTCTGTTCCCAGTTCCTGTTGCTGTTGCTGTTGCTGTTCCTGATTCTATTCTCTGTGTGGCTTTTGGCACACACCCGATTTTCTTGTAGTCTATCTGTGTGTGTGTGTGTTAGTGTGTGTTTGTGTGTGTGGCGATGTGTGTTGCGTAACAGGCGAGCAGCAAATAATGTAGCAGGATATGCCGACTTGTTGTGCCTGCCTGCCGGGTTGTCTGCCTTGCAGTTACATTTGTATCTCACACATACCAATGCATAAATATGCTGCGCCACGGATACGGATACTCTCAGTCAGTGGGCTTTGTTTTGCAAGCGCTTGTTGCTGCCACAAATGCCATTTAGCTGGCTGCTAGCCGTTCAGATGGTGTTGCGTTGACCCAGATTACGCAATCATCGACTTTTTTATGTGTGCGCGTGTGTGTGTGTGTGTATGTTAAGATACACACATACCTAGATAAACATAAGCTTCTTTGTCTTCCGCTGCCAAAAGATGTAAAGTTAAGCGGCACGTGCAGCAAAACTACTGATTAGCTTACAGCTGTTTCTACCTATGATTACACTGAGAAAAAGTGGGTAGCAAAAATATTACGTGCTGTTGACAAAACTTGCAACATTCTAAAATCATTTTTTGCTATCTAAATTCATTATTTTTATGGGAAAAAATAACAAAATAAAAATAAATATGATAAAAAAACAATTAAATTATATTTCTGTCTGCTCTCAGTGTAGTTATATTTTTTCCTCTTCTCTCTAACCTTCTCTCTTACCTTCAACCTCTAATTAGACATTATATTGAAGATGTTGCCAAATGGGTAAAATGAAAAGAGAAAAAAAATAACCCACGCCAATTGGCTCTCAAGCAAACTAATCGTTATCGATTATTTTTGCCGTCGCTGCGCTTTCGCATTCGCCCCAAAGTTTTTAATGATGATTGCCTCTGATTGATAACATTTATTACGATTTGCACACCCCGGTGAGAGACCGCTTTTTGCCTCTTCACCTCTACCACCCCTCTGTTCAATGTTTTTCCTTAGCTTGTTTGTAAACAATTTTGCTTTTTTTTTTCCTGATGTTGTTGTTGGCTTTTTCGCTGCCTAGCCACAAAATAATTTTTGGTTTATTTTTGTGTGTGTGTGTGTGTGTAATCGATGTTTCCCATTGGCGTCGCTTGGGCCCGATGCCAACTGGCTGATATGACTGATGGATTCTTTGATGATAAGACGAGCGACTGACCTCCTCCTAAGACCCTACCCATCTTCTCCCAGCCAGCACCTCGTTTTATCTCGTTTTTAATGGCTGAATGATTTTTAGCCAAGAATAGCGAACGAGTCAAAGATACCCTTAAAGAGACATTAAGCTAACTTAAATGATATAAGAAAATCAATAAAAATCCATTAGCCTTGATAACCTGCCATAAATATTTTCGATAAAAATCGATAGCTAATATCGATTGTTATAGTAATATATAAGTAACGTTTCGTTATCAATATAGCAAAGAAATATGAATGCAACTGTATTAAATTCCCCATTAAATATCGATTAAAATCGATAAGTATAGGTTTAAAACGGTACAATTAATACATTTTTGTTTTGTTGACAGCAATGCTTTTGTTTTTAGTGCACAAATACTTAATTATACCAAAATTGAATTTAATCGAAGCACTTTCGATTTTGGTTTTGAAACTCCAAACAAAATGTTAATCAGCTTTCTTTTAGATGGGTGTGATTTTATTGGCCATATAACTAACTAGTGGTGTAACATCTTGTACCCGATCCAAATAAAGCTAAACTTAATGGACTCATCTTGAGTTAGATGGAATTATGCGATTGCATTTCATTTACGACAAACCATAACTTATGCACATATATTTGTGATTTGATTTTTTGTTTGAAGTTCTGTTGCCGTTGTTGTTGTTAGTTGGATGTTTGATTACATTGCCCCTGAAGCAAGGCAAGGCAAGGTAAAACATTGAATATCGTTTAATATTGATGAGGCTTTAAGGTTTTTCAAGCTTGGCGCCGCCTCATGACTAAATAACTAAATGTGCCATGGAGCAAACAGAGTCATAAACTTCTGGTTTATGGCTTCCATACACACCAACACACACATACATACGCATAGGTATGTGTATATCGACGACTATCGAGAGTGCTGCACAACGTAGCTGTTATCGCTGGCAAAGGATCTGTGGAAAAGCCAAAGAGAGAGAGAGAGAGAGAGAACGAGTTATCGTTGTTGGGCATCTCTGTTTTTGGTTTAGTGTTTTTGGCGGGAGTTTCTACCTGTAAATGGGTGTGCGAGTGTATATGTGTGTGTGTGTGTGTATAGCTGGTTAGCTGCCAGCAGGATATTTGCCAATAAAGGCAGTAAAAGTTTTTATAGAAACACACACACACACACACACACGCACACACAATTTACGGGGCTTTATCAATCAATCTTAATTAATCACAACGCGCAGATCGCCCAAAACCCGAAAAAGCGAGACACAGCGGTGGAGAGGGGTGTGCGGGCTGGTTGGTTAGGGTGTCTAAGTGGGCGTTGCACGCAGTTTGGGCAGGTGCCTAAACAAAAGTTTCGTCAGAAAACAAATCGATGGCAAATGTTAAACAAAGTTGAAAGAGAGACAAAAACAAAAAAAAAATAGAAGCAGATGTTTGAAAATTTAACGGAAAATGTGAAAATGAAACGAAAAGCAGCGCAACTAGAAATAAAATGTTTAGAAATAACTGTTGTTGAACAAACTTATCAGCTGTGTGTGCCACAGTTGGCTGCCACATGCGGCAATAGTTGCAGCTACATTAATTAAAACTTAAAGTTCAAGTTGATCAAGTATAATATTTCTGGGTATTTTTTTTTTTTTAAATTTAAATAGTTAATACTTTTTGAATAACAACATTTAAAAAAAACCCTTAATAATATTTTTTATACGTATATGATTTTTACTTAAAAATACAAACAAATGAATGTAAGAACATATTAATTTATTCATATGCCCTGCCACACCTGCCCCAAATAAATACTGTGCCACTTGGCGGTGCCAGTTGTCAGAAAGGGTTGTTGTTGTTTTTTTTTCTTTTTTCATATTATTATTATCAAATAGCGTCGCCGTCTGCAACGGTGCTGATAATAAAGACGCCAGCGCCATCGGCGTGTTGCATCAACACAGCGGTGTTCTTTTTTCTTCCTTTTTTGTGGTTGCATCAAACAAAAGAAGCCGCCGCCGGCAAATGCAGGGGCAACAACAGCGACAAGCGCCAGCAATCGAGCGCCACTTAGATGAGATGTCTTGATGTCGTTGTCTACCTCTCCCTTTCTCTCTCTCTATCTCTCTCTCTCTCTCTCTCTCTGACGCCCGTTTCGAAATCCCCTGGCTCAATCTTATCAGTCGGCGAGAAACGAACAAAAACGAAATAATTTTCATTAAAATGATTTATGAAAATGCAAAGCGCGCTGACCAAGCAAAGACAAAAACGTAACGAAAAAGACAGAGCCACTGAGCACCTGGCAGGCAGCAGGCAGCAGTCAAAGCACCTGGGGCCATCGTACAGTGTTGCCAGAGCACAATGACAAATCGAGGCATTATGAGAGAGAGCGTGCGTGTGAGTGTGAATGCGAGTGAGTGTGAGCGTGAGTAAGATAGCGTGACTAAGAGAGGCAAACATTCTTTGGCACATAATTAATTACAATTTAGTTTATGAACTATGAAAGTTTTTGGAGCCATTGATGGATGCCGTCGATAAAGTTGACAAATTTGCTTTTAGCCATTATAACGGGACTTGCGACGCCACACACAAGGCAAAGTTCGTCGACGGCATACAAAATAATGAAGCAGCGAGAAGAAGAGAAACATAAAAACCCGCAAAGTCAGCTAGGACAACAAATCAAAATGAAAAAGGCTCAAAGATAACTCGGTTTTGTGCTGCGCTAAGCGAGATATATTTGGAATGTAATAATTTTGATTATCGCTAGTGAAAAATCGCCATTTAACTGCGCACAGCCAGACCAACAAGCAGCGCAAGGATAAGGCAGTCAAGCGGGCACAGCTGATAAGAAACAGTAGCAAAGGACACAACGCGAAGACACACAAAAGAAAGTAACGTTTTTTTTCGCTGTATGCATGTTGTTGGCGCGGTTTTGTTTGTGTTTTTGTTGAAATTCGCGACCGGCATGGACCAGGCGCACAGCAAAATCAAGCAAACAACAAGGCAAATAAAAAGACTGCGACGTCGACGACGAAGGCGCGCCAGCCAATAAGTATTTGTATGTGTGTGTGTGAGAGTGTGTGAAGCACGGAAAATAAAAACAGCCGCAAATATAAACAACAACACAAGAACAAATAAAAACACAAACAAACACACACATACCAACTCAGTCATGGAAAAAAGAGCAGAGCCGGCGAGAGAAATAGCAGCAGCAGCAGCAGCAGCAGCAGCAGTAGCAGCAGTAGCAGAGGCAGCAGCAGTACCAACAAAGTCTATTAGCAAACAAAACAAAAACAACTACAAACAAGCAGTCAGGCAAACTCACTCACACACACACGCACATACGCACAGAACATGGTGAGAAAACAAAATAAGCAAAACGTAAACAGCGACCGGCATCAGCAGCACCAGCAGCAGCACTAGCAGCAAGCGAGCAAGTCAGGCAATCCAAACAAAACAATACACCGATACAACAACAAATGTTTTTTGCACACCCACCCAAATAAAAACTGCAGGCAGCAGCAACAGCAAAGGTATGTGTTTGTTTATGTGTGAGTGAGTGCTTATCCTGTTTGATTCGCGAGAGGGAGAGCTAGAGTTGAGAGTGAGAGCTTTCGCACGCGAAGCTGTCGCGCGCAATTGTCTTCGTGTCAGCTTCGTGAGCGCTTCACACCGTATGCTTATTGCTGTTCTTATGATATAAGTTTTAAAGAGAGAGAGAGAGAATTGCCAACTCTTTAAGCATTATCAGCGCTGCTAACTTAGTAATAAATGCATATCATGTGCTTGCATATGAAGCATAAATGTGTGTGTTAGAAAAAAAAAAACAAGAAATGAGTGCATAAATAAATATATGTATAAAGCTGTAGCAAAATTTTATGAAACGTAAAACTAGCGATAAGAGCAAAGATGCTGCTTCTACAGCAGCATCCTGCCAGACAACAAGAACAACAACACTGCACTGCATTCAGTAGCAAAAAAGGAGATGCAGACTGGCAGGCAGGCAGGCAGGCAACTATTATATGCAACGTCATTACGAGTTGATTACGAAGTTTAGACGTTGCTGCCGGCAAATGGAAGTGTGTGTGAAGGGGAGGATGATGTTAGTGTTGTTTTTGTTGTTAGTTAGAGTGTCGCACACAAGAAAGGCAGCAAAAATGATACATTTTAATGCGAATCTTGATAGCAGCATACAGATTGTAGCAAACAGAGAGGAGCAAAAAGAGAGTGAGAGAGGGGAAACAGAGCTCCAGCACACAGTCACACACACACACACGCACACGCACACATGCATGCTGCAAGCGAGTGCACACAAGATAAGCGCGCTGCTCATTCGTGTGACAGCTGAAGAAGTTGTAAGTTGAAGAAGAAGAAGAAGAAGAAGAAGAAGCAGCAGCAGCAGCAGCAACGGCATTCTAAGGAAGCGGAGGCGGCGTCTGCAATCACTTGAATATTGCATTAACAGGCACGTAAGACACACACACACACACACACACACACACAGACATTGCAATAAATACGTAGACGTAGAAGAAGACGTTTTGCTTTACAACAACAAAAAGAAGAAAAAAACCAAATATGTGAAACTTAACAAGGCGTTTGGGTATCCAAAAAGTTTGCTTCTTGCCATTGCATATACGTAACGTAATACGTAATATTGCTCATACGCAGCATTTGGCTGCCAACGGAGTGCAACGTGATTTCCTGCTCAAGCCAGTAGATTGTCTGTGTGTGTGTGTGTGTGTGGATGTGGGGGTGTTAGGGGGTGCAAATAGGATGCAAAATGCTTGCAAGTCACTGATAATTCATGTTTTTATGTATGTTTGTGTAGCTGCCTGCCTGCCTGTTGGCTTATCAAAAAACCCCAACCGAGGCCCAAAGCTCAAGCAAATGGGATATGTTACTGTTTAAGTGCACTGTGAAAAATTATATGCATAAGAAACGATACTTGAAAGTGTTAAAAGGAACAAAAATTACAAGTTTGAGATACAATTTGATAAGAAATTAAATATTAAAAAAAATTTATAATTATTTTTTTCAAGTTGCAAAATAAATTGTCAAAAACTTAAAAAGTATTTCAAAGTTAGAAAACCAACAAATTCATTTTGATACTTTATAAATTCAAACCTAAGAATTATTTTCAATAATTTCTCTCAATGTACTTTGTATAGTTGGGCATATTTAGTGGCCATAGCTGGCTCGTTAGATAAGCAAAGGCTGTGCAAATGATGGCATTTATTGCATACATATATGTTTCTAGATACACACGAATACACATACTATATGTATGTATGCATGTATTTACATTTATTTTTATAGTCTCGCGTATGTTCGTTATTTGAAAAGTTAACTAATCAACAGATGAGATGCGAAGATTAAACCTCAATTCGTGTCACACACACAAACACAAACACACACACACAAACACACAAACATCAAAAATCAAAATCGTAAATGAGATCGAAACGGTTGTTTGTTATAATGTTTAAGTGGCCGGGCGTTTGGCTAATTACACATGTTGCAAAACGGTAAAACAATATATATATTTCAGATATATATAGGAATGGGTGTTTTTGGATAGGTTTTTGGGAGGAGCTGGTTCGATTTAGTTTGAGTTTTTTTTTTTTCGGTCAGGACAATGCCAGGCTGTTTTGCTCGCGAGCGCTCGTTTGTAATTATAGATTGTATCTATTAACATATTTGTACAAATATGTATTTATGTATGAATGTATTTATACAATTTATATATAGAAATTGAATTTAAACACAAAACAATTGCGGAATTGTTGATCAAATTGCAATTTAGAATCGAAATTGCTGCCAATGATTGCGTCAGTGTAATTTGTGACGTTTGGGGCAACAACGTGCAACAAATGCATGCTGCCCCAACCCAGCTAGCCACATTTTGCGTCCCGTTGCTATTGTTGTTGTTGTTGTTGCCTGCAATTAAACCCAGTGATGTGTAAACTTAAAAATGCCGATAATATTGTCAGCGCTTTTCAATTTGCGCACACAAAAACCACAGAATGCCCATCAATGCCCCTCCGCCCCACAACTTCCCTCTACAGTCAAACGGAAACATAAAGAGAGAGAGAGAGAGAGAGAGAGAGGGACGACAGCCAGTCAACAGTTGAACAATGCGAGGCGCAACAGTTGGGCAGCAGGAGCAGGTCCTTGTCGAATGTCGTCGAGTTGTCAACAAGCCAAAAACGATACCAACAACAACAACAACAACAAAAGCAACCTACAATGCTGCAAAATTGAAAAATAAATGCACAAGTGCGAAATGAATGGGAAAATCGCGAGAGAAATGAAATAAAAAATATATAAAACGAATATTGAATTCGCTAACAAACATTTAAAAAAGTGAAGATTATGATTTTAGTTACAAAATTTGTTGTTAATAGGTTAACATTAATTTTTTCAAAGATAAATATTATCACGTTCAAGCTTGGAACCAATTTTTAAAAATAAAATAAGTTTCCCAAATTAAAAGTTGGTCAAAATGATTTAGATAGGTTCTTAAAGTGTATAGTTTAAAGTTTTACAAGTTTGATAAGGCTAACTTAACACAAAACTTAGTTCACTTAGTTAAAGATAGATATACATCAAAGTTTGATAAGGCTAACTTAACATACAACTTAGTTCACTAAGTTATAGATAGATATACTTCATGAATATTACTACTACTTTACTTTATGGATTTTCTAGACTTCTGCATCAAAATTGATTAAAAAATCATAGGAAACCCTCTGTAAGGGTATACGTTCATCGAAAAAATTGCTATGATTTTAATTTGATTGATACGTGTATGTGCAACATTGACGCTGCCGCAACGGCTGATTGAACGCATCAGTTGTTGTTATTGTTTTTTTTTTTTTTGAGGTCCACTCTGGGCTTAATCATCGCCAATGCATCTGCATAAAGTTAAGCAGCTTCTTACCTGCAAGAAGAGAGAACAAAAAGAGAGTTAGAAAGAGTCGAGCTGAGAGCTGCGAGAGAGAGGTGATAATGTGACCATAAGTTGTCCAAACAGCTTCCTAAGAAATACAAAAAAACTAACAACAACAACAACAAAAAAGTGAACTACAAAACCAGATTGGGGCGGCGCCACACACAGAAAGAGCGAGAGTGGGAGCGAGAGAGCAAGGTTGGGTGCCAAATGGAAGCCACCAATCAGAGCAATGCTTCCAACTTCCCCTCGCTCTTTCGCGCTTTGTCGTGTCGATAGTGAGAAAAGTCAAATTCAAAATGGTTGGCTTAAAAGATGCGGCAGCCAACACTCGATGCAACAACGATAATGCCACACTAAGTGCGTTCAGATCAGACAAGGCCTTTTTTCCATTATTCCAACCCAGCCTCAAGTCGAGAGAGAGTGGAGACTCAAGCTGGTCCTTAAGACAAGTTTCAGCCATATATGCAACAAACTTGCATTGCATGCAAAATATACTTGCAACGAGCAACCGGTTTTCATTGTTTTTTTGTTGTTGTTTTGTTTTGTTGCATTTGCATATGGAGTTGACGCTTTTTCAACACTCCTTTAGGCCCGTCCAATAATCATTTGAACAGTTTTCCATATGCTTGAGTTATGGTAAAAAAAAATTCGAACCTTGGTAGAACCCTATGGGAAAACCAAACTTTTTTCTCTTTGACTTTCTTATCTTTGTTAATTTTCACTTAAATTCAAATTTTCATGAATTTTTTATCACCTTAATGCTTTTTTTCTTCGAAAACTTAAATCGAGAGCTTAATCTAATCGTTCATTCAACACACAATTTTGAATGCTTTGATCATCATCGTCATCATAATAATAATTATCATTATCAAAAAACTGGTCCACTTAGAGAAGGAGGGAGGCCAGATGTGAGCAGAAGATAAGCACAAACCCCCCTATCCCCACTCAAGCAAAAGGCGAACAACAATCGGTTGATGACTTCATGAGCCAATTTTAAATATTGAAACGAGAACAAAACGAATCGAAATGAATTTTAAATCACACCTCAAAAATTATATAAAAATCACTTAAGCTTTGCCAATCTGCATATACATATATATTTATCTGCTCTTTATGGCAAATTCTACGTTCGCTAAAGATGCCATAAATTACGAGACAAATTATATATATGTATATATTCATAGTCACCAGCCAATTTTATCTTGCGGGCGAATCTTAAAAGCAGCGTCGCACTCTGCGTATACGGAATTTTATCAAACACAAATAAAACGAATCAAAATACAACAATTTTAAGTCAATACAAAAAACCACACAAGCTTTATACATATGTATATATTTTGACCAAATTATATTAATGGGCATTTCAATAAAATTAGAAATTTATGGAAATCGCCAACAATCGGCAGATAACGAACTTAAAAGCTTAAAACTAAAATGGGTGTGTGTGTGTGTTGTTAAGAGCGATTCGAATCGAAATCGATTTGACTTTTTAGAGAATGGAAATACATATATGTAAATTGTTCAAACATATAAATGTATATGGCGAAGGGGAAATGAGAGGCCCGATGCAATCTCGCATCCTTCAGCTGTCAGCGAGGCGTATGCAAAAAAATAAAAACTGTGTGTAAATATCAACGCTATAAAACTGTTCGGATAACAACACCAACGTACAATCACAACAAACATGAAAAATTAACATAAAATGTGTGAGAGTTTTTCTATAGTATGTCTGTACATTTTTATGTTTGCCAAAGTCAACTGCATCGGGCATCATCAGTCAGTGTCAGCGCAATGGCGTTTTGTCAGCTTCCGCCGATGCACGCCGTCGCCGCCATTTTTAAACCATTTACCAACACTGTTTGCTCCTTTTGTGTTTTTTGTTCTGTTTTGTTTGTTAACTCTGTCACTCTGTTGATTTCCTATGCGCGTTTCCATTTGTTATAAAAACACAAAGTTGAGTTGGGATTTTTTTGTTGATATTTTTGTCGCTTAAGCGTTGTTTTTTTTACAGATTTTTTAGTGTTTCTATTTATTTTTTGATGATCCCAATAGAGTCATTACTTTTTAAAAGCTTAAAACACGAGTAAAAGAAGCAGAGACAATATCCTGGGTAGAACTGCTTAGCTGAGTGATTTTTTTTTGCGATTTTAAATTGACAAGAATTATAAAATTTTTTAAAACCTTTTAAAACGTTTTTTCCTTTGAAGCTTTTTCGTTTTGATTGGCTTTTTAAATTAAATTTAAATGAAATTAATTTTGAGCTATTTGAATCTAATACTTTTGAATATTGTATCCCAATTATAGCTCAAATGATCTTTTCAAGGATCAAAAGGTTTTTTTTAAAAAAAATTGTTTAAATCAAATAACAATATGAGCCGAAAAGAATAACAAAATTAACACTTTCTGGACCTTTTTTTTGAAATTATATCGATTTTAATTAGTAAATAAATTTTTTTGTGTAGTTTCCTTTATTTTTGTATGCAGGGTATCTATCTTTTGGTCAATTATATTGAACTACTATCGCAGTGTAAGTGTTTTTATTTTATTTTTTTTAACATTTATATAGTTTTAAAATGAATTTCAGTTGTTTGCTATCGCTAGCTGCTATCTGCTGCAGCTGAGTATGCTGCTGTGGTTTTTTTTTTCTTTTTTTTTTCTTTTTGTATGTCCGCCCACAAATTTATATGGCCTGCGATAAGTGCGATATAACGAGTATATACAACATTTATATATATACTTTAAACGATATATATTTATTTATTTATAAAAAGTGGCATTTATGTAGATATTTAATGCCCGCAAGGCAAAGAACAGAAGTCGATAAAAAGCCAAACACCGAAAATAAAAAAAAACCCGCATCAAAAACACAAAAAAAAGTTATACACTGTCAACAACAACAAAAATAACAGCTATAAAAAGTAAAAAACAAAAAAAAAACAAAATGGCGACGCTGCTGGCAGTTGATTGGCCCAAAGACTCGTTACAGCTTATCAGCAGGAGATATCAGCGCCGCGGCGCGCAACTGATAAGATAAGCATTATAGCAGCATAGTATATATAGCAGGGCAATCGGAAATTGTAAGCAAAGGAGAAAGCAGGGAGGGGGGTTAGGAGGAGTACCTTAATAAGCTTATTGCACGCGACATTTTAATTAAAATATTAACAGTTTAAGCCACGTTCGAATAAAAGCTGTAAACAGCTAATTGGCAGTTGCCAAAATGTTTTGAAGCCAAAAGTCGTCAGAGCAATTTATACTTGATTTTTTTTTTTTTGATAATTTTTCTATTTTTTGGCCATGGTGTCTGTCGGTAACGTTATTTATCATGCAACACGCTGCAACAATAGCTGCAACAACACGTTGCAAATCCAATCAGAGACAGCAACAAGGGAAATGCAGCCACAATCTCTCTCCATTGTTGTTGTTATTATTATAGAAAACAGCAGAAGAAGGAAAATAGCCAATACTTGGCAATGGAAGTGGCGCAAAATCGGCATCAATTTAATATGGCAGCAGCAACAGAAGGCTAAAGGGGGGCGGGCAAAAGGGGTAACGCAAAACTGATTTCAATGCAATTCGCACCTCATAAATCACGAAACGTGTCCCAAGTGCACGGCCAACAAAAAAAAAGTGAAGAGAGAAGAAAATAGCGCAAAAAAAACAAAGTAACTAAAAGAAGTTTGGCTAGAAGAGATTGCAGCAGGTCAGGAAATGGCTGACTAGCAGATGGGGCATGCAGCAGCAGCAGCGGCATCGGGTAGAAACTGCAACTGCGGCAGAGCGTGGGCAGATCCAAAATGCGGTGCAACAATTTGTTTTGTTTTTATTAAAGCCAACACGAAGCAACAAAAGTTATAGGAAATTAGATAAAAATATTATAATAATTTATATTTTGCTAACTTTTCATAATGTTTCTAATTTTTCGATAATTTTTAAAGTATTTAGAAACATAAATAGGACTAAAGTTATAGGAAATTAGATAAAAATATTATAATATTTATAATTTATTTACTTTTCATAATGTTTATAATTTTTAAAGTGTTTAGAAACATAAATAGGACTAATTTCTCTGAGCGAACTGTTAAATTCCCTAACTAAGCCCTCAACCAGTGTTGCAAAACGCCAATTAAGAATCACTTCCTCATCACTCAACGCCTTCGGGCCTAGTTAGATAATATGAATAAACGATTAAATATGATGTTCGCACATTTGTTGCAAAGTGTAGCAAACGAACACTTAGATTGAGTCTAAAGAGACTCGCAGCCATTGGCGAATTGTGCAGCACTTAAGGGGGAAGAGGAAGAACAGAACTTTGGACTGGAATGTGTGGCCATTAATTGAAAATGCCTGAACTAGCAAAGCAGTTAAGCTAAGAACCTAAAAAATTCGAGAGTCGAAAATGAAAGATGGTGTCGAATCGTGCACACACACACACACACACACCAATCACGATGGCATGCAAACGTTGCGAGTGTGCAACGCCCCCAAGGGGGCAAGAGTATAGAAGGAAGAAACTGGAACTGGAACTGGAGCTGAGAGCGTTCAGTTTGCTGCTCGTGCTGCTAGCTGGTCTTATAAGCTGCTGATGATCTTCGCTGATGTTGTTGCCGCCGCAACAGATGAAGCTGCAGCCACAAAATGAGGCAAGCAACGAGCCGTGAAAGTGTTAAAATGGGAAGAGTACACTCGTACAAGGGGCAAAGCAGCTGCTGCTCGAACAGTTGTGTGTTTGGCTTTGGCTTTAGTTCTGCTTTGGGGTTCAGCCCCCACTGATATCATAATCACAATCACTAAATAGACCACGCCCATATGAAGTACAGTCAGCCCCGGCCCCAGTCAGCTGCTGCCTAGATAAGCCAAGCCGAATACACTCAAAAATATCCTACTATAATGATCGTTCAAGAATTAGAATGCTTTGGGGGATTAGAAGGTGTTTTTTTTTTTTTGAGATTGTTGAAAATTATTCGGGATTTTTGTGGGTCAAGGAACAAAGTGAAAAATTTTAAAATTAAAAAATCGCATTTTTACTTAACCAAAAATAATAAATGAATAAATTTGTTTAGTGGTTAAAAAAAATATATGATGAGTTATTATAACTCATGTTTGGTTAAAAAATTATTTAAAAATATTGTTCTGTTAAAATTTTTGTAGTTTTCTTAAAAATGCCTTTGAAAATCTTCGAACTCAAACAAACATTAAAAACAAACCTTTACACTAAAGAATTTTTAGGAATTTTTTATTTCCTAGTATTCACTGTATTTTAAACAGGCTCTTAAAGTCAGAAACTATTATACTCAAAGAATAAGTTGAAAGTCCAAGCGCAAATCAAAGCGCAATTCGAATACAAATACAAGCGTCCAGCTCCCAGCTCCCAGCTCCCAGTGGGTGCCCAATTCGTGCTGGCAACGATTTGAAAATCCATCTACAAATTGTCTGCGACTCGAAGAGACCCAAGGAGAGTTTTTTAAGCCCGTCGTTGACCCGGCTGAACCAGCACGCTCGACGATTTCGGGCTTTCGGTTGTTATGCCTTTTTTTTTTTTTGTATTTTTGTCTGCTTTTTTTACGTCTTTCTGTTGGTGCTGATGATGGTGGTAATAACAACGTGGCCGCAACTATTTGGCCAACAAAATTAACACCTTTTGCTGTCTGCCTCCTGCTGCTGCTGCTGCTGCTGCTGCACGAGCTGATTTTGCATTTGAGATGGGGCAGAGAAGGAAGTTGAGCTGCTGAGCTGAGAATAGCTTGAGATCAACAGCAGCAGCTACAGCAGCAGCAGTTGAGGCAGTTGCCTAATTGGCATGCTAAACAAGCTGCGTTCAACACGATCTACCAGTCGTATCAGAAAGACAGACAGAAACAGACAAAAAGACAAAGCAGTGTCATTGTCATTGTTGTTTGTTGCTCGTTTGTGGCTTAAATGCGAGCATTGAATATGGCAATCGAACGCTGAAAAACCAGCATTAGTTTCACACGAACGCCCACACCAAGAAAGTAAGAGAGAGAGAGGGAGTGGGAGAGAGAGAGAGACAAACAGTCAAACTGATGATGGCCATCGCAACGCGACCCGATGCCCAAATAAAAAAAAAAACGAAAAGCCCATACCCAAACTCAGCTTCTCTGTTATTATAAGCATTGTACTTTTCTTTGGCTTTGGCGCAACAGGCAAACAAAAAAAAAACGAGAGTGAGAAAATTCACAGTTTATCAATTTTCAAGATTCGTTTGGCTAGTTTTTCTTGTTGGTCTTGAATATGGCAAAATAAAGCTAGCCTAAATCTGAATAGAAGAAAATTATTCAAAGACTTTTTCTTCTTTCAAATAAAGTTGAGTTTTTCTAGTCTTGCCAGTCTCAGGACAAATTCTTTCCTAGCCCTAACATTAAAGAACTTTATTAAAAAGTTTTCTTTTCGGATTTTGAAAGGAAACAGAGTAAAACTAAGTCGGAATTTGTTTAACTGAATTTTGACTTTTGAGCTGCGTAGGTTGCTGGCTGGCTGTTTAATGCTGCCTACTGCTGATCTAAGGTTCAAGCGATAAATTTGCCTAGTAAACAAATCGAAAAATCTAGAAAGAAAAAAAATATATATACTGTTCAAATAGCCAGCAGAAGCAACAAATACTGAGAATTACGTGGCCCCCAAAACCAGCGATAAGAAGCGAATTTTGTTTTGCAAACGTTAAAGCTGGACACCAACTTGCCACAAGAGAGTTACTGAGCCACACACACACACACACACACAGACACACACACATACATATACACATATGGATATGCATGACAGATAAGAGCATGAAAAGCGAACAGAAATTGAAGTCTAAAATAAAAATAATAAAATCAGCGCCACAAAATCAGCTGCAACAACAAGGCGACAGTTGCCAACAGGCTGCAAAAGCAGGCGAATCTGCCACAAAAACTCCCTCCTCGAAACAACAACAACAACAGCAGCGAAAACAACAAAAAACCTTCCTCCAACTCCGAAGGCATTGAGAGAGTCGCTGTGTGTGGACAACGTGGAGGCCAACATTTTGGATAACAAACTTCAGATAGCCACTCACTCAGAGTTCCAGTCAAAAAGGCACAGCAGCTTGGCCTTTTGCGCCTTTTTGTTGTTGTTGTTACAGTTGTTGTTGTTGTCTGTGCGGACTTTTGCTTTACATTATGACGATGGCCGCCCAGGTCCACAACAACACACACACACACACACAGACACAGATACAGATACAGAGAGAGCCTCTGGAATGCTCTGGAACGCGCGCTTATCGCTGTTCTTCTTACTGCTGCACTCAACGCTAATCTACATGGTATTATCGACACACACACACACACACACACACGCACTTACTACTAAGTATGTGTGTATGGCTATGACTCCGAGACATTGAAAATTAGCGTCGCCAAGTGAATCATGCGGCTTGGCATGCCGGTTCAATGGATAAGGCCATCATCGGTTCATCGTTTTTGTCGTCCGTCGTCCGTCGTCCAACTTGCACTTATAAAATAATTATAAGCAGTCGAATTAGTTTCACCTCTCACTACTCTTTCTCTCTCTCTCTCTCTCTTGTGCTCGAGGGCGCCACAGTTATCGGTTAGTCGGGCGTTTGGGCGCCTGCCCCACCTGTCGCCGCCATCTCTTTCTCAAAACGGCGCTAAGTTATCGTCGCAGCCATTTTGGAGTGCTTTTTGTTTTTTTTTTTGTATCAGCACGCAAATGGATTACCTTAAAGCGAGAACCTTCGCTATATGCGGGCGTACACACATACATATATCCAAAAATTCAATATATATATGGGATAAGCAGAAGTTGCAGGGGTTTTAAATTTCTGCATTTTGTGCAAAGTATTCGAAATCGAAAGAATTTTTGTAAATAATTTTTTTTTTTTTCATTTTGTTAGAGTTGAAAAAAATTCTCGTTTCACACTGTTATCTGTCCTTATTTACTTTTATCGATATTCTAGAGTTTTTTGCCAGAAGAAAAAGTATTTTACCTTCTTCAAGCTATTAGGAATTTTTCATAATTAAAAAAACTTGATACATATTTAAAAAGTATAAAAACTTTTATAAGTGTCAAAACGATTCTCAAAGTTTCAAAATAGTTTTATGTTTTTGTTGTTGTTGTATTTGTTTTCGATTTTTTTGTTTTTTTAATAGATTTTGTTGTATTTTTCGCGCAGTAATCGAAAAATGCCTTTAACTTTTTGACGTTGACGTTGCTGGCCTTATCGCTGACCTCGATCTGCACAAATTGAGAGAGAGAGAGGGAGAGAAATAATGAGAGAGAGATGGAGAGAGAGATACATTAAACAGATACACTGGGCATGGCAACGACAAAAGCCGATGCCGAAACTGAAATCAAAATCAAAAGCAAACCAAATAATGACAGGCAATGAAAATGAATGTAAAGCACAAAACAAATGCCACGCAATGTACCACGTAAATCATAAATGCTATCAGTCCAAGAGATCGACAAACGGATGCTCCACAAGCAGCAGCAAGCACACAAGCAACAGCAACAACAACAACAACAACAGAAGCAACAACAAACATAATTAAGAGCAAAGACAGCAGCAGACAACGACGACGACGGCGACGGCGATTGAAACTGAAACTGAAATGACGACCCAACCAAACGATAGATGGATGGCTTCACCCATACATACCGCCCGCCCTTTCCACCACTTCTGCCCCCTCCGCCGCCATCGACTGGCATATCAGCAGAAGGCCATGGCAAGCAAAAAAAAATCAAATAAAACCCAGACCAAGTCAAAGTACTATTAGCTTGTCTAGATTGGCTGCGATAGGGAAACGATAAGCGCAGGGCAAGATGAGCAAAGACTCGCGAAAAGAGCGAGAGTGAGATGGAGATGGAGGATGGATGCTGCTATCACTATAAACAACAACAGCATAGCGAAAGAGAATCTGTCTATGATTTGCAAAAAGGCGACGTTTGAGATACTCTTTAAAATGTCTGTTTCGATGAGTTTTTGAACAAGTTGATGAGATAAAGGCAGAGGATTAGATTAAAAGAGCTTCAACCAGTAATGAAATCCTTAAGCTAAACAGCATCAAAGGGTTTTTATCTGTTTTTGGTAATCCCAAGAAATATTTTCTACCAAAATCCATATTTAAACATTTTATCAATTAATATTTATTCTACAAACTCTTATTCATATTATTTCTTTTTTTGTTAAATCCATAATTTATATTCCAATATTCTAAATGTTCCCAACTACCCCAAGAAAATCCCTATAGCCCCTCCCGTTAGTGTATTAATAGAAAAGCAATTAGCCTGAAAAAGAAAATAGTAAGGCAATCGAGAAAAATACACAAATAAGGAAATCTTTAGAAAGAGAGAGAGACAGAGAGAACTCTCTAGACGGTTGGCGACAAAATGTCTTTATTTATATTTTGTGCGCCTTGCTCAATTTGATTTCAAATCAAAATTCATGTTTCGCGATGCGGATAAGAACAACAATTCGGCAAACCTTATCAATGCCTCAAAAAATGACGCACGACTCAGAAACGTAGAGAAAGATGAGGAAAAGCAAAAACTAATTTCAACTGCTGCGGCAAGAACTAGTGCATTCGATTTCTTACAGTGTACTCAATGCTATCAGCGGACATCATAAATTGATGTGTGCAATACAACAGCAACAACAATCAATTTGCATCCATAGCCTGACGTGGCGTATGAGCAACTTTATCTAAATGCCATTTAAGAGTCCCAGGCTAAAAGATGAACAAGAACAAGAAGAAGACGAAGGAGAAGAAGAAGCGGCCCACTCAAGTGGCAAGTTGCTAGTGGCACAAGTGGCAAGTGGCGGCAGAAGACAAAGCCAGACAGCCAGCGAACACACCTTTCAACAAGACAGTTGCGCACATTTGTGGGCCATAATTAAAATGTTTTAAAGACACGAGCCGCAAAAGAAATACAAAAAAAAATGAAACTTTTCCACTTGGCTGGCATTCAAATTGCATGCGCGGTATCCTTGGCCGGGGAGAGAAGAAGCATTGAGAAGGATACGGAGGGGGTGCTGCAGTTGCTACCAAGGGCCGAACACGTTGTTAACATTAATTTTGCGCCCTGCAGCGACTCGCGCGTCACAGTTGCAACATCGAAGAACGACGGCGACGACGACGGCGGCGACGGCGGCAATTACGCTAAACTGAACAAACAGCGAGGCTGTAAACAAACACGCATCCATCAGGCAGAAGAAGAGCATCTTCGGCTCTACTTGTGGCTTGCAACAGGTATGTGCTACCACAACAGAAAACTTGTTTCGTTTTGCTTTTGTTGTTGTTGTTGTTGTTGTTGTTGGTTGGCTTGCATGCTATTTGAGGCTTGACCAGCGCGCTTAATGGCGCCTGTTGCCATGTAAATTATGCTTCCTCAACACTTTCATCCAGGCTAGCAATACCCTGCTTATAGCTTAGAGGTTATATGCTGAACGCTTAAAGGTTGGAAACATACACAATTTATAGAAATATGCCACCTCCTTTAAAGCATTTCCAATTAAGACCAAAAAATATTCAAAATAAAAAACCAAGAATCATAATATTCCCAATACATAGAAAAAGTGCATTGAAACTTCGACTTATTTCAGTAAATAAAAAAGCCTATTTTGTCATCTGCTGTTGAAACACTTGGTGCCTGGAACTTGGACTACTCTGAACAGTTGGCGACGCATTGGCGACGCATTCGATTGCTTGCCAGATTTATATATATACATATATGTATATGTATAAGTATATTTTCACCCTTCACTGCCCTGCCCTACCTCCCTTCTGCTGTCCACGTGTGTGTTGCATATCTGTGTATCATAATGGAAGACGAGACTGTGAGGCTGGCATTTAGATAAGCTCTGACGCGGCGGCGTTGAATTTCCTCTCTCTCTTTTTTTTTTCTTTATAAATGCAAGTTGGCCATTGAAATGATTGCGCTTAAAGTGCTTGACAACGAATCGCATGAGTTGATCTTAAAAAAAAAAAACGAATCACAACAGCAATGAAATCCACAAAATGATTGGGAGTTTGTCAACATGAATTGTTTAGTTATCGGAATTTTAAGATCTTTTGGCAAAAAAAAAAGAACAAAAAACATAATTCGAAATTGAGCTAATGAGATTCTTGTGTGACGCTGCAATGACGCGATTCCATTCTATGTCTCTTTTTTATATTTGGCAAAATATCTGATTAGAATCATAACACCCTGACCCCACTTTACCCCCCACTCCGCTCCATTCATTAGGTTTTGTTTGAAAAAAAACTCGTTCGTTTTCGAACATGAGTGATTCGTTTTTAATCTTTGATTTAATTTTTATGTACGTTTTCTTGATGGCATTCCCCCCTTTCTCCTAACCACACTCTAAAGACACACGATAGATAAACAAAATGGCCGTTGTGGAGCTTTGGTTGTGCCTCGTATCTGAGCGTGTGATCGGCGCAAAGCTAATGGCATAAATAGATTTCATATTGTGCGGCAAAACACTCTACCCCCTTCTCTCTCTCTCTATCTCTGCCCTGGCACAAACTCAATTATACAAAGACATACATACATACAAACACAAGAAATGGGTATGAGGGGGGGGGGGGGGAGTAGGGGAGCTGGTAGGGTTGGTTGGTTGGCAGAGTTGTTGTTTGTTTGCTTTTGATCAGCACATAAAATCTAGAAATATATTTTTATGGATTTTTAATCGATTGCCGCCGCTTGCGAGACGCGTCGACGTTGGCGTCGCTGCATTTGGCAAAGGGCATTGGTAAACGATTACACTCAAAAAAATATATGTACTATGTTGTTATGAAAAACATTTTTTTGTTATAAAAATTAAGATTGACAAACATTTTATTGAAATAATTTTGAAAGAAAACAAATAAATGAGTTAAAAACTTCTACAAATATATTATTATTATTTATTCAAAAATTTATGAATTTTTTTTTACTTAAGTTCTTAGGCCAACAGGGTTATTTAAACACGTTTTCTGTAGACTCTTTTGTTTTTAAATATTATTAGTGTAGTCCGTGCCCAACATAAGGTTTAAACTGCCAGCCATTTATTTCGTATGATTGCCTGGTGCGTACAAAAGGCTAAAAGACTAGGTCCGGTAGAGCTGCAAGGGTGAGGAATGTACTCCAAGTAGGGACCGTGCTGAGTTAAACATTGAGATAGAGACATTGAGACAAACGTTGTGCGTCGTTTATCGTGTAATTAGTTTGGTATTTTAAAGGCAACAGCAGCAGCTGCAAGTAGCAGTAGCAACACACAGGCCTTCCCTTCTGTTCCACCTCCTCAATCCCTCAATCACCACCCATTTCAGCAATTGAGACAACTCAATTTTGGTTTATGCGTAGGTTCCAATTCTGACGCCCCACCGCTCAACGAACGCCCCCCAAATACTTGTTATCTGTAATGACAAATGTTTGCTTAAAAATCTTTTAATTGCACTTGGTTCGTTTTGGTTTTTCGTTCGGCTTGGTGAGGCGAGGGGAGGGGAGCGAGAGAGGCATTGGCATTGCCTCAACCGTCGGAGCTGATAAGCCAAATTAATCGCAGCACTTAAATTTTCATTTGGAATGTGCCTATGCCCCCGATTTCGATTTGGATTCCGATTCCATTCAGCGATTGAAACTGAAGAAGTTGAGTGAGTCAAGTGACTCCGTATTGAGGGTACGATGTACAAGGGAGTCTCGAAGGTAATCAATAAAGTAATCAATGACAGAATTGAAGTAGTAATCAAAAATGTCAACGAGCTAAGCGAATACAGAGAAAGAAATGAAGTCAAAAATGAAGTAGATAGAGTAATCGAGAGGCGATTTGTAACTACACTGAGAGTAAAAGTAGGAAAGTTAGTAGAGTTTGAAAAGCTGACATTATATTCAATAAAGTTTATGTTACTGGGTTAGGATAGTTACAATTTTGTCATCTAATCGCACTCCAAAAGTAATCAATTTATCGCTTAAGAGCTAGTCAGCTGACTCAGCAACGCAATCGAGAGGGTGAAAAGGGGAGAAACCCGTGTTGTAATTAATAATTGATTGATGAGCAAGCAACATTTAAGAGTTTGCTAAAACGGGAATTGCAAAATAAAACACAAGAAACGGGCGACCACCGGGGATTATCAAGTTTTTGGCTACACAGAGGTTTCCCGCCAGCTTAATCAGAGATGTGTGTGCCAGATGAGCGGAAGAGACAAAGACAAGGCAAGACAACTAACAAGAGAGAGAGAGAGGGGAAAGTGTAGGGGTCCAGTGGATCGAATGGTCAATTAAACGCAGCGAAGTTGCCTGATCGCTGGGAATAGATAATAGGACCTGGGCTGAACTTTATTTCAAGATAAGCGCGAAAAAAGATTGATAAAGAAAGGCCAAAATGAAATTGAACTGACGAACGAACGAACGAACGATGCAGAAGCACTTAATTAAGTGGGTGGAGAGAGAGAAGTACACAAAAGCGAAAAGGAGAGAGCGATGCTCAAAGCAATGAAGTAAAAGAAGTTGATGATTATTATCTGTGAAATGTTTTGTGCTTGGCACGAAATTGAAATCTGGCAAATCTTAAGTCGCAGCTGTCCCAAAATGGGCCATACAGTGCTTATACGGTTAAAGCTTCAGGCAATTGTACAAATATATATTATAGTAAAATTTTAGTTAAACCTTTTTGAAAACACATTTTTCTGTCTTTCTTTTTTTTTGTTTATATAAATAAATACTTTGTTTAGTTGATTTACTGTACCAGCCTAGCGTAATTGTCATACGTTAAGTCACAGAGGCCGCCGCCGCCGCCACCGATAACGATAACGATTATCAATGGGCACACACTTTTAAATATTAAGCAAAACAGATGGCGATAATATGTATATGTAATATAAAATTATAAGAAATGAGATTTTTCATTTTGATATTCAAACACAGACAACACCACAATCGGTGTGCGGAAGCGACCCTTTGATAGAGTACCGAGAAATCAGTGCTGCTAAGCGATAATTATCGCTAGTGACTCAAACTGGCTGAACAACAAAGATTTATAGCTACATTTTTCCATTCAATTCGTTATCAAATGCCAGGCGACAGCCGATTCTTATTTCAAATCGGCGGCCCCAAACTTCTGATGATTGTTGATTGGATTTGGAAATGTTTGCGTTACCCAAAACTGAAAATTAATTAGGCGTGTGCCAAGATATCAAGTCAACTTGCCTTGCCCCCCCCCCCCCCTTTCACTAGTTATCTGCCCGTTAAAGCTTAACTGACTGTTGCCAAAAAAAAACATCAGCAGCGAGGCAAACAACAGAGTGAAAAATGAAGATCGCTCAGCGATAAGCAAAGCTAAAAACAAATACAATATAGCTAAGTATATCTAAATTCAGGTATATACATATATGATATATACTAGTCGTATATATATGGTAGATACTTACTTTACGAGAGAGTGCGAGAGAGAGGGAAAGCGAAATACCCGTAGTTACAATCCGACAAGCCAAATCACATTGACATTTTTATCATTTGTTGAAAATCTTTTGAAATTGTTATAAAACAGCAACAGACGACGAGCAACAACAAAAATAACAACAACAACAACTAAAAATTGTTTTATGTATTTTTTGAGTTGTTGTTGCTACAATTTGTGTCGTTGTTTTTCAGTTCATTCTCATTTTGAAGCAAAGCGCGACAATCTAGCCATCAGATCTGCTGATAAGCGCGAGCTGTACAAATCATACAACAACAACAACAACAACAACAAACGCACAGCTGTTCAAGCTGTTGTAGCTTTTTTTATATATACATATATATTTGGGTTGTCTTTCAAAATGACTACGAAAAACATTATCGCCACTTGGTCATCAAATTTCGACTTTATTTCGATTGCATTCAGCGATTAGAACGTTTTTTTTTTTTTGTTTTTGTTTCTCGGACATGACAGCTGCCCCACGAACCCCTTTAGCACCTGCCCGCGTGTAACTGAAACCTTGATGTTGATTTGAGAGCTCTGAAAGTTGATCATAAAACAAGCCAAAATGGATCTCAATACACATTCCATTGCATTTAGTCATAGTAAATGTGATAAAGATTAAATTATAAATGAAACGAGTTTCGGTCATTGTTAGTGGTTTTGGTTGATTGTTTTGGTTGGAGCAAACGATATCAGTTTCACAGTGCTATAATCAGTGCTTGGAGGAAGGTTCTCAACTTTCAGCAGAATCAGGCTGCATTTAAAGTTGATAAAAGAGTTTTTACTAAATCTTGTTTAAATAAACGTTTTACCAATGACAAATATTTTTAAAAATTAAATCCTTGGGTTTAATAATGATGCAAACACTTAACAATCCAAAAGCAAACACAACATTTCGAAACGGATCTCTTATCTCTGTTAAAATACTTTAGATTAAGATTCATTATCCCTTAATTTTGCTTTGTAACAGGAATCAACCTTTCACTTATTATCAGTTGAACGCATCAATCAACTTGTTCAGTTGAGTAAGTGTATATGCCATGTTCGTTGTGGCACATGATAAAACTCTTAACGTTTTCCTGTTTCATTTATTTTTCGGTTTTTCTAAAATATCATATTATAAGCGATTGTTGTTTTATTTTTGTTGCCGTCGATAAGCCCGCTGTGACTCAAGATTCAAGCGTTCCCAAGTGCTTCCCGCCGCCGCCGCCGCCGCCCTTCACTCCGTTAAGCATTATCGCATTTGATATGCAAATGCGCTGTCCCAAATACAACAACAAAAATGAAAACAACAATGTTTGTTTTTTCGTACTTTGTAATGCAAGTTGTTGCTGCTGCTGCTGCTGTTAGTTGTTATTGTTATTTATCTGGTGATATTTCCTGGTACGATTTCACAAACAGTTAATGCAAAAACAAACAGCAAATAAAGAACATTATACAAAACAACAAAAGCTTATCGCGCTTATTAAACACACAATGTCAAAATGGCCAAAGCTCGTATCGAGCTTATCTGCTTATTTACTCTCATATGCAATGCAATCAACGCCATTCTCACTCTGACTCCCCCTCTCTATATCTTTCACTGCTATGTCGAAAAATGTTGCTCTCAATTGAAACTTTAACGGCGGGGCATCATCTCTAACAACAGTTGGGCAGCAGTGCCAACAGTTTTGCCAGCACAGGGTGGCCTTGATTTTAGCTAACGCTATCGTTGTTCTGCAACCTGAGCTTAAGCACTTTGTTTTTTATCAATTGCAATTGCAAACTGCACATTGTACATACAATACATATGTATGAATATCTTTTAGAATGTACGGTAAGTTAAGGGGGCCTTTGCTGCTATCAACAACGAACGCAAAACCAACTGTTAAACACGTACGCCCAGCGATTGTTGGCCAGTCCAAAGAGTCGATGTCGGCGCTGAGTTGAGACCGAAGCTCTACTTGGAAAATTTTGGAATTGTCACCCGCATGATGATGACACTCCAACAACAAAATTGTGCTGGTCGTGTCTGTGGTTGGGTGCACAATCTACTATTTTGTATACCCTAACCGTTGCTGGCAGCCAACAGTAAGACCTGAAAAGTCATGCATTATTGCTGTTTAATGTTAAGTGCAGCTTAAGTTCGGCATGGAAACGAGATACCAATTTCTATTTTGTTTTATTTTACAGATAATAACAAAGCACGCAGAACAGAACAACAGCTGGCAATTAACATAAAATTGGTGATAAGACGTAATTAAAATTTATAAAAATAATGTAAAAAAAAAGAAGGGAGTTAAAAATAAAATAACGCAAAGTGTTTATCTATGCCGTTGTCGACCTGTGGCCCAGCAGCAGCAGCAGCAGCAGTCACGATTGCCCAACACTAAGTCGGCAAAGCGTTGCCGTATCGGAAAACGAAACTTAACAGCAACAACACCAGCAACAAATATACAACAGCAAACACAGAACGCAATACTTTTGCACAGTTCTCGTTTACTGCTGCTGCTGCCTGCCTGCAGTTGTGATAAAAGTTTATCGACTGCGCGCTTTAAAGCTATAGAAAATGTTTGCAAGCAACAACAAGAACAACAACAACAGTTAGCAATAAGAATCAGCAGCAGCAGCTGCAGCCATGTGGACGGCGCCGCAGCAAGTGTGCTAAAGATAAATATGCAAAGTGCAGAGAGAGAGTGAAAGAGAGCAAAGAAGAGCGGGGGAGCGCTAAGGGCTAGCGCTGTTAAAAATGTGCATGAAGTTGGGTTAAACGGGAGTCGTGTTATTTCTAATGTAAAATCACGAGTAAGCGCGAAGGATCGTATTTAAAAACTGCAGTTCAGTTCCAAACGACTTAAAATTAAATTTTAATACCAAAAGCAAAGCTTTTAAAGTTAGCTGATATTACAAATATTTTAATAAAAAGTTCCGCAAAATAGTAAAAAATATATAAATAAAATAAAAACGATAATATAAAACCATTATTTATGCATTGTTAATTAATAGCTTGCCAAATATTATATTGTGCTTGTGATTTATGATTTTGTTATCTTTTCAGTAAAAAAAATTCAACACGTGCACATCTCTAGCAAGAAGAAAGCAAATGGCACAGGTGCAACAATAGCAACAACAACAACAACAGCTGCATAGATAAGCAAGCTAATTTATCGAAACTGTAGACGTCGCTCACTTTGCCGATTATGCAGAGTGTACAAACACACACACACACACATTGATATTATATTCAGTCTTTTGTTGTTGTTATCCAGTGGCATTTCTTCGAGTTTTTAGTTTAATTTTACGACTGAGGTGATATCATTGCATACAAGAAATAACAACAACAAACAAGAACAGCAATAACTAAATCCAACTCAACCTGAACTCCAAAACGTGCTCGCGATAAGGAGTTTAGGCAAGGGGGTTTGGTTGGCGAAGGGGCTTTGCAGCGATTAGCCAAGCAACATTTGTGGCACGTATTATTATCGATTCCAATTGGACTCGATAAAAACGTACATGCATATATCAAATGGCAAAAAACAACCAAATGTAATTAGTTAAAACTAATAATAAGGTGTGACCAGCTGCCCCTTCGATCACAAACACTCCCCAAATGCTCCAAATGCCCCCGCCGCCCGACTTGTCTTGCTTGGTGTTAACAAAGAAATTTCATTTCAATAAAGTTGCAAGCACAACAAATTAAAATCAAGTTGACATTCACATAGTTTTTACTTGTTGTACTTCAAATACCCTGTAGTTGTTGAGCAAGAGTTTAACTAGTTTGTGTGTGTAGTAAAAAAAACTGTGAATTAACATTCTAAAGTTTATCGGCCTTAGAAGAGAATGAATGTAGCTATAAATGTAAAAAGAAGTTAAATAATTTTGTTATCGAATTTTTAGATGAATATAATATTTGATTTTAAGAATCCAGTTTGTTTTGCGTGTATAAAAAAAGCTTTTTCAAGCTACAAAACTTTAAATGTAAATTTAATTCGCCGAATATGATTTGTAGCTAGGTGATAATTCTTTATATAGACGAACTAGTTCTTATTTGTAGATTAGAATTGACCAAATTTGAGGGATTGATTTTCGTATTATTGAATTTAGTATTTAAATACTTTGGCAAAAACCCTATCATCAGACAAACAAACTGCTAGTCGATCATTCGATATTTATGAAACACTTTTTTTGAGTGATTCTTCCCCCTTTCCAAAGCTGCTGTTTTAGCCCCCTTCCACCCGCTTTCGAACACAGTTCGTTCACACGAAATGGAAAGCCCAAAAATCAAAACTATTACAAGCTGACAATGCGATTTAATAAAAACATGTGTAAAGCTTTGCTCAAAGAGGAGGGGCGGCGGCATGTGTGGATGAAAAAGAGGTAAGTTAAGCTAGTAGTAAAGTGCTTGTAGTAACTCACCTTTATTCAACGGCTTTGGATTCGACTGTTTGCGTCGTGACATTGTTTGTTGGGAAACCAATGCTAAATGTTTGGGTGGCCCCCGTTAATGTAGAGAGAGCTAGCCTGTTCCCGGAGGATAAGCTGCGTCTACATTAAATCAAAGGTCTTCTTCTTCTTAGTTTTAGCCAGAGTTGACATTTACCGGCGGACAAAATATTCACACACTGCTACAAACAATAAACACACACACACACACACACACTACAACACTATATAATTTTCCAATTGTGAATGCAAATTCATGCTTGGCAGTCACAAATACAAATATCAATAGATTATTTAATTTCCATGCATTTATAGTATTTATATAGATTGCATGACCTTTTGCCGCGTTTATTAAATATATTTTAATTAATTTTTAACGAGGCGCGCGACGATCGCGACAAACTCACATAACGGAATTTCCGAACTGATATTGCAAGCTGATTGGAAACAAATTGAATCAGTTACAACAACTATGACATTTTCAATCAGTAAGTTTGCTTTTGTTTGCTTATATTGTTGTTTTTTTTGTTATTATTATTATTATTATATTGCTGTTGTCGCGTGGTTGCGTCGGCGTCGGCGTACCATTTGCGTTGCGTAGGCGTTACTTGGACAAGCGACGTCCGAACAGTGCAAAGTCTTGTTCACAACTAAAATACTGCCAACGCGTGTTACGTAGTTGTTGTTCGTTGGTGCGCTTCGCTGCGCTGCTTCAGTTGGAGCCGTTTGGGGCGCTGTGGCCAACTGGCAAAAGCTCGCAGCATAAAACCGGTGGCGTTGTCGTCGTCATCTCTTTTTCTCTCTCTCTCTCTCTCATTTTGTGCGCGCGCATTCTCTCGCAGCTTTTCCATTTTGTTTTTACTTTATTTTTCATTGCGACGCACGCCGTGCCGTCTGTTTCGCTTGTTGATAAGAATCAAAACAAAAGGCCGAAACACTCAACGCACGTTTCACACTTGCACACATTGAACTGTTGTGGTTGTTTGCATTGGTTTTCATTTGTTTATGGCTTGTAACAGCTGCAGGTTGTTTTTTTTTTAATTGAGACACAATTTTTCAACACTTTATAGCGCTTTTATTGCTATTTGCGAGCAAAACCGGCATAAAACGCGTGCACAGCGCAAAGGCGGCGAATTACAATGCAGCTGTTCGCTGCGCCACAACCTCATTTCGCCGCGTTCACCAAGTATCGCTTAAAAGTTATATCGCAGCGGCTATCGATAGCTTAGCTTGCTTGTTAGTTGGCAACGCGTGCTGAACAGTGCTAAAAGTACTAAAGCATGCTTTTGGGCGGCGGCTATAAATTTAAATATCATATTTAAAAATTGTTTATTAAGTCTTTATTCAATAGTTTGAGAAACCCATTGAAATGAAGTTAGCCAAGGTATCCGCAGTTAAGCATATCGAAACTCACTCTAACGTTTATTATATATTTGCATTTTATTCTTATTGGCTTACAATATTTGGTTTTTTCTTTTGTTTCATTTTGGTTTTTGGGTTCTTTTTTGCCTTCTAATTTGCACCTATTGCATTTTAATGGAAATTTTTCCGTTGCCCTTTTTTGCATTGGACGCACATAGATTTGAAAAATGCTGACAGCAACGGAAATGAAAAGCTTCCTCTTCTTAAAAACTCGTGAAAATGCAAAAAGGGACATTTACCATAAAAGGGGGGGAAGGTGGGGTGAAGGGTATTTTTCTGCGGGTCTCGTTGCAAATTGGAAATTTATGCATGACAATAAATATATGGGTGCGACAAAGAAAAAAATATTATACGGCATAAAATAATCCACGCTAACATATGGCGCACCTGATTAGCGGGCGGTTAGCGGTTAGCATAACTCAGACGTAACCCCAACCCCCTCTCCACCTTTTACACTTAGCCCGCCCGCCTCTTGCGGTCATTGGTGTGACCATCAGCGGCTAATGAAGTATTCGCCCCGTTGGCCTTCGTTGCGTTCATTCGCCTTCACTTTTCATTCTTTTGTATTTTGTTTTGCTTTTTTATTTTTGTTGCCGTTTTTGGCTGACGATTTTTTAATGTTTTGATTTATTTTGTATTTTTTGGGCAATGCAATTCGACATTCGCCCGAAAAAAAACCCCATAAATACCATCGGTTAGAGGTTTGTGGCAGCTAAAACCATGAAAATACATATTTGAATCTGTTTCTCAAGGATCTCATTACCATTATATCTTTATGCAACAAAATTGTGAAAATTTTTTTTTATTATAGTTTTTTGTTATTTAAATTTGTGAAAAACCAGTTTTTAATAATGTTATTAACTACTCTTTTCACATTTTCTGTAGATATTTTTTAACTTAAAATCAATTACATTTACAATTAATCTAGAAATGTTTTAAATTTATAGTTCTCTTAATTTTATAAGGTTTTTCTCATTCTGTAAATATTTTTTTTATTAATTTTCCCATTTAAATTACTTTTTTGATCTTTGTAACATTTTTTTTTTTTTTGCAGGTTGAAAGGAAAATGTTTATATAAAACGGCAATTGTATCTGTGCCTGAAACTCTGATTACACTTTTATCTACATATATCTGCAACCACACACATTTAAATACACACATATGTACATGTGTATGCAAGTGCATTACACTCGCGGCCAAAAGCGTACAGCTTGCAGGTCAAGCAACTTCCTCGGCTCGAAATGCTTGTCGCATTTGTTGCTTGTCGAGGTTGATGTTGTTGTTGTTGTTGTGACTGTCGCTGTCCACTTTACGCTGACCGTGGCCATAACTGACTAAATTGTATCGCATCGATATCATTGACCCAAGGGTGCACTTACCTTGTGCTCCTGTCATTCAAATCGAAATAAATATTTTTTTACGCTGTAATAAAAAATTTTAATTAAGGGGAATATTGTGTCTGTAGACAAATGTTTGTAAGCGAAAAGAATTACGATAGCAATAAAAAATAATATCAAATTTCATATAACTTAAAAAAAAAATTTCTTTTGATACAAAAACAAATAGTTGAAAGTTTTGAAAACCCTTTAAAACTGATTAAAATCTTAGTTTTAACTTAACAGCATTTTTCAACATTTTCTCTTCAAACAGAAGCTGATAAAGTTAAAGAACAAAGCTAAAGTCTAATTTATTTGGCACAAAAATAAGTTCCATAATAATTTTCAACATTTTTCATCAATTCCTTATTAAAAACAGAGTACAACTTAAGTCCTTAACGCTGCCTTATGTTTCAAATTTTAACTTATTTATATTTGTTGGCAATGAACTTCTTTGCTTGGGTTTTTTAGGTGCAATGATCTGCGTTCTGTTGTTGCTCCAGTTGTTGTGTCCAGCCCTGGTTCTTGAGCACACACAGACACAGTCGACAGTCTCTGCCTTTAACCTTGTTTGCCAGACAGATATCTTTCCCGCCGCTCAGCGAGAGAGCAACAATCGAAAAGAGACAACAACAACTGTCGCTGTTTACAGTTCAACTGCTTTTTAGTGCGTTTCACGCCCCGTTATTTAACAGAGACAATGATCGTTCTGTCAATGATCATTAGCATCGATGCATAAATTAAAAGAGCTGATGAAATTTCACAGACGCATCGCATAAGCAGCCCAAGAAAAGTGCACAAACGACGATATAAAAAACAAAATTTGGCCAACTCAAAAACAACAACAACAAAAAGGACAAATAAAAACTGAAAATGATGCAGTTATTTTTACACGCCTTTTGTTGTTGGCGTTACAAGGCAAACGCTACGCCCACCAAAACCACAAAACTAAATGCTGGCCAACAGCTTGGGCTCAAAGTCCATTTGGCCAGCCTTTTGATTTGGCTATTTATAAAGCAACAGCAAACAACAACAGCAACAACAACAACAACAATAATAGTATTAATGAGAAAGCATAGCAAAAATGCATTAGTTGTTGTTGCTCTTTTGCTCTCAGCTGCTAATTAAGGTTGTTTGTGTGTGTGTGTGTGTGTGTGTGTGTGTGTGTGTGTGTGTGTGTGTGTGCCTGCCATTGCGGTAGGTTCGCGCTTTGGCGCACGCTGCGTATGATCAATTTGTATAAACATACACAAATGAACCTTAATTTGTTTTAGGTTATACAATGAACAAACATAAATCACGCATACGAATCGTGTGGCATGAACTTTGATTTACTTTCTTATCTCGCGAGCCAATTTTAAAGTCAGCTTCGTCTTGGCATTGCTATTTATAGCTTAATGACAGTTAAATCAAAATAACACCAGACAAAATTATATTTAAATTATTAAAGAGATTGTTTAAAGATGCTGCTGCAAGATTTATAATAATAATCCTATCTGAAATTTCAATAAAACTGTTTTAATAAACTTTTTCGACAATAATCAAAATAAATTTCATTTTATTATTATAATTTAAACTGCTGTTTGATATTCCTTATATATGTTTAAAATATATTAACGAAAAATAATAATAAAAGTATAAGTAAATTTCTTATATCTTTTTATTTTATTTAGTCCAGCCTGATTGGCTTCAGACATTAAAATATTAGTTTTAAGTTGCTTTTTCCGATTCCCCATTTGTCGTTTATTTTATTTTTATTCAATTCTCATATATAAAATGAATGAAATATTTGCCAGCCAATTAGTTTCTAACGCCTTTTCGTTAACTAATCACTTTTCTACTATAACACACACACACACACACACACACACACACACACATGAGTGTTAACACCTTCAACATCAATCTTAATCTAAATGTGCTACTATAATTTCTCAATAATCTGTAGCACGATCTGTTTGTAAGCATTTTTGCTCAATGCATGACATCATTCCAAAGTTCAAATCAATATAATAATTGTTAATGCTGTTGTTGTTGCTGTTGTTGCTGATATTGCGACCGGCCTGTTTTACATTTAAGTTGTTTTTGTTTTAACACTCATCACTTTAAATCCGTTCAGGGTCTGGGGCTGGCTGGTTCAACGTATTGTGAATTTATATACATATATATATTTTTTGCGCGTTGACCTTTTTGGTTTGCAAAAAAACCAAAAATATTGTGTTTTGCTGTCATTTTGTTGTTTGTTACTTGTTATTGTTGTTGTTGTTGTTTGCGCGATTGTCGCTTCCTCCTCTGTTGTACATCAACAATACAGTTGTCCTTGCCAAATGCCAACGCCTCGCATAATAATAATAAAGCCACAAACCAAAAAACAAACCCGAAAATGGAGAATGATCTTGAGCCTGGTCAAAGGCCTTTTGAGTAACCTTATTCCCTCTCTCTCTCTCTCTCTCTCTCTCTCTCTTTCAGTCTTTGAGGATCATCCGATCGATTTATGGCCCCTATAACTTACAAAGCACACGTTGTACATAATTTACAAAAATATGTTAATTACTTTTTTTCGAATTTTTTCCATTGAAAATTGCTTTTGGCCACGTTTTAATAAAAAAAAAGCTAAGAGCTCTATTTGCAAGCTATTTCTGGACAAGAGGGAAAGCGAAATAAAATGTTGATAAAATTTTTATCTTGATTTTATATACCCTTAAGACATTAAATTAATAAACAGCAGGGTGTATTAAAGTTTAATGTGTGAAAAAAAAAAACAAATAATAAACAATATTTAAATTTTATTAATAGAATAATGTTAAGAGTTAACATTAAGGAATATAATTTTCCAAAAATATTAGGAATTAAAGCGTTTAGCTATATTTAAAATGAAATATTCATTAAAACAAATTATAATAACAAAAAAATAATATTTTCCCGTGCTAATAATGTAAAATAATATTTTACACTTTTACTTATTTACAGGGAAACTTTCTAACGTTAGCAATGCTAACTATTATATCAACTAGTCTTCACCCCACACCATTTTACAAGGTATTGGCTAGTCTATAAAGCCATTACATTATTATTTTTTATTAATGGAATCGCACCGCCGTCAGCGGAAAATAAAAATATATATTTTAATAGGAGCGACTCGTGCTTATTTTTATCAACAACAAAAACAGGTTAAAAAGAAAACTAAAATAAATGTGCTTTAATTGTTGCATGAAATCAGTTTTGATTTGATTTTGCCAAAAAACAATACACAAAAAACTAAAGAAAAATCATTTTTTAATTTTTTTTTTATCAATCAGCAATTGTATTTTAATCTACTTTGACTTTGAATGGTTTGCTTAATACAAATTCAAATGGGTTTTAATGCTGGTCAATCAGCCATGGTTGAATTTTGCACTTAATTTTTGTTTTTTAAAAGTTCCATACGAACTTTTAAGACCTGTTTTACAACCGCACGAAAAACCAACCCAAAAAAAACAAAAATACACACAATTTGCAAAATAAATCTATTTCTTTGATCTGCAGTCAAAATTAATGTATTTGTATTTTAATAAATGTTTTGAGATGCTAAAATGTAAATGGGCTAGAAAAAAATAAAATTAATTAAAAAAAGTATACTTATAAATTTATAAGTTTATTGAAAAATACTTTAAAATTAATTTACAACAAAATCGTTCAAAAAAATTATTTAAAAAATTTGTTGAAAAATGTATAATATGTATTGTTTTGAGGGTTTTTTAAAATTCTCTTCAAATTTTTCCATTAAATACTCTATTTAAAATTGTTTCCATAATTTTTTTTAGTGAAATGTTTGAAAAGATATTTATAAATTAACACTTTTCTTTTCGTCAGCAGACAAAATATCAACAACAATTAATAAAATGATCAACAAATAAACTACTAGAAATAAGCAACTTGAAAGTCTTAAAAATCTTCATTGAAAAATCATAACAACCATTTTCCATCAAAAACTAAATTCCCACCTTTTCCTAACACAAATCGCTAACAAATCAATTTTAAAGTGAGTAATAAGAAGACTTTGTGGTGCAATATTTAGAAATGACTCAAACAAGACTTCAAATACAAAACAAACATCTGCCTAAAAAAAAACATAATAATAACAACGCAAATTTTAACTAATTTAGGAAGTAGAAAAACACAAAATGAGCTTAAACTTAAGCTTAAATTACCTTTGTTGCACAAACTTTTTGTTGTTACGATCAAAGAGTCATCGATATGTTAATAACCTTGCCAGAGTTTATCTAATTGTTATCAATTTTGACGATTTTATGCCACATGACGTATACGCAATGTGTTTTGTTAGGGGCGTTAAATGTCATTTGTGGGTCGATAAATGCCCGTTGGGAGATGAGTGTTGTTTGTTTACTAAGTTGTTGTTGCTGTTGTTAGTGTAAACCCTTGGAGGCTCGTTGCTTGCGAGCAAAACAATGGAAACAGCCCAAGTGCGCTTCACTTTTGTCCTCCAAAAAAAGAAAAAAAAAAAGCATACATATTAACAAATAAACAGCTTAACTAAAGAACCATCCAAAACACACCTCTAGGCATTTTTTGTTGTTGCTGTTTTTTTGTTGAAATTGTTTTTGTTCTCACTCGCTCTCTCTCTCTCTCTCTTTCTTTCTTTTGTTCGACTTTCAGTCGATATTTTCAATGTCTGTGACGAATGTCGCCGCATGACGATCAACATGGGTGTGTGTGTGTTTGTGTGATTGTTATGTTATCGCTGGCATGTGCTTGAAATGATTATTCGTATCCACGCATCGATTGAGTGACCAATTCAATCGTCTGGCCAATTGAAGCTCATGTTTTTTCTCTTTTTTTTTTGCATTTCTGGGTAGCAAATTAAAGCAAGTTAAGGCAACCGATTAAAGGCATTCGGTATGTAATCATTTATTAACATTAATAAATAAATCAATAAATATGAATTTCAAACTGTTGGGAGGTTTTCTTTCTTGTTTGACTTAAAATAAAATAAAAAATATAAAGATAAATTTTTTCTAGCTATCTTTATAAACACAGGCAGGGCAAGAAATGTTGTCAAAACTCCCAAAAAGCTGTTTAAATATTTAAGCCAGGCAAATGATAAAGAGTTTTTCAAGTAATTTCCTATTTAGGCATGCTTTAACGGTTTTTATATGTAGGAATCCCCAAAGACAATAATGAAATACGACTGCCTTTTGTAGCAACTCTACTGTTCTTTTGGATAAATATAGAAAAGTAACACAATACACGCTTTAAATTCGTATTCTCTACGTGCTTAAATAGACTTTAGTTTTATTTTAGTACGGTATAAAATACTATAAATGTGACTTTCATTCAACGTGCACAAATGAAAAATTCCAGATAGACTCATTCACAAACTAAATCGATTGAATGTCAACCATAGATGATAGATAGACAATGGCAAACTGCACTCGAAAGGCATACATTGTAGCACCCCCCAAAATCCCCTACAAAATTAATCAGAAACCCATTCCGAATAGCCCTGGACGGCTCATATCAGCAATGAAATCTATTGAAAAACTTTCCCACCACCCGCCAGCAGCTACTCTTTTTGGGGCACACGCCGCTTTGATAAGCGAACTCGACTTTCACGTTCCGCCACAGATAAGGGCGGCACTACGCCACGCCTCAATTTCTATCATGCACTGACCACCTGGGCGGCCGGCATACATATACAATCTTATCTTTCACGCTCTTTGCTTGCCCCCGCGTCTTAGGGGTAGAGGGCTTGGCCTTCGCCACAATATAAAAGCCGGACAAAATTTGGTTCGCACGTCATGCAAATTGTGAATAACACAATTAGAACAGCTCCGTCTCTCTCTTACACTATCTCTTGCTCTTTCACTCGCTATATCTTTATCAGCAAATCTATTTGTGACAATTTATACTCTCTCTTTCTCTTTCTGTTTCTCTTTCTGTTTCTGCCAAGTGTTAATTGTTCACGTTAACTTCACGTGCTACTCAGCTGTAGAGCGATCGACATCGTCAACACCATCATCATCGTTATCATCATTATCAAGTTTGTGTATAAAATGTATATGGTTTTTTTCTGGTTTCGGGCTAGGGAGCAACACCTCCGATTGTCCCCCACACACATTAGACGGCTGCGATTTATTTTTGTTTGTGCCATTTATAATTATTAATTTATTTTTAATTTTTTATTGAATGTCCTGGATACGCATTTAATAACTAAAGAGGGTACAGTTGTGCGTATATATCAATATCAATAAATATCGATATCGATAAATCGTTAAACTTCTCACGAACCCAGGATCTATCTATAGTTGCAGTTTACAAATCTTATAGTTATCGATAACCACTTATGTACATATCGATACAAATCGATATCGAGAAACGCTTTTGAAACTTAAAACGACATTTTATTACTAAAGAGAGTATAGTTGTGCATGACCTATATAATATCGATAGTTATCGATATCAAGAAACCCATTTGTTACTTCAAACGATAGTTTTTTTTTAAAACTAATTATGCAAAACAATTATATTTTCAATATTGAAGGCAAGTAAAAGAAATTTCCTCTCTCTTGAACTTATTACAGGGTAACTACCATTCAGGTACTCAAAAAAAAACAATTTTACTCATTTCATCTCGTATTGATGTTGTTTTTTGTTGATTTTCCAATGTTTACTACTTATGATTCGGATTACGTTTATAATGATCATCAGCACAATGATGATGATGAGCTGAACTTTTGTTTATATATGTTTGTACTACGTTTTATTTTATAGTATATTATCGCCTTCGTAGACGAGTAAAAACAAAAGCAATTCTGTCACTGTCCCATTAAAGGCTTCTCTCTCAACGTGTGAACCGGTTCAGGGACAGTCAACTCAAATTGTTGTCGCTATTCTGTCATCATCGTCTTTTTTTCCGTCCTGTTCACGGACAACAACTTTTAAGTTCAGATGGAATACAGATACAATGTGTTTTTTTTTTTTTTTTTGGCAAGGCCAGGAACTGGGCCAAGGTTAGGCAAGCCAGAATAATGCCGCCGGGGAAAAACAGACAGACAAAGCGACAGAGAGAGAGAGAGAACAGAATCAGGTAAAAAGGGGAATGCCAGTCGAAATCAAGGCAAACCGAATGCCAATAATAATAATGATCAACATCAGCCTCGTCTAGGGAGAAAACCTTGAGGAACTATTTCGTATGTATTTCCATTGGAAACTTAAACGAAGGTTGTTAAAAAAAACAAGATGCCCAAAATTAATTAAAGTTCTCAGCTTATTTAGAATTCTACGTTCCGATAGAGGAAATTGTTTACGCTTGGCTTGACGCCACGCGGCAACTGGCACGTAGGCCCCCAAACCAGTAACAGATGAGAGGGATCAGCTTTGTTTTGTTTTTTGATGTGGGCAAACACACAACTAAAGATTCTTTTGTCATGGCTAATTATTCTTCAAAATTGTCTATATACCAAAATTGTGTTGCTTGATGAATGACATTAAACAAACACTGTGGAATTCTGGAAGTTTCTACAAAAAGTTAAGGAAAAATATATTTTTATTTGAATTGCCTTTGGGAATTTTCTACAAAAGTTAAGGGAAAATTTATTTGTGTGTCAAATAACAATTTGAATTTTAGACAAATATTTTTCTTGAAAATTCGTTTCTTTTGCAAGTTTCTTCATTTTATCGAGAATTTTCTTGACCAAACTCAACACACTATTTCTTCAATTACACAGTGTACACTGTGAATTTGTTGGGAAACATTATTTACTTATATTTTATTTGTAATTTTCAGCTTAAAAGATTTCACATCAGGGCCAACTAGTTGTTTACTTGAACAACTGATATCGATACCACACTTAAATTGATTTGTAGCGCTTATTTAATTATAATAATACTAAATTATATTTAAATTTATTGGCAACCTCACGAAAAAGGAGCTTTGTTTAATTTTGACATGAAATATTCACTGTGAAACACAAAATGGCGTCATGGAGGCAAATTTGTGAGGTTTTTTGTGAGGCGCGTGTAAAATAAATTGCGGCAAAAATACTAGTTTGGTGGATTTACCCATTTACCATTTACCCATTTACCCCATACATCATATTCGCAACTCGCAAGCTAAAAAAATCAACAAAAAAAATAAAGACATATTTCACACAACAAAACCGAAACAAATAGCGAAATGTGAACGACTTGGACAAAAAAATTGAAATGAAAATGAAAATTTGGGCAAATTATACGTTGTGTTGCTGTGTCAAAATTTAGAACTTTCACGAACATTTCTTTAGATATGTTTGCCAGCAACTAAGAGGCGAGTTTCTTGTCCTATTTGTATACATGTGTGCTATTTGTTCGGCTGACGTCACGCTCACCTGTAATTGACGTCCGAGTAGAATGATAGGAACAAAAAAAAATATGACAACCTCGACTCAGCTTGGGGCATAACTCACAAATAAAATTACCCAGAAATCACCAGCACACTTGTTCGCTTGTTTGCCTGCTCGTTCAAGCTTGTTAATAAAGCATACGGTTGAGAGGCCTTGAACCGTAACCCGATGGCCCTGCGACGTCATTGGCATTGCTGCTGCTGTTGATGTTGCTTCTTCTTCTTCCGTTTGACCTTTTTGAAGCAACAGGAGGGAGCAGCGTGTGACGTCACGAAACGACAGTGTACGTAACCAATGCATGTCAGCTTGCGTCAATGCGCACTCTCTCAATTGGATAAACTCTCTCTTCGTTCTCACACTCTGGCCTGGCTTAATGTCTGGCAGCCCTATGTGCGTCGGTGACTGCCTACGTGTACTGGATTAGGTGCGTGGGCACATGGTGAACGGGGGGACGCTCTCTAACTCACTCTCTCTATGGGTGGTAAAATTGTACGTTAATACATGTCAAGGCAAAAGTGTGGACAAATCCCGCACTGAACTTGAACAGCCGCCTGGAACCGGAATAATTTTAGATGCCCTTCGCAATGATGATTAAATTGAACGTATATAGCTCTGGCAAATTAAATAAACAAACACACACGAATACATAACTACACCCATATCTATGTTTAACTTTGTATTTGATTTGTAGAGGAGGGCCGCACCTCTCGCAAATGGGGTATTCTTTAATTGCGTATTGCGCACTTTGCATTCGAAATACGTACATATTAATATTATAAGAATAATCAGACTCACTGCAGCAGGCAATAAGAAGAAGAGCAGGCAGTCCATTTACACGCCCACGAAACTTTATTATTACACTTGAGTTCCGTACAGAAAATTTATACAAACACGAGTTTCGATTCCGTTTCCACTAACAAACAAAACACGCAACAACGAACACCTACACCCGCAAACATTCAAGCACACTGGCACACACACACACACAAGTATAGACAACTGGCAGTCAGTAATAGAGAAACAAGCACGCCGCCTTCTAATTCCTCTTCCCCTCGTTTGTCCGAAACGGCCTATACTAACCGGACGAGTATCAACAAATGTTCACGTGAACACCATGAGGTCAACGCGTGATACACAGTATGATAATTCACAGCACACAGATACATCTATAAACAAGCACACACATACTCTCTTGGCGTGTTTATTTTTCTTTCGTATGGCGTGCTAGTTTTAGTATCGCTCAGCGTTGCTTTCAACCCTGTTGTTGTGTTTGTTGCGCAAGAGCGCCACAATGAAATAGCCACAGCTGTTTGATGGGACTCTCTCACACTCTGTCTTACGCTCTTTGGCGCTCTACTGATTGGATGGTTGTACGAGCCCCTTTTTGCTTTTGTGAAACTGTTACGGGCCGGGCAGCGTTGCCAGATTCAAATGATGATATTTGGATTTGGCGAACACCTGTCTTATTGTTGGTAACCAGCTACTTAACGTGGGCATCAATTTATCATGTTGATCGAATTTGGTTGAACAAAATTGTAGCCAATTTGTTTTGTAGCTGGCAACTCTGTGTGCCTCTCAACTGGTGAGCGTATGACGGGTTTCGCCCATTAATAAAAACTGTCTGCCTTTGAACATTTGTATAAGTTTTAAGTGTTAGCTGCCCCCATGCCAGACATAACACTAAAAAGCTAATGTACATGCAAATGTATGCAGTAAGGTCGATATTTTAATGCTCTGTCTGTCTGGCAAAAGCCACTGACCAGTTGAAGCTACAGCCTGTTTTATTATTTTCTTCATCTTCTTATTTTACTTCATCATCCAAATACGCTTAATCACGAACTTCCGTAGCAACAAATGCGTCAGACAGACTCAGCTTAAGCATTTGCCGCCTCGTCAATGGTAATGCGGCCAGGCCTCAGCCATGGCTTCGGGGTGTGTCTGTGTGTGCCTCTCTCTCTCTCTTTCTACAGTTGTACGTGTGTGTGTGTGTGTGTTTTGTCTGCTGTTGCCTTTGACTGTTCACGCTCCATGTGCATGAACGGCAGCTATGAATAGATAGCCCCCAGTGGAATTTTGTATTTTTCCCACTCTCCACGCCCTATTCGACTCAACAGCGAGGTATAAACAGCTGATGACGTCCATGCTTTCGTTACGTGCTCGTTTGTCTGTATTAGTGACGCTGCCTTCTTCATCGTTTTGATTTTGCTGGGGCCCTGCGTGGGCATAGACCTGACCTTTTGCCAACGCCACACGGCCCTCACACGCTACAACTTCAAAATGTCAAACAGCTAGGTAGTTGCGGGGGCGGCAGAGGTTCCCACGTCGCAACTGCCTGGCAGCAACAAAAAAAAGCTGTACTTACAGAAACAGTCGAATCCTCTTGCTTGGTTCGATTGCACTGCGTTGTTGATGACGATTTTCTGGGCACCCCGCGCAGCCAGCCCCACTTCCAAGTGATTACGTCGACAGCATGCGCTGCTCCACTCTCACGCGTTGTCTGTATGTGTGTGAGTGTATGTGTTCGCTGCGACTGCGACTGCGATGGTCTGGTGGAAGCTCGTAGTTTGAATGTTGTTCATTCGTCTGTTGAATTCTGAACGCTACGGTTCGTTCACACGGAGCCGCATCAAGTGAAAAATAAATAAGAAACTTTTCAAAAACCAAATAATCTTGTTCAAATTAAAAGTTCTAACATAGCCCAAGATTGAGATAAGGTGATAAGGCTGCCACTAAAAGGAATAAGAAAAAAAGAAATTGAAAGAAAAACAAGTACAGACTCCAGCACACCTGGAATCTCTCTTTGTGCAGGTGCTAAACAGACGTCAAGTGAAGCAAGTGCAAAGTGCAAAAATATATATTTTTTTAACAACTTTTGCAACAAGCAATTTAAAAGAAAGAAAGGAAACAAAAAACATACAAAAATGGAAATGGATACGTTGCTGCTGCCTTCGCCGCCTGCAACACCCCCGCTGCGGGATAACAAAATTGAAAACGTAAGTTCCCAAAGTGAGTCAGAGCTCAGATAAAAAAAAAATAAAGAGATTGACCTACAAAGTAAATGCATTAAATGAGAATTGTATTGCTTAATGCAGTACAGACTAATTAAAATTAAATGCGAAAAATGCAGCCCTGCGGCATACTTATATACTTGCGTATAAAAAATATACACGGCCTAGCCGAACAGTGAATTCCCGCAATTTTCGTTTGCCCCCGCCCAGACAGTAGAGACGCCTTCGCTTGTGACAAATCACGCAACAAATAAAAAACATGGCATGGGCAAGTCAAGGCATAAAGTGTATTGCCGTTCACTTGCGCTCATCATGTTTCTAAAAACAAAAGTCTCGCATCTCGCTTGTACCTATTGAACGCTATGCGATCACGCAGCGGGCACGCTTTCACGTGAACACCGCATGCACAGCGAGTGATACAAACACACACAAGTACAGACTAGAGGCGAACATTGGACTCCACGGCAATGTGGAGCTGTCGTAGTTATTTGCCTGCTTTGCTGTTGTTTTTGTTGCTGAGAGCGCCTCGAACCAAAGAGAGCGCTTGTGAGAGCGACCATGCTGACGTAGTCAGAGTATATTGTTTGAGCGCATTTCTAAGTGTGTGTGCGTGTGAAGGTGAGCTGCCAATTATAGGCGGCAAGCGGCAAAAAAACAAACAAAGCCAAAACCAAGCCCCAGACAGGCAGAGCGACGCGACTTGACGTCGACTGAGGCAGCTCATATAAAATATGTCACATTTTTTTCTTCACCCGCTTATCTGAAGCACAAACAAAAAACGCACTAGCTACCTATGGCTACATACGTATGTATGTATGTACATACAAACGCATACACGTGCCGAGCCCATAAAAATATTTCAAGCGTTGTAAAATTATGCTGCCTGCTTTTGGGCAGCGCTTTAAAATGTTTTGCAAAATTTCTGATAAATTTATGACCAAAATGTCATTGCACAAGTTCAAGAAACTGGCTTATAAAATACAAATCGTTTATGAAAGCCACCCAAAAACAAACAAAATAATATTATACGATGCGACGCGTCGCAACGTGCATTAACCCCAAAATGCCGCCTGAGGGCCGCCTCAGTGGCGGGTTAAGGTTAAATGTGAATAGCCTTGTAAAACGTCAACATCAACGTCGACGTCGACGCCCCCGCACATAATTAGCGAATATTATTTTTTAACACTCGCCCAAAAGTTATTGTAGGTCAGCCACACAAACAAAAAGTGAACGCGTTTATTGAACTTTTATACTAATTCCTCTCTCTCTTTTTTTTATTTTCTTCACTTGCAGGCTGCAAAGGACAAACAACAGGTGAATGAGAATTTGCTGAAGGCCAAACTTAAGTTGGTGGCAAATCAAAAGAGCCAAAAAACTGGCATCATCACACCCAATCCCTCGGACACGGAGGATGATGTGGCAGATATGCGTGCGCCACCCAGCAAAAAGGCACGCTTCGAACAGCCAGCGATCACATTGACACCCCCGCCCGACAAGCCGGAGGTGAAACATGAACTCGACCAGGATTCGGATGCACAGGCGCAACAACGTGTCAGTGTCATAATGCGTGTAAACAGTCTGGGCACCGTGGAGAACAGTTGCAGCACCAATTCCAGCTCAGTTGCCAGTGAAATCAATGGCGCTCTCGGCACACCCATTACAGATGACTATCCCGAAGAGAATGTGTGGCGTAATCTTAAATACAAAATGAATCGCAAGCGTGCCGCTGAAGTCGCTACGCCCACAACACAAACAACAGCAACAACCACACCAGAAATTACTCCCAAGGAACAGGATGTTTGTCCGCCAGCTCCAGCGGAACCCAAACAGGAGGGAATCTATACACCCTGCCCCAACAGCATCTATATTGCCTCAAATGCAGCCAATGCACAACTGTTGCTGCTCAGCACAGTCGCTGCCCAGGCTCAAGTTCAAGCTCAATCGCCGCCTTCATCTCCATCTCCAGCTGCCTCGCCCAGCAAGCGTATTAGTGCCGCCCAGGCAGCTGCCACACGCAATCGCATATACGAGTGCAGTTTCCCCGAATGCGGCAAGAACTATTTCAAGAGCAGTCACCTAAAGGCCCATCAGCGAGTCCATACCGGCGAGCGTCCCTTCGTCTGCAAGTGGGAGAACTGTGACAAGCGTTTCTCTCGCTCCGACGAGCTGTCGCGTCACAAACGCACCCACACTGGCGAAAAGAAGTTCCAGTGCATTGTCTGCTCCAAGAAATTCATGCGCAGCGATCATCTCTCCAAGCACGTCAAGCGTCACAACAAGGATAAAGCGAATGGCGTCAATCGCAATGTGGCCTTTGTCGATGGATCATCATCGTCGTCACTGTCGTCGTCGTCGTCCTCATCATCTTCCTCCTCTTCTTCATCATCATCCTGTGAGTCGACGATGCAGTTGCGAGCCATTGCACCTGCTGCAAGTCCTGTACAAATCCCAGCCAGAACAATAAGCCCAGTTGCCAGCAGTTTACACATTTACAGTGCACAGGATTTGCTGCGATTGCAAAACAGTTTCGTCGGCAGTTTTGTGGCAACAACAACAGCAACGCGATAGGGTACATCATCCCCCATAATCCCCCAATCTCAATCTAGACAGTATATAAACAGCTATACAAAACTGGCTGTAGACTTTAAGCCTAGTTAAGAGCTACTTCTTGTCATCGTTATGTTTCGATTTTGTGCATATATCAAATTCATATTCAATATCTTATCTTGAGGTAATCCATTAATCGGATTAAACCTTCTATCAGCACACACACACACATACACACATTTTATATTAGTTCTTCTTCTAGTGCTTATACTGTATATTAGCTGCAAACAAAAAAAATCTGTGATATTTAAGTTTTGTTTTTTCTTAACTCTTTTTTCTATTGTACAATAATTGTAACACTTCCTATTTCCTATTTCTGAACAATTGTATTTATTGCTATATGTAAAAAACACAACAACAAAAATTACATAAAAACCTGGTACAATCCTATGGTTAAAATCTCAACAAACAAAAAAGAAAGGAAAAAAATCAACAATGCGAAAATATATTTTCCATACAATTTAAACAAAATCGTAGTGTTTTTTATATATTTTGGTTTTGTGGGTAAAAAAGTTAAATCAATAACTTGAACAAAAATAACTTGTTGAAAACACAAACTTTATTTTTCTAATGCTAAACGGGAAACATTCACACTGTTTACAAAATCAAAATACAATCATATTGGGGTTCCAATAGTTTACGCACCCAACAGAACGCTTATTTCACAAATGGGACGTTGCTTGGATTGGGGGGAACATGCCTGACGCACTGCCATTTCCCAGGTGTCCAGCAGATGCGAAAGCGAATAGTTTTTGGGCAGCTTGGACATGCGTGCGACAAGCGCTTGTTGCACGGTCTGTAGAAACGGCGTTGCCGAGTATTCCTGTTCGGTGAGTGAACAATCTGGCGATTGCCAAGGATACTCCTCGGGTATGTTTACACTAACAGGCGGTACACTGGGCAAACGTTTGTCGTCCAGGCAACAGATTAACCTAATTGTTTTGTTATTGTTCTGCGCTGAGGTGTCCAATTTAACCTTAAACTTGGTGTCGAGTCGCGCAATCTCGCCTTGTAGTATATGCGGCACTTCTTGCTCGAAGGGCGAGGTTTTCTCCTCAATGCGTGGCTTTTTTGAGGGCACCGGTGCACAGATATCTGTGCCAAAGAGCAGCTCCAAACTGGGTCGGAATGTGCGATGCAACGTATGATTTGCCAATGGACTTTGCAGCGTTGTATTAATAACTTCCAGCAGCGGATTTGATGATTTCTGCAAGATAATTTAAATATTAGTTGGAGTTTAAAGTTTAGTACTTAGCTTTCACATACGCCAAACTGATGACCCGAGTAGGAAACCAAATCCATCTTCTCCAGCGCTTTTTCACATTTCAGCAATGTATCCAGCTGCACACGCTGCGTTGGATTGCAAAGAATCTCCAGCAATTTGCTCATTTTGGTCATCTTCTCAACATCTGCAAGGAAAGAACTTATTATTAATACCAATATGCTACTATTGATAACACGAAGGCTTACTTGTGCCATCATTGCTTATCTTGCCGAGCATACGCTTTAGCGGCTCTATGTACTTAGTCAACTGCTTGTACTTCTCCCTGTACAAAGCCTCTTCCTGGGGATTAAAGGGACTATTGCCGGTCACTTGACCCGGTGTATTGATAGAAGCGCTTGGCGATTGTTGGCGAATGTTACGCTGCGCATTCTGCATCATCATTTGGGGACTGGATTGTGGCACCAACGCTGGACTGGGTATCATTTGTGGTGTCGGCATTTGTGGTGTTGGTGGCTGCTGTGTCGGTGTTTGATTGCCAACCAATTGTTGCTGTTGTTGTTGCTGCTGTTGTTGTTGTTGTTGCTGCTGCTGTTGTTGTTGCTGCTGCTGTTGTTGTTGCTGCTGTTGTTGTTGTTGCTGCTGTTGCAATTGCTGCAGTTGTTGCTGTTGTTGTAACTGTTGCAGTTGTTGTGCATCTGCCGGCGATGGGCTGGAACGCATAAAAGGCTGCTGCGGTTGCTGTTGACCACCGACGACGCCGCCTCGATTGCCGGCAAACATTTGTCCCGCTTGTCCCATCACCATATTTGCTTTTTGCTGCATATTTGGTGGCATATTAACGTTCATGCCACCCATGGGATTCATGGCACCACCCTGTTGCACTGCATTGGGCGGCAAGCCACCTGGACCACCCACTTGTTGCTGTCCAGCGGGACCGCCAACGACATTGTGTTGCTGCTGCATATTGGATGGCATTCCCTGCATGCCCTGATTGAGACGCATCATCGGATTGCCAATACCCATAGCCATTGGCGACATTTGATTGGGCATGCCACCGGGTGCACCGCCTGCTTGTCCACTATTTGGTCCTGGGCCCACCATTTGATTGGGCATGCCACCGGCATTGCCTACAATCTGGCCCTGGCCCTGAGATACTGCTGGTCCCATGGCGTTCAGTTGCATGCCACCCGCTCCACCAGGCCCATTGCCTCCAGCCATTTGCTGTTGCACCTGCACCATTTGCTGCTGCCCACCAGGGCCGGCTCCCATAGGAAGTTGTCCTCGTATATTCGGCATCGGCTGCATCTGCTGTTGGCCGGGTCTCTGTTGATTGAGTGACTGCAGTAGGTTAGAGGCAGTGCCTGGTCCTCCTGGTCCAGCCATTTGATTTGGACCTGGCGCTCCGCCGCCACCAACCATCGGCATTAGCTGGGGATTACGATTACCTTGACTGGCAAGATTTTGTAGAGCGTTCAGTGGATCTTGCATTAAATTCTGTTGTCCCATTTCTGCATTTGGTGGCGGAGGCTGCTGCTGTTGTTGTTGTTGTTGCAGCTGTTGTTGTTGTTGCTGCTGTTGCGCTTGAGATTTGCGCTGAGACATGTCCTTGTAGTGCATGAAGAGCTTGGCCACAAGTCCCAGGTACTCATCTTTAGTGCGCGACTTGCGAAAAATGTGATTTTCCATTGTGACGGCGTTTTTACTGGGCTCAGGTCCATTTTGTGGCAACATATCATGGCTGCCGCAACAACAAAGCAAAACTGATAAAGTAATGTGCATTAAACAAATTATATATAATACTCACATTTTGGTGATGACATTTTGTCGAAAACTTTGGCTCTGCCACTCCTCAGTCATGTTAAATAGTTAATTTCACAAGTCTGATTTTGACTTAGCAAAATTTCACGTCCGTCGCGTCTTCTTAGTTTTTACTCGATAATTCATTCGCGATATACATTACGAATGCAATCGGTAGGTGGCAGCGCTGTACTTGCTTTCGACGGTCCGGCAAGGTTTACGGGTTAAATGGTGCATGCGTCCGTTAGACGTGGCGCGCAAATTGAGGTCTGAAAAGTAATCTAATAAAAAATAAACAAATACCAGCTAATTGTTAACCGGCGATGTTGTGTTTGTTTTAACTGTAAATATAGAACCAACGTTTTCAATTAGCACCCTGGCTGCTGCTGGTCATTGCCAGTAAAGTAACAGAGGCAACATGGTTAGAATCGCGCTGTCACAACCACCTGTATGAAGCGCTCTCTCAAACTCACACACACTTGCATATGTTCAGAGAGAGAAAGAGAGACAGAGAGTCATTTAGAATAGTGTTCGCTCTTGTGCTCTGAACTTTTACTAGCTTTCGTTTTGGCGCGTGCTTTGCTCACCGCTCAACGTATTTATTATATTTACCGTTGCCCATTCGTAACTCGACTTTCAGATAGAGTGCACGTCCGTTTATAGATCGGTTGTTCGTTCGTACGGCGGTCCGTATTTGTGTGTGTGTTTGTGTATGTTTATTTCTTTGCGTTGTTATTAACTTTTATATTTACTACGTCTACAACTACTACGCCCCCCTGTGTGTCGGTTATATTTAGTTCTCTACAAGTTTACACGCCGCTGTTTCGTATTTGCCACGCTGCTGCCACCTGTACAGTGTGTCTTCTGCCCGCTTTTCACCCCATAATAGCAGCATTAACAACAACAACAAAAACAACAATATTACCAGCCACAATCATAATAATTGGAAACGTTGTCAATGCCGGCTGCATTCAAAGTCGCGTTTTGTGTACGTGTATCTGTGTATCTCTAACTTCATTTCGTGCAAAAAGCGTCGACGAAATTGTTTCATTAACGTATCTTTTTACACGAAAAATAAAATAAAATAAACACAAAAAATAGAGTGCGCGTATTATCAGCGACATTACCTTGGGGAATGAAAATTTGTGCCAAGTAGCAGAACAGCGTAGCAGCGTCGCTGTCGACAGAGTGCTTGTGTCAGTGTGCGTATGTGTCAGTGTGCGTTCAAAAAAAGATAATTGAATGCAATAAATTTAAAAAAAGGCAACAAGAAGAAGCATATTATTAAATTATATCACAACTAATAGTGCACAACAGGGCACAACAAAATAATCAACGAATCAACATATACAAAACAAACTCACACAACAATAACAATAACCTAGCAGTAACAGCAGAGAACGTTTAAGTGAACAGCGACAGAAGCAGCGACAGCGACAGCAGCAGTGACTGCGACAGCGACAGCGAAAATAGCAACAAAATGTCGAAAAACTGTTGAGGTTCGTATAGTATGTAAATGTGTGTAATATTAACTTGATGTATGCCGAGAGCTTTTCTATGTGTGTGTGAATACGTGGTTTATTTGCTGCTTCAGTGCATATGCTGCCTTGCCTCCCTAAAACCCCCTTTATCCCACACTCTTTCTCATGCACATTCACTCTCTCTTGCTTACCCTCCGTGTCTATCTTTCTCTCTCTCGCTCTCCAGCTGTATGAGTGTGGCTTATGCTGCCCGCATTACAGCCGCAGTCAACGCATTCTTGGGCTGCTCTACTTATTCTGTTCTTTTGGCATTTATTTTTTGCGCCCCAATAGCGACAGCAACAATGTTGATTACAGTTTACGGCCCAAAATGCCTCACACACACATATACACACACACACAGATAGAAAACAACAACAGCAAAAATGACAACGGCAATAGCAAAAGCGTGTTGACATTTTTGTTGTTATTGCTTTTTTGTGCTTTCCGTCTGTTTTGCTCTATATGTATGTATGTGGCTGTACATGCGTGTGTATGTAACTGTCTCTACAGGCAGGGGTTGTGTACGTGTTTAAATTATCAAGCCGAGCTTGTCAGCGCTAGCAACACGCACGTACATATGTACATATATACACAAACGTACACACACACACTCAAACATATATGTTGAGTATAAAAATACAGCTGTATACAAATCTGTATACATATATGTACATCGGCAAACATGCACTCTGAAAAACTTTTACATTACATATGTAAGTACATATGTATGCACGTACAAAAAGAAAACATTAAGACAAATTATGTCAAAAACGTTTAGTAAAGAATAATGCTATGCCTAATTCGGAGAATTTTGATAAGAATTTATTCTGAATTTTGCTGTCTACGGGCTTTTTCTTTAGTGTATATTTATAAGTGTGCCGGTGGGCTGGAACTTGGACTGGAAATGCGCATAGGGCTTCAATTCACGCTACAAATGACAAATAGACAGCGAGACAAATAGACAAATAGACGGACGAACTGGAGAGGACAACCTATTGATTTTCAATCAATATTTATCGTGGCTTCTCCCTCCCACCCAACCATCTCCCTCCATTTTGCTACACGGCAACAGAGTAGCAATTGTGTGTGTCTTTTGCTTTCGTGCTTTAGGTCTTTTCTAGCTTTATTGTTGTTGGTGTTCGGTATTTTATTTTTGTCGTACATTTTGCTGTTCGATTTTTGAATTTTGTTTTGCATTTGAATTGCTATTGCTTCTTCTGTGGCTTCGGCGCTGACGCTGACACCGACGCCGACGCCGCTGTCAAACTGTTGATGTGTTGTTGTTGTTGCTTCTTCATTCTCCATTCTCGTTTCACCTTTGGGCTACGCGAGACTCACTCACGCATGCATAATCAACAACTGTATTGTACATGCCTGTGACTCTGTGTGTGTGTGTGCTTGTGCGAGAGTGCGACGGCGCTGCCAACTTTGTTGTTGTTTTTGTTGCTATTATTGTTGTTGCTGTCAGTGTAATCGCGGCTTTTTTATTATCATTTGATTGCGCAGCTTTTATGGTTGCTGTTGCCGTCGATGTTGTTGTTATTTATTTTTTTTTTTGTATTTTTTTTGTCGCCCCTTTTTGTTTTTGTCAATTCCCTTATTGCAGCACAACCGCAAAACTTTTTTTTGGCATTGTTTCTTGTATTCGTTTTTTTTTTGTCGCCATTTACTGCTGCTGCTGTTGTGTTGTTCAATTTAAATTTAATTCGGTTGGTGGCTACGTTTAGTCCTATTTTCACCTGGCTCCAACTTCGGCGACGCAAATCATTTCTAGTGCAGTACATTTCTCTCAATTTGTGCTTTGCTTGTTTGTCAGTTAGTTTGTTTGAGTTGTTTGTTGTTGCAGTTAACAACAAACGTTGCTCGCCTGTCGCTTGTTTGTCACGCTTCGCCATCGAACCGTTAGGCAAACGTCACCGGCCGTTAATGGGAGCGTGTACTGCAATTGGGGACGACGCACAGTGTGATGGAATGTATGAAATTTTCAATGTTTTTTTTTGGATATTTCGCTCTGCTTCAAACACAATCGAACTTCCACTCTATTTGCTTTGCCTAATTTAAATACATTTTGAACGTGTTAAACCACTGTGCCAGTGTGCAACTGTCATGTTTGCTCTTTGAGCGTACGTTTATTGCATGTGTTCATGTGTTCGCCTTCATTTCCGCCAACGCTGCAGCTGTCAAATGCGCAGAAACGTTAGTTACCAGCTCCAGTGCTCCTTAATCCACCCAACACCGCCCCAAGTCACCACCCCGTTATAACCCTTATATTTATTATTCGCCTAGCCGGCGCTTAAGTTGTGTGCGCCTAGTTTTCTCACCACGGCAACCACTTGTTTTCCCAAGCACAATAACAACATACACTCACACACACACACACACACACTTAAACAAACTAAAATCACTCACTCATTGACTCTCTCAAACTCACACATACACGTACATGCATACAAACATACGCACAGGCGTTTGGTGTGAATGGTTTTGTCGTGTGTCCCGTTTTACTGGCAAAAAACAGCCCTGCTTTGGAAACACAGGACTTTCCGCTCTGTCAACAGCTGCGCCAGCTTTGGCGTCGATGTTGACGTCGTTGTCGGCAGCAGCAGCAGCAGCAGCAGCACTCGCATCAGCAGCAACAACAATTCACATTCCATTGCGTCTGGACTCGCGTGGCGGCAACAGATGAAAAAGTTTAACGCGTTGAAAAAGTTGAATTAAAATTAAGTTTGTTTTTACGTTTTCTTCTGGTTTTTCAATTTAAAGAAAAAGTGTATATTCAAGATAAAATATTACGCATACGCCACGGAGCTGCAAGATTGCCAGCCTGTAACTAGACTACAGTATTGAACGCGGCCTGGTATGTGCAACGCGCCTCGTCTCGCTCGCTTCCCCCTTGCTCTTGCTCTCTAGCAATGTGTTTTTGTGCTTTTGTGTGTGCGGCTGTTGCGCGCGCGTTTTTTCTTCTGTTTTTTTTTTTTTCTTCGCTCGCTTTCTTGCTGCTGTTGCCTTGGACATCAACATATGGCAACATAATTGAGTCAGTTCTGTAGTCGCATTCGATTTGTGCATAAATTTTGTTGCTTCTGTTGTGCATTATTGTTGTATTATTCAACACGTCGTCGTCGCAATAACGCAATCTAACGTAACATCTGGCCTGGTTACTATATGTTTGTTTGTATGTATGTGTATGCAAGTAAAAATGACACCCCAAGCGAAACGTCTTTAAAATTTATTTTTTGTTTTTTTTTCTAAATTTGCATACATTGTATATACCCTCAAAACAAAGGGGTTTAATCCAAAATGTTGACAAATAAATTCGAAATATCATCTTTAAATTATTTCGAAATCGTATCGATTTTTAAGCTCAAGTTCGTTCCGTATGAAGTACCTTTAATTATTTTTTCTTTCAAATTAAATGACAAATATTAAAACATGTATGGTTTCCATTTACCTAATAATGCGCTTCTAAGACTTCAGATTATTTAAAGTATGCCAAAAGTGAAGTGATTTTTAAGCTTAAGCCTGTAAAGACTGTTGTTTTTCGTCTTTATATATATTCAATAGTTTTAATTTTAAACAAATCCGACCTAACTATAATACTTTTGCTTAATTTTACCCAGAGTTTTTAAGCCTTGACCGTTTCCCTTCAACTATTCCAACTTGTTTTGCATTCACATTTCAATCATGATCCCATATTTTGATATTCATATTAATTATGATGATGATGATTTTGTTGTTTTCAATAATATTTTCGATACGCTCAATTAGGCTAAAAGCCCATCAATCGAGCTCTCTCTCTAACTCTTGCCTGCTTATTAGATGATTAGTGTTTAGTGGCAAAACGAGTGAACCCAATCTACCAACCATCAGCAGCCCATGGATGATGAGCAACTTACATTAAGCCACAAAGCCCAACAAACTACTCACCGCAAGCCAACTAACTAAAGCATTCATTCTGTGTGTATATTGTTCGTGCAACGTATAAAAATAAATAAAAATCGAAACGAAAGTGAATTAACATAATGAGTTCCGTGTTCTTCGGTGCTGCGCCGCCGTGCATTTATCATACAAATTGCCAGCAGAGGCGGAGGACATTGCGTATGCGTGCCACAACGAAAACGAAAACAACTTTTGCTACGACAGCTGCAACAACAGCAACAATTGCAACTTGCGCTTTCGCTGACCGCTGCTTGCTACGTCTGCTGGTCACAGGTGTTGGTCAGCGTCGACATCGTAGTCATCGGAAAAACTCAAAATGCAGTTAATTACACTGAGAAAATAGAATGTGTTACACTTTACACATAAGCTTGAAAGAAGAATTTCTAAAGTAAAAGTTTTTGAAAGACAATTGCAAATCGATAGAAAAATCTTCTAAAAAAAACCTTCTACATTATTATACCTTATCTCTTTTCTCAGTGTATCGGTCGCTACAATTAATGTTGCTATCATTTGAAGTATACAAGTCTTTTGTGTCAATGTGTGTGGCACACTTTGTTGTTGTTGTTGTTGGGGGCGTGTTGACATTGAGCGTCGTCCCTCGTCACGCCCAACCGTGTAAACCAGACGTGCTGTCGTCCGTATCTCCTTACCTCCTCAACCATTCCACAGTCCTTAAGTGCACGCTGGGCAAAATGCACACCCACTGCGGCATAAATTAATAAATCATAGATTTTTGTACTCAATAATTTGAACTGTTTCGCAAATTGGACGCTTTGTATAGCAAATTTTAATATTAAATTATTAATTGGTAAATTGCTTGAATATTAGAATTTTCGAGGAACTATTAAAATACATATTGAATATAAGATTCTTCTGCTGTTTAATACATTTGCAGTAGAGAATTTCCTAAGAAATATTTTAGACAATATTTATTGAAAAGTTTTTTAATTTTTCCTTGAATTCCTTTAATTTGATAAATTTTTTAAAGTTTTTTAAAGTTCAACTTCATTATTTAAGCATTTGATGGTAATGATTTTTATGTCGAAAATTGGTTAACTGTTTTACTGTCGTTCTTGTAATGTCCATCCCTGTGCTGGTCAGGCAATCGTTAATATTTAATGTACAATCGCATTTCACTAAGTTGACGCGAGTTTCCCTTTAATATTGTAGACATAAAGGGTTTGCCGAGGGAAAAAGAGGGGCGATTGGAAGAGGCAGCGTTGTAGCAGCAACATTTAGACATCAACCCCATTGACATACATTGAATGAGGACCTGCGCGCGTGGCCCGGACGCTACATTTATGACCATTAAAGTCGCCGGCAGTAGCAGGCAGCAACTGTTTGTGGTGGGGTTGAGCGGGGAAGTGGATGGACGGGTGGGTGGTTAGGTCGTTGTCGTACTTTTCCATTTTTCATTTAAATGCCATGGAATAATTGCTTTTTCCTGTAGTGCAGCGCACATGTGTTTGTGTGTTCTGAGTGTCAAAGGGGAAAGGGGGCAATGGGGACATTTGTAAACAATGCAGGAATAACTATAGTACATAGGTATATACAACATATGTATGTACTCGTGTGTAGCTATGTACTTTGTGTACATTTATGTACTTTGTGTACATACTTCATTCATGTATCCAAGTAATTCATCAACTTTTGCTTTTAATGCCCTTGCAAAATGGCATAATTAAGTATGTTCTTTTTGTATCTTGAGTTTTAAAGTTGAAAGTGAAATTAATTTAAGAGCTCAATATAATTAAAATATAAATAAAATCGTTTCAAAAAGTTTTGATAGGGATTGTGCTCTAATTCTTACTAAATGAATTATAGTTTTAAAATAAAACGTTTTAAGATTATTTCTAAAGAAAAAAACATAATCTAAAATACACAAATTTTTTTGTGATTAAAATATTGTAATTGGTTAGTTCTAATAGATTAATTTTTAAGAGGCTTAAAACTAATTTGTCGTGCTTTTTATAGAAATCCTTTATAAACCTTTTTAACTATTTTTTTTATAATATTTCGCATCCTGCTCTGAACTGGGCTTAATTCGCTTTGACTTTTACTTGAATTCTCGTTAACTGAGCAAATTTTATCACGCTCAACAATTAACTTGGGCTTTTTTTATTCATTGCAGCTGGCAAAATGGACACGGCCGCCATGGCCATTGCGGTGGGCAGCAACTCGGGGCCCGGTAGTAGCAGCAGCACCAGCAGCGGTTATGGTAGTGCAACAACAACGCCCACAACGCCGCTAGGTGCTGGCGGCGGCGGCGGTGGCAGTGGCTTGTATGAAACGACGCCAGCGCCAATGGCCACCATAGCAACAGTGGCACCTTTTTACAGTGAAGCCTTGACCAGCTTGGATGCACAGCAGCGACAACAACAGCATCAACAGCAGCAGCAGCAGCAGCAACAGCAACAGCAACAACAATCGCATTTTTATCATCAAAATTATGGCTATGGGGGTGGAAGTAGCAGTATGTCCTTGGATGCATACAATTACAGTGCCTACAATTATAGTGCACCAACAGCTCGCTACGAAAAGCTACTGCCCAAATATAACACAAGCAGCAGCAGCAGCAGCAACAGCATCGGTAGCAGTAGCAGCAGCAATATGTTGTCCACAAGCAAGCCACAGGCGACAGCAACAGCATTTTATGCACAACCTCAAAGTATGTCCATGTCCTTGTCCATGGGCCAAACGAATCCTTATGAGGCGGCATACAAGTATAAAATGCCAACACAGCAGCAACACCAGCAACAACAACAGCAACAGCAATATATGGGCATGAGTTTGGGCATGGCACAAAAGCCAACGCAGCAACAGTTACAATCATTGCAGCACCAACAACAACAGCAACAGCAGCCACTTGTACAGCAGCAACAGTTGCCACCATTGGAGCCCAACTATGCGGCCATTAAGCCAAGTAGTCGCTATCAGGCAATGCCAACAGCTGTGTACAACACTCAAGGTCAAGCTTCTGGAAATACAACTGGTCAGGTCCCAGGTACCTACTATGATAAGTACAGCATGTCGCTCTACCCTCCAAGTGGTGGACTTAGTTTTGGTGCTCCAGCGCCGCTTTATAGTCCCCCAGAGTTGAGTTCAGAGACAGCTTATCGCAAAACGAGCAGTGGCAGTTGCCATTGGAGCGTTGATTACAACGCTGCCGCCGCCGCTAATTGTCGTGTGGCACCAACAGCAATTGGGATCGGCAATACTGGTACAACGGGTGCCTACCACCAAACTTCTGGTGCAGCGTCCAGCAGCGATTTGTACTACAAGTACGATAAGTATGCCACTCCCACAGCGCCCGTTAACTATGCCAGCAATCCGTATCAGCAACCCTATAGCGGTAGATCCATGTGGCCCGCACCCAATCCTGTGGAGAGTGTGCCCCAAACTACGCGACAAAGCTGCTGTACGCAACCGTATTCGCAGCAGAGTTGCTACTATCCACGCAGCAATGGTTACGCCGTACAGCAGACAGCCGCACCACTTCAGCCCCAACCACCACCACCCCAACAATATACAGGTGTTAATCCTAACAGTGCCTTGGTCACCCACAAGCTCAAACATCCGACTGATCTCTATAGCGCCTACGACTCGCCTTCCCAGCTCAGCTACGGCTATGGTCAGTCACCAGGTGGTGTTGCACCCACCCCCGCAGCTACCGTCACACCCTCTAACAGCAGTCAGCGCTTTGTGCCTCAGCTCGGTCTCAACATGAGTCTGAACATGGGCATGGAAGCGAATGTAAGTACCGCCTACTACAATGATCTCAGCAGCTTGGACAGCTATGGTCAGCAATCGCATCGAACGCAGCCCTACCAGACCCCCGTCAACCCACTAGACCCTTACGCCTACCGTAAGCGTCAGTTGCCTGCTGCTTCAACAAATAGTAACTGCTATCTACCACAATCGATTGGAGCGCCCCTCAGCAATCTGGAAGCGCATGTAGACAACTATGTGGGCTATGATCTGCACGCAAGTGCCGTACCACACTATGCAACGCAATCCCATAAACAGCAGCAGCAACAGGTGCCCAGCTCGAATAGCTCTAACATACGTGACTTCTTGGCCAGCTGGAATGATGATGAGGAGGAGTTACCGGCACAGCAACAACTGTCACAAAACAGACATGAACTGGAGTTACAGCAACAACCGGTAGCTGTGGTAGCACCCGTTGTACCACATGTAGTACAGCAACAATCTAACTTCATGTATGAGACCCTACCACCGGCAGGTCCGGTTGCCACCGCTGTTGTAGATCAGCAGTTAAACGATTTGCAGTCGATGAATCTGCCAGACATTATAATTGATCATCATCACGAGAAAACAAATCTGGCAACCAACGTCGCTCACGTTGAGGATACCTTTGGTAGCTTTGATGTCGAAAAGGAACTGGATGAGCTGCGTTTGAAGAAAACAAGCATTGAGCCGATTGAATCGCCGCCGGTTGAGAGTATTGCTTTATCGGAGATACTTCCAGAGCCGGTACTGCCCGAAGAACCTTTGACCTTGCCTTTGGAGCTGAGTAGTCCACCCTTGCTGGTGAGTAGCAGTACCAGCTGTCTGCCCGGCCCAGAGCCAAGCATAGAGTTTGATCAGAGCAACAGCAATTCAAACGAATCAACTTTTGAGAAAGAGTACGAGACTTTTATACACAAGATAGAAGGAAGCGATAGCGAACCGGAAACGATCGCTCAAGATAACAGTGAGTATCGAGAGCATACGAAACGCTTCAAGTTTTACAAACGCAAGCGAAAGACAACTGAACCAACGACAAATATGGAAGAGAATGTTCCTGAAGCAACCATAGAGGAAGAGATCCTAAAACCTTTGTCGCCAATTCCAGCTGAAGTTCCAGTTCAAGTTCAAGTGGCAACACCTCCGCCAATCTCAGCCAAAGCCTCAGCGAGAGCCAGCCGTAAGCTTTTGGCGCGTCGCCGTCGCAATCGAATTCAAATGCTGAAGATTCTGGAGTTTGAGAGTCCTAAGATCAAGCATCGTTTCTATTTTCGTGCAATGAAACTGATCCGCAAAAGATACGCATTAGCCAACTTGCAAGAGCTGCGTTCTCAACTCATGCGACGACAGCTCTCGTTGAGAAAAGAACGACGGTTGCCGTTCATTAAGCGACAATCTGCCAAGCAATATCCAACACAAAACCCACCGAGTCTAAAGGGTTTGAGTGTTTCCGCTTTAGGCTCAAGCCGAAGTTCGGACACAACATCGGGTCGTGAAACCGTTATAAAAAGCGGCTATGCCATGAGAGACAACATCGACTGTGTGACAAGCAAGGACCTGCAGGTGCCAGAGTTTCGAGAGGAGCAACTCAATGGTGACTCCAATCATACAGTTCAGTCCGTGGAGATGCTGGGCAGCTTCAAAGGCTTTGATGATGTTGAGAACATAGACCTGTCACCCAAAGCTGAGCTGCACTCAAATAACTACGAGAAAGTAAGCCCTGAAGTGCGAAATGAAAAACACTCCTTAGAAGATACGGAAATTCTCGAAAAAGTGAGTCCAATAGTGGAAGAGGAGGCAAAGGAAAATGAAAAAAATCAGATAGATGCCTATTTGAAAGAGGAAGCATCAGTGGTAAACGAAAGCCAAGAGGAAGTGCAACCCATTGAGCAACAGGAAACCCAAAACGAAAATCAAACCATAGCGCATGAGTTTAAGCAGTTGGAAATCCAGCGCTGGTTACATCACAGCATGCAAGATCAGTCACCAGCACAGCTTCTTCAGCCAAAACAACAAAGCTCAACCAACAGCTTAAGCTCCTCTTCATCCTCATCCTCTAGTTCCTCAGCCAGCTCAACTTCTTCGTCATCTAGCTCTAGCTCGAGTAGCTCAAGTGCCGATAGCGATGCCAAACCAATGCAAAAAACCAAGGTGAGCAGATCCAACAGCAGTTGCTCTGGCGAGGAGAGTGACTTCAATGAGATGGATGCATTGGAAAAGGAGCTCTCCCAACAGCTGCCAGCGCTGCCAACGCAACCATTGACCACTGATCCAAGCACCGAGGAAATCTCCAACAATGACATTGCCAAGCTCAAGCAAATACTGGAGAGCGATGATGAACACGAAGAGGAGGAGCCGGATCAACTGGTGGCCACCAGTAACGTACCAAAGCTAAGTGACCTTAGTAAAATTGCCTTAAATAGTTCCTTAAAAGTTAGCGACTTAGTCATAAGTGCCCCAGGGGCTCAAGAGATCCTGCAGGACGACGACAGCGACAACAAACTGACGCCTCCTACAACAACAACGCGGGAACTAAGCGTCGAAGAAGCTCTAGCTGAGATGTATCAACAAATCGGTGTCGCCTCCGATGCGGAGGATAACGAAATGGAATCAGAAGTTAGCAAGCAATTAATGGAAGGCGGTGCCTCTGCCGCTGGGCCGGATGTGCTGCTCATCAATCTGGCAGAGATCTTTGACAACAATAGCAGTGATGTGTATGTGGTGCAGTGCGACATGAACGAGAACATACTGGGCGTGGTAACGGAATCAAGTCCGGAGATGTCCCTGAACGAGGAAGTGGAGCAACAGCAGCCGTTAGAGGCAGTTGCAGAGCAAGCGAATACACTGCAGCTAATTGAGCTGCTGACTGAACCCGAACAAGAGTCACCATTCGATGCTACACCGCTCATCCATCACGAGGAGGTGGTGCCCGAGGATTACAAGATCTATGAGCGTATGGAATTCCTCAAGTATCTGCATGGAAAGTATGTCCAAAACAATATAAGTCGTTTCTATCACGCCCAGCGTGTGCTCAAGAAGTACAAGCGACGTCGGCTGCCCCAATCCGCAAGAGCTCAGACCTTGACCAGACGACGTTAACCAAAGATTAGTTATCCCGCAACTGTAACTTCCTTTTGCCCATATGAATGAGAAAAGGGTGAAGGGATCGATTTGGAGCGATTCTTGCTCTAGCGTGAAGCATTAATTAGCCGTGCCTAATGGATAATAAATTTAAATTCAAATTATCCACACTCACACATACATTCACACACACACACACATTCACACACACACACACACACATATATACTTCACACATTTCGAGAATCTCAAAAGACTTGTTTATGTAAAAATCAAATTTTTTGGCATTTCTTAGTATACATATTTAGATAAATGTATATACTTATGGCTTTTTTGTAAACTTTAAACTAATATTTAAATGTTAATGTTTTTAAATGTACTGTTAACGCTCACAATTAAGAACGCAAAGGTTTTTTAAACGGTTTTTAGTTAAGAAATAGGAAAATTATAGCTTTCACAAATGAGAATTCCCTTAAAAAAATACAAGAAATCCTTTACACACCATGGCGTTCTAATTAAAAGCGATTATAGTATTTAGATTTTGCGTTGTTTTGATGTAGGCTTAGTTTTAAAAAATCTAAAATAGTAACATATATTATACACAAAATACATGTATTTATATATATATACATACATACAAATATTCTTTAGTCTAATCGTGCAATATTTTTAACATGAAAATAACGTGTTTGAAACTAATTTTTCAATTATTAACTTTTCAAATTCGAATCTCGTGCAAAAACAAAAGTTATAGGAGAGGCGCGTCCGGCGTATACTTTATGTGTACAATCATTAACATTTGTGTTTCTAATGTGTTTTTGTGTGTGTGTGTCGTTCGTTGTTTAAAAACTCGCGTGCAATTAGCTGTTTTTAAAATCGAGCGCATATATCATTTCAGCCATATAAATATATATATATAAAAATACTTATCTATATATATACTTATAAATTAGTAGAGCGAGTAAGGGAAAACAAAAGCGGCAGTGTAAGCGAGGTGGAGTTTTTTTTTGTTTTTGTTTTTTGGTTTTATTTTTATCAGTTAAGTGTATCAGCATTTTAGTCGCTGGGGGCAATTTTAAGCCGCTTGTCGCTTGCCTGAGGTCAAACAGCAGATATAGTAGATATGCAGATAGAGCGATACTGATAGAGATACATATAGAGAGATATAGAGTTATATATGCTCTACTATAGCCGATATAGCTTTAGTACGGTTCTTGCGTGTTGACACACAAATTGCTAATGCGGTTTCTCTCGGTAATTATGACCAGATTCAAACCTATTTAGTTCAAGTTTAAATTTCAATAACAACACAACTTTATCCCCGACACCCTGTTGGTTATCTTTTCTAAATTTTTTTTTTACGGAAATAGACATTTTATTACTTTGAATAAGTTAAACTTTGTCTTTCAATACTGACACCCTGCAAAGCCTTAACAAAGAACCTTTCTAACATGCAACACACAGAGCAATTATGTTATCTTTCTTACTTAATAGTTTCGTTGTTTAAGTTAGGAATTTAAATTGCAAACTGCCTTCGTTTACTTGGGGCCACCTAAATGCAGCCTAGACCAAAAATAAAACAAAACGTAGAACTGAAAAGTTATAAATACTATATATAGCATATAGTGCAATTTAAGTTAAGCATGGGAATTGTTAACATATAGCAAATTAATTAACTAAATACGTTATACACATACAATATACATATATTTATAAAAAATATTAGACGTAGCATATTTGTGTCTAGAAGACTTTGGTGTATACCGCTTAAATGGCCTTTTTATTGTAAAAGAATCGTTTACATATTTATATAATAATAATAACAATGTAATTTGTTATTCTAGAAAAATATCGATTTGATATGGTATGCAAGGGTTCCAGTTGGAATCGATAATGCTATGGCTTACATAAGACCTGGAACCAAAAACAAAAGTTGTTCAACACAGCTTTAAATATCCGACTTAATCATATGAGACCAACCACCTATTTAGCTAAATTGCAACTTAGAAAAATAAAAAAAAAGCTAAAAAAAATAAGTACACATTCCAAAGGACCAAAAAAAAGAAACATTTTAAATAAAAACACTTAACAATTGTTATTAACAAATATTTATGCATAACTAAAGAAAACTTTTGGGTACACATTGTTGTTGTTTGTTTTTTGAATTGATTTAAGTTTTTGTGCAATATTTTAAATGCAACAAGCAAATTAAATAAATAGTTTAAATGTAATACGCTTAATTTTAGTACAAAAAGCTAAAAATTTTATGCAAAACTGTAACCATATATATACTACTATATCATCTAAATGTCCTTTAAACATACACAAAAAATCTACACACACACACTAAATATTTAAACATTTTAAACTACATTCTATTTATATGTCTGTGTACATTTCGGAAAGATTTGTTTTCTTTTTTAAATTTTACTTTGTTTTTAGTCCCTAAGTATAAATATAATCTGTCCAGATTGTGACTATATATATATGCAACAATACGATATATATATATATATATATATATGTTAATGTGAGTGTCTTTTTGAAAGTAAATTATATAAAATACAAAATACAATACAATATATATACATATATAGATGGATAAATCAAACACCAGCAAAAAACAAAAAAACTAAAATATAATTGATCGATATAAATGTTTTATGTACATGTTATTGCAAAATGAAAAATATAATGGAGTTGTTTTATTTCTTAATTGGGATTTGAAGAAAATGCTGGAAGATAAAAAAAGATTCTAATATATAGTATAAAAAAATCGTGTTTTTTTTCGTTTTCTTCAGAAAAGGTTTTAATGTTCCGGTTTCCTATAGCGAAAACTCGTTCATATTTTTGTTTTATAATACAGCAGCATAAATTGCAATTTTATTAATTTTGTTTTTGTTGTTTTGTAGAATTCAAAAATACAGCACTGTTCACAAATCTACAATTTGCAGGCTAAAGTAAAAAACCAACTGGCAAATAGGTTCTCTCTGTCTCTAATAATCTGTGTCTATGTCCAATGCCTTGGCTCCAACATTGGTATGTGCTCTCTCTTTCTCTCTTTCATCCTTCAACTTCTGTTCACTTGTCTTTGGTCTAGCTGCAACTTGTTGCTACTCGTACTTGTCAAAGTAACGCTTCTTCACATCCGGCGGATACGTGACATATATATAATGCTCGTTCTGTCCATGAACCGCATCGCTCTGCACGATCTCGTGCGTTGAGCTGGAGGCACGCAGTGATTGCTGCGATGAGCCAACATGACGATGTCGCGTCTCCAGCGGCCTTGGATGTGTATTATAGTGACGCTGATCACCACCAACACCAGCTGCACCACCAGCTGCACCCGTATTAATATTGCTGCTCACCACACTTGTGGCAATGGGGCGTCCTTGGTTATTTGTATAGTCGCGTCGGTCTAAAATGTCCTGTGGGTAGGCCAGGCTCGTCGAGTGGCGATGATGGAGCGGTGTGTTGGCGTTGGATGAGGACGCTCCCGCTTGCCGGACGCCGCTGGATGAGATGCTGGGTGTGCTGCTTCCCACTGTTGTTGCCGATGACACCCCCGCTTGATGCTGATCGGCGATGTAGTGTCTTGGACTGTGACGATGGTATTGAACCTGTTCGGGATACAATTCGCGAGCTTGGGCCGCCGCGTGCTGTTGCTGCTGCTGATGCTGCTGTTGTTGGTAGTAGTACTGTTGTTGGGAAGGTATCGCGCCGGCGTCCAGCTGCTGCTGATGCTGTGTGGCATAGTCGAGCTGATAGTGGTGCGGTGGTGCTGGCATGTAGATGCTGCCTGCGGTACCGGCGCCGGCATAATGATTGGCATTGATTGTCGTTTCTTCGGAGCTGAAACAAATGACTTGGGTTTGCTCAATCTCAATCTGGAGGGCTAGTTACGGCCACACGTGGCCACACTTACTCAAACAGTATCCAAATGATGTAGTAACAGAAACAGATGCCCGTCGACAGCACAAAGATCAGGATGACAATGAGACCCCAGGGAAAGGCACGTGGTTCCAATGGGCCATCCTCCCAGTACCGATCACAGGTTAGGTACCAGCAGACTGCCTTATTCATCTCCTCCTCCATTTCCTTGAACGCCGGATCTGGCATGGCCAACAGCAAACCACCAATGCAACTCCGGAGCAGAAACTCACAGCGCGCCTTCAGTTTGCTAAGCTCCTCCGGCTTACAATTGGCTCGCACCTTTGCCTGACCAGCTGCATCTACGGATTTTTCGGTATCCTGTTGTCCACCACTGCCCTCTGCATCGCCACTGTGCTCCAGCTCATCCGTTTCGTTGTTCCGCTTGGTTTCGGAACCCGTTTCGGACTGGACCTCGGAACGCTTCAGATGCGTCTGTCCCAGTGTCTTGAGCTTCATTAGCAGCTTCTCGCCAGCAGATTTGGGTTTGGTTGCTGAACCTTCCTTTACAGCAGCTGCTGCGACGACATCATCGGTTGTTGTCGGTTCTTTGATCTGTTGACTTGGCTTCTCTTGGAGTAATTGACGGTTTTGTACTTTGGCTGCACGCGTGGCACTCAATGTGGAAGTTCTGCAAGGAAGTAAAGATTCAATATTTATATCTTAACGCGGTACGTTGATTCCTAACCTTGGTATTAGACTCAAGTAGGCGGCATTCGCTTTGGCCAGCGCGGAGTTTTGACCCAAGGAGTCACCCCAAACTTCAATATCGGTGACAATATGCTGATCGCCAAACTTAAGACTCGATGCATCCTCCGTTTGAAAAACCTCACAACGCATTATATCGCAAAAGTCGGCCAGGCAAACAGAGTCCTCATCCTATAATAATAAGAATATCCTTATAACATGACACCCTCTATAAAGCATAAGTTTTCACTGCTGTACCTCATTGATGATGTGCTTGTGGCGCGTATCGAAATGCAAATCGAGAAACTTTTCCTGATAGAAGCTCTTGCCACAGCGACGACATGTCCACTGCGTGGGTCGATCCCGTTGCTTCTCATTCTGACGTGGCGCAAACACATCTCTCAACGGATGCAGCGGGCATTCCAAGGGCAATTTAACCTGACAATGAAAATGATGAATGAAATGCCAGAATTGTTTATGATTGTTTTCTTAACTTTATATTGCTTACCTGATGCTTATCCAATATGGGCGTCCATTTGGAGCGTACTATCTTGCGCACCAACCGACTGTTATCTCTGGAGCAGAGTATCTTGATAACATTTGAGGGTGGCCATGGTATCAGCAATAAAATCAAGATTACAAATTGCTTGGATGTCATCAAGCAGAACGTGGACAAGTGCAATCTGTAATGCAATTGAAGAAATCAAAATAAAAATACATATTATGTATATCATGACACATGACACAGTTGACGATGAGCCAAAGGACCTAGTGACCAAGTGCTGTTCAACATTAATTACAGGGTGACGCCCAATTAACAAATGAGAGGCACGCTACCGGCTGGCTGACCGCATCAAGCAATGCCGCACCCCTCTTTTCCCCCATCCAAACATAACAGTCAGTCAGTCAGTCCCCTTCCCTTGGCGTCTTTTCATTTTTGGGTCACTTTAAGTACAACAAAACAAAAAAAGGCAGCGCAGAAAATCGATAAAGGAATATCGCCAAAGGGAGGGTTAGTTTCGAAGGGGTAGCTGGCAGGCGGTTAACCGTTATTTTGCACAAGGCAGCGTTTTAGAGATTCGCTTAGTCACTTACTTGGCAGATAATCAGGCGACATTCATTTCATTTATGCAATTTATTGTCGCACAAAGGTTTTGTTGCTCTTGAATTTTTAATGTGATGTGTTTGAAGCAGGTTTTCTTCTTTTTTTTCGAGGTTAGTTTCCAACTTGTAACGGCTTGAAGGGGCTGCTTTGTGAAGCAGAAAAATAAACAGTAAACCAATTAATTCGCCTTGTGATTTGCTTTACTTTTCAGTTAATTATTTTCTGTGCTTTTCGTTTTGTTATAAATAAAAGCTGCAGCACCGTTGCTTGACATCCACACTGCTGAAAATTTCCACGCTCTTTGACCCGCAAACGGTGCTTGCTTCGCTACGCAGTGTGAGTTCAATCAAACTCTCTCCCCATTTGCTCTCTCGCTTCGTTGTCCTGCGCCACGTTCGACAGCTGTTTGGCAGGGTTGCCAGAAATTCGACCAAATTCCCTGTTAAATTGTTGATATTTGGAGTATTTAAGGTTAGAGACAGCACTTCCCATAGTAAGTGACATAAGCTTTTGAAGATCCTAAATGAAAAATTATATATTATGATGCTTTAAGGGCGGCTTTTAAAATAAATCAAACTACAAATTTTAGTTTATTTTTTATAATTTTTATAATTAATTTAGTTAAGCTGAGCCACATTTTTTTTCTTTAACCATTAAGGCAATCTATGAAAAGCCACATTTCATTTTAACAATTTTGGTGGTGTACAAATTTTATTCAATTCAAATCGAATTCACTCACATGTCGGTTTTGTTTTTTTTTGCTTTTCGAGCAGATTGGCAATTTTTGGTTGGTTTTCAGCCTTTAGTACCAGGCGAACAGAAGCCAGCAGCAAGCAACTGAATGTTGATTCAAAAAAAGTTACAGCATAATTTTACTCCGGCAAAATATTAGAATAATATATTATGCAGAGCATACTTTTACCGCTAAGCGCTAATTAAAATATCATTGCTTACTTTTAAGCTGCGCATAACAATTCTACTTTTGAGTGCAGGAGTAAAAGTATGCAACGATTTTTTTGTTCTGAAAATCATCCTCTTGCTGCTGATTTCTATTCGCCTGTTACTTGGTGCTCGAAATCAACAAGAACTGGCTTATTTTTCGGGATGCCTGGCTCGTTGCGCTTCTTGCACCTTGTTGCCCATATTTTTTCTAGTTTTAATTGCGTGGGCCTTTATGAATAACGTACACAAAGCACTTTAATGCTTGAATGCAGTTCGATCGATTTAGTCCTTGCGATGTCAATGCACAGTGTCCTTTGAAAATCAGCAAGGATTTGGCCAAGTTAGAGCTAATTTCCTTAAAATTACAATATAATGAGTACCTGAAATTTATTTTTGTTTTTATAATAAATAAAACGAATATTGGCTATTTAATTTAGGTATCTATTTTATTTTGTTTTTTTTTTTCTGTTCATTGGTTACTTCTGCTCCTGTCGTTGTTTTGGGGCTTTTTTATGAATCGACTCCGAATTGATTTAATTTTGTACAGTTATTAAACTACATATGCGATATAGTGCAGAACTTTTACCGGTAGCAAAGTCTTAGATAAATACTACTTAAAGTACAGCCCTGATAGAAATGGCGCCATAATAATTTAAAGGCCATTGTAGACACGATTTATGGACGACTGTGCGAGTATGTTCTTGAGAGCTGCAAGAATAATGAATAAGGTTAGAAGTTGAAAATAAAGATGAATATTCAGTAGCTTACCTTCTTTGTGCTCCTCTGTCAAGTCCTGTTTGGGGAACTCAACATCGAATGTGATGTAAAGATTGCCCGTCAGATTATTGTTCTCAAAATTTGGCATACCCTCGCCCTTCTTTCGAATGCGAGCACCCGGCCAGGTGATTTTCTCGCGCGTCACGCCCACACTGTGTCCATCCAAATGCTTAATCTCCATTGTAAAACCAACGAGAGCATCTTGCAAACTGATCGTTACATTTGTATACAGATCATCGCCCTTGCGCAGGAAACGTGCATGTGGCATCTGTTGGACGCGAACCAAAAGATCTCCGGGTTCGCCATCAATATGAGGCTCACCTTCAGCGACAAAGCGTGTTTCCTGGCCATCGACCATACCCTGCTCCACCTCAATCTCCAGTGTGCGCTCCTCGTTAACGAGCTTCACATTGGGGCATTCATCACAGACGGTTTGCTGTATCATCTGGAAACGTCCAGGGCCCAGATTACGGGTAACCATTTCCTGGCGGCAATTACATTTGCGTGTGCCCGAGGCGGGCTTCACCACCGGCTTATTGCGTACTATCTCCACAAAGTTGCCCGAATAGAGCTCCTCAAGCGAGACATACATATTCATCACGATATCCGCACCACGGGGCGTATCATGCTGATGTGGATCTCCATTGCCAAAGTGAAAACCGAAATCGCCAAAGAAACTGGAGAATGGATCTCCACCGTGATCCATCATACCCTCCTTTTTCAGGCACTCCTCGCCACACCGATCGTAGGTTTTGCGTTTGTCTGCATTTGAGAGCACCTCGTAGGCTGCGCCAAGATCTTGGAATTTGGTTGACGCCTCCGGATCATCTTTGTTCTTATCGGGATGCAGCTCTTTGGCAAGTCGACGATACGCCTTCTTTATCTCATTTGTGTTTGCGTTGCGTTTTACATTGAGAATCTTGTAAAAGTCTCGTCCCGCCAGCGCCTCGTCCAATAGGCAAAGTGCTAGCTGCACGATAAGCAACGCTTTTATTAGATGCATTTTGTGTTTGTGGTTGTGTTAGGTTTTAGACTACGTGGAAAGTCGTATCTTCTCTTTGTGGTTAGTGTTTTATTCAATTAAAACATTATTTGATGTATATGAATTTGCAGCTCGTTTACAAAAATTATATGGCTGGCAAAACTTGACGTATAAAACTATCTATGCTTGTATGTGTGCATCGTGGTTGGCGTTGATTGGTCAAAACCGGCGTGGCGGTGCTGCCACCTTAAGCAATTTGATTCCAGCTGTTTTGTGTTTCTAGTATTTTATGCGCTGCCAGACACACTGAAGTGTGATCGATATTTTGTGTTGCGATTGACCAGTGCTGGCAAACTTCCAACATGTATAAGAACTGTTCGCTATTTGTGATAATTTCTGCCAAATAGTAAGCAACAGATTTTAGAGTCGCTGCCACCTGCTGCTGCATTCTGGCATCCAGCTTAATCAACAAAGTGCCTTACTTTACATAACTGTGATTGTTTATGGTTGTTTAATCTAACTGAATTCCTAAGCCAAGCTATTGACAGACCTTGCGAATTAGCAAGGCCACAATAACAATTAAAAAGCAGCAAACAGACGCAGACAAAGCAAGAAGGGAAGCGGCAAGCGAAGCGAAAGCGCATTTGGTGGTTTTGTGAACTTAAACAAAGTGGTGAGTAATACAGCAGCTAACCTGTTATTTTGAGATATATGACCTGTTGTTGGGCTATCTAAAGTCGAACAACCAAAATTCAAAATTCTCAACGACTAACCGGCTTAAGCTGAGCCGAAGTTTTTTTTTTCACAATGCACAGTTTGAGTACAGTGTTCAGTCTTATCAGGCACGGTTTCTTTAGTCGTAAGTAAAGAGCCTTATCTCTTGTAAGCTATGAACATATGTAACTAGAGAATGGCGAACAAAGGAGTTAAGATTTTGTTTCTTTTTATATTTTTTTTATTATATATATGAAGAGATTGTGTCATATGAAGCATGATGACGATGACTTAAATGTATATGAGTTCTAGTTTCTCAAACCAAACTTAGAAATAAACGATTCAAAAGTGTTTAGTATGTCACAACTGATTAGGACTTCATATTTTGCTTAATATGTTTCTATTGTTACTCAAACAATGTATGCTATTACAGTAATTTGGCTTAGGATTAGCTGTTAACTAATCTGTTAGTATTTATACAGTAAACAAACCAATGTCCAAACAGTCGAACTAATCAGCAAAATTCTGTTGCTATTTCCCATCTTATCATGCCGATTCATATGCTAAAAAAATAAAACCCTTTGAAAAAAATGTTGAAGCCTAAACAAAGGCAACACTCATGTAAACACTGGAGAAAACCACACCCCAAGATATGATATATGATATTGCAATCAGGAAAAAAAAGCGAGATTATGCAAAATCAGCAATCTTTAAGGGACTTTAGTGATTCGCATTCACAAGAAGCACATGCACTTAAGATTAGCTAAAGCCACTGATTCCGCCACTGAAGTAATTTCGTTTAAACAAACAAGCATTGTTTAGACAAGGCACAGTATTTGTTTGTCTTTGGAATCGTACAGTTGTGGTTTATTCTATTTCAAATTCGACGTAAGTGAACAACACGCAAAACAGAAGCCAAACAAATGCTGCGTACTTAGGATTCGACAACAAACTTATACCGAACCTTTTTTAAAAAACTCTTGATTGCAACGGAAATGCTGATAGGAAAAGATACAACAAATATGAAATTGGTTTCCGTATCGAAAACTGAAGTTCAAGCGATAAGCCTGGCATCTGTTTCAGTTTAGCAAAAGTACCGCCAACGCAGGGGTCCAATTGGATCATTATAAATCTATATAATCGTTAGCTAAAATTCCGCGATTAAAGTGAAACGATAAGCATTTATTGCCCAACTGATTATGCAATCTATCGTTATGGCTTAACACGATTCGCTATTTCTCTAGCTCTACTTTCAGATGCAATTTGTTTCTTAGGAAACACAACTTCATTCGATCAACATGTGTTGCAGTTGTTGCGGTGAAACGCAGCGCAAGAGCTGGGTCTTTGGCATTGGATCTGTCTTAACTATCTTTGGCATACTCCTGGTTGTCCTATGGCCAAATATGGCTGACAAACTGGTCGAGAATGTAAGTAAATCTTACGTTATATATTTCTATCATTTATTAACAAGTTTAAAATTCACTTCATGCAGAGCTTAAAACTGGAACCCGGCACCGACAACTATAAAAGCTGGCTGGAGGCGCCAATACCAATTTATCTTAAATTTTATTTGTTCAATTGGACGAATCCGGAGGATATACGCAATCCAGACATTAAGCCCCACTTTACCCAAATGGGTCCATACGTTTTCCTCGAGAAACATATAAAGGAGAACTATACTTTCTTTGACAATGCTACTGTGGCATATTTTCAACGTCGTACCTGGTTCTTTGATGAGAAGCAATCGAATGGCACGCTTAAGGATATGGTGACAGCGGCACATACCATTACAGCAACGGTGGCCGATGAGACGCGTCATCAGCCAAAGGTTGTAAAGAAAATTATTAATTTCATGCTAAATTATGAGGGTGGCATGTTGTATACCACAAAACCCGTCCACGAATGGATATTCGATGGCTATCAGGATAATTTGACGGACTTTCTGAATCTATTCAATACCACAAAGATTCAAATACCATATACTCGATTTGGTTGGCTCGCTGACCGCAATTCGTCGCTGGAATATGATGGTCGCTTTACCATTCACACTGGCACCGATGATCTCTCCAACTTGGGTCGGCTAACGCATTGGAATGGCAAAAATGAAACGGGCTTTTATGCTCAGCCCTGCGGTGTAGTCAATGGCACCACTGGCGATCTCTTCCCACCAAAAATGAATGTCAGCGATGAGATTACCATATTTGCCACAGATGCTTGTCGTTTCGTGAATTTGCGACCTGCAGGCACCCTAGAAAATCATGGCCTGACAGCCACTCGTTGGGTTGGCACCGAGGAGACCTTCGACTCTGGCGAAAACTATCCAAATCAGAAGTGCTTCTGTGATCCACGCTTGCAGGAGTGTCCCAAAACTGGTGTTGTGGAATGCAAAGTGTGTCGCAACAAGGCGCCCATTTACTCATCCTTTCCACACTTCTATTTGGCTGACAAGGCTTACCTGAATGCTGTTGATGGTCTGAAACCGGACAAGGAACAGCATGAGTTCATCATTGCTGTGGAGCCAACAATCGGTGTGCCCGTTCAAGTGCACGGTCGCATTCAAATTAACATGATGATTGAACCCGATGATGATTATGAGTAGGTTCTATATATTTACATTTAAATCATTCACATTAACTCACTTTAACTCTTTTATTTTTGTAGCATTTATCGTGGCGTTCAAAAAGTGTTGATGCCCATGTTTTGGTTTGATCAGTTTGCCGAGCTGAGTCCCGAGCTGGCCTCCAGGGCCAGGGTAAGTGCCATTCAAAAATTGAGAACAGAACTCAATATTCATTGTTTCTTATCTTACTTTGCAGTTGGCTATTAACTTGGCTGATTATGGCGTATACTTTGGCATTAGTTGCATTGTTTTTGGCAGCATCTTTCTTGTCACAGGAGTTGCATTGACAGTAACTAAACGCTGGGTGCGTCGTCCAGTCGATGATGAGGATATGCTAACAAGCGACAAGGATTCGGAGCCCACAACAGCAGAAGCAACATTGCCATATTAACTCAAACTTAACCATAACCAAATGTGCCAGGTTCATAAGTTAACAGTGATAGTTTACTATCATCGTATGTTGTATTTGTTTATTGTACAGTCAAAAAAAAAAAAAATCAGTTGCCATTTTAATTGTTTATATGGCTAATTTACCTGTGCTGCATATGTTTATGCTATTTACAAAATGTATACAGCATTTGTGATAAACACATAATATTGTTAAGTACAATTTGCAAGAGATTTAAATGAATATATGTTTACATGAATTCCCTCTCTCACCGAACCCTCCAAGAAATGTATTGTTTTTTGCTTCAATATTCCAGTTTGTGAGCTATTGATTATAGAATTTATAAATAAACACAAAAGAAAATCAAAAACAAGAAATAATTAATCATGATATTTATTACTCATTTATATATATATATATAGTATAATATATATAGTACATGTATAGGTAGTTTATTCTATTTTGGTAGCTGGCTGCAACCAGTTTGCCAGGATATAGACAATAGACCCCATAAGAAAAACTTTACTGGGGGCTATGAATTACAAATTTTTTTATGTACTTTATTTTTTGCTATAGCTCTATACTATATGGCCGATTTTGATAACATATAGCTGCAATAGTTTTGTGTGTGTGTGTGTCTGCTATCTGCTGTATGTGTATGCGTGTGTGTGTGTGTAGTTTCTTAGCTGTGCCACATTTTTATCATTTAGCCATAGGCTTTTAGACGAGAAAAACCTACGCAAATATTGTGACAGCAGTCTAAGGATCAAAGCACACACACCCAAACAAATACGCACAGTGCATACACACATATGGGGTTAATATAGTATAAACATAATATGATTAATGAATTATGCATCAAAATCATCAACTTAAAAATTTAAAATCATATTTAAAAAATTATAAAAAAAAACAGAAGCGTCAACGCTCACTCGCTAAATTCCAAGTCGAAATTATACAAAAATAATAATATTAATTAAACAAACGGTGGGGCAAGGCCTAGGCAAAATTATTATTATTAAATGGCATTCCGAGGGCGCGCACTCGATAAAATACAAATTCTTTAGTTCAACACAACAGGCAAAAATAATCGAAAACAGCAGTAGCGTAGCAATTGCAATACTCTCTCGAGAGAGTAAAACAAAAGCTTGCTCTCAGTCAGCTGATTTTATTAGCCGTGCTTTGATTTTCATGCGATTTTGTGAGTATGATTTTGTTTCAGATGTCAAAGTGTGTGTGTTGTTGTTGTTTGTGTGTTGGGGGGCGCTCTCTTAATGTGAGTGTGTGTGTTTTACATACTAAAAATTTGCATAGTTTTTTGTGCGTTTTTGTTTTTCCGTTTTTTTTTTTTTGTTGCGTTACATTTTGTTGACTATGTTGTAATTAGTTTTGTAAAGTAAATAAAAGTTTTTTAAATAAAAAAAATCAATCACAGTTGTTTTGGGCGGAAGTAGTTAGTTCTCTCAGCGTTTTAAGTTCTCATGCATACATCTGTATATGTTTAAGTAATTTGCATCTGGGCCTACCTAAGTTTTAAGCAGCTCTCAGATAACGAGAGTCAGCCACTAGCTAATCTAGTTCTAAGTATTTTGTGTTTTGTTTAGTTTAGTTTAGTTTTTAGTAAATTAAGTAGTTCGTATTTTATACTTGAGTATTGTTGCTTCCATTTCTTTATCTATTTGTTTTCTTTTGTCTTTTGTTTAGTATTTTTTTATTTGTGTATTCCTGTTTTCTGTTTCTTTTCTTTACCTATGTTTTGTCATTTATAGTTTCTCTCTCTATCCCTCTCTTTTTATCAGTAATCCCCATACCTAAATTGACTAGACTGGGTTCTCTGTTTGTGTTTGCTATTTGAATGCGTATTTGAGGTTCGTTACGTTTTTTGTTCATTTGTCCGTTAATGTTTTGACTGGAATTGTTTTTGTGAAAGTTTATTTTTTTTTATCTCTGAGTGGAAGCGCGCCTTTTTTAAAAACTGAGCTGATGTAGCTGCTCCTACAAACCGGCCACAAAAAAACATACTGTGATCGAAACGTTTCGCGCACTATGCAAATTCTCATATTGTTCGACCCAATCCAACAACAGCGGCAACACCATCCACCATCCACCATCCACCATCATCAAAATCATAATTTCACATTATTCTTTTTCATTTTCAACTAGAGAATTGAGTGGCTGCTGGTTGCCTTTGTTTGCCTTAAATATTTTTGCGCTTAGGTCTGCGATTGCGTTTGGTTTTGTGACTGCGAGTTGTTGTTGTAGCTTTTGTGGTGTTTCATGACCACCGCTGGATCCATGACATAGTTATTGGCCTCCGCCAGCTGCATGGGCAGCGGCGGCAATTTGTCCTGCGGATGTCGATGGCTTATTGCAGCGCTCCTTCTGCTCTTGCTCAATGTGCCCGTGGGCGTGGCCGTATTTCCATTTGTTGTCGGCGTCGTCGTTTGAGCCAAAGATTTGCTGGCATTGTGCGAGGATGTTGTTGCTGTAGCTGCAACAGATTGCGTTGCTATTGCTGTTGTTGTTGATGTTGTTGTCGTTGCTGCTGTTGCTGTTGCTGCTGCTGCAGTTGTTCCTGTTGCTATGACCTTGGTCTGCTTGAGCAGCGATCGATCATTGCATAGCGCCGAGATGAGCGGCAAATCCAAATGTTTGCTCTTCTCACGCAACAGCGCAATGTCCAATGGATTCTGTGGATTCGCATTTGCATTCGCATTGGCTTGCAACTGACTGCTTGCCGCAATGGAGGCTTGCAGTTGTGCCAAAATGCTGTTGCTATTGCCACGATTTAGTCCGAGTCCAAGATCTGGTCTTGGTCGCTCACCCGCCCACTGTGCACCGCTGGAAGTCTTAATCAACGGACTGTTCGATTGGTGTGGATTCAGTGTCAGTGGTTTGCGTGGCGGCAGTATGCTCTGGCTGGGATGCGAATTGGGCTTTGAAGGAACTGTCAATAGAATGAAATAGAAAGATTAGACAATGTGTAACAGCTTTAAGGGGAGCGCACTTACTTGGTGGGGGCTGTTCGCTGGGCATTGGCATTGGCGGTTTCTTCAACCGATTAACGTAGGGTGGCGGCGGCGGTGGCGGCAAACGCTTCACTTTAGGCATCGGCATCGAATCAAGCGAATTCAGAATATTATCATCTGATCGCGATCGTGCAAAGAGGCTGGAAGCATTTGCTGCAGCAGCCGCTGCCAATGCAGCCGGATGCAATGGTGGCGGTGGTGGTGGCTCATACGAGCTGCACAAACTGACCATCGACGGGGAGTACAGGGGCGAGTAACCAGCGCCGGGCAGCTGAACATACGTATCCGATAGATTCTGTGTCGAGGCATAGCGCGAATGCGTGGACAAAGCTAATGGCAGATACGGTGTGCTTCGATAGATGGCATGACCCTTGCAGGTATCCCAGCCAGCCGGATAGGCTAGATAGGGTTGGGCAGACGCTTGGGATTGTGAATGCGCCATAGCGGCGAGTAGGGAACTCTGTTTGGCATCCAGATACTCTTGCTGGCTAACTGCCGGATCCTGTATGGGATAGATGACATAATCGACATCGCTATACATCTGTTGCTGATAAAGTTCCAATTGATTGCGTGCCGCCAGCTGACTGCTATAGAGTCCGGCGAGATGTGGATGCGTTGTCGGCGGTGGTGGCGGTGGTTGACGTGGCAAACTGGGCGGTGGTGGCGGCAGATATTGACGTGGTTTGATCACGGGCAACAGTACACAAGCCTGTTGCTGATGTGTCGCCTGTTGGTGGTGCAGCGATGCGGTGCTCTTGTGGTGCAAGCCATATGGAACAATGGGTATGCCAATTGCTGCCGATCCCGAATGCCGATGATGACTGTGGTGGTGATGGTGTGCGGCATGATGATGCGGCTGGTGGTGCTGTTGCTGTTGTTGCTGATGGTGTTGCTGGTGATGGTGTTGCTGGTGGTGTTGCTGGTGATGGTGTTGCTGCTGCTGCTGCTGCTGGTGATGGTGGTGGTGCTGCAAGGAGGCCTGTGACCCGCCGACATAGTTGGAATTGTGTAGGGATTGCTGTGAAAGCTGATGACTGCAAACTGAACCACTGGACGATGCCGCCGAGGAATAGTGGGTGGGTGCAGCATAACTGGGCTTCGCACCGTCGGGCAGGAGGCTGGTGTGCGCCTTCAGTATGCTTATCTGTGGTCGAGTTGTGATAAAACGTGCCGTTACCTCTTCGGATTTCAGGGAACTCATGGAGCCAGCGGCACTAGGCGCTGGTGGTGCAGAGGAAGTAACCGAGATAAGCGAAGTTGGTCGTGGTTTCATTGAGGTGGGATATGGTGGTGGATCACGACGACGCAGTGCAGCTGATGGTGGTGGTGGCTGTGGTGGTGGTGGTGCTGCAGCCGCTGCTGCGATGACTGGTTTGGCGACTGATGCAGCAGTTGGTGGCGGTGGTGGGGGTGCTGCAGGTTTGGCTGCTGCTGGTGGTGGTGGCTCCGGTTTGGTTAGTATGACAGCCTTAGGCATGGGTGGCACTGGTGGTGGAGGCACCACAGGCGGCCCACACAGACCCGTCTTCTCATGTCTTGCGCTATACGGCGGTGGCGCTGGTGGCAGCTCTGGCTGCAGTTGCTCCCCATCCTCACCACCCGGCAACGTTACATAATCGCAATCCGAATGCAACGTGCTGGAAACTGTCTGCCTGCTGGGATAAGTGCCTCGACCCACAATCAGATTGGTTAGCTCCTCGGCAGAGAGAAGCGTATGCTTGTTGTCTGTGGGATCGCTGCCATCGCCGCGAAAGGAGCTGCTCGTACTGATGTTGGAATCGGAACGTAAACGAAATTCCGAGCACTTTTTGCTACTGCCACTGCCACCACCATTAACACCGCTAGCACCACCATCCACCGAATCACTGGGTTCGTTTTGAGCTGGCTGAAATATGCCATAGTGGGAGCTCTTCTCGGACTCGGCCAGCTCCGAAGATTGACCCGTTAGGTCACTGCTGTTCATGGTGTAGACACCACTTGTTTCGGTGGGTGGTGCCATGCCATCGGCCAGGGTATATACACCGGAAACGCCCGAGACACTTTCCGTTTCGGGTGCTAGGAAATCATCGGTATTTGTTTCGCTTAGCGTGGAGTTCTGTGCCGTGTGACTAAAGCCCAATTCCAGGCTGGACGAGGTGGAGTGCACAGCCGCGGGTGGTGCAGGTGATGTAACAACCACTGTGCTGCATGTCGAGGAGCATTGGGAGCCAATATTATGCTGGGAACTGGGTGAATCTGTTGTTGTTGTGGAGGAATCATTGGCATTGCTGCTGGCCGGATTACTCGACGAGTTGCGTTGATTTGGAGTTGGTGCCTCGCTCACACGCACACTTACGCTTAAGGCAGCTAACTGCTCCTCGAGATCTTTGTGCGACATCTGACCCACCGACGAAGTTTGCCTGCTGACACTTGGTCTGTCCAGCAGATGAGCCAAGGCCAGACTTTCCGTTGAGGGCGCTGCCAGCGGTGCCGGCGGCGTGTTAATCATTATCTCCAGCTCATCCTCGGAATGCACACGATCGCTGACAATGCCCGAGGTTGTGTTCGAACTGGTGCTCGAGATGACCGATATGCGTTGCTCGTTCTTGCTTTTGTAGGGCAGCATTAGACTGCGGGAGCAGGCGTAACTGGCATGCAGACACTGAGATTCCGCTTCCTCCTCTTCGCGCTTGCTAACCTCCTTGAGTCGGGCGGCCAACTTCATGCTCCACTGATGCGTATCCTTGCATAGTGTCAGCAACAGTTTGTTCTTCTCATCGGAACCGGCAAACAGCGTTATCCTACTCTCACCCGAACGTATCTCGAATTTCTTGCGCTCAAACGAAAGTTTGGTTATGTTGGGCCATAGGAAAGTTGTTGGTTCGTTGGCAGCGCCACCCAGAATCTTAATGCCCTTGGCATAGATGACAAACCAGGCACTGCCAACACCCAACTCACTCTTGGCCAAACGCATACGAAATGTGTGGGCATTGATGGTTTCATGCAGCTGGCACGCCTGTTGTATGTAAAGAAGTTCTGCTTCCGCGGGCAGCAATCCCAAATGTTCCCGATGGCAGGCGTGCAGAGCACTCTTAGCTCTCGCCGTGTTCAAATTGGCTGGTAAATACTCCTCCCAACGAAAGTAGTCTGTGGCAATGCTGGAGGCAGGTGCAGGTGCAGGTGCAGGTAGAGCAGGCAGAGCGGGTAAAGCTCGAGCAGGACTTGAATCAACTTCTCGTTTCGTTGAGTTCACATAGGTGGAGAGGCGTAGCATGCGTTCATTGTAGCTGCTCAAGCGTTTACGGATTTTGGGTAACGTTGTTGTTGCTCGGCCTATGCCCAACCTCTGCTGTTGCTGTTGCTGTTGTTGTTCCTCCTCCTTTGGTTGATTGTTTAAGCTGGGTATTGTGGTTGTAACTACTCCCGCTGCTGCTGCTGTTGTGGGTGCATCACCGACTTCTGCTTGAAGCGCCAAGCCGGCTAGGAGCACCAGCGCCTGATCGGCATGGACTCCGGGCAGCTCGCGTTGCAGCACATTGTGACGCAGCTGGAGATAGTAGTTGTGCCTCGACGTCTCATCTTTCAGCATGAACGGACTCTCGATATAGAACTGCACACGAAAGTGTAGCTCCAGGAGAGGACGTCCATTGGCATCTAGGCCCTGTTTAAATTAAAAATCGTTTTAAAAATGGGTTCTTCTTACGGGAAGATAAAGGTGAACTTACGTGTGTGTGCGATGATCGCCAGCTTTTTGGGCCGTATTTGGAGAGCTTGCTCTCGGGATCTGCAAACATGTACTCGCCATCTGGAAAGACCAAAGCAGATCATTCTAAATAAGCTTTTATTGCAAAAATTAACTAAAATTCCCAAATGCATTTCGAAGCTTCTTTCGATTGAACCCTTATAACTGTTATGTCTTAGACGGATAGAATATTCTGACAAACCCAAAAGCCCATTCAACTAATCGATTTGTACGAATTCCTTTTCAAAAAACATTTCACAAATATTTCATTGTATCGGAAGTTCTGACGCCAAGGTCGCCTCGCTTGTCGTTCATTCAGCGAGCGCACAACTAATCAAAATTTTAAATGAACTTTCGGCTATTTTCCTTTCCTGCTAAATGCCAAAAAAAAAAAAAAAACAACAACAACAACACAAAGACTTCAATATTCACTCGTAACTCCTTTTACCCTGCCACTTGTCAGTTTTATATTTATATTTATTTTTTTTTTTTGTCAGGCAACAAACAAGCGAGCCATTGACGTCAACAGGGCCGATGACGACACGTTCACGTCCACGTCAGGTTGTCAGCCTCAGTTGGTCGTTGTTGTTTTTGTTGTCGTCCAGTTCGCTAAGCAAAGCTGCAGTCAGTCCCCAAGTTGGGGACTCGAATCGAGTTGAATCGAGTCGACTTTGAGTCTTAGCCCAAGGGTATGCCGCGTGCTCTCGAGACGTTGTTGTTGTTGCCGTTGAATGTCGGTTGCATGCTTGAAAAACAAAATCAACACACACTTCATCATCGAACGAAAAATTGGAATTCCTGCATACGAAATGAAGCAGCAGCAGCAGCAGCCGCAGCAGAAGATGAAAAATAATAATTATGAGCAGCAAAAAGCAAAAAAAAAAAAAAAAAACACAACTGACAAGAGGAAGAAAAAGATGGAATGGAAATATGTGGGCACACCAAGCAGCAGAAAGCAACAGCAGCAGCAGCAACAATATCATAATAATCATCAGCGTCCGAATAAGTGCCTATCAATGACGACGACGACGACGACGACGACGACGATGAGGCCCCAACGGAGTCCAAACTCCAAGACTTGAAGCTGAAGTCGCATACCAAAAGAGACCCAAGCCCAAAACGCAGCACGTTGAAGATGGAAAAAAAAAATAAATAAAAATAAAACTAAACAGGTAGAAACTGAAAGAGAGAGAGAGAGAGAGAAGGAGACAGGTAGCTGAGGCAACGTTTGCGATGTGTGGCAGCTGAAACTCAAGTCAAAAAAAAAAAACCAAAAAACAAAAAATAAATGTATAAAAAAGAAAACCAACGTAGTCAAAGTTAAAAGTCTCTTCAGCGATTTCTTTTCTTTTCAAACAAAAAACAAAAAAAAAACCACTAAAAAGCAACGCATTCAAATTTCACCTCACAACAGTTGCAGATCAGGAGCTGATGGATGGATGGATGGATGGATGGATGGTTGCCTGCTTCTAGCAGGTGTGAAGCCTTTTTAGCCTGGGCTACATAACAGAGTGCACGCAACGTGCAACGTGCAACGCTTGGGCACTTTTGGGCCAATGGTCATCGGCCATCGGCCAGCAGCCCAATAATTAACATATTTTCCAACGCATTCCAAAGCGCTTACAATTAACACGCACACACATACACACACAGCAAAGGGGCAATCGGGTGGCAGGGGCGATCGAGAGGGGGCCTTAATAAATCTTCAATTTGAAACACATGCAACACAAATTACAGACTCGAATGCGTTGGGATTCCGGCAGGCCAAAGGCAAAACCAAAGGCAGGGCAGGCCAAAAAAAAAAACAACAAAAAAACACACACAAACCAGGCAGCCTCATCATCCAGCGAGTGAGGAATTTAACAACAACAACAACAGCAAAGACTTAGATATGACGAATATGAAATACTCTTTGCTTGGTGTAAAGAAACTTACAACAAAATAAAGAATCATCTATACTAAGTAAAACGAGTTTCAAATTCATTATGCCCTCTTCGGTTAGTGCATAAACTCAAGAACGTTGGTCAGAGTCAGAAGACCGTTGGTCGTCTAGAGCTCGATGAAGACGAAGAGACAGCTGCAGCAGCAGCAGCCGTCGCCAAGGCATTCTTTAGATTTATATTCCAAAAGGTTTTGAGTAGGCACGCCATATAACCAAAGCCATAATAACACAACCAAACCAGCAACAAAATAACCAAAAAAAAAAACATCAACAACAACAACAAATGAGTTTTGTATTGAAAACAGGCTGGATGGTAGGGGAAAGAGCGAGAGAGGGCGAGAGGAAGGAAAGACGAAGAAGAAGAAGAAGAACGAAACAACATAAAACCAAAAGAATTTTAATTTCCGATGTTATCAGATGCACGCAGCTTGGGTCTGAGGCAGCAGCATGTGGCTGCAAGGCCGGTCGTCACAGCAGCAACATTCAAGAAGGGGGCGTGGCAAAAGGGGGCTGCAGCAGTTAAGAAGACAACGCAGACGAAGACGAAGACGAAGATGAACAAGCCAACGCCATATAATAATGATTATGAGCCATTAACATTAAATGGAAAAGAAAATGCTGGTCTACAGATTACAACAACAGCAGCAGCAAGCAGTAAACTACAACAAGCAACAACAATAAATATCAAAAAAAAAAAAAAAACAAACACAACAAAAGCAACAGTCAACCGGCTAAGGAATGCGGCACTGGAATCCAAGAAATGCGACAGCTAAAAATAACACCAGCAGCAGGAAGAAGAAGGAGTATTTATGGGCGGAGTAGGAGTCGCAGGCTTAAGAGCGATATGAGTTAGAAAAAAGATAAAACTGGGCTGGTTTCTTAAAAAGAAATCATTGAATGAAGAGCTAGAAGAGGGAGAAGAAACAGACAAGACTCGAGAAAACGCTTTAGAAGTTCCTTAAAAAGGATCATACATAGGAAAAACAACTTAAGGATCGGGATCAAGCTATGAGGTACGATAGATACGAATTGAAAGCATCTACTGTAACAGGAAAGGTTAAGGAATGTGAGGAATCGGTCACAGGAGGGGCTGTTATAAAGAAAATAAATCAAAGACGTTCTAGAACGAACCAAAAGAAACGCCGACTTCAACCAAAACAAACAGAAGGAGAAGTCTAAAGCTCTACTTTAGAGTAAGAAACTGAAGGAAAAACAAGGCAAAGCAACAATACTTATAGTAGAAAAAGGAACTGCAGTAGCTCATCATTATCATTATGATTATCAAGAAGAGTAGAAAAGGAATAGTCGTAAGAAAGTAGTATTCAAAAGTGACACCTATTGTATGGCCACAACAACAACAACGACAACAGCGACAGCAACAGTTGCCCAGTTGACAATGTTGCCAAATTGCTGTAGCAGCAAGGAGGCAAAAGTAGCGACGCAGAGAGTTTAGGCAAAAGCTAAACGAGACGTCGAAGTAGCAGCAGCTCGTAGACACAGAGGGAAACAAAAATTTGCATAAAGATGAAATTTATTGACGGCTGCTTGGCCATAAAATTGAAATTCATCGGCGACAAAAGGCGACAGGCTAGCCGACAACAAAAAAAAAAACAAGGGCCAACTAGCTGCAGCAAACAGGAACAATAACAGCAGCAGCATGCGCATCATGCTTCGATCCTACTAATAATACGAAAGACTTAGGCGACAAACTTGCCCGAAGCGGGAGCGCGCGCGCGCCCGTCACATTTTTAGCGGTGTTTGAACTTTTTAGTGCAAACGCAGTTTTGGCCAAATGCTATCTATAAAACCGCAAGCAACAACAACAATTGCCAGTAAAGGCAAGTTTCGGTGCAGTGAAAGAGCGCGGCGTGAAATGCTTGAAAGTATGCGAGTAAGAAGAAGAAGAAGACAACGTTGACCACGATGCCAATGGACTGAACAACAGCTAAAACAACAACGAGCACTGACTGGCTTATACTCTTCTAAGTGACTTTTTAAGAACTTGAAAAGATTCGATTCCTAATACAAAGTATTTTGGGTTTTTTTTTTGTTTGTGAGTTTGTCAGTTTTCAATCAACTTTATCGTTTTATAGAGTATCAACAACAGCTACAGCCGCATGCCACTCATGCACACACACACCAACCAAAAGTGCTGACTGACATTGGCAAAAATCCTGGCGGGGCAAACGCAAAATGCAAACTGCCAATTTCATAGCTGAAGAAGCGCTGCAAAGGCAAAGACTGAGGATTCTTTAGCTGCCTGCCTTCTTTGCCATCGTTCAATTCACCTCGATGTGGCAGCTATCTGAAGACGCGCAACGTTGGCATGCCCCCAAACTGCATACCAAATTCTTTTTCGACTGAAGATGTTTCGAAGCAACTTCTTCTGCTTCGGTTCGTTTCGTTTCGTTTCGTTTCTTGCCTTTCTTCCTTCCACTCTATAGACTCGAAATTGATGCCAAACTGCCTGGCGACCAGATTCGAAATTTACGTCGCTTATTTTTTTTTTTTTGTGTTGTATACCCTAACTAAAACTGGGCAAGACTTGTGAACTGCGGTTGCTGCTGCTGGCGAGTTTTTCTTAAGTGTTGCAACAATTGATGTAATTTTTTAATATTGTTTTGCTTAATGATTTCAAATATTTTTGGATTTTAAGTTTAAGATCCACAATATTCTTTTGTAAGTGTATAAACAGTTGGGGGGTTATCCCTTTTCTTTTTGCATCAATTGCTGACCAGAAATTGTGTGTTGTATGTATGTGCTGTGTGTGTGTGTGTGTGTGTGTGTGTTTGTGCTTATGGAGGACGCGTAAATATATATTTATACATTTATATAAATATATATATATATATACAGCGAAGACCAATGCCAAAGACGTCTTCTCTGCTGGAGCCAAAACACAGAGCAACCAGGTCTGTGAAATCTTGGCTCTTGGCTCTGGTTGTTGTTGTTGTTCCTCTTGCTGAATGCTGTTGCACGTTGTTGTTGTTGCTGTTGTTGTTGTTGCTGTGTGTTGGCTCCACTGGAGCCGCATCATCGTCGTCGTTGTCGTTGTCGATTCGTTTGTGTTAATGCAACGCGCGACGGCTACCTGAATTACTGAACACGCGTCTTGTGTCTTGTGTGTGTCTTATGTTGCTGTTGTTGTTGTTGTTGCTGTTGCCATTGCCCCGTTTGCTTGAAATTGTTTGTTCGCCGTCGAAGGCGACGCGTTCCTGCCTCTGCCTAACTGCCGTCCTGCTCCTCCTTCTTCTCGATGCAGTTTTTCTTTTTCTTTTCTGTTTTTTTTTTTGTACATTTTATGTGCTATTTTGTTGTTGTTGTTGTTGTTGGTGCTGCTGTTGTGTTAGTATTTTTATGTGTTTTGGCATTGCTGCAGCAAGAAAAAGAAAACAAAAAAAAAAACAGCAAGAGTGCTCTAGTCGGAAGAACTCTAGTAGATAGATACCCTGTACGAAGGTACACTGGAGAGGTTTGCATATTTAGGATTCTCGATAACAATGATATCGATAAATTATTATCCGTGAGAGATAAAAAAGGCACGTTTAGTTTCTTGACTTAAGCCAAAGTTTTGGTATCGATATTTATCGATGACTTACTTTCAGAGCGAGTTATCGCTATACGAGTACGTCGAAAAACTATATTTATTATTACAGGGTATACAGCAGAAATAAAATAGCTAATTTTGAGGAGGTGGACGGCTGCTGCAAGAGTCAGTTGGCGTGCCACTGCCATTTGCTGCTGCCGCTGCTGCTGCTGCTGCCGCTGCTGCTGCTGATGATGATGAGCAGCTTTAAAAAAGACTGGTTTATGTTTATTAGTTGTATTTTTTTCATGCCTTATCGCAAGGCACGAAGACAACTTGGAGCACCAGCAGCTGCCTTCACTGTTGCCAACTGAGCTAGCTTCCTTTTTTTTTTTTTAGATTTCGAGCTTAAAGGGCGTTCCACAAACCCAATTTGTTATGCATACGCATAGCACTACCAAGCCCCCCCCTTTTGGGATTGAACTTACCTATGAGCACGGCCAGACCAAAGAGTTCGGTATCCTGCATACCCTGTGTGGCAAAGTGCAGACATGTCTGCGTATAAACCTCTCGAACGCGACTCTTTGCATCGACTAGGAAGTAAAGGGTTTTCGGCTGCTGTTGGCCCAGAAGTCTGTCCGAAACAAAAGAAAGGGTGTTCAGGAATTTGATAATTTTTGATTTTTAATTTCGACTTACCTCAGTGCCAGAAATCGGGAGCCGGGTGACAGTTGCTCGGCTGAGGACGCGCATACTTCCAGGGGCGCGCTGACGGTGCAAAATGCTCGCATGCTGCATCATTTTCCGTATACAGCGCGCGCTCTCGAAATACGTTGCTGCTGCTAAATGAGAGAAAGAAAAAAAGATTTTCATTTCAAATAATCACAAAAAAAAAAGGGTAAAATACTATTCAAATTAGTTTTTTTGATTTATTAGTACAGTCTTCCTAACAGAATTAACATTTTTATAAGTAAATTCCTAAAATCTTCAAAAGGGAAAAACTCTTAGAGCTACCGAGAACGACTTTAAAAATCTTCCGAAAGAACCTTTAACAGTAATAAATTTATATTATAAGATTAAAGACTTTTGGAGAATTTCAAAAATCAGAATTCATTAAAATTTTTACAAATAATCTAAGCAATAAATAAGACTCAAGGTTTTAGTCTAGATTTTGTGGAATTTTTTAAATTCTCAAAAATAAAGTATTAATTTTTTTTTTGTCAATTTCGAACAATTAGCTGGCGCCGCATTTCTACGTTATTATCGGATTTTGTCTTGTTATACATATGTTGTTTTTGTTGTTGTTGGTTTTCGTTTTTTGGCTAGCAACAATTTCACCAATCAATAATGAAAGACTTAGGCGACAAACTTGATTAGGCGGCCAGTGCGTTCGGTTCGTGCGTGCTTTGCGCATAAAATGATTAAAATTCAGCTAAAGAAAGTTCCAAACAGACACAAGCAGAGAGAAGAGAAGAAAACAAAAAAAAAACACGCATCGTGATGAAAGAAAAACAATTTATGCATAAATTAAAATCAAATCGAATCAAATCAACTTATAGACTAGCCAACACCAAAATGTCTATATACATAAAATATATACATATATATATTTATATAGATAGAGTTGGTAACGTCTTGCCGTTGGTTTCTACTTAAAGTTGGCCGAGTGCGGTCGCATAAATTTCAATATTGGCGCATTTAGACGTCTAATAAATTTCAAAGTTCCATAAATTTATTCAGAGTCAATTTGAGAGAGTTAACAAGAGAGAGAGAAAGAGAGAGAGAGAGAGAGAGAGAGAGAGGCAACCCGGCTCCCAACTCAATAACTTGACTCCAGCTTCAGTTCCAGGTTTGGTTTTGGGCTGTTGGCCACAATTCATGCGGAACCGCCCTGACTTATTTATTTATATAAAAACAAAAACGACAACAACAACAACACTCCCCTTTTGAATTCCCAAACTTATCTGGTCAACATTTCCAGTTTGCTGCTGCCGATCATCAATCAAATCGCGCGCGCATTTGACATAAATTAGAAACCAAGAATATGTTTATGGAAAAAAAAAAAATACTTTTGGTAAGCAATTATAATCTAAGCCGATTTTCATGACGACTAAAATAGATACAGAAATAGAAACTGAGACAAAACCGGACCTGAACAGACATAAAAAAAAATAACAAACACACACAAAACTGAAACGGAAAGCTAGAATAATTTTTAAGCGATAATAACTTTAATGTTAACTTTAAGTTATTTTAATGTTGGAATTCTTCGAATAATTTTTTCAATGAAGGAAAGTCTTGCTTGAGGTTTTCTAATAATATATATTTATATGAAATATAACAAAGACAACTTGATATATATATACATATCTCTTCAAAAACTCTCTGAGCTTTGTCAAAACTAAACCGACTTGCAATTCCAAGGCCAATTAATGTAAGTTTAATCTAAAACTGCGAGAATTAATGATTTTTCATACAAATAAAGATTAGAAACAGCTTCAAACATAAGTCAACACGCTTCGTTAAATATGCATATATCCATATATGTGGTACGCGTCCGCATGTTCTTAAATATATAAACATTATATAATGCTTGCAACGGCCAATTATCTTTGTCAGCTTTTAAGTAAGGCAGTAGGCGAGCAGGTTAAAAATTGTGCAAATGAATCACGATACAAATAGCCACAGATCAGAACAAGAAACACAAGGTAAGACTAGAACAGATAGCGAGAGAGAGAGAGGGGAAAGAGACAGAGTCGGGGCCAAGTGGTGGAATTATTATTATTGCTTATTTTTTTCTAATTTTAAATGCAAACAGATGAAAAGCATTTAAGAATTTCAATCATTGCAAATTATCCGCATTCCAATGGTTAATGAGAGCGGGCGACGACAACAACAACAATAACAAATTCAACGCTAATTATTAAAGTCAACAGTGAAAAGAGTGCAACATTAGCAGCAGCAAGGACTGAAAATTCAGTGGGCGGCTGCAGAGGGCGTGACTGAGAGAGAGAGAGAGAGAGATAGAGAGCTCGCCGCACGCTAATCAGCAATTAACAAATGGCAATAAATATTTTATTTTTTATGGAAAAATGGAAAATATAGTGGGCAAGCCATTGGGAATTTTATGTGAACAGTTAACACGCGATTAGGTTAATGCTTATTGGGAAATTGTTGAAATATCTATAAAGTTTTATTTTTTTAACGAAAAAAAAACATGGCCAGAAATACTTAAAGTAATGTTTATAGCTATATAATTTTATATTAACTGGATTTTTATGGTGCTTAAACTTAAAGCTCAAAGCAAACAATAACCATAAATCAAATAAAATTCCAAAAAATAATTCAATATTTTAAAATATTTTTATCAGCAAATTTGGTCAGCTAAAAAAGCCATTTTACAGTTTTGTTGCATGAATCAAATAAAAAATAGTGCATTAAAGAGCGTTTACTGTAGTTGAGTTATGCAGGCATTTAAAACGCATTCGCTTAACGGGGTCTATAAAGTCCCACGGGCCAATTAAATGGCGCAAGCGCCAGCGGCCAATTTTAGCTGGCCTAAGCGGAAAAAGACCAACAAACAAACACAAACACACACACAAAGAAACAAGACAACAAATACATAATAAGAAAAAACAATTGCAACAAAAAAATAATAAAAAACGTTGCGCATACGCCACGTTGTGCAGCGACAGCAACAGCAGTTCCACTTTTCCACTCGCGACACCCTGCTGCCACAGCTGCTACTGTTGTTGTTGTTGTTGCTGTTGTTGCTGTTGTTGTTGTTGCTTCTAGCGCCCAGTTTCAATCCGGGGCTGTGCGGCTGTGTCAACTGCATGCCATTGCAGTGAGCTCATTCGGGGCGTTCATATATGTAAGTACGTATGTATGTGAGTGTATGTGTGTTTCGTTTATTTGTCAATCGAGTTCGCGACTTTGTCGCTAGGAACTTAAGGCAGGGTCGGGTTAAAGTCGGGTCGATAAATGCTTTAGCCGCAAACGCAAAACGTTTTATTGCCAACACTCAAAACGACTCAGCAAAATATAGAAAATAATACAAACAAACAAACCAACTATTTATATATATATATATCTGTATGGATTTCAAATTGGAATCGATATTGGAATGCGCAAGTGCTTAAGCATTTAAGTGCGCAAGTAACCTTCCCCCCGTCCATGGTACGGTTTAATAAACATTTGAAATAACATAAATATAAAAAAAAAAGCAAAAGAAAATATCTGGTTTGGTCAAAACGATGCGATAAACACCCTAACAAAAGTATCATATATCATAAACATTATAAAGATTTATTTGAACGCATGCAATGATTATTTTTTAACATTCTGCCAGTTTTGTGATAATGTCAACAATATTTGTATCTGTAAAAATTTTTTTTATTCTTGCATAAGATTTATACGATACAATATACTATTGTTTAAACAGCTTTGTTAACAAAAATCAAGATTGAATTTATGATTGCGTTCAATAAATAAAATCTGTAGGCAGAGCTTTTTTTTTAATGCAGTCGCAAGTAGACTATTTTCATTGAATTCATTTGCCAAAAGGCCTAACAATTATTTTAGTATTTTTCTTAGTTAATCAACTCAACCAGAGTGTAAACGTACAACAACAAATTTTACAGACACACACACTTACACACACTTCGATCGAAGTTAGAGTTATTCTTAAGTGTGGTGCGCGATTTTGATGCCAAGTGTCTGCTGCTGTTAAACTGGATTCGTTGATTCTATTGAAAGTGTTGAAAGAACTTGTTGTAGTTAAAAGCTGGAGCTTTAAGCTGAAGCTGAGGCTGACGCTGACGCTGAGACGACTGTTAGCTGTTGGCAGCTGGAGCTAATGAATGACGACGTTTGATGTGGAATTTTTAGCTCATGAGCTGGCGTCGAAATATATATATATGTATGTATATAAAAACTTGTATATATTTGTCTGGCTGACTGGCGACTGGCCGTGTTTTAATTACGACAAACGGCAAATTGGTATTCGCTGATCGCTGTGATCTCGTCGTCAATAAAGGAAATACTTTAAAGCGATGTCATTTTCACACGCTCAATTTAAACAGTTGCTTAAGCTTTTCATATATACATTTATATTTATATATATATATTAAGTCAGCGGATACGCGTCACAGCAAGTGCGCTGAAAAAAAAAAAAACCGGGGCGTGGCAGTGCCAATACGTAAACCGAATTTTTATAGCATTTAATGCTAATGGTAGGCTCCGGATTGACCGAACGTTCGAACGTTCGAACGTTTGAACGTTTGCCTCGCCCGGCACATTTTTTTAAAATTATTATGCCGTTTATGAACTCAGTTGGTATTGTTGTTGTTGTCTGCCCCGTCAAATAAATAACTTGACGTTTTAGCGTTTGTTGGCAAATACACAAATCGAAATGTGCGAAGAGAAAACCAAACAAAACAATGCGGCAAATTGCTGAGTTAATTTTTTATTTTCTATTGCCTTTATTTTTTTGTGTGTGTTGCTATTGTTTGTTTTGTTAGTGCCAGTTATGCCAAATAATATTATTTTTTGTTTTAGCTTTAAAAATGCGCATGCGCAACAACTGTCCCTGTAAAAGCATATCAAATAATTGAAATTTAAGACTCTGAATAAATACCAGAAATAGTAATTCGATAAGTGATCAATATTCACGAAAAACAACCAACAGCTACAATAACAACAACAACAGGACTTATGCTCGTTTTTCGAATTCGAAAGCATTCCAGCATAAGAGAGCCAGAGCAAAAGTCCCAGAAGGAATAGCAGCGACGCCTAGGTGAGGCCGCCGCACTGTAATGAGAGCAAGCTCGCTGTCAATGTCTCAGCGGCAGCGATAACGTGCGACGCATGCTTAAATAATAAAAGGCGTGCGAAACAATTTGTTTTCTCAACACATGAATGGATTTGTGTGCGTGTGCGTGTGTGCGCGAGCATAGGCATAAATTATGCTGCTCGCAGCGCAGTCAACGTCATTGCCTGCCAAATAGTTTAACGGCTTCAGGGTGAGCGATTATATCTTCGGCGTTATGTTGTTTCGTCGTTAAGCTTTGACATTCAACAATTTAATTCGATGTACATTTTAATTACTTCAAACATACAAGTAGACATGTATGTATGTACTTAATACTTATCTCAGTGCGCAGGCGTGCAGGAATTTTTTGGCATTTTGAAAATAAGTCAAGTACTGTTGTTGTTTTTGTTGTTGTTGCCTAAGGTCAAGTGTTTGTATTCGCAGACCCACTTCTCGTGCTACACGCTAACAGTGGGCAGCAGTCAATTGTCGCAAAAACCGCAAAAATAAATAAATATGAAAAAAAAAAGAATGAATACTACAAACAACTACAAACAGCTCGTAGCAACAAGCAAAAAAAAATAATAAATAAATAAATACAGAAAGATAAAACGATACAACTGTTTGTGTATCGATATCGCATCTTTGCGGTGGCAATCGTTTAACTTTTACCGTTTGTTTTTTTTTCTCTAAAAGCGTTTAACGTGTGTTTCTGCTCATTTGTTAATCGTTTTTAATGCAAATTGCAATACAACACCACGAGCATACGATATGTCGACCCCTTGTGCCCACCCCTGAGCGGCGGCGGCGGTGGCGACGCACGCTCAATTAGTCGCCTTGTTCAGATCCCATTTCCAATTTAATTGCTGCCTGACAAATCAGCTGCTCGAATTTAGTGGTCGCCATTTTTGTATTTGCCTCTTCCATGATGTGGTTGTTGTTTTTGATATTCCCGGTAATTGCACATGTATGTATGTGTGTGTGTACGTTTACGACACCTGCTATTTACTTCGTTTGCTACACTCCGCCATCTATTTGGCGTTGTGATTAATTGCACAATAAGTTCGAAAACGTTTGGACTTTGGAAAAGAAAAAAAGTATTGCGAGCCATTAGCGAGTTTTATGGCTGCGCTTCTTGCTCGACAAAGATAAGACATTTTGCATTATCGTTGTTGCCTAAACTGCCAGCAATTAAAATTCCAAAGAAATTCCCCGATTGACAAAAATAAAATTCCAACAAAAAATTTCCTGACTTCGGGACTTTGACTTTTTGCGCTTACCTTATGCACTGCCGACGAGGGCCGCTGCAGTTGTCGGCATGATTGTTGTTCCCAGCTGGCTGGTTAATAAAGCGGCGAAAGAGGGCGCCTCAAGCGCGTAATCCAAAAATTGAGTCGCTTGCGGTTTTTCTATGCACAAATGTCGGAATAAAGAGGGAGGGTGTCTGCTGTTTCAAACTTTCTTTGTTTTTCTTTTGCGCGGCGTTAAAATAACAGTTAACTGTATTGTTGTTTTGTGAATTGTCGTTTTTGTTTTTGTTGTTGTTGCTGCCCGAAAACTTTTGCTGACCTCTTCGTCAAACACTAACACGCTGCGGCTGCGCAGTCAACAGCGACGACGATGGCAACGGCGGGCCACATTCCAACGGACTGCTCGCGGCTCACGGCTCTCACTGGTGATTGTGTGGGCGCTCAGGCAATATCTCAAAGCAACAAGGAAAAGAGAGAGAGAGAGGCAGGGAGGAGGGAGTAGCAAGCGCGGCACAAATACGATTTAATCAAAATTGTTGTTGTAAATACAAACTCATTCACACACACACGAACACGCAAATCTACAGAGCGGGAGAGCAGCAAAGCGAGTATGTGAGAATGAGAGCTGCCGTTTTATGCTTGTGTGTTTGTGTCGGTGCTGTCCTCTCTTTGTTAACTGCTTTTTGTTGTTGCGCGAAAGAATGCCGTTTGCTTGGTTGTCGTAGTTGTTGTTGTAGATACTGCTGCTGCTGTTGTTGCTGTTGCTGGGTCGCTACTTTCTGTGGCGCTGGCTATTTGTTTTGACCAGCAGCAACTTGTTGGAATGGTGCAAAATTTGATTTTTCAAATAAAATGCTAAGCACACAGCACACACAATGAAAAAACACACTGGAAATGGGCACTTGTGCTTTTGTAATTTAACGCCACACTTTAAATTCGAATCCGAATCAAAAAGACAAATTCGAAACGAAACGAGACCGAAGCAACACAACGCTTAACGAAACGCGCACACTGCGAATGCGACTCCGACTGCGACGGCGACAATCTCTAGAGCTCCAATGGGGCCGCGCAGTCGATCGCGACGCCGTTTTGCCTCTGAGCTGGCAATGCAAACGAGTAAGTGAGTGTTTTTCAGTGTATGTGTGTGCATGAGCACAGCGAGTTTGTGTGCATGTGTTTGTTTTCTGTACACGACGCGCAACCTGCTGCCAGTTCAACTGCTTCGTCCAGCTACAAAAATCAAACTGAAGTCCGAGTCGAGAGAGTTTCGTTATGAGAGCAACTTTATTGCAGAGTGAGCTAAGCGTGTGCATGTGCAGTATGCGCGAATGTATGTGTGTGTGTATGTGAGTATCTCCCACTGAGATTTGAGATTGGAATGCGCCATGTACATGATAGCACTCTGCTTTCGCATATGTGTGTGTGTGTGACAGAAAGAGAGACAGAGAGAGAGAGAGAGAGAGCAATCGGACGATCGTTTTGTATCTTGTGTGTGTACTGTTGTTGTCGTTGAAGCGGCGGCGGCTCAGCGGCCAGGTTGAAATTGCTGGCAAAGAATTTGGCTACGACGGCAAGCGCTGCTGTCGCTGTCAGCGCTGGTATGCTGGTTGTTGTTGGGCTTAAAAGCAGAACAGAAAATACAGTACATATACAATAGAACAGCACAATTTACACAAATACACAGACAAGCACATGAACATGCACTGGAAGCACCTTTTGCTTTGCCTTCCCTTTTCCAATGTTTCGTGTTTCCTTTTCAAAGCATTTGCAAATCTTCAACTAAGATGCAAACTTAAAGCCGCAGCCCGAAAAACAAAACACCAAAGAAAACGGCAACGACAACAATAACAGCACAAGAAAGGTAAATACTAAACAAAATAAATAAAAACTTCAAAGGAGAACCCCAGTAGCTAACTGAATTGTCAGTGTGTAAGTGAAATTCCAATGTTTTATCTTGGCAGCCGCCGCAGCGGCATAAGCAACAAAAAAAAAATAAATCTTTTTGGAGCCCGACACAAAAACAACGAACAAGAACATGCCCGAAAAGTGTTTTTAACGATTGAGAGATGCTCTTAAATAGTTTACAGCTAGATGAGCTTAAGCTGCAACTGGTCAAAGCTAAAAGCAAGTGTTAGAATATCAGTATTCGTTCACTTCATGGCCCTTGCCACTGACCTTCGCACATATTAAAAGCCGTAGCTGATATGCTCGCTTTACAAGCACAGAGTGCATAAAGTAAAGGAGAAAAGCGCGACGCAAGGCCGCAGCAGAGGCTGAGACGGCGACTGTAGCAGCGAAGATCGCGCAAAAGAAATACCAACACAGTGTGTTGAACACACACACGCCCCTGTATAGAGAAGCGCAAAGCGCAGCAGAAGGGGAAGAGAGCACTGCGCTGCTGCTGCTGCTGCCCGCTGGCATTTGTAAGAGCGGCCTGTGCTGCCGCGTCGTTCGCTGCTGCTACGATATCGTCACTTGGGCGCATTCCTTAGCATAATGTGAGCTTGATTTGCTGGATTCTTTTTGCTCTTGTGCCCCCACTCGCACTCGCACTGCCGCTGCCAGCGCCAGCCATTTATTCCAGTCTCTGGTCTCACTCGCACGCACGCATGCACACTCGAAATTATTTTGTTGCCGTTTTTTTGTTCATTTTTTTTGTTGTTTTAATGCCTCCCGACATATTTTTTAGTAAAGTTTTCTTAAATATGCCGCACACACACACACACATAAATGTACAGACATTAAGACAGAGGCAAAGCTGGAGCCATGTTCTTGACGGGTCGGGGGTCGCCATGGCCACAACTTGTTGGCTGCTGATCGGTGGGGCAATCCGAGGCGATGGGAACCTGGCGCGAGCTCTTCGATTTCTTTGAGTGTATTTGCTGGTTCTTTGGGTTCTAAGACCGGTTGTTGTTGCTGTTGTTGTAACGTTCTTGGTCAACATAGTTTGCGTATGTATGTATGTATGTATGTGTGGGTTTGTGTATGAATGCTGGATGGAGGAGCCTGTGCCTGTCGAGGCCGTGTCTTCAAAACAAAAAAAAAAACAAAAAATATTTTATGCAATTCCTTGAAGGCGATTTTTCGTTGTCGTTGCTTAAACTTTATTTTCATACCTTGTACCCATTAAAAATGGAAAACAAGCAGGGTACACATATTGAAACGGTTTTATTCCAGTGCTCAGTAAAAATGTGAGTGAGAAGAATCAAAGGGATTTCTAAAAATTAGAAATACAAATTGAATTGTGTTTTAAACAAAACTCTTAATTGAAATATAAAAAAATATTAGACACAATGCCTTCATCCTTGTTTACAGGATAGCTAAAAGTCAGTTACTCACAACTTGGTCACGCTTGTTGTTGCCTTGTGGTTTTTTGTTTGAAAGCCAAAGCTTGGATTTTGGCCGAATCTTTGGCAAAATTGGCGCGCAATTTGACAGAGTCTCCGAGCTCAGCTCAGCTCAGCTCAGCTTCTTGACCATTTTCAGCTGCCAGACTTTGGATTCTTTTTGAGTGACTGCCCGCTGCAGTCTCTGCCAAGCACTTCTATTGGAAATTCCCAGCTGGAATTCGCTGAAGGCATTTCTGCTCCGGCTGGACAAATTTGGGATCAAAACTCTTAAAAGAAAGAATGGCAGCTCTCTTCTTTGTATTGGATTGGAATTTATCTGGAGTGTGTTTGTGTGTGTGGATTTTTTCATATCGTATATGTGTGTGTGTGCTTGTATGTTTGTTACTCCGTTTTCGTTACGCTTTATTGCCATCGTTGTTGTCGCATATTTTGTTTGTATTATGACCGAATATTGTTGACCAGTCATGCCCTTCCCTCCCCACTCCTCTCAGCCATAAACACAATGATAATGTTAATAGACATCGACACTCCTCTCTCTCTCTCTCTCTCTACCACTCTGCCTGCATCTCTGCTGTCACTATCTGAGTGCTTGAGGTATTTTTATTACTTTTGTTACACTAACTTACTTCCTATTCGACGTTGACGACGGAATTCAGTGATTCTTGTTGTTGCTGTTTGCTGCTCATTGTTGTTCTTTTATTTTCAAGTCGGGCATCGAATTGAATGTAAATAAGAGTTCGCTTATGGCTGCTGCATGCCTCCCTCTCTCCTTACTTCATTTGCATGAATGAGAGTCGCGACATGCAGCAGTTGATTATTGGCTCCATGACTTGATTATTTTAATGCTTTCAACCCTGACCGAAAAATAAAATAAGAATATTCATCGATTTTACATTGTATCAATAAAATGTTGATTGACAAAATGAGCTAGGGGAATTATAATAGGCATTCTTTTTCTTTAAACATAGTTAAAGGAAGTGTGGACGTGAAAAAGTTTAAGGAACTGGAAGCGCATTTAATTTGAGAAACAAACAACTTCTTTAGAAATGTCATTACTCTGTGGCCTCACGATGCCATTTTGGAATGTGGAGTTTGGTATATATGCTTGTACGTGTGTGTGTGTGTGTGTGTGTGTTAGTGTCCACTTCGCAGAGAGTCGGTGTCTAATCTGCCTACCCTACTTTCACTCCAATTTCAGTCATCGGCATCGGCATCTCGCTCAATTCAATTTATTCGAGCCGAACTTTTCTCTAGTCGCATGCCAGTAGCAACAAAAACAACAACAACAGCAGCAACATAAGCAACGATCGCTGCTTCAATGGAGCTGCAAACTGGCGCCGTTGTAGTTGTAGTTTACAGTGGGTGGAACAAGAGATGGTGGAGCGGGAGACAGCGCGAAGAGAGCTTGCTGCTGACTAAACTGCAATGAAATTTCGACAGTGTTGTTGTTGTTGTCTTTTTAGGTTGTTTATTATTATTTTTGCTTCTGTGTGTTTGGAGGATTTGGCTTTTTTTTGGGCATTGGAATGCAGGGTATCTGTTGTTGTTGCTGCAAAACGAAGTTGCCTTTGAAATGTGTTCTAAATAAATTCCAATGAAATGCAGGAATCGAACTGGCGACTAGCGATGAGAGCGTGGAAAGTTTCAAAAACAGCGAAAAGGCATAATTGTTATTAAAAAAGTTTTATTTCTTATAAAGCAAAGAGCTTAATTTGAATTTCCTTTCGCATATTCTTTATTGAAAAATACCACTGGATTGAGAAAAAGAGAGAGAGAGAGAAATAGCGAATGCATTTCCAATGCACAACAACAGTTGTATAAAAGCTGTGTAAGTATGTGATTGCGTGCTTTTATCGTCCCTGTCACACTGCCATCTCTAGTTATGAGTTGGTGGTGAAAAGGAGAGCGCGCAGATGTACAAGTAACTCACTCGCCGATACAAATTCTGTGCTCCGCAACGCGATTGCAATCTTTAGCATCGTCATCAGCAGCAACAACAACAACAACAACAACAGCAGACGCAAAAGTCGCAGCAGCATCAAGCGTTCGCAGTGGCAGTGCAGTTGGCGTCCACGTCGACGTTGACGGTGGCGTCGCGCGTGCGCAGTCTCAACGGATGTCTGGGGACCAGTGTTGTTGTTGTTGTTGGTTTGGCAATTTCTTGCTTACCTGTTTGCAGGCTGCAGGCTGTAAACCTCAGTTTTGCAGCTTTCTTGCGCATTTTTCTTGCTCTCCAAAACAGCCTACATACATACACACACATGCCTCTCGCTCTTGCTCGCGCACACTAACTTCCAGTCGCTTAGACGCTCTCTCCTTGTCGCTCTCGCCTGTATCGCGAAATAAAAATCGAGAAAATCAAACAATTCCCGTACAGTAGCTGCCCGTTTTTTATGCTTTTAATGAGCGTTTATATTGCCACATGGCCCGAAAGGATTGAGGATTGAAATTCCAGCATTTTGGCATTTGGTTTTTGGTTTGTTTTTGCTGCTGTTACTTGTTGTTGTTGTTGTTCTTAATGTTGTTTTTATTTTGAGTAATTTGCGGTTTGAACTTGTGGCCTTTTCTTTCACCCACCCCTTTATCCTCTTTTTTTTACACTTAGCTCTCAATAAATAACATTTGCATATTTTTTACTTTCGCATCAAAAAACGCTTTAAGATAAGTTTTTATTTTATCTTTTTTTTTATAGAACCGCAAAACAATTGTGCAAATATTCAAATGTGTTTATTAAAGTAGTTACGATTTTCATTATAATAATGATTATCATGCTGATCATGATTAAGTTGTGGAGAAGGTGTCGCTAACAAATAAACTCACTATAACCGCAACAATAAAAAAAACTACAATAACACAGTTTAAGTACTAAAAAAAATATTCAGAATGTGTGAAAAAAGTATTTATGAAAATTTGTATAATAAATAATTTGATTGTTGTAATTTTCTTTTGATCAATCGAATTTAAGTTTGATTTATTAAAGGTCTTATGGAATTATTTTTTAAATCCGCAACCCATGAAAATTGCTTAAAAATTTTGAATAAAGTTGTTCAAAGTTAAGATTGTGGGAATTGGATCGAGTATGGATTTAAAAATGTTCTATGAAAACATGGAATTATTATTGGTTTGAAAAATATTCTTTTTTTATACTTTTTCTTTCTTATCTTCATTCTCTTTTCCACTTTTATGTAGAACAATTTTGCAATTAAATATTTCTAAACTTTTAACACCCCACAAAGCAACCACAATTAGCGACTTAAGCAAAATAAATTCAACGTTATGCAAAATTTGACACAGAATCAGAATCAAAGTTGACTTTTAAGGTGGTGTGGGGTGAGTGTGTGTGTGTGTTATGTGTGTTAGTGTGCGTTGAGCTGCTTGTCAGGTGTTCAGTGCAAATCTGTTGATGATCAACAACAGCAACAACAACAACATGTCTCTGACGCCGTCTCGAACGCTGCTGTTTGACTCGAACAAATGATAAGCGCCAAATATTTGTTGATAAATGTTTGGAAATTAAATGAGAGGCAACAACAACAACAACAGCCGACAACAAAGTTGAACTCATCGCGCTGGCATGCAAAAGCCAAATATTTATCAGCCTAGTGAAGAACACACACATGCATACATACATTCACATATATAAATACATACATATATCTCTTAGCTATATGATACTGTTTGGCTCCCACGGCTCAAAAGTGGCTTTTGCTAATTAAAATTTAAATAATAATATACAAAAGACATTTTTGTGCTTTGGCTGCTGCTAGACAAAGGATATATGTATGCATAAAACAAATGTGTTGATTTGGCAAAAGTTATAGCTCATTATCTTCTGACAAGATACACACGTGTACATATGTATCTCGTATCTGCTTTCTGTATCTAGTATCTGGTCGCTTGTTGTTGATATTTGTATCTTGAGTTTATTATTCGCCTTGGTTGCCGGTGCCGTTTACAGCGTCCTCCCCACAGCAGTTATTGTTGTTGACTAGTAGATACCCTGTAAACAGTTCGGAAAAAATTTATAAGATGATAGTTATAATGTTTTAAGCATTAAAATATACATTAACAATGAATTTTTTGTTTTTGTATTTATATAAAATTTTCAAGCTTCAAAATAAGTGTTTTTAAAAACACAACAAAAAACTTTCTTTCAAAATTTGATTTATTTTTATACTTTTTATAGCCCCATTTTGTCTATTTTATAGCAACAGGGTATTGAAATGCTTGTTTTGCTTATCAGTTTGGCCAAAATGCGTCAGCACTGCTAACTTGGCTTTTATCACATAACCGTAACTCACGCATACTAGTAAAAATAGTTTTTTTGTTGTTGTTAATATTTAACATTGTATTATTCATACGCCTTATAGAAGACGTTGAGTTCAATACGTCATCCGAAAAAGTAAATATTTCATTAGCTGTTGCAGCTGTCAGTTGATAAAATTTATAAGCTGCTGCCATTTGGCTAAAAAATCATTAAAAAAAGTAAGTTAGTTGAGATATTTTAATTAAAAAAATATACACGAAAAGCTAATTCTAATAATTTAAGTTTAGATTTAACTCGAACAGCTGACTCATTCACAATTACCAAAACAGCCCTCAAGTACAAAATGTTTATTAATTTGTCGTGGCTTATTTGAAAAGCTGTCATGGCAACCGCATTTCCAAGTAGAACCACACAGCCAACCGGAAGGGCAAACGTTAAAATCTAGCCACAAAAAACCCGAAAAAAATAATTTTCGAAAGGATTTCACTCAAATTAAACCTCATCAAGGCAAAGTAGGAACCAAATCAAGGTAGGTACAAATTATGGCCATAGAAAAAAATTAGAAGATGATGCAGACAAAAAATATATAAAAAGGCACACAAACCACAACAACAACAAGAACAAGAAAAATATGGAGAAGAACATTAGCAGTGGCCAAAAGGGTACGCAGGAAGCAGCAAATACAAATTCATTGCCTTTAAAGAGGAACGGGGAGGGAGGTGATTTGGGGAGACCAAGCAGTGAGGGGCGTGGCTGGTTAGGAATGACACGCATCCGGTTTGAAAATTCCAATGCCGAAGAATGCACTACAAAAAAAATAAATAGATATAAAAGTACTTTTAGAAACAAAGATTAAAAATTGAAAAATTTTAACTATTGAAAAAAAAATATATTAAATATATTTAAGAAGTAAAAAAACGTTATTTCTACAAACCCCTGTTTTTTCCAGTCACTTTTTCTTTGAGTGTAGCCCCTGATCGAGCGAGAAGGAAAAGTCCAAGAACAGGCTGAGGAATTCAAACACTTGAAAATTACAACAAAACAAAACAACAACAACAACAGCTTCGGCATCAACTTCTTTGGACTTCTCAGAGTGTCCCAAAATGATGATGGCGACGCCAGCAGAGACGCCGACAGCGCCGTCGACACTGGCGACACTGGAGCTGCAATATTTTAGAGCCGTCTCGCTGTACCGTCGCCGCAGCTACGAGAAATGCGCCGAGATGTGCAATACCCTATTGCAGGCTGGCCATGAAAACAATGTCCAAATGTTTGCCACATCGGGCAAGGAGGATGAGACGGGGGTGGAGCAGCAGCAGCAGCAGCAGCAGCATCAGTTGCAGCTGGCGGAAAGCCACGAGAACCGAGATCAACGATTCGGTAGCAATTTGCAGCGCATTGGCCCACGGCGACGTCGTGGCGCCGGTGGGGATATCGATGGTGCTGGCTTGACGCAATCGGCATCCCATAACAAAATGCCAACCTGGCTGATGGAGGGTGTCTGGCAATTAAAGATGCGTGCCTTGACGCAGCGTGTCTATCTTGATGATCTGGAGGTGGATGATGCTGGCGACGCAGGTGAGTGAGTGTGATAAGATGAGAAATCACTTACACAAGCACTACTTACTCACTGATTACGGGTAATCAGATTACCCATTACATTACATTAACTTACTGACTGATTACAAGTAATCACATTACCCATTACATTACATATGCATTTACTGATTCACTGATTACAGGAAATGTGATTTAGCCATTTACATAGGTCAAATCGATTCTAGATAACTTATAATTGAAAAACAGAATGGGTTTAGTCAAGTTTTACTTAATTGAAGATTTCTTATTCTGATTAAAAAATCTTGAGAGTTTAAGAAAGACTTTTTTCGCTTTGTGTAACTTTCGAACAGGCTCCAATGAGGATGTGGAATTTGAGCGTATTGCCACAGCAGCTCGTCCTGGCAGCAGCATCAAGACGGCCTTTCAGCCACGTCCCAGCACCAGTCAGCGACGCCCCACGGCCACTGGAAGCGTTAGCCACTCGAGCGATGGACGGCTTAATAGTGCCAGACCTAATTCGGCAGTGACGCGACCTGGCACCGGACTCAGTCGACCCGGTTCCTCGTTGGGTGGACGACCTGCCTCACGTTGTGGCACTGCATCGCGAGTGCGTGCCACATCAGCGGCTGCTTTTAATGTGGGTGATGCAATGACAACACTTTATCAGGCATCGCGCTTGAATCCCACCATCTATGCGGAACGTGAGGCGATTGTCAAGGCGTTGTTCCAGTTCCTCTACTACCATGAGGCAGATGTGCAAAAGGCGCATTCGCTATGCCAGGCGGTGCAGCAGCGACCTGGTCAGGATCAGTCGGACTGGTGGTGGCAACAACAGATGGGCAGATGCCTGCTTGCCCTGCACTATGCCAGGCGTGCCGAGCCGCATCTGCAGCAATCTCTAGCTGTCTTTCCCCATCCCGATACGTATCTCTTGCTCTCGCGACTTTATCAGCGTCTCAAGCAGCCGGAACGGGCCCTGGTGCTCATTGGGCAGGCGGTGGAGCGACTACCCTTTGATGTCAGCTTTCGTCTGGAGCAGGCACGCATCCATCAGTCGATGTTGCAGCAGGACGATGCACTGCAGCTTTATCGTCTGGCTGCCAAGCTCCAACCCATCAATATTGAGGCATTGGCCAGCATTGCTGTGGCCTACTTCTATGACAATAATCCGGAAATGGCTCTAATGTACTATCGACGCATTCTCTCGCTGGGCGTCCATACAACGGAGCTTTACTGTAACATTGCACTGTGCTGCCTCTATGGTGGACAGATTGATCTTGTGCTGCCCTGCTTTCAGCGTGCGCTTCACATGGCCCAGCAGCCGGAGCAGAAGGCCGATGTCTGGTACAACCTTAGTTTTGTGGGAGTAACATCGGTAAATTATTATGGGACGCTGTTTGGAATAGGGCTTGCAACATAACTGTTTGGCTTAACCTTATTAGGTGCAGTAACAGCTCATTTGAGCAATAACATAAGCATTCGATGTTAAGTATAACGTATGTTGCTGGCTGTGGGCTCGCTCTGTGTAATTGTGACTTGCTGTGGACTCGCTCTGGGATCCGTTCCTCCATGTCCGCCAGCAATTGAAGTCATTAATTCTTTATTATTATTATTTTCTTATATTATTTTAGGGTGACTTTAATTTGGCCAAACGCTGCCTGCAGCTATGCCTCACCTCCGACGCCCGGGATGGAGGTGCTCTCAATAATTTGGCAGTGCTGTCGGCGCACAGTGGCGATATTATGGGTGCCATGTCGTATTTGAATGCTGCTAAAGATGTGCTGCCCGATGCCGGTGAGATCAATGCCAATCTTGAATTTATGGAGCTCAATTACAAGCTATAAATCTTTGAGCTTTCAAATTTTGCTACAAATGTACCAACAAATAAACTTGCACCATTAAATTCCTTTGAGATAAGGGAAATTTATTGAAAGTACCTTTTGCAATAGGTAATTAAACACGCGTTGTTCAACACTAACTAACTATTTATGGTCTCTGAAGCCAATCGTAGATTTTGTCAAGACCCACTTTGGTAACGGCGCTGGCCTCCACAATGGTCACCTGTTGGCGTATCTGTTTCTGTAGCTTGGACATTTGCAGCATGAGCAGCGCCTCGTTGCGCATCTGGCGATAGGAATAGTCCATTTTGGTCAATACCAATAGAATTTTCACCTTCTGCAATCGCGGCTCCGTCAGAATTGAATAAAATAGCACCCCTAAAATATCAGTTATTAGACTATGAGTTTTTTCTTTCGACTGTTTGGCTTACCTGCTGCTGATATCTGACACAGATTCGAAGCATCCACAACATAAATAAGCTTCTTGACATCGTCAAAGTATTGACTCTGACGCCACAAGGGAGCCATGCTGCCACCGATTTCAAGCACCTGAATAAACTTGGGCAGATGCTTGCCACCGTGTGGCAGAGGCCCAGCAGCGCCCGCTTCTGTTGGCGGTGGTGGCGGTTTGGGTCTGTCACCATCCGATTTTTTTTCAGGAAAATGAATGCGAAAGATGCCGGTGCCAATTGTGGGCATTGAGTAGGTCGTCTCATCTATGGATTCTGGCTCCTGCAGCGCCTTAAGCAGATGCGTTTTGCCCGCGCGCTTTGGGCCAAGGCAGATGCAAGACATTGCTGGCTCTCAATTTTTCGTATCTTATTGATTCAACAAGCCAATTCGCCTTAGCAACGAGTTTTTCAAAAAATCGTTAGCCAGCTGTTGCGCCACCTATTGGCATTCAAATCAAACTTTAAGTGTTTCATCTTTAGTGTTGAAAAGCGCGATGCACTGTCAAATATACGCTGACTCACTTTTCCGGAGCCACAGTTGAACAACAGTTGCGACATTGTCAATGCAAAAAAACATATGTTTTTCGAATAGCATCGCACATACAATTAATAAATTTAAATCATTTTAAATTGTCACAAAATGTGTGCATTTCGTAGCCAAAAGAATAACAATGGATTCAAAAAGCAATTCTCTACCGATATCAATGGCATTAACACCGAATTCGTGTTCCACACCTTCGACAACAAATGGATGTTGTTAATTACACAGCTTGGCAAAATGCCGGCGCTATACAATGTGACTTTTGATGTGATACGCGACAATCGTGTTATGCCCCAACTGCATGGGCCTGTGGACAATCCGCAGTATCATGTCTCGGTGCCGGTGACTATGACCACCTGCCTGGGCATCGACAATGACGAGATTCGTGGTGGTATACAGTTTTTGATTAACAAGACGCCGCTGAACAAATGCCCCACAGAGCTGATGATTGGATTGGGACTGAAGCAACTGGAGACGGCTGATATTAGGGCCATTGCTAAGGTGCTGCAGGAAGGCATATTTTAAGTGTTATTAAGCTGATTAAAATATTAAATCAACTATTGTGTACTTTTAATTTGAAAACTGGAGATCGACAAGGTGCCTTGAAAACCCCTCTTCCACTGGAAGACTTCCAGGCGATGTATACCCACGAGAAATCTGACCAACTTCTGAATAAAATCATTATAACCCACTTTCAGATGTTGTTCAACTACAGAAAATAATACAAACTTCACTTTTAAGTAATCATTTTATATTTCCACAGATTTGTACATAAAAACCATGTACGAAAGGTGGGGAAAAGTAAAAACCTCACTTTTACACAAAACAGCGCAGGATGATAAGTCGGTATGTGTTTTTCGGTGGCAGCGGCTGCTGCTGCTTAGTCGAACAGACCGAAACCCATGTCGTCGTCAGAGACATCGGACTCTTCCTCCTTCTTCTTCTCTTCTTTCTTGGCTTCAGCAGCGGGTGCGTCAGAAGCAGCTGGGGCAGCAGCACCGCCAGCAGGGGCAGCACCAACACCGGAGCCAATGCTGGTAATCAGGTCCTTGACGTTGATTCCCTCCAATGCCTTGGCGAAAAGACCGGGCCAGTAGGGTTCAACCTCAACGTTGGCGGCCTTCAGAATGGTCGAGATTTTCTCACCCTACAAAATAAATACAATAAGTGCTTGTTCTACAGGATACATCCAAAGGTAAGCAAACTTAAATCAACTTCAAACTAATACAGATTGCAGTAATTTAAGTGGATTTACTTTTTAGCTTAATTTTTCAACTTACGGTGACGGCAACATCATCATCAACCAGAATGAGGGAAGCGTAAACGCAAGCGAGCTCAGCTTTTGTCGACATGTTAAAACTGTTTGCGTTTAATTAATAATTGGTGCAAGTTGCCAAAAATTAATGTTTAGTAATAATCGGCCTTAGCTCGAAAGAGAACAAGCACACGGAGCAAAATCCTAAACCGGAAGGAATTCAGAAATGTCAAGTTGGCTGCGGCTAACCGCTATTTTTTTCTTCGCTGTGAATAACAAGCCGCCTGTGAGCATTTTCCAACCCTGCATTAAAACGTAAACAATGCTCGATAGGTTATTATAATGCCTATCGATAATTATATTCATTGTAAATAAAAAAAACGCGCGTACAATGAAAGACGAAGAAATAAAACAAGAAAATGAATCTCTTGTGGATGACAAAAGTGATGAAAAGATCAACAAAATAAGCTCGCTTAAATCACTTGGCCCATTTATAGCGGCGCACGACAACAGTCAAAATACGGTTTATTTGAGCGATGTACCAGAAATCTGCAGGGAGCAGCCCTGCATGTTGGGCGTCGATGAGGCTGGACGAGGACCAGTACTGGGCCCCATGGTGTACGGCATAGCCTACTGCCCGCTGAAGAGTAAGAGTGCACTAGACAAGCTTGGCTGTGCAGATTCCAAACAGTTGACCGAGGAGAAAAGAGATATAATCTTCAATGATTTGAATACGCTAGAATATGCCAACAGCTGCATTGGCTGGGCAGTGGAAATGATTTCACCCAATGTAATAAGCAGTTGTATGTTACGACGAACTAAATGCTCACTTAACGAAGTCTCGATGGATTCGGCCATGGGTCTTATCCAGCATGCCATCGATGCCGGCGTTAATATAGCGGAAGTTTATGTGGATACGGTGGGTCCACCAGAGAAGTACCAGGAGAAGCTGCTTAAACGATTTCCAAATTTCAAAATAACAGTAGCCAAAAAGGCTGATTCCACCTATCCCATCGTCTCGGCTGCAAGTATATGCGCCAAAGTGACCCGCGATCATGCCTTGAAGGTTTGGCAGTTTTCCGAAGGATTGGTCATCAAGGACAATGCATTTGGCAGTGGTTATCCCGGTGACCCGGTGACCAAACGTTTCCTTACCGAAAATATTGATCTGGTCTTTGGTTTTCCACGGCTTGTGCGTTTTAGTTGGTCAACGGCTGAAAATGCTTTAATGGACAAGGCGTTCGATATGGAATTCGATGAGCCTGATTCGGAAAAGCCCAAATATGCGGGCACAAAGCTAACCAAATTTTTCAAAGGAACTACCAAAACGGGTGAGATTAAGCGCGAGGAATGCCGCCTCTTCAAGCAATGCCTTTTAGATAATGTTACTGAGTTTTAGGTTTTAAATATTAATTACGAATAATTTTCTTCTAAATAATCTTACTTTTATAATTTTTATCATAAAATCCATTTCCTTTGGGTGCTTAAAATAAATACAAGCAATTTGAATTTAAATTTTTTATCCAATTTGTTTATTTGAAAAATGTATGTATATAAGAGAACTTAAATTTATATATGCCAAGCGTAAAATTTTCATCATTGTTTAGATGTTAATCTCTTTTAGCTCCTAAAACAAATCGAACGGTTTTTCTTTAACGGAAAATTAAGGTATGGTAAGAAGGTACATTAAGTTGTGTAACTTTTTCGTTTATATATTAGAAGCTTTGCTCTTAAACTAGCTTTTTAACCTGGTCAAATCATGTGCGCAGCATTAAGTCCCCATATAACTTCTATACCAGAAACAACTATGTATTGCTTGTTACATTTTTGTGTGTTAGCTTTAATTAATATTTTGAGTCGCTGTTTAACGCCATTTGTCATCCACACTACACTACTTTGCGGATGCAGTTACACTGTTCGAATGTATGCGTTAAACGATTCCCTATACCCGGCGACTAACTTAACTTTCATGCACATGCATTATTTATAAATATATATATATATATATATATATATAAATGATATTATATTCGCTTAGAATCTAACATTACAAGGTTTGTTTTATTAAGACTTACAACGAAATTGGGCTGTTGACCACGTTCTGCACTCTCATGTTTGTATGTATAGAAAATATTTAAAATGCATCGGGTTATCTAAACTAAATAAAACGATCTATATGCGAGCGAATACTTAGAATCATGCGTGAGCTTACGAACTAAGTTGGTAGCGTTTGAGAAGAGAGATCGGAGTGTAGGTCGCAGCAGCAGTTAAAACTAGGTTTTGGCCTGGTCCACACACTAGCGACAACTCTCCCCACTTGGTTATAGAACGGGGTATAGAACATTGGAGGAGAACATTGATTGAAACATATGTATTCAAATGATGAAAGTCACGTGAATAGAATTCGGGATATCAATAAACATAACCTAAAAGCGAGCTGATGGGAGCTACTATATCGATTGCCGTTGTGGATCAAAACTTTCGTAAGTCCAATACAAATACGCTGCCGTCGGAGGCACTTGCGCCCACTTTGGTGCCCTTGGAGTTCCAGCAGACTTCGAAAATGCCACCGGTGCCCTTATAGCTGTGTACCAAATGTCCCGTCTGTGTGCTCCAGATATGCACGCACTTGTCAAAGCTGCCCGACGCCAGATGTTTGCCATCTGGACTGAAGGCAACGGAATAGACGGGCTCCGTATGCTTGGTCAGTGTGTGTATACAACTGCCACGTTCCACATCCCAAAGACGAACTGTCGAATCGAACGATGCGGAGGCGAGTATCAGATTTGTGTTGGGATTGTTGGTGCCGGGTCCGGTTGGTGACCACTTTATCGTATAGATCTCCTTGGAATGCGCCTGCAGATCGTGACAGCAACGATCGCGCGTCATACTCCAGATCTTGAGGGTCATGTCATCGGAGCAGGAGGCCAGCAGTTGACCCTGTGGACACCATTTGATTGCATTCACCTCGTTCGTGTGGCCACGGAACGTCTTAATCGGTTCGTTCATGCCCAGTCGACAGACATGTATCCGCTGATCAGTGCTGCACGATGCGAACGATTGATTCGATTGCCAATCAACATCCAAGGCTGGTGCACTGTGGAAGGCAAACTGCTGTGTACATTGGCCCGTCGAGGCATCCCAGATGATTGTCGTTTTGTCCACGCCTGCTGACAGAATATAATTGCCACACTTGTTCCATTTGAGCGCAAAGATGGGACCTTTGTGCTGCCCAAGTGTTGATGCCAAGCGGCCGTCTGTCTTCCAGATGCGGGCGTAGCCATCATAGCTGCCGGTAGCCAAAAGTGAACCGTCGCACTAAGGAGTAAACGAATTTAATTTAACATTAAAAATCTGCTTAAAAAAAGCTAAAATGACAACACTGCCAATAACACAAAACTGGTGACTTCGCATTCAAATATTGTCAGTTAATAATTGGAAGCACTTTTTGGCATTTTAGCACCCATCAGCATAACTTGCTTGAATACCGATAATTGCGCCACAATCGATTAAAACTGCTTTTATCTACTTACATTCCAATCGAGCGATGTGACATCCTTATTGCTGGGCACTTCGGCGCCACCTTTTTGTATGCAGTGCCGCAACACAAGCTGACTGGAGTTGGCATTCGCGTCGGACATGTCCCAGATGCGTGCGGTGCTGTCGCCGGAGCCACTGGCGAGCAGATCCCTACTCGGATTCCATGCACAAATGAATACTTCGCTTTCGTGGCCGCGCAGGACCCGTGCCTTTGATTCAGGTATCTCAATGCTCTGATCAATGTCCATTGCCTCGACGACAGCGCTGCCGGGTGTACCAGTGCCGCTGCTGCTGCCACCGCTGCCTCCACCACCTCCTCCACCGCTGCTACTACCGGGTGTGGTGCTGCTGGGCACTGCGCTTTGTGCACTCGTTGGACACGCAGCCGGCACCGTTGCAACGACTCGTGTCGCAGCGGCACCACCTGCACCACTGGGTGCCTTGGCACCCGCTGCAGCCGCCGCAGACGCTGCTGGACCAGCTGCAGCTGCATCCGAACTGCCGGCAGCGGGCACCGCAGCTGTCACACCACCCGTCGTGGGTTGTTCCACGCTGCTGGAATTGCTACTATTGCCGTTTGTGGACGTCGATGAGGCAGCATCATCGGCTGTGCTCGTTGTATTTGGATATACCGTGCTGCTTGAGGCACTGGAATCATTTGCAACCGGTTTTTTACTAGCTCCGGTTGCTGCTCCCGCAACCGATGCATCCGTAGCATTGTTGCCGCTGTTGACTGCAGCGGTGGCAGAGCTAGAATTGGCACCTGCAATGGCAGCTGCTCCATTGCCATTGTTATTGCCGTTGGCCGGGCCATTGCTATTTGTGTTAGTCGGGCCACTGGAGTCCACCTCGCTGGTGTCGGGTCCACTGCCGCTGCCGGTCGGTGTGCTGGTTCCGGTGCCGCTGGTGCTGTTGCCATTGTTGCCCTTGGCGGCGACAGCACCGCTTGCGGCATTGCCTGTGCCCGGCTCAATTTTAATCTCCGTTTTAGCATTACTGTTCGAATTTGCATTGACATTATTGGTGGCATCAACACCCCCGCCTCCCGGTTTGCCTGGCTCTGTTTTGACTGTCGGTTTGAGTGGCTTGACCTCAGGCATGACGGCATCTATTAGACTGAGTCCCTCGATTGGCCTTGCCACTTCGCCATCCTCGCCGACGCTCCACTCCACTTCCGTGTACAGCAGTCCTTTCTGCAGTATGGTGAGCAGGGCGGCGGGCGGCACCAGAGCTCCATTGATGTTGCTCTGCGAGATGTGGGACTCGATGCCAAATACATAGGCAGAGTGCAGAAAGCCTTTAAGTGGAGTGGGTCAGACGAATGATATGAGGGGGGGGTGAGCAAAGCAAATAACGCGTCTAACAACTTACCAGATTCCTGTAGATATCGGAAAACTAGAAAGTTGACCTCGTCGCTGGAAAAACTCATGTTGGGAACACGCTTGTCTTGGCATACACGCCTAATTTCCTTTTAGCTTTCCTATTGATTTGGACAACAAAATTGGAATCGTAATTTCGTTTTATGGCGGCTGCGCTGATTATGTTGATAACACGCCGCTGGCAGTACGTAACACATGCGTAAATAATTCACAACTGTTATATGCTATTCGATATTTGTTATTGCTTTCGCTCGTTTAATTCACTTTAAAATGCGATAGCATTTTTTATTATTGCTCGTAAAAAATTGTTGAGAGAACTACAAAATAGCCAACGACAACTCGGCATTTGCAACGCTGTTTCTCAAAAAATGGCGGAGTCATGTGAAGTAGTGCTGTAAAGTAGCAAGCAGTTGGTCAATCGTTTTGCAGCACACGCGTCTGCTGGTACGTTGTACAGCACTGCATCCGATAGATGGCTGTTGAATGGAGAGGAGAGTGGAGGAAAAATCAATAGAAATTTTCATTCCGTGAAATGCCTGGCTGCTCTGGTTGTTTTGCGTTAGTTTACAGTTTAATAACAGCAATCCAACGTAATTCAATACCAAATTCGGGTTACATAAAGCTGTAAATAAGCGACACACATAAGTACACACATTCCGCGGCAACACCCCAAATAAAAGCCCAAAAAAAAGAAGCAGCCGCAGCCGTGAGAAAGTCAAATCGAATCGACACAAATTCCAGCAAACTCTGTCAAACAACTTTGCCTTGTAGCGTTTCTAAAGTAAGCACCAGTAATTGAATCGGCTACATTCAAGAGTCTACGTACTCAAAGCATTTGTGTTACGCCTTGAAAAACAATTTGGATAGTTCATTGTGTTCTGTTTTTGCGGTCTGTGCAAATAAAACGACTTCGTCATCTTGCGGCGCTGCTGCCTGTGGTTAAATGTGAAAAAGAAACGAAAAAAAAAAGTGACGTCGACTGCGACTGCAAGACGTGACATGAAAGCAAAATAAGCAACAAAAACAACAAAGGGCTCAAGCCGGTGGTTGCAGTGATCGTGCTCTCAAATAAAATAATTTATTTAAACAAGTGCAAACTGTGATAAAACGTTGCCTTAAGGTCAGACGTTATCAGGCATGCAATTGTTGTATTTGCTGTTTGAAAATAAAATATATGTATTTGTGTATGATCTCTATACATATGTATGAACATATAAATATATGTACTGAAAATGCTGGCAACTCGTTGTGCCAAATAAAATCGAGTGGGTGGGAGCTCCGAAGAGGGGGGCGTATGCTTGCCAAATGTCAAAAGTTCAAATTGCGCCAAATATGCTCGAAGCAATTACAATAAGCAGCAAACTATTATTGTTATCGATATCAATTGATTGTTAAGCAATTATATCAATTCCCAACAGGTCTTCTTCGGCTGAGAGCGACATAAAGATCGAGCTATCATCGAAGAGCATAACAGAACATTTATTTTGTTTTGAAAGCAAATCAAAATTTTTGTCTCAGTCTCTGCACTTGCCTGCAGCAAGTGGCAACGTCGACCAGTTCTCGACGCTTCAAATACGTACTTTTATTGTCGTTGAGCTTCAGCGATAAGAGCGCCACATCGTTTGGAGCGCTCACACAGATTTTTCTTCGCCCCAAGTTTGCATAAAACCAGCGAAAATTAACAAGCTAACTACAATGGCGCCGGTGAGGGGGGATGGCATGAGAGGCCTGGCCGTTTTTATATCGGATATAAGAAATTGTAAGTATTAAAAAATTCAAGAAAACAAGTAATCGCTTTCAAAATGGAATGCTGTAGGTCCAGAGTTTTTTCTTACCCACAATTTAATTTAATATCAAAATGTCGCAATCTTAAATTAAAAGCTGTTTGAATTTGCCAACGATCACTGTACTTAATGCATACGTAACATTGTAATAATATGATTGTTAGTTTCTTTTCTTGTTTTATTATTTTAAATTCAATTTATCAGCGCTTTCTTATCCAAATTATTTTTAACTCTCATAGGGGCGTCATTTCTTGATCAATTACGAGAAGAGGCGGCTTTCATATCTCTTGTTCGTGTGTGTGTGTGTGTGCGAGTGTGTGTACTTTAACTTGTCACTTCACTGAACGTTCATTGCCGGCTCTCTTTTATTCGATTACCATACAAAAACATAACGTCCCACTGCTGGTTCACTTGCCAGCATATCTATGGTTCTCTCCACAGCAACCGCTGAAATCGGTGACTGGTACTAATTTGCGCTCGACCGGGAGTGGAGAGAGAGCGAATCATAGAGATTTCATACAAGGCAAAAAAAAAGTTTTGGTTTCCGGCTAATAATTTCGGTTTCGAATCTTCCCCAGACTCATAGAAAAATAAAACTAAGAGATAAACCTTGACCCACTGCCCACTGTCAATAAAAACTTGTTTTACAGTAATATCCTTAAAAGCTTTCATAAACTTTATAATAATATACTTATCAACTTGACAGGTAAAAGTAAAGAAGCGGAGGTGAAGCGCATAAATAAAGAATTAGCCAACATAAGGAGCAAATTTAAAGGAGATAAAACGCTCGATGGTTATCAGAAGAAGAAATATGTGTGCAAGCTATTGTTCATATTCTTGCTGGGCCACGATATTGACTTTGGCCATATGGAGGCGGTCAATCTGTTGTCCTCCAACAAATACTCAGAGAAGCAGATCGTAAGTACTTTCAAATAATAAACAACAAATCCATAAATATATATATTAACAACTTATATAATTTATGCAGGGCTATCTATTCATTTCGGTGCTGGTGAATACGAACAGTGATCTGATCCGTTTGATCATTCAGTCGATCAAGAATGATCTGCAATCAAGGAATCCGGTGCATGTGAATTTGGCTCTGCAGTGCATTGCCAATATTGGCAGTCGCGATATGGCCGAGTCCTTCTCGAACGAGATACCCAAGTTGCTCGTCTCAGGCGATACCATGGATGTCGTTAAGCAGTCAGCTGCATTGTGTCTTCTGCGTTTGTTTCGCTCCTCACCGGATATTATACCCGGTGGCGAGTGGACCTCGCGCATTATACACTTGCTCAATGATCAGCATATGGGCGTTGTAACGGCGGCCACTTCGTTGATCGATGCGCTGGTTAAGCGCAATCCGGATGAGTACAAGGGTTGCGTCAACTTGGCCGTATCGCGACTGTCGCGCATTGTTACTGCTAGCTATACGGATCTGCAGGATTATACGTATTATTTTGTGCCGGCACCGTGGCTGTCTGTGAAGCTGTTGCGGCTATTGCAGAACTACAATCCGGTGACAGATGAGGCCGGCGTACGTGCTCGATTAAATGAGACGCTGGAGACCATATTGAATAAGGCGCAGGAGCCGCCAAAGAGCAAGAAGGTGCAGCATTCGAATGCCAAAAACGCTGTCCTCTTTGAGGCCATCAATCTGATCATACATAGCGATAGTGAGCCCAATCTGCTTGTGCGCGCCTGCAATCAGCTGGGCCAGTTTCTCAGCAATCGTGAGACCAATTTGCGCTACCTAGCGCTCGAGTCCATGTGCCATCTGGCGACGTCTGAGTTCTCGCATGAGGAGGTCAAGAAGCATCAGGAAGTCGTCATTTTATCAATGAAAATGGAAAAGGATGTGTCGGTGCGTCAAATGGCCGTCGATTTGCTTTATGCCATGTGCGATCGCGGCAATGCCGAGGAAATTGTCCAGGAAATGCTCAACTATCTCGAAACGGCTGATTATTCTATACGCGAAGAGATGGTTCTCAAGGTGGCCATTCTGGCTGAAAAATATGCTACGGATTATACTTGGTAAGTTTGAGCTTTGAATTCTAAATTTTAAATACTTTTATTTATGAAATTCGTATTCGGCCCAGGTACGTGGATGTTATTCTTAATTTAATTCGCATTGCCGGCGATTATGTATCGGAGGAGGTCTGGTATCGTGTCATTCAGATTGTCATTAATCGCGAGGAGGTTCAGGGCTATGCAGCCAAGACAGTGTTCGAAGCGCTCCAAGCGCCTGCCTGCCACGAGAACATGGTCAAGGTGGGCGGCTATATATTGGGTGAATTTGGCAATTTGATTGCTGGGGATTCTCGGTCGGCGCCGCTGGTGCAGTTCAAGCTGCTGCATTCCAAGTATCATCTGTGCTCGCCTATGACGCGCGCTCTCTTGCTCTCCACATACATTAAGTTCATCAATTTGTTTCCCGAGATACGCATCAACATCCAGGAGGTGTTCAGGCAACATAGTAATCTACGCTCTGCCGATGCTGAGCTGCAACAGCGTGCCAGCGAATATCTGCAACTGAGCATTGTGGCATCTACAGATGTGCTCGCAACGGTGCTGGAAGAGATGCCCTCGTTTCCAGAACGTGAGAGCTCCATACTCGCTGTGCTCAAGAAAAAGAAGCCCGGTCGTGTGCCCGAGAATGAGATCAGAGAAACAAAGAGTCCGGCACCCACATCCATTACACAGAACAATGTGCACATCAATCACAATAACAAATTGAATAGCAATGCCAATGCCGATCTGCTGGGCCTTAGCACGCCGCCTGCCAATAACATCAACAGCATGAACAACAGCAACAATTCCACATTGCTGGATGTTCTGGGCGACATCTATGGGAATAACAATGCTGCCACCTACAATACCAAAAAGTTTTTGTTCAAGAACAATGGTGTGCTGTTTGAGAACGAGATGCTACAGATTGGCGTCAAGTCCGAATTTAGACAGAATCTGGGTCGTTTGGGTCTTTTTTACGGCAACAAAACACAAGTTCCGCTAACGGTGAGTGAACTAATAATATAAATTCATTGTTCTATAATTCCTTACCACGTTTGTCTTGCAGAACTTTAATCCCGTGCTGCAGTGGTCTGCCGAGGACACGCTCAAGTTAAATGTGCAAATGAAATCCGTGGAGCCGACGCTCGAGGCAGGCGCACAAATTCAACAGCTGCTGACAGCTGAATGTATTGAGGACTATGCCGACGCACCCACCATTGAGATCAACTTTCGTTTCAATGGTACACAGCAAAAGTTTCCCATTAAATTGCCGCTGAGCGTTAATAAGTTCTTCGAGCCAACCGAAATGAATGCCGAGTCCTTCTTTGCACGATGGAAAAATCTCAGCGGGTGAGTTGATGAATTCGAAGAAATAATGATGGAATTAATTGCTTGGTTTTTCTTTACAGCGAACAGCAACGAGCGCAAAAAGTTTTTAAAGCTGCACAACCCTTGGATTTGGCTGGTGCACGCACTAAGCTAATGGGCTTTGGTATGCAACTGCTCGATTCGGTTGATCCCAATCCCGATAATATGGTATGTGCGGGCATTATACACACACAATCGCAACAGGTGGGCTGCCTAATGAGGCTGGAGCCCAACAAGCAGGCGCAAGTAAGTAATCTTAAGCATTAACTTTTCATTAACAATACTAAATGGCTGTTACTCTTTTTTTTTGGTAGATGTTCCGATTAACGGTACGCGCCAGCAAGGAGACAGTGACACGCGAGATATGCGATCTGTTGGCGGATCAGTTTTAAAGGGGGATCAGACACAATATGGAGAGAAAAGCACCTACAGCAACTTCTTCTGTAAGCGTGTGTGTTACTGGAGATATGTCGAAAGGGAGCTTCTGCAGCAACCATTTTTATAATGCACAATCCTAATCACCTAGAGAGGATGATATCAAATCAAAAATATATTATGACATGTTTCCTCGAACAATATGCGACCTTAATCTTAAGCCCGTTATATGTGCTACGCCCACACAAACACACCCACGCCTTCTACACATGTTTACCTCTTCCACACTTACACACACACACACACACTCTTAAACGTTATCTCTCAGATCACACAGTGCAGCCAGATTTGGCCTCCTCTCTTACATTTCCAATTTTGTTTTCAGCGCATGAAATTCTCACACATGTTTTATATATTTTTTCTAATCGCGCTAGTTGTTAAAATGCCTCTGATTTTTCTCATATCCAATATACAATTATTATTATTATTTTTTTTAATTGCTAACAAGAGAGAGAATTCTTTGTAAATGTTAAGCTCAAAAAGTTCATTAGATAAACATAATTAGATTATGTTGTATGACAAGGATTAGCAGTTGGATATTACTATATATATATATATATATATATAAATATATATGGATATATAAAAAAAGAAACGATTCATAAAGCATACATACATATACCTAGTATATATATATAAATTATATATGTGTATATACATATACATAATTTAAACATTGTTGTGATTTAAACAGCATGAGAAAAAATATAAAACAAAACAAAATTACAAACAATTTATAAAAGGAATGATATAAACACACAATTCGTTTTGTTATTAACAACAAATTATTATGCATAAAGGCAAAAAGCAAACAAAAAGAATTCAATGTTTAGTGTTTTTTGATTGTGAGATTCGTGGTGGCGAGTGCGGAAGAGAGTGGAATTAGAAGTCGCTGGAGGCGCTCGAAAATCTCATTAAATAATAGGCAAATAATTAGATGGTGAAACTCACTTACAAATTTTTTTTCGATTTACACACAGAGACACCGACACATACATGGACACATAAAACATAACACTAAACATTGTTGAACTTGAACAAACTAATATATAATAATAAAGTATACTACAAATTACTACTACAAGTACATATTTATATATTAAAGGACAAAAGCATTACCACAAATTATTATATACGTATAGCGAAAATTCTCCATTGATCCTGAACATGTACTATGTATTATTTCATCTATGTACCATAGATATGTATGTAAACACACAAAAAAAAAAAAAAAAATATAACAAAATATTAGAAACTGTTTGGAATTCAAATCGATATGACATTTTGTTTGACATTATCATATTAATACATACATAACATGTATCAATCAGCAAGAGTATTAACTAGTTTCCCCTCGATGTGCATCTGAAGCGCCATAAAATGTTGCAGAAAAGAAACACAAGAACGAACAAACAGATATAAATACTTGAATTAATAAATACTATATACATATTATTAAAATATACACAACATTATTTTTTAGCTATTATTTGCATTGTATTTTGGAAATAACTTTTTCTAAACGGTGCGATAGTTAAATTGTTAAATGAATTCCACAATAAATGATTACAAATGAACAACAACTACAACACAACCACAACAAACTACAGATAGCAAGTGCAGGAATTTAACTGTAAACATAATGAAATATGTATTTAAATAAATAAAAATCTATCGAAATTTGAATAATTGAAACACAAAAACGTTATTCTAGTGCGTGCTTTTTGGTCTTGGATTCATATGAATTATATAGAAATATTCAAATCAAACATCGACAATCTAGTTAATTAAAAATCCAGATACTACAATAGGTAACTTTATTACAAAAATACAAGTAAAATAAAATCTATGTCAACAATTGGATAACTATTAACAGATAGTAATCTTCTTAAATCGCATTCAGTTTGAATCTAGCATTAATGTTAACCGAACTCAACTCAGTAACTAGATATTTAAACGAGAATGGAATTTCGATCATGGAAACACTGCTATTATCTCCACAAGAGCGACACGTTTCCGGTTCGGAAAACAAACCGCCTGCCTTGTTGCGCTTGACAATCTGTTGCATGGGCGCCAGAATGCTGCCGCACTTGTGACACACCAACGTGTGCGTCTTGTCCGAATTGTGGAAGAGTCGATCCTGCAGCAGAAAGGCGGCGCCATGTGAGATTAGAGCATCACGCTCCATTTCACCAAAACGAACGCCACCACCTCGCTTGCGACCCTTGATCGGTTGATTTGTGCGCGCTTCGACCGTGCCCGTGGAACGCACTTGCCACTTGTCGAAGACCATGTGCCGCAAGCGCTGATAGTGCACCACACCAAAGAATATATCCGCTGTCATTTCACGTCCATCGACACCGGAATAGAGACGCTCCGTGCCGTAGTAGTTGTAGCCACCAGCTTCGAGCATTTTGCCAAAATAATCGATGGCTGTATTATCCTCGGTGAAGCGAAATGGTGTCGCATCGTAAACTTCACCATGGACGGCCGAGCTTTTGCCAGCCATTGTCTCGATCATCATAGCGATTGTCATACGCGATGGGAAGCCATGGGGATTGAACACAATATCTGGAATAAGGCCTGATTCGGTGAATGGCAGGTCCTCGGCGGGATACTTTTGCGAGCATATGCCCTTTTGGCCAGCACGTGAGGCAAACTTATCGCCAATTGTAGCCGGACGTGCCACACGCAACGTGATGCAAACCGTCTTTTTGGGTGACAGCTCAAAGCCGCCCAATTGACGAACGCTGTCCACAATGCAATCCTCCTTCTCATCCATTTTGACTACCTTATATGTAGAGACCTCGCCATCAAAGTAGCTGTATAAAGGAGAACCATAGCTGAGCTTGGCGCCAACCTGCGGCAATCCATCTGTGTCCAAATATTTGATAAGCTCTGGCAGATTCGGGTGTCGGGCAAAAAAGCTTTGTTTTTTGGGTAGCTGAACAAACTTGGACTTATAGATGCTGCCATAGGCAAAGCCACGCTCATAGGCTGACTTATTTATGATCATGGCATCCTCCATGTCATAGCCCGTGTATGATATAACAGCGACAATGGCATTGGTGCCCATGGCAAAGTCATCTAGCCGAATATTATCGTAGTGCACTGGTCGGAATAGAGGTGTTGCTGGCGTCTGTAGTCGGTACAGTTTATTGGCCGCTTGCTTTGGCCAGTTGAGACATGGAGTGCCCATTGTCTGTTTACCCATCTGGCACTGGTACATGTTACGTGGCGATTGATTATAATCCGGCATGGGTATCAAATTGGCCAAATTGCTCATAAAGTGCGTCTTGGACAGCTCCAAATGTGTAGTGAAATCTGGATACGTTTCGTTTTCATCGATGGCAATTTCCATGTACAGCTGCTCCATTGTGCCAATATACTCTACATGCTTCCATTTGAGATTCCAAACGGGCCGCATCATTCGCGCTGGACCAGTAAATAGATATAGGCCTGGAAACTGACCATTTTTCTTGAATGGTATAAAGCCAATCTCCATCATTTTGGGCACTTCTCCATTTATCTTGGCATGGCGCAATTCTTCAACCATTTTTTCGGCTTCTGTCTGGAAAATGTGACCCAGAATCTTACCATCTAGGCAGACCACAAAAAGCCTAGCATCGGGATGTTCTTGCTTTGTCAAAGGCAACATTCCCATTTCAAACAGCAGAGCGGGAATTGCCTGTAAATAAATAGAGCATTGAAATGGATTTACAAGTTAAATGGTTAATTCTACTAACCTGCACAAGTTTAGGATCCGGACGCTTGGATAACTCACAGGTGAGCGTCAAGTGATTGAGAAGACCACAAGGTGTGCCGTCAGGCGTGTGCACCGGGCAAATAAAGCCCCAAGCGTCGGGCAGCAACTGACGTGCTTCGGTTGTGCGCATGGTGGTAAAGTAGGAACCACGATGGATAGCCCGAAAGTGGGACATGTAACGCATGCGATTGATGTTCTCGGCCATGATGACTAGGCCGGTGCTCTGCATTAAGCCCAAGCCCGTGCGCGAGTTTATATTTCCTGTGGCGAGGAAGGATTCAATAGAGCGTCCAACGTTGCCTGCACTGCGAATGCACTGCGTCATGATGCTGCTGGTGGCCAGAGAGTCTGGTGTGTTGAGTTTCTTCAGCAAAACCTTGCTCAAAGTAAGCAGCCACGTTTCAATGCGTTCGCCAAGATACTTTTGATATAGGTATCCGGGTAGAAGCACCTCTTGCATCATGGCAGAATCAACGTTCTCCACTTTAAATTTACCCTGGGCACACTGGAATAGCTTTTGCACCATAAACACAATTAGCTGGAACTTCTCTTCATTGGTCTCCAAATGCACCAGAATGCGTTCGCGCATTATGAAATCCGTAACAGCCTCATCGGGCAGCCATTTGGGCACCTCTTGAAAGCGTGATCGGAACAGTGTGCCAATAAACAAGCGACACTGTGAGGATGTGTAGACGCCTTCGTTTTGTACGTCCCGCAGCATGCTTTGGACACAGGTTAGATAGTATTGATCCGATTCGTAGCCCTGCACCAAACAATTATAGATCTGCTCATCCGTATAGTCCATGAGACACTTGAGGATTAGACAGACAGGCACATAGGACAAGCGTTTTACATGAGAAAACATAAAGCGAGCGGTGCCATTGTTCAAAAAGTGCAGAGTATTCGTCAGGGACATCTCATCATTCCTAACCGATTGCACCATAATGCCGAGTTCGCTGAAATTGTTACCGCGATCCTTCCACGAGGAACGCTTCACACAAATCGGATGATTGCGTCGCGTCATTATGAGCATGCGTGCGATCTTCTCATTGCCTCGTATCACAAAGATTCCACCCCACTCGGAATCATGCTCGCCGTGCTTAACCATTTCTGTAGGAGAGGCATTGCCTAGATTGCATGCCTGAGAGCGTACCATAACAGGCACTTCACCCAGATCCACATTAATGGATGGCTTATCCAGATCATTTACGTTCCAGCCCAGTCGCAGTGAGCACGAGCCCGAATAGGAGGCGTGCAGCTGACGTGAATCTGTTGGATAGATTTGCCTTGTACGTACATCAATCACGTCTAAAGGCACTTGTGGCTTGGCTATCCAGATGCTTTCTACTCTCAGACTTATACGCTCGCCGGCTGCTGTTTGAACATGCTGTGGTGGCATGTATTTAGCTAGATTTTCTAGGCCCGCGCTCAGCATATCATCAAAGGAATCCACATGAGGTGCTCCCAAATTCGCAAGGTGCTGCAATGAACTCTGTTATAAAAATTGTTGATTGAAGCAGTTGTTTGTCTACCTGATTTAGCTTTTCGGGTATTTGTTTGAATTCAGGCCGCGAATTCGTCAGCACTGGAAACGTTTTCATGTCGTCCATAATTCAAGAATCCTGCTACAAAAAAACGTAAATAAAACCGAGTTACTCCGTTTGTTGCACGTGCTGTTAAAATAATCGACTATCGCCGGGCTGTGTATCGGCAGTGCTGCCAACCTGTTGTAGCCCGGTAGATAAGATCATAAAAGGTCGGCCGCCACAATTGTACTCGTTATGTGACGTCACGTGGTTCGGTTTCCAACGTCAAATACTGCATGAACGTTTATGACGTACAGTGTGAACAGTAAGTCGTTACCTTCTAGTTGCGTACATTTTTGCTCAGCTGTTCTTAGTCTGCGCGCCATATAATCAATACTAATTTGAATCTAAAGTTGTTTACAAGTTGCAAGTGAATAAATGAGATGTTGCAAGGTAGCATTATCACGTATGTCCTGTAAAGATGTGTATGTATACGTGCACATGCAAGGCAAGTAAACTGTAAGTCGAAAGTGTCAACGTGTTGCCTGTCTAATGAGCTTGTCTGCTTGTCCTGTTGCCTTGTTGCTGCCTTAAATATGCACAAGTTTGTTGCATTATTTATGTAGTCGGGGCTTGCAGCTAGACAAGGTCTTGAAGACAGCCTGGTCTACTACATACATACATATGTACATATGTGGATTAAGTTTTTGGCGACGGCGAATTTCGGTCAAAGTTGCGCTAATTAACCACAGGGGCCTTTGCCAAGTGTATGACAACCCTGTATAATGAAGCTGAAAAGTTTCATTAGTTATTATTAACTTTAGCCAGTCAAAGAATAACGGGACTGAAACTTGAGAAAACACAAGAAGCCAAGCGACAACAATAACAACAGCAACATCAACAGCAGCAGCAGCAGCAGCAGCAGCGCTTCGGTTTATTATTCCATTATAATGAACACAATGCACATTTTCTCAAGCACACGCCATCTCGCTCTCTTACTCAGCGTCAACTTTTTGCTGGCACTGTCCTTGCTTCTTGCTACCATCGCTGCTGCACATTTGCCTGGTGCAATCTCAACCAAAACTTGATGAAGCCAGCAGCTGAATGGGCGGGCTTCGATGGGGTGGAGGCGTGGCTGGTTACCAACTTTGGCAAACGCGCTTTCAAGTTTTAGTCGCATACATTTTATTTTAGTTTATTTTTGTTTTTTTTTTATTCCGGCCCGGTCCGGACTAACAAAGAGGCAACATGGCAAATTGCATTGTTGATTTTCATTTTCAAGCCTGAGCTGCTCGCTCGCTCAATTCTCACTGTCTCGCACTCGCACTTGCATTCTCCCTCTGCTGCGTGGGCGACACTTAGCACCAGGAAAACCCTACCGAATGTGAGTGTGTCTATCCCTTTTACCCTTCCCCTGTCACGCTATAACATTGTGCTCATTCAAAGTCATTGCTGCGTGTTTCCCACTTTTTCAAATGCCGTCGACAATGGCCAAGTTAGCCGGAAAAAAAAAATAAAATTGGCGCTGCCAGTGGAAAAATCTGTTGCAAAATGCATTTTCATTTGAAACTTTTTGCAAAAAAAAAACTATGAAACTTTCGCTGCGAGTGCATTTCTGAAAAAACAATACAAACACTCTTAAACATCTGCACAAATGCGCTACACTATAAACATACTCCACACTAAAGATAACCCCTCTGTAATTCAAAGCACTCAATTTTGTTTGCTTTCTTAATAGATTAGTTATTGTAATGGCCAGAGTTTGCTTCCAGATGAACCTAAAGAAAAGAAAATATGTATTCTTTTATGTTGCTTACAAGAAATATATTTTTAAAGTAAAGATTGAAAAAAAATCTTTATTTACTTTTGTGACAGGGTATTTAGGCATTAGCACATTAAAAACTAAATGGTCCCTCATGTCATCTAAATAGCTAGGCGAGTTTTGTCGGCTGATCTTTCAGTGCCAAGGTAATGAATGCCTTGCAACTTATTTTGTTTTGATCAAATGTGGCATCTGGTTTATTTGTCTGTCTGTTAGTCATAATCCCGCTTGACGTGTCGTAGCTAAAATTAAACCATAGTATTCGTGTGACACATTTATTTAATTAAAATGCATTTTACTTTAGTATTAAACATAAATAAAGGAATTTTGGGGAAAAACACACACAAAAAAAAAAACTAAAAGAGAGATGGTCCTGGCATGTTTATGAAGAGTGTTTGATGTTTTTTTTTCTTGTCTAACAAAGCATTTTCCGAGCAGCCAAGATCGTGAGGCAATTTTCTATTCGGCACGAGATCGTTATTTTAAAAATAGCTATGCCATTAGAAGAGTTTTACTCAGTTTTAGACGAGCTGGCCAAACGAAAAGTGCCTCGCAGCGGATAGAAAATCGTAGAAATTTTCCACTTTATATACATACAAACTTATATATATGTATAAACATTGAAACATATGTGTATACTTAAGAATTACTTTAACCTTATACAGTTTGGTTTTATATTTTACTAGAAATATACAGAAAACCAACTTTTATTCCTTTCATATGCCGAAAAGAATTTCGAAATACGTTAAAAAGTGAAAGTCAATAAAAATTGCGAAATCGGTCGTGTGTTTCGAACTATATATCTAAATATATATATACGTATATTTTTCATTCTTTTTATTTTGTTGTTGTTGTTGTTGTTGTGTATGTGTGTGCCAAGTTTTGTGTTGGTTTTTTGTTCAACTTGAAACGGTTGAACTGATCAGGCAGGCAGCTGGCTGACAGTCACCAGACTCTTTGTGTTCTTCTTTGCTGCTGCTGCTGCTCTTTGGCGTTCTACAAAAGAAGAAATAATCTGAAAAGTCGCATAAACGAGTCCCACAAAAAGTAAACAGACGCAATAACAAGAAAAAACGCAAAACAACAAGAGCTGCAATAAATTGTGTGCATTTCTTTGTTTCAAGTACAAGTAAAAAATCATAAAAATAAGAACCTTATTGCAAGTATGGGCAATACGGAGTCTTCGCAGCCTGCAAATGAATCAGCCGAAGACCAACCAGCAACGAGTGTGGGTGGCACAGCGGCAACGGCATCAACTGAGGCGGAAGATGAACCTTGGTGGCATAAAATAGAGCATGAGAATTTAGAACTGCAGCAAGTTCCACTGGAGATTCCCATAAAAATGGAGCCGGAGCAAAGTAAAATGGAGGTTAAGAAGTCAGAACCAACTAGTACGCTCGATGCTGATCTCCCTATGGATCAGTTTGAGGTGCAGATGGCCAGCAAACGTTTGTCGCGTCTAAATGCTGTACAGAATTTGCGTGATGAGCTACAAAATCTGCGTCAACAACTTGCCACAGAGCAGGCAGAAAATCGTAAACTACGGCAGCGACAGCAAAGAAACGAAATCCCTCAAGAAGAGGACAATAACACAAAAACAACAACAGCAATAACAACTTTAACTACAACTGAAGAGGATGTTGATACGGATGATGAGAATCTGAGGAGTCGGAGTCGTCATGCCAACATTGAGTTGGCCAATGCACAACTGGCACTGCAATTGGCCAATGCAGAAAATCTATCGCTGCGAGGTGAACTAGACGTAGTGCAGCGTCAAGTGGGCACCCTTAAGGAGGTCATCTGTTGCTGCAAAGAGATGTTGAGTGTCAAAGAAGAGCAATGTGCACAGGTTCGTTTTGCTTTCCCTTTAAAGATAATTATAAGGCTTATTCACTTTTACCCAACCTAGCTCAAGATGAAGCTGCAGGAGATTGAGAACTCGTTCAGTGAGCGCGAAATGAAGATCATGTCGAATAATCTGCGACAGGAGTACGAACGGCAATTGGTTAATATACGTCAACTACGGCAATTGTATGAGGAGCGACAACGGGTTGCAGCTGCCGAATATGAGAACTTGCAACGCCTAATCTCAATCAAAAGGGATGAGCTCACTGCCGAGCAGGAAAAGTATGTCGATGCCTTCGTGAACTTGAAGAGCATTTAAACATTCAGTGCAGCACTTCAAATCTTACACTGTTTTTTTTTGGTTTTTTTCTTTTGTTGCAGAACAAAAAGCTTTGAGGAGCGCAATCAATTGCTGCTCAAGGAGCTGGAAACAGCCAACGATGAGCTGGCCAAATTGCGTGAGGAGTGCAGTGAGCACAAATACGAGAAGCGTGCGCTCAAGGAGCAAGTGAATGCTGTCAATTTGGTACGTAGAAAAGTTATAGGATATTTTTGGCACATTTCCTCACGAAACATTCATATTCCCTTCCCACTCACACATAACTTGTTTTCTATCCATTTAACAGCTCTTTAGTCAGTTGGTTATGGGTTTCAATGGCAAGAACAATTTGGATATTGATCGCTTGACACAAATGCTAGAAGAGAATCGCGACCTGTTGAATGAGATGACACAAGCTGAGGGCAGCTGCAGCGATGGCGCCACACTGCCCAAATTGCTCTTCGAGCTGGTCGAGCAGGCAGCCAACTCGGAAATGGCAAAGGAACCGGCGGCAGAAGAAAACGAAGAAGAGAGTGACAAAAGTCGAAGTGCAACACCTACACCAGACCACACCGATTCAGCGAGTGCCTCCGTTGAGGTCGAAGACACCACCGACTGTGCCAGAAAGGAATCCAGTGGAAACAGGAAGCACCGTAGACGTAGTGGAGGAGTAGTGGGAGTGACTGCTGCTGCGGCTTCGTTAAAAAGCCATGAGCCCGAAATTATGGGAAAAGTTGCTACGGCCCAAGAAATCATTGGCAACTTGCCAAAAGTTTGGAAAGTGTTGATGGAGCTCTTGAGTCACCACAAAATCGAGCGCGTGCAGTTTGAAGAGCTGCCAGCAGCAACCGAGCAAAGCCACAAGGCAGCAGCAGCAGCAGCGACGGCATCCGAAACAACAACAACACCAAGGACAACAGCAACAACAACAAAAGTTGCAGCAGCAACAACAACAACAACAGGCAAAGTGCCAGAGCTAAGCGTCAGCAAGACCTACATCAAACTGAAGGTAAGTGCGCTCTGCGGTGAATCCCCAAAGCAGACGTCGAGAATTGGGCGTTAGGCGCGGTGCTCAAGTGCTGCGGACAATCGGGCTTGTTAGTTGTCGTTTCCGGTTGTGCTGATGAAGTGGAGATGCATATTGACTACACTTAAACAAAATTGCCATACTTTAGACAGAGCATCAAAAGGTCTTCATTCCAAAACTAAGGTGGATAGGTAAATTCGATAACAAAATTCGATTAGGGAATTCGTTTTACTTGGCTTAAAATAATTTCTCAAGATTAGAATAAGTTTTTTCGAAAGTGTATCCACTCTTAAACATCTGCCCTTTCCCCCAAAAAAAGCTTGCACTCTTCGTATCTGTCTGATAAGCAGAAATGTGCCTCGTCCTTGTCCTCAGTTAGGTCCTAGATCCTCTTCTGGAGCTGTTGCAAAGTTTTGCATTATTCACTTAAGCGCTTTATTTAGTAAAGTGCAGGCCAAAGCAGGCGGCAGCTTCATTATTGCTGACGTCCTGCCCGACAGTTTCAATAGGGGTGGCAAGGAGGCGGAATGGACGTTGCGTCAGCAAAGTGGGGTGCCCTGTTGTTGTGCACATAATTGAATTTATCGGTCGAGCACAAAACATGTTGCATACTTTTTGAGGGTTGCCAGTGGATTAGCAAAGCAAAATTCAAAAATAAATCGAAAGCCAGTAGAAAGCGAGTATTTTGTGCACTCCACTGAAAACTTGCTAGCACTTTTCAAAAGGAATGCCCGAAACGAAGTTTAAGAACTTAATACACCATTTATGAAAGTTCTGGTCAATTCTTACCTGTTATTGATAGAGAAATTGGGTCGAATGTTAACACAATAGGGACCCAATTGCTTAAAAATAGTATGCTGTGAATTGGAAAGGAAAACTAGGTGTCGATTATAGCCGCCGGCATAAGTCGGAATTTTTCTTGCAAGAAGTGCTCAGAATAGGTTTGATAGAAAATTAAATTTTTATGACTAGACAAAGGTATGAAAAGAATCGAATAATTTATGCTAGGCCTAAAGCTCTTCAAAGATTTTCCTTCTTAATTTACAATTTGTCTCCAATTAGGATTTGATAATGGAGAAAAAATCGCTGGTAAAGGAAACAAATCGTTTGAAGACGCTTAACTGCCATTTGGACATCAGGCTCAACGAGCAGGAAAAGCGTCTGAGTGCGGTCAGCTTGGAACTGACAAAAACTTGGCATCTGGTTGGTAAAATGCAGCGTCAGCATCGCCAGCTGCATACACAGGAACAAATCCTGCGCTATCAGCTTCAACAGAAACGTCGCCTGCTCACCGAACTAAAAGATGAGCTGGAATACTGTCGACGCAAGTGGGCCGCTGCAAGAGCCAAAAACGATGAGAGTCAGGAACAGTGCAATGATTGGCGTCGCGAATTTGCGCGTAGGAAACTTGAGGATGCCCATCACTCGGCGGAAAGTGGTTATAGTGACTCGGGACCACAGTCGGATGAGGATATAGCAGGAGCAGCTGCCGCATTAACACCAGATGAACTGAAGGGAGCCAACTCTTCAGTTCACTGTCGTCGTAAATTCTTGAGGGATCAATTTGAGCACACACGTAAAATTAAACGTATGCAGAGCACATCACCAGGTCGACAGGCAGTTGCGGCAGCTGCGGCAGCAGCAGCATCAGCATCACCAGGAGCTGCAAATGAGGATGATGCCGACGAGATTACCTTACGCTGGAATAGTGCACCACCCACTTGCGGTTGGCGCAAAGTCAGCGTGGAGTTCTTGGAGTTGGATACTGATTGTCTGCCTTCTACATCACGCGGCGCTGTGCCCAAAGCGATGCACAGTTCGCGCAGCAGGCAGCGTGGCAAGAATGAAGCTTCTACCACCGCTTCTCCTTCTCCAACAACAGCTGATGATGCTGGTACCGCAAGTCGCATACAGAAACTGGAGGCACAATGCCAATCACTTATACAACAAGTGCTCGAGACCTCTGACAATCGGGAACGCCTTGAAGTTCAACTTTGTCGCTTTCAAGATGACATTGCACCCGTGCAGCATGCCGTTCCACTAGATGAGTTTATTAAATGCAAGCGTTTGGAACGCATGACGCGAGCAAGTTCCGCACCAGCTGCGGGCTGTTTAACGCCACGTGAAGAAGAGTACACACGCAAGCGTTCGGAGCGTTTGGGACGCCTCGAAGAGGAATCACGACAATTACTACAACGCATCAAACGCACCACAGATCGTGGACACTATCTAAAGAAGTCACTTGACCGCATAAGACGTGCGCCAAGTCCTGAAGGCAGCTCCGAGGAGGAACCAGCCAAAACTAGCTCACCCTTAACGGAACAGGAGGAGTCCTATACGTCCCGACGTACGGCACGCTTGCAACGCTTGGAGCAGGAAGGCCAACAGCTGCTCCAACAACTAGCCAGAAATACGGAGCGTGGGGATACTCTAACCAACAAACTTGACACGCTACACGAACGTCATGGAAGTCCTATGGAACGGACTCCTACAGTAGCTGAAATCTCCCAAACAGTAGAGCAGCGTCTGGAGGATATAGAAAAAGTGTCTGTCAGTCGCGCAGAGCGTCTGCGTCGAATGGAACTGGAAGGTAATGAGCTTATAGCACGCTTAAGTCATACATCCGAACGAGGAACAGCGATGATCAATCGCATAGCTGAACGCGAGGCAAACAAGCGACAGGAGCCGGAACTTGTGGAGTCGGTCGTGGAGCAAGAAACAAGCAGCAGTAAAACGGCAAGCACTGTGGAACAAACAAGAGAAGCTGCCTGCTGTGCCACAATCACAACGACATCTAGTCAGTTTGCCGTCCAACTCAAGTCCACGGGAGCCATACCCAAAACAGGGACACCCAGCACAACTCGCACCACAACCCCATCCTTGACAAAGCTGTGCGCAACTGTCAGACATGTGGATGCAAATAAGAAGAAGCTCAAGGAGACAACGGAGTTGGAAAAGGTCAACGATGTGCCGCAAGCAGAGTCACTGGAGCATATGGTGCAACGGTTACGTGCATTGCCTTTTCCCGCTGCAGCACAAAACGAAATGAAGCACGAAACAATAGAAGAGGGGGAGCAGCAGGAGCCGTAAGGCAACTAAAGCGAATTGCTTAAAACTTAAGTCTTTTAATTTGGTTTGTTTCAGATTTCAATTGCGTTTCAATTTTATTAATTTTCTACTTTTTTCGAAACTCTTATTTTTAATGTGTTTATTGGATTTAACGATTATTAAAACTTAAATAACAATTAAAAAAATAAACTTTAGCTCACACTTAGAACTACAACTATAATATTTAATGGCATCGAGTTGAAAGTTGCAATTGAATCTGAAACCGATTTTTTTTATGCCAAAAACAGTTAAAGCGAAACTATGTTCATTATAATTTAATTAAATCTTCGAATACTCGCTGAAAAGAGCTGCTCAGCTTGATTCCTATAACTACTTTATACAACTAATTTCATATATGTATATGTATATCAACTATATGCTCCGGATTCTTACAATAAAGCGAAGAATAAAATGTTCATAACAAAATTGGAATGTGTTAAACTGACTTTGAAAAAACCTGATGGATTCCAAGTAAAAAAAGTGTTACTTAAACGGTGAAAATAGGTTAAGTTTTGACTACGTTAGGAAGCTGCAAAGTTAAAAAAAAAACTAAAAATTAGGTTAAGATGTTGAACATGTCGAGCTAGACTTAAAGTAGCTAATCGACTGTGTTGTTGATAACGATATCAAGCGACAGCAGATGAAAGAAGATAAGAATTTGACTTAGCTTTTGTAGCACAATCAAGCAGCAGAGAAGTCAAGCAATGTGGGGCAAAACATTCCACTTATTAGATTCGCATGCATGACAGGAATTCGCATAGATTTCCAAAAGGACTTATGTATGTGCTCGCTTAGACACGCAGGCAACCCAGACACTCGAACGTTGCACGATATGGTTAGGGGATGGGTGGTAGGAATGCCTTAAGAGGGGGGCTGTGTCGTATTATCGTCACTGTATATGCAAGTAAAAAATAGGATTAAAAAAGTGGAAGATGAAAAAAATTCCACAAGTCCGCTAACTAGTTAACGCAGTCTTCTCCTATGCTTTTATTTTTTTGCAAATGCCATTCTCTTCTTCACCCATAAAAATGTGCATGTAAATTGGGAGAGATGGGAGGGGCAGTCAAAGTAGTCAGGCATAAAGACAACACAGCTCCATATGCTTTTAGGAACGAACAGAGCTTCTACATTAACTTATCCGTTGACATTTTAAACATATGCTGTCAACAGAATAGCAAACCTACCCCAACCCTTGAATCCGGTTCAAGTTAACTATAAGCAGCAAAAGATTACAGCTCTGTTAAGGCGTTCATTGTGCTTTACCCCATTCAAAAATGAACACTTCCAGTTCGAACATGCAACAGGCTTTAAGCAAACATGTTGTGCTGCTTAACAGCGCTGTTTGTAGACGCGGGGGCGTGTGTACCTCAAGTTGGGGAAACAGGACTCGCAACATTTATTTTGGTTTATTTCCAGGCGTTGCATACTTTACAGCGTATAAGAGTGGAGCGACATCTGTTGGCACTGCGCCGCACTGCCGCTAGCAGGGATAAGCTTTTAAGCAAAAGCTTTTAGCTTAGCTTTTTTTAATGTATTTTCTTGAACGCTGTTTTGTGTTTGTTGTTGCTGTGCAATCTTTTGTTGGCTGTTAACGAGGCGGTCAGCGTTAATTAGACGAAACCCAAGCGGATTTTAAAAATTGAGCATCGAACAGCAGAGTTGTTTAAATTGGATAGCGCCAGCCATTCTAATTGCTGTGGGAGTTATGCACACGCCCCCCGCCAATGACTTGTCGAGTAGCCGGGCCTGAAAATGTATACAATTTGTTGCGACGCCGACTGCAACTGGAAACGTCAAATTAATAAACAAAGCCGGACGTACCACAAGCTGTGAAAAAGCAATCTTTTGAATCTGTGCTTGGGCGCGCGTGTTTTCCAATGCCCAATGCGCATTTTGGAAGTCCCTCAACTCGAAAGTCCCTGCCCAAGATTTATGCAGTTCGCGCGATTCAAGCGCCGCTGTTGCAGAGTAATCTAATTTATTAAAAGTGCAGCCTCTGGGCAGATCTGGCCATACTTAGTATCAGAGATGAGCGGGTCTTTGATATTTTAACAAATTCAAAAAATATTCATTTGCTTTTTTCAATAATAAACACAATTTAAAAAAATATTTTAAATATTATTATTATTATGTGCACGATTTGAAGAATGTTTTTAGGACTTTCCTCATGTTTTCAGTCATAACAATATTTAAAAAAATTGTTTCTTTGTATTACATTCATTAGAAAATTATTTTATCGGGTTTTATAATTTTTTTCAAAACACAACTAAATATTTTATGAAATAATTTTTAATATTTTGATACTTTTATCCACTCCTCGCGTGTCACGAGCACAAAACTCACGACACGCGCCCAACTCTAAGTTCGCTGGTATTCTCTTTGGGAGTATGGACTGTGGAGCGCATCTCGTTTTGGTTTTGATTTACGCTGAAATAAATTAAAATATCATAAAAAGGAAATTAAAATTCACTCACACAACAAAAGCACAAGTTTCAGTTTGGCTTTTGAATTTTTTGTATTTTTTTTTAACTTGGGCTGCCGTCGGTTTCTCTCAGCCCTCAGTCTGCGTCCCGCCGCGGGCTTTTAACTAATTTTTAAACAAGTAAAAATACAAATAAATATTTTAATGTGTGATTTACGACAATGAGACGCACAGGGGGTCGCTTACGGCTTGTCTCTGCTCGGTTTTGGAAGATGTGGACCCGGTTGTGTGGATCTGGTCTTGCGTACGATCTGCGTCTTCGGCTGCATTTAAATTGGATTTGTGCGCTTCTGGCGCTCGGGCAGCACAACGGGCAACGCCTGCTGCCCACAATGAAATACAATTTAAGCGCCTTTAATGAACTGCGGGCAGCGCAAAGTTTTAACTGACAATAACTTCTCGTTGAAGTTCGTTCCACAAGGAACAAAAAGAACCGAAAAAAATAATCAAAATTAAAAATTTAATTCGTTACTCGATTTGAAGTTATTTGAATGCCGCACTTAGAATTTATTGGCACTTAAAAGCCTCTAAGCAAATGTTTTAACGAGCGCTTCGCATTTTTTTATTAATTGACTGTAATTAATTGGAGATTTCCAAAGGAAGCTGCGGTCATAAAATAAGCATAAAGGGAGCTGATTAAAAATCCAGCAGGATGGATTAAGCTGGGGCTATTAACAAAAAAAAAATAAAGTAAATAACTTTAAAAACAAATATTCTCTTATCTGTGTTATTAACTCGACGCGCATTCATTGCCGTAACTCAAAAAGTATGCACATTACATCAATTGCAGTCAATTAATTAAAAAACCATTGACATTCATAAAAAGTAAATTGTGGCAACAGCATCGCCAAACTTGGCCAAGGGGCCCAATTTTATTCTTCCAACGGAAGTCATCGCCATACACATGCACATACATATATAATAATTGCATGTGTATTATCGGATTCAACGGCAGCAATTTTCAGACACCTCGCCACCAAGTGAAAATCGAGTAGTACAAGTATTTATTAACAGCCTGCAACGATCGCCGAATGAAGTAAAAAACACACCTGCCTCATGATGCATCTTGAGATGATGTTTGCCTGCCAGCCGCGTCTTGCCACTCCTCGCGCCTTCTACTTAACGAGCGCGAAAATAATTCGCGAAATGTGGAGCAAAAGCTTTTCGTCATGGAGCATGCAGCTATTGCTTTAACATCTCAGTGCAACACAGCTTCCCGATCGCATCCCCATTGACGCGAAGCGACGCGACGCGACGCGACGGTGGCGACTGACAGAATTATAATCAATTAGCGTAGCGGACGGCGTGAGCGCATAAAATTATATACATCGTATACTATATATACCCGATGCCTGCTGCCTGCTGCCTGCCTCTGCCTTACCTGCTGTGCAATTTGGTTTAAATTAAAATAAATTCAATTACGAAAACATGAAAATCCATTACGCAAATTATTGTCATTAAAAGCGCAATTTGCGTGATGCATTTATAAAAAAAAAAAAACAACTCTTCGGTTTTTTTTGTAGTTGTTTTTTCGTGTTTAAACATTCTCATTTTTCATATTTTGTGTTATTTTTTGATTAAATTTCTGACGCTTTGCCAGCTGCAAATATACAAAAGACTTAGGCAACGAACTTGCCATACATATAAGTTTGTAAGTACAGAAAGTTCTCTCTCTCTCTCTCCACTAGCCTTTCGTGTCGCAAACTACCCATTCGACTGGCTAATTAATTAATTATAAGTCAAACGATTAGCATAGCCCATAGATTGGCCAAAAGCAGTCAAGCAGCTGCCTCCGCTTTCATCGTCTGTCTACTCAATCTGCCCCTGGGATAAGCTTTGCTGATTACGTCGAGCGGGAGCGATGAAAACAGAAAAAAAAACCGCTTTCATTCATAGAAAAACGCTGCGACGGCGACCGACGATGAACAGCAAAACGGGTTATTAATGCTAAACGATTTAATAGATAAGATACTATATGCGTTTTGTATGTGTATGAGATACGTTGATATCAGGTTGTTGTTGTTGTTGTTGTTTTTGTCGTCGTTTTCGAAACATGCTGCCGAGTGTCGCACTTAATTTGTTTAATTTCCTTGACATTCACTGCTCTCTTATCTAGCGGTTTTCCCACACTAGACAACAAGTTTTTAACCTAAACATTGTTTATGTTAAGATTTGCCTTACTTTTCAGTATCAAAGGTGAACATGGATGTTGGAGATTAGAAAATGCTAATGAGCTACCAAAGTTAAGATACATAAAATTATGAGTTTAAAGGATATTTTAAAGTGTTAGCTTAAGGTTTCAAATAATTGTTAAGCCTAAAAAAGATGTTTTGCCATTGTAACTTGTCTGGTTTTTTTGATACACATGCTATATGAGCTTTTAAGCTCTTGGATTAAAAATCAAACTAATTAAAGGCTTAAAATGTCTAGTTAATCTTATACCTTTCCACCGCAAGTTAGTATTAATTCGATTGTTTTCCTATAAGTTCCTCATGTTTCATATTAACAACTTTTAACATCAACCTTAAACATTTCCGTAAATTGTATTTCAATCGATGTTGTTGCCTTGTGTATCCTTGCTAAATAGTTTAGTTACATTGTGTATATGTATGTGTGTGTGTGTGTGTGTGTGTATATAAAAGCTGTCCGGCATCCACAGCTGCAGTTACGAAAATTGCTAGACCAAACAAAAACCAAACTACTTAGCCGCACACTCGCCTTTGGTAATTGAAAATCGATAATCTCTTTGAACCAGTTTGGCTCTGGAATACAACCAACAACGACCAAGTGCAGCTCCATCCACCATCCACCAGCCATGTTGGCAATGTTGCTGTGTGTGTCTTTGTTACCAATGCACACACACACATACAATCAGAGATCTACAACCGCAAATCATCTGCAAATTGCAACCACAAGCTAAGCTGAGAGGAGGATTCCGTGGTCTTGGACCCCAAAACACTACAAAATGGGGCGGGGGAAGGCATGCTGGTGAGGGGGTCGATTGATTTTAGCACGCTTAATGGTTATTGGTTTAGGCCAAAGCCAAAGCAAGACTCTTGGCTCGTTGCCAGTTGTTGTTGTTGTTGTTGCTGCAAGTTGTTGGCCTGGTAATAACCTCCATTTATTCAACAACTGCCACACCATAAATTACAAATAATTCGATTTACACAAGATTTTCACTCTTAATGGCCGAAAATGGGCAACGAATCAACGGATCACCGGTTCACCGATCAGCCGTGAAAATAATGATGAAAACAAACAAAACTTAATAAGATTTTGGCATGGCCCGGGGTAATTGAAGAACTTCAACTCCAACTCCAACTGATTGCGAATACGAAACAACAACAAGTTCACAAGTTGAAAGATTATTGCTGTTTTTTTTTTTCACAACAAAAATGGCACCAGAAATTGTTAATTATCAGCTGTGCGTGTGTGTGTGTTTTGGATTTTGTTGGGACGTCTGTTACATTAAGCCATTATGTTGGAACTTTTGTGCAGCTTTTTGGGCCTGTCACAAATGCCGCAAATGCCAGCCTAAATGGCAAATTAGTGACCTGCTCGGGCTGCTCCTTATTTGGGAACGCCTAAAAATGTCTTCAATCGATTTGGTTGCTTTTGGGTCAGCTGCTGTTGTTTAAGGCAACTGCCGCAGCCACAGCAACCTATTTTATTTCACATATTTATATACCCTATAGATGTGTATGTCATATTGATGGGTAACATCAAGTAAATGGAACACACATGGAACTTTCGATATCAAAACTTTTGCTTATTAAGTTTTTACTTGCGATTCATATGATATCTTACCAATTGTCAGTCAACAAATAAGTCTTCTATGATTTTTAGTTTCCAACTTCGTTTGTCTGTTTTACAAGGTAACTCAAAGTCGAGCGCTCTCGACATGCGCGACATTCCTACTTGTTGTATGATGTTGTTCTTAGGTTGTCAGATTTTGCGCTGTACTTCATATATGAGTTGCATGCCACAAATGTTTCCATTGGCAATTTTAATTTGTTGCGAGCAAAAATTATAAATTGCATTTCGAATTGCAAACGCCGAGTCGAGCCGCGAGTTAATTATCGGCAATTAGTGCCAACTGTTGCTCTCTACTTTTCTGTTGCAGCATCTACTAGCAGAAAGAGAGAGACAGAGAGAGAGCGAAAGATGCCTATTTAAAAGATTACGCCTCGGCATTCAACGGTTTTTTTTTGTGTTTGCTTCGTTTCAGACGGAACTGCTTTTGATGTTTGGTATCTCGATGGTCATCCAAACAGTTAAGATCTTCTCTAGCTAGCTGTTAAGCCTAATCTAATCTTACATGCTAAACACCTACGCACAATGATATAAAGAAGAAAAAACAAAACAATCAGTTAGCTCATTAGCAGTTGCGTAGGGTAATATGCAAATGGCCAATAACAACAACAACGAACGAACGAAAAAAAAAAAACCAACAACAGCTAACAGTTTAGGCCCTACACATGTCCACATAGATAAGCTAAGGAGGCGTAGATAATGCCTTTCGAGCGTCTTTTTATGCTTATTTAATATATTTAATTAGTGCATTGATTCGATTCAAATTATGCATTCAAAACGTCGATTTGTGGGGTGAATCGCTTGAAAAGTCATAAAATCTGATTTTATCAAATATCCAAACATAATTAAATTATTTATTCCAATCAACCACCTTGAGCGATTGCCATAACTTAATGATTATGTTCAATATTTTCGTAGTTTTAAAATACAAATTTCTTAGCTTAAAATGAATGAATCATTTGTTACGGAAGTTTTGCTTAATATTATTCATCTAGCTTGGCTTAGTTTTACTTTCGTTCGATTGTGATTTTCTACTCTGTTCTATATATACATATATCTATATGAATTCGTACACACATACAAATTACTTCTTAGGCACATACTGCTATCCATTGATCTGTGGGAAACGCTATTACGTTGGCTTGCGCTTGCGTGCCGTGTTTTGTGTCTCGTGTTAAGTTGTTGCCACTGCTGTTCCGGTGCTACCAATTGCAGCCGGCTAAAACTGGGCTCGGAGGCAGGCATAAATGTTTGTAGTTGCTACTGCTACTGCGGCGGCTGCTGCTGCTGCTGCTGTCGTCGTCGTCGTCACTTCTCTGACATGTCGATAAGGATCAATGTTTAGCTGGGGCTACGTTTGTTTTTTTTTTTATGCGTCTCCCTTGCCAGCATCTTGTATCTTGCTCTGGCACACGCTTGCATGATTTGGGGCGTTGCCTGAATCCTGGACTGCAACCATTTGCTGATGGATTGCCTTGGCTCCAAGGCACTTTACATGCGCAGCTCAGAAGCTCCGAATTGTCATCCAACTTGCACTGGCTTAATATGTATGTTAATGCCATTTATTTTCGTCTCATTTCATGACTCATTTATATATTCTTTTATATATGTGTTTTATTTATATATTTATAAGTTGTTGATTTTTTTTGGGTGGTTTTTCGAAGAGTGCTTTGACTTTTGCTTGTCAATGCGCGACGTCTTTGATAACTAATTGCTGCGGCGCCAAATGTTTCTTCAACGTTGTCGCGCTGTCTCACTGTCTCGCTGCACCTTTGTGCCCCCAACTTGTCCCTCTTTCTTAAGTTGTCTCGTGTGCATAATAAAAGTCACGTCGTTACCGTTTTGTCGCTTATAAGGGTCAGTCTGCGACTCTCACTCTCTCTCTCTGTCTGTGTAAGTGTTTGTGTGGGGCCTAAGTTATAAACAGTGTATACACTTGGAAAAATACAAGAAAGTGCGTAAGCTATGAGCATTAAGCCAGTTATATTTATTTATGTTACTTTCTTCTTTTGTAGAAGACAACTCTCTTGGCAAGTTGTGTTTTTTCGCTCGGTGTAAAAGTTGTGCGTTTTAATGACTTATACAGATATACAGTTAAAATTTTGTAGCACTCAATGGGCAGTGGGCTGTCTGTGTCCCTGGTTCTTTGCGATGACGTTGCAGCGTGTGACATGCAACAACACACAGAAATGCAAAAGTGAGCAATTATGGCAACAAGTTAATTACGAAGCAGCAGCAACAGCCAGATCAGGAACAGGAGCAGTCACACATGGACAAGCTCCACATCGTCTGCATAGGACCCCAAGGAATTCACTGTTGCAGCTGCAACCTTACCAATTCCAGCGCTAATTTAATTTATGCACTCCAAAACAACCCAACATCTCTGCATAATTTCAATCGAAAAACGCACAACAACCAAACAACAACATCAGGTAAAAGGAAAGGCATTTTACATTCTACACAGATTTGGCCAGAATCGAGTGTTTGGAACTTGTGTTAAAAGTGTGCCACTTCGATCCACATTCCACAGCCAGAATAATTATTTATTTAGTGAATGTAATTTACAGACAGTTGAAAAAACCGATTTTTATGTATTTATTTAAACTATTATTTGCTTAAATAAAAATCTTTCCATTAATCATTACTGAGAGATTTGTTATTGTTATTTCTATTAAAGAAAAACTTTAAAAGCCACTTGAATCACTCTCAATTCACAGTATATATATCTTACTAATAGGAAGTTCAAATGGATTGTATATACATACATATTTATAAGTGGGTTAGTTAAATTAGGTTTAAACATTTTAAGGATCAATAAATTGACAAGTTTGGCGTGACGTGAGACTGACTGGGTGAATAATAACCACAACTTATACAGACTCAAATCTGGTTTTATTTGTAGGCTAAATTATGCTACGTTTGGTCAAGTTCGTTGCCTAAGTCTTTTGTTTGTTGTGAATGAATTTATTAAATTAACTGAGTCTGATCTAGCTGATGATGATAAAATGAATTGATATGGTATTTTTTAGGCAATCTATTAGATAAGCATCCAACTGGCAATAATCATAAGTTAAAAAACAAAATGAAAAAAAAAACGTATTCATATAGGAAGAAATATTAATGTCTGTTTCGTTTTTCTTTTAAAGACTCTCAAGCTATTTGTGAATTCTTACAATGTAATTTAATTCATTATGTTGCCCCTTGTGATGAATACAAAATGTGTTCATTGTGGCTTTTCTTTGGCATTCAATTTTTTTTTTATCTTAAAATGCAACTATTTTTGTTGCTTGAGTAAAACTACAAAAAAAAAAACTTTTTTCAATTTTTGCAAAGTTTAATCAAAGTGGCGCTAATTAGTTTGAGTCGTTTGGATAATTGCAAATTAAACGCAAAGTTAATTGCGCCGACACACGAAACACTTATACATATACATATATACACATGCTCACATGCAATTACATGTCCCAGCAGCAGCAGAAACAACAACTTTTGTCTCACAAAAAAAAAAAAAAAATCTACAAAAAAATGGCAGCGCACGTTTCTTAAAGTTTTTGTTGTTGTTGTTTTGCTCATTGCTCATGAAAAACAATTAAGTTTGTGTTGAAGTTAAATTGAATTAAATAACGCTTTAATCGAATGCACCTCCAAATAGAGATGTTAAGCATGGGTTTGCCCCACAGGAAGAAGAAGTGGCAGAACGCAACAACAAACTGACAATAAGATCAGAGAAGAACAACAACAATGTTTGTTTTGTGTTTTTTGTTTACGAAAGCTTAGCACAAGTTTCTAAAGCTGAGGAAGGAGGTGGTGTTGATTTGATCGTAATTAAAATGCAGTCTTTTAATGTCAGCGTTAATTAGTCACTTTAATTAATGATTATTAATATCGGTTGTTGACCGATATTTTGTATAACATATTTCAGAATCTCAGTCTTTATATATAGTATAGTATATCATCAATAGCCGCCCCTTTCAGCTAAGACTCGATTATTATGCAAATTAATGGGCAGGTTGCCTTTTCTTTATTTTTGCATTTGACGAACTCATTGCGAATGCATGAAGCGTTGCCACATCTCTGAGCATGAAAATTGTGGAGAGGAGGCACTGGGCCTGAGGCTGTTTAGAGGGACCCTGGTTAAACATGATTATCACAGTTCCACCTCAAGACGCCAACTACCTTGCATGGCTCCCATTCATTTATCGGTACCATTCAGTGGTGGGCATCTTTGAGTTTTTGACCAAAAAATTCTGGTTATCGAATTAAGCAGCGTCGTGTTTTGTAAATGTTATCATAAATATTCCATTTTATTAATTACCACGCATAATTCAAGCCAAAAAATTAAAACACAGCAAAGAGTAAAACACAAAAAGAAAAGAAGAAAAAACAAATGAAAACTTTAAAGTCGGAAGCACCAGACTGCGGTATACTCGATACCTGTTTAAAAATGGTTTGCTAGACCGATTGCAAAGGGTTATGGAAGCGGCCGGGGTGCTCAAGGATTGACTGTCGCAGATCTTTTGGAAAGGTCACAAGTTTAACAAATAATTTGGGAACTCTAGCTAAAAAGATGTTAAATAGACACGTATTCCCATTCTTAAAGAGGCGGTGGAGCGTGAAACAGTTAACATGGGTCCAAAACCAGTTAAAACTCTAGCTTAAGTATCGGGCGATTCTGTTGTTTGATGCAGTTTGTTTGGGGGACAACAGTTGCTGCTGTAAGAATGCGGGAAATATGCGGATTGAAAGACTTTCAGTTATCCAGCTTTTCGATTTCCCATCCCTCCAGTAGGCGTAGAGCTCCAAACTTAACACTTTTCATGTCCCTGCCATAGTACGAGATATTTGCAAAGTTTCATGGCTGTTAACGTACCTATATACTCCTTACCTCCGATATCGAGTATAATGAGCTTGTCAAGGAATAAAGGCTTAACAAGTTAGAGGAAGCCTTACTTCTTCTTTAGCCTAAAAAATATATTGCTTGGTTTTATTACTTACAAAGTACAGTCGAGCTTACATCTAACAAACGTTTATATAACCAAGTTTTCTTTACTACAAATTCATTTTCAAATCTGCAATTTTGTCCAATGACATACCCATTCTATACTACGAATTTTCTGTATAGCAAAGATAGTTCTTGCCACCTTGAGATTCGTTACATGAAAGTTCGACCGTATATAATCTGCACAGTTATGATATTTTCTGGACCCATCTTAAAAAAGCTATGAGCCGACGAAGCTTAAAAGCTGCATCCTTTAGATAATGATTACATTTTGTTTATTAACAAAAACCGTATACGAACTACCAAGTTCGTTTCCTAAGTCTTTTGATTATTTTGATTAATTCATACAAAATGTCCTCATAATTCATCTCAACAATTTAATTTACCCTCTTTATTTTTGACTACAGTGTATTGAAATACATTCGCAGTGGAGAAATCGCTAAGCGGCGGCATTCTTAGCCGTTTTCCTTCTTCACATTCGTTTGTGTTTCGTTTTTGAAATCAGTTCGAAGGTACCGTACCGTCGCGTTGTTGCGTTTTGGGGCTGGCTCTCATTAACATACTTAATTTGTTTCTAATATATTCATAAATTTATATATGTAAGGTCTTGGTTTTTTTTCGTTTTTTCGTTTTTTGGCCAAGCGCTGATTTATGTCCAGACAGCTGATTAATGGCAGCTGATCTGGCTGCTGGCTGTTTAGCTCGATGTTGTTGTTGTTCGCTCGTTGTCTTGTTGTTGGCTGGTAGCTCGTCGCAACTGGCTGTGAATCAGTTGTTTGGCTTTGTTAGCGCTTGAGCTAAGTAGGTGTTGTTACGCACATTAGGACCGCCATTTGTAAGCACCGGATTAAATGTAATTTGTGGGCATTAGGTGATTTTGATTGGAACCAACAGAAAATGAAAAAAAAAAGTGGCGTGATGAAGATTAAATACTCTTTTGAGTTATAGGGGAATTGGTTATGGGAAATTATTCATGTTTAATAGCGTAACGTAATTAAATAACGTTACTTACATTTTTAATTAAATTTCATATGATATTCTTTTTAGTAATCAAGATCAAGAACAGAAACAAGCACCTATAACAAATTTTAACCAGATAACATCACTAAGAGCTGAGTTCACTGAGGCCGGGAATCATGTTTGACTCTCCTTGGAATTGTTTTCTCCAAAACTTGTCACACTTTATAACACAATCATGATACCTTTTTTTAAAGTGTATTGAAAAAAAACAAAACGAGAGATATTTTTGGGCGGTTTTTCCCAGCTTATTTCTGTGTAGTATATCACAAACACTTTGACGTCTGTGGTTGGATTTTATTAATGGAAATTCTGTGAATTCAGTTACATACATAAAACGTAAGGTCCGTTTCGAATAAAAGTAATAACTTAAGAGCTTAGGACTATGGTTGACATTGCCACTTGGCTAGCTAACAACATCGCCGCTGTGACCATTCTGTCGCAACAGCTCAAGTTTCAGTTCATGCTCTCGAGCCTTCAGACGCAGTGCAGCAATGGACGAAGTGCGGCGATCTTCGGGCGGCGTGGCAGACCGTGTGGGCGGCGGTGGTGGCGCCAGCTGCCGTTGCGGCGAATGTGCATGGTGCGACTGAGCCAAGGTCAGAGCAACGGGCGCTGTTTGCGTTGGTGAGCCACCAGGTGGCGCCTGATGTGTCAGCGAGATGCCCACAAGCTGCTGTGGCGACAACTGTGAAGGCGGCGGTTGCTGCGAATGTTGCGCCGATTGTGAACTGGGTGAATTGGGTGGCGAGGCCATCATATGATTGTTGGGCGAATGCAGATCCGGTGAACCCACAAGCATTGGCGGCTTGGCGGCCATAGCGGGCATAGCTGGCATAGGCGGTGCACGTGGATGTGGCACAGCCGTCATGTTGGCCAACAGCGATTGAAAGGAGCTCGACGGCGAATACATTGAAGCCATGCCAGGCGGCAGCATGTGCGGTGGAGCACTGAAAACAAGAATGGTTTTAAATAAAATCGAAAGAGGAAAGATTAGCTCAAATTCATTTGACTTGGTATTTGACTTACCGTTGGAACTGATTGAAGTAGCCGGATGGTATCATTGGTGGAGCAGACAAGTGCGGATAGCGAAAGGCAGCCAAATTGGCTGGGGAATCGAATGGTTTGCGCAGCTGGAAGCCCAAGTGGGTAAACGGATTGGGCGGTAGGGCGGCACCCACCACTGTTTGCATGCTGGCGGCGCCGCTGGGCAGATACGGATTGTATGGATGTGACTGGGGACCAACCTTCTCCTGCTTGCGCCACTTGGCGCGTCGATTCTGAAACCAGACCTACAACAGGAACAAAAAACAAAACGACGACAACAGAATAAGAAACTTGAGTTGAGTTATGTGTTTAATGCAGGCAGAGGCTACTGTGTCCTGTTCTGTTGCCAGAAGCAGCCGCAGCAGCAGCAGCAGCAGCCAATTAATGGGCGTGACTATTGAAAACGCCCATTTAATTAGTTTTTAACATAACAATCTGAAGTCATGTCTCAAACGGTGGCTGATTGCGACCAACTTGCAAGTTGCAGTCCCTTATGGCAATAACCGCTAGAATTGTATGTAAACAAATTATGTTGTTGTTGCTTAGCATGAGCGGTAATTAAAAACCAGATCAAACACATTTCCAACTCAACCGGATTGTAGCTTTGTAATGACTAGCATTAAACAGAAAGAAAACAAAACAACAAAAAACATTTGCTTTTGGCAGCTTCTGTGGCAGCGTTTTCATTAGGAACGACATGCTCCATTATTTTTTCAATTTTCAACATTGTTAAACACGCGAATCGAACTGAACCGCAATACTAAGTATATAAGACTAGGGTGCTGGGTGCTGTTCTGTTTTTTTACCTGTATCCGAGCCTCGGTTAATCCAATCTTCATCGCCAGCTCCTCTCTGCAAAAAACATAATATAAAAGTTACAGATAGTTAAGCAAAAGATGTAATAAGAACTTGTGGCTTATATAGAAAAGCAATCGGTTTTCAACATTTTCGATAAGGTTATGACTCGATTAAACTTGATGGATTTTTGTATAGCCTATACTTATCTTAAGAATTCTCATTAATACAACTTTAATTAGAATCGTTAATTTTATATTACACATTGAGCTTTATCTAAATTATATCGGCATTAGCTAGATAATTTATGTTTTAAGTAATTAAATCTAAATTATATAGCTTTAGATCGTTAAATAATTGTGTTGTAGGAAAGCGTTTGGCATTTAATTACTTGGCTAACTTGAATCGATTTTTATTAATGACCAATTAATTAATATCGATGTCTAGCAATGTATTCAAGCGGCTTACTTTATTATAAAGCTACGAGCTACGAACAGATCGTAAAAAACTTATTATTATTGATGAATTTAAGCAACTTGTCTCGATTTTATTGATGTACAATTAATTAATGTTTGCAATTATTTGCTTTTGCATAAGTCTTGTGAGTTTTTCGTAGTTGTTGCTTTTACACCTTTTAACAACTGTTTGATTGAAACTTTTGTCAATCTTTTAATATATCAATCAGTCAAGATAGGTGCAAATAAAATAGCTGTTTATTTACTTAATTAATTGCCAGGCATTTAAAACTAGTTGCACTAACTAAAACTTGCTCTAATTGATGTCGTTACTTATTTGAATATTTTTTATTTTTTATTTTTATTGCTATTTTCGTGTTTGTCCAATTAACGTCAGATCTGTGGCTGGTTTTCTAATTTATAGCAATTATAATATGCTGTTTTTCTTATTTTCATATCTTGGCTGCATATTAATTGAATTTGCTTGTATTCAAACTGAAACCCACAACTATTGAACGTAACTTAAAACCAAATGGCTTGAGCATGCTGCTGGAAAAGACACGTAGGGGGTCATATCATATCATACCATATGATAGCAAGATTTAGCATAAACCTAACATTAACTGAACTTTACAATTCAAATCGATTTATGTTAATCGTAAATACTATATATCACACTCACCTCGTAAATACATCTGGGTAATGGGTGCGCGAGAATGCCTTCTCCAGCTCCTCCAGCTGAAAGCTGGTGAAGGTGGTGCGGTATCTACGCTGTTTGCGCTTAGGCGCATAATCATCGACTTCGCAATCACTGTTGGGATCCGAGATGGGACTGTTGGTGCCGCCACTGGCGCCGCTGGGCACCGCACCAGAAGCTGAGACCGAGGCAGAGGCCACACCACGTTCGGCAACGGCATCCGGGTGTGCTAACTTGGCTTCTTGCGGTAGTTCCTCCAGTTTGACCTCCTCCGATATGCCCATAATCTAAGAGGCAGCGAGTCGGGGCAAGTTATCAGCTATAAGACAAAGAGAGAGAGAGGGTTAGGGGGGGCAAGTAACACACAGACAGATTAGTCTCGCATTAGAAGCTCGTAATTCAATCAATACTAAACATGCAATTATCGTACACTTTATTACGCCAATTTCTATAATTTTCAATAGCCATGAAGGCTCCAACGTTCGCAACGTTGAGGTTAGCTGCGGTTGCGCTAAGCTTTATTCTCAGACCAAACACTATTCAACAAAATAAAGTTACCAGCTACAAAGTTTTGTTAGTTTATTAAAAAATAAGAATTATTTTTAACAAAATAAACCTCTTGATTAATGCTGCACTAAACGTTAGCAAAACAATATATTTTCTCAATATTAATGTTAACACACAAACATCAAACTGAGCAATGAATTAAATATTGCCGACTAACTTAATTTGTCAAAATTGAACAAACTCTCAAAAGCAAATGTGATCTGATCTTTTATTATAACATTTAATCAGCGTTTCAATACAAGTTTCTTTTAGTTTTTGTTTTAGTAGAGCTCTGTCCTGTTTTCTTTGACATGTCTGTAGTCTAGTGTTTTGTTGGTTGTTTTGCGGTCTAGCCGCGTGCCTTATGGCTAGCCGTTGTTGCAATGCTGTATGTCTGGCTCTATGGACAGCTGCAACGTTCTCAATGCAAATCGATGGCATCAGTCTGGCTAGAAGAAATACAGACAACTGGCTAAAGCACCAGACCAGAGCAAACCATCTCAGCTGATCTTTCATCAACACGTTTGCACAAGCTGCATTTAATATGTATATATATATATTATGTGCTGTGTTCGATTTGCTCGCTGCATGTGCAGATCGTTTGGAATTTTAATTAAATTGGGCGGCAACTTCATTTTCATCATCATCAACGGGTCTGGGCCAGCGACTAACCGCAAACAGAGAGTTGACCACTCAACTTAACTTCAACTTCAACTCCAATCTCCGCTTCGATCAAAAAACTGAATGCTCAATATCAGGTGCCAGTTGGAGACTACTACAGTTTGCTGTCAATAAGTTTCCTGTTTTCGATTTCGATTTCAAGGCACTTTTGTAATTTTCTGAACATTTTTGTTAATTTTATGTTTTGCTAATTAATATACAATGTTTTGCGCTTTAATGACAATTAAGTTAAAAGTTTAGCTACCAAAATGTAAACGTCACAAAATGCATTCCCAAAAGCCGATGTGCTTTTGTTTGTTTTTTTATTTTTTATTATTTTGTTGCCCTACCATTTTCGATGGGCTTAAAAACTTGGCTGCATTGCTGCAAAAGCTGCTTGATTGATGTCTTCGGGTCTAAAGTTGGCGTTGTCGTTGATGCTACCGTTGACATTTCGTTTCTTACGCTTCGCGACCGAATACATATATCAAAATTGTCCAAATACCTTGTTAAATGGCAAATTAGTGTGCCTCTGATTGATTTAGTTGCATTCTTTGCGACGAATGAAGTTGCAACCGACGCGGCAGACAAAACAACATCATCATTATTATTATCAGCAATATGGTGCAGTCAAAAGGAGGTAGTACGATGATCATTGCATGATTTTTGTTGTTGCCATGTCTTTGGACGCAGGAGTATGTAGTTGTAGGTATTAAAGGGTATTGTCACTTTGTTGTGGGGCTTGTCAAGAAGTATTGTTCCTTAGAAATGTTTTTTATACTAAGTCACAAGTACTTACATAAGACCTGGTGGAGTGCTTAACTGAACTTGAAACTTGATTTGATTTATTTATCGACATTAAAAATATTTTGTATTACAAAAGTTAAGAAATTTATTTGTCACTTTCAAGACATCACTTTAAAATTACATAATTATCCTTTGAGAAGATTTTTTTGATAAAGAATAAACTCTCTAAGCTATATATATTGTTCCCAAATTGTTTTCCAGTTTCTTGTTGAAATTTGCTTGACATTCGCCTTTTTGTAAGGGCATTCAATGTTCGTTAAGCTATAATATTCTTAGTAGCCCGCTTGTCAGTTAGTTAATAACTCATTTTTCTCATCATTAATAACTTTTATTATGATTCACGCTGTCAGTTTTCAATGTTGTTAACAAATTCCGCGCATTGACAGCTGACAAACTTAATTTGTGTAAGCCTCTGCGGCCAGCAAGTTATTAAATTAGTTGTACGAATTGCAATTATGTTGGCAGTTGCAAAAAAAACATACCCTTCCTACCCCAAACGACACAACATGTCTAAATCTCACAAACAACATCATTGGATCATAAAAAAAATACATTGCGCTGATTAATTCATTGCATGCGAATGCAGTGCCACATGGTACAGTACAGTAGACACTCGTGAGTGTGTTTCATTCTCTCTCTCTCTCTTTGAGAGAGAGAGAGTTATTTATGGAATGTGTGCCGTTTGGCTTTGTTGTCGGGCCGCCTTTTTATAATTGTATCCGCGTTACGACTTTATTATTGCTGCGATGCGATGCGATGCGAGGCAAAGGAACAGGAGTTGGATGTTTGGCACAAGGAGTTGATCATCCAACATCAAAGTCGCTATTTGAGTCTGAATGACGTTTTGTTAGCGGCGGTAATTAAAAAAGTTTTCAGTCAAACTGTCAACTACCTGACATACACACGTACTCGATTGTTAGTTGTTAGTTAGTTGTTGTTGTGTTGCTTTAACAGAGATTGCAATTTGGCTTTCATGGCTTTATTTACGAGCCATGGCCAGAACTAATCAAGTTAGAGCTGCGCTTGCTTTTGCCCAATTGCAGATAGTGCGATACTTCTATACCTTCTATGGCCAGCTGTGTGTAAGTGGGCAAAGGGGAGAAACTATAAACTACTCATCGTGCCTAACTGTTTGACACAGTGTGGCAACTTCATTGCTTAGAACTCACATGCTAATCAAGTCAAGCGCCAGTCTACAGTCTGCAGTCTTCAAGCGCCCTTCAGTCAGTTACTCAGTCAGTCAGTCAGTCAGTCTTCTTCTTTTGCTTTTTGCTGGCCAGACTTGTTTGCGGTTGCTTGTTTCGTTTAGAGATAAGCTCCATTAGTGTCTGCAAATAATTTAAGAGCAGCTTGCAAAGCTAAGAGAGCTCTGCGTGTGGGTTTTAATGTTGATTTTATATTTATGTGTTCTGCTCTCAAACAAGTGCAGAAATAAAGATATTAATAACAAATTGCTTGTAGCATTTAAGTTTTGTTTAGAAGCTAGACGGATAACTTCTTTGGAGAGCAAAAAAACAACTAAAATATTTACTTTGAATAAAAATATCTGTCAAAAATAAGTAAACAAAATAAATTTTTTTTAATCAGAAATAATTGAATTAACTAGCAATGTTTCCTAAGCTGATAAAATTGTTTTGATTATAAACAAATATTTTTTTTTACATTACATTACATTTTCTAACAATTTTTAAAGATAAATAAAAATATTCAAAAAGGTTTGTATTCAAATTTTAATTGGTCCACAAATTATTAACCAAATAAAATGATTCTTGCATTATTTCTTGATCTTTACCTTAACCTTATCAAGAATTCATCATTTCATAAAACTAATTTGATTTTTAATATATACTTCAGAATTTATTTAATTGCTTTTGTTTTTTTTTTTTTTTTTTGTGCAAATTGTGCAAGCATTAAATGTAACATAACAGAGAATCACTACAAATAAACAAACAAACAACAATAAAAACACACACTAAACATACTCTCTCTCGCTTTGTCTGTCTGTTTGTCTGTCTTTTTGTCTGTCTTGACGCGTCGATAAGCATCAATGTTTTGCTCTGTTCTCGCTACATTCGCTACATTGGCTACCTTGCTGCTGCCCTGTTTCCTGCACTGTTCCTATAACCGTTTTGCCTGCTGTGCTGCAGCATGTCGCTTGGTGTCGTTTTTATGGCTGCACTTTTGTGTTCGCGCTGCTGTAGCAGAGCAGGGAAGAGGAGGGGTGTCTATAGCAAGTCGGGACGTCGCATATTTCATTAAATGGCCAGAGAGCCCCAAGTAAAGCCTGAAGTCACCTCAGGTATAAAACAGGGCCGAGCAGCAAGCAGCAGCAGCAAACAGAATACAGAAGCTCATTTCTGGCATTTTGTTAATGCGTCTTCTTGGCCTGGTCCACTTGGTCTTGCTGGTCTTGCTTGCTTGTCTTGGGTATCTGCTTCATGCTTATTTATGGGTTTACATTAGGCTAAACCACTTTAGTCACACTTTGATGATCAGCATTGTAATGATTTCCCCCTTGCCCCCAGCGCTCTCTCTATCTCTCACTCTTAGCCACAATAATGGCAAACTTTTTGGGTGGCGCCTGTCACCAAAAAACCAAAAAAAAACAACATCCAAAAAGCTCAAATGTCCATCATAATGATAATGTGTCGAAGGTTTTTTTCTTTCTGGTTAGTTGTGTGGTCTACCAAATGAAATTGATGGATTAGCCGGAGCGAGCGAGAGAGAGAGAGAGAGAGAGAGAGAGAGAGGGAGAGAGATAGACAGAGTCTAAGCCCACCTGCTTTTTGTTGTTTTAACATACGAAGCCGTTGATAAAGTCAATTATTAATTTTCGTATAAGCGCAGACAAAGCGAGACAATTTCGTGAGTCACCCAAAAAAAACAAAACATTAAAATGATAGCCAGAAAAAGGCTGCAGCAGGCTTGTAGACTCTAGCCTGCACCTGAGCCGCCGCTGCCGCTGCTGCTGTTGATGCTTGGCGCCGGCTTTGGACGCGCCAGGTGCGATAAGGCAACATTCTTATTGTGCCCCAGACGCCGGTCAGTAGAAGAGAGCAAAAGAGCATACATAGCATTTGTACATTATGGACCTTTAATGCACACACACACACACACACATACACAAACAGATACCAAATTATAATTAGTTTATTCATATCCTGTGTCGAAGTCTCAGCAGCCTCATTTGTTGATGGGGCAATCTTAATTCAATTTACCGCCTATCAACAATAAACACAACGAATTGTTATTACTCTTTTTATGCAAAACATATGTTAATGTTTTTTCAAATAAAAGCGGAACCGACTTTTCTTTACGAAATAAAGCCTAGACAACTTTTCACCTTTCTTTAAAGCTAAAAATATACATTTAGGTTCACTCAAAGAAGTTTTTTTCTGCCTTAGTTTGGCAAGCGTATTAGCGTTTCGTTGCAAAACACCAACAGCTTTTCTCTTCTTTTCATTCGTATTTTCTTTTGGCGCCCTGGCCACCCTAATGGCAGAGTTGTTGACGGTAGCCAAAGGTAGTCTTCATCGTCGACGTCGAGGTTTTTAAAGTTGTGACTCAGGTTCAGAGACGTTCCGGGTGTAGGCTCTTGCTCTTGCTCTTGCTCCGGGTCTGCTGTGCTGCCCTGCCAAGCTGTTGATGTGGATGATGCGAGGCCAATTACTCATAAAATGCATGTTAAAAACGCTGAGCCATGTAGCCAAGCTGGGTGTAGCGAGCACAGGGGGGGGGGAGTAGATGCGTTGAACAACTGTTGTTCGACGCCTGGCGCTGGCTTTTTGCTTTGTTGGCCAAGTTTTAGTGTCGCCGCCAAGACTGAGAGACCAACTCGGAAACTGAGACGCAGGCTGTGTAGCATCCGTGTCTCTGCCCTTTTGTCATTGTCTTGTATGCTTTGATAAGAGACGGAGGCAATTTGGGGACGCATCTCAGGTTGATATTTAATGTTTGCATGTTCCATTTTTTTATGCACAGAGAGAAACAAAAATGGTTGAAATGACATTGAACAAAGTATTCGCGATTTAAGTGCAAAATTTTTGTTGTAATAAGAGTTCAAAAATCCTTAAACATATTTTAGGAGTAAAACTAAACATTTTCGACAAATCTTGATACGTTTCATTAAGAAATCTTTATATTCTTAAACTTGATTGACTTTTTCTCTCTGTGTGTTTGAGTGTGAAGGTAAGTTCCGAAGCTTTGCTTAATGAAGCATATGTATGCAAATCGCTTTCAATGAGCTGTTGGCTGTTGGCTGAGAGCAGGGTTTGGTCTGGTTTGGCGCCATCTCTTATCAGAAACAGCTCGTGGGTGTAGCTTTGTAATAAGTGTAAAAACATACAGTTAAGTTTTAGTCAACGCCTTTGTGGTGTGTTGATGGAAACAACTCTAATTGGGAAATGTCAGCTAACAAACAATGTACAAATGGTGTTCGAACCTGTACCAAGTCAGATATAAGATAACTGCACAGATATGAACTGCAACTGAGACATTATCAATGGACAAGTTGGGCTAATTGAATTGCGCCCCCAATTGCAAACATATTTTAATTTTCAAACCAATAAACAATCTAATCAAAGATCTTTATTTTATTATCTCAGGCAGATGCTAAATCATTGATAAAGTTCGACTATTTGCGTCACAGTTAAAAACTCAATTGTTAATGACAAGCAAGTCACATTGCGCATTATTATTAATTAAATCATTGAGCAATATTATCGATTATCAGGTGAGTGTGTGTGTGTGTGATAGGAAAACTATTCCTGCTGGACAGAATGTGATTTGACTTATCTTTGTATTACTCGACTGACCCAAGCGTATCAACCAATATTTTTTGTTTTTTTTTTTTGTAGCTTTTGACATGATTATCTTAGCCTTAGATAGCTGAGGGCAGTTAATTTCATTTATTTGTGGTGTCCGATTGGAAATTTCATTTGCTTTGATTAGCTAACAATTTGAAAAACATCACAATGACAAAACCTGATTTATTATTTACCATCGTCTCAGACGCTGACAATCTTTGTACTATTTTTGTTTTTTCGTTTTAAATGGTGTTTAATTAAAACCAATCAGCGATAAGCCCATCGACCTATCAGCATGTGGCATTCCCTATAAATAAGTACTTGCCGTTAATCAAAAATGAACACAAAATAATATTATTATTTGACGTACTCGTACACAAGGCGATATCATGTGTCCAAATTGTGAATTAATCAAATCTAATGATATTTAATTTTCGTTTTCTTAGCCAAATTTTTGTTTTAGAGGGAATGGGGCTAAGTAACGGCTGTGTTGATTACTTGTGAAATATGTAATATTCTTTGCTCGTGGACGCAAACTGTATCATTTTTTTTAGATTGGAAGTGGAAGATATGATATATGATTGTTATAAGATGGTCGGCAAGAGATGTTTGGATAATTATAATCTAAGCTTGGAGATTATGCGAATACATTTCAAATTGACTGAGATTTTGGTGTTGTAGATAATGTTTTTTCATTCTATTCTATTATCTCAGATCAAGGAAAAATTATATAAAATATGTCATCAAAAGCTTGGCGAAACTTCTGAAGGATTGTTAATAGCAATATTTTAGCAATGTTTTGTTTGAAAGAATTTTGGTTTATCTCAAAATTCTTGTTAGTTTTTTACTCACCTTCTTCTTCCTGTGTAATCAGGAACGGCAATTCGGCTTAGCCACAAGTACGATCTGCGATCTCTTAACCTTTAAAGTTATTAATTCGCTCGTTTTTATACATATATACTTTATATGTATTTAGGAACTGAACTTTTCATATAGCACTTGCCGACGGTCTTTGCACATGAACGGCCCTGAGAACAATTGTTGTCAAGTCAACAGTCTTCTAGCATACTTTGTTATATTGCTTATATTTTTGGATCGAATATTATTTTGTGGCTATAGTTTTAGCACTGTTTAATGGTAACAGACACAGACATGAACACTCACACACACACAGTTAGTTTGATTTTGTTGGTAAATACATATACTCGAGTTTTGAGCGCGACGATGGCTTTGATGACCGGGCTCCGTCAATGCCGCAAGCGAACTACGCAAAGAGCAGACCGGTAAAAACTCAGGTGGGCTTCAGACGCCAAAACCAACAACCGGTTGTTGTTGTGTTTATATGGTGTTTACAGAGAAGCTGCCTCTACAACTCCGGCTGCTGCTAGGCACTTCATAAGCCAAAGCGAGAGAGCGCGATATGATCAAAACGAGCGCGATCGAATAAACGATCGTCGCTGTGTTTGCAGGTGTTTACTTATGCCGCCGCCTGGGCAGGTGAGAAGCAGCAGCTTTAGCGCTCCGCCTTTCTCTCTCTCTCGTTGTTTGCTGCTGCGGCTGCTGCTGCGCTGCTGCAGTGTGAGCGAAAGAGAGCGCGCCTTACATTCTTGTCGCTGCCAATGAGCATTGACCTATGAGAGCAGTCGGCGCTCAAAAGCGCTCAAATAATGGCGGCTAACCGGCCGACGGCTCTTGTAAAGCTCTTGCAAAGCTCTCACTCACCTTCTCGCTCTCTCTCACTCTTTAGCGTGCATATGTGTGTTTGTGTGGAGTGGCACGTAATTGAATAAGCCTCGCACAAAGTGCAATAAATTTGATTAGCAAAATGGAAATTTATTTCCCAGTCTTTTGTTTGCTTTTCGCATTGGTTTTGCTATATATATATATATATATATGTGTACGTACACACATGCATACATACATATGTGTTTGTATAGTTGCATTTCTTTCTTCTGCTTCTTGCCATTTGCTGTGTCGTTGCGGCTCATAAATTAAATAATTTAGCTATCACGCATATGCACAGAATTGCTGTTGTTATTATTATTGTTAGTTTTTGTTGTTGTTGTTGTTGTTGTTGCATAGTGTTAAGGGCCTCGTAAATGACTTTGTAGGTTTATTGAATCCAACTGCGAGTCGGCTGTCAAGAGCCTTAATTGCTTGATATGGATAGAGAAATGCAGAGAAAGGGAAAGAGAGAGGTAGAGAGAGAGAATACACACAATTTAAGTACCTTAAGACAAACATTGGCGGGTATTATTAACAATGATGATTATGATTATAAAGGTATTAAGATGATATTTCTTCATCCACTTTTTGAATAATTTCAGTTTTTATAGTTTCTAATAACTCAATTAAATATTGGAGATGGGTGAAATAGATTCACAGTATTTTTCAAGTATAATATTTTAATCTCTCTTGAAAACTATATTTTCCAGTTACCTTCGTACCGGTTCACAGTCCTTCAAGACATTAAATCACTTAGCAAAAGTTCTATAAATAGAAATGTTTTTTGTTGATAGTAATTACATTATCTGTTTGATTGTTTTGATGCTACCCATTTGTGTAGCCGTTCCTTACCAAGTTAACTACTTCATTAAATCGCAACAGAGAGCATAACAAGCATCCAGTTCCATTTGGCTCCAACTCGCCAGCAAACTGCAAATTGTATTGCCCGGCAATAAATAAAGTGTTAATGGCAATCGCATACAAATAGTTTGGTGTTGCCATTATATGGACATTATAGGTACAATATAATACCATTGTCGGGTTCCCCATAACAAGAAGTAAACAATGCGACGCTGCACTCGCTGCACTTTAAGCCAATTTCACGCTTCATTTACACTCGAAATGCAAACAAAAGACCAGCCGACCATTTGGCGGGGTTCGGACCCCGGGTTCGCGCTCGCTGCCCAGTTTAGAATTGGGTTCAATGTACAGCAGGTCGTTTGCACTCGACAAAAAAGTTGAGTAAAAATGTTGCCAAAAGTAATAAAGTTGAAATATTCTTAAAATGTATTTTTGATGAAATAGATAAAAAAAAACTTTTTGTAAATCTATTTTTAATAATTTAAAAAAATATTTCGTTATGTTGAATAATAATTTTGCAAGTTTATTTCTCGCCTAAGGCTGTATGGTTCTACTTTCCAGCATATAAATATTTTCGCTGAGTGTATGGACGTTATCTGGTTGTATTATAGCGGTACGGCTTTCACGTCCCCATGTGGCCGTGTCAATCAGCTCGTCGCGCAAGGTGTGCGCTCCGTTTTAAAGTAGTAGAAGCTCTTCATCGTCTCTCTCTCTCTCGCTAGTCCGAGGTCCCTGTTTCCCTGTTTCTCGACGCTGGTCAGTCCATATGCTCAATTTGTTAGTCTGAAGTTTTTGCAGTCGAAGTTGCGCATGCGCGCACGTCCTAATGTAATTATTATCTCAACAATTGAATTTCCGGTCTCGGTCTTGGGATCTCTGTCTCTGTCGCTGTCGCTGTCTGGGTCGCATTGGACTCTCTCTCCTGCCTGTTTTCTTTGGCCTGGGACAGATGTCGCGCAAAACGTTACAAATGTGCACTTAATTGCGCAATTAAATAATTTTATTTCTGTGGCGCGTTTGTCTTTCCTCAGCTCCTCAGCTTTCCTTGGCGCATTAAGTGCCAGTTGTATTAAAAAAGAAAAAACGGTTCTTGACCAGTCCAAGTGGCGATTCTCCCTATCGCCTATCCGAAGACATCCTCTTTATTATCAGCAAATAAAGTAAAATGCCAATGTAATAGAATCTTGTCGTACCATATTTTTTTTAGGATTTTCGGAAAGATTTTTGTCACTAAGATATTGTCACATCAAAATGCTCAAAAGTTATTCATTGTTACTTGGGTTAAGTCAATTATGCGAACAAACGATGCGTTGGCATAATCTCAACATGGCCTACTTTGAATGTTACTAACTCCCATTACCCACCCACCACCCACTCACTCATTTTGTATTGGGCAAACGAACGTAACGAAAACGCAACTGTAAACGATACCAAATTATATTTAATTACGTGCGATTAGTTAGGGTTACTGGAGTCGTGCGATCAAATGCCAGCGATAACGCAATATTGCCTGTCATTTGGGCCATAAATAGCAGCCAACCCAAATACCAAAAATACCAAAAACCAAAAGCCCAAACAAAACAAAACCAGCTAACATTAATTCAATTACAAATGGCTGCGTTTGTGACAAAATGGGGCAGGCGTGTGACATAATCACCTCGGGGACATGAGAAGAGTAGTGGTGGGGGGTGGGGGAGAGTACTGTTTCATGATACATTTCCTTGAAGTTGGTGCCGCCTACAATTTGGTAATTTGATACGACAATTTGTCTTGCTTTCATTTGCGACATTTTCCATGCCAACAACAACTGCATTTTCACTCAATTTTCGTGGGCAACACAAAAACACAAAAAATGGTTTTTTTTTTTTGACTTAAGCGGAAGCGCGTTATTAACTGGTTTATGCAAGCCATAATCGCCCGAGATTCGCCGCAAACGATAAGCACAAAAAACCCAGGCGAGGGTGCGGGTGCTGTTTGTACCAACAACAACAACAACAACTGTCGATTAACCAAACTATGCCGAACAACTCTACGTTCCTCAACCCCCCCTTCAAGCAGTCAACAATTAAAACGAAAGCGCGGTAATTTCATTTGTTCGTAAATCTAATTGTAGAAAACATGAAAAAATAACCAACAACAACAACAACAACAATGAAGTATTCGTAATCGTCATGTAAAAATGAGAAAATGAAAAATGCTTTCGTAATTAGTGCGTGTACCAGCTGAAAAGTCGAAATATGTAGTCGCAGGCACAGGAGCGGTTCGGAGCAGTTTGTTTTAGTTTTCATTTTTTCGGCTTTCATTTTTCGCCTTTTTGTTTTTGGCAAATTAATGTTTGTGTTGGTAATTTCAGTTTAATGTGCGTCAATTAAAATTATTATTGTTTATCTTTGGCATGTTTGGGATTTTTCGTTAAATTAAATATAATTTGAACAATGACCATCATTCGCACAAGCACAAACTGATTTGAATATTTTTCGGTTTGAATGCCATTACAAATGATTAAAACAAAACAGCAAAAAAACTTTCCATAAATACATAATTATTTTTAAACTAATGACATTTGATTTGTTTACTAAAATTTAATTATTTAAATCTAGTTTAATATTAATAAATTTATGCAAGTTTTTTTATATAAATCAAAACTTATTATTTTGTATTATTTTTTAAAGTAGCTTTTAAATTTAAAAAGTAAGAAGGCTCTAGTCGAAAGAGCCCGACTAGATACCCTGAACCCAGTTGCAATAAATATTTTGCTCCTTGCGCCCTTAAAGTATGCTTCAAATAAACTAATAACTGACTTAACTTAACGATATCTCCGGTGTTTCTTAACGGATTTTGATGAAATTTTGTAAAAAGTTCTATTGATACCCATTATTTCAACCCCCATTTATATATTTTCCAAATTCGATATTTTTTGTTTGTTCTGCTCATGATATAGGAGTACTTATATTCGAAATCTCAAGTCCCTAGCTCTTGCAGTCTCTGAGATCTACGCGTTCATACAGATGGACAGACGGACATGGCCATATCGACTCGGCTGTTGATGCTGATCAAGAATAAATATACTTTATGGGGTCGGAGGTGCTTCCTCCTGCCTGTTGCATACCCTGATTTACCCATTCAATGGGTTCAGTGTATTAAAAGTGAAGTTTTAATACATTTGAAGGATCCCAAAAAACTACTTAATGCTCATATTATAAATTAAAAATGTTTAATTTATATCTTAGAAATGCATTTGCACAGCGTCCACTTTAAAGTAACTTTTCAGATAGTAGACAGCTGCTGTTTGGAACATCTTCTAATTGTGTGTGTGTGTGTGTGTGTGTGTGTGTGTGTGTGTGTGTGTGTGTGTGTGTGTGTGTGTATCTTTGGTTATCCCTTTCTCATTCTACTCATTTTATTGTATCCTGTTTTGTGTTTGGCTATCATCGCATCGAATTCGTTTGTTTTATAATTGATTAATTAGAGGTCGGCCTGTTTCGAGTTCCTGGAGAGAGCGGAGTCCCGAAAAGAGTCCCGCGCAGCCTTTTTTCGTTGTTGTTGCTGCTGCTATCGTTGTTAGAATTATAATTGGTGAGCGGCATGTGTTATCCTAAGTAATATCCCAATTTGTTGTCTGTCTGTCGATTTGTCTTGCTTTTTGTTTGTCGGCAAATTTGTTTTGGTCTCAGCGCCCATCCTCCAATTGATTTTATTGACTTGTAAATAATGTTGCGTTCCACCCGATAACCCTTGACCCCGGGCTCAGTAGCTTCCGTTCATGATCATCATTGTCCTGTAAATTAACGACCTTATCAGCTAGCAATATTTTTCGATATTTCAAGTCATAATTCAACAAAAATATCAACAAACTTTCCTATTAAATTATTATATATGCATATGTTCTTTTTGCAACGGGGCCAGAGTTTTTGCCTCTGTATCGGCCTTGTGCATTATTGATTACGTTTTGTAATTAGTTGGAAATTTTTATTGCTGGCCACATGTGGCAAGCTACGTCAAACAACTCGCTGGCGGCAAGCTTGAAAGTCCTAAACACTTGCTAATAACTGACATTTAAACTCCCATGTGTCAGTCAACGAACCTGTTACTTTGACATTAATGAGTTTTAACTATAGAAGTTTTAACTGAAGTTTTTTTTTTTCTAAAAAGGTTTCGCAGCTACCGTTTACTTTTGACAGATACTTAGATTCGAATAAAAAAGTTTTACGTATTGCCTTATGACTATTTAATGATATGTTAACAAGGCATTTACAAGTATTTCTACTGTAGGTTTATTTATTTTAAGGCTATAAAAGTTTTAAGGAAACTCAACTGAAACATTTAAATTAATCAACGATTAATCTAAGACTGCTAGCATTGGGTTATACTTTAAGCCATTCTCTCCTAAGTTGTTTAAGATTTAAAAATATATTTTTTAAAATTTATTTGTTCTTTTCTATTAATATTTTTACTGATTGATTTTGCAACCTTTGCAACTGCTACTAATATATAAATATTTTTGATGGGGTTTTGCAGAATTACCTTGGAGCCGCTGCGATTGTGGTCGGCGCCTTGGTAGCATTAAGAGCTGAGCTTGCTATTAATTACATTTTGTAATTAGTTGCAAGTTTTTATGGCTGCCCGCATGAGGCAAGCGCTGTGTGTGTGTGTGTCTCTGTGTGTGTGTGTCCTAAGTATCCAAAAGATGACTGCGAACCGCATTAAGATTGATAACGAGCTAATGAATGTAAATTTTATACTCGAACCTGTCCACTCGTCAGCCCGTCCGAACAGCCAGTTTCTCAGTCAGTCATCAGTGTGTTTGTGTGTGTGTGTGTGTGTGTGTGTGTGTGAGCCTGGTTGGCTGTTCATCACAATAAATATGCGCTAGTAGTATGAGTTGATGCTGGAGGCTCGTAAATTGAATTTCGCACTAAGCTCGGCTTCCGTTTACTTTTGGCGGCAGCAGTCCGTCTTACCAAATACTGTTAAAATCCGATAAAAAATAAACTACTTACAAGTTGTCGAGCAGTAAATTACATGCTAACAAGTTAGTCGGGTTCACAAATAACAAACTATCATACATCAAAGTCTGTCAAATTAAGTAAAAAAAACTGTTATTAATAAATCAAACGAAATCAAGCATAGGTTTGTTGGTATCACTTAGGCAATAACTACTGTTACACTTACTTGTAAAAGGGTGGGCAAAACCCTATTGCAAGAAAGCTACTACTTGTTAGCCAACATATTGGGTAATTAAAGAGATGGGCTTGTGGGCTCATCAAAGCTACTGCCGTTTGAAGGCGAAGGCGAAGGCGACATTGACAAATGAGTTCATCATCAGCTCCTTTTGGTCAAGCGGCAGCAGATGCACAGCAAGCAAGAGAGAGAGAGAGACGGCAAGAGTGAGAAAGGTGCGCTAAATTAATTTTTGTTTAAAGTGAAAAGCGATTTATATTCGCCATTTGTGTGTGTGTGTGTGTGTGCCGTGAGGCCGTTTAATAAACAATTTAATAGCGCGCATAAATTTCAGACATCATATAATAAACCCATTTGTCTTTAAGAGAGGGGGGCACAAACTCAACTTAAGCCTTAAAGACCTGAGACCCCGAGTTATTAAATTATGCAGCTCAAGCGTTAAAAATAAACCGTAGCAAATGTAAGACGATCGAGAGCGAGAGCGAGAGGGAGCGAATCTCTTTAACGAACCCTAATTGAACCTCAAGAGCTCAAACCTATAGCTTGGAGATCTTTGCTCTTCTCGCCGTTGACTTTCTCCCCAAATATTAAAATTAGACGCGAGTCGGCTTCAATTAATCAGAGATATTTTCAAATAAATCAAGTGCCATAAAAGTGACACAGCGTGAGATATTCTGCAGTTAAGAGAGAGAGAGAGAGAGAGAGAGAGAGGCGGGCAGAGAGATGGCACCACAGCATAGACAAAAGATGAATATTTAAATTAGGAACAAATTAAGAATGCAAATAATGTGGAACTACCGTCCGTCGTCCGTGGAAGAGAGCAGAAGGGCGTCGCGTCGCTTGCAACACACACAAAAATTGAGTCGATTATTTATCGATAGACTTTATAATTAGTGGGCATACAACAAAGCACGGGGCAATCATCTGACAACGGGACGTCTCAGCTAATTGGTTGGAGAATCTAAATTTTTGAAGATTTATTAAACACGTGCTGCTTAGTTGAGCTGCTTTTTATCAGATTTGCCACAGCAACAAGATTATTATTTTTATTTGTGTTGTTTCAAACGATTCTTATCAGCGTGACACATTTAAGGTTGTGTTTGTTTTGTTTTCTGATTCTGTTAAGGTTGCACTGGCTTTTAAATGTTGCCGCGTTGTTGAAATTAGTTATCGATTACAATCGGAATGGATCGTTTATTTAAATATTTCTAGCGTTAAACAATAAACCAATTGAATATGATTTACGTAAGTTTAGTCAGGAGTTTTAGTTTAAATAATCATTCCACTTAAATTCACAGATAAATATTAATTTTATGGTATTCTTTGATATAAAAAATAACATATATACATATGTATTTCCTAGAAAGAATTTCTTTTTGAGTTTTATTTTTTTTCTGCCTGACATATTTGTGTCTTTTAATTGGCCTGCGTTTACCTATAATTTCATTAGAGCTGACGACTTGATTGCCTTTTTGGAGCTGTCATTGTTTACTGAGAAACAAAAAGCCAACAACTTAATTAAACCATAGAAAAAAATCTAAGAAGGCAGGCGGAAGGAGTTTGTGGCTGGGGAAGGGGTTTGAGCTTGTGATTGGCATCGAAAGGCATCAAGCAATTTGTATGCGACCATCAGGCAGCAACAAGTCATTTCACACTTTGATCACGCTGCACGCTGATCAACTGTTGTTGCTGTTTGCAGCTGCAGGCGAAGGACCTGTAGCCACATATCCATAAAAGGATGCAGCGTACAACGAATGGAATGTTGTGTCTGCCTCATGCCCCCCATGCCCCCATGCATATATTAAACAGCCGAACCAGTCGAACCATTTGCGAGGCAATCGCCCGCGCAACGTTCCAACTCTCAAGTCGAACGTTGGCAACAAGGCACCTCCAACGCCAGTAATTAACTTGTTTCAATAATTACGCATGCGCATTTGCACGTGTTCCAATGTGTCCAGGTTCCATCTCGGTCAGTATTCAGTTCCAATGCTCCATTCGGTTTTATTTATATATGTATATATTTTTTTTGTGTTTGTTGGCAGTTGGCAACTTCTTTTAACAAGATTTTTGCATTGCGTGCGCATTCAAAAAACCAACAACGGACCCCGTTTTCTTTAAATGCTCTAACATTTTGGGTATCAACGTTTTGTAACGGTAGCTGTGCCTAAACAACAAGTTGTGAGAGAACGATCTCTAAAGAGCATTTAAAAGTTCGTTTCATACAATTCTATATGGATTTCTTGTGTTTTTGGGTGGAAATTTATGCAGCAGCCGCCACTTATTAAGCAGTCCATGTCCCGACTACCCATCAGTTGTCCCCTCTTATGCCCCCCGCTATATGTTTTCCATTTAGGTCCATTGCCCGTTGAGGTGGCAGCGGCACTTAATTAATGATAGCATTACAAACGCCGGTTCACTGGGTCACAACATGTACACTGTCCCTTTGAGATCTCCATTTGTGCACTGTTAAAATTTTTTTTCTTTATTTGCCGATTTGAAGAAACAACAAGAATTTTGTACACAATAGCCACAAGAAGTCAATGGTAAAATAACACATCCAACAGCAGGGAAAACATGAGAGGCTGTTCGTAGTATACGGTTGCTCGAAATTTATCACATACGACTGCAATCAATGTCATGGACCTCTACGTCCTCCATGCCGGGAATGCACTTGACAGCTTCATTCATTTCTTGAGCTTTAGTCATGCCGCCCATTCCACCCATGTCCATACCACTCATGTCCATGCCACCCATGTCCATACCATCCATACCCATGCCCATGTTTCCGAGTGCTGAGAGCGCTTCCATGCCACCCATTCCACCAAGATCTAAGTTACCCAATGCCTCTTCCAATCCACCTCCGCCATTGGCTAGAGCTGACAAGGTGTCCTTGGTACGGTCCTCGGTGATGGTTACCTCGGTAGTGCTCAGCAGTGAGGCAACACCCGCTGCATCTTGGATTGCCGTACGCACTACCTTCGTTGGATCAATGATGCCTTTCCTCATCATGTTGCCATATTCATCTTTGAGAGCGTCATAGCCATAATCACCTGTACCATTCATTACTTTGGCCACTACCATGGCAGCGTCTACACCAGCATTTCTGGCAATTGTCATGCAGGGCATGCGCAAAGCATTGCACACAATAGAGATGCCAGCGGCAATATCCTTATTGTCCGGTTTTAGTTCCTGCAGGCGGGGTATGCAACGAAGCAGGGCCGTACCACCACCTGGAATAATGCCCTCTTCAACGGCAGCCTTGGTAGCATTCAGAGCATCATTGACGCGATCCCGCTTTTCACCCACCTCTACCTCACTGGTACCGCCAATGTGTATGACTGCGACCCCGTTAGTCAACACTGAGATTCGCATACGCAAACGATCTTTATGTTCGGGCTTCGTTTTGGGATCGTCCAGTTCGTCTTGTATCTCCTGAATGCGTCGCCTGAGCAACTCTGGTGTACCCTTACCTTCCAACAGCATAGTGGTGTCCTTGCTTACGACCAGCTCACCTACCTCACCGAAATCCTTCAGTTTCACTTCCTCAATCTTGGCATAATCATTGTCATTTCCAAAGATCTTTGCACCCGTTGCGGCAGCAATATCGCCCAACAGCTCCTTGCGGTACGCCCCATATGCGGGGGGTTTGATTGCGCAAATCTGCAGACCCATTTTAAGCCGATTGAGCACAAGAGCGTTTAGTGCCTCGCCATCAAGGTCCTCAGCAATGATGAGCAACGGTCGACGCTGACGCAATACCAGTTCCAATCCCTTGACAATCTGCTTGAGGGATTTGATTTTCTGCATGCTGATCAGGACGTAAGCATTGTTGTACTCCACCTTGCTACCCTTCGGCGTGTTAACAAAGAACGGTGATATATATCCCTGGTCGAGCTTCATGCCCTGTATGACTTCGAGCTCATCCTTTAGACGTTTACCCACCTTGACCGTAATGGTGCCGGATCGGCCCACCTTATCGGTTGCATCGGCAATGAGTTTTCCGATTTCGGTATCACCATTCGCCGATATTGTGGCGACCTGTTTGATCTCATCGCGCGTCTTGACAGAACGCGACATATTTTGGAGTTCATGCTTCACATGGTCGACGGCCAGCATGACGCCTTTTCGAATCTCGATGGGATTTGCTCCCCGATTAATGTGCTGAAAGCCTTCCTTGGCAATGCAACGAGCTAGCACTGTTGCCGTCGTTGTGCCATCCCCAGCCGTTTGATTCGTACTATCGGCCACGTCCTGTACGAGACGAGCGCCCATCTGCATATGCTGATCCTTCAGGCTAATGGAGCGTGCTACCGAAACACCATCTTTGGTTATTTTCGGTGACGTCCAGGGTCGTTCCAGAATAACACTGCGACCCTTGGGACCTAATGTTACTGCTACTGCATCCGCAAGGACATCAACGCCACGGAGCATCCTGGCACGTGCATCTGCACCGAATGCAACATCCTTAGAGTAGAAGCGAGCAAAAATACGACTTGAGCGTATCGACTCACGCACATAAGAGCGAAACATGTTTGAGAAAACAACAAATAAAATATGTACAGAAAAGTGTTTCCTATATTTTCAGAAAAATAGGAAGATATACTTTTTAAATGTTTAGAAACTAGTCCCTCTCTTTGAACACGATAAACGAGAATAAAAAATGTCCGAGCTTAAATCGCAACTGAGAAGTTTGGAATTAAGCCTACTTTGTATTATTCTATGTGTTTTTTTTTATAATTTTATAGTTAAAGCACTTTTTCAATTAATTTCATTTCCGTTTCGTAGCAACGGCCCCGAGAACACATGTTTCAATCTTCAAAAGGTAGCGAAAACATTGAATCAATAATTAAGAAATGTCAAACATTAAACGAGAGGCCCGCAAACCAATGCGATAAGAAGAAGCAGAGTGTGTGTGTGTGTGTGTGTAGGGGGTGTAGAGTGTGGGTGTTGTGTTCTTTCATATCGCTAACCTCTATTGTTTTTTTTTTTTGTCTTGTTCTATGTGGAGCTCGCGTGACAAATCATAATTGATTGTTCGCTTAATTGAATTGGAGGCTGATAAGTTTGGAGCCTCAAACTTCAAACCCAAAGCCTCAAAAGAAAAAAAAGCAAAGAAAGAGAGTGACAGACCCGATTGACTCATGCCACACACATTAAACAAATACACAAATGACTCACATGATCCCATAACTCCCCATTAACTACAAATGTCTGAAACACAAGTTCGAACACGCTAATAAATTGTTAATGGTTTTATCACAGCCTTGGAGTTTACGATATCACCTAATACAATACGGTACAACCAGCGATCGTCGTTAAGAGTACATACAAAAAGAAACCGACACACTCATGCGACAGACCACAAAAGTAACCAAATGCCGTAAACCGAAACATATGCTACGGGGCCATAGATAAGCGGAGTTTGCCCCCGGAGACGTTTTTTTTTCTCCCCCTGTTAAGTTCTGTTCTGTTCTTTTGTGGCTCGCGCTTTCTATACGCATTAGTCACATAGAGGTGGGGGGAAATTGTTAAGGGAATTGGCTAGTTAGTTGTGTTTTCAGCAAGTACAGTGATCCCTTGAATACTGCCGGTAGTTCATGCAGCTAAAGGTTCTAAATGTTTAATATGTTTTTTTAAAGAAGAATTCGAGTAAATATTTCTGTGTAACTAACATCTAGATTCCAGGTTACTTCTTAACTCTTACAGTTTACTTTGTGGTGACATCACTGTATGCGGTTGAGTTCCTGCATAAGGATCGCCTGTCAACGACAAAATCAACTCATCAAAATTGACAGCGATCGGCCTTTATTGGGGAAATTGATGCGGCTGGCTGGCTGGCTACCTAAATAGCCAACGGCGAGTGCAATTGACGCGTGATTGGCATCCCGGCCTGTCATTCATCCCAAACCACCATTCCGCATATACAGCATCCACTCCCCAAAAATAGGCATTCCCAGCTATCCCACAGCCGCCCCGCTTGTCCACAAACAACTTAAAGAGTCTTCAGTTTTATAAAGGTGTCAGCTACTTTGTATGGATCGTGTGGTATCACATGGTTCGGTATGGCATACGGTATGGTATGGTATGGTACGGTATGGTATGGTACGGTATGGTTTGGTATGGTATCATATGGTATGATATGGTATGACATCGTAAGGCAGTCATTTAGCATTGCATATTTTAAATTAATATTATTAAGAGTTTTGACCAAAAATGGTCGAGCGAGCAACAACTGTAACTCTTAATTGGCGTTAAAACTGTTCAAAACTAATTTAAAACCCGTCGGCTTGTTCTCTCTCTCTCTCTCTCTCTCTCTCTTTCTGTGTCTTTCAGTTTATTTGAATTGTGGTATCATAGAATTTGCGAAGCACATGAAATTCAATTTATTTTAATTTTGCAGTTGGGAAAAAGCAACTCAACCGAGGTGAGTTTAAGTAGTAAATTGCTGAGGCGACACCTGCTACAGTTACTTTGCACTCCCTCTCTTTCTTATTCTCCCACCTGCTGCCCTTCCAAATAATCTGTCTCTCTCTCTCTCACTTTCTTGCTCTCCTAACAAGCACCGCCCTGTTTGCAGAGTACCGCCAACCAATCAAAACGTCGCTTGCTCAGCAACTATGAGCTGAAAAGAGAGTCGCATGAAATGTGAACGTGTGTGTGTGTGTTAGTGTAAGTGTGAGCGTTGGTGTGGTGTCGCCGACAGGCAATTTACATGAAATCAAAATGAAACGTAAGTTTAATGAAGGCAGAAGCTTTGAAGTCTATGCGACTCTCAAATGTGCTTTAAATGAGAAAAAATATTCAAATTAATTATAAAACAAAAAGAATTCGAATATAAAAATCTTCTATTTCTTATAGTAAAACAACCAAAATATATCACAAATGCACCGATTTGTACTGAACGATTTTTCATAGTTGCACTCATATAGGTAGGGTATAAAAGGGTAGTGTGGGATACGCAAAACGAGCACAGTTGATAGATTCATACTGAACAGGAAGGGGTATGATTGGTAAGGGTTGGCCGCCTAGCTACCTTTGAGCGCGCCACTCAAGTTTTGTTTACTTAAACTTTTACCATTTGGGGCAAGTGTAAAGTGTCTAAGTTCCTTTGATAGTGCGCCTGTATATGTGAGTGTGGGTGTAGACCTAAAACGAAATGAAACAGAAGTGAGGAGCTGTCTTTTGTTGGTAGTAGAGGTCTCGGTCTTTGGTATTTTATGTTGCCATCGATGGTCGTCGCTGCCAGCGTAAAGCCAAAAGAATAAAAACAACAACAACAATTTCTTGATTGTTTTTTAAATTGTTTTTGCACGCGATTCGTGTTTGGCGGCTTTATTGCTGTAATTGCCAATTGTTGTTGTTATTGTTGTTGTTGTAGTTGCAGCTACATAATTCAATTTGAAGGCATACGCGACACAAAGTGGGGAAATTGAATAAGTTTGTTGCAGTTTTGTAGTTTATTAATTTTTGGGTAATATTTTATATAAATTTGATTAGTGAGCGTGCGATATAAAATATTTTCCAACATTGCATGTGGGCGTTATGTGGGCGTACAGTTGGGCGTATATAGGTGGAGCTGAGTGGGCGTGCTTAGTGGTAGTGCAGTGGGTGTGGCAAGGCAACACCTTTCTTCAGCTGCTATGAAGTTTTTTTTATTGTTGCCACTTTACTTTGTTGTTGGTTTTTTGTTGCGTTGTTTGCCCCAGAAACTTTGTCAGCTTTCTTTCTCTAACAAAGTTAAGTCTGATTTAGAATTTTGTTAAACATTTTGGTAAGCTTATTAATAAGTTTTGACAGTTAAATTTTTTAACTTTCATTAAATTATAAATACTTATTCAAATCTTATGCAAAGTATTTGTTGAGTGTCTTGCTTTAGAGTGTAGATTGATTTCGCACTTTAAAATAATTATTTTTCCAGTTTTCATAAATGAATTATAATTTGAATTGTTTTTCTTAGCCGTTTTTCGTTCAGTTTAAAGCCTTGTTTTCCTTAAACCAAATAATTTATAATATCACTTCAAATATTTAAGCTTGATTTGATTTGTAGGAAATAATTTGAGCTTGTTTTGCACGTAGCTTCGATAAATTGCTTTGCAGTTTTTGCAAATTGATGCTTTAAATCAGCGCCTTCAACGCTTTTACATCACTTAGCTCAACCCTTTTCCCCTCCCCTCTCTCGCTCTTTCTCTCTTTTAGCCTGTCATCAACAATTTTATTGCAATTTCTGCGGTTGTGGCCAAAAAGTCGTTTCTTCAACACCAAAAAAAAAAATAAAACAAAAAATATATCGAAAATGTCTCTCTCCTCGCAAAAAGATCGAAAAGTAAATTGGCCCGGAAATCAGACACTGAGAGACGAGGCAGGCCGTCGCAAATTGCGACTAATATGATTTACAAATCATTCATTTTGCGCATTACTCAAAGTGGTCCATTCGCATTTTGGGGGTCAGACATTTGATTATAGAGTTTCAGATTCATATACATATACATATATATATTTTTGCTGTCATTGAACCTTGTGCGAAACGGAAATTCAAAGGTGATATATTAAAATTTTTGGCTGTACTTTCTAAAAACTAAATCTAAAAAAAAAAAATACTCCTAATTATCCAATGATCTGTCAAATAAAACGTCAAATAAATGTCGATTAATCATCTGAGGTCTACTAATTAATTAATTTGATTAGCATTCATTTCGCATGGCTGGCGAATTATGAATTAATTTATGGCCCGTATTATTATTGTTAGTATATTTTTGGCGCAAAACCAAGTTCGTTGCCTGAGTCTTTCGTGTTTCATGTGTTTCGCTTGATTTCGTAAGCTAAATTCCATTTTTGATATGCTAATTTCCCACAAATTTAGCTAATCTACAAAATTTGAGTTCATACGTTAAACGCGCTGCCACGCCCCCACCGCCCTGCCAGTTGCCTCATTATGTTTTCTCATCTATTGTTTCCGATTGATTTCTCTGCGTGGGTCGCAAATTGTAAAACCTAGTTTTTAGCTTGTATATATCCCATGAATCAATAACGGATCATCATGAATCAGCAAAAATATTAATAAATATATATATATATTAATTAGTTGTTGAGCGGATCGTTAGCTTCTTAAGTATGGCGTTTGAGTCTTGTAGTTGCCATCAAATTTAATTAACATTTTGACACTGTGCAACATATTTTAATTAAAATTCAATAAAATGAGAAGAATTATTAAAAAGGCATTTTCATTGTCAATCAAAAATGTCAAAATTAAAAGAAAATGTGATCTAATTAAAATATATGTGTATATAAATAGTATAACATGGCATCCAAAGGTTAGATAAATAAAAATTAAAGCCATATTCAAATCTGTGAATTTATTTCGTAGCATTAGCCGGTTGATTAGTGTTATTCGAAACACTGTTGGGTTGCCATGTAAACGCCATAAACTTTGAATTAATAGCAATCTATGAACATGAACATAAGGCCCCACAGCCAGTGGGCCGACGTCATCGTCGTCGTCGTCGTCTTGTATCGGTGAATCAGTTGCAGCGTCATTCTGCCTCATTTATATGCATGTCTTGGCATCGCATCATCTCCTTCCCTCAAGTCAAACAAATGTTTGCACAACACACAATAATGATGACAGCGCAAATTAGCTACTAATTTTCACATACAACAACAATCAAGTTGACTTTTAAGTTTTTAGATGAGGGTCATGAGCGCCAGGACCTCACACAGCTGCTGCTGGCGCTGCTGCTGCTGCTGCTAATTCTCAGCGCCGGAAGTGATATTCCACGTCTCTTCGTCGTCTTCTTCTTCTACTACTACAAATTGCCATAAATCAGCATTTGATTATCCTTGTGATCGTTGGTTAATTTACTTCGAGTTCTCGCTCTCTCTCTCTCTATCTCTATCTTACTTGCGCATGCTCCTGGCCATGTCATGTGTGCGTGTTACTTTGTTTTTTGTTTTTTAATTTATTAATTATTAGGCGGTGCCGTTGCCGTTGCCTTTGCCGCCGCCATGCCCCGCAACGCTTCCGCTATTAGCGAAAACGAGCCACTCAAACTACGAAACTGAGAAAAACTCAAACTGCAACTTCAACATAATCGGCTCATCTCGAAGAGTTTTGGGTTCGGTTTTTATTTGGGGCGTCGCGTTCTTTTGGCCAACTGACTGCCATTTGGCTACCTCGCAAATGCATCCTCCTCGTTCCTTTCTTCATCTCGGGTGGTCACCGTACGTCACTCAAATTGAAGGCTCGCAAATGAGAATTGCGCCAAGCCAAAAGCCAGTTGAGTTACACTTGAAAAAACAAATACAAGTTCAAAGCAAGCATCAAATGGTTTATTAAAAATAATGTCGAAAATGTTATGAAATAATTTTATAATAAATTTTAAATAATTTTTATTTTTTAAAATTTATTTTCAAAAGATTTGAAAGATTTCAGAAATGTATTTTCTGAACTTAGAAATATTTTTGTAAAAATAAAATGCCAAAAGCTTATATTTATTCTCGCATTTTGCTTAACTGAAAAACGGAAAATATGTACCGCGTTTTTTCTCTTAGTGTATTTAGCAAACTGCTTGAGGTGCACAGTTGTTGGATTTTTAATTAAGCGTGGACTGCTGTTGTTGCTGCTGCACCCGCGGCCATTTCGGTATAGGGCAGAGGAGGATGAGGATGGATTGTGGTGGGGGGGAGGGATGCGGCGGCGGTTGGGATTTGTTGGTTATAACTGGTCTTGTTAGTAATTTTTAATTTGAGCTCTTCTGACAGCTTGCTGTCATATAAATTTAATTGAATTTACATTTTTATTAATTGCCAAGAGTCAAGTCAAGGGGCAGATTGAAGAGTCGGTGAGTTGCAGAGTTTGTAGCTGTTGTAGCAGTTGTAGCCGTTGGAGAGTGCTACCCGTTCGCACGGGGCATGAATGAAACGGCATATCCATCAACAGCGTGTTCCTGTCCTAAACAACAACAAGCAACAACAACAGCAACAACAAACTTGCTCTTGAATGAATTTAATTTGAGATGATTTGTTGATGGTTTCGTTGCGCTGATTTCTTGCTGACTAATTTAATGTGATTTTTGAAATTGCCTCAGCCGACGCATACACACAAAGTGTGTGTGTGTGTGTGGCCAAAACAAAAAAAAAGGTAAATTGGATAAAGGCGAGATTTATGTATATATGTGAAGACAAAATTTACAATAGTTTGTTATACTTTTAGTTTAACTTACTAAAAAGCAAATAAGAAAGCAAAAACCTTTTGTTTTTGGTCGTTTTTCACTCAAAGCTCATTCACCTTAAATTAAGTTTTTTTTTGTTCATAATAAAATTTAGAAAAACGAAAAGCTTGATTTCTTATCCCATTAGACAATAATCGAATTAGTTGAAAGCTCTGTTCTATGACAAATGACCCCCCCCCCACACTCTCTTAACTTTGAAACTTTATCTTCTCTTTGTGCCACGCCCCCCTCGCACAAACATGCTGTTTGCAACGCTAACGAGCCGCGCTCTTCTTCTTCTTTCATACTCCTTCTTGTTGTTGTTGTTAGTTTTTTTGTTGTTGTTTGTTGCACGCCGTTTAATTCGCAAATCAAACAACCGCAGGGCAGCAGCATCGCGAAATTCACGCATACATAAGTAAATTAAAAATAAATTTATGTTTCAGGCCAAAGGCACACACAACAAAAAAGAGGTTGCAAGTGTGTGTGTGTGTGCAACAAGGGGCAACGAGCTGCGAATGCAAATCCAATTAAAATTGCCCAACTTGCCACAGATGGAAGTGCGGCAAATACAATGAAGAGAGATCGAATAAAAGTATGAGCGGGGGGTGGGGGGGTGGGGCTGTTGAAGCTGGCGCTAAGCCGTTAAGCGGCACTGTGCGCTGATTTAAAACACTGCGGGGCGTGCTTATTGATTAAATACAAATTGCATTCATTCATCAACAGTGGAAGCTGAATGTAGCAGGCAATTGTTGTTGTGATTGTTCTTGGCGGTGGCAATTAAATGATACTTTGTATTGCTTTGTGGCTTCAATCGTTTCTTTTGCCATAAAACCCAATTAAGCGCACAATGCACGAATTAAGATTTGCCTATGTATTTATTAATCAAAATGCGCGCCAATTGACACGCAAAACAAGTTGGCAGCTACAATATCAAACAGCATATGGCAACGCTGGTAAGCTTCTGATGATTGGCAGCACTGTTTATATTGTTATGGTTGAAACAATTGAGTCGCTACACATTTTATAGTTGTAGTTGGTACCGTTTAAAAGGCTATTCAAATTCTAAATAATTATTTTATCTTTCAACCATTGAGGCAAACTGCAAACATTCGCTTTACAATTGAAACTAATGGAGCGTCAAGTTTATTTTCAAAAACCGCGGCAAATGTATACCAGGGCTGCCAATCGACACTAAAGTAGTGGGTGGGAGTGGGATAGCTACAGTGTCAAAGAGCGAGATAAACATATTGTTAGCCTTCCAACGCCAGCGCAAAATGCTCTCACAGACAGTCTGCTGGGCCATGCTGCTTGCCTGTTACTATTCCGGTCTAAATCTAAATGATGCTGCTCGTTGCTCTAGTTTATTTGTTTAATTTTTTTCGTCTCCCCTGTTTGGAAGCGCAGGCACGAATCGAATTGACGGAGAAATGCGGAGTCGAAGACCCAAAAAATTCAGCTCCAAAGCCCACTCAACTCTCGAGTCGCGTATGGATTTCAAGCGCCATTAGCGCTCCTCACACATACAAAAGCCAAAATATAAAAATCAAAAAAAAAAACATTGACTCCGGCTCCACAGTTGAACTCTTGAACCACCTGATCTGATCTGGGCAGGGCAACACCACCAACCCAATTCCCAAGTCGCCATGTTTGTTTTTGTGGTGTATTTGTTTTGTTTTTTTGTTTTTTACATGCGGTCGCCGTCATCGTTGCACACAATTTCAATTCATGGACTCTAATGATCAGGCGAACAGGCGGCGAAGCAGGCCACTTTGAGAGATTTCTCGCCGCGACATTCACTCGTTCGGCCTGCCGCGTTCGCCGTTTCATTTCGTTGTGTTCGAATGAGTGTGAAATGGTCACGTGTATGTGTGAGTGTGTGAGAGCAGGCTAAAAGATTTGACTGGCCAAAGCTTCACTGGTGGCGCCAAAAAAAAAGGTGTAGAGTGGGAGAGCGACTCACACGCAATTTGAGTAACTAAAAACCACTTGTCGTAGCAATGAGCTTTTTTTTGTGTAATTTGAGCTTTACTTTTTAACAAGATTTACAGCTTTATTTATTGCTTACTCATAAGTTGAGTTTTGTTTAAGAGACGAACAGAAAGCACTTCAATGTTTGTGTATGTGCAGCACATTTTTTGTTACTCCTGCCGAGTTCGAGCCACAGGATAACAGCAATTTTAGCGCACATTAACACAAAACTGCCAAATAATTCTAACTCCCATCCTCCCAGAACAAAGCAAAATTGAGAGGCACTCGAACATGTTCAAGCTGTTAGCTGCCAAACTGAAATCAAGCACACACACACATACACAAGCTAGCGTGCAATCAGATAGACATGCACACAAAGTGTACGGAGAGAGAGAGAGAGAAAAAGGCATTTGCTGGCATGCCTGGAAACATGAAAAAATCCTTGAACATATTGATAAACCAGGAGTGCAGTAGCCAGAGCTGGCATTGCACTCCAAATGCCTCAAAAATAACTGGAATGACTGCTATGCGACACTCCCCACTTCCCACTACCAATTTGACTCTTTGTGTTGCAGCGTTGAGCAGCCTTGATGCTTGGACCATTAGAGAATTGCACTCAAGGCCAAAAGCAGGCAGAGAAATATGTATATGTATGTATGCATGTACATACATATATACATGCATAGTGCTTGCATAACCTAAAAAGTTGACTGACATTTGCAGTGTTTGCCGGATTGTTCACAAAGTTTCAAGGACGTTGACTTTTAATTAGAGATGAGCGCGTGTTGAGTTGTTCGTAAAAAAAGAAACAATTCTTTCCGATAAGAATTCAAATATTTGTTTTATATTTGAATATATACAATTTAATCTTGATTAAATAACCTGAATCATTAATTTCTATTCGAACAGAAACATGTTGAAATTTAATCTATGATCTGAAGTATTCTGAAAACGATCTGCTTGCATCCCTGTTAAAAAAAAAAACAAGAATGTGGCTCAAAGAAAAATGTCAAAATGAAATAACAAAATAATATACATACATACACACACACATGCATTAATATGTATGCATCCCATACATTAATATTAATGTACATGTTTGTGTGTGAAGAAGGAGACGAGCCGATCAGCGCGACCCTGGAACCACATTAAATGCAATACAAAAAAAAAAAAAATGCTATTCATGTTGAATGTGTCTGCGTCAGCGTATGTGTGTGTTTGTGCTACTCTTGTCTGTCCCACTTGTCCGTATGTCGCTTTGTTGTTGAATTCTGCTTCCTCTTCTTCATTTTGTGTGGGAAAATTCAGGCCGTGGGAATTACATGTGAAATTTCGATGGTGCGCTCGAACAGGCGAACAGCGTCAGCAGCAGCAGAAAGAAATCATAAACAGAACCAGTAACCGAAAAGAACAGAACAGAACATACACACGTCTGTATGTATGCAAGAGACAGCGCACGAGGAGACATCGGCAAGAGGAGGGCAACAAAGAAAGAAAGAGAGAGAGAGAGAGAGTGCGCGCATAAAGCGGACGACACAACATAGTCGCAGCATATGTACTTTTGTATGTATGTATGTATGTGGGTATAAATATCCCCCCCACCTTTTATTTCGAAACATAGCGTTGACAAGGGAACGCGGGCTTGCATCTGACTGTTGAATTACTCTCACCCCTCTTTTGTTCTCTCTCTCTCTACCTATCTCCCTTTTATTTTCGAAGGGCTCGCGCGTTCGAGCGAGATAGCTGATTGCGGATATACGCAAGTGTGTCTTTGCCCTTATGATGATGATGCTGCTGCTGGTGCTGATGCTGTCGTGCAACATTTTGCGGCAATATCATCGCGCACAGCGCACAGATTTAAACAGAACAATTTCGAATGGGCGAACAGCATTGACAGCAATATAAAAGCAATAATCATGTTGCTGCAGCTTGTTTGTTGCATGCTGTGGCATACAACAACACACACACACACACACACACACACACTTCTACACAAAAAATAACACAATTGCTTTAGTCCCTGCTGCCATCATACCTTTAACGGCTGGATCCACACGATATTTAAGCTAACAAAGGGCGCCCCGACTAAGCGCCCGTAGCATCACTTGGGCAGAAGGTTTCGAATCGATTAGAATCTACAACAGGCTGTCAGCAAATTGCAGCAGGGAACAAAAAATCCACAAGCAGCCAAGTCAGCAAGTCAGCCAATTCAGCCATTTAGTAAAACGGGTCGCAAGCCCTTTGCTGTGGCATAAAGGCGGTAAGGGATTTTTATTAATACATACATACATACATACATAGGTCTGGCAAAGAGCACTTTTTCTTCGCTTTAAAGTAACTCTCAAATAATACACTGTTGTCGGCACTTCATTTCAAACATTTGTAAATTATAGTATTAATCACTTTATTTTTTTTTTTTTACTTTAATAGAATTTGTTTTGTGAACTGTCAGTTATTCTTTCTTTAGTAATCTTCATTCCAATGAAATGTACGCGCATGATAGAATACTTGATGCAAGGGATATTTCGGAATCATGTATTCCATACGCTGATTGCGCATTATGGCACACTCCAAATATGGACGCCACTTAGTCATGGTTTTCACATGACAAGCTTCGGATTTCCCTTGCCTAAATAGCTCTTGTCTTAGATCCATATAAATAATCCGAGTTGTATAATATTTATTAACTAAAACGGTATTCCACATAGCATATTCTATTAATTCTGGTTGTAGGTAATTAAACACCCTAGGGACATTGTACACAGTCGAACGGCCAGAACACACGGTACTCAATTGTTTCTTCCTATAAATGTAAAAAAAAGATTAGACGTACATATTTATTGTATAAGAAATCTTAAAAAATATAAAAAATTTAGGCATATAACTTTTCTTGATTGTTCGTACTTATTACAAATACATACATATATGTACGTACTCAGGGTAATATCCGGCAACAGCCCTTATATCATTATTGCCACTTGGTAGACGATTTCTGTTCACTTTGTGCTCGATATTTTTGTCCAATTTGATTTTTTCTTCTTGTTTAGCATAAAGTTCATCATTCTCATTCACTTTCGATTTAAATATTTTTTTGAAAGGTTCTGGTATTGGGACGGCATCACTGCTGTCTAGTGTCGCCAACTGTCAAATAATAAGATTGCCGTTAATTAATAAGAACAGGCGTCGTGTTTTATTTTTTATCTTTAACTCACAATTACAAAACAAAACACGAATCCTATACTTAAAAATCCTAGTCTCAACATCTTTATACAAAAAGTAACAACAAACAATTTGCATATGTTGTATGTTTGATTTTGTCTGAAGTATGTGGAAAAGGTGTTTAGAATTATAATGTTAATAATGAAACTAATTAGTGGTAGTATGTGAAATTGTTAAGGAACGGGGCATGTTTAGCTAATACATAACGAAATATATGTAATTCATTTGGTTAAATAATTGTGTGGTATGCAAATAAGATATTTACCAAGATGAGGAAGTAACATAAACCGGATTTGCAACAACCGAAATGTATTTGATTTAACTGTCAGCATGTTACAACATTTTGATCAACTCTCGTTGTTGATCTCACTACTCTAATTTCAATTACACTTAAAGGTTCTTTGCTTGTTTATTTCCTTCGCTTATTTTTTACTACATATAACACGTACCCGAGCCGGTAAACTTTGATTTATAATGCAGATTGACAAATTTTTGGGCTGTACTACCATAATCATATTAATCACTCTGGTACGGACCGAAAGCACTCATTTTAATGCTTTTGCAGAGGGATATGGTACTGTCCATGAGCAGATGGGACAAGCTCACGTTCCCAATGTCATATACAGCGAATACACATCAAAATTTAATAATAGTGAGCCTGTCAATTATAGCACTTGGGGCCTTACTCCGGTCTATCGATTTGCGGGGTCTGTTTTTCAGATTACAGTCAACGAAAGCGGATTGGATGGTACGGTTTCATATGTATTATTATAAATGTACTATAACATCTAAAATCTCTACCCGCTGCAGGCTATATATCGTTAGTCAACGGAAGCTCCTTGGGTATGGGACCAAAGACGCTTGATAATGAATGGAAAGATCTGCTAGCTGAAAACAAAATCCTAATACCTTTTGTACTGCTTTTCTTAGTACTAATATTTGTCATGCCATTTATTGGGTAAGCTTAGAACAATGAATCGAATGTGAAACTTTTAATAAATTATCTTTGAAACAGGGTCTGTTACTGTTGCTTCTGTTGTTGTCTTTGCAAAAAGGGCATATGTCCGCCTTGTACTGATAAATCGAATTTTACTAAGCGATTATGGTGCAGTATTTTGCTGATGTTACTTATTCTTCTACTATTGTGAGTACATGCAGATATGCATTGAAAGACAAATCGATTTAATGCCAATACAAATAGAATTGGCTTTTTCATAGCCTTTTTAGCCAATAAGCTGATAAATCGAGCATCGCTGAGTACAGAGCACAAGGAGCGAACAACAGCCAGGGATTTTTGCGCCTATCGAAACGATGTTACGAATCATGTCAATCATTTGTTAATCGTCAACTTTAATGAAGTTAAAGACCATGCAATAGAACAGGCCTCTGGTAAGAAACAATTTCACAATTTTGATCTTTTAACAATTGCCCCCAAACCAAAATGTTGTCTACAGATGCATATAAGCATTTGCTGTTGGACCTGTCGGATACTTCTGGTGGCAATGCACTGACGGATTTGGAAAGATTGTTGTACAATATGGCGGAGGCAAGAGCCTTAATGAAGGAAGTGGATGTTAAGCAGCAAGAATTGATATTTATTGCCTCCGTACTTCGAGACGGTAAACTAACACTAACTTTACATTCATAATTAATTTAATTGTGTTATCGCTTCTTGTCACTTTTGAATCTAGCTTTTCGTGGCTACAAGCGGCAAATGATTCGAGTTTATGCTGTTTACTGTGGAACTAAAACTTGTATAAATTTACTTGCACGAAATGGCTTTTTGACGTATGATACCTCAAAATGTTTGCACTTAGATCAGGTACATATATATGTAAAAGGCTGTAATCAAAAAGAAATGTGGTAGTTCTTATTGAAAGAATTTGTTTGTCTTTTAGCTACCCAACAACACAGCCTTTTGGGAGGCTATGGATAAATCAGTTGATCAAAAGCTATCCGTAATAGCCGCTAATGGCATACAGCGTCTGGCAAAAATTGGCAAAATGCTGATGGAGGCTACGGCTCCGATTATTCCACCGCTAAAGGAGAAGCTTGAAAGGGGTTTGGGTGAGATGAGGGAACAGAGATATTTCATAGGAAAAGCTATCAATTCGACGATCAATGATTTATATATGAGATCTTATGGTTCCTCAAGATCGATTGAAGATATATCTAACAGATTTGGCTACGATCGTGATATGACTAATGTCTTTGTCTGCTTATTCCTCTTACTGGTAATCGAGATTAATTGATTGAGACAGAATTACCATGCAGCTTACATCAACTTAAAATATGTAACCTTATTGTTTCAGATAATTGCCTTATTGATTATTGGTGTGATTTGGGGTCTGTGTGTGCGTAGAAACAATTTTGGATATATAGCGCTGGTAATGTAAGTTGTTCCCAAAGTTTTTCGTACTGAAGCTAACTAAGCCCTAATCGATTTGCCAACAATCTTACAGAGCCATCATACTTATATTTTGCGTGTTCTCGCTTATAACGCTCGTTGGACTATTCCATTTTATGATCGGATTAATCACATATTTAAGTGCTTGTCGATTTGAAAATGCTTCACCACATTATAATTCGACGCCAATGAATTTGCAAGGATGTGGCGAAGAGGGCACAATTTTTAGTTTGATGTCATCAAATGGCAAATATGATATAGGTTCTATTGATAAAATTCGCATTTTGGAAGAAGATGACGAACAAACAAGTTGGCATGAATTTAAAGATGATCTTTCGAATATATCGCTCATATCTGACGCAGAAGTTATTAAAATTAGAAGTGCATTGAAAAATTTATATACATTCCACCCTTACTTATATACGAGGTATATGTGCAAGACAGCGTCAAGCACAGATGTGATGACGATGGCTCTCGGACAGAAACAAATCGCCATGAACGTTCTTTATCTTATACGAGATCCGAACACATATGGCTGGACGACCGCAATGTACACCGCACGAGATCTAACGGGATATAAGGAGGTCGAAGCTAAATTTGTACCATTAGTCAATGATATTGAAGGAAAGTTACGCCATATTAGTTCGCTTATATTGGCTGGTAACCGCAATTTCAACCAAACTCTGCAGCCACTGCTCGAATCAATTATACGCTCCCAAAAATTCATACAAAATCAGGGACTTTTTTTTATTAATTCGCTTGGTAAGAACTTAACCGATTCAATAGAGGTATTGCTAGGCAAATACATAGACAGGGTAGTCGCTGAGGCTACATATAAGATTGGAAGCTGCAACAAGCTTGGCAATATTTACAATCGTGATATGGTTTTCCTTTGCCAAAGTCTTATTTTGCCCATTGTAAGTAGGATTTAACTCAAAGTTGTATCGTTAAATATCTATCTAACCAATTATAGAATGCTTTTTGGGTGGGTTCGCTGTTTTCCGCCTTGCTGTTGATACCAACTCTATTGGTTGCCCATCATCTGTTGTGCTTGTATAGAGTACATACAGTCTATGTGGCTCCAGTTCTGCATCTAACGCGCGATGATCATTCGTAAGAACTACTACTACTACATGCATATTCGTTTTATCTAATTCTACATAGTATAACTAAATCTAAATCAAAACCCTTAGCTGTCCGACCTGCTCAGGAAATCCAAATGTGCCCAGGCCAATTGTGATTTGCAGTGGCGGCCAAAAAACTCTAGACCAAACGGAATCATCCACCAGCATGCAGAAGCGTAAGAGAGAATAACCAGAGAAAGAGTTATTAATTGAATTATTATGTAACTTTCGGTCAAAGAAAACAAAATCAGATATATTGATGAAAATAAATATTTTCTTCTATTCAACAAAATCCAAGCATCTAGTATTTATAACATCGTTTAAACACAATAAATAAATCTTTTAGCCAAAATATTAACACAAAAACTAGTAATACAAAAACAAAAAATAAATAGCTATAGTAGCAACTATTCAAAATGGACACAGAGCAAACCGATTTACCTGAGGATAAAGAAATAGAGTTTCCACTGCCAGAGCAAAAGGATGAATCCCTTTGCCGCGATGAGTACCTTAAGATCATACTCAAACCCTATGAGCGGCCGAGCCATTTTGCGCGTGAAGTTATTAAAAAAGAATTGATTAAATTTGAAGTACAACCGGTTGTCCTTACGGCCGAGGGTATGGCCATAATCAATATGTTAAAAACAGAACGTCGTGTTGTTTTTGAGGACGTTTTACAATTTCGATCATCGCTGACGTTTGAGGAGAAACAGTTGCTATACAAGAAAGTTCTCGATAGTTTTCAACGGGCTGCCGTCGAGTTTCTCTCTGTACGTGTGCGAAAGCAAATTGACACCATCTTACACATATGGCCAGGTGAAGTCGTTGAAGTACCACACAGACTGTTCTACTGGTCTCTCAAGCACTTTATGCGTCGCAGAAAGATCAATCAGCTCTATCTGGGTGTGCTACCCTTCGAGAGAACTCAAGAGGATTTAGATTGTGCTAAGTTTTGCACAGACTTAAGAGAAATAAAACGACTGCTCGAATCAATTAAGTTTGACTTTCGTCAACAGTCTGATCTGTGCGAAAATTCACTTCAATTACTAATGTACGTATTTTTCGACTAAGTACTATCATTGTACTTCAATTTGTTGTTCACCCTTAAGCGACTCGGACTATGAAAAAAACTCAACTTGGGTAACGGAACTAGAAGCTCTACGCAAATCTATGAAGGATCTGATTCGGAGTGAGAAGGAATCTAATGCTCTACATTCCGATGATGGCCTGAAATTGATTGCGGATAATGAATTAGCTGAAAGTAAGCTGTGTATTTGAATACCATTCGGTTTGAATTTGTTTTTTAAAACCATTTTTGTATACAGCTATGATGCAAATCGAGATGAAGTATCGCGTCGATTGGATGCATAGCATTGGGGAGCAGCACTTAATGATGCTCGAATCCAAGGAGCACGCTTACCAGGAGCAAATCGATGAGCTAAAGTTAAAATTGGAGCACGATCGATCCACCTTTAATTTCGTTGACTTCGTCTATCAGTTTCAAATTGATAATTATAGATCCTCTATATCTATATGGCAGGAGCAGCTAGATACGGATCTTGAGGGGGCCGAACTGGAATGCAATGTAACGCGAAATCATTTGATAAAGGCCAAGGATGATCTTAGGTACTATAAGGAACAGGTTGAAATGTTCAAACGGCGAGTTAAGGAGGTTACCGAACTTATTGCCGAAGAGGAACTTCAGAAATTAAAACTGGCGGAAAGCACCGCAGTAAGTTTAAACAACGATTTGAACTTATGTTTAATATATATTCTTGATCATTTTGTTTTAGGAGTCAGCGGTTGCAAAGAAAGGCAAGGATGCCAAAGGGGGCAAGGGTGCCAAAGGGGGCAGGGGTAGCAAGAGAGGCAAAGGCGCCAAAAAGAAGTAATATGCATTGATTTTCAAACTGTGTTGGCAACCACAACAAACCCATAACAAGTGTATAAATATCAAATTCATAAAAACCTCTAACCCCAATGCTACAAAATGCATTCCAAATTGCCCTAAAACAAAAAAAGAAAAGGGTCGCAAATCAAAATCAAAGTCATTGCTAAGCCAAACAACAATTCACAACTTAGTACAAACATTTACCAAATGCTTTTGTCAAAGCCCAGACAGCATAATTTAAATTGCAGCTGAACGTAATTGTACCCTGCTTGTATCAAATTAGATTGAAAACTAACTACTACATCAAAAACAGAGTATCTTATCGTTAGGCAATAATAAACAAGCTGCTGTTGCCATGAAATTTAATTTGTAGAGAAACAATTCAAATAAAATCGAATCAAAGCGATTTAGTAAGTACATACATATTTCAAAGCATTATCCTTAGTAACGCCCACGTGTTTGGACGCCCAAGCATTGCATTCTGGGTATTATGTATCGTTATTTATGCGCCTGGCAACTGGTTGTCGCTTCGGTTTTAGCATGTTTAGCATGTTGCCAGGCTGTGCATATTTATTGTTAGCAACTACATACTATGAATAGTCGACATTTTTCACAGCCCAAAATCAGTGCGAGTAAGTACCGTATAATCATAAACGAGTTATGCCTGCGAATCTGCGGCCAAACACAAATGGCAATGCCCCAGAGGATTGGCATGTCTTTGAGCTATTATGTGGCAAGGCAGTGTTATCGTCATCAGTTTTACCGGCGACAAATGCTGCACACTTCAATGTTAAGGTAAGTTTTTGGCGATACCTTGACACATCCTAAATGCACAGTTTGTCAAGCAGAGCAAGGCCAAAACTAAAGCAACAAGCGAATAAATGTCGCCGTTGTTAAAGTTTTGCATTAAAATGTTTAACATCGATTGCCTTTGCATTCCCAATGCTTTCATGCATATTCCACATTCTACATTTATGAAAACAAACTCATAAAACCATTAAATATATTTATGTTTGAATGCGCGGATTTTTAATATGCTTTCCTTTCTCCGTGTGAGCGATTTTTGCACATTTTCGCATTAATGCTTATCAACAAACAAACAACTTTTTGGTAACTTTTGTTTTTGGTTTTTTTCATGTTTCTCAGTAAAGTTGTTTGTTGTTGGTGTGAAATTTGTATGCTGTTGTTAGGGCTAAAAAGTTCTTGTTTCTAGTTCTTTGTGCTGTGGTAACTATCAATGGTTTAATACGATTTGCTTAAATTGTACATGCACAGTGGTTAAACAATAAAAATGTTACAGGTAAAAAGACCTACAACTAGTACTTCGAAGCTTTCCCAAACACAATCGTATATGGTGAAGAATTTGTTGTTGTGGTTGGTATTCAAGTAAATATTACGGCGTCTATATTTATTAAAATACCGAATTCATGGTCATAAAGGTGTTGCTATTTAAAATGAAAATAATTTTTCTGAGAGTTTTTTTTTAGTGGTTTGTATTAACCCAAACGAGTGTTCGAGTTATTTGTAAATTTCAAGCCTAAACCAAACTTGCACACCTCATTTTCCGCTTCCGTTTAAGGAATGCAACAATAAAGCCCAGAACTTAACAAATTCGTGGCCTCTGAAGCTCCAAGCCCCATTTTCACACTGTGCTTACTACGTATGTACTTACTAAACCATGTATGAATCGAAAGCAGCTAACCGTATAATTCCTTGCGTGTGCGTTCGCTTCGATTGCATTTTGCCATGTGAATGACCCAAATAACAGAAAACAAAACTGAGAAAAAGTTTGGAATGTGTAAACCTCCTTGTAGAGCCCTCGGAACCCTTCCGTGCTTTTCATGCGCAATGCCATTGAGCTCGTTTTCACTTATGTCGCCGCCCTGCCAACAAAAAACGACCCAAACTCTAAGCTTGATCATAAATCACAAGCCTACTTTGTCTATATAGTTAGTATGTAGTTTGTGTGATGTTATGTTGAGGTAAATTCCCAGTTGTTAGGCAATTGTTGTTGTCAATGCACCCAATGCTTGCAACAGGAGCAAAGCTATCCACGCCCCGATGTTCAGTTGTGTTCGAGCCGTTTCGCTGTGCAGTTCGTTTTGAGTTATAGGAAAATAAGAAAAACTGATTTGTGCTAAATAATGCCTAGTGATAATCATTTGCATCACCATCATCTGGGACTAAGTGGTGGGCTTTCACCACATCACCATCATTTGGTAAGAAAATTATAAAGCAATATAAATACAACGCGCAAGAATTAATAAACTGTGACTTACGACTAAAAAGATTCCTTATATTAAACAAATATTTGAGTACAAGTTCGGGAAAAAGTATTTAAAATATTCGGATACAACGAAAAAAAGCAAATAATTCCTTTGAAAAATGTCCCGTGAAAGTACATTGGGGGACATTGGTCATTTTTCTTGACACATTTAAATCACGATTAAGTTTTTGACTCTCTTACCCAGCTGGACAACTCATGTGGCAATACAGGGATAACAGTAACAGAGCATCATCATGGCATCGATATGACAACAACTCTTCGCAGTGAATTAGCAGCGTTATCCTACAAAAAGGAGCGTCTAACCAGCGAGGTAAGTCAGTCGGTTAACTTTCGAACTTGCCAGGATTTAAATCATTTTAACAAATTTAGCTCGCTGAAACTCGCAGCGTATTGTGTGGTCGCGAATCGGATGTGGAAAATCTGCGTGCACAGGCAGCGCGCCAGACAGCATTGATTGCGTCCTTGCAAAGTCGCCTCCAGGCGGCAGAGAATCGGGAGCAGTCGGTGCAGGCACGTTGCGATGCCACAATAAATACAGTGCAACGGGAGAAACGCTGTTCCGACGAGCGCAACAAGGAGTTGCTATGCAAGATACAACATTTGGAGTCTCATGCCGCCAGCGAGGAGACTCAGAAGGAGCAGGTGAAGACTCAGCTGCATGATCTTTTACGACGCTTGAGCGTCTGTCTTGGAATAGATGTGTGTGAGAGTAATTCGAATAATCATGCAACGCCCGAGTGTGTGGTCTCCCGTGCCGAGGAGGTTATGATTGAGCTGCAGCGTGCCAAGGCTAAGATCACATCCACCTGCGACACACTTAGCTCCTGTGAGAACGAGCTACTCAATCTCAAGTCATTGGCTAACATTGAGAAGCAGCGTTTGAGCGCTCAGCTTGACGGTGCGGGTAATCACAATCATGAGCTGGAGGGACGTTGTCGACAATACGAAAGGGATCTGCAGTTGCAACGAGATCGTTTAACCGAATCGGAAATCAATGGCGAGAAACTTAAGGAAGAGTTGCGTGGATTTGAGTCGCGTTGCCATCGTTTGCAGAACAACTTGGATCGCATTCAATCGGATCGTTTGCAATTTCTTCGAACCCTCAGCCATTTGCTCAATGTGCCCGAGCCTTGTGAGACTCTAATTAAGGATAGACTTAGGGAACTTCTAGGCGAAAATCAGGCAATGCAAGCGGTAAGTACTAAAGTAATCCAAATGAAGGAAAGAACTTCCTTATAGTATGTTTATGCCTTGATTTCTTCCACTCTCCCAGCAAATGCACTCCCTGCGCGATCAACTGAACAGTGAACACGAGAAGCTGAAAGAGGCTCATGATACTACAGAATGTCGTCTACGTTCGGGTGAGGCACAAAAATGTGAGCTGTCGGAACGACTGGAGAAATGTCACGCAGAAATACACACACTGCGCAAGGATCACATGGGCTTGTCGGAGTACTTGCAGCGGTTGGCCAATGCTCTCAACTGGAGCGAGTGCTCTGCCCCACCCGCCTTGGGTGCCGACACACATCTCATGGCAGAGAGTCTTCTAGAGCGTGCTGAGCAACTAACGGCACACTGTGAGCATGAGGTAGCTGCTGTTGTCGATAAGGGCTGCTGCGATCATCATCACTCACATCACCATTCGCACCATTCGGGTCACCATGTTCAGGGTAAGCTGCGACGCGAGAGATCCTGCCACGATATACCTCTGAAGGAGAGCAGCAGCGTATACAATTTGCAACGACGTGTTCGGGTTTTAAGGGAGCAAGTTCAACGACGAGATATGCATCTGGAGCTGTTGCGTCGCAAGCTTGCCATTATTGAGGATGGAGCAAGGGGCAAGTGCATGCTGCAGGGTGAGCGCGATGAAGCAGTTTGTCGGGCCAAAAAGGCTGCCAAGCAGGTGGATAAGTTGGGTGCTCAACTAGCGGATGCACGCTCCCAAATCGCAGAGGTCAAGGCGCAGCTGGCGGAGGCCGTTGAGTATAAGATCACATCGTTAGAGCGTGCGCGCAAGATCGATGAGTTGACCACACAGATCTGTGATCTGGAGGATGAGAAGACCAGATTGCTCTCCCAGCTGAATGCAATGAAGGAGCGTTTGAAGTCATCATGCGAATCGAATCAAAATCGACGCTGCCGTGATGAGGCTTTAATCAACGTGAGTAGAAACAAGAATAAGCTCAGATAAAGATTCCTAAGTTTTTTTCTATTTTTTCTTTCAGTCCTTGCGCGACGACGTCAATCGCCTCAGCTTACAGCTCTCGGATGCAAATCAACGTCTCTCGCATTTGCAATCCTTTCGCACCTCGGTTGCTCGCACTTTGCACTTGAGGGATCTTCCCGAAACGGATCTACTGCATCGTCTGCAGGCACTCTGCTCTGCCCACCAGGAGTTCACATTGCTCTCCAAACGCTTTGAGACTGCCTCCCCAGTTGGAGATCATCCCTGTCCACGCTTCGATGATCCTGTGCCGCCTTCCAGCCACTGCCGTCCACCGCGTGATCTAAGTCCCAATCCATTGCATCATCACAGTCACTCCCATTCCCACTCGCACGGCCATTCCCACTCACATGGACGGCAGCATCAGGCGCACCGGCAGCGAAGTAAGAGTCGCGATAAGAGACTGCATGATGAATGCTTTGACTCGGATGTGCATCGATTGCATCATGGATGCAAAGATCAGTTACTTGGCAACACTTCTGGAGGCAGTTGTGATGAGGATTATGACTTTAAGAGTAAATATTGTTAGACCTAGAATAGAGAAGAACTTCAAATTAGTTTTTCCTTCTTTTGATAACATTTTTAAATAAACAGTAAACTACTTTTATGGAGTTGCAAGGCTTACTTACAATGATAATTATTTTCACCTTACCATTAAAAAATCAAGCAGTAAACCGAATATTTGTGGTTCGCGTCTTTGCTAAGTACGCGACTCAGCATCTATATGCACGCATGCCAAAAAGCTGGAAGCTTTGTAACGATACCTTAAGCAGTGCACGTTATCCAAGACGTGAACCATATTAACCTGCAACAAATATGCAAAATAGGAAACGCATTTTCACATTTGTCAAATGGCGAATATAAATCAAATACCAAACACGCAACGCGTTTTTCCAGTGGCGCTAGCAAATCTCCAATGAATCAATTTTGTTTGGTTTGCTTTTTTGTCTATCTCCTTTATCTCATCATACGCTGCCAATCAAGTTGCATAATTTTGCATGTTAAGCGACAAACAAGAAAATTTGTAGTTAAATGTGTAATTTACACGTGAGTCTCCGGCCAGACAGCGGCTGGCGAGGTGCAATGAACTTGACTCCACAGATCGACCCGCTTGACTGGCTGGCCTGGCAGACAGCCAAAGGGCAAGCGGGGCATCGCGAGATTCGATGCACTCAGTCAGAACGCACTCTCGCAGCCGACGCAGAAGAATGCTGGCAAATAAAAAGTCAAAACGAACGAATGAAGAAGCATAACCAAAACATGCTTTTGGGTTGCAGTCGCCCCCTTTGAATGCCACAAGTCTCGTGTGGCGGCCACATATGCTCGGTTACTGATCTTATACATACTCACACACACACTTCGAAAATTTCCTATTCCTGTCTCCACTTAGAACCGCCGACCGGCCAACTGGTTTGCTCTTTGATCTGCGTCTCCTTTTTCCCCATTGCCATGCGACTTATGATCTCACACACACTCATACACAGACATACTACATATTATGCGGAGATTCGCCCATTAGAGCCAAAGTCATTCAGGTGCGGCAAAAGTCTTTGGGTTAGCTTTATGTGGCTAGACAACGACAAGCTGATGGCAAATCTTGTGTGAAATTCGAGTGCAATCTATTCATTTACATAAACAAATGCACACAGTTTTAGTTATTTTTGAATCATGGAAAAATTCTTAAGTCTTTGGTAGCACAAAATGTTTTGATATATATACGTATGTATATTTTTACAGTCGGTTTTCGGGCTAAACAAGCTGAATACACAATTTAAGCAAACATGTCTCTAAAATAAATTGAAACGAAACAGCTCATTTAGTTGTATGTAGTATTGATATATCGAGCTTTACTATATGCAAACTGGAATATGAGTAATTGGCATTTGATGCGCAACTAGTATTTGGACCGTATAAAAGCTATGTACATAAGCAATTCGCAAACAAATAGAAGCATAGACACGTTCCATTCGCAGTTCGTTTGATACAAACGCTCAAACGTTGACAGCTTGAATATTTCAACACGTGATAAAATTCAAATGCATTTCCAATCGAAATCGAAATGCAATGTTTGAGTGAGCCGCCGCCTGGCCAGCATTGATGTTCGTTCTTTCGTTCGTTGGACAAGTTACGATATAAAAGTCCAGGTTGTGCCGAGTTATGCTATTGAATCACTTTCGAACGTGTCAAAACCGCCCGCCAGTCAAGAGAACGAGGCGTGGCACTGAAACGAACTAGGCCAACGACCACTGACAAATGGCAAAGCCATAGAAATGGATATTTACCAACAATACGATAAACCTTTGACAAAAAAAAAAGATTCTTGTCCTTCGTACGTGATTTTTCTTGCCGTTGTTATACCCTGTAAATTTGTTTCAAAGGGCAATGTGGCGTGTCTTTTGGGAAGTAAAATTATATATATAAATGCAGTAAAAATTCTGATTTGTTTTAAGCTCGTTTTCGTTAACCTCGTTTCTTATCCTTCTCAACCGAAAATCACTTTCAATGGTATTTCCACTTAAGTTCCTCTGCAGCTGTTAAGCCCTCGTAGGACTTAGCAAATATGTGTTGTCTGCAAATGTCTAAGGTCGCATCTGTGTTTGTTGTCACATCAAATTGTTGACAGTGCAAAACACGTGTTGCAAAAACTGTCATAAAGAAAAAAATGGAAATAGAACCTAAAGCATATTCTCTTGCAGCCGCCTTACCTTGACAGCATCACAATTTCTTAGCTATAGCTTTGCTATTTTTTTTTCGTATTTAATGGTTTTAACAAAAAAAAAAAGCTGCACAAAATAAACTCAAACATCATCATTAGGATTGAGTAAGGGGGCGAGCCTGACTTGCTTTTTGATTTTAAGCCAAGACCTAGAAAGATATTGTTGTTGATGAGGCATGCGGTTGCTTGGGTGTGGACACAAGCTTTGACATTTTACTCGCACATATTTGGTTACATGCTCTTGCAGAGATTCACTTACGTTTACAAGGCAACACACACCATCATCATACCACATCACTAACATCCATACCACGCATCACACTAACAAAAAAACATTTACTCTAGAATAAAAAAAAAATCATTTAAAAAGCTGGTTTCTTAGTTTGTATTTTTAAATTCTTTATTACAACAATAACATTTTTAAAAGTCAAGAAATATTTTCTCTAGTTAAAAAAGACTTTCTATAAAGCTGCATAAAAAGATTAAATAATGTCGATTAAAGGTGAATGTTTTTACTCTTCATAAATGTTCAGTGCATTTTCATGCACATGCCAGAGTTATTTAGCCGCAAACTTCCGATTGTTGTTTGCAGCAACAATAAAGCCGCAGTTTTGCTGCAACTTAACTAAAATCGTCAAAATGTTTGCGGCTTTGTTGGTAACATACCCACACACACACATTTCTATAAATGTAATTTCCACATTATGTTGCATCAACAAATATACAAGTACTGCAATGATGCGTCAACTTCTGTGGACGATCATCAATGTAGATCGTGGTATGAGATCATTCGGCTGTCGCCTGTTGAGCCTCCTTAGTGGACGAGATCTGGTAAGACTATTTGCCAGCCGATTTCTGTGTCTTTCATGGTGGCCAGTTTCAGGTGGTCTCTGTGCAGCGTGGTGTTCCGTACAAACCGCTGGTTATCATCGCATTCCTATTCTAATCGACCTGCACTCTGCGAATTTGGCTATCGCAAGTCAGGCCCTAGATTTGGCACCCGCCCCCGCCAAGATATTTATTCCATATATATATGTATGTGTTTTGTATGTTTGTGTGCTCGAGCGAAGTAAAATGGGTAAATCTAGTTGAAATTCTAGCTAAAGTACCTGGCGAACAGAATCAATAGCTGAGTGCTACAGCCAATTTGGTTTCTTAAATTTTCGCTCAAAGCCAAATCATTTGTTGTTGTAAGAGAGGGGGACATATATATTTGTCCTAATCTAACCTTACCGTCCCTTATTCAAATTTGTCAAAGACAACTAAACTAGTGCTACTGCTCATACACAGTCACCTTTTTACCGTTGCTGTACAACAAAAGAGAGAACGAACGATAAAACTAAGGTTGCCCACAAATTGGTTTGTGTTCTGAGCAGATGACGTCACATGTGATGCATGTGTTTGATACTTGCCTTGTTTGCATGTTAAATTACTATATTTTGGCTTTTAATACAGTATAATAATAATAATAAAATAAGAAAGGCAGTTTTAATTTATTAAGAATCATTTGTATTTAAAAAATATATACAAAATGCACCACATGTGACGTTTCGAGCAGCTGTTTATGCGCAATGCGTTATCTGTTTTTCTTGTACCATGATATGGATGTGGATCTGCTCTTTTCGATCCTTCCAATAACTCGTATATTTTCCAGTGTAAGAGAGACTATTAATGCTTGATTCATACTTAATCAAGAGCGCAAGAGCTATTAAAATGGCTACGAGACAAAAACCAAAACTACTGAGGCACTCAGCTGGTGATTCTGTTCGCCTGGTACTTTAGCTAGATCTTCGACAGGTTTCTTAGAAATTTTAAATTACAAAATTGACGCTCGGAAATAGTTTAGTTTTTTAAGTTAAGCTTAGAGTGCCAATGAGAGAAAAACAAAAATTGCTGCAGCACTCAATTGCTAATTCTGTTCTCCATGTAATTTAACTAGAATTTTTACTGGTTTTACCAATTGTACGCACCTTGCTTAGTCATATAAATTTAGTAAAACTTATAATATTTTTGGACGGTAATTAAAACTTCACATTGAGTCATTGAAATAGACGCTTGGCGCAGGCTCGATCTTTCTCCCTCTTTCTCTGCCCGTTTCGTACATGGCTGTCATTTGCATAGGCAAATTAGCTCTTGCGCTCTTAATTATCTATGAATAAAGCTTAAATACTCGCTCTTACACTGGAAAGTGTACGAGTTATTGGAAGGATCGAGAAGAGCAGATCCATGGTTGAATTATATGCGCGGCAGAAGGAGCCTGTTGATAAGACCATGCGAGTGCAAGAGAGATAGCATAATTGCTGTTTCGATATTGCTTCATCGTCTTGTTTTAGTGTGCAAAAACGAGATAGAACGATGTGTGATTTTGTTTACATTTTTCAACAGAGATTCTAATTTCAGAGCGCTCTGTGTTCTTGGCTACATGTGTAAACAACAATTTAGACTGATTATGTAAATGAAATAAAATGACATGAAACATGTATAAACGTATAAAACATATAAACATAGTTCTAAAAAAGTAACATAACCTTAAAATTCCACGGAAAATTCGTCCGCACTCACAACTTATCACTTTGACAGCTGCTTTGCGACTAACAACAGGCTCCTAAAAATTGAGCGAGCATGCTCTCACGACTTAACCATGTATAATTCAACCATGAGCAGATCCAGATTCAAATCATCAGGCCCCCTCTCTCTCTTTTGTTCTAAAGCAACGGTAAAAAGGTGACTGAGTATGAGCAAAAGCACTAGTTTATCTAAGACAAATATAGTTGTCCCCCTCTCTCACAACAACAAATGATTGAGCTATGAGCGCAAATTTAAGAAACGAAATTGGCTGCAGCACTCAGCTGCTGATTCTGTTCGCCTGGTACTTTAACTAGAATTTTTACTAGATTTACCCGCTTTACTTCGCTCGAACACACACGCGCTCGCAGCAAAGTCAACCTAAGAGCTGTTCTTCTTGTGCTTTTTATAGCTAGAATTTCAACTGGTTTTTACCAATTGCTCATATGCTCATATGCTCATATAAATTAAAAAAATATTGATTATTTCAAGACGGTAATTAAAAATTCGCTCTGGATTATTAGAAAGAAAAAACTGGTTTCTTAGCTTGTATTTTTATTACAACGATAATATTTTTAAAGTCAAGAAATATTTTCCTATTTTGAAAAGACATCCTTTAAAGCTGCATAAAAACAAAAAATATTTTTGCTTCTGTCGATTAAACGTGATCGTTTTTACCCTTCATAAATGTTCAGTGCATTTTGATGCACACGCCAGAGTTATTTAGCCGCAAACTTCCGATTGTTGTTTGCTGCAACAATAAAGCCGCAGCTTTGCTGCAACTTAACTAAAATCATGAAAATGTTTGTGGCTTTGTTAGTAACATGCCCACACACACATTCCACATTATGTTGCATCAACAGTGAGCTACACTCATCTCGCACTTATGTTGAATGCATCAAATTATCAAAAGCAAGTTACAAAAAAACAAAAAACCTTAAATGTACGCCAAAAATGTTCATGTGAAACGGGAATTTTTCGGGGATTATATTTGGCTCCACATAAGGCCGAATAACAGTTTGTGGGAAAGCACACAAAAACGGATTTTCAATTTCAGCAATATCACAAACTATATTTTGGTATTTTTGGCATTTGAGCTAAATCCGCTTACAAAATTTCAATTAAAAGTTAAAATTCCTATTTTTGACTCAGTCAACGCGAATCCGAACAAAATTTTCAAAAACAATTGAGTTAAGAGGGAAAGGGATAGAAGGGAGTTAATTCAACACGTTCAGTTGGTAAATTTTATACTTTGAAAATTTAAATAAAATTATTATACTGGACGCAGGCGTGAACATAATTCAACAGCGTTGACATAAAATGTTGTGAAAAATGTTGAAAATGTTTTTGAAATTTCTTGAACTTGTAGCAACACGAAAAATGTGCAAAATAATTGCATTAATAAATGGCAATAGACACGAAACATTCAACAATAAAACGACCATAAAATGCAAGCATATTCATAATGCTCATATTGCCGCAATAGTATAACCACTATGGTTGACCCAATCATCCCTCCTCTCCCCACACTCCCTTTGCCCGAGGTTGCTTTTAAGTGCCACTCGATGTGTCTTAATTAGCATAAATGCCCGAGCACTTATGTGCATACATATAAATATACATATATATGTATATATGTATACACAGTTCCCCCTTTTCTCAACCAGCCAGCAATTGGAGCTGTGCAACATTTGGGAGTGTGACATGATTTAAATACTTTTATTGCACTTGCGGCAGTCAATCAGCTGCAGCAGCAACTGTAAAAACAACAACAACATAACACTTGATTAATTATACGGGCGCTCTTCAATTTTACGTTTGGCTTTTTCCAGTTTTTTTTGTCATGGTAATTGTAATTTTAATTTGTAATTGCGTGGCACAATTAATAGGGAAATATGGGGGTAATATGGTTCGAAGTTCAAAAAAAATAACAAATAATTAATAATTATAGCCGAGTCGAAAAGACAAAGTAAACGGAAACTCAATCAATTAATACCTGGATTTTTGCAGTTGTTCCTTCCACAAAACAAAGTACATACATTTGTTTTTTATGCTCAGCTTTATTTGATTTATTTTTTATGCAATTAATGACGATTAAGAAATACATAAGTTTGATTTTTAATTTAATTTTTCTTGCTCTCTTATTTTGTGGAATTTAATGCTTAGAGCTATGTACATACATACGATCGGAATATGCTATAGAATCATAGAATATATGTTATAATATATGTATGTATGTATGTATATGCATAATATATGGAATATACTTGTATGTATTGAAAACAGTTAGTTAAATTTGATTAGAAAACAAGCTTAGTTACAATGTGATGTCTACATGATGCAAAAAAATACCAATAGACATTTGTATAGCTACTAAAAAAACCATATTTCGCATAAATATATGTACTTAGTAATAATTTTTTTTTTATGTGGACGATTATAGAAAACTTTATAAAACTCGCAATCGTTCGAATTAACTTATTCCTATTGATTCTTTTAGCTTTGTCGCTTGTTTGATTCATATTTTTTTTTTTGTTATTTTCTTTTCATATTTTCGATAAGTCTAGATATAAAGACCGACGCCTAAATGGTATCACAGATAAATGCATGTTTTACACAGACAGTAAACACACACATGTATATAACTTAGGCCTAACTGGCGCTATAACAAATATTTAGTTACAAATACAGTTGAACTTCCGTTGTTGCAACCTTTTCTGGAAACAGCGAATTTTTTTAGATCAAATTATTCAAAATTGTTGTCTAACAAAAAGTTCTTCATATCAATTGAAATTTCTCCTAACAAAAAGTTCTTCATATAATTTTCAATTTCTCCTAACTATGTAGTAGAAAAAATTGTATATTAATTTAAAGTTAACGAAGTTCAACTGCAGACCCTAAAAAAACTACTATATTTATATATTATATATTTGTTAGTTTATGGGGGGAGGGGGACTGGAGTTTTGCTTTAATGTTTTGGGTTCTTGGGTTGGGCTAAGTCTGCCACCAGAGGGCGCTAGTGTTCCAGATCCACGCGCCCGACCCTGATCAACGATGCTGTTGCTGTGAATTAACAGGCCCAAATGCCTGCATGCTGTAGTATCGCTCGCTATCCTCCTTCACCACACTGGTCACATGATGGAACTGGCAAGGATGCGATATTTGTGATTTGGGCGGCAATGGTGCCGGCTTGACACGCTTCTGTTTCTTTTGTTTGCGCCCGGGCACCGAGAGTGCTATATTTTCGGGATCGCTGATGAGGCGTTCGACATGTTGCCACAGCTCGCGAGCCGCATCTGTTGAATCGAAACTGAAGCCAATCATTTGCTGATGATTGCTGGACAGGCACATTGTGTGGAATGAGGGTCCAGCAATGCGATAGTTCGATAGATTGTCAACACGATCCGACCAGAGAGCAAAGCACGAGCCACGTTCAGCGAGCACCAGAGTCAGCCGGGGCATCGATCTGGCCCGCGAGTTGCCCTTGTCATGGAGAATGACTGGAACGCCAGTGAAAACTAGACGCCAATCACCATCATTGCCAGTACCCTCATACAGATTAGCCAGAGCACCGCTGACAAAGATCTCTGTGCCCAGACCGGCAAAGAAACTCTCCACCTGACCGCGTTCGTAATCCGTTAGATTTGTGTTGCCTGCTCGTATCCGTGCTAATGGTATCCGCATCAATATCCGAGGCATTATACAACGATGTGGTGCCATGGGCACTGCTTCGTTGTGTGTGCGAGGATTGTGAGTGTGCTGACCAATCTGGATGTAGGATGAGCTCATCCCGTTGCTCCGACGAGGCAGTCCCTTCGCTCGACTCCGACGGTGGCGCCGAGTCACTAACGGAGCCCAAGCGGCGTCGTGTCTGCTGCTGCTGCTGCTGATGTGACATCTGCAATTGAAAAACGCAAAAACCAAAACTAAATTAGATTTCAAGTGTAAAAGCTTTTCAATTTCATGTATGTAGTAGTTTTTAAGGGTGCAAATGGGTTGGTTTTTAGCGCTTTTTGCCACTTGGCACATTGCGTAGAGCGCTAATGCAAGGTCTTTTGTTGTTGTCATATACCCTATGTGCATGAAAACGGGTATGAGAGCAAGTTTTCTGACATCGTAAAAGTGTAAAAAAAACTATCACAATCCGTACGTACGTGTTTTTTAGTCAATTTTGTACCGCTGATGAAAAGTTATCGATAAATATCGATTTAGATTTTGTGCTAATATTAAAGATTTCAAGTGATAATGCCTAAAACTTCATACAAATGTGATTCTGTAGCAAGTAAAACTCAAAAGATTTTAAGTTTTCTTTCATACCCTTTTAAACTCTACAGTCTTACTTGATATACATAAAGATATATAATTACATAAATTAGGGTATTTTTTAAGTCGAATAGTCTTTACTTTTGTTTGTTGTTACAGACAACGTTACTGTTGCCACTGCAATCAAAGTTGGCTTAAATAAATTCAGCAGCACGCGCTTTTGGTATTTTGGCTGAACTCTCTGTAGTTCGGGAGCGTTTGCTTTTTGTTTGCTACTTTTGGTTGGTGTTTGAGTGTTGTTTTTGTGGTCGCTCATCTGGTTAGCTCAACTGGAAATTATACACAATCAATTTCCGCTCCAAAAACCGTAAACAAGCTACATATAAAATGTGCGCTCAGCTAAACAGTTGGCAAACTATTTTTTTTTTATTTTTTTTTTATTTATTTATTTATTTATTTAATGTCGGCTATGAGCAGCTGACAAATCAAAATTAACTATAATTATAATATTAAAATAATATAGTATAAAATAAAGAATTATAATATCTGAAATAAAGTTCAAAATTAAGATAAAAAATTTAAAAAGTTAACGTTAAAGCTCTGGGAAATTCCAAATAAATATAACTGGTCCAACATTTGTTGCGTGGATTGGGAAAAACCCAGAAAAACCCAATCAGACCAGTGGAAGATTAGTGATTAGTGGTTACGATTAGATAAGGCAGAAAGGATAGATCGTTTTAGTACTGGAGTCGAGGTCTCCAAAGAGACAAGAGAATAAAGTTTGTTATAGTCAGAACATAACACACGAAATGGTTCATGAATTAAATAGTTACTCGAGCAACGATCGAGGCTGAGGGGTAAAAAGTTACGTGTGGATCTAATGGGAACATTTAATTTTATTCGACTTAGAAGAACTGATGAGTCGATTTCACCATTAAGTAGATTAGTGACAAATACTACACCATGCATAATTCTACGGTTCAACAGGGAAGGAAGATTAATTAAAAGAAGTCTACTTGAATAGGGGGGTAGGTCTATTCCAGGAACCCAGTTAAAACATCTGAGCGCAAACAGAAGAAATTTCCTCTGCACAGACTCAATTCTATCCTGGTGAAGCCCGTATTGCGGGGACCACACACAAGATCCATACTCCAGGATGGGGCGTACCAATGATGTATATAGCGTTTTAGTGGTGTAGGGATCATCAAACTCTTTTGACCACCGCTTGATGAATCCAAGTACATTTATGGCCTTATTGACCATCGACGATATGTGAGAATCAAATTTTAATTTGCTATCAAGAATGATGCCTAAATCTTTAATTTCAAAAACGCGGACAAGTGGTGAAGCATCAAGCACGTATCGAGCAGTATGAGGGGAACCTCTACAAAAAGTCATGATTTTACATTTTGAACAATTTAAATTAAGTAAGTTATAACGGCACCAAGCCGACAGTGCACCCAAGTCCGACTGTAGTAAGTTACATAGGAGAATCATCATTATAGGTGAAACAAAGCTTTACATCATCAGCAAACATAAAAACACGAGAGTTAGTAATAACAGCAGGAAGATCGTTAATAAATAGATTAAATAGCAATGGTCCCATGTGACTCCCCTGAGGAACACCAGAGGTAACAAAAATAGATTTGGATACAGAAGATTTAAAAACTACTTTTTGTGTACGGCCACCCAAGTACTCAGAAAGCCACGACAGGAGTTTTGCTGGAAATCCAATAATATTTAATTTTTGAAGCAACAAAGAATGACTAACAGAATCAAATGCCTTACTAAAATCTGTGTAAACGACGTCAGTTTGCATTTTGTCCTGAAACCCTTTGATAACTAGTGAGGTAAACTCAAGAAGGTTTGTGGTAGTAGATCTTCGCCTAACAAAACCGTGTTGATAAGGGGATAAAATTGAAGTACATAAGTGCTGCAATTGGGTGCAAATAATTTTTTCAAAGACTTTCGGAATGGCAGACAGCTTAGATATCCCCCTATAGTTTTTAACGTTGGACTTGGAAGAATTTTTATGGAGTGGAATAATAAAAGATTCCTTCCATATACCAGGAAACACAGCTGATTCAACTGACAAGTTGAATAATTTGTGTAAGGGTTTACAAAGTGAGTCCGCACAATATCTAAGTATACAACCTGGCACTCCATCAGGACCAGGCAAGAAGCTGGGTTTGATAGTGTTGAGGTCGCCCAGCAGCGTACACTCAGTTATAACTGGGACATAAATGCAGTTTGACGCTTGAACTTGAAATGGATAGGAATTAGTGCAACTATATGAACTCGATGTGTATACTGATTGAAAATACTCAGCAAAGAGATCGGCCACTGCCTGATCGGTATTTGCTTTTGTATTATCAAGGTAAACCGAGGAAGGCAAGCAAGAAGATTTACGTTTAGAGTTAACAAATTTAAAAAACTGTTTCGGATCGCGGGAAAAGTTTGATCTGCAACGATTGAGATAATTGTTATAACAAATAGTGTTTACAGAAATAAAATTTGACTTTGCAATTATATACAAGGGATAAATCTAAAGTATTTCCAGATCTTTTAAATTTTTTATAGGATCTTGTTTTCACGTTTTTTAATTTTGATAGTTCCCTCGTAAACCAAGGTGGTTTATTTTCACTTAAAGGAACAGTGACGGGAACACATATATCCAAATATGAATTCAAAGTCCTGTAAAAAATGGCAATGGCAGTTTCTATATCAGTACAAGAATACAGTTGAGACCAATTAGTATGCTGAAGAAGGTCATTTAATTTAGTAAAGTTAGTTTTACGAAAACATCGTGTCTTTAAACAATTGTTAGATGTTGAGCTAAGGTTAAAAAGTTCAAATGAAAGTTCTAAAGTTGGATGGTAGGTATCTTCGGGAAGCACTAAAGGGTGTACTCTACTAACAGTACTACAATCAGAGTCAGAAACAAATATTAAATCTAGCATTTTATTACTACTGTTATGCACCCTGTTAACTTGTGATAGGCCTAACTCTAAAAGGCCATCGATAAAATCATCAGAAGTAGCCGGTAATTGCGCCGAAGATGTGTCGCATTCACAGACCATAACACATGTGGCAAATTAAAATCGCCAACCACTATAAGTTGATCCATATCCGTCAACAACGACGACACAAGCTGCAGGGCATTCAGATGGGATTTGTAAATGTTAATATCAGAATTGGGAGGAATATATGAACAAGTAATATAAAGAGAGCCGCTAAATAATATTTTAACACATATGAACTCAATATCCGGATGATCATGAGATTGAATCTGTTCAGAGGAAATACAGGAATCAACAGCAATGAGAACACCGCCCCCCTTGCGGGAGGTGCGATCGCACCTGTAAAGGTTATACTTCATAGGCAAAACGGAATAATCCGATATATCAGGTTTTAACCAGGTTTCTGTCAGTGCTACTATCTGAGAATCAAAGGATAAGCTGTTTACATATAGTTTAGAAAGTTTAGTGTTAAGGCCTCGAACATTTTGATAGGCCAAGCTAACTACTTTTGTTAGTTTTTTGCCGCCGAAGTTGAGGCAACAGGATGCTAGCCTAGACACGAAAATAAATTTTTTTCAAAGGCACAACAACAAGAGGCTTGTGAGCCCCCGGTGTACCTTCAGTAGGCTTAATAGGCACACAAGCTGTTGGAAGAGAAAGATTGGGTGTTAAAATCGGGGAAGGGTTATGGTTTGGATTTCTTGCCGGCGAATTAAAATGCATTAACGGGCTAGCAATTGAACCCGTTGGGGGATTAGCGATAGGTACCAAAAGGGGAGTGGTGACCAAGACCGGAGGAACAGTGAGCGGATTAGGCCCTGAAGTCTTTTTACGCTTCGGCGAATTACTCAACAACTTGCCTTTTTTGAAGCTTGACTGCAACTCTTTAAAGGAAGTATGCAGGTTATTAAATGCAGTATGCATTGTATTAAAACCTGCATATGTCTGTCTCATAAATTGAGTAGACTCCTTTTCAACTTCGTTACAGGACTGACAAAACCATTTAAGGCCAATATCTGCAAGTAAACAGTCCCGTATTTTGGCCGTAAAGCCGACACACTTCATGTGTATAACATTGTCACACAATCGGCACCAGAATAAAGTCTTGGTTGGATGATCCAACCAATTTGCAGTTGTTGCTGCAACAAAGTAGCATATTGATTTTAAGTTGAATAAATAAAAATAATAATAAAAAGAAAAAAAGTAATATGCTTTATCAAAAAGATGTAGGGTTCACGAAAGTAAGTGTGAAGGCGTTGATGCAATGAGCACGATCAAACGGTAAAAAGCAAGAGAGCGAGAGAGCTTGAGTGCGTTGGCAGATACAACTACAAGTACTTCGGATAAGAGCGGACGTTAGCGTGAGAGGACTGATGCTGGAGTGCAAGAGCAAGAAAATAAGACAAGCTGTTTGTTGTTATTGGATGAAAGAAAACACAGAACAAGCACAGAATAAGCAAATGCAAATATACGTATGTATGTACATATGTTTTTTTAAAGCAAATGCAGCGTTGGTTCTGCTGCGACTTCAAATGTAATTTAAGTCCGCAACTATTATTAAGCACACGTAAATATATACAACGTATATTTGCGATCACTGCTAGAATCGTTTACCAAATAAAACCAAGTAACACTAAGTGCACAAACACAAGAAAACAATAACTTATTGAGAGCGCTCAAAAACACAACCGACACCAACGAAAGACGAAAGCTTATGATTGATTAAGCCAATTGAAAAATTGATTTATCACTTTGACGGCCAATTTGATTTGACTTGAGTATAAATCTCAAAAATGTCTGCAATGTAATACATACATATATACACGTCAAGGCTTTTTGTTAAATCATGTTGTTACAATGCTGCGTATACGTAATACTTTGAACACAAAGAATTTGAGTGGATCTAATTCAATTATCGCCGCATAAAAGCTGAGATGTTTTGTAATTAAATCAAAGCAAAGCAACGGGTTAAGCAAAATAAAAATCCCCCACAAAAGATTAATTAAAAGCTCGCTTACAATAAACGTAAGCTATTTTTAGAAACATGTTGTGAATGGGGTTGAATGTCAGTTGGAAGCACACAAAGTAGAAACGAATAATATGGATATGTGTTTATATAAAAAATCAATTCAATATTTTTAGCTTGCAAAAGTTTGTTTTGTGAAAAAAAATCAGTTGTAATAAAAACCTTTCATTAGTTATTTTTGTCGCTTAATATTGTTTACAGAGAACTTTAAAAAACCATTCAATTTACATTACTCCTAACTGAAAATTTCCAAATAGAACTGCCTCATATGCAAATAAAAGTCAATTGAAATTGAATACCTGATGGATCCGCATCAAATAGCCCTCTAAAGCCCAAAATGAATGAAAACTGTGCGAAAATTACAAACCTCAAGCTGCCACACACTCGATTTGCCGTGCCCCATTTCAACTAGGTTTGGGCGCGTGGACGTTGCCACGTTTTAATTAACGCCACAAAATTGCTGGTCACGTTGTAATTAAATTATTTAAATTGCTAATTTTCAACAGAAAGTTAACAGCAGCAGACGCAGCAGCAGTTTTAAAATGGAAAGTGCGAAACAAAACAAAAAATTCAAAAAACTTTAAAAACTTTAACGTTAAAGTCGAGCCATAAATAATAATAAAAATTATCAAGCAAGAGACGAAAGTGGCAATAAACATTTTGACACATTTTCCAACCAAGGACCGGCAAACAGGACACGCCGGAGGTTGGTATATCTCGCATCCGTTGCGCTGCTTGTGGCACACTTTTAGGCCAAGTTTCTTTTCGCAGCGCACAAAAGTTGGCATAAAGTTTACCCCAAGCATTTGCAACATTAACGCGGTTATCTATAATTCACACGCGCACACTCGAAGCAAGGGGGTTGGAACATGTTGCGGTGATTTTCTGGTTGCACATTTATTGTGCCATTAGTTGCCAAGTCTCCAGTTAATATTTGTTACTTGTCCTTTTCCAAACCCTCAAAAAAAAAGAAAACACACAAAAGAAAAAAGAATCTGGTGAACAAAGATTAATTGCCTTGCCTTCGCCTTGGCTTGGGCCAGGCACATACACATTTAGTGCCGAGATTTATGTTGCTTCATTACGTGCCACCCACGTGAAACCACTATACCCTTGAGTGCGGGTAGGACCTTTGTCTACTGCCAGCTGGAGCCTTTGGTCTAACAATTAAAGTTTTCTCTGCCTATGACGTAGAAATTGACATTTTTATTGTTGTGGCAGCCATCGACCAAATGAATATTTAATGCCAAATAGTCGCATGGCCTTGCACTGTGTATCGATATAACAGCAAGTTCAATGTCAACCCCCAACAAACTGTGGCATGTGGCGTATACGCAACGTCCTGTCACTTTTATTTATAGCCAAAAAATCGAAATTCAAACGCGGCAAACTCAACGTTTCGTGATTTATGCTCATTATAACTAAACAGCTGCATATAGTATAACTCTTAATAAGTTCATCGTAATGTCAAGTTAATCAATAGATTGAGAGCTCTTTAGATAGTAAATAGCTATAATTTGTATTTAGTATGTTGTTTTTGGACTAAAGATAATGTCTGAATATCGAATGTTAGTTTATGTTTATATGAAAATAAAATCAGTTTAGTCATAAGATTAAAAAAAGTTTGATTCATAAAAGCTTTTATACTAAATTCGATTATTTAAATTTTCCTTTTCGAAGTGATCAATTCTTATCAATAAACAAATCAAATACAAATTCTATTCAACATGCAATATGTTGTATCAATCCATCAACATTTTGAGCAACTGTCAAGCGTTCTTATTTCAATGCTTGTAATTGACAGTCGAAGAAGAAGCAGCAACAATACCATCAGAATAACAATAAGTAAACAAACTCAACAACAAGAAGCAAAAATCAACAACAAAAAAAAAGAAGAAGAAAATAATGCCCCCCCAAAAAAGAGAAAATACAATTTATTTCTTTTTATTGTTGCTTGCGGCGCTTTTGTGGCAGGTCAGTGAAAATGTTGGAAATGTCAGTGCCAGAAAACCAGAAAGCAAACACAAATCAAACAAATTGTGTAGGCAAACAAACACAAACTCACACACACACACTCACATGTATGTTGCAAATACACATTTCCAATTAGAAACCGTTGCAAAGGGCGTGTCGTTATAAAAAAGAAAATGATTTGATACTCTGGGGTCAGCTGGACAGTTGGCCTTTATGTTAATGTGTGCCTTGCTGCTGCTGCTGCTGCTTTTGCATAAATCCACATTGGCATTATGAAAAATTGTTCAAGTGCAACAGCAACAACAAAAGGTAGCAGCAGCAAAAAGCATTGGCATGAACAAAAAATAATCGTGCAGTGATTTAATTTTTTGTGACGCTGCCAAAAGGGGCTACGAAATTCAATTAAAATGCACAAAAGCCAAATAACGTCTCGCCGAGTGCACACGCCCCCCCCCGTTTAATAGTAACCACCTCGCTTCCTCTTGCCGCCACGCCCGATGCTCACGTCGTATGTGTATTAAAAAGTGCTTAAACTTAAATTGAGTTTGTTATTAAAACCAATTTCGGTTTGGCCATAAAGCAATTTGCATGCAAAGTTGAAGCTGCTGCATTTGTTAACCCCACCCCACTCAGTTCAAAGTCCTGGCCAAAAAGTTGACATATCCATAACCGAAAACATCTCTCTCTGTCGTCGCTCTTTTTTCGAGAAAAAATGTGCTGAGTTGGCATCAAAAATCGCTGGCTGCTGTCATCGCAGCTCAAAATGCCAAACCAAATTCAAGCGACACTCAAGTTGCCAGCGATATTGCTCATACGACGCGTTGTGGGGGCGACCCCTCCAACAACAGCACCCTAACCTCCTTTAATCGTTTTGTCTGCTAACCGAAAAATTGTTCATAAAAGCCAAACGCAATGGTATTTCACATAAACATGCAAATTTCGCACCATTGTATTTGCTAGTTGTACCGCAGGTTCCCCTCCGCCCCGCCACCATAACATCCTTCAAGTTCACTCTCTTACCCCCCACACCCCCATACGCACTATGCTGCACTTGTACCAATGACTAATTTGCATGTAAATACTTTTTAGCATTTTGTGATGCTCTTTGTTTGCCTTTAGACAGCACAGGGACTTAAGTGTAATATCCTAAAAAGTTTGTAGGAAAAATTCCCATATTCAAATTTAAAGTTTATGGACCTAGTATACTCTAATATTTGTATGCTCTATCTAAGTACTAAAGTTCGTGGATTTCAATATACATTTCGTTACATTTCACCAAGTTTTACAGTGAGAATTATCTTTTGGGAACAACACTTTTTTTCTTAAACCTAAAAATCTTCTACGAACTATTGAGAGTATTTCCAGTTTAGAGCATTCATATTTCTGGTTTGTTTTCATTTCTATTTACTTTAGCCGTTTAGTTTTTCTGTTTATGAACTTCACAACTAGAAAAAAAATATTTCGTATACAAAGCGTCGGCATTGTTGGGAGACGCTGCGACGTCGCTGATGATGATGATGTTGACGAGACTATAGGAAGGGAAAGATAGGGGCGGAACCGGAGCTATCAAGTGGCTGACTAATATTTTTGTTAACTTGCAAATTGCCAGACACAGCTTAACACGTAGAAAACTCATCTCCCATGTCAAGAAGGAATACAAATACAAATTTATGAGTTTATACAAAAGTCATTCGTTCAGCTTGCATTTTGGGGGGCCTGTAATACGTTTGGGTTTATGACAACATATTTTATGGCACAACATTTACGTAATGCAATTTCTGAGAAACTGAAAACAAAAACATAGAACAAAACAAATGTTTCTATAACAGAATTTCTCAGTATGGATGTTAATTATTTTTGCGTTTGTAGAAAATCAAGCGGAACGCAATTGCAAAAGCAATTCAAATTGAAATATTAAATGACACGTGACTCGTTGAATAATGAATGGCAACAAAAACAATTATAGTTTAAATGATGTGGGTGTGAATGAATCACTTCAAGTGTTTTATTCATTTGCTTTACTTGTAAGACAATCAGAAAGCTGTTTAAAAAAGACATTATCCTAAAATGCGCATAAATATTTTTCGCTGTAATTAAAACTTAAATGCGCAATTTTCGTACTCATAATGACATTTAATTATGACACTCGATATAGAGTTTATATTGGGTTTTTGCAATGTCCTTCCTTTTTTTTGAGACCCATAAAGCTAGAAACTTGAAACTTTGCAAGTATCTTTTTCTACAGCTGAGACAGATAAAGTGTCAATATTGAGGTTCTATTACTGCTGGCGGTCTAAGAAATCGATGAACTTGATAACTCAAAATCGTTAAATCCTCATATTTCCCGCATCGTTACAGCTGGAGATACCAAGTTTGATAAGATAAGACAGCTAATGCCGTCCCCCAAGAAACTGTATCAAAACATTGGATACCACGCCCACCCCAGTTGCCCCACTGCCTCGTTTAAAACGAGTTTTTGAGCTAAAGTCACCAAATTAGTTGTTTAACTTGTGACATGCACCGCACATCCATGCCACATCCGTACCCCTTTGCAATCAGGTCTCTTGCTACCCCTGTATACCACAAACTGTTGCGTTCAACTGTAACGTTTCCACTTTAACTGTTTAAAGTTATTTAAATGAAGAAAACATGAATACACTTTTTTTTTGGCGAATAACAAAATGACATATAAAAATAAAACTTAAATTGATATCTTAAAAACTCAAACGACGAATAAAAAAAATACTTTTTCATGAGTTTCTTTGGTATTGTGATCTTTTTGAGGGCTCTGCAAGTTTGAGTAATTGTTTGTTTACACACACAACTGCCAAGTCATGGCGATTACATGACTGAATGGATAATGGCTATAAAGAGGGTTAGAGAGAGATTAAGGTACTAACAAAAAAACCAATAAGAAGAAAAACTAGCTTGTGTGGTGAGAATTCAATAGATGCGATGAGTGGGCAAAAAGTTACAAGTGGATGAGCCACAAAAGCCGCAACAGCTGCTCGTAGCCATGAATAGACAGAAGCCAAAAGTGTATAGAAGTGCTGCCAAAATGGCTAAAATAGAAAATATGGTCAGCGAAATTCAATTGCAAGACCATTTGTGGCCAGGCCAAAAACGATTTGGCAGCCACTCAATAATTCAAAAACTTTAGCCAACTTTCTGGCCGCCACCTTTCAACCCACTTCACAAAGCTAATAGGTACTTTGTTGCAACCTGTTGCGACCTTGCACATAACTTTACATATTGGCCATGTAACCTGCAGCCTGCTTAACTTACATATACATATTTAAATCAAATTCCCAGCGGCTGCAAAACAATTATGTGGCACAGAGCAACAAGTTGCATTCAAATAGTAGTAGCTGCCTGCCGCCTGAGCTTAATAATTCAGCGCTGTGGAAAATTGCCTCCGGTTGAAGCTAGCGTGCTTGCAACAACACCAACAACAACAACAACAAAAACTTGTATTTTAATGCATTTTTAGTTTAACACACTTTGCAATTTACATTTTTGAGCTACACACATGCAATGGGCGTTGGATGATTATCAACTTCCCTTTTGGGATCAGGAATTGGCTTATGCCACAGTTGGTTAGCTTCAAACTGAAGTTGACACTTGAGCTGCTTGAGTATTAGCTGTTTTATTGCCTGGGTAATATGATAAACTAATAAACTAAACTCGTTACAACATCACACAATGACTTAATCACTTTTGATTGTATAACTTTGCTGTTGGCTGGAAAGTTTTGCGAGTTAGCTGGAAAAATTACATTGGGTATGGAAATGACGCCAGTTTAGATTAATCCATGATGCACAGAAGTAGATAAAAGATAGATAAATACGTTTAAAACGTGCTTAAATGAAGCATGAATTAAAATGTATTCAATCAATTTATTATTAAAAAAACATAATCTATTCATTGTTCTAATAACTATTTAGTTTTAAGCTCAACAGCTTATAAAATCGTGCAGAGCCAGCAAAGATGATTCAAGGCAACAGCTTATTATGTTCGTGATGAACATTTATACAGACACAAATTCAATGAATAAATACTTCGATTCACGACTATTTACTTGCACTTGACTTAAACCCACTCAAAGCTCATCAATTTATGCAGCTCTAATTTGATATCGTTATCGTTTGCTGAGCTTCACTTGAGACCCACTCAAAGTCTCGATTGCTAAAACGTATAATTAACACACTAAAAGCAACAATTTAGGATACAATTTAAGTGCATTACCAAGCTTCCAAGTAACGTAATTGCTATTAACTTGCTTGGCGCCTTCAGATAGCAAATCAACAGCTAACCAAACATCATATTAAATGTGCAATCCGGCTGCAATAAGGCTTCAGGCCAAATAACTGAAATCATACGAAACTTAAACTTGATCTTGAAGTTAAAAACTGATCATCAAGACCATCATCATGCTTAACTCAAGCTCTAGATTTCATCATGATTAGTATGGAAATCAGTGAATAATTAATGTTTATTAATACTGAACTATAGGTTAATAACTTTTTATATTCAGTAACTTATTTGTTTGTTAAGTGGAAACAATTCTTATTTTGTTTTGTATAAATAATACCAAACAGCGCGGCGCTGTTATAGATGAGTTGACTGAGCGTTTAGATGATAGGTTTACTGGGGAAGTGTCCCCAGTGCATACCCGTAAGACTGCCCTGCAGAATATTGTCAAATCTCAAGAGTATAACACAGAGTACTTTGGTTAATATCATCGCCCTTTCTGTTGATTTTGAAGAAGGTGATTTTGTCGTTTTCAAAAATGTTGATACGACGGCGGGTGTAAACAAAAAACTCATTAAAATATTCCGTGGTCCCTGTGTCATACATAAGAAACTTCCAAATGATCGGTATGTCATCGGGGATGTCGAAGTCTCTCAGCTCACCCAACTTCCGTATGACGGTGTGCTCGAGTCAACTAAACTGAAATTGTTGCTCACTCCTGATTAAAACTGTGCTTTTGATGTCTGACCGCAGGCGATACAACCCCGTCTGGTATGGCCCTGAGCCTAGTAAGTGGAATCGAGGTCGATTCCGTTGTCAGGACGGCCGAGTTGTAAAGTATTTATGTTATTGCAAAGTATTTATGTTATTTGTATTGACTGCCGAAGTTATGTTAAGTCTATCGATATATCGAAGGATAGTATTTATGTATCGATGTTAGTCTTATAGGGTTTTTAGAGTATCGAGTACTGTTACACGCGATGTACACGCATCTTGGCTAGACCATGATTATTTCATTATGGGCTAGACTGTACCATATGCCATATCTACAATTTGTATGGGAGATGCCTTGCATCATCGCTCATGATGCGAAGATGCATGATGCAGTCCTAGTGAGGACAGGGCATTAAGTGTAATGAGAAAAGCGTGGTTTGGCCTAGAGGTGCAGAAAGATCGATGTGTGTGTCCATCGATATTTTCGATCTTTTTAAAAAACCAGTGCGATCCAGATAATAACAAATTTTTTATTAATGGGTATATAAATATTTAATATCTTCATTGAAATTCCTTTTCTTATTTAAAAATAAAAGCATATCAACCTCTTCGGGTTTCAATCTCGTTCTGCGCTCTGAAACAGTTTGTCCATATAGGGTTTTACCATGGTGAAACAATATTATTATAATATTATTATATATTATTATAATATTCTTTCACCATGAGGGTTTCCATACTGGCACTTTACATCAGCATTTGCATCAGTTATCGATAACTAGACGGAGACCTGTCCCCATACACAGCATCACCGTCTGTAATTATAAATTGAGCTAACAAGTGCGTTATATGGGGCCGCTTATATCGGCTATTTTCGAGAATTTATACAGTTATACGTCTGTTGTCGAGTGCAGAGCTGTAAAATCATCGATGAAGGCCTACAATGCATCGATGTCTCCGATATTTTGCAAACATCGATTACATCGATGCTCGACTCGATGTTTCTGGACCTCTACTTTGGCCACACTGTTCGTTGCTCTCTCTCTTTTCCGGTAAGCAAGGCACGCAATTGCGTAAAACCCAAAAAGAATCTTTAAGAATAAAATTAATCATTAATCGAATTGATCATTTACGATTAAATAAGGAGTTTATATTGCATTAACACAAAACGTATTTATTTATTAGCGTAAATAAAGTGAAAATTATACATACATATCAGAACAAACTCGGCGCTAACAAACAATGTCCATATGTATGGGAATTCAGGTGCTTCATTTTTAAATTTAAAAGCCTTGCAATATTGGCATACAGCGTTCATTTGTCCAATATCAACGATTTTCTGCGAACTGTACTCGATTTCTTCGCTATTATTAAATGCAGCTCGATAGGGGCTAAACGCAACGTTTCGATTCTCTCGATCCCGTTGAACTTCACTACTCGCTTCGCGTTGTTCGTCAGTTTCACGTGCTCTTGAATATCTTAGTCTGTGACTAAAGTTTATACGTTTAATTGCTAATTTGCTAATTTAAAAAAATTTATTTTTGGTCTCGGCACGGATTTTTAAATGAACCGACTTTTTACACAGGTATTCAAATTTAAAAATTTATTTTAGTTCCGCACACAATAAACTGGCATGACTGAATTTTAAAATTTCTAACTTCACTTTACTATCTCGAAATATATTCTGAAAAGCCAACTGAGACTGCATTCAAAAGCAACTGTTGATGTATACAAAACAGTTAAAAATTTCCTATTACTCCTGACAATAACAAACAACAACAAAAAAAATAGATTACTAACAATTTCGGTATGTAGAGAATCGGCAAGCCGAGCATTTTATGTCAAAATATTTTTGTCGCAGGGCTTTTGCGTTGCTCTTTTTTTTAAGTTCAAATTTGAACATTGTGGAATCAAGTAAGTTTTTTTTATACATTTTTACATAGGATTGCTGGAAAATCCCTGGATAAGAATTTAGTTGGGCCACAAATATTTGAATTGCCCCAGTACCTAAGTGAGTTTTGGGCTACTTCAAATATTTAAGAAATATTCCATATTGGTGAGAAACTTTGGGAAATTAACATTTAATAAAAAAGGGTGAGTACATTTTCACATAAATTCTACAATTTTAAGCTACCTGGATGCATTGATCAGGAGCGTGTTTAAAGCATCTTTAGACATTCTCCAGACAGTTGCTCCGAAATAATTTCACGTTGCAAGGTCAGTTGCAAGTTAGCCATGGCAAAAAAAAAAAAATATATATATTAAGGCATATAATTGGCATATTTTGTGCAAGCTGACGAGATCCAGTTTTTGTTTTGTGGCATTAAAAAAACCAAAAAAAAAAAAAAATTGTACTAAAGAGTTGAATGAATTATTTAATATGTCTTATCACTGACAAAATACATACACTGCTCAATGGCAGAACGAGAAGGCGATATGTAAACAAAACTTGTTCAATCTGTGGAACTGTGAACAGTGTTTCAGCAAATACTGATAGTAAAAAGCTGGTCGGCCACCAGTACAGCTGCAGCTGTATAAATTACTATCAGGACGCCGCCGGTCTTATTATCAGCGAGCCAGAGAGCAAATGAGAAAGGGAGACAGAGAGAGATAGCTTAAGGTGCGATAGCATCGCAGTTGTTGCCGGGTTTGGTTGGTTTTTTCTTCAATGTACTATACCCTAACGAAGGGTATCATAGCTTAGACCTTTTATATGGAGTCAATGACTAATTCAACTTTTTTAAACATTTTTTTTTCATTCATAGGAATTACTTGTCAATTAAGGTTTAAACAGGGGCAAGGGTATTTAAAAATCAGCTTTTAAACACAGCTCATTTGATTTATTTTTTTTTGTGTCGTTTGATATTTTTTCGTTCAGACAGCGCTGACTTGTTGCAGCAAGAGGAGAGACTAAGAGCGGTAAAGAGACAAAGAGAGATAGTCTGAGACGTGACTTTCGATTTTGATTTTTGTGCCGCAGGCAAAGGCAAAGGGAGAAACCTGACAAAATTATCTGAGATTCGCCGTCGCTCAAAGTTAGTCAATCAACGTATGCGCAAGGTATAACAACATGTGGATGCTTTTGCCGATTCTCGCCGTTTCGGTGATATTCCTCTTGGTGCGCCACATCTTTACGTATTGGCGACGCAAGGGATTTCCGAGTGAATGCCCCTCACTCTCCTGGAACTATCTCAGCAAGATCTATCGCCGTAAGTTCCGGCCCGTCGATGCCATCTGTGATGCTTATCAGAAGGGAAACGATCGTCTCTATGGCATCTATTTCATCTTTCGTCCGGTGCTGCTCGTACGCAATCTTGAGCTGGCTCGCACCATTATGGATCAACCGATTGCCCACTGCAAATATGATTATATCGTGGGTATCAGACAAGCACCCATAGTTGCCACTAGCCGTATGCCGGAAATTTTCCCCTATGCTCAGCGCGTGGCAAATCAAATGGTGGAACATCTGATGTATAAAAGAGGAGAGCATGGCCAGCTGAAGCTAGATATGCAGCAGATTTTCAGAACGTAAGTAAAAAGCTCTGATTTCGTAAGGAACTTTAACTAAATGTACATCACCCTCAGTTATGCTGTCAACATTATTGGTAACCTAGTCTATGGCTTGGATGCAGATATCTTTGAGCAATCGGATCACATCCTAAACAGCTTTGTGCCACGTTCCGGTGATAAAACCTTGTATGTATTTAAATTCTTCTTGCTTTGAATATAAATATAATCAAGCGTATTACATTCCTAGCACCCACGAATCAAGGTCTGTCGTAACCAATTTTCTGCGGAAAGCCATTAAGTGGATGGTGGAGAAGCGAGAGGAGGGTGTCTATTCACCTAAGGATATTCTTCAGTTGTTGGTTCTTTATCGCAATAGCAACAATCTAAATGGCAATAACTGGCGCGTCCAACCGGCACCTAGTATGTTGGGAATTCTCTCAAACTTGATGGCATCATTTTAATTTTATTTTTTTCCTTTTCCTTTTAAAGAGGACGACAAACTGATTTCTATTTGTGATCTGGTAAAAGTAGCTGAGGATTTTCTGCATTCCGCCTTGGAAGGCATTGCCTCCACTTTAACTTTCACGATCTATGAACTTGCCAAGCAGCCGTCGTTTTTGGATAAGCTGGTGCAGGAGGTAAAATGCCTCAATCTATGGAATGGTCATATTGAATTTGAAGATCTTAACAAAGTCAACTATATGGACTTGTGCTTGAGAGGTAAGGTTATTGGCATTCAAAATTATGTTCCCTTTATTTCAAAACCCTTTTGTTCTCGTCCAACAGAAACCCTACGCATGTATCCACCTGTACCAATTGTAGAACGCGTTTGCCGCAAGAGCTACCATATACCGAATAGCAGGTTCACTATTGAAGCGGGTAAAACTTTAATGGTGCCACTGTTGGCCATACAGCGTGATGAGTTAATCTTTCCGGAGCCACTGCTTTATAAGCCAATGCGATGTCTCTACGACAAACCCGAAAATAGCCGTTCATCCCTTATGGGTTTTCGCATTGGTACTACCCCATGTGTGGGTAAGTTTAAAAAGAAAGAACTTTTTCATTAAATAACCGAATTAATTGCAACGCATTTCTTTACGGTGACAGCACAAAACTTTGCCGAAATGGTCATTAAACTTGGGCTTATTAAACTGCTGCACTTCTATCGCCCGGAATTGGATGCAAACTCAAATGTCAAGATTTCATATTTACCCGCTCCGCTTATAACATCTAAAGATGGACTAAAAATGATATTATACCCGAAAGAAACTTAAACATTCAACAACTATTGTCATCGATCGCTTCTAAAACGATTTTGGAGCGACGAATATAATTTATAAAATTTATTAAATTTTCCCAATACTTGCACGTTTGATTGGCGCCTACAAATATGCTATAAATAAAATTTGTCATAAAAATGGCAAGAATATTTTCTGTTCAATTCAACGAAAGAACCTGTGTCCTCGATTAAATTCAACGTGACGTATACGCAACGCTATTAAATTATTCATTCAATGTGCGCTTGCTGAGGGTAAACTCATCAGGCGGAAAAGACATGTTCAAGCACATGAGAGCTTATCATTAAATTTGATTTTCTTTATTGCCAACCAATACACATGACAGGCGGCATTGTCTGATTTCCAACTAAAATGGAAATCTGCAAAAGTCAACCAAACCAAACACAATTCCCACACCCTTTTGCAATCACTCACTCACAGAGATACTCGATTTTTGGGCTAACGATGACACAATTAGGCCGGATTATTAACTCATTTATCAGGCACATCAACAGAGCAGGCAAGGGAGGAGCAGTGACAGTTTTGTCAGATAAAAGCTAATATCAAAAGCAATTGCAATCAGTTTAAAGCAAGCCCCTCCCTGCCCACACAAGTTTTATGGCCGCAACATTAAATTAATTGAGCTCTGTGGGTGACCAGAATTTAAATCAAGACACTGAACTTGACAACGACACTTTGCAGGGTGCTGGTTGCGGTTGCTTGTAATGAGCCGGAAATTGTGTTGTACTAAGAAAATCAAGGGTCATAAAAATATATTATCAAAGAAATTAGATTGTATATTAGAAAGTCTGTTAAGGTTAAATAGTGTAGCAATAAATTTTTGTCTAACTTTATCTAATGGCAAACGAAATTATTAATTACGTATACGCCTCTGTTGACTCGAGTGGAATCTGGGCTGGTAATTGAATTGTTTGCTGTGTGTCACTGAAAGATACAAACAGTTTAAACTGAGCAAACTGAAAATACGTGTGTTTCCAAACAACAACAACTTCACATGCACTGACCCAGTTGCAACATGTCGAGGCACCGAATATAAATTGCTTGGCAGCAAAGATTTTCTCGGTAGATTTGCTCGAGACCCCAAAGCCCTCGAGCGTGAGGGCGTGAAAAGCGACGCTTTCTGGCTCTCGCTCAGCTCCCTTGCCAGCCATTGTCCCGGTTACATTTAAACATTACACATTGCATATTAAGTGGTCAAAATGGCAGTCCTTACCACCACCGCTGCTCGCTCCACTTCCTCGACACTTGTTATGCCTTTAAAGCTGCCAACGCCGCGTGAAAAATGCGAATGCATATAAAAAAAAAATGTTGCCCAGTGGCATAAATTAAGAAATATTTCTCTCTCTTGGCGACATTTGACATGAGGGAGAAATTACTTAAGTGTTAGCTAATTTTTTATGTACATTTTTTTGTATATTTTATTATTTTTTTGGTATGCAAAGAGAACCCCAATTAGCAGCTGTGTTAACTTACCATAATTTAAGCTTTTCCTTTGCAACAAATGTTAGCTGTAAGTGGAAAAAAACGAAAAGGAAAGAAAGTTGTTAGAAAATATGTATTAAAATTTGCATTTGTAAAAAGTTTTGGTGTTCATTAAATGTTAAGATCTTTATGCAATTATTGTCGTCAAGTTCATTACGAACAGTTTTGTTGTTATTCAATAACAAATTTGTTAAAGTTCATTACTGCATTGAACTTTATTTCAAGTAAACTGACAAACAATGCCAAAAACTTCAACTGCATTTGGTAAAAACAACAACAAACAACAACAAGCGACAAAAGAGAAAGATAAAATTAAATGACAAAAAAAGCTGAAAACAAACATAAAGCAAGAGACTAATAACAACAAAAAAACTGACATAAAAGGTTATCAACGTCGTCGCTTTTAATTAACCAATTGACATATGACTTTTGCCTGCCAGTTTGTTGTTGTTGTATGTTGTTTGTTGAACGCTTTTGTTGTTACCATTTGTATGGGCATTGTTTTTTGATAAATGTTGTGTAAAGCTGTAAAGTTAAAGCTAAACAAAGTGATTTCAATATTATTTAACTAGTTAGATTACAAATTTCTCTAATTTATCAAAAGAAATTTTAAGCAGTTACCTAACTTGTGTAATTTATGTTATATTAAACCCTTTGAAGTTTAAAAACTTTTCATTCAAAAACTCGTCCAATTAGTCAATTTTGCTTAAGATAAGCGCCTTAAAAAAAATATTTATTTGTTTCTGTGAATTTAAAATAAATGAATTTCAATTTGGTTACGGCTTAACTCTTGTCATATTCTCAGCATCTTTTAACCCACTTCTGTTGATTCGGCACTTAAGCTTAAAGTACTCGAACTTCAAAAGGCACCCAAAAACCAGTGTGACACAGTAATAAAAAATAAATAAGCGTCAACCATTCTTTGTATTCATGTATTCATTTTTTTTTCTTCTCTCTCTTCACTATTTGTACAAAAATTAAATGTGTGTGAGAATGTATTATTTCTTTTTCGTTTTTTTTTTTTTGGTTTTGCTTGGTGTACAACATTATTATTATCATGTTGGATGTTGGGTGAGTAACTGCGCTAAGCAGACAAACAGAATGACAAATTGTGAGGGACAATTATTGTTGCTATTGTTGTCATTTTGTATAGAATGGATGCAAGCATACATATGTGGCTAGTGTGCACAGAAAGATAATTTTTTCAGAACTAAAAACATAAAATAATAATTTAATAATGTTTTCATTTAATGTTCTTTTTGGTAGAGTTTTTAAGAACAACATATTCTCACCCTTGTCTATTTTTTTTCTAAGTGTATTTAAGCAAAAAATAATCATCGTCATGCTATATGGCTTTGGTTCTGCATTTGGCTCTTTTGGTTCTTACTAGTACTTGGTTGGTTACTCCGGCTGCTCGTTTGGGGTTTGTTATGGAAGGGGGTTAACTTTTTTCAATTTGTATGCGGCGTTGCATTTACAAAAACACATATGTGCAACGTGCAACATGCAGCAAGCAAAAGAAGATGACGCGGCTGCTTCTTTTGATGCTGCTGCAGCTGGGATTGCTCGTGTGTTGTTCGTGCAGCTGTTTGTTGTTGATTTCTTTGTTTATTTTATTTGTTTGCTGGCCTTGTTCTTTATCGTTGTTGTTGATTTTGTTGTTGTTGTTGCCACAATTGTTGCTGCTGCTGCCGGTGTCTGTACACAGTTGCCTTAATTATTGTCGCAACGGTCGCCTGCATGTGTAATTTCAGTCTGTGTGTGTGTGTGTGTCTATGTTTAATTATTTATATTCATGTGTATCTGTGTATTTATATCTGCTTCCGACTTTTAATTATTTTATGTACGTATGTTTTGTGGCATGCTTGCATTCTCCGGAGGCTGACACCAAACCAAACAAACTCGATGCATTGAGGCACTTAACAATTCAATATGGAAAATCAACTTGTTAAACACAAAAAAAAAATTAAGAACTTTATTACCTCATAAAACAAAAATATGTTTAATTTTTTAACACAGGCTTTGAATATTTTTTTTTAACATAAAAAGTTCAACTGTTTGATAAAGCTAAAAAGTTCTTGGCAAATAATTATTTTCAATTTGTAATTCATAATTAAAGTTTTCGCATTTATTTAAACCACATTAATAACAACATGCTATTAATTTGTGACCTTCTTATCATTCCTGTATATATATCTGTAACTTTTTGTGCTACATTTGCACATTTGCGTAGCCATAATGTAATAATTTGTAACAAACGATGATTTATTCTTGTCATAAATTTTGGGGAAACAGTTTGCCCAAATGTGCAACGAACAGAACTTTTATTTGAGAGGGGGGTGGGCAGCAACAGAGTTTCAATGCGATTATATAATGATTATTAATTATGCATTTAAATTAATTAAATTAGCACACGCATTACAAATTACAACGGATTGTGGGTTTAACATAAGCATTAAGCTAATACTGGCTACAAAATTCAATTGTTGTACTGCCAGATGGCCAATAATATTGTTGTTGTTGTTGTTTTTGGTTTGCTAATTGTTGAAGCGCATAAATTAATAAACATAATTTACACCTGTGTCTGTTTAGCATGCAAATTATGAATTTAAATTTTCAAAAACAAATTTCATTAACGTTTTTTTGGCAGATCGCATACCGTGCCACACAAATATGCCCCCAAAATGGCAAATGCTTTTATTGTTATGGTTTTTTTATTCTTATATGGCCTTTCATGTGACAAACTTGGGCAATTTCCTGTGCACGGAAATGTGCACAATTTAATTTCTTTTTACCATCTGTTGGTATACATATAAACTTTTAGAAGAAGGTATTCTAACAAAAATGAACTGCTTTAAGTAAAAAAATAAATCACAAAAAAGGAAGATTGCTATGAAAGAAAACATACTGATAGTATATAGTATTTAATCTTCCACATCTCTTTAATTCAAATTCATACTTCCTGCGTTGCTTTAACTAAGAGACATTTCTAGCAACATCTTGTTTTTGGTCTTTGTGTCAAAGAAGCGCTGTTTAGTAGACGGTTTTCTTTTTGTGTGTGATTTGCCTCATATCCTCCCCACAGAGTTGATAATTTTACGCTTGAGTTGAGCTCTCTTGCTAACAACTTCACTTACTGCCGCTTTTAATTAGAATCAGCAACTTGCCGCAGCAACATTAGAGTCGACATCCCATTGAGCAGACGCGCTTCGCACTAGGCTTGAAGATAATTTTGTGCCGTGAAAACATAAATTCAACTTTGTTTTTATGTACACGCTCACAGCTACAATACACGCACGTACACACACTTTTTTTTTTTGGGTGGGGTGGGGATGGGTCTACCATTTTGGGATGCCAAGAAACTGCCGCCTGGCTCTCCCCCATTTTCTGCCGCAATGAGATTTTCTTCGGAAATTTAACAGCACTCGTGGCTTTGATTTATCACGATAAGCGGATGTGTATATGTCCTACATTGTTCTCATTGTTCTGTTGTTGTTTTTGCTTCTCGAAAACGAAAGATGTGCTGTGGCATATACCGATTTTGGCAGCACGTTCTACGCTTTTCACCAACATATGCATGCACTTTGATTTTTGGCTTTATTTGTGCTTTTTCGGCTTTCATAAGACACGTTTGAATTTTGATTTTTATCAAATTGCTTTATCACAAGTTATTTTTCAAAAATATAAATAAATTTTGACCCATAAGGTTACCAAATTTATTGCCATAAGCTGAAAAAGTTCAACAACTTTTTTCTTTACGCAATAGATTAAACCGTTAGATCTGTAGTTTATTTTCCAAACTTAATTTGTGAAATGAAAACATTTTTTTTTAAATATTTCTAAAACTAAGCCAAAAATAAACTTGCCCAAGCTCTAAACTTGAAGTGCACTTTGTTTAGACAAACAGGTAAAGCCCCATCAATTCTGAACTTAACGATATTTTTCTTGGCTAGTGTGCAACTTTTCGTGCAACATTGTAGTAGCAGTAGCAGTATATGTGGTGGCATACACATTTTGTAACAGTTTCAAAATAAACTCAAGCTTTTCACCTCTGACCAAGTACAACAACATCAACAACAACAAACCAGAGAATGAAAGGTTTGCTTTTTGCCCGTTTTCTCTATTCTCTACACTCCAGTTGAGATGCAGTCAAACTTGAGGTTTTTGGCATACTCCAAAGCACACACATTGTTGTAGTTGTTGTAGTTGTTGTTGTTGTTGTTGTTGCTACTGTGTTGTTTATTAACTGAACGACGACGAAACGTTACTCCGAGTGCATCTCGGTGGTTATGCAAGTGTAATCTGCGAGTTAACTTCAAGCTTTAATTGACAACGCCCCCGAAGTGCACTACGGTTATCCTACACGAACTGCACCCTCTTCTACTACTACTATGTTGTTGTTGTTATGTTTTACAGCAACCAGAAAAGGTAACAACAACTACGGGCAACCGCCCCTTTTCACAACCTAATCAAATGTTACATACAGCTAGCAATTTTTATTGTAGTTGCCGCCAGGCAAAAGATACAACTATATTTATACTCATGCATGAGAGTCGAGGGGGGGGGGGGGCGGGGAATGTGTAGGGGGGTAAGTAAAGGAAGTTAAATGCATATGTTAAGGCATGCACAGTACAAAAATGTAGGGTTAGAATCAAGAACGATTGGGGAAAGCTACAAAATGAAAGTTTCACAAGGTTCAAATCTTAACTTTTCACTTTTATATATCTTTCACTAATTATATAAAGAATATATATAGAAGTCGCGTCCTTTATTCTCACTGTGTAACTAGCGAGCCACATATGCTGCTTTTGTTGATGTTGCCATTTGGTCGCTTTTGTTGTGCCCTCCAGTATGTGTATGTAGTTGAGTTTGCCCATTGATTTGATGTCGCCGCCGGAGGCAATCGAGCTAGTAGGGATTCGAGAGCGCCATTTGTATCAACTTTAACTTTATTTACGTGCTTGATTAGAAGCAGGCAGTCATGTTTCGGTTTTCTATGATGCTATCAGTCCAAATGACGAGCAACGCCCTCAGATTGACACCTCGGGCCCAGGTCTATTGTTATGATGGGTTCGGCTCCTATCACAATGTTAATTGAACGTCATTTGACACAATTTATGAGTTGACTTTGTCGCCGGTTTAGTTTTTTCGTTTCTAGCACAAATTAGTTTCACTTGTCTTTGGTACAAATCCCACGCGAAATTGCGCTTCAGGTCGGGCAAATTGTGTGAAAGGGTTGAGATACTAGTACTAAAACAGTTACGAGATTGTCTCTTGTCATCTAGGCATCTTGTCGTGTGACATGGAAACCCACAAAAAACGGAGAGAAGCTCTATTCCGGCCTCACTAGATTAGTTGCATGTGTCCATGGGTGCAGCAAAGGGGGCACTAGCGTTTCTTTCTTTCTTATTTCTACTATTAAGAAATTGTCTCTCTGCTTTGAGTTTGATACAAATGTTGTGTCATAGCTGTTCTCATCCCTTTTTCAAACTTAAATCCTGACTATGCCCATGTGTTTGTATTTGGTGGCTAGAAGATCCGACGCGTGGAAGGCAAATGTCATGCAACGAAAAAATCCATGCGATTGCATGAGCTGGCGTTTTGGGTGCTTTCCACTGATTGCAAAACATGCCCCATGCCGACAGTTGCAAGAAGAGCTTTCAGTTGCCACTCGAGCAGCAGCGCAGCAGCAGCTGCCTGCTGTTGTTGTTGTCGTCGTTTTGGAGTGCTGCAGCTGCAACACGAATTCAGCAGCTCTTAAGCTTGCCATTTGCAACATGCAGCCATGCAGCATGCAGCAGCATCAGCAGGCAATCTGAAATGTTGTCAATGCAACTTTCAGCTGGCACAAAAAAGGGTTGAGAGCCAACTTCCTGGACCTACTAAGGATCTGAGTTATGAGCTTAAGCCCGCGGAGGGGAGAAATAGGGGGGAGTATCTGTCAACTAAATGAGCTGTAGATGAGGGAGCAACAACAACAGGATGGCACAAAAGGAAATTCAAATGTTGGGTGATAAAATTGTGCCTACGATAAGGAAAATGAGTTATGATAATATCATTTGCCTTGGATTTAAAAGAATAATGGTATATCGTCAAAGACGAAGAAGATTTGTTATTTTGTGATCGGTTTATTAATGTATAATTTGGAATTTTCCAATATGTAATGCAAAAGCTTAAGGAAATAGTTCCAAATTCTGTTTACCAGTTACTTTTCACCTTTATAAAACTAAAACTTTGCCTTCTGCACTCTTTGCCGCTGTTTTCTTTCAAAATCAATGCCTCTTTGCCAATACCCCGCACCCTGCACCTTTCCACGACCCACTCTTTTGCCTGCAATTTCTTCATAGCCAGGCGGTTTAACTTTTCACGTGAATAATGTCATCAGGGGGGAAAAGTTATTGTCTTACTTTGCTCCCAGTGCCCTAGCTTCCTCTATCTCTCTTTTACTCTACCTCTTTGACTGCCACAATGTGCTGCATGTGCTACTGTTACTGCTGCTGCTGCTGCTGCTGCCAGCTATTTTGAGCGCATCATCAGCGACAACGTCGTCGAGTTTATTATGCAACGCCAAAAATTTAGTGCCATTTGTTGTCAACACGATGAATGCAAGAAGCAACAACAGCAACAAAGTTTTACAACAACAATGGATGAGTTAGCTGGTTAGCCAAAGGGGCGCGGAGCGTTAAGGTAGGGGTGGTAGTGGCAAGCATTTGCGCAGTCATTGTAATGAGTTTTCGAGGCAGCAACTCAACAACAATTCAACAGCAGCAGCAGCCAAGTCGAATGTTGCAATATGTTAAATTATCAGCACAGCTGCGGCCAAAGAAGCAGCAGCAGAATTTTCCAAAGTTTTTCAAAAATAAAAGACTCTTGTTTGAGGTTGAAAACAGAATAATGGTTTTTTATACTTTCCAACAAGTTCCTTAGGATTAACGAGATGGGAAGAGAGGTATGAAGGTAAATAAATCAGATTAAAATTATAAAAAAGCTCACAAACAAATTATTTTTCTTAAACGAAAAGGTAATAATGCTTATAAAAAATCTAGGATCTCAAGATTTGTTTTATCATTGTTTTTATGGATTTTTTTTCTTTAAGAGCATTCAGCATTCGGTATTCCCAAAATGACTATTCTTTCATCTCTCACCTTTTGCTTCTTTTGTTTTTTGTTTTTTTGGACAATTTGCTTAACTTTGCAGCAGGAAGACTCTCGTACTTTGTTGCTGTTGTTGTTGGTGGTGGAATGCAAATTATGGCCTCTGTGTGTGTTTGTGTGTGTGTGTGTGCACCAAACTCTCCCCTACCCCTTGTTTGCTGGCTCTTTTCTCCGGTTGCAAATTGTCGTTAATTGCAGTTCGCACGAACGTCAAAAAACTCATATAAAAATGTGAAGTGCAAAGCGAAATTTTGTTTGACTATGTTATGGTTGAATGATTGATTGATTGACTGATTGACTGATGAACTGACCAAATATGCCGTCCAATTAATGCCAAATAATAACAATTAAATTTATGCTAATCAACTGACAAATATGCAATTTTATAATCATTCAAATTAAACCAAAAAAACACAACCGAAATAGAAAAAAAGTGAAATTCCATTTTGAGCTGCGGTTAGTTTTGGCTTCCGAGCATTGTGGCGTCCAGCATCCATCAACTTCGCCGGCGCTGGACACGCCGTATGCTCTGCGAGAGATCAATGCTCGGCTTGCCTGTCTAAAGAAAATCAACAAACACTAAAACCAAAAAAACCAAAAATAAATAAAAAAAAAGAGTGAAAGTCCATTATGTGTGTGTGTTTTTTGTTGTGGTCGGGGCGAGAGCTATAAAAATGCCAGCGACATTTGCAACAGATCTTTGGACATAACCAAACACCTCCAACTTTAGCTATTACTCTCGCTCTCCTCTCTTCATGCATGTCAATTTATTTACAAGACTCAGTGTGTATGGCAAACCGGCGATTAATTGGCCCAGCCCACTGAATGAACTGTCTCAAAATCTATCTGTGCATGTCTATTAATAGTGCTTGAGTCAAATTAAAAGCAAAGTGATTCGATTGATTTTGATTGATTGATCGATCGAATGATCGATGAGACACAATCTTCATGAAGAAAGTAAAGGCCCTTTGGCAAATGGTTCTTTGGCAACAAAGGAAACTTCAAAACTATTCTCTTAACATTTTTAACATAACCTAAATACCCAAATTTTTTGAAAACAGAACAGAATTGAATATCAATATTTTATAGATTCGTTTAAATACTTAAGCTTTCAATTCAATACATTTTTAATATTAACAAAAACTATTTATTTTTTTTTTCTTAGCTGTAGATGTACGATGTTTTCAAAATTGGTTTCAACTCGAATATTCTCTCTCAATCATTGACTTACAGAGTATTTCAACTTTCTTTTGACGCCTCAACCTTAATGAGCGTATGTTGTGCGGCCTTTTATGTCAAAGCAAAGGCCAGCAAATTAAATTAAAAAAAAACTTTAAAAAAATACAATAACCACAAAAAGAAGTAAATTTTCTGCTGCTTTTTTTATATATATTTTTCAAGACCTTCAAATGCTGAAAACGAAAACTTTGCAATTACTGAAGATTTTTTGGTGAATGGTGCAGACAATGGACAAAAAACGCCAAAAAAGAAAAAAAAAAATAAGAGGCGTTGTGGGTGTGTTATAAAAGTAACGGCAACAATTGTAAGCCATTTGAGCTGTCTGTCAATCCGCACATAAATCAATCAATCACTCAATCCAGCAATTCGGCAAATTAGCATGCAATTCATTTCAACAATTGAATACGGCGACTTTATTGTCAGATTTAACGCTTTTATTTCAAAGGCAGAAACAAATAAAAAACATGTGTATATTCCGCCTTGTCATAGCTCAATTCAAGGGCTTCTGGAAACGTGAGGCGCTTTTTAAATTTTCAAGTCAACAAGTAATTTGATGACTTGCAAAGGTCAGATGAATGTCTACACGAGTATAATATAATAAATAAATATTATTTTTGGTTTATTTTACATTTAGCGAGCTTACGTTAATTTTCACACACCAAAAAAAAAAAAAAAACCAGTGCAGAAAGCAAAAAAAAGAAAGAAAGAAAGAAAGAGAACAAGCTCTGAACAAAATTAAACTACCTGTTAAAGTCACCAAAAACCGGCTTCAAATACGCATGGTTCCTGTTCTTCATATATAAATTCAACCAGTTTTTAACTTTTGTTTTTTTTTTTTTTGTCGAGGTATCGCATTTTTTACAGCGCAACCCAACAATCCCGAAAACTAATTAAAAACTCTTGTTCCCAAACACTATCGGGTGTAGTACATATAACCAAACTGACTACATTCCAATTTGATGTGTGTTTTTGATAAGCAAGCGTTTTTGTTTTTTTTATTATTATTTTTCTGGCAAATACCAAGCCTCAATTTTATTGATGTGCTGCCCAGATATTGATGAAACGAGTACAGGACGCACACAAAACAAAAATACAACTCTTTAAAGAGAAAGAGAAAAATATATGTATATATATATAGACCAAAAAAAACATATCGTGTCAACTGCACATGAAGCTAAATTGGGCCAAAAGAAGAAAAAAAAAATGGTATATTGAATTGACTTTCAGCTTCACACGTGTGACATATTGGATGTGAAATGGTTAAACCCAAAAACGAAAACAAAAAACTAAATCAAATTTATTTTCGCACATGAAAAATGCCAATCTATGCAAATAAGTGGCACACATTCATATTCCATTGAGTTTGGGGAGTCCCCAAACGCACACACACAATAGTTCTTCAATATTCTATAAAGATTTATGCTTGTTTCATATTGACAGCGTTTAAACAATGAACTTCCATCAGTCCTTTCAAGGATACATATGTATTACTTTTGTTTTTTTGGCATGACAACTGCTTTATTATAAATTGTGTAATACATTTTTTTTTATTAAATTCTAGATAGTGAAAAGCGTTCAGATAACATTGTCATAAACAAACATAAATACTATGAAAAAAAGTCTTAAATTTGTAATTAAAAAATAATTGTTTTCATTGAACAAAAAAAAAAAAAACATAAATGGAAATTTGCTTTTGTTATGGCATGCAAAGGTAATTATGTTGAAATGAGTTTTATCTTTTATTACAAAAAATACAATTTTAATTTGCCTATTACATATTATCTCTTTGGCAAGTGACGCATTTTAATCGAACGACAGAAATTGTTACAACAAAACAAAACTTGGGCGCCTCTAATGATAGACAAGCTCAGTTAGCAATGTTGGTCCGAAACGCGCCTTTTAGCTGGAATTCGAATTCGAATTCGAAATCGAAATCGAAATCACAATCGTGCTGGCTTGCTGCAATCACTTTAATTAAAGTTACTCTTAAAAATGTTACATTGCCCGCATTAGAGCTCTGTGTGGCTGTGGACAACGCCTAAAAAATAGCAGCAACAACAACAACACCAACCCAAATTAAGCCAACGACTTTCGCCTGGGCAACCGCAGAAATTGTTCAAGCAATTTGTTTAAACTACAACAAATTCCAGAAAGAAACAAACAAAAAGTGAATATTGCCAATAAATCTGTAAAAATATATACTATATAAAAAACTGGTTAGGGTAGAAAGCACAGACTCGGAAGCTGCTGATGCTGATGCTGATGGGAAGCATTATGATGAACAGCAAAAGAAGAAGTGAAAAAAAGGCATCCAAACAGGTTAATCTTAATGTGCGGCAAACATACATAGATCGGTTTTGTGGTATGCAGCATAAAATATTTTGCGATCGAAACATGTTTCGTGGTGGCAGATAAAACTATTGCGTGAATCGAGTTAGCGACTCGAACGACGGCTTCCGACAGCTTGTCTCATGCAAATCGGGTGAAAACTCAGCCCACTCTACGTAATCCTTGGCGGGAAAAGTTGTTAACAACATTGGCAGTTAAAATTGGTATTGGAATTTTTGATAAAAACACATGTTAAGTGGTTTAAAGAGGTGTTAAGGAGAAGAAGAAGTAATAAGAAATGTTTTCTCGTCGCTTAACTTTTTAAACAAAAGCTGTAAAGTTATTTGACTGAGTCGGGATATGTTAGGAACTATTGGATATTATTAAAAAACGTTCCTCTAAGTGTAAATAGAACTCTCACTTTTACTTCCAAGTTTACATAACAAACACACAAAGCGCTTAACTGTTTGCACCTGCGAGAACTCAAAAACTCTTAAATGACATTAAATACAAAAGATAACAATTGCAAAGTAACAATGTAAACAAAGTCGGTGTTGTTTGTCATGAGCAGTTTGTTGATGTCTGGGCAATTGCAGTTGGCCAGTTGTGTTTTGCTTTACGCTTAGTTTTCACTTTCACGAGCCGGGCGCATATCTTTGGCCCACATGGCAACTTGTATTCTGATTTGTTAGAGACCTGCTTTCATTTTCATTACGACAGCCGACAACAACCTGAGTTGGCGACAATCACAACAAAAAATGAACAACATTAACATGACGCCTTGCCTGGCCAAGTTGCTTAACCCAATTTCGATATCATTTGGCTCGTGGGGCAACGCAATTCCGAGCAAAAAGCAAAAAGCTACAACGGATTGCCAAAGCAGCGTCGCGTCGATGCGGCTTTAACGCATTTTTTTGCGTGGCAATATCATGAATTGCACCTGCCTCTGTGGGCAGCACTGGCACTTCAATTGGATTATGTGCCAAGCTGGTACAAGTCTTGAAGTACACTTTAAAAAACAAAATTTATGATCAAGAAATTAAAAAATGTCATTAAGTCACTTGATTGACTTTCCAAGAAGTAAAGATTTTTTAGTTTGATTGAACTTATTTAAAAGTATTTTCTTTTACAAAAAAAAAAATTATTTATGTTAAAGAGTTTTAATGTCAGAATGGTTTTTTTTATAAAGTTTGGAAGGCTTTCGAAAATTTTTTTAACTGTTAAATTTAGTTAACTGGCTTAATGCGTGCAGCAGCTCATGTCTTTGCATAGTTGAATTGAAATAAATAATTGGCCAGATGTTTGATTTTTTTGTGTGCATTTATTACAGCTAACTTCCTTTATAATGTTTCAAGAAATTTAAAAAATAAAAAAAGAATTGCAATTATATACAACAGACAATTTAAAATCTGTTAATCCTTTCCTCGTTTGTGCGTACAAATTAAAATTATTTTAAGCTTACAAAGCAATTAGATATTTATGCATTAAACTCATATCTCACACAACCAAAAATAACAAATAACATTCATTTTAGAAGCCTAAACAAATGATTTGTGTGTTGGAAACTGTAAACAATATAGATATTGTGTTTACTTTTTAATTAATGGCTTTTCATTTAAATTTCCACATTGAACAAATATAAAATATGTATATGTATATGCGTTAATTTTGCTATAAATACGAATGCATGCGTCTAAATATATATTCTCATACTTACTACAAAAATATATGTATTCAACAGAGCTTTAAAAAAAAAATGGCAATGAACTCGAACAAAATACATATAGAATCAAATCTATTAATTTTCCAAATGCCTTTGGGTGTTTTTTTTGCGAACCACCCAAAAATTTGTAGCTCAATAAATCAAAAAACCAAATCATTAATTAATCTTGGAACAAAAAAAAAAAAGAAACTGAACAAATGGCAAATAGATTAAATTAAAGGCGCAAAGCAAAACGCGGAAAAACATAATAAATGATTTTTTTTCTTGTCAGTGCTAATATTAAAAATGCAACGCATTTAGCTCAATGATGTCAGTTTAAGCTTTAAATTGTTCAGATATACTTAAGATTTATTTTCAAAAACGAGACAACCAAACATTTAGCTTTAAAAAACAGCTCTAAGATCATAATTAAAGGCATTATACATAATTATTTTTAGCTTTTAATCATAATGTGGGTTTTTTGTTGTTGTTTTTGGTTCCCACCAAGCCAGACAGCAGATCGCACGAGGTCATATGTGTGTGTGTGTGTGTCTCGTTCGAGACGCGTTTAGTCTGTTGTCAAGTTCTAAAGAGTCTCTCACAGTCTTAGATAAACATCTCTCTCTCTCTCTCTCTCTGTCATTCCTCTCTCTTTCCACATCATTCAATTATAATTCAACGTGACGCTCAAAAGCTTCATTTACAGTTATTAATAATACATAGTGTATTCGTGTATACTCATTTAGTACTTTTTCCCATAGATGATATTCTCGTTGCTCGTTGTGCAACTAGCAGTAGTTGTACTAACTAAGCTGGTCAAACAGCCATCGTACTTAAATTTAATCTCTTACGTCAGATGCTTTGGCCCTTCGAATGACACGACCAATACTAACAAGTATGTAATAATATTGTAAATGTGCTTTGTTGTTGTTGCCCTTTAGACACAGTTGTAAAACACATGGGCATTACGAGAATTGCATGTGCAATAAGTTGGATTGACAGTCGACATGTTCATGTCCAATTTGATTTGCAATGAGGCATGTTAAACTTAATGCATATATGCATATTAGTTAAGTAAATGACAAGTCAGTGAACTGAACATTACATTAAAACGGAGCGACATTAAAAAAATACTTTCAAGTCAATCGTTTCGGCATATCCCATTTCAAAAGTCAGAAATCAAAATTCTACCTTGAACATCATTATCTAAAAAGAGAAAACCTTCTCAAAGTCTTACCAGCTAACATCTTATCGTAGTCGACTTAATCTACTATAAAAGATATTCATTTGAAGGTCACATAAATAACTCAACGTTAATAACGTTACGCCAACAAAATGCTAAGCTATTCAAATCATAAATCAACAAACAGACTTCCTTGTTTTTGTTTTTCTTTTTTGCAATTCCGCTGTTTAGAATGCAATTTAAAGATTCTCAGAAAAAAGAAAGAGGAGAGCTCGCTCCAGGTAGACAAAAACAACAACAAACAGCCAACAGCCAAAAGCAGCGTCATAAATTATGCCAGAAAAGTTAAACTACAATTAGAAGACACACGAAGTGTAACTTGAAGTAACTAAACGAGAGAGGAAATGTGGCACATTTGAAGATATTTTAACGAGCCGCTCAACGTCATGACATGAAGACTAATTGTTATGAAATGGCAGTTCCACAAAGTTTTAGATCATGTGTAAGATATGCGGTTAAAATTAATGGTTAAGTCAAGCGAGTCAAGTTGTCACATAAAATTTACTAAGCCACGTCACGTAAAAAGCACATCTTAATTAAATAGCTTATAAAATTTAAAATTAGGTTGAGTTCAAATGTTTTTATTCAAAATTACATTTCCGCAAGCAGCACAAAATCGTCAAAACTGCAAAACAGAATAAGAACAATAAAGGAAAAGAACATTTAGCATAAATTAAATACGCAACACAATCTAAAATAATTTTACTTAAAATACACTAAAAAAAAGAAAAATAAGATTTATCTGCGAGAAATTGCGCATTGTCGCGACGAGAACGGAAGCGGCTATACATAAAAGATATTGTACTCAAATCCAGACACAAAGAATACAACAACCGATTTAAATATACATATATACTATGCAATGCACAATTTAGTCAAACAATGCGATGCGGCTTTTTATTACAGAAGCGGAACTCAAGTTCAAGGTAAGTGGGGAATTAAGCTAGTTTCCATCAAAATTAGTTACTAACTCACTCAATCAGTCACTCTGTCAGTCAGTCAGTCAGTTGTTAATTTGAGTACGTCTTTCATTAATCTTACAATTAAATGCAAATTTGAAAGAAAAAAAAAAATCAATTATTAAAAAAGAACACACTGCAAATTGAATTGTGTGTGTGCCTGGGAGCGAGACCTACCGCAGTTTGTAGTCGAATTCAAACCAACTCACTTACCCCTCTCTCTCTCTCTCTCTCTTCCTCGCTCATCCCTTTGTCTGTTTCTACTTGCTGGCTGGGTATTAAATTTCCAACTCATTAAAATTTTGCGCACTGTGTGCGAAAAGTGGCGGCGGCCCAAGTAGCCTGTAGAATGAGCAGAGAGTGGCATTCGAGTGGAGTACCCTTTTGGTAGTGTGCGAACACTTTGAAATAGTGGAGACTATACAAAGTGTTTGCATTTGTGCATTTCTCGCAACTCTCTCAGTCATAAATAAAGCACAAATAATAAAAAAAAGTGTAGACAGAACTTTAAATATCAGAAGGCAAAAAATATTACGTGAAATTAACTACTAAAAGTTGTTTGTGTATAATTTTAAAGCAAAGTCATAAAAAAAATTATTAAATATTAATTATTAATAATAAATCATGATTTTTAAGGTATTGCTATTGAAAATGGACTTAATTTTGATGGAGCCATTTGAAGAAAATAATTGGAAGCACAAGTAGAATTTTTTGAGCATGTCAGAACTGTTGTCACATAACCACTGACAAAGCCAATATGCCCTTCACAAGATAACTTATTCGAGTGCAATGTTCTCGGGGCTACTCCCAATCAATTGCTCTTTACTCCGTCCAGTTCAATACAACCTTTGACTTATTAAATGATTCACTTAATAATCAATTGGCCAAATTGATAACATATTATTTGTGAACGGAAGTGCCACAACCGGAAGATATATTATAATAATAATGTGGGTAGAAACAAACATAAAAAAATAAACCAACTTCTATAGGCAGACCTTGCTTTAAGTACAATCTAATCGTAATAAATGCTTACGTCACTTGGCAATCACACACACCAAGGTAGGCATACTTTACGATATTATAGTATACTATACAATATAATGTCAGCAATAAAATTGGAAAGTAATACATAAAATTGGAAGCTTGCGTCAGTCAATTAAAAGCCCACGCGATTTTCAGCCGAAATAAACAACATCAAGTTCTGCGAATAAAAACAAATAAAAAATTGCGCCAAATGAAGCGTCAGGTTTATACTAGCTCTGTCTCTTTTCGCGATACTCTTTTGTCTCTTTCTGTCTTGCCCAGCCGCGTCACAATTAGAGAAGTGCTTACAAAAGGTCAGCCACAACAACAAAATTGGCGAGGCACTCGAGACAAAAGCGAAGCAAAAACATCGAAAATAAAAATAAAAACAAAATAAATAACAAAGCGTAGCAATAATAGAAAAATTAGAAGCTTGTAGCAAAATTAAACGGTTTCTTATACCCTTTACAACACAAGCTGTTGGTTGTATTCAATCAAGAATATCAAAATAATGGGTATTACCCATTGGCTTGCCAATAAATTAAAATTACATTATTTTGGCAATTTCTATATTTGCAAAGAACAACTTTAAAAGTGATTTTGAACATTTAGAGGGCATCTTAAAGTCGTTTAGCTAATCCTTAGCCAGCTAAACTTGCTTGATTTCTTGCTAGACGACGACAAGCCCTTATTTTCTTCTCAACAGTTGTTTGGATGGGAAACAAATGCTGGCTTAAAGACAGTCCAAAACGTTGACGGGTCGTTTAGTTGCTCTAATAGCCATATTAGTGCGATGTTTGGGGCGTGTACAGGCAGAGAGAAACATAAAGGCGACTATGACAATGTCCTAGGGAAAGGCAGGCAATTAATTTTATAATGGCTTAGACGAATTGAGTGACTTTTGGGTTATTAGAAAAGTTTGTTTTTATGTCGTGGCATAAACGGCTTGAAATTGTCAATTAGCAAAGTGGCGGCGAGGCAAGACCAAATACAGGAAACCAAGAACAACGCTAAGCAAATGCGAAAAACTCGCTAAGAATTTGAATAACTTGGATTTTAGGACTTTTCGCTGAGTACGACTTGCATTTTTATGATGTTTAATCTAATTTTTTATGTGTGGAGGCAGCCCACATTTTACGGTCATTTGGCTAACGAGCCGAAACTGAACTGAACTGAAAACTCGTTACACGAAATATAATTTAGTATACGACGGGTTGGCTATTTATTTATTTATTTAAAGCTGGCAAAGCTCTGGCAGCAATTTGTTTTGATTCAATGAAATATCAAAAACGTGACCCAAGTGCACTCCAAAGAAAGAAAAACACGGCAAATGAAGCGAGGCAATAATTTAGAGTCTTCCTGGTTTTGGGGCGGGAGTAGATCGAGTTGGGGTTTAGTTTGAATGAAGTCTTTGCGCTTTGGGCAATCACCACCAAAATGTATGCAAATTGCATTTAGCCAAATTGAGCGTTAACGTTAACCCAAGCACGTGCGAATGATTGAGCCAAAAGCAACGCAAACGCACACAGCTATAGATAGTATACATATCTATCTTATCTATAAAAACGTAACTGATTGATGCGTAGCCATTCACTGATTAGAAACGGCTGCTACAGCTGCTGACTCAAATGGCGGAAGCGCTACGAACAGATGTGACCAAGCGACTGAAGGAAAGATTGTTAGCTACTTTACTCGTTTTTAATCGTGTTCAAGTGGCCAGTTAATCCTGTCACTTCCGTTGCAAGGAGTAGGTATTAAGTTAAGAGGCTGAAACATGCATCATGCATTCCACTTCCGTGTGAATGTCCTTTCAAAACGAGGGATACTCAAACGGTTGTAAATATTTTATTTGTATTGTTTAATAAATACTTGAAGATTTTAATGCTTAACAAGTAAGCGTTCACCTTTCTCTTCATATTCAACGGAAACCACAATTTAATGAGCCAATCAAAGTTTTTATAACATTATTATCGAACCAAACTGGCGATCTTTGTTATTGCTTTAGAAAACTACAGTTAACTGTTCATAGATTATGTGTGTGTGTGTGTGTGTGTGTGTTGTTCGATTCGCTTGGCTCTGTTGCAATTTCAAGCACAATTCTTCAAAACTTCAACAGCCTCCCCCACATGGCAGTTAACATGCTCATTGCATGCTGCATTCTGGAATGCCTTCACCAACGCCATAACTTCCAAACACACACAAACACACTCATACAAACACTGTCTCCATTTTTATGCGCTAACCATAAAACACAATTTCAACTCTTTTACTCATTTTTTCGCATATGTTTCTTCTGTTTTTTTTTTTTGCTTACTTGCAATATTCAGCTGCGGTCCTATAAATGTATAAAAAGAAGTCTAAGAGTAGTCCTGAACATAGAAATCGACTGAAAGATACTGTGTAGGGTCAAAAACGCCTTAAAAATCAAATTTAGTGAGTTATCGATATTTATCGATAGGTATTTATATGAGTTTCAAATGAATTAACGAAGCATTAACATTGTGGCCTAAGCATACTGTATGCAACGCTATTTAACCAATTCAAAAACTTTACAGGGTATCAATAAAAACAAAGTCTTCAACGCAATTGGCAGATGGTAGGTGGTGGATTTTTATTTTTTTTGGATTTGGCTTGGGAGTCTGTGTAGAGGCCACTTGGTCGCGACCACAGAAGAAGTGACTTAACTGGCTTTAAGCCGGCTCATATGCGAATCGTCCCCCACCCCCCTCTCTTCCCCCACGGCACACTAACTGTGTCTCATCTCTATTTCATTTCAAACTCCAGTACACATGCCACGTCTAGATGACACTTGACTGAATATTTATGGCCACAAATGGAGCGAAAATAAAATCGCCAAGTCACGGGCGGACGCAAACGCGAATACAACTAACAACAACAACAACAATAACAACAACAACAAATGCGAGCGGATACACATGGTGTTGGCCATGTCGATGGATGCCTTTGTTTAGCGACTGGACTGAACTGAACTGAACTGGACTGGCCACATGGAAGACATGCCCTTTTTTGGGTTGCTTTGCCCCAGCTGCGACTTTGTTGCCTTTGTGGCACACAAAAGCACAACCTCAACACAATACCGTTAGCCTGACCGAACCCAAAGAAAACCTGATGGGTGGTTTTGTTGTTGTAGTTGTTGTTTGTTTTTTCATCAACGTGATCTTTATCTTTATATGTATTTGTGCACTTGGGTTTATGTAGGCGCACATGATGGTAATATTCACAAATATTTGTGGCTTTTGTTTTATCAGCTTGTTTATTCAACGATTATGCTTCGCAGCAAAGCTGTTTTGCCACAGTCTCTCTGATTTGGAACCACTGTAAAACAGCTTTGTGCTCGTGCCCAGCAAATATGAAATGAAGCATAAGCAATTATGATAATGTCGCTTATGTGTTTACGTTCCGTTCCTTTGCCGTTGAATGTTGTTTCTGTTGTTGTTGTTAAAGCTTATCAGCACAACAAGCTACTCTCGAGTGAGCGCAGAGCAGCCACCAAAAATCGTATGAAAAGCGAATATTTAATGCTCTTAAAAAACATCAAAAATGTTTGTCATGCAAATCAATAAATAAATATTAACTTGAACTTGAAACTAGATAGAATTTTGACTTTTTTTTAAAATAAATTCTTATGGAATTTGACTTTGCGTTGCAACAAAACATTTTGAACTTAATATTTGCTTTGCGATGACCTCAGCTTAATCGGTAAGAACTGGCAGAACACAAAATGTATACACAATTGTGTAAAATAACCTTTTGAACTTAGCTCAGCTCAATCAGTTCGATTGCACAAATATTTAATTTACTACACAGACAAATTGCAAATTTTCAACCTTTTTTGTTGTACAGAGCTTTATTTTGCCTGAATGTCACGTAAAACACGCGCTGCTAAAAATAATATTTTTTACATATTTTCTGTAAATTTTTTCACCCTTTTTTGTTTTTGTTGAGGGCAAAATGTTATCTAGCCACGCCTCCAACAGGTAGCAACAATTTTGGAGTTTTTTTTTTCAACAAGTTTTGTGGCTTGAAAGTTTGAAAGGGGAAGTAAAGAATTGACGCCCCCATTGGCAATTTATGCAAATCAATATTGAAATAATAAAAACTCGAGTGTCTTGTTCAAGCTCAACCACATTGGGCTTGAGTTCGGGCTTTGACTTTGGCCTGGCACCCAATGGCACCACTTGAACCAAGCCATTTGGGAGCCCTGCGGCTTTAAGTAAATTAAAATTGACAAAAAGCAATGCAAGCCTGTCTGGGCCAAGTGAAATGCGTAGAGAGAGTGAGAGAGCTCTTTTCTATTCAATCTGTTGAGACCATAAATTTCGCCTAGAGGTTCTCTCATCATTCACCGACTCACTCACAACATTTCTCTACTTGGACACTTGAAAACTTGACTTGAGTTGACGACGACTGAAGCGTTTATCTAAAGTTCAACAACTTATGCAAATGTGTGAGTGTGTGTGTGTGTGTTGAACTGTGTGTGAATGAGTTTGTGCTTCAATCAATGCTCGTGCTTACAAAACACACACACACACACGTATGCATAATAACATTCAGATGTGCAGGAATGTATTCAAATAATTTTTTTTTATGCATTTTACTGGGTTGAGGGCATGTCATAGCTTCTCATTAGACGTGACAAAAAGCAGTTTGTGACCCTCTATACACTGAGAACAAAACTACGTTTCTAAAATGCAAATATTTTCATACCATTTCATAACATTTAATTACTTTTTTGATAAATATCATAAAAACATTATCATGCTTGCAAAGGGTATTTAATATTCGTCAAGCTTTAGATAGCACTTTTCTTTCTTTTTTATTACTTTTCATAAACCACAATTGTAATTCTTTTCTTTTTTATTATTATGCTATCTTGGAACTTGGGTATGTGTACACACATTTATAATCTTTATGCTGTGCTTGTTCTTCTGATGATTAATGTAGAATCTACATTGTAGATGGATGTGTGCACGTATGTGTGTGTGTGTGACTTGTGTCCAGTGCATTTTGAAGCGATTAGTCATGAGTTGTTGTTGTTGTTGTTTGAGTGCGACGCTCTTGAAATTGTCGGACAAACGTTTCAATGTTGACTGACCGAATAAGCGGCTTAGGGACTGGCCAAAGTGCATAGGTTAAGTCAATTGAAGTGGAAAAGCCAAACAGAAGGGTAACTAGAGACGACAAAAAAACCAACACCAAGGGAATGTGTCCACATGGAAAAATGCTGACAATTGTTATCAAAATGTCAAATGATAGAATTTCTAGCAGTTGGTCGGATTTGTGGTTTATTTTTGTTAAACTTTGTAATAAGATTATTTAGATGAGGATGGCATTAGCAGAGTGCTTTATTTGTTAGCAACTTGTGTTCAAAATAAACCCAAAAGTAGTTCTCAAGTTTATCATATTAAAAGCAGCTCATTATCGCAGCAACAATTTAAGCTAGTCCACAGAGACTTTACGTTAAACAAAACCAGACGTTATTTTATTATAAAACAGCCGCAGTATCAACTTGACGTGCTTATTAAGCCATAAAAGTCAATCGCAATTAACAATCTCGAACTGAGACTTCATTACAAAAAGAAAAACCACTTGTTTAAATACGTTTATTATAGCAACTACCTGCATATTAAATACCAGACACAATAAACAAATAGCCGCAGGTAATGTTTTTTTAAGTTCTCTGAACTAAATTCCTTAACGATTGTAGCTGAAAATTGAAATTGAATATTTAACAAGATCAATTTCAGTATGAAACGATAAAGTTTGTTATATTTTCTGACTAAAGCGGGCATGAAACATTCGCCATTGAGAAGTAAACTACTCTTCAACTAGTTTACAGAGTATCGTTTAGTCTAGCATCACTCTGAATACAAACTTGATATAAGTGTCTCAAGTGCTGTTTGTTAACAATTATAAAGCGCTTAAGTTGGCTACAACTCTAGAAAATGCTGATCGGAGGCCATTTGCGTTTGAACTTGACCTTATTTCTTTTTTATTCTTCTTTTGCTTTTGGCATGGCCACAACCGGAATGCACTAAGCCTTAATGAACAGTAGTTGGTAGAATCAGCATTAATGTCATCGTTCATCATTACCATTATCGTCTGTATTGGCATGTTACCCTGCCCAATGTTTGACATTAAGTCGTAAGTAGCTTAACACAGAGCATTTTGGGTATCTTTCTGCCCAACGAACTGAGAATACAAAGTGAACGAACCAAGGGAACCGAGAGAACAACTCAGTTTGAGGTCTCGTGCTGCATTTGACTGACCCCATTGCACCGTTTTCACATGTCACAGCTTCGTACACTTGGAAAAACTACAAGCCATTTTGTTAACAAACCAAATTTGGTCACTTAAGGAAATTTTCAGTTATTCAAATTCCAATAACAAATTAATTTTCTGTTTGGGCTAAAATACTTTTCTTCTCGTACTTTAATTCTTAATAGATCTTTTTATCTGAGTGTATCGAGTGTAAACGTGCAAGTGCCTTGGCCTGTTCCTCGTTCTTTTGCTGGCTAATTGGATTAATAACGACAGAAACAATGGGGCATGTTCCACAAATATGTATGTCATTGTGTGTGTGTGTGTGTGTGTGTGTGAGGATTATGTAACCCAATCGACTACTATCAGTTGGACTCCAGTCTAGTCAGCCATTTATGGCACACATACTGAGAGCTGTCAAAATGCTAGCTGCCAGATACACAAACAAAATATGTAAGCCCCACTAATCCGAAAACGGAGCAGAAAACCATTTTTTATGTCAATTTGTTTATGGTTATAACTTATAAGAAATGGTTGCATAATGAAGGCAGTTTCAAGATAAAAGTAATGAACAATTAGTTGTAGCGCCATAACAAAAAAAGTAACTTAAAGCTGTTTACAAATATAGTATCTACCAAACTGTTTTGACTGCGTAGCAAAATGTCCATTATATTTAATGAATTTCGCTCGAGGGCCTAGACTTAACGACTCCTACTACAGTTATAACTGAAACCAATGTATAAGCCAGCTACTTATTGTGACCCAATTCTCATCACAATTTTCAATTAACAAATTACTGACCTCATAAACTATTACACATACTTAATACCAATCGTCTTATATCATTCTACACACAATAAGCGAAGAATCAAAGAAACTGCTTTATCAGCAACACAAACAGTTACAAAAAAAAAAATACTCTAACAATATCGAATGGTGAGTTTACTATGTTGTTTGTCTAAGATACGCTATCAAAACTGCGGTGTGTCCCCAATACTTTAATGATGAGCAATACAATAAAACCAATCGAGATAAGAATAAGAAAATAATTTCTTAAGGTTGTGAATTTAATTATTATTACTAAACAAAACGATGACCTAACCTAGTATTGAATCGAAACAACAATAGAAAATATTTCGTTGATTTATTCACATTTATTTTTAACATATTCATAAACGATGAAAAACAAGTTGTTTTTTTTTTTGTTCTTGGCAAATTTGTTGAGACAGAAGTCGGTTGAGGGTGAAGTGGGTTCAGTTTAAGGTTATTGTTTCTACACTTTTTTTTTTGTTTTGTTTTTTGTTTATTGCTGTTCTACATGAGTCAGTTGATTCTTTGTCACTGTCTTTTTTGGCCCTCTGCCCGTCTGTCTTATCATGTTTATAGCATCAAGCGGTAAATAAAAAGCTTACGGTTTTTATTTCTGTTTCTGCTTTTTGGAAAAAGTTCTTAGCAGCGCAGCTGTCCTCATAAATTTAATTAAAAATCGTTTAAAATCCTTTTCGAAATTGTTTTTTTAGCACAACTTTTGCCTGCCAGCCAAAAAGGTGACTGAGTGTCAACACGTGCCAAAGTACTCGTAAATATATACATTTATAAATATATGTATGTATATAGTGTGTGTGTGAGTTTGTTTTTAATGTCTGTCAAGTTTCAAAAGTTTTCGGTGCAAAAACAACAACAGCAGTGTTTTGCGCACTGCAAAAACAAAAGCCAAAGTGCAGGCCAAGTATCTGCAAGATATAAAAGTGGTGTTTGTAGATACAAATATGCATGTCGTCGTACCCAGATACCAGTACAAGCAGAAGTTTTATATGTGCATGCAGATGTGTGTGTTTTTTTCTTTTTTATCATTGTTGTTGTTCCCATTTTCCCCGTTTCCCCATTTGCGTGCAGCTACACCGCATTTTAACATAAACAAAATAGAGACAAATTCATAATTGGTCACGCACCCAGCCCCCAAGCGACTAGGCAGGTGGTTGGGTGGTGTTGTTTTTGGGTGCGTCGTTGCCATGGCGTATGATGAATATAGCGCACGTGCATGTCACACGTTGCCATTTGCGGTTGTTATTGTCATTGTTTGTGGATTGTAGTTAAAGTTTTTTTTTTTTGCTATCTATTGTAATTGCTGTTGTTTAACTTCTGTGCGGCACTGTAAGCCCATAAGGTATACAAAATAAGTTGGTTCTTATTTTTCTTTAATTAAGTATTTAAATAAATTGTAAATGGCATTTTTTTTATATATTTTAAATGCTTTTTGTTAGATAAAATGTTCTAAAAACAAACATATTTTTATTGAAACGACTTTCTATGTAAATTTATTTATTTTATAATTTTCAATTAAATTTAGTTCTATTGCATTATTCAAAATCCTGCAAAACGCATCCACAAATTTGAATTCCGCATATGCCCATAATTTATATTATTATTTTTTTTCTGACTGACTTTATTTGCCAAACATGTTACAATCAATTTTGTAAGCCATGTTTGTGGCGTTGTCAACGCACACACACACAATGAACAACCACAAAATGCCAAAATGCTCATACGCAACGTTGACCCAATTTTTAAGCCAAGCCGAAAACACCCTTGAACCAGGCAATCCCATATGCAAAACAGTTAAAAACGAAAAAAAAAACACACACTCATAAATACTGTCGAAAACAGAGCAATAGAAAGAGATGGCAAATGTAATGGGGCAGGCAGAGCGAAGACAGTAAGTAACCAAAAACAAGGAGGGATATTTCCGGGGCGTGGTGCCTCTGTGCCTCTTGTGCCTGCATCTGCATTGTTATTATGTATGCATCTGTTAAATTGGGTCACCCCCGGCACGTGCCTACTGTATATGCAGTTTCTATTCTACATTCCATTTATATATATATACTATAAATATAAATCTTTATGCAAGGCCATTCGCAAGCAGTTAGTTTCAGATTTTAATATAAACTACGCCCTAAGCATTCAACTGGGGCTCATTAAATGATAATACGCGAATTTCGACGTTGGCCTGCTGCACTTCCTTTTGTAATGCGTATTAAATGCAACTGCAGTCGCCAAACTGTGACAGCTCAAGGATGCTTAGTTCTCATTAAGCACCCGAAACAGAAGAACACAAACACAATTAAAGTGGCCCAAAACCCATTTGGCCAATGCCAACAATGCTGCTTGCTCGTTGCAGTTGTCCCGAAAAAAAAAACATTGCAATTGCTTTGTTTTTACTTCTTTTTTTTTGTGCTTTGGGAATGAAGAGTTTTCTTTGGTGGCTTAAAAGTCTACTAATCTGTTTAGTCTTATCGAGTCTTTGGAATTTACTGGTAAGAATAGATTAAGCGGCATTGTAAACAAAAGATTCACGTAAAAAATAACTTATTTTTTTCGTGAAATTTCTTGAAACCATAAATCATCTTCGCTTAGTCAAATTTATTCAATTTATCGCTCGCTCATTAAGCTCAAGCGTAACAAATTAAGTAAAGGTAGTTAAAATATTGTTAGACCAAGTTCAATATAACATAATCTTTATATCTCTCAACCAGCTCTATAATAAAAGCTTTCGCTATATCATAAATGGACATTTGTTTATTCAACACCTGAGACGGCGTATCGATTGACGGCGCCATTTGGCCGATAAAGTATTTGTTTCCTTAAACGCTTGTGGAACAATCAATCTCATTGACAACGAAACCCTAAAGAAAAATATTGTTGTTTATTATGGCTATGTCTCTCTCTCTCTCTCTTACTCTCTCTATCTTTGTCTATGGCTGTTTCAGTATGTTGTTGGGCCTGTCTCTTCGATAGCTTCATTGGCAGCTCTTGTCATATGCATAACATTTCATTTGAGGCTTTTTCTCCACTTTTCTGCCAATCTATGTAAATTTTGATAAATGATTCCACATGATCACTGATGAATGTTTTTTGTTAGCAAGCTTTTTTCTCCATTTTCTCTCTGTGATGAAAGTCTGTTAGTTGTTGTTGGGTGTGTCTTCTTCCGGAAAGGTCAAACATTTGTTTAGGAAAAAAGTTGAACAAACTTTAAACACTTTTTCAATAACAGGCACAATTATTTGCCTTTAACTTGAAGTCATTGTATATACCAATAACAAAATGTATTTATATTTATTTTTTTGTAAATAAAAAAACTGGTTCCTCGATTCGCTTGAAAAACAAACTCATAACAACACAAAACAAATGGGTTGGCAGGCAGGGGAAAAACAAAACATTGAGAATAGATATTTTCATTTCCGAATAAGCGATTATTTGCAATTTGTCATCGATAGGCGACACTGAAATCTGACTCTCAAAGTCGGCAAACTGAACTGCTGAAGTTGATTATTTGCACAAAGCACAAAGAGACGTTTGGCATAACTTAAAGCTGGTTGAAACTTTCAAGGAACTTTATCAAATCCATGGACAGCAGGCAGCTGACACAGCAAAATAGAATAATAATTGAAATTATACACCAGAGCACCTACAACGAATACTTAATGCTCTTTATTTGTATAAGGAATTTGTTGAAAATTATAAAATAAACATTTAAGTTGGATATTTCATAGAGGAATTTGAACTTTTCAAGCCAATTTAAAGCCAAACTAAACCAAAAGTTTTTGATGTTTAATCTTTTGGATCTCCAAAAGGTTATTTAATGAACTATAAATTAAGTCACACTCCATCGAAATAAACTTTATATACCCTTTTTTTCAAGCAAACTTTTGTTTGCGAATCTCAACACAAAAAAATAACAAGCTGAAAATCAATTTGTTTTTTTCTTTATTCTCATATATATATTTTTTTTTGCTGCTCTCAAACTTGTTTTCACACTTCGCTGAGCACACAGGGCATATGAGTGTTGGGAGCAATGAGGCTGATGTTCTAGGCTTACAACATGTATTTGAAACTAATTTAAATAAAAACCAATCTGGCTGAAAATGTCAAACATAATTCGAGCCTACTGCTCGCTTGCCATCTTATCGGCTTATGTGTTGCGACGGGTCTGGGTCTGGGTATGGGTCTGGGTCCTGGTTAACTTTGGTTCGTTTAGATTCTTGTTCGTTTTGTTGTGCGCGTGTGAGTATGTGTGTGCTTGTCGTAGCGTGACTGTGACTGCAACTCGAATCAAATTGCCAAAAACAAACTTTCCAATCGGCACAAACAATTTTTATTTTTATCACCAACTCAACACACACCAAACCCAACCAAACCAGTAAAGAAGTTTGCCCTTAAGCCTGAACACTTAAACCAAAACCAAAACCTAAACCAAAAACAAAAAAAAAAAGCCCAACACGTTTCACTTTCGCTGAACTTGAAACGAACGAGGACGAACTTGAGAACATGGCCGCGCATGCTGATGATGATTGTCCTAGCAGCCAAGAGGCACCAGTCGACAGGATGCCAAGTACACAGCATCTAGCATTTAAAGGCCTACACACACAGCAGTTTCCCGAGAAATAAAAAAAAATAAAAACGAAAGAAACATAGCAAAACAGAAATAGCATAAAGGAAACTTACAGCTTTGTATGCGGCTAACTGAATACCCTTTTGTATCGAAATGGAATAAAGAAGAATTTGTTAAAAGTTTGTGTCGAAGGTCCTCAGGTACTCCGACTCCAAGCACCCCTTATTTATTTGATTTAATATTAAGTACTTCTACTTCAGTAAGCATTGATAAACCGAAAGGGTTTCGACCGAATTTTCTTATAACAGCTAGAAAATATATTTTACTGCTTTAAGAAGAATCTGCCTAAGAAAAAAATATATTATCTTCAATACAGCCACAAATACCCTCTTACATGAGCAATAAAAAAATCTTTAGGCCAAGGCAAAACGACTGCGATAAGAACAGACAATGGGAAATAAAAAGCAAAAGTAAATAGCAACTGCTGCTCGCTTTTAGGCGCAAAGTCCCCCAGCCTCCTCTGAGTGTTCTTTCGTATGTATGTAGGTCGCTCCAGTTATGAGAATGAGAGCAAAAAAAAACATTTTGGACATTGCACCATAAAAGTTAACAATAAAACAGACCGCAAATACAAATAAAAACATATCCACAAGCTTTGACATTTATATTGGCCATTTTCAGAAAAGAAAACCATCTTTATCTCTCTCTCCCTGCCTCTCTCTTTCTGTGTATCGTATTTAGTATGAACTTGAATGGAAATTAATTAGCTACACATCAAATGTGGCAAGTGTGCGAGTTGGGGGCAGCATTTGAAATGAATGCCAAATTGTGAGCGTTGCAAATGGAAGTGAATAACCTTAGGAAATTCAATTTGTTCTCTAATGAAATTGATATACAGCTATCAATATCGCTAGCTAAATAGATTTCGTTTTATTTATTTGCCGTTTGTGATTGTGGCTAAGGTTGATTAATAAAAGTAAGAAAATTTCTATAATTATATTTTATGTCTTGAACAATTTGAAAAATAGATGTTCATTTGTAGATAAATTAACTAGTTTCCTTTGGGTTTTTAATAAATTGAAATATAGATAAAGTAAAGCTTACAACTGGAAAACATTTCTTTTTATAGAAGTTTTAATTGTTGCATTTATTATAGCTAGGACTTACTAAATGAAAATGTGTTAATTTTATTACCCAAAGACAAGCTTAAAGATCGTATTAAATAAACAAATATTTAAAAAAATTTGTAGGATTAACACAACAAGTTTTTAAGCTCTTCTTATATTATTATTCAAATTTGAATCTCTTTTTTTTATGCATAAATAAAAGATGAACGATGCGTGAAAACTTAATTATGTTAATCTTTCAACTTGCCAATAAAAACAACATTCTTAAAAGTATATAAAATTTTTTATCGCTTTATAGTTCCATTTTCGACGTAATTTTTAAGGTGTTTTAATGAATTGGTTTCAGATTTTATTAACCAAGATTAAAATAACTCAATAAACGAGTTTGGTATACATAAAAAAGTGATGACCATTTTTAATATGATTTTTATAGAGAAAAGTATCAAAATTAAGTTTCAAACATAATTCGTATTATACAAAAAATATTTCTTATCACTCGGCGATAAACAAGTTATGTTGTTTTTTCTTTAAGTGCACTGACCCCAGCCTCATCAGTTGCCTTGCATTTAAGTACTTGCCAAACCCAAAGCCATAAAAACTGTTATCAAACTACCGAACCGACTAAGCCGAAACTATATACTGAGTATGTATGTGTATGTGTGTGTGTCCCAAGTGTATATACTCTCAAATTGATAAGCTTCAGCAATAAAGTTTTGACACCACACCCAATACTTTTTTTGAAAAAGTTATTTTTTTTTTTTGTCGGAGTGAGCTTGATAATAAAAGAGTTTGCAGCAATCAAAAACCGCAACATGTTAACTGTTAATGCCCCAGACACCAATTTGGGTGCGGGAAGGGCAGGCGGTTGGTTAGAGAGTGAAAACTCTCCTCAAACCCCAAAGAACTGAACCCAACAATGAAAATTGTGAAACGCCAAATATAAATTATATTAAAAGCGAAGAAGCAGAGTGTTTTAAAAAAAAGGGCTCCCAAGTTTCGTATCTCAATAATTCAAAACAATTTCATTTTATTGTGCAAGTTTTTGGGGATTGCGAACTGGATACGCTTTTTGGGGGCCCACAAAGCACAGTTTAAGCTAACAATGCCGGCCAGCAATCTCTCTTTTTTTGACACCGGCCACTTTTGAGTGGCGGTAAGGAAGGGTGGGGCGTAACTGCAGGGGTTTAACCCTTTTTGACTGGTCGCGCAACATACAAAACATTATGTTGTAGGGACGTTGTAATGACAGCGGGGTGGGGTAAAGCTGGGTGTTTATATGTATGTACGTAAGGTAGGCGTGAAAGTTAAATACGTAAAGAGAGAGACATGGTTAAAGGGAAAATGTACACTTTAAAAATTAATAGTTACTAGAGAATCTATAAAATATTTAATTAAATTGTTACAACAATTAATTATTTCAAGCTTTTTTTCAGATTGGTCTAAGTAATTTTTTAAACATTTTTGTTCACAAGTTAAGTGTTCAAGCTATTTTTCTTTCAGTGTATCATTTCAACTTACCGTTTCGCAAATATTTGGCTCACTTGGGTTGTTGGCCTGATGTGCTGATGAAGATGAACTGGGTTCGTAATCCTTTTAGCGTCTGCTGATAATGAATATTCTGGCCAGTCACACGTAGGCGAAAATCTCACACAAACACGCACACATACACATAGGCAGACACAAGTGCACGCACACCGACACCAGAGTTTAACCAGCTTCACAGCAATTAATGAAGTCTAGTCGATCGCGGGCGGGGAAAGTGTTGAGGGAGTGTATTAATTAACTCCCGTGAATTTTACGAAAATGTCTTTTGGGTTGCGCAAGATTAAATGTATTAAAATGTAACGCGTTGTTTGAAGCAATCGACCGGCTTAATTAGCGTTAATTTGCACAGATTTACGTTTTAATCTGCAAACTCTTTCAAACTGTAAATTACTCTTTTTATTTCGCTCTCTCTCTCTCTATTTGTTTCTTTCGAAATATGTGTGTTATGATTCGTACTTTATTGCTCTTTAATTAGTCACTGTTGTTGCCGATTTGTTAGATTTTGTTGTTGTTGCGATCGCTGTATTAAAAACACCGGCCAAATACACACACCGAAAGACAAAACTTTAGCGAACTTTTATTTGGATTTAGCTTTGGGCACAATATGAACACCGTTTCAGCCGCAACACAAACGCACAGCACTAGACGCCAAAACCGAATGAAAGCGGCAGTTTTGTTGTGTTTTCATATTCCGTTTGTCGTTCACACCAACTCAGCTGCTGCGGTTGCAAATCCAACCGATGCGTCGAACGGCAACATGTTTGAGCACAGGTTGAAAAGCATGGGCGGCGTTTGTTATCGTTTTATTACTGCTTTTGCTAAAAGAGAAAAACATCGCTAGATATAAATACGTCTTGTTTGAAACACAATTATGAAACTTTCGACAAATACCAATTAAGAGCACCTTAAATCGGCGCCTGCTGCAATTATCCCTTTTTGCTGTTCAACCGTTATAAACGCAATTTGTAAAACCCTTAAAATTTGTTCATTAATATAAATACGCCAAAAAATCGACAGAGCTTAACCTAATTGCAGAATAATTAAAGCAACACAAAGTCCAGACAATGTCGACAGATTTTAGCGTACAGATAAAAATACATAATCAGATATTCATTTCATTTAATTAAAACCAAACAGCCGGCTTAGCATTCGCCAGAAGAAAATAAATAGATATCTTAGCCGGGTCAAAACCTAAACAGCAACAACCAAAACAACAAGAATAACAACCACGGGCTATAGTTGTTGTCGTGGCAACGAACAGGGGCCAAAGCAATTGACAGTTTTTCAGGTAAAAAGCAACACTCGAAGTAAGGACATTGAACAGGCAACAGAAAAGACAGCGATGCACCTGCAGGACACTGGAAATTTTCACGGTTGCAAGTGCCAATTTCAAGGATTCGACGAAAACCTCAGCGGAAGTGCGCGAAAATAAGAAAACTCACAGCGTGCACAAGAAAAATCATTAAAAACATACAAAGAGCTGCAGGAAAAGAGGAGGGGGACTGTATGCCACGCCCTTGTGTCAGCAGTTGAACGAACATGAATTACTACGATGAGGAGATCACAATCAGTGGACCCACGGATGGCAAACATCATTTGAGTAGCGTTCAAATGGAGCGACTCTCAAGCAGAGGTGAAGCTCGGGGCAATAGTCGAATACCGGGCGGACAACGGGCAGCCGCGAGGCAACGTAATATGGTAAGTAACCAAGAACAAAGAGTAGGAGAGGGTGAAGGGAGAGTATGCTCGAATACAAAACTATCCTCATACCACAGCAACTGCAAGGCAGCTCCGCCGATGATGATGGTCTGCTGCAGGACATAATAGATCACGATGATGAGGCAGATGACAGCGATGACGATGATGATGACAGTGAATTGCATCTGGGTGGTGCCTCAACCTCAGCTGCTGGACTATCTGCAACACAGCCACGTCCACAGACACGTCCGGGAAGCACACGAAATGCTCCAAAGGCAACACCAATCATGCCACACGAAGATGATCAGCAAAGCTTTGGCAGCTCCGATGAGGCAGCTGGCGAGCAGATGCCAAATGGAAAGTTGGCGCATCAAAAGTTGCCGCTGCCAACACAGCAGAAACGCAGCGCTGGCCGGCAACAAGAGACACCCTCGTTTAATTTAACGCCCGATAAATGGGAGCAGTTGCCGTTGCAGGAAGAGCTGAAGGAGATCTTTCCGTATATACTCAAATATACGCCCCAGGGCATAGAAACGCCGTATCATCTGCAACCGTTTATACCCGAATATGTGCCAGCCGTTGGCGATGTGGATGCAATGTTAAAGGTTTTAGCGCCGCCTCTGCTACAACCTCAACGCCAGCGAGAAATGGATGAGCAACTGCAGCGACTGGGCTTAATGCTGCTCGATGAGCCATCGGGCGCTCAAAGTGAACCTAGTTTGTTGAATATGAAACTGCGTTCTGTGCTAAGTGGAGGTCGTCGGGGAAATAATCGCAATGGCTCGGCCATATTGGTGCCAACTGCAAAGTCGGCAAAAGACATTGAGAAATGGATTGGTGAGGTGGAGCAGGTGCATATGACTCAAGCCATGCACGATGCACAGCCGCTTAAGGACATCGATGCCTTGCTAGAGGATTGGCCACGTTCATTCGGAACGACAGCAACGAAGGACGCCTTGGATGAGGCCTATCGCTCCTGTCTCCAGCAGCAAATCTCACTGGCCGATTATGTGCGCGTGCTTTGCGAACGTTTCGATGTGGATGGTCCAATGGACACACAATCCGATTATATACACAACGTGCAGACGCTTTTTGCTCTCTACCTGGCCGCAAGTCAAGCATGGGAGTAGAAGGCAAGGACACAAACAAGTGGATTTAAGAGATGAGAGCGTGTCGAAACAAAAACTTCACATCAAAACTAAACAATATTTATTTTACTTGAATAATTTATCATTGTAATTTGCAATGACTTTTTTAAAAACACATTAAATTCATCGTGTCACGAAAGCACGCACGACACGCGTTCAACAGCAAGTGGAGGTTTTTTTTGCCAGGCCTGGGGTAAGGATCGGGGATAGGAAGTTGGCCGCAGCACTAATAACGCTAATGGCTTCGATTAAGTGACAGCCAGACGCCCGTTTGTTTGCCTTTGTGCAGCTGTGCATGCCCCTCGTTTCCCTTGCCACTTTTAAAATGGCTTGGCCATTAAATCGCTTGGCTAACCTCTCGACTCCTGACTCCTTAGTCGGCCATAACTTGTGCGTTTTTGATTTGAGGTGGGTGGGGGAATGTATGGGGACTACTACTGGACACTGGGTCTACTGCATTTTGTAGTGCAAATGCTTTTTCGTTTTGTCCTTTTTTTTGAGGAACTACGAATGCAATGGCGTTGGCGACAACTTGCGAAGTTGCCGCCGTTGTCGCTTTGTCTGCGGCATCAGCAGCTTCAAGCGACAAAAATGAAATTTGGTTCGCCATTTTTTTATGCTGTGTAGGGTACGCAAACGAGATGGGGGTGTATCGAAGTCAAAGTCAATCTGTAACAATTAGTTGTAGAAAAAATTTTGAAACAAAAAACATTTTTAATAAAGCAATATCCAATTCATTTTGTACTTGCAAAAACAATCATCCAATCTCATTATAGGGTATATTAAGTGTCGGCAGTGTACTACAAAGCAGACAACCTATCCCAATTGTTTTGCTGCTGTGCCTGTGTCTCGTTTGAAGTGCCCAAAAGGCATAGCCAGGCACAATGCATTGCAATGGGTGCAGAAGAGGCGCGCGGATGTTGCATTGAAAATGAAAAACTGCTGAAAACTGGTGACTGACTGAATGCAACGACAAACAACAATAAGAAGCAGCAAATACAGCACAAAACTAAAAAGTCGCAAAAGAGAAATGCAATTATCAGAGCATGCTTATTGGGGCAGTTACTAGGGCTATAAACAGCGGTACACTTCTCACAGTTAAACCAATCATCCACTTGATTTAGCTGGCCAGTAACAAGAACACCAACAACAACAAATGCCTAATTAGAGCCGCTTAAGACAACATTAACCATGTCGACGCCACATTTGACGACCTTAATTATGCGTAAGCCCGTTAAGCGACCCATTAATAACATTTTGCAATTCAGCGCCTGCAGCAGACATCCTCAGCATATGAGTAGAAGTGCAAGTACTCAATACAACATACACTTATACAAAGGTCTGCTTGGGCAGCTGCTGAGTGGCTGTCAATCAAAAACGGATGTCATATGCAAAATGCATTACATGGCAGTTAATTTTAGTCGCCTTTTGTGCTGTTGCCGCTGCTGCTTCGACTTTGGTGTTGCCTGTGATTGACATTGCAAGTTGCAGGAGTTTGATTAACAATGGAGCGAGGCCAAATAATGGCCAGCAAAGGTTAACTCCTTGGCATTGTGGTGCAATTAAGCGACAATAGCTTCAGCATCCAAATAATTGAAAATTGGTTAAACTTTTACATCCATTGTGGAAATTTAAGGTTTTACCATATTTTATATGCGGCTTCAACTAAGAATACATAGTAAAGATCCTAGACATAATGGCAGTTGAAAATTACAGATAACAACTTCAACATAACGTTACGAGATGTATTGTTAATAAATCAAACAAGTGGTTGAATCAAGAAATTAATCAACAAGTAGTAGTGTACAAAAAAAATCACACAAAAAAATAATCGAAAAAATGTGTAAAAACGTAATAGATTGTCATAGCTAACAGTCGGTCTATCTGGTAATGCTTTAATTTCACAAGTGTCTTCAACTCGCAAAACAATAATCAGCTGAATAAGATGGCAGCGCTTCAAACTGGCATTGGAGAATAGCGCTCGACGTTCTGCACACCAGAGCTGCGTACTAGCTTCGATTATTTGCCATTGCTGCTTGGTTTGGTATTTTTACCGATGTGGCAGCACCGTCAGCATTTCAAGGCAAACGGCGCAACAAATTGCTATTATCAACAAGTTTCGTATGTTTTAAGCAAGGAAAATGCCGCGATGCAACCCGGTAGACGACATAAGATCCCCTTGTGACTATTGCCACACAGCCGTTGAAGATGACAACTATTTGGATTGTCACAAATGTAAGCAGATTGTGCACATCAAGTGTTTGCCACATGCGAGCACACCAGGTGATTTGCTTGGCGACGTTTTCTTTGAGTTCACATGCATCAAATGCGTCCGCAAGGAGCCACAAAGGAGCGGTGAAGTGGCCAAGGAGCGCTTTGTGCGCCAGCGCATACCCTGGCTACTGGTGCTAACGCTGGCACTCTACAATTTATCCATCAAATCGAAAGGTTTGAGTCATCATGGTTATTTTCATTGGCGAACACACATCATTAGCTTTGTGGACAAGAACTGGAACTACATATTTGATTCTAAAGTGTGAGTGATATACCAGTATAGAATTAACAGCAATAATAGTGTTTTTTTTTCCTACAGACGACGACGCAAACAATGGGCTGGATCCGTATCGGGAGCTCTTTCACACAATAGCCCGGAATACTTTCAATCAGGTGCCAGCGAATGCACAGAAACTGGCTGGTGGAAACTTGCGAGAACCAATTTAACGCCACGCACCGTTAGAGCTGAATGTAATTAGCCTGATTAGTAAAATATGCAGTATGGTAAATGGCTTAAATTTTTTATAGATGACCAGCGCGTTTTGGAACGTCAACAATTGCGCACAGATCGACGTTTGCCAGCGCCGGAAGAGAACAGCTGCGGCAGTGATTTGTCAGTCACAGATCATATAAGTGATGTTCAGGCGCCTCCAAACTCAACTGAAGAATCTGCAGATCGTCTGCAGCCTGCCTGTGAAGGATGTGCGCGCGCCATGTGAGATATTTTAAATTACCAAAAAAAACCAAACATATTTTTAAAGGAAAATAATAATTTCCAGTCCCTACATGGGCTGCCCGCCAAAGCTGAAAAGTCCAAAACTTGAGGATTCACCAGAGTCACAACAACAGCAGCAGCAGCTGGAAGAAAATGAGAACGACAATTCAACGGACGAAGCCTTACAACAGCAGCCTTTAAGTAGCGTGCAGGCAAGTCTTATGGATTTTCTCGCTGAAAGCTTAGGTGGTGATGATCTGAGCATGTATATGCCACCTACTCTAATTGGAGCTGGAAAAGGAGATTTCTTTATGTCTGAAGCGCTGCTGGAGGCGCCTGGCACAAGTGCTGGCCTATTTGAGCTGGAGACTAACTTTGACATGCCGCCGCCTACAGATAATGTAGATAAAATAGAAGAGACTCCACCAAGTCCAATTGTTGAGCTACAAAAGTCCGTGTCAAGCAGCTCCGAGAGCGAAGAAGAGAATAAAGAGCTTATGGAAACAGAGCCACAATCAGAAGAGTGTGCCGATTATCAGCCACGCATTGTGCAGGTTACCAACTTTCAGGTTCAGGAGCAGCAAACGCCGCAGATCAAAGAAGAACAACATGTGGCAATCGAAGAAAACGAGCAGGCGGATGTGGAGGAGCCGGAAAGCAAGATAATTAGTTTGGAACAGTGTAAACCAAGCGGTTTTGTTCGACAGCCACGACGCAATTGGCCCTGGCTACAGGAAACCGAAGAGCAGGAGCCACAGCAACTACGACTTATGAGCGTCAACGAAGAGCAACAGTTGCATCAACAGCTTAAGAGGATCTTGGAGCACACCTCTAGCGATATTCCACCCTATGTGAGGCGTCTGTATCGCAAGTTGTGTCTGCGCAAATGGAAACGGGATCACAATCGTCCTATATTCAATCTGGACGAGCATGTTGATCCAACAGCGCGTGCACGTCTCCAGCTTGCCAAGCAGCATAAATCACAGATCCTGGATCGCTATCAGCTGCTGGAGCTAGGTAATCCAGACATTCGTAGTTCCTTCTATGCCAGAATTGTGGGCAGCACCGAGTATGAACTGTTTGAGTCACCATACACGCAACGCGTCCTGCAGCCCTTCATCTATCGCAGCCAAAATATGGCGCCGCCATGGCTACGCCTCATGTGTGAGCTACAGCATCGCGTGAATCATTCTTATCCCACTCGATCCACCATAGACTTTTGTTATGTCCGACCGCAGCATATTCCAGCAGTAAATGCGCTGCTTCAAAGCGTTTTCTGGCCGGGCATCGATGGTGAGTTAATAGTTCAATTTCTAGTCTGGTCAAAGATTATATATGATTGATTATATTTTTATTTTTCATAGTAAGCGACTGCCTCAGCTACCCGGATTATAGTGTAGTAGCTCTATACAAGAAACTTGTAATTGGCTGTGGTTTTCTTGTGCCCGATGTGGGCTACAATGAGGCATATATCTCGTTTATGGCTGTGCGTCACAATTGGCAGCGTTCTGGCATCGCTAGCTTTATGCTCTATCATCTCATACAAACCTGTATGTCCAAGGATATAACGTTGCACGTTTCCGCTAGCAATTCGGCAGTGATGCTTTATCAGAAGTTTGGCTTTAAGATTGAGGAAGTCATCGTGGATTTTTATGACAAATATTTGCCTCTGGAATCCAAACAAAGTCGAAATGCGTTCTTTTTGCGACTAATGAGATAAGGAATATGAAAAATAATAATTATATAAGTGCCAAAATGAGTAACTAAATAAAATTAAGACAAATACGTAACGTTTATTTAAGGAAATTAGTTTCCTTTTAACATTCTTTCGCTGATAAACGTTTATTTTTTTCCAAAATTGATTGTAATTTGTATATGCCGAAAAGTCTACAAAATCGGCTTGGTTCGGGCTTAAGCAAATATTTTCTCTTCTCGTCGCTTTTTGGTGACCACTGTGCCCGGTTTGTGTTGCGCCTCCGGATGATTTGTTAGCTCTGGCGGGCATGTGGAAACTGGACTTGCGGTGACGCACTGCTTTAGATCGTAGAATAGGCCGCTGTCGTCTTTGGTGACAAAGGAGATGGCTACACCCGTTTTGCCCGCACGACCCGTACGACCAATACGATGCGTATAGTCCTCAATGGATTTGGCCATGTCATAGTTAATGACAAGCGAAACATCCTTAATATCGATACCACGACCAGCGACATCGGTGGCCACCAAAATGTCCTTGGAACCAGATTTGAGTGATGCGAGAGCGTATTCACGCTGCTCTTGTCCTTTGCCACCGTGCAACGTGCAGGAATTGTAGCCCAGTTTCTCCAGACCCTTGGCCAAAACATCTGCACCTTTCTTCTGGTTGACGAAAATTATAACTGGCGGCTCGATACCAGCCGAAAGGATTTGCATAAGCTTCTTGCGCTTGTCGTTCTCGCCCATCATGTATACGATTTGGTTGGTACGCTCCGTTGGTTTACCCATAGATCCTATATATACGGTGGCAGGACGACGTAAATAGGAGCGCGCCAGACGCTCCACAGCTGGCGGCATCGTTGCCGTAAACATCACCGTTTGTCTGTACTTTTTCTTTGTGTGAAAGTTCTCCATTAGTTTCTTTTCATCTTCGGCTTCCTCTGTGTCCGGTTTGAGATTTGTCACAGGCATATACTCAAGGATCTTTTGTACATCGGGCTCGAAACCCATGTCAATCATACGATCTGCCTCGTCCAGAACAATGTAGGTACACTGATTCAACACCAGATAGCGATTTTCGAGCACATCGATCAGACGACCAGGTGTGGCAATCACAATTTCACAACCCAAACGCAAACGGAAGCCCTGCTCCTCCCTGGACAAACCACCCACCACTACGACAGTCCTAATGCCCAGGGGTTGGCCAAATTTGATGGTCTCCTCTTCGATTTGCTGGGCCAATTCACGAGTCGGTGCCATAATAATCGCATATGGGCCCTGATCCACATCCTCAAGACGTTCAATTTTGGGCAACGATTGAATCCACGATAGTAAGGGAATAAGGAAAGCTAATGTCTTGCCGGAACCAGTTTCAGCAACGCCAATAATGTCACGATTTTGCAGACCGATGGGAATAGCTTGACGTTGAATAGGCGTCGGCTCCTTGTAGCCCACTGTATCGATAATCTGGATAATTTCCGGTGGAAATCCAGACTCGTTCCAGCTACGGATGGGATTCGGTATCCTGCCACCCTTGATTGTAATATTGTAATCCTCACGAAAGATGCGCCAATCGCGTTCGGTCATCTCATCGTTGTCTTTTTCGGACCAGTGACGATCGTCCCACTTTTGTTTGTCTTCCTTGCGCTTCATTTTCTTCAGTCGAACCTTCTCTTGTTCCTTCTCTGCTTCGGTGCGCCGTTTCTCCAGCAAATCTCCATAGAATTTGCTTTGAGTACGCTTCTGCTCTTTTATATCGATGCCAGCGACATTGCCACGTCCAAAGAACTGAACATGATGACGCTCCTTGTATAGATTGTTGTAGTCAACGGAAGTATCCTCGCCTGCATCCCAATCGAAGACAAACTTGCGATCGTTGAGGCGTCGCACGCGACGCTTCTTCTTCACAATGCCTAGATAGCGTTCTCGTATGGCCTCCAGTTCCTTTTCCTTGTCTTTGTGTGTAAGATCCTCTACACGTTTGTTGTCTCTGTCACGATCACCACCACCACCTCTATCACCACCACCACCTCCTCTATCACCACCACCTCCTCTTTCACCACCGCCTCCACGATCTCCCCCACGATCTCCACCTCGACGATCACGCTGTTCACTTTTCGGGGGTTGTGCTGGGGGTGGCATTGACAGGGGTGGTGGGGCCGATGCTGTAGCTATGCCGCTGCTGCTATTCGGCTTGCTGTGTGCCATATGAATTTGTTCTCTGGCCGCATCTCGAGCGGCACGCATGCGCTCACCTTCCTCTTGGCGACGCTTTAGCGCCTCAGCAGCACGTTGCTCTTTTGTTAGGAAAACTGGCTTGCTGCGCGCCTCCTCGTCGCGCTTCTTCTTGTCCAGCAGCTCTTCAAGCGATAGAGGCTCCTTCTTAACCTTGGCATTTAGTTTTTGTTCCGGTTTGTCATCCTCAGGCTTTACACTTGTGCCCGATGATTCGCTTTTAGCTCCCGGATCTAATTTGAGCTTTTTTTCAGGCTCACCATTGCGTCCGGCTCGCTCACGGGATCTTTCTCGTACCGGTCTTTGACGCTCTGGAGACCGACCGACACGTCTTGCGCGATCCTCTCTGCAAATAAATATTAACATATATTAACAAAATTATATCTTGTAATAATATTATTTACCAACCTGGAGCGAGAACGTCTCTGTCTTCGATCCTTTTCCTTGTCGACTTGTCTGTCCCTTGGATCTCGCTCTCTCTGCCTTTGTCCATCTCTGTCTCTTTGCCGCTCACGTTCACGGTCCCGATCTCTGTCGGTCGCAGGAACAGCGCCACGTTCATCTCTTACACGTTCTCGAGAACGGGAACGCCGCTTTTTATCATTAACCATATCAAAAAATTAAATGCCCTTCGTAGTCAAACGTTTAGCGAAAACAAAACAGATGTATAAATTAGAGATGAGCAATACCGGCGCAGACGTCACTATATTCACACAATAAACAGTGACTCAGTGACTGGCCATGTATTGCAATGTGCTGAAGCAAACATACTGTGACTGAATATGAATTTTATAACGATCAGAATACAAACATACCAAACTTTATTTATTTGTAGTTCTATGTTTTGATAAGTTTTCGAACATAATTATGTCTATTTAATATCTCATTAAAAAGTCACAGCTTCTCTCATCTCTATCATAAAATACTACCGTAAATTGGCGTAAACACAAAAATCCCTATTTCAAGTATTTTAAATAATACTAAAAATACTGCAAAGTACCAATGGTTTGGCCAGCTGTGCTCTTTAAAAGCCCCGACCCTTTTGGGGCTATGGGGACCTCAGTTGTGTATGATTTCTCTGTGCCAACAGTCAAACAACAAACAGCGACGCTGCGACAAGCGACGCTTTGAACTAGAAAACAAGAAAAAAGAAAAGCAAAAGCAACGCAAACAAAAGAATCAAAACGCTGTGAAGCGGCCTAAATAACATACACACAAAGTAATTTCCGTGATTTGCAGCAATTGTGGGCGTCATTATAAGCTTTTATATTTGTTTGCTTTTTGTGTGTGTGTGTGTGTGTGTGCTGGTGACTTAATTTTTGACATCTAGCAGCTGGATGCAATGAGCATCAGCACAGATCAGGAGACTGCTCCTATAGCAGCGCAACGCAATGGCAGCGCCTCAAATATGTTTCGAAGCTTTGGTTCGCTTTTTGGAACTGGTGGAGGAACAGAGAGCGCACGTCCAACGACGCCACAATCCAGCGATGGCTATGTAGAGTTTGGAATGCAGGATCCCGAACGCAATGGACGCACTCTAGGCACATTCGCTGGCGTCTTTAGCCCGGTGGCACTTTCCATGTTCAGCGCTCTTGTTTTTATTCGTGTGGGTAAGTGATGTCAGCAAAATATAAAACACTTGTTGTTAAGCAAGCATGAATGTAAAACCTATTAATATCGTTCCTTACCGCTCTAGGCTATATTGTTGGAAACGCAGGCTTATATGTAACGCTGCTACAGTTCATCATCGCTTACGGAATTCTATTATTTACGGTCGCCTCCGTTTGTGCGATTTCCACTAATGGCGCTGTTGAAGGTGGCGGCGTCTACTGTAAGTATATATGGGCCGCCATGCATAATTCATAAGAACGATTATTTTTTTAAGCATTTTCTCTATGCTCCCACATAAAAGATGTGCATTGAATTAGCGTAGAGTCTTGTTTTGTATTCTTAAATTTTACTCTACCAATTTCAGTCATGATAAGTCGTACACTGGGCTTGGAATTTGGTGGCTCCATCGGCACGCTCTTTTTCTTTGCGAATGTTGTGGGCTGTGCAATGGCCATCTCGGGTTGTACAGAGGGCATCATGGATAACTTTGGGCCCGGTGGGCACTTCAATTCCACGCTGCCGGATAACAATTGGTGGCGTTTCCTGGTCAGCAGTCTAATTAATACATCCATGTTGCTGGTCTGCCTAGTGGGTGCCGCACTCTTTGCCAAGACGTCAGTGCTTATTTTGGGAATAGTGACTATTTGTCTATTTGCAACATATATCAGCTTTTTGACTGTTGGCGCCACCGATGATACGGTAAGATAGAACGACAGTTGGATTGTAATCAATCATGCAACTAAATCACCGAAGCGCTTATCAATATCTATGGACATTATAAGCTTTACTATTATGTAAAAAATATTCTTAGTAAATTTTTTATGTTTAATTTCATTAACTTTTTATCAGATAACGTCTCGGTCACTTTTGTTTTGCTGACCCCACAAAGTACCCTTTTAAGTTTGTAAAGTACAGTGATTAATGACTAGGCGGAACAACTAACTTTTCAAATACTAATGCCACAAGTATTTTAATTCAATGTTACTTAGTATAACAAACTTTTTTGATAATGAAAACGGCGCGACAAATGATTCACTGCTGATAAGCAACAAACCAAAAAACTATTGAAAAAATTATATCATAATATGTAATTAACAACTAAGTGCAATAATCTACTGTTATCTGTACACCTTATTCATATATATATATATATATATATATATATATATATATATATTTATTATTATGCATTATTCAACAGATACCTGTGCCGGTGGAGAACACAATATACAATGCATCGAAATTCCTACCATATACTGGACTCAGTGCACAAACTTTAAGTGATAATTTGGGATCCAGCTATGGACAGGATTATACATCAAATGGCAAATTGGCGGATTTCTCAACAACTTTCGGTGTGCTCTTCGCGGGCGTTACGGGCATTATGGCCGGTGCGAATATGTCTGGTGAACTGAAGAATCCCTCAAAGAGCATACCCTGGGGCACACTGTCTGCCGTCTGCTTCACCTTTGTCTCGTACATCATACTCTCATTTCTGATGAGCTGCACGACTCCGTCGGTGACAATGCGCAACAATTATTTGTTCCTGATGCCTGTAAATCTATGGCCACCATTCACGGCCATTGGCATTTTGACGGCAACCTTTTCGACTGGCTTAAGCAATCTGATTGGCTCCAGTCGCATTCTGGAGGCACTTAGCAAGGATCAGGTGTTTGGCTCGCTGTTGAACTTTGTGCTTCGTGGCACCTGGAAGGGTAACCCCATTTGTGCCGTCTTTGTCAGTTGGGTGCTTGTCGAGTGCATTTTGTTGATTGGCTCTTTTAATATAATTGCCCAAATCAATTCGGTGCTATTTATGCTCTCCTATTTGGCCACAAATCTTGCTTGTTTGGGCATTGAGCTAACGGGTGCTCCCAACTTCCGACCACTCTTCAAATACTTCACCTGGCACACTTGTCTCGTTGGTCTGCTGGGCACACTGATCATGATGTTTGTCATCAATGCAATCTACGCCTCCTTATGCATTATATTGTGCCTGATCTTGGTCATAGCACTGCATCTCTTCTCACCAGCCACACAGGCGGCACAATGGGGCTCCATTTCACAGGCTCTGATGTTCCATCAGGTAAGCATAAAATATGTTATAATCAATTGGAAAATTAACTCAATTTCCGTTTAACATTTTTTCAGGTTCGCAAATATTTACTTATGCTGGATCCACGGAAAGATCACGTCAAATTCTGGCGTCCACAAATTCTGCTCTTGGTCTCCTCGCCACGTTCTTGTTGTCCGCTTGTGGACTTTGTGAATGATCTCAAGAAATCCGGCCTCTACATTATTGGCCACGTCAAGCTGGGCGATTTTAATAAGATCGAGGATGAAGTCGAGAATCAGCAGTGGTGGTCATTCCTTGATCATATGCGCGTCAAGGCCTTCACTGAGGTGACCATCAGTCGCAGCATTCGCGAAGGTGTTCAGCATTTGATACGTTTGTCTGGCATTGGCGCTATGAAGCCAAACACCATCATTTTGGGCTTCTATGACAACGAGGCGCCTAAGGACTTCTTTCAAAAGTGAGTGGCTGATCGAATTTTATAAAATCTTTTTGATATTTTATATCAAACCCTGCCTATGTTCAGTGGCTCGTCTCCGTATAAAACGGATAGCTTTAACGATGGTGACATTGTCAAGTTTTCCATACGACGCGATGGTGAACCTAAACATTTTGAGGTGCAGGAATATGTACAGATCCTTTGCGATACGCTGCGCATGAAGAAAAATCTATGCCTGTGCCGCAATTTTCAGCGATTGGACAAGAACTTTATAACCACGTGCGTTAAATCGACAGTGAAAATTACTTGTTATATAAACTAATTTTATATAAATTTACAGAAGCAAGCATATGAAATTCATAGATGTGTGGCCTATAAACGTTTATAATCCCACATCGGGTGATCCTTTTGATGTGGTTTCTCTGTTTATGATGCAATTGGCCGTCATTATGTTGGCCAAGTGGAAACATCTGCGTGTACGCATATTTCTATGCGAGACAAATGAAGAGCGTACAGTGAGGTAAGGAAAATTGACTTTATTTGTATACATTTGACTCCAGCTTTTAATGTTTTTTTCCCACTCTGCAGCACATTTGAAACGCAAGCACCACAAATGGACATCTTCTCCAAGCTGAGACTTGAGCAATCGCTGAAAGAGTTGCGCATTAATGCAGATATTGTGGAGATTCAGGAATGGAGCAGGGATACAGAATTCACGCGTCATGCACGCATACTCAAACAGTTTACGGCACAAGCGGATGACGCATTGCTGGACGATGGCGATGAGATTGCTGAGGATAAATTGAATCATTCGCTGCTGTACATGCAGCGCGTAAATCAAATTATACGGGATCGTTCCGATCAAACAGCCTTATCATTTATATACTTGGCTGCACCGCCCAAACCCACATTGCCAGACTTTAACGACCGCAGCGCCAGCTATGTGGAGCTACTAAGCGAACTAACAGCAGAGCTGCCGCCAACGATTCTGGTGCACGGCGTTAGCACAGTGACCTCGACAACGCTCTAAGCACACAATACTCTTATGCACCCACTTTCTCTCTTGTGTGTGTTTGTTTGTTTTTATATTCTCACTGTTGAGATTGCAGGCGCACAGTGATAGCAAAAAACATTGCATATAATGGAGGTTAACAAGCCGTATTCACATACATACATATATTTATACACAAAAACTGGCTTTAACCAAATTAAGCTGGTTCTTTTGTTCGCGCTCTCTCTATCTGTATTTATCTGTAAAATGTTTTAATGCCTCTATGTATCTATAGATTATTATAAGCATATACTTGTATGTGTTGTGTGTAGGCTTAAAGCTATAGTAACTTATACAAAACATATTTATTTTATTCAATTCTAACTCATTTTATATTGATTAGCACACAGCAAAGACAACAATCCTCTAATATCATCGAAACACTTTGTACCAATTATCATATCACTAATTCTCAAGTTTACATCTACTTTTATATGAATATAATATACATACGAACATACTACAGCCCATCTTTTTGGGGCCCGATTTTACAAAATTGTGCTGAGTTCGATATTAAAACAATTTGTGATTGAAAAATCCGACAAAGATAAAAGTATTATTAAAAAATACATTGAGTAGCATTTAGATTTTGATTTCCTTAGGGGAATTCACAGGCGATTGAAAAACAGAAATTGCCTGCGAATAACTCGAACCCATATTTTTATTTATATTTTTACTAGAAATGTATTCAGTTCTTTCCATTAACATAATAAACAAAAGTAACTTAAACCATGACTTGAACTTTTTGATTGCAGTTTAAATATTCATGAATGAAATATTCGTGCCATTTCGAAAACAATTAAGAGAAAATATCAAGATGGCTATAAAGTTGCAATGAAACTCAGCTTAGAAAGTGCATATCATGCAATTGGTGCAATTCTCTATCCATTGTGCAACACATTCCACATTTGAGCCCACTTTCAAGAAGCCGCAAAGAAAGGTTAATTAACTCCACACTGAAAATCAATTCAAACAGTTGGCTGCATTTCTATAGAAAACGGCCAAAACAATTCCAAAACAGTGGATGTGCTCTAGCGCCAAGCATGGCTAAAGTGAACAAATGATGCGGAGTATTTCACACAAAGATCGAGATCAGATCCAAACAATGCCGACAAAAGGACATCATGAAAATCGTGACGTTTGATCTTGACGCTCGCTGACTTCTGACTTCTGATGATGACCCACTGATCGATGTGCCACGCGACCGCAGAAAAACTCGACATTATGCTGCAATTTCTAGCGAAAGACAGTCCTTTCGCAGGCTTAATTATTGGGTTTGCCCCGAGAACTGAGATCAGCTAAAGATCGACAACGCCCTCGTAGTGGGAAATTTCCAATTAGCATGTCCTGGATTACCTGCAACCAACCACATTTGGCCCAGTTGCATGTCCTTGTCAAAATAGCAACAATAGGCAAGTAGGCGGTTCTGGTTGAAAGTCAAGCAAGGGCATCTATCAAGTCAACAATAGAACAACTAATGTTAATCCCAATGCGTGTTTTCTGTACTCTCTCTCTGTCTCTTTTATAGATTAATCGTTTTCGTTGTGCGGATTATGCGTTGGCGCTAAATTGCGAAAATGCGATTAGAGAGGTCCACACAATGCATTGTTCGACTATTGCGTGAGATTTTTGTCTTTTGTCCCTGGGAAACTAGCAAGTGCTGCACTTGTCCTAAACCACAGCCCTTTTGTTTTCGCAGACAATGTGATCTTGTCCATTGTTTCTCTATTGTGTGAGAAGAACTTCAACTGAAGATCTTAGCCAAATTACCATGTAATATTCGAGCATTATGACTTTAATATACCATAGATATAATATTTGGGTTCTGTTTTCTGTGTAAATTTGTTTTGCTTTCTTTGTGACCAGCTGTGCCTAAAAATAAAGAAGAATAATACCAGACAGCATGTCTCGTTGAGGATTAACTTTTGTTTTTTAATCAAACACAAATGTTTCTTTTTAAAGAATTTAAATTGCACTTTAATTTTTAGAGCGTGCTCAAAGACTGCGCCTTGTTTCTTTGGAATTAAAACCCATGCCATAACTTAAGACCAACTTCACTGTAGATTCTATCATCCACGCTCCCTGCTCGTATCAGCGTATCCGTTAGGCTTCTTGACAGACCCAAAATGTGTCAGGCAATTGCAATGCTTATGAAAATTTATTAACACTTAACAGTGATTTGGAAAACAAACACGAGACGAGTTAAACAAATATAACAACAACAACAACAAAAAAAGAAAAACCCTTGAAAATCGAAGGTCCTTCGACTGACAGCAGGTAGCTTCTGCAGCGGCAGCCCTATTTGATGAGTATCATAAATAGTCATCACATAAATAGAGCGTTCCGTGACATTTATGACTCTATTGCGACTGCCGTTGGGTAATCCTTGTGTCCTTTGAACAAAACACAGCAAAACTTATCTTAATAAGCATTTAATGGTAGCGGTTAATGGGCGCACAATACAACACAGTTTCAAGATCTTTCAGTCTGGAGTTAGGCACAAAGACGAAGTGTTAAATGGCCAACTGATAAGTTTAACAAGTAAAAACAGCTAGCTGCAGGGTGCCAAATCGAAATCCTTATGTGATTCAGTCTGAAGATACGAATACAAATTCATTGAAGAAAAACCTAAAAGAAAAATCCATCAATTCTATTCTGCATTTCGCAAGATTTCCTTATGCTTAAATTTAATCGTGGGAATATCAATTTTAAAGCCTTTTTTCAAAGAAAGCGAACACGAATAAAATATTAATTTTGTGACCCAATAAAACACAATGCCTAAAATCGAAAGTAGTATAACAAAGCGAGTTAAGAAGCACTTGAATGCAATTCTCTCATGAATGGAGAAATTTAGTGCAAAGCACTTATTGTAGATTCCCTTCGATCGATCGCTAGACCACAGACATGCAAAGTAATTTGGCTACTGGCCAAAATATGATAGCCCACAATGCGGTTATGCGATCGTGTTTGACAACAAAAAAGGAGTAGAAGTCATGTTTTTGTATTCGCATAACAAAAGAAAAGGAGGTGCCTTTAATCTTTTGTTAAGCCATGATTGACCTTGGCAACAATTGTTTGACATATAAACTATAAATATATATATTTATATATGAACTAAAGTGCATTTATTATAAAAAGCTAATTGAAGTTGCAATGAAATGGAAGTTAAGGCTGCCAAAAAGCCATATATATATATGTTTATATATATATGTGCACCAAAAGAAAAGGTTGTTGATTGGTTATTAACATTTTGAATATTTTTTAAATTTAAAAATAGAATAAGAATATGCTTCTTTCATTGGACTTTTTGTTTGGGAAATGTTTTTCTTACGCATAGAAAATAATAAAAGTAAATTTAAGTTACTAAATTAGTGAAAAACCAGCGAATTTTTAAACTTTCTTCAAGTGTTTCATGTACAATAATTTGATGATGGTTGAATTTTTTTTGTGTTGTTAAGGGACGGTAGCAAATGCCAGGTCAAACAAAGCGAGTGTCTTTGGCTTTGTGGCAGATTCTACCCGTAGTGGCAATTAAACGTTTTGACCGCAAGCCAATATTTAGGGCACGGGTTGCACAGGTAGAGGCAAAAACAGGATCAGTTGCAAGGCAAAAGTAGCTTAGCGAATCAGGTAAGAGCATTTTTAACCTTGCTTTGAATGGCAGCCAATCAACGTTGACTGCTGCCTGCTGTTGGGTATTTAAGGGCCTTCAGCTGTCTGAGGCTGGATCAGTTATCCTTTGGCAAGCAATCAAGCAACATGTTGACGAACAACGAGCTCTTCGAGCACTTTTACTACAGCGCCGAGCATAATGAAACGGAGTTGGATGCAGATGATTTGCTCCATGGCAATTGCACACTTCAACAGCAGCTGGAGCAGTTTATGTATCAGCAGCAGGATAAGGATTTCAGTGGCAGTGCCGATAGTCTGTCCGATGGCACGCATAGTTGCTCCCTGGAGCTGTACTATGAGACGCCAGCGGTGCTGGAACTGGAACAAATGCTCAGTGCACAAACTCAGCAACAGCAAGTACAACAGCAACACCAGCAGCAGCAGCAGCAGCAAATGACTACCAGTGGCGCCTCCAAGTTCCAAACAAAGGCTGCCAAATATTGGCAGAAAACATCACGCAGCATACCCTACGAAACGCACGGTTATTCAAAGGCAATCTCTGAGGAATCAACGGAGATTGTTGGTGGCAAAGAGGTCCTGAAAAAGCGCCGACTGGCGGCCAATGCACGCGAACGTCGTCGCATGAACAGCTTGAACGATGCCTTCGATAAGCTGAGGGATGTGGTTCCATCGCTGGGCCATGATCGAAGACTCTCCAAATACGAAACATTGCAAATGGCGCAGGCGTATATTGGAGATTTGCTCACACTGCTCACACGGGACTATTGAGTGGGGGAAAGTGCGGTAGGGAGGGCAATGCAACCGGATGCGTGTTGTAGCAACACTTAAACCTAGTGTCAACTTATAAAGGCTGTTAGGACTTAAGTTTAATTTTTAAGGTTTTTTTTTAAAGTATTTTAAATAATTATTTATAGATTTATGTTAATCGATGATTTTAGAATTAAAGAATACTCAACAGTTTAATGATATTAATATTTTTGTTGTTGTGTGTTTAATCTTAGAAACATAAATAAAACTCAAAAATTTTCTAGTTTTTTGTACTGAATAAATAAATATTTTCATTGTAAATTTGCTCGAGAAATTTTACTTGAATAAAATGATTTTGTGATTTTTTTAATATTTGAGAAATTATTAATTTTAAGACTTACCTTTGAGAAATACTTTTTGAAGCTTTCATAAAAATAAATTATTCTCAATTTCAAAAAACATACTCGAATAAAGTTTAAAAATAAAATTGAAACTTTTGTTACCTCATTTCTTAAGCGTGTTTTAAACTCTTCCCAATCTTTCCGCTCATTAATTCACAAATTTTGACAGCGCTGCGTTGACTTGACGTCTTATATTTGTTACGGTTGTTTGAGTTGTTATCCTTGAGAGCGCACCGAAAATCCTTGAGTAGGCAGCACATCAACTAGGCAGCGGGCGTAACGCCCACAAAATGCAACGAAAAGTCAAAACAAGAGTTTGCCGACACGATTGATGAGTTCCGACTTCCGACACGGACAGTTCACATAAACCAAATCACTTCTCTAAACAGGAGGTGATTAAGTGCCGTGCAAACGTCAACAGGTAAACAACACTAGGCGCTGCCTTAGATCCTTTGCTCTGCAATAAATATACAAAAATAATGATTTAAACATAGTCATTTGTAAATCAATTTGTGGGCTGAACCCAGTCGAAATTAAAGACAACAGTTTTCAATTTTAAATATCACATGAAGGTTTGTATTTATACAACTAAATGCTAACTAAACATTTAAATATATATATATATTATACATATACTATGATTAAAATATTAACAGGGGCACTAGTATATAAAGCTAGACATAAATGGCTTGTTGCTCAGAAAATTACTTTTGATTTGAATTTCTTTACAAAATGTTTTTGTTTTTTGATTTGATGGCATTAGGTTATATGATATTGCAACCGCTTTAATCGAAGTTTAGAGCTGTTAAACGTTTTATGTTTAAGATTTTCTACCAAAATAGCAGGAAATATCGATTGAAAAACACAAAATATTTTTGAGTATAATCTAAATCAGTCTTGAAGTTTGTCTTAAAACAGTTAATTTTGTCACTCTCCCATGAATCGGTCATTCCAAAAAGCTAGTCCATATAATATTGCTCAAGATTAGTTCAAATAACATTCTCTAAGTCGATAGAAAGTCACCCATAGCAGTCGATTTGTTTAACGGTCATGTTCCAAGCATATACTAATATTAAAGGAAATCAATCTTTATTTAATTTTAATTTCATTTAACGAGTTTTTTTTTTTTTACCGAACAAATAGTTATTATTATTTTGTGTTTGTGTTGACATTTAGTGAAGAGCATAAAACTTTGGCTTAACCGAAGTTCATATAGATATAATTACATTTATGTATATTTACAATTATAGTTTGTATAAAATTTATTGCTGAGACCTAAAAGCAAAGGTTTGTTTAGTTAACTAATTGTTAAAATCAGATCTATAAGCTAAGGCAACTGTTAACTTAAAGGAATTATTTTTTTTTACATATATATGTTGTTTACAAGTCTTTAGAAATGTTTTTAGATGAAAGCCATTTGAAAATAACAGCTTTTGGATCGTTGACTTAAAAATTATCGATGCAATAAAAATCGCTACTGACCCTAATCTTTTGTTTTTGGGAAAGCCCTTGACCAACGTATTATTTATTTTTATGTCTTTGCTTGACAATTAAACAAAAGTTGAGCCCCTTTCAAACAACTCATCTAGTATTGCATTTATGGAAATTTTAATTGTTAACCATATCAATTTATTTGTTACAATATCTAGAGACAACTTTAGTGAAGAAGAACTGTTAATATATATTTATATATAGTATATGGATATTATAATATATCATGGAAATTGTAAAACGTTATTGCTTAAATATAGTCTATAGACAATTGAATTTACGCGTGCATCAGTAGTAGTATAGCATTTCTATGGGTGTAAAATTGTTTTCTCTTAAATAGCCAACGATCCGCAGCTTGCCGGGATGCTGGATGTCAATTAAAACTAGTATGTGTCATTAATGCGACATTGAGTTAAATCCAAATGAGATAAAAACGGCTAAAAACTAAAAACACTTGCAATATTTATCTGTGTGTGTATGTGGTTTGGTTGTGTGTGTTAATGTATGCGTATAGTATCTATAATACGTGTAATTACATCCAAGGTTTACCACGCATGCGCCTGCGTCCACCAGGACCACCGCGCATGGGGCCAGTACCACCACCGCGTGGAAAGAACTGACGTGGTCCACCAGGACCCGGGCCTGGCCCCTGACCATCAAAGGGTCCAGGCATACGCGAAAAATTTGGCCTATACGGCCCCGACCAGCCACGACCGCGTTCACGACCATGATTCATATTATCGGGACTATTGTTAAAAGGCTGAAATTGTTGGTAAGGTCCACCGGGAAATGGCGGCCTGGGCGGTGGCGGTACACCGACAGGGCCATTGTTGCCCTCGTTGCCGTTCCATGGCATTGGGGGTTGCATTTGGTTCCATGGCTGCCCTTGTTGTTGGGGTGGTAAGGGAGGCTGCTGCTGCTGCTGCTGTTGTTGTTGTTGCCCATCGTCCTGCATGTCCTGCATGTTACCAGAATTGACAGAACCTAGAAAATTGTTGGCAGCATCCCATTGAAATTCCGGCGGCGTTTCCAGCAGCACTGGACGCGGTGTTAAAGTGCCATTTGCATCCAGTTCACTATCAACGTTTTCCAGCTCTGCAAGCGCATTGAGTTCTGTATGGAAATGTTAACATTTTAACAACTGCAACTATAACTAAAAAAAAAAACAATCTTATGCTGCTTGCTATTCATTACCTAGCTGAGAATCTTCCAAGTCCTCGTCAGACATGTCCATATCAATTACCATATCAGCTGGATCGTAACGTGCTGAGCTATCGACACGATCCGATTCGGATGAAGAGCCTGCAAATACTTTTGTTTATTTACTGCAAGTATATATTGATTTCAGTTTGTTTGTTTCTTACTCGCACTGGATTTTTGCGGCGAGTTTGTTTTCTTAGCAAAGGTACCCGGCGGTGCCATCATCGGTGAATTATTGCCCAAACTGCGTATGGCACTGCCTGCTTCCTCGCTCTTTGCTCTACCAACGTGACGATAGTCCACATCCTCAGCACCGCCAAAGTCCTGCAAAGCAAAAGCGATGTTTTGTTTATTATATATTACAGATTAGGAAATCTATACGAAAACGCACCTTTTCTACGCCACTTGGCGAACCTGTTAGCGATATCAAATTCCTATGATCAATGTCAACCAGTTGACGTGTTTGCTCATCGCTTATCGCTGATTTGGGTCGAAAACTGAATGCCGGCGGCAGTTGAATCGTTCGATGATCAACATCTTGTGCACCCAGTGCAGCCACATTGTGATGCTCACTGTACTCGATGGGTGCACCGCTGCCCTTGCGCTCAAAGTGCGGCGGTGAGTGCGGCGTAGCTTGTATTGGCGGCGTATAGCGGGAGCTTGTGCCGCTGCTATTCAAAGTGTTGTCTAGCGGCGTCCACGTCATGCTCATGTCCCAGGTGCTATTGAAATCATCTATGCTGTTCACCATTTCCGTCGGCAATGGTGGGGGCGGTGCCATCGAATTGCTGCTGCTGCTGATGTTTAGAGGCGCGGGCGTATATTGACTCTCTGTTGGGTCATAGCCGAGATGTTGTGGTGGCGGTGGTGGTGGCAAAACACCCCCATAGCCCGACTGCACTAGACTCGGATTATATTCCTCGGTGACATTGCTCGCGTTGATGTCACTACCGCCGAGTCCTGGTATGGCACTGCCATTTCCATTGGCATTATTATTGCTATAGCCGCTGCTGTTAAGTGGCTCGGGCTTATAATAACCTGCACCGGGCGTATAACTCTCATCATCCGAACGTGAACCTATCACCTCAATGGCACTGCCACTCGACTCCCGCTTAAAGTCGTTTATATCAAAGGGCAACTGACCGCCATCCAAGTAGGTAGCAAAGCCATTCAGGCCGCTACTGCTGAACATGTTCTGTGGTAGAGAGAAATCAGAAGAGCTACTATACAGGATACTTCCCAATATATTCTTTTTCTGAACAACAATAATTATAAAAAACCAAATTAGTAATTGAAAGTAAATTTTGAAGAGATATAAAGTGAAATCGATTTTGAACATGTACTAAAACTACATACAATTCTTTAATTCAATCAATTTTTATTTATATTTTTCATTAGAGCTTACCACGCCCAGCGGTGAATTATTTTCATCCGGCAGCTGAAGATCTGCATCGCGTTCTGGTGACGGCGCATTAATATCCGGTGAGGGTATTGGACTTGACAACGTAGGTATCACCTCTTCCAGCTTGCGTTTAACAATTTTTATGCGTGTGCCAAAGCTTTTGTAGGCCTAAAATTATAGTGTTTTTGTTTGTTTATCTTGAGACATATTTATTTGTATATATTTTTCTTATACTCACACTTGCAACTACTTTGACTTCGCGTCCCTGATGCTCATAGAACTTCTTTGCCGCATCGATCGACTCCATTACCGCCTTACGACACTTGATCTCATTCTGCAGATTCTTGTTATATGCACTGATAAAGGCTACGCAACGTTCGAGATCCTTTTCAATGTCACCCGAATGGCTTTTGTCCTTTAACTGCTGTTTAATCGCCTCCAGTTCGAATGTTGGTGGCTTCGGTAGCTTCTTCATGCTCTTATCCGTTGTATCAGCAAGCTCAACACATTCTCTGATTTGGGCAATTAGAGTTGCGTTCTGATACTCATTGCTGGGATCGGTGCTGGCTGGCGCTTTCTTTGGCGTCGCTATGTTGAGCAGACCGCTCAGATCGCTTAGAAATTCCTCATTGTAGATTTCACGCTGCTCCCAGATCTTAAAGATTCGCAAGATTTTGCCCTTGACGCGTTCATCACTGTGGAAAGAACAAGTTGCAATTAAAACATATTCTGATATTACAGGGTATATCCTAGTCAGTCAAGTTTCTACATACCGCACCATTGTTGTTGCTCTCTGCAGTGCCGTTGCCCAGCACTCGACAAATTCGTAACGCTTACGCTTGCTGTACTGAATAACATCGTTTGCCAGGTAAAACAAAACTAAACGATGATCCACACGAACTGTGCGTAGAACGGAAAATCACAAAGTTATAGCTACATATTAGAGAATTGATAAGTTTTTGAACGCACCTCGTTTAAATACGTTTAACCAGCATTGTATGATCTTTTTGTGATAGAGGCGATGCTGCAGGCACCAGTTGGACATTTGCTGAATGCTTTCTTGTGTATCCTTCAGTGCCTCTAGGCGTGTCTCAAAGAGCTCCTCATCGAAGACTTCAGTTGCTTTGGACATTTTTGATGTTGTTGATGTTTTATTATTGTTTCAATGCATTACACTGACGCCAGTTTTGTTAACAGAGCGTCGCGATAACTTTTACAATGTTTTTTTTTTTTGCGCCCAGTTACCCTCTGCAGCGACTTTTCTCTTCACTCTGTTTTTTTTTTTTTTTGTACAGGGCCACACAAACACGCGCAAATTTTTTTAGATCACATCTAGAGAGTTTGGCGGGGCACTTGAACTAATTGCATGTTGTTAGGTAGCTGCGGCGTAGCTAGGCTTAAGTTTTGCATATATTTATAGCACAGGTTGCACGCGGTTTTCGCCAATTTTGTTGTTTTTCTTGGGAATTGTTTCTTGAGCAAACATGCTACCACAGTGAGCAAAGTAAGATTCTTATCCAACACTGAAAACAGCTGCGGGCACCCACAAATTTTAACATTGGCTCAAATGTTATTGGCAGCGTTTACAAATTGCATCGACCAACTAACATAGTTTCTTAGTCAATAAAAAATTGATAAATGTTTTTGTATGTAATTATAATTATAATAATTACTTTTAAATTCAGTGCGGATCAGTAAAATTTATTTAAAAGAGTTTAAGAAAGGGCTTCAAGTGATTTCGTGATTGTATACGGCGTTCAGGTCAAATAGAAAAATTTTGATTTGAACAGCAGCTTAGCAGAGTCATAACAGGACAGCTGTTTGGTTCATTGAGATGCAGAGTGACCGGCTTCTTAGCATTAAAAATATAATTTGAGTAGCGGCTTAAAAACAAAAGCGCTGTTATAAAGCCTTTAAAATTTAATTATAAAGTTCGTGAGAAACCAATACAGAAGGCACATCAAGCATCTATGATAATATATTTGACCAATATGAATGAATAACATTACACTATTTAAAAAGTCCGCGCATATTTGCATCTGCCAGCGACCCGCAGGATAAACATTTAGTATTTTTTGACATTTATTGGAGATTCTTTGTTTTAGGGGCACGGTGCATTGCAGGTGGCGCCTTTTTAGCGTCAGTTTCATTTGATAAGCAGTTGCAGCAGGTAGTGTACATAACGCGTTTGCAAAGTTATCGCGCGTAAACTTTTTCGCGTACATATTTAATAATCTTCGGCTCATTGCCGGCGGTGATAACATAAGCGTATTGCAATTGATAACGTGCGCGTGGGTGTAGCACTGTTTCTGTTCTCTTCATTATTATTGTGTCTGCTACAGTTATAGCTTGTGTGCTTGTTTTTCTTAACCGGCATATGGCGTCTGCTTGGCTGTTTTGTTGTTGTTGGTTGTTGTTATTCTTGCAAAACCTCCGCGGGCGAGCAAAATACGAGATTAAAACACAAATTGAAAACATAATTAAGGCATCATTTTGCTTAGCTTGCACCAAATGCGCATTAAATGATTTTTGTTCGTTTATCTAGTGCTTCTCCAACTGTAAAGTGCTTCGATTCGGGTTTTTTGCACGTCCTTCAGGGCCATTGGAGCCCACGTAATTATTCCTGATTACTTGGCATAGACGACAACCAAACAACAACAACAACACGAGAACAGTAAATAATTCCCATGCTGCGCTACTGACCCAGTGCCGCCAGTCGCCTTTTGATTGGTTGGTCCCAATGTCACTAAGCGAAAGCAAGCAAAAAAATAAATAAATAAAAGAACAACAAAGCAGAAATAATTACGCTTCAATTTGCTGCTCCCCTTAGATTTTCACTTGATTAAACCGAGAACATTAGAAAACAAAAAGAACATTCGCTTAAGTGATTTTTGCCTGAAAGAGAGGCGCGAATAATAGGACAAATCAGTTAAGTGACATAATTAAGAGAGCCGCTATTTAATAAAAAGGTAAGTCTTAATGCCTTTATTTATTCAATGCTTTAAGACTAATTTATTTTAAATTGTTGGCTATCAGTTTTAAGAACTTAAATATAATTTTATTGATAAAACGTTAATATTTTATTGATTTAAAATTTTGAAAATTAATTTTTGTTTGAAAAAAAATACCAAAGTACATATTTTAAAATATACAGCTTATTAAGTGCTTCAACAATGACAAATATAACGGTGATTAGAATAATATTATGTAGTATTTAATAATAGTTGCTCTTGAAGTAACAAAAAATAATAATTACTTCAACTTAAACTTGAAATTACGTTAACGGATGCTCAAGTTAGCTAAACTGCGCACATTCACACCTACACACACGCACACTATCTGCAAATCCTTTTGCCCACACACACACACAAACCTTTGACCCATCTAAGACAATAAATTATAATTAGAAACTAATTCAGCGAGCAAAGCTAATGTTTAAGCAGCATTTTCACTTCTCGCTGGTAACCTGATTTTCCAGCTGTCCCTTGGCAGGATATGCGCACATTTATTAATTAGCTGTCGACAGTTTTTCTCCCTTTTACTATTATTTTTTTTCAATTGCCTTTAAATACTCAACACTCCAAACCACAAACAATAAACAACTGTCCTTCAATTGCGTCGCAATTTTATATAGCCCATTGGGTCTTTGGATTCCTGGAAATGCTATTTAAACAAAAGGCACGTAGTAATTACATATTGTTCCCATCATTTTCTAGCATTTTATTGGATACTTTATTAATTGTAACAATCAAATCAAAATTATAATTAATAAATTAACTTTTTGCAGTTCTTAGTTTTTTTTTCCATTTCATTTAACAAATTTCACATTTGATTTGTCTGCCAGCCAATAAAAATATTTGTGGCATACTTTTCAGAGTTCACTCATGCATTATTTCCATGCAAATAGAGAAAAAAAAAAAACATATTTGTCATCGAACGTCGCATCGTAACGTTATGCCATTGTCTGCTGCGAGCACAAATATCATTACTAAACAAACTACGAATGTCAACAAGAGGGCAGCTTATAGTTTTATTGACAAATATACTTTAAAGTTATAGTTTGATAAAGAAGCTTCTTACAAACCATATAAAAATATATTTCAGAGACATATTTTAAATTGTAATTATTTATTGTGCGCTTGAAATTCATCGAGCAGCCCGTGTGAGTGATAAGCTCACAGTGTTTGCGTCCTAAATGGAACAGCATCCGGCATAGAAATACGTCATTCCGGCCAACGCGAACATAGTAAACAAGTTTGCGTCAAAGAGGATTAGGAAAAGGTTGAGACTAGTTGTTGTTCGGGTTGCTCTTTGCTTATTGCGTTTTGCTCCTGTCGTGAATAGTTGGCTAGATAAATGTGATATAAGTGAAAACCAAGCGATTATCCTGCGAGAATTCAGTAACAAGTTCCCTTTTGCAGCAAGGACATTTACAGTGACAAAGGAAACAAGCGCAGCCACTTAATAAGTCGCCATAGCGCCGCCTTATGGTAAAACGATGATGGCATAATAATAATAAGCCGCAGGGCATCCTTTTTAATTCCATAAACTTGACTTGCCGACTCAATACGCAGCTCATCCTTTGTTCTTTGCCAAGTCGTCATTTCTTATTATTATATTTCCCCCATTAAAAAGCGCTTAATGCACATCGTTGGCATAATTTGTTAATTGTATATGGGCTACAAATACCCTACATTAAATAACATACCAAATCGTCGAAAGTTTTCTCCCAAATCTTTTTCTTTTGCTGATATTTTTCTTTCAGCTAATAAACGTTTTGCGTTCCAAGCGGCATCCTGCGCAGCTTGCTGCCAAATGCCTGCTACGTGACTTTCGCGGCACGTTTGTCTGTGTGCCACTCGCTTCAACTGTTCCACTTTCAATGCTCACTTTTTGCCAAATTGTCTTGTGAGCTAATGTTGCTGCTTTGTTTTTGTTCTTGGGAATGCTGGTGTTTGTTGTCATCATCGTTGTTTGCTCTGCTCTTCGATGGTGTCCTTGCATAGCACTTGACCAATGTTGACGTGCCGTTTACAAGCTCGAAAGATAGTAGGGTATAGTATTAAGTGAGAATGTACATTTGACATAGCAAGAACTTTAAAATGGTAATATTAATTTAAAAACAAATATGTTAGAAATGATTTTTTAGAAAACAAAATTATTGTGCGTTTAAAAAGGATTTCTAAGATATGATATGATAAAAAAGAGGTCATTTAACAGATAAATTCTAATGTTTCCAGCAAAATCTCCCCTCTGTTCTTGTTGGTTTTTGAATGCGTAGATTTTAGCCGCTTTAATTCAGTTCCTGATTTCGAGTTCTTCTACTCGAACAGAGCAAAGCACACACGTCAGCACTTTGAGCACGTTTTATTTTAATGGTTCTCTTGTGGCGCATTTCCTTTTGCTTCAAATTGAAGGACTTCTTGTCTCTAGGCTTGCTAAAATACTATTGTATTATTTCAGGTTTACTTACAATGTCGATAAACTTTTACTCTATTTGATTAAATGTCAAACGCTTTTGTACTAGAATATCTATGAACTTGGATTGCATTTTGGCCATGTTAGTGCGTTGTTTGCCTTTTTTGTCAAAGTGTTTATTGTCTATGCAAAGTTTGCTAGCTGACATTTTTTATTTGTGATTTTTTGACAATGGTTTTTCCATATTTTACTGTTTATAATAACTTTAAAAAAAACATTTATAAAATTGTAACTTAATTTTTCATATTTTAAACAGTTTTGAACTTTTAACTTGTCGTTAAACTGCCACAATAGAATTTTCAGAGTTATTTATTCCCTTTTTCCGCAATGATCTTTCACATTTTTTCTTGCTATCTGACAGTTGTCTGCTTTTTTCTAGGTATGATAAATGTTATGATTTGCATGCAAAAAATGTTAAAAATGCACTCGACGAGTTTGCCAGTTAAAAAAGAACAAAAAAACTGATGCAAAATGTTGCTGTCTTTTCGTTCTGTCGCTGTGGAATGCAATTGAAAAACGCCTTGCTTCATTTGCATATACATATTTGCAACATTTGCTTTTTCCACGTTAATCTCACTACATTAATCATATATTCTCGGCATAAGCTTCATTTCATATTTTCATGCTGAACGCATTTTATAAAATTCCAAACACACATTGCCACAAGCTGTTGAACAAATCGAGGACATTGAAGGTACTTTAAATTGACCACGCTCTAAAAAGCAAGGACATGCTGCCAGTGTCTCTTTTTATGTCCTTTTATTCGTATATCAATATCAATTGTTATTGCCTTCGATTCGCTTCAACACTTTTTACCAATGTCATTTCGTTGCTCCCATCTTGTTCTCGCTTTCTATTTATGTCCTTGAGCCACTTTTATTTGACAGTCGCTGAAATTTTCACCCCAAAAATCACTCCAATCAATTAGAGCTGTTTATCTATTTTAGATTTTTATTTTTCGCATTTTTCCTTTTTTTATCCCTGAACAAAAATACTTTTATGGCATTTTATTTGTTTCGCTTGGCGATAAACGCTAAAAGCGACACTGCGTGTGTAAGTGCCTGGATTTTGTGCGTGTGTGTGTGTGTGCGGCTTTTGTTAGTTGTTTTGGGGCTGTTATAATTAATCATCAACAACAACGACGAACAGGTGACAAGCTGGAGGATTTTCCATGGCTCATCTTAACGCATTATTGTAAATTGTGTTGCATACTTTTTGGGCTAGAAGTAGGGAACACAAAAGCCAGCCAGCCAGCCGTCATTAACTTTAGTGACATTTATAACATTTAAATCATTTATACTGTGCTTTGTGGCTCATTAATCTCTTTAATATGACGCAACAGAGTGTTGCCTTTATATGATTAAGACAGGGCTATGAACCTTTTACTGTTGAGGAAGTTTGAATGGAAAAAGATTGGGTATATTTATATCAAACACTCATACATCAGATGCAGCTCATTACTTTTTTGTTACATAAACCAATCATACTTTCTACGAAAAAAAACACTTTGAATCTTGCCATTTGTCATAAAAATTTAATGATGTCCTGCAGAAAAAAAAAAACATACTTTAATTAGGCGCTAAACAAGCATCAAAAAGAAAGAGGATACAGTTGATTTATATGTGAATTTGGCTACGCCCACTTCACATTAACTAAAGTGTGTCGCCTCTTTGGCTTTTATGTCATTAGGCAACTTTTTGAGAACCGACTTGTGGCAAGAGTTCGCGTACATAAATGCGAATTGTAATTAGCCAACAGTTTGGTAGCTTTGAAAATTTTGCACTGTTTCTCTCTCACTCTTAATGCTAATTGGCTTTTAATGCCACACGCAAAAGTTTCATGTGGCAACATTCGAGCCGCAAGATCGTCACATGCTCGAGCACTTACCATATATGGAATGGGAATGGAAAATCTTGTGAAATATGCTACCAATCCTTTCTAAGCTGTGAGCTTTTACTTAAGTGTATTCAAGGATTGCGAATTATTTTGTGTTGGAATCAAAATTGCGCACACGCGCCGCAGGATACCAAGACGACAAAGAAGGACGAGGCAGAAGTGAATGACAAAAGCCATTGAGAAATTGAGAGGAAAAATGCCAAAAGACAATTGCTTTTGCATTTATCCCCAAAAATAAATCGCAACGAAAAATATAAGCCCACAAAGACTTACCCTTTAGGCCTTAAATGCCATTTACAAGATTTGCATGCTATTCACACACACATTCAAGGAGAGACCTGTTATTCCTGTCATGTGCTGTCCCCCGTAAGCCAAATACAAAGTTGGCCTAAGCTTTTTGCCAGTTTAGCAACAATTGAGGGTGCTTCAACTTTTCTGTCAAGTTGGCAGCGTTTCAGATGAGTGTAAATAGTTAAGGTAACAAACTAAAATTGGGTTGAGATAGAAAAGGAAATAAGTAATGAAACTATACATAGTTTTTCCTCTATAAAACAAAGTTCACTTCATTCTAATCAAAACATTATTCATTTTGCGTTGACAGAAGATAAAAAGTTAGCGTAACGAACACCTTCAAGCTATCAACGATCTTAACTGGTTTTTAAAAGTCTATCTTTACTAGCAAACGATAGAACACAAACACTTCGTTTTGTTCATTGAACTCTAGTCAACGTTTGTTCGCTGCCAGGAGCAGCATTTCAATGCTTTTGCTGTGTGCGTGCGTGTGTTTGAATGTACTAGCACAGTGCCTGTGAAAAGTATACCAACGAGATGCAAATGAAATTGTTTTGCCTTTTGGTTTTTGTTTTGTTTTTAACAAATGTCGGAAATGTTCATTGCTTGTGTTGGTCTGTCGCTTTGTCGGCTTTGTGGGGCGTGCATTTATTTATTTTGTTTTGAATTTCATTTCATTTTGTGGCTGCGCCATTTGCTTATACGAGCATACAATTCTATTTATTTTATTTCCAAGTTGCCCCTTGCCAAATTTGAGTGTGTTATTTTAACGCATTTTAAGCAACTTTGCATTACAAATGTTTGGCCCGAGGCGTGTTTCAGCACAAAATGACGCGCCACAATCGCTGCCCCCGCCTTTTTATACCCTGAACCCATAAAATGGGTAAATCAGGGTATAATGGTTTTGTGCAAAAGTATGTAACAGGCAGAAGGAAGCATCTCCGACCCCATAAAGTATATATATTCTTGATCAGCATCAACAGCCGAGTCGATATAGCCATGTCCGTCTGTCCGTCCGTCTCTATGAATGAGTAGATCTCAGAGACTACAAAAGTTAGAGACTTGAGATTTTGAATATAAGTTCTCCTATACCATAAGCAGAACAATTAAATTGTCGATAACTATTCTGGTTTCCGATATACACATGGAATCGATTACAAAAAATATTATCGATAACTATTCTGGTTTCCGATATACACATGGAATCGATTACAAAAAATATCGAATTTTGTTTAAATTGATCATTATTTGAAGCATACAAGGAGGTTTTTTTTTTTTTTTTTAGATGAAGCGTGGAATCCGTACAATGCAGAAATAGTATCATAACAACACATTTATAAAATAAATAATATAACCAAACCTAAAAGTAAAATACTTACTGCAACTGGGTTCAGGGGCTCTCCCGACTAAAGCCTTCATACTTGTTTACTTTGAAGTGCTTGAAATTAACAAATGCATATACCCTGTAGTTTTGTGAAGAGTTGGAAATAAGAAGGTTACTTTCATTGTCAGCAGTTCTGTCATTTTTAAAACGCCAATATTGGATAATAAATTACTATAGGAATTAGGATTTTTAAAGTACTTTAAGGTACGTTCTTGTATAATAGGGTAGCTCTACTTTCTCTTTCAGTCATATTTAAGAGCTTTTAAACTGTTCGTCCATTTGCATGGAAAAGCCATTAAAAGTGCGCCAAAATAAATAAATGAAACGTTTTAGCGTTTGGAGGCCGTGTGAAAAAACTTCGTATGAAAATATATACACGATTTGTTAAGTGTCAGGATGGACAATGAATGGGCATATTAACGCGTTGCTAAAGTAAATTAAGTTAGCATATAGCTAGAGTACCCAAGAGTAGAAAAATGTTACACTCAACAAATAAAACGCATCTGTTTCACTATTTGAATGCCCAAAATGGGTTCAAGTGTCGACTAGTTGAAGGGATAGATAGCTAGACAGCCCGACAGATAGAGATAAGATAGTCAGCAATAATTTAATTAAATAGCTAAAAGGCTTGATAGTTGTACACACAAGAATGTGTTTGATAACCTAATCTGACTTAAATTGATGAACTTGCCATTGCCAGGCAACTAAACTCAACTCAAATCAACCCAACTGACAGAACCATTAACAGCAAGGACCCTTACACAGTTAATTTGGCTATATTTTACACACTCAAACATATGTTTTGTTTATTGCATAATTTGTTGTTGTTGTTGTTGGGCCTATCACCACACATTTGATCCTTTCTAGGACCTTCGCCCATGTGTGATTTATGCGCAGAGGTATGACTTTATCTGCTCGACATTTACATAACAATGTATATTCTGGATGTGTGTGAGTGTGTGTGCCTGGTAATTTATTGATAAGAGTTTCGCTGTGTGTGTGTGTGTGTGTGTGGCACGTGTAAGCTACACCACCTCTGCCCCCCGTTATATCTATCAAAAACATAGAAACAAAACAAAAGGTAGACAAATTAGGAATATATATATTCGGTGCATTTCCATAGCCGCATAATGGTTCCCATATGTAGTATAATAAGCCCTTGATATAGGCACAAACTTAATACGATGATACGCCCAATAATTATGTTGATTTGTTGCGCCGAGAGATCCAACTAAGGCTTAAATTTATGGGGGGCTCGTGACGGCTGCTCGTTAACGTTTTTGGCTTGACCATTTATGAGCCCAACTCAAAGCGATGTCAATAAATGTTGAGCAGGTGTAATTGGCCTCTAAGTGAATTTACATGTTTTGGCCAACTCAAATAAAAAAGGGACTATATAATTTAATAGTTGGCTATATTGTATGCTTCTTTGCTCTTAACTAATTGCGTGCAGCAACACCGCTGAGAAATTAATGCCAATTTGGGAATTTATTGGACGAAAAGTTAAAAAAAAGAAAACACAGAAAGAAAAAGATTTGTTGTTTCTTGAATTGTTTTCGATAGAAATAAGTTTTTGAAGAATGAAAAATTTTTAAAAACTGTGTCAATGTAAATTTTTCCTTTTAGATTTTTTTCGATTTTTGTGTAGAAATATTTTCTTTTATTATTTTTTTTTAATGTTTTCAAAAAGCAAAATATTTTAACTAGCTTCCAAGGCGCATATTCTAATGCAATTAACTTTTTATTTCAAGTGTACGGAGTTCAATTATCGCATGTCAAAAACTTTTTCCAATTTTGTACATTTCGCCTTGAAAGTTTCTCAATTCTCACAAAAAACCACAAAGCGTAAATTGAGTGAAATTGGCAAAGCAATGCAAAAGGACAATAGGACAATTACTGAAACAAAAGTCGTGTCGATTGACCAAAATTATGAAAGCCTTCGAATGAAGGACATTTAGTAGGAAAAGATATCTTTTCGTTACGTTTATTTGACGTCAAGCGCTTTGTCGATCAATTAGTTAAAGCGCTTTTGTTAAACAAAAAAGACGGAAAGAGGGGTCGGTCAAAGGGTTAAACAAGAGTAGGGAGAGGGAAAGGGTTTATTTGTCAAGGACTTTTGTGTTTCTGTCATTTGCATGGCTCATGGTGCTCTTTGCTGCTTTTAATTTATAAGAGTGTTGATGGCAGAGAAAAACAAAAAATGTGGGCAATTATTGTAATTGAAATTTGGCACCAAAGATGACATCATTTAACAATTAAAACGTTGAGTTCGAAAAGGAAAAGTAAAAAAAATTCAAAAATTTGAAAAATTAAATATTTTTTAAACGCAAGTTAAATTAATTTCCAGGCCATAGTAAATAGTGTAGCCGGTTCTTTTGATATATTTTAATGTCCTATTTTCTTATTGTTTACAAAATCAAGTTAAGTTGGGTGCGTTTCGATCTTATCGAATCACTTTCATCTCTTCGATAGATCGATCTACAAACCGTCGCATTCATCCGGTAGTATACCGATCTGTGGTACTACCACGTACTAATAGTCAACTCATTGTTTCTGCTAGAATAAACTTCTACAAAATTAACTGCATTAGTTAAGCATCAGCACGATTCCCGTTCCACCACAAAAAAACTGAATTTCAAATCTTGACAAACTTACTAAAAAGTTTATCTTCTTCACTTAAACCGAAAACGCCAAATCATTATGCCAAAGCAGCCTCGAACAAAAATTTGGCAAACAATATTTCATATATTTTATTTTTACGATGCGTCATTGATTTGATTTTCAATTTAACGTTCAATGAACTTGTTAGCCCACCGAAATTGTTGTTGTTGTTTGTTATTGGTTTGTAAGTATTTGGTAAGAGTATACAGTTCTCATTAGATGGCCATTGATGTGTTTGTCATTTATTTAAACTGCCGAACAGCAGCAGGACACATGCTATTAAGCCGGAGATATCTCATCCTTCTCTTTTTATTTTTGTTGTTGTTTGTGATTTATGAGTGTTCTGTCTTCGTTGTCATTTGTCCGGGTTCGAAGCGCATCCCAAAGAGTCTCTAAAGCTGTGTCCAGAGTCGTTAGCCTTAAAAGTTTTAGCTGATGTGTGTGTGTGTGTGTGTGTGTGTGTGTGTGCGGGGCATGTTGTCATCCCGGCTGCCAAACGGGGCCTAATGACGAACAAATTCAATAACTTTTAATGAGAATTTATGCTTGTTTCTCTATGAACTATCCATGTACTTAAGCATAACTATTTAAAGCATTAAATTTGCTTTTAAAATTTCAATTTGAGAGATTTAAAATTGTTTGCTTAATGCAATTTGGCTCCATTAGTGGCTTTTAGTGCTAGCCATTTTTATTTATGGTCGAAATGTTATTATGTTTTTGTTTTGCTTGTGTTTTTGCTGAACTAAATTTGATTACGAAATCCTGCAGGGCATTGAATTAAATTAGCTGCACTCTAATTGACCTGGCTTAAATGCAACTGTTAAGCACTAAAGAGTGGGTAAAATGCGGACCATAATGAAACTTTAATGGAAGTTAAAGGTCATGTGTGGATACATTAACTGATTGCAAACATTTTCATCCTTACAATAAGTGCTTTGTATCAAAATCCTGATTCAGTATTAATAATAGTTGGGTAACCTTTTTAATAATCTCTTTGTTAAGCGCTATAAGCCCTAAACTAATTCGTAAATAACACAGACAAGTTGCGTCATAAACTATTGCATACTTATAAGGGCCACGTACAGGATGCTCAAGTCGCTAAGCATAATTTAATTGTCTGGCCATCGAAGTACGTTTACAAGAATAACAAGAAGAATAAGACGCCTGAGCAATTAACACTTGCCAAAACTTGTTAATGAGAATTTTGCGGGCACACAGTGAGAAAAATCTATGAATTTCTTTTACAAACTGATTTATGTTTTAGCTAAAAATTAAGAAAAAATTTGAAATTATTTTAAATCATTTGCTAGAAAACTTTTAAGTTATCAAAATTGATATTATTTTCTATTTTTTTTTCACTGTGTGCATAACCAGTTGCTAGTAGCTGGTTAATTAGCCGGCACACAAACATCGATGAGGAAACTTGCTGAGTTTTCAACATGGTCTAACTGATATAATGTTTGTGTGTTGTGTGTGTGTGTTGTGTTGTGTTTGTGTTTGTGCTTTGCTGTTGGTTAACTGGCAGTAAGCATTAAAATTGCGCCACATGCACAGACACGCCTCGCTTAGAGCCATTTGCTACACTATCTAGCACGCTTTCAGCCATCTCTCTGTGCCTGTTCCCTGTCTTCTTCCCTCTACCCCTCTCTCTCTTTCTCTCTTTCTTCTTTGTTAGCTTTTATCACATTCTATTCACTTGACATATTCATGTGCGTCGGTCAACGGCTTTATTGAATTTAAAAGTGGAGGCTGCTGCTCCTGCAGCTGTTGCCATAGCCATATATGGCATTTTTGTTCTTGGTGGCATTGCTTATTGTATTTAATATGGGACGTACACACACACACGCACTCGTGTCTGTGAAAACAAGAAAGCAGCTTAAAGTATTTTAGTTTCCATTGCTGCAGTTGGGTTTTGTTTCATACCACTTTGGTGCTGACCAGAAATACTTGTAAAGTAAAAAGACAAACAAAAAGTGTCGACTAGAACTTTGAAAACTATTCAAAATACCTTTTAAAAGTTACAAAAAAATATTGCCAGACTGCAAAAAACTGGGGAGTAAAAACTTTATTTAACTTGAATCAACTAAAAGCTAAAACTTGAGCTTTAATTATATTTTAAATCATTTTTAATCAACTTTATTAATTTTTCATAATGTCTAGAATCATTTAGTATAAGATTTAGACCTTAACTGAGCTTCAAATATTTATCTTGAGCTTTGCTTAATTTTCTTTACCATAGTCATGCATACCCTATTTCTTTTACTTGGTTGCTCCACAAAAAGCTTCACATTCACTTTTATTTATGTGCATTTGGGCGAGAAAAAAAAAACGTCACAGTCAGGCATTTGCCTGGCCCAAACCTTGTTTTGTGGTGCAGCCAACCAAGCTCTCAACTTTTAATGACAAAAATAAAATAAAACAAAACTTTATCGCAAACACAAATTAAAATCGAGTTGATGTTGCAGGTGCGGGCGAGTCTTGTAAATGCATTAAGCAAAATGCCGTTGAATTAATAAATTATGATAATTTGCTGAATGTTGTGTCATTAGGAATTCAAATTCTTCCTCGGCTTGCTTATTGGTTATAAGGTTGTTTTCGTACAATGACAAGATGAAAATTATATTCTGTCATTGACATCCAAATAAATATGCTTTGAAAAGGGTATAATAAATTTTGCATTTAATGGTCGTTTCGATCCACAAAATAACTCTTCATTTTGATAAATTAAGTTATTATTGTTTGCAACCTTGTCTACACCGCAGTCGGGTTTCTTTTCGGGTGCAGTGTCCTTAAGTGTCGTGACACATATTCAAATTTCTCGTTAAAAGGTGCAACATAATTGGCCCATTCACATTTTTCAATAAAAGCTTGCCCAAACTCAAATTTCAACAGACCTAAAATTTGTGCGGCTTTTATGATGGCCATTATTTTGCGCGCCTTTAATGGCCACAGGTGGCTGTTTTTTCGGTAGCACGTCCTGAGGTCAATTAACAGTCACGTATTCAAAAGTTGAATGACACACGACTGAGTGGGTCCAAGGATCCTGAACAAAGGATCCGAACAAAGTTCTGCACGCAAATAAACACAAACATAAAAAAAATATGTCAAGTATGAGCATAAAAAAGAGTTTTATAATGTGCCTGGTCAAAATAAAAGCGTTCAAATATTAGAAAATCTAAAAAAAAAATAATTGTTGCTAAAACTTTTTTTATTTATTTAACAATTTTAATTTAATATACTTTATTGCATAATTTTTAATTTATTTACTTTCTTCATTCATATAAATCACCGAAACTAAAAGCTTTCGTTCTATTTACGTGATTCGCTGCGTTTGTGGTTCGTGTCTCGACTAAGCAATGTCTTCGCGCTTTTTGCTACGTAAGCTTTCGACGTAAGCTCGTTGAGTGAGTTTACTGGCTACGACAACATTGCGTATGAGTAATTTTGATGCAAATTTGAGATAAGCAAGTTGACTAAGCGTTAGAAAAATGCTTGGAATATTATAAGTCAATATTAATATGTATTTTTTAAACTTGTTCGGCACAGAAAAAAGTATTAATTAGTTAACATAACTTTAAATTGGCATTGCGACAAACAGGCTCACATTATTAACGAACACAAATAATAACTGTTCACATTTTTAGCATTCTCAGTTGGGGTATTTAAGTTTGACAAGCCTCCGTTTTGTTTTAGAATGCTAAACGCTGGCAATTTGTCGTAAACTTATTCTAATGACTTCTCTGAAAAGTTGTCAACAATTTCAATAGTTGTGTTTACCTTCTATGGCGCACAAATGTTGCAAATTGTTAGCGGTTTTTTTGTTTTTGTTTTTTGTTGTTTTTGTTTTGCGCATTTCAATGCATTTGACATACAAATTTCCGTCATTTATTGCTCAATTAAATTTGTTGGATTGCAGTTTGCATTTACAATTTGCATCTTTAGTGAGAGGCAATCACCCGATGTTCGGTCAGTGGCTGAAGTACATACACACACATATCATTTCATATCAGAACAACTTTTAGTAAGTACTACTTAGCACTGTTATGTTTTATGCAGTTCTCAAGTGCGACTCATCCTGACCCTGAAGTTGTTGTCGTCGTTGATTTGTTTGCACATCTGAATGTTACTTACAAAACAATAGGGTATTCAACTGATTAAAAGTAGAAAATATATATTTAACTTAAAAAAAAGTATATGTATATTGTGGTAGACAAATGTTTGTCACTAAATATTAAAACGCAACAGCTTCACGTACACAAGTCTGTTTTATTTCGTTTTCTTTCTTACCAGCAACAAAGTACATTGCATACGTTCAACGGTACTTCACTCACACCTTGGTTTATGTAGAATAGCAAAGCATAGAGTAACATATAATAATGTTAATGTTAATGTTAATTTTAATGTTAATGTAAGTCTATTTTTGTAAGCTGTGTATGTATCGGTCCGACTACAATATTGAACTTAATTATAGAAATTTTTTTCTTACCTATAAAAGTGTTTCATTTTCTTAGGCATTTCCAAGTCGTTCATACTTTAATTTCTGCAACTTTTTTTTAAAACAAAGTTGCTGTTGTTGCTTTTACTCCCCAGTCCTTCTTCTACCTTCTTTCTGGTTTTGCCCATTACTTGCTCTCTTGTCTACTTTATGCTATATTGTCAGGTCGTGTCGCCCATTGCGCATTCAATTAACACATTGCTTTGTTTTCTTATTCTGTTTATTGTTTTTTTGCTTTTTGCTTTTAAGTTCACTTTTGTGTGCTGTTGTCTTTATTCTTTTACAGCTGTTGTTTTCGCATTTGCTGTTCATTGCATTCTCGCTTACAAATTTCCCGTTGTTATTTACTAGCATTGTTGTTGCAGTTGCTTTGATTATCTTGGTTTTAATTTCTGTGTTTCTGTTTTTCTCTGTGTTTCAGTTTTCAGTTTCCATTGTGACTTGAGCAATTGTCAGTTGCTGTTGATTTAACACTTAGATAGCAGCCGCAACAACAATGCATTTGTTTTGTATTTAAAAAACCAAAAAAACGTGACCGTTATTAGCGCTGGTTTGTTTTTGCGAACAGATAAATTGTTATTTTTTTTGCAATTCAAATTAAGTTGAGTTTTAAATTTAATGCTAGCTTTGAATGAACATTTGCATAATATTGCGAAATACTTTACTTTCCCTATGTTCCTTCACATTTTTTGTTCTTAAATTCCTCTTTCAGCAATGTTCTATATCATACTTAAGCTTTGGCTGTTTTAAGTGCTCTTCGGTTATGCACTTTCCGTTTCTAAGACCTTCTCTCAATCGGCACTGATTAATGCAACAAATTTGTATATGCAACCAAATTTGCGGCAACTACAGATGTTCATTTCAGTTCGTTGGGCAATATCAATTCAATTTCACAAGGTTTATTTTGTTGTGCTCTCTAAACCGCAAATTTTCACTCTATTGCACTTTTGTACCTCTCGGTACATCGAGGGGACAGGGTGCAGGGGGGCAGACATTTTCCTACCAAAAACAAAAAAACCTAATTGAATCAAATAGTATGAACGCCAATCGAGAGCAAAAGATTTTCCCACACACGCACACGTACAGTTTGCCTTTCAATGTGTGTGTTTAATTTTTAATAGACAACAAAAACGAATGATGATTGGAATGATGATGAAAATAATTGTAAACATGCCGCAATTGCACAAACCAATTTGTAATGCAATTTTTTCTATTAAGAAAAATATGCAATTGAACGGCGATAACAAGCAACAATAATAAATAAATATATCAATAACAACAATATGATGAATTGATTTCAATCAACTAAAAAAAAAAAATTTTTAGTGACGTTGTTTTTAAATTTAAAACTTTTCTTTATTTACACCAAGAAAAATATAATGCATTTGTTTATGCTTCGCTGCACGTGTCCCGTTGTCAAGATCTGTTCTTTTGTTTTGTCTGGCCTTATAGAGCACATCAGCAACGTCTTCAAAACAGACATCATTATATATGTACTTTATATGTACTTTCATTTTGTATACTTATTTCAGTCAATGGGCTTTGCGCGTGTCTTTCCTCAGCATATTTCGCGTGTTTGCCAATTGCAGTGCTAAGTTTAGGGTATAATAAATATGTCAATCCGTTTGTAACTTGTTAAATTGTTTAAAAAAAATGTAATCAAAACTTGGCCGATTTAAGTTTGTTGTAGTTCAAAAGAATTACATATGGCAAATGTCATGGTTTGACCAGAAAAAAAATTAAAATTCATTCGGAACGGTTCCTAACTTCCCTTTGCTAACACTTCGTCAAATTCGATCAGACTTTCAAAAGCAATATCTTAAAATTCCTATTTTTAGAATAAATCTATGTACTTTCTTAGTTAGAATCGGAATTTCTTCATCAAAATTCATGTTAAAAAGTTCTTTTGAAAACTTTAGCTTGAATCGGTTCCAAACTCTCCATAGCCATAACTTTGTCACTACTGATCCGAAGTTTAAGCTCGACCCCTAGAATAATATAACATTAAAAGTAAAAAATCCGATTTTTACTCAAAATTTAATATAAAAAATATTTCACTAAAAAAAATGTCATGATTTTTATCTATCTAACTTTTGCAGGGCAAATAGTGTATAATTGTTGTTTGAAGATATATTTTCTATTCAACACTTAAAGACACAAATCAAACGAAAGTTTTTACAATTCACGAATGTGTCATTTTGTGTTTATTGGCAGCCAATTGTCAATTAAGTGTGACTAATGGCAAACGCTTTTGGCCTGTGAGGCTGTGAAACTGCTAATTGTTTAAATCAATCGGGCGACAATTGTGCCACAATTGAGAACCAGCCATAAGCAGATTTCAAACAGTAAATCTATCTATACTACCTACCTATATATGGATGCTTTCAAATCGATGCCAACACAAATCTTAAATTGTTTATTTGTCTGTGTTTGGTTGTTGTTGTTGTGTTTCTCTGTTGATTCGGTTTATGGCATTTAAGCAACTGCAATTTGATTTTTCGATACAAAAATATATTTCGAAATCACAGAGAGACGAACACAAACAGAGATACACTATCGATTTTGAGTTGGTTGATCAATTTAATGATTGAAAACCCTGTCAAAATGAAAATTATTTTCGAAAAAAGAATTTAGTTTCTTTTTTCAATAATTTATTTGCTGTTTATTATGCATTTCATGTGAATTTGTAATTGTAGAACCTGTCAATTATTTTTTGGAAATGCATTACTCAAAATTTTTTGTTGGATTTGTTTGACAACATTTTGACAGTTTGCGCAACATTTCCGGGTTTCATCTTGTCTGACAGTTGGTTTTTATGTAAAATTTGCTTATGAAAAAGTAAAGCGTTTATTTATGCCTTATATGTGTAGATGTTTTCAACTCAAATGTATCTTAGTATTACAAGGGCAATGAGACAACAACAAGAAAACGTTTTTTTTTTTTAGCACCTTTCGTAACTTGTGTGAAGGCAAACCGCCGCAATAGAAGCAATAACATCTTCCTTTATTCACAATACCTGTTGGGCAATTAAAATAAAAGCGTGCAAATTAACCGACCTTAAAGGTGAACGTTGGGACACGTTAGCTGCCAAAAAAAAAACTGCCAGTGAACATAGAAGATACAGCCAAAAGAGAGCGTAGGCAATCTCCAAGAAAGTACAGAATATTTAACGTTTGAGCGAAGCTCGAAGTCCAAACCACGTCATAGTTGTCTCCCGCTCTTAAAATGGCCTCTCCCAGGGAATGGAGCATTGCAACGAATATCAAGCGCAGCGATGATCGTTTTTCGACTGATCAGTTTACGCGAAGAGCTCGTCGCGTTCAGTTCGTTTTAGTTGACTGTACGCTTTGCCGAAAGTTGAGAACGAAAGCAAATGAAGTCGCCCTCGCGCTCGCTGGAAATATCATAATTATCATCATGCTAATAATGATGTACTGATCCGGCGGCTGATCGTGTTTCGTGTGTGCTTTTGTGTATAGTATTGTTTGTGTGTGTGTTAACTGCGGCAAAGTCAGGCAGAAAAAAATCAAATCCCAACAACAGCTGCAAATAAATTATAAATTGTGAAACGAACTTTAGTACTTGGCAGCCCAAAAGGTAACCCCAAAATAATAACAACACAAAATGTATAAAGAGCCCAAGTAACAGAGCAAACTGCAAAGAAGCAGAAAGCAGCAGCTGAATTTACCAAAGCTGTGCTGTTTTATTGTGTTTGTGTGCGAGAGTGCTTATACTAAATAAGAGAAAAAGGCAAAAAAATAAAACGTATTTCTTTGTAGTACAAATTTTGTTGTTCAAGTGCTAAAACAAAACAAAAAGCGAGCGGAAGCCAAAGAAGATGAAGAACAAGCAATAGGTAGTTAACAAAAAAAAAAAGATGTACATATTGATAAATGTTCTCTAAAAAGTTTCCACTAATATCAAACGAAACTTGGCAGCAACGTGATTAATACTAATAATTTTCTAAGGCATTGCAAAAAGAGCGCAGCAAAAGAAGCAACAAAATATTATTGGTTGGCTTTTTTTTTGGATAGTTTTGTGTTTTTGGTTTTATGCCGTCTCAGTCACTCAAGCACGCTATAATTTATTATACAGCGACAGTTTTTTTTATTTTGTCTGAATTCCCCTCCAAAAAGAAGACAAGAAGCAGCAGAAGCAGGCAAAAACGCGAAATTTTCAAACCGAAAGTCGCGACGAGTCTTAATTCGCGTTATAAAAAAAAAAAAACAAAACACAAAAATTTAATTACTCGCTTAAAAAACCGAGTCTCAAAGTACTCGTACCGGTGTAAGTGTGATTTCAATAGAAGCTAAATCATATAAATAATTATTATTGTATAAACACGATTATTAAGTGCTTTGTGTTTTTATATTGTGATCGAAGTAAACTAAATAAATAATTAAACAAATAATTAGAGCAGCAACGCAACTAAATATAAAAAAAACAATACTGTAAGTGAATATATTTGTAATATAAATATCGTATTTGGACACCTTCTTAGATATAAGAACGAATAACAAACTTTTTCTACTCTACCCAAACCTTTTTTATTTTCAGAATAAGTATTTTATTTTTACATTTGAAGCTCAATTTCTGTGTAATTATTTGTCAAAATCGAATTACATTTGATTTTGTATTCAAGTGAAATTCTTTTACTTTTGTTTACGTTACTTTGCTCCAATTTCTTTTGTGTTTTGTGTTTTGTTAAGCATTTCGTTGAATTCGAGTGTTAAAAGTTTTAATTAATTATTCTTTTTCGTTTGATTTTGAAGCAAAGCGTGTAAAGTTCGCAGAGTACAGTTAGAAGTAGCACGCTAGTGAGAGCGAGAGAAACAGTTTACGTTGGGAGAGCCCATGTTATACTAGCTTCATCATAAGATGAATTGCAATTGAATTTTACAGTTAGACCCTCCCCTGTTTTCCCCTTTGAACCATTACTTTTGCTACGTGTTTCTCTCTTTGTGTGGAGAAAACTGAATGGCGGCACGTGTTGCTCTTTCGCATCTACTTAGTTTACAGTTAGCTAATTAACGGCATTGCCAGGCACAAACAAAGAAATAAAAGTTATCAACACTTTTCAAGTTAACGAGCTGCAGCCAATAAAATATATAAATAAGTTTGCTAAATGCTAAAATGCAATGCAAACACTTGCTGCCAATAAATAACAAGTTCAACCTGAGGAGAGGGAGTGAGAAACTAAAATCGCACTTCCTGCCCCGATATTAATCACACGCGAAAGGTTTTTGAGTTGACATTTGCTTTCAGCACTTGCTTAAATTTTGAGCAGTAGCACAAAACGTGACGCGAATGTTGAGTGTTTGACTATATTACCTGTAAAATTTGAAAATTAGTAACTTTCAATTCACTTTAAAAATTCCTTATCCATTGTTAATATTTACGGGATATATTTAAGTACATCATTGAAAAAAGGTTTACCTGCTTCAGGTTACAACCAGAATTTTTAAGTGCTTATTATTAATGCTGCTGTTTGGTTTGGCATAGATCTAACTGTTTTTTTGTTTTCGTTTATGTTTTTTTTTTTTTGAAGAGTGCTAAAAAGTTTAATCTTAATGACTTTTTGTCCCCTTGTCTGTTATGCTTTGTTGTTATTTATTTGTTTGCTGCCAGGTGTTTTGGCAGTTAGATAAATTTTCAACATTTTATGTAGCAATTCCAGAGATAAGTAGCTGGAAATTTATTTAAGTGTTGAAGCTAAAGAAATTCCATAACTTGACAGCACTCAAAAAAGATGGAAAATAACTAAAAGGAATGAAAAAAGTTACTTTTAAGTAATAATTATAATTGTATTGCCTAATTACAGTTAAAGTTTTCTAAATGATATCAATAAATTCACCAAGTATTTCCATTTTAAACTTTAGACACAATATTTGCTTTATAACCAACAAAAATTAAATCACCAATTAGTGTTAATTTGGTAACAATAAAAAACTAAAAGCATCAAAACTACTTGGAATATGAGTTAAAAAGAGTTTTAAGTTGCAAAATAAATTTGTTTGTTTTGTTACTCACTTTAAACTGAAATGAATCAAACTCAAAACAGTTGCGGAATGTTACGGAAACTAACCAAAAATATAGCGTTACTGCAAACATTTGTCGGAAATTAACCAAAAATAAATTTGATAAATTCACTTAAGACGTCACTGAAACATTAAATAATGCGTCAACTGCTGTGTTTGTGTACGTCATATGAAAATGAGTTAACATTTGCTAATGAAGCGTTACCAATTTAAGCTGCCGCTAAGTGAATTTGCTGGCCAACAAAGTAAATTGGCAATGAATCATCAACTGTTGACATTTTTTGGGGAAATAACTCGAAAATAAAATCACTCAATCAGCATATTTGTGTTAATTTGTTATAAGTGTGGCTTGAATGCATTCATAAATCTGCAACAAGCAATGATTATCATATATTGTTCTCAGTGTAATCACCCTCTGATAAGACACTTGCATATATATTTTCTGTTATCAGTACCAACAAATCTGCGCAAACAACAAATATTTGTTGCCAGCTTATATAGATAAAGTCATATAGTTTATATTGTATATACATAGATGATATAAAGCATTTTATATGTATCTCATATGTCTGCTTATCTATCGTGACATATGCATGTCAGCATTTTGAGCGACGCGACGGCAAGACAAACAGCAGAGACAGCGACAGCAACTGTCATTAAAATTCGTTTCGTTACTCCGTTTGGAACTCCCAAAATATGAGTTTTTATCATTTCGTCAGGGCTGCCATTTGGCATGCAGCAAATGCTCGACTTTTTCAAGGCGACAATAACACAAAAAAAAAAAAACACATTATGTGCTTTATTTATTATTATTATTTTCTGTTTGCATGTTGAAAGCTCAATGATTTTTTATGGGCCAAACAATTGACAAAATAATAAAAGTAAAAAAAAAATCAAATTTTCTCTGATTTTTAATATATCATTAAAAATGTAATTTTTGTTATCGCAAAACTTTCTCTATGAAAAAATACTGCTTAAAAGTTATAGCTGTGGTCATGAATACAAAAATATTATTCTTAATAAATTTTGATTTTTTTTCAAAAGTAATTCTTATAAGTCACGTGATCGAGTCTTCCGTTAAAAACACTTTAAATCTTTCTGTGGATTTACTTTACTTTTTTTGAGTATATTTAAATGCCGGTCACATGGGATTGATTGATTGATTTGTTGGCCGACTGTCGACAGGCTTGTCGCCTTGGCCAAGCTCTGTGTGTGTCTCTTCTCCTCACCGCATCGGGGCTTTTGGTCACACGGTTTGAGGTAACGCCTTTGCTATTGTTAACGCCCACCAGTTAAAATCTCACCTAGATTTTTTTTGACTATTTACCCTAATGTCAGCTGTTTGAATATTTGTTTGTGAATTTTCTGTGTTTTTTTGCTAACGCAATCTCGTGGTCTTTGCGCAGTTATTGTTATTGTTACGATAATGAGTATTTTCATGATTAGATTTTAGATTGTTTTTTTTTCTTCCGTTTTTTTTGGGTTTGATTTTAGCATGAGCAAAAGAGTCAACAATTGCGTGATACGCATAGCTTTAGTTATAAATTATTTTATTTAATAAATTTTTTTTGTCAAATTGAGGTCTTGATAATGTGATTGCTGTTGCCTTTTTCATAATATTTTGCAAAAAAAAAAATGTTGAAACAAGTTTTTTGTGTGCAATTTCTGTTTGTTATTAACAAATTGATAAAGCAAAAAAGTTTTTTTGACAATCAAATAATAAATTCATAATGAAAAAAAAAAAACAAAAAAAAAGAGACTTAACTATGAGTATAGTCTGTTTTTATTAATTAGAAAAGTTCAATTAAATACAAAAATGGTTAATGATCATTACAAATTAATTAAATGCATTCAAGATCGCTTAAAAAATATTTAAAAACGACAAAAAAAAATAATATTAATATGTTTTTTATGAATATAATATAAAAAAAAAATAAAATCCATATTTGATTACACATAAATAATAAAAGTTTAATGAATAAATTCGAAAAAACTGTATATTTAAATAAATTAAAAACACTTGCCGTCAAACTGCCTTTAATATTTCATTAATCATTTTGAACAACTTTAAACAACACATAAATAATAATCAGCTAGGAACCCTTAAGCCTTTGAAATTTGAGACTGGCAAACAATTAAACTAGTTTCAAATATTGTTGATACTTTCCAACTAATTATACATTTCGATATCGGTTATCTAATGTTTACATTCCCATTACCATTTACCCTTTCACAGTTGTAACAAAACTTTCTTAGCTAATTTATTTTTTGTGTTTTTTTCCATAAATTGTTTGCTTTTGTTGTGCCAACAATGTGCGCAGCTATAATTATTATTATATATTATATATGGTATATATATATATTAATATTGAGCCCACAGCTAACTGGCTAGACTGGCCAATAATGCTAATCGCCGGACAATTTTGATCGACACATTTGACAGAATTGGGCGCCGCAATAAATAAATTCAGTTTCAGCAAAAATTAATTTTATATACAAAAATAATAATAATTATTAACGCATGTCTCGTCGACAATTGCAATATTGTATTTTCATTAGTTTTATTGTTTGTTTATTTTATTTTTTTCTTCTTATCAAAAAATTACAATCAAAACGTGCAGAGAGCAATTTACAGTTTCAGCAATATTTTATATACCCTTAAAAAGATGTGTTCAGTTAGTTAGAGCATTAAAACAGATAAGAAACTTTCAAAGTTTCATATTTAGTTAAGGAAAAGAGAATAGAATCATAATTATATAACCTTTTCATACCCTTGACCCATAAAATGGGCAAAAGTATGTAACAGGCAGATGGAAGCATCTCCGACCCCATGAAGTATATATATTCTTGATCAGCATCAACAGCCGAGTCGATATGGCCATGTCCGTCTGTCCTTCTGTATAAACGCGTAGATCTCAGAGACTACAAAAGCTAGAGACTTCAGATTTTGAATATGAGTTCTCCTATACCATGAGCAGAACAAGTTTGTTACAAATTATCGATAACTACTCTGGTTTCCGATAAACACATAGAATCGATTACAAAAAAATATCAAATATGGAAAATGTAAAAATGGGGGTTGAAATAATGGGTAACGATAGAACTCTAGAATTTTGATAATTATTTGAAGCATACTTTTAGGGAGCAAGGAGTAAAATATTTATTGCAAATGGGTAAGGGGTATCTTCTAGTCGGTAAAAAACTGAATTTTGTTTCCCATAAAATTTTTCATCATAATTATTATAATGCCTTATAATATAAATATAAAAATCAAGTCTAAAATTCAGCTACTTTAACCTCTGTTTTTTTGTGTAGAGTAATTAATCTTCGTCATTCGGCTTAAAAACTATAAAATTGCTTCATTTGTTTTATAAATTTTTTTGCCATTTGCTTCCAATTAGTTTCTTTTAATTAAGTTTAATGAATTTGGCTACGCAAGCTTTGTTGTTGTTGGTGTTTCTTGTTGCCAAGAACATTAAATCTTAATGCAATCAGTGCTGCTTTCTACCATCATATAAAATAACAACAACAAGAATAACTTTTTTGGGGGCAAACAAAGTTCATTGACATTTGTCTTGGCTGTGGTGGCGGGGGTGGGGGCTAAATGTTGAGTTCTAAGTGAATTAAAATGTGGCGCAACAATTTTCAGATAAAAAAAGCAACAACAACAACAATTTATATTGTCAAGGTCGTTGGCGCCGCTGATAACATGCGAATGACGCCGAAGAAGAAGAAGAAAATGGTGTTAAAGGAATTGATAAGAGCAACAAATTGAGACAGAAGCGCAGCGACATAAAAAAGAGCGAGAGAGAGAGAGAGAGAGAGAGAGAGAGTGAGCTCAATTTAAATTAACGTTAAATTTTTAAAGTCAAAATGAATTTTTGCTATTGAAATTTTTAATATTTTGCGCAATACTTCGCACAACTTTGTAGTATTCATTCAATAAAATATTTTCATTCAAAAGACAAACTACAACAACAACCAAAAATATTAACAAAAATGCGCCATAAAATATAATTAGGAATTTTGTTGTTGTATTGTTTTTGTGACGCAAATCAACTTTGGCATCGCTTTTAAGAACGATATGGAAGCGAACACTATATAAAATATATATATAGTGTGAAAGGCAGAAATTTTGCACGCTTTCGAATCAATTTTTTTTATGTGCGTCATAAAAGTTTTAAGTGAGAAATCTTTAGTTTAAGAGCACGTAGATTTCTTGAGAATCATTTGAGAGCTTTAAGAAAAATAGTTGCGAATATATTGTTATATTGTTGTTAATAAGTTTTCTTAGAATAACTAAAATTAAACACAAAATAAAAAGTTAAATTTCAATCCATTTAATCCCTAGACAAACTCAATTTAATATAAAATGTCTTCAAAACTTTTGTTTAATGATGTTTTTGCTGTTGTACTGACATCGTTAAGCTTTTTTTTAGCTTTTTTTTTTGGCGGATAAACTACAAAATCAAAATGATTTTTGGTTTAAAATGTTAAATTAAATTTAAATCAGTAAATTATGAAAATAGTTTATAATATTTTGTTTCCCTTTACTTTTATTTCTAGATATTCAGCTTTAAAGGAATCTATATAGTTAAAGAAAGAAAGATATGGCCTCATCCCCAAATCAAGCTGCACCTCCAGTTTTATGGCGCGCTCGACGCAAAATCGGTAAGTCTTGAAAGTTTTAAATCAAAATTTAATAAATGTATTTTTATGTGTACTATATCTCTATATACAAAGTTTAATATAGCTTCAAAACTATGAGCCAAATTTTAAACTTAAAAATTATTTTATGTTTAAGGGCGGGGTAGGGTTTTAAAATTATTTTTTTTTCATTTTTTTTTTTATTTTTTTTTCTGAATGAATAATATGTCGAGAATATTATGTCCAAATTTCAATCCGAGTAAAACTAACAGAGTTACAGCGTTTCAAACGACCGGCCGTGCTACCTGATTTTTATACCTGCCCGGTAGACGCCCGATACCCCTAGTAGCAGCTGCAATTTCTTTTGTTATCCCTTTCACTTTCTCTGTCTATGTGTCTTTCAAAAGATGCAAACTGACCTTGTACATATTTTATATTTTCAGGTACATCGAATATAATTTAGTTTAGAGGCACACTTCCTGCTGAACGGTTGTGTACTGTAAGCATTTTTTTGTTCAGTATTTTCATCAATTTTCAATAAAAATAAATTGAATTTCAAAAAATATTCATATTGCAATTTTTAAGTAAAAATAACTTAAATATTTAAATATTCCCTTTGGTGTTTGAAAATCACACTTGTACTAAGCCAAATTTGACAAAAGAAGACAATAATCCATTTTAATCATGAAAATAGCTCAACTTAAAATAGAACTTAATCATCCAGTCCAGCTTTCGGCGCTTTCATCGGCAGGACGTCAAAGTTCAATGGCATCTTTGTGATGTTTTGTCCTTAAATTTGTTCCAGCATGTTTAAGCGTTCATTATCCGTTTCATTGTTTTAGTTCAGTGACAAGCTGAAAATAACTGCTCCAAAATGACACTTGAATTGAATGACATTTCAGTTTATTGTTTTTTGATTTTGTCAAGCAGAAAGTTTTTATGTGTAAAGAACTAAAAAACACAAAGGAAATCTGTTCGAAAAGTTTTCGATTCCTTAATAAAAACTAAATGAAGAGGTTTTTACCAAGTTGAAACAACTTTAATTGCTGTTATTAGCCAGATTGAGAATTGGGCCAATTGAAGACCAACAAACCAATACTCAAGTATATTTGTAATGAACTTTAAGTATGTTTAATTAGCTTTACAATTGGAATGTTGATTGGCAAGCGAAATAAATGTGGCAACAATGCCTGCCTGCCTGCTGGCCAAAGTTTTGTTTGTTTTGGGCCTAATGCAATTTCAATTAACTTTTATTGGGCTCAACTTGTTTGTTTTTTGGATTTTGAGCTGATTAATGCAGCTAAAGTTTTAGAATTAGAATTTCCAATCAAACAGGATGGCAACAACAACAATTATGCCAACAAATGCGTTTTGTAAACAAAAACTCCAGTGATTTATTGGCCAACAAAACTATGAGTTATAAGCCGGCAGTTTGTTTTGTTTGGTAAGGGAATTTGGCTGTTGGGTTTTGGGTGTTTTTTCAGTGCACAACAATCACATAAAAGTTTTAATTAATTTTAAAAACAGGCGTAACAAACAAAACTAAATACGAGAGGTTCGAGAGAGTTCAAGTTTGTACAATTTATTGCCGCCCCGTGTCGCAATTTACAGTGGAAACACAATAAGTAAAACTACTTGTTATAATAACTAACTAACAATAAGAATAATATAATCAAATTACAAAGTTGTTGTACAGTAAAAAAAAAAGAGAGACTCAAGTGGAAAAGTACGCAAAAGTTACACGCAATGTTGTCAAACACTTAAACAAACAGTTGAAGTAGCAGGAAGTCAGCAGCGCTGTCACGCTTCAGCTTCGTAGTGCCATCATTTCCGTTTCCGCTACCAGAGTCTCAGCTACACACACCCACACACACACGCCCAAACAAAGCAGCAGACGAGCAGCCAAAAACAAATGTTCGAGTTCACCTTCCGTTTTGCCGGTAACTTGGCATTGAGCGTAACAAACAACAACAAATAAAAGACAGACAGAGACAAAAACAAAACTTTGCACTTAAATATCTCACTCATTTCGTATATCGTAAGTGGCGTTTGAGCTTTTGCTCAGAGCTTTTGTGCGGCGTTCGCTTCGATATCGAAAAGCTTAAAACAGCTGTTGAGACGCAAACGCAGTAGCGCTGCGGCAGAGTTTTGAGCGCTTTACGCTTCGGCTGTGACTCAAAACTCAAAGCCGGTTTTAGTGCTTTTTGCTGCTGCATACAAAACTGTTGTTTGTTGGCTTTGGCGTTGTCGTTGCTTTTTTTATGCCATGAAACTGTTGTTGCCGTAGTGTTGGTTGACTTACTAACGGTGCATTCGATTTGAGTCATGCTTGAAGCATGGCTTGTGTTCGTTCGTTGAATAAATAAAATGATTAAAAAACATTTGACACCACAGCTGATCAGCTCAGCTGTTAAAAACCACTCATTCTTCGATCATTAAAGTATATGAAAAGCCCTTTATGTTTATTTATTTTTGCAATCATCCAAAACTTGACGAGGCATACTCCATTAAAGCTTTTGTAGCAATGCCAGATTCAAATGTAAGCACTTGGAATTTAACGAATTTGTCCAGATTTATTGGCCTCTCTCTATCTGCAGTCAGAGAGCGGCAATCAATTACGGCCATGGTCACATTAACATCAGCACCAGCAGCAGCAACAACAACGACAAGAAACAACAACAACAGTTGCCCATTTCCCAGGTCACAAATACACAATAATTTTTTGTTGTTTTGCGACTGATAAGTAATCTGGCAACACCAAAGCGAAACTTACGCTATCAACAGGAGAATGTGAATGCGAATGGGAATGCAATTTAAATGGCGAGCAAAAAACTACAAAAGACAACAAACTACATACACATACACACACACACACGCACTCAAACTTGCGATTAAATACCAGAGAGGGATATATCAAGAGAGAGCTTGTGCGCTAGTCTCTCTAAAAAAAGATAGAGAGCGCCGCCAGCTGAAGTTCATTAATCGTTCGGACCATGATGAAGTTAATAAGGTGGACTCTATTTTGCTAGCTTGCTCAAATAGTGGTACCACAGAGCCCAGTTCTTAATCTGTTCTTAGTGCTATAAGTCGAAATTGAGCAAACTACCAGATAACAGCAAATATTTATCTATTTCGTTCGCACTCACAAAGTTAAGGGACACGACAGAAAAAAAAGCACTCATCTGTCTAAAAATTAGCTTACCTTATTAGTTGCATTATGGTTTGAGCAAATGTAAACGATACGCAAAGTCAAAAAACTAGCAACTCAAATCAAAATGAAATATGAAATAAAAAGCGCTCAATGTTCTTTGCACTCGCACATTTTCGAGCGATTTGCTATGTTGATTTTAGGCGAATTCGCCGCGAGTCACAGTTGTCGCTGTGACTGGCCCCACAATCGCGTTGAGCGCAACTCGTTTTTAGTATCTCACAGATATTCGACGTGTTTGGTTGGTGCGCGGCAACAAAAGCGGCCCGAAAAAACAGTGTTTGAAAATAAAAATAAAAAAAAAAAAACTATTTCAACCTCAACTAAAATAACTACCTCTATACATAAAATCATACAATTTTTCGGGCAGAGTTTTGTGTAAAGCGACAAAATAAAACAAATTCAAAAAGTAATGCAAGATGCGCGCGTCGTTTTCATTTTTATCTGCGTTTTCGTTGTATTCTGCGCTGTAGCGAATTAAAATAATAAAAAAAATAAAAGGAAACGATCAACGGTCGCGTGCTCATTCTGCTTCTGCCTTTTTCTGCGCTACCCCGCTCCACATTATTCTTGTGAGTGCTTAAGTGTGAGATAGTGTATGGGTGTGTGTGTGTGTGCGTGAGCGTGTGTGTGAACGTGTGTTAAGAGGTGTGAAAATATATATACATCTAACGAGTGAAATAATACAACAAATCTGGCGGCGCGTCCGAAAGTAATCAAATAATAGGCGCAAAATTATGCACAAAAAGCCACGACAAGAAACAAAAATTCGGCAAGACGCTAAAAATAAATGCAAATATTGCCAAAGCCAAAAAAAAAAAGTACAATAGCAAAACACAATAAGAAAAGTTTTAATCAAGTGCCAACTCAAATCAAAAAAGAATGCATTTGACTTGAAAATTGGAGTGCAGCTCGACAAGTTGAAAGCCCGACTCGGCGCTCTCTTTTTTTTGCTTCACACAGCTGATCAGCAGCTGCCAAAGTAATATTCGCCTTCTTCTTCTCTATCTTCTCATCATCCTCATAGCCGTGGCGTTGCCAGCTCGTTGCATTTTGTGTTCTGCGTGTCTTTTATACGAAATTGCGTGCAAAAAAAAGACGCCACTCAATTGCACATATAATTTGTTTATGCAATATATATGTATATAACAATATCTGATTCCGACTTTACGATATTATTTCGGTTGGGTTTTTTTATTTCCTTATTTCGTCGGCATAATAATAATTGTTTTTATTTATGGTGCAGCACATAACTTTGTATGAAGTGCGTCGGTTTTTTTTTTTTGTTTCAACTTTGACAAAGAGTGGGAGTGTGTGAGCAGGCAGGGACACCGAGAGAGAGAGTAAGAGAGAGTGCGCAACGAGCAAACGATAAGCTGTCTGAGCAGCAGCCAACACACGGCTTACCGCTCCCTACCACACCCCGTTTTGTTAATTATATCGCCCACAAATGCTTGCAGACAGGTGTGCGGTCGTTCAGTTTTATTTTGCCATCTATTTGTTTGTTGTTGTTGCTGCTCTTTTATTCGCTTCGAGCAAGACAGAGATAAGTTCAGACCTACATGTGTATGTGCTCACTTTAGTTTAGTTGTTGTTTGAGTTTGAGTGTGTTTTTTTTTTCGGTGCTTTAGCAAGTTTAGTCATTACGATGTAACGGAAATGATTTTGTCGTATGTACTTGGTGCGCTCTCTCTATCTCTCTCTCTCACTCTGTTATTTCGCTGCATTTTGTTGTTCTTGTAAAGTTTCAGTTTTGGGGCTTCCTTTTCGCATAAAAAGAGAGAGGGATTTTATTTTTTGATTCTGTGCAATGTAAAATTATTTTTAAATCACATTGTCGCAAGGCATACACACTGTAACTTGTTTGAAAATCAAAAATTCCCAAAATGTAATATTTTATCATTAATTTTTCGATCTCTTTGGTATATGTATGTGCTCATAGTTCCTAATGCTGGATAACAGCGATAATGACAATCATAAACAGCCGTGTCGTGTGCGCCAGTTACTACTATGTTCTATATGTACTATGTAGGCAGAGCAAAACCTTATCATTCATTGTTGGGTACTACGACTCGGGAAAAGGTGCGTTCGAGTTTATTGGGGTTCAGACGGGGACTTACAACTGTTAACTGAGTCGACACATGACATTTAGGTCTAGACAGCGGAATATAAGTGTGAAAAAACGTGTTAAATTTTTAGATAATTATTGTTAAATAACTTACTCAAGTTTTTGCATAATGTAAGTTTTGTTTGGTAACAGATCATTTCGTCGTTAAAATTGAACTAAATAATTAAATGTTAACTTATAATAAATTAGGTTTTCTATGAAAAGAATAAAGAAATAGTTAAAATTTGTTGTTTTGTGTAAAAGTGAAAGAAAGTTTAAAATGTATTTGTGGTTTTTTTGTATTTCAAAAAATTACCAAATAAAAATATTTAAATTAAACTAAATTTTATTAAAGATTGCATCAAAAAATTAAATCTTTCTCTTTGTCTCTTGCTTTAAATTCCTTTTTTTTTGGAATTCCAACTTTAATCCCATCCAGACTTCACCGTAAAAGTGAAGCTTGAGAGTTGTGGAAGATCGGGGGAGCAAAAGGGGAACATAACGATTTTATTGCTTGGCTTGCACTTACATACATACATACATACATACATATATGCATACATATATTTTGTTTTTGTCTTAATTGGACTTTTTTTGTTGTTGTTGCGCCAACTTGTTTGGCTCGTTTATGTGGGTTAACAGTTCTTGTTTCAAATTCTTGAAAAAGAAATATATATATTTTACAGCGCTTCATCTCTTTCTCATCAAAGCTTTTGCTATATCGCTTGCTCTTTCTATACGTTTCAGCACTTGCCATTATCACAATGATGATAACTCTTTTGACTTTATCATTTGATTAATAAATTTATTTTATTATTGCTATAAAATGCTTTTCTGCGTTTCAACCAAAACTTTGAGCTTTTATTAATTTAGGTTTTTTTTTTTTGACTGTTTGAAATTGACAAACAGCTGTTGTTGTTTTTGTTTATGATTATTTTTGTTGTTGCTTTCTATTGTTTTTTTTTGGGCTGGCACGTGTCAGCGTTTATGGCACGAATATGGCCGAAAAAGATACTAGAAAAATGAAAAAGAAGAAATTTCAGATTATACATTGCCAAAAACTTGTTTCGGTTTAAATGAATTTGCCAAAAATTAGATATGTAAATATTGTCAACAGCTGATATACATAAATAATCAAAGTTGCCGCCACGAATTTCATAAGTTTTTTTTATTGTTTTTTGTTTGATTAAAAAATCATTGTTTTTAAGTAAAGCCCAGGAACTTTCCACACAAAAAGCGTTCCTAAAAGTTGCTATTAAAACAATATTTAATTACATACCAACAACTTTGAGCGAGCTAGAATTCTTGAAACAAAGAAACCCAAAAATTCTAAAAGTTACACAAGAAAATATCAAAATATCTTATTTGATATATAATCTTAGAACGCTGTGTTTGAGTGAAACTTTCGATTTCTGGCAACGATGTGATATTGCTTTTTACCTAACACAATTATGAGATTACATTAAATAATTAAAATAATGCCCGACGTTTGGTTTATATATATATATTTGGGATAGACATTTCGATGTTCCAAGGTTGCTACAACAAAACATCTGTAAACACATGTAGAATTCAAAATATGTATGTTAATGGTTTGGTGATGCCCAAATCCATCTATCAATTCTGCTCAGATATATATCTGATTTTCTTCTAGAATTTTTATTATTACATATTACTTCGAGTTCTCGAATTTTTGCATTAATATATTGTTTTTAAGACCAGAAATGAAATAGAATAAAAAAGATTGTTATTCCGCTTTGTGTTTGCTGTCGCTGCTGCTTGAGAACGTTGTGGGATCATCCGATTCTGTTCTCTGTAGTTGAAGTGTAGTAACCGTGCGACCACCGGCAACATAACGATTGTCATCTAACATATAACATGGACAGTAGTCATAAGACGGATTTAGTGGCAGTCCTGTGCTCATCGGTTCGCTGTGGGAAGTGGTGCGATTGAAGCACAACCACAAAAGAATCGACAGAAATTTCACTTACATATCATTGACACCTGATCTAGGTTTAATCCTGTTATATAGACACATCAGATAGTGGGCGACAACAAATAAGGGAATCAAAACAATTGTACACAAAAGAACGCCTACCCAAAACATATTCTAAAGTCGAAACAGAATAGATTCAATAAAATTTGAATGAATGGTGAATAAAATTAAACTCACCAAAGGATTAATAAGTCGTTCGCAAACCATATCGACACCACGATTATAAATACTGGCAATCGGTGCATTAGTTCCGACTTTAGTGCGACATGTTTTTTGCACCATTTTTATATATGAGTTAACTAAATCCTGTACATGAGTGTGGAGAGTTACTCGCTGCGCATGGTATTCAATCTCATAATTTTTTACAATATACTCTTTGCCCGCTTCAAAAGTTGCTTGATGTTTATGCCAGGGTTCGCCAAATGTTGAATTTTTATTAACAAAAATCAGATCCTCAAATTCGGTTAGTTTACGTTCAATCTCAAGGATAAGAAATCTGATTCTTTTAACGAACAGATCCTGCAATTTTCGAATATTCTCAGCCGAATTATAAAGTGCTATTCGGGCCCAATCATATGTGCCCCATTGGTTCCACAAAGAGGACCGCAACCTCATTAGCTGAACGGACAATGTCATCAAGTCGACAGGTGTCAGTTCTTTGCATAAATATTTTGAATATTCCTTCCTGTTATAAGCATTAAGCGCACTTGTTTGCAAAGTTGACCAGCCCTGGTAGGGAGGCGTAGGAAAGCCAGTTACGGTATAATCACGTTTGGGAATTAGTTTAAATGTTGGTATCGTATGTTGTTGCATAACATTAATACTCGATAGTTCTTTAATATCATACAAGCCGTTTATTTTCAAAAGTTCAAAGATTGACATGTTGGCCTCCAATGCCCCCACTACGTTCGATATACGCAACAGTGGTAATGGCGATTGTAGCGGACTTCGTTTGTGATATCGATTGAGATCAATAGTTACGTCTAAATAGCGCAACACTGCACTCCCATGGTGTTGGTGTTCCCGCACTGGTGCACAGGCACCCTGATACGTTACGAAACCTATAACTAAGTAAAATGTTCCAACCAAAGTAATAAATGAAAATACACTCAATATCAACATTATGGCTCTACACACAAAGGGAATTACAACTCAATTAGAAAGTTTCGCACCTTTTTTTTGTACTTCTGCTCGTTACTTACATTAACAAGAATATAGCTCCCATGCGCTTGCTCCAGACATCATTTCGATTGGGACGCCGATGCGGTCCACAGCATCCGCAAATGAAACCAATAAAAAGCAATATAATTATCTTAAACGAAATATAGTATGTACATACTACATTTTGTATAATGAATATATTTAAAGTTGACTTACCGCCGATACAAGCCAACACACCGCGATACTTATCATATTACGAGCGCCACCGAATTTGGTGACAACATCTTCGAACGAGTGTTTTGTGGATAGACTCTTCATGTGTATATCACCGATCAACTCATCAATGATGCTCTTCGTTGTGTCTACACGGGATCGAAAAAATTCCTGTCCAGCGTTAAGATCCTGTGTTATGAAACCGACGACAACCTTGACATAATTTTCCATATTTACATTAAAAGCTTCTTCCAACATATTATAAGTCTTAGGTGCTTGAACGGCTTGATTAGAAACTATCACTTGCATGGCTGCTAAAAGCTTCTTCGGATCAGGAAGCTGTGTAATACAATCTTATATTGCTTAGTCTTTAATTGTCTGTTAAATCGATAACTGAAAATCGTGGTTTGGTTAGCAGTTAGCTACAGTCCCCAAAATACGACCAACCCTACTTTACGCTTATTTTTCTTTTTTAAATCGAATATCCCGATATACGAAATACTCTGATAAAAAACCGGATGGGCGTGGGGTTTGCGCGTTTGAATTCCAAAATCTCTCACCTGGTCATAGTGTATGCATTTTGAGTTATCAATAGACTGAATCGCCGATGCCCCTAAAAGGTGATGACAATCTGCATTGCCACAAAGCACGGTAAGGGCGAAACTAACTTCTCGCTTAATTTCTCGCAGGCCTAACAAGCATTTCAAATATGATAAAATACGATTATGCATGCGATTTAAGAACAGAAATTACTTACCATCACGGAGTTGTGCTCCATTAAACTTTAAATCATCCATCAGTTTGATCACATCTTGTATAACGTGTATAGCCTTGGGCATGTTCTCGATTTTTTTAATGTAACCTGGAAATTTATGTAGTTTAGCTTTATGAGCCAAATGCAGCCACATTGTATTTTTTAGATCTGTCAAAATCAAAATTGAGATATTTTTTCAAAATATGTACAGGCAATAGCTAAACTTGAACCAGCTTACCATTTAAGCCTTTTATTGTATGTACACATAGTTCTTCATAGTTTTGAACGAGCAAGTGACGAATATGGTCAGCAACATCCTTTAGATATGTGCAGGTATCCCTAGTAGCCCATCCCAGTTCAGAGGATGCATACCCAATGGATTGATCCAATAAATTATTGCTTATACGGGAAATAATGAGACCAAATCTATAAAAAATATATTTATGTATATATAAAATGTTGGCTATGATATTGTTTGTGTTAATTTAACCTACGATAAGCCAACAATTAGCAACAGAAGAATATAACCCAAGCAACATCTTTTGCGAGCGTTTCTGTAACTCTCACAGGGAGGACATCTTTGTTTTCTGCATCGAAAGCAGCAGAAGCAACAATAACATACGCTGTGAAACGCAAAAAAAAACTTCAGACTCGTTCAAAGTGTCAGTTGAACAACTTACGCTAGAAAGGGTACTATGATAATGCTGGCCATCAATAACGCAACAAATCCGAGTAGCACCCTATACTCAACAAAGAGGGCCTTCCAGTTATGACTGTGCGGTTTTGGACCTAAGTTTAAAGTGTTGTTTGTTTCCACAACGTAACCTGAAGCAAATATGTTTTGTTATAATATATATCAGTCAGCGCAGTCATAGATATTATCGTTATTCCTTACCCGGCGGTAGTTGAAATGGTAGTACGTTATCATACAATTTGTGAGTGAATTCATTGATCCACCTTTGAACCTTTGATGTTGTGTAATTGGAGTTGTCTGTGTATTTTGCAAAGGATGTGTAATTGCTATACGGTGGATCAGTAAAGTACTTGAAATCCTCATCGTCATCCTCCTCAGCCAGGGCTACGGAAAATACTGATGCGATAAGGAAGCACGTTGCCAAACTGCCAATGTGTCGCAGCAGCAGCTTGTTCAAGTTTCCTTTGTACCGCTTTGTCTTGTACTTAAGATGGTCGTCTTGATGCCTTAAGAGTTTTATTACTTTCATTCTGTGTACCGTGCTATGCGCTAACAATTAAAATCCTTCCCCGTGTTGTGTGTTTTTTTCTCAAATACCCAGATTCTCTTATAATTTGAAAAAAAAAAATTGTTTAACAGCTCGTTGCAAACTAGATAAACACATATTACATCGTAAATTGCTTTGTTAACTTTTTGCAAATCAAATACAAAGCCTTTCTACATTAAAACTATATTAAAAAACTTGTGTCCATCCTCATGCTCTTCTTGAGCGCCGGTTCTAACACTGATATCAGAGTATTCCGTGGACGGTTTCATCTTACTGCAACGTTTTTACTTTTTGTATTTGTAATGCTTGTTGGAGGCGGTGAAACTTGCGTCATAAATCGAAGTCTATCAACAAAATGTGTGCCAAATGGAACATAAAGTACATCATCAAAAAAATAGCTTACTCGACTGTCACACCTCATGTCATACCCTGCAAACGTTGGAAATAGCAATTAAAAAAAAAATCCCTGATACCGAAAATTCTTCTAATCGGAAGTCTATTCAAACATGCTCAACCTTAAGCAGTTCGTGCTTCTAGACGACTCTTTGCGACCGAGTGCATGCAGCTTGTCATTACCCTTTTTTTACAGGGTATGAGACAAGCGGTCGCACTTGTGTATGCAATTGAATGGAGGAAATGGCGCAGCCCACGCGACTAGCGACGTTGACGACAACAGCGACGCCCTCGCGCTGCCTCTTTTTGACTGTTGTCGTCATACCTGGGCGCTCTCTTCATCAGTTTCTCTCAGCCTCAGTCTTTCTCAATTCGCCGCAAGCGACGCGCGCATTTCGCCGTTGTTTGCTGATTCAGCTTATCAGGCAGCATGGGTTCGCCTTCATTCTCACTCATGCGCTGCTTGCTATTTCGCTCGCACATTTTGTTGTAGATTGGAGCGACAAAAGAGCACAAAAACGAAGCTCGCTTTTAATAAATCTGCATTAATAGATTCTACATATTGTTTAGCCGGCCAAGCAATTTATCTAAATTTTTGGCAGCCATGCAAACTAATTTTATTAAACAAAAAAAAAATATGTATGCAAATGTGCATGCATATAATTTGGGATGTATGTGTGCTTATTACGTACATATGTATTTACATACTCTTATACATAAGCAAACCAGCCCACACATTGATTATCAGCAGCAGTGTTACAATTTGCTTGCACGCTCGCTCGCTCTAACCTGCGATCTTCGTCTCTCTCTCTCTCTCTCTCTCTCTCTCTCTCTCTCTCCGTCTCTTGCGTGCTTAATCTCTGTTTATTTATGTTTTTTTTTTGTTTTTTGCTTTGCGATTGCTCATTGCTAGCTTTGTTTTAGTTGATGCTTATTAGTTTTATTATTGCTCTTCTTGATTTTGTTTTTAGATATTTGCTTTGCTTTGTTTTCCATGCTCTTTCGTGCGCTCTCTCTCTCTCTCTCTCTCTCGCGTGCGCACAGCTGGTGGAAAATTTTCCAGCAAAAAGTATATACATACAATTAAAATTGATGCCTAAATCCCAAACAGTAAATAGTATGCATAGTACTTGAATGTTCCGTCGGTCACAGGGGAAAGGGGAAGCAGAGATAATGCAACGTGCGCTGTGGCGCCTGCATAAATGATTGTAGTTGTTGTTGTTGTTGTTCATAGTCGTAGTTGATTTAATTGTATGAGATATTTGCCCTGTTTGAATTCAAAACGTGAGCTTTTACACAAAGGTGAAATAGTACTATAATGGGGATAAACGGAAAACTTGCGCAAATTATTGTGAAACTGTTAAAACGTTAACTAAGAAACTTGTTGCTTTTAAACAAATTCAATTGATTTTAATATAAAAATACAATATGGAAATTTTCCATGAAAAATTCTATGAATTTTTAGCATTAAAATCGTACTTTATATTGCGATCCATTCAATTGAAGTAACTACATATTTAATTAAGTTACAACTTTACAATTTTCGAACAGCTTTTTCAACCAATTTAAATACAAGTTGCGACCAAATTGCCATTGTTCGTTAGTACATTCGGCTTTTTATCTTGTTAACGTTGAGTGCTCTCTGTATTTGCCCCCCCCCCCCCCCCCTCCACTCTTGTTCTTTTGGCTTTTGGCTTAGCCCCTTGAAATCGCGTTTCAAAATACAATTTCTCAGAAAAACGCAATGTTCATTTTGCGTTACTCGCATTGCCAACCGTTTGCTTACTAATAATGTGCAACGTTGTGCAATAATTTGATTTTTGTAAACATATACCAGCTGCCCAGACACAGACCCAGACTCAGAACGAATCGCCCTCAAGGCATCGTCTTACAATTTATGCTTTGCTCAACATCGAATCCCCAAGACAAACCAAAAATAATAATTATTTCAACCAGACGCAAGCCAAACGAGATATCCGATACGAACTTGAAAGTTGACTGGAAACTGAAATTAATATACAAAATAAACAAAAACATTTAAAGGTTGTGTTAATTGTTTATTTGTTTCGCAAAAAGGACAGTGAAATGAATTCATATATAAAAAAAAAATAAGAAATATTAATTTCAAATGACAATTTAATTTTCGATTCTTTGTAATCAGATTTCTTCGAGTTAAATTTAAATTATTATAAATTTGTTTCATAGAAAACAACAACAACTGCCAAATGAAAAGCCAATTTTTTCCAATATTCAAAATTCTCCATAACAAAAACATAAACAAACACACACCACGATTTTCCTCCCCCCCTTTTTCAAATATGTACCCCATAAATGTATAAATAAAAAATATTCCGAGATGGATTTAATATTCATACGAAAAGTAAATGTTTATATATATGAAAGGTATATTTGCGCAACTTGGCGGTTCATGGTGAATCCGCTCTCAAACACAATTCCCAGAAACCAAAACAAAATACAAAAAAAAAAATGCTCTTGTTATTTATTTATATAGATAATTCAGCTAGTGATTAAATTCAATGACAATTGTGAATAAATTTTGCATTCAAAAAAAAAAAAGATTCCATTCGGCTTTTGGTGTTTATGTTTTGATCTGTCGTTTATTGACGTTTGCTCTACATTGAAATATTCAAATATTGATATTTAAACTTTATGTTTATTGCGTCTGGAAAACTTTGGGATCTGTTCACGTCACGTCACGTCTCTGTCTGAGTTCAAAACACCATCAAGTAATTAACACTTTGGCTATGACACATTGAGGAATATTGTTTGGCTCCATAGGAAAAGTCGGCATTAGTTAATTAAATTGTTTATAGGGATATCACAGGGCTTTATTTTGTACTTTGGGCTTAAAAATATAGAAAGATCGCATTAATAACTTTTTCTTAACAATAATTAATTAGATTTGTATAGGAAATTTTTTCACTTTTGTTTTTACTATTCTTCATGCATTTTCATTTTAATTCAAATAAATCACACCTCCAGCTTTCAATCAAATCAAAATCTTAGCTGTCAACAATTTATAGTATTCCCTGTAGAATTTCTCATATTTATAGCCTGACGTCTTAGCCTTTATAGTATAGAACTTACCTTTCCCACGCGATAATCTCGGGACCCGAGCCAAATGGCAAATGTTCAAATATTTATTTGTTTGCACAAGCAATTTCTAGACAATTTTAATTACTTTGCACAGATATATATGAAACAATAAATTATTAAAATTCTATAAACAAAAATCAAAAATATATTAATATTTAACAATTTGTATCTTGATTTAAGATTGTTCTAAGAGAACATGTTTTTTGGTCGAAAGTAAATTAAAAATCAAATGTTGGCCAAGGTTAACAGTTTTTTCGTTTTGTCCGGAAATTATGAAAAATCATGTCAATTTTCTCGTCGGAAATCATCAATGAACCAACAACCAACGCTTGAGTGCACAAAATATTAATCATAATTCATTGGTTTGGAATTTTAATTAAAAAACAAAAAACAAGAAAAAAACAAATAAGTTTCACTTTTTATCCGTGGCGTATGAGTAATATTAATTGATATTTATTAGTGGCAATGAGTTAGTATATCTCATATGTTGTTTTGTTAATTGGTTTTTTTTTTGTTCAAAGAACAAATTCTTTGAACTTTTTCGAACGCATTTAAGCCAAATAATTGTGACAGATTTTTGTTGTTGACCTTTTTGTTGTCATCAAGTTGTTTTTCTTAACGTTTTCTATTTAGCTTGTGCTGTTTGTGTATTGTTTATTTGATTGTCATTTGAGATGTTGCTTGAGTTGATGCAAAGGACTTAAAAGCTGTTGGCGAGGGGGGTGGGCGGGGTTTGGGAAAATTTCGAAGTCAAGGTGGTCAAGGTTGATTGCTGACTAAAAACATTTTCACTGAGGTTGCAGCCCTCGTCGAAGGAAAGGAAAACGGAAATAATATAAATGTTTAATGTGATTTAGTTTTGTAGTTAAGTAAGGATTTTTGAAAAAGATTATATAATATATATATTTATTTTAAATGCATATCGCTTTTATGATTGATAGTTGCAAATTGGTTTTTTCTTTCTCTTGCGTTTTTTTGCATTTCGATTTGAATGCTTGAATGCACATTCTGCAATATTCGCAATCAAAGTGGCATATTAATTAAAATCTTTAGTCAGTCAGTCGATTCAGTTGTGTGTGTGTGTGTGTGGGTGTGGGTGTGTGCCCAATCAGCCGGTTAATTGAACTGCACCCAGGTTCACAAAGCACACTCACTTTGAGATGTTAGATTAGAACATTTCCTTTGACAAATTCAAATACTAATAACGATTAATTTTTTAATTAATTAAACATAAACAACTCTCATATCAGACTCTTTAATGTCGGGCAACTCTCCAACCTGCTCCTGCCCCTCCCTTTCTCTCTCTCTCAATGTTTTGTGGCGTCATTGTTGGTGTGGCATTCGTGACGAGGCAACAGCAGCAACAATCATTTCGTTGTTGTTGTTGCAACCGGGCAATTATAGAGGCTGCCACAACAACAACAGCAACAACAAGAGTAACTCGTATCATTTCACTTGTTGTATTGTCTTAGAGCTCTCGAAAGCGCGTTCCATTGAACGACTGAGTGAATGAATGAATGGCAACAAATACAATAAGTGAAGACCCTCCATTACACTCTCTGTTATTATGCCAACAAACTTGCGTAAACTCCGCCCCTTCGTCTCAGTCAAGTTTTGGCTTTGTAAGCCTTGCAACTCATGGAGTAAAAAAGAGGGGCAACATGCAGTTGAGAGTTTGTTGTGATAATAAAACAAACTGAAAATGATATTTTGGAAAACAGAAAAAACACGATTCTAAAGTTCTTATTAAACGAATATTTCGTTTTTATTGTATGACAAAATTTGAATATAAATATCTTCTATTGTTACAGGGCATTTTCAAGTCTAATATATATTCCTAGAACGACGATGTATATATTTTTTTTCTTCTGCGTTTAGTTTTTTTGTTGATTGTTGTTGTTTCTGTTTCTCTCCTCAGTTTGCACACCGACCGAGGTTCATTGACTGTTGTTGATTTTAATGGTTGAATTGAATGCGAATGCGAATGTATGTGTATGTGTATGTGTATATGTGTGTGTGTGTGTGTGTGTTTAGTAAGTATACAATTGCAAAAGGCGAATAGTTTTTCTTTAGCATTTTGTTCGCTTTTAATTGCTGAACTGCTGTGTTAGCTTTAAGTTTTATTTGCTTTAAGCGCAACTGCAGGTGTGCTTATACGTGTGTGTGTGTATCTGTGTGCGTGTGTGTGTGTTTTTGTGCTGTAAAGTATGCAAGGCATTTTGCTTGAGGCAAAGTGGCTGCCACTTGAGTGTGGTGCCTTTTAGAACATGCGCTTTGATTACCACAGCTGCAGTTGAGGCAGCAACCTTGAAAGCAACCACAACCCGTGCCACTCAATCCATTTTTGGGGTGGGGCATGCAGCTTTGCAGCTAAATAAACAACTACTTTGTCTTCATTAGTGCGTTTAGGTGGTGCTGGTGCTGCTTCTTTGACGTCACTGGCGGGTCAACGATTGTCGCTTGCTAATTTTAGCCACCAAAAAACAAAAAATTAAATAAAAGACAAATAAGCCAAAATAATATTTTCTTGCTAAAAATAAACTGAACTTAAAAAATGGCTAATTAAATAGATTTTATTTTTGTACAGAAAGAGGATTCATTTGACTTTGCTAAACAATCATTAAATGCCATGCCGCTAATCAACAAATAAATAATTTATTGTTGTTTGATATCATTTTGTGTGGGTTGTTGATTTATTGAACTTCTTTGCTGCAGTTCCATGGATTTTTTTTTTAACTGTGACATAATTAAATTAATGATTTGTTTATCAAATTTCATACAGTGCACGTTTGCAGGCAACAATAAAAATTAAACCGGTTTTTAGTTGTTTTTTTTGTTTTGTTTTTATGGCACAATAATTTTTAATGAGTATTATATTTTTATTGGCAGACGGGGCAAACTAAAAAAAAGTTGTGGGTGGGTCTTGCAATAGTGTTCGAAATAAATAAATATACACATAAAAATTGTTCTTTTTTATTGCATTATTTTAGTGCAGTTCTTCTATAAATATTTATGGAGAGTTTTAATATTTTTTCACTATTGAAAAAAAAATCTAAAATATACTTTAAAAATTATTCCTTTACAAGTCATTTAATTCGACTTAAAAAAACTTTAAGAAATTTCCGCGTTGAATATTTTTTTAACAGCTTAAATCTTAAGCAAAATGCAGCCACAAAACAAAAACAAATTGAATATATTAGATGACAGTTGCTGTTCATTTTATTATCTTGACCATAGGACTATGTGCCACACTTTCCCATCGTAATCTTAAATGTTCCACTTGAATTTCTAGGCAATAGCCGAAAGCTTTCCAAAACAGCATCGTGCCCATTCAGTAGGGCCGAGAGTCGACTCAAGTTGAGGCAATGGACAACAAACATGTTGCCAGGCTTTTGTCAAAGTTGAAGCGCTCTTGTGGGCCAAGTCCAAACATCCCCCCTCGCCACGCACTTAATATCAACTCTCAACTGTTTGTTGACCTCAAAAACGTGCTTGTTTGTGCTTGTTTGGCAGTCTAGGCACGTTTGTCATTGGTAATTTTGAGCATGTCATAATGATACTAACTCAAAACACAAGACAAGCACAGCGGGAAGTACGTCCGTGTGTGTGCGTGTGTGTTTGAGCCTCCTTTATACTGCAGTTATTAAATTAGCCAAAAGCATAGAAACACACATTTGACATATTATTAATTACTTTGTTCTTCGAAAACAGAGATTGAAACAAAACAGGTTGAGAAAAAAAAGTAAAGAAAAAAGAAGTATAAAGAATTTAAAGAAATATGACTTTAACAAAAAAAATAACTGTTAAAAATGGTTGTTAATTATTTTTAATATTCAAGAAAAACGGACATCTTTTAGTTGGTTTTTATGTCTTAGTCCATTATCCTTTTGCTGACCAGCAAAGCGTGACAACTGAAACCGGAATAACTGCAAGCTGCAATGTTTCCTAACGCAAAAATGGAAACAGAGTATGAAGAGAGAGAGAGAGGGTGGGAGGGAGCAGGGATGTTCAGGCAAGAGTTTTATATAAGTTGGTTGTGACAAAAAGATTTATGATAAGAAAACTAGCTGGCAACGCCTTACTTCTAGCTTCTCACTGTTGCTACGCGATTTTTTTTTTTTTCTGCCTGCATATACAATTTCAATATTTCTTCATTTTGTGTGTGCAACGCGAGTATAAATTGAAAATCTTACTCAAGTTGCGCCCCCTGACAGCTGCTCAGCGGCGGCAACAAACATTTTCTCGGGTTGTATAAAGTAAATTGGTAATGTGATAGGCAGAGAGAGAGACCAGACTCAGACTCAGAGTCAGAGCAAATACCGATTTGTTGAAAGAAAGTTGTGTTTAAAAGCCGCAAAATGCCAAAAAGAAATTGTTCGCAAAAAAAAAAGGAGAGAATAATAATAAAAAATAACGCTAAATAATTGCGCAGACGACGCGTGTGGCGTCGACATTAACGTTTGTGTGTGTGTGTGGGAGGGGCGAGGGAATCGTGGCTTGCCACCACCATTCCACTACCATAAACATTGCATAGAAGGCGCCATTAAAAGTTAACTATAATTAAAGTCGTTCGCATGAAAACAGCAATTAGATTTTTGCCATTCCTTACACGAGAAATTAATCATACGCAGCGTGTGTGCGTTTCTTTTATACAGCACATGCGGGTAGAAATGAAATGAGTAACGGCATAATGTGTGGCATGTGGCTGCTTCTGTAAATAGCAGCTAAGCGTTAATCGCTGCTTTATGGCCCAGCAACTGTCGCATTATTTGGTTTTCTATGGCATTTTTATTATTCGCTGAGATTTTGCAATGTTTTTAATGTTTGTTTAGCTAGCATAAAAGTGATGTTTGTTTGGAAACATTCGTGGTCATGTTATTTTCGACTTTTGCATATGTTTCTTGGCATTGGCCAAATAAGATATGACAAACAACAAACAGTTCGCATTGACCTTCAAGCGTATATCGCCTGACTGCTGGCCGGTACTTAAAATATTTGTATTGCTGCAAGCGGCATAACAATAAAAACTACTACATCAGCTCGCTTAAGCACTTACATATATAGGATAGTATACATATGTATGTATGTATGTAGGATTTCCGAATGTTAAATGGATTAAGTAATATTTAAAGTTTATTTTGCGTATTGTATTTTTAACATAGTTTGTAAGTTCTTCATTATTTTGTAATTTAGCTTAACACATATTTTTAAGACGCGAGCAACGTCGATGAACCAGCTTGTTCAGTTCGACCAAGAAGAAGAGAGAGCCAGCTGCACACACTTTCTTATCGGTGATACCGCCACTTATATCGAAATAACTCAGAGTTGCATTATTCAATTTAAGCACTCAAAATGGTAATGATAATAACAAATGATAAATGATAATCGATTAAAGAACCGCGGCAATTCAACCTGCGTCTAAATTCAAATCCCACAATCGGCCATTCTGAACCTTCATTCGTCTCGAATGATCGTCGTCTTTATTTCTATATCTAGCGCTCCCAACTTTTCATGTATTCAGCCACTGTTTTAGTCTTTCCAGGACCTTCATGGTCACCAACTTTCTCAACCTCATATCTTCCATGAGGTTGAACTTTAACTACCTTATAGGGACCAAAGAATTTGCTCCTGAGCTTCATCCCGGTGCCATACTGCGTTCGCTTAATAGCTACTAAATCATCAATCTTGTATTTTACTTCAACTTTTCGATTTTTATTAAACGATTTACGATTCTCCTGTTGCAACTTGTTTATATTTTCTTGCGCTTCCCTACGTATAGTTTCTCTCTCGCTATCTAGTTCCTTTATATGCGATTCATTTAATAGTTCACGCAAATCTGATATCTGGTTGATCCTCATCTCAACTCCGGTTAGCAATTTAAATGGAGAAACTTTAGTGCTTCTAGGAGGTGTGCTGTTAATTGCCTGCTGCACTACATCAACATGCTTATACCATTGATTTGGGCTTTCATAACATAATTTTGACAGCATAGGTATTACAATTTTATGCATGCGTTCGACCTGACCATTGCCTCGTGGAACACCTGTCGCTATCATTAAATGTTGTATGCCCTCAACCTCACAATATTCTTTAAACATATTAGAAATAAAAGCTGCTCCTCTATCAGAAATTATGCGCTTCGGATTTCCAAATATAGCTGATTGCTTTTTAAGCCGATCTACTACTGCTTCTGCAGTGGTATTTCTAGTTGGATAGAGCCAAACAAATTTTGAAAAAGCATCGACTACAGCAAAAATATAATTGTAGCTCTTAGATGTCTGTGTCATTGGGCCAACATGATCAACATGATAAGTTCCTAGCGGTTGCCCTTCTTTATTAATTGGAGCCAACAATCCTTCTTTTTTCCCTGCCTTACTTTCCGAAACAATGTATTCAATACAACTCTGAACAATTTTTGGCAATTTTACTGATAGCTGCGGAATATAGAATGTTTTCTCAATCGCCTCCTGAGTACGCTTTGCTGAAAAATGTCCCTGCTTATGTGCCATTCGAATAATTTCCTCTTCCATCATTGAAGGTACTACAACAAGTTCCTTAATGGGATCCTTGTACAAAATACCATGCTTCACATAAAAATCGTCATATGTGCTGTGCTCTAAAACGGCTAACACCGCCTCAATCCAAAGGTCTTTAGCTTGTGCTTGCTGCAATCTATGTTGAAGTGAGTCTTCTAGCATTAGACAGCTTATACGACTCAAAGCATCGACATGTCTCATTTTGCTTCCGTTTCTATGCTCAATACTAAAATCAAAATCCTGTAAAAATAGTACCCAACGTGAAACTCTTAGTGGAATATCACCACGCTTCTGCAAAGTCATTGCAAAGGCGTTGCAATCGGTAACTATTTTAAACTTAATACCAAGTAAATAAACGCGCCATTTTTTCAAGGCTTCCACTATTGCCAGAACCTCAAGCTCATAAGAATGATATTTTTCTTCTGCAGGCTTAGTTTTTCGGCTCAAATATTGGACTGGGTGGAATGTTTGATCTTCAGAATCTTTCTGCAAGAGCATACCGCCATATCCATACTTTGAAGCGTCTGTATGAACTTCCGTTTGAGCTTTCGGGTTGTATAAGCGAAGAACTGGGGCGTTCATTAAGGCCATCTTCAACTGCTCAAACGCGATAAGCTGCTCTTCACCCAACTTAAACATCGAGTCTTTTCGAAGAAGATCAGAGAGTGGTTTAGCTACCACTGCATAATCTTTTACGAATCTTCTAAAGTACGAGGTTAATCCCAAAAAACGCTGTAAGCTCTTCCGGTCATGTGGTATTGGGTAATTTCGGACAGATTTGGTCTTTTCTTCAGACGGTTTTATTGTACCGTTTTCTACGACATATCCCAAAAAATCTACTTTCGTCTTAAGAAACTGACACTTGCTCCACTTAAATTGCAAGTTATATTCGGAACCTCGTTTTAACACTAGTTTGAACTTTTGAATGCCTTCATTAATATCCTTGGCGGGAATTGATGAGGTCATCCATATAAGTAACAACAGTACCATCTCGCACGAGATCTACTAAAACTGCATGAATGTATCGTGAAAACACGGCTGGGGAGTTTGATATTCCAAAGGGTACGTATAAAAACTCATACTGTCCTGCGTGCGTCACGAAAGACGTATACTTTCTCGATCCAGGTTCTACTGGTACGTGAAAGAATCCGTTTTCGAGATCGAGTGTCGTAAACACGTTATGTCCCTGTAATTTTTCAATTACATCATCTAACAAGGGCATTGGAAAATTATCCCTAGCAATCTTGGCATTCAGACGTCTGTAGTCACAGCATAATCTTTTGCTACCATCTTTCTTAGAAACAAGAACAACTGGAGACGCGTATTCTGAAATGCTTGGTTGAATAATCCCATCGTTCAACCATTGCTCAATTTGCAAGTCTACAGTGGACCTATCGGCATGTGAAATGCGTCTCGCACGTTCAAAAACTGGATGCTCATCATTCAACAATATTTTCATTTCAATTGGGACTTTTATGTTTCATTTCTGGCGAATAATTGCTGATAAATGATTTCACTGTTCCTGCGATCGGACCCTCTAGGTGTGATAAATCTATGATGGAATCTAATTCTGCTGCATACGAACAAATATCTTTGAATTCTTCAAAAAACCCGAACTCTGCTTCTTCCTTTTTATTGGCTTCTTCACTGATTTTCAGCTTACTGTGCTCATTAACATCTTCGTTTGCCTTAACGGACAACTTTGGACGAAACTCTACAGAATTTTTAGAAAATATCATATCCACATATTCAAGCACTGTATTCCCAATAACTGCCGAATATTTTACATCGCAGCTTTTAACAACATGAAAACGAACTGACAACAATATTCCGTCTATTTCAATTGGAACAACAAAACTACCCAATGTACTAAGCTCGCTATTGCAAATTCCGACTAAACAATGCTTTTCTTCTTTGAGTCTAATATTTCCAATCTTTTCGACCACGTCAGAACGCATCAGACATAGATCACAACCCGGTGTCGATCAATGCTGAGAACGAAATATCTTTACAAGATATCTGTTTGAAGATACATTTTCCTACGCTATTGCTCTTGTTCAACATTGTATTGGCACTATTTTCTTCGGTTTTTTGCACTGCTTTTGTACTCGGACAACTGTTTGCTTTATGCCCTGGCTGATGGCATTTATAACATTTTATTGATTGCTTACACAATTTTGCAAAATGTCCTGTCTCTCCGCATTTGAAACACTTTCTTTCCTGCTCTTTGGCGTGATATTGTTTTTTCTCTTCATTTGTCTCTTGAGTTTTGTTAGTACTCGTCGCTTGAGGGCGACCACTACGAATTTTCTCATACACGCAAATCTGCTCTTTTAACTGTTGAAGTGTTTTGGCTTGATACAAGTTACTTTTATTATTTCTCGAGTCTGGTATGCCTTCAATAAAGTACTCTATTAAACTTGGTTCATCTAATTTAACTGAGCTACCAATCTCCATTAGGCTATAAAGATACTCTCTATAGTCTTCCATTCTGACGCTTCCGTCTATTTCGCAACATTCTGTGCACATCAACTGAGGAAATTGTTTTACCAAACTCTGCTAACAATGTCTGCTTGAGAGACATCCAATTTGTAATTCCATGTTGGCTACGAATGAATATTTTTGCTGCACCTTTCAACAACTGCTTTGAAAATATAAACTTTTGGAGATCGTTCCATTGAACAGCTTCTGCGTTATCTTCAAACTCATGTATCCACTGCTCAACTGAAAGTTGACTCGACCCATTAAATTGCGAAAGTGAGTCTTCTATATCGCGCAATGTAAATATTGATCTATTCCCTTGAGCCATATTTCTACTTGTGTGCATCGATTCAGATCTGCCACTATCAGAATCGTCATCTGCTTCACCCTCAATATCTAATCCGAAATGTTCTAGCAATCGATCCTGCAATGTAGACTTTCTGCCTGTTATCAACAAATTTAACTCTGACAACTTTTCTTTTAATTCGGCAACTGTAAACGCCAAAATCTGATCTCTGTTCATCTTGTGCTCGTCGTTGCTGGCGCTTTACATATACTGAATATCAAAATTAAAATGTAACTTAACTTATTGGTAATTGTTATACTTCAAAATGATATAAATCGATATTTTATCTCTTTAGGTGACGTTACGTTAATTAATTGTTATGAATTAAAATAATCAATTGAAAAGTTACAGAAAAAAAAACAATACTCTGTTCAGCTGTTAGAATCTGAAACACCCTGTGCTCACCGCATACAAAGACTTAACTGACACAAGCCACAATCCAGTTCGATCCAGATACTGCACGCTGTGTCGTCTTCTTCTTTCCAGCTAAACGCTCTGCTCTCTTTGTGTTTTTCGTCTTTTCAGATACGCACTCTGTTCTCTTTGTGCTCTTCCTATTTCCCGTTATTCCACGTTCTGTTCTCTGCCAAGTAGCTCTGCTTCTACAGCCTTTGATGTACATATATTCGTTGCTCGGATTTGTGCTATACAGCCTCTGCCACACAAACCAACAACATATTACATCCACTCCACTGCACAGGTGTACTTTCCTTGCGGCAATGCTATCCAGCCAAAGCCTTCCAGAATAGAAACGTCTCGATCAACTTTGCGCTTTACGCTAACTGCGACGCAATAAACGATCCGCTGTCTCGCTCTCACCCACGATTACGCTCTCTGCGTTTTCGTCACTCCAGCAACAGCCAATTTCGGGAAACTTCGCAATAATTGCGAAAGACTGCATTAACTTTATTGATTTTATGCATCTGACACTTCTTTTGCTCGTACTGTGTTTTTTAATACCCTCGCACTTTTTGTTAAAATTTTGTTCGACTTAAATCCATTTGCATCCCACTTCTGACACCATATTTGTAGGATTTCCGAATGTTAAATGGATTAAGTAATATTTAAAGTTTATTTTGCGTATTGTATTTTTAACATAGTTTGTAAGTTCTTCATTATTTTGTAATTTAGCTTAACACATATTTTTAAGACGCGAGCAACGTCGATGAACCAGCTTGTTCAGTTCGACCAAGAAGAAGAGAGAGCCAGCTGCACACACTTTCTTATCGGTGATACCGCCACTTATATCGAAATAACTCAGAGTTGCATTATTCAATTTAAGCACTCAAAATGGTAATGATAATAACAAATGATAAATGATAATCGATTAAAGAACCGCGGCAATTCAACCTGCGTCTAAATTCAAATCCCACATGTATTTATAGTTGAGCTTTGACGATTTAATGTCAAAGCCAGCGCCAGGCTGCATTAGCTCCATTTTACTGTCATTCAAATAGACACGCGCGCACTGTTTTCTCACTCCACAAGTATAACTGCCTCGTTCGTCTATCAGTTTTATGACAGCCATAGTAAAGCTTCAGTTTGCCACGCCCTCAACTGTCCGCCCATTAAATTGCACATTTAAAGCCAAATTTGGTCAGCAGCAAAACTGTTAAACTAAAAAAATTCAATTGACAATTTTTTGCGTGCACAAAATGACACTTTTATTAATGGCAAATGAATGTTGTATAAGTGTTGAACAATTGTTAGAGCGATAAAGTGAGGGGGGGGGGGGGGAGAGAAAGAGTTCTACGTAACGCCATTTGTTGATTGTTTTTAGATAAAAAGGCAATTTTATCATTGATTTTACACTCGTTTCGGCTTCTGCTTTGATTGTTTGCCTTTTTGGCTTATGTTTTAACTTTATAAATGTTTACAGTTATATTATTTTCACCGATTTATCATAAAAGTGTCTTTAATTTTTATTTCGAGCTGTTTTACATGCAAATCGGCTATAGGCTTTTGCTCTGTGTGTGCTATAACAATAATTGAATGCACGAGCAAAGCAAATTGTGTTAATCAGATTTATTGTTAATTCACTCAATTATTATTATTATTATTATTATTTAAAGGCAGCGGCAGTTCGATTCGATGCTTAACTGCCTCAATGTCTACCATACGGATACGGCCAGCTGCCAGTTATTATGTGTTCCAATTTGTAATACATTTTCTGACTTGTTTCTGCTTCTTCTTCTTCTTTTATTTTTAACCACGCGTCGAAAAACTGAAACGCGTGCTTCCTTTGCATGTTTGCTTTGTATAATAATAATTTATTATGGATACAAAATTGTGTTTTATAATGTTAATTCACATGTTGGCGCTAAAATCAACGCAATGTCTGCGATTTCGCGCATATCACGCATACGCCGCGTTGACGTACCTTTAAAAATATAACGAAATGTTGAAGCTTTATTAGTAAAACCAGTCAGATTTTCTCATAGTTTCAAGACAACAATAATGTACGCGTGCAGCAACAGGTTATTGATCCAAACAATTTGTGAGAGAAAGCACTTCAAATGCAAAAATAAAGAAGCTTAGGTCCTTCAATGTCCTGCCACACTCGCTGGCCGTCGTCCTTCACTAATCGATGCTCAAGCTCGTGACGCGCTTCTAGTTGACGCCGTCGCCTTTTAGTCCGTGTGTGTGTGTGTGTGTGTGTGTGTGTGTTTGTGTGTGTGTGTAGACAATGTTGTCTGTTTGCATTGCTACGAAAAAAAAAACAACAAAAAAGTAAGAAAATAAGAACAAAATAGTAAAAGTAAAATGACATGAAATGAAATAAATGAATAAAGAAAATGAAAAGGTCGACCCATTGAATGGCACGTTACAAGCTAAAGTTTCTATGCATACACAGAGAAAAATATTAACCTATATAATAATAAAAATATTTGTAGATAAAAATTAAAACATTTGAAAGTATGATTTTTACAACAATTTATGTTTTCAAATATTCTAAAACCATAAAAGTTGTCAAAACTGAACCAAAATCACCTCAAAAGTCATTGTAATGCTAATTAAAAAAAATGTTTTACTTACTCTTAAAAATTTGTTAACAAAAAACACATATAAATTTATAGTTTTCCCACTACTTTGAACTTCTCTTCATTTTGCTTAACGATTTTCTTAATTAGTTTTTTGTAAATATTTTTTGCAGTGTTGCATTTGTTATCTGTTATCTTGGCGTGCGCCATTAATGAACATCGTTTGCTTAGCCAGACCATGGACAGCACTTACCCGCCCCCTCTCTATCTAGTATCTAACACCTAAACCCATCTTATCTCTGCCTCAATATTACTTTTACCTATGCTATTGACATAATGTAAGCGAACGCTAAACCAATGGACCTGCCCCGACAGCCCCTTCTCTAAAAGTATTTGTGTGTGTGTGTGTGTGTGTGTGTGTTTAATTTAATGTATTGTTTTGTGTCTGTGTGTCGCTTTTATGCGGTTGTCGGTATGCCATTGGCATAGAAATAGTTTTTGTGGTTTGCTTTTGGTTTGTTTTTTTTTTATTTATTTTCGTTCTCGCTGTGGTTAGCCACCGGTTGCTAGGGTAGATACGAGCGAGAGTTAAGAGAGAAAGAGAGAGAGCAACGTAGAACTAAAAATATATACTATGTATGTAAATCGTTTAGAAGAAGTGAGCACACAATTTTAATAGTACAGCAATGTGGCAACAAATTGCAATTAGTTGCAACTTGCCTGTTGACAGTTTCGAGTGGTGAACTCTCCACTGTCCACATGACATATACTAATGATACTGTTGCAATTCTACATTAGAAAATGTCTAGAATATATTTGTAATTACAACAAATAAGAAGGCTCTAGTCGGGAGAGCCCGACTAGAAGATAACCTGAACCCAGTTGTAATAAACATTTTACTGCTTGCGCCCTGAAAGTATGCTTCAAATAATGATCAATTGAAACAAAACTAATAACTGACTTAACTTTACGATAGAGCCGATGTTTCTTAACCAATTTGGAAGAAATTTTGAGAAAAGCTCTATCGTTACCCATTACTTCAACCCCCATTTTTACATTATCCAAATTCGATTCCAAGTGTAGATCGGAAACCAGAAAAGTTATCGATAATTTGAAACAAATGTAGTTCCGCAAAATGTTTTAAAGATGCTTGATTCAAAAATGCTTTTCTCAACAGAACAAATATTTTATGAATTCCTAGAAGCCTTAATGGAATTTTTGGTAACAGTTAAGCGCCACATTTTGTATACAAAATTTATGCAAATGTTCTTGAACAAAATTTAAAGCAATTTGTTCATTTTCCAAATGTTAAATGTCATTTTCTGGTTTGCTTTCTGTGCATTTTCACATTTACTCTTTTTTATACAATTATATTCCACTGAAAAACGCAGAGACAGCATTTTTAAAACCACATCTCAAATGCAGACAATCAACTTGCGTTGCAAATCGATGCTCATTGCTAGAATCAACAACATCAAATACTTTGTGGCAGGGCGGGGCTAACAAAATGTTCAAAATGCGTTCATGCCACATGCCAAACAGGCTGCTGCTTCCGTTTCTGCAGCATTGTGTTAAAACGGAAATTAAATCATTTCCGCTGTCAATTGTCAAACAGACACAGAGAACAGAGAGCTCTAAGCAAGCTGCCAATAAGTGACGCAACAGCTGGCAATAGCTAAAATTAAATCACTGCTGCACTTGAAGATCTCTTTTTCTCTTCATTTTATGAGTGCCTTCAGCCAATGGTTTAACTGTTAATTCAATATCCTCTTACCATTGTCAAACACTCAAGATAAACTGTCCGTTCGTCTGTCTGTGTTTTATTTTTGTCCTCTCTCTCTCTCTCTCTGCTGTCAAGCACAAATAGATGCCAAGTGGCAAACCGAAACCAGATGCTATAGCCGAACAAAACCCAAACTCGAAGCGCATACCAATTTTTCACCTTGCACCCAATTTCCATCATGTCCTGCAAGCGAAGGCTAAAATTGAAATTGAAAAAGGAAAAGGAAAATGTCAAATGCTCTTAATATTCAACGAGGACATTCCGAACCTTTGACAATTTTCAAACAATGCAAAAAAAAGTTGGAGATTCTTTTTTTATTGAAGTGTGCTTAAAAAAATAAAGTTTTTCTATTTTTAAATGCCCAAAAATTGTATATTTTCACTGCTCCTTAAAAATATTTAATTGTTTTTGATTTATTATTATTTATCTTATTTTTTGTTGATTTCAACTTTCGATATTTTTATTTTATCGTGTAAAATGGAATAACTTTGTCACCCCGTTTGTTTATTGAAATAGTTAAATTATTGAAAAATACCAAAATATTTTATATTCCCGACGTATTTATCTTCATTCCATGCAGTCGGCAGTCTGTTTGCATTTGGCTTGTTTTGGGTCCAAAGCCATGTTTGTTGTTGGCCATGTTGATTTTTATTTAACTGACATTTCAGGTTTAGCCTGCCAACGTATTGTCTGTCTGTCAGTCGTGTGTCCGCCCACACTTAACACTCCACGCAGGCCACGTGCCCCTGCCGCATGACCCATGCCCCCGCGAGGGTGCCGTAAGCTTTTGTTTGTTTATCAATTGGCGTCGGTGTCTACAATGCATTTGGGGCTGCGGCTTTTGTGTTAATTGAATTGACCGAGGAGGCCAAAGCTGCGGCTTAAACCAACAAGATGCAACGCACACACACACACGCACACACACTCAACAGAAAACGTGCAACATTAAATGATTTATGCAAAAAGTGCTGTTTTTCATATTCAAATTTAAAATTTCCCAAAACAGCTTCTGAGAGTTTTGCTAAAAAAAACAAAAGGCAACAGCTCAAAACTCTTAAAAAAACAAATAATTGAATTAAAAAGTTAATAAGCAAATATATAAAACAAAAGTTATTATGCAAGTGCAACAAATATACAACAACAACAACAACGACAAACAATACCAAAGTCAACAAATAATAACAACGAAAAAATACGTCAAGTCGCCATTGTTGTTGTTATTTAGCGGCCATTTGGCGGCAATTAAGCCAACAAAATTGAGTCCTCAACTAAGACAACAACAGCAACAGCAACAACAGCAGCAAGCAATAACAACAACAATTTACGTTACGCGGCGGCTTTGCTCAAAGTTGACAAAATTAAATTCATTAAAACGGAGGGTTTAACATTTGCATTGCTGGCGGGCCCCATGGGCCAAGCGGCAAGTATGTGTCGATTTCGTGGTTGCCGCTACAAAAATAAAAACAAAAACAGCAAACAGCAGCAGCAGCAGCAGCAACAACAGCAACAACAACAACAACAACAACAAACGCCAACACATAGTCCACAAGAGGAGACAACAGGTGAGAACTTAAAAACAAATTTCATCTCAAGATGACTTTGGAAAAGAAAAATGTCCCAAACAATTTACACAAAAGACAGCAAAAACAACAACAACAACAACATCTTTTGACTCGCATCGATCCGTTGTTGCCGCCGTGCCACCGCTATTCTAAAGTGCAACACCAAGCAAAGGCGTTGAACGTTGAAAAAGTAGAGAAAAATGAAAAATGAAAAGAAAAAAATTCGTTCTCTTTTGCACTTTTGCCAACATTCAATTTGCATTTGGCTTCCACAACAAAAAAGCTAAAAAAAAAAAAAAATAAATAAAAGAAAAATAGATAACAAACATTGAGAACATGTGTCTATTTGTCTGCATGCCCTTTAATCTGACAAAACACTAGAACAGAGGTTATTTAACTGCAAATGAATGGTGTAATGTGTTTAAAAAGGGAATAACCTCTACAAAGGTTGATGCATAACAACTTAAAGGTTAGGTTTAAGTCTTTATAAGTCTTTAAACTTAGTTCAGAACCCTAAGTTTATTATAAATGCATATCGACATTTTCTTTATTATGATTGGAACGTTAAATATGAACTTAATTTTATAAGGAATCCATACGATTTATTCACTTCGAAGCTACCAAAAACCATCTTCCACATGATATATCTTCCAGTCGAATACAACTCTGCTAAATACAAAAGCACATTTGTTTTTTTTTTTTTCCGTCCCGTCGCTACTAAAAGTGAAATGCCATTGCAGAAGCTCTGAGGTTTGGGGCTTGGGGGTCTGGGGGTCTGGGATTGGTACTCGACTTGGTACTGAGAATGGGATGGGCACTCTTATATAAAAAGCTGACGCACCATGCAACCGCAACACACACGAAGAGTGGCCGGAAGAGGAGGCGTGGCTGGCACCCATTCAGCCATGACGCTGTCATTTGACTTTCAAGTGATGGGCAAATAGTTATAAATTTGAGGGGGGGGGGGGGCTTAGGGAGCTTTTGCAGTTAGGCTTTGAGTAGTGCTGCCAAATGTTTTGCAGCAGCTTAAGCATGTTGTATGTTGCCTGTGTGCAAAGGCAAATGCAGCTTAAAAGATTAAGTGTGTCGTATATGACAATAAGAAAGAGGAGAGGTGGCATAGTAGAAGGGGGGTGGGGTGGCGGTGTTACATGCATGTAAGTGCTGCACTTGCTCATGTCTCTTTTTTCTGCTTCTTTGGTAGCTCACATTCCCTGGTTGCTCATAAATTGCCCAACATTAAGTAGCTGGCTTTAAGCTTCTTTTGTGCAACTTAAGCTTTCTCTCTGTTTCTCTGTGTTTCTCCAGCAAAAGCAAGAAAATAATACCAAAACGAATGCTATCTGATAAGCTTCAATTTCCACAGCATTCACAATGAACAAAAATAACTTTTTAAAGCAGCAAAAAAAAAAACAGTTCAATTCAAAGTTTGATTCCATCAAAAGGGGAAATGCAACGTTAAACTGCAAATTGAATTTCGTTGAAATGCAATTTTATGAAAAAGTTTCAATTGTAAAGGCAAAATATGCAAATGACAATTTATTGCGAAATATCAAATGCAAGTTGGACTATGGATTGACTTATCATCATCAGTTCTAGGAAATCAAAAATTCAATTCAATTTCCACAGAACGAATCAACATGAAAAGCGTAGCAAGAACTTATTAATTCAACTTTCATATACAAACAAAATGTTTGTCTTTCAATTAAACAATCTGTGTTTATTTAGTTCAAGCATATAAATATTGTCATAACTCTCCGTCTTAAACTTGACACACAGAAGAAAACAGCCAGCAGATTGTAAATGCTGCAGTTTGTCAACTTATTGCGGCAAAGTCAAATTGTCAGTTGACAGCAACAGCAACTTGTTTCATTTGTGTTTGTTATTTGGCTAACTGTTTGTTGCTATGCCAAAAAGTAGATCATAAATCAAATTTACACACACACTCAGCCACCACACAAACACACACAGCTGCTGAGAAGTCACAAACTCGAGTGCCTTAGATATCCTTAGACATCCATCACAAGGATATACAAGTACACTTGATGTATTTTTAGCACTTAATCAAACGCTCGATGGGCGCCAGACTACTACTAGCTTGGGAAATTAGGGGTGTGTGTGTGTGTGTGTCGTTGGCAGTGTCAATATTTCTTGGAAATTGCCAATAATGCCGGTTAATATAAACATGGCATAGTAGTATATGATTTGAGGCGTCCTACGCCTTATTCAGCTCAAGCCTTTTGCGCCATCTTATGGCTTACTTATGGCGACGTTACGTATACGCAGCGTGTGGCATGCGCTTAAATTGCCCTTAATTATATATATGCAATATATGCTGATGGAATATTTTTTGTGCTACACTGCTTTTTGATATTATAAATTTTGAACACAAAGCGTATCAGCAGTTTGTTGGTTTTTTGTAGCAATTTGCATAAAGCGAAAGATAAAATGGTTGAAAGGGCAGCCGACGGCTGTATCCATCCCTTCATAGTTGCATATCTCTGCCGTCGGTTTAAAGGATATGTTGGCTATTTGCAATGCAAATGTTGTGCAACCGAATTGGGACGCACAGCTCTGCCCATAAAAATTCGTCGGCAAATGCAAAAAAAAATATATGTACAAAAAACCGTTTGAATACAATAAGAGATATGTCGAAGCAGCTTTAATGCAGAGTTAACATATTACGTTGATAATCTTAATATATTTAAATAATATTTATAACTTAACGTGCTTTAATATTCATTCGATTTCCATCCATTTTTGTTACTTACTTTCAGGCCTTCAATTGCGTAGCATTGAGGAGCCACCATCGACGCCGCTGCAGTTAGCGGCACGGATGCCTGCGGAGCAGGGGGGCACAGGGTACGGTATGAGTGAGCAGCATAGTTTGCTTATTGCCACACGCACCGGTGTCCCCCTGCCGCTATCACAGCAACAGCAACAACCCGCCCATCATCATCATCAGCATCAGCATCCACATCAATACAACAATTACAATGTGAACGGCAACAACAACAACTCCACCAACAACATCAATGGTAGCAGCAGCAGCAACAGTAGCTATGTTGCCGGCAACACAGCTGTTTATCAGCAACAGCAGCATGGACAACAGCAACAGCATTCGTACCATTCACAGCAGCAATTATATCAGGGATATAATTCACATAATCCCTATCCCTATCATCATCAGACATCATCATCATCGCCACATCATAGTCGACCCTATGATCCGGAGCATGCACGCATGGAGGCGTGGATGGATGAGAATCCGGAGTTTGTACAGGATTATTTTATAAGGTAAGTAGAAGAACTTGTGAACTTTCATTTTTAAAAACTCTCGATTGCTAAATAAATCATCAAATTTATTAAAGCCTTAATGTGTTGATATAAAAATCGAATGTTATGTGATATATAAGTGGGGCGGCGGCTTATGGGTCTATATACTATACAAAAGGATTGTTGTTGAAATGGCATACTTTCGGGCGATATTTATATTTATGGTCAGCCATGTCGTAAACCGGAAATTGGCTTCAACACACACATACACATACATAGATACAAACCGAGATAGTCCTTTGCGTGTTGTGGCAGGCACATTCTGTTTGGCCGGCCGTTGGCTATGACACATAATAAAAATCACTAACAACTAAAAACATAAATTGGGCTTTATTTTCATGGTCAAGCCTTTTTCAGTGTGTGTGTGTGTGTGTGTGTGTGTGAGTTTGTTAAGCAATAAACGAGGCAGAGAAATGGGCTTTATTTTGTGTAATTTGCATAAGAATATGCCAGACACAGGGACTTGCCAGACTATTGGACCTCAACGATTTGTTATTAAAAGTGTAAAAAAAAGAAGTTAATAAACTTTTTGCTTGAAAAGTAGGCTAGTTTATTAGTGTGAACTCAATTATCCAAAGGATTGCAAAGGGAATTTAAGCCTAAGCGTCTTCTATTTGCTTATATTCATTTTCTTACTCCGCAGTGTTTAGTGCTTTTGATTTTTCTGTGCATTTTAATGCAGTGTCCTTGCCCGGTCAGACAGTTAGTTCACTAAGCCGAGAATGACATTAAAATACTTCGCTCGCTGAATATTTATGAGGCAACTGACATTTTATTATTAGACAATTTTAAACCCACCCACGACGTACTATTTGCTGTCGCTCTGACCAAACAAACACACGCTTTATTTTTAATAGCATTTTAATAGTATGTATTTGTTTGCTTTTAAGCTCTTCTCACCCACACTTCTCTCACACACTCCCTTTTTTTTTGTAATCCTTGTAGAAAGGCAACTCGTCAAACGGTTGATGCCTGGCTGGTGTCACATGCGACCAGCGCTGGCAACGACGTCATCAACATCAGTTCACCCACGCATCCCAATGGCCAGACGAGCAGCTCACGTGGCGGCTCCGGCGCCACAACACCAGTACGGTTAGTAATATAATCCTTTTTTTTTTCTCGAAAACAGCAACTTTTTAATTATTGAATTTACTTATTTTTTGTAGCAAAATATCGGCGCATGAATTCGAACGCGGTGGTCTTTTGAAACCGATTGTGAATACTATCGATGGAACGCTCACATTTCTGAGTGTTGGGCCGCAGATGGATAATACGAGCGGCAGCTGCAGCAATCTACAGAATGTTGGCGGCACTGTTGCCGGCCAATATCAATATCAGCCGCAGCATCATCATCATCATCATCATCATCAACACAACAATCACAGCAATCAGCATTATCAGCACAGTCATTATCAGGCAGGTGGCGCCGTTGGCAGCAGCAGCAGCAATTGTAATGCTCCCGGGCCGGGCATTAATGCCACAAGTCCTGGCGGCAATCAGTATGCGTATCATTGTATACAACGGCCGCAACGTTTGTCACGCAACGAGCTCAAACAGCTCGATGAGAAGGAGCTGATTTTTGAGCTGGTAAGTGTTTTATAATTATTAATCAATATTAATCAGATAAGCTTCATAACGGGCAATTTCTCAATTAATATGCGTCATACGCCCCATTGTACGGAAGAAGGAAACGCCCACACAACAAACCGACAATCAAATGCAGTTTTCCAACGAATTTTTTGTTGTTGCCATTAACACGCTTGTGCGTCATGAAAATATATATATAAACCATCTACATACTACTATTAAAACTTGCCGATACGCGCTGCACGTATTTATACCCTGAACCCATAAAATGGGTAAAACAGGGTATAATGGTTTTGTGCAAAAGTATGCAACAGGCAGAAGGAAGCACTTCCGACCCCATAAAGTATATATATTCTTGATCAGCATCAACAGCCGAGTCGATATGGCCATGTCCGTCTGTCCATCCGTCTGTCCGTCTGTATGAACGCGTAGATCTCAGAGACTACAAGAGCTAGAGATTTGAGATTTTGAATATAAGTTCTCCTATACCATGAGCAGAACAATTTTGTTCTAAATTATCGATAACTATTCTGGTTATCGATAAATATCGAATTTGGAAAATGTAAAAATGGTGGTTGAAATAATAGGTAACAATAGAACTTTTCGTCTGAATCGTTTAACACCATCTCCGGTGTTCGTAAGTTAAGTCAGTTAAAAGTTTTCTTTAAATTGATCATTATTTGAAGCATACTTTTAGGGCGCAAGGAGTAAAATATTTATTGGAACTGGGTTCAGGGTATCTTCTAGTCGGGCTCTCCCGACTAGAGCCTTCTTACTTGTTTTTGATATGATTTCAGTCTTTGGCGATGATGCAGCTATAAAATTTAATTTAATAGCAAAGAAATGTGTTTTTTTTTTTTTGTTAGCAAATTGCTTATGCATATTTAAAAACATATTAGTCTTGTGGAATGCAAAGTCTGCGTTTATAATAATTTATAATAATAAGTGACGGAAACAGATTTGATTATTTGCTTATAATTCTGTCACCACAGTAAAGTCACTTTAAAGATCACATTTCTTCAATGTTGTTCCAATTGATTTTGTACACAAACGCAACGTATATTTGCGGCAAATTGCTGACGTCTTGTTATCAGCAAACAGTTAAGACCGCGGCACAACGTGCTAAATTGTCGTCGTCGTCGTCGCCAGTCCGTCAGTTCGTCCGTCCGTCCGTCAGTTAGTTAGTTAGTTTGTTGCCATTGCTGATTGGATTGTTTGCTTTAAGCAGCAAAAAAAAAAAAACCCACATTGCTTAATGGCCTTACTTATTGAGAAATTGTAATTTTATGGCACACACACTTTGGCTCATAGTTCTGTGTAACAGCTTTGAATCGCTTTGAACTAATAGCTTGTATTTCTTCTTCGTTCTGTTCCAGGTAAAAGACATTTGCAATGAGCTGGAAGTGCGCACATTGTGCCATAAAATATTGCAAAATGTTTCCATATTGCTAAATGCCGATCGTGGCTCATTGTTTTTGGTGCAGGGACGCTGCAATGGAGCCGATGGACTCAAAAAGTGAGTAAACATTTCTTTAAATTATTCGCATTCAAAGTTTACCAACTTGTTTTAAGTTATATATTCAAAAAGCAAAATTCAGATATAAATGGATTACATTAGTATTTGCATTTATGTATGTACAACTCAACGAGCAGCAGCGTTGTTGCAACAAATTGAGTTTGGTAATCAGGCAAGTGCTTTGGCCCGTGTATTGCTAACAGCTCCTGCTGGCTGCTGGCTGACAGCTAGTGCCAAAGCGGCGATGACTTCATTGGCCCAAAGCCATTTAGTTGCCAACTTTTTAGCGCAGCTTCAACTTTGTCTGTGTGTGTGTGTGTGTGTGTGTGTGTGCAACATTTTTGATTGCATTTATTTTTGGCATTTTATGATTGCTGCTCAGACTGCAGATTTTGGCTTCTTCATAACTGTAATACACACAGCGGGGCGCCATTTCGTGTGTGTGTGTGTGTGGCGCCATTTTGTATACTTTCATACTAATTGCAAAACTGAGTGCAGACAATTTATATCTTGTTTGAAATGAAATGGAATACTTTGTTGGCATAACTTAAGTTTTGTTTTTGGCTTTAACCAATATTAATATATTGACAATTTTATTAACAGATGCCTCGTTTCGAAGCTATTCGATGTCTGCCCACGCAGCACCGTCGAGGAAATGGAACAGCAGGAGGAAGTGCGCGTTGCATGGGGCACAGGAATCGCTGGTCACGTTGCTGAAAGCGGCGAGCCCGTCAACATACCAGATGCTTACCAGGTCTGTATTGCAACAACAACAACAACATTAAAAACCACAGCGGAAAGTTTTTCATTCCATTTGCTCATTTCTCTCTCTCTCTCTCGGCATTAGCATTAGTTTTTCCCGTTCGAATTGAATTGACAAATTTGAATGCTTTTTCTATCCGAGAACATAAATCAACTAGCTAACGAAACTTGCAACAACAACAACAACACAGAAAAAACTCACAGTGGCAAATTCGAGAGTCATAAGATTTACGACGCACTCGCAGCAGCCCCATTCCAATTCTCATAAAAATTCGAACGAAGAAGAAAAAAAAATATGTAAGGAGTTTCTCAAGTACGGGAAATTCGTTTTCTATGCCCTAGAATCGATACAAGTGTGTAAGAGGGTAGCTCGAACTTTGTTAGAATAATAAAATATATTATAGGGCATGTTTTAGTCAGTCGAACACGAATTCTTAGCTAAAAAGTTTCAGTTTTGCTCAATGAACTCATCCTCATAAATAAAAAGCAAGAAATACTACTGTTTGGATTTGTTTTTTTGGTTTTTACACAGCTGCTCCAAGGCAATTGGGCCGTAATTAATCTTGTGGCCTAAACGATTCGTTGAGGAAGGGAAATGAAAACAAAATTTCCCAAGGCTATGGGTGTGTGTGTGTGTGTGTGTGTGTTTTAGGCAATGTTATTATGTCATTGCTGATATAAATAGTGAAACTGAAGCGCCTTTTAAACGCGGGACCAAAAGACAATAATAATAATATGAATATTACTCCCAAGTTGGTGCTCCTCGTGTCTTTTATCCTATCTGTGCTGTGTTAACGTCAACGTTAAAGGCTGGGCCGCGACTTTTGGCCCGTTGATGGTGCTGGTTGTGGCGTGTTGGCTCTTTAATCAAAACCATTTTAGCACAATTAAGTGAATTTCGCAGACAGATTGACGGGTAAACAAAGAGTAGAGTCGCGTCGCGTCGCTGCTGCTGCTGCTGTTTGAGACATAACTTTCTGATGCTTGTTGATTCACGAAGCAGGCTAAAATCTGAAGAAGAAAAAATGAGAGAAGTTAGCACGAGTAATTTTGGACTTTGCCTGACACCATTGGTACGAACATGAATAAATGACAACACAAAATGCTGGTCAGCAAAACTAGTAGAAATGTGACAAAAATCAACACAACACAAAAAAAAAACAGAAATACAAAACATGATGACCTAGACAAATACCTGAATTGACAAGCTTCAAATAGAAGTTAAAGAAAAGAAGCTGAAAGAAGTATTATTATATTTTCTAGTTGACATCTTTTATCCAAATAAAGTTATATTAAGAATGAGATTCTTCTATTATTATGATTGAGATTACACGGAGAAAAGTATTATGACATTAACACATTTATAACTCGCACATTCTATCATAAAGTTGTATTGCCTAAACTTTAAAGTTAAATGGTTTTATGTTCGTTTGCAGGATGGGCGCTTTAATTGTGAAATCGATTCACAGACCGGCTATCGTACAAAAGCGTTGCTCTGCATGCCCATCAAGGATTCGGGTGGCGATGTGATTGGCGTCGCGCAGGTGATTAACAAAATGAATGGCGAATGCTTCTCGGAAATTGATGAAAAGGTGAGTTCGCTGCTGCTGCTGCTGTCGAGACTCTTTTGTTTCAGTTGGGCTGACATATGTTGATTGCATTTATAATTTAACAAAGAGCGCCAGCAATACCCAACGTATGATATAATCCCCCCCATATATACTGGCCGTTTTGTTTTTTTTTTTTTATTGGGAGCATGTCTACGTTTAAGCCGCTTGCCAACTCGGTAGCAAACTGATGGATGGATTGGATTCATGTCTGAATAATAATCCTTATTTATGGTTTTTTTTTTTTTGCTTTTCTCATTTCACAGGTCTTTGCCTCGTATCTGCAGTTCTGTGGCATTGGATTGCGTAATGCGCAATTGTTTGAGAAATCTCAGCTGGAAATTAAACGCAACCAAGTGCTGCTCGATTTGGCGCGCATGATATTCGAGGAACAGAGCACCATTGAGCATATGGTCTTTCGCATACTTAGCCACATGCAGAGCCTGATTCAGTGCCAGCGTGTCCAGATCCTGTTGGTCCATGAGGCCGACAAGGGCAGCTTCTCGCGTGTCTTTGACTTCGAGGCTAACGATCTGAGCGAGGAGGAAGCCAATTCACGCACCAGCCCCTACGAATCCCGCTTTCCCATCAACATTGGCATCACCGGCCATGTCGCAACCACCGGCGAGACAGTCAACGTTCCGAATGCCTATGAGGATGATCGTTTCGATTCGAGCGTGGACGAGAACTCTAGCTTCAAACATCGTTCCATACTCTGCATGGCCATTAAGAATTCGTTGGGCCAGATTATTGGTGTCATCCAATTGATAAATAAGTTCAATGAGCTGGTAAGTAATGGCATAATACATTTATTATTCAGTTGCAATAAATTGTTGCTTTGCTTTGCTTTGTTTTCAGGACTTTACCAAAAACGATGAAAACTTTGTCGAGGCATTTGCCATATTCTGTGGCATGGGCATACACAATACACACATGTATGAGAAGGCGATTGTTGCAATGGCCAAACAGAGCGTTACACTCGAAGTGCTCAGCTATCATGCATCCGCCACAATGGATGAGGCACATCGGTTGCGCGTAAGTTCTTGCACTTTATTTCACTTTCATTTCAAATGGCACCCGCGGGTGTCATGAGTCTTGAGTGGCGTAAAAGGGTATTGCATTTAAAGGCTTTATTTGTAAGATTAACCAAGACAAGAACTTGCCTCATTTTTATGCCACTCCATAAATATATCTTGTTGCTTGTTGGTTAAAGTCTGAAACTGAAGCAACCTGTCTTCCCAACGTGTTGACAGTTGTAATTAGTTTGTTCGCACAAGTATGACAAAAAGAAACTTTCGCACACTTTGCCAAAGAGCATTTGTTAGACTTTTTTCATTTCTATTAATATACAACACCCCTACAGACTGCACCAAGTTTGTTTTTAGCATCAAACTGTGTTGAAGTTTGTGTTGTTGCCTCTGTAACGACACTTTTAGTAACTATGCTGGGCTTAAGTTATGGCCTCGTGGGCAGCAGACTCGTACTATGATGCTTGGTTATTAATTTTAATTAAAATTATGCCATTCTATGCGCTACTTTTGCGTAGAGCTCCAGCGATTATGCCATCACAACGTAAGCCAGCAAACAGTAAACATTCAAAGTGTGAGCAATGTAGAAAGTAATAACAAACCATACTTTTTTTGTTTGTTTTTTTTTTTTTGTGTCTGTGATTATTCTGGCTACTGTTCACTGTCACTCGCGCGGACATCTATAAACATTTGTCTGAACTGACAGCTGCTGGGCGCACGGGTTTAATGTTGTTTTTCATTGTGTTGTTAAAAGAAGAAGTTGCCGTAGCCAGTAGATTAAAGTGTGAAAGGGATCTAAACATAAAAGAAATGCAAACATCGAGATAATTATGTTGAAAAAAGAAGCTTAAAAACAAATGTTATATACATAAATTTGTAAAAAATGATTAGTTTCATAATCATAATCTTAACTAACTTCATTAAATATGATTTCGTTTCCATTCACAGCGTCTTCGCGTGCCCTCCGCTGTACATTTTCGTCTGCACGATTTCAAATTCGATGATATACACTTTGAGGATGATGATACACTAAAGGTTAGTTAAATACACTATACAAAAAATTAGGAAATATACAACTAATACTCTTTTACTTTTGCTAGGCTTGCTTGCGCATGTTTTTGGATCTTGATTTTGTGGAGCGTTTCCATATCGATTATGAAGTGCTTTGCCGTTGGCTGCTTAGCGTTAAGAAGAATTATCGCAATGTGACCTATCACAACTGGCGACATGCCTTCAACGTGGCACAAATGATGTTTGCCATTTTAACAGTAAGTGTGAGATGCAACTAAAACAAAAACTATTTTATTTAACACATATATTTCAATCCTCAAATATAGACCACACAATGGTGGAAGATCTTTGGTGAAATCGAATGCCTGGCGTTAATTATTGGCTGCCTCTGCCATGATCTCGATCACAGAGGCACCAACAACTCCTTCCAGATTAAGTAAGACAAGACAAAGTTAATAGAAAATCTAAAACAATTCTAATACTTTTTTTACAGAGCATCGTCGCCTTTGGCCCAGCTTTACTCCACATCAACGATGGAGCATCATCATTTCGATCAATGTTTGATGATTTTAAATAGTCCTGGTAATCAAATCTTGGGCAATTTGTCGTCATCTGATTATTGTCGCGTCATTCGCGTCTTGGAAGACGCCATACTCTCCACGGATCTAGCCGTTTATTTCAAGTATGTGGATAGATCTTATAACTTATTAAAATGTATATTAACTTGTCGTTTTTTGTAGAAAACGTGGTGCGTTCTTGGAATGTGTGGAGCAGCCGTTGAGTTATTGGGTTGGTGAAGAGCCGCGCGCCTTGCTGCGTGCGATGAGCATGACTGTCTGTGATTTGTCGGCCATAACAAAGCCGTGGGAGATTGAGAAACGTGTGGCCGATTTGGTTAGCTCCGAGTTCTTTGAACAAGGTGACATGGAGAAACAGGAGTTGAACATAACTCCAATTGTAAGTTTTCGATTCGTACTTCTAAAGACTTCCTAAATTTTGAATAATCTATATTGATGTGCTTTCTATTTAAAAAATAGTAATATAGTTTCATGGTTTAAATTTAAACATTTTGTTTGAAATAATGATAACACTCTGCTTTCCCTTGCAGGATATCATGAATCGTGAAAAAGAGGACGAGCTGCCCATGATGCAGGTCAACTTTATTGATTCAATATGTATGCCCATCTATGAGGTAAGTTTTAAAGTCATCAACAAATATGCAATTTTTGTTCATACTTATAAACTTTTTCGCAGGCCTTTGCTAAGCTCTCGGACAAATTGGAGCCACTCGTTGAGGGCGTGCGTGATAATCGCGGTCACTGGATTGATCTGGCCGACGATGTTAAAACTAGTCAGGATCAACCCCAGCAGCAGCAGGAGCAGCAGCAGCAAATTGTGATAGCAAATGGTGACAGCAAACTGACGTTAACGGAGCATAATGCCGAGGATGATGCGGATAAATCTTTAGCTGAAGCAAGCGTAAATGGCCTGAATATTGCCAAAAGCGGCTCAGCAACTAATAACAACATTGCCATCGCTTCTCGCCCCAGCAGCAAACAACACAGTGATGACGATAATGATGATGATGATAACGATAATGATGACGATGATGATGAAGACACCGAAACAGATGTTCGTACAAGAAATGGTTATGTCGCCCAGAGCAGCCGTAGCAACAGCTCTTTGTCCTCAACTAGCTCATCCACCATCTCGAGTCGCCTATCAACACCACCCCCAACCGGCGAAGAAGATGACAGCACACCCGTTTCACCCTCAAAAACACTGCAAGCCCAACTGGTGGCAGCTAATCTTAATGCACTTACCAAAGGCAAAGCGACAACAGCCACAGCCACAGCACAAAAACAGCGCTGCCGAAGTTGCGTGCAAGTGCGCAAGACAAGTTCACTAAGGGGGGCACAGGAAATAAATGGCTACAGTTGCCAGCATAAGAATATGGCGCTGTGCAAAAGCACGCCAGCGATTAGCCATCAACACAATCACAACAACTATCATCATCATCATCACCATCACCATCATTCACATTTGCACCACAATCATCAGCACATAATTGGCAGCGGCATTGGTAGCGCTAGCATTGGCGGCAGCGGCCTTGTTGGCCTCAACACCACCGTGGACAGTGATAAAATACCAAAAATTGTGGGTAAAATGGGTCAACTTGAGTGTTTGCCATTTACCAATGGCCATCATTTGCCACACAATTACCCACAGCAGCAGCAGCAGCAGCAGCAGCAACAACAACATCAGTTGCTGGCGCGTCGCCACTCGGAGACAGCAGACAAGTAAACAGCCAGTTGTTGCTCCAAAGCTTTGACTGTCATTTAAATCAATTTTAATTTGTACATAGGCCACATTTCTCACACTTCATTTTGTACATATATGTAGTTCAAACAACTTCGCATCGTCAACAAAATTAAACAATGAATAGCAATGAAAGAAAGAAAAAAAGAACATACCATACGCATAAGCAAATTGTGTCTGATTGCAAATTAAACTAAATAGCAAGATTCCTATAAACTAAATATATAAATGTGTACAACAACTATATACATATGTGTAAACTTATAATTATGTTAATTTATAATTGACACTATCTGCTGTGTATGTAACTTCAATTTTAGTTTAGTCAAAACATACTATCTATCTACAATATAAATACACGATACTAGAAAGCAAAGAAGTCAAATTCTCTAGGCACTTAAGCACAATATGTACCAAAAATACAAAAAAACAAATCAAATGGCAAATTAGTTTATTGTTGTATGTCATGTCATGTCATGTGTGTTGATTTTGTTGGACCTAAAGAAACAATAGAAAACAACAAAACACATGAAAAAAGTATTGTATTTTGCATGCCTAATTGTCATATATAAGCACACTGCGGCAGTTAGTCGAATTCTCTGTGGTTAGCACAAATAGCACAACAGCTTAAGCATGTTTAACAACAACAGCAACAACATTAATAAGAAATTAATTATAATTATATACTACACATAAAATACTAAGCGCTTTGTATTTTTTCTCTATGCGCTCTATTCGAATTTAAATAATTGTAATTAAACTATTATAACCATATGCGATAATATATATAATATACCTACTATACCATAAATATAAATGCAAAACATATATGTATGTATTTATGTAACATATTATTATGACGGGGTTGGCCCAAATGCAAAGCCCCGCAATTTGTAAAAGTTATACATATATCTTGAAAGGTTTGTTCATATCGCACAAAACACCAACGTTTAACTAAGAGCACGTTTAACGGTCTGTGTCTAACGGAGTTTTGTCCAAAAAATGTTAAAGAAAAAAACCAAAATACATAAATATACATACATATGTGCATAGTATACCCCTTTTTAAGAATTAAACGTACTTTGTGAGTTTTGTTATTTATCGTCGGCATTATAGAGATCTTATCTAAACTTCACACAATATTTGCTATAATGGAACCACGTTCAAAGAGCAAAACTAAATAAAGCAAAACATTTATTTAAACTTTAAACACGTTTTTGCTTATAAATTATTCTTTAAATTTAATTAAAGAAATTAATCGTTGCAATTTACAATCAAATATAATTTATTTTTAGTTTTTTGACAAACTTTTACTTACCAAAATAATTTAAATATGTTTCTGTAGGAAATACAAGCTCAGTTTCGAATCGTATTTTATATTTACTTTTATTTATTAGGTACACACATAATTGACATTCATAGGGTTTAGGTAAAAAATACATTACATACATATAAAAAATGCTAATCAATTAGTTTTTGCTTAACTAACATTAGAATCACTTATTTGGGTGGTGCCGAAACAAGATTGTGATATTTTTGCGACGATTCACGAGCAATGTAATTTCTAGGATCTTGTTTTTTTTTTTTCTAATGTGAACAGTATTTAAGATTAACTTGTATGCATCGGAATAGTCTTCTTCAGGTAAGCGAACTAAACAAAAAACTAACATTAAGAACGCAAAAGTTATTTACAAAACACTTTATAGAAAGCCTGCTTTCTCTGATCGTCTCATTTACAAGGATGCGATGAACGGCGTCAAGTCGGGAAACTTGAAGAGGTTCTGATTACGTGAACGGGTGACACGCGATTGTGCATGTCCTTGACGCTGCTGTGAACTAAAGCCTGATGACTGCTGGCCGGTCAAGTAAATGCCGCATTGTGAATTGCACACTTCATCGCGCAAAATGGCATCCTTGGGCCACTGACGGATTAGCTGGCCGCAGTCGGTGATGCGCAGAGACGCGCACTGAGCCTGTTAGAAGCAGATAATGTGGGTAAGAATGTGTATGTATAGGATATTGATTTTTATGTGCTACTTACGCCTTCGGCTGAGCAGACGCAGCTCGTGCAGGGTGATGGGAAAGCTGAATCGCCAACGCGCACATTCCGACTGCCAATTTGACAACCCTGTACATTCTCGCGCCAGGCATTCAAATCAATTTGTGGCATCGACTGGCAGGGCACACGTGGATTGCTGTACAAACAAAACATAATATGAGATAAAACCTTCAAAATACTTAATACTTTTGTACTTACAGGAAATTGCTGGGCAAATCAAAGGCGGCACGCTGCATATCGCCCTGAACCTCCAGATTCTCACAGACAATTTTGGCTAGCGTAACCTTGCGTAACTCAGCCAGCTGAGCCTCTGTGAATTTGACTTCGGGATTTTGGTTCTCATACCAGAAGCGATCGCATTTTCGCAGCTGCCTGAACTGAATGCCAATGATGCACGCCAGCGTCGGTCCAACGAGCCCACCTTGTAGTGGACGCTCTGTCATGGCGCCGGGAAATAGATCAATGTCATCAACACTGGCGTAGATCTTCTGGAAGCGATTAATCACTTCGGTGGGTATTTCACGACTCAAATCCGACCAGGTGGTGGCACGCTTCAGGTTGCACAGAGCACGATAGTTGTTATACGAAGGAATTCCATGATCACGAGCTGCGAAAAGTATAGGAATAGGAAGATTAATACGAGAATAAAGATTGCTTTTATAACTTGTAAACTTACCACGCTGTATGTTAAGCGCGATTAGATCAATGCCAGAGAAAGGAATCTTGCGATCCTCAAACAGATGATTCGTCACCTCACCGGTAATGAACTGATCCAGTGTTTCCATGGGCGTTGCAATCAGACCACGCAGAATCTCATCAATAATGCCCGGTTGGAGCAGAACGTCCATGCGGAAGAAGCCATCGCGCAGCAGCAGAGGTGGATCGACGGGCTGATGCTGGACACTGAGACGGGGAATATGTGGTCGGAGCAGTGAGTGACCAATGCGGAAAGCTGCAGCAGCAAATTCATTGAATACAATGGGGCTGCAAGATGGATTGTAGTCCTTGTAGTAGCCTTGAGGCAGCAGCTTTAGGCCGTACAGATTGACAGCATTCCAGCTAAGAATACGTGGCAGAAACTCATTGAACACTGTATGTTGCACCTGAGCGCCGACAATACGACGAGCATGATGGTACAGCTGCTCACCGTTCCAGTGTGGATTAACGCCACGCAGACCCTCAATCAGACGATTGTGTTCACGCAGAAACGCAGTGTGGATGGCAGTCAAACCTGGCTGTTCGGAGGCTCGATCATCACCCGCAATAAAGCAGAGACCGTTGCGGGACTTACACTCGGGATGATGGGCACTCAGTGGCAAGAGTTCCTTGCCGCGAATCGGATGCACAGTGCTGTTCATGCGTCCAGAAAAGCCACGCAGTTTGTTCGACAGGCAAATGTTCTCGCCGTACACCATAGACCCGTCCAAGAAGTGGGTGTTTTGATTGATCTGGTCGCGAGGTCCGAGCGACTGTTGGCCAGGCAGAGATCTCATCGAGGGGAAGCACAAACGCTCACCGCTCGTCACATTGACCTCAGGGTAGAAGAAATCGCCGGAAGGTACCGGAAACGGATTGCACTCGGGATGCACAGTCTGGCGGGAGTTGCAGGGACGGCAGCTGGGTATGGACTCGTGAAAACCTTTGTGAATGGGCGTCAATGTCAAATCGTGATCCACAAACTGAGCGAACTGCATCACCATCAGGGAGTAGCGAGTGTGCAAATTTGATATATCCGGATGAATTGTCGTTGAGATTGTACGTGGATTGGGCAGTGGAGTTCCACTCACACCCGTTAATCTGGGCGCTGAGATGCCATCCTCATACTGGGCGGGCAACAGGCGTGAAAAGGTCGTCAACGACTTGCCCCAGTTGGGATTGCGCAGATTGTTGCAACGGCCGGTGAGTGTACGGAATGGCGTGTTCGCATCACATTGCTGTGTGGGCTCTGGACAATTATCCAATGCCTGATGAGAACCACCAATGAGCGCACTTATGTCTACAGTTTGCAGAGTATCAGTTAGTTCGTTGCGATTAAAGGCATTCTGATTGGGATTGAAGATCTGTCGCTTGCGACGTGTTATGGTGTTCAGAGACTTGACAATCTCATTGGACGCTAGCTCAAAGATCAATGAGGAGTTGGCCATACTTAGCGCAGCCAGGTTAGCCTTGCTGAAGGAGGCAGCTGTACCATCAGGTGAACGAGCACTAATGCCGCCCTCTGTAAGAAGATATATGAACAAATTTAAGATAAGAACAATGCATTAACTTTGTTTTAACGTACGTGAACGCCACACATCGTATTCAAAACGCTTGCGCTCCTCCAGTTCCTGTTTGGCGCGCTCAACGGCAGCCTCAATCAGCTGGGGGCTGAGCTCGCTAATGGCATCCTTGGTATCGGGCTCCAATTCAACATGCTCCAGGTCAATCTCTTCTTCGGAATTTATCTTCCAGGGTCGCAGATCAAACTTGGGCAGCTGTGTACAATCCAAAATGGAGTTTCTACAAATGATAAATTGGTTTTTGTTAAAACAGGAATATATAATTCAGAAGCTTGCTTGTCTTACAGATAGTTATCCTCGCGTATGAAAGCCTTTGATTGTGCCACAGCAACTTGATGGGAACCGCAGAGCAAGCCCGACAACGATGTCTGGCGTATGCTCTTCAACTGCTCCAGACTGAACGAAGAGGGTGGAATCTCGTTTTCGTACCAGAAGCGATCGGTTTGCTTAAGCAGTTCAAACTGCAGCTTCAGCAAACAAGTGATAGTTGGGCCAAACAGGGCACCTACAGCAGGATCCTCCAGCATGGCACCTACCAGCAAATCAATATCCTCAGCGTTCCTTAAAAAAAAAGTGTTGTAGAGTGAAAAGTTAAAAACCTTCTAGGTAGAGCGATTTTGAGTCAAAACTCACTGATAGATGTCACGCAAAGTGGTCACATGCTCCTCGGGAATGTTGAAGAGTTGTGCGAGATTATCGAATGTAACATTGGCAGCACCACTTTGAGCAAATCGACGATCGCAAATGTCCAAAGCATGCACGTAGGAAGCAATGCCATGATCACGTCCACGATGCACGGCCAGCGCCAACTCGGTCCAACCTTCGTCATTCATCTGACTTGGAACCAGAGACTTTTGCAGTGCTGCAATGGAGAGCAGCTCGTGGGCAGAGCTCTTTTGGGAAAGCATCTCGGGTGGATACATGCTCGAGAAGGCAGGCATGGCGCTGGTCGCAAACTCGTTGAAGATGCCAGCGCGTATGGAGCTGGAGTAGTTTGCGGAATGCTTTTCGGCGGTCAGTCTTAGAGCCTCCATGGCCGTCGTCTCCTGACCCAACACCAATGGCAAGAATTCGTTGTAGGTAATGTGCTGTATGGTGGCAGTTATAATACGCCTAGCCTCCAAAAAGACATCCTCCTCGGACCAATCTGGATTGATATGCGCCAGCTGTTCCCCAATATTGTTATGCTGCTGCAGCAGTGCCCGATGCAGTGCACCTGTAGCGCCAGACACCTGGCAATAGCGACAGGACTCCACTTTAACGCCACCGCTGATATATGTGCGCAGCTGATCGAATTCATGTCGAGTGGAGCCATACAAGCCAGAGCCATCAATATAGGCCGAGGCAATATTCATCTGTTCGCGAACATCTAAAGTAAAGGGAACAAGGAATTTAAATAGGTTAAGAGCTGATCAGCATATTTTTCCACTGTGATGGACTTACGTTTTTGGCAAACCTCGGCATCGAAACCGGGTGCGGAGCGTTTGTACTCCTTGCAGTCGGGTCCGGAGCGAACAAAGCACTGTTGCAGCTCGCTGGGATCCTTGGAGCTGGCCTTATGTTGGCAGCACTTGCCACTGATGGGCAGCTGACCAACTTCATACAGATCGTTGGCCAGCAGCTGGCCCCAGGCGGGCAGCATGGCAGTGATATGATCGTGACGCAGCTCACCCTCGACATGACGTTGCAGCTGCTCGATTACGTGTTCAGCGTCCGGCAGGGCGTGAGTGCCGCGGGAGCTTCGTGGCTGATTGACGCCATCGGCATAATCTGCTTGCAGCAGACGTAGGAAAACATCGCCACGTGCACCCCACTTGCGATGCGACACATTGTTGCACTCAGCAGTTGGCTGACGGTATTTGCTTGGCGGGCAGACATCATAGTCATCGGCAGCACTAGAACCACTCTGGCCACAAGGCTTCACAGAGCGAGCGCGTTCCGAGCGCAGCGCATTGATGGCGCTATTCTCGAGATCCTCTGGTATACGCAGCGTGAAGCTGGGAGCGCAAAGGCAACTGCAAAAGCATAACAAATATAATAACAGGTTAGTTTTGTAGCTAAACTTAGATAAAAGCAATAATAATTCACTGATTGTATTCAATTTGAATTTGCCGTCTGTTGGCGCTCTAACTGATCATTACAGCAATCGCTAATCGATAACATGCATTCACAATGGGAGTAGAATTGATGCCCAATATTAAATCAGCTGTTTAGTCACAACCTGTAGAATGCAAACTTTACGGATGATAAAGATCAATTAAAATTATTAGTTCCGGCTAAGTTTTTGATTATTTAGACAATAGCTAAAAAGAGCATTTAAGATTTTCCACAAAGCTTGCACACTTTGTGCTCCCCCCCACCCCACTTGCAGGTAATTTAATAGCATTCATGTCGCTTCTGTGGCATTTTCCAGCTTTTTTAATTGGGCGCCGTTTTTCACAGCATCAACATTTGCTCACATTGCCAATTAGAGGCGCAGCATTGCGATGCGAGAACAAACTTCAGATCGTAAGGCATCGTAAACCCAACCGGATATAAAACTGACGTCCACCGGCAATCAATTTTGAATTATGAACAATCATTGTTCAGCAGTTACGACTCTTAAGAGTGCGCCCAAATGAGGCTGCTACCTGACGACAAAACTGGTATGTTATTATTGTGCGCTATTGTTGGTATTCTGTATTGTGTTTGTCGTTAGGTTATTCTGAATGGTGTTGTTTTTTTTGTTTGTCTGCCTCACGTGATGAGGTTTCTTTTGTTGTCTTTGACATTAATATTCAAGTCGATTATGTAGTTTTCTGCGGCATTTGTTTATCTTGTGACATGCTTGAGCAGATTTGACCGTTGAATTGTGCAACAATCGTTTGCGTCCGAAACTCAACTGAACAACTGTCAATAATGAGCTCATTCATATGCCTTACAATTCTATAGTACTTCTATAAATGACGAACTTCCTCTACCAAACTTTACTTATATGGCATATAAGTAGTGCTCATAAGCATAATGACGTTTACCACTCGCTACAAGCATAATCAGTTTTGGTATTATAATTATCATACATATATGTATGTATATGAATTTGTATTCGGTTTTTGTTTTCTGGTTTGCTTCAAGCACTTCGTGCACTTTAATTAGTTTTTGCATTTCAACAATGTATTCAAGGTTGTTTTCTTCGATTTTTAATTTTGTTTTCTTTGTTACTCTTTGTTCAAGAAAGTGGAGTGTGCTAGTTCCTAAGTATTTTCTCAAATTGTTGAGCATTTTTCACCAAAGTTCAAGATACTGAAATAAATATTATTTTTCTCAACAGGCTCTTAAATCTCAATAATTTAAATATTAACTGGATTTCTTATGACTAATTTGTTGTTTTTAAAATTTTAGTATTGTCTTTTTGTGTGAGTCAATAATAATTCTCAGTTCCAATCAGCGTTTCGTCAGAACAGACAGCAATAAAAATTCACACATTTCGACAATTCTTGTTTAAAGAAATGCCACAGAAATAGCCAAAAAAAAAAAAAAAAAAAAAAAACAATAAAATGTATGAGGCAATTGCCACAGAAATTCGAAAATTTGTGCAATTTGTACGTCAAGTTTCGATGCCTAGGCAATTGAATTGATTCATGTGCAATTGGCTAGTCTCACAATTGGCACAACAATATTGCATAGCACGATCCGGGGTTTATTTATTTATATGTGTACACGTATATATATATTTATTTATATGCTGCATTGGCGCAGAACCTGGCCAAACAAATGGATAGCGTAACGTAAAGGCAGTCACGTCGCATTAGCTGAAAGCGAAAGCTGCACAAAGAAACCAGTGTGTGTGTGTGTGTGTCTATGTGTGTACAGCAGTCAGCCAAATTAACATTTGTTTTAAAGTTTTATTTCTCCTTTGATATATGTATGTATGTATGAGTGCTGCGGGTGGTTGATGTATGTATGTTGATGCATATGGAATTTAAGTTTTGCCAAAAACTGTGTCACACCTGACTTTGATGCCACCAAAAACAACAAATACAAACAGTTATTACAAAAGCAAACTATAAATGCGCATCACACGCGGTGTATACGTTATTCAACATGTTGTTGTTGTTGCTTATCGCAGTGTGTTTTTTTGAATGGCAATTTATTTGATAATACAACTAATCGAGAGAGTCTCAATGTTGTGTAAAACGAAAGTTTATCAATCGATCAACAAGATAATTTTCAATAATAAATATAGGGTTGGGTTTTTTTTTTGCCGTGTAGCTCTGCTAACATTGAATTGTCTTAATGATGGGGAAACTTGAGTTTTTGTCATCAAACTTTGAGATATTTGTTTGTCACTTATTAATTTTTTATTCAATTTAAATTGCTTTTCAAACAATTGAAAAAATATTTTTATGGCTTTTGAATATATTATACCGGATTTTCAGCGTTGGCTTGAGCACGCATATTTTAATAACTTATTGAGCGAAATATGATATGGGTGTGTGAGTTCATTACAAAATCGAGGTTACTGAACACGAAGTCAAGATTTTGGCAATAAAGTGCTGGGATCTTATGTGAACTGTTAGCAGGTCAATAATTTAATAAGTATATTATTGTCATATTCAAAACATTTTATAAGGGTTTTATTTGCTTTTGTTGTTGTTTAGTGCAAGTGTATTGACTTGGCAATCAATAGTTGCACTTTCATTAAGCTGAGTTAGTCAAGTCAATTCAAGTTATTTCGTAGAATCCAACTTTGATAAGCGCAACGAATAGAAATAGAAATGGGTGTTACGTTCTTATAAAGAAAAAAAGTATACGAGCTTCAAACAATAAGACTCAATTGCATAAATAACTAACAACAGCATCATCATCATTATTTTGTTTACATGGAGTATGATAATATACATATATGTATATATAATGGCTAATTGCGTTATTGTTAGCCAACTTAATAAATGTTGTGCAATGGCAGCAGCTACGATTGTGTCTGGCCAATTATGTTCCCCATATATAATATACATATTAATTAAAATTCAGTTAAGCTCGAAACACTTTATGCTTAATTTGCAAGTGTTGATAGTACTACTACGGTAGCTGTAAATTTAATCACGAGTTGAATTTGAATTATTGTTAACAAAGCGGCAACAACAACGGAACAGTTGTCCGTAGCTGTTGTTGTTATTATTGTTTCCCTAACTTTGTCCACTTTTGCGCAACGCATATACAAAAGACTTAGGCAACAAACTATGGCGCCAGTTGGCAACAATCATGCAATAGTCACAACAATAGGCTTAATACCATTTAAGCGAGCATAAACAATTCGCAAAAATTAAATATATAGGCACAGCTACGAAATAGGGCAATAAAAATAAAATGATTAATAGGCGTGGCATAGATTAGTTGCAAATAACTGAAAAAAAATATATTAAATGTTGTGCCAGTTTGTGCGTGTTAAGCCCGTTCTAGTGTCGATTTATATGCAACAAATCAATGCTGCAATATTTGACACACATTCGCAGTTTCAGTTAACAACAAGTTTTAGTTCACACTTGAGCAAACTTTTTGCCACAAATTTAGGTTGCATCTGCAACTACTGATAGTTTTAATTAAGCAATTAAGTTTAGTAGGTATAGGTAAAGGGGCTATGAGTTTTGTTTTGTTTCAAATAAGCGGAAGCAAGTTGAGTGGGCGTTTGGAATGTGCATTAGTCATGCGCAACCGTCGGCAGTTTTAAGTTTGAGTTTGAGGCGAGCATACCTTAACTTAAAAGCGTCGTTTTCATTATCAACAACGAATGCTGAATGGCCAAATATCATGCGGGCATGCGCTTGCATCAGCCTAAACCAAAACAACAACTAAACACACATCTATATATAAGGCTTACACTCTCTCATTGGCATCCATAAGCCATGACTCGCTGCAATTACTCCAAGGCACGTAGCCTCATAGCCGTCATATGACTTTGCACATGATTTCCTACCACCAACACAGCAGTAGCAGCAGCAGCAGCAGCAGCGAACAACAAACATGTTTTCTTTAAAGCATAAAAACAACAACACTAAAACACACATACAGAGATAGTCTAAGCAAGTCGCACGACTCTTTTTACGACTTGTTGTTGTTTCAGCATTTTTTTTCGTTTTCTGTTCCAAGTGAATTTCTTGGCTGCCATTACACAATAAATAAAATGCAGATGCAACAGCAACAACAACAAACTGTACTTTTAGTTTCCCTTTTCGGTTGGTGTGGCCAGGAAAACTCGACTCAAAAGCCGCAATAAACTGAAGTTTCAAGTGCAAACAAAATATGACAGTGGCCTGCATATTAACAACACAAAAAAACAAATGATGCAATTTGAGGTGGCTTCAAAATATTTGTTACATTGCCAAGACATGCAAATGTTGTTTTTCAAATGCAACAAAACAGCAAACCAAATAGGCGTGAAGATCATAATTCTTGTGTGTCTGTTTGTATATGCATACCATATTTATGGCCACAAAGTGTTAATGTTGGCCAAGTCACACACACACATGTTTACAACTTTATTTTTGTTTTGTTTTAAATATGCGAGGCGTAACTTTCGTTTTCATTGCGAAAGTGCATACAACTTGATATTGGTAGGCAGCAACAACAACAACAACAACAATATCTCTCTTTTTAGCCCGTCCACTTTGTTGGCCTGTTTCTGTTTCTGGCACTGAATGCTAATGAACGCATTTCTATGCCATAAAACGCTCAGCATGCCAGCTGATTGGCCGTCTGACATCAAGGTCGCCACCGCCTCTTCAACACACTGTTGTGCAACATATGTATCAAAATGTTGCAGCCAAACGAGAGTGTGCCCCAAGTGCGTGCGTGCTTAAACTTCAGATTCATGTGACAACCTTAAATACTTGTCAGCTCACTTAAAAAAAAAACATGTTGTATTGTAAAAGCATTGAAACGAAATTGTCTTCAATTATTGTCGCACCTTTTTTGTGAAAACTTGAGCCGTTTTGCCTGAGGCCTGAGGCCAAAGCAATTTAGGTAAATTTTGTTGGTAAAATGTGCAAAAGTGAAAAGAGTTGAGCTTTAATAGCTTGGAAATAAATTAATATTAAATGATGGCAAAATACAGTTGACAAAAGTAAATAACAAAAATATTTTTTTCTTCTTAAAACTTGAATGAGATATGTTCGAAAAAAACCTAGACTTATATATTTTATTTTTTTTCAAACTTTATTATTTCCTTGCAATTTACATTGCCATCTTAATTGAAACGAAAACCAGATATTCAATTTGAGTTTATAGCCAACAAAATGCACTTCCCGCTGCTGGCATCTTCACACCAGACACTTTGTAAGCCACAGTCCAAGGTGTCTTTAAAATGACGGAAGCCTAAACTGCCAAAACTCACAAAAGCTCAACCAAAAAAAAAAAGGAATAATGAAATAAAATAAACTTAACGTTTTTATGAAGAGCTAGGCAAACCTTTGCCACCATTTGCTGCTGCTGTTTTTTAAAAACCGCAAGCAACAACAACAACAACATCAAAAGATGCCCAGTCAAGCCTGTTGGAGGGGGGCCGACTTCATCCTGATGTTGATTACGTCTTTTTTTTCGGTGTATGTTTCATTTTGGTTTTGTTTTACAAAAACGAAATTTCACTTTCGTCGCTTACAGATGCCCGGTACCGTTATCTGTTGGCAGTCGCATCACTTGTTGAAAATTTCTTTTTAACCCAAATAAACCCGTTGGCGGCAGGGCAGGGTTGGGCGAAACAAGATTTGTGGCTTGCGGTTATTTCGGGTGGCTGATTGTGTCACAGACCCAGTCCAAGTGGCATGCAAACATGCTCTAAACTGCATGTAGCATAAGATACTTAATCTTTTTCTTTTTTTTTGGGGCGTGAGCTCGTTTCTTGCTCTTGCTGTTGCTGTTGTTGTGCATATCTTATGCTATTTGGGTTAACCCAACGACTGAATAGTGGTCTGGCAAGCAAACAAGTCAGATCTATATGCACATTTATCAATGTGTTATTTCTGTCTTTTTTTTCGCATTGAGCGCCGAGCTTTAATAATACATATATTGTATATGAATGTTCTGAAAAAACTGGTTGGACTCTTAAACGAATGACTTAGGCAACGAACTTGCTGGCTTCTTGATTTATCTTTAATAACCCGTGCGCCCATTCAGGGTCATCCACTACTACTACTACTCGATGGATCGATCGCCTTTCACTTTGCACCAGGAAACGCATTCGGGAACAATTTTTGTGTGTGTTTGTCAGCAACTTTTCCAGTTGTTGTGTCTCCGTCAAAGTCCATTCAACTTTGCAACAACAAAATACTGTTCAATGCTTGCAAATTCTTCAGACAAACAAACGAAGATTAATTACCAAAACCATTTAACCAGAAACCAACAAAAATACCTTAAAGAGGCTTCAAACGACACAACAACAAAAAAGATAAATGTTTATCTACTTAATTAAATTACCAAGTATTATAATGAACAAAAACTAGACTACCCTTCCACTTAAGTATATAGATTTTGTTTGTTTAGCTGCCGTTCAAAAATTAAATATTGAAGCAAACTTCGGTTTTGTTTCAGAAAGTGGTTGCAAAGTGTGTTAACCTTGAACTCAAACGCTGTTTGTTCTGTTAATGAGGAATTTTTATGCGCCGCTTGCGAATTGATTTCAAATCAGTTCTTTTCGTATGCCTTTTGGGTATTAATTCAATTTGGAATTTCGAGTTTTTTTTCTTCAAAGTTGTTTGAGCTGGCGCTATCAGACAGCGAATCGATTAGTGCTGCTAATGAATGAATCAGTAATTTAGTTAGCTTATTATTCTTGTGCTAAATAGAGGATTGACAGCTTGAGCTAAGAAAAACCCAAGCAGATGATCGATGTGTTAGTTAAGAAATATAATAAATGACTAAAATTGATAACAAATGCATTTTAAATGCATGTTACATTTCTGGTTTTTTGTAGGAAAGTTTTTGGAATAAAATTAACTAACAAAATAAAATGTATTTATTTTTTCGTTAACCCTTATGTTCGTTGCCCTTTAAACATGTTGTCATCTTGTTTGTGTTGTGTTTTAAATTTAATGCCTCACCTTTAAAGCTGACCTTACTCGCACATTTTGAGGTCCGTTCAAGATTCACAAGCAATGGCATATAATATGGAATTTGACCTGTCCACAAGTCGAGCCAAAGCTCGTCGTCATTAATCATTCGGCTTTTAAGCTTGTGCAGATTTTTAAAGACGTTTAAAGACGCAGACTTGTTGAGTCGAACTTGACTTTTTCTTGACTGAGAATGCATAGTAAAAATTAGCATTGAGTTAGAGTTGAAATTCCTCTACTCAAACACTTTGGCTACCGTTGTATACTAGTATTATTTGATTAATATTCATTGGTATGTTAATTGAAACACATTTATCTATTTATATATATATATATTTAGTTATAAAGAAGCATGCGATCATATAATCGAACTCAATTCGAATTTCTTTGTGATGAAACTCAGTTTTAGAGCGTCCGACAGCCCAGCAAATATAAAACACCGTACAAAAATAAAGTTTCACTTTCATTTATCGCGCTGCACGCGTTCAACGAAGATGCCCAACGAAAGAGAAAAAGTTGTTAACACAGCGAAAGACCTTTTTAGATGTTGTTGTTGTTGTTGTTTTTCTTTTTGATGTTTGTGTGTCGTGCCAAGTGGTTTTTGGAACGATTACCTAATCATGACTTGATTGTTTTTGTTCATCATTTTATTTTGTATGTTTCAGTTTTGTTTTCATTGTGACTTAATGTTAACAAAACAGAAACCGCATTGACATAATTTGGCTGGCAAATGGTTTACATAATTTTCGGCGCGAGAGAGTGCAGCTAATTTATAGATCCTCAGCCTACAATTAATTAACGGTTGGCTCTTTTGCAGCCCCAGCCAATTCACAAGCCGATGCCAAACATTGGAAAGTTTTTGTTTGAGTTTTAACGCTTTGCTGTTAATAAAAGTTAAATCGATGCAAATCGTAACTCAATTTCGTATGACTATTGCGCAAGTGTCATACACCTTAATGCCATGTTCGATCTGCACACGACATTGCGGGGAGGGTTAAGTAGCCTTGGCCAGCACTTTGGCAGCTGTGACTTCTCTTTGGCTTTGGCTTAGTCATCGAACCAGCACCGCGCTCAGAATGCAGCCAATCAACTTGAATGCGCTAACAAATTAAGCACAAGTGCTGTTGATGCCGCTTGCTGCTGCAGACTCTGCCAACGTCGACGTCGACGTTAATGTCTCTGCCGAGCCACTGACATTGTCTGTTTGACACACTTAAGTCATTTATTTAAACGTATGTGTGAGTGTAAAGTTCTTGCTAAAAAGTTGACTCAAGTGCTTTACAGCCAAAAAAAAATTAAATTTGTTAAATTAAAACAAAATTTTTGACATTTTTTTGTCTGGTTTGACATTTGTTTGTTGACTTTGTCAAGGCTTAGCCGGCGCATAGATGAACTTTAATTTTATTTTTTAACTCCCATTGTGTCAAAGTGAAATTCGAGCAATTGTTTGGGTGACAAAACAAAAGACTTAGGCAACAAACTTGGTTTTGTGGTCGCTCTGCGTACATTTTCGATGAAGTTCCTTAACATATAAGTAAGGGTAAGGGGTCCTGTGATATTTTGTTTAAATTAACAATACTTATTTTGTTATTTTAAATTATACAAATTAAATCTCAACCTTAAACAAAATTCACTTGTTTCCAATATATGTTTTTCTATAAATAATTAAAACTCACCATAAAATTAAACTAAGTAGCAGTCGATGCTTAATCATTTTGAAGCAATAATTGTTGCTCACTCTCTCTATCTCTCTCTCTCTCACTTACTGTCCGGATCTCCCTGTCTTTAATTGTGTGATATATACACGATGCGTTGGCTTTCGTATTGTATTTAAAATTACGTCTTAATAATTTATATAGTTAAACTTATTAGCTCTTTGTTAATCAGAATAAATAGATTAGGATCATTAAATTATATTTGGCACGTTTTGCAAATTGATAAACAATAAATATAAATATGTATATTTTTGTGTGCGTGTGTGTGTGTGTGTTTCTTTTTTGATTGCGAATATGTTGCGATTAATTGATTTTTGTTGATTTGTCAGCACTTGAGGATAATTTGGAAGTTTGGTTATTTAGTTGTTTGATTTGTTTTGTTTTCAACAAACGTTAGATGTCGTCTTGCCAAAGAGATTGTAACCGATAATGTACGCAACGATTTGAATCCTTTCGGTAATTAGCATAACGCAGGCAATGCAAAGCACAACATTGAACCGAGAACCAAAGCAATATCGAGCCTATTTTGCACCAACAAAGTTTTACACGAATTCGTCAGTCACGTAACGGAACGGAAAGCGGGGCGCAACGCGAATTATATTGTAGTGTGTTTAGCTGTGTGTGTGTGTGTGTGTGTGTGTGTGTGTTTTTGTGGTAACTAAAGGCCAGACGGAGCCGCACAATTGCACACGCTGCAACAGCAAAAACGTATCTGAAAGCTACAAACGCTGGTCGTCGGGCTTAAAAGGCAAAGCACAACGATCCAAAACGGATCCAATACAAGCTTCAACACACAAACCGGTACGCGACGACTGTGCGAGCTTTTTTTCTGCTGCTGCTGCTGCTGCTGCCGGCAGCTCTCACGCACACAAACCCAACTCAAATACACATGTGTTGGTGTGTGTGTGCTTATGGAGAAAGTAAAAATGATGAGCCAAAGAAAAAAAAAACAAAAAAAAGAAACACAACAACACTCGACTACACAGCATGCGGGCCCCAAACGAAAGCAAAATCAGGCCAATACACCAAAAAATCACATGGCTGCACCACGAGAGGTAATGCTTTTGTTTTTTGCGGTCAAAAAGTTTTGGCCAGTTTTAACTCATTTTGGGCCACATTGTGATGTGTGGCACACATAACAGCAGCTGTGTTTATTGGGCTTTATCTATTTCACTCTCATGTCACTTTATATATATCCATATTTTAACACCTTTTGTGTTTACTTGATTTTGTTTTGTTTTTCATTTTGCTTGTTTTTTTTTTTTTGATTTTTGGGTCTGAGGTCTGGCTATCGACTTGTGAAAGGAGTCACGCGCTTTGTGTCGCTTATTATTGCTTTTGTAATTTGCACGAGAAAAGAAAAAAATTAGCTGCGGGAGAAAAAACTAAGGCGGAGAACGCACAAGTTTACATACCCTTAAAAAAAGAAGAAAACACAAAAATGTAGTTGAGAGGTTTAACACAACACATAGATCATAAAGCACCATAGATTAAATTTACATAAAATTAAAATCAACTTAACTTTTAAACATAGAAAGAGACATTAAAACATGCGGAAAACCTTAAACCTTGTCTCCAGACTTAGTAAACGATGGTGATTGGATATGTAAAGTTTATGAGTTTATGTTAAATATTTACACGCTTTGTGATGAAATTATATGACCCGTAACAAGGGTATTAAAAAAAAACGAAGCAACAGCAAAGAAACCTGAGTGAAGCGGCAAATATTTATTGCTGTCGAAGCATCATAGCAAACGAGTTTCGACTATAGATGGGAATGGTTATTGTGGGTCTTGAATCTCTCTCTCTCTCTCTCTCTTTCTTCCTCTCTCTTCGTGCCTCTGGTAACAACTCCTGTTGTGTGATGTAAGCAAATAGATAGATGGGTAAGCGCAGCAAAGGTCTCGCCCGCCAGTTGGGCAATGCAACAATATCATGAATTGCATTTGAAATCAAGTACATGCAATTATAAACATAATCTTTGATACGTTGGGCCTCCCCACTAAATTATAAACAGCTGGCCAATCGCCTGAAAGTGTGCCCATTGACTGTTGGTAATAGTTAGTTTAAACACTTTGATTAGTATTTGAATGCTAATAGCTTAGATTAACTTTGGCGGCAAGTGGCAAGAGTTAATTGTCATAAATTGATTAGGGCTTGTCGGTTGTCATCAAGGAGAAGCCATCAACCATACAACTTGGTTAATTGAAAGCAATCAAGTTCGTTAAGACCTTCTTTAGTTTGTGCTTTTTACAATGTGCAAAATTGAAACTCTATCTAATGAATCGATTTTTATATTCTTTTTGTCAGATTTCTTATATAGATTTTAATAATAATATTTTGTGTGGTTCTTAAAAGAGCGAAAAACTGGCAACTTATCTTGCTTTTGACAGTTTATTATTTGCACAAACAAACAAATTGATTTTTAAACGTGTCTTTAAACATAAAGCTGCTTATTTAGTATAGTTTAACCTTGGCACAGATTTAAGTTCGAACTCGTATGAGGAAGTTTATTAGAATTCCAATCTATTTGCATTGTTTGCTTTTTCAAATAACAAACCAAAAATATCAGTTCCTAAATCAGATATGAAAACAAAAAAACAATATTTACTTATGTTTGGATATGTTATATTTTGGGGATTCAAACTGAGAACTATCTGAAAATTGCTCATTTACGAGTAGATTGTCATAAGTGAAAAATCATATCACGCAAAGTCTCTTGTGTAAGACGTTTCAAAAACATAAAAACACATTTGGTAACATCTTCATAGGCTCAACTTAAGCTTAAGTGTTTCGATTTGATGGGCCAGGTCAATGTATTTATGATTGTTTGCATAATGCCTCATTATGTTCAAATTATGTTTTGCATCATTTTCATATACAAAGTCTCACAAAAACGCCTTAACTTCCCAATCAAATGACAAACAGATAGACAAACAAAACGAGAGGTGGGAAATTAAATACGATATGCAATGCGAAGAGGCGTCTGGCTTCATGGCTAATGGCCGCCCTTTGCATGACCTTGCCAGGGCCATAATTTGTCATCACGGCTGACCAAAAAAAAAAGAAACAAAAACCCAAACATCAATAACAAAAAATTACATTTCTGCCAGTCGCTTAATTAAACACACAAAAGATATTACAGCTAAAAAATACACAAAAAGTGGAAACATTTACAACAAATATATATATATATATGTATTTATGTATAAAAACTTATGTGTAGTAATGCCAGCCATGGACAGCATCACGTGCTCACAATGACGGCGCGTCTTCAAATCGTATTTTTTCTTGTTTTTATGGTGTTTTTTGTCTTGATCTGAAGTCGCGACATTAGTAGCAGGAACCCCAACTAATTTTGTGGCTCGTCGACATTATAAATAAGGCTAAACAGTCACAAAAGTTGTTTGTTTTTTTTTTTGTGACTTTTATTGGCAGGCAACTTGTTTTTGTTACCAAATTCATCTGTCAATAATAAATGCACTCTATATTATATATATATATATAATATATGAGTACTTGCTAATTTTCAAAACGGATATTGAAAAGTGTCTGTTGGCCAACAGTTGTTGCCAAAAAAAAACATCAATGCGATTTTATTGTTTCAAATAATTTGTGGATCACGTTTTTTTTTAACCCTTTATCTTTGTTTGATTATGCAAATTTATCAAGAATTGTCTAGCCGGTTTCTTAGCCAGGCGCCAAATATTATGATATGTATTTGAACTTGATCGGAGTTCTTCATTCAAGCTCTTTGTAACTGTGAAGTGGTCCATAAAGAATTCCATATTATTTTCAAGTATTCGCGTGCCTGGCACTGATCCCATCACTCATCGCACTCGGGATTGCGTCTGTTCAAAGGTCCGGTTTTGTTAATTACGTAAACACACATTCAAATACCATTTAAATAATAATCCAAAGCTGCTTAGATACCGTTAGCCGCAAAGCCACCGTAAAATCAGTCAAGTGTTAAACACTTAATATTAAATCGAATCTTTAGATTGTTGTGTAGTTGTTGTTGTGCTCAGTGCTCAAGTGTTAATTTTTAATTAAATTTTCAATTTAAAATCGAAAAAAAAAAACAAAAGGCAATCTGTAGAAAAGACTTTACAATAATACAGATGCGTACAGTCTCTTTTTTTTGTGTGTTTCATTTATACTACTTTTGCCACTCTGATCAACCGGTACAGCCGGTACAGGGCATCCAGACAGATTCATTACAACGATAGCCACAACGGTAGATTTATAAACAATGGCGTCGCACTTGAACCTGCACAAGGTGATCGCCGCCAGTGAAAGTATGAGATGCATAGTATGACATAAGCCAGGCGATGAAAAACCAAAATTTTGAATGGGGGGGGGGGGCTGTGATAAAAGCGAAATGCAAAACGGCAGCACAAGAATCAATAATATCAGATGCTCAAGTAAGAAATACTTAAGTACACTCGAAATGATTGATTGAGAGATTGGCCATTTAGATATCGAAGGGAAAGTCTCGTCGCAAGCCGAGATAATAGGGAGAGATTGGGATCGTATGACATGCAAAAATATTTATTAAACATGATTTTATTGAACTTTCCATAGCCATAAATTTTGTCAAAACTTAAGCAATTTAAACTTGATTAAAACTCGAAATTTATATTGACTTCTTTAATGAAATCTGCTCTTTAATCAACGAATTTGACTTGTCAGCTAAATATTTGTTGGTTTTTTTGCATAGCATAACTGAAAAGTATTTTGTATATGCTGTGCGACAAGTCGCATTCGCCACAAACTTGTCTAACAAAAGAACGTGCAATGCGGAGGCGTTTTATGAGTTTTGTAAATGTCTGGCAGTTCGTGATTGTTGCCAGCAACGAAAATAAAAAAAACTAGTCAAAACACTCAGCAAAACAAAATAGTACGCCATGTGATGTGGATTTTTTCGTTTGCCTATTTCGACTTAATTAATTGGAACATAAATTATTCATAGAAAAAAGATAATGCTGGGCAAACAACTATGCGGCTTACCTAAAACTGATGAATCTTAAAAGACGACAAGCTACAGTAGACACACGCAAATGTGAGTTGAGTGTTTCTTCTTATAAAACTGTTTGATTATGTGCTTATTGAACTTTATCATTTAACATTTTCACATAACCATTTCTTGTACCTGTTGTATATCAATAATTTTGTTGTCGTACCCAGCCAAAAAGTATGCAATACTTTTAAGATTATTTGTATTTTCGTTTATGTTAACATTTTACTTGCGCCTAAAGCAACCTTCTTAATAAACTAATTAATTTATGGTTTTTTTTTTCATATTGTTTATTAAGGCATACGAGGTAAGCCAGGAACACCTTTGTGGCTTGGGGACCCCTCCAAAAACACGGCCGGTGACGTTTGATGGTCGATTTGTCGCTATTGATACCAACGCTCCAACGCCTCCATAGTCTTGGATGCCGTCGGCTGCATCGTGTTCGCATCGGGACCCGTAAGTGACTCAAACGTCATCGGCAAATTTGGTCAGCATTGAAGCCCAGTAGAGGCTTTCATCTGGCTGTGGCTTGCCGTGATATACAGATACTAAAGCAGGGCCCAGGAACACCTCCTTGTGGTACTCCAGCTGCCACATCATGCTCAGTACAGAGTGCCGAGTTAAATTTGACCGCGAATCGTCTTTAAATTTAAAAACCATTTCCGAGCTTAGCAAAATGTCCTCTTATTCTGTATGATTGCGTTTTTATGTATGTATGTTTATGCTACCATATGTATATATGTTTGTATATTTGAACGTATCTTTTTTGTATGTTTGTGTGTTCGAGAGCAGTAAAATGAGTAAAAATCTAGTAGAAATTCTAGTTAAAGTACTAGGCGAACAGAATCAGCAGCTGAGTGCTGCAGCGAATTTGGTTTCTTAAATTTGCGCTCATAGCTCAATCATTTGTTGTTGTGAGAGAGGGGGACAAATATATTTGACATAGATTAACTAATGCTACTGCTCATACTACTCAGTCACCTTTTTACCGTTGCTTTATAACAAAAGAGAGAGAGGGGGCCTGATGATATGAATCTGGATCTGCTCTTCTCGATCCTTCCAATAACTCGTATACTTTCCAGTGTACGAGAATTAAGAGCGCAAGAGCTAATTTGCCTATGCAATGGACAGCCCTGTATATATGTATGTATATATAAAAAATACATTGTACGACACAAAAAGCACTAAGTAGCTGATTCTATTCGCCTAGTGCTTTAGCTAGAATTTCTACAGGCTTTTACCAAAATTTACTTCGCTCAAACATACAACAACACAAACAAGCAAACATACAAAGATGACATGTATTTTTATTGGCGGCTTTTAGGAAAATCACATTAAAAAGTTTAGTTTAGTTTTAATAATTTTGATTATTAACTTTACACATAAGTTATAAATTGTATACAGTTAAGCTGAACCACATTTTTGAATAAAATTCCTTACCATTTATAAAAAACTTTCATTTCAATTTTTTTCGCAGAATCCAGGTTGATCAAAACAGGATTACAAGGATAATCACCGGTTGCGGGTGGTTTATAAGGAACGCCACGCTCCACAGAGACCTAAGACTAGCGTCGGTTTTTGATGAGATAAACCAGCACTCGAGTCGCTACCATGAAAGACTCGAGATTCACAGAAATCGGCTGGCAAATAGTCTTAGCAGAACTCGACCTCTAAGGAGGCTCAACAGACGAAAGCCAAAAGACCTCATGGTTCGATCTTCATTGATGAGAGTCACCAGAAGTTGACACACCACTGCAATTTTATATTTGTTATTGTATTTGTATATTTGTTATTATTGTTATTATTGTTATTATTGTTATTTATATTGTAACAGCTAACGTAAGTTAGCCGGCGCGCCCAATTGGGCTGAACGAATAGAGACCAAGGTCACAAAGAGGTTCCTGGCTTACCTCGTATGCCTTAATAAACAATATGGAAAAAAAAAAAAAAAAAAAAAATTTTTAAACTTTTCAAAACGTTAGGCTATTATGGAAAACTTTGAAAAACCACATGGTGTACAAATTTTGTTCAATGCAAATCGAATTCAGAAGTCGATTTTGTTTTTTGCCTTTCGAGCAGATTGGCAACTTTTAGTTGGTTTTCAGCATTAAGTACCAAGCGAACAGAAATCAGCAGCAAGCAGCTGAATGTTGATTCAAAAAAAAATTACAGCATACTTTTACTCCAACAAAATATTAGAAAAATATATTATGCAGAGCATACTCTTACGGCTAAGCGCAAATTAAAATATCATTGCTTACTTTTAAGCTGCGCATAAGAATTCTACTTTTGAGTGCACGAGTAAAAGTATGCAACTTTTTTCTTTCTCGTGAAAATCATCCACTTGCTGCTGATTTCTGTTTGCCTGGTACTTCAGCCAGAATTTCTACTGGTTTTGGCCCATTTTACCTCGCCCAAGCACACACACATTCATGCAAACATACATACAAACAAGCACACATACATACATTCATACATGCTTACATACAAACCGAAGAAGAGGACATTATGCTTCGCTTGCTTCATTTTACCTTGCCCAAAAACCCAATTAAAACTCGAAGGCACATCCTTTGTGCATTTGCATTTATTTATTTATTTATTATTATTAATTATTTATATTATATATTAATTATTTATTATTGGGTAAAACAAGCGATCTCATTCTTCGATCTCCATTGATGAGAGTCCACATCAGTTGACGCATCTTTGCAGTATTTGTATATTTGTTATTGTTTTAGTATATTTGTTTTGTTATTATTGTCGATGTTTTTTGTTTTTCTTTTCGAGCAGATTTGCAATTTTTGATTGGTTTTCAGTCAGCAGCAAGCAGCTAAATGTTGATTCAAAAATGTTACAGCATACTGTTACTCCGGCAAAATATTAGAAAAATATATTATGCAGAGCATACTCTTACGGCTAAGCGCAAATTAAAATATCATTGCTTACATTTAAGCTGCGCATAAGAATTCTACTTTTGAGTGCAGGAGTAAAAGTATGCAACTCTTTTTTTTTGTTCTGAAAATCATACACTTGCTGCTGATTTCTGTTCGCCTGGTACTTTAGCAAGAATTTGTACGGGTTTTACCCGTTTTACCATGTTCGCAGCAAAGACAAGCTCAATGGAATTTGAGTGTATGGATTTGAGTGCCAATTAAAAGTAAAACAAAAACTTTAGATCACGAAATAATAAACAACGATTTGCTAGCAAACCAGTACGATTTTGAACGTATTAAAAAAATTATTTCAGCTTAAGGTAATCAAATTCAGATTCTTAAAATTATATCACCCATTTATTTGTTGAAAATGTACATTGTACACAACTTAAAACTAAAATATAAATTTCTTACAATTTTTTCTTAGCTTCCTGAGCCTGGGTTTTTGTTGTCGTCACAGTCCACCAACTGTGAAATCTTCTAAGCATGCGCCAAGGCAGCCAAACGGTAAGGAAGAGTGCAAAGATCAAACAGCCTAAAACATCGAGCAGCAAGTATTGATGAAGTGGCATAAAGGCACCTTGAGATTTTAGATGTCGTGCTCCCTTGTGTCTGATAATGTACTCAATCCAGAAGCTGGCTTCATCTAGCGGATGCATGGCATTGTCACGGAAACGTTGAGATACCTCCAAGGCACTACGTTTGTACTGTGGCTCATAGATTAAAGCCTCTATATTTTGGACCAGATCATCGACTGTTAGCTGAGAGAAAACTAAGGAGCGTGCATAACCCTCACGCACCGACTTTATTGTGTTCCTATGTTGATCTCCGTACAAAGGAATGCAGAGCATTGGAACGGCCCAATAGATGCCCTCTTGGGTGCCAAAGATGCCGCCATGTGTTATGAAAACCTTAACATTCGAATGAGCCAGAATGTCATTCTGTGGCATCCACTTGCTTATCATTACATTGGGAGGCAGTTGTCCAACGGATGCATTCTCATATTTCCAAAGAACCTTCTGCTTAAGTTTGCCAAAAGCCTGAAGTATCTGAGCTGTCTTCTCATGTGGCATATCTATACTCTTCATATAGGAGCCCAGACTAAAGTAGACGACACCATGAGTGGCATTATCCAGGAAGTTCTGCATATCCTGCGGCAGTTGCTTGGCAGGCTGGATGTGAGCTCCACCCACATTGATCAGTCCAGGCATACTTGGCCGTGGCAAATCTACACTTCGATGACTATTGATCAGCATAAGCGATATATTTCGCTCCAAATCATGCACATGAGGTAGGTCCCCTGAAGGAATAACAAACACAATGAACAAAGTAAAGATAAGATATAAGAAATTCACTAAAATGCTTTTAACACCCACCTTTAATAGCTGATCCAAAGTATTTCTCTGCTATCTGTTGCATTCTGGGTAGATAATACCAACGTCTCATGACTGCATCATACAAAGATAAGTAAGAGTTGTAGGCACGCTGGTAAAAGGTCATCTGATCCGTGTGTGGCAGTAGAAGATGAGGAATAAACGACCAGGGTGTAAGAATGCCCATGGCATGATCCATATTATCAGCATAGCCCATGGTTCCAATGGTGACAACAGGACACTTAAACTTCTCACCGAACATGAGAAAAGACTCGTGAAAGAATTGTTCTAATATAACCAAATCATAATGTTCATCCTGACTGGCAATAAGTTTTTGAACTTGCACATCCTGCAAAGCATGTTCTGTGGTCATTTGGCCAAGTTGCCACCATAATTGTAAATTTTGAAAATCGCTGGCAAAACGCATTGTAAAGATATTCTTTTTGGGAACTGCAAAGCGAATCAGTAAATTATTTATATATCTTAATTAATGTATCTTGTACTCACAATGCTTGGGTATATCAAATGTTGGATTCAGTATAATCTCAGTTAGATTCTCATGCGGTGTCTTTGTGGGATGATTGTTCATGCTGGTCACCTGATGTCCACGGCGCAGCAGATCACGCTGAAAGTGTTCCAGCCACATCCAGTGACTGGGTGCGGGAAAAGGACCCATAAACAGAATACGATACGCATCGCTACTAAGTCCAGCAAAAGCCAGCGTTAAGAGCCAGAGCAAAGATCTTGATAGCAGCTGCATCTGCATCTGCATTGGCAATTAAAGTGTCAAGTAATTAACATCATATTTCCATATATATTCAGTTTTATGTCACAATTTGCATAAACAAGTTCCATTTGCAAACGTTTCTAACATCTAATGCTAATTAATGTTGTTTAATGTTAAATTAAATAAGCAGAATAATAAACATGATATTGTGTGTGTTTTACCTTTTTTTTGTCAGGAAACTTATGTCGTAATCAAGGTTGAAACCAGTCTAAAACTCATCTGGTTATGTACTATTTAAGTACGATTTGATTAATCGATTAAGGCACATATTTCTTACTTTGTCGAAACAAGTTTTCTAACTAGTAACAAAATGTCATAAAATTATAGCCAATATATATACATAAGCTTTAAGTAATCTTATCACAATGGATGAGAAAATGTTTGCTTTTAATGCCCTTGCTTGATATGGTTTTAATGACCTATTGTTATATTGATAACCATTAAAATAATATAAATGCAAATCTTTAAATGTTGTCCTAGGTCGTAGTCAATATACCATATATATTTTTTTTATAAACATTGTAATTTAGTTTGTCAAAGTTTAGGGTATTCGATCTTCGATACTTGTTGGATTAATTTTTTTATTGCTTATATTTAAGTTTTAGAATCTTTAACTGCTTTGATTGAAATGCAACTTGTGAATTTCATCATAATAATGTTACTCAATTTATTAATGGATTGCGCATAAAAAGTGGATTGAACGAGACAGCATTCTTATAACAAATATGGACTGAACAAAGTAGTTGGCGGATCACAAACTAGTGTTTTTCTTATTACCTGATAAGATTTCTATTTAAAGAGTTTAAAGATAACTATTATTAAAAAAAAAAACAAATGCATTAAAATAAAACAAAATCAAGTGGTAATGAAACCTGATAACAGATGATCATGACATAAGCAAACACACACTAATTAAATTCGAATTGTGTTATATGATAATGATTTAAATAAACATTAAGTCGCTGTTTGTTTAGCTGCCGCGTTGCAAAAAAAAAAAAAAAACGTATTAAATAAAACGCTATTCGGCATTGAATGTCATACGTGAAATGTGAACAATATATTCACAATTTACTGTATAATATAAACATATGTCTAACATTTACGTGAGCAGAATTTTGTGTGTTGCGTTTCAGATGACTTTTTTTTTGTTTTGCATTTTGTTTGATTTACTGTTAAAATTTAATAGCTGTTATTTATTATTTGTTCCCGTAATCTATTAATACACCTGCACAGTTCTATTGTATGTACAACCCAAGGTTTTTTTTTTTGTTCTATTCCAACTAAAACTTCACACATAATTGACTGTAATCTTAACGGCTAACCAGCTAATTGTGTAGCCAATGAACAATTCAAATTTTATCATTAAAAACAGAAAAAAAATCAATTAAAGTTGTTTTTTAATTGTATGAGAACCATTTCTTTGTTTATATTTCGTTATAATTTCGTTTTGTTTTATCATAAACTTTAAATATAATTTAAAATGAGTTTCTTTCAAAAATAAATTAAATATATGAAAGCATTTTGAGCTTATTTATATTTTTCGAACTGGAAATTTAATTTTTAAAAATTATTTGTAATTTGTTTATGCATTGTAGACACTCTAGTTATAATAAAAACAATTATATATTTACTTTTATGATTATTGTTCACTTCACTTCACTGGTCAAACAGAAGAATTACGAAGCTTCCATACAACTTTAATGGAGAAAGTTCGCAAGACGCGACCGCAGTGCGCCAAGGTGTAGTTATCACTGACCGATCCGAACCACAACTCAAGCACCTAAGCTCTTTCCAACTTAATCAGCTCTGTCAGCAGCGACGGCGACTTCGACTGCACCGGCAGCGACAGCAACACATACATAACTGTATTGTCTATGTTTTTTTTTGTCTTTGCGTGTAGTGCAGCCCTGGAAATTGAAAGGTGCAAAAACAAGATATTCAAATAAATGTGAGACATGTACTATTGCATATTGTTGGCTGTTATTGTTGTTGTTTCAAATTGTTTTTTGTTTATGTGATTCTTTAATTAGAAGTATATATGTACATATATGTATTATTGTGGCAATTGATTAGAACACACACTTACAATCATACAAAACAGCAGCGAACGTTGCCAAATAATTGCAGTCAAACAGATCGCAATTAAATCGAATCAGATTAATACACAGTCGAACTTCTGTAAAACGAACCCTTTGGGGGAAAATAAAGAAATTGCTAAAAGAGCAAATTCGTAATATAAAATGGGTTTTAAGTACAACAAAAATAAATTTTTTGTATAGAAAAATTCGTTATACGAAAGTTCGACTGTACTCATATGATTGATGCACGAGTCAACAGTAGGAATATAAATGTGTATGTGTATTTTTAAACATCTGTTGAACAATTTTTTTAAATGTACTATTTAGGTGCAATTACAAACATTTAAGCACATGCTATATAAACAAATTTTTTGCAACCAGTTTATCTGTCATGCCATTGAACTTTGAAGCAAAGATGATAATATATATTTGACTTGTTTTGCCTCACCGCTTATTTGATCATTTTACAGCACTCGATAAGCAGCGAGTATGCGATTTTTGGATACTCTAAGTAAAGCTGAATAAAAATCACTTAACGGATTTGGGATTTACACTATTGAAGCATTTCCTTTTCCGTGAAGAATTCTTTAACCCAAACAATTGAATAAGTTTAGCGCAAGTCAAGAAAATCGTGAGCAATTTATTAGCAATAACTCTATTCAGTAGAACTTTGAAAATAATGAGAAAATGAGCATTTCCTGAGCTTAAGCAAAACGACATTTTTGAGTTTAAGTCACAATTGCTTAGCTGTTGCGTTTTGACTGATAACAACAAGGTCAAAACGTAAGGCGAACAAAAGCAACAATACATTGGCGACGATTGCTTCGGGGCCATATAAAGTCATATAAAACATGCAACAAATTAAACACAAAGTTAAAATAATGTGCAACACAAGACGCCGAAATACATGTTTCAATAAAGATTGGCACGCTTCAGTGAAGCGAGCCACAAGGAAAGCAACTTTAAATGGGCGACGGGAGTTGAGACTCAAATTCAGGCAAGGCGTGGGCGATGATGGACTGCCCAACCCAATCCCAGTGCCAATTCCAGTTCCAGTTCCAGACCTGCCCTGAAGTTGCCTCTTGGTCTGCTTGGCCGGGCAAACGGCACTTTTGATGCCAAGCAGAAAGTTCATTCATAAGCAGTAGTAAGAAAAAAATATGTTGCTACGGTGCAATGAAATTGAATTGCGTGCAACGAAATGTGTCGCACAGACCGAAGAGCTCGGCGCGTCAAACGGTGGCATAAACATACTTTGTAGCTAAGATAAATTGGCATGTATATGTCACAGGGAGAGCATTAAGTATCTCTGAAAACAACTCAACCAACTTGCAACTGCAGACATTTATTATTGTATTAAAGTTCCATTGAAAGTTTCTTGTTAAATTTTGATTGTTAAATATCCCAAAAACTTCAATCTTTTACGAGGTGCAAACTACAATTTAACAAAAACAGTTTCAAAAAGCCCACGCACTTGGCTCAATAATGTACCTGGTTTGAGCCCAACCCAAGTCCAATGAAGCTTATCAAAATAGTCTACATAAGACAGCAATGGCAATTTGTTAGTTTGCGCCAATTTAATGTTTACTTTGCACTTCAAGCCCATTTGACCAATTAGGGCAAATCAAACAGACACGCATCAATCTAAAAATATCAACCTTTTGTATTTGCCATTTGTATCTATCTATTTGTACTAATACGTGTTCTTCCAACCAACCATCCATCCAACCAATCATCCATTCATCTATCTATCTATCAATTAAGCCCACCTCGCGTTTTCCCAGGCGCGTTTTAGATAGACACACACACACACACACCCCGACACAAGGAAACCCAAACCCAAAATGATGACACTGCGAGTTTTTCGTCAGAACCAAAGCCGTTTGGCAGCAATTAAAAATTTCACCAAAAAGTAAACGTTGCGCATGATTAGCGCACGAATTCCAGAATGTTAAACCAAAAATGTATACCCTGTAAATAAAGTGGGTGACATAACGGTATTGTTGTGATTGGAATGTCTACAGCAAATTAATATAAAACATCACATTTATATTCGACACCGAATAAGTTCACTGGCGTTGTTTACAGGGTGTCTCTTAGTCGGGCAACGCATAGTTTTGATCAGCGCCCGCATTGATCGTTTTGAGAGCATAGAACCCAGTCAGCGGGTGGCCGGCGACGACAGCAACTCTTCTAAAGACAGAGATGGAGAATGGAACTCAAACTCAGACTGAGTTGAGACTGAAACTTGGACATAGACGTTGATAGTTTTGTAATGGGTTGTTTACGTTGTTGTTTTGGCATGCCGTCAGCGTACTACTTCGGGCAGCTGTCAATGTGTCAATATTAATTTAATATGTCAAAAATAAAATTATACACAATTTCAAAATTGAGTTATAATGGGACATGTGAAAGATCGCCCCTCAATAGAGCCGCGCGCTACACAGGGTGGAAAATCTCAAGTAGTTCAGGATATGAACATAAGCAGCGTATTTGTACAATCAGGAACACTTAAAGTGCAGATAACAGGAGCAATTTTCCATGTTCTTTTCAAAGTCTAGCCTATAACAATTTGTTAATGAGCAAATTACATGGCATTTGAATATAAATTTTACGTTCATTACCTCTACAAGAATGCATACGACACGCCCTAAAAGTGATTCAGTGCGTGGTATTTGTAAGAACGCCCCCTTTTTAATTTTGAAAGAATTTCAAGCGTATAAACCAAGTGATAGGCCAAACAGCTATTAAAACTGTTGATGCGTAAAAGGATGCACCCTTCGTGCGTGCACTTATCATTTCCTTTCAAGATATCAAACAGGGCTGTCGAATTCAAAAAACGAAAAAAACGAAAACCAAGAAGAGCATTTAAACTAACTTTGTGGTTTTCTACTTCGATTCATAATGATAGGGTGATACTTTTGTACAGAGTCAATGTAGAGGGTACCTGGCAACTCTGCTTTTCGGCTGCAGTTTGTGACGCACGTGTTACTACTCCCCTGACTCGATCGAGTACTCGAACTCATACTCATGTGAATATGTTCTGAAATATTTGACTTTAACCATATGCATGCAGCTTTATCGGCGATTTGTTGCGCTTTGCATTCGAGAAGCCGTCGTTGTTTTTTGTTGCCTTCGCTCCCTCGAGCAATTAGGATAGAGTGCAGTTTTATGTGTTTATTTTTACATGCCACAGCCAGAGGAGCATAACGCACAGCTGATAGTTGTGTGGCCTAACCTAAATACATATTCATATGTATGTCGTCTATTCGATTTATGTTTTTCGATGTATTTGTATATAGGAATATATGCATAGTATTCAAGTGGTTGTCCCTCTGGGTGCAGCAATACTCTCCTCCTGCTCCTATAGAGCAGCTCAAATTGTGCGTGCTATGAAGTCATTTCTTGCCTTATCACACCCCGATATGACGCTAAGGGTTGCTGCTGACTTTACTAGGCAGAAACCGGTAGGGGGAGGGGTTTAGGGGGGCGTGTAACTGATATTAAATACAGATGTTGGGTGCAACTATCTTTTGCTATAGTAGGTGTTTTTGTTGTTTTTGTTTTGTGTTCAGATTTTCCGCATTTATTGTAATTTATTGAAAGTTGACTGCCTTTTGGTAGCACTGATTTATGGCAACACGAACTTACTAACTGTCTGGATAGATGGCACTGTGTGTGTGTGGGTACGGCTGGTGTCAAAGGGTTCATTAGCACGCCAAAAGGATATTCACACGATGTGCGCTTTGTTCACCCCCAACTGACGACTTATGTAACTTAATAGGCTGCTGAAAAATGGCTAGTAGATTTTTATCACTCAATGTGCCCACACCAGGAAATCCACAAAAGACAACCTAAACACACACACACACATGTGTGCATTTACGAAGAAGATAAGATACCCTTTCGAAATTTGACTAAACTGGGAGAATTAAATATGTTAATGATTTTTTTATATTTCCCAAGAAATGATATAGATTTTTTCCAAAAAAAACTTATCTCTGATCTAGTTAAGATTTTAAGTACTTGATTAACTACACTCATTTGTTGCCCATACTTTTTAGGGTCACACCAATTAGTTATACCCTTTCGCAAGTGTATAATAATAAAGTCACACTCACACACTTTTAATAGCAAAGGAGTTTACGACGCGTCGCCAAGACCAAAAACAACATGTGGCAATGTCCACAGCCAAATTGTATCCACATGTGTACCTCACACTCGCCCCACAATGTTGATGATCATCATCATCAGAGGCAGCAGCAACACAAGCAGCAGCTAAATGAAGTAGGGGCAACAACTGAGGCAGCAACCGCCGCTAAACAAATTGAAAAATTTCAAGTCCTCAGCCTCTTGGCGCTCGCAATTGCTCAATCGCGCGATTTTCGCGTGCTCGCTGCCAGCCATACAGCCACACACACACACATACGACGATGAAGAAGATTGCAAAGGGAAACAACATCAGTTCATGATCAGCATCAGCCAGCAGTAACAACCAATTCAAAGTACACTCACACACACACACAGAGCATACGAACTACGGTAAAACTTGAAGCTTTTTTTCTATCAGAGATGCGCAAATAGCTGATTATTCATAGGTAATTAAATGTATGCATGATCAACATTATTTCTATGGAATATACTTACTAGAAGCTTATGAGTACGACAGTTTAAATTTAACATTAATTTGTTTAATAAAATATGGGCAATAAGAAAAAATTAATCCCATTTTAAGTGCCACTTACTGACATACGAAACAATGAATCTGATCATTTTTCTTTCTTAGCTGTCAATTATTAAAATTTAAACTAAATTCTACATAAACAAGATTTAATTGATATTTTTGTTTAACTCAACTAAATAGCAAGCTATGGCAATAATTTATAGAATTAAAAATAAAAAGCACTATTAATTACCAACAGAGAGCTCATCACTGTTATCTAGATACATTCGTACTTATTGGACGGCACTCTCCTTTAGCCCCGAGTAGCAAGAAGTGAACGCGCGCGTAAAAGTGACTCGCGGGTGCGCCGTGGCCTGTCGGTTTGTCGGGGTCTTTCGGGGTCTCTGCGCCTGTGTCTCACTGCGCATTGCGCACACACACACTGCGTGCGGAATTTTCTTTTTTCGAGTTCGGTTCGATTCGGTTTTGGGTGCCGTCAGTCTGCGAGAAAACGTCGGCCCGTTTGGTTGTTTTTGGGTTGTTCGATGCTTTTCGGTTGTTTCGGCTTGGCGAACGAATTCGTTCTATTGTTGTTGTCGTTGTTGCGGGTGGCGGTAAACGTCGCGGAAAAACTCTGCGCACCCTGAATGTGAGTGTGTTGTGTTATACTATATCTCGTGTGTGTGTGTGTGTAAGTGCCTGTGCAGTAAGTGGAAAAGCCTCTATGAGCCATCCACCGCGCAGTTAAAAAATTTAATTTATTTTTAAGTTATTTATTTTCCTGGTTTTTCCGTACGGCTTTCCTTCTGCTGCTGTCGGCGCTTTTTTTGTGTGTTGTTTTTATCAAGAATTCTGGATAAAAAGAAGAAAACATAGTACTAAATGGAAACGTTTGTTATTGCGCTCGTTTTTAGTATCTTGTTGATGTGAAAATGCATTTGAATGTGAAAAGAGATCCCCACACACTGCTACCCAGTGCAAATTGACCGTGAATACTATGGATGCTGTGTTTGTTTGTGTTGTGCTAAAGGGGCTCTCAAGTGATATAGATATAAGAATACTCATTAATGTAGCATGTATATGTATGCCAAACACATGTGATCTCGAAAATCATACAATGTGTATTTTTAAAAATATTTCAAAATTAAATATGAAGACAAAATAAATCAAAATTGAAAGAAAATTGTTGCACAAATAATTTAGTGTATTTGTATATATGTGGCACCATCCAATGCAACAATTTAAATATTAACAACGATTTAACCCGAAAAATCAATAAGCTTTTAATCCCACAACAAATACTAGTTCAGCAATCTATTAGTAATAATTCTCCCACACTTAACACGCATTTTCAATAATGCAACAAAACTCATTCAGCTTTTAAAATGACAAACTAAAGCTCAACCAGTTGGCTCATCCACTTAAGCTGCCAACTTCATCTCGAGGCAACTCGAGGAAAGTGTCGAAAATCGGTGTGGGAAGTGCAACGCCTACCCAAAAAAATAAGATAGCTCCAAAAATAGCCGCAGCTCAAAGCATTTTAGCTTATCAAATTGATTTCGACTACTAAAAGAGCGGCAAGCGATTGACATTTTGTTTTGGGTGCCACTAATTTTAATTACCATAAAATATACACCATACATATATATCTGGTTGAAATATCAAAAATAAATAGAACTTTCTCAACAAAATGTGCAGCTGCACATACTTAAAGGTGCCTCTGACTTATCTGACACGATATATATTTATGAATTTTTATGTAAATGCTTGCCGCAAGTTTGAAACACGCGCCTGTCATAAAAATCGAACAACGATTGTCACTTTTGGATGCACTGCGGCGGTCTTTGTCCCAACAAGCACCTCGAATTGTGCGTTGGGGCCATAAAACTAACAGAGAAACCTACAAAAATTAACAAGCTAAATTAACGAGACGAAGACGAGTTGACCCCAGCCAGGATGTTGAAGTGGAACCTGGCGTCACTTTTGCAATTTGCTGCAATTTAAGTGTATGCCTTTAATGTCAAACATAAACATTACATTAAAGCACTCATTATACACTGAAAAAATATGATTGAAATTTAAATTTATTAACATAATTGAACAGACTCAAGATACGCGCTTGTATATTATTGCTTGTTTTCTAATGTTTTGAGTGTATTTATAATACTTATGCACCGATCTCTCGATTCCCAATGATTCCTGACTCCCCATTTACCATTCGCCGACGTGTTGCCTGCCGCCGACTTGTTGTCGTCTGCGTATTTTTAGATTCCCCAAGGCGTAAATAATTCATTTTCCAGTCACAGTTGTTGACGTTCGTCGCACGAAACTTGCACGAAAGTGAAGCCAGAGCAGCGGGCAAAATAACGGGAAATGCCTCGTCTTTCTATTCTCGATCCCGCGCTCCCCCTTTTATGCTCCTGCATCGGCTTCATTCTGTTGCGGCCTTTTTTTGATTTCCACCCAAGGGATTTGCATCTAAACTTGAAAGTGTTTTTGCGCCCTATTTCGGCCTTTTTGATAAAGTATTTTTGGGATTTTTTTTTTGTTTTCGTTTTGTTTTTTGAAACTAGCAATTTTCCAGCCTGTTGGCGTTGCATTGAACTCTGACATGCATTGCAAAATCATTGTGAACTAGAAATTCCACTTTGGCACAAAACACAAAATAGAAGCAGCAAAAGAATGCATCGGGTATACAATGCTAAGCTGCGTGGCATGCCACTTAAGTTGCTTTTTATGGGCGTCTCTCACATTGGCCCAAAATACAATAAATTTTAACTAAGCTGCCGCTGTTTCAAGTGAAGTGGAAGTGGAAGTGGAAGCTCCTCAAGAACATCTTCTGGGCTGCAACTCAATTAAGTGTCCATAAAATATCCCGATACGCTAATCAATGATATATGTACATGTGTATGTGTGTGTGCTATGTGGCAAGCAAAAATACATGCAAAGCAATAGCGGATTAATTTGTTTTCAAAATTACTAAAAGATTTGCTCTTCAACAATTGAGATAAGTTGAGCGCCAGCTTAAAAATTTAAAAAATTAATTCGAAATAATACAAAATTACGAAATGTTAGTGTGAAAATCAAAACTTCTAGAAAAATAAATAAAACTTGAAACTTGAGTTCAACTTTTGTTGTGTCAGCTGTTGATAAATATTCGACCATAAAAATATTTATTTGTGGCATTAAAAAAATTGATAATAAAAAACGAATAAAGTGCCTCCAAAACCTAAATGAGCACCACGAATGAAAATAAAAATCAAAATAAATCAACAAAATATTATAAACATTGTTTTTTCTTTCAGTGCGCGTAGAGATAGATCAAAATAATTGGAAACACAACATTTAACCAACAAAAAAATAAAAATAAAATGTGTTGCAAAGTGTGAAAAATGAAAAATGGTTCAACAGCAAATTGAAACGTAATCAAGCAAAAAAAAAAAAGAAAAATCAAAATAAGAAAATATACAAGATATTGCGATATAGACAAATTGAAAGGCCGAGCAGAGTGTAAATCGTATATAGACAGCATCAAAGCAGGCCCCATTGGCCTGTCTGTCTATAAGTGTGACTGTTCTGTCTTTCGGTCTATTCGGTCTTACGGTCTGTCCCCCCCTAGTGCAAACGCATGAGTTCTGTCAACGAAATGACATGCAGCATCTGTCTATGTAGCCAAAGTCGTTGTTGCCGTAGACCAGGACGTGCTGCTGTGTCTCAGTTGTTGCTATTTTTATGAGCACACCGAGAGAAACAGAGACGACGGATGCGTGGCCCCATGAAAAATCAATTAACACGCAGAATTATTAAAAAAAAAAACGACGACGAAAAACTAAGAAAACAACAACACGAACACAAACTCCTCTTCACTCCCTCTGTGTGAGTGTAATCGAAGAACTTCAAAGCAGCTGCAGCGCAATGTTTCGCCTCTGTGGATTACAACTTGGATTGGTCCTTGTGGCCGTGCTGCAAACGGCAACGTCTATGAAAGGTAAGTCCAATGGCAGAACAGTTAATTAAATGTTATACATACATAGTACGCTTGAAATCGCAGTCGCAGTAGCTAAACTGCAGCATCAGCAGCAGCAGCAGCAGCACATAAACATGCGATTTATCATGACAAATGATCAACGCACGATTTATGCTCATTACAAATATGGCCAGACACGAATTGGTTACAAAAAATAAATAGGAAGACTGCAAAGCAGCCAAAGTGCAGCAACTGTTGCATGTGGCATAAAATCTGCAGTGGTTTTGGATTTTGTTTTTTTTTTTTGGCAGCAACGTGGGCAATGTCCAAAATGCATTTACTTAGCTGCCAACAAATAAATAAAAGTCAAAATAAAGAGTTGCAAATGGTGCAGTCAAATAGATACAATGCGTTGCATGTGAAATTAAATGGCAGGCACTGTGGGCAGCATTAAACCAAATAAAGCAGTAACTGCGAAAGGAAGAAAGTTTTTTTTTTTTTAAAGAAGGAGCTTTTACACACTCGCACAGCTTTGTGTTGGGGCAACTTTTGAAAGCTTATCAAAGAGCTTATCGAGAAATTCGGTTTATGTTTAAAATATGTATTAACAAGATTGTTATAAGTTGAACAAAAATAAAGCTTAATTAAAAATACTTTTCCAGCAACAACAGCCAATAAATAAAAAACATTTCGGCCCACTAAAATGCTTGAAATAGCTGCTGTTAACAACAAAAACAAAAATGCTATCACTAAATAGTTTCTCGGGAAAATTTCATAGACTTGGCCTTGAATGCTTAATAAATATATTGTTATTTAAACAATTTCACTTTAATTTATTATTATTACATTGGTTTTATGTAATTTCCTTGGCTAAGTTGAACTGTTTGCTTGGTGATGTGCCAAGTTTGTTATATTATTATACCCTGAACCCATAAAATTGGTAAAACGGATATAATGGTTTTGTGCAAAAGTATGTAACAGGCAGAAAGAAGCATCACCATCCCCATAAAGTATATGTATTCTTGAACAGCATCAACAGCCGAGTCGATATGGCCATGTCCGTCTGTATGAACTCGTAGATCTCAGAGACTACAAGAGCTAGGGATTTGAGATTTTGAATATAAGTTCTCCTATACCATGAGCAGATCAATTTTGTTTCAAATTACCGATAACTATTCTGGTTTCCGATATACACATGGAATTGATTACTAAAAAATATCAAATTTGGAAAATTCAAAAATCGGGGTTGAAATAATGGGTAACGATAGAACTTTTCTCAAAATTTCTTCCAAATTGGTTAAGAAACACCGGAGATATCGTAAAGTTAAGTCAGTTTTAATTTTTCTTTAAATTTATCATTATTTGAAGGATACTTTAAGGGCGCAAGGAGTAAAAGGGTCCAGGGTATCTTCTAGTCGGGCTTTCTCGACTAGAGCCTTCTCACTTGTTTGTTGCTGTTCATTTTGCAACTTTCTTAAATTGTTGTGCGCGTTCCATTGTAACCGCCTTGGTCATAAAATTCAACTACTTAAGTAAAATGCGCCGTCGCCGTGCACTTAACGCATTTTTCACGCTTGACATTTGACTTGGGGCGCACTTTTGTCATCGTCGTCGTCGTCGTCGTCGTTGTTGTCGTCAAAGTCTCTTCACTTTGTTTCCATCTGCGGTGCACCACAAACAATAACAACAACAACAATAAAATAAAAAGCTGCCATGCTCTTAATTCTCAACGCTATACAAGTTTATATATACTTATTGTTTGTATCTATAGGGGTTTTCTTCTTTGTTTTTGGGTTGATTTGGTCTGTTTGGGCGCAAATGTATTTTTAATTATAGTATACTTTTTTTTTAGTTTGGCACGTGACGTCACTTTTGCCAGAAACGTGAATCATTCGCGATTTGCATGTTTTGAACTTTTTATTTAGAAAACATTCAGTTTGTGCCAATTTTAACACTTTTCGCACACACATAGATACAAAAGTATCTGCGGCACAGTAGCTAAGTATATGGCGCACCATGTGCTTGCTACAGATTCATTTTTCATTTTGTGTTTTTTTTTTCAACCAAATATCAAGATGCGAGTCCGCTAACTGACTGTCCAAAAGTCGTGCAGATGTGCATTCAATTTTTATTTTATTTTGGCGACATTTTATTTTATTTTACCCACACACTCGAACAAAATATTGTCAGCGGCAGCTACCGGAATTGAGTCATTTATATATAAAAAAAGAAGAGGAAAATACAGAAGAAAAAAAATGATTGCCTTTATGACTTGTCGATTGTTCGTTTTTCATTTATCGCTTCATCGTTGTTGTTTCTGTTTTTTTTTTTTTTTTTTGTGTCATTTGTTTGTTGATAGGCTAAAAAGTGTACTTATAATTGAATTTTATGCGGCCCCGGGGTCTAATTAGGCTCCAATGCGTCTCTCTTTCTCTATCTCTCTCTCCATGCACACATTCCACATGTTTATCTGTTGCAGCCATAAAATGGGGTAGCTCTCAAGCAAATGGACTTTTGTATGTATTAGGTTATATGGTCATGGCGGTTTTTATTTGATTTAAATTGATCTCTAAAGCTATAGAATGAAGCAATAAAATGTTGAGAAAAAAAAAACAGGGGACACAAACGATTTTTTCTTCATCTATGAATGTGTTATTAAGCCAAAACTATCTATATCTTGGCTATCTGTAAAGATCAAGTTCGAAATAACGAACTGCAAAACGAATTGTTCTCATGTGTTAACAATTGTAATTATAGTTTTATGTCATTTATACAATTTTCTGTAACTAAAAAGTTCTTAACTAAAGTCGCTTTATTAGAAAAGACAAATTATTCCTATTTCTCTTCATTAATTTCACCTCCAATTTGTTCAGTCAAAAACTGCATTTGTTATGACGGCAAATACTCAAATCAGAAGTCAACACAAAAAACGCATCAAACATTAATAAATTGTCAATGTCGTGATTAAATGTTGCAATAAATGTCACATTAGATGAAATACTACAAGCTAAATTCGAATATCTGAAGCACAGCAAAAGCGCATTAATTGAAACGAAAGAAAATGCCGCTGAGGTCACAAAAGCATAAAATAAAATCGGTATATAAAATGCGAGAAAAATAGAAAATCATATAAACTCAGGCAACTTTAAAACGACACACAAACATATTTAACTTGAATCAAATAAACATTGGCCATAAAATAAATACTTATTTCTTTCTACCTTCTCACCAAAGTTGCAGCAAAAAGAGAGATAATCATAAATTGTGTGTGTGTGTGTGTGTGTGTTTGCCGTTTGTGCAAGTTGCAACGCATCTGTTGCCATAATTCTTGCAACGCGCTACTTGCATCCAGTTATGGCATGTGGGTGGCATAATGCAGAGGGTGAGAAGCAAGAGAGGCACACGGCGTGGGCGGGTGTTGCCCGATGATGACGTCTCATTTGCTGCAGCCGCTGACTGAGTATGCAAATTGAATGAAACTTCCTGATAAACGCCGTTTGCTTAACAAAAAAAAAAGAGTTGAAGGGCGTACCAGTGCTAGATACCCTGTACTGAACGTTTTGTTTGTTATATGAGTTTAGGATTATACAGGGTATACTTTTGTGTTGACTTTTACGGCAATTCACATAAAGAAGCGCATCTTTTGAACACAGACACATCTTTAATGTGGGTCAACGCATTGAGGTTTTTGGGAAAGTGGTGTGTTTTTAGGTTTTGCCGACACTTTTTGACGCCTGTTTGCTACTAATTGGCGTCAAAATGGCTCTGCCAACGCCGACGACAACAAAGATCACAACAACAAATAACAACATCAACAAAACAACACAATTATTTGTTTCTCATTTGGCTTTGTTTATCTTTCGGTTGGTTTGTCAGTTTGTTGGCGTCTGCAACATTTGTGTGCAACTGTTTCATGTTTATTCAAGCAGTTCGAAATGAGAAGGAAAAAATACAAATGACATACATCTGGATAGAATTTCTCCATGTGGGTTAGGTCAATATGTGCGTGTCCAAAAAAGATTTGGTAGCAATGTTGTGTGTGTGTGCCACAAATTGATGCCAAAGTTGAGCGCCAAGACATTTAAATATATAATTTTTGTAAAACCAACAAACTAAAGCTCCTAAACTGTGTGACAAGTTTATTTTCATAATTATTTATTGCACAAGCTTTACAAATTTAAGCAAACATACTTAGATCATAAATCATCCGACGGGCTTCATGGTATACCCTTTCTTTATTTGACAGATGAGTTTACAACATCAAAACTTAGTTGTAGAACCATTTAAATTTGAATAAACAAATTGCGATAAACTCGATATTGAGGGCACACGAGCGGTACACACAGCTAATTAAGCAAATCAAGTATAAGATGGATCTATAGATAGATTGATAGATATATCAGTTTAGGCGAATACTCGATTGACTGACAGAGTGCAGCAACAGCAGACATTGACTGACAAACTGACAAACTGACAGCTGGCCAAAAGGCCCTGGACAAATTGTGTGATCGGCATGCTTGCGCTCATTTGATAGTCAATCAATTCACTTATGTTGTATGTTGCAACATGCCACATGCATTCCCTATCTGATGCAATACCCATTACAATTTGAAACATTTTTGTTTATTGTGTTGTTACAGTTTCACTATTCGGCGATGGCTATATATCGATGCCGCTGCAGGAGGCCAAAATGTCAACGAACATACGTGTCAAGTTTCGCACCAAGCAGGAGGACGCATTCCTCTTTTTGGCGGCCGGTCGTACCGATTATTGCCTGCTGCGTTTGGAGAGCGGCGTCATAAGTTTCAGCTATAAAATCGAACGGGATGTGGTGCAGGTGAGTTAAACTCAACCAGTTGCATGCACAGAGACAGAGAGAAAACCTTTTTCGTTTCAAACTTGAATGGAGCAGCTTTTGTGTTAAGATATTTCTCTCTGTGTTCTCTAGCACTTGATCATAGTATTAACTCTGTGTACTTATTGCAGCTGCGCTCGCCAAAGAAGCAAAAGCTTAACGACTTGGAGTGGCACGATGTGGCCGTGCAACGTTTTGAGAATAATGTCACCTTGCAGGTGGACAGCCATATAATGCGCAAACAGCTGCCAGCAGATTCGCCAGCTTTGAACGTACATTTTGGCACATTTCTTGGCGGCGTTGGTGATTTTACGGCCGAGTTTCTCAATGAAGTCATTGGCTTTCGCGGCTGCATATCCGATGTGAGTGGCACAAACTCTATAACTGGGCTAACAATCTACATGTGAACTAATCGTTTGGGTTTTGTGTTGCGTTTATTGACAGGTCTTTTATAACAACATCAATATCATAAAGCGTGCCAAAGATCGCACGGGCCACACGACCAGCACGGGTGTTGCATGGATTTGTAGCAATGAATTTGATGGCGGTGTTGAGGATAGCATTAGTTTCTTGAGCAATGATTCATTTGCTCTCATGCTTAAGGAATCGCATGCAACAGGTGAAACGTAAGTTGATAGTAATAGTTGCTATCCTTATTTTTAAGCTTCAATTTAAATTGCAGTCTCTCATTGCAATTTCGCACCATGACCGAATCCGGCACAATATTCTTCAATGGTGGCTATGATTTTATGCTGCTGGAAATTGAGGATGAGAAACTAAAGCTGACATTTAACAAAGCCGGCAGTTTGGTGCAGTTTGTGACAAATGAGACAATCTCCGATGGCAAATGGCATCGTGTTGTTTTGCGCTATAATGCCGCAATGGCAGAGCTATTGCTGGATGATGCCACATTGCCTTATCGCGGCGAGCACTCGAATGAAACAAAGGCGAGTATAAATCTCGAGAAGAGTGTCTACTTTGGTGGTGTCCAGGAGGAGATTCGACGGCGTCTCATTAACAAAGGGTTGCGCATCAATGAGCTCAGTTTCAAAGGTTGCATGCGCAATCTGCAGGTGAATACTCTGCCTTTGGGCTTTGGTCAGATGACCATATCGAAAAAGTTATCCCTGAGCTGTGTGTGGAAGTATCCTTGTGTGGAGCACAGTCCATGTTTAAAGAGTGGAATTTGCAGTCAGCATGGAGTCGATGAGTTTATTTGCTATTGCGATCAATCGTATTGCATCAAAGCTGATTTTCAGGGTCCTTTTAAGGTGAGCTACTTTAAAAATGAATCTAGACTACATTATATTTACTCGTTGTATTTTACCGACCACAGATCTTTACGGAAACTAGTCCGGAACTGGAGCTACTCTATGTTTCACCCATGCAACTTGTAGAAGGTGGCACTGTCTTCCTTTCACCACACATCATTGATGTTCTGCTCGATACTCGACGCTATCCCAGTCTCAATGAGCAATCGATTGCTTTCCATGTGGTTCAACAGCCAAAGTTTGGACTGCTTTTGCAATATTCCTCGGAGAAGGCTAACTTTGTGCCTTGTCGCACTTTCAATCTGGTTGATTTGTCTACTGATAAACTCAAGTATGTGCACAATGGGCTAGAGAATTTTAATGATCATGCAACGGTAGATATGCAAATCTATGGAGATCCTCACAAGATACCCGACAATATTCTTGGCAAGCATCGTTTTCTGCTCCATGCGAATATAACAGCTGTCAATGATCCGCCCCAGCTGCAACTGAACTCTCACAAAATCCTGAGAGTCATCGAAGGCATTGAGCGAATACTGGATGTCGATCTATTTAATATAGCCGATCCGGATAGTGAACCAAGTGATTTGATCTATACCATAATGCCTTCGGTGAATAATCAGGAAGCTTTTGGTCGCTTCATGGTGGGTGGCGTACACACAATGACCTTCTCCCAGGCGGATGTAAATCTTGGAAAGGTTTCCTACTTGTACAATGCCACAACAGCGGAATCGTTTAGCTATCAACTGCAGCTTCATGTCTCCGATGGCATTGAGACAAGTGAAAGGGTTTTATTGCCTGTCTCCGTGCATCCTCTAGAATTGCGTGTGGTCAACAATACGGGTCTGATTATGATCCATAAGAGTTCGTTATTGCTGACACCTGCTAACCTCTCCATGGGCACAAATGCTGTCGATGAGCACATTGATATACGCTATGAGATTGTGAAGCCACCTCAGCATGGTGTTCTGCAGCGTCTGCGACAAATTGATGGATCCTGGGTGAATGTCGAATCGTTTACAGACAGTCAACTGCTACTCGGACACATACGTTATCTACACAACAGCGATTTCCCATGGCAAGATGAATTTAAGGTGTGTGTTGACTGTTAAACTAACCCTTTGATTTAACATATTTAAATTTCTTTAATTTCCTTTTCATAGTTCATTGCCTCATTTGGCTTTGTGATGACACAAACCTTTGATTTTCGGATTACCTTTACCCGGCTGCGCATTGCTTCAACTTCACCGGCTGTGATTGCAATCAACGGAAGTCGAGAATTTCTTTTGGCCAACAATCTGCTGAACTATGAAACAGTGCCCATTGGCAGCTTTCCACGCAATGTGATCTACAAGATACGCAAGCCAACGAAATATGGTGGCATTTATGTGGAAGGGTCGCGCAAGGCGGCCAAGCAAATGGATTCATTTACGCAGCAGGACATTGACAAGAGGCGTATACGTTATAGAACTCATCACAGTTGCTATTCGAGCTTTACGGATCATTTGGAGTTTGTTGTTTCGGTAGCGGAGTGTGATGATGTCGTGGGCAAGCTACAGATCATATTCAATCCACTTGACGAACTTACTCACAAGTTGCACTATCAGAAGTTCGAGGTGGTTCAAGTGCAGGAAGGGGAACGTGCATTGATAACCAAAAATCACTTTGAAATACGCTTCAACATCTATGAGAGTCTGCAGTTTCATGTTTCTGTGCCGCCCGAGCATGGTTTGGTCTGCAAATACGATGAGCAGACGGGATTGACCACGCCCATTGAGCTCTTTACGTTGGAGCAGCTGTTCCGTAATGATATTTATTACTGTCACGATGATACGGAATCCACTTTTGATGGTTTCGAGCTACTAATACTCTCCGGAGATGCAACAGATTTGCAGTTCGTATCGAAAATGGAGGTGCACATCAAGCTGGTCAATGACAATGAACCCTATCGCACCGCTGTTGAGCGTGTTTTTCATGTGGTGCGCAATGGTTTACGCACTTTGAACCCAACAGCTCTACAGTATTTGGATGCCGATGTGAATACGAATCATACGGATATACACTATATCCATGTGTCTAGCTCAAATGGGGCCTTTTACAAATCGGGCCATTTTATTGACAGTTTCAGTCAGGATGATATTGCGAACCGTAGGATTATGTTTCAGCACAGTGGTGCAGATGTTGGAACTGCCTCGTTTATAGTCACAGATCGGGAGCATGAAGTGAATGGTCAATTGGAGATCCGCGCCTCGGATCCATTTGTTTCCATGCTGCCAGCAAATGCATCCATTGTCCAGGAGGGCAAGTTTGTGATACTCAAGAATAAGGATTTTGTGCTTGAGACCAATTTGGACATGAAACTAGATGAGATCTACTATGAGGTTATCAAGCCACCATCCTATGGCATTCTCATGTATCTCAGTGGTCAGCGGGGTGGATCAGATAAAGAGAATAATACGATCATTCAAAAGGTTTCCAATTTCACATCCTTGGGCAATTTTACCCATATGGATATTGAACGCGAACGTTTGGTCTATTGGAATACGGAAATCGCATCAATGGATAAAGTGAGGTGAGTAAGAATCCAAATAGTTAACATCTTTAATAAGCCTGATCGTCTATTATCAATGTTTCAGATATCGTGTGCACATTAAGAACATAACAGCTGAAGGTGAAGTCATGTTTAGAATATATCCTTCGGCCTATTGGGAGCCACTGCAAGTAAAACAGAATCATACTCTCTACGTAGAGGAATCGACGAGTGTTTTAATCTCACGCGATATTTTAGAGGTACAAAACTTCGACTCAGTTTTTGTATTACTCATCTTCTTTAATCTCTATCGTAGGTCGTGCATCCGAACATCTCACCTGGTGATATTACCTTCCTGGTAACCTCTTCACCCATGCATGGCTATCTGGAAATGCAATCGATGTCCTTTGACGATGAATACAATTGCAAGGTGTTCGATCAGTCGTCGGTGAATACGGAAAAGATGTTCTATATACAGGCGGGCGTTAATCAATCATCCGATTACTTTGTCTTCGATGTGACTAATGGAATAACATGGCTACGGCACCTGATGCTAAAGATTGTCATCATTCCGGAGAAGCTTTATATGCACACGAACATTATTTCGGTTGTGGAAGGCAAGACGGTACAGCTGAGCCCAACCGATATACAACCCTATTCGGAGTATTATCGAGGAAAGATCTTGGAGTATATTGTCACAATTACGCCCAACTCGGGTCACATTCTTGCGGGTAGTTCAAAGGTCAAACGATTCACACAAAAACAACTCGAACAAGGTAGCATTCAGTATGTTCACAATGGCAGTGAGAACTCAACGGATTCCCTAACAATGGTTGCAATGGCCAGAAACAAAGAAAGCGTACCCTTTGAACTGGAATTGGCAGTGGTGCCGGTAAACGATGAAGAGCCCATGATTGTCACAAATACGGGTCTGCAAGTTTGGAATGGCGGAAGATATGTCATAAGGAATTCAGATCTATGTAAGTTTCGGACTTTGACTGTCAACTTATTCTTATAATCATTCCGTTTCTGATTTCACAGTGGCTCAGGACTATGATACGCCACCGGAGAACTTAACCTACATTGTACATCACATCTACGGTGGTTATTTGGCAGAGAAATCAACAACTCTGCACAAGATTGAACATTTTACGCAGGCGCAGATAAATGCCGAAAAAATTTACTTTATTCACGATGCAAACTCGAGAAAGAATGAGTTGTCTTTCGTGGTAACCGATGGACTCTTCAATACCAGCAGTCAATTGCTTCATATCGAAATCAAACCCATCGAAATTCTGGTCGAACGTAACGAGAACCTTCATGTATTTCCCCTGACCAAAAAGCAAATACTGCGAGATCATTTGCATTTCAAATGTTCGGATGAGGAGCGTGAAATACGCTATAATGTAACAGTGCCGCCCAGTTTGGGTCGCATTGTCAACGAGTATCTGGGCAATGGTTATGCCAAGGAGATAAGCGAGTTTACCCAGAACGATGTGGATAATGGACATATATTCTATGAGCACACGGCCGTCATTATGGAGTTTCGCATCAATGATTCGTTTTACTTTGATGTTGTAGCTGAGCGCAGCGATCGCTTGTTGGATCAAAAGTTCAATATAGAGATATCGGTATCATCGGGTGGTTTACTTCGATTTTTGCCAGTTTCCAAGTTAACGGTCGACGAAGGCGGATCGGTGCCTATTAAGCTGGACTTTTCCAAGATATTGGAGTACTTGAAAACACGTGCCGGCATCAATAATCCGGAATTGTTTATAGAAGCAGCACAGAGGCCATCGCACGGTACCATTGGACTTGGACATGAGTTTAAGGCAATGCAACGCTATCATCCCAGTGATTTTTTCACCAAGAAAGTTTATTATATACACGATCATACGGATACTCTAGAGGATACCATACTCATGGGAGTTTACCTAATGCAGGGGTGAGTTTATTGCAAATTTTAAATTGTTGTTTATTTTTTAACTTCTTTCCATTGCAGCAACATCTTTTTGTGCAACTTGACCATACCCGTTTCGATAAATCCTATCAACGATCAACCCTTTCAGCTGATTACCCATTTGCCCCAAATGGTTGTTGTTGAGGGCGAGAATCGCACCATAACGAGAAATGTCCTGCTGGCCGAGGATAAGGATACGCCACCCGAGGAGATTATCTATGATGTGATGAGTGGTCCGACGCTGGGCGTGCTCAAGAAACTCGACAATGATGGTCAAGCCATGGATCTGTTAGCCTTCTCCAATCAGTTTACCCAGGCGGATATCAACAATGATCGCATTATATATGTTCACTTTGGTATGCCTCAATCCACGACATTTTGCTTCACTGTCACGGATGGACAATTTAATCCTGCGTATGAGATATTTACGATAAGAGTGGCACCCATAAGTCTGCTGCCAGCGGGCACACAAATCCCAGTTAGTCTGCAGCAGGGAGCGACCAGTGCACCCATGAAGCTTGAACAGATTGGCCTGAGCACCAATGTCAAAATGGATCGCTTGGCATACAATATAACCAATTCGCCGCTCTATGGCATTATACTGTATAAGCATCAACCAACCTTGAGATTCAATCAGCAGCAGCTGGAACTATCACAGATTAGCTATATGCAAACGGATCTGAATCGTTCCAATGATACGTTCCAGGTCAGTGCCTATGTGCCGGGCACCAACTATGCTGCCCAGGTCGAGGTTGTGGTCAATGTTGAGCCAGTTATACAAATCAATGATATATCGATGCGGGATGTGGAATCCACGACGACGGCGGCAGGCGGAAAGATAAGATTGAGCAGCTCCCTGGTCAACGATAATCCACTCTCGCTGAAACTTAACAAATTCAATCCCAAGTTTGTCATCACTCGAATGCCAGCAACGGGTCAACTACGCAAGATTATACGAAGCAGCAGTGCTAGCAGCTCCATTTCCAATCCATCCGAAGCCCAAAATGATCGCTCCACCAATATATTTTCGTACAAGGAGCTGCGCAGCGGTGTTGTCTACTTTGTACCACATGCCTCAGTGGATGAAACTGAATCCGATAGCGATAGCTTTGACTATCAACTGCTCATCAAGACTGTTCAGCCCGCGCAGGCAACTGTTCAAATCGAGTATCGTGCCCAGTTGGAGGAAACGGAAACAGTGCATCTGGGCAATGCAGATATATCCATCAACTATCTGGCCGTTGGATGTGCTTTGTTCATACTTCTCATCTGTTTGTTGCTGGTGTTGTTGCTTTTGAAAATGCGTAATATGCACAAGCGTAAGGCAGATATATCGAAGGATCAGCCACCACCATTGCCCTGTCCACCCGATTTGACTTCAGTCAGTCCACAACATCATCATCATCATCATCATCAGCAGCATCATTATGCCAGCTCTGAGGCGGATTCAGTGCCTGCAACAGGCAACTCAACTCCATTGCCGGGCTTCAGTAATATACCGCATTGTAAGATAATACCAGTGGAATCGTACAAGCACGAGTATCCGGACTACGATCAGGATGAGGATGAGACGGATGATCAGTGTGATCCGCAGCAAATGATGCTGCCCCAACGCTACAATCCCTATCATGTCGATCACGATGCCTGGAGCTCGTCGTGTGACATGGCCAACGATTTTGCTGGCTATGCATCCGTTCCGCAAAGCGGCATCTCCATATCCGGTTCGATTAGTTCGCCTCCATCGGCGCCACCAACAAATCCATTGCTGCGCCGCAATCAGTATTGGGTCTGAAGTAGAAGAAGAAGAAGCAAACAAAAAACCTGTCACAAACATTAAGTCTATAAATTTTATTTATTTAGGCATAGATATTATTATTTGTACGTGTTTAAGTCTGAAATTATGAGATTCGTACGATTTTAGCTGTAAGCAAGAGTAGAGTTTGTTAGGGTTTTCAATGAAGCATTTGATAACAAAACTTACTTAAACTTTGATTAAATATCGAAAGGCCATCGTATATCAAATTTTGCCATATAAACATATATATATGTTGTTTGCGTTATACTCGTTAGCTGTAAGACGTTCTGAAAACTTTCAATATTAGTCTTAAGTTTTAATTTAATTTGCGAACCCATTTTATATCATAATAAATGACAATACTTTTAAGCGAATACTATGTGGCGTTTCTTTTAACTTAACACACACATTGACAGCTACATATTGTGTTTGTATTGAGGCGAGAAACGCTGTGCAGTCCGATTGCTATTAAGCTCGACTGTACATGTGAAAGCTCGACATATACAATATACATATTAATATCATTTTTATTTTAAATTTAAAGTAATTACATTATGCCTAGAAAGTATATATGTATTTAAATATCACTAGATTCAATGTGATGCACACTGTTTTGTTTTTTTTCAAAAAGGATTAAATAGAAACTTAAAAGCCAACCGCAGCTGTTGGCGTTGTTGTTGGCGCCTTTTCGGCAACTGGGGTAACAACCATTGCCTGATTATCATAGCCACAGCCATAGCCAATTTCAGTGACAACCGTTGTTGGTGTTGTACTATTCTCTGCCGGATAACGTGTGCTAACTGGTGTTGTCAACGTCAATACAGAGCCTTCAGCCGCACCTGATCGTTGAGATTAGTTTTATGTTTAAGTATAGTTAAGATCGTTACTTACCTGCCACACTGTAGATCTGTGATGGCGCCCGTTCAATGTCACGGTTAATGGCATTCATATTCTGTATGGTTGTGGCATTTAAGTTCTTGCCATTCGTATTGCTCTGTCGCGGCCTTGGCATCAGGCGGGACAACAGTTGACGCATGCAACGCTTTTGTTGCAACCAGTAGATGAAAATGCATAGCATCACAACAATAATGCCAATCACCAGGCCCAGTAACACATTCAATTTAATATCCAATTCATGGATTTCAGCCTTCAGAGGTTCATAGCTGTTGTAGGCTGAAAGTTGAGATACAAATCTATTAGGATTTTGTTATTGTAGGGAACGAATCTTCTTTGTGTTGAAGTTCCTAAAGCTGTGTTGTTTGTCTGGTTTTCCCTCATTTATAAAATCAAACAAAGATCTATTAACTTGCTAATTTCAATTGAACTTTACACATATTTTTATGTTAGCCAAAGTCAATAAACAAATTAGCTAATCAATTGTCTAAACACAACAATTAACTTGGCTGTAAACTGTGGAAAACCCAAAAATCACTTCAAATTTAAATGTTTCTCTGATGTTGTTATTCTCACCTGAACACTCCTTGGCACAGGTATCCATGACATAGTTGTGGGAGCTGGCATCACAGATGCTCGCACAGGGCATGCAGCTCTCGGTGAATGTGGAACAATACTCATCCACGGGATGACAGAGTTTGCCATGGCATGTATTCCTCAGCGCATTGTTGTCGCCGCTTGCCGTATTGGCCGAAACGAGTGAGAAAGTTGGCAACAGCGTTGAGCCAATGCTCAGCGATAGTGAGCGCAATTCCTTTCCAGACATTGTTATATTTATATTTTGTTTTAAATTACAAAATTAACTTGTTGCATCACGTGTAATTAGCTCTGCTGCATTTAACTCTTTGCAGCCACTTGCTAACTATGATTCATAACTTGGCCAAGCTTGTTCTTCTTCTTTTGTTTTAATTGTTGACTTTGTGTCTTTGGCAGTGTGTGAGTCGAGCGTTGAGTCCAGGTTGATTGTGTGTGTCTGTGTGTGTGTGAGCCGCTTTATAAACTCGTTTCACTTGGCTAAATTCCAGCACTTTTGAAGCCAAGTTACAAACAATGCATTTTAGTTTTCTGTTAGTTTTTATGCAATATGCTAAGCTTTAAACAATTTATATTTGTTTTGAAATAATAACAATAAATATTTTCAGCCTTTTTAACGAGATTTTTCGCCGTGTGGCTCACTCAACTCTCAATTCGTAACTGGCAACACAGACGATCGCGCGATCGAAGAGTTGCCAACCAATTTCATGTCTATGCGTGTATTTGTGTGTGTGTGTGAGTTTGTTCAGGTACAGTGCACAGTGGTGCAGGCCCTTTAATTGTGCAAGCAAAAATTCAAAAACCAAATAAGCACTTACAATAAAAGCATAGTATTAAATTTATTAGAGTATTATTAGAACTTCGAATTTAAAAATATTTTAATTAAATGTTATATAATTTTTCATATATGATCAGATATTAATGTTAAAAGATTTTCATAGTCTTTAGTATATATACAAAAATTATGTCGTCTAAAGAAAGAATCAAATATTAAAAATTCCTCAAATATATCAAATCAAATCAACAACTTCGATTTTGCACAATAATCAATTTGAAGCGACCACTGTAGCTGACTGTGCGTGTGTTGTGTGTTTGTGTAGGCTAGAAAGATACTCACACATACTAAACAAAAACGTTAGCAAAATGTTATGCCTCAACCAGTTGACTTGACTTTTGTTTATTTTTGTTTACCGATATGCCTCTCACGGAAAGTATCTTGTATCTGTAGCTGCTGTGACTGTGTCAGGTAACCGATTTCCAGCTATGCACACATATATAAGTTGGATATATATGTATGTTTATAGTATGGGTGCAATATAACTGAGATTTCTCTTGGTGTTTTGTTTTGAAGTGCATACTTTGAACCCGGCTTTGATTACAATTAAATAAATACAATCGAAAGGAATTCCTAATACTTTAGTGTCAATAAAATAGAGAGAGAGAGAGAGAGAGAGAGAGAAAAAGGGGAAAAATGAATAACTAATCATTTTTATTTTAAGTAAATATTTGCCTCTGCCAAAATGTCTGATAAAGAAAGATGCGCTGACTCAGCCTCACTTTTCAAGTTACCGTTTACTTTTTTTATGAATGAATTTTTGCATTGATGATAAACAAACAAAAACGCAATATGTAATTTGCTTATAACTTTAAATCACAACTCTTAATGGCAACCCTTTTTTCATACACAAGGAAATTGCAATTTGACATCTACTCGAAGTTGTTGTAAAATGCATCATATTTGTGTAATACTTATAAATAAATATTAACAATTGATTGACGTCATGGTTTGACAATAACAATATGATAAGTTTTCATATTTTGTTGTTATTTTTTGGAGCTGGGCAAACCAGTTTTGTGTGTTTCAAACTGTGTTCAGTTTGGTGTGGAACTTGGATAATGTAATTGGTTTTGTGACTTGGCTGCAATTCAAATTTAGTTTTAGTTATGCTTGGCAGCACTCTTTACTCATTTTGGCGCTCGACTATCGTTCTGTGTCGATATATCGAAACTTTTGCATTAGCTGTGAATTTACTCTGGAGTGCAACGAAATTATTGAAATATTTCATGAAGCTCACTAAAATTAATCAAAAACACTTAAAGCTCAATCGTTTTGTGAAGACCAACATCAAGTTTTGTACTCGATATATCCAAACGTATTTAGAACATTTAAATGAAACTATCGATATATCGTTGGGCAGTTGAGCAAGCCAATCATCACCAATGCCCGCATTCGTTGAGCGGCTTTCGCTGTTGCATGAGCTGCGAGCGCGTTGAGAAAAAGAGATACGCAAACAACAATAACGACGACGACGGCGACAGCAACAGACGGTGTATGTTGTTCTGCCAATTAAAGCAGCGGACCGACCGACCGATGGAGCGAGTTCTTTGGGCATAGCATAGCACAATAACATTGAATTGCAGCTGCCCGCGACGCGCGCCTCTTGTTTGTGTGTGTGTGTGTTTGTGCGTGTGTTTTGTTATTGGTGTGAAATTTATAAATAAATCGCGTGGCGTGAAAGTGAAATGCGTTGCAAGCAACATAACTAAACACCAACCAAGTGGATGCTACACTTACCCTCCCATCCACCATCCACAGACAATTAAGCGAGGCGACGCAATTAAGTGAACAATTTCTATAAAACATCAACGACAAAATCAAGTCTGGTTTTTTTCATGCTCTACTCTGGCATTATTGTTGTTGTTATTGTTTTTATCTACAAGTTGAAAGCGAAGCGCTCTCTCTTCGACGACGGCGCGGCAGCATCAAACTGAAACTCAAACCAGAAACTGAAATTAAAACCCAGCATAACAACAACAACAAAAGCGTCCTTGAGCTCATAATTTAAACACCTGTTCAAGCGCAACAACAACAACTACGAAAAGAGAATTTCGCATATACCTTCTTTCTCGCTCTATCGAAATGAATAATTTCACAACAACAACGGCCGCTGTGCCCAAAAAAGAATCACTGCCACGATCAGGACATGTTAATGAGGGTAAGAACAAATAAACCAAAACAACAACAACAACAATAGCGCAGATTTGATTTTTTTCTTCTACTTGTTTGGGTTTCTTTGCCTGAGTGAGCAGAGAGAGTCTAAATACATAATTTTTTAGATGAATTGGGCTCAGACCTGTTTCGAGACAACATGCAACAATATATGTAGTATGTCATTTATGTTTTTTTTTTTTTGGGGTGAGTTTCAAATGTTGCTTTGTGTTTTTGTTTTGTACAGGAAATGTCTCATTAGAGGATTCTTAGTTCTTATTGTTGTTGTAAATAAGTTCCACTATTGATAATAACAGGTTTTTGAGCTCTGAAATGAAAATAATATGTCAATTTTAACGCAATTATCTCAAGTTTACACTTGGAACATAATGTTGAGAAAATAATGTTGATTGTTTTTTAATAACTATGAAATTTAGAAAGAAAAAAGGGTTTTCAAGTTAACTTCTTTTAGGAATTAAAAACTAAACTTTAGGAATTATAAACTATCATACAAACATCACTTTTTGGTATTCTTTTTTTCCTTGTTTAATCTTTCACAGTTTTCTAAGTAAGTTCTTCAGTTTAGTTAGTTTTTTTTCTTTTAAGAGCGAACCTTTTAAAATCTTTTGTATGCCAAAACAATTATGTAGGCAGTTGAACAGGCGCTCCCTCTTCTCTCATTCTCTTTGAAATGGTAAAGCCAAGTGGAGACCTCTTTCTGGCACTTGCACATCCTGTCGCCGACAAGTGAATCATTTGTGGCATGTAGCAACTACAACAACAACAACAACTGCAATAAGCAAAAATGCTGCATAAAGTGAAGTCAGTGAGGCAGCTACGGCATCTCGTCATGCAACTGTCGACTGTTTCATTCTGTTCCTTTTGCCTCGACCCGCTTCCCTTTTGCCACGCACTTTGTCAGCTGAGCAAAGGAAACAACAAAATGAAAAGAGGCCAGGCAGCCGCAAATGCTGCTTGCAACATGGGGCTGCTGCTGCACCTTGTAAAATGGGGTATTTTTTGCCTTTTGTGTTATGCGTGCTTGAGCGCAAATGAAGCGGCTGCCCAAAGGAGTTGCTGCTGCTGTCAGCTGTTCGGTTGCTGCACGCTTATACATCTTCGAGATACATGGATACACTTTTTGCATGCCTCGTCATCAAATGGAAAGTGTGCTCCCCTTTTATATTTAGCAAGTCTGCAAGTCGATTTTCCCTTTCAACCGAAAAAACTATAAAAGCCAAGCATTTATTTATTTTTGAACACAAAACTTGCACTTTGTTTCTTATTTTTGTTGTTGTTATTGTTTAAAAACTTTCAAAATATTCCCCAAAAGTTGAGAAAGAAAGTTTGTTATTTTTACAAAACAATCATTATGATTAGCATAGCATTGGAAAAATTAAAAAAAAAAAAAACTTAAAAACTTTTGTGTCACAGATTTCGTAAAATTTATATAATTCATTGTTGGTTTTAAGTTAATGATAGGTTTTCATTTTCCTGTAGGCGTTTTTCTTTGCTAGGTCCAATTACAATAATTTGGCTTGCGATATGTGGCAACAAATTGAATGCTTTTTCTTTATTATGTCTGCCGGCTTAAAACTTTATACATTTGTTATATAACAAGCTCATCCATTGCCTTTGATTGTTTAATTCGCATTTATTTATTTTTTTACTTCGTTTGTGTTTAATATTTTTTTTTAAAAAACCGCTCGCATTTGAGAATATTTACGCTTCGATTGTAGCCCATCAATTTATTTATTTATTTATAAGTTTATGTTTTTTACGGCTTCACAATTTCCAGAAAGTCATTTGATTATGTGGTTTACATTTCTTCCTTTTTAACGGCTTTTTATTATGAAAAATTCTCAAATGAAAATTAAACCTTTAAGCAAAAAGATTTATTTAATATTTACAAATTACTTTTTCACATGAATTAAACTTTTATTTCAATAGAAATTTAACAAAACATTTTTATCCAGAAAAAAAGTCTTTCAAGTGAATTATTGGGTTTGCATATTTGTTTAAGAAAATTCCCAATATCTCATTTTCCCATATAAACAAAAATAAAAAAAAGAAAAAAAGGCAATGAAATTTCTATTATGCTTTTAGTTACTTTTTTTTTATTATTTTTTTAGCGTGTATCGAAAATTTTATAGTTCTTTTCTACATAATTCTACCGACAAATTTAATAACCATTTTGATAAACTCATTAAATGGCATTAATGTTTGTAGAAAAAGTATTTAACATGCTGTTACAACAACAACAAAAAAATAGCAACAACATCTGCTCTAATAAACAAACAAGAACTGAAAGTTAAGTAAACTAGTTGTTCGTTTTAAGTGTGTGTTTTTTTGTTAAGGCTCTTAACCTGGCTAAATTCACACACAAATGAAAACTCATATTAACGTCAATTTTGGGGAGAAAGTTAAGCTCGGTTGGTAATGGGGCTCTTTTTGTTGAACGCTTGAGATGATGCCATAAAAACCTCAAAAAAAAATATTCACAAAAATGTACGCTAATTTTTTCTTTTTTTTTATGAACACAAATTCGAATGCATAATTATTGGGCATTCTTCTTTGGTTTTTTGTTTTGTGTGTACGAAATAAATATACTGGCAGAATGACATTGACATGATCTTCAAACTGGCCAATCAGTCGATCAATCAATCAATCAATCAATGAAACTGCACTGCACAGCCCGTTTCAACAAACAACAACAACAAAACCAAAAAAACCGGCAGCAAAAGATTCATTCAAATTGGTTTTTGGCCGCATAATGAGCCAAATTCTTCCCACAAACGCAAAGAGATGCGGCTGCTGCGGATGATGCGACTGCTTATCAACATCTTTGGCCATGGCTAAGGTCAATGCTTGGTAATACACACACATGTGCATACACTGAAAAAATAGACAGAGAAAAGTAGTAGAAATAAAAGCAAACATTGAGTTAGAAATCTTAGATCTTGTCTCTCCTGCTTAAAAAATCTTTTTGAGTGATGTTTATAATTAAATTTGTTACATTTTCAATTTAATTATTATATTTTTTATTGTTAATTAGTTTCTTTTATGAACTTAGTCAACTTTATATTATATTTTTAAAATCAAATCTTTTAATTATTTTCTTCAGTGTATTTGTTGATTATGCCCTGTGCTGCATCTATTTTCTATAAGTGTGTGTGTGTGTGTGTATCCATCAGCTGCAACATTCAAATAGTCAACGTTTTAACGTTGCGTCGCATCGCATCGCGTCGGCGTCGCCAGCAACATTTTTGTGTGAGTTTGCTGCAGTTTGTGGCAGCAACTAGGTATACATTTGTCTGTGTCTCCTCCCCCCCACCCCCTACTCTCCGCGTCTTGTCCAGAGTGGCATGTTCAACAACCTTGAGTCAGGTTTTTCCACTTTCAGACCCGCTAATCAATGCAATGCAGCACAACAACAGCGTCGACAAAAACAAAAAAAAAAAAAACAAACACATTTTTCCTGCTTTAGCTCTTTGTGTGTGTGTGTGTGTGTGTGTGTTGTGCTGCCTTCACATGGATTTTCCAGCCTGGACAAACGACTTTCCAATTTGGTTTTGCGTTCAGATTTTCCATACATGCATAAAGTTTTTCATATTTTACATAAAACATTATCCATTTAGTTTAGTATAACTCTCTTCACGCGATCCAAAAACCAAACCATTCATGCATAGACCACAATTTTGAACTTGCTCACTTGTGGGTGACGACAGAGAGAGAAGAAGAGAGAGACGATAACTAGAGAGAGAGAGAGAGAGAAAGGTTAGGTGGGAAAAATCATTGATGGAAGCCACACAAAAACAAAAGAAAAGAAAGAAAATGAAAAATGAGAACCGCATTCAAAGTGTTGGCGGTTTTCGGAAAATGCTGTGAACTGAAAATTTCAAATTGAATGCACAACGAAGGTTAATTGAGGTCTCTTGCGTGTGTGCGTGGGCGGAAACGGGGGTGGTGAAGAAGACGAAATGCCATTGACAATCAACGGCAATTTTCGATGTGGCTTTTATTTCACTGCATGACAAAACGTAGAAAATAAGACAAAAGGTTAAATGTAAGAAATTTATTGGTAAGCTAATTTTCTTCATTAGCCTCAAATTTGATGAGTTTTTTTTTCGGGGAACGAGGGCTGCATGTGTGAAGTATCGTCCAAAGTCTTGATGCATATCTGAGGGAGTCTCGCTTAACTGTTAACCTTCAGTTTCGTGCGATCAGCTGACTTTGCCCTTAAAAATAACGAGAATGTACATATGTTTTTGTGGCAGTTGAAATTCCTGTAAAATTCGCGTGACGCATGATAGTTAAAGAAACACACAAAAAAAAAAACAAAAACAGTTTTCATACTTTGTTGACTTAGTAACCCGTTCGCTGAATTCGTTTTTGGCCAAGTCAATAAACGGCGGCAGCGACCCACATTGCAATGGGTGTCACTTTTTTGTGTTGAACTTAACAAAAAGAAACCCGTTCTTTGAGGCAACCTAAATATATATAAAACTCACAATGTCCGCAAATACAAACGAATCACATAAATCAGCTGTCATTATGGGTTTCTTTATACCTTGCTTATCAATACGATTTGTGACACAGCAGGAAATTGAAAGAATTCCAAATTTCAGGCCATCAGCTGTTGAGTTTTCAACTCATTTCCAGATTACATTAATAATTTTTTGTAGACATATTTGCAATAATTTTTAACTGCCTTACCCATTTCCTGCAATGCTTAATGGTAAAATGAAATAGCAAATAACACAACGGAAAATTTATTTAACGGCACGAGAGAACAAAAAGAAAAATACAGTAAGTTAATTTCAACATTTGCTGACCAGTCAAAGGCAAAGTGTAGCTGACATATTTGTTTTTGTTATTCTTTTTTCTTACCATTTTTATATGTTACACGTTGTGCATGACAACAAGCAAGAGTTCTTGAATGCCGTTAGACAACTATAAGATACCCTTGATTATATAATGAAGGCTGAAATTTCATAGTAGAAAAAATAGTAAAATAAATAAAATAATAAATAACAAAAAATAATATAAAGCAAAGTGAAATAACGCCAGCTAAAAACCAATACACCCTCATTGACACATCACTAATTAACGAGGTATGCAAAGCTGCGCTTTTGCTCAGAATTATAAAGCAAAAGCCAAAGCAAAGCACAAACTCAAAGAAACGAACACACACACACAAAGACTTTGTAAGTTATATGTATGTATGCATGCATGCTGAAAGCACAATAAACACATGCCAATAATGGCAAACGGTGTAATATACGCCGTAGTTGGGAAGGGGAGAGCAACGTATGCCGAAGTCAGCAGAAGTCAGCAGAAATGTGCAAGACGACGACGATGACGACGACACGACGTTTGGAGGGAGAGTAAAGTTTTCAACCTGAGCTGAACCGAACTTAAAACTGTGCAATCACGCCGAACGAACATCAACAAATCGAATGGCTAAGGGGGGGTTGCTGGGGGCAGCTAAATGAAAAAAGATACTTTTGCTCTTGTTTATGCACAGCAGCAGCAGCAGATACAACAATTTTGTGTGAAATCGTATGCGCAGGCACACACACAGTTACACCGATACAGATGCACATAAGGAGACTTAGTCTACTTATGCAGTTTCAGTGTGTTTTTTTTTTTAGTTTTGTGCAGTGAGAAAATCAAATGGAAAAGCAAAGTAGCTAAATTGATTATGGCTGCAAGTTTTCCGGGGGGGTTTTGACGAAGTAGAAGCACTTATTGCTGCACTTACACTTCCGCAAATTGCAGTTAATTAAGCAACGGGGGCAACAACAGCAAACAGTCCATAATTCAACTAGGGGGCAAACAAAACCCAAGTCAGAGTTCAGCTAATTGTCGACTGACAGTTTGAAAGTCAAAGAACCTTTAAATTAACACGTCAATGTGTGTGTGTGTGTTGTGATAACATATATGAAATGAAAGAAATGTTAAATCAAAAAATTTAAAAAGAGAAAAGTTTTTTTTCGGCTGTCAGATATAAACGTTATTTAATGAGAGAATGAAAAGCAATTGTCAAGATTTGATATGAAATGATAAATTGAGTTAAAATATATCTCCATCTGTTCTGATATCTGGCTTTGGTCCAATTAACTGACTGATTGCTATCAACTCACACAGCGAAAACGATGAAACATGCCAATTGAATTTTCGCAAATGATTTCTTATAGACAAATACGACGTTTTCTATCCTGTACAATCAAGAAACTACTTTTCTGATTAAAACTTAAAGTTTGTAGTTCAATAAATCATGCGTTTTTCTTTTGATGTGCTTCATTTGCCACCGTTACAAGCAACGACAAGTCAGAAGGCTCTAGCCGGAAGAGCCCGACTAGCAGATACCCTGAAACCAGTTGCAATAAATATTTTACTCCTTGCGCCCGAAAAGTATGCTTCAAATTATAATGATGATAAACAAAACTAAAAACCGACTTAACTTAAAGATATCTCCGGTGTTTCTTAACCGATTTGGACGAAATTTTGGGAAAAGTCCTATCGTTACCCATTATTTCAACCCCAATTTTTACATTTACCAAATTCGATATTTTTTCTAATCGATTCCATGTTTATATCGGAAACCAGAATAGTTATCGCTAATTTGAAACAAACTTGTTCTTCACATGGTATAGGAGAACTTATATTCAAAATCGTAAGTCTCTAGCTCTTGTAGTCTCTGAGATCTACGTGTTCATACAGATGGACAGACGAACATGGCCATATCGACTCGGCCATTGATGCTGATCAAGAATATGTATATACTTTGTGGGGTCTGAGATGCTTCCTTCTGCCTGTTACCTACTTTTGCACAACACCATTATACCCTGTTTTACCCATTTTAAGGGTTCAGGGTATAAACAGATGCTTCAAAAACACACAAACTAAATCTAAAATTTGCTGGCACTTTCGTCTGGCACTTTCCATTTTATAAAACCATGCCACAAGCATAGTTTACAGTTTTTCGTTTTGTGTCGAAAGCGAAGAGATTGCCTTGAGGGGCAACCAATTACCAACTGCTCCGCGACTAATGATAAATGACAGCAACAAGAACCGCAGACGAAACGCAATAACAACAACAACAAGCTTCTTATAAGCTGACAATAAACAAAACAAAATTCTAGACGGATTTTTTATCGCTTATCAACAAACAAAGATCTTAAAGTACTCCAACAACAACAACAACAAATCGATCAAAAAGCTGACATCCGCTGCGTTCTGAAATTTCATGTTTGTGTATTTATTTAGCTGCATTTTTCCTTGGAACGCATTTGAGCATGTGCATCCTCAATGGAATGCCTTTGTTTAAGCTGACCTCCTCCTACTTCTGCTCCTCCAATCTGAAGACTTTGTACGTGACTCATCGTGTTATAAGTTCTGGTTGTTTTTTCGAAAAATCTTTAAAAAAATATGCGGGGCTTCATTAGATGCCTGAAATGGGTAATTTGATAGGCTTAGTGTTCGGTGTTCGTTAAATAACTTGATGACTTGTAATCAAGTTGGAGAAGCTGCCACTTTATGGCTTAAAGCCATCAAAATGTGATTAAAGCCACAAAACTTATGTTGCTCCTCTCTTTCTCTTTCTCTCTCTCGTTCTTCCGTTCTTTCAGTTTGCAAGGAATGGCTGGTGCGTGAGGATGGCGCTCTGGCCTACAAGCTGCAGTCCCAGGAGAGTAAGTTCCTATCATAACATTGGATTGCATTTTTTTGTTGTTGTTGTAATGCATAAACTTTGTTTGTTTTGCAGTTAACGACTTTTACAAGGGCAATCGTTATAGGAATGCGGTGGTACGCGAAGATTTCCCCACGGCTATGCATGAGCAAATTAAGGAAACGGAGCAGGCACAGCGTCAAGTGGAGGCCTACCGTCGACGCCTAACAGAACAGTAAACATTTTAATATCTCAACCTCGACTTGAAACTGTATTTGTTGTTCTTTCCAATTCGACAGGGAGGAGCATGATAAGCACATTGCCAAAGAAATTGCCGATAAACTGGAGCGTGATCTGCAGGAACAGCAGCAACAGGAGCTACAGCAAAGTGAACTAATTGCACAGAAAATGCAGGTCGAGTTTCGGTCAAATAAATATCCGTGTGTGTGTTTGTGTGACAATAATTTCTCATTTCTTTGCAGGAAATCTATGTGAATCTGCCGCCCATTCCACCGCCAGCAACGCGAGAGAAAAGCCGTCCACCGCCGCGACCAGCAAAAGCAAGTATACGACAGCAGTTGCAACTGCAACAACAGCAACAACAACAACAGTTGAATGGCAGCCTTGCGCCGAGCACTTCACAGCAAGCTAGATATCAGCACCAGCAGCACCAGCAGCAGCAACACTTTTCACAAACAGACAATTATGTAGGACTATCGCTTATACCAAATATTGTTGATATGCCAGTAGCAACATCAGCAGCAGCAACATCCAATAGTAAACACAACAACAGCAACAACACCATACAAAACACACACAATCAGCTGTTGGTGAGTGATGTTGAGCACACGCCATCATCATCATCATCATCACCATCATCATTCTCATCATCGCCGCCACAGCGACACCAACAACAACAGCAACAACAACAACTACAACAGTCACGTTACCAACAAGCACATCAATCAGCACGTCGCCTTGCACCGTTAAACACATCAAGCACCACTTTATCATCCCAGCACACAGCACCTAATCATGCAGCTGACATCGATGAGCTGGTGGATTATGCGGATGTTGCTGACAGCATACGCAACAATAGCATATCAGCAGCAGCAGCAACAGCTGCCACTGTTGTCGATGCAGCAGCAATGCCAGCACAACGTTCTGCGTCAAACGAAAACTTACTTCGTTCCGAACCCAAATTTCAGAAACTATCACCGGAGAAGTACGATCAGATGGTTGGCAACTTTGCGTTGGGCAACTCAAAAGCTGCCGAACGTCATATGCAACAGCATGCCGATGATATTGAACTGTATGTGGATCCGTGTGATTATGCGAGTCTGCGTGAAATTGGCGTGCCACCCGAAGAGATACACGAAATAAGCAAGAAGATCAAACAGGAGCAGAAAGATGAGGTGCGACTCTTAAACTTTATTCATTTTAAGAAATATTCAAATAATATATTTTGTAGTTGCTGGCACGTCGCCTGCAGGAAATTGAGAGCAAGGATAGCGTGCGACAGGAGCAACGTGATCGCCTCATGGCCATTGAAGCACAGGACAAAGAACTAGCCAAAATGCTGCAAGAGCGCGTAAGCTTAAAAAAATCTTCTTGATAAAATTCCTTGCCAGATATTTTACTTCTTGCTGTAATAGTTTGTTTGTTTTTTGGGCCTATTCAACTGATCTTTTGTTTAATATTTTATACACAGTATGGCAAAAATATATTTAAGTTGAGGAAACACAAAATTTCTACAGTTAAGGTAAAACAATTTGTATTTTGTGTAGAATATTTGATAAGCAATTAATGGACATTCAAAAATATTCAAGTTCAACAATCTTTTGATATCAAAATGCTTTAGCTACATTAATTTTCATTCCACTTGTTTCATGCAAAGAGTATTAAATAAGGCTTGATTCGATGAATTTACCGATAGATATCGTTCCTAAGTTGCATTTCAAAACAAATCAAACAAAACACACGAATTGTATGAAGATTTAAATGGATTTTAATGCAAATATTAAGTATACGTTAATTATATTATTTTCTTTATTTATTATTATAAAGCATTATTCAAGCATTTGCTAACTTAAATTTATAACAATTATATATATTAATAATTTCGATATTCATATCTAAATGCCAGGAAAAAGCGAAAATCAAACGTGCCAAGGAGAAGGCGCGCCTGCGCAAATCGCAGCAGCAACAACAAAAGGACGTCGCTGGAGCTAATGGCGTAAATGGTTTGCTGTGCGGCACAAATGGTACGCATTGTGGGCCATTGCTGGCACTGCCACAAGACTGCATGTCGTCGTCGTCGTCGTCGCAAGTTGATATCGATGTCGAGGCCTATTCGAATCCCATTGATGTGCTCAACAGCGTCGGTCGCGAACAGCGTCAGCCCAACGGACTACTAACCAATGGCAGTCTAACGCGGGACAGCGGCTCCTCCACACATGGTTCGATGCAGCGGCAACAGCGACAGGCAGCCGCTGCTGCAAGTAGCTTAACACGTGGCGACGATGATATTTATACACTGCCCGTCGACAGTTGTCGTCCAGCTGGAGGACATGGACCGCGACCCATTTCATTGCATTTGGCTGCCGATACGGTGCAGCAACATAATTCCATGACGCGGTAAGTCCATTAAAATTGAATACATTAAAAGAATCAATCGACGAATAAGTTGTTTGGTTTTAGTTCGGAGCAGTATGGATCGGAGGCTGGTTCCCATGACAGCACATTGTCCAGCGGCCATGATGTCTCGCCGCACATGAAATACTCCAAATCCGGCAATTTTGGTATTTATGTATTCAAAAGCATCCATTCAAATCGATTGCAATACTCATACTAATATAAAGAATTTTGTGTATCGAATTGCAGATCAAAGCTCCAGCCCCACGCCACCTTATATGCCAATTCAAGGTACACGCCGATCAAATTCAAGTGAAGATCGTAAAAAGAAATCCAAGGACAACAAGTGCACGCATCAGTGAAGCATCTAATCTTTAGATACTTAAATATATATATTTTTAATGTGCTCTCCCAACTATTGTATCAAAAAAAAAAAAAAAAATAGAAGAAAGGGACAATGCAATTGTTCATCAGCTCATATTTAAAAATCTTTTCATAATCACACACACACACACAAATCTCCAAATTAGCATTTAAACGTAGTTTATTACATAAGCTTTATTATATAATCCTTTGTTGTGTAATTGGGTTCTTACTTAATAAATGTTTCTCGATAAGTTCAATCCATAAAGTTGTGTTTTTTGTTTTAGCTGTAAAGACAAAAATAATGTTTGTTAATAGTTTTTGAAGATCTGTTAACAAGGATATAAATACTTGCATAACACGGAAAGTCAGTCTTCTATCAAATTGCATCATCCTTTCAGCTTGCTAAATAATTAAATTTTCATTTAAGCTTTATAATATTAGTTCAAGATTTAATCATATTCGATTGGTTTAACCCAACATACCCTTCAATGAATTGTCCAAGCTGAATGTACTTTCGTCATATATATATATATATATGTATGTATATGTTCCTTTAACTAACATTAGCAAGCTTGCGTCCAATACCGGAGATCAAAACTTGTGAAACTGGTATTAAAAGTCACAAGTTAGGGTCTCAGGGAATCAGCCATACAAACATTTGCACATGTCACTAATACCCAATAATAAGTATGTAATATGCAATGAATTTTCATGTCTCAGATCGATCGATTGTGATAAACTATATATAAACTTTTTGAATAAAACACTCACGCACACACACACACATTGTATGGCTGGATTTTGTGTGTTTTTTGGGGGGGAAGAATTTGTTTTTATTTTGTTGCTTAAAGTCAAGCAAAGAAAGCTAGCACGCTGTATAGTATGCTTGATAAGTACTACTATACAACCTACTACCTCAATTTGCCAGAGAGAGAGAAAAAGGTCCTTGGTTAGTAGTCCTTTTTGCTTAGTGTCTTTAGGTTTTCGGGATATTCATTTGTAGATTTGGCAAATAAAAATAAAACTAACAACAAAATATAGAGAAGGTTATATATAATAAATATACAAAAATTTAGTTCTTAGAATTAACATATGTAATAACCAATTTTTAACGTTTTTATTTTTGTAAATGGTTTTGTTCTTTGTTCGAAAAAAAATGCAACAAAATATTGTCAAAATAAATAATACTTCATAGTCCAGCACAAGAGATAATTATTTTCAAAATAAAATATTAATTAAAGATTTTATAAATATTGTTTAGAATGTTTTGATCCTAAATTAAACATATATTATTTATTTTTTATATTTGTTTTAATTTTCATATATTATTTTTGGTTTTTTAAGCTTGTGGGCTATTTTTATTCTTTAGGAATATTTTTTTTAAAACATTTATTAAATGATTTTAGTATTTTTTGTGTTTTGTTTTATGATTGTTATATTGATTTCAGTTGTTATTTTATTATGTTTTGATTTGGTTTTTAAAAGAATTTTTTATTGGATATTTATTCCTGACTCTAGAAAGTCAAATCCCTTGATTATGACATCAATATATTATTGGTTTGTTTATTTTTCATACTTATTATTATTGTTATTGTTAATTTTAAATGCTCTATAATCACTTTTGAGTTTTTTTAATTTTTTTTATAGTTATAATTAATCGTTTTAAGATTAAAGTTTTTCTTTGTTTTCTCTGTGCTTTTGCGGTTTGCCTGTTTTCTTTAGGTTATGAAATTGTTGCCTTTTGTTGCCAAAAACCAGTTGTTTGCATTGACAGACTCCCATAATGCCGGTCTTGTAACAGATATAAAACAGCACAAGTTCGGATTTACGGGTTTCTGTTAATGGTCCATATGTAAGTATGCACCATTTCTCATTATTTCGATGTAACAATGTTTTTAAAAATACTTTGTGTTGTCGTATTCCACATATATCCTTGCCATTTGGTATTGTTGCGAAATTACCTTTCGCATATCCCTTATCCTTGCAGCGTCGCTGAAAGAAACAAAACGTTTAATCAAACGAAACTGAATGCATATCGAATTTTACTGCGTTTGTCGAATCGAATACGAAATTTTATGTTCCTTTATCTGCATTGCCAATAAACCTGTGCCTCGTGTTGCAACTGTAAATATAAAGAAAGAAATCTTTTTTTAGTTTTGATTACCAATATTTGTAGCATCTTTGTCTAGTTTGAAACGTTTTACTTAAGCCAAAACTCATAATAGATTTCTTTTGGCCACGTAAGCCGCTTGTTGTTGTTGTGGTTCAATGTGCAACAAAGAAACTGCAACTACAAAAACAACTTACGGTTAAAGCAATGCTAATATATGTATGTATGTATGTATTTAATATAGCTTTAGTTTTGCTGGTTTTTGGGCAACTTGGCGTTGCGCTTCCTGAACGGCAAATGCTCGAAACAACAAAACTCAAAACTTTGAAATGCGACAAAGCAGCGCAGTTCCAGCGAGCAGCGTCGCCTGCTGAGCGTAGGCTATGTGTCTGTATGTGTGTGTGTGTGTCTCTCTGTATCTATCGTGCATGTTTTGGCTATATGTTGCTGTTATGTTTGTTGTGCCTGCTGTTCGCTGATGTTGTATTTGTTGTAGAACAGCGAGACGCTGCCAAAATGCTGCTACGTCTTCACCCATTGGTGGCAGCAGCACACACTCACACACAAATAAAACAAACGCCGCGTTGTGTCTGAGCGCACAGTTCGTTGGCTGTACCTACTATTTTAACCAGGACCTGCCTCAACAAAATTCACACACAGCCAACAACAACTGACTGGCGGCAGCGACGTCGCGACGGCGCTTTCTCGTTTCCTTCCTACTTATGTTGGTGACGCTGACGCCGCGCGCAACAAAAAAAATAAAACCGGTAACAGCTCAGTCAACAATGGCAGTGGCAGCGACTGCGACGGCGACAGCAAGAGCTTTGCATTGCCATTGCCCCTGTAGTGCAGACAAAGCTCTCATTCAATTGTGCGCGCTCTCTCCCTCTGTCTCTCTGTCTCTCTTTCTTTGTATTGCACTCATGCTCTTATATATATATTTGAGTTTTGCTCTTAGTTGACGTTTGTTTACTTTTTGATTGTGTTGTGATTTTAATTTGGCCTGAATTACAATTTGTTTTTGTACAAGTTCACAAAAATAAAATACAATAATATAAGAAGCTTTGTATTTCATAAGCTGCAATTATTTAGGGATTTGGTGTTTGGTCAATGAGACGAGTATAATAAGTATACGCCAGGTAAATTTCTTCAGTGATTTATGCAATTTAATAATTGGAAAGTTATAGTCAGCGTTATGCAAATAATACATTTATATTGGAATTTCATTTATTTGCACATTAATCAACGATTTCGATTCGATGGCGCGCAATCATGTGGAAATGTTTGCATGAAAAATGAACTCGAGGCTATTAATTTTCATTTTTAATGGCGTTTGACTCTTTGTCAATGTGTGTGTGAGTGAGTGCGTGTGTTTGTGTGTGTGCATTTGTCCGCCGGTCATTTAAATTTGCATCGTGAATGTTTAACTTCTTAAATTTACCGATTTATTTTTGAAGTATTGCATTTTATCAGCTTTTTTATAAATTCAGCAGTACATGAAATTAAAAATTTTTAAAAACAATTATTTTTATCAACTTTAATATAGTTTTCAATCCCACTTTATGCTTTCCTTAAAACTGTATTTAACAAAGCAGCTTAAAAAGCTTTTTTCATACTTTTCAAATCAGTTTCATTCAATTCTATCCCTTGAGGTTATGTTCCCTACTCAACGCCACGCTTTAAAATACCAAGGCCAAATGCGCTACGGCATCAAAAAACAAAAAAAAAAAGAAGAGCCAATGTCACATAAACACACACACACTAACACATTTGGCACCTACCAACACAAAGCTCAAATGCACAAAATTATGCAATATGCCAATTGCAAGCGCGCTCTCTTAAGCTCGCTCTCCTTCGGTCTCTCTCTTTCTATCGGTGTTGCTGCTCATTTGTGACGTTTGCTTGCATGCTGCTCTTTCAATGCCATTGTCATGGGACTCACACACACACACACACACAAACGGTGTGAGATAAGCGGCACATGAAAGCAATTCAATTAGATGCCGTTTGTTGTTGTTGGTGTTGGTGGTGTTGTTGTTTTTGCCATTGTTTGTGCATATTGCCTACTCCTTATTCTTGTGGCTCGCTCGTTGGAGCCACAGACAACACACACAACATGGCGCTGCGCGCATTGAAGAGTTGCGGCGTTTGCTGAGACGTTGGGGAGTTGGTGGAGTTGTGTTTTTGGCGTGGATTCGAGCGAACGAGCGAGCGACTCTTTTGCCATTTGAAAAATCCCAGTTGGCGAGAAGTTGGGAAGTTGTGGGCAATGCCAGGCAATGCCAAACGCAGAGTTGATTAACCTTTGCGCGTTCTGTTTTGCAACTTCATTCGTGCTGGAGCATTGGAGCTGCCACGGCTGCCACTGCTGATGGTGCTGATGGTGCTGCTGATGGTTGCCTTGCTACTCTTTGCTGCCCACTGCTCCGATTTAAATGCTGCCTGCTCTGTCGTCTCTGTCTGTTGCGCTGCCTGAATTCCATGTTCGCAGCCATGTTAGCAGCCATTTTTAATAGCCATATGTACACACACACACACACCTACGTGTATGATTGTGTGTCTGGCTGGGTCTGGGCGACGTTTTTTTTCGGCTTCTTCTTCTTCTACTTCTTGCACTGCTTGCGCTGGCTATGTGCTCGGCGCGTAGTTTATGCTTCATTCACACTAAGCTGCATTGCCACGCCTCCCATGCGCCCACTCGCCCCTTACCATTGCATCATGCTCTCATTCTTCGACCTTTTTGCATATTTGGCTACGTCACTTGCTTTTTGGCACTTTGGTACTTTTGTTGCCACTTTGCAAAATTAAAGTGTACCAAAATATTAAAGTTAAATGTTCATTTTAATGGCATTCGTTTCCTAAGATTATCTTATTATTATTTTATTTATTGTTCAAGTATTTTTTGATTTTAATTTATTCATTTTTCTATTTTTCACACAAAATGTACAACTTTAAAAGAAGAAATAAGATCCCAAGCGATGTACCAGTTTTTGGTACACTTGTACCAAATACAAGTATGGCAACCTTCGCTCTTGTTGGTAATTGTAATTGAAATTTGGCGTTGAAGCGAGTAAATGACTCGAACGGCTTGCACTCATTCTCACTCGCATCCCGCTCTTCACACTCTCAACTCCACTCACACTCTAGCACACTCACACTGCAGTGCTGTCGTGTAGTATTTTTATTACAGTTGCTGAGTTTTTTCGGCAAAAAGCTGTTTTTGGCGTTTATTTTGTCGTTTCGCTTCCTGTTTGTTGGTGTGGGTCATGGTTGTTGCGTTGCGTCGCGTCGCGTCGCGTCATGGCTACGCTCTTTCTCATCAATTTACGCTCTTTCTGTTTTGTTGCCTTTGCCAAAATTTCGTATGCGACTGCTCCTTTTTATGTTTCGGCTACCCCCGCTCCCTTTTCGATGAGTGTTGTCGGTCTGGTGTCCGAGTCTGGCCAGTCATTTGCCTTCTGTGTTATGACTGCTCTTTTGTTGCTCCGCAAAATTGCACAATATTGTCGCCCCGGCCTTTTGTGCAATTAAATCATAATGTTACATTTGTGTGGACGTTTTGTGATTTTTACTTAGTTTGGCGGTTTTTCTGTGTGCTTTTATTGGAATCGCTTGAATGGTTAACTTTTGATTGGCTTATACGATATATATATGATGATGTTAAAAAAACAAAAAATAGAAATTGTTTGCTTTAAGTCATGTCTTTAAGGAATTTAAAGTTATTAAAGTATCTGTTTAGCTTTAAGGATTTAAAGTGCAAGCTTTGTAAAGTAGAATAAGTTTACTTGATTCTTTACGATCGATTCAGGAATCGTTTAAAACGAAGACAAAAAAAACTTATCGCTTTGCAAATTGTTTCATTTTAATATTATCAGACCAGGTTCAAATAGAAATGAGATCGTTTTCAATTTACCTCAATTTTGTTTTTTAGTGTTTTCTTTTTATTGTTTTTTCTAGTGAGAATAAACTTTATCAAGATCTGACCTTTTTTATGTGTTGTTAAATATTCTTTTGTTTAACTTTTGTTTCAATATTTTAATAAGTTATTTTATTTTCAATTCTGCTCTGGAAAAACCAGTTTGTTTTATTAACGGTTTCAAAGTGTTTTTGAAGACACCTGTTATACGGCGATCGAATCGGTTTTTATGGCACATCAACAACTGTGCTAATCATGCTTAATATCGACGCATTGCTTGTGTGTGTGTGCGTGTGAGTGTGCATGTGAGTGTGCATTTGCTTGGTAGCAAGTTCGCTACTAGGGTCTCTTTTTTATTACATTTTTTTTTTGTTGTTGTTGTTGTTAGTATTGCCTTTTGTTTCGGTCTGACTTGTGTGTTTCTGTTTGTGTTTCTGCTTCATGCGTGTTGTGTGTCTTGAGTGTGTGTGTTTGTGTGCATGTTGTCTGTCATGCGTTGGGTCTTCTGCATCTTCTTGTGCTTTTGCCCGATTGCGATTTGTATCTGCGCATTCGGTTTTTCTTATTGGCTGCTGCTGCTGTTTATCTGTGCGCTGTGCGTTCTTCGTTTATTGAGTTTGCTTTATGTCTGCGAGACGGCGGCGTTCAATGAACTTCTTGCTGCTCCGGCTACGGCTCCGGCTACGGCTTTTTTTTTTTGCCCAGTCAGACAATGCGACTTGGAGCGAATCTCAGGCGCGCAGTGTAATGTTTGTCGCCCAACCAAGTACATAATTGCCTGGCAAAACTTTTGCTATCGAGCGATTATCGAAAGCAAAAATATGTAATATGAAAACAGCTTAACAAAAAAAAAGAAAAAAAAACAGCGCAGAATATTGAATGCCCTACGAAGAAGATATTAAAATAACTTGCAAGACACACAATGGAGCATCGGCATCGGCATCAGCATCTGCAGCCGAACCAAAAGTTGTCTAGATGACGTAGAGGGCAGGCGGCAGGCGGGTGGCAGATAAGCAGCGCTGAGCTGTTTTTTTCTTTTTTTTCTTTTTCTTTTCAGTTGTGCTTCAGTTGCCTTAATATAATTTTATGTTATGGCAAAGCGCACAAACAAATACACGTGTCTTCCTCCGTGTGCTGTGTGCGTATGTGTTCGTATGTGTGTCGAGCTGCTTTTTTGTGCTGCAGCTTTGGCGACTTTAAGAATGAGTCGAATACATAAATTTGTATCTTGCAAGATTAAGTCAAAAGTAAGCTCTAGATATAAACCAAATGTTCTAAAGTTAGGAGAGAAAAAGAAAAATAATTTCAAATAATTTATGATCTACCAACATTAGCAACATCTAGCGTGCCCTGCACAATTCCCCACCAAATCTAGCCGCATTTTTGCATTAGCTTGAAAGTTGGGCAACACTGATGCGGAAAAAAGAGCTTGATGACGAAGTCACAATGCAAAAGGAAGACTGGCAGAAGCAGAAGCAGACACAGACGCAGACAGCCAGGGCATGTGGGCAATGCGAAATAACGTAGAATGACGTAGCAAAAGCAAAGCAGAGCAAAAAGGCAGCACAACAGCAGAAGCAGCAGCGGCAGCGGCATCAGAGCAGCCAGCACATAACCGAAGCCACATGCAATGCAATTTCAAAGGTCAATGACACGCAACGTGCAGAGCACAGCACAGCATAGCAGAGAGTTGCTGGCGAAGACAGACAACAAACGTAAGAGAGCGAGAGAGAGAGTGAGCGTCAAGCAAAAGCTTAACCCCTCTCTCTGATTTGTCATTACTTTTCTCTCTTATTTTATTTTTGGCAAGCTTAATGCTCTCTTTTGTAGTGTTTGCAGAATATTCGACAAAGTGAAATTAGCACTCGCGTTTTGATTGTTGTTGTTGTTGTTGTTGTTGTTGCTGTTGCCTGCCTGCTGCTTTTCATTCACACACAGGAAATACGCAAGCTCACGTTGTTAGCGTTGTTGTTGTTGTCATTGCTTTCTGTTTGTAATATTTCATTGTTGTTGATTGCATTTTACGCTGCTTTGAAAACTGTGCAATGCCAGAGAGCTGACGACTGACACCCACATGTGCCGCAAATTATTCGCATAACTAAAGCAACCGCTACTGAGGGAGTGTGAGAGAGAGAGAGAGAGGGCAAGAGAGAGCTTAAGCACAAGAATGTTCTTGTAGGCCCTTTAGCCTCAATGAGTTATGAGTATGAGTGTGTGTGTGAGTGTGTGTGGGTGAGCTCATAAATTATGCAAAGAAATGCAATTATTTTCATTAAGAGAGCATCTTTCACTCAAGCGGATGAGGAAGCAAAGCATCACTTAAGCTGACAGTCAAAGTTCTTTGTCAGCCTAAAAAGAAAAGGTGAGCCGCAAACATAACTTCATTTGTTGTTGTTGTTTTTGTTGTAGTTGTTTGTTCGCTTTGTTTGTAAAGTTTAAGCAAAAAGAAAAAACTCTTATTATGCAGCTAATTTATAGCTGTTTGGTTAGCTTAAATTGCACACACACACTTGTGATTTGTGGTTCTCTCTCTTTCAGATGCAGGTGTAGCGTTGCCATACAATAAAAATAGTTTGAGCACATTACTGTTACTATCGATAAATCTCTCTTATTGTTTTTATGAAGAGGAAACCGGAAAGCTGTTCGTTTATTTCAAGTGGATTATTCAAATTTAATTTGTTTAGGTTTTGAGGAACATTTAATTAAACTTTGATCAATATGTAATCGATCCGCATCGGGTTAATTATACAATTAACACTTCATTAATAATCGACAAGCAATTAAAGCGATAAAAATCACTTTAAACAAAAGAATTTATCTATTAAAAAAAAACAAACGCTAAACATTCAATACAAAAGAACGCAAACAAAAAAAAACAAAAGAAAAACAAGAGAGAAAGAAATAACAACAAAAAGAGTTAAACAAAACGTTAAGCGCACGCTATTTCATCTCATCGTTGCTATTGAGAGGCTTACAAAAAAAAGTTAGGTTAGGTTATGGACGCCGCCACATGGACGTGCGGCACTAAGTGGCAAGCCGGGAGCAGGGAAGCAGGTTAGCAGGGGGGTCAGCCATGACTACACACAGAAACGGGTTCAAAATCCTATGCAACATGGCAACACAACACACACACAAACACAACACACACACACATACTAAACACAAAGGCCAACTAGAGAGGCAAGGTAGACGAACCAAAGTCGAAACCAAACTCGAAACATACCATTCTACCCGCCCCTCCTTGCCAAACCCCGTTCTCCCCATTGCCAGCCTGTCAATGTTTTTTGCGACTCCAATAGAGCGTGGCTTGGGCAAATGCTACATGCCACCGCCAGAGGCAAGGGACACGAGGCCGCAAACAAAAACAAAACTCGTTTATTGACGAGTTGCACGAAAAGAACCAAACAGCGCTAAAATGCAACGTCATCGTGTGCTGTGGCACCCCTTTGAGACGCGACGATATGTGGAAGGAAGAAGAAGAAGAAGAAGCTACAGTCGAATGGCAATGTCATTTGAGGATCAGTGAACGTTGTTATAAACCAGAATAAACTTCTTTCATTTTTTTTCGTTTCCATCTTTTTGCAACACTGACGAACAATTCCTTGCCACTGGGCACTGTTAGTTAAAGATACCCTGTAAAAGGCAAAGGATGCATATAAACTTTATCTATATTGAGGAAGAAGTAAACAGTAGAAAGTCAATACGATTATTGAATGAAACTTTTTTAACACAAGAAAAAGCTATTTAAATAAACTTTTTTGATGAAACAAATATATCAAAATACTAGAAAGAGTTAAAGTAATCTATATTTGTATTCTATTCTCCTTATTTAACAAGATTTCCTTAAAGGTTTTCGTACTTTATAACAAATTTTATTCAGAAACATTAAAGATCCAAAGTTTCAATTAAATTGTATATAGAAATTTACTCAAAGGTATTTCCATGTCTGTCATTCACTTCGTTGGTTGTCTTTGTTTTTTTTTTAGAAAGTTTTTGTTCGATTCTTTCCCCTCCCCCCCCACCAATTCGTGAACCTCTGAAGTGCAATGCGATGAAAGCGTTTGACCAATTAGTAAACGAACCCCAAGCGAACACAAATCGAATTACGCATACGCCTCGTGCTACCCCCGAAAAAAAAGAGGAAAATATAGAACTGGTTTACCCATTGATACCAAAAGAGTTGGACATTTGCAGCTGCTGGCCTTTAAATTGCTTGCTGCTGTTCTTGCCCCTTCTTTACCAGCTTGCAACGTGCAAAATGCAACATGCCACTTGCTGTTGTTGTTGTTGTTGTTGTTGCATTCAATTGGCTTCTTGGACAGCAACAGCAACAGCAGCAGCAACTTCCGCCTTTGCACTTTTGCAGTAATTCCTCAAAAGTTGTGGCATAAATTAGCTTTACCGTTATGCAGCGAAGTGCGAGAGGCAGAGAGAGAGAGAGAGAGACTGGTAACCTAACCATATAATTTGGCAAGCAATTTTGAAGACAAAAATCTGTTGATTTTTATGGGATTTTGCAGAAGATGCATGTTGCTGTGGCATAAAACAATTGCAAATAAGTGAGCACCTCAACCAATTTATGTGGCATGATTATTATAAGAAACTTATCAGCGGCGGGTGCAACGAAAGGGCAAATTCAGATGGTTATTAAATATGAAATAAAAGTTTAAATTCAATTTGGATTCCATTAAATTAAAATAAGAAAAATGTTTCTTCTAGACTTCAAGACAATTATTTTAAAAGAAAAATTGGTTAATTATTCTAATCCGCTTTGGTTTATACAACATTTCTGATGCAACATCATTTTTTAATACGGTTTTTAATATCATTAATTTGCTATTAATAAATGGATGCCGTTTGTAATGGCGATTTTATGTCGCAACAATTAAGATTCATTAGCTTAAATATACACATATCATTTAATGACATTTATTAAAAGAAACAAAACATTGAAACTAATACCAAAAGAGTAAAACAGCAACAACAACAAAATAGCTAAATGTAAATTAGATGTCGCGACGTCAATAAAAAAAAAAAATGGCGAACACAGCAGGCAAACTATTCAAATAGTAAATTGAAATTAATGAGTGAAAAACAAAAAAAAATTAATGCAAAAAACATACAAATAAACAACGAAACGAAATAAAGTAGCACAGCGCAACAATAACAACAACAACAGCAAAATATGTACAAACATTAACAGCTTTGATGCCCTGGCAACAACAAAATGTGAACAAATATTTTTCAAAGAGTAACAAACCGTTTGACGGCCATTTTGCATGAACTGAAATTGAAGAAAGAGCGGAAAACGAGTCAGCGAGAGAGAGAGGTGAGCAGTTTGAGCGTGCCGAAAGTTCAATAAAGAGATTGCTAGATAAACTGAACTCGTCTTAAAGTTGTGTTTATTTAAAGCTAAAATTAAAATCCATTAAGAAACTTTTAATCGTAGAAAAAATATTTACACGCAAAATACGATTGAAATACGATTTTATGACGTAAATATTGGGAATCGTAGCACAAAATGTGTGAAACAAAAATATATATAAATATTTGTATATTAATTAAGACAGAATTTCTACTATAAAAAACCCTATAAATTTGTTATATTATCACAATAACTGCGAAATATTAAAATTACATTTCGTATCGTAAACTAATCTGCATTTAATTTGGCAAAACTACAAATCGAAATATTCACCCGGTTGATTTCCTCTATAAACTAAATGATAATGACACACACACATACATACACATTCTGCACAGCGACAATTCGTCAAATAGTAGCTATAAAAATGCTAAAATGCCATAAAACAGCAGCGAGACCAAATTTTACGCAGAACGTTGCTCAATTTTGATTGGTCAGCTACTACAACAACAACACAGAGAAACAGTTATAGTAGTAGCTCATAGGAGGAGGTACCGTTGTGCAGGGCTAGGGGTATACATTTTTAGTAGGGTGTCGCATTGAATAGAAAAACGGAAACAAAGCGTGCGTTGGTTGAGCTAAGGTATGGGCAAAAGAGGGCGTGTTGTATTGAAGGGGGTGGGCGGGGGAGGCATTTTGCTATTACTAATGAGAAGCAGTTGATTCGTCTATTTGTCTATGTGTGACTTTATGTGGGTGTGTAGGTGTGTGTGTGTTTGAATGTGTGTCAGAAAATATGCAAGTTGTCTATGACATAATTTAAATGAACGGATGACAATCATTACAATGCATTTGCAATTGCCACTTGTTTGACATAACATTCCTCTCTCTCTCTCTCTGTCTCTATTCTCTCGTTTGTTCCCACTCCCTCACTATGTCGCACTCTTTGTCTTAGGTTTCAACTAGGGTTAGTCATAAGACTAACATTCGTTTACGACGCAATTTTTCAATGTTGTTTGCTTAAAATTAAAATTTGAAAAATGTCTCCAAAACGGATTTGATTTCATGTCATGGTTCTAAGTCTTGAATCTAACTGCACTTCAAACTAAAAACAAGATTTTCAATCGAAATTTATCTGGAATACAAAAAAATTTAACTTATGGAACGGGGAGAAACTTTCAATCGAAACTTTTAAACTCAAAAAAATTATGTCTTAAATATTGAAATAAAAATAAATAAATACTAGAAGTGAGTTTTTAATTTAGTTTTATTTAGGACTGATATAAAACTTAAAAATGCCATAAACTTGAATAAAATAATAAAAACAATATATTCTTGAGCTATATTCCCCTTACATTTCTTTGTTAACCGACAAACAAATTAAAGACAGTTGCCCTTAGGCAATTGTCCCGTCCCACGTTAATCGTTATGCTCTAATAACGTTGACTTTGTCAGTGTTTAACCCTTGGTCAACTCGGTAAGTTTGTAATTCTTAACAATAAAAGGTAAAAGGGTTTATGGTAGGTGGTCCAAATCCAAGATACATGCGGAAGGAAGTCAGTGAAGCGACTCCACACCGAGCCCAAGTAAGCAGTGGCAGTGGCTGAGGCACTTCAGGCCATTAGTTGCTTGCCATTTTTCGAAAGGCCTAAAGCCATTTGCCAACAATTAAATGCAGCTGGGAGCTGAACTCAACAAAACTCGGCAGCTGCTAATGGCCACTGAGTGCATTGACGAGCCGGGATTATGTTTCGAACTTGTTGTTGTTGTTGTTGGTTTATTGATGACAAGCCGGAAATGTGCAGAAAGTGCAGGTGAATATGCACCCCACCCCAACCCCCCCCTTCTTCCTGCGTCGACAATTTGCAAAGTGCATGCAGCTTATATGATCCGAATTATGGCCATTTGAGGCTGTTTGTTATTGTAGTAGTTGTTGTCCCAGCCAATAATCAAAATGAAAATCGACTACGAAATTCTCGTTTCTCGTTTTAGTTAGTTTGAAAGGTTTGTAATTTAAGCTGCAAATTGATAACTAAAGTAAAATCCATAAGGGAAAAGCTTTAATTTCAATGACAACAATTGCGCAATTGTAATTTGAGAAAGTACACTGAAAGAAAACAATGCAAAACTAGTTGTAACATAAAAAACATTGATGGAGAAGATTTTGAGCAAATATTTCAAAGGCTATATAACTTAAAATATATATTAACAAAAATAAATTTCGTTCAGCTTATACATTTTTAATAAAGGTTAAATTTCTAAGAATTTTTTAACTTTTTTCACATTTTAAAATGAATGAAATATTTTTTAAAGAATTTTCATTCCTTTTTCAATGTTTTTATATTTTTGCTTATAAAAATTTAACTTTTTTCACATTTTAAAGCTTATATGTATATGCAGTACGACCTCGCTTAACGTAACCTATTAGAATTTGGCGTGTTGCGAAAATTGAGGTGGTTGCGAAATCCGAGGGATAATCTTTTGTTGGCTACGAGACCTATTTCCAAAAGTAGATGCATTTTCTTATCGTTTAAATCAAAGTAAATCGAGTTTATCTGCAAGGATTTCATTTTAATTCATTAAGTTTTTGATAAAATTAGAAATTGTGGTCTGTACTTTGTATGATTTCCTTAGAAAGTTGCGTAAAATGAGGTAAACTTTTTTCAAGTTAAGAATTTTGGTGTTGCGATCATCGAGAATTTTAACGAGGGTTGCGTTGAGTGAGGTCGTACTGTATTTTTAAAAAAGTTTTCATTCATTTTTTAATGCTTTTATATTTTTTCTTATATACTTTTTTCACATTTTCAAATTTATGAAATATTTTTTAAAAACTTTTCATTCATTTTTTAATGTTTGTATATTATTTCTAAAAAACGTCTAAGATTTTTTCACATTTTAAAATGTATGAATTATTTTTTGAAAATGTTTTCATACCTTTTTGAATGCTTTTATATTTTTGCTTATAAAGATTCAAAGGCAAAGAAATATAAAATATAAATAAATATTTTAGCACTTATTTGGATGAGCTGAGAAGTTCAAGCAATAAAATCGATCAAGAAACTAAAGAAAAACAAACTAAGTGCCAATTAATTGATAAAAAAAAGCTTAAATCGCTCAAAACAACAAACAATTGAAACTTTGGGCAAACAAAAGATTCGCGCTAAAGATGGTTTTTTTTTTGTTTTTGCAAATTGAATTTCAAGTTAATATGAGCGCAACGCCAATGCAACTAGCACAGAATACACAAATGCACAAATACAGATACAAAAAAAAAAAAAATGATGCTTCGTGTAGAGCTTGTATCTATATATTGCCTTGCCTTCTTTTTCTTCTTTTTTTCAAGTCTTTATGCCTTGCTGTCTCTTTCTCACTCTCTCTCACTCTTTGTGTGTATCTATTGAATGCATTTTACGCTTTAAAAGGAATTTTGTAGTTTATGGATGCGGCAAAACAGACGATATTAAGTGCCCCTTTCTGTTTTACTTCTCTACATCTTTCTCTCTCTCTCTCTCTCTCTGTCTCCCTCTCCGCCTCGCTTGTCTATTAGCCTCTATGACTGTACTAAGAGAAGAGCCGCCATAGCAACGACGTCATCGCCATTATCAACGCTGCGACTCGGCAGCAATGGCGGCGATTTCTCTGTGTTCATAGCAAAAACACACTAAAAAAAAGAAGAAACTATGACGAAGTTGGGATGCTCTCGCAGAATGATCACAGCTGAAAAAAGTGACTTGAAACTCTTGTAATATTAATCGAAATAATATAAAAGCTTATTGCTTCTTAAATTGTTTGATAAATGTCTAGAGAAACATAACTGTTGAGTACTTAATAAGTTTAGTTAAGATTCCAAGAGTTGCATTCAAGTTACATTTCGATATCAATAACGATATCAAAACCAACAACGATTGATCCATACAAACTATTAGATCTCAGATTTCACAATCAAATCTTAATACCCTGCCCCAAGCAAGAGTATAACACAAAGGGCTCAACGAAAAACTAGTCACAACATAAACAACAACAACAACAACAACAACAATGCAGTAGTTTTTGCCATTGCATCTGGCGAGTTAAGCGGCAAGTGAGTCAAGTCCGCGTGCTGTTTTCTGTTTCTTTGTGTATCCCACAGATTTTTCTTTTTTTTATTCTATTCAGACAGTTGCCCGAGCAACAACAACAACACAAAAAAAAAATAAGACTAAGGCTAAGCGCACAAGCTGAAAACGTTGCCATTCATACTACAATGGGGATATGTTGCAAAAACATATTTCAATTACATATAAGCTTTTTTTGCTGCTTACTAGGGTTTTTTTCTATACAAATTACGTATACGCCGCGTCGTTATCATAATAATTACATATATACTATTTAAAACAGATTAAGGTCTTATTCAAATGTATTTAAAATGGAAATGTAATTGCGTGGAATTAAACACAAAATATAAGTTTGAGTTTTAATTTAAGACTAAGGATTGGTTTACCTTATATAAATAAATATTTAAGAAGGGCCAAAGCATTTAAGATTCTTGGTTAGAGAAAAATCGTTTAAGTAAATTTGCCTTGAACCCATTTAAAGTGCAAACTGTGCAAAGCATAAGCGATTTTCAATAGTGTCATCATATTTCTTTTGCGGTTTATTTATTGAAATCGCTGTGAACAATTTACTTGGCGGCTTCAAGCAGAGACAGTGAGGGAAATTGCAAATGCAGTTGACAACTGAGGCGTTACTGCAACTAGAAACCACAAGACACAAACTCACACACACACACACATCGTAACGTAACACCCACACAGAAACATACACACACACACACATACTAGAATCAATGTCAAAATGTCCAGAGTTCACTAAGCAAGGACATGTGGGCAGAGGAAAGGGAATGCCAATGGAATCAATGCTTGACTGGATTGACATATGCAACTACTCGCAACAACAACAACTGGTTTCCAGCTGTGTACAGATATTAGTCTCGGCTCACACACACACACACACACATATACCAGTGCATGCATGTTTGTGTATAGAAGCGTATTTAAACTGTGTGTGGGCAGCAAGCAGTAAACGAAATGCGTGCGTTCAAGGGCAGAGTTTTTGGAGCTCACAGTTGGAGCTCGCTCTCACTCTCCATCTCTCTCTCTCTCTCTCTCTTCGTTTTTTAGGGGCTGCATACTATTAATAGTCGTTAGTTCAGTGAGCTTGCTAAACTGCATGGCTGGATGCATATATGCATAAATTCACCACACAGCGTATACGCAATACAGTGTTCAATCAGTTGAAAGGATTTATAGTACAGGCAAAACCTGGATAGTATGAACAAAACATTTATCCCGGTTTGCCTGTATAAAAATTTTCTAAACTTAAGTTAAGGCATTTGTTTATCGATATTTTCGATAGTTTTAGTACATTTTAAGAATAGTTTATCAGCGACTTTTATTGTATCTTTAATGAAGTTTTTATCCATAAACAAATCATACTGTTAACAATAAATAGACTAAAGTAAAATTTTAAAGCAAAATATTCTTTGATAAATACTATAATCGCTCATAATAATCCTTAAAAAACTTTTAATTTATTTAAAAAAATCTAGAAATGCTTTAAATATTATAATCCAAAGCAATGTAATTTTTCACAACATTCCTTAAAGAGCAACTATTGAATTTTGGTTGCATGCTGCGTGTATTCACTGTATATGTATATATGGTATATGCAGGTTGAAAACTCACCACGCACGGCAAAAGGCGAAAAGCAAGTTGCGCGTCCTTGCACTGTCTCCCTGTTTCCTGCTGCTGCTGCTGCTGCTGTTGTTGTTGCTTTTGCCACTCTCCTCCCGTCACGTGTCGGTCCCTCTTGGTTGGTGTCCCCTGTCGATTTGATTGTGTGCTGCACTCGCCGTTCGGCGCGGCATCCTCTTTGCACTTGAACCATTGTCCTTAAGCGACTCAAAGGCAATGCCGACAACCAACAAACAGCTGCTGTCCCTCTCTCACACTTGAGAAGCTTGCGACGAGCGGCGCTTCGGTTTTTGCTTCTTGCTAATAGTTTTTTGTTACCTTTTTGTTGTTGTTGTTGTTGTTGGTATTATATTTACTATGCAATTTGTAGTTATTTGTTGTTAGTTTCTTTTGGTCTTGAAAACAAAACAAAAAAACTGCAACGCTTGCGCTGTTTTCAATTTGCGGAACGGTTTTGCGTAGTTTATTTTGTATATTATTATTGATGCAATTGTTATTTGTTGTATTAGTTTACACATATATGTGTGTGTGTGTGTGTTTTGAGGGGTTTTTGTGGTGTTGATTTGATTTCATTAGCAAAACGCTGGGATGAGTAATTTTGTTAGTGTGTGCATTTGGTTTTGGGTAATACTATATAGTATAAACAAAAATATAATACTCATATGCATGTATAACAAGTTCTGTGCATATGTGTGGGTTTGTGTGCATAAGTAATGCATATGTTTATAATAGAGCAATTCAAGGTCGTTTGGAACTATTAGTTCTTTGCAAATGACTCATCAAGTACATTCGACTAATAAACACAAAACATTGATGTTAATTATATAATCAAAAGTTTTCAATTTAATCTTCCATCAACCTAGTTAATAATTGAAAAACAAAAATAAATATAAATTTAATTGTGCCACACTTTTGAACTGGTTTTAAATTACTTGTTCATTGGATTTACAACACGGAAAAATATTCAACCAAACCAATATAACAAAAAATTTAATCTCTTTTCATAAATTTAATAATTTAATTTTTTTGTTTTTTTTGTTTTTCATTATCAGCAATGTCGGCGGCGGAGTGCATTCAACTGCTTTTTGAGCATGACGCGCATATCAAATTAAAAGTGTGTACACACTTACATACATATACGCTCATATAAATAAAATAAAATACTTTGTAATGCAAAGAATTTAATAAAATCGAATTCGACCAAAAATTTAAAAAAAATTTAAAATTGTTTTTTCATATGTTAATAAAAGTGATCTGTATTTTTGCATTTTTTTTTTTGTTGATATTTTTAGAATAATTCCTTAAGTTTTTCATCAGTATAAAGTTTATTTTCTTTACTTTATTTAGCCGTTTTTGCACCCAAGCAACGAACAAAGCGCACGAATACAATCAAACATTGCAATGTGCTTGCGCGTGTTTGTGTGCAAGCTTATTGCATTGGTATGCGTATGCATGTACATGCGCAGTGCAAGCACAACAGCGACAGCGACTGCGACGCGTTTCTGTTGTTGTTGGCAGGGCCTCAGTGCTCTTGTTGTTGTTGCTTGCTTGCTTGCATGTTTGCTGTTGCTGCTGCTGGTTTTTTTTTTATTCCTTTTTACTCATTCGCTTTGCCTAGCCTGCACTTGAATGTGTGAGTAGTGTGTGTGTGTGCGTGTGTGTGGAGTGAGTAAAATGTTGTCTGTGTATTGGTATGACTTCATTTCCTTTGTCGTAGGTCATCGTCAAATGCGGAAAAAAAACGCGTTATATTGCTATGAAGTTTTAAACGTTTAATTACTGAATGGTTTTTCGCACAAATTAAATTTGTATTTAAAGTTATATTTTTATTATACATATTTATCACAATGTATGTACATATGTAGTTAACAATGTAATTTTTCACTTCAGTTTTTTGGCTGTAAATTTTTTTTAATTGTAATTTTGTCAAAACAATATTTTGAAATTTGATTCACTTGCAAAGTGTATTTTTTTATATTTATTTATTTATTTTAGTATGTGCCGTTTGCCGCTGCCGTTGCCGTACATTTCAAAGTCGCGCTCCACACTGACAAAGGGTAGAGAACTTTTTCTCCAACGTTTGGCCAGAGTTGCCATTTTTCCCCACTAAAAGAGCCGATGCCGATCAAAGTCAACGCAGCGACGTCGATGTCGACGTCGCCGTCGCCGTCGCTCGGCCGTTCGTGCAATTGCAAAAGCACTGAGCCCAAAACGAGCAGCGAGCGGGATAGGTAGGGGGAGAGAAAGACGTCGACGCAGGCAGCAGCAACCAGCAAAATGGTAATAAAAGCAAATGAATCGCACCAAGTGCATCCACAGCGCTCAACACAAACTTACACGGGAACACAATCAGACAATTACACACACACACACACACACACATGTATGTATGTACATTTGTATATACACGCGCGCAGGGGAAGCTCGATGTGCCGGCCGCCTTTGCGTGGCGCAAAATATTTGTGTTTGTGTGTATTGCAATTTTCATCTGTCTGCTAACTCACGCCTCTCACACCCTCTCTCTCACGAGCTCTGTCGCTCTCTCTCTCTCCTTCTCTCACTCACTCAATTGTTGTAATGCAGCCGTGCACTTGCTTACTATGTGTTTTTGTGTGCGTGTGCTGTAATCGAATGCATTGGATTTTTATCATCTTCAGAAAGTGGCAACGATGGGATGATGACCAGTGTTGATAAATACGCCGCCCACATGGACCGATCGTAAAAGTACAACGCACCTGCAATGCAAATTGATGATGGTGGAGTGAGAGAGAGATAACACACTCACACACACACATACACACAAGAAACAAAGGCAACAGAAACAACAACGACAACGGGCAATGGCCCAACGGCAATGTAACGGACGACGGCGATGACGACGCGAAAACCGCAAAAAACCGTGAAACAACAATTTATGCGCGTACACTTTTACACATCAACAAATACACACACACATACAAGTACAGAAACAAGTGAACTTTTGCAAAGTCAATGCGACAAATGCGCAAATAAAGGAAGAACAAGCAGAGAGCGAAAAGCGCAAGCGACCGCGATGTGCAACGAATCTTTTGCAAATGAATGCAATCCAGCGACGCCAGCGACAAAAGAAAGCTGCACTGTGGTCTAAAGAGCAAAAATTCAATTAAAATGTATAAACATTGCTATTGTACTGCAGTATGGTGCTTATTATATTTTAGTTAAGTTTCTTTTAGTATATCAATAACATCTCAAATGAAAATAATATTAGTTTAAAGTGCTCAATTAAATCGTTATGCTTTAAAAATTGTAAAAGTTTATTTGCTTTGTGTTCCACAGTGCGCTGCAGTGATGGAATTACGACGCTAAATGCAAAAAACAGCACAAATCCCAACTTAGTTGCTCTTTGTGACCGGCGCTGCAAAGGTAAAGAGCAACCTACGAGTCGAGCTTCTCTTAAAATCGCTACTTGCAGTTGCATAAACTTTTCCCCTTTTAAGCTCAAAAGAGCGGAGGCTCACTATGGTTTAAGTACTTTTAGTAAGTTTAGAGCATTTCGTGGTTTAGTAGCTATCAGTGCCACCTAGCGTCGAGTTGCAAAACATTGTTGGATCTTTATTGGTATTGTGCAAGCAGTAAACAAGCAGTTTATAGGCAAAGCATTTCATAACAGGTTTGCCGAACAAAAATGAACTCGTTCAGTTGAGTGAACAACTCTTGTTTGCTCACTAACTCACTTGTGTGCGCTGCCCAGCAGTTCGTTGTTCTCGCTGACGAAATTTCTTGATTGTTTTTGTCAATTAATAAATAGTTAATATACGATGGCTTCGATACTGCGAACAGGTAAACTGCTGCGCTACTTTGCTGGCCTCACGCGCAACGTTGTCTTCAATACGGTACGCGACTGCGAGAGCAACAATCTGCTGCAATCGGCACCTTGCATGTGCGGACAGTTCCAGAAGTAAGTTTCGAAGTTTCTCTTTGCCCGGCATTACGCAATGCATGCGTTTATTTGTGTTAATATATGCAGCAAAATGTCACGGAACTTATCAATATTATTAGAAGGCTATTGGCTAATTCAACAATAGGCTGTTTTCTGCATATTTCTGTGAGAAACTTAGATAAAAAGCTTGGACATACTTACATAACCTTAAAAAGTGCATCATGTTTTGCCCAAAAGAAATTTGGTATTGCTTACAATTATCATTTTGTAACTCTTACAGTGGCTTCGCGAGCAATGCAGCAGCCACCAAGGCCGAGATCAGTTTGGACAAACAAATCCGACGACTGGATCAGGATGCACGACGCATGGGACGCATATCCCGGCGAGATTTGGAGGAGGTGCTCGATGAGATACGCACACATCGCACGGCTACCAGCTCTCAATCGCTGTTGGTGATACGCTGCTGTGGCAATTTGGTGCCGGAGGAGTTGCCCGAGGTGCGCACAGCTCTGGTGCAAGAGATCTGGAAGACGCTCAATGCCCTAAACGTACCCATGGACATTTCGCATTATAATGCACTGCTGCGTGTTTATCTGGAGAATGAACATCAGTTTGCGCCCACCGATTTTCTAGCCGAGATCGAGGCCAAAGGCATTGAACCCAATCGCGTCACCTATCAGCGATTAATAACTAGATATTGTCAGCAGGGTGACATTGATGGTGCCACAAGAATACTGGAGTTTATGCGCGGCAAGAGTTTGCCAGTCAACGAGAATGTCTTTAACTCTTTGATTTTGGGACATTCGCAAGTAAGAAAAAACATTTGAAATAGTAAAAATCGCGAATCTATATAAATTGTTTTTGTTTTTAGGCCAACGATTTGGAATCCGCCAAGGGCATTCTGGGCGTTATGAAGCAGGCTGGTTTGGAGCCCAGTGCGGACACCTATACGACGCTTATGTGCGCTTTTGCGCGCCATGGCGAAATTGATGCGTTGCAAGCGACGCTTGCTGAATGCGAGCCCAAGGAGATAATCTTGCTGGACAAGGATCTGTTGGACATTGTTTATACACTGACCGTAAATGGACATGGCGATCATGTGGATGCAGTTCTTGCCAAGCTGCGCATTTCACCTGGTTTCAATCAGGATGCAGTCAATATTATTCTACGTTTGGTCAACAATGGCTATGAGGATGTGGCACTAAAGCTGCTCCGTTTGATGCCGCGTAGCACGCGTGTTAATGGCGAACTTGTCGATGTCGGTGCCTTCTTTATACGCCAGCTGGTGAAGGCCAATCGTCCGATCGAGAAGATTCTAAGCATTTGCCGCACTCTGCAAACGGAGGGTCTCAATCCCAAGGCGCTGACCATTGCCACGGAAGCGGGTCTCACCAACGGTGTGATGAACAGTGCTCTGCCGTTGCTGCAGGAGATGAAGAATTTGGGCATGCCCATCCGACAACATTATTTCTGGCCACTATTCTGCTCCGTGGGTCATAACCAAGTGCTGGATATTGTTCGTCGCATGCAGCAGGAGTTTGCACTGTATCCCAATTCGGAAACCATTCGAGATTATGTCATACCCAATCTCAAGGAGAAGAACTGGGAGCGTATTGTTACCGTTCTACGAGATGCTGGTGTACCGAACTCGACGGCAGTTACCTCGGCTGTCTATGCCGCTTTGACCACCAATCAGATTGCCGATGCTGCCAAGATTATGGAACAGAATCGTGCCTACTATGTGCCCATGCTCTTCCGCCAACCACTCATCCAGGCGCTGAGCAATACCAATGATTACGCCTCCTTCATTCGCTGCGTTCGTCAGCTCTACGAGGGCCTCCAGATTCGCGCTGCCGCTAGCAAGGATTCAGTTGAGGAAACGGAACAAGTTGCTACGGATGGCGATGCTGCTGCGGCTATTGTTCCCCCAACGCCAGAGCGCATTGCGCCCGATGTTGTTGGTACCATTGTCTACGATGCTGCCAACTTTTTCCGACGTGAACGGGTTCCAATGCTGGAGAAGGTACTACAAGGTCTGGTCAAGCAGGGACTATCCATACGAAGCGACACTGCAACATCCTTGTCAGAGCTCCTTGGCTCCGAAATGACGCCATTGATCGCTGAGCAGTTGGGCAAACTCAGTTCCGGCGATCTGGAGCCCACTGCTCTGCCCAATAGCGGCAAACGTCCGTTGGACACCCTGACCGTTGATGGTGAGTAGAAAATGGGATTAATGCGTTTAAGTTTAAAATCTTAATTTTAACTTTGCAGAACTGGAACGATTTATCAAGAATGTGGAGTCCAAGGGCGAGAATGCCAATAATATAAAGCGACAACTTTTGAATGCTTGTTTCCGCTCGCAAAACCTAGAGAAGACGGTCGAGGTGATTGAGCGTTTGGATCAGGAGAAGTTCCAGTTATCCAATGGCATTTATGCACAGTTGGTGGATCTCTACACTTACCACAAGCGTAGCTCGGATGCACTTGCTCAGTACAACAAGTTGCGACAGGCAGATGCCAATTTCAAATTGGACAACTTTAAGGCTGTTCGGCTGGCAGATCTGCTGCTGCAGGAAGATCAGCTAGAGCCGGCGCTGCAGCTACTCAGAGAGAACCAAAAGGAGACACACTTTAACGAAGGCGAGGGTAGCTTCAATTATATCAGCACCGTTTGGCGCACACTCAATGCTATAGCTGAGACGGGCAATGCTGACAAATTGAAGCTTATCTTTGATGCACTTGTCAACGGCAACTATGTGTTGCCCACAAATGTGCTATTGGGTCCATTAGTCAAGGTGCACTTAACACGCGATGATATACCCAAAGCCATCGATGCGTTTGAACAGATTTGCCAGCAGCACAAGGCAACGCCTTGGAAGAACGAGCTTGCCTGCCGTCTCATCCAAAAGGATGATGCACCCAATTTGCAGCGTCTAACAGATCTGAGCACCAGCATTCATGGCGAGGTTAATAGTCTCTACGATCTGGTCTTCTCGTTCGTTGAATGTGGTCGTGTGCGTCAGGCGCGCAAGATTCTGGAGACACCTGGTCTGCGCACTCGGCCCCAACGTATAAGCACCGCTTGCGATCGTTATAAGAACGAAGGCATGCTGCAGCCGCTGGAGGGATTGATTGAGGCCACCAAGGATCTGGGACACATTGATCGCAATAACATTTATTATACTCTATTGTTGAGCTACGACAAAGCTGATGAAACCGAAAAGGCTTTGGGCTTGTGGACCAAAATGCAGGAGGAGGCAGTGACGCCAACCGATACATTTTTGATTAAGCTTGCCGAGATGCTGCAGCGCAAGAATATGGATGTGCCGTTTGTTGTGCCCGAAGTGAAGCAGCAGCAGCAGTCGAAGAGCAAACGTGCAAAGAATATGGAGCAGCAGCAGCCAGCCCAGACGGAAGATATTCATCCAACAAAGCTGGAAGTCAAGCCACAAGCCAAGCCGGAGACCAAGCAAACAATCAAACCAGTTTCTAACATAGCCGGCTTTCGTCGCGCCATTCAAAGCAATGATCCAGATGGAGCCATTGACTACAGACAACGTTTCATTAGTGGCGATAAGATAAGCGTGCTGGACACCTCGCGTCTCATTGAGATCCTGGTGCGTGCCGATCGCTTGACAGAGGCCAGCAAATATGTTGACGAGCTGCTTGCCGATAAACAGCATCCACAGCCAAAGATCTTTAAATATTATCTGAACAAAATTGCCGCTGTTGGCGATTTGGAGAGACTCAAGCAGATTGGCGAACAGCTAAGCGACGAACTGAAGCGTTTGGTGTCCTTTGATAATCGTTATTGTCATGCTCACATTGTTGCCGGCAAAGTGGAGGAGTTCCTCAAACAGCTAACTGTGCAAATTGATGCGGCCAAGACGCCAGAGGAGGCAGCCAAACTAGCCGAAAAGTTTCCACGTGGCGGTGCTGTAGGCATTCTGGAAAAACATCCCGAACTGACAGCGCAATGTAAGTGACTCAATTTACTTTTTGAAAAAACACTATAAATAAACCTTTCCTAAACACTTTCTAGACGAATCGCTTGCCGAGAAGTATGCTGCCCAGAAACAGTTGGGACCGATGAATGTGCTTTGGATGCATTTGATATCGAGCAATCAGGAGGCGGCATCCAAGGAGATCTGGGACAAGCATTTGTCCAATGCGCCACGTCTAATGTTCCAGCGCGTTTTGCAAACGGCACGCGAACAACAGGATGAGAAAATGGCTGCCATGGTAATTTCACAGCTGCGTGACAGTAAGATATCGGAAGGTGCCATTGGCAATGCCTACTCCTGTCTGATTGACATACAAACGACCAAGGGTAACACGGACAAGGCAATGGAGGTGCTGGCGAATGCCATCAAGGATGTTTCGCTAGAGAATATCAATCGCACTGCACTGCTGCGTCTCAAGCAGGCGGTTGAAGAGAAGAAACAGGAGTTTCCATATACGGTGCCAGAGAAGCGCAGCAAAGCCGATGAGTCCAGCTCATCGTCGAGTGGCAGCAGCAGCAGCGATGATGATGTTGCGCCAAAAAGACCCGAAACCGTTAAAACAAAGCCAGAGCGTGCTTAAGTCATCCTTTTATCTAGTGTAATATCTGTAATCCTAAGTGCTGTAGCTCACTAATGTATACTATTTACTAGGCTAAAAATTGTTAACTTAATAAACTTTACATATAATTATTAAGGGTATTCAGTAGCTATGCTATATTTGAAATCTTTACAACAAACACACGGAAGCATGTTTAACACAGCTACTATTGTACGATGTGTTATTGTGTGGTTGCCAGACTATGTGTAAAAATAGCTGTTTTCGAGATTATGGATGTAGTGAAATTGGGTCACACTAGGCGAGTTTTGGTTGTAAAAGTAACTAAATTTTATTGTTTATTAATTTAAAAGACTAAACTAATGTTTTTAACAGTGGCAGTGGCAGCGACAAAAGCAAAAAGAGTGCGGGAGAATGAAATTAAACGCTGGAGCGAGGATGAAGTGCGGAATATGATTCTGTATATTCAATCGCATACGAGTTTTGAGGTAAGGTTGCACGTAAAAATGGATTGTACATAGTACATATATAAACATGTTATTTTTTTATCATAGAAACCATCGGCAAGAATATACTACAGCAAAATGCTTGATGAGTTGAAAATAGACACCAGGTGGAATTTGGCAAGGAGCAAAATGCGGCACCTGAAAGCACTGCAACTTAAGGCAAGCGCATTTCTAGACTCAACAGGCGCTGGCGTTGAAGATGGCGTTATCACAGTAAAGGGTAAACTTTACAACATAGATAAATATTTTCCATATTTGCAATGCATACAATTGATTTATTTCAGAAAAAGCCAACAAGATATGTCCCCACTTTGACATGCTGACGGACATATTTAAAAAAACGAAAGAAGTAGCCGTCGAGGAATATGACACAACGGATTCTTCTGTTATGTTTGATTTGGATAGTTATAACTCCGGCCAACTGTCATCAGATCAGGATGTGCCATTAGTGGATGAAAGCGAAAAACCCTTGTTAAAAAAACTGCGGGTACACACTTCAATGGAGACGCTGTGTAATTTTGAAGATGAGAGTTTGGCTTTGCGCCGCGAGCAATTGGCATTGGAGAAAGACAAGCACGAACAGCTATTACATTTGGAATATAAAAAACACGAACAGCTATTACATTTCGAACATAAGGAACACGAACACCTATTGAATTTAGAGCATGAAAAACTAAAGATCGAACAAAAAAGAATAAGCATAGAGGAGAAAAAGATACGAAATGATTTTGAATTCAAAATGTTGCAGCTAGAAAAAGAGGAGAGGATGCAAAAATTAGAGCTCGAACTAAAATATAAGAGTGCTTAAGGGCTATTTATTATTTATATATTAAATTGGCAATTGCTTGCCCTTTTTCCTCCGGTGTAGTTCCAGAATTGAAAACGAACTTTTTGGAGGCGTATTCATCTTCATAAAAATCATTTTGTTGCGTATGTTTATTCGCAAGCTAGGAAACTTTCCCTTAAGTCGAAAACAATTTTCAACGATACTGTCTATGCAGCTCTCCGTAAAAAGTCCACTCACTAGCTACTTATATACAAAACACTTTCCGACGAAAGCATAGCTACTGAATACCCTAATTAAATGCAATTGTTTATTGTTGCTATAACCACTACGTTTTTAATTTAGAAAAGTGCCCCACAAATATCACAAACGCTTAATATTTAAATGAATTGTTATACCCATCAAATTCATCGTGTTCGGATGCCTCAGCACCAGCCAAAGCCCTGGGTGGCATGTCGGAATCTGTGTCAAAGCGAGTAAATAGTCCAGGCAACGGACCAGCTTCCGGCTTCGGAGAGTTGGCGTCATAGAATCGACGGAACCAAATAGCAAACTCAAAATTATCCTGAAACTTGCCCTTAGTCAGTTTCTCGATCGGAACACACTTATCCACCTGGAGCCTATTCAGGGCTTGCTGCAGCAGTGAAAAATTGTGTATCCAATGCGTTTCCAAACGTGTGTTGTATTTGACACGCTTTAAATTAATACAGTCGGGAAATAGTATGTTTAAGAGTCCACAATATGCCGTACCCGTGCATAAATCATCGATCTTTTCAAAATTGCAGTTAAGCAAACGGTTGCACCAATTCATTATATCATAACGTGAGAAATTATTCTTCGTATTGTTGCACGAAACTACGTTTGTCGCTTGCCGGTGTTCCATATTATTTAGGTGATTCATCGTAAGCCTGGGTAGGAATAAAAAGAGACTTATTGCTAGAAATTTTATATCCATTTTTTACTTACCAAAGTAGGCAAATATTTTAATTGGAAATTTTAGCTCTCGGAAAATTGTGTTGAAATTTAGCTTGTTCAAAGGTTTTGTGAATGTTTTTTAAACACGTTCAGTAAAAATGCCAAAAATTTTAAGAGGTCCAACAAATAAAATTTTGTTCAAAAATAAAATTTTTTTTTAAAGAATCTTACTTTTTTTCGCTGTTAAGTCGAGGCATTAATAGATTCAACTGAACTTTTTACTATACTCGGAAGAGCACTAAAGCGAAAGTCTACTGCTATGCCTACTTGATTAAATTGAATTATATGTTACAAAATAAACATTTTTGAAAACTTACCAGAATTTTAAAAGTTAATTAAATGTTTAGCGCCAAAGGATAATTTTTTTCTGCCTATCGGTATATCGATAGCTTTATACAATCGTCTCAATACAACACCGCGCTTGATTAGGGCTGCCATATTTCATTCAAGCAGAAGCGCTGAACAAGCGGCCGCGTTTGGCAAGCGTTTTAAGGTGTAAAAATTTTCGTGCGGCGTTATTTAAGCCGAGTTGTGCGTTGGAATTGTCGAAGCTGCATCTAGGATGTCAGACACTGAATCCGATAGCGATGCGAGTAACAGCTCCAGCAGCAGCAGCAGTGGCACATCAAGCAGCACCGACAGCGACAATAGCTGCAGCAGCAGCGACAGCAGTCGGCAGCCAAGTGACAAGGAAGAAGCAGACGTGGAGCAAGAGAAGAAGTCAACAATTAAGAAGGAAGCGGCAATTAAGCGTTCAGCACAGAAGAAACGTGGTGAAGAAGCTGATCTACCGCAGTCGGTTGACAACAGCAAAAGTGCAGCAAACGTTGCAGCCACGTCTGAGGTGAAAGAAGAAGAAGAAGAAGCAGCAGTAGAAAAGGCTGCAAAATCGACAAAACCACCACAAATCGAAAAAGTGGAAAAGAAACCACAAGCCGAATTGCCAACTGAGCAAGATGAAGAAAGAAATGATGAGGTTAAGGAGAAACTAGAGAAGAAAAAGGAAAGTTTAGGAGTGGCCACAAATGGTGATGAAACGCGTAAAGAAAATGAGATAAAGCCAGACGCTGCTGCTCATTCATCTAGCAATGTTGAGGAAGGCGAAATTACCGATGTATGTACAATAAATACTCTGCCAATGTAAGAATATTTACAACTTATTAATTGTTTTTTTTTTTCTTTTTCTTTGCAGAAAGACGAAGATCCGACCGTTGAAGCAGCAGCTGCAGCAACAAACGCCGGCGACAGCAACAAGGCTGACAAGCAAAGTAATGAAGTGCACAACAGATCTTCAACTGGGTCGCCAGCAAAGTTACCTAAAATTGCCAGCGAGGTGCGGAGGCGCAGCAAAACTCCCATAGGAAAGGAGAATGATGATAAGGAAAAGCGAAGACGTCGTCGCCGTTACTCAAATCATCGTAGTCGTAGTCGGAGTCCAAGTGAAAGTCGTTCACCTAGAAGTCGACGACGAAGACGTACCCGATCTCCCCGTAGTCGCAGCATGAGTCCTGTGCGCAGGCGTTCCAGCTCCTTGGAGCGCCGGCGCGTTGAGCGTTTGAAGCGACACGATGAGCGCGACAAGCAGGATAAGGTGCGAGCACGAGAGCGTAAGAAGCGTCATCAAAATAGTCCAGCTTCTAAGGAAACGACGCCAACCGAGAATGTTGATAATGCCACAGTCAACGAACCGAAAGCTAAGATTAGCGAGCGGCAACGACGCACTGTTGATGTACTTACCTCTCGTACCGGTGGCGCCTATATTCCACCAGCCAAGTTGCGTTTGATGCAGGCCGAGATTACAGATAAAGCCTCGGCAGCATATCAGCGCATCGCTTGGGAAGCGCTCAAAAAATCCATCCATGGCTACATCAACAAAGTAAATGTGACAAATATTGCAATCATTACCAGAGAACTGCTGCGGGAGAATATTGTGCGTGGACGTGGTTTGCTATGCCGTAGCATTATCCAGGCACAGGCTGCCTCACCCACATTTACACATGTCTATGCCGCATTGGTCGCCATTATTAACTCCAAGTTTCCCAACATCGGTGAACTGCTGCTCAAGCGACTGGTTATACAATTTCGGCGCGCTTTTCGCCGTAATGATAAAATGGTTTGCATGTCAGCCACTAGATTTATTGGCCATCTGGTCAATCAGCGTGTGGCACATGAAATATTGGCATTGGAGATGCTCACATTGCTGGTGGAGATGCCCACCGATGATTCTGTTGAGGTGGCTATCTCATTTCTCAAGGAGTGCGGCATGAAACTAACCGAAGTCTCCTCGAAAGGCATTGGGGCAATTTTTGAGATGTTGCGCAATATTCTCCATGAAGGCAAACTGGACAGAAGAGTGCAGTATATGATCGAAGTGCTGTTTCAGGTACGCAAGGATGGCTTTAAGGATCATCCGGCTATGGTCGATGATCTAGAGCTGGTTGAGGAGGATGATCAATTCACGCATCTCATGATGCTAGACGAAGCAACCGAAACGGAGGATTTACTGAGTGAGTCACTAAAAACCCTTTGTTCCTTCTGTTATCTTTTACTGAATTAAAAAGTTTTTCTCTTCCAGATGTTTTCAAGTTTGACGATAACTTTGCGGAGAATGAGGAAAAGTATAAGGGGCTTAGTTGTGAGATACTTGGCAGCGATGCTAGTGGCTCTGGTAGTGGTTCCTCGGGCTCTGGTTCGGGTTCAGGCAGTGGTTCTGATGGTGAATCCGGCTCGGGTGCCGAGGGAGATGGAGAAAAGACAACGGCTGGCGATATTATTGACAATACAGAAACCAATCTGATTGCTTTGCGTCGCACCATTTACTTGACAATCAATTCGAGTTTGGACTACGAGGAGTGTGCGCACAAGCTGATGAAGATGCAGCTAAAGCCTGGTCAGGAGGTAGAGCTGTGTCACATGTTCCTCGATTGTTGTGCTGAACAGCGCACTTATGAGAAGTTCTATGGATTGTTGGCACAGCGTTTCTGCAGCATCAATAAAATCTATGTGCCGCCCTTTGAGGAGATCTTTAAGGACACTTACCAGACAACGCATCGCTTGGACACGAATCGCTTGCGTAATGTTAGCAAATTCTTTGCCCATCTGCTCTTTACGGATGCCATTAGCTGGGATGTTCTGGATTGTATTCAATTGAACGAGGATGATACAACATCATCCAGTCGCATTTTCATCAAGATCTTGTTCCAAGAGCTGGCTGAGTACATGGGACTGGGCAAGTTGAATGGCAAGCTCAAGGAGGATGTGCTTCTCGAAAGCTTGGCGGGACTGTTTCCCAAAGATAATCCGCGCAATACACGTTTCTCCATTAACTTCTTCACCTCAATTGGTTTGGGTGGCTTAACAGATGATTTACGTCGTTTTTTGAAGAATGCACCCAAAGCAGTGCCGGCCATCAATGCGGAGATCCTTGCCAGTGGCAATCCCTTCAAGGATGGATCGACCGCTGAAGTTGTTAAAGTGGACAGCACTTCATCTTCCAGCAACAGTAGCTCTTCTAGTAGCTCTTCCAGCGAGGACAACAGCAGCGATGAGGATAGCGATAGCGAGTCCAGCTCTAGTTCCGAGTCCAGTGAACCCTCCAGCAAACGCAAGCACAAGAAGAAGCTCAGTAAAAATCACAAGAAGGAGTCCAAAAAGCATCGCAAATCCAAAACGTCCAAGAATAGTAAAAAGGATAAAAAGAAAATGGATAAGAAGCTAAAGAAAAAGGCGGCAGAGAAGAAGTCCAAACGCAAACGTACACCGAGCAGTAGCTCTAGTTCCAGCAGCAGCGAGAACGATAGCTCCTCCGATGCATCATCCAGCGCTGAGCCAAAGTCCAAGATCCAGCGTAGAGATGACAACAGCAGCAAATCGAAGCCAGTGTCCCGGAATCAAGAACATGACGAGGATGACTTTAATCTGGAAGGTCCCACTGCATCGCACAATGGAAATGGAAACGGACATGAACATGGCCGACGAGAGGCATCGCCCCTCAGAGAACGGGAGAGGGATCGCATTAGAGAACGGGAACGGGAAATAGATCAACGTAGAAGGCGTGCTGAAGAAGATAACCGCACCATCAAAAGAAGCCGAGAACACGACAGTGAACGTAACAAGGGTCGAGAACGGGAACAGGAACGTGAACGAGAACACGGCAGGGAAAAGGATCGTATCAGTAATAAGGATCGAGAGCGGGAACGTGAACGGGAACCCGACAGGGAAAAGGATCGTAACAGTAATAAGGATCGAGAGCGGGAACGTGAACGGGAAGCCGACAGGGAAAAGGATCGTAACAGTAATAAGGATCGAGAGCGGGAACGTGAACGGGAACCCGACAGAGAAAGGGAGCGTGACAGAAATAGGGATAGAGAGCGGGAAAGGGAACGCGACTCAAGACCGGCACGCAAAGAACGAGATCGAGATCAAGAACGAGACATAAGACGCGATTCATCGCGACGCCAACAACACCATAGACGCAGCGTATCCAAGGAACGAGGTTGATGATATTCTCACCTCGTCAAACCAATCGCATTTCTCCTTGAAATCTGTCAAACAAACCAACTGTGTACAAAGAATCGATCTAAGCCTGGCAGCAACAATTCAAAATGTACAAAAAAATATATGAAATACAAAAGCAAAACTATTGTTATACTCAAATTTTAATCTACAATCCTTTATAAATATCTGGAGGCAAATTTATAATAACTTTCGATTTGCTGCTGACTGAGGGATGACTTTTGTCTGGCCAAAACAGTGTTAAAATCCTGCAATTCTATGTGGCTGACATTGAAATCACGTTGAAATGCCTCAATAGCTGCCTCATTGCACAGGTTGCACAGATCGGCGCCAGAGTAGCGTTCCGTGCGTGCAGCAATCTCCTCCAGCTGAACATCCGTATGGAAGGGCATACGACTAGCATGTAGTTGTAGCAGCTTAAGACGCGACTCCAAATCTGGGGCAGGTACATGGATGAGCTTGTCAAAGCGACCGGGACGCAGCAGAGCATCATCCACCTTGTCGGGCCGATTGGTGGCTGCCACAACAAGTATATGCTGTTGATCCTTGCCAGTGCTCACAATGCCATCCATTTCGGTTAGCAGCGTGGACAAAATGCGCAGTTGGACACTGCCACCGCCACCTCCATTTGTGACAGTACGACGACCAACTAATGAGTCAATCTCGTCCAGAAATATAAGGCATGGCGCATTCTTACGCGCTGTATTGAATATCTGTGTTATAAACCTTTCCGCGCAGCCCACATAAGGTGAGTAAACTTCGGCTGCAGAGCTGGCTATGAAAGTCATGTTTGCCTCCTTAGCCAAACACTTGGCAATGGTTGTTTTGGCGCAACCAGGTGGACCATAAAGCAGAATTCCCCTAGGCAGGCTCAAGCCAAACCTTGCATGTGCCTCGCTGTGCTGCAGTGCAGCCAAAATTGATACGTGCAGCATGCGCTTCAAGGATTCCATGCCACCAATGATCTCAAAACCAGAGCTCAGCTTTAGGACGCGCACATCAGTGCCGCGAGAGGCACTTGGCTGGCACTGCAATAAAGATTTGTTTAGCAAACGTTCGAATTCGATTTGAGTTGGTTTAATGGTCAGCATTTGTTGTTGCAGCTGCCGGAGCAGTAGCGCTAGATCTGCCACTGCATAACCCGGCGTCTGCTGTGCCACGTTATCCAGTAGAGCTGGTGTCAACAGTGGAGCGAAGTTTGGTGTTTGCTCTGCTTTCCAAATCGCTGCAAACAGATCACGACGCTGCTGCTCTGTGGGCATCTCAATGCTTATCTCATGACCAAAACGTCCGGCGCGACGAGCATGTGGATGAATTGCACTGGGCGAGCTGCTGCTGGCCAGACATAGTATTCCACTTCCAATTCGCGGCAGATCGTCAACAAGCTGATAAAGTTGTGCAGCAATCCTTAAAGCATTGCCAGAGTTTTGAGCATCTGAGGCATTTGACAATGGACAAAACAATTCCAGATCCTCTAGCAGTATAACAACCGGCTGTTGAGGCTGCAGTTGCTTTTGAAAGTTTGTTGCTGCCTGGAAGATAAGTCGTAGCTGGAGCTCTGTTTCGCCTGGATGCGAGCGCAAAACCTGCGAGGCTGTCACATAAAAACAATTGCAATTGTTTCGACGCAGAAATTCAGCGAGAAGGCAACTCTTGCCTGAACCCACGGTGCCCACGAGCAGCGCATTAAGGGGAAGTCCTTTGAACTGTGCCTTCTTAGCACAGCCCAACAGCTGCTGCAATTCACCCAAAGGCGCATCAAAGCCTTGGTAAAGATAGTGCTGGGTTTGAGGCAATGCTGCTGGCGTTGCCAGACGTACATCTGTAACTTCCAGTTCTGTTTTAGGTAACACCTCAAAGCAACTGTTGTCCTTTAATTCAGGTCCACAAACATCACTTATTTGAATAGCTGTAATTCCCAGCTTTTTAAGTCGTGGGTGTTGCACGGTGCAACCTTTGATTAGTTTAAGGTAGCGCAAGAATATGCGCACATCCTCAAGCAGCTCAGCCAAAGAGAGCTCTGGACGCTGAAGTAGCTGCTCTGTAATGCTTACTACGCAGGAGACTTTTTCGACGCCGTTGGCTAACACCAGGGGTTCCAAGCGACTTAAGCGTTGCTTTTTTTCTGTAAAGTCTACAGAGGTCACCACATTATCCATAAAGCAACATGTTTCGGCTCCCACACGCTGCGCCACCCGACATATGGCGAAACTCTCATCATCCAGCACACATTTGCTCCAAGTTGCATCAAATTTGTCATCTTGATCCTTCTCAGTTGGTATATAACAAAGCTGCGGCTCGTGTTCGCTGTTATCCAGCAAATTGAGTGGTAATATCAACAAATTGCAGCTCATGCTGCAGGCATAACAAAAACATATGTTGAGCAGCTGAAACTCACCTTTGGCGCCATGCTGAAAATATGCAAATGTTAATCAAAATTGCATAGATAAATTTGATTTTAAAGTTTACCAAATTTTTCAGTTATTTATACGGCTTGTAAAGTTAAATAACTTCAAATATAATCAAATTTAGCTGGGCATTTTGATTTACAGCCCACAGCACAACAGTTGAATGTCCCGAACGCAGCACTGCCACTAGCTGGTGATAGTTCGTAAGCAACTCTGTGTTGCTTAGTGGCAATGCTATGTGCACAGAGTTGCTATTGATAGACATTTGCAGCTGGCAACTCCCTTTTCGTTTAAGTGTCGCCTGGCGTGAACACGCGGATTTTGCTTCGTGGATTTTTCAAGTGATAAATAAGGTAAATATAAATGCCATCCAAGCAATTAATTATGCCACAATGGCTAACAAGTGCCTATTGAACATTATGCAGCTGGTGTAATGACGAAGAAGCGTCGTAATGGAGGACGCAACAAGCACAATCGCGGCCATGTGAAGCCCGTGCGATGCACCAACTGTGCCCGTTGTGTGCCCAAGGACAAGGCGATCAAGAAGTTCGTCATCCGCAACATTGTGGAGGCGGCTGCTGTGCGCGATATCAGCGAGGCCAGCATCTGGGACACTTATGTGCTGCCCAAACTTTACGCCAAACTCCACTACTGCGTGTCGTGCGCAATTCACTCCAAGGTGGTGCGCAATCGTTCGCGCGAGGCACGTCGCATCCGTACACCGCCAGTGCGTTCATTCCCCAAGGACATGCAACGCAACAACAACCAGAATAGGAAGTAAATTTCGTTAGATGAAGGCGGCTTGCTTATATTTAAAAAACAACACAAATCCACACAACAAACAGTTTGTAACACTAAATTGGAACAGCATCGGCCTAACTGGCGTTGCCAAATATATAAGCATTCGGTTTTTTTAATAACAATCTGGTAGAAATCAACGCATCATTTATGGGATATTTGCGGGCTAAAACAACCACTGATTTAAAGTCTACGCTCTGAGCTGCTCACATTCGCTGGTATGGAAAAGCAGAAATGTGAGACAGGCAGTATATGTTCCAGGTGCTTCCGGTAGCCCAGGCGTAAGCCGCTTCAAACGGATGCGTTATGCATTTAGTCGTGTGTGATATCTCATTTCCGGCTTTAGCATGATTATTATTTTGTTTTTTTTTCAGTTCGCAGCATGTTAAAACACCTCAAACAGAGAGACTGCACAGACACATACGTAAAGTGCCGGCATAGATTTTGAGGTTAGGAAAGCATCGAAACTTATTATTTTGTTTTGTGTTGAGTGTGTTATAATCTTAAACCTGAAAACTATTATTTGGCGGATAAGCAGAAATTTACAATTTCATAACGCCATATATAAATGTGGAACAGGTAAGTGGTAAGGCTAGCTTATTGTATTAGTTTCTAGCTGTAGGAAAAAGTCAAAACTGAACTCTATCGTATTTAGCTAAAGCTAGAAATAATTGTTAACAAATAAATAGGTATATCTTTTTCCTTTTATTTTATTGACTATAGCTTTGGCCAAAGTGATTCTCACATCATATTTAAAATACAAGTTATATGATTTTTATAGCATTTTTTATCTTGAGTTTTGGGCGAATAATTCTGTTTAAAGTAAATGCAAGTTGTGCAATAATTTTGAAAAATATAATATTATTTTTCTACATTATTTATAAGATTACTACAAAATTATAGAAAAATATTTTATATTTTCAAACTTAAATTATGGAAACGAAACCGCAATTGTCTTCTACACATCTTAAAGTCTTGGTCCTTTCAAGTCATAGTCCAGCCATCTCGTCTCTTAGTTTAGTGCGACCCAAATCGGTTACCAATATCCAAAGGAAAGTCTGAAAAGAGAAAAAATGGAAAAATTACAATAAATGTCAAAATGCGCGTGGTAAGATTTGTAATCTCTGTTTCTAAAGCGCCGCCCAGCGGCGGGCATCTTAAGCAAGTGGATGCCAGTGGGTGTGGTGGCATACCGTAAGCTGGCGCAACTGTAGCATACTTTCAGGCGGCGGCAGCTAAAAGAAAAGAAAAATGTATTGCATGCTGCTTTTTGGCATAAATTTGCAGAAAACGTGAGTGCAAAGGCAAATGAGTTTGCTTTCTTGTAGTCGGACGTCGAGTGTGTGTGTGTGTGAGTATATTATATGTAAGTTTGTGTGTGCTTGTGTAGTTCCGCTTCCTGTTTACCCCTTTTAGTCACCCACATCTTGATGTTATTTTGTTGTGCTTGTGCAGCAGTTTGTTCTGCAGTTCAACGCAAAATTATTGTTTTCGTTTTGCTTGGCAAATAAAACGTAGACATAAGCAGCTGCCGTTGATCATTTAGCATATATTATATAGACAGAGAGAGCAACAGCAAACGATTCCTAACAAAGGTTATGTCAATTGTCCTCCCCAACAAATGTTTGCTGCTTTCTAAAATAATATGGACGTAGATGTAGTAACTAACAGTACATTCAAATGGCTCAACGATATTAACTATCAGCTTGCTAACGAGAGGGCCAAAGCTCGACCCAATTTAGGAACCGATTTCTTTAAACTAGCAGTTGATTAGTTCCAGGGCGCCAAATGCTTGGTTTGTCAAAACTTAGCTTTGGGTCTTGGACACCATAATCTTCAACCCATTCTATGCGTTCAACATAAATATTTATATTGATCTTACGTCGATTAAAAGACATTTTGACATTTATTTGAATTAAGTTTTAATAAATTTATCAAGAAATAAATTCTTCAAAACATTTTGACTGTTGTTATGAACATAATTGATTTTTTAAGCAGTTTTTAGGAATTTGCTGTTATGAACCAAAAATACACATAAAATATTTTAGTTTTGTCATTTTTCTTATCATACTTTCATTTGTATCCTTGACTAACACACAAAAATGTTCCATAAAAGTTTCGTATGTCATATTTTATTTTAATTTCCGTTTTGTTTGGCCATTCGCTTATACTTATTTCCAATACACGCTCGTTTTTATAGCATATAAATACGTACATATATATTTTTTTTGAAGCCACTCGCATTGTATCTATGCCATTGCCAGGACAAAGCACTTTCGGCACCCATTTTAACTTGCCACCCTGCAACACATCGTTGCGCTGTTTCACGTATGTAGGCCTTTTTTGTTTGTTCCATTTTATACGTAAATAAAAACGTTAAATGTTTTTTTAACGTGCGGCACTTAACACTCGGGACAATTTAAAGGCAATTGAGCACAACAACAATGGGCAACAAAAATAAAAAAAAAGCCAAAGCTATACTGAAACATGTATACTGTATATACAAATGTATACATATTTATGTATTTATTTTCTTTATATAAATGTACATATATGTATGTGCAATAACAAACATATATCTACGTGAACATTCTACTTATGTTTATGTGTTATAGATTGCGCTCCTTTCTCCTTTTTATTTTTAATATCCTTAACCAATCAATATGCTCGTAAAGTTGAGCAATACATATATGTATATATCTATATGTGTTTTTAACTGACATAAAGAGGCAACTCCGACATTTTATATATTCTTGATCGGTTTGTTTGTTTTGCACGTTTAAAGGTGGCTTTTTGTACATTCTTTGTTTTTTTGTATTTTTAACTAACCAACTTTAACTAAACGTTTTGACAGATTTTACACTTTTATTGATTAATAGTAAAAATATAATAACAACACATCAATTTTTAATATATAATTGATAAGCTATGAAAATTGAACTTAAAACCTTATAGCATAAAATATTTGTTCACGTTTATAATTAATTAAGAAAATGCATGAATAATATATTAAAAATGTTTTTAATTCTTGCAGATATTTTTTGACCTATTGCCAGTATCCTTCATTAAATCATCTTTATTTTTTTAATCCAAAAAAATAATAAAATGTATATCATATATAAAACTTTTATAATTAAGAAAATGCATGAATAATATAGTTAAAATGTTGTTAATGGTTGCTGAAGATTTTACTGAAGTTGGCAGTATCCTTTCATTAAATAATCGTTTTTTTTTAATTCATAAAAAATAATATAAAGTATATCATATAAAAAAAATTTATTTTTGCCCTTTAAAGATAATTAAGAAAATGCATGGTTAATGTTATATAAATGTTTTTAATGCTTTCTACCAATGAAACCAGAGACGATGGCAGTATCCTTTCATTAAAAAATATTTTTTTCTTTTTCTAAATCAATAAAAAATAATATAAAGTATATCATATATAAAGCATAAAATATTTGTTCACGTTTATAAATAGTTAAGAAATTTCATGAATAATATAATAAAAATGTTGTTAATAGTTAGTAAACATAGATATAAAGATAAAGTTGGCAGTATCCTTTCATTCACTAAATAATCTTTTTTTTTTAATTCATGAAAATAATATAAAGTATAAAAATAAAAAAAGTATTTTTTTTGAACGTTTCTATTACAGAGTACCTTCTGATCAATCATTTCAGACTTGCACATTTTTTGTTCACTTATTTCCATTATTATTTGACCATTTTGCTAGCCGGCCCTCGTAAATTAATGTAGATTTTAGCCCATATACACCTTCTCCCTCTCACCCACCCACAAGCATCTTGCCACATTTTTTATGTCTTAAACAATAAATTGTCAATTGATTTTTGCGCTCATTTATTGTGCTCATGTTTGCCGGCAATATATTTTCTTACATATATTATTTTCTTGCTGGCATGTATTGTTGTTGTTGTTGTTGTTGTTGTGTTGATTCTTTTATGTATTTTGTCAATGTCATGAAATATGGCTGAAGATGGGACAAAATATGCTTGGACCTTGATCTCCTTACCCCACTTCCCCTTATCTTGTTAGGTGTGTTGTTGTTGTTTGGGGTCTTTCTTTACTTTGCTTTTCAGAGGAATCATAAAAATAGCAATTTATATATTTATACAGAAGTTATCATCAAATAGCGTTGCTTTCATTTCAATTATGTCGGTGAAGGCTGCTGCAGATTAAAAAACATACTTCATTCTACATATGTATATGTATATGTGTGTGTATAAATGTTTTTATTATTCGTTGACAAAGAACTTTTGCAGTATGCGGGGGCTGGGGTGTTTGGGATGAGAGGTAAACATGCATGTGTTATGCCTATGGCAATAATATTGTAATAAAAAATTGTTTGCATTGAAAACAGAAGTGCAAAATATGCCAGCATTGTGGCACGGCTGCCTGCCTCATCATTTCTCTTCTCATTCCCAACACTTTGCCACATATAAAGTCGGGTTGAATGTTTATTTTGTGATTGATAAAAAATAAATGTTTGGTTGTTGTTGTCGTTGTTGTTGTTGCTGCTGACGCTGTTGCGGCTTTTGTAGCCAGTTTTTAAAGGTGCACACCTATTATTATTATTATTTTTTTATACATATCGTCAATGACAGCTGCGGGTTCTCGGTGTGTGTGAGTGCGTGTGTGTATGCTTTTGTTTATTGCGTTGGAATTGCTGTGGCCTTGGGTTATTTGCAGCAGGTCCATTAACTACTTCTATGAGAATTTTGCATGTGTTCCAGAAAAGTCAGGAAAGAGTCCAAAATAAGTAATGGAAACTTATAAGCATTACACATTGGACAACTTTAGATAAAAAAATCATCAATAAGGGAGAATAAATAAATTTGAGTAAAATTATTTCTAACTTTTAGTTATCAATTTATTCTGTCTGCTATTCGGTGATGATGAGAAAAGACTCCAAAATAAGTAAACGAAACTTATAGGCATAAAACATTGGACAATTTAAGATAAAAAATAAAAACATCAATAAGAAATAATGAGCCACATTATTTATGTTTAGCTTTACAAAGTTAAACAGTATTTAAATTAATGAAAGTAACATAGTGTTAAACTTTATTGTATTTCAATTTCGATAAAAAAGTGTCCAAAATAATTAAACGAAACTTATAAGCATAAAGCATTGGACAATTTTAGATAAAACATAAAAAACATCAATAAGAAAGAATGCATCACATTATTTTTGTTTAGCTTTACAAAGATACACACTATTTAAATTGATTAAAGTTATATTCTAATTAACTTTATTGTATATTCTATAACATATTCGATAGATAAGAGTCCAAAATAAGTAAAGGAAACTTATAGGCATAAAAGTAACATCGTGTTAAACTTTATTGTATTTCAATTTCGATAAAAAAGAGTCCAAAATAAGTAAACGAAACTTATAAGCATAAAGCATTGGACAATTTTAGATAAAACATAAAAAACATCAATAAGAAAGAATGCATCACATTATTTATGTTTAGCTTTACAAAGATACATAATATTTAAATTGATTAAAGTTACATCATAATTAACTTTATTGTATTTCAATTTCGATAAAAAAGAGTCCAAAATAAGTCATCGAAACTTATAGGCATAAAAGTAACATCGTGTTAAACTTTATTGTATTTCAATTTCGATAAAAATGACTCCAAAATAAGTAAACGAAACTTATAGGCATTAAACATTGGACAATTTTAGATAAGAATAAAAACATCAATAAGAAAGAATGCATCACATTATTTTTGTTTAGCTTTACAAAGTTAAACAGTATTTAAATTAATGAAAGTAACATCGTGTTAAACTTTATTGTATTTCAATTTCGATAAAAAAGTGTCCAAAATAATTAAACGAAATTTATAAGCATTAAACATTGGACAATTTTAGATAAAAATAAAAACATCAATAACAAACAATTTATTACATTATTTATGTTTAGCTGTACAAAGTTAAACAGTATTTAAATTAATAAAACTAACATCGTGTTAAACTTTATTGTATTTCAATTTCGATAAAAAAGAGTCCAAAATAAGTAAACGAAACTTATAAGCATAAAACATTGGACAATTTTAGATAAGAATAAAAACATCAATAAGAAAGAATGCAACACATTATTTATGTTTAGCTTTACAAAGATACATAATATTTAAATTGATTAAAGTTACATCATAATTAACTTTATTGTATTTCAATTTCGATAAAAAAGAGTCCAAAATAAGTCATCGAAACTTATAGGCATAAAAGTAACATCGTGTTAAACTTTATTGTATTTCAATTTCGATAAAAATAAGTCCAAAATAAGTAAACGAAACTTATAAGCATAAAGCATTGGACAATTTTAGATAAAACATAAAAAACATCAATAAGAAAGAATGCATCACATTATTTATGTTTAGCTTTACAAAAATACATAATATTGAAATTGATTAAAGTTACATCATAATTAACTTTATTGTATTTCAATTTCGATAAAAAAGAGTCCAAAATAAGTCATCGAAACTTATAGGCATAAGAGTAACATCGTGTTAAACTTTATTGTATTTCAATTTCGATAAAAATGAGTCCAAAATAAGTAAACGAAACTTATAGGCATTAAACATTGGACAATTTTAGATAAGAATAAAAAACATCAATAAGAAAGAATGCATCACATTATTTTTGTTTAGCTTTACAAAGATACACACTATTTAAATTGATTAAAGTTATATTCTAATTAACTTTATTGTATATTCTATAACATATTCGATAGATAAGAGTCCAAAATAAGTAAAGGAAACTTATAGGCATAAAAGTAACATCGTGTTAAACTTTATTGTATTTCAATTTCGATAAAAAAGAGTCCAAAATAAGTAAACGAAACTTATAAGCATAAAGCATTGGACAATTTTAGATAAAACATAAAAAACATCAATAAGAAAGAATGCATCACATTATTTATGTTTAGCTTTACAAAAGATACATAATATTGAAATTGATTAAAGTTACATCATAATTAACTTTATTGTATTTCAATTTCGATAAAAAAGAGTCCAAAATAAGTCATCGAAACTTATAGGCATAAGAGTAACATCGTGTTAAACTTTATTGTATTTCAATTTCGATAAAAATGAGTCCAAAATAAGTAAACGAAACTTATAGGCATTAAACATTGGACAATTTTAGATAAGAATAAAAACATCAATAAGAAAGAATGCATCACATTATTTTTGTTTAGCTTTACAAAGATACATAATATTTAAATTGATTAAAGTTACATCATAATTAACTTTATTGTATTTCAATTTCGATAAAAAAGAGTCCAAAATAAGTAAACGAAACTTATAGGCATAAAAGTAACATCGTGTTAAACTTTATTGTATTTCAATTTCGATAAAAATGAGTCCAAAATAAGTAAACGAAACTTATAAGCATAAAGCATTGGACAATTTTAGATAAAACATAAAAAACATCAATAAGAAAGAATGCATCACATTATTTATGTTTAGCTTTACAAAGATACATCACTATTTAAATTGATTAAAGTTATATTCTAATTAACTTTATTGTATATTCTATAACATATTCGATAGATAAGAGTCCAAAATAAGTAAAGGAAACTTATAGGCATAAAAGTAACATCGTGTTAAACTTTATTGTATTTCAATTTCGATAAAAAAGAGTCCAAAATAAGTAAACGAAACTTATAAGCATAAAGCATTGGACAATTTTAGATAAAACATAAAAAACATCAATAAGAAAGAATGCATCACATTATTTATGTTTAGCTTTACAAAGATACATAATATTTAAATTGATTAAAGTTACATCATAATTAACTTTATTGTATTTCAATTTCGATAAAAAAGAGTCCAAAATAAGTCATCGAAACTTATAGGCATAAAAGTAACATCGTGTTAAACTTTATTGTATTTCAATTTCGATAAAAATGAGTCCAAAATAAGTAAACGAAACTTATAGGCATTAAACATTGGACAATTTTAGATAAGAATAAAAACATCAATAAGAAAGAATGCATCACATTATTTTTGTTTAGCTTTACAAAGATACACACTATTTAAATTGATTAAAGTTATATTCTAATTAACTTTATTGTATATTCTATAACATATTCGATAGATAAGAGTCCAAAATAAGTAAAGGAAACTTATAGGCATAAAAGTAACATCGTGTTAAACTTTATTGTATTTCAATTTCGATAAAAATAAGTCCAAAATAAGTAAACGAAACTTATAAGCATAAAGCATTGGACAATTTTAGATAAAACATAAAAAACATCAATAAGAAAGAATGCATCACATTATTTATGTTTAGCTTTACAAAGATACATAATATTTAAATTGATTAAAGTTACATCATAATTAACTTTATTGTATTTCAATTTCGATAAAAAAGAGTCCAAAATAAGTCATCGAAACTTATAGGCATAAGAGTAACATCGTGTTAAACTTTATTGTATTTCAATTTCGATAAAAATGAGTCCAAAATAAGTAAACGAAACTTATAGGCATTAAACATTGGACAATTTTAGATAAAACATAAAAAACATCAATAAGAAAGAATGCATCACATTATTTATGTTTAGCTTTACAAAGATACATAATATTTAAATTGATTAAAGTTACATCATAATTAACTTTATTGTATTTCAATTTCGATAAAAAAGAGTCCAAAATAAGTAAACGAAACTTATAAGCATAAAGCATTGGACAATTTTAGATAAAACATAAAAAACATCAATAAGAAAGAATGCATCACATTATTTATGTTTAGCTTTACAAAGATACATCATATTTAAATTGATTAAAGTTACATCATAATTAACTTTATTGTATTTCAATTTCGATAAAAAAGAGTCCAAAATAAGTAAAGGAAACTTATAGGCATAAAAGTAACATCGTGTTAAACTTTATTGTATTTCAATTTCGATAAAAAAGAGTCCAAAATAAGTAAACGAAACTTATAGGCATTAAACATTGGACAATTTTAGATAAGAATAAAAACATCAATAAGAAAGAATGCATCAAATTATTATTGTTTAGCTTTACAAAGATACATAATATTTAAATTGATTAAAGTTACATCATAATTAACTTTATTGTATTTCAATTTCGATAAAAAAGAGTCCAAAATAAGTCATCGAAACTTATAGGCATAAAAGTAACATCGTGTTAAACTTTATTGTATTTCAATTTCGATAAAAATGAGTCCAAAATAAGTAAACGAAACTTATAGGCATTAAACATTGGACAATTTTAGATAAGAATAAAAACATCAATAAGAAAGAATGCATCAAATTATTATTGTTTAGCTTTACAAAGATACACACTATTTAAATTGATTAAAGTTATATTCTAATTAACTTTATTGTATATTCTATAACATATTCGATAGATAAGAGTCCAAAATAAGTAAAGGAAACTTATAGGCATAAAACATTGGACAGTTTTAGATAAAACAAGATCATCAATAAGAAAGAATGCATCACATTATTATGTGCATGTTTTGCTTTTACAAAATTAAGGAGTATCAAAAGTAAATTAAGCAATTTAAGTAAAATCAATCCTGAGTGCTTAAGCATCTCAGTATATGTTTTTTTTTTGTATAGATATTCTATCTTGGTCCCAAGTAATAACGAGAGCTAAATGAAAAACGTCAATTAAGCTAGTTTATAGATTTTTCTTTTGTCCTTGCTCAACGATGATTTACAATGCCCCAAAAAGCAGTTTACTCAGCCGTTATCTAGGTTATTGCTTACTGTTTAGCATCCATCCAGGACAACTATCTTTGAAGATGGTTTATGACCTTATGCTTGTTTTGTAATCAAGTGGAAGTTGTTGTTGTTTTTTTTTTTTTATGAACTTCCTTTGTAACGTTTGCATTCGATTTAATGCTATTTTTGTTTGCATTCAACATTGTCACCTGTTATGAATGTGTGTGTGTGTGTTTGTGTAAGGGAAAACTCATTTATCGCCCCAATGCAACTGGGAATCCAATTCGTTATAATGTACATACTACTTGGTGTATGCGTGTGGGCGTGGCTGAGGCTGACATTTCTGCTGCTGCTGCTGCTACCATCAATACAATTAAATTTCCATGCTGCTTGATTTTGAACGCTTGACGCATTTTAATTATTTTCATTGAGAATGCTTTATGAAATTCGAGCAAAAGCGAGAGATAAAAGCAGAAGCAAGAACAGGTCCTGCAATCTACTTCCTACCCTTCCATTCCTCTTTATTTTTTGTTTTTGTTTTTTGCATGTAGTTGCCATTATCTGGCGCCTACTTCCGCTGTGTGTGGCAAACGGAAGTGCAACAAAAAAGAGCTCGAAAATGAATGTCATTCATTCATTCGTTCGTTGGCTGGATAGCCTCATGTCCTGTGCGCATGCAATTAAGCGAGAACTTGAAGAGCATGAGTCCCATAGTCGCGATAGTAGTACTCAAGTTCAGTTTTACCTGTTCGCGAAACCGGTCAAGTTAATTACAATCTACAATGTTTATCGGCCCGTTCTTCGGTTTGTTTTATCTCTCTTTCTCTAGCTGCTGCTGCTTGCTTGAACAGAATTAATTCCATGCACTTTACTAGCATTTTTAAATGTTTTATTAAGGGATAAAGTTTCTCTCTCTTTTTGTGTCTTGTCCGTAATTATATAAACGTATATATATATACATATTTTCTTTCACTTTTAATTGTTTCAGGTTAATTAATATTTCAGCCAACTTACTGCAGAAGTTTCTGCAGTTCATTCAAGTTCCCTCGTCGCATTCATTTAACGGCTTTTCCTTGACCACATTAAAATCAACCAAAGGTAGTACACCCTATATACATACATACATATATATATCTATGTTTACTTATTCTCTGCAGTTTTAATGGACTGCACAGGGACTCGACGGTTATGCTAATGGCTCGCACTTTTTTATGTTTTATAGGCGCCCCAGTTTATTACATCAAAGTCTAGTTTTCTCTTTCTTTCTTCGGCTCGAATAGCATCTGCATAAATCTTCATTAGCGCCTTCGTAATGCGTTTATGGTCTAGACACGGAAAGGCAGTTTTAATAATCACGTTTTATTCATTCAATTATCACTGAAATGGCGAGCCAAATGGTATTGATATAATTCTTGGACAGAAAAATACAAACAAATATATTAGGTGCGTTCATTTATTTTCCAAAAATACAGTTTCAAAACCTTTTAAGCAACATAAATTTAAGATAAAATAAATTGATTTAAATGATAATGCCTCATTAAATGCTTAATTGTGTTCATAATTACATCAACCTTTTTTTTTTCGTTTCCCTTTACCTTGCACAAATTTAAAAAAGGCAGAAAACTTTTAGTATCTGAATTGGCTTTTCACAAGGGACAATGTACGAGCCGCAGTATGATAGCAATCTACATTGTTTTTTTTGTCTGCTTTTCATGCCAAGGAAATTAACCACTTGTCAAACGCCTTTTTCGAACTAAAAAACACTAGCAAAACTTGCATATAATAAAACATTTTGTTTTGTTTGTTAATCAAAAATAAAGAAAAATGACTAAAATAAATCTGCTTTGGCTGCCAAATGGATCAAAGTATAATTTCTAAGCATAAACTCATAATCATACACATACATATGTATGTGTGTTGTGGTTGGTTGGACCCTAAATTATCAACAGCTTGAGGCACTGACTTTCACTTGCTAAACAATATTGCGTATACGCAATGTAGCGGCCCTTTAAACAAAAAAGGAGGAGCGGACACATGACACAGCAGTTGGCCCAAATCATTTGTTGTTGTCCAGTGGCTTTTGGGCTGCCTTTTTATTATCTCATGAATGCTAAATGCCCCGGCTATAATAGGGCCCCATTCGGTGCCACAGACACACGCACACATGAGTCGTATGTAAAAATCTACAGCAATATCTTATATAATTTATCATACAACTGTCGCGTGCGCGCGCGTGTGTGTGTGTGAGGGGGCGCAGCTTGAGGGTTTCTGACTTTTTTGTGTGGGCACGAAAGATGAAGAGGAGACACATCACAGCTTCTACTAACAACAACTACAACTGGTTTTTGGTTGGCATGCTTGTGGCTTAGCCTGACCCATTATTCCACTTATTCACGTTGAAGGCATTCACTCAGTCAGCCAGACAGCCAGCCAGTCAGTCAGTCAGTCGACGTCGTTATCATGCTGGGATTGCAATTGCCTCCCATCTAATAAACCTTTAAATAGCTAACCGGGATACATTAATCTTCTGTGCAGCTTGTCACACCAGCAGTAGATTTTGGTTAACATTGCAATTGCGATTCAAAATTATTTGAATGTCGTCAAAATTAGCAAATTTTTTTTTATTAAATTGAATTTTTGAATATTTTGATTGTTAAACAATATACATTGTTAAACAGAGTTTCCATTATAATTTAAAACAAAAAAATATTTGTATGATTTTTTGCAAAGAGTAAGTTGAATTCGTTATAAAAAAAAGATGAAATGATACAACTTCAAGAAGCCACTTTGAATTGCGCACGGTTGACGCTGAATCTTCTTTTAAAACTGTGTCGGGTTTGGTCTGATGCGGAATAGAGGGAAAAATGTGTAGCCTTTCCGTGTCAGTGTAATATGGTGGTACATCCGTTGCAAGTAAATGCCATTTGTCGAAATAAATTTCCGTTTTATTTAAATCCACACACGCACACACACATGCGACACACACTCACACAGTTGTGGGCCGGCGGACGCACACAAAACGAGGCTTAAGTGTATATTTTATTATTATTTGGACTGCTTGATGACATTTGTCGTCGCTAGTGGCAAGACCGGATGTCCTTCTCTTTCTCTCTCTCTCTCTCTTTTATTGAATGTGAGTGTGTGTGTGTGTTGGCTTTTGTCTGGCGCATTGCGTATGTTCATTTGTTTTACCCTAACCCTAACCAAATCCAGTTCAGCACCTCTCCTATCCTTGTCCCATTGTTCTCTCACCACAGTCGGTCGCATTTAGTTGCAAAGTTATATAAACAAATGCCTGAAAAACTATTCAATTCAATATAATAACTCTATGTTTGAGTAACTAAAAAAAAAAGTATTTGCATAAATGCACAAAATAAGCCCTGAAATCTATCGCATTCGGCCACAAAACAGCATTCAAAAATTAAGCTGCTGTAGTGTGAAATACTTTGAACTCGGAACACTTGAATCCTTATTGATTAAAGTACTAAAAAATGTAAGGCAAGCAGCTGAAACCTTACTTTTAAAATTGTTGTTTAGCATTGTCTGGTTTCTCTATTTTGTATTTTTAAATTAATTCGTTCGTTTGCATTTATGAAAAATGCCAAAAACATGGTCCTAAAAGTAGAATTGAAGTTTTTTTTTATATTATAGTTAGCTCAACAATCCTGTCACTGACTGAGCGAGTGACCAAAACACTTTTGGCCCGATGTCGTCCCTTCATTTGTTGATGAAAACTCATTTTGACATATAACGTAAATGCTTCATTATTACAGTAGTTTTCAGCAGCAGCCTGCCCTCTCTTTTGGTATATGGGTTACATGCAACATTTGCTGACATGTTTTGCTGGGCTGTGTGTGTTTTGCATATGTTTAAATTTCGAAGGGGGGGGGGGGGGGGGCACATTATATTTTATTGTTTTGTAGACATGTGTTTATTCATGAGTTTGCGCAGGCGAAGGACTTTAATGTTTCGCTTTAACTTTAGAACTTCGATGATTTCGCTTGCGGTGGTAGAGCCCACACACTTAAAATAATGAGCGCTTAATTTAACACTTGAAAGCCACAAAAAGAGTGAGCAGAGGGGGAAAAAAAAAGAAAAATAATGCCCTTCCTTGGACCAGAGATAAGCGCAATCATTACGCTCGATTAAGCCCATCGAAACGCTGCTCATTGAATAGAAAGAGAGAAAATCGAACATTTGAGCTGGGGCTGGTATCGTGATTGATTTGAAATTGGTTAGCGCTGATTTCACACAACGTTGCAGCGCGTCGGACTTATTTTTCATCAATTTTATCTCATTTCAGGCACAATAAAATGCAAGGTAAAAACTAATTCGTCTGTTAGACTTTAAAATGTAGCGGAAATTTATTCAATTATAAACAGTGAACAACAGCCTTTGATCTAGAGTCACCAAATGTGATGCCAAGAGTTGCGTGCAGAAAACTTCAACGTTTCCTCGAAACACAATTTATAAAAAAACTCAGATCCCACGGGAAAAAAGCTTGTATAGCAAAAATGGTCAATATGTAGTCTAATAAATTAACATGTAAAGAAATATATATAAAAAAAAATATAAATATATATATATATATATATATATGTGTGAAGTAGTAAGTGGATAACAGTTATTGACAAACCCAAAATAAATTGTTATGTCAGAACATTTAGTAAACGTAGACGACCGCCTGCAAACAGCAAGACGGCAAAATCGCGTCGGATTTCTGCCTTATATATATGCTTGGTAAACGTTAGAACAACTTGGGAATTACAAGCGGAATGTTGCTAAAAGGCACACTTATTCTCGTATATCTTTCACAGTTTTAATTTAGTGCCATGATAGGTGATAAAAACCCGGACAAAGAAAATTGATACAAATTTTGGATGCCACGCCTCGTTTCCTCGAATCACGATGACAGTTCATTTGGTGAACACATAACGACCTCCTGCAAACAGCAAGACGGCAAACTCGAGTCAAATTTCTGCCTTATATATATGCTCAGTAAACGTTAGAACAACTTGGGAATTACAAGGCAACCTTTATTCGAATTTTGAACTATCTATTGGTAAATAAAGTAAGAATATAAATATTAAAGCTATAATAGTAAGCATTTTTACTTTTACTAATATTGCTGTGACTCAATTAAGAAAAAAAAGTAAAAAAAATATTGTTGATATTTGTCAAAGAAGATTGATTAAAGTGTAGACATTAGGCAGAAAGCGGACTGCTGCTGATTCGTGTCATCTTTCATAGTGCCAAGCGCTGTAAACTGAAAACAGAGTGGCAGAAAGCGGCTTTTGCACTTGGAAAACCTGACAATGATAACTTATGCTTTTCCATTATGTTCAAATTGGTATCGTTATATCAACAATAACCATATTAATATTATTATTATTGAAATATTTCATCAAATTGTCCATTATGTAACTCAAATACAGTAATAAACACAGAGAATTTATTCAATCTTTGTCCCACCTTTATACAAGTCAGAAATAATATTTTTGGTAACGCTAAACCTTCTTCCTGTTTTGTAAACGTCAGCAAAGAAAACATTAATAAAATAATTGAGTATTTAAAACAGACTAACATTAACCACCAAATAAAAAAAAAACAATAAATCGACGGTCTTTGCTTTCGGCTTGACCTGCGGCCGCTAAGATTTTACGTAGAATACGTTCCATTTTAAATTTATCAAACAAAAAAGACGTTATGACAAAACAATGAAATTGAAATGAGTAAAACATATTTTGAAATTCAACACCGCGATTTTCATTGAAGATTGAATGTAGTTTCCATAAATTCCAAGAAGGATAAACAAATAAAATAACTTATGCAGATTTACTTGTCCACGCCAAGACAACAAAAGCGAAAGTCACAACGCGCAGCATTTGGCAAAAAAATATGTTTATAGCTGACTGTGTGTGTGTGTGTGTGTATGTTTACACGTGCACTTGCATTTGTATTTGTGGGTGTGTATGTGTGTGTGTGTGTGTGTGTGTGTGCATCACTCAAATATGCAAATTAGCTTCTGAAACTTAATCGTGGACTTTGGACCCAGCTCAGGCGCCGGGAATACACACACACAGCCCAAGCCAAGTTCTTGTATTTAGGTTAATGAATAGGCAAACTTTCGACAACCTCAATGTGCAAAGTTTTTCAAGTTTTCTCAACAGTTTTACCAAGCATAACCAGCCAGACGACAGACTTCTAAAGATGGACACGTTTGCGATTTCGAACAAATATTATAAATTATATTTAGATTTAAGGAAAACAATATTTATTTGAACAAGAAAACAATATGTTTTTTATTTTCTGATTGCAAGTTATTATTATAATAATTGCTATATATTCTCAAACAAGTCGTGCTTCACGACAAACTAAAAATCACGAAACGCGCTCAACTCTTAAGGTTGACGCTGACGATTTTAAACTGTCGCCTCAGCGCAAAGGTAAATGTAATGAAAACGGATAATAAAACGATGTCTGAGGTACAACTGTTCACGGAGAGCGCGCGCAGAGAGGGCAGAGTGGTAGTTTTGTGTGGCATTATCAAGAGAAATATGTAAAAATGTGAAACTTGTGTTTGTGTTTGAGTTGCAGCTTGAGAGACCAACTTGAAGGCGCCCAGCTTTTGAATATTTGAGAATATTTGGCTGTTGGTAGTTGTAGCAGGAGCTGGCGTCGTCTCTAAGCCTATTAAGGACATCAAACAAACATTTTGCAAAATTAAATGGCATGCAAGGCAAGCACATGTGCCTGGTCCACGAATCTTTCGACTCCTTCTTTGCCTTTTTGCCTTTTGTATAAGTTTGCACAAAATATTTCAGATATTATGTCACACTTAAGGGATGTCCTCGCCATTTATGACCGCACACACACACACACACACACACACAGGGCGCCCAAGCCCAAGGGTTTGACTGGGATTTGAAGACGAGCTTTGTCGGAATTTGCTAAACATTTTAAAATATTTATGAGCTATTAACACTTGGGCAATACCCACCAGCACTCGAGTGTTCATATTACCATTTCCCCTACATCTTCCTACAGTGAGTATGTAAAAATCTATGAAAATGCCTGACTGCCTGATATATGAACTGTTGCGGTCATTTCAAAGTTATTTATTACTCGCTCGGCTTGCACAAAGATAAACTGTTTCGTTTCGACGATATGGCTTGTGGTGCGTTCTTGTGGCAACTACAGGCCGTGCTTCCTATTTTCTCTTCTTACAATTGCACTTCATTAATGTGCCATAAAAATACATAGATCATGTTTATCTATCAAACTAGTAATATTGCCAAATGTGACAAAATATTCTACGATCTCAAGAAAATATGGTGAGAAAAAACAAAACTTAAAATCAAGACCCTTTTCTTTTTGTCATGTTTAAGTATGTCTATCTTGTGCACGGAACTTAAAATGCATCTTTATATATTATGCTCTAAGCAAAACTTGATTAAACTATATCTTTTTAGCTGCCAAAGATCCGGCTGTTTCACAAACTCATCGAATTTTATGCGAACCATAATCAATGTAAAAACTCTGCATACATTCCAATGCATTTTTATGCTTCACCAAACAGCCGCGTACAAAAAGCAAACGCGGTCAATGAACACAGGCCGAGAAAAGCTGCTATATGTATATGTGATACAGGAATATGAGAATAAGCCAAAAAAAAAAAAAACAAAATGAGAAAAGAAGTCGCTGCAGTTATCGCTGGCATAGCCAAAACCAACATAGAACCAGGGAGTCTGCTGCAGCCGAGTATTGGGCGAATTTTGGGGACAGTCGTAACGTTGAAATTCGAGTTGAGTTGCACAGCGGTTTAAGCAAGACCTTTGCCTAAAATTTGCTGTTTATCTTGTCGAGTAGACGAGAAAGAGAGAGCCAGATATTGTCTGGATAGTGCCAAAAAAAAGAATAGAAAACCGTTGGAATATTTTGTTGTTTGCTTTGCGGGCTGCCAACGGCTCGAAAACGGCAAAATATAAAGCAGAAAATGAAGTAGCCACGGCCTGGTGTGCATTTTTCTTATAGTTTTAGGTTTTATTTTTTCAAGTGGTGAAAAACATGCAAACGCTTTGACAGAGCAGAGGGAGAGATAGAGAGAAAACGCCAAGGAAAGTTTTTGGCGCTGGTGAAATTTTTGTGGTCGAGCAAATTTTGTGGGGCTTCGATGAAATTGCTGCCAAATAGGTTACAAGCAATTTTAAGAAGCAAGGGTCGCCTGTTTATGGAGTTGTGTTTTTAGCTGCTTGTTGTTGGTCTTGTTGTGCGGTATTTTGGCCAGCGTTTTTCACTTAGTTCTTCTTCGTCTTCTTCTTCAGATATATATTTTTTTTTATGCTTCTTCCCAATTTTTGGCCAGTAAATGAAACGGAAATATGTTTTGTGGGCTCACTGCACAAGCAACTTAAGCAGTTTGTGCCAAGCAGTTGCTGTGAGGGCCAAAGGGGTGTTGGTTGGGGTCATTTGGTTGCCAAGCGAAGAACTAACTATCGGCTTAAATACAGCAAAAGAATTTCAAGCTACGTTTACATCTCAGGCATGGAAATTTTTCAGTCAGAAAGTTAGTGTGAAAATAGAAGGAAAAATTTCAGAATAGAGCATCTTATAGTCAGCTTGATGCCTTGTACTCATCTGCATTTGTTGCCATATATTCTTTATTCACAAATTTATATTTTCTATTAGTGAAAATTTTTCGGCGCATATCGTAAAATGCAGCCGCTTTTTGGTGATTTGGTGATTTGGTGGTGTTGACTGCACTTAGGCTAATTTAACCACTAAAACAGCTCACACAAACACACAAATGTACAAACATTGTGACAGGCATGCACAAACATGTCAGTCATTTGGCAGCATCGCCATTGTCATTGTTGTTGCTGTTGCTGTTGCCTTTGAAAGCCCGACTTGTCCGGGCAACAAAAAAAAACCACAAAATATTAAAAATTTAAAAAATTATTTAGTTTGATAGTTCAATCAAGTAATTATTGGTTATCGAAGTTCAAATACGCTGGTTGAATATGCATTTTATGAATATAGAAAATAATTGATTTGAGATAAAATTTCACTATATAAAAGTTACTTTAAGTTTTTAAGCTTATAAAAATACTTTTTAAAGTACAGTTTGTCACCTACTTATTGCAATATTTAATATGCCCTGTTTGTCAGCCAATAGTATGTTGCAACAAACGTTGTCGATTATTTTGCAGGAAATTAAAAACCACAAATCTAAAATGTTTGAAATATCCGGTGGAACAATTAATTCATTAATGAATGCAGCGCCGAGCGCTGCGGGGCGTTAACGGGTGTGCGCCCCTCCGTAAGCGGAAGTGTAATCAGTAGCAAAATAAAATGGCGGCTGCTGCAAGTAACGGTTTAATTGTGCATACACATTTCGCTTTTTTTTTTTTTTTGTTCTGCCGCTCATTCGCATCGCATTAATAATTTAAGTAGTTTAATGCATATTGATGATGTTTTAAATGCAATACCAAAAATTCCATTATGTTTTGTTGATTTTTTTTTTATATTCAGTGACATTTGATTAACGCACATATAATGCAATTTAGCAGTGCGACTCCGTTTTGATGTTGCATAATTATTTAATAAGTTTTGTGCATTGTTTATTAAAAAAATAGCATTGAATGTATCGCGATGCGAAAGCCATTGAAATGTGTTAACGCTTCAATTAGTCCGAGCTTATCAAACATTAAATGCCAACTGGGGGAATAACAAAAATAATTCCACATTAATGCACTGCGTTGGAAATGAAAATTAATCAAATACGTACTTAAACAGCATTGAGCTGCATACAATGCCAGGCTTCTATCTAGTATATTTATATAAAAATGGGAATCCCCATTGTGCTAACAATACAAATTGTGTTAATTGCTTGCCCTCGGCTCCAATATGTTAATCATTAATTAAACATTATTTTTAAGCGTGCAACAATTTTTATTTTGTATTGTTGTGCTGTGTCAATTCAGCTTTAAATTTATCTTGTTAAAATTCAATTAATCATTATTAAAGTTGACCCGTCCGTCCGTGGCCTGCCCGATAAGTGCCGCATAATGAGATCGTGATTCTTAATAATTATATTGATTTTTTATTTGATTATTGTCAATTGGTGTGTGCATACAAATTGGCAGCTTTAAAAATTATAATTATGATTTGTATGTACATTTTGGTGGCGCAACATATGCTTTTTATGAAATGCTACACCGAAATAAATGAAAAAATATATATCAAGTAAAATTCATATTTTCAACAACTAAAAAGTAAGTAAAAATGTGTTATGCTTCTAGAAGCTTTTACCCAACATTATTTGCAATAATTTCCACACATTTGTGTCAGTAAAGTGCCTTTGAAAGCTCATTGCAGACAATTTTTGGCAGTTTGGCAATACTTTTGAGAGAGCTGATAGAATCAGACAAAAGAATATTTACTTTTTATATATATGACGTATACGCCCGCGCACAAACGCACACATAAACATATTGACCTGATTTTGGTTATCAATGCAATTTCGTTGTTGTTGTTGTTGTTGCTGCTGCTTGCCACATAGCAAGGCTTTCAAAATTGGTGGAAATGTGGTGTCTGTCTGGTTGTGTTTGGTTGCGGTGCTTATCGGCTGCCAGCTGGCGTCGCTGTTGCTGCTGCTGCTGATGCTGCTGATGCTTCTGATGCTACTGCTGTTGCATGCAATCTGCAATCTGCAACACAATCTCAGCTCTAACAACGGAAAAATGAAGTTATTGGAAAATGACTGTCAGACAGAACATGGCAGTCGGGTGTGGAACGACAGTGTAGAGTAAAAAAGGAGCCTTAGCTTGCCACACACATATATTTGCCACAGCCACAAAATGTTTGGCATCTTCAGGCAGACATTCACTTTGGTTTGATTTTTTTTTGCACTCGGCTTTTGCTTTGTTTGCCGATGCTCGGAAGTTGTTTTGTTGTTGCTTGCCACATGGCAGCACTTTTATTTTTGGGGGGCAAGATTGGCTCATTGGGTAAGCGCAGAAAAGCGTGTCGATAATCAAACGTCAGCATATAAAACTCAATGCTTACTTGCCACTACTACTACTACATCGCCTTCTTCTTCGTCTTTTTCTTCTTCTTAGCTGGACACACACACAATTGTGTGTTTGGGGTCGGGAGGAGTCGTATTTCTTAAGCCAAATGCCAAACATTTTTTACTCTTGACTGGATTTCTTCTGATTTCGATTTGTGGACATTTTGGCCTGGCAGGTTGCATCTTAAGTTTAGAAATTGTGTTTCAACCGTAAATGAGATTTGTAAGTAAATCGTATAAACAATTCGCATTTTTAACGTTTCAATTATTTTTAATGAATTTATGTTTCTTTTGTTATTTTTTCCATGACACTGTTCTATTGTATTCGATTGTTCATTCCAATATCCATTGGCACATTATCTTACTTAACTATCATGAATTGTTTTGACGTTTTGGTATTTTCTTTCTTTCGTTCTTTCTTTTTGTTAAGTCAAAGCGAATGACAAATGCATTGCACGATTGCAATAACTAAGATTGGTTATGTACCTTTCCAAAAAAAATATATTTGTAATAATTTTTGGGCACAGCCCAACTTTTATATTCCATTTCTCTTACCCCTTTCTCGCTCTCTCTCACTCTCTACCTTTTTGTTCTTTTTGTGTGTCACTGTCTCTCCCCAATTCTTGCAATGGCTATTTCCACATTCAAAATTCATTTTTGCTGCATGTTTGCATATCTCGCTGTAGATATTTTCATTGACATGAATTTTGGCTTACACACAAAACCATGGCTGAAAGCTGCGTACAGACAAGTGCCCCGCTATGCCCCCTTTACTCATGCGCTCTATTTTATTCCCTTTGTCTATGGCCCCGCTCGAACCGCTCTTGAGTTGGGGCTTCAGGCTCTAAATAATATTCTGACATTCAATTCGACATTTGTTTTTTGGGTGCTTGTGGCGCTGTTGCAATTCTAAGCGCTGCCGCCACCGGATGTTGCATGCCAATTTTTGGCTGCAGCTTTTCTTGTTGTTGTTGTTGTCGTCGTTGTTGTTACTAGCTGTTGGCTGTTGTCGATGCTGGCGGGGGCTCAACAACGTTTCAGATAATTTATTTTGGCGTCGGCGGCTACTGCCTCTATTTATGGAATTTGTATGCAAACTTTTCGCTTCTGTCTCTCTCGCTCTAATTCTCTCTCGTTCTCGTTTTGCTGTCGCGAACAATTTAAATTTGCCAAAACATTCGACGACAAGTCAAGAGGCGTCTCCACGTGGTGTTAGGTTTAAATGCAAGTCAGCGGCGCATCAGTTTCATTTAAATTCTTTTTCAAGGTTAACAACATTCTTCAATTTCACGTATGAATTCATCATGTTCTCTAACCAACTATTTTATTCAACTTACTTTGATAATTTATTATATCAATTTCATAAAATCAGTTTTTATTGATTTGTATATTTTTTAGCTTCAACTTTTCCCAAACTTATATACAAAAGGTTTTGTCATTCCTCGCCAAAAATTTTACATTTCACCAATGTCCTTTTTTGTCTGCCTGCCTGTCGTCTGTAGCTGCCTGTTATCCTGTTGCTTCAAGCTGCTGCACTCTTATTCAATTGTAAATCACGCAACATTGTAAACATTTGTAAAATGGCTTTAAAGAAACATAAAAAGAGAAGGCGAATCGCTGTATGCTGAATGATGAGACATCAATCACCAGACGGCACGTTTTTCATGCGTTCAACAACAACAAACGCAATGTCAATTTCATTGAATGCTCTTCCTTTCTCGGCCCAGACACGCCCACTCATACAACATGCTCCTTAATGCTAGAGAAATCGCTGCGTTAAAGCTTAAACGTTTCGATTTTTTTTGATTTTTTTTTTTGATTTTTACTATTTTTTACATCTCCCCCCCCACAGAGAGAGCAACTGACAAAAAGTTTCCTTTCGTCTTTGGCTGAAAATGGATCGTTCGCATTCCATTCACCTGCAACATTTTCTAATGACATCAACACAAACAGCAACAACAACAACAACAATATGGCATAAAAACAGCTAAAAAATTTGTTGCTCGCTGTGACATAAAGATTGATTAGTTTTCTCTCATTCTTTGTACCTCATTTCTCGAAATTTCTCTCTCGCTCTCTCTCTCTGTCTCGAACTTTTGGCAAATTTATGCGCTTTCGCTTGATGATGGAGAAGCTTTTACAATGTCGAGCAATATTGCTGCCGGTTTTTATACCCTAACTTCTGCAGCGAAGAGAGGCATGCATTTTTAGAGTTTACTGTTAAATTTCGAGTGTATTAAGCAGTTTAATTTTTAACTTTACAAATCCTTTTTGGAATATGTAACAGTATTAATTTGTTAATTACAATTCAGGGTTGTTCTTTGTTTGGCATTTAAAAAGATTAAATTCAAACCAATTCATTCTCTTGTTTACAGTTGTTTTCTTAACATAATTTGTTGCTTTTCATTTATAAAAAAAAAAGATGTCTCAGTGTGCAAAACACACACATAAAGCTAAACTAACACATACTCGTTTGTATTTGTACAAGTATTTGAGAGCATAATTTGCTTTTAATAAGCGTAAATAGTTGTTAAATGTGAGAAAAGCGCTTCATCATCAGCAGCAACAGCAGCAACAGTAGCAGCAGAAATAATAACACTCCTCTTTGCTTTGAAACATCATTAAGTCGAGTGGCAGTTGCTTAGTTGCCACATGAAGCACATTTGTTGCTGTTTCAACAACAACAACAACTGTCCATTAAATGTGCTGCAAGTGCTGCTCATTATGCGTATGATGAAAGTATTTAATAAACAGTCAGACACTTTTACTTCTCATCTAGTAGCTAAACATTTGTGCCAAAGTTATTAAGTTGTATTCCACGTTAAGACAGCTGAAGCATCCATAAATATGGCATGTCCTGAACATGTTGTATTTCCAAGCTTCACTTGGATCCTTAGTAAATACCTTATGTGGCAGTTGGTCACGCTTTGGGTTCAATGAACTTTGTTTGACATCAAAATCTTAGCTTGACACATGAAACTGAAGTGAAATTGATTACTAGCCAAGCGCAAAATGGAGATTGACAAGGAAAAGTGAAGTACAAAGTATTAAATACACTTCAGTTAAGCTTTAAAAAAGCATTTTTCAATCTCTACTCAAAACTGGAATTTATGTTTTTTTTTCTTAATATATTTTGGGAATAAAATTGTGAAGCCCGAACGTTCCTCTTGTTGGTTGACAATTCAACATTTTCTGATTTTATATTGAAATTTTAATATTGTCATGTTAAATTTATGAATTTAAAAATTTTATTGAATCAATATAGTTTTTTTTTTCTTGCTTCTATATATTTTGTAGCAATAATTTAAAGCGATTTTACAGTATTTAGTTTTTAGTGCCATCGCACCCACAATTTGTTGCGCACAAAAATTAATTAATAAATCACATCTCTAATGTCGAAACAAATTGAAATACATTGATTGCATTTGCAAGCAAAAACACATTGAAAATTTACTAAGGGCTATTTTCATATTGGTGCGGCGTAAGAGCAGTGTTGTTAAAGTAAGGTGAGGGAAAACAATGGAAAAACACAAACCCCAAGCGGGGGCAACTGGTAAATGAAGTTTCACGCTAAAATGAATTACAAGCAAATACAAAAGCGCAAACAGTGAACGCGATCTTGCTTGAGGGTGAAACAACTGAAAAATGAGGAAAAGGCAAAGTTAAAATTCGCGCTGAAAAAAAAAAAACAAAACATTTTATAGCCAGATATAAAAACGAAAAGAGAGGGAGAGAGGAGAAAACTATAGAGCAGCTAATTTGCGCGTTGCTGGCAAATCAAAGAAACATTTTGCGCATTGCAAGCTTCGTGTTTTATTGGGTCATTTCGAAGAATAAGAAAACGATAGGGCCAGCCGAAACGTAGAGAGGAAAAAGGGAGTAGAGGAAAAAGGTAGTCTCGGGAGCACACTTTGGATGGCATACGAAATCAATTTCCTGTTGGCTGCTTGCGCTGAATCGATTTGAGTTTGGTTAACCTGCCAAAGTTGCAGACATAAAAATCTCGACAAAAAACAAATAACAACAACAAAAAACAACAGCAAAAAAAAAAAAAACAAAGGCAACAAACTTTTGTGAACGAACGATGGAAACAAACAAATTTTAACAGGATTATCGTAGGTGTTCCAGGAATTGTGTGGGCGTGGCCCTGGGCCCTGATGGCCTACAATTGTAACGAAAACTTTTTGCCGCTTCTGTTTTTCCTGTTTGGATTTCCGGTTTGTACATGTGTGCGTGTGTGTGTGTGTGTGGCCTTTATACGCTTAAATAAATCAAAAATTTATATTTATTTCTATTGTTTGCAATACAACTTGATTATTTGTTGCTGTCGCTCTACTTCGCTTGTCGTTTTGTATTTTCTTGTCATAGTTTTTTTTTTTTGGCGAACCACTTTTGCGTTACATAATCAAATCGACAAAGACGACCATCGACAGAGACCGCACAACACAAATAATATTACGCATACGCCGCATTTGCCACTCATTTGTTGTTGTTAGCCCACAGGCAACAACAAACTAAAAAGAAAAGGGTTTTCCATTTACTTTTGTTTGCTATTGTTTGGATTTATGTTCGTATCTGTGGCACTGTGTCAGGGCTGGACAACAATTAGGCAGTGCAGCTGAAGCAAAAACGACAAAATCAACAATAACAACAACAACAACAACAAGCGCATCAGCAGCGACTACAACGACAGCATTATGAATACGATCCGAGCAAATAATTAGCAGTTTTTGTATGTGTTTACCCTTATAAGTAGCCTACGGTTTTTTTTTATGAGCTCTTGAGGCTTGAATGAAATATCCTATTTGAAGAAAAGACGAAAAATATTGAATTATTACTTACCAACTATTTTACTTTTATTACTTTTGACACATAATTTATTAACTAAATTTAAATCTTTTAAATAATTTTTTTTTATATAGTTTTTTTTAGTTTATTTTTTATTCATATTTGTGTTAATGCTATACCTGTTAGAGTATTAAATGCTCTACATACAGCTTATCTGTCATTTGTTATTTTTCTTCTGCTTGTTATCATTCTCATCATCGTATTGTTTTCATTTGCCTTTTGGGCAACTTAATTTCTGGGTTTTTCTTTTTTTTTTTTGTCTCTTAATGTGTGCACAAGTTTGGAAAAGAAAACCGGGCCACACAAAAGTTGTGAAGCAAGTGTGCTTTTGTTTTTCACTTGTTTGTCAATCATAATTTGCTAAATTGAGCTTTAATTGACCTATTTGGAGAGACTTGATTGCAACGAATCAAATGCCAAAATGGTTGAATATTGTGACACGAATAGAGAGCCAACTATTTATTTATTAATTATGCAACTTATTTAAGCCTTGGCATCAAGATTTAAGCTCTAATTGAAACACTGTGTAATGCAAACAATCATTAAATCGAGTTTACAATCAAATGCTTTAATTGTTGCCTAAATATATGGTTTCTGGCTTAAGGACAGACACATTTAATCATATTTAATTCGTAATTTATTGGCTTTTCGACTTAAGACAAAAGTTTGGAAATTCTGCCTGCCTTTTTGGTTGCTGTCAATTTTTCACCCCTTTTGCTTCATGAATATTGAAATAATATGTTTGACCTTACCAAAGCTTTGGTTCATAAGCAGGCAGACAAAATGTTCGCCACTGCTCACAATTGAGAGAGAGAAGTTTTGGCATCGAAAACTACAACTTGCTTTTCAGAATGCAATTAAAATTTTCGGCACAAAAATCCCTAGCCAAAGCCAATGAACTCGTTCTTGCCACTTGCCAGCAAGCAGTTGTATGAGAGAGAGAGAGAGAGAGTTGTAGGAGGTGAAGTAAGAAAAATGCCTGTGCTTGATTTATGAGAGCATTTTTCGTCCAACAAAATTTTACAACAAGCGGCGGCATACAAAATTAAGCAAAAGCGTAATACAATATATATACAAAATATGCTGCGAAAAATTTCATAAAACACATAAAACTGACATGCTTAAAGCGGGGGGGTTAAAAGAAAAAAAAAATAGTGCAGCTTGCACGTCTTATAAACAGAAAATTATGAAAAGCCAGCTTTTTTAAAGGAGGGTGAGGGGTGTTGTAGTAGTTGAGGCGCAGGCTGTTTGTGAAAAATGACGGCGCACAGACAGTGGCTGCTAAATGTATAAGTATGTGTTTGTGTGTGCAACAACAATTTTCTTCATGAATATTAGATGAATGAACGGCAACGCAGTGCGAGCCAAACTAAGCCAAAGGACAGTCGTCCTGGTGCTGGAAGGCTTAAGTTGCTCAACGGCGGCTAAAATGAGCCCGTTGAAGAAGGGGACGGAGAGCAGCAAGTTGTAGTAGTGAACTGCTCGAGGGCATGCGGTCGGCATAATAAATAATGACCGGCATTCCTTTGTTGTAATTGAAAATGTTGGTCATTCCCGAGCGCTCGTGGGCTAGTGGATTGAGGGTTGAGGGAGTAAGAAAAAGAGTCGCGACGCCTTTTGCCTTAAAGCAAAAATGATTGCCATACTTTGGTGCAGTTAGTAGAGTTGTCCGTGGCAACGACTACGCCGTCCATGTTGCACTTCGTCCAGCAGCCAAGCAGCATTATCAAACTTAAGCTCGCTTTCACGTACTTTTTCAAAATTCAAAACAGGCGCCAGTGGGTTACAAATACAACAACAACACGCCTCTGATTCTGATTCTGACGCTGATTGGTGGCTTAAACGCCGGAGCTTGTGTACATTCGATCGGGAGAGAGACAGAGACAGAGATAGAGAGGAGCTAAAAACCTGAGGCTGTATCATGCATAATTATGCAGGCGAACGCTGTCGTCGCGCATTAAAAATGAGCCAGAAATTGATATCCCGCCCCCATTGCCATTTGCAGTGATAAATTGCAGTTGCTCAAAGTGTAGCTGGATTTTTATAGTACTTCTTCTTGCATTTGTTGGCTGCCTTTCATTGATTGGCAATTGCAATGCCAAAAACATTTTGATTGATTTATGCGCATAAATATATATTTTTGGTCCTGAGTTTGATGCTCAACTAACATACGAATAGAGAATAATCAGCAGGATGGTCTTATAAGTTTAAAGCTTATCAAAAATGTTAATGGATAAAATGCATAAGCCTTCGCCTTAATACCAAGTAGAAACTTAAAATCGTCTTAGCCTGAAATAATAATTTAATATATATATTTCCCTCGCCACATTTTCGATATCTGAGTAGGCTTAAGCAATCGAAGTATCGTAATCCAACGTTGTTGTTTGGCTTTTGGTTATGTAAAATCAAATAATCCGTAGCTAATTGTGTTTGTAATCAACTAAATGGCCGACATTTGCCATCTAACGAGTCGAGACTCCTCTGGCTTCGAGATTCGCTTAAGAGTCACGATTGAGCCCAATAAGCAAACACAAATAACCAAATACACACAATTCGAGTTAGCTTACTTACTGCCAGTGTTTACATAACCGCACTTAACCTAAACTGTCTGAGGGGCAAGACTTGCGTACCACTTCTCCTGCCACTTCTGGTTGCACGTCCGGATCGCTTTCCGCTCTCACACTCCGGCCGTGTAATTAATGACGTTTTCAATGGGAAAGCAAAAAAATAGATAAAAAGCAAATTTACATCAACGAGGAAAAACAAACAAACAACAGTTTTGTTCGACTAGACTAGAGGTCGTCCTGTCGTGTCCTTGTATCCTTGTTGCTTCTGCTATTTTGGCTATCAACGCCTCGGACGCTTTGTCATCATTTCATTACGTTGCAGAAAGAAGCCTTCTCGTTTCGCTTTCCCTTTCCCTTTCTCTGCCTTTTTCTTTTTTGATAATTTGTCTTTCAGGTGCGCCTTGAAATTTGTCAACAATTTGGCCCACAAAACTTGAGATTTCCCCAAGCAACAAAAAAAAAGTCCCTAACAACAACAAAAGCCAACCGGGCTACAAATGAGGCAACAGCAGTTGTCGCATGACTCAGCATCTGTTGTTTTCGCCTCCCAATTTAATAGAGGCTGCTCTTAACAAAATATGATTTTATGCTACATAAAATTATTGGAATAATTTTAAATTCGAATTTAGAAACAAATTTAATTTAATTGGCCATTAGTTGGTTCTAGGTTAAAGTCTCTCTCTCCTCTTTGACACTTCGTCAACCATTTCTGTTCTCGCTTAAGATCACACGGCAGGTTATCTTTCACTAGGCATTGGCCAATAGAATGCTTCTTACCATAAAGCATGGCTAAGTTATGACCTGAGTTCCCGTTAGCTGGGTGAAAAGAGAGAACATTAAATTATGACTTTGGTCATAAAATGCTAGTGTTTTGTTATGAGCAAATTACAGCTACTAAAGGATTTAGTATTATTGTTATTTTAGTTGGCCATTTACTATTCAGTTGTGGCCATAAAGCGCTGATAAGCCAAGCTATAATTTAAGCAGCAGTAAATGCTTGAAGCTTTCTGAGTTTTAAAGTCTTTAAATATCAAGATGAACATACTTAGTTGATGAAGCAAAAAAAGGAAAAGTTCATTTAATGTACAGTTTCGCATAATTGCTATAAATCTAAAGCTAAATCAATAAATTAGCGAGCAAATTACAAATTCGTAATCAATTCTGTTAACTTATCTTGTTTTTTTGGTTTGGTTTGAATTCCAAAATATTTGTTTAATAAATCGCTTTAATTGCTGCATTGAAATGTATACATTTATGCGCTCGTTTGTATTTTATTTATTAATTTTACATAGTTTTTGTGTGTGTGTTTTTTTTTCATAGCTACAATTTGCATAAAGGACACACTGAAACGCTGAATTAGCTGCCAATTATTATTTGTAATTGATTGCTGCTGTTTTTCTTAGTGCTTTGCGATTGATGCATTGCTTTTAATTAAATAAATAAAAGCTTTGTTTTCAACTTGTTTTTGTCAATTAACTATTGACAAATATTTTCATGTTGAATTTGACTTTAGTTGAGAATTTCTATATAAAATGGTATTTATTACCTTTTTTTTTTGGTGATTTATATTCGTGTAGCTACGTAAATAAACATTACACCGAAAACATCACATATATTTGTATTTCATTTTACTTATTGATTAAAGTTTTGTTAACTTTGATTTTATAAAATTGAGCTTTTGCGCTCGTTTTGATCAAATTCCTGTCAACTTTGTTTGCTTTTTGGCTGATGTTTCACTTTGTGGACTTTAACTGTACATCCGCATTTAAGTTTTGCAATTTCCTGTGTTTCGTGTCGAAACCAAATGATTAAAAAGATTCCAGCTAGGTTTGTCAAGACTCTAAAATTATGTGTAAAATCTGTTAAATATGTTTGCAACATAATTACAATAAATATTTTATTACATTCTGAAATTTTTAAAGATTTAAAATTCAGACAAACTTTGAAACTTATGTAAAAAGCTGAAGTGTATTATACCTTCTGAGTGCATAAAACTACTGGGTATAGGGAACCATTTGCTGCTTACAATTCGCCTAATTGAAGTTTTTTTTTTCACGCACACCCACACACAAAAACACACTAAAAGGAAGGCAGGAGACAGCTTTCATCATTATCAGCTCTCCAAGGTAACCGAGCTGAGACAGTTTTCTTTCTTTTCGGGTCAGGTTCGAGTGGGTGGTGGGTAAAAAGCAATATTTGCAGCTGATGTAGATAAATGAGTAGACTTCGTGTTTCAATTAAAGTGATTGAAGTGCGTCTGTATGTAAGGTGTGTGTGTGTGTGTGTGTGTGAGTGAGTGTGTGAGTGTCTCTAGCTGTCTTTTGAAAGGTGCTAAACGTTTTAGCTAGCGCAAAACTTGTTCATGGCCGTTAAGAGACAGAGAGATAGAGAGAGAGAGAGAGAGAGATACAGCATCTGCTCTATCTTTGGCATGAAGTTCGTGTCGCGCTTTTTGAACCGCTTTTCCCACGCAACTGTCTTTGCAAATTAATAAGGCAGCTGCTAGGCTTGCTGGCTGGCTGGCTGGCTGGCTGGCTGGCTGGCTGGCTGGCTGGCTGGCTGGCTGCTCGTGTCAGATCAATCTTAATTTTCGCAGCAAAACTTGTTCAACACACAGAGAAGTTGGCCTTAAAAGTTCGGTGCCAAATAGTTGCAATGGCATTTGGTGGCATTCATTTTAACACCTAAATGGTTTTGCATGCTATCGTGACAGACAATCCATCAATGCGTGTACAGCAGAACTTTGTTAACTAAGTTTCTACTAGGCGCTGCAGTTTGTCATACATATATATTAAGCCATGAATGGCATTTATTATGTGAGCTCTAATAGTAGTGATATATTCTAATTCAATTTAACAATTTTTCTCAGTTCTTTGAGCATTTCAAGATATCGTAATATTTTTTATATATATTGAGTAGAAACTTTAATCCAAAAGGTACTTAATTCCTGTGCCAAGTCATACCAAAGAATCACATGCACGAAATGTGCATTTGAACACGACTTGAGCTCAACTCTAATTGTGACTAAGATTGTAAATGTTAAAGCACAATGTACAGAGCTGCTGAGGCTGCTCCATCATCATCATCATCTTGTGCTTTTGCTTGTGGCTACCTGCGGCTTATTGCATTCTTGCGTCATTTTATCGCACGCTGCAAGCATTTGCATGCAGAACGCAGCGGCAAATGAGACAGCAGCAAGAGCAGCAACAAAAGCAGCTTCCGGCAAAACCTGACATCCAGCTGGCCTCGACTCCTTTGAGCTGCTTCTGTCTTCTGCTGGCTTCTGCTTCGTTTGCTGTCTGCTCTTTGCACCATTGCATTGGCCGTTGTCATTATTACCCTGCTGCCATCATGCATCAAGTGTCGTTGTCATTCTTTGCCTTTCTTACTCTCTCGCTCGCGCTGTTTCACCTTTTCGTTGTAGCTGTCTCACTTTTAGCATTTGTCACTTTTTGCTGAATTTGTTTTTAAAAAATTTTTTTTTGCTCTTCTTTTCTGTTTTTATACATTTTGTTGTTGTTGTTGTTGTTGCTTGCGCGTATTTTACTTGCGCTGGAAAATAACTTTGAACATAATAATAAAATGGCTGCGGGAATTTTTGAGGCGCGCGCCTTGGCTTATGCAATGGAAATTGTAACGTAACTGTGTGTCTGTGTGTGTGTGTCTGCATGGTCGCAGCTGTTGTTGTCCTGATAAGCGAGCCGCGTGTTTAGGTTTATTGTTGTTGTCCTCTGTCAGCGCCAAGCTTAAAATATCATTTTTGGCTGTTGTTGTTGTCTGCTTCTGCTTAAATATTTTTGGAATAAAAGCGTTTTGAGGACAGCCAAAGTGACAGGTGGTGTAAAAACGATTCGAACGTGTGCTCCGAAGGTTTACACGATATGTGTAGATGAATTTGTGGCCAATACGTTAAGTACTATATATCTTCAAGCTGCTCAAATTGACTGTGTTCGTTCATTAAAGATGTATCTCAAAGCTGCTGCTCTGTGTTTCGACGCCTTGATTGTTGACAAATCAATGATGATGTGGTGGCTGAAAGCAATGCGAAGAATGTATGTTAAACATGTTTCCGAACTCAGCAGTTAGTAAATTTTCACCTAAATATAACCAAATTTTTTTTTTAAAAAAACTTTTTCTAACTTCTTGTCCTTTTTTCTTAGCATACACAAATATATATTTTAAGTGCATGTTGTTCTTAAAGTTCAGAAACTAAAGTTTACACATCCATCAGCTTGCAACCAAACACAAACATGCATGCCACACAATGCAATTGTTTATCAAAGCAAAAGCATTTTGGTAACTTGTAGTTGCACTTCAGGCATTTACTATATCTAACTGAAACTAGTAAAACTTTCCCTTACCTCCCCTCATCTCTAGTTTCGACACCCATTCTTACTCGCCCTTACAAGTTAAATTGTGTAGGAATTTTAATTTTTGTAGCTCACTCAAGGTAACAATTTGCTTAGACCAAAAACGCAATGACCACGCCCACTTAGCACAACAGCAACGCCCACCTGATACCACCTGAAGCGACTGCATTTTGCTATGAGCCTTAACTTTTATCACACAAGCATTTGCTTTGTGTCATTTTTTGCCTGTTGAAGCCTGTTCCTCTTCTGGCTGCAACCAACAAAATGTAAAAAGGGAGAGAAAAAATACATATATATAAAAATATTTCTGCCAACAATTTGTGTGTTCAAATAGTTTGCTTGAGGGCAATTGCTTGTCGTCTTTATGCCGCCTCAGCCATCCAAAAGCCACCCAAACACCCATTGAGTTAGCGCCTAGCGGCCATTTTTCCCTGCTTGGCAAGGACTTGGCACATTTACCTTTTTAAATTGAAAATAAATTAGAATCTGGCAACGTATTTTGTACCGATTTGCGTTGTTAAGTGATAACACTACATGTGTGTGTGTGTGTGTGCATGCACTGAAAAAAATAGGAATAAAAAAATATTTGTATTTAAAAAAATTAATAGAGAACAATTCTTAAAAAAAATGCTTAAGTCATAAAAAAAACTATCACAAAATTCGCTTGCTAAAAGTGCATAAATCTTTAAAGTTTAATGATTTTTTGCTGCATGTAAGTGTTGCCTGAATTTGACTGACAACAACTGATGAATGTAAGAATTGGAGGGTAAGGGGAACAGAAGATTCGAGTCGAGTCTCGAGTCGAGTCTCAATTCGAGCTAAGCCTGCAGGGCAGCAACATGTGTTGTATGTTACATTTCTATTTATGACGCGCAGCGAACGGAGCACAAGGATCTTTCATCTGCTTACCCGGACGCACTCTTTTTTTCATTTCTGTTTAGGTTTTTTTTTTGCTTGTGAAAAGAAAATGGGTTCTGAAAAGCAATACAACAACAACAACAACAACAAAGAGCTAAAGAGAGAATTTCCAGTGAGCATGAGAAGAAAATATGAAATGTTCATTACAGTTGACAAATATTTGCGCTAGCTGTGTTATATTTTTATTTTTTTATATTTTTTTTTTAGCATTTTGTGCCCAGTTTTTTATACATGCTCTTGGCAACTAGGTTGACACGCCCCCAAAATGCAGCAACTGTCTCACACTCACTTTTGAGCTTTGCAACATTGCCTTTGATGGTAAGTGTGTGTGTGTGTGTGTGTGTGTGGCATGCAACCTGCCTGTCTGCATGTTTGATTAAACGCATTTGTTGCTTTTTGACGCGCCTGTTTGTCAGTTTGGCTGTTTGTTCGGTTGTTTGTTGTGTTGTGTTGTGTTTGTTTGTTGATGGAGCGACTATTTTGCAGCTTAGTCGCTGCTGCCTTTTCAATGCAGGCCCATTTAATTGAAAGTACCGCTTCGAATACGCTCTATTTCCTGCCTGCTTAGTTTACATACAGGTAAACTTTTTCCTTTTTTTGTGTGCAGCTAGCGTAAAAGCTACACAAACGATTTTTATTGTGTGTGTTTACCCCAAAAGTATACATAGTCGATCAAAGGTTTAATTGGGCTACAAAATATACTACTGAATAGAAAATGTCGCTGAGAAGAAAATAAATTTAAAAAAAAAAAAAATATATATACTTTGGAATTTTTAAGTTTGTCAAACAAATCACATTATTTAAAAAAAAAAAAACAGCAGGCAGGCAATTCTAAGAATTTTTTTGTTATTAAAATGCATTCTGTTTTATCTTTATTTTTAACTTGTTCAATAATTTTCCGAATTGACCTCCAAAAAAGCCGTCTTGTAAATATTTGTACAGCACTTGAATTCAAGCCACAGAATAATACACACATTCCCAAACACACACAAACAGTTGTGCTTTTCAATTGCCAAAAAAAAAAAGTTTTTCAAGTCAAGTTTTTCTATTGTTGACTATCCTGGCGAAGAAAAATACTTGTAGTTTTATTTATTTTTCTATCCTTTTGTGTTGTGTTTAAAGGATTTTTTTTAATTTGTTTTTTCATTTTGAAGATCCAGGCGAGAATTAACAAACATCGTAAAGTTAAAATACGAGTGGCAGTTCATATATAGTATAGAGGGAAAGCAACTGCTGCAAAAAGAATTTGAATATTTATAAACATTTTTGCATTTTTGGCAGCTGCAGCAGCAAACTCCAGAGAGCGACAAAAGTCGTTTTCATTGAAAATTTGTTTATTTGGGCAAGTAGAGGCCAGGCAAGTGCCCAGAAGTCTCCAGGCGCTGACTTGAATATGGGCCATATACTACAACAACAAAAGTGGAGGGCAGCTGGGTTGAGGTGTGCGGCGGCATAAATCGGTTGCATGGCAATAACAAAACTTTTTGCCTAAGTCAAGCAAATACAACTTTGAAGTTGTAGTATTTTCCAAAGAAGCATTCCTTTTATTTTGTAGTTTCGTCTGTTGTTGTTGCACAAAAAAGTTGGTTTACTTTATGCGTCCGAGCGTTGCAAGTCTATTAAAAATTACTTTTCGTTATGCGTGCAATGCGATCCTGCTGCAAAAATGTTTTTTGGTTGGCTTAAGTTGCGAACGCAATTCAAGCGCAAATAAAAGCCACTTACCTTCTTGCAGTTTCACAGTCACTGGCTTTTCTCATTTTGTTTTTCTTTCTGTCCGAATGTTGGACAAGCCTTTGCTAACGAAAGTGCAGCAGTTGAATGGCAAATGCATTAAAGCAATGTGTTGCTGTATTAGTTGTTGTTGTTGTTGTTGCACGTTTTACTGGACAAGCGATTTATACTCGTTTATGCTCGGCTGTCAGTGTGTGTTTGTGTGTGTTGTGTACGTGAGCCAAAACGCAGCTGCGCTTAACAAAATTGTGTTGCGTGACATATTTTTAGGAGCGTGATTTATGTTTGTATAAAGTCAGCTAACAAAACTAAGTAGCATTTGTGTAAAAATGATTTTATACGTATAATATTTATTGAGCTAACATTTTTGATTTTAAAAATATTAAATTGTAACGTTTTTTACTGAAACTTTTTTTTAAGTTATGCAAATTTTAAGTTTATTTTTTAAGTACCGCAAACTTTATTAAATCTCTAATCTAAGCAAAATCTTCAAAGTCATTTGCTAGATGGCACAGCCTATTAATGAGATTACCCTCACACACACACACACACACACACTTCCGCATGTGTGGCATACAACCACCTGTCGCCGCAACGTGAATGCCCCGCGACAACAGTACTTTATAACTGTAAGAGTCACAGCACAAAGCTGGCGCATTTTAATAACTTTTGTACGCTAGCCCCTCAACAATAACCAAATGGCATGCCACTTCCTCTGCCGCACCTGCCGCCCCACCCACTTGAGCTTGCAAATGATGTTGCGTTATTGAAGTCGTAAATAAAAAGACGAAAGCCGTCTGGGCGCCGAAATGTATGCCGCCACATTAAATTGCGGTTAGGCGTGTAAATAAGATTTTTATACTCGATACCGAAGGTAAAGAGTATATTGGGTTTGTGCAATGTCCGTCATGGTGTCTGTCCGTCTGTCCGTCTGTCCGTCTGTATGTTCGCAACTTTTTTCCACACCCTTCAAGTTAGAGACTTCAAACTTTGCAAATCTGTTTATCTATGGCATAGTAAATTAAAGTGTCAAGATTGGAGTTCTACGATAACTAGGGGGCTGGCAAATCGATAAACTCGATAACGCAAAATCGATAGATCCAGCTATTTCGCAAGCCCTTACAGCTAGAACTACCAAATTTGGGGAGAAAATAGCTACTAACAATCCCCAAAAAACTGCATCAAAAATTTTGGAGCCACGCCCACCCATACCGACCCCAGCCCCCCCGCAGTTTAACACTAAAAATGCCCATATCTACTACAGTTTTTGAGCTAGACCCTCCAAATTTGGTACCAAGATAGGTGGTAACGATCTCGAACCCAATTCATTAAAACTTTGGATGCCACGCCCATCTATACTGCCCTATCCGCCCTCAACCACTCCAACGCTTCGCTAAAAACGGTAGTGCGTGTATCTTCCATAGTGTTTGAGCTAGAGTCACAAAATGTGTTAGGTAGATAACTGGTTACGACCCCCCAAAAACTGCATCATAGTTTTGGAGCCCCACCCACCCATTCCGCCCCCAGCCCCCCCGCAGTTGAAAAACAGAAATGCTTATATCTTTTACAGTTTTTGAGTTAGAGCCACCAAATTTTGTGCCAAAATAGGTGATTATAGTCCCAAAATAAATGCATAAAAACTTTGGATGCCACGCCAATCCATACTGACCAAGCTGCCCCAAACCGCCCCAATGCTTCACTAAAAACGGGAATGAGTGTATTTTCCAAAGCGTTAGGGCTAGAGTCACCAAATTTGGTAGGAAGATAGCTAATAACAATCCCCAAAAAACTGCATTAAAGTTTTGGAGCCGCGCCCTCCCTGAACCCGAGCCCCCTGCATTTTGAAATCAAAAACGCCTATATTTTCCACATTTTTTGAGCTAGAGCCGCCAAATTTGGGGCCAAGATAGGTGATGAAGAAACCCAAAAAAGTGGATGGCGCCACCCACCCATACCGCCCCCAGCCCCCCTTCCACCATATTCTACTAACTTTGAGCTAGAGCCACCAAATTTGGTATGAGGATAGCAATTAACATCATAAACAGATCTGCAGAAAAACTTTGGACGCCACGCCCCCCCCATACCAGCCCCCAGCACCCAGCCCCCCTTCTACCAAATTCTACTAACTTTGAGCTAGAGTCACCAAATTCGGTTTGAGAATAGCTATTGACATCATAAATAGATCTGCAGCAAAAGTTTGGATGCCACGCCCCCCCTTACCAACCCCATCCCCCCTTGCCCCAAATTTTACTATTTTTGAGCTAGAGTCACCAAATTTGGTATGAGGATAGCAATTGACATTCATACACAGATCTTCAGCTAAAATTTTGATGCCAAGCCCCCCCCCCCCCCATACCTCCCCCAGCCTACCATCCACCATATTCTTCTAACTTTGAGCTAGAATCACCAAATTTGGAAGGAAGATAGCTTTTTGGCATCCCCATCTGCACCAGACAATCTTTGAGGCAGCATACACCCCTGCAGCAGCATACACCCCTGCCGTATCCACACACCATTGCAATCAGCTCTCTCTTTTAATCTGTTTTACTACTGGTATCGAGTATACCGCAGTCGGGTGCGTCCGACTGCAACGTTTCTACTTGTTGTGGTTAGTTTTGCGAGTTGCCAGCTGCGTGATTTTAATTAAAAAAGCTTTTCACATCGTATAATATATTTATAAGAATATGCAATAACAATAACCTACCTGAATGTTACAAAAATAAGTTTAAATCATTTATTTGCTGCAAAGAAGTTTTTTATGAGCTTTTGTTATACAAATTCTTTATTGCAAGAAAACAAATTAAGTTGTGAAAATCGGATTTTTATTGTTTCATTTTAAAGTTAAGTAAACTGTTTTGCAAAATAAATGTATAAAGCCTTGGGCGCAAGGACACGCTGGTAGTAGTAAGAGCCTGGTTGGCAATTGGCTTAAATTGTTCATGAAATGCAATGAAATGAACTAAGAAAAAGCCGTTTTAATTTTGCGGCAACAAGAAACGGGTCAAGGATATGTATGCGCCCAACGAAAGGACAACCAGCAACAACTGCATGCACAAGCGACTCTCTCTCTTGCCCACTCTCTCTCTTTATATCTCTCGCTGCGGATTTGCAATTAATGTTGCCTTCAACTTTTGTCCCTTAGCCCGGGCTACTGTAATAGTTCCTGTGCCTTCGCTACGCCCACGTTTTCCCTCCACCCAAAGCTGTAAATTTGCTTAAACGAAAGTGCGAGCATGAATTTAATTAGAATCGCCAGCTATCTGTCGGACAGGATCTGTAACCCCAACTCTCCCGCCAGCTTTTGCTGCTGCGACTTTCCAATTACTCGACGACATTTTGTAGTGCAACACGTGGAGATAGTTATTGTTGTTGTTGTTGCTGTTGCTGCTAGGATTTTTTTTTGTAAATGTCCGACTCTCAAGCAAATTAGTTGAATCAACTGGCTTTTCAACTAGTATTTGCTGAAAGCTCGCCTTTACATATCTAGAATTTGCTTTCAACTTCTATTTCAATTTGCCCGGCATATAATTACTTAATTACTTTCACTTATCAAGTCGTGATTGCTTAAGCGATTTCAATGCACGAATAAGATTGAATGATTAAAACGAAGTGCAACTATTATTAAAGGGATATTGTTTCACTTGGACTATGAAAGAAGTTAAGTCAAAACAAAAATTCCGATAGATTCGTATCTACAATTCACTTTTGCAAATCAACTATAACTAACAACAAATCTCATACTCAATTTCATATTCAGTTGACTATAAATATTTTCAAACATTTGCTAGCACTTTCCCATAACCCAATTTAAAATTTTCCAAAAATATTATGTGACGCTCATACAAAACATTGATTTACCTATGAAACATCAGGTAAAAAATGAAAAAATAAAAAAATAGCACCAGATAGAGTACGAAAAACAAACCATAAAAAATTGTGGTGCATGAAACAAAACAAAAAACAAAATACAATTGAATAATATATTGTACAGTAATAAAAACTAACACCACGCGAAACAAGGTAAAAACAAACGAAACAAGTAAGAGAAATGATAGTGTGTGTGTGTGTGGCTTGCGAAATAAAGAAATAACATGGCAACAACAAAACAACTAGAAAAACTTAGAAAAAGAAGAAATATTTACAATGTTTATTGTTGTGCTTCGTAGAGCGCAAATACATTTCGTATGCAAATATGTGAAATGTGATTTTGTATGCAGTTGTGTTCGCCTCTAGCCCAACTACTAACTCTAAACTCCAATCACCCTCTCCCTGCCCTTCCCTTTCTCAAATTCTGTGGCGAGCACATATAAAGCATGCATGGATAGCCGTTAGTTTGTTGTTGGGTGGGTCAATAACAAATATGTTTTCTGATATATATATATATATATTTTTCAAAAATTTAACTTTAAACTCTAAAACTTACAAACACCTTTTGAAAATTGTAGTAGCATATGCGTTGCGAGGTCGAACATATGTAGGTATAGGTTGAATGGGTTGATTGGGTGGGTCAGTGGCTGTTGGCTGCCTTTTGCTAATTGCTGGCATTCAACGGTCTCGTCATCAACCTCTCGTTTCTCGTGTTAATTCTCTGCACGTGCTGAAACTAGTAAAACCCATTCCACGCCTTATCCTTTTGCCCCTGTCCCTGAGTTCGAGTCAGAAGTTGTTAAAAACTAATCAATCTTTCAACTTGACTAACGGTTTTGCCTTTGCTTTGACTGCCATTGATGGCCAGCATACTGTTGGAATACATATTGGTTTTAAATAAAAAAAATGTACCAACTTTTTTTTTTTAATTGGCTTTAAATATGTTAAATTGCAGAACCATTAAAAGAAACAATTTGTATCCTTCACTTTTATGGAATCTTTAAACAATTTGAATCTTAAAGTTGTATTTATGCCACAAGCAATCTCAATTACATCCACAGTGCAGCATTGCCACACGTTCTACATGTGTGTGTGTGTGTGTATTTTATGTTTCATTTTTTCACGCTCGACGCGTTTTTCTAATGTCTCGCTAGCTGCAGGCAACAAAGCCAAGAAATAACTCAGCAACTTGGCCTTAAATCAAATTCAGATGCACACAGACCCACACACGCACACACACACACAGCGTGTGTGGGTTCTGGTAACGTTTTGCTGCGCTGGCTTTTGCCATTGACACATCACAATAACTGACACCCAAACTAATACACAAGCACAAAGATACTGTTGCCTATTAGCCATCGATTTTCAACATCAATTTGTGGCAGCCACTTTGAAGGCTACACCACTCGGTGCGAATGAATGCAAAGGAAGTGGTTTATAGTGGCTGGCAACAGTTTAAGTGTGTGTGGCTTTTTGATTGATGTCTCGCTTTGAGGTTGCTGTTAGTAAGCGATTTCCATTCGATACCTGCCATTGCAAACTGCTATCAAATTGAGTTCAGTCTGCACAAGCGATTAATGAATGAGCGAGGTTTTATTTCTAATACGAAAATACAATAAAATATTATAATAAAATACCTGCTGCTAACTATCGCATTTGTAGCAGAAGTTTTTAATCCCATTTATATAAAAACTGCATTCGCAGCGTGAGGCGCGCGTTTAACTTTAATGCATTCTGTTCGGTGTCCCAAGGAGCGTCGCATTGTGGTCTTAAGAGTGTTTGCGCCATATTCATGAAATTTTATGGCCCAAAGGCTTTAGCTGCGTCTTAAGTGTTGTGTAAACGACGACGCTGCGGTTATAGCGTAATTAATTAAATACGCCAACTTAAAAGCTGTTTGCACGAGTTGAGCCAAAGTGAGAGACAGTAAGAGAATAATTTAAGAGTGATAAAATGTTTTGTTTTGCATTCGCTGTTTGCCAATTGTTCACTGAACCTGCTTAGTATGCCCAACAATTCAAACTCGCTAAATTGAATAGATCGATTGCCAGCTTGTTAATACTACTACTACTACATCCGATACACTACGTACATACATATGTATTCTGTTTGTTTTTGGTTTTGTTTTTACAGCTGCTTATAAGAGATAAAGAAATCTGGCAACAACATGCCAAATTGTTGCCAAAGCCGCGACTGTGTGTGTGTTCTTTTCACTGCTCCCTTCTCACTTCTACCCCTCTCCAATCCCAAACACACATATATTCCGTTCGTCGTTCGTTGCAGCTTTGGCGTCAGTGCGAATTGCGCCGCGGATGTACGCGATATAACAAGTTTAAAGGCATGCGAAAATCGCGCTGTTTCGACAGTTGCTATGGTGTTGATTGAGGGATTGAGCGTGAAAATCGAATACAACAGCAACAGAACCAACCAGCAATTTGCACGTATTTTTCACGCACGCCACTTTTGCTTTTCACATTGCCATTTGCTGTTTTTACCCAAACTCATAGTATCGAGCGAGGTATATTAGCTGACAAAAAGTTCAAAAAATCTTCAAAAAACTTTTTTTTATTTAAAGTATTTAAAGGAAAAACATAAAATTTTGTTGTAAATTTAAAAAAATTTTTTTTCAAAAGCTCCAAAAAACTATAAAATAATAGATTTAAGTAACTCTTCTAAGTAAGTTTGAGTAAATACTGTAACTTTGCTTTTTCTTATTGCATCTTTAAGTATTTTGAACTCTTTCTCCTTTTGGTGCAGGTACACCAAAGTCGTAACCCATAGAACTTTTCATCTTTCGCAAACTGTTTTTTTTTTGGTTTTGTTTTCCACAAAAATTAAATTTCGGTGCCGTTACTATCATTCGTTGGCCGGAGATGTGGCTGGGGGAACGAAACTGCATTGCAAGACAATATTTTTGTGCGACTCAAAAAGCGTAGCATATTTTTTGGGGCGCTGATAAATTGTGAAGGCAGCGAGCGCATGGTGCATGAAATCAATTTGATGCGCACGCTGCTCGTTTAAGCGTTTTCAATGCAATTTTTATTGCCAACTGTTTCGCTAACTGCCACCCCTCTCCAATTCCCATATCCCACACACAGAGATTCGCAATGGTTGTCGTTGCTCGTTGATATCCTTGTTGGCTGGCTGGTTTTCTGTCCTCATCATTCGTCGCCTGCAAATGAAATAAAATCAAAGTATCGCTGCAATTGCGTCAATTGCGTCTGCCAAAGACCTCCCCTTCCCGCCTGCTGCGTGCTAGTCGCCCTCCCACCCAGTTCAACTTGCATCGACTTAATTTCAAAAGTTGTTATGGCAATCACTGCAGCTGTGCTTCAATAAAAAATGAAAGCAGCAGCGAGTTTATAGCGACATACATTGCTTATAAGCCTGTTGCGCCTGCTTTCATAGTGCAGTACAGCTGTAAGTTACTTCGATTAATTAAACCTATCCATGTTCCTTTCAACTGCTGGGGAAGATTATCTGGTTCAGTGATGAGGTTCTAAATTTTAAGTGATTTTCTCAGTCTTAAAAGGTGAATACACAAATGAGTTTTAAAATGGATATTAATTAAATGCCTAACGTTAAGTAATTATTTGTCTTGCTAAAATATTTCAAACAAATCATTTTCAATTATCAATATGATAATACTTATTTAAAAGTTGTATGTTGTTGTAAAACTAAACCGGTTTGATTGTTAAAAGCATATCAAAGAGTTTTATATTTAACATTTTAGGCATTTTGTTAGATTTTGATATAAATGTATGTCAACATTGAAGTTACTTTTTCACTTCAAGTTATTGCTGGCGCTCCTGTTTTGTCTCTAAATCTCTCTGGTGTTGTATTTCACTTGCACTCAGCAAACTTAATGCAATCTATGGATGGATTGCAGTGGGGCATCAATCACATAGCTACAATGTTATACTAGCATTGTACCTTTTGTCTATATACAATAACAACTCTTTCGTTTACTCTGACTTTTTCTATCCATCGCTCTTCGGCATCAGTCACTCAAAATGAAAAGCCATCACAGCCAATTTTAAAATCAAGCAATTGCGCTTTTCAGTAAAATATATAACGTGGCACTATGTATCCGTCAGTTAACACTTCTCTCTCCATCTCTTCGTCTCTCTCGTCAGCCCACACCCAACATACTACTCAGCCAAAGGTCAAATAGCAGTTGTAGTTGGTGTTGCCGCCTCTGCAAGGTGTAAATTATAGCGCGCATTGTGAAGCTGCCAGTTGCCAGTTGCCAGTTGGATGCCTTGCTGTGGTTGTTGACTGTTTTACGCCCCATCCCATCCCCACTCATCCACCCGTTAGTTGTTTGTTATGTTGTTGGGACTGAGGTAAAAAGCCATCCCAACGTCACACAAAAAAAAATGACACTTAGCGCACCATGATGCTGATTTATGGCTTAGGCAATGAGAATTTATTGACTTGGCACCGGGGTCAACCTCAACATCCGTTTTGCGGGTTTTTGGCCAACTCAATGCGAAGCGCAAAACCATAATCCATACTCTATATAATATATGTTTGTATATACATATACATATATTATCCAATTGACTTTATCTGTTTGCATTGCCCTAAATTGATTTAAGCCATTAAACGCAAATAGATTTTTGGCACCCATTAAAGGCTTACTTTAGTTTTGTGCCCAAAAAAGCGAAAGTTGTTGCTGGAACAAGGCAAATTTTGCTATTTATTTTTATTTATGCAAACGCTTCAACGCCTCCCCTGTACTCATTCATATAATGCAGCAACGAAATGATTTGCACTCATTTTATCCTTGCTTTTTGCTTCTTTTCTGATATCCTTTTTACTGAAACGTGACAAAATTAAAACAGCACGAATAAAACAAACATACAAAACAAGTAAAAAGTGTTTATTGTAGGCGAATGAAAGAACTAATACCCTTTAAATCCTTTGGTTTATAAAGAACATAAATAGTTTGGTAGCCGATAACCGCTTAAGTTTTTATTGTTTATTCATTTGTAGTAGTGGATTTTTCTCTTCTTCTTTCCTTTTGTTGTAGCACATCAAAGCTTATATACTCCCGTTTCAGTTAAATAAGCGAAAAGAGGCTTTAGCATAGTTTTGTGCGTGGCTGGCTTACCTTTCCCTTTAAGTGCTACAGGCGCAGGCAGGCAGGGAAGCAGGGAGAGTGAAGCTGAGTAAGGGGTGCGAGGGTATTGCCATGAGGCAGCCTTCGCCTTGGCACACATTTCATGCCTGAGCAAAAGCCAGAGCCAGAGCCAGAGCACCAGCCTGGGCGGCTATTGTTTGCCGGAGCCTCTGTTTGTATGCTATGGAAATTAAATACTTTGCCTGATATGCTACACTCGTCCTCATGCCCTGTTGAGAGGGCGGCAATGGTGGAGATGGGACACACCAACCTGACAGCGCGAGGCAACAACTTGTTAGCGACGATGCTACTGCATGTTGCTGTTGCTGTTGTTGTTGCTGTTTCAACTGTGCAACATTTCACTTTTCATTCGACTACAACTGGGCTTTTTCGTTCTGCACTTTTATGTTTTCTGTTTATTTTTTGTTTTGTTTTTGAGTTGTTTTTATTTTTTTTGGCTGCCCTTCTTGATGTTGAAGCCCGTCGCTTTTGAGTAATTAAAAGGCAAAATGCAACTATGGCAGTTTGCTATTCCATTATAATAACGGTGGAATGCATGAGAGTTTTCTTTTATTTTTGACTATCTTTTTGTAACTTCTTCAAAATGGCCGCCAAAGTGGCGTAATGTTTGTTGTTGCTGTTGTTGTTGTTCTTGTTTTGTGTGTTTTGCGACATTTTCAATTTCCGTAACACAAGCCACAAAACATTTTCAGTTGAAAATTGAATGTCACAGTTTGAAAAGTGAAATTGTAAAACTGCTGACCTCCACCTCCATCTCAATTCCACCCACCCCTCAACAACGTGTCTACTCGACATTAAATGCGCTGTTCTAGATTTGCGGTTTTTGTGGGTCGCATATTATTTTTAGCTACATTTCGTTCAGCACAGAGGACACATGCATACATATGTATATACAAATATATGCAAACAACATAGAACCTATTACTAGAGTACCTGGCGAAATTGGGAGCAACATCTGCTGCACCTGCACTTCATTATAAAATATGTTGGCCTCTTACATACACTCTCATACTGGTATTTGCAGTGCGTGCACTTGAATAAAATGCTCGACACTTATTTAAAATCTATTTACATAAAATATTTGCCAACATGTAATTTAGACAGTTGCCAAAAACCCAAAAACCCAAAAACCATAAAAGCGAGCTAGAAATATATAAAATAAAATTTGCCACAAAATAATGCCACTATAAAACAAAAAGTTTAGGTTTGCCTTTGCATAAATGTCTGTTGCTGCATTTGTTTTTAAGTTAATAATTAATGGCTCGAAAAATTCACATTTTCTGCACGCGCCTAAATCTAGGCAACAGTATTTGCTTACAACATAATCAATGCAAAAATCGAATGATGATTGTAAACAAATATGCGAAAAAGCCACTAATGAATTCAAATTTTTAATAAATAATATCAAACATTGTAAACAAAACAAAATGTTGAAACTAATTGAAAAATATTTTTATGATCGATTTTTCTCACTTCGATTTGATTTTAACAAAGGTTTAGATTTGATTGTATCCTAACAAATAAGCTTAAAAAATATAGTTGTCTAACCTTATTAAATCATTTCAATCTTTTTTTAAGGCGCTTGGACTTTGTATCCAACAATTGCTTGTGCCTAAGAAAAACACATTTTCGAATTTATCAACGCATTTTATTTACACATCAATTTGCATGAAGCAAACGTCAAGCAAAAGTTCAACTTGTTGCACAGTTTTGTTTTATGGCCTCTTTTTTCACTTATTTTTTTTTGTGTTTTGCACAGAGAAATTAATTGTGTCCCTTTTTTTTCTTGCCTGGCTGTTTGCTTAATAAAACCACAAATTTTATAAAAGAAACTTGCGTTGAGAATGACTCGAAAAGGAGAGAGAGCCAAAAATATATAAACAACTCAAATATAATTAAGTATGCGCACTGTTGCCCTTAACAGTACTGCCCAAAACCCGCAACGCACAAAAACTTTTTTGTTATTTTCATTTCCTGTTCCTCTTTAACTTTTGTGTTGTTATTTCTTCAGTTTTCTTTATTTTATATTTCATTTTATGTTTTAACTTACGCATTTTCATGGCAATCAAGCGTAATTGCAGCGTGGTCTAGTCCGAAAATACTTTGCATTCTTTTAAGCAGCCGACAAGGCTTCGAAATAACAAATTCAACTTGCGTTAATTTCTAAACAAAAATAAATCTATTATACAATTGGACTTTAGAAAAGTTAAGTGAAGCTCAAGCTGTCATTTGTCGTTTTGAAATGGCATAATGTGAAACAACTTTTTTTTCAACCAAATCAGACCTGTTGCTACTTAAAATGCTAGTGAATAAGTAGCACACATACATACATAGATACAAAGACACTCACACAGACGCACGGAGAGCGCGTCCATATTATGAAGGACACAAGCAAAAGCTTGTTGACTGCTCAAGTGGCACAGTTCCTTTATGAATTAACAACCATACCGTCCGCATAAGCATTACTTCTATGTGTGTGTGCGTTTATATCCGTGTGAAAGCGTCTCAGTGGCATTCTCTTAAAAAAAAAATAAATAAAAAATATCTCCGACACTCTAAAGAGCTTATCAATTAACTAGTTTGCTCTTCGTTCAGGACCAAATAGTTTCCCGAAAATTTTTCGCAAAAATCCAACAAGAATTTGCCCATAAACTAAAAATCATCGTTTAAGCTTAAGCCCGATGTTACGGTTATTTTTAAAATCGTTCTCTTCAAAGCTCACATTAAAAGAGAGTATAGTAAAGAGTATGTGCTTCTAGCTTGAGTTCCACAAACTGCACTCTTTAGTGAATGCTTCTTCTCTTTCTTGTGCGCTTTTTATATTCAGCAGAGAGAGTGTGTTGTGTGCGTTTGTGTGTGTGTCGTTGTGTGTGTGTGTGAGAATTTCAAGGCTGTTGATAAGGATTACTGGCAAACAGCTGTTCGAGCGGTGAAAGCTTTTTGTGTTACTTTTTAAACAATTTGTAGGCGCGCTTATCGAATTTCCCAGCAAGACGACAAAGTTTTGATTGGCATATGATGATAATGATGCGGCGGATTAAAGTTGAGGTAATCCTTTTTTGCTTACAGCATGATGCGAACATTTTGTAACGTCGGTGTAGTAAAAGCTGTTTGTGTTTTTAGGCAATTTTAACTTGTCCTAGGTTATGGGAGTTTTGGGTATGATAGAATTTGTTGGAAAGTTTTCAGCTAGTTTCATATAAAGGGATTGTTTAAAATGAGCAATTTGATATGAAAATATTTCAGCATCCTTCAATTAAATTGAAAATCTAACAATTAATAATATTTGATTTTTTCTTTATGTGCCATAAAAATTATATTTTATATTCAAAATTAACTTATAACATTTTATAACCCATTTAGTTAATTATGATTATTTTATCGATGCCTTTTTATTAAACTAGGATAACGGCAATTGTTAAGGGAGTTAAGTCCTTGATATAGAGTGGGGATGCATTGTTTAACTGATGTGTGCGTTCCTTATTTGCCAAATGGCATTTGTTGATTATATTAATCAGCTTAGAGTATGCATGCGGCATTAATAACGACTAATTAGTGGCAAAATGGCCTCCTTTGTTGCGAAGAGGTAGGAAATGTGGCTGACGAATTGATTAAATTACTAAGGTAAAGTGCGACTTTAACGGTAACTAACTGACTAATTGGGCCTTAGTTTACTTTGCCAAATTGCACGTGCATCAAATCTACATGAATTTGTCACGTGCATAAGAAGTACAACAAGTACAACATTCATAAGGAAGCCAGCTGAATTCAAAAACAATCAAACAAAAATCAAAAATTAAGAGCTATGTAAACTGAACAAACTGCAAGGTAAACTCCACAGCTGCAACAAAGTACAGAAGACTGAGAAACAAATAGAGTGCACCAAAAAACAAGAAACAACTAAAACGAAAGAAGTTGTTTTTTTCTTTCTTTTCTGCTGTAGCTGTCATTCTTTTTGTATTGTTCTTAGTTTTGGGTATTTCTGTTGTTGCATAGGTATTTCTAGAGTTTTTTTTTTTCGCCCATGGGTCGCTGCAAATGCAATTGCTAAAACTTGTCGCAACATTGCTTATGTAGGCTTAGAGCAAAAATTGGATCCAAGAACTATTCAACAACAAATTGAGACAGAAACAGTTGAAAATGAACTCACAAGAGATCGACAAATAATTGAAACTGCTGTACTTGCAGCTACATTTTGCTTAATGCAAGAATTTAGGAAAGAAGTTTGACTCGTTATTGAAAGTCGGCAATACTTTTATTGTCGAAACTGAATAGATTGCTTGTCTGAGCATTTTTCCATGCAGCGAATATAGATTAAGAATGGCAGTGCTCTTTTAGTGGTTATAGCTTTGTTCCTTTGCTTAGGTGACAGTATTGATTTGTATTGAAGGATACCGCAAACAATCGAAAATGAAAAATAAGAAAGACAAAAATCAAATCAAGGTACAACACCGGCTGTCTTATTTGAAATGCAGTTGGATGTCATGTCAGCCCCGCAACCATACCAATCGCCTCGAGTGCATCTCAAAGTCTGAATACTGAAATAACCTGAAAACTGTCGTAGAACTGTCGCAGGGGCAACAGCAACAGCAGCAGCAGCAGTTGAGTAGTTTCTCCAAGTCAAATTCAATGTACAGCCCAAGGCATCAAAATGCAAAATTGTATTTTACTTTTTACGCCGTCGCCGCAGACAGTGGCCCCCAAAAAAAAAAAAAAAACTAAAACAAAAAAAACCTTCATAGAACAAGTTAGAAAAGTAAAAAATCCAAAAATGTAAAATTGTTTTTGTGTCTAATATAAAATGCGCCGCTCGGGGTAATGCGCAGATTTTAAGCTTTATAAATTGAAATGTCAGAAAAAGTTGAGTGCACCCAGCGCATGACTGACAAGGCTGGCAAAACCAGCCAAAAAAAACACCGAAAACCCAAAAGCTAAAGCTAAAGCCACAGAGCATCAGTAACAGCATCAACAGTATCATCATCAGCATCAGCTATATCCAGTCAGTTAGTCAGTCCGTCAGTCAGATCCAACGGCTCTGTTTCAGTTGGCCAAGTCAAGTGCAAAAGTTGATGTTTCCTTTGAGCAGCACGACAAAATGAAATAAATATTATAAATTGCATTAAAACAAGTCAGAGATTGCGGCAATAAATAATGGCAGGCTACAAGGCTTATAAGTGTCCTACACAATATTATCAGTTTTCTTTATCTTAGTGCGTAATTGTGTCATTGTCCTTAGGGATTAGGGACTCTTCGAAAATTTCAAATTTCCAAATTTCACTCGTATTCAATTACGTGACTGGCACAGACGAGAGTCAAGCCATGGAGGACATGTCATGTTTGTGCCATAAACTCGATTTCCATTTCAATTTACTTACTCGTTGTAGATTTCTACATTTCATTTGGCATGCCAAATACTACATACATATATGTATGTATATATGCATGCTTTTACCAGTTGCTTACTTCTTCTACCTGCAGCTGTTTGCCGCCTCCGCCTCCACCTCCCAACCAACACTTGCCTCAAACAAATTTGTAGTTTTAATTAAACAAATAAAATGCTCTTTGAGTGACTTTCGAAATGTACTATTTACTACGACTTCAAGTACTTTGTATTTGTGGCTTGGAGCACTCAGACACACTCGCACGCAAACAACTATGTATGTAACTAGTAGGTCGGTGCTGATAGCAGTTGTGGGTTGCATGATAATAGAAATTAAGTATACGCCCGCGAGCCCTGTCATTTGTGTTGTTTGCGTGTGTCTGCTCGCCTGTGTAAGATAATGTGACTGTCTGGGCCCCTTTTGTTCGATATTCTATCTCAAGTAAAGGCTCGTGTGTGTGTGTGTGTGTGTTTGAGTTAAGCTTTTGCCGTCTACTCTGCGTCTGGCAGGATAAGAGCCCATGGATTATCAACATTATTGGCTATATATACAAATATATATATATAAATATGTATATTTGATTTATCATACTTATTGCAGAGAGTTATTGCATATACATAATTTATGGTCACTTATGTTTTTGATGCCTTCTTACAATTACTGCAGTGTCTAATCGAGGTGGCTCTGGCCATTCCGAAGCACAATATCCTTTCAAAAAATAATGATTTGTCCCAAACAGCAAACTAGAATGCAAAATATTATGTACAAGTATGCTGAAATTTACATTTTTAATATCTTTTTCTTTACAGTGACAAAGGTTCTTGCCGTTGCCAAGCTGCAATATACGGACGTGCAACGGGCTATTTGTAGTTATATCTATGGTGACTGCACCTGACTCCATGACAGGCATTCCAGTCTGCAATGTCAGCAACAAATGCTCCACGGGATCGAGTGCATTGAATCTGGTGGCGCTGATTGTGTCCTTGCTTTGTGATTTGAGAAAATGGCACGTGGCTCATTGTCAACAAAAGTATGCTGAAATCATTGAATATTGAATTGCCTCTTGCTAAGACATGTTTATTTTATAGTACTTTGATCGTGCGAATCCCATGGAGCTTCACACCACTGCAACGGGTGAGCTGACTGATATCGGTGCAGGCCCTATGGCAGCACAGGTTTTTGGAAACGCTGGCAAGGAGCATATGAAGAAGTATGGCACAAAGCCCGAGCACTTTGGCAAGATTGTATGGAAGAACCACAAGCATTCTGTCAATAACCCGTAAGTTTAGTTTGATAACAATGCCCGGTCGAAAGTTCGTTAGTATAATAAAAGCGCTTATCTTATCGCTTATCGTTGCTGCTGGGAGCCATTCTCTCTCTGAAAAATGGTCTTCCAATTAATCGCTATACCTTATTCGCTTATATTTTATTAGGCATTTTCTTCTTTTTATAGGTACTCCCAGTTCCGTGATGAATATACTTTGGAACAGGTAATGAAGTCGCCGCAGGTGGTCGAGGGTGTGCTGACCAAGCTGCAATGCTGTCCCACATCGAATGGCTCTGGTGCTGCTATTCTGGCCTCCGAACAGTTCGTTCGTTGCCAAGGTCTGGAGAAGAAAGCTGTGGAGATTGTCGGAATGGAAATGGCCAGTGACCCGGCCTCCACGTTCGCCGACAAGAGCCTGATGAAGATTGCTGGTTACGATATGACTCGTTTAGCGGCGCAACGTTTGTTTGCCAAGAGCGGGTATGCGCCACAGGATGTACAGGTTGTGAAACTGCATGATTGCTTCTCGGCCAACGAACTGGTTACCTACGAGGCTTTGGGTCTCTGTGGTGAGGGCAAGGCTGGCGAGTTCATCGATCGCGGCGATAATACATATGGCGGCAAATATGTTGTCAATCCTAGTGGTGGTCTTATCTCAAAGGGTCATCCACTGGGTGCCACTGGCTTGTTTCAATGAGCCGAGCTCTGCTGGCATATGCGTGGTCAGGCTGAGAGGCGTCAGGTGGCTGGTGTCCAGTTAGCTCTTTGATTGGGAGGTGCCGCCGCAATTGGCCTCTGTCGATTGGGTTTTCCCGGTGCTACCAAAGCCGGCTAACTTACGTAAGCTGATACAATTTAAATAACATTAATAACAAATATACAAATACAATAACAAATATACAAATACTGCAATTGATGCGTCAACTGCTGTGGACTCTCATCAATGGAGATCGAAGAATGAGTTCGTTTGTTTTACCCAATAAAAAAAATTTTTTTTTAATAAATGCAAATGCACAAAGGATGTGCCTTCGAGTTTTAATTGGGTTTTTGGGCAAGGTAAAATGAAGCAAGCGAAGCATAATGTCCTCTTCTTCGGTTTGTATGTAAGCATGTATGAATGTATGTATGTGTGCTTGTTTGTATGTATGTTTGCATGAATGTGTGTGTGCTTGGGCGAGGTAAAATGGGCTAAAACCAGTTGAAATTCTGGCTGAAGTACCAGGCGAACAAAAATTAGCAGATGAACGCTGCAGCAATTTGAGTTAAATTTTAATTGGCGCTGAAAGCAAAATGCACTCCAATATTATTGAGCCTGACTTTGATGCGAGCTCAACTTTAAACTCATTCCGGAGCGAAGTATAATTTCCTCTCCTTCTGTTTGTTTGTATGTTTGTAAGTATGTATGTTTGTGTGCTTGTATGTATGTATGTTTGTATGTATGTTTGCATGAATGTGTGTGTGCTTGGGCGAAGTAAAATAGCCCAAAATCAGAAGAAATTCTGGCTGAAGTACCAGGCGAACATAAATCAGCAGATGAATGCTGCAGCAACTTGAGTTAAATTTTAATTGGGGCTCAAAGCAAAATGCACTCCAATATTATTGAGCCTGACTTTGATGCGAGCTCAACTTTAAACTCATTCCTGAGCGAAGAATATTGTCCCCTTCTTCTGTTTGTATGTATGTTTGTAAGTATGTATGTTTGTGTGCTTGTTTGTATGAATGTTTGTATGTTTGTGTGTGTGCTTGGGCGAAGTAAAATAGCCCAAAATCAGAAGAAATTCTGGCTGAAGTACCAGGCGAACAGAATCGGCAGATGAATGCTGCAGCAACTTGAGTTAAATTTTAACTGGCGCTCAAAGCAAAATGCACTCCAATATTTTTGAGCCTGACTTTAATGCGAGCTCAACTTTAAACTCATTCCGGAGCGAAGTATAATTTCCTCTCCTTCTGTTTGTATGTTTGTTTGTAAGTATGTATGTTTTGTATGTATGTATGTGTGCTTGTATGTATGTATGTTTGTATGTATGTGTGTGTGCTTGGGCGAAGTAAAATGGGCCAAAATCAGTTGAAATTCCGGCTGAAGTACCAGGCGAACAGAATCGGCAGATGAATGCTGCAGCAACTTGAGTTAAATTTTAACTGGCGCTCAAAGCAAAATGCACTCCAATATTATTGAGCCTGACTTTGATGCGAGCTCAACTTTAAACTCATTCCGGAGCGAAGAATAATGTCCTCTTCTTCTGTTTGTATGTATGTTTGTAAGTATTTGTTTGTGTGCTTGTATGTATGTATGTTTGTAAGTATGTATGTTTGTGTGCTTGTTTGTATGAATGTTTGTATGTATGTGTGTGTGCTTTGGCGAAGTAAATTGGGCTAAAACCAGTTGAAATTCTGGCTGAAGTACCAGGCAAACAGAAATCAGCAGCAAGTGGATGATTTTCACGAGAAAAAAAAAGTTGCATACTTTTACTCGTGCACTCAAAAGTAGAATTCTTGTGCGCAGCTTAAGAGTAAGCAATGATAATTTAATTGGCGCTTAGCCGTAAAACTATGCTCTGCATAATATATTTTTCTAATATATTTTCGGAGTAAAAGTATGCTGTAACTTTTTTTAAATCAATATTTAGCTGCTTTCTGCTGCTTTCTGTTCGCTTGGTACTTAAGGCTGAAAACCAACCGAAAATTGCCATTCTGCTCGAAAAGCAAAAAAACAAAATCGACATGTGAATTCGATTTGCATTGAATAAAATTTGTACACCACCCAAAATTGTTGTTTTTCATAGTTTTCCCAAAATGTAAAGAAAGTGTAAATATTAAAAAGAAAGTCCTTTATGTATGGTAAAGAATTTTATTCAAAAATGTTGCTCAGCTTAACTTTATACAAATTATAATTTACATACATATGTGTAAAATTAATAATCAAAATACATAATTAGTGATGCACTTAATTTAACCATAATTATCATAATAATTATCATATTTTTTTTAAATTAATAACATAATCATATTAATATATGTGTTTTTGCCAGTTGTGTATTTGTTGAAGAACACAATAAAATACTACCAAGACTGAAAATTGGATGGAAAATGTTTGAGTTGACATAAAACGATTGAAATTAACTTAAAATACTTTCGGTTATAATCTGCAGCGCCTTTTCAAGAGATTCTCCAAATTGAGTTGTTTTTCATAGTTTGAAGTGTTATTAAATGCTTTGCTCTGGCAGCCATAAATTGTTTAAAAATTTTGCTTATCAAAATGGTTAAAAATAACGTTGTTTGTTTTTTTTTCTTCTTTTTGTATACAAAATCGTTTAGGAATAATTCATGGTTCATCTAAATAATATTTTTTTTGTAGGTTTTTTTTGTTTTGTTTTGCATATTTTCTTGGCTTAAATTACATTTAGCTTAGTTGTGAGACATTTATGTAAATAATTGAGATTTTCAAATATTTTTTTTCTTGTATGCTTTGTTTTTTGTTTTGTTTTTTTTTTTGCCTATGTAAATTTAATTTATAACTTTTATTATAAGTTTTGCCTGTTAGATTTATTTTCTTTATTTTTATTTTGTGTAAATTTTATTTAGGTGTGTGGGGTTGTGTTTTGTGTGAAAAGTTTTCTGTGCGCTCGTTTTTTTTTTACCTTTGTTTTATGAATTTTATATTTTGATGTGAAAAATGTTTATTTAATTTTTTTTTTTAACACATTCATTAAGTTTCATATTTTGTTTTGTTGCTGCCATTTGTAGTTTTAAATTTGAATAGCATTTAGATTTTTTTGTTTTTTTTTTTTTGAATTAAATACACACATTCAATGAAGTTTTTGAAAAACCACACTTAAGACTTACAGTTCAATAATATTTTTATGTTTTATGTATATATTTTATGCATTGGGTTTTGTTTTGCGTTCTTGTGGTTTGCTGTTGTTGTAGCTAACAATATTTATGTTTGTTATTTGTTTTTTTTTTGTTTTTTGTAATTTTACTGTTGTTCTTGCTGCTTTTGTTGCTGTTGTTGTTGTTCAGCCTCATTGGGCTTGGGTTTTTGTTGTGTATGAGTTTTTTTTTTTATTATATTTTGCCTTCGCCTTTTTGCACATAGACGATCTCAGCGTATTCTGTTGCATTTTTGGCAGCTGCATCCACTGGTGTTGTTGTTGTTGATGCTGGTGCAGCAGTTGTTGTTGTTTTTGTTGTTGTTGTTGCAGCAGCTGGTGTTTTGTCATGAGTTGGCTTTAATACAAGTTCAGCATAGACGAGTTGTTTGTCTTGCTGTGGGAAAAAAATACAAAACAAGATGAGTTAGGAACTTTTCGATTATAATTTATGCCTAGAAATATATTTGAAAGATATTTATGCTTCTGGGTGAATTTTTAAGAGGGCAAATTGTGATACCTTTTTTATTGCTGTTCTATATGCTTTTTGATTGGATTACTTAAAGGTCCACACGGGTGAAGTGCTCTGCCAAACTATAGCCTTTTTATTTATAGTATACATTTTAGTTATTATTTTTTTTTTTTATAGATTTTTGTAGTATTTACAAAATTAAATTTTGCATGCGTTACCAACACGACAAATTAAAAACGAAAATCGGCATTTTATATTGTTGTTATGTAAGCCAAAAAGTTTTGTGTGTTGTAAAAAGAGAGAAAGAGAGAAAGAGAGAGAAAAAGAGAGAATGGCAAAAATATTTTTTTTTGTGATTAACACGACAAAATTATAAAGAATTATTCAAGCTTCTAAAAACAGCAGCAGCTACAAAAAGTATGCTAAACTAAATGGTGTACAAAACTGTTGTTGTGCCTATACACGCACACACTCACACACACACACACTCACACACGCACACACTCACACACACACACACGAACTCAGGCACTCTAGCAAAATAGACAAAAGAAAAAGAGAAAGGACTGTTAAGGAATGGGATTCTTGATGTTTGTTTTGTATACCTTTGGTTCATTGTCATTGCCATCGATTGTTGTTGCTGTTGTTGTTGTTGCATTGTTGTCCTGCGTCTGCTGCTCATTTGCAGCAGTCACTGTCGCTGCCGTTGTCTCCTGCTCCCCATTGTTCTCCTTGCTGGCATCCTTCTTTCTGCCATCCCGCTCATTGAAACGCTTCAGAATGGCAACAGCAAAGGCTGGCAAACGTTTGCTGTTGCTGTTGTTGTTGGCCTTCTTAGTAGCCAAGGTCTGATGCTCCTGCTGTTGCTGCTCCCGCTGCTCATTGCCAACATCCTCAGCAGCAGTTCCAGCACCGGTTCCAACTCCTGATGTTGCTGTTGTTGTTGCCGTCGCCGTTGAGGTTGAGGTGGCTTTTATGTCGGCGCTTTCGGTGTCGCTGCTGTTTTTGGTTTCAATTGTGGTTAAGGGTTGTCGGTTTTTGTTGTTTGTTGGTTTGGTTTGGTTTGGTTTGGTATTGTTGTTGTTGTTGTTATTATTGTTATTTGAGAGTTTTTTTAAAGGGAATGGGTGGGGGTGGGTTGGTTTGGTTTGGTTTGGTGGGGCTACTTATTAAATGTGTCAAAATAATTGTTTGTACCGTGCACAGTCGAGAGACAATAGATAATAGCTTAAAACAGAGGGCCCCCAAAAATAGCCATTTAAAGCAGCAGACGGGTTAGTTGGTGGTTAAATGAAAGGCTGTTTGTGTGTGTGTGTGTGTTTGTGTGTTTTTGTGCTGTTGGATTAAAGATAGAAAGAGAGAGAGAGAGGGCGAAAGAGTTTCTTTGGGTTTGTGGCTTGCCTCTTGCCTCAAATGCCATAAGCTGGTTTCGGCTGGTTGGATTAGTGGCGCCTTCAACTTGTGTTGCCTGATTGCTTAATTGTAATTGTATTAAGCCAGAACTTTAGCAGCTACTTAAAGATTAGTTCGCTTTTGCAAAGGAATAGCATAACAAAAGAACTTTTAGGAACTGTTTGATGTTAGAATAACTGATTCGTTTGGAAGTTGATAAAAAACTCTGAGTTATTCTCAGTCTTCCTAACATTTAAGGCTCTTCCAAAGGGATAATAAGTATATAAAAAATATTTCAATTACTTTAAAAAAGGTTAAAAGTGACCTTTGTGGCTAATAGAAAATACTTTATTTAAAGGCACTTTAAAAACATTGTTCTAGCTTTGTATTTTTCCTTCTAAGCTTATAAGCCATCAATCCATTTTTTTTTTGTTGCGTTTGAAACTTGCTCAACACAATTGGCCATTCTTGTTAGCCTGGCCCAGATTGCACTAAGCTGATATGGCGTTCACATACACACACACACACACATACATGCAACTTAGTAGTGTATCCATATACATATATTCTATAAATATTATGGCTCATTTAAATGTCTGGCAACAGTCTGGTTTGCGTGTTTGTTATAATTTTGTTAGTTGGAAACAATTGGAAATTTCCGTTTTGAGTTAATATGCAGCACGTGATTATCTGGCTTAAAGCCAATTCAATCGAATCTGGCAATTGAATTTGTGTTTTTGTGAGTGTTTTTTATGGTTTATTTCTGCTCTTAAGGCGAAAATTAAAAGTAGTTTTAATAAATTCAAGTAAATAAAAATATTGCAAAATGAATGTAAAAAAATTAAATCAATAAAACCCTTAAGCCCTTAAATTCATACACATATTTATTCACACACACACACACACAAGCATTTTGGTTTTACTTTTTATTTGGTTTTGTTTGATTTATTAAAAATATATTTGTATAAAGTAAATAGTATTAAATAATGAACAATCCTATCGAAAAAATTCGTAACTACAAATTAATGAATTAAATCTAGAAAAAATACTAGCGACATACCTTAAAAATACTTGTTCAACTTTCGCAACTTAATCTAAGTAAAACACAAAAAATAAGGTTACAATCAAAAAAGAGTCGAGAGTATAAAAAGGAAATTTGTTTTGGCTCTTAAGGAAGTGAATATAAAAAGTACAGTGGGCACTGCCTGACTTTAAAGAATACTTTGCATCAACATAATTTTTTTTTTGTTTGTTTCGCTTTTCGTTTTTGAATAACATAACAATTAGCTTTATGGCGGATGGCAGGTAGCTTGCCATGCATTTATCTAGTTTACACATATTCGAAACGAATTCTTAATTTCATGCTTAAATTTCATGCTGTTTGTTGTTTTTGTTGGGAAAAATGCACTCAACTTTGTTGAGCTCTTAACAGTTTCTCATTAATGTGATGTTTGTGTGTTTTGTTGTTGTTGTTGTTGTTGTTGGTAAAGCTGTCATGAGTTTTGCTTAATGTACATAGCTCGCTGCTATGATAAATTTCAATGAACGAGTTGTGACTTAACCTCAACCTGTTTAGTTTGAGGGAGAGGGGACTGGTTCGTTTTGAAAGCCTAAACTTAAGTTTAAGTCGCATTTCTATTCTATTTTTTTTTCACACACACACACACACACGCATTTAGATTTCCGTTTCCTGAGGTATCCTTAGCGTTGTTGGTGTTTGTGGCTTTTTGTTTGGTTTTGGTGGCGCTGCTGGTGGTGCTGCTTTGACATCAGCAACTGTAGCAGCAACTGGAGGTGGTGCAACTGTAGTTGGTGCCACTGTTTGTTTGCGTCCGGACAGCAGATTGGCCTGCTTCTCGAGCAGCTCACGCTGATCCTTGGGCAGCCAGCGTGCAAAACGTGACTCGGGTATGCCCAACTGATTGCCACGCTGCAACAAATCCGTATTCTCCTCACTCGCCGTTTCACTTTCCACTCGTTCCGTCGTCTCGTTTCTTTGTGTCTGCGAATTGCGTCCACCCGCCTGTGCAATGAGCACATTACGCAACGGCATTGTTGTCGGATTATAGACGCTACTCTCACGATCTGTGCCATAATCAAATGAATCATCATCGTCCTGCTGCACTCGCCGCTCGACAGAGAAGCGCTCGTGGTTTTGGCCATTGCCATTGCTATTTGGGCCGCGCATTTTGCTGGCGCCTAGCAGCGTTATGCCATTTGATGTCTCTAATAGTGCCACATTTTGGCCATGATGGACTGCCTCGCCGGTTTCGAGCTGCTTGTCGCTGCTGCAAAAGTTGGTTTTTGAGGCCAGAAGCGGGTGACAAGGGAGCAGAAATAACAATTTTTGACAGTTTTGTATTTATTTTGACAGTTTAGATTTTGGTGGATTTTTTTTTTTGTATCCAAATATGAATGTACACAAAAGAAGTGTAGAAAGTGTATTTTTTGATGCTCTTGTTTTTTTTGTTGGCTGTGATGCATTTTGCGAAATGGCTAACTCTGGTTTTTTTTTTTTTTTGGGGATATGGCTTAGACAGCGACTTGACGTTTTAGTATATGCAGATTAAATTGTTGTTGGTTTTTTTTTGCGGTACGGCACAGTGTATACAGTGACAGAGAGAGAGAGAGAGAAAGAGCAAAGATAGAAAGACTGACAGAGAGAGAGATAAGGAGAGAACGTTTGGACGAGGCGAAGGGCGGACGAGCGTACGAGCAGTGTGTGATAGTGTGTTTGTGTGTGAGGGTGTGTCTGTGTCTGTGTGTGTGTGTGGCAGCGTGAAATTTGTTTTTTGCGAATTGCATTGTGAATTTGATTTGATTTCAATTTTGAGCGACAAGACAACGACATAAAACGAAAATGAGGCGAGACACAAACTTTTTCTTGCTTTCTTTTCATTTTTGGTAACCAAATGTTTTTGCGACTAGTTTTTTAGTAGTTTATTTTTTGTAATTTTTTTAGTTTTATATTTTTTTTTTTATTGTGCATTTCCACTGACAATATATAGAAATGTTTTTTTTTTTGGTATTTATTTTGCCTAACTTTAAATGGAACGAATTGAAACTTTTGTGCATAAAAATTTTATTTGACAGTTTAGAAATTTTTAAAGACTAAAGTTTTTTTTTAAGTATTCCATTTGCACAGATTTAACCTTTTTTCATTATTTTTTTGTCAGTGAAAATATATGTAAAATAATGCTTGTGTGTGTTTGTATGTACTTATGTGTATGCGTATGTGTGTGCTTAAGTTAAACGCTTACTAAATGTAAATGACTATGACTAAAACCTAGCTAATGATTTTGTCTACAATGACGATGAGTTTTTACTATGTTCAATGAGCTGCTTGTTGTTAATGAAAATAATAATAATATAAAAATTAAATGAAAATTATAATAAAATAAGGCAATTTAAACATTTCAGACAAACGAACGGAAGCATGCAAGTCAAGACAAAGCTTAATGATCAGCAAATACCATATATAGAATGCATTATAGTTATAGTTGTTATAGGCAGATACCGTTTTTGGGTTAGTTTAATGGGTTGGTTGACATCCAGATGGAGACAGAGACAAGTGAGATTGAGCATGACTTATATAATACATGTTTTTATAATGGCCTGGCCCCGTTGCACTTTTAACTTATTTTGACATCAACATTTTTAATTTCAATAAAGAAAGTACTCACGTTTCATTTGTGGGCGTCTTGATTGATTTACCTGTGAAAAAGAAAAAAACATTTACAAATATTAAAAACAATGTTTTAAATAATTTAAAAAATGTTCATAAATTATTTCTGATGAGAATTGAAATGGAGGATGAGTTGAGTAAATGCATAGAGAACAGTCTAAGGCCCATTTGATACCATCATCATGAACTACAGCAAAGGTGTAATAATTTGCAAGCCATTTTGTTGATTATTTTTAAATAAAAACACAATTTATTCGTAACTTTAAAACTTATTAAAAACTACAAAAGTTCGGAAAATTAAGTGTGTGCAATTTAAGGTATATATTATAAATGTATTTAGCCCATTTTTATATATTGTTTTAGATTTATTAAAAGCTAGTTAATTGAATAAGTGCGATTTTAGGTGCGAGCCAATTTTTTTTATTTATTATACGTATACTTAATATTTTATTTTTCGTTTTTATTGAGCAAAGAAAAAAAATATTGGTTTAAAAAATGCAGAAAACGCTGGCAGGTTGGAGCTTAAAATAAGTTAATTATTTGCTGGCAAAAAAATCTATGAATATATAAAAAAAACAATATGAGAAAATTATGATACAATAACAAATATGTGATTTACATAAAGGGAAAACATTTTTTGTTAGAGCGGACGGGGATTTTCAAAAAGTTGTAAACGCGAGATTCCAGGAGATTCCGTTTTTAATATGTTTTTTTTTTTTTTAGCTTAATAGAGAGCTTAAAAAGTTAGTTGGCCTACAATATTAATTGTTTTGTTTTCGTTTATAGATTGTTTTATCTTGTTTTAAATATTTTGTGCGCTTTTGAGATATTTATCTGAGCGAAGCCGAGATAATCAAAGAGAGAGCCTCTTTTTTTGTATTAAGGATTCAAATGCTTGCAGCAAGAAACTACTCTCATTTGATATCATTTTTTGTTTCTAAACGGATGTGTTTGGCGGCTTGGGTGCATCGGCGCCATTTTGCTGGCCATTGCCGGCCGCAATTACAGCTGCAGCAACAGCTGCCGCACTTTTCTTAAGATCGGCCTTCTTTTGCGCCTCAAGCTTATCCGTGACTGGGGGCGTGGCCTCCTCAGATTGCTGTGTGGTATCAATGTGCTCATCGCCATTATCTTGGCCATCTAATTCATCGTCGTGCTGTTCGGGGTGGATCTGGGCCTCGGAGTCGGGACCGATGTCTGTGTTAAGTGTGGCGCCTGTAATGAACAACAACAACAAGAACTAACATTTAGCGACGAGCGAGGAATCCATATCCGTGGATTGGGCCACAAATCAATCACAGTTAACCATTTAGTTGTTGTTTTTGGCCAACAAAAAAACAAAAAAAAAAAAAAACCGTATTTAACGGGTGTTAGTCCTTTTACCAAGTCAAAGCAGAGATAGTTATGAAAGAGAAACAAATTTGATTTTTGAGAAAAAATTATTTTGAAAAAAATTTGGATTTGTAGTGAAACATAGAAGAAAGCAAAAAACCATTGATTGAAAATTTTACGAATTTTAAAACACACTTAGAAAAAAACATGTATATTATATATATTTTTGCAATGTTTTTTAATGTTAGCTCTTCTTGTTGTTGTCATTTGTAGACACTTTTCAAAAGTCAGAGATTTTTTCTTTTTTAACAATTGTCCTTGTTTGTTTATGCTAAATACATTTATTGTTATTTAAATTGTGTATGTTTTGTAGGCTTTTTTTACAATATAAATTTAATCATTTAACAATTATTTGTGATTTTGTTTTTTTTTTTTTTTTTTTTACACACTTTTCAAAACTGGGTCACAGATTGGTTTCCATTAACTTCAATAAAATGGCTAAATGACCTTTAAGACGTTTAAACCCCGCTCTCCGCTCCCCACAGCAACAGTTAAGCGGCTAAAAGGAAAATTCTTCCAAAAAGTCTAGATAAAAATATTTAATTAGATGAGGCGTTTTTTTTTGTAGGGCTGCCACAAGTTGCTGCCACTCTCAGCTTGCAACTTGGCGCTAATTAAAATTTAAAAGCCGCACAATGAGCGAAAAGTTAGCGAAATTGTGGTGCGGCTGCGGCGACCACGCCCATCCAACTTAACAGACGCGAGGCGTTTAGCTGCACTCGAAAAAATATTTGTTCAACAAAAATTTCAAAAATTTTCAACTTTTTTTAAATGGCAAATCAACAGTTGTTTTGACAATTTGGAAACTTTCTGGTTCATAGATTCTTTCCCGAAATATAAAGGTCTCATTTTGATGTTATTATAAATATTTTTCTTAGTGTACCATGTGTGTGTGTGTGTGTGTGCAGCATGTGGCGAATGTGAAGCTTGGTAAATGAGATGAGAACATGGTTCGGGGGGGGGCTTTAGTGTTAGGGCTGTGATTGTTGCTGATGTTGTCTGAGCGGCTAAATGGCTGGTGGGTGGTTTTTTCGGGCCGCAAGGAAATTTATTGTTAGCGTAGCTGATGATGATGATGGCATGGCATGACATGATGATGACATTATGATGACATTATGATGGGCACACCCGCGCAAAAGCATAACAAAAACAAAAAACTCCCCAAATATATAAAGAAGTCGCTAGACTACTTACCGCCAAAGCACCATCTGCCGGTGGCGCGCGCAAACAGTACGAGCAGAACAATCAGCACAAGAACAGCAACAGCCACAACGATACCCACAATGGCGGCCACATCCAAGCTGGTGCTCGGCGGCTTGCTCGACGAACTGATGCGCACTTGATAGTCGGTGGTGCCCAGCTCGTTGCTCGCCCGCAGATTGTACGTTTTGGTTGTGTCCTCGAGCGTAAGGCCAGCAATTGCCAATGTCACATTGTACTCATCGTTGCCCACGTACTGTGGCTCATAGGCCGAGTAGCGTCCATCGGTTCTGCCCTGCGGCACAATTGTTCCATCAATGGTCCACTCAATGCTTGGCGGCGGGCTGGCACGTATCGAAATGTTCACAATGGCAGTGTGCTCCAAATAGAGGCCATAGACCAAAGCCTCTGGCTGATGAACGGGTGCATCTGTGGTGGTCGATATACAAAATTAAGTATACGTTGAAGGTTTTCAAATTTTTTATTCGAATACTTACATCGCACATTGATAATATAAGCAGCTTCCTGGGGCGGAACGCTTTCACGATCGGTTTGATGATGCGAACGGCAAACCAATTTACGATTGCTGTCCTCGGGTGCCAAATGCCATTGAATCTCCTGCACTGAGGTGGACAGTTCGACATTGTCGTTGGTCGGCGTGGCAAGGATCTGTAGCGGATTCGTACGCTTGTTGGCGGGCATATTGTCAATGTACCACGAAATGTTGGCTGGTGGACGACCATCGCGCACAATGCAACGGGCATTGAACTCTGTGCCCTCCGCAAAGAAACCATCACGATTCGGTTTCGAGATCAATTCAATTATCGGTTGTTGTGGACGCACTGCATAAAAAGGAAGAGATGAGCAGATAAGAAAGTTTAGTTTAGTTCTCAGTTCTTCGCAAAAAAACAAACTTGAAACAATTGAAATCTGTTCACCGAAAGAACTTTGTCAAAACTGTGTTTGAAACGTTTCCAAACTTTCTATAAACTTTGTCACAGCTTAAGCTTACTTTTATTGACTTATATTGTTTGAAAATTTGAATACTTACATGCCACGACGAGATCTATGATGCCCGATAGCTCTTCACCCTCGACGCCCAAGCTGCACTTGACCTGACCATTGTTGCTGGCCTTGACGCGTTCAATGCTGACGCCACATTGGCCGGCATTCAAGCCCGCGCCATAGTAGGTGAATCCCGGTGTCTTGCTCCAAACGGGCGACAAATTGAGAACCTTCTGTTCGCCGGGTATCTCAATGCGACAATAGTTGATGGCGCGTCCATAGCGACAGAGCAGCTCGGTACGATCGCCTTCGTTGAGCAGCGCTGTGTTTGGTTCCACATTCACCTGGCCATAGCTAAGCGCATCTGCAAAAACGGAGAAAGAAAAACATTAATTAGTTAGCATTGTATCTTGTCATTGTTGTGGAGTATCTGATGACGCAAAAAGTATCTTATATCTGTTAAGCGACAATTGTTGGCTAATGCCAAAGATGGCAATTCGACTTAATGACAAACATAAGTTGCTTTGTCGTTTTTTTAATGCAACTTGCACAAACGCATGTGCCATTTTCACTTACCACCACAAACACATCGAACAGAGCCCCCCCCCCCCCCCCCGACCTTTCAACTGACTTCTCTAACAGCTTGTGTCTAGTCTCAAATATGCATCTTTGCTCATTAAGTTTCAATTACGATTTTCTTCTTGTTTTTTTTTTGCTTTTTTACTCTTGCCAAACAATTTTCAAATTATTCTTAATCTCCTTTTTTTTAACCCTGTCCCACTCTCTCTCTCTCGCTGTGTGTGTGTGTTGGAGCAAAAAGTTGCCTGCAAAAGTTCACTTTGAGCTTTCCATCTTTCTTTATTTTTTTTTTTGCTTCCTACTTTCTGCTGCCAATTAAGATGCTCAAACGATTTGCTATCTCAAAAATTAAATGATTTAGCAATTTTGGATAAACTTTTTTGATAACGTTTGCCGCTTAATTAGGTGCCAAAGATGCATTGCTTAGGAAACTTAACAGATTTCAATTCATTTAAAAAGGTGAATGGATTTATTTATGATTTAATAAAAAAAATGTATAATTTGCTTCAATTTTTAATTAAGTTATTAAGTTTTTTATCCCTTTACAAAAACTAGATTTATTTTATTATTCAAACTTATTTTCTTTGTACTTTTCGACTTTTCATTTAGATTTCCTCACAGCTCATGTCTCTCTCTCTTTTTTCTTTCAAAATGCCATCGAATTCGATTCACTTTCTTTCAAATTTTTGGTTTTGCTGCCTTTCAATTCCGATAGAAAAACATTTATTCAACTGTTGCCATCAAATTTGGCGTGTGGTTTTTATTTGTTGCCTCTCTTATTTTTTTTGGTTTTGTTTTTTGTATTTTTTTTTTTTGGTTTGCCCTAACTTAGCCACAACACAAATTTGGTTTTGTGTTTTTGAGTTGATCGAATGATTTGTTTTTGTTTGGCTTTTCCGCAGTAGGCTTCATTTTTCACAGCCTTCAAAACACTTTGGCAATTGCCAATGAATGTTTTGCCCAACCCCCCCGTCTATTCCCTTAACCATTCCACTCCACGGCCCCCCGCTCTAATACAGCTGCAATAGCAACAATAGCAATCTAACTAATTTTGTAAATGAAAGCCGCAAAATTGCAAAATGTGCCATAAACATGAGACGGCTGCTGCTGCTGCTGCTGCAGCTGCTAGACGAGATTGCCAGTCAAACATTGAGTGGCGGCGGGCGGCAAAAGGGGGGAGTTTAAAAAAAGAGAGTGGGAGCGTGGAGTGGAGGGGAGCGTGCAGAGTCGTGTCTGTGAAGGCTGGCCAAGTGCAGCTGGGCATGCATTGATTTCAAATTCGTTGCGCTTTTTGGCTTTTTGACTGACTGCATGACGACGTGTGTGCAGCAGAGAGGTGTTGGGTGCGGGGCAAGACTTTTGTTTGGTCAGCCGCACACACACACACACACACACGTACACGCACAACACAGCACAACAGGAAACAGCAACAACAACAACAACAAACAACATACAAATTTGTTGCATGCTGCCTGCCAATTCATTGGACGTCGTCTCGTCTCTCTTGTCTTTTGATATTTGCATTTGTTTGGCTTTAAAGCGGGTCAGCTCAGTTAGCCCAGTTAGTTGCAGCTGGCCAGCTGGCCGTTCTCGGTAATTTAAAACCAAAGCTTCCCCTCTTTAACCCGCCCCTTAACAATTGTCGTCAAACTGTTGACAATTGAGCTGTGAGTGATTTTTATTCTTTTTTGGTTTTTTTTTTTATTGACCATATTTTTTTTTAGTTCATTTTTTGTTCACACTTGAGTTTGTGGCGCAATGAAACCATTTACAAGTTATCTCTCTCTTGCTCACCCTTTCTCTCTCTCTCCCTCTCTCTCTCTCACTGTCTAAATTGCTGAATTTATATTCTTTAACAATGTGCATGAAGTTCTCTAGTATTTTTTGCACTAAGCTTAAATTTCAAGCGTCAGCATTTTACTAAAAAACACCCACACACACACACACACATATATAATACTATTGCGGAATGTCACATTCACAGCGACTAGTATGAAAACAAAGATGTGTCGACAATGGACAAGGAACGAGGGTAGAAGGGTGGTGGCAGAATGGATTGCGGATTGCGTTGGCGTTGACCAAATGCTAAGGTATGCCACAACACGCTCATCTGCCCCTGTTGCCCGCCCAACTGCCACTGCAGCATCTATTTGTATACCCTGTAAATAATATAAATAAGTAAAGAGGTTTTTTGGCAAACTTCTTTGAGCCTTTCGAAAATGACAAAACTTGAAATAGATTTTTCCCTTTAAAGTTTTGATAGCGCGCGATCAATGCTCTATCAAGTTTACATTTCTAATGGGAAACTTGGCATCCGCCCGTTCAAAACAGTGTCAAAAACCACACTTGTATAATTTATTGCCCGAAGGTTTCGTTTACGTTGTTGCCACTGTAGTCGCACATAGAAGAACGTATTGCATGCACCGCATTGTGATATTTATTTATTTAGCTTTTTTTTTTTTTTGTTGTTGTTGTTGCTAGCGGACTTTTCAGTGGAACGCTTCGCGTCGTCTAACGCTGTGTCGTTTGGTTTTCTGTTTTCTGTTATTTTTTTTTATTATATATATTTGATGCCATGTCTGCAATTTTCAACTTTGGTCGAGTCGCCTTGCTCCCAGACCTACAGGCGACCAGCAAGGATAGGGAACGAAGGATAGGCAAGGGGAACGCGTTGTCCAGCTCAGTGGTCTTGGCTCAGTTTGTAAAGTTGATATTTCTGTTGCTCTGTGTTACATTGTGTTGTGTGTATTTGCCACGTATGTTCTGTGGCAGGCAAGAGCCACAAAATCATTTCACTTCACTTTCCTTCCTGCTTTATACATTTTACAATATATGTATGTATTTAATTTAAAGCGCAATAAAATCAACTTGCTGCCCATTGCCGGGCAATCGTTGTTGTTGGGGGCAAGTGGCATCGCCCAACCCATTTGCCGTTGCTCGCTCTAGCCCGCGGCACGCCCCTAACGGCTATTGTTTCCATTTGACTTTGGCCACGTTAGCGTCTTTTATATGAAACGTGATTTTTCCTTAAATAGTACGTTCAAGTATTTGATTTTCCCGCCCAGCGGCAAGTCACAACAACAACAGTTTTTATTTATTTCTATTTATTTTTGTAGTTGCTGTTTTATTTTTTTTTTGGTACGCTACACGTTCTCTTGGATTTATTACGGCTACGGTGGTGCAAGAAGATGTCGAATAAAATTTAGAGTTATTATCGTTGTTTCTTTTATCAATGTGTTTTTTTTTTGTACTTTTTATGTAGAATTTGACAAAAAAAAACTGTTTTGTCTTGAAAAATCATTTATGTACATTTATTTTAAAATTATTGTTTAAAAGTTGCGAATTAAATATTTACTAGGCAATATAGTTTTTTTAATTTATCGTTTTTTCTATGATTTTTTCTGTTTCCACCTCGAAATATTCTCGTATATTTTTGCTCTACTGTATGCGTCTGTCTATGGCACGGGTCAAAGGAATAAGCCAACAATACAACACAATGTCTGGTTTGTTTGGTCTATAGTCAGGCCATAAGAAATCGGCATGCAATTTGTGCATAAAGCATAAAGCAAAGACAAGGAATCAGGCAACCAAACTTACTGCAATATGCTCATGTCTATATGGACATAAAAGAAAAGAAAAAAAGGAAAAAATAAAACATTAACCATAGACTTCTTACTATACAAGTAGTTCTGTCTTCTTGTTGTTGTTGTATTCCTTAGTAATTTTCAATTTATCAGCGTCGATTTATCAACTTTTGTTGCTGTTGCTGTTTGCTTGCTTCCACCTGCACTGCAACAAAGCAACAACAAGAGCAACAACGAAAAAAAGAAAGATAATTATTGTTGATTTATGGCAACGGAAAGCGCTTGCAACTCACACAGTTGTTACCTTCCCCCCACCACCCCTTTGGCATTATAATTTGTAAGTCCATATATCTATATGTTTGAATCTTTGACTTGAGCTTGACTTTGGACCCGAATTAAACATAGAAACCTGTTATTGTTATAAGTACAACTAAGTTGCATTTGTCTGTGGTTTTTTTGTTATGTTATTATTATTATACTCGATACCGAAGGTAAAGAGTATATTGGGTTTGTGCAATGTCCGTCATGGTGTCTGTCCGTTTGTATGAAAGCAACTTTTTTGCTAACGATCCCCAAAAAATTGCATCAAAGCTTTGGAACCACGCCCCCGTTCCCCAGCCCCCAGCCCCCCTTTCACCATATTCTACTAATTTTGAGCTAGAGTCACCACTCTAAAAATAATAATTTTGTGTACTAAAATAGTTGCATTTTTAAGTGCTTAAATAATATTCCTGTGACGCACATTTATTTAATTATGTATTCTAATAAACAGAAATCTCCAAGAAATATTTTATAAAAATGTTTTTCGTCAAGATTATTGCAATTTATAGCTATTATTTGAACCCTGGATGACTGCTTAATGATTTATTTATTGGAATTGTTATTATTTTCTGGATTGCTTTATTGCAAATTTACATTTTTGTGAGCTTTAACTGATTTATTGATCCCCATACTTTACTTTGAAGCCATTTAAAGTGCTTTGATAATAATTACAATGGCTTGTTCTTTTCCCTGAACCCGCATAAAAAAAAAAAACAGTTTGTAGTTCAATTCCAATTGCTGATAAACATGTCGTTGTTGTTGTTGATGTTGCGTCTCTCTTTTTTGATATCATAGCACTTAGCACTTTGGTACACATACATTTTATACAAATACTACAAGCATTATAAATTTGTTTTTATAATTATTTTTTTATTATACTCGATACCGAAGGGTTTGTGCATTGTCCGTCATGGTGTCTGTCCGTCTGTATGAACGCAACTTTTTTCCACAGCCTTCAAGCTAGAGACTTCAAACTTTGCAAATGTCTTTATCTATGGCATAGTAAATTAAAGTGTTAAGATTGGAGCTATACGATAACTAGGAGGCTGGCAAGTCGATAAACTCGATAACGCAAAATCGATAGATCCAGCTATTTCGCAAGCCCTTACAGCTAGAACTACCAAATTTGGGGAGAAAATAGCTACTAACAACTCCCAAAAAACTGCATCAAAAACCACGCCTACCCAATCCGACCCCAGCCCCCCCGCAGTTTAACACCAAAAACGACCATATCTTCTACAGTTTTTTAGCTAGAGCCATCAAATTTGGTGCCAAGATAGATTCATAAAAACTTTGGATGCCACGGATAGCAATTGACATCATACACAGATCTGCAGCAAAAATTTTGATGCCACGCCCCCCACCCCCCAATACCTCTCCAAGCCTACCATCCACCATATTCTTCTAACTTTGAGCTAGAGTCACCAAATTTGGAAGGAATATAACTTTTTGGCATCCCCATCTGCTCCAGACAATCTTTGAGGCAGCGTACACCCCTGCCGTATCCGCACCCCATTGCAATCAGGTCTCTTTTAATCTGTTTTATTACTGGTATCGAGTATACCGCAGTCGGGTGCGTCCGACTGCAACGTTTCTACTTGTTTTTGTTGTTGTTGTTGTATAAAAATATTATTATTATTACCGAGTGTGTGTGCAATTTCTTTTTGGCTATTAATAATGATTGGTTGTTAGATCATATTGTATAGCTAGCTAGGGTCGCGCGGTCTCTGGCGCTTTTTCTCTACTGCAACTTCTTCTTCTTGTTTTTGGTATTTATTGTATTATTAGTACTATTTATGGCTCGAATGAATCACGCTTTATGTGTACAAGGTGTCCAAATTTATTAAATTTTACATTTGATTTATTTAAGCGACAAATTATCGCAGTACATACAGAGTATAAGAAAAAACTCGAAAGGAAAGTCTACCTTTCTGTGCTTGAGGTCAATAAATGGCTAAGAAAAAAGAAACTTGAAGCTGCCGTTTGCCACACGTGCCACATACCAAAAAAAATAACGGTAAAAGTAAGCTGTGCCTGGTGAGCTTGGGTGCAGCAAATCGTTTTATGGTATGACTCACACCACAGTGCCTGTAAATAATAATCAGCGGCTTTATTTCTTTGCTTTCCAAAATTTTGCAAGGGCATTCGTTGCACCGCAGCGCCATCTATGATTGGCCACTTAATTTTCACTAATCGTTCGGCATAAATCGCAATCGAAGTGAAAGAAAATCTTTTGCCCAAAAAATTGTTTCCATTGGGTGTAATTTTTTTCTATGCCCGCCAAAGTGAAAGTTGCCAAAGTAAACATCGGCTGTGTAATCAAACTGTAAAACTGCTGCTTCCTGTTGCGTTGCAGCTAAAGATCATTCATTAACTACTCAAGTGTATCAAACAACAAACAGAATTGACAGCACTTTTACCAAACCAAACCAAACCAATCTTTTATTTTTATATATGGCAAGACAAAGTAGATCTTAAAATGGAAAGAAAAACCTTTTTAAAGTTGAAATCAAAGTGCGTTTATCTTATGACAAATAATAGCCAGACGCAACTACGAACTATTATTATCTATCTATTATTTTAATTGCCTCTGTTTGGTCGTCTGAGCCCTTTTAACCACATGGGGCAACAACAATAGCAGCAGCCACTTGAGCAGCTTATAGTTAATTATTGTTAGTTCAACGAGCATTAAGTCGAAAACAAGCTAGAAAATCACAAAGACTAAGAAGAGAAGATGCTGAAATTAAATGTTCCTTGGTTGTTGTTGTTAGTTGAAGCCTTTATGCAGTCTTTCTGCACTTCTTGTGCACTTGACACTTCAGTTTTCGATGAGCTTATAAGCATCTTATTGTAATTACCTGACAATGCAGTCAAGTGACCCTCTCCACGAAAGAGCGAGAGAGAGAGAGAAAACTAAACTACAACAAGTTGACTGTGCAAGTGCTGAGAGCTGTTTGCATATTTGAATAGCTGGTGGCAGGCAGCAAGAAGGCCGAGAAGTCAGTCAGAAGCAAAGTGCCCACAGAATGCCAAATGCTTATTAAAGCCCCAAGAATTATTATCATAATTAATGCATTTGCATTTGCGATAAAGGAAGGGAGGGAGGGAATCGAGGAGGGGACCAGACCAGCAAGACCGCAAGAGTTTGTGGAGTTGAGTTTGCCACTGACTTATTGAGAAATTGTATGCAAATACTGCTCATTATACTAAATACATACACACGCATTCAATACGCATACTAGCACAAAGATGTACATAAAATATGAGTTCGAGAGCGAGCGTGAAACCATTCAAAACTTGGAAATTCTATGTTTTGCCGGACATGTGATAAATTTTGCGGTACATTTTACTCATAAATATTACAGCACTGCATTTACGATTTATAATTGTGTGTGTATATGTGTGTGTGTGCCCATGTGTGTGTGTGTGTGTGCAGGCTGTTGTAAATATGCATTGCTCTACAATTACAAATATTTTGAAATTAATTGCGCTTGTTTTGTGCACCCGTTCATTAATATGCGTCAGGTTTGGTCTTACTGCTTTGCAGCATGCCACACGTGCAACACACACACACACACACACACACTCAACAAACATATGTTCAATAGCTAAATAATTGCCCATATTATGTTGCAAATGTAAATATTTAATTTCAACAAACATGCAAATCACTAAAAACATATGTTTTATTTTGTTCATCTTTGAAAGCAACATAATTTTGCTGATTATTTTGTTGTATGAACTTGACTTTAATATTATTATTTTTTTTGTTGAAGCTGAGTTATTCTTAAAGAAAAAGTCTGTGTTGCGACAGCCAACAGACGTTGTTACCCAACACCGTTCAGCTTGCTTTATATCTGTCTCTCACTCTCACTCTCTCTCTCTCTCTCTCTCTCTCTGTCTTTCTGTCTCCTTGCTCGTTTCATAATTTAATGCATGAAGCTCACGCAACCGCAAAATGCGACATAGCAGACGCAGTGCAAAAGACAACAAAGTGTGTTGATTCTCAAAATACACTCATAAAATAACATAACTATAAATTTTATGTCTGTGGCGGAATTCGGAAGTTAGTAGAAGAATTCCTGTAAATGAGTTTTGTTTATTTTAACTAAAAAATACTTGCATTTAAATAAAGTTTGAGGATTTTTATCTTGAACGATTTCTTGATTAAAGAACAAAGTTTCTTACAAAAGCAAACATGCACCAATTTTGTAGAGTATATATATATATATATATAAATAGACTAGATATATGCGGCATAAGTAAGGAGATGAGGAGGAGGAGGAGGAGAAGGAGTCGAGTCAAGTCATTGAAGCATTCATTAACATAATTTTCATATACGCGCGCCAGTTGGCCACACCTCAAACAACAACAACTATGTTTGTAGGTGAGGCACAGGCACAGGGACAACTGAACTGTTGCGCCTTGCGCTCCTTGCCACACACAACCAACACAAGGATATACATATGTAAAATAGCACTACGGCAGACAGGCGTATGAATTTATGAATTACAATATTATTTTTTTACTCAACGCAAAATTATACAACAAAATCAGCTGGAAATGGTTTCACGATGTGCACAACACAGCAATGACAGTTATTAATGTATGATAAAAAAAGCGACAGAGAATCTAAACTAAAAATAATGGAAAGAAGAACAAAAGCGTTGCCTACTTTCAGGTCGCCTGGCTGCCCGCCAAGTGTCGCCTGTTATTTGCAAAACATTTATCAAACTCACAGACAAAGCACAAAAAAATATGTATGTACATATATATTGTTAGCCAAATCAGCGCCGAAAGGTAAATAAAGTTAATGGCGCACCGAAGGGTGCCAGGCAAATGGATGAAGGTGCTGTATGGGTAAGGTATTCCAGACAAAGTCGCCGCCATTGCCATTGCCATCGACGGCGACGCCGACGCTCGTAAAACGTCTGGCAGTGGGTTTTAATTGTTTTTGCGGCGTTGACAGAACAGAAAATAGAGGAGAGCACACAGGAGAGAAATGTCGAGAACATTTTCTGGCCACAAAATAAATTGATCTGCGGTTTTGCAGTCTCATAATTTATATGCCATTTGCGACGAGAATCCAACTCCAAGGAGCATACAAAAAAAAAGTTGACAAATGACATTGAAACTAGCAATTGCGAATTGGGTGTTAAATTTATGTTCTTCTCGCTCAAATCAATTAATTATAAAAATCTTAACATTTTTATGTAGTCAGCAGAAAAAAAATGAATTTAACAAAAAATTGCCACGTGAAAATTGGTATTGACATTTCGCAGGCAGCAGTGCCTAAAGGTTATTGATCCTTACATTGGCTGTTGATACGTTATGACCTTTAGGGTCTGTCTGTTAACCCAACTGAACTTGAAGAGGGAGTAAAAGTTGTGGTGACACTGTTTTTTTTTGCTAAGAACTTAATAATTCTTAAATCTTTCAATTGTTTTGACTTGCCATTTAAAGTGTTAACAAATATTGGTACATGAATACAAATGAAATGGCAAATTGTTTGCATTTAACACCTGTTTTTTTTTCTGCTGCTGAATATTTGCAGCTGTCTGACAGCCGCATTAAACATTTTAATTGCATAATTAATATGCGCAACTTATTTATATGCTGAATATGTTTTTTTTTTATATATACATTCAAATATTTACATAATATAAATTTTTTTTTTTGGTTTTTATATGAGTAAGCATTAAATTTACATGTGTATGTGTTTAAAAAAAAAATGAAATTTGCGCTTGCATGTGTCATCGCAATAAACAAACACTATGCGCAATTTTTATTTATGTTTTGTAATATTTTTTTTTTTAAATAACGGTTCGCTTACTCAAGCATAACTAACGGTTGTCATGCCATAAGTGTCTTTGAACTTAGCGTTTTTTTTTTCTTTACTGTCTTTCCTTTTCCGTTTTAGTTTTGGCTTTAACTTGAAAGTTCAAGTTTGTTTGCAAAATACAACAAAAAAAAAAACATTTTGTTTTTTCTGTTGTTTTTTGCGCTGATCTGCTGTACTGATAAAAAAGAGTTTGAGTCATGCAGCAAATACGTCTAAAAAAAAGGTTAAATTGCTGACACAAAAAACTTAATTAATTGTTAACTTGAGTAACTCTTTTTGAATTTAAAATTAAATTCAAGCAAAAATTTTAAATAAGAAAAAGAAATGCAAATATATTTTATGCCATTTTTTCTTCTAACTGACAGCTGCAAAGTGGCATAGAAACAAGTTTTAACTGCTTTTAGTATTTGCCTGTCAAACTTTAGTTGAACTTTGATGACGACAAAAACTTCAACTTGCATTTAATTTATTTAATATTTATGTTTTGTTTGATTTTTGATTTAAATATTTAAGTTTTTGTGCTGTGCTTGTGTTTGTCTTAAGAATTGTTTATCGTTTAATTACAGCTTTTATTTGTTGTGGCAATTAGCTTTCTAGACAAGCTGTCGTTCTTTCATACCATAAGACCAGTAATTAATACATTTGTATGAGCCAAGTTAACGCGTCTCTGTCCATGGCTCAGTTTTTCTTTGACTTTTGTTTTAGTTTTTTTAATTTTTTTTTTTTTTTCACTCTCCATATGCAAATTGCGCAAAAGCCAAACGTGGCAAACGTGTTTTAAGTTGTGTTGTTATTTTTATTAACCATTCACACAAAGTTGATTTGTGGGAAAATGCGGCTCAAGGTTATGCTGCTGAGACTGCGACTGCGACTGCACTTTTGTATTTAGACAGAGCTGGCTACCTTTGTTTTTTTGCAGTTACTACATTTGTCTTGAAGGTGAACTGCTCTTAGTACGTAATACAAGTTTGTTGTTGTACACTATTTCTTAGTAAGTGTATAAATAATGATTAGGTGCGCAATCTTTTAATCATTATCGTAGTAGGTGGTGTTGTAACCATTTTGCAACCTTGACACCTCAACCCAAACCTAGTTAAAGTTTACTTTCATTATAATAAAAATATTGTAGTTTTTATATCTATCATTTCTACGGTCAAAACTCATTTGCATAATTCTGTTTTTTGTCTTTTTTTGTTCATGCTGATAATTTTTAAATTATTATGTGCATTGCAAATGACATTGAAATTAACTTGATGATGGTTTATGTTTTTTTTTTTCGTTCTTCTTAATTCTCTCACATTATTAAAGCTTATGAAAATGTTTTTTATTAACTGTCTGGTCAAATGTTGTAGCTATTTAACAACATTTTGCAGCTCTATTAAATATTATGACATTAATGCCCATTGAATAAAAAACTCAACATTAAATGCAATCCATTAACCCATAACTTGTTGAGGAAGGGAAAGACATCTCTCGTTGATATAATCAAACGCAAATGAAATAATTTCTGTTGATAGCAGACGATAATAATTACCGTTAAAACTGTTCCGGAATTGAACTCAATTTTATTATTATGATTTATTCAATTTGCATAACATATGACTTGGCGTTTTTGAGCCGAAAGTTATTCAAGTCTTTGGTACTTGGATGAAAATTTAATGAATTTAAGGCATAATAAATATTCAGCTGTAAAAAAATTGTGAGAAATGAATCTTTATTTGCTAGCTGTCGTAATTGAAGTGCAATTGATTTGCGGAACACATGCGATTACATCATTAGAAGCCTCGAGCTCAAAGTTCGAATTGAAACTTTGCCAGCAGCAGCAGCAGCAGCTAGAGAAAGAGATAGATATAAACAGAGGCGAGGCATTTTGGGTGATTTATCATAAATGTTAGAGTGCAAAAGTACTCCCAGGTGTGTGTGGGGCAGGCATCATGGTGGTGGAGACCTTTTGTTGAAAGTCTAATTAAAAGCGAAAGGTGACCGCACCTTAACTTTTCTCACTGCCATTCTCTTTACACTGTCGCGCGCTCTTTCTCGCTTATTTTGGATCGAAGGTGAGGACAAATGTGTAGCATGCCAAAAGGCGCTTTAGCCAACCGCATAAAGCGGCGGCTGCTGCCTGGCGACCTCCTGCGGGTTAAATGTGCCTCACTGCGCACGTTTAATCTGTATGTATGTGTATGTGTGCGTGTTATAGCTGGCCACAGGCAAACATAATTGAAGTCATAAATAACAAATTATGTTGCAAAAAGTTGAGCTCAGAAAACTGTTTGTTTAGTCAACTTTTGTGTATATGAAAAGGGTAATACTATAAGTTTGTTCTGGAGCGCGGCGGAATGTTTTGTTAAAGTCAAATCTAATTAATCTTTGTATAGAGTATACAATATGATTTGTAACAAAAGTCAAGAAGTTTTAGTTATTATCGAAACTTGATTTTTGGTTGATTCTTTTTTAGTTACTATATTATTATTATTATTTTGTAGTTATCATTAAATTATTTAACTTTTGAATAGAGTCGAGTAAAGTGTATTCGTCTTCCTGCTTTCTTTAATATTTTTATGCTTTGTTTGTGCTTTTAACGCGTTCGTTTCACACCTTTGTAAATTAATGATGTGCCGCGCAGGCTCTGCTGGGATTCCTTAAGAAGTGGAGTGGAATGCTAAGGTCACTTCCTTCACTTGCCCTATTCACAGGGCTAATTATGAGTAAGCCCAAACGCTTTGCCGCCTCATCTCTAGCCTCTCTCTCTTTCTCTCATCTCGTCTACCTTTTAAGCCGCGTGCCAAGATTTATTACAATGGAATAAGTTTTTTTTTTTTTGGGGTCGTTTTGTATGGGCGCAACTTTAATTAATAGATCCTGCGCTTTTTTCGGGAGCTGGGGTCAGTTTTAATAAATGTTTTTATATGCTTGGTTTTAGGGGAGTTTCAAATGCTGCGTTCAATGTAAAAGCAGCTTTGGACAAATTGAAAATTGCTGCCACAAGACACAAAACAGACAGATAAATAGTTGACGAACTGATGAGGCAAAAGTGTTTTTAATTAATGAACGGCATGGAATGCTTTTCACACAGCCCAATTGTAAAGCTGCATTAAATTGCAATTAAGTTTGTGTTGCTGTTGTTGTTGCTGACAACTGAAAGCACTTTTGTACATTCGTCAGTCATTTAATATCATTGTTGCTTGTGTTTGGTTGTGCGTATATTATGATCCAGCTTTTTGATGCCCAGATGTTTTAAGCATACAATAATAATACATATATTCAATATGTATGTTTTTTAATTATGACCAAGTCAATTTTGAACACAAAAAAAAAATATGATTCATGTATATTAAACAATTTGTATACCTTTGAATATTTAAGTTTATATACGTACAATTATTATTATTAAATTGACGCAGCTGACCTGACAACAAGATGCATTATAATTTAAAATAATTGATATGGCAGTCGTCATTGTTGTTGTTGTTGCTGCTGCGGTCGACTTGAGCGACAATTAATGCGTGTCCAATAAAGTTGAAGAGTTAAGAGCGCCAAAACCAAAAGGCAACAATTATCAGCTGGGTCAACAATTGTTTTAAATGACAATTGATGTGGATTTTTAGCCAAAAAAAACATGAATATTTTTAACTGCTTACAACAAAGAAAATATACAGTATTTTTATTCAAGTTGTGATTGTGAAATATTTTGTAAATTGCATACAAATTATTCACCTTAAATATCTGAAAACTAATCGACATTTTTGAAAGTTATTAATATAAGCAATTAGTTGAAAGGCATGATTGCTTGCAATATAAAATAATTGTTTCTATCGAATGGTAAAACTAAACTTTTAATAAGCACGTTTTATATGACAGCTTATGTTATAGATTTTATCACAATCATTCAAAGTTTTGAACTTTATATCAATATACTCACAAAATACTTCAAGACTTATTACATTTTCGAGATTTTCCCTGCCTTTACCTTTAATTCATTCAACATTCAATTCGTTAAAATCTTGCCAATTATCATCACATTAAAGCTCACATTATTATGCCATATACCCCGAACGACATTAGTTCAAGTCAAAAAGCTATGGGAATAAACGATTTTTTTTTGTCTTAGCATTGCGATAATTAATTGCAGTACATTTTGCTTGATTTTTGCATCCGACATTTGTGCCAAAAATTTGTTGCCATGTTTTCGTTGCTTCCGTTTCCGTTGTCATTGCTAACCCACCTCCAACACCAGCCTCCCTATATTCCATTATATGCTTACCAAGTGTATTTACGTTCTTTTAAGTAAAAACTTCTGCTGGCAGACCGATGCTAAGAATTATTTCCCAGTTTACCAACCAAATGCCATTAACCAAATTGTGGATGGGTTGGCGCAAAAGGGGCGAAGAGATTTACAGTTGTGGAATATATGTATGTATGTATATGTACCTGACTTGGACCCGCAGACGACTGTTGGCATTTTCTCACTCATTCTCTGCCCCTAGATGATGATGATGATGATGATGATAATTACGATATGGCTGCTCATTTGCGTTGATTTCAAGCGGAAAACGTTTGTCGCAAAATTTCATTTCGATTCGATTGACATTAATTAATGATTGTTTCAATTCACACACAAACACATTTACTATTCTATATATATATATAGAAGACCCCTTGGTATGTAATGGTATATATGTGTTGCATTGATTTACGTCGCCAACGATTCCCTGGCTACATTATTATGCTGGCACAGCAACAATTTGCAACAGCAGCAGCAGCAGAAGCCCACATAACACAGTTAAACACTTCAAAAAAAGACATATAATAAATGAAGACATTGACAGCACATAACAAAGTCGACTGCATTATCAAATTTATAATAAAACATTAAAATTTTCCCCCCAGGAGTCTAAAAAACTTTTACAAGATCCTCAGAAAAATAAATAAAATCATTTTTTAACTTGAGAAAATTCTTTAAAATTAACAGTAACTATATTTAAAGCAATTACAATTTTAACCATTTTTTAAATATATTTCGAACATTTTTTTTTAGTATTTAAATTGAAGAATGCAGCATCTAAACTTTTTGTAGCTCATAATTTTTTTTTTGCGTGCAGCAGCCGGACTCAGGAATTCCTATACCAATTCCCTAGAAACGTTTTTGGTGGCAGACAGACAGGCAGACAGACAGGCAGACAGACAGACAGAAGTTGCCAAGTTACGACAATTGTCGTTGGGTGTTAATGATGATGAGCTGCTGTTGCTGTTGTCAATGTCGATATTACTTTTGCTGTTCCGTTGTCTGTTCCGTGTCTGTTCGGTTTGGCTTTGGTGTGTGTCCGGCATTTTCAATTTCGTTGCTTTTGCACAGAATTTCACTAATTGTTTGAGACAGTTAGTTGTTCGTTCGTTGATGTCGTTGAGTTGGGGAGTTTTGGCCAACATTGTAATATTTAATTATGGTTTTTGTGGACCGCCAAAATGACCCGCTGGCCACACTTGAAATTCTTGCAACGCGTTTTCGGTTTCGTACTGTGTACAAACCATGAATCATGCATTCAAAGCTCATTAGAATGCAGTGTTTGTTAGCAACAGCAACACACACACAATCAGCAAAGAGAGCTCAATTCAATGGCATTAAAAATTGAAATCTTCATTTGTAAGTTGTCACTATGAACATGAGTGTGTGTGTGTTTGTGTGTATAAATTCGATTAGCTTATATATAATCGCAACAAATATATTGCATATTTTATGAAACAACAGTTACTGTGTGACTTTGACTATTGTAATTTTAGCCACAACCTTTGGTTTCAAAATCCTTCGAGTGCCACAAAAAAAAAAAAACCAAATCTATTCCCGCTATGACAACGAAGACGCTGGAGAAATCAACGCAGAGCACTCGAAAGCTTTTAGATGGAAGCATTGAGAGAATATCGTTGGTAAATCCTTAAGGATTTCTGCACTTGCTGCTGACTTGCATTTTTTATGGTGTTCAACCAAAAAGCAGAAGTTGAGCTGAAAGCTGAAGCTGAGCTGAGTAAAGCGCTTGTGAGTTAAGTTGTGCCACAGACTCTATTTTTTTTTTTTTGCGACTCGTAATAAATGTTAGAAGCACCCTTCTTATTCTTCTTAATACCCTATAAACGGAAGAGCTACTTGAACGAGTTTCAGTTCGTGTCGGTTCTTTATATTTGAAGTTAAATTTGATCACGTTGTAAGTTTTTTTTTTTTAGAGGGTATACTTGCCGTGACTCTTCCTTTCCCTAGTAAAAAACACAGATCTTTTTTGAATGTTTTTCTCTTGCTGCTGTTGTTGTTGCTGCAGATGTTTTATGTTTAGTGTTGCTGCTGCATTTTGTGATTTTCATAAAGTTTTGCGCTCGTTGCCTTAATGCGTGAAAATGCAGTGAGAGCTCGCTCAATGTTGAATTTGCATAATATAATATATATGTATATATGTATTAGAAAGCAAAAGTTTTCATTTAACAATTGTAATGCTTTACATTTGATTGGGGTACGCGACAGCCAGCTGTGCACACAAGTGAATAGGGGTGTGGCAACGCCCTTAGATATAAATCCAGTATTATTAAAGAGGGTTACTTTGCACAACCCCAAATTATATGCATATAACCATTGTTCGAGAGTGTAAAAAGTCAGGCAGTTTGAAATTCGAGCGAGTGGAATTATGCCATAGAAAAGTGTGCAACAATAGAAACATACAAACTGTCAGCCAATGTAATTAGTTTGGCCATTTCAAAATTGAGATGTCACGAGACGGAAAAAGGGACGGACGTCTGATCTCAGCTTATTTCTGGTTAGGCTTAGGTAGATTTGTCTACCACATTTTTCCTATCAGCTGCCGTAAGAAAAATGCCAACAGGTGTCTGCTCTCAGCGTCTCCCTCTCTCGCTCTCTTTTGAATTTTCTTTTGTATTATGAAAGTGCTGGATTATAAATATATAAAGCTTGAATTACACAAACTTATGCAAACAACAATGCAAATCATCATCAAGGTAGTAATAATGATAGCTAGCATTATTGGTAACTGGAAACCAGAGTTGCTCAAAGTTTTTGCCACCCGCATGCGAATGCAATGCACATTTTAGCCCTTGCCCTAAGTAGCTTATAATTTGGCTATATATATGTATGTAGTGGGTTGGTCAAATTCACTAAATAAATTGCCGGGAGTCGGCGGCACCAAACCAAACAACCAGTGTGTGCCATAGAAAACTCTCTCATTGCATAGTCAAATTAAATGGAAAATCGAAAATTTAATTAATTAAGAGCAGCGTGTGCACTGTAAAAGTGTGTGTGTTTGAGTGTGTGAATTTTATTTGTCTGGGTAGGTTGTGTAATTTAAAACTGTTTAAAATTGGAAGCTAATGTTGTCAATAGATGGTGTTAGCCAATGTGTGCTATGAGTATAAAAAAACGCACTAGAAATACCTTCTCTACACATTTAACTTGACAGAACTGAGCTATGATTTATTGTAATGTAAGTTTAAGTCAAAAGAAGTATTTTAGTAACAAATATTGATTGTAAAAAATCTAGAAAATTGTAAAAAGTATATCAAAAAAAAATAAACCATATTCAAACTGCGCTTTCACCGCAAACAATTCTCAATGGGATATGTTCCGTTCACTTCTAAACTCATTCCAGCTGACCTCATCCTGAGCTGTCCAACTGAGCTGTCAATTAGTTAGCGAAACCATTGTGATTGCGATCTATTCAAGCGTCAACTCAACTCTCGGACAGTCAAGCAGAGCCTAAGCGCTAATCTAGCTCTATGAACGGACTAAGCCGCATTAGACAAACCAAATGGAAGGATCGAACATGCCAATTGCGATTAGTGGCAAAAATGAGAGCAATATATATATATATATATATGTTCTACCTGAAAACTGAGACCTTAGTCGATTAGCCGATTGGCAAATACTTGTGCGGCTTATAGCCCTAGTTTTGGTTTTCTATTCTGTTCTATTCTTATGAATGGTTGGCATTCTCTACAGCTGCTCTACCACAGTGAAACATATGTAAGACGCACGGAAAGGCAGCTATTGTGCAATGTTCGTTCATAATGAATGCAACAACAAACAGTTGAATATTTAACAGCCTTTTGTCTATTTTGTCTGCTTGCATCCTGTTCAAGTTGCTTGCAACGATAATGATGTTGTACTTGATTTATTATCAAATCTGAACATGGTTATTAGTTTTTCAAATGGTTTTTTTTTGGTATAGGCAATAAGCTACAACAAAAGTGCAACCCTCTGCAGGGAACTCACTTCTTGTCAACACGCAACCCATAAGCCAACAAAAGGTTCAGAATGGTATACCCTCTTTATCCCTTACTCTCTCTCTCTCTCTCTCTACGAAGCACTCCTTTTGCCATTTCAGCGCAAAATTTGATTTATATACATTTTATTATATATTTGCTTTTGCTTTTGGTTGTTGCTGTTTCGTGTGGCGCTAATGAATTCAAATGTGTGCGTAATTGAGTTATTAAAATTTCAGTGAGCAGCTAAAAAAAAAAAAAACAGCCGCCGTGCCGTCTGTTCTATAACTGTGACAGTAAAGGGGAAAAAGGGAATGGATTCCCTCAGTCTGCTTTTCGGCATTTCGATTCTTAAGAGGCGTTCATGCGCAAATTTCTGTTAGTTTTACAATAAGCAACAGCAAAAAGTACTCGAAATATAAGTGAATTCTTGTTTTTTTTTTTTTTTTGTATATATTTAATTTATGGCCAAGTGCAGTGCAATTTATCTTTGGCTTGAGCTTACCGGCTTGGCAGCAAGTGTAAATGGGGTGAAAATTTATATACATTTTAATACGAGTGTGAATGATAACGAAGGAGTGCTGAGTGTATTCGGTACGCAATGCAGTCGGGCTTACAGATGTTACAGTTTGTTAAAGGAGCAAATCAAGGCATTAGGAAGATGAATTTATGAAGCTGCAACTCCAAAAATATATTTTAGTTTGTAGAAGGTTTAAGTATTTTGAATAAACATTGATATAATTAATCTTTTCTAAATGGAAATTGATAAAAAAAATATATTTGACAAACGTTTTTTGGCAAATATGTTAAATTTTAAATATTTATGGGCTAAAAACGAACTAATTATTGTAATAAAAATATTAACAAAAAAACTGTGTTCATTTTGAAAACAATTAATTTTTATTTTCGCGCATTAACTTTATATTTTGGCACTTGTCAATAGCAAAACGGCTTACGAATTGATTTATAAAAATAGCAAAACAATGGATAAATGCCCACTGTTCAGAATAAAACACACACACACACAGAGACGCTTTACACCACAGGCATTTAGCAGTCAATAATTCCGGTTAAATACACCGCTTAAATTATGCAACAGCCAAAAACCCCAAAGACCCAGAACTAACAACTGAACAACAACTGAACAACGTGAACAACACCAAATGCCACAAGCAATAAAAATAACCTAACTAACCAACAAAAAAAAAAACAAATAAAAATAAAAATACAAAGATGAAAATTTACTGTTGCCCTCAATTTATATATACATTTTTTTTTTTTACATATGTAAAAATTATTTTTTATTTTTGTCCATTTATATATGCCAAATATGCAGTTGATGGTTTATTTTTTTTCTCTGTGTTAACAATTGGCGTACGTTATTTATTTATTTATTTTTATTTTTTTTGTGTATATATGTCTGAGCCTGAACTGTTTTAAAGAGCGCCAAGGGAATATTTCCACAGGCCAATTTGTGGGGCCAAAACTATATGAGAGTTTCAGTTTGTTTGAACTGTGAAAGGTAGCTTGTGAAGTATGGGGGGGAGGGGGAAGGGGGTGGAGGTCAAACAAATATTACGTTTGCATTTTTCATATCGTATAATTCGATGCGGCGCCTTTTTTTATTTGTTATTATTTTCTGTTGTTGTTGTTGCAAACATTTTGCAATCAAAGGGCAGGAAAGTGGGTAGAGGGGGGGCTGACTGTACATACATAGTATAATTTCGCGTGTGCTTGATTTTCACGGCACTTGAAGCACTCAAGTGCAGCCCAGGGAAAAGGGCAAAGGGAGTGTGTGTGTGTGTAAGTCAGCTGCGTTGTATATTAAAACCCATAATTTGGCTTAATAGTTTTTGCAATTACCCGAAGGGTTGCTGCCTGCTTGCCTAACAAACGACAAGCGACAACCCTTTCTTTTTTTTTTTTATGGTTTGCTGCGACGCAGGAAGCGCAGCAATTTGCGAAAGCAGCAGCAGTAAACGTGACAGGATGTTGGACGGTAGAGGATGAAGGATGTGAAGGAAGTGCGGCCTGTTTATGCGTAAAATGCGCCGCCTTGCAGATATATGTGAACAAGGGGGGTTAAGGGGCGTTACGTTGTCAATTATGAATTTATTAGAGACTACAATTGTGCGTACGTCTATGTGTTTGTGTGTGTGTGAGAGGTTTGTATGTGTATTTGACTGGGTAATTATTACTTTTGCAAAGGGCAACAGCTGCTGCGAAAATTTATAGAGATACCCGAAAAAGGAATTTTTATTGTCAACAGCGGGGAGCATCAAAATAGCAAAAAATTAAATGTGAAGTGATTTTTTTTTTTTTTTTTTTTAATATAAGCCAAGGTTAGAATTTAATTTTTAATAAGAGAATATTTCAGAAATTAAATTTCTAGCTAGAATTAAATTATTACACAATTTTTCATAAGAGAATGTTTCAGAAATTAAATTTCTCGCTCATAAAATAAATCATATTTTATTACAGCAGCTCAAAGATATTTTGCAAATATTTGCTTGCAACCCACACAACCCAAAATACACAAGAGATTGCTAACAAAGAAGCTTAGAGAGACATATTAAAGCTTATCGAAGCGAAAGTTTTAAGTGACATATTAAATTGTTTATAACAAATTTTCAAAAAATCAACAACAACTCTGAGCTATAAATTGAAATTAACTTAGCTTTTCTTCAACATTATTTTGTGAGCTAATCCACAACTCTTCACAGCCATAAAGTACAGACAATACTAACTAAAACGTTCTTATAACTATGACAACTAATCGGCATCAGCTTTCAAAATGGAATTCAATAAAAAATAGATCTGCTGCCATGGTTAAATGCTATCAGCTATGTGTGTGTGTGTGTGTGTGTGTTTTAAATATTGCTTTTGCATTTTCCTTTTGATAGCAATTTTCCATTTTCAACACACACACACAATCATTGCTCTTAAAGTAACTTGAAGTAAATATACATTTACTGTATTTTTTGTTGTTTTGTTTCATATTTATTGGATTGGGATTTCCTTTATATTTAACTCGCGTATACGTTTTCTATCCGTTTTTTTTGTTTTTAAAGTTGTAAATTCTTTGAAGTGGCTCTCGAATACAAAACAATTGGTTACCCTTGCTCTATATACTTGACTTGCCCTTGCCACAGTCTGGCTTTTCAATTGGCTCCGTCTCCGACTCTCGCCTCTCGAGCTTATTTATGTTGATTTTAAGTGGCAAATTGTATTTGCATTTTAGCTTTCATAAAAGCGCGCGCCGACCACAAGTAGCCCTTGTACCGAAACGAGCGCGCTCATATGAAAAATAATATTGACATTGTTGTGGCACGTAGTTTGAGTCCTTTTGATAACCTTTTAATAGACATACATATTTATCAAAGCCCACGGTGACAACACAATTGCCATCGATAATAGTATTTGATGTGTGCCCCCTTTAAGTGTAGAGTGTGACTAATTGGGGGCGTTAAAGTAGGCATGTTGCATGTGGCAAGTTCACTATTTTTCTGTGTGTTATGGTTTTTAGCTTTTAACTCACTCGTCGCAATGGGGCAATGTGTGTTATAATTACCTGAAAGTAAAAGAAAACAAAATTCAATTAGTTGACAGAAAATTGTAAATAGATTAAATGGAATGTGAGCAATGTATTAATTAAATATATTATCTTTGTAGTCTTTTCAATTAAATAACTATAATAATATTTATCTCGCACTCACAACTCTTTTTGCTTGAGAAAAGTTAGAGTTTTGTGGCATTTAACTTTGCAATTTGTTATTGAACTTTCCTTTCTACCGAACATAATTGCAATCCATTAAGCGTAAGAACAACGACTGCAAAAAGATGATATATGCTTAGGCCCAAATCACATAGCTGCCAAACAACAAGTGAAAAACAAACACAACAAAGAAAAACACATAATTTCCACAAGGCTTAGTGGTTTAATTTGGTTTTTGGATATATATTGGCCCAACCAAGCACACACCAAATGGCTGTATGGAGACGACGACGATGATGCAAAAGGATTTAGTTGCCCATTCGAGTTCAACACATGCATAGTGTGTGAGTGTGTGTGAGTTGTATGTACATTGAGGCTTATTACACTAATTACTGTGGGTCACATTCCAGCTAGAGCCAGAGAGTTGGCTCCGTTCTATGTACAGCTGAACATAAACTTTTTGCGGCTATTGTGCAGTTAAAAGGAAAGGAGGGAGGGCTGAATTGGGTTTTTTGGCAGAGCTTATTATGGCCGCCAACTGTTGTTGTCTACATACAAATATGTGAGACTTTCTGCATGATATGGTCCAACATGTTGGGTACACTTAACAAAAAGATCTTGCAAAAATATATTTTTGATGAAATTATATCAACAAAGTTTTTCTTTAGGCAAATTTTCATTGATTTAGATTTTATATTAATTTTTACGGAATGGAAAACATATTTCGATTCTACCTAAAAAATATTTTTTACAAATATATTTGCAGATTCTTTGGTTTTTGCATCTAGTTTTTCTATAATTAACTCTTATTAAATAAAAATTTTAATTTTTTTAAGTGTTCTGAATGGTATATGAGTTTTGGGCAGTTGAGTTTGTGAGTTACTGAGTTACTGTTTGGTTTTCTGTTACAGTTTCAGTTGCTTTTGTTGTTGCCACTGTTAATGGCTTTCAAGGGAATCGCGTGCAGTAATACAATTTAGCACCAAACTAAAAAAAGAGAGAGGAAGAGCGAACGAAGCCGCCGCCAGCCAGCCAGAAAGAATCCGAGGTGTTGTTTTGGCTTATAAAAATGAATGCGACGCTGTATGTAAATAATATCATAAATACAAAACATATATATATACAGAATATATATACTCTTATTCATGCATATGTGACTGTGTTGGTGCGAAACTCTGTACATTTAATTTTATTTTATTGCATTTCACTTTTAGCAACTCGCAACGCGCGTTTGTTTTGTGTGTGCGACATTGTTTGGCCGCAAATATGCGCCACAAATCCAACAAACAGCGTGTAAGGCTTTGTATCTATGTGTGTGTGTCTGTGTTTGTTTGTTTGTGTTTGTGCAAAGCTAACGCCATTGTGGAATTTTTATTGCCCTTCGTCGCTGTCAGAACAAAAACTGAGAATCCACCTTACTACTATCAAAGCTTTAGAGTGCCAGCGTGAAATATTTCATAAGCGAAAGGCACTGAACAAAATATTAAACAGCATGCGAACGACAAGGCAAGGCTAGGCAATACCCTGTACGTGTTTGTTCTAAAAGAAATTTAGAAGAATTTATAGATAAAGTCTATGAATAAATTATTTTAAGAGCATTAAATTAAGTTTTATAAGTTTTATAGAAAATCATTATTAAATACATGTTTTAAAATTAATAAACTATTTTGCATTTCCTTCCTTTACTCTTGGCACACATTTTCGGCAACTTTTGCATTACTGGGTATTTTTGGCCAAAGGAATTTTAACAATTCCGCAGCCATTGCATGCATGTGTGAGCTCATAAGTGTGATTCAGTGTGTATATGTGTGTGCGTGTGCGCGCGTTTAATGCCAGCATTCATTACAAATTACGTTATTTACATTTTAAGCCAAAAGAATTTTAACAGCGATCCAACACCAAAAAAAAAAAACACTTAATATTCCTCAAAATATTGTAAATTCGCGCTCAACTTTTTTGGTTGTTTGCTGATGCCAATTAAAGAGAGGGAGACAGAGATAAAGAGAGTGGTTTTAACCTGGTGTTTTTTTTGCTATCCTTAAACTTGCTCCTCTTCGACCTCTGACACACAACAACAAAACTAATGAAGTCGCCGTTTCATGCATTTTTGAGGGCCAACGCAAGAGGTGGCGTGTGGCAGTGTGGCATTTAAGTATTTTGAATGCATTTTCGATAGATTTTCGCACCTGTCGCTGACAGCGAGCTGATGATGTCAATTGAAATATTTGTTGGGCAAAAGCAGCTTCTATGCAGCGCAGCGATTTTTGGAATTTTAAATAGCACTTGAATGCGTGTTGACAGATAAAGAGAGAGTGCTGACAAGTTGGAATGTGATTTGCTGTGGCTTAAATTGAGAAAGTGCAGCTCAAAGTTGTTTATTCAAAATTATATTTCTGAATTAAAGTTGAAAAATATATTATTTAATTTAATTAGATTTTACATATATTTTTTTACCTTTTATTATCTTTAGTATTTAAAATTCTTTACTTAATCCCATGTGTATTTTATATATATGTATATTTTTTTTTAACTCTTAATGACCTCAGTTCAAATATGTCAAATTGTGCGGTTGCAATAATAAATTTGCATTTCTCTGGCTGGCATAAATCAAAAATGGCGCTGCAATTGTAACACAAATACGCCAAAAAACATTTAGCTAAAATCCGCTTCGGCCTCTTGTTTTAAAGCAACCCCCATACAAAGAAAAAAAAAAATAAGCAACCCCTCGCTCTACAAAACAGACAGATAAATAAAATGGTGTAAAGCCAAAGTTTAGGCTGTGAAAATTTAGATTTGTTATGCGGACAGCAGCAACGGCAGCAACAGCATTCTATAATTGCCAACCCTGACAACCCTGACAACCCTGACAACATTTCCGGGGTTAGCTCCTCTTCTTCTTCTTCTTCTTTATCGTGTTTCATTGCCAGGCGTTTTTCTTTCCTTTCAACGCACAAACATATACAATTTCTTCTTATTCGTTTTCCGTGTTGGTTTATTAAATTTTGCCAGCTGTAATGCAATTTTCGTGTGCCAAATTGGTTTAGGCTTAGGGTTGCGGCTGCAGGGTTGCTGCTTCACGCATCATTATCAAACAGGATTATCATCATCATCATCATCAGCCTTACAAATACATTTTTTTTTTTGTTATTTAGATTTGATCTTTTTGGACTTGACGGCCATTGGCTGTTTGCCAGCAGCAACCCCTTAACAGCAACAAAAAACAAGGATAAAGGTTGGTAGCCGCAACCGTGTCGAACATGTTGCTTTGGCAATGGCAGCATGTTGCCGCAACATATTGCTGTCTGCGATGCTGCTGTAAAGGGAATTTAATTCACTTAAAATGCATCTCAGTGCATAAATTCACTCGTCCTTCAACAAAAAAACAAGAACAGCAACAGCAACACAAACAACTCTTGTGTTTTGCAAAGTGTTCCATTTTTCGGCTAAAGCTGCTAAAAATTGCAACTCTAGAGACACATAAATCGCCTCGCCCTCTCCCTCTCTCTCGGGCTCTCACGGTCTCTTACAGCAACTTTAGTAATTATTCAAATGCCTTTACTGTTTGTCAGGAGAAAGGTGTCGAAAGGCGGAATGAAAGTTTTGGGCGTGTTGCTGTTTGCCGCAGCTGTCAGTTTAGTATGTTAAGTTTTTTTTTTTGTTGTTGCTGCAAATTTTCATAATAGCCGAAAAGTTTGCTGTTGTTTTTCTACTTCATATTTTTCGCTCTCAACACTAAATTGACTGCACGTGTTGGATTTCTATAGAGTTCCCTTTTTTAGCAGCTGTGCTGTTGACACATACACACACATACAGTTTATTGTTGCTGTAGTATTAGTACATATTATTTTTGTTGTACTTTGACAAGTTTTAAGGTTGGCTTAGTTTGAGAGCTTGGCTAAGTGAATTAGAGCATCTGGCTAAAACTAAAAGTTTACTTAAATTGTTTTCGAAAAGCCTCCAAGCAATTGCCAAATTGCACTTCTCTCTTTCTTACTCTATCTCGCTCTCTCTCGCTCTCTCTCTCTCTCTCTCTCTCTTTCTGGCACATGCATGCAAATGTTCTTTGATATTTGTTTTAAGTTTGGGGCACATCAATTAGCCAAAAATTCTCTCCCAACTGCCGAACATTTTGCGGTTATCTTCTAAGACGCCAGACTCAATCCTTGGGAAGTTTCAAGTCTGTTTGGTTTTGTCTTTTGTGTTATTGTTGATAATTAAATAGAGCGAACATTAATGTAATTAAACTGTTGCTGTCTATTTTTCTTTGGCAACACAGCTGTTAAATGAAAATGTTTTGTCTTAAATCGCATTAATGTTAAAATCGCTTACAAGTGTTTTCATTCAATTGGAAAATCCTTGTCTGAACAATTTGTGTAAATGTTAAATACCAAATATTTGATTTGTACAATAAATAATTAAGGGATTTAAGAACTTTTTGTGTTTGTTAAACTAAGAAATTAAGCTTTATCAAAGATACTTCGACTTGAAGTCATTTCTTCTTAACAAACATTAAGTTTAACTATTCAATTCATATATATGAGCATTTAATTATGAAAATAATATTGTTCTTAGCTTGTAACTGAATTATTATGCTAAGTAATGTTAAGAGAACTGGGGAGTATGTCAAAAGTCATTGTCAGATACAAAATAATATTATTATGAAACAGAGCCATAAAAGCTATTCAGCTTTCGCCACAAACACATTCACAGTTGAAATTTAACTTTTATGGCAAATTTATGCCTTGTTTTAATTGAGTTTAATTTAATTTTCCCACACACACACACACACACACACACAGCTGTGAGCGGAAAATCTTAATGCTGATTACATTTGTGGCTTAAAGATAAATCAAATATTTAGGCAAATGATTATAATTTGTTTGTGTTTGTGTGTGTGTGTTTATATGCAAATTAAGTCAAATTTACATTTCAATAAAGGCAGGCAACAGCAGCGGGGTGCACCAAAACTGTAAAAGTAATTTAATTTACTAAAACAACCGGCTGAAAAACAACTGTGTTTCAACTACTATTTAACAACTGTTCTAATTGTTGCCCCTTGTATTTGACTATAATATATTTATGCATGTTTGACATTCGGTGGTTTCAAATTGTTAGTTTCAATTACAGCGCAACACAATTTGAGAATTAAATTCGAAAAAGTAAATGAAATATAAAGATGGCTCTTGTCGGGAGATGATACCCTGAACCCAATTGCAATAAATATTTTACTCCTTGCGCCCTAAAAGTGTGCTTCAAATAATGATCAATTTAAACAAAAATGATAATTGACTTAACTCCGGTGTTTATTAACCGATTTGAACGAAACTTTGAGAAAAGTTCTATCGTTACCCATTATTTTGACCCTTATTTTTACATTTTCCAAATTCGATATATTTTTGTAATCAATTCCATGTGTACATCGGAAACCAGAATAGTTATTGATAATTTGAAACAATCTTGTTCTGCTCATGGTATATGGTAGGAGAACTTGTATTCAAAACCTGAAAACTATAGCTCTTGTAGTCTCTGAGATCTACGCCATATCGACTCGGCTGTTGATGCTGATCAGGAATATATATACTTAATGGGGTCGGATTTGCTTCCTTCTGTATGTTATGGGTTCCGGGTATAAAAAAATATAGATTATGTAAAAATTCATATTTAATATTTATTTTGTTATTTTGATAATCGAATTCAAATCATATCAAATTCAATCGTTATAAACGCGTACAACTGGCAAATAGATTAATCAATTTATTTTGTTGCCATTTTAAAATATTTTATGTTTGTAGGTATAAATTCTGCTCTTTTAACGACAGTTTTTCTGACTGAATACAATTTTGTATTTTTTCTCACACTTTTTGTTTAATGAAAATGGTTTTTTTACTGCCGCCTTTTTTGTCGTCTGTTTAAGCAGCTAAAAGCCATTGACTTTATTGCGTGAAAATGTATATATGCGTACTACTATATAGTTGTATAGGTATATACGATATGTAGTTGGTAGTAAATTGTCAAGTGTTCTGAATGCAATTGAAAACAGCAGAGTCAACAGCAACGCATTTAAATCCTTTGATACCCTACACGCACTTTAGTTAACTTTTATGTTTAACATTAAAGTATTTAAAAACATTGTTTGACAATCGCATAAGGCTATGTACAAAGTCAAAGAAAACTTTCGATTAAATATATTAAATATAGATACTATGAAATATTTGTTGATAGGGCATAGACTTATACGGGTTGGGTCTATGGGTATATGGTTAAAAGTATTTATGTCCATGCATTTTGCAATATTTTTGTAGTTGGCATTGCATGGTTATTTCATGGATTACTTCAGTATTTTTGCGCTGTAATTCTTAAAAAAAAAAGAAATTGACGTTAAATTGTATTTAACTTTGGGGCACACACGAGCACAAAAAGTTTCTTTCAAGTGGCGCGAGAATAAACAATAAGAACATTGTTGTTTTTGGCCAGTGTTGGGTAGTGCGTGCTCTCAGCAACAGCAACAGCAACAACAACAACAGCAACAGCAATAACAAGACTCAATTTGCATATTGGAGCATTGAACTCGCAAACTAAGAGAACTGGGTGGTTTCTGTTTGTAATCGTAATCGCTGCGGTTGTGCGGGGGGTGGGTGTTTGTAGTTGAAGGTTGGGTGTTCACGTTTCAAATGACGTTCGTTTCAATTCAAATGACTGACATACAAGTAGAAAGAGCGAGGTAGACAGAGCGAGAGGATCTTTTAAACCATTGGACGGACTGACTCGACTTGGGCCAGTTTGTTTGCCAAGCTGATGGACAAGTGTCATGGACGGCTGCAGGGGCTTGGCTTTGGCTTTGGCTTTGGCTCGGCCTGACTAGCAACTGACTAACTGAATGTCAAACTGACTGGCTTCTGCCAACTACTACAGCTCGATGGGCGCGTCCGTCGCGCACTAAATTTGATTAATTCAGAAACCATGCATGTTCAAAGAAAGCCACGCACAGGCACACACATCAAAATGTGAACAGAAACTCAACAAGGCACGCAAAAAAAATATAATGAATTAAAAACTATGACACACTTTTTTCAAAAATATTTTTTAAAGTGAAATTGAAAACTAAATCTTTGTTTATTTAAATTAATAATAATTTTTTTAACAGTTATTTCGAAGAATGAATTTTTTAGAAATGACAAAAATATGTTTTTTGATTTAAATACAATTCAGTTTTGTTCAATTCTTATTATTTGCTTTTATTAATTTATTTGTTATTTTTTTTTCTTAATAATTTACTCAAAACTGTTGTTGCCATCAAGCATGTCCAAAAACTCAAGCTGCCGGCTGCTGGCCAAACAAATCAAAAAGCTTGACGCCGACACATTGAGAGATGAATTGATTTTAAATCAATATTGACAGACGACATTGGCAGCGAGTAATGCAGCTGAGTTCCACCGAGAGCTGGGCTGAGTTAGTAGACCAGAAACAAAAAACAAAACGATAAAACGAAAATGCAGCTGTGGGCTATGAAAATTTGCAACATGTCGCGAATGCGAAGCAAACTAAACGCAACGTAATGAAAATTGTGCGGGCAGCTGTTCTTCTCACTCACTCACTCTTTTGAATGTCTGTCTCTGTCTCGGCTAAAAACTGTCAAGTGAGAAATTAGAGAAGGCGACAAGAGCTAAAGCTAAATTGTCAACAGCAGCAGCAGCAGATAGAATGAATTCCAAATGGAAAAGAAGAAAATGCGAAAACTGTTTGAGAACGATGACAACATATCGAATTATAATGCTCGTGTTGACCTACATATATGTTAAAGAAAAAGAAATAGTAGAACTTTTTCAATTGAGAAAGGAATAATCACATCTCGTTTCCCATTGTTACAATTTTCAATTAAATTTAAACAATACTAGATCGCTCTGAATATATATATATATAGTAAATGGAATAATTTATACCCACGCAGCATGTCAATATTCAATACTTGGTTATCCTGCAGCCCGCATAAATTGAACAACAATTGCCTAGAGTCCATGCAGAAGGGAGAACTTCACACACAGGACATAACGAGAGGGGAAAACACACAGGACACAACACACAACAACAATTGTGTGTGAGTTAATAAATGTCAAAAGTGACATTCTGTTGACTTCTGTACAATCTTAATTGAATGACTTTTCTAATGCCTTATCTCGATGTGACTCATTTTCGTTTCGTTTCGTTTCGTTTCGTTTCTTATGTCCTTGTGTCCTTAATGAGCCCTTCCAAACTGTCAACAGTCGATTAAAACTAACAATGAGTTGCCTTTTCATTTTTCTTTTCGGGTTGAAGTAACTAATCCAAAATTGTTGGTCTGCTTGCCTCGTAGTTCTTATCCTGATGCTGTCTCACTGTGGCAACAGACACGTCTTGATTATCATCGATTATCCATGATGCTTGGAATTTCATACAAAATATGGGTGCAACTGTCATTTCATTTATGATTGGATAATTGACTATTTAAAACTGTGCCAAGGTTTTTGTTGCTGTTGTTGCATAATAATAACGACAATTTTCGCATTGCAAGTGAAATTGTTGTTTACATAGTTTTGCAATTGCTGGCAGCTTTTGTGTCATTTTTCCCAGCGACCAAAACTTGATGTTGCTGTGGCTTTTCCTTTTAGCAACAGTTTTTCATTAGCAACAACTAAGTATTTTTTTGTAGCCGCAAGTTATTTTGTTTATACAAAATGCCGTGAGAGTATCTCAGCTATTTGAAAATCGTCTCTGAGTGTTGCTCAAGTCGACTTTTTTGTGCTGCTGCTGCTGTTGTTTAGTTTTATTTTGCTGCAGTTGTTGGATTTTTTTTTTTTTAGTTTTGGTTAACGCCTTCTTCTTTTGTGCCATGCCTGACTTTTGTAGCCAACGTAATGAACTCGTATTGTTGTAGTTGCAGTTGTAGTTGTTGTAACAGTTGGTGCTGCTGCTGTTGTCATCGCTTCCGTGTGACTCCGGCCCCCTGGGCTCTATGTTGTCTGGCATTCGCATAATCACAATAGACAACGCCTGTCAGGCAATCTCTTACTCTCCTTCTCTTTCTCTCTCTATTCGCTTTCTAGCTAAAAATCAGTATTGTGGCACAAAATACTTTTGCAACGAGCGAACAACTGATTGCATTGCTGTTGTCCGTCCTCCAACAACAAGAAGCTCATCCATTCACTCCTTAGTTATGACCAAAAACCTTCTCACAAAAAAGTCTAGCGAGCAATCAGCACAAGCACTCAACCAGTCAACCAGTCAAGTATTCAGGGAGTCAATTCGCCACACAAAAACAAATTGCATTAAATTAACAAGACGCATTGCAGCGCATTTAACAAAACCGTGATTCACATTTACAACCAACATTCGACTATATTTTTCAGTCAGCTTTTCCTTTCTTGCCCGTCCCACAGTGCAATAATTCCAGGGGCGTTTTTTTTTTTCAGTGCATAAAAAGCACAAAATTGCGTTTAATCGTGTTGAGAAAAAAGTCGTCACCATTTTATAAATATTATTTAAACGAATTGGTTTATCAATCACAAAAAGTGTTTGCGACAAAAAAAAAAATAAAACGTATATAAATATTTTTTTTTTTATATACTTTCAAAAAACTTTGTTGAGTATTAAAGGAAGTGGAGAAGACTCTTTAACGAGTGCTGGGTTTTTATTAAGTTTTTTAGTAACAGCGTATCTACCTGTTTTTATCTATCTTTCGGGGCTCTAAGGAATAAATTTCTTTTTTGGCTAACCATAAAAAATGTAGTACTAATTGCTGTGCAGTTTAAAAACTATTGATAGATACATGGCCAGAGCCGTTTATACCTGTGTTTTAAAATATCCCGCGGCTGATTTGTGTTCATATTTTATAAACATTTGTGTACAAAAAAGTGTTTTTTTTTATTATGTATTTGTATGTTATTATATGTATTTTTTGTGTTGCTTGCAGTTTGGTTTTTGTTCATTTCAGTTGTATTTTATTTTTTAATCAATTTGCGGCAACTTCATGCTCAAAAAATAGTAGTATATTGCTACTAGTAGCAACCATTGAACGCTTTCAATTTAATTAAACTTTTTTATGCGTCCATTGAATATTTGCTTGAAGATTTTTTTCATTTTGTTTTCAGTTTGTAATCAAATTTGTGCTTGCCTCGCTAAACTTATTAAAAAGTTTTTTAAAACAAGGTTGCAACGTAAATTTATTCCGACTTTATTGGGCTGACACAAATGAGTTTAACATGTTGTTAAGACAGGTAACATGACATAAAAACAAAAAAACAAAACAATAAATATATAATTAAGAAAATGTACTGATTTTTATTGGGCATAGTTTGAGGTGATATAAAAAAACAAACAATAAGCGCATTTGTGTTACTTAAAACGGTTTTCCTCTGACTATGCAATAAATAAATTTAATGTACTGCACATCAAGCTTAAAAATCCGTTATGCTCAGTTAATCGTTTCGCGCTACAATCATGTTGCCAAGTACTATGTCCGATGTCCAAAACAACCCCTTGTTAACTTTACTGCTATTAATTATAAAAATCCAATTAAACACCATTCGAACGGTTAACAACTATTCGGACAGACAGACAGACAGCTGCCAAAACCTTCGTTACGAATCGAGAGACCAAAAACCAAAAAGATATGCAGAACAAATGTCATTTGTCATTTTGCATTTGCATTTGCTATGGTTTTATCACTCGAGCGTTGATAATGATGACGATGCGACTCTCTGGAAAGTACATAGACGTTAATTCATTGTGTGTGTATATCGTGCAATAAAAGATCAACTCAAGCGCGCATGGCATTAATCTAGTTAGGGACGTGACTTAACCGGGGCACAGATACCGCTCTGAGCTTAGGGCGCATCCTGTTGCAAGAGCATTAACATATGTTTAAATGAGCTGACACGCGAACTGGTTCCGTTTGGCAGGCCCTCAGCTACACTGAGAAAAAAATCTAAATGATTTATTTAGCTTTTAAAAAGAGTTCAAGTTCAAACCAAAGATTTATTATATGTGGAAAATATTTATAAGTTTTTTTTTAAATTGATTAAATATTTAATTACTGTTCGAAACTTTTTTAAGTGTACCGACCATCTTTGGCCATTGTTTGTTGCCAAGTATTTAGTGCAACAATTGAGCCGGAAATATACAAACACACTGAAACAACAAGAACAGAAACAACGGGCCGCAAACAGTAAAGGCAAAGAAATGCCTCAAGCCGGACCCTGCTGCTGCTCTCCCGCCCCTTTTTGCGTTAAAGGGGCATTAATTTTACGGTACAGCGAATGTCTAAAAACACAAACAACTTGCGAATAGCAAATGGCAAATGGCCGAAAAAAAAAACTTCAAAAAACGTGGCAATTGCAATAAATTTTCGAGAAGGTTGAGTTCAGAGTTTGAGGCCAATTAAAATTGGATTCAAATGCGTGTTTTATTTTCTATGTAGAAAGCGGCAGGGCGGAGTTTGGGTTAAATCAAAGCCCCCATGGGGATTGTAGGTCAATTAAAAATGCTTGACAGTTTGGGAACACTTAGTGTGTCCTAGCAGCAAATAATTGCCAGGACACGAAAAAGGTTAACAACGCTTTCATCTTTTTTATTTGTTGTTGCTGCTGCTGCTGCTGTAAAACTTTGTCAATTTCGAAAGAAAGAAATATTGGGTGTTGTTGTTCTTTTGGGGCTACCAGCTGGCCAACGCAACAAAGTTTTTGCCCGTTAAGCTGGGCATAATTAAAATTGCTTGCCGCATTGCCAAGCCTCAGGCAGATTAAGGCCAAAAAACACACAACTAGCTCAAGTTTTCGATTTTGGATTTGTTTTTAGTACCGCAACTTCGATTCAGTTAATGGATTAAAATTCAATTCGCGTCACTTTAAAGGTTCGATTATTGTCGACTATCGGTTCATGTTAATCGAATTTTTATGGCACAATTTGATGTGCTGCTATTTTTATTTATATATATGTATATGTATTTTTTTATGCACTTTTTTGCTGTTGTCCTTTTATTTTAATGGTAAATTTTATTTCAATAAAACTGGAATTAATTTCATTTAATTGCTTTAGTTGTTGGCTGTTTTTTTTCTCGTTCGTTTGTATTTTTTTGTTTTACCTGTCATCGGGTTTATTCAGTTGCCAGATTCGTTTCTCTATATTTGTGTTCGCCTCGTCCATTTCAATTAACTCTCAAGGATTATTTTATTATGTCAATCAATTTCCGCTAACTAAAAAGGCAGCAATAAACGCTAGCAGTAGAGGAACAATTAAGAAGGCTCAAGGCGAGAGAGCCCGACTAGAAGATACCCTGAACCCAGTTGCAATAAATATTTTACACCCTTGGTCGAAAGCGAATGCTTCAAATAATGATAAATTTAAACAAAAATGATAACTGACTTAACTTTACGATATCTCCGATGTTTCTTAACCGATTTGGATGAAATTTTGAGAAAAGTCTATCGTTACCCATTTTATTAACCCCATATTTTATAGTTATCGATAACTTGAAACAAACTTGTTCTGCGAAAAACCATTATACTCTGTTTTACCCATTTTATGGGTTCAGGGTATAAAAACAGGCAGAGAGAAAGAGAGAACGAGACAAACGTAGAGAAAGAGTGTGTATGTGTGGGTTAAGCGTTGATTTCGTTTTGCTCTCAACTTTATTTCACTTTAGTCTTTTATGGTTTTTTGTTAAACTTTTTTTTTTGGGTTCAGCGTTCCATTATTTGCAGTTTAGTTGGGTTCGTGTTGCCTGTAGCTAAAATGGGATTTTAATTAAATGGAGAATTTGCTTTTTTAACGGTCAATTTGCGAATTGAAATAAAGCAAAAGCTTTAAGTAATTGCTCAGTTGGCAACAACAAAAATAACAATAATAAAATTAAGGCAAACACAAATCGAATAACAAATTCTAACAGATGTTTTGAATATTTTTTTTTAACCAATAAGAAAAATCATAAATTAAAACAAATATTTTTATCTTTCAATTGACAGAAATTAATTCTAAAGCTTGTAGAATTTTGCTTAGGTTTTCTGTCTTAAAAAAAAAAATGTTGCAACTGCTACAATGCTCAGGTCTAGCTAAAGCTTCAAGCTTATGTTTCTAAGTGATTGTATTTTATTTAGAAAATATATGATACGTTTGCCAAAAAAAAAAAAAAACATGCAAACATATTTTTATTTATTTCTGTGAAGATCCAAGCTAGTATAATTCTAGCAATTTGCATAACAGCTTGTCGTGCATATTTAATTTGTGAAAATTTCCATTCAACTGAACAGCAGTAACAGTAGTTGTAGTAGTAGTATATGTTTTCTAATTGCCACTTTACTGCCTCAACAAATATACTACAGCAATTTCCCCAAATACACACACACACACACACAAAGTTGAAAAAGGGCGAGCAATAAAATCAAAACTGCCATGAATCATTGAACATGGACAAACACATTGGAAATGCCCAAACATACATTGTAACTCGACCAATTATATAAAATACTATATATAAAGTTGAGGGAGCGTAGGCGCATTTATTATTATTTTTCTTGTGTGTGTATGTGTTGTTTTGTGTGTAACTTGATCAATGGCCTGACCATATGTTGTTCTATGTGAAGAAAAAAAAAAACAAACACAAGAACTGGCAATTGTAACGACTACGCATAAAGTGAGTGGAAAGCCAATTAAAGATAACAAGTGCCCAACAGCCAAACAGCAAAAACCTTAAAGTCAGAACATCGAAGACATTAGCATAAGCAAACAAAGCCAGAATAGCCGCCCACAATTGAACATAGCAACAATAACAAAAAACAGCCTAGAAGTATAACTCCTCCTAACTGGCAAATAAATGTTGTATAGGGAACAAACAATTGTTGACTGCAATCAATCAGCAGAGTTAAACGTTTCCCGAGACGCATAAGCAACAACAAAAAAAAAAACCCTCCTTTTACTCAGGAAGGAAGTGATCCCTCTCTCTCTCTCTCTCTCTGTATAAAGTCTAACTGACGCACGAACAGACTGACTAAAAGGCTGACTGACGGGCCATAACTTGACATAAGACATGAAATGGGCCGAGTGCTCAGTGGGGCCGAGCCATATATGAAATGAAGTGCATGTTCTATGTTCCATGGCCATTGTATACCAGAAGTAAAACAGTAGACAAAGGGAGTTTAGGTGGGGTGGGGCTAGCAGGAAGGCAGGAAGGTGTGCGCACTAAGCCGACAAGACAGACTGCAGACTGCAGAGTAGATAACTTCAGTTAGGGGAATGCTTACAGTGAACAGTATGCCTTGGGGGAATGCCGGCAGGCAGCTAGAAGTTGTAGCTTGGCATTGAAAAATCATTGCCAGTAGAAGAGGGCGGGCTGAGGAGTAAGTCGAGGCAGCAGAGCAAACAAAGCGGCAATAAATGCAAAAATGCCAAGTGCATAAATATGATAGATGTTGGGGGTGGGTGGCGTTGCGGGTTGGTTAGAAAGGGAACTCTGACGTGGCGAAAGGCTTAACAGCTTTAATCGAGCGCAACAACAGAATTGTGGCCCAAAGCGGTGCACTGAGCCGCACTGGCAAAGTGCAACCGATTGTACACTGTGCAGCCTAAAAAAGGAAAAACAAAAAACTAAGAATCAGAACAATTAATAATATTATAGTTTATATTCAACTTAAGTGAAAATATGATTATTTACAAATGCAAATGATAAGTTTTGTAAAATTAAATTTTAAACTAAAGTTTCTCTTTTATGTTGCATAGTGTTTTTTTTTTTTGAAACATAAAAACGCTGCAAGTTTCAAACTAATTGTGAAATAGCATAAATACTAAATGGCTTAGAAGAAGAATGCTGTTGTTGTTGTTGCTGCTGTTGGCCAGAGCCAAGGAATGCAAAGGCTTAGCAAATGAATTCATGGCAAGTCACTCTTCTTTTAAAAGATTGAGAGAGATCAACTGATAACAGATAAGCGCATTATATTTATGCAACTTCTGGCTGGCTGGCTGGCTCGTTGGCAACAACAACAACAACAACAACAACAAAAACCAAGAAGAACGCAGAAGCTATAACAATGCTGCTGGCAGCCTGACAATGACAAGACCAAAAGGTAAATGTGAAAGATAGAAAAGAAGAAAAAATTCAAAGTGAGTTGAAAAAGCAAAAATAAACTAGTATTGTAGACAACTGACGACAGACTCTCCTCACTGTTCTGTTAACTATAATTTTATGTTGTTGTTGCTTTTATTGTATTTAGACTGTCGAGCGATTCATTTGAATTTATGAATAGTATTAGTGAGTACCTATGAATGTGTATTGTTTTGTTTTTTATTTTTTCATTCGGTGCTGTACGACTCATGTTATTTTCAGGGCCTTCCACTTGAAAGTTTTGTTATTGGGCTAGATTTCGAGTAGCTGATTGTGTGCATCAAACTCAAGTGGAAGCGGATGGCGGGAATATTTTGGTTGGATTTTGGTCTTCGGATTTTTGATGTTGGCTTCAACGAAAATCCCCGGTTAGTACACGTCGTTTTGTGCTGTTTGCCCATAAACAGATCGTTAAACGTTTCACAGCAAATTGCTGGCACACGCAAACCGGTTAAACATGCACTGCACAAAATTAGCTAGCAAAAAAACATTTTTTTATTTTCTTAACAACATTTTCGAGTTGATTGCAGAAACTAAAAACTTCTCTAGTATATATGATATTTAGAAAAGACGGTTAAATCTGAAACAAAAATAATTTTGCCCAGTGTTTGGTTACGAGAACTCCACAAATAGATCAAGATGCGGCAGCAGCCAAGCAATAATGACGACGACAAAAACAATGATGATGATGATGATGATGATGCTAATGTTGGTGCAGCATGCAAGACAAAAGGATGCTGCTGCTGCTGCCACGACTGCAGCAATTGCGTGCCACGCCCCCTAATGACCCGGCCATAAAAAGCTCATCAACATCGTTGTTGGCGCGCACAGCTGCCACAACAGAAATTTGATAAAAATTGCATGGCAGTCAAGGTAAAATTGAAGTCCCCCCACCCACCAGCCTTCTCTTTCTACACTCCTGTCTGTGTGTGTGGCGGAGGGCAAACAGCAACGATTATTTAAAGTGCACTCGGGGGCAACAAATGATAATGCAACAACAATGGCCAACAAGCACAGCAAATAGCCCAAAGATACCAACATATAAAAGTCATGAAGCCAAAAATTTCATAGAATTTTTATAGGAATTTATTTATTTTTCATGCTTTTTTTTCAACATTTAAAAATGCACAAAAAAAATAAAGAGAATAAAAATGCTCAAATATTATTGTGTGGGTGGTATTTTTTTTTGTTTTTCTTTCTCGTATTTGCTTTGCTGCAAAAATTTCCGGCAGCAGCCAGTTGCAGGTAAATACTCTCGAGCATCTATGAAAAAATGAAAATGGGTCCTTTGATTTTAGCCAATAATTGTTCTTAGACCTTTTCAATTGCAAATGTCTTCAAGTTTCCGATAATAAGTAAACGAAAGCAGCTGTCAAAGCTATAAATCAAATGTTGCATGTGAAACAGCCACAAAAAACGGAAACCCATTTCAACTAATTACGAGTCATAAATTTGACTGTGATTAATACCAAAAACAAAAAGCCGTATTCAAATATGCATGAAATCAAAGCTCAAAATTTCAACACCTTAAAGCCAAGACCAAGTTTATTTTGGTTGAAAAAAAGGCGCGTTCAGTTTGATTTGACCCAAAAATATATATTTTTGTTGGTCAGCTGACAGGCGAGACATTTATGACATGAGGTTTTGCGTTGTTATGCCTGAAAGACACGACACATGCAGCAGGGTGAGAGAGCGACAACATTTGCATGTTGCATGTTTAACTCGAACACACACGCACACACACACACACACACGCACACACACACAAAATGCGAGCCAAACTGCATTGAAAGTCATGGCCTGAGTGCATTCGAGCTTTTACTATTTTCGAGTTTTATTTGGTTTGCTGCTCTTTTCTTACTTGCAACATACACACTACGGTATGTATGTGTGTTGTTGTTAAATTTGAAAGTCATTTTGAAAGGCCTTTTTAGCGCACTGCAAACGGGAAATTGTGAATGCGCTTTTTATGTTTTTGTGTTTGCTTCGTGCCTTTTGCTTTATTTGTATTTATTTATAGTAGATTTTTTGTTGTTGTTGTTTTTGTTGTTTTTGATGTTTTTGACGTTTATTAATTAATTAATGTGCTCATTGCTGAAAGACATCATTAAAGTGAAAGTCAATTTGTTTTTCAGCGTTTTTCTTTGTCTTTTCCCACAGACTTTGCATATTTTTTCTAACATTTTTGAACTTACAATTTATAGCCAAATCATTTGTCTTCGTGTTTAATCTATTTTTAAAAGGGGGAGTAGACCAAGATTATGTTGTGTAGATGTTCATGCATGTTCGCGTATTAATCAACCTATTTTTAATTATTAATTTTTCATTAAAGTTCAAATTTTCTTTGAACGAAAACATTTTTTTTCACATATTTTCCAGCTTTTCTTTTTTTTAAAGGTATTTGTCAGGCGTACAAACCTTTTTGTTGTTTTCAGTTGTTTCCGTTTGTTGCGTGCATTTTGATGTGTTAGCCACATTTTTATTAATGATTTTGACGTAATGAGTTTTGGGGTTAAATTAATATTTGGATTTTGAACATTGCCACCGTAAAAGTAAGTATAAATGTAATTATTTCACTATTTTGTTAATTGTATTCGTTAATGAACTTTTTTTTTCAATATATATTGTTGGAATTCTTGTTAACACTTTCAAGCCAAACAACTAAATAGCCAGCAATAAATCATAGCTAAATTATGCAAATGTCTAACGGATATGTTTGTCTTGGTAACAATTTTGTTAACAATAAATATTTTAGTCTGTATATTATTGTACTTGAAAGATTTAAGCAAGCTGTACTTTATTTTGACAAAAAACCAACCAAGTCTCGTTTTAATAGATGAAAAATCCAACAACGAAAAACTGTAAAGGAAGCCCGATAGCATAAAAAAAAAAATGAAATGAAAAGCCTATTGACCGGGACACAAAAACCAAAGTTTAATTACGCTAAAAGAGTATTTGGGTCCAGACCCCGAACCCATTGTGTGTGTGTGTGTGTGCATATCGATGTTGATGCCTGGACTAACTACTCTAACCGAAAAGAATGTTGTTGCTGCTGCAAACAAAAGAGAAACTGACCGCGTATAGTTGGGAGGCAGTGTTTTGACTAAACTTGGAGCCAAAACCATAGCATTTCAGCTATTGAGAGTTTTTCATGCTGTGGGAGTAAGCTTATATATAGTTCATGCTAAAATGTTGAGCAAATACAAAAACGTGGCAAAAACTCGGGCGACAGTTGAGTGTCGAGGCCACCAAATGGAAACCAATAAACTGCAGCTGTATTGGTGTGACTGTGTGTGTGTGTTTGTTGAGAGGCGACACTCAGTGGGAAAGTGGCCTCGAGCAGGTTCGATAAGTGGTCAGGCGGGAATAGTGTTTAAGAGTGTTGTGTATACGACTAGTAGAACCCAAACACCAAAGTCTCGACCGTCGACCGAGACCAAAATATACCAACGCGACTGTCGACCAAGCGAAGTTAACTTGGTCAAGTGTAGCGACAGAATGTGAAAGCGTTTGCTAAAAATCTTTCCCACTCTCTATGTATTGATACACGGTACAAAAATGTGGCGATTGAAAAAATTTCATTTTGAATTCATTTAAGTAAAGAAAAATCATATTTGAGTTTTTCTGTGAACTTTTTGTTTGAGTGTAGTCACTTGACTAGCTTAAAATGCGTGCCAGCCAGCCAGCCAGCTAGTCAGTTTTTATTTTTGGTCTCATTCTCACTTGTCGAACGTTGGACGTTGCACGTTTTTGGGTCGCGCGAGTAGAAGCCCCGCTTTATACGGTCAAGTGGATTGAGGCGTGGCATTGCTAATTTCATTTGCAGACACACACACCTGAACTTATGGCAGATGTGTAGAGTAGAGTAACTTTTGCAACTGCTGCTGTTGCTGCTGCTACTTTCCTAGTTTTATTGGGCTTTGTGTTATTGTTGGCCATTCTTGGCCCCATTTTAATTGCAAAACTGTTTGGATTGCACTTTGTATGCAGGCCTCGAACTCGGACCATGGCTATGACTATGGTATAATTGTGGAGTCTGGCCATTCTCGTGTCGACTCGACTCGACTCGACTTGGTTCGATTGCAGTGCGTTTTTCTACTGATATTTCTATTTTAATGCCACTTTTGCAAGTTGACTGCGCTGTGCTTAATTCGTTTAGCGCCGCTAGATGGCGTTGCAGTTATGGCCCTGTTGACCCAAATTGCCAACAGAGACCGAGTACGCCCTTCAGGCCCTTCACAAAAGTGGCCCACCAGTTTTGCCAACTGAGTTGAGTTTCTCCCCTTTCTTTCTACTTCTTCATGTTTGTTTTTGTTTAATTGCAAGTGTGAACATTTTTTCTGGTGGTTGGTTGCTTTTCATTTCTAAATGCTCTCCTTTTGCTGCTGCAGCTTAGTTGAGCCTGCATATTTTTTGTATTTCCACATCTGAACAAACTGTTTGCTTTATGCATGGATTAGCCACACAAACAGAGAGAGTTGAGCATAGGAATTCTATATCCATATATTGTTGTGGAAAGCGTTTTATTAATGTTCTAACATTTACCTGTAGTAAAGCTAAGCAATACTGTTGCTAGTGAAAGTTACATACCTGTAATGAAAGAAGAAAAGTAAAATTAAATAAATATAAAGCTTGATCATTAAAGACATATTTTTTTAATGTACGTACGCTCGTTCATACAAGATTTATTTAAAGACTTTTCACAATTTCCATTCAATAGCATTTATTTTGCTATCACAGTTCAGTCAATCTTTTGTTCACTTCACCTGCTGTTATGTTTTTTTTTCTTTTTCTTTTCGCTTGCGTCATTTATGTCTAATGTCTATATTTGCAAAGCCAAACAAACTAGAACCATTTTTCTTCTTGCCTCCTCCAATCATGTCTTATTCATACACCATTGTTCTATCTATCTATGCAAATCCAACCCAACCCAACCAAACCAGTCCACCCTTAAGCTTACAGACACACAAAAAAGTCACTTTCTATTTATCTTCTATTCTTTCTTTTTTTTTTCCTTTGCCCAACCAACTTCACGTGTCAAAGCATGCGAATATAAATAGACTCTGGGGAGCATTTATTTACTTAATATTATGTTGTATATTAGACAACAAACACACACACACACACACGCACAACAAATATAATGTTCACACATAATAAACACAAACAGTTTTTTTTTGTTGTTGTTCGCGATTTTTTCTGCTTCAGCTAGGATAAACAATGCGAGGCAGAGACACATGATAAAAAAAAGAGTGCCACAGGTGGTTAATATGATAAGTTTTACACTTAACGTCATGTGCATTTGTTGTCTACTCCCTCTCCCCCCTCTCTTTTAGACTTTATGTGTATGTATTTTATGTTCTACACTCTAGCGAGGGTGTTCGGGGATCTCTCAGGGGTACATTGAACCGGCAATGATTGCGAGTGCAAAAAAAAAAAAATAAAACCAGAATAGAAAGCCAAAAGCCGCGAGGCAACAAATAACACGCCCGGTTGATAAGGTTGGTTATACACAGTAAATATATGGTAGTATATCTGGTATGAAGTAGAGGTAGATATGCATACATATAAAGTTTTGCCAGCAGGCGTGACAACAACAACAACAAACATTATTGACAACTGTAAGAGTAACAACAACAACAACAACAACAACAACTGTTGCTAGTTTCCGGCTTCCTGCAGTGATGACAAATTTTTTGCTATTTCATTTTGATTTTTTTTTTTTTCATATTATCGAGTTTATGTTTGAGTCTGGTTCTGGTTCTGGTTGTGTTCCGTCTGTCGCCATATTTTGTCATGCATTCGATATTATTATTTTTTTTTTTTTGTTTGCTCTATGTGAAAAATGCAAAGTTATAAAGTTTAATAATGCTGCAGCGTGACAATTCTTTGCTGTTTGGCATGTATTATTGTGCACGTTCATGTGGAAATGATGATACGCAAACTATTTACTCAAAAAAAAATAAAGCAATACTAATAAAAAGTATTTTAAAGTGTCGATAACGAGTTCAAAAATTGATGGATTATTCAAACTGCATTAAATTGCTACAAAAATAAAGAGTAGAAATAGCGATAAAGGATTTAGAGTCTTTAAAGTTCTGCAACAATTAAACAGCTCAAATCAAACACATTTAATAAATGCCATCAGCTTTTATTCCATTTGATTTTCATCACATTACACAGATCCCAAATCAGTCAATAGAGAACTCGAACGTGTTGGAGTTGAAAATGTCTCCAAGGCATACAAATTATTTAGGCAATTTCCATTTCAGTTTTGCACTCGCTTTCGTTCTTTTCTCCATTTTTGTGGCCCGGAAGTGGCACACAAACAAACACACACACACACACATAAGCACTTTCTCTCAACCGCATCCTGGCCTCTAAGTACTTTAAATAATGAAGCTATTTTCGCGCTCAATTCCCATACGCAACCAATCACTTCCCAGATCTCAGACAAAAGAGTGTGTGTGCCGCATTCTCGTTCGTGTCCGGGCCAAGGCACAACGAGTTTGGCTAATGCCAATAACGTTGACTGGCTGTTTTTTTTCTTTCTTACTTACACACACACACACACACACACATCTCGAGGGAATAGAAGGGCAAACAAACTTTACTTTTCAAATCAATAAAATGAGAGTCAAGGAAAAAAGGAGTTGAGAGGAAAATCCTTTACGCGGGCGTTTTTATCTGCATCTGCAGTGGCAGCGGCGGCGGCGGCATCGCTATCTTCATAATCGCCATCATCATACGTTTTTGGCAGCGAGCATAACGTGCTCTGAACACGTACCGCATATAAGATGGCTGTTGGTGGAGTCAGCCCAGGCGTTATCAACATGCTTGGCATTCATAAGATCTCGAATTGGTATCATGCTCAGAGCTACTTAAACACACAGCGTCTTAGCGGGTGGTGAATAGGGTTGGATAAAGATAGTAGAAGGGTTTCGTAATACAGACAATAGACACATGGACTTGTTCGAGCCGCGACGCCGCGCCGTTGCATTGTGTCTGCATTGAAGCGGCAACAACGATTCCAACTGAGATGCCAATGCCTGCCGACAACCTGCTCAGGCGAGCAACCAAATATGCTCAACGTATGTACATAATACCTGGCTTTTGTTTGTTTGTGTGTGTGTGTGTGTGTGGACTGTTCCTATTCAGAACCCTCACAGCTCTTACCTTGCTCGTCTTCCGCCGCAATGACAACCACTTGCTTTTGGCACGACAAAGTTTTCAATAAACTCCCTGAAGCGTGTGCATTAAGTGCAGCAAAGGAAGCCAACTCAATGTAGTATATTGCGTTTGTCGAAGTGTGAGTGTGTGTGTGTGTGTGAGGTACAGTGGTATAAATACGCAAAGGTTTAGCTAAGGTTATCAAACAAACTTAGGAGTAGGTCAAAGGAATGTGTACCAATAACTTGTAAAAGATATTTGTAAAGTTGTCATGAAAGTTCAATGATTGTTTTGAAATATTTATAAATCATTTAAAACTCTCTATTTGTTTAATCTGATTATCAGCAATTATTTTTAAATATCATTCTACCATTTCTCATGATTAAGTAGTTTAATGTTGTTGATTTTTTCATGCTGATTGGCCATTAAATATTTTTTAAATGGATAAAACAATTATTTTTTATGATATACCAAAACGATTCTAATAAATTGGTCTTTGTTAATTCTAAAATTACATGCTTTTTTATATCATTAAGTTGTTTAAACTAATTCATCACACTTGACTTTTTGTTGTTGCTTATTCAATATAGAATTGAAATTTATATTATACCGAAAAGCCTGCCATGGACAACCATTGTACTTGATTATGCCTCATCATTGGCCTCATTGTAAAAGCCTCATCGTATTATTTGTTTCATTTTTTTGTTTCATTTTTTTTTTGTACGTTCCGGTTCTTGGGTTCCATTGCTTGTGTGTTCCTATGAGTTTTTTTTAGAGTGGCAAGGGAAGCGGTTTTAGGTGGTAAGGAGCAATGAGCTCCCTGTGCCGCACAGCAATTTGCATGGCTTGAGATTTGAATTTGAAATGGAAAAGTAAATCGTGTAATGTGCCAGCAACGAAATTGCCTAATGCGACGACGACGGTGATGACGACTCCTTTGGTAGCATTCTGTTGTGGATTGAGATTGGGGTTGGTTATGGTTATGCAAAATGGGTTAGAATGGGCAACCGCAAAAGTGCGCCGCGGGATAACCTAACGAAAAGCGATGACTACGAGGCATATGAGACCGAAAGCAGCCAATACCAAAAGGTATGACTTAAGAAATAGAAACAATTCGATGGAGTTTCGGTTCTAACGAGTTGTACGTGAGCGAGCGTGTTGGCCACATACTATAATAATGACGATGATGATGATGATGATGACATTGCCACCTGTTGTTGTTGTTGTTGCTGCTGTTATCGTTGCATGTTGCATTGAGCAGCAGGTGGTGGTTTCGTTCAAACGCAGTCTGTGACTTGATTGCATTGAGAGCAGGGTTTACTGTAGGAGGTTTGTGGTGAAGTTTCGTGCTGCGTGTTGATGCAAAAGTTAGATAAATAAACTTCAAGTGCTCGAGCTAAAAGAAATTTAATGCCACTCTGGCCCTGCCACAGCGTGGGAGCTTAATCTCTCTCTCTCTCTCTTTGGTCAACGCTTCGCTTACAATACTTACAACACGAATCTCAACTTCAATGCATTCGAGGCAGGGTTGTTCAGTTTTATGTAATATGAATGGTGGTGTAACAAAGTGAAAGAAAATCTTATGTTTGGAGGCTTATTAAAATGCAAATTAATGTTGAAAAAAAAATTATGTTGAATGACAATGCGTTTTTATTTTGAGTTAAATAATGCATTAATCAAACATTATGATGTGTATTTTAAAATGATAAATTATAGCATGGAAAACTTTATTGCTTCATAAATAATTGCCTTGGAAACTTTGATTATTTCTATTAATTTTTTTTCGGTAGGGTATTTAATCATTTAACCATTCTATAGTTAAATGCCCTTTTGTGTTTCGTGCTGTTGCGTTGTTTGCTTGATTAAATGCACATTTTTGTGCACAGTTTTTAACACGTTGTTGCCTTTCGTCGCTGGGGACATATATGACAAAAAAAAAAAAAAAAAAAACCAGAAACAACCAGCGATAAAAGGAAAGTGCATTTCTGCTTTACTTCTTTGAAAGCTTTTTTTTTGTGTAGTGCCAAACGCGCACGAACAAAAGCCTACAACAACGAGACAAGCAATAACAATAGCAACAACACAAACACTGGTCGGTCTTGGCCATGGCCATAAAAACCATCGAAAAGAGTGTGTCCATCGTGTGTCCTGGTCACCATGTCCAGCAGCATGTCCTGCGCCTCCATTGTCCTTACACAAAACCGGCTGCCATTCACTGCATTCCAACGCAAAATGGCGCATTGGAGCGTGTCCACTACACCTAACCCCCCCCGCTCTACCCGCCGCCCTCTAGCCGTTGCACAACCTTTTTCTCACTGCCAGCTGAAGCACTTAAAAAGCCGGGCCGCCATGTGACGATTGTCAATGTGTATAAGCCATAATTTAAGCTTTAAGCCAAATGTACAGTGACAACGGCACAAACGTAATCAGCAACAAAACCCAACCACCCACCCATTACCCCTTTTAAAAATCCAAACAAATACAAAAAAAAATAAAAATATAAATTCGCACCACAACAAAACGAAACCAAAAAAACTCAATTGCATTGCATACAATTTCAACCTGTCCCCCCGCCCAAAAAAACATATCAGCCGCACTTTTTCGGGCTGCTTCAAACTGGAATGCAGGACAATGGCAATCCAGTTGGCAGTTGTGTGCCAAATTGTTGTTTGTTGTAATGCTCTCTATTCTTGAAATTGGGAGACAGAGTATGATTGTGTTTTCGACAATCTATAAGAGCTGTATGCAATCTGTATTGTAAATCGATTAAAATCGATTGATTTTCAAAACAAATCCTGAAGCTAGTTATCGAAAATATTGTTGGCAAGAATTTCTTCCTTTAAGAGTCCTAATTTTAATTGCCTACTAAGAAGAGAGTATCATCTAGTCGTAGTAATCTTACTAACAACATTCGTACTCACTTTTCGGAGTGCTTTTTATTCACATTGCGCATACGTCGCGTTGGCCCAGCATTACTTTACTTGATTTTATATATTTTTTGTGTGACTTTCTTTTACTTTTGTTTTGGTTTGTTGATATTTTTTTTGTGTTTTGTTTTTTGTTTTTGTTTTGTACTTTTGTTTTTTGGCCGTATTGTTTCGTACTCAGCGACAGAGCCGCCTCAAGCAAAAATTATACGCATGAGCGCGCCGGAAATGGCAAACTTTGCAGCAACAACAACAACAACAGCAACAAAAGTAACAGCAAAAAAAAGAAGAGAGGAAGAAAACGGAAGCAACTGCAAAGGCAGCCAAATTGAAAGCCACACCAAAAATCGTTGCCAGGCCGTTTCACAAAACAACGAAAAAAAAAAGAAATGAAAGGGGCAAAAAAAGCCCCAATGCATTTTGGCTAGCGTGCCAACAGTAGCTAAAACAAAAGCCGCAATTTAAGCCCAACTGTGCCACGCCCACAACTGTTTGCTGCTGCTGCTGCTGCTGCAGCGCCACCTGTGGTGTTGGCTATGCAAAAATGTATGCATTTATAAGCGGGCTTTATGGGTTTTGTCATACAGTTTGCGCAGTTGGGCACAGGATGTAACAAAACCATCTAGCAAGATTTCAGATAGGTTTTAAATAGAGAATATTTAAGACAAATTTAGCATAGCATTTTTAACAGGATGTTCAACTGATCGTTGCATACGATTCGAAATAATGGCAGCCATTAGAATACAAACCGAAAAAAAAGAACTTTGATTGAACTCATCTTGACTCTTAACTATCTACCATAAAATCGATTTATAAGCTGAATCTTTTTAAATTGCCTTTTTAGTGTATCTTAAATTCGATTTGGCACCTTTGGGCTTATGTGATTTTGTTGTTTATGTTGTTGTTGCAGTTGCAGTTTGACCAAAATAGCAGAGGATTAGCCAACAATGCCAGAGACAGAGAGTGAGAGGGTGGGGGAGGGTCGGTTAGAGGCTGTGCACCAACAACAAAATCTAATAGGTAAACGCAAATAAACAAACAAATGCAAAGTGACCCCCAAAATGTAGCAAACCTCAATGTGTTGAGCTGTATGTGTGTGTGTGTGTGTATTGGTGTTAGTATTACTCTTGATGTCTATGGCCAATGGTCAAGCTTACACTCAGAGAAAAGCATACAAAAACTCCAAGCAATCTCAAAATTATTTTATCTCTAAATTTAGATTTAATCTCAACTAAAAATCGAATCAAATGTCGAAATGTTAATATTGATTTAGTCTATGGATGATATTTTTCTCTAAATTATAATCCCTAGCATATATATGTATATATTTTGTGTTTGGGTTTTTTTCTTTGAGTGTTGCTGCCACAAAAGCCCTTTCACTTTGATATGCGGCAACTGAGTGGCAGTCACTGCTGCCAAAAGTGCTGGACAGGATTACCATGGCTTACAGCTGAACAAATGCAGTTGGTTGCCGCAGTTGCAGTTCATGTTGCAGTTAGCAGTTGGCCCGTTTGCCCGTTTGCCGTTAGCCAACCTGGCCCGTTGCCGCTGCGGGCATCATAAAAACATGAAGATATAACAACAACAACAAACTAAAGACCATAAAAGTGACGCGAGTTCAGGCCTAAGCCCCGGGGGCAGGCAGGCACATCAACCTCGAGTAAGCTTAGCCAACTTATATGATAATAAAAATACACCAATTCAAATCCGTCTAACTATATGGCGACTTATCTTTAGCTAGATGTGAAAGCGGCCGCGACAATGCCGTTGCCGCCGTTGCCGTTGCAACTCATAAATTAATTGCAAAAGCAAAGCGCAACGACTATCGGCCAACAACAAGAGTCAAAGGCGGATCAGGCTGCCTGCACTTTTTATTTTTTTTTTCAGCCATTTCTTGCAGCTGGGTCTGCCTGGCGACTCAAAGTGGACGTGACTGCTTAATTGATGTTAGCTTTCCATTTTAGTTGATAGCAGCCAGCCAGCCAGCGAGGTAGCCACTTGGCGGGGCAGTCAAGTAAAGTGCGTTCGTTGCACTCGAAGAAGTTGTTGACGACGACGACGACGACGACCCAATAACATGAATGCCAAAGCTCAAGCTCAAGCCGAACGCCTACTTAACGGACAGTGTGGGCGTGTCTGCCTAAAGGGGCAATCTAATTGAAGTGCTTGAGGTTTAGTTTCTTCTACACTTGAAAATGAAATATGAAGTAAAATAAAATAAAAATATTATATAAAAAATGGACCTAAAAAAAAAGTACTATAAAAAATGCCAAATAAAACAGTTTTTGGTTCGCAAACCAGAAAGTAAGTCAAAAATGAATGAAAAAAAATACAAAGAAATCAAATTGTGTAACTTTCAAACTTAAAATGCAAAAGTACACATAGTTTCTTTCTGTGTAGCAAGTTGTCTACCTGGTCTTAGACTACCTTCATCATCATCGTCGTCTTTAGATGCGTCGCTTTAACAAAATTGACAGTAATTAGATTGATTGCTGCAGCGCCATCTAGCAGCAGCCGTTGGCAGCACACAAACAACAACAACAACAACAATAAAATGAAGCAGCAGCATGCAAATTGCTAGACGAAGGAGGCGTGGCAGACGTGCGTTGATGTGCCCACTTAATGCATAATAAAACTACTAAACGACTAGCGAAAGTCGCTTTTTTCTTTGTTGACATTTTGCTTTTCTTTATCGCTTTTCTTTTAAGCTAAAAAAAAACTGATAGAAAAACGCATTCATCAAAGATTAATAAAAACGAAAAAAAAAGCGCGTAATAATTTCTTATTGAATTTTAATTATTGTGCCGCGGCCTTTCAAGGCGCGTCTTGTGAAAGTTTTGAACCCTCTCCACCTCCTCCGCTCAGTCAACAGACAGCTGACAAGTTTCAATAGTTTATGAACTGCCTTTATAGGCGGCATTTAATTGGGTTTTAATTATTTTTCTCATACTTATAAATTTTTGATAAATTGTTGTTGCTTGGTATTTACTTTTATTGCCGAGGTCAAATTGGGGCTGGCAATGAAAATGAAAATGAAAATGTTTTAAGCAAGTTTATATATTTATTTTGAGAAATTCAATTAACAGTCAATAAACTGGAAACGTGTTCGAAACGTTTCGAGTATCGATTGAATGGAAATTCCATTTTCACAGGTGCTATAAATAATTTTTATAATATAAAATTCAATACAATTAAAACTTATTACATGACCATTTGCTTTAATTACTAAGCGGATTAATAAGCTTTTTTATAGCTGAAATGTGAAACTCGATTTATTAAAATTCTTAACCCACACACTTAAAACAAACCCACAGATATAAGCCCACATTTTTATCTAAACATCTTGATCTAGTGTCTACCATAATTATTTGATATTAATCCTGCTTTGTGCCCGAAAACCTCAACCAATATATCTTTCGAAAGCGGAAATTGTTACCAAACATCAGACAAATAATAATAATAATGATATATGTATTTGTGGGGTTTAATCAACTCAAACGCCACACAAATCAAATCGAAGGAAAATCAAGCTGAACGATTTTAATTATGATTTTGACCAAACCAATTCCAATTGTTAGCACTAATTACATCCCTAATAGCTGCAGCAGTAGCTGGTCAGACATAAGCTGGCATGTTGCATGCAACAAATTGCCTAAGCAACACAATTGTTGCCTACAATATTACATTTATGTGTGCTGCACTCAGAGAAAATAAACTTTAAAATTGCATTTACTTATGAGAAAAAATGAGTTTTTAAAGCGCAAAGGTTTTCTGTTAGGGATTCTACTTGTTATTAATATTTTAAGCACACATAAAATGCAATCGCAATTTTTTCAAGTGTAGTTGAGTTTAATGCAAAGCACAGCTGCTTATAAATCGAGCGAGTCGTCAAACGTCAAAACCATTGACAACGTCTCGGCCATGTCAAATGTCGGTTAACAAAATGACTTGACTAACTGACTGACTGACTGACTGACTTCGACTTCGAGTTACGACGATTGTAGCGCTGCAGTGGCGCCTAAGGCACCTTTGGCTTGCAGTCGCAGTCAGGCAAAGATAGTCATCAACAAGGCGAGCACATTAATGACTCACATAGCAGTCACAGAACAAGAGGGCGGGGAAAGACGGGACACCAATTGTTGCGGCTTTGCATTTGTGGTGCAATTTATATGCAGCGATTGCAAATGCAATGCGTGGTGCACAAAACGCATACAAATGTAATTTGTGCTCAAGCGCGTTCCAAATTCTAGCAAGCGGGGCAGTCATGAGGGGGGGTCTTGTGGCAATGTAGTAGACAAGGCGCATATGAAATCAGTTGCAAACAAATACACACACACACACACACAATCGAAACCACACACAGACAGACACGACATTACAGGGCGGCTCATTTTGGGTGAATAATTGAGACAATTACGCATTCGCCATGTGGAGCGTATGCTAAAGGCAAAGCGTGCCACAGAGGGAGGGACTGAAGACCAGATAAACGATCAGACAGATGAAGTCAAGTGGAGGGAGAGAGATAGAGAAAGAGAGGGAATAACGAGCGAGCAATTTATGTTTTTAGAAGCAAACGAGCAACAAAGCTTCAAAAAAAAAAATAAATAAAAAAAAATTATGAGCATTGAGTAACTAGAAATAAATGTGAATAAAAAATGATGTAGAATAAGATGACAAAAAGGGAAGAGAATTATGAAAACTAAATCTTCATAAGGGCTGAGCTGAAAGGCAGACTTCTCTTTATAGAAAAACATCAGTTTTAATCACAGATCTTTCAAGATGTTAAGAAAGTTTTTTATTTGAAAATAAATTTCGAGATTTAATATGTAATATTTGTCGACTAAGCATTTAAGATCCAATGTCTATACTCATAGAAGACATAAAAGAAATTTCTCTTATATAAATTAAAGCATAAAATAAGGAAATTTTTCTCAAGCAACATTTAAAGAGATCAAGCCAATTTATATAAGAATGCTGTCAGACCTATTCTGATCTCTAGTTGATTAGTCATTTAGGTATGTGGAACGCACACACACACACACATACATACACACCCTCCCTAAGTAATTTCAATTTGGAGTTGTATGCAGATTAATTTGTTGCCGACTCGCGCTGTGGCAAGTCAAGTGGCGAGTTCCCTTTAAGTAGCCCGAGCATGAACTTTACCAATTGAGCATTCCCATTATTATTATTTTTTATTATTTTTTCTCATTTCGCCGTTCAACTTTTGTTTTCTTATGTTCAACTCAAGTTGGACAACGTCTTTGTTTTTATTAATTATATTAATTTGATGTACAATCAGAGTTACTTTGCCGCCAGTTCAACGCAGTCAAAACAGTCCAATTGAGTTTGCTAAATATGCAAAACCAAAAAAACAAAACAACAACTTAATCATTTTTAAAGAAAAGAAAAATCCAAGTACAGAGCTTAAGCATTTTAAGTGAGTTAATTGCTGGCAGCAGCAACAACAACAACCACAGAACAATCTACAACAAAAACGAGGCCATAAGTTATGCCATTTTGTGTTGGCATGCGGCAACCTCTCCCCCACCCTCTCCTCCCCTCATTTACGTTAAAGCACATCACCCTTGTGTGAGTTGGGAGAGAGAGAGAGCGAGAGAAAAAAGCGTACAAAACAAAAGTTTGAAATAAAAAAATAAAAATAAAAAAAATAAGCTTCTGCAAAATGTTGTTAATTACATTTTCATACACAACGGGCACATGAACAGCAACAACAACAACAACAATATAACAATTTTCTGTAACTACAGTCGGTGCAAAAAGTGTGCACACAAGCTTGTCAAGTTTGGAACTCAAAAAACAAAAAAAAAAAAACGAGGAAGAAAATGTTAAAAATGCACAAAAATAGCTTAGCAAAAATGTAAAGTGTGCGACGCATTTGTGTTGTGTTGTTGCTGTTCTTGTTCTGTCAATGCTATTGTTGTTGCAGCAACAACAACAACAACAACATGATGTTGGCATTCATTGTACATGCAAGCAGTGAGAGGCAAGTAAGGCAAAGACACGAACGTAACACGCATCGCCATTTAACTGGTTGCCCATTTTTTTGTTGTTGTTCTGTTGTTCTGTGTGTGTTTGTTGTTGCCTTTTGTCTTCGGTGTTTGCATTCACATCTGTATCCGTATCTGTATCTGTTCTGTCTGTTTGCTGCCTGAAGGCACACAACAAAACGCTTCACAGTCGTCCAGTTTGGAGTCCGCACACAAAACGATGCACCCGACACGGATACAAAATACTCGCTTCACTTGCAGTTGCACATAACATACCCACGTTTGGAGCGGGGGGGTGGGCAGTGTGGCACGTTCAATGTTTGCCACAAAATTTGCAACTAATTGTAGCTTATCTTTTTATATTTTTCAAAAATGAAACAGAAACAGCCAAAAGGACTGAAACAATTTCTCTACAGATAAATTGTAAAATTTAAATCGCTTTTGACATCGACCTCTTCCCTCCGCCGCTCTTTGACACACTGTAGCTGTGGTTGCCTTTGTCAATTGTATCTTTATTTGTGCGATAATTATGAATTTAATTATGAAAATATCAATTAAAGCTGTTGGTTAATCAAGATGTTAAACAACATGTGTTTGGCATATTTAAAAAGAGCAAATATTTGTATATATTAAATATTTAAATCAACTTTTTCTTGTTTAAATATTAACACTTTTTACTGGCACAACAAATATTTACAGTTTTCGTTCAGTTAACTTAACTTAACACAAAGTTAAGTTGCCGGAAACCAATTACATTTACTGACTGGAATCGAATTTTTTTTGTGCCCCTCAATATTAATTAAATTTTTCCATTCTCTTGACCTTTTCGCCAACACAATTTTAAGTTCAACTTTGCAGAAAAGTTTTTTTAAGTTTTTTTCTTAAAATAAATAGAAAAACACACACAGTGAAAAGTCGAAAACTTGAGTTTTGTTTGCATTGTTGCTAAAGTTGCAATTTTCAAGCAATTCATTTCTAATTGCTTGTAATTGTCTTCATTTGTTTTGTATTGTCTTCTTCTTGTTCTTCGCTTCATTCTCTTTTGCTGCTGCTGCAAAGACCCAGAGACCTACAAAACTAAGCTGAACCAAAACAACAATAGCCAGTGCAAGAAATAGCGTGTAATAGCAAATTATGTTGCAATTACAAAAGCAAATGCGAACAAAACACAACAACAAATAAGTAAAAATCGCTGTGCAAAATGAACGAACGAACAACAAACATTTTAAGCTAGCGCATGAGAATTGTTCACATGTCGGTATGGCATCCTTCCCCCTCCCCCCTCCCCTCACCAAAGATCCAATCCACTCCCATACTCGTAGTTAAATTCTAATTGTTTTGTCGTATTTACAAAATTTTGCAAGACACACAGAAATAAAAATGCTTGAACAATTTTCACTTCTTTCGAACGTTGCAGTTGCAAGCTGCAAATAAAATGTAAAAATTAGTTGGAAAATAAATGGAGAGCTTCACGCTGCCAGCTTGATTCGGCCAAGTGAGACGAAAGAAAAACACGGAGCACATCAAATTACAGGAAACGGTTTAAAGAGGGAGATCCACAAAACTTGGTTCTACCTTGAAAACAAGCTTTGTAGCTGAGGAGGTTACAGAAAGAGAGAGAGAGAGAGAGAGAGAGAGAGAGAGAGAGAGATGCAATGCAATAAAATCAACAATTGACAAACAATTTAATTTGAAGCAGTAAAAAGAAAATTGAAAGCAATTTGTTGAATATTTAATAAAATTTATTATACAAAGAAAAAATGGGTTTTAAATGAAGAAATGGAAAAGAAAAATTGTGTCAGCTAAAAGTGCATAGAAAATTATTCACTTTTGCCTTCACTTCATATAAATAATATTCAAATATAGACAAAAATAGTTTTAAGTGTAAAAACAATAAAAACTAATTTGTAAGCTAAACGAACATAGAAAACTAAAGGAAATTATTCACTTTTTAACTAATTAAAAAATATACATAAAATATTATATTAAAGTAAAGGCTTCTAAGGCCCATAGTATATAATATTTTGCTGTTAAAACAATAATCAGCTATTAATAAATATTTTCAGGTAAACTTTCAAACTTAAAGTTGCGGCAACATTAATATTTTGCGACATGTTCAAACCATTTGAAAAGTAACTTTAGCTGTCAAAGTTGTCATTGCGGCCCAGCGACAAACTTAAGACACTCGAAAGAGGGATAGAGAGATAGAGAAAGCGACAAACAAATCTTTTAGTGGGCGAAAAACTTGATATAGTATTTATATTTGCCAGCTAGCTAATTGGTCCCCAGTTGCCATTTGATCAACGGCCAATGACAGTTAACAATAATAACCTTGCTTTTAAGAATTCATCAGAAAATGAAAAAACCCACACAAATGTATTTTTATTTTTCTTTACTTTACGTCACGTTTTTATCTTGATTTCCACTTAATTAATTCAACTTTTATTTTCTCATAATTATTATGCAGCAATTTTAACCTTTTTTTTTTGGTTTTACTTTATTGTTGTTCTTTTTTTTTACTCTCTATTTGCAGCTGCTGTTTGCTATTGCAACCCAAACAAGTAACTTTGTTTTCCGCAAAAAGTTGCTAGTTTGAATGGACCTTTAAACTTTTGAAGGTAGTTTGGTTTTTGAAAAAAAAAACATAGAAAAAAAAATATTTAAACCATATTGAAAGAATGCAAATTTATGCAATTGATGATTTTATTGTTTTTTGCAAGTTTGAGAAAGTTTATACTAAATACTTCAACTTGCTTTAAACAGAATTTGTGGTCTAAAAAATATTAGCCTGAAAAGAAAAGATTTTTTTTTAACCACAGAATTTCATAAATCATCAATCCGTAAAAGCAAACTAAGAATTCTCTAATAACAGATTTTTGGCTTAGCTTTTATTTGAAAGTTCAGAGAGATCTTCGGGTTCTTTCAACACTATAATAAAACCTTCTCTACCTAGAACCATTTTTGTTGATTGAGCGCATCAAAAATCAATTGATTTCTGATTAATCTCAGGCAATTGGCTAATGAATGTTTTTTTTTGTTAACCCATTTCAATCAGCGACATGTCAAATCAAAACGGAAATATTTTATAAACATTTTCATACAAAAATCGAACACAAATTCAAAAGCCGCAAACTAAAGTGAATTCAAAGAGGAATATAAAAATATATGTATATATTAAAGGAAATTAAATTGCCAGCTGAGCTCAAAATAATAGCAACTTGAAACAGCAACAACAATTGCTGTAGCCGTTGTTGTTGTGGGCGTTGTTGTTGTTGCTATTGTTGTCGTCGCATGTTTCATGTCAGTTGTCATTGATGGGTAAACAAAAGGCGAACGAAATGCAACAACTATGCAACGACATGCAAGACAGACGACAAAGATGCATAAACAACAACAACAACAACAGCTAAAAACAAAACAAAACAACAACAACAAAAAAGTATAACAATAATAATAACACAAACCCAGCAACAAAAGCAACAAAGCAACAAATGTGGAGCACTTGAAGCAAGGCACTTGTGAAACAAATGAAACATACCAGAAGTCTCGCTGATTCTGTTGCATTCTCTGTCCCTTTTGAAAGGGAAGTGAAGAGCGGAGAGGAGAGGAGAGGGGGAGTCTGTCGAACTGGCAAGCAAACGATTCCGGCAGCTACAGAACGGAACTGTTAACTGTGGCAAGCTCCCCTCTTTTCGTTGTCAGTGATAAGAGCATGGAGGCGTATGTGTGTGTGTATCTGTGTGTGAAATGTGCATAATACAGAAGGGACTCAAGCTACAAGCAGATACAATTGTCACTAGTAAACGCCCCTCCTTTCAATGACAAAAACTGCTTGCTTGATTTATGCAATCCTCTTTTCAACCCTCCCCCCTTTGACAGTCAGTCAGTTGAGCTGCTGCGTCATGCGTAATTAGGCCATAATAAATAGATTTGGGCAATATCTCAAGATAAACGCTTGAACAATTTTTTGTGATGAAAAAAATTAAATAAAAAATAATTTTCTTAACCAAATATTTTATTAGAATATACAAAAAATAATTCTCTCAATTCTCGCTAATATATTTCTTTGAGTGTACGAACAGTAAAAAGCAACTCTAGTAGCTTAATGGCACGCGCTTGTTTATTTTGCATCTGCATTCGAGTGGACTGTCTGCCTTCGGTTGTTATTGCCTCTCAAGAAGCAAGTGGCATGCCTCACAACAACAACAACAACAAAAAAACAAAAGCAACAGTAATTTTACATGCACTTCGCTGTTACCGTTCCTGCCGTTCTTCAACTCACAATTAATAAATATTTCGCTTGAAATTAAACAGGCCACAATGGAAAAATGGAAAGCAAAAAAAGAAATGAAATCAAAATACAAATAATGAAGAATAATGAACACAAAGGGCTCCAATATTTCCAGCGCAGGGCAGGGGGGCCAAACAACAAATTGAATGCCAGATGGAAGCTGCCTGACGAGTCTCGAAGGAGTCTCTGAGGGAATCAATAGATGTTTGCGAGTTTCGAGTGTTTATATTTTTGGTAGCTTTACGGCAAGGCGAATGCTTAATTTCAAGTTACATTTCGATTGAATTCGATTGGTGGGCGGAGCGGTTGGAGGCCGCATTTTATATCCAAGTACGAATGCATATATATATATTTTTAGAACTTGCCACATGGCAACATGCTGCGTCAAGCCAAGGGGACTATCAATGGACAAAGTGTTGAAGTTAATTTGAGAAAAATAAAAAAGTACAAAAGTATGAAAAGTGTTGCCAGTGATTCGATTAAAGGTAGTTAAAACATGTTTTTAAATAACAAAAATAAACTCAAATATTGAGAAATTTTTTCTATTTTTATATTTCAGATAAAATTGTTGAAAAATTTCCGAAATTTTTATTTACTAATTTTTTATGTTGAGGAAATTTTCGTTTAGGCAAATGATTTTTTTATGTAGGCAAATAACTTAAAGTCAAGTGTTTTATTTGCAACAACAAAGGGGGAAAACCCACAACAAAAAGCAAGTGAACATATATTTATAACAAACGAACTCTGCCCGCCCCTCTCGTCGATAAATTATCTATTGCGGTTATTATTTACCAAACGGCAGACCACAAAATGTAGGCCACAACAAATGCAACAACAACGAACCTATTCGAATTTGTATTAATTGGAAATCACATATTCCAATTATACCAAACAACAGCAGCCACAAATCGAGTATAGAGTAGAAGGAGGATTCGAAATTTTGGTTCAGGGATTTCAAACGTAGAAACTGTGAATCAAGAATCGGTTGCCATTTTGGTTGACATACAACACGGGCATTAGTGTTAGGATTTTTATGTGATTTTAATAGGAAATAAAAATGAAATCATGTGTGCAACAGATTGTGGTAAGGTCGTTCTCGCTCTTACTCTCTCTCTCTCTCTCGAAAACCGAACCAGCTGGACAAAACCGAAACAAACAACAATTGCAATTCTAAATCTCTGTTGTGTGTGTGTTTGTGTGTCACATGTGAAAGCTGGGATATAAATATATATATAGCACAACATTTGTTGCGGATTTCATTTTAAGCCACAAAACATTTGATTTTTTTTGTTTTTTTTTTGTTGGTTGAAGTCAATTGATTTTCAATACAACCACCGCCTCGCCGCTACAAATTCAATTAGTTGACATTTGATAGATTCGTTTAGCTTTTTTTTTAAAGTGCATTGAAGGAGTTTAGGGCATAAGAAGGTTGCCAATAATATAAAATGCAGTTGCGACACGCCTAGCGCATTGCCATGGCAGTCTGTGGCATTTATTTAAGAGGCAACACCTTTCGACAATTTGCCTTATACCAGAAGAAATATCGATTATTAAATACCTTTTGAAATGATTTCATAAAGGTGTAAGATTAAGTTTTTTCAAGAGTTTTACTAAGAAAATAGATATGATATTAGATTTGATTAATAGCTCTATATAGGCATCTCAAGTTTCGAGTTTAAATAGCTAGAAATTGATCAAAAAGATACCTTTAAAGAACATACTTCATTGAAGATCTGACAAATTTTGTAATACTATTGTGCAAAGAGCGATTTAAACGATTTTGGCCGCATCAAAGCAAAACGCAATACAAACCGCAAGCAAAAACGAAAACAAAAGCCGGCAAACAATTTGACGGCTCGGCTCGACAGGGCAGGCCAGGGCTGGGCTGGGCAAACGGGAACTAGGCACATCGAACCGCACGAAATCATTCAGGAAAATGCAGACACACACATACATACACGGATTGTAGGTTCAAGTAAGGCCAATGACATTTGTGTGTGTCTGTGTTCGTTGTTGTTGTTGTTGCTGTTGTTGCTGTTGCCTTTGATTGCAGTTGATTGTAATCGGATTGCAATTGGGCCTGCACTTGTTGTAGCTTGCTTTCTGGTATCGAAACTGTTTTTGCTGAAATGGCATTTGAGTATTTTTCGAACTTGTATTTAACAGTTGAAGAGTTCTTGAAAATTGGGTATGGTGTTAATTGCCCAAGGCATTTCCTGTTAATGAACAATTTTTCAAGGTGTTTACTTTTAGGCATTTGACTTTGAACTCATCGAGTTTTAATGGCATTTAAACCTTTTAGTAGCTGGCAACATCTTTAGTTTTTCGGGCTTCTGTGTTTTGCTTCAATTATGAACGCATCCAATTGTTTTTGTTGATCTTCATTCTCTTGCCGCATATACATATTGTTTACGTTGCACGTTCAACGAGAGTTTCTTACTCGCCCCAGCAAATGTAAACAAACATTTTTGTGTTGTGCACGCACGTGTGGCTTGTTCTTTGTTCCACGTTTCACGTTTCATTGCCAGACCGTTCCGCGCCAGCTGTCAACAGGCCGACAAACATTTGAAGCTGTCAACGCCATCAACTTAAAATACAATCAAAAATTTTAAAAAATTTCCCAAAATTTCGTAGCGTAAAATTTTACTTCATCTACGGCTTTTGTCTTTTTGGGTTTTTTCTGTCTTTGTTTTCCATTGTTTACTAATTTGCTTCCGTTTTTGACGTGAAAAAATATTGTTTGCCTGCATTTTGTTTACATAATTTGTGTGGCTTTTTTTTTCTTTGACTTTCTTTTTGTCTTTTTTCTTTTCTTTTCGAGTGCGTGGCATCTCTTAATTGCTGCAACTTGGTCGGCATTTAAGCCAAAGCAAAGACAAGGCACACTTTACTACTCTACTCTACCCTTCTCTACTCTAAACGCTCCTTGCCCCTTGCCGCACGCAGGTGATAATTCTTTTTTAATAGTTTTCCGGTAGCGCACCAGACAAGTGACATTTATTGGCTGCCGCGCCGCCGAGGCGTGCCACGCATAGACAAATATTTCGTGTGTTCCCCCCCCCCCCCCCCCCCGATCATCATTCTCCCAAGATTTGTTAGCTCGCAACTTTCGCTACGCTAGTTCAAATAAATAAACTGTAATGAGCCGTTTTTGTGTTTTTTTCGGGGCACTTTGCTTACGTGTGAGCCTTAAAAGTTAGTTTTGTGACACATTTTTGGGTTGTTTACCTGCAACGAAACAAAAGAAAGAAGACAAAAAACAATTAATTGAGCAATTAGTTTTTCTTTCGAAACGAATAAATAAAAAAGACTTGAATATAATTAGCGCATATTGTATTTCAAACAAAAAATGTTGATACAAAATCAATATTTGTACTTCCGAAAATTTCAAGTGCCCACAACTTGGTCAAAACTAAGTGGATTTTAAAAAGCAATATGTATATGAAAAGTTGTGGCTTTACTTCGAGATTAATGCTGCATTTATAGTTAGAAACGCGATTTTTATCTAAAATTTTGGATAATTTTCACTTAATAAGCCTTTGTACAAAGATTCCCACGCTGTTTGCCAAGCTTAATGAATCATTTTTCATTACGTTTCGTTAGCAATGATTACATATAACAACCTTTAACTAGCCAATTATCTGCCTTAAACCATATTTAATGTTCATTATATCATTAAAACACAACGACAAAAAACCTTTTTTGCTGTCAAAAATGTCAGGTAGTAAGATAGGTAGGGATGGTAGGGGGTAAGCGGAGGTTAGACATTTTCATATTTTCATAGACACTCACACTTAGCTAGACCTAGTGGCAAATTTTGTGCCAAAATGCTCTGGCTTAAGCGTGCCACAAAATTGAATGCACTTCGTACAGAGCCAATGGCAACAATTGAAATCCGGCAACGTCAGCGGCAGACCAAACACTTTTAAAATTGCTCATTTGAATATTCAGTTTAATTAGAGACAAGAGGCGGAGGGGGGAATGTAGAGAGAGAGAGATATTGAGAGACATGCGATTGCCACTGAATCATGTTCAATTAGTTCAATTGATCCGAATCCAACCCCCACAACAGCCGCCGCCGCTATTCATGAATGTCGTTACGACTACTACAAAATATCCATTACGAATTATAGTTCATAAAGCGATGAGTGTTTTCTGTCTGAGTCATACGAATATTCATTACATTCGTTTCATTCATAAAAATTGCCATAAAAAGCGAGAGAGAGAAACACATTTTCAATGTCAGCAAAAATGCGAACGAGCTTTTAATTGGAAAAGCTCCAAATTTAGCTACTTTTTTTTTCTTTTTACTGATTTACCTTTTGCGGCTGTTTATTGTTTAGTAATATTGCGCCATTTGCATGCATTAGCAATTAAAGTGTGGATTATTACTTAAGGGAAGGGCAGGAGAATACGTATATATATAATTCCCTCTAATTTCAGTGTGCGCGAGACGAAATATGCCAGACGAAACACAAAAGGCAACTCTACTTAAAATTTAATGGCATTGCCCTCACCGCCCGACCCAACGAAAAAAAAAAAAATAGCTAACGAGCGTTTTATTTATGTGTTGTGTTGCAGCTACACTGTGGCAAAATAGGTCACTGACAGATATAAAGCCTTGGGATTACAGTAAATATTTTTAGAAATAAAATTGATTCTGAAGTTCATTGAAATATTTATTTACTTTAAGTTAAATATTTCACTTCTTGTGCACAAAATTTAAATCCAAGTGCATGAAAACTGCCTACCAAATGGGCGTGCACCCCTGAGAAACCTCAGCTAGACGAGGCAAACCAAGAAAACTACCAAAAAAAAAAAAAAAAATGAAAAGAAAAAATAAGGCGAAGCCAACTTGCAGAAACTTGTTGGCCAAAAGTCGAGTCTCGTTTTCAAAGCAAGTCGCTTTATGGTCAAAATGGCAACCGTTTAATTGGACTTTGCCGGCTGACGGTTATATATTATTTTATTTTTTCGTATTCGGCGCTGACAAAGAAGGTTTTACTTGACCCACTCGAGTCGGGGCCAAAAGTGGGTCGCCAGTTTGTTGCTGTTGCTGTTTGTTGTTGGTTGTTGCTTTTTGTGGTTTACAGTGCAACGCGCTTAAGTGCAACAAAATCGAATTTAGATGCTTAGCAGCAAATCTCTTGGCTCGCCTTGAGCTCTTGAAGCCAACAGTTACCTCTCACTTTATGCTTTATTTTAAGTTAGTTAAGCGGCAAAAGTTGTTAAACATTTGCGCGTCGTTGAATGTTGGTTTGTTTGTTTGTTGTTGCAGTTCAAGTTGGTTTAACTGGCGTCACAACTTGTGGCGTGCATACTTTGCAACACTGGCGCGAAGGGTTGTTGCCACATCTCCAAAAGCATTAGGCCATAGAAGGAGAGAGTTGTGCGTTTAAATGCTTAAGTTTATTTAAAGTTATGCTCGAGAGAAAAGAGTAAAACACACAAGCAAACAAACATTTTATCTGACATTCAAAAAGATAACATTGTGTGGCAAATAAAGATACAAATCTATTCAATATGCGCAATAGAATTATTGAAATATAATTGTCATTAGTGTTTTTTTTTTGGAGCGTGAAAATATTGTGCAACAAATACGAAATGGCGTTAGATTATTCGCATAATTTGATTATGAAATCAATTTTTAATTATATGTCGACACATTTGTAGGGATAATTTCGGTTGATTAGCATTTATTATTATTATTATTATTATTACTTTTACGATATGCGAATTTTTCGTGCATAATTACAGCAACAGAAAGGTAAACACACACGTTATTAAATAATGAAAACACAATGAAAATCATATTCTAATTAAATATCCGAATTTAGATGTAATACAATTTACCATATGTGCGCTGTTTGGACTTGCCTCTGGACAAAAATTTGTGCAAATAAAACCATTACAAAAAACAAACTTGCTATAGCTGCATTTAATTTCCGTTTAATGTATTTAATTTGTAAACATTTTAATTACTTTTATTAGTGAATTTCTCACTGTTGTGTCGAGTTGGTTGCTTTTTGTCAATGTTTATTTTGCTTAAATTTTTTTTATTGCATTTTTTTTTATTTTATTTAGCATATTGTCACATTGTGTTGACATTTTTTTTATAAAACACAAACTCTCACCCTTTTTAGCCCTATAACTTCTTGCAGTCACTGTAAACGTGTCTGTATTCTGGCCAAGGTGAAAGTTTTTCTGTGTTTTGTATTTTGATTTTTTTTTTTGTTGGCAGTTGAAAGAGTTTTGTTTTATGTTTTCATACCACGTTTTATGCTTCATTTTTTTTAGTTTGCCTTGCATTGTAATTTTGTGCTTTTAATTTCTTAATTAAATGCGGAATCAAGATAGATGATAACCCTTCCTGCTGTACAAAGTGCTGTTGTCTGAGAATTGAAGAAAAAGCAATTGTGTCTGCCATTCTACGGAGTGAAAGTGTCTGTCAGTTTGTGTTTTGAAGGGCGTTACAAATGAAAATGAAAATGAAAATGAAAAACCCCAAATGAGCTTTTACAATATTTATCAGGTAATTAAAACTACAGAGATTAAAACGGATGAAAACATGGTTGAAAATGTTTGAAAATTTCTGGTGCTAGTTAAGATATATTATCAACAAATTTTAAGCATTTCATGTTTGGCTTTAAATGAAAATGACATATTAGCTACTTCCAAATCAATTTATCATATTTGGGATTCAAGAAACTAGTTTCACCTGGCATTTAAAGCTAGTTAGTTAAACATTCTTTAGTTTAAGTTGTTGCTTTTGTTTTAGTATCACAAAGCTGGTTTGCTGACTGATAAATTATTGCTATCAGCAAACGCAAATACCAAAATGAAAAAGAAAAATACTCACTTGACGATAAGTTAAGAGCATTGTGGGCCAGAAAACTTTCAGCTGCTTTGCAAGTTTTTAATAAAAATTTAACATAACAGATACTACAAGATACGAGAAACTTTCTTGCCTGACTCACGCACTCGCTTACTTAGAAAGTAATTACATCAAAAAAAAACTATAAAGAACAGCAGCAGCGTGATATATACTATGTATTTATTTTTTCAAGGAAAACAAACACTCTCACACTCGATGTGCGTGCAGCGTGCAACTTATTTAAATTAAATTTTAATTCTATGTACACCTTACTTTTTCTTTCTTAAGTTTAGGCTGAAATGGTTATTTTTCTGAATAATTTTTTTTTTTTAATGGTCAAACTGCCTTTTTTCACTCTTACTTTGTTTGGGCTGCATGCTGAGTTTGGCCAGTTTTGGCATTTACATACGGCTTTAATGGGGTTAGCCACGCAAAGAAAAAACTTATAAACGTTAGAAGGTACTTTAATTGAAATTTGAAGCTTTTGTTTTGGGTTAACATAAAGTTAAAATGCGGCAACTGTGTCTTCGATTGAGCCATTCTTAACTTTCACTTGTAACGGCTCAATTCATGTTCAACCATTTTGATTTATTTGTTTCCCATTTTGTCCAATTCGGAATTTGCTTTAGTACTTCCGTAATCAAATCTTGATATTGCCAATTTCCAAGTAATTTCTAATTGACGTCATTAGGCTCTGACAGCTGCCTTTGTCTGCTTTCTCTGTTTCATTATTTTGCCCAGTTTTCAAACACTTCAAAATGGCATGCAAAGTGTCCATGGATCTTAATATGCTCACATCAATCCTAATCGGAATGGGGCAGCTTGATGAGAAAATTGAGTCGTGAGTGGCAGGAAGGAGGAATCTAATAAGTGAGCAAGAAGGGAAAAGTAACAAAAGTGCTTTGGCGAGAGAAGTCGTTCTGGCTCATTCAGCCAGACATATTGCTAATGAAGAACTTTTCTTCCGGCTCCTCTGCCCCACCATTGTCAGCAGCCACCAATAACTGAGTAAGTGCGACAGCGCAGTAAACCAAAGTAACGATAGTTATAGTGCACTGAGAAAAACTTAAGGAATAAACAACTTTCCAATCACTATAAAAATAACACAAAAATATTATTAATGATCAATAAATTAATTTCTTTAAAAATAATTATCAAAAACATTAAATCGTTAAAGAAGAATTTATTAAGAATTCATATATTAATTATTTAAATTTATTTCTTTGAAAAAATTATGAAAAACATGAATTTGTCCAAGAAGAAAAATTAGTTTCAAAGAAAATTGTTAATTTTTGTCTTTTGAAAAATTGAAAAAACTTCTAAAATTTTTTAGAGTGTATCAGCAACGACGCAAGCCAGTTGACAACTGTTTTGTCGCACGAACCTGCCACAATTTATCAAATTAAACATTGGCCCAGTCTCCGCCAGTTCAGTCTCTCGCCTCTTTTACAAGCGAAATGTCCGAAGTTGAGTTTTGAGCTGAGATTGCAGCGTGATTGCAGCAGGCAGCCATTTAGGACATGCCATGGGGTTTTTTTTTTTTTTTTTTTTTTGTGTTATGGCCAGCAAACCAACCGTTCAACCCTTAGCCACCTTACAGAATGAACCGTTGCTGTTGCTAAATTGTCAATTTTTGTGTGTGGCTCGACACAATTGACGCTTAACGAGCTGCTGTCATGTCATACAAAATTGTCACTCTGTCGTCTATAATTGCAGGACAAACAGGACGCTGCCCAACAATTTAGACATTAACTGGGCACGGGCACACAAAAAGCCGCAAGTGTGTCAAGTATTTTTATGTATGCTCATTAAAAAAGGACTAGAAAATAGTTTCCTTTTTATAGCAAGATGTCCAATTGCTTTATTAAAAGTCGAAATTTGATAAGTTGGAAGTAGAAGTGAAACAGGAAAATGTTTCTGTTACATTGTAACATTTTATTGCTAGGGTATTTATCTAGTCGAATCACTATTCCCAAGTATTTTTCTAACTTGTTTTCATTAGCAACTTAGCCACTTTGCAAGCCCTCAGAAAGGTTTTAATTATGTGGGGATGCGTTAGTTTCGTTTCGTTAGTCCAAACAAGTGCGTCGACTAAATACACAGAACAAAAACGAGATAAACGTGTAGCAACATCACACACACACACACACACAGTTGTTATAGTATGTATGTCAGACAGACACGCCTGGAAAATTGAGTTGAAAACACCAAATGTATAAAATACAAATAAAAAGGCAAGTGCAATGCGGTTGAAACTCGAAAATTAACTCCCTGATGGGTTTTTGTTGCATTTGTTTTTTTCTCACTTTTTGTTTGCTGTTGAGTATTATTTTTTTTTTGAAAAGTCACACACAACAACGAAAAAAGCAGAAAACAGCAGCTCAACAACAACAACAAAAGTTGTACAAATACAAATACAAATAATTAACTTTTAACAATTCCCACTTGCTCTCGCTCTCCAACTAACTCGCTTTATCATTCAAACCCCCTGTCTCTCTCTCTTTTTCGAAAACAAATCGAAAAGAAAAAACGAGTTTTGAGTAATAAACATATAAACGAAATGCATAGAAAAAATGTAGAACAACTAAAGCAACAACAACAGCAACAGCCAAAGAGTAATACCAATAACTGTTAAAATTATTAACACACACAAACAGTTGGTTACACTTAGTGTTGGTAAACAATCAATGCGCATGTGTGCGTGCTTATTTTTAGTTTTCATTGCTTCACAGCGAGCAACAAACGGTGGCAACACTTAACTTAAATTACTACAAACACACATACATACATACGTACACAGATAGGTCTAATAACATTTTGTGGCAAATTAGAAAATGAACATAAAAAAATAAACTAACCACAAGAAATGTGTTGAGAAATAACAGCTAGAAGACAAGAAGAAGAAGTTGAAACACAAATACGCCCAAGTTATAATGAACAAAAATGGAAACTCGTTGAGAAGAATTGAGCAGAACCGGTTCGTGAGCATGTGTGTGTGTGTGTGTGTATCTATAAGCTGCGAACAAAAGTTTAGCATTTTAGATATGAGAGATAGCAGCTGCGTTTTGTGGGGCTTTGTGGGGCTTTGCTTGCCATGTACAAGTTGTAAACATGTGCTTTGGGTGAGGCTGAAAAAAAGAATCTATATATATATATGTATGTGTACATATAACGAAGAAGAAGAAGTAGCATGAAGAACATGTAGACGCAGGGCGAGAGCCAAGCGAGTCTTTGAACTTTGAGCTTGTGCGATCTTAGTTCTGAGCTTATGTTGTTAATTGCTGCTAACTGGCAACATGGCAACAGGGCCGAAACTGTGCTACAGTTGGCAGCAAACTGTGAGCCATGATATGCATAAAACTATTTTATATAAAAGTAATGCGTCACTTGGTTAAATGAGTAATATTTGTTCTAGGTGTGGGTTTTTGGAATTTCATTATTTATTTAATAAATTAAATTTACATAAGTAAATTCATGTGGAAATTTGTTAAACATTATTACAATGCATGCATAATTTTTTGGATTTTATAAATGAGTAATATATTATTAATTTTTAAACATTATTAATTTTTTTTTTGTTATGTAAATTATTTTGTTTATTTTTATTTTTTTGCTAATATATTTTTTATTAACTTTTTTTTTTTGCATTTACAAATTAGTTATATATTATAAGCAGACGGTTATTTTAATTAACATGCTTTTATTAAAGCCTATTTATTTTGAGCTATGTTTGGCTATTTGCACAGCTGTGTTACGTTTTTATATTATTACAGTCATTTATTGTTTGGACAAATTCATTATGATTTGAAATAATTAATAATTATTTTGCCACGAGCGCCAACACGCATTATTTTCAATTATTTTTTCCTTTTGCAGTGGAAATAGACAAGGGGGGGCAGTGGTAGGATTCGGACACAACCAAGCTGCTTTAGTTTGTTCATGTAAATTTAATTAAAATTGCACATTTAATTATGCTGGGATATTAGCCACAATAATAATTCTACCACAGCAATTCATATATACATACATACATACACATCGATATTAGTTAGCTCTCGACCAACAGAATGCATTTATTGAATGAATGATTCATTGGGTAAAGTCATTATTGGCAAATGATATAGAAAAATATAATGCATACAATTTTCGCATGCATCAATTAAAATTTAATCAATTTGACATTGCACACACAATAGAATCAAGCGGAAAGCACAAATTGGCAGCTGTTTCTCTCACTCTCACTCTTCCTCTCTACTCTCTCTCACTGTTGTTGATTAAAAATTAATTAAATTTTTGGGCAGTTTGGCCAACAGAATTTTAGCCCCAAAATTCGATTTCGGTCAGCCATACATATCGCAAATTATTTACATTAGTAATTAGCACAGTTGGCAATTCTCTTTTCGTATCTTTCAAATGCCACAAATCGAGTGCAGAAATGCCACAAAACGGTTTGATTTGTTGAGAACTTCAAGTTAAGGCTTATGTTGCCCCAAAGCCAATTGCATTGGCCACATAAAATAGTTTAAACACTTGAAGAAATTAAGAAAACTGTAGAAAAGTGATAAATATATATTTTTTTATTTATTTATGATTTTTATAATTTGTTAAAAAATAGAAACAAAAATGCTGAATTGTTTTATTTTTATGTTGCTTTATATATATTTTATTTATTTTTTTTAATGAAAATTATTAATTTTAACGATTTTTATGTATAAATTATTTTTAAGAAAAGTTTGATTATATAATATATTTTTCAGTGTATATTTATGACACAATAGTCTTATCGGCCGCAGCCAACTATGCCATTGTGTTTGCGTGTGTGTGTGTTACACAAATTGTTGATATTGATAAGACTTCAACTAGCAGAAAGCTTATCTAATCTCATTTACCCAATGCGACCACAACAAAATCAACGTACACATTGTCTGTGTGTGTTTGTGTGTGTGTGCAAAGAGCACAACAATAATAATGAATATTACAAATATGCAGGCACAATGGAGCATTGGAGCACAGGTGCACAACATTGCGTTGCATTGTTATCAGAGAAGTGAACGAAGTAAAAACGTTGTTGCCCCAAATCAAAGCCATACCACATACAGCACGTACCGGAGAATATAGCACAAACAAATATTTAACCGAGGCACGAATCAATTGTGGCATTTGTTGATTTGTCTGTGTGTGAATGTGAATTAATTCAAACAATGACTAAAGCTTCAAAATGTTCAAATAAACTATGAATTAACAACAACAACAAGTGTATAATAGCATGATTACTGATTTAAGTAGGTATATTCTCTCGTTTCTCGTTGTTCAAGTAGCAGTAAAAACAGTTTATTCACTGCGTGACTAATTACGAATGGATTCGAGTTCAAAAAAAAATCGAATATGAATCAAACTTGTTACATTTTTTTACACTTATAAAGATAAAAGCTAGAAACAAGCAATAATTGTTATTATTATTTCGATTATTGCTGTGTCTTAGACAAGGATAAATACAATATATATAGAAAAATACAATGTTATATTGAGGTCAACTAGTTGATAAGACCGAATACAATTCAAGATTTGTAACATGATTTTTTTTTCTTTTTTACTTATAGTTAAATACTTTGAGTAACTTAAAATAAGCTAAATACTCATAACAAATAAGTGAGTTCTTTGAGTTACTTTTAAGAAAAGTTAGTACAAATAATTGAATAGTTTGAGTAAACTTCGAATACTTTTTGTATTCACTTAGTTAGAAATGATTGAATATCCAGAAAAAATCTTTAGACTAAAAATATTTTTGTTATCTTTTCATTGCAATATTCAATTATTATTGTTTTAAATTTATTCACGACTTTAAATTCTATAGAGTTTGAGTCACGTTTATTTGAACTACATTTAATTGGATGCCATCAATAAGCTATGAATACTAAAAAAGAAGACAAAGAATAAAGTCAAAGACTTACACATTTTACCTACAGTTTCGTTTTTGATATACTTAAAATGTAAGTTTTTCTTTTAGCATGCAGCTCATATTCAAAACTCAACAAAAAAAAAAAGATGAACAAGTTTTTAGTCCTGTAGTCCTGTACGTGTCCATAAAGACAATGGCTACAAATCGATCAAAAGTTTCGCAACTGAAAATTGTGTTCCTTGTTCAGCTCTGCTTAAAGAGACTCTATGGGAAAAGTTCTTGCAACTTTTCTTTATTGTCTCGCAAACTGTTTTGTTGTTTTGTTACATGCATTTTTCGGGGTGAGATGAACAGGGGCGGTGAGGTATGAGGGGATTTGCTATTTTATTTAATTTGTTTGGCATACGCTTTGTCAATATCGCACCATGTTCCCATTTTTGCCAACCAATTCAAACCCTGTTTTTTGTTTCAATCTGTTAGCCAAAAATCTGTGTGTGTGTGTGTGTGTGCCTTTTGGCCAAAATGCCAGCATGGCCCAAAGCATTGCCAACTTCCTTGGCACACATACCAAGAGAGAGAGAGATAAACACATCGACACAGTGGCATACTACATATAAAAGCATTACACAAAGTTGCATTTTATGCATGCAAAAACTTGTTGTATGTATCTCGTTATTGTTGTTGTTTTCGTTTGTTGTCGGTTATGGCTGACATTGTTCAGTCATTTTTCAGCAAATTAGTCATGAAGTTGTGCACTTTATTTGTATATATGTATAGTATTTCGCCAGAAACCGCTAATGCGCTCTAAATGACAGCCCAACAAATAATCCGCAAATTTGTTCAACAAAATTTCAAAACAGAAAATCAATAAAAACAAACTACAAATTTTGAAGGCGTCAATAACAAAAACCAAAACATTCGGCAAGCAATTAAAAAGCGGAAATTGAATAAAGCAGCAGCAGCTGTTAAGGACTACATCAAAAAAGTATAGAACAACTTTCACACCAAGTTCCTCGTCTTTTTTTTTGTTTAGTTTCTATTTAGCTGAAGGCGCGTTTAAGCCTTTGTCTTAAGCTCATTCACCTGCGAATGGCTTTGGGCGCTCTCTTTTTTGCTGCCGCTCAGTTTCAATTTCATTTACAAAACATTCCTATTCCTTTTTTTTTTTTTTTGTTGCATGCATCAAATCGCAAGTCCAAAGCTGTTTGAAAAATGAATGCAAAAACTCAAACGTAACGACGATGTTATGAATATGAATGAGGAGAGTGTATATATTCAGCTGCTCAGTTTTTTTGTTCATCTTCTTCTGCTGCTTACTTTGTGGTGCATGCAGCATGCAGCAAGAACCAGCTAGATGCAATTACCATACGGCAAAACACTAAAAAGCATATTTAACAAGCTTGTTGACCATTCAAATACACTATAAAATGTATGGTTATGAAAATTTATTAATTTAAGATTTTCATAAAGTTTTTTTTAATGTTTTGTGGATTAATAATTAAGTAGAAAAACTGTAGAAAATTAAAATGAAATTTGTTATTAATAAATTTTTTTTTAAATTTATTCTCCAGTTTTGAAAAATACTCAAATAATTTATTTTAAGCTTTTTTATGTGATCAGCTTTTAAATTAAAGAAAGAAAAAGCCCAAAACTTAGCCATAAAGCATAATAAAATCTGGCTTAATTTTTTATGCTATCAATAACAATTACCTTAAGCTGTTACACACACACACACACTCACAACATCTTTTTATATATATCACTTACACACACACACACATATTATCTATCTATGCTGGCTGCCAAAATCAGTAGCTAAGCAAATACAGCCCAAAGGCAAACATCAAATATTTATATTTCAATGCATGCCTTTTTTGTTTGGCATTTATATTTATTATAGACAGAACAAAAAGAGACAGAGAGCGAGACAGAAAGAGAGAGATGTACACACAAAAGAGGCTAGAGATAGCAATAGTTGGATATGGACATGTGTGTAGCCTCAATTTGTGACCATTAAAATGCATAAGCTGTAAGCAAGTTTTTGCATTTGACATTTTGTGAAATTTTGTAAGCCATTACTAATACGCCGCGTGTGCTTGTGTGCGCTCTAACAAAAAAACGAAGTAAAAAGGGAAACAACAACAACAAATGCAGGTTTAACTATCCATCTACCCATCTCTTTCTACACATTCGCTGCTGTCTCTTTTTTTTTTTTGTATACATTTGTCTAAAGGATTGCGGCGCGCGTCCAGAAGCCCATTAAACATTTATAATTACAAGCTTGAAGCCATCGGACATGAGTTCATAAGCAAGTTAGCATAGTGAACGACTATTTAATACTCTATTCGTAGCAGCAAAAAAATAGCCAAAGGTAGCTGACAAGAAACTTACTTACAGTCTCTAAAGCGAAACTTAAATCTAAAAATATATTCCAAGTTTGTTAAGCTTTTCTATTTTTTTAGAATACTGATTATATGCAGCGTGAAGTGTCTGGGGAGCAATGAGCTGAGCTCAGTTGAGCATTGCATTGGAAGGTGCATCAGTTTGCATGTGGCATGTGGCAAATGCATCAACATCAACGGCTGTTGCTGCTGCTGCCTCCGAATCTGAATTTGTAGCTGCGTTTTTCTCATTTTCGGTGCTTGTTTTCAGGGCATTTTTTTTTTTTTTTTTTTTTTGCTTTGCATACATTCTGGCTAAAGGGGTTTGAAGGGTGGAGGGTGGAGGGGGGGGTGCTTTTATTTTCCTTCACACATTGGGCGCCGTTTTGAAAGGCTTTCCGCCTGCTGTTGAAGCTGATGCTCTGAGGCTTAGCAACAGCAACAACAAAAAAGTGTCTGTCTTAAAGTCACGTCATGTTCGTGTTTCGTGGGAGAAGAGGGGGTTGGGGCTAAGGGGGGGGGGAGGTTGCCATGCTGCTGTTTTGTAATGAGACAGCTGCTGCTGTTCCTTCATATGCCTGTTAATGTTGTTAGGCAGTCGGCAGGCAACATAAATAGCATCACCCAGCTTCTTTTCAGCTAATGAGAATGTGAAGCTTTCAAACAAAAAACCAAAACACAAGAAAAAAAAAAGATGATAATTTGTGAAAAACATTGAAGGATTTTAATTAAATAGGCTGCTAGGCAAGCTGGCAAGTTGTAAATTTAACGAAAGAAGTACTTCAACCTGCTGTGAAGGGCGCGGCACGCTTTAAAAGCATCTACAACCATATATGTGCATGACGATACGAATTGCAGACCTTAAGGATATTTCGTTATTAAAATTCTGGGCTGTATCATGAACACCTTTGAGCTTTTTTTTTTAAATCGAGAAACTGGTGTGGAATAAGAGGTTGAAATGCTGCTTCTTAAGGTCGTTAAGCGGAAGATTTATTTGAAAAAGAATTTATGTGAAGAAGATTTATTTCTTTAAAATAAATATAAAAAAAAGAATCTTCAAGAATATTTGATAAAATGGAAATGGATTCAAATTTTTTATATCTCAGTTTTTAAAGTTTAAAAGATTATTAGATAAAATGGAAGAACTCAAGAATATTCAAATTTTTTAAATCTTAGTTTTTTATGTAAGAAAAGAAACTTTTAACATGACTAATTTTGTGAGTAAATAAAATATTTTTATATTTAATAATAATCAAGATGTGTTAAAATTGATAAAAATAATTTCTTTATAAGTTCCGCTAGTATAACCTTATAAAAAATCCGACAATCACTTTTCTAGCCTTAAGTATATACAAATTTCCATACATCACGGTACTTTTATCACTTATTGCCGAATAGCCATCAAACCAATCAAGTTGCATCACAATCACTTCACTAAAAGCCGAGTTACTTGGGCACATTTGACCTTTCATGGCTTAAAACCGAAGACAAGCGCTAGACGAACTCTTGTCTATATTTTTTTAACCAACATAAAGGTCACATTGCACTCTTGGTCGCGCTTCGTGTAACACCTTCGGCTATGGAGCCTCCAAGCATGCGCAGTTGCTGAAGTGCCTCCAAAAAATAGAAAAGATAGATATAACCGTGGATATTACAAATAGGTCAGCTAAATGATGTATAAAAACACCTACTTTTTCCCATATGTAGTTCCATCAATCAAAGTTACAACAATAATATAATACTATACAATAGCACCATAATCAATGGGGGGAAAAAAACAAAAACTTTACATATATTAAACTAGTTTTATATAAAAGATAAAAAGCTTGTCGAGTATCAATCAGCGCTTAAAATAAACCTCAACTCATGATATCATCTCTCTCTCTTTTTCGCTTTTTTTTTTGTTGTTCTCTTTGGAGTCTGGGCACACTTGCACTCTGAAGAAATTGAATTCTTTTCGTTTTTTTTTTTTGGTGTCGCTTGGCTTACCTGCTAAGATGGCTGCCAGAAATATAAAAACGATCCGTGACATTTTTGTATAGTTGTTGTTGTTCTTTGTTGGTTGCTCCTGTAATCCGTATATGTTTCCCACTTTTATAAGTATTTTATGTTACTTTTGCCAACGGGCAAAAGGCGCTTTTTTTTATTATTATTATTCTCCTTTCTTTTTTTATATATAAATTTTTGCTTGGCAAAGAGCTTAGTGATTTTTCTTGCCGATGTTGTTGTTGTGCTTTGGCTTTTCAAGCATAAAATGTGTCGCTTGAGAGAAAGGGACAGGGTGCAGGGGGGGCGGAACACTGAACACTTTACGGCCGTTGCAAAATTGGCATATACTATGTATGTATATGTGTGTGTGTGTGAATAGGAGAGTGTTGTGTATGGGTGTGTGTGTGTGTATTTTAGTATTTTATGTGTGTGTTTACTTTAAGCGCGCACTGTCAACACAAAGTAAAGCGGGTTTCTTGAACTCCAAAAAGTGAAATCTCTGCACACAGTTAATATTTTTATTACTTGAAGTATATATTTTTTTTGTGTGAATATTTTTTTTCTCGTTAAACTTTGCGCGCCGAAAAAGTGCCGCGAAAGACGCAAGTCCGGTTGACTTGCAGTTCAGAGCTACAGGCTACAGTTAGAAAACAGCTACAGCTACAGACACACACGCACAGCAGCAGCAGCAGCACACGCAGCTCAAAGACGAAATGACGTTATGAATTTGATGACGATGACGTTCGGCTTTAAACCGGCAATAAATACACACGAGCAGCGTATTGTGGGCGCACACAAAATTCGACGAAAAAAATTCAACCGAACCGAACGTTATTGTTGTTGTTGTCGAACGAACGAACGACCGCACGAACGTTACGAACGCTACGAATGAAATGGGAATGAAACGAGCGTTACACGAATGTTGTCGAACACAATGTTAAAGTCGATTTTCGTTTAGAGAGCTAAGCGAAGCGTTGAATGCAACAGTTACCAACAGACTGAGTGTATCTCTGTCTACATGAAGTTGCCAAACGTACAAAACGGCTACGCAGCGGCAGCAACATCGACGGCACACACACACACACACGCACGCATTATAAACAGGGTGAGCGAGCGTCGATTGCACACATATGCAGGCAGCGCAGCGCACACATATGCAGCACAGCGCAGCAAACTACACATGCACACACACAGGCAGCCAGAGCAGCAGCAGCAGCGACGCTATCAACATTTTGTGTCTGGCGTTAGCAACATGCGCACCGGGCTAGCAACATTTTGGTTAGAGTTGCTAAACTTCAATTGAATGTTGCCAGTTTATTGTTGCTGGTTGGTTGTTGGTGGGTTTGTGTTCCACTTTAACGGCAAGACAGCACCAGCAGTGGGTGGTTGGGTGTGGGTGGGAACAGGCCCAGAGGGTTAAGGAAAGAATGTTTATTTTTGGAATGTAAAGAAATGTTAAAGTTTATATTGGTTTTCACAAGAAAATATCTTTAAAATTAGAAATTTATACCAAAGAATTTAACTATTTTACCCACTGTACTGTGTGTTGGGCATTGGCCGACTTTGGGCATCTTTTGTCAGTTTGATTTGAATTTGTTTGCCTCTTGTGCATTGCCATTTACAGTTTGTAGTTGTTGCTGTTGTTGCTTTTGTTTGTTTGCCTGTTTGCTTGTTTGCAACCGCATTTCTGTCCACATTTATGTGTGTCGCATGATAATCTCTCTCTCTCTGGGTTTTGTTTGCCACTTGCTTCACTATGTTGCACACTGGCTTCAGAACTAAGTACTCGCCTTTTCGCATTTTGTTTGACTGTCGATGCCATCAGACTGACCTACATGATTAGCTGCATCCACACAAATGTTGCAACTATACGCACACACACACAGAAACACACACACACACACACACACGCTGGCGGCGCTGCCAATATTTATTGTTGCACATAACATATTCAATTTGGTTTTGTTTTTTTTTGTTGTTGCTTTTTTACAACTTGCAACTTGCAACTCACGTGGCCAATAACATTAGCAACCTTTTAAATGTAATCAAAGCTTCTACTTTTTCAACAAACGCTCGCTTTGAATGCCTTTTGGCCATATTTTGCATTGCATTGGCAAAAAATATACCCTACACATTTAATGGCTCAAGTGGGTATGTTGACTATATCGTGCAACTCGACGGGTTTAACTTAAACTGTACCTTAAATGAGTATGTAAATGTGAAAAAAGTTTTTGAAAAATTGTTTTAGAAACTAAAATTAAACCAGCGTTTAATTTAATTTTTATTTTTAACATATTGTTTTAATAAAAACCAAAAAATGTATTTTTTATTTTTTTTAATCAATTGTGTTAAATTTTTTTTTAATAATGCTTTACTTCACATAATGATGAAAATTGCTTTTTTAGCGCATAAAATGTTCACAATTCCTTGATAAAAAATGTATTTCTCCCTCGCTTTATTTTTTTGTTTTTAGCTTAATTTATTTATTGTATAGAAAGGAACCAATTTTCCGGATATGCTTTTAATTTGTGCTTTATTCTTTACAATTTTTTCATCTTTAATCGAAATTTTTTGTGGATTTTTTTTACAAACTTTAAATTCAATCTATTCTTAATAGAATTACAAAAAAAAAAATCTCACACATTTTTAATTGATTTAAAACTTATTAAAAAGCACTTATTAAAATAACATTCCCTTTTGTCTAGACAAATTTTTGTGTTTTTTTGTTCGCTTTCCGTTTTGTTTACAGAGCATTTAGTAAGTCGTTAACTTTGGCTTAATTGTTTCTGCTTGGCGAAATTTTTTCAAGTTTTATTTTTTTGTTAAATATTTGTTGTTGTAGTTGTTGTTGTTGCTGTCGGTGGTTGTGCATTTTGCATGCAATAAAACTATCGCATGCTCTACCATAAAGAATGTTATGACGAAGATGGTTGGCAAGGGGGAAAGAAACCAGAGGAGGGGTGTAGGGAAAGTGTGTGCGCTGTTCAGTGCACTGGAAATTGTAAATTCATGTTACGGCCAGGCAGGCAGGCAGGCAGGCAGGCAGGCAGGCAGGCAGCTATGGAAAATGTTTGTGCGGGAAAGCGGTTTTGGCTGGGTGGTTGGAGATTTTTTTGGGGCGGCAAGCGGTTTACAACAACATCAATGGGGCGGGGGGCGCAAGGAGTTGCTGCTGTCGTGCAGTCCAGTTACTTGATGGTAGTCGGTAGGAGGGGGGGGGGGGGGTTGCTAGTTGAGATGAGGCAAGCAGCATGTGTTTATTGCCAGCAGAAAATGATGATTGCACGTAATGTGTAAATGGATGTTGGAGGATGTGTAGAAAGGGAAAAGGATGAGGGCAGCGTGCGTGTAAAGCGCCGGAAAAGCAGCCGGAAAAGCAGGCAAGCAAGCAGGCAAAACTAACAGGCGCTGAGGCAACGCAGTTGCAGCCAGTAGGACTAAAAACTGCCTTGTTGCACTAAGAAAATTTTCAAAAAAAAAAAACATATAAAAAAATATATTAAAAAGAACTTAATAAATAAATGAAAAAATAAATAAAATAGAATTTCAAAAATACAAATAAAATTAATGTAATATAAATAAATATTTAAATAAAAGATTAAAGGGAATTTTGCAAGTTTAGAAATAAGTTTGAAATTTTAAAATATAATATGTATTGTTAAAAAATAATTCTATTTAAAAATAAAATCATCAAAAAATTAATGTGTTAACGTGAAAAATTTAAATTCTGCATTAAAAATATATTTTCTTTGTTTTTGTATATAATGTTTGATTTGTTTTTAACTAATTTAATTAAAGTTAATACATAATTTGTTGCACACGTCTTAGTTGTGCTCAGTGTAATGGTGCAACTCAATTATGCGCGTGTGTGGTTAAGGCTGCAACAGAAGCAGCAACATCGGGCCAAAAAGCAGCCTGCCCAGGCGACAGGCGTCCAGCGTTTGGCAGGAACAACAAAGAAAAGAGTACAGAAACCGCTGCTGCTGGTTGCCACCAGACTATGATGTTGCAGCAAGCAAATGTATGCTTAAGTATATGTATGTGTGGGCATAGAAAAAAAAAAACAATGTTTGATGTACGTACGAAATGGCGGCAAACAGTCGTTGGCAACAAAAAGAATAAATATATATAAAGTTGTAATTGCAAGTGTTTTTCGAGCTTGGCAAATGAATTTTTTGTTTCGGGATTTGCGGCACTTGCAACTTAAAACTGCAACTGAGAGAAAGTTGCAGTTACACATACATACAAGCGTGCAAACATACTATGTGTGTGTGTGGCAGCAACAAATATCATTTCACTTAATTAATTTGAAATTATTTTGTGGAAACTGTTTTTGACTTTTAAAGCTTGAAGACAAACCTGTAATTTCTCAAGAAAAAATATCTGAAATATATTAAATAATTTAGGTATTTTTTATTTCTTTTTCTTCCGAAAAATCCTTGAAAATTTTCACCCCTACCTCTCAGCCAATGCAATCCTTGTATTCATTATATTCTTTCTCTGTCTGAATGCTGACTGCAGTTGCCAACGACGCATTTTGTAAATGATAAACTGCTGTGTCACTCATACACATACATATGCAATTTAATGCTAAACCAAATAGTAGTAGTATGTGGCATTCAATCGTGGCACACGCCCTATTAAGCCACAGGCTATGTTCAACGCCCACCCGAAAAGCCCAAGTCAAACTCATTACAATTTCATTGCAAGTCATTCCCATAGCGTTTTTCAAATTTAAACACAAACGAAAAGAGAGAGAGAGAGCGAGTGGAGCGAAAGAAAGAGAGAGACAGAGCAACAAGAGTGTGTGTAAAAACAATAAACCTGCAATATAATGAAATGAAAAGCGCCTAGAAGCTGGGCGGCAGTTACTACTATGTAGAACCCAGAAAAAGGGAAAGAAAGAGACAGAAAATGAGAGAGATTGAGATAAAAAGAGAGAGAGAGAGAGTATGGTGCAAGTAAGTATATTAAGTTACCAAAACATGCAAATTTAGCACGCCTGACAGCTACCATTACAAGGCAAGGGGGTGGTAATGGGTGAGGTAGGTGATGAAATGGGTGAGGATAAAGTGGAGAATGGGTGAGGATAAAGTAGAGAGAGTGGGCGGTGCGAGCTAAAGACCTTGCATTACAATTGAGTAACAGTTCAGTTCTATGTTTTGTGTGTGTGTTGGAATTATAGCCCAAGAAAAGGCAACGAAAATACACAGAGAACATAAATAATGATAAAAATTAATTTTAACTTCAAAAAATTTTATATTTCATAAAAATATAATTATTAGCATATATTATCCAAGAGAATATCACAATATATATTTTCGAGTTTGAAAAAAATATTTATTCCAAAATAAAGTTTTATAAAATCAGATATTTCTGGCTTTTAAAATTGGTATAACTAAAAAGAGATTAATCATTGTATTTAGATATTTTTTAAAAATATATTAAAGTTTCAGTACTCATTTATAAGTCCCTTAAGCATATTTTTCCTCAGTGTAGACTGTTTGAAGCTACCAAGTAGAAGCTTAGGGACGCTAACTCATATTGTGCCAAACAATGAATTTACATTTGTTATTCTTTGTCATTTATTTATTATTTTTGTTTTGTTTTAATATTTTCTACTCACTAAAACAACAACAACAACAACGTGGGAGTTTGATGGGTTTTGGGCGGTGAGGTTTTGCAGCATTTCAAACACACACACACACACACACACACACACACGCTCGTTCTGACTTCTTTCCTCATTTTTACCTTCACTGAGGAGTTTTCATCATAATTTTTTATTCTTTTTTTTCTATAGCTCGTGGGCCTTTGCTTTGGCAGCAGATTAAACTCCGCTCGTAATGAGAATTTGCTCCTTGCTGTTGTTGTTGTTGTTGTTGTTGTTGTAGGGGTGGGTGGGTGTGTGTGTGTGTGTAGTAAGTGAGCCTGAGGCAAGTTTTGCATTAAAGCATTTTTAACATGGCTCTGTTTGTTCTTGTTAGTGAAATGTAGCCAGCAACGTCAGCAGAAACAAAAGCATCGGCATCGGCATCGGTTACCTTTTTTTTGTTACTACGTTTTTTTTCCTATTTAATTTTTATTTTTTGACTTAAGCTCTGCAATCGAGTATGACTCGTTTCGTTGCAGCAAGGGCGGTGTGGGCGTGGATTAAGCGCTTATCTCGACTAAAACGTCATTTGTAAGCCAGCACATGAGAAAAAAAATACATAAAATAATACAAAAAAGTTGGTAACGTTTATAAATGACTATAAAAGGCAGTGCAGAAATATTCTGCTAGGGTTTTTTGGTAGAAAAATCATTTAGACAGATAATACGTTTATATAAAAATATATAAAAAAAAAAATATTAAGATTATAATAAAAAGATAATAAAATGCTACAAAAAAATAAAGATTATTATTTGTTGAAGAATAACAAAATACAAATATTTATCAGATGAAAAATTCAAAATATATTTTCAAAAAAATATTTAAAAGTTTTGTGTTCCAATAAAGTTGGTAAGTAATATAAAATTATAAAAATAATAAGCAAAACAAATATTTATTAATGAAAAAGTTATTTTTATCAAAAACTTTTAATATAATATTTAACGAATTTTTAAAATTTTTTTTAGGAATTTTAAGAAAAATTCTGAATATTTTTTTAAATCATAAAAATTGAGCCCAGCTTGTCAAAAGTGTAAAGCACCCATTTTTAAGAAATCAGAAAAACCCTTTTGCAGTTATGCCATAACAACAGGGTATATTTAAAATAAAGTAGTACTTGCATTATGAGTTATAAAGTTTGCGATGGGCGGCTTGACTTTTGGGCATTGTTAACGCTGATGACGCAGCAGCAGCAGCAATGAGGAGGCAAGCAAAGAGTAGCGTGCAACATGTTGCGGTTGGGTGGCTCCAATTGGGATTCGAGTCGAAAGCATAAATTCAAATGTGCCGCACGCCAAAGCCAAGCCACTCGTACTTATAAGTTTATAAGTATGTGTGTGTGTGTGAGTCATTCACATACACACACACACACATATATGGTATATATGAGTATGCCGCAGTATTCGGCCAAAACTATTCGCACTCGGAGCGTGGCAGCAAATTGAGATTTATGTGCGAAGTATGCTTTGAGTTTGTGTGTGTGTGTGTGTATGAAAAAGATGCGCAACCTCAGCCAACAGTGTGTGTGTGTGTGTGTGTGTGTGTTTGGCCTGGTGACCGTTGTTGCTGAGTGTTGGGGAATTCAACTAAATGGCAAAATTGCAAAAATGGCAAGAGCGAAAAAAGTGGATAACAAAACAACAGCAACTGAAAAAGTTCTCTTGCTCCTGCTCTCTCTCTCTATCTCTCTTTCTCTGTGTCGCCAAAAAGTTGTCGCCTGCTGCAACATTAGCTCATACTTTTGCTGTTGTTGCGCCTGCAGGGCAACAATCTGAGCCATGGCGTATGTTTTGGGGGGCTAAAAGTTTCTTTTGCAGCCAAAGGTTAAGGGCACTAGGGATTAAATTTTGGCGAAGGGCTGGATTGGGGGTCGTCACTTACTTATTTACATGCTGGCAGTAGCACAGTATTTTTTTTTGGCAGTTAACAAGCAACTAAAGTGCGTAAGTAATGCAAATTGTTCCTTCAAAAAGATGCTTAAAAAGTTTTGCCAGATAAGTTTCAGATGCAACAAGTAGCTGCTGCTGCTGCTGCTGCTGCTTTTATATTAAAATAATGGCAGTATGTTGCAAAAGTCTTACGTAGCCCAACATGCTGTTAAGTTTGAAAGTTTGTTGCTAAAGTTTGTCGAAGATTAACATGTTGCTTTTATCGTATGTTGATCGTTGCTCTTCGATACACAACCGTAAGAGCGTGTTAATGTTTCATTTCCCATTGCGTACCAAAAGATCGCGCGCGCTCTCTCTCTCTCTCTTTTACTGTAACTTTTTCGATTGGTAACATTTAACATCGCACTGTTAAAGCGCTGTTACTGCCGTGTACTGTACCTGTTGTTTCTATAATTTTTTTAAAATATTTTTGTTGGCTTTTTGAATGCTTTTGCGCGCGCTTTTGACTTAAATCACTAACACACACACACACACTCACACATACTAAGTGTATGTGTGCTCGTGCAGAACTGTATTCATTTGTTTCTTGTCCAAATGTATTTGTAGCTGTAGCTTTTGTTGTGTTTGCTTGTTTGTTGGCTGGCTGGGCTGCGACTCACGTTTTTCTTTCAGCTTCAGCTTCTTCTTCTGCTCTTCTGTTGAAAAAACGGTCAATTCTCAAACCGAATAAAAAGACGAAGAAAAAAAATAGCAACAGCAACTAAAGCGAACTGAAACGAATTTGAAGTGAGTGCGGCAGCAAAAGCAGCATCAACCCGAGCCAAGCATCCGTCTTTTTATTTATTTCATACACTACAAATAGGGTGTTATAAACATGTCATGCGTTATGTTACAAACTCAAAAGTTTCAATAACATTTATTGAATTTTTATGAAAATGTTTTTTGAAAATTCAAGAAAAACTACTTTTTTATGGTACTTAAAAATAGGGTATAAAGAGCATTTTGACTAAGATTTCAAATTTCTTATTATTCTTTTATTTACATATTTGTTATTATTCTTTAGTCTTATTCTTTTAAAAAAGTATCTTAGTACATGGAAAAATAAATTTTCTATAGAGCATTAAATCTTCGTCTTGTTTATAACCATAAATCTCTTTCCTGTTATTTATTTACTGTGTTTACTGCGTTTACTCTCCTTTTCTGCTGTGCTGTGCTGTGCTTTGCTACGTGCATCATTTAGCTACAACTCTTCTCGACCCACCTCATCCTCCTAGCACCCCCCTCCCCCCATCCATCCCTCCTCGAGGGAAACGCGACGTTTGTTGGCCATTTGTTTGGCTTGCTCCACGCTAGATTAGATACAGATACACAAATTCGAATTCAATTGCTTTGCTTTGATTTTGGTTTTGATTTTGATTTGCTTGGCTTGGGTGCTTTTTTTCTATATTTTTTCTTTTCTTTTATTTATTTTTTATGTGCTCGAACGACGCGACGTCTTTTTTTTGGCCAAATGTGTGTTACTGTTGCTTCGTTGTTATTGTTGTTATTGTTCTTGTTGTCTCTGCGACGCAAAAAAAGGTCAAATCGTTTTGATGGCCAACGGGGCAAGTTGCATAGAAAACTAGTTGCACTTGAAAAAAAAAAAGCACAGATGCTCAATAATATTAAGTTGTTTAGGATTTAATATAATTTTCTGTTAAGAAAAACCCTATATCATTTTTTTTTTGTTAATTTTTTTGCATTTAAAATAATAAAATTAAGTAATTAATTTTTGAGAAATATAATTTTGAGGCTTTTCAGTTTTATTTTATTCAAGATTTGTAAATTATTTTTCCAAAAAAATAGCTTAAATTACTTTTTCTCAATATTTTTAGAGTTTTCAATAATTTTGTGTTGAGAAAAACCAAATAATGTCATCTCTTAAACATTCTCAATGGTTTTACATGTCATTCCCGTTATTTCTTCAAGTGCTTGACAAAAATAGAAGAAGAAGAAGAAGTAAATGCCAAATCATTTTGATGGCCAAGGGCCAAGTTGCATATAAATCTAAGAGAGAGAGAGAGAGACAGAGAGAGAGAGAAAGAGAGAGAGATAGCTCTCATTGTATTTCACTTTATTTGATGTGCTGCGTGATTTCATTTCCAATCGAAGTTAAGCCAATACAAATGAGTATCGTAAATTGTTTTGGGACAGGTCTTCTTCTTCTTCTTCGTACAGATTCCTCAAGTTGAATTAAATGCATTATAATTATACTAAATCTCGCAACTAACAAGCCAACATAAGCCAGAGGGCAAACTTGAGTTGTAGCCATGTTGATTCAAGGCTAAGAACCCGAGTCTGCCATCAACTACTTAACCTTTTGCCTTCAACTTCTGCTTCTTCTTCTTCTTGCCACAGACAACAGCTTAGACACTACCAGATATATGGCCAGAGATAGTCGGCGTCTTCCTCGTAGATCTGCACTTGGAACCCAGCGAGAACCGCAGACAACTGACATTAACCCCGCCAACGCTAAAAAAGCGCCATAAGCAACTAGTATGGCCCTGTCTTTCTCTCTCTCTCTCTGTCTGTCTCTCTTCCTCTTAACCTTCTCCTCTTCTTACTGCCACACCCATACTCTTCAACGCCTACGAGAAGCGAGAGCCTTGTTCGTTTCACATGTTAAAAATGTGCAAAATTTAAAATGTTTCATATTCCTGGGCCAAAACAACAACCAAATGCCAGTGTTGCCATGGCCCAAACCAAATAAATTTTACTGTGCGAAAAAATATGGGAAACAAAGTGATACTCTGTTATAATATCATAAGCAAAAAATATATAAAAAAAAGTATTTTTGATTGTTAATTTTTACAAAAGAAATACGATTTTTATATTTAAACAATTATTAAATATCAAAATTATGGATTGTAACATTTTTCTATATTTTATTTGTATAACATGTTGATAAAATATATTTTTATAATTATTTAAATTGCTTTCTTAAGAAATGTTTTTTTCATTAAGTTTTTTTAAGCAAATCTTTTTTTTACTCCTTTTCTAACAAGCAACTTTTTCGTAGGGTATCTTAAAACATTGCCTAGCGCTCTCACACACACAATTACTCAAAGACATGCTGCATGAAGCTCTCTATGTGCCACAGTTGCCAACCAGTTGCAACAGTTTGCGCCTCAAGGCAGCGTTCTCAAACTCAAACTCATCCCATTCGCATTGCCATTGCAACAATCCTGGCGTTTTAGCATCATGCATTTTAATGCCCCTTTGAAATCGTGAAGTGCAAGTGGAAAAGAAGTGGAAAATAACTAAAGTGTCGCCTCAGCTATACTGTCTGCCACATATACAAACGTGCATGTATGCATGTATTTGTGTGCCTCTGTGATGTGAAGTTTACTTTTGCCGTCGTCGTCGTCGTCGACGTCGTAGCTTGCCTTTGCCTCTAGACAAAATACCCACCTCACCCTTGCCTCTCTCTCTCTATCTCTCTCTCTCAGTGAAACCACCCCCTCTTTTAGCCAGAGTTGGCAAGCTGTAAAGCCGGTTTGTGTCGTCACTAAAAAAAGACTGTGCTTTGAGCCATGGTCATCATCACGCATTTTGGTAGAAGCAGGGCGGGGCAGAGACAGCCAAACGATAGAGTGAGGAGAACAGGTTTTTTGCCCCATGTTGCAAGACGCACCCAGTTTTTGCTTGCAGGCACCAAAGCCCCCTGCACCCGCATCTTCGCTTTCAATGCCTGTTGTTGGCCTGCTTCGGTTTCATTTCTGTTTTCTGTTTGCTTTAAATTTTTATTTTTATTTTTTTTTTGTTAGCCTGTTTTCTTTTTGGTCTTGGCCACATATTGTGGGCTTTGGCTTAGCACTCAATTCTATTCAAGCTCACAACATTCATGTCTTGCCCGCACCCGCACCCCCGCCGCCGATTCGACTGAACATTGCGTGGCATAAATGTTGCCAACATATAGCAACATGTTGCTGAGGCATCAGTTACAGACTTTTTCGTTTTTATTGCATTAATTTAAAACAATATTGCCGACTTATACTTATATATGGTATATATATATATCAACAACAGTTAAGGAAACGAAGCTGCAAAGTAAACCAGACAACAACTTGCCGTTGACTTTTTGTTTGTTGCAGCAAATGTTGCCGGTTGCAAGTACGTGACGTGAGCTTTGTTTTTTTTGCTGTTGCTCCTGCTGCTGTTGCTACTCCTTGGCGTTTCTGTCAGTTTCGTTGACAACGTCATTACTGTTCTCAATTTCACATATCGTATCAGATACACACACTGAGACACTGAGACACAGACAGAAGGTGTGCTTAATGCTCTTCGCTTTTGCTTTATTCCAACGACAAAAGACAGGCAACAAAAACAATTTTGTTTGTTTTCAAAGTAAAGAAGATTCAATGCTCTTGCAGACTTGCCACAGACACAAATGGGACAGTTATACGATTTGATTTTTTATTCCAAAACAAAATTCTTTTTTTAAAGGAAAAATTTAAACATTTTTCCAATAAAAGAAATAAGTTTTTTTTAGGTATTTAAAATGTTATCTCAGGATCATAATTCACAAAAATAAACTGTGCTACCTGGAACGTAACCAATCCCCCCCCCCCCCCCCGCCCCAATCAACACCCAGCCAAAACTCCCTTTTCCTTTATTTTCTGACATTCTGTTAATGTGTCGAAAATGTTACAAGCAGAAACTTGCGGCTTGCTTGTAAAAAAGGAAACAAAGCCAAAAACCCAAAAACAGGGAGCCAACTGGCTACCCAAACTAGTACAACAACAACAAATGTTCGTAAAGTGAAAAACTGGCAACTGGCAAAGCTGCAACCGCAGAGTGCGGCGCGGCGAGGGGTGAGCTGAGCTGAGCTGAGCTGCTGGCAAAAGCTTTGCAGGGCAAGTTTTGATGTTCTCAAGACATAATTCTAAGAAATTTTGACACTTTTGACATTTAGTAGTTTTGTCTATGCGTCGTACAAACTGAAATTTGATGCAGCTAACACTGCAGCAGCAGCAGCTGGTGGTACTACAACAACAACAACAACTGCTGATGGTAGTTGTAGTTGCATTGCTGGTGTTGCCACTGCTGCAGCTGCCTCGGTTCTGTTCTGTTCTATGTTTGCCTATTGTATTGGCCGGGGCTTACACTTAGGAAAAAATAATTTCAGATTATTTTAAAAATAATTTTGTATATTTTATACAACATATTTTTTTTTGTAATATTTTTTATAGATAATTAGAAATATTTTTTGATATATAAAAAAATATTCGTTAAAAGACAAAATATAATTATTAATACATTTTTTTCGATATTCCAATAAAATAATTATTTTGTACCATTTTAATAGCAAAATGTTCAAAGTTGTATAGAAATATAATTTTTTTTTTTCAGTGTTCTCGATGCGAATGTGAACAAGGCAGAATGGTGCTATAGTTGCTTCAGTAAATCCGTGGCAGCAATTAAAAGTTGCTGCGCTGCAAGGGTTCATGTCATGTGCAGCAATATTGAAAATTCAATGTGCAGTGGCAGTGGTCGATGCTTCGCTCCATTTATCTCTCTTCCCCAACTCACACTCTTTTATCTCTCTCTTATGCTTAAAGCAAACATTGCCCAAAACCCAACGAAATCTACTTAAAAGCAGCAAGTGGAAAACTCTTGCGGCTAGTTTACGAGTTGAGAATAAAAAAAAAAAAAAATTGTTTTAAACATGGAAAATATTTTGTAAAACATAATTAAAGCTTGACGGATGTGTTGATTGCAAAAATCAAAAGTTTTGCTGTTTGCAAGGGAAAAAGTAGCTAGAAAGGGTATATACAATTAGTGCAAAAAAAATATATAATTTATGAAAAATAAATGTATTATTGTCTTAAGTTGAACAATTTTAATAAGGAATAAGTTGGAGATTGTATTGAAATTTTTAAATGAAAAACAAACCCAAACAAATAATCATAATAATAATAAGCAATATTATAACACAATTAATGTGTGTGTGTGTGTGTGTCTGTAATTAAATTTTCTTTTGATTTCTCTATGGCAATTCTATATTAAACATGACAAAGACGAAGAAGAAAAACAATCAGAATTGATTTTTTGTTTTGTTCTTTCTTGTTTTTCAGTTTGTTATTTGTTGGACTTACGGCTGCATGACATTCAATTAACTGAAGCTGAGAAGAAGCACTGAAACTGAGGCAGCTTTGTGGGTTCTCTGCCATTTGCAATTAACTCAAACCACCCCCACCCCGCCCCACCCTCCATCAATGCCATAGAAACCGCAAAATTGTTTATGTCAAGTTGTTGCTGGATATATTATTAGCTGGCCCGTTTTTGGGGTTTTAACGGAATTGTTACGATTTACATCTGCTTGAATAGGAAAAACGTCGCATCGAGTGCACATACCAGCTTATAGATTACAGTTATGTGTGCCCGGATAATACAAATCGTAATAACGACATCGAATAAGACGACAAGTACCAAGTATAACAAATTCGAGGGTTGCTCGAAAGCTGCTACAAATAATCTATGGCAATTTATTAGTGCAAAAGCAGGAAAAACCAACAGCAAATATCTTAAATGCCAAAAAACCAAAACACACACACACGCTAACCAAAACACCCCCTAGCTGCTGTGTGTGTGTGTGTGTGAAAAAAAAAGTGTTGATCTATTTGGCAACTGTTGCTGATTATTTATATGCGCTTTTAACGGAAAAACCTCTTTGGTTGAGAGATAAAATGCTTGGATACGGGCGATTTGTACTTGTATCCCAAAGAATCAGAGTTTATAGTTGAAGAAAGGATTCGAGTTGTTAATACCCTGTAATATAATAATAATTTTAAGTTAAGTAAAAAACTTTCTTCAAGTAAATTTTATTTTTTGTAAATTTCGAGAAAAATTCTGAATTTTGGTTTTAGTGCAGAATTATTTTTAATTTTTGATCCATGATTTTTAAGCTATTGCATTAAAAATTTGGTTCCGAATTGACAAAGTTTGAAACCCTGGATTCAAAATGATTTTTCGGATGGAATTTTTGAATGGAATTTTGAACGAAAATCATATTTCGAACTGAAAGTGCAGTTTTATTTGAGTAATCTAGTCATAATTTTGAAGATATTGAAAATCCAATCGAAATAGACAAAGTTATGGCCATGTCAAAATTTAACCCGTTTTTCCTAAATTTCGCTTAAAAATTATGTTTCTATGATTGAATGTAAAATTATTCAAGACGCTAAGCCGTGAATTTTAAATTACTGCTTTTTATAATCGGTTGAGTTTTGACGAAGATATGATAGAGAAAACTTCAAGCCAAGTTCAGATATTTTTTTTTTGGATTAAACAAATTCTTAGGAATTTTAAGTGAAAATTTTGTTTCCAACTTTGAACACAGTATTAATTTAAATGTTAAGCAAATGTTTATAGCAAAATCTGTTCAGTTTAATTGAAGTAAAAAATGCTTAATGCTCAACTTATTGAAAATAAACTAGTTAAGTTGAGATTTTAGTTGAGGCTACCCAATTAACACATTTCTAAAAGCTACAACATATGAAAACGAAAGAAAGAATTCGGAAGGAAAACACACAGAAAGAGGGAGAAAGAAATAGAGAGAAGGAGCCAACGCGTCGAGTCAGAGACCAAGTCCAGTTGTTAGTCCTTAGTTTGACAAGGGTGGACAATGGCGATTAGCGCACGGCACTAATGGGACACCCAACTAACCCAACCATACACACACACACACACACACACACACACACATGCACTCCCACACTCTCTAGAGCGCTAACTGGCAGCCATGTGTTTGCTGAAAAGCTTTGGCTGGCAGGACAAGTGCAACAGCAGCAGCAAAGTGAAAGATGTGGCAGAGATTGAGACTAAAGCCGGGAAAAATGGAACTGCAAGAAGCAAGGGGGAACTACTAACTGGGGCTGAACTGGTTGTTCGTGTCTGATTCGTCGTTTTTGGAATGGTTGGGGCAATTGCTTCTGACTTGCCACTTGTCTTTATTAGTTTTCGCACTTTCGCCTCCTTCTAGTCGGACGGCTGTCAGAGTCACTGCTTGAAAGGAGCGGGGCGGGCGGTTGGGCGGGTGGTTGGTAGTTGGCTTAGTGTTATTCATGGGGTGGTTTCGTTTGTTTGTTTACTCGCTTATGTTATTAGCCAATGCAATGTTTGTTCTCGTCGCCGAGTGTGAAAAATCAAGGTTTTCTTTTGTTAAAAAATACCAACACAATAAATACCCCTTAGCTATTATTAATGGGTAATAAGGGAGATTCCTATAAATATCTTGCTTTTATCCCTGAAAAAAATCCTCAACTAAATTCGTAATTCCTAGGGCATCTTCTAGTCAAACAAGCTTAGTCTGCTAAGCATCTAAATTTTCCTCCTCCTTTTATTTTCCTATCGGTTTCTTATCTGATGATGAGGCGGCGCAGGCAAAGTCAAAGCTCTGGCCACAACTTGTTGATGCATGCAACGCGTCAACTGACAGCACTTGTGGATTATCAGTTCACTCTCCACACCCCAACGCCCCCTTCAACACAAGCTACTCAAGCTACCAACATTATTCTTAACAAAAGACAGAGTTGTTTGTCATTGTTAAAGTTCTAAACGGAGAGGCGACTTGCTTTGGGTGTAACTGTTTCGACAGCTGCCATTTTGAGGTTCAGTGAACCAAGAGTTGCGGTGGGTTGAGAGGGGGGGGGGGGGGGTTTGGAATGATCCTACATTTAACATTTACATAAATCCATACAAATTAAAAGCCATCATGTAGCTAACTAAAGTGCCATAAATTTGGTTATCATATCTTCACAAGAAAAGAATCTCAAACTGCATTTAGAGAAAAGAACAAAAACAACAAAAAAACAGTCAGTCAGTCAGTCAATGAACCCAAGAACTGTTGGTCAAGAGCAACTCGAATAATAATAAATGGAAAAGGCGGCGGCTTCAGCCTCTATTCTCGAACTCAGGTAATCAAAACAATTCTCGAACCCGAGAAAATGAGAAAATGTCGTTTTATTGTCACGCTTCAAAAAACTGAAAATTGGGTTTTTCCAAAAGACTTGAACAGCATCCAAGCAAGCCAGGTTATTGACTTTCGAGAACCAAACCCTTGAGTGTCTCGTTTGCTGCTGTTTGTTGTGGCAGTGCCACCTAGAATTCTACTAGAGGCATAAATTAAAATTCAATAAAAATGTCACAGCAACAAACAAATTTCTCTAAATGTGTATGTGTGTGTGCGTTTTTCTTGTTAGCCAAGTCAGTTTCAGTTGCATTTTTGATTTAAAGTGCGGTTTGTGCAGCTATGCAATTTTATATCCGTATAGATAAAATGAGAAAATTCATTGATATTAAATTTAATGCAACTAAAATTCAATTATTTTTCGAGTCAAGTTTGAGTTGAGTTTGGTTTGGCCGGAAAAGTTTTCAAAATTGTACTTAAACTGAGTTTTCCTCATATATGTAAGCCTAGCTTTTCCTTTCGATTCCGAATACATTTCAATTACTTAAGTTTTCTACATATAAAATTAACATTTCCTTCGAATTTTTGTTTAGCATTTCGTCGACAGGATAGAAAGAAAAACTAGCTGACTCATCAGTAGCCATTACCCCAACTGCCGTTATTCGTGCGTAACGCAACCGGACATGAAAATTTACACCCCCAATTGAGTTGTGGAATTGCTGCTGTTGCTGCTGGACCAACTCACTAGACAATTAGCCAACTTTTGCAGCCATGCATTAACTTGACAACAACATCTACAAACAACAACAACGAGACAGAGATGGAAAGCGAGACAGAGATAGAGAGAGAGGGAGAGCGAAATCAAAAGTGTCCTTAAAAATAAACGAAACAATTTAAATGAGCAGTCAACTAGCTTTGCTCTGTGCGTTGGGTGGTTTGGTTTGGGTTTGGGTTTGGTTTGGGTTTGGTTTTTTTTTTTTTTGTAGCCGCCAGCTGAAGTAACAATAAATTAATTAAAACTTTTTAGCCAATTCAATTTGTGTCGTTGTCTGCGACGTTTGTTCTCTGTGCTTTTTTTTTTGCTTTTTTGTTGCTCTTTTGTCCATTTCAATTATAAATGCACATAAATTGTTGCGTTCCCCCCTCCAGCCATAACGCTTGACTTAATGACACTTGAATTTTCAAATAATCTAGAGCAGTTAACGCCAGTCGAATAGGGCAAACAGCTAAAACAACAACTAACTAACTAACTGCGACCACACCAAAAATTTCAAATGCAATAAAAGTTTGTCTTTGCAACAAAACAACAACAACTTTGATTTGATGTGCAACGAATGGTACGTAAAACAATAAAAATAAATATTCAAACAATTTAGCATCTACTTCACATTCAGGCACAAATATTAGATTGCTTTTTTCGAATTCGAAACTCAATTTGATTCTCAGGCTCCAAACAAAAAAAAAAACTGCCGCATCAGCAAACTAAATATAGAGTTTAACGCAGCCAGATAACAACAAACAATCAATTATGAAACTTCAATTGAAGTTTGGAAATCAAAAAAAAATCTTCAAAGCTCACACACACCTGAAAAACTCCCCAAAATAAAGTAAAAGAGAGAAAAACTTCATCTCATGTAATTTAATGAAATTAAGTATTGCAATTGAAGTTTTCTTGTTTTTGTTGTTATCATTATTGCTGGGCATTCAATTAGAATTGTGGGAAAATGGACTTTGACTTCTTCCTCTTCAACTTTAAACACAAACAAATCAAAGAAAAGTCTGGCCACCTTGCCTCGCCCACTTGCCTTGAAACTATTTTAATATGAAAATTGATATGGAACATAATATAAATATATATATATACATGAACCCAATGATGGTTTGGTAAAGGGGTGGGAGGGCGTTTACTTATGCATGAAGATGACTTTTAAATTCCATTGCAAAGGCAACACACTTTAACGGTTGTCCGACAATCCAAACAGACGACAGTCAAGAATCGTTTCACTGCCTTTTTTTTCTTTTCATTTGCGTTGCGGTTGGCTGCTGGACAGCCCTTAAATGCGGTGAGCAAGTGTGTGTGTGTGTTCGTGTGTGTGTTTGTCTCTGGGAAAAATGAGCAATTTAAGAAGGTGCTACAAAACTGATGGGCCATTCGTATATCCTAGAAATAAAATCATAGTAATACCAAAAAACATATAAAATGTCTAATTTATCCTTAGATAAAAAATTATTTCCATGTTGCTGGTAATGTTTTTATCTAGCAGTGAGACAACACTTTGAACACCTATTGTTTTACAGGGTATACAAAAATATTTAACTGGCTTATATGTATATGTATGTCTGTGTGTGTTTTTTGGTTGAGCCTCTCTGTATCATTTGGAGAGTCTTGAACTTTTTGTGGTCAAAGTGCATACAAGCATGAATCCAACTGTAGCTCTTTACCTTTTACCTGTCCCTTCCACCTACTACCTGTCCCTTTGCCTTTGGGCGTTATTTACTCGAACATATAACTGGTTTTTTTTTTCTTACTACTATTTCGGTCCTACACTTGATAGATGGGCAAACGTTTGAAGCTGCCATAAATATTGATTAATATATATTGTTATATAGATGAATATATTTTAAGTGGAGTGAGGAGTGTGTGGCAGCTGTCGCTGGGTCTGGGATCATCAAAACAACTTCATTGTGCAATTGGCTTTGGCTTAAGTGTAAGTAATATCCTTTACCCAAACTATATCTTCGATAATTGGCATTAGAAATTTCGTGCTTGGGCCTTTTTTTCTTCATTTCTTTAGGGTTTCTTTCTGTTTGCTTTTGAGGGTTGTTATAGTTTTTCATTTTTACAGGTGTTGTTCAATTCACACGCCTATGAAGGTCTTCATTTCGTTGCCTTTACAAACTGATCATTGACCTTTGAACGCATTGAGATCATTTGTTGGGCTATTTATGAGTCGAGTTCTTTATTAGGCCAATATATATGTATGTATGTGCTGCATTTTTGAGGTTTTCTTTTGTATATATATATTTTTGATTGTTTGGTTTCTTAATCTTCAAAAGAACCTTTTTTTGGTGCGGGGGTTGACTTTGGTGGTCTTCAATGGTTTCCTAAGGCTTACTGCTATTAATGGTTGTTATATGATAGCTTTTGACTTAACTAAGAAACCTATGAATAAGTAGTTCACTTGACCATAAAGAAGTTTTTCTACGTTTTCCTATAATTCAATGTCAATAAAGAGTGGAAAACTTAAGTTTTTCTGTAAACTTAAAGAAAATTCAAACAACCAACATAAAATATCATTTTAGATTGGTTAGCTAATGTTCAAATGTTAGTTTAATTATGTCTTGTCAACGTTAAGTTATGGATTTGAGGCATTTATTATGCTGTGCTCCCTGATCCTTGACTTGACATGGCCTGCAGGTATTTCCGTTAACCATTATTTGAATTTCAAACAGAGCTATTTGAACTGTTAATTGCGAATAGCAAGCATATAATTAGCCCATAAGCAAATGACCGCTGCACCCCTCCCTTGCCTAACAAATGAGCTCCGGCTGCCGCTGCTGTTGTCGTCTGCCACCAAATTCAGAAGCAGGTTGAAATACCGCAATGCAACTCAATTAAGTTCGACAGCGGTGTCATAGTATATACTATATATACATATATATATGCATGCACCAACGATATATATATATATATTATTGCTGTTGCATAATTTCACATGCCACCTACACACAGCAGCAGCAGCAGTTGCAGTTGCAGCAGCAGTCAACAGCGTTTTATAAAATATTGTACGCCTGGCATAATAATAATTTACACAGGACCGAACAGCAAACCAGGAACGAGGAAACGAGCTGCCGGGCCCTTGAACCGTTGCGAAACTAATTAAAATGGAATGGCCACTGCCAATTAATGCGACTAAAAGGCAGCCAAGGGAATGTGTATGTGGGTGAAGTTGCATGCCACACCTACATACATTGGGGCAACAAGCTCATAATAAATAGTTAGCGACAGCGTCTGCTGCCAACTTTATATACATATTAAACACCTGAGCTATTTGCACTGAAAGAAATACAATTTTTTATGCAAACCCTGGCATAAACGAAATTTAACCGGACAACCCAAAAGAGCTTTAAAGTTAATTTGAAAAATATTTTCTAATCTATAATATTTATAAACTTATCAGTTTTAGTTTTGCCAAGTGCATTTTGCCAACTAATTTACATGGCCGACTAATTAAAGCGGCCAAAGAAGCTTTATGACTTTTGCGGCATTTGTCGCCCCAAAAACCGTTTTATATTTCAATAGGCGGCAAATAACTATATACATATATGTGACCATAACCAGGCAACGCTTCCAACTCTAACTAATTGTTAGTCAGACAGAGAGAGCGATAGAGTGTATCCTAATAAGTATGGACAAACAGGCAAACAGACAAACAGACAAACAGCACATGGAATGTGACCCTAATTACGTGTAACGAGTTCATAAATGCGAACCGCACGCACCTGTAGACCATGGCAAGGGGGTTGGTTGACAGGGAAGCAGGGTAGCACGTAAGCGGGTCAAGCCATAGTCCTCGTTCCATAGTTCCGCATATTTTGCCAAGAGATGCGTCAAAAGCGACATTAATTATAAATATGTTTGCATAAATATTTGTCGCCCTTGTTTAGCTGCTTTTGGTTTTTGGTCTTTTGTGTTGTTTGTGGCTAATTGAAGTTAGAACAGCTAAGGGATAAAGTGGGGCATACAAAGCTAACAAATACTCTTTAGAGTCATGTCCTTATAACTATTAAATCAAAACTATGAAAACATCTTTCTTTCTTTTTTTGTTAATTTATACTTGGAAAGCTTTATATTTTTCGATCTGTAAATTTATTACAGGGTGTACTGAATGCACTCTTAACAATTGCAACGGAAATTTGTGACATGTAACGTCCCGGTTATATTTTTTTTGTGATTTTCCTGGTGTTGTTTTCCTTCATTTGTATTTGGTGTTCGTCTTTCTGTTAATTATTCAAGCTGTTTTGACGTGTTTCTCACGTGCAATTTGGAGTTATTTTTAATGTTATTTGTTATAATTAAAAGAGCTGTTGACATCATTTACGTTTCGCACCCTTCACTGACTTCATTTTGATTGCCCGAATAAGAAAAACTTATTACAGTACGACCTCGCTTAACGGAACTTTTTAGAATTTGGCCTTTTGCGAAAACTGAGGTGGTTGCGAAAACCGAGGGATAATCTTTTGTTGGCTACGAGACCTATTTCCAAAATTAAACCATTTAAACCAAAGTAAATCAAGTTTATCTGCAAGGATTTCATTTTCATTTGTTAAGTTTTTGATAAAATTAGAAATTGTGGTCTGTATTTTGTATGATTTCCTTAGAAAATTGCGTAAAATGATGTAAATTTTTTTCAAGTTAGGAATTTTGGTGTTGCGATTATCGAGGAGTTGCGTTTAACGAGGGTTGCGTTAAGCGAGGTCGTACTGTATATAGAAATAAAAATGAACTATTTTAATACGACCAAAAAGGATATGGCAAAATAAAAACGCATTTCTATTCTTTTTTTTATGTTTCAGTTACTTTTTTTTTACTTTTATCTCGTACCAAAAATTCGTTGCACATTTCAAAAAGTTTAGCTTAGTTTAGCATTTCGAGGGATTCCCTCAAAAAAAAAAAAATAAAGAAAACCTTTTTTACTGCTTATATTTACTTAACAAAACCCAAAAAGTAATTCCTGTATTCAACAACGTTGGCCAGCCAACACCATTTAAGCTGAGTTTATCAAGAATTGTTGTTGCTGGCTGATGGTTTTAGCGTGCCACAGCAGTTCCTTCAACACATCAAAGTCACAAAAAAAAAAAAAATATAAAAAATAGTATAAGGAATAAGAGCTACTCCCAGGCAAAAGGAAACGAATAGCAGATACCCTGTATTTTTATAAAATTATTATCAAAGTTGTTGCCGATTTTAAAGCAAATATTTAGTTTGTTAGAAAATTGTTAAAAAGTGTAAAATATAATATTTTTTTTTGTAAAAAGTATTTATAATTGAAAGTTATTGTTCCAACAAATAAAATATTATATTATTATAAAAAATTTTAACTTTATGTACTAAAAGAATAAGATTCAAAGGACTCGTCATTTTATCCTTATCAATCATCAATACTCATAAATAATCTAGTTTTGACATAAACCTTATTTAACTCACATATTTAATGGGTATCGTTTATATATATATACGAACAACAAAATCGCCAACGTTTCCATTTCATTGCAGCTGTTGTTGTTGCTGTTGTTGCTGCTGTGTTGCTGTTGCTTTTAACAACAATCAGCCACTAAATCTGCAGCTCGCGCCCCTATTGCTCATCTGTGTGTGTGTGTGTGTGTGTGTGTGTGTGTGCGAGTGTGTGTGTGCTGTGTTGCAGGTGGTAAAGCATAAAACTTCATCATTGTCGCCTTGGCTCCCACGTGCTCTGATGTGATGATGTGAATGTTGCTGCTGTTGATGCTGTTGATGATGACGATGGCAATAGAAGTGCTTCACAGCAGCAGCAGCAGCAGCAGGCAATGATACCACACAAAAAATAAGAGACAACAACAACAACAATGGAGCGACAACAAAAGCAATATATCATGAGTCCAGCTTTTAGCCAGCTTTTCATAATCAGTGATGCATTGCGAACAGCTCGCAGCTGACAATGTCGACAACAACAACGATGCAGGAAAAGCGCGAAAAATGACTGCAATGTTGCCCCAGCATGACAATGCATCTTGTTGTTGTTTGGTGTTGTTGCTGTTGCTGTTGCTGTTGCTGCTGTTTGGCGTTGACATAAATCCATATTTTGTACAGCAAATTTAACGATTGGCCACAACAAAGCAAGCGACACGTGGCTAGCGAGCGAAATTGCCTGAATTTTCCAATTAACGTTCAAGTTCAAGAAGCTAACAACAACAATAAAAGAGAAGGACAACGACACCTTTCACGCTAGATCTGGCAAAATATATAGAAGAGTCGCATAAATCCCATTTGCTGCAACAGCGGCTCACGTTGAAAATGACAAAATATTCGCACGTCATATGTATATATACACATATAGAGCCAGTGCAGTCAACTGTGCGTGTGTGTGTGTGTGTGTGTGTGTGAGTGCATGAGCTTGGTTGGTCCATCATTCTTCATTTACTGGACCGACAGCCAACAACGCTGTCAGCAGCTGGCACTGGCAGCAGCAAAAACATCATCAGCATCAGAATTATCATCATCATCATCATCATTATTATCGATGTGGATATGGATGGATGATGCTTACTATATAAATACTCTGTTGACCATATAAAATGGGTCAATAGGAATATAATGAAGAACTTGAAAGTTCATGAAAAAATTAATTTTCGTTTATACCAAATTTTTATTTTGAATAATTTTTTAATTAAAGTTTAGTTGAAACTTGTTGATGAAATGATAAATTGAACAGAGTAGCTTTGGGTCCATACTACTGTAGATGCAATGGATATCCTTGGTCACTGCTGACCAATGCTGCTGCTGATGATGATGATGATGATGATGATGATGAGCATAGAAAGATAACCATGACGCATTAACTTGCCTTAACGTGGCAACGCATGCGAATGGCAAACAAAGCGCGCGCGACATTTGAGCAAACAAACAAAATGACAGCGAAAGACAGAATGAGCAGAGAATAAGCGAAGACAGAGTGAAGGACAGTCAGTGGGATAGACAGGCAGATAGATGAACAGTTAGACAGCGGCAAAGTCATACATTCGATGAGTCCAAGGAGGATAAGTCAACAGGATAGCATCGTTGTTTGAGGTCAGGACATTGCACCACAGCATCACATGCAACATTTGGCGTTCTCACGCATAAATGCATCAAATACGTACACATAGTGTTGCTAAAAGGCTTTTAAAACGTCTGTTTAAGTGTTGCAAAACTGCTACAGAAACGAGAAATTTTAGCGGCCAAACAAATTAAAGCCAGTGGAGTTAAGGGAAAAGTGGTAAATTATTTAATTTGTAAGGGTTAAGTGATAATTTTAACATTTGTGAATTATATTAATAAAATTACTTTCTTAGTGTTGGGTAACTTGTGGTGTTGGAATACGTTCGATAGAATCATTACATGCAAACTTCTTGATTACAAATAAAATTATTCTTTTGGAAATATTAAATTTTAAATACCAAAGTTATTGGGTGGATTATTATATTTATATTTACATATATTATAATTCTTAATTAAAATATTTGTGATTAAAGCTTTTCTATTTTGTCCAATTCCAAGCATTTAATATAATTTTAAGCATTATAAGCCCGTATTAACTCACTTAAAGGCTAATGCCCTTTAGCCACACGCAAGTTAAGCTTTCAACCAGAAAGTAGCTTAAAATGTGTTGCCTACATTTTTGGGCCACTCACTAATTACTTAATTACTGCTATCTACACAAGTGCGTGGTATGTCTGACAAAAGCCACAAAAAACTACCAAAAAAAAAACAACAAAATACCATAAAAACATGACCACAGATAGAGGTTGGAATAAGCCGCACTAACACTCACACATACACACTAACACACAGAGAGTAAGGCACACCTGTGGCCAGACTAATCTATCATGTGCCATAAAGCGGTGCCGCGATGGTGTCGCTGTCCATATTTCCACTGCCACACAGCCCCGAAATGGATAAGGAAATATCAAGTGGGGGGAAGAGACGAGAAGAGACAGGATACCGCATAACAGTGGCTATCGTGTTTTTTTTTTGTTTTTTGTTACATACTACTCGACTGGCCGCACGATAAGCCTCATTGTGTCCGGTGAGCTGCGCACGCGGCTTTTGTGGCAAAGATGGACGGAAGGACTGAGGAATGGATGGATGGACAGTGTGTGCGAAATGTTTACGACGCCGTTGGGAGCAAAAGTGGAGTTCAGTTTGCACAGATGTTGCATGTGAATGCTGGAAGCTCCGATGCCGTAACCAAATGCTTGAAAATGGTAACTGAGACTAAGCCCCCAACGAACCGCTAAAAGCCTTTTGTGTGCTCGTCTTGCTCGCTCTGCTTCTTCTCCCTCTGTTTGGTTGTGTGTGTGTGTGTGTATGAAAATCCTTACGAGTGAAATTCGGACAGCGGCTATTTTATTTATGCAGCATTAAGCTGACACAACTTGCTTGCAAACAAAAAATAATATATGAAGACGACCGTGTTCAACATGAACATGAATATGCCAAGTAACATGATGTTAAGCTGCTAAATGTGTGCAGTTTGTAAAAACGTTAGCAGCTCTGTTAAGCTTATAGTCTGTTAAGCTATTGCGGCAAGCACAAAAGTATGCAATGAATTTTTGAGTTTTTTTTTAGTTTGTTTTAGGTGTATGCAAATGCTGCATACTTCTAAGCGCAAAAAATTAAGTTTTTGTTCTGACAATCTGACCCACAGTTTAAGTTAACAATATGTGTTTGAGATGGTTTGCCTTAAGTCAGTGACAACAAAAAATGGAAAATATTGGAATATTTGTTGTCAATAAATGCAAATTGATGACAAAGCAAAGAGAAATATTGTGGAAATGGCAGAAAGTCAAGCTTAATGGCTGGCTAGTAAAAATATTTGAAATCATTGACAGAAAAATGTGATTAATACAGATTTAAATGGATGGACGAGCAGCAGTCAGGACAACTGATATGAAAAGAGCTTTAAATGATGGTAGTTTTCTGGTATTTTTTCTGATTCATAAAAAGCTGCTTCAAGAAGATTGGTTAGTGCTATAAAAGGAACAAGACACCAAAGATGTATTTATTAAAGTTTGATGCAAGAATTTTGGTTTTCATTTTGGAATAAATCCAATTTGGTGACATGTTTCGACCTCATCAATAAAAATAATCTTCCATTTTATGGCATTTGGGACAACAGCTGCCGCTAACAAGCGTTAGTTGTTGTAGACGCCGCAACGGTGCTTTGATTATTAGTGGACAACTCCTGCGGATACGAAATGTAGGGTAACATAGTAATCGAGCCTTCCTTCAAACGCTGTTGTTGCTGGCCCAATGGAACACCCGAAACAATGCGATGATGTTCGGAGAAAAATGGATGTTTAAGCGCATCCTCCGCACTAATCCGCTTGATTGGATTTATCTCGAGCAGGCGCGAGAGCAAATCATATGCTTGAGTCGGAAAAATATCCAAGCCATTGTAGGGCTCCAATGGATGGCAACTTTGCTTGCAGAGGCAATTGAAAATGGTTTGTTCGCACTGGCGACACATCTCCATATTGCCATCGGCATGTTTATGGCGTCGCTGCATTTCCGGTGATAGGAAATACTGAGCATAGCGAAAACGCATGCAAACTCGACGCAAATCCAGAGCAGAGACCTTCTGTGAAATCAATACCAGACGATCGAGCATAAAGGCTGCCTTACGCACTTCCAGATCCCCAAAAAGATTCATAATCTCCGAGAGGGCAGCACAATCGCTGGGTGCCTTGAAGAAGGGATGCAATGTGGAGAGCAGGGACAGCATTATGACACCAGCTGCCCAAACGTCAACACCAGTTGTTTGATAAGGATAACGCATCAGGACTTCCGGTGGCCGATAGCCAGGTGTTCCAGCTCGCGAGGCATGCGGCTCCTTGCGGTCGGTATTCGTCATGATAACATAATTATGCGGATCCACAGTTGGGTTGACGTAACGCAAGCGATTGATCAAACGCTGAGTATCCATTTTTTGTACACTCAACTCCTTTTTAGTCGGTTCGAGTAGAAGCATCTCATGATTGTAAGTGCTGCTGTTGTTGATGTGGCCATCGGCACCGCCCAAAGCACGTTTGCGATATAAAGCTACCGCATTCTCTGCCTCCAAACTGTTGCCATCGTCTCGTTGCATCAACTGCTGCTTTGTCGCATCGATGTCGCGCAACAAAGCCTGTGCGCCACTCAAATCCGATGTTTGAATCAGGCTGCCGTCGTCGGACAAACGTTGAGCTAGACCAAAATCGCAGAGCAAAAACTTTCCAGTCCGACGATTGTATAAAATATTACTCGGCTTCACATCGCGATGTATCACATTGAATTTGTGCACATGCCGCAGAGCAATCAACAGATTACGCATATACTCCCGCACCTCGTACAGGCTCAGACTGCGAAAGATATCGTGGAAACGATCGTGCGACATGAAAGGCATCACAAATGCCACACTCTCATTGTAGCGTATGCAACAATTGATGCCAATCACATTCTGAACACCGCCCATTCGAAACATGCACTCCAGCTCTCTCAATATACGCTCCGGATGATTCGTTGGATTGTGATGTTTGATCGCAAAACGACGACGTTGTGCCTCATTCAAATGGCGTTCACGCTTCAAAGTGCCCAGCAAAACGGTGCTAAATGTGCCGCTGCCAATGCGACATTGCATATCGAATATTTCGGTTATTTCCGGTATGCAAGCTTGCAACTCGATCATTGCCTCGGCATTTTTATCCTGCATTTGCAATGCATTATAATCTCGAAATTTGAAGCTATTCCGGCGTGCCATGCGTGATATTTTCTCACTTATATCATTATGCACACGTTGCACCTGACTTAGTACAGGCATTTTTAGTTGTAGCTGCTGCTGTGGTTGCTGCTGTGGTTCCTGCTGCTCTTGCTGTTGTTGCTGCTGTTGATTACTTTGTAGGACCAACGAATGTTTTCCAAAAACACACACATGATTATTGCGCTCTTTTTGCGGCGTTTCCCTGATGCGATTCGTTCTTTTGTTAATTTCTGTATTAATTGTTGAGCTGGGATTTGTTGCTTGCTTCAATCTGGTTTCGAGTGCTAATAAATTGGCCTGCAGTGGATGCTTTTGATTGGCGTAATAGGGATGAGTTTGATGATGTTTAAGCTGCTGCTGCTGCTGTTGTTGCTGTTGCTGCTGCTGCGGCTGCTGTTTGTCCATTTTATCCATTAGTAATTTAGTAAACATTTGCTCATGCCATCAGTTGTTTGGCGACGGCATGCAGAAGGACTTGGGTTGAGGGCTTGAAGGGATGTCAAAATGTTTGTTTGTTGTTGTTTTTAGAATTTGATTGTGTTTCTTTTAGTTGTGTTTAGTGCGCAAGAAGCTTAAAAGAAGCAACTTGCCGCTTACCACAATAAAAAACAAAAAGAAATAGATAAACAACAATAATTTCGTACGGAATTCGAGTGTGAAATTTTGGTTTGAAAATGATTTTATTTACAAAACAATCAAAGCCTAGGCAGAAAACAATAACAAAATCATGCCGATTTTTTTTTTGACAACAAATGCAAAGACAAACATTTTATTTTTTAATCTAGTAACCAAATGTGTTGACCTTATTTTGGGTCTGTCCGTCTGTAAATCTAAGAAAATATATCAAATTTACATAATTTCCACAAATCAAAGCCACTGAGTGAACGGGTTTATTAAATGCAGTTGGAAAACACTTGCTTGTCACAAATATCTAGCTCAACATCTATATATCTCTTGCACACAATCTGTGCCAGTAAATTTCCATTCATAGCCATTTCCATCTGACATTTCACATTTTGCTTTTGCTTTATGTTCGGTAACTGGACATCTCTATAAAGCTCACTGTCATTCTTCATCATCTCTGAGGCGAATGTATCTCTCTTGTCTAAAATTTTGCATATCCTGTCACATTTACAAATACACACATGCACAAGGGAAATCCCATTACAAAACCAAACAAGCGCCAGCTGATGCTTGTTTCGCTTCGGTGTCGTATGAGAGGCGCCATCTAGTGGCGACTTTTTGTGCACAATTTACCGTTACACAGTCGACACTTAAACTGTCGCCATCGCTACTCTTTTCCGTCTCTCTTTGTGTGTGTTTCAACATCAGCTGGCTGGCTGGGCTATCCACTTGTTTTTCACTTTGATGCCCAAAGTTGTTTTCAGCATGGGGCAACAGCTGCCCTGTGCATAGAAAACTAATCCTCAACCCAAAATAGGTAAAGTAGTACTGATTATAGGGTTTCTCTCAAACTCTCCCCAAGGCACTAACACCTTTCTACTATTTTACCTTGTGCAATGAATAGCATTAAGATATCGTTTTCATAAAAGTTCTAAAAGCAAAACAGTTTCGTTCATCCCTAACCCCCTCTTCCCCTCTCTCTAGGAAAAATAGCAACAGTCTGGCAACATTATTAAATGTCTATAAATCAAGCAAGCGCACTCGATTTTCATATTAAATGGCAATTCAATGCGCTTATTATAGTATGAGAAAGTTGAAAACTTTGCCAAGTGCCAACTGCCAATTGCCAATTGCCAATTGGGCAATTGCATAATTTTGAGTCAAGTTTGGGCAAACAAAGAATTTCTACGAAACTAGTCTCAAATAACGAGCTCATATTTGTTGCCTAGTTTGGCCTTTAACTGCCCACTAACATCAACTTGAAAAACAATTGCCAGATTCGACTTCAAGAGCCCATACACAACACAATACCCGAAGAGCACTTGATGCCAGTCGACTTTTGCCAGCTTGTTTCCGTTATTATGTGTGTGTCTTGGGTTGCGTTGCCCAAAAGCAAACTTCATCAATGTATTCTGACCAAAATTCTAACCCATACCTCCCTCCTCCCCTTCAAATTCACACTTCTACCAACAACTTTTCGTAGAAGACGCGAGCGCGCGCGCGAATAAGTAAACAGAAAGTTTTGGCCAATTGTGAATTGGATTTGTACAGCAGACGTTCTCGCTTCAGTTCCTAAATTGGGAAACTAGAAATACAATTAAGTACAAAACGAATTAGCCAAGCTCGTGAGCATTTTAGGGCCGGATGTTGATGGAGTTGGAAGGAGCAGGCGTTAAGAGTTGAGTGTGAACAAAGTGTGGTGGCATCACGCTAAGAGTTTGTGATTGTTTTAGGTTATTGTTTTCGTTTTTGCTTAAGGCAGTCTTTAATAAGTTCAGGCAACTTAATATTGTGTGTATATACATATATGAAAGCCATTTAAGCTGTGGATTATTTTATTTGTTTTCAATAAAAATATTACTTTGACTTTATTGGCTTTATAAGTTTCTGTCGAATATTTTACGAATTGAACGTAATAAAATGCAGAGTTTATCCAAAGTATCAATTCGAAACACTTGTAATCCGATTTGAAATCCTCTTTTTGTTGGGAAAATAACAACATTTGATCGATTTCTGGCCACATTGCCCCGAAATCGAAATGTGACTAACCAAGCGGCAATTGAGTTTTCCTCTCTACTTTTGTGTCTGCTTTGGCTGCAACACACACACACACAAAACGAAGTTGCATTTTGGTTTGTCAATCCAAGCAATTGCCACCTCATTGGCATCACAGTGAAATCCTTGCTTTTGTTCTCTTCCCTTTATCCCTGCTTGCTTTGCCAAATGCACACATCCTGTTCTACACAGATCAAACACACACACACACACACACGGCAACACTCGACTCGTTGCATGTTGATTGTTTTGCCATTTTGCGGCTGCCTTGTTCCTGTTCCGTGCAACGTGCAACTTGGGTATTGGTTGCGGTGTCCAGTGCCTCACAACAACCGCAGATTGAATAGATGGATGGATGGACGGACGGACAGACGGATGGATGGATGGTCACGCGATGTTGTTTTGCTCTGCTTTGGTTTCTTTTGCTTGTTGTTAGCCTTGTTTGGTGTTAAAGCCTCAAAGGATATTTGAACACGCGAGACGCACACCTCTCTCTCTCTCCCTCTCTGTACGATTTGGTAACATTTCGCGGCCAAAATGCTCACACTTTGTGCTCGGCATGGCTTCAGTTAAGCTGAAGTTCTTTACAGGATTAGCTCAACAAATAAACAGAATACTATGACAATAATACAAGGAATAAAGCAATTCCTTGACAATATTTGACTAGAAAAGAAGCAAGATTTTATTGCATTCCATTTCGTTTATTTGAAACTAGCTTTAGTACGAAATGGTTTAATCCTTGCCCTCAAGTTAAGTACTATAAAAAATACTTGAGTATAAAAGGTTTAACTCTATTTCCGAGCGTTTAACTCTTGTCGAATTATGATGGCTTTCAAGCTTAGCGATTAGTTTGCATATAAAAACATGATTCGAGTGCTGCATAAAAAAAACTTTATCGCGACATCTTCTTAAATGCTATACAAAGTTATGGTTAGCTCTCTCTCTCTCTCTCCTGTCTCCTGTCTCGCGGCGTACGACAAGCCACAAAAAGGCGTAAACAAAGTTTTTATCGCTTTGCCCAGGTAAAAGGCAGCAGCAAGTTTTAAGCGGGTAACGCAGGACAACAACAACAACAACAGCGCCAGGACATTGGCAGTCATTAGGAACACACAGAGATAAACAGATTTATTATGCTTAAGGACGTACACATAAAACAAGAGTGGATAGAGAGAGCAGGGGGGAAACCGCTCGTTTCATGTTTATAGATTTTCGGGTGATGCTAAGCGGCGTCAATTAGCGCCTTCAACCCACCCGTTTTCCCCGCAGGATGTGTGGCTGTGCTGCTGCAACGGAAATTAGTCGAATAAAAGCAAAAGGCAAAAGTTAGGCAAAGGACAACTAGCAAGGACAACAAGCTGCAGCAACTAAGCCAAATAAGTTTCGGTGTGGAGGCTGCCGTTGCTGCTGCTGCACTTCAATTGCCACGCATCAGTGCGCCACTGCTTACTTGTGACAGTTTTGAGGCAAGAACTTGCCGCAAGTATCAACTGGGGCGAGTAAGCACTAAGACGAAATTAACCGCAAATGAAGCATAAGTCGTGTCGCAGTCACACAGCCACAGAGTACCTCTCTAATGGATGGCTCGACTTTACTGCGGCACTCATCGAAGCTTGCCCAGGTGAAGACTGCCCTGCCCAGCCCGACTGGCTTGCGAATTGGAATTGCAAATGTAGCAGTAGTTGGGGTCGCAGCGAATGTCATTGCGCAATTTGATGGCTAAATCTTTATAGCTTCATTTGTAAGCTGCATTTTTTGTGGTGGCTTATTAAATTAGTCTGCATTTCCGATTCGATTGGATTTGTTTCAGCTTTCAGTCTGTGTTCAAACTGTTTAAAGCAAAGTAAACTTAATAACAAAACCAAAAATTCTAGCTAAATTCCTACGGCAACCTTTCGAACAACCAAAAGTAAAACAATTTAATTGCCGCAACGACCTCAACTTTCTCATATATTCCAAATAACCCAAAAAAAAAAAACATTGTGGCAAAGTTGTCGCCACCAAAATCGAAGCTGCAACAGTTGTTGTTGTTGTTGCTGTTTGGCATTGCTTTTAAGCTTAGTTAAGAAACACTTTGAAGCGCTTTGGCCAAAGCTGCGCAAAATGTCCCTGTCCCAAACATTAGTCTGTCCAATGTTGCAGCAGGGGCAAGAAGTTCTGCCTGCCTCAGAGCTGTTCACAATTCGTTTTCGTTGTGTAACGGGAATTGTTGTTGCTTCATTGCGTTTTATGTGTTTGTGTTTGTTTGTTTCTGTTGTTTGTTTCTTGTTGCCACTATTGCAAATTGCTTATTTATTTGATTCTTCTTGGCATAGTCGTAATGTTCATGCTACAATCTGCATTGGCTTGCCCTGCCTGCCAATGTCTCTCCGAGTTCTTCTGTATACAAAACATTTGATTGGAATTTATATTAAGAGCAGCGGTTCATGCATGCAACATACGGTAATAAATTTGTTGCAGCTCAACACAGAATGCAAAAACGTAATTGAATGATTTGGCAGCGGGTATAATACGTTTGTAACTTCAATATGTAACACTATTTTTTTTTTTGTATTCTAAGTTGTGATTTTTTGACATGCTCGAAGGTTAGCTCAAATAAACGCCGTAACTTATTGTTAGGATTATTGGTATATGCCATAGCGAAATGTCTTTAATAAAGGGTATCGCTTTACTTTAGCTGCGACAATGTGGACAGTCGATTTTATTTTGTTTTTTTTTGCTGAAAACTGGACTGGACTGACTGACTGGCTGACAACTGCTGCCGTTTGTCACTTGAAAATTCAATGAATATTTTCTGCTGCAAAGTGAAGGCAAAACAAATAAAAACAACAACAACAACAAGAAGAATCAAGAGTACAACTTTTACAATTGTTTGCATTTTTGGCACACATGAGATTTCGTATCGAAGTGGAAGCTGCAAGTGAAAGTGAAAAGTGGAGAAAAAGCTGTGTGAAAATGGAATGCAAAATTCATTTTGTTGTACGGTAAATTTATTTCAAGTGCTGCTGACATTATTTGCTCTGCAACATTTTGTGGCCACTTCTTGGTCTTAAATTGTTAATTGCAACAATTTTTTTTTCTCGGTGTTTCTCGCTCTCTCTTTCTGTCTGTCTTTCTTATATTCTTGTTCATGCTTGAATATCGTTACACAAATATCAATAACAATAAATTGTAAATTTATTTCGTGGACTCGAAGGCAAACCAAATATACATATCTGTATATATATATATTTTTGGGCAATTTTTTTTTTTTCATTTTGGTGTAGCGAAAGCGAAAAACAATTTGCCTTTATTGACAATTTTCGTAGGCCAAACAACAATTTGTCTTGCTTAATCTCAGTTCATTAATTTAAAGTGCTACTTGAAGTTGTTGCGCGACTTGGCAACTTCGTGACTCTCCCCGTGACAGCCCCATACCCTATTCAATGGTCAGTTAAAGTCAGCTTTCTTTGTGCTTTCTGTTGGGGTTGTCAAAACATCTTTTTCGGTTTCCTTGCGGTAGCGGCAGCGAGATTTGGGTCTGTTGTTGCTGTGCGCCATTTGCAATAATTGTTTGGTTGCTAAAGAAGGGACAAGGATTTGGCTCAAGTAGTGACGAAATAAATACTTTCTCTGCGGCTGACCTTCACAACATTTTTGTTTTTGTTTTTTTTGGCAAAGAATCTATTTGCTTAAAGCTGACACACGTGTCGTCTAGTCAATCTTAATTTCAAATTGTTTGTCTTTGTTTTTTTGATTTAATTTTATGACACTTGACAAATTTTGTGGCCTAAACGAAGTAACTGTAAGTGTTTGTGGCGGGTTAACGTTGTGGAATAGTTTGTCTCCTCAAATTCAAATTTTCTTTAACAACATTCCAAGCAGCTTTTATTGACGCATTCGCTTATCGCAAAACCTTTTTAAAACTAAATCGTTTCCATAAATTATTGGCACGCCCATCGGTGCTGAAAAAGGTGCGCAACATGAAAACTTGCAACATGCCAACCAGTATCATAGCTATTAGCTGAGCAAGCGACCAAATATTGACCAAAGTGAAATTCGATTCGGCAAGCCGGCGATCTCTGGCCTCCAAGGTGCGTATATAGTCCTGAGTCTGTCTCGTACGCATCATGTTCAAGTTGATCTTGCCGACGAAATCATGCAGTTGCGTATACGTACGATCAAAGTGGTAATCGGTTGTCATCTCTTTGATCGTTGCCTGACGTTCCAGTTCCTCTTGATTGCCAGCGGCGATTTCCAAAAAGAAGGCAACAATCTTTTGATTGAACGTACTTATTGTATTATCAAAACACAATTTATAAACGCCCGTTTCGTTGGCTTCCATGCGTAGTTTTTTGTTGCTCTGCTTGTGATCGGTGGCAAGTAGCTTGCGTAGTGGATCCATCAATTGGAAGTTAATGTGAGCCTCGCCCTGACCACCGTGTATCACCTGATAGTCGAGTATTATGACCTCGGATGCAGCAACTGGTTGATAGAAGCACTCCATACGACCCGGTTCCGCAAAGATGGTTAAACGATGGCGAAATACCTCCGACTGGACACCACGTGGCAACACCAGCACCAGCACCAGCAGCACGTTAAGGCATACATATGAGATTTGGAACATTTTTGAAAAGTTTCACTTTAATAATGTAAACAAAAATTGTTTCAACAAATGAAAATTCGTCTAACTGTTACTCTTTCACTTTGTATATATATATTTATTTATTTTCGTTCCAGAGCCTACTTTGAACGGCTTTTTAGTAATAACTGGTGACTGCTGTGGGGAACTTGTTGTTGGCCAACAACATAAGCTATTGAAAAAGTATGCTGGTTGCAAGTGTTCAACTAGTAAATACTCTGGAATTTGCTTTCAACTGCAACAAAGTACAGCAAAACACAACAAGAAGACAAAAAGTTGGAATAAAAATTGTACATAAAAAATATTAAATGAATTTCAGTTTAATAAATCCCATACAACTCTTAGGTTTACAGGGTATAAATAGCATAAAGTCGCACTGCTACCCTTTACGTAACGGTCTTCTTGTGCTGTTGCAACACCAACAGCAGCAGCACCAAACTAAAAGCAACTGCATCAAAAGGAATATGAATTGAGGTCGATGTGTAAATATTTGTCAACGGTAATGGAAATTTATGCTGGGCTGCTGCTGCAGCCACTGTTGCTGCTACAGCCACTGCTGCTGTGGCAGTCTCATGTCTCGTGAGTGGGCGTGGCACAGTGGGCGTGGCAACGTTTTATTTTTTTATTTTTTTTTCTACCTGTGCGAAAAACTGTTGGCAATGCTAACGACGAACGCCCAGCACAAGCCGCGTTTTCCCAAAGAAACTCTTCAAATAGACACGCACAACGACACACTCCACCCCATCCTCTCACCCGAACACACACACACACACACACGTTTAGTTGGCTTTTGTTTGCACACGTGTGCAGCGGTTTTTCACCAATTTCTTTCTTTTTTTTTTATAGTATAGTTTTGAATTTTATGCAACGCTTTTTTTTGTTTCTTTTTTTTCCTGTGGTGTTGGTTGCGCATAAAAATTTCAACAGCCCGCGCTGCACTTCAGTTAGGTTATTTACTTAAAAAAAAAATGCACTCTGCACCACTGCCCCACCGGCGCCCCTTCCTAACACGCCTCAGTCACCGCACAGCAAAAGGGCACAACTTTACCTCGAGCTAAAATACGCAGTCGATGCATGCTGCAAATAACACGAGAAACAAAAACAAGAAAATTCAAATATATCCTAGAATTGAAAGTAATCAAATTCAAGATACCCTAAGCATTGTCCTTGCTGAAAATACGTATACTTGTTTTGACTTGACGAGTTTGAACATGAATATCTATACACAGCCCAAAAAGTATGCAACATTATTTTTAAATTTGTATATTAATAAACTCATCGCTGTATATTTATATTTATATCACAAAATATATATAAAATTATCATTTGAAAAAGGCACTTTAGTTTTTGTCAGACACTTTAATAAAGTTGGTATGCCTCGCTTCATTAAACATTTATCATTTGTGTAGGGTATACAAATGTTTGTCGGGGTCGATGTCGCCATCGCCGTTACCATTGCAAGGTGGCAGCTGGCAGGTGGCAAGTTGACGTAGGGGCAACTGGGAGCAAGCTCAATGCTGCTCTTGTTGCTATTTCTGTTGTTGTTGCTATTTCTGTTGCTGTTGTTGTTGCAACTGTGCGCGAAGTTTTGCACATGCCGTCAAATGTTGAAGCCCTCAAAAGGTGTAGTGTCTGTGTCTGTTTGAGAGTGCCTGTGTGTGTTGCTTTAGCTGATTGTTTGCCTAAGGCGCGTCAGTTAAAAGGGGCGTGGAGAGTGTGGCAAGTTGGGCACTTGATATGGGGGCACAGACATGTCAGCATGTCAGCCAATTCGCTGCCATGAAATTACAAAATTGATTGCCGGACTGAATATGATTTAAATTCGATATTAATACACAAGTGTTTGGTGTTGAGCTAATAATTAAATAAAACTTGAGAGAAATTCCAAAATTAAGCTATGAAAAGTTGAAGTGTGCAGGGAAGACATTTTTAACTACCCATTTTAGTATTCAAATCAAATCAAGAACAAGAAGTTTATTTAATAATAAAATCCTACAAATTGTTAAGCTAACGATAAGAAAAAATAACTGAAATTTTCATAAAGTTATTATTGAGCCTTACATTTTACAAGCCAGCAGTTTGTTGCCTTTTAGTTCTGCATTGTTAAACACGTTCTAATAAAATTTTAATTATACTTCTTGCAACCTGTTTACAAATTATTTCTTTATAACGTTTTGTTAACTTCTTTTACGTTGCCTTATAACCTTGCCAGTTATGACTCCCCGCCCATTGTGCTAGTTGTTGTTCGTGTAATTAACAAGTGCATCAGTTTCTCATTGTTTGGCATGGCGCGCCAAAACGACGCAGTGTTAATTACTCTCCAAGCGATGTGGCTGGCAGCCTTATACTTTGGGGCCAGCTACTACCGATCTATTCCCAACACCACCTGTCTCACTATGCCTTGTTGTTTCTGTGGCATGTCTGACATAGTGGCTCACTTAGCGAACGCTCACTGTGTCCTCGAGGCGCTGAGGCGTTGACAGGACTCCCAGGCGCGTGAAACTCGCAAATTAAAGCGCCACCTGTGAGCCGTTCAAAGGGTATATATATACCCTTGTATAAATGTGTGTGTGTGTGTGTGTGTGTGTGTGTGCTATACTATCAAAATGACACCTTACGTTGCCGGGCAATTATGGCTGCCACGCCCAGGTGCTCAAAAGGACAAACAATACACAAACTCACAAAAATAAAAAGAAAAAAAAAAAACAGAGAAAGAAGAATATATATTTTTCTTGGCCATTTAACGCTTAACATGCCGTTCACAGCCGTAACGCGTAAGTGGCATTTTAAAGCTTCGCAACGGCGATCGTTTATCAGAGGAAACCGTGTAAGGAGCTGGGCGAGGACAACTGGCTGGCTGGCTGGCATTCGCTGTTAATTTGATTACCCAGTTTTTCTCAACTGCAAATGCTGCACAATCGTAAAAATACATTTAATTGCAGCTGGGAGAGCAAATGAAAAGCGAGCGCCACAACTGTGAGAAAGTCACGAATGGAAGGCAAAGAGGCAAGGCGAGAACACTGAAAGCCATTAAAAAAGCAGTGTCCATTTTAACGATCAAATTATTGCTGCGATATTGTTATGTAAGGGATGGGAATCCATACGACCCAAAAACAAAACAATAAAAAGGAGCTGCAGGACACCACAGAAAGTCAGCTTTGGGATGTGTGTGTGTGTGTGTGTGTGTAACCGCATCTGTTCGAGCCGATAATGCAATATCTCTGCTGAAACAAGTGTGTGCGTGTGTGTGTGCGTGTGTGTGGCGCCATCTGTCGTCGCCACGCTTAAAACGTGTGCTGTGCGTAATGAGAATTAAGTGGACGATTTTTTTTTTCTTCCTTTAGCTCAACTTAACATGCCGGTTGAGATTAAAACGTAAATTTAATTCGACTGCCATTGATTGCAGTTGATTAATTAAATCTTAATGTACGTATTAACTAAAGACATATATTTAATCAACTGCAGCTAGTGGTTAAATATTATTAATACATATAAATAAATGCTGCAAACATCAAACAAAGTGAAAACGCAAATCCCCAAAGGAAAATCAACAATTTCATAGTAAATATTATAAGCATGGATTATGCATTATCATCATCATCATCATCAACAACACTTAATAAAAGTGTTTAATATTTTATGCATGCATTCCATTTAGTTTGTACATATTTCTCTGCCTAAATAGAGATGACAAAAGCATAAGCAATAACAAAACGAAGTTCAACAGAAGATTGCACATTGAAAAGACGCATAATCCATGAAGGCTTTTCATATGCATTTGGCTGCTTCTAATTTCAAGGTATTCTCATTCTCATGCAACTTGGCACTTTGAGTGCAAAACTGAGCGTGACTAGTTTAGCATATTATTCAAATTGCATATATAGTACATTATTTTGTGAAAAGAATCAAACAGATATACATATATAAAAGGAATAATGGGATAATAGCTTTATATAAAAGCCTTGCTATTTTCTGCAATATTAAATCAAAGTTCAAAGTTTTTAAAATTCAAATATTATTTTCGCAAACTTAGCTCGTTGTACTTAAACTAATCAATAATTGCCCTTTGTCTTTCAAGTGAGCTCTCAATCTATTGTAACTGTACTTAAACAAAGATAACGAGCCAGACAGCCATGCAACCGCAAATTTAAGCTTACCAAAATATAATCAGCTTAGCATCAGGGCAAACGTAACGTGCGAATTAGTTCCATTAAGTCAGTTGACATAAGGGACATAAGGGGAGGCTGTAATTAATCGTGGTTAATCCAACTTAAATTTAAATATTAAATCTTCAATCAGGTAGTTTATGAGAAGAAACCATAAAAAATAAAATGTCGCTCTTAATAACATCATAAAATGGTTTAACCCAATGACTTTAAGGTAAGACATTAACAAAAGGATTGCATGTTAAACAGTTATTCAAAGAGCCTCAATTGAATAATGTATGACAATTGGCATATAAAGATACAATACCACAGTTGTTAACTAACGTAACAAAAACTTTTCAGACCCTACTCCGTTTCCAACTCCGAAATTTTCTTCCTTATTTTCGGGGCGTCTTAATTGCAAACTGGCACACAATCCGTATACGGAAGAAAAGTTTGTGGAAGAGGTTTAGTTGGGGGGGACAGACAGCAGCCACAGCTGTCTTGGGCCATCATTGTGAAGCCATTAGGGTTGGTCAGGCAAGCCACACGCCCTACTCAAAACCTCTGCTCACTTCTCTCTCTTTGTGAGAAGGGCAACAATCGAGCGAACAAATTGGGTTAGTGCTCAACTGTCTGGTTAATGGCTACAATGACACAATTAATTGCATGTCGGTTCGCCCAGCTGGCTCCGAAAGTCACAAATGTTTACTATACTCCAACTCGCATTTGCTGCTGCCATCATGAATACATTTTTGTGCTCAAATAAAATATGCTTTAAATAAATTTATAATTAGTTTTGCCAATGACAACGGCAACAAGCTGGAAAAAGTTGTCGAGCTGACACATTTTTGAATTTAATGTCAAGCAATTAAAGCTTTAATAAAAAGTTGCTAGAATATATATATTTTCTTGGCAATAATTGAACATCGGTTGAGCTATCTAATTTATGTAATTAATTCAGACACATTTTGTTAGTTGCCAAAGAATCCATAAAAAAAAAACATTCTTGAGCTCATTCAATAGAAAATACTTTTATTTTTTTAATGCTTTTTGTAATTGAAAACTTTTGTTACCTGCTCAAAGTTGGTGGCGCCAGAATGTTCTGTCGTCTCGTGTCCTGTGGGTCAAAGCATATTTTCTGGCATTATGTTTGAGCTTCGGGTATTTTGTACAACTATTTTCAATAGTTGAAGCCAGCTGATGCGAGTAGAAGCATAACGCTTTAATAATACTACAAAACAGCTCTTTTGCCATTGTACAATGGCCTCCTTTCCACTCTACCCCCCTACCTGCTATCTGCACTCTGATTGCTATCCTTACGAACTTTTGACTTGAGCCACAGCAGCTGAAGGTAGTTCATAACAATGAAACTTTTCCTTGCTATGCAATAACATGTGTGAGAGTGTGTACGTGTGTGTGTGTGTGTGTGTGTGTCTATTGCTATTGGCAGTCTTAATACACACAAACGAACTAATGCAACAGAGCTTTGCACCTGCAGATTTGTTTGCAAATTAACCCACATTTGCCGCTACTTTTTTTTCAGCACAAAAAAAAAATTGTTCTCATTCGGGTTAATGGAAAATGCGTTGCACAGTTTTCTTTGCTGCTTGTAAAAACCTTGCCTAACTAACCGTTTGTTAACTTTTGTTTTGGCCTTAATGCCATTTGCTCTTTGTTCAAACTTATCAATGGATCTTCTTTCACTTTTATTTAATGCATGGCTTGGACTAATTGGGAAATTGATTTTGCCCAAAAAAGTCGAAACTAAGAAACAACATTTAATTAAATGAAAAGTCAAGTTTAAATTGGATTTTAAACTTTTTTGTCATATTTATGACAACAAGCTGTTATTATTCAATATTTTAATTTGAGCTGTGCTTGCTTAAAGTTTTGTTGTGAATTTATATTTGGATGCGTGCTTATCAGGTGCTCATCGAAAATGCGCCCAGTTTTTTTTTTCATCTAATATTGTTTTTACGTGTAATATGTAAATTCATTTGTTGTTGTTGCCGCTGCTATTGGTGCTTGCATTATTATTTTCGACATTAATATGCGAAAATGCATTGGCCACGCAGGCAGCAATTTGCATTTGGCCCAAAACAAATTGGCTCCTGGCTGGTTTGGTTGGTTGGCCAAAACAAACTCAGACCTCGGCCCGCAGCAAGCTGGTCGCTCATTAAAATGCCACCGTTAAAAAGTGAACATAGAGGGAAAGAGTGGAAAAAATCGCGTTGTGGCAAACATAAAAGAGCAAAGCAAACGACGCCTTCGCTTCCGTTTACGCTTTATGCGTCGACGCTGCGTTAATGGCCCAGACATAAAAGGCCCAAAGTAGCGTGCAGAGGGATGGTAGTGAAGTGAGTTCGTTGCAGTTGCAGTAGCTACTAATGCAGGCGTCAAAGGCAACCGTTTCTTACAAATTACGCAGGAACTGTAAACCCAAAGCAAATTGCAGCAAAATAAAATCATGAGAAAATCACACAAAAACAAGTTGACTGACCAGCAAAGTCACTTTGTGTGTGTGTGTACTGCTTTGAGAGTCAGTGTCTTTACTGTTATTAAAAACTGTAGTCATAATTTAAAGTTGATGAGCAAAGAAATAAGCTAAAGCCGAGAACAAAGAAAATAGTTGACTGAAAGAAAACCTGTAAAATTGCGTCAGAAATTAGATACAAAAAAAATATATATATTTAGAATTATAGAGTGTAAAAAATATATATTGTCACTTATAAAGATGTCAAGAAAAGCTTGCAATTTAATAAAAACATACTTAAACTAATTTATTTATTTTTACTTAACAAACTAAATCTGTGTACTTATTTTTTAAAACATTTATTAAAAATCTTTTTATATTCACGGAATAATTTTTCGTTGGTATAAATATATTACGATACATTTCTCTAGTTTCAAAACTTTAAAGTCTCCTTTCAATGCCAGGCAAAGCAATTTTTTTCTACAAATAATAAGTATACGCAACGTTGCGCCTTTGGCATGCCTAATGAAACGTGTTTTGCCAAAGCCAAATTGTAAGGCATACTTAGGCAAGCGCAAAAGGGTTTTTTTTTATATTATTTTTTTGAGTGGTGTTTTGGTTTGCCCGGGCAACTGGGGAGCTATTTAGCGTGCAGTTGGGGCCCTTAACAAGCAGCAAGAGGCTGGCAGAGTCGACAAGCCGAACTAAGACGAACAGCAGCAACGAGAAGGCTGCAGGAGGACACACAGAAGTATAAGTGCAATGAGCCAAGCGTTGAGGATGCAACCAGGCAGCCAGCCCTGTGACAATAATTTAATTTAATGTGTTTGCATGCAAGTGCGCGAAGGGAGAGGAAGGATGGCTGTTGCATGCTACAGCATCGACCTCGCACCGAAAGATAACTCACAATTTGTGGCCGTGCTGCGTGCTGCTGTTCACATCTTGCAACTAGCAACGCCTTGCAAACCGAGGTCAAAATTTATGATGCTTCCGCATTCGCGATCTCTCCATCTCTCTCTCTCTCCCTTCGTTAAAATTTATGTGGAAATTATTAGTGTAAACATTTTGTATTTAATTAATGTGGAACACTGGCACAAGCCACCAACAACAGTGTTGACACAAAAAAAAATCTTTGTGCAACACAATTTTCTGGCCCGATAGTCAATGTATTCTTTATGTAGTTTGTGGGTAAAAGTAATGCGATAATAATGATGTGTTTTATTTATGGCCAGAACTGGAAAAAAGGTTCTGCTATATGGCTAAAGAAGTTCAAGATATTTAAATAAGTATTACAAAAAATAAAAACAAGAACAATCAATTTAAATCAATTTTTAAAATTGAAACTTATCTCTTACGGGTTATTCCCCAGACCCTGCCAGACTCCAAAATGGCTTTCCAATATATCTCAATGACCCTAAAAGCATTTGCAGGTTAATATTATTATAATGGGCCTCTATCCATTTGTTTTTATTGTATTTCGCCATCACCTTTCCGACTAGCTCATAAATATTTTTGGTACTTAGGTGGAAAGTTCTAGACATCATAATACAAAGTGTAATAAATATGCGACCAGGCGAAAGACAAACCAAACAAGCAAATAGAAATCAAAATAAGCTTAGCAACAACAAATGTATTTAAGCTCTATTATTGTTGTTGCTAGTATTGTAAATTGAAAGTAGTAAGGAGCTGTATTGGTTGCTGTAGCTAAAGCTAAGGCTAAAGTAGCAGCAAATGCGAAGTAATGAGCATAAAAATGACCCAGCAATGAAAACCACAAGAATAAGAACTGAAGAGCGAATAAAACCAAGTAGATAAATAGAATGGTAGAGGGGGCGGGGGAGGTTTTTGAGGTGCCAGGGTGACCGTAAATCTTGTTTGTAGCTCTCTTAAGGTTCAATAACAATTTTAGTTTACAAATAAAGCGACAATAACAACAAATAAGGAGTTCAGTGGCTTAGAGTGATCGACTATAAGATGCTCAGTAAGTAAATTAAGCAAGCAGCTAAAAAAATGTTAATATCGATATTTATCGATATACCAATAAGTTACATAGTATTATTGTTTTTTGTGTGGCAACGATTTTTAGTAGAGAAGAACGCTTGTTTAGCTTCATACAACCCGTTTTTTCTGAGCAACTATTATGGGATACAATAATATTAAGTAAAGTTAAAGATACGAAAAGTATTCTGGCCAACGGCTCTGTGGCACCCGAACAGAGCAAGAATGACAATGTTTACTGACACCCACACGCACACACATCACACGCACACCCACACAGCACACACACACACACACGAAAGTCTATGATATATGACAGGGCTGTGCGTCAGTTGCCAGGACAAACTCAAGAAGTGTGTGTGTTTGCGTGTGTTTGCGTTGGGTGTCTCTTTTATGCTCTTCTTTGTAATTTTTTATTTTTATTTTTTTCTTGTTGCTTCCCTTATTATTCCTGGAAATTTTCAGACAGCCGCACACAGGTAAGCATAACGCGTCCGTTCTTCAGTTTCATATATCATGCTTTAATAATCTGCAGAATGTGCCACCGAAAATCTCGTAAGCCACCGCCAGGCCGCCGCCGGCCTACTTGTGCTTCGGGCTGCATGCTCTTTGTGGAATGGAAACTTGCGAAAACAAGAGTTCAATGTACAGTGAATAATTCATTAGACAGCGATTAAGTACAAAACAAAAGACAAACAACAAAAAGCAAAGAAGAAACATAAATACAAGAAGAAAAATGAACACTTGAAGAAATTTAAGCTAAATATTTTGATCGGTATGTTTATTCTCTTCATTAAGTTATACTTAGGGTTGTTGAAAAATTCTTGAATTGTTGGTAGAAGTTGTTATATTTTGAATTTTCAGTATTCTCGAAACAAACTTTGTAGGGAACTCTTTGACAAATGTGTAAATATTTTCACCAGGATAAGAGTTGCAATTACTTTTGCATGCCTGTCACATTTTGCATATTTCTCATTTTCGCGCAACCCTGTCATTGGCTAATGAGCATTGAAATCATCAACGAAATCCATCAAAATTAAACGCTAGATTTCTTGCCATGTAGTCCAGAGACACCTGTCGGCTACAGTTATTCGGGTTTTTGGATTGTGGGTCGAACTTTTTGGGGTCGACAGCTGCCACCATTTAATGGACAAATAACGCAGTTGAGCAAGAAGCTTTGCTCATTTTGACACTCGAATCTCTCTCTCTCTCTCTGTCACAAGCTTCAGCTGCGTACAAATCACAATTCGATTGCCTCTACGCGTCAATCACAGGATATATGTATAGGCAGGAGTTGGGCTAGTTGGCTGCAGCGTTGAGCAGCGTTTGACTGAAATTATACAATCATTTGTGATGGCCTAGCCAGTGGCTCATCTCCTCGATCCTCGGACCAAATCAAGGCAGTTAATGTACCGGCTGCAAGTTGTATCAACAGACGACACGTTCATTATCCCAGAGCTCTTGTATCACTTGCTACTGCCCCAGATATTCCAGCTCCCCAAAGTTTAATTAGCGTTTGTTGGCCGTCAGCCAAGTGGACAAATTTGGTCGCTGACCAGCATTGACCATTAAGCCGATAAATGTAACCAACCCACCTTGATTGGCTTTCCAGGTGTGTTTTCCGCTTTTTCTGTGTGTGTGTGTGTGTGTTTTGTGTTGGCATATTTGTGATTAGGCTTGCGTTAGTTGGTCCATTGACAGACGCATGAAATTGCCTTCAATCGTTGCTGCCAATAAGTATGCTACATTTTTGGTTCTCGTTGTTATTCGCTTGCGCAGGGCACAAGAATTGTATTGTAAATACAAAACAAAGGGGCATAAACTCCTCTAGTTTTTTTTTGGCTTTTAAACAGTCAAACAAAAACCTTAACCACCTGTTCGGCTGTCTAAATTGCCAGACGGCAGCACAAACAACGCCCACACACACACACACACAAAAGGATACAAAACGGATATAAAGCTTAAAATTGCACAGCTGTGACCCCAACACCTAAATTAAATTGAAAAATATACAAATAACAAGCATTTGATAAAAGGCTAAGCGAAACAAAAAACTATTCGAAAAAAACCAAACAAAGAACAAACCAAGCAAAAGCTTTTCAAAAGCTTTGTCTTTGCTGAATGTGTATTGTAAGCTCTGTGAGCTTTCTAGTGCTCTTAAACTCAACGCTTGCGCTCTTTAGACAAAAAGCTCTGCGAACAAAGCTGCCACAGGGATGCTGTAATTGTGGCAAAGAGAACACGAAACAATGACGACGACAGCGTTTCAAATCGAGATTCGACAGTGCGGCGGCCGTGCAGCCTCGTGCATTTTAGGGCTTCGGTTTCTGGCGCTTGGCTAAAACGCCGTTTGCAATCGTAGTATTGTAGTAGGTTCTGGCCGCCGCTGTTGGCGCTGTGTTGATGATGCTCTAGCTAAGGTGAACGCTACACTTTCAGTCAAGCTCCAGCATCCGTTCAAGCAGGGAGCAAGCATTTGGCACGCGTTCCGCACTTCCAACCAACCAAAAATTCTCAAAAAATACATGAAACGCGCACACACATTTCTAGAACGCGTTCTATCCGGTATTTAAACGCGTACACGTGTACGTTTGCGTGTGTGTGTGTGTGTGTGTGTGTGTGTGTGTGTATGTGTCAAATCAGTGCGTGGCTTTGATTCAATACGTGGCGTCGCGTGTCGTGAGCTGTGCATTGGTGTGTGTAAATTTTTGGGCAAAGCGAAAGCAAACAGAGAAACAGAGATCCGAGAGTGACAGGTTCAGGTAGCGCGCTAAACTTGAAGTCGCCTTCTGTATCCTTTGAGCTTTGAGCCGCCGCAGGGCTTCAAATCACCAAAAATAAGGCAAAGTCAACGTTTAAGTCGAAACTTGATGATGAAACTACAAACGAAAATGCAGGCTTAGGAAAATTGCTGTGTTTAGAAAATGTAAGCCTCAAACGATATCTTTAATAGAAAAAAAACAAACAAAAGAAAAATCTCACTTAATCTTTCTTTGAAAATATTTCAAGGGAATAAATTCGCTTAAGAAAATAGCTCTGAGTCCTAAAGAAAATTTAAAATAAAAACAATAAATATCAAAAACATCTAAAACAAAATCAACAACCGACATGAAAATCTAGAAAACAAAATTGTAGATCGTATAACAAAGTTTATAACAAATTTGTGCAAGAATTAAAACAAAATTTATTGCGACAAACAACTCATTGGCACATTGTGCCCCTATATTCTGCCATCGTTTAAGCCCAAAAACAATTTGGCATCGTTTTCTAAGTAAATATATAAATGTGTTTGTACATAAAAGTATTGGCAGCATTTCAAATTGGTGAAAGTTCTTTTACCTTTGGCCTACTGCTACTCTAAACTCGTTGAAAAACTAAAAACTACAAAGCGAAACCAGACCAAACCAAACAAAATTCAACTCTTCCAATAAATCAAATGGCCAAACTTGCAAGGGAAACTGTAAACTTCAACAGCCTGTAGACCAAAGGGCTTTTTCCTGCAGATTTTGCCAACTGGTCGTATGAGTAATGTTTTAAAAATTGTTTAGTTCAGTTGCATATGCTGCCTTGGCAAAATAATAAATAGTTTGTTGTTATTTACATATTTATTTAAGTGCAAATGGCCAAACAAAACGGAGTAAAAATAAAATCTTTGTGTCGTAATATTTGTTAATGTCTGTTCTTGAGGGTTTTTCGATAAATCATTTAAGTTTTGTTGAGGAAAGTTTTCAATGTTATAAGACGGATAGCTAAACAATTCTAAAGTGATTATAAGTAACCCAAAAACTAAACTTGGAAACAATGCCAATTATAAATTATCTAATAAATCTCAGGCTTTACATGCCTTTTCAAAAATGGTTCAACATTCCCATTAAAAATAAAACTTAAGGCGTTTCATGTGTAGTCAAAGCCATTAGTTTTAAATGTCGCCACAATTTCATGATTTGCACCCACAAAAAAACGCAGCATTTTGGATTTCTTGTAGATGAAAAAGTTGGTAACGCAGTTCTTCATAAAGTTTTCTCTACTATTTGATTTCATAAAATTATTGGCTGTCAATCAATTTCATGCCCCAGCTAGAAACGGAAAGAAAAACATTTCAATATTTTTAGTTTAGGCTTAGCGTGTCAGATGTGAATCGAAGCTGCGGTCTCTCGTCAATGTCTTAGGTGTTCAACTAGCTCCAAAGAACAGCTTGTATTAAAAGTAAACTCAGCAACAAACCAACTTATTAAACAACAAAGCATACGAAAATATAATCAAACTTTCTACAAACTACATTTTGTGCCGTGAAGCCTACTTTCACCCTTCCGCATCCGTCGTGTAACTCTGTGTGATGTGCAAACATCAAATACAGTGTACAACGCAATTATAAGATAAAGGTTAAAATCAAAGTGTGGCAGTCAACGGAACTGTTCAAACGACCAACTGACTGACTGACTGACTGAGTAAGCGAATGGCTCAATGATTGACTGACACCTATTCAATGGTGGGCAATGGCAGACATTTTCTATTGTTGAGCTTGGCAAGTTTTGTGCTCATCAAGTTAAATTGTGAAAATTAATCAAGTTGAAAAGGTTCGTTGGACATTTTTGAGGCCTTCGCGTGTGTGCGTGTGTGTGCGTAACGGCTTTTGTTTTGTTTTGCTTGGTTGCTTTTAGGTCGAGCAGTCAAGACGCAAGTCAACATTGAAGCGACGGTTGCGAAAAATGGCAACCTTTTTGGTTTGCATTCAAGCGGAAATTAAAGCCCTATACACAGCACAAAGCAGAAGACACAAATGAGTGAGAAAAAGAGCGCGTGAAAGATAGTGGGAAGGAGTAAGGTGGGCAGAGAGTGTGATAGCTCACACGCGCTCGAATTGAAATTGTGTCCTTGGGCCTAAAATTGACAACAAGCATAAGAAAAATGCGAGCCAAAATGCAAAAACAAAAAAAAGGCCAAAAAACCAAACTCGTGCGTTGCGTTTCCTTAAAGCAGCTTTTAAATTATTCTCTCAGATGATTTTTTGTTTTTGCGATTTTTTGTTTGTTTGATTTTATTTTTTTTTTTTTTTTTGGTTTTGTTGGGTCACACACAGTTGAGCGACAATTTTGTTGTTGTTAATGCTGGGCCTCTAATGGCAACCCTTTTTAATTAATGCACTTGCCTTTTCCGAAATAAAAAAACACCTCATTAAAACTTGTTTGTCGCCAAGGAATGTGGCCAGCTCTTTTTAAATAAAAATATTAAACGAGTTTATGATTATCCAGGGGTTTTGTTCGAATACAAAATTCTTCTTCAACGATTCCCTGACAGGTTTATTATAAATTTAATTAGCACGCAGTTTCGAGTTGTTTGAAAAATAAGTCGACGACAGTCGGCTAATATAAAAAGTCCACATAAAACTAATTAGTCTGGGCATTAAGCGAAATCAAGTAGCCAGCAGCGAGTTTGCTTTTTGAGTGGTGATTAATGTGTACTTCACTTAAATGAAACACATTTCTAAGAAAATAATATAAACTTTATTTCAATTATAGAAAGTTGCGGAAAATTAATGCGAAATGTACTTGAAAAACAACTTGAAAATTGTTAGCATGATGCAAATTGAAAATGAATTGAAATATTGCACAAGTTTTATGAGCTGTTTCTTTGACATTTCTTGCATTCACCTTAATATATTCATTGAAAATATCAACAACAAAAGTTTATTATTTATTTGAATGAATGTTTTGTTTGAAAATACATCTTTGCACTAATTGAGCTGCTGAATATGTATCTTTATCTATTTAATCTTTATTTATTTACACAAGCATGTCATTTGTGTATATTTCTTGTTGTTTTGTGTCAAACTTTCAATAACAAATCAATAATGTGTTGCATTTATTTATCTTATTTGAATTAAGTGCCAATTTTAATTGAAATTATGCCTGCAGCTAAGCTTTCAATAAATACTTTTGTATGATTTATGAGTAATCTTCAAATCTAAGAAATTATTAAAGTTGCTTTGGCCTTAAATCAAAGTGTTCAAATATTCATTCACATATTGTTCAACAACTTAATTTAGTTTTAAACTAAACAACATATCTGTTTTAAGTAATTTTTTAGAGCACCTGTCAGCTTAATCTCCAGATTGGGTGCATGTACACATAATAGTACGAAGGCCAAAGCTTACAATGAACCATTAAACGCCTTAAAAATGGCTGACAACAAAAAATCAATCAAACGTTAAATGAATCTTAAATGCCAGAAACAATCAAGTACAAGAAATAAAATAAAAAATTATTACATATATTTTTACCATTCCAAAAAAATAGCAATTTATAATAAAATATTGGGTAGTGGGTATATCGGGGATTTGATGGCTGTTTGTTGTACTATTGGCAATGGTTTGGTTTACGTCTAAATAGGTTTTGCAAGGAATTAGAAACACTCTGTGGCAGGAATAACCGGATGGAATTATTTCAACCTCAGACTCTTAGAGGAAATTAAATATTTTCTAGTCTGCGGCAGCCACATACAAAAAATTATAATTTTGTGCAGGCAAGGAAAATAAAAATAAAAAAAATCCAATTGAGATAACGTATTTTTTTTGTGTGTCACTCTGTGTTTGTGTGTGTGTGTGTGTGTAAATGTTGTGCGTGTGTATGTTAATGCCGCAGTTTGCATTTTGGGGGTATTATAAAAGAGAGAAGAAAAAAAACACTCACTGGCGAAAGGCAAAAGCGGTCACGTTAAGAGGATCTGACGGTTGGTTGGTGCAAAAAAAAAAAAACAACAAAAATTGTTAAATACAGTAGCAGAAATTAAAATAAAAAATAAAAAACAAGAAAAAAATAATGTAGCAGCAGAAGCAAAAAAAAAAATTGTGCGACATGCTAAGAGCGTTGAATTCAATTAAAAATAAAAAAAAACGAGACGGAAATAAAATTGCCAAAAGCTCATTTCGAAAATTCGTTGGCATGCTTCTTAGTGGTTTACTGGTTATAGCCGCAGTTCCGCAACGCTTCAGCAGGATTCAGCCAAAAGTTGCAAATGAATAAAATATGAAGTGATTGTCGACCGTGTAAAGCGACAGCAACAACTGTTGTTCAGAGTCTGACTTAACGAATTGTATCAATTTCCAGCGCATTTCCATAAAGTTCTCGACATTTTAATACCGAATTGTAGTTGGAAAATTTTACAACTTTATTGGAATTTTTATTGTAAAGCGAAAGTTGTTTAAGAAATTATAAGAATAAACATAAAAAATTCTTTAAAACTATATGAAATAACTCTATAAATAATCATCCTAAAATTCAGAAGATCAAAATATATACATATTAAGATACTTTTATTGTAGCTAGAAATAGAATTCAAAAATTTCTTGCTAATGAAAAGTTTTTTCTTTCTTCTTATTCTTTTACTTGACATCAGCAGCTGCAGCAACAGGAAGTCGAAAAAAAACTATCGCCACTCCTATCAACTGGAAATTTGATTCAAGAAAAGAAAAGAAAATTTAATAAAATTTCAAAGAAAAAAAAAAATCCAAAAGCCGAAAAACGAATTGCTAGTATATCAAAAGGTAACAGCAAAGGAAATCAACACGCACGCACATGAGCGAATAGTGTAGTTGTGCACGTTTAAAAGCAACAACAAAAGCAACAGCAACAACAACAACAACAACAAATCAAACAACCAACGTAGCAAACATTAAAAGTCAACGAAGCGTTAAGCGCACAGAAAAAAAAACCTAAAATAAAGAGACGAAGTGGAAACGTTTGCAACTGGAATACAAAGCAAGAAAGAACTAATAAAATACGTTATATATAAATGAAAGAGTAACGAAGTGAACGAGTATTAAAAACCTAAAAATAGTAGAAAAACCAGGTTACAAAGATTACAAGGTACAAGAGTATTATTTAGTGGCTACAGCGACTCAAGTAAAGAAAATAAGATTTGAGAGTTATTTTTTTTGGTTGTTGTTGTTCCTGTTGAGAGGGCTTATAGGACAACAGCTGACGACTGTCCCCTGTCTTGTTGCAGGGATACATGGTCGGTTTTTTTTTTGTGTTGTGTGTGTGTGTGTGCTCTTCATCGGCTAAAGTACGAAATTAAGTGGAGATTATCAGCAGATTATATTTTAATAGCATTTCAAGCTGTTGCGTTTCACGACAAACCCCAAAGGACTTCAACGGCAACAACGACAACAACCGGGCCGCTACCAGGGGACATGGACAACAACAAAACGTACATTACAGCCATGTTCTAGTTGCCCAGTTTGGAGTGTCTAAGTGCATATATAAGTGTTCGTATGTGTGTGTGTGCAAGTGCGGCTTATTGCACGATGGCCGCTTCAAGATTTTTTTCGTAGCAGTCTCAACTAAAGCAAACATAAGCGAGGTAGAAATTGAAATAAAAGCAAAGGCAAGTTATGTTATGTTGCCCAGTGTTTCGTGAGTGTGCCACGTGTGCTTACCAAAAATAGAAAAGAAAAGCAAAATAAAAGAAAATTAATATTAAATTGAAACATTCAATATACGCCGTATGGCAGCTGAGCAGACTAAAAGGAACGACAAAAGCAACAAGCAACAAGTGAGTAAAGATATTGTTAACAATAATGTAAAGATGGAAAGATTGAAGAGTTAATTGATTTGATAAGGCAAAAATGTTTTTAACACACAAAAATGCCAAGTGAAATATTTCATAGCACACTTTTGTGCGCATTAAAATTTTGTTAATAAAATGTATCAACACCTTTTAAAAAACATTTCCTTTGGCAACAAAATCCTTAATCTTACCCTTCGTCCCACTCCTGTGTCTGACCAATGTGACTGTTAATTAATGCTAACCTAAAGCATTCGCTGCGGCATATTTAAAAACACATTAGCTTCAGCTTTTTGGCTTTAGAGCCGCACACTCGAAACTAAGCGAGCCCGCAATCTAAATCCGCGAATGTCATAATTTTGTTGAAAAAGAAAGCAAAAAAACGACACATTTTGGCCAAGGGCTTAAAAAACATTAGCGTAATGCATACACATAAAAAAATGAGTAAGAAACTAAAGGCGCGCTCACATTAGAATTAAATTTCCATATACGAGTGTTTAAGCAAAAGAAAAATGTTGTAATTATTTGAAATGCTGCAGCAAGTCCTACCAAAAAAGCTTAATGTGAGCCTTGTACATATTTGGGCAAGGACTTGCGCATGTGTTGCTAATTTCATATTTTTTCGGTGGTGTGGGGGAGAGAAATGCGAATACAAAGAGACAATAATGCTGGGGCAACACTTGCTGAGACATGAAAACGTAAACTTTTGTCTAACAGCGAAGGTAGGGTGAAAGGGGGGCCAGTTGTGCTGTTATACCTGCATTATTCTGTGAGCATTCTTAACATCCTCCGCATCCTTGGTAGCATTCATAATGCGCTGCTTCTAAGCTGGCGTTTGTTGTTTTAATGCTATTTGCCTGCCTTGTTGGAATCTGTCACCAAGCTACGTGACAATACAGCTCACGGTATGTCTGTGTGTGTGTGTCTGTGTGTGTATGTTGTTTAGTGTTGTAGTGTGTGTCTGTGGTAGACCGCTACTTTGCCGCCTGACCTAAGCCAAGCTGCTTCGCCAACTTACCTGACACAAAACTTTAAACGCAAAGAATTTCATTTCAAAGTTTCACTGAACTGAATCTTGCCGCCTCTTTATACTCCCCCCTTGGTCACCTTTTGACGCACTCCAGCTGCTAACAAGTAGTACCCAGCGCCCTCCCCCCAGTTTCCTTCAAAACTGCCATGAGTTGGCAGGTACAACTTTTTGAAAATGGACATTTACGTTGCGACGTTTGGTTTTGGGCATACTCTTGATTTTGTTTTATGCTTTTGCGCTTCATAAACATTCGTACACAAATTTTTAACGATCAAAGGCACAAGGAGCTCTCAACTGTGAACTCTGGACAGTAAACGATAGACAGTAAACATTCTTCATTAATTAGCATCAGCGAAATGTCAGCGAACATAAGAAAATATTACTGATTTCCAGTTTTCTTTTTAGATTTTGATTAAAGCAAATGAAATGGGAGCGCTCTGAATTTGATAAAGTTTTTGTAAGAATTTTTTATTTCCAAATATTTCAATTAAATTTTTATTCAAAGAGCAAAATATTTCTATGCATTTATTTTAATTTTTTGTATAAAAAAAAACTTTTGATTAATATTTATAGTTTTTGTGTGTGAAATCTTTAATATTTTACCCAAAAGTTTAATGTGCGGTTTTTGCAACATTTTTTTGTTTTTATATTCCCAACCCAAGCTGAAATTGCACAAATGAAATTGCTTTCTTTTTCGGTTTCTGTCAAATAAAAATGAAATTGTTGAAATGGTTGTACTATATATATTGTATTTTTTTAATGCCGGTTTTTACTTTGTTATTTTGCTGGCGACGCGAGTATACTTATTTATGCAACAGCTGTTGTTGTTTTTCTTGTTGTGTTCGTTGTTCCTTACTAATTAAAGCGGTTTAATTGCATAAATTAAAGCCACGACGGCAAATAAAATGATGCATACGTATGCTTTTTGTTTTAAACATGCGAGTGCTGTACAAATAATAAAAAAAAAATGCCAAAAGCATTTGCCAACTGTCTGCATGATTTAAAGACCAATTTGCCCAGAGTAGCTAATTAACGTATTATAATTGAGTTGTTTTTTGATTTTAAAATTGTAATTCGAGTACTTAATTAATTTCTTATGTAAGAAGTGGGGGTTTTTTTTTTGGTTGTTGAAATATTTGATAGCTATTAAATTTTCGATATTTTTCATTTCATTTTTCTCATCAATCAACAAATAAAAATAAAAACTTTAGCTTCAAGCAATATTATTTGAAGAAGAAAAAAACTGCGCCATAAAACAATACAAACAAAGTTGATGTGAAAAAGTGTAAAAGAATGAATTGCGCACAATTTGTTCGTTTCGTTTCTTTTTTTTATCGACAGGAAATAAATGTGAGCGGCAGGAGGTGAAGAGCACCAGTAGCCAGCCAACAGGGCAGCAAATTGTAACAGAGACACACACAATGTTTTTAAAGCACTGGAAAAAGGCATCCTTGTTTGGGTAGTAAACACTTATTAGATGTCACCAAGCCGAAGGACGAGAGCAGAAGAGGAGAGTGCCAACCGTCTCCCAGCCCACGCAGCAAAGCAATGGAGCGTGCTGCTTAGGAGTATTCAACTAATAAAAATGTCAAAACGCATGAAGTTGATGACAAGCAAACGCAGAATGACAGCAGTTCCTATGAGCAGGACGCACAACGATGTTGCCACACTTGCCTCCGGGCTACAACAATTTAACGCACCTGCTGTGTGTGTGTGTGTGTGTTTGTGTTTGTGTTAGACGAGCTCAATTCCATTTTGAGGCTTATGAAATGTGCGTGGTTTAAATTGTGCTTTCTGCTTGCTTTTTAACTTAACATCATCTGCTCGCGTGGCCAAAACTTTCACAATTAAAAGTTGGCAACGAATCGATCAATTTTTTGGCTTAAATGGGATTTATCACATTAGTCCCCTATATAATATATATATATATACTGGACTTTTAATTACACCGATTTTCAGTAAGCTCACGTACACTGGAATGTCGTGGCATAATACAAATACAAAAAAAAAAACAAAAGAGAAAAAGTTTTATTCGTTTTACTTTTGCTACGTGTCCACGCACACATAAAGGCATTTTCAATAAGCGTATTTGTGTGTTAGCCAGCAGGGAATTGATCAACTTTTAGCCTTGGCCCACGGTCAAAGGTCGAACAACAAAAGTTGTTCGTGCAAAGCCGGTTCACAATGCCGGTTTAAAGTATTAATATATTATTGAATTTGATTTAACAATTTCACTGTCAAACAGCAACAGCAACAAATTCACTTCGAATATCGACTTTATAAGGGACGTTAACTCAAGTTTCCAATTCGACGCGCTGCGCACAAAAAACAAAGATAAAAAACAACATGACAGGGCGTCAAATCAATTGAAAGACGAAACGGCTAAAGAGTGTGAAATGCTTTCAATTTCGTTTGAAATGTTAAATAAACTGTGTTAAGTTGAATAGTTCAGAAATTTCAAATGAAAATGTGACGTCTAAGTATATGATTTAACTTTATACAAATCAAATTTAATTTAAAAATGTTTAACGCTAAATAAATACTTGATTAACTTTAATAAAATTCTCTTTAAAATTCGTTAAGTATTCCTGGGAATTTAATGTTTCACAAGATGTGAAATTTGATTAAAAGTTTTTTTTAACTGCCTTCAAATTCCCCTCATAAATTAAGCTCATAGTTTCTATGCATATTTCCGGCATTAGCTTAAATGTGTGGCACAAAGGCGGATACACGTGGCACACACACACACACAATGATACACATGCTCTTTATACATATTAAGTATACGCCTACAAGACAAAACGCTGCATGTTCACGCTATGTGGCCCTGGATGCTTTGGCAGCTCTTTAAACAAAACAATTAAAATGATTTTCCAAGCGCTTTCTCAGTACAAAAAATAACAACACCAAGCACACAGCTTGAGCTCTTCATGTGCTGTTTGCCCTTGTTTTGCTAGTTGTTGTTGTTTATTTAGACGCTAGCATGTATACATAACATTTAAAACAGCAGCAGCAGCAACAGCAGCAGCAACAACAAATTGAACCAACTCGCACCCCCAAAAAACGTTTAATAAACACAACAAAACAACAACAACAACAACAACTAACTAGGCTTCCAACGTCTGCCTTTCAAATTTAATGAAATGAAATGATGAGCGGTCGGGCCGGGGGGCGGGTTTGGTGGTAGGCGGCATAGGCTGAACGCCTAGTCAGCAGTCAGACAGAGAGTCGTTTTGATGTAAAGTGGAAATGAAAACAACAATAGTGAAAACAGTAAGGAAAACAATAACAACAACGAGAAGCCGTTAAAGGGAAATGTACACAAATTTTTGCATAGAAAGCGAAATGAAAATTAAATTCAACAAAGGCAAAAGACATGTTCAGCAAATTTAGTAACAAGAAAGTGAAAAGGATAATACTTAAGACACATGCTATGAAACTTTTGAAAACAAATTGTATTGCAAACAATTGAATATAATTATCGTTGGCCCATAAATGGTTAAATCATAAGAAATCATGCCTCGAGGGGGATCTGTTTAACAAATGATAAGTGAGAGATTAGCATTGTTTTACTTTTGTTAGAAGATTAGAGATAAAGAAACTTTTTAATGGGACACACGAAAAAACTTCGTTATAGAATGGATTTTTTGCCGAGTCTTGTCAATAAATTCGTTACAAGGAAGTTCGACTGTACTACTCTGCAAGTGTATTCAAAGTTGAACTCAATCAAACTAATCCGTCAAGCATCACTTTGAAATTTGCCAGACATATTCATATTGCTTGTTTGCCGCCGCAATTAATCCTTTTGACACTTCGAGTGCTTTAAAACCCAAAAAAAAATAACAAACACACACACACACACACACACAAAGTCAAATTTGACGCATTCATTTTTCATGCCAAGGGCAAAAAGTTGGTTGTGTCAAAATTGTTGCTTGTTTTTGGCTGCCTTGAAGTGCCTTTTAGTTAAGCAAATTTTAATGCGTGCACAATTAATTCAACAACAGCGACAACAACGAGTCCCGTTTTGCCCGAAGAGTCCTCAACTTTGTTGCCAGCTAACTTTATATTTTCGCTTTACTAATTTGCATACACTACAAATTGCCGAGCAGTTTTTTGTTTAAACCCTGTTCTGTATTTACTTTTTTTTATGGTAGTCTCACGTGCGTGGGAATGGGAAAGTTTTTGCGGCCGCAGTTAATGTCAAATGCAGTCATTTAACTGCAGCCATTCTTGTTTGTTGTTGTTGTCGTCAATTGGCAACAAATTTGTTGCAAATCCCGCGACAAAGGCATGTGTGTGTGTGTGATTAATCTGCATACCCTATCGTCTCATCCCATTAACGGAAGTTAAAGGCCACATAAACGGAATGGAATGCAAAAAAATGCAACAAAAAAAAAAGTCGTGTAATTAACGTTAAGTGCTGATTTGTGAGATTCATTTACTGTTGTTTACAGAGTTCCCTGTGCTGCATTTGAATAAAGTTTTTATTGATTGCACTGAAAGGGCGCATTAAGGCGATAAAAGCAAAGTTTTGCGATACCCTGTACATAATATTTAATGGCTGTTTAAGGACATAACAAAATTGATTGAACTAACCCAAGAATAAATTGAATAAAAACCAAATATTTTCAGATTAATTTCTTAAATAATAGGAAAAAGCTATACTGGCCTTTTACAGAGTATCAAATACTCTGTTTCTACAGCAACAACAACGATTCGCTTCTTTTTTTTAATGCAGCTTTCAAAGTTGTATTCAACGCTGTTATTTATTTAAGTATTTTATGCAATGCCATGGATAATCCGGAAACAGAAAAAGAAATCATGTAAAATGCTACAAAATTAATGCCACATACAAACGAAAAAAATTTTAATTGAAAATTAAGTTGATATCCAATTTGTGTTCATGCTGTTCACAAAAAATTTTATTCAGTCATAGTAGCCTTATTGGAGGCTAATGCAACATATCCGGTTTATTTTTTATGACTTATCTATGAAGATTTTTTTCTATATATTTCTAGTTGGCTTTTGTTTTAACTAGTAAAATAGAAAATCATTTAAGCATGGGGTAACAAAATGGAAAAAAAATTGAATACTTATATCATTCACTTTAATAGCGCAGAAATTCCGGGATTCTAGCAATAACCTTTGTTGTGTTTATGATTTTTGCTTTTAGTGTAAATAAAATAAACATTTGTTAGCCAATTCAAACGAATCTAACATTAAACAACTGAAAAGCTTCTGGTTTTCTATGTTTCCACACACACACAACTTAAACCCAATTAATTATCATTGTTTAGCTTTTTGTATCTTGTATTTTATTTATGTTTCTGCGACAATTAAATGCTTACGTTAAAATTAATGCTCGACGCGTATTGCAAACTGTTGTTAACTATCTTTAAATGTCAACTGACACAGTTAAACTGCTCTTTGGTTCACTGCCCCCCTCTCTCCCTTCTCATACAGTTCAACCACTGAGTGTACCCCTAAAAATGCTCTACATACATTACACTTAAATGCCAGCCATATACAATCGTCTATCTGTCTAACTGACTCTGTTTGTCTGTCTGTCTGTCTGTCTTTTTACTCCCCTGCTCCACTCTGAGTGTTCTCTGTTTGTGCTGGCAGCTGCCACACACTCTGCATAGTTTTATAACGCAGAGAAAGAACGAGAGAGAGATAGATTCGCACACTGAAATTACGTGACACATTTAAAAGTAAGCAGAACTAATGTCATAGCCTGTTCAGAGAGCTTGTTTAGTTACGTGCAACGGGTAGAGTGGGGGGAGGGTGATGATGCGTAGTGGCTGTAGCATCATCAGCATCATGGAGGGGGGTAAAAAAAAACAGCCCAGCCCAAACACTTTAGATGTCATTGTACCGCATTTAGATTAAGTTGCTCTCCGCAGCCAAAACATAACACACGCAAGAGGAACAAGAACAATCCTCATCCACATTCTTGTCCTAAAGCTACACAGAAAGAACTTAAACTCTAATGCTTTTTAAATAGATAACAGTTGAATTCTGTATAGAACAAAGTAATTTTGTTTCAGTGTACTTACATTGTTACATTGCCCGACTTGTTGGTGTCACTCAAGTTTCAGATGAAAAGATTTCTGGCTTTGCTCTTGTAAATAATTGTCTATGTAAAACTATACACAACAAGAGATATCTGACATGATTTCGTTCTCCCATTTTCCCACTTACCCACCTCTGCATAATTTAAGTGTACATTTATGTTTAAACGGTGGCTCGCAAAGTTTCACGCTGTTACCATTAAATATTTATATACTCTGGCCAAATATTTAATTGTCAAACAGAGTTGCAGCAGAGCCAAGTTATATTTGCTGGCCAAAATTCATGAACAAATATTGTATGTCACGGTTAGGTTCCCAACTTTTATGTCAACAATATTCATCAATTAAATTTATGACGTCGATGATGATGATTTGTTTTGGTCCACCCTAATTTACAACCCTGCTGTGCGTTGGTAACAGTGCTTGAAAATGTTGCAAATTTAATAGTTTAATCGCTCGGAAATCAACAAGCAAATAAGCCCCACTCCACTACCAAACAATTCAAATACAAATTGTGCATTTCCGTTTCTATTGCGTTCTCTCTCTTTCTGGCACGCAGCCATAACTGATTAGCGTTGCCAGTTGTTATCAATTTGCAATTAGGCAGCGCATTGAACATTGCCTGCCTGCCTGAAAATGTGCATGTCTGAGTTTTATGCACAAAAAGCATCTGCGGTTTCTGCGCATTTCGTTGCGGTTGCCACACAATCCCTCCTTATTCTGCTCCCGCCACCCCATATATCCTTGGGGCTCTCAATGGCGCGAATACCCTGCAGTTATTTGGAAAGTCAGTAGCATGAGGCTGCTTCGTTAAGCTTTTGAATGAGTATTTTCATAATTAATTAATTAATTAATTAAATAAATTCGTATTTTTAGCATTATTTTGAAGAATATTCTGCTTGTAAAAGTGTTTCTGTTTGAATAAATCCATAGGAACATTTTTTTTGTTGTAAAGCTGACAATTCAAAATACAATTCTAAAGTTTCCTCTGTGTTTTTCATGCTATATAAAAAGTCTTAAATTGGCTTCATTACTTAAAAAGTACGAACGATATTTGAGACATGTTTTGTTATGTTATATCCCTAATAAACATTTGTCGGAAAAGCTGAGTTTGTCAAAGCGGATACAAACTAGTAGTACTAAGATAAACGACGACTGACAATAAGGCAAAATCAAATTGAAATTGTAAATTGAAACTAGACAAAGTGCAAAGCTGCATGCCAGGACTAAAGAAATCAGAGCTGGTTTCTTCATTTTATTGTCGTTGTAGTTGTGTTGTGTTGTCGAGTTGTGTTGTTGTCGATTTGTGTTATACAACCTTATCATGCTTATATAATTTGCAAACAACACACACACACGTACACACACACACACACACATCCTTGCTCGTATGCTCGCATGCGATAAAGCTCAAGTAACAAAGCTGACTGACTGACTGTCTCCATATCCATATCCATATCAAGGATAACGAGTACGATGTCGTATCAAAAGTTATTGTGGCAGGCGGCAAAGTCTTTGCCAAGGATTATCAAAGTATTAGATAATGCGAGTAGACAGAGACGACGAACATTATGCACTGAACAAAATCAAGCAACTGTCGCCTTATTTTTATGTTCGAAACGCTATTCTTTTTTTGAGACAAAAAAGTGCCTCAAATTAATAACTTACCATTCTTAAATTTCTACAATCAACAGCCAATTTGATAAGCTTTAAGTGTTTTTTTAATATCTAGCTCAATTTGCACAGTATAGCTTTAGCTTTAGCAAAGCTTTGACTGTAACTTTGCGCACTTTATGACGCCCGTTGTCTTTGCCAAAATGCCTTCGGGGGCTCATACTGCTACATGCGAGCTGAGAGGCTCGGCAAGTTGGCGCGTCATAAAATCTCCAAGCTCCCCACAAAAAAAATAGGAAACTCACATGCATAAGTGAAAGACAAAAGGCGCACAGAAAACAAAAGAAGTGAAAAAAATGGCATGAACAAAAAAAAAAACAAAAACCAGAAAAGAAAGAAAACTACAGAAGCCACGACACTTGAGCAGCAATGACAACGTTTGCTGTTGATAACAAGGCACAGAGAACAGGACACCAAACCACACATATATCTCCATCTCTCTCTTTGTCGTTTGCTGTCCGCCGGAAGTGCTCGGGCGTGTAGCTTGATAAGCAGAAAGCAGCAGCAGTAGTAGTAGTAGTAGTAGTAGTAGACCAAGAGTGGCCAAGAACTCAGGACGCAGTTCGGCGACAAGTAAGAAGTGGAATTATTAACTGCTATTGCACTTTCGAGTGCTCCCTGGCGCCTGCACTCCTTGTCTCCCGCTTGTTGAATTATGTCCTTGGCGCACAGTGCGGAAATGCATCTAGCAGCAGCAGCTTCATGTGGCACAAGCTGCAACTGCAACTGCAGCTGGAACTGCAGACACAAAAAGCACTTGCTAAATAAAAGAGGAAAAAACGCTCAGTGGCATACCGAAGACTGTATACACTTTCGATACGAAAACCATCGAAGCAGGTTAACATTCGATAAGAAAACAAAAATAAATGTTCAAATGTTGAAAGTATTTTATTTGATAGCTAAAAACTGAAAATACTTGTAAATTTGCTATGATTTTTTTTTTTTTTTTGAATATTTAAGGTTTTCTCGTTGAAGAACTCATATTCCAACAGATACCCTTGAACAGAGCTTCTTAAACAGATTATGGAATATATATAAACACTTAAATAAGTTAAATAACAAATATAACTCGAGTGCAGAACATAAAACGTAAGCCATAAACGAAATATGCTTGCAGTAAAACGTTTCAATTGACATCAGATTTTACGATCAACATTTTATTTTCACTCTGCCAGAAAAACGCCCCCCGTTAAATCACGTAAAAATAAACAGCAAGAAGAACAAATTTGTACTAACATTTCGAAGGCAAAAACTAAAGTTTTGCCATGCTGGCCATGAGCCAGCAATTGGAACTGGAACTTGCGCTGTGAGTTTAGAGTTTAGAGTTCGGGCCAAAGTTCCATAAACGTCAGTCAAGCATTGATTTCGGCAAAACAGGTTAGTTTTGTTGCTAAACTTTTGTTGTGTTTGTTGCTGCTGTAATTTGAAATATGTTTCATATTTTTCTGCCATTTTTGGCATTTGTTTGGCCCGCAGCCAAACCATTTGCTACGCTGCGTATGCGTAATATTTGAAGTATGTTTGTGGGTTTTGAGGGGCTTGCTATAATTATGGCCACATATGGATCATGTACAACTGTCTGGCAATTGTTTGCCCAAATTGCCACTCGTTGCACGCTAATAACGTGGTTTTACATAATTATAATTTGATGGCCAACGCCTAATTGAATCTGAAGTTGATGAGGGCGTTGGTAAACAAGCTCTGCTTTTTTGCTATCTACAATTGCGTGTAAAGTTATTTGAATGGAATTTCGAGCAGGTGAATTTAATAATATTAAATCTATAATAAAAAATTCAATAATCTGCTATTGTTTCATTTTTTAATTTCAATTATTTTAGGAACTTCAATTTATGAAACTGATATTCAATCATTGCATTTACCAAAAACAATTTTCAATTAAAGCAAAATTTTAATATCGAAAATCCTCAAAAAAAAAGGTAATAGAGAAAGGAAATAAACGTATGAAAATATCAAATAAAAAACATTGGCTCCACATCATCATTGAAAAAGTGGCTTAACTATTCAATTTTAAAATCTTTTTGTTAATCGCAGGTGGCGTTAAATTAAATATTTCATCACAAATACTAGTTGAAAGAGAAAACGAATCATAAAACAGAAAAATTCTTTGTACTCAGATTAATTGAAATTAAAATGAATTTGATATCTTTTTGTTTTAATTCAAAATTGGCTGATTTTTTTCAACAAAATTTCATGTTTAAAGTTGATATTTAAGTTTATTTTTCAAACAACTTTCTACACCCCATTCAGATACCGTCCGAATTGCTTGATTCATAATTCACTTTTTTCAATCACTTTTCCATTGCTAACAAATCAATGAAGAGCAAAAACCAATAAATATTTATACGTTTTCTTTATACATTTATTATTTCTGGTGCATCCTATCGTTTGCAGCTATTTGTGTTCAATTCATTAGACTCGGCAAAGACGTAGAAAATGTTAATGATTTCCGTCAACAATGCCAAACAAATAATGAAGCAAACACAAAAATGAAGAAAAGAAAATGTAAAATGGTCTCGTTGATTCTTGTTTTTTATGTCTCACTTTTGAAATAGTAAGCGAAAATAGAGGAAGAAAATTGAGCGAATTTTTCAATGTGTTAATGTCGAGTCGCTTGCTAACAAGTCGACAAACAAAGCAGTAATAAAATAGAGAGCGCAAAGAACAAATGATGGGCAGCCATTGAGCAATGAAATGAAATCAACACCATTATTATTTCTAGCCACGCCCCAACCTCCTTCGTCATCCGACGGCGCCCCCTATGGGGCACTTGTCTTGCAGCAAGCATCTTCATTTGCAGTTTGTCTTTTGCCGTTCAACGCCTTCGGATTTTTGCGTTTCATTTATTTTTTTTTCCCCCAAATGAAATTTAATTGCAAGAAATAACAAAAATGATAATGCTCCGAAAACGGCGAAGTGGAAGACGCAACAACAGAGTAAAATAAACAAAAAGCAACCGCGAACAACGTTTAATTCATTTGCATTGCTTTTACTCTTTCTCTCTGTCTCTCTCTCTCTCTGCACTTTTTTGCCATTTGTCTCTCCCACGGCTGTCATCAGCGAAATGAATAAATAAAAAAGGAGAGTGTTTATCATCTGGCTGTTGGTTTATGTTTGCTGGAGTTTCGTAATTGGACTGAGATTTTATTGTCTTCAGCTGGTGTAAAGTGCATGCCAAATGCGTTGATTTTTGAATGAAAAAACAATAATAAAATTATACTCAGAATAAAGAAAATAATCACAAAAAATATTTATAAAAAAAATCATGCAGTTGACATGCGAAAAAATATTATGAAAGGATGCGCTTTTGGCGCTAAAGTAAAAGAAAAATTAATTAAAATTGTTTTGTATTAAAAAAAGAATTTCAACTACATATTTAAGGTCCTTATCGTATGAAGATATTAGAGCTTTTTACTGTGTTTGATGCTGAAAAAGTTTCCTTCATAGTTTTTTTTTTGTTTGGGTAGCATTTTTTTTTTTTTACTTTGCAAAGCCAAAACTATTAATATTCAAACAATGTTTTATTGCTGCTCTCATTTAGTGTTTTAATTGGCTTTGAATTGCTTGGCAGCTCAAATTGCAATAACCTCACGTGCCACATGCCATATGCCACATGTTAAGCAAACTCAACAGTTGAGTTAAGTTATGTTCATTTTCAATTTGCATGGCTAACATCAGCCGGTGTTTATGGCCAAAATGCGTGGCTCAACAACGAAAGCCAAAAACTTTCATAATTCATGAGCGCCGCACTAAACCGGAAACTGTGCTGTGGCAAAAGCAAAGCGACTAAGTTGCCGCAATGTAGAGCGACACTTAAATTTTTGCAAATTTGTGGCTGGCAAACAGAAAATTATGTTTTAACAACTTAATAAATGGGGCCACTGAGCCACACAGAGAACAAAGACAACATTTGAATACTGACCGCATAAAGCTGTGAAGGGGAGGGTTGGGGAAGGTGTAGTAGAGAGGTAGCAGCAGCAAGTGCCTCCATTTGGCGCAGCTTTCAACTGATGGCTGGCTGGCGAATGAAGCGTGCAGTTTGCGTCATCATCAACAAAATCCGCTCGCTTTTTATTTGCTTGCCTCTTGTTTGGTTTGTTTTTTTATTTGTGTTTTATTTTTATGACATTTCAGGGACGAATTTTGTGGAGATTGGGCGAATTTATATAATAATCATAAAAGCTGGAGAACATGACCGTTGCGGCAGTGCTGCGATTTATTTGTATTTGTAGAGTGTCTGTTGCCTGAGCTTTTCTTTTTTCTCTCTTTTATATATTTACAAATATATATATATGCTGCCAATTGATTTGACTGACAGAGGAGTAAAAAAAACATGGTTGGTTGGTTTAAAGGGGGCGTGGCAGGTTAGTGCATGGCTTGGGAATTGTTTTGTGCGCACATGGCGCATAAAACCGTAACATTCGTAAATGGACGACTCGATGTGGTTCACTTTATGAGCCGGCAGATATACATACATATATATTTATTTTGTCCCTTTTATGACGAAACAAACCAACACACACACGACGCCAGATTCGATAATGGACATTGCTGGTTGAGAGTAGGGAAGCGTGAGGCTGTTAAATCAGAAAATTGTTGCAATTAAAGAGCAAATAATGAGCGAACATTCAGTAAATTAGCAAAGGGGGGAAGTCGAGTAATGAAAGGTATTTAAACAAGTGACAAATACAACAATTAGGGACAGCCCGACTCGAAGATACCCTGAACCCAGTTGCAATCAATATTTTACTCCTTGCGCCCCAAAAGTATGCTTCAAATAATGATCGATTCAAACAAATCTAAAAACTGAGTTAACTTGACGTTATCGGTGTTTCTAACCCGGTTTGGATAAAATTTTGAGAAAAGTTCTATCGTTACTCATTACTTCCACCCTCGTTTTTACACTTTCCAATTTCGATATTTTTTGTAATCGATTCCATGTGTATATCGGAAACCAGAATAGTTATCGATACAGACGGACAGACAAAGGGCGGACAGACGGACTTGGCCATATCAACTCGACTATTGATGCTGATCAAGAATATATATACTTTATGGAGTCGAAGATGCTTCCTTCTGCATGTTACATACTTTTTCACAGAACCATTATGCCCTGTTTTACTCATTTTATTGGTTCAAGGTATAAATATAGATTGAAAATTTTAATTTTCAAAGTGAATGAAACAATGAATTTAATATCAATCAACGATTTTTGAGCTGTTGCTTTATCAAATCAGATCAGTTTTGACGATAATTGAAAAGCTTTCCAAATGGTTTTTTCGACTGAAAATATTTTAGAAAATATTTATTACAAATAGAACAAATTCTAAGTGCATTTCGTAACACTCTGCAGAAATTTTTATATATATTTTTTTTTAAAATCAATTTCATCATATTTTTTATTTTTGGAGAGCATAAATCCCATACATATAGATTTATACCTTTTACACCGTTGCTTTTTTATGCGTTTTTTTATATTCAGAGTTCGCTTTGGCAAATTGAAAATTTCCGCAAACCAACCAAGCGAAACATTTGCCAATTTTTAATACCAGCCAGGCAAAAAGCAAATCAACAAATAAAGTCAAAACTTACAAAATGAATGGAAAAAATGTCATTTAATCAAAAAAACGTAACCTAATTTTTTCATCAATTAATATTATGATGCTTTTGATTTTGATTGTGAGAGCGAATCCTTTTGTTCTATGCATGACTAAATAGCCCTTGCGTTTCCAAACTCTTTGCTCCTTTCTCGTGCCCCTTGCCACTTGAAGCTGTCAATTACATTTTGGCTGGCGTTCCTTTTGAACAATATTTTCCCTACCATCCCATTGCCCCCATATAGTATTTTATGGTCCATCCATGTCAAATTCATTTTCATGTGCATGCATGCGAAATTTCGTTCGCTTCTCCTGTTTTTTTTTTGTCTTTTCCTTTTATTATCTTCATGTTTTTTTTTTATTTGGCAGTTGATTAACATTTAAATTTGGTTTTTGGACAATTCCGGGATCATGTACTTTGTACTGCATTTGACAGTTGTGTGTGCGTGTGTGCGTGAATGTGGCTTGCCACCAAAATTCCCTTCTCTTCTCTATACACGTATGCCTTGTCCCCTCCGTCTCTGTTTATGACACAGAATATTCAATTGTTTTAAGCCATGTGCCTTGGCTTGCCCGTAAACCTGAATGTCGGCTTGCTGCTGTTTATTTTATTGATGGTTTTGCTTTTGTCAAAGACCAATTTGCATGTGCCGATTGTTCAAAGTGATCCTTGGAAACGTATTGGTGTGAAAGGAGAACAATTAGGCTGACCTGTTAGGAGCAGAATTTGAGCTCATTGATCTCGTTATCCGTTTTCGCAGTGAATCGCTCGTTTATTTTTATACTCGATACCGAAGGTAAAGAGTATATTGGGTTTGTGCAATGTCCGTCATGGTGTCTGTCCGTCTGTCCGTCTGTCCGTCCGTCCGTCTGTCCGTCTGTATGTTCGCAACTTTTTTCCACACCTTTCAAGTTAGAGACTTCAAACTTTGCAAACCCCTTTACCTATGGCATAGTAAATTAAAGTGTCAAGATTGGAGTTCTACGATAACTAGGGGGCTGGCAAATCGATAAACTCGATAATGCAAAATCGATAGATCCAGCTATTTCGCAAGCCCTTACAGCTAGAACTACCAAATTTGGGGAGAAAATAGCTACTAACAATCCCCAAAAAACTGCATCAAAAATTTTGGAGCCACGCCTACCCATTCCGCCCCCAGCCCCCCCGCAGTTTAACACTAAAAATGCATATATCTTCTACAGTTTTTGAGCTAGACCCACCAAATTTAGTGCCAAGATAGGTGTTGACGATCTCCAACCAAATTCATAAAAACTTTGGATGCCACGCCCATCTATACTGCCCTATCCGCCCTCAACCACCCCAACGCTTCGCTAAAAACGGTAGTGCGTGTATCTTCCATAGTGTTTGAGCTAGAGTAACAAAATTTGGTAGGTAGATAACTGGTAACGATCCCCCAAAACCTGCATCAAAGTTTTGGAGCCCCACCCACCCATTCCGCCCCCAGCACCCCCGCAGTTTAAGAACAGAAATGCTTATATCTTTTACAGTTTTTGAGTTAGAGCCACCAAATTTTGTGCCAAAATAGGTGATTATAACCCCCCAAAAAATTCATAAAAACTTTGGATACCACGCCAATCCATACTGCCCAAGCTGCCCCAAACCGCCCCAATGCTTCACTAAAAACGGGAATGCGTGTATTTTCCAAAGCGTTAAGGCTAGAGTCACCAAATTTGGTAGGAAAATAGCTATTAATGATCGTCAAAAAACGGCATCAAAGTTTTGGAGCCACGCCCCCCCGTTTCCCAGCCCCCTGCATTTTGAAATCAAAAACGCCTATATTTTCCACAATTTTTGAGCTAGAGACGCCAAATTTGATGCCAAGATTGGTGATGAAGAAACCCAAAAATTTTGGATGGCGGCCCCCACCCATACCACCCCCAGCCCCCCCTTCACCATATTCTACTAACTTTGAGCTAGAGTCACCAAATTTGGTATGAGGATAGCAATTAACATCATAAATAGATCTGCAGCTAAACTTTGGACGCCACGCCCCCCATACCAGCCCCCAGACCCCAGCCCCCCTTCCACCATATTCTACTAACTTTGAGCTAAAGTCTCCAAATTCGGTTTGAGGATAGCTATTGACATGATACATAGATCTGCAGCAAAAATTTTGATGCCACGCCCCCATACCGCCCCAGCCCCTACCTTTAACAAATTTTGAGCTAGAGTCACCAAATTTGGAAGGAAGATAGCTTTTTGGCATCCCCATCTGCATCAGACAATCGTTGAGGCAGCGTACACCCCTGCCGTATCCACACACCATTGCAATCAGCTCTCTTTTAATCTGTTTTACTACTGGTATCGTGTATACCGCAGTCGGGTGCGTCCGACTGCAACGTTTCTACTTGTTTATTTAAATCTTGTTAAACAATTCATTTCTCTAATCTGTCGCATTTGCTCTTGATGCACTTTTAATCTGTGCTCAAGTTCTTGTCGTTACATTTAGCCTGAAATCGAATGCAAATCGCATTTGCGAATGCAAATTCCGTATGATATTTTAAACAAAATCGGATTCGTCTGATGCCACTACGATTACTTCTAACGACATGTCAATGCAATTTGAAAGTAATAAAAAATTGAATAAGGGTCGATGTTATCCAAAGGGAAAGGAAATATCTCTTAATATATATAAAAATATATATATATAGATATATATCTTTATTCAATGATATGATGCGAAGCTGCTTGCCTGTTGATTATGCTCTCTGACTCTCTTCTCTCTTGATTATGATTACGATTATGATTATGACCTTAGCTGCGCGTTGCGAGAGAGATGTGTGTTGCACTGTGTGGGTGGGTGGGTGCTTCGTGTTTTGATGTCCTTACCAGACATTGAACCGCATTAAACTATGCATAAATACACATTGCTTTCCTTGCCGGCGTCGTCGCCGTCGCCGTTGTCGTCACATATGCCCCCTAAAGGCACTTGAGGCAACACAAGGGGCGTTTGGAGGGTTATGGCAAATGCAATTTGATGCAGACATTACGACTACATGACGATTTTATCGTCGAGTGTTGTGTGTGCAACCAAACACACACACAGACGCATCTACATATGGCTTACTGTTGCTTGAACTCTTCAGACAGCAGTAGATAACACTCACACACATGCACTGAGAGAAATATCTTTATCTATATGTATATGCAGCATTATTGCAACTGCATAGAGTGCTTTGGTCGCCCCCGTCCCCTGCGCCAGTAGTCTTTGCCTTTTGCCTTTCGGTGATGCACTTAAATATTTGCATATAAAAAAAAATAAAAAAACTACATTTTGCTCATAGTATGTTGGAAATATGGTAAATGGTGTAGAAGTTTGTTGGCGGCTTCTTTGCAGTTGTAGTTTCTGTCGCCATTAACAACAACATTAACAAAATCCATGCCATAATCAACACGTACTTACATAAGTCTGGTAGCGGGGATTTGATATACATACATAAAACCGACTGCTATTGAAGCTTGTGATGGGGTAAGAAATTGCAGTGCATTTAAATGCACAGTTGAAATGCCCCAAACATTGTAAATTCAGCAAAAGTTACAGCTCTGATTTCAAACTTGTTTTTCCAACTTTTGTGCATAAGAAATTGATTAATTACATTTATATCTAAGACAGAGACAAAAGCAAAAATTGGAAAACTATAGAACTGAATTAAGTTACTTTAAGTATAAGAAAAAACTTATATAAAAACTGATTTAAGTTCTTTTTGTTTTCAAAAGTTGAAGCGCTTGAAAACTCAACCTTAACAAAAATAAATGTTATAGTTTGCATATAGTTAAGATAAGGGCCGAACTAAGTTTTTCAAACTCATCATAAATAAACAATAAAAAAATATTATACGCCCTTTAACTTGACGACCTTGGCTAGGAATTCATTTTGCCTTTTCCAGCTGTTCGAAGGCATTTTATCATTTGCTGTGTTTTTTTTTGTTTGTATTAAATGGTTTTTTTTGGTGCTCTAGTTTTGTTGTTGTTGAATTTGCCGGCTGTCGACTATTTCAAGATGCAAATGTCCATTTAACTGAGATTTATGGCACATGGTCAGATTATTTATTGCCATTTATTTTATTTACACGCTATCTGAATTCGAGCACACGAGCAACCTACACTCCCCGCACCAACCCCCCCTCCAACATTTCTTCACTCAAATTTATGGCGTATGCGTAATATCTGTGTGTTTTTATATATATAGTTGGCCTAAGCAGAATACAAATAAAATTTATACAAATTATTATGGGCTTTTGGATTAAGAGAGGACCAAAAAAAACAAAAGTACCTGCAGTTGGCCCATTTCAATTGCTGTGGGGATTTGTTTTGACGCCCTGCGGGTCATTTTATCGTATTTATTGGCATCGCTCTCTCTGTCTCTATATTAAACACATAAATTCTTGGCGTGCGCGGTTGCAGGTGCAATTCCACAAACACAAAAACAAACCAAACCAAACTAAACCAAAAAAACAAAAGCAAAAAATCCAACAACACAGCCGGAATGTAAATAGCTTAATAAAATTTTGAGCTGGACACAAACAAATTCGCGTTTCAAAATGTACAACAAACAAGTAATAAAGTGACTTCTAGATACCCTGTAAAACATGTTCAAACAACAATCAAATTTTAATGGTTATGTTAAAAGATTTTACATGCATTAAATAATTTACTAAAGGGTATCAAAAAATTGTCTATACTTTTTATACTTTGCTGAAACATAAACCTCAGTGCATAATGAAAGGGACATAAATTTGCTGGCTGGCTAGGCAACGTGCGCTAGTTTTTACCCGGCTATGATTTTGTAATAAAAATGCATTTTTATTACTACGAAAATAAATTGCATTGAATGCTGTTTTTTTTTTCTTTTTGTGTTTAAAACCATTTTCGAGTTGTTTGCATAACTAGCTGCTACAAGTGGGGTTAGGGGGGGGGGGGGGTTTTGGCTGGCTTTGTAGTTTTCGGGCTAACGTTTAAAGCGGACCATTTTAAATATTTGTATTAAATACAATACGAAAATGGTTTGACTTTAATAAAACATTTCATTATAATGCATTGCAAATCAGTGCGAATCGTTAATTATATACATAAATAGTAATTACTCGAGCTAATTCATGCTTAATGTAGTCAAAATGTATTGCTAATTACCTAATGGCAGCAAGTGGCGTATACGTAATGTGAATTAATTGTTTGTTTTTTTCGCAGTTAGATCGATGAGCTGCGGCCTGATTAGGAAATTTAATAACTCAAAGAAGCTGCAAAAAATGCTAGAACTTTTATTTGATTAAAGATTAAAGCTTAAACATTTTTGATCTGAAACACAAAGCTTTAACAAATGAAACTGTTGCATGCCTTTTTTTGGTTGTTGTTTTTATAGTGAATGAAAAAGGCCAAAATTCAAAATGGCGTCTAACACAAATAACAATTACATCAAAGCCCAAATACAAAAAGCTACAACAACAACAACAGCAATCATGTCAATCCTTTAAAACTTTTATTGCTCATTCGAGCATAAACCAAAAAAAATAGACAAAATAAATATCATAAAAAAAACGGGAAACACAAATACACCATGTAGGTGTATGTGTGTGTGTGTGAGTGAGTGTGTGTGTGCATATGTGGCGACAAGCAATAACAACTAAACTTATATGCTTTAATGGCTTAGACTTTCAGAACTTTGAATGGCTGCTGGCAAAAAGACCGACGACAAAATGGGATAGGACAGGACAATGTTATCCTTTTTGCCTTTCGCTGCGCAAACCAAGTCAAATGGATATAAAGGCAAACCCTCTCGCCCAACTGGCTGCATATGTTTGGCTTGACTTGCGTCTGCTTAATGCGCAAAATATTGCGATGATCAATAACAATCGCCAGAACCAAAACCAGAAACAGAGTCTGAAGCCCTCGACTCATGGTTATAGCCGGGGCTCAGTGCTGTTTGCTATTAGCCGCGTTAGCATCTATCAGCCATGTTGTTATCATGTTTGGCGTCATTATTGTTGTAATTTATTAACGCATACACACACTTACACAATATTTCTACGCATACGCCTTCGCATCGGGTGTGGTGTTTATTTTTTTTTTATCATTACACGAAGTGAAATCTACGACAAATGCTTAGCAAAATACACCAACACACGCACACACGCACACACACACACACATGCATACTTATTACCACTTCCTGGTTGTTTCGGATTTTGTTCGTTTGATATTTCAATTATGGTTGATTCATGATTTATAATTGAATGCCAGCTTGTGGCCAAAAAGCCAAATCAAATCGATAAGGCCAGGAACGCAAAAAATATAAAAATTAAATGAACATAGAAATGCCACAAAGAAAGCAAATAGAAAACTCGGCTAACAATGAGTGTAAATGTTAAATAAAAGTAGAAAAACTCCTACATTTCCTCCAGCTTAAAGATTTATTATCTTAATCAATAGCTACTCAATAGAGATCTATGCTTGCCTCAATTACCTATTGCACTTGACTGCAAACAGAACAGAGTTTCTTTCAAACTCACTTGGCCATTAATTTCGCTTGTGCATCCTTCTACTTCCACCCAGCCTTCCTCCCTGCCCTGTTGTTAGCTGTCAATTGCAATGTTGCCGCCCGGTGTCTCACATGCAGATGCTTCTAAGCATTCTGTTAGTGGAGCACTCGCCAAATTGCAACACTTGATTGACTTTCACAGCACATTTATTTCTGAGGATGTGGCAGCGGCTGCTGCTGCTGCTGCTGCAGTGTTAGCCAAGTTTTCAACGACTTTGGCCAAGTTTTTACAACTGAAAGCAATTCCTTCTTGGCAACTTGTGCAACTAGCCTGGGCGGCAACATAAAGTTGCACCTTTAAAAACCAAAGGCTCAAAACCGAAGCAACTCAGCAACCTCACACGTGTGTTTCCCAATTTACTGCAATCTTCCATTTCTTTCAGACTTTTGCTCTCCATTTAATGTGGAACTATTCTTGGTTAGTTTACTTTCGGTTTTAGTTAGCAATAAAATGTAATTTTATGTGATTTTTCTCTTTTGTGTGTGTGTGCGGCTTGCCTTGAAGAAAACCTAACGAATTGCAAATTGATAAATTGATTTGCAGCCATGTCTTGTGGCTGTGCCCCATACATTCATACATACTTGCAACACGCTTCTTTCTTCACTCCCACAACGGTTTTATGTTGGCAATACTCAATGCCTGCCACGCTTCGACAATTTGTTACGCCACAAATGCCGCCTGGAAGCCGTTCCGGTATTTATAAATGTGTGTGGAAAAGTGTGTGAGTGTGTGTGTGTGTGTATGATGGGTTGAACTAGGTTGATGATGTAGCTGAATTTAATACCCTTTACAAAAAATTTATTTTTTCTTAAGAAAAAAAACAATAAAAAACTTGCTATAAAATTCGTAAAATTAATTTGCTAGATTTAATATTAAACAATTAATTAAAAAAAAATATTTTAATGCATTAAAAATTAATTTAAAACTAAAGAAATATTCAATTTCATTTAATTTTTTTGGCAAAAAATTATAGCTAAAATTCCATAGTATTTCCTTATCTGGTATTCCTCACCATAACTTATAGGTTCGCTATTTCGACTGGCGGTGCTTTTGATTTAAGGGTTTAACTTGCTGTTGTTGTTGTTGTTGTTGCTGTGTAGGTTGAATTTCTCTCGCCTGACCCAATTGACGACACTTTCGATTGGCTGGCGGCAGCACATGTGGCTGCTATTTTCTTTATATGCTATATGTACTATAGTAGTACCGACTATAAACCAAATCGCTATATCTTTTGCGAGTAGGACTGCGACAATTTTTTATTGCCAGCCACTGCTGCTGCTGCGGCTGTGGCAAAGCCTTGGCATTCCCATCTCGACTCGACTCGACAGTTGTTTTTGAAGTTTTAGCATAGCCTTTTGGCATGCTTTTGGGGTTTCTCCGTTTGGCGGTTTTTTAGCTCTCTATAAGTTAAGAGCACATGAACATAAATCACCGTCGTACTATTGCTGTAAAGTACGTTGTTTAAGCACTAACAACAACAACTAATTGTTTGTGTGTGTGTGTGTGTTTGTTTTGGTGTTTGAGTCTGCGTTCTCAGCATAGAATGATTTTAAATTAATTGTCATTTGTCAAATGCAGGCGTGAGGCAAACAAACCAAATTTTCTACTACCCAAAAAACCTTGTTAAAGTTTAAATTAGTTACACTCAGAAAAAAAAAAACAACAATTTTATTGCTCATCATTAAGTTGCTTAAACTAAAAATCTTGTTCGTTTTAATACTTTTAATAATTATTAAAATTTCAAAATATGCCAAAAATATTTAATCTTAAATCATTAAAAATTCAAGTCAATGCAATTTCGCTGACTGTACTCAGCTTCAGCGAAGGCAATGACAACATTCACACTAATTATGCAAGAACCATTATTAACCCTCATGTCAGGTGAACGTGTAAAAGAACATCAACAACAACAACAAACAACAACAACAATAGCAGATGGCATAAGAAAAACAGTTGTAAATGATTTTAACCCACTTACGAACATTTTGACAGACAGAATTTCCATTTGCAACATGCTTTTGTCATTTGCGCAAATTAATGCCTGACGCACACAGAGAGAGACCTGAAGAAGCGACACGCCCGATGAAATGGGGGGCATGTTGCAACAGCATGATTGGTGGCAGGATGGAGGGGAATGAATGAAAGGAATGCCTGAAAGATGGGTTAAGTGCTGGTTGACAGCAGCTGCTGCTTAAGAAAATTATATTTCATTTCGTTTTTATTGTAAAAAGCGAGACAATAAAGTGGACTTAAATGAGATAAAGATCTGCTTAAATTGTCATATGAATGCGATTTAACCAGACTTAAAGAACATTGCGAATGCTTGATTGCGGTAATAAGCAATAAATATGCTTAATAAAGCAGAGAAAACACTGAGAGAAATTTAAAGTCTGCTTAACTCAATAAGATATGAAAACGACAATTATTTAATGAAATAAAATATATTTGAAAAAAAATATATTAAGTAGTAACAGCCAAAGAATATTTTAAAAATTATTAATTTTACTAATTAAAGCTAGCCTTGTTGCTGGAGCAACCAAATTTTTGTACATATACAGTACGACCTAGCTAAACGATACCCTTTTTATAAGGAACACCTCGATTATTGCAAGAGCCGCACTCTTAACATTTTACCCTGTTAACGCAGCCCAAAAAAAATATTTCCTCATTTAACGCAAATTGTTATGGAAATCGTACAAAGTACAGACCAAAATTTCTCAGTTTAAAAAGAATTAAAATAATAAAATGAAATCCTTGATTTGAACGAAGATTTATTCGTTGTACTTTTCATTTTATTGGTTCGCAAAGGAACTCTTTTTGGAGAGAAGTCCTGCGGCCAACAGAAAATTTCCTCTCGGTTTTTGCAACCAACTCAAATTTCGCAATTGGCCAAATTTGAATAGCGAGGTCGCACTGTATATCCATATTGCTGTAAGTTTGCTGCTACATAGCCACACATTTGTTGTTTGTGTTTTCTTCTCGCATCTTTCACTTTTTTTTTTTTTAGCTGACAAAACACAAAATCTGATAAGGCTTACAATTTGTTTACCATTTGCCAAAAGTCAAAATACACTCACACACGCACACACACACACGCCAACACAACAAACAACTCCAACAAGTCACGATTGATGTTGTTTTATTTATTTTTTATTGTTTTAATGCGCTTTCGCTGTTTTTTGAGCTTTAACATTTTTCGTTTCCGCTTTACAGTTGTTTTTCGGTTCTGTTTGCCTGAGGGTTTTTTTCTTCCTTTTTTTATTTTTGTTTTTGTATACACTTTATTTACTTTCGCTGGGTTTTTATAGTTTGTTCATAGTCTTTGGGGTCTTCATGTGTGTGTGTGTGTCTGTGTGTGTGTATTTGTTTGTGTATGTGCGTGCGCGCTCTTTTCCATGATGCTGACATAAATCTGTGATATATTGCCATGCAGCTGTCGGGCCGATAAATTTCCAGCACGGCTGCCAGCCAGCCAACGCTTAGTTTTTATTTAGCGAAAAGCTTTTGCTTTGCACTGTCTTTCTCACCCTTTCTCTCTCCCTCTCGTTCGCTCTTTCTGTCGTTGCAACACATTAAAAATTCTATGCAACAATCCTTGTGTTGCTTGTGTCCAAATCAAATCACAAACTTGTCCAACAAAATGCGACACGCTGATGACAAAACAGCCACCATGTTTCCCAACCCCCAACCCAACCCACCCCTGCCATTGCCATTCTACAAAAGTCATTACATAACAAGTGTTGGCCACATTCCCAGCGGACACTTGAGCATAATTAATGCGCTGCCCGCGAAATGGGCACAGCAACACTGAGCCAACGGAGGGGGCGATGGCGAAATGGAAATAAAGTTGCTGAAGCGAGTGCCTGTGAGGCGCAAAATTCAGCAATTGTCGCTTCCAAATTAATTTGTATAATTTTGAGCAAAAAAAAAAAAAAAAATAAGAATAAAAATAAAAAATAGTGTAGGGAAGGCAAAGCTAAAGAAAAACAAAATTACGACCACTTGGGAAATCCCTGCATTCAAATGAAGTTTTGTGCGCCCCGAAAAGTAGGCAATTATTTTGTGGCGCATCAAGCAGAAATGCTAGGTAGAGAAAAGTCAGGGCTATAATTAATGACAAAATACAGGTTGGCTGGTAGTTAGGCCAGGTTAGGTGCCAAGCAGCGAGAACGCCAAGCGAATGGCAAACAAATTAAAACAGGAGGGAAATTGATGGGTCGGGCTTAAACTTATAGGCCTAAAACTTGATGCCTAATGGAAGTATATGAAAAATTAAGATAAGAGTACATAGAATTAGTACATCCTTGATTTTTTTAAACGGAGAACATTTCTATTGCTGAATTTCAATATGAATTATGTTAGCTATTATCTCAGTGAACTATAAACTTCAATAAGAACATGGCCCAAAGCGTTTAAGTTAATATTCTCAGCCAACTATGCCAACCAGCAAACAAGCTAACCATAAATAATCAAATCTTCTACACAATCTGCAAACAGATTTTGCGTTTCTAATAAATTTTACTTTGCCTAGCAAGCAAAACGACAACAAAAAAATATAGTACATTAGCTAGATAGTATATATATATATATATACTTATCGCTAAGACACAAAGAGATTGGAACTTGAAGGCTGTTTAGGGAAAAAGGCAAGCAAAAAAATATAAAAAAATCGAAGGCAAAAAGCATTTTGCCAGACAAGAATATATAAAAAATTTATATATTTATATTTATGTCATGGGGTTGGCAGGTTGCGGGGCTAGTTTATATACTTTCATAAAAAGCACAAGAGCTGAAGGAGCGACAACAAATTATGGCTCACTGATTTTATAAGCGGTTTCCCTTTTTTGTTTTGTTGTCTTTTCTCAAGGACGATTGTTTTTTATATGCACATATTTAGTTTATATGTTTGTGGTGTGAAAATGTGGCTTAGAAGTCAATAAACGTTGACGCCTTGTGAAGGTCGTAGCTGAAGTAGCTGGAATAACAGGAGCCACATAAATGGAGAGAAAACAATGGTGTATATAAAAAAAAACTTTCATTGCATAACAATAGGCGCAATGGCGTGCCACAAACAGCAGCACTTAAATATAAATACCTGCTGGCTCGAGCAGAAAAAATAAATAGCCGCAGGCAGCCTCAAAAAAAAAAAAACCATAAAAACTTTTCTACGTTTTTCAGGCAATAATGTAGTGCCCTACATCTTCCTCCATCTCTCTCTCTCTTTCACTCACTCATTTATCTTATTTCATATTCGCTCGCACTGTTTCTGCGGTCTCTCTCTCTCTGGTCCAAGAAGTAAAGAAAAAGTGCAGGTGGCTTTTGCGTGAATCCACGTGGCCAGCACAAAATAAATAAACTTTAACTTTTTGCTAGCCAAACCCAAAAAAACAAAAAACCGTAAAAAATCTAGCAAAAAATATATCTAAAAATGTTGCAATAACAAATGAGAAACAAAAATTGGGGCACAACATTGCCAAATACATATAAAAAAATAAAGGCAAAGTTTTATTTATTGTTTTGGTTGCAGGCAAAAGCGTGAAAAATTTGTTGAGTTTTAAAATTGTTTTCCTTATCGGTTTGCGCTGTTTAGGTAGCAAATAATTGTGTATAAACACAAACAAAATGGTAGCATGCACAGGTGGCTAAAACAGATGGTCAAAAAAGGAAATTGGGCTGAGCATTGGCAATTTATGCATTTAGAAATGGGACCAAAGGCACAAGAAAACTCCGCATTGATATTGCTGATTTATCGTTTGATTATTACTTTTAAGATATTAGAAAAACTTTTCTTTGAATTTTTGACAAGATTTTTGGCTGAAGTTTATAAATTTTATTCGTATGCATAAAAAAAAAATTTAAATTGTTAAAAGCAAGTTATGTTAAGTTATAAACAGCTTAAAATCGATCTAAAAATAATCTCCAAATTTTTTTTTTAAACTTAAAAAGTGTGAAAATCTGAGTAGCATGGATTATGTTCGGCAGCCCAATTAAACTTAAAAATGTTCCCCAACTCTTTTAAAAAGTTTCAAGCACAACTTAAGCCTAATTAACGAAGAGCGCATTTTGAGCAACAACAAAAACAGCAAAGGAATTAATTTACAAACAAAACAAAAAAAAAAATAAAAAAAATGAAACAAAATTTTCACTTTATACTTTCAGTTTGTTACCCTGGTCTGAACGTAACTGAGCTGAAGCCAGAGCTCTAAGCTGGAAGCTGGAAGCTGGAAGAACTAGAGCGTGTGGCTCCGAAAAACTAAACACCAGGTAAATTGTGTAAACAACTCGACTTGTAATTAGAGTTAAGAGCAAACGCTTTAGACGAACGCTGAATAAAAAATAAATAATTATAAAAAAATAAAACTGGTTAAATATGTTTTTAAGGCATAGTAACTTATAGGTAGTTGATCTACTTTCTAGTGACAGTTAAATATTTAAAATGTCTCACAACTGTTGCTTGTGTCCAACTTTTTGATATATATTTGTATAATATATGTATATATAAAATTTTACTGCAGTTGGTAAACTGCCTTTACAAACAGTTCAAAAGTTTGTTTTGCTTTCTGCTTTCGTTTCGAAAGACAAACTACAAACCGCACACACACACACAAACAAACACAACAGAAAAATATAAAAACTTTAGCCCAAGAGCCATTAAGGGGTTAAATAGATTTTTTCATTATTTTGCTTTAACTTGGTCGCGTGATGACGCTGTTGTTGCGACAGCGCTGCGAAAAACTTTTCCGCTGAGTTTTCCCATTTTTATTGACCGAATATTGACCGAATTAACAAAGCTGACAGAAACAGAGCGAGCGCAAAAAAAATATATATACAAAGTTTTTTTTTTTCACCGCAAATTTTGCCCAGTTTCCCCAAAGCAGTTGCCATTACTAAAATGGTTTACTTGGTGTCAACACGGTAACAATTAGGATAAAAAAAATAATCCCGCACGCTTAATAACTGCCCCAAGCCAACAATAATCAACTCCAAGTGACCCAGAATCAAAAGAAAAACTCATTGAAAACTAAATTTTCTCTTAGCTAGACTAACCCACAAAATTGAGCGCAACAAATTTGTTGAATATAACAAAAGAAAAATATATATAAATAAAGATTCGATTCGATTCGATTTGGTCAAACTAACAAAATTTATTGAATATAGTACAACATAGTTGAAAAGAAAAGAAAAGAAAACCGCAGAAAACGGGTTAGGAATTTTTTTTGGAGATTTTTGGGTGCATTGCCGGCGGGGTGCCGGGCGGTGGCATCATGTTGCTAAGTAAGTGGGTGGCAACTACAAAATGCCGGCATGTATTTGTGTATTTGTAAATGCCGCGCACGTTTGGCCATGAAGCTACGTGTCTGGTGCAGAAAACAGGATTAACAACAGCAGTAGCAAGCATCAATCTTCGGCCAGCAGTTCCATTGAAGTTACGAAAGGGAGCATTGCTGAACAAAGGGGATGCGGGTGTGTCTTCCGAACTGACCAGCAGCAATACACACTAGAAACATTGGCTAGTACACAAATTTTCAAAGCTAAAAGTCATGCAACTAAATCCTGTCTACCAAAAAGGATTTGTGCTAAAAAGCAGCTAAAGATTGGCAAATGTAACATGGCTCGGGGTAAGTGATAAGCGGTGGCAGAGGGTGAAATACAGTTGAATGACAGCGAAAGTGTCAGACTACCAAAAAATAAAACCAATACTAAACAAAAATATACAGAATAAATAAGATCTTAGCGAAATTTGAATGCGCTTCAAAGTGTTTATTTTTATGAAACTTCGTGAATGATTGAAAAAAAGAAAGACAAAGAAAGTCTGCTTTTTTCCGAGAAAAATAAGTACAATTTACTTAAATATTGAATATTTTCTGTTGAATTTTATGAAATAATTTTGTCAACTATTTTTCTATAATACTTTTTAATATCTTAAAAAATTTTATGTAGGAAAAAACTCTCGAAAAAGTTTCTTTAAAATTTTTTTTTTTCAAATAAATTTCATAGTCGCATGCCGAATGTTTTTTTTCAACAATTCTTGCAAACTTCGCTGACTGTGGCAAGTACTTTGGGCTATTGAATATGACCAAATGTAGCGCACAAATTTGGAGTAAAGCACCGAGCAAAAGTATCGATAAACATGGCAAAGAGCCGAAGCCCCAGACAGTCGTCGTTCGGTGGCTTAGTAAAGCCAAGTCGCCTGGCAAATAAGAACTTTTATAGCGCTGAGTCAGCATTAAGTGCAGCCTGGCATGCAACATGGCCTCGCATGCAATACGGCTAACAGAAAGATGTACCCCCCCCCCTTCTTCTTCTTCTTCTCTTCTAGCCCCAACATTGTCGCCATGCTCTCGAACTCTCGTCGTCGCTGTCAATGACTGTCAACGGCAGACAGGCAGCAAAAGCGAACCACGACACGTTGGCTTGCAGTGACTGCAGCATGGGATTTTGTCGCAAGCTGGTAGATGGTTGCCTTTTGGTTGACATTTCAATTTTCCACACACGCACACACACACACGGACATATTAACACCAAAACGAATTGAAATGCATGTGTGGCATCTTCAAGGCGCCACAAATGCAACGGAAATTAAAACTCAATAAAATGCAGAAAAACAACAAACAGAAGTTTCTCATTTAACTGCATTGCTCTTGAAATTAATTGAAAAAATCTCCGCCCATTGCTAATTACGCACACACACACACATACACACGAACAGAGATTTTCGAAAATGATTTCAATGACATCAAAGGGGCGTGGCTCACACCCTATTGTTTGGAATTAGTTTGTGTGTGACTCTGTCTGGGTTCAAGGTCGACTCAAAAGCAAGCTGTCGACTCATGCGAATTTTTGTCGTCGTTGTCGGTTGCCTCATTTCATGAACACAATGCCCTGCTTGTTCCTCTTCTTCTTCTGTCTACTATAGAAAATTACATGCAAATTTCATGGCCCGCAGCATGTTTGGGCCATTAGCAAAAGCAAAGCTCGTAGTGCCTCGAATACCCTGTATACAATTAAGAATATGCGAAATAATGGCGGCATACAAAGTTGTTAATGATAAATGTTCAAAAAATACGGATTTAAATGAAAATACGAAAGAAAAAATTTCTCATATTTATGGCAATTTTTTTAACTCTCAAAACATATGGAAAGAAATCTTATAAGATTCAACATTAAGTGTTGGACAGTTTATGGAATAGGGTTGGAAAACAAGAAATTCTTCAGGAATATCTGCTAAGTATTTAAAAATCTTGGATCCTTCACAGCGTGTCACTTCGTGGATTTTACACAAAAAAAAGGAACAATTTTCTTGCGCTTTGATTTTGTTTTGTTGTTTTTTTTTTTCAGCCTCGTTGACATTGCAAATAAATGGGTGTGGCTGAAAACTGTGTCAAGCTGCAAGTGCAACGACAACAACTGAACGAAACACAACACAGTTGAACACAAGAACAACAATTCAGTGTGTTGTGCATTTGCCATTGTTCCAGCTTGCTTGTTGTTGTTGTCCTGTTTTTAAATGGGTCCTTTACACACATGCCGCATATATATGAACAACTATAACATATATACAAACATATATATTTAAATATATTTTTTTATTGTTTATGGCATTTGGGTCAAGCAATTGCAATACAATCGTTAACAGCGCGTAAATTGCTTCAAGAGTTGGGCAAACCAAACAACAACAAAAATAACAGAAAGAAGCAGAGTGGAGACGAAAGGCTTTCGAAACTAGTGTGAATTGGTTGGGTATTGTTGTTGAAATGGGATACAAAAATGGTTGGTGGCTTGTTCTGAAAACAGAAAGTACAAAAAATAAATATCGGCCCAGAAATTGTTAAACTTAATGAAATGGCACAGAAATAAAGTGTTTCTGTTCAAGAAAATTATTTAACCTATAATAACAAAAAAAAAACATTTGCGTATACTTAATATTAAGCATTACTAAGCTATCAAACTTAACTAAAGTTTTTTTTAGGTCATTGAAGGACTTTTACTCAACTTTGTTAGCTTTTCCGGCAATCATCTTTATAGCCATAAGCAACTTTATATAATTGACCATTTTATAGCTTGATAAATCTGCAAATTCAACGTAAACTATAAAAAAAAAAAGTTTCCAGCAAGATAAAGTAAACTTCAGCGCTGAGATTTAAATCTTAGCATAGTTGTTGTATTCCTTGTTGTTGTTGCTGTTTTGTGAGAGTTTTACCTGCTGGCAGTGCCAATAAGCCAAGTTAGCAAAGCCAAGTTGCAGTTTATGCTGTCAGGCAGCTTGTGCTTGTGCTTCTGCTTTCTGCTTGTGGCGTCACCTGGTTGCGACAATATGCATGGCACTTATTGCCGCTCCAGTTGACATGCGGAACAGGCTAATGGCTGTGCGAGAGCGAGAGACGAGACGTTGGGGAGTGAAGAAGGGGTTAAAGATGCATGACACCCTTACTCCCCCTAAAAAAAATACTGAAGCAAGCAAAAGAAAATTCTAGCATCTGCCATGGCACAATTTTTATTTGCTCAAGCAAAAGTTTTTAGCACCAGTTTTTGAGTGGATTTGTGTTGATTTTTTTTTGAACGCCGCTGAAAAATCTCAGGAGAAAAACGCTGCTCAAGAACGGGCCAAAAAGTGTTGCCATAACTTAGCGTTGAGCTATCCGCCACATGTCCAAAAAAATCTCGGCAAAAACAAAGTAACACATACACAAACACATGCTAGCACACATGTTGCATCTTAAAGTTCTATTTTAGTGGCGCTGCAATGGCACATTTATGTTGGCGTTGTTAATTTGGTTGATCCTTAAATATTTATACCCTGTAGTTATTAAAATTGGCAAAGTTATAGTAAAAGATATTGACCATAGGTAGAAACCTGTCATTATAATATAAAAAAAATATTAAATATTATTTTTGGAACTAAAGTGTTTTTGTATTAAATTTAAAAATTTATTCACTGAAATTCACAGCTAAAAAATTATTTTATTTTTAAAGAAAATTTGATCAGGTATTTTTTCTAAATTTTAATTTTAAAAATCATATTCTATAGTGTAATAATAAAAAAATTTTTTAAGACATTTTCTATAAAAAAAAAAACTAGTAAAAAAGGTATTTAAATTTAAATTTTCATATAAACATTTTTAAAAACTATAATATAATAACAAAAATTTATTCAAAAGTTTCTAATAAAAATTGATGTTTTTCAAAAAATTTTCTTAAAAAAAAAACACAAGTAAATAAGGCGTTTAAGTTCTTTTTTTTTAAATTTTTTAAAATGTTTGGTTTTCCCAAAATATAAAAATTTTTTTTGAGCAATAATTTTTCCAAAAAAAACGCGAGGTATCTGCTAGTCAAACTGTTCTTCTGACAGCTTTTGTTATTTTTGTTGTGTGCCTTGGACCACAATTTTAGCTTGCGGGCACACATCAGGTGTGTGTGAGTGTGTGGGTGTGTGGTCGACTATGCACTGTGGTTGCCAAGCTTTTGTGCAAGTGTGCTTGTGTGTGTATGGGGTTGCATGGTGTAGAGGCCATCATAAACCTAGCTAAATGCTTAAAATTTATGCACTTGTGGGATTTTACATAGCACTTGGTTTTGGCACTTGATGTCCCAAAGTTCCCAGTTAGTATATCCAGCCCTGTTCTTCTTCTAATCCCCCCTTCTAACTCCCCCCTTCTAAGCAACTTATTACAATGTTTTTCTTGTTCAACTGATTTATGCATTTGGCTTTAGCTGCAATGTTTTTATTAGGTTTCGGTTAAGAATAAATATGCAAATGACCCAAGTTGATGCCAGAATAAACATAAGAGTATTTCCACACCCATCACCCACCTGCAGCTGCCACACAGGTGCAAATACCGAAGAAGTGCGACAAATGAATGTTAACACACACACACACACAATGCATGAATGACAAAATCCTGATTGCAGCTGTTGACAAATGCACCCTCTTCTCAAACCAAAACCCAAGACCCCAACCCCGCACTGAAGTGAAAGATCAAATCGATGTTTGTTGCTTTGTCATTTGATTTGATGTGTTTCGAATTGAGACCATCAATCGAACATTCGTTACAGTTGCCTTGTCAATAAACATGTCTGGCAAATTACAGCAAATCATTTTGTGGCAGTGCATTGATATCGTTTTGATAAAGAAATTAAAGGAATTGAAAGTAGTATTTGTTTATATTAATATTAACTTAGATACAAATTAAGATTATTTTAAAGCATTTACTTTTATTTCTGACAGATGAAAGTCTCTCTTAATGACCTGATCTTAAAAGATTAAGAAAAAAGAGGGCAGCAATTTCCGAAAGTTAATTACTTAAACCTTCGCCTGAACTAACTTAAAACATCGAAGATATGTCAAACCTTTTTTTTTGTGGCATGCAGCAATCAATCAAAAAATCAGACCTCGACAAAAGATTTCAGCTTCAAGTGTTTAAAGCTTTAAATTCGTTTAATTCCTAATGGATTTTCTATGTGTTTTTTGTGGAATTTGTTGGTGAGGTTTGCTATTGGCTCCCGGAGTGGTTATCCATGTCAATGAAGTGACATAGACACGGGGTAACAGAGGGTGGGTGGTGGAGTGGTTTAACGAAGGGTCAACATCAACGCATGCAAAACTTGAATCACACTCAGCAACAACAACAACAACAACCAGAGTTAGGCTGGCATGCAGCAAAAAAAAAAAAAAGGTCAAGCAATTAAGTGTTGATCCGCTGGTCGCTGAGTGGAAAACTGGCGTCTGTCAAGCGAGGCATAGCAAAGGGGGGCCTAGACACGGAGGGAGTGGTAGTCGGTATGCAAGTTGTTGATGTTTGAAGAGCAGCAGATAAAAAAGAAAAGCCGTTTACAATTTTTGCGCTTGATAACATAAAATTTACAGCGAAGAACAAAGTAATTAACTCGAATAAATAATAAAAATTAAGGTCGTTAAAAGTTGATTTATGGGCAAAACTAAAGCTTAAAGTCTTTAAAAAAAATCAATAAAATATTTTAAGAAAATATTTTTGAGGAATTTCTCTAATTTATGCTCTCGAAATTCAAGTCCATAACTTTTGTTTAAAGTTAACAAAACTTAAAAGGTTTTTTTGGAGCATGTTCTATGCATGTTTTGGCTTGTGGCTGTTGGCCGCTATGCAAATAAACCTATGCATATTTGAACTTTGACCTGGGCGCAAAACTGTCAGTCACAGCGTTGAAGAGTATTCTCTCTCTCTGTGTGTGTGTTAACTTTTTTGGTTTGGGGTTGCTTTTCAAACAGTTAACTTTTGCACAATTTAAATTAACAACAACATACACACACACACGCACACTACCCGCATGATAATAATGGCTTAGCTGAATTCTTTTTCTCTCTATATTTCTCTAACTCTTTCCTGCTGGAGTACAGGACAGACAACCTGGTTTCATTTTCCTGCACACATAAAATTTAATTACGCATACCCCGGCCAAGTCGCCAGCATTAGTTTAAGTTACGTATGTATGTATGAGTGTATATGTTAACACACGTTACGCGCCAGACTAATGAGTGATGTTACGAGTGTCTGTCTCTACACTGAAATCTGGTAGAATATTATATTGAAGCTGAAGCTGAAACAAAAGCACCTCAGTTTGTGTGTTGAAAGTAGATCATATTTGGTTTTGATTAATAGGGTCGCAATATATTATATTTAAATTAAGCTTTAAGCACTTTACGAGCTTTACCATCGTAAGAAAAAATAAAATTTTATATAGAAAAAAAATCATGTCGAATAAGTTTTTTCTCTAAGATTATTTTCATAAAATTTAATCATACTTCGCAGTTCACATATAAATTTTTTATGTCTTCCAACAAAAACTTTACACCTTTTGTCAAATTCTTACGCTAGGTGGCGTGGCCAACGACTCAAGCGCTTTTTCAGAATATCAGGTGCCTGCAGTTGGTTTTATGATAATTTTTTTTTTTATTCTATTTTTTTTTCTCATTCTATTTTTTATACAAATGACTTTAGACATTAAATGCAGCGCATCTTACAGTCGAGCACTCTTGACTCTACCCCTGCTAGTTACATATTCATTGCGCTGCGATGTGCCACGTGCCTCCTACAACAACCAGCCACCCACACAACACACTGTTAGTATATTCTTTTGGGCTAGATTTTATTTTCATTTCACTTTTGGCACACGCGAAACTATTTTTGTTGTTGTTGTTGTTGCCTGCAGTTAATGTAATATAACCATCATCAGAGAGAGAGGCGCCTCAGCCGTGTGAAGGCAGGCGAGTGTGTAGGGGAGTGTTGGCTTTAATGGTGCCTTGGGATATGCTTCACTTTAGCGCCGTCGTGACTTGCACGAAAATGAAATGATTTGTATACGGGAGAAAATAAATTATGTGCAAGTATTTTAAATACGAATTCGGTTGTTTTACTTTTTCTGAGCGCACATTTTTCACAATGACTTTAGCAGCGTTGGGCAGAGGAGGTTAAAGGGGTGTAAAGAGGAAAGCCCGACCAAGACGTTGTCTCCTGGCTCAACATAATGAAAATGTCGAAGTGCAAGTAGTAAAATTTACATAATCTATGCGCTCGAAAATAAATGAGAAAAATCACAAAAAAAAAAAAAATCGCAACGAAAAGCAAAAGTGGAAAACGGAAAAGCGGAATGAAAGAGGTAGGGGGGGAGGGGGGGAGGTTGGGAAAAAGCTAGCGAAAAGATAAACATTTGATTAAGCGCATTAGAAAAGGAGGTGAGAGGGAAAGGAGGATGTCAGGTAATGGACGCCTGGCAGCATTCTGTTTTGATAGTTTGAAAATGTAAAATTCGAAAACTTTATTGGATGTAAGAAATATTATCATAGCACGTAACAGTAGTTAAATAAAAAAAAGGGGCAATGGCAAAGCAGTGAGAATTATATGGAAAATTAAGCAAGAATCAAGATTGCGAAATTCAAATACATTTAAATGTATTTTTTTTTTTAGATTTGCAGTCAAGATTGCATGCAATGCAATGAACAAAAAACAAAAAAAGTTGAAAAAGCAAGTGGGAAAATTATTTTGCGTCTCCCCCAAGAAAAGCAAGCAATGAAAGAACGCAAGCTAAAATAAACAAAAGCAACAAAGTAGCTAAGGGCGATAAGAAAAAAAAAAAAAATACCTCCCTCTCGAATTGTTAACGGAATGGAATGGAATGTCTTAACAATTAGTTGCCTTTCAATAGTTTTAAGAAGTTTCGGAATGCACTTAAGCTTAAAGTTGGACAGCTGTTTAAGCACTTAATATTGAAAGATAATTAAAATGTAGTTAAGAAAAACTTTTTTTATTTTATTAATTGTCTTTTCTTCTAGTGATTTAATTATTTGCTATTGCTCTCAGCTAACCACTCGCCTGCACAGTGAAAACCCACCACACTCCGTTCGAAAAAGGCTCAAATGATGATCGGGGTGAGCTTAGCTCAGCTGCTGCTGCACACGTGCCTAGTGGTGCATATATAAAAGCTTCACTCGTACGCAACTGTATTATAAACGGCTCTCAATAGCGCTCTTACTTTATCGTCACGTACGCCAATTGTCTAGTTCCTATAAGCTTCAGTCTATCTAGCAGCAGCAGCATCAGCAACAACTACAACAAAGAAAGAACGAAGACCAGATAATCTCAATAAAACTGTCTCCTTGGCACTTGGCGAATATATTTGCATACCGCTACTTGTTCAATGCTTCACTTGCATGCTCTCTTTTCTCTCCTGCTCACTTTGCTTTGTGCTTTAACAAAGCGTTCAAAAAAAGTGCAACATCAGCGCAAATAAAGTGTTTGTTATACCCTCGTCCCTCTACCACTACTCTGTCAGTATTTTATATATTCAAATAGGAAAAAATTCATTATATGCATGTGTGTGTGCGGTTTGGCAACATATGAATTGAATACGCAAACGTCATCGAATATACACTCAACAACAACAACAACGACAACAACTATAACAACAGCAAATGAAGCCACTCAACTTTGTTCTGCTTGCTCAAGTTCCGTTAACCTTTCATATGAAAGGTGAATTTTCGGCAGCTGTTCTTCTGCTACCTAACAAAAGCTAAGCTAAGCCGAGTCGAATGCCAAGTGAGAGAGCAAAAGAGAACAGTTGGGATTTCAAGAAGATGACAAACACCAACAACAAATGGGCCATTTAATATTCTCTTTTTTGTTTCGTTTATCTACAATTTATTCTGATATCTTTTTGCACACGCATACACACATGTACATATGTAAATATATTTACTTGGTTGTCATTTTGACGCAGTCTTTCACAATATGCTACATTACCATAAATATTTAAGAAAATTTACATAAAATGCTCAAACATCTTGACTCTGTCTATTGCGGCTGTTCATGCTGCTGCTGCTGTTGTTGTTGCTGTCTTCTGCCAGAAACCAAAAGCAACATGCACGAAAGAATTTAATTCATGACGACAAAAGTCGCTGCTCTCTAAGCCGACAAAAAACATATGATATAGAAACAAAATCAAATGCACAAATACTTATGCACACATGAAACGAAAATGTAATGCAAAACGATGGGCCACATTTTTTTTATTCGTTAGAGTATTTGTATGTACTTTATTGTCATCTCTTTTTTGCTTTAATGTCATCTTAGTCTGTGCACATTTAAAAAAAGGACAAAAAAATTGAAACGCGTTGAGCCGCATGAAATTGCATTAAAAGCTAATGAGCTTGAAATAAAAGACAATTTGTTTTTGAATTGAAAAATTTTGTGTGTCTTTTGTTTTCTTGTTTGTGTTAGTGGTTTGCGGTAAAAAGCAAAGGAGCATCGAGCATCGAATAAACAGTTAAAGTTTTTAATTTACGCTGTACCAAAGTAATGAACTCAAAATGGGGCAAATAAAGCGAAATCGTAAATCGAAATGTAAGAAACGCACTTCGAATACTCTTTTCTTGAACAATGAAATATTCTTATTCTCTTTTCTAACTGCATGCAAATATTTAAACTCACCTTCTATTTACTTTTTTGCGCTCTCTATTTGCACATTCAGCGCTGCAGCAATTGAGAGAGAGCATGCAATCATAACGGCACTTGGAATATACATATTTGCCTTCTCATTTTCACCGTTACGCTTTGCACTATGCAATCACCCAAATTGCCGTTATGGCAAACATGGTGCAATAATCCAAATTGGTTTTATTTCGGTTAAATCTTTAATGAAACAACACACGCGAGACCAAAGCACTCGAATTTCATTTACCGTTGCAACCAAAATACATAATCTGTTGAAGAGAACGCGTTTCGACAGACCTAAACAGTGACTAAAGCTGCGCTTACTCTTTCGCACCGCAGCACAAGAACTGCTAGAAGAAGAAACATTTTATGTTCACACCAATTTTACGCTCAATTAAAAATAGCCACCACACAACTTTAGCACTCGAAGCAACAACCACAAGAGAGTGGGAGACTTGGAGAGAGAGAGCAAGAGAGGCTGTGCAGTCATCTAAGCAATGATCGAAAAGTTAAAGCAGCAAAAAGCGCTGAGTTTTCGGCAGTTTCGCTTTGATTATGCGGTGTGCGAGAGTTTGCAAGGTGGAAATGTGAGTGTTTGTTTGTAATTTGCTGCACAACTGTAGTAGTTAAGTGAGGCGAATCTACATACCATCTACAATTGAAGTACAATTGTGTTGTTGTGCTGTTAAGTTTTCTAACCTCATCAATCGTTTGCTTTGTATCAGCTGCACTTGTCACACACACCCACAAACTATACACATTTGCATAAAAGAAGAAGAAGGCAAAAGGGAAAAAATCTCATCAGGCCTCTGGTGAGTGTTGAGTTTTTTCTTTTCTTTTTATTGTTACAGCAGCAGAAGCAGCTTGCCGTTGCTCTTTTTACTTCAACTCTGTCTGTTGACTATCTCTTTCGCACGCGTTGTTAAAGATGTAGGCGACTCAAATCTGGCCATAGAAAGTAATCTTAATGGCTTTTTTGTTGCCGCCAGTGCTGCCAACTGGGCAGGGGAAGAAAAGGAGAATAAAAAAAAGAAAACAGAAATACTCAAGGCAGAAGGCAGCACATGAAAATTGCAAAATGCATTCAGAGCCGTTTGAGGGAGGCCAAACGCATAAATTGTGAACCCAATGCAGCCGCAACCCGATCTGTGTAGTACAGTCTGAGTGTGTAGGCGAGAGGGAGAGGGAGTGAGGGCTAAGTTGTCTGCGGATTTGAATAGCCAATTTGTTTGGCATTGTTTGCACAGATACTTTTGCCCAGGATGTGGGCAACAGCAACAGAAGCATAAGGGGGGAAGAGGCGACATGCATTTGCATTTCTAAGATAAAATGCAAATATTTCAATTTGTAACTTAAGCAAATTGCCTCAATGAGTGCAGCTGTCAGTCAGGCCGAGAGAGAGAGAGACAGACAGCAAAACCCGTTAGAACCAAAATTTTGCTCAATTTCAGTTTTAAGCTTCATCCGCTTTGGGCTGCAAAAAAGACATAAGCCTTAAACCTTTAGTTACAATTTATAACAGTAACATAACAATATTTAAGGCTGATTGGTTTTTGTAATTGCTCGAAAAATTAAAACTTTTCCCACACACACACACATTGTATTTGACTTAACTCAACCGGCAATTAACCCAACAACAACAACAACTGCAACAAAATTCAACTATTTTCCTGACGTTTTTGTTTGCAGCTAGTGGAGCGTTAAAGAAAATATTATAAAGTGCTTAGCAAAACACAAAATTTGCTCGACACTTGCAATTTTGGCATTTTGCTCGGAAGATATTTAAGATTTAAATAAAACTTGAAAATTTCCTTACTTTATTTACTTACTATATGTGTAATTATCTACCCATGATTTCAAAATGTTGTGGCATTTCTTGGAAATTTCCCAACTGCAAAGTTTATATATTTTTTTTTGCCCAACTGTCAATAGAAGTTTTTTTCTGCTTTGTAATTTTGCTTCAACCTGTCTGAGTTCAGAACTTTATTCATACCATTTCCCATTTTCAGTAAATACACAGACACACACACACACACACACACATATAGAGTGCATGTTTATTCTTATCTTCAATTGCAAACTCAATAAAATTACTTCGGGCAGAAGCAAACTTGAGCTTTATTAACCAGCAATCCTTCTTCTTTTGCTCTACGCTCGGTAAATTCACTCAATTTTCTTTCTTATTCTTATACTCTCTCTCTCTCTCTCTCTCTCTCTCTCTCTATTCGCCCTAATTACAACAAAAACAGTTTGCAACAAGTATGTGCAAATAGCAAGCAGCCAATGTTAAGTTATTTGTTAAAAGACTTCAATGTAGACAACTGCAACAGCAACAAAACTATATTATATAAATATATATATATATCTAGTATACAACCTGGTAACAAGAACATGATGAAGACGATGCGAAGGAGGGAGAGGAAGAAGAAGAACCTAATCAAACAAGCGCACAACAAGTTTTTGTACATCCTTGTCAGCGCGCCTTGTAACATTGTATGTGTATACCCTGTAGAAATTAAGATGAGATGTGGTATATGCGTTGAGTTACATATTTATATACCCTGGTAACAGAGCAAAAGCTTTCTTGTCTAAGAAAATTTTCTTTGATTCTTTCACTCATTCCCCTAACGCATAAATTCTTTTTTGGACTTTTTCAAAGAACTTCCCTTCACTTCACGATTTTTTCAGGGAATTTTAGAGCATCTACGCTTTATATAGTTATAAATATTTTATAGGTTTAAGTTAAGCAAAATTTTTTCAATATTTTAACAATTTAAATAAATGTTTATTCAAAATTATACAACTTTTTTTTTGATGTCTTGAAATGTTTTTTGTTTCGCAATCGTTTTGTGTGTTTGCATCTATCTCTTTCTTTTTAAGCCACTGTCCAATACTGTTTTTGAACTGTTTTTAGTGTTGAAACTGTCAGTCAAAATGTCATTGCATTGTTGTTGTTGTTGCATATGGGTGCACGTTGGTGTTGGTGCTGCTGCTGCTGCTGCTGTTGTTGATGCAACTGTTTGGTTTTCTTGTACAAGCTCGCCTTATTTGAACAAAAGCAGCACACAAACACTCCGAGAAAGTGACAGAGAGAGAGAGAGGAGGTTATTTCTATGGGCATACTGCTCAATGCATGCGTGAAAAGCCGCTGGAGCGCAGGAGGGGTGGAGGGTTGGATAGAGTGGGGCAAAAGGGGTTTAGGTCTTGACACTCTTGTTTGCTAAACAATGCAATGTATGTCAAGGCAAAATATGTTCATTCAGCTCAAAAACAACGAGAACATCAATAATACAACACGTTGGCGTGTTGTTGTGTGTGTGTGTGTTGGAGTGTTCGTGTGTATGTGTGTGTGTGTGTGCTGTTGTCTTGTCTCTGAGTGCGTTGTCTACTGTTTGTTGATTATATCAATGCAATTGAAATGCAATTGCTTTCATGGAATTGAAATAGAAATTGAAGTAGCTTGCGCCTAGCCGATTCCAAAGAATTCCGAAATGAAAGCAAAACTGCAGCAGATTGACATTTGACATTCAGTTAGTAGTCGAAAGGTACAAAAGTGTTGTTAACAAGCAGAATCAATAAATATTTTCTAAACCTTTTTTTTTTGAGAATTTAAAGAAGAAGATTTGACTAGAAACCTTAAATATTATAGAAAAGTCATTGCAAAAATATTCAAACATTAAATTTATTATAAGACATTTCTGACAAAAATTTAAGTAAACTTTATTATTCAACACTTTTTTGATGCAGCAACTAAAAGCTTGCCCCTTCAGAAAGAGCTTAAGTGCAGTTTTCCTGTAACTTAAAAAAAAAACTCTTTCTTCCTGTTTTAAATTTCTTCTTTTATTTTTTAGCTACTGCATAAGCAAATTTGAAGTACCGTGGAAAATCTTGAGAGAATTTCCATATTTTTAATTACAAGTAGTTTTGCAACGCTGATGCAACAAAGCAGGAAAATGCAATTGAAGTTTTTCCTTATAGAAAAAAAATGAAAATAAAAATTGCATAACAACTGCCATTAAAAGGCAGACAAGCAAATTAAAACTTACAGAAACAGAAAAAAAAACAATACAAAATAAAATAGAAAAGAACTTAAAAAAATGTATATACGGTGTTTGCCCATAAGAATACAGAAAGAAGCGTTACGGGCAGCAGCATAAAAAGTTATAAACTTTGTTTAAAAACAATTACAAGCTGCAAAGTAGCAACAAAAAACACGAACATAAAGAAAATATTAAAAAATATAAAGTTTACAGTCAATAAAAAAAAACAAAAAGAAAGGCAGCAAAAGGCAAATGCAAGAAAAACTCTTTATGACAAAAGGCAAAAATAATAATAAACAGGCTCAAGGAAGAGAAAATGAAAGGGGTTGCGGGGTTGGCTGTCTCAACATAGGCACTAAACGGCCACTTAAACGTTAACTTGATTTAGCACCTCGTAACAACAACAAAAAATAATATTAAAAAAAAAATCGACAACAACAATCCCCAAAGAGCAACCAGTGCGAACAGATACTGAAAAGAGCCATAAAAACAGATCAACAACAAATGAAAATACAGAGAGAGAGAGAGAAAGAGCGATGGAGACGGTGTGGAGAGAGGGGGATGGCGTGGCAATAAAAGGTAATAAAAGCATAAAGAATATGACCAAGCGGAAATATACAAAAGAAATCGGTTGAGAGCTTGCCCAAAATGGTCAGGCAATGCCATAAAGTAAATCATAGGAAAGAAAAAAAAGGAAAAAATAGAAAAATATTTGATAATTGCCTCGAAAAAAAGGCGCACATCAAAAATGTTATTAAGATTATTCCAAGGATGATGTTTAATATGTTGGTCATGTTTTGGGATTTATTTTTAAAGAGCCATTTGAAATCAATTATTATTATCTAAGGATTTGACGAGATTGTTTACTTATGTTAGATTAAATAAGTTTATGTGGAAATTTTTATCATATATAAAAAAAAAGAATTGTAATCAATCTTACGAATGGTGCTAAATGATTCCTTTGAAGCCAGAATCGAAAACCAAAGCAAGATGTGATTAACATTTCACAATGAGTAATTGCCCTAATCATAAGTTTTCCCCAAATTACTTTTGTGCAAACTTGAGAAGCTCAAGTATAACTAAGAACTTATGCCAACTGCAACAAAAGGCGTTAAAGTCACCCAAAAAAAAAAAGTTCAAGAAAAACTACAAAAGATAACAAACTCAAACACACACATTCGTACAATGTTCTTGTGGAACAGTTCTGGGAATGGCCTGACAAGCCACAAGGGCTTCTAAATCGCAACAGCAGCCGGGCGGCGTCGGGTGGAGTATTCCAAAAGAAATAATGTCCTTAGGCCGCGCGGGGAAATGAAAACTTCTTTGTAATGCAACCGGCAAATGGCAACTGGCAACTTTTGGTCTTTCCTTTTTTTTGGCTTTTTGATTTTTTTGAAGAGGGTGTTTAGGTTTTTGTTAGGAAATATGAGAAGGGGTTTTTTTTTAGTGAGAGGTTAGTTGGCAAAATAAGGAATAAGGAATAGGGAGATGAATAATATATGTTAAGGGAATATTTGTTTAATCAATTGCTAGTTCAATCTTGACTTTAAAAATATTTTATTATTATTAGAAACTTCATGAAATTCTTCCAGGGTATTTCATGTACAATCCACCAAAAACATCCAACTGTCACTTGTTATATTTTTTGGTTTTTTTGTGTGTGTTGAATAAGTTTTTTTGGGTCGACGAAAGTTACGCGAAACGCTTCCAGCTGATGAGCCGAGTCAGACGAGTTAGCAAAGAGAGCGGAGGGGAAAAAGGGGTGACGAAAGAGCTCAAAGGAATCGACGCGTGGGAGCTGAAACTACAATTTAACCAAAAAGTGTGGGAGAAAAAGGTAGAGAGAGAAAGAGGGACAGATTCATACGCAAGATGAAAGTAAATGCAAAAAGCATATCTTCTTTCACTTTTTTTTTTTGTATGTTTTTTTTTGCTCTTCATCACGTCGAAATTTATCGCCTGGCAACAGGGAACGCGGCCGAAAATGGCAAACCGCAAAAGGCGCAAGGCACAAGAATTCATCATCATTGCTCATCATCATGTGGCGGCGGCAAGCTGTCATAGAGTAGGCGTGGCATGCCGCACTCCCAGCGGTGTGATCCACAGTTTGTTTGATGTACGCAACACAAAACAAAAAAACAAAATAATGAAAACCAAACAAACTTGCCAACGACCACAGTCCAGTCCATAAGAAAGAATACTTGATTAAGGCAAACCGAAGTTTCAATGCTCTACGAAAAAATAAAGTACGAAAACATGAGAGTTCTGAAGGATCCCTTCTTCTCAAAAGAATCCACATACTTTTTCTTCAACCTTTTCCCAATATATATGTATGTCCTTTGTTATATATCCTTTGCCGCTATCTCGGCTGCTGTCTCTTTTCGCCGCAAACTTAATACTCGGCCATCAATTTCCACAAATAATTTGAGCAGCATCAAAACTTTTAATACGACCAATGATAATGGTCGCTGCTTGCCACTCCCCACTGCCCACTGCCTACAACCACCATCAACTTTGACCTTGTCCCGCTGTGCGTGGCGAAAAAAGTTATTTTATTGCCCAGCTGACGGCGGCCAGATCAAGTTGCAAAGAACATGGATGGCAACCTTTTGAAGCCGCCCCCCGCGGTGCCAGCGCCACAACAACAACAAATCAACAAATTTGCGGTCAGTTGTGGCTGTTTATGCTGTTTATTGAGTGCCACACCTGCCAGCGGGTGTCTCGTCCCTTTGCAGGACGACTCTCGCCAAATGCATTTCACTAAAGCAAATTGACGTCAAACAAAAGCTCTGCTGGAGCTGTCCAAGTCGAAGCAAAACTGCCTGGGCCAAAGTGGCTATAAAAATCGCCTTCATATTTAGTTTTGATGTGTGGAATTGTTGTGGCATTAACCTTTTTTCCAGCAATCACAATTCAATATGGAAAGCCAATGCATTATTCGCATTAGAATTTTACTATAATATTCATAGAACCTTATAACAAATTTGAAAATATTTTTTTTTTCTTTTTTGCAAACTTTACTGATAGAGTTGCCATTTTCCATACAAAACTCTACCAATTTTATGACGAATTGGTCGTCAAACTTGTTGCGTGTTTAAACTTTACAAAAGCAAAATAACGTTTGCCTCATTAACTTTAAATTATGCAAACAGTTTGCAATTACGCTCATAAAACGTTGCTGATGAAAAGTTATGCAACAATGTTTGTGCGTGTGTGTGTGTGTTTGGTGCTGCCAACTTGTGTGCAGCTTTCGATTAATGAGGAATAATCGCATTTGTGCGGTTGCTCAAAAATGAAATTAATGAACGTTTGCGAACCGAACACAGCAGCAGCAGCTGGCATCGTCTGTACACGGTTGCAAGAGGATATTAGGGGCGACACAAAACGTTTGCAATTAGGCGAAGAAGCCAGGAAAGCAAGACAAACAACAAGGACAACAAGCGGCGCCCTCAGTTTTACAACATACTAGCATGCGAAATGCGCAGGTGTAAGAACAATTATGCAACAAAACTTGCAACAGCGCAACTCAGTTTTTGTCTCCTGTTTTGCTGTTGTTGTTGTCTTTGTTGCCAATTAAACGCATTTGGTAACAACTATGAGAAAAAAGACACAATTTGCCCTGGCAGCATAACACCAGGATGCTTTTGTACACTACGAAAAAAGCTTGCCCATAAGTTGGCAAAAATAAAATGAAATCAAAAATTTTAATAGTTAAATTTCCAAAAAAAAATCTAAATCAAAATAAAGCCATTTTGAATATGATAATTATTTTATCTAATATATATTTGATTATTAAATGTTTAAGAAAGAAATCTAGAATAAATAAAAATTTGCTAGCAATTTTTTCAATTTCACAAATTTATGTCATAAAATTATTGAAAAGCAAAAAGGAAAAATATAAAATTATTTGTTTTTGGTCACAAGTTTTTCTCTGAGTGCTGCATAACGGCGACAATAATGGGCCAAACAACAACAAGCTCAGCTGGCAACAGCGTCCCGAATGACAACAACTGCAGGACGGCATCAAAGTTTGTGTGTGGGTGGCGGCCAGGGTTGTTGCTGTTGAACGTTGAAACAATTTTATCAACGTGTGAAAATTGCGAAGCGCAATATGCGCAAACAACAAAAGCAACAACAATAAGGCAACGTGTCAGTCGATGGCAACCAAACATCCTGACGGCCGCATATTCAAATGCAAATCACGTCATCAATATGCAGTGCACACACACGCACACGCACACACACACACAGACACACACGCACGGTCTCCAAACACTTAACGTATCCTCCAACACCTTCATAAAGCAACCACAAGTATCGCTTCTTGCTTTTACTCCCTGCTGCCTGCCCTCCCATATCGAACGTTGCATTTTGACAAAATTATCCAATGGACCAAGTTCAATATTGTGGCTCAATGTGGGCAAAATTTGCTATTGCTACTGTTGCTCATGTTGCTCCTGCTGATGAAGCTAAAAATCCTTGAGGATGGCAATTTTCTTGCTGCCGTTAAGGTTACACGTGTTGGCCATTGGCCGCTGTCATTTATATCAACTTCTAATGATGGACCGTAAAAACTTGTGGGTTTTTAATTATAATGCAACGGTGCACAGTTTTCTTCGTTTGACAAGGAACAAGCGAGGGTTGATTGTGAGGTTGTGGTCTCTTTTTTATTTGGTTAGAATAGAACAACATAAGTAGCATAATAGTTTTATGTATTAATAAATAAATAAAATTAAATTAAATAAATACTTTAGCTATGAAATTCATTTCCTTATTTATCAAATCATTGCTTATGCTTTAATTATTTAACACATTTTATCAATTTTACTCTTCAACCCACTTTCCTTGTTGTTTTCTTAACTATTACAAAGTTTTTTTTTCGCTCAACTTGTTGTGGAAACCCTCGGTTCTATCATAGCCTTAGGTCATCTCAATTTAGTTGAGCGCTTGTGTTTGTATTTTATCAAAGGCAACGATAACGACGACACTTTGCCTGTCTGCCCGCCCGCCCGCCTGCCTGCCATCGATTTAAAGTTACTCCATTTCTTTCTGTTTTTCTATTTTTTTTATTTTTGGGCCAACCATCTTTCGTGCTCTGGAAACTCATCAAGCACACGCTTCACACTCCTCTCACCCCTTGCCAATCTATAGCTCGTCACGCTGCCAGGCAACTAGTAGAGAGAGAGTAGAAGAAAAAAAAACTAAGTCACTCACTTAAAAGTTCAGCGGCTGCAACGTTGCAAAAGTTTGCTCACTGCACCATGTCCCCATGTCCACCCCAGTATGTCGTTCTAGTATGTCCCATGTCCTGGGCCGGAGCTGGTCAGTTAGTTTCAATTTTAGTTTTTCAGCTTTCAGTTTGAGCTGCATCCCATGTATAAACATATATATACATATATATATTTTTGTGTTGGTTGGCTTTTTTTTATTTTTGGCAGCTGGCTGGGCAAACTGTACGCTGATTATATGTGACAACTTAATGAGTTTGTGGCTGAAACATGGCTTGTTAAGCAAATAAATTAATTAGCGCTCCAATTGCGTTTTTCTTTTACTCAAACTTTTCACAGCGGCCTTGTAATTGATGAGCTCTCAAGCGAACCAAAGATCGCACTCTAAACATATCCAAATAATTAATTCGTACAATTTTGCCGTGCAAACCATTTTAATTTAATTTAAAAATAAAAAAAACTAAATAAAAAAAAATTCATTCGATATCAAAAAGCCCAAAAAGTTCAGTATACAATTGAATTTGTCATAAGTAAGCCGCCAGCACAATGGCGGTATTAAATTGTATTTTAAAATTGCATAAATTCAATAAATTCATGTCATGTGTGGGTGTAGCTGAGGCGGCCAGTAGTCGACTTGCATATACCCTTAGAAAAAAATAAATAAAAATTATGCATTTGTCTAATAAAAAATAAATTTACCAAAAAATATAAATGAAAAAAAAGTCTATATAATAAAATATTATAATAACAAAACAATTCCATTGACATGGAAAATTGGCAGACAAATTTTATAAGCCGTGCAAAAAAATTGTCGATTTGTTATATATGTGTTATTTTTGAAAACGAATAAGCTGCTTTTGATTTTCATAGGATTTCTTTGTTTATATTCAATTAAAATATGCGATTACTATTGAACGTAGTATTTTAGCTACTTCACATTGGCTAAATTGCTAATAATCTTTTTATAAATTTCTACTCCTTTCAGGTATGTATCCGCACCAATCCATTCATCGTGATCGTGTAGTAAAACGGGTGTATTGTTCATGGGCGAGAAACCCAAGGCAGGAATGCCACCTTTTCTCAAATAGCGACTATCTGTGCCGCCCGTAAAGATTTGTGGCCGTATATCGAGATTTCTGCAAATGAAAATCTCCTTAAATATATATTGTTACAAAGGAACGAAAAAATTCAACTTACAACTCATCTGTGGCATTCTTGAAGGCCAGCCAAAAGGGATTACTATCGTCTGTTGCCGTTGGCGGCACATATGGATGCTTTTGATCAAATTCCAGCACAATATCGCCACCAGCCTCTGTCATCCAAGTATTTAGCTAGGTAAGGTAAACGTTAGTCAGAATGTTTAAGTATCTTCAAGTAAAATCAAAGTTGAACTCACTTGTGCAAAAAACTCATCGTGATCCACATCGAGTGCGAGTCGGCAATCGAAGCCAGCTGTAAACATTGGTGGCACCACATTACTCTGCACTCCGCCACCAATGCGCGTAAGATTTATTGTTGTCACATCGCCGATTTTAAGCTCGGGATTATTCGCAAGTCGTTCGACTTGTTGCTGACGCAACTGCATCATTTTATCCAATATATAATACAATTTCTCGCCAGCTGTATTTTGCAGCAGAAGCGAACCATGTCCCGACGTGCCCGATATCTTAAATGTCATGCCTATACAGGTGGAGAATTTCAATGAACTTTTCCTAATTATTTGTTAATTAAATGAGTTCGAACTTACGCCACACACTGCGTTCGCCATTGAATACAGAAAAATCCTGAGTTGGCGATGCGAGTCCTTCATCCAAACCAAAACCAATATTAAGAGCACGAAACTCTTTGGTCTCCACAAAGGGACGCATGCCACGACGTCCACCCATTTCTTCATCTACAAAAAACAAAGATACAAAACTACATGAATTATTTCGACCTTTTCCTATTGAACAACATTTGAATCTACCTGCCACAAAAGATATGTGAATGGTGCGTTTGAATCTGGCGCCATTGCGTTTGAGAGCTCTTATTGCCGCCAAATATTGCATGCTCACACATTTCATATCTTGTGTGCCGCGGGCAAAGATGCGACCCATTTTGTCCATTTCAGCACCAAAAGGTGGATATGTCCATTTGTCCTCAAAGACGGGCACCACATCCATATGCGAATTGAGCAGAATGGCTGGCAATTTAGGCTCTAGGCCCTGCCAGCTAATGACAGCCACTGGATTCTCCTCATCAAATGGATAATAAACATGTATGGGCAGTTTCAGTTTGTGGGCCTGGTGTCTCAAGAATTCCAAACAGGGCACTAAAATGTTACAGACCTTGATAAAGATTCGATGAACAAATCTTGTAACTCACCATAATTGGGATCTGGATGCACACTTGGTATCCGTAGATATTCGCGAAAGTATTGAATCTCCTCATTCGATTCCCAGTTCTCAGAATTCATTACGGTTTTGTTTTTGTGTCAAAGCCACCTCCGCTGTGTTCAACAGTTTGAGTTAAACTGCTTTGTGTATGCGATAATTTGTGCCTAGGCAAACAGACAGAGAGCGAGTGTGGGGTTTGGGTAATCTAATCATTGTTTGACCTCGAGATTGTCAAGAGCACAGCAAGTTGCTTGTGGAATGGATGATATCACTCTGTGATCTGTGATAAAATTGTGGCAAACAAATGCAACGGATAGAAATAATAATTGACTTTAATTTAAGCTCAAAGCGGTTGAATTGTTTATACACTTAATATATTATCCGTTGCTATCTGCATTTATATATATAGAGATCAGCAAACATAATTTAAAAGTAGGTTATTTGATTACTAAACCGGTTTTGTCGTTCAGTCATCTTAGAAACACACTTAACAGGTTTTTATTTAAAATTTAAATGAATGTTCATTTCGGTTGAAATATTCTTTCACACATAATTTGTTTGATAAGCTATTCATTGTAATGTGTTACCCAGTTAAGTAATTAATCTTTCCAACAGATAAGTAACCAGTTTTTATATTTCACTTGCAGTGCGATAAGATATTCGATAGAAGCCATTAACCTTATTCATATCATGTGAAGTAGCTGTAAAAAATACTTCTGACAAGATATATTAACTGGTAAATAGAATAAAATTTATCATGTGTTTTTTTTCTCTAACTAAGATCAAAAATGTAGAAAAAATAACTTTTAGTATTTTTCTCATATTATTATTTTTGTTTAAGCATGCCTTTTGAATTGACTTAAATTGTGATTGCACTCCATAAGCTAGAGTATTAAATATAAATTGCATTCAAGTCATTTAGCGGCAGTTCGTTGAACTGATTTTCTCTGGCATTTGTGGAGGACGGCCAGAAATGGAGGCGTGCCACAGAAAAGTTTTTTTTGGTCGATGCCAAGTGCAGACAATTTAAGTATATTTATTGCAGTTGGTGTTGTTTGTTCGTTGTTGTTGTTGTTGTAGTGTTGTGCACATCATTAAGCGATAATTTTTGAAAACATGGAAAAGTAAATGCTGCAAATTATTGCAATTCTAGAAAAGGCTTTACAAAACTAAAAGATGATAAAATAAACGAATAAATAATAGTAATAAATAATTTGAAGTAAAAGCTTTTCAAGCTTTATGCAAGTTGAACAAACTAATAAGTTGCTCATTGAATTTTTTTGGTTGAAATCAATATATTTCTTATCTTTTTGTAGCTGCCTTTTCTTGCTTACTTTTCATATTTTCACAACTCATCCTTATTAGCATATCAATTCGCTGAATAGAGGCAAAATTGTATATATAAAAATGTAGTCTTACCTACTTTTTGGGGCATTCTATTGAACTGCTGGCTTGCAAATTAATTTTGTCCTTGCCATGGGCTTTAATAGACTGTGTGAAAAGCAAAAAAAAAAAAATAAATGTGAATGCGTGCCCAAGGACTGACCTAAGTCAAACAATTGACCTGGGAACTCTGTGAACATAACGTACAAAAAAAAAAAAAAAACGAGCAGCCAATGAACCAAACGAGACCTTCAGTCTATTTATTTGCCAATTTGGAAAAGGCCAAAGCCGAAGCCAAAGCCACAAAGCCAGCCAGCTAGTGACTAAGCAGCAAGTAAATATCTTATTTCACAAAAAACTCAAAAAAAAAATATAAATAAAATGAAATCATTTTCTAAAGCAGGAAAAAAGTAACAAAATCCCAACATAAACACGACATGTCAGGTTTTCTCCCTTTTTTTCCAGTGCCTCCCCTCTTCGTTCTCTTCTGCAATTCCTTTGCCTAATTTTGGTTACAAGTCTTAAGAAAATAAAGCGAGTTGTCTTTGAATTACGTCAGAATGTTTGTGTGTTAGCAACATGGAAATTTTCTTAGAAAAAAAAAAAAACAAATATATATATTCTGTAGTTGGTAGCATTTTCACATACAATATTGAACTCGGAAGGAAGCCTTCTACATTCACATCTCTCTCCGCCTGAAGTGGATTTCCCAAACGACTTTGTCCTTTTTGCATTTGCATTTCAAATTCGTATCGAAAAGCTTTTTTGGCCCTTTGCGAGCTTCACAGTTAATTGGAAAATCACAAAAGCCTCCCACAAGCTAATCAGACCGCTTTTCAATGCTCTTCTTGCCACTAACTCACCCCGTCTCACCTCATCCCTCAACATTTTCTAATTAATTGTTGTAGCGTATGCCGTAAAAGTGAGTATGGGGCAGAAGAACTTGGTCGAACATGTGTAATTGAATTGTTGTTAATTGAAAGGCCTCATTATCGTCATCGTCATCGTCATCGTCAGCATCAATTAAGCTTGTGCTCATTTTCATTCGATCCAACATCATTATCGTTGTCATAATCAACAGCAGGACAACTTTTGTGTCGCCGGCCATTGAAAAATATTATTTGTTATTTTTGGCAAGCCAAAGCCAAACAGAAACCGCACAACCAACCCAACCAACGAACTAACCAACCAACAATACAAACAAAACCAACATCAACAGCAACAATGGCGAGAGTTCTAAGCACACAAAAACAAAAAGCAAGGATGTTCTCCTTGTTAAATATAGTAGAATTTACAGCTTCAAAGTATTCAATTGATTCGTCCACAAATAAAACGGAATTAAAACTACATTGAGTAAGCAAAATAAACAAATTTATTTGCAAATGCAAAATAAACCTACTTTTTGTTGTTCAAATATTTTTAAACAACAAAATTGACAAAAATTAACTAATGCATGAATAAAAACAATATTTAAAGCAGCAATTATTTTCGGAGGCTTGCTGTACACTGACAAAAAACGTTTTACTTTTAACTTTCTGAACAAAATTAAACTTAAACTGAAGTCATACTTGGCTTTGTCTGTTTTCCTGGATTTTTGACTTGATCCTTAACTATTTATAAATGCAAGGCACAAAAATTTGCTGGCGATTTTGGTTTTTCACACACATTTGCATAATTATAAGATAAATAACTTGAATTTAAAGCAACAATAAAAACAAAGTATCTTTCCTGCCCCTTCAACTCTAGCACGAATTCTAACTTTTATTTGATATCTGACTGGCAAAAAGAACAACAAAAAGAACAACAAAGACACACACACACACACACTTACAGCTTATGCAAATGCTATGTGTGGGCGTGGCAGCGGTTGCCTTATCTCACAGTTAAGATAATAAACAATAAGAGCAGGAGAGCCAGAGAAAAAGAGAGCGGTGAGAGTTGAGAGTGTGACAAGCGGATGTCGTTGTGTGGCACACATATTTCACAAAAAGTGCCAAACAGGAAACGCACACGACGACATTTTGCAAAATTTATTGCAAAATGGCCGCCAACGTTGATGGCGTGGACAACATTCTAGTGGCCAGGCAATTTGTGCAATCCTTTTTTATATATATATCCATTCGACCATACTGAAATCCCGACATCCTGGACAACCTGGACATCCTAACCAGACAGACAGTTTGGAAAGCCAAAGAGTCGCCGAGCCAGGCAAGCTGCCTGTTCGGTTTGGTTCCTGGCAGTAGCAGCCTGGAAATGCAGATTTCCATTTTTTACCTCCAGCTGCATTAACTTCTGACACATTAATTACCGCAGTCGCCGTATAACGTCGGGTAGGGGGAGGATTCATAATAAAGTGCAGTTTTGTTTTAGCTGTGAATAGAATTACAGGGTATTATACTGTTGATGTAAGCGTGGTATTTTGTTTTAAAACTTCTTCCAAGAATGATTCAACCGATAAATTCGTAGCAAGAAACATTGAATTTTCAGGCAGAAACTTTCAATATAAAAAATATGAAAATAAATCTGACAGAAACTGTCTTTATAGGGTATTTTTCTTGCCCACATATCGACTCTGCTAAAACCAAAAATTGATTTGCTCAAACCACAATTACCAAAACCCAAAACCAATCCCCGTAACAACTGTCAAGGAAATGTTCAAGTTGTTTAATTGAGTTCATTTGGATTTGATTGTCAGCCAGGTGCAGACATTAAATGTCTTTTTCTTGTTTCGGTTGGCCTTATTAAATTTTAATGGCGCCACCATTAAAAATGTGTTCCATATACATTTTCATTTGCAACAGTTGCAGGACGAGAACGGCTAGAAGGGGGCTAAGATGTGGGTCAGAATTGTGCGGTGTTAAATGTGTTAATTAGAAGTGACAAGAAATCGTAAAAGGATTTTTAAGACTGTTAAAAATAAATGAATATGCTTACCTGCGCAATAACGACATACAATTTGGCTAATTGAATAATAAATAATAAAAAAAAGCTCGAGGGCAGAAAAAACGAAAAAAAACAAAGCTTTTTAGAGTACTTTCAAATAATGACATGGGTTTGATTTTGAAGAGAAGCAAAAAAACAAAAGAATAAAACAAAAAAAGGCTAAGAATTGCGACATAATTCAAAAGAAATTTAACTAGGAAGTTTTGAGGCTGTTTTATAATAATTTACAGAAATTAATTGTGACACGAGCTAAACTAAGATAAATTTATTTGATGGAAAAAACTTTATAAAAACCTTGCAACAACTGTAGTTCAATAACATTTTGATAAATGACTTAAGTCAAATTTGTATTCTCTGCCGTTAACCCTCCCTAAGAATTCGGATTAAATTTATTCACAATCAGCTAAGCAATGCAAAATCCATTTGCTCTTTGCATGCCCATAAACAACGGCGATTGCAACAATTGCCACGCCCATTAATTAAACACAACACAAACAGCAACAACAACTGGAATTTCAACTAACCAAAAACGATTAATTAAGCATACGCCGTGCTGGTCGTCTGTCTGAATGCCAGCCAATTAAATGCCACGCCTACAACTTTACTACAAAATAAAATTAAAAACAATAAGCACCCTGCCCTGCGCTGCAGATATCTGTGCATTTAATTGAAAACTTACCAAAGGAAAGCAGCCGCAATCAGAGAAAGAGGGAGAAAGAGAGAGTGAAAGAATCTCTCCTCTTAAGACTTTGAGGCATCAGGTTGAGTTTTTGAGCTGCCGAGCTTTTCTCATAAATAGTAAAATATGCCAGTGAACCGACAGCGAAATGAAAATTTGTGCCTTTAATACTCTTTGGGTAACCCTTATTGCTCCAGCTCCTCCATCGCCTGTTGTTGTCCTGTCAATCACGCTCCTTTCATTGCTGATTACACGACGCGGCCATTTAGTTGAACCGAACCGAAACACCGCCAAACTCCACCCACTGTCCATGGCTGGCTGACATATTAATGAAGCACTGGCCAGGCAGCCTGGTTAAACGAATGCCAAAATTGTGGACAAACCGACAGTGAAGGAAAAAGAGAAAGCAGCGGCGGTGGCGGCAGCGGCCAAGGCAGCAGCCGAGGCAGCATTTTAAATCAATTCACGAAACAATTAAAACTTGACTTTGCTGGATTAAATGCTCTGTAAGCTGTAAGTGAATCAAAGAGGACATGTTAAAGTTGTCAAACTGTCTGAAAAAATATATCGATAAATATCGTTTGATACTACTTTTTGCTAAATTGTCGACAAAATATGGAAAAAAAAAATTTATATTCTTAATTCTTTCAGTTCTTTAGTGTTCTATAGGGTATCTTTAAGACATTCTATGCTAAAACATGGTCTGCTTTGTCAGACATTGCGCATACGACGTGTGTGCTTGTGGTGCTGTGTTAAAGTTTTGCATTTGGCCTCGTTTGGCACATTTGCCAAATGAGAAAATGGATGGCGCAAAAGTTTCTCAAAACATTTAGCTGTGTGCATGTTGGTTTTTTTTGTTTTTTTGTTTGTTTGTTTCTGCTCTGGGCCAGACTCGGAGTCAAATGCACTCTCGGAGCACTCACAAAGCACTCAACTCAACTATGTTTAAAAGTTGCTTCCCGTTATGCGACGACTCTCGACTTTCAACTGTTTTTCTCTCTGTCTCTGTCGCTGTCTCAGTGTCTTTTGTTCGCGCGCTCTGTCTAACCGTCTGCACATTGCATAATTAATGTTTTAATGTCAATCATACGCACTGTGTTCCATGAAATATATATGCGCACTGTTTATCGCGTTTATCGCATACAAAAAGAAACCGCTGCTGCGTTTGCTTCTCATTTTGGTGTCTTTTATCATTTTTGGCATTTCTGGCTTGGTGGCGCAACAAAAGTTCAGCGCTCACAAACTTTGCCATGTAATTAAATTTGTTATAATTTTTTAGAAGGTTTATTTTTTTTCTCTCTTTCTTTTTGTGTATAATTGAGATTGCATAATTGGCGTTAGCTGTGTAAATCAGCTCAGCTTGATAGGGCTTAATGAAAACTTTTCATTACTATGCCCACAACTTTTGAATTCTATGCTTTGAAAAGTTTTCAAAAGAGAAATGTAGATCTGAGCGATTTGACATGCGTCAGGGTTAGTTTTTTCATTTGTGGCAAAAAGTGTGAAACTCTTTAAAAATTTCTTTAAGATTTTATTTAACTTGACAAAGATTCACATTTGTTCTGTATTGTTTATAGTTTGTTTGAAAATAAATCGTCAACTTAAATAATTTATTGTTTTCATACCTAATTCACATATAACTTTTCATATATTTTCTTTGAATCGGCTCTCAAATTGCATTACTCGGCTTGTTTTCTACTTAGTTTCTTGTCAAGTTCTTTTCAAGTGTTTGCAGATCACAAGTCAAAGCAGACAAAGATAAAAACTCTATATCCATATAAACACAACTCTTTGTGCACACCTTTTTGCCACAAACTAAGTATCTAAGCGGGAAGGAAGACACCCCAGCTAGCTAGCTAGCTATCTGTAGTTGAAATTTGCTTGAAAATTGATAACACATGCGAACACACCCACATACAACACCTACACTTACGGCACGACCGCCCGCACAGCTGCTAATGGGCAAAAAAAAAAAAACAGTGAAAAGCAAACAGATTGAAAGCGAAAAATAAAAAACTTTTACACAGAGCAAGAGGAAGAGAAGAGAAGAACCGCACAACGTGAGTTGAAAAATTACAAAAAATATTAACAGCAACAGCAGCAGCAACAATCAGACGAAACAACAATAGAAAACAGCAAATCGTAATGGCATTGACAATACCAACAACAACAACAATAGCATGGCACTATTTGTACAAAAAACAGCAGCAAAGGGCGAAGATTTTGAGCTCACGAAATATCCATGCGAACAATGTGACAAACGATGTGTGAAGCAGTTCGCTGAGAAAGTTGAAAGCGTGAAGTGACGTGAAGAACAAACAAAAAAGAAGAAAGAGGCGTTTTGGAGAGTGGGGGAATAGCCAAATCTAACCACACACAGTTATCACAGGACTTACAAGACGCAGCAGTTACAACAGCGCACATTACGTATACGCAACGTGCCAAACAAACTTGGTCATTTTTCATGCCGACAACGACGACGACGATGACTACAAATCGTGACAAATTCTTGATGCGGGTTAAGTTACACATTTCTTTTGCCTTATTTCTCTTCGTTTTTTTTTTTAAGTATATAAATTTTTTTTCTTTGTTTTTTCTACTTGTCTTATTTTTGTCGTTGTGGGTTTTTAGCTTGGTTGGCTCAACTTTTTGGCATTCTAGCATTCTTTGAAAATAGACAATTTGAAATTTTGGTCGCTTGCGGTTGTTTTGGACTTTTGAATTAAGTTTTGTCAGTTTTGGCATTTACTTATTCAATTCATCCGACTGGAAAGCCATTAGCAATAAAAGAGATTCATACCCACACACACACACACACACAAACACACTACGTAGCAATAAAAAACAACAAGCAAAATTGTAAATGCCTTTCCATTTGGCTCTTTCGCTTGTCATCATCGTCATACATAGCTTTATAAATTTTATTTTATATATTTATTTTTCTACATTCTCGTCGGAAAAATACAAAAAATACAAACAACAACAAAAATAAAACCTATTGCATGCAAGCAAAACAAAGTTCTTGCTGCTGGTGGCATAAATTAAATATACATATCAAAATAACATCAAAGACAGTATAAATTGGATATCACGACTTCGGGTTTAGTTAATTTTATTCAAGAGTTTCGAACAGAAAAATTTCTTATTTCTGTTCTTAACCATAAATTCAAATGCTATTGCATTAGTTACGACACAGAGTGTTTAATAATTTGCGAGGCTTTACTGTGGCCATCCTTTAGGTGCCTTCTACCTGCACACGCCCATTATTATCTGAGGACCATATTCAATGACAGCATTTTTAATGCAATTTATGGTCGTTAAGGCGACAAAATATAATAAAAATGAATAATATTCCAACTGTGCTCTGTGTGGCAATGTACGCTGGCACAATGCAAAAACCGCGTGCCACAAGCTGCGTGTGTGTGTGTGTGTGCTTGTGTGTGTGATTGTGTGGCACATGCAACACGTGACAGAACAAGCAGAGACGAGTCGCGCCGCAAGTCAAATTTATGAGAGCCACAAAATAAATCGGCGCGCCAAATGTGCGAAACAATGCATTACTCAAAGGACACAAAACAAACGAAAACAAAAAAACAATAACAACATTATGTAATAAAATTAAAATTGTTGTTTATGACATGAAATATCCATTAATAGAATTTGCCACAATTATACGAATCGCTGGAGCTAATAATACAAAAAATAAAAAATATTAAGTATACGCGAAAGCAAACATATTTATTGTATGACAAATGAAACCAAAACAGTGGTTAAGCCAAACAAACAGTTAAAATAAATATTTATGAAACATTTTAGCTGCCCATTAAACCAATATTTAAATCAAAACTGCAACAGCTAGATAAACAACATGGCCATAAGCGATTTTGTATAATGTTCAAACAAATTAACGCATTTGAGTCAGGGACTAAAACAAAAAAGGGTTCTATGACCACAAATCCAATCAATATTGCATGCAGCATATAAAAAGAAATAACATATACCAAAATCAATTAATGATTAATAGCATAAAAGTAAATATTATAGAAATTTCGGTTAACAAAATTCCTCTCTCTCTCTCTCTTTCTCTCTCTGTCTCTCTCTCTAATAAGCATTATCAATTAATCAAAAAGAGCTTAGATGCTCTCTCAAAGGGTAGACAAAGTTAATAATATGTTTCAGTACTTATAATATATTTTTAAAAATCATTTTCAAAAGCTAAAAAAAGTTTAAAAAAATTAATGTCGAAAAGCAATAATTAAGTTAGCAACAGAATAAATGTAAATCAATATCAAAAAATTTAAAGCATTAAATTTTGATCAACAAAAATTTATAAAAATACAGCTATTGAATAAAAAAGTGGCAAATATTAATATTTGAAAAAATGCATTAAATGCGACAAGTCAAAGAGCTCAAAGCTATAACCCAAATGGCACGTACAAATGCAAATCAATACATGGTGTAAAATACTCTTACACACACGCACAATCCCACACGTACGCACACACACACACACACACACACACGAGAAGAGCAGCTTGCTTACATTTATTTCAATATACGAACATTCCGAACATTATGGCCAAAGGAAAATGCTCATAAAATATTCAAAACGCCCTAAGTACCTTTAAAAGGAAGCACAACAAAAATGAAAAGAAGAGTGCACACATCAAGGATATCAGGTGGAAAAGGTTTGTTGTTAGTGAATGTTCGTTTTTGTTGTTGGTGTTGGTGTCGCAACTCTACTTTCAGCTTGTCGTTCAAACTGACCTCGACACGCATGTTTATGCGCTTTTTACAGCTGCTACAAACGCTTATCTCCAAACTCAACTCAAAAATCCCCCACCCCCAAAAACCCACACCACCGAAAATACAAAAACTTTTGCTCTGTGTGCATGTTTTGTGTTTGTTTGGGAAAATGTTTTACTTGTTCTTTTTTTTTTTAAATAACTTTGCGGTCATTTTACTAAATGTTTTCAAGCACAAAGGTGACGGGAGTTGTGTGTGTGTGTATGTGTCAGGTGAGGGGCCAAACAGCTCGTTAAACGAACGCAAAATTTATGGGTCAACTTAGCATCGCCTATCGCAGGCATCAGTTAAGGACAAAGCAGCACAAAGCCATGAAGCGGTCGCAACTTGTTTTTTGCTCAGATTTTGCGTCTACTTCTTGTTGGTGTTGCTATTTTTAAGCTTGAGCGGTTTTTTGAACTGCTGTTGTTTCGTTTGTTTATGCTTTTTTTGGTATGTTTCGCGCTTAGAATTTTGAGTGGACTGAGATTTTGGTTTTTGGGTTATGCATGCGCGCGCTTTGAGCAAAAGTTATTTATGTCCTTTTGATGGTCGCTGTGGCAAAACCAAGCGCGACACTTTCAAATAGCCCAGCCACTAATTGGACTTAAAGGCCCCAAAGCCCCAAACTGAATAACCTGATTTAAGCAGCCAGCGTTGCATGTCAAAAATGAAAGCTATTTTTGTAGAGTTGGAAACGGTTTTTAGTTTTGAATGTGGATACTGGAACAGCTAATCCAAATATTTTTTCAGTAAAAACGAACGTTGGTTTACTTTTTGAAGACGCACAAAACATAAAATCACATATAGCAGAGTCCAATAAAGAGTATATTCAATGTCAAATGTGTGCAAAAAAATGAAAGAAAAGACACACGCACATTTCATTCGAAGCGCATGCAGAAGATGTTTCAATGTGCTGCCAGTAAATGAAATGGCGGCCAACGGAAACGGAAATTTCATTGCAGAGTTGTTCATAAAAAGCACAGCGCTAAGAAATTGGCCATTGTCAAAAGTTGTGTGCGTGTGTGTGCCCCACCTGCCAACAGATAGAACGCACTTTACAGATACAAGCACTCAAAAAAAATAAAGCACAAAACGAAAGGAAAATAACTGAAAAACGAAGAGAAAGCAGAGAGAGAAGAGAGAAAAGGCAGCAACAACAGCAAACAGCACATGCGATGTTTTTCTTTTATTATATTTGAACTTTAACACAGCTACAATATAAATTAAAATGGCGCGCACTTCACATGCAGAGCGAGCAACAGGGAAATCGAGGAGCAGGAGCAGAAGATTTTCCGGGTACAATGCGAATGTTGGCCATTGAAGTTTATGTGCTTGTGCGTGTTTTCTCTCTCCCTCACTCTCTCTCTCTCTCTCTCGCTTTCAAACTCTGGCTTTGAGGCAATGTTTGCACTTAGCCCCCCAGCAGCTGTCATATGGAATTTTGGTAGAATTTACACACACACGCAGGCAGGAAAATGTACAAAAACACTTTGAGAAAAATATATATTGAAATATTTTGAAATATTGTATGAGAAATGAGAAAAATTTCTAAAAAATAAAAATGTATGGTATAATTGATTTTATTAGTTGTTAGATATACAACAAAATTTATCAATTAAATAACTTAACAGAATAAGAAAGTCGATAAATGTTCTTAGAATTAGTTGAACGATTAATTTCGAGATTTTGGAATTGTTCGTGCCTTTTTGACAATTTTTTTTTTTCGAGTGTACTCATCCATAAATGGCCTGGGTCTACAGATATGAGTGACGGTGTCGGTCGTCAGAGTGAAGCGAGCGCAGGATGTTGAAACAGATTCGACTCTTAATAATTTCCGCACTCGAGTTGATCGAAATCATAAAATTTTATGACCAAGTCAAGAGCGCGCGTAAGTGGCAGGCAACTCTCTCTCTCTCTCTCTTACTCTTTATGTGTGTGTATGTGTGTTAGTGTGACCCAAAATGGCTGCCAGACAGACAAAAGCCAACAATGCGACAAACAGACGGACTGAAAAACAGACACATCAAACCAAAAACCAAAAAAGCCAGCCAACAAATGATACAAAAAAAATATAAAAAAATACCTTTTTTAAAGCCACAGGGTAAGTGAGCATAAAGTTTTTCTCATTTTTTTTCTACCCCCCTCCTGTGTAATTCAAAATGAGTGATAGATGGAGAGAAGAGAGCTGGAAAAGGAAGGGGGAACAGAGTGCTTGGCATAAATAATGGAGGTTATTTCATATCAGCGAAAACTAAAGTTGACTTTTTTCTGGCGTTGATGGAATGCTTCGTTGTGGACATGGTGCAAATCTGCAAGCTGCAGACTTCCAGATTTATAATAAATTTAAATGTTAACTAAAAATCGCCGATGCAGTTGACTTTTGTTAAGCTTAAGGTAGAAATAAATTTGCCACACGAATGATAATATATTATTTATAAATCCAAAAAAGTAGCTGAGTCATATTAGAATAATTATTTTTGTTACACCATTGGAATTGATTTTCTAATGGGCACGTTTTGTGTTGGTTTCATTTTATTGCGAATCCATTTTGCGCTGACTTTCAATAATTCTCTCCATTTTATTGCGTTTGTTGCCTTTTCATTTGATTTAATATGATTTGCTATTTCATTTATTGATACCATATAATGGTTTTGCCTGAAGGAATCATCTCGGCATGCTTAAAGCAAACTTTTCTTGATCAGCATCACCAGCCATTTTGCCATTTAGCACAACCTTTTTGTGTTCAATTTGTCATGGCGTCAATTTATGCTCGGCCAGCGTCTCAATTGAAACACTGTTCTAATATCTCTTAGCGCTACGAATAATGCACTTGGGAAATTAATACACAACACGGCTGCCAGTTTGTGTTTTATTTTTGGCCCATGGCTTACTACGTTGAACGAGGGTAGGCTTAAAAGTTGAATACGTTAGAATAACTTAATTCGAAGCTTGAACGAGAAGCAAAGTTAACTTAACTTTTCTTTTGTTTCCAAATCAACTCTCGCATAAATTTAGTTGGTCATATTGGTGTACGAAATGATTCAGGTGTTTGAGGGCGGGGCCAGGGCGCATAATACAAAAATTGCGGCATATTAGGTGGCTAACCAAAAAACAACAACAACAACAACTTAATTGCTGGGCTTAACATGAAGAAAATTGCTCATACGCACCGGCTACCATCTAACAACCACTCAATTTGCAGAGCCTTTGAGCTGGCGCTGGCAGCTTTTCTTTACTTTTACTTCCTTTCCGCTCACCCTTTGCTGCTAATTGCAACTGCTAAAGCCTGCCTTTGGAGTCGTTTCGCACGGCTACAAGTTTATGCCATTTTCTTACATGTAAGCGAAGACTTTTCGGCCCCCAAGGCACAAAGCATCCATCTCTCACAGCACAGCAGAGGAAAGGAAAGGCAAGCGATACCAAAACAAAACAAAAGCGAAGCGAAGCCCAAAAACCTGAAGCTGAAGTTGAAGACCGTGCCGTTATGTTTATTATGCCAAGCATGCGAGTTGATTCCTTGCATTGTTGTTGCTGTTATTGCTGTTATTGTTGCTTGTGACAGGGCACAACAGCAAAAGCCACGCTCCTTCCGCTCTCCAATCCCTTGTCCTTACTTCATGCTGCTGTATCTTCTTTAACGCTCATTATTTTTATTTCATTCGCGTGCATGTAACTCACAGCAGCAACAAAAATACTTTGATAAAGATATCGCAGAGTGAAAAAAAAAGTTTCCAGCTAGAAATATGATAGAGCAAGTTGAAAAAAGCTACTAAAGTTTTGTACGAAACCAATTGCTTGAAGTTTGAGTTGATAAAATTCATAGGAAAATGATTGGTGAAAGTTTTTGATGGCAGCTAACTTAACTAGGCAGCCATTACATAAATTTTAAAGCTCGACTCGAGAGATTTAATGTTGCTTAGACATGCATTTTTATGGGCTAGTTGGAAGTGCTTTGAGTTCATATAATCTAGCATGATTTTTAAGCACTGCAATTACCATAACTATTAACGCCCCTTGATAAATATAATGTTAAGGCTAAACAACATTTAGTGTCCATTTAATCTACCACTTTACCAGCCCCCCCTTTTATAGATAAGCAATATTTTTGCGAGCAACAATTTTCTTTAGTAATAACCACAAATCAAATGATGGCGTGGAATAGGCGTGAAAGTTCATATGCCCCGCCGCCATAATAGCCATAACCCAAACCCCAACAAGTTGAGGGATAATCACACTGCTCGAAAGTACCTTTTGCGTTGAACATTAAATGTTAACGGACTGCATCATTAACCCGACCTTTTGAGCTGGCGACTGGAATCTCATTAGCCAGCCGACTAGCCTGGCCAAGTAGAACGAAGAACTGCAGGACTGTTCGACTTATCGAGAACATTCTTGAACCGAAACAAAATCAACTTAACTGATACATTAAATTTTATTTATAACGCACGCATGGCCTCGACTACCAAAAAAAGAAAAAATAATAATAATAAACAGCAACAGCATCAACAACAATATTAACTTGAGTCTATGCCACAATCAAGCGTTATACGCGCATTAATATTAATGCACTGCCGGCTTGCCTCAAAAGCAGCAGCAGCAATCGAATAACAACAAGGATAAGCGAGGCACCTGAACGCAAACTTATTGGCTTATTAAAGTTTAATGTCCATTTATTCTGTTGTTGTTGTTCTTACTGATAATGGACTCGACATGTTCTTTACTGTGCTACTGCTTTCGGCGCCTTAATTGTCCCAGCCAAGGTAATAGACACGAGTTCAATGCTGCATATGAATGCCAAACTTTTCGTGTCCATTAACTATCAATGACGATTAGAACATGACATTTCCACAAAACTGTTTATAAATATTCGTGTCCATGTTCCATTTGCGCTGCAACTGGTCAAAACTGTTTGGAGCCTGTGTTAAGTGAGCTTTGATGAAGGCTCATGAATAATAAGCAAGCGTGGAAAAACCAACAACGGCCAGCTATTGTTTTTTAATATCCTGTAATATTGAAAGAAAAACAAGGGACCATGATAAACAAAGAACTCTCGGTGCGTGGCATTTATATTTTGTATACATTTAATATGCAATTTTACAGGGTATCACTTCATCAATCATTTACATCTAGTATTTTCTACGCAGTTTTGTGCTTATTCAAAATCAAGCCAATAAAGGTCTTGACCCCTTGTTCCTCACGCCAAGCACTTACAAAATATTAAAAACAAAAAAAAACACAAAAAACCAGCGAAAAGTTTTCAACTCAATTTTCTCGGGCATTTTGCTTAGTAATTTTTTGTTTGGAAGCCTTGTTGTTTTGCGTGGTTTGGGGATCTTTTAAATATTTATGCTATTATGATGTGCCTCAATTTATGAATTTGCCAAAGTATTTAGTCAAAAGCTTAAAAAAAAAAAACAAAAAGTTGCTCTGCCGAATATGCTGCTGCATATTTTATTTATTATTATTTTGATATGCCACGAGCAAACGTCGCTGTGAAGTTTATGTCGGCCGCCGCTCTTATCGATGTTGTTAGTGTGCCCGTATTTATGAGTGAGGGTTCTTGAATTTATGTAGAAAAGTTTTTACTTAATGTGCACAACTGCAGGGCTCTAAAATCTAAATGGAAAGTATAGCCCAAACACTTAAATTTGTGGTGGAAAACTTTTTTGTGATGAAAAAAAGTTGGCAAATTTAAAAAATAAGTTAAATTATATCAATATTTTTGCTAAACATAACTTTAAGAGCAACTCTAGATTAAATAAAATATTAACTGAACATTATTTCAATATTGAAGAAAGATTAACAAAGTAATTTTATGACACATCAACAGTCAAAGCATTAAAATGTTACTTTAAAACAAAATTAAATAAAAACAACTGTCAATAAGCAATAACAAACATAATTAAATTAATGCTGTGACTGCAACAACAAATAAAGTGACAATATCAAACATAAATTTATAAATAAAAAAAAAATATTTCTGGAGCAACACAAATGCCAGCTTCAATTAAATTAATGATGGCTTTTAACGTTGACCCAGGGAACGCAAACAAATGCGTTGGCTTAGCAAAATGAATCGAAAAGTAAATATGGAAAATTACAAAATTAATAGGGAGGCGCGTGCTGTGAGGGGCGTGGCATGTATCGGCCGTGAAAATGTTGCAGAGCAATTGGGCTGATTAAATTCCTATACCCCAAAAATACCGCGAGAAAAGCAACCCAAAAACACTCTAAACTAAAAATTATTTAGATGGTTTACCAAAAATACACACACACACTCATATGTGTGTCTGTCTCTGTCTGTGTGTGTGTGTATCTTTCTGAGTGTGCTTTTAGATAGTAGGGCATGTGGTGTCCTGAAGCGTATGCACTGAGGCTGTGCACATTGTTACAATGTCCAACTGTTTTTTTCTTTCTTTCTTTTTTGCAAGTATTATTATACCCTGTGAAAGGCAGCCAAGGAGTTACTATGATTGAAATCTATGCATTTTTAATGGGTAATAAAAAAATGTATAGTTTAAAAATATAAAATAAAAATTCAATCTACTAAAGTGCTCTAAACTTTGGTCTGCAGAACACAGAAAAAAACTAATTAAATAAATTGTTTCACTTCTTAAAAACCAAATAAACTTTTTTGAGTTGTCATTGCCTTGATACAGATTCACTACAAGTATTTGCAAGTCTATCAATTTTTAGTTGAATACATTTAACTTGTTTTTAGCTATTGCCATTCCTCTGACTCGAGCAGTAATTTCCGCTCCAAATGTTTGCACTCGGCTCGTTGCCGAGGGAAATTATTAAAAGCGAAAACGGGAGCGCTATTATTTTTGACACTGATAAATTTACAGCACAGACCTTGGAGTAGTAACCTCCGCCATTACGTCGACGACGACATCTGTATTTGTAATAGATAGAGCGAAAAAGTAGAGGAACAACAGCAAAAAGCGAATAGAAATGAAGAGCGAGAAGCAATGCTCTGGCTGCCACATTGCTAACGGGGAAGTAATATAAATCGGGCCCCTGGGATAAATAAGTTTCTGTTAGTTATGACAATGTGTTGAACTCACATTGAAATGCATTCCTATACGAATGTGTGTGTGATTGTGTGTGTGGTTTCTCTGTGTGTAACGCTTAATTATGCAAAACAATATATAGATATTTTTTATGATAATGCAGCATAATTGCAGATTTTCAAATTGCTTTAAGTGGGCATTAAGCATATTAGAAAAGCAATAACAATATAATTGTGGACACTAAATAGATAGAGAATTAAATGCTAATTGATATTGATTGATATTGATATTGATATATTGTTAAATAAACAGCTAAACTACCAAATGGATTTAAATGAGTAGCAGAAAAAATACTTTTAAATGCCAAAAAAACACAAATAAATATTTTAAGTAAAAATTACATAAAAAAAGCTTTTAATGTATAAAAAATAATGCTTTTTAGAAGCAGATAATTTCATAATTATGACAAAAAAATTCAGCTTTGTTTCTTTTACAAAACTTTAAATTTAAAACAGAGGGAGAAAAAAAGTTCAGCTAGCATAATATTTATTTAAAATGGAGCACTTTATGGCACTGCTGTTGAAAATAACAACTCCAACAATCCATTAGAGAAGGCTGCTTATTAAAAATATATTTTCTTAACATCTTTCATTGCAGTTCTTGTTTTTGTTTTTTTTTTTTTCAACCAAGTCCTGCTTGGAGCGGAAGTGCAAGGTACGTTAATAAATAAGTCCAAAATGCAGTCGTTGAAATGCGTGCGGTCATAAATAAATGAGCACAAACAACAACCATTTCTAAAAGCCAGTCTAAGCTCAGCCTCGCCAAAATAAGCCAAGTAGCCAAAAGACATAAGACCCAAAGAGAAAAAGCCAAAAGAAATTATTAAGTGCTAAACTTTTGGTGCTGCCAGTCACAAAAAAAAACTAAAAAATTAAACAAATAAAAATACAAAGACTGCGGCGCATTGTTAGTGAAAATCCAAATGCCACGCCCACTAGTCAACGCCCACAACTCATGGCGTAATATACGTATATGTAAATATAAAAAAAAAGCGTATCCATGTTAAATTCTTAGCGCAACGTCGAGCATTGTTTGACTTGAACTATGCGCAAGTTATTTCTTTATTTAAAGTCACAAGCGCTATTGTTAACTTGTGTGTTTTTTGACCCACTCTAACCACCCCAAGTCACACACACATACGCACAATTTTCATGCGGGCATTACGTTTATTTTTTTTTTTGTCGTCTGTGTGTGTGTCCCAAAGTCAAAGCAGGAAACCCTTTTTTAGACCGACATGCTTAAGCTCTAGTTTTATGAGTGGGGTGGGTGTTGGTTATGGGTTATGGCAATATATTAGAGTGTGTGTGGGTCTGGTCCTTACTCACTAGTGTTAAGTCAGCTAAAAGCCTTTTGGCCCATCGCAGAAACCACTTGAATTTTTGGTAGCTGGCGCAACTTTTTAGAAACGGATGCAAACCGAATTAACAGAAAGGGAGAGATAGCGACATATATATATTTACCAGATCCAGATGACTATTTTGCTGGTGGCGAGAGCTTACCAAAGGGGCCTCGGGCGACAACTGAGAGAGAGAGTTGAAAAGTTTTATGCGCTCCAACAAAACTGCAGTCAACGAATGCACTTGCGAGTCCCAAAAATTATGACTTGTGAATGGGTTTTTGGAGGATTCGCAATTGCGGAATGTGCAATTCGGAATGTGCCACTGGCGTCTGCTGGAGCTTATATTCAGACTTTTTAGTTTGAATAAGTGCAAGATAGTTTTGTTAAAAAACACCAAAGAATGCAACATTGAATTAATTTAACAGAAACTTCAAAACTTGCAAAAAGCAGCATAAGAAATTGAATCGGGTAATTAATTGTATTCCAAAATATAATATAATAATTATTTGATACTTTTAAAATTATTGTGCGCGAATTATATGTGCCTGACACATTTTGACATTTGATATTAATTCATTAATGTTTGTTTTGTGCATTTAATAAAAAACATCATATTACTCATAAGCCACATTGCAACAATGTTAACGTTTTTTTTTGTTATGAGTTTTGTTAATATTATTTTCATATCATTTTTATTTGTTAAACATATATATTTATTAGCTTGGTCAATGATTTATTGCGTAAATTTTATTAATTTGCTGGCGCTGTCATAAAACAGAATCGAGCAGCACCGAGCCGACCAACCAATAATAAGAAAAGAACAAAAACAAATATATATAAAATGAAATAAATTTGATTGGCGCATTCGTGCGTGTTAAACAAATTTTATAGCCCACCTAGGGGTATACTTATAAAGGCAAACATACGACCATAGGAGAATTTATATATATACATATATATCTATATGTATAGGCATACGAATGTATTTACGACCTGGCGCCAGAAAAACTCATTATACGCTCGGCTTGATGGAATTTTAAAATACGAACGCACACACACACACACGCACACGCACGCATATTTACTCGTGGTAGACGTATTTGCCTTGTCTGGTTTGTGACAATGTCAAAGAACATGTGTTTTTCGTTCCCATTTTTTGTGATTCGCGTGCTACGTGTCAAAAATTAAAAGTGCTCAGACAATAAGACGAATAAGTTTCCATCTCTCTTTCTCTGCCTGTCTATAGGGCATAGATCTTGTATAATTTATAGCCATCGGCAGGGAAAGAAAAGTCGAGCGCATTACTCCTACTGCAAAGTTATTAAAAGGCCGTACGTTGTGTAGATACTCGTGCGCCCGAATAAGTATGCTATAAAAAATGTTCACTTGTGAAAATGAAGCAGGTTTGACTTTTGGTATAAGTAATGTTTGTTTATACGAATAAAATCAATAAAACATGTTCCCGATAAGCATCAGCAAAAGAGTTTAAGAACCTAATGACTGCAAATATTTTTGTTTAATAATTACATCCACGACAAATGGAACTCTATGTTCGATCAGCATCAGCAAAATAGTTTAAGATTGTAAAGACTGCAAATATTTTTTTTAAATTATTACATCCACAACAAATGGAACTTTTGTTAGACAGTATCTATTAGTCGTACCGCACTTAGCTCAAGCTTTCATACTACTTATTTTTTTTTCTAATTTACGTTTTGCGTGCGCTTCCAGTTTTGTCTTCCAGTTGGGCCACAAGCTCAGCATTTTCCATTTAAGTCTGCAGCTGCTTTCGTCATAATTCATGGGACACACATACTTGCTCACCCCTCTACTCACACACTCACACACACGCACACATCAAGGGAGACACATACACACGTTCGCTTAGTAACAGAGAATCACAGATTGGGGGCATGTTAATTTGTAGGCCGCTGCAGGCGGAAGTCCTTTTTGGGTCTTTAAACGCAAATGAAAGGCAAACCGAAGCTTTTACTTCCGCCAACAGCTCATGTATCATTTGTGTATATGTGCTCACGTCCTCTCTCTCTCTCTCCTTCTACGGCCTCCCTTGTTAGGTTACTTCCTGTTTCATTGTATACATGCTGCTCTAAATTAGATTTTCATTTGCGTGGGCGCCGTTCATGTCATTGTCCTTCTACAACCACTTCCATTCCAAATACTCCACCTCTCTCCATTTTATCATTCATTGGTTCGCCCACTTCAAGGACTGGCTCTACTTAGACTTTATGACCTGATACATAAAACCTATTTGAACCTGACCCTTTCACACATGCCGTTCGCCCTGTTAATGTTCTTATTTTTGTGTGTGTACAAAATCAATGCCAAAACTAATTAAGCCAAAATTTGTGCGGCCATATATAAAGTTCCCCCCGTTGCGAAGCTCTTAGTATAATAAGATTTCCAGTTATATAATTTCGACTTATTATTTCTTTTCCACCATTTTCAAATATAAAAGCTTAAATATAACCGCCTAACGAGGAAAACATATTTTGATTATTATAAGAACGGCATGCGTCGAAGCCAAGTTAACTGACACAGCCATAAATCTTGGCCTGCGTCTGTCAAACAGCTGTCAGCTGCCAATTTTGTATACCTGATACCCTGCAGTCGTAAAATATGGAAAGAGATTTGTGGGAACATTTTTAATAGGAAAAATAATAATGCTTCTAATGAAATAGCTTGAATATTAATAAGCTTTCTTTTTGTGTGTATTTATTTGATATTTTTTCTAACTTTTAATTTGTGGTATCTTTGGGTTTAAAGCTGCCACCAACAAACAAAATTCAGAACAGCCTCTGAAGTATGCAGCACAATAATAACGTTAAAAGATAATGAGCATATGGCAGCAAAACAAAAACAAAAATCAAAAAAAAAAACAATACTGTCGCAAACAGCTTAAGGCGTTGGTAGGGCATTAGGGCGTGGCAGTTGTTGCTATCAATACCAAACGAGCAACAACAACATAAAGAGTAACAAATAGGCAACTTGAGCAAAGTTTCAAGAGTCAACAGACAACCGGCCCTGCCACTCCCTAGCCCCTTAAACATACACTAAGTATATCATGTGTGTGTATATGTATATATATAAATATATGTATACTGTGAGATATTTATCGCTTCGTAAGTATTTTTAAGAAGTTTTTGGCACGGCAACTTTTGCTTTCGTCCGGAAGACAACAAACATCTCGAGTGGCACTTCAACTTGTCAGACTTGTGTCAGCCACGCCCCTTCGTTGCCTTTCTGCCCAGTTCAAGCTGAAAGACATTCTTTAACTTAAAACTTTTTCAAGGCCTTAATCAACTTTGGTTATGGCTTAATGAGCGCATGTAATGAGTTAATTCTTTAGCACTGTTGACAAAAACCATCAAACTTTAAACCAAAAAAAAAAAAGAGGGGAGAACAGAAACAGTTGTCAAGAGTCTTAACTGAATTGTGTGTGGCATGACATTTTTGACAATTTCTCTGCGAAAATATTTGTGACAAATTGAGAGATAAACGAATAAAACAAATGGCTTGGCTAGGAATTTTGTGGCAAAAATGGTGCAGATCAAAAATTGTTCTTGCATCAAAATAAGTACTAAAATGTTAAACTTCTTCTTGAATTGTATTTATTTTAATTACATTTTTACAGAAGTTTTGAAATTGTTAAAAATAAAAGTAATTTTAATGTTTGTCTTAAAATTAAATTAACAGGAAATTCGCACTTGCCACTTAAATGTTGAAGATTCCATTTTGGCACACTTTAACGGATTAAGCGTAACCAAAAACCAATTAATCGGCATACAAGAGACACCAATACCAACACAAACACAAATCAAAAACACACACACACACATCCACATAGATTAAGCAGAAACACGTGCAGCAGCTGCTTGTTTGTACACACAATGAAAATCCAAAAAGAACACACACACACACGACTTATTTTGTGGCACTCGCTTCGAACACAAAATTTCTAAAAATCTCGTCGTTCTATCTCTCTTTGCAGTTATTAGGAGCGCATGCAGCATCAAAGACGAGTCTATTAACCGAACAAACACCCAAAAAAAAAAAAAGAAGAACGGAACGGAACGGAAAGCAAACCAAATCTGAGTGGGAGTCAAAGGCAAATCAAATTGCTAAGCGGCTGCCAATGAGACGTAAAGCAAACGAAAGGAACCAACACACACACACATCCCTCTTAGCAGACTTAAGAACGGAAGCCAGAGCACTTGACTGTATCGAAACAGTTAGCTGGTTTTTGCAAAAAGCGGATTGCGAATTTGCTATATTGACATAAGGAAATCGTTAGCCGGCTTAGCTGCAGTAACAGCTACATCCTCAGCTCTATCATCAAGACCCGAAGCGACGATTCGCATTTAAAATTAAAAATATATCTATATATTTATACATATATATATATATATATATAGAAGCGAGCCAACAAAGCGTTAAGCTAATGCCGAGTTTGCGAGCAAGCAGCATGAATATTACATGAGAACTAGTCGCAGTCAGCCAGACAGCCGAAGTGATGACGATAACTTCGAGTGTTAAATAAAAATAGAGAAGAAAAGGGAAAATGGCCCAGCTAAGCCTGCTGAAGTGATGACAATAAGCTGCCAAAGGAACGTCAGCTTAAATACTCGAGAGTCACAAGCGAAAGGGAGATCCGTTTAAAATGGCAGAGCTGCGTCGCTTTGAATCGATAGCAACGCCGCGTTTGCATAAACAGCATTCGCTGCGTGATCGTGCGGCGAATTCGTTCCTGCTGCTAACCGATCAGGGCTGCAATTTGAGCAGCGGCGGCAATAGCGCTGCCAGCACCAGCAGCAGCACGGCGACAGCGAATACAGCGCTGCCGCAGCGCATCAACAGCGTCGAATTCGATGAGCATGATATTTATTATGTGTCGCCGTCGAAGCGAAAAGCGGGCGTGGCCCCAGCAGGACCTGCTCTGCGCCCAGCCACAGCGTACGAGAATGGAAGTAATCACAATGTCGTCACATTTTCCGATTATGTGAGTGAACAGCGCTGCTCCTCGTCGCATCGTGGCTCATTGAAGCGTGCCAAGGGACGCAGCAATCAATCGCTGTGCAGCTGTGATGCCGGCGACGAGGCTCAACTTCAGCCGGACGCAGCGCGTCCGTTGTACGAATACAGTTTGGAGCGTCGTCGGAAGACGCACACCTATACCTGTGAACAGAATGCACAGATACTTATGAGACTGGAGCGCGAAAGAAATCGCAAATTATCGCTAACATCCATTGGTGGCGAGCTGCAGGTAAGAAAACCAAAAGAATATATATGCAATATATATCGATAAGTATCGATAGACAGTTTGTATTGAATACAAGTTTGAGAGCTAAGCTGTCTTATGTTTAGCTTGATTCTAATCAAACACTTTTGATTATTCCGTATATAATTTTTACTGATTTTTATGTAATTGGAATCATGAGCAGCAAACGCGTGTTGCGCGTGCACCCTGCCTTCTCTCCTCACTTCCATTTCTTACTTCATAATGCGAAACACGTTTCACTATTGTTGAGGCTATTGTTGTCTTCCCTTTCAATGTTCCATGATGATGGTCGGTTGCAGGCCAAATTTTCTAGACAAACAATTCGCGGCACGTAGCACCAACAACAACTATAATAGCAAAAGAAAAAGATCCGATTGACATTCAAGCATTGAGGCAGGTAGTATGAACAGTATGAAACTTGCCACCTGCTTGCCAAGTGGCACCTTTGCTGTTTCGTGCCAGTTCACATACGGAGCGACATTTTTGTAAATATTTCCAATCAAATAAAGCTATAGTTAACAAACTATTCTTACGCAGTATGCCACGCCTTGAAAACAGGCCGAACTTAGCTTCAACTGTTATACAAATAGAAACGAAAATTTTTATATTGGGTTCACTGCTCCAACGGTGAGGTCTAAAAAAAAAAAAACATCACATTCTAATCAACAACAAAAAATCGAAAAACTACAAAAATACCAAAAGGAAAACAAACAAAAAAAAAAAAGGGATTTCCTGGATACAACTTTTGCACAACACATAAAAATAAAGTTCTTTCCATCATGAGTTTGAATGTTAGCACCGCCGTCTCATCGGTTTCGGTCACCTCGATGAGCACACACTCCGGTCTTGGTGGCAAGACCCGTAAGCTAAAGAACAAGCGTCTATTGCCAACCTTTGACTTGTCGCTAGACCAAAAAAATGATATCAAAATGGCTTTCGATCTGTTCGATACAGAGTGCACCGGGTTCATAGAGGTCAAAGAGTTGCGTGTGGCAATACGCGCCTTGGGCTTTGAGCCAGACAAGGAGGAGATCAAAAATATGATGGATGATATCGATAAGGATAAGACGGGTCGCATTGCATTTAATGATTTTCTGTACTTGATGCGTCTCAAAATGGCTGCCAAGGATAGCAAGCAGGACTTGATGAAGGCGTTCTCGTTCTTTGACGATGATCGCACTGGTCACATTTCATTTGCAAACCTTAAACGTGTCGCCAAGGAGTTGGGTGAGAAACTAACGGACGAAGAGCTGCAGGAGATGATCGATGAGGCGGACTTGGATGGCGATGGTGAAGTTTGCCGTAACGAATTCCTCACTCTCATGAAGAAAACCAATTTGATTTAGCTTGCTTGATTCGTTTTCCCCTAACACTCAAAATATATAACCAAAACATATATAACATTTAATATACTTTTCAGGCCAACGATTCTTGAAGAAGTTTGCATATGCTTTGACTTTAATAAATGCAGCCTCCCTAAAAAGTCCTACTTTCTGTCGTTAATTGGAATTCCTTTTGTCTGTTAACCTTGCGGCGTGACCTCAATGTAAAATTGTGCTTTTGACTGTTAAAGCTCGTCTGCCATTTGTCACAATTAGTAGCGGAATAAAAATGGCAGCCTCAACCACCTTTACATTCACATTAACGCGACAGCTTCGTCGTTAACGAAACGTTCGCATTTCAATATACCCTGTAAAAAATAAGGTTGTTAAAATCAAGTATCAAGACGGAAGAGCGAAGAAATTAAAGAAAAAACCCAAAAACAAATGAAAGGAAGAAAGGAAATGAAGAGCACGAAAACATTTTGCTTCATAGGACGTTTCATCCGATTGTAGGGTATCTTTTAGTCACACACACTCACATAACCGCTGCACTCTTGTAATGTTTGCCATGCCTATTTTTTGCCGTTCAGTTCGCTGTCATGCATAACAAATCTCTTTGACACATTTGATGTATGCGTTTGCTAGCCGCCAGGCAAAAATGGTTGAGAGAGGCAACCGGCTCAGCAGCTGCTCCACTTTTCGAGTTGTTGCAACAAATTGTGGCAAACAATTTGGTCGCATGTGTTAGTGTGGGTGCCATCCGCTTTTCCCCGTATCCCCGGATGCTGGCCCCATAGACTGGGCAACGGGTTGGCAAACAAAGTCGACTCGTTATTTAGTAGCATCGTTTAACTTTTTATTTACGCCAAGCTTTGCATTTAGCGTCATTTAGTTGTTCCATGATGCCAGCCCAGAGTCCGAGTCAGAGACTTTACTGGCTTTAAATTCATCATGTTGAAGGGAGCATGCATGTTGCGTATACGCAATTTATGTGACAATTGAGTCAACTAAAACGCCAGACAAACCCGATTCATGATTCTATCTTGGCTGTAGACTTAACAAATCAATCACCCAAAACAGTGCCGGCCTCTATTTGGATGTCAATAAATTAAGGCTAAGGGACATAAAAAAGCTGCGGCCAAAGAGTTATGAAATAGCTAAAAAAAATTAAGCTCTTTTTTTGGCAAAACAAAAACCTTCAGTATCCATTGATACAGTCGTAAAGTTAAGCGCCCTGTCCGGCTAATTATGACGCTGGTTTCGATAGCAGAGTTTGACTAGCCAAACAAAAGCATAAAATTAAATAAAACTTTGGACCAAATTTGGCATTCCCAAAAGTTTTTTGTTTTGCTTATTGCTTTTGCTAAATCGATTATTACTGATGAGAATGAAGCAACAGACGACAAATAAAAACAAGCGTCAAGTAAAAATATATATGCAGAACCAACACTCAATCTTACGGACATTTAACTAAATACCCGGACAGCTAAAGAGACAGAATGAGAGAAATCCTTTCTAGCCCGGCTCCCAGAATACAAAAAAAAATTGTTAAAGGATCTCTGAGCAACAACTAGGAAAGTTGAGCATTAAAAAAAGTTTTTCTCTCTGCGCAAACTACAAAAACTGCCATAACTCAACATTACACCCGACAAATACACACACACACACTGTGAGCATATTCGAAACGCTGAGCTGCACAAATTTTGTAACGTAGCGAGAAAACTGCTGGTAAAAAAAAAACAATGATGAATGCTCACACACACATAGATAGATACTTATATAAATTATGGTAAAAAATTGCACGAAATTGCAGCAAAGCAGACGAAAAATTATTATAAAATGTGCATTATGAAATTTAAAACGAGACAAAGACGCGCATAATTCAAACCGGGAGAAAAGCGCTTGGAAAATCATTCAAGCTTCTGCTGCAAAAAGAGAAGAAAAAAAATCGTCAAGCGAAAAGTCGCGAGAGAGTTACAAGAGTTACAAAAAGAAAAAAAAACCTTATGTAACGACGATATATCAAGCAATTTAATGCTCAAAAAAGCAGCAAGCTGCGGTTAACCAAGTTCTGTGGTTATCCTTCGCACTCTTTTCGCTTCTTTGCCCTAACAAAAAAAAAACACACACACACAACTCATAAACATGCATGTACATGGTATCCAATTTGTGGCATAAACGCCAAATAAGCATATACAGTTGCATACTTTGGGGCGCAGTTAACCAAGCCAACCCCAATGAGAGTTATGCATATGCATTTGCATGCTAGAATGGCTTTTACTCAGTAAACTCGACTCGTAGGAAATGCGAAAAGTGAGTTCAAAGTGCATATGCAAGCATATTTATGATGCTTGCTTGACATTTTCCATCTCATTCTCGTTATAGTTGTCTCTTTTTGCCTTTAATTAGTGAAAACTTGGTTAAGGCAGACGGAAAACTTTGGATGTTTGTGCTAAGATAGCATATGAAAGATTGGATTTTTGATTAGTTTGTTGACTGATTAACCTGGAAACGAGAAAACTAGCAAACAAATTAACTCTTTGACTCCGAAAGCAATATGAAATGCGAAATTAAATGATTTAAGTGAATGCAAATATTCTTAATTTTCAATACAAAAAAAATCTTCAACAACATTTTCATAAATAAACTTAATCTCAATCTTCTAAGAATTGAAGAAAAAAATTATAAGCCAGAACTTCAAACTATTAAATGAAATCAAATATTTAAAGAAATAACTAAATATAAAACTATTTTTCAATCCAACAACTATTATTCAATCTATTTGAGAAAAATCAAATCTAGGAAACACAGGTTAAAATCTCAAATATCTTCTTTAGATAATTGCCTATTAAAAAATTAAAAAAAAAAAAATAATAATAGAAAGCAGGAAAAACTGTCGTAATAAAATTTGCGCCTTCCACCAAAATTGGCCAGCCTGTTGGACGCCAAATTTATGCACGAGAGAGACAATAATAAAAAAAAATATTTTGAAGCACCACCGCAAAATATTTCCATAAATAATTTAAGATTTTGTTGTTGTCGGCCGGCGACAGGCGTAGGAAATTACCAAAGGCCGTGTAATGAAAATATGAAAATTTTCAATTTCCATTTAAGTAGCAAGAAGGAAAAGGAAAACGCGACGGAATATGCTCAGGACAAAGTAAATAATAAAATAAAGAATAAAATTAACAAGCGGCAAGAAGACAGGCGACAACAATAAGTAGTAAGCTATGTGGAGGGGGGTGTGGCGGATAGGTGTATACATAAAGCAATCACAATTCAAAAGCAAATTTTATTGAAGTGAATGCGTTACGTTCTTTCGTCCAGACGCATTCAACGAAAAATATAAAAAGCAAACCAATGCAAATGTATTTGCCTTAACTGAATTCAATTTCGAATCCCCGGAGCGACGGTGTTTGATGAACTTTATGATGCTTCCCTGCCTGCCTGCCTGCCTGCCCGATGATGATGATAATAATCAGTATGATGATGTTGCCTAATGGCATTCGCCTGACCGTACCAAATTCAATTACAATACCAACAACACAACATGAACCAAAACACTCTGCACTTAGATGACCAACTGGGCAACTGTGTGAAGTGAAGTTCTTTTTGTTACTTGCTTTCTCGGCTAAACCTTTTTCTCGCCCCTTATCTGTACGTTAGGAATTACATGAGTGTGTGTGTTTGTATTTTGTGCCTATAACATAGTTAAATTCGTTGTAGCCAGAGGCCAGCCCAAAAACGCATGTGCTATGTCAACAAAATCTCTTTCCATGCAATTTCATCAATTTGCACTTTAGTGTTGCATACCTTAAGGCGCTAATAATGTTGGCTATTGTTTGAAAATTGGCTTAGCATGTATTTAAGTCTGTATCTAAATAAATATTAGCTCAAAGTTGATGTTTATTAAGAGCGATAATGGTTTTCTTTGAGATAAATAACATGAAGAGAATTTCTTAAGATATTGAAAAGTTCGGCTACCCAATCTGAATGTCTGTTTCCCGATTTAATAAATTTTTAATCGTAATAAGGTATTTGCCTCGAGGCTGAAGTTGCATAATTATGAAATAAAAGCTTATCCTTGCGTGAAAAATAATCTCGACGAAATTCGTCTCCAGGGCATCAATTAACATAAACAAATTATATCAATTTTTATAAAATCCAGTTTGACTGCTGTGGAGCTTAAATCCTTTGGCAATTTGCTCTGATTAAAATATATATATATTAAAGAAAAGAATAAAAAAAATCAATTTAAAGCATTAGTTTAAATTGTTTACTGCAACTGCTTTAAATACCACAATATCGTCTTAAGGGCAAGAACATTTCACAAAACTTTTTCTATGAAATCACAGAAAATGATGGGTTTCTCTTGACTTGCCGGAAACTGCTCATGTCGATTGATATAATTTAATTTCCTCTGTTGTGCAACCGATGCTAGTTATCAATTTATTTCAATTTCTTCTTCTTGTGCTTGTTCTTGTCTCTTCCTTTTCATGTAACAGAGTGACACGCCCAGCTTGTCGGATGTGGATATAATACCGCCTGTGCCACCACCCCCAAACCTCAAACGCAACGGCAGCATGCGCAGCCTGCGACTGTTGCAGCAGCATCAACAGCAGCAACAGCAACAGCTGCAAAAACATCAACAACACCAGCTGCCTTTAACTGCCAGCAATAAGAGCAACAATAATTTAGTTGTGGGCATGGCACAGCTTTGCACTAGCGATCTATTGGAAGACTGCACCAAATCGGCACTCGATGAATGCGCTGCAACATTGCTGAAGTGTGCCACCAATATGAACAACAACAGCAGCAGCATTAGCAGCAATAGTATATGTAATAGCAATAGCAATAGCAATAGCCACGCCTACAAGCAACAGCAGCTGTTGCATAAGCCCGCCCCGCCCTTTGCCGCCCACGAGGCAGATAAAATTTTTACGCCGCACACACAAAAATCGGATCCAAGCTTGTGTTTTGTGCCACCAACAGCAGCTGCAACTGTTGCCGCCGCAGCCAAACCGATGGCAGCACCAACTAGCAAATATAATACAATTGGGCCCAGCAGCGATTATGCTCGACATTTGGCGCATTATAGCCGCTACCTACAAAAGCAACATCAGCAGCAGCAATTGGCACACTTTCAACAACAACGCTGTCGTTGTTTCTCCCAATCGCTGCTCAACTTCAACCAGCATCAGCTGCAGCATCAGCAGCAGCAGCATCAGTTGCCACAACGACAGCAGCTACAATCGGATTTTAAGCCAGCAGCAGAGATATTTCACACGAGCAGCATGGATTGGACTAGTCGCAGCTTTGGCAATTTGGTGGACATTGATGGTGGTGGCTGCCGTGTGCCGTATCAGAAAATGCCACCAACATCGATGCTGGCCTCATCCAGTTTCACGATGAACTCCTTCGACAGCGCCAACAGCAGCAACATGCTTAAAGAGCGCGAGTCACAAACATTGCCACACACACACTCACACAATCAGTCACACTCGCATTCACACTCACATCCACATGTGCACTCGCATCATTATCATGCACACGATGTGGCCCATTCATTGGCATCTGGCGCTGGTGTTGGCGTTGGCGGCGTCGGCATTCCAACCACGCCACAGAAACATCATCAACTGCACTCGAGCGTCACGAGCATCATGCCATGGAAACATCGACAGTGCCCCAGCCGCGGCTCATCCAGTTCGGGCACTAACTCATTCCGTAAGTACAACAAGTAGCAAGATAAAATGTCTCAATCTACAACTAGAATCAGTTATATATATACTATATATACAAAAACTTTTATCTGTTAGCATTTCCACAACAAACTTTTGCCACAATTATCAATCAATTAGTTTAACTCGAATCTCTAGCGCATTGAAACTAGTTTTATTTTTATTTAACTCTATTCAGCCCTGGTTTCTAGTTACCTGACATTGCTGCTGCCGTCCCTTTTGGGGACGCACCACACACACAATTCTATTTAGTCGTTAGCCATTTGATTGCGCCCCATGTAACATGGCGGCCGCTTAATGTTAAACGTGGCCAATGCCCGCGTGACTTCATCGTCATCGTTGTCGTTCTCATCAACGGCACATCAGTCCAAGTGGCAGCCCCGAACTGCAGTTCGTTAGCAAACCGCGCCCTCCAGCCCAGCGCACGTTGTCCTGTCACGTTTAATTTATGCAAATCGCTGATGCCCTGTAACCCATACACCAGACAGCCACCAAATTCCCGTTCCGTAAACTTTTGGTTGGGCAGCTGCCGCACATGGCTTTCATTTGCAACTTGCTTATCAGTAATTCACTTTAGCCTGGCAAAAGAAGATGGAAAGAAGGCGGGGCAGATGAAAGTCAGTGGCAAATCCAAAAAGCTAAATGCAAGCACTATAATCAAACGGATCGCTTTGCATGCTGAGCATAGAAGCTAGTTTAACGTCTGAGTTGTCTTGTTAACATACTAGTTGCACTTGAATTGAACCAACGGCCAAGTTGCATAATCAAATTTGGTTAGCAATTAAATTCAACTACATGCAATTGATACATCAAGTATCTTTTGTATCTTGATCAAATAATGAGGATTTATTTTATTGGATTTGGAGTTAAGTGTTTGACCTGGTAATGATGAACAGATGAAGTAATACACTTAAAGCTTGTATCCTGGATGGAATATAATATATTTTTAGTAATTTGTTCATCGAAAAGTAATATAAATTTCTTAGTAAATATTCACATATATTTTCAATGCTTTTATCTTCCTAACAAACTAAGAAAACCGACTTATTTCAATTAATTTAAATTAACTCTCACATGAACATTTCAAGTGCAACTTGAATAAGAATACAGCTAATCACATCATTCTAATCACTCTGAACACCCTTTGTCTTTCACTCACACAACTCATCACACACACACACACACTACATTAAGAGATTTTATGCATCAGAAAACGTTAACTGACGGTTGCGTACAAAATCCAACAAGAAATTGCACGTCTTTCTGTATCAAGCAGAGCCCAACTAGAGCAATTCAATTTTAAACGTTTAACTAACCATATTTCCTTATTATCGTTTCGACTGTTCTGCAATGCGACAACAACAACAACAACACAACCATTTGTTGTTGGTGTAATCAATGCCACTGTCACGGCAATTTGCACACACACACAAAATGCAACACAAAAACAACCAACAATGACGACATCGTCCTGCTGCTGCCAATGCTGCTGCTTCCTTCCCGTTTTCTCCTCATGCTCAACAAACGACTTGGCATTGAACTGCCAATAACAACAACAACTACAACTTGAACAACAATCGATGTCCCTGGTCATCATGAATGCTGATGCCATTGCTGATGCCATTGCTGATGCCAATGCTGCTGCTACTGCTTATGCTGGTTATACGCTGCGTATACGTTACTTATACCGTATAGGATTCGATGCGGCCAAGCATTGGCTGGCAGTCAGCTCGATACTCTTGATAATTGGCGCTGCCAGTGTAGCCGTGCCTCTAGCTCTACGTGTTGCAGCAAGTAAGTACACTCAAAAAAAAGTTTATTAAAAACAACTTTAATTTTTCTTAGCAATTTGCAAACAACTTTCGAAAGAACAAAATTGTGAAATAAACAACTATTTACTCTAAAGCTTCTGAAAACCTTAGCTAGCTGCCTTAGCATTAGTTCAAGTGTATATTCCCCATTATCATTTTTTTATTCTCTGCTGGCTGAGTGCAACTGCAGACCTGCTCCTAGACAATAAATCAATTACCATAACGCATACGACACGTTGCCAATGCTCAAAATGTCTCTCGGAACTGAGGCTTTGTGACTGTGTGTCTGTGTGTGTGTCGTGTTAATGTACCTAAGTTAGTTAGTAGCTACTGCTAACTCGTTTTTATGGCTTTTCATTTCTCACTCACTCTCTCTTTCCACCTCGCTCTCACACTTACAATTAGGTGCACCCTTTGAGGAACGTTTACGCGTCGCTGTGCAGCTGTTGGATCAAGTGCCTTTAATCGATGGCCATAACGATTTACCCTGGAATATACGCAAGTTCCTGCATAACAAACTCAACGATTTCAAGTGAGTTTCAGTCCATTCTTGGACCACTGCAATTGCAATTAATTTTTAATACGTACAGTTTACAATTTGCTCTACTTTCTCTTTTTTTTTTTTTGCTTCTTGTTGACCTCAGCTTTGATGAGGATTTGCGCAATGTTGCGCCCTGGGCTCGCAGCCACTGGAGCCACACGGATCTAACGCGACTGAAGAAAGGACGCATTTCAGCCCAGGTATGTACAGCCGACAGCCCTTAAGCTTAAAATCATTGTTGCTGATATTTAAAAGTAAAGTGATTAGTGTGCCAAACTAGTTTTTTTATTCCGCTTGTCAGTTCTAAAGTTGATTTAAGATTCAGAATTGTTCTTTTTGCAGTTTGCTGCAAATTAGTTCGTTTTATAGAAAACTTCGTTAAACGGAAGTTCGTAATTGATATTTTTCACAATATTTATTTAACAAGTTCAACAGAATGAGTTATAAAGCATTGCAGTACAATACCATTTCGGCTATTTCCAAACTTGCATTACAAAATTAAATAGAGAAATCTTTTTTTTTTCTGTTTCGGTTATTTAAAACCTTGAGAAACCGAAAATATCAGTTTATCTGCTCGTAAAAATTTGTAATTCTTCAAAATCATTTTGCTTTTCGAGTTTTTCAAGTGTTGCTTTGTTTGTTGGTTGGCTGGACAACCTTGTGCTTATGCTCATCTTTTGGCTAGCTGCTGGTCAGAAAAAGAGAAATAAAAATTAATTATGATGCTTTATTCTGCCTCTTATGAAGCACCATACGATGGTAACCTGCAGCAACGTTTCTAGCTTGGCTTCAGCATCGTCATTTTATTATTTTTTTTTTTTGCTTCACCTTCCACTTATTCTTATGGTTTATGCTGCAGCTGCTGATGCGTTAATTATTTTTGCCATGCAACGCTCAACTTTCGTTTTCAATCTCTCTCTCTCTCTCTCTCTCTCTCTCTCTCTCTCTCTCGTTTTACCCGTTGTAAACGTCGCTCCTAATTGGTCATTATTGATTCCGTTGGCTTGACTTTAGCTGCGTTACACAGATATTTTTTTTTTTTGAAATAGCTTATTCAGCTCTTGATATTAATGCTGTGGGCGACCGACAAGTTGAGCTTTAAGTGCAACTCATAAGCCTACTTAAGCTTATAGCTTGGCATTCGTTGAAGGTTTTTTGTAATTTAGGTATTTTAGGAAAGTAAAACTTGATAAGGCTTCAAAAAACATAGAGAATTGTTCATTAACATAATATTTAATATAATAATAATAATATTTCAAGTTATTTTAACTTATAAACAAAGGTAGGTAAGGTTTTCTTCAAACAATTTCATTTGAAATTCAATTAAAATATTTGATATAAGCTTTTTGGAAATATTCGTAATTGCATGTCTGTAGAATAGCCAAAATGCTTGCACACCTGCCAAGTACTGTATGTATCCATTAATTATTTAAAAACAAACAACTGCATTTAATATTTCAAAGAAAACTTCTCAAAATGTGCCCCCTCTGAACATTGCACAGGCATTTAATATTCTTTATTGCCTTCAGCAGCAGCAGCAGCAGCTCATTTCCTAAGGGTTTTTCCACTTTGCATGCAAATGTGAAACAGCATTAACATTTGCACTCAACTTTCTCATTGCTCACCGTTGACATCAATTAACACACGGCTAGAGCAATATTTTCACACACATACATATATTCAAGATCTTGCAAACGTTGTACCTGAAGCCGCTGATGCTTTTGGCAAACATTTAGTGCCACCAAAACAACAGCAACTGCAGCAATGTATTCGTAAATTGTGTTGCGCCACTCATCGAACATGAAAACCAAGAAGTTTTCCAGTCTCGCTCTTGCTCTCTCTCTCTTTCTCTCTCTTGCCACAAGTTGCAAAATACCAATAAGTATGGCAATGATGACGCCCGGCAGCAATTAACTAAAACATGGGCATACAGTGGCAAAGGGTGCGTGGCATGAAAGTGTTAAGTTTTAATAAGCATCGACTTGTGGCGCCCATAAAAGCCAAAGTGAACCAATTCTACAACGCCAATGTGCTGCCATCGAAGTCAAACTCGCGCCATTTGCCAACGTAATTAAATTGAGGGCAGCATAATTATGCCCTGTAACTGTGCTAAAAGGATAGTAACCATAATGTGTAGAGAAAGCGGAAAAGGAAAGAACTACAATAACGAGAATTGTATTTTCTTTGAGGTTTTTATATATAAAAGTAATAAGACTTCACATTTATAAAATCTCAATGGTTTTATTTCGAATTCATTGAAAAGTCTCATATAGGGTAACTTAGTAGACAATCAACTATTTGGTTTTGGCTTTTTGACTTATTTTGAGTTTGTGGCCGCTTTCAAGTTTTGCAACATTGCGGCACCGCAAACTGCAATTACCCGTTAGCAGTTACCTGTTAAAATTGCGACAAAATAAACATAAAAAAAAAGAGAGAAGAAGAACCAAAATAGAAACTCTATGCGAACATTAAATTTATGGCGCACTGACGAGTTGTTGCCGCAGCAACCGCAGACTCGCGTGAGCAAATGTTAAAACTGCAACAATCAGGGGCACGCCAGACTTTTGCCACGGCTACGAAATTATATTGCCAAAGTTAATTCCCATTATAGTAGTTTATAAAAGCCTTACTTGAAATACGGCGCTGCCTTCTCGTTGACTTCACTTTCTTTAGTGGCTGGCACGTGAAAAATCGTTCTGTTTGCACGAATGTTGCAATTTGAAATATTGAAGTGATTCCGTGCTTAAAATGTTTGTTAGCCCCTGATTTATGTACCAACTTCGTGCAACTTTCATTTGCCAAAAAATGCAGTAGTAAAAAAAAACAGCACTTTCAGCTAGTTTGCCATTTAACTGTGCTGTTAATTTAGGAATTAATTACAATGTGGTTAGTGGTTGCAACTAGCTACTTTATGTGGCTAATAACACGAAACAAACATTGTAGTTTTCGTCTATGCTTTTGTGAAGCATAAAACATGTTTTATTGTCAACGAAGTCAACTTTTATAGGATTTAAATTTTCATTTGTGTGCTTTGCAAAGTTCGTTAAAAGTTTCGCACTTAATTCGTGACACAAAAAGAACAAAAAACACAAAACGCAGTTTACAAAACCGAAACAAAAACAATTGCTTAGCAACGGCCAACTAACTAACTAGATGACAACATGTTTCAACAATTGTTGCTCAAATGCCAAACGTGCTGTGAACAAGTCAGACAAAAGAGAAAGAACAAAAAACGTCGAGTAAAAATGTTTAATAGACAAGCCGAAAATCACGTTTAGGCCATAAGCCAGTCAACAGTTAAAGTCAAGGAAGAGCAGCAGCAGCAGCAGCAGCAGCTGAACGCAGGATCAGGATCACATGCAGCAGCTGCCAGCAAAAAAAAAAACAACAACAACAACAAAATACTCCTGCAGTGGCAATGCAACAAAACATAGTTGCGCAGGTAACAGCAATAATAACAACAATGTTGCATGAAAAGGAACAACAACAAAAAATAAATACAGTAAACAGTAGAGGCAGACAGAAAAGTTGGCACAGCAGCTGCCGTGACCAGTGCCACATAGTCAGTGGCAGTGGCAGTGGCAGTGGCATCAGAGAGCCAGGACACCGACACGGACACGGAAACGTCATGTTACGGTTGTCCGCCTGCATGGCTGACTGCATTCGGGTTGTTGGCTACTCGTTTTTGGCTGCAGTCTAATAGAAAGCGCACACATTTTGGAGAATGCCAGAAGGATGCCATGACTCCGCTCTGCTTCTCTTCCATGCTCTGCCAGACAAAACCGGAAGTAGCCGCAACCATGCCCATGCCCATGCCGACGCCGCCGCCATTTCATGTTGTAATCTGTGCCAGTACAACACGGGCACCGAACGTTGCCGCATTCAACATTTATGTTGCGAAGGGATTTGAAAAGTGGTCGTTGGTCCTTGTTGGTGGTCGGTTGCTGTTCTGCACTCTTAACGAAAACACTTGAAGAAAAATAAATCGTTGCCTTGCTAAAGCCTGGACACATCAATGGTATAGATGCCAAATTATAATATAATAAAGATATTTTCCTGCGGTTCATTTAAGAATTTTTTTAATCCTTTAAATAGAAATGTTAATCAAAAATTTATTGTAAATGTTTGATTAATTTTCGTTCATTTTTTTTTTCTGAGTGTAGCCGGCTTGTTTGCCAACTGGCCATGGCTAGGGCAATTGGACAACGCTTATCTTGTTGGCCGTTGGCCTGAAATTCGTATTTACTTTTAAAAAGTATTTAATGTTGCGTTTTTAGACACAACACAACACAAGAGAAAACTACACACAAAGCGGATGTAGCCAAGATAGACCAGGCCAGGCTTTGTGGTCAAAACACTTATATTATTTTTTGCTGTTGGTCTTTGTGCTGTGTTTTTTTAATATTTTTTTTTTGGGCTAAGCTGTTGGAGATTTGGTTGAGTTTTGCCAACGATTTTGTTAAGGTGTTGTTAGATGTGTTTTTTAGCTGTGGCCTCAGCCGGAAATTTTATAGCCTTTAAGAGCTGTCTGAGCTGCAGATTATATAACAAGAAGTGCATTCAATTTGGCATGTCATAATTGTTAGTGGACTTAAGAATGGTTGCTTATTGTTGAAAGGAAAATTGAAGAATGGTTTTAATAGAATTTATAACAAATAATTTGTTATTTGACTTATTTCTGACACTTTCTCGATTGTATGAAAATCTCACACGTATAAAACAATTGAAAGATATGTCAATATTTGAACAAATTATCAGACATAATTGATTTGGCATGCACTCAAAATTTTTGTGTTCAAACACATTTTCAAAGCAAATTGATAATTAACAAATAAATTGTTTGATTTGCTGACTTTGCTTTTAGTAGATATGCATTTAAAACTTAATGTAAATACTTGTTGTGAGTGCAAATTTCTAAACGCAATTTGTTGTTGTGATAAATTTCATTGTGTTTGCCATTTTGACCACACAAAAACAAAACAGCTGCATTGCTGTGCTTTGAAGCGTTTAATAAATGCCAACGACAACAGTTTGCTTAAACCGCAAGACAAAACAAAACGCACACACACACACACACAACAAATCACGCGCTCACAACAACAACAACAACAAGAACTAGAAAGCATTCACAATTAACTTGAAGCCAAAATGTTGTCCTTGGGGAGCCGTCATCGTTGTTTGCTGTCCTCGCTTGCTTTCCTTGTCCTGCCAGCGTCAAACAACTTTAAATATTAATATGCAAGGAGCTGAGCTGTGCTGCTGCTGCTGATGATGATGACAATGATGGCGCTCTTGCAGATGCTCCTGCTGATAGGAAGCCACTGGCACATTCTATAAGAGCGTCGCCATTGAGATGTTGACGACACTTTGGTGTATGCCCCACTGTTGCCAGTGCAGGTGGTGCTAGTGCTGCTGCTGCTGCTGCTAATGGCAAAGTGCCATGCTTAAACACACTTCAAGCATGCTCGGATAGCAAATAAGCAAAACAGGCGATTCAACCAACCGCAGCCCCACCCACCACCTACCACCCACCACCCTCTCACAATTATGCAACAGGTAAATCGACTCAACTCGTTGCGCTGCACAAGCGAAATATTTTTGCTTCAGGCTAGCCGTCAGCGGTGGTTTAAAACAAAATAGCAAAAACAACAACAAAAACAAAAATTATTTGCAATTCGAAAGCTATCAGCTAGATAATTAAACTCTTGTTTAAAAATCTTACAAACAAAAAATTTGAATCTTAATTATTTAACGGATAAAATAATATTTTTCATTTGTATCTTACTTGAATTGAACCCTGATTCTTGAAATTTTGTTTTCCAAGTGCTCGATCCTTAAGAAAAGAACATTTAAAGCACCATTCTGCGAGTCCCAACTTTTTTTCTTCAAGTGCACACACACGCACACACACACATCACTTAATTCTGTTTCGAAACATTGCGCATACGCCGCGTTTCACCTGTTGCCTGTTTGCGGTTTGAATTGAGCGCCGAAAGTCTCACGCCTTTAAAAACCCCTTCCCATCTCGCCGCCACCACAACACTTCTCTCATGCAACACTCTTAATGCCTACAAAAATGTTTTAAGCGGATTTGCGGGCAACAAAAAAGATAAAAAAAAAAAATTAAGCAACAAAGCACAGCGAAGCGGTTAAAAAGAAAAATATGAAACGAGGCGAACGAAGGCAAAATAAATGTTAAGTACGCGTCATAATAACGCGCACAAAGCCAATCAAAATGTAAAGACTTGAGCAGTGAATACAAAAAAGAAAAGAGGTTAGATTTGAAGTCGACTGACTACCTTGGCTTGCGTTGTCTGCTTTCAAGTGCAAATGGCGGCATTTTTTCACTTATCTCCAGTGCAATTTTTAGCTTGAAAGCGGCGGCAAAGCTGAACAAAAAAAAACCTGAAAATAAGGAAAACATTGACTTTCATTTTTGAAAGGTTTCTCTAAAATTTGTTTACTGCATGCAAACAATCGGTAAAAGTTGACTGCGATAACTTTAAAAGAGCAAAGTAAAAGGCGAAAGTAGTGAAAAATTTCATAAATATTTTTTTCTTTTTATTTGATAATAAGTTGAAGTTTCTTTTTTTGTTTATTGTTGATAGATAAGCAATTTCCAACTTCAACATTAACTGGCATATGAAACAATGCTTCTTAGGTTTCTAGTAAATATTTTTAAACATAAACTCATGCCTTTCAAGCGAGCTGTAAAACGCATCTTAGCCATTAGATCATATTATGTCATTAGGGATAAATAAAAGCACGTACGTGTCTTCATCGAACAGGAAGCGTCCAAAGTGCAAAAAACAATTCCAAACACACACAGCAACAACAACAACTAAAAGAGCAATTAAAAAGTTTTGGCTTTCTGCTCGGCGCACAACTCAACGCACAACAAAAATGCTAGAACAAAAAAAAAACGACAAAAAAAAACGTGAAGTATAAGAGGACTAGAACTAGAAACAAAATGCAATAAATAATTTTTAATATAAATTCGTGAGGCTGTGCTGGACGAGTGCCAGAATTCCGGTACCATAAACTCACAGAGTCCTCGGAGCACGTAGCCTCGGAAAATTTATTCCAGGGGCTACTAAATTAAAAGCAAAAAAAACGAGAAAAAACAACCATTGAAAAATGTTCACTTGCAGTTAGTCGTTTTCCAAAAAATGGGAGACCTTGCCATCATCATCATTATGATGATGATTATGATGATGATAAAGTGCATACATTTAAGTGTCGTCATTCATATAGAAATTTACGTTGGCCAGGTTTTGCTATTCTACTACAACTTTTCAATAAACGAGTCGAAACAAGTTCTGTGGCCATAAAAAAATAAATAAAAAAGAACAATTTAACACTAGTTGACGATAGATAGAAGTAGAGAGGGAGGGGTGTTAGTTTGGGATGTGTTGAGTTAGTGCCCGCTCAGTTGAACAATTGTACAATTGGATTTGTGCGCCTGGGTCAACACACACAGTGCTTCACATTTGTGCAATTTTAATTGTACAACCAGCAAATTTACACTATTGCACCCCTAGCTGCTCACATCCCTTCCGGGGCAACAACAATAATGGCAATGCTAAATTCCATTTTGCATTGAAGCAACAGCAAAGTTTATCCACCTGTCCAGTAAACGACTCCCACATGTTTTAGCCAGAGCCACCGAACAATTTCCCTGTGTTAAATTTCCAGCAAGTTGTTTTAGCTCGAACAGTAGCCCGTTGGTATACGACAGGCACTTTATGATTGTAGCACCACCAATATTATATATTGTTATTTGAATACACATTCTTAAAGAACTAAACCTCTTTGGTATATTTGAATAAATGAAAGCAGTCAAAGAGTTTTAGTTAAGGTTCTTTGGGCAAAGGATTTTATTTTTTTGAGTTTTGCCCCAGAGATAAAACTAAACAAATTTTTAAAACAGGCAAAAAATTCTCTTTTGATATTAAATCAAACTCTTTTTTATAGGGTATCTGAAAGTTCTAAATAAATCATTTACACTGAATTCATTTTGAACTGTTTGTCCTGTTTTCTTTTTTTTTTTTGGCACCTCTGGTTATTTTTGCTCAGTTCCGGGGCTACTAAATATGTAGCTCTCAGCTTATCAGGGGTACAAATGCATGAACATTGCCTCAATTCAGGTTAATTGTACGTTCAATGCAGTACAGGGTGCAAAGGTGCCAGTTGTGTACAGTTGTGGCAGAAGGACAGATAGACAGAGAGTCAGAGTTAGAGCTTACGTTCATTACTATTGCATGAACGAGCGTTCACATAAGGTATTTGGCAATTGTGTTGCCATTGTTGTTGGTTTTTGTTGTCACATGTCATTAGTTGGTTGGAGCTGGCTTTGCCTCCTTCTCTCTAGAATTTTTGGAGAATTAATGAAATGCGGCAATAAACGAGATAACTACTGTAATAGGTTTTATATTTGTATGTGTTTCTGTGTTTGGCTTGAAACATTCAGTTTGTTAGTCTTTATACTCTTTAGTTTTAATATCTTCCCCTTTCCTTTCAGTTCTGGGCAGCCTATGTGCCATGTGAGGCGCAACATCGCGATGCAGTGCAATTGACGCTGGAGCAAATCGATGTGATCAAAAGACTAACCGATCGATATTCACCGCAACTAACCACTTGCACCTCAGCGCAAGGTAAGTGATTCTTAAAAACCCAAAAAAAAAGTGCCTTTGATTTCATTACCCATACGCCGCATAGTCCCAGACATAGCAGCGTACGCATTCAATTTGCTGCTGGAAACTTTTTCGTAAGTTGCCTAAAAGTATTTTGGCTAGCAACCAAATGAAAACCTAAGCAAAAAACTAAAAAAAAAATAAGAAAAGTATTGAGAAATAGACGAAAACATTTGTTGCATTTGTGGCAGTACTCGCAGACCTGCACTTGAGTTGGCTGCTTACCGCGTGCCATATTTTTGCGCCATTTCCTTTGATATTCTGCACTCACCTAGTTAACAGCGGATAGCACAAGATGAGGGGGTTGAGGCTAAAGTACTTGGCACAAGGAGTCGCAACTGATGTTGCACGAAAAAGTGAAGGACTGCAAGTGGAACTGCAAGTTTTGACTTATGTTCAAGATCCTCCCGGCCAGAATTTGAGTATTTTTTTATTATTATTATTGTTTGCTGCTTGTTTTCCGTTTTGAATTTTTATGCAATGCTGCTAGAAACTGGCAATCTTTTAGTTGTGCTCTAGAAAGGAGAGCCCGCAGCGAAACAAACAAGAAATCACTTCCGGCATTTCGCGTTGAAACATTTATACAGCCGTTAATGGAAACGTCAATAAATCATATGGCCATAAAAATCAAATGCAGGAAAACGTTCGTTGGTTGCAATGTGCTACAAATTTACGAGCGGAAATGCATGCAGCATCGAAAAATACTTGCACCAACCAAACAACCAAAAATTCTGATAAAAACCGCACATGTTTATCTACTACAGAGAAATAACTGAGAAATGTTAACCGAAAAGCTGCTGCCAAAAATCAAGTTTACGAGAAAACAAAAATGCCAAAAATATTGCACAAATAGCAAAGAAAATAAGTAGCGTTGAAGGGTTTTGGGTTTTTGAAAAAGCATAAAATCAGTCAAGTCAGAAAGTTTTTTTTTTAAAAGACTTTCATTGTTCGTCAGTTTAATCAAAGGCTAAGATTATTTAACAACTGAAAGTCACATTCATATTGTAGTCAAAAAGTATTTGTAAAATATTATAAAACCAATAAAATTACTTTATTTTATAAAAGGCAGTTCAATGCCTTTATTCGCATCCTGTCAGCAAATAAGAAACTCAAAGTGAAGCTTAATGGACGATATCATTATTTACACAATTTTAACAATTTCATGCTCTGCAAAACATATTTAAATCAAAGGATCAAGCACATATTTAATATACAACCGATTCAGCTTGGCCAACAATTTAACCTACCAACTTTTCGCATTTGGCACGTGAAAGTTTCCAGCTGCATTATAAATAAAACCTCACATTTTATTTTCAAAGTATACGAAATAAATGCAGACGGTTAAAAATTGTTGTGTGCTCGCATGTCGTGTAAATAAAAGTGACCATTGAGCCAGAGCGTGAGGGGGCGTGGCGACGTCCCACCTGTTCACATCAAGCCAGATGTTGAGCTGCCAAAGTGATTGTAAAAATGCAAAGCTAACGAACGAAACGCAATGCGACGACTGACATGCCATGTCAGTCAGTCAGTCAGTCAGTCAGTCAGTCAGTCAGTGAGTGAGTCTCTAGTCTCAATCCTTGTATGTCCTGCTTGCTTCAGCTTGCTTACAGACAGGCACAAATGAGGGCTACATTCGCGTTGCATAAACACACTGTGTATATATATTTATATAATAGAAAAATCTTTAAACTGGATTTACCTTTTCCTGCTTGGTTTAGTATTTCTTGTTTTTCTTGGTGTTTTCAATTTTCTTTTTTGTGCCACTTGTGTCAGTTGCTACTTTACATTTTACAGTTGTCGATGTGTGAATGCTTTTCATTCGCAATTTTCAATTTTCACCTTCGAAATGTGTAAACTTCAATTTACGCTGAGCTCCAGTCAGATAACGATAAAGACACTCACAGGTGTGAGAGAGAAAGAGATAGAAAAAAAGAAGAAGAAGAGAATCTGAACATCGAAATTGCATTCAGCTTAGAAGCCTTTGACATTTTTATGCCCTCCCTGCGGGCAAGGAATGTGGCATCTTTTGGTCTGCTTGCAAAAGTAAAAAACGAAAAGCAACAAATAATACAAATTTTGATAGAGTCTCTTAACATGCACTAAGTCAATTGACTTAAATAAAAAGGATGTGATTTTCATTGAAAGTTGTGATAAAATGATTAAATGAAATAATTATTTCATTCAAAATTTAACTTGTATTTTAGATTTACCTTTGCGTCGGACACGTGTTTTGTAGAGTATTTTCTAAGGCTATCTGGTTGGAATTTACTGCTTTTTTGCTGTCCGTACTATTGGTTTATTGCGTCAAGTGGCATTTGGTTGGGGATTTTCATTTTGAAATGTGTTGGAGCATTCTTCGATTCTGTATTGCCTCAAATCGCTTCCGATACATGGCCCATATATATATACATATATTATACATTACGTTTGGGCCATGGTCGCCATTTCTTCGATTCACAGTCCCAGACAATTACGTTGCCGGACCAGCACCAACTTCGCATGCCGAGTCCTTTCAGCTTGTCCTTCCCTCTTCTCCTTACTTCCTCAACGTCTCTGTCATTGTACACAGGCAAAATAAAAATTTAACTTCAGCTCACGTGGCGCATTTTAGTGCCTTTGCTGCCACAACAACAACTACTAGAGCAACAACAAAAGATGCTGCACACACAGAGTTAAGGCCCTGCCAGCATATTTGTTTATTTGCTCCATATTTTAGGGTTTTACGGCAACGACGACATCGACCAGGTTTTGTGGCAACTATTTGCTTTTGCTTGCCTGCCTTACATAACAATGGCACACAACAACACCAACAACAACAACTATAACTACTTTGGGGGCAGCTGAAACTCCTACAAGTGCGCCCTTTTGATTTTACGCAGCTTATTTACTTATTGCCTGAAAACTTGCCAGCAATGTTACTTACCGTCTTTGTGGCAATTTATTGCGTCGCTTTTCTCTGTGGGTGACATTTGAAATGTTATAACAATGCTGGATTTGAATGCAGCGACAAATTATTGAATCGTTTGCTTTGTGGCCTTATTTTAATCGCTTGTTCGATGATGTTCTTTTGGCCATTGGAGGTCCAACGATAATCGTGTTTAGAAAGCTATAAACTAGAAATTGTTTAACACAACTTTATGCAAACAAAAAGATGAAAAATAACATATACAAAAAAACATTTATATAACAATGAACAATGAACAAATACTATTTTGACAAGTGCTTGGCAACAAAGCGAATAAGAACATCATGAAAGAGAGATCAAAGCTGCTGGGCCAAGACAAGCGTAAATATTGCACAGCATAGCACAAATGCCATTTTGCGGATAAACTGACAGACCAACAGAGGCAGTGTGAGAGAAGGAGAGAGAAAGTCAGGCAGGCAGTTAGACCGACAGGCTGAGACCGCAATGAACAGTGAGCTCAACGGGGCAGCAAAAAGCTATGGACACACGTCTATACATTCAAAACCAAAAATCCCAAAATATTTTTAACTTAATTAAATACAAATTTTAGCTCAAATGAAAGTCGTAATGCATTGTCTAAATAAAAATTTAAATATAATCGAAACCTGTTATTATTAAGTCATGGTTTTTTGTATTGTATTAGTGTACAAAAGATTCTAGCTCATGGCATTGTCCTTAAACATTTTTTGCTCATCTTGTTCGTTTGTCATCATCATTGCAGATATCATCGATGCGCACAAGAACCAACAGCTGTGCTCGCTAACTGGCGTTGAGGGGGGCCACTCCTTGGGTGGTTCTCTTGCTGTTTTGCGCACCCTCTATGCAATTGGTGTACGCTATATGACCTTAACATCCACATGCCATACACCATGGGCCGATTCAAGCTACGCGGACGCACCAAACTTTAATATGAAACATGGCGGACTCACCATTTTTGGCAAGGTAAGTGGCAACTTTGTTCTTTACTTTCGTATGTTGTTGTTGCTGTCGGTGCTTACAGCTCATTTAATGCTAATAAGCTGCAGCGGTATGCCTTCGTATGGGTGCGATTGGGGGGTTGGTTGTGCCTCATTTGGCTAACATGCGTCGATAATCCTGCAAGCTATAGTCACCGCCAGTCGACGTTTTGTTCTCCTAATCATAAATGTGCATGCCTATCTCGATTTTCTTCAAACCGTGTGTGTATGTAAGCCTGGCAAACTATTTAGAGCTGCATACCGTAGCTATTTTGACGTTTTGTTTTTGCCTAATGAGTCAACAGCGCTCAAATTAGATGGATATGGTAAATTACAAGAGCCCCTTGGCTTTATGGCAGATCATCGTGGGGCTGAAAACAGGCAAACATCTTAAATAAACTAAGGCTGGCAAGCTACAGCAGTGTTTCCATATTTTATTCCCTGGCCGATTAATAAAAACACAATTAATGTCCATAAATATAATTGAAAAAACAAACAAAATTTGCAATTAAATATTTGCAAAGCTTATCCTTGTTTACATATACAAATGGAAACAAAATAAAGACTGCAAGAGAGCCTCATATCTCCATTCTAGCAAGATTTGGAGGATTTTCTGCTTTGTTTCCTAGTAGGTTTCCTTGAAGGTTTCTTTAAAAGTTTCTTCGGATTGACATTTCTAAAAAAAAACAAATGAGTATTATGTTAGATAAAATCAAATGTTGTTCATTACAAAAATTACCGAACACTTCCATAACTTTCTATGTAATAATTTGCTCTTTTTTTGAACGCAGCAAGCTCATATGAGGTTCTGCATCCGTCATCGCAATTGCAACAAAATATGTTGCACTTGCCATTGCCACAACAAAATTCACCCCTACATAGATCAAAAAAACATTTTCTGCCACTTACTTCATGACCACCGACATTGAAGCAATAATACCCACTCTTTACGGTATAATATAATATAGTAATACCGCAGCATACAGCACTTGATTGCCACGGTTGCAGAATTAAAATCAGAAGCTGAAGTTGAAACAATATCTTTAGCGGAAATGACACGAGTCCTTGCATTGTTGCTTATCCAGAAAAGTTTACGGGACCGAATTGGAAAGTTAGTTCGCAGTTTAATTTTGCCATGACGCAGACTCTTTATATACCGATGAACTGAAGTTGGAAAGACAAACAATCTTATTAGTCACACCAATAGTGTTTTTTCTGATATGGTGGCTATAACTCAATCATAGAATTGGCGTATCATATTATAATTTTAATGGAACCCTTTCATAAGAAAAACTAGAAACAAAAAACAATTATCAAGGCTGTAGTCGAGAAAGCTTCCACTGCTGCGATACTGCGTGTTGCCCTTAACTTCAGACAAAATTGTTCAGCTTAAGGCTAATAAGAGCTTACATTCCATTCTCAAAGTATTCGGGACCATCGATGCGCTTATACAGACCCAGAGGCAGACAGACTTGACCATATTGAAGAGGATGTTCATGCTAGTTAAGAATATATATATTATATTTGAACAGCTAGTCCATGTATTTATAAATTGATACAAAATATCATCGTTACTTCGTTCTAGCAAGATTTGGAGTGGTGTCTTCTATGTCTCCTAGTAGGTTTCCTTGAATGTTTCTTCGGATGAACATTTCTTAAAAAAAATATTGAGGTATAATGTAAGATAAAATCAAATATTGTACATTATAACAATTACCGAGTCCCAATGTAATCGGCGTAATTTAAACGGAAAAAAACTGCAAATTTCATCATCTCTTTATAAGTCCTGCATCCGTCATCGCAGTTGCAGCAAAATATGTTGCACCTCCCATTGCCACAACAATATTCACCTCTACATAGATCAAACCAACAATTACCATCACTAGCAACATGAGCAGCAAATAAGGAGCAAGTAAGTCCATGTTTTGGGACAAACCACAGACTTTTTTTACCGCAGCATTCACCACTTGATTGCCACGGTTGCAGAATGAAGATCAGCAGCTGTAGTTGAAACAGTATCTTAAGCGGAAACGACACGTGGGCTTGCATTGCTGGTTTTTCAGAAAAATTTTACGAGACCGATCTGGTTAGATATGTCGCAGTTGAATTTTTCCATGAGGCAGTCTGCTTTTTATACCGATGAAGTGAAGTGTGAAAGACAAAAAGTATTATTAGTCACACCGATAGTGTTTTTATACTCGATACCGCAGGTAAAGAGTATACATATTTGGTTTGTGCAATGTCCGTCACGCTGTCTATCCGTCCGTCCGTCTTTCCTTCTATATGAACGTAACTTTTTTCCATACCCTTCAACCTAGAAACTTGAAACCTTGCACATATCTTTATCCATGGCCGGGACAGATAAAATGTCAAAATTAGGGTTTTACGATAACTGGAAGGCTGGCCAATCTATAAATTCGATAACTCAAAGTTGATAAATCCTCCTATTTCGCACGCCCTTTAAACTATAACTACCTAAATTGGGGAGAAGATAGTTACAAACAACCCCCAAAATATTGCATCCAAAACTTTGGAGCCACGCCTACGCATTCCACCCCAGTCCCCCGCAGTTTAAAGACATAAACGCGTATGTCTTCCACAGTTTTTGAGCTAGAGTCACCAAATTTGGAAGGAATATAGCTTTTTGGCATCCCCTTCTCCATCAGACATTCTTTGAGGACGTACACCCCTGCCCTATCTGCACCCCATTGTAATCAGGTCTCTTTTTTTATTGGTTTTATTACTGGTATCAGAGTATTCCGAAGTCGGTTGCGTCCGACTGAATCGTTTCTACTTGTTTTTTATATGGTGGCTATAACTAAGAATTGGCGTATCATATTATAATTTTAATGGAACCCTTTCATAAGAAAACCTTGAAACAAAAAACAATTATCATGGCTGTAGTCGAGAAAGCTTCCACTGCTGCGATACTGCGTGTTGTGCCAAACTTCAGACAATATTTTTCAACCTAAGGCTAAGAAGAGCTTACATTCCAAACCGAAGGATCCAGTTCTCAAAGTATTCGAGACCATCGATGCTCTTATACAGAACGACAGGCAGACAGACTTGACCATATTGAAGACGATGTTGATGCTTATTAAGAATATGTATTAAGTCTCATTGGGTACGTAGATGCTTCGTTCTGCCCGTTTCACAGTTTTACACAGAGCCGTTATCGCCAAGGTTAATTCAATACAAAAAAAACTCGATAAAACTTTTAAAAATTTGTTCGAATAAAATATTTGAACAGCTAGTCCATGTGTTTATAAATTGATACAAAATATCCTCGGATCTTTATTCTAGCAAGATTTGGAGGATTTTCTGCTTTGTTTCCTAGTAGGTTTCCTTGAAGGTTTCTTCGGATTGAAATTTCTAAAAAAAAACAATGGGTATAATGTTACATATATATAATCTAACTTTGTGTATTACAACACATACCGAATTTTTCCATAACTTTCTATGAATTGATCTGCTCTTTTTTTGAACGCAGCAATCTCTTTTGAATTTCTGCATCCGTCATCGCAATTGCAGCAAAATATGTTGCAGCTGCCAATGCCACAGCAAAGTTCACGTTTACATAGATCAAGCTCGCAACTCCTGCCACCAGTTGATGATGCACCCACCTTGTAGCAATAATGTCCATCCTTTATAATAAAGCCTAAAAATGCTTTACCGCAGCATACAGCACTTGATTGCCACGGTTGCAGAATTAAAATCAGCAGCTGAAGTTGTAACAGTATCTTAAGCGAAAATGACACGAGTCCTTGCATTGTTGCTTATCCAGAAAAAGTTTACGAGACCGATCTGGATAGATATGTCGCAGTTTGGTTTCTCCATAAAGCAGACTCTTTATATACCGAAAAAGCGAATTTTGAACGCCAAACAATCTCATTAGTCTTACCAATTAGTTTAAAATTTATGAATTTTTTTTATATGGTAATATTAATTGCGAAAGGCGTGTCAAATTTTTATATTGACGTCGAGAAAGCTCAATAAAGAGAACCTTTTTTTTATAGAAAAAAAAATAAGGTATAGCCGACAAATCAAAATTCTTTAGTGGGAATGGCAGGAGATGATTTAAAAAAATGTCCTTCAACTCAATCATACACTTATGTGAATACAAACAACCCAAATAAAATAAAATGGCAAACAGCCCAATATACTTATTCATTTAAAGTTAAATTGTCCGTTTTGTTGACAACGTTTGTTGAACGCAACAAATTATATTTCAGCATACAAACATATAGTTAAGTAAAAGGCCAATGTAGTGTATTTTATTTCATAATGTTAACTTGAATGAAGTTATGGAATGAATTTGATGCCATTAACGTGTGGAAAATTAGTTTCAAAAGAAGAGACATTTGATATATGTATGAATAGAAATTGCAAGAAATATTTATATCGTTCTTCTAGCATGATCTAGCAGTTTTTCCTTTTGTGTTTCTTTGTATGTTTTTTTTTAGGTCTCTCGGCATGTCTCCTTTTAGATTTGTGTCCACGTTTTTTTGAAGATTTCTTCTTTGGTATATATGCTCTCGCATTTTTTTTGTTTTTCTTTCCAAAATCCTCGGGTTCCATGTTCATTCTGTTATAAAATGGACCAGCTTAAGTTAGCTCAAATCAAGTAATATAAAGAATTTAAGTTACCGAAGTTCCAGCACCTGATCAATATGCGGCCAAAATTTTTTAACAGCAGTTGCATTCTTGAAAAAATCATACTGGCACTGTCCTGTTTTGCAAGCGCAGCAAAACATGTTGCACGCTAATATGCCACAACAATCATATTCTCCGATTTTTCTTGGACATACATTCCTAACACACTTGTTCTCAGCTTCATCATATATAGTATAATCAGTTCTGTTGCAGAAATATCCTTCTGTTACATTGAAATCGAAGAGTTTGTTGGGGCAGCATACACCACTTGCTTGCCACGACCGCAGAATAAAAATCAACAGCGGCAGTTGAAAAATTATTTTAAGCATTAATGACACGTGGCCTTCCATTGTTGTTCATCTAGAGAAGTTAACGTGATGGCACGTATTTAACTAAATAAAAATGTCACAGTTTAAATTTTTCCAAAATGCAGCCCCTTTTTATACAGACAAGGCAATGTGTGACCAATGTGACTGAAAATGCGATTAGTAACAAAAAATTAATTTTAATATCATTAATTGCATTATATGGTGGAATTAACGGCAACAGCCAAATTGATTTTCTCCATTAACTCAAACTTAATTATTAAAAAAACAGAATAAGTTTTTTATTTTAGACAATATACAATATTAACAGAACATTTTAAACGATTGAACAAATAGAACGTTGCTCTTAAATCTAATATACAGATATATATATATATATATACATATATATATATACATATATATATATAAAAATATATGAATAGTATATCTTTAGATTGCATTAATTTTTAGATATATATTATATCAAGGTTAAATATATTAGAACTAGTCATTTTTTGATTGCCGAGGCCTATTGTATACAAGATTTGTTTACATTTTCGAATTCTGTGACATACGCTCGTGTAATTATTTCGAATTTTGAAATTACCTCGAGAAGCGCCAACCACTTCATCAGCATCATCATAATGATGATCAACGTGAGACGATCGGGCGCATTAATTGTTGTTTGTTCTTCATGGCATGTGTCGAGGGGCCGCCGTGCGCTTCCTCTTTGGCTATGGGCTGTTGCCAAATGCCAAACTTAGCGGAGGTGCATACGGAAATCAAATGTGTGAACGTGAAACTAAGAAAATGTACAGCAACAACTTGAATACCAACAACAATGAAATCAAAGAGCAACGCAAAGTGAAGACAGCTCACCAAAACAGGAAATTTAAATTTACTGCAGTCATTAAAGCCAAAACAAACAAAAATGTATACGAATATTTTAACATCGAGGCATTTATAACATCATTTTTGGATCTGGCCTGCCAATTAAATATGGAAATTAAAATGATTTAAACAACAGAAATGTAACGTCACTTCCTCATTTAAATAACGGAATTTTCAACTACACATCCCAAAAACAACAATAAGCGAAAACAAAATACGTAATGAAAAGTGAAAACTGCTCAAGGCGCAAGCGTCAAGAGCGCCAACAGCAAAGCGTGATAAAGAGAGCGAGAGTGGAGAGCATCAGCAGCTGTATTTAAAGGCGAAATCGCTTGTGTGGGAAATGGTATTTGTTCTCAGCGACGAAACGAACGGGCAATGGGAAAATCGAAATTTTCATTCATACTATAGGGTCAATTGCACCGTGTGAAATCTAATCAAACCGATAAAACACAGGAATGTGATAAAAAAAAAATAAAAAAATCTTGAAAACTGAATAACATTTGAAATAAATAAATAAAAGATTTCCAGAAACAAGCATATCCGTTTCTTATTAAAAACAATTTTTATATTTTACCATAACAATTTATATTAATCTTGTATGTCTTTCATCTTTTAAAAACAAACAAAAATTATAAATTTTTTTAAACTTATTAAGTTTGCAATGCTTTCATACCAATGTATCCACTTAACATTCCGTTCCACCCGCGATGCTAAAAATACCCGTCACGCACCCACGAAGCGCCAGTCACATGTGCCATGGTGAAAATGTTGCCAGCCAGCAGGCGCACTGTTGCGCTCTCGCTCTCTTTCGCTAGGGCTCTCTCTGACTGTGCTGAGGTGAAAGCGCAAAACATCGCACACTGTTCGGCCAGTCGTCCACGCAATTCGCCCCAACGAGGCAGCAGCAGGCAAAGCTGCAAACGATAGAGACAAACCAAAAACACACACGCCAGCCAACAGTCGTCGTGTAGTGAAGTGAAGCGAAGAGCAGAGAGCAAAATACAGTAGTATACAACATACAATTACCATAAAAGTTGAAAAACAAATCACCAGAAAGACATACGGAAAATATAAAGTATTTGTCTACAACGCGGCTAGCTAAATTAGCCAACAACATTCGTGTGCATTATACTTATTTATAACAAATTCCGATTAGCGCGACGCGCATTAAATACAACAAAAATCAAAAAGGTGAACAAACAATATCTGTACACACATAAGCACGCTCACAAACACACAATCATTCAATTTACAGTTACTAACCAAAAAGCAATCGCAAAAGCTAAAAACAAATTCGAAACCATATGCAATGCAAAATAATAAGCTACCAAAAACCCAACTAAACCAAACGAAAAGAAAATAAATGAGCCAAGTGAACAAATACTAATCGGTTACTTCCTCCTTCTTCTACGTACGTTTGTACATATGTGTATGTACATACGTATACGCAACGACGCAAACACTCACAAACACACACACACACACATCTATACTGTATACTGATTGATGATGACAACGCAGCAGCAGCAGCAACTAGCGGCAGCAGCAGCTACGTCGACAGCGGATAACGGCACAATGACAGCAGCAGCAGCCACAACAACAACAACAACAAATGGCAACACAAGTGGTGGCAATAATACAAAGCAAAGCAAACACAGGTCGAGGTCATCCGCACGCTACGATGACGTGGAACGTCAGCAGCGCAAAAGTCGCGCCATTGTCTCCATACCCAACACCATTAAGCTGAGCATGCTCAACAGCGGTCTCTTGTCCTTCGAACGCATCAAGCTTGAGGCTCGCGATGAAAACAATTCGCTGTCGAAGACCATACCGAATGGACCCATCGATGTGCGGCACTTTCTCAAGCTGTGCGATCTGCGTCGTAAATTTCCCGTGCTATACAAACTGGAATTTCAGACGGCCGCCAAAGTGGAGACGAACACTTGTCGGCATGCTTTAAAGAAGAATAACGCGGAAAAGAATCAGAATCCCAAGTGCATTCCATATGATTATAATCGCGTTGTGTTACAAAAAATTCAGGGAGTGCCCGATTCGGATTATGTGAACGCCAGTTATGTGGATAGTCTGCTTAAACCAAATGCCTATATTGTTACCCAAGGTCCGGTGGAGGAGACTGTCAATGCATATTGGCGCATGGTCTGGCAGGAGAATATCAGCGCCATTGTGATGCTAACAAAGACCTTTGATTTTGCCAAGGTCATGTGCGTACAGTACTGGCCTCCAAATATGGATGTACACGAGACCTATGGCGACATACACATCAATATTGTGCGGGAGGAGCAGTTGGCAAACTTTCACATACGCACCTTTCGACTGTACAAGAAGAACGAACAGGGTGAAGTGAGCGATGAGCGTTTAATCTTACAATTTCACTATACGGAATGGTATTCCCACTCCTGCCCCTTTTCCAATGCCCTGCTGGAGTTCCGGCGACGGGTCAGGCTCGTGGTGGGTAATATTATCAGGGAAGGCGATGATGTTGATATGCGTGGTCCCATTCTGGTGCATTGCAGCGATGGTGGTGGTCGTTCCGGTGTCTACATGTCCATTGATGCTAATCTGGAGCTGGCCGAAGAGGAGGAGTCCTTCAACGTCTTTGGCTATCTTAAGAAACTGCGGCAGTCGCGCAAGGGACTCGTCGAGAACGTGGAACAGTACAAGTTTATCTATGATACGCTCGAGGAGCATATTATATGCGGCAAGACCTGGTTTCCTGTCTCCGAGCTCTCCGATCGCCTGAAGGCCAAGGCCCGTAGGAATTCAAGCACTAAGATGAACGAGTATCAAACGGAATACGATCAAATCTGCAAGCAAACACCACGTTTCACCATCGGCGACTGTGCTGGTGGACATCGGGCAGACAATCGTGAAAAGAATCGCGATGTTCTCTGCGTGCCACCCGACAATTTTCGGCCCTACCTAACAAGCTTTCAGGGCAACGCCTTTACCGACTATATCAACTCTGTGTTTGTTGATGGGTATACAAAGCCAAGGGAATACATAAACACCGAATGGCCCATGAAGCATACGCTGGGCGAGTTTTGGTCATTGGTGTACGATCAAGAGTGCTCTGCTGTGGTAGTGCTCTGTCAACCACCCGCTCAATCGCAACAGTATCCCTCATTCTGGCCAATTAAGTCCAAGATGGAGAAGTATGGACCGGTCTTTACCGTGCACTATGTCATGTCAAAGAGCTATACGAATATTAAGCAATGGGAGTTCAAGATCAACAAGAAGATCGTATCTCTAACGGAAATGATGGCTGGTGTTAAGGCACCGACGCGTACCGTCCAGCTGTTTCAGCTAACCTGTTGGCCAATGGGTCACAAGGTGCCGAGCTCAACCAATTCGCTGGTATATCTAATGAATATGGTCGAGATATGGCGCAATAAGGTCGACTATGGACCCGTCTGTGTTGTCTCGCCCGATGGTCGCAGTCGTGCTGGGGTTTATTGTGCGGCAAATGCGTGCATCGAGCAGGTCATACAGCACGGCGAAGTCGATGTCTTTCAGGCCGTGAAGACCGTGCGACGACACCGTCCACAGCTCGTTGAGAATATGACCGAGTATAAGTACTGCTACGATCTGGTATTGCACTATGTCCTGCACTTTCTCAACAAGAAGGATTGAACGCGTACGCACACTATTTTTGTATTTTTTGGATTTGTACCCAAATTTTGTGGTTCTACAACAATTTTTAATTGAGGAGTGCAACTCGCTCAGAAGAGAACAATTGTTTTATGTTAAACAGAGTTTTATGTCCAAGTGGTCCACTTTTAATGCCTAGTACAATACTATTCAATTCTGAATGTTTGTATGTTAATTCTATAGGGCTTTAAAGCTATAGAAAATTGGGCTAGACTCGGCTTGGCACAGAGCCTAAAAGCAATAATACAAAGTATTTTTGTTGTTCAATTTTTGCTGTTTTTGTCGTCGTCGGCTAATATGAGAAATTAAATTTCCAAAATGCCACGAAATGGTTTTTTTTTTTTTTTTGTTTATTAATGTATTTTTTGTAGGTATTCCAAAATGGACCACAAAATAATAATGCATACATACAAAATCAAAAAAAATAATTTCAATGATCTGAACTTGAACTATATGTGCCATGTTTAAATGCCCTAATTGTTGTTGTTATTACTATATATAGTCTATGAATTTATATATTTAAATATGAACTTGAACTATTATACTTACGATTTACTATAAAATATGATTATGTTTACGATATATATTTATGTATGTTTAATTAACTATGTTAGCTCATAAAACATGCTACCTTATACAAAATTGTTGATATATAACTATACTGCATACATCTATAATAATTTATATATATATATAAATGTTATGTTTGGTTAAAAAGAAAGAAAGTCGCATACGATTTAAAAACGGAGATGTTGGCAAAAATTGTATTTTTTATTCATGTCAACAAATATGCAGAAAATATTTATTTATTTAGACTATAGCGAAACGCAACATCAAAAACTAAAACTGGAAACGAAACGATTGTTGATTTATACGAAATATATGTACTTACACAAACACACAGCTGATATATATTTTCGCATTTATGCATTCGATATTGGAAGTGTATTTATCGAACAATTCAAGTGCATATACCACAAATAAACAGACAAACGCACACAACACACACAATATCTATATTTATATACATATATATATATATAGACATATATTCTTGTAAATGTATTGAATTTATTTTTTTAAATGTGAATAAATGTGCATATGTATTTCGGATCGATTCCGTAACGAAACTTTGGATAAGGTTACTAAAAACAAGAGACAAAACCAAAATTAAATAAGTGGAAACGTTGCAGACGGACTCAACCGACTGCGGTATACTCGAAAAATATTTAAAAAGGGAAAGCAAGAGGCTTGATTGCAAAGGGGTTCGGTTGCTGCAGGGATTTGCTTTGCGTGATGTAATCAGTGGCCCATAAATTTGTTGACTCAAGCTCCAAAACTATGAAACGTTGATGCTGTTTTTGTTATTTGGGAATGCTCTTAGCTTTCTCCTTAACTAATTTGGTCATTCTAGCTGTAAATATGTGGATTTATCGATTTAAAGTTATCGAACTAATCAATTTGCTAGCTCTTCAGTAGAACGACCCCGGCCGTTGAAATAGGTATTTGCGAAGTTGAAGGGTGTCGAAAAATGTCGGAAAGATGCCCCAACGAACATTGCACAAACCCAATATACTCTTTAACTTCAGTATTGAGAATAAAAAAATGAATTTTTCTTTGTTTCAATTGTATGGGTTTTACCCTTGTGCTTTTTTTTCTGTTACGAAATGAGGGAATTTATATACATATGATATAAACAAACGAAATCTTTGCTTATAGAATTGTATTTAATTCAAGTGAATTGAAATTCTTTTGCCCCCAGAGTGAAAAGAATGTCAAAAATGTACATAAGTGTGATTAAAGAGAAATGAGCTGAAATTAAGAAAATTTAAGCAGCCAAATACTTATGAATCCTGATAAATAAATTCGGTGTCTAAATTTTTCCATGATGAAATCAAAAATTCGAAACAAACTTCAATCGATTGATGCCAAATTTCTTTTCATTTACCCCCCAGAAATTCTAGGCAATAATTACAATGCCACAACAACAGAACTCATTTGAGTATGCCACTTTACATCTATTGTTTTTCACATTCCAATACTGAGTCATAAACTCAAAATATCAATCAAAAAATATTTGCACAATTTTTTATTTATTTGTATTTTTGTTTTTTTTTTTTTTCTGTGCCTTACGTTTATATCGAACATTTATTTTTGCACCGCAATTGTGGTAAATGCAAAATGGGAAATAGGCAAGCCGCGCGAGATGATGATGATGACGACGTTGATGATAATGATAAACAAAACAAGATGCTATGAACAATAATAATCGCAATGCGATAAAAACCTTGACCACAGTACATTTTAATGCGTACAAATCAAGCCGAGGCCTTCATTATACGTATAGATATTGCCGGACGATAAATTTGAATCGGTGGGGAATGTGTGTTTGGCGGAATGCCGAGGCAAGGTGTGGTCGCAATAAAATCGATACATGACAGCACAGCTTTTTGCTTTTAGCCAACAATAAAATAAAACAACACAAGTACAAATACACACACACACACACACTGCAATAATAATAAAAGTTGAGCGTTGGGCATGACATCAGCAAGAAAAAAAAATCTATATATATATATGAAAATAGACTAAAAACCGGTTAAACTGATTTAAGGCAGCTGAAAAAAGTTGCGAGTGCTTTTAATAATTTGTGTTTTTGCTTTTGCTTAAATTGCCATTGTTATTTTCATAGCTGTTGTTGTTGTTTGAGCTTGTTGTTGCCATGCGAAATGTTCAAAAAATACTCATACACAAATAAAGCCATAACTTGTTGTTGGTGTTGTTGTTTTATTGTTTTATTCTCTTCTCTCTTTTTGGAAAACTTATTTATGTGCTATTAATACGAAACAAGCGTGTGGCAAGCTTGCATGGTGCGGGGTCAAAAGAGTACTTCAAATTAGTCACGATTTGTTTTTTTGGTAGCCGCCATTTTGGTTTAAGTTAATTAAAAACTCTGCGGCAATTAATTTCATGTTGTGAGTGAGGGCAAAGGAGATGGGAATAACATTTATAACATAATGCGTACAAATCCGTGATTTTACTTGTGTGCGTGTGTTTGTGTGTGTGTGGGCGAATTTATGTTGCATAAGTGCATGAATGAAATGAAATGAAATAAAGCATAAAATATTGTGATCAAATGGAAATTTAAAGCTTTTTTGAAAATATATTCAAATAATCGGATATGGATTAAAAGTATTATAGCTTTTTTGAAAATATATTCAAATAATCGGATATGGATTAAAAGTATTATAGCTCTCACAATTAAACGACTTATTGAAACTAAACTCACAACTGTTTTTTGAAATATATTAAATCATTTTTATAAAAACCTTTAAGCTTATCAAAATATACGCTTGATGCGTACACCTTTAATTCCATCAAAAAGTTGTTCAACACTCTTAAAGATCGCAGTGTTGGTTGAGTTTAATAAGGTTGAGAGGTGTGGTCCTTAGCTCGCACCAATTGTGTTAGGCTTGCTGGCTTTCCCTTAAGAATTTGGGCACGGCAAAGGGTCGCATTCAATGGAGTCATAACTTCTACTACTCATAACTGTACATGTATGTATTGTTCGCTTTCTGTCCCTTCAACCCCTTCTACTTAACTGGCACTGCCATTGCCGCCGCACAATTACCTGCCACTGCTGCCGTTTTGTACACACAAACTGCTTTGGGCCCGCCATTTGCAATGGCACATTATTGGCCATTGTTTGAGGCATTATAATGTTGGACGCCGTCGGCAGCGTTGTTTGGCTAATTCAATTATGCAACGTCTACGTGAGTTTCGGTTGTGTATGGAGGGGTTATGTTTAAATGCAATTGAAGGCAGGCATGCACAAACGCACACACACATACACACACACACAAGTCTATTACACACTTGTATGCACACACTTGTGCGCATTAAGTCACGCATTTAACTAGCCAAGAATTTTATGCTCTCAACCGCCGTCACCGAGCAGTCATTAACATTAACAGTTAGCCAGCGAATGCATAAAAATAATTATTATAATTATAATTATTATAAAAATAATTATATACATATATATGAGCCAGAGAAAAAATGCTGCAGGACACGCAACGAAATAAAAAAAATAAATAAAGCTAAAAGCTGTTGGCCTTTGCCTTTTAATACAATCTCACACACACACACAGGAACTCAATCATTAACACAGACTCGTATGTTTGTGTTGGGCTTTCATGTTGCATGTGCCTGGAGTGAAAATGAGTGGCACTAATTTGATATGACATGAAATTAAATTTAAATAATTAAACGAATGACTTTTGTGTGTGTGTGAGTGTTGCTGTGGCTGTTGCTACTCATTGTTTTTTGTTGCCCCTGGGCATAGCATACTTTTGAGCGCCCTTACTTTAATATTGAAGCATTTACAAAGCGCGAGTGATGGGAATATCAAAATAAACAAAACATAGATCAAAGTTACGCAAGAAAGCCTTAAAGAAACATATTTATTTAATTTAAAATGCATATTCAAAAAAAAAAATTTATATCAAAAATAGCCAAGACGAAAAAAAAATGAAATTGAAGCGAAGTTAATTTAATTCACATCAAATTGTCAAACAAATAGTATAATAAATAAATTTGTTCAAATGTCTTTGCAAAAAGTTTTTATGAAATTAAGAACTTAAGCTAATCTTTAAGTTTCAATACGCTAACAGCTTGACTCCTTGACACCTTAAGATTAAGCTTAAAACTTAAACAAAAGAGGCAGTTAAACAATTATTTGTGCAATGCATATTTTCATATTTAATTACATTTGACAAAACAATTCAGTACACTAGCATAAAACAAAAATTTCAAATCAAAAATGAATGAAAAAGAAAAAAGGGAGAAATTTGCCGAGGGTGCAAAGAACAATGCATTGTTGAATGGTATGCTAGTCAATATATAGATTTAATTAATGTTAACACGATGACTTTGACATGCAGACAATAGACAAATAGCACACATGCACACACACTGATACACACACACAGTCACACGCAGACTCAGATTGCACTTGGCACTGAGCTGATTACTGACAAATTGAAACGGGCGACCGTTTGACTAAGTGACTAACTGACTGACTTTAACTCCTGTGGCTCTTTGTCTAAGTACATGTGTGTGTGCAACCTATTGTGTGCCCTCTAAGCGTGTGTGTAGTGTCTGCTCAGCTGCCATTTCGCTTGCACTGGCACTCAACACTGACTATGGTGCCTTGGTTTATTGTAAACATGTGTGCTAACTACTTGAGATCTGACTGACTTCGTCTTGCATGTTAGACAATAAAGCACATTAAGTACATGTAAACACGTACACATGAATGTGTGATGCCATTAAAAGTGCAATTAAGTAAGTCGAATTGAAACCCAATCCGATTACAAAACCAGCTGCATCTGATCAAATGACCGTATCTAAATACCTAGAAGATCATAATTGCTGTAGACTTAGCGTTCATTTCGATTCCCCAAATTTTATTCAAGAACTAATGTCAAGTAACGATTTAATAGGGTAATTAACCGAATTAAACGACAAACTAACTAAATAAACTCTATTAAATGTATGGCATTGTAGTAGACGACTGGCAATCCTTTTGTTAACCACGTTCAACAACAACAATTACAACAAAAGCAATACAAAAAAAGAGTTCAGTTCACAATATGCAAATTTGGCATGCACAACGCAATGCAAACAAAAAAGCGCTACGTGCCAGTTGTAGTAGTTAGCTTTGTTGTTGTTGTTTATCATAATGAGCTGCACACACACTCTCTCACCCACACACAAACACTCACACACATTTTAGTTTGGCAGTTGAACAAATTTTGTAAAGCTTTTTACATAATGCACACAAATTTGATATGCGTGTGTGTTTGTGTGTGTGTGTGCCTTGTTCATTATGTATTTAATTATGCTTTTGTGCATTTAACAACACTGAAACACATGAACGATAAGCCAAAGCAAAGTTTTTTACAGCGACAGTTGAGAACAAAGTTTTTTGATGCCACGCCCCCACCTCTTGTGGCCTGAACATCACTTGCCATCTCTGCCCCAAATGTCATTAACAATTTTTGGTGAGCTGCTGTAACAAACTTGCAACTTTATGTGTTGTTCATAGTCTAACAAAATTATAGTTTAATATTTAATTAAATATTTTGCAGCTTAGCATCGCTTATGCAGCTCCCTTGACATCTCTCCTCTCATGCCCCGTCCCCATTGTAAATTTCGTTTTTATTAAATTATGTGCGACTCCATTTCTGAGCCACCATATACTTTTTTGTGTGTGGCTCAATTGCATTGCATAATTAGTTTGGCATTAGTTTGTTTGTTGTTGTTCGTTGCACATTGCACATGTGGCATTTGGCAAATCAATAAATATTTGATTTTAATTGTTGATTAATATTTATATATAGAGCTAAAAAAAACGATATACTGCATAACTAATACGACAGCTGCAATACGACATGCGGGCAATTAAAAAAGTAATTGTTTCAAATTGGCTGTGGTTTTTCCACAACATAAACTACAAATCAATGAAAACTTATATATATATATATACATTTTATATTTATTTAATAACAAAGTGACAAAGAGTATCAAATACCTTGTGGCTAAGTTATTTTCAATTAATTTTTATACAATTTGAAATATGTTTGATATTAGCATTGAATTAATTGCTGATTTGTTTTTCATTTTATTTTGTGTAAAATTAATTAGAAAAATATTTTTGTTATAATAAGCTATTTGGAATTATCAACAATTATTCTTGTTACGCATCGTTAAATAATTTATTTTTTTTTTTCTAATTTATTTCCATTTCCTCTACCTTCGCTGGGACATAACCAAACATATTTCATGTTGACCTTATTAAATTTGCGTTTTCTTCCCCTTTTTATCTCCAACTTGGCCTGCCCACTTGAGAAAACAATCAAATTCATGAGCAACGAGCGCAATTAGAAACATGCACAATGCTCTAGAGCAAAAACTGGCCACAGTTGCTGCCCCTGCCAGCTCGAAATGTGCCCCAAAATTGTGCCCACAAAAACATGAAACAATAACAGACTTTCCAAAATGTTGCAAAACACACTTCATTAAATATCCAATAGGCAAATATCAATTTACCAGAAATAATTTAATGACATTTATGCTTATTTGTATGTGTACCATTTCCTTTTCCAAAATGCTATCCCGCTCTCTGCAAAGCCCCTTGATAAAGTAATTGATGAGCTGTATGGCAAGCGTAAAATAATTATTCAATAAGGCCGACAAACCTGAAGTGCCCGTTGGGCTATGCAAACTGTAAAACACAATAATGTTCAATTAAAATTCGAAAATGTTTTGATGTGTGATACAAGCACACAGCAACCAATAATAAGAGCAACAACAACTGCTAGTTCTGAATCCAAGCTCAAGTTATGTCTGGTCGCTGTAGCAACTAGCCAACTAGTACGTAAATTTAATTAAGTGGGCGATTCAGGTGCTAGCCATGTGCTTTGGCATGTACATCTGATAAAAATGATGGATAGTTCAAAACAGACAGTTGACCCAACAAGAAATTCTTGAGGTTTTGTGTTCAGTTTGTGCCTTATTATGAGGAATCTACGAAATTGTGGGCAGAAACACACAGGACTAAAGTTATTTGATATGAGAATTGTAAGACTTGTGCTTGAAGTCCAGCAATTTATGACGATTTATAAAGTATGACTGATTAAAAATATTTAGAATTATTAGTTGGAAGCATTACTTATTAGTTTTCTCTTAAAATATAGCAAATTACTTATGACAATTATAGAAAATCTTTAAGCATTTAATTTGGTTTTGAAACATAAAACATGCCTTAAACCCGGTAAACTAACATTGACAAATAAAGTCTGAAAAATGTGATTTGTGGTTGCACAATACGAAAATGGTATTTTATAATGCCTTTACTGTAGCATGCGCATAGGACTCAATTTAGTTACGTAAATGCGAATAAATTTTTTTGTGATTGCACGAAAATTTCATTCGTAAAATATACACAAATATTTATTTGCAATTTAAATGCATACCTGAATGTGAGCCAGTACTGCTGCTGCTGTGAATTAAAACCTGTTTCCTCTTTGTTATGCTGACCAAAAAATGTCAGCATTTCAACTTCAACTTGCCTACCTGATGCACATACGTTTCATGTTCTTCTTTTTTTTTGCACACAAACAGCATGGTTCTGCATATAAACTGCATACACAATTAAATCGAGACAAAAGTGCTGCAAAGATCGACAACACAGACAGACAGACAGAGAGAGAGAGAGACAGAGAGAGAGAGAGAGAGAGAGTGTGTGTGAGTGAGAGAGATGGAGTGAGTGAGGCAAACGCTTTTAATTGAAAATATTTGCAAGTTTGACACTGCAATTGACCGCAATGCAACTGCAGCGAGCTGCAAGCATTTAAAAATATAAACGAAATCAAAAAATAAAAATACTACTGCAACTTGATTGCCTGACGAAAAGTCACTCTGTAGTTTGGGCTTGAAGTGAGTCAAGTATAAATACAATTTGGAATAAAATGAGAATGTTTTAAATAATTCTTAATTTATATACTCTTCAATTTGAATTTTCATTCACCACAGCAGAGTTAAATCTTTTGAATATATATTTCTGCTAGCTGCAGGGTATGTTAAAGAATGTTGTTGACTGAAATTGGAAACCTTATAAATGGCTGGACAGAAATTGCTATATCACAAATTTTCAAACCATTTATTGATTGTGCACATTTGAATATTTAATTGTATTTGCCATCTGACACTTTGGCAAAGATGTACAAACAGCCCAAAAAACAGGACACCGACATTTATGTATGTATCCTGTGCATCACCTGGTCAACAGCTTGGGAATTTTTAAGCAATCATTTTGTCCGACTGTGCATAGTTTAATTAAAATTCTTATTCAACAAACTAAATGCATTTGCAAACTGAATGTGTGTGTCTTGTGACAAAACATTTTTCACATTTCGTATTGCACATTTTCAAATTTACATTTGACAAATTTAGTATTTGAGAATATTTCTGGGCTATTATCAAATTATCAGCACATTGCCATCCATATAAATTGTAATTTTCATTTGAATGTGGCTTGATTGTTTTGGAGCGTCGAATGTGAACTTTTGAGTCGGGGACATTTGTTAAAAACCGCTAACTGCGTGTGTGTGTTTTGGTTTGTTCCCTTGATATTACGCATACGCCACATATGACTAGTGAAATGCCGCCAACAGGCAGCTAAACAAAACACATTTTGCATAACCGAAAATATACAGTACATTCAGTTTGCATAATTTAACCAACAAATATCAACTTTTGGATTTTCATAATTTTTTGTGGCCTACTTTTTTGGGTTGGTCAAAGACAACAATGGATCGAGTTAAAAATAATAAATAAAATAGAACAGAATGAAATTCAAATCACATTTTCAGCTTCGCAATCAACTTAAATTATTTGATTTAAACAAATATTTCAATTGTTTTTCTACACAAAATTAATTCACTCGGACATTTATGTAACACAAAAAGTAACAGAAATCTGAGTGACATCACCTCTGGGAATACAGATACACTCCCGCACACACACACACACACACACTCCATATATTGTGACAAATGTTTGGCCATGCGTCGTTTGCATAATGTTTAGCCAAGTGTGAGCCTTTGCCTCATTTTGGTAAATTAAATTCCAGCCAAAAAAAACACAAATTTTTCGTGAATAGCTAGGAGTCTAGAATTTTCACACCTTCGCGCCAACCAAAATAATTATACATATACATTTTTGTGTTGTAATTTAAAGCTGGGGGCAGGGGCAGTTCTTAAAGATTCTACTCGGATGACATGTGGCAGCAGGCGGGCGCCTTGCAAATGTGGAGCTGGCAATTAATTAATGCTCATCATGGTTATTCGGGGTTGGATGGAGGCGCATTAAATTTGATAAGCATTTAAGCATGTTACTTGGCACTTCCGTTGGCAGATAAAACCAGAGACAATGTAAGCAGCAGAGAAAGTGAGAATGAGAGAGAGAGAGAGAGTCAAACACACACACGCACACACACATATGGATATGAGCGACATTCAACTAATGCACAGCTGCAATGATTTATTATAAGGTAGCTAAATTATTCACGCGTTCGCCGGTTGCAAATAAAGATTAATGACGGCATTTCAGAATTTTGCACGCCCAGCCCTGTCAGCCTGTCTGTTTAACTGTCTCTGTCTCTCTCTCTCTCTCTTTTTCTCACTCTTTCTCATTCTTGCAATTTCTTGCTCATGTGTTTTGTTTTTCAACGCTCCTTTGTGCAGGTTTCCGCACCCAATCGTTCCATATACTATATACTATAGCCATAACCAAAACCAACTACACACACACACACATACACACACACACATTGTAGACAACACAACACATCACCATCAGCATCGCCATCGCAATTCAGTTGTGCGTAAAATTTATGCATATGTATGTAGACGCGTGTTGTTTTTTCAACAGCTCTCATAGCACCCTACGGCACCTACAACACTACTCTACTCCTCCTCCCCCCCCCTCTCGCTCTTTTCCATAAACGAATAGAGTTAAGCTTGGTTTGTCTTTGATCCATGTTATGTAAATCCATCAACGAACGGTCGCACTGTGTCTTAACCTTTGACGCACATGCAAGGCAAAAAAGTAAACCAACTTTCATTAGAGCCACAAGGCAACAAGTTTCCATGGTGATAACAAAATGGCAGGTCGACGTATTTTCTTCAAAATGGCGGAATTTTAAATTTGTATCCAATTCAAGCCAAATAAAACCTCACAAACAATTTATTTGACAGGTCAAACTATAATTTTAGGCTGACTATCAACTGAAAAGTTTTTGCTGTTGGCCTTTAAAGAGGGAGAAACCAACCAGCTGGAAGGCATCATTTCAAAACGGAATACATGCCTATTCCATTTGGCTTCTATTTATAAATCTGGTCTAACTCAATATCTGGCAGCCAACCCTTCTAGCCAGGTAGACTACTCAGCCCACTCCAAAATCTAACGAGCTGAATGCTGACTGACTAACTCAGTGCAGAAGAGTTGAACCCATAGAAAATACCTGGGATTTAAATGCTATTTACACAGCTTTCAGCTGTCCAACAACAAGCACACACACACACACACACACTCGTACACACAACACAAATCCATGCAACAGCCTAGAAAAAAGAAAGGGGTGAAAAACGCACGCATCCCTAGGCTCTAGATCTACCAAAGCGACCCTAAAGTGGCGGCCATGTCGAATGGGTTAAGGCCCTACTAGTGTTGACCTTTTTAGGCCATTGTCTGAGCACGTATGTATGTGTCCCATGTTTTCGTATGAAAAGGACCAAAAGTGTGACACTGCTGGCTGCTGCTGCAGCACACAAAACTGGCCGAGATTCAACCGAACATTTTTGGCGTACACCTGTCGGCAGTCAGTAAGAATGGGAAACGGAGATTGGGCTAAGGGGAGATTGGGAAGTGGAGATTGGGAGTGAAGCTCTGGGATTGTTATTATCTAGACACATGTGTAACGGCTTTGTTTTCGCCCATTTTGCACCGCATGTATTCAACTGTAACAGCAACATTTTGTGGGTAAAGCGGCTTTGTTGTTGTCTGCCACGCCCCCAACTCTCTCTCTCTCTCTCTCTGCGTGTTGCTAATGCATGTTGAGTCCAGCTTAAGACACAATTTGAGTCCTTTGCCAAGAAGTTTCGTTTGATGTTTTTAACCCCAAACAGCAGCAACAGCATCAGCCCCTAAATCCATTTAGCAACTCATTGCCATTCACTCGGTTGGCCAAATTAGGATCTGCCATGTGTGTGTGTGGCAAAAGGTTTTTGTATAGATTATGTTGTTCCTAGAATTGAGAATCAAATTCAATATAATTCTTTTTCTTAGTGAATTTAAACTTTTCAAATTAAAAAGCTTGAGGTTTTGGGAAAGTAAATTTAATTAAAAAAACGAAGAAAAATCCTTTAAATCATTAAGACGTCTCTTTGAAATCCTTGCCTTGAAATCCTTAAGCAAATCGACAGTTAAATGTGTATTTTTCACATTTATTTTATACACAGCAAAAGTTGAAGCAGCATGAAACTTTTCAACAGCATTTTTGACATTTTCAAACCATTCCCAACAACATGTGCAACTTTTTTGCTTTCACCACCGAAGTTTGCCACTAATAGAACAAATTTACCATTTACTCCAATGGGAATATCGAAAATTGATGAAATTGATTTCCACATTGGTAATCTTCTAACGTGGCACAAGTTTTGCCAAACTGCCAAACCAGCTGCGACCGCCAGGTGTATAGCATGTCGTCCAAAACTAGCTTGACTGCCAGCTGACAACTGCTGCAACTTGGCCAGCTGACCTCCCACTAAATATTTGGCCATCCATCTTGGCCAGGCTAAGGCCAGGCCAGAGCCAGAGGCCAAGTCGCACGTCGCTGTATATTTACTGTTCACGATGTTGTTGTTGCTGTTGTCCTGGTTTGAAGCTCCCTGCGGGCGCAGACATCGCCATCAACACGAAGCAGCTATTTTCCAGTCGCAACTTGTACGGCAGATTTTCAGCTTGTGATTCTCGGTTTTACTTTTTTTTCTTCTCGTTATTCCACGTTATTTTTCTTTTGCTTCGCTGTGCTTCTGCTTGGCTGTTGCAACAAATTGTATGACCTGGCAGAAAAAATCCTTCAGCATAGCATAGCGGAGAGAGGAAAAACGACACTAACGACAGTTTATAAAATATTCAACTTGGCTGCTTAGGGAGCACCTACTACTATTGCCTCAAGCTAACCTTCCACTTTCCCCTCGGCAGGCTGCCTACCTGGCTGTCTGTTTGTCTGCCTGTCTGCTCGCTAAAAGTTTTTAATGAATTTTTAAGGAAGCTAATCGAAGTCACTTTCAGTTGAAAAATGCATTAACTATCCTTCCCCATGTTTAACGTGGCGTATGCGCAATATATATTTATAAATTTATATACAACCACTTGATATAACTTGCTAATCATTTGGAGTAGAGCCTGATTTATTGCATATTAATTGCATTACACTTGGGAGAAACTATTAAAATAAATCTCCTGTAAGCTTTTGTGGTTCCTTGGCTGACCTGCTTGACTTTAATTGGATTTAATTGCATTAAAAATCTCAAGTTTTATTTATCAAATGAAATTCATTGAAATATTCATTCATAATAAATGTGCATCTTGTTTCATTGCAAATTGTACTTTCGCATGACATTTGTCCCTTATTTTTTGTATAGCTAATTCAATTTATAAATTGTGAACATCCTTAAGTCGATTAAATGCTGAGCAGCAGGACAAAAAGAAAACGCTTGCTAAGAAAGTGAATTGATTTTTGCACAGTTGCTTTGCTTTCACAGGCTCTGACAGGCGGAAAGAAGGTGTCAAGCCTCGTTTGAGGCTAGCAAGTAAAAACCGAGACTTTGACTTGAGGCCTCGGCCTGTCATGTGAGGTGTGGCCAGCAACGGTTGTCCAAGCAGGACACGATTCGTTGAATGTGTATCACACACTGCGTATGCATAATTTAGTGCGAATAGTCGTTCTTTTTTTTTTTTTGGTTTGTCGAATGAATAAGTGGCTTTCGGCCACTGGATTAATTAGCTAGAAGCGAACGAGGACTATTTGCATAGTCGTAATTAAGTTTTCAATGTGGCGTGGCATGGCTTGGCCTAGCCAAAAAGAAATTTATGGGGTAGCAGCTAAAATAGCTGAAATATCTTTCCAATTAATTTCACCTGGCTGCGAGCAATTTATTGCAACATTTGCTCTCTTGCTTGGTACAAAACCCATGTTGCGCATATTTTGCTTTAGTTAGCTGGTTCATATATATACGTATATATCTTATATCGTATTTTCAGGCAATTGCAGCTGCCTCGAACGCCCTGGGTTGTAATTCCAGTTGCAGTTTTCTCTGCTATTTGATTGTTGCATTCCTTACTCTTTTTTTTACTTCTTCTTCTGCCCTTCCGTTCCGACAACTAAGAGCTTCAATTATAGCCCCTGACAGGCATCAGGGTGTGGCGCTAAGAAAGCCGGGGAGCAAAAGTAACTGGGATCAAGATTAAAAGCAAGAGCGCGAAAATGAGGGGGTTGAAAAACGCATCGCAAGACAAGCAAACATTTTCGTGCAATTTCAAGCGCGCATTGCGTGGCTTATGAGTGCAAACTTAAGTCTGAGTGTAGAATGTATGAAATATATCTGTGGATATACCAAAAGTTGGTGTATAGTAAATACTTTGATGGCCTGCAGTTGAGCTTAGGTAAATACTAGTGGGCTGCAGTTGAGTATTTGATTGCTAATCGAAAGAAATCGCCAGCAGGCAGTGCTCGAGCAATCTGAAGGCTATCGACAGTTGGCAAATAAATATCCACTGAATAAAATACATTTCGACTTTAGTTTAGTTATTTAACTTGAATTTGTTTTGCCTTGAGAAGATATTTTTCTTATAAACAAAAAGTTCTAAGACTTAAACTTTGCCAATATTGCCTGGCTGTTCTAACCCAAGTATTTAAAACATCTTGTTTAATTCAAAGTTTGTTTTTGCCGCTCAACATTAGCAATTCACAAAGAAGCAACCGCACAAATAACATTTCAATTAAAATATAAAATATGCTAAATGCATTTAGCCAACAGCAGCAACAGGAGCTGTCAAACCAGGCCAAGAATGGCATGCCACATTGCATTTACAGTGTGTTGGTTTTCTTATGCTTATGTCTAAGTCTGGGTAACCGCAATTCTAACTCGACTGTTGTCGGGACTGTTTAAATATTTGAAAATCCATTAAGCATATTGACAATGTCGATGTGTATGTGTGTGTGTGTGTGTGTGTTTGTGTATCTGGATTTGAATTTGAATATGGGTTCGCATTCGGGATTTTTCTTTTGCTGCTCCAATTGCGCCTGAATGGATCATTAGTGCAGCTAATGGCGCAGTCAATAAATGACGGCCTTCCCACGACCACGCCCACAATTCCAATTTGAATATGAATTGAAGCGAGGGCAAGGATGGTTGAATGTAACACAGTTGAAGCAGCCAGCCGTCGGCGTTTCCGGCCAGTTGTCGGGAGGCGGCGCCACGGCAAGACATAAAACGGATTTATTAGGTCATTGCTGTTGGGATAATTCTCTAGGCTCTCGGTGGATTTCGCGTATTCAGTATGTTTGTTCAGTGTTGCCCTTTGTATGCTGCGTAAGCATTGGTTTTATATATATAAATACACACAGCTGACTCTCATTATTCTTATGAAATTTGTGCAAAATGCGAAAAACCAACTTGCCGACAACGAAATGTTATTTGTAAATTGAAAATTGAAATCTGGCGGCAGGGGTAATTCGCGTTTCCTTCGGATAACAAATCAAACAAAATGACAACAGCTAATGCTTTTAAATACCAGACATATTGAAAATGTTTAAAGCAATTTTGAAAGAATTTTATTAAAATTTAGGAAAATCAAAAAAAAAAAATAAAACATAAATTAATGAAAAAGTTAAAATATATTTTCTATAGTAATTAAATTCATTCAAACACAGAAAGATACCAATTGATATATGCTATAAAATGCTTTCTATGAAACTCATTGAATCGAGCTATGAACTATGCATTATTTATAATCCCATTTGCAAAGCTCTTGAAAATTAATATGCCTTCCTGTTTATGGCAGCGCTTTGCAGTTCCGTTGCAAGAGATTTTAAAATGCAATGAGGCGTTTATAAGTCAGTAAATGTATATATAATTATGCATTTTATTTTATTTCAATTTAAAGTTTTTAATGAGTTTTTGTATTTGGCTTTTTTGCCTCTGCACGTAAAACTAAATAGCTTTGCATGTGTGTTGCCCCGACAGGGTAGAGAAGAACATTTGTGGCATGGTCTGCCTACTCAATTTTCGGCTTGGCATTTGTTCTATTTGCACACAGCTAGTTTATTTATTTGCAACTATTTTTATTTTCTATTTTTTGGGCAGATTAAAGCAATTTTAAATGCATTTTTCGGAAAAAACTTAAATTGGCGTGGGCCAATTTATTATTGTTATCGATGCGCATAAATTTTAAACTAATTGAATATAAAATATCTAAGCATATAGAATAACCTATTATTTTTTGGCAGGGTGGAAAAGCAGTAGTCGAATGCGAAATATGAACATTCCCAAAAATTAGCAATTAAGAAAATCATTAAAAAATGGGCTCTGGAAAAATAATTGGAATTTTTACTTTAAACAAATGAAATATTTATCATTATCTTCATACTGGGAATTTTATAGTTGAACTTCAAGCCAGTTCTTAAGAATCATAAAAGTTGTATTTATATATTCACCAGATAATATAATTAACTTAAGCCAAGTGTTAAAACAGCCATTGAAATGTTTAACAAAAGGCGTCAATCTCGCCAAAGTAGCAATAAATGGACGTCGACTCACTGACTGACTGTCAGGATGACCAACGTTAAATTCTTTGTTTGTGTTGTTTGACAGCAGCATTATTGTTGAAGCTTGTATCATGTTAAGCCGTAGCCAAAGCGTTGATGTGGGGCGTATCGATACAAAACGTAAATGTGATGACAGCAGCCCGAAGCGAACGTCCGACATTAATGAGCATTGTAGGAAAAGTTGGTCCACAATTTGCCTGTCACTTAGTGATGCGCATTGTGCGAGCGCCATACATTATTCTCTCCCTGTGTGCGTGGCTTCTGTCCATTATCAAAAGCTTTGTATAAGATTTAAAAACATTGTCACCAATACCACAATGGACAGAGGGAGGGAGGGCTAGTACTTGGCAGTACTTACAGCTACTTAAACATGTTCTCATCTATAATGCAAAAAATTATAATTAGTTGGTGTCGTATTGAGAGCCACACTCAGGGCATTTAACTTAAATATTGATTGATTTACTTATTCATTTGGTTGTGTGCGTCTGCATTTGTATTTGAGTATTATTAACATTGTATTGAGCATACGCAATGTTGTGCACAATTAAAAGTGCTATTAAATGAAATACAAAATAAAAAATATATATATACATATGCAACTTTTGTCGATTGCAATTGCATTGGTTGTTGTTATTGTGATTGTTTAATGAAATGCAAAATTTAATCTTAATATCCCTTTATATGCCCGATGGATATTCTGTATCTGTAAACAACAACGTTTCGACAAAATTATTTGCCATGGCCTTAGCAATTAATCACCGAATAATTTGTTAATTTTAATTTACTGCATCCAGTTGCTGTAAACAGCTCATTGAACATGAACATGCACTGAGCGAAAAGTATTCAAAATTAACAACTGTTAATTAACAAGCTTTGAATGCTTAGTTTGGCTAACGGATTTGTGTTGCCTACATTTAGGCATTATTTAAATTGCAAGTATTTAAACTCATACCGCATATTAAACAAGTACAAGGAAACTTTATCATAATACGTTTTATTTCTAAGTGTACACACACACACATGCACACACACACATACACATATGTACATAAGTACTGACAGTTGCATAAGCCATTTTGTGTGCACCGTTAATTAAGATTTAATGCGCAAAGAGCTGGCTCTTGTTTTCTCCCAACCCCCTTTGCAACTACTCTCCGCCACGCCCATTCAATCGTTTACATCCAGGCACTTGAGCCACCCACATTTATGTGCGAGTGTGTGTGTGTGTGTCTGTATATGTGTTTGCGCGTAATTAGGCGACAATAAGCATTTAATAGACATTTTCTGGAAAATGTACAACACTGGAACAGAAACACACGCACACAAACAAACAAACCGACCGAAACACTGATAAACTTGACTACCAATTAGTTTTGGCCCTTTTTACGTTGGGCTTTAATGCCATGCCCGTTAAATGCACAGGCATATCAACATGGCCATTGAACATTCCGGCCAAACTGCAATTTGTTAGCTAATTTAAGGCCAAACAGCGGCAAATAAACAGTCGTCCTCCGTTTGGTCTATTATTGACTATATGGTTACATCTGGCTCCAGCTCTTTCTCTCTCCCTCTCTCTCTCTCTTTTCGCCTATGCTACGTTATATAATTGCAATTAAAAATTATCTGCGAAACGGCATCGCACATAAAATACACAACGCGAACTACATAAACATTTTGTGTGTGTGTGTGTGTGTGTTTAACATTTGTAGCTTGTTTTGCAAATTTATTTCACTTTGGCTGTTTTTGTTTGCAAAAATATTTGCAGAGGTCTTAGGTTTCTTTTTGGAATGGGCCACAATTTGTACAAATGGCAAGCTATTAAATGTCAAGGCTAATACCAAATGGCTGATTGATTTACGGTTATATTTAATCTTCTATTTATTAAAGAGAATGTTGAGAATTATTTATAGAAATTCACCAATTGACAACTTCTAAGCCGAAGTGGCAACATTTCTGCGTCGGTTTGTTTGTTATTGTCAGGTGAAGGTTTTTTGTGGAAAGAACATTTGCGATGATGAAAAGAGAAACAAACATAATCAGGCTTTGAAGATTTGGGCAAAAATCCATAAAGACAACATCAAAATTTCCCGATTTTACTTATATGAAAGTTTCCCTAATTTATAAAGTTTTTAAAATACAATTTAAATATTCACATTTTTAAACTAGAATATTGCTCAGCTCAATTATTGAGAGAACTTGACAAATCATAAATAAATATTAATTTTGTTATCGTTAATTCCCAATTTTTAACTGTTTTTAAAGATTTCATTGAGTGTATAATAAATGTCGTTAAGCTTAAACTAATCTCCGTGCTATGGAATTAACTTTCTCATTATTCAAAATGTATCCATGCAAACTTGCATAAGATAAGTAGTTATGTAAGCTGGTCATTTACACACACGCACAGCAATGTCCATAAATACAAATTACAGCGAGACAAAGAAAGCTCAACATACACACACACACACGCAACACAAAAGCAATATCAATTTACTTCGACATATGAATGACGGTCAAAGGTTAAATAAAAGTACATGCATAATGAAACTGTTTGTCTATTTGATCCTTGTGTTCCTTCAATGCTCATTACTTATGTCTTATGACATCGGCAGCCATTGCTGACCGAAATTTCATTAATCCACCATTCAATCTTGCCACTCTTTGCAGACAATCATACGCGAAATGAATCGGCTGGGCATGATGGTGGATCTGTCGCATGTATCAAAGGGCACAATGCGCGATGCTCTTGAAGTTAGCGAGGCACCCGTTATATTCTCCCACTCATCAGCGTATGAGCTGTGCAACACGAGTCGCAATGTCCAGGACGATATACTGCAATCGCTGGCCAAAAATGGCGGTCTCGTCATGGTCAACTTCTATTCGAAGTTCTTGTCGTGCAGCGACAACTCAACCGTTCAGGATGCAGTCGGTAAGTCTTAGTTATAACAAACTCCAGTTTCTATTATATCACATTTATATCTATATTTTTTCCAAGAACTTTCAAAGTTTTGTTCTTCACGTCAATTAACAAAATCTCCATTTTGAGTTTCTCAGCAACCAAAAAAAAACTCTCTCTTGCATTTAACATCAAAAAAAAAAAAACAATAAATGGCACTGACTACCCGTGGTCTTTGTGGCATCAACCAACAACATCACTGATTGTCCGCCCATTGTTTTAGTTCGTTCATTATAGCCTCTTTGGCTTGTTCTGCCAGCTATTCTTCTTCTTCTTTTTTTTTGGTCATTGCTTTTGACGCTGCGTCAAAATGGCGAACTTAATCACTTCCTTTTGCGTTGGCTTTCACACACACACGCAATCCAGTTATGCTCTAAAACCCATGCAAGTGGGTTGAAGTCAAACTTAAAAGTGAAGAGAGTGAAGTAAGAAAGTTCAAGTATTGCAAACTTAGAACTGATTCTTCTATATACATATTTTTATAAATCAAAAGTAAGGGTATTAAAACTCTTGTCATTTTTCGAGGGTTTCCGTTCAATATAATTTTCTTCATGTTTTTTGTTTGGTCGCAAAAAAGATTGTCAACTTGTCTAATGTCTAATGATTTGCTTTTTTACTCGTTCTCTCTTTCGCGCTTTCTGGACAAATTTCCAAATTGCAAAATTTTTAATAACGATGCCTTGAAATGATGTCAACAACAACAACAACAACAACGTCAACAATCAAACTGCGCTCATTTAACAATGGTCCTTAATGAACTTGCCAACAACAACAACAATTACAACGATGATGACGCTGATGGCAACCCTGTCATTTGATATCCTGCTGACCAAATGCAAAATGCCACACCCACAAATGCGCACTCACAACATATCTTATATACATCATATATTGTTAAACATATACAAACAGCGCATATTAATCACATTAAGCGCATCGCTGGCATCGATCACGTTGGCCTCGGCGCCGGCTACGACGGCATTAATTAGTAAGTAAAAGTCATTTATTTCACTTAAATGCGCATTTCCCTTCGACCACAAGCTTTACAGCATCCCCCCCAAATACAGCGAGAGAGAGAGAGAGAGACAGAGATTGTAACTGAAACTGTAAAGTAGTCGGCGGCGTATCTCCCCCTTTCATCCAGGTGGTTTTTAAATTATTAATTGATTCTATTTAAGTACAGTAGGTTAACATTGGCATATTGCGGGTGGCGATTCATATTGCGGCTCGTTAAGGTCTCTCACTTTCTTTCTCTCTCGCTCTGTCTCCCTCTTTTGGTTTTGGCAAGAAAGTGCTGCAGATAATTATAACCCAATTGAGTGGCCCCGGCCGAGGGCTTGATGTATTTATTGAACGTCGAACGAACAGCAACTTTTTCAGAATTGCCGTTGATTTACGGTTTTTACCGAGTTGTAAAACCGTTTTAAAACTTTTGTTTAACCATAATTTTTAAACTGGCTCAAAGGCTTATGCAAACTTTGGTTTAAAAGCTTTAAATCGAATTTCAAAATGGTTAAAAAATAATTTAACTTAACTTGAACATATTTCCATTAACCTAACCTCCTTTGGGACTTACTGCCTCTACACTTTTTCCAATCGAATTCAATTTTCAACAATTGTTTAATGACATCAATGTGTTGCTAACATATTCTCCAGCTCATTAATATTATCGCATCAATGTTATTACGATGCTAGGCTTTTGCATTTGCATACATTTTCGATCCAATGCACTTTACGAACAGAACACAGAGCAATGCAAACAAATAGACAAAAGTACAACAAACATTTGGAAATTTCATTCGCTATTTCTATTCGTAGGAGTTTGTATGTTTTGGGCTTTCGATTTGTTGCGTGTTTTTCAATTAAATATTTTTAACTACATGCCACAAAGTTTTGTAGTTTTTGTAGAGCTACAAAAAGGCCGCACTTTGTTGATGTTGTAATGCTTTACATGCATATGGAAAATTTTTACATAGCAATTTTCATGTAAATCAATTTTACAAAAACGAAACGAAGTTCATTTTGTACGCCGCATAGAACAAGCACAAAATACCAGCAACAACAACAAAAATGTGTAACACAAGTGAAATTGCGTTTATGAATATTTATAGGCCACTCACCCAGTCAGACACACAGACACTCAGACACCCCCCGAAAATTTCACAATAAATAATCTAAAATTCTATCAAATTACGAAATGTCAAATGGTATTTTTCCGGTTGCGCCGCCTTCGCTTTCCTTCCGCTTTTCCCTATTTCTGGCAATGCTTTAGGCTCTCGAATGACAATCAACGTGAGCGTTTAACAAGCAACATTTGAAGCTGCATTTTTGCTGTTTCGGTGTTATTTTAACTAGAGTAGCTGTTACAGCATTCCGCGCTACTTCAAATGACACCTGACACATTTTCATAGTTTTGGTCAGGTTAACGTATATTTAAAATACCATTTTTAAAGCCATTATGTATTTTGTAATGCTTTTGAAAAGGTATTTGAACTGAGTCATTTAGTTTGTAGCGCCAAAATCATTAATTCCAAAAAAAAAATCTTTCTGTAATTTCAAAGTTTAGGTAGTAAATTAAATTTATAGAGTATTTAAATTCGCTATACACACGAAATGAAACTTCTCTAATGTTTTGTTAATTAAATGAACTTTTAATGTTGTGAGTATTTTGCTTAATTTATCATGTGGAATGCGAATTGAATTTAAAGTACCCAGCCATAACCGCAAATGAGTGGATATTAATTTGCACAAAAACAATATGAGAACGCCACTCAAAAACCATGTAAAATACTCTAATATGCTCTCGAATTTATGTATAGTATTTTGAGGGCCGACCGCAGAGTAAAAATTTTTCCAAAAACCCATAGCAACTAGTACTAAAAACAAAACACACAAATTGCCATAGCAAAATGGCAAATGACATAAATTGTTTTCAATGGCATTTCGAAGAATGCTTTAAATACTTAACAATAGTCAAATACATGCACAAGAGGGTGACACACGATGACTTTTCAAGCTCACCCTGTTTCAAATGCACACACACAAAATATTATAGTATAGTATTTCGATGTCATTTAAAACGTTGTCTATATTCTCTGCTAAATAAAAGTAAATTATTATTATTTATTTGTAAAACAGAGAGAGTCGTATTAATTTATTATTTATTTTTGTTGCCATTGTTTTGTTTGTTATTTATTTGTGCTGTGTGGTTGTGACTTACACAATTTCCTTTCCGGCTGCTGATGCTTTATTATCCAAACAGCTCTCGGCCACGTTTTTGCCTCTGGGCTTTTAGCATTTTATTTAATTTTTATCACAATTTTTGGCCAATTCAACACATAAATTAGAAATGTAATTGAGGATAAAGTGAGTTGTGAGTGTGTGAAATATTTTGTTTGGCTATAATTTAAGAGAATCGAACAAGTTTATTAGATTAGTTGTGTGAGATAGGCAGCTTGTTTATTGACTGGATTTTCTTCAACAAATATGTTGTTCCAAATATATGTAAAATGCTTTATTCTGTATTCTTTAATTTTATTATAATACATAAACATTTTTTGTTGAATCAATTTGTGTGTTGAAGGCGAGATCTGTCTTTTCTCTCGCTTTTAGTAAGGATGGATGTTTCTTATGTGTCTTTTCTGGTTTCTCATCGATAAATAATTTTTAATGTGATTTTCTAACAATTTTTAGTACACCAAAAGGCCTGGAGGATGTTTCCTCGTATCCAACATTATTTGCTGAACTTTTAGGCGGTGGTTGGACTATTGATGAGCTAACTAAATTGGCTGGTGGCAACTTTTTGCGTGTCATGCAGCAGGTGGAGAAGATACGTGATGATAAAAAGGCAGCTGGTATCAAGCCCTATGAAGATCATCCCAATTTTCGCACTGACGATCCATACAATTGTACTTCCAGCTAATTACATTTAAGCCATAGTAGTTTATTTAGACAGGTTGTACAATAGAGCCAGACACAAACTGGCGTTTGGGGCATGCAACGAATAGATTTTGCTGCATATAAAAAATAACATAAATAATATTAAGATATATATATTATATAATTCTACTTAAATAAGATGGCCTAGCTATGGTTTGTATAAGCTTTAAATATAGTTAAATAAACTAAATATTAAGTATTTGGCTAGTTCTATAACTTCAGTTTAATGTTAACCCTTTGTTTTATGTTATTAAGTTTTGTGACAATCTACAGACTGCCAAGAAATGAATACACCCAAACAAATTTAATTTTCTTATGCCACCTACAAAGCAAGCTTACTTAACGGTTTTTCTGCCTACTTCGACATCCAAATTAACACCAACAAGAAATTCAATTCAATGATTAAAACCCAATTGCGACTTTCAAACTGGACCAACACACATAAAAATAGCAACAAAAATGAAAACCGAAAACGAATTAGTTTCGATTGAAAATTAATTGAGTTGTTTGTACAAAAAATAAAAAAAAAAAAACGTACATATCAAGTATGTAATAAATATTTATATATAAAACTAAATTAGTTTTTTCCTAGCTTAATGTTAATGCAAATATTGAAAAGTGGGAAAGCATACACTTAAATCAAATAATATTAATAATACAACAAATATATATGGTAAATAAAAATTGAATAAAAGCTTAACCCATCTTATTAATTAAATGTTATAAAAAAAAAAGCTAAAATAAATAATTAGTTGCAATGTTTTTTCAGCAGTTGTAAAAAATGCATATAAACTGAAAGAGTTAATAGCGTACCACACACTAAATTAGTCTGTAAGCTTAAAATGGGCGTGGCAGCCGCCTTAAGTGCATGCCACAAAACTGTATATACTTTTGTCACTTTCAAAAATATTTAACCCAAGTATTTTATAAGCAAAATACAAAAGCATTCTTCCTCCCCTATATAAAAAAAAAAAACATAAATGAAACGAAAACTCTGTCAGTATCTCTGTACCTTCTAAACCTACAAAAATAAAACTCTAGTCAAATGTGCGTACTTATTAAGTAAATAAATATACATTATGAAATTTAATACAAAAAAAAAAAAAACGAATTCAATAATTGTACATTTTCTACGCAAAAAGAATATATATAGTATATAAATCGAACTTTTGTTACAACATTTTTTATGATGTATTTTATACGATTTTTTTATGAACGTGTATATAGCATTTTTACCTACAGTATCACACTCACACACATGCCGAAAAAACTTATAATTTTCTAGCAAAATATAAGAATAATAATTATATTAAATAACAACTCGATTGTACTTAGTAAGTTGTGTTAGTCAAACGTTAGTTTTTAGGCTAAAAAATGTTTGCCTTTAAGGCGATGGCATAAAAATATCTGTAAAGTTTATATACATACATACAAACATACATACATATTTATATAACTTGATGCAAATTATACAAAAAAAAAACTCACAGACAAACATACATAAATACATAAACACTTAAGTACATAAACTGAATCTTCGATTTGAATTCTTCATAAAGTGAATTTGTGGATTATTGCATATAAAATATAAAAAAAAAATTTAAACACAAACATATATAAATCGCATATAGTGAATGTAAATCCAAATTGTAGTTAAAACTTGATAATGACTAAAATGTTAAGCGAATAAATTTCAATAAAATGGCAAACAGAATGCAGTAATATACTATTTTTCATTTTGTTTTTTTTCCATATTGTTTATTAAGGCATATGAGGTAAGCCAGGAATCCCAGCCAGAAGATCGATGAATGGGATCTTTCGGTTGTCGCCAGTTAAGCCTCATTAGTGGACGAGATCTGGTAAGACGTAAGACTGTAACGCTCTAGTCTTTCATGATAGTGAGTCGAGTGCTGGCTAATCTCATCGAAAACCGTTGCCAGTTTCAGGTCTCTGTGCAGCGTGGTGTTTCTTACAAAACACTCCTGGATGCCTTCGGTTGCATCGTGTTCGCGTTGGGACCCGTAAGTGACGCAACCTCATCGGGTAGCTTTGATGCCTCGTAGAGGCTTTCATCTGGCCGTGGCTATACAGTCAGAGTAAGGCAAGCGGCCAAAAACACTTCCTTGTCGTACTCCAGCTGCCAAATAATCAAAAGTTTAACAAGTTTTTGTTTAAACTCAGAAGACCCCGACAGAGCTTGTCGATTTTTACTTGCTTTGCAGATCGACACTTTTTGATTGATTTCGAGCAAAGTACCAGGCGAACAGAAATTAGCAGCAAGTGGATGATTTTCAGGAGAAAAAAAAAAGTTGCATACTTTTACCCTGCACTCAAAAGTGGAATTCTTATGCGCAGCTTAAAAGAAAGCAATGATATTTTAATTGGCGCTTAGCCGAAGGGGTATGCTCTGCATAAAATATTTTTCTAATATTTTGCCAGAGTAAAAGTATGCTGTAACTTTTTTTGAATCAATATTAAGCTGCTTGCTGCTGACTTCTGTTCGCCTGGTACTTAAGGCTGAAAACCAACCAAAAATTGCCAATCTGCTCGAAAAGCAAAAAAAAATCGACAATAACAATAATACAAAACCAATCGAAGAATGAGATCTTTCAGTTGTCGCCTGTTGTACCCAAAACTAATTGACATTATTAGTCTATGGCTGACCAGTTAAGGTCGATTGGTTTGTGTACTAGCTTAACAGAGCTACCAGACTTAAGAGCAGTACTGCTCCTCACTTAACAGTTTACAGAGCCAGTTGCTGCAAGCGAGTGTTCAGTTCAAATGAAATGTGACGTCACAAATTCTGAAAATATTGTTCAATTAAAGCCTAAAATAGTAAAATTCAACAATATAATGCAGTTTTAGCTGTACAATTTGCAAATAAATTTCTATTTGAACAGCTTTTGCTTAAAATGTTACAGTTGCATTGCGCAGAGAGCAAAATAATTGCGCACTTTTTGATTGAGTTACCCTAGCTGTTCATTCTCATTCTCATTCGCAAGTCGCATTTTGTTTACTTTAATTTTGGGTTTTTTCTGACATGACGTCAGAGAATGCAGCGCCGGAGCTGCTGGCGCTGCACTCGGGAAATTGCCAGCAATGGAACAATTTGGACAACACAAATAGGATAATCGAACGGCGTGCCGCCAATGAGTTAAGCTACAACGAGTTCTATTGGAAATACATGCAGGCCAACTGGCCCGTAATCATAACAGACGTCTCCAACAGTTGGGAGTGCTGCAATTGGGCTAAAACTAAAAACAACAACAACGAGAAGGACGCGAACGAGAATGCAACTGGTGTCCACATCAATTTCGATTATCTAAGGAGTCGCATTGACGATTTAAGTGTGCCTGTCGCCGACTGCAATGCAACATATTTTAATAGTCACGCCAAATTAGAATTAAAGTTCCATGACTTTTTAGCTCGCTGGCAAATGAGTATTCGAGACAATTCGAATGTCGAGCTAGAACCAAACTGCAATTTAGCCAAGGATAATCTCTACCTCAAAGACTGGCATCTTGCTGCACAGCTGCCCACCTATAATTTCTACAATGTGCCCAAATATTTTGCCTCAGATTGGTTAAACGAACAGCTGATCCATGGAAAACGAGACGATTATCGTTTCGTCTATATGGGACCAAAAGATTCCTGGTAAGCGGAAGTGGAGAACTCATTCATAATATTCCTAATATAACATTCTTATCTTAGGACCTCATTTCATTCGGATGTGTTTGGTTCGTTCAGCTGGTCCACCAATATTGTGGGTCACAAAAAGTGGCTTATAATGCCGCCGGGCGAGGAACTCAAACTCGCTGATCGTCTAAGGAATCTGCCATTTAGCATTGATGAGGCGCTGCTGAATGAGCACAAAGTGCGATATTTTACCATTAATCAGACAGCCAATGAGGCAATATTTGTGCCCAGTGGCTGGTACCATCAGGTCTGCAATATAACAGATACCATATCCATCAATCACAATTGGTTTAATGCGTGCAACATACAAAGTGTTTGGAGCAATTTGCGCCTTAATTTGCAAGCTGTACGCAATGAGATTGAAGACTGCCAGCAAATGGATAATTTTGCGGCGCATTGCCAGACGATGTTGCGAGCCAGCTTTGGCATTAACTACCTCGATTTTATAGAGCTTTTGGAATTCATAGTTGCCCGCCGACAACAACAACAACAACATCAACAATCATCATCATTAACAACATCATCAACAACAACAACGACCAACAAAAGCCTCTTACTTTTTGATAAATACCAAATGAACGATTATCATGTGCAACACGATCTCGAGTGCGTAAAACAATTAATCATTGACATGATGCTTTCGGAGCCGAGTGTTCTTCAATATCCACAGCTAAAGGATCGCGTTGACAGGCTGTTCGAGAAGCTGCAAACAATTTTGTAGCCTTGGCATGTTTTTATACCAAAGTTTACAAGCTTGTAACATTTTATTGTATATATAACATATTTATTTATTATAAAATATATTTTATACTTTGATGTAATGCCATAGAGCTGGATTCATTGCCCATCTTAGCCAATAACATTGATCGATTACTTGAAAGCCCAGTTTATCGAAAATTGCACTCGACGGTTGTTTTGTGGTCCGACCAGCGCCCAGAAAGCCACCCTGTAGTCTAGAGACAAATCCAGATAAGTTATCTCTAGTCAAGCTTGTATAAATAAGCTTTCTTACCTGATACACCAATTCCTGACTTTTTGTTGCATATAAAGCAACATTTGGGCACAGACGAATCTGTCGTTGAATGAAGTACAACGAACGCAAATGATGACTTGGCCATTCCTCATTGACTAATGCGGCATCCGATTCACTTAAGCTTTTCATATGGTAGCCATTTGGTATTCTAAAAGCAAACTTCTAAGATGCGTAAGTATCGTTGAACACAACTTTGAGTTTTTTCTCCTCTAGTGCACTTGTAAGTGCCGTCACAAACCTTTTAATACTTGCGAATAGAGATATCAAAAGGAACGTCGTGCTCTTACTACAGAGAGCGATCGTTACCTTCCACAAGTCCACGAGCTCCACTTGTTCCGCTTGTTCCACTTCATCTACAAAGGCAGTCGGCCTGGAACTTTGCTCGCATCAACAACGCAGGAAGCGTATCGTCCGTTACTTTACTCAATTAAAATTGATACGGGCTATATTAAAAGTTAAATTGTGTTTATATAACTCACTGAACTTACGCTAAGTGTGATTTACATTATAAGCCGCAGTGCAATTGCCTTTAAAACTGTTTTCTTTTTGCACAAAGATCCAGGTTGAAAAACGGGCGCGATTTTTTCGTGCTTTGCCGGGTCGCGAAAAAGTAAAGAGAGCGGATAACGGTGCCCATACGTGTGTGTTGTTGTTGCGTTAAAATCGCGAAAAAGTAAAGAGAGCGGATAACGGTGCCCATACTCGTGTGTTGTTGTTGCGTTAAAGTCGCTTAAAATCTTCCAAATAAGCAAAGCATTTGAGATGTTGTTGTTGTTGTTGTTTTTTTTGTGAAGTGCAGTGAAAATAAAATAAATTATTGCATACATACAAAAGAAAGATGAGATAAATCTCACGTAATTATTGTTGTAAGCGGGTGTGAGCTTTTTTTTTTTTGTTGTTGTGAAAGTGCTCAGTGCAAAGAGAGCGAACCGAGGGAGCCCTTGCATTGAGCTGCATCTTTATTGTTGCTGGTGCCGGTGAGTGAGTTTTGCGTATTATACACATACATACATATTTATTATGTTGATCACCCTGTTTATAAATCACGTTGTAACTACAGTTATTTTGGTTACAGTAGAAGTAAGTTTCATTGTTCTTTTAGTCTGACATCGACAAATGCACTTCTTAATACACTTTCGTAATTTGTGTACATCTCTGCATAACTGTATGGCAAATATTGTTAGAAAGTGTCATAGAGGTATAATTGGGAAGAGCATGTATGATCAGCAGCAGCAAAACTGATGTTTGACTGCCGTGGAAGACAGAATCTTGTGTTTTAATTTTACTCAAGCGCATTAATGAAGGAAGAAGAAGAGTTGTGTAGACAAGTGTTTGCAGAAGCCTGGATTTTTCTTCAAATAAATATAGTTAAAGCTTGCCTGCTTTACGCATTTTGTGACCTTTTGATACCTGTCCCACCCCCAAGGCACTTGCACTAGTGATTGTTTATGGTTTTTTGCTAAAATGTTGGACAAAAACTCTTATTTATTTAATTTTTGAGCAATTCTACAAGCTCACATACTTTCGGTTCCTTAAAAAGAACAAAATATCTTGAGCTAAATGTGAGAAGGCGAATCAATTGTATAATATTGACTATGAAATTCAATTAAAATATATTTTATTAATAAATATAGAAATATAATTGCATTAATTATTGTCCTCATTCATAATGATCGACACACACACATGCTTATGATACGTAGTCGAAATAAAATAACAAATATCATTTCCAAGCGCAAGTCAACATAAAACTTCTAACATAACAAATGTACATTTATATATACGTACATATATGTATATATGTAATTTGGGTATAGCTGGATAAGCGATAAGCAAGCAGGCATACATTTTTATTGACCAAAGTTTACTAGCTAGTAACATTTTATTGTATATACTTATTAATTATAAAATATATTGTACACATCAATGTAATGCCATAGATCTGGATTCATTGCCCATCTGGCCACATAAACTCGCCGCTAATGGGCTCAGTTCTTAGCCAATAACATTGATCGATTACTTTAAAGCCCAGTTTATCGAACATTGCACTCGACGGTTGATTTTGTGGTCCAACCAGCGCCATTACATCCTGACCCAAGGCGGCAATGCGTTTTGATATTTCCTTGGTAACCAGAGCGCCAAAGCCGCGACGCTTATGAGAACTTTTTACCTGCAACGCGCCCAGAAATCCACCTTGTAATCTAGTGATAAATCAAGATAAGTTATCTCTAGTCAAGCTTGTATAAATAAGCTTTCTTACCTGATACACCAGGCCACCAATTCCTGACTTTTTGTTGCATATAAACCAACATTTGGGCACAGACGAATCTGTCGTTGAACGAAATACAAGGAACCCAAATGATGATTTGGCCATTCCTCATTGACTAATGCGGCATCCGATTCACTTAGGCTTTTCATATGGTAGCCATTTGGTATTCTAAAAGCAAACTTCTAAGTATAACTATGAAATATTTTTGAACTTTCGGAAAACTTACTCAATTTCAAGCAGTGACGCCTCTTTTTGTGGCATATAGTAAAGATTTGTAATATCGTTGAACAGAACTTTGAGTTGTTTTTCCTCTACTACAGTTTTAAGTGCCGTATAATGTCGAGCTGGAATGGAGCTGCATTTAAGACCCGTTGACCAATCAAGCAAATTTAATGCCTGCGTTAAAAGCTCCGTTGAATTGTTGAGACAGCCGACAAACAGCTGATAGCGATCCTAAGAGTTACAGTAAAGAAATTAATAACTGGTTAAACTTTGAATGCTCTTAACTTGCAACAATCATAAAGAGCGCTGCCTCCTCGGCTCTCTGATCGGACAGTGTGTAGGCTTTGAGATTCCTAATGTTCGGATTGCTCTTCAAGAACCCTATAAAATTGTCAAGACAATAGTATTCCGCACAATATTTGGGCCATTGTTGTTCGTAAAGCGTTCGAAAGCTGCGAAGTGTCTCAAGGCCAACGAGTTTCAATTCAAGCGTCATTCTATTGGCGTGCGCTATCAATGAGATATCCCAACAAACTGAGCTATGAAAAAAAAATGCAGTCTCTTTATACTCAAGATTGTTGTTGATAAAAAAAAGAGAGTTCGTTTCAGTGTTGGCAATTTAGCCGTTTTTTTCTTTCGATTAATTAGGCAATGGTTGTGTGGATGCGAGCGAGATGAGATGTGAGAAGCTTCATAAGAGAAACTTATTGTATGATATTAAGTAAGAGAATTCTTTGTGATCTTTAATATACATAATATTTATTCTCCAACTGGCCGGCTTTATACACAGCCAATGGCAATTATCAATTACTTGAAAGCCCAGTTTCTTAAACATATGCACAGAAGCTAGATTTGTGGTATATACTTCGGCCGTTATATCATCATAAAGGCTGCCAAAACCGCGTCGTTTGTAAATTTGTTTTACCTGCAAAGCGGCTAAAAGACTATCCTGCGTTCTATATAAAAAAATATCTTTAATTATCGAAAAAAAAGTGAAGTTTTAATCACATTTCTTACCTAATGCACCAGGCAATAAGTTCGTTAGTTTGCTCATCGTATAAGCCGATGCTAAGACATAGAAATACATAGAATCCTCGTGTCGATATGGCCATGTCTCATTAATAAACTCCGCTTCGTGTTCAGCTAAGGATTGTAAATAGAATCCTTTTGGGCACACTACCTCGAACTGTTGAGCTTGATTCGCTGGCAGATGATAAATTTTATTCTGATGGTGGAAATCAATTGGTAAACGTCTTTCCTTAACGAATTTCAAAACACTCGAAACATAGCGTTCAGGTATCGTTGAACAATAAAGACCGTTTGACCAATCTATCAAATGTAGAGCCAGCGCAAATAACTCAAAGGCATCACCAAGGCAGCCCACAAATAGCTGATATCGATCCTGAAAGGACAATTAAGGTGAGCTAAGTTCGACTTTTCATCGTTCTTTAGAACTTACCACAATCAAAAATAGTGCCAGCTCTTTATTTAGAGCATATGCATATGCTTGATTTCCGTATCGACTTTGATAAACTCCAGAACATTCTTTATGATGTTGAATTTCTGACAATACTTAGGCCATTCCTTTTTGTACAGTTCCTGCTTAGTCTGCAGTTCTTGAAGATCTATGGATTGCAATTTTGCCACTTTTCAGTTGCAACTAAACATTTGTGAGTTGATTCGAAAGTTTATATAGTAGTACGAGCCGTAGTGTAAAGCTTGTAAAATATATTACTAATCTTAAGATCTTAACTATATATCACTTGTCAGTCGCTACTCATTCACCAGCCAGCTGATCGAGCTCCTTGCATTGTTTTTGAACCTAAGAGCTGTGACATCATCATTCATATAATCTAATGCACTGCATTCGGAAACGGCGTGACGTCGATGTGTGGCAAATACCTCCAGGGCGCCAAGAACATCGCATTTCAATCTTTAAATGGAATATGTAAGTGTTAAGAACTTTTCTTTTAGTTTTAAACACCAACCTTAAGCATCAGGCAAAGCATTTTGCGAGCCAACAATAACAATAACTAAAGGTTGTTAATAAGATCATCGTTTGTTTCAATTGCTTTGACCTTCTCGCTGGCCAGATAATACAAAATGTTGTTTATTAAGTATAACAGGATTACACCAAACAACTCCTTGTATGTAGTTAATGTGCGGCGATGACTTTATAGCCCACTGGGCAGTTAAGAAGGTATTCCATTGCTGTTTTCAATGCGTTTGCTTTCCGTCTGGTGGTTTAATATACATTTAAAATTCATATTCATATACACGACACCAACATGAAGAGTCCATCCTGATGTCAGTTGCCCGTAAATGTAAATGTTTAATCTTTGGTTATACTTTGTCCTTTTTTTCCATTAATAGTTTTAAGAGCGCCTTTAGCTCAGCTGTTTTTATTTTTAATTATGCTCAGCAGTGTTGCCATGTTGTTGCAATGAAGATATTGAATATTAACAGCTGTTATTAAATTTCATCAATTCGCTCAAAATGCAGTTTGTCTGTTAAGTTAACAATTTGCTCAACTGTAGTTTACAGTGAGCAATATTGCTCACTGACAAAAGCTGGCTTGTGCAGCTTGCGCTGTAGCATTGCCAAAACATTTAGTTCACCCGCCATTTACTAGGTGGCTCTGACTACAACAAAAACAAAAAAGTATTTGTTTTTTTTAGTGAATTTTAAAAAACTTGTAACTTTTTATTTAAACAGTGGGCGCGCTTCTTGCTAGCATTTGCTTTTGCTTTCGTGTATATACAAAAAAATACCAATTCTTAAATTACTACGTACAATACATACATACATATAAAACTCGATATAGTACAATATGCCAATTGTTTTCTTTTTCTTCTTCTAATTTTGTTTTGTTTTGTACAATTCGTTATACACAGATTAACATTTAACATATATAAAAATTACAAAATATTAAAAATTTATATATAAAGATTATTAACAGCTAAACAAGTATTACATATACATACAAATATATTTGTATATACGTTCTGAAAATAGTATATATATTTTTATATATTTTTTAATATTTGTGTTGCAATTTAGGAAATTGTGTTTGCTTGAAAATACACTTGCAGAAAAAGTTTTGTGGTAGAGTTTGAACTGTTTTGTGTTTAAGATTTTTTAAAGAAATAATTGTTTAAAAAATTATTTGATTTTCATAACTTAAATTCTGCAAGAGTATTTAAACTTTGGCATGCCAAAGTTAACTTTTCTCTCTAGTTTTTGTTTTTGCTTTCTTCTTCTTCTTCAAGATTGTGAAGGGTTTCAGGGTTCCTGCTTGAGCGTTAGCTTCTCTGCTGCTGCTGCTGCTGCTGTTGCTTCCTTTGTTGTTGCTGTTGTGGGAAATAGTTTGGAGGCAAGCGTTTGTTTTAATTGCTGTATGGATTTGGATTCCTCAGATTCCTCGTCCGCCTCCTGTTGCTCCTGTTCTGCCTGCAATCGTTTCAGTTTGAGCGCCAACGTTTCCGCTGACTCCGCGGCCGACGATGATGATTGCGTGGGCGTGTGCGAGGATGTGGGCGTGTCCGAGGCAGAGCAACTCGATGATGCTGAGCTGCGTGATGTTGCCATAGGCAGTGACTGTAGTTGTTGTTGTTGTTGTTGCTGTTGATGTTGCTGCTGCTGATGTTGCTGTTGCTGCTGTTGATGCTGCTGCTGCTGTTGTTGCTGTTGCTGTTGCTGCTGCGTTACCTTGCCCATAAATGTGCGTATCTCTTCGAAATAGGATTCCTCACTGGGATTCTCACAGAAACGTCGAATGCAATGCATTCGCTCACTAACACCGCTCAACGCACTCAACGAAACCGCATCGGATTCATGTTTCTTCAAATGCCGATCGAGATTCGTTTGCTGGCCAAAGCAACGTTCGCAGATCTCACACTTGAAGGGTCGCTCCTTGTTGTGAATGTTGCGCACATGACGCTGCAGATTCGACGAGATGCTAAAGGAACGTTCACAATATTTACACTTGTACGGCTGCTCGCCGGTATGGGTGCGCAAATGTCGCGTCAAATTGGCGGACCGTGGAAATACTTTGCCACAAAACTTGCACGTATAGCGATCCTTGTTGCGTTGCTGCGGTGCCAAAGGATTGCTGCTGCTGCTGCTGCCGGCAATTGCTGCTGGCATTGTTTGTCGCTGCTTTGCCTTGCGACGCGTTTGAAACTCCTGCAGCTGTGGATGCGGCTCCAGCTTATGTTGCTCATTGTTGTTACTGTTGCTGTTACTGTTGCTGTTGCCCCAACTCAGTTCGGACTTTTTGAGCGGATGACGAAATGGAAAATCGCTGGCTGCTGGTGAAGGTTGCGGCAGTTGGTTTGGCGTTGCTGCCGCTGCCGCTTGGAACACATTGCGATATTGTAGGGGCAGCGTTTTGGTCATTGCCTCCAGCAATGTTGTGGCGGTTGTGGGCGGTGGTGGCGCTGGCGCTGGTGGCGTGGAGGCAACACCTTCACGCAATGCACGCAACATTTTGCGGCTCATATCGAAACCGAGATCGGCCAGCGATGCAGCAATATGATTATTGTTGAGCTCCTTCTCTTTGCCACGCTGTGTGGCACACATTATCAAATTGCTATTCTCATCTTCGAGCGGCTGCGAAGGATGATGATGCTCATCTTGCAAGGATTTCTCCGTATCCCCATCAGCATCCGCATCCTCCTCCAACTCGGACTCGAGCAGCTGGCGACGTTTGTGTGCCAATCGCAAGTCCAACGGCTGATCGTAGCTGTTGCGTCTTTTGGCCTTATTGCCATGATGATGATGATGATGTTGTTGTTGCTGTTGCTGTTGTTGTAGGTGTTGCTGTAAATGATGATGTTGCTGCAATTGTTGGCGCGCTGCTGCTTGTGTTGTCATGCTGCTGGTCGCTGTTGCTGCCGTCGTCGAGGCGGACAGATCATAAGGTACATGTGATATATACGATGTGGGTATTAATCCTAAGGCAGGGTATACGCAGCCCTGTTTTGGGCTAGGAAGCATCTTTCTTGGTGAGTGGTCTTTCTCTCTCATAACTGTTTATCGAAACTGTTAACTCTTCTTCACTTTTTGTGGCGTTTTGCAGTTTTGTTTCGTTTATAGCTTCAAGTTTTTTTTTTTTTCTCTTATTTTTTATCTTTATTATTTATATATTTTATTTGTTACTGTTGCTGCCTTCGTGTTTTTGTAGAATTGTAGGCAGGCCTTATAAACCTGCAAGAAATAAGAAGTTTTTAGAAAATTAATTTTATTTTTTAGCTTAGAATATTAAGATTAAGTTCTTAATATGGGAAAAGTTTTGTATATTTTTCCAATGATTATTATAGCAGAGGCTTAAGAGTTTTTCTTAAATCTTTTAGTTAATAAACTATAGAATACTAGTTTGATTAAAGTAGCTAAAATTTCCTATGATTTCCTAATATTATCTCTATATTGCTAGTTATACTTGCTAACTTCATCACCTTAAGTTTGATATGCTTAACAATTTATCTTGAGTTAAAAAAAACTCTTTATCATTCATCTTGATTATTTTGTCATCCAAATAGTTGCTAACTGCAGGCATTTAACAAATTCAGTTTTGAGTTTCATTGTTTTTTTTTTTTTTGAATGGATATTATAACAGATATAGTTTCAGTTGTGCGTCACACATCCATAATTCCCACAGCTGTGCCAGTTTTGATGTCTCGTGGCAATTCCCATCTACGTCATGCATTACTTATAAAAAAAAAAAAAACAAAAACAACTGAACAAGAACAAAACAATAGCAAATTGCTAAAATAGATAATTGCTACCTTTAAGAAAAAAAAGAGAACTCAATTTTCATGGTACAACATCAAAAAATTTGGCTGTTTTTTTTTTTTTTTTTGTGATCATTCTTATTCTTTTTTTTTTTTGTTTTCTTCAAGTTCTTTGTAGTTTTTTTATTGTTGTTTTTGTGCTTTATATTTTTTTGGCGCAATGCCAAACGACGCTGTCGCTACAAAAGTTTAAACAATTGTTCTATTGTGTGTTGTTTTAGGACGGAAAGAAATACTAACGGTATCTAGAGTGACGATTATGTAAGACAAACTGACAAACATCTAAGTAAACACAGGTGAGAAATAAAGTGGAGAAGGAGGAGTAGGAGTAGGTGGGGGTAAATGGGAGAGGTGGCTTGTTGTTGATAATGTTGCCCTCATGGGGGTCGTCACTTAAAGAGGTGCGTGCAAAGCTGCGAAGCTGCGTAGGCAGCTCAAAAGCCAACTTCAACTTACCAAGTTGTTGGCTTGGCTATGATTTTGGCCTCTTGGCAGATGGCACGCAAGTCATGTGAACCAAGCTAAAAGCAAAAGCAAAAGCGGCTTACAGATTTGCCAACCAAATGCAATCGTCTGCTAACTGACAAGTCTAACAAAACTTTTAGCTGCAATCAAAGCAAACAATTAAGCTGCTTTAAAAGCTAAAAGCTTACAAATATTTTTATTGCTTGAATAAAACTTAGTTTTGTTTTGATAAAATTTATTTTGTACAAATATCAATCAAATAAATATTTATTGCTTTTGTATTATGTTGAAATATGTTTGCTGCTTCAGCAAATAAATATATAACAACACTATTTGCCACAACTGTGGGCGATCTATGAAGCTGCAACTGCAACAAGTTGCTGCTGCCGTTGCTGATATCTAGAACAGAATTTTTCACGAGACATTTTCCGTGGGCTGGTTCAGCATTTTGCGACCTCAACACACACACACACACACACACGAACATACAGTGGCACAACAAATTGCCTTTTGTTGCCGTTTGGCCTAAAAGTTAATTAGCCGCATTTGCTGCTTTGATTTACTGCTTTCAGGCATTTGTATGACTTGAATTATTTCTACCGAAAAAACTTCAAATAAAACAAGTGGCAACGTTGCAGTCGTAACCGACTGCGGTATACTCCATGCCTGTTGAGAAAAAAGTGTCAAAGGGGTGCGGTTGCGGCAAGGGTGTCATTGGCTCTTGTGAAGAATAAGTAAACAGTTTTCTTAACTCGAAGCTCGAAGGGGGGCACATTGCACAAACCCAATATGCTCTTCAACTTCAGTAACGAAGTATAAAAACTGTTTTGGAGCCTGAGAATTGTTGCGTTGGTTGCTTTGCCGATGACATAAGCGGATCAAGATCGCACACTCAATATTAATAATTCTACTTAGTTAATAATGTGGCAGCTGGCTTAACTGTTTTTTTTTTTTTTATATAGTTCGTATCTATCTATGACTTGCATTAATAACACTGGCTGATCTTGAATACAATCAGTTGAGGAGTGAAAGAGAGAGAGAGCGAAATTTTCGAAATCGGTTAATCAATTGTGATTGGTCAGTTAAGCTCACACAGCTGTATGTTTAATCTATAATTAAGTTATTATAATAGATTGTGTAATCTTAACTTTGGTTTTAATTTATGAACAAAATATTAAATTTTCTAATAAAATAGAATTATAACTAAAATGTAATAAAAAGAAACCGCTATTATTATGTATTGCAAAAAAAAGTCTTTCTATGAAAATAATTAATTTTTTTAATGCATTTTTCTATGAATGAAAGTTGATTTTTACATAAAAATGTTTCTCATAAATCAGTTTAGTTTTCCTTAGTCTAATCAAATTTTGCCAATTTTAAGTTCAGTTCGTTTAAATATTCAATGGAATTTTCATAATTTTAAACTGTTTCAGTTAGTGTGAAACTTCTTCGAATGAAAATTGCATATCGACGTGTTTATAATTTGCGGCTAACGTGCAAAAGTGGTTGACAATTATGGCCAACGCTGGCCTGCACTGCATCATCATTAAAAAAAAAAAAACTGCGGATGCCCAAAGCAGAAGAAGATGATGATGATGGGGAGCAAGCGAGCAAGTGAAATAAAAATCACAAAAAAAAAAAAAAAAACCAATTAAAGAGTAACAAAGTTTAAGCGAACCGACAGCAGCAACAACGACGACAACGACAACAACGAGAGCAATGAAGCAAACAGTTCAAAAAACGGCCAGTGAAGGTACAACAACAACAACAACAACAACAAGCAACAGCGTCGCATGTTGCAAAGAAAAGTGAAATCAAAGTTGTAAAACCGCGAAAAACGCAGTCAGCCAGACAAACAGACAGCGACACATAACAGCAACAGCAACAGCAACAGCAACAACAGCAGCAACATCAAGCGCTCCAGATTGGAAAAAAAAATGTCCAGTGGAAGATGTCGACAGTCGACAGCAATGTTTGCTATCTTAGGAGCCGCATAGCTCACAACTTAAAGCCTAACACAGCCAGCATAATCAGCCCCCCCCCCCCCTCTACACACACACACACACACACAAACAATAGCCGTTGACAATACTTATTGACCAGAAAGCTAGCCAGATTAGCTTCGTCATGCTCAAAATGGATCACACTGGACCCATCATCATCAAAACAGAAAAGTAGCCACCTTTTTGCCCCTACCAACATTATTAATATCAATGATGTTGATACCCTATAATCGTCAATGAATGGATTGACAAACTCAAAAGTTGAACAGTTGAAGAAAGAGTTCATACCGAAACTTTCTATTGAAGATAAGAATGTTCCCATCTTTGACTAAAGTTTATGTGGAAACTTAATCAAGAAAAGTTCTAAACTTGGCACAACTTTGTCGAAACTTAACCGTTTTCGAGCAGAAATTCCCTTAAAAACCATAGTTTGAAGTCTGGAATAATTCCTCACTTAAAGTTAAAAGCACGAAGGTTTAAATCATGTTTGGACCTGAAGGGAAAACAATGTTTTTCAGGTTTTGAACTCTAGAATAATTCCTAAATTTGAATCTAGGTTTAAATCATGTTTGGACCTGAAAGGGAAAACAACGTTATTCAGGTTTTGAACTCTAGAATAATTTTTTATCATAGTATGTCTTAAGGGAAAACAAGGTTTTTTCATTCGGAACTCACAAAGTATCAACCCAAATAAGATTTAAATATCAAGAAGTTTTAATTGATCCTTGCTTAGCACGCCTTGATAGTCAATCAACCCATCTATAACCTGCATGGCAGAGCATCTTGATATCAATCATCTTGTTTAATAGAGGGAGATACAGATAGAGAGAGATAGAGCATACTCGTTGACTTGTTATTAGCCTGCAGCTGCATAATTATTATAACGCCAGGCAGGCAGGCAGGCAGGCAGGCAGCAGCAGCATACTAATAATCATCATTATGATCATCATCATCATGATCATTGGCATCATGATGATTGTTGTCATCCACATAATCCACATAATCAGTGGCATGGCTTCGGTTACGCTTGTGGTCCGAGTTTAAAACGAGAGGAGCAGCATAATCAACCGCAGCCAGCTTATACAGTTAACCCAGGCTCAAACTAACTTAAAACAAACTAAAGAAAAAGCAAAAACAAAAACAAAAATGGAAAAACAAAAAAGAAAAGCCGGGCGCCGCACAATGAAAAACGAGAGTAAAAATCCAAAGCTCAGCCGACGCGACGCGCATTGAAATGGAAAATTAAACCTTGTTACATCAGTTTGGCCATAGCAAAATGCAACAACAACAGCTGACAAGCAATGCGGCGACAAACGTTTGCTGGCAGGATCAACACGCACACACACACACACACACACACACACACACGCACACGCAAACACTCTTTCAAGTCTGTGCATCTAGCTCGAACTTTAACGAGGCAACCTGATACCAAAATCGTCACAACAAACGGGCCAAAAGACAACAACAACAACAACATTAAATATCAACACGCAAAGCCACAAATGCACACACACACACACACACATACATACTAAGACAAACAGTGAGACATGAAGTCAAGCGCAAGTTGAGGCAGGTAATATAAATAATGCGAAGCATTCAGCATTTGGAGTTCATTGTGAATATCATTCATAGTTATTGTAAGAAAAATGCTAAAAAAAATATTTGAAAAATATTTGAATTAAAATCAAGTAAAGAAATCAATTAATGAATCGATTTTAATCAGTCTAAATAATTTTAAATAATCATTTTGTTAAATAATCATTTTTTAATGCTAGTTAAAAGTCAAAAAAAATAACTATTACTTCAATCAAGATATTTTCACAAGACAAATTATTTAATAAATAAATAAATAAATTTATTATATATATAAAGATTACTTAAGTTATATGCAATAAGAAGAAGATTATGATAAATTAATTAGCCTCACATTAAAATATGTAATTTATTGATTATTATGAAAATGAAACAAGTTTGTTGAGCCTGTTCAAGCGTGAATGATCCATACAGATATTGTTGCACATTAAAAGTTGTTGAAAAGAAATGCCGCAGTAAAATGCAACACATCAACAAGAGCAACAGCAGCAGCTAGCAGCAGCCTGCGGGCAGCAACAACAACAACAACAACAACAAAGTTGCAACTTTGATGCGTTTGCAGCTAAATTGTTGAGATGATGATAATAATGATGATGCTGCAATGGAGCAATCTGTACCACTTTTTCCTTCACTGGACACAACAAGTGTACCAACAACAACAACAACAACAACAACAGTTGCAGTTGCAGTTACAGTTGCAACAGTCGCCACAACAAACACATCTCCAAATCACGTCTTTGCAACGTTTGTCGTCTGCATCTCTCTCTTTCTCTTTCTCTTGCTGACTCTTTCCAGTTGCCTAGATTGGCTGCAGTATCTGTTGCTTTATATCTGACTCGGCTGATGGCTATGGACCTGGACCTGGATCGTCAGTGAAATAAAAAGTGAGAGTGACATCGGAAATTGTTTCAATTTTGTAGCCAAAACGAAGCAAACAACAGCAACAACTGCAACAACAACAACGAATCTTAACACAAGTTTGCCGCATTTGTTTTTTTTTACAGTTTGCATCGTCGGTCGTTGGTCGCTAAATGAATGAATGTCGAAAACTGTATCGACAACAATATTTCCACAGCTAAAGCTACTTTGCAGCAACAGCAGCAGCAGCAGCGGCTTCTCTTAGACGGCACAAGTGCTTTCCCAAGTGCTAAGCTGATCTCTAGTTTCTATACCCTGAACCCATAAAATGGGTAAATCAGGGTATAATGGTTCTGTGAAAAAGCATGTAACAGGCAGAAGGAAGCATCTCCGACCCCATAAAGCATATATATTCTTGATCAGCATCAACAGTCGAGTCGATATGGCCATGTCCGTCTGTCCGTCTGTATGAACGCGTTGATTTCAGAGACTACAAGAGCTAGAGATTTCAGATTTTTAATGTAAGCTCTCCTATACTAAAAGCAGAACAAGTTTGTTTCAAATTAACGATAGCTATTCTGGTTTCCGATATACACATGGAATCGATTACAAAAAATATCGAATTTAGAAAATGTAGAAATGTGGGTTAAAATAATGGGTAACGATGGAACTTTTCTCAAAATAACGTCCAAATCGGCTAAGAAACACCGGAGATATCGTAAAGTTAAGTCAATTATCATTTTTGTTTAATTTGATCAATATTTGAAGCATACTTGCTGGGCGCAAGGAGTAAATTGTTTATTGCAACTGGGTATCAGGGTATATTCTAGTCAGGCTCTCCCGACTATAGCCTTCTTACTTGTTTATATAACGCTCTATATTTGAAAAACAAAAGGTATTCAAAGCATTGTTGTTTACCCTGATATTTTTTATCTATTAAAGATTTTCATGTTTTTTTTCTGCTAGAGTATTTAAATCGTCGACTTAGTTTTGTTGTTGTTTGCTTGTCTCGTCGCCTGGCTGCATCCTGTTGTTTGTTATAGTATCTTTGGACGTTTTATTTCTTATTTAAAGCCTTTATATAACTTTTCAGGCCAACACACACATGCCGAATCGACCAGTTCAGTTCAGCGTCCAGGTCCATCGATTTAGTTTCATTTGCAGTTTTGGGGCATTTGTTGCATGTTTGTTGTTGCCTCTGTGCCTGCCGGCGGCACAGCCATGCTTAAATAATTGAAATTTCTTGGCGCATTTCATAGGTGCAAAATTTACTAGCACAAACGAAACTTTTCCAACTATTTGGAGTTTTTGTGCAATTTTCATGTGGGGTGCATTTATTTTTTTATTTCGTTATTTTTATTTTTATGTCCCTGTTGGTTGGAGTGTGCTCATTTGTAAATGACAAAAACGCGTGGGGGGGGGGGGGGGGGCAGAGAAGAGAGTCTAGTTTGGTCCAGTTGGCCGAACACCGACAGATTTTATTAAGCTGCAGCGCTGGAAGTCAAATGATATATGTGCCTGGTGGGCGGCAATCCTTAATGCCCGCCAGCCTCTGGAATTGTTTGCTCTATGAATGATACTACTACCATTATTATTAATGTACGACTACAAAACTCTGACATTTATTTAACAATAAAAATACTTCATTTAACGTTATTTTACTTTAATGTTCGTTAGTTTGTTCATTGATGTTTTCAAGTCGTTTAAATCTTTATTCAAATAAAGTCATTAAAATTGCCGAAAAGCTCACTCAAAAACAAAGTAGACAATAATGGTTGTTTTTTATATAGTATATACGTTAAAGGAAGCTTGATAATAAATCGAACAAATGTTTAACAAAAACACATTTTCTCAAATGAAAATTTATCAAATATTACGTATACGTATTGCAAAAAACACTCTTAATTTCTGCTTAAATCTAAAAGTAATAACTCAATTTGCTCTCTCGATGATTTTTAAGTATGCCAAAAACTAAAACATAAACCATTTTACAACTGGCCATAACATGGAATATCCGTTTTCGGGCGCCCACTCATGTTGTTGCCCCGAGAAATTTGAAAGTATTTACGAATATTAAACGAGTCAAAGCTAAATACAACCTAAATATAAGCCATAAAGTCCACCCAATTTATTTAAATATTTAATGGAGCAAAACACTTAAAAAAAAAAAACAAAAAATCAATTGCTACAAATTGAACAGGGAATAAATAGAGAGAGAGAGAGAGAGACGATTGAAAATACTAAGCTGCTCCATTTGATTGCCTAAACGTTGATGCAATTAATTAAAAATTTTATTTCTTCATTTAGCCACACACTTCTGTCTGTCTGTATGTGTGTGTGTATTGGATGTAGCTCATTTGATATAAAATTTATTACCACATAATTTAGTTTCGAGCTCAGTTTTGTTAGGCAGGTGATACAATTATTTCAATAGGAGCCGAGGAGCCGAGCCAGTTAAGCTTGTTCTAGTTGAAAGCGATAGCCAACTGACTTGCGTCCAGTTTTGTCGCCAGGCAACAACAACACAAAAAAAAAAAAAAATAAACGAAATAGAAGCAACAAATATATACAGAAAGAAAAAAAATGAAAAAAAAAATTGAAAAGAAACCGTATCAACATTCACATCATAAGTAAACCAGTTTGCACCTGAGAGAGGAAGAAGAAAGTTGTCTTGGCCATTTTGGTGGTGGTGGCTCACTCGGCAAAAAAAAACACATTATTATAACTGCATCGAGTGCATACTCTAGCGACAAACATATATGAATCTCAAGGAGCCTCGCGCATCTACCTGTCTGTGCCTCCTCTGCACCTCCAAGCTCTAAGCTCTAACTAGCTGACTGCGGGCGTCGAACAATGGCCACAAAAAGAAAAAAAACCTAACTGTAACATGGCAGGCTTGCCAACTCTGTGTTGTTGTTTTTTTGTCTTCATCTTCTGTTTGGTCATAAGCATAAAATATTGCACACATCCCGGCAACAACGACAACAGCAACAACAAAAATACATTCAACAAACATCGCATGTCCGAATGCCTCTCGCTGCAGGCCTAATTATATTGCAGTCCGGGCGCATTCAATTCTACCCCCCCACCCCACCCCATCACAATCTACTCTCCCCCACTCTATATCATTCCGCCCCCATCAGCAATGCCTTGCCTGACACAAGCAGCTTAAAAAAAAAAGCAACAACTGCGACTGCAGCATCGGACATTCATTGCTACTGTTTGGGCCACGTGCGCTACCAAAACAACAAACTGGCAATAACAAAAAAAAACAAATGAAACGAGCTGAAATCTATGATAGACTTGAAGAGCCTGTACAAGATTAGATTATAACCACACTAAGATCCTAAGTTAAGAATAAGTTTTAAATATGCTAATCAAGGTTAAGTTTAAGCAATTTCAAAAGCAAAAAAAAGTTGTGATAAAAGTTTTAAAGAAAATATTTCCCAATGGCAAATATCATGATGATTTTTTTTTTTTTAACTAAATATTATGTTAATTTTTCTTTTAATTTTCCCTATATTAATTAATTAGTATTAGTTTATTATTTAATCTACCCATATATTTTTAAGTTTTTTTAAGCTTATTATTATTTTAGAAGTTTTTAAAAATCATTTACTTTTACTTGTAATATTCCTAGTCTTCCGACTTCATTTATAATTAAAAATCATATTTTTCTCAGCGGTTTCTATCTTTATATTAATTTTTATTTAATCTTTAACATTTATTTGTAAGTTTTGAGTTTTTTGAATTTAGCTATATTCCCCATATTGTTTGAAAATTATGAAAAATGTTGCAAACCCATCAAACAATATTCCGAAAATCCTTCATTCGTTCTATATGCCCCTTAACTGTCGCAAATTTCTAACAGGGTATTTCGCAAATAAGCCAACAATCAATGAGCAAATTCCATACGTTGCCTGCCACTTGGCCTAAAGTGAAAGTGCTCCAGTTGCCACCATCCACGGATGTTGCCAGCCAGCTAGCCAGCCAAACCAAGTGCTTTGACTCCTCCTCAATACACACACACACACATACACTAACAAACAAAACCATCCCGATTCCGAAGCAAAACCGAAGCGAACCAAAACGAATCGTAATTAAGCCGATCTCTGCTGTGTGCACTTTGCTCTGACAACTTTGTTGTTGTTGTTGTTGGTGTCGCACCCTGTGTTGAAAATGCCAAACGATGCCACGCCCCGCCTCCCTCTGCCACCGCCTTGTTTTTAGTTGGACGCGTCGTGTTTGCCATGTTTATGTGCACATTGCAGAATAATTGGACCCGACTGGGAGCTCAATTAGCGTTTGCCTGGGCAATTACATTTGACGGCTTTGCACTTGCAGAGCTCTCTTTGCAGCTCGATTGCAGCTCGATTGGAGCTACAATTTATTTTCAGTGTTGGTAAATTGCCCAAAAAGCATTAGCGACATTCGTCACATATGGCTTTAAATGGGTTTTCCTTCCGGCCGGCCAAAAGGCAAAAACGTTTACAGCGAAACTTCATTTTGTCAATTCTCTGATCAGAGATAAAGATCTCAAAACGGGTTATTGTCTCAGATAATTGCATACATTTAGGCGTTAGAAGCCTTGGCATGTGCATTATTATTAACGTGATGCAAAATTAATGGCCAAGAGTTTTATCTACGGCTTAAACTGTGCAATTAAGTCATAAAAATAGTTGAGATACTTTTTTTAGTTTTAGTCAAATAACTAAGCCAATAGTACATATTTTGTTACACATTTCAAACTGAAACTTACTGAAAAAACTATTTTCTTTTTAAAACAGCTCAGTTAATCATATTCAATTTGGGCAAGTCATATGTCTTTTAGCTCCATATTTAGTTTTAGTTTAACGGCTTCACAAATGAGCCACTGTCATGTTAACCCACCATTTTCATTCTTTGAAAAAAATTGCCCACAAACTAGCCCACTTTTGGTTTTGCACCATGACAATGGAGCCCCCTCCTCCACCACCTAAAAAAGACAAGACAAAGCAAACCTATTTTGGGGGGCACATAAATTGTGTGAGCCAAAGAAAAGACACCTGTGTGTGTGTTTGTGTGTTTCTCCCGTATGTCTGGCCATATATCATCCGACAAACATATAGTAGCAGACAATAAACCATGCTAAATGCGATACAATTAGATGAACGACCGACAATAAGCAAAATATATATCAGAAATGCGAAAATTGAAGTAAAAAAAACAACAGAAAAGCGACAGAAAACACAAAAATCTACAATTTCACACACATGCGAGCTAAGATTCAATGCGATGATTACATATTACTCCGATTGTTGTTGTTGTTGTTGTGGTTGTTGTTGTCGTTGTGCAGAGTTTTATGGTCCAAGGTTAAACGCTTTAACTTGGTGGCATAGAGAGACTGAGACGAGAAACTTTAGCGACTTTGTGAATGAAGCTTGCGCGGCACAACTTCATTTCAACTATATATTTGCAGTGAATATTAAAGCAATTTGTGGGATTATTTCCTATTGTAATCAACGCGTTGTACTCATCAGAGTAGCCCCCTACTTCTTCTTCTTTATATCAAAGACTAAGTCTTGGGTTTTCTATTTCGGCCAACTCATTTTCAAGTACAAATCCCAAGCGATAATTACAATTACAACAATTACAACAACAATTTTTGATGATGACGTTGTGCACATGCATGTTGATCGGGCCAGCGTATAAGGTTTTAAGGGGCGCTACTTTATGGGGAGTTGGTTTTAATACCCATTGCAAGTACACAGTTGTAAAGGGTATTATTGACTTGTAAAAGTGTTGGTGAAGCAAAGAACAATAAAAATAATAATCGATAAATATCGATAACATTTTTTAAAAGTTGTTTTTTAAGGGGTAGAGCTGTGTTAACCGCAACGTAAACATTTTTTTCTTGTGAATTTGATAACTTAGTTAAATTAAAAACAATCGATAAATATCTGAAAAAAATAATTGTACTACATCTGGGAGGCCTTGACAACTTGAATCAAATATCGATAAACCCAAAAGGAAAAACTCAAAAAAATATTCCTCATTGAATTTTATTTTATTGAATGTTTATTTTTTATTTTTACTTATTCTTATCCTCAAAAATTTTCATAATCAGATATTGAGCTGATCATTAAAAATAAAAGACAGGGTATCGTTTGGACTGTCACTTTTTTTTTTGATTTTTTGTTTTGTTGCTTTTGTTGCCCTGTGGGCAAAATGACGTTTATTTACCATTGTGTTTTGGCATTTTTTCTTTTATCTAGTTAGCGTGAAAATTGCTCCAGTTTTTAGTTCAAGTTTTTTTTTTGTATTTTTCTTCTTCTTCTCAAATATTATGTACAATCTCAAAGTTGATCAATGATGAGGCGCAATTTATGAATTCAATCGAGGCGACATAGAACAGACAGACATATATTTTTGTTGTTGTTGTTGTTGCTGTTGCTTTTAACACCTTTTGAATTGTGTGGACACACATACATACAAAACAATTAATTAAAGCTCTCTCATTGCATTCAAGGTTATCGCACAGCCTGAAGCTCTCTTGTTGTTGTTGTTGTTGTTCAGTTGGTTAATTTACAGCTTTAAATTAATGTAGTTTACTTTCAAAACACTTTACTCTTGCTTTCAAATAGTACATTGTTGTTGTTGTTGGTTTGTGTGTTGTGTTGTGTGTGTGTGAATGGGTGGGGTTAATCATTAAGTTGAGGTTTTTATTCTTCTAAAAAAAAATGTGTGCAGAGCGTTTAAAATTTATGGCCCAGCATCATTAGTAAGTGCACAAATTTAAACACTCGGCTAATGATTGTGTTGAAAAAGTAACAACAACAACAACAATAAAAACGATGTGGTTAAATGCTGGGTGTGTCAGAACGTCTTGAATTGAATGTGATGGGTTTTGATGAGTATGCAAATTATAATAATACTCGGGCTTGTTACGTATGGCGTTCAAAACATTTGCATAAATGATTAAATACCTGGCACACTTTGACATGGAATTTGTGTGAAAAGCGAAAAGCAGCTGCACATTTTTGTGTGTTGTTTTTTTTTTTATGTGTGGGAGATGCAAGTTTGAATGTAATAAAGAAGTTTAAACAAGAATAAAGTTAACTTTAACTTCCCACTATAAAATATTAACAGCTTGCCGTTCTTATATGTATGTACCTCTACCACACAATTTATAACGCATAAAACTACAATCTCTGTGACTTTCATAAAAACTATAAAGATATTTTACTTCTTCTTCGTCGTCTTCTGTCTTCTGAGGAAGTTCCACATTCACTTTAATAGAGGATGCTCATCATTATCTATAACTATCTATATAGAACAGCGTCACATATGCCTAGTATTCACTGTAAGATTGATTGCATTGCATTTGTATCTGTGTGCATCGATCCGTCGCTCCAATTAAAATACAACTCATCTCCTGTGCTGCATTGCAAATTATCTTACATAAGGCCGCAGCGGGAGAAACTGCAATACTATATATACGTATATATGTACAATATATATATTAAAATCGATCGATCTATCGTCGTTTCGCTGGCTTTTCATTTAATCGATTTGCGTATTTCGGGCAGCGGTAATTGCAGTTGCAAGGGGCGTGCCAGGGCGGCTTAACTCGGACAACTTTCATTGCGAGGCCATCACAAACACTCTACCCTCCTCGACCCTCGACGAGCAAGCAACAATTCCCGTACTGAATGTGGATTAAGTGTATGCCAAGGCAATAAGGCAAACGGGTGCTGGCTGTTTTTCAATACCCTTGCGAATGCTTAGATGGGGTTTGATGGTTTCTAGAAAATATAATTATAGAAAACTTTTTGTTCTTGTTTGGATTCTAGACTTTTGTACAAAGACAAGCTTAAATATTGATTCGATAACTTTTGCCGATAAATATCGATAATTAAATACCGATTAATGAGCTGATTTAGATTCAAGGTATTTGCGTAAAAACAACAAATACTACTTCTTGCAAAGTTAATCGAAAAATATTATCGATAAATATCGATTTGTTACTAACGTTTTTTATCATCAGTATTAGTTTTTAGGCCATAAGGCATTAAAATCGGTCTTATGCTATTAAATATTCTACTCATTGAATACCCTAACATCAAAATTAATTCGAGTAACCTTGGAATTTAACATATTTGAAAAGTGGAGTGCAATTTTAATGTTCTCCAAGCTTTCAATGTGTTCGGAAGTTAACTGAAAATCAGGTTTACAATGCAAGAAAAGCTTGCGATTTTTATGCAAGGCTTTGAACAGGGTATTTCCAAATCGTGTTCTTATAACTGAAGAGCTTGTTGTTGTTGGATCTGTCAATGCTTTTTCGGTTTGCAGCAAATACTCAGCTGCTGCTGCTGCTGCGTAGCCTCAAGTGATTTGTTTTTTAGATTTTCAAAATGATTGCGGTTATCGTTTGGTAGTCACAATCACACAAATCTAGTCGAAGCCATCGTCGTCAACTCTTCATTGCGCTCTGCTTACAGCACCACAACAAAACTAACAACAACAACAACAACAACACGGGCAAAATGAAATTGAAATAGTAATAATATAAAAAAAAAGAAAGACAAGTAACAAAATCAGCGCACATTCCAAGTACGCACAAACACAATAAAAAATAAATAAAAAAAAAAAACTAAATGTGTAACGCAATCAAATCCATTGCTTCCGGTTTTAGCTCACAATTAACTGACTTGGATTACGTACACCTAACTGGGGCGGCACATCTCACAACTCCATAGAGAGAGAGAGAGAGCCATTCACCAACTCTCCCAAGCCCGCCCTTTTAGGATTTCTCTCTCTCTCTCTCTTTTTTTCTCATGGCCAGGCCAACACAGTTTGCAGATTATCCACATCATTTCACTTATTTATGATTATTACCAACTTCTTTCACGTAATTGGCATTTTGAATGTTGTAAACAAATTTTTGTTGTTGTTGTTGGTATTTCGATAGTTTTGAATGATGAAATGTCATCGTTTTGCGGTGCGTGTGATTTTTGGTTTCTGTTCAATTTTCAATGTTGCAGCGCCGCCCAAATCGCTTAGAAAGTTTTGCTCGATTTTCATCATCATTCCATTGAAATCATCAACAATTGGCTATGAATTTTTATGCATGAAAATTGTGAAAAGTAATTAAAGTTTAATAGCGTTAAATGCTAACGTTGAAAGTCAACGCAAATTGAGTAATTATTATTAAAAAGTACTTTTCAAATTTAGATCAAGGCGGGAAAATTGCCTAAAGCAAAACGTTCAAGAATGTTGATTGATGGTGAAAAAGGATGTTAAATAAATAGTTTTTGAATATTGAATAGAAAATATTACACATTATTTTGTTGCTTAGCATAACCTTTAAGATTTAATTAGTTAACTTTGATAGATTTTTGGTTTAAGGTGTTGAATAATTTCAAGTACACCTTTTGTTTAGTTCTGCTTAAGACGAAACATCCATTCTAAAATATACAACAAGCTTATTAATCTCGAACTAATTATTTTACTAATGATCTTCACATCCAGCTACCACAGACAAAAACCAAAACCAAACCAACCCATTCCAAAACCATTCCATTTAGTAACCTGTCTTTCTGGGCTAGCCACTCACTCATGCACTCATTCACTCATTCACTCACTAACCTCCAAAGATTGTTAAATTAATGATGTGTTTTGTAGCGCTTCTTTTGATTCTCTTCTTCTTCTTTGGTTTGTGGTACTTCAAGCAATTCTATAGTTAAGAGTGCCACTGATTTTTTTTTTTCTTTTTTCGACCAACCATCGACTGCTATTTAAAATTAAATTAACCTGCTTAATTTACTCCCGTATACCCGCCCAAGATGAAGAAGAGAGAGAGAGAGAAAAACTCGCCCAAAAAAAAAACATTCACTCTAAGCAAAATGAAAATCGAAAGGCGCTACTAATCGCTTCAATCGCCTATAAGTAAGTTAATCTATATTTGTATCTGTATCTGTGTTTTTTTTTTGGTGGGGAAAATATGTTTAAAGTGTGGCACGTTCATTTAACGCATAAATGAATCGTTTGGACACGGCTCTTTTTGTGTGTATTGAACGATATTTTTTGTTGTTGTTGTATGTACATATTTGGTATTGGATTCAATTCGAGTTCAGAGTTGCGTGTGTGTGTCTCAATCGCCCTATTTGCCCTTTCACCCTTCACCGCGAAGGCTGCTGTGATGGTCAGTCGATCAGCTGGCTGCGCTGCCCAAATTTAGCAAAATTCGATTTGATTTTGATCGCTCAATTAGCGTAAAAGTAACATGACAAACCTATTAATCACTTTCGAAAAGCCCAAAAATAAAAGATCAGTCCAACGAAAAAGAGCGGAAAAACAGATTCATTGAACAACAAAGTAGAACAATAGAAACAAGAAAAAAGCTTTAAAAAATATTTGTAAAATCAAAAAGTTAAATAAACTTAAAAGTTGATACAAACAAAAAAACATTAAAGACAATAACTTTGTATGGCTTTAATATAATTTTTAAGCCAGGAAAATCTTTTAAACTCGAGTTGAGGGTAAAAAACATTTTCATAAGCCAACTTTGCATATTTCTATCATAAAATATATTTTTGATTTTTTAGTTTTAGAATTAGTTTTTACAATTTCAAACTTAAATGTTGCTTCTGTATTATTTCTTGCCTTCATAAGAAAATTTACATTTAATTAATTATCTTTTAAAAATTAATTTTTTCAATTAAATTCATAAATAAACGATTTAAATTTTATTTAGTATTATGTATACAATTTATGTACTTTTCCAACCCTTTTTGACAATTCTAATGAGCGATCACTGTAGCTTAAAATATTTAAAAAGAAAAAACAATTACAACAAAACAAAGTCCAAAATCCAAACTAGAGCTGAAGAAGAAATAAATAATTGTGCTCGTGCCGTTGGCAAAAGTGCGTGAATTTTAGGCGTAGAAGCCAAGCAAAGAAAAAATAGGTTTTTTTTTATATAATTTATTATTTCTTTTGATTGGCAAAAATTAAAAAGTAACTTGAAGCTGTGCTGCTTTTGAGCTCTTTAATGTAAATGTATCTATATGCATCTTTAACAGACATTCAGACAACTCTATTCGCTTAAAAAGCGCTGCGTCATTGCTCGAACTTCAATTTTCATTCATTCATCAATTACAACAAAACAACAAAAGTCGAATCGAACGCAGCTTAAACTGAACTGTGAAGCCTTGAATCTAACAGATAAATTATACAAAAAAAAAAAACAAACACATAACGGTAAATGTATCAATGTGTGTGTTGTAGTGTTTGTCATGACATTAAGTTTAATATATTTGTCGAGATCCTGCTTATTAAATGTACTAAAAAAAATTCGATCTATCTATGAGCTGCATTGGCTTACTTACATGTTTAAAGTTGTGTGTTGTTTAAGTTGTTGCAGCATCAATTTGCTAGCCTCTTCGAGTTTAATTGTAGTTGTTGTTGTTGTTGTTGCTGTTGCAGCTATAAAATCCGCACGGATATCCGTTGGCCGGCAGGAAGAAATCAACATTTGAACACCGTTGGCTATTGCAGCGTTTCACGGATGTTGATAACCTGCATTGGCTTGGGTTTAAGGTATATAGTTGGTGTTGTTGTTGTTGTAGTTGATTTGATCTTGTTGTTGTTGCTGTTGTCATTCTGTTTGGCAACAAGCAAAGTTAAACTGCCGACGGCGCGTGTGAAATTTGTTTTTTTGAGCGAATATTTTATGCCTCCTTTCAACTTTTCAGTTTTTGTATTTAAAATTTTTTTTTACAAAATTTATATTTTTGTTAGGAGGTTTTTATTTTTATTTTTAACACTTAATTTAGAAGTAACAAGTTTTGAAAATATTTTTTTTTTACTAAAATAATAGGCAGCTGTGTGTTGAAGAATGAAATATTTCTATGGAAACAAGAAATAGAACATTAAATTTATTAAAAAATATATTTTTATAACGAACTTGTTGATTTGCTTTTTAAGTTTAATTAATCAAATAGTTATAGTTAGGAGTTGTTGTTTTTGTTGATTTTTTACACTTTGTACATAACGTTATTTAGTTGATTTTCTTGTTAGCGTTAACTGATTTATGGTTTCAGTTAGTTACTGAGCTAATTAACTGTAATTGTCGTATTATTAGTCGCGCTTCAAGCGTTGACACCAATCCCAACTGAGAACTTCCCAGTGTGGCTTATATATAGTATATATATATAATATATGCATAATATGATAATTGTAAAATGGGCTTAATGCATTTCTTGTCTATAATCTTTTTTTACAATTTCATTATATCGATTGTATCTGTTTTGTTGATGCTTGACCATAATCATCATCTCCTTCTCCCTCTCTCTCTCACTCTCTCTCTCTCTCTTGCCTGTACACATGTGGCTCAATTGTTGTTGTTGTTGTAGCTTTTCCGCAGCTTTAACTCACTTTGCTGTTTGTCACAATTTGCATTAATTGCATTTAAGTATGCAGTTATCATTGATTTAGCACCGATATCCACTTACTTTATATAGTCCACCATACATGTGTTACAGCTGCTGGGTGCGACCGAAAGTTAATCGAATTTTATTCTCATTTTAACGACTTTTCGAATTGAAGATCTTTTCCGTTTTGTCTCAGAGATATAGGAAATGGGGTTTTTTTTTTTTGTCGAAAGTTTATTTAAACTTTTTAGGAATGCAAAGTTTTGTCCGAAAACTCTTGCAGATTTATAGAAAATTATTTGGATGTAGTTAGGACTTTTTACAAATTTTTATTGGCGTTAAATATTCAACACTTATATTTTTAAAAATATTTTTTATAAATTCTTTCTCATTTTTTTCGACACTTGCGAATAATAATCCTTGAGCCACGCCCCCACAATAAACTTGGTATGCGCATTTAGCGGTGCTTTTTTTTTTAATTTACATATGTAATACCGTTATATATATTTTTTGATGCCTTACGTGAGCGCGCGCGCACAACGCGTTACGTTACGTTACGGGTCTTACGTTGTTTTGTTGGCCGATCGATCGTCTTGGATATTTTCGTCTTGATGCTCTGTTTGAACTAGTGTGTCTTGTATGTTGTTATTGTTTTTATTTTTAATGTGTGTGTGTGGCGATGGTTGCGACCGACAAGCGACAACACGACCAATAGCTTTGAGACCGTCTCACGGACTGATGATAGGCGGCTAGCGAGCAGCTTCACAGTCAGAGTCAGAGTCAGAGTCACAGAGGCAGAGGCAGCAGCGCTAGCCAGACTCACAGTCAGAGTCAGTTCAGAGTCGAAGCGTCAGAGGCTCCAACAGTGTGCAAAAGCGTTTTCGATTTCCTAATAATAAACGCAAAATAGCAGCGACGTCTTCTGTCTATGTATGGGTGCTCTGAATGAATACAAAACGAGCCAAACAGACGAGTGGAAGACGATGAGTTCCACAAAACAACAACAACAACAACAAAACGAGCTAAGGTGAGCAGCAGAGCAGAGCAGAAGCAGCGCAGAAGCAGCAACAGCAACAGCAACGTCGCATAGAGCTGAGCATTTTGAGGAAGTCCAGAGACGATGCAATAAATCGAAGCTAATACACTTCTTTCTTAATGTAGAGCACACACCACAGATCGTAGCGATCCACAAAAGCCAGCTCACACACACACACAAGCACACGCACTTAGCCGAATAGAGCAACTTCGACTACGACAACGACTTCGGCATCAGCATCGGCATCGCCATCGACTTCGGCTGCCTAGACAAGTTTAGCGGCAGCGGCATCGGCAGACAAACAACAAACGGTAAATGAGGCAGTCGTTGCTGTTTGTGTGTAAGACGCGTGCATCCTGCACAGCTGCGAGCTTCAAGCTGCTGCCAACCGCTTTTTTTACTCAATGAAAATTGTGCAGTTGCTGCTGGCGTCGCAGTCAGCGTTGAACAGCATTCCAATTGCATCCGAAACTGGGTGGAGATCTTCCGCCCCAGCACGAGGCGCGAGCGCTTGTTTGTTCACTTCGTCAAACGACAGCTGCGGCGCACGAAGCTTCTCTAGCCGAAGCTGAGCATATATTCCACTTGCGTTCCACATTCAAGCATTCGAACAATACAACAACAAAACAAAAGTGAGCGCGAATCTAGCAACAGTCGCAGCGTGCAGCTCACCGCGACAACAACAACAATGATGTTAAGTTACCGCTGCTGCGGCTGCCGCTGATGCTGATGCTGACCAAGAAGAGTCGCCTAGTCCAGAGCTCGTAATTAAGCGGCAGCTTTAAGATAAGTTTTAACTGACTGACATGGGGAGAATGGAAAGTTCAACTATGTCTTTCACTCGACCAACGGTTGCTGCTGATGGCGATTAACATACAAGGCACTCACACACACACACACACATGAGAGAAGGGTTTTCTTGTGTGTGTCCTACTTCTATGTCCATGTTGTAGTCCATGTCATGTGCCTTCTTTCAAAGCACTTCATGTCGGCAATTGCTATTGCTGCTGTTACCGTCTTTGTCTTCTTCTTCTTCTTCTTCGGCAACAGCTTTAGCTACTGCTTCTTCTTCTACTGCACGAAATCGATCAAATCAAAAATGACTTTGTGAAGTGACTAACTGCCTAACTGCCAGCTGCCTTTAGCCTTGTGCCTTGTGCCAGCTGCCTTTAGCCTGCTGCCTTGTTTATTGTTGTTGTTGTGGTTGCCAGTTGCATGCAACATGCTGTCTAACAGTAGCGGTCGACTCTCTGATTTCAGCTTGCCGCTTTTAATACCCAGTACAAATTGGAGATGGATGAAATTTGTGAAGAAGAAACCAAAATTTGACGTTACAATAAATCAATAGCAATATCGATAAATATCGCTGTGATACAAATCTACTCAAAGTAGGTTAACAACGGAAACACTGGGAGATCAGATGATTTTATTGAAAAATATATAGTTATCGATAACAATATCGATTATTATCGATATCGTACAAAACATTACGTTATTCAACAAAATCAAAGAAAACAAAAAAAAATTGTGATAGATCCAAAAAGCTTTTATTCCCACATGCATGGTTGTCAAAATGATGCAGGGTATCTTATAGTCTCACATTTATTGCATTTAATAGCTGTAGCTTGTTTAGATTTTTGAATGAGTTTGGGAAGTCCAAATGCAGCAGCAAGTCCATGGCCGCTGTTGCTGCCGTTGCAGCCGTTGCTGCAGTTGCAAATGCAACACAACACTTCAAAATGAAAGCACATTCCCTTGTAGAAATTGTACCGTTACGCGATGAAGGCTAACAACAGGTACCCGCTGGTAGCAGCAACTTGGCCAGATCGTTTGTCCATTTTATTTTACTTTTTTTTTGGGTTTATTCTTTTTGCTCTCTCGTCTTTTTTTATGGCCAAGCCACCAAAAAAAAAAAAAAATATGTGCACTAGCTGACTGACTGACTGACTGACAGAGGAGACTGTTGCATCGCATTGGATCTTGCAACGTCGTCGTCCTCCAGCATGTCGGACATTCAACATCATCCGACACTTGGCAGTTTATGGCATAGATTTGCAAATCGTTGTTCCTCTATTATTGTAGCTGTTTGTTGTGGTTGTTGTTGTGTGTGTGTGTGTGGCAGCAATTGTTGCTGTTGCTGCTGCTGTTGTTATTATTGCTGATGATCTCTCGGCCGCGTGCCAAGCCGTCCTCTTATTTATTTGAGTCAATGAGTTCACAACTATTTTACTTTTTTTCTTCTTATTTTCTATCTTCATTTTAACTTAATGGCTTTTTGTTTTAGTCTCTGGTGAAGTGTGGATTTTTGTGTGGCATGTTGATGTTGTTGCATGTGGTAAGGAAGCGTCTTGGTTGTTGTCTGTTGCACTGATTGATGCCCTGATAATGCCTAAGTGGCAAGATGCTGATATATATGTGTGTGTGTGTGTTTGTGTGTGTTTGCAACAAAACAAAGCTCTATAGATTTATCGCAAAACTTTTTTAATGAGTTAAGCCAGAGCCCAAAGACAAAGCCCATAATTAATAAATATTTGTTGGGGGTTAGTTATCGAATATAACCCGATTAAAATTGGGAATCTTTGCTTGTGGAACTTAACGAATTTATATCCTAAAGCTTAATCCAACAATATTTAATTATAGTTCTAAAAATATATTTTTGTGCATTAATTGTCTCTGAAAAAATAAGGTTTTGAACTAATAAAGATTTTTGAAAACATTTTTTTTTTTTCAAAATTAAATATATAAAAATATATGATTTTTTATTAATATTTCTATTAAACTCACGTATAATGTTCGCATTAAAAATTGTTTTTCACAAATTCTTTTGAATTCTTTACTGAAGAAATTTTCCATTCCAGATGACCTAGAACAGAAAGCTTTTTCCCATGAATACCTTACATATATATTTTTTATGTTTTTTAAATTAACTTGTTGCCACCCATGTTGCCAATTCTTAAACCTTTCTATTTTTTGCATATAAGTTTCAAGATCGAGGTCGCCTCAATATAAATCATGCTTATAGCAAAAAATGATAATAAAGGCTTCCTGAACCGCCATTAAAAGCGCATGAAACTAAAATGCAACTAAAAATATATTTAAATGCTTCGTTGTGAGGTTGTTGAATGTATTTAAATTAACATTAACGAGACTTCCACTTGTATGTTTTACTTTAATTTTGTTTTGTTTTTAGTTGTTGTTGTTGTAAGTATTTACGATCCAATTTTAAATTGATATGTTAATATTAATTTGCCCGGCAACGATGACAACCAAAACGTAAAACGTTTAGTTTAAGTTAACGATTTAATAGCAACAATAACATCAATAATAACAAACATGCAAATAAACAATTTGATGAATTTATGCGCAAACAAAAATCAAACAACAACAACTACGTTTAAGAGCATTAACACCTCTCTCTCTCTCTCTAGCGCTGTCTCTCTTCATCTTCGCTTAACGGCAGCTGCTGTACATAATTGGCTAACAAAAAATAAACTTAAAAACACAAGCAAAACATGAAGATAAAAAAAAAAACAAAAACAAAAACAACGTATAATAAAAAGCTCGTAAAGTTTTGTTGGAAGACCCGCCCTTGTTGTTGTTGCTGTTGTTGTTGCCTGTTGCTTGTTGCTTGTTATTTAAACGTTTTCAAATCGCGCAGCGAATGAAAACGAAAGAAAAAATGAAATACATCGAAAGTGAGCATATATGTATATGTATGTATGCAGTATGTACGCTATCTGTATATAACAGCAGACGTATCAGCGAAGCGCGCTTCTCAGTAACTTTGCATGGGACCGAACGTCAAAGCATGCACAGGGTGACAGAGGTGAAGAATGACAGAGATAGATAGTGAGAGAGAGAGCGAGAGCATTGAGCATTGGAATTGAAAATGTGCGAGCTTGTCGCGGGGTCGAGCCGAGTGCGAGTCCGATTGCACACCAGGCGAGCAATTATAAACACCACACACAGAAACGCACCTCTCATCTCATGCCAAACATTGCGATGTTGTCGTCTCAGTTACATTTCAGACAGTTAGTTACATTTCATTATAGCAGAACTTCAATAAAGAGAGGGAAAACAAATCGCATTCAAAGTAAGCACTACAATATATTTTAACTAATTTCAATTCGTTCAATGCTAGTGTATTTTGTTGTCGTTTACTTTATGTTATTGTTATGAACTCGTGCGCATTTACAGTTTTATTTATATATAGTACAACCGGTGTCTAAAGCTCTAACTGTATATGTGTGTGGTTCTCGCTCTCTTATACATAAACAACCAAACATTCTACAATTGGCTCATTTAGCAGTCGCCTTCAGAGCGGGCCGGCCACACACACTCGAGCTCACACTATCAAACATAACATGTTGCTGTTGCTGCTGTTATTATTGTTGTTGCTGTTGTTGTCGTCGTGTTGTCGTCGTTCGTTTCTAATTATACGATAGGTGCGCTACGAGCCATGAAACGTGCGGGGTCTGACCTTCTCTCAAACGTTTAGGAGCTGCCCAACTCTTCGAGTCTCTCTCTCTCTCTCTCGCTCTCTCTACTCACAATATGAGTGTGAGTTTAAGTTTCAGTCTGAGTTTCAATTGCAGGCTTGCATTTTGCCTTTAAGGCATGGCGTCTTAAAATAGTTTTTTTTGTGTTTGATTCGAGGGGATTATTAAATATTAGTTGCTTCTGTAGCGGCAGCTGTTATTAGCCTTAGCAGTTATTGTAGATTTATACACTCAACAAAAAGATTAATGTTTGTGTATCAAGCGGGGATGGAATAACAATTTTTAATAACTATTTATTATTTCTACACAGGAACTGGGGCATTACAAACAAGAATTTCTTGACTCAAAGTATCTTAATTATAATCCCCCTTCTTTTGAAGTGTACGTTTAAGTACTGCCATTTAGTTATTGCATTAAGTTTAATGCTTCTATGTGTTGATTACGTCAAACAAGCCCTCCAGCTGTAGAACAACCGTTCAGACATTCTTGGGCGTCTACAAAATAGATAATGTGGCAATAGATTTGTCATTGAGGTGGACCTGTAATATGTTATTAATATAATGTTATTTATTATATCATATTTAACAATTAGTTTGGTGTTAACTTTGTTGCTTGTTGATGTTATTTTCCTTAAAATGCACATTCAACTTTAGTTTCAGATCAAAAGCTTTCTTCAAGCTCAAAGTTTTACTACAGGAATGCATTTTTTCAATGATCATCTGCCTGATTTGTTGATCTGCCCTCGAGTTATGAATATTTTTTCATGAATAAGTTTTTTTTCTCGATTTTGTTTTCAATATTTCAAGTAACCAAAACAAGTAATCTGATATACTATTTGTCGAACATGTTTGGCATTAAGCCTCTGGCAACATTTCCGCATTTGAAATCATTTTTAGATTTTATAATTATTATTATTTTTCAAAACGCCTACACACAACATCAAAGACTACACACACACAACATCCATTCACATCCAAGTGGATGTGTGCTCTTTTTTTCTTAACTCTATGCTCAAATGTCAGGCTTATTACGAGCCACAGTCTTATCAAGTGGATTTCGAATCTCTACGAATGTTTGTATTTGCGAGTGTATGTATGTATGTGTGTGTGTTTGTTTATGCTTGTGTGTTCATCTTTATGTGGGTGCTTAAGCTCCATTGATGACACGTCATTTCTGGCACAGACATCTTCGTCAAAAGTGTTAAGTCGAGTGAGAAAACCAATGCTGAAGTCAAACTAAAGCTAAACAAGAGTTAAAGGGTCGGAATGTTTGACTAGGAAATACCCTGTAGACAATTTGTATTAAAATATGATGAATAGATGTAAAAGCCAATGTTTATCTAAGAAGTTTTTAGCATTAAATTCTTTTGAAGGAAATGTTCAAAAAGTCTCAAAACCAATATATTTAAAGTTGTGTAAAGTCTGAAAATTCTTGATCTGTGTATGGTAAAGATATCATAATAAATGTTTTTTTACTGCCCCTTACATCAACATGTTGAATATGGAATTTCGCAATTCGATATTTATCGATAACTTTGCTTAAACGTTAAGAAACGATTGATCTAAAGCTTTTTAGCTCGTTTAAACTCTTAATCTCAAACATATTACATATTCATACATATTATCTACGATTTCTTTACCTAGCAAAACTCTCTTAACGCATTGCAATATTTACTGGGTATGAACAGGTCTTCCTTGTCTTGCAAAAGCTAACAAAATAAAAAAGTGTCAATTAAATGTCATGGAAAGCCACTTAGCTTAAAAAGAGTGTGTGTGTTTGTGTGTCTTCTATACACTCAAAAAACTGATGCCTCACCCAATAGACCCAAAAGACCCCAAAAGCACTTTAAACTTTGGGCCACATCCGTTGTGGCTTTAAATGGTGGTGGGGTGATTCCTTTCCCCACTCACTTTGTGACTATTTGTCAAAATATTGTTCATCTATACGAAAATTTTGGGTATTTCGCCAGTTTTGTTGTGGTTCTCGGTTTCTTTAACAAGTTTTTGTTTTTTTCTTCGGTTTTTTTTATATTTTTTGCACAATTATTGTTTTGATTTAAATCAGTCTAGTGACCCAAAAGTTCAGGCTACGGAAATTGCAAATTTAATAATTGAGTACGACGCGAACTGAAGTTAAGTCAGGTAAGAAAAAAAAAAAAAAAACGTTAACTAAACCAAACCAAGGGGGCTTATTAATGCGATAACCTTGGCTGATTTAATTTCTTGTTCGCTAGCTGTGTGATTATCCCAACAACAACAATAACAATAAATACAGCAGCAGCAAAAATCAAAATCAAAATCAAAAAAATAAACAAAAAATAACAAAACTTGCACAATTTCGACACTAAACGACGATCTTTGAGTTTGTTGCCATTTGTTGTTGTCGGTTTTTGCTACTTTGTTTTATTTGTTATTTTTTTTTGGGTTAGTCGCTTGTTTTAAGCTCATTGTTGTTGTTGAGTCTTTGACTCTGACTGCCAGTTAGTCGCATATTTAATTAAGAGATTGAGGCACAAATAGTGTTGAACAATGGTACAAGCTGTTGGCAGCACGAGTCAGCTGCAACTGCAAATAAACTGCAAGAAATATAGGGTTTGACCTTGAACTAAGTTTATCTAGTTTGAAGAAAAAAGTAAACTGTCTTTGATTGGGCCAAAAAGAAAATTTCTGAAAACAATTTTTATAAAAAATTCACAACTTTTACTTGTTACTAAACATTTATTTTTTTGGGGAATTTTTGGGGAATATTGTAAAATTGTTGTTGTTTTCTTGGGTTTTTGTAAAATATATGTAAACATTTACGTAAGAACAATGTTCATAAAATAAAACAAAAAGAAAAACCTTTTTTAAAAAAAATATTTTTTTTTTCAAAATTTAAAAGAGTCGTTCTGGAATTCCTTGTCATGCTTAAAGATAACTTTTTTCCATTCACAAACACACATCTACACTGAAACTCAACTACTTTCTTTTAGCACAAACATTAAAGCTCTTAACAGAATGTCGGAGGGTGTTGATAGGTGCCTACCCAAGGCGATTTACAGGGTATCCTACAAGTTGTGGGTACCGGATGTCAAAATAATGATGTCGCGTGCTCTCGAGCGGGCCAAGTTGTTGAGAATTCGTGGCTACATGGCAACAATGCAATGTGGCAACGCTGTAAGCGGAGAGTTTGAAGGCACACTCATGATACTTGATCTGATGATATCCTGGCTGAAAAATGAGATACCGGATGACTGTCGAATGCCCGAATTCGATGCAGAACAGTTGCAATTGAAACCTGGCTATGGAGAATTCTTTTGCTGTTAACAATGAACTTAAAAACTCATCGAGTTTGGCAAGCATAATAAAAATGTCGCAAGTTTCACGCCAAAAAATTCGTATTTGTTTCGAGTGCATTTTCTTGCCGCATCTTGTCGTAAAAAAACAATCAAAATCAGCCGACCGAACAATATTGAACAATGGATCAGTCGAACTGCTGCTGTGGCTGACTTTTCAAAGTCAAAATCGCGATTGTATCATCAGTTTTTAATATAAATTTTTTCTTTTTTCAGAGATACCCTATAGGCTAACTAGAAGTTTGAGTAAGGTGATGGTTTAGGTGGATGAGAAATGAGTTTTTTTTTTTTCAAGCCTGTGAAGGATATGTATAAGGATAAGGTTTGTTGGCCTTAGTCTGTTCGATCTCAGAAATCGTTAGAGCTGGAAAGCTGAAGCTTCGAATTTTAGTATAAAAATATTTTAGTTTTCGATATTTATCGATATCTGTTAGGACAATTATAAGCTGCATAAACTATTTCAGGTAGATTTAATGTAAAATTAACACTTAGCAAGTTTGACAAAAATATCGATAAATATCGATTTATTTTTAAAAGTGTTTGTATGAACATTTGAATTAAAGCTAGCTTTCACTTAAGGGTATCTTTAAGTTAATACTCTTTCTATACTAAATCATCTCTAACTTGTTTTTAGTTTTTCTGCTTTTTTTTTTTGAGGGCGCGGGAGGCTCGATTGTGACTGACTGTGACTGTGATTTTTGTGTTTTGTGGCCAAAGTTGTGCAGATTAAATAGTCGCTCTGCCAAACAATGAACCATAACGAGTAAAGCAACAAAAAATTGCTGCTGCTGCTGTTGTTGCCGTCGAAACAATCGAATCAATTCATTTTTCTAGGGCGTACTGTGCCACTTGAACGTTGAACTGCAGACGCCCCAATGCTGACTACTGTGAAGGCAACCGATCTTAACTCAACTCGACTCCCAAAATGAAAAAAAAAAATCTTTTGCCATTGTTATTGTTATTGTTGCTATAAGGCAGCAGCAGCAGCAGCACTTGGTCTTGATCGTGCCACAGTACTAGTCATTTTTATTATTTTCAATGATTTTTTTTGTTGTTTTGCTTTAAATTTTTTGATGGCGCTACTTGGCGAATTTCGCAACACTGTCGTCCACCCTCCGCATCGTCACCCCTTCGGCAAATACAACAAAATACAAAGCTCAAGCTGTGTGCTGATTTATGTGCTTTGTTTAAAATGGGAGCAAAAGCGTTCTTAAACGTAACGTCGCCAGGATTATAACGTAACATTTAACAGGCAATGGCAATTCAATTAGACCTAAATGCTGTCAACAGCCGCCAGACCAGCCAACAATAACAGCTGTGAAATAGACAGCCAACAACAAGCGAACGTGTCGTCTGTTGTTGTTGTTGTTGTTGCTGTTGTTGCTGTTGTCTAGCGTGTTGCATAATATTTTATGCATGCAGAGCGACGCTTGCATACTATATTGGTTGCAACATGTTTGCAGCGGCTGCTGCTGTTGATGATGATGCATAGCCTCCAGAATTGCCCCTCCCTAAAAATATACAAAAAACAAAAAACAAAAAACAGACAGACAGTCCTGGCAATGCCGCTTTAGCCACAAGGCATCCAGCTGTGAGCGAACTCGTATCGCTTATCGTCTTGTCTCGTCGCGTCTCGTTTCGTCTCGTCGCGACGTCATCGTCTTTCGACGTTCGGCTCTCTCGGTAAGTGTGTCGAATATTCAAGTGAAAATTTATCGCAGTCACTCACCGCAGTGCGGCGCTTGTCTTGACTATTTGACATTGTGTTGGTGTTCGCCTCATACATGTATGAACTGCATACTCATACTCATACTCAAACTTATACTATGCACAACTTTGATTTTTGCATGTGGAGATTTTGTTGTTGTTTTCGATGTGGGTAGCTTTAGCTGGCTTGCTCGCCTTTTGCCTGCCTTTTCGACTGGTATTTGATTAGAGTCTTGGGTGCTGGAGCCAAAAACTTGTCGTTACAGTTGTTCTCATTGCTGTTGTTGTTGTTATTGTGGGCTCTTTAAGTCGAACAATTACATTTTAAGCGTAGCACAACCTTGGATACCGTTATATATATATATATATTTCTTGCAGTTGTTGGGCGTGTGTTCACGTCGTCGTCGTCGTCTAGTGGGCAACAAATAACACAGTAGACATTTTTGACGTAAAGTTCTTAACGTCAAACCGAACAGAACGGAAAATTGCTGTTGGGCTATAAAGTGTTTAGAGAGGTTAATAAATGTTGTTGGTTATTAAAAAAAAAAAAATAAATAAAAAAATATTTTAATATATATTTTTAATAAATAATTTTTTACAAACTCAAATTTTTTTTTCATAATTTAATATTTTTTAATATCTCACAAATAACAATTATAATAATATCAAAAAGATTTAAAAATAGTTAAAATAGTCTTGCTCAACTTAAGATTGACGCATAAAAACTGTAAAGGTTTTTAGTTTGAAACAGAAGTTGATCCATTCTAAGTGGTGTGGAAAATGTTCATTGGGTTTCCTTTGATGGCTAAAAGCACACCGCTGGGCTTAACACGATTCAGCAATCTGCAAAACGTCTCGTTGCCTTCGACGTCTTTGGCAACAGTCGCAAACCGATCGCCATTCAGACCAGGCTCAAGCTACAGCTAAAACTAAGACAAACAGACAGACAGACAGACAGACAGACAGTCAGATAGTCAGACAGGGGCCGAGCTAAAAGCGAGTCGACCACACCCGCACACTTCATTATTTTTATGTCGCCTGTGGTGGTACGATTTAAACGACAACAACAACAGTTAGAAGGCAGCACATTTGGGGAATGGGATTCGAGGAGACCAGAGAGACCGTGGCACGACATTCAGCGACTGAGAGTGCAAGAAGGGGGAGGGACGGGCGGGCTGGTGTAGCAGCCCCAAAAGCAAACTCAAGAAATTAGACGCATTCGACGTTTTGGAGCGAGCGACAAGTCAAAGAGTAGCCAACTCGGCTTTAAACTAAGATTCAGTCTTTGAATTTAACTCTGGCACGGGCTCTAGCCAATACACTTGCACAAAAGATATACCATGAACTTAAATAACGAAATACAACTTAAACAATTTCATTCAATTTATTTCTCAAAAATATTTTGTTTGTTTCTATATTGTTAGAAAACGGAATTTCTATCATCAATTTATTTATATCCTATTATTAAAAATTTAAACTTTTTATTGTTCATCGAAATGTCTTAATTATCAATTTTTTTATTTACGTATTATTTTTTAAACATTTTAAGTATCTAAAACAAAAAATTTTATAAAACCTTTAAAAATTATAATTTTGAAACTTTTTTTTGAAAGCTTATAAGAGAATTTTTATTCATCAAACATATTATATCTCAAATACATGAACAATTAATTTAAAAATTATTTTTTTAATTTTTTGTTTAATATTTTCGTATATTAAAAAATGGCAAAACTTTAACAAAAAACATTTTTGTTAAGCTTATTGTAACTGAAAGTAAGAAATTTATTTCTTTAAGTGCTTATCCAGCTTTGGCTTTGGATATTGGGTATTGGGGCACGGGTGCCTTGTGCCTTGTGCCTCCTTGCACATCTCATGTTGATGCTACAATTGCCGGTTGTACGTTTGGTTTCATTTGGGGTTTTGGCTTTAGGTTTTTTGTTTTTTTGCTTTTTTTTTTGTTGCTATTTTGGGGGGATCGTGCGCCAGCGCAAATGTGCCTGGTGGGGTTTGGAAATTTGTAGCGCCCGACAGGAGAAGAAGAAGAAATAAGGCAGCTGCAACTGCAACTGCAACAAAAACAACAATTATCTACAATTACAACAACGGCAGTCAGCCAAAAAGTCGTTACTGAGCCTGTCCAAAAGAGTTGTTGTTGTTGTTCGAAAATAAATACATATATATATATAGTATAGTATAGTATAGTATAGTATGTATATGTAGATATGTATTTATTTAAGTACGCCTTCTAATGCGCTCGCTGGCTTTTTCTCCGGCAGACTTCAATGTAATTTATCTTGATGTTTAAATCAATAATACGTATAACGCCATCCATCCAAACTTTGTTACAGCACACACATATAAAGAAACATTATATATATATGCACTATATAATTTAATAGCTGTTGTATCTGTTGTTGTTGTTGTTGTTGTTTGATTATTATTGAAATTTTCAATATGCTGCCTGCTTGCTTGCGGAGTTTATTAAGGCACGAACCGCATTTTGAGCGACGAGCGCGCTTTCATAATTATTGCCATAGGCTTGTGATCTGGTTTCGAGTTCTGTCTGCCTTATTGCAACTGCAACTGTATCTGTATCTTTATCTGTATGTGCTTGTGTATGTCTGTGTGAGACGCGACTTTGCGATTCTTTGGGCGTCTTGTGTCTACACGCCTGCCATTCGTCTGCTATTTGCTAGCTGCGACAGTTTTTTTTTTTTCAGTTTTGTATTAATATTTTTTTTTCGGTGCCTCAGCTATGATTCTATTGTTCGAAGAGCTGCCGGGGGTTCTGTTGTTGTATTTTGTTTAGTGGGCGGCCGCGGAATTGTTTCGTAATTGTAAAATATGTTGTCATGCGCCATTAAGTTATTGTCGTTGCTCGTTTAGATACGACAAATGTGGTACAGTTAGCTTTGGGCTTAGTGATTTTAATAGAGTTGTTGTTGTTGTTGTTGTTGATAATTGAATTTGTTATGCTAAATGTTAAAGAACTCTACAAAATTGGAGACTTTCTGGAAATGATTATAAAAAACTGTTGTACATCGAAAGACAATCGTCTCTTAGTTATGTTTAGAAATTTGCAGTATTTGCAAAGTCTACACATTTGGAGAGTTGCAAAAAGTATTAATATAACTAATTAATGAAGTGTTAGCTACCTTTACTATGTTATTCGTTGCTATTCAGTACTTTTAAAAAACTCTCCACTTTATGATATTTGCTCAATTTTAATATATTTATGTTAATTGATCAGTTAAATAGTCATAGGCATTCTTTTATGCAGCTTGCGGTCATTATAAAAAAGTCTCCAATTTTGTAGAGTTCATAAAAAGTGCCATATACGAAAGATTAAACACTCAAATAGTGCCTAGCCATCATTAGCGCTGACAGTGTTGCTGTTAAACCACCTCTGCCGCCAGCTCCACTGTGCGTATGAGTGCTGGCTCTGCTAGTTGCGCATACGCCGCGCACGCCACAAGCACGCCGGCCAACAGCGATCGTATTTCTGGCTATAAAATCGAAAAATCCAAAAAAAAAAAAAAAAAATAACGCCAACCAATGTTGCACCGAATGGGCAACCAACACATTCACAACGACACCGGCACGTTTTAGTGCCCATTAACGAGCAATTGCAATTTAAACTGGATCGCTCAGTTAGCAATTTGGAGCGTTGGTTTTATGCAACAGCATCGCAGCGTTGCAGCGTTGCAGTTGCAGTTTGTGGTATTTTGGACAAATGTAGATTTTTGTTGCCGTTGCCGTTGTTGTTGTTGTCGCACGATGGCGACTTGAGTTAAGTTGAGTTGAGTGGCCTGTGGGCCACCAAGCAGATTCGATTGGGACGGCCTCAGTGCCAGCAGCAGCCGCAGCAGCAGCCGCAACGTCCGCCCCAACAACGCCACACGTACGCGCCAAGGCGTGCATAGATTGTTGTGCTAGCGGTTGTTATACCCTGTAAATTTCGATAAGTTGTTGTATGAGGATGACTCTAAGCTTCGATCAAATATGTAACAGCAAGAAGGCATAATGAGAATCTAGAGTATATTTGGGTTATTTTCCTGGATTATTTTCCATTTAAGTTCATAGTTATGGGTATCTTCTGGCTATTCATTCCCTATAGTTATTACTGCTTGGCGGTTGTTGGTTGTTGGTTGTTGGCTTACAATGCATTTCATCAGGCCAGCAGCTGGCTTAGACACACTCTTGATTTTGTGGCCTCTTAGATTATACGTTACGTTTTCTGCGTTGCGTTCGGCTTGGACCAAAACCAAAAAGATACATAGATACAGATACTTTATAAAGAGTGTGTATGTGTGTGTGTGTGTTCGTGTGTTTGTTGTATATTTCTTTGGCTAATAGCAAAATGTTGGCTATATGGCCCTGCTTCGTTAGATATAGATAGCATTCGATTTTTGCTTAGCCGGCTGCTGCATTTGTTGCCGCTGTTGTTGTTGTCGTTGTTGTTATTGTTGGCATGCCTTCCTTGGCAGATAATCAGGCAACAGGCAAACAGCAGGCAGCTTGGGCACAGTTTCTGTTGTTGGCCGGATGGCCGTGTTGCTGCTGCCGCTGCTGCTGCTTCAGTTGCTGCGCCTAATGCAAAAATTCGATCAGCTGCATTTTCAGATCTCGACCCATATTTTGTTATACATATACATACATACATACATACATGTGTATGTGTATATGTTTAAACTGGTTTCGATTTGCATACACGTTGGACGGACGCAGGAGTGCGATGAGTGTGCTTAGTCATATTGGGCGGCCATTAGAATGCCGCCACAAGTTTGTGCGGCTACGGCTGCGGCTTCAGTTGCATTTGCAACAAACTAGGCAAAAGAACCTTACGATTCGAATCGACTGCTTATTACACTGATGGGCCTAAGTTATTTAAACATTTAACACAAAACAGGTGCTTGGAGACTTTAAGATCTTGGCAGTTGTTGTTTTACTTTTGAAAAAGCTTTCAGAATTATGAAAGAATATTTATTAAAGCAAACCAACGTCTTTGAGCTATATAGTTTATTTAATTTATATTTATAACTCATCTTTTGATCATTTTTCTAAATTTTTCTAAAGAAAATTATTTAAAATTTGCATGATATTTTTTTTAATAGAATAATACCGAATAATTTACTTATGAATATCAAAAAACTTTTAAAAAAGTATATGAAGATATTTAAAAATTTTTATCTCAAAAACTAAATATTTTTTTTATATTATATATGTATATATTTTCTTTCAGTTAACATTTTTTCATAAAAATACAATAGTTTTCATTTTGCTTTTTTTCTGAACATTTTTATTTTTCCAATTCTAGTTAACCAATAAAAAAAAATTCCAAATCAACTGTTCTTTAAATTGTTCATCATAAAAATAAAATAAAATTTCAGCAATTATGCTGGCATAAAAAACAAAGGCTTTAACTACAAGTGGGCGTGGCTCCAACAATCACTCAACAATTTACAAACATATATGCAACAAGCAATATACTCTTTGTTTCTCTTTCTTTCAAACATTTTTGTTTCTGTTTTTTTTTTGTTTTTTACCACATTCAGGATCAGCGTATAAATAGCAGTAAAAAGAATATCCATTTGGTCCCCACCTAAACTAGTTTTCCAATGTTTTTTAGAGCAACTTAGACTTGCCGCAGCTTGCCACATTCGTTTCGTGTGTTGCTGCTGCATTTGTTGTTGTTGTTGTTGTTGTCGTCGTCGTTGTTGTTGCATGTTGCAATCGATTGCGAAACGAAATGTGCGACCCACTGCGACTAATCTTCACTGGCAGCAGCGAGCGTTGGGCAGGCACCATCAAATACCAACAACAACAACAACAACAACAAAAAGTCACTGCCTTTAAACCAAAAAAAAAAAACTGTTGTTGTTGCTGTTGCTGGCATTGTTTCCTTGCTTGTTTGTAATTAAGCATACGTCGTGTGGCACATGGGATGCCTGGGCCAGAGAGCCTCGTCCGAAACCGAACAGATACTTTCACAATTTGCAGTTGGTCAGCAACAACAACAAGAACAACAACAACAACAGTTGCAACAACACTCGTTTGCCATTGTCGACTACTTCAAATTGTAACACACTCAAATTCTAAGGTGTGCCTCCGAGACGGCCATTTAGATTGTGTGTGGAACACAAGCATTATCTGCAACCTACCCTCTTGCTCAACCCCCCCCCTCTTCCTCCTCCTTCCATAACCCCACACCTTCCTTATGTCTGTGTTTGAGGTGTTCGGCGTGTGTTGCTGCTGCTGCGGCTGCCGCTGCCGACAGGGAAGGCCAAGAATTTGTCGGCTAATAGAGAATGGCGAGCGCACTTAATGATGCCAACTTTGTATAGCAAGCCAACATGTCTGTCTGTCTGTCTGTCTGTCTTTCAATAAAATAACAAATAGAAAAGAAAAAAAACTAACAACAATTGCTGCAATCAAGTGCAACAGTTGTCGTCGAACCAAATTTTTCAAGCTGTTGCCGCCCTAAGGAAATCAATTGCAACAAAGTAAGCACAATTAAATTGCATTAAAAATTATTATCACATATTTTTTACATTGTTTTTTGCTGCGTTGAAAATCAATTTTTTACTATCATATTTTTGTGGAATTTTGTTTATTTATTTATAACTGATCCATCTATTTTTATAACACTTGAAATGATAAAATAGTTCGTAAATTTGTTTACAATATTTTGTTTTCAATTAAATAAAGTTCATTTTCATAGTTAAAAAAATAGTTTGGCCCTGGTTTTCACTTAGTATTTATTTAATTAAAAGTTTTTTATATTATATGTATATAAATTTAATTATATTTATTTATTTTCAAACATTTTCATTTTAAACATATAGCAATTTATTTTAAATTTAATAAATATTTGATGTACAAAAATTCTTCATATTGTTTTTTTTTTTTAATTTTTTATTTGAGCTCAATTTAATAATTAAATGTATAGATTTATTGTTTTTATTATTTAAAATTAACTTCGTTATTTATTTATTTTTGGATTACGCATTATTTGGATCGGATTAAAAATAGCATATTTAATTTTGCAGTTTAAAAATCATTTTCATATATTATTCTTGTAATTTTATCAATTAGAACATCAAAAATTGGGCAATTAAAATGTATGCCTTTCGCGACACAAAACTTGGCTAATGGCACAAAATTTCATAATGGCAACCGCTTTTTAATTAATATTTGCTAAAAACACGTTAAGTATACTGTTACTTAATTAAGCGAATGCATCGAAAAAAAAATACATCACGTAGGTCAAACTAAGATTGCCAGACATTGCGTTACATAAACCAACAGTCGACAACGACCAGCGATACCAACAATCTAAATTATTGATTTTTGTTTATGTATAATAAATATAAAGAAATAAAACCAAAAAAAAATAAATAAATTCGAAGTCGTAGAAGATACGTAAATGTTGTTCAACTATAATTTACACGCAATGCATAAATCTTGCAACAAAATCAAAAAACACACAGCAATGATGTTGTTCCCTCAAAAAAAAAAAACAACAACAACAACAACTACTCTGAGGCGTATAAATAAGCCATAAGCAATTTTTATTTTTTTTTTGTTTTTTTATGATCGCTTCTCAATTAAACAAGCCTAGCAATTGATTTTGTTGTTGTTGTTGTTGTTAATGTTTAGGCAGACTGTCAAAGACAGGCATCCATATACACTAGATCTGTCTGCGACTGTCTCTATCTCCTTCTCTCTCCCTCACTCTGTCTAGTTATCGCTGCCAATCGAATGCTGCGTTTGACGCAATTAAATTGTCACTTTTCGTTTTGTTGAGGCGATATTTAAGTGCACTGGTTTTACTTGAACCACCTTCTCGTTGTTGTTGTTGTTGTTGTTGTTGTTGTTGTTGTAGCAGCGCGACATCGACGCATTGCTATATAGTATACATATATATCGACAGCGCATGATCTGTCGCAAAGCATAACAACAATTTGCCGCCTTCCTTAATTCTTATCGTCACCATAATAATAATATTTGTTTTTTTCCACATTGGCAAATTCTAGCTAATTATTTAATTGCTCTACACTTGAACAACTTAACATAAAAACAATTCTTAATGTTGTATTTTATTTTAAATTATATCAGCTTATGCTTTTCGTGTGTTTGGACATTTTTATTTTAATTTAATTTGGTTGTCAATAAAATGTAATAAAATGTTTAAATTAGTGTCATTTATTTAAGGTTTAAAGCAATTTTATTTAATTCTTTTTTGGAAGATTTATTAAAATACTTTTTGTGTAAAAAAATGCATAAATTTTATAATATTAATTTTTTTTCATTTAATTCTTTTTTTAAAGATTTTTTTAAATACTTTCTGTATAGAAAAATATATAAATTTTATAATCTTAGTTTTGTTAATTGTCAAAAGTTTTTTTAAGCAAAAATCTTTACTAAAATTATTAACAAGAAACCTTTGAACATTTAAATCAGTTTAAAAATAATACTCAAAAAAGGCAGATTAATAATATCAATAAAAAATATGTTTATTATATTAAAAATATTTAAATTGTTTTAGATTCACAAATAGCACAATTTAGTGTATAGAGTTAAGAGTTGTTTAACTTAACTCGCTGGACAGACATTTTAACCGCATATATAAAGTTGCCCTCAGGCTACTTAAAAGACAAACAAACACACATGTGCACACTTGTTGCCACACAATAAAAGCCAATAAGCCAACAATGGCAAAAGGCAGACTCAAAATGAAAAAAAATGAACAAAAAAAATCAAATATGCCGTCGGCCATTTGGAACGCAGTTAGAGATGTTTAGTGGGCGCTTTTTATGGGCGTTCAAGATTTAGCAGTTTCTTCAGTTTTTACTGTTGCTTGTGTTTTTTTTTTTATTGCCGAAGATCGCCGACGGTGGCTCTAGACGCGATTTTAACGACTACCGAATTCTGTAAGAGGTTGCACAGCTTGTCTGTGTGCCCCCAAATGATGAATCATCGCAAAACTTGTACACTTGCAAATAAAAGTTGTGAAAAACAAATTAATGCGTTTGTTAACTTTCGAAAACAATTAAATGTTAACTGAGCCATTTTATGATCCAAAACAATTTGTTTGTTTTCGGAATTTAACATTTTACACAACTAGAAAAAGTTAATTGAGAAATGTTCTACTAGCCAAAAACTCATATGATTTGCGCTCAGTGTAGCGCAGTCGTGGTGCATCCATCAGCTGGCCATTTAAGCGTGGGTGAAGTTTAGTTGGCTTTTGTTTTGAACTTTTGGGCTGTTAAACTCGGCATGAAGCTGTTAAAAAATTTGTGCGAAAATTAAGTTGGCCTAATGACACTTCACAACAACAACAACAACAACAATTGCATAACCCCAAAAACGAAAACGAAAAGGAAGAAGAAGAAGAAGGACAATTGGCTAACACACGTGCAAAAGAGCAGCTGTCTCGATAAGAATCGTCAAAGTGTATTTGCGTTACGTATACGACACGTGTGTTGCGCCTATTGTTGGCAAATCGAGACCATTTCGTACACAAACTGTAACGGACATACATATATCAAGCCAAAGCCCACGGATTACTCATTCATATCCGCAATTGTGTAATAGACAAGAGAAAGAGATAGACTGAATCCAGCCAGTTGTCCAAGGAGGAGATGTCTGGGATGTGGACGTGGATACCAGTACACACACACACACACACACACACACACTCTCACACACAAACTCTCCACGCAACCATTGAAAAGTGAATCCAGCGCCCAGCTGTCCAGCCAAAACGGCCCAAAAGTAAACCAATTTTTACAAAATATTAGAGCAACAAATTAATGACAGTGCAAACAACGCTTTATAAACTGAGCTACACACAATGAAAACGAAGTGCACATACTCTTACAAAGTTTAAAAATAAAAAAATTATTTTACTATGAAATATTACACAAGATCTATTTCATTTTTTGTTTTAAATAATAATTTTATTGGAAAAATTCTACAAAACATTTTGTTTTGGGATTCTTAATATATTTTTAGGTAGTTGAGATAAAAAATTAAACACTTTGTTTTATAAGAACTTTTTTGGATTTGCAGTCAAGTTTTAATGAGGAATAATAAAACTTCTTTAAAATCAATTTTTTTTTATTACTAATATTTATTTTCAGAAGGTTATAAGGTTTTTCATTTAAAATGATTTTTTTTTAGAATCTTTCAATTTTTAAAATTTTTTTTTTATGTAAGTTTGAGCTCTTCTTCCCACCATTTTCTTCTTGGCCAGCAAACTCGAATTTCACTGCAAAAGACAAAAATTTTGTTAGACTTGATATAACCGCAATGATTATAGAGTATAGGCAACTACGCCTGGCGACTTTCAATTAAAAAAGAAGAAAAAAAAAAAAAAACAAAAACAAGAATGACAATCTGATGTCGTCGACGTTGTCGTTGTTGTTGTTGTTTTTGTAGCCTGTTGCTTGTAGTTGTTGCCGTCTTACTGTTTGTCGTTGTCCAAAGAAAAGCAAAAGCTGCTGGCCTGCAATGCATTTGAAGTCGTTGTTGTTGTTGTTGTTGTTGCTGTCGCCGTTTTGCTGTTTGTCGCAAAGTTAGAGCCAAGCCCGAGACCCGCGTCCAAGTCGCAGTTGTGGCTGGAGTCCGAGAGTTTTAGTTTGAGTTTGAATTTGAGGTCCGAGCAATACAATTTACTAGCTTAGATGCTTGGCATGAATAAATAAAATAGCAAAGCACATTAACGCCCCAACTGCAGCTGCTGCTACGGCTGCTGCTGCAGATGCAGACCAAGACCCAAAGACCATCAAAAAAAAAAAGTAAAGAAAAACTGAAAAAAAAAACAAAAACAAAATAGAAATAAAGGCAGGCTGGCGAAACTTGAATCACCGCAAAAGAGTTTAAAAAACAGCAACAACAAACCGGACCGATAGATAGCACCACCACAGCCGATCAAAATAACAAATGTTGCGCCGACTGAAGCAGCGTCGCGACGCCAACAGCGGGCACTGCCTCTGCAGCGCACAATTACAAAAGGAGCAAAAGTTTGACGGTCCAGGCAGCGGGCGCGAAATGGCTTTAAGCAAATTGACGCCGCTGCAGACCAAGCAACACACAAAATGCCATGGAGCAGCAGCTGAGCAACAACAACAACAACAACAGAAAACACCAACTGCGAGTGGACCGCAGTCAACATAATTTTTTTCTTCTACTTTTTCTATTTGCAATCCAGTCAAGGGTGTGGTGGCGTCGCTGCCAGCTTTGCTGCTTGCAGTCGCCAGTGGTCGATCGGCTGGCTGGTCTCGTGCACACCAAAAATATATAGAAGAGCGAGAGACAACAAAAACAAAACCACGAGTCACGCTCAATGCGAAAAACAAAAGACTTGGGCAACAAACTCGCTCGATGCTCGATGTGCTCTCGCCGTCTCTCTCGGCAGCGGCCTTTGATACAATTTTTTTTTTGTCTTCTGACTAAGCGACTGTCTGACAGCTGTGCGCATGTGTGTGTGTGTGTTTGTGTGTGTGGGCACCCGCCCAGGCAGCTGTGGCTGCATTGGCTACTGCCCATAACGGCGTTGTTAGTAAAGCAGGCATCGACTGCGCAACGTTGACTGCGCTGTCTATTACCGTTAGCGCCAGCATTGCTCTCTTTATGTGGACTCCATTTGTTCGCGATTCGTGAAGGCCTCGGATTCTCTTGTGCCGTTCGTCGTGTTCTCTATCGTTGTGTTCTGCTCTTTCGTTTTATTGTTGTTGTTGTTTCTGTTGCCATTGTCGCTATTAAAAGCAAAAGTTTGCAATTAACAGCGAGCGAGAAAATTGTTTGTGTTTGTTGGATATCACATGTTGCACTGGGTCTTTGGGGCTGGCCTTTTTGTATTTATGCAACACGACACATAACATGAAATATTAGCAATAAATTTGTAAATGATTTTTTTGCTTCGTTTTCGGTGGTGGTGAGCGGAAAACCAAAAACGATATGTGGGCTGGCACTTGTTACAATTTAATCAAAATGGAAATTGTACACCAGAAAACAAAAAACGAAATAATAAAAAACAATGCCCAAAAAATGATTGCAACTTTTGCAGAGGCCGATTACGATTTGTTTGAGATTGCGTTTCGAGATTAGCCCCATATACATATATATACTTATAGATATGTAAATGTTTATAGACAATGGCACAACTGCTATAAATATTTAACGGTATTTATAAATGTATTTTATGCTTTCTATTACGCAAATTTCAAGATTGACAGCGAAACAAATATAACACACAGAAAAGTGAGAGTTAATTACTTATTAATTGTTATGACTTTTTGACAAAGTCGATTTTTTTTCAGTGTTGTTATGACTCGAATAAATTTGTTAATAGAAAGCAATTTATTGAATTTATATCATTTTTATTTTTTTGAATAAAATAATTTGGTAACAGCTAACAAATTTAAAAAGCTTTAAAATTTTAAGAGATTATTGTTAGCAATACAAATTTCTTAAAATTAAATATTCGTGTTTAATAAATTCTTGAAAATTACCTTATAATCATTTCATTTAAATTAACTTAGGTACTTTAAATTCCCATAAATCAATTTTTGTTTTTTTTGGATTATTTTTTTTTTTTTTTTAGAGCAAAGTACAACTTAATTTATTGTCTTGAGGCCGACCTTTTAACTTTGTATTGTTTTGTGCACTGCATTTTGATTTAAATTTGCCTTCTGTCAAATTGTATTTTTTTTTTCTTGCATTTAGGTTAACATTCAAATTGAATCTAATTTCGTTAGGCGTCTCTTTGTGGCAGTTGCAATAGGTATAAGTATTGTTAGCCCATACAAAAAAAAAAGGAAAAAAACAGATTTAGTGCAAACTTTTTGGTGGCGCTGTGTTGCAGCTGTGCGACTTGTTTGGGCGTGTTCCTTGGTGGTCTTTCGACTTTTAACTTTAACTTTAAGTTGAATATTGTCTCCCGACTATTTAGCTACTCTATCTCAATGTCAGCTTGTTGTTGTTTTTTTTTATAAATAATTGTTATCTATCTGTTCAGATTTAACGCATCAAATCTTGCGACAAGTTCTGGCCTAGGAATAAAAAATGAAAAATGCAAAAAACAAAAAAATGAAAACACGACGCATAAATAAATTAGAAAGTCAAAGTCGACCTCTAAACTTTATCTAAGTATATTGCTTGTGCGCCTCTGTGGTAGATTGTTGCATATTTTATGAACAACAAAAACAATAACAAGAATAACAACAACATCAGTTTCTAGTGCACAATGAGAGCTTTGAGTGCGGACCACGCCTGTAATTTAAATTAAATTTGTTTTGCTATATTAGGTGCCGCCGCAATATGTTTTGTCCGATGCACAGGTATATATATATATATATAGTGTATATCAACATGATATAGACACATACACGCAGAGAAAACGGGTGATAAAATAAGTTGTTTGTTTTGTTTATGATTCGTTCCAAAAAATCATACAAAATTGAAACAAAAAATATTTATATATTTTATAAGCTGCAAATTAAATGCTTCTGACCAAAAAAAACATAATTTATGTATATATACATAATAATAATATTTTAGAATTTTTTTTGTGTAAACTTCCTTTTCGCTAAGTGCACATTCTCGTACTCTTAACAAAAAAGTATCCGTAACTAGGCGTTGGCTTTTTTTTTTTTTTTTTGCTGACTGACCGCTTCAATGATGAGTTGTTGTTTTGTTTTTATTTTTATTATTATTGTTGTAATATATATTTATTCGCGTTATAGTTTTTTCCGTCTTTTATTTTGTTGTTGTTTTTCGGTGTGTATTTTCTATTTGTTTTATTATTATATTTTTTTTGCAATTTATTTATGAGCTTCTCTTAATAGTTGTAGAAATGTTATTTAATGGGCATTTTCGACATGAAATCCGACAGACGACAAATGATTTATAACATTTTGCATGCAGAGCAAAATGTGTCAGAGTTTCATATACACACACACACACACAAACACACACAGATATCGTTCGACTTTGATTGGATGGAGGAGTCGGCGCCTCAGTTGACAAAGCCGGAAAGTGCCGGACAGTCGACCGTCGGTCAGTTATTTAGCTGTTTTATTTAGTTGAGCATTTGCAATTAACCCAACTTTTCTGTGTGTGTGTGTGTGTGTGTGGGCGACCCCAGAGACATATCTGTTCAGTTAACGGATGCAGGAACTAATCAACTAGAAGTTAACTAACTGTATCGGCTATTTGCATATTATATGCAATTATTTAGGTCCTATGACGATTATATATAGGGTAAAATATCACTTGGATATTTTTCTGGGTTTTGTATTAAATTATAATCTCAAGTCCGTTTGAATTTCTGGGAATATTTTCTGTTGTTCAAAGTTAAATTTATTGTCATGAATGAATATAATGTTCATACCTTCTTTCCAAGTTTCTATTCATAACTTATTATGATAAAAACCATAAAGTTACGAACGCAAAGTTAAAAGAAATGTTTGAATACTCTAATACAGTCGAACTTCCATATGATTTACGGCGATTTCTATATTAAAAATTGATTTTTAGAACATTGTATTAAATTTAACCAAAAAACCTTTTCTATCTTACGAAAATTCTCAATAACAAAGTTTTTTGTAGTCCCCTTGAGATTCGTTATATACAAGTTTGACTGTACATTAGATTTTCTTTAAAATTCACCTTATACGAATAAATATTTAAATCAAGATGTTTTTTTTTTTTTTTTTTTTTTGTTATTTATCATCAATATCTATCAAATTTGTCTTAATATTCAGCAAACGGCAATTGGCATTTGGCTTAAGTTAATTTCGCTTGTTTATTTTATGATATGGCAAAAAATAACTCATATTACACAATTCCTGTAAATGCAAAATGCTTTTGAATCGAAGAATGCAATTTGGAGAGTTTTTCGTTTTACAGCTATGTTCATTAGGTTAGTTAGACAGATGGATGGACAACAAATACAGATCATAAGTGCTGCAGGCCCCATTTACAACAATCGAAGATGATGATGATCATGGAGAAGAAGAAGCCACCAGAGAGAGAGAGAGAGAGAGAGAGAGAGAGAGGGCAATCATCTAAGATGCCCAAGTATCTCAAAACCCCAAACTCCTAACTAACTAAATAAAGAAAGAGGCCTTCGAGTGCAGTTGGAACTACATAAACACACACATACACACACACACACATTCACGTTTCGATATTAAGGAAAGGAAAGCACAAATTGCCAATCCGATGCGATTTCAGGAATTTAGCATAGTTTGTGGCTTTCATTTGCATTCAATTTGGATTTGGCATTCGCCAATTTTTTTGCTTTTCTTCTTCTTCTTCTCTTCATTTTTACTGCTCGTTGTTGTTGTTGTGGTTGCTTGCATTTTATTGTCATTTTACGTTGTTGTTATATGTATGTCTGGGCAACAAAACAGCAACAGCAACAACAACAACAATGGCAAACGACAACAATAATCGACAACAATAATAGTAACAACAACACACGAATGCCACGCGCCTACTTATGTTGCCATGTGGCATGTGAAGTGGAGCCACAGCTACGTCGCCGTACCCCCCCTTTTACCCACCCATTTTCCAGAAACCACACAGAAATAAACGAGCTGAAGCTGCAGTTTGGAGTTGGAGTTGGGTTTTGGAGTCAAGAGGCCCAGCCATGCTGGAGCTAATGTGCCTTAGATAGCTTCACATCCCAATGCACCAAATGCACTGCAAAAAATAGGGTAGTTAGTTGAGTTTCTTGTGCTAAAAATGTCTGATGAAGTTTTTGGAACTCAATTACTAACAACAAAAATTTATATTTATTTGGTTTTTTTGATGGTTTTTATTTAAAAATTATTTGGTTTTTTTGGTACAGTGTTTCAAGCCGCTGATGGTTTGTTGTTGTTTGGCGCTGGTTGCAGTTAAATTGCAAAACACCTTTGCAGCGACAGCAAAACCGAACCGAACCGAGCCAAGAAACAGCCAGGCCAGATAGGATAGGATAGGAGATGCTGATGGAGTCACAGATGGGGCAGCCAAGCTGGCAAGCAAACACCAAAAGACCAAAAACAACAACAACAACAAAACTGAGCCACCAATATGTTTGGCGTTGTGGCGTTGTAAAGACGACGATGGTGTCCCAAGTCTGTCTTTCGTGTGTTTTGGTTTTTGATCCGTTTTAAGGTTGTTGTTGTTGTTGCTGTTGTTGTTGTTGTTGGCCAGATCTATGCACTACATAATGCCACATTGGGATGATGTTGCTGACACATTGGGTTGCTTGAAGAGTTTTGGACCAGAAAATTTGCTTTAAACCGAGAACAAATTAAGTAAGAAATCATGGGAAAGAAATATGAAAATAAAAAGATAAGAATAGGCGAGAAAGACAGAGGAATGGATAACGATAGAACGTGAAAGTGTAAGAGGAGGATGGAGAAATAAATAAATGAAAGACAGAGAGAGAGAGAGAGAATAAGTCTTGGAAAATGAAAGAGCAAAATCTACAGACAGAAAGGCATAGAAATCAAAAATAAAGAAGAACTTTTTTTTGAGAAATTTAGAAAAAATGGCTTAGTATAAGGAAAAACCTTATAAAATATGGTCAATTTTTAGTAAAATTTAAAATTTTGTAAAATTATTCATGCCTTGAATACTTTAAGGAACAAGCTTTCCAATACAAACTGCTCTGCATTAAATTGCAAGAACAACAAATAATAATAATAATTAAATAAAAGTGCTGGATATCAAACGTCCCTCGTTTGCTATGGATGTTGTTGTTGCACTGCTAGAAATGCGCTGGCTTTTGTCCGTCATCATCATCATCATTTTTGTTGTTGTTGTTGTAGTTGCTATAGTTGTTGTTGTCTTGACGACCGCCTCCTCTTTTGCCAACAAGTTGAGAGAGCTCTGGTTTTGGCTTTGGCGCGCAATCGCTTCAGATCTCAACTGATAGAGCAATGATATACAAGTGTGTGTGTGTGCTGTGTGTGGAGCTGTAGCTAAAGTTGCACCGACCGAGCGACAGACAAGGCGCAGGCGCAACCTTAACTTGGCCAACATACTCCAGTTTGCAATAACAACAACAACAACAATAAGTGTTGCCATTTTTGGTTGCTGTGGCGCTGAGGATGGAGTTTGAATGTGGAGCTGGAGCTCTGTGTGCTTGTGCTTGCCACGTCGCTCATGTGGCAACACATGATGTTGGTGGAAATTTATGTCATCCCTTGTTGTCGTGTTGAATCTTACGATGACATTTCAAACATAATTTAAGCCCACGCATCGGGCCATCAGAGAAGCAAACACACACAAATGTATCAAGCACAGCACTGAGAGAAAAATATAATGAACATAGTTTATTTTTACTATTTCTTCTTTGACTTGGAGTTGTTAGTTATTTTTGTACATTTTTCAATAGATAATCAAGTACTTTTCTATAAATATTTTCTGACATCAATTTAAAGTTGATTGTGTTTTAAGTTAAGATGTTTAATGATTTAATATATATTGAGATATCTGTGTATTATTTTTCTTAAAATCTAAAACCAACAATCTTACATAAAAAGACAAAACAAAAAACATTTAAAAACTATAAACTTGGTTTTTTCAAAGACTTTCGATGCTTTACTTTTTTTAATTTCATTTACACTTAACTTAAAATACTTAATATATTTTTTTAAGTGCACAAACAGTTTTTTTTCCTTACACACACACACACACTCGCTCGCTGTGATAAACAATTGAGGCTCGTAATGGGTGTTGAATGGCGTGTGTTGGCCCCAAAAGACATATTCTGTTGTATGTGTTATTGTTGTTGTTGTTGTTGTTCCTTTGTGGCATTTTGGCAACGGTGACGATGACACCAAGTCAAGATGAAGACAACAGAACCAACAACAACAATGATGTCTGGCGATAAATTTGTTGCATTGCGTGGATGTGGAATACAAAAAAAAAACTAAAGCAAAAAAATAAAAATGGCATGAGGCGTGGAATCGTGAACAAATCGTCTGCATTGTAATTTAATGTATCAATTGCTTTGATTTGCCAATTTCAGTGATCACTCGACGCTTCTCTTTCTCTTTCCCTCTCTCTCTCTCTCTCTCTCTGTGTGTCTCGGGGGCGACGACAAGCGGCACGAGCAGCGCTTCAGCTGATAGACTCAAGACCTCAAGCTCAACAAAAAAAAAAAAAAAAAATATAAAAATAGCTGTGGATCTTAAAGTTGTAGCTGGATGTTGTAGCTGTTGCTGTTTTGCTGTTGAACTGTGTAGCTGGAGCAGCACTTGGGGCTTGATTAGTGTGATTTAGTTACAGGCCGTGTGCCAGGCGCATGACACCGGCACAAGGCAAGGAGACAGAGCTATGAAAGATACCCTATAAAAAAGTAGAGTAGAGACGAATGAAATGCTTTTGTTTATTTCATGATTTATAAGACTATAAACGTTAATTTATTGTTAGTATATATATGAAACTAAATATTAAAAAAATAAATGGTTAAAAAATAAAACCAAGTTGATAAGACTTTAGAGTTAATACCTGCCAACTTTTCTTAACAGTAGTTCTGATATATATTTAAATATATCCTATCCAGAACAGTATTTATTATTTATTCACACCCAAGTCATTAAAGTTTACAAATCTTTAGACTGGTTCTCAGAAATAAACAAATAACTATCAGAACCAAGTCAATTTGTTAACTTCTTAAGGACATATATTCTTATATATTCCTTAGGATTATTTTAATTCCTAAAGCTGGGTTTTGTTAAGGCTGAACCACATTTAAAATAAATATATCGGCTCAGTTTCGGACAGAACTTAACTTAAGACTAGACTAACTTGTTTCCATCAAAAAATTATCATCATTAATGGATGTTTTAGTTATGGCCGATACTGTAACTTTATCTCCTTGAAACTCTAATATCAAATATTTCAAAATTATAAACATACCCAGTTTAAAACCGTCTTTAACGACCTAAGGATTTTTATTAAACCCTAAATACCCTTTGATGGCCTTTTTGAAGATAGAGTATAAGCATTCGCAACTCGATGAGTTCGAGAAGCAAATCGCCGTTGGACTTGAACGATGCTCTTGTTGCAGTTTGCACAATATTTGATTCCATCTGCAAACTGAACGAAGCTCAAGGAGAACGAACGGCGGCTAAACTTAACTGGACTCGGGTATATCGGGGCTGACCGAATATACTTGGGATAGTGTCGTAGTCGTAGTAATACTCAATACTTGGAGACCCGGGGCCGGTCCACTGTGCGCAATTTGCTACACGAAACTGTGCCACAAACATCCAACTCCAACAACAACAACAAAAGCACCCAAAGGTAGCACAGATGCTGCCGTTGTTGTTGTTGTTGTTTGTTGCATTTCGAAGTTTGCTGCATTTGTTGGGTGCTCACTTAGTTCGTTTGTAGGAAATGAAAACATCTGCTGACTGATTGCCCCCTGGTTGCAGTTGCAACAAACAATAACAATAACAACAGCAACAGCAGCAACAACTCAGCCCAATCACTCAGCCAAGTTATGAACAACAGTTAGACGATGATGCTGCTGCTGCTGCTGCTGCGAGGGCCTCTGTCTATGTTTGTGTGTGTGTGTGTGTGTGTGTGTAGTGTAGGTCTTCATGGATCAATGGGATACGCGTGATGTCCTTCGGCTAGATTCCATTGCAGCGCTTTTCACGTCTTCCGTTGACTGCTTTGATTTCGTTGCCATAATTGTGCCATTAGCTTGCAGCACAGACAGCAAGACGGAGAGAAGTTCAGCAGACTCCATACCAGACGGAAGACACAGAGAGAAAGAAATGTGCAACAAAACTCAACTATATGTATATTTCACAGGAAAGTTTTTTAAAACTATTCTACAATCATTTCTCAATAATAAATAACGTGTAAGCAACATTTGTAGCTTTTTGTAGCGTTTTTTTCTAAGTGTATTAGCTCTTGACTTGGCCAGTTGTGGGCCAGCTTTGGGGCGCCTTTGGCTTGTGTCTACATTTGCATCCGTTTCGGGGGGCCGTCTTTGCATTTTGTATTTTCATTTTTTCGAAAGTCACCCAAGATACTAACACAGAGATACTTAAAGCCTGCTGCCAAAGTCTGGCAGCGTTTAACGGTTCTCGCTACTTCGACTAATGTGCGCATTGATGCGCATTTTCTTGGGCCAGGCTTTAAGCCACATTTGAAACAGGCAACAGGGACTTGAACTGCAGATGGTTTTTGTTGTTGTTGCTGTTTTGGGGCGTGTAACTGGGCCATTTGTGTAACTGGCACATAATCAACAGTTGCTTAGTCAGGCTACTTCGTCTGTCTGTCTGTCGGTCGGTTGTAGGGCCATAGCTATGTTATTTTTGTTTTCTAAGCATGCTCGTTATCATAATGTGTTGTGCATCATTTTTTTTTTTTCTGTTTTTTTTGGAGGCTGTTCCACATTTTCCTCATCAGAAGCTTGAAGTTTGGTTCGAGTCGGTAATCAGCGAGTGAGGTGTGAGTGACCTGAATTTCAAAATCATTATTGGGCACGAGCAAATGGATAAGCGATTTCCAGTGATTGTTTTCTGAAGCTAGATAGTTTTTTTTTTTTGCGCTTGGCTTGAGGATCAAAGGCTGAGATGTTGCAGCCTTGAAGCAAGCATGAAATCATCTTGATATACATTTTTTTTAGTTGAAAATCAGTTCGGGTATGATTCCAGTATATGTATTTTGAATATCTTGCAATTTGCTTGTGGGTGTTAAAAGCATAAAACAGATACACAGCTTCGGTTACTAATTTGCTGTGGTGGTGGCAGCATTTTTACAATGTCATAAAATTTGTTGCTTAATTAACAGCAAATGGTTTTTTAAAGCAGCTGTAAGGCACACGCTCGTGGCTTGTTCTAGCTCGTTTAATGAATTATAAAAGCGTTTGAGTTTCAAATGATCGCTAAACTACTGCCACCAAATGGCAGTTAGTAAAACTTTAGTTCGAAATGAAAAAAAAAATAAATAAATAATAGCTTCGTTTAGATACTTAACAAAACAATATTCCTAGTTTCGATTAGAAAAATCGATTTAAATCGAACCAAAAATTAACTTTTCATAAAATAGTCAGAATCTGTTTTATTAAATAATCTTCCACTTGGCTATATCTTCTTACGCAGTAAGCCAAAGATTTTGTAGCTCCAAATATTGTTTTTAAATGCCATTGACCAAAAGCCAAAAGCAATCGAATAATTGGCCAACATACGATTACTACACACAAATATTTCCAGACTCAAATTATGCCTTCTTCAATTAACGCCCAAAGGCCAACACAACAAAAACAACAAAAAACTAAACCAAACTAACCGACTAATATGCCACATCTAGATTCTGTCGGGTGAGAGAGGGTTAAGGAGTTGGTTGGGTGGTTGGGGGTTGGGGGGGGGTTATCTCATTGGAATGAAGGCAATTACCAATTATCCACTGTTTTCTACACAAATTTAACATAATTTGGCCAGTTTTGCGTTCAAATTTGTGGCACACAATTGTGTGGAAGTTGGCTGTGGTCAGGGCCAACCACGCGCCACCAACCATTCAAGCAGACGAATATGACCGAGAAGGGGGGATGGGAAGGGGGGGCTTTGAGTAAGCCAAAGTCTCTACTATGTCGTAGTCTCATATTCAAGCCAATTGTGGCGCAAAGTCGAAGATTATTGTTTTGGCTACCAACTGCCAAATGTATTTCGCATAATCGAAAGTGACCGAACCGCAAAATATTATTTGACTGATCTATTGTGTGTGCGATGTGTGTGTGTGTGTGTGTGTGGCAGCAAGAGTAACGGTCTCTTTGGCAAAGTGCTGTGCAATAGTTTTTGGGTGGTAATCCACACGGTAATTAAAAATTTAACGATAAGATAAAAAAAAATAATAATAATTAAAAGTTTAAGATTTTTTTTTAAGATAAAGTTGTTAAGTAATACAATTATTACATTAGTTTAATGATTGTAAAAAATATTTATTTTGATAAGCCTTTTTTAATTCTTCAAAACTTCTTACAAACAAACCTGAACCAATTTTATCGACCTTTGTATCATCCATTTTCTTTCTAGGTGTATTGGCAGTGCACTGCTTTTGCGCACAGGTTGAAAATTTTGGCAATAACAAAACAACAACAAAAACATATATATATATATATTAATGATTGATGCCAATAATACAGCTTAAAATTCAGCTAAGAAACTACAAAGCAGCCCCAAATAAAAGGCAAATTGAAACAAAAGGCAAAAAATGAGCAGATGAAAAAAAAACAAAGACAAAAATGAAAAGTATTGGTAGCAGCAGCAGCGCATAGTCGTATTAACCGCATTTCGCCGAAGGCGTAACACACTCTAAACCGGAAGGGTAATTAACTCGCTTTGCCGATCACGCCTTTGCATTCAGAGCAAAGCAAAGCAAAGCAAAGCAAAGCAGATGGATGGATGGATGGATAGATGGATACGAAGATAGATAGATGCTTGGATGAATGAATGGGTTTGGTTACTTGCTGTTTTCGGTAATGCTTTGGATATATTAAAAAGCTATAAGTTTTGAAGTTTTTTGGTTTCTTGTGCTGAATGATTAATAATAAAAGCAAACTTCACACAGGCAAATGATGTTTTGGGGCGCTGCCAGGATTGATGGGTGTATAAAGTCTTCTTTTATGCGCTAATTTACAGTAGATGAGCTTTTTTAATGACTTTATTATGATTGCAAAGTGCTTGGGCCAATGTGGTTGGTATCGTATAGCATTACGAAATTGCCTCATTTAAATTATTTGCTCAACAATTTAACAAAACTTGAGCTTGATTTTATAGCTGTGCTACTGAAGAAGTTGTTGTAGAAAATCATTTATTTTGATGTGATTGTTTTATTTATTGATTTTTCAATATATATTCATAACGATCTTTCAATTTCCTTCATATACATATACACATACAATATATACTAGTAAACGTTAAGTAAATGTTATAAAATTTGTTTTTGAGAATTGCAATAATTAGCACTAAACATATTTAAACTTATTCATATTACATATAGATTTATATATCGCATTCAAAATATCCTTGCAATACATTTTTATATATTTACTTAAACATATTTACATATTCATTCTTTCAATTTACAGCATTCATAACCAAAAAACGTTCGATTAAATTTTAAACTAGAATTTAAGTTTATACTATATATATATATAAGATTGGTGTATACAGTAAGAAGTTTATATAGTATATGCTCGTGATTTTGTTGTGTGTATATATATAGCTTATAAAGATTACAGAAAAAGTTTTACATTTAAATATATCAGCGATTGAAACATTTTATATACGATTTTTAAGTTTTGTTTATTGATAATTTTATTATTAATTTATAAATTTATTTATTTTTTTTTTTTTTGCTTACTTCACCGTCTTTTCCATTGATTGCATAGCTACAACAAGTAGTAATTATTATTCAATTTTGTTTTTAGTATTCAGTTATATATGTATATAGTATATATATCTAGAAGGAAAAATGAGAACTACTTAAAGATAGGTTTTCCCTCTTGGAGGCACGCTTAAGTAAAGTTGGTTTTTTGTTTTTGTTTCGTTTTTATTTTTTTTAAAGTAATATTTTTTCATGCTTTTTAAGTGCTCACTGCAATTGTTTCAGATGTATTCAAAGTCTGACCGTTGTTGCTATTGTTGTTGTTGCTGTTATTGTTGTTGTTGTTGTTGTTGTTACCATTCGAATGCAGGTCCTTGTCAAAGTTAGCCGATTGACGGGTCGATACCGACAACTGATCATCACTGCAGGCATACTCCTCGGTATCACCGTCGGCGCCACCCAAACTCGTCGGCGTATAGACGCGTTTCATGAACGATCGAATGTCATCGAAACAGGCCTCGTCCCGATCGTTTGCCTCATTCGAACTGGGCGAATCGTTGTACTCGAAGCCACCGGCATCCGCTTCATGCTTCTTCAAATGCCGATCGAGATTCGTTTGCTGGCCAAAGCATCGATCGCACATGTGACAGCGAAAGGGTCGCTCCTTGTTATGGATGTTACGCACGTGGCGCTGCAGGTTCGATGAGATGCTAAATGCACGATCGCAATACTTGCACGTATAGGGCTGCTCGCCGGTATGGGTGCGCAGATGTCGCGTTAGATTTGCCGAGCGTGGAAAGACCTTGCCGCAAAACTTGCACGTATAGCGATCCTTGAGTTTGCCATTCGAATTGCAGGCGCCGGTGGATGGTCGGACTGCTGCGGCAGCTAGGCCAGCGGCGCGCAGTGCCTCGTGGAAATTATGCTCGGGCGGAAACGGCAGATGACGCGAGCCGCCGACGCCGCTGCAGCTGCTGCTGCCAGCGCTCAATGGAGCAGCTGCTGCTGGCGACTTAAGTGACTCAAAACCTGGCCGTCCGCCCATTTGGCCTAAAAAATGAAACGGCTGTGTGGGAAAACGTGAACGATACAACTCTTCTAGCAACAGTTGCGGATGCAGTTGCCTTGGACAGGCCATGGCTGAGGCAGCGGCAGCGGCTGCAGCTGCTGCAGCATTGGCTGCCACAGCACTCTCCGACATGCTGCTCAACTCGCCACCGGTACTTATTGGCGGTGAGGGTGAGGGTGTCGGTCCGGGTGAGGCACTTGCACTGGGCGCAGGACTGCTGCCACCCTTGTAGGATTGACGCGAGGTGCTGCTCGATTCACCGGAACTGTGTTTGGGTTGCTTTGCTGGCGGCGCCAACAGCTCCACTTCATCGTCTTCCTCATCGTCCTCATCTTCGTCGGCGTCTAGTTCGGGCGTCGGTTCACGACTGAACAGTGAGACAGTGGCGAGCGGGGCGGCAGGTGTTGTGGCAATGCAAAGGGAATTGCGACGCTTGCGACTTATCGATAGATCCAATGGCAGTTCGGCGCTACTCTTGTCGACGTCTCTAGCCATTTCCGTTTCAGCTGGCGGTGGCGTGCTGATAATATCAATCGATTTCTGTTAAGGGCAAAACAAAAGGGATTTTCATTGAAGTTGTTGGTTTATGATATTTTCATCAACTTACCCTATCATTATCATTATCGATATCATTATCGTTATCGTTGTCATTGTCTTGATCGGCTTGCTGAGAGCAACTAGCTTCGGTTTTGAGTTCCCTTTTAAGCTTGCCAAATTGCTCCTTCTTGATTGACTTCAAGTTGAGTGTTTCATAGCTCAATGAGTTGGACTCCTCATCGGAGGCCTGAAGTTCCGATTTGATGGGTTTGCGTTCCGGTGTGCCGGACTCTCGCTTCAAACGTGGCGACTCTGTCTTCATGCTCATTGCTGCCTGCAACTGTTGCTGGAGACGAGCGTTGGGCGAGACGAGCGGCGCCAGGCTGCGACTCATATCGCCCAGCTGCTGTGGACTGGGAAACATGTGAGGCATAGGAAAACCGCCCGCCTGTGGCAAGCCAGGTGAAAAGAAATTGGGCAAGCCGTAGTGTGGAAATCCGGCAAAGAACGACGATGTTGGACGCACCATGAAAATGTGATTTGGTGGCGTTGCCATGGCTGGACTATCCGTCTGATGTGCTCCTTGTGGCAAGAATATTCTTGGTGGCTGTTGCTGTTGCAAGTGTTGTTGCTGCTGCTGCTGCTGCTTGCCGTGTGCGTGTTGCAGGCGATTGTGTTGCTGGCTGAGAGGAATATTGGACGTATCGCAGAACTTCTTGTGCTTGGACAATGAGGTGCCTGTACTGAATCTGGTGTTGCACTTCTTGCACTCGATATTCATGCGACAATCGGCGTGCATACGTTTGTGGCGGCAGAGATTTGAGAATTGCGTATACGCCTTGAAGCACACCTCGCAGGCAAAGGGCTTGACGGAGGAATGAATGTGCTGATGCTGCTTGAGGCCCGATGAGGTCGCAAATGTTTTACCGCACTCCGGACACGGATGACTGCGAGCGCCGACGTGATAGGCGCGAATATGACGCTGTAAATTCGATGGGTCACAGAATACCTGTAAACGCGCAATAATAAATAATAATAAATGGATAAATGAAACGAATGAAAAGAAAACAACAAATACAATCGGAATATATCTCAATGAGTTACTGTGACTTTTAGTTTGAAGAAAAAGAAAAAGAGAGAGAGAGAGACAGACCGCACTACCTTAAAAAGCTGTTGTTTCCAGTGCCAAATGAAATGAAACTGAAATTAATCAATCATCATGGCTATGGCTGTATGGCCCCTAAACGGATATCTATCTCTGGCTACAGACATATATGCGAAGCTGCCTAGAAGACAATTGTGAGCTTTACTGCCGTCATACCACCGTACCGCTTTAAAAGATTACGCAAAGGTAACAACAGCAGCAGCAACAACAACAACAACTATAACAACCACTCCACCCACCTAACAGCAGCAACACCTTCGTCAATTATTAACATCAATTGCTACAATTGTCATAAGCCTGACCATCCCTGATACCTTCACCCCTCTACCCTTGTTCCCCCTGCCCCGATACTACGGGTAAGCTAAACCGTGACTGTTTCACTCTAAAACTGGTGACTGGGAAAGCGAGTCTTGAAACTATCAAACTTTGTTTCCAAACCTTGAAGCTTATTAGTTTATGAAACTATGTTCCCAAAACAGTGACTGTAAAACTGTTACTTTTATAAACCTCAACTGTGCTAGGTTCTCTAAAAAAAAAAACCATAACAAAATAACCCTAAACAATAAGTTATTATTGTGAAGCTCGGAATATTTGAACTTTAACAATTGAGCCACAAAATGACATTCATGTTTAACCAATGCACAAACTGTTAATTGAAATAACGGATAATAGAAAAAGAGTTCTCAACATCATTCTCATCAAAATCACGCATATTGCTTTCGTAAATCCTCTCGTCACTGTGACTTTACTGTACTGCAACCCTAGTTAAATCCAAAGCTAAAGCTTTGTGTTGGTTTTTTTTTGTTTTTGTTTTTTTTTTTGGTATTTTTGGGGGGCTAACGCAATGACAGATCGAGCCATTCATTTTGGCCTAGGCAAAAGACAAGTAAAAGAAGAAGAAAAAGAAAAAGAGTTGTAGCAGTAACGGGCAAGGGGACAAGGGGGTGGGTACCAGTTTCAGTTTATACCCACTTCAAACTTGATTTCGGCCCAACACAGCTCCACCCGCACCGCTCTGCCTTTTACGAAACTGTTATGCCTAATCATGCTGTCATAATGCGCTACGAATTCATATCAAACGATGATCGAGCCTCAGCCTTTTTTTTTTTTTTTTGTTGTTGCAAAGACAGAGAGAGAGAGACACTAAGTGGTAGAGAGAAATAGAGAGAGAGAGAGAGAGACCCCTTTCCCTTCTCCTTGTCTAAAAGACAAACGGTGCGACACAATATACAAGAATAGCTCGTGCTATAACTACATCAAATGGATTAGATTCAACTACCTCTCCAAAAAGGCGAAAAACGGCCACAAAAGACAACGATGGTGTTACAACAACAACAACAACAACAATCTAAAGTTTCATAGATTTTGTATATTTCAGTGTAGGTGTTGTGGCATGCAGCAGGCAACGAGAAAGACAACGCCGATGATCGTCGTCTCTTTGCTTTTGCTTTTGGCTCCAGCACTCTTTTGGCAGAAAGGTTTGCCTTATGGAATGCGATTGTCTGGGGATGTGAGCCAGTTGTTGTTGCTGTTGCTATTGCTCTATTGTGGCGTTAGGCTACGTACGTGGGGTCAGCCCCAACAGGCGTCTGGCAAGTAGGCAAAATGAAAGAAGATCGCTAGGTAGATCTAGTGCAGCCGGATGGTTCGTTGTTCGTTGTACTCTCTATAAAACTGGTTAAAAAAGAGCAAAGCACAAGTCAACGAATTCAATTTTGCAAACCAAAAAAGTAATATACTAATTACGACTTGAGGCAATGGCAATAACGACTGCAAAATCTGGAAGATTAATTCACTTTGGCTACTGTTAGATTGGTTTTGAAATGTGAGCTTTGTAAAAGTCGTACTTGAGTTAAGGAAACGTAACTTAAAAGTAGCCCAACTTAAGTTGGAACAATGAAGTGAAGACCTCAATGCTAGCCAAAGTTGCCTTTAAGGAAAGATCCTTTACATTGTAGATCCCTCCGCTCATAACCTTCGTTAAGCTTTAACTTTCCACTCACACACATAAAGCAGATACATTTACCACAGATACATACCTACATAGGTCACTTGGCCAAGTATGTAAAGTATGTTTTTGAATTCCAATTGCGATGCACAATTTTTTTACCAATTCCATGTGTGTTCCCATTTCAAATGTGAAGTGAAGTGCAGTTGAGCGCAAATGGAAGACAACAAAAAACATGTTAGATCCGTGGCAAATCCCTTTGGTAACGCTTTAAGCCGCCTGCTTAAAACAAACTGAAAGCTGACAGCTGCAGATACCCCCAGTCTAACTGTGTGTTTTTTTCTTATTGTTTTTCCCCCGTTAACTTTTGTGGCCTGTCAATGCTGAAGGTCCAAGCGAAAGTATTGGCCTTTTATGTAGCACTGTCCGTTGTTGCCACCGAGTACTTGCCCCCACAAGATCGATCATCATTTGTTTAGTGGCCTCAGTGGCTCCCGTTTATGTCGCTGTCCGAGCAGAGTAGAGACAGTGGAGAGGAGGGGGGGCAAGGTTTGGCTAGGGTTTGGCGTCCCTTGGCTCTACCACAATGCGTGCTACTTACATGCCACCGTAACAATTACAGCGCGCTAAGTAAACTAACTGTAATGCAGCGCGTTGCAGTCCGATCGATTGAAATACCGTTGGAAATCAAATTAAAAATGTAAATGGAACTGATTTATAGGGTAATAGGCGATCCAAAGATACCCTTTAAGCAGACTGAAACAGTATTGCTTAGTGGCAAATATTATATAGTCGATATTTATCGATAACAGTTATAAGGTTTCACATTAGGCGCCTTGTACTTTCCCAAATTTCTCAGAGAAGCTACATGGAATCCTTTCTCCTCAAGTTTTAAGAACTTTATACAACTCTGTTTATTGACTACTGGGTATACATGAAGAAGAAGCAAACGAAATAGAGGGAAAACCCAAAAGAAAAAGCTTTGAGTTAGGTTTAGGCTTGGTCGTCTTTTGGGCTGGCTTACTGAATTGGTAGCTAGCTGGAGGGCTGCCTAGCTGGCTGGCTGACGACCACAAGATTGTAATCAACATGCCATTAAAACATCTTTGCAAGCGAGGTTCGATGTCGATGTCGATGTCGAAGTCGAAGTCAAAGTCGAGATGTCGATGACAATGACGAAGTGCTAGGCATGAAACGAATCGCTCGCAATCGAATCGAATGCAATGGATTGACTTCAAGAAAGACTTCTTCTCCAACTCCAACTGCTGCTCTTCCCTTTTTTATTTTACATTGGCATTCAAATGCAGCGCAAAGATGTACAACAACAACAACAATAACAAAGTTTGTTCATTACCCAAGAGCAATTCAAATGATCGCTTAAGTGTTTCGGATGAGTACACGCCCTAATTTTGTATTAACCCAAGCGCGTGCGGCAGCAACAGCAGCGGCAGCAGCAGCGGCAGCGGCAGCGGCAATTAAGTGAGAAGAGTAACAAGGGGTAAGAGTTGAGCTTGAAGGCAAAAGACAAGTATGTAATCGCAAAGAGGTTTTTATATATATATATATATAACTTTTTAAAGTTAACAACTGAACGGCCTGCGGCTATTGATCTGCTTGAAATCAAAAGTCTTAAGGTTGTGTACCACCAGCCGCAAGACCTGATACAATAATTAATGACCTGTTACTTGTTGAAACTCACACCTTGGAAGCCTTGAGAGAGTTTGTTTTTCGTCTTCTTCTTTCTTTCGATCTTTACAAAGAGTACCAAAGCTACGATTCCTTTGGCTAGCTCTGATAATCCAGCTTTTTATCGACCAATTATTTCAAGGAATCATAGGATTAATTCTCTATCTATGCTTAAACTTCTTTACCTAAACTTTACTTTCGATACCTTTTATTTTATATTTTTCCTGCTGCTTGAAAAACTTTTCTCTCAACTTTCTTAACTCTTAAAGAAAAACTCATTTAAATATATTTTCTTAACTTACCTTAGAACAATTCTCGCAGGAATATTTGCGTATATTATTGTGGGCTATAGCTCCGTGTTTGATTAGCAAAGGACGATGACAGAAACGCTGGGCACAAAGTTCACAGGGAAATTCACCGCGTTTGAAATGATGGGCGCCAACTAAATGATCATCCAAGCTAGAATGAATAACAAAAAATACAACAAAATGAATGTTATTAGTATAGTTTTTTTTCTTTTCTTTTCTTTTTGATTTTCTTATCGGTATTGCTGTCATCAGCAAATGAAATTAGCATTTTATGTGGCAAAGCTCTCGCCCTCCCTCTCCCTTGTTGCTGCTCGTGGCGACAATCGACAGCTTTGAATCAGCGTCATGTGCGTCAATTCACACGCCCCATACCGATTGCTGCTCCTTTTGTTTGTTGTTCAACTATGGGCAACGCCCACACACCTCTAGTGAGTTCACCCCCCTGCCCTGCGCTGCCCTGCCCTAGTGAGTGAGTGTGCAGCTCCCTGGCGTCAATTAGTCAAATGATGTTCAATATTTAATATGCCAGCTGCTGATAAGCGATCGCGTCCTATGCTGCAACAGCTGCGGCCAATGAGTGTCCTCCAATGACAGGTACCCCCCAACTCCTATCCCCCCAGTTTGTCCTACTGTTGTCCTTGATTGTGGAGCACACACACGCACACACGTTTATATGTTGAGTGCGATGATTATCAGTGAGCAGAGCGTGCGCGTGGGAGGAGCAAACGTCGACAAAAGGCGGACACATTTTTAGCATATATTTTTATTTCGATTCATTTCATTTGTTTTGTTTTGTTTTGTTTTTTTTTTTTTGAATACCCTACAGCTAATTGTCTTTGGGGTTTTATTAAAATAGTTCAATACGAATCTGTATTAATGTAGAGATTTTTTCTATTGGTCTCAAAAGTTATTTTTAATGTCATTTCAATAGTTTAATACGAAAGGGGATTTTTATTTAATATAATTTATTTTTTATGAATTTTTTAAGATCCAAACGAAATGAAAAATAATCTAAAAGTCAGTTATTTTGAATTATTAAAGGGTATCTAATAGTTGGAGTACTTTTACGGACTGCGCTCTGCTCGCATTTGTAGTTGTGATTTTTTGTCATCGGCATGGAAGAGTTGACTGGGCCAGTTGGCTCTTGTGCCTTTGTTTGAAGTGTGGGCGTTTGTTACAACAACAACAGCAACAACAACAGCAACAACAACAACAATAACAATAACAATAGCAACAAACTCTATGCATGTTCAACATCAGATAAATTGCAAAGCCTGACGGACTCAGAGACACGCAGAGACATCAGGCAAAGTAATCGAAGGGAAGGGGGCAAAGAATAGGTTGTGCGCCCAAATAGCTTCTCCTTTCATTGCTGTTTCTCATCTAAAATTCAATAAATCACACACAAACACACACACACACACACACTAGCAGTGATAAGTGTTACTGGCCACCCACTTGCTGCCTGGGCAATAACGGCTTCTCTCTACACCTTCCCTCAATGGAATCAAAGCGCACTTAAGCACTTCAAAAACAGCAACAACAACAACAACAACAAACAAAAAACACATCCGAGAAATGTAATTTTCATGTTGTTATTATTGTTATTACATATGCAAAACATTTGTAAATATTGTACAAAAGTTTTGCATTAAATAAACATCTTTTAGTTAGCAATTAATATCAATCTAATCGATGTTATAAGTGTCATTATGCTAGTAAATAAATTGAACAGTTTATAAGACGATTTGGTTCAAGAGCTCTCAGGCGAATTCATGTTTAGTTTTATGAATGGCAGCAATTAACAATATATATTATGAGTTTATTAAAAACATATTACAGCGAAATTTCTCGCAATAAAATGTTAAAACTTATTCAATATCAACAAAATTCAAATAATATATTAAAGTTTCCTTGTGAAAAGTAAAAGCCGGTTATATTTACATGCTTTCAGTACGGCTTCAATCAAATGTAATTTCGATTTGATTTATTTATGTTTATATCGATTAGTTTATTGTTATTGTTATTGCTTTACAAGTGCTTAGAATTGATAGCACTTCAATAAAAACTCATCTCAATAAATTGAAGCTTGAATCACTTGTTTTTGTTTAAGCTCTTAATGTCAATTCGACATAAAAATCACGTAAATTTAAACAATAAAATAAATAAATAAATTTAAGAAAAAAAAATACCATTTCGTTTGCCACAACTCTCACTTTCAAACTGTTCGAAATAGTTTTTTGTTTTTTCTTCGTCGGTTCAGTGGCAATTTTATTGGCTCAACTAAATCAAAGTATTATCGCTATCAACATTTAATTAAGATCGCCAAACATGCGGCTCGAACATTTAGCATCAAATGGGAATAGTTTTTTTTTTTTCGGTTTTGCCTCAACTCAATAATAAAAGTTTGGCAATGCGCCTAACCCATAATTCTTTGGGTAAGTTGGAAGCTAATTGGCAGCTTGTTTTCTGTTTTAACATTTATAGGTTTTTCGGGTGAAATCAAATTTGATTTAGATTATTGTCGCTGATGGCGGTGTGAATTTTTTGCAATTTTTAAATGCCAAAGCAATTTGGCGATCCCCAAAACTAACCAATCTGTGTTGTGCGTTTTGCAGTTCGTTATATAATCGTAACGTAATAATTGTTAGTTTCAGTTTCGCTTACTTACCGTTCTAAATCCGTATAGACATTATCACACACCTCACAGCGTATATCGAAACCGTTTTCGTCGTCCGTAAAATCGTTATCGCCCTGACTGTTTATCGATGAGTTTTTCTTCTCTTTGGAAAATTCGTCGCCACTGTAAAAGCCTGAAAATTAAGGAAGATAGTTAAAAAGTTGGGTAGTTGAAAGATTTTCTTAGGTTACAAAATGTTTTCATAAAAATTTTTAATGCTTAAAAAAGTGAGCTGATTTTGAAAGATAAAAATATTTTCTCAATATAAGTTTTTTTTCTAAAATTTGTGAATTTTTGATTTGTTATTTTGTGATTAAACCTAAATCTTCTTAAGGATCTTTGACTTCATCTTTATTATTATTAATAAATTAATTTAATTAATTATCAAATTTTTTTATAAATATTTATTAACTACATATTTTTCTTTGCGAAGACTAAAACATTATTTTAGGATCTGAAAATATATTATTTTAAACATTTTTAATATTTATTTGCATCCAATTCTTAACACTTTCCCGAAAGATTCACCAAACTCACACTTTAGTTAAGACTTCTTTACACTTTAAGCTCTTCAATTGAAATGAGAATCGAGATGATATTCCAAGTGGTATATATATGTATGTATGTGTTTATATGGGTTAAGTAGTTGCAGGTAACACTTGACACAACCGTTCGGTTTCGCGTTGGACAAACAAGTGTGTCGCCGTTCGAAGCTAATGTTTTTTATTTGCTCGCTAACAATCTGCGGAAGGACTCAACCCAGGACCCAGGACGCACTGGCATATGACCAACACACACACTCACACAGGAGTAAACACGCAAACACTTAACACAAAATTGGTAGCAAAGGCTAAAAATGAAAATCGTGTGTGCACTCATTCATATAGATATATATATAGTAGTAGTATATGGAATATCTGACGTTGAATAGATAATTGTTGCCGAATTGAAAGTAAAGCACCCCCACACATATAGGGCAGAGCAGAGGTCCTGGCCATAAAGGTCCTAGTGGCAAGTACCAACACACTCAAAGCCCAATGACAATTCCAAGGGGAAATGACAGACGACTTTTAGACGACGCCGCGACGTCGGACGACGCGTCGTTCGGACGACAGACGAGCTGTGTGCGTCGTGAACTTGGTCAACCACCGCACAGGTGAGCCAAGTGCAGCAAAGAATGCAGCCTAAGGGATGACAAAAATGACCAGAAAAGATTATGCATGCAACAACAACAACAGCAACATAAACACATTCATTTGCGAAGGGGTCGCTTCTAGTTTTTTTTTTTTTTTAGCGGTTTAGTTCGGTTCCGTTGGACTGATTTCGTACCAAAAGTCATATAGCACCTGAGGAGTAAGAGGCATACACACACACACACACACACAGGTGTTGCCTCTCAAGGCAGTTTGCACCCCCTCAGGGGTGACTTGATGAATATATTGTATATGCTTCTGTGCAAGTCTATAATTGCCGGGTCTGTGCGTCTATTTAGTAACTGTTACTGTTGTATGTTTCGGGTCAAAAGTTAATTTTCAGTGCAATATGCTCTAAAAAACATACAGAACGAGGAAGGAAGGGGGAGGCGGGCAACAACTTAAACATCCGACAGGGTGCTCAAGATTCCCACGTCAAGTCAAGTCAACCTTATGGTCAAGTTGTTCTTTTTTTTTGTTGTTTAGGAAGCGTGGGATATGAATAGGGTGGTAGGGTAGGGTTCTATCTATCTCTTCTTCGAGGTCCGGGCGTCAGCTGGCCCACAGATAAGAATAGCCTGAGAAAATGTTGGTAGAGGTGGGTAGAACTAAAAGAATAAAAACCATTTAAATATCTTTTCATATAATATTTAACTTTATAAGTTCCTCAAGCTCGATAAATATCTCAAACTTAACATCACTCAACCCTCTAATCACACCAAAAAAAAAAACTTCCATTCTCACTTCACATATTTTGTTGTTGTTTACTTTTCTAAGCATTCAATTAAGTTTGCCAACAAAAACGCCATTTGTATAGAAAATTCTTGACTAATCAATCTATCAAAAAAAAAATTGATAAATCACACCTCCCTGCCACACACACACACACACACACACATAGCTAACATCAATTTCTTATCAATTGTAATATCTGCTCTCCCCTTTTGGCTGTTTTTGTTGCACGTAGTACATATGTGCAACTCAATCCTTTCACGCCTTTCACCAGTTGCAGCTGTCGTGCCGATATATCCACCTGGTAGATTGTCGATTGATTTACTCCTCAGCGCTCAACTGGCTGACAATTGAATGGAGGCGGGTTTTTTTTTTATTTTATTTTTTTTTTTGCTGCAATCAGGATGCAAGACAGTGAGTGGAGCGATTGGAGAGTGGTGAGAGGGGTAAGGGAATGGTTGATTCAATGTCTACATCGTTTGTATGACCCTGAAACGAATACGTTTTGCCGTGCCGCGCTCAATCCTAAACAGAAGCCAAAAACTGTTGACAAATGATTGATTGAATTATTTACACCTTACAACTACTGTAGCAAATATCAAAGTTAGATCCGCCTGCTAATCGATTTGGCAGCAAGCCATAAGTAAAATAAAAAATACAAAGTCAGAAAAAAGGGTTCGGCTTTGGTTGAATATAAAAAGTATATATAAAAAACCATACCAACAAAAAACAACTCCTAATGATGCCCAAATTGACACACGATGATCATTTAGTTGAAAGAAGCAGCAATGGTTTTTCGATTCTTCGATTTTTTTGATGGTTTTGGTTTCGGTTTGTAATACTCTACCATGTGGGTTTTGTAATAAAGCTGTAAGGTTGGTATTGCATTGAGTTTATAAAGAAATCGACTTGATAGTGAAGTCAACATCGAAATGTAGCAAAGTTTGTCTATCCATCTAATTTCCAAACTAACTGATCTCGGTCAGTTTTGAAGCTATCTTATTGAAACTTGGAATATATTCTTTATTTTGCATAAGAAAGGAAATGTTATGAAATTTTCAAAATCGAAACACTATATTATATATATGCCATACAAAAAATAGCAAGAAAATGGATGATGGGCTACTTATTTTTCCTTGATTCTTTCAGCCTGTTCTGCAAGAGTTTGAGCAAAAAAAAAAACAAATTTCGGACAACATCGAATAGTTATCGATAATATCTATCGTTTCTCTTATGTAAGGGTATGTTATACTCGGCTTCTCTAACTTGTCTATTTATTGTTGTTGCTAGTTTTTGGTAACTAAGCATAACATGCCAGCTCATTAATCATCCATCAGCTTGGTTGGCGACAATATTGTATAAAGATTTGAGTTTTTTGGGCTTGGTCTTGCTCTTGGCGTGTGCTCCCTGAGATCACAGCTCGTACTATGAATTCAATTGTTGATCATTGATTGGTCGATTGAAGTCTCACCGCTTGCGCTAAGCTGAAAGCCATCTCAAAAGTGGTTTAGCCTTAGACTCCTATTATATATCTATATATTTTTCTTTCTTTTTTGCAACATTTTTCGACTTTGTCAACTTCATAGTTGCAAAGTCAGGCTAGGCAATATGTGAACTGTGAAGAGGTAGTTGAACATTTGCCTTTAAGAAGAAGTTGGCCAAGTTTCGACTTTTATTGAAGATCTTTGTTTGTTTGTTTTATTTGATTGCTTAAATTGTAATTGTACAAGCCGATTATGTTACAAGCTTTTTGCTAAGTTTACTAGAATAATAAAAAAGTGTCTCTTGCGTTACCCAAAAATCCTCTGTTTAAAGAAAAAAGTAACGTTCAATTTTCGAGTCTCACATAAACCCTACCTCCCTATCCTAACCGAACTCAGCGATGCTTAGCATTTTACTAAAGCCAACCTTTCCAACCCCTATTTAGTCTGGCCCAAAGATCGTTTTAAGTTATTCTTGCACCCATCTGGTATATTTTTATAGTATATTCAAAATAGATTCTCGTACACCCCCTTAAGGATATGCGTCTTGTGCCGAACAGAAGTTACAAAGCCGAGCTCGTAGTTCGTGTCTGTGTGTTCAACAAACCGTGACTTTTAACGGAAAACAAAATTGAATACGTTAAAAAGTCACGAGTTCTTTTCACAGGTGTGTGAACTCTATGGGAAACCATTAAAAGTTGAGAGAGAGAGAGAGAGAGAGAGAGAGAGAGAGAGAGAGAGAGAGCGAAAAAAGCGAGCAAGAGATTTTGAGATAATCCTGCCGTGTTTATATTAAAACCATATGGCTCTTATCCATTACATATTCAAATTTAAAGCTGACATTAACCAATTTAAAAACAGATTTCCAACGCGTGATAAAAAATGAAAAGTTCGAATAGAAAGAATAGCCAGCCTCTGGGAATTGGCAAATGAGACGTGCATAAATCCCACATGTTTATAAGCAATCACGAACAACAACAGCAAACACATCGATCGGGGGTTGGTAAACGTGCAACACCAACAACAACGGTGTTGGATTAGGATTAAATTAAGCGTGTGCCCGAAAACAATATTCAGGATCATTTTCAGCCCGCTTTTATGTTGTGTGGCGTTGCCTAATGAAATTATCAAACATTTTAATAACAAATGAAAACATGTGCGGTTCTATTTGACTCTCATCATACCACTCCTCTCCGCTCTCCTCCAGCTTGATTGCCGCAGATTGCACGGACCATGGCACAAATTGCCCATTTACCCATTTCACACACACACACACTAACACAGAGAGAGGGAATGCCCAAACAAAGGGTGCAAAGGGTGAGGGGTAAGTGAGATTGAATGACGGATGCAGCAGCCCTCATCATGTGAGAGCTATCCTCCAGTCAGTGGTTGATCCTACCGAATGATATCATATTATGTGTTCTTGGCTCGTGCCAACGGCTTTGTCACGCGCATTTTTATTTTCCAATTTTTTTCTTTTTATTTTTTTTTTTTGAACAGCTTCTGTTTGTAGATCCTGTTGGGTGTTAATTTGATTGCCAGCTGTACTGAAATATTCTTCACACAGCCTGCATACATTTTAAACATTGTATATGGGCAATTTTACACAATCAAGCGTCCAGCGTAACCAAAAAAATATGTTTTCATAGCTGATAATGATCGTGTTGAAAATGTTTTTAAAATTGTGAGTGTTTTCAGTTGAGAGTTGACTTTGTTTTTTTTTTTTGTAATCGAATCGAGTACAATAAAATTTATTTTTACTGGTAAGTTGGCATTTTTTCGAATATAGCAGTCTGATCTGACAAAAACTGACAAATACACCTCCTGAAATCTTATAATCTGATACTAAACAAGTTTCATCAAGATTCCTTTAAAACTGACTCAGTTCACTTAGCTATAAATATAGGTGGATTGACTCTTTTCGTTATTTTGGCTAAACTTAGAATGCTGATTCACAATATGCACTTTAAAAATGCCCTTTTTATTTAACAAAACATTTTACAATCATATTTAAGTTTGATCTTTGGTTACTCACCATTATCACGATCACCTCGATCATCACCCGGCAACAAGCAATTTTTTGCCTGGTTGATGTATGTTGCTGTTACTACTGCTGTTGCTGCTGCTGCCGCTGCCAATGCACTTCTTCCCTCCGCTGCTGTCGCACTGCCACCACCTCCACCTCCTCCATTCATAAAACTATCGCTAATATCGTAGGGGGTTTTTGAACGGGCATCGACAACAATTTCAGCGCCAGCATTAACGTCCCGTTTTATCTCGTACCACAGCTACAACAAGAAAAAACAAAGGCAGCAACAAAATGGTCATTAAAAATTTGTCAATAATTAAATTTTTTTGCATTTTGTTAACTCACATAACCGGCAATAATGAAATTCCTTAAATTAGCCTCTTCAATTTCATCGCCTTGCACGGCGCGTATTTTTTTTAGCCATAAGGCAACATCCGCTGAGGGTTCCAACCAGCCATGAAACAATGGACCGCCAATTACCTGAAAAGTTAAGAGTAAATAACGTATTAGGTTCGATTTGATATTTAATCTTTATTTAATATTTATTTGGGTTTGTAGTGACTGATGGCGCCATCTGTTGTATGCTTGCATGCGAAACTGTGCTAAGTGTTATAAAGTGTGCGGCTTAGCACAGACACAAACCAGCAGCGGTAACAACAGCTGGCATATGGCCGTGTGAAAAGGTAGTAGACACTGTGTGAAAAGGTAGTAGTTTCGTGCGGTCAAGCAAAAAGGTAGTATACAATGTTAAATGGGAAAAAGTATAAGTACTAAGTTTATGAAAAAACTCAAAGTTTAATGCTATTAATTATATATACTAATATAATGTTGAAACCTATTTTTATAGGGCAAATCATAAATTTCTATATAAAACTCCAAATTAACCTTTCCCCTATTCCTTTCACTTCTCAATCTGCTCAAAACTATTTATAACACTTTCCTCGAGTAGCACTTGCGATTTAAACTTCTTATTATTAAGTAATTTCCACTCAAAACAAATCTCAATGGCTTTTAAGACTCAGCAAGACGTCGCGACGCCAGCGTCTGCTTTTGTCAAGGTCATTTTCAGGCCACAAATTGCAAACGAAGCAAAGTAACAGCAGCAAAAGCAACAACAACAACTACAAGAAGAAAGCCGCCTACAGTTTTTGTGTGCAAAATAAAAGCATCGACAGCGACGCCGAAAAAAAAAAACAAAACCGAAAACAATAACAATAACATGCTACTAAACACATACGCATAATTTACACAAATCGCTGACTGCGGCTCGGCAACGCCAACGAAAACAACAACAAACTGAATGACTCGGCATATGCCGTTACGCCGTCGCAGTCAACGTAACGCCGTCAAGCTCTTGTCTATCAAGTCATATGGAAAAACGGCGCTTTACAGTTATACTCTAAATTTTTTTTTTTTGCATTTTATTCTTCATTAAGTGCTGAGCAGCGTCTGTGTGTGCTTTTGAGTGGGAGAGTCTGCAGAGTTTGATTTGGTTTTTGTTGTATTTTTTTTTTTTTTTTGACAGAGCGCAAGAGAGCGTAAGAGTGTGAGTGCGAGTGTGTGTGTGTGTGTGTGTGTGTAAGTCCGTGTGCTGTAAGAGAGCATATGTTTGTGCACGCTCCAAAAATTAAGTTAACAACGCTTCAAGAGCTCGCGCCGTGGCGTATGCAAAGAATTAAAAAATATAAAAAAAAAAAACCAACACACATACATACAAACTTAGTTATATGCATGCAAGTAGATTTATATAAAATACAAATTCAAGTTGCGGTTTACACATGAGCGCAGCAGCTGCAAATGTTTGCATGTGTGTGTGTGTGTGTGTGTGTTTGTGTGAGTTAGTTTTATAAGCGTTTATGGTCAAGTGCGGTGTAACGATATGAAAATGAAAAATATATGGAGCGACTCAGATACTTCAACTTTTGAAGTGAGTTTGTTTTTAATTCTATATGTTAATTGCGAGTTTAAAGCTAACAATAAACATTGGAGTCGATCAGAATGTGCTTTTCTTAAGTAAAAATATGCTTTATAATTTTTATCAAAAGTCAAAAAAAAAAAAATGTGATTTCGTTTTGTATTAAGTCTTAAATGACAACTTTTATTTGATCAAACTGCTTTAAAAAGATATTTCCTAACGAAATCTTTTATGCTTAAAATCTCTTAAGCTTTGAGTTCTACTTGAATAATGTCCATGGGAAAAATAAACTTTTTACAAAATATTTAAGGATACTTTTAACATGAAGAAACGAGTCATTAAAAGTAAGGTTAACGAATAATAAATTTAAAAAAATTATTTTTATCACATGTTAACAAACAAATTGGGTCTCAACCCTTTTAAAAAATATTTTCTTACTAACTTTTGATGTTAATGAGTCACAAAATATCAGATCATTATCATTAATATGAAATTAAACATGTAAACTAATTTTACAGCAATTAAAAAAAGAGTTTTAAAATAGTTTTCCATTTGATGCCGCAACTACAAACAAAAACACAGACTTATCTCAACGACAAGAAAACTAGGCAATTAAACAGTTCGAAGATTAGCAGTAGCTCAAACTACAGAAAAAAAATAATAATAATAAAAAAAAACAACTAGACACACATGTGAAAACGGAAACTACAACATGAGGCAGGCCACTAAAGATAAGATCATCAAAAGATATATATGTATGTATATATATATATATCCAATATATGACATATGTGTATATATCCAATATATGACAAGAAGATTGCAAAGGCTGTTCAGTTATTTGAGATCAGCGCCAAGTTGTTGTTGTTGTTATTATTGCTGTGTTGTTGATGTGAGCTAATCCTTGGGACAAGCCGGCACATGTCTGCTACCGTTTTGCACACAAACACACAAACACACATACACACACACACACATAAGCTACTTGCCACCTATGAAGGTTGAACGCTATTCATAACTTTATTAAAAAGAGGCCACAAGAACAAGAACAACAAGGACGAAACGTTTCAGAAAACATGGGCACAGTCAATGGGCAAAGAAAAATATTTACGCGCCAGAGATAATCTCGAAAAGTGTTGGGTTCACACCATAGAAAACGGGAAACACACAACTAGAACTAGAGCCTAGAGCCTAGAGCCTAGAGCTGGAGATAAAGATACAGATACAGCTAAAGGTAAGGCCAATGTATCTGTCAAAACGGAAATGTGAACGAAAGAAAAGTGCGCTTGATTTGAGGATCATCCAGGAGTAACAAAAAAAAAAAAAAAACAACAACAAAAAAAAGGGAAGGCATCAAACGACAGTAGAACTGTCAACATCTACACTCAGAAAAATAAAACCATAGAGAATTATTACTTAAAGAAAATAAAATGGCATATTAAAGTTTTATTTAATTTTATAGCAATTTTTTTTTTTTTTGTTTCGAAAAACTCTTAAAACTCTTTTCTTCCTTAAATTTGGCAGCAAAACTTTTTTCTCTGCGTGTATCTTGCCAATTTCAGCAGTTGTCGCCTTGGCTCGAGTGCCAAAAACGACAATAACAATAATATTGTTGCAAATACCTGAATGACAGACAGAGTGAGAGATACCCTCGAAGCTAGGTAGAGGAGAGGAGAGCCTTTAGAAAATTTTATGACAATTGCCAAACAGAGCTCAACACATAGGCGCGATAATTTGATTGGATTGTCTGTCAGTAGTCCTTTGCTGCCTGCTAAAGTGTCAGTTGACTGACCGACAGACAAACTCGAAAAAAAAAAAGAAAAAATCTCCTGACTGAACTGACTGACAATCGATCGAAGGGTTTCCTTTTTCGGTTCGGCTGCGTCCCAAACTAATTGGAATCATCATCATCATCCTCCAGGCGGGCCTCAACTTAAGCCTCATTTAGGGTGCACTTTGTGTGGATTTTTGGACTGGTGAGAGAGAGAGAGAGAGAGAGAGAGAGAGAGAGCGACGACGACGACGACCAGGAAATTAGCTCTGGCCAAGGATTAAGCACATTTGACTGACAATTGTGCGTTACCCAGGCATGCAACCGCCGTGCATTTTACTTAGCTGCTAATCAAATCTATTTCCAATCGTTTGATTTCCACCAAAAAAAAAAAAAAAATGTACGCAATTTTTGTGCAATTTTCACATCAAAAAAAAAAGAAAAGAGAAATGGTTTCGCGCGCAGCTTTGACGAGATTAAATTTCCCAACCGAAATCGGAGACGATTCTGCAGGCAAAAATTCACACATATGTGAAAGGATTATAGCCAGCCATTCAATACAGACGATATCGTGAGTATCTATATCATTGTCAGCAATGACAAAAAAAAAATATTCGCAATTGGCGACAATTTTTCTTGGATCGAATAGTAAAATGATTTTTGAAACAAAAAATCAAATAAAGTTTTAAGTACTTTATTAACTATATACCAAAGTATATATACGAATGGATCTTAACTTTTCGACTGCCAAAACTATATCTACTCGAGACGCTTTAGAAAATGTTCTTCAACGCAACCATGATAATAATGTCAACATACTACCAGGCAATGATAAGCTTTATAAAATTCAAGTGCTTGCTAATTAATTTAATCAGTTAACTTCGATGTGCAAATGATAGAAATTGAATTAGGCGCGTGTTAATACTTAAAAAAAAATAATCTTTTCCATGTTTTATAACAGAATGAGAATTCAAGTTGTCAAGATTATGCATAAATGATATTTTTTTTTTGATTATTTTTGATCTTTTTACTTACCTCCCATGCTAAATGTTGATCGCTGGGCTGCTGGCAAAGGCGCATGGGAAAGGGGCCGTAGCGTGTGCCGCGGGGTAAATGTGTCTTGGCATAGACGCCAGTATCACGTATATCCAGATCACAGACGGGTTCGCGCAATCGCGCCATCTCCAGTAGAAAGCGTTCCGCCTGCGCCTTGTCGCTCAACAGCTGCTCCATGCTGCTGGAGCCGTTTGTGGCGGCGGCGGCGGCGTCGGTGGCGATTTGTGAGGCAGGTGGCAGCGTGGGCGTTGAACGTTGTTGCAGCTGCTGTTGTTGTTGAAAATTCAATTGTTGTTGCTGCTGCTGCTGCTGGAGTGTTACTGGTGGCGGGGATATCGTTGGCGGCAGATGACGACCAAATGAGTCTTCGGGCCTCGTCGGATTGGATGTTAAATGCGCCGGCGGCAATGGAGCAAATGCCGGCGCTCCGGTACTGAGATCCAGGTGGTGGTGATGATGATGATGATGGCGTACGACGCTCGGATCGTAGTCGTCACCGTTAGAGCCTGTTATCGAGAAGACAAAATATACAATCGATAAACGATAAGTTGGAAAAGAGCTTGAATTTGTTATACGAAAGTTTGAATTGGTTTTTGTACATAACGCAACCAAATCGATTATTATCGATAACAAAGTCGATAAATTTATAACGCTTATTTCGTATGATTCATACATATATTTCGGCTGGTGATAATATTTTAAAATAAATCGATAAAATATCGATAAAATCAGTTCGTTGCCAAAATCCATAAGAAAATATCGATAATAGATATGCCTGGTTTTAGTTTTAAAAGTGCACAAAAATCGTTTAACGATAAGCGAATGACGCTTACATCGATTAGCAACATGTGATTAGCGATAAACGATTATTGTTAAACTTTGCACACTGCAACGCGAGTGATTTTCTAATCTTGAAATTCGACAAGCAACTGTCAGTCCAAAAAAAAAAAAGACAACCGAAGATAAAGACAGTCCATAACTATGACAATGACAACACATTATAATCAGGTTTAGTATCTAACAGTTGTCATCGCTATTTAATTTTTTTTTTTTGTGGTGTCTATCTATTTATGGTTTTGCAATTGCTGTTGCACTTCACATTTGGTCTAAAGAGCCAATCAGTTACTCAAACTCCTCAATTTTGGACATGTCCTATCATTTATTATCTCGCTTTCTCCTACTCTACCCTGTTTGTGTCCCACTGTGGCACTGCCACTGTGTGTGAAGTAGAACAAAAAAAAAAAAAAAAAAAAGCTCACCTGTAGATCGAATTACTTGATACACTTGTTTTTGTGTATAGATTATTTGTTTATGTTGTTGTTGTTGTTGCTAATCAAATTTGTTTACTTATGCGGCCTGTGCAAACAAATTGACTTGAGAAACTATTCGAAATATTTTGTTGTTCTATATATATATATATATATAGTGGCTGTTGCCGATATTTTTATTCATTTCTGCATTTGTTGTTTTTCCATTTATAACGAAAAATTTGAACATGTTCAGCTGTTGCTTATCTAAAAAATAGACAAAACACAAATGATTCCTCGAAACAGACTAGACATTTGAGACTGACACTTAACGCTCAGCGATTGATATTTCCTTTAACTGATATCCTAAACTTTTCTAGCCATCAAATTAATCAAATAAATAGTTTGATTCTCGGGAAAATTCTCTAAATCCAGCAGCGTTCTGTTCAAATTATTTTGCTGAAGATGAATATAGATTTTTGTTTGTTTGTTATATTTTTGGTCTTCCGAGTAATTTTTTATTATTTTCAAATATTTTCTTTCTTTCGAAATAATTAAAATTAAATAACGATCAAAGAATTAAACCCTTTTCCAGGCATTTCGATTTCAATTTAAATGCCTTAACTCTGCTAGATAAATTATCTGCTCAGCGCGAGGGAAAAAGATAAAAACACAGAAAACACTTGTCCGAAAGAAATAAATATATATCATTGCACAAATTATGCACCGATTTGTTAATATGTATTTACATTTATTTATTTGTTATTAAGGCTGTGTTTGTCTGTGTCTGTGTGTGTGTTGCCGCCTTATTTAAACACTTGAAACTAAATCGTAATTTGAGCTGTTAGTATGACAAGCGGGTCTATATAGTGGCGCGTCCCAACTGGCTTGGCTATGGCAGATAAGAAGCCAAAATGAAAACGAGAACGAAAACGAGAATCGTAAAACCGGGAAAACCGATATCGACACACAGCCGTCCGTCATAGGTAGTAAAAGTATACATATGTATATGTACATTGTTTTTGGCTGATAAGTATCTGCCATATAAATAAGCCGCATACAAGTGGTCAAAGCCAATAACCAAAGACCCAAAAGACTCAATCCTCCTCAATCCTCGACAAGCTGACAAGTTTCGCACTTGCTTGGCACACGCTATTTGCCTAGCATCTTAAAACAAAACTCAAACATCTTCATCTTGTTTGATTTTGTTTTATTTTTTTTGTTTTTGAAGTGCCTTCAAGAGCCGCCTGTCTTCGCGCCTATCCTATCCACACAAACACAAACCATCATCCTACATATACAGTTATAATCGCTATACTATATATATATATATATTTCGTAGTAGAAACTGACATTCCTGTCGAGATAAGCACAGTATTCAGTTTCTTCATTCTAATTTTTTTATTTAAGGGTTGCTTCCTCTTTCAGTCAGCCTCATTTGACTAATTTTTTATTCACATCCACTTAGGAACTTAAAAAACACATGTTTCGAGGGTTCCCTCAACTAATTAGTTTAGTTAATTACATTTGGTTTTGTTTTTGATTTATTTTAAGTGGTTTCAACTTTGTAATAAGCGATTTGCCGTTGATTAGATGCCAGTTGTGAATGAGTTGAGATGCAAATGACTAAAACATTCATTTAATTTGCTAATTTTAAACAGCCGATTTATCTACAAAAACTATAAATAAATGAATCTTTGAGTTAAAAAAAAAGTTTAATGACTTTGAAGTTTTTTCGTAAATTTATTTATATATTTATTTTAATATTATTAAAGCACAAAGGATTAGGAATTTGCGTAACTTTGAACAGTTTCTGAATACTTTTTATAAACACAATTCTATTTCAAACAATGATAATGAATATATGTAATATTCTCAGGATAATCCAATACTTTATCAACTCTTTAATACTTTATACTCTAAGTTTGCTGTAGTTCAAAGTATGCTCAATTATTTGAAATATTTTATTGAAATCAGGAAACTTCAATTTTAGAAGATATTTTTTAGTTATTTAGTTTTAAAGAAATGGATTTTTAGTTTGATATTTGTTTCGAGTCTTAAAAACATTGTCCAAATCTGACAGTAATTAAACAGTTCCACTTATATTTCATAGTTATTTGACTTGCAAAGTTTCTGGCATAGATTTTTGACGCAATTATTTGTTCCTTTACCAAAAATCAAACTTTTAACGCAGCACAAAAATGTTTTTTTTCTTGGTGAAGAAACTTTTTCAAAGGCTTCTTGAACGTATGACAATTGTCAATCGGAATTTTCTTCACTTGCTTTAAACACACTTCACGTCTGCACTGTCACACCATGAATAGAAAACTAAATCAATTTTTCTTGATAGTCTTCTAATTAAAGTGATACTGAAATTTATTTACACTTGTCTCAATGTCGTTATATGTACCTACATACATATATATCACAAAGTAGCTAGTGCTGGTGCAACAAATATTTAGTGGCATAATCAAATTGGTAACTCTAAACTAGCTTTTAGCCATAACAAACTGATAACAAAAACACACAACGATTGGGGGGTGTAGTGGGGTGATTTTAAATTTATTTATATCCACAAGACACTAGTTAAACGTTATAAGCACCAACCTGATATAACATAACGATCGAATAACATGTTTCCGTTTGTTCACTTTGTCACTTTCGTTTCTTTCGCGTTTTGATTTTCGATTTCTTGTTGTGGCTTTAGCTATCACAAAGTGTAAATATTTTTCAAAAATTCAAATTCAATTCGCACACTTGACACACCCGACGCAACATGGCTTAAAGCGCGGCACACGTTGCGTATGAGTTATAGATTTTGGATATTTCGAAGTATTTGAAGATATAGAATATTTATTTGATTCTTTTTGTGTCGTCTCTATCTGCCGGTTGTCTTCGCAAGACTGAGTACCGAACGGATACGTGACGCTGGCAGCGCAACGATAGCGCAAAACACACACGCACGCACGCACACTGATACAGTGTAACGGCAACGGCAACGGCAACGGCAACGTCAACTGCGCCGTCAGCGCCAACAGCGACAGCAAAGGCGACAGCAACAGCAACAACGACAACGACAACGAGAACAACAACAACAAAAAACTGTGATTCTGATTGCGAGCGCGCTCAGCGACCAACTGACTGACTAAGTGATGATGCTCTGACTGACTGGAATGAATTCTGTTCTGGTTCTGTTGCTGCTTCTGCTTCGGCTGCTGATGCTGCTGACTGAGAATTGCAATGAGAATCATCGGGTGGGGGTTGTGGAGTACGGAGGGGGGATAGAGTGGGTATTTGTTTTTGGCTAGTGTCGTCTCTTTGGTTGGTTGTTTTGTGTGTGTGTTTCTGGTGGTTGTACCACAGGATGCCATCAAATGATGATGACGATGATGAGGATGATGATGATCGAGCTGCTGACTATCTGCTGCCAGGCAGCAGGGGATGAAAATGAGAGCGCAACCAGCAGCCACACAGAAAGAGAGAGGGAGTGTGAGTGTGTGTGTGTGTATCTGTATCTGACTACCCTGCAGCTATTTCTCTCTCTCTCTCTCACGCTCGCTTTTGCGCTCGGCTGTCCTGCTGGTTGTGTATGCATGTGTGTCAGTGTGTGTGTGTGTGTGTGCTGTGCGCTTGAATCTGTGTCAGTTTTATAAGGAGCAGCTTGGCATCATTACAGTGTGCTCACAAAAAAAGGGACACTTTGGGCATAAAAAGTTTTCTTTTTAAAGTTTGTAAAAATACATTAAAAAAATAATTTGTCATTAAAATAATAATTTGTAATAATTTATGAAAATATTTTAACTATAAATTGTAATAAAAAACGGATAGTCTGAGGCGTTTTACGATACAAAAAATTTAATCTTTGGTTAAAAATAATATTTTGTACTTTAATGTGGTATTTTGAGACATGATTCATTAAGGAATTAATTAAGATCACACCAAAAATTAAAAATAAATAATATTTTTTTGGCTGAAAACAAGGAAATCATTTAATTTTGATTAAAAAAAATTGCAAATTTAAATTCAAAAATATATATTCATAACATTTGCTCACTTTCGAGCGACTACTGTACTCTCATCATAATTAACATCATTGTCATGATGAAGCTGCACTGCAACTGAAATTTCTTTAGCACATTTCTGATTCGAAATTTGAAACGAGGCTCAAGTTGGACTCCTGCTGTTTTGTTGTTGTTTTTTTTGTCTGGCCAGGCCACAAAAGGATAGCAAATACACACACAGACATATAGATATAAGTGTGTATATATATATATATATGTATGTTTAGTAACTCTCTTATTTACCCACACAGAGTTTTCCTATCAGAATGCAGCAGCAACAGAAACGGCAGAACAGCAACGTTATGTATCTCACAGATACACGAAATCATCAGCAACAGCAGCGGCAGCAGCAGCAGCAGCTGAGAGAGGGAGGAGCCAAAACCAGCAAGGATAATAGGGCGTACACATCTTCGCATTCATTATGCACACACACACACATACTGAGAGCCACAGATACAAATGCAGATACACAAACCGAGAGATACAAACACAGTTTTTTGGTTGCCGTACGAATGCTGTCTCTCTTTTTCTCACACACACACACACGCACACATTTTATGTTTGCGGTTGTATGCTGTGTGTTTTGTGGACCCCCAACATGCCCTACCCCCACCCCAACCCCATTTGAACTAACCTTTTGCAGTCAGACAGCGGCAAGTTTCTGGCCTGCGGTTTGGCCACCAACCCCCAAAAGTTTGTTTTGAGTGCCGGGGTTGATTTCTCCCTTGCTTTTCACCTGCTTCTTTGGTGTTTCTGGTTCCAAAGCGTGCGCAATAAGCGCACATTAGCCTAATGGCTCTATATATGTATATGTGTGTGTCTGTGTGTGTTTGTATTGGCCACAAAAAAAAATACAAACGGCAATAATTGAAAGCGACTACGTTGCCTGTTTTTTTTTTTTTTTTTTTTGTTGGGCCTGAGGGGCCTTTTCACTTTGCTCACATTTTCTCTGTTGCGCTTTTTCTTTGTGGCGCCACAGCAAACAAAAATGCTACGTACGTATGTGTGTGTGTGTGTGTGTTTGCGGTTTGGCTGTGTACATAGTACAAGGTTGAGTTTGTTGTTTTTTTTTTTTTTTTTGGTTTTTTGGCTATCGGCCTTTTGTTTGCAACTTAATTTTTGTATCTGTCGTCAAAGTTTATGACACACAGGCGCCTGGCAGGTTGGCTTATGTGTATGTGTGAGGGGTTGTAATTTTTTGTTGTTGTTTAAGGGCTGATTCGACCGGCAGTTTAAAGCAATTAACACGTCCTTAAAGTCAGCTAAGTGTGATAATGTCTGGCTGTGCAATAAATCTTAGGAAAAAAAGCTTAAAAAATAATAATTTTCTGTACTAAAAAAGTTGCTTAAAAAATATTCCTATGACGCACATTTATTTAATTATTATAATAAAAAGAAATCTCCAAGAAATGTTTTATAAAAAATGTTTTTCGTTTAGATTATTGCAATTTATAGCTTATTTGAACCCTGGATGACTGCTTAATGATTTATTTATTGGAATCCTCGTTGAATGTCGTCACATCATCAGTTTCCCTTGCCACACACAACTCATATTTTTTTTTTTTTTGTTATTTGCATTGCTTTATCGCAAATTCACATTTTTGTGAGCTTTATGGGGGCGCCAGATGGCAATGGCAAATATATTTTTATAAAAATATTAATTTATTTATTATGGCGTTGCTTTAACTGATTTGTTGATCCCCATAATTTACTTTGAAGCCATTTAAAGTGCGCTGATAATAATTATAATGGTATGTTTTTTTGCCTGAACCCGCATAAAAAAAAAAAAAAAAACAATTTTTAGTTCAATTCCAATTGCTGATAAATATGTCTTAAATATATGATTAATTTTTCGATATAAATAAAATGCGCAGTTGTGCTTTAGGATAAAAAAATAACTCTAATGTTCCCATCACAGTGCAAGCTAATAAATTAAAGAAATTTCAACATTTTCACTATTGTTGTTATATTTTTTGTGCCACTTAAGGGCAAGCCTTATTAATAATTTATAGGCATTCAAATGAACACCAAAAAAAAAAAAGAAGAGGTGTCCTGAATATTTCTATCTACATACACATGTATCTGTATCTGTATCTATATCTATTTGTGCTTGTCAAACAGCAGCAGTCAATTAGGCGCACGTACAAAATATGTTGGTTATATCATTATTATCATCATCGTCATCGCCCTTGCAAGGGTTGCAAGTGAGGTCTCGTTCGAGGTACTAATAGCGTTAAATTAAAACAACATAATCGACAACAACTCGGCGCCCTTGTCACATAATTTAACCGTTGGCGTGAAGCAAACAGATAAAAAGGATTGCAAGAATGTTGATTGGGTTCCTTCTTTTTTTTTGTTTTCTATATTTGCATTTCGCTTTGGTTTGCCGGGGTGTTTATGGAAGAGGCACACACACACATAATTCATTCAGTAAACACGCCTTTAAAGTCAATGGTATTTGTTATAGAATATCGTTATACAGATTTTACACATGATCATAAATATATCAATTGCATAATAGATAACATAGCTGAATGGTTAACTTGTGTGTGTGTGTGTGTGAAAGCATAAAGAATTTTTCCATCAGAATATTTTACATATGAAATTTGTGATACAAAAAATCAGTTGGATAAACGAAAACCACAAAAATCTCTTATTAAAGTAATTCTCTGTTTATTCTTACAGCTGCTACTTAGTTATCACCTTATTATCCTTTTGCAAATCTTTTTCAATTGTCCCTCGATTCTCGCGCCAAAACTCCAACTGTGTTTCTATATATGTATGTCCTAAGGCAGTGTACTTAGCTCGTCTGTCCAGGTCCTGAACTTGAACACACTTCCTTTGACTTTGAGACCATAATACAAAACTCATTTTCAAAAACTGTGTGTCTCGTCTTGTGTTCGGCTTTTTTAGTAGTAGTTGTTGTAGCTGTCGTCTATAATTAACTCAGCTGGATGGCTGATCTTTGACTTTAACTGTCTGCACAAGGACAATGGACAATCTTAAGAGCAGCTTTTGTGCATGATTTTACATCTAACATTTGTATTCATATTTTTTTCTTTACTGATTTGTTTGTTCCCCTTATTTTTGCGAAAGTTCGTCTCGCCTTGCTTGCGGAGTGCTCGAAGAAATCAAAAGTCGGAGTCGGAGTCGTCATCGTCATCGTCATCGTCGGTTTTTTATTGTTATGAATTGAGTTCTGTTTGAGTTCGAGTGTACTCACTGTAGGTTCGTTCGTCATATCTACCTTCGCTGATCTTGTAAACCTTAACAAATTTCAATTGTGTGTGTGTCTTATTGACATGCTCAGGACTTGCAACGCCGAAGACGGCTGCTGTTGCCATTGTTCGAAACCCAAAAACGGAAGTCGTCCGTCCCTTTTGGCACACAAAAATACCCAAAAAAGAAGAAGAAGAAGAAGAAGAAGTAGAAGAAGAACTCATCTAAAGCATTTGCCAAGTTCTCAAGTCAAATTCAAGTAGTCTCTGTTAGGGTCCAGGCACTATAATTATAACGAGGTCAAATGCGATGCTGCTGCTGCTGCATTTGAGGGCAGATGATGATGACGACGACGACGCTAAGGTAGGCGTGGCAGTAACCTAATATCCACACACACAGCAAAGCAAAGCTGCAATCTTTGAGGCACGCGCCCCTTAACTAACCATATATCTGCACTTAGAATGCAATTTTGTACCGGAAGATGCAGCCACAGCTGTCTCTAAATCGGAACGGAGAGGGTAGCTAACCTCAAATAACTATCTGTTATGTATATAAATGTCACTCACTTGCACATATAATAACCCTTGCGTTAGGACGTTTCTTTACAGCTACTAAGCAACTTTTTAGGCCAGGTAAAATATTATCAAAAATTTTGATTTTAATTAGCGTGAGAAAACCACTTAAAATTTGTACAACATTTTGGCACAACATTATATATATTTACTTTGCTGTTTTTTTTTTTTTTTTGAGAATTTTCTCTTACACACACAGAAATTGATCACAAACTATGCTTTTGAGTGGCTCGTCGTCAATTGATTGCCCCATTTGCAGCACAATCTCAAAATAGGCCGGCAGCGGCGCTTCAAAACTAACACACACAAACTCACTCACACACACACACACACTTGTACACTGAAAATTAGAGGAGCAAAGATCCGGAGAGCGCGCGTTGAACGCCTTTCGAATGGTGACAAACTTTTTCATTATCAGAGCTCCAAAAAAAAAAACAAAAATAGCTACAAAAACAAATTTATAATGCTTGTAGTATTTGTATAAAATGTATGTGTACCGAAGTGCTAAGTGCTATGATATCAAAAAAGAAAGAAAGCAACAACAAAAACACATACTCGAAGCTGCGCCGTTGACGTCGACGTTAGCGTTTCACAATTGGGAGCAGCAGCAACAAAAGTTGGAAGCACGTCGTCCAGCGGTTAAAGTCACGTCGCTATAGCCACAAAACTTGTAAGAAAAAAACAAAAAAAAACATAAAACAAGAGCACTTGTTGTTTGTCCGTGTGTCACAATCTATCTCCCTCTCACTCTCACTCTCCCTTTCTTTCGCTGTAGCTCTCGCTCTTGCATACGCTTTGATCGCTTTTTCCCTAGAACAAAAGTGTACTCTGCACTTTGTTGTTGTTGTTGTTGGCTCTAAAGGCGATTATTTACTATCTATTTTCTAATATGAAAATAAACACATTAACGATTATAGCAATTCAATTCGAATGAACAACTTAGAGATATCCTGTAAGCAAGGCAGTAAGGCAAACCATTTAGAAACTCGAATATTTAAGAGGAAAGAGCAATGAAAGACTTGTAAACTTATTCTTTTTATATAAGTATCTTTCACCTTTAAAGATTTCTTAAAGATGAAAAAAAGTTCTTTTGATATAGCATTAAAACAACCTTTGGATAATACCCTGTATTAGTCATATTTACTGATAATATGATTATTCAGAGACTTTACAAAGAGTTTTATGATTAAAAGCCATAAAAAAACCAAGAAAGTGACAATATGATGACCGTTTTTATAATGCTTAGCAATGTTTTCTTTAATCAGTATTTAACTTGATTATAAACACAACAAACTACTGGATTTTCCTATAAACAAGACAGACCATCAAATAATAACTTACTTTACTTAAAGAAGGAAACAAACACAATTTTAACCAAACTAGGAAAAAAAGTAATTTATGTCGATGGAAACCATTAAATCATATATGTTGTAAAATCTAGCGTCTATAAGCTTTAAATCTTTAAATGCCCTATTTTCGAATAGATTGTTTTCATTTCATATATCAATTCACCCGCATATCACAACTATCTTCTGTCATATAAAAAGTCCCACACTCATAAACAATGGTCCAATGACAAGAGAGTGACAGTCATGTCGATAAAGCAAAGCCCATTCTAGTATATGGTATATGTACCATATATAATCGGAGAGTAGAATATACTATCATACTATATTATTATAAGGAGTAGAAAACACAATCTGTTGCAAGTGGCAGCTTGAATCAATGTAAACACACGACGCGACGACTCTCGATCTTCTCAACGCAATTATCTTACATTTAAACGATATACACTTAAAAAAATGTAAGGAAATATTTATTATTAAGAATAAAAATTCCAACAGGAACTTAAACTGTTTGCTTTGGGATTATACAAATTTCACTCTCGAACAATAAATTTGTTGTTTGTTGTAACTACCTTTTTTATTGTCAGTGTAGCATATACTAGATAAAGGTCGAATCTCATATTGCCTTGACGTAACGCATAATGTAAACAACAACAACAACAACTTGCACTGCGAACGCGCTTGAGTAGGTCGATAGATAAACAACCCCGTTGCAACTTGCTTCAAGTCGAAAGAGTATTAAATTAAAGCTTCGCCGGCTAACAAATGCGAACTCTGACTGACTGGCCGAGAATTTAGTCGAAGTGAGTGTGTGTATCGAGCGACATTCGATTATGACCGAGTTTAAAGGCTGCTTAACTTTATTGGCCATCATATAACTCATACGCATGGTCTGCCTATCTTTACTTCTATCTAGACAAAAGTTTCGGTTTTTTGTATTTGTTTTATCTGCAGCACAACAACAACAAAAAAAAAACAACAACAAACAGGGACAGTGCTGTCTTTTGAGTCGAGTGTCGAGTGTCGAGAATCGAGTCAAATAAACGGTGTAATAAATTGTCGAAATTGGAAGAGTAACTTTTTTTTGGGCGGGGGGAGGCATTGTAAATTCATAAGTATATCAGTTGAACGAATGAATATTCACACTGTTGCTTGCCCAAACCCCGATTAACAGAATATAAAACTAATAATCAGCAAGTTGCTTTATAAATGAATACCAAAAGATCTAATCAAGTTTATGGAGCATCCAGCCATAAAAAACATAAAAACTGATAAAGGCAAAGCCAAAAGCAAACTAATCTTGATCCGTTGCTTATCTGGTGTTTATCTGTGTGTGCCAAAAAGAAAAAAACCAATTTTCAAGAGGTGCCACGAACCCAAATCCATTGTCTACTGCGAATCCATACAATGTACAACAAATTATTTATAATCAGACTGAAGTCTATTTGGTTCTTTGGCGTCTTGTTGTCATTATCTGCTTTCGGGCTGTAAATATTGTGAAGGCGACATTTTTATTTTGATATATTTATTGGGGGCTCGAAAACAACAACAACAACAATATCGAAATATTGAATAGGTCTCCACATTATCGGCCACCAAATATTATGTTTTACGATGCTATATTTTCTTGCCTAATTGAATGATATGATAGCAGGTCTTAAGAAAATATTTTAATAGCTCTTAATACAATCGATTCACAGGTAATAAAAAATATCAACAAAAAATAACTGATATTGAAACTGATAATTGAACAACTGTCGTTAAACATTTTTTGTTCAAGAAAACTTTTTGGAAGTTGTTGCAATTGTTTTCAAGGCTGTTATTATGATTGTTTTTGTTCTTGCGGATAATTTTTTGAAGGTTGGCAAAGACATAAAAGACGTTTTCGATTGGAAAGTTTGCGAAATTTTGTAACTCATCCATGCTCCGATTTTTACAATCATTATTTTTTGCATTCAAGCTTTAATATTTATTAGTTTTTTTTTTCCTTAGTCATTCACCAATCCCAATTTTAGAATTTAATTTATCATATAAAGAACCCGCAGATGAGACTCAATCAATATCGTTGTTGACCACAGGATCTATATATATATCAAGCACATGATTATTGACACACACACACACAGACATGTGGTATATGTAAGCCCGCATCTTTTCAACTTCTACGAAAGCCAATCAATTCGCTATTCGCAACGAAATCATAAAGACCAAATCCCTAAGGGTAGAATATAAACCAGAACAAGTTATAAAAAAACAATATATAATGCGTCGGGACTGAAGAATTCCTTAAAATTATTCCAATAACGACAATTTATTGCTCTATATATCGCAATAATATATATATTTAGAGTATTTATAGGTCAATTTGTTGTACGGAAATCTCTTTCCTTCTCTTAAAGAATATGACATCATGGAAAGATAGTTGGATATATTTTTTTCTTGTTGTATTTAATCTAGAACCATTAAATATAATGTATTCATATTAAAATAAACTTATTTCGCAATTTGTTCTCAGTTCAACTTATCGTCGCTTGGCCAACATTTTTTTCAATGTCAGTTGATTACAGACAGTTGCCATCCGAATATGTGCCCATAGCGACAACAAAACAGACGAGAACAGAACAGAACAGTATTATCTGAGGGATGTATATATATATATATATATCATATACTTATATGTAAGTACATATTGCTAAATAGCTTTCGGAAGTTTTTACTGATAAAACCAGACTTGCTTTGGCATTGGCTTCGCTTCGCTTAGCGACTTTAAATAGAACCAAATGCTTTTGTCACAAAACTTTGAGAATTAACATATGCCTTTTAGTACTGTTATCTAAACAACAACAACCACATAAAAATTTAAAACTCATTTCAGGCAAGCTTCCAAATTAAATAAGAACAGAAATACAAAATTTAACCAAACGTTAATAAAAAGGAGAATAATCTCAACAAAAACAAAGTTTGTCAGCCAACTTTTAAACAAAGCAGATGCGATTTTCAACAGATTCAACAAGAACCCAATTCAAAATTGAGCTGACAATTTCCTTAGGGATATCGTATGAAAGTCAAAGGGTTCCTAATCAAGCCAATGCAATGCTCATAACAAGTGTTTTTTGTAAGAAATCTGTCTAGATAAGGCTAAAAAAAAAATAAATTAAAAAAAAAATGGAATAGAATAGATAAAAACATACTAAAATGTAAAATTAAGTGAAACATATTAAAATGGTCTTTAGGAATTTTTAAATCTGAACCAAATGGATTTTTTTATATTGAAATTTTTTTTCGTGGCTTAATTTTAAGATTAATTTTTTATCCATTAAATACCATATGAAGAAAAAAACAACAGTTTTGTTAAGTAAAGCTTTAAAGCTTCTAAAAAATAAATAGTGAGCTTTTTGGAGCTTTTCATATTTTAGTGCAATTTAACTTAAGTACAAGCTTAAAACACTTTTAGTGCTTAAAAGTCAATGATTATACATTTTTTTAATATGTTTTCTTAACATCAATTATAAATCCTTTTTTACCAATTTTATAATTTTTTTTTGCACAGCTTTTTTGTACTTACCTTGACTAAATTTTCTAGCAAACGCTTTGGATCGCATTATAATCTCCAGCAGTGACGTCATTAATGCTGAGCTCTTCTTCTAACATTTATATCCATACATCAACACACATACAGGATAAACCAAACACTCACACACACACACACAAGAGTTCAAGAGTTCAGGCCATTGACATTGACATACACTTTTAAAATTTGCAATAGACTCCCTCTATATATGTATGTGTGCACAATTAGAAATCACAACTTAAATCAAGACAAGAGCACAAACACAACGACACAATTTAAAATTTGCATATAACAAAGCTAAAACCCAAACAGCGGTTTTGACTTGAAAATTCCAGGCAATGTTTTTGTTCCTCTTCGTAGCGGTGGGTGTTGGGCCGATTGGTGCGATTGGCAAAAATATTTATCGACAAGAAGAACGAGGCGAAAATACCGACGGCACAAAAAGTGTTTTTTGCGAAAAACCAGAGAGAGTTGAAAGTTTAAGTTAAGGCACACAGCGTGTATATAAAAAAACAATCAAACAACAACAACAATAAACAACAACTTTGGCGCGACTCCGACTGTGTGGCAAACACACACCTGCCCATTGAAGCTCCTCAGACGCGACTGACGCAACGACGATGACGACGACGACGACAACAACAGCGGCAGCGCGGCAGCAACAGACGACGACGACGAAGCCGTCAACGACAACGCCGAGACTAAAAAATATTTAATTTGACTTTTTTTGTTTTACGTTGCTTTGCTTTTCGTCTAAGCAATAGTTTATTTTTTGGTTTTTTTGAGAAACAAAAAACAAGCGTTTGGTTTTTCTTTTTAAGTCAGCCAAGCGACGCTTACGAACTGCGACTGACTACGCGACGCGACTCGATGGCAATTATGGCAGGCATACAAAGAATCCTGTCCAGCTAAAACCAACACACACACACAGGTGTTGTTGTTGTTGTATATTGTAGGTGTTGCTTTAGTCCAACAGCAACAACAACAACAACAACACAGGAAAAAAAAGGGACACTAACGACCAGCGCGAGGTCAACAATGCGCCAAGGGCTGGGGAAAGGGGGTACATTTCTTAAGACTCCCTTTGGGGCAGAACAAAAACAATGCGACGTAATTCATGCAAATGAAGTCACGCAATATAAGCACAGAGGGAGAGAGAGATGAAAAAAAAACTAGACACAAAACACGCTGTTTTACTCTTTCCACATTTTGGGTCCTGATCGAAAGCAAAAAAAATTGCCATCCAATGGCCGATGGGCAGTTAATTCGGTGTATGGGGCGATACAGGGCGAGCTGTTGCTTGAGGTAAGAATTCGAATAAGAAATTAAATATGCAAAGTAAAATTATATAAATTTATATTGAAGAACTTTAATTTTTCTAAACAAGTTAATAATAAAATTCAAATTTAACATGCATTTTGTGTTTTGTATTAGCTTTTGGTGCTTAAAATAGATTAAGGAATGCCTCTGAAGGCAGATCTCTATAAAATTTTTATTTTTATACATATTTATACTACAATTCTCTATAAATTTTTTTAGTTTTTAACGCTTTAATGCAATATTTTCGAATTCAATAAAAATTCCTTTGAATACACTTCTTTTAAAAGTAAATTCTAGTACGAAAAAAAAAATTAAAAATTTCTTTTCCAATATTATTATTAATTTTTATCCAAGCATGCACCGATAGAAAGCATGTCTTACTTATATAATGTGAAAATAATTGGGATATATTATAAAAAGTCATTAACTAAGCCTTCAAGATAATATATATTAACAACCTCAAATACAATCTTAAAGGGACTACCATATAAATTTACAAAAAAAAATAAACCTACTTACCTACCAAAGTCGAGCATTCTAACTTCATTCTAACTCGACTATAGTTTTGGCCTTATCAACAAATTATAGATCTCAACTACGAACCCCTTTTGCATAAGTTTTATGATTCGCAATTTTAACGACTGCTCACTTAACCTTGTTATCTCAGCCATCGATCTAACGGCCCAAACATATATGCCTATGGCATTCGAAGTATTGAAGCCCAACCAAAGCTTGCACAACTAATGAACAGCCCTCGACGAGAAGTACTCGACAGACGTACTCGAACCGTCCCCCGCTACGTTCGGTTAGCCAATGGGCAGACAAATGGTCAACAGGGCCACCCTCCCTGTGTTGGGCAGTCAAGTGGCAGGCAAAACAGACAGGGTGTTGGAGGGTGTGGGAGGGTGGGAAGTTTAACTTAGAAAAAAAGGTGGTGTAGAAACTTTTCGACGATTGCATTTGTCGCCTGCGCAGGCCGCGTGTCAGTCGTTTGTCATAAAGACTGCAGAGCTCTCTCTCTCTCTCTCTATCTCTCTAATCCACCCTTTCGGACTCCACCTTGTACCTAAGGAGGGCGTCTGCAGTACCCCCTCCCCCCAAACCACTCAAACCAGTCCCTCAATCACCTGCTGCAGTCTGCGTTCCAATTTTCTGTTGCATTGCATTGCTCGCATTTTTTTCGTATTACGAGAAAAACTCATAATAAAACCAAGTCGAGCGTTCGAAAAACATTTGTTGTTATTGCCATGTCGTAAAATATGCAAAGATTTAGCAAATAATTCTTGTTATTGTTGTTATTTTCTATCCTCTTCTTTTTTGGTTTTTGGTTAGCTTTATGGTACGTATAATTGCTGTAAACGATTCGGTATCCAAAAATGTGTTTGCGCCCTATTAATAAAATATGTATTCACAATTTTTATTAGTGTTTATCTAAGTTTTTGTTCAGTTTTTGGGCGCCATACAACGTGTACGTGTGAATATCGCCCAGGAAATCTATATACGTACATACTATATGTATGTATATATATAGTTTGAAGTCCATTGGTTCTATTTATAAATGCACTTGATCTTGTTCATACTTAAGTAGTACGTAAGTAGTTTATATCCCAACAAATAGCATTTGGATATTTGCCATTTTCAAGGTGACCTAAAAATCTACCATAATATAATTCAACCATCTCTATTTTTATCATTCGCGGAGTGTTGTTAGCAAATTTAAGCTAATTAGAAAAAGGCAAAAACTGTTAAATCTTTTTTGAGAAAATAAATGAATTGTTGGAAAATATGGGGACAGAGCTTAATAGTATAATAATTATTATGAGTAAATGTATTTTTTAAATTTATTTAGATATTGTATTTTCAAAATGAGGTCTTAATAAACTTAAATAATTATTAGTGACTTTAATGCATTAAGTATATCAAACGAAAATAATTACAGATTTATTAAATCATGTTTCTCACCTTAAAAAAAAACAGTTTTTGAAAACCTTTCTTGAAAGTTTGCCGTACATATTTCACAACGTCGCAACTTCAGCATAGCCGCAACGTATTGACCTCAAATTATGTTGCCATAATTAAGAGCTAAATTTAACACACACACACACAAACTGAGCAACTGCGAGCCGTTAAGAAAATCCTCATTAATTTCTCTGGCTGGGGGCAGCAGCAATGTGTGACAGAGAGGGTGGGGGAGAGTCTGCTTGTCATTGGTAAAATTAAATAATTTAGCGTACATTTAATTATCAGCAAAAGTCGGACATTTGTACTTGTTTGTGTGTGTTTATACACATACATACATGCATTTATAGTTAGAGATGCAGTTTGCTGTATGCAGTATGAGGTAATCGTAAATTGCAATGCAGCCACTGACGGCCGCTGCCGCCCCACCACTCTCTCTATTCTGGCAAAGCAGCAACCATCTGCCCAGCGCACACAAAATACAAATAATGCTCACAGACACACACACATACTCGCACGCTCATTGCCCACTACTCACACTTGAACAGAGGCGCACAGAAAACGAAAAACGAACGTTTCTGACTGGCGGGCATTCGGATGGGCTTGTACGTTGTTGTTGTTGTTTCTGTTGCTGACATCGCCATCGCTGGTTGTGTGTGCGCTGCCTGACGTCTCTTATCTCTTGCCCATTATCTCTCTCCCCAACAGCAACAGCAACAACGACGAGCTACGAGAGTGTCTGTCATTCGTTTGTCATCGTCATTCACTGGGCAGCGCAGCTGGCAGCCGCAGCTCCACTGCTCTCTCGCTCTCTCACATGATGTTGTCTGTGCTTTGTGTGCGTCTGCGCTTTGGCTCAGTAGGTGGAGCTTTGTCCGAAGAGAACGGGAACGAGAGAGTGCGCGCGAGCCTTGCTGCGCTCAATTCGCCACGTTTAGTTGATGTGTACGGCGAATTGGCAATTGCTGCGCACTTTTTGTGCATTTTTATTTGTAGTTGTTGTTGCTGTTGTTGTTGTTGTTGATTAATGAAGTGTGTTAAGAGGCCAAACGACGATGACGACGACGACGGGGCCAAACTGTTGCAATGCCAGAGTGCGCCGCCAAGGACAAAGCCTGCGGCCGGCTGGAACAAGTCCTTGATTGAGGTTGGGCTAGCCGCAAGTTAATCATAAGCAGCGAAGGCAATTGTGTTCTTCCATTTTATTTTATTTTGTTTTGGTTTTTACCGTCGGCACTGATACATGCACATTCATATGTAGGCGTGGCATCTGTTATCATATCTCTCTATCTCTGGGTGTCGCCGCAAACGTTGACGCGCTGCTGCTGTTGTCGTTGTCGCTGTCGTTGCATTTGCTTCTGCTCTGTTCAGCTGCTCATTTTGCAAGCGCGCGCTCGCTCTCTTATCTCTTCACTATGGCCATCCCGCTCGCTCACACTTTGACCAACGTAATGTGCTCCAAAAATGTCGCCACTGTCGTTGGTCCATTGATGTGCGCTGATAGCGACAGACGCGCCAGCAGCGACGTTAGCGTCGACAGCAACAGCAACAGCAAAAGCGACTGCAAAATGGCGTTTCAGTCTGTACATACATATACATTTATACATAGTACATACATACATACAGCCGTCTGTCTCTCTGCTTTTCCGGGCACGTTTTATCATTTAGCAGATACACACGAATGTCTATGTATGGGTGTGTGTGTGTGTGTGTGTGTATGTATATATTTATTTGGCATATAGCCAGATACGCAAATCTTTGCAACTAACTTGAACGAGTACGAAAACCAAACAAACAAACAAACAACAGCAGAAACAACAACAAACACATAAGGCGAACAAAAGCTCCCAATGCAGCTTCTTCTTTCTCTGCCGTTGCTGCTCTTTGCAGCTTTATTGCCGCAGCTGCCGCTGAGTTTTATGTCTTCATTAACTGAAAAGTTATGAGCCATAAGAGCCAGTGGTTACAGCAGTATGAGTATGGGGGCCAAAGTGGGGCCGACCACAGCATCTGTATACGTATGTGTGTGTGTGTGTCTGCGGGTGTGTGTGTGTGTGTGTGTGTTTGTACGGTAATTGGGATTGTCGGGGTGACAATAGCAACCAGAAATCATTTCTCGTGAGAAGAAGAAGAAAGGAAAAATACTTTTAAACACAACAACAACAACAAGAAAACAGTTAAAGTTGAACAACAAAAAGCAGAGAATAGTGAATATATGAGATCTGCGTCATGGCAATCATTTTAAATACCCTATAAAAGGTGCGGTTGTCATACTACACGGGCAAGTACAGTGGTACAAGTAGGTAAGAAAACTTAAAACAACATATTTTATTCTGATTACAGTTTATAAGATTTTAACAAAACTAAAAGTGTTTAAGAAATAAAGAAAATGATATGTTCAGATTGAGTAACTATTTTGGGTATCTTTAAGTCGCATATAATTATTTGCAGTTATAGCTGAGGCTAGCTGTAGCTTCCTGACAACGCACAGTGGTCAACATTATTGTAGGCTACGCATATGTCAATGTTATTTTTATAAGACTTTACAAATCATATAGATTACAAATATTTAATGACACATGATCCAGCATAAAACTGGTATTTTAAAGCAGCGGTTTTCCCAAGCACTTAATCATTCATTATTTATCGTGTCAGAATAGAACTTATAATAATCTAACCGCAAAATCAATTTTATTGTTACTTAAAAAAATCTCATAAAACTATTTGAAGTTCAAAGCAATAATTTACTACCCAATTCTAAGTGCATTTTAAATCATTTTATCAAAAGTAAAAAATAATAATATGCGTTTTGTCATATAACATTTAATGTATTGTTTTTACCACTGTTCCATTATGCAGTTTTTTGCACGTTGCGTTGATAACTCATTTCACGTGTCTAGATAGTATTACATACTTACACAAAACACACATTTCGAGCTGCTTCTGTTGCCGTTGCTGTTTGAAACGTTGCCGTTTGGAGCCCCAAGCAGAGCTGCTGGGCGCTGCAAGGGAGCTGGAAGAGAGAGCTGGACTGTGGATACTGAGACGTTCGTCTTTTTATTTAACAAAAACGCTCGTAAAACAAAATTACTCAAAGCGAGAGAGCATTGCAATTGCAGTAGCCGTTTCTTACTGTTGTTGTTGCGTTGCAGCAGTTGGAAGTCATCAAGATGAAAAGCAAAAAAAAGTCGTCCAATATTCTATGGTTGATTCCACACAGGTCTCACTAGTTAACTTCGCTTCACTGATGCGCTTTTTTCAATTTGTCACGTACGCTCGATTTTTAGTTCTCATTACTACACACAAACGTAGTAGGCAAGGTTTACAACTGGGATGGTTTGAGTATTCACTTAATAACGAATTAATATTTATGAAATTCATAGAACAATCTCAATTTTTTGGTTAATCTATAAACAAAGGAAAACTGGCGTTGAGCTTGCATGCGGCGGGTCTATCTAATTATGCATAGATTTTTCCAAGGGTTTTTCTAGGCCAAATATTGTGTTTTTGGTATTTAGTATATATCCCATATACAATATGATGTAATAATGAACTGAATTATGACGTTGGTCAAAACGTGCGCTGGACACATTTATCATGGCTTGCTGCCGCCCTTCCCCATCCTGCCCCAAAAATAGAAAAAGGCAATAACAACTTTATGTCTTTTGAGCCACAGCACACATAACGAATAAAAAAGTCCAGCAAAGTCCTTCCAAGTCCTTGGCTATGATAGAAAATTGTGTCACGACAGGAAGCAAGATAAGAGCGTAATTTTCTTTTTCAGCGCTGCAGGTTAAAAGCTTTACAAGCAGCACTACCACACACTAACACTAACCCTACCGCCCGACCGCCCTACCACCTAACACCCCACTGGTACTGCGGCGGTACTGTAGTGCCGGATGTGGACTATCGTGGTTACCGTTAGTCATTTTCAGTGATTGTTCAGGGCACTAACGTTGACTTGACTTTTAATGATTGTCACGCTCCCTAACCCTACGTCCCTCCCCTAACCCGTCGAACAGACAGCCAGCCGAATCTAACCCCCGCACCCCATACCCCGCATACACTTTCCGATTTCACCTGAAACTGTGCCTAATTTGCATTTATATTCATAATCTTGGGCATTGCGTCATGAAATATTGCATGTCCCGAACTTGTGACACTTTAATTGCTCACTGGGATTACATCCACGGACGACTACAGTGAACACCCACACAAAGTGCACACAGCCATGACACGAATATTCAGTTTATGAGTTCATGACAGTTCAACATATTTTCGATCTCAAACGATTTGCATAAATCTTGCTCTGAGCTCATTATCGTTGTCTATATGGCCTCTATACATGTGTGTGTTGGGTTCCCTCTTTATTGTCTGTTGCCCGTCTGCTGACTACGTGACTTTTTCGCATTTTGGCGCTTGCCACATCTGCAGATCGATTTTCAGACAATTTTTCGAGTACACAATGCAAAAACAGATACAGACCGATCTTTCACAAGCAAGAGTCAGTTGAGCTCTATTTGAGTGTGTCTGACTAACTTTAAGATACCCTGTAACATAAATTTTAGCTTCTTGACTTTTTATTTTGGAAAATATTATTAGAAATATAATTGAAAATTAAAGTTAAAAAAATATTGTGTCTACTTTTACTTCCCTATACCCAGGAGGAGTATGAAATAAATCCCAAAGCCAAGGAAAAAGAGAAAAGGGTATGTGGGAATCAGAAATTTGACTAACCAGACAGACCCAAGTTAAGATGTTAAGTTGTTATTGCTTTTGTTGCTGCTGGCCGGCAGATAAATGTCTCAGAATACAAACAAAACAAATACTCAAGATCATACAATGTGGGTACACTATCTGACAATGACCAGAGAACTTCTTCTTTTGAAAATAATCGACTGGCAGACTCCAGCATAAAAAGTGTTTTTTATGTGCTTAGCAGAAGATGCAGAATTCGAATGATCTTTTTGTATTTGTTTATCATATAAAAGTAAAGTTTATGTATATGCCACTTAGTTGTTAAGTTAATGAGGGCGACTGCCATTTTGTAGCCAGGAGAGTTTTAGCCACATATACATACAAACCTTTGCCCCTGCCAGCCAGTTGAGCAGCACTTTGAGCTATAACCAAGCGTAAAGAGATGTAAAGACATGCTCGAGTATGCCACTCGATGAGTGGGCAGGTGAAGCTGGCAGTGAGGGGCAAGTGCAACAAAATGCCAAACAAGCGTAAACTGCCATTTTGCTATTTTGCCATTTCAAGCTGGAATGCTCAGAGCTCGTGCAAGAACAACAACACCAGCAGCAGCCGCAGCACCAACAAAAGCAATAAAATGTAGAATAATAAAATGTATAAAAACATACCCTACATACACATATACTTAACTCAACTAACAAATAATATTTAGAATAAAACTGTACAGAAATTTAGTTTTAAAAAAATCTTTAAAAATGTTCTGCTCACAGTTTATTAATGCTGTTAACTTTTTATTTATCATCAATCGACATTCTTCTTTTTTTTCTTCTATTTAAACATCATGCCATTTGAGATGAACTTTTCGCTTGTACAGGGTATTTAAATGAAAACTGAAATTGTATGTGAAATAAAGTATTTCATTATGCTTATAATTTTATTGTAGTAAATGTTAAATGCACATCAGTGGGGCGAGCGAGAATTTTCTGTACGCATTTTAGTCGCATTCGGTGGCTGCTTTAAGTGGCAACCGCTGCTGCTGCTGCTGCCCCACCCACATAAAAGCCCACTTGTGCAACCACCCACTTATCCAGTTCGGCTCTTGGCCATTCAATGATAAACCGCTGGTACTGTTTTTTGCCTTGCCAGTTCACATTTATTAATTCCACTTCGGGAAACGTGTACAAAAAAAATTTCCTTAAACAATGTCCAAAAACTCAAGCTTAGATTGGGCCAGCTTCTTGACAAACTATCGTAGCGAAAAATGTACTTTCTTTGATAGCTAATTAGCTGGCAGCAATTATTCAACTGGGAACTTCAAGTGTTGCTGTCGAAAGTGGGCGACATGGTGATACCCTGTAAATATGCCAAGAAAATCAATGAAGTATAATGTCAAAATTTGTTGCTTACTTAATGTTAGATTTGGAATTTTATTAATTGCTTTGACTTTGATTTCATAAATAAAAAAAATTTTAAGTATTTATTTTATTTTATAATATGTTGAAATTCTTGTTTTTATTAATGCTTACCATTGATTGTCCTCCTGCCGTAAGTTTTGTTTCAAGCTTTGCTAGATCAAACAATCTTTTCGAATCAAATCCTCTTGCAGCTGTCATCTGAGGATAATTTAGCTGCAAGGAGAGCTACCACAGCTAAAAGCCTAAGCACGCTTCGGCTTTTAAATAACAGCTACGACAAGGATCTTTCTAGTCTTCAAACATTAAAAGAGTCCCCAACACACAAAAGTTTAAGCTTTATCGGGAATTTGAAGAACATTTCCAGCAAGCACCTTTCTCTGCCTCAAGAACCTAAAGAATCTTTGAAGAACGAACTCTGGAGCCCTATAGCGCGTGTACGGCTCAGGACACGGGGTCCAAAAGTAATTGTTGCAAGACCAACGATTGGGCCTGTGCAACACGCCAAGGATCGTTCTAGACTTCGAACATTAAAGGAGAAGCCCCAAAAGCAAGCCCCTATGGCGCATTCACGGCTCAGAACACGGGGTCCAAAAGTAATTGTTGCAAGACCAACGGCTGGGCCTGAGAAACACGCCAAGGATCGTTCTAGTCTTCGAACATTAAAGGAGAAGGCCCAAACACAATTGGCACATATTCCAATTGACGAAAATTTAGCTGAAAGAAGAGTTACCACAGCTGAAAGCCTAAGCTCGATTCAGCTTTTAAATAACAGCTACGACAAGGATCTTTCTAGTCTTCAAAAATTAAAGGAGTCCACCCAAATACAATCACCAGACATTCCAACAACGATTCCTTTAGTTTTAGCAGCACCTAAAAGATTAAGGTTTATCGGGAATTTTAATAACACCTCAAACAAGGACCTTTCTGCGCCTCAAACACCAAAAGAATCTTTGAAGCACGAACCCCGGAGGCATTTTTCGCGTCAACGTTTCAGGACACGGGGTCCGAAGGTAATTGTTGCAGGACCAACGATTGGGCCAGTGCAACACGGTCTCGATAAGAATATAGCTGTAAGAAAGAGGAACAGGACACGAACACGACATCGAAGTCACAGGACGAGGATCCCAAAAAATTACCCAATCCTGAACGAGGATGCTACTGATTATCAAGAAAAAAGAGTAACTAAGTACAGGTCACGTTCAGGACAACCACATCGGTGGGAAATGATCCTGAAAAATTTGAATAGGAAAAATACAGCTATGACATTACAAAACAGCTTTAACTTAGATGGTTTTACTCATTATCAAGAATCAAACGTAACTAAGTTCAGGACGCGCAGCAGACGTCCGCATCACTGGACAAGGATCCTTAACAATTTGAATGAAGAATACCTGGCCACTCCCAAGTCATTTCTACTCGGCTTTCACACGAATCGTAAAACGAGTCAAGCACCGCAAGAAGCTTTAGGAAATAAAGCCAGGGCAAGATTAGGACATCCACTGTTATCAACAAAGTTAGCCAGAAAAAAACTTACAACGGAGAATCCGAAAGTTTTGGATGAAGCCAATATTGCCACAGCCAAAGATCAATATAGCTTCATCAAAGATCTTTCTACTCATCGTCCGCCAAAGGGAAGGTTATATAAAACATTCAGGAACCGTTTAGGACATTTACCCAATGCTCAAAAGCTTTTGGCACAAAAAAACATTGGAGCTTACGAAATATCTTCACAAAACAGCTCCGATAAGAATCTACCTCCTCAAGCAACACCCAATGGAACTCTCAGCTCAGGGACAATACAAATTGGGATTTTTCAAAACAGCTCCAACAGGGATGTTGATCCTTTTCAAACATTTAAGGAAACGGCCATAAAACAAATAGCAAATCCATTGCTCAAAAGCGAATTTGTAAAGTTTTTTGGCAAAATAAATAACAGTGCACTTTTAAAATTGCCGGGATTGCAAAAGAACTCAAAGAACAAGGTTATGTCTAACAACTCTCTTGCACTCTATTTTGAACATTTGAAGCGTCAAATGTTCAATTTTGAAGGCTTTTCACCAGATCGTTATGAAGTTAACTCCAAACCAATCAAGGCTTATTATCCATTGTGAGTATTGCTTTTAGTATTGAGAAAAACACTTTTATTAAAATAATAAAATTTAAAAAAACAAAAAAAAACAACAGTTTTAAGCTATCGACGGTATGCGCAGGCCGATCAACGGTATACAATATTCCCAGGGTAATGAACTTTCAGTACCGTAGCGTTTATTCGCATCAGCACCAGCATCGCCCGGTCTGGAACCATCTCAGAAAGCAAATATACCTGGCAGGCAATTCAGAGGAATGTCACAACTTTACGAGGTACAGCACGTGGAGGTCCTTTCAGTATTGTTCAATGCTGCGTCATCAGCGAATGGAGTACTTGATTCCAAAATATCCCCTACATCAAATTGGCTACAGACATAGATACGCTTTTGAACTACCCGACGATTAGCCCAAGTTGCCTTTGCAATATCATATGCCTAATCAGAAACTAGCGCTATTTCCTGCAGTTGGGCAGTTCTTGACTTTGTATATGTGGCATTATTTAAATAACATGGACTTGTACTTCCGGTCGGGTTCCAGGATCAGCTGCATTGTCCTGTTACCAAATTGAAGCTCAATTTAGTACGCTTGTTTGCTCAGCCAAGTACAAAGACTCGAAGAGTCTTGTAGCTCGTCCTTCGAGCTACTACTCACAGGCACAAAGGGGAATTTCATTCAAACATAAAGACGACTTTCAGTATCCCCCTCATCTTTTACTACTCCTCTTCCCCAGCCACCCCGTATAATTTTCAATTCGTGTCCGGGCTGCGATTGTGCGCATTATATAACATACATATGTACATATGCACGGAATGAAAAAAGCGGAGGGTGGAGTTTGGTTTAGCCTGAGAAACCTATGAATTATGTTGTTTTAAATCAAACAACGTTATGTCCAGACTATCAAGCGTTGTCCTGGAAAGAAGCCCAAATGCAATAGCAATTATGAATGGTCTAGCCAGAGAGTTGGGTCGAACATATACCCTGTAAATTGTTTGTGTTTGAATATTCATGTTTAATTTTTGTAAATAAATTTCTAGTGAAAATGTTTGTTAATTTAATTTAAATGCTGTTCTATTTTTGGACTCAAACCATGACTAAAACGTCCTTGTTTTTAAAAACCGGTTCAAATTGGTCAGAGTTTGAAAAGGTGAAGAGTTTGATACCGTGCCAAAAAGGATTTAATGGCATATGGAATCTAACTTGCTGTCAAACCATGACTTCCAAGCTTTTGCTTTTGAATATATTTTTTGAAGTTCTTAATTAATTTGTTTTTAAGATCTTTTGCCGGCAATTCATAATGCTTGATCGATTAAGGGACAAGTTAATGCTACCCATTTTAATTTACTTTAAGAACACAGGGTAAATACACATTTTTCCCAAGACATTTATATGTATATCTACAGATACAGTAGAACGGAGTCTACAATCTGTGTGAATGTGTGGTTTTCCTAGATTACGCACACACAATTGAATATGTGTGATTGTGTGTGTGTGTGTGTGTGCCAGTCTGTCAAAGCTGTTGGCAACGCCCACCGCATGCCACGCACATCTAGAGCCAACCATCGACCGCCCCTTTTAACGAGGCATCAACGAGCATGTGTAGAAAGTCCTTGCATTAGAAGTCCTGCTTATTCTGCTGCTCCTTCGACTTCGACTACGACTTCTGCTGGTTATGCTTGAGCTGCCTGCTCAGTTCGAGTCGAATGCGAAACGATTTAATTTGTTTCGGAGGTAATGTGGCATATGCTTTGCCAGCGCCGCAGTTTGCAGTTTGCCGCACAGATTGAGCGTTAAACATGTCCAGAGGAGTCAAACAAATTGTATAACTACAGTGAAAGGCTGCCTGCCATTGCAATGGCCAAAAGTAAGCAAACTTCAAGCCAAAAACCTTCAGAATTTATTGCACACACACACACCGTGTTCAGGTCGATTTGCATATTTATGAATAATGAAGGATAACCAGGATAGGCATGTCCAACGAGCTAGCTTGCCCCACTTGACTATGTTGGCGTGTCTTTTGTAGCAGCCGCAACTGTATAACACCAAAAATGGCCAATGACAGGTGGCCTAAACTTAGTTTCTAGCTTGGGCTTTTCCATTTCTATAACCTTTGCATGTCCACACGGACCCAAGTCGCTTTTTTGTATGTGTATGTGTGTGTTTGTGTGTGAAATTGATACTCTTTTACACACTCACACACACACGCACACACATACCGAGGCACGTGCGCATAGAGCTCGAGACATTGGTCACGAAAAGCGGAAATGCTGATAAGGAATTTTGATGTTTTTTCTTTTCGTTTATTTCAGCTTTTTTTTTTGCTTCTTTTATTTCGTTGTCGTGTTTAATGTCTTTTTGTCGTGCTTAGTGTCTTTAGTGTTGTGCGTGTGTATACGTATATGTGTGTGTGTGTGTGTGTGACCATATAATCTTTATACATACACATAAAATACTTTGCTACCGGCCAAAAGTTGGTTAAGCGATTTTTTTTGCCCAAAACATGAGAGTGAGAGACAGGTCCTCAAAGCAGGACATGAGAAATGTGAAGAACAACAGTAATAATAGTTATAATATGAGAAGTACTAGTGGATTTTTGGGCGGAGATTATGCATGAGATAGATTGGAAAAGATAAGGTTCGACAAGGAGCTCTGCACGGATTTGATAGAATTTCCTGCGGTACTATCCTACAGGATAGAACAAAGTCTTCCAGACATTAGTAAGAAAATGAATTAATACTTTCATCTCCGCGTAAAATATCTTGTACTTTTCCTCAATATTATTATTATTATTAACAAGTTAGTGCTTAATTTAAATGAAGTCTAACAGGATACTAAGCTAAAGCAGCTACGGCCTTATTCGATTTTAATCAAAGAAAAATTTGTTTTTACAGTTTTACCTTACTAAATCAAAGTCAAAATTGAAACCTTACTCGCTACTTACCATTCGTTACTCTTTCCTCTTAACTGCTCCACTCGTTACTCTTTACATGCTGCTCATTTTGAAATGCCTCAGTGTGTGTAAGTGTGTGTGTATATATGCAAGCAATGCCCATTTACCTGTCCGTATTTGTGCTTGTGTTTATATAATAATATTTGCGGCTCATAATTGCATAAATTTTTAAATTGAACATTTTGCGCGCACGCCTCACCCCGCCCCACCCTCTCTACCCATTTATGACCACAACCCCCACAAAAACGTCGAGCTCAAACCCATAACTCAAACTCAAACGAGAGTCTGTTCATTGTGTGTCGGTTTTCCTTTGCCTTTGGTTTGGTTAGGTTTGTTTTGGTTTGGTTTGGTTTGGTTTAAGCTTAAATACGTTGGAAATGAAATTAAACATGCCCGCGGTACACAACAGTAAATTGAATTACGTCGTCTCTTTAGACCATTTTGTATGTGTGTGTGTGTGTGTGTGTGTGTGTGTGTACACAAGTCACGTGCTTTGCAACAAAACTCTCGAGAGGCATGTGCATTTCTCTGCTTAAAGATAATCATCATCGTGGCAAGGGTTCGGTCTAAAGTTAAGTTTCTGTTGCATGTTGTCGCTTAAGGGTAGCTCAAATCTATTTCTAAGTGCCTCCACAATCAAAGCACTATCTAGTCAGAATAATTTTTTCGTTTTCAATATTTTCCCATTCTCCCAAACAAATATGTATATAAAAAAAGAAAAACCACAGCTACCACTTGACTTCTCCCTAATTGTTATAAGCACATAAATTAATTTGTACATTGATATTTTCTCAACAAACGCGACTGTCACATAGATTCGTTGCGGGACTTTGCGGTGCATCCAATCAACAAGAAAATCAAGAAACCGTTTTCGACGCGTTCCACTAGAAATCGAGTGTGAAATTCGATAAGTGGCATCGAGTTGTCTTAAGATTACCGCACAGCTGGACAAGAACAGGAACTGCAGTCAGTCTCAGTACTCGAAGGCAATAGAAAATCAATTTGAATTATAAATTATGCGACAGTTAATGTTCCGTTTTATGATTATGGCCATAAAGATTTGTTTTGCGCCTCAGAGGCTATAAAAATTATTGTTAGCTTTGAATTCTTGGTGGTATTTTGACGTCTCTTGAAGAAGTACAAGTGGAATAAAAAAACGAATCTTGAAATATTCTGTTTTGAATTGACAAATGTATTATGATCTGGTGAATTTTGAAGCAGCATGCAGCTTTGACTAAAATCGACAAATTTAAAAATAGTTTCTTAAAACCTTAAAAAGTTTTGCAATATTTAAAGTTTTTATAATCCACAAAATAAGATGAGGAAACTGAATATAACAGATAAGACTTAGGCAATTTGTTACCCATCTTAAAGCGATTGCTAAGTAACGAGTAGATAAACAACGAGTGGCTGGACCTCAGCTTAGTAACGTTTCATTGGCAACATATTGATAGACAATAATTTGTCTTAATGAAATTTTGCTATTATTTATGAGATTGCCGGAACGTGTTGTAAATGTTTTTCTTTCTTACTCGTTCGAAGAGGGTTGAGATGATGTGCGTAACGCTGCTCGTAAGTCGTAAGGCTTCGGGCTTTTGGTCGCTGAACGTCGTCGCTGAGAAAACAAAAACAAGCTGCTACAGGATGCTTTTGTTGAAGGAGCCGCCAGGCAATTAGTGTTACTTGCCATGCTTGCTCCCACCCTTTTTTTTGTCCTGGATTTGTGGCCAGTTGTTTGGGGGAGGCGTGGGCTCGGTTGGTTGTGTTTCGGGGTTTTCACAGGTTGCTCCGGCAGGTTGTGTCTTTTATGTGCTGTGTGTATAATTTATTGTTTTCCTTCTTGCTGCTGTCTGGCAAATGGGAAGCCCCGTTTCAATTATCACATTTTCACTGTTGTTTGTTACTTTTCAACGACGAAACGTTTTCGAAACGAGTCCTTTGTAATTAGATTTGATTTCTGCTGTTGCTTTCCAGAAAGAAAATAAAAAGAAAAAACGACAACCACAAAGTAAAAGTCCGAGTGAAAACTGCCAAAGCTCTTAATGGGGCTTCCCTGCTGTGAGTGTAAATAAATATGTGTGTTTTTTTCGTCCTCTTTGGTTGCTGTGAAATCTTTTTGGCATCTCAAGTCAATTGAATTTAAATTGAATTTTTAAATTGGCCACTGACACACATGGCCTTTGATAAGGGGAAAGGTAAGGCGTGTGGCATTCAGAGGGGGCGTGGCTGCGGCCAGCTTTTATGGTATTTGACACGTCCTATACTATTTGAAAGTGTTTACAAAATATATATATATGTATAGAAATGCTTTGGCAATCTTCTCTAGATAAATATAGCAAGCAAAATTGCAATTGAATTCTTTACAACTTCCTTTTGACATTCCACATATTTGCGGCATTTCAAACATAACTGCTATCAAAACAATTTTCAACTGAAAAACTCAGCTTCCATATCTCGGATCATATGTTCATAGAGCCTGTCGTGTGTTGTGCAGATCAGCAATTATTTCCGAGAAACCCTTGTCGTAACCGCTTGTAGGAGTGGGCACAACTCTGCCTATCACAATGACTGAACTACCAACACCAACGTCAACTGAGACTGCAACTGCAACTGCGATTTCGATTTCGAGTCAGAAGCTAAAGAAGAGTATGTAGTGGAACAAGATAGTAGAGATACGTTTGTTATGTTAAAGATTGGATACTCTATCTACTAACGTATGAAATTTAAATCTGTTTATTTTGATAAAGATATTCGGGGAAGGATTTTAGATTGAAATTATCTTGTGGTCTGTTGATGAATACTATTAAGTTTCCTGGTTGGGATGTACTTATCTCAACTTATATATAATTTAGTCTTCTTTGCAATTTCGATTCGATTGAAGAACTATTTGATGATCGTTACACATTTCATGCCCAAAACAAAATACACTTGGTTAGAGCATAACCATATCGAAACCAAAGCTACTACTACATCTGATCATTATTACATACACTCTCTGCTTTATGCATTCACATGTATTTAGATGGTTTGTGGTTGTTGCTGTCCTGCTGCGGCTTCTGCCACAGATTGAAGCTGAAAGCAGAGACTGCAGCTGATGCTGATGCTGATGCTGTTCCTGTCGCTGATGACGAGTCTAAATCTGAATTGTAGGCTAACCTCGCAAAGCGTCAAGTTGAGTTCGTCATCATTGTCGCGGGCATTGTCGACATAAATGCACAATTTGCACATAAAAGCATTACACACAAACACACACACACACACACACACACACTTATATTCAATGTACTTCCGGTGGCAGGACCTATAGTCAGATGGATAGCGAGGAGGCAGGGAGTCCTCGTACCGCGTCTGTTTTGATGTACGAGTTTGTGTGTGTGTTTTTGCCAAGGCCCTCTGACAGTGGCGGTGTTATACGGATAATACACACACTTAATTGCTCAAAAATATACAAACATATATATATACATATCCATCTACTACTTAGGAACCACCCGAAGGACGTGCAACAAATGGTAGCTTCGTGGCAGCTTTTTGTTTTTTTGGCGCGCACCAGAAAAATAACCTCCCTGCATTTTTAGACATGTGTGTACTAATGAGTGTGTGTGTGTGTGTGTGTATTTAAGCCACAACAATAGACACTTACAAGCATATCATTGGCAGTTTTTTTTTTTGTTTTTTCTTTATTTCTGTGAGAGCTGCACATAAATCATAATTGCATTTAAAGAATTTTACATAAGGTTTTTCATTTATTTTATTTTTTTTTTTTGTTTGAAAACATAGACAATAATGCAGGGAAGCTGTTAAGTAAAGGGTTACACTGACTAGGAAAATACCCTACTTAATAGTTTCAAATAAAAATATTGACAACTTAATTAAATATATAGTCTTATATACTTACTTGAAGTTTGAAGTTAATGTTTAGAGATACCTAAAGAAAGATGAGACATTTTCAAAAATAATTGATTCCATAGTAAAATATATAAGAGGATAACAAAACAATTTCTAGATTGAATTTTCATATTCAAAAATAAAATTTTAAATATTTATATCAATTATCTTTATGGATTTAAAAGCTAAGATGCCTCATGAAGTAAAGTGTAGCTCTCTAGCTTGTGTTATAAGGCTGTGTCTTGTTTTTTTTCCTCATTCCCCCGATGACAACCCACAAAAACGCAACCACGTTTCTGCGTTTTACTCAAGTGTCCTCCACTCTCGCAATGAACCACTCCTCGACTCTTCGAAAGTAGAGTAGAAACCATTGGCATTGTTTCAATTTTTATATCGGTTTCCCTGTTGTTGTTGTTATTATTATTATTTTTGTTTTGATTTTAATGACCTCGCGCATTTTGGGAATACTTTAAATACAAATGCTGTGGTCTCATATTTTTTTATATAAACTTACCCAAACATGGGATTTCAGTTGGTGGTTGGGGGGGGCAGAGCAACTTCATTGCTCGACAATCCAATTGTCATTCGTGACAGCTGTCGATCAGCATGAGAATTGAGAAATGGCGGCTGAATATTGTATTTATAAATTGTGTATTATATATATTTGTGAACGGTGGTTGATTCACAATTCTATTGACAGCCCTGCGTCTCAATTGAATTGAGATTTTTATGTAATTGCCGCCCTTTGTGTGTACGATTTGATGTTTGGCATATTTTGTAAATTATATGCCATTTGCATATAGGTTGGAAAATGTCAGAGTTCAATGCTATATGATATGATACTATTTTTTATCAACAGTTGAGATTATCTGTAGCTATAATTGTCATGCTAATTTTTCATGTCATGTCATAAAATTAATCTGCCAAAGAATAGATTTAATTAAACAAAATTCTGATTTCGGTAAAAATAAATCTATGTAAATAAGTTACAGAGCGAAAGTTTGAAAGTTTTTCAAATCTATTTTAAAGTTACGTTTTTATATATCTTGTATAATTTCTGTGGCTAATTTCCCTCATATATCTGCATCGTTTGACTATAACCCTTTGATTTTGGTTGATTGGGGTTCATTTGCACCTTTCGCATTGATCGAATGACATTGCACATTGATCACTTTAACGAATTCCAATTGTTGTTTGCATCAATAATAACGCACAATTTGCACATTGCACACAGAAACCGGGGAAAGAAGGCAAATCAATTTTGGATTATGTCTGTTTGATGTGTGTGTTGGCAACTGCGTCACACCTTGCCACCAACAACAAGAAATCAAATATCTTACCATATGACACACACACACAACAACAACTCGAACCCGCCAAACACCTTTTTGTTTTGGGATTAATGTGAACGCCCGTACATAATGTTCGTGTACTCGATTCACACAATTTACAGAGCCTGCTGGCGTAGAGAGAGACATCCGCGACGAGAAATTGCCGAGGCAATTGTTTTGCAACCGGGCGCAACTCCCAAAAATATCAGGACACAAGCCAAAATCAAAGGTACATTACGAGTTGAGGGAAAGTTCACCTTTATAGCATCCCCGCACTGTAAGAAACATCTGTCGGATGTCGGAAGTTGTATCTGACGGCACGCCCCACACTTCAGACACACGTCTAGGGAGGGGTAGGTGGGCATTATGGTGGTTGTGTCACTTATTCATTGCAAGCTGCGATTTTTGCGACGCGGCGCCTCGGCATTGCGACAGAAGTTACGGAAATTATTCATAATTTTCCACCACGTGGCATGTGACATGTTGTCGGAAGAGATGTTATCGTCTAGCCCTGGCACAATAAGGGTTGTCTGTCAAACGGAAGCCAGTAGCAGATAATAATACAGCGCAGCGAAAGAGATAGATAGATAGTAGTAGCAAGTAGAAAGAGCGAGAGAAACTTGCTTGACCGGCGAGTTAAAAATAAATAGATATTTTGCGGGTTTCTCCACGATAATAACGTGATAATTGCTTTTCGCTTGGTATAGCATTAGAAATCAAAAAAAAAAAACAGAAGTCAAATGCCAGACGCTTGGCTTATCACCAACAACATCATCCCGTTGTGGAATCCTTGCAAGTGACACACGTTAACATTTTATAGCATAGCAAAGTTCAAAGGTTCTTTGCGGAGCACACCTGCTGTGTGCTTTTAATTGCAATGTGACGAAGATGCCAAAACAAGGAAATATCCATTTTGTGACATATCCCAGCCAGGATTAAGAAGCGACCGCCCGGGTGCTATGAAAACAAAGTAATTATAGCTCAAGAGTGCTAACAACAACAACAACAAAAATATCAAATACAAAATAAATACAATATAAAGCGTTACAAATAGACTCGGAACGTGTCGTCAGGGTTCCCCAGGAAAAATCCAAAAAAAAAAAGAAACGCCAAAACATTTCAAAGCTAAAATAAAAATTTCTATAAATGTCTATTAGATTAAAAGTTGTATTAGTGTGGCGTGAAGGAAATCGCTTCTAATAGCCAACGCCACGTGTCCTTGTGTCCTGTGCAGTCGTGTGTCAAAAAAAAATACGGACGACCGCAGCTCACACCCAACCGACTCTCCTCATCGTTTCGTATCGTATCTGGCCAGTGCCAAACAATCAAATTGAAAAATTATCAAAAATTTCGCACTTCTAATCCATCCGATGCGTAAAATGCTGTCGACCGACCGACCGAGCGACCATTCCGCATTCCGAACGTCGTCCTTGTGGTAGCTAGAGATACACTTGTTTTCCCCAGAACACAGGACACGCTCCCTGTTCGCCAGCTGTCGAGGGTGATGAGCATAGAAGCAGGATGAATGTTAAAGGGGGCAATTGCTGTTTGTAAAGACGTTCAGGCATCATCAATATTCCAGTATTCGGGTTGGGGAGTCTGTCAAATAAGCGTAGCTAATGTGTATTAAGTGCACTTTGCCCAAGGTTATACTGAAGGTTTCTATTCAGGAGGGGTGATAACAACTGCTACTGGCCGTGAATAAGTTAAGCTAATCACGATAATAGCCAGAGTTCATGCAAATTTCCTACAGAAAATAATAATAAATGCGATATGCTAAAAGTCAAGTACCATTGACCTTGCCATTTCGACAATTTGTTGAATAAAGCTAATAGGTTTATGGATTTGTAGTTGAAGGAAGTTAATAAAAATATGGCAAGAGGTTATTCCTTCGGGCCAATGAGTAAAAGTCGATTTCCCTTCATAAAACACATTAACAATATTTAGCGCAGCTGTTTTTTTTTTTTTAATCAGATAATTTAGAATTTAAACATATATAATACAGTATTGATATCCAATTAGTAACACGCTTAGAACTAAGCAATAGTAATAATAATAACCCATAGAAACCAGAGAAATAACAAATAACAATGAGTAAGTCTCTCAATCACGTTTGTTGGTAATTCCAAAATTACCCAAAGATCCTCGTCCACACATTCTCAACACTCCCACTCGACTTGGCTTTTAGGATAAAGCACACATTTAGGAGAAATGCATGCCATTAAACTTATCGCGATTATCCTTGACCATATTATTGTACTTCCATTTCTCGGCCGTCGATGCCTGACTGCTCCAGGCACCCGAAGTAGTGTTACTGGCTTGAGGCTTCTTTTCGGCACTCAAGTCGACTTTGTCCTTGCCGCTCGTCAGGCATTTGTCGCTGCGTTCTGTGTAGACCATTTTGGTTGTTGTTTGATTAACTTGCGGTTGTTTGGTTATTGAGCTTTATATTTTTGAGCGATTTGTTTGTTGATTTATATTCCAATTACAATTTATACTGAGCTGCGCGATTTTCAGTTTGTAGCTATTGAGTTCACGGCACCGTTTGTAGAAGCGTCAACACTTTCAGTTCCTTATTATTGGCCGAGTTGCCTGTGCGAGATCCTTTGGTCGATGATAAACTGTTGTCCAATCTGTCCAAATGCATAAAGCACATATATTAATTTTCAATTTTTATTTTAAGCTTATTGTTGTTGTACACTTACCCTAATTGTTTGAGTAATTTTTCTTTAGAATTCGTTTTGTTAATTTTTGGCATTGACACAAAACTTTTGCAATTTGCACATTGAAAAAGAAAAATTAATAATTTGAATTTGTGTGGAAACTGCTCGACAAATGCTCAGTGTTCCAGCTACTGCAACGTTCGCCTCTGTTTTAAACTTTCTACTGAGCCTCTAACGATGACTGCAACTGGCTTAAGTAATGCCCAGCCAGCTACAACTTTACAGCCAGAGTCGACTGCATACTGCGTCACAGTTCTAAGCACAGCAACAACGAACGAACAGCAGCACCTGCAGTTCAACGTGTCGCATGAGCAACAATGAAGAAAGCACCTCGTTCCCCGATCCCCCACAAAGCGAGACCTCGCGAACCAGACCCAGACCCAGACCTCAAACTCAGACTCTCAGGCTGAGAAGCAGACAAAAACACAAAATAAAGAAAAACTTGTCGAACGACGTCGGCAATGCAAATTAGAGTTGCCAACTAACTGGTTTGTCACATTTGCAAAACACAACACAAATAACACAACAACAAGATTAATAATATATACATATATATATTTGCTCCAATTGAGCATGATCTGACGATAAGATACTGTGTAAAATATAAAATATTAACTTTTTCCTATAACGTTTGGACTAACTTTGGTATACAGTTTCCTATAATTTCGGCTTAAGATGTTGGACAAAGAGTTTCAGCTCGGTTGAAACTTATAATCATTTGCTACAGGGTGTAGCAAGTGATAGAAGAGAGTCAAGGTTGGAGAGTTATGCATTTACGCAAAGTAGCCGTTGTCCCGCCTGGTTTTTGGCTCGCTGACTGTCGACGGTTTTTTTTTTTTTTGCCTTCTGTCTGTACCTGCCGAGACTCACGTATTTAACCACCGGCCGGCTCTAGGGGTTTTTTTTTGTAGTTTTGCGTATTTCTATGAGTAACTCTGCCTAATTTAAATAACTATTATTTTGATTTCTTCTTTACTATTTGTTTGTTTACTTTAAAAAAGTGTTGCGTTCCAATTCAAATTTTGTCGTGTGGCCATCATATGAATATTGAAAATATATATACATATGTATCGAATGCTCTTTTTCTTTGTCTGTCCTTGTTAGTACGATAAAATATATATATAGATGTATATATATCGTCAGATTATGCATGGAGCCTGAGACTGATGAAAAGTGCCAGTTGCATTGCATCAGCCAATTTTGTTAAGAAATCAGCTTAAAGCAAGTTGCCAGTATATATTTAAGTCTGTTGTTGTTGTTGTTGTTATTGTTCTTGGTTATATAGTTGCTTGATCCGACCTGCCTTATAGTTTTAGGTAAACAAGTCATAAAAATTATCATAAACATTTTTATAGGTAAAGTTTGGTGTTTGGGAGAGCAAGGATTTGTAAAATCATCATTAAAAATTATTTAAAGGATTTTATGAAACAACTTAATTTTCCATATATTTTTTTTATAAATAATAATTTTCTTTATTAACATTTATTAATTTTCTGTTACGTTAATCTCAGTATTGAAATAAAACTACATTGTTACTTTAGTTATGACATTTAAAGCTTTTCAATTAGTCAATTTATTAACAAACATTTAGTAGATTTTTATTCATATCAATGTTCAATAACCTTTAAATATATAGCCTCAAAAATGTATTTACCATAAAGATCCAATAGAAACAATCTACTTATTTCGTTCATTGACAGCAATTCAAATCAAATTCTGCAATAATTTTGTACTTTGAACGTCTAGAGACATTTGGCTTAAATGCCAATGATTGCACTTGACTCTCGTTTTTTTATTTTTTAAGAATTAAGTCTAATTATAAGGCACACGTTTGATATGCAGTTAAATGTTAAATTATTGTTCTATTCAAATTTGTGCCAGATTCCTTTGCTAATATTATACTTTTATTATCAATTGATTACCAGGCATTGGCCCCACAAAAAAGATTCCATTGTGCAACTCGTTTCTATCGATTTGAAGCTTGACTAGACTTTAAGGCTTAACCCATATATTTTTACTCCTAAAAACCATTTTTGACACACAAAACTAGCTTTAGGATACAGCATTGTATTCCTATTGTATATCCTTTATACAGTTACCTTTTGTTTTGGTTCCCGAAAACATTTACGAAGGGGAAACTCCAAACATTTCTTGTTTTTTGCCACAAATCTTCAAACGTTTGCCGTACCTTAAAGTATGACGTTGTTAACGCAAATATTTCCCCCACATTTTTGATTTTTTATGGAACACCATTGACGTATGGCGTTGTGATAAAGAAAACAATAAATACAATTTTGGCTGTTTTTATAATTATGTTTCGGTGATAAAAAAAAAAACATTTGCATAACTGTCTGGGCCGCAACTTGTTTCGCGGCCAAAACAACTTGGCTAACACGCTCTGGCCGCATGATGCGACAACAACATACTACACCAAGTAGATCAGAGAGATATTCGATTCGGTTCGATCTGCCGGGGTATAAAAGCCGCTGGCAATCGCCACTTTCAACAATACAACCAAATCAGCAGCCATCGTTGCTAAAACCAAACCTTTCAACAAAAGATTTAACCAACTTTCTGTAAACGTGTCAATACAAATGTGTCAATGAGGACACCGGACACCAAAGCGAAGCTTTTGAACAATATAAGGTAAGTTTTTGTTGTTAGGACATAGCAAACTTACGTTGAAGCTAACCGTTTGTTATCCTTGTTGCAGTCTTTCCAAGCATCTGTCATCCAAAAAAGGCTCACGCACCAGCAACTGCGGTAACCGTTTGGAATTCTCTGTGCTAAACCATCTAACCAACGTGCCCTGATCGAATACGCTTCAGTTTTGTACCTACTGTAACTGCAACGAAAAATCTATAAATCCTCTTCAAAATGGTCCACCAGAATCGTACACCCAGCAAGGCTATCGCCGCCAAGCATCTGAGTCCTATGCGCAATACGGAATCGCAGGTTGGCAAATTTGCCGTTTCCGTGAGTCCCGTTGACAGTTTCCTTCGGAACACTAGGATGACAGTGAACACGGCAGGAAGTAACATCAGCTCAAACACTACGTCCTATAAGTACAACAATATGGTCAATAATAATCGGGAGCAGTTCAATGCCCTGCATTTTTGCTAAACAAAAAAAGACCTTACGATGATAATGTGTGTTGAATGTGTTGAATATAATAATGTTGATAATGATAATGAATGAATGATGTTTGGAATAAATATATAATTTCATATGTTTAAAATTAATTGAGCCGCCTGGTTTTTTTTTAACTCATAAATCTACAGTCACGTGTTGCAGATTTAATATTTGTTAGTGTGTTTGGCATTTTGTTTTTTTTTTGGATTTTCCTCGTTTTGTCAAATTAAATTATTGGCATCCGTTGCAGGAAACGCCGACGGCTGAGAAACATTTTTCATTGTTTGCGGCTGTCTGCACCCACTTTGTCATCATATGCAAATCACACACACACACACACACAGTCACACACATGTGTGTGTGCTTTTTGCGCGTGGTGTTTGCCACATTTCGCACATTTGAAATTCGGTTTTTTTCCGTATACCATATTTTTACATTAGTGCAAAATCAAATAAAAGCTTCGCTCGCATTTTGGATTTGTATAACTTTTGATTAGCTTTAAAGCTAAATTTCACTTTGGGCACAGCCAAAAAAAAAAGGGGATAGGGGCCTTTTTTAAACAATGTTTTTGCCAAAAACTACAATGTGAAATCCATTTAAATAGCCAATTTATAAACAAACATTTATGTTTATTTTTAGACTTAAGTTTTTGTTGACAAACTTAAAGGTCAAATCGAAAGATCTGGATTTTAAAAATAAACTTGTCTTATGCTTTGATTTGCATTTAAGCCAAAATTATAATTTGAAATAGACAGACTTGATACCTTTTTTGTAAACAAACAAAATATGTTTATTTTTAGACAATCTTTGTTTTGGCTAACTCAAAAGGTTAAGTCGAAAAGTTTTGGTTGTCTTCAGGTTAAATTTTTTTGTTTTTTAATGATTTAGCATTAATTTTTTTTGCAGTAAATGTTTATGCAACTTACAAAGAAGTTACTAGATGTTTTTATGTCGATATTTAAATAATTTCAGAAACTTGAACTTTATATTGAATTTATGCATCAATAAAAAGACTTGATATAAATATTTCCGCTTGCGCATCATTTGAACAGAAGGAAAACGGTTTCTAACTAGAAAATCTGGCATTACAAGCAATCAAGTCAAGTATGCAAATCATAAATGTATCGAACTGGTTCTACATATTACAATATTAAAACGTTTAGTAAGAAATCAATGTGGCTTAGCGACAAGATTGTTGCAATTCTAACTGGAATCAAAACTCAAAAATATCAGAACGAATCGTTTATTTATAATAATTTACAAAACTGTAAACAGCAGCTTATAGTGTAGAATATACATATATTTTTATGATAAGTAGTCACATGATTTGCTTTTAGTTTTTTCCCACTGGCCAGCCAAGTGGCTAATAATCATATCACTTTTAGTTTGCATGGAAAACAACCCTCCCACAAATTATGTTGTGGCACAAAAAAAAAAAAAAACAACAAGTAAAACTAAGAACAGGGAGAACAACCATTAAAAGACAATCTGTTACATCGGAAAGTGCACAAATCATATTCAGCCACAGAATTTTATGCCCGAAAAACGTTTTTATTATTCCAGTAAATTAAATGCTCAGCTCAAGTGAAGATTGCGTTCTTATATTGCTCAATTTGAGACAGAATGAGAGTAGAGCTGTGTCCTGCGAGCTGGCGTCCTGCGATGCGTCAGGCGTCGACAGTCATTAAATTATCACACATTTAACATCAAAAACAATTCACAAACTCACAAGTAGCGCCCCAGCCCTGCACCCTCGATAAAAGCCTTCAGTCGACCCTTGCCTCTTGGCCTTGCTATTGCCCTGCCCTGCACTGCCCCCTCTCGACCCTGCTGTGTATCGCGCCGGGACTTGACTTTAACCCCCGCAATGTAATAGCTAAGGTCTGGCAAATGTGTTGTTGTTGTTGTTGTTGTTGTTGGTGTCGCCCTGCCGCATTACAAGCTGAAAACATGGTTATTACATCAGGATTGCCGAGGTTGGAGTTCCAAGCCGATGGAGATGTCTGCATAGCCGAATGGATGATGGTTTTTTGTTCTTGGTGTTGGTGGTGGACTTGGTGCTGCGCATGTGGGCGTTGCAAAACGTTGTTGGGAAACCAAGGATGGATGAATGCTGTCTTCTGTTGATTATGACAGCATGACGACGACGAAGAGAACGACAATGATGCTCTAACATACAGTATGCCATTTAGAGATGGTAGATGTCGTGATTTTGTAATTCGTGACACGAGTATGAATAACGTAAAAGTATTATGGGTTGCAAAGTTTTGTCGAATCACGTTATTTGAACACATCTTTAATATATTTGTTTTCAGTATTTAGATTTTTCGCTGGAATTTTTATTCGGATCAATCTGTTGTCATAATTTTACTGCTCATCGCTAACAAAAGTTATAATGTTTTTGTCCCATTTGTCTCATAAAAACAAATTAGCTGAATATCCATTAAACTCAACGCATTTGATAATTCAACTAGCTGCATATTGTGGGTATCGTGCTTATCTCGTGACACGCTACCATCTCTGTGACGGCAACCGAACGGAAGCCCAAGGTTCAATTTAGTTTTTTGGTTTTTTGCATGGCTGCTGTTGTGCAATATGCTGGCCATTAGATGTTAGCCTAATGGTGAGAGGCGACAATGGGCCGAAGGGTAGGGAGCTGGAGGTTTGGGGGGGTAACTGATACGATGACTAGCCAATTGAATTTTGGACGATAAATCATAAACGAAACATCAAATCCAGCACTTGACCCAGGCTAAATCAAAAAGATGGCAAACAGAGATTTTAAAGAGGCGTCTCTCTCTCTCTCTCTTATTTTCTCTCCTGCCCTACAACCCTCTCTTTTTTCTGTGCGTGCAACTCATCTGGTCACGTGCCGTCAGCTTTTGGGTTTCCAAATTAATTAATTGCCGAAATTGAAAATAAAGGCTAGCAAAAGATTGATTAAGTTCACACAGACAGCGAGAGAAGTCGGCGATAACCCTTCTGTCAACTTATCTATCACGCCAACAATCCTGAAAGGATCTGTCGCTTCCCACAACAATGCCAACATACTCACATCCAATCCTCTACCTTTTGCCTCCGTTCCTCAATTTCCAATCTTAGTTTTTGTTGCTGTCTGGCATTTTCACTACATGATTTATCGACATTTTTGGCGGAAATCGCTGCGCCAAAAAATGGCACAAACGAAAATCGCAACTTGGCCCAAAAACTTTTTGATACAAGAAGGAGCGAGAACACACACATCTTCTTCTTCGTCTTCGCCTTCGTCTTCTTCGTTTTCAGTAGTGAGTACCCCAAGGAACGGAAACGCAATCGGCGCACTGCCAAAAATAAATTGATTACTGTCACGGAAATAGGTAGAACAGCTCTACGAATATACATTCATACACTTAACTTAACTTAAGTTTGTTTTGTTAATCGATATACTACTAGCAGGACGAAGAGGACACCTTGCGTCAAAGAATTGCTCCAAATGTCTCAAAGTCAAAAGCAGCTTACGTTTAAATCAAGGCAACATATGGCCAAACCTGGTGGAGGGGTGGTTTGGCTACAGGGTTCGTTGTCACGTTTATAGATCACGTGACGTGGCAATAAATAGTTGGCGCCTGTCAATTAAAGACACCTGCAGCAGGTAAAGTGCTTAAGGCAGCGGTTACTTCTTGGCTAAGAAGTTAAATCAATGAGGAAAGAAGCAAAATTGCCACAAGGGTGTGTTTTTGTGCGGTTGTTACTCGGTTTCTATTGTAACTGATGAGACTTTCTTAACATGAACATGAAAGTAAAGAATCTTTATTTCCATTTTTAAGATTTTTTCTCAAGCAAAAAGATTTCTTAAGCTTAAGCATCAAAAGTGTTTAAAATAGCCAAAAGTCTTCGAAATGCAATCGCTGAAAGTTCATAGATACTTTTAAGGTTAAGAACCTTACGCTTACAAACTTCCTTTAAAATTTAATTGTACTTCCTGAAGATAGCAATTTGTCTATCTGACGCAAAAGTTTATTGGCTTTCATCCCTACACTCATACAACACACAGTATTTGTGGGTAAAGTGCAACCCTATCGGGAAATATAGGGAACGAAACACCTACGACAAAGCGATTGATTGGCGTTAACAAATGTATTAGAAACTTTCTCTGTATAATTTCCGCATTTTCAGGACATGGAACCGAAAGCATTCACTTCAAATTGCACTTCCGTGCGAAAAATTGTTTATCGAAAACTTTCAGTCAACCCCCCCTACCCTACTCTCTGCTGCCTTCTCAACTCCCAGTTGTATCAATCGCAAATGTTTATTCCACAATGGAACGACGTTCAATACCTCTTCCCCCTTTCCTCTTTGCAAACCGTCGATAAAGTTTGCACCTATTGTCATTTTATTGATTTGTTATAAATTTCACACATTTACACACGCACACACACTTGCTTATCTTTTCATGCGCTTCCATTAAATGTAAATGGCTGGAAAATTCTTTAAAAATGTATTTCCGCCCACTTTTCTCACAGGACACGCGCTAAGTGTAACCCTTTTAGCTTATCTCCAACTTTTCAATGCGATTTCTATCATTTAAAATTCCATTTTATTGCCGTTTATCAGCAAATAGGAAGCTCAACTTTGGGTAAACAACAAAAGTGAATTGAAAATTTAAAAAAAAAAAATTGGAAAAAATATACGTGCTTTTGTGTAAGAATTCCAAAGACATTAAAATAAATTGATACGGTAGCATTTTATTTAAGTTTAGTTTTAAACCCTAGTTGGGTTCGAAAAGGGTATGACATTGTTCAGGGGGGTCCTTAATGACGGCATCCTTATACAGATTTTCGAAATCAACTGCTTATTGATTTGTACGAAAATCTCTGGTTTTTCACTTACTTAAAGCTTTCCATACAACACACAGCTGTTGATATGTTTGGTGTGGGTAATTTTCCAAACAACAATAACAATAACTTTTTTCACACTTGATTTGATAATGTGTCGTAAATTTTGCTGCATTTGGCATTTCACTTTTAGCTTGGGAAAATTTTCACAATTAAGGCGCCTTTAATGACATGTCGCAAATATTAACACACAACTACAACAACAACAATACTTCCTGCTGCCAGGCGCCGTCTGTTAACTCCACCCTCAAACCCTACGCCCTTCAGTCAGTCAGCCAGCCTCCCCGCAGCTGTTGACATCGTCCGTTCCAGCGTCCAGTTTATCCAGTCAAAAAGTTTTTCCGAAAAATCTCAGCCTCACGCTAATTGAGTGGAACGTGAAAATTTTTCCTAATTAAATGATTTTCTTAACTTTAACGACTTGCCCTGAAAATGAAAATGTAAATGCTTGCAATTCCGTGTGATATTTTATGTCTGCGCTATGTGCAACATTTTGAAATTAGTATCTTAAAAGTTATGGTTGTTACTACCATTTTTGGCACATTATCAGCCAGCAGTGAATATTAATAAGCCAGCAGCAAGAAGTAAAAAAGTTGTATCATTCAACCGGAAATCTGTGAAGTTTAAGAAATGCCAGTTAAGTTGAATTTCTTATTGGCAGTAAGAGACGCGATGAGAAGCGTTTCTAATCAGAAGCGGGATGCTTTAAATAACAGCCTGAAAGTATGCAACAAAAAATGTGTGTTTGACAGGAATGAAAATTAAAACATTTATTTATAGCGGTTCATTTGGGCGCAACCTAAAGGGGGGTTTGAAGGCCACTTCTAGCAAGAAAGTGATTTTTATGGTATTTTAAATATACAAATTTTGATATCCTTTGTATTGTTGAGAAAATTTATGAACACAATTTCTACAGCTTTCTAAGAATCGAAACTAAAATTCCAATCTATTTTAAATAACATATGGAACGGGGTTATTGTTTGTAACGGGTGCTTACTGTATTAAGAACAGTTGTTGGGGTTAAACAAAAGAAAATAAATTAATTTAATATTTATTTTTATTACATATTGACAATGGATATTATTTCGTTTTAATATTTATTATACATTTTCATTATTGTTTGTGTTGCCAGCAACGAATTTAATTACAAGTTTAACAAGAGAACCTATTGAAAACGATACGCCATTATAAATGCAATTCGAACATCCATACACATCAGTCATACGAAATCAGAGAACCATATATGACGTTGAACTTAATCGATATTGATGTATACACCATTCACTCTTACGAGCTGTTGTGGTAAGTGCAGCAGCTGCCCCTTCTGCCACAGGGTCTGACAACTGAGTAGCCGTTCTTAAAGACACTCGACTCTTTGCGTCTCTGTGTGTCAGTATCTCAGTTCAGTTTGTTAGGCATTAAGCCACTGCAACATTTTCAGTTTGCCTAGAAACTTGGCTTCGACTAGTTGCATTTGTTGTGCGCTTTCGGATTAAAATTGGCTTAAATGGATTAAGAATATATTTAACTATTGTAGCTGGAGAAATGCCCTCGGATCAAAGTTTCTCAAAGTTGACAATATGCATTGAATATAAATAAATAAATAAAAAATATCCATGCAGTGCAAAAAATCATTCACGAGTAATTAGAAAGCAACTGGGGAAAACCCACCCACAAATTAATTTATTTAAAAAAAAAAAGTGTTACAAAAACTTAATAACTGTTTGAACAACTGTTTTTTAACGTACGCTGTTCATCAAAATACTTAGTTCAAAAACTTTGTCGTTCACCAAACGCAAATCAAAAACCGTTTAACCGAATATTAGCAATTAAATTTTAATAAAAGCAATTTAATAAATTGCATTTGATACCAATTAAATATTTTTAGCTAGTTTTGAACAAAGTTCAGTAACAACTTAACTTACACATGACTTATTCAAAATTTAATTAAATTTACCATTAACAAGGCCAAACCAAAATTTAACCCCGCCCAAATTGACATTTAAATATCGTTTGCAATTTATTTTATCAAAAGGAGATCAAAAGTATTTGTTCTAAATCGTTTGCACTTTGCATGGCTTTAAAGACATTTACGTAAAAAAAAAAATATAAACGTAAAGCTATAATTAAACACTCAACGCTCACACCAGAAATTCAAACGAAACGATTAACAACAACAATAAATGCAACTAAAAAGCTGCAACAACGGCAACTAAGCGAATAGAACAATAGCTGCATATTGCTTGGCCTAAAGTCTTTGGCTTAAACGCCGATCACGATCTTGTCGTGAAACTTGCAAATTTTTGTATAGACACACAAAGTTTCTGAACTTTGAAGTTGTTGTAACAAAAGTATCTGGTGCTTGCAATATGCTGGGGCATTGCTTTGTTTTGCTGCCGCTGCTGTTGGGTCCAGCCCTGCCACCTGCTGGCTTTGGCGTTGATGCAGCCGAGATACTTGGCCTGTTCGGGCATCCCGGCAAAAGTCATTTCGATTTCTTTCGTCCGATGTTTGTGGCGCTAGCTGAACGCGGTCACAATATCAGCATGTACAGTTATTTTCCGCTTAAGCAGCCAGTCGAAAATTACACTGATTACGTATTTGAGGGCATGCCCCTACTAACGGATTTTGTGGATTTACGGGTGGGTAACGAAATTTTCAATTTTTATTGACTATAATTTGATTAAAAACTGCATATAAAACTGATATAAAAAACAACTAAAATTTAAAAACCAGTGGAATCGTTGTAATCTGAAGCAGCCGACTGTGGTATACTCGATCCCTGTTTAAAAACGAGTAGAAAGTGGAATAATGCATGAAAGATGTTGGGATGTGGGTATGGGTGTCAAAACAAAAGCATACAGACATGCACACATACAAACATACATGCAGGAGAAGCTAATGAGAGCGCGTTAAAACATAACAAATCAAAGCTCAGCTTGCCCTTGAGCGCTCCCAGCTTTACGCTCTTCTCTTGCGCCCTACTTTCAGCCTATTCTCGTGCACCATTCGTAAGCCCTGTTTTATTGTTCTAACTCAACCAAATTCGTCTGATAACTTAGCTAGAATTTAAGACGATCATGAGATGATAAACATCACAACGAATGCGTACATTTTTATATATTGAACTAGCTAATCGGTGCGCTTTCCTGTACTGTCTTAACGATAACTATTTAACTCGTTTGTTTACTATTCTAATGCGCTACTGACACAGCATTCATAGTACATATACAAAACAGTTAAAAATTTCCCTACTACCGCTCAATTTCTTAAATTTATTCTTTCATATTCTTCTTATTCTTATTCTTATAATAACATCAGATTTACATCACTTTTTTTGTTGGTTTTTTCATTTGTTGCAGGCTTTTGAACAGGATACTCTGCTAGTTGGACAGCCGTTTAAGGTGCCAACGTTCTTTATGCTTAACGATTGGGGTCTGCGTTCGTGCAAGGTGGCTCTAAACTCGCCACTGATCTCTCAGCTCTTAAGCTCTAAGCAGCGTTATGACCTTGTCATACTGGAACACTTCTCCAATGATTGTCTGGCTATTCTTGGACATCTGCTGGATGCACCAGTTATAGCCTTGAGTAGTTGTGCTATTATGCCCTGGCATTATAAACGTATGGGCACACCTTTTATTAACTCCATCATGCCCATGAACTTTTTGCCCTACACCGATGAGATGAACTTTGTGGCAAGGGTTAATAATTTTCTGCATTTTCACATTGTCAATTTGCTGTACAAGTAAGTTGAAATCTGCCAAAAAAAAAAAATAAATGTGCTAAAATTTTTAATTAAATATCTACTTTTTAGTTTTATTACACAACCTGCCACAGACGAGTTGATTGCACAACGTTTTGGTGTCGGTCTGCCATCAATTGATGAAATTGTTAAGAACACAAGTTTAATGCTTATCAATCAACATCATTCGCTGACGGGTTCGCGTCCATATGCCGCCAATGTAGTTGAGGTGGGGGGACTGCAAGTGGCACCAAGTAAACCAATGCCTAAGGTGGGTTTAAAAGCAACATACAGTTAGTTTCTGCTTAGCTGAAATCTCAAAACAATTTTTGGTTATTTGACAAGAACTTTTGTGAGTGAAGCTATTTGTCTTCTTTTTGAGTTATTTATAGAAGATATTATTGTAGATATTTATAGCAGACGTATGTTAGATACGAGAAATAATTGTATAACACATTTCTTCTTTACATTTTGTAGAACCTGCAACATATCTTAGATGCCTCCAACTTGGGTGTAATCTACATCAGTTGGGGCTCCATGGTGGATTCAACAACTTTTCCGGCAGTTAAACTGCAGGCACTTTTGAATACAATTTCCAAACTACCGGGTTATATCTTCGTTATGAGGTGCATCAATCAAACAGTGTCCGAACAAAATAAGCCCATTAATCTGCATACCTTTGAGTGGTTGCCACAAAGAGATCTGCTGTGTCATCCCAAGGTAAAAGCCTTCATATCACATGGTGGTCTACTTGGCACCACGGAATCGGTTTATTGTGGAATACCAATGCTGGTAACACCCTTTTACGGAGACCAGTTTCTTAATGCTGGCGCCATTGTTCAACGACGCTTTGGAGTCATTGTTAAATTTGGTGATTTCGATGAACCGCATCTCAGTCAGGCATTGAAGATTATACTGAATGAAAGGTAGCTAATATTAATAATAATTTTTTAGTATGCAATAGATTAATTATAAGTTACTCTTTACAGCTTTGCAACTGCGATGAAACGTTCGACGATTGCCTTCCGAGAACGTCCACAGAAGCCCTTAGATTTGGCCATCTGGTGGATTGAGCATGTGATTGCCACAAATGGCGCTCCATTATCGCAAAGTGTAGCCAGGCATATCAATTGGTTTGTCTACAATTCGATCGATGTTTATATTTGCTTTCTGCTTATCGCATTATTAACGCTGAGTAGCGTCTGGCAATTGTTTAAACTTTGCAAACGGGTCTGGGGCAAGTGTAGTAACGCTACACCTCAACCGAAAACCAAACAACAATAAAATGTCGTTAAATATGTGCTTGTTTCTCAGTCGCCTTGTCAACGTTTAAAAATGTTTTGCTTCATTTCATGAGAAACAATCAATATGAGTGTATCTAAATGATTCTTATCAACATAAATATAGACAATATCAAGTTAATCAAACCAGACAGTGAGCCGTCATTTTAATTACGTGTTGCCTTACATTTGTATCGGGTGAACAAACCGATAAGATAAACAGTTGAACGATAAATTTTTTGTTATTCGTCTTTATGAGTCTCGTGCCACGCAACCGGTTAATGCCTTAAAAAGAAAACAACAAATCAACAAAAAAAACAAAACAGTATCAAAAGCCACGAACTTCTGAGGTGAGTGCAAAAACTTGCATACATATTTAAACGTTTATGTGTGTGTGTGTATGTGTGTGATTGCGATCGCTGACTGTGCATTGAAATTTGGCGAGAGTGTGTATGCGCACGAGGTGAGTGAGTTCGAAGAGAGTAGAAAGCAGCACTCTCACTGATCTCGAAAAGCGCTCTTTCTTTTTTGGGCATTCGGCTTTTTTCTTTTGGCTTCTCCTTTGCGATGTCTCAACTGCGTTTGGCAGTCGCTCTTCAATAGCCCAGCAAGTAACAAGTGGATGCCGCTGTTGTTCGTTGCCCTGTGTCGTCTGTGTGCATGCTGAGTGGAGACAGGCATTTAATTGAGCTTCGTCTTTTGGTAAACTTTATGAGCATTGCTCAATTTCAGTAGCGCAATTAGAGTCGCTTATCTGCATAACTTGCGTAAGTTATAATTTCCTTGAGTACATTTCCCTACCAATTTTTGCACTTTTTTATTACAATTTACATAAGTTTTGTGTGCGCCTTGGTGCCATGCGCAATGTGCGCAATGCATCCAAGGTCAAGAAATTGCAAATAAACTATGCAACAAGTGTTATTTTCGTTTTCCGATTGATTTTCACGTTTTCTCTCTCGCGTTTTTCTAATTTTTTTTGTGTTCATTATTTTTCACATACGCAAGGTTAAAAATGGTATTGCTACGTTCGCTGCTGCTGCTGCTGCCGGCAGTGCTGCTGCTTTTGTTGCAGTGCATTCAAGTTCAAGTGGCAGCCGGTCGTCCGCTAAAAGTTCTCGGTTTGTTTCCGCATCCCGGCGTCAGTCACTTTCACTTTTTCCAGCCCATTATGCAAGCTCTTGCCGAAGCTGGACATGATGTCAGCGTCATCGGTCATTTTCCGCTAAAAAATCCACCCATACGTTACAAAGACTTTCCGCTAACGGGCATGAGTTTGACGACAAATAGTGTGGACTTAAAGGTAAGTGATAAGAACAACAAAATAAACATTATTTCAAACGACATAATAAACAGGGTATTGTTGCTTCGGTATTTCCACCTACGACTTTGTATGATTACAAAATTAGCCGTTTATTATTATAAAAAAAAAAGGTGAACTTTTGACTTAGGCAATTAACTCAAGCGAAAGTAACAGCTATTATTTCCTTTCTCTCTGTTTGTTTACCTGTATAGATGTTTGAGAAACGCACTTTCTACGGTCACTTTTTGGAGTTCTTTTTGCTGTTCGAGTGGGGCAAGCACGCATGCAACGTGACCCTTCGCTCGGATGCTTTGCAAACGGTGCTGAAACGCAAGGCGGGCTACTATGACATCATCATCATGGAACAGTTCAACACAGATTGCATGATGGGCGTCGCACATCAACTTCAAGCTCCGGTAATTGCTTTAAGTAGTTGTGCCATGATGCCTTGGCACTACGAGCGTATGGGTGTTCCCATAATACCCTCTTTTATGCCCAGTTTATTTTTGGGACAGTCACAGGATATGAACTTTGGTGGTCGCTTAGCTAATTGGATCACATTTCATTCGTTCAACTTGATGTACAAGTAAGTTTTTAATTTAAACCTGTAATCCGATTCTCAGCCTAACTCTTTCAATTGCTTCGCAGGTACTTTTCCATACCTGCTGCAGATGCCATGGTTCAGTATAAATTTGGACACGATGTTCCCTCTGTGGGTGATCTGGTAAAGAACACATCCGTCTTCTTTGTCAATCAATATTATGCGTTGAGTGGCCCAAAGCCTTTGCCCCCGAATGTCATTGAACTGGGCGGCCTGCACATCCAGAAAGCCAAACCATTATCAACTGAACTTCAACGATTGCTGGACAATGCCGAGCATGGTGTTATCTTGATTAGTTGGGGTTCAATGATACGTGCCAATTCCCTATCGGCAGCGAAGCGAGATGGCATCGTGCGTGCTGTGACACGGTTGAAGCAACAGGTCATCTGGAAATGGGAGAATGAAACACTACCGAATAAACCACCAAATATGCACGTTATGCAATGGTTGCCACAACGCGATATACTCTGCCATCCCAATGTGAAGGTCTTTATGAGTCATGGCGGTCTTATGGGCACCTCCGAGGCGGCCTATTGTGGTGTGCCCGTTGTAGTCACACCCATGTATGGTGATCAGTTCCTAAATGCGGCTGCTCTGGTGCAGCGAGACATGGGTGTGATTCTGAACTATGAGGATATTAACGAGAATAGCGTTATGAGGGCAATTAAGAAAGCATTGGATCCAAGGTAAATTAATTTTTTTACATGCTTACTTACTTATCAACTATTTTCTTTCCTTCCTGAAGACATGTTGAAGCTGCCAAGTTGGTTTCCCACTCCTACAATCATCGGCCACAGCAATCCTTGTTGAAGGCTCTCTGGTGGGTGGAGCATGTAGCATATACAAAGGGAAATCCATTGCTGAAACCTAGTTCTGTGGAGATGTCACGTTTCGTTTACTATTCGCTGGATTGTTACCTCTTCTTTGGCATAGTTCTGACCATTGTTTTTGCCAGTTGGTATGCCTTAATCCGTACCTGTTGTGGCAAACGAGCTCAACGCAAGAAAAAACAGGAATAACTTATCAATTAGATTTTTGTTTAGTATATGTGATATTTGGTATGTGTACTTCTGTAGTTTTGCCTTAAGTATAGTAACTTCTCCTCCCTAATATAAAGTGTTATAAAACAACGTTAATTGCTGGTTGATGTCTAAATTAGAATATAAGAGTATATTGTACACGCTACTGTGAAACATATAAGGTTGCTGCATTAGCTAAATTGCAGTCATGCAAAAAGACAGAGGCATACTTTGAAGCGCAGACAAAAACTAATTGTGAGAAAAATTCTGACCTGTTTATCATGATAATTATGGTTAAATTAGGTGCATCACTAATTATGTATTTTGATTATTAATTTTACACATATGTATGTAAATTATAATTTGTATAAAGTTAAGCTGAGCAACATTTTTGAATAAAATTCTTTACCATACATAAGGGACTTTCTTTTAAATATTTAAACTTTCTTTAACATTTTGGAAAACTATGAAAAACAACATTTCTTAACAATTTTGGGTGGTGTACAAATTTTATTCAATGCAAATCGAATTCACAAGTCGATTTTGTTTTTTTGCTTTTCGAGCAGAATGGCAATTTTTGGTTGGTTTTCAGCCTTAAGTACGAGGCGAACAGAAATCAGCAGCAAGCAGCTGAATGTTGATTTAAAAAAAGTTACAGCATACTTTTACTCCGAAAATATATTAGAAAAATATGTTATGCAGAGCATAGTTTAACGGCTAAGAGCCAATTAAATTAGCATTGCTTACTTTTAAGCTGCGCACAAGAATTCCACTTTTGAGTGCACGAGTAAGAGTATGCAACTTTTTTTTTTCTCGTGAAAATCATCCACTTGCTGCTGATTTCTGTTCGCCTGGTACTTCAGCCAGAATTTCAACTGGTTTTAGCCCATTTTACCTCGCCAAAGCACACACACATCCATACAAACATTCATACAAACAAGCACACAAACATACATACTTACAAACATACATACAAACAGAAGAAGAGGACATTATTCTTCGCTTAGGAATGAGTTTAAAGTTGAGCTCGCATCAAAGTCAGGCTCAATAATATTGGAGTGCATTTTGCTTTAAACACCAATTAAAATTTAACTCAAGTTGCTGCAGCATTCATCTGCCGATTCTGTTCGCCTGGTACTTCAGCCAAAATTTCTGCTGAATTTGGCCCATTTTACTTCGCCCAAGCACACACACATACATACAAACATTCATACAAACAAGCACACAAACATACATACCTACAAACATACATACAAACAGAAGAAGAGGACATTATTCTTCTCTTAGGAATGAGTTTAAAGTTGAGCTCGCATCAAAGTCAGGCTCAATAATATTGGAGTGCATTTTGCTTTGAGCGCCAATTAAAATTTAACTCAAGTTGCTGCAGCATTCATCTGCCGATTCTGTTCGCCTGGTACTTCAGCCAAAATTTCAACTGGTTTTAGCCCATTTTACCTCGCCAAAGCACACACACATACATACAAACATACATACAAACAAGCACACATACATACATTCATACATGCTTACATACAAACCGAAGAAGAGGACATGATGCTTCGCTTGCTTCATTTTATCTTGCCCAAAAACCCAATTAAAACTCGAAGGCACATCCTTTGTGCATTTGCATTTATTTATTTATTTATTATTATTATTAATTATTTATATTATATATTAATTATTTATTATTGGGTAAAACAAGCGATCTCATTCTTCGATCTCCATTGATGAGAGTCCACATCAGTTGCCGCATCTTTGCAGTATTTGTATATTTGTTATTGTTTTAGTTTTTTTTTCTTTGATGATTTATTAAATTGTTTTAGTATATTTGTTTTGTTATTATTGTCGATTTTTTTTGTTTTGCTTTTCGAGCAGATTTGCAATTTTTGATTGGTTTTCAGTCATCAGCAAGCAGCTAAATGTTGATTCAAAAATGTTACAGCATACTTTTACTCCGGGAAAATATTAGAAAAATATATTATGCAGAACATACTTTTACGGCTAAGCGCCAATTAAAATATCGTTGCTTACTTTTAAGCTGCGCATAAGAATTCTACCTTTGAATGAAGGAGTAAAAGTATGCTGTGACTTTTTTTGAATCAACATTCAGCTGCTTGCTGCTGATTTGTTTCCCTGATACTTGTTGCTCGAAATCAACCAAAAATTGTTAATCTGCAAAGCAGATAAATTAAAGTGAATTTGTACAAAAATTTGTTAAATACTAAAGTTAGCCGGCGCGCCCAAATGGGCTAAATGGGCCAAGGTCACAAAGGGGTTCCTGGCTTACCTCGTATGTGTACTTTAATATATGATAACGCTTGTGTCAAAGCAACTTAAGCATTTGAAAAATAAATCGATATATTTACAACATGAACAATAAACAAATTACAACTTGGCTTTGGTAGCACCAGGGAAACCCAAGCGATAGAGGCCAATCACGACGGCACCTCCCAATCCCAAATTGTGCTGCAGAGCCAACTTGACACCATCCACCTGACGCTTTTCAGCCTGACCACGCAGCTGCCAGCAGAGCTCGGCGCATTGAGCCAAGCCAGTGGCACCCAGTGGATGACCCTTCGAGATAAGACCACCACTAGGATTGACAACATATTTGCCGCCATATGTATTATCGCCGCGATCGATGAACTCGCCAGCCTTGCCCTCACCACAGAGACCCAAGGCCTCGTAGGTAATCAGTTCGTTGGCCGAGAAGCAATCATGCAGTTCCACAACCTGTACATCTTGTGGCGTGTATCCGCTCTTGGCAAACAAACGTTGCGCCGCTAGACGAGTCATATCGTAACCAGCAATCTTCATCAGGCTCTTGTCGGCGAACGTGGAGGCCGGGTCACTGGCCATTTCCATTCCGACAATCTCCACAGCTTGCTTCTCGAGACCATGACGACGAACGAACTGTTCGGAGGCCAGAATAGCAGCACCAGAGCCATCCGAGGTGGGACAGCGTTGCAGCTTGGTCAGCACACCCTCGACCACCTGCGGCGACTTCATTACCTGTTCCAAAGTATATTCATCACGGAACTGGGAGTACCTATAAAAAGAAGAAAATGTCTAATAAAATATAAGCGAATAAGGTATAGCGATTAATTGGAAGACCAATTCTCAGAGAGAGAGTGGCCCCCAGCAGCAACGATAAGCGATAAGATAAGCGCTTTTATCATGCTAACGAACTTTCGACCGGGCAATGTTATCAAACTAAACTTACGGGTTATTGACGGAATGCTTGTGGTTCTTCCATGCAATCTTGCCAAAGTGCTCGGGCTTTGTGCCATACTTCTTCATATGCTCCTTGCCAGCGTTTCCAAAAATCTGTGCTGCCATTGGGCCTGCACCAATTTCTGTCAGCTCACCCATTTCATTGATGTGACGCTCCATGGGATTCGCACGATCAAAGTACTATTAAATATATGTGATTGTAGTTCAGGACAGGTCAATATATAATGATTTCAACATACTTTTGATGACAACGAGCCACGTTCCATTTTCTCAAATCCCAACGCAAGGACGCAATCAGCGCCACCAGATTCGACAATCTGCTTGCCAAGATACAATGCACTCGATCCCGTGGAGCAGTTGTTGTTCACATTGTAGACTGGAATTCCTGTCATGCCCACGCCATAGAGCGCACGCTGGCCACAGGTGGAGTCACCATAGACATAACCACAAACAGCCTGTTGCACATCCGTATATTGCAGTTTGGCATCGGCAAGAGCCTTTGTAACTGCCTCTTTGGCGAAGTCTGGATAACAAACATCAGCACGTCGACCAGGTTTCTCGAACTAAGAAAAAATTATTGCAGACGATTTCAAAGGTCGCTTTCTCGATTCGTACCTTGGTCATGCCAACGCCGATAACGTAAACTCTTGTTTTAGTCATTTTGAAGAACTTCTGTAGTGGCCGGCGTCCAAAAAACAAGTGTTTAATTCACTGCTGGACTGCGCGCGAGATCACTTTTCTGATTAGTAACAGTTGTTTGATATGGTTCTGTTTGGTATTTAACATTTTTGAAAAAGCTGGTCACACAACTGTTTACTAACAACAAGTTATCAAAATGAACAAACATGTTAATAAAGAAATCTCCTCCGTAAATAAAATTAAGCTATTTTATATTTGGCTATATATAGTAGAATAAAATGTAATAAAAACTGATATTTGGTATTTATAACTTCTGCGAATACCAAATAAAAAGACCAAAGTTTCATCGATTGGTATCTTATCGATACTATCATAGATTGTTTATGCTCCCTGTTTTACTTGTTTTGCCTCTTTAAACAACTTTAATTTAGTAATTGATTTAAGCCGAGTCGAAGCGGTTGTACTTGTTATTTGCAAATTTCCTTAAAGTTGTTATCTTTAACCACAAAATGACCAAAACTCGAGTCTACGTTGTTGGTGTTGGCATGACCAAGGTAAAAACGAATCAAGTTCCATACAAAAAAAAAAAATTTGACAATGCTTCAACTGCCGCAAACAAAAGCCGATCTTTTTAAATCTGCAGCAACAAGTTTCTCAATACTCACCCCTTTCACTGATACCAGCAATTATCGCACTCGGACTTTGAACTACAGCGCACTTCGGTCATTTGAGAAATCGAAATCTTGTTTGTGGCTAATCTTAAACCATTAACTGACGCGAACCGATTTAATGCTAATCTAGCTATAAATAAATAACATTTGACCTTTTGTTTTAAAGTTCGAGAAACCAGGTCGACGAGCTGATGTTTGTTATCCAGACTTCGCCAAAGAGGCAGTTACAAAGGCTCTTGCCGATGCCAAACTGCAATATACGGATGTGCAACAGGCTGTTTGTGGTTATGTCTATGGAGACTCCACCTGTGGCCAGCGTGCGCTCTATGGCGTGGGCATGACAGGAATTCCAGTCTACAATGTGAACAACAACTGCTCCACGGGATCGAGTGCATTGTATCTTGGCAAGCAGATTGTCGAATCTGGTGGCGCTGATTGCGTCCTTGCGTTGGGATTTGAGAAAATGGAACGTGGCTCGTTGTCATCAAAAGTATGTTGAAATCATATATTGACCTGTCCTGAACTACAATCACATATATTTAATAGTACTTTGATCGTGCGAATCCCATGGAGCGTCACATCACTGAAATGGGTGAGCTGACAGAAATTGGTGCAGGCCCTATGGCAGCACAGATTTTTGGAAACGCTGGCAAGGAGCATATGAAGAAATACGGCTCTAAACCCGAACACTTTGGCAAAATTGCATGGAAGAACCACAAGCATTCCGTGAATAATCCGTATGTTCCAATAATCTTGTATCGCAAATAGCATGCTATCACTTATCTTACTTTTTTTATTTTGGTGCTTAGCTACTCCCAGTTCCGTGATGAATATACTTTGGAACAGATTATGAAGTCGCCGCAGGTGGTTGAGGGTGTGTTGACCAAGCTACAATGCTGTCCCACCTCGGATGGCTCTGGTGCTGCTATTCTGGCTTCTGAACAGTTCGTTCGTCGTCATGGTCTGGAGAAGCAAGCTGTGGAGATTGTCGGAATGGAAATGGCCAGTGACCCGGCCTCCACGTTCGCCGACAAGAGCCTGATGAAGATTGCTGGTTACGATATGACTCGTTTAGCGGCGCAACGTTTGTTTGCCAAGAGCGGATACACGCCACAGGATGTACAGGTTGTGGAACTGCATGATTGCTTCTCGGCCAACGAACTGATTACCTACGAGGCCTTGGGTCTCTGTGGTGAGGGCAAGGCTGGCGAGTTCATCGATCGCGGCGATAATACATATGGCGGCAAATATGTTGTCAATCCTAGTGGTGGTCTTATCTCGAAGGGTCATCCACTGGGTGCCACTGGCTTGGCTCAATGCGCCGAGCTCTGCTGGCAGCTGCGTGGTCAGGCTGAGAAGCGTCAGGTGGATGGTGTCAAGTTGGCTCTACAGCACAATTTGGGATTGGGAGGTGCCGTCGTGATTGGCCTCTATCGCTTGGGTTTCCCGGGATCCAGTGGCATTAAGCACAATTTGACAGCAGCCGCAAATCAAGCTTCAAGCGAGGAGGGCTTCAAGGTGTCACCGCTGCTGAAACTGCTCGAGCAGGCCATGCTGGAGGACAAGGATGGCTTGATTGAAAAAGTGCGCGCCGTGTACGGATTCAGGGTGAACAATGGTCCCCAAGGCAAGACTGGCTTCTGGGTGATCGATGCCAAAGAAGGCAAAGGCAAGGTTATCTTCAACGGCACACGTAAGTGATGAAAACTAAAATACGATATCAAGCTTTAATTAACTGTTTAATTTTCGCATGCAGAAAAATGTGATGTTACCTTTATAATCAGTGATGATGATGTGTTTGAGCTGTTGACGGGCAAACTGCCACCGCAGAAGGCCTTCTTCCAGGGAAAGATAAAGATTCAAGGCAACATGGGCTTCGCCATGAAACTGATGGATCTGCAACGCTCCGCACAGGGTCGCATTGAGGAGCTGCGTTCCAAGCTTTAAACAACAAGAATATTCCTTTTTTCATACTGCAATCACTTTTGGTTAAGGATGTTTTAAAAACACTTTGTGCATTAATGTTTTTTACATAGGTTTTATATGATACTGTTATAAATATTGATATTGTATTATTTGTAGATAATAAAGTATTTGAATTTGTATACTGATATTAAGATAACTACTTTATTCTTAGTACGATCCGAATCTTTATTGCTTCTTCAACGTGCATTGGTTTTAAAAACTACAATTACATATGTGTTGTATATACATATAAATGTATCATAATAATTTTCGATATATGTATATGTGTGGTTGTGTGTGTGTGTGCAAAACACTTTCAAAAATGTAGTAAGGATAAAAAAGACATAAAAACTTAACCATTACTAACTGGGCGCTTTCTGCACTTTAGTTGACACGTAACAACAAAACTCTCCGTCACTGTGCTCGCGAACATTATGCTTTATACATAAATCTTTAAATATGTATAGCGATATATTGTATGCGCTTATTAATGAATCTCAAAAGATTTTATAGCTGTTGTCAATGTATATATGTGTATCTTAAAGTGCATGCGATAATAAATTAAAAAAAACTACATGTCTAAAAAGTTTTTAGCATTTTTGAGCTTAATTCACTAAAGTTATCAAATTAATAATATATTTGAAGGATGCATGTTAACTTATGCCCTTACATTCTCTATTTACAGTAAACGATTTATTTTTAGGGGTGGAAACTATTAAAGGCCTCGCTTGATAGCGTTAGACGCTTAAACGTTTGCAACTGGCGGATTTGCCGCCGTATTAAAACACTTCACACGAAAAAACAACGTTGCAACATTTCGTTTGTAGCTGCAATAATTATGATGGGTTGTGGAGCCTCTTTACTTCGGCCGCCGGCGCTCACTCAGTAGCTGTTATTGGAGTTGGCATAGGAAGTCAGCGAAGCGTTTGTGCTGGTTGTTGGGCTGATGCTGCTGCTGCTGGAAGGCACTGTTGTTGCAGCTGTGACTGCTGTGGAAGCGCTGCCTGAGTGAGCGCTGTTAGAGCTGGTGATACTGGGCTTATTGTCCATGCTGGCCATAATCGAGCCAAGCAGATCGACGGGTGTAACCGATGCAGTTTTACCAACAGCTCTGCTGCCTGCCAGTATGATCTTATGCGTTGGCAAATTGAACGTTTTGTAGGTGGTTGTGGTTGTCATTGCTTTTGGACTGCTTGTGGCTCTTAGTACAGTTGTTGCTACGTTTGCTCCTCCGCTTGGTGGTGGTGGCGGCGGTGGTGGTGGTGGCAATGGCATAGGCGGCAATGGTGGCGTTAACACCACAGCAGACAAGCGACCCGCCATGCCGGGCAAAACAACTTTAACAACTTGTGGTGATGGGGCAGCTGCAGCAGGCGGTGCAGGCAGTGGGGGCTGTACTATGCGCACTACTGGCATTGTAGCAGGCAAAGGTATGGTTGTGGGTATCGGTGCAGGCAATGGTGGTAATGGTAGCAGTGGTGTTGGAGCTGGCGCTGGTATATCTAATGGAACAACCTTTTCGCACAGCTCAATGACCTCCTCTTCGTGATCCACCACCAGTTGTGGTGTGCTCTCTACAATTAGCTCATTGCCCACATCATCCACAGGATCGGGTACAATTAATGCTGGGGATTTTGGTGTTAGTTCTGCTGGTGCTGTGGGTCCTGTGGTTGTTGCCACAAAATTGTTAATCACTTCCGTTTTACTGGGTTCATCGGATACCAATTTAAGTTGTATTTTGATTTCGGGCTCCTTTTGATTCAGGCTATTCACATATGCTTCACGATGCAAGAAGGGCTTTGGATGCACTAACGGCAGCAAAGGCAACAATTGTGCTGGCAATGTTGGTACAGCAATTGGAACTGGATTAGTAGACACTGTTGGCATGCTAGTTTCATTCGCCAGACGTGGCATTTTAGCCGGCGTTGATGTGTGTTCCGTTTTTGTTTCTTTTTTGATGCTGCGCTCCATGTCCTTATCTTTGTCTTTGTCTTTCTCTTTAACTTTATCACGACTGGTCGATGACTTTTCGGGCTCTTTGTTGGCTGGGGCTGGTTTGTGGTCCTTGTCGAGCGAGGTTGACGCCGCTTTGGTCATCTTGTATTTGTTGTGCTCAAGAACCATTTTGCGCATATCGATTTTGGCATCATCTTTGTTTGGTTTCTTTTTGGTTGTGCTGCTGCTGGTTGTGGTGCTGCTGGTATTGCTTTTTGGCGATGCGCCTGCTGACGAGTGATCGTCCTGGCTGCTCTCGCTGGAGCAACGCTCCTTGCCATCCAAACCAATGACTTTGCGCTTGGCCTTGCCATCGTAAGTGCGCTTCGAGGGCGTCTTCTTGCCTGGTTCGTCGAGACCAATGGGATGGGGCAATATGGTTTGCTTCTCCTTGTAATGCGGCGTTTCGGCCAGCACGGGATTATTTTTCTCATTGATTACCTCCTGGCCGGGATAATACTGACGCAAACGCAAATGCCAAGCTAATATAAATAATGTATATTTAATTCTTATGCAAATTGTCAAAAGGTTTCCACTCACCTATGCTCGTCACAGCGGTCACGGTGCGGAACTGGTGTATAATATTGCGTGGCAAAAAGTAGATATCATTATCGCATAGCTGAATGCGTGCATAACGAATGCCATCGCGTCTCAATTGGTTCAGCTTGGCATCCTCGATCCACTGAACGCATTGTGAGATTGGTGGCTCATGGAGATCCAACTGCAACATCTCCACTAACGTATTAAAATCTTGAGCGGCAAAAGCAACCACATCCTTGGTTATGCGATTCTGATCATAGGATTGGCCACAGTGCACCGCTTTTAAAATGCCTGTAACGAATAGAATGTCATACAATGAAAAATAGCTGATGCAAAAATCATTGCGAAATCTATAACAAATTAGCTTCTTGATTAGGAAATAGATTTTATGTGTCCAAAGAAATGTAATAAATATATAGTACCAATGTTCAAGGCAAAAAATAAAACGCACTCAAAAGAAATTATTATTAAATGTATATAGCTCACCAACTGCGGCGGTGGTGATGCGTTCGTGTCCATGTCCCACATGATCTGCATGAGCCTTGGTCCTATCCTCGATCATTGTTTCACGCGCTTCAGACAAACGCGGCAAATACTGCAAGTTCCGCAGCTCATTAATGCGAGTACTGCAAAGCATGATTAATAGTGTTAATAAATTAAACTCAAAAATATTAAAAAAAATTTCAATCTTACCGTTGACGCTTAAGTGGCGTCTTGCTGTTTAACTCTGCTGTAGGCACCAGTTGCTCGCCAGCACGTATCCATAGAATTGGTCCATCGTTTGATTGTCGTGGATCCGTTTGCAATATAGAATTAACAGCCCAGGGCATTGTCTAAGGAAAATTACAATATGGTTAGTTATAGCTTTTATCTTTTTTATGATAGCTCTTACCTTTCGCAGAAATGGATTCTGCTCAATACGTCCAAGTAGATCCGGAAAATAGCCGCCCACTTCCTCGTGCACTTTGCCCACCAAACTGATTTGATGCAGTGGCCCATAGCGAAATGTGCCCTGACAATAATTACGCACCACCTGCAAAAATCAAAGAAATTATTGAGTAAGTTTTATAGGGCTCTTACTTATTTTTCAGTCAAATTACCTGTTCATTGTATTGGGCCATTGTGCACGTCTCAATGTCGGAATTGCGTCCGAGCACTCCAGCTTTGACCGTCAACGTTGAATAGTTTTCGGCCATATGCTCCAAAAGGTCGGGCATATAGCGAGCGGAGTCATGCACAATGCCCATCACATGATGCGCATAGCCTTGCTCATCCTCGGCAAAGCATACGCTAAAGAACTCATCCACTAGTTGTTCCATATCATCTGGCGGCAAAGCATCGATCTCGTGCTGATACAAATGCACAACAGTTGCGCCACCATTAGGATACTGTTCCACTTTAAAGTAATGTCCATATTTGAGATTTTCAAGGCCGGCAGACGTTTTACGATTTGACGCTGGCGTTGGCATATTTTGAACGTTTGTCCAAGCACTAGCCACAGGTGCATTTCGAATGCATTGAACGCCAACGCTGCTGCGTCGTATTTTGGAGCGTTTATAACATTTGGAGCAGTCGCGTGATGATGACGAATATCGTGACGTAGAGGTGGAGGAGGACGTCTTGTGATGACTGTTGGATGAGGAACTAGAGGAGGATGATGAGGGTTTACGCGCGCTGCAACTGGAAGAAGAATGATGATTACCACTGCTGTTGCTGCTGCTGCTGCTATAATTATTATTGATTGTTTTCGGCGCTGGCGATGGCATTAAAACGGAAGAAGAATTACTGCCGCTGCCGCTGCCACTGCTGCTGTTGCTGTTCTCCTTGATTTTTGCCGCATCTGCTGAACTGAAGCTCAGCTGTCGCGTGACTTCTTCGCGTGTTTTCATCAATGATTTGGTTGCATCGCCATTTAGTAGCAGCGGATTCGATTCACTTGGTTCTTTTTTGATTTCAGTTTCTGATTTGATCTCTTTGCTGTTGCGATAAACAACCGTTAATGCAGCACCACCAGACTCTGTCGGGTCGTTCAGCTCCGTTTTGATATTGATTTGCTGCTCGACAACGCCCAAGTCTTTCTCCATTGTCTTCTCCTCTTTGATCACATGCTGTTTACTGAAACTAGTGTTACTGCTGCCGCGACTGCTTTCTGAGCTGCGGCGTCGATGTGAATTTGAATTCGAGTGCGAATTCGATGAGCAACTTGACGACGACGTTTGTATCTTTTGTTTAGGCAAGAGAAATATTTATAGGAGTTGTAAACAATATATATGTGTACAGATTAGCTGTATAAGAGCATTGCGTTGCCATCAATACATTAACAAATAACACACAAAGAACTGGAGTCATATTACATCATAATAATCGCTCAGCTGATATTTGTTTTTAAAAAGTTTTGCTCTAAACAAATTGATGTAATTTAATACATAGCGCAAAAATTTTCCATGAGAATAGAAAATGCTCATACACAGATTTATTAAATTAATTCCGTTTCACTTACCTTCTCACGTTCTCCCCGCTCTCTGTCGCGATCGCTGCGATGTTGCTTTTTGTCTTTGCTGCGTGAGGTGTTGTAGGAAGAGGAACTAGAACCTGACTTGTAGTCGCCGCTGTGTCGATTTGAAGAGGATTTGCTGTTGCTGCCACTGAGGCTAATATTGCTTTTGATGTTGCAGTTGTTTTGACGATCCTTACCGCCGCTGGTGCTGTTGTTGCTGCTGCTATTGTTGTTATGTCGCTTATCTTCATCTCGTTCGCGTTCCTTATCTTTTCTCTTCTTTTTGTGATTGCGCTCTGCTAAAATAAAATAAAACAAGAGACAGAAAAGAATTGGTTCGTGCATCAAAACAAACACATACAGAAGGTAAAATGAAAAAGCTTTTGGCATTTTAGCCTACCCGTTCTGTTGCTGTCTGTTTCGGTTGGTGCAGTGGACGTCGCCGTTGCTGTCTCCGTCGCCGTTGTCGTCGTCGTCGCTGCTTCCGTCACTTTGACACAATTCGTTGTTGTTGTTGTTGGTGTTATTGCTTTAGTTGTTGCTGTTGTTGTTGTGATATTTGCATTGCCATCGCCTGACGGCTGCTCTGTATGTGGTTGTTGTTGGTGCTGAATAGATTTAGTGCTGCCTTCGTTATTGTTGTTGTTGGTGTTATTATTCTGGTGCACAGTGCCCAACGTGCTGACCTCTTCTTCGTTCTCCAATTGCGAATTGCTATTGTTGCTGTTGTTTGCCATTGCCGATGACGCCGTAGCAACTTCGGTGCTTATCGTTGTCTATATGAGTATGTGTGTGTGGATAAGACTAATTATTAGGCGCAAAATATTGGGCGGCAGATTACGATTTTGCTTACCGCTTGTTCGGTCACAGTGACAACAGTAGTGGGGGGTGTGGTGGTAGTGCGGCCGGTATCGTGGCACATGGTGACCGGTGTCGGCAAATTTGTATTTTCACAATCGGCAGCACCGTCGTCGGCGCAGCCACCTTCTAATGTGTTTTCCATAATGTTTGTACTTGTGGGTGTTCGTATTTGCGTATGTATGGTTGTAGGTGTGTGTATGAGTGAGTGTGAATATCGATTTGCAAGTCGCTTGCCGTCTACGTGACGCTACTCAGGAAGCTATCTAATTCTCACGCGCAATTTGTTGCTGGTGCTTGGCCCTTGATCACTCGCCTTTTGCATTGGTAGTAGTGACCGGGTTCTTGCTCACAATTTGACGCCTGCACACTTTTTAATAACAATTTCGCGTTTTCGTTCTAGAACGAGACGTCGTCGTACGTCGTGCATTCATTGTTTGCCTTGCCGATAATTTAGGGTTGCCTCACCTTCGCTCGCTATGCTTCGATGGTCATTTGATATGCAATTGCGCGGCTTATGGCGATGAATCGATATTTAAATTTCGCACAAAACTATCGTTCGCTAATAAATAAATTCGTTGCATTTAAAAATTTGCATTGCTTTCTTAATTATATTAATTATTAAGGCTATTGCTATAATTAAATTTAATTATACATTCATTACCAATATATAAGATAATAAACTTCAATTGTGTTGTTAGGAAAATAATAACCAGAAGTTTTTGAACTTTATTTTTTCAACGCGAATTTAAAATAAGACTTGAGTTTTTTTGTTTTTTTTTTTTGCTTTAACTGCTAGCATGACGCACTCATATGTAACAACAATTTGAACATAAAGTGGATATGTTGTTGGCAAGTTGTTCATTTTTATATAACAGTCAGTCTTATGTTTAGCTGTATTCTTTATTGAACAATAACCGGCTCTGGAGTCCTCGACTTGTAGCCACTGGCTGTATGCAAAGCATCACTGCTATCTACGGCATAAGCTGACGTCAGGTTTGTGATATTGTCCAGTTCATCCTTTTTCACATGCAGCATGTCAATTTCTGTTAGGGCCACATTTGGTTCCTGTGAAGCATAGATTGGAATGTTTATTAGATGGAAATGAATAAAAACATATGATTTAGATTACCCTTTCCATGGCTGCTTCGGAGACCTTCAAATGAAATTTATCCTGGCAAAGGCGCGTCAACAATGCGATACCCAGCTCACGATTCTTGGCGTACTTGGTCTCCCAGGCATCCAACAGGCGGTTATAGTAGCGCGAATTCTCAAAGTATGGCAGAAACGTATAACTGTTCGGAGTGGGAAAGATGCGCTCCAGCGGCTTACAGCGTGCCAGCTCATCCTCGGCAACAATGAGGCAGCGTACATCATCGGGAAGCAGATCCTCCAGTATAGTATCCACATACTCCTCACGAAACTCAATGGCACGACTGGTGAAATGATTGTGCTTGCGCACCTCTTCAACAGTTAGGCATGTAGTGAAGATGCGCTTGTCATGAACCAATGGTCCCTGCATCTCCAGCTCATTAAGTATATCCTGCTGCTGTTGCTCGTTCAACTTGGGCGGAACCTGATATAGGGCTGTATTAAGCACGGCCTGGATCAGTGGACCCTTGACATGCAAATCGAGAGGAAGCTCGGAGTGAAGCGATGGTGATATATTAATCTCCAATAGCCACGGCACCAGATTCTCATCGAGCAGCACGTCGAAGCCAAACAGCTCATAACAATTGTAGCGAAAATTCACATTCTGTCGATACATTCGATTGAGGCCAGATTCACCGCTTACAATGCCCCTAATGACCAGATTGCGCAACGTTGCCCACAGACGTTTAGTGTTGACACCGCGATTCTCGAGGCAGGTCCACAACGATTGCAGTGTCCACTTGTGTCCTTGACATGCATTAAAGTCTTCGTTCTTGGTATAGTTTTCCGAGAACTTGTTGATACTGTAGTTTGTCAGATGCATACAGCGCTCATCCAGATTACCCAACTCCGAGCTATATTTAACCGAAGCAAAACGCGCCAGGCCATCCTTGAGCATGTAAATGCGCAATGGATTAATCGAGGTTACCAGCACATATATTCGCATATCAAACTTATTGTCGTTGATAAGCAACGGTCGTTCGATATACTTTTGCACCACCAGTGGACGATCTTTGGGAAACTGACTCCATTTATTTACAATGCGTATTCCTGTGCCACGTGCACTTGCCGGCGGTTTAACAATCCATTTGGTCAACTTGGAGGCATTCTTGGGCCACACCTGACGCAATTCCTCCAAATCATCGGGCATTATGTAAGATCTGCAAAACGAGCATAAAAACAAATGGATAACTGCTTATGATTTTTGACTGATTGCAACTAACCGTTGCATGATGCCAAACTCCTTTTTGCCGAATTTCTTCATATTGTTAGCAATGCTGCGCCACATTGTGTCCTTGCGTCCGATTCGAAACGAGCCGGGCATATGATTATACTTTTGGTGCGAACGTATTGTACGGAAACCAGGGCTCTTCATATGCTTCTCCCACACAGCCATCCAGTCGGTGGTATCTGTTGAAAATAATTTGTTATTACTAATGTTTACATCTAGTTTCAGTCTTTCTACTTCTGATTATACGAAATCCTGAATTGAGCACTACACGTTTTACAATCTTTGGCATAACTGGGCTGAGTTTCCATTTGAGCACACGATGCAGTGCCGCTGGCATAGGTGGTCCCTTATCAGCATGCGAGGTAAAGTTCAAGTATGGTGGCACATTTGGAAACAAACTGGGCGACAATATCGAGTCGGGCTTAAAGTAAACGCTAGTTGCTTCAGATTCCGCTGTAGTTCCGGTTGTCACCGATGTCTTTGAGGCCACGCTGTCCAGTTTCAAACGAATCTGACGCTCCTGGTTACCCCTATCGGTGTCCTCGTCCAAATAGAATGGTGTGCCCACATAATCCTCATCAGAATCCGAATCATCATAGCTTTCGATATCGTCAATAGCTGTCAAATATTAGTTTTTAGAGATAATTGTATTGCTTGATACAAGATTGATTATGTATTACCACCGCAAGGATCATCATCGCTTCCATCATGATTGACGCTTATCGACTTGTTCATATTGACGCCAATGTAGTTACCACTTTGATCACCAGCTGCGGTACGCGAGCTCATACTTTGGAATGGCAACTGAGAGGGTTGAGCATAGAGCGATGCATACAGCGATGTCTCCAAGGCTGAGGCTGCTGATTTGGTTAGACCATTTTGAGATAATATTTTGCTCTTCTCTTCATGCTGCTGTCCATTCAGCATACTGCTGCCATGGAACGTATTAACAACAATCTTGTTGGTCGCCTTAAGCGTAGTCGCACTCGAGTCCGTGTTGTTGTTGTAACGCTTATAGCTGCTGCTGTTGCCATTGCTATTTGTTGCATTTTTGGCAAGCACATCCTCACGTGCACGCTTTAAAAGCATCTGCGTGTTAGTATTTCAGCCAAAGCAAAAACAAAGGTTGACAGCCACAACACCAAACAGGTTAGAAGGGTTAACGATTAACAATTGATTAGTAAGTTAGGTAGTAACAAGCAACAATATGAGTGAGTCGAGGCACAAAAATTCAAGCTGATGGAATCTTAACTCAACATCATTTAAAGCATTCCGACTCAAGGTTATTTAAACACAAGTATTTTCTAATGAGTACGCACCTGAACTTTTTTATATGGCTCCGATTGTAGGACACCAACAACGTTGGTTGGCACAGAGGTCAACTTAGATGCAAGACGCGGTGGGGAAGATCTGGCAACTGGCGCTGCAGTTGCAACGGCATCTGCATGTTTCTGGCGTCGGGTCAATGTTGGAGATTTCTGATGTTGTTGGTGTTTCGATTTCGCTGTTGTTGTAAGTGTTGTGTAATTGCCGGCTGCGCTGCGCATCTGTGATGACATACGCGTTTGGCCATGGGAATTTGAGGTCTTATAGCTAGAGGAGTTTTGATGATTGTGCTGGGCCAATTGTTTGCCCATGACCAGCTTGTGCTTGTACAGTTCAACCTCTTCCAGCCAGGATTCGTGAAAATCTAAGATCTCAATGCCTTTGCCAGGCGTCGCGTGATGCCGCGAATTCTCCTTTGTAGCCGAGGCTGAAGCATTGCCCACAACTGAACCAGCGCCAGCTGTCGAATGATGTGTCGGACGCATCATTGATACCGTTGTCCTTTTCTCTGTTGTCACCTGTGCCATATAGGGGGCGGGGGTTTTCCACAGTTAATTTTGAATTACTGCAAAAAATATATGCATTTATAATATTAACAAATTGACCACCAAATGTTGTTTGTTGTTTGGATTATGTGATAATGCGCGCCTTATTACTTCTGATCGATGCTTATGCTGCTGCAGCAAATTGTCAATGGCTGCTATTTTCGACATGGCACATCACCAAGATCAACGCCTCGTGTCCCTCGCTTCCCACACCCTTAACACTCCGCTCTCACCTTGTCACACTCTCAAACAATGCGTCGCTCTATTCGTCGTTTGTCGTCTGTTGGTCTCGATAATCGACTATCAATTTAGCATTCGTCTCAATGGAATCAAGATCGCTGGGCGTTGGCCAAATAAAAAATAAAAATCACAAAAAACCCGCTAGCAACAACAACAAACATGCACTTGCATCATTTCAAATAAAATGCCCGCGTAAAATTGTTTTTGTTGCTGCTGTCTGTTATTGTTGTTGTTGCTTTTGCGCACCCGGCGTGGCGCTGTTTTTTTGGGAGTTCGAGGACACAGACTTACCTCTAACATTTACACTAGTACAAATAATTTAGTTGGTGTAGCACGGCACGCAAATCGAAAAAATGTATGCGTTTAATTTAATGGATCACTAGATTTAATTCAATTTAGTTTATATTATTTTCAAACAAAAAGCCGTACATTCTACACACAACAACAAACCAAAACTGAGTGACCGAATTTCAAGCAATATCAAAACGTTCAAATATGCCAATAAAAAACTACTGAACGATTGAGATGAGCAGTGTGACCAGGCAAGAAGTGCTGCCAGTTTGCAAGTGCTGCCAAGCAAATATATCGCAATTTGGCGCGCGTTTGAATTGATATTTTGTGTGACTTACGCATATGTAGTATGTGTATTGAAGTAGTTAACCTTTAAATATTTATTAAATTGCAAATGAACTTTCAAAAGGCAAGTTTATGGGCTTAAGGATGTTATAGGTTTACAGACATCGCTTAATATTAATTCTAACAAACAATTGATTGCTATTTTGAATATAGATGCTGACAAAGTTGATACTTGGAAATAAACAAATCTCACAACATTTTAATCAACTGTCAATTTATCAATTAAATGCAATCAAATCGTTGTTTATATGTCAAATTGATGAGCCATAAGTATTGATTTTAAGTTCCAAGCACATAAATCAAACTAGAATTAACCAAGGACTCAGTCCACTACCTGTTAACCCAAACACACACACACACAATCATGGCGGTCCGACCTACATGAGTGTAACGAATGCTCAGATCAAATGCCGCTGATGTTGTTGATGAAGCCATCAACGTTTCAATTTATACACCTTCTACTGCTTGTTCTTGTTGTATTTTTTTGTTGTAGTTTTTTTATATTTTTTTATTGATTCCGTGGTACAAAGTGATTTATCGCAGATCCTGCGGCAAAACCACACAAAACTCAAAAGCACTGCAGATGAACCGAACGATGCGGTAATCAGAGAGAAAGAGAATGATACAGGGAGAGAGAGAGACGATATGAATCTGTCGATAAGTTGTGGCTGTGACGGCGGCGGCTTTATGAGCGCTTAAACGGCACTCAAGGCACCGCCTACGAAAACGTCAACACTCGGGCCCAGAGCCCAAAAACCCAGGTCCAACAACAACTGGCTTCGATGATGAACTTATCTTCATCTCGAAAATTGTTTAACGTGTTCTTGTTTGTGCTGTTTTCCGTCCGTCTGTGCAGTGGCTGGACATGGATTGGCAGATGTAGATATGACCATGTGCCTAATCCAGTAGCTGTCGCATCTCCTGCTTCTACTCCTGCTCCTGCAACCCGCTCCTCTATCGCTGCGTGTGGCAAGCAACAAATCCTGCATTGTAGTTAGCCACTCTTCAAGTTTGAAGATTTGGTTTTTGTGTGCGATAAGCGCGTTGCTTGTTTATTCAATATTATTAATTAACACATTATGTGCTCATAATTAATGGCATATCTGAAGTTGCTTGCAAGTGAACTTAGAACTTGTTCAAATAACTTTTGTTATTGTTGCTAATCATCGAAATATTTCTACGGCGGCATCTGCTTTGACGACACTCCTTTTTTTTTGTATTTTGCTCAAAGACGCGTCGCTTGTTTATCAAATATTATTAATTAACACATTATGTGCTCATTATTGATGGCATATCAATATAAAAGCGGAGTTTTGCCCCTTTTTCTGATCAAGTTTCAGAATTTCATGTTCCCTTTCGCTTCTTGCTTTTCTCTTCTGGTTTTTTTTGGTTTTTGTGTAGGCGGCATTCGAGAAAATATCAAATTTCTTACGAGAGAAAATGCAATTAATTGGGCACAATGCACTTTGTATTATACATTTTTGCCATTTGGCTATATTTATATAACTAATTCGGCTCTATTCATTGGATACCAATCGAAAGAGGACATGTGTGTGCTTTGGGGTACCGGTTTTTCTTTCTATGTTTATTTCATTATTTTTTTCGTTTCTTTTTTCGTAAGCCTTTTGCTATTTTCGGCACCTTTTGGTAAACCCGAGATGCTTGAAAAGGATTCGTACGCTCCTTTTGATTAGAGCTCAATTTACACACAGTGTGTTCAAGGTGTGTGCGTGCCTAAGACGAAACTGAGCTGCCTCACTTTGCCATTATTCAATTACAAAAGGTTACTCATAAATCTATATGGCTGATTTGCACCCCCTCCCATAACTCCCCTACCATACAATACAACACATATGGTTTTGATCTAATCGCTTGCGTGTTGCGTAATGGAGAAGCAATTTTTGCCAGGTGAACAACCCATCCCTACCAAAGATCACATCCTTCCAATACAATGCCATTTTTCTTGTACTTTTTGGCGTATTTTCCACGCACTCAAAGGTGTAAGATTGGGCATATCTTTTACTTAATCGGATGTACGGTTACAAAAGCAGATGATGCACTCAAAAGGGAATAAAGAGAGTTGCAATAATCTTAGGTTAATGAATCCTTTCAAATAGATTATCCAAAAGCAACATAATACAACACTTCAATTTTTCAGCATATAAAAAATAAATTATTACGAAAACTTAAGTTCATTTAAATTATATAAAACAAATTGCTACAAATTAAAATTCATAAAAATTTCCAATTTATTTTATGTATTTAACTTAAGAGCCATATATAAAGAGAGAGAGAGAAAGAGTGTCTCAATACCAATATTCATGATTAGATTTTTATTTATTTTTTGGTGTTTAAAAAAAATAAAAAAGCGCACACACACAAAATGGATGCTGTCTACGAGGCAGTCGTATAAATTTAATCGGCAGCTAAGTCGACGATTAATTTTATAGCTTATTTTGTTTTCATGCTGTCCATATAAAAAGCCCATAAGCTTTACCTTCTCTCTCCCTCTCGCTCTGGCATTTCACTGTGACGGCGGTTAAATAAAATTGGAAATTTATTGTCGTTATGGGTGAGGCATAAAAAAAGCTGAAGGGTAGCTCTCTCCCTCTCTCTCTCTCTCTCTCTCTCTCTCTCTTTGATACCAAAAGGGTCTTGTCAGATCGGAACTACCTTCAGCTTCAGCGAAATCTTAACATGCCCTGGTAGAAGCTGTTGATGAGGCAACAAACGTCGCGAATTTCTTGTTATACTCTAGCGAAAGGGTATTTAAGTAATGTTACTTAATGTGTAACGTATGAAAGAAGCTATATTAACTCAAGAAGAGCATTGCAAAAAGCAGGTCAATAGAATCAAATCTACCTACCCAACTGTATGAACTCTGTAAGTTGAAAAGTGATCCTAAAGAAACTTGCAATTTCATTAAATCTTCGCTGAATACAATTAAAATCATTAAAGCACGACGATCGGACTACGTAACTGTCGAAAGATACGTTTTTTTTTTCAGATAAATCTTTAAGTTTTCTGAAGAAATTTACTTAAAAGTTTTCAATTTTATTTGCTTAAGAGAAAAGATCATCTAATATTCACCTTGCAACAAAAAGCAAATATTTTTTATTCCTTCTACTTTTTTACCTCTTCTTTGGCTTCGCATCTGGTAGCTTGTTTGACGTTGATAATTTGGCAAAAAAAAAAGAAATATGCAAACATTTAAACGAAAAAAAAACGCAATATTTTGACAGAATTGTGTGCTGAGTTTTAGAACTGGGCATTAATTTGCCAACAGATGATGCGCTCTTGCAATTGACGTCAAGGCAACAAACTTAAAAAAAGTCAACTTGCCACGTGACGTAGAGTGTCGTCCCTGTTAACGTTGTCTGTGTGTGTGGGTTGTGATTTGATGTTAGGGGTTTTCTTTTATGTGTGTGTGTGTGTGTTCGATTCGTCAACAAATTATATAATTGGGCGCATTGTGAACGCAGCAGCTGGGCGCTGAGTGACGCTCTATTACACACACATTCACACGCACAGTTAGCCAAGGTAGTTAACCATTTATTTGAAAATAAAACTTGGTTTAAAACTACCATTACACCACCCAACTGTCCCTGCTTGTCCGTTTTCCCTAGCAATTTATGTTAATTTCAGGTTTTGAAACCATGAATTATGAAGTACACTTTTATACACCCACACAACGCTCCTTCCAGCGCTCCTTCCGGGTAGCGTCTTTAACGCCGAACACTCATCCTTATTACAGTTTTTAAAGAGAGGGGGAGAACTTTGTATGTATATAATTATAGGTTTAGTACGAGTAGTGTATTGCTTGCGGTTCGAACAGCACGATTTGTTTTCCACAAAGTTAGTTTTTCACTGTCGCATGTTTGTACACAAATTGCGACTGTTTCCTTTAGTTTTCATTGGTACACCTGAAAGTTGTGATGGTTTGTTCGAAATGATTTTATTTAGCTGCGATGCGCCAGTTGAATACTTTTTGTTGTATGTATATAATTATTCTAAATATTTGCTATTGAATTGCAGTTCTGTATTCGGAAAATTGATTGTCTTTTGCAGCTGTTTGAAAATTACATTGGAATTTTAATGTTAATAGAACATTTATGAAAGTTTAATTTGCATTTTGTAATTGTATACCGGAAGTTTTGAGGCTTAATATATTCATACGTAAATATATTTAATACATATATGTATGTATATAAATTTCGTATTAACATTTACAAAAAGCTTCCGTACAAAAATACTCTCATTAAACGCCAGTCAAAATTGCATTCGTATGCAAATTTTTTATTATTTATCTCAAAATTAAATCATTTTAAATATTTTATTTTTTAATCACAAATCGTCTTTTGCGAAAACAAATAACTTCAAAATATTGCGATGGATTTTAGCTACTGTTTTCAAAAGAAAAGGAAACCGCTTTTATATTGATCAGCAAATATTTCGATTGTTATTAAACAAACTTGTTCCACATTAAAGCGCCCACAAAAGACAAAATCAAACTCATTGTTATTTAGTTGAATAACAAATAACAATACAAAAACTATAAAGATTAGGCAAACAAGTCCACACAAATAACTAAACTAGTATTTTTTAGTAGGGGGCTTTCCCCATTCCATGCCATGGAAAGGCAGTTCAAGAGCCGTTGCTTTGACAAATTTATGTGGCTGATATTGGCAAACGAATTCATAATTGTACATGGTAAATGGTAAAAATATTTATTGTCTTATCACATCGTATAACTTGTGTTGTCACCACAGCCGCACAGTGTGCTTAAAACCAGATGGAAACCAAATAGAGATGGCTTAACAAAAAAAAAATCAACTTTAACTTGAAAGACAAGAATTTTAAGAAATATATAAAAACAAGTGGGAAGACGGCAATGAAAACTGTTTGACTTGTGGATGCTCTGTAAGTTATTAAATATTAATAATATCAAAGCGATATAAAAGTTAATATAAATTATTTAAATACTATACAGAATATTATGTTAAAGACTTTATCACATCCTTAATAAAAATATATAACTTGTTATTTTGTCAACAGGGTATAAAGAGCGAAAGCTGTAGCCACATGCAGCTTGGCGTAGGCCTCAGCTTCCACAGCAGCTATTTATTTAAATACCGCTAGACTGCAATATGAAAAGAGATAGCAAGAGAGAGAGTGAGAGAGAGACAGTAAGAGGTATCGAAGAATGGTCAGCAAAACTCAGTTACTAGTATTGCCAGTTACCGCAATTTGTGCATAAAAATAATATTCATCGTTATCGTTATTAACTTATGTTGTTTTGTGCTAATGCCCAAGCCTTCGAGACTCGAGTGTTGAGAGAGTCTGGAGAGTCTGGAGAGACTGAACACTGAAGATTGTAGTCTGGAGCCTGTCTTCAAGTCACAGCCAACAACAGTTGGCAACTAAATGCGCTAATCCGCGTGTTGTCAACTTCATTAGCCGATAAACACGCCGACACATTAAATTGGGGGCCACAGAGAGCGAGAGAGAGAGGGAGAGATGCGAGCTTCCTTCAGGACGGAAGGCGCAACGACTTTGGCGGCGGCTTTTTTCCATTTGAAGTTGCCAACGAAAAATTGCTGCCACTTGAATTTTTAATGCCCATAAAATATGCTGAGGCCAAATGGAGGATGCACTGCAGCCAGCCGTGGTTATTAGCTCCTCGAAAGCCAGCCTGGCCCAGCTGACTTTGACACTTGGCAAATGTTGGAAGCTGCGTTATATTCTGGCCAACACACTTTGCAGCAACAGCAGCAGCAACAAAGACTTCAAGACTTGGCAAAGTCCCCAAATGAAAGTTCACAATAAAATACGATGGCTTAGCTTTTGTGTGCAACACCCCCCTCCCCCCATTCCCAGGTCCCTTGTGTCCTGTCTGGCTGTTTGTGCACTTAAAAAAAATATTTTTGTTGATTTTACGATTTAAGATTTTAAGAAGAACTTTTTCGGAGTTAATTGTTAGACAAGTTATGTAAACTCAGTAAGTTTCATATGTGTAGTTTCGCTAAGTGTATTGGCCCCTGTCGTCAGGTGTGTAATTCGATATCTTTGCTCTTTAATCCCGCATCCCAATCGCCAGCCATTCGTTTGTGTGCGCGATTTATGTACTACATTTGTATTTTAGCAGGCAGTCGAGTCGGGGAATCGAAGAGGGCCAAAAAAGGGGAAAACGGGGCTTGGGAATTGGGGGGAAGGCCATCCGGCCAGGACACAAGTTGGCTGGCAGCGCATCCTGCGCCACTAAACAATAATTATGACAACAATAAAAGCTACAACAACAGCAACAACAACAACAACAACAACAAAGGGATCTTAATTTGGTTCTTGTGTTTAAATAAAAAGCATAACAACAAAAAACAAAAGCCGCAAATCAAAGCCTTTCAATGAACTTCGGGCAGAGACTCCACCAAGAGATTAGGGGGCAATTATTGCTTCACACGGAATTCGAGTTTTCTGGTGTATTGTTTTGGTTCTTTAGTTTTGACTGAACATCGACAATAATAATGAGAGAAGTACCCAAATGACATTTGCCCGAAGTTTGCCCCTACTAAGCGCCGGTATAGAATGTCCTTACTAGGAATTCTAAATTTAAAAGATTTAAGCATAAAAGTAGAGTGTAGAATAAAGTACTGCAGGTGTGTAGACAAAAAAAAAAACTAATAAAAAAAAGAAAAATAAATAAAAAATAATAGATATTTTTTTTATCAAAGTAATATTTGATCCGCTCTATGTGTTACACTCCCCTGGAAGGGTTACTCGCTCCTACCTAACCTAACCTAATATTTGAACCAATTATAAAAATCATTTTCAAGAACGAAGCTCAACTTTCAATAGCTAAACTTCATCGGAACAGAGCTGAGTTTGAAATCTTAAAATTTTATCTAATTTCTTACTCAAAGAAGTTATATTTAAATCGTAGAAGATTTTACCGTTCCATTATCAAAATAATCATATACAAATATTAAGGAAAATGCCTCAATAAAATAAGGAAAAATATTATAAAATGCTTTAGTCGAACTTTTTATAACTTAAACATATTTTTAACTGTTCAAACTTTGAGCCGCGCTTCAAAATGAAGTTTCCAAAATTGTTATTAACCTAGAAAACTTCCAAGCAATTTTGTTTTCTTTTTTTCTTCTACACAACATTCCCTACCCCTACCCCGTTGCCCCTCCCTACACAATTGTTGTAGTAATTACTACTTAAGAGCAGCATTAACGCTATCACTTACACATGTCACATGCTTTTCGAAGCATTACAGGGAACAATGGGCGTCAGGCGAGTGGAGATACCCGATGTTGGTGGTTGGGGGAGGCCCAACATTGTTGTGAGTGTGTCTCGGGTAACCAAAATATATGCTATACGAACTGAGTACTACAACAAATAACAGCCTCATCATCATCATCTTGATCGGGCAACAAAAAACAAAAAAACAAAACAACAAACCATAAAAATATATAAAATACAAAATCATAAAAAGGAAGGTAAATATACTTGCTTTTGTATATGTATATGGTATTTGTATTGAAACTGAAGTTGGGGGTCGTATCGCTGTGTGTGTTTCTCTGGACTCATCATCATCAAACAGACTTACAACAAACAGTTAACAGAGTGAGGGTGGGGGGAGGGGGGCTTTGGGGGGTCAGAAAGCTGGCAAAACCTTCGCACACGGCGGCTGCGGCTGCGGCGGCGGCGGCGGCATATTGATTAATGGATCAAAGTCTTTTGACACGAGCTATTTTGGTAAGAAATCCTTTGTTGATCTTAACACAAACCAAATACCAACACACACACACACACATACATACCAGCAAGATCACGGCAAGACGTTTTTGTTGTCGTATTTTCAGTTCGTTATTCAATAAATTTTCAATTTTGACTGATTGTGAGTGGAATAAGGTCGTTTCTGCCGACGCGGCGTTCGTCATTCAGTCCGTCAGCCAGGCAATCGTTGTCGGTGCGTTATGATGTACTATATGTTTATATGAAATCGTGTCTGTGTGTTTGTGTGTGTGTGAGTTTGTGGGGGTGTTTTTAGTTGTATGCGTGCATTGATGTGGTTGCGCTTTTTAACTTTCAAGCAGTTTGTTATTGTTGTTGTTGTTATTGTTGTAATACTCGCTAGTGTGTTTTGTGTGTTATTATTATTATGATTGTTGTTATTGTATTATTGAATTGTTTGGGCCAAAGCACTTGGAAACCAATGTTTGCGGCACAGTGTGACCAAGCTCTGATATAAATTGAGTAACTAAAATTTTTACAAAAGTAAATGTTTACTCCTTTTGGATAGCAGATTTTAGACCCTCAGGTATCGCATTCAAATTCTTTTAATAAAAAATTTTGAAAAAAAATCAATAATAATTAAGAGAATTTTTTTCTTACAAATATTCAACTGGGAAAAGCATAAAATGGTAAAATTTATAGAAAATTAATGATTTTAATTAACGTTAAAATAGTCAAATTAGTTTTCCATTTTAAATAGATAATAATTTTTACTTTGCTTTATAAATTTTAACAAATTTTTCAATACGTTTGTCGCACTGTGCCTAGGAGGACTAGTAGTACGACTGATGTGCGACTATGACTGTGTCATCCATTATCATTAGGACGCCTGGAACGCCACACACAACACACACTTTTGCGGTACAATACAACTACAACAACTAAGCCAAATGCCGCATAGTTTGTTTGCTGAACAAGGGGAGATAAGTGGGGAGGAAGGGGCGACAACAGTTGACTGCTTCTTTGGCCATAGTACGATTTGTTTACAATTGAAAACGCATTCAAGTAGTAAGAAATGTTTTGCCATTCAGCGCGAGCTACCAACAAAAATAAATAGTAATGGAATATTATTGCAAAGGGGCATTTGAAAAATGTTTTGCTGTATTTAAATAAATTTTAACTTTAATTATTTAGAACCAAACCTCTTTTTTATAATTCTTTTGACTAAACTGGATAGCAATATAATATTATTTTGTCAAAAAGTTTGTTAAAGTGCTTAATATTGTTAATAACTTTACTAGTCCTCACCTAAATTTAATTAATATATTAAAAAAATTCAAAACTTGGTTTTACTTACTATTTTTACCTTCCTTACGCTCACAAATTTAATTTTAACAGGTATTTAATAAGCATTTACAGTACCTTAAACTCCTTTCCAACAACTTTGCACAGGGTATACTTAACGGCTGGCCATAGCAGCAGCGGCGGCGGCCATTGTGTGACTAAATGAAGCTGCACACACACACACGCACACATATTCGTTTTGGACTTGTGGTGGTGATCAGTGTGAAACGTTCGCGAAGATGGATTTCTTTTATTATTTTCCACACACACACACACACACACACATACATTTCTTCTGCTTCGACAACAACAACAACAACAACGTTTACCCCTGCCACTGCCCCAGGCAGCCAACACACAAAGCCAAAGAAGTTGTTTTGTTGTGGCAAGCATTGTTGTTGTGATCAAAGCGGCTTCGCGCGCCAAATGATACTCCTATTGAGAATGTATATACATAAGTCTGAGTACTACAAAGTGTAAATCGGTGAGTATGAGTTGTACTTTTTGTTGGTATGTTAAACGTGTTGTTGTTGTTGTTGTTGTTTGTATTAAATTGTAATTACTCACACACACACACCGGAGGAATTTTGTTGGAGCCTAAGCTTGATCGGTCACAAGACAAAACAGCAAAAGCAAAAGCAACATTACAAATGCTGTTGCAGCTGTTTCGAACCGTTAGAAACTATTGTTTGCCACGCGTTGCCCCCTATAGAATTCTGGTAGCAAACCGAACAATTGATTACGCCGAATGCGGTTACTTCTACACAGCACGCCCTTGTTTCAGCTTTTCCCCCCATGGGGCCTTTTTACCCAACCCAGAGTCATCCCAGTTATGTGGAACAGTGTGTCTTGGCCAAATGTGATTGATTGCTGCAGTTGCTGCTGCTGCTGCTGCCGCTGCTGTCAACACGATTTGGCAAACAAACAGAAGAAGACAACATGAAATGCGCATACGTCAAAAAGCAACTGGCCCACAATTGCAGCCATTTTCACAACAGTTGCAAAAAAAACCAAGAAAAACAAGTCAAAAAGGAAACAGGCCATCAACAAAAACGAAAGAAAAAAAAATAACACCAGGCGGAGCTGCTGATATAAACGAGCACAACAACAACAACAACAACTACAAAATGTCAGCTGGACATGCACATGAACCAGGCCAACACAAAGCAGAAGAAGAAGAGGAAGATCCAGTTGCTGCTGTGTGCCTTCGGAAGCAACAATGGTTGGCACAGCCAGAAGGCAAATGTCCACTAAACGCGCCACGACCAAAAATGTCCACACTTTCAACACAATTGTTAGTGTCTATGTATGTGTGTGTGTGTGTGTGTGTGAGTTTGGCAACTGGTAAACTGCAGAGGAAGCAATCAGCACATGCAAATTTAGTGCGTGTAAATACACAGAGAGAATTAAGGTTTGCACTTAGTTAAATATAATTTACATTGTTTTTGATTTTATCAAGTGAAGGCAGTGCAGTTTATGGATTAAAAACTAAAAATTTAACATATTTTGAACTTAATATTAAACATGAAAAATTTACAACACTTGTGTCTGGATTTTATTAAACTTTTTTTTAGATCTTCTGTTAATAGAGATGTATAATATGGAAGTAAATTTCAAAAACATTTTAATATTCCAATCTCGTATCCTATATGTTAATATAATATAATAAATATAATATAATATAATCTACATATTTTTTTCTAGTTTTCTTTTCTTTTATTAAACGAAAAAAATTGTATATAAAATTCCAAAAATTTTATTGCTCTACAAAAATCAACAAAAAAAATACTGTTGTTCGAATTTGCTTTAAAAACCAACAGCATTATTTTCAAAGCCTTGAGTTACTTTAAAAATAAAATAAACGAAATATGGTCTTGCAATTGAAGAAGGTTTCCCATAATGATATAGTAATATCTAACAAAACTTTACTTTCAATACTTTTATTTTCATTTTGTAAATCAAATTAAAAGTGCTTAGCTTTTAGCATTTTTAAAAGCCTGTCGTTTCACTTGGACAGTTAATTGTACATTTTATAAAATTTTTAAATTTCAAAACGCTTTTTTTTTAGTGCAATTGCAATGCTTATTTTTTAGAAAGAAACACAGTAGGCTTAATGCACACACCCTTGACAAAAAAAAAAAAAAAGTGAAGAGAAAAGAAAACGGCTCAAACGGCAATTGATAAGCCAAATAAACTGTCAACAAATAAGACACAAATCAGTAACAATAAACATTCATTGTGCCACTGCCAGAAGAATTCAAGCATGATGAATGTATGTATGTATGTATGCACATATTTACATATATGTACATATTTATACAGGGTTTGAGTCAGACAAATGATATCGTCTGGAATGTGTAGAGCATGGCATAAATGTCACTTCGAATGAGAATTTGCGCCCATGAGATGACGAACGCAGCATAGCGTGAAGTCAAGCCGAGTTACCCAGCCCAAATACTATATATATGTATATATTTATGAGAGTGAAAGAGAAACGAACTTGCAACTAAAACGATACATCATTGAAAAGCAACAGGACTCGCCGTGGAATTGAAACGCCAGCAGCTACAACTGCGACTCTTTGGATTCCTGTTGTTGCTGTTGCTGTTGCTGTTGTTGGGTGCTTTTGTGCCAAGTCAACATGATCTCATCTGTCATAGATCGATCGACCTGTTCAACAATGCCAGTCGCACAACAACGAGAACAACTCGCATAGCGGGTCAGCATTTAACCGGGTAGCACACCAACCAACCAACAAAAAAAAAATCAACAACAAAAAATAATTTACGCAGGAGGCAAAACTCTACCGGTCCCAACGCAGGGACTCAGTAAAGGTTTACCTGATGAGCAGCGGGTGTTCAAAACAGCCAAATGAATTTCGCCCAAAACACAACAAACATAAACATATAAATTCCAAACACACACACACACACACTCGCACACACTCGAAATTCAATTCAAATTTGTTGTCGGAGATTAAAACACATTTGTTAATTTTAATATGTTTCAACATCGTTGCACAAATTGTGTTCTGTGTTTCTTCCCCCCCGAACACTTATTATTACTTTTTTGTGTGTGTAGAGTGGAAGATGGGAGGGGGGGGAGGAATTGTCACACAGATAAGAGGTGTTTGGTGCTTATGTGCCGGCTATTAGATGAGAGATTATAGCCATCTATAGATGATATTTATGACAGCTATATCAACGCAGCTTGTCAACAACTGTTTGAGATTATTGTATAAAAAGAAGAAAAAAATAGGAAGAAAAGGAGCTATCCCCAAAAACAGCTGGATAGCTGGAAATTCATGGGAAATAACGCAAAAGCTAGCTGAGAAAAATAAAATCGCGCAAGAGTGAACTTCCTTATTGGGAATAATATGAAAAAAAAACTATACCAAAAACTTTAAAAATTAGCTTAAAATCATTTTCACTTTTCTCGTTACTCACCTATTAAATCTTTGAAAATGTTTTTCAAAAATGTCATTTGGTCAAACCATAAACAACTCACAAAAACCGTTTTCTTATCATAATGGTTCAGACCGTATTCAAACCGAACGGCTAACAAACTTAACACTAACTGAGAACATATCTTTTGATGCGTTTTTAAAAGCTTATAAGAAGCTAACTGCATTAAAATGAATTAAAAAAAAAAAAAATAGTCACGCAGTAGCTAAATATTTGATATAAATTTAATAGAGCCTCATTTGCATTGGAGATCGTTAAGAAGATGGCTAAAGGAATCAAATGCGACTGCAAATGGAAATGGAATGCTGTGATATGCAATAGAATTAAGTGATATCTGAAGCTAAGAGGGTGAAGAAGAAGAAGAAGAAGAAGAGGAGGAGGCATCCAGAGAGAAAAAACATCATGACAATAATGCCAATCTACGACTTATAAAAAAGAAGTCTGAAAAACGAAGCTGAACGAATTGCATTTGTGGAGAGTCCACAACAGAATGAGAGAACTAAAGAACTGGAACTGAATTATGGCGAGTGCACTTAGAGAAAATATTAAATTTCGAAAAAAGAAAGATTATATTCAAAAGCTAGAAAATAATTTATCTAATAGTTATCGGACAACATTCAAAACAAAACTAGAAATATGTGAAAGTTTTTATCAATTTTTCTGAGTGTATCAACTGGTAACTGGACAACTGGAGAGCTGGCTACTACAAATCCATAATTATACTCGGCTGATGTCTTTATTAAAGCTGCAACAACATGTGGCAACAGTTGGCCGACTCTGGACCTCAAAAAGGCCGACTGACTAAGAAGCAAGCCGAACGAACGATCGTCACATAATTCTGACTCACATACATAAGCCAGCTATGTTGACAACGGCCAAAAGAAAAGGGCATAAATGATTACACACAATCACACACACACACACATACGCATACACATAAAGAGACACCTGAAGATTAAGCCCGGTTATTTCTCTCTCGACATTTGTCCCATTATCACCACAGACAGCGGCAGCTTCCAACTGGCAACAACTTCTCCCCAACCCAGCCAAAAACGAATAAACGAGAACGCGAATCGATAACATTATAATAATACAGAGATACTACACTATACTATATGACTGTGTCTAGTCAAACAAATAACAACAACTAATAAGTTTCAGGGCAATCAAAGCGAATGCAAGCCGACAAAAGGCACCGCATTCAGTCTCCCACCCCCCCCCCCCTCACCAAAAGATACATTCTCGATCGTGTTGTTGTCGTAGTTACCAAAAGCCCACGTGAGAACAGACTCAAAGAGCTGCTTGTAAAATATTATTTAAATTAACAATGACAATGACAGCAACAGTCAACCGAAATCGAAATCGAAATCGAACTGCAAACAACCAGTAAGATGATGGAAAGTAATACAACGAATGAAAGTTACACTAAAAATTGAGGATGTAGATAGAAAAGGAACCTAAAACTAATAAGATAAATATAAAAAGAATATCCTAAATAAGCTTTTTACAAAATAATCTCGAGTCTTGGGTATTAATATTACAACAAATAAAATTAAATTATAAACATATAAACATGTCCCTCACCTTAGTTTCGTGTTTTCGTTCCAACAAATAAAGTAAGTCATAAACCTATTCATAAGCACAAGATCTTGAACAATTTCAATGAAGCAGCTGATTATCACTGGAACCCCTTACATTTCAGTAACTACTTCATGTCTTATTCATGTGTGCAAAAGTAAAACTGTTAGTTTTCTATTTTTTTAGTAAAAAAATTTGGTTTTCTTTACTTTTACTTGAAATAAATGCAATCTATAAGCTTTTACAGTAAATCATTTTATTTAGGCGTTTCGAAACGAATGAGAATGTCACCTTACCCAAGGCTTAACTATGATAGTGTGTATCGCTGGCACTATTCAATATGAAATAATGGGCGCTACTACAATTTTGAAACAGACTCGGACTCAGACTCTGGCTCAAACAAACAAACACAAAATAACCTTAAATAAAAAAGGCGAACCCCAACGCCAATCGACAAACAGGGTAAAGAGCACCAGCTCCAGACTCATTAATGTGTATCTCAATTATTGAACACTATAAATATTTGGGCTACCTGTCGATATGGTCTAAAAACCGGAGAACGGTTTCGAGGCTACTTAAGCCGGGCGACCTGGGACACAAACTACCACTCCATTCCATACATACATACAATCAAATTTGAATAAACTTCGGACTCGCTGCGTCGGCTTGGCTTGATTTTTCTCTTTGATTTCTGGAAAAGTTGTTGTATATTTTATAATAAGCCTGCCAGTGTATTTCTCATAATCATAAATATATTTTTTATTTTTTTGTATCGCCAATGTCCCGCGACGAGTTTTAATGCCACAAAAATGCCCCAAAGGTTTGAAATTTTTTATTATTATTGTTATTATTATTATTGGTATCATTATGCTGTTCGATTCATGTGCAGCATTCGACTATGCTATACTATATATTGGGTTGGCCGATGATGCTGATGATAATGCTGATGTGTTGATGAGGTGCCGCTTAGTTTTGGTTCCGAATTCCCAATGTGTATCGATTTGAACGGGGTGACAACAACACGATGACAACAGAAGGCTTGCAGCCTCATAATGGTTTCTCATAAGATTTTTGGAGCAATGAAACACAATAGGAAAAAATAAAGAGACTAAGTTGAGTGAAGATGTTTGGGAGAATTGTGTGATAAACTCCATGAGAACTGATCTAAAACTATTGCTGATGATAAAAATATTAATCGATATACAATTTAAAGTAAATCAAACTCATGCGCATAATAAGATACAACTTTGATACCACTCAAAAAGTTATCTATTTGTCATTCATCTTCTTCATTATGGTATGAAGTGTGCTCTTCATCTAAACACTTCAGCACTTCACTAAACTTTAAGTTAACCCACACACACACACACACTCGTAATTGTAATCGTAACTGGTGCTGTTGAGAGTTTGGGTGCCATAATGATGAATGTTTAGCTATTCATATGTCTGCCCTGAAACCGAAGCCGTGATGTTGCCAAAAGCAAACGAGCCAACGGGCCGCATCGTCATTAGCCCAAGTAAGCGAGTAACCATGGAGCACACACAAACATACACACAAACACGTACTTGAGGTTGCCACATGAAGTTTTGGTTTAAAGGAGGACGCGGCCTTTGGCCCAAGAAGCAGAACAAGAATAAGTCGGTTTTGTGCGGCGGGGTCGTCTCATGTGTCAAATTGAGTGTCAACTGGCAATTTGGGCTTGCAACTGGGAGCAACTGGCACAAAAGTCAAGTGTCATGTTTATTATAAGCCTATTAAGGAAGCTTTAGGCCAAAAAAAAAGTCCATCCATCAGTTGTTACACATGCTAGAAAGCAAGAAAGAGGGGCAAAACCAAATAACAAAAATAACATTGGACTTATATAAAATATTGAAGTATTTTGTCTGCATTTGTGAAGCTATAGAAATAACCCATTTTAATGACAATTGCAATCAGGAGTGCAAATGAAATTGTATGCCATTTATGCCCCCAGTTATCCCAGCTGCTCGTTTTTTGGGCAAAGTCAAGCAGTTGAAAGACCCTGCTGGTCCTGATCCTGGCACTGTTACTGGCCCTGTGGTTGGGCGTATCACATTTCAAAGCCTACTAATTTAACAATATTCTCATTAATGTGTACACAGGCGACAGGACTCGTAGCACACAATCATTCGACTCGAATCGAATAGAGTAATCCGCATTTTGTTACATTTGTTGAGATTTCTCGATGCCTCTCTCTCTCTCTCTATCTGGTACTGCTGTGTTTGTTGTTGCTGATTTCAACAGATATGACCGAGAAACAACATACGATTTAACAATTTTGCAGTTTCAGTTTCGATTTCGGGGTGGCTTCGTGTTGTGTTTGTTGAATATTAGAAAATCGTTACAAATTCTGCCGTTCTACCCCATTCCAATTTGTATTTATTGTTTCTGTGTTTCTGTTTTTTTGTTTTTTTTTTTTTGCTATCTGTTTGTCAGTCGTCGCTTGTTGTTTGAGCAAGTTTGCGTATAAATATTATATATGTATTTGCACAGCAGCTTATCAAAGATCGTAACTCGATACATTTTTACATTAACTGCACTACACTACACTACACGACACGACACGACACGTCAGACATTCCAGTTATGCAACTTGGTATGCGAAGCCCTCAACTAACAAAACAAAAGAGGGTCGCACGAGCGAACTGAGTTTTAAATACCTCAGTGATATCAAAGAGAGAGAGAGAGAGAGAGGGAGTATTATGTTTTATAATCGCCTATACAACAGAGAGGGTTATAGAGAGAGAGATTAAGTACTGGAGCAGCCATGATATCGTCTATTGTGATAAGCCAAGCCTCGACAAAATGTGGTCAGCTATTTAATTGTTGTAGGCAAAACTATGCAAATAAGTTGATGGCATTGAAAGGATAAGCGATATATATACATATATATATATAGAGTGAAGCTGATTAAAATCTCGAGTTGTTAAAGAGTTTGGCATGCATTGAGCAGGAAAAATAAAATATGTCCGCCTCAAGCTTATGCCAAATCATATGCAAATATGCTAGAGTTTGTTGTGAATAAATACAAATATAATTATTAGCAAATCAAGACACAAGCAATAATGATATTTATAAGTTAAAAACATATCTGTGATATTTAATAATCTCTAGGAATATGTTCGACTTAAAATATTTTATTTTTCTTTTTTATATATTTTTATTTATTAAAGCTTTCTGCTACCGAAGTGGCTTAAAGCGTTCAATTTTAATACTAATGCTTTAAAAATATTTTATTATAGATGACTTTTCTAAAGGATGTATGAACATTTTCTTTCTTAGACCTCGAAAAATATCTTTATTGTAAAAAATATATTTTTATTTGTTCCTAGCTATTTTCTTCTCATTTTCAGGTTCGAATATTAAGCCTGTAATAAAATCATTGAAAGTCATCTATAAATATTTGCATTAGTTTGTGTGTGTGTGTGTGTCACAGTGGGGCAACCACCACACCTAGCAAAAACACTTGCTTCCATGTTGCAATCCTACAATGTTGCACTTATTTATATGCATTATTATGATGTTATTTTTTTTGTTGCGCGCGTAACATTTGAAAATATATATTTTCAATTAAATTTGATCGTGATTGAAAATGCTGAAAGTGCGAAGTGGCAAAAACCAATTTCTCAGCACAGTGAGCGATAATTGCAGTGCCCCAACCCAACCCAAACTACTTATGGTAGGAGATTGTGTTGCACTGCGTTTTGTTGCCTGTTGTGGGATGCGCTGCCAAATGCGAGTGCGCATAATACAAAACTTTATTTATGGCAAGCGGTGGCCAAGACAACTTGCAACAGCAACAGCAACAACAGCAACAACATCAACAGCAGCAACATCAGCCACCGATTTACGGATTTGCAACAACACAATTTTCGCTTGCAACAAATGAGAGTGTAAATTTGCGTGTAAACACTCGGCTCACCCGCTGACATTTGCCCATAGTTGAGACGTTCCCTTCTCCATCTCCATTTTTTTTATATGATCCTCTCTTCCCTCCCATTTCCCCATTTGAATGCGATTCGTGCCGGCAACTAGACGGCAACTGCAACAGCAGCAACTTCAAGTTAGACTCCTGCCCCTCCCCCCTACCCCCACCCTTCGAATCCGATTCCGAATCCAAATCCGACGGTAGTCGCTGTATTTTTGCAGGCGCATGCGCGCGCACTGCGCATAAATTTATCGTATTGCATATAAATTATATATATAAGGCAATATCACCAGATCAGCAGAGCAACAAAGAGAAAGAGAGAGAGATAGAACTAGAGAAAATGTGACTGTAAGCATTGTGTCACGAGTAATACTCTTGCTGTGATTATTCCCAAGTTTTTCACAGTCTTTCAAGAGAAAATTTAATAATATTTATTCTATTAAAAAAATATTTTGCTACATTTTGGATGTAATAATTTGCAAACAGTATTTCGGCAGATTAAAGATTTATAATAATATAAATTTTCCCCACAACTAAAAAAAGGGCAGAAAATTGATCAACAATTTTTATTTTAAATTTTCGAATTCACATTCAATACGAAAAATTAATCGTATTCAAATATTAAACTTAAAACGATTCGTATTAAAGTATACTGAAAAAACTTAGAAATTAAATGAAAAATTTTGAAAATGTTTCCATTTAAATTTAATTTTAAAGTTTTAGTTTTTCATTAAATTCTAAAAAAAAACTCGTTTAAGAATTGTAAATATTATATGTTAGTTGTAAAAATGAAAACCGAAACTAAAAAAAATCAATTTAAGCCTAAACAAATTAAATCAAACTTAAAAACATTTCGTTCGAAACAAGATTCTCGATTTAACTGTTTTAAAGAAAATTAATATTTAGTAAGTGTTTTATCAAATGGAAATATATTTTTTGAATATCTTTGAAAGCAATGTTTTCTAATCGAAAAGGGTATTTAAAAGTTGAGCAAACTCGACTAAAGTAGCTCTCACTCTCTCTTGTTTTTGTTGTTGTTGTTGATTTCATCTCATTTTGTTTGTGGAGCGGTTCGGTCTGAAGCTCCCCAGCTCTCGCCGAGGCTCAGTGATAAAAAGGAACTCAGCGTGTCGCCGCGGATGCGTTGATCATTCATTATTTAAGGATTGAAAAGTTAATTAACATTTTTTTGCTCAGCCAGCGAAAAACTTAAAAAAAAAAATAAAGCGTTCGCCAGTTTTGTGTCTTGGATGTTTTTGTTGTTGCTGTTGTTGTTGGCTTCACAGCGCGATTTACGAGAAGCAGTTGGCGGACCAACCGGCAAACCGACCAACAGTTGGACAGTTGGCCAAGTTTGCTGCTTAGCCAAGATCCCAAGCTCGGGCTTAGGCCATTGCCATTGGAATCTCTGTGTGATATTTGCAGTTTGAAAATTGTGAAAATTATTATTGATAATATTTTTGTTGCCAGGCACTTAACATATGGGGCAACTAAGAAAGAGCGAGCGGGGCATACGGCTGCAAGTAGCATTGGCATTTAAGCCAAGTGCCAGCCAAATGTCTCAATTTGTTGGCTTTCTGCATATGTTGGCTCAAAATGCAATGGAAAAATTCAGTAGCATTTTGAATGGTAAATAAGACTTAAAAGAAAAATCTAGTTGGAAAGAGTTGGATGAAAATAAATTGCATTTACCTGTCATTCAATCAAGAATTAGAATATTCTATTTGTATTTAAATCTCACCAATCTCCTTTCACTTTATTTTATTACTTGCCCAGAACTCGACTTTCTACTGCCCCTGTTGTTGTTCTCACTCTTTATTCAATATCATTATCCTTCAGCTCTCTTCAAACTTCGATGTTAAAAGTACATAGTAGAAAAACCTGCCTCAAGCTAAATCAACATTTATAAACTTCCCAGAGTTTGTTTGTCAGCTCGTGTGACCATGGGAAAAATCAACATTTACTAACAGTACATAAATCAAATATACGAAACGTTGACACTGTGACAGAAGCTGCTGCTAATCAAATGTGCAAACAACAAGCCCGGGGAGATAGAGAGAGAGCAAAGAGATGTATTTTTGCGAAACTATCACAGTTTTATAATTCGCACCTAGGCAATGTCAGGCAATTAAATTAATGTCTTAATCTGCGTTTACGGCAAACACCCCAAAAAATAGAAAACATAACTTAAATACACAAACGAGAGAGATACCCTCTACAAATCCCAAATTCTCGACTAAGCCCACTCGTTACCCAAAAGAATGAAAAAAAGGCCACTTGGATGAGGCGGCAGGCAAAAGTCAATAGAGCGTAATATAAATCCGTGTAATACGAAAAGAGAGAGAGAGAGAGAGAGACAGACAGAGAGATGTGTGTGTGTGTGTGTGGAGGGTTGGGGTGTTGAGTGTAACAAGGCATATGCGCTGTTTCGACTACACTGCAGGCATATGCCCTGAAAATAGGAACCCCCCTCGGGGTTGCTTGGCTCGTTTACACTTTTGGTCAGATTAAGACCTCAGCGCAGTAGGGCCAGAATTTCATATATATAAATATCCACAAACGCACACACTCGTGCATTGTATGTGTGTGTGTAATGTCGTAGCGAATCACAACAGCAACAACAATCATAAAAAATATGAAAATAAAGGAAAATAAATATTAACAACTACCTCAACGTCAACGTCTCTTTAACAGTTATAAAGCCGAACTAATGCCGCTGAATAGCGTGAGAGCGAGAGGGGTAGAGGGTAAGGGGTAACAGGAGTATAACGGCAAATCGGGCTAAACATAAACCTCGCCTCAGTATTTAGGGTGCGAAATCACAAATATTATTTTATTTATTTGAATCTCAATGCGACTCCAAGCAAAACTGAAACAATAGTAAGTGTGCGTGTGTGTGTGTGTGTGTACACGCGAGTGCAAGTGTGTGTGTATAATCAAAGAAAAACTTTTGAAGCAGCCGTCGGACAGCAGAAAACATAACGCAAGCAAATCAAGTGGAAAACGCAAAGCCAAAAGGTAGAGCAAGCAGTTTAAGGAAGGAATTCAGTTCGCACAGTGGTGCGAAAATTGAGAAAAAGTGTGTGAGAAAGTATAACTCAAATACGATCCACAAGCAATAAAGAAATGGAAAGCAAAATTGTAAATGCTTAAAGCAGATTAAAGATGAGATCTAAATAAAATTTGAAAAAAAGTTATATAAGATAGACATTTTAGGAATAAAACATAATCAATTTTCCTAATCACTATACTAAATAAATATTAAATTAAAAGAACTTTATAGCTTCAAACTTCAGCGTAATAAGCCTAACAAAACAATTATAACAAAGTTTCAAACTTTATTCAAAAAGTCAGACCAAAAAAACTTTGGCTCATCTAACCGCACTTAAGACAACCACTCGAGTTTGTTAAACTTCTTGCCACTGTGCATGTTGCAACTCTATTGAAGCATGGCACGCAAATAAAAAAGAAAACCAAAAACAGAGACGAAAAAAAAACCAACCAAAAAATAAAAATGCTGATGAGCATGATTGTGCGGAACTTATGAGGCGGCAAGCAGCAAGCATGCAAGGACCCAGGACATTCGGAAACAATAATCCATAAATGTAAACATCACGTCGACATTGCCAGTCAAAACCAACAACAAGGCGAAACAAGCGAAACGAACTCAAAGCTGGGTGGTTGGGTGGCTCGGCATAAATGGGAGGTTGAGGTAGCATCAGGCAAGGCAAGGCAAGGCAAGGCAACAACCAGTTTTATGTTGAGGCTGAGCGGCCATGTCAAAGTGCTTTGGACAGGGCGTTAACGGGAAGAAGAGAGGAGGGAACGTTGAACGTTGTTGCAGGGTGCCGGGTGCAAGCGTAGCTGATTTTGTTGTATTATAAACACAAATAAATAAAAGCGGCTGGCATCCTGCACAGGACATAAACCGAACCCCGTGCAGCAAAAAGTGTAACATAAAATTTTCGATTCGTAGAGCATAATGCGAAATCTTTCATCCTGCGGCTGGGCAGCAACAATGGCTGCGACGACAGGCCAAGCTAAATGCGGCAAACACAACCAAAAGGGTGCTCACAACGTAGAGTGGAAGGGAGATAGGCATAGACATAGAAAGTGAGAGACAAGGAGAGAAGAACAAAAACAGAACACACATCACATAATTAGGAATGGTATTCTCCATTTCATTTAACCCGCGCAGTGATTGTGATTTTTAGGGTGCCAGAAGATGAACTACCACCAAGAGCAAGCCGAACTACCGGGCAGGAGAGACTACCACCAAACTACCAATATGTTGCCATTGTGCGTGGCTGTTAAAACGTGCTAAATATGGGAGTGTCCTTGTCATTTATATGTCGCAATGTCTGCTCCCGTTTTCTGCCATACTCTCTGCTTTCCTCCGGTACGGCACGGTACATCCTGTGTTCTCTTGTCATGCGAATAAATATGGCAATAAATGAAATTAATACATTACAGCGTTTCCTTAACAGTCGGATTCCTTCCAAGCAAGCTTGTTTGTAGCCTCTTGTTTTGTTCACACGTTGCTCATGAATATTAAAAAAAAATAGATTTTGATTTATGGTACTGCCGCTGCTGTCCCAAACAGATCTCTCTCTATCTTTATGTTTATTTTGCAAGCGCCGTCGCTTGCTTAAAACAATAAAACATTTAAGGCGTTGCCCAAGCGATTAATTTGCTGCTGTCTCTTCTCTATATCTCTCTCTCTCTCTCTCTCTCTCCAGTCTCTCCTACTTTTCCCTCTATCCAAAACCCATTTTTCTTGGAGCATCGAGGCAGACAGTCGTTTGGGTTGTTGTTTTTTTTTTTGTAAAGTCCACCAGGCGCGCGCGAATTTGCAAAACACAACACACAACACAAGATTTCTGTGGCCATTGGCCAACGCTCAGGTATCCGATTCCCAATTCCACGACATGAGCAGCAAACAACAGCCAACAACAGAAACAAGACGAACGCTGCTTGTTGGCGGCTCTTTGGGGTCACAGTGGGGCAAGAGCAATCGAAGAGAAAATATACTGTTGCTTAAAAATAGGCTGAAGAGCATTATATATAAATGATATTCCTTGAGACACAACTTTAAATCGAATCACAAAAAATTACGTAGCTTTAAAATTCCTGAAAAATTATTTCTCATAATCTAAGTAAAGAAATTTTTGATCAAAAATTAAGTTCAAAATTATTTGACAAGCCTTTTAAAAACAGAATTTTAATTTTAATGATACGAAGCTAAGATCCTTTTCGTTTCGAGCAATTGAGTCTCTATTAAGAACTCTATCAATAAAAGGCTCCCAAAATAACAAATAGCTAATGGCTTTCTAAATTCCAAGTCATTAAACCAAAAACGTTTTAAAATAGTTTTGGGCATTGTCAAGTCTTAACATTTAGTTAGCTTTTTATTTAGAATTCACAAATCAAGCTATATTGCCTGTACTTTCTTTGTTTCGTAAAAATGTTTTCAGCAATAATCGACAATAATCTTGTTCCACTGTGCATTGGATTGAAACGATGTGCGATACACAAAAGCGCAGAACAAGCCAGTTGAGCGTAACATTAATTTAGTATCAAATTACGAAAATATTTTGCTAACAACAATTAGTTAACTCTCGTTAATTAACACGTCTTTAGTTTGGGGGCAGCAGCAGCAACGCGAAATCTGTGTTGACAGCCGATGACGAAGATCATATGAAAGATCTTAAAACGAAAGAGAGAGAGAGAGCGAGAGAGAGTGAGTGTGAGTAAAGTCTCTCTCTGTTATTTGAATTGTAGCTTTCGGGTTTGTGCGACAACAAATGGTTGAATGTCTTGCAACTATTTAATTAAATCAATCGGGTCAAGTGGTAAATATTTTGACCCGCGTCTGATTAGTAAAAGTGGAGAGCGACTCAACTTGAAGATCTTGTGGGCCCACCGACCCTTCCCTCTCTGTCCACTATCCATTCACTCATACAATTCCGGGGGGCAGCCTCAAATTCATTGGCTTAATTGAATGAATGGCGTTTTAAACGGGAAATTAAGTACACGACTTGCCCGGTACAAAACGAAAGACTTGGGGCAGCTTCGAGCCGTTGTTCCAGGCAGCTCCAGGAGTTCAATTGTCAATTGAACGGAAGCGACAACCACGACGACGACGACGACGACGCCAGCAACTTTGAACTTTGCCTGCTGACTTCGAGATCGACTTTGACTTTAACTTGAAAGTTGAAGTTGAACTAGTAGCAGCTCTTACTGGGATTTCTTGGGAAAGCGCCGTTCGACCATTCGACGACGACGTTCGATGTTCTTATTTGCCCCCGCTGATGTGAGCCACTTGTGTGGCACATTCGACGGCAGCTAACAAGGTACTCGACTTAAACTCATAAGCCAAGGCAAACGCAATCACCCCCTATCAGCAACAACTAGCTTAAATTCACCGAAGATCTAAATACCCTTAAATGAAAACGATTCTCAAATAAATATTTATCGATAATCATTTTCCAACACTCTGTAATAGATCTATAAGAACTCTTACTGACAATATTTTGTAGCAAGTCCAACTCTTTAAATCCTGAAATATATTTTTTAATAATCTATTATCAATTTAGAAAAATCGATCCTGCCATCGATGAATAACACAATACTTGACTAATTTGTAATACCCTACGGCAGAGTATTCCGCCGAAAATGACCCACCGATCAACTTTCAGCTGCCGACCAAAAAGTCAACAAGGCAGCGACGCTCTGTGTCCTGGGTGGAAGGACGTACGGCTGTATTTGGCATTTGGCCGCGTCAGACACTTAACTGCAATGGAAATCAGTCAATTGGAATCAATGAGTCCATTTCGACTGTTTCCCAACAATACAAAACGATGCAAGCAGCGTATTGAAACAATCAGTTTGTTTGCCGAACACACACACATCAAATCCACACACACACACACAGGAAGTCACTTTAGACTGAGAGAGAGAGAGAGAGAGAGAGAGAGAGAGAGAGAGAGAGAGGAAGAGAAGAGTCCTGTTTCTCATGTTCATGCGCCTTTTTAAGTGCTCAAGTGTTTTAAAAGCTTTCCCAGGAAATTACACACACAAAAACATCTGCAAGTGAATAAATATATTGTATATTTCCCAGACAATTCATAATTCACTCAACCCCAACGTGCAAAAGATGAGAACATATATTTTTTTTTTTTGTTGTTAGCCCAATCTTAAGCCAATTTGGTCTAAAAAAAATATTATTGCTCGTATTACCAGCAACATTAAATGGCCACAGCTGCCAGAGCTGAAAGACAATCTTAAGCCGCTTTAAAGATAGTATCCAATAGATCCTTTGACCTTTTGTTCCGTTTGCAACATGTTTAGATAAGTTGCAGGATATTGAGCAATGAGAACAAAAGCAGGAAGAAAAGTAAAAAAGCAAAAAAAAAACCGTTTGCAATTTGTTGCCATTTTGCTTTTTGGCCCTAAGCTGTTGACCAATCGTTGTGGTTGTTGTTGTTGTGGCTAGCCGAAGGAGTGAGTTATCCTTTAATAGGTTTTGTGTGGTAAAGGATGCTGTCTATAAGTAGTCCATTGAAATTTATACGAGAAATGATATGGCACTTTTAGCATAGACAAAAGATTAAATTTCTATCTTATACAAAAGGATTTTTTGCTCTTTCAAAAGAAAATCAGACCACAAAATCAAAGAGTATAAAGTGATTAAAATTGTATAATTATAGTTGTTATTTAACACGTGCTCAACAAAGCAAAGGATAATTAAAAATTTATGAAATATTTGTATGAAAAGATGATTAAATATTTATTACAAAAAATAATACTTTCTACTCAAATTACATCTTAAACAAGTAAGAAGGCTACAGTCGGAAGAGCCCGACTAGAAGATACCCTGAACCCAGTTGCAAAAAATTATACTCCATGCGCCCTAAAAGTATGCTTCTAATAATAATCAATTGAAATAAAACTAAAAACTGACTTAACTTTACGATATCTCCGGTGTTTCTATACAGAATTGGACGAAATTTTGACATAAGTTCTATCGTCACCCATTTTTACATTTTTCGAATTCGATATTTTTTGTAATCGATTCCATGTGTATATCGGAAACTATAATAGTTATCGATAATTTAAAAACAAACTTGTTCTGCTCATGGTATAGGAGAACTTATATTCTAAACCTGAAGTCTCTAGATCTTGTAGTCTCTGAGATCTACGGGCTCATACAGACGGACAGATGGACATGGCCTTATCGACTCGGCTATTGAGGCTGATATATATACTTTATGGGGTCGGAGATGTTTCCTTCTACCTGATACACACTTTTGCACAAAAACCATTATACCCTGATTTACCTATTTTTATGATTTCAGGATATAAAATTAATAGAAATATTTGTGTTACATTCTATAGACAAAATTATTTTTTTTATTTATTTTTTTAATCTAATTTTCCTTAAAGAAAAGTTTATGCCACATTCAAGAAGGTCCTGCCTTACCATTCTCTAACTTTCACCAAAGTCACTAAACAAACTTACTTAAAGTCGCTTTTCACAAATATTTATCATACATAAAATAATTAAAAACTGTTTTAAAAAAAAAGCCGATATTTGCCGTCAGGAAAAAATCATCTTTTGTTTGACTTGCGGCCTGACTAAACTGTAATAATTGGATGAGTCGTGGCGGCGGGCAAAAGATGATTATGACGTTAGTTGGGCACATGACAATAATGATGATTATATACTATTATGTTGAGTGTGACGCGTTCTCTCCGTGTGACGGGCATGAAGAAATCATTTCATGTTTTTCTCGACTCTTCCAAATTATAGCATGCACATCGATGTACAACAAGCCGCAACTAAAGCGGCTAACGAACAATAAGGCATAAGGCAACAATGAGGGAGGCAAAGCGGGGTTGGTATTGGGTATATATGTATGTACATAGTAGAGATAGGTCGATGTAAAGATGTCGACTAATGACGATAATTGCGCGCGCCTCACATAAGTCGGCAACACATTCTTCTCTCTTTTTTTTTTGGGTTAACCTGTCTGGCTATTCACTTAGGCCATAAACACAGACATTAACACCTGATCTCTAAGCCAGCAGCGGGGGCAGAGTGAGCACGCTGTGCCAAGGGGGTGCGAGAGTTGAGGTGAGGTGAGGTGGGTTTAGTGTGACGGTTTGCTGTAAAGGTGTTTTTTGTTTTTTTGTATTTTTGTGTTTCCCCCCCAATCTCATTGTTATGGTAAACAGACAGTTTTACAGTCAGCAACAGCAGCAGCTGACCGCTGCTTAATTATAAACGCCGCATATGAGACGGAGAGACTTAATCTGGAGCGAGAAGGCAGCTGGACAATGGACAATGGTCGTTGAAAATAAGGAGAGAGAAGTAGGGGGAGGCATGGCTGTGCACTCAAAAAAAAAAAAAAAATGTATATGTACAAAAAATTTGCTATATGGAAAAACGACAAAGGACATTTTTATAAAACAATTTAAATGGTTAATTTAAATTAATGCAAAAGAAATAAAAATAAAAAAATAAAAATAATATAAAACGTTTCATGCAAAAAATTTTATACATTTTTTAATTAAAAAAAAACGTTTTTAATTTCAATTAAAATATTTAATAATTTTTATTTTACAATCTTTTTTTAGCTTTTTTTCGTAGTGTACGCTTTGTAATTGCCGCCAAGTTTTTAAGCGTCTGCCGCCTCACACCTTGCCACCTGCATATCTGGGTTTAGAGCAACTGCCACTTGCGAGTTGCGGCTACAGTTGTTGGCCAAAATGCGCACCAGAGTTGCCAAACAAATTCTTTTGTTATTTAATTGTAACCAAATTATTTCCACACGCTTTTTTTGCCGCTTCATTGTTCGATGAATGCGCTTTAACCATTTGGTCTGCCCTATTGTCCAACAGGGTGGGGAGGGGAGCGCCATGCGGGGGCAGGTGGCAGTTAAAGCCATTCTTTAGCGTTACGAGAGATCTTTATCGCGTTTCAGTTTACAAAATTTCGCTCCTAATGAGCGATTTTAAACATTGTGTTATTTCATGACAGACTCGAAAAAGGCCGCCTGCCTTTTTGATGTGGTTGGTTGGTGGTTCCAAGTCGACTTTGCCCCACCAACAAAATTAAAGCGAGACGATGACGAACAATTCAGATGTTGGGTGTGGTGTGGCTGCCCCCTCGTCGCAAAGAGGGCGTGACTTGGTTGTTGAGCGTGTAGCTTTTGGCTGTACATAATAACATTCCCCACATCAACTTATTGTTTCTGTTGTTGTTGTTGTTCTTTAATCTAATTGCAGTAGCTGCAAAAACAATCGATTTGCATACAAGTTGCAAGCTCATAGAAGCCTTGAGGCATGATAGTTTTTTATTTGTAATTTAATAGGCTTGCTTTTTATTATTGAAATAGTATTCAACAAAATCCATAATTTATAACACTTTTATTAATCTCAGGCGTCTGCAGCTTTAATGGGGATTGGGGATTAAGAAACTTTAGAAAGGTGTTGCAAGAACAAGTTGCCAGCTAGCCAAGTTCAACCGCTTTCCAAATCTCAAGTGTAGAATAGCCCATCATAAATACTATTCCATTCCTCTTCTCCTTTGGCTACTGATATTTTTTTTGTATTATTTAATTTTTCTATTCTCTGGCAGTTGCATGAATCACATTGCCGTCTGGTTGCAGGTTAATAAACTGCAGCTCACGATTCAAGATCTGTGGATTAAGCGGGCAGTGCAGTTGCACTGTTTTGGGGCATGGCAAATAACGGGGCGTATGTGTAATATATCGCATCCATCTCGCTGACAATTGTCGCCTGACATTTCACAGTTGCACATTTCAATTTAAACCAAAACTTAGACAACAACAATTGGCGACAATGCGACGCCAGTCGAAGATACCCTATAAAATTGAATACGGTGCAGAAAAGGGTATTTTATATTCAACAAAAATTGAGTGCCATGTAAAATTTCTTAGCAAAAATTCTTTTATAATTACAAATTTCATTTTTAAAAGTTTCTTCAAAGTTTCAAAGGTTATTTAATAGCCAATGTCAAAGCTTATTTAACTTATAGAAATATTTTTGTTTTGAAAAATAAACAATTATTGCTCGAAACCAAGTTGCAGGGCATTTTTAAAGCTATGTTTGAGCTGATGCAACTGCTGAGACTGAGAATCAGAATGAGATTATCCAATTCAGTTAGTTAATGCCCGCGAATATACTTATGTATGTATGTATATGATAGAAGAGCCCATTGTATAGATAAATAAGTTTATAGATCACTCGTTTTATCTTGTTGCAACATCGTCGTCGTGGTTGTTGTTGTTGTTGTTACTCAATTGAGTTTTGTAGCATCTGTTTTGCCTGCTACTCAATTCCATTCAAGTTGCCAATTATGCGACCATTATTCAATCAAAGTAAATTTATTTGTTTGTCTCATTTCCACGTAAAGAAATGACGAACCAAGAGAGATAAAATTTCTTTCTTACTTTTTCGTTTTTGTTCGTTTTTCTTCAATTTATTCGCCTTATGCGACGGATTATGTTCTGTATAAACATTTCGAGTGAATTATCCTATATATGATGTCACTTCTAGTTGCCTCAATTGCCTCAGTTAAGCTGAATGCGTCCACATCGCTGAAGTTAGTTTACATGATGTGGTCTCGCATCAGATTTGTTGTTGTTGTTGTTGTTTTGCTTGTCTTTTGGTTCCTTTTTGGGGGGCACAAAAAGTTCAAGAAACTTACAGATTGTAACTGGCGCCAGTTTTTCTGGTTTAACTTTATGTTGTGATTTATAAACTGCCTTCAGTTGTAATGAAGATGCATCGCCTCGGGTCTCGGCTTCTGTGTGCAACTCAACAGATTAACTTGGTTTGACTTATGTGGGCTATTGACTGTTAACAGCAATACTATTTCTAGTTAGCTTTCTATCTTTCGATAGCTTCGAATTCTTGCTTCACAACACTTTCCAAATGATAAGCTTGTGGTATTGAAATAAGACAATTTCTTACTTTTATTAAGCTTGTGTTTAAGTATTTAAACTATTTCCAATTACTTGCAACAGTAGCAAATACGCATGTAATTCAAATCTTACTTCATTCCATTTGGTTGCACATTTTCACGCCAACGCTGTCTGTCTGTCTGTCTGTCGGTTCTGTCTCGCCCGCATTTCTCCACAGACCGACGAGTGCGACTCTCTTTGTAGGAAATTCAATTCCCATTCCCAGCAACATATTGCAGACGTGCAACCATAAATACAACAACAACAACAACAGCAACATAATGACTAGCAAAGTCAGTAAAAACAATTTGATCAACAGCCGCCGCCTTCGAGCTGCCCCTCTCGTTTCGTGTTGTTGTTGTTGTTTGTGGCGTGTGTGGGACATGCGCTAAAATTTTATTTGATTTGACACTTAACATTGGCTTTTAGCGCGCGATTTTTACAATGCTGCCAAACGACAGCTTGCCAATGTATATGTGTGTGTGTGTGTTAATGTGTGTGTGGAACATTATTAAGGACTTCCTGTTGAACCGTCAGCATCGTTTTTGTCGCGACAACAGATTAATTGAACGCACTGCAGTTCAATTTAGCTGATGAAAATATGTCCAAAAATTAAATAGATATTTATAAGTTGATTTTGTTTTTTTTTCGTTTTGCATTTGTTTTTCTCTTTTATTTCAATAGAATTTTCATTTGTTTTTTATTGTGTCTGCCTTCTAAAGTACATAATAATAATAATAATAATATAAATTAAATAGTGCTTAGTTTCAATTGCCTGCTGCGCTTAAGTATTGTTATCGTTATCGTTATCGAAACATTAAGAACCTTTAAGTTATACAGAAAAAATAACCCTGCAAGAGTCTTTAATAATAACAATGAATCATTCGAACAATGTTAAGGAAAGAATTAAATCAATTAAATGACAAAAAGAAATTTTTTCAAAGTTAATTTTTTTTGGAAATTGCTTAATAAAAATACAACATTGTTAAAGACATAAAACTGGTCTTCACATTTTGTTAATGCGACTTGATTTAAAAAATAAGCTTTTTTGAAGGAAGTTTATTTAATTCTTATTAAAATCTCAAAAAGTAATCAAGAAAAATAAATTACTCGAAAATCAATTATTGAATTTTAAACATAATCTTTTTCAATTGAGCTATTTTCCCAACATTGTCGAAAATTATTCGTTTTAGAACAATTAATTTTTTTGAGCCAATTGGGATATTGTAAGAGCTTTTGATATGCAATAAAAAATGGAATTTTAATCGAGAAATTTTTCAGTTTAAATATCAGCTGTTAACTTTCTTTTATTCTAAACTTTTGCAAGGTATTTTAAGATCGGTTAGCCGAAGTTACAACTCATAGCGCTCTCTCTCTCTCTCTCTCTCTCTCTGTCTCTCTTCCATCCTATTTTTGTCTGTCTATTTACAAGCGTCTAGGCGCCTCAGTCGCGGCTGTTTCTATGTACAACGAATACTTATACACTATACACTGCATTTACAAGCGCTACTTCAGCTATTGCGTGTAACAAGTGTGACGGGTGAACGTGAGTTTGCCTCACTGTGCGCCTGCTGCTGCTGCTGCTGCTGCTCGAGCTGATGATGATGAAGATTGGTTGGCGATGAAGGCGGTTGTCCGAGATGCGTCATATGTGGCTGTGGCGCCGGCGCTGTTGGCATCGCTGCAACCGCGCTTAGTTGCCGTTGATGTGCCGCCAAGGCAGCTGCCGCCGCATGTTGGTGCAACAGCTGTTGGTACTGCAAACGCTGATAGAGTTCCTGGCTGCTGGCCGGACTGACAAAGGGCGGTGGAGGAGCTGCAGCCGCAGCGGCTGCCGGATGACCCACCAGGCCGGGACTTTTTGGAGCAAAGGGATTGTAGCGCTGATACATGCTGGCCAGTAAGCTGGGCGCTGCGTGAGGGTATGTAAGGAACTGTCCGAATTGTGGATACGCTGCCAGGCCAGGAAACATTGGACCAATCAGCGAACGCTTGAAGGCCGCCAAACGGGAGCGACTGGCAGCTGTGGTGCGTCGACGCAGTTTGCCCGTCGACCCACCAATGAAAACATCCTCGGCCGAGGGATCCAACATCCAATAGTTACCCTTGCCGGGATCATCGTAGTGCCGCGGCACCTTTACAAAACATTTGTTCAGGCTGAGATTGTGACGTATGGAGTTTTGCCAGCCCTGTTTATTGTCCCGATAGTAGGGATGATTGGTCATTATGTACTCGTAGATGCCATTTAGGGTTAGGCGCTTCTCCTGACTCTGCCGTATGGCCATCATGATAAGGGCATTGTAGCTGTATGGTGGCTTCTCATTGCCTTTTTTGTCCTTGATGGGTTTGCCATCGGATGATTTTGTTTCCGAATCTCCATCGTTATCACATTCCACATCCTCATCGGGATCAGCATCGGCGTCGGCATCCACATCAGCATCCACATCAGCATCCTCATCATCGACTTCGTCGACAGGTGGCGCTGGTGACATGGATGTAACATCCAAATCGGATTCCACATCGCTATCCGGCTCCGAGATCAGTGGTGAACCATTATTGTTGTTGCTGTTATTGTTGTTGTTGTTATTGTTGAACTTTTGTTGATGTTCCCGCTGCTGCTGCTGCTGCTGTTCCCGCTGCTGCTGCTCATCATCCTCCTCATCTTCCTCTTCCTCTCGCTGCTGTTCGTCATCCTGCTCCAGGGTCTCGGGCAATATGGCATTGATTGAGAAACTGGATTTCAAATGTGGCGTTCGCGCCATTTTCATAAGCAGCGTTGCCGGCGTCAAATTCAAATTCAGATTCAATGCGCCGACGGTATTTGGATGCAGTTGAGGCTGTGGATGGTGAGTGTGTGGATGTTGATGATGATGTAGTTGATGATGATGATGATGCTGTTGATGTTGATGTGCATTGAGTTCGTCAATGATTTTCACCATTTTTGCACAATTATTTGATTTTATTGTTGCTCGCTTATGTTTATTGCATGTTGATTACATATGATTATTATTGTTGTTATAATTAAATTGATATCACAATTAAGCAAAACAAATGCCTCCCACACGCACACAATAACACACGTATTCAAATTGGACGCTCGCCTAAAACGCCGTTTCGCCGTTCGTTCAATTATAATTAAATTCGTACGCTACTTTCGTTTCACACGTCCGCTGCGCTGTGGCGTTTTGTGTAGACTAAATAACAAGAATTCTGTTGAAATCACAATCCAGTTTTGTTCGCCTGCTCGCCTTTGGCTATTGCTTATGCCAGCCGGCAAACAGCCAATGGCAGCTGTGGATGGCATTCAGCTGTTTCACACACTCTCTCTCGCTCTCTCTCTCATGGCGTGCCGGCGACTATGGCTCACTCGCTCATTTGTGTGTGTGTGTGTACAGATTTTTACCGATTCGTTGCTAATTGCCGCTGACATGACACGAACGCCAGGCCGAGGCATTGTTTTTGGTTTTATCGTTTATTGTCGTCGAGCTATGGATTTGGTTTGGGGTGTGGTGGGGGTTGTTATAGAAACATCGTCAGTGAGAGAGAGGGTACACTCACATCATGCACACTTTCAGCTTCGTTTGTGGGTTGCATTTTGATACGCCAGGTTTTTTGATTATTTTGCTCTTTTTCGGAGCAGCTGCTGCTATTGTTACTCGTATCGTAAATGTTGTTGTTGTTTTTGTTGCTGTAGGTCTCTGTTTAATGGTTTTCGAACACACACACACACATAGCCTTTGTTAATTATGTTGTGTTGTATTTGACATATTTGCCCCCTTTAAGCTCTGGCACAGTTAGCAGTTTATAATAAACCATGTGCAAATGTTTTTAATGAAGTGAAAACGGTCCAAAAAAAAACACTAAAAAGTTCAGTGTATGTACTATTTTGAATATTTTTGGAAACTCCTAAGTCCTTAAAGTTTTTATTATTAAAATTCCCATATTTATAAAGTCCCAATTTGTAGCATATTCCTCAGTTAGAAATGACAGAATACACACGCATCGATTTCAACGTTTTTTAAATTGTTTTTGAGGCGATTTTACAAAACAATTTGGTGCAATTTAATGCAATCATAATTTTAAAATTTTCATGGTATCTTTTCAAAAATGCAGCAGCTGTTGCAATTCGCAGAATGCTACAAAACCAATACAATAACAAACATCATTTTGTAATCATAATAATTGTTTTCGCTTACTTGGGGGCGTAAACACGTTAGCCTATTATATTGTGCACATATGCATGTGTATGTGTGTGTGCGAGTGTGTGGCTTAAGGACGAAACGCTCTGATTGGAGCTTAGCAGTAGACAGTTGCAAAAGGTGAAACACGTTTTACCTGGGGCACATAAACATGATAAATGTAAGCCAAACAATATAAAAATGCATCGGACAGCAAACATAACTAAATGAAAATGTGCCCGACGCCATGTTGGTTCAGTTGTTGTTGTGCTTAATACAACGGAATGTGGTCTGCTGGCATGTGTGTGTGTGTGTGTGTGTGTGTGTGTGTGTGTGTGTGTGTTTGCGTGTGGATGTGTGCCTCGCGTGTAGAGTTGGAGACATGCGCGCAAAAGCTCCACACACTCTCTGTCTCACACACGCTTAAGCTCTCCCACTCTCCCAATATATTTCGCTGTCTCACTCTCTTTGCTTAATGGGGGCCGCAGGTCAAAACAAAATGGCGCTAGCAACGGCATTTTAATTGCTGGCTTTCACAATTTATAAATTGTGCGAGTTGATTTTGCTTTTGTTGTTGCTGTTGTGCATTTGTGTACTCATATTTCAATTGAATATTTATATACACACATACATACATACGGTACTTATTATTACCGTTGTTTTGTAATTGTTTTGGTTAGTTGCGTAACAGTTTTGTAAGCTGTTAATTTAATACCCCTTGCGGACATTTTGGTCATGTAGGGTATGATAATTGATTATGTGATTTGTATTGGGAAAGTAGTGTATTTAAAAATGACTTTGCAAGGTTTTTCAACTCAATCGACTTTGCTTCATAATTCAATCAGTCAAAGTCGTATTGAAGTCACTCGAAATCCTAGTTAAAGTTTTAAAAATGCGAACTAAAAATTATGTGTGGATTGTGATCACCAGCTTCCTGGTTGTGGTTAGTTCAAACATAATTTACTTGTAGCTATATAGCTTCTACCATATTGACCTTGTTTTCAGTTTACAACACTGGAAATATCCGATGCTGTGCCTTTAACGATAAGTAAGACGAGTGGTGCATTGCCAAAACAGACTACGACACAAATTTCAACGGACAAAAAGCCAGATCGTGCGGAATTTGAATCTAAACTAAGCTTTTTGGCCCGAAAAGAAAATGGTGAAGACAACGGAGAAGCTGAAACGGAAATGACCTTATCCATGCCAAAATTTAGAAAAAATGATAAAGGCGAATGGGTGATAGCCTATTATGGCGGTACCATGAGCAATGTGTGGCGTGATACGCGCTTCCATCTAGGTGGCCAATATACGCATTTTCGCCTGGAAGTCGATACTAAACCCCCATATCTTTATTATCCAGAGTACGTACAATCAATACAAATTTTGTCTATTCAAAAACGACTAAAACGATTATATTATACGAAAATTATGTCTGTTATTTAGCTCTAGGAAATTCAGCACAGTTTGCGTTGGACATAGTACCATATATAATATACCAAGAGTTGTAAGATATCTCGTTAAGGGAGTCGCTACGGATTATCGTAATCACAGACCCATTTGGACAGGTCTAAGACGTCAGATTTACAATCAGGGCAAGGCCGACGAATGTCATTCAACAAAAATGACTGATTGGCGATTATATATGGAGTGCACTATAAGGCGCAATCAGAAATTGGAGTATTTAATTCCCAAGTATCCGTTGCATCAAGTCGGCTATTTCAATGGTTATTACGCGATCAATGTTAGGAAAATTCATTAATTACTCATCAACATTCAGGTTCCAAGATTTATATAGTTATGATAAAGTATTGTATGTTAGTATGTATGTGTTAACAATCCGGAAACTGTAACCCACCAAATTATACGACAATAAACAATTAACAAACAAAACAAAAAAGCAAACAGAATAATATAATATCTCATTGATAAAAACTGAAGAGACTCAAGGACTGCAAATTAAATATTGGTAAACAAATACGTCAATACAAGACAAAATGGTCATAAAGTGTATTTGAGACGGAAACGGGTAGCGTAGTTTGACAAAGACAAAGGGGGCAAGAGTACTTTACTAATCAGCCAGATTTATAGATGGCATTTAGTTTTGTTAGATTTCGATATTTGAGCTTGAAAGTGGACCCAAAATACATCCTTAACCCTTTTATTGCAGCGACTGACTGACCTGCACTACCGGGCTCTAACTCAACCCGTTCGGCTCTTCTTGTTCGGTACGCCCATCACGCGAGCATTCGGATAGCGATGTCCTTCCGGGTAGCAGCGACTGCATTCCTTATTTTGATCAACTCAATGGCAGTTTAACCGCAGGATTAGCTTGTTTGTCCAACGGATCAACGCGATGCGTGCAAACACACTGGCGGCTACCTAAGCGCGGGTGTTTTGAACTACCTAAAGGGAGATAAGGCTGCTGTGCTCGGTAGCGCTGGTTAACTGGCTAACGGGTTAAGAGGATCCGATTCGTTCACAGGACACACTGTGCATTGTGCGCTTCCGCTTGTTTATATTGTCTGTTTACATGCCGGCTACTTTTCAAAACCCTGCGCATACAGTAGCACACAGAGATTTGTCACAAATTGATCTTACCTACGCCCAGGACCTCGCCTCGTACTTATCCTAGTCCTTTGGCCGTGCCGAAAGAGTTAAGCAAGCATTAAATCCACACTCTCTATTCGTCCCTTTCTCTCCCTTTCTTTCCCTTTAACTATATCGATCTCTCTGCCACTCGATGGATTTGCTGACTAAGCTTTGCGCGTATTAATCTGATATTTCGTGGACTTCATCATCCGTGGACCGTGTCGATTTTTGGAGTCGTATTTTTCAGCCTAATCGCCGTCGCTTAGCCATGCAAATATTTTTCAACATCAGCACGCGGGATTTGTCTCGATTAAAGCCAAAGGGTTAAGTGTTAAGGGTTAACGGTTAAACCTCTTTTTTGTCCTGACATCTGATTTCATTTAGCATGGAAACAGTTAAGAACTGTTACTGTTACAATCGCTATATGCCCTCGTTTCTATGGGGCAGCAATGGGGTTCCTTTTCTCCCCAAGCCTCCCAAGGGTTAACGAAAAATTAGCCAAATTTTGTTGAAATCACGCGCAACAGCTTTTCCGGTCGTCGCAGGACACTGCAGGACAGCTTCTGGACACCGGCATCTCGCTCTTGCTCTTGCTCGCTCTTTCTCCCTCTCCCGTTGCCCACTTGTTATTGTTGTTATTATCGTGTGTTTCGTTTTGCAAATAAACAGCCAAACGAGTGTGCTACAAGTACTACAATCTGGGGTATGGTATGGTTTGGTATAATTAAGCTAAGGGTGCAGAGAGGGTTGTGCAAACACACACAGAAAAAGAGAGAAAGAGAGAGAGAGAGCGAGAGCAGGGTGGGTGTAGAGAGAGGTTTTTCGGGTGTGAAAAAAGCGTACGGTTAACGACGGGTGGTTAACGGCAGAACAAATTAAGCTTAGATGCAAACAATTGTCAAAGTTTGGTGACGGCTTTAATACCCTAACTAAGAATCAAGGCATTGACTCAGTCCAGAAGACATTGAACATATGAAAAACTCTATAGTTTGATAGTTCAGTAACACTGCATTTTTGGGTTTGGATGAACTACATAAATGTTGAGTCAAAATCATATTTCTAACTTTGAATGCAGTTTTATTCTCGATGTCAAATCATGATTTGTTAAAATTAGTTTTTTTTAATTCGATTAAAAAGCAAGCATTAAATAAAATAAAACCATAAAAATTATTTGATTCCATAGCGCATCAACCCCACATACCTCATACACCCACAAAACAAATAAAAAACAAAAACTATCAAAGTAGAAGACACCCCTTTTTTTAAGGCCCAACACTCGATAATTGTTGACAATGTGTTATAAACTGATTTACACGCATTTAACAAAAAGAAACACTGCCAAAACTCACGCAGCGCCAACACCAACAACAAATAGCAACAACATCGTTAGCGTCATCCGCTTAGATGTCATCGTTAGCTGATGTTGCTTGTCTTGCTGCTGGGAAAGTGAAATGCTAGAGGGAGTTGCGAGTGTATGGGTAAGGGGTAACGGGAAAGGGGGCAACTGGGAACCGGGAACTGGTCGCGTGTGCCACGCGAGGGTGGCAACTTAAAAGGGGCAAGCACGATTTGTGTTTGGTGTTGTTTAGTTGTGGTGTTGTTACTATTTATGTGTGTGTGGTGTGTGTTAATGAACTGCATAACAATTAATAGCAACAACGAGCACAAATAAAGCGCAACAGAAGCTGCAACCACAACAAGTTAGATAACGCTGGCTGACTCGAATATACCCTGCAAAATTAAAACTTTTCCTCAAAAGATTAAAAAAAAGATTTTTTAATACATAGTTTTTTAGTTCCGCTTCTTAAACCAGGGCTGCTATTATGTGTTCTTTGTTTGGTTATTGAATTTTTGTTTTGAATAAAAGAAAAGCTCTTTTGACAAATATTTCGTATATAAAATTTTAGAATTCCTTGCCCATATTTTCAATTATTCTGATATTATTTTTTGAGCAAAGCATAAGCATCTTTAATATTCGATTATTAGATGCGATCAACAGTTAACTATGAAGCACTCCCTTTTTACCCACTTACAAATGTTTATAGGGTATAACAAGGGTACTGTTGATGTGGCACAGCTTAAAAGTCACTGGCCACGCTTCCAATTGCGTTTCCACTTTCCAACTTGAACTAGAACTGCTGCGGGTTCATTTGCGGATTTATTGCTACATAATCATCGGACAACACAAAGAAAGAGAGAGAGAGAGAAAGAGAGAGATAAAGAAAGAGAGAGAAAGAGGTTGTTTGGTTGATTATGCTGGTTGCTGCTGGTCACTTTTGGTTCCATCAAACCACCAAGTTGATCCAAATCAATTTAAAATTGAGGTCCAGAGCTCTGTGTTGGCCCTTTAACCCAACTCAATTTGTCCAATGTGTTGGCAGTCGCTGGTTGCTTAACTCACTGCTTCTATATCAGTGTGAAATCTGTCAAAAGACATGGGTTCCATTCTATCTTGAAGATCTGCAAAGGAAATGGGGTTAGCAAAAGAGCAACCGAAAGCAAGGAATGGGCAAAAAAAACTGTAGAGAAAAGGAAGTTTTGATATACGAGTAATTAGTTTACTTTACTGTTTTTTGTGGATTGGAAAACTTTGATAGGAAATTTTATTGAAAACTTGCTTGTGGTTGAATATTGATACTTGATATGTGGTATTTAGACTGTAAGTAAAACATCTGTTATTGTTCACAGAATTGTCTCATAACAAGAGTTCATATGCCAACTTGTCAAGCTAACTGTATAGTATTTCCCCACCAGTTGTCATTGTCAAGACCCCGACTGAACTCACTTCCGTTTTATGGGGTAACAAGTTCCGTTACTCAATCAACTGTTTTTTTAGCTTGAAGCGGGTCCAGTCATCTTTACATTTTTAACTTCAAGTGTGCATTCATTATTCTTCTTATTCTTCTTATTCATTCATTCATAATTTCTTTTAATTGTGCTCGTATTTTCAGTTGTATTTCTTTTCTAAAGTTGAGATATGTACTTAACAATTGGCCAGCAGAGCTAAACTACTACGATTCATTCATAATGCAGTAGTCGTCAGTCCGTCATACATTTATTATTATTATTCTGAATTGGTTCCGTTGAGAGGTCGCACCCAGTGTCAGAGTCCGAGTGCCGAGTACGAGTAAAAGTCCGATTATGAGTCCCAGTTCAGACTGAATGCCCCCTGATGCTGTTGCCATCAATGTGTGGCGCGTAAATTAACTTAATTGAAATTCGGGTCAACAGAGAGGCCAAGATAATGAAAGAAACTAATTAAAGAGCAACTCTCGTCGGTCGATTCCACCTAACAATTTAGTACACTTAACAAAAAAATAGAGAAATAATTTTATTTTTAGTCATAATAAAAAAACAGCAAATTTAATAAATTAGAAAATTCTTTTGATGAAAATAAAAATGTTACAAATTTCTATTTTATTGATTTGTCCTATTCCAAATTCGTATTTTTTCAAAGTGTATTCAATACAGTAGCAAAACACAGCCCACATGCTGGCGGTTTGTTTGTGTGTCGGTTAAAATATTTTTCAAATATTTTCATCGCTGGCCAGCTACAATTTCATGAGGTTGGTGGTTCCATTGTTGATGTTGTTTGTATTGCCATTATTTGATTAGTATTTGTGCGTTCCATGGGCTAACAATTATTTTATTAATAAATATTTGAATGTATTTGCCCTCATCTGAACTGAACTGAACTGAACTGAAGCTAGTATGACCAAACTGGGCAGCCACACATTGCATTCAATTAAAAACACATTTTGTGGTCACTGTGTGGTCGCTGTACAAAAGGGGGAAAAGAGGGTCGAAGGGAAGTACTAGGTGACACACAACCGACACACACAAGACGTTGCAAGGCTTCAATCTGTATCAACTTATAGGCAGCATATATGTACATATGTACATACATATATCGATCGATCGATGGTGTCAAGAATTTTGTTTTATGTAATTCAACTACTTAAAGTCTGTCAAGTAGGTCGCCAACCGTTTGCAAAAACCATTTGAAGATATTAATCACTAACTAGTTTAAGGTGACATACGATAATTATTAATAATAACCTTATGAAAATGTATCTGAGTTCAAGGACCCTACAGCTATAAGATAAGAAAATTCTAGGTTTGGTTAACGGCTAGAATTGTTTACATGAAATATTTTTTATTTTCCTTAAACTTATCTTGAGCAAAGGGTTCTTCAAATAATTCTTTAAGTCACTAAATAAATATTTATTTAAATTTTTATCTTTGGATATTTACAATTTTCTTTAAGTTAAATAACACTTGTTGACAAATAAATTTTAAATATTTTTATTTTTTCTTTCCGCTACAACTTTCAAAACCCCATCCTTTATCTACCAAACACGTTTGAGTTCCTTTTAAACACATCTTATGCCTTACAAAGCTGTCCATTCTAAATAATCAAAGCAATGGTTTAAAACTTATTCATATCTTAAAATCTCTAGATACATGAGGCACCTCAAGAACTCAATCCTTGTGGCAACAAAGCGACTAAAACTAAAACGCGTTTGGGCTAAAACCTACAGACAAAGCAACCAACTAACCGATCTATATACAATATGTATATAAAATATTTATGCCACAAGCAAAACGGAGAAAGAGAGATAGCAAATAGTTTTAACCCCTGGCAATGGGCTTGAATCATTAATGAAACTGGGCTTAGATTACAATACAGACAGACAACAAGCAAAAGATAAAGTTTCCTTCTCTCTCCCTGTGTGTATGTGTGTGTGTGTTTGTGTGTGTTCTTCCTTATTTTTTCTCATCCTGGTCTGCAGACTTAATGTTGCAAAAAGTGTAACAAACGGCACACGTTGCATGCTACATGCTGCGCTATCTATGAAAGGTAAGGTAAGAAGGTAATCAGCTTCTGCATCTGGACTAGGCCGAACAGGACTTTTGTATTATTTTTGCTGGTCCTGGCTGCTGCTGCTGCTGCTGCTGCTCTTTCGACATCGTAATCCCTGCACTTAACCCGGGTAATAAGATAAGTAAGCCAGATCCGAGTTTCGGCTGCTTGCTTGCCTTGCTTGCTTGCTTGTTATCTTTGTAAATTGCATGTCGAGCACTTAAGCCAATTCGCAAACTGGTTAAGGAACAACTCTACGAAATGCGCGTGCTACCGAGTCTCAGTTTCTGTTTGAGTCCTGTGATACAGTTAAACAAATCCTCATGTATGGCGATCCGACTATTGAACCAATAATTCGACAATGCGCTCAAGCCTCAAACAATCGACAACAATCAATACAATCAACCCACAACCGTCTTACACAGCGAACTGCTTTAGCGACTTAGACTTGAAGGGAATTTTCTCTCGCCTTCGCTCTCTCTCTCTCTCCCTTTTTCCTTGGCTTAGGTAAGTGGATTGCTAAATTCAAATCTTCGCTGTCCCCGGATGAAATTGTGAAAATGTGTTAAGTATTTAATGCGCTCATCCAAAACTATTTCAATAACAAGCCAGCTACTTAAGCCTGGCCAACTCTAACCGAAAAACCAATCAAACAATGTCCCCTTAACCGTACTCTACATACATAGATATATATGTTCATACCTAGCCTCATTTCAGCTATTTCAATCCAAAAAGCCTTTTGTTTAATCGTACACAAAGTATCAGAGTATCTTAAGTCGCCGGCTAAGCATAGTTTGTATATGCAAAATATTGGATAGCAGATACTACATATATGGGATTTATGTGTGGGCCAGCAACACGATTTAACTCTTGCGATTTCCTAAGCCGTACGTAAACCCCAAATATTCATACATATGACACCACACAACCAAAGAACTGTTAAGGCATGAATGTAAATTTGAAATGAGCAAAGGATTGTCTTAGCAAAACATTAAAGGAAAATGTAATTCGATCATTTTGAGTAAGGAAAATTGGAATCTTAGATAAGCACTTTCGTCGATTGCAGAAAGTTAAGAAATAGTCAAATATATAAATATAAAATCAGAGATAAAATTCGATTTAGGGTTAGAAATTTTATAAAAAATACTTAGTAAAAAACCTTAAAGGTTAAAAAGAGATCTTGAAGAAAATAACTTTCCTAATCATCAAACTCTTAAAACTCTCACCATACCTAAAGCATTAATCTGTCAATGTTTTACCTTTAAGCATTACACAATTGATCCAATTAATCCCCCACGATACGCTTGCTCTACCCCCTAACAAATTCTTTTGCTGCTTGGCACCTTATAAAACTGGCAGCTAATCGTTTCAATAACATGATTTACCAAACACAACAAACAACACCCAAAACAGACGCACAATAATTTACAATTATTGAAAATGGATGAAAAAAAACCAAAAAAAAAACCTAAGAATAAGATGGAGAAAAGATGAACATACAAGTATGATAATTGCTACCGATGCCATCGTTTACTTATGTGTTAGTTTTTTCTTCCACTTTTCTATAACCCCATCCAGAACTAACGATGATATTAATTATCATTTTCGTTAACAAATCGATGCAGAAGATCAGAAAGATGTAGGAAAGCGTAGTATTTATGATATGAGCAGGTCTTGTTATGCCCAGATAGAGAGAGAGAGAGAGAGAGAGAGAGAGAGAGAATGGGGGAAGAAGAAGAACTTGTTGATGCCATCGTCGATGGGTACGATGAGGCTGATCATCATAATGATGATGATGAGGATGTTGATGTTGTTGATGCTCCGTTTTTCTCACATGTTTCACTCAAATGCGCACTTAAGATCAAAGCAACTGCCGGCATTTCTCTAACTTTTTTCTTTTCTTCAAATACTATTCATATACGAAAATGAAGATATCAACATTTGGGTTCCGAAACATACACAAAAAACACCGAACAATTTGAGAAAATATTCAACAACGCCTCCGATAGAGACAATAAAGATGCACTGCACTTGAAAAAATTAACAGGAGTTCGAAATTTTTAAGGAAATAATTTTTATGAAAAATTTAAAATTTTTAAAAAAATTTAAATTTGGTACATATACTAAAATTGGTTTAACAAATATTGAAATAAGGAACTTTTTTTTCCAAGTGTAGTCTTTGACTGTTGTCGGTGCCCTTTTTTTCTAGGCATCTCATCTTTCACTTTTGCCCAAGCATATTAGTTGATAAATTGTATAACAAAAGTTAAGAAAAATTGCTGTATTTACAAACACAAACACACACATACACACACACACGCATTCTGTAGGCAAATAGAAGTGTGCTGCTTAGACAATAGCCTGGCTGGACCTGGGACCCCAGCAAGGAGTCCGTGGCCGAGCAGAGGGATCGCACAGTTGGGTTACCTGCCTGCGGCGCGGGGCACAGCTGGAGTTGTCACTGGGCATGTAAAGACCAAGAGAAATTGAGACAACATCACAGCAAACAACAAACAACAACAATGGTGACGATCGCCCTTTATTTTCATGCTTCAAACAAATATTCATGTTTGCCGCCTAATTAAGTCATCAGGCAGCTAAAAGCAGCTAAAAAGGTAGCTAATAGCTTCACAAAATGTAGCTAAAAAGGCAACAAAAAGCTGAGTCCGTCGCTGAAAAAAACGCTAAGCTTAACTAGAAAAATGTAGAAGAAGAAAGATTCGAAAATAAATTACAGAAATTCAAGAAAGAAAAAAAAAACCCTCAAAAGCTATTTGATTGTTCTTGGTAAATTGAATCTTACTTAAATTAGCTAGAAAAATGTTAGCTTAGCTTGAAAAAAGTTTTGAAAGCTGGAAAAAATACAAAAACTTATCAAATTCGTTATATAATGTTTATAAAAAATATTTAGAAAAAACTGTAAGCTTTTGTTTCGGAATTTAAAACATTTATTGTATTTTGTTTAATTTTTTTTAACGATAAACATTTGAACATATTTATAATTTGTTTGTACAAGCCGCCTTAGTGAGTTGCAAGGCGGCGAGGCAGGAGGCAGCTGATTGTTGTATTTTGTTATTTGCCTGGAATGCTGCTGCAGCTGCACAAATCCTAGCCAGGAGCCAGTGGCTAACCGGCTGTCCAGGCCGGAGGCGGCATCGTATATATTTTCTCTTTTTTTGTATTTTTCTTTTTACTAAATGCAACATTTAGAAGTCAAAAGTGTATGGGGGTTTTTTCTTTGCGGCGACTCCATTTGCGGCGTGGCGCGGCGGCGGCGGCAGCTCAACCAAAGCCTTGTCCCATTTAACCAAAACGCTGGGCGTGGCAAACGCCTTTGGAGGCGCTTAGCTGGCCGGAAACTTGCCAAAGAACTGCATGCGCTGGAAGAGTTCTGCTCCGTTCATATGAGCACCCGGATAGCCCTGAAGCTGTGGATGACCGCCATTGGGTGGACCAGTTTGATATTGCATATGCTGCTGTCCATAGCCAGCGGCAGCGGCGGCGGCAGCAGCAGCAGCTGCGGCCTGATAGGCAGCGGGATTCATGCGTTGATAGAGTGCAGCGGCGGCAACGAAGGGCATGCCTGGATAACCATAACCAGCTGGTGGAGCACCGTATCCGCCGCCGAGCATTGGATTGAAGATGGCCTGACGATAGGCGGCGAGCCGAGTGCGACTGGCGCCGGGATTCTTACGTCTCAGCTTGCCGGTAGTTTCGCCAATGAACACCTCCTCGGCAGAGGGGTCCAGAATCCAGTAGTTGCCCTTGCCGGGATCATCGTAGCTGCGCGGAATCTTTGTGAAGCATTTGTTTAAGCTCAGATTGTGGCGTATGGAATTTTGCCAGCCACGCTTGTTGGCCTTGAAGTACGGAAAGCGATTGATCAGATATTGATAGATGCCATTGAGGGTCAATCTTTGTTCTTGACTGTCCTGGATGGCCATCATGATGAGCGCATTGTAGCTGTAGGGTGGCTTTTTGGTATCATTGCTGCCGGCGCTGGTCTTCTGTTTCTTGCTGGGATTGCTGCACTGTTCACTCTCATCGCTGTCATCCTCGTCCAGCTCGATATCCTCATCATCGAATTCCTCCACATCCAATTTATCGTTGTGCTGTGACGAAAGCGATTCAGCAGCGCTACTCATTGGCGTGCTGGTTCTCGATGGACTATCAAAATCTTCGGATGCCGATAGTTCACCGTCCGAATTGGCATACGGATGATATGGATGATTGATGATTTGTGGTTCATGTTTAATGACAGGTGCCGTTGGTTTCTTAGCCAAAATGGCATCGATGGAGAAATTGCTTTTGAATTCCATTTCGCAGACACTTTTCACCATATTTGCAAAGTCTTCTTTTAATTATTTTTTTTTGTTGAATGCACAAAGTCACGAGTGAATAAATTTTGCTGTTGCTTTTAGTGTTTGTTGTGCACGTAGCGAAGCGTAACTCAATACTGACTCTCCACAGCAGCATGGCACGCTATTTATACGCAAGCTGCTCACTGAGAGCGCATAATCGTACACACACACAGACACACACATGCACATGCGCAACCACCCCCATTGCGCTGACAGAGACAGAGAGTGAGAGCGAGCACGCGGTTAGGTAGGCAAAACGGCAGCTATAGCCGAGACTCCGCCTCTCGCTCAAACTGGTTTGGCAGACCATTTTGTTCCACACACTTGCCTTCCACATCGAATTTTGTTTGTTTTTGTTGTCGTTTCGTATGTTTGGGAACTTGTGGATGTTTATTTGCAGCCCTTTGCATGCATCGGCGTGAAAATATCCATTACATCCAATCCAAACAGGGGTTGTGCGCCACTCGCCTTTGCGTTGTAGGCGTTTTACTGTTGATTCATATCACGCTCTCACTCGCACTCTCTCGCTGTCTCTTCCCTCGTGCTCTTTCACTCTTGCTCCTTGTTTTGATATGGCATATTGCACAGTTAATTGATACGAAAATACAAAATAGCAACAACAACTCAAACAATAACTACAATAACAAAGAATGCAAAGAGCGCGGCGCTCTTTAATCAAAAATGCACGAAATTCGTAGAATAATTTTGGCCTTAATCCATTCGAAAAACTAGTTCAGTTGCAGTTTGCCGGGATTTTCGATCTGGCTCTCTGGGATTACTTGACAATCCACAATGGCTTAACAAATTTTTGGCTGATTTTCGCTGATTTGCAACAGCTCAATGGAGCTCAAGTGGCAGGTAATCCTGCCTGCCTCACAAGTAAAGGGTTAAGCATGCCCAGCCAGGGATTTATTCTATTTTCGTGACAGATTTATTAAATCGCATGCTTCTCGAGAATTGACAATGGCCATGAATTGGATGATTTGGATGATGGATATTTCAAATGGATCCAAGTTAACATTTGGCATAGAAAACTTAACTTCGATTAGTTTTAAGTTTTAAGTGACTTTTAAGAGATTTTAGAGAGATTTGCAGAACGCTTAAATAATGCAAGTAAAACACTAGATGAGTATTTTAAATTTGGATGAGTTTTATGGCCAAAAGGCCATTTAAACTTAAGATTGGAAAAAGAATTTTCATATTGATCATTGAACTTTTGGGTAAAAGACCTAAGGGATTTGTTTATTTTCAACCAAAAAATACTTTTTCTTAATATGTTTTGGTAAAATTTATGTTGTAAAAAAGAAAAACAGAAACTTAAACTAAACACTTAATACATGATTAAATCTAAATTGAAATTGGCTGGACATTTTATTTCTATCAAAAAATATAAAGTAAAAGAAATAAATTTCCGACTTCCAGATTATTCCTATAAAAATAGACTAAATGAAAAATTTTAAATAGAAAATAATATAAAAGGAAAAATATTTCAAAGCAACTCATATTTTAAGATCGATTTGGCGAAGTTTTGTAATAACTAATATCATACTTTATGTATTATATTATTAATATTGTTGATCCTGCAACTTGTTGATCCCGCCAACTAACAAGCTGCAAGTTTTTGTAAACAGGAAACAGGTCACAAGTTTTGAAAACTACCTGAAAATGCTATAAACTTATAACTATAACTATAAAGCCATGTCATAAAGCCAGTGCCATAAAGCCTAGAGATATACCTAGAAGTTAAGACCAGGATTCATTCAAATCTAGCGATTTATCAATAAAGCAAATAGATTTGCCAATACTACGCATATATGCAGGTATGCATAAGGATATGAATATTCAGTTTAGGGTTTAGGGATACCAAAATTTAAAAAAGGTCCCTGGCCCACACACCAGCGATCGATCATGTGCATTGTGGCACAGTGGGACAAAAGGCGCACGAAGTGCAAAGCGCGACAAATGCAAAACGATCGAATGTCCCGAATGTCCTGAATGCTTTATCAAAAGGACACATCGACTGCTGTGTCCTGCTGTTGACAGGCAAACGGTCAACAATTGAGAATCGAGACAAAAAAATCTGTTGACAGGCTCTCGCACATTACGATCAATTATGAGTCTCAATGAACACCAACGGCGTAACGAAAGGGGCACCAAAAGTTTTACTATTTTCTTATATTTATTTTTTGATTTTATTTTATTTGTCTTCCCCCCCTGTTGGTGAATCTTGTGGCGTTAATTTAAAATTACATGCATATTGTTTGTGGCCGTGTGTTTTTCGATCTACGTGGAATTTTTCGCCAATGTCTATGTCTAAGCAGTAATACGCCAGGCGTGGCGGAGGAAGCGTGAAAAGCTGGTACATACATATATATGGTAGTATAGCCTAAGTGTGGTCTGGCAATGAAACCATAATGTCAACCAACAGGCGGCCACAACGTGTCCTGTCAGCGTGCAGCCATTGCTGATCACCAATCAGTGACTAAAGAACTCAAAATTAACGCATTTATATCCATGCAAATCTCAACGGTTTCGCACATTTTGTGCAGCAGCAGGTAGGGCTGATTATTGATACTAAAGGGATTTTTATGGTCAACATTAGTTCCCTTGACGTATTCAATTAAAGAATGTGTTTACCATCTATAATTTAACATAAAAATATGCTCTAAAAAAATTTATACTTTACCAAGAACTAGGATTAGTTATTTTTTATGTATTTTAAATGCCGTTTAATATTAAAAAAAATCGATTGAACATTTTCTACAAGTTCTTAATTATTAGGCATTAATAAACATGTTTAAAATATTTATTTTTCATATTTATTTTTTTTTTTTGGTCAAATATTATACCCAAATATTGCGCCTGTGTGGGCGAGCATTTTGAGGATCCTGTCGGCTTTGTGCCGTTTTGAAATCAATTAGTTTTGTCGCGGCTGTCAAAATGCGCCAGGATCAGGATAAAAACACACACACACAAACTGAAAAACTAACAAATACAACAGAAAATAGAAGTAGCCATCGCCTACAGCTTAGACTTAGTAGTAAAAGTCGAAAAGTCATGGTTGCAACATGCTTAACTGCAGTTATTTTGTGCCCAGTTGCAGTTGGCAGCAGGCGGCTTCGTCTTTTGAAGACCCCGACGACCGCTGGTCATGGCATTTTGCAAAAAAAAAATTCCCAACTCAATTAGTTGAACTCTGCCCACGCCAACTTACAAAAAAAAAAAACAAAATCAAAGAAAAGAAATTGTCGATGAACAAAAAAGGAACAAAAAAAGCAATATACATATAAGTACATATAAGAAGAGAGAAGCCGCTTTGGCCACAAAAGAGAAATGAAAATTCGAGGCGTTCAAATCTACATTTATCCCTCAGCCTCAGCCTCAGTCTCAGTCGCTTGAGCGTCAGAGCGGTTACTAGTCTTTAAGGTTTTTGGTTTCTTTCACTACGATCGTTTTAAGTTTGCCGACTGAGTGCATCATTATTATCGGCAATTGGACTACTGCGTCAAAGTGCGCTGCCTACTTTTATTCTTCGACATATCCATTGTATACACTATGCAAAGGGCATGTGGGTTTTGTTGTCAACTATGTTACAAGTATATCTTCTTGATCAAAGTAAATTTGCGATTTGAATTAGTAAACTTTGTCTAACCACCTATTTTACTAACTATGTGAACTCGGTTCATTGAGGAACTATATTGTCGAAACTTTGAATATATTCAGTCCTATGCTTTAGGAAATTAATGTGCTGAAATCGCTGCAATGCGATGCATAAATCATAAAGTTGGACTTAAAATTACCGAAAAAATTCTTTTATTCCGAAAAAAAGGGACCTTAGCTTTCTAAGCTCCTTCATTCATTTAGGCACTTGGCAAGGGTATACAAACTTCGGTTTTTGCCTTGTCAATATATTTTTTTTTCGGTTTCATACTCCTAGCTCTATTGTTGGTGTACACGAACACAATATTTTGGGCAAAAAACCGACAACAAGTACAAACTACAAGTACAACAATAACAGTAGTAAGTAGTTGTAGTTGTAAACTATGGCGCAAATTAATAGACAGTCATTTCAACATATGTTTTGTTGTTGTTGGTATTTTTTGTTTTTGGTTCTTGTTGTTGGTTTGTGCGTGCTGCCTTTGGCGTTGCTTTGATTGTTTTGTCAAGTTGTCTTAGATATCAAAGTGGTACGCCGACTGTGGCATTCAGAAGTTGATGAAGATGTCCAATTTTCCTCTCTCTCTCTCTATCTCTTTCCCTCTAATAACCCACAGCGCTGACGTTTTTATTGTCTCAACTTGACTTTCGGTCGATTTATTTTCTCAATTGTTCCTGCAAAAACAAATGCCAACTTACAACAACACCGACAACATATACTCAAATATAAATATATATGCTCGATTTTGATTTGTCGAGCAAGTGCTCAAAACAAAGGCCACTTGTACAAGTATAATTTCTCATATTATTATTGTTGTTTTTTTTTTTTGGGTTTTGTTTTTGGTAGCTTCTCGCTTCGTTTGATCTTGTTGAATGCTACTTGGACTTTAGCTCCACATGAGCTGCATGTGTTGAGCAATTTGATATTGCTACAGATTTCAATACGATATGCAATCCCATATGTATACATAACCCGATTATGACAGGCAAAGTCAATTAGAGATTTTTTTAAAAAAAAATCGATTAAATCTAATTTTTTTAAAGTTAAATGTAGTTTTATTCTAGACATCAAGCCATGGCAAATCTTTTTTCTGATTTTTTAGAATCAGGATGAAATCTAGTAAAAACAGTATTTTCAACTTTGAATATGGATTTATCTCAGATATCACATCATGAGTTTAACTGCCTTTTTTTAAAAAATCGGTTCAGTTTTGACAAAGTTATGGCAAAGAAAAGTTTTGTTTAATCCACTTTTTCTTTTTTTTTATGAAATTTTATTGGCTTATGACAGTTACGTAACAGCCTTTAAACTGTACAGTGTACACTATCTATAATAAAGTTAATAATCTAACTCAAGCATATATATATATTTTTATTTTTTTCTTCACAGATCATCAGGCGGACATCTTTCTGAAACAAGGGGCTGATCGTAATGAAAATGTTTGCTACTAACGAGCAATTATCGCCGGCTCCCAGGCGTTATACCCTGCCAATACACAAAGTCACCCACAGACAATGGACGAGCCATCACACACACAAAAGAAAAGAGCGAGAAAGAGCTAGAGAGAGCGAGCAAGGATAAGGAGTCAGCTTGTATATTATACATATATTCTCATCAGTGGAATTTGTTACGCTTTGGGGGGGAGTCTGAAAGACTGAAAAACTGAAAAACTGAAAAACAATACCGAACACAAACTGGAATGGAAAGCTGAACAATTCGTATAGATCGACAGACATTTGTGTGTGTTGCCTTGTTTTGCAGAGCTGCATTGTTGGGACACAATGGATGAAAATATTTTCGTCCTGTTGTCAAATGATTGCATTTAATGTATCGAAATCTGTGTGACGAATCAATTCAACTCAGTTAGTTCAGAGAGCATGCAAAAGGGAAATCACCAACCAGTTGCCTTTATAATTCGATCAACTCAACGCTCTACTCGCTGCTATGGTCCTGCATCCTGTCTAGCATATGTTAGACGTTCGTTGGTATAACTTAATCAATAAGTTGCACTGCAAAATTCACTTTTTTTTACAATCAGTTACAGTGGGTGTTGTCAGTTTTATGGCTGGTATGCTTCTATACGCTGTGTTGCATTTTATGGGCCACCCTAATGCGGTTGTTAGCATGCATTGTTCCATCGGCCATAAAGTGTTTAGTGAGCGGTTTATGTGGCATATATGTAGTGTGAACTGCTTAGTTAGGCATGCTATGCAGCTGTTCTTAAAGTGGGCAACTCAACTACTTATTGAGAAATAAATAATAAAAAAAAGTACAGTTTCAGACACTTTGAGTGCAGTAAGAAGTTGATCAAGGATAAGTAATTCGGTTATTTTTTAATAGTTTCCCACTTCAATCTAAGATATTTATTTTAACAATATCAAAAGTTTCTTAAAATTTAAAATCAAATAAATATTAAGTGGGAAGAACTAGAAAAAAAACGTGATACATTTTTTACAAATGGTTACTTCCGCAAAGTTTTTCTTTAATTTGATTTTCCTATTATATTAGTCTCGTATAACATTCTTTTTTCAATTTTCTCAACTATTTTTCTTAAAAATTTGCCCAATAAATAAATCCTTATTTACAATACCTATGCAAATGATCTTTTGTTTCGCGCTAAACACTATCGAACACAGTTTGGCCTTGATCTAATTTACAGCCTCTGTAAATCTTCATAAAAACCTGCTGATGACTGCCATACAACAATCAGGCCAGCTGTTGTCCTTTTCTGACATATCCTGTTGATGCATAAATTGACTGTTGAAGTTAATTGCTGTGTTAACACGTCCACACACACGCACGCACACACACGCACACACACGCACGCACACACAACAATAACAAGCCACGTTGCTCATTTCAATAAGGCCAAAAAAATAAAACACAACACACAAAAACAAAATTCTTTAAGACTATTAAAAAAAAACAACAAAAACCCAAAAACGTTGCTAACAATCCGCTTATGTGCTTCTCCTTTATTTGTTGTTGTTGTTGTTATTGTATCATTGGCGGAGCTCGTTTGTTGTTGGCTTATGGATCAAGTCTGTCGATCAGGGCAGTTTTTAATATCCGAAATATCCCCTCGTTCTTTGATCCTGTGCACAAACATTTTGCACGCGCTGTAAATGTTTTGTATTGATTTCTTTCTCGCTCTCGCTCTTGCTTCGTTCTCTCTTGTGTTTGATTGCGTGTGCTAAGCGCTCTAAGATCAAGGATCCGAGCAACGCATAAATCAAGGACACCCGCTGTGGCAACGTGCACAATTCAATATTCGTCCTTTCATTTGCGTTAGTCATCGCCTCAGAACAACCTCAACTTGATGTCTGAGTGAGACTTCAAGGTGTTTTTCAGTCGGTTTCTTCCTTGTTCATGCATTTAATTGAGTTGTTCTGACTTGCGGCTGCTTTCTTGTCGGCCGACAATATGTGATAACGTATTTTTCTCAATAACAATGCCATCAAAGTCAACCGATTTGGCCAAATGTGGCTTCTTTTCTTTCAGATCCTTTTCCACCTTTTTTTCCCTTCATTTTAGTTGTCTATTTTAGTTGTTTTTTTTTTTTTGGAACGGCTGCATTTTTCAGGTGACATTTTTGCTTTTATTACGTTAAATGCATTGTCTCATCTTTCGGCACGTTGGCAACAATGCAATTTGGACCTCGTGTTCGATGTCCTTTATGTTGTCGTTGTCCCACTGTGCGGCGGTTGTCATCTTTGCCGCCCGTTAATGCCCGATAATGTTGTCAAATTCAACTCTACAAATCACTAGATTAGAAGAATATCACGCGATTTCCAATCCTTAACAACAATAATTGTATCTTATTTGGGCTAAAAAAATAGATTTTGGGTCTTTTTTAGAGCTTAAGCTGTCAGTTTTTTGTCAAAATCGAGCGGTTTTTGTCATGGACACAGCTGAAACATGGTGAAACTAACACAATTGTCAGACAATCGGGTTGAAACTAGAAGATTTTGTTACTTAGTAAAGTTTAAAATGCTTAAGCTGTCATAAGTACTTAGTTCTTAGTGGGATTACAACAAAGAAGTTGAAAAAAACTTTTTTAGAAAAAGTATTATAGGTATTTTTCCATTAGCTAAAACTTGTATGGATTTTTGTTCATAACTTAGGATATATAAAGAATCTTAAATATGTTCAAAGTTTCGTACAACTCTTCCATTTCTCCTGATTATACAAAAGTGTGTCAACTTTTCAAATCTTGTATGCCAACATTCAATTAATCATCAAAGAACTAGTTTAATCCTTTAGCTTGTTGGGATCACTAAATCACACCTCGCCCCCCGCCTTGGCCGCTCTGACATAATGACAAGTTGAAAGAATCAGTTTATTTTTATTTGTTGGTCTTTAGCCGGCGCAGGCGCTGACGACAAACGTCAAATCAGTGACACTTTCTCATTAACGCCAAGGAGGCTGTGTGGAGAGGGGGCGGCACACGAGCTCCCCGCACGAAGTTAAAGAGACAACGGCGCCGCCTGCCAGTATGTAGCTAATGTCGGAAATCCGACACCAGCGCACGGCCCCGAAGAGACGAAGACGAAACACAGATGCGACAAGTGAAGTGTTTAGGCGTGAACTGGAACGCGAAATATGGAATTGGAATTGAAATTGAAATCGGGAATGCAACCTGAAGTTGTGTTTGCGTTGTGTTCGAATGTGTCGGTTAATTACAAAACACCAAAAAAAACATGTAGAAAACACTTGAGACGCGACCAAAGTTTTGTGGGGACAAACTCAAATTACAAAAACAAAAACCGACCGTAGATCAAAGGGAAAATGAGTGCACTTAGAGAAAATATTTACAATGAAAATAATCCTTAATAAAAACATATGTTTTAGCATGATTTGTTATTCAAGAATAATCACGAAAAAAACATTAAAATATTTGTTTTACTTAACGGAAATATTTCATTTATATTTTTTAGTAATTTCCTTAAGTTTGGGCATTCAAATTGAAGGAAAAGTCAATTCAAATGTCAATAAAAAATTCCGAAAACAAATAAATTTATTTATTTTAAGCAAATGTTGCTAAAAACTCAAAAAATTATCCACTAGATTTCAGTTTCATGCAAAAGAAGAACAAATACATTTTTTGTGTGTAGAAACTTAGAAAACTTGTTGCATGTTTGTGTTGCTTCAAATTAAGAAGTGGAAGTGGAGTTTGTTGTAGCTAGGATAAATGTGTTATGTACACATGTGTGTGTGTGTTTGGCCTCAGGTGTTTAGTTTTTAGCAACTGTGTATACATATATATTTGAAATTGAAAATCACAAAGTGGTTCTATTGTTTTGGCTGCCGGCAGGACAACAACAGCAGCAGCAGCAGCAGCAGGTTTGTGTTAAATGTTAACGATTTGCACCAGCAGCGCACCAGAGGGAGCCCAGAAGTAAGAGACAGACAAACAGAGGGTTGAGGAATTTGAAATCGGAATAGATCCACAGCAAGAGATGTACGCGGCAGGATGCTGATGAGTCGTGTAAGGACATTGAGCCCGCTGTGGAACGCTGTTGACGACTGTCAGCAGGCCACGGATATAGGAAAACTCAGCTGCCGCTTAGAGACTGTTGCAAGGCTGCAGCAACAGAGTCAGAGATTTGTCCTTGAGTCAAGTAGTGTTAGGTTTGTCCTTGACGTGCCAATCGATGTGGCCAACGTTAAATGGAATATTTTGGCCGTTGTGGGTTAACCGTTCGAATCTCTAAAACAAACATTTAGCGCCCAGCGTTTAAGTTTGTGACATTGAGTTTCGAATCTTTAGCGCTCTCACTTGCCCCGCGATTTGTGGCCAGCCTTTGACCTTGCCACAAACTAATAGAAATAGAAAAATTGCACGCTGCGGTTCCTGTCGCGTTGTTTGGTCACAGTCGAATATCATCTGATCGGCTTTAGGGGCTACAAAAATGCGCTGTCGAACATTTTTTCACAGCTCAGTGGCCCTGGGCAAATCAGTTTTTAATGGGGCACCGCAAAAATAAATAATCGCAAAAAAATGTAAGTTGCCTGTTTCATAACAAGCGACTCAAAGTTACCCTATAAAAGTTTAAAGGAAACAAAAAATCTTTTCTTTGTCTTTAGAGTAAAATATAAGTCGGTGACTTATACATGTTTCGTTACATGGTAAACAAGAATCTCTATATCAAATTTCAGATCTTTAAAGCTTATGGCAGCTGAGTTCACATAGTTTGCTAAATAAATAAATCTAAAATTTTACAGTTTAAAGTCAAAAAACGATTAAATATTTACAAGAAAAATATACGAATCATTATTTTTAAGCTGTACAGTTTTCAACTCAACTTTACCGTTCAAAATTATTTTAAAAAAAAGTTGTTAAAAATCAGACAAAAAACTTCAACATAATAATACCCAATTCCTATGCATTTCTACAGCCAACAGGGTATTTGCAGATATATAAAAAAAGTAAATAATAATAATAATGAAGAAAGAAGAAAAAAAAAGCCTCTTGTGTTGGTCAAATTCATTTCCACTTGATTACTTGCAATGCTCAAATGTGTGTGCACCACAGAAACAAAAACAACAGTCGTTGAACCAAAGCCAAATAAAGTGGAAATCATTTAAATGGAATTAATGCTCGAACAAAAACATGTAAAAAACTATCGCCAGCAAATCAGTTATATATCAAAATCACTAGACTATATTGAAGAAATATTGCATTTGCCTTTCATTCGATGCGTTTCGTTTTGTTTCGTTTCGTTTCGTTTCGAATCGATTCGAGTTGGGGTGTTGTTGGGTTTTGTTTTAAACCAATGTTGTAAAATATTTATTTGATAGATTGGCAAAAAGGTAGAGACCAGGTTAGGGCGTGTGTTTGTATTGACTTTTCAGAAAACATTAAAGTTTAATGATCCTAAATATTCGTTCAGGTTGTATTTTCCATTGAGAAACGTGGGCTTATTAAAAATCTGTCTTTAAGTTGATTTTTTGGGATAGAGCTTCATAAAGAGCTTCAAGTAAGAACCGTAATTCCAACTACTTCTAATCAAAACCTATCCTATACTTAACTCTTCAATAACAATTTTCTTTTTAAAAGATTGTGAAGATCAGGTTAATAGCTGGATGTCGCGCCCTAAAAAAAACCATTCCTTTGATCAATTTATTCTTTCACAATATTCTTCAAGTGAAAAAGCATTTCAAGGACTTTATCCAACATAATATTATTTTGGCAAGCATAGTTGTTCAATTTCAAACAAACTTGATCAAACTTTTCTACACACAATGCCCTTTTCTATATAGTATATAGTTTGTTCTAGTTTGAAATTTAATTTAAAACGAGAAAAAAAGATGGTATAGTTGACACTTCGTTTGGCGTCGCATTGCGCACCACTTACATGTGGTACTTGTGGCACGAGACATGGGGCATGTAAAGAACAGAAAGTGGAAGTAAACTATGAGCGTGCCTTGCCAGCCAGTACATCCTTTTTGCCAGGACGACAGTAACAACAACAACAACAACAACAATATAAAAAAAATAACACAGCACGTGACAATTGCGTCAACAGATTTTTCGCTGAGATGCGCACAAAATTATGAAATTGCTGAAAATAACAAAAAAAACGTTTGCCACAAAAAGCTGAAGCACAGCCCAAGGGCTACAGCAAAATGGGGAGGCAAAGCTGTTATTGTTGTTGCTGTTGACAATATTTATGCAGCAGCAGCACCAACAGCAGAGGCACCCCAACCCCTCTCCTCCCCTACGAACGCTTTGTTGCTTGTTTGTTTTAGCATTTTTGTTACAAATTTTACAGCTTTTGTTTTGTAATTTGTGCCCACAAGCAAAGCAGCTCGCTTTGCAAAACCAAAAAAAAAGTTTCGAATAAACTCTTCAACGATCGAATAGCTCTTGAAAGCAAGCACTTCCCCAACTTGCCAACTTCACCAACCTGCTTGTTGTTATTGTGACTGTTTCCGCTTCCTCTTTGCAGGCACTTCGATGGGTTTTGTGCCGTTGTGTAGTCGTATGTTGCTAGGTGGATTTAGCTTGGTACCGCAGAACGTGACAAAGAACAAAAGAAGGCACTTGCAACACTTGCAATGCTGCTGCTTTTACTGCTGCTTCCTGCCACACGCTCCTTTGGCGGTCCAAAACTTGTACACACTTCTCCACTTCTCTCTATTATAACTACCTTTTTTTTATATATACATTACATGCTGCTCTTGTTGTATCCACAAAAAAGCACGCTTATCATAATAATAATGTCATTATGTATTGTCTGCAGCATGAAAGCATGAAAAAAAGTTGACAGCCACAGCCTTTTCTGTTATTGTACTAACTTTCTAACGAGCAGCGTAGAAAAAAAAACGAGAGAAATTTTTAGTTTTTTGCCAATCAAAAACGTAACAGATTTTAACTAAAAATTAATCTAGGGTAATTCGAAGTTGTTTTTACTTCAAAACATTCCCAAAGATTGAGGGTAGTCCTTGCAGTTTATGTTTTTTTTTTTTTGTCGAAAATCCTGAAACACAAAATAATAATAAATACCAATACTCTTTTTATTATTCCTTTGCCTTGTTTATTATTTGTTTTTGCAAATTTTCTTTGCCTGCGCAAAAAGGAATCTCTTTTCCAAATATTGACTTTAAATATTTGTTGAAAATATTTATAAGCATCTTATTTATTTATTTATAGGTTTTCCAATACCAAAAGCAAACACCTTTTTTTTTGCAGCCCTCCAAACAAAAATGTCCAAAAGCCAAAAACAAAATAAACATTCCAAACGATTGTGAAAACAGTCAAAATGTTTTCAAATTGATCAGGTAGCAATTTTTGTTGGGCGTTTACTAATTTTGAAAATCTACTGTATTTGCATTTTGGTAATGAAAAGAAAATATTGATGCGGTACAAAATATCAGCAAAGACCGAAAAGCAAACACAAAATAAAGAATAATAATAATATAAATAAATAGACGAACCATCTGCAAATTATTGGATTAAGGAATTAGCGCTTGGGTTATAGAAAAAGTCATAAGGAAAGAAGCAAAATTTTCAGCGTTAAAATTTTTTGCAGATATTTATCAATATGTTAGTTTTTAGTTTTAAAAACGGAACCGTCAAAATTTCGATTGTTTTTTAAATTTCTAAACATTTTTTACTGTAAGATATAATAATTTTCACAAAACATGATTACGTTTCAATCTATTTCCCAAAAGGGTTTTTAATAGGATTTTTTAAAGTCATAATCCTAATAAATTTCACACCTTTATTTTCGAACTACTTAATTCAAAAAGTCATTGCTCATTCAGCGGCGGCAGCAACTTAATGCACATCAAAGGCGATAAATGCCGAGACTAAATATGTATACAAAAAATCGAAAAGAAATAAATATATACATATATGGTAGAGATTCCACTTGAATTGTTGCCCGGAATTGTGTGTCAAACAGTTTTGGAGGCGTGTTTCGAGCTGGTGAATGTGAGAATGATGGATTTGGATGTGTTATTGTTATGATTCGTCTGAATTCAGATGCGTAATTGCTTGGCACAATATCCTAGTACAACTAGGAATTCTTCACACATCTAAACAAGATGCCGTCGCAGCCGTTTGGTTTATTTATTTTTATGCCCACACATCCCATCGCAAATGAAACAGATCAAAAGATTTACCCATCTATCTAGAGTATATACATATATTGTCTAATAATTGTTTATTAAACATTAAAGACTTTGGCCAAATATTAAACAGCCGCGGCCGTCATATAAAATTTAATCGGTACCAATGTTGGCCCCCCCCTTCGCTATCCCCTCTTTAAATACAAAACCATATGGCGAGCAACCACTGAGCCCAATTTGTGCGCTAAGCCCTCTGATCCATTTACCATAAATATGTTGATATATCACAGCGCAGGATTAGCTTCCTGTTTGCAACCATATGGAGCTCGAAGTTGTTGGCAGCGACGGGGAATATGGCGGGGGAATGCTCCCTCATATGCCTCGATAAACTATGCTCCCGCTGACACTTTAGCTTGTGTAAAATATATGAAGTGTTAATTTGTAAATGAATTGGAATGTTTATTGTTATGTTTGTTGTTGAGTTTTTATTATGTTGCCACCAATTGGTGCACTCGTTTTGAAGTGGTTTTTTTTTCTTCTTTGGGGTGGTTTGAGTATAGTAATTTAATCTTAAAAATTGGATATTAAAAAAAAATTCAATTTTTTCTTACAACAGTTGAAATTACTATAACGAGCTTAACTCAAGTTGAGCCCCAAACAAATCAATGCATTTAATTTGGATGTTCGATCTGCAACAATTGTTATTTGCATCTTCAACAAATAACACTCAAATTGCGCGCCAACCAGTGCTGCCATTTAAAAATGAATTGCTTTACAGCACTGTTTCTACTTATCGATTAGTCAGATATCGACAGTATCGAATCTCGTATTTTACCTATCGTTTCACGAGTTTATCGAATCTCGTACTTTAAATATCGTTTTACGAATTTACGACACTCAAACAGCTGTTAAAATATCTACAATTTAGATTTTTCTTAGCTTTTTATTTTTAATGAATTTGTGTGTGAAACGTACAAAATGGAGCGCAAAGAAGTGGACACAGAACAGTTCATCGACCACGTAAGCGAGTCTAACTATGAATGCCAAGAATATCAATATTTCAATTCCAAACTATTGACAGACGCTGCTGGCGTCCGAGCTGATGCATAATAACTTTATGATGGATTTAATGGATCATACCGGTGTATTTCCTAAAACCGAAGGTCCCACCAATCTGAGCACAAACGGACATGGCGCCAACACAACGGGTTCCCCGCCAGAACTCAATTTCCACAATACGATATTCCAGTTTGTCAACAAACATGTTGTTGGCGAGGACGAGGAAGTCGCTTCAAAACAGATGCCCAACAAGGAAACCGATGTAGAGTTTCTTACCATAAACAGCAGCTTTCTAGACAGAGCAACAGCAGCTGCTAGCTCAGAAGCTAGAGCGGAAAGCAGAGATGTTGTGCCCCAACAGCAGGAACAGGTGCCTCAATCGACATTTCACGCACTCGCAATCGAGCCCACTGTGCCTATCGATGTATCCAATGCTTTGGATGATGATGATCTACTCTATGCTCATAGTGCTTGCACAATTAATGCTCGAAAGGTTCTGCCACATAAGAAACGCATCTCACGCAAACTCAAAGGCTCCATGTGCAGCATGGACACAGCGGATAATGAGCATATGCAGCACCACCAGCAAAAGCATAATGCGGTGCATGCTCAGCAGGTGCAGCCAACGGCACAGGCTGCTAACTATAGCTGTGAGATCTGCGGCTATGCAGTTCAAACACAAATCCAATTTTATGCACACCTCAAGCAGCATTATGATCCCGTAAGTCTTGAGCAGCGTCTCGATGAGCCACAACAGCAGCAGCAGCATCAACAACAACAACAAGAAGAGCTGCAACAAAAGGAACCACTGGACATGTGTGGACTATCCACACAGGATAAGGTAAGCAAGTGGAAATTGTACAAATAGGATATTTAACTGGAATTCTCTTTTCGATAGCTGCAACAGGAGCAAGCCAAACTGGATCAGGTCTTTCACGATGTCCAGCTAAACTTTGAAAACTTTCACAGCATCAATCATGATGTTGTGGATAGCGTGAACGTTAATATGGTTATACATGCCGATACCATGTCCTTGCACAAAAACGATGGCAAACTAACTCCTGTAAGAGTCACCAATACGACTGCGTCCGTGGATGATGTGCCCGTTGTGGATGATGTAGAATTCAGTGATACAGAAGATATGCTCGAAGGCATACGCAATGTGGTGGATAAGGTTTCTATAGAGGATACCTGCGATGAGCTAGTCGATCTGGAGCTAACCACAAGCGGCATGCGTGCGCCCTGGTTTAATAATAATTTCAGTGATATGGCATTCTCTGGTTTGCTGTTGCCCGGTGAGCCACCGCCACCCCAAGCACAAACAACAACAACAACAGAAACACCAACTGAAGCGGAAACGGAAACGGTGATAAAATCAAATCACATTGAGACGGCGCCACAACTGACGCTTAGTTTTCTCAACAAACCGAATGAGCAACAGTCGACGCATCCTAAACTGGAAATGGGACACAAGAAGAACTATATAGCGGCAGCTGCATTCAATGCGATTCACTCCATTGGCAGTGATAGCAATCAGGAACAAACACTAATGATTCCATCGCCAGAACAGAGAGCTTCATCACCACCCAACTCCGACAACACAGCCATTGAGCAATTGCAGCGATCGCCTCTTATTATCAGCGAATCAAGCTTCAAGCTGGAGGATGTCGATTGCAGTGCATCAATTGACAGCTTTCCAGCCTCGCCAGCAGACACAGTTGCTATAAATGACCGTACCGACAACTATTTTGCGGATCTGGATAAATATAACAGCGATGTGCCCAGCCCCGAGATGATAAAACGCAAATATCAATGCGATAAATGCGATAGGAGTTTCAATTCGTACAATGCCCTCAAGTATCATCAGCATACGCATACCAGAGAGCGTCCCTTTCCATGTACCAACTGTCAACTCGCATTCTATACGCAAGGCGCCTTAAAACAACATGAACGCACACGTGAGTTAATCAAACTTCAAACTAATACAAGCTCTTAATGAATTATTTGAAATGTTTCGTTTTTTAGACACCAGCATTCGACCCTATAAGTGTGAACAATGCGATTTCAAGTTTCGACAATGGGGCGATCTTAAGTGTCATATCGTTTCCAAGCACAGCGGAATTAAGGCGCACATGTGTGAATATTGTGGCAAGAGTTTCTCACGCAAATACTCACTAGTTGTGCATCGTCGTATTCATACAAGCGAAAAGAACTACGCCTGCGAGTACTGCAACAAGACATTTCGAGCGAGCACCTATCTGTTGACACATATCAAGGTGCATACGGGCGAGAAGCCGTACGGTTGTACGATCTGCGATAAGAGATTTCGTGTCAGTGGTGATCTAAAACGACATATGCGTATTCACGATCCATTAAACCCGACTTATCGACCTAAACGCTATAAGCAAATCGAGGACGAGCCTAATGCCGTTTGTAACGAAAGTGAACAGGAAATATTGGGCTGTTAGCCATGTGCCAAGAGCTTTCTAGCCAACAAGTATTAAAACATGATTATGCTTGTATTAATCTAAGTAGATTAAGTATATATTCGGAATTTTGGAAGCAAGAACAAAAAAATGTACTGACAAAATACAGCTCTTAATACTTATTAATAAGAATTTCAGTGTAAAATAAAGTTGAAAATATATGTAAACAGAAAAATAGTTATCGACACACTTACCGCTATTTATGTTGCCCTTCAGAGTTGTTTGCTACACGTTCAGACTGCATGATGAAATAAAAAAAAAACAAATATGTTTCACTATTGCAGAGCATTTCTTTATTATATCATCTTGTTGTTTTTTTGTTTTTAATGTTTTTTGAATTTCTTTTCATTGAATAATTCTTTCTCATTTTGCACTTGTACCGTTCATCAACTTAATTCTTAACTTTGTTTTTTTTTTTGTTTTCATCTTGTTAATGAGTAATTATATATTTATATATATTAAATATATATATCGTTATTATTAATGTAACTATGTACAACACATGTGTCTTGGGGCAGTCCCAAAACTTTAATGAAATCTTTGTATCTGTTTTTTTTTTTGTGTTTACAACTTAACTTGTTTTATTTATAATTTGTTTTTCATTTATGTTTTTTGTGTCTCAAAAAATATTTAACATAAACCTCCTTGTCATATTCTACTTGATTTGTGTGTGTGTGTGTGTTTTTGTGTTTTTTTTTTTTTTGTAGCCTTTTTTGTGGCCATTTTTCACAATTTGCCTTTATTTCACTTTTGAACTTAAAAACTAGAACCTAGTATCGGTTACTTCACTTTGCTTCTCTTTCTTCCTTTCGCTAACATAACGCTCAGTCCATGATATCTTCCGTTCTCGATTTTCATATATATATATATAATAATTTCTTGTGTTTCATCTTTATCATCCTGATATTAGTTAATTTAAAATTGTGAAAACTGCATGCTTTGTTTCACTTTGCTTTCGCTTTCTCAACTGGCCTGATGGATTTCGTTTAATTATTATAATTATTATTTTTGTTTTCTGGTGGTGTGGATTATGCGGTATTTTGGTAGGTGGTGAGTGTGTGAGAAATTGGATGCGTTTTGATGTTTTGTTATGGTTATGGTATTATTTGAAAATATGATATTGTACGTATTACGAAATTCCTCAACTACTTTTTGGAGTTAACAGAAATGTAGCTTTTGTGTTTGTGTGTGTGTTGGCTTTAAATATGATTTAAAATTAGCTTTACTTTTTTTTATATATATATTTATGTACTTAAAATGTATGTTGCATGTTCTGCTCCTTGCTATGGTTTCACACAATAAGTTTATTTTGTTTTGGTTGTTTTTTTCTTTAATTATTGGTTGGGTTTTGGGCTTTTTCTCTTTCGTGTTTTTTTTTTTTTTACTTAAGGTTACAAAGAAAATTTAATTCTGCTTTATTAGTTATGCCTGCAAAATGTTTGCCAATTATTTATTTTATTTTGTTGTGTTTGTGTTTTTTCAATCAATCAACCAATCATCAATCAAACGCATTCAATCATGTTCAAACAAAGTGATACGTGAATGGTTTTATTTTCCTTTTTTTATTTTTGTAATGGCAACTTTTTTGGGGTTTTCTTTAAAGTTTTAATAAGATAAATTTTGTTAAGTATATATAGTTTATAAAATAGATTTATCTTGTATATTCAACATATGTTTTTTTTTTTTTTTTTTGGTTTTTGTCCAACTTAGGTTCTTCTCTTATCTTATCTTTTCGATAATGTTGTATACAAAAGATGTTTGAGTTGTTGATTTGCTTTTTGTTTTTTTCGTTACTATTACTCGTTTATTTGCTATTGTTGCCTGTTTCTGTCTTGTGTTTTTGTTGTTGTCTCCAGTGTTTGCTACGCTATTTCCTGCTGCTTCCTTCTGCTCCCACAATTTACGGTTTTAACTTTCCTCTTACTTTATTTATTTATTTTTTTTGCCTTGCTTTGCATTTTACACAATTTATAGAAATATAATTTTGCTCTTTAAAGTTTTCGAGTCTTTTTTCTACATCACACCACATTTCATTTTTTTTTTCTTTGATTTTATTTTATTTTTTTTTTTATATATTTTTGTTTGTCTGACATGTTTGCAAACTTTTGTTTAAAAAAATTAAAATACTTGCTAACAACGTAGCTTTTGCCAATTTTTCAATAAACGCACACAATTACAATATTTACAATTCTGTAGTTACTACATATACATTTATTTTTATATATATATAGTATATACATATATCTAAACATCGATCTGTTGTCAAACTTTCCATCATTTATTTTTTTTTTTGTGTTTTACTTTTGCATTTTGCTTTTGGTTTAAAATTGTGAAAAAATAGCTGCTCTATTGTTAGTTGTTACTTCTTCTTTGTTTTTTGTTGTTGTTGTAGTTGTTAGCGTATTTTTGGGTTTTTAAAATTTTAATTACGTTTTAGTTTTACATAATTTGATTTGATGATATTTGTTTTTTTGTTGTTGTTTTGAATGCATTTTGTTTTTGTGTTGTGTGTATTTTTTTTTTTTTGTTTTTGCCTAACACGTACTTATTGTATGTGTATGTTTGATCGTGTAGTGTGCGCCTAGTTGTATGGCCAGTGCTGTTATTTACAGCTACATATATTATTTATAACTGTTTTTTTAACACTGGCCGCTTAGGTACTTTTACAGTTTACAGTTGTTGCTGTTCTTGTTATTATTAAAGATGGTTTGGGTTTGTTGATGACGTTGTTGTTGGTTATGTTTTCGTATAAAAAGTCTTTGATTTGCCTTTTACATATATATTTGTTTTTTGAACGATTTTTCATTTTCGCTGTTAGCGCGCTCTGCATTAGAGACTCACCTGCTGCATCTTATCAAAATCTAAACACGGCCGATGCGGCCGCTGCAGTCTCTGTGTAACGGTAACGCCAGCATTATTACCACCACCCCCACCACCAGCAGCAGCAGCAGCTGCAGCAGCATCTCCTCCAACGGCTCCATCCAGGGTGCCTCCAGCAGCAGCAGCAACATTATTACTTGGACGTCGACGCGGCGATATGGCGCAATGAAATAGTTTCGCTGGTGGACTAACCGAACGCACCTCCATATCCAAACCAGTTGTAGAGGCCGGACTGCTGCGTGAGCTATTGTAGTGGAAACTGTATTTGGGCTGCGGCTGATAAATGTGATGCGAACTGTTGCTCATCTTAAGTGAGCTGCTGCACGCTTTAATGAAACTCGGCTCATTCTCGTTGCCAATTTGGCCCAATTTGGGGCATTTGTTGTTGTTGCTGCTGCTGTTGTTGTTGGTATTGTTGCTGCTGGCGTCACCGTTCTCCTCATTTACACTATTATCACATAATTTAATATTTTCGATGCCACATCGGGCCTCCGACAATATCAGTGGCGTTGTGGAGCGGAACATCATATGGCTACGATTTGGCTTAAATGCCTCCAATGGCGGCGATGTGCGAAAATTCACGGGCGTCAATATTGGCTCCAGCGAGTTGCGCAACTTTTTGTGAAAAAAAGCAAAAAACCAATTAATATAACTTTATACATATGTAGGTAAGTAACTAGATGCCACACTCACCTCATCATCCGAGCTGTGGGCCAGCGAACGTTTACGATTCTCAACCATTAGCGTTGAGCTGGAACGCTTTGAATTCGAAGATGTTGTGGCACGCTCATCGTATGGCGGTGCCTCCGTATCAAGGGACGAGTTGCAACCACGATTCGATAGACGTGACACACAGTTCGATGAGGATGAGGCAAGTGCTGTGCCGCTGTTTGTGGTTTTCGGGGGTGTATGCAAAGCACTCGCCGCCGCTGCTGCTGCAGCAGCTGCCACCGCTGATGGCCCATTGATGACCTCCAGCTCCTCCTCGGAGCTATGCTGATCGTACATGAGATGGGCGCAGGATGACGACGACGATGTCTGATGGTGACACATCATTGCAGCAGCGGCAGCAGCAGCATGGACCGAAGACTCCGATGAGCATGCAGTATCGGTTATTGGTGAGTTTGCATCCGTACAGGAACTCAAACCTATTCAACAAAAATGCATCAGTTTATCATATACATATCAAATGAAAATCGACGCCAATTGGCATTTAATCCAGTTGGAATATTCTCGTTTCTTACTAGTTTCCATATCCACGTCTATGTGACGTTTGTTTTCCACATCGAGTAGTTCACCATCAGATTCAGTGCCAGAGTCATTCGATTCACGCTGCAATACAAATTGAAAGCATAACAAAAAATTTGTTTATATATTTTATGATAAACATTTCGATTAAAGTTTATTTATTTTGATTAGTTTATGTTCCGTTTGTTGCCCACCTTTTTACGCAGAAAATTTGTCGATGCCTTTAATGAATTCTCGCGATTTTTTTGCCTGACAAACTTTATCATGATTTTTTTGCTGTGTGCTTTTGTTTTATTTATTACACATTCCACACGCACGCACGCATACAAGCGCACACACACACACACACACACACGCTCGCGTTCCTGTTTATGCGAGACTGCACCCACAACACAGAAAAACTTACTACGACGGCAACGCTGACGTCGACGTAAGCTGCGGCTGCGGCTGCGACGCCCACGTTTCGTCTGTATGTTTGCGTATGTGTGTGTGTGTTAGTGTTTTGGGTGTCCGTGGGGTCCTCACGCTCTCGCTCAGGTTTTGTACTACTACATAATACTACATGCTAGTACTGTTTGTGCTGTTACGTTTTACACTAGTTTTCGGTTTCTATTTATTCGCCAGCCAGTGTATGTATTTTTGTTTGTTGTTTTTCGGTTTTATATTATTCCTGATTTACGCGAGAGCTCAATGCGCGCTCACTCACTCAGCACCTCTCTATTTCTATATCTGTCTCTCTTTCACTGGTGCCGCCTACGCGCGCCTGCTTGGCGCGTGTAAGCGCTGTTTCCTTTTGTGCAATAATTTCAATCACGTTTCATGCGCGGCGTTTTTTGTTGTAATCTGCAGTGCGCTTTGTAACCACCCACTGTAACAACAGCAACAACAACAAGAGAAGAAGAAGGTTGTTACTTTACATATACAATTCGCGCCGAGAGCCACAAACCCGAACCGAACTGAACCGACCCGAAGCGAGCCGAGACGAGCGAGCGCGCACCTTTCGCCGTAACTTATACAGCACGAATTTATCGATTTTCGGTCTCGTATTGCGGAAGCAAAAGTTCTTCAACAGGGCCCCATGGCCAGACAGGAGGAGTTCGAAAAGAAAACACACACAACGCTATTCTCGCTGCATTCATTGATTTTTGTGCACTTGCTCATTTAGATTAGCTTGTGTCACTATTGTTATGGATTTTTGCCTTGCACAACATTTGCAAGTGCACTTGCACTATTATTGTTGTGTTTGTAGTTGTTGTTGCACTTCTCTCTATGGCAGACTTTTCGGCTCGCCGACTTATTACTACTACGTATTACTATCATCACCCGTCACCGGCTAGCGTTGCTCTCAAACTGAAAAGTTATGGCCAAAAAATCTCTGCGCTGGCGCTGGAGCACTGCTATGTCTACGGCTGCTGATTGCTGTTCGCTGTCTCTGCTTACTGCTCTCACTTGCAATTTCTGTTGGCGTGCATGCATCTGTGTATGTGTGGGAGCATTTTGCACTGGTTGACTGGCTGGGTTCATCAATGTTTGGGTGTATGTGTGTGTGTGCTTGCGTGAATATTGCCAACAGAGGTATGTGGGGGGGCCAAACATGCGCGCACAACTCGTGCCGCTTCGTTTTACTTCGTTGGGGCTTCGGCATGTGGAAATGCAACGAGTTAACAGCGTGCCCGTAGTACATAGTATTTATAAGCGGAAGAAGAAGCAGCAGCAGCCGCGATAGTAATGGAAACCGACGAGGAGCGATGCAACAAAAAGTAAGTAAGAGGGAAAAAAATACTAAAGCATGCCATGTCGTTGCGTTCGTTGCTGTAAATTTGTGTTTTGCTACAAAAATTATTTGAGCGAAAAAATGTGGCACCATGACAAAAACAAAGAAAGACATAGACATACACACAAATAATTTTGACATGTTTAGCTTTGTTGTTTTTGTTTCAATCACATTCAATTTGGTTTCAATTTACGCGGAAAATACTACGACAATGTCTACGTGCCACACGAGCTTACACACACACACACACACATACACGTGGCCCCCAGCACATGCACAGTTACAAGTAATGTAAAGAGAAGACAGAGAGGGAGCACACAGTACGACAGTTAAACGTAAAGGTCTTTTGCAGCGTCGTTTTTATCCGGAGTACTACTTCACTCTCTCTCTCTCTATCTCTCACTCCCCCACCCAGCTCTCGAACTCGTCGTCGTCTGACTATCGATTCCGCATTGATGTTGTTGCGTCGCCAAGTATACTTTTGTTCCATTCATACTACACACACACAAACACACATACCCAAAAACACTCTTGCTATAGCATACGCATGCAGTTATGTAGAGAGCAATGGCAAAAGTGAAAGAGCGAGAGAGAGTCTCAGTCTGACGTATGCATATGTGCATAAGCTTTGTGGTGTGGGTGTTTGTTGGCTGTGGGGGGCCAGCCAGCAGCACTAGCAGCAGCGACTGCGTGTTGCAGCCTTGTTGGTTTCAGGTCTAAATTTAGCACTTGGCTTGCAACTTCGCAAGGATTTTTTTTTACACTTTTTTGCTTAGCACTCACTTACACAAACAGACACTGAAAGAGCGTGCTGCACGCTAAAACCGTTTGTTCAATGCATTAAAATTTCCACAACTTACTTGAGTCACTTGTTTTGAATGTTTTTGGTTCACAACTATGGAAAATGTTGGAAATTGATCCGACAAGTAAAATGTGTATGAAATTCTCCTGCTGCGACGCTTGCGAACTGCGAATCAAAACTATGTACATATGTAGTATGATCCGGACTCTGGGCAACAAAACAGCAGCAGCAGCAATGAGTGTCGAACGATGAATGGGGCTGCTGCTACTCTGTACTACAATTCACCAGCACTGGACGACGACTACAGCGACAGCGACGCCAGCAGCAGCAACAGAAGCAGCAGCGACAGGCGCTGGTTGGGGTGGGCTATGGTGTTTGTTGGAGCACGCGACGCGTTTTTGGAGAATTGACAAAACAAGCGCAAGCAATAGAGAGTAGAGATGCGAGCGTGTCACTTGTTTTTCAGCACGAAAGTAAAAATTATTAACTATTTACGTTATGTTTTTGTTGAGCGATTTGATAAATTAAAATAAATAAAATTATTCTTTGTTTGCAGAAGAAGCAAAAAAAAAACATTGCAATTTATCTTTTATAATCACGACACGCGCTCACCTAAAATAGAGAGTGAGAGACACTGACAACGTGTCTACATACACAAGCACATACTGTGTTTCGAGCTTGTGTGTAATTGTTGCTGTTGTAAGCGCTTTTACGCCAACTACAAAGCCCACAATGCTCAGATCTGGGATGCTGGCTCTGCTTTTTCTCTCACGCCGCTCTCTGTTTCTCTCTCTGCTGGATTGTGTTTGTTGTTTGTGCGTGGCTTGCATAAAAGGCAACCCAATAAACATTTCTCGAGACATCTAATGCAATTAACTTTTCAATGTCAAGTCGCGACGCGTTTGGCGTTTGCCGTTGCACCCACACACAACACACACACAAACAGCGTGGCTTTCTATTACATTTTACTACAAACGTTACTTTACACATTCTCTGGTTGGTTATACGCCTGCTTAAATACAAACGTACCTGCTTAAGCTTTTGGTATGGACGTCATCCTTTCATCGTAAACGGTTTTTGCTATCAATGGCGTTGAATTACTTTACAATTGGCTTGAGTTTTTGGTCTGATATGAATGTTGTCCAAATCGAAAAGCAAGAGTTGTTTAGCGGCAAGTGTGAGTAACTACGAGAGTGGCTGCCGTCAAACCAGCTGAGCGACAATGGAAAAAAGCAAAATACAGCAAACAAATTAATGACGTCATAAGTGACCCCGCAGCTGGAAATGTGGTGAGCTTGATCAAGAGATGCGCGCATTTGTAGCAGTAAGCTTTCTGGCATTGAGAACACCGTATTAGGGCTTTAATTTAGAAGTCTTTTTTGTGACACTCTGAAGAATTAATTATTACTCAACGCTTTAAACTATTTTGCTATTGAAGATAGCATTGCTTGCCTACAGAGATATTAAAACTTGTACAAGACATAGCAAAAACAAGTTTAATTTTAAGCGCCGTTTTGTGACTTGAATTACCGTTTTGTTTGCTGCTTGCTGTGAGATGTGCAAAAGTGACCGCATTGTATCGATAGCTTTATTGGCTCGTACATATTATGGGCGATGTATCGATGCTTGCTCAGCACTTGGCGCTAAAATCGATCGATATTTAAATTGTAGGATGTTGGATTCTTGTCTGTGATAAGCTTTATTACGAATTTAGAAAAGAAAACTATAAATAATTTGCATAAATAATAAAGTATACATGAATTATTCGACTTAACTTAGGTATGCATATGCATATATGTATATAATTAGCTAATACGAGTACATAGGGAGGCTACTTAACTAATTAATTCGAACATCTTCATGCACAAAAATCCAAAAATTTGTCTACAATTTGTTACTTTTGTACAATTTCTTCTGTGCACTCAATGAACATATACATACACGGATATTCATTAAATTATATATACATAAATTTAGTTAAAAATGAAATGTAAAATAATTTTTATGCGAGCCAAAAAAGCAAAAATAAAAACTTTGCAATCTCGCCACGCCTAAAAATACAATGTAGTTCATCGAGTCTTAAGTAAATATTACTTATTCTGTCTACATAGTCATTTTTCATTATCTGATCGAGTATATATATGCATATATAAATGATTTTATATAAATGTTTAGAAACTTTATAGCTTTACTAAAACTAATGTCTTCCATTATGTTGTTGTTTTTTGTTTTTTGATACTTTGTTTTGCAGACAATTAAAAAATTATATATATATATTTATCAGAATCTCATTTGTGCAGCTAGAAACTTCTATAACTTGTGCGGATTGTGGTGGGTTATCTGTTTTTGTTTTTTTGTTTTTTTTTTGTCATATTGAAGAAATATATATTCTATTACTTCTCGTTCTTAAGAGGAACTCCCTCCTCTTGAGCCACATCGCTGATCTTCTTGCGCTCGGGTGGATTGTTCCAGGATTGCAGTTCTCCTGTACCCAAAATAACATAAACAATAGCGGCCGATATATATGTGCCGGCCAGAATCCAGAAGACAATTTGCCATTGATGGAAGGAGGGCTAATGAAACAAAAAAATTTTTTATTAAATATTGCAATTTTTGGATTTTTGGGATTCTCCACTTACATCTTTAAAGGTCAAAGCGCCGACCATCCACGTGGACAGGAAGCCACCAAAAGAAGACAAAGAGTTGGCCATGCCAAAAATGGTGCCACTAAAGTTTGGCGCAATATCCAAACCGTTGCCCAAATAACCAGCCGTTACAGCTCCGTGGGCAAACAGAGCAAGTGTAAAGATTGCCACAGACCAGGTAGCATTCATGCCAAGAAAGACTTGTGCTGTCATCAGCAGCCCAGGTGTAACAAGTGCTATAAAAACAAAGCAAGAATTAGATTATAATTAATTAGCATTGATAGAAAGAACATTGAAACGAACCGAATGTGGTGAAAAGCTTTCGTGTTGCCGTTGTGCTCAATGTGCCCTTTTGACGCAGATAATCGGCCAGATAGGATGAGGCGACGGCCATCACATACTTGCCCAGATAAGGCAGCGATGAGAACAAACCATTCTACGAAAAAAACAAAACAAAAACAATTCTTTTTAATAACAAAATTTTGACAAGTCAACGAAAAGTCCAACTCACTTTCTTAATGTCGAAATGCAAAATCTTGGACATAAATGTTGGCAGCTGATTGATGACCGTAAAGAAACCAAATACTGACAGGCCATGAGTAATGATGATGGCCCAAACAGCTGGGGAACAGAGCAATTGACCCCACGGCACATAGCTGGGTCGCTTCTTGGAGGTGGATGTGCCGATGGCTTCCTCAATCTCACGTCGCTCCTCAGCCGAAATGCGTGGATGTGTGGCCGGTGTCTCAAAGATGAAGGTGAACCAGCACAGGGACCACACCAGGCCAATGGCACCCGTCAAATAGAAGGTGCTCGCCCAGCCACAAACCGAAATCAAGTAACCACAAACGGGCATTGTTATTGCCGCGCCCAAGGACGAAGCCATCATGTTCGACATGAACTTGGAACGATCCATTGGCGGTATCCAGACAGCTGCCACCGGGTGTATGGCCGGCCAAGATGCGCCCAACATAAAACCGAGCGCAACACGAACTATAATCAACATAACATAGCTCATATGAGCCGCCAGCGGTGTTATCAATGTCAACAAACTGGCCCACAACATGGAATGTCCAAAGACGCGACGACCGCCAATCAATTCAGCCAAACGGCCGCCGGGCAGCTCTGTCAGCACATAGCCCCAAAAGAAACAGCCCAGCACAAAGTTCGTTTGATACGAGTCCCAGGGAAAGCGCTCCTCATAAACATCCACACCATCCTCGCTGGTGCTGTTGCTCAAAATGCCATTCGAGCTGCCCAAAATGCTGTGAATATTCAAAGTGCTGCTGTTCCCCGTTTGATTGGCATTTGTCATGGGATTTGTTGCATTTGGCATAACCATGTCAACAATGGCAATGGTTAAGTTGACTGCAAAGAATGATAAAATAAGCTTAGTAAAGTTTTTTTTATATCATTATTTATTTGTTTTTGTTACCTCTTAGCGCATAGTTCAGCATAAAGCCAAGCATTGTCAGCAGATTCAAAACTTGACGACATGATAGCATATCTGAAATAAAATCAAAAAATATTTAATTAGTTTTAAGTTTTTATAAAAAATAATAGGCATAAATCATATTTAAATGAAAATTTAATTTTTTTTATATTTATTTACAGGTTTCTTAAATGAATTCATGTTTAATTCTATTTTTTTTAGTAGGGATTTCAAGTTTTTTTTATTAGCTTTTCTCGTAGATTATAAAAAATAGTAATTTTATTAATATTTCTCAAACTTTTTGGAATCAAAACATGAAATCTATAGACTTGAATAAACGCAATTGTCTGATTATAACCACAACTAGACAATGTTATTTGATTAGTTTATATAATAATAATAATAATTGACATGGACTTCTAGATTCTAGAAAATGCTGATAAGCAAACGTTTCAAAAACCAAAAAAACAAATCACAAACAAAACGGAAATTTGTACTCGTTTATCGAACCGGCTCGAACCGCTTTGATACTTTTTGTTGTTGTTGTTTTCTTTCAAAGAAATCGAACAGGTATAAGCGAATAATAAATGATAACTGTAACATCTACCTGGAACTAAAGATACTCTGTACGGAAAACTGATGTAATAGTTTGCTTCTGTTACATGCGGCAAGTGAGATAAGCGCATTTATTAACTTAATTAACGACGACACGAGATAAAACTCATTAACAACACAAAACAAAACCAACAACTGTCAATATTTGACCCCAATACAACAACAATAATCGTTTGGCTTAATTCGATTTGGCCAATTTAAAAGCGTGTAAATTTTTGTTTTGTTTGTTTTGGCTGACTCAAAGCTTAATTTATCATCATTATTGTCATTAATTTGAACATTAAATGCTTGAAATGTTTAATTTTTAAATGCATTTTGCATTGTTGTCTTTGTTAGTTTATAAGGTGCTTAAGGTGCCAAAGTGCATTGTGCTTGCCAATAAAAGAACAAGAAAGAACAGTTATTTTCGGGTATAGCACATTTCTTCATATACCCTAACCGAATGTGAAAATTATTTTGCACTTAAATCTGATAATAATAAGAACTAATTTTTATTTTTTTATTTAATCTCAAATTATTCATACTTCATCACTTACAGAAACAACCATCATACCCTGCTAAATTAAAGTGTATCCTTGTCATAATAACAAAAACGAAAAAAAACTGCATTAATTTTGATATTTTGGCCATTGAACTCAACTCCTCTGTGTTCAGAGAGGCGGCGTCCCGTCCCCAACTTCAATTTGCGGCAGTTGAACGTGTGCATAATTTGTTAATTTGTTGTTGTTGCGGGTAAGACAAAAAAAAAGCTGGCAACAAAAGCCGCTTTTTGGCTGCAATCAAGCCAATCAAAGCAAGGAACGAGAAAGCTGAGAAAACAACAAAAACAGTTGCTGCTACCTTATCAAAGGCGAATACAAAATGAATCTATCCCCCCCCCACCCACCACCAGACAGTTGGTCAGGAATGGGGGGGGGGGCTCTGTCTCGCTGCCGTCTAGTCTGGCATTCAGACACGATTTCTATCTCAACTTTATCAAATATAAAATAAATTAACAAACTTAAAATCGAGCTCAAACCCCAAAGTCTATTGAACGTCTAGCGGTATTTTGTGGTTTATCTAGAATTCCCCCAAAAAGCACAAACACAAAATAAAAGACAAACCAGAAAAACGTGCAGAGAACTTAAATTAAGAATACAAACAAATTATTTCTCATATGCTAATTAATGTTAATCAAATACGAGACCCGTTTGAGATCAGACAGAGACATTTCATAATAATGCTTCACAGACGACCTTCAAATAAAAAAAGTTTTCGGCACGAAAGCGCTTTCTAATTTCTCTAAAAAAAATCTAAATCTTAATCTAAATCTTTTTTGTAGATTTCTAAGGCTCAACGTCATGGGAAACTTTGAGTATTTGGAATTTGTTTTTATTGACAGTTTTTAATAAATGCTACATAAGCTCTTTTGTTTGTTGACTTGACTGTTTGGCTGGTTGAAAGACCCTTCAGATAAGCGCTCGACTCGCACAAGTGTTTATTGAAAAGGTTCTTTTGAAGCGATTCAAAGATAACTTTAATATAAATAATGTCTTACATGTCTAGACAGATAATAGTGGACCGGAAACTGCCGAAAAAAAGAAAAACTCGCAGATAAGCAAAACAAAACTAAATATTTATTTTGTGATATAACTCATTTTGTATATAGTATATATGCTTTTTGCTTACTTCATTAAAAATCATTTACAAAAAAAAAAAAGAAAAAAAAAACAAAAATACACCTCGCACTTTGTTGAACCTTCAGCACAAACACAAATGTTGGTTTTTGACCCAAGGGTATTGTACGCCCCGACAGCTTTGACTCATCATCCAACACCGAAATGTTATCGCTTTCCAAGAATTCACGTTAAAGTCGGCCTTTGAACAAGTTTTTTGTTGTTGTTGTGTTGTTGTGTTTGATTAATTGTCGCTTAAGATGAAAAACAAACATCCATACCCGGTGTCAGAGAACTAAACATATTTTTTCGAACGCTTTTGCAAAATAAATTAAATGAAGGTTATTTTTATTCCAAAAATACTATATGTATAAACGAAAAAAAAAAGTTCTACTCACAGTCAAGTGTCGCAAAGTATTTAACGAAATTCATACAAAATTCATTTAATGAAAAGCTTCACTTTAGCTTTTATTAGCTTTTTGTTTTTTAGCCAATTGTTTAAGCAGCAAAAATAAACAAGTCTTAAATCTTAGTCGAATCGTTTTCAACCATAAAAAGATCATAAAAATAAAAGTTTCGCTTAAAAATAGCCGCAAAAGCAAAGCTCATTAAGAAAAAGACAAAAAATAAACCACAAAAAATAAATAAAAAGCAAAGCTTAAAAAAACAACAAGTAAAAACAAATAAAAGAAGAAATTTAAACAATGTTTTTTTGGGGGCAAACGTGATACTTAAATTATTTAATGCTAATTTTGAGGCATGTGAATTTTGAAAACTTTAACTTTTTCGAGTTTGGGTTCATGCAAAAAAAAACAGAGTTCGTTGAGTTGAAATTTTTATGAATTTAAATACAAAATAAACATTTCCGGCATATCTACATATATTCATTTGACGCAAAAGCATTTTTCAAAACACTTGAAAAAACACATAACAAATTATTCATTTTGTGCTTTTGTAATTATACTATGTATTTTTGTCTTTGGGTTTGAGTAAATATTGATATAAATTTGCCGACCTTCAAAAATGTTGCAAAATTTATCTTAAAAATGTATAAATATATTTTTTACCGGCTAAAATATTTATACATATTATAAAATCAGCCGACTGTCAGACGCTGCTCGTTTAACTGTAATTCTATTAAATATATTTTTTTTTGTTCTATATAAAAAAAACGTGTGGCATTTATCCAAAAGGCCCGATTTGTCTTATGGAACCGAACTTTTTTTTCTATTTCTTTTCTTCTATACGTCATACGCTTTGCAATGCTTTTGTCAACTTGCCAGACACTCTACTATATAGCTAGTATATATAGTATTTTGTATTTGTATTCGTTGCCGGCGCTCCCAAATCACGAGTAATTCTCGTATATATAAGCGTTAACCGTTTTGTTTTTGTAGTGTAATGAATTGGGTTTGGTTTGTTTGTTTAACAATTTCTAACTGTTTTGGCATTGTTGTTGACTCGTTGTTGTTGTTTTTTGTTGTTGCAATAATTAGCTTGAGTTTTTAACTTGTTGTGGAAACATTTCCGTTGCTTACAATTATTTATGCGGAACTGGCCTTGATTATTGTTTCTACAAACAAAAGCAAACATTAAATGCAACTGGTTTTTATTGTTAATAAAGTTTGATGCATTGCATTAAATTCAATGTTGCTTTCTTTATCAATGATTGTATTTAAGTATATAAATACAATAAATTAATTAAATTGGTTTCTTGTTTCTTGCCTTTAACATTGTCCTAGTTTCATTCAGGGGGAAAATTCCATGACGAAAGTCATGGAAAGTTTTCTTGTTACAGATTGGGTTTTTGTCATTGTGAACTTGCACTTGTTGCGCTTTACAAGTACAAAGTGCAGCAGATGGATGGAAACACTAACTACGTACACACACACACACACACACACACACAGCTGATAAGACACAACAATAAACACCAAAAGTCAGCTGTATATGTATAATTATTTGAATGTTTCGAATGTTACACTAAGAAAAAAAAACATCTCGTTAAAAAGATTGCAACTCGAAACATTTGTGTTTTTGATAGCGTCATTCGTTTTGTGTTTATTATCTAAATGAGGGGCTCGTCTCGCACAAACAGCTAAACAAACATATTACAGCAAAAAAACAAAAACCAAATTACCCATAAAATAAATAAATAAACACAAACAGATAATTTAAAGATCTGTTTCTAGCACTTAGTGCAAACAGAAATTGCGATAACAAAGATTTGGGTATTTTTTTTTTTTTTTGTTTTCGGAATGATTTATATTTTTTCCACAGCAAGAAACAAAAAAAAAAAAACCAATTAAAAACATAAATTTATAAAGTTTTTGTTTGTGAATTGAATACTCATAGTGACAAGTAAAAAATATTGATTTAATTCTGCGATAAAGAGCGAGAGAGGGAGAAGGAGAGTTTGACCTACCTACCCGTAGGAAATTCCTAAAACATATAAATAATTTTTTTTCATTATAATATTAATAATCTATGCTAAGGCCAAATAAAGGGGCTTGCCTTTTTTATGTTAACAAAAAGAATTGAAATTAAAAAGAAATTTTTTTTTAAACAAAATTTGTTTCTGGCTGTGCGGCTTATCGGACAAGTCAGACAAGTGTACGCCGGAGCAGAGCTGCTAAGAAATTTGAAAAAAAAAAAAACCAAACTGAATCGGTTCAAAGTCGGAATTAGCTTTTCGCTTGCGCAAAACTGTTTTTTTGTTTGTTGGTAAATTCCAATTTATTTGATTTGATTATATTAGAGGATCAGTGACCGATGACATTCTTGAACTTTCGAGTAGTTTGTGCTATGTTTTATTTCAATTGAAAAAAAAAGTGTGTCATATAGCGGAAATAATTTAACATGAAATTATTTATGTGTATTTGCGCACCGCAAAAATTGTAGCTTAATCACAAACCAAAAAGCTGACTGGTTTGTTTTTTTTTTTTTGTTGCTATCGATTAACGTTGTAATTTTTGTGGTTGTAACGAAAAGAAACAAAAACAAAAATAAACACATATAATAATAATAATAGCTTCATTAAGTCAACACAATAAAAACGTGCTCAATTGGCTAAACAACAACTTCAAGTTCCAAGAAATTAATTAAAGTCAATTAAAAAATAAAAAACAAAAAAATTGTTGTATTTTTATTGTTTCTACAACGTGCTAAAAAAAAAACTCGTATGAACTTAATTAATGAACGTATTAAAAAACCATAAAATTAAATAATTAAAATAACAAAAACAACTTCAAAATTACTTCGTACACATTGATTATTTTTTTTAATAACAAAACTGTAAACTTCACCTGCCTGCATTTGGATCTCAATTTGGTTATGATATTAGTCATGTCAAAAATGTAATAAATCAGCGAATATCTAACGGCATAAACTATTTACCATACTATACTGTAAAGTTGTTAGTTTTTGCTTTGCATTGTTTGAAATCTTGTTGCCCCTTTAACGAGCGTCTGTTGCTAAGAGGAGACCTTATCGCGTTGCTTGTAGAACACAGAACGTGGCAAGTAATTACATATACACAGAAAGAAAAAAAAGTCTATCTAAATTTAAGATTTTTAATCTAGATTTAACACGATTCGTACTTGAAATATATCTTAAGAAATCCTAAAATAATTTTAAAGCAAACTAAATTAGTAATTTAAGATAAAAAAAATCTTTGTTCAATACCAAACATAGTTGAATCAAGAATAGATTTTCGTAAGAAAAACAAGTCTAAAACGTTCCTTAATATTTTATTTATTTTAGATTGTTTTATACTTAATTCAAGATTTTTCGATGTTAAACGAGAAATAAGACCGAAAAATGTTGATTCAAGTAGGAAAATCTCGACTATTTTTTCTGTGTGTAGTTTTTGATGCATATAAATAGTTGTTAGAACAGTCATACTTGATAAAGTTTTTATTATTTAAATAATAAAATGAAGATTTAAATGGGAAAATATTAACGTTTAAAACTGATTTATTAAATAAATAACTCTACTAACAAAAATACGGGATTATTTTTTCAAACTAAGATAAGGCTTTCACATTTTTTTTGCAGTTTATAAATTCTAGAAAATTCCTAAAAACAATTAACATAAATGGAATTTAAAATATTTCCCTTACTTTTTTAAATAAAATCGAATGCATGATTTTGCATTTATGGAAAATATATATTTAATTTAATCTGTCTAGCCATTTAGATCTATAAAATGTTTATTTTTCATTTCATTAACTACAAAGTTGCCTTCGTCTTTAAGTTTCAGCATTGGTCAAAGTTGACCTTCGATTGTTCGACTTACTATTTAGTTGCAATCGCATATTAACAATATCTAAATGGGTATTATGCATTACAAAGTAGTATTTTATATATAAAGATTATTGCTTCACCTTCGGGGCAGTTAGTCAAGTGCAGGGACACTGAATAAATCAAGTGTTTGTGCTGCATTTTGATTTGATTCGATTAATTGTGGGTGCTGTTAACTGCATACAAATAACAACAATTTTACACAGAGAGTGGTAAAAATAAACAATTAGCATAATTAAATGACGTTTTGCATTGTTAATTTGACTGTGTGTGTTTGTTATTGATACTGAAGGACACACAAACAGTAACTATAACTCGTCTGACTTAAGCCGTGTTTGATTATTTTTAGTTTTGTGCTAATTTTAAGCTTTGTTTTTTTGTTTAGCACATCCGGTAAAGCTAATATTGAAACGAGATTTATTTATTTATCTAGTATCTTACTATGTGTGCACTCGTGTGTGGCCATTTCCGCTCCTCCTCCTCTCTGTCAATGAACAAATGTGCTAAATAGCCAAAATGACCAACGCCGATTTGGCTATTAACAATTTTTTAATGGTCTTAATTTTGCCACGCTATTCAGCATTAAATGTGTATAATAATTAAAATCAACAAACATTGAATTTTTAGCGCAACAGAGCTGCACAGTGGAGCAAAAATGTTGTTGCCATGAATATATAATAAACCAAAAAATATGTTTACGTACTTGTTTAGTACTTGTAGTATTTTCAACTATTAAGGACATCATTTAATCATAAATCATTTATTTACATTGTTAAAATTGGAGACCCTAAAAACAAAAACCCCCAACCACAAAACAGCTGTTGTCTTTGGTGTAAATTTAGTCAAGCGACGCGCTCAACTGGCGTGACGACTGTGATAATTTGTTTGCATAGTAAACTATGATATACATATACATATATTCTATTTATGAGTAATGCTGACTAGAAAATGTCATAGCAATGGCGTCATAAGGGCCAGCTGGATACATATTGTTTGTTTTTAATTTTCTTTTATTAGCTTGTGACAAACAACGCTTAAGCTAATAAGTGATATAGTATAATAATGCATATTTTTTTGTCAAAGATTGACGCAAAAGACATAAAGCTTTAATTAATCTAATGAAAAGTGAATGTTAATTAACTTTTTTCATATTGAAATGGAATTTGTATTCATTTGCACTGCTTGAATTGCACTGCTTGCATTTGTTTGCTACGATGATAATCATTTTACTTTCATTAAAAGTTACAACAAAGTTGCCACAACTAATTTTCCAATCAATTACAGATTGCGCGTTTGAATACCCCTATTGAAAAACAAACTAAGTTCTAGCATTCATGTTCATTCATGCGTAAAATTTCAATTGATTTGTGTTACGTCAATTAAACTTGTCCCAATTTGACACCAATCGCAAAACTCAAACGATATTGAGGGCTGGTCAACGGAATCAATTTGTTTATAACTGAATTTGCAATGCGTTTATTGTTTGTAGTTTCAATTGAAACGACAGCGCGACAGCTCAGCAAAAAAAAAAGGGGCTCGTCTTTTATCTGTTAGCTAAAGGGGTACGTACACACGTTCAGTTTTACTTATGCCTATTTCAATAGGGTATTGTTTCTCGTTCTAGTACTTACTTCGCACTCGGTGCAGGCCTCGTCTCTCTGTGTTGGACATGATGCCGGTTCAAACTGAAAATGGAGAAGAAAAAACCAACCAAATATTATTACTATCGTCGGTTTTTGATATATCATTGCGTGATATGCATCAAGTCGTTAAGTATAGTTGTTACTTATGTTTTAGTTCTTATCTTATCGGCTCGTCTCGTGTACGCAAACATTGTAGAATGAAACGTGAGTGATATGATATGTAAATTGGACTTGTTTCAACGCAACCAGATAACAAACACAGATAGCGATAAGAAAAAGGAAAAGTAGAAGGGTGCGTCTGCAAATGACTCAGACGGTTAAAGGAAGTTTAGATAAAACTGGCACTCGAAAAATTGAAGCATCCATTTATAGCTGAAACTGTTGATAGTTCTTGAGTCTATATTCTTATCGTAGACAATTAAGAAAAGAAAAATCAAGTCTTTGAATGTTGCTGCCAAAAAATCAAATTTATGTGTAATATTGAGTTCATTCCATGTCAATGTTAAACATTAGAATTTTTATCGGTTTCTAGTGGCATGAGATATATAAAAAAAATCGTGCCGCTTTATAATAAATTCTTAGACTCTGGCTGGCGCCACAGAAAACTGAAACAAAGGGCAAATTATAATACTGTAAAGTAAAAGGAATTTTGTAAAGCTTAAGCTGAATTAAGAAATTTATATTAAACTCCATTAAAATTTTCCCTTGACAAAAATAGTTATTATTAAATGCGCTGAACATTGTTAAACTCTTTCGTTCAAAAATTATAAGGAAATTTGCGGGGGAATTTTATTTATTAGCTTTCTTACTGAATATTCAATTCTTTCTATTGTAGGGCAGTTATAATAAGCAAAGATTTTTTTTCTTTTGAAAAATCATTTCGCTAAGTGCCCAAGTATGTATGTAAACTGCACATGTTTCGCGCCAGACTGCATTTGATTATCAGTGTCAAGTTCCGGGCCCTAGCAACCTAAACCAAAGCCTAAACCAAACTATATGCAAAAGTAAACACACTTAGTAGAGCCACAATGAACCGAGGCATTAAAAAAAATCAACAAATTAAGTTAATTTGAATACAGTGCAAATATTTGGCAACAAATTAAACTCGAAATTGCCCATGTGTGTGGCGGGGGTTGATACAAAACATACACACACACATACTATGTAACTGTCAGTGTTTGATGTCCTTGTTAGACATGATTAGTCCTGTGCGAGTTGCCATATTATTAGCCGGCCAATAAATAAATATATATATTTTTATAATTAAATGTATGTACATATGTATATTTTGGATGTTTGTGTGCCTTGGGCATTGGCCATATACAACATATGTTTGTCGTCTATTTACGACGCGGTCACACATTCATTCACATTGAGCCATTCACTCGCCCATTTCTCTAGCCCTACGTCATTCGCTGACTAACACCAAGGCCACTATGTGCATTTATTCACATACACATAGATACATAAGTATCTATGTATTTGTTTTTTTTTTTTTTTTTGATAATATTATAGGTCGTCATACCGCAAACATTTTGTTTGACCTCTTTTTTGTATCTACTTTGTTATTGTTTATTTTAGTTTAGCATATGAATCAATAAGAAAATAAATTTGCACAAACACTTCTTAATAACACTTCTTATTTACAATTAAACAAACTTAAAGATATAAAAAAAATAAAATAATAAATCAATTTATTTTCAGGAATTATTATTCTGAATCACTCTTTTAAGCACTTTTGAATAACAGTCAAAATTGAAATTATTTATAATGTATAAATGTAAGAATTTTTTGAAATTTTTTTTTTTTTTTTGTGTTTATTGCTATATTAATTATGGTGGTTTTCTTGAATTTATAGAGTTGTATGGTTAAAAAGAATTTAAAATAATTATTATGCTGAAACAAATATTTTTTACTTGATAACACTTCAAGATAACATTGAAAACAAGTATATTTTACAACTCAGACGAAAATTTTAAGAATTTAACGAGTTTTTAAAATGTTGACATTTATTTCCTGTAATACTTTAGATTATTTGTTCTATTTATGTGAACACATTATTTATTATTGCCATATTTGAAACTCACCTTGAACTTGAGGATGTCTAAAAACGTAAACTATGCACAGCAAATGATGTAATTAATTGTCAACACGCTGATTAGCAATTTCAACAATATTTAACACCAACAACAACAAAAATGCGCACGCATTGGTTGTGTTTGTTTTGAAAAAGGATTTACAGTTGAGTTTGATCGTCACCGACACAAATACATATATAAAGTATGTACCAATTATGTATTGAAAAAAACACCAAAACACTTATACGGAGAGAAAAGCACACACGCGTACGTATTCCACTAATTAAATGTACATAACAGTAAAATGATGGGAGCTTTTTATTTTGTGCTCTTTTATCTTAACTTTTCACTTTGTTGTGATTGTATTTTATTTTTATTTTTGAACAACTTTTGAGGCAGCTGTTGTTAAATTTTCGAATAAAAGCACTTTTTGAGAGCAGCACATGCGCAGGCAATATTTTTAACAGCTTTAATTTTTTGTGTTGCTCAAATTCAACCCAAAAAATATTCGAGTTGCGCTTCTGGCTCTTTGCCTTGCTGTCTTTTTGCTTATGCCTGTGCCGTTTTATTTGCCTGTCTTTGCCTTTGACCAGCTGCTTGACACTCCGATTGTTGGAACTGAACTGAAAATGTTGACTGCACGACAGCCGCTTTTTCTTTGCTCGCGAGCATGCGACGCAGCTAACGCTGTTGACGTCGACGCTGGCGCTGACGGCAACGCTGACAGCATTGGCGTTCGGTTCAATGGGCCCGTTTTTACAATGGATCGCGTGTGTGAGTATTTGTGTTGACGAAGCCGATGCCTGATGTCGATGCTGTTGCTGCTGATGTTGATTTTGTTGTTGTTATTGCTGCTGTTGCTCTGATCGTTGTTGTCGTCGTGGGATGCAGAATTCAAATTTTATTTTTGTACTGTACATTTTTTTTGTGCCCTGATTGCGCAGAGGGTGAACAGAGAGGGTATGCTGGGCTCGTGTAAAGCTCGTAATTGTTAGCTGATTATCGGAATTCTTGATGAAAGTTAATATTTTTCATTTATGACAGTATTTTAATCGGTTTGAGATACTATTGAACATAATATGGCTATTTCTAAATAGTTTATGAGCAGTTTTGATCATATTTTACAGAGTATTACATCGTCGCTTTTCTTTACATTGTCAATTATCCCGATATGTATTTTCGATAGCAAAAAGGTTTTCCAATTAAAACTAAGTTTTTATTTATATAATGGAATGTCAAAAAAATTAAGAATTTAGCTTTCTTTATATGGAGAATCGTGTCCAACGCTCCAGCAAACTTGGACGCACAAAAGTCGCAATACGATCATCGAAAATGGGTGCAAATTTTTCGGGAAATTTAATTTGTAGGCACCTAAAGACCGTGCCGGTCAGATAAAAGCGGGATGGCCAACGGCACTCGCAGGGCGGAATACACTCCGAACAAGCATTGTTGGCGGCATTCCACTTGCTACGGGTAATCTTCAGACCCGGACTGAGGCAGCCGAGGCGCCACGGTAGCTGCATTTCCCGTTCGGTCCAATAGCACTCGCAGGGCGGAATGCAACGGGAACATACACGATCTTCCGGACTTTGACCTTCTTCCTCAACCGGTAGAGCAGGAGGACAACGATACATATTGTAACGGGGCACTAGGGCAATTATGGCCTGGATCTTTCGTCCTTGCTCCCGATTCAGCCACTCATAGAGCAAGTCCCAATGATCCAAATTGGGATCACGTTCGCGTATGAGCTGCATGCGTCTAAAAAGATCAGAACGACGCGTTGCATCGTAGTGGACACCGGACTGTGTGTGCCACAGTAAGTATAGCTCGTTGGGTTTCTCATCCGGCAGCGACATGTTGCGTGAGAATTTCGACAGTTCAAAGTGGAACAACATGCGTATACCGTACGTTATATGCTTGATGTGCTCAAAGTCCTTGATATTCATGGCCGACAAAGCATCAGCATCGAGCAGCAATAGTTTTTTGCCCCAGATCATATTCACTCGAAATGTGTTCTATGGGTTAAGTGAGAGATTGTTATATAAAAATTAACAGAAAAGTTTAATAACAAATTCTAAGAGATATCTCTAAAGTATGGTTATCGACAGAAGTTAAGGTACCGGAAGTACCAGTTCAAAACAAAAAACTAACATTCTAATTTTTCTGCTATGTATATCAAACTAATATTCTATTAACCCCTATAAGTTAATAGCCCTTCGATCACATTCAATTGAAAAACTCACCATGTATTGTGGATAACCATATCGGGAAATCCATAGCCTTATGTCCATGTCGGACCATTCATATACCGATGGCAGGGGCAATTTGTCAACGGCACTGCAACAGAGTTCGACCAGGGATGCGGGTGAGACACGAAACTGAATGGGCCAAGCATTATGATCGAACTTAACGCGTCTTGCTAGTAAAGCATTATTACGAAATTTGACTGGTGGATACTCATCGCGTTTGTTGCGTATCTGCGTTTTTTTATTAGCCAGAAACTTGGTGTCTGCTATGCCATACAGATAGGGCATTATACATTTGCATATATATGTATGTATTTGTATTTTATAATAATGTAAAGAATGTATAATGAAATTTCGTTATGCTAACTAAACTGACAGCTATAAAATGAGCAACTGTACTTTCCATCAATACCTGAGATCTAGTTGACATATTGCGATGTGCTTGCTATTCGATTATCTAGAATTTAGTATAGATCTGTTAAGAAAATGCTCAAACCTTCTCATGTTTCATTTTGATACCCAGAGTAATGTATAATTGACATGTGGGTATACCTTTTCAATTTAATATGAGTTAAAAAATAACAATTAACTAACATAACTAAAGTTAATAAGGAAAATATACTTTGTGAAAAAATATAATAACGAATATCTCGATCTGGAATATCGTATAAAAAATATTCTGTGAATATTTTGATATGTTAGTTTGCTAATTGATCGATACAGGGTATTTAATGAACCATCAGTAGCTCTCTTTATCTTAAGACTTCCTACTTGTGGGCTGTTTTACTTTGTGCGCAGTTTCGTAAACAAACAACAACAGCAACAACAAAATAAACTGCCTGAAACTAGCATATTCTGAATGCAACCGGCTCAGGTAAATACTATGTATTTCTGGCTAGGCTCAGCCGCAGCCAGGTCAAATTCTCAGGCTTAGACAAAAACCGTTTACTGAAAATCTGTGACACTAACAAAAAACACATCTGCCCATTTGCAATGCACTGTCAATCAATGTAGAGGCTGTACCAAAATGTTGAGTCACATTTCTCAGGTAAAATCACTCAATTTGTTTGTTGATGTGTCGTACGTTTAACGGTAACGGTGCGCACAGCTCAGCTCAGCTCAGATCGGCCATGTGTCTGTCAAAACATGGTCAAGGGCATCGCCTTCATTTGTTGTTGATATTATTTTGCTGTTTGTATTATCTTCGAATTCGACTAGACTTTGAGCGCTTTGGGGCATTTGACTCGCTGAGTCATCGAAGAAAAAACAAACGAAAATAAAAACTCAACAGCAACAATAACAATTTCAATCAAGCTCCTCACTCTCACGTGACGCTAGTAAGTTTTGCGGGGGAACTTTACGAAAACACGTTTGAACAATATTTATTTATTGCCTTTTATTGTCTTCTTTTGAATCTTAACAAATTTATTTTGTTTGCTCATTAACATGCGACTGTAAATCAATAACAACTGTTTATACATTTGGTTTATGAGCTATGAAATTTTTTTAAGAGAATTATTGTACTTGAGACGAAAATTCATTAATTTATCATTTCATTCGTTTGACTTATAAATTACATGGATCATGGCTGCATACCAAACTAACAGCAGAAGTTATTCATTTTTTTATTCAGACGTTGGCTCCATAATTAACAACCCAACCCCACCAAAGGCACCAGTTCCAGTTCCAGTTTCAGTCCCCAAGCGTTTAATAATGGCACGTAACTACTGTTTCTAAATATAGTGGTAGCTGGCGCACAGATAACACTCAATATGTGGAACATATTAAGTTTTAAGTTTTTGATACTGGAAAAATAATAATAAACCAATAGAATTACTTTTAAATATCTTTAAAACCTATTTGATAAGCAAGTTATAAGCTCAAAACGCACTTTAAAACAAAATTCAATAAAACTAAACCTAAGCTTTTACTTTGAAATAAATAAATTTTTTTCATCGTAACAAATGTTTACTGTACTTAACTGCCAAGCAAACTAGAATGTCGCAACAAACAACAAAAACAACAACAACAACAACAGCAACAAACACTTTTCACTTTCGTTCAAAAAGGGGCTTGTAAACGTTTTTCGTAGACGCTTGAGTGAAGGCGTGTTCAAAGGGATGTGGGGAGAATAGCAATAACTATAGACAGCCGCTCTGTAAGTAACTATTACAACAACAACAACAACAATGGCGACGACGCCACCATGAAAAATGAAAATGATATGACCATGTAAGGGCAACAAACAAGCGACGCGTCGGCAACAATAAATTACGATTCTATTTTTGTAGCTAACTTGAATTACAACGCGATGCTGCTGCTGTTGCGTCTGCTGGTTGGTCAACTTGGCCATGCAACAAGTTAGACCTAAAATAGAAGCCATCAAGGAGTTTTAAACTGAATCGCTGTACGCAATCGAACACACACATGCATAAACATGCAAGGCTCCACATGAAAATTAAAAATGCAAATAAATTGTTAACGTTAAACGCGCAAGAATTCCAATGTGTAAGCGTTTGTGCGTGCGTGTGTGTGTGTGTGTCAACAGCAGCAGCGACGCCAACAGCGACGACGCAACGGCAGCCACTTGAGGAGGCCACTTCGGTCACGATTTTGCATCGCTTGACCACCAGCATTATGTTGGCTGCGCAGTCGCAGCGCAGCGTCGGCAAGCGACGAGCCTCCTTCGTTGATTGCCGCTCTCAAGTGGTCGTCACATACATACATACATGTGTGTGAGTGGAGTTGTGCGTGTTTCTTGTTGTCTCACGCTCGAAATACGAAACGTGGACAGCTTTGAGCGCAGAAGCTTTCGGTGGCATTGAGTCATAAAGGCAGACAGAGATGAAGCAACAAGTGAAGCTGCATTCTTTGAGTGTTTATTTCTTTCGGTCTTACATTGAGCAACATTACAGGCAGTAACTGTGAGTTAAACAGAGATAGTTGCTGCTTTGACTGCATACCTAGAAATTTTAATTGATGCGACCAAACGCAATATTGACTGAAATTCTTTATAGCGATGTCTTATCGCATGTTTTTATGATAATTGCGCTTTTGTTGCTGTTCGGGTGAAAGAGAGAGAGAGACGAATAGGAAACTTAATTGGATAAAAGATAGTAGCAAATATTGAAATGAGTGGCGGATAAATCGGATAACAATTTAACAGAAATTAACACATCCAAGACTTTTCGATGATTGTCTCATCGATTTGACCTTATTATGGTAGCCAATTATAATTTTTGTATTTTGTTGATTTCCTTAATGTTTTTGATTAAGTGGTTGTTTGTTGTTATTAAAATGGATTTTTGTTATTTTTTGCAGCCAGACACATTTAATTACTCTTTTGAACAATTGCTAAGTGGCATTTTAAATAAGGTAAATTTGGCATTTAATTCCTTTATTACAATAATTGGTAATTATAGACGGCTATTATCTTTGGCTACAGTGAAAATGACACATCACTTTTAAGCATTTCCGAAATTTGTATTCAAGTATAATTTTTAGCTTTGTTATATAGCAGCGATATGCTTTCTTTCTCTCTCGCTCTCTCTCTCTCTCTCTCTCTGTGATTATCTATTTTCAGCTGATATATTTATAATTTAAAGCTCACGCCGAGATTTTGGTTCTCTTTTTTTGTGAATTTTGTTTTGCTATTTGATTTTATTTTTCGTCTTTTCTTTGCGTCACCAGCAACGCACAGAAAAACAGCCGGGCCCCCTAATGCCGTTAGGCGTATGTATATATATGTACACTTACCCATATATACATATACATAACACAATTGTGTACTTGAGTTTACTTTTTTTAAACGTCTCACAATTTCAATGGACGCTAATAGAAACAGTTTGATGCTTTGCTTGTTGTGTTGCCAACGTCAAAATATATATATAAAATTCGAATCGGTAATAAAGCTCATCGCTATGATCAAGAGGAAGAATTTATTGCAGCGTCTACTGATTGTAGAGAGTTCAATTTTGATTGATGGCTTGCTACAGAAAATAAAATTAACAAATATGTCACAACAAAGAAATTAAGATTATCAATAAATAAAATTTGCAATAAGATAAATAGTAGATACCCTCTAAAAGTTATTTTTCTTAAATGTTGAAAAGTCTCAAAGTATTTTCCATGGAAATCTTGAAAATGAATTTAAAAAACAATAAAAATGAACTAAACCTATTTAAAAATATTTTTTTGAAGCTTAATTTATTATTGTCATTTACATATTAAGAAAATATTGTGTTTGTTTTGTTTTCGAAATTGATTATTTTCCAGCAATAAATATTTTGCACATTTATATTATAATATTATACGTTTAATTATTATTGCTAACTGAGTGCCAATTACGTCTTTATTGCCTGAGAGATTAAATCGAAAATGTTTCTATTTTTGTTGCAAAATATTTGCTTACATTATAGCTTGGAATCTGTACTAAGTTCGTTGTGAATGCTGACGTACCAACCGGACTATTTACTAAAGTCCAGCTCGTGAACCGACGCATTCGACGAAGTTTCTAAAAAAGAAAACATGGTTTTGCTGCTGACACATTGACACGACTAGAAGATACCCCGTTTTCAGATTAATCCAAGTATACACTTAAGAACTAACTTAAATTCAACCAACATTTAATCTATAGAAAATAATTGTAATAAACTTAATAAACTCAACAGTATACCCCATTAAGCTATTGCAAAAAATTAATGCAGGGTATAAAAACTGGTGATCAATGCGGTTGAGGCATGAGGCAAGCTTCAACTAGATGCCTGATGCCTGCTGATGGCTTTTGCTGTATGCTGATGATGATCCAATCGACTGCAATTCGAATGCGCGCATGGAAATGATTTAATCAATTGAATGATTTTCCCTCGGCACGTTGAGAAATCTCCCAATTGATAGTCAAATGCGCAGCTCAAATGAGTTCAATTGCCGGGTTAGCCGTCAGGCGAATAATGGTTGGTGGGGAGGCGTAACTGCTACAGCGGCAGCTCAATCCGGACGTAGGCGTGCCGCGTGTGCCACTTTTGATACACTAACAAAGTGGGTATTATAAGTTAAACGTAAACGTTTGGTGACAAGACTTTTTCACTTATAAAATTTTCCAAACAAATTCTTGAGCTATTTGGTTAAAAATTGATCGATTTATTAGAAAATAAAAAAGTGTTCGCGTTAGAAAGGGTATTAAATGTAAATTATAGATTAATATCAACTGTTTCTAAGTGTTTTGTTTGCATTAATTGATTAATAACAATTCGTATTCAAGTTCAAAGTAGTTAAGAATAAGAACTGCAATTTTTTAAGTGTTTGTAAATATTTAAATAACAATTTCGACATCAATTTAGAATAGAATATTTTCCAGTATTTACATTTTTTAAAAATGCAACTTGTTTTTTGGTTTTACAAGTATTTAATTTGAATTCGTTTAAATTCAACCAACTACGTATACATTTTCACTCTAGCAATAAATTAATTTCCACTTGTTGGCCATGTTCAACTGTCTCAACTGGGCCAACAAAGAGGTTAAGAAATTTTGCACCGAGACACAAACTGAATACAATTAAAATAGTCTTGCCATTGCAATCTGTTCAAACCAATTTGTAGTTAGCTGTATATTCGATTTGTACTTTTGCCTTGGGTGTTTAGTTCAAATTTGCTCATTGGGCAAACAGTTCGAATTGTTGCCAAGCTTTGTAGCTATGCTAAATCCAATATGCGAGTTACATGAACATCTTATTGAGTCGAGAATCGAGAATAGGTTAAATTTAAACATGACTCTAACTTAAATTATGTTTGCAGCTCTATGAATTCTAGCAATAAATGCCCCAAATATTTTGACACGCAGCTGATTTTGAATCCTCTCTTGTCTTAAGGCTGTCATAAACTAACTGACAGCAGCGTGTTTTGGGTATTTAGTTGTACGCAAAACTTGCTTCAAGCTTAAATTACCTGTCTTGGCTGTCATTTTCAGCTAAATACCTAAACAGTTGTGTTGTGGGCCAAGTTATTGTTTGAATTGAGCTAGAGGCAAGTAATTGCTCTACCATTCGGGTATTGTTACATTGTACAAACGAAAATAATTGGAATCAGCCAGAAGATATTCCATAAAATACAAAAACACTTTCATTTCTTTATGTTTTATTAATATTATTTAATTACTTTTTGCATTACAGTACGACCTCGCTCAACGCAACCCTCGATAAAGCGCAACACCAAAATTCTTAACTTGAAAAAAATTTACCTCATTTTACGCAACTTTCTAAGAAAATCATACAAAGTACAGACTACAATTTTTAATTTGATCAAAAACTTAATAAATTAAAGTGAAATCCTTGCAGATAAACTCGATTTACTTTGATTTAAATGATAAGAAAATGCATCTACTTTTGGAATTAGGTCTCGTAGCCAACAAAAGATTATCCCTCGGTTTTCGCAAGTACCTCAATTTTCGCAACAGGCCAAATTCTAATAGGTTGCGTTAAGCGAGGTCGTACTGTATTTACATAATTTTTGTGTTCAATTCACTAAATGATTATTTATGTTCAATTTATAGATAACAGTTAATCGAGAGCTTTATACTGAAAATTTGATGGGTTGAAGCATAGATTTAATCACGACTCAATGCCAATTGCACTAATGGCAGCACCTTTATCGACGACAAGTCAGCCAAAATGGCTTCAATGCTATCCAGAGATGACACCTGCATAATGCTGTCCTTACGAAAACTCAATATAATGATGGCAAACAGCGGCAATATCTCCAAGCTATCATAACCGAGTATCTGTTAAGTTTAAATGTTTTTTGAGTAAGGTTTTCAAACAGTTGCTATGAAAGTCTTACCAAATCCCACAATACCAGCAATTGATCCGGTGGCAAATGGCCGGAAAAACCTCGCATTAGCCATTTGAAAACCACACGTAAGCTATACAATAAAAAGAAAGAACAACCAATAATTAAAGTTATATTCATTAAAGTAGTATTTAGTTTAAGAACTTACGGTTGTATTTGCAGTTCACGAAAATGTGACCACAATTGTGGTTCGTAGGTTTGGAGTAGCTTCTCGAAGAGCAAACACAGACTTACAATACCCTGTGGATGTGTATTGATTGTTGTCAGACGATGGCAGTATCGTATATAGAAAGCTCTGAATGCATAATACAGGCACACGGGCGAATCGTACAGATAGCAAAAGGGTGCTGCAAACATGCAGATGCCATGAAAGGGTACCACACCCGATGGCGGACCCTCATAGGTCTTGCCCTTGACGGGAAATGTTTCGTAATCCACACAATTGGCAATTTCTGTGTCGCGTGAAAAGCACAATAGAACCTGATAGAGCACGTCCTCGAACACAAAGTATTGATCATCGTTTGAGGCCGTCAACTGTATGTCCTTAAAGACAAGTTTGTCCACAATGTGATCGGTAGTCCATACGGTGTTACGTAACTTTTGCCAATTCTCAATGTCCTGTTTGAATCGAGAAATCTTTTGGGCTTTTTTCTTTTAAATAGTTTTCTTCATTTCCAACACTTACATAATCATGTAGCCTGCTATCCAACACTGCAGACCAAAGCGCACCGCGATACGGTACTGGTGTACAGCCCCTTTTTAAGTATTGCTGACACATTGGAGCATGTCGACTATCCAAAATGCGTTGACATAGCACAGATATGTCGGGCAAACTATAATGTTCACTACGCAGCAGATCCGCATAATGGGTACGCAATTCGAACAGATTTTTAACGGGCAAGGCAATGTGCGAGAATTCCCATTGTGGTATTTGACTGCAAAATGGTTTTTGTAAAATTATAAATTACTTAAAGTGAGAAAACCCAGTTAAGTACTCTGTTTTCTCGGTAGGCCTGGTTGGACCCTTAAGCGAAATTAGAACTTCCAATAAATCCTTGGGTGCATATACCGGGCGATAGTTTGCAAGATCTGTAAAATTTAACAGTAATATTTGCTGTACTACACAAAAATTAAATATTAATTAAACTAAAAAGCATTGAAATAGTTGAGCGGAACTTTTTCACATACCGATTTATTATTAAAACAAAAGTGTTGGATAATTTTTATTAAATTTAATTTATTCTAAGCTCACCCATGTTGTAGTTACTCAGCTCGTTCCATTTGGCTATAAAATCCTCACGATCGGCGCTGATGCGTGGCTGGCCGTGTAACGGTACTTTAAGCTCACCGCACATTGCATTGAGACTTTTGCGAACACGTCGATCCCAAAGAACACCAGCACGCTTTAAATAGCCCAACGGATCGCTCTGAGAGGGTTTCTAAAGCACAGCAAGCAATCTCTTATACAAATAAATAACACTCTTCGAAATCCAAGAACTTACTGTTACTGATTGCGTGCTATCCACAACATCAAGCCGTTTCAAGCGACTGCGCACCAAATTATAAATCATATTACGGATTTCGGTTTCCAGGCCCGCCGCTTTGATGGCATCCTCGAGCGTATTGCGCATATCGTTCTTATCGACACTGGGACTCGCCGCCAGACGCTGCAGTTCGTTGTAGATGGGCTCATAGCATTTGGTACTTTTAATCGCCGTTATAACTTTGGCTGTCATATGGTGTATGCTACTACCATCCTGTAGCTCCTCCATGACTGCTTGTTCACAGGACTGTCTGTGTGGTTATGCTGCTGCTGCTACTGCTGCTCCTATAATAGCCGAAAATATTTAAAAACAGTCGCTTTGACTTTTATCGATCAAACTTTGCAACGATTGCTTTTGATTTCTATGAGCATATGAATTTTTCCTTTGTGTGTGTGTGTGTTTTGAAGTAAAAAACAAACTTTATTAAGCGCTTCATAGTTACGGAATGCAATGAACCACTTGTTTGGCAGTTTCGCCATCGCAACGGATGTATTAGAATTGCACAAACTATAACAAACTTTTTAATTAAGGTGTTCGAGTTGCAAGTTGTGTGTGTTTGACAGCAGCAGCGTTATCGATAAACAGCTTTATTGTATGAAGCTATCGGTAAACAAAGGTTTCATAGCAACGAGCTTTCGGGTGTGGTTAATAAATTAAACTTTAAACCTTTGCTTTATTAAATAATTAGAGGGAGAACTAAATTATTTTAAGTTCGTATGCGTTCTGAAGCCTTTTAACAATTGCTCAACCATAAAATCACCCAAATAAGTTTTATGCTTCAAACTGCGATCCAAGTTCTCAAAATGTTTACCCTTTGCAAACGGTGCATTGCTGTTTGTATCCAGAAAGTAGAGGCCACGCGCAACTGGCGATACGTGATAGCCAAGCACCTCAAATTTATCTAAAGGCTTACACGTGCCATTCACAAAAGAAATCATATCTTCACAGGGAAAGCTCCAAAAGTTCTCTGTCGAGAACATAGATTCAGCATAATAAACGGCTGCTCGTTGGTGATAGCATGCATGGGTTGTTACTGAAACAAGAGAGCGATAGAGAGAGAGAGCGTTAGGATAATGAATTTGTTATGCATACGGGCTTTCGATTTTCTAAGCTTAAGCTTATCTAATTTCCCAACTCACAATCGTTGATGGGTCCACAATTTGGTTGCGTAATACCCATGTTGGGATAAAAATCGATATGCCCCATCGGCTGCAATTGTCCATGTACGAACACATCCGTATGTATGATATCCACAAAGTCCGCATCGCTTGCATCTAGTTGCTTCTCATTTTCCGCATTTGGATAGAGTAATTTAGCCGGATCAAGACCCGTTATGTGACCCACTCTCAGCTTAAGCTCTTTCATATGCTTGGCCACAAAGTGAGCCAAAGTAGCGCCCAAACCTGAACCGATCATGTGCAGATTTTGTGGCAACAATAGCTGATTGTTCATCAGATGAGCCAAGAACTGGGCAACACATCGGCCCACATATGGTAAATTATGTACCGCTTCTGTATAGCAGGGCTTGGCCACTAGTTTGCCATAGTCGACGGTTAAAATGTTCAGATGGTTGAAGGACATCAATTGGTTGCGTACATCATAATTTGGCGTCGTATTACGATGTCCATCGTAGTCATGCAACAGAACCTTAAGCGGCGTCGCAACATCAAAATCATGTTTGAAAGCCGACACATTGAATTGATGTCCGTACGGTTCGTGATGGCTATAAGAAACAAAAGTTTGCCATCTACGATAAGAATTGAGCTATTCTTCCATGCTACTATTCTTACCTATACAGCCAAAAGGTAATATTTGGATTGGGACACGTTTCATTTAGCAGCTCAAAGCATTCAGGTAAAGGTTCATCTTCATCTTGAGCAATAATCAACTTGAAAGCTAATGAACCTGTTTAAAATATTTTAAAAAGATTATTTAACTATACCCAGTTTTCGATTATGACTAACCAAAAAGCAGCAGCAGCAGCAGTTTCAACATTGTACTAAACAGAAAAGCTAACAAATCTTTACTAAAAACTTTTCTTTTAATATAGCTTGATTTTAAAAAGAAACTATTATCGATGCCGTGTAACTAATTTGTTAATTAACTGAACGATGACCGTATAAATTAAATATACTACATATTTGTAATAGGCTCTTCGTAGTGACTGCCCGACTACCTTAAAGGCACTGACAAAATGGTAAGAATCTATAACTTATCATAGGTGAATTATTAGATTTACTGTAATCGAATACATTTAATGCCAGCTGCAGTTTTAAAATATTTAAATTTTTTTTTTTAGAAAATAAATAAGAAGAATTTGTTGCTATAAAAATAATAATTATTTTAATGCATCACAAAAAAAATCCCAAAAAATATTTATTAATATTTCCAAATTTTTTTTCTGTTACTATAATTTTCAACAACGTCAATTAAACTTAAAAATTAAATTATATTACAATTCTTATATTTGTAGTAAAGTCTTATAACATTAAATAAATACTTATTCACAATCATCATTAATTTGTGTACCTAAATTTTTTTTATTGTTTATATACATTTTGTTAGAACCTCTTTCAGGTTCCGACTGAATCTTTTTTGTACTAACTTTATTAAAACACATGTGTTAACCGTTTAACTACAAAAAAGTTTTCTTTTAATTTGCTTTCAATTAAACTGATTATTATAAAAGTTAAGAAAATTCTATAAAAGCTTACAAATGAAACGCAACGCATTCAGTCTATAAGTTCAATTAATTGAATGCAGAATGTATTTTTGCAAAAAACTTGTTTTATTGGTACTAGCTGTGTGGCTAGTGATTTTTGTATTTGGACAAAATGAAGCATATGCCAGGAGAAGAAATCGTCATACCACAAAAAAACCCGAGCAACTTAAACTTTATTTAATGAATCCAACAACCAATTTAACTCGGGTATTTACCATAATCAGATTTTGAATAACTCAAGCTTTAAATTTTCATCTCACAGTCAGACCGTTTAAGAATGAATGATAATTGTAAGGGCATTGGCGCGAAATGCTCGTATGCTGAGGAATGTTGCACGCTTGCATGCTTGAAAAGTTATCGAGCTTGTGTTCACGTTAAAATAGTTGATTATAATTAGGGAAAAACTCTTGTAAATTTATTAATGGCGTTCATTTTGAATATTTGTATGAGCTTAAAAAATGTCAAACAATAAAGAAATGTTTTAAGCAAAATCTTGCTTTCAGGTTTTCTTTTGTATTTTGTTCTTATATATTTCGGCTGCTTCCAATCTTAACGGTTCTTCGCTTTCTTTGATTACATTAACCATCAGACTTAGCAAAAGCAATAATAATATTTTTATAGACTGCTGCTTTTAATTATTGTTCGATTTTAGTCTAACTTGCACTTAAGAGGCACAAAAAAAAAGAAAACAGATGCTAAGAGTTTAAAGATTTTTGAAAAGAACCACATGTGAAAAGGAAAATTAATTTTTAATGCAGTATTTTTTGAAAATAGTTTGAGTTCTGACAAAACGATGACTGCCGTTAGATTTTATGATAATTTTATTATTTTTTTAAATATTTCACAAAAGTAACAAGTGAAAATCGTGTTAAGTGTGGAAAGAACTGCGATCTTAGGTTGTGATTGAAAGTATAGCTATAAGTAAGCAGATATTTATTGATTCAATGGCAACTAGTACGAAGGGATGATTTAAAATCAAAGTTAAGATTATAAAATTACAGAATATAAACAAAGAATTCGATTTAAATATAAAAAAATTAGAAAGTTAGGTTAGATAAATTTGAAAAATTATTGTTCTGGAAAACTCAACAAAAAAAAAAGTGTTCCAATAATTGTTGCATGGATTGGTAAAAACCCAGAAAAACTCCAATCCGACCAGATATTTTTAGTTTAATTATAGTGGTAAAGCTCATAATTAACACAACGCCATTCCCACCTTAAGCATTGACGAAAGCAACAATCTTCGGCCCGAATGCATCTCGCCCCAATTCCTTTGCAGACGTCCCTAAATTCCATCTGTTGGCTCTGTGTGAAAATTCAAGATTTAGATAAAAATATATTTTTGTGCATATAAAACGCTTTCAAACCGCTGTCAAATTTGTAGAGGGCCTTAGTACTTCATTTTTGATTGTCCTTCTGCCAGAAACAATCCACATGCAGATTACAAATATTATAATTCGTATAATCTTTTGCATTTTCAATTGAGTTGCTTTTTCTACTAACTACAATTACAGAATCGTCAAGCTTTTATAGGCTGAGCTGAGTTTAAAAAAAAGAAGCAGAAGTTAAAGTAAGAAACTTAATTTGAAACAAATAATCGAATTCCTAAAATAATTCTTTCTTGAACAAACTTTGTAACTTAAGTTGCGAATGTCTGATAAGGATTTGTTGCAGGTAAAGCGTTCAACATGAAGCACGCAACATGCTCGATGCCATTGCGAACTCCAAACATTTTATCTGAGTTCGCCTCAACTGATGCAAAATTTCCCACTTTTATGCTATAAATTTGCTCTGCGCAACCTTGCAACAACATTTGCAACAGCAGGCAACATGCTAACATTTTAGTCCACTGCGGTTTCTGAACTAGAGCAGCCCACAAAGCGGATGATTAATTTTTGATTACGAGAATAAATGATTTTTTAATGCTTCAACATATTTTATATCAAAATTTACTCTTTTTTTTAAATTTGATTTAGTATGGAATAGTATATGATTTTTTAACATAACAGCTAGGTAAATGTATTTTTCCAGTGTATGGACATATTTTGAAACTTCTTGTAAAGATCTGTGGTCACTTGACCAGCCCCAAAATGTAGGCAACATAAAATGCAAATATGCACAAAACAGATGCAAAAATACTGCATAAATATCCGATAAGAAATCTACTAACTTCGATATGCTTGTTACCTATTCTTCTCTATTTTTGTGATATATTCATAAAAATAAACAGCTGTTGTAGCTTATTTTCATTTTTCGTTGCAAATATTGCAAATTTTACACAGTTGCGAGTATGTAAATTTGTACGGCTTATTTAAGTTACTTTTCTACTGAAAATATGGCTTGGAATATTTTTAACACTGCAACTAGGAATATAACAAACCAGTTTGACCTTTCTTTGTGGTAATTGATTCGGGGTTTGTTTATTTTTTGGGTTACTATCCTAATTAGAATCTTATCTTAAGTAGAGTCAAATACGACACCATAAAAACGCATTGCAAAGCTCCAGCACAAATTACACACACACAAAGATTAATTTTGTTCGATTTGATACTAGCAAAACATACCAAAACATAAATGTAAGTTTGTTGCCATTGCTGGTTAATTTATGTATTTCCTTTTGATTGCAGTGCAGTGGTGGAAATTGAAAGTGACAACGCAACAATTGGACTGCAAAGCGTGCAGAATACAAAATAAGAAATTCTATGATTTGAAAATGAAGGCAAACGTCTTAAATGAGCAACAGCAGTAGCTAAGATGAAATCTGATTAACTTGCTAAGGAATCATTATTAACAAAAGCAGCAACTTTATCATATCTCTCTTATTTCCGGTATGCAACGGGGAGCATCTCTGGTTTGGCCACAGGCACAACAACAGCAACAACCCATTGATAATACAGTGTTTGCGGATATTGTGAAAAATGCCACTAGCTGAATATGAAAATTGCTTGCTTATTTTTCAAGCTTATTTGAAAAATATTTGTAAACGGAGCATTTCCACTTTCTGCACTTTTTCCTAGAAATATTGGCAATGTTTATCCATATCCTTTTGCAATTGTCTTCGCCTTACAACAAATCTTTTACTCGCTTTGTATTTGCTGCTTGCAGTTTACTAAATGTCTCTTGAATGGGTTCAACGGTAGCGCCATCTAGCGTTGAGCCCAGGCACATTTGTTCCTATATATGGAACAAAAAATAAGAAAAAACCAAAAACGGAAATACTACAAAACTTTGCAGAGCGCGTAAGTTTCTTTTGTCAAACTAACGCTAGCGTGTCGAAATTCTATTTTTTCCCCGAATTTTCTTTTTAACTTTCCAAGTTCCTTATCACAATTTTCCACATTTTTCACAGGCACTCGCCGGGGTTTTTTTCATTGCACTGTTTGTTTTGCGTTTCCATTTTGTTGCGTTTTTTTGGTTTTTTGTGCGAAAACTTTGAATGCTAAGCGCCTGGCAGCGACTTCAAGTGGCCAGGAAAAACTATGCGAGTGTGCTTAAATTTAAGCTAAATAGTTCATAAAAGCTGTGAGAAATATTAACTGTTTGGCGACGATGAAAAGTTAATTTCGAGGTTAAGTTTATTTAAAAAAAAAAAAAATATGACTAAGAAAAGCAGCGTCAAAAATAGTCTTGAATAAAAACTAAAGTTAAATAAAAATTCTTCCACTTATTATAGTATGAAAAAACAAAAAAAAAATAATAAAAAGAATAGAAAAAACATACACAAACAAGTAGAAACGTTGCAGTCGGACCCACCCGACTGCGGTATACTCGATACCAGTAGTAAAACAGATTAAAAGAGAGCTGATTGCAATGGTGTGTGGATACGGCAGGGGTGTACGCTGCCTCAACGATTGTCTGGTGCAGATGGGGATGCCAAAAAGCTATCTTCCTTCTAAATTTGGTGACTCTAGCTCAAAGTTTGTTAAAGGTAGGGGCTGGGGCGGTATGGGGGCGTGGCATCAAAATTTTTGCTACAGATCTATGTATCATGTCAATAGCTATCCTCAAACCGAATTTGGAGACTTTAGCTCAAACTTAGTAGAATATGGTGGAAGGGGGGCTGGGGTCTGGGGGCTGGTATGGGGAGCGTGGCGTCCAAAGTTTAGCTGCAGATCTATTTATGATGTTAATTGCTATCCTCATACCAAATTTGGTGACTCTAGCTCAAAGTTAGTAGAATATGGTGGAAGGGGGGCTGGGGGCTGGTATGGGGGGCGTGGCGTCCAAAGTTTTGCTGTAGATCTATTTATGATGTTAATTGCTATCTTCATACCAAATTTGGTGACTCTAGCTCAAAGTTAGTAGAATATGGTGAAGGGGGGCTGGGGGCGGTATGGGTGGGGCCGCCATCCAAAATTTTTGGGTTTCTTCATCACCAATCTTGGCATCAAATTTGGCGTCTCTAGCTCAAAAAATGTGGAAAATATAGGCGTTTTTGATTTCAAAATGCAGGGGGCTGGGGAACGGGGGGCGTGGCTCCAAAACTTTGATGCAGTTTTTTGACGATCGTTAATAGCTATTTTCCTACCAAATTTGGTGACTCTAGCCTAAACGCTTTGGAAAATACACGCATTCCCGTTTTTAGTGAAGCATTGGGGCGGTTTGGGGCAGCTTGGGCAGTATGGATTGGCGTGGTATCCAAAGTTTTTATGAAATTTTTTTGGGGGTTATAATTACCTATTTTGGCACAAAATTTGGTGGCTCTAACTCAAAAACTGTAAAAGATGTAAGCATTTCTGTTTTTACACTGCGGGGGTGCTGGGGGCTGAATGGGTGGGTGGGGCTCCAAAACTTTGATGCAGTTTTTGGGGGATCATTACCAGTTATCTACCTACCAAATTTTGTGACTCTAGCTCAAACACTATGGAAGATACACGCACTACCGTTTTTAGCGAAGCTTTGGGGTGGTTGAGGGCGGATAGGGCAGTATAGATGGGCGTGGCATCCAAAGTTTTTATGAATTTGGTTGGAGATCGTCAACACCTATCTTGGCACCAAATTTGGTGGGTCTAGCTAAAAAACTGTCGAAGATATAGGCATTTTTAGTGTTAAACTGCGGGGGGGCTGGGGGCGGAATGGGTGGGCGTGGCTCCAAAATTTTTGATGCAGTTTTTTGGGGATTGTTAGTAGCTATTTTCTCTCCAAATTTGGTAGTTCTAGCTGTAAGGGCTTGCGAAATAGCTTGGATCTATCGATTTTGCGTTATCGAGTTTATCGATTTGCCAGCCTCCTAGTTATCGTAGAACTCCAATCTTGACACTTTAATTTACTATGCCATAGATAAAGAGATTTGCAAAGTTTGAAGTCTCTAACTTGAAGGGTGTGGAAAAAAGTTGCGAACATACAGACGGACAGACGGACAGACGGACAGACGGACGGACGGACAGACACCATGACGGACATTGCACAAACCCAATATACTCTTTACCTTCGGTATCGAGTATAAAAAGAAACACGTGTGTTGCGACCGAGAAAAGTAGTTAGATCCTCTTTGGAGCCTGTCAGCTCCAACTGCAAGTTAATATTTATATCCTTCACGGTTTGTGCACATGACGAAAAACGCAGTGTAAGCGAATGACAAATTGGACAAAGCACTGCAAGCTGCAGACGTTGTGGCATAAAAACCCGAGTGCCACGGCCTACAAAGCCATACGTTGGCATAATTTTTTATTTTTCACTTTTACTTTGCCTAACTGACAATAAAAGTGTGCAGAAACCTGATGCGAAATTAAAAACTGAAAATAAATGATAAAATAATAATCTAAATAAATGTTTATTAGAAAAGAAATATGTCAGGTTTCAACTGATTTTATCGATAACAAAAAACAAAATTTGATCTGTGAAAATTTCATCAAAGCAGGCTTTTCATCAATTCGAGTTATTTCTACTTGTCAAGCTAATAAGACAAAAGTCTTATAACTTGTTAGCTCATCAAACAGTTAGCACTAAACTTCGATTCAGAAAAAATCAAAAAATAATTTGGTTTATAAAAACTCAAATTTTAATTTTCCTGACTGTGTCAAAAAGCGATTAATCAAAGAAAAAAAACTTGTAAGTTAGTTGCTTGCACGCTCAATAAGTAAGTTTCTCATTATCAAACATTTAAAAAACTTCGATTGTATTTTTAAAATTCAATAGCGTAAACCATTTGAATCTTGCTGATAAACTGCATCATGGCGGAGAGCTACAATAAAAAAGAAAACAGTGAATATCTGCCTCCCTTTTTGGGCGGTTTGGCTGACGAGATCTTTCTGAATTACTATCAAAACGTTCCAATGCAAACTGTTTTTGAAGCGGACCACCCTTTGAATCAGCCGCCTCAACTGGACATTTTTGAAGAGGATCGCCCGTTGCTTACGCCTCAACAAGCGAATAATGGCATTTTGCACTTGCACAAGCCCATTTGCAAACCTTTGCAAGTGCCAACACGAGTTTTCGGTCCCTGGATACGCGTGAAGTTGGCTGCGCCATATCTGCGCATGCCACTGTTCATGATGTTCGCCAAACTGGGCGTTCTGAAGAACCTGCGAGCCTATGACGATTGCATTTATTTGCTGTACGAGAAACCGGAGCAAGCACAGAGTGCAATAAGTCACGCCCGACTGGGATTTTTCTATAGGTGCGAGAAAGTGTTGCCAATTTGTGATTACGTCGAGGAGACACTAATCATGAAGTTGGACAAAATGCACAAAATATCAAGATATCCCTACGAACGCGAAATAGCTCATATAAATGCGTGCAATAATACGGAAGTGGGTACCAATGAGTCCCAATTCGAAACTCTTAGAACTATTATGCCAAAGTCAAATAAGTGCAAGTCAAAGGGTCGAAAGGCATTAAAGGAACAGCCAAACGATTTGACTCTCGTTTTGACTTGTTGGATCAATCGCATTATTGAGTGGCTTAAGCTTATAATATTTCTCTAATGGCAATAATTTGTCGTTTTTTGTTATTTTAATAAACAAAAAATTAAATAGAGGGTAAATAGCGTTGGGTGCTATTTACTCTACACTATTTGTTATTAACAATTCATTAAATTTATTAAAATATTTCTAAAATTTTGAAAATTAAAGCATTAATTTAATCTTTGCCGTAATTTTTTTCTACTTATAAAGAAAATACCAGCCATTTTTTTTATCACAATATTCGTTTGCTCTCTATGCAGCAAATGCAGGACACAAAAGTGGAACAGGAATGCATTGGAAAACCGGAACTAGACATTCAGTTGCGGGTATTCTGTGGCAAGTCTCGAGGACACGCGAATGCTGACCAAACCAGTGCGTTGCAACATTGTGACATTTTTAATGGGTACCACGATTCAGCGTCGACCTATCTGCCACATGTTCAACATGTTACATTTAGGTGAGTTTAAACTTTATTAAATTTGTCATTTGAAAATGTAACTAAACACACTTGCCACATGCAGCCAGTACTTGAGCTCAGACATTTTATGGACTTACTGAACCATGAATATTTGTAGATAAGATAGTATGTGGTTTGTGTAACAATTAATACGTTTGCTTTAATTTGTGCGCTTAAAAGTATGCTGCATACATTTTTAAAGTGAACCAAACTTGTTTGTGTTTACCCAAAAACCTTTATGGAAACCATCTGCGGGTAGTATTGGGCGCCATCGTGCGTGCTGAAAATAAATATAGTGCGAGTAAATCGGCCCTAAGCCATATTGAAAAACATGAAACACAAGCCGAGACCAGCAGCCATCGAAGAATAAATGTCAAACATTTTGACACGCATCACTGAGATATTCTGCCCATTTTTCAAGCATTGTTTTTCCAACTATTTTGTGTGTGCATGTGTGTGTGTGTTTTTACCGTATACGCTCGAGTGTCCTTTTCAATCAAGTGGACAAGCAACTTAGCAGTCTGCTTCGCTTGACACTTTTGTTTTTTTTTGTTTTTCGGTAAACAACTTCCAATTTTTATTTTTCAACTTGCATTATTGAAGACACTTTAATTAACGTTTGTTTGTTTATTTAATACACATAAATATATATATATAAACACGCAAATATATTTGTAGTTGTGTTACATTGTGGACATACTACAAAAACTTTATTGCATTATATATGCATACATAAATACAAATACATATACACATTACAATTGCAATGTTCATTTGGTTTACAACATTTCATTGATATTTGCATTGAACAAAAACAAAAAAAAAACAAAAGTTACACTTACAAATAAAATCTAGCATTGATATTTGGCAATGCTTTATCTTTAATAGTATTATATGTATATATATTCATATAAAAAAGTGAATTGTAAATCATATACACATTTATAAAATATCTACGATAAGGCAATTTTTTTTTTTATTTTTGTCCCCTAAAATTTGCAGTTAGGGACTTACAATAGTACTATTTATGTTTCTTTTCTTAACTTTTCTTATATTAACACTTAGATGGTTTTGTTATTTGTTGGTATAGTTGTTTGTGTTTTTGAGTGTGTGTGTGTGTGTATGTTACACGTACACGTCAAATATTAAAGCTATTAAATTAGAAATAAAAATTTGCTTACAAATAAGTACATGGTATGTGCGTTTAGTGTAACTTCAACATAAATTATTGGCTATATATGTAACTAAAAACGTTTCGCTTTTCGTATGCCATTTGAATATTTAACAAAATCTTGTTCAAAAACAAAACAATTTAACGTACAATTAATATACAATTTAGAGTGCTGTATATTTTTTAAATGCACTTGCAAAAGTATACATCAATTGTAATTGGCATAATTTGCCATTATTTTTTATATATCATATATGATTATAGTTTCGTATATATGTTTGTATATTGTTTTCTATTTTGTATAAGATTCATTTTTTTTTTTTCAATGCAACATGGAATTTTGGCTTATAAAAGACGAAAAGCATTTTATAGGTCTGCGGCATTATTATTAATATCGATACGAGTTTTTATGCAACCGACGCTTTGCTGCCGCCCGCATGCATCAACACCAAGGAGCCAACCATGGCAACCAGCGTTCGATCCAGCCAAGTAACCGGATTGGGATATAGAAAGCCGCCCTCATAGAAGCCCAAATGACCGCCATGTGCCACCTCCACATAAGCTGATTTTTGGCGAGTAGCTGTAATAAGCAAAAAATATAAATTTAAAATCATTATTATAGTAAAAATAAATTTAAAAAATAATTTTCTCAATCTCGCAGCCGGTAGGATTCGAACCTACGCTCCCAGAGGGAATCTGATTTCTAGTCAGACGCCTTAACCGCTCGGCCACGGCTGCTTGTTGCTTACCCAACAGCAATGTGCCTACTTGTGCTACGTTCGAAAACCACATGTTATCATAACAGAACGAAGCACGTAATGTTACGATTAAAACTCACTTAACATTTTACGATACGATGACAATAATGTTATAGTATGAACTTACTTGCATATTCCCGGATTGGAAGCAACAGATCAACCGGCACCAGCGGATCATCTTTGGCATTGATAAATATCATTGGCTTCTCAATTGTATCGAAATAGAAAATTGATGAGCTCCACTTGTACAGGTCGTTTGTCGATGCAAAGTTGTAAACACGTCGCGTATAAGCCTCATCTAGTTCCGGTAGTGTTGCAGCAGCAATAATGTCACGCTCGTTAAGATTGTGGCGCGCCTTTACCTCATCCGACAGGAGTACATGACGATGACGCAAAATAATGCTCTTCACATTCTCAGTCATGATGTACAAATAGAAGCGACGGAAGTTTTGCCAATTTAACAGCCATTTGGTGCCCCTAAATATATAAATGAAAACTTAATGAAGTTGTGCTTAACACAAAAATTAAAAAAAAAAAACGGTACTTACTCAACTGCATTGTAGCCCTGGCATATAGAGATGCCACCAATGACACTATTTGGTTTTGTCTTTTGCATTTCGCCCATATATTTGGTTACAAGATTGCCACCCAGACTAAAGCCAACCGCAACAATGCGAGTCAATTTATACTTTTGATGCAAATGTTCGACCATGGCAGCAAAATCCTCTGTATGCCCGTAGGTAAATATTCGTGTCGAGGTCACTTGTACGGTGCGAAGGGCGCCAATGTGATTCATGACGGCACAGCGATACCCATTACACTGAGCCAAATGCACAAATGTACGTATATAAACTGATTCCGAACTATTCGCAATGCCAGGACAAATCGCTACAGTTATGTCATCTAAAACAAATATTATAAACGTTTAGTTAATTAATTTATGAACTTTGTGGATAACAACTTACCCTCCTGTTCCTTGAGTGGCTGGTACAAATCATATGTTAAGGTCGAGCCATCCGGTAGGGAGAGATAGACACGTTCGCCCAAAGGCCAGGGGCAACGAACACGGCCAACAATGCTATGCAATACGGTCTGAACATGTCCACTGAAACCCCAAAGGCGTGGCGGTATATAACTGAAAAATACAAAGACATAAACGTGTGAAAATTTATTCCGTTTACACAAACTTCAATGAATAATAATATTATAAAAACAAACTACTAACTAACAACTGTTGCATCTTAACAGTGTTATAATGCTTACAGCTGTCTGTTGTCTAGACGCTAAATACGTTGGTCGCTGTCAAACTAACACAAGCATCGGTGGTTCAGTGGTAGAATGCTCGCCTGCCACGCGGGCGGCCCGGGTTCGATTCCCGGCCGATGCAACTTTCTTTTTAATATTTTTTTTTTCTATATTTTAATATTTTACAATCTAGATATTAGGAAGCAACAATGAACAAAAAAAATAAATAAATTCTGTGAACATATTAAATTCAATTGAATTGTAGACATTGTTGGATGTAGTTGCTGCAAATAAAACTAATGACAAAGCAGCTTATAGAATCAAATCAATTGAACTCAATTGAGTAACAACAAAAATCAGCACCATTGTTTTCAGACGTGTGCAAACACGTGCAGAAACTGCCCCCGTTACTCATTCTAACGGCACGGTGCACGTACATACGATTTTCCCCTTTTCAATTAGTATCAATAAAATGTGTTGCGTGTTGGATTTGGGGACAATTATTCAAATGGGAATATTCACAGCTGTTTTGTTTATTTAGTCGGTGCATGATTTATAATTTATGTATGCATATGTACAAGCACGTAGGAAAGTTAGATCAATAGCTTTTAAATATTAAGCCATGTGTCACCTGCGAAAATTCTCATTCTGATTCCAAACAATGATTTTAAATTAATCAAGCACTCGTATGCAGATGACTCATCTTGTGTGTAACCCATTTCTTACCCACTCACAAAACGAATGAGGGTAAAAACAACAACAACAAAAACAAAAACCCTATCCTAAGCTCGTTTATTGAGAGAGGATAAAGAGGAAAAAAGATTTCAAGAGCAGCTGCTGCTGTGGTTGCTGTTAATGAGTTAACTTTGCGCTCAATGCGCTTACGTAATCTTTGTTGTCAAACAAAAGCGGCTAAATGCCTGTTCGTTCGGCTGGCAAAGCGCCATATTAAAATACTAATAATCAAAATTTAAATACACTAAACAGGTAGTCGGCCGGCAACAAGCAACATAGTATGAATAGGTGAAAAAAAGTGTGACAAAGTTTTGCCGGTTTCTTTTTAATGAATACTTTCTATTCAAGAAACTGTCTGAAAACAGAAACAATATTTCTATTTACATTTTTATTTAAGTAATAATTAGCACATAATAAATACACATTCGTATAGAGAGCAGATAAGAAATAGAGTATTTATAACTCGAGCATTCCTACACACATTTGTATGTGTATAATTTCACTCTATTTGTTGTTGCCAAGGGATACTTTTATTCAGTTTCAAAGAGCTGCGTAATTATAAATGTATGTTTGTATGTTTTGCACTCTGCACCGTGTTCTTATCAACTACGTTTGACCGAAAGCAGACAGCTTATAAAACTTATAAGTCAAAGCGTGCTAACAAATATTGTTGATTTGACATAAAGTTTCACAAAGAATCGTTTCGTATGTCAATGAAAACAATATGATAGGTTTTGCAATAAAAAAATTGGTGAAAATTTTCCATTCGCGTTCATACAGTCACAAAAAAACGTTAGTCTACAGCGAATCTTATTGGCATACTATAAAAAAAGCAGAGAATGAATCATAACTTAATTTGTTTGCCAATTGAACTACAAAAAAAAGTTTATTCCGTTTTGTTAACAATAATACTATTAATTTTATAGGTATTTCAAATACCGAAAAAATGTGTTCATTAAATTCGATGTTAAATTAACTATCCGATGTTAAATTAACTATCGGTTAGTTCTTATAGAATAGACTGAAAATTCTTAGACTCAATTGAAGCTAGGCGTTACTGATATGGGATTTGCAAAAAGATAAGAACCATTGTACATAAATAAAGACACTGCAAATTAAAAGTTCTCCATGACAACTTGTACTATAGTATATATTGCTATATTGCAACGAAATGATCATACACATAGTTTTATTTTTTAATTAATTGACAATTTAGTTAATTAAATATAAAATGATAATCACTATAACTAACAGTGAACAATACCAACAAAAAAGTTTTGAATAGACGCCACTAATTGCGGCTAATGATTCATGTGGTTGGTGATTACTCGAACTTTGTGCATGCGGCGCTTCTATTAGTACAATTGTTTGTACACAAAACAAATTATGGACTATTACTCCGCGGCTATAACTTTAACCAAATTGCTAAATGCATCATATGACAACAACGTGTATCTGCTATATGATAATGATTAAATAAATTATCAAAGGAAGTAAGGAAACATCATTAAATTCATTGCCAAGATCAATGTTTGGCAAAATCACGGTAGTTATGAGAGTTGTCAGCTGTTAGCTAACATTTTGGAGCGGCTGTAATGTACTGAACAAAATTAACAGCTGAGCATCGTGCATGGAACACACACACACAGATGCTGCATAAAAACGAAAAGTGTGGGAGGCATAACAAAAACAACAAAAATGACGGCACTACACATCGATATTGGCAAACTGTATGTACATATGTATGTACAAATGGAATTTCACTACTTACGGTTCACGCAGCACCGGCGCTATTTTGTACAAGCAATCCAGAAACTGCTCATCGAGACACCAGACGCTCGGCTTTAGTGGCTGGCTGTGTACATTGAGTATGCGAAATAAAATGCACACAATAACGGCGACGAGCGTTAAAAAGGCGGTGGACATGTTTACAGTTCCGCACCTGTAGGTGTCGCTTTCAACCTCAAGGATGATGATAATGCGACCTTCAACCTTGTTGTTCAGATTGCGTATTTTAAACGTTTGTTTGTATCTTTTTTTATTAAACTCTGCGCCCTATGTGTTGTATCATATATAATTTTTAGTTACTTTTTTCAATTTGTATTGTGCACAGTTAGCTTACTGTGTTTTGCAGCTGTTAGGGCGTGTTTTAATACACACCCACGCCCCAAGCACTAGCCCACGCACGCACACACACACACACAAGTAGCGGCAATTGCCGCTGAGTGAACAAGAACGTACTTCAGGACTTTTGCGGTGGAAAATCGCAAGTATGAAAATCAATTATTTAATTTCACAGTTTTTCTTATCAATTGTAATAAGTTTGAAGCGATGTCAGTTTTGATTATATACTTTGTCCACGGTCCTCGAACGTCTGGAATTGTTTTTAACAAATTATGTTATTTTGCAGTCTCTGCTTAGCTCAAAATGGCACTGTTATACGTTTGTCATTTTTTAGCCTATTATGCCAATCTGTTATGCCAAACTGTAGCCGAAAATACTTATTTTTGAATAACTTCTTGATACGAGACACATTTTTAAGATTGTAAGGCAACTATTTATTATTATTTTATATCTTTCAAAGATTTACTCATTGACATAGGAAGCTAGATGTTCACATTTGAAGTCTTTCATCATCACACATCACACAATTCATTCCAAATAAGATTATTCTGGCCTGTAGTACTTTCGACAAATACGCCTTCGTCATGAAGATCATTGTTATCAATCCAATATGGCCAGCTTATTTCCATCGTTCTCCAAATTACCACCGAGTCCATGACACGTGCCAGCAGCCGCAATCCAAGTCAACGGTTCATATTTTTCTATCCAACTTTGTTAAATATTTAATGTTGTTCCCTTAACTTCTCTCAGATTCAATGAGTTTCCGTTCAAACACAGCGATTTATTCTTGTTAAAATGAGATCATCCACATCCCAGTTAACTTCTTGGCTGTTGACCTTCTTCTGCAATGCTGTCATGTGCTCTTAAACAAGCTTGACAGACTTAAAGGACTTTAAAGCTTTTTTAAATGAGTGCCACTAACAAAAGAATCATATACATATACGATAACACAAAAAAAATGCAATCGATAACGTTTATTTGGTATTTTGAACGATGCTGAAATGCATATCGATGATTTGTCATTCACTCAACAAGAACACGTATGTGCTCATCTGTATGTGCGTGCGCCAAAAGTCCAATGAAAAACTAGAGTTGAAGTTATGTGGCTGACCGGCAGCACATTTACACCATTCGCCGCTTGAATTACGTGAGTGCGCTGGTCTGGCAAAAACAGAGATGTTCAGCCAAGAAAAGCTAACAAACAATGCAATTCGATCGCATTACAGGTTATGTGTGGGAACCGCAGTAAAAAGACGCCAACAACACAAGCAACAGGAGCCCCGTTGCCCGGCGCATCAAGACACAAAGTAAAAATAACAGAAAGCATTCCAAGCAACGCATCAAAATGATGCCAATTTTATGCATATTCCTTGGACGACTGCTGCTGATGTGCATCGGTGTCTACGAGCTGCTGCAGCATGTCTATAATCGATTGCATGCGCTCGCTTCCAGGTCATATGACTACTGGCAATGTGATCAGCATGAGTTAGTTTTCATGTGCGCCGCTCTGAACGAGCTGCAAAAGTTGCCGCAGCATTTGGTGCTTGTCATCGCCCCAGACGATTTCTATGTGGATGCTGTGCTTCTCAAACGCATTTTTGGCTATGCGCAATTCGTTGGCATACCTTTTATCAGTATATACGATAAGCGTACTCCCAAAAATGGTTACGTGCACCTATCGAAATTCTGTCAATCGTCCAGCGATAACAGCGATAGACATTTTCTATGGCCGCCCAAACAAATTCAAGAACAAAAACAACATCTGTCGAATGGTTGTAAAACTGGCATAGCAAATGGCAAAGTCAATGGTTATGCGAGCAAAGGTCTGCATAACGATCAGCTCAAGGTGAGTAATACTAATACTAAGAATATGCATAGTACATAGCTTATCAAAAGCTTACCCTCATTTGTTGCAAGCAACTTTGACTTTATTTTTGTCGCTATACGCTATGCTTTTGTTATCTTTCGTTTTCATGGAAGTGTACTAGATAAGATGCCGGAACTTAATATTGGTTTCTAATCTAATCAAAAAAAAACTTCAACTGTTGCAGGTACATCAAATTGACAACGCTGATGGCCATGCGCTAATTGCCGATGTCTGTCGAGAGCTGTACGAAAGTCGAAAAAGACCGCAGGTGCAGTGCATGCTAAAGGAGCGCCAAGCACTCCACGATGGCATCAATGACATGCTGAACAAACGTTTGGGTTTTATTGTGCCGGAACCGGAGCTGGGAATTGTTTTCTCGAGCCAGACATGCACTTATGGTTTATTGCCGTGGCATGTGCGCTTTACCGAGTTTCATACACATCGAAGTGGATGTTACTTTAATGCTAAGTCCTTTGTTAAGATCCTGTATAAATATGCTCGCTGTGAACGGCGTTGGGGCAAATAGTAGTCTATTATTACGTGTAAAAAGTGGTTAATCTATAAATTTCCTAATCGGTTACATTATGTGCATAAAACTATTTTTAGCGACTTAAGACAAAATGTGAAATGATAAAAAACAAAAAATTCAGAGACAAGTGTTTATTATTCAGATAAAAAAACGAAATGTACTTGCCGAGCGACTTACACATGAAGCATACCAAATTGTGTTTTGCATAAATATTTTATATGTATGTGTGTGTGTGTGTGTGTGTTGTACTTAAAAGCTAATGTTAGATATGTATTTTGTAATTTGTTTATATATTTGGTTTTTGTTTTCGATACAAGATATACGTAATATGGCCGCTGAGTGTACTCTATTTACGCTCGGGCTGAGCGTGTCGCTTGGACAACAGATTCACATCAGTCAGATACTGATTCTTCTCGTTATTATGCGGATCCGAGCTGCTTGGCATGCGTTCATGTATCATTTGGAAGGAGTTGCGCAAATCCATCAGTGAGTCGGCCAGACCCTTCTTAATATTGGCAAATTCACTGGACATAAGAGACAACTTGCCCAGCAAGAAGTTCAAATTGTCGTCCATGTCGATCATGTGCTTCTTGGTCTCCTCCACTTTGCTGCTCAGGCCCATCATGGTGCTGAATGTGCTGTTCACATAGCCATCGTGACCAGCCTGCATGAGACCCAACATTTCGCGACTCTGGCCAATCTCGCTGGACATGATCTCGATTTGATGCCACACCTGAGTCAAGGCAGTGTCCACCAAAGTGCTCATATTGCGACTTGCCTCCTGCTGTGTACTGACCACCACATCGTCCAGTTCGTTGAAACGTGTCTTCACCAAACCCGTCAGTTCAGCCACCTGTTGCTCCAGCAGCAGACTCACCTTTTGCACAATCTGCAATGTGCCAAACTCAACCTTCCGCTGCGTATCCAGCACTACCTCCGAATTGGTCATCATAATGTTATTAAATTTACCCAACGCATCGAAGCCATCGCTCAATTTACTGTGACTAGCATTGATCTCTTGGTAGAGCTGATTGAGTGAATCCAAATCTCCGGACAGGTGCTTTAGATCACCTTGAATGTTTGCCTCCGTTTGCTGCAGATGCTCGGTTGTCTGGCGCAGGCCTAATATGATATCAAATCAAGTAATAAAATTGTGGAAATGTTGTAAATTAAGCTTACCTGTTTGCTGTGCCGATAAAGATTCGCTTTTGAGTGCCGCCAGAGCGTTAAGTGTTTCGTTATTGAGTTCCTGAATAAAGGCCTGATCCTTCTTGCTGAGACCAAGTGGTGCAGGTGGTGCTGCAGCTGATGCATTGCGCAGCAGTGCCACATCGGTGCTCAAAGCACCCAAACGTTTCATCAACTGCAACTCAAAGTCATCTTGGTGCTTCGGCGGTGCAGCTGTGGTGACAACAGCAGCGGCAGCAACACTTTGTTCCTTCAGCTTAACCTCGATTTGGGTCAGCAGCTCATCGGTTTTGGGCATGCGTTCAAAGTTTTGTTGATTCTCTTTTGCAGCCTGTTCGCTGCTGTCGTGCAGCTTGTTGACACTCGCCGAGAGCCGATCCAGTTCGTTGAGCAACTTTTTGTTAACCAGCTGCTGCTCCTGGATAAAGGCATTGGGCAGAGCGGATGCTGGTGCGGCTAAGGCCGTTGGCATGCCAGGTGGATGCTTAAAGCATTCATCATTCTCACGCATCCATTTGAACATGTGCTCCATTACCTGATTGATCTTGTCCGCTTGCGCGTTGTACTTCTCCTCTTGCTGAGATTGGGAGCATATGTTTATTCTTTTAGCCACTGCAGTTTTTTGTATTATATTTTACTTACGGTGATTAGCATTGTTTCGATCTGACTGACACGATCGTCCAGTCTACCAAATATGCCGTTTATGGGCTCCAAACTCTTTTGACCTTTCTGGAGCGACTGCATCGCTTTCTTCAGTAGTTCACCCAGAGCACGCTCCCGATGCTCGTGCCGCTCCAGCTTATTGTCCAGCTGATTATATGAGTAAATCAGCGATTTGATATTACCAAGCAATTCTTCATTGCTAAAATGGATACAAACTTATTAAGTTTTACTTTATTTTTTCAATCAAGAACCTAAAGCTAAACTATTTAACACTGTTAATATTATGTTCGGACACATTTGATTTGAAATATTTTATTAGTTTCCGAATCATTTAGCCAAAAGTCATTAGAACTCATCTGCATTTGTATAGTCAAACTTCCCCATAACGAATCTCAAAGGGATGAGAAAAAGCTTTATTATTATGGAAAATTCCTCATACAGAATAACTTTTTGATTGAATCAAATTATAAGACAGTTCGTTATATGGAAATTTGATTGTTGTAGTACTTTTAAGAGCAAGATCATTTAATTTATCAGCCGGGGTTGAGGATAGGGGTCTTTTGGACCATTACTGCCCCTCTGTTTATAGCTTACAGCTTATCGACAGCTCTAAAAACTTTGATGGGGTTGATGGTTGGGAAGGGGGGAGGATGGCGGCGCCGGCGGCGGCAGTCATCATCATAAATGACTTGTAAAGATCGAGATCGAGATCAATTCTTGTAAAAATGCACAAAACAGGCAACACACAAACAACTCATTGCCGTCTCAGGGTCAGAAACCCTTTTAGTTTGTGTGTGAAATGCATTGATGCTGTTATAGAAATGTAGCATGTATGGCAGAGCAGAACATTTCTAAGTGCAACATGCTGGCTGTATTTTATATTTATATAAAGAAACCCCCCCGCCCTGTTGCTCTTTTTCCAAACACGATCATCATTTACTATTTCCCATTCCCATTCGGCAGGCCATTTGCATGAAGCGTGTGTTGTGTGTTGTGTGTCGGGCCAAAAATAAACAAACAACAAAAAGCGGAACACACAGACCAACATCTCTCTCTCTCTGTTTCTTTGATGGCAATAGTCATTAGTTTTGGCAGGGAACTGTCTGTAAGTTTAGAGCTAGGGACTGGGAAGCTAGCTGGATGAAGGCGTTGCCCTGTGTCGGCATATGTTGTAAATTGGCCCAGGGGTGGATGGTCGGGGGCAGTATGAGTTGTTTGGCAGTGGGGGAGTTATTTTTTTATTTGAATACGTCCTGGCGCCGCACTTGATGTCAAGCACATTTCGCAAAAGAAGAAAAAATGAAATGCATTTTAGTGCATTCTATTTTTGATTTAAATGTCTAAGCGAAGTGCGAACGTGTGTTTGACATATGTCAAACTTGCTTAGTTCTGTAATCCATAAATAATGGATTTGAGTAAGGGAATTAATAACATAAAAAAACTTAACAAGAGTTTCAAACATCTGCTCATTCTATGGAAAGTATTTTGAATGTGATCTTCATTTATTTCCATCAAATGTATTTTTTAAAGATTTTCGTTTGTTTCGGTAGAAAAGATAAAATTAATCGAGATAGATAAATAAATGTATTCTGTTTTTAAATGGCATATTAATTAATGCTTTAATTCTTTGAATTTAATTTTATTTTATTATTAATATTATTTTATGATCTTATCGTTTGAATTATGATCCAAAATGTTTTTCTTATAAATTATGGGTGAAATAATATATGTTATAAATTATGTTTTTTTTACGCATTTTGCATATCAAGATTCAATACTCACGTAACTGGCATTGCTTCAACGGTTGTCTGCCACAATCCCAGACCAATTAGGGCTAGAAATACTAAAGCAATTGATGGAAGCCTTTTGGTGCGTGCCATTCTGCTGATCTCTCTCCAATTAGCCAATGATGCCCGTATGCAAAATTCAACTTAATTCCAAGTGCGTGATCTGTAAATAGAGGAAATACATATATGTATATAAACATATCTATATATGTAGTATATTTAAAAATTGAAAAATTAGCAATGAAGCTGTCAGAAATGTGGTCGATTTATTGGTTTTTGAAATTGCATTGAAAATTTTGTATTTATAATAAATTTAACGGCTTGCATAAATCGCTGGCAGCTGCAGCAAGTTGAAAAATTCAAAAACTTTGTTTAAACAATTTGGTTGATGTTTTGATTATAATAACAAATGCAGCGCCCAATTAATTCCTGGTTGCATTGCCGATTTGCATCACATATCTGGAGCTGTGCGCGCATATAGTCGAACGCTATAACAATAAACAAATGACGCAGATCTTTCATATAGTGTTTATTGCATTCTGCAGACGGTAGTAAATGCAAGACGAGTATTTGGGTCAGAAATATGCAAGTGAAATGATTTAATGAGCACAAATGAAAACATTTCCAATCATTTGTGTTGGGTTAAGTAAAAAAAAATAAATACAAACCAATTAAGTTAAATTAGTATGTGTGTGTGTGTCCTTATCGCAAAATTCAATTGGGTTAAAGGTTGATAAATTGTGAATGCTAAGATAGAACACTTGTATATAATATAGTGGAATCGTGTAAACATCGTGCAAGTTTGTTGTTATTGAATTAAACAATGATTAAAACCAAAACTGATAGAAATGATTAAAAACGTTTCAAACCTTAAGCACTGATTCGAATTTCAATACTGATTGTTGACGATCACTTTAAGTATATGTAAAACTAGAAATAATAATTAACAAACACTTTTTCGAATATTAATAGAGCAGACAACGTCTTCACTGCACGAGCAGCGCACAATGAATGAATCTAAAGATGCTGGCGCCTGGCGGCGCACCAAGAACTCTGCCTAACAGTCGGTCTGGCCGTTAGAGAAGGAGAGTAAAAGAGAGAATGATGCTAGACAGAGTCAGAAGAGAGACCGGGACTAAATCGTGCTGATGTTTCTAATTAAATGCAATTACAAAGAGCATATCAACAGTTAAGAGCAGAGTCGAAACGGAATTATTACTTCCCGCATCCTCTGTATACAGAGCGGCGCAATTGAATCAAAATTCAATTTGTTTAAATACAAAACTATAAAGTGCACATAAATTATAAGGGTGATCAATATAGTGAGCAATAGTAATGCAGCGGTACAAATCAAGTCAATAAAACTGTAATAAATATGCATTGTTCATTTAATTTCAACGCCATGTTAATTTAAATGTTTAATATATTAGCGCCGTTACAAAGACATGTGTGTCAAGTTAGCAACTGTTCGCCAGCAACGATTTTAGGAACTTAGTTCATGAGTTGGAGCCACGTATGATCATTGGCATTGTTTTACGTTTTTCTGAACGAAAGCTTATAAATACTGATGCAGAAGTGTTAAAGAATGAGTTATACATTGTTTATTATTAATCGTATGGCATTCTGCAGCTTTTAAAATGGGTAAAACAACTGATTGAAAAACCATACCTCCAGCATTTCTTAAATATCTCAACTCAGAGATTATGGTCTTAAATACGGCTAGTATCCAATTAAAGCCTAAAATTTCCCCTATTTTATGGAAATCGATCCCTCAGTTTTAGAGAAATATTTGAAAGATTGCAGCCCCATACAAAATGACCGCCAAAACATATGCATGGTTCTCAAGCTTTAATATCTGTTCTCAGAGATAATGGCCTCAAAAGAGGCATATCCCGAATAAAAGCTTTATTCTTGGAGAAGCTTTAACAAATAAATTAATTAAGATCTGTCCCACAGTTTTTGTGGAAATTAATTAATTGTTATTTAACATCAAAAAGTACATGTAAAAGGCCTAGTTCGTGCATTAATAGAACTATTGTCCAACAGAAAGCTGACTGATATGGCGGTGGTTGCATTCATTTGTTCACCATGTATGTAACTATGTGGCACTTTGTTACTCAAAAATTAAAATCGTTGCTAACATTTTTTTTATTCCAACATAATAGCCTCAGTTGTAGTTGATTTATATGATGATGTTCAAATCCTAATTATCAATTTACACTTGCAAAGTCGTTTATCAACTCTGTCTGTCCGACAAATCGATAGTTTATTATTTAGTGTGACCAGTTGCAGTTACATTTAATCGGTCGTGTATTGTCAAATATTCGTAAATTTCTTTTGATTGGAAATAAAGGTGTGTTGCAGGTGTTTAGCAATATTATTATTATACGTAACTCTGCTTAAAGAAAGTCCATAACAGCTTTAAGTCAGATTTTGTGGGCTTCACGCACTCGTTAAAACCATTGTTATTGTTACGTCACAAAACGCAAGCTCCAATTGCAAAAAAACATTAAAATCTATTATTTTCAGCAGCTGCAAACAAAATGTCGCTGACGCCCTTTCTGCGCCTGCCACTCACGGATCTTACCGGTTGCCTGATCAACCATCAGACCTACGACAAATGCGGCAATTTCGAAATGAAAATGATGGATTGCTTGGAGGCCTACGGTATAGAACGTGGAAAGAAGATGTGCGCCGATCTCATTGGTGACTTTCAGGAGTGCGTTGGAATGCAAAAGCAGCTTCTTCGCTTCCATGTAAGTTTAAACTTAAGCATGCATATAAAAAATCATGAAAATTATGAGTTTATAATTTTAGGCCATGCGAAATGAACGCTACAAGCAATGGCTGACCGGTGATCGCAAACGTGAAGAGCTTTTCGCAGAGCCACCACGTGTAGATGCTTATTAAGGTGCTTGCAATCGTGAAATAATAGCTTATGTATAGCCCAAATATGTTTTAAATAAAAAATTATGTACAAAATAAACTGTTTTTCTTGTTAATCGTTTAGTGTTGGCTAATGTCATTACCCACTCTTGTTTCTGTACACTAGCCTCAAAAGAGTTGGCAGCACTAGCGTTTGTTTTTGCCATCGACAAACAAACATACATTATTAGTCTATGGTTTTTGCGGCTGAAAATCTGCTCAGCTGCGATTATTAAAATTTTTAACAATAAAAATGGGTACAAAACGTCCTAACACAAGCATGGTGCTCGCCAAGGAGCCAAAGCGAAGCAAAAGTGAACTTATAGCGTATACAAATCGGGATAAGGCGCTGCTGGAATCGGTAAGCGAGTTTCTCCAAAAGTGTGCCTCTAAACGAACAAGAAGAAGCAGACTGGAAGACAGCATTTTTATGTAGCTATAAAGAGCTAACAACTAAAACTAACACTTTTAACTGATTGCAGGGCGTGCGTCGTACTTCAAATTTGGAAGCACCGATTATGCAGCTGGAGGGACATGAGGGCGAAATATTTACAACAGAATTCCATCCAGAAGGCGAGATGCTGCTCTCCTCAGGTTTCGATAGGCAATTGTGTATGTAAGAGCTTTGATTGCTAAAGATTATTGACTAAATATGCAATCTTTTAGATATCTGGCAGGTGTACGGCGAGTGTGAAAACGTAATGGCCATGTCCGGTCACACTGGCGCCGTGATGGAAGCACATTTTACACCCGATGGCTCGCACATTTTTACCTGCTCTACGGACAAAACACTGGCCATTTGGGACATTGTGACGGGTCAGCGGGTGCGCCGTTTCAAGGGCCACACAAACTTTGTGAACAGTGTGCAGGGTTCGAGGCGAGGACAACAGATGTTGTGCTCAGGCAGCGATGATCGCACCATACGCATCTGGGATGCACGAAAAAAGCAGGCGGCCCATATCCTAGAAGCCCCATTTCAATTGACAGCTGTTTGTTTTGGCGACACCAGCGAACAGGTCATCACCGGCGGCATTGATAACGAACTAAAGATCTGGGATATACGCAAGCAGCAGGTATTGCATCATTTACGTGGACACACGGACACCATAACGGGCATGTCGCTGTCACCTGAAGGTGACTTTGTGCTTACCAATGCAATGGATAATACGTTGAGAGTGTGGGATGTGCGTCCCTATGCGCCCGGCGAACGTTGCGTCAAAGTCTTTCAGGGACATCAGCATAATTTCGAGAAGAATCTGTTGCGTTGCGCCTGGTCTCCAGGTGGTGATAAGATTAGTTGTGGTTCTGCCGATCGTCATGTCTACATTTGGGATGTTAACACCAGACGCATCCTCTACAAACTGCCTGGCCATAATGGCAGCGTCAATGATGTCGATTTCAGTCCACGCGAGCCTCTGATACTCTCCGCCTCCAGCGATAAGACTTTGTATCTGGGCGAGATAGAGGATTAGTCCTCTGTTTCTAGTTTTAAGTGGAAATTAACTCTTCAAAATAATAGTACTTGTTTCATTTTCTTTTACTTTATCACAAATGTAAAATTTATTTTTTCACTATTTTAACGATTCATAAATAATTATTGTGTGTGCAAAAACTGTTACACCGGCAACGAACTGGAAGAGCTGGAGACGCTGCTCTTAAATAGCTGGCCAAAGAATTTGAGACCAGTTGCTCCACCCGGCACCATGCCCAGCAGCATGAAAAGTAATGTGATTATTTGGCCTACGGCGAAGAGAACCGTAAAAGCGGTGCTCTTGGCAACAAGAGCAAAATAAAGCGTCAGCATTAGACAGGCACTGTATGAGATTGATGTAAGGAGGCGTGGCTTGGAGAAGATTTGCTTAAAGAAGGCCTGAAAGCCGACAAGGAAGCAAAAACTTAATATAAAGAATAGGCTGCCCAATGTGAAAAGCAGCGCAAACTTTGGCTTTATCAACAGCACCGGAATGTAGAGAGTCGATAGCGCCATGCAAAAACATCCCATTCCCAAACAGGCAACAAAGCCAACAATGCGTTGCAATCGAGACTGTTGAAAGAAAATTCGATTATTATTATATGGATTAAACACATATAGCCATTAGGATAGAAGCCATCAGTTAAGTGTTAACTCACCAGTTTGGGACAGCATGTGTCCTGTGTTTCTTTTAACCAACTGTTGGCCTCGGGCTGTTCTGTTGTGCGCGAAAAGATGTTTGTTAGTCCGGGGACTCTAATATGTGGCAGTTTGACATTGAAGTTCTTTTTTTGATCGCTTTGCAGTAATAAATACTCGTCCAAGTCTTGTTTTAGATTGCTCATCCTGTCTGCGGTGCGTCAAATGCTAACCCATAAATTATTTTTATAGTCGGAACTGTTTTTATGTTTTTTATTTTTGTTAACTGCCAACCCAACCCGACAGCTAATCAAACATTGAGTTAAGTTGGCAGCGCGAAAAGTGCTATAAATTTATTTACAGGTGCTGCTTAGCATGCGCCGATATTTGAAATTGTATGGCAGCAAGATATGAAGAAATATATAACATGTTTTAATGTTATTTTAATTAAAGCTAAAAATATTCTTGGTGCTATGTTTTATTCAATATAGAAGTTCATAATCCATTACTGCCAACGTCAATTGAATACTTTCAAATATTAATACACAGATAAATTTGATTGAAACTGACAACAAAATTAATTTAGAAAAGCTGACGTCACAAATAAATTGCTATAACAGTTTTTCGAGTTATGCAGCACTGAGGCAGCGCTACCAGCCTCTGTCCTTAATAAAAATACCATATTTCTACCCCTTAAAAAGTGACAATATTGCCATACTTTTAAGAATGCCCGCCGCCACGATTCAAATCTGGCAACTCGGTATTTCTTTCAGTTTCAGTTGAATTTTTGTCGTGGTTGGTTCGTTGTCGCTGCGTGCGCGGCAAATGTGTTATTAAACTGAATTAAATTACAAGTATAAAATGATAATATTTAAGAAGCCGAACACACGCAAAATTACAAAACAAAAGTAAATATTTATTAAGCATAAAGTACCGGAAATTAAACCCCCTACTGTAGTCCCCTTTCATCTTTCAACGTCGCGGTTAAATGCAAACGGCTTTGGCTCTTCTATTTATGCAAATTGTATAAATGCATATGTGAGAGTGCCGCGGTGTCGAAGCGAACGCGCGCCTATATGTGTGAGTGTGTGTTGCGTACGTGTATGGATGTGAGTGAATGTGTTTGTGTGTGGGCGAATGTGTTTATGTGGAAAACGCATTAATTACACAAATACAAATGCAAATAAAAATACAACAACAAATGTAAATACAAAATAACAAATACAATCAAACAAAAACAAAAACAATACGTAAATGCAGCAGAAGCAATTTGAAAAGCCAAAAAAAGTATTTCAAATGCAATCTAATACAAAAAAAAATTATTATAACACAAATTGAAATGCAAGTTTTTTATTGTTTTTTGCGCAAAATTTAAATAAAAAATTTGATTTGTGATGTTGGTTTTTTAATGCTTGAATTAAATTCAATAAAATTAATACAAAAAAATTTTGCAGCAAAAATCCATGTGAAAAATTAAATCAAATTTTTGACTTCGACTCGCGATCAAATAGAACTTAACCAGGAATCGTTGCTCTGGAGGTTTTTCGAAATTTCGAATACAGTCCAAAACGGTTTGGAATTAAGCTACTATTGCAACTGGACTCAATCGTCTCATCAATGGTGTAAGTTACTAAATTTCAGTTTGAGAAATAAGATAAGCCTTCAAAAAAGTATGTAAGATTACTGAGAAAGTTGTAACAATCACATTATTGAAAAAAATTTGAAGAAAAATAGTTTATGTATTTTTTAAGTATCTGATTATTATTGTTTTATTATTATTATATAGCTACAAAATTTCGTTAAAAAGCTGAAAATATGCAAACCAAACTAACGTTTTAAATTTAGATTAAAGCAATTGAAACTTTTTTTTTCAGAAAAATTATTAAAAAGAAAAATTTTTATTTCTTGCTAGAAATCTGTGAAAACAATGTTTACTTGAGAAAAAATATTTAAGTGCATTTCGAAATCATAGTTTATCTGAAAACTAACTTTAAAATATTTTTTTTGCAGCAGCAGCAGCAGTCAACGCAATTGGTAAGGAAACAACTCAGCAACTGGAATGTTAATATAAAATAATAAAAAAAAAAACACAAAATAGTGTCTTTTCAAAAAAATATCTAATAAATTTTTGTGAATTGGATGCTTAAAGCAAGTGTTGCGGTGTTAAAATACCAATCAAAAATAAAGTGCACAAAATTAAGTAAAAACTTATTTAAAGCAAACGCACAAAGCTTATGCCAATAGTTTCAACTATAAAAAACAAAACACTAATACTATATAAAAATGTACTAAAACATGAATATATACGTGTATATATGAATGGTTGGTTGTAAATTTGTATACGCCCAGGACTCGATTCGTTGATTTTATGTCGAGCCGATCTACAAAGCTGCGCAGCACAAAGAAAAATGGCACAACGATTCAGATAGAGGCGAAGAGGCAGCTCCAGTTTTTGGGGCTGGGGGCGCTGCCGCTGCTCTGCTGCCTAGGTCGCAGTTGGCCTCCGTCGCAGTTGGCAGCAGAGCTACAGCAACAGCAATTAACTCGAAAGTAAAGAATTTCATCAGAAATTCAAAGCACATAAGGCGAACGGATGACGTGCAACGGGCTGAAAAATAACGAGGCAGCAGCAGAGCAACGCGAGCAGCGGCTACAGCAGCGACGTCGGCAGCGACGTTAAAATTTGTGTAGCAAAAATCCAGGCTGACAGCTCCCCCTCAACGAGTTGGCAGCACAAAAACAACAACGAAAAGTAACATGGCGCTGCCATGTACAAGTTGTCTGTATGCATGTGTGTGTGTGTGTGTTTGTTCGAACAACGCAAATAAAGCAGTGTGAGCGAGCGCGCAACATATTTATAAGCATTGATGAGAGCGAGATGGCGCTTTGCGCACGGAGAGAAATTGTCGTGTCGCGTTGCCGTTGTCGACGTCGTTTGTCGCTCGTTGAAAAATCGATTCAGCTGCACGAAACGAGAACGCGCGAGTGCAAGCGAGAGGCCAAATAAATGAGCTATGCGTGCAAGGGAGCTGCCGGCTGCAGTAAAAAGACGTGTTTGTTTTTTTCTTATTTAACCCGTTTCGTGTGCGTGCGCTTGCGCCTGTATGTGTGCGTGTGAGCTGAAACTACGTTGTACCGACAAAAACTACAAAGTTTTCGTAGCTGTTGTTGTCGCGGCGTGTGGTGGCGTCCCCCTTCCTAGTCTCCTGACCGCTCTTGATGCTTTATTGCAAATGCGGTCGTCGCACGACTCGTACAACTGTATGCGTATGTTTGTGTGACGTTGTTTGTGTGTGTGTGGTCACGTAGCAGCGCGCTACAAAAATGACTGCATAGTTCGCTGACTACAAAACAAGCAAGAAGAACAAGCAGAAAACTGGTTTGGTTTCTTCTGCTGCTTTTGCTCTAGCAGCTGCTGGCATATTAATGAATTCGAATTCTAGCTAAAGCCGCCTCTTTTAATGGAGATATTTTTTTTTTTCTTGCAAAATGCTGCTATCTATAAATGGTCAGAGCGTTTTAGCCATAAATGTCGCAGATTTGCTGTAATATTTATTCCAAATACGTTCTCAACAAAATTGGCGTCAACATAAAGAAGAAAATTGCGAAAGGATTGCAGCTGCATAGAAAATAGAGTGAGAAAGACAGACGAACGTTAGGCGCACAAAATTGAACATAATTCGAATTTAGTTGATTTTGTTTTTATAATACAATATTTTTAAATAAGATATTTTCACACGTCGACAGAGGCGGAAAAGAAGCGCTAGGCGCCTCAAAAAGTAAAACAGAAAAAAGTAAATCAAGCGTTTTCAACCGCACCCCAACAGTCATACAAAGCGACTGATGCGCAGCAGCAACATTTAAGTACAGCCAGGCAGGCAGCGCCACCACAAAAACTTTCACGATCGATTGGCAGCCCCCCAAAACGACGGCGTCAACGACGACGACAACAGCAGCAGCACAGCAATGGCTGCCGCATTAAGCTCTCCCTCTTTTTGTTAGTGTCGGTGCGAATGCAAAAGCAATAGCGCATTGTGAGAGCGTGCAAGCGAGAAAAAAATCATTAAACGCCCGCTAGCGTCTGCGCAGTACACACATACATACATATAGTTGTGTGCACACATACATACATAAGTTAAGTATTTTTATGGGCTTCATTTTGCGAGTAGTTGTAATTTCCTGCTGCGCCCCAAACACACTTAAAAAAAGGGCCCCCAAAAAACGTACCAGCAACAACAACATAATGCTAGCTACAAAACTACATTTTAGGCAGGCTGAAAAAAATCAACCAAAAAACGTGAAATAACAACGCGCGTTCCCAAATCACCCCTCTAAACTAAAACACATACACACACATGCACATGACTACATAACCATTTATAAATACACAGCAGCAACAACAACAATGACAAACGGCAATAACAAACTCGAAGCAAATACTCGTTTTTCCATGCCTTGCCCAGGCAGAGGCAGCACAAAAAGTACCAGCTATAAATTCTTTATGTACATAAAAGTACATAACACACACACACACATAAATATATATATATATATACGAAAATACCATGTATGTGCGCTGAAGCAGCAACAACGAGCCATTAAAACCTGTCGCTCTATCTCGCTCTCTCAACAGACACCCCACTTTGTGCTGTGCGGTGTGTGTGTGTGTTTGTACGTGTATGTGTATGAGTAGCTATAACAACCACGTCAGACAGCGGGCAGCAGCAGCAGCGTAGCAGTTCAGTGCAAACGTCAATTATAAGCAAACACCACGTTGCCACATTTCACTTCACGCTTCACAGCGTGCACAAGACAGAGATAGCGCAAGAGAGCTAGAGCGGGTGAGAGCAAGCAGCCGCAGCGGCATGTGACGTTGCCAAACTTCACACCATCAACAAAAGGCAACAGCAGCGGCGGCAGCAGCAGCAGCAGCAGCGAGCGAACAAGCAGCAGGCATGAATTGTTGTTCTTGTATTTCCATGTTGCCTGCTTTTTGGAATTTTTAACATGCGCCCCGCTTGGCTTGGTTCGACTTCAGCTTCAGCTCTTTGCCTGGCTGCCCGACTGGATTTCTTTTTCTTGTTTTAAAATTTTTTTTCTCTCGCTCTGCTTGTATTTGGCCGGTTCGTGGATTGATGGCGATGTTGGGTTCTTTTGGACCTGGTGTCGGTCCCGGTCCGGCTGCCTGCTTTGTTGTAACGTTGACTGGATTATAATAACGTGCTGTCGACAGCGCTGCTCGCATTTTCCACCTTATGGTTGTTGTTGTTGTTCTTGTTATTGTTGAGGAAATGCGCTGCAATACAGAGAACCCAGACCCAGGCCCTATTACTTATACATATGTACATATATTTGTATATAGAAATAAACGCGATAGTACTATGTATTTGTTCATATACACATGCAGCCCCTGTGTCCAGCAGTAGAAGCAGCAGTGTGCCTTGCCTTTTTTTTTAAATTGAGCGCAAAGATCTTCTTGCGTATCTCATAGATACAATGTACATATATATACTATATTGTTGCTGTTGATTTCAATAAATTTAAATTGCTCTCTAGTTGAATTAAATTAAAACATTTTTATGTGTATTTTTAGTGCTAAATTAACATAAATTGGCATAAGCTTTGTGTGCGCCCCACTCAACTCAACTCAATTTAACTCAAATAAATAAGTAAATAAAAGAAAAGTGTCTTAATTGAAAGTTGAAAAGTGCAGTGAAAAGTGCCTTGTTAGCAAGCAAATTGCATTTCATTCATATATATATTATCTAATAATATGCTAATCCAAATCTCCAACCCTTATGTTCTCTCCTTCACCACCACCCCCCCGACTTTCAAATCTATTTACAGCCCATAATAAAAAAGAAAAAAAGAAAATAAATCAATCGCCTCTCTCTCTCTCTCTGTGTGTTTAAAAAGATGCAGCAATCAATGCAAGCAATCTATTGAAGAAAATCAATTAAAAGAAATCAAAGAGATCTAGTGCGAAATAAAAGTATCTCGAAAATGTGCGAGTGAACAAGGAGCAACAACAAAAAATATATCGCTAAAGAAAAAAAATCAAGGAAAATAGAAAAAGCAAACAACAACAAAAAATTTGAGTTAAATCTCAACGGGATATTCAATCAATGGGAGGAGCGCGCCCATTTAAAATTATGCGCCTCCACAACGGCATTAAAGAAATGCTCCATCATAGTAGATCGTGATTGTTGTCCCCGAAACATGGTACGCGACAGCAGCCGTAACATTTGTTTTGGAAAATTAGCCGAAACAACGCAGCAACAACAACAACAAATCGCCGTCGATAGTAGCAGCAGCAATAACAATAATAACCAAAAACTACCCGATACACTAAAAAGGTAAGTTTTTTTTTTTTTTACATACCAAATTAAGAGATTAAGTTAGAAAACTGTAGGAAAATAAAACTAGAAAATCTTTTAAGAGAAAATATTTTTAAAGCAGTTGATGATTTTTGAATATATGTATTTTCAAATGGAACTAATTAAGTGGGTTGAAAGCTGAAAATGTAGAAAAGAGAGTTTAAGTGGAACAACAAGAAAATATATGAATATATAATGAGAAAAAGTTTGAAAAACCTTTAGAAGATTTAAAGAGATTGATGATAAATTCGTTCTGGAAAATGTGTAGAGTTAGAAAGTGGAAAAACTTAAATCAAGACAATAAAGGTTTTATACGATTTTGTACAATATTTATAAAATAACTTAATGGTGTAAGCCAAAGCTTCCTAAATATGACAAGCTACTTGAATATCTGAAAATTTTCAAAAAATAAAAATAAGTCAAAACTTATTAGACTCTTACCATTATACAGACTTTCACAACAAGTTGAAGCTAACTTTTCAAATGTTGATAAATGTTCTGAAAAACAAATTTTAAAACATTATTCTACAAAATACAAAAAAAAAAAGCTTAACTCGAAAAATCATAAACGAAAAGTCACCCAAATTACTTTTTACTTGCATAAATCATACTAAAAACAAGAATATTGTTTATCTACAAAGAAGAGAATTTCTATTTCTTTGGAAAACTGTTTTCCTCTTCGAATGCATTTTACAGCTACCTGGAAATTTGTATACGTAGAAATGGCTAGAGAATGTATCTCAATGCTTAATGCATCTACCTGCTGCTGCCGCTGCTGCTGCTGCTGCGTAGGCACTCCAAATTCAGCTAACGGTTGACACTAAGCTCTACACCCTTCACTTCCCCCCACCGACCAATAAAACCGTATGCAAAGTAGTATCTCTTGACAAGGTTCGAGTGGCAATCGTCATTGCGTGGGTCTCTCCAAAACCGACTTCATGGAGTGGCATATGATGCGCCCACTGGCCCAAAAGAGCGACTTGCGTCTTATCCATGGCCAGATCCGTGACACGTCTATTTCCACTAAGAAAAAAATTATCTTAAGCAGATGCAGATGCAGCTTAGACTGTGAGATATTTTTGTGATTCTTAAGTGGCCATGCCTAAAAAACCAAAAAAAAAAACGCGTAACTTTTTACCTTGACTTGTCGTCGTCGTATCTTTTCGTTTCTACCTGTCCCCTCCCTCCCTCCACTCCCCCATTTCACTGCCTTCCTCTTAGCCAACAATAAAAATAGAGAGAGAGAGAGAGAGAGAGAGAGACGTGTTGTGGACTCTAGAGACGGATATGTGGCACTGTCGTCGTCGTCTTCGTTCTTTCCGCTGTCGACGTCTATTTTGCGTTATTACGTAATTTTTTTTGTTTTTGGGCCCCCCTTTCAAAAAAAAAAGAATAGAACTAATATGTGTGTGCGTGTTTGTGTGTGTTCATGTGTGTTCGTGTTGTGCTTCTGTCTGCCTTTTTATTAGTGTGTGCGTGTGTGTGTGTGTTGCGTTGTGTTCTCTTAGCCAAACAAGTTTCTTGTGGTCGTTTTTCTATTGTTGTTGTTTGTATTTATATTTGCTTTATTTATTTTTCGTTTTTTATACCCTGTTACCTTTAAGAAATTTATTTGATTAAAATGTGTTTTTTTTTGTAGAATTTTTTATCTAAAACTTTCTAAAAACTTATGGGGAAAAAACTTTTAGTAAATTCGAAGGAAATAAGCCATAGGTTAAAAAAATAACTTAGAACCTTTCTAAAAATTAGAAAAAAACTGCCAAAATATTGGATTACTTAGATAAACTTTCTGAATCTTCAAAATGTATAAATTTTTTGGTATTATTAAAAAATAAACAGGAAGCAACTAAATTAATTCCTCAAAAAAAAAAAAAAATAAAACTAAAAATAATTAAACACATTAAAAGAATCTTATAAATAATTTAAATTAAATACATAACTAAAACTTATTTTCCTGACAAAAAACAAAAACTCTTGGATATAAAATGTCATTATTTTTTAACGTAAAAATTTCTGCTACAATCCTAAGGCATCTTCTAAGTCTTAGTTTTTCGCAAACTTCAACACTCATTAAAATTGTTTTGTTGTTATATTGTTGGTTGGTTTTTCGTGTTGTGTTTTTCATTTGGGTGAAAATGTCGACGCCTAATTGCTTCATTAGCCAGCTCCTTTCCCAAAAACACAACAACACACATTGTAACCAAATGTTTTGCTGCTGCTGCTGCTGTTGGCCCGAAAGTCATTAAAAGACGGCCCAGAAGAGAGCTCGGTTGGTGGCTTTGGCTGTGTGTGGTGCATTAAACCCGCATCAATGTCAGCACTAACAACAACAACAACAACAACAATTGCTAGTTGTTGGTTAATAACAAGAGAATCGTCATAAAAGCATAGCTCAAAAACCAACAACAACAAACATCATCATAAAAAAAAAAACCACACAAAAAAACCCAAAAACCAGTCAACACAACTTTTTGACATTGACAATGAACCGCACACCGAATGAAAGAGTGAGAGAGAGAGAGAGATAGACCACAAAAAACAACTGAAAAATAGTTTTCTGATAATTTCGCACCCACAAAACAACAACTTTACTACACTAGCTGTATGTATCTTTGTATCTGCGGGATACATTTCCAGCTGTGAATTTTCGAATGACGCACAAAGCTTTTTTCTCAAAACTTTACTAACTGTATTTGTTCAATGTTTATGAATTATTAAACTTCTGTTTTAAAATCTTAAATAATCACATATTACATACAGTTATTTTTGGGCTTTGTTCGTTAGTTTTTTCTAATTTTATAGCCATACGAATATTGCGTGTTTGCGTCAAGTACAAAAATATATAAACATATAACCTTTTTGGTATCTCAGTTCTCTCAAACTGGTTATCATCTAAGCGCTCTCTCTCTCTATCTATGTATGTATAATTAATGCATGGAGTTTTACTAGTTTTTATTTTTACGTGGCGCCATATACATATAATTAGATTATCTAATCAATGTTCCTCAGGAAGTCTAGAAACAATGTTAGGAAGTTAAGCAAAACATTCGTGTTAAGCTTTATAAAAAGTTTTTCTTTATTTAGGAACGTCTAGAACAACTTCAAAGTTTAAGAAACAAAGAGATTCATTAAGTTTGACTTGTTTCTAGAGTTTTCTAAGGGATTTTTGAAGCAGTTGAAATCTTTTTAAAGTGCTTTCTGGCAATGTTGATTCAATTCGTTTCAGAAAATTTCTCTTAACCATGTTACGATACAATTTTAAACAATACAGTTTGTTGTAAATCTTTTTTCAAAGGTTTTCCCTTATTTCCTTCACACACAAACCTTCCCCTGAACAATTGTTTCGTGGCAAAACTAAAAGCGAAAATTTGAAGACTGTAATTTGCTAGGGGATATCAAATTTTTGTTATTTTCATTCACATTACTATTTGACTTGTTTCAATGTCATGTTACAAAATCTATGTTAATTGTTGTTGCTTTTGTTCAAAACTTAAACACACATAGTTTTTGTTTGTTGTTGTTGTTGTTGTATATTCAATGTTCTTTTTGGCATTGACAGCGTTCGCTGTTGTTCTGTGGGGCAAAGCCAAAAAAACAAAAAAAAAAAAAATAAAATATTAGATTAGATAGAGAACCGAACTGAACACAGAATATAATAGAATAGAATCTAATAGAGCAGAGAGCATTGCGCCCCAAAACCAGCAGCAGCAACACACAAATTGTAATTGTACTCAAAATACATTCGTACTTAGATACGTTTCCATTTTTATTATGAGTATGTACATATGTACTATATATATTGTAGGCAAATAAAAAGCTATTTTCGAGACGAGACGAGATGACAGCCGACGACAAATTACTAAAATTAAAAACTCTTGTTATCATCTTATATGCCACGGCGCTTGCTTGCCCCTTCAACACACAAAACAACAAAAGTTATATAAAAAGAAATAAAACCAAGAACAATAGCAATGCAATTTCTTGTGGTGTGAGAAAAGTTTTTGTGATTTCTATTTATTTATTTTTAATAAATATAGGGGCACATTTTGTTGAAGAACTGTGATTAAAGATGTTTACGAATTTTTTATATTTTAAAATATATTTTCTTTAAAACATTGTTAGCTCAACTAAGCGAAGTTTGTTTTGTTTTAAAACAAAAAGAATGATTTTCTTAACATATTTGACATTCATTTCCTTAATTGTGATAGGTTAGGTTCCAAGTTTTTCTTTATTCGTTAAAAACTGATTTATTTTCTTAGCATTCAAAATTATTATCAATATATTTGTTTGTTTTTTACCTTTGCATATGCCACAAAAGTCAACAAATAAATCTATTAACAATAAACAATTTTGTTTATTTATGCAAACATAATTTGAATCATATTACAAATGGGTTAATCACGAGATGTTTATTATTTTTACTGTACTGTTATTTCACTCTCCTGGGAGAAAAAGTTTCGAGCTTACTCATCCAACTATTTGTTGCTTTTGTTCCTACCATTGTTACTGTTGTAATTCCTTGTCGCGGTCAAATTCGCATACACACAGCTGATAAGGCAAAAAATGCGCAAAAATATTTCCGACTTATTTCAAATTGAATTTTTGTCTTCAATGTATGTGAGTGTGTGTGTGTGTGTGTGTGTGTGTGTGTGTGTTTCTGTGCTTCTGTGTATCTATGAGTACGTTGAGGAACGCCTCGTAGCTAGCGGTTGTTGTTGTATTTGTACGTTTTGAGTACAGCTTTTTGTTTTGCAAGTCGTGCAATTATTTGATTATTATTTGCATTGTTATTGTTTTTTTTAGCATGTCGTCTCTTTCGCTCTCGCTGCCTTTTTTGCATTGCACATTTTGCCATTGTTATTGTTGGTGTGTTTCGTAATTCCATATGCCCATACATAGTATAGAAGGATGAGGTAGAGTGATAGAGAGAGAGAGAGGGAACGTGACAACGGCAGCGTTGCTTTTTTTTTACTGTTATGGTTGCTGCAGTTGTTGTTGTTGTCTGGAAGCGATGCGATAACTTAATTTCTGTATGGGAAATTAGAAAATTGCCCAAATAATTTCACACTCGACTTGAGGCTGTCTTTTTTGGGTGAGTGAGTGAGAGAATGAGAAATAGGGATGATAGGGAAGTTTTTATATTTTGGGCAACGTTGCCACATTTCACACACACGTTGACAAAAGGTGCTAAGAAGCAGAGTAACAAGATTATCATGAAAACAAAGACAGAGAGATATTAAGATAGAAAGAGACAGAAAGACCAAAAAGCAAGCAGGCAGCAAAGCAGCAACAAATCGATTATTATGACCAAAAGAGCTGGCTCTGATATGTTATTACCTGTTACCGATGAAACCAGTTAACAATGTTGTTGTTGTTGCTGCTGTTCGCTGAACCGGTTTCTTGTTTTCTTGTCGCTATCATTAAGCATCGATCAGGTGCATACATATACACAAACGCACACATACAAACATACCGAGATGTCTTTAAAATAGGCATAAATTAGCCATGGATGAAGACTTTGTATGTCCTGTAAATTAACGCACTCGATACGGCTTCTAAGATACATATATGTATGTAGGTAGATGTATGCATGTATATCGTAAATGATAAACGAGTGTATACATATATATGTACATATGTATGTACGTGCCAAATGCACAGGCCAGACAAACAAATACGCAAACACATGCACATACTACACACATACATACATATATTTAGTCAGCACTGAAACTACAACAACTATTAGTTGTCTCTGCTGCTGCTGCGGCTTCTGCTTCTGCTGCAAAGCTACAGCGACGAAATGTGCTGCTTGAAGTTTGGCAACGCTGGCAACGCTTTGCTATACAATTTCGCATTTAACCGCAGCTAGCGGCAGCAGCGGCAGCGCCAGCTGTAGACGCTGCTTGTCTTTTCTGCTTCTTTTTATTTTGCACAAACACACAAACGTATACATTCGCATACACTTGGGTTCGTCTTTGCTTGTTTTCAATTAGAGTCAACTGCGGAGCAAAAGAAAAAATAAAATACAGAAATAAGCAAACGCAAAAATATCAAGCGGCATAAGAAAAATACAAAGCAGCATCGCGGTCGTCGTCGCCGTTGTTGCTGTTGTTGTTGCAAATACGCCGCACGTTGTGTAAACATCAGCCGATGTCGGCGTCAACGTCAGCATCGACGCTCGCCTGAGCCGATTTGAATTTTGCAGGCACGCACACAAGCAAAAACACATACATTTACTCGCGCTCTCTTTCTCTCTCATTTTAGCTTTGCCGCTGTTTTGGTTTTTGTGGTCGCTGCCTTCAGCTGCCGCTGCTGCTGGTGCTGCTTTTGTAGGTTTTCTTCGTTTGGCGCAGCAGAGCTTACTTTATTTTTATGCTGGCATTTTGCGGCACTTGAATGCTGCTTCCTTGTATGTTTGTGTGTGTGTGTCCGTGCGCGAGTGAGTTTCGCTGTTTGCTGCTGCTGCTGCTGCTGTTTGCCTGCCTTTTGTCGCTTAATTGCAAATGAGTCATGCACACGCACGCACGCACACACACTAACTCATTCACATACAAAGTCCGCCTGGCTCAGCCTGGTTAGCAAATTTTGTATCTCTCGCTCTCTCTTTTGCTCCTTTGCGCGCGCTTCTGTTGTTACTTTAATCAATTGGGTTTTTGCTTTATGAGCCCAACCCACCCTCCTTTGCCTTTACGCGCTCGCTCGCTCGCTCGGATGTGCAGGAAGCAGCCGCTTAATGGCGGCTCCTCGTGATAATAAATAAATAAATAGCTGTACAAGTAAATCTCGTCAATGGCGTCTGCTGCTGCTGCTGCCACTGTTATTACTGCTTTTAGCCAGATTAGCCCCAACTGAATATTGTTATTTTTATTTTTATTTCTGTCATTTTTTGTTATTTATTTTGATGTTTTTCTTTTTGACCCATGCGAAACAAACGCGCTCAAGTGGAGAGATCAAAGCAAAACAGAATTTGTTTCGGGGCCAAGTATTCGCCAAATGTCAAGTTGCCGTTGTTGACGCTGTTTTTTGTTATTGTTGGCGTCGCTGTTGTTGTTGTTGTTGTTAGCATAGTTTATCTGAAGTGCAAAAGAGAAAACCCACAACTGGAGGGCAGAAAAATGTATTTGACGTAAGATAGACCGGAGAAAAGTAAAATAAATACCAGTAGCTTGTTTGGGAACTAGAATATTTTAAAGTTTTTAGAACCAAAAGAATGAAAATTATCTTTTGAATTTCAAGAATTTCAACTATAAGGTTTAATGTTACTTTAAAAGAAGAAAGAAAGATTAAAATAAAATCAAATTATTTCGGGGTTTAGCCACGCATAATTCCAATTCTGAAAAAAACTCACCTACATATATTATATGTATTAAATATAAATCTAATCCCTTATCAACATAAGTTGTGCACTTTAACCGCAATTAAAAATACGATCTTTAATTAAACTTCTGTTTAATATTTGACTCATTTGCTTATTGTATATTATGTATGGTTATTTCCCACCAGTTCTCCAATCTACACTCTACTCACTCTTACTACTTCTTTCTCTCTCCATTTCACTCGTTTAACGGCTTTTTCTCAATGTATATTTTATGGATGCGTGCAATTTATTTGCATGTTTCAATGCATTTTTTGTTTCCACATTTGCAATTAACACTTGCAATTAAGAATAATAATTAAAAATTAATTTCTTTTTCACGCTTCTCCAAACATTTATTCTTTTAGTAGGGCGAAAATGAAAAAAACAGATGACAAGTGCACAAACAAATTAAATAAAGAATCGAAACTGTCAGTGTGTGAGTGTGTGTAAATAATGAATAAATAATAATCGTAAAAAATTGTTACGTAAAGCATATTAAAAAAAAAAAAACACATGTCAGGCCCGCTATTAAATATTGCTGTTATATTGTGTTCAATTATATAAATTTTCGTTAAGTAACAAAATTACACAAGGCAAATAAATCTGTGCGAATATGTTAATACACTATCGGCTTCTATAAAGACAAAATCAGTTCTCTAAAGTTACTCTAATGAATTTTCCTCCATCTTTTTTTTTTCATAACACTTGTTGTAGTTGTAGTAGTTTTTGACATACACTAACAAATTGCTTTATCCGACTATTAAAGTAATCAATATTTTATACATTGTATCTACCTTGTGGAAAAAAAAATACGTATATGTCTACTGTGACGCCCCCGTAACTGCAATTGCAATAATTGACAATAATTTCAAGTAATTATTGTGTGATTTTTTTTTCATTTTGAATTTTGCTATAACTGCCAACACAACCCCCCTCTCTTTCTCTCTCTTTCACTCTATCTATATCTATACACCCTGCCGGACTTCCGTTGCAATCAACGTCGCCGCTAGACAATCAGAGTCCGTAATTATTTATGGACTGCGAATATATACACATATATATAATGATTCTCTGAATGTTATGGAACAGGCAATATGAGAGTAGTAAAAGGTTTCGTGGGTACAGATTAAATTAAAAAAAAAATTCTCAATGCCGGAAAAAAAAACTAAATAAACTTTGGAAAATAAATTTGAAGATTCAAAAAAAGTTAAAAACAAAAATTGTAAAACATAAAATATTCATCATGTATATTTATTTTTCACCCAACATTTTTTTAACGTATTTGTATTAATTCTTGAAAATAAGTTTCAAAATAAATCTTTTTATATAATAAATTTTGATTATCTTATTGGTTTAATGTTAATTTAGACTTTTATGTATGCACCCACTGTACCTACAGTGCGACCTTGCTTAAGTGAGGAAAAATTTTCTACTAGCCACAAGATATATTGCCAAAAAATATTCTTTTTCTAACAATTAAAATCAAATAAATCTGTGTTGAGCCAGGTCGTACTGTATATCAATTATTATTTTAATAATTTCAAAAAAATTCATCAGAGTTATTATTGAGCATAAAACTATTTTTTGGTTTGTCCAATGACAATTTCTCTACACACACACACACGCGCGTAATTTACAATTATGAAGTTAGATCACGTGCCCTTTGGCAACATTGTACGTGAACATTAATAATATGTTCGTTTGTTCGCGTCATCATCTAACTGAACATCATATATACATAAGTACATATAGATACATATCTGTATATGTTGTATACATGTAGTCTATTGACAGTAGTACATTTATTGCCTCTCTTTCGCGGCCAATTGCTAATTGGTTTTGATTAGTTGAGGGCGTACTATATGACCGCCACCCGCATTTTCTTCTCCTGACTGACTCTCTTTACTCGCTTCTTTACCTAGTCGACTTTTTCATGCACTCTCGTCGGTCGCTTTGAGTTCAACGAACTCTTCAAGCTGCTACTTTTTTTTTTTGTATTTTTGGGTCGCACACTCTCACACACTTGCACACACACACATGCACACGCTCTCAAATATTGAATATTGTGCAAAAGGCGCTTTGGTGGGGGCCAAAGAGCCATCAATATGCCAAATGTGGCCGCAACTCGTGCTTGTTTTTTTTGAGCATACTGTTGTTGTTGTTGTAGGTAGGTTGGGCAATCGTTGCGGGCCAGTAGGCATAGTTCCTGCCAGTGTTACCACCCCCCTCTTTTTCAACGGACAGGATGCTTGATGTTTGACCCTTGGCGTCAAATTGTCAAAATTTAATTTATGGACGTCTGGGGATGAGACCAAGGGAAATGATGTGCTATGTGATAAATCATTATATGAAAGGTGCCTTCAAATCCATGTAGTTGTGGCTTATCGATAGCTATCGATTAGTACAGAAGCGCATCCAAAATCTGTTTAAATTACTCTATTTTTAGGTAAACTTAAAATATTTTTTTTCTTAAAACTCGGCGCCAATTATCATTAGTGTAATATGTATCTTATGTAGCTATCAGCTTTATTTTAGCTATGAAATGCGCTAATTGTTTCTATCGCACATCTCTAATACTGTATCAGGTGATTGCCGCTGACTCAGCACTTTAATGTGTCAATTGTCTGTCTCTGTCTTCCTCCGTGCACTTCACATGAACCCGCTTCTTTGTCTGGCAATCATCTGGCGCTTAGAAAAGTCAAAGTCCAGTTCAACAAATGAGCGAGAGAGCGTAAAGAGAGTTTATAGACTAAAAAGAGAGGCAAAGGGCTTTTTATGCATAAAGCCTTTCGCTTTCATGAACACAACAGTAAGCAAAACAATGCCGCGCTGACTAGTCTTTATAATGATGCAAAAAAAACAAAAAAAAAAAAACAACTGCCCGGCAAAAGATACAATATCTGCACATATGTATGAACATTGCATATATGCAATGAATACACTTTTCAACTGTTTTTTATTTTTTATTTTTGCTGTTGTCTGTTGCGGCTGGCTTCCTGTGGCGCATGAATCACAAAATCAGAATACATTTACATTTGTACTAGTGTAATGATAATGAGCTTTCAGCTAATGATAATGACGATGATGACTGTGGACCTTGAGCTCAAACTGTCTCTCTCTCCCTTCCTCTCTCCTTTAAGCTGCCTTTTCAACTTGCACATGCAAAAATCTTGACATTCAAATATGCTTTTTTATTCAAACTTCGTTTTTTTGTGTTTTGTGTTTTGTGTAAATGTCTGCCTCAACATTTTGAACATGCCACAACGGAAATCCGCGCAAATGAAAAATATGGCGAAGGGTGTAAAGAGGGGAGGAGAGCAAGGATTTCTTTTTGAAGAGAAGGCATGAGAATAAACGTGGCCGGCAGACTCTTGACAAGAGCAGAAGCAGCTGTCTGCATTCTACAAAAACAAATACAGAACAAAAAAATAATACATACATACATACATGTGTAGTATGTACATATGTGCATTGTTATTCTATATATTTGTCTCTGTCACCCTCTCTCCCCTCTCTCTAACTCAGCATTTGGATTCAATGAATGAAACGTAATATTTTTTTTTTTTTCGCCTAAGCCATAATTCTCAGCGTGTATTTGAGTTGCAACCCCTTTTTCTTTTTGATTTTCCTGATTTATGCGCCCTAGGAATACATTAAATACGAATACCTAGGTTAAGTTATGCAAATGGAGTTCACAACATTTTTTCGCTTTGCTTTCAGCTGGCCTAGCGTTAAATTTACCATATTTTGTGCCATTTTGACTTACGCTTATTGCCGTCAAATGAGCAAATGATTCACATATATTTTGCAGCAACAACAACATCAACAAAAAAATCCTATTAACTGTGGGTGGGCTTGAAAAGCAAAAACTCAAGTGAACTGAACTAAACTGAAGTGTCGACCGATTTAGACACCCGGAAATTGTCTCCACGACAACCTCGTAAACAACTACAACAACAACAACAACAACTCTCAACACATATCCATAAGTTTGTTGAGCACATTTTTATATATATGTACAGCTATTTTTTCTCTCTATATATAAGTATATAGACTCTTTTTCGTTGTTGGCGCCTGTCTAGACGCATTTCTCCTCCAACCCTTAGCAATTTGCATGCACTTTGCATTTTTCATTTCGATTGTGAAGTGTTTAAAGCATGGCCAAAAATCATATAAAAAATAATAATTATAATTATATAATTGACAAATTGGCATAACTCACAAGTTTTGAGGCTGCCGAAATGTTTGCCATTTTTGACAATACATAATTATTTTTATTTAAATGCCATTATGTCAATTAAATCGTTATGATTTTAATGATAAGTTGACAAAATTTTAAATAACTTTTCATGTTAAAAAAATGTGATTTTCTTGAAAAATGATTCAAACTTGGCATTAAATGTATACAAAAAAATATGGATCTAATTGCTAATCAACTATTTGCTCAGACAAAAAGCAAATAATTTGTTTGTAAGGCCAATGAATAATGTTTGCTAAAGAAATACATAAGGAAAAAATTCCCCTCAACTTAACAGAGCATTTCAATTGAAAATAATCCATCATAAAATACATATCTGGTACTGATCGTATTTCAAGTGTGTGGAGGGGGAGGGAGGAAAAAAGCAATTCTTGTAATGAATTTCTTTGAAAATGATTTCAGTATTGTTGGAAAATTTCTTAAGCAAATATATACATATTATAATCAGAAATCTCTTGCAGTTGCCTCATAAAGCAGCCTTTGGGGCAGGCACTCAATCAATTTAATGAGCTATGTGCTTGGTGCAAGCGGCTTATGCGGGCGATCAAAAAAAAAAAAAATAATATCTATCAGTTACTATTTACTACTCTTGTTTGTAGGCACCAACAGCTGCCAGTCGGCTTAGAGAGGCCGCGCTTTTCTGGCATTCTTTCTCACAGCAGCAGCAGCAGCAGCAAATCTCTCACCCACACATAGCACTGTTGCCGCAGCTTGTTGCACGTACACCCACTGTGCAGCATTTTCAGCTTAGCTTTGTGGCAACGCCTTTCCAGGCAAACGAGTTCGCGCTTTGCAACGTTTGCTTTTGGCTTTTGTTGTTATTTTTGTTGTTGCTGCACTAGTTGCAACTAGTTTCTCATTGTTGCTGTTGCAGCTGGCCAAACGCCGAATCGCGTATCTTTGCTGCTGTATCTGTATCTCAAGAATGAGCTCAGCAGCGCAAACGACTTTGTGTGCGAGTTGAGTTCGTGAACTGTCAACGACGCCAAGACGTTCGCCTCCATCTTCATTGCAATTTCATGATGATACTCTAACATGCATTGTGGGTATATTGAATAAGCTGTTCAATGTGTTAGACATTGTATAGCATAATATGTATATATATATATTCTTGATCCTTTTCAGGTCGCAAAGTTGATTTCTTTTTGGCTTATAACTAGGCTACCATAGGAAAACCATTTTTTGAATCAAATTTTTAAAGATTATTATTTTTTAAATGTATTTTTGAAGGTTAACTAAATCGATTTACCTAAAATTTGGCATGAGTCTTCCTTGAATATCTCTAAATTTTACTCAAACAAAGATTATAATCAATTATTTTTGTATTTTGCTAGCCAAAAGTAACTTAGGACTCTTTAATATTTTTGTCATTCTTCTCTTTATATACAATGAATTCTTCCTACTTTAAAGGGTATTTAATATTCTTCTGCTTTATAAACATAACTGTTATTTTTCTTTCTTGCATTTTAACTCAATTTGGTTCGTTTTCTTCTTCTTTTTTTTTTGCTCTTAAAGTGCAGCTGTCACTCAAAGCGTCTAAATGTCTCCCAAGTTGTTGTTGTTTGTTGTTATGGTTGCATGTGGTTTTGCTCTCCGCAAATGAGGTCGCTTAATTGTTTGCCGTGTGTGCCGACGTGGCGTATGCGCTACGTACTATAGCCCCTAAGCATATGTATGCTTATGTGAGCCTCTTGTCAACTATATATTCTGTTTATATTCCTTTTATTATTAGTTCATCCTGCCTGGCTTTGGAAATTTGATATTATATTATATATTTTTTTTGCAACCTTGTCCCTCGCGGTTTGCCTTCGCAGCACACAAACATATCTTGCAACCGCAAGCGAGACGCTTGAAAGGCTTGCCCCTAACTCGATGTTATATATATATATATATGGCTTATACATAGCATATATTGTTAAAAGACAATGTACAGCCATTCAGTGGCTTTTGCTGCTTCTTTATATATATTCTTTTATATATATATTTAGGGATGGAGGGATGAGAGTTCTTTGCTGTTGTCAAATGTTGCGTGAAGATAAAGCGTTACGGTTCGAGCCTTTTGTATAATGACAAAACAAGCAAAACTCATTGTTGTTGTCATGCATTGTTAATGAGCTTAAAAACTCATTGTACTATTATACTTAAACTACTTTAATATATAATATTTCCATATGGTGATAAATACCTTAGTACCAAGTCTAAAGAATTTGTAAATAGGTTTTAAAAAAATCTATAAATTTCCATATACTAATCAACACAATTCCATTTTTTCGTTACAGGTACGTTTCGTAATGCGGTCAAACAAATAAAAATCCATTTCATATAATGTGAGTTGGGTAAATCACTAAAGAACTAGTTCACCATACGTATTATCATTAATATAAGAACGTTTGTATTTTTTAGTTTCATTTAAGTTTTTCTTTTTTTTTTGTGAAACTGAAAACTTTCGGCCTACCCGCCATGTGTGCCATAATTCATGACTTTTGCAATGGCCCCAAAAACAAATTTTACAATAATTTTCAATAATTTTTTGGTTGCCAAAAAGGCAAAAATATGAATGCAGCACCCTTCCTTCGCCCTCTCTCTATTTATCTTGTTGTTCTTAAACATCCGTTGCATTCGTTTTGTTTTATTTCACCACAAAATGCAACTTGAAAATGATTTTTCAGTTTGCCAAAAAAAAACAAATCAGCATTTTACGATCACGTTTTGACATAAACTTTTCAAAAGGTAACATTTCAATGATTTCAATAATTTTTAGCCAGGATTTTTGTTCTAATAAAGTATTTCAATTGCATCTGTCTCTTACCTTGACTAGTTATTATAGTCAACAACCGTTTTTGTAAGCTTTTTCAATATTTAAAGTTTGCTTCAAGATTTTTTCTTGTCTTTCAATAATCGATTTAATCGAAATATCTATCAAAATAGTTCAAAGTTTGATTATTGACAATAATTGTGATGCATTAGGTTTGTTCTTAGTTTCTTTCGAGTTAAGAGTTTGTTAGTTTATTAAAATGAATTTTTAAGAAATATTTTTTTTGATAATTTAGTTTCAATACTTTCACTAAACTACAGCAGGAACCCAAAATGTTTCTAGCGTTTGCACGAAGCACACACACTCCGTAGGACCTCACACCGAGACAGTCCCAACCATCTCCTACCACAGGACCCTTTAGCGCTCTATGTGTGACACACCCCTGGTAGGGCCATTCGGTCCAACCTAACCTAACCTTGACTAAACTTCACTGAGTAAAAACCTTGTTTGTTTAGTGTCTAAAAACGCTAATCTTTGCTTATAGTCGTTGGTACATCTAAAATCGTTTCAAGTGTTTGGTTCTTCGCATGTTTTTTGATAAGGCAACGGTTTCAGGTACTGCTACAATGATACGAAAAAAAATATTCAATTGTTTAGGTATAAAAACACAACTGATTGAATAATTGATACACTCATTAACCCAAATCGAATTTAGCTTCTATATATATAGTATGTATACACCGCTTTGTTGTATAGTATAAACACCTCCTTTGAATGTTTCATTCATTTCCACTTATTTCAATTCCGTTCGTTTCAGCTCTTACACGTTATTGTCTCTAAGCATCTTTGCGTTGTTGTATTTATTGATTTTGTTTAGCCTCCTGTGCGGGTGGCGGGGAGCGTAGGGGGCATATCTATATTTATATATGTTTGTATTATATTGGTATGCTTGTGCGAGATTTTGTCCGAATATGCATCAAATTTTCGATCTTTGACGTCAATCGGAAACGCTTTTTGAGCAGCAGCAGCTCAGCTAACCATTAATATTAGCCAAATGTGGCGCATATGGTCTTTCTATATGTTTTTGTGTATTTAGTATTGAGGGTGGTTCGAGTACGCTCATTAATGTGTTATTGTTTGAGTAGGCCAGATATAATTTTTCTTGTACGTGGCCGCACTATCTGCTTTATTAGACTCTCCTCTTGCATATGTTTTTATCTGTGTTTTTTTTTTTGCTTTCTGTTTTTCTGTTCTGTCTAATTACGTATAGCGCACGTAACGTTTTTTGTTGTTGTTGTTCTGGAACCCATAAATCGTAGTCATACCATATGTGTAGGTTTGTATGTATGTATGTACGTAGGTACACGTACTATAATTAAATATGTGTGCCATTTTGATAAAAGAGACTAATGATGTGTGGGCGTAGGTTCGACTTGAAAATGCCCTGGGGTTTTATAAGAATACTATTTATGATTTATAAAATCAAAGATTGTTTTATTTCCATAATTTGTTTTTAATTTTCAATGCCTTCCAAGTTTTATCAGTAGATTTTCTTTCAAAAAAAGTTAGAGTGTACAATTATAACAACAAAAAAACCGTATTAGGCGAAAAAAAAACAATGTCCGATAAGCGGTAAATAAAATGACTAACTGGTATTGACACACACAAACACACACACACATCTGTTCAGATAACAATGCATATATATATGTACTATATATTTTCAACAATTTTGAAAATTTCCTCATAGATATTTTTTTTTTTGTAATTTTCCATTTATCTTTTCTTTTTTTTCTGTTTTTTTATCGCTGGAATATTGCGAAGGCGGCGGCCTTAAAATTGAATCTATTGTCCTATGTGCGGAGTGGTGCGGGTTCTTAAATTTTATTATTCACTATGTTATCTTATCACGAACAGACCACGTTCGCCAAAGCCAATACAATTCTAATGATTACACATGCCTCTCATTTCATTTGATTACACATTGACTTAGTCTATAGCTTGGTCAAAATGTGTGATACCCTATATAGATATATACATATATAAATGAACACACAAAAAGGCGTTCTTTTGTTGTTGAAAAGATTATAATATCTGCCACACCCGCCCCTCTCAAAGGGTAGGCCTGCATAGCATGTTTGCCTATCAGACAGAAAGTGATCCTACAAAATATTTGAAAGGATTTTATGCCACTTGATAGTTAAAAGAGAGACAGAGAGAGAGAGAGAGGCTGATAAAAAATATTATCTTGCCTCTTTGTTGAATGTGGAACAAATTTAAAGACTTGAGATTGTTAATCTTTGAGTTTGAATCATCAAAAAAATATAATCGTTGCTCGTATGATGTTAAGAACTTTTTTTTTTCAAAGCAACAAATATATGGGTAAGACCTCGCCCCATTTTAATAAATTGTGCAGAGAAATATATGTGGGCTATATAGTTTTCCCTACTGGTTTCGGGCTAAGAAATGTGAATTTTTATAGATTTAATTTATCGGAAACGAAGATTGATAAAAACTAAAGAAAACTTTATTAACATTTATATTTTATTATTCCACATTCCTTAACTTTTCATATAGAAAGTGTTTTTGTCAAAAGAAATTGAAACCCTTTAATTCATAGATATTTAAACTAGTCTGAATATGAGATTTTTCCATTTAATTAGTTATTATCTAGCTTTTAATTTTTAGTTCGCCGTTCAGTTTCGTTGTAAGTGAAAGGGTTTTCGGCAGCTCTAGCACATTTTTAAACTTTTGCTTAAATCCATTCTAAATTCTAGTATATTTTTTTTTTCCATTTGCCTCGCACTGTTCTTCCCCCAAAAAGTTGTAGCCTGATTGAAAGTTTAAACTGGTAACTGTTGGTGCCTAGTACCCGGCATAAGTTTGTTTTTTCGCTTGCTAGAATTGAAGATACATTTTTGGTACTTTAATTGAACAGAGACTGTGCCGCGTCGCTCTATAGATAGATGGTAATTAATCAAATTATTGCCACTAATTAAGTAATGGCAGGCGACGACCTCAGTGCTCGCTGCTCTCTATTATAATCCAATCAGAGAGCTTTTAGGCATTTTTCCTGACCTTTTATATTTTTTTGGTACTTGAGTTCCCAAGTGAAAAATAATTCTTTAATTAATGCTATTTGTTTAAGATGAAATGACGCAAGCGAAATTTATTTTATGGAAAAGAAATAACATTTAAAAAAAAGAATAGTCAAAAAACAATACATTAATCAAGTTAATATAATTCATAAAAATATAGTTTTTAAAGATTATTAACTTGTCATTGTCTCACTTGTTTTTTATTTTTAACTTGAACAAAAACCGTTTTTTCTTTTCTTATGAAAAGAATATTTATTTATTTCTTAAAGTATATTAGCATAAGTTAAGCACAAGCTCTTTCTTTATGAAGCTAAAGGTTAAAAAAAAGGGCGGAGTGCTGTTAGAAGTGTATGTAGTATTACAGGGTATACAAAGGCAGCATTGTGTATTCTTTGTGTGTTCTTTGTGTGTTTTTGTCTGTTCACAAAAGGCCCAAATCAGCATAACAAACAAGCATTATGTGCGTCATAACCTTATATGATAGATATATTGCATGTACATAAAAGTTTGGTATATAAGGCATATATATTAATATATATGTATATATAGCAGTATGAGAACAAAACAGTCGCTGTGCTGAAGGCACATGACAAAGCAATTTCTCAAATACTGTTTTGCCTGAAATTATTCTTTTGGCTTTCTACCAATACAAACACAAAGAAAAAGAACCTAACTTGAGAGAGAGAGAGAGATAGAAAGAAACGACCAAGGCAGACAGAAAGACATAAAAAGAAGGCAAGCAGCAGACAGACAGAGACAGAGACAGAGAGAGAAAGAGAGACCCCCTCACATATACATATACATAAATAATGTATACAACAACAACAACAACAACAACAAAATGTACCTGTTGTGCGACAGAGCAACATGAAAATGTTATTCAAGTTATAGAGTTTTGCCTTCTGAGCCAGCAACAACAACAACAAAAACAACAAAATAATAAATAATGAAACCGGTCTCTGAAAATAAGAAGAAAGAAAAAAAAAACATTAAAAAATCGCTCACACGTAGGAGCTGCCAACTCTTAAACAGCAACAACAACAACAACAACGGCAACAACAAAAGAGTCTGGGAGTCGCTTTTGTTGTTGTTCAGCAAAAAGATGAAAAAACCCGTTTGCCGCTTAAGCGACATATATGCCTCGTAGTAGAGTTGTTGTTTTTTTCAGTTTTTTTTTTAGAGCATCATTAAATTTGTAGCAAGCAGCAGCAACAACAACAACAACGCAGTGATCTTCTTACTCACACAACAACAACAACAACACAGCTTCTTCAAGGAAGCGTTGCTTTGTTCAAGATTTTTTTTGTTCTTTTTTTTTATCTTAATACCCTTGCCGTTGCTGGAGGTATTCTAAATATGTCATTGGAAAAGTGAAATGTAATTTTTACAGTTGGAATCGATTGAGAATAGGAAAAAAAAAATAATAATTTTTAACAAAATAAAACATATAAACTTTTATAAATTAGACGAGCTTTCGCAATATCTGTGTGTTCGCAACTAAAAGTCAAAAAAAAAAAAGAAAAGAAGAAAACGTTATTATTTTTATTTTATGATAGAACCCCAAACTCTCAATCGAGATCAAAGACAGTACAGCTAAAATAGCATTCAAAAATTTATTCCCATAAAGATTAACTGCTTACTTTGTTTTTCCTAAAAAAAAACACTATTCAAACTTCTAAATTAAATTTTCCTGATACTATGTTCTTAAAGTACATACAGTACGACCTCGCCCAACGCAACCCTCGTTAAACGCAACTTCTCGATAATTGCAACACCAAAATTCTTAACTTGAAAAAAATGTACCTCATTTTACGCAACTTTCCAAGGAAATCATACAAAGTACAGACTACAATTTCTAATTTTATCAAAAACTTAATAAATTAATAAATTATTAGCAGATAAACTCGATTTACTTTGATTTAAATGATAAGAAAATGCATCTACTTTTGGAAATAGGTCTCGTAGCCAACAAAAGATTATCCCTCGGTTTTCGCAACCACCTCAGTTTTCGCAACAGGCCAAATTCTAATAGGTTGCGTTAAGCGAGGTTGTACTGTATTTCAGAAAATGAAAAACATATAAAAAAAAAGTAACTACACATTCACAAATTTTTTTTTTCAGATTTTCGTTATAGGAAAAGCATTTTGAGTTTTTAATCCGACATTTTTCTAGTAAAAAAAAAAAATTTTGAAAACAAACCAATTTAGTCTTTTTTTTGTACCTTTGAGAAGATCTTGCATATAAATCTAAGCATTTAAGATCTTACAAATGTATTTGAATCTTGTCCATTTAAAAATCCAATATTGCTTCTTAATGGTGCTTCCGTTTTAGAGTCGTCTCCGGTACCTACCTACCCCTCTGACAATTTTGCAGGCCCTTTTAAACATTTAACCTTGAACATTTGTGAACGTTGTTGTCTTTATGTGAATTTCTATGGCTGTTCCACTTGAGAGTCCCGAAACAAACTTTAACTACAACAACAGCAACAACAAACCGAATCATCTTTTAATATATATATTTTATTTTTGAGTGTTCCCAAGCTTCTTCTTCTTCTTGCCGTTGTCTACCTACTTACGAGAGTTTGAGGTCTCTTCTCTTAAGTGCCGCATGTTGCGCGAGTTGTTTTTGTTGTTGTTGTTATTTGGTTCCTGCCAGCATAATTTATGCACCGTCAGTCATTGCCGACCCTTTTAATTTTTGTTCTTCATCTTTTTTGGGGGGGCATTTCCCTTAACTTTTATTTACGTTAATCAAATTTAATTGTTGTTGATTGTGAACCCCCTTTTTAATATTTTAATTTCTGCTGCTTGGCATTTCCGTTTAGCCAAAAATAAATATCTAAAAAAAAAAACAATTTGCAGTAAATGCAACAATTATTTCAACTCCTCTTCTTCTTTTTGTTGTGTTGCTGTTCTTTGTTGTTGTTGTTGTTGGTTCTGTTCCGGCAATTTACATAACCGGTTTGTTGGCTGGTTGGCCAACTCATCAACCAACCGACAAAACACATCAAACTGCCTACTCCTACTTCATGGCTAACACAACTGCGGCCATTGCCCAGAGCATGCCACCTGCTGCAAACAGTGATTGTTGCAACGTTGTCATCAACAACAACCATAACAACAACAACAACAACATCAAACCGGTTCCAATGCGAACAGGAGCAACAACAACAACAACAACAACAACTGAATAACTTATGACTTATTCAATTGATTTGTTATTGTTGTGTTTTAGCCAAAAAGGGTGGCCATAGCACAATCAATGGACAGCGTGTGGCTTTTTGCCATTCCCACATAAATCTTGGCTACCATTTTGCCATTTTGCTGTCATGTTTGTTTTGTTTTTAACATCCTCTGCGAAATTCAGTTGATTTTTTGTTATTGTTTTGTGTTGCTTCACTTTGTCACAATTCAATTAAAATCGGGGATTTTTTGAAGCCAAGTTTTAGAAATCTAATTTTAATAAAAATTTTTCGGAAAACACTTTTTAAAATATATATATTCCCTCATTTAGATTGTAGATTGTTCAGCAATCAAACAATCAATCATTCAATTAAGTTTAAGCTGCTTTATTTAAACTGTTTTTTTAAAAACAAACCAAAAAGGAGCTGTCTTTTTGAAAATTTCACCATTTAACTACCAATTTCAATGGCATACTTTAAAGTGTCCAATTTTATAGTTTCGTAAACTACAGTGACCTATTCAACTCTAGGTTAATCGCAGTGGCTGCCCCCCTTCCCCCCATCCCACCACTTAACGTTTGATCATAGTGTTCACCGATTTGTTTGGCGCTAAATGAAATTGCAGCAGTAGGCAACATATAATTAATTGCAGTCGAATGTTTATTTTGTTTTTTTGTTTTTGTATATTTTTTTGTGTCTTATTGTCGGTCGCTTTCACCGATTGAGGAGCAAATTGCGCCAAATACCCCCCTCGACCGCACCCCACTCTACCGTTATCCCTCGCTAGACAAACGTGCCACACTTGGACATTTTGAGTGCGTTGCACCCGCCTACAAAAAACATAAAGAAACAAAAAGACAAAAAAAATATGGTTGTTTTAATTGTTCAATAATAATAATTATCATCAGCGACTCGGCATACAAAATAACATCAACAACATTAACATAACAATAGTAATAATAATAAGAATACTAGTAGGAATAATAAAAGTGATATTTGTGTACAAATTGTTATATGACTGAGGCTGACGAAGATGAGCATTGAACTAATTGTGCGCTCAACGGAGAAGCGCGAAATCAGCCAACGGATTTCAATAGCAAAAAACAATCAAAACATAGAAAACTAAATAAAGAATGAATCAGAGGCATAGATACCCTTTTTCTAAAGCAGCTCAGCTGGTGCAACAGCAGCAGCCACCACAACCAAAATCATATGCAAATACAAAACAGGCGTTGATCTGACCCTAAAGTCATTTCACAATTTAAAGCCGTTCAAGTGTCTCGATGTCTCTTTTTTTTCTTCTTGTGTCTGTCTTTCTTTGCTTTGATTTTTAAAGTGCTTTTCTTTTCGAAATCCCTAATTTTAAAGCCCAACCCACCTGGCCGCTTGAGAATTGTTGTTAATTATGCATGTCTGGCCTCAAAGTCGACATCTATTATATACATATATATCTATAAAAGCAATTGGTGCAACATATTTATGTTAATTTTTAATGACGTCGGCTCTTGAAATGCTTCAATGACTTTTCAATATAAATATATATATATCTTAAGACGGAAATGAAGGGAAATTATTGTTGTTGTTGTTGTTGACGTTGTTGTTGTCTCTGCGACATATGCCCAAAATTGGGCTATCGATCAATTAATGAAAATCAGTAAAAAAAGAGATTATACAAAAACATTTCCATTGCCATCTGTTGTTGTTGTTAATTTACGGGGGCGTTGTCGCTGCTGTTGTTGTTTTTGTTTTTGTTTGTAACGGTGAAGAACAGAACGAATCCAATGTGGAATGCATAATTAAACATGATTGCAATACCAGTTGTTGCAACAAAACACAGCGAAGCAGCAGCAATAATTGCGCTTTTCATACTCGATACCGTAGTTAAAGAGTTGATTGGGGCGCTTTCAAATCGATTGATTCGATAACTCAAATCGATAAGTGATAAGTTAGCTACTGATGACACCAAAAAACACTGAATGCGTATATCTTTCTGAGTCCCCTATTATAAACAAGTATCGAGTGTACCGCAGTCGGTTGCACCCAACTGCAACGTTTCCACTTGTTTTTAAGTTGTTGCTGTTGCTGTTGTTGTTGCCGGTTGCTGTTTTGATGGGGCCAACAAACTCAAACTAGAACGTGGGTGTTAAATTGAACACTAAACTCAATTTCACCTAGACTTGTATTGTTGTACAAGGCAAGCAAAAAGTTGTTGTTGCTTTGGCTGCACGCGACATGGTGCTGCATGCCACACACACAAATTGCATAAGCAAAACAAGCCCAAAACAAACATAAATAACAATTTTTTTCACTTGAACACAGTTTTTTATTATTATTTTCAACTAATGAATTTGGCACACTCTTTCCGTATTATGGCTAATATTTTTGTATAACGCAGATGAATATAAGAACGCTTTTGCATTAATATATTTTCATCCTTTTTTTTGTATCTTCTGGTAGCTCTTCCAGGCAGCTCTCTTTGAGTATTTACATTGATCTAAATGTTAATAACAGCGATATGCCAATTATCGATAATTAGTGTAGATGTAAACTTTAACGAAACTTATCTTAACGAATGTATACAAGTATACAGATTGCTCTTTCTTTAACCCTCGCTTTAAACTTAAGCAGACTCTTGCTGGTTACCCTAACAAAAAGCGTATCACAGCAATGTTGCGCTGTGCCAAATTACAGAGCCAGCTTTTCTTTATTATTGTTGTTATTGTTGCAGTTGCTGTTGTGCTGCTTTCTTCTTTACGCCAAAAAAAAAAAAAAAAAAAACCAAAAGGCGGCAATTTTGTCAATAACAAAAGACAGCCAACTAACAAATGCCAATGTATGCTACAAGAAAAACAACAACAACAACAACATTTAATATTTAATATGCCTGCAATTTGTGCAAAGTGGTGGGAGAGGCGCACGTAGTAGTTGTGTGGGCGTGGCTAGTAAAAAAGTTCAACGAAACAAAATGTGCGCGCATTTAACAAGTTTCCACTACTGTTGTGGCAAACGAAAAAAAAAAACAAAAACTTTTTCAACTTGTCACGAACTTTGCAAGAAGAACTACAGCAGTTGTTAACTGCAACGACAGGTGGCGCTTTACCTAATTGCATAAAGCACTGCAGTTCTATGCCGATATTGATATTTGCAAAACCACGCGAGTAAGTGCAAGCGAGATAGCCCATAACTTTTCAATTATTTGCATCTCTCTTAAAGTTTGTTGCTGTTGTTGTTGTTGTTTTTGTGTTGCTCTCACTTCATCATCATTTGTTTCTTTCGTTGTTGTTAATGTGGTTATTTATTTTTTGGTGTCAATGACTTTGTTTGGTCTCTTGCAAGTTTCTTTTTGGGGCGGCGAGTGGCCGTCACCGCTCTCTTTTTTTTAAAGCCATTTCTTGCTGACTAATGCAGCAGCTGATGGCGGCGAAGCGGGCTGCGACGCTTACTGCGACTGTGAACAGTGTTCAATTATATTTTGGTATTTTTAATGTTTTGGTATTTTGCTACACATTAAAATTGAGGAATGTGGAAGGTACATATAATAAATATCCTTCAAATTTATTTAAGATGTATTAAATATCTAACTTTATGTAAATGGCTTGGAAAACTTTTTGAAAAGAAAAAAATGCATAAAAAATAATTAATGCTAGATTTAATTATCCTTCTAGTTATGGCAGTTTTTGAAGTAACTTTACAATATATAAAAAAAGAACTTACTTGGAATCTTTTCGTTTCAAACTTCTTTTTTATTAAAATTTGCATGCTTTTTCTTCTTCTTTATAAGTTTCTTATTGTTTTTTGTAAGATTTCACCTTCATGCAAAACTTGTTCTTCGTATTTTGTTAATTGTTATTGATCATAAAAAGTATTCCTTAGGATACTGACTGATTTTTGGGTCATATTATTATTAAAACACTTTCTGTGCAGAGCTTTAACGATTCATTTTGTTTTATAATTTTCCACCTGCCTTGTATAGACTATTGTGAAACACCATATTTTTCATTGGTATTTTTTAATGTTATTTATTTTCTTTTATTTTCTTAATGGACAATAACAGCTGTTTAGAAAGAATTCGTTGCGTTTGTTTACGCTGTCATAAAAATTCGGTCTGTGCTTAAATTGTCTATTTATGATTTGTGTTTCTGCCATATGCAATCTTTCACTGACGGCAGCTACCCCCCCGACCCACCTTCACCCGACAAATCCAAAATTGCGTGAAATTCTTATATATTATTTGTATATATTTCGTTGTTGTTGTTTTTTTTTTGTTGCGGCACATTTTTGGCATTGCCCTTGGAATATATTTGACATGATTTCTTGTATTGGTCGTAAATTTCATACAAAGAAAATGCGAAAGTTGTTTGCCGCATGGGAAAAAGTCTATATGTACAAACATACATAAAGACAGACAGATTCTACCTTTCGCTACCCTCTATCCCCCCCTCTCTAAGTTTGTCCCAACATTGTTTCAGCGAGAGAGAGAGATCAATAAACTTTTGGCAAACAACAAGAAAATGGAATCGCAAAGAAAACAAATTAAAGCGCATAAAAAAAGAAAAAGATTACAGCGCAGCTCAACAGCAACCGCAACAACAATGTGGAGAAACTTACAAAAGAGAGAGAAAGAGATAGGAATAGAGAGTGTTGGTAAGGGGGGCAATAGAGATGGGTGGCTATTGAAGTGAATGCCGGGCGATTGTCATGGAAGTCATCGTCGTCGTTGGTTGTCTGGCTGGCTGGCTGGCCCTGGCAAACACATCACTCGGACTGCGTTTCCCCCCCTTTCCTTTCCACCCCTTTCAAGTGTTATTTATATAACCACAGACAATACAAACTAACACACACACATGTGATTGTCTTGATTGTTTGCGTGTGTTAATTTATTTTATTTTATTTTGTTTTTTGGCTAAGTAAAATCTGCGTCATCATCATTAAAGCCGTTTGCCGGCATTAGCTGCGTTTCAAACGCATTTATTTTTTTTAAATATATTATTGTTTACTTTTTCTTTTCTTTGTTTGAAGCAGATACAGTTTTTGGACCCCCTCCCTGCTTTGGACATTTCCAACCATTAAAAAAACCTTTCATTTGTCAAATTGCATTTTTTGTTGTGCGTATTTTTAAATAAATATTTTTGTTTAGTATTTTATATATTTGTAAAATTTCCATTAATATTACATATAATTTTACAATTTTTTTTTGATTCCAAAAAACATTTGTTTAACAGATTTACTGCTATGTTCAATATGTTAATTTAAGCTTCTTTCTTTTCGTGTCTTTCTTTTCTTTTTTTTTTGTACAAACAATTATAATTTATTTTTGTCTGTTTTAAGTGCTTTTTCTTTTCTTTTAATTTTTTTTTGGCATTTCTTGGCAACGTTTTTGAACATTGCTGAACTTTTGCACTTTGCAAATAGACAAAATTGGTATTTTTTGCCATTTTTTGGGTGGGGCACACTGCGTTTAAACATGTGCAGCAGGGTGGGTGGGAAGGGAATTTATTATGCTGATTGTGAATGGTTGTTTATTTTCATTCATATGCAAATGTCAGAACACGCAGCAGCTCATTAAACATTTATTGTCTTTATTAAATGTCAAATGTGAAAATAAAATTCAAATTTATTAATTTTGTATTTCTTTCTTATTTTCATTGCAGGTGCGTATATCCTGATGGGCATCTATGCCTGCCTCAAGTCCTGGATTATTGAGGCAGCCATACAACAATACATTTGCATAAAATAAAACTGTAAATGTGTAAGTCAGTTTTAGTCACTAAATTACAGTGCCTCAAATAAGTCAATTCACAAGCGCTTTTTTTTTTGACAGACGTCGCGCTAATCAAGTTGACCTTTCCGTGTGACACACTAATTGTGATCAGTTTTTTTCTCTGCTGACTTTACAAATTAGACACAAAAAAAAAAAAACGATGACCAAATCAAATCAAATAAAGTCCAAAATGTATATATTTAGATATAGTATATGATCGTTCACACTTTAATACGAATATGAATAAGCAAAAAAAGCGACAAAACCGCAGAGGGAAATGTCTGGGAGATATCGAGATTATAATATAGATGTGCGAAAAGCGGAATGCTTAGCTGCTGCTGATCCGACATTTTAATGCTCTTTTCAAACCACAAATTTTAGATATTATTTTGCGGCTTATCAACAGTTTCACAAAAAAGTTGCGAAATAATACTTATTTTCCAACTATTTTATTATTTTTGTGTACATATGCTTTACATATGTTTTTTTTTATTTCTTTTCATATGTCATTTTGAAAATTTGTTATTTAGCTTGAAGCTTTTTTACAAATGGCCAACACACATTTTTTTGGCGGCTGTCATTTTTTGACAAGTTCTTTTATTTTGTCTCAGATTTCAGGCTATTTTTTAAAAAATGTGTTGCTTTCATTTTGCGATTTTTTAAAAAATATATTTTAAATTTATTTTTTAATAAATTGTAATTGAATGCTGAAATGTATTTTACAGAACTTGAAGCTAATTTTCAAAATAAGAAATTCCCTTTGAAGTTTTTTTTTATAAAGATTAATCTTGCTCCGTAATAAATTGAGTTAAACTCATGACAGATTTTTATAACAAAACAGCTGACAAACAAACATGCAACAAAGTAGTGCTTTAAGTGTTTCTATATGTGCAACATTGCAGCGATTTCTTAGTCTCTTCTCTTTCTGTCTCTCTTTCCTTTTACATCTTGCACTAGCTGCTCTTTCAATTGCTTTCAATTGAGCTCAATTTATTGAGTTTTATTGCACTTGGCTGGCGATCAGCTGTTTGCTGCTGTATTTTAGTCACACAGCCCGCCGCGCCATTAGTTGATGGCCAGTTAAGCGTTAATCACTAAAAATAAGTGTCAAAAGCTCTGTGACCTAGTTAAACTTCAACAACAACAGCAACAGCAACAAGAAAAAGCACTCAAAAGATCGATCATAATAATATATAGCGATGATGTTGTCCAAAAAAATATCAAAAAAACAAACAACTGGTTATATAGTAATGAGGAAATCAAATACAAACTGAATAAGTCAACATTAAAAACCGACGACGCCCCTGTCATAAAACTGATCAAACAAATTTGAAGTTTGTTATTTTTTTTTTTGTGTGTGTTTATTTATTACCTTTTTTTTTTTGTCTGACGATCTCTTCTCTTTTGTTTGCTCTGAATTAGCATAAGACAATAAATTAAATCCGAAGACCGTTTGGAAGTTGTTTTAGTTAAGGTTGAGTTGATATTTTTTTTCAAGGTATATAAGATGCGGTTTGAAACTTAATATGGGTGTGTTGCTTTATATACATATACATAATATACAATATCTTCGATATCTTTTGATTATTGTTTGCCTCTGGCAACACTTAAAATGCCGTTTTGCCGTCTGGGTCAATAGACTTTTTTCTCTCTATCTCTCTCGCTTCGATTTCTTGTTTTGTTTTTCATTTTTTTATTGCCATCTTTTGTTATAACTCTAACGGCTGTAAGACGACCCCCCCGACCGTCAACAAAGAAGAGGTCAATATATCTATATAACCATCCTCTACCGCTCTCTCTCTCTCTCTCTCTCTCTCTCTCTCTCTCTCTTACCCCTTCACCCTGCCTCGCTGCATTTGCTGTCTCACTCACAAAAAGTCTTGTGTGTATCTATTGCAGGTGCTAGGTGCAAAAGAAAAAAAGTTTGTTAAAAATGGAGCAACAAATGCACAGCAACAAGAGCCGCCACAAGCAGCAGCAACAGCAACAACTGCAACTGGAGCTACAACAGCAACCATTGCCGCAAACAACAACAACAGCAGCAGCAACAGTAACAGACACGCCAGCAACAATTGCAGCAACTGCAACAGCAACAATATCTATGGCAGTTCATTAAAATACAATAATAAAAAAAAAAGTTGTTATCCCTTTCTGCTTTGCCTTTTCAAAAAAAAAAAAAAAAAACAGCAGAATTCAAATGAGAAAACCCAAGAAAAAAACGTTTGACAACAACAAGAAAAAAAATCAAATCAATTAAATAAAAAGAAAGAAAAAACGTGGCAAGTGTTAAATAAACATTGCAAAAATAAATATATATACGCAACTAAAAGTGATTGTAAAATATATTGAAATATAATTAATAAAATGTTTTAAAACACACACAAAAAAAAAAAAAAACTAAGCAAAAAGCAGAGATAACAACAACAAATAAAAATAAAAAAACTGAAACGAAACTGCGGCAGAATTGAAATTCGAATTGAACTTTTGTGATGTAAGTTGAGAACAAAAACAAACAAACAAATATTTTTTTCCATTAAATAATTTTAATTGTATTTAAGTTGAGGTGGGTGGGAAAAAAGTAACTAGAGACTGGAAATCGGAAACCTCAACCAAGGAATGCGAGAATGTGCTAAAAAAAAAACTAGTTGCAAAAAGGCTAGAAACAAATAAGTATAGAATTACGCTTTTAATACAAATTTATGGTTAGATAAAACCTATAAAAAAAGGTAGACTACTCGAAATATTAGATGACTGAAGATACTTTTATATACGAGTCTTAAATAATCAATTGTTAAGTAACTAAACTCAAGATGGTATAATATATCACAAGGTTACGTTGAGAGCCGCAAAGTTCAACATAATAAAGTTCTTATTCCTAGAAAGTTGGGTTAAAATAAGTATTTTTTTATGAAATCGATTATTTTCTATACTAATTTCAATTATTGATTAGTTTTAGAACATAAAAACTAGTTCAAAATAAGAATGAATTTTCTACAAACTTCAAACTACTGAAAAAAATGTTAAAAAATTTACAATAATTTTGCTTACTTAATATTTATTTCAACTAACCCAATAAGCAATATATTTGTGCATTCGAAAATTAACCACAAAAGCCAAAAAGCTTAAACTTTTTCAATAATTTCTATTGCTTTCAATAATTTGACGAATATTGAAATGCATTTAACATTTTTTTTTTTAAAGCTTTAAATTTCCAATTAAAATGGTATTAAAAGTATCGAACGATTTTCATGCACACTAAGCTTTAATAAGTTGTCGTGTGTGTGTTTTTTTTGTGGCAGCAGCAGCAGCTTTAAAGCTTAGCCAAAATTTTGTTGGCTTGGGGGTAAACGGAGGAAGCCGCATTAATCATACGCCCCATTGGACAGGATGTGTGTAGGTTTGTGTGAATGTGAATGTGTGTGTGTGTGTGTGTGGCTTGTCGTAACACCTAAGCAATTTGGCACCACTGCATTTCCCAGGTGGCATTCAAGTCAGGCCCAATCAGTGCACATCCTGTCTGTTCTGCTCTGTTCTGGGTACACTCGAAGTCAATTTGCGTGGCATTTGGTTTTACTGATTTTCCTCGTTGATTTTCAATTCCTAAGCATTTTTTTTTACTTTTTTTTTGGTCCTGGCCAATTGGCATCTAACGAAGCAGGCGCCTTGCTGCTAAGACCCTTGGGTTATCTAGTGCCACGCCCCGTTTATTAGCTCGATTGATTGGAGGCAAATCAGATAGTCACAGTTGACATTGCCACAAATGTTGCAAGCTGACTGTATACTTAAGCATTATGCCTTCAGTATTTTTGGCGTGATTAATAGTGTTGCATTTTTAAGACGAAAGTCTTGTGCTTTATTCTCTTTCTTTTGATGCTGTCACATTTTCTCATTAGACTTTCGAAGTTAAAAAGTTTAATTTGGGAAATGGAGGCTGCAATTCTGTCAGTTCTCGGAGTATTCCGTTGATGGATTATGTGAAAGTAATTAAGTAATTAAAACTACTGAAATGAAGACGCGTAATTAGTAACAATACAATAAATTGTCAAGTAGTTTTAACTGAGATAAATTAGTTAATGAATCTTGAAAAAGTTCTTAAAGTTGTTTAAGTCTTTATAGTTATAACTTGTTTACTATACATATTGATTTAATAACCAAGATTTTGTCGATATAAAACAATTTCTAAAGAAACCTCACATTGAATCTTTATAATTTCAAGAACTGTTGAAAAAACGCCAAAAAATTCTTTAGGAAAAACTTTATCTTTTGCCCTTTGATTAAGGTTTCAGCAACAAAAAGATCAAACTTTATGTTAAAAGACTAAAGTTAATGCAATATATCTTTAATCAATATCAAAATAGTTGTCAAATAATATCAAAGTTATAACTGCATTTCTTGTATCAACAATAAACATCTTTTACAATTGAAAAGATTAATAATAAAACTAATATTTCCGTTGGCTCTTCAGTGTCAAAACTACAAGCAATATACATATATAAAAATAGTTACTTAACAATGGGCAACAACAGTAGCCGCCACATAACATACAACAATAAACATACCTAAATTGGATACATTAACAAATGATTGTTGTTCATAAATTGCCTTGAACATCATCGAAGCTTGCATCAGCCTCAAGTCGACTCGTTTTTGTGTGGGCCTCTTGGCAGCGCAACCAAATCCAATTCAATTTAACGTTCAATTCTCTTTAACCTCTGCCTGCGCCCACATCTCAAAACTCGCATCTCAAAACTCACTGTTCGAATCTTTGACTGACTCTCTGACTGGCAGCTGTCGAGGGTCTTTTTTGTTTGCTTTTTTTTTGTTAGCTGCACTTGGTTCAAAGTTTCTGTTGTTGATGAGCTTTATGATTGACAGTTTGACTAACTGTTCAGGCAGGTGTCTTCTGTTTCAAAATGGGCAAGAAATAAAAGTACATACAATGATTAAATGAAGCTAGTTTGTGTTAAACATATACATATGTCATCTTAGCTTTTGATAAAGGTAAAAATGCTAAATGATGTTTGAATAATGCTAGTTAAATGAATTTTTAGTTTGCTTCGCACATCTCCAAACCTTAAACTTTCAGTTTACCCCACTCAACCCTCAAACGTCCCATTTTTTCGCCCAACTACTAAAGTGCCGTGTGGCACATTACGCAATGCAACAAGCAGCAGCAGCAGCAGCAGCAGTTAAGCAAATGCGTATGCAAATTTGCAGACTAACCAAGCACCACCCACCCTACCCCCCGCCCGCGTATACACCCCTTGCCACTTACTTAAAGTGTCTATTGACAATTGTTATGCATATATGAGGCAACTACACTGGGCGAAACTTACTAACTAACTAACTTAGCAACTAACTGACTGACTAACTGGTGAATGTGCAACAATATTTTGTGAATAATTGACAAGTGCGAGCTCGAATAGTGCAAACAAAAATATTTATGCGCCAAAAGACAACAACAACAACAATCAACATTAACAAATCAACAATTGTGTGTTGGTGGCACAGCGACAGACAGACAGACAGACGGGCGGGGGCGTTAGTTGTTACTTGACGTTGGGTGGAAACCACATCCATCGTCTGGAGGTAACAGCAACAACAACTGTGGGCTGAGGTCTTAACTAAGCAAAATATGCCGTTGTTGTTGTTTATGTTGTTGTTATTGTTTGGCCCATTTGGCTTTAGAAATATGTGCAAACATTTCGCAAGGTGGTGGCAAAAGGGTAGCTGCACAATTGCATTTTATGTAATATTGGCCAGGCCCGAACCTAATTAAGACAACGATGGCAACAACAGCAACTACAACAAGCTTTAGCGGTACAAGTAACATTAATATTAACATTAAAAATTTAACAGCAACAGCGGCATGAAAACTAAAATGGCATGTCTGTTTTATGTCGATATATTTAACATGAGAGTTGAACAAAGCTAAGAAAAATTCCTAAACATGTTAGAAACTTTTAATATTAAATTTTTGCATAAGAAAATTCACAAAGTTTTTTTCTGCACTTCATCCTTTTTTTTATATCTTCCTTTGTCATGTTTTTTTTGCAGTGCATTAAAATTTGCATTTTTTTTTCTTAGCCTAAATGGAACGATGAGAATTTATAGATTTGTAAAACGGGCGAAAATGTCAATTTAAATGATGCCCAACTAATGGACATGAGAATGGACAGCTGTGTTTTTTTTATTTTATTGCTGTGTGCTAGTTATTCGAATAAATATATTTTTGTAACCAAAATATACATACCTAGTTATATTCATGCTCGCATCGTTATACAGCTATGTATATAGAAAGTCTATAAAAAAGGGCACATGTGGCGTATGCGTTATTTTTTTATTATTGATGAAAAGTTTCGCGTGTTTCAATATATTTATTTAAACAAACAATAACAATTAAAACAAACAATATGCAACAAAAAATTCCATGTCGCATTCAATTAAAATAATAAAAAAAAAACTGAACACGACAAGTGCCACGCCCATAAAACTATATGCCCAAATGCAAATGGGCGTGAATTTGGGGTGGGGAGAAAACTTATGTTCTGTTAGCTTGCGGCTGCTGCTGCTGCTGCTGCTGGGTTGCACTTGCCTTGCCCCATGTTTCTGTTGGTGTCGTAAAATGCATTTTAAACTTTTATGACTGCTGGGGCATTGAGTAATGGCCATAAATATGTGTATGTGTGTGTGTGTGTGTGTGTGTGTTGCCCTAAAAATACACACGTCCAAAAATTTTACTTTATGTTTCTTTCGGTTTTTTTTTTTTTGTGTTTCATTTTGATTTTGGCAGGTTCTGTTGCCTCTGGGCAAAGTTTTGTTAAGTTTTTGGTTCCGTAAGCCCAGTGAGTGCTTGCCACAATGTTGTGGTTTCTGCCCCGAGCAAAGAGTGCTGCACACATTTTACTGTTTTTATATATATATATATATATATATATGAACCAAACTCAAACCAATCCTTTACTTCTTAACAACCAGCCCTTCAATTTTTATCCAAAGTTTTTTCCTCTTATTTTGTTAGTTAGAATTTATGCAATCTTGAGGCGTTTAAGGGTTTCTCTTCTCTATGTACAGCATATATTGACACACCTATGTGTGTGTGTGCGTAGTTTTTGAGAATGAGTTTCAGAAATGTATTTTCTTTTTGGTTGTCATGATTTATACATAAATCATTTGCAGCTTGTTTTCCTGACTTTTTTTTCTCTAGACATCAAAGAACAACTTTATACATAAATTTGAGTTGGGTAGGAAAAAAATATATATAAAAATTATCATAAAACTTGTTATTAATTTTGGAATAATAAATAAAGTAAAGAGAAATAAATATTTTAAAGTAGAATATTGAAAACTCAGGTTAAATATTCAAAACCGAAATAAAAGTCATAAAAAAAAACTTTCTTTATGTATAATGTATACTAAACTTAAAAAAAATGCATTGACAAAAAGGAATGCAATAAACTTCTTTAAGTTTATTGTTTAAAGATTTTAAATCAGGGATTTCCCCAACATAAATATACATTTAACTTTATGCAGGTCTCTTTAGTTACTAACTCAATATATAAATTGATGCCTTATGGCAAAAAAGTTGTAATTTTCTGTTCCAAAACTCGTACCCATAATATTATATATTTTTATTGTTAACTTTCCTTAGTAGTTTTAGTCACAAAAGAAGTTTCAGTAATGGGAAAAAAAAACTATTAAGATTTCCCATTTGTACAAAAATATATCAATATTTATTGCTATGCTTTCAATTAAATATAAGAAGAGCGACTCATCAATGCCAACCATTAAATTCCATTTGCCTAGCCACAAAATATACAAACTTGCATACATACATATAATGAAATTGAATGCCATTCAATTTAATATCCTTTTTGGTCCTTTCGAACGATGCAACAGCAGCAGCGTGTAATCAAAGTGTTCACTGTACCATATATCAATGATGATGATGATGATGATGATGATGCTGATGATAATGATGATGCCCTATCTCTCCCTCCTATGCAATGCATATATCATGTTAATATGCACTCTCTTTCTATTCTCCTCCTACAAACTCCTTGCCCGCTGTCCATGTGTTACTATCTCTTTCGCTGTATTTGAGTCTGTCTCTCTCTCTCTGTTTCTATGGGCGTGGCATGCAGCGTATCCTTTTTTCTTCTTCTTTCCTTTCTTTCACTCGATGTGCATTGATATAAATGGCAAAACGCATTAAAAACTTTGGGCCATAATCAATCTTCATGTTGGAAATGCTTCATTGCGGTTGAGTGGAAAAGATGGGAAAGAGTGGAGCCACGAACGAACGAACGAACGAACAGAAAGAGATAGCTGATATGGTAGATATAGCTCATTAAATTGAAGCTGGGTTGATGGAAGGGCAATATACAGAGAGAGAAAGATAGGAAGAAATGTTCTGCTTGGATTGCAAACTGTAAAATGTTGTCGTCAAGCAATTAAATAATTCACTCACATGTGTGTGTAATTATATAACAGTTGCACATATGTACTTCTTATGCCTTAACACTCTCTCTCTCTCTTTTTCTCTCTTTCACATACACAGTTGTCAGGCTGCAAAATGATTGTGCATTTTCCTGGAAAATATCGAACGGAAAATCAATTCTAATTAAATTGTCAACATTTTGCCCGCTCTGCCATAGCTTATTATGCACCTGTGTGTGTGTGTGTGTGTGTGTGTGTGTGTGTGTGTGTGTTTGTGCGTGTGTAATTGCATTTGACCGTCTGTCAGTTTTCACTTGATTTACGTGGGGCATGTGGCATTTAGCATGGCAGTAAACCCAGTTTGTGCATCAATTTTGTTAAATGTGCCCAATTGAATTCTCACATTTTAAATTCCTGATGAGATTAAACAGCTAACTGAATAATGCAAATACAACAACATCATCATAAATGGCTCAAATGAATTGAGGACACTTTTGCTGTGTAATTGCCGGAATTAAGCGAACCCAATTTCAATTCAGTTTAGTTTTAGTTCTGGTTGCGCTTTCAATTTGGATGTCATGTGGCATAATTGTTTCGAATTCTAACAATTCTTAACTTGTACGTCACTTTTCAGCTTTGTTGAGTGTCCTTATTGTCCTGGGAAAAAAATACAGCTGCATATGTGCATGTGCTGTCCAATTATCGAGTGGATTAGTACGACAACAGACCCTTTAAATTACTATAATCTATTATTCACATTTTAACTCGATGCAGCTGTTGTTATTGAAAAAGGAAACTTTCTAGTTTTATTATTATTATTATTATTAAAGAGAAGGCTAACAATGAATTTTTAACCTACTACTTATTTTTAAGAGCGCTAGCTGCAAGGCTTTCGGCTTTCTAGTTTTAATTTGCCTCTTTTATTAGAATTTTCGTAAGGTTTGGGAACCATTTTGATATTAAAAGTGTTGATACATTATTAGATTTTCTTATTAAGAAAACTTTAAACATTCAATAACCTTGAATGATGAAGAAAAAGTTTTTTTTTATATCTTTTTTCCGGGATAAAACATTTAAAGAAATGTTTGTTGCATAATTTGAAATTAAAAAGTGTTTTTAATCTTTCGGGGAAGACAAAAATTTACTAAAAAAAAACTAAAACCCGTCTCTTATAAGTGCTTTATGCTAGCTATATGATTTTCGGCCTAGAGACTGTACTCCAGATTTAAAAAACAACTCTTTAAAATCCTTTAAATATTAAGCATTGTTCGATTTGCCATTAAAATATAAATCCAACTGCTTTCACAATATCTTTTGGTCCATCTATTATCGCTGCATATATAATATACACTTATATATGTTTAAGTACATATCTTTATTGCATTGGGGAGTGGCCGTTTTCTTTTATGTTCGGCAGTTAATATTTTTTTAACAAAAATAACAACGCTGAAAAGTAGGCAATGAAAATATTTGCCATTGTGTCCTCAACGCATGTTGTTGTTAAATTGCTGCTGCTGCTGTATGTATCTGTATATTTATCTGTGTCCATCTGTATTTTAAAGCCACTCCCAAGCTGCATTCTATATGAATGGTACACAAAATTGTAAATGCAACAACAATAACTAACGTCTGGCTGTTATTGTTGTTGGCTTGTCGTCCAGCAGCAGCAGCAGCATCATTAGATTTTGCACATGCTGCAGAATAGAGGACTAGTACGTGGACTTCATTTTAGCCGGCATTAGGTGGTGAAGAAGAGGAGTCGACTCTGCTGCTGGCGTCGTTGTCTCTCGAACTGCTTTCATTTTCCATTTCCACGACCTCATTTTCAGCAGGCAGGCAGGCAGCTACTATTATCTGCAGCGGCGGGAGGCGCACAGAGGGTGAAGTTGTCGCCAAAAATTTTCAGTAATTTTGCTTGTCTATTTTGGTTCTCTCTCTTTCTCTCTTTCGCTTGGTGCAATTTATGCTTCTGGTTTTGCTTCTGTTGTTGTTTGCTTGCCCCGAAGCTGTGGGTGGCTCAAAACAGCCTATGATGCTATGTACTATATAGTTTTATATATACATACGTATAATATACCTTATGTATTTATGTATTCCTATTACATAATGCACGAAACATTTTATGGAGCGCGCATGCGCCCTGAAACCATCAACAACAACAACAACAACAATAAAAAGTTTCCTGTAGCCGCCTTTCATTCAATAGGAAGCCGGGCCCAGGCTTAGGCTGACAGGCTTTACGCCCCTGGACACACCCCCTGCTCGTTTATGTTCTCATCTGCTTCCGGTTGCGTCACTTGTCAGGCAGCAGGCGCTGCGTCATTTTTATTTTTTTCTTTTCTTCTTCCTTTATTTGTGTGTGTGTGTGTGTGTGTATTTTTATTTATTTTTTTTGACGTCGTCGTTGTCGTGGCTTCAACTTTTATTCAACTTTGCCCTCTGACTTTGCTCAGCAGTCAGCCCAACGCCCCGCCGCCACTCCCTCTTTAACATCTGCATACGCCAGATCTCTTGGCTGCAGCCGCAGCACTTTAATTGAGGTCGCCCCGCTTAACTTAACCAGAACAACAGAAAGAGAGCGAGAGAGAGAGAGAGAGAATCCAAGAGCATCGTTGCTGACTGCCTGCCTGCCTGCCTGCCTGCTGCGTTATTTGCATGGCCGCCCAGGGCTCGTTGCATGGCGGCATCCCACCCACTTTTGGTTTATGTAATTTTTTACTGTGTGTGCTTTAAGCCTTGTGTCAGGCTGAAAACTGCGCAGTCGATAGCAAACAGAGTTACTTTAAATGCGCATAGCATTATGTAAAGTGCATTTTTCATAGAAATTCCATTTTAAATGCAACACACACATATACCCTTGTTTCAGTGTGTGTGTGTGTGAGTGTGTGTGTGTATGTGTTTTTGTGGCCCAAGCGAAAAGGATATCCTCTTGAAATACATTTTTTCGCATTAATCATTCGGTTTGCAGCTGTAACTTAAATTTGTCAGTAGCTTCAGGCTTTGTTTTTCTGGCTTTGATAAAGTTCACTGTTGGCTCTCTTATTTTTTTTTTTTTTGTGGCATATTTTAGATAAGATTAATTTGATTTTATGTTCAACTAAGTTCGTAGCAGTTGCAGTTTTTTCTTCTGCATAGTTTTTGCTGAGGTTAATGAAAAACTGCCAAGTTTTAATTGGATGTTTGTGAAGCAGTTTAATTTTTTCAGGTGCCTAAGTAAAGAATATGAATGGAATTTGTAGGAAAAGAGTTTTTACGTGTGTAATTTTGTAATTTAAAAGGTCTAACCATGTTTTTAACTTTTAAACTCTTCAAGTAAACCACATTGTTTTTTTCTTTCAATTTTTTTTAGTTTATCTATTCATTAAAATATTTGTTTCGATTCAGCTGAATTTTATTCTTGTTAAACCGATCTTTTTTAGATTGAACTCATATAATATCTTGCCATATCCTTTTCTTTTTTCTGTTCCATCAGATAAAGTTCGCTTTCTTAACCAATTTTTTTTTTGAGTAATTCACATAATGGTCCGTTCTCTGTTTCTAGTTTCAAATCTATATGTTTTTTTTTTCTTCCTTTATCTGTTTTTGTTCAGTGCGCGCTGTCATTCTCGTGTCCTTCAACTTGCCAGAGGCGGCTGCTGCTGGTGGCTGCTTCTGCTGTTCAAGCTGATGTTGATAAATTTCACGCCCAACGGTCTGTGGTAGAGTCCTCAAATTACTTTGACTTGCAGCAGTCGCAAGTCCAAAGCCCCCGCATTCTCTGTTATCCAATGGGGCCGTTGCCCGTTTTACCCGCCCGACAGCCCCCAGCAGCAGCAAACAGCAGCAGCAGCCGCAATGATTGAATGAAAGGCTAAAAGGGATTTCAGGAATTTCAACTTGCAAAAAGTTGCGCACAACAACAACAAACTCACACACACACATTTGTATATATACTTATGTACTTATGTGTTTTTGCCAGTCAGTCAGCTTTATATGCTCATTTATATATGTATAAATATTTATTCAAGGAATACACAGAAATAACCTCAAACAAGGACGTTCGCTGGCTGTGCAAAAACTTTTAGTCCAGGCCCAGGCGCAAACTTTGGTGGCGATGATGTCGCCCCTTTTATATAAATACATACATATATATATATATATTACATAAGACCCCAAACACACACAAAGCACACACACATGCACACTCTGGGAGTCGCAGTAATGCAATTTACAGCTCTGGCCATTATCAAAATATAGCACCAGACCCAACCCAACACAGCCACCCAACCGACGACTGCCTGGCCTGGCAGTTAACACGGCTTGCACAGTGGTACGAATGTGTGCGAAAAGTTTAACAATATTTTGAGTTAAGAATTAGGCTCTACTATGCAAAGTTTTGAACGTATAAATTTAATGGAAAATGTTTATAGAGCATCATTTATATGTTCAACATATTCTATTTAATATTCTATCTATTTTTTGTCCACTGTGCATCTTAACTCTTGTACTCGCGACCTGCTCGGCATTACTTTGCTCCGTTTTTGCTCCCAGTTGGCGCAACAAATGTTGCCATTGTTGTTGGCTTTGGATTTTGCAGCCCTTGTTGCTCTGCACTTCCCTAACCGGGCGCACTTTTAGCTGAATTGATTTTTCGCCTGCCTCACTGCGCATGCCGGGCAAAGGCAGCAGCAGCACCAACAACAACAACAACAGCAACATCATCATCAAGAGCACCAGCAGCCGCTCTTTGAATGCAATTGCTCATGTGCATGTATATGTACATATATCCTCTAAATACATATACCTATGTAAGTGTATAGATGTTTTTTGTATGTTATACACATACGCAGCGCTGCCCTGAGTCATCTGCCTGCAACTCCCACTGCAGCAGCAACAACAACAACAACAGCAGCATCAGCAGCATTTTCAGCAATATCTGGATACTGCAGCTACCTTATATACAAAGCTATATAAGTATTATCATGTGAATGTGCTACATGGTCATATTTTAAATGCTTTGCCATTATGTATTGTATTTATGTATGTTTTTTGCCCTGACGCTTAAAGCGCTTAATGCGGCTTTAAAAATCTTTAGAAACGAATGACAAAGTATGGGCGGGCTTCAATTCATCAAAACCAACTTTGTTGGGATCAACGTATGTATGTGTACAATAATCGCTAGAAAATGAGAAATATACACAGGAATTATACGGCTTGAATCACAAAATATTTTGTTTTGATGTTCTTTTCCTTGCTGAAACAGTTGGGATGTTACCTAACATGCTTTAAAACCCATATTTATTGTAAAACACTAGAAATATTAAGTATTTCGTTGAAAAAAATGGCAATTAAGGTTTTCACATGCAAAAATGCTTAGATTTTTTTCTACTAAATCACTTTCTGTTAGAAGGGTCTAAGGGCTGCCATATTGCAATAACCTTAAGGTTGCACTGAAGATGTTATGGAAGAAGAGATGCATAACATTTATAATTACATCTGTCTTATACATTTTTATGTATATGAACTGTACGCAGCGATCGCAGTTGGTTTGCCCTTGTAGCAGATTAGGCAACGGCGTCATAAAGCAGTCGTCTGTTATTAAACGCTATCATTCCGAATCGAACGTTAAAGCCATAAAGGCGGGCCTTCATACGTCAATACTACATATACATATGTATGTGTATAGGCTTGTATATACATATGTACATACTGACAAATTTACATAAACGTATATTTTAGTTATTTCTATTTTTAATAACGAGCCCTTTGCCTCAGCTTGTTTGTTTTTGGCGTAGTTAGGAAACGTTTTCTCCGTTTTCATAAGGGAAACAATGGATAAGTTTAGCAAAGGTCGTGCCTGTTTTCCCTTGTGTTAAATAGAAAATAGGCCTGTCATTGGGTGCTGCTGTGTCTTTTTGAATCGCGTGTTAATTTATTGCAGGGTTGATTTTTCACTCAGGTAGCAGCAACAAGCCATTTTTATCTACCTAGGAAATGCGTCGTTAAATATATATATTTTTTTTTTTGAGCTATGTGAACAATCAAACGTTTTGTGTCATCCCCAATAATAACAGCGTGAACAGCATAAACAGTTGCTTGCACTGTTACTTTGCTGCAAAATAACCGCATAACCCGCAGTTAGTTATTTGGATTTCTTTGTAAATGACGATATGATGCATTAATAAATCATATTTTTGCTAAGAACTTTGTTTCTAGCCAAATATTATTATAGAAATGTAGTGAGTTGCTCAAACAGCACTGTTTAAAATTGTGCGCTGTTATTAACATTTTGCAGATGCACGCAGCTTGGCAGCCCCGCGATCGGTGAGCGATCCGGCAGCACTAACCTGTGATCGCTGCTCGTGTTTGGTTACGCGAAAATCGACATAAAAGCAGAAGAGCAATTAGTAAGAAGAGGCAAAACGATCGGCAACGAAACTGTAGAAAATACAAGCCAAAAAGAGATATAAAAAATATTTTTGTGCCGTAAATACAAACATAATAACTTTCAAGCTAAATAAGTGTGTGTATTGTGTGTGCGTGTAAATATTTAAAGAAAACCGGTTGGTTTTCAAGCAATCTCTTTATCGCTCTACCGGCACCGGCACTTGTGTGTATTTGTGTGCATTGTAAATACGTGTGATTGCAAAAAAATCTTTAAAACACTCGCCAAGTTCTGCCGCGTAAACATACGACGACGACGTCGACATACGTGCAATTTGGCGCCGTTTCGCGAGTTGAATTTTGCCGGTGAAATTTTTCTTTGCTCTCGTGTTTGTGTGTGTCTTTTCATTAAAGTCGAATAACTTCATGTTGCAGCAGCAAAAAAAATTGTTTCTATCTTATGATAAGAAACAAAATGTACCCATTTGGCGCTAAACAAAAGCCGATCCTCAACCGGATAGCCCACTTCTTTAACTCCACCTCCTTCTCCAACAGCTGTTCCAGAGAACTGACAAGGCTTTTTGCATGAAAACTATTATGCAGAGGTGGGTGGGCTGGGGTTGCCTGAATATGCATACATGTATAAACATACATACATACATATATTAAAAGTACAGTGATCGCTACAGTATAAAATGAATGCAAAATAAATTGTGCAGAAGTTGTAGTTATCTAATTTAATATGAAAGCGATAACTGTATGTATTTAACAAAAAAATAACAATAACAATTTAAACAAGTTGTCAACTGCTTTTCTTATTTATATATAATTTCCATGTTATTCCAGGTCTACAGAAGAACCACCGACAAACAGCTTCGAAAGGAACTACTACGATCGCAGCCGCCTCATCTATCACGCAAGCAACACAGTAGCAGCAGCAGCAGCAGCAGCCACAACTGTTGCCAGCAACATCAATACTACTAACAACAACAACAGCGGCATCCACAACAGCAACAGCAACAATAGTCTAAGCAGCAGCGATAGATCGCGCGCTCGAGATCGATTGTATAGGAATGGTTCAGCAGCAGCAGCAGCCGCAGTTGCAGCAGCAGTTGGTGCGTCAGCTACAAGCAGCAACACGACGACGACGACGACAACAACAACAGCAACAACGACGACAGCAGCTGCAACAACAGGAGCAGCATCAGCTGCAGCAGGCGTGGGTGGTGCGGGTGGAGGTGGTGGAGCAGGCGCCGGAGTTGGTGGTGGTGCAGCAACAACAGCAGCAGCGACGCCGCTACCACCACAAGCGTTGGGTGATCGCAGCAACAACAATAACATTATTAACCAAAACACACGCGTACCGCAGTCATGGTACGAAGCTGCTGCTGCGACGACAGCGCATCTAAAAAGTCCTGGTGGCAGTGGCAATGCCGGCATCTCAGCAGCTGGCAGCATAATGAGCTCACCGATCAATCATCATCCGCATCCGCACACACATTCACATCCACATCATCATCACTACAACAACAACAACAACAGCAGCAGCAGCAACAACACATCCGCCTCGTACTCATCACCCGCCCACACGCACACGATAGCAGCAGCGGCTGCAGCAGCATCAGCGGCAGCAGCAGCAGCAGCGGCGGCGTCATTATCCACAACGACGACTGCCATGCACCGCAGCGTTGCGTATGCAGGCAGCGCGGCGGATGACGCGGTTACTCGTAAACAACAACAACACCTGCAACACCACAACAACAACAACATCAGTAGCAGCAATAGTAGTAGTAGTAGTAGAAATGCCGCCGGTGTCAGCAAATTAAATAAGCTGCTTAAAACGGCATTGACAACGTCACGCTGCGGCTCGGAGTCGCCGTCAGGCGGCGGCTCGACGACAAGTACAATCACAAACAATAGTTTTAGTAGTAATAGTTTAAATAATACAATAAACACGGCCACTCCAACGATGCCAATTGCAACACCTGCAGTAGCAACACCAGCAGCAGCAGCAACAACAACAACACCACCAACTGGTAGCAGCAGCGACATTTTAAATGTAGCTGCTGCTCTAGCTGCCGCAGTTGAAAACAACAGCAGCAGCAGCAGTCGTGCACCGCGTCATCATTTACATGGACGCAGCACAACATCGTCGAGTCGCTCGCATTCGCGATCACCGAGCAGTTATAGCAGCTCGCATAGCTCATCATCGGCATCATCGCATACATCGTCGCATTCGCACGCGTCCAGCCCCATAGCGGGCAATTGTGCCGATGTTGGCGGTGTCGGTGGTGGTGCTAGTGGTGCCACATCGCGCAGCTCACGCGTCACAGCAAGCAGTAAGTACACGAAAGCTTCATCCATCCAATTGAATTCGGTTACTAATAATGTTATGTTTACTTCAGGCACTTCTTCAAATCCCAGTGGCAATGCTGGCGGCGGTGGTGGTTGTGGTTCATCGAGCAGCAGCAGCAGCAGTTCAAGTAGCAGCAGCAGCTCATGTTTGACAGCCAATCCGGTTGTGCATTCCGAAGATAATCGTCCTCTTGCGATACGCGTACGCAACCTGCCCGCACGTTCCTCGGACACATCCCTTAAGGATGGTCTCTTTCACGAGTACAAAAAGCACGGCAAGGTCACGTGGGTGAAGGTCGTCGGACAAAACTCGGAGCGTTATGCGCTCGTATGCTTTAAAAAACCGGACGATGTGGAAAAGGCGCTCGAGGTCTCACACGATAAACATTTCTTTGGCTGTAAAATTGAGGTCGAACCCTATCAGGGCTACGATGTCGAGGATAATGAGTTTCGTCCCTACGAAGCCGAACTCGATGAGTATCATCCGAAATCGACACGCACCCTATTCATTGGCAATCTAGAGAAGGATATAACGGCCAGTGAATTGCGAGTGCATTTCGAAAGTTTCGGTGAGATCATCGAGATCGACATTAAGAAGCAGGGTTTGAATGCTTATGCCTTTTGTCAGTATTCGGATATTGTGTCTGTGGTGAAGGCCATGCGTAAAATGGATGGCGAACACTTGGGCAGTAATCGCATTAAGCTCGGCTTTGGAAAATCAATGCCAACGAATTGTGTTTGGATCGATGGCTGCGGCGAGAAGGTTTCCGAGTCGTTTCTTCAGTCACAATTCACGCGTTTCGGCACCGTCACCAAGGTCAGCATCGACCGGACGCGACAATTAGCCCTTGTGCTGTACGATCAGGTGCAGAATGCTCAAGCTGCGGTTAAGGATATGCGTGGCACAATCATGCGTGGACGTAAGCTGCAAGTGGACTTTGCATCACGCGAATGTCAAGATGCTTTCTATGAAAAGCAGGAAAAGCAGCAGCAACAACAGCCACAACAAACGCAGCCGCAGCAACAAACACCACAGCAGCAGCAGCAGACACCACAACAGCAACAACAGCCTCCGCAACCACAGCAACCACCAAATGCGGGTAAGTAAAGATTAATAAATAGATAGACATAACTGATTCTAATTTAATGCATTTATATTTTGTAGGTGCCGCCGCCTCGCGCTTTAATCGCTACGAGTCAACGCAATCGCGCTCACGTGCCTCCTCTTTCAGTCGACCCAGCTCGAGCGAAATCTGCTCGCCGGGTGGCGGCAACACACCTGGAGGTAGTAGCTCTACAGGTTCAGGCTCTGGTGGCAATAGTAGCAGCACCAGCACCACCAATCCCAGCAGCAGCAGCATCTCGGCAAGCAATGCAATGCCAGCGCCTAGCAGCAGTTGCAGTGGCGGAGCGATACCGATAACGTTGCCATCTGCAATTGGTCAGAGTTCGATGCCCATGTCGCCGGCAGCACTGGCACAGGCGCGCTTACGTATGGCGCGAAGCGCTCGACACACCATTGACGTTCGGCACGTTGAAGATAGTCAGGCGCTGGATGAGGATGCGGGAGTTACACGATGCGATTCGCCGGTAATTGCACGCCTTGGACCAGTCGTTAACAGCAGTGGGAGCAGTGGAAATCCAAGTGAACCGCTCGAGATGACCAACAGCAGTAGCAGTGGCAGCGGCAACAATCGCCGACGTTGTGGTAAGACAAATGTAGATTTGCGCCATCTTGTGCACAATCAACGTTTCCCATTGCCAGAACAACTCGAGGAATGCCCGTCCAGTGGTGATGAGGGCATGGTCAGTCCACGCAAGCGCATCAAAATGGATTACCATCATCATCCTCATCATTCCAATGCCAGTGCGGTAAGTTTTGGATCCCAAACAATGCAACAGTCTGCGCATAGAAACGTCACTGAATCTGTATGTTTTTTTTGTTGTTGTTGTTTTCAGCAATCGCAGCTGATGGAGCCAAACAGCGACTTGTTGTCTTCTGGCCATAGTAGCAATAAGCCCAGTCCGTTGTCCAACTGTGATGTTATACACGATCCACTAAATCGCAAAAGCGAAATTCGACGCGTCTCTGAGGCGGGTAAATTTTCAGCGGTTGCACCACCTCCATCCCAACAACACCACAGCATGATGATCAGCTGTCGCCGGCCATCGATTGATGTGGGTGCCCTCTCGGCACTGTCAAATTCGTCGGCGTTTCGTCATGGACTGGTCGGCGCGAGTAGCATGGAACAGCAGCATATGATGAATGCATCGCTGGCGGCAAAGCGAAGACGTGTTGCAAGCACGAGTTCAGCGTTGCAGCTCAATCAACCACAGTCGTCGCTGCACCAGCAATCCTCCTCCAGCAGCATTGCTCCCAATGTTACAAGCAGTGGTGGTGGCTCGTTGTTAACGCCCTCGCTGGCAGCACCTACGCCCAACGATGACTTTCATCATCATGCGTCACGTGGACGCGGCCATCAGCTACATTCCCATCATTCGCATGAAGCCAGCGGTGGCGAGAGTGCCGATGGCTCACGACCAGGCACGCCGCTGTGCGATGAACGACCGGAAATTCTGCCAACAGAACCGCGTCGTCTGCCACCGCCAAGAGAGCGTGCCCGGGAGCGTGTGCGTGACGTTATGTGGATGCCCCTGCCCAAATTTGGTGTGCTTTTCTTTCAGCAGCAGCAGCGGTATTCGGGCAGCGGTAGCAGCTGTGGTATCGGCGGGTATTTGCAACAGATGAATTCAACGTCGTCACTACTTGGCAGCAACCACCACAACAATAGTAGCAACAACTCTAGTCTAAGTGCTGCGGCGTTGTCGTCCAGTGGCTGCTCATCAACATCCAGTTTATCTTTTTTGCCCAGTCCATCCTCGCGCTATTGGCGCTCTAATCATCACCACCACCAGCAGCAACAGCACCACCAACAGCAGCAACATCACCATCAGCAGCAACAACATCATCAGCAGCAGCAGCATCACCAGCAACAGCAGCAATCTTCATCGTCTGGTCTCATGTCCAGTCCGTTGCGTCCACGCTCACTTAGTTCAAATTCAAGTGATTCGGATGTAGCTAGTGGGCAAGCAGGTGGTAGTCCAACGTTAGATGAGCGATTGCGCAACTTCGAGGAGAACTATGAACGATGGTCCGGTGGCAGCAGTACCAACATTAACAACAACAGCAGTAATAACAACCCAAATGCCAGCCAGGGCCACAGTCACAGTCATGGACACAGCAGTGGCAGCCAGCCAAATACACCATCTTGGCAGCTCTCCATGCACACAACAAATCTTGGTGCGCTAAGCTCTGCATCGCATCTTGGCGGATCTGGGAATAGCAACAGCTCTAGCGGCACTGTGTCCAGCACAACGAGCAGTTCACGTCACAAATTTCTGGATATTGATGAACTGCAGCCGTCGGATATTGTTAAATCCCTGCTAGCCAAGAAATCGGTATTCGACGATGACTTTCAGCGACTCAAAAAGAATCAATGGTATGAGCCGGCTTCAACAGATTTTAGTACGGGTAGTGGAACGGCTGGTTTGTCACGGCACGGTGGATTATGTAGTGGAAACACCTCGCCAGCGTTACCCAATCTGGCGGCAACAAAGACAACACCCATTATTGCCAACTGTACAATCAGCAGCGGTAGCACTGCCTGTAAAACTGCTGGTGGTTTGTTGCAACGTTTGAGCAGTTTGTCGCCAATGAACTCACCGCAGGCCTCCATGTCGCCTTACAACAGTCCATCGCCCTCGCCGTCTGTCGTCAACGTGGCCAGCAAACAGCCTTGTCTAAGCAGCACCGGAAATGCGACTTCAACTGCGACAATAGCAGCCGCAGCAGCGGTGGCAGCACCAACAGCAGTAGCAACTACAACGTCTGCCACATCAACAACAACAACAGCAACTGCCGCTGCGACAGCTATAGCTGCAGCTGCTAGCAAGGGCCTACAGTATCCATTTCCAACACACCCGCCATTGCCAAACACAGCAGCACCACCACCCGCCGTGCAGCCGGCACCACCACCGCCACCAGAGCTGCCTAAAAACATCAAAGCACCCACCACCACCAGCAGCAGTAATCAACAACAGCTAAGCAAAAGTCTCAGCGTGCCTGCTGCTCCCAACGAGACGCGATCCGTGCTGCTAAAGTCCAATTCAGTGCCAGGCAGCAATAATGTGGGCACTACCAGCACCACAACTAGCACTAGCACCAGCAGCAGCACCACCACCACCACCACCAACAGCTCATCCTCCAACGGTAACAGTTCCTCAACAGCAACAACAACAACAACAACAACAGCCACACACGTACAAAAGCCAACGCCAAACAAGTCGCTGGATGAGGTGGAGTCCAAAGTTCACCACCACAAAAGTTCGACCCATTCCTCCTCTACATCAGCGAGCCACTGCGGCTCCAAGAAGAGCAGCAGTAGCAGCAACAGCAGCGGTGACAAATCTCATGGTCACAGCAGGCACAATAACCGCAGCGATTCAGATAAGAAATCGAAAAAGAGTTCGCATTCCTCCTTATCAACCACATCCTCGGCCTCCAGCTCTGATAAGCGTAAAAACTCTGCAACTTCGCAGCATTCCTTGAAATCGGCAACAACGCCCAAATTGGAAGATGAGACCAGTGAGTCTGATGCGCCTGCGGAAAAACCCGAAAAGCCGGAAAAAGAGCGTGAAAAAGAAAAGTCGCAACACAAAGAGCGACAGGAGAAGCGTGACAAGGAACTGCGCAAGCATCACGATCGAGACGACAAGGATCGCAAAACGCATGAAGATCGCGAGGAACGCAAGGCCAAAGAAGAGAAAGAAAAGGAGAAGGAAAGGGAAAAGGAAAAGGAGAAAGAGAAAGAGCGTGAACGGGAGCGTGAGCGAAAAGCTCAAGAAGATCGTGAGCAAAAAGAGCGCGAAGAGAAAGAGCGTGCACAGAAAGAGCAGCGGGAAAAGGAGCAACGTGAAAAGGAACAGCGCGAGAAGGAGCAACGCGAACAGGAGGCACGTATGGCGCGCATGCGCGACATGTCTGCCTATCACAAGAACAAATCCGATGCCAGCTCTGAGGCTAGCAGCTTTTATTCTCACAATGCCGCCGCCGCTGCCGTTACGCCCAGTGAGAACAAGGAGAATGCCATGGACATAGCAGCAGCAACTACTGTAGTGGGAGCTACTGCAACAACAGCAACTCCAGCAACAACAGCAGCAGCAACATCAACAACAGTTGCATCCTCCGAAAGTAGCAGTAAGGAACGCTCACGTAAATCCTCACGCAATTCTCCTGGACCGATTGGACGACATCATAAGCGGCGTCTCAGCTCTCAGGACAGCAATCACAGCAATGACGGCCATGCGACACAAAATCACGAGGATTATGTGAAGCGAATACGCATGGAGAGCAGCAGTAGTAGCAATCCGAATCCAAATCCAAATCCTAATCAAAGCCAAAGCAATCATCATCATCATCACCATCAGCGATCACTTGGCGATCGTCGTGACTCGAAGGAGCACAAGAGCAGCAGCAGTAGCACGGGCTGTAAAGAGGAGAAAACTAGCTCAACATCTAAGTCACACAGCAGCAGCAGCAGCTCTAAGCATCATCATCGTCGTGACAAGCATCACAGCAGCAGCAGCAAGTCTGCTAGCACTGAACACCACAATCACATAACTGAAACAGATACCGCCAAGCCGAACACGTCGACGACGACAACAACTACGACGACGACGACGCTCAACACCAGCGAAGAGGAACAGCAGCAGCAACCGTTGCAGTCAACGCAACCACAGCATCCACCAACACCTCATAAATCGCAACGTGATCGTGATCGTGATCGTGATCATCATCATCATCATGGCAGCTCGTCATCTTCGTCGAGGCACAAGAGCAAACGTGACCATCATCATCATCGTGAGAAGAAGCGGCACTCCATTGCTGAATCCACAAACACGGACGAGGAACCAACTCACAATCGGCATAGACGCATCTCGGCAGCAGGTAGCTCAGCGGGTGAGATGAGTAGCAGTACAAGCAGTAAGCCGGCACAACAACAACAGGCGCATCAGCAACACTCTTCGCAGCAAGTGCAACACTCCCAGCAACAGCAACACTCCCAGCAACAGCAGTCACACGAACATCATCATGAACAACACCACCGTCGGCACCATCATCGACGCAGCATGGAACGAAAATCGTCACGTGGCTCGGATGATTGCAATGCCTCGAATAAGAGCGCAACATCACAGACGCGCAAAATGATGCTCAGCTCGGCAGACTCGGATGATACCGATGATCTATCCAAGAAGCATTCCATATTCGATATACCCGACGATAGTCCCAATGTCTCCATGTATGACAAGGTGAAGGCTCGCAGTTGCAAGAACATGCAGCGTCAGGCAGAGGAAAAGAAAATTAAAGCTAAGTTTTCTCAGCTCAAACAGTCGCGTGCAAAGAAGAAGCGCTCTACGAGCTATGATGGCGATAGCGACACGGAATTCGAAGACCGTATGCATCACCATCATCATCATCGTAGTAGCGGGAGCAGTAGTTTTCGTAATCATGGCGGCCTCAGCAGCAGCGATGATGATAACGATGATGATGATGGCTACCATCGAAAGTTGTCCCACAGTCGTATATTCTCGGACTCGGATGCGGATGCCGAAGAGGCAGCTCTCAATGCTAGTCGCATGCGCCAGCAAATGCAACAGAATTTGCGCAGGTTATGCGATGGCGACGATAGTTCCGAAGATGAGATACGACGCAATGTCCTAAGCCATTCGGTCAAACGTAATTGTCTATCGACGCGCATTGCCTCCGACTCGGAATCACAATCGCAACCAGCACCTCCAGCTCCAACAGAGATCATAAAACAGGAGCCAGAAATAAAGCAGGAACAGCTTTCTGAGAACGAGCTGCTGCCCAAGTTTACCAATAAATCTCGTCACAATTCGCATTCCTCCAACGAAGAGCGCAAGCTCGTTAAAACCGAATTCAAAAAGGAATACTCTTTAAATGAATATTTCAATTCGAGCTTTACGGATTATGTGAGTGATGCGACGGTTGCGGCGTCTGCCAAGATCAAGGATTACTCCCCAGAGACACGCAAGAAGCACAAGAAGAGCAAGAAGCGTATCAAATCAGTTGCAGATGCTGCTGCTGTTGCCAGCAGCATATTTGATGCTGTCGCCGATTGCAAGACGAACAACAACAAATTCGATAGCTTCGATGATCTCAAATCGGAACATGCAATAATCACAACTGCAGTTGTTGCCAGCTTGGATGTCACTTCACCGATTGCAGCATCAGCTGCAGCCAGCGAGCGACGCAAGCATAAGGAGCGCAAAGAGAAGAAACGTGACAAGCTGCGAAATATGATCGATACACACGCCAATGCTGTATCCATGGATCAGTCGCATCCACCGCAGCCCATTTGCGAAAAACTGTCCAAAGAGGAGCGACATCGGCTTAAAAAGTCAAAGAAATCCAAGAGCTTAGACACCTCTGCACGCCTCTACAACGCCAGCAGCGTTACTGCGCCCAACATACTGGCAACACCAACGGTACGCGAATTATCTTCTGCTGTCAAGCGCAGCGAAGACAAAATGGAAGACATCTTTGGCATTATCTCTGACGAGGAGGAGGAAGATGAAGAATTACAGCTTACTGATGAACACTCGGACACGACCAAAGTGCAGTTGTCTACGACCGGACCCATGGTCTCGGCAGCGCTGCAAACCTACAAACAAGAGACGCCGCTGCTCAATGTCAACAGCACCAAGGAGCTGCCGCAGCAGCAGCAACAACAACATTTGCAGCAGCAGCACCAGCAACTGGAAGATTTGGAGCTGGAGCGCAGCGAGCGTGAGCGTCATCGCAAGGAGAAGCGCGAGAAGAAACGACGCGAAAAGTCGGCACGCGAGCAGCAGCACCACCAGCAACAACAGCAGCAGCAACAAGTTGCCAGCAAGCTGGATGATGACAACAGCGTTGATATGGATGAGGCGGGTCGTGCTCTAGAAGCGCAACTTATGGATGACTTTGAAACCAGCAGTAAGCTGCCTGAGGATACCACGCCCTCTACGGCAAACACCTATCCCAGCGATATGACCGATGTATTCCGTTTCTCTGACAATGAAGACAACAATCCCATCGAGCAACATCATCAAAGAGTGCAAGTTTCAAGCGAAAAGGAATCATCATCGGCTCACAAAAGCAAGGACAAGAAGAAAAAGAAAAAGCGCTCCAAGGAGGAAAAGCAAGAGAAACATGAAAAGCATGACAAGCAGCAACAGTTGCACATGCGTCGTGAGGCAACATCAGCTGCCTCTGCTCCTCTTGCTGGCTCACTTAGTATCAATATCCAAGCGGCCTCTAAGCACGCCGATGAGCAGCTGGAAAGAGAGTCCAAGCGCTGCTCGCCACTCTGCAAGCCATCGCCAAGTTTGCCCTGCCTCCTTGGCGATGATGATGACGAGGAGCCGCCTATGCCTGCGGTGCCTTTGCTAAAATCTGCCACAAGCAGTAGCAACAACAATCGCTTGGCGAACGATTCCTTATCCCCGGCACGTGAGAAGACTCGCTTGATTAGTCCCATTCCAAAGACACCTACCATCAAACAGAGCAGTCAGAGCAACATTTCCATGCTATCCACACAATCGGCAGAGACGCCTGTGAGCAGTAATGCTGCACCCCTGGTGACCACGCCCACCTCCTCCACAGCTGCAGCCGCTGTTGCAGAACCCAAAGCGGCAACAGAGATAAATTCCTCACCAACCAGCGCAGCATTGGCCAAAAAGAAGGAGATCTTCATACCTGGATTTGATGGTCAACTCGATGCAAAGATTAGCGAATCGGCAGTTCAATCCATATCGGCAGAATTCAATACTGCATTGCTGGATGCGCTTGCAGATGAGCCCAAGATTCCAGTGGCATCACCACCTGGCGTCCTAAAGGAGGACAGCAAGTCACGTGTGACCATCTCGCAGGAGGAGACAGAGAGTGCTGTTTCGGCGCTTCTAGGTGAAAGCTTTGGCACCTCTTCCACAACGGATTACTCGCTGGACGGCATGGATGATATGACAGCTACAGTCACGGAAGTCGTTGTTGCCGAACCGGATGAGGAGGCAGCATTGGCTGCCAAGGCAATTGAAGCAGCAGTCCAAGAGGAAGTCAATATCAATGAGCCCGAACCGGATCCGGAGACAGAACCCGAAGTTGAACCCGAACCAGAGCCTGTTGTTGTCTCTGCAGGTGTGGTTCTCGATTCAGAGGAGGTCAACAAAGCGGTGCTCAGTCTGCGTGAAGATATGGACATCAAGGCAGATACGCCACAATCTGAACGTGACCTGCAAATCGACACAGACACTGAGGAGAACGCAGACGAGGCAGATAGCAGTGGTCCCACCTTGAAGATTGATGAAACACCAACGCAACACCAAGAACAACAGGACAACAGCAATAGTAGCCACAGCAACAGTTCGTCTGAAAAATCCAATCGCAGTGCCAGCAAATCACCTGAACTCAAGATCAGAAAGTCGCCAACAACACCACCGCAGCCGACAGTTATAACAAAGATGCCCCTGTTATTGCCAATGCCACCAACTGTTGCTGCTGCACTGGCCATTAACAACAACAACTGCAATGTCTCTGCACGTCCAACTGTGCATAAAATCGAGCCACCGACCATTAGTAAGTTGCAACAGCCGCTGGTGCAGCCAGTGCAAACAGTGTTGCCAGCGCCAACAACTAGTGTTGCATCATCATCGACAGCTCCAATAGTTGCTGTCGCTGCTCGGCCTGCCACTCCTGTCATCAATTTGGATTTGTCAAATGTAATGGCCAACTGCTCCAGTACAACCAGCAGCAATAGCTCTGGCTCGCTATCATTTGGCAGTCCAACGGCAACGCTTAAAACAATGCCACAGGCTTCTACGCCCAAGCAGTCGCAAGGAGCAACACTACAGCAGCTGCCGCAACGCACGCCAGCGTTAATAATGCAGCCGCCCACAATTTCGATACCGGAGCAGGCGCCGCATTTTGTAGTGCCACATCTGATATTGTCACCACAGCAGCAGCAGCAGCAACAACAGCATTCGGCTCCACCTGGCGCCTTTATGATGGGCATGCGGGCACCATCTCCACATAGCCCACTGTTGTCACCGGGACGCGGTGGTACGCCCAATCGTCAGCTAAGTCCAGCAGCTTCTAGGCCAGGTGTCACAACACAGCAGCAACAACAACAACTGTTGCATTCGCCAACTGGTAACAGCAATCTGAATATGAGTCCGTTACCCAGTCCCACATCGCGAGTTAGTGTCGTGCCCTCAGCAACAACAACAACAACAACATCGCCGACAACCAGCGTCAAGTTGCCAAACACACCTAACAGCTATCTACCGCGACAGCAGCAGCAACAATCACAACAATTAAAGTCAGTTATTGAGCTTCAAGCGGCTGCAGTTGCTGCTTCACCAACAGCTGCACAATTGCTACCGTTGCCGATGCCATTGCAAAAGATGCCACCATTGCCGGTCTCGCATCATCCAACAATTATAAGCAAAGTTGTCACTGTGCAGCCACAGCAGGCAATGCAAAGCCAGTTGACCAACTCACCACCCATGGGCAGTCTGCCGCCGCACAAGAGTCTGCATGTGAATGCACAGCAACAACATCAACAACAACAGCAGCAACAACAACAACAACAGCTGTCGCCACAAATGTTGTCCAAGATGAACGCGCAACAGCAGCACCAGCAGCAGTTGCAAAAGTATATGCATGTGCATCAGCAAATGCTAAATCGCAAGCTGCCGCAGCAGCAACAACAGCAGCAGCAACAACAACAGCTGTCACAGCATCAGTTGCAACACATGCAGCATCCGCCGCTGTCGCCAGGTCTTCATCATTCCCTGCCCACACAGCAGCAACAACAACAACATCAACAACAACATCAACAACAACATCAACAACAACAACAGCAGCAGCAGCATCATCAGGCGCGTCAACAATATCAAGCTCAACAGCAGCAACATCAACAGCAGCTGCAACAGCAACATCAACAGCAAATGCATCAACACCAACAACAGCAGCAACTTCACATACAAAAGTTGCAACAACAGTTGCATACAGCACAGCATCAACAGCCGCTCAGTAACTTGACGCCGCCGCCTCCCATGTTCGCACAGCAACATCACCAGCAGCAGCAACAAATGCCACGCAACTTGCAGCATCAGCAACAAGTGAGTCCTGCGGCAAGCTCACACAGCTCGCAACACAGTCCACAAGCGCAACAGCAGCAACATCCATCAGCAGTACTAGTGCGTGCGCAACCACAACAACAACAACAACAACCAACGCTCAATGTTATACAGAGCGCGCCGACAGCACAGAAGATCATTGTACAACAACAGATTGTTCCTGCACCACTACCAGCTACATCCATACACTATCCACAGCCCAAGGAGAAAGCGTCTGTGGTAGACACAACATCATCATCGTCGCCCGTGTTGCCACTCAAAACATCCGAAAGTGTGTCGGTAATACGCACTCCAACGCCAACAATAAACTTGACTGGCTCACCACAAGCAAGCAAGGCAGCAGCTATTGTTGCCGGCTCCTCTTCAATGCTCACCGAAGAGAATCTGATCAAGATCTCGCAGCCTAAGCAGGATGAGCTTATCGAGCAGGACTCGAAGGAGGTGGACAGTGATTACTGGTCGGCCAAGGAGGTCAATATTGATAGTGTTATCAAAAAACTTGATCCAGCAACAGCTGCAGCCGCCAAAGAAGACAATCAAAACAAGCGTGCAGCAACGCAACAACAACAGCAGCAACAACAACCACCACAGCTGCTACCGTCGCTGCCAGTTGACGAGACAAAAAGGCAAGTTTTGCCCACAGAGCCTTCAGCAACATCAGCAATAATTGCTGCCAACAACGATCACGATACTGAAGATGAAACTGAGACACGTCAGTTGAGCATTAAGACCCTGAAACTTGGTCGACCGCCCAGTGGACGCGGTGGCACTGCCAAACGTGGCCGGCAACCACGTGGTGCCAAAGCCAAGCAGACTGCTGCCATCTCAGGTTTGCCTCCAAATCCCAATGAAGCCAGTCTGCTGCTCTCACCAGGTGACAATGGTGTCCATACACGTTTGCGCAAACCAGTAACGGCGCCTGTGACACGTGGACGCAAAGGTAGGCCGCCGCGTAATTTGCTGCTGCAACAACAGCAATTGCAACAGCAACAGCTGGTACAACAACAACAGCAGCAGCATCAGTCGCAGCCAAAAGAAAATGTACCTACCGCGCCCACAGTTACGCCAGTTCCTGTGCCCACAGCTGCGGAAAAGAAGGCACGTAATCAGGCTTTGACACAGGCCAGTGGATCCAGTCAGGACGTTTATGAGTTCAATGATGATGCATGCGATGCAGAGCCTAAGGTGAAGGCAACAACAATTAACACTGCAACACCACCACTATCGGCAGTAGTAACAACAGTAACAGCAACACCAACAGTGGCAGCAGCTGCTGCTGCTGAGGAAACGCGTCCACGTCTCATACTCACCATCAACAAGCTCAAGCACAGCAGCGAGTTGGAGGCACAACAAACCGAGCAACAGCCCCAGCAGCAACAACAACAGTCGCAGCTCCACTTGGATCATAACTCGGACAGCTGTGAATCAACAAGTACACGCAAATCGCGTCGTCTGCAGGAGAAGGAAGATCGTAGCACTGTGGATGACATCATTGAAGATGTTGTGCGCAATACAAACACTCAACAGCTACAGCAACAATTGCAGCAGCAGTTACAACAACAACAGCAACAACAACAGTTGCCTAAGGGCGCACAAACTCCACCTCGTCGCTCCGGTCGCAATGCACAGGCAAAGAAAACAGATGCTACACAACCGCAAAATGCTGTTGGACGGCCAAGACGTTCTAAGGATCGCAAGACAATTGCTGAGCTGCCAGCTGGCATGATGGAGGAGGCAGCATCACCAGTGTTGCATCCACTGACACCAGCAGCAGCAGCAGCAACAACTACAGCAGCAGTAGTTACAGCAGCAACTACACCAGCAGCAGCAGCAGTTGTTGTAGAGCCACAGCAGCAGCAACAACAGCAGCAGCCACAACAAAAGCTGCCTGAAGATAAGGAAACACCACCACAGCCAACAGTAGTTGAAACACTGCCACAGCCAGCAACACCACAAGTTGTTGTTTTGTCGAAACCTACACCACAGCATCCCAAGAAGAAGGCGATTGCTGCCGCAGAAATCGAATCGTATCAGGCCATTAACTCATCCATGCCGCCAATGCATCAAACCGCTGCTCCAGCAGCTACACAAAAGATAACAGGCGGTGCTGCAGATGCAGTTAGCAAGGCATTGATTGATCCGGTTACGGGCATCATTACGGCTGGAATGCCGCAAGGCAAGGAGGGTAATTTGCCGGCAGCTAATGCAGCGGCGCCAGCAAACAGCAGCAATGAGCCTACCTCACAACAGCAACAACAACAGCAGCAGCATCTGCAACAACAAAATCAACAGCAGCAGCAACAACAATTGCAAATGAGTGCCACAGTTATTGCACCAGCCACACCCATAACAACATTGAGCAAACCGGTGCAGTTGCAAGTGCACGATAACAAACAACCACTCAGCGTGCTGGTCAAGAGCAATATACCGCCCACACAGCCCACACTGCTCATACAGCAACAGCAACAACAGTTGCCACAACAGCAGATACTACACCAGCTGCCTAACAAACAGCCAGTGGTGCTTACAACTGTCTTGCAGCATGCGCAGCACAGCACTGTGCGTCCGCCGCAACCACTCAAAGCGCATGTGCTCAATCGCGAGAAGAACCTTCAGCAGCAGGCGCAACAACAACAACAGCAGCAGCAACAACAACAACAACAACAGTTGACGCCTATCAAACAACAACAGCAAACACCACCGCCTCCACATGCTGGCCACATGTTGGTCACAGATGCTGCTGGCAATCCACAGCTGCTGCAGCCAAATATGGCACGTCATCTGCTAGGACAACAGCCTCAAACACCACAACAACAGCATCTCCTGGTGAATATTCCACCGCCAGCAGCACATTCGCCTCACTCGCCTCGCATATCAGGCGCTCAACAGCAACAGCAGCCTAATCCAGCACCACTGCAGCAACAACAACAACAACAGACGTTGGTCATCAAGCCGGCTAATGCTGCAGGAACTGCACCTCATCCACAAATATTGCACGTGGTTAGCTCAAAGGCGTCTGTGTTGCCGCAACAGCACCAACAACAACAACTACCAAATCAACAGCAATTAAGCAAGCAAAACTTTGGCTATGCCCAACAGGCACCGCCTCCACAACAACAACAGCAGCAAGCAGTGGTGCAACAGCAGCTGTATAAACCAACAGGTCAACAGCAGAAGGGTTCACCACCGGTGCAACTCACAGCACATAATCTGTTGTTGCCCGCTCATCATCCGGGTTTGTTGCTGCAATCAAAGCCAGCAGTTCATCTACAGGCACAGCAGCATCAATTGACGCCATCACCGCCACCAAGTAAGCCCAATCCAGCGGTGCACAATCTACAGGCGGTGAGTCAAATGATGCCCAGCAATATTGGCAGTCCGCCACCAATGAAACCAGGGCAGCAACAAGCCAATTCAGCAGCAGGTAAGTTTCTTACAAGCACTTCCCTTAATATCTCTCGACTTACGGTGCAATTTTTGTTTACAGTTATGCGTACCGCCATACCAAACATCAGTCCACAGGGACAGCCACGTGTCTCGCCGCTGGTGTTGCCACCGGGCATGCCCGGTGTGCCACCATTTGATGCCAGCATGGTAAGTGACATATATTGTTATACCTTAATACTTACTCTAAAATTAAGATTGCTTTCTGAAGAGCTTAACTAACTTACTAACCTAATCTAACTTGCTAACCCTACCTACAAAATGGACGCAGCATGATCTGGGCGCCTATGTGAGTGGTCGTTGCGCACAGAGCCCACCGCCCGCCCATCAGCAGGCATCACCCATAACACCGGTAATGCACAAGTTTTACATGCGGAACTTTGAAGTAGCGTAACCCAAGTCACCCTCGAAACTATGAATCTAACATTGCTAACACCAAGCATTCTTGACAACATATTCTTATCTCCTTTTTTTGCACACATTTTTTTATTGCAGAACGATCCCACATATCGTGGAGTGGCTGCTGCAATGCTGTATCAGCATCATATGATGCGCAGCGGTGAATACGATGACAAAATGATTAGCAACAGTCCACCGTTGGAGCTACGTCGTCCAGGTAGTGGACCACCACGCACCATTGCTGTGCCGCATAGCTTGCAGAGTCCACAGGATCGCACCGCAGCGGGTAAGCAAACGCAAAGATTAAAGTTTCATATCAGATTCGACCCTTATTTCTATATAAATTTACAGATTCACCGCAGATGGCTCAGGTGTATGTGCACAATGCACGCATTCCGCACACAATATTCAATGAGATGCGTGGCGGTTACTATGAGAGTGCTGGCATACAGTTAGAGCCACCGCCAGCGCATCGAGCGGCAGCTTCAATAAGTGTTGTGGTGCCACCACCGCAGTCTGTGTCCACTGGCAGTCCGTACATTAGTGGAGGTGCTTCCGTCTCAGTCTCACTACATCCCAGCCAGGCCAAGCTCTTGGAGCAACGCGAACGCGATCGTGAAAACGAACGGCTATCTATGGCAGCAGCAGTTGGTAAGTTTCTAACACCATATAAACAACAACATGCAGCAGTCATAACACATATTTATCTTAATTTCACAGCTAAGCAACAGCAAGATCATCTATCCGCCCCTGTACTGCACGGTGGCATGGAGCTGCCTGGACAACAACCTGCACAACCACCGCCAGCAATGCCACCACCACCAGGTGATTCACTTGTCACGCTGTTGCAACGCTACCCAGTCATGTGGCAGGGTCTGCTAGCGTTAAAAACCGATCAGGCAGCCGTCCAAATGCACTTTGTGCACGGAAACCCAAATGTGGCTCGTGCCTCGTTGCCCAGCCTGGCGGAGAGCACAACGCCACTGCTGCGTATCGCACAGCGCATGCGTCTTGAGCAGACACAGCTGGAAGGCGTTGCCAAAAAGATGCAGGTTTGTACTCAAATTCAATAAAAAAAATGAAGAGAACTTGCTCTTTATACGACACATTATTAACCAATTTGCATTACCCATAGGTGGACAAGGAGCACTGCATGCTGCTAGCTTTGCCATGCGGACGCGATCATGCGGATGTGTTGCAGCATTCGCGTAATCTACAAACGGGCTTCATCACCTATCTGCAACAAAAGATGGCTGCTGGCATTGTGAACATACCTGTGCCCGGTAGCGAACAGGCTGCCTATGTTGTCCACATATTCCCGGCTTGTGATTTCGCCAACGAGAACTTGGAGCGAGCTGCGCCCGATCTTAAGAATCGTGTCGCTGAGTTGGCGCATCTATTGATTGTGATAGCCACCGTCTAGCCAGACGGCCGGTTACCATCGGATTTAGAAATTGATACAACAACCGGCAATATCTACTTCAGTAACCAGCCAGAACAATATAACAACAACTGAATCGACCACATGTAAAGTAAAGAAAACCAACCAATAATTCAACAAAAACTACAACAAACAAAAACAAGTTACGCTCTTCTAGTATTTTAAGTAATTTTAAATAGCAATTAAACAACACAACAAAGTTTAAGGTAGCAAAAAACAAAACAAACCCTTAAAACAAAAAGAAAAAAAAGCTAAAAAGTAAAGAAGATGAAAGAAATATGCAAACTTTATTGAATATATTAATAGACGCAAGAATGTAAAAGTGAGGAAGTATAAATCACATTTGAGGCCAAATTCATACAGTAAATGATTTAATGTTTGATGGCAACTATCACATGATCCAATGTAAATCCGTAAAAGAATACAACATTAAAACGAAAACACGTTAACAGAACTTTTAAAAACAACAACAAAAGCGATTGCAAAAATATTTGTCAGACATTTTCGATTAGTTTTAACTTTTCTTCAAATATCATACATAATACATAATTTAAATATACCAACTTTTTGAAAGCTTGCAAAGTATCGTTAAGTTTGATCTCAAGGAAGTTTATAATTTTTTTTTTTTCTTAATTTAAAATGAAAAGGATAATGAAGAAAAACAAATCAAATCGAAAAAATGCTTAAAGAAAAAGCCTAACTGTTTACTGTTCTACATACTACTACCTACATACTTACAAGCATATATATATACACATATATATACATAAATACCTACTATCCTCTTAAACAAAAAAAAAAAAAAGAGTACCACAACAACACTTTTAAGTTTTTGATCGGTGAATAACTTCACAAACAAAAAATAACACATGCGCTTCATGCCCAGTTACTGCTCGCATTTTACAAAGTTTCGATAATTAAGTACGTAGTTTTAACAGATTCTTAAGAGTTTCGATAGAACTATTCTCAAATTTTTTCAAGTTTGTTCCTCGGCTCCATGTGTTGCATGGCTCAACCTTGTATCATGTGTCGCATGGACCCGAAGAACACCATTGAGCGCCACCTGACGCCAACAACTGCTGTTTAAGCACAATTAGGTTTAAAGATGCGCCCAGAGGCTTTTTTCCTACAATTACAAACATACAACATATATACATGAAAACATACAACATACATACATTTATACACAAAAACACTTAAAATTACAATTATTGAAATATCTATTTAATTATTATAAACAAATATGCTAAGCCAAATATTTTAAAGTTTAGAGTCAAGCACTTCGTAGTTCTTTGAAAAGACAATTTACCTTAATAGGACACAACTTTGGTTGCCAAAAATCCTCTCAACGAAGATGCCACCAAATGGCTGTGCTACGTTGCTTGGTTTTTTTTTGGATGTTGCCATTGTGTCCAAGTTCTCGTTTCAATCCTTTCCACTTGTGTTGTGGTTGATAACATTAAACAGCAAACTTAAACAACACCTTCACTGCCACAAATACTGTTCATGAAATAAGTTCAAGCAAAGACGGTGTTTTCCATTGCTTGCGTTTAAAACGTTTCAGTTCTTGTGCGCGAAACTTTGTAAACTGCTAGGGCAGTAGTCGTAGTGAGCGTATTTATATACATATATATTATATATACATGAAAACAAATATTTTTTAAGCCCAAAATGCTGACTAAAAAAAAAACACACACACACATATACAGACACCCAATACACAATACATAATAATAATATATATATAAAAATGAAAATGATAAAAATCCCCTCTGTACACTCCTTAAACTTAAATGTTTTCATGCCCTCTTGTAAATTATGTGACGAAAAAGCAAAAAACAACTGTAAAATATTTAAATTATGTAGCGTCCTAATCAATAATTCATGTACATGTAAATACAGTTTAATTAGTGTTTAGCGCGTATTTAGTTGTATGTTTTAAAACTAAAACTGTACATTATATAACACGATAAAAGATACGAGATATGAAAAATGATCAGAAGTAAATCGCAAGTAATAACATTTTTGTCAGTAACACAACAAGAACAGATGAAACGCTATTGTTTTAAGACATTTTTAGTTATTTTTAAGTTAATTGATCAAGAAACCGATTAAATTACACTTATTTCTTAGTGAATTAATAAACAAATTCAATAAACTTTTTCTGTTATACGATTTGTTTTATTTATTTTCAAACCCTGTTTCTCTACTCAAAACATCCACCCAGATTATTCAACATAGTTGTTGGTTGTACGATAGGCCGTTATCAGCCCACAAATAAAAACGAAAAACCATTAGCGAAATGCAACTTATAAATATAAACACACACAAAAACACATAAATATATATATATATATATATACATATATATAGATGTTAATGTTATACCTGTAATTAAATAAATTCTATACCTATGCATTATGTGCGAATGTTTTGTTAATGTTTGTGGCTTAGCAAAGACTTGGAAGAAACAATATGTACTATCATATTAAGGAATTTGGAGTACAAGGATAAGAAAACAGCATTTTAAAAAAGGAGCGCGAAGACAGGATGTGGAATGAGTGGATGCTATGTTAAAACATTAACAGTTACCCAAACTGTTCAGCTGCAGCTGATGTGAGCAAATGCTATCGATATGCAAATCGCACTATCGATATAGTCAACGCTGCACACGGACGGTTGAGTTTGTTGATTTTCATTATTTTAATTGTTATTAATAAATAAAAGTTAAATTAAATAGTTGTAATAAATTGTTAACAAACTGTGACCATGTCAAATATAATACAAAAAAGTAAGTAAACGTGTAGCAAACACGTTTAATCATAAAAACAACTGCCTACAGTTGGTTATACAATCTATCAAACTATTTACCTGTCGCCGCCGCTGGCTTTTTGTAGGTCTGCCGCTTACGTCGACCCGGACACCACTGCTACAGTTTTTGCGATACCGCGGCAAGATTAACATACAGCGACCCAAGGAGCCGCATTATGAGCGTGCACGTGTTATTGCCGTCACACAACCGAAATATCCGGAGCCTCCAAAGGCACTCACCTGCTTTCAGTCGCGCGCGCAACGCACGGCGGCACAGCTGGAAAATCCTTACAATGCCATCATAGCTCGCGAGGTGCGCAACTGGTTGGATCACTCGCGATTGGTGGCCATCTTCCATTTAAACTCCATAACCGCCGATGAAATTTTTCGCGTGCGTGTTCAGCTACACAAGCAGAATATGCATTTAAAATCCTACGGTAGAAAAATCATTGCACAAGCTGTGGTCGGGTCACAATACGAAGCCATTATGCCGCTCTTTTACTCCAATCATTGCATCGTCTTTTCGCCGGATCAACAGCGCGTGGGCGCTCTGTTGCGCCTTACACGCAAAGTGCCGCAAATGGTCCTGCTCGGTGGCATTGTGGAAAATACGCTGCTAAGTCGCAACGAACTAATGAACTTTGCCCAGATGCCCGGCTTGCAGTCGACGCAGGCGCAGCTTGTACAAACATTAAACATGGCAGCAGGCACTGTGGTTCAGCAGCTGCAGGCTCATCAGTGTAATCTGGTCAAGGTGCTTGACGTCCATGCCAAGGGCGATGCGGCGGCGGCAACGACGACGGACGACGTTAAGGAAACGTAAACTTTGATTTTAATGTTCCAATTGTTGAACGATGATCACCACAAAAATAACAGCAAAAAGTATAATATATTAAATTTGTCTTTTACACTAAAATTACAAACTTAAACTGGCTCTATGTATAAAACTAGATTGCACTTTTCCAAACGGCCTGGAATGATGGGCGTCAGCGGCCAAGTCCGTGTCAAAGCTTAGGAGCTGATTGTGGTCGCCATTTGATGCCACCGCTGTCTGCAGTTAAAAGCCAAATTGGCCAGCGCTTCAGCGGCATCCAGTTCATCCTTGTGATGCAGCAGCCAACGCTCGCCACGTGCCGCAGCTGTCGCATCGCTGGTAAACAACAATTGGCTCTGAACGGGTCGCTCTTGACCAACGCACTTGTGCCTGGAAAGATATGCACCATTTCAAAGTAACAAACATATTGACACAGTCTAGACGTTTGCTTACCTGGTCATATTCCACTCGATGTGATAGTTTTGCCTGTCTGGCGTAAATCTGGCGGCGCTTTCCAACCACTTGTTCAACTGGGTGCCACTTCCACCTGACGTCGTCATGTTGTCATCTAGTGCATTGCTATCACGAAGGTATTTTTGCATCATTTGGTGTTTGTACTTGGCCTTACCGTTCGGCACGGTCGGCAACATGGGCACACGAGAGCTCTGATTGCGATCTGGCTGTGTCGATGATTCGATATAGAAATTGGGCTTGTAAGGTGTTGAGCAGGAGGAGGCATTGCGGCCATTGCTATCAGTGCCTGTGCTGCGACTAGACAGCTCGTCATCATCATCAGCTTCGTCCTCATCACCCTCAGCTGCGCATGCTGCACGCATTTCCTCCTCCCAAATGCTGTCTTCCGACGAGATGCTAAACTGCTCCACATTTCCCCGAGCGTTGTGATTATAGTTCTTGATTAGATGACCCCATGACTTTTTAGCCTTCTCACGCTCCGAGTTTTTTAACTTGCGCCGCCAGTTGGCAAACCAATTGCAGATCTGTGTATACGTCAGTCCAGTCTCTGTGGCCAGTTGTTTCTTCTCCTCTCTGCTGGGATACGGGTTCTCACGTCGCCTTACTAGCCAATCCTTGAGCATACGCTTAATATCCGGTGTAAATAGTCGCTTCGTAGCACGAACCAATTGCAGATCATCCTCCGGTGGCCACGCACGTCTAAAATTAATGAATCAGAAATTGTTTTGATATTCGTCTTTTAGCTGACCTGCTGTGGCGACGATTACGTTTGGGGCGACACGATTTCTCCATGGCACAACACTGCAAAATAGAGAGAACATTGTAACTATATATATGAGATAAACGCTCAAATCGTGTGCAACCCCCAGATTGTTACTCATACTAATTAAGCCAATCGACGACCCGAAATGCGCTGTAAAGCAAACACAAATTCGGTTTCAAACTTTTTATGTGGGTGGCGCTATTTCTGTCCCAACGATTGCCGAAAAAAAATTCTTCATGTTTTTTGCTCTATTGCTGTTGTTTTTATCCGATAAATGAAAAAAACACTGTCACAGAGAGATATAGAGAGTGAGAGAATTGGCGTTGAATATCAAACGATCAAATGAGAATCAAAAACTATCTGATGAAAAGGGCGTCAAGTTTAAATGTCAATAAAATCATTGGCATATTTATCCCAAAGTTTTTTTAAATTTATCAGGTCACAATTCATATATATATTTCGATTTCATTGATAAAACTTTGCTGGCCATGTTTTCCCAATAAAGTATGCCAAACTATATTTATTTATATATGTACATACATAAAAATCTTTCTTCAAAAACTGTTTATGCTTCTCAGCTATTTATCAAGTACGCTCATCTTTGGTGACCCTTTCAGGGGCATTTAATGTTGTTATTTAAAACAGTATGTTTAACTCTTGTTGACACTCTTTACTTTTAAGTGTTTGTTCTAACAGCGCATTATATAATCTGAACATAACACAAAGAACAATAGACTTGTTTTTTAAAGAAATTATCTATTTCAATCAAAAGACCTTTAAATTCTTTCAAAGGAAAATTGTAAGCAAATATTTGCCAACTTTGAAACACGAACTGGGGCACAGTTGGTCAGCAACATTGCTCACCATGGATAATTTCACCCACCTGTAAATATTCAATTTCAGTTTTCTTAATATGTTTTTTCTAATTCTATTTATTTCTTGTTGCAACAACGCGACGAGATAAATGCTTCGATCGTTGAAGTCGCAAACGGCAAACTGAACGCTCGTCCAATTTTCAAAATTGCCAAAATGTTTTCGAACCATTTTCTGTTCGGCAAACGGCACTTCGGAAAAATAGAAAACTCGCACTTATCACACGAATGGGGCACTTTTAGTCTATTTACAAAACTTGAGAAAATATTTGGTCGTTCATACACTAAAGCCATTTTTCTAGAGATTCACCGAACGTTCGTGTTCCGGCATACGCTACCTCAAAGCCAACAAATGTGAAGAGTGCAAAAATTTTACTTTTGCTCTCGTATCAATTGGTCGCTTGGTGGCCATGGCTATGATTAAATTTAAATTGTGCTGCAAGTCATTTCCAAATGTTTCACACTTGTACATACAGCTGACAAAGAGCATCAATCAAATGGCATATACAATTCTGCAAATGCAAAAAGCAGAAATTCTTAAAAAAAAAAACATTTATAAAGGTAGCAAAAAATAATATGGATTAGTCTGTTAGCATTTAGAAACTTTTACAGTCGCTCATGGTACATACATATATTTAACTATGTTCAACATCAATATTCCATTTGCCAGTTACGTTATTGCAGGTATTCGCGTTCTAATGGCAGTAACTAGCTTGGCGAAGGTGAGCCTGCGATCGAGGGTTACACCAAGATATTTTGCTGCGTTCAACTGTGGTACTGGGGACCTCTCCAAAAACACGACCGGTGGCGTTCTCCGCTTAAGAGTCCGCAAACTTTGTAGCATAATCCTGGATGCCGTCGGCTGCATCGTTTTCGCACCTGTTCGAAACCTGTAAGTGACACAAACGTCATCGGCAAATGTGGCTAGCATTGATGTTCCTTAGAGACTTTCGTGTGGCTGTGGCATGTCGTGGTTATACAACGAGTAAAGCAAGGGGCCAAGAACACTGCCTTGTTGTACTCCAGCTGCCAAATAAATAAACTGTTTAACAAGTTTTTGTACAAATTCACAAGACCCCGACAAGGCTTGTCGATTTTATTTGCTTTGCAGATTGACAATTTTTGGTTGATTTCGAGCAATAAGTACCAGGCGAACAGAAATCAGCAGCAAGTGGATGATTTTCAGAACAAAAAAAAGAGTAGCATACTTTTACTCCTGCACTCGAAAGTAGAATTCTTATGCGCAGCTTAAAAGTAATCAATAATATTTTCATTTGAGCTTGGCGGTAAAAGTATGCTATGCATAATATATTGTTCTAACATTTTGCCGGAGTAAAAGTATGCTGTAACTTTTTTTGAATTAACATTCAGCTGCTTGCTGCCGCCTTCTGTTCGCCTGGTACTTAAGGCTGAAAATCAACCAAAAATTGCCAATCTGCTCGAAAAGTTACAAACAGATCGACATGTGAATTCGATTTGCATTGAATAAAAGAAGAAACTAAAAGAAAGGCGCAAGTTAAGTGCCCAAGAGGGGAGCGCTCAAGGGCAAGATGCGCTTCGAGTTATATTAATACGCTCTTATTAGCTTCTCCTGTGTGTATAGTATGTATGTATACAAAATTGTGATTTTGCATGTTTGAGCGAAGTTAAATTTGTAGAAATTCTGTAGAAATTCTAGCTGAAGTACCACAACAGAAGAAGTGGACATTTTGCTATGCTCTGAAATGGTTTAAATATGAGCTCGTAGCAAAGTCAAGCTTAGGGCGCCAATTAACGAAAACCAAAAATTGCTGGAGCACTCAGGTGCTAAATCTGTTCTGCCAGTACTTAGGCTAGAATTTCGACTGGTTTTTTCCAATTGTACCTTGCTTGTTCACATAAATATAGTAAAACATATAATATTTTTAGACGGTATTTAAAAATTTGCATTAGATAATAGTAAAAGACGCTTTGCGCGGGCTCGATCTGTCTCCGTACATCTGCTTGCGCTCAAAAGAGCAAGAGCTGTCAATGGTATTCTCAGTGCTTTGTTTCTCAGCAAATAGTACGCCCGAGTTGGCAGCGCTGTATTTGCAGTGTCTACACACCAAATTGTTTGTACAAATTCAATTGTTTATATCTAGAACGTAATTATTCGCTGAAAATTTCATTGGTCTAATCCGAAAAACTACGGCTGGTCGCTATGAACACATCGGTGCGCTACGAGCGCTGCCAGCAAATACAGCTAGGCGTGCTGAACGAATCCCAAGTGGGCGTCAACGTGCCCGAGTCTGATGTACCCCAGGGAACGGGTAATGTAAGTTAATTGTTGTCGCTGGCAAAGTCTTTGTTCACAAATTTCACACTGACTCATTTTGATAAGCCATCATGATATTTTTATAATTGCATTATTTCAGGTGCTTTGCACCCATGATGGAGTGTTGCTGAAAAAGGCAAATGCAGAACATATATCGGAATTGAACACAAGTGGCTCCTTATCCCTGGTAGAGTATATCTTACCACGCCGTCGCCTCTATCTGGAGTGGCAGCCAAATGATAGCATTATGATTGCCGACGACAGTCAGGATCAGGGCGACTGGGCGCTGGTGGATAGAATATCGGGACGAACACGCACGACATCCGAGTGCAGTGCCTTCAACACAAAACCTACGGAGCTAGGCAGCAATGGCATTGCAGCGTCAGCGAGGGCTCGTATAATGCGCGCTTTGATGGATGATTTGGCTTCAGTAGAGGTGCGGCATCGTGGACAGACCTTGCGATTTCTGCGCAAACCAGATAATGGCGTTCACTGCGAGTTCTTCTTTCAGCATGGCAATGCTGATCTTTTTGTGCGCTCCATGCGCCAACAGCATTTCATTGAGAGCTCCGAGACAAGCCGCAACGGCAGCGAAGAGTATGCCATATTAAATACAGAAAATCAAAAGCTGAAAAAGACATTTGCTGAACTGGACATTGGGGAAATCAAGGCCAGCCATTTGCCTCGCGAGAGCTGGCTACCTAATAAGATAGTCGGTTTTCTGGGCACCATACCGGACTATGTTCAGCCACCGTTTCAACGCTCACCCAAATCGCGTCCCAGTTCTCTTATCCACGGTGATCGTCAAACCTCGCCCGACAACTATCAGTTCATTAAGCTAAGTGGCAGCACTAATAGTGCATGCTCCTCCAACAGTCAGAGTCGTGGTGAGAGCGCTGACAAATCACCAGCAGACAGCGAATTGGAGAACCTCAATGCCCAGGATGAGAAAATAGTTAACAATTTGCCAGCTCGACAGAGCGTTCATAGAGGTAAGTTAACCAAAGCTAAAATGTACGAATTGATTTAATCTCAAACTGTTTGTGCTTGTAGGCCAACCACTCAACCAAATGCAGTGGAACGAATTTCAAACGACTGACGGACGCATCTCTGATAGCTTACGCGTCAAAGAAATCATTTTTCGTGGCGGCATTGAACCGAGTCTCCGCCAAGAAGTGTGGAAATACTTGCTGAACTATAATCAATGGTCTGATACGGAACCGGAGCGCATTGAGAGGCGCCAGAAAAAGTCGCTGGAATATTACAAAATGAAAGCACAATGGCTGTCAATGACAAATACGCAGGAGTCGAATTTTAGCGGCTATCGCGATCGCAAGTGCCAAATTGAGAAGGATGTGAAGCGCACGGATCGTTCACAGGAGTTCTATGCCGGCGAGGATAACCCAAATCTGGCGCTGCTGCAGGGCGTACTCATGACCTATGTGATGTATAACTTTGATCTGGGCTATGTTCAGGGCATGTCCGATTTGCTAGCGCCCATACTGGAGATTCAGGTGAATGAGGTCGATGCCTTTTGGTGTTTTGTCGGCTTTATGGACATGGTGCTCAGCAACTTTGACATGGATCAGGCTGGCATGAAGAACCAGTTTGCCCAGCTGCGACGTCTGCTCGAGGTAGCCAATGCGCCGCTATTTAACTACATGTGCAGTAACGATTCAGACAACATGTACTTCTGTTTTCGCTGGCTGCTCGTGTGGTACAAGCGAGAGCTTGACAACGACGATGTGCTCAAGCTTTGGGAATGCTTGTGGACCCGTTTGCCGTGTGCCAACTTTCACCTGCTCGTTTCTGTGGCCATACTGGACCAGGAGACCACTGTGATTGTCGATAGAAATTACGAGTTCACCGAAATCCTAAAGCATGTCAACGAATTAACCGGCACAATCGATTTAAAACGCACACTGGAAACCGCCGAAGCCATCTACCTGCAGCTGAAGGCATCCGAAGCTCTATCCAATGATATACGTCACATAATTGGGCAACCTTTGTTGCCGCCGGCAGTTGGCGGGCAACGCAATGGCAGCGAGGACGATGAAACTGTCAACTCGGATGATGGTTTTGATGAGTTGCGCGAGCTGACGCCGGAGGAGAAACGTCGCAATCAGGAGCTGCTCGAGGAAGCATACGAGAGATCCCTATTTCTGCATCACATGTAGTTAAAATAACAAAAAACAACAACAACATGCGCAAATTAACTAGATATAGCCTTTAAGACTTAAAGTTTACTATTTCGAGCTGTCAAGAGCTGGTGACGCCCTTCGTGTCACTGTTGAAGTGCTTTAAATGCTGATGCACAGATTTATACATTGTATATTATACATATTTGTAATTTTTGTATTTATTGTAAGTTCTTTTTCCTTCCTTGCTGCCGACCTCCGTTTTCGACGATTTATCAACATTAGAATTAGAATTTTGTGTATGTCAATTTACAAATTGGAAGTCGTTCATTTATCGCACTGCTTAAGCATCCTAAGTTGTCTTTAATTAAGTTAAGCTCAATTACTGTGAATATAAAAAAAGCATAAATATTTTTAAATTGCGTAGTAAAATCGATCGAAACAACACCAAATGACGTCAATTCATTGGAAATATCACAATGCGATGCAATTGTTTAATAGCTGTCTTAATTTTTCAGAAATCAAGGGGTTAAGATGGTAATGATCCGTCAAGTTGCTGTATTTTATTATCTTCGAGTCGAGTTTTTAATTGGAATCATAAAAGTTCAACTTACTATAAAATAAAACATTGATTGAGTAAAGTGCACTAAAAAAAAAACATTTTTTTTTTTTAATTTTGGAAATTTATTTTTTATATATTTATCTTGTTGTTGTTGCTGTAGTTGTGTTGTAATTATTATACTTTAAGATTTATACTTAGCATCTCTAGTTTAAATTGTTATTTGCTCTTGTCTGTTGGTGCAACTGATTTTTGTTTTCTTTCGTTTTGCATTTTTATTTGTATTCATTTCTGTTTTAGTTAAATGGATTGAAGTGCAAACAAATTAGGATTTCCATTTTATTTATTTAGTTTGAATTTGAATACTTCGTCATAGGGGGATGATCAGAGGTAAGGCCAGTCGCCAATTACACGTACACATACATATTAATTTAAAAAAAATAAATTGATTTTTTATTGAACTTTTTTGATTTGTTTTTTTAATTTTGTTTGCAGATTGTTTTGTTGTTTGTTATATTGTTGATCGGTTTCAATTCACTTTTAAAAACACATACAAAATACAAATTAAAACTTATGCAATATAAATTGTTTACTAATTACATAATTAAAATTTAAAATTAAAAGCGATTTGACGACAATGTCAATATTTTGTATATAATATGTATGCATAATTTGTATATAATAATAATATAGGACATATCGAGTACACAATCATAACATAGAATGGACGACCAAGTGCGGGAATCAAACAAACAGAAGGATTAGACGATCTCACATACACACATAATAATCATTTAAAATATATATATAAATATATAGAAACTGGTTAAAAAAAAACACAAAATGCGGTTACACAAATGAGAAATATGATGCGGCAGGGGGCAGAAATCCGATCTGATGTGATCTATATATATAAAACGACGTTAAGTGACGCGAGAGCCATTTTAAAAGATACTAAAAATATGTACAGGTTTTTCGTTTTTGTGATTAAGATTAACTCTTGAGAAGGACGACAGCATTGAACCCAATTAATCCTAGATATCTATGTGTGTGTGTGTGTGTGTGTGTGTGTGTGTGTATACATAATAATAAGTGTGTGTGTATGAATCAAATTGTTGTTATTTTGTTTTTAATGCATCTGCTTTTTTTTTAATTTAGTCTGCTGTTTAAACTTTTCACTTATCTTTAAGTTTATCAATAATAATTTGCAATAATTTAAACCATTATTCAATGTTTTTTTTTTTTTTAGAAGAAGGCAACAAGTTTCTTCTTCTCATATCTCTTTTGCTGCCTCTTCCCTGTTTGTTACAATTAAATTATAAGCGCTTTTTTAATAATATACTCGTTAATCGTATCCGATAACCGCACAAACAAATCACCCTACCCCGCCAAACCCAACTCGCGTATTAGTTGCAGCAGTGCTCGAGGGAGTCAGGGGGTTCGGGAGCAGTTGTAACGATTGCCTTATCATCAGCACAGGATTGAGAATACATGGCCAGGCGGCAGCATTGGAACTGTTAATCCCAACGAGTTGTTAATCAATGCGCACAACGAGCAGCGAGTGTATTATTTTGCAGCATAACTCTCGCTGCTGTTGTACGACCAAAATTGCAACTCGTTGAGACTCGCAGAGCCATTTGCCTGGCACAGCAGCAGTATCCTGAGTAATCCATCACTCGCTCCTTCTATCCGCTATATTGATGCATATATGTACATATGCATATAATATATATATATATATTCAAATATATATATTTGTAATATTTTTTTGTTTTACTTATTCTTTACACAACTTTAAGCTTAAGGGATCTACTATTTCTATTCGCACACTTTTTGCTTGCTCTCGTTAGCGTTGTTGTTGTTGTAGTCGTACACGTTGCTTGTGCTTTCGATCTTTTTGTGAAACTAGCTCGCGTACTCTTTACATTTTGCTTGGATATCGCTTTGTGTGCTTTTGTCTCAGCTGCTACGGCTGCTATGTTTTTCTTTGTGTTTCTGGTTTGCCTGCTGGTTTCTTGTGTGGCCTTCTTTTTCGTCTTCTTTATTATTTTATGTTGATTTTGGTTATCGTTATCGTTATCCTTATCGTTATATTTTTTTTTTTTTATACTTTTATTGTTGTTGATGTTGCTGCCATATCTGGTTCTGGCGCCCACTGGGGCGCTATCGTCTGGCTAGGGGGAGCATGGCTTTACTCATTCATTCCGATCCTCAGACTCGCTACCCGCCGACAGATTTAGCGTAGCAGCATCTGCCGATTGTCGTGTGTGTCGCGTGGAGCGCAATTCTCGTCGCTTTTCCGGCGGCTGTTCGGCAGCTGAAGCAGAAGCAGCACCAGATCCTCCTGCTCCACCTCCAGCACCACTGCCACCGGTGCCCTCGTTGCCCGAACGTGGACGCTTTAGGCGATTGGATGAGCGTCGATTCTCTTCAGCAGCCGCAGCCGCTGCAGCAGCAGCAGCCGCAGCCGATGAGCTACTGCTACTCGAACCACTTAGATTGGCTACCGAATTATTGTTGTTGCCACCGCCGCTTGCATCCAGATCCTCGACGCTGCCGCTGTGACTGCTGCCCGGCGCCGCCGGCTTCTTAAGTATGGGCTGTATGATAAGCTCATCGGCCTCCTCGTAAGGTGGCGGCAACTTAGCAGCATCCGCTGCATTCGTAATGGTCAACGAGATGCGTGATTCACTGCGCTCGGAACGTTCGCTGCTGGTACTGGCACCGCTACTAATTGGCGGCGCAATTGTGATGGTCGTCTGCGAAGGCAGATTGGCGGCAATCGCTGCATTCGAAGCGCCCGCATTCAGTGGCGTTAGCGTCACCTTATCCTGCTCGGGTGTAGTCGTTGGCGCTGGCGTACAATTGTTGCTGTTCGAGCTGCTCACACCACGCAGACTCTTCTCAATGCTGCTCATGCTGGCGCCCAGATTAAGTGGCAATCCAACGGCCAATGCAGCAGCAGCCAGCTCATCCTTGGTCGGATGCAGATCGGTGCGTGCACGTTTCGATTTGTGTTGCTGTTGTTGTTGCTGATGCTGCTGCTGCTGCTGTTGTTGTTGCTGTTGTAGATGTTCGGCGTCGAGAGCGGCTGCATAGGCAGCTGCTGCATTGAGACTGCTGTTGCTGCTACTGCCACCAGCCGATGAAGTAGGTATCAGCGAAATGCCCGATCCCAGACCCAGCGACTTGGTATAGAAATCCATTTGCTGCTTGAACAAATCCTGTTCACGCTGACGCTTTGCAGCCGAGCTGCTGCCACTGCTGCTATTACCACCGCCACCCGAAGATGACGAGCCACCGGTGAGTCCAGCCAAACTAGCCAGCGAACCAGGTCCACTTAGTGGCAATGAGCCACCTGCAGCAGCCATTGCCTGTGCTGCCATCTCGGCGAGTAGAGCCTGCGAGAAGTCACTGGACATGCCCGGTATTTGTGGCATTTGTGCAGCAGCTGCGGCAGCTGCAGCGGCGGCAGCAGCGGCTGCTGACTTGGAGCTCTTGCTGCCACTGCTCTGCGAGTTGGAGTTGGAGCTGGACGACGTTGAGCTGGGCATTTTGCCCTGCGAGAAGGCCTGCAGTGCAGCCAAATCGGTGGGCAGAGCGCCACGTGCAATGCTCTCAAACCATTTCTGTTGCTCCTTGGCGGATGCTTCATTGGCGGCAGCCGCAGCCGCAGCGGCAGCGGCACGCTTGCTGGCCGCACTGGAGCTGCTGCTGCTGGTGCTGTTCGAGCTATTTGTCGTTGGCAGTGGTGGCATGCCCAGGGAGCTCATCAAGCGTGTAGCCTGCGCCAAATCCATGCTGCTCATGCGGCTGAGGGACTCAAGCAGATGAGGATCTGCGCCTGGCATCAGTAAACTGGAGAGTTGAGCCATATCGGCGGCACTGGGCGTCACAGATTGTGACGAGTTGCGTTGACTGCTGCTCTGGCGGCTGCGACTGCTTGAACTGGTAGATGGTGTTGTCACTGTGCCGGCGCTCATGCTGGCCATGGCATTCATCAGATTCGCTGCCGAGTTTGAAGAGTTGCGTGAATTGCTCGATTTGCTGGACTGTGACTGATGCGATTTGGATGATTGGGTGGAGCCGGTTACCGCTGCCGAGGATGTGGCAACGCCATTGAGCAGATTATATTGCTGTGCCAGCTGATCGTAGGCAGAGCCTAATCCACTGTTGCCCAGCGAGTATGGGTTGAGTCCACCCAAACCCATCGGCGGATACAACAGCGATGGATTGGGGAAAAGGAATGGAAAACCAGCTGCCAGCTGCGATGCTGAGGCGTTGGAATTCTTACCGCCCGATGATCCTCCACCGCCGCTGCTGTTCACAGCTGCTGCAGCAGCTACAGCTGCCAACTGTGCGGCTTCGTTTTGTTGTTGCTGTTGTTGTTGTTGCTGTTGTTGTTGCTGCTGTTGTTGCTGCTGTTGCTGCTTCTTCTTGCTGGCCGCTGAAGAGGAGGCAGCGCTAGAGGAGTTGCCACCGCCGCTGGACTGCGACTGGCTCTTGCCGGTGCCCACGCCCGAGCTGCCCGTTAGGCCGCCGAGCGTTGGACCCGCAGCAGCCATGAGCGCAGCCAGCGACTGGGCATCCATGCCAGCGAGATTACCCAAGCCGCCCATGCCCGCAAGACTGGCGAATAGATTCATATTGTTTAGATTACCCAAACCTGGCAAATTACCCATGCCAGGCATGCCACCAAAAGGCATCGACAGCAACGGATTCTTCGGATCAAAAGCAGCCAACGGATTCTTCGGGTCGAATGCACCCAAACCGGGCAGACTGGCCAACAAACTGGGACTGAGACCAGCCAGCGAGCCAAATTGCAATGCCGCCTGATCTAGTGCAGCAGCCGATTGTGATTGACGTGACGATTTCTTTGCCGAACCGGAATTGCCAGCTGGCGATTGTGCTGCACTTGGCTGCTGGGTGTGACTGCTTGAGGAGGCGTTGCTTGAATTTGACGAGGGTCGTCCACCATGCGATTTTGAGCCATAGCCGCTGCTGTTATCCATTGCGCTAACACTTGGCTTTGGCGATGGCGCTGACATTGGATTTTGCATCTGTTCCAGCCACTTGGGATCCACCTCATAGTTGGGATTTTCAGTGAGCCTGTGTGAGTAGAAAGTGTTATTAAGCAACATGTGAAAATATTTATAAATGGTTGCATTGAACTTACCACTGCATGAGTCGTTTTAGTTGGGGCGCCTTGTTGCCGCCCAAACGTTTGCCTGTCTGCTTATTGATCACCGGCACTGGCTCCTCTCCAGTCAGACCCTGTGGTCCAGCCATCGATTGTTGTTGTTGTTGCTGTTGTTGTTGTTGCTGCTGTTGTTGCTGTTGCTGCTGCTGTTGTTGTTGTTGTTGTTGTTGCTGTTGTTGCTGCTGTTGTTGTTGCTGCTGTTGTTGTTGCTGTTGTTGTTGCTTTTGCAGTTGAGCTGCATTCGCAGCTTGTTGTTGTGCACTCGAGCTGCTGCTCTGTTGACGATTGCCACGACGACTGTTGCTGTTGCCAGTGTTGCCACTGCTGCCGCCGCCACCAGCACCCACATAATCAATGCTTAGCTGATCGCCTAGAGGACTGGTCATGTCTGATAGCCATTTGTTGACTTTGACGTCGTGTGAGGAGTTGTACTTGGAGCTTAGTTTCATTGCCTGCTCCATCTCGGCCAGCATATTCTCGTATGCTTTGCGCTGTGCCGGCGGCAGGAATTGCATCATCTTTTGTTGTTGTTTGAGGAACGATTGCGGATCGGTGGCCATGGTCTGGGCGAGAAGTGCATTGAGGCTGTCCTTGCTGGACAGACCGCCCATTGCCATGTTTTGCAGAGCGCTTAGGCCGCTGCCCGATGAGCTGCTGCCGGCGCCGCTTGCGTTGTTGCCTTGGCCGCCGCTCTTCGACTCTGTAATTAATATAATAAACAAAATGATTGAGGTTTAGCAATTGTTGGTATGGTGTTGGTAAAGCGCCTCGGCTTTGTTTGGGTTATTAGAAATGAAAGCGCAGAGACTCAAACTCACTTCCGGGCACTGTCGTAACAGTGATAGTAAATGGCTTCTGATTCGATTGCTGTTGACTGGGCGCCTGTAGATTGGCAGGCGTCACCGAAACACTTGGCGGTATTTGTGGTTTCTTGGACGAAGGCAACGATGGATCGGGGAAGGTTTTCTGCTCCTTAGCAGCCGATAGCCCAAGAACTATTTCATCTAGCTTCTTGCGTTTCTTTTCCTTGCCAATAACAGGTTCTTCAATGGTCTATAAAATAAGTTTCGATTTGAACATAATGATTTTTTAATAATTTTGCTTGATTTTTCAATACTTACGCAATTGTTTTTCTTCATTAACTTGTTAAGTGTATCGTCCAGTTTACTTTTGCTGCCTGCCATTGAGGGGAACGCTGAGCTTAACGCTGCATGCACGCTCGATTTCTTGGAGGGCATTGAGAAATCTTGCACCTCGCTTAAATCAATGGCACCAGCGCTGGACGCTGACTTGAGCATTTCAGTCATATTCATTTTGGGCAGACTGCTGTGCAAAATAATGAGAATGTGAGTTAGTATATATATATATAGGGCTTGACCAGATAAGTAGAAACACGGGGTTATGGTTACGCACCTGGAAGACAAATCCATTGGTGCACCCATTGAGGGTGGTGGCGTTTTAAGCGCTGGCACTGCGGGCTTATTAAACTGCCCGGAAGATTGTCGCGATAGCGAGGCATGTTGATGTGCTGGTGGCGGTTGCATGCCACTTAATGCGGCAGCCGAACTAGCCCCAGAGCCACCACGTCTTGCAACCGAACCAGTCAAAGCTTCCATATTGGCAATCTCACTCTCCCAATCTTTGGGTGCCACTGTAAAAAAAAATAGTGTTAAATAAGACAATGGATCTTGTTTTGAATATGATTTTAACTAAACTTACTTGACGAACTATTGAGCAGAGCATGCAACTTGGCTCGCTCCGTTTCCACATCGATGGCAATGTGACGTTTGCGTTTCTTGCCGACATTGGAGCCAACGCCACCGGCATTGGGCACATTCAGGCCTGCTGCACTGGCAGCTGCACTTGCGCCAGCTGTTGCTGCACTCAAGGACATGCCTGGCAGCAGAGCTGACAAGGAGGTGGCATTACCACCACTTGCGGCAGCTGCAACGGCTGCCGCAACTGCAGCATTGATGCTATTTGCATCTAGACCTGGCAGCGATGTTGCTGGCGTCACAGACGACTTTGTCGTAGTCTGTTGCATGGAAGCAGCTGCTGCGGCAGCATTCGAGACGACACCAGCATTGCTGGCCACCTGTTGCATTTGGGAGGATTGCAGATGCTTGGTGACACCTTGATCGGTGGTTATAGTGATAACATCGGGTGTTGTTGAACGCCTCTCAATACTATTCAAATGTGGTATGGATTCATGGAGAGCAATGTTCAGATCTGTGGTACCCTTAAGACCCGCAAAGGCACTATAATTCTTGTCGACGGGCCACTTGCTTGTCTCCACACAGACCACGATGTGAGCAATGCGACGCTCGAGAGCGAAATCCTTAAACCAACGTATCATGCACATCTCAAGCTTGGGTTTCTCTAGCTTTTGTTGTTTAACCGTTGCCGGCTGTATGACTTCGAGATCAGGAAAGCGAGCTTTAAGCTCGGCTGCCTGCTTTTTGCATTCCTCTTCGACAGCTTTCTCTTTCTCCTTCATCACTTCGTCATCGTCGGGATCTGTTGGTCCGGCCACTAGATCTAGGATCTCTTGCTCGGCCTGCGGCGCCGCCTTTTCGGTTACAAGTGACTCTGCTGTTGCAGCTGCAGCTTTAATTTCTGCAGTTTCGGTGGCATCTGTTTTTGTTTCGGCTTCTGATGATTCCGAATTTTTGGGCTCAACTTCGGGAGCAGCAGCAGCAGCAGCGAATGTTGCCTCAGAATCCTTCTCTGGCGTTTCTGTAACTTCATCGCTTGCTTTTTCAGCTTCTGCCTTTTCAGATTTGTCTTCTGTTGCAGCTTCTTTGTCATCCTTTTCAGCTGCTGACTTTTCACTGCTTGTTTCAGTTTCCATTTTGTCATCTTCTTCTACCGTCTTTTCACAGCTCTTTTCAGATTCAGCCTCGCTTTCGAGTGGTTTATTGTCGCTTTCACTTGTGGCTGCCTCTGCTTCTGTGGCAACTTCCTTTTCATTGCCATTCTCTGCAATTGGCTCATCCACATCCATTTTCTCTTCGGCATCCTTGGACTTGATCTCTGCGGCATCGGCTTCGCCTTCAACGGCAGCAGATTCCTTGACAGTCGGAGTATCATCATTGCTTTCACTGGGCAGCTTGGCTTTCTCCAGTGCAGGTTCCTTATCTATCGTTTCAACAAGTTCAACGTCTTCTGCTGCTGATGCTGCTGCTGTGTCTCCTACCTTGTCAGCTTGTTCTTCTTGGCCTTCTGTCGTTTCCGTTTGCTCGGCTTTGACTTCAGCTTTCACAGGCGTCTCCTTCTTGATGACACTCTCCTTTGTGAGGAGTTCATCGTCGAGATCGATGACTTCATTCTTTACAGCTGCGGCTGCTGCAGCTTTTTCAGCAACTGCAACCTTTTCAGCGAGAGCTGCTTTCTCAGCTGCTGCTGCCCTTTCGGCCGCTGCAGCCTTCTCAGCATTGAAGGCTTCCAATTTGATGGTGCGCTGTATTTGCGCCTCAAGCTCACGAATGAAACGCTTCTCCGACTCACCAAAACTAAAGTTTGGATCATTGAAAATGAATGTCTCGGAGCGATAAAGACCATGCTTGAGCACAGCAGCAATTAGTTCCTTATCGTGTCGTCCTGGTTCCCACCAGTCGGGCGTATCCGCATTCATGGCGCACAACTTGAGTCGTTCCTCTAGCAGTGGATTACGGGCCACTTCACGCAGCTTGGCAAGCAATTCGAGTCTGTCGAGTATTAGCTTTGCATGCTCCTTCTCCACCTCTTCGATGATGCCTTCGAGGCCACGTTCGTTCTCGCTTAGCTTCAAGCCAGCCTGCCGACGGCACATGGCCACAAACACTTTGTAGTAATCGGTTAAAGTCTCATCGCTTTTACGCTCCAGATGCGCCATCTGTTTGAACTTAATCCAGTCGGGTGTGTGGCTACCAGTGGTAGTGGCACTGCCGCCACCCAAAGGCGTCGTCAGCTGCATATCGACACCATAGCCGGTAAGCACGCGCAGAAACTCGTATTCCTCGCGCCGATTCCATTTTTTGGGTATAAGCTGTAAACGTTGCGATTCCCGCTCCTTGGCCGCCAGCTCCATTTTGCCCTGACGCTCCATTTTCTATAAAAATCAAAAAAATTTCAATGAAATTGTAATAAGAAATATATTGTAGATTAACAAAAATATATCAAAAATTATTATTATATTGAAGCGGTTTCGTGATTAAATTAAATGTTTCAAGAAGTGGTAATATGGGATTTTTGAGGGATGGATTAATAACTGATCAACTTTTATATTTTTTGATTATCTTAATATGAATTTGAAAAAATAGTTTTTAAATATTTAATCCCAGTTATAATTGAGCACAGATTTGTTCTCTTTATCATTTGTGTTTTTTTGATGACTCAAATTAAGTCTCGGGTGTGTTGGTAGTTTAAAGAGACATCATCAGACTTGGAATTATCATCTTAGCTACTTAACAAGCCTTACCCCCATTCATGACATACCAAAGAGCTGTGCGATAAGATAAGAAACTCGCGTACAACTCTACTACGCAGCTTAAGATGTCAGCCAATACAAACACGTATAATTCGTACAAATATATATTTACAAACATAAACATATATGCAGCCGTGTAATTTGATTATAAATACTTCCAACCAAATAAATAAAATAAAACGAAACGCAGTGCAAATTCATTGTGAATATTTGCACAATTTGATAAATAAATTAAAAAGAAGTTCCCCTAAATTATACACAACCTTAACATACACCTCCATCCTCCTCATCTACATCATCATAATAATCAACAACATAACGGTATAAACGCTTCAAGGGTGGGTGCTGAGCACTGTACTCTTTGCTGGTTGTAGGGGATATATTAGAGTGTATGGGGTTGGTCGGTACCGGGGCATGGGCATACCAAGCCTTTCGAAATTACAAAAATTTTTGCGAAAAGTACAAAATGCGAATAGCAAGCGCAAAGCAAAGGGGCAAAATGAGAGACAATGGACGATGACGACGACAGCGTCAACGACTAAATACGAAGCAAACTGAAACTGAAACTGGAAATACAATAAAATCATAATAATAAAAGTAAAAAAAATCCATTTTACACCCCTAATAACGACCGAGTGCAGAGGGCAAATGGCATAGCGACAATTGAGCACACGAGGCGAAAGAAGGGGAAGCGGGCGACAGAAGGCGGCAGCCGGGAGACAAACAAATGAATCCTGCGAGACCAATTGCACGGCTAACGCCACACTTACTCAACATACACACACACTGCCAAAAAATAGCTCTCTGCAAACGAAACGAAGCAGGCACATACAATTCGTGTGTGGTCCCCCTGCCACCCGCAACCCAAAACTCTAGTGTTGTAGTTAGTTATGATAATAATAATAAATCCTCCTTCGCCCCCTTTCCGAACAAGATAAAAAGGAAGGCAGCAACGGAAACGCTAACTCCTTAGGCAGCGTTGCCAGGTGGTTGCAAATAAAGCACACAACAGTAAGTACACAATCACATGGGTGTACCTATTTATATGTACAATATCTATATGCATGTGTATGAATGCAAATCAAAACAACAACAACAAAACTGCAGTCAAGTGCTTGTGGGTGCACGACTAGAAAAGGGGAAGGAAGAGGTTAGTGCTCTCAGCGTCATGTTGGCAAGTCTGGCTTCAAGGATGCCAATTGGTGCAGGTTGGCAGCACTGTTGTGTATTTTTGTGTTTATATGCAGGCTAACGGCTTTTTGCTACACAAATTTCAAGCAGGCAAGCAAGCAACGACAATATCTCCACCTCCCATTCCACCAAAAAAAAAGGGGGGCAAACCAAAAACAAACGACAAAGCAGCGAACAAGATAAAGAGGAGACTGAACGAACCGACGACCTCTTTTACTTACTGTTCACCCATCTCTATCTTGCACTCTATCTCGCTTGCGCACACGCGACTGTTGTTCGTTCGTGCATTTGCACGATACAAGTGCGAGCGATTGATTATGATTATTAGTAAGTAGCAAAGCAAGCAGCAACCAGCAACAGCGGCTTGACTTGCGGCGAAATGGAAATGGAAATGGGGGTAGATAGAAGACAGGCGGAAAAACGAATTTAAATGAGCGCGCTCACACAAACACTGAGACAAACCCAACTGGTTACCGTGTGTGTTTGTTTGTTTGCATCTGTATGTGTGAGTAAGAGAGTGAGTGAGTTACACATGCCGTGTAAGTGGCAACGCTCGTACATGTGAAATCTATAGGCATAAATTTATTGTTTTGTATTTCGTTTTAACTTTGCGGCTGAGTCGAGTTGCTTGCTTGCTTACTGCTGCTGCCGCTGCTTTTGGATTGGCTTTTTTTTTAAGTTGCTTGGGATGTTACTTTTATTACTGTGCGATGCTTTTGCTTGCTTCTTGTTCTTCTTTCGCTTTTTACGTTTTCTGCACGCATTCTTTGCATTCACATTTTTGTTCGATGGGGCAGAGCAAAGCAGCTCTTTTGTCGCATATTTTGTCATTTGCCTTCGTTTTAATTAATTTTTGTTTTTTGCAAACTTGATACAATAAATTGTCATTGTCATTGTTTGTTGTTGGTTTTGAATTTGTTATTATTATTGTTGTTGTTTTTGAAATTTTACCTCCAAATAAATGCCATTGTTTAAAGTGGGGACTGATGTTAGTGGTGTTGTTGTTGTAGTTGATACGGCGGGTGATGATGTTGATTTATTTAGATGCTCACAGAACGCTGAGAAGCTACTAAAATCCATTGGTTTAATAACCTCCATTTTTTATTAGACAATTTTAGGCACACACACACATACTTTATGAATTTCGATATGCAATTGCAATTACATTTACAATTACACTAAACTACATACAAAATATGCTATATCACAAATATTGAAATAAATTTCGATTTCGACATTATTGATTTTAATTAAGCACTAATTATCATTCATTGCGGCGACACATTTGCTATTTGCACGTTAGTTGCTGTTGTTGTTGCTGTTGTTTCGTCAACCGACGTCTGCACTCGCCGCTCACACTCGTACTCAACTCGTCTAGTCGTCTACTTTTGCCTCAGCAATTACATTTTTCCATTCGTTTGATTATTATTATTTCTTCTATACACACACAGACACTAACAAACACTAGTAGAGACATTCATAGAGCGGGTGAGTGAGAGGGAGACACCGATACGAAAACCCCGACACGACAACGACGACGACAACAACGATGTTTGGATATGGATGCGTTTGCTGCTCAAGCACTTGGACTTTTTACAACTTTACACCGCGGCGCTCAAACAAATAATGAGCGAGCGCATTGCGGACTAAATACAAGAAACACTCCTCACATACACACACACACACAAATACACATATAAACAGAGACAGAGACCACAACGGGGACGCATACGCGCACGGAAGCAGCGACGACGGCAGCGGCACTAGCAGCTAAAATCGAATGCGAATCAGCCAGCAACTGCGACGGCGACGAAACAGAACGGGGGAGAGGTCGCTAGTCAAACCAACAACAGCAAGCAACTACTATTGAGCGAGGGAGAACAGCAGAGCCAAAGCCATAGCCGGAGCAGAAAAACCAAACCAAACGAAACCAAACAATCGTGAGATTAAGCCAAACGCCGTTTTGGGTGAATGTGAATATGAATGAGATGGGCAGGCAGAAAGGCAGTCACAGCCTGTCCTCTGAGGTGAATGAGCGCGGCAAAGGCAACAGCAAAGGCATACTCAAAGGCAAGGCAAGCAAAGCGTCACTTGCAGCAGTGTCCCAACCAACACTGAGAGAGAGCGCATTGAACGCGAGAGTGCGCCGCTAGCAAGAGCGAATAAGAGCGCACATACATTTATTCTGTGTGTCTGTGTGTTGTGCACTAGATGGACGAGTTCAAGAAGCATGAGGAGGCAGAACACATTGTGTCAACTCTGTAATATAAGCAAAAGGCAATGGGCAAAGGCAGAGCCTGTCACACACATACGCACGCAGTGCTCATATATTCACTTACACACGTGAGCGATGTGGATTGGGGGTTAAGGGGGGATACATGACATACACGGCAAAAAAGCCAAGCAATGAAACAAATGTACCACAAAAACTGTTGACGACAAGAAGCAGAAGCAGAAGCAGTAGCACAGCAACTGCGACGGCTGCGACTGATGTTGGCACAAAGGACAAACAGCGTAAAAGGGATAAAATAAAATAATAGCCAGCCATGCGCTGCTCGGGCTAGCCATGAGAAATGGATTAAATTCAGGTACAAAATTTGCGCACTCTAGCGATGTGAGTGAGTCGTGATGACTTTCGTGACACGCTGATATCAATATTTAATGTATTGAACTTATGTTGGTACTTATAGCTTTATATAAAAGCCTTGATTAATTTTAAAAATGTTAAAGGACTTTTTAGCAGAGCTTTAAAAAGTCGACAAGCGCTCATTTCCATTATCCACAAACCCATAAACACGTGCTCCTAAGAATTTGACTTAGAAACAAAAAGGCTTTAGTGTTTTATCATTTTTATAAAATTATGCAATTGGTTAATTATAATGAACTTTGCCATTGATGGCATCAACTAATTTGCATATGCATATTTTTGTAACGACAAATGTATATTCACAAAAATGATTGTGTAAGTAATGCGAAAGATAGAAACTGCACTAAAGTGCGATAAGCACGTAGTCGCAGCAGCCGAAGCAAGAGGTACAAAAACGAGATTATTAATCAATCTGTAAGATACAGATACACATCCAACAAAATCCCGCCACCACTACCACCAGTAGAAGTTACCATCAGCAGCAGCTCAGCAGCACAAAACAAGCTGCCAATCGACTGCGACAGCGACACATCTTCAGCAAATGCATATGACTAAAATATAGACAGACATACACATCCACACACACTAGTGAAAACATGATCGGCCGGTGAGAGAGAGTCACTGCAATTGCACGTGAGAGGTTAAGATTGAGTGTATGGGTGAATATGTGTGTAACCGTGTGACGATTTTCCTATGCATGTGTGGTCGTAAATTTGACTAAAGCGTAACGCAAAACTAAATCAAAAGGCAGGTAGACAACAACAGCGGCTCATTTCAGACATGTACGTATCCCAATACAGCTACACATACATATCTATGCGCGTGTGTGTTTCTTGTGTATTGATAAACTGACCATTGTACACTGGGCAGGTTTTAAGAAAAATATTTTAAATTATTTATGGCTGACAGGTGTGAAACGAATGCGCCGTCGCGGCTGCAATAGCACCAGCTGCACCAGCAACACGTGAGACGCAAGCGCATAGTGGTCAAACAACTGGCGAAAAATGTTACGACATGCACAAATAATGACAATTGCACCACTGTGCGAAGCACACAAACAAAATGCTAATAAAAATAATAAATCGAATAGCGGTCAGTGCGAGCTGAGCATCCAAGCAAATCCGCCAGTCTGAGAAAGATGGTGCACAAAAGAATGGCAAACATTCAGAGACAACACACACACACCCATAAGAGAGTATGCATGTGTGTACATACATAATCGCACACATATGGATATACAAATTCTAAATACACGTTGTGAAATGTATAAAGGAAGGCAACAACTAAAAAGAATCTCTTAAGCTGCTGCAAGTGGAGAAACCAGAACACGAAAAACAGTGCAGCAGAAAAAGGAGCAGATAACAACAGCAACAACAACAGCGATGAGCTCAAATGAGCACAATTAGGCTTTGGCTTTATTGACGCGCCGCGGGCTAAAAGAAGAATAAGCAGCAGGAGCAGAACAGGTCACCACATCCAAGTCACATATTCGCCAACGTCGCTCGCTCAATAATTTGCCCTGTGAGAGCGACGACACGGATACGGAAACAAGCGCGGTCTGAGAGCATTGCGACGCGACGTTAACGGCTGCTTGGCTTTGGCATTTGGGTGGGCATGAAGCAAAAAATTAAACATTGGATATATCCAGAAAATGTAAAATTACATACATACATACATAAACATAGGCGTACACTCATGAAAAACTAATACACACACATACAGGAGAGAGGCGCATAAGTACAGCCAACATAGCACCAACAACAATAACCACCCGATACCGATACCAATATCCAACAGCCAGAGTCAGAGACCAGCATCGCCCGCCAACGCCGTCGCGGAACAATCATCGTCACCAAAGAAGAACTTTACTTCGTCAATACAACAACAACAACAATAACTCGACATAATGCGGCTTTGCCTGTGTGACCATTTTGCTTGCTCTTCTTGCTGTTGATGGCGTTAGTGTTGCCGATTCAGCTTCTTCTAGCTGTGAGAAAATTAGCGGCTTTCATAGTGCAGCAGCATTTTCGGCTGTTTTTTACAGTCCAGGCTATTTGCAATGCATTGAGATACTGCTAAATGATTTTCAATTATTTAAATTAGGATGGAGATACGTTAATTGTAATTGGAAATAACTTAAGCATCAAGCGTCATCTAACAAAAAGTGTCCGACAAAACTAGCTTCATTTCCTCCTCAAAAGTTGACAGCTCTGACTAGCATCGACGCCGCTGCTGTTGTTGTTGGGTTTGATTGATGGCGCTGGCGTTCGCCTTGCCTTTTGATAATGGCGTCGACGTCGCCAGCTACAGTAAAATGCGCGTCAGGTTGTACGCACACAAACAAACACACATACAATTGACTAAATCTCCAAGTCGAATCTCATAATTTGACCCAAGAGCAGTTCAGCTTGTTGGCCAACATGTCTGCGGCGGCTTCACTGTTTGTGCCTCCTCTTGAAGGTGGCAACGCCAACAACAACAACAAAATTTTATGGGGCGGCTGCTGCTGTTGTTGTTGTTGCTGAGTGTGCAAAGTGGTTTGACATTTTCTCGTTTGCTCGTTTGGCTGCTCATTCGCGCCCGAGCATCTCGTGTGCACCGAATTTCGGGCTAGCTTCAAATTCGACTCGAAGTCAGAGCATCATCAACGTTGTTTGCCCGCCGCTTTGCTCTCAGAGTGTAGTATATGCTGCTCTATGTGTATTTCTTTTATTTTGCATAAATTAAGCATAAGTGTATTTTGTATTTTGCATTCGTATTTGTATATTTGTATTTTCGCCGTGTTATGCTGCTGCGCTCGCTCTTGTTTTGTCTTGCGTCTCGTTTTGTCATTGCTGTTGTCGTGTCGTTGCTTTTGTTTGAACATTCGGAAGTACACCCATTCACCCAATACATATGCACAGAGACAGTTATACACTCGCACTTGTACATACATACATATGTATATAGTTGACAGAAATCAGCGACAGCTAACCACCAACATCACCTTTCCCCACACCTTGCTATCGTTGGGTGTAACTTATTTTATTTAATTTTGTCAGTTTTTTCATTGCTGCTGCCTGCCAGATTGACTCTTTTTTTGTCGTGACTTTTCGCACACCTTATTCTCGCTCCACATATGTAATTCGCTTATTTGAATGCAGCGAAAAGGGGTTATACATTTTTATCGATATAAACAGATACATACGTGAGAGGCAAATTGCGGTAAATAAGCAAAAAGAAATTGATTGATTGGCACATGTATCGAGATTAAACTCAAATGAACTTTTTTCTCTTCACGAGCGATAGCCAATTTAAAAATTTATAAATACCGTTCAAAATCCCTAACCCTAAATTACCCAACGATTAGATAGTGAAGCGTTATAAACATTTAAAAGTCAACAATTGCTGGACTCTAACTCTTTTCTTGAGATACCTGTTATAAAATCGATATCAATAGGTTTTATGTATGGTTGGTAAATATCTTAAACATATGTATATAAAAATTATAATCAATGTGTTTGTTATTGGGTAAATAAATGATGTAATGTTGGTGGTGGCAAACAAGTTATTAACTATAATGTGGGCATATTAAGTTAAGATCATGCTAGTGTTAGTATGCAATGTGTACTCAATAATAAAAGGGGTTAGATCAATGCAATGTTAAGTTGTATATGTAAGTGAGTGTGTATGTATGTGTTGTAAGTTATTGTCAGTGTAATTGTAAGGGAAAATTGACAGTTGAGTGGGTGGGTTTGTCATGGTCTATTAACGCCCCCTTTTGTATCGCCAAGGGCTAAAAGGGCGGGACGCAAGGGTGTGTGTGTTAAGTATGGCATGCTGTTGCCGATTATTGGGTAAATTCGTTTTGTTCGTATTATATGAGGGATACTTTAGCAATTATGTATGTTATTGTGTTTTTTTTAAAGTGTATTAAAATATATAAATTGGCTTTTCACGTACATTGTTCATACTGACCAAATACATGGCCAGCTTGTTGATATCCAAATTGGCCAATTGGCTTACATCGGTGGTGTTAAGAATGCTCAGCATTAGGCTAATATCAGCAGCAGTGGGCATTGCCGGTACTGTGGATCCACCAACTTGTTGTTGTTGTTGTTGGTGTTGTTGTTGTTGCTGCTGCTGTTGTTGCTGCTGCTGCTGATGCTGGCCCATTCCATGCTGTAGCGACGAATTCGAGCCAGAGTTGCCACCAGCGGCGGCGGCGGCAGCAGCAGCTGCGGCTGCAGCAGCTGAAGTGCTGGCACCCTGCGATTGCATCAGCGCCTGCAGACTGCGATTGCTCGAATCGAGTTGTTGTTGCAACTGGCTAACAGTGCCACCCATAACATTGCTGCCAGCTGTCGAATTGCCACCGGCGCCGGCGCTTTGCATCTGCATTTGCATGGACTGCAGGGTAGGTGTGGTTGGCACCGATAGCGGTGGTGTCGACGAGACCAGCGCCTGTAGCTGTTTGGGGGGAGGCGTAGAAAAAAAGATTTGCAGGTTTGGATATTGTTCGGAGAGTGATTACAATCAAGAGTGTGAAAAAATAAAACAAATGTGAAATGATTGGATGAACTGCTTCTTCTTCGATGAGAGAGAAAAACTAGTGAATCAGGTGTTTTCCTTTAGGGTTCTTGCAGGTAGTTTTGTTGAATCAGCTGTTGGTTTTGGTATGTTCGATTTTCAGTCAGTTTTATCGTTAACAGTTTTTTTTTTCGGTATTGTTTTCTACGTTTATTCTACTACATTTACGTTTTTTTTTTTTTTAATCAAAACTAACTACGGCCAACAGCTAAGCAACAAAACTACATACTTTGAATACTCTGCTTGTCCAATTTTAACAGGACACTACGAATTTGGATTGGTTTTTGTTTCTTTTAATCTTTGGTGTTATTATCAAAATACAAAACAAAAAGGACAAAACAAAAATGACTAAGGTTATCGATAATCCGATCGATCAATACATTTAAAGGCGAATTACATCGAGCGACATCTAGCGGAACGCATGTGCATTTTTATAGATTTTATTTTTGAATATTGCCAAAACTTTTTCACATTGATGGGGAGGTATTTTTCTAATGAGAGTGTTAGATGAAATTAGTTTTTTGACGACTTACCTTGGCCTTTTGTTGTTGCTTGAGCTCCTCTTTCTTGTAGTTGCGTTGATAGGCTGTGATGACGCGACGGAGGCGCGTGTTGAGATCCTGCATTGATGGCCACATTGTGGCATCCTCGACAGCGGCCAATGTGGGCGGATAGCTGCCAGCGACGCTCTCCTCCTCGTCCAAGCCTAAATTTGAGTTGGAGTTAGCATTTTCGCAGTTTTGAACCGCTGACTCCCCCAACACAACGGGGGTCGCTGCAGTCGTTGTTGTTGTTGTGGATGATGGATTGGTAATGGTGGTTATATTGGTGGTAGTGGTGGTGGTGGTGGTTGTGGTAGTAGTGGTGATGTTTGTGGTGGTGGTTGCGTTAGTTGTGCATGATTCAGAACCAATCTCGGACGGAGCAATGGTAGCGGCATCATCGGCTTCGCCAACAGCTGACGCAGCGGCATCGTTGCCATTGTTTTGATTTGTTGTGGCCTGGGCTTCAACCTCATCGGCCACATCCATTTTATCAGTGGTGTCCAATTCATTGGGCGAACCAGACGCAACAGTTGCTGCCGTTGAGACAGCATCATCATCTTCAGCTGCTGCTGCCGCCTTGTCAACAGCTTTCGAGTCACTGGAGTCGCCATCAGCAGCTGAGCAGACCTTGATGCTGTCTTCATCAGCATCGACTGTCTCGTCAGTTGTCGCTTCATCTTTGTCTTTTGGATTTTCTTTTGAATTTTCTGTTGCATTTTCGCATTCTTTGTCAATATTTGATTTTGTTTTTGCCGATTCGTTTGGCTTTTCGCTGCCAGCTAACGCTGCTGCCGTGGCGTCTGCGTCGACGGCGCTGCCATTGCCCTCGATCGAGGTGGAGGAGTTGACGGTTTGCTCGTTCGATTTATTGGTAGTAGTAGTAGTAGTAGTAGTTGAATTCATTCCGATGCTTTTATTATTATTTTCGGCCTTATCGCTCTTACCCGACGAACTGGGACGCTCCGGATCGAGCGAATCCTTATTATCGCCGGCCGTAAGCTTGGTGGAATCCGAGTCTTTGGTGGTGGTAGTGGCATCATCGTCTACCTCATCGGCGTCATCATGCTTCGAATTTGCATCGTCCTCAATTCTGTGAATACAATTGAGATAAAGATTGTATAATTTAGTGCCGAACAACTTCACTCGTTTGTTTTTTTTTTTTGTGGGATAAGATATTCAGTGTGACCGCACTTAACTGCACTTTTGTAAATAATTTAATCAAATTAAAATAGTGTTTAGATATATCACATAATGCGACAGAAAAACTTATCCAGATTGTGTTTTTCGTTTCTAACGAGTTGTGAAATCCCATTTACTCTTATTTTTTTAGTACGGTCACACTTAATATAATCAAAAATGGTTCCTTTCAGTTCACTTAACGTTCTTTCAGTTAGTATTTTATGCTATAAGTTAAAAAGCAATTTGAACATATACCAGCTCCTGTTTTTTGCCTGGGATCTTGATGTTACCATTATTTTTAACATTATTGTCTAGAGACGGTTCTTATTAGTTAGTACTTGTGGCTTATGTGTGGTATTATGAAATGGCAAAGAATGGATTCTTAAATGTTGGGATATGGATTGGGAGGGTAATGTGGGATACGTATTTTTAGATTTTGTATTGTTTTTTCTTTGTTAACAACTTACATTGGCAAATTCGCGACGGCCAAATCGTCACCGGCACCGGCGCCCACATGTGTGACAAAGCACAGATTTGGATCGGCGCGCATTTGACGATACATTTCACAGCCATGTTTGTAGGTTCCAACCAAAAGACTCTTATCACAACAAATGGGATTCCACCATGAGGATGGCACTTGATCTGGCGTTGGCGGCGGGCGAATTGGAAGCTCGCTACATGATTTAATATATAGATATATATACGCACACACACACATAGATTCATATATATATATGTATATATATATATATTCATGACGAGAGAAAGATATTTAGATGAGGGGGGAAAAGAAGAATTGAATGAGTTTCTTTTTGTTTAGTACACAAATATGTCAATGAAAATTAAACTTTTTTTCAACAAATTTTATGCAATGTTTTTGGTTTGTTGTAAGTCAAAATTAAATCAAATTAAAAAACTATAAAAAAAGCATTAAAAAAAAATTGGAAAAATTAAACAAATCATAAAACTTGTGTTATTTGTTGTTAATTGCCAATTTGTGCTACAGATTAAAAACAAATACAGACTACAATTATAATGCATCTCAAGGTTTCGGTTTCTTTGTTTGTTTTGAAGAAATTTGTTAAATTGAGCATTCCAATTTGCCATATTTGAAAAGTATATGTATACTGATAATTTGGAATTTGGAATATCAAAAATCATATATGTAGCATTTCTTTTTCTGTGCTTAAAACTTGTAAGTATGTTTTTTGTAGAGAACATATTTCGTTGAACGATCGATGAGGCATGAGAATTTCTAATTCGATTTCCCTAAATCGCCTGATTCGCTTCGGATGGGACAAATGGTGATCGGAGTAGTAATTTGTTTTTTTTTTTTGGTGCGATCGTGCGTGCGAGCGAGAGCGAAAGAGCGAGATGAGTGCATAGATATTACCTTTCCAGATTGGGTGCTAGTAGTTGCTTTGCTTTCATACTGCTTCAATTGTTGTAGTTGAGATGTTGTTGGAGTAGTTGTTGTTGTTTGTTGTGGTTTTTCCAAAAGTTGTCAAGTGAACGTATATATACACATACATTTATATATATATAGATATATATTTATATTCGTATTCAAATTAGCAATTAGAATATTCGTCAAATAGGTTCAAGTGCAAAACAAAATACAGCGAGAGAAAAAATATTGAGCAACATTTTATGGTTTTTTTTTTTTTTTTTTTTTTTACGAGTTAGATATATGTAAAAATGTGTTTAAACTGGCAATAGAACAAAAGGTTAGGAATGGGTTATATCTGGTCGAAACACTCAGCGAGGGATATACAGAGATAGAGAGAGAGAGAGAGAGCATTTGAACAGCGAGTAACGAGATTAAAGTTAGTAACGTGAGTGATAGAACAGCGATAAAAAGCTCGAAAGTAATAAATCTACTTAGATATTCAATGTAGAAATATTACTTGTGAGAGCTTGATTAAGAATTTTAGGAACTAGCATTTAAGTTAAACAAATTGGCATTATAAGTTAGATAAAATACTGATAAGTTAAGAGATAATTAAACATGGCAGAACAAAATAAATAGTTAAAAATCATAATCATAATAATACAAAATTATAATATATGAATAGTAAGTATATATTATGTTTTTTTTAAGCACTCCTTAAGAGAGCGCAACAACAATCAGTCAATCAATCAACGACAACAATCATGATGTGATATATGTGAGTTGGATGCTGATAAACGCTTAAGACGCCTACCTTATTGGCGTATTATCCTTTATCTGCTGCACTAAATCACCAATGACCTCGTGCTGTATATAATAGAGCATACGAACGCGCAGCAGAACCCTGTTAAAATCAAAACGTTAATTGAACAAACACAAACAATAAAGATTGAAAAAAAAGGAAGAGTGAGAAAAAAGATAGATTTTTGTTAGCAAAAGTTCAATTTGGGATATACCCAGCATCTTGGGCATTATGTTAGTTAATTCAAATTCGATTCCACACGACTCACTTATTCGCGTGTCTGCCCAGATGTTTCTTGTAGGCTCCCTCCAGATACGCATCAGCGTCATATTTTTCCTTCTTGCTCCAATGATTCGGATCATGTATGCTGGTGGGTGGTGCAGGTGGTGGTGCAACAGCTGCAGCCACAGCACTAGCACTAATACCGCCACCATCCTTATCACCAGAGCTGTGAGCGGGTGTTGTATTCCCACTGTTGCTGCCCGATGTAGTACCAGGTGCTGGCGTCATTTCCTTATTCGATTTACCACCATTGCGTCCTGTAAAATTGGTTTATAAAGATGTAGCATATTTAGTTATAAGCTCTATCTTAAACATTGAGCCGTCCTGAATGGAACAAGCTCAACGTTGAGTTGTTAATTTCTTGTTTGAAATGTGTTTTAGTAGCGTATTTACAAACAGCGGATGTAAGAATTTGATTTTGATATGGAAAGTATGTTTGTGTATGAGCTATGAAAAATTATAAACAATTAGTGATTTGATCTAGATGAAATGCTGTAGTGAGCTTGCAAGTTTTTTTTGCAAATTCACTCGCTGATTAGTAACGAGTTATTATAAATTAAAAAATTAGTTTTGATTGAATGTTCAATACGTTAATAGATGTTAAATATGTATTTTAATAGTTCAAGATATTTATAAATTATAAAAGGTTATAGTAAAAGGCATAAAATTGCATGGCAACAAAACATACACACACTTTTTCTTTTCATTATTTACCAGTTATTTTTAGGCGTTCGTCAAGTCTCGGTCGAGTCAAGTCAGTTGCTTTTTCTGTTGTTATTTATAAAGAGAGAGAGAGAGCTTGGGTAGTTACACATTAACATTGAACAGACAGTTTTTTTTTTTGTGGAGTTGAACACAGAAACCCGAATTACAAATAGTATCAAATATACAAATAAGTAGTTAGAAGCTGTGGCTCAAAATTTGACATTTTACTTAAAGTTCTTGAGTGGTTGGTTACTATATATAGTAATTAAATAGGAAGTTAAGGTAGTCCAGACCAGATATATATAAATAGCTTGTAGGAGTTTGTGATTTTTGTACAATAAAAGTAATTTCTATGTAGTTCGAGCAATCTCGTTATTTATTTTTTTTGGTAGCTCTCTAGGTCCGTGCAGCAGTTGAAGTGCGTGAATGTATCTTTTACCATACCTTTGGCATTCCTACCTCGTGGCACCAAATTGTGTAGGCCACTATGATCCCTGCTGATTTTCGTCACCTCACCATCCTCCGTTGGCGTTATCAGATCCCATATAAATGTCTTGATCTTCTCGTCACCCTTGTACACTTGCAGGCAGTAAAGTAGCTGTAGAAGTTAAAAGAATAGATAATCGTTAAACTTGTGACAAGTTAAAGTGTGACGAGCAAGTATGAGTAACGATCGTTTTTTTCAGCGAATTGAGAAGTTGTGTTCTTACTCAGCGAAAACCTAAAGTTTTCTCAATATTAGCATGGTTGGTCATCATTAAACATAGATTGTTTGTAGTACAACAAATGTGAAAAATATTAAAGACTTACAATTATGCGTGCACAGCCTTCAACGTCAATATCGCGCCAGCCGCGCTTAAACGAACCCAATTCTAAGAGTTCCGACCAGCGTCCCCAGCTATAAATGAAAAACAAAAATATTTAAAATTTATATCAAAGTTGGCATATTGTTAACAGTGTTAAAACTATACGACAACGACAACACTCTCATATCATATACATATTGTAAAATACGCTAAATTTATTATTCAAGGAGATCTTATACCAAAGGTCCAAATAGAATTAATTTTGTTAGACTCCAAGTAACTCAACATGTCAAAGAGCATATTCAGTGCATCCGATAAAAGCTTTGGCTTCGGACAATCCGTTTCGAGAACTCATTTGCCAAATCCAGCATTAAATGAGGTTGAGGAGCAGCCAGAGTTTGACATAGCACCCCTGTCAAATAAGTTCTTTTTGGATGATTTCAACCAAATGTCTGAGGATGAGCGTACAATTCGCTTGACCAGCTTAGATGCTCTGGAAATGTGGCGAGCTATCGAAACGGTGCAAAAAGAGTTGGCCATAATCAAATTGGAGAATTATATAATGGTTGATTTTCTGGAGAAGAACGATCCTAAGCTATTGGTCGGTCTGCGTCAGCGACGCACCTCAATTATAAAGCGTTTACAGTCAAAGCGATCATCCAGACATGACAACCTAAATCAAATGAGTCGAATGTCTGTCTCCAAACGCTCAATCTCCATGTCCATTTACCAGGGTGCACTGAGCACAGCGGGAGAGCGACGCAAACCAATAGAACACAAGCTTAATTTTAAAGCCAAAGCCGAATTGGCTGAAAAGGCGGCATCCGAGGTGGAAAAACGCGTGATTGATATTGAGCGAAATGGTAAGGAACTTTTGTTTCTAAACCTTTAGTTAACAATTCATATATATTCTCGACTTTTAGCTATGGTTGAGGTTAAACAGTTGCGTGCCAAGATTGAGGAACTGCATTTTCGCAGCGAAGAGACAATTGAGACGGAGAAAAACTTTATGCTGCACTTTCTGCGCGATGATAATGATGCAGCGTTTCTGGAGAGTGCCACCGAACGTCAGATTGAACGCAAGCTACGTAAATTTACGGCAAATTGGTTCAAATGTGCCAGAGCTTTGTTGGGCACAATGCGACTAACGATTGTCTCGCTGCAGGAGACTTGCCAGCAGCATCGTGCCGATCTCATAACCAAAGCAGATCTTAGTGGCATTTTGACAGCGGTTGATTTTGAGAAATTGATCATTAAACGCACCGAGTTGACCAATGAGCTGGAGGAGAAGAATACACATATGGCTGGGCTGAAAGGTGTAACTGGCAGGACATCGTTAGCAATGACCGAAGAAAAACAGGCCATGATGAATTTGGAGACAGAAATGCGTAATGTTATCAATCGCACCGAAGAAATAACACGAACCATTGGTAAACTGGAAAAGGAAGTGGCCACTGTCCAGCAAAACAATGCCAAAGATTATGTTATCCTAGGTGATTTACGCGGCCAACTTCAGGAGTACGAGGCACCAAGTGTTACGGAATACATTGAGAGGAAAGAGGAGGCTATATACTTCGAGAAGGAAGAGAAAATGTTACAGCGCAAGATCTATATACTAAACATGAAACTAAACAATGTAATGCGTCGTTGCCGTTATCGTGAAGACTAATGTGAATAAATGTGTGATTCGGGTTTTTTTTTTTATTTTTGCAACTTACCCGAACGACAGCAAACCCTTCTCCACCTTGAAGCACTCAGACTTGGCCCAGTTTCCATACTGTATTTCCTCCAAGCCCAATGCGGCCAATGCATCTCGCTCCCGGGGTATATATTCATCGTGTCCCTTCTTTTCACGGGCGCGATCGCGTTCACGTTTCTCCTTGCGCCGACGTGATCGGAGACCTGGTGAAAAAAGTAAAGATGAATTAGTCTATGTTTTCGTAAAAAATTTCACTTTAGGCACTTGCCTATGCCGCCCTCTTCATCGCTGTTCTCATTAGACGAATCCTCTGAGTTGATTTCCATGACATCTTCATGACCATAGCGTTTGATTTGTGTACGTCTCCTTGGCTCGGAGAGTACCAAATCCTCGGTTTCATCACGTTCACATGCATCCGGGTCAATGTCCACACGTTTGGCCCACTTGGTCCAGAAGTCAGGATCATCGATTGTAATATCAGAGCGATTGCCTGAAGCGGCAAATGAGGCTTTCGAAAAGGTTGAACCCTTCTCTGACTCCATGGTAATGACCTGAGTACGTCTCTTTAGGATCGAATCGATATCTTCTTCACAGAACTTATCGCCTGCATTATCATCATCCATGACAGCACCATAGGCGCCTTTTTTAAGCAGATCTTCAATCTCTTTTTTGGACATCTGCTTGTTGTTACCATCCTTGGAGCCATGCGTGTTCATCGACTGCAGCACAGCCTTGTCCAGACCCAGTTTCATGGATGCCTTGTCAAACATCTCACGTTCGTATGTGTTGCGACAGAGCAAACGATAGATTTTCACCATTTTACGCTGACCAATACGATGACAACGTGCCTGTGCCTGCAGATCATTCTGTGGATTCCAATCGGAGTCGTAGATTATAACTGTATCGGCAGCTGTCAGATTAATACCCAAGCCACCAGCTTTAGTGCAAAGCAGAAAGACAAACCGATCGGAGCCAGGCTTGGAATAACGATCGATAGCTTCCTGTCGCAAATTGCCTCGAATACGTCCATCGATGCGCTCAAACGGATACTTGCGATAGACCAGATAATCCTCAAGGATATCCAGACAGCGCACCATTTGACTGAAAATCAGTACACGATGTCCATTTGCTTTGAGTTTAGGCAATAGTTTGTCAATTAAGACCATTTTGCCCGCAGAGAGAATTAGGTTCTTATAGTAGGATTCAGGATCCTCGCCGTGTTGAGCCTTAAAGTCATATTGTATTTGCTCCTCGGCACCATTGAGCAGGTAAGGATGGATGCAACATTTGCGCAACTCCATCATGGTATTCATAAGATTGGGTATATTCGCCGAGGTAGTGCCTTTCTTAAGGAAACTAAAGTTTTGCTCCAGTATGCCGCGATAATATTTCTTTTGTATATTCGTCAACTCCACCTCAATGATGGTCTCCTCTTTGGGTGCCAAAGATTTCTCCACATCGTCTTTGAGACGACGCAACATCATGGGTTTCAGGAGTACTTGCAACTTATTGACTTCCTCCTCAGTACGGAGACTGCCAAATTCAGACATAAACTCTTCCTGCGAGGAGAACTGATTTGGCTCCAGGAAATTTAACAGCGAAAACAGCTCACTAATGTTATTTTGTAGTGGTGTTCCCGAGAGTAGCACACGATGCTCTAGATTCAATTGACGTAATCCCTCTAACAGTTTGCAATTGCGATTCTTGAGACGGTGTGCCTCATCGATGACGCACAAACGCCAGTTAAACTGTTTCAGATCCATATAATCGGTGACAATCATTTCAAACGTGGTAATCAACACATTGAATTTGATAGGCTCCTTGAGCACCTTGCCACTGTCTGTCTTGTAGTAGAATTCATAGTCCTGAATCATTTGTTTGCTGGTCACTGAGCCATGGTAAACCACAACATTCATATCGGTCCAGCCTTCGAACTCACGCTGCCAGTTAGGTATGGTCGAAAGTGGTGCAATCACTAGAAATGGTCCTCTAATGCCAAGCTCATAAACCGAATGGACAAAGGTCAAACTCTGTATGGTCTTGCCCAGGCCCATTTCATCGGCCAGTATACAATTGTGGGAATTATACCAGGAGAACTTTAACCAGTTCAGACCCTCCAGCTGATAGGGTCTTAGGCTATTACCCGCCTTGTAGATTGGAGTCTTTTCCAGTTTCTTCCACAGCTCGGGATGCGGACGCTTGCGACTCTTCCACTCACAGCGCAGTGGAGTCTTATTGAATCGCAAATACTGCTCAATCTTATCGTTATCAACATCCTCCTCCAACTCCCAAGTGCAATCTTCATAGGGCAGTGATTTCCACTTAACCAAATAATGTTTGGTTGTCTCCCCGCTATTCTCATCCGTGTGCACAGACATATCTAGCACACGATCTACTTCGATAAAGTCTTGATTAAAGGGCTCTTCTTCGATATTTTCAAAGATATTGATCTGTTGAGACTGCTTCTGTTGGAAGCGACGGATTTTGGCGGCAACGCGACGATCCCCCTTGAGCAGCTCCTCTTCAGTACGCCACTCACAGTGTAGATAACTGAAATTGCGATACTTGACAAAGTATTCCTCGACATCGATAAAGACGGGTTCGGGTTTATCATCTTTGGAGTCGCCATCTTTTGACTTGTCGTCTTCTGTTGATTGCGTCTCATCTTCCTTTTTCTCATTCGACTCTGCATCTGTTGTCTTCTCTTCGTCTTTATCTGTGTCCTGCTCTTCCTTTTCTGCCTTGGCTTCATCTGTGGATTCCTCTTCGGTTTCAGCTTTACCCTCATCCTTGTTTGTTGCCTCTTCTTCCTTAACTGCAGCATCAGTGCCTTCATCTGTATCCATTTTTTCCGCAGTTTCCTTTTCTTTTTCAGCTTCCTTTTCCTTTATCGCTGTGCTCTGTTGCTCTTCTATCTCTGTCTCAGCTGGCTTTGCTTTCTCCTCATCAGTCTTGGCCTCTGAATCTGCCTCTGCCTCTTCATCCTCGTCATCGTCTTCTTCACTTTCTGACTTATCTGATTTCTTTGTTTCTTCTAAAGCTTTGTCAGTGGATTCGTCAGTGTCCATTTTGTTATCTTGCTCCTCCTTTTCGGAAGTTTCTTCAGCTGATTTTTCAGTTGCCTCTGATTTGGGTGATACAGGTTTGTCATCTACTTCCATTTTCTGCCCCTCATCTGTTTTCTTCTCTTCGGTTTTCAGCTCAACCTTCTCCTTGGATTCATCCTCTTTAGAGATTTCATCTTCAGATTTGGGTTTCTCATCCTTGTCTTCGGTCTTATCTATGGTCTCAGCTGACTTTTCCGTATCAGTTTCTGTCTTTGCTTCTGTTTCACCTTCCGCTTCGGTTTCTTTCTCTGTCTTTGGCTCAGGCGTCTTCACTTTGGGTGCTTCTGGTATAAGTTCACGTTTACCCATTCGTACGGCCAAGACTAACTGCACCACCATGCTGTCCTCATCGCCTGTATTGATGTACACATAGTTGGGTTTTGAGGACATTGCAGCTGCTGCGGCGGTGGCTGCTGCTGCATCACTAGCACTTTGTCTGTCGGTCTTTTCCACTGCTGCCGATGTGCTAGAACTGGCCTCCAGTTGACTATTCGTATCGTTTGTGACCACCGCTTGTTTTTCTTCACCAGCTGAGCTACCTGCTTCACCTTCGGCTCCAGATTGTGGTTCGGTCTTCTCCACGTCGCTGCCTGCATTTGAATTTGCCGCATTCGCCGAGGAAGTGGATTTCTTTTCCTTCTTCACAGGGGATGCCACAAGCAAAGAATTCTCATCGTCAGAGAACCTTAGCATCACATCATCAATGTATTTCTTACGCTGTGTGTTACGCGACGAACGTCGCTTATTCGAGTCGAGTTCGGAATCCGGGGGCGGTGATGGTGGTGGCGTACGATCCAAAGTATCATCCTCACCATCTGATTCGGGCACAATGCGTCCACGATTGCGTCGCTTCTTAAGCGCCTTGGCGCTCAATGAGCCACGATTCCGACGAGCACTTCCACCATCCTCAGTCGATGCATTTCGACGACTGGAACGCGCTGTGGAACGTTTGCGATCTCGTCGACTACTGGGCGTTGTTGCTGCATCACCTGCAGAATCGGGCACGGAATCGACGGTCTCATCACCGGCTTCGGCATCCTTGTCTTCATCATTTGCGCTGCGCGGTATCTTTGAGACGGGTATATCATCATAATCGGGGGATTCACCATCTACTCCAACACTGCCGGCGCCGACAGAGGTTTCAGCTTCGCCATCGACTCCTGACTTGGGCACCAAGGGCTTATTGTCCTCTTGTTCACTGCCCTCGCCTGTCTGCTCGGCTGCATCGTCACCATACTGTTTGCGGCGTTTGCCAACACTGCCACGTTTACGTGCAGCTCCTGTTGTCTCAGTTGAGTTGGGATCATTTGGATCACGCTGCTTCTTCACCTTGGGCGTTCGATCACGTGGCGGCTTATTGGGATCCTTGGGTGTGCGTGGCTTACGCGGTTTCTTCTTCTTGCCGCTGCCATCAGTGGAAGTGTCTAACTCATTTGCCGAATGCATATCCTGCGACAAATCACCCATGCCCTCACTGTACTCCAGCATACCCACAACACTGGTATCACCCGCTCCCTGCGTCACACAATCCTCGGAGACGGGCAACTGGGTGGTTGGTATGACACTGCTGCTGCTCGTTGCACTGGCGGAAGCGACAACAACATTTCCACTAATATCCATTAGTTCCTGTGTCTGCTGTTGTTGTTGCTGTAGTGCAGCAGCCGCTGCTGCTGCTGCCGCTTTGTCGCCTTTCTTGGCACGCGGTTTACGTGGCTTATTGGCTCCCTTGCCCCGACCACGTCCCGTTGTGCTCGAAACCTGTGGACTCTCGACCATTTGATTGTGTAGGGCAGCGGTGCCGTATGGAAGTGGCGGCATGCTCTGATACAGCAGGCACTGTGGTCCACCGGCACACTGTTCGGCCAGTTCGTGTTGCTGAAGAAGATTTAGGCGTTCCTGCAAACGCATTAGCTTCTCCTGATGCTGCAGCTCGTGTCCGGGTGGCATGCAATAGAGCTCCTGTATCTGTTGCTGCAGTGCGGCAATCTCTTGCTGATGCAAAATGGGATACGGTGGATACATGCCTGCTGCAGCGCCCGGGTATGGTGGCAACATGGGCGGTATAAGCGATGGTGGCGGTGGTTGTGGCACTTGTGTTGCTCCAGTGCCAGCCGTTGCGGCATCATAACCAGCCAAGGGATGCGGTGGCAGTGACATGCCCATAGTCAGCGGCGTCTGTTGTGGCGTTGTCAGACTCGAATCCAATTGTGATTGCGTCTTTTCTTCACAGATTTCTTCACCGGATTTGCTCTCATCCGCTGCAAGTTCGGATAGCGTTTGTTGAGTTTGCTCGGCAAGCATATCTTCAGTGCTCAACGGCTGTGGCTTGATGTTGCATGCCTCCTGCTCCTGCTGCTGCTCATCTTGTGCTGGCAGCGTTGAATCACTCAATGTATCTGTAAGTGTCTTGGAAACACAGCTGTTCTCATCCTGCGCCAGCTGGGCACATAAATCGCTGGCAACACTTGTTGCCTGGTCTGTCGGCTCACAGACACTCTTCTCAAAATCTGCATTCGATGATTGTGAATTGCTATCGAGCAGTGCAGCTGCCGCTGATGCAGCATTTGAGGCAGCTGCAACAGCTGCAGCACTTGTCGAACTCATTGAATTGTTATCGAAGAGTCCAACATCCACATTGCTCACATGATGTGAGTTTGTGTGTGTAGAATCCGAATTGCTGCTCAGCATATTGTTGGCAACTGCCTCCATGGATGAGAGGATTGATGGTTGCTGATTCGCTGAGTTGCTGTTGATGCTGCTCTGTGAGTTGCTGTCGTGCACGGATGTTGGTTGATTGTTGACAATGCTGTTCGTGCTGCTGTTGCTGCTACTATTGTTGCTGTCATTAGCGGCAACTGCTAATGTTGAGGAATCATTTGAGTTTGCTGTCTCATTGAGAATGCTGCTCAAATGATGTGAGGATGTTGCTGGTGTCGGTGTGAGAGGCTGTTGTGGTTGCTGCTGTTGCAATTGTTGCTGAACCTGTTGTTGTTGTTGTTGCTGCTGCTGATGTTGCTGTTGTAGCTGGGGTAAAGGCGAACTGACATGTGCTGGCGACATTATTTGTTGTGTTGCAACTGCCACTGGTGTTGCTGCCTGTTGTTGTTGTTGCTGTTGTGTATCAGCTAAGATATTGGCAAATGCATCAAATTGCTGATGCTGCTGTTGATTACTGCTTTGCTGCTGCGAATAGCTGGGCAAATGTGATTGCTGCTGATGTGGCGACTGTTGCTGATGTGGCGACTGTTGCTGATGCGGCGACTGTTGCTGATGTATTGGTGATAAATGTTGCTGCAGTTGTTGATGTTGTGGCTGCTGCTGTTGTTGCGTTACTTGAGCTGCGCTCGCTTCCAGACTTGATTGCTGCTGCTGCTGTTGTTGTTGGTGTTGTAAATGATGCATGCTGGGCAACGTTTGTTGATGCAATGGCGAGACATTCAACTGCGATTGCTGACTCCCACCCACAATATCATTAATGGAATGCTGCAGTTGCTCATTCAGTTGTTGTTGTACCTGTTGCTGCTGTTGTTGTTGCTGCTGCTGCTGTTGTTGTTGCTGCTGCTGCTGTTGTTGTTGATGTTGTTGCACGGGCGCTGGTGGTGCCGCCTGCACGGGCTGTTGTTGCTGTGCGGCGGGCGGTGCTTGTGGCTGCTGTGTGGGCACTGGAACGGGCACTGAGACCGGCACAGGCACCGGAACTTGCTGTCCCATACTCTGCCCGTACATTAGCTGATGTTGTTGATGTTGTGCTGCAGCTGCGGCTGCGGCAGCAGCTGCTGCTGCTGCTTGGGCGGCCTGCGCTGCCTGTTGCTGCTGTTGCAATAGAGCATTAGCTTGTGCCTGCTGTTGTGCTGCCGCTGCTTGTTGTTGAGCCTGTTGCTGTTGTTGTTGCTGAGCCGCCTGTTGTGCTGCTGCTGCTGCCGCTGCTTGTTGTTGTTGTTGCTGCTGCTGTTGTTGTTGTTGCTGCTGCTGCTGGGGTGTTGGTGGTTGCTGCTGTTGTGACGCCACCTGCTGCTGCATTGCAGCCATGTGCGCCGGCGCACCCCATTGCTGATGATGTTGAGGGGATGGTGAGGCGGGCATACGTGGTCCCATCACAGCAGCGCTGCGATAGGCTGACGGATAATCCATTGGTGGCAGTCCATGCGCCTGCCCTGGCATAACCATTTGTTCGAGTGCTTGCAACGTATTCACTGGCGGCACACCACCAACGGAAGCTGTTGGTGGCACCTTGCCACTGCCACCGCCCACACTTGACGCTGACACACTGGGCGGTTGTGGGCGTGGCGAGGGTAATCCAACCATGCCCTGTATACTGTGCTGACTGGGTGAATTAACCTGCTGTTGTTGCTGCTGTTGTTGCTGCTGCTGCTGTGCTGGCGGCTTGGCAGGCGAGACGCCTACGGGTCGCGGAGACATTTGGGGATGTGGCGACATCGTGGGTGGACGCGGTGACATTTGCGGCGAGAGCTGTGGAAACGCTGCACGATATTGTGGCGATGAGTTGAGCTGAGCGGCCGCCTGATGCTTGCTGCTGGACATGTAAGGTGGTGCGCTCTGCTGTTGCTGCTGTTGTTGTTGTTGTTGCTGCTGCTGTTGTTGTTGTTGCTGTTGTTGGGCCTGCTGCTGTTGTTGTTGTGCCTGCTGCTGTTGCTGATGATGACTGCCATAGCTGGGCGGCATGCCCATGTGCGGCGGAGGCAATACTGCGCCTGGCAACTGCTGCTGTTGCATGAGGCTAACATGATTCGGTTGCTGCTGCTGTTGTTGCGCTTGTTGCTGTTGTGTCTGCAATTGTTGCTGCTGTGCACTAGCTAAATGCGCAGCCTGCTGCTGCTGCGCACTAAGATGATGCGTTGGCGGCGCTGCACCGGGCACAACATGCTGACCATATGCACTGGCCTGATCCAATGCCGCATGCCCATAGCCCACATGTTGGGGTGCTCCTCTGCCAGGCTGATGTTGCATGGGACTACCATAGGGACTATGCGCATACGCTTGCGGCACTGCTGCTGGTTGTGCTCCTTGCGCTGGTGCTCCCGGATACAATGGATGCTGCCCTGGGGCCTGGGGATAATGTTGCGGCAAACGAGCCTGCTGCTGACTCTGTTGCTGCTGTTGTTGTTGTTGCTGCTGCTGGACTTGCTGCTGTTGCACTTGCTGCTGCTGTTGTTGTGGCGTAGGAGGCTGTTGCTGCTGCTGTGGCGCTAAGCTCCCATACCCACTGGCACCCAGTGCACCCATCATATTCTGTTGTGCTCCATAGGGCACCAGTTTCTGTTGCTCCTGCTGTCCATAGGCGGGCATATGCTGGCGGTAGGCACTGGCGTTACTCTGACGCTGCTGCTGCGTCGGTGGCGCCACTGCCTGTGGATGGCCGTAGGCACTGAGCCCAGCACCAGGATAAGCAGCTGCTTGTCCCGGCACCGAGGGTGCCGCACCCCAGCCACTTAAGTCACCCATGCCAACGCCCATGGCTGCATGCTGATCGGTGGCCCCCAGCCCGTACAAATTCTCCGCCGTTGGCTGGTACGATGGATATTGTGGCTGCTGCTGTAACGGATGAGGGGCCCGATGACGCGGCGGATAGCCACCCGGTGGGCCCATCGCACGGGGATTTGCCGCTGCAACGGCTGCTGCTGCTGCGGCCGCATCATAACGGTAATAGGGATCTCTATAAAAATATAAAAAAGAAACAAAGAGAATGGAAAAACATAATTTAAGGAAAATAAGACAAAAGAGAATGGTTTCACGATTTCTTTTATGATTCTTCTATCCTACATTAGTCAACTTTGAACTAAAATGTAAATCAAATAATTATCAACACAATCTATTCGAAGATTATTTCTCAATAGTACAAATGAAAAACCATTAATCTACCCTCCAAATGTAACGAAAACAAATTTAGCTAAGTTGAAAATAACACTTAGCACCCAAATGTTATAGAAGATAAAGAATCGAAACTCACCCTTGATGATTGCCGTGAAACATATTTTGTGCATTTCCATCCATCAGATTTTTGAAACGCAGCGCACACAAAAATGTTCGTTACGCGTCAATGGACGCGACGACGCTGCTGCGTTTTTCTTTAACGTTTGGTTGTCGATTGGCTTAATTTTGATGCTGCTCTCTGCGCGTGGCCGTTGTTAAAAGTTGTGTGTTTTGGGTGAGGGGTGGGGGGGAGGAATGGAGGGTTAGTTGGGTGTTTGACGCTCACCACGTTGTGTGGATTGTTACGGTCGACTCGACGCAGGTAAACTCATTTAACCACGGCGCAAATGCTAAAAATCTCAAAAATCTAAAATATTTCACGCGATTTTAATTCTCCTTTTTTTGGCGTTTTGGTCGGTGTTAAAATGGATTTTTTTTATTTTTATTTTGAATTTTTCTTTAAGCTTGTTTTTCTAACTAACTAAACTTAATTACAGCTTATGTGCTTTTTTATATATATTTTATTTTCTTTTATTTTATAGTGTATACACATTTGTGTTTGTCCTTTTTGTTGTATTTGTGATTGTTGTTGTATTTGTTGTTTTGCACACCGATTCATGGCCGACCTTTGACATATTCGCAGTGAAACATTAGCTCACAGCTGTAAGCAATATTTTGAAGAGAAATATTTAATATAAAAAGTTAAAAATTAAAAAAAAAAAATTCGTGTTTGCGTAAAACGGTAAATTTTGTGATTTATATTGAGCGTATTTTAAACGTAGATTCTGTAAAGATAAGAAGGAAAACAATAATAATTAGTTTATTTATTAACATTATTATTACTAAAAATATATCACTACATTTAACTAAAACATATCTCTTAGGTTTAGAATTTTATTCAATTATTTTGTCACTTTAGTTTTTCATTTATTTGTTATTGATTCGCGATTAAATTTTTATTTATTTTATTATAAAAATCATTTAATATTTATAATTCTTCTATTTATCAAGCGATTACACTATTTACATACACATAAATATTAAACTATATTATACACTAGGGATTATTTAGGTTGCAGTCACATCAACTTTTAAGGGGAAAAGCTATACGCTTATGAATTTCATCATTAACACATATAACGTACAGTTTGACCCCCTAAACATTTGAGTGTTGTCCGTATCAAACTAAAACTACACACACAGCACGCACATGATATATAAACTTGAAACTTGATAAGTTGATTGTATTGGTGTTAAGATGATGTTAAAATCTTTGAAATTGTCATAGCTTTTTAGCTTGGCTGTACCCAAATACCGTTAAACCATCCCCCAAAATGTATATGTATGTAACACCAAACAAAAGCTTCATATTTGAGCCGGAAAGTGTTGTAAAAAGGGGGGCACAAAAAGGAAAGTGTAACCAATTAATGTGGCATGGATTAAGATTGGTCGTTTTCTTAGCATGACGGCCATAAGATTTGAGTGTGAACCCCTTTTTCTTGTAGCCAGTCTTGAATAATCTTAAGCATTGTATTGAGTGTTGTTTTGTTGGTGGGTTGATGGTGACACATCTCTTTGCAGTGAGAAAGAACAATGGCAACTCTATCGATTTTTCGCATTGTCTGCAAAGGTTTTAGCCCAAAAATCTAAAGCAGCAGCAGAGAAGCAGCAAGCAAAACAAGAACGAAAAAAAAAGATAACACAAACACATTTAAAAAAATTCAACAGTGATGCGGGTGGTTACAGTTGGGCACGGTTGCTTTTTCTGTGGTACTTTGTTGGGGATAGTGGATGGAGTGGGGGGTGTGGGGGGGTAAGCTGTAATGCCCAAAAGATATGCAAATGTTGCTAACAGCAGCCAAAGGTGCGGGACAACTGTGTGCGAGTGTTTGTAAATGGAAAGTGTAAGCCAAAGTAAAAAGAAAGAGAATAACATAAAAATTAGAGATGGGCACGTCAAAAACGTATTTAACACGAAGTATATATGAAAAGAACACACACAAATTAAACATTTACAAATTATATACAATTCTTAAATAATCGATTTAACCTGAAACCATCAGCGTTACTTATACAACATTTTTGATTTACTTTTTCGTGACACGACACGCGCTCAACTCTAATGCAAAACTACATTGGTTGAAATAGTACATACATATGAATTATGCAGTTAGTAAGTCACACACATACATACATCTGTACATACAAACACACTTACACGAAAATTTGCGCTATGTGAACTGTTATAAGAGCAGCGCACATATTTTGCTTGCGGCGAGACAGCTAGGCAGCCAGCCAACCACAGTGGCAACACTAACTCACAAAAACACACAAACACATACAGAGACACATCTCAAAATCTATGTAGAGTGCATGACATGAGCGGTAAGCGAGCTTAGGCTTTTGCCTTACGCTCCCGTTTTCTCCTCCCACTAAGAGACTGAGGCATATCCCTGCACTCACATAACTACCTCCCCCTCCCACCGACAACCAGCCCATCAATTACAATTTTTCGTACTCGCTCTCATTGGGCAACCATTTAGTCATTCGCCGTTATTGTTGATGTTGTTGTTGTTTTTGTCCGTAATCAATTACATTTTGCTTTTGCAATTTCAGCTATTTATTTATTTAGCTTCAGCTTTTTTTTCCATTATTAGTCTAGGTATTTGTAAATGTATGTGTTTGTATCTAGCAGATAGCTATATATGCATACGAATATAAATTAATGTTCATACATACATATATATAGATATGTATGTACACCTACATACATGTCATTGAGTTTACTTTATATTTTTTTCTTCTCTTCTGACTTTTGCTTCGTTTTTTTGGCGTCGCCATCGTAGCCGTCAAGTAATTGCAAAAACAATAAACTAAAAGCAATAGTAATATGTAAAACAACAACAACAACGACAAAAACAGTAACGGCACAAGCATCTAAAAAAAATTGTGAAATTATATTGTTTATTTGTGTGTATTATGTGCGCAACTGTACTTTTGTTTTAAATAAGCGAAAAATCGATTAAAGGTGATAATAGACAAGCAAATTTCTGTGTGTCCAACTTGGCTGACGACAACAACAACAACAGCAGCAGAAATAATAATGTGACTATTGCTGTTGCCGTCGCCTCTGCTGCTGCTGCTGACCCGACGAGAACGTCGCTGGTTGTTGTTGTTGTTAGCTTTGGATTTGTCTCTTCGTATTTCTTTTATTGTGCGACAAAAATTTAATGGGCCGTAAATCAGTTCTGTTGAGAGTGTTGCCCAACAGCTAGATTTTTTTTTTTCGTTGTTGCTCTATGCTAACAGAATCAGCGCCTCAAGTAGTAAGTAGCGTGCATTTTGCATGTTTATCGATAAAAATAGCGCATGCCAAATACAAATGCAACCACAATTAGTAACAGCAGCTCATAAAAAACAACTTTAATGGCAATAGATTAAAACAAGTAAAACTCAACATTTAACTACCAACAAAAGAAGAGGAATATGATTACATATTTTGCAAGACACCAACAATGGAGCGAACGGAAAACGCAACAAAAGGTTCATTCACCTTGTTCAAAAAGTAACAACAAAATTTTTTGTTTGTAGACATTTGAGGTTTGCTTTTGCTAGCGTCGTTCGTTATTTTTATTTATTTATTTTTTTTTTGTAACCAACATTTGACCCATAATAAATAATAGAAGGAATGGAATGGAATGAAACTGTGTTGTTGGCGTTCTGGTGTCACTCAAAGCAGCAGCAGTAGAATATCAGAATAGAAAGAAATGCGCGTCTACACTACATACAAACATACATACATTGCTCTCTAATGGCAATCAAGTCAAGTAGTCAAGTGGCTTTTGGCATGTGTATGCCGGGCACTAACAGTAACTAAAATAAATATAAAAGTATATACAAAAAAAAAGTACAGTTGGTTTTTGTAAGAAAAGCAACAGCAACAAGCAGCAGCCAGCCAAAGAGGCAGATGATGGGTGCTGCGCCGCGCACACACATAAAAAATGGTAATAAAATAGGTAAAATAACAGCGACAGCTAGAGCCACACAACGTTTTGCTCTTTGCATTTTTTTTTGTTGCTGTTTTTGGATGAGCCAAAGAGTGGTAATACGGCAACATAAATTACAACACGTCGGAGCTTTTGAATGTGTAACGGTGCATTTTATGACGAGCCTGAGACCCCCTACAAATTGGGTGGCAACACTGCCTTTTGCTGCTGAAACTTTGTCCAGTTCACTTAACGTAGGGAGTTTAAAAGCAACGACAGGAATAGAACAAAAACGAAAAAAAAAAACTGACGCCATGTTTCCCGCTAGAATTGCCAAAATAATGCGACAAAAAAAAACGTGTAGAACAAATGGTCATAGCCTGACCCGATTATCGAGTTAAACTGTTGTATAAAATTTGCACCTGGACCTAAACCGGATAGTGCCATTGTGTGCAATAACAACAACAAACACGTACACACTCACATCAGAGGTGAAACAAACTTGCAAACAGCCGCTGTGAGAGTGCTGCGAACCGACAAAGAGAGAGAGAGCACGAACGAGAGCCAGCAAAACGAGAGCGAGAGAGCACTGAGCATAGCCGGCTATGTGAGAGAGCGGCAATGGCGAGTAAAAAGAAGACAACAAAGAAGGAAAAGAAAAAACAGCCCAACAAGTGAAAAAAAAACAACAACAACAACAAAAAGTCTGACAAAAGCATAGCGTGCGCTAAAGAGGCAGCCAAAAGCGAAATTACAAAAGCAAAGCAAGTATATCACGTGCTGCCATACAGCCGATAGAGAAACCATGAGGCGTGCGAGGAAGTGCGGTGTGGTGGGTTGGGTTGGAGCAATAGCAACAACGTGTGCCGGCCTTTGGCGGCAGAGACAGAGCGAGCGGCAGCGACGCCAACTGAGGCGCCAGCGCCATGTTAGACAGATGGCCGGCACAATGTTGGGAGGCAATGACGACGACGGAGACTGAACGTCAGCGGCGGCTTTCGTATAGAAAGAGCGTCGAAAAGAGACGGCCAATTGACAAGAGCAGTCAAAACAAAAATGCGAATGAACTAAACGAAAAACATGGCAAAATAGACGAAACGATTACTTTTGGAGCTGGTAGAAAATGATTTGTATTTTTGGTGTTGTTTTAGGTTTATTAGTTAGTTGGTGGGATGAAAATTAAGCGTTTGCGATGGGGAATGCGGAGAATACATACATATGAATGTGCACATACATGTACGTGTATGTTTGTACGTGTGTACTTATCTCGATGCAGGGAGAAAAGCGAAATCAGAGAAAAGGCCTGCGACCATTTTTTAAATGTAACGAACGCGCGTCGCGTAGATATAACAAAAGCGTGTGTAGCAAAGCAAAGCAAGGCAGTCAGCAGCCATGATGGCGAGAATGGCCAGCAACGATGATGATGATGATAATGATGATGACGAAGACGACGACGGCGACAAGTACAAAACACGTATTTAGTATGCATGTGTATGTATGTACAAGAGTGTGTTTGTGGGTATTGGAGATTCGCATGATTCGTGCAAATTCGCCGCATAGTTGCCCAGTTGGTATGTTTGCTCCTGTTGTTGTTGCTATTTTATTCGCATATCGTTTAAGTACGCGCGACTTTGTGTGTGAATGTGTTAGTATCTGTCATGGGCATGGCCTGCTTGTGTTTGCTTTTGCCTGCGTATGCGTATGTGTGTGTGTTGGTGCGTTGGGGTCGTCGTCGTTCATATGTTTTTGCTTGTTGTTTGGTCGGTTTTGATTCGGTTTTGGATGGATGATATGGTTTGGCTTTGGATAGCTGCTGCCTCTGCTGTTCCTGCTCTTATTGTTGCTGCTGTTTTTCATCCATACATTTGCGCGCTCTCCCCATTTGCCGTTTGGCTCTCGCGAACGACGACCGGTCATGCATGAGTGTCGGTGTGTTTGTTTGTGTGTGTCGCAGCGCTCTTGCTGTGCTTCGATGAATTGTTTGCTTTGCTGTTTTGCTGTTGTCGCCATCGTCATTGTCGTTCTCATTTGCACGTCACATAAAAGCGCGTTTTTGGTTTTATTACAGTGGTCTCCCGCAATCGCGGAATAAGCAAATACTAAACTTTTATAAACTCAAAATGCTGTATTCTTCGTCACTGTACATATATTTATGTTTTTCTGTTGCATATAAAGAAAAGGACTGTTATTTGCTAGAACTATCAAAACTTTATTCACCTTAGGTTGCTAGTGACCACTGTGCCTTAATTTTTGCCGCAGCTCTGCCAATACACAAACAAATACCCAAAAACCAAATGCCTTGCCGACCCTCTTCCCACATTTCCTCACACTCCTACTCTCTTCTTTCACTCTCTCTCTCAAAAACAGGCGTCGTATGATAGTGTTGTTGTCGCGGGGGGGGGGGGGCGACACGTTGTTTGGGGGCGCGTGTGACGGGTTTTTTTTTTTATATTTCTTTCCATTTTTACTTTATTTTTTCGTACACACTTTTGTCGGCTGCCCAACCAAAAGAGTTGATTGAAATTATTTCAGCTTTGTGTGTGTTTCTGTGTGAGCGTTCGTTTTTCGCTCAATTCATTTGACTGTGTTTGATTGTGTGTGTGTGCTCGTTCATTTTTATTTGGTGGCTGAGTGACTGACTGCTGGCAGCGGCCGCCTGGCGCATTTCTGTATGTGTGTTCGTGTGTATCTGCTTTTGGTTAAAGATACATAATTATTTCTTAAAAGCATTTTCTGCCTTGCCATTGTTGTAAATTTCTCGAAATTTCACGTTTCGGCTTTGAAAAGCGTTCGTATTGGCATTTGATATTTCATAACCGCACCCAAATTAATCAACTAAAAATATTAGAATAATAATATAAATGTACTCATGCTGAGGTATCGACTAAGTACAAAAATATGTATGTTTGCATATGTATGTTAATAAATATTGACTGTTCAAACTCACCTCATTTTGCTGCTAATCCATTTTGTTGTAGTTGTACAAATTGTATACTTTTGTGATTATGCATTCTGTACTGAGTTTTTTTTTTGTGTTTTGCCCGATTGACATGAAAGCAGCGAACCTATCGATAGTTATGCATACAGCACCATTTGCCTTTTGCGACAGCACCGACGACGACATCGAACAACATTGAAATGTGAATGATACGAACAATGACGGACGGGGCGAGAATGCGAATGGCAACAACAACAATGCTAATTCGAGTGTAGATACACGGAGCAACACATGCAAAATAATAATTGTAGCATACAATTGCAATAACAACAACATCAACTGAAATGCCTGTGAGGCAGATGAAGAAGAGGAAGACCAAAACGGCAAATGGCTGAAGTAGTAATAACAGCAGCACCAGTCAAAACTACAAAAGCGAAACGACTAAGGCTGCTGCTTCTTTCTGTAGCTGCGACTTGAGCAAATAGCTTACTCACACACACACACATACACATTCACGCGATAATTACAATTAAACATGATATATGTACATTGAAGCTCACAAAGAAATCGATAGATATTGCTGGAAAAAAAAAAACAACTTTGAAGCAGACGTGAAAACGTTTGTGTAATTGGAAAAGGAAAACCAGCCGTGGAAGTGGGGGCACATGCAGAAGCAGCTAAAAAGAAGTCATGGAAACAAATTGAAAAAAAAAAAATTGTTACAGCCGCCGCAGACGACGAGACTACGATTGCTGCTGCTGCTCTCGGCGCCATCAACGACAAAAGCAGCAGATGTAGCCGCAGCAGCAGCAGCGGGTGCGACGACGAGCGCATGAAAATTTACGCTCTCATCAATTGGCGTAGTGCGAGAGATAGAGAAAGAGAGCGCTAACACCGAACAGCGAGTGCCCCGGCTAGAAAAACGTGTACTAGCACATGTGTGACTGTGTGTGTGCAAAGGAGGTAGACAGATGACAGGCAGCGCGACAGAGACGAGTCAAATCAAATGGCACAAGAAGAAAAGGCAATGCAAGCAGCAGCAGCACCACACAGTGATCACTCGATAATAACTATTTTCAATTAATAAACATTGTTTTTAAATCACACTTAATGTTCACTTAATGAAATTAACTCATAAGAATTATATATTCAAGCAGCTTAAGTTTTTTGAAACGGCCTTGCGATAATAAATAACGGTTAGAAAATTAGTATTTTTTAATTCGTTTGAAACTGGTTTAGATGATTAATTTTATTAATTTATTCGGCACCCAAAACACCAATTGCAAATTTAAATAACCAAGTTTTAAGCTTTCAAAAATTGTAGCGACCATTGTTATAGGGGTTTGCTAAAACAACAGCTAAACTTGTGCACTGTCATTGCCGGAACAGAAACAAGCACACACACACACATATATAAGCGTTTGCGGTAAATGAATACCGTTGCATGCAGATGTTGTCGGTTAGTGCTTGAGAACTGCGAGCGCGTAATTTAGTGAGTACACACACGAAACTATTTGAGCACAGTTCACTCATTACACGTAGCTCGAAATTTGAATAGAGCCTAAGATGAGAACAGCAACAACAGCATGCAAATGAATACGCAAAGCGGAGGCGAGCTGCAATCCCGAACTAAATGCGACGACGTCGACGCATTTTGGTGCCTGCTTGCAGCAGCAGCCGCAGCGCATTTGCACAGGTGTGTGCAATCTGCATGCGAGTGTGGCAACGCTGCAGCGAGAGACCAATACCAATACATACACAAAATGTTTAATGCTGCCAGCGAAAACTTTTTTGAACATTGCAAAATCAACGCGCGGGACGCACGACACTCACAACAGAGACAAAATTAAAAAAAAAAATAACTCAACACACAAATGTAGAAAGAAGCAGTGTGCACAAAGAAATGAAAATATAAATGGCGAACTCGCCTCGGCGAATAATTACAACCAGCACATTTAAGACATTTTTTATAGCACTCAAACACATACACATACAAACACCCCAAATAACTGAAAATGGGCGAAAATCATTGAAGGGGCGCCGCCTCCAACGCTCTTTGCTGCTGCACCCACTAACTAATTTTCTTTCTTTATTTATGCAAAGTCAAAAAGCAGCAATAAAACAATAAATATTAATTTAAACTTTCAACGCCACTACCCCTTGAAATTATACAGCCGACGAAGCAGCTAACGAAAACGTAGCCGACACTTATTCACTTACACACAGATAAAGACAAAAAGTCATTATTATAATCAAACATCATCATCAAGCGAAAATCGAGCATCGTCGAGACACACAGCCATACACATTGTATATACAGTGGCAAATGCACAAAACTCACACAGTCGCAGAGTAAGCGAGGTCCATTTTTAATTATACAAAAGGTAACGAAAATGTTAAAAGGTGCAGGGAGAATAAGGAATGTTTTTTGCTTTCGCATTGGGTCTTTCTCGCACATTTCGGTTAGTTTGATTTGATAATTTTGTACTTTTCGTTTTTATTGTAGGTATTCCAATTAATTTATTGACACACACACACATACATTTGTACACATGCACTTGGCCATAATTCGGAAAAAACAATTGAACGTTGACTGCGGCGGCTGCTGCTGCTGCTGCGGTCGTCGTCTCGCGAAATACATATTTCTTTTGCCGTTTTTCTCGTCGTTTGGTTGTCGTTGTCGCCGTCGTCTTGTACTCTCGCTCTCTACTTCTTTCACATTTTTTCGTTCTTCGATTGAGTGTCTGGTTTTTCGGTTGCGGTTTTGGAAAATCATATAACATTGAAAATACGCTCAATACTCGGTTGCTTTTAAGCGCACATAGTTGCCGGCAACTTTATTTATATTTTGTTGTTATTTGTAGGTATTTAAACCATTTATTTTTACCGTTTTACGCAAACTTTTTAGCAGCACTTTGTTAGACATGTACGCACCACATCAAAGACCTCCATTTTGTTTAACAGCGAATAGAGATGACCGATATGTACTTACCAGTTACTGGCCGAATGTATTTTTAATGTAACGTGTAACTGTTATGCACCAAAAAGTACACAGCCGATACGCGCTACGCGTCTATTTCTAATGAATATTTTAAAAAAAATTTTGTATTTAATATCATAATGTATATAATCAGAAGTTCTGATAGCAGCAGAAATATTTATATTTATTGAAAATCAATCGATGTTTATTTTATCTTCAGATACTTTGCAAATTGATCGATAAATGAGTAAAGATGGTCGTTAGAATCTTAAGCGATTTTTTGCCTTTTGTTGGCCTGACTGCTTTCTATGAAGTTCTTCTCCTCGTCAATTGCTGTTTCTGCATCTATGGCATCCATTTCATCATCACTTTGGCTGTCGTCCGAACTATCGGAAAATACAATTGGCCCTTTGCCTTTTACAAACATTATCGTTTTGCCCACACGCCTTGATTCAGCACGCAAAAACAGTTGGCGACAAAAGCGATCGATGGCGTTTTTTCCTTGATCTTCAGATAGTCCAAAAATATATGCACTGCAAGGCAAATTAAAAGGCAAGTTAAAGTAAAAAAGTAGATTTGATAGCCTCTTGCAGAAGTATACTTGAACAATAAAAATTAAGCATTTCCACCTTTCCCAATTTCTTAACATGTAGATAATAGCATTTAAATTGTTTATAAACTGTGTAAGAAGCGAAAAGTTTATTAGACTTACAGATTTGCGACATCGTAGGGTCCGCGCACTTGGAATTCGTGAGCAGCGCCGCTGCTTAATATTATATTCTTTGACTTGCCTTTGGTGAAATAGTTTTGCGCCACTTTTATCATATCTTTGCGATTGTTTGAGTCTGCAATCGCTGGTGCATATTTGATTTCAAAGAACATGCCCCGTCGCACCGCAATCAGATAAGCTTTGCGCTGAACGAGCAAACGGGAGCCGGCAACGGGATCAAATGTTACAATGTCGCCATTAAATGTTGTGCAGCAGTGCTGTTAAAGATTGGAAATTGCAGTAAGTGAAGAATTCACAACAAATCTAAATAATTGCGTTTACCGTAAGCGCTGCATCGGTTTTTGGTTGGCCCGCAATTAGATTAAACTTGCGCAGATTCAGTGAAACAGTCTGAAATTAAGTTTATATTTTTTGTTTAATGAGTTTGCCCATTTGGAACTAGTTACAGACTTACTGCATTACCATTGCATGAGTCACATTTACATCCACATATAAAATCGTTATGCGCTGCAATATTTTTAATTTATCGGCAAATTCCTTGCGCAAATGTTCAATTCCGTGAGGCTCTGGAAACAACTCGGAGCCGCGTTTGCCGGCTTCCTTTTTGCTGTGATCGAAACTCTGGTCAATTGCTACAGTCTTATAGCCCAGATCAACTAGCTCCTCCAATATCGCCCGCAGCACTTTGTCATCTTTGTTATGTGGTATGCAAAGGTCGTAAAATCCTTTGGTTTGCTCCATATTTGTTTTTATTTTGCAGCCGCAAAGCGTGCGTGCTGCCAGTATGGTTTTCTATAAGTTATCGATTTGACATCACCTTGGTGCAACTCTGCTTTTCATATGTTTTTTGTTTAAGCATATCGATAAGAACAAATCAACAGAAAAGAGACCTACAGACATACTTAAATTAAATGAACAGCTTTAATTTGGAGCATTTGAGCAATTAAAAATAAAGAATTTTATTTAATTGCGTACAAATATTGTTAATAAAACAGCTTTAATTTAAAATTTATATATCGCATATGTTTTTCTAGCTTATAAATTTATATTGTATATCTCTTCTAAGATATAGTGTATAAATATGTAATTAACATAGTAAAATTGATTCCATGCAAAAAATAAATGTGGATCTACTCCAGGTGGATCGCCAACCTGGAATCGAGTTTTTCCGTCTGACTTAGTGGGTATATTTTAAGTAAATCATACTTGGGCACACACAGATCTTCGATGCATTTGTACAGGTGCAGAGTTCGAGGTTATTTGTACTATATTATCCTCAATGCCAGCTGCTTTAATCTGTTTTGCATGAATGCTGTGATTAGAATAGAAATTAAATAATTATTAAACAAATATGTATTTATATTAGCTTTTAAAACAATTAACTGCTTATGCCGTGTCAAGGCGTCTTTTCTGGCAAACGACTTGCCACAAATTTCGCAGCAATGCTTGTTGTCCGAATGTGAGGCTGCGTGTCGTTTCAGATTATCCTTTCGCTGAAACATTTGACTGCAGCCCTCGTATTGGCAGGAATATACTTGGACAACGCCATGAGTAGTTCTGTCAAATAAAATTAAGGTCTATTAATCATTGTATATTATTAGTTTGAGCATTGTTTTTACTTGATGTGCCGACGCAGTGTCTCGATTTTGGCAAAAACTTTTTGACATTCACTGCAAGCCCACGAGAATGTCGGTTCATCGGGATCGATCTCCCTGTGCGTGTTCAAATGACGTTTTAATGCTGCTTTGTACCAGAATGCTTTCCCGCAACCTTGTTCGGGGCATCTGTAACTCTTGTTTTCATCCATATTGTAAATGTTTATGTTTCTTTCGATATATTGTGTATTTTGATTCAAAACCAACTCTTCCAATGACACCACTTAAAATGTGGTTTTTCCACATGTAAAATGCGTACAAACCAATAAACAGCTGTGAAGTATTAATGCATTGCATTAAAATATAAATAATTTGAATTTTTTGTATATTTGTTTAATTATTCTTACGTGGAATAACTCTTACCGTTTTCGCTACAGACAGCATACTAATTTCATTGTATGGAACCAATACGTGGTTGCCACTTGATCAAAATATTTTGTAACAAACTATTTTTCATTTGTTCTATTCTATTGAACACCATTTTGTTTTACGTGTTTGAATTTGCGTATTAAATTTCAGTTATATGTTTAAGGTATTGTTAAATATCAATTTATTTTGTTGCTATATTTGATAAACGGAACTTGTTTACGTTCACGGATTGATCCGATATTTATGAGAACAATTGAGCATTTTATTTAACAGAGCTCTATCGATAAACACCGAAATCGAAAGGACTTGCTATGGTTGGCAACTTGTTTGTTTTGTTCAATAATTTTTTTTTTTTTATTTGCGCAGATTGGCATAGGAACAAAAATACAATTAATTTCCTATAATCTTTAATAATTAAGAAACATTTTCTATTGTTGATGCAATATTATCAACCGGTGGTATAACGACATCGTTTTTATTCTCTTGTCTGGAATGCTCCTCATACTTTTTGGCCTTAGCACGACGTGACTTTATGAGAATGCCATGTCCAGGGCAATCAGAATCCTCTGCAAAGCACTTGTCCCGACAACAGACACGGCACAGCCGAAACTCACACTTCGAACCCAGCGGATTGGCGCATTGCTCACAATATTCCAAATGCCGCTCGTGACGTAACTGAATCTGTGCATCGGTCTTACTGGGACGCCGCTGACGACGACGCAACTTCTTCATGCGCTTGCGGGATATCTCATTGCCAGCATTGTCAAAGTACTGTCGCTTAGTGCGATTCGGATCGATTGCTTCACGTTGCTTCTCTGCAATCTTTTGGCGATGTGACTCTGGCGATGCGCGTATATATGGCTGGCACAGCCAGGGCTGCAGCATAGGTAACTCGACAACATTAAGCTCCATTTCCTCTGGCTCGTAGGCAACATCGCCTTTTTGATATGGCTCGTACTTGCTCTGCACTTTGGCTACAACACTGTGGAATTGTTGCAATTGATTTGCTGTTGCCAGTTGTTCCCGCAACTCGCAATTCTCGCGTACATTCATTCTGCAATTCCAAAACAGATGTTTGATTAAATAAATAACTTCAAAATTCGTAGAACACTGCTTGAAAACAGCTGTACTACAACCAATTAATCAGTATCACATATAGCTTACATATGATGAAACAGCTTGAAGAGATGACCGCGTACATAGGAGGTGGGACAGGGATACCGATCAACAAATTCCAAATACTCATTAGCCATTTGCCAAACTGGCGGCGCAATGCCTTGAAATAATGCAGGATTATGTAGATTTCCTTCGGCGGTCATGACACCATCAACACCTGTCTCATCAAGACACCGATGTATATCCTCCAGACCTAATATATTGCCATTGGCAAACATAGGTATTTTAATATGTTCCCTCACAGCTTTAATGTAACTCCAATCGGCAATGCCAGTTAGTGGCCCTTTCATTTCTCGTGTCCGTCCATGAACCGTGAGCAATTGACATCCGGCAGCTTCTAGCATTTTGGCATACTTTATTGTCTTCTCCTGATCCTCAAAGCGACGAATTTTACATGTCACCGGCACGGAGAGCTTTTCATGAAGTGTTTTAACTAAAATTACAAGAATATATGTTGTTAAATTCGCATTAGTTTTCATGGTTTGTTTTTGTTTAGTTACACACCAATTTGAGTAAGCAATTCCCATTCATCTTGCAGAAAGGCGCCATAATGCCCACGCTTTGCTATGGCCTGTGGACAGCCCAGATTTATGTCCACTGCATCGCAGTGATTCTGTGCCGCCAACGCTGCATCCAATAACTGTTTCGGATCATTGCCACAGAATTGTATAATCAACGGTCGATCCTCTGGGCATGTTTGTAGTGCATCCTTGCGATATTTTACATCGGTGGCAAACAAATTAGCATGATACATGGGCGAATAGCAGAGCTGTGCGCCATAGCGACGACATAACATGCGCCAGGCCAACTCACTTTGATCCACCATGGGTGCAACTACATAACGCGGTGAACCCAGAACGTCTCGATAGAAGTCATAGCCATTCAGCTTTTTGCTTGCATCTCGATTTTCGTTCACCATTTCCGGCTAATGCAACTGCAATTAAGAGAGAATGTATTGGTAGGCAATTCGTTGGAAATGACAATTTAATTTAACATTTACATGTCATTATAAAACAGTCAATGTGGTTTAGGAATTTTTAATTTTTCATATTCGCCGCAAATTCGCTTTGACGTACGTATGTAAATGTAAAATTGATCATGCGTCGATAATTGATATCGATCGCATGAGTAATTACTCGTTGCTTTTGTCATTCACACAAAGTTTTGTGGTTCTTTGGCACTTGACAAACTGGCGCAATGATGTTTTCAAATTGTGTAAAGTTTGCCATCCGCAAGGGAATATAGTTTTTTTTTTTTTTTTCTACAAAAGCCCAGCTGAAGGACAAGCTAATTAGTGACACATTAGCAAAAAAAACAACATAAAGTAAAAAACAAAAAACGAACTGGGTGCGGCTGCAGTTGAACAGAGCGCAAACCTAAACTCAATTTACATTGGTGGGTGGGTTCTAACGAATTAAAGGTTTTACTTTAAGCTTGCTCCAATTACATGTACACAATTAGGTATTTGTGTGTGTGTGTGTATTGTGGTGCCCATTTCACTTTCCATCATGTCGGTTTCGGTTTCGAGCTAGCGTTAACAATGCGCTTAAAATCAGTTGCCAACTTGCAGCTTGCAACAATGACGCGCTAATTGAGTTACTCAAGTCTAGTTGCATGCAATTGAAAGCTACGCAGCTTAACGAACATTTTGTTATTTTGTTTTTGTACTTCTGTTTTTCTTTTCGGTTATACATCACTAGGCATGACGGTAAAGTTCAATTTAAACGGTTTAAAATTTTCTATAAAAATAAAATGCTGGCTTTATTATTGCCCCACTCCTCTTCAAGTAAAATCACACACAATAAGTTTTTTTACATTGAAAGTTTACTGACCGGAAATGGCATGCAATTTTATCAATGGTTCGCAACGCCATTTTACTTCTAGTAACTGTACTGCATGTCTTGTAGCTTCTTCTTCTTCTTTCACTTGCTATTTATATAAACGTTTTCAGCTGACAATGCAAGGCATTTACTATTTGCGAATGAGTAATTAAAGTTGTATATATGAAGTGAAAAGTTATATTATATTTTTTTGCGAAATTGCATAAGAAATAAAGTGAAATATTTGTTGTGCGAGGCGTGGCATTTTGTTGTAGTAAAAGCTAGATGACAGATGTTGAGTGCCTCTGTCATAATTATGCAGCCCCCTGCTCCCACAAAAAAAAAACTACAAGCAACTTTACGACGAGGCGGCAACAGCTACAGCTAGCTGCAGGCAACGCAGACGGCATTTTCTGTGCTGCACAAATGGGCATTTTGCAATTAAAAACTTTTTTCCCAAATGGCTGGCAGGTTGTCAGAAAGGGACAGGATGCACCTAGAGTTGGGGCGATTCAGAGAGAGGGAGACAGCAAATGAAAGCGAACACAAATGCAGCAAGAAGAAGAAAACTTGTTAAACAATGTTTTAAAAGGAGCAGTCGCAGGATAAAGTTTTAGTTTTTTGGCTAGGGTGTTTCCCTTAACTTGAATGCTCTTTGATTGTCATCAAAATTTACTTATATAAGTGTGTTATATAAGCTTTAATGTATTTTATTTTATTTATTTTTATGATAGCTTCAAATCTTTAATGAAAAGAGTTCGAAAGCTTGGGAAAGCTCTAAATTCATTCTCAAAACTGCTTTAAACAGCTATAACTTTTCTCAAAAACCTTTTTAACATCCACTTAGTTCAACGCTTGCATAGAGTATTTAACCAATTGTAATTGTTATCCAACCACAAAGTTAACAAACAAAAATGCACTCTATAAGTTGAGTAATTAGAAGACCGCAGATAATGTCATCAAACAAAGACAAACTCTTGCTTTTTATAATAAGAACAAGGTTTTTTAAGTGTTGGCTTTTGTTTTCAGATCCCATCCGAGTATTTGAGAGTACAGACAGCATAAAGATAATTAATAATTTCCGCACTAATTAAGATGAATCAATAGCAAATAGTGAAGAGCGTCTGTCAAGGTTGCAGATTTAAGCTTTCACTTCAATCGCCTCAACTGGACGGCACCCAAAAGCCAATCCAGTCATCCATGGAGCAAATCGCCCTCTCTCTCTCTTTCTCTCTCTATCTCTCTCTATTGCATGCAACGCTGCAATTGTTAGGCAGACACTCGGAGAAAAACTAGTTCTCAAACTAAAATAGTCAGGAAACAAAGAAATTATTTTATGTCGAATATCTGATATATATAATAATTGATATCTAATTATACACATTTTAAAGCTATATGATTTAAATGTTGTTTTTGAACTTTCCGCGAAAATATTTTGTTGTCTTCCAACTGACCGAAACTAAACTTAATCTATGTCTAAAAATAGTTAATCTTCTATGAATGGACTACGACAATGTGATAACGAATTTAGTATAATAGTATACGCTTATCAGTTAGGACCAAGCACCTTTCAAAGGGCTATTTAGCAAGCTGAATTACCTATTATAGTTTTCTTGAATGTTATTGCAATAATAAAAAGTCTTTGTTTTTAACCAAACCATTAGAACTGCATCAAAACTCTCTACCCAAACGAAATACTTTTTGTTTTCCACTAAAACTTATTTTAGATTTTAGATTAGAAATTGTGTGAAAAGCTTATAAAACTTAAGCTTTTTGTGGTCGATTATCAGTGAAAAACTGAAATACCCGTTGAATTGTAGTGGATCATGGATTATTTGCAATATAGTATTGCAATTGCATATTGATCGCCAGTTGAGATTGAGCAATGGACATTAATAGAATTCTTTCTAGTTACACTGGCGATGTGCTCCAGGCGCATTGGCTATCCCTGCTGGATATTATTGGGGATGATCCGATGCAATTGTGGGTGCTTGGCACCACTCTGATCGTCTTTATAATCTACTGGCTATATGCGGCAATTTTTACACTCATCGACATTACGAAACGTCCAAAGTTTCTACACAAATATAAAATACAACCGGGCCAGAATGAGCCATTGGATTTGAAGCTTTTGTTTCGGGCCATTAAAGTGGTGTTGTTTAATTTGAGTTTGGTGAATTTTGTTGCAACTTGGCTACTTTTTGAGCTGGTGCTGAAACACTATAATAGTCAAGATATACGTGAACTACCAGGCTTGGGACGCGTTGTACGTGACATGGCTGCGTTTGTGTTGCTCGAGGAGATTATGTTTTACTATGTGCACCGTTTGTTGCACCACAAAACTGTGTACAAATATGTGCACAAGAAGCATCACGAGTGGACCGCTCCCGTTGCAGCCATAACTCTATATGCCCATCCCATCGAGCATGTGTTGGCCAATTTGATGCCTGTGGGCTTGTCCATGTCGATACTGGGCTCCCATCTAACTGTTGCCTGGGCAATGATCTCGTTGGCCGTCATTAACTCGATGAGCGATCATACGGGCTACAGTTTCCCCTGGTCGGGTGGATCGGTGCGTTTCCATGACTATCATCATGCCAAGTAAGAAATTAACTATACAAATTATGTTAAAAGTTAATGCGCTTTAAATTCAGATTCAATTACAACTATGGCGTTTTGGGCTGGCTTGATAGGCTACATGGCACTTACAGGTCAGCCAACGACGAGAAGCAACAGCGAGTAAAACCCAAACGAAAATAGCGAGAACCAAGTAACGAAACGATACTTGAGCAATTAATTTACCCATTAGGTTATGTACAGAAGATACTGAACGATTCCTTTTGACTTATAATAAATTGAAATTAGAAACAAAAAAAAAGGGCAATTAACGTGTTATTTAAACTCTCGTTGTAAGTTTTATATTTGAATAACATCAAAACAAAATCAACAACTTTTTTCTACAATTTTTTTTCCAAGTGCACCAATCTACTTTACTTTAAGCAGACAAGAAAAAACCCACCTGCCTGCACTTTTCTACCTCCTATTGGCCAAGTAATTTGCTATTGCTCATGGCACGAGTCCATTTCTCCATTATTTAAAATGATTTCACTGCCTAATGGTAGCGAGCCAATGCTGTTGCTTATTTAATGTTCAGCACCTTCAGCCAGCACTTGTCTTAGTAACGAATTTAGGGTTGGGCGAGTATTGAATCAATTTTTCAATCATCATTAAATATCGTAGCGGACAAAATGGTGTTGGGAGTACTTAAAAATAGTACTATTAGTTCATCATTTAATCTATAACAAAGAGAATAAGAGTTTTGAATGATTGTAAGACAGTTAGTTAAGGATGACTAATTGAAGTTTTTGTTAAAGAAGATTAGTAAATTAAAGTTGTTGCCTATCTAGGACAAAACTAATATTTTTAAACTAAAAGCAAAGTTTATAAATTTTCGATTTTGTTTCAAGGATTAGCATATTATATTTTTATAGAGTATTCAACGAGCAGTGTGGCATTCAAAGTTGTCTTATGAACTGTCCAGTCAGCACATTCTTTAGCCACGCCCTCCAGTTTGAAGGCACTCAAAAAACAGCGATAGGAACTCCATTTAGTTCGCCAATGCGCAGCGAAAAATGTGAATTAACTGAATTGCATTCAACGAGGCGGTAAATCCTTATTCCCAGACAAATAAAGTACGACACAAGAAGCACTTGGCATTTCTATAAACTAACCACAATTCCCCACAATTTGTGACTTTTTTTATTTGTCAAGAATTTGTGTGTTTTTGGGTATCTGATGTTTTTCTCGAACCCCAAACAAAAGATGGCGATGCCGGCGCCAAAAAAAAAAACATGACCTCATTTCTTTTGCCAGCAAACATGCAGAGCGAAAGGACAAACATATACATACATATACATTTTCATATATATATGTATGTATGTCTTTTTGCCATTACGCATACGCCAAGTGTGGCAAAGGCAAGCTGCAAGAAAAGGAAGAGGAATGAAAAGCAATAACAAAATGCAACGAGCGTATGAAGAGAACAACGAGAAAACTATTTATTTCTTGCCTGCATAACGCAATGACATTTCAAGTGCTTGCGGGAAAGCGTTGAGGCAGGGGTTGAGTTGAAGGTTGGGGAGGGCGAACCTCTCTTGCGTGCAACCAACCACAAAAGAAATGTGAAAACCATAAAAGGTCCAATTATTTCATTGTATTGCACTTACTTTTAACAAAACACAAACAGGTGGAAATTGCGTTTAACCTATTAAAGAGCGCACCCAAAGTGGATTAAATGGTGGCAGCCCTATAGGCTATCGATATGAATGGAATTTTCAATATCATTTTAACTACAGTTACACTAGTACTTATGATTGTTTATTGTTTATGCTCATTGGCTGTGTGGATTAATTAATTTAAGTTTGAAACTTGATATTGCGAAGGTCATGGGAATGGTATTCGATATTTATGTTAAGGTTTATGTTTTAGGTTATATGATAAGGTCTAACGTTAATATTTTTCCATTTATAAGTTTGTTATGAGCATTTTATTATTATCATAGGAGAAAAAGCTAACTGCTAGACGCTTTTCTTAATGAAAGTTTTCAAAAACTTAGAGCTTATCTAATCCTACAGTTGTTTTTTAGGATCTTATAACTTTTAAAGGTAATGGCGTTTCAGATCTAGAAGTTAAAGACAGGTTAAGGAGCTTTGGATCTTACTAAAAATACTAAATACAAAACACAGCGTTAGAGACGCAAAACAACAAAGAATTTTTTATATAAAACGTTGACAATTTTATCTTCATCAAAAGGGTTTTTTAATGAGCATAAATTGAGTTGTTGTCAGGTGGTTGAGACAGGTAGGAAGGACATTGAAATATTGTCAAATGCAGTTGTCTTTGTTATCTTTTGTTATGCAACGAGGTCAAAGTCAGGGCGTACTGACAGCTGGCAAAAAACACATACTCACACATACTTAAATACTTGTACAATTTGCTGCAAGCGCCTGCTGACGCAATAAACCATACAATAAAAGACCGCATTGTGTGCTCCCCACGGGGCTCAAGGACAAAAGGAACAAAAGCAACAAAATGTTGGCGTCGCTCCCAAATGGCCAGCATTGTGCCGTCCTCCTTTGAGCTTCTTCTCTCAGCTTCTTCTTATTTCGACTGCAGTTAGGCCTCTTTAAGGGTGGAGGCTTTTCTTTTTGCAATCAACTTTTATTGATTGGCTGTTAAGTAATCATTGCTGCATTTAAGCCTCAGCCCTTCTGCCCTCTTTTGCCCTTTGCTCTACAATTTTGTACCAATTAAAATTGGTTTATTAATTATGTGTGTTTTTCTTTTTTTTTGCGGTGATGTGGCGGTCTTTTTGGCGGCGTTGAAGTTAGTTATCACACACACTTTTTGATGGAATATTATTACACAGCTCATTAGGACTAATGATGATGCTTGTTGGCCTGTCAGCTAAGCCACCAAACAGGCACACAGTTCCTCTTGCACTCCCCTAACCCAACAGAATTTTACGCGGAAAAATTAAGGAACCATTTCTTGTTTATGTTTAGCCTAGAAGAGGTTGACGTCTTGATACCCTTGGTAAAGTTAATAGAATGAACCATATCTTTATTGGTAGAACCTAAATAATAAAGGAAAGTTTTGTTGAAATGCATTTTTATTACTTTTTTTACTTTGCTTGTCATAGCTAAGCTACCCAACGCTGAAATGTATAAAAAGAAAGTCAAGCGCTGCGCAAAACTTGAGACTTGCATGAAGGAGAGGCAGGCATAAAGAGCGAGGGGGAAAGTGTTAATGAAGCAACTGCCAGGAACAGCATCAAACCCTTAAAGTATCAGACAAACACATACATATGTATATGATTATGCCTATGTGTGTATGTCTGTCGTCTGTCTGCCGTGTTATCCTGCCACTTAATTATATTTGTACTCTGACATGAAGCAACCAGCCAGACAACAACGATGCTAGATGAGGCCAAATAGCAAATTGAACGTGAAATCCACTGATTGACTCCAAGCCATAAAGCGAAGCAGACAGAGAAAGAGAGAAGAATGAAGTGTGAAAGTGTGAGGAAAGCTCTCTCATGTGAAGTGCGAACCAAGTGATTCAAAGGTGTTGGAGTTTCCTTTGAGCAAAACTCAATGCGCATTTTGTTGATGCATAGAAAAAAAAACCTAGAAGCACAAATGGGGAAATAATCAAGCTAACCGAAGTAGAAGGATACTCTGCACATAATTATGATTTAAAAAGTTTGCTAGATTTTTTAAAGTATTTCTTTGTTTTTGTTTAGTAAATTTGGCTATATTTTGCGAACTTCTGAAAGTTTCCTCAGCTGCTATAAACCTTCCTATGAAGAAATGTCGTTTCGATAACTTTATGAAAAACTTTTCTATGTTTTTATAAGCTATACCTTCTTTGATCATTGTTTTGACCTTTAGGGAGCTCTACCCCCATTGTTTTCTCTCATCAAACTTATGAAAAAACTGTATTGAGTTATACTTCTACCAAGTTAGCCTCCTTTTCACTTTATTCAAATACTTAGCAAACTAGCTTATAAGCTTAAATACAATTCTGTTCTTTCGCTAAGAAATCGTTGGTAAAATCTAACACAAAAAGACGTTTTTCTCACGTTTGGTTTTAAGCCTGTTGAAGTGAACGTCGAATGAATGCGAGAAACTTTAGCTGTTAGATTTGTTTATTTGTTAAACACACACACACACACATGTGTGTGTGCGTTTGTGTGTGTGTACAGGTTGTACAATGTGTCGCTACAGGAACAAACGAGCCAAATGACACGTACCCATAAATCCTCGACGTTTTATTGCCAACTGCCGCGGCTTTAAGCACCAAATGTTTAATTGTGTGTGTGTGCGTGTGTCATTAAATATATATGTGTGTGCGTGTGTTTATGTGCTATGTCGCATTTGTGTGATTTGTTTTGCCAGAACAAACACAAAACGTTGCCATCAACAGCAACAAGAAAGAATAAATAAACGAAATATAAAATGCCAACAACAATTTAATTTTGTTAATTTACGCGAGTATTTGCATAAATAATACATAAGTAGAAAGTTAAAGGCGGAAACCCAAACGATGATTAAAAGCCAAACCAAGACAAAAGTATCGATACTTTATGCTTATGTAGATATGTGACTGTATGTGTGCGTATTCGTAATATTTGTATTAATAATTCACGTCTAATATTCAGACATAAATGTTATGTCAATAAACAGATACGATTTAATTGCAAGGTTTAGTTAGAGTGTGATTATTATTGATTAATCAATTAGTTTAATTATTATAAGCCATAAATAGAATATGAATACTTTTTGTAGATACTGTAGAGAGTGGGAATATTTAATCAAGCCAGTTAAACTTTGTCTAGCTCTCTTAATCTGTTCTGTGTATTAACTTGCTGTAGTTTTCTCTAGAAAAATCAAAGTTTTACCTTCCATAAAAAAGCTTGTTTAAAGTCTATAAAGTGTTGAGGGCTGAAAATGTTTGAGTTTAGAGTCGTTAATCGAGGCCGCAATCCTTTTGGCAAACACATCAAATCCTTTGCTCGAAACGACCGCCTGTTGGGCAACCAACTCACACTGCTCCTCTCCTTTTAATTCTAGCCCCATGATGACCGCGCCGCAAACGGTTCGTAAAGCTGCCCTGCTGCGCTGCCATCAATGACACTGTCAACACACACACACACTAACACACACACGTACGAGCCAGTAGCTGGAACTGTGCTGATAAATATTTAAAATGCCACAAGAGTGAGTGTTCTATTGTTGTTGTTGTTGGCACTCAAATGTGCACTGCTTCAAATAAACGCCATCTGTTGGGCAATGATTGCGGATTCATTCAATTGTTTTTGTTGTTTTTAAGATTTGGCTAAGATTTTCATTTATTTGTATCTCTTACGAGCTGTTCATAATTATTTTTGTGTGTGGACATTTGACACTTTATTATACACATAAAATACTAGCAAGACAAAAAATACCACAAAAATTCAAAATAAACTTTTACATTGATTAAAATACTATGAGATTATTATATTATTGGATATACAAAAAGCGTTACAATATTTACGCTAAGTAGCCTCGATTTTTATTGTTTTTTTTTTTTTTTTGTCATATATATTTTTCGCATTTTTGTTTCTTTGCACAGCATTTGGACTGGATTTTGTTGTCATTTTATTATTTGGATGCCTTCAATTCAATTTTTGTTTAATTTAATATTTGTTCTTTGTATTTGTTAGTTTGCTGCACATTTTATTAAAATATATTATTCATTATTTATTTGTTTTTTTCTCATGTTTTTTTTTATCGCGCATGCATTATAAACATTAAATTAAATTATGCTGCAATTTTTAATTAATGTAAATATTTGTTTAATCCACCTTTTGTTTCCTCTTTCTTTCTGCACATTTTACAGTCTCATACACTTTGTGTTTTATTTGTTTTAGTTAATTTTCCCCACCAAACAAAAATAAATAAATAAAAGCTAAACTCTTTACACTAAATACTGCCCCCCCAAATAGCCATTTTTTTTTGCAGTTTCAGTTATGAATGAATGCCTATCTGAAAAGTCATTAACTAAATTGAAAACCATATTAAATGCTGAACAGGCAAAACCGCCATGGTTAAATAAAAAATATAAAAGAAGCTGAGTGTACGGATGTGTGTGCTGTTCCAACTGGCTGAGCCCCACACAGGAACAGTGGAACAAAGCAAAAGGTTCGTTGAACTAACCAAAAAAAACATTAAGGAAGAAATGAAAATGGAAAGAAGAGAGAAAAATAGAAGAGAAGCAGCCATGCAAGGTAGAAATTGTCGTGGCACGTTTTCTGCCTCGTGACTCCCACAGGTGAGGAACACAAAACATAACGAAACGAGCCACAAACAATGACAACAAGGGGCAAAGAGAACCTTAAATATAGTAATAAACAGCAAAGTTATTAGAAACTTATTTAGAAACTTTGAAAGAAAACGAAAAGAAAAATATTTAATGCACTTTTTAAAATGATAAACTAAACGAAACTTTTAATATACAATGTTGTTACTTAAAAAGTTTTGGCAAAAAACTTTTTAGAACCTCAATTATATTAAAGGAACTTTGGTAAGAATTTTTAAACGGATCTTTAAGTCAAAAATTCAGTTGGAACCAGGAACAGACACAAATAAATCAAATTCATATGACTGCCTAATGTTTTTCAAAGTGCAGCAGAAGCAAATAGTGTGGGAATACAAAGCAGCACATATCTCATTAGAAACTTTCAGTAAACGCCCCAAAAAAGCAACTATTGTCAATGACAACCAGTTATTTGAAAGGGGCGTACGAGTGTGTGGGGGCGTAGGCATGGTCATTCAAGCCAGTCAAAGAGGTCCTTGTCGGTCTGTCTGGTAAGGTCGGGCTAAAGCGGCACCCCATTTATAAGGAAATCAATCATTATTCGAGCATAACTCTATCACCCCCTCTCACAATCCTTCTCACTCTTTCAGGTAATGGAAATTTTGTTAGTTGGCGCACCTTTGAATAACTGGCAGTCAGACAACAGGCTCTGCCTGCTTCCCTGCCTGTTCATCTGCCTTTTTTTCCAGATATCCTGCCAGAATGAACTTTTTATCCAATTGTGTGCGCAATTTGAGTGGAGCTAAGCACGTGTTGTGACTCGTGACTCGACCTTAAGCGATAGTTTTGTGTTTTAGTCTTTTATTTTTAGTTTTTTTCGAAGGAAAAAAACGTAATTTGTCGTTAAATTTCTATGAAAGATTATACAATTTATCGAAAAAATTACAATCGATAACAGTAAGCGGCATAAAATTGACTTGTTATAGGCAAGAACTTGTTTATCGAGTACCTAACCAGTAAGCGGCATAAAATTGACTTGTGAAAGGCAAGGACATGTTTAGTGACTGGAAAATTCTTTTTGTGAACAATCGATAAATTGATTTCCGATAACAACAAAATCAACAATAATGATTAGTTAAGAATTATTGTTTATCAATTCGCTCATTTGTCCATCTCTTATAATAACAGGGGTCCCTCCTCCAACAAAGAAAAATAAACAAATTCCCCGCTGCGCTCCCCAAACCCAAGCAACTTATGTAAATTTATTGTCTGTGCGCTTGTTGCGTGTCCGAGGAGAATGTTGAATTTATAATTGATGCGGCTGCAACGAAAACAACAACAAGTGGTCATGACAACAACAACAAGTACCAGTTGCCATGGTTGGGTGAAAATTTGGGGTGGGTTAATGGTGAAACTTGGCGCTGATAAACAAACTTTAACGAGAGGACATCGAATCAAGTCAAAAATTGAGGGCGTTGCTAGGCGTACGGGGCGGGCCTATTTACAAAAAAAAAAAATAAAGTTACCCCGAATCGGAGGCGGCCCACAGGGTTTTCATGCCGCAACTAAAGGACATGGACATGGACAAATAATAAAAACTATCTAAAATTCACAAAAGAATAGAGTGAAAAAAAAAACATGTTTGCTGTCAACTGTCGTTGAAGTGCAAACTACAAACAACACAAAAAAAAAAATAAGAAGGAAAACAACCGGAAAAGCCTTGGCATTTTTCAAGGTTTTCAAACGTGCTCGGTGAGCGGCCATTGTAATTTTCACACATGTGGACTTTAATAAATGTGTTTTTTGCAGAGGAAAGGTTGAAAGTTAAACATGCACAAACGTGAAATGTTAATAATTAAATTTTAATTGCTTTTTGAAGTAAAATAGAAGCTAAGATAGAAGAGCTACACGAATTTAAGGATATGATAGACAGTTATTTGGATTCTGTGAGAAAATTCTCAAAAATTAGCTCAACAAATATTTTTCTTTAGATCAGAAGATATAACATGTTAAATCTTTTAAAGTGAATGCCATTTTCCTGTGGTGAAACAAATTAAAAACAAACAAGCTAACAAAGTAAAGAAACTATCACTAGAAAACGAGCACACACACACACACACACACACAGGCAAACATACATATGTTCTATATAGGTTGAATACCAACTTGACAGCAACTAAAATTTAATGACGCAAGTAAATTGTGTGTAAGTTCTTTGTGTGTGTTTTTGTGTAAAAGTCAGCAGGTGCAGCTGTAAATTGTTGAAAAATCAAATGAAACATTTTATACAACACACACGCTCACATGCACAACAGACCTCAGACACAAACACATAAGCTATCAACTGCAGTGCGTCGCTGGAAAGTATGCAACACTTTTTCTTTGCACCTTTCTTGATCGAGCGGAAATGAGTCGAAAGAGAGCTGCTGCTGCTCGACATTTGACTCCTGAAAAGACAAGAAAGGAGACCAGATCCAGGACATTTAGGACGAGTTTCTCGTCTCGAGTCAAGGAACTCAGTTAGTATTTTTGTTATTTTAGTCGACGAATGAAATTGAATGAAATGCATGTCAGTCAGTTGGCAGACAGAATTAGAGTGAGCTGGCCCGCGGGTGGATGGCTGGGAGGAGGTCACAAATAACATATTGTGGCAAGTACAACAGCAATGCAACTATATATAGCAATTATATAGCCATGTGTGTATGTGTGTGTGTTTTGGCGTGATAATGTTTAAGTGACCTGACGCGTGGCACAGCTAGAAACTTTAATTAACTTGTCATTTGTGGCGACGATTGTTTATGTTGTTAGGAAAATCGAATTTTAAGGACATGCTTACTAACGTTAGATATAGTATATGTTTATATACTGTTTAATGTCGTGTTGATATATATTTTCTGTAATGGAAATTTTCCCAACATTCAACAGTTCGTGACTGAAGCTTATAAAAATGAAAGTATGAATCAAAAAAAAAAAAATCACAGTTCTAATAAGCTTTAAAATAAGCAAGAAACAATCCAAATACTATCCAATCTGCATTCAAAATTTATACAAACCCACCTTAATGATTATAAGAGAAATTTCTTATTACATTTGCTTTTGCTTTATGCCTTTTTACTTGGCTTTTGACCTGCCTTCATTTCTGCCTGTCAGAGCAAATAACATGAACTGTCTTGACTTTGAGTCGTTGCAATTTGAAGTGTTGCCTCATTTGCTGTCTGCTAAATGTAAGTGTCAGAAGTAGAAGAAGAAGACGAAGAGAGTACATGTATCTAACTTATCCATGCTCAGACTGTCAGTCCTGACTCAATCACAATTTCATCTTCTCATTTCCATTCAGAGCTGCTGTCGCATTGCAACTGTCAGCAGCATTAATAATTTAGCGTTTTAGGCATACTTAATGTGCAACTATGAAGTTTCAACCTTTTGTCAAGTGTCTGACTCATTTAACCTCGACATATATATACATACATATGTATATTTTGTTGTTCCCTTATTACGCAATCTACTTTTATCCCTGTGCTATTGTTAGCAGGTTTGGTTCGTTGCATTTTCAATTGAAATTTCGAAATGGAAAAACATTTGTATAACAATTTGGCAACCGCAGCAGAGCCTTAAACGTGCATGCCCCGCATCTCCATGCAACATTTACATGTTCTTTGTTGCAAAGTCACATCAATATATACAGAAACAGATACAGTTACGCAGCTGTAGATACTGTTGCTACAATACAACGCAATCAACAAACCGAACGCCTCCCATTCTGCTTTAAAGTTTTTGAACATGAAAATCAATAACAAGTCTATGGAGGCTGCTGGAGGAATGGGCGAAGAGCTCTACCAAGTACTACAACTACATTGCTTTGCCATCCATTTGACAACTACACCCACTCCCCTCACCCCTCCCTCACCGTGAAGCAATTGTATATGTCACGCTGTTGCATATTTAACGCGAATGAACGAAGCCATCCAACAGATACAGCAACTGAGTTAGGGGTAAGGTTGAGTTGTGGCTTCTATCGGGGAAAAGAGGGTGAGTAGATGGTGCAGTCGGGGTGTTGTCGTCGGGTTAATGTGCAAATCACGCATATGTATGTGCATTGAATAGTAAGCAAACATTTAAGTGTGTGTGTGTGTGTGTGTGTGTGAAAGACAAATTGAGAATGAAAAACTTTTGCATTACGATAAATCTCTTTTCCAAGGAAACTCAGGGAACATTTACTTGGGAAGTGATTGAAGATAAGCGAAGCTTGAATAATTTCTACATCTAAGACAAGTAATTTTTCTTTTGCCTTGAATGAAACTTGAACTTATCTTGAAAGAAAGGCTAAGCGATCAAAACTTAATTTAACCATTTTCAGAGTAAATATAATTTTTTTATTTTTCGTCATATTTTATCTTTAGAATATTTACAAAGCATATTTTCTTTTTAGCATTTTTAATAAACATCTAGTATAGAAAATAATTACATAGCTTCAACTTTGAAGACTCTTCAACTGAAACTGCAAATTGGACTTTTTGTGGGATGGATTTATGATGAAAGAAAGGTTCACGACTATGACTAACCTATGGACTAAGCCGAAACCAATACAAGGAACTATCCACAATCCTTTCTCTATCTCTCTCTTTTTCATACTCCTTCAATCTTATACATTCTCCCTTGCCTTATGTGCTGCTTGAATTGGAGCTAATGCTTTGTAACGAACTATTTGAGGCTGTTTTGCGAAGTGCTTCTCCAGCGATGCCACATAGATTCTGCACCAGACTAGCTGAAGAACGCATCACATCCGGCGAACACTTGGCATTGTTGGAGCTACTCGCCACCGAACTCGTACTGACAGCCAATCCATGACGCAAGGGTTGCGGTGATGTTGGATTCGACAGCCCGGACTCGTGAATGGGCGACAATGTGGGTGAACGGGTGCGCAGGAAATGTTTCCGACGCTGACGTCGATAGACATTACCCAGACCCGGCATATGGCGACTATTGATGGACGTTGTTGGAGTTTGTGTTTGGCTGGAAATGAATCCGAGGGTTTCAGCGAGCTCGGCCAGTTCACTGGCATTGGGCATTTTGCGACGTGTGGGCGGCGGCAGCGCTGGTGGCAGCGTCAACAAATAGCTAGTCGTGACACTATCATCCCGAATGACACTTGTCGGAAGCAGCATTAGCTCCTTGTTGCTGATGCAGAGATCGTTGCTTAGATCGCTGCTGTGACAGCTGCTGGGTGAACTACTTGCTGGCGGTGGTGGAGTTGTCGTTGTTGTTGTTGTTATGGATGCATTGTCGTAACCCCTTCCGGGTTGCAATTGCAACGGACGTATTTGATTCTGTTTGATTTGTGCCTCGGGCATATTGACACCATTAACGCGTTGACATCTCGGACGTCGATAGCGTCCCAGCATGCGTAACATATGACGCAAACGGGAACTGCGCGGTGTTTTTAGTGGCAACTCTGCCGTTGTTGCTGTTGTCCCATGTGGCAATTCCAGTCCACCATTCAAGCTGCGTATAAATTGCACCGGCAACTCACTGGCATTCATCTTGCCACCATGCTCCCGATAAGCGAGCGCCGCCAACAGATCGTTGGGCACATCGGGACTATCCGGAACACTGGCACAACAATTCCATTTGCGACGCCATCGTTGCTGTTTCGATATATTCGATGATGAAGGCGTTGCTGTTTGACTTGCCAAAGTTCGGGTGCTGCTACTGCCAGCCGCACTGCTCTGACTTCTCAACGGACTACGCAGCTGGAAGGTGCACATGGTGCACTGTTCCGTATACTGTAGATACGCGGCGCCGGATCTGTGTGCACCACGCTGACGTGGATCGAGTGTGGCCTGGGCACTGGCCGCTGTACTCGAACGTCGCTGCATGGAGCTGGCCGCAAAGCTGGAGCAGCAGTGAAAGGAACGCAGAGCGGCATCCTCACGTTCCGTCTCAAGTTCCAGTTGCATGCGCTCGCTGCGCCGCTCCTGGAGCAGGGAACACATGTAGACCGCTTGCCTGGCCTGATGGTACTCCCGTGAACTGGCACAACAATGCAGACGTTGTGCTATTCCGGCTGCTGTTTCTGGCGAGGATTGTGATGGGGGCTGCAATCTTTGGTTGGGATGCGGCACACTGGAGCAACAATAGTACTGTGCCCCGCCCGCAAGTTTGGACGGATGATTTGTGGCTACTGCTGCTGTGGGCAGCTGGCTATTAAAGTGTACACCATTCGGTTTTTGGCCCAATTCCAATAAGTGTTTGGCTCTGGCCTCCTGCGCCTGACGATGATTCCTTATATACTCATAGGTTGTCAGACCCAGAAACGAGATGTAAATGTGAAAAAAGCAAAGATGAAGTAAAAGACCAGCACTGATGGCGGCTAGTAGACCCAAAACACCTAGGAGTAGCAAGTAAATCGTCTCATGGAATCCAATCCCAGCCACCAAAGCTTTTTGAGTGTGATTGGTTGTCAGCGGGACGGCTGTCGCCTCTGTTGTGCTTCCCTCAACCAGCAATGCCGTAAAGTTGTCGAGAAGTGTTGGCCACGTTGTAAGATTAAGTAGTTGTTCGTGCACCTGATCCTCCAGCTGTTGATCCTGTTCAACAAGCAGCATGCTGCCATTGCTCAAGCTTAGTGTTAGATTGATATAATCTGTCGATTCAATCGATGATGAGTCGTCCGGCAGTAGACTGTTGTTGATGCTGTTGCTGTTGCACCAGTAGAAACTCAGCCAATCGGGTTGCACATAGTACAACACGATTTGGCTAATCACTGCGGCCACAATGACCAAAGTGGCCACAACGGCACTAACCACACACATCAGGAATGCCACATAGTTCCTCGAACCGATGCAGTGATTCAACCACTTGCAATGATGATCAAATTTACCCACACACTTGTTGCACACCGAACAGTGTTTGGTGCGCGGCGTTGTTGTCTTAATGTTGCACAAATGGCAACGACCGTTCTCGATGACGTGTCCGTGTTTACTGCGATCGAATTCCGGAACAATGCGATCGTTTCGATGCACTCGTCGCAGTTCCTTGTCTGCAGGATCGGTGAGCAGTGCTGTCAAATGTGCGGCTATATGCACCACATACAATCCCGAGATTAGGCCATATAATGGTCCTTGGATTGGCGCATGAAACGCTGGTATCAACAGCCAATAGCTGGCAATGCCAAAGAGCAACAATACCACCCAGCCAAACAACTGCAATGGGTGCAATGGCAGCTGCAAACCGTGCAAACGACGACCCCGTCGATGTTGCACATCGGCAATATTGTTCTGATAGCTAATCAATTGACTGAGGTGACAGAAGAAACGAGATGTGCGAGATGTTGGTGAGGAAGGAGTTGATTGGCCTCCAGCCGCTCTCGCTTCCACACCTTCTGCTGCAGCAGCTGTTCCAATTGTTGTTGTTGTTGCTTTTGCTTTTGTTGTTGTTGTTGTTGTGTACAACTTGATGGGTTCGTCTTGTGACTGTTCCGTTAGACTGGCAGTGCTGATGGTGATTATATGATCCGACGACAACTGTTCTGTGTTGCGCATGATGTTTTAAGTAATTGCAATGATAAAATAGTTGATAATGAATTCGATGATATTGATGCGATGCGAAATGTATGCAATTGCTGGCACATTACAGGCTGTGTATTGTATTTGTTGTGCGTGAGTTTATATAATCTTTGTTGTTGTTGCGGTTGTTGTCACCTCTAACAAATTTTTGTCTTTTTTGCGGCGCAGTTAACAATAAGTACTAATAAAACACACATTTGCCATGGGGGTGGTGCTCTTTATACGGTTTTTCGCTTTGTTTGTTTTTGTTTCGTTTTTAAACTGGCGCTGCCACCCCCGTTATACAAGGACTCGTGGTCTACGATTTCCCGTTTGCTGCTGCTGTTTTAAATTTGTTTTTAGTTTTTCATTTTTCGTATTTGTTTGGCTCCCACACACAATTACAAGCCCGCTCACAAACACACACGCACAGACGAATTGACAGCGAGAGAGAGAGAGAGAGGGAGAGCAGTAGTGACAAAGAGTGGGGGAGGAGCAGCACCAGCAGCAGCAGTAGTCGAAGAGGCAAAAAACAGAAAGCGTAACGTTAGACGCAATGCAAGGCTTAGCGAACCAACTCGTTAGACGAACGCGAAGCAACTGAGCGCAAATACCGTTGCTGCGCTTCTAAAAGCTCAACATGTCTGCAAAGTTGAAAGCGAAAAGCTTTCAAGCCATTGAAAGGCAGACAAAATTAAGTGAAGTTTCGAAAAAGAGAGAGAGATAGACAGCCAGTGTGGGTGGCTATAGAGAGTGTGGGAGTTGATGAGAGGTAAGCGACGTGTCACAGCTGTCTGGTTGCCGGTAAAGCGTAAGCGTTTTTGGCTTAAAGACAGGCCTGGGGCGACCACATCGCAACTACTACTATCTTGATATGAGCGTACTGAGGGTAGATATGGAAGACAGCTGTAGCAAGTGGAATGCTGCTTAAAAAACAATCGAGAGATGAGCGCGTGAGAGGAGCGGAAGATTAAGTCCATTTCATAATTAACATTGAAATTCAGATTAAGTAAAGTTTTTGTTTTAAAGTAGTTGTTTCGTCTACTGTTAATGGCTCACAGAGCACGACTCACGCACACATCTCTGACTCACCTGACAAACAGGAAGAAACTATTATATAACGATAAATGGGTCAGGCAAGGCACGAACTTATCAACCAGAGATTGCCACGCACCTTTTGCTTTAACATTTTCGTTTTATTTTTTTTTATTTTTGTAAAGGCATCATTTTTTATTTATAACAGGTGAATTGAAGGTGTGTTTGGTCTAAATAATTGAGAGAAAAGAGCTGAGGTTTGTTAGCTGAAATGGAAAGCACACTCGAGAGCATATTTGGAGCACGTACCACCCAAAATAAAGAAGCAAGTAGCACATACATATTTATATTAATACTTTCAACACTTGATGTGATTTTGTTTCCATGGCATCCATGAGAGATGAATATGCCGTAGACATGCTGACGCCAAATTCACTCACTGCTGCCAACTCAATCTTTGCCAGTCAATGCGACCGACCCACTTATGTAAGGACACAAATATACTGCTGCTGGCGTCTTGGGGCAATCTCTCAAATCAAGCGCGACTAATGGTAAACCAGCATTTGCTTTTTTTGCGGTTCAAACAAATCGTTAAAAATTGAAACGAAAAAAATATATAAAAAGATGCAAAATGTATTAAATAAAAAAAGGTTTTAAAATGTTTGATGTTGTTGTAATACATTTTAAACAAGGGAAGTTAATTAAGTTCAACTTAATTAAGAAAACAAACTTAAAAACAATGTACAAAGAATTTAAAAAGTATTATTGTTATACGACTCCGACCAACATTATTTTGCATTATAACAAAAGGTTCTAAAATCCAAGCAGAAATTTTATAAATTTCAAATTTCAAAACCTTTATTCAAGGCTAGAAATTACATAAGTCATTTAAACAAATTTTTTAAAATCCTTAACAAAAGTTCAATTGATTTATGGTTGAAAATAAATTGAATTTTCTGTTGGTTTTCCTCTATGACAACAACAGCAACAACAATGAGCCAAATAGGGTGAGAGCACATAAAGTGGCAACAACGAAAGCTTTGATAACCAGCCAAATGCTAAAGAGCCACATAAGGACGAAAACAAAACACAACAACAATAAACAAACAAAACAACAAGTAAAAAGGACAAACGGAAGCTGTTAGCTTTCAAATTTGAAAAGCACTCTTACGAAAAGAGTGCTCTCAGCAGACCAAATGTCACAAGAGAGCGAAAAAGCTTTAATTCACAGTAGGCAGCGCACAGTGATTCTAGCAACAACAAAAAGTTAAAAAGTTAGTCAAGTAAGCTCAAAAAATAAACCAATATATTTTTGTACATCTCGTTTGTTTTGTCCAAATGTTTTGTTTTAAAAAAAATAAAATTGTTATTGTTTAGTGAAAAGTAATTAACACAAAAGCAAAACATGATTGATTTATTATCATTGCCGCGTCGCAACAATGCAACCAGCCAGCTAATGACGAAACAACCCAGCTACAAGTCTGGTTTGCCCATAAACAGTTTGCCCGGTTGGGAGCTTATACCGCTTAACTGTAAGCTCCCGATGCTCAAATGTCCTGGTAACCAGGTGATATTTTCAAAGGATAAGATCGGAAATACGGTAAGAATTTTGAGAAGAATTTATGCTTTTACTTATTGACTTTCCCATATATATTTAGTTTAAATGTAGCATGCAAGAGTTTGATTCATCGGTAACGGTACACATACCGGAATATAATCCATTGCACGATTCAAATTTAAAGACATTCTACTCGAATGAGCGTAATTTAAAGCGTTTACGCGAAAATGGTGAGATCACCGAACAAAACGAAGTCATATGCAATCTGAAGGATTTCAATCAGTATCGCGAGGATCTACACAAATCGCAGCTGTACTATGTGCTGCAGGCATATAGGCAGCGGGAGTCGGAGCGTCATGATCGCCTCTTGATTTTAAATGCAGAGAACATCTCCCGACGGGCTAATATGGAATCGGCTGGACGGCGTTCGAGTCGCGAAGATGTTTTGGCACGCAAGGAACGCTTGGAAAAGGAACGACATGAGCGTAAGGTGCGGATCTACAGTATCACTGAGGAGAGATTTAAGCGGCTGGAAAGCATGGCAGCAATGCAGCAAGAGTTATTGGAACATCGCAAAATGCTCACCGAAATGCGGGTCACGGCTCACATTAATCTGCATCAGGATTTGCAGCGCAAGCATTTGATTAAGCTGAAGAAACTGTTTCAATTCAAGAAGGATCGCTTCAATCGGAACATGCGCAATCTGCAAAAGCAGCGTCAAATGCAGCACACCGAGAGCCAAATACAATCCTGGCACAAACGTCTTAATGAACGTATTGAGAATCAGCATAGAATCGATGAACTTCTCATGGACGTGCAAGAGGAGCGGGACTATTTCATTGAGACGCACATGAAAAAATATATTGAGAAATGGAAGGAGATACAGGAACAGATCAAGGAGCGCAGTCGCAAGGCTAAAAAGATGCGTCAGCCAAAACGTCGCAAGCCCAAAAAGACGAAGAAGATTCTCAAGTGCACTCCTCCCTCGTTCTGTGATGAGTATCAAGCTAGCTTCGATGGGCTGTTGGACAGTGAGCTATGCTATGCCCTGAACGCTGCCATTGCCCTGGATGGGCATGCACCGCTCACCTTCGCACCAAACGATCCTATATATAAGGCGGCACAATATATTATCAATCATATATTGCAGGGCTTCAATGTGGATCTCAGCGAGGATGCGTGTGCCATAAGTGTTGTATCGGCCCGCATCATGAACTTTATATGCGATGCCAAGAAATATGTCAACTATGTAAGTATTTAAAGAACAAGGATTGAGATTTGTAAGTTTTTACTAATTTCATTCCCTGTGCAGAAAGCCATACAGATAATTGGTTTTACGCGCAATAGCCAAAACATGGAGCTACCAATGACGCCGCTCAAGAACACTTTGCATACGAAAAATCAATCTCGATTCTCGCATGTATCGTTTAGTGGCATTGCCAGCACCATTGGCATGAGCAGCTATGAGATTCATCCGTTTGTAGATGTTCGCACCTGTACGGATCGCAGACCGACGCCGGCAGGTTCACTCGCCTCACTGGTTGTGGGCCAAGTGGGCGAGCAGGATTTGCAGGATAAGGCACAGTTGCCACACATGAATCGCAACGAAATCGTCTTTATCGAACATAATTTGGTCCAGTTTAAGCGAGAGTTGCTTGTTGCCTTGGACAAACAAGTGTTTGCCGCCATACAATGCCACTTTGAGAATCGTATCATGCAGGTGCGTGAGGAGTTACTCGAATTGGACAAGGATTTCCTGTATAATCAAATTGCTATTGGCATTTTAAGTTTTGCTGTCAATCCGCTTAACTATGAGACGGCTCTAATGCTTACCGTCAGCGTTTTAGCCAATGAGCTTATATGGGGACTTCAGCAGACGCTGCTAAAGCCTGGAGTTGAGCCTCGTTTCCTTTCGCACCCAACTAGCTGTGGCAACGATGTGGAACGTGAACAGCGTGCCTTTTGTGTAAATTAGTTAGTATCTCTATACCCGCCCCCCTTGATGTTTCACCCAATTCCAAATCATTCCGCAGTACGAATTGTATAGAATCCACAGGTCTAGTGCACAAATTTTATGTGGAAAATTGTTTATTAAACCACTTACTTGTGTGTATCGGAGGGCTGTTTGTTTTTTATGTCTTTGAAATCTTGTTTCTTTACACAGTTGCACTGATTTTACTTACAAATAATGCCACAATCTTATTTATTTCGCTAAAAACACTAAAAAAAACTGCAGCATGGCGAGCAACAGCTGTGTGACGTGCCAGGGCTACTGTAGCTGTTTTGTCGTTTATCATTCAAAATGATTTGTTTGACACTCACTATAACCACCCTGTCGTTAGTTCGAAGCGGGGCAAATTTAAAGCTTGTATGCGTTTTAATTTTAGCAGCTTGCATGTAAAACTTATGTGCCACATCAGTTGTTCTATCTTTGTTTACAAATATATTCTTATACTTTAATCATTAAACGACTTTAAAAGAAGTACAAATATTCATTTAAATCTTCATATCTTTGTTTACAAATATATTCTTATACTTTAATCATTAAACGACTTTAAAAGAAGTACAAATATTCATTTAAATCTTCATACATTTTTTTAGCCGCTAGTTTTGTATTTTATGATTATATACAACAACAAAAATTGTACATAAACTATGACTTATTTAGGAAAATTAAATGACGCTCCATAAGGATACATCAATGGGTTGTAGGGTGCACCGGCAGCTAGCATCGGAAAAGGGAACGCAGGTGTCGCTGGTGTCATTTTTGCGCGTTTCCGTTTTGCTTTGCTTTTCGCTAGCTGGACATCAGCACTTGACTCACTAGACTCGTCCTCACTGGTTGCATCAGCCTCAGAATCGTCCTCATCATCATCGTCGTCTTCATCGTCATCATCTTCGCTATCAATTTTAAGTTTCTTTTTAAGAGTTTTCTTCGATTTCTTAACCGGGGCACGTTTATCTTTTTTGGGCTTGACGGCAACAGCAGACGAAAGCATCGCCGGTGTTTTCACCATACCAGCAGGAAATGCAAAACGTTTATCCGCATTAAATGCAGTAAACTGTTGCATGGTAAACTCCATAAAAGCTTGCATAGCTATATTTAAATTTGGCGGATTAGGACAGTTCTTCAGGCTGTGATACGATGCCGAACAGTTTCCGCATATCATTAGGCACTCAAAGGATGTGTGACCCTGTGTGCAAATTAAATGTTTGATCAACGAGCTTGATAAAGCATACATTCAGACACTCACCCTTTTGTCACATATGCCGCACTTATGGCTTGATTTGACCTTGCTTTTGTCCGGCTTATGATCTAAAGCTTCACTACTAGCCTCTTCATCATTATCTTCTTTTTCATCTTCATCAGATATTGTGAACTTGCGTTTTTCTTTGCCCAGGCAGACAACATCTTCTTGCGATTCATGTTTTTTCAAGCTTTTAGTGGCCTTTGGAGTTGATTCCTTGGCTGTAGCTTTTGTTTTTACTGGCGGCGGGCTACTATCCTGAGATTCTTCATCAGATGATGAGGATGATGCTACAGGTTTAGGTACTTTCTCGGGTTTAACTATTGATTTGGCAACTTCGGTTTTCTTGACCACCTCGCCGGCTTCAACGCTTTCATCGGAGCTGCTCGAGGAGCTGTCCTCGCTGCTCTCGTCTTTCTTTGTCGGCTGTTTGGGAACAGGATCTTTCTTTTCTTTCTTAATGTTGACCGCCTTAATGGGCACAGTGATATTTTTGTTCTCCGCAACAGCAGCAGGCTTAACAGCTGCCTCCGAATTAACAGTTGCAACATGCTTTATTACATTTGCAGCTGCTACTTCTTGAGGTGCTTCCGGAGCCGTAGCAACGGGTGGTACTGGCTGTTCTTGTGCACCTGGTGCGCTGTTATCATTTCCTTGTGCGTCGTAGTTGTAATAACGTATATCATTTGGTCTGCCTCCATTGTACCAGGGCCCAACTTCACGCCCGCCACCACCTCTGCTATGCCTGCCTCTGCCATCTCTGCCAGCTCTGCCATCTCTTTTAACCCTTCCACCTCTGCCATCTCTGCAATCTCTGGCTTTCTTGCCATGCTTAGTTAGACGTTGGCTACCACCAACACGCTGATTTGCTGAGTGTTGATCCGGAAACGGTTGTTGCACCTGATTTGGATCGCGAAATTTTGGAAAGGAATTATCGCCACCGCCGCCTCCACCACGGCCGTGTTGTAGATTTTCCCAGCTACCGTTTTGGCGATTACTACCGTGATTTATAAAATGATAGCTATCAGGACCGGAGGTATTTTGCCAATTGCCACTTGGACGTCCTTCGCTGCCATTTTCCATCTCAAACCGTAGCTCAAAAAACTTTAGACCGCTTACACGTGCTAAACAGAATCGATGCTATGCAGGTCTTTGTAATTAATCGATGCCAAACTCCTTATATCGATAGGCAAGATAAATTGGCTCCCGCGCATCAATATAACGATTAAATTATATAATGAATTAAATATAAAAGTTTATTACTTCTAAAGTTTTGCAGTTTTCATTTTTCTTCAACTCCTATGCACCAAATGAATTTATATTGCCCAAAAATATCGCATAAAGAAATTTGTATCGGTCTATTGCTTGATATCGATGTACTATTGAGCTCCATTGTGTTGTTTTTATTAGCTGTAAACAAATTATTCAACAAAATGTTCAAAAAAGATTTAAGAAAGATAAACTCCAAGTTTAATAAACATAAAGAAATTATAAATGAACGCTCGAAAAACTGGGGTAAAAAGAAGTTTACGCCTAATGCATTTCGCAGCACCCTGCCAGAGCCAGTACCCGAGGAGATGGCACAGCCATGGAATCATGTGAGGAACGATATATTGGATGACGAACATGAACAAAGCAATGTGGATCGCTTTGATATGAATAGCCATCAGGCAAATGAATTCCGTAGGCAACGTGAAAAAAACCACAGAAGGAGCATAATCGAAACAAGTCGAAATGCAAAAACCACATGGGAGACATTCGACGATGACAATGCTGGTGGAACATCAAAGCCTAAGAAACGCAAATTTGCGTCTGCTAATCCCAAAACATCAATTATGGAAAATCCTCAGAATTTGTCATTTAAGGAACGCAATTATCTACGCAGAAAACTAACCAAGGCCGTCATAACCGAAAAAAAATGTAGCTTAGATTCAGCCATCAACGATATGCAAAGAACTAGCGTTGTTCGAAACTGGGTAAAAACCAAGGATAATTGCCCTTTAAACAAGAAAAACAAGTTTAGAGATAACTAAATAAACTTAAAATAACAAACAACTGTGACTTTGTTTTTGGGACAAATCAGAAATGTATACACAACATAAGTACTACACAATTTTATGTAAATCATCTTAGAAATAGAAAGATTATATATGTATATGAATCGGTCTGTAAAATAATAAATATGTAATCTAAACAGTATGGGACAATCGTCACATCAATTATAGTCAGCCTCAGCTCAACCATTTGCATTAGCCAGTTTCGCAATAAGCTGATTAAATTTACTGTTACCAGTAACGCTCTTTTTGGAACTACGCGCCTGTTCCGGCGTATTTTGCAGAAAATAAATGACGATAAATTCGAGAGTTTGATTGGCTTCCTTGGGGTACATCATGTTAAAGGTATAATAGTAGCAGAGCAATTGGGCAAGTATATCCGGTAAATCAACATCGGTGGCAGCAAATGTGCTCATTATTTGTCCTTCAATGTATACCATTGCCTCGGTCTGGGTGGCTTCAGTGCCGGCAGTTGCTGGCGTATCTGCAAATATGTATTTTTATACATACAAAAGATGTTTAATTAGTTAATAAAGCGTTACTCACTGACTAGAGCCACCCAAGGCGCATTGGTTGGGTTTATGTGCTGGACATCCTTTGGCAGGGGTCCGTTGTCAAGCTTCATGAAAATGAAATCGGGATCCTCATTGAAATGGTATGCCAGGCCTCGCACAATATTTGCATTGCTTTCCTCCAAATCGTTGATTTTCTTATTTTTGGACGTCTTGAAGAATTTGAATATTCGCTCTCTCTCGCTTGAAAAGCGCTTTTCTAGCACTCGCGGATCAATGGACATGAGTAGCTCGAAGTGTTGATAGAGAAGATCTTTGTTAAAGATATATGGCCAATTATCCTTGATGGCCGTTATATCAGGTATCTTCTCGCTATTATTGAAGAATTCACGCTGAAGCGGAAAACATTCTTTCATGTATTCAGCAATGGTTGCTTTTTCAATTGTAGAACTGCCACGATAACTGGCAATTAGTCGCTCCCTCTTTTCCTGTAGATCGCGATGTAGAGCAGCAGATTTTGCATTACCATTGGTCGCAAGTGACACCGATTTGCGCTTCTTGCTGCTTACGCTGCCGCCGCTGTTGCTGTTGATGTGTAGATCAGATGTGCCCGAACTGGTACGCTTCTGGGGACGATTTAGAGCATTGTTGCGATTCATCATTTTTGAGATAAGCGACTGTGGCGTTGTCGCAATCTGTTGTCCCTCGCGATCCTTCTCTAGCAGCGACTCTGGATACTTTTCAGCTGCCTGCTGGGCAACTTCACGAAACACGCGTACAGGTATGTGAGCTGAACGTTCGCGCAAGACGTCCACAAGTAGATTGGCAAACGTATTGAGACGCTTGCCCAAACTAGTTTTGTTGCGCATCAGTCTCATAATATCATTCGGTATTTTGGTCCAAGGTATCGAAAAGTCCTTAAACTGTGCCGACGATGTCTTAGAGCTGCTATACGTGACGCTGGCCAACGACAAGGTCTCATCGTTAGAAACTGTCGAATCGTTTGCATTCGATACAAAGCTGGGATCAATAGAGCTGCCCGCTCGCTCTGAACGATTCAGCGGCGAGGGCGGAGGTAGTATTATATATTCATCGCTTTCAGCCAGCAGCATAAGCAGTAGCTTATCCTTGGCTGCATAGAGCAGCACCTCATCCTCGCAAACTTCACAGCCACTGTTCTCGAGCACTATGGTGCTGCCAGCCAAGCCGTATTTGTGTGCTACGATATACAAAATACATAAAGATTAATGGAATGTCAACGTTTTGGGTTCTATTACTGATTTATATACTTATGTTAATTGCAATTGTTACTTATGAAGGTCAAACTAAATTAATATACTAATTTTTAAAGCAAACTTCTTATTTACGGGAAGCACTGTACTTTACGAAAGTAAAACATAAATGGCCTAGGCAAGCCTTTAAACATACCTTTTTCTATTACATCCTTTCTGCTGGGCAAGGACATGAATGACTTTTTATTTTTTCGATCGGCGCTACATATTGTAATTAAAACATTTTCAGTTGTCGAATCGCATTTCAATTTCGATTTCTGCGTCTCTTGTACTTTTTCAGTCTCGGCGTTGGAATGTATTTCTGGAAACAAAAACGAAAATAAACAAATCCATGTTAGACCAAACAATAATAATGAGAGAATACAATCACACCCACACACATACACACACACACACAAGCCCATATAAATAAAAAGCCGTCGTTTATACGTACCGAAGCCTGTCCCTGTCGATGTTTCAGATTTTTTTGCTGCTGTTTGTACACCATTTTCGTTTGGTGAAGCGGCCACCGGGGCCGGGGGTTGGGTTAGTTGCTTTGCTTCATTAACAGTGTGCGGCACTGCAGCTGGAGCGGCATCCATGGTTACCAGTTAATTGGCCCTTTGATTTAAACAAATGCACAAAGTTTAATTTTAAATCAAGCCTTCCTCTTTTTTATAATGCCCGTGTATAAATTTGCACAAGCCAAACTACGGCCAGGGATGTTAAACAAACGCCACACATCGATATATTTTTTTCGATTGGTACTATCACCACTATCGTTGCACATCTTTCGATATTCTCTTTTTCGATACTCAACTGCTTGGTGGGTGGTCCGCTACGACAATCAAACAGAGCTCATTTATTTGTTGCTTCCACAGTTTGCGGTGTATTTAATAAGTAAAACTAAATTTGTTTCACAATTCTACATTTTTTATGAATTAAATAAAAGCCGTGCAGTTGGCAAAACAACGCGTTGCCTGCAAAGCTACACAAAACGGCCACAGAATGCGCTGAATGCGAGATATTGTACCACCTAACAAGGCGCGACTGTTGTCTCCGTCTGCGTTAGGAATTAATATTCCACAAAGGCTACGCTTAATACTATAGATATAAATAGGCAGTTTCATTTGTGAAAGTGCGAGGCAATTTCCACAAAATGCAGACGTAAGTATGCATGAGATATCAATAATATTCAATAACTATAAATTTATATTTTGGCCTGTCTACCACTAGGAGCATTCTCACTCTTCGTTGCCTGTTGCTGGCCTGCCTGACCACTGCTATTTATGCCAGTCTCGATTCCACTAAATTCAATACTAGAACTACACCAGCCAGTTCCACACAAGTTGATTTGGAACCCATCAATGGCACAATGAATTATCGACTATATGGCAAAAAGGGAAAGGACGATAAACCCTGGTTTGACGGTCTTGATAGTCGGCATATTCAGTGTGTGCGGCGTGGACGTTGCCTTGAGGTCAACGCTACGCAAAATAAATGCTTTGGCTCCAAACTGCCCTATGCCCTAACCAGTCTAGGACTCACCGATTATCACCAGGAACGAGAACTAGACGAGGCTCTGAGCAGCTACTATGCTTTGCGACAAGTACCCAAATGCTGGGCTGTTATACAGGTATGTGAAACGAAAAACAACACTTACACCAGTTATAATGCTTCCCCGTTCGCAGCCATTTTTGTGCGCTGTTTTCAAGCCTAGGTGCGAAGAAATTAATGGTCAAGATATGGTCTACCTGCCTTCTTACGAAATGTGCAAGATTACGCTTGAGCCATGCCGCGTCCTATACAATACAACGTTCTTCCCGAAATTTATGCGTTGCAACGAGACGTTATTTCCAATGAAGTGTAACAACGATGCACGTGAAATGAAATTCAATGTAACTGGTCGATGTATGCCGCCTTTGGTGCCTGCAGATAATGCGGCTAGCTATTATCCCGGCATTGAAGGTTGTGGTGTGCAGTGCAAGGATCCCTTATATACAGACGATGAACATCGACAAATACATAAGCTAATCGGCTATGGTGGCACAATCTGTCTGCTCTCCAATCTATTTGTAGTGGCCACATTTTTAATCGATTGGCAGAATGCGAACAAATATCCAGCTGTGATTGTCTTCTACATAAATCTCTGCGTTCTCATCTCCTGTTTTGGGTAAGTAGTTAAGATTTAATGCTAAGAATATCTAAAAATCTTTCATTCTCTTTTTAATCTTGCTCCTTTTGAAAAGATTCAAAGAAAACGTAACCAAACGTAAGATAAAGAATTGTTAATTACTTAGACAGTTAAGATTTATTTAATATTTTTTGATAAAGGCAGACTTAAACCTGTTTCATTTTGTAGCTGGCTGGTGCAATTTACGTCCGGATCGCGTGAAGATATTGTCTGTCGCAAGGATGGTACATTGCGTCACTCTGAACCCACAGCTGGCGAGAATCTTTCGTGCATTGTGATATTTGTGCTTGTCTATTACTTTCTTACCGCTGGTATGGTATGGTTTGTTTTTCTCACATATGCCTGGCACTGGCGTGCCATGGGTCACGTTCAGGATCGCATCGACAAGAAGGGTTCGTATTTCCATTTGGTTGCATGGTCACTGCCTCTGGTGCTCACAATAACGACCATGGCACTCAGCGAAGTCGATGGCAATGGCATTGTTGGTATCTGTTTTGTCGGCTACATTAATAATTCAATGCGCGCCGGGCTGCTGTTGGGTCCACTCTGTGGCGTAATACTTATTGGCGGTTATTTTATAACACGTGGCATGATAATGCTGTTCGGTCTCAAACACTTTGCTAATGACATCAAATCTACATCGGCCAGCAATAAAATCCATTTAATTATTATGCGTATGGGCGTCTGTGCTTTGTTAACGCTAATATTCATACTGGTTGCGATTGCTTGTCATGTAACGGAATTTCGTCATTCCGAGGAGTGGGCCGAAAGCTTTAGGCAGTATATTATGTAAGTGATTGAATTGAATTACTTTTATACCGTACATCTTTTAATTCTGTTTGTGATTGCTTTCAGTTGTCGCATCAGTTCCGTTTTCGATGAGAACAGCGCCTGCAAGATTGAGAATCGACCCAGTGTGGGTGTGTTGCAATTGCATTTGCTATGCCTGTTCAGCTCTGGCATTCTCATGTCCACCTGGTGCTGGACGCCATCGTCCGTTGAGACCTGGAAACGCTACATCAAAAAGTAAGTTGAATCAAATTAAATACGATTGCAATTTTAATTAATTTGTTTTCTTTGCATTTGATAGAAAGTGCGGCAAGGAGGTCATCGAGGAGGTTAAAATGCCCAAGCACAAGGTCATTGCACAGACCTGGGCCAAGCGCAAAGACTTTGAGGACAAGGGTAGATTGTCCATAACACTATATAATACGCACACCGATCCCGTTGGTCTCAATTTTGATGTCAACGATTTGAATTCATCGGAAACGAATGAGATTAGCTCGACATGGGTGCATTATCTACCACGTTGTGTTAAACGACGCATGGCGCTAACAGGCGTCACCACTGGCAACACAAACTCTTCCAGTCAGGGTCAGCCGGGTGGCCGCAAGAACTCTCTCGACTCGGAAATAAGCGTTAGTGTTCGTCATGTTTCCGTTGAGTCCCGTCGCAATTCAGTCGATTCGCAGGTGTCGGTAAAGATAGCGGAAATGAAAACCAAGGTGGCCTCACGTTCACGTCAACATAGCAAACACGGTTACTCCTCGAGCAGCAATAAGAGAACGCAACGACGAAGAGATTTCATTGCCGCTAGCAGTGGACGTACCAAGTATAGCAGTGGCGGGCGTGGACGACGTGAGAGTAGCACATCGGTTGAATCTCAAGTGATAGCGCTAAAGAAGACAACCTATCCGAATGCTAGTCATAAAGTGGGCATGTTTGCTCAGAGCACCAAAAAGCAACACAACAGCAGCCGGCGTCGCAATGCCGGCCTCGATCCGAGCATTATTAACGATTTCATACAAAAAAATGGACAGTTCATATTGCCTTTTCTGCAGAATCAAGGCATGACAACGTCTTCGGATGAGGAGGATAACTCACGCACCTCGTTCAAAATACATGACCTTAATGTGGTGCTTAAACAGGAGTTGAGCGATGATGATGATGATGACGACGATGATGTGATCATAAATGCAACCAAAATCAAAGAGTTGCCCAATTGTGGCGGTAAAGCAGCCGCCTTGGAGCATTACTTCAAGCACGTACACAAGTCCAACGAATCCAATTGCAATGGCAATCGACATTCACGCAATTCGCAACGCAGTCGCAAATCACGCAAGGAGCAAAACAAATCATCTCATCGTCACAATGGACTAGAAATTGATCTGGATCTGGATATTGATTCGAATAGTGATGTTAAGCGCAACTATGTGCGAAAACTGACTGCTGCTTTGAATGGCAATGGCGATTCGTTGAGTTGCTCCTCCGTGGAGTTGGATATACCATTGAGCGGCATGCTGCACAGTTCCTATTCGGGCATGTCCACGGGCAAGCCCAATTCGCGCAACAGCAAGACCAGCTGCGATGTGGGCATACAGGCAAATCCCTATGACATTGCTACCCACACGCTGCCGCACGCATATGGCAATGAGGAGTTGCAGCAGGCGATGCGTTTACTCAATGCGGCAAGTCGACAGCGCAACGAGCTAACGAATAACGAGGATGCCACCGAAATGCAATCACTGCTCGGACATTCGAGACATCACAAGGAGCCAACGCTGATGAGTGAATCTGATAAGCTCAAAATGTTGCTGCTGCCCTCAAAGTAACAACTGAATGCATTTACTTAAGTTTCTGAAACTCAAACCCCTAACTTCCATTTAAATCACTTAACGAATAGCAATAAGTATTAACTGACTACGAATTCGATTACGAATACTCATTAGCATTTAAGTTTGGAAAATTTATACAGAGTACAAGAATGTATGTCTTTTTTATATACTTTCTGTACGTTTAATGTATGTAGACTGTATGTGTAATGACTGTTTCCTTAAACTAGATTGTATTTCTAATATACATTAATGTGTTTGTATGTTGTTTTAAATGTACAAATAAGTCGCCCTTTTGGGCAACTCAAGCACAGCAAAAACTCGAACGAATTTTGTTACAAAGTGCCTTACACAAATCTTACAATTAAACATTTTGTAACTAATAAACTGATTTTAAATCCAGATTTACTTGAAAGAAAATTGTTTACTATTAAAATATGAAAATGCAGTTGAGACTTCAGTTCGGGTCAAATTCGGAATAGAGCAAACGCTTCCAAGTTAAGCTTCTGTTTTCTTCAGTCTAAAAATAAAATAAATAAATATTTAATATGAGCTGGCGAAACTCGACTAAACTACTAAGGTTTTTGTGCCTTGCTTGAAGTAAACAAAGTGAGAAATAATAAATATTTCGCTTTGGTTTTATTTAATGAAACTAGATATAAATAAATTATACAAGTAATTTAATTAGATCTACACAGTTTGTGTTCATTTTTTCAAACTGACCTTTGGACTTGCGTGAGTTCAAACTGGTATACCAGGTAAAAGTACACAGGTAGATTAGCCATAAAGGGCGTTTTTATGCATATAAATTCAGGTAGATAAAAATAAACTAGCAAAGCAAATTCCGGAAGACCGCTGTTAGTGGCAGTACTAAAGAAGAGTTACTCTACACTTACAATGTGAACTTCCGGTAAAGAAATAAATGTTGAAAAGAGTATTTAGAAAACCTGGACGCCATTGACAGCTTTTATACAATTTTCGATTCTATATCGTAGTTGATTGAACATTACAAATCAACTACCAAACCAGCTGTTTACAGGGCTGCGTGCAAAGTTTTTTTTGCATTGTCGTTTGGGGTGGGGCACAGCACCCACAACATCGAACTACTTCGCTGCAGATGCATAATTTAGAGTTTGTTTGATAGTTGGCGCCAAATAATCTTCGATTTCAAATGAAGTACAACTTTGCGACATAATTTAATAAAGTTTTTTTTATTGCAATGACTAAAGCATTGAATTTACAGGTTAAACGCAGGTAATAAAGTTATTGTTTGCTGTGCTATTGATTGATATGAATTATGCAATTAAAATAATGCTTGAACGGTTATTATTCTAAAAATCAATTACTTGAGTTTTGCGATTGCAATGTGCAAATCTAAAGTACTACAAAAGTTTTTTATTTGCTATTTAAGCCAATTACTATTCAAAGGAGCATTAGATCAACGTTATAACATATATAGTTTTTGTTAATTGATAATTGTTGTGTAAAATGTATATATGTATATCTATAAGCGAAATCTGCATCTTTGTGTATTTGTAAAATTATGTCAATAGACGAGCACACAGACAATTTATAATTGACCACAAACATCCTACTTGGACTTGCGCTGTGACAACTTCACTTCCTTGGCCCACACCACATTGTTGATGAACTCGCCGAGCATGTAGAGACCACATGAGAATCCAATCATTGCGACAAAAAATACCAACCGGCCTGGCAGCGAAAAAGCTCCCAATAACGGATACACCCAAACATTTGAATAGTGCTTGATAATGTGTACCCAGACGATATAGCTGGCACTAAAGATGCTTACGACACCAAGGCCCTTGCTGCGTGTGGGATAAGCACGGTATGACGTAAACATCTCAAGGACAATGAAGACAACAATATTGGTATGCAGCACATGATTCAGCCAGCTAAAACAAAATAATGTGACTTTGTATACGACTGTTAAACGGAATTTTCCTTGACTCACCTGGGGAAGACGGCATCCAGCACTTTGGGAAAGACCAGTTCCCGGTCGATGTAATATGTCACCCAGAACGTGATGCTAACATTGAGGGCAACAGGGAAGGCCAGCGTTGCCAACAGCCAATCCTTAAATCTGCGAACAGCTGGCGCTCGCTTGGGCAACAGCTCGTTCGTTCCCACAAAATCATTGATGAGTGAGACTATGTAATACAGTGCTTGTATAATCTGGAAGTACACAAAAGAAAATAAAGTTTGAGATATGCGTGCGGTTAATAACGAAGAGGGACTATTTTTTTTACACGAAGGGGTTGAAAGGCGGTTAATTGAAGTGGAATATTTTTATTATTGCAACCCGCCAAATCAGTGAGGCTTGACTAATCCGAAACCGGTTATCAATTGAGATAAGGTTTTGATAGCAAATTATGCCTTTTGCTTACCGCATCCAAAAATGTTAGATACTTGAATTTTCCCCCAAACGGATGATGGATTTCTTCCGCATTTGGGTCATTCGAGGTTGGAAACTCAACGTATTTATAATCATAATAAATTCCATATGAAAACTGTACAGCTGCAATTAAATGCATAAGCGTTCGCAGAGCGCCATAAATACTTTTAAAAAGCGATTGCGTAGCAGCGCCACTGTCCATCGTTACAACTAATTGATTTTTTCACTGCAACGAACAACAACCGGCAAGCTAAGAAGTAAAACTGAAGACAGTTGCTATCGATATACAGCCGCCACAAACTGTTCACAATTGAAATACCTGGGCACATTGCATATGCTTTTTGGTCTTTTTTAGGTTTTACTTCTTCTATTTTAGCCGATTTTTCAGCAAACTAATTTTGTATACGCCTTAACCGATTTTTTTACAGCCACTTGTATGAATTTTTGTTGAACCCACTTGTTGATATCGATTTTATCTAATGTTGACCTACCTCACTGTTTGTTTGTAAGTATGTGTGCATGTGTTTCTATTGAAGAAGGAAGACGACTTGCGTAAAATTAATTAATTACTCAGATTCGATCAAATGTTAAATTTATATTATAGCAATGCGATTGAAAAAGTTATTATTTTAGATTAAAATTAATTTATGGACTAAATGAATTACATTTTCCAAATTCTAAAATCAAAAATAAACTATTTTGAACAGTGTGCTCTCATTTATCAGCAGAAATTCGGTAGATAACCTTGACTTTGAACTTCAAACGGAAGATAAAGAAAGAATTTCCAAGTTAGATTTTAAGCATATAATTTCGTCAGCCATAGCATATTTTAAATGAAAACAAATCTAGGCATACATACAAGACTAGCAAAAAACTGGATCGGTAACATTTGTTTATATTTTGAGAATAAAAGTTTACAGAAAAGTGCTGCCAATCACGTGTGCGTGCGCGAAAAAAACACGATATCAATGTTAAAAAACTGTACTTGCCGCACAAATAAATGTTAAGTATTTAAATTTGCCAGCAAATGGATGACAAAATGCTGTTGGCATCTCCAAATTGTGAAAAAAGTAAACACCATAGCTGAATTGAATTACAGCCGTAACGTGTAACATTAACTGAACTGCACGATTAAAACCTGGGGACGTGGAACCTTTGTTCTTCGACTTGGAAATTGCCATGTTTAACAGACAAAAGTTCACAACACACTGATGATTAGCCGGTTGTCAGAAAGCGAACCGCAATCTAAGTTTATTTATTTATACATACATGTATATGCTATAAGTATTTGTGTTTGTGTTAAACTGTTGTCCACACCCCTCGCATACTCGTTTTGTTTAGCTCTGGCTGATAACGGCTCTTATCGGTGCCGCAAATGTAACTTAATGAGGGAGATTTTAATGTTTGTTTGAATTGCAGACGATAGACAAATAAATATATATGTATGTATTCATGAAACTGCATCAGAATCTGAGACGAAAGGAAAATCACTTTCATTTTTGCGCGTGTTAGAACATTAAATAATTATTATTATTTGTTGAATGAACAAAATCATTGAGTCTACCGAAACAAATATAGACAATCGATTTAATTGCGAGTATTGGCTAAAAGCCGCTTGAAGGTCAAGGGGCAAACCCACAATTCTGTGACGCACGACTACAACAAATATGTTACCGCTTTTCATTTTGAGGTGTCACAGCAATAATCGATTCGTTTAAAAGCTTTTTCGGGTAGAAATTTCTGAAAATGTTCCAGGCTGAGCTATAAAACTATTAAGTTTAACAAATATAAGCAAGATATTATTTAAAATTAAATTTTGAAGATGATACTAAGCCGAAATCGAATTAAATTTTCAAAATAAAATTTATTTCAAGGAGTTTTTAAAATTTTTCCGACTTTAAAGTTCAGGAAAACAAAATATCATAGCGAGGAAACCACATGATGCCTATGTCCTTTGCACCAACCTCAGCGGCATTAACTTACCGCACCAAGAGTTGTTAAATATTTATATTTGCCACCAAAGGGATGTGAAACCGAAAATGGCATCTGCACCCAGTGAAAAAAGTAGACACCATAGCTGATATGTATAGAAGCTACAAAATGCAACACAAACTGCACTAAACGAATGATAATCACAGAATGGGACTTCAAATTTGCCATGTTTGACACACAAAAGTCCACTGAACACTGATGATTAGCCAGCTGCCGAAACGTTAGACTCAATCTAAGTTTAGTATATAGTATTACCAAGTTTAACGCATTCGCTCTAGCTATAACGAAGACGATCTGTGGGGCAAAATTATCTTAGTATAGACATTAAAGTTTTGTGATTTTGTTTAAATTTCAACAGAATTTGAATTTTTAGCAATATCACTTTCACTTTAAATCAAAATAATTATAATAATGGCTGTTCTATTATTACATACATGTGCTGCAGCCGGGGAAGATGCGCGTTGAATGAACAAAGGCCGTTGCATCTGCCGCGACTAATGCGAATTATCGATTTTATTTCGAGCGCTTTTTAAAGGACGCTTCAAGGTCAAAGGGCAAAAACAAACACAAATGTGTGACGCACAACAAACAAAAGATTGTCGTTATCCATTTGAAAGAAATGTCAAGCCAATAATCGATCAATTTATTTAAGGAACTGGATATCAAACTGGCAGCTTGTTACTGAAAACGTTTCGTTAACATAAAATGAAGATTCCTGAGTCTTCAAAATCATTTTAGTGTAATAGTGTAAAGCATACTATTGCAACTTAAGATGTTAAATGTAATTAAAAGATCGTTAATGTCACTTTAAAAATTAATTTAATACAGTAAAATATCCATATAACGAATCTCAAGGGGAAGTAGTATGAATTGGTTTTTTGATTGAAGCAAATTGCAGGACTCTGAAAATGAATTCGTTTTACAAAAGTTCGTTATATGGAAGATCAACTGTAATATACTTTCATTCCTTGGTTTCTTCTTCGACATCGCTTTCCGCCTCGGAGGATTCCAAATTGATTTCGGTTAGTTCCTGCTCCTCAACGCTGCAGCTATCCAAATCACCCGTTTCCATTTTGGGTACAACAACAGACTGTTCTGATTTGGCTTGTGGTTGAGTTTCTGTGGATGCTAGTGAAGCTGCCTCCTCCTGCTCAAACATGGGATTGTTGAAGGCACGCTCCCGCACCTCGCCGCTCTCCGCATCATAGCCAATGACAGCCAAATGCTCGACTCCACTACCAGCTGCCCCACCCAATCCTGCTGCAGCATTATCAAACCGATTAAAGAGCAAATTGCGACGCAGACGCAATCCCAAATGATGCCAACGCCATCTTCTCGGATCATGTATCCATTGCGGTATGCGATTCAGATACGGATTCTGTGGCAAAAAGTGAGCCATCATAATCAACGAAACAAAACCCACGAGCAGCAGACAGAACATAATGAGAATGACCGATGCAAAGGACACATTGGGATTATAGGGACGACCGGCATAGTGCACCTCCAGATGACTCTGATGCGCCGCCAGCAATGAACTCTGGTTACGCAATGCGATTAATCGTCTCATGAACTCCACACTGCGCTCGGAGTAACTGCCTCGATCCACGACAATTGCTTGAAGGAAGTTGCCAAACTTTTCGGAACCAACATAATCCACATGCAGCTGCAGCTCATCGCTTAGATCCTCCCGAACCATGCCTTCGGTAATAAAGGTTGCTATCGCTTTACGATCCTCCTCCACGCAATGCTCACTGGGAATAGTTAGAATAGCACCGCAGACCAAGCAACATGAACCAAAGGGACGCAATGGGGCAACACAATGTGGAGCTGGACACTGTGGTTCCACATTATGGCAGACGGGTTCAACCAGGCGCTCGAAATCCTTGTGACAGCCACACAGTTCACCACGATAGTATTCCACAGTAACTGTCTCAGCATTGTGGAACAGCAGCTGCCCCAGATCCCTGCTTAATAGCTCCTGCAGATAGCTTCGCGATATGGAAGATCCAGCTAAGATGAGTTGACCCAACCGCAGAAACTGTACGTTCTCCAAATCGAATGAGAGTGCTCCACCAGTATTGCTCGAGATGACCACATGCCCATCATCGCAAGGCACACGCTCCAGCTCCGGCACAATTGAATTCTTGCTGCTGCTGTCCGCCATTTTGGGCTGCATGCTCCAGCTGCTGGGATCAAACCATTTGCTGGTCTTGGGCGGCTTTAAATATGCCCGTCTCTCATCACTCCCACAATGATGATTGAGGCCACTGCCACTGACCAACTCTATGGTTGAATCCTCAGCCAGGAGCAAACCACCCTGACGTGGCAGCACAAAACCAGCTATGGAAAGCTGTGCTGGCAGTGGCAATATGGCTGGATAGTATGCCGGAAACACAACCAAATCCCGTCCACAGGGCAAATAATTATCCAGCCAAGCGGCAGGACTAGCAAATGGAGCACCAGCACTGTGCCACTTAATGGTCGTCGTTGTGGTCTCCGCCTCCAACAAATATAACAGCAATGGAATAACAACTAATAACAATTTTTGTTGCGACTGCAACATGATGACTCTGTTGATTGACTAAAAGCTAGATTTGAGTGACAATTTCTATTAATTTGCCCTGTAATTTGAGGGGCGTTACACCAAATATGATATGGATGTTTATGTTTATAGATAATTTTAGTAAGTGAATACTGCAGAAAATTCATAAATATGTCAAATCAACTAAAAATCTATTGCTTGTTGCGAGTCAAACGGAGAACCCATGCTTAATATTTAGGTGAGGGAACAGCCAGCCTCTGTGGTGAACATTCATATTATAGGAGTCCTACATATCACACTGATTAATTATTTATTGTACCATATTTTAAGTTTTTAAATCCAGTCAGAATTTTTATGTTAAGTAAGAAAGATTTATGAATAGTAAGTTAGTTTGATAAATTTGTTAAATAAATTAGCTAGTAATAAATTTCATACATTAAACATATACCTAAGCATATTTATATAAACAACTCACGACTTTATGCGATCAATGCAATTGTTTGGCGAGAAAAAATATAAAACTGAAACAAAACCAAATGAAACGTTTATTTTCATTTAGATTTTTGCCAGATATAAACAATTGAGTACGTACGAGCGTGTGGAGAACTTTGACGGATGCCACCGACATACCAAAATTAACCGGATGGTAATGCTAATGGTGCGTGTGCATGACCGGCGTCTCGATCATGGTGTTGTTGGTGGTGGTAGTGGTGCGAGTTCCACATGAAAGCCATTTGCTTAAAAGTGAAATCCCACCAAACACCAAAGAACATAAATATACGATACAAATAAATATCTTCTAAATTCCACGTGCTAATATATGTTTGTGAATATAAAGCACTTTTTGCCAAGATCAAAGAGTGTACATAGGTTATAAATCAAGGGCAGCCAAGGTCGGAAACTATATCGAGATAAGAGTAAAATAACTTTGAATTCTAATTATTTGACTTTGAGTAACGAAAGAAAAGTTTATTATACTTTATTGTATTACTTATTCAGTTTAAAGAAAAATATGTTATGCTGTTAAAAAAGAAAAAGTTGTCGAATACCAAAAATATTTTACTACATGTCAAAGAGTTGCAAGTTTGCCAACGAATGTTTCCTATAAGCTATGACCACTAAGCAGAAAATAATTATTATATTATATATTTTCTGCTTAGTGCTATGACCCAGCTGCTGCCTCCTTACCCGCACACCAACACCAACACGCACAACAAAAAAGGGGTCATATTTACATTCACGCCAATAAGATAATCTGGCATCCATCAGAGCCAATAAAAACTCGGCCAAAACGAAGATGCTGTTTTTGGGGCCAATTTGATTTGTGGTCAGCTTTACAATTCAATAAAGGCAAGAATTTCGCAAAAGAAAATAAATACGGGAAATTCAATGTGGCATATTGTGGGTGCAAGTATAAGTATGCATGTGAGTGTGTGTGTGTGCAACACTTTGTAGCGACAATAATGGATAATGAATGAACAATGAGTTGAATGAAATTTAAAATGTATTTGCAAGTTACGAAAAAGCATTTACGAATGCAGCTGACCTCCCATGATAAAAAACCAAGGCGAATAAACAAAACATTTGGCAGACATAAATGTGGACACAATAATAACCATATATGTATATGTATTGAATCATTGAATCTGGAACACACTTGAAACGATTGCGATTGTAAATATTGTGGCCAGCGGCATTTCCGTCATATCATTTAAAATATACTATATATATTTGAAACTTACCATCGACCAGTAGCTAATGAATCGCACTTTCTGTGGCAATGTATCAGGCACCATGCGTCGACTGAAACTCGTCTTGAGTTTATAGCTTCGTTGCACTTCAAAATTGCTGTAGTATAAGCCATATGCAAATTGACCCAACGCACACATATGTATTATTGTCACAAAGATGCGAGATTTATATAGCTCCACTTTTGTCATCTTTATAAATTTTTGACCTTTTACAGTCACTTATTTATTAACTGCAAAAGTTGGAATAAACTTTAAATTTTAAGGTGCAAATTTTGATTTCAGAAGCAATCATAAAGCAAAAGTATTTAGTTTCAACCAGACAAAAATGCAACAAGAAGCTTTAAAGTATTTTCCTGGAAAATAGATAGAAAGTTGTATTTCTATGCTTTTGCTCATGTTGCAATGAAATTGTAGTCGCATTAGTAAGCCCCAGCAGCAAGCAAATTAGTCTAAATGAAACATGAACCAAAATCGTTTGGCCACACACAATAAAAGAAAAGAAAAGATAAAACCCCAACAGCCCCTAAGCTCAGCGTCAAAGGTGTCAGATAAATGTTGAAAACTAAGCAAAGTCTTAGCAGGGCACTCATAAAAAGACAAGTATATAAATAACTAAAGGAAAGCACATACATAGTTTGCATTGTAATCAATATTTGTGCCACTGACATTAAAAGTGAAAAAAATGAAAGAAATCGTAAAAAAAAAGCAAAACCAATATGGGGAAACCGACAAATTAAAGTTGCTTGGCGGCTGGGGCTGGTTATTGTTTATAATTTACATATGTTAATGGATTTTAATGGCTTGTCGACGCGTAATTGTTGATTGATTCAAATGATTTTTATACAAATCGCATCGCACACGATGACAGAACGCACGTAAATTAAATGCCTTTTAATGTAGATTGTTTTTTATATTTAATTTGTTTTGCTTATATTTTGTATTAACACTTTTGGTTTGTTGATGGTGCGCGCACAACTAAGCGTGTGGAAAACTGGAGTCGCACTGGCACTCGGGATAAATGTTGCTCATACGCGGCTGAACTGTCGCTTTTACCTACCGTCCGTTCCGCAAACATGAAATAAATATACATTGTGTGTGTTGTATTTGGTGCTGTTGCTTCGCATTGCGTTTAGTCTGTGCTGCGCATGTCTCAAATTTTGGCCCAGGCATTGTTTTTGTTACTGTGGCAGCAGGTCAACGTTTTGTTTGGCTAACCACAACAGTTAAAACGTAAGCAATGATATTTGTTAACTTACCTATGAATGTATGCAGGTGTTCATATGCTAAGTAATCCTGATATCAGCCATGCAAAAGCGTCAGAATGTCAATCGTAGTGATAAGGCTAGCAAAAAAACCCAGCAGTTTTAGCGCTGTCTTCGTCAAAAAACATTTCTGTGTGTTTAGAAAACTAAAACTGCATTTCTGTTTGATAACAAACACACCAAACTAATTAATTTAAGTCGATACATACGCGCGCTCAATTTTATAATCGTTATCGAAAATCGTTCAGCAACAGCTGTACTTGGCGGCCCTGGTGCATTGTTTTGCGTATCGTCGTTTTAATATTTGCCACCTAAATGACGGTTGCCGCAATAGATACTCAAATATTGTTGTGAATTAAAAGATTACGCCGTTTTAACAAAGAACTAAAGCATAACATAAAAGCAAGCTGACAACCAACAAAAGCAAAATAAGCATCAAACTATTTTTTGCTTTCGATTGTCACTGGAGTTAAAGTACTTTAAATAAAACTATGTCGTAATAGGCTTACAGCAAACTTCACAAAAAACTAAATTTTAAATTAAAATTATTTGTACCATTTTGTTAACTAACTGAAGAACATGTCGTTTGCATCAAAAGTCACTTTGGGTTTGGCGGTTTGCATCTCCAGTGGCATTATAGGTTATGTTCACTATAAACAGTCTGATGACCGGTATGTACAAATAAAAACATAATTTCTTGTATGAATCTAACAATGTGGACACCAATTACAGATTCAAGCTGCACCAGGGTGTGCTGCGCGACGTAGAGCAACAGCAGCGAAGAAAGCATGAGAACCGATATACCCTGCAGCAACAGATTGACATGACCAAAGAGCTTAAAAAAGCTTTGGAAACGGACGCAAGTGAAGATGCAAATGAGCAAACCGCGGATTCAGTGCCGCCAAACGCTAATATATAGATCTTGTTAGAAAATAGTCTACATGTAAATAGTGTCGTGTCGTTTAAGACTGACTGAAAATAAATATAAAAATAATGTTAAAACGATGCTTTTAAGACTTGGTTAAATATGTATAACAATGTTTGCCTTTATGTTTCTATAAAAATCAAGTCAATTTAATTCATTCTTGTTTGATTTTTTATATATATCGTTATAATTATTACTCAATTTTATTATTACGAATGTGTGTAAATGTAATTACAGTTCTAATGGGCGCTCGATAAAATAAATCAAATCATAAACAGGGTGGCATTTGTACAAAATGTATATGGTGGACACACCCCTTTTGCGAAATCATAATTAATAAAAAAAAAACCAAAAACAGGAGCAGACTGAAAATATGAGAATTACACGATACTTGGAGTTCTTTGTCCATTTTCGTTTCCTCCATTCATTGCAACCAAATGTGTCGTACATAGTCCGCATTCAAAAACTACAACATCCACATTTAATATCGACCACCGCCACCACCACCACCACCACCGCCTCCTCCACCGCCTCCTCCACCTTTACGTCTGTCACGATCATTGCCATCATTACGATCATTGCGATCTCCTCGATCAGTGCCACCGCCAATGCCTCGCTCGCCACCACGATCAGTGCCACCGCCAATGCCTCGTTCCCCACCACGATCTGTACCGCCACCAATGCGCTCCTCACGACGACGGCGGGGTGAGCGGGACCTACTGCGCGACGAACGACCACGTCGTGGCCCACCGGAACGGGAACGCGAACGGTTGCGGCGTCTGCGCGAATAAAGGTATCTTCGCAACTCTCGTGATATAGGTTTGAGGTGCATAAAATTGCAAAAGCCGGAGCGTGTGCATTCACCCATCTCATATTGCCTACAACAGGCCTCACGGAAATCGGTTACCGGCGACAGTTCGGAGTAAACCGGTCTGCCGCCAAACCAGCGATTGTTCAAATCATTTGCAGCCTTCTCGGCGTCGGCCTCATTACGGAATTTGATGTACACATTGCCGACTAGGTGGTCTCCCAGATTGTCGCACACGTTCATTTCTTCGATTTCGCCGTACTTGTCTTCGCATTCAACGAAAACGTCCTCAAAGAAATTGTCGTAATGCTCTTGCATCTCCTCATCTGAAACATTTGCCACCAAATGTGATCCATCTGCCGATTTCGCAGAATTCTGCGGATTTACGTACAGATTTTGCAGCAATACCGTTTGCGAAAATGTCGGCTTGTTGTGTATGCGGGAACAGCGATCGCCATGTCGGCAGGCTCCAATCTTAAAGTAAAATGAGCAGTTTACTCTGCAAAATAAATGTGGTTTGTTAGTGTTGAATGCCGGAAAAGTACAGCGCCAAAGAGAGAAAGAGAGCTGGCGGCACATGCGGGCTCTTGTTATTAAAATTCTCCCAAAAACTTACTTGTCCTTTTCCGTGCCAAAAATGGATGCCAAATACTCGGCCATAACGCTGCTGCTGTAATCGAGCTGCTGTGCTCAACGATTAGCTACTATTTGGGGCCGTTTTTGCAGCAATGTTTTAAATATTTCAACAGATTTAATTTAATTTTTTCAAGGCGCACGCAAAAAGCAGCGTCTGTCCGTATTTTGCAATAACGTTGCCAGCCCGAAAATATTTAAGTATGCGGTTCAGTGCTGCCAACTTGCTTGATAAAAAAGTAAATTTTTTAGCAATTAAAAGCCAAGCCCATGAATCTTATTAAACGTAAATTAAAGATGATATTTTTTTACGTTCGGCAACATTTGTAATCAGTCAAAACAACTTTCATTTTTGTAAATAACCATATCGTGTCGTTGCCAAAAATATAGTGGCAACGCTTTTCTGGCTACAGAGAGTGTGTTGGCAACGCTACGCGTCTGACATTTCAACAGAGACGAAAACGAGAGCGAGTCACGATTCATGCATTTCTAGAAAAGTCCGACAGCGGCATTTTTGCAAGTTCAACTTTCAACTTTGCGTGCTCAAGACGTGTTTTTAACAAATTCTTTAATACTTGCAACAATAAAGAAAAGCTTTTTATTAAACGTTTAATATGGACAAGGTAGGTGGTCAAAAAACAAATACATGAAGGTTTTGGCAGAAAGAAAGGGAGTATAAATTTGCACATCGTTTTCGATGCAGGTGAACGAACTAAAAGAAAAGGGCAACACAGCGCTCAATGCCGAGAAGTTCGACGAGGCAATTGCTGCTTACACAGAAGCCATTGCGCTGGACGCCAAAAATCATGTGCTATTTAGCAATCGCTCGGCGGCTTATGCCAAAGCCGGGAAATTTCGAGAAGCTTTGGAGGATGCCGAGCAAACTATCGCATTGAATCCCATATGGCCAAAGGGTTATTCGCGTAAAGGTGTTGCTTATGCCGGCCTGCATGATTATATGAAAGCATATGAGGCCTACAGTGAGGGTAAGTTTTGGATTTCTTTGTGTATAATTTTTTGCGACAAACATAACCTCAACTAATAATGTGCCTTTGTGTGTGTTTATCTGTGTGTGTGTTCATTTGTGCTTAGGTTTGAAGCACGATCCGATGAACCCGATTTTATTGCAGGGTCGCCAGGAAATAACCTCTTCGGTTTTGCGCTTTATGAACTCGCATGGCAATATACCCATGGATGTTGATCCACAGCCAAGTTATGAGTCAAAACCGGCGCCAAGCAAACCAGCTGAGCCAGCTGGTCCCCGAGTTGAAGATATGACTGAGGAAGAGCGCAAGAAGTACTATGCCAAGCAGGAGAAGGAGCTTGGCAATGCGGCATATAAAAAGAAAGATTTTGAGGCAGCCCTCAAGCACTACAATGCTGCCATCGAGCATGATCCGACTGACATTACTTTTTACAATAACATCGCTGCCGTTTACTTTGAGTGCAAGGAGTACGAAAAGTGCATAAAGCAATGTGAGCGTGGTGTCGAGGTGGGTCGTGAGAACCGTGCTGATTTTAAACTGATTGCCAAATCTTTGGCACGCATCGGCAACACCTATCGTAAGATGGAAAACTACAAGCAGGCGAAATTCTATTATGAAAAGGCCATGTCTGAGCATCGTACTCCTGAGATTAAGACATCGCTTAGCCAGGTTGAAGTTAAAATTAAGGAGGAGGAACGTCAGGCTTACATTGACCCCGTTAAGGCCGAAGATGAAAAGGAGAAAGGCAATGAGTACTTTAAGAAAGGGGATTACAGCAATGCTGTCAAGCACTATTCGGAGGCCATCAAACGTAATCCCGATGATCCCAAATTGTACAGCAATCGTGCTGCATGCTACACTAAATTGGCCGCTTTTGATTTGGGCCTAAAGGATTGTGAAACTTGTATCAAGCTGGATGAGAAGTTCATTAAGGGCTATATACGAAAGGGCAAAATTCTGCAGGCAAGTAATTTAATAAAATGAATAAAACAGAAGTTTAAACGGACAAATATAATCTGTTGCTTTTAGGGGATGCAACAAACCTCAAAGGCTTCCTCGGCGTATCAGAAGGCCTTGGAGTTGGATGCCAACAATGCTGAGGCTATTGAGGGATATCGTCAGTGTTCCATGAATTTCCAACGCAATCCCCAAGAAGTGCTCAAGAATGCCATGTCCGATCCAGAAGTACAGCAAATCCTAAAGGATCCTGCCATGCGTATGATTCTCGAACAAATGCAAAACGATCCACAGGCAGTCAAAGAGTAAGAAGTTTATATTCGTATTCTATCAATAAATTTACCAATTTTTTTTTTAAATCCTTCAGCCATTTACAAAATCCAGCTATTGCTGACAAGATAATGAAGCTGCTGGAATCGGGCATCATACAAATACATTAGAATTAGCGCTATGATAAAGAAAAAACCAAACTAATCGCTTTACATTCAAAACACGCAAGAAAACACATTAGATCCGTTAAAATCCATATGGAAATTACAGCACTACTAAGCCGCGTTGTGCTTTGACTCAAAACCACTAAATTCAACAAATTATTCAATGAGCATCTCAACACTATACCGCTATGCCACCAATAAAAAGTGAAAAGTGATTGAAATCGATGAAATATCCACATAAACGTTGATATTTACGCAGACTCTGCTGGATAAGCAAGTGCCGTGGTTCAAATTTTCATACTTCATAAAATGCTGTAGCTTAGCTCTATATGAATAAGTCTTTGAACGTACAATAAATACAAGTCAAAGAATGGTAACACTGATTTTTCAAATTTTGGTTTTTTCTTTAACACAAATTTACATTAATGAGTTGGCCTTATTATTCCAAATTAAATAATAAATATTTTTCAAACTATGAAACATGTTTTTGTTTTTTATTACGATATATATATTATTGCCTATTTTCAAAATAAATATTTTTTATCAACCCGGTAAAAATACCAGCTTGAGTCTAAAAATACCGAACCCAATAAAAACTGGTCAGATTACGTTGCCATTATTAAGTGATTTTGCAGCAAGTGTTGAACACCGAGTGATGTTCGCAACATGCTATTCAGTGCCAGTTGAACGAAAAGAAGAAGAGGGACGAGAAAATAAAGAAAGAAATGGAGTGCTGATTGTGATTTAAATATAAATAATAATAATGAACTACAAATAAACGAAAGCATTTAATTGGATCCAATTGCTAAACGAATTAGAATCAAGCCGAACGATTTGTAAAATACCGATTCCTGCACGCTATTAATTGTTTTAACTATAGTGTGCTTGTCTGTATGCATGTGTAAATTTGATTGAGTGAGTGTGTGTGTGTACAAGTGTGTGTTGCCTCCGCGTTTCTCAGTTGATTCGCGAAATTGAGAATAAAAAGATGGTGCTCGGTAAATTGTAAGCGTGAAAATAAGTAATATATTTAAATACACCAAAATATTTTTTTCGGCTAAACTTCGCTGAAGAAAATAAACAGTTAATAAAATCGGAAACACAAGCATCAAATCAGAAGTGAGTAAAAAGAGGGCCAAAATAAACGCTAACCGCTTGCGCCTATCCGTATTCGTATTCGCATTTCAAATGCGTTTCGGGGGCGCTTGGCAACAAGCAAAAGCCGCTACATATACATGTACATGTACGTACATATGTGCAAGCATACATGGCTGTAACATGTACATATGTACGTATGTATGTATGCATATTAACCAGCAGCAGCAAACACTAACGTGACTGCATACATAGATATGTGTAGATAGTATAGATGTGATTTTGACTTTTCCTAAATTTTGGTTGTTTTTTTTTTTGGTTTTTGTCCTACAGTGCATCCCTCACCGCTGCACTACTCAACGATGAGGCCACAGGCGCCGGCGTCTATGGTGCATGATCCCAAAAAGGATGAGCTACGCGCTGCCCCGTGGTATTGGGGCAGCATAACGCGTGAGCAGGCAAAAAACATATTGTTTGGCAAGCCGGATGGAAGCTTTTTAGTGCGCGATGCGCAAGCAAAGGTAAGTTACAAAAACTACAATACAGTTACAGTTACAACAGCTCTCTCTCTCTTTCGCCTACTTATTGGATTAAACAGTTATTCAAATTGTCAACATACGAGAGTTTTTCTTTATCAATGAACTCTCTCTCTCTATCTGTTGTAATGAAAGTTTAAGCATTGATTGTATTTGTTGTTTGAACAATCTTATGGATTTGGACATAAACATTTTTGTGGCTTGCTTTGCATTTTAAATAGCAATCAAAATATTGTAATTTAAAATTGAGTCATAAAACACTCTGTTTTATGATTGTCTCACAAAACCGATTTAAAAATTTGATCCATTTAATTTACCCTTTAAATCCCAAAGCTATGCAATTAGTTAAAGTAGATCACAGTTCACAGTAATAAATAAATTTTGAATGCTTTTGCAGAAGGGCGAATACACATTAACATTGATGAAGGATGGCAATGAAAAGCTGATTAAAATCTGCCGATTAAAGAATAACAATTATGGTTTTGTTGATAACTATCAGTTTAGCACTGTTGTGGATATGATCAACTACTATATGGGCAATTCGCTTAAGATTTACAATAAAACGCTGGACATAACGCTCAGCAATCCAATAATCTGCCCCTACTATGATGATTCACAGCCCCAGGGTGATCTACGACTGTTAAGCGATGAATTTATACGCTGCTCCCAACTGTTGCTGCAGCAGGAGCAGGCACTCGATCAAAAGAAGACCTCATTCAATGCCATAAGAGAGGAACTGGCCGAAAAGAAGCTGCATCAAAATGCATTTGGCAATGCCGAGAATATGCTACGCAGTCAAATGACATTAATTGAATCGTTTATGAATAAACCGCCACCGGGTGCTGTCTCTGGTAGTGCAACGGGTGCTGCACCGGGCGCACCCGGTAGCAATACCCCGTTCTCACGTCAGGAGGTGCAACAGCATATGCGCGACAATTTGGCGCACATGTTTGATCATTTGGGCGTTATGCATACCAAAATGGAGCGTCTCAATCAGGATATTAAGTCGCTGAAAGAGGAGGAACAGCTGTTGGAGCGTCAAATCAATGCCACCAAGCCTGAGCTACAGGAACTGCAATTGCGCAAGGACAAGCACATTGAGTAAGTACATACTATTGTCCAAATTTGCGAACTGACGTCATATTTTATTCAAAACTGTTTCGTTTAACTCCATGCAAAAAGTATTTGCTTTGGGGGCCAAAACTGATTAGCGTCGCGTCAGCGCAAAATTTAAATGGTGAGAGGAGTTCAGTGGTTAACGGGGGTGTTTTGAGTTGACTCAAGTCAGTCAGTCAGTCAGTCAAATAGTCAGTCACACATTCGTTTCATGGCGAATGCAATTTTTCTGCCAGCAAAGGAATTTTAATGCTCCCCAAGAGTTTTGTGGTTCTCATTTTACTTGCAGCTATCGCTTTTCTTCTTCTTATTATTTTGATTTTTTTTTTCGTCACCCTGCTTCCTGCTTCAGTCCGCTTTTAGCTGGTTTGTTGTTGTTGTTCTTGAGGCGCTGACTTGACCGATAATAATAATAGAAATGAATGCTTTTTGTATTTTGTGTTGCCTGTTCGTATATTCGGCTTGCAAATGCGCCACTCTGACTGGGCTACGTGCTGCCCGCATGTAAAATATCTAAACATACATACATGTGTATGTATGTGTGTGTAGCTAATGATGATGCCTTTGCCTGGAAGCTCTGTAAACTGAAACGTTTATAAGCTAAAATACAGTGAATCGTTTGCCAAACTAACAATAGCAAAAGTTAAAAGCTATCATAGTTTTTTGACATGTTATTTTATAAGTAGAATTTTAAATCCTTTCCTGTTCAAAAAAGTTTCTTTAATTTATCACTGTTAACAGTATTATTAAGATATTTTTCCCAATTGCCAGGGATCACTGTTGAAGAAGAACAAACATAGATCCAACAATGCTCGTAATTTAAATCCGCCAACATAACACAAAAAAATGTTCATACCATAAGCATGCCCGTTGACAGTTTTACACGTTTTAGAAGAATGCCAAGCGAATTATTGAGAATCATAAATTATGCTCCGAAATCATAAAAAAAAATTATAAAAAAGACAGCTTGTCTTACTTTATGAATTACTTTGTTTAAACCAGTCTTTTGTCATTGTTCTAATAATGTGGCTTCGTTTAGTTAAACAGTTCGTCATCGATAGTGATTATGATGGATGGCTTAGAGTGATGATGATAACGTTAATCAGTCGAACCTTGAACCACTTAGTTTCCCTATCTCTAAAGCAAATTATCTCCTTTGAAAACCTTTTGTATCCCAGTCTTACTTCACATCTGTCTCGCTTACCTAGTACTTGGGAATGTTGCAAATATTATTATGTCATAGAATTATTTACATATATATTTAATTAAATAAATATATATATTCTAAGCTCTTTGTGTTTGAGTCAGTGATGGTCAATAAATTTCCCTTTAAGATTAAGTCAACTTATTTCTATTTCTTATCTATCTATATTTTTTTTGTTTTTTTTTGTTTAGTCTAGTCTATTTACTAACTATTATGGCCCTTATCTTGAAGAGACCCTAGCAACGGTTCTAGATTTCTTGAAAGTTTTGCAAAGAGTTTGTCATTGGTTGGTTGTTTGATTTTGGTATTGCGTTTCGGAGGCAGCTGCGTTCGCGTTGGCGACTCGATGGCTCTGGTTTGCGCATTGTTCGCGTCTGTACTTATTACCTTCCCTATGGGGCCCCCTAGATAAGGCATTATCTGCTGTCGTTATCTGCCTGCCGCCAGTCTGCTTGTTGTGCATTATTGTTTGCCAAGAGCTTACACATTTTTTTCTTTCTTTCATATCAATTCGCAATAGGTTTTTATTTTAATTAAGATTAGGCATAAACTGGCTACACGTACATTTTTCTCTCGCTCTTCCTCTCTCCTTTTGTATTGTATCTCTGTGAGAATTAGTTCTGGACACTACTTAAGCAAGCTCATTTCATTATTCATTATCTTAAAAAACCAAAAGTGACATCACAAAGAAAAAGCTGATAATTGTATTGAGATTGTTCGGTATGGTTGGTTAGAATGATATGCCAGCTTGTCTAGGCAGTTGATTCACAACAATTATCCGATCGATTTCACATTGATTTCATACTAATGGCTAATTCCTGTCGCAGGCGCCTGAAAGGCTTCAATCTAACCGATGATGATCTGAATGTCATACTGGAGGTAGGCTTTGACAAATGGCAGCATAATTTCGAGAAGGCCTCCAATCAGCCGCATCGCATCGAATCGCTTTGGTTCATCAAGGATGCCAAGCGGCACGATGCCGAGGAGCTGTTAAAGGGCGCGCCGACCGGCACATATCTGATACGAGCACGAGATGTGGGACACTATGCTCTGTCGATTGCCTGTAAGGGTGGCATACATCATTGCATTATCTATCAGACGGAGAGTGGTTTGGGCTTTGCGGCACCCTACAACATCTATCCCACGCTCAAGCATCTGGTGGAGCATTATGCGTGCAATTCGCTGGAGGAGCACAATGATACGTTGACCACAGTCTTGCGAATACCCGTACTGTATTGGTCGCAAAACAAACAGCATATCTTGGAACAGATGCAGGAGGAGCTAGAGCTCGAACAACTCGAACTGGAGCAGGAACAGGAGCGTTTGGCACAGGAGGCAACAACATTAATGCCGCCACCACAATCGGCACCCATACCAACAACACGATCACGTGAGCATAGCATCAGTGGCGGTGGCGGTGGTGGTGGTGGTGGTGCCGTTGCTGGTGGTACCGTCGATGCTTCGCTTGGAGGCAGCAGTGAAACGGAAACTCCACCCGCTTCAATATCGCCATCAAATTTTAGTACATCGCAATAGATTGATTGCGCGACTAAAATCTCTCTCTCTCTGTCTGTCTCTCCCCAAAACTGGCCAATCCATTTTATTTAATGGCCTGTCTTTTTGTCCAGAAAGTTAATGCCCTTCGATCTAGCTTTAACTCACTCAATCTCTATCTCTCTCTCAGATTGCCCCATCTAATGCTATCTCTCTAAACTCTATTACAAAACGTATATATATATACTATATTAGTTATTAATAACAAGAAACAAAACAATTTTTTGTGTGTGATGGAAATAACAGTTAAAGTCGCCCCGGGAAACAAAATATACAAAAACAGTTCAACTGTGTATATAAGAAAAGCAAAAAAAAAAAAAGAAAAGAAAAGTAAAGAAAGCCCCATTGCGTCGCGAAACAAAACTGCAAACGAAACAGAAACAAGTAATTTGGTGATCATGTTAATGTCGTTACTAAACAATATATATATGTATATGCGAAATCTTCATAATTTTTTTTTTTTTTGTAACAATGCATTTCGCTCGATATGATAAAGTGATATAAGGTCAAGCCAAACTGCTATTAAACGAAAGGAAACAAAACAAAAACAAATATTGGAATTCAATCCATTATTTAATAATCAACTTTTTCTTTATACATATATTTGTCCACAAATATTGGTTGAACTCGCACGCTGTGCGTTCTACGAGTCTTAAATCCGATTAAAATATATATATTTATGTATATATATATAATTCTTTTTGTCGTGGTGTAAAATAATTTCGTATATATTTTTTTGCAATTGGTTAAAATGTTAATGCGCAGATTTTGATAATCGGGCAAGCTTAAAATATATACATATACATATACCCAATTCGACCACCAAATTATTTGTTGTTATTATATATTAGCGAGTCTTAATTGATTTTGAAATAGTTCTTAAGGTTCAAACTTCAAAATACGTATGTTTATAGTATATAGATATATAGATATAGAAATCAGTGATCAGTTGTCTGTTGCTACTACTTATCATAAAATCATATATCTTACATTATTATTTTTTTTGCAATCCATCTATAGTTTAGTATTTTTTGTGTGTGTTTGTTTTCTCGTTTGTTTTGTTTTTTTTTTACAACAACATAACGAGTTAACTTTATACCTTAAATTAAACACAAAGAAAGAAACAACAAACAGCAACAGTAACAAAAGTGCAATCGGCAAACGAAACGAAACAAAACAAAAATTTACTTTTTACATTTGTTATTTATACAAAAAAAAAAAGACAAAAAAAAATGTGAAAATGAAAAGGAAACCGTTAACGGAATCTGCTGCAATATGCAAAACTTAAAAAAGCTTCAGTTCGTAATATATATGTTTGTATATATATATATATTTAGTTATATATGTATAACCCACCTGCTTTTTTTTATGCTCTTTCCAAAATCCCAAACCAATTTATTTATAAGTTTTGTGCAATTTGTATTTGTTTTTCGAGTTCGAGCAAAAAATGAACTAAGAAAAAAGAGTTAAAAACCCCTTTAAAAAGTTTGGAAAGGGCAACCAGTTTCGGTGTGCGCTTTCTGTTGCCAATTTAAACACGAAATCAATCAATCAATCAGCCCTAGAATAAGTCACTCTTCTTTTACTTTTAAATTCACTTCGTCTTTGTAATTTTCTGTATATGTTAATCCTAATTTAAAATAATATCTTAACTTTAAAATTTATATTTAACTCGTAATACAAAAATTAATTTCATGTGTTTATATTCTAATATGCTATAAAAAATATTAATTTTTATTTTCTAATGCTATGAGATTTCGTCGGATCTCCTACGTTGTAGTATTTTATAAGTTTTAAACATTTAGTATGTAAAAATGCGTTTCAAACAACATAAACAAAAACAAAACGAGAAAAAAAATAACCCTATGAACATTGTATTTTAAATTTGTATGATGATTTGTTTGCCATACCTAAAAGTTAGTTGAACAAGTTTGGAGAATGTCAAGTAAATGATAAAAAATAATAAATAATATATATATTAATATATGAAATTGCCTAATGGGCTGCATTTCTGGCGCTGTGCTAATGCCGACAAAATGATAACGAATTGCAAATTTGTTGTATTTTTTATATGAAATATAAATATATATATAGTATATACTTATATATGAGGCATATATGCATATGCAATGTGTTGTAGTTCTTAAGCGCTTACCTGCCACAATCGGTTCAACAAAACGAAACAACAAACAAATAATTTTTGTGAAGTAGATTTTAGAGAAAAGAAGAAATTAATAATATGTATCTATTTGTATTTTGTGTCTAAAACAGCAACAACAACAACAAAAACAACAAGTGTTCGTCAATAACAAAAATGTGAAAAAATAAAATGAAACAATAAGCAAAAGAACATAAATATGAATTTATTTTTTCTTTGTATAAAATGGAAACAACAAATCGCATATAAACACACAACTTGCGAATACATACTTAAATCTTTTTGCATGTAGATTTTCCGCTTCTCTGCTTTCAATGGAAGCAAGTTCGACTTCTGCTGAGCTAGGTGTAACGCGAGTAACCAAAGCAAAAGCAGGGAATAAATCACGCGCCCTGCACTGCCAATTGAATGGCCCAACACGAGATCGGCTCATGGTACGTGGTCCAACAAGGAAACCATTCATTGCATTGGCCAATGCATCATCACTGACAGCAATGGGTGAGTGTTTAATTCATAACCTACATAAGTACATACATACAAATATACATCACATGCATATGAGCTGTCATTTTGGGAAGTGCAACTCTCTTTTTTGTTTATTGATTTTTTAAACTTATGATTAAACAGGTAGATTCGTTTGATTTAGAAGTTGAAGATAGTTAGTAAATCAAAACAGTTTTTCATGATTTAATTTAAAGTAACAGAATTAAAAATACAAAAGAAAATGCACTGAAAGCAGCAAAAGAGAGCACGAGAGGGATCCTTGACTTTCCAATAAGAGCTTAGATGAGTAAGCTGTCAAACTGCGCGTTTTCTTCCCGATGCTCTAAGGCTACTTTTTCCATTAACTAAAATTTGAACTCAAAAAACAATTTTTTAATAAACAAAACATATTTATCATAAGTTGCTTTACTTTTAAAGTTGTTGAATTCATTTTATTTATTCCTTTGCGAAACTACTGCAGCTTGTGCAATTTAAATAACGCGCGCAAGAGTATGCTATAAATTTGTATAGCGCTCAACTGTTACCAGGGCTGCCACGAAAATGTGATAAAGGGGTAATTCAAATATAAATTCAGCATAAGTATGTATGCATATGCTTATTTGCATAAAATCAATGTTTATTTACTGAAATCCACGCGTATGTACAAATGTATTAACAATAGCTTGTAAATTGTTGACAGAACTTTTGCTTGTTCATATTTAATATAATGCGAGGCGTTGCCTTTTTATTTTGTTTGCAAGCCATGCGCCGCCGGCAATAAATGCGTATTGCGAGAACCCGCTGAGGGGGGCGAGATTTGCTCAAAACTGCGCAGTTGATTTTAAATCTATTTTTCCGCCGACTGGTCATTCAAATGTTTGTGTGTGTGTGTGTGTGTCTGTGTTTGTTTGTATAAGTTTAAAATATGTATCAACTGAATGTAGGTTATAAGCCACTGCCACGCGAATAGTTTATGATTCTCTCTAAGTAGTTGGCATTGTTGTTGTTGCTGTTGTTGTTCTTTAGTCTTTCTCTTTATATCATTTGCCGGCCGGTATTTACGAGCATATTCAACAAACGCCGAAAACTAAAAAAAAATTCAAGGTGAATTGCCGGAATTATGGCAAACATTTGTTATCTTTTTAATTTATTTTTTGCTTGGGTAACTAAATTTTTATTAGAAATGCCTTTCAAGGTTCAATAGCGGACAAAAAGTCGTTAATATTTAAATATGAATACTTTCAAGTATTTAAGATTTATTGCAAAAGTTTCTTAAGTATTAAAATATAAATACGAATAGTAAAATTTCAATCAATATGACTGAGAACTGCACATAGTTTGAACTATTAATAAGATCTTGTTAATACAACCAGGTTGCTATTGCCAGTTTTAGCAAACGTTTTGGCAGTAGCCGCTTACAGCTCAAGTTGGAACTGTTCCTGTTCTTCAATTTTAGTCGATTGTGTCTTCTGCACCAGATCTGTGGGCACGGGAACACACTTGCGGAAGGGTGTGCGGGGAGTACCACGCATCAAACAGCTGGGAATATTACTGGGTGGCGTTTGGCTCAATGGCGAACTACGGAGATTCTTCATAAAGGTACGTTCATAGATTAGCTTGGTGCCTGTAAGGAAATGAAAGAAACAATGGTTGTTATTATTTATTGCATCACACTTCGTGCAGTTGTTAAGACAGCTAAGCGAGAATATTTTAAAATGCCTTTAAGCTGATTCATACTAACTTAAATATTTAAACAACTTACCTCCGGGCGTAGTGGAGTAGAGAGTGCCGCCAGGTGTAGATGAATATACCTCCGGCATTTGAATGGGATCCGTTATGACAACCTTCTTGGTCTTGCACATGGTCAAGGGCACGGAATGAGAGATTGCTTGACGAGCAGTGGGTGATGCAGACATTTTGGTATTTGATTATGAAACGTTAATGTTACAAGTGTAAAGTCGCAATCGAATGACTTTTGTTTGCGCGTAACTGCGTTGTTGGTAATTGTTTGGCTTTGATTCCGGTGGCTTTATCAGCAATTGTTTGCTGCTTGAACACGTTTCCCGTCTGCTTTGCGAAGTCCAAGTGACATTCGATGGCAATGGGTCGCGGTATTTATACGCCCAGCTCTTCCTCTTTCAATCGTATAGCACGAAAACAAAACAAAGCCACACATACGCAGTATGTAGCGTCACTGCATTGAACATTAACACACTTACTCTCTCTTTCTTGGTTTTTCTCTCACCTTGTTCCTACTGGTGTTCTTACGCTCTCTCACCTGGTACTCGTGTAAAAATTGTTTTGCTTGTTTATGTTTTTACGTTAATTTGTTTTGCAACATTTAATTACAAAATTCTTTAGGTCAGATAGCTAAGCAGGTTAATATCTTGGATAACATTCTGAACCTTTCTAGTACAGAACGCAATTTACATGTTATTTTTTTCATTTTATGAAAGGAATTTGTTTGTTATTGTCGCCGTTGTTATTTTCTTTTAAGTAGTTTTTTATTGTTCGTTCCTTGCATACCAATTATAACCGCATAGTTTATTTTGGACTTGTTATTGTTTTTGTGCAAAGAAAGGGGCGTGTTTACAAAACGTGAAACTAATTATTTATAAATTAGTTATATAATAAGTGCATGTGTACTTAAAATAATCCCAAGAGATTTGTTAAAACTAGGTCAGATAACTAGGTTAAAGAATACTTTATGGAAAAATTATAAAACTTATCTATTTTTTTTGGCAAACCAGATGGATGCTATGTATGTACATTAATATACTTTATTAAACTTCGCCAAGACTTTGATTAAGTTTTTTAATGGGGCAAAACTCATTGATTCTTTTTCAGTATAAAATTGATCAAATTTAAAAAAAAAAATCAACGTTAAATATTATTAAAGCAGTATAGCAAGTATTTTATCAAAATAATTATATATTAGAATTTATTTATCAATGCCTTACACACCTTAAATTCTACAATTTGTTCAGCCTGTTTTATTTTAGTATAATATATATGCAGTGCATTTCTCGGAATAATTATTATTTTAATTATCAATTCTGCAGTAAATTCTTGAGTCGAAATGTTGTCATCAACGCATTTGGGATTTGAGAGAGAGAAAGGCTTAACTGCGCAGTAGTTTTTTTTTTACTCTCCCTTGAAAAGACATTTCTTCTCGTAACACAAATGCCGGCCGGCATTAGTATATACCGAAGTTCAACAAACCACCGCAAGCATATACATACATATTTATATGTGTCTGTATGTTTATCTATTTATACAAAAATATAAATTGAATATTCTCGCCAAGGTGAAGTGGAATTTTATTTATGATAACTCGGTTGGTTAGCTTTTGAAGGCTGTTCTCGGCTGATAAAATAAACAAATATAAAGCATATTGCTGAATTTCAATTATTAAAAGTATTAAAAATTATTTAAGATTTATTGCATGAGTTGCTTAAGAGCTACATAAATTATATTCAACTATTTATAGAACAACTTTCAGTCAATATGACTGAAAACTGAACAAACTTAAAAACTTATGAGAACTATCAAAATAAGATCACAACTAGGTTTATATGATGAATGAAATAATGCATTTTGGCAGTATGTATGCTTGGAATTGGGAAGCTTCCGGTTTTTTGCACGATTACAGCTCAAGTTGGAACTGTTCCTGTTCTTCAATTTTAGTTGATTGTGTCTTCTTAACCAGATCTGTTGGCACGGGAACACACTTGCGAAAGGGTGTGCGGGGAGTACCGCGCATCAAACAGCTGGGAATATTACTGGGTGGCGTTTGGCTCAATGGCGAACTACGGAGATTCTTCATAAAGGTACGTTCATAGATTAACTTGGTGCCTGTAAAGAATGGATAGTTATTAGTATAAAAAGTCATTGATTGTTGTATCAGAGACAGTGAACAGGTGATAAGACAGCTGAATGGGATTCTTGTAAGTTTTGTATGATTCACAAACATGTGCCATGTGCTTTGTCTCCGATTGTTATCACAAGTGTTTTTGTTTCAGTTGATTCACAATAACTGAAATATTTCATTCACTTACCGCCAGGTGTGGTGGAATAGAGAGTGCCACCGGGTGTTGAGGAGTAAACTTCAGGCATTTGAATGGGATCCGTTATGACAATTTTCTTGGTCTTGCACATGGCCAAGGGCAGAGCATGTGAGATAGCTTGACGAGCAGTGGGTGATGCCGACATTATGGATTATTGAATTTGTCTTTACTTTGTTTATTAACTTGCACTTCTTAAATCGTAATCGAACGACTTTTGTTTGTTTTAATTGCGCGTAATTGCGTTGTTGATTTTGTATTGGCTTATCAGCTGCTGGTGCTGCGTCTGCTGCTCTGCTATGGTTGTTAGCTGGTCGCTTTGCGAGTCCAATTGACACACAGCCGCCGCGGGGAGCACTATATATACTGCCTGCTCTTCCTCTTGCTTACGTTTGGCGAGCAAGCAAAACAAACTGCACGTTGTGCTCTCTTCATAGCGTGCTCTCGCTCGTACGCGAATTTGTCGTCAGCCGCCGTTTGTTGTTATTGTTTTTTGCTTATGTTGTTTTCTTCTAAATATTCTGCGTAGTACAGGCAGGCCGAGTGTTGTTGGTTATGCATATTTTAAATTTTTATATACTTAGTATATGTTTATTGGTTGTTTTTCTATATCTCGATATTGCAGCCCAGTCGGATCGACTCTTGCGTTGGTAGCAGCCTTGACGCTTGCGGCTGCGGTTTGTTTTGTTGACCGGTTCTAATCTGTTTATCTTTATTTTTATTTGCCGCTTGATAAACAAGAGTTATGTGGAAATACTCAACGCCCAAACAAGAAGAACAAGAATTTGAGTATCGATATCGCAATGGGATCGATTGCAGTATGATTCCATTGATGACTCACAAAAGCTTCAAGCAGTAAAAGAAACAAAACAAGTAACGTGCATACATACGCACATACATACATAAGTAATAAGCATAAAGACACGTTGCCTAGATAATTGTCTGACGTAGTATGAGTTGAGCATATCAATTAAATTGAAGCGGCACGAGTCACACTTAAAAGACACAAAATAACGTACGGGGGCGTTGTTGTTGTTGACGACACTTGACGCTCAACGCATGTTTATTCAAATTCAACGATTTTTTCGTTTATATTCGTGGGAAAAATTATTCGACGTAGTATGTTATTTTTTTTTTTTTTTTGGCTATTGGCCATCGCCTGATCTTTTGTGGCGTGATCTTTGGGTTGTAATAGCGCCACGCGTAGAACCTCAACGTTTATGTTTAGCTTATGTGGGACAATCTTACACTAAACGCCCACTCATCATCTATGACAGCTCAAGGTCATTGAAAGATAAGCCGCGTGAGTTAATTTATGATAAAATTTACTAGAACTGTGGCAAGGCCCTTTTCTACGTCCTCGTTGGTCTAAACATAGATCACATAGATCAGCAAAGTTCGACGAATTTTGTTTTTTAGTAAATCAACTGCATTTAACGACAACTTAATTGATTTTAATATCTATGTCGCTAAGTGCTGACCGCGAAGGCAAGGTGATAAACATAGGCAAACAGCCGCCGCTATATTTGAGAGAGTGAGAGAGACAACATATTTGCCGTGTCATCCAGCACGTAGCTCACACAAAAAACGTAATAAAAAGTACGTTTGCCCTACGTGCGGGCTCTAACATAAACCAGAATGCTTATGCTCCATCTCTTTTACTCATCGCTACTCCCGCTTATCAACCCCTCGGGGTTTAGAGGAAAACATGTTTTTACTCTTTTGTTTGTTTGTACCTGCGCAGTGAAAATGAAAAACATGGAAAATGCGTCGTGGGAAATTGATGAAAACGGGCCACAGGTAGCGGGGTCGTATCCCCTCCCTATGCAAACATCATCAACATTTTCATCAGCTTAATAATTTAAGAAGTGATTTTTATTTCGATTTCGGCTGATGGCTGATGAAATTGCACAACTCGGTTGCGGCAGATCTTTAAGGTATATAGAATATATTTATATAATTTTATATATAATCTATGAATGTTTATTTGTTTATTTATAATATAAAGAGCATCTTAATTTAGCTATTTGTATTCAATGCGTAGATAGTTTAATTTTGATTAAAGCGCTCTTTAAACAGAGAATAAACTTATTTAAAACAAGTCAATCGACAAGTAGAAAGGCATCATCGATGTCTCAATACTCTTTCTTTCAAAGATTTTGATCTGGAAATCTTTATTTTATGTATTATTTGTTTCATTGAACCAAAAAAATGTTTGTTGTTTTTAATTTTCAAAAGTAAATTCCCATATTTCATTATCACGGACATCGCACTTGAACTTATCAATTCAGACGTATTTTTTAACACAAGTTGATAACGTTAGAAAACAACAATAATGACCTATATATTAAGAATAATATGGTTTCATAGCATATATACCAATATTCCGCAGTGATTTGTAAAACAATCTAAAGTTCTATATTCTATACAAATGTGTCAAAATGTTTTCAAACTGCCGAGTACTTGCCCTGAGAAGGGTATTTGATTTGACGTCAAACCAAATAAACATACACACACACATAACTTCTAAGTGTATGCGTAGAAATCTGATGAAAAAAAATAACAAAACTTTTGTATATGATTGAAGATGAGACCGGCCCCAAAATGCGAAGAATTGAATCAGATGACTTAGTTGATTTTAAAAATAAAAAACAAATTTGCATATTTAGCACCAAAAATAAAAACAATATAAAACCAAACCAAAATAGACAAAAATACTATATAGACGATTTTAAATATATTTTTTGAGCATAATTTTAAAAATGCAAACTGCATGACTGGGGTTTTTTTTTTAATATAGCAGTGGTTTCCAGAAGTAACAAAAAAGTTCAATAGCCAAGCTGATAAGCTTTTTGTTTGTCGGGAATAATGCATTTTTGGCAAAGAAATGTAAAAGTAACTATGGAAATTCAACTTGAAAGCCTTCTCAACGATCAACGAACTTTTTTTTCCGAGTCCCATGAACTTTTATCCAGACTTGGCAGATTTATTGATCCCCTGGGAGAATAATGCTTGAAATCGATGACGATGTCTTGAATAAATGGTGCAACCTGCCTCTTTATTGTTAACTTTCTTTTTGTTGGTAATTTCTTGAGAATATTTTCTTCAAGGTTTTTTTTTATAAATGTGTGATACCATTTATCATGTCTATTCAAGCTTTCCAATCTTTTGATGCATTTCTTATACAATCATTTCATTGCCTACACCGCAATTGTATTATCTTGCATTGGTTTCATGACTATAAATTAATATATGTATATCATATTAGGTCTTTCCCAACAAGCTCTTGATAATATTTTACATAAGAAAATCTTACCGGTTTCGTTATCTATTTATAAATTTGTAAATAACGTCGCAGTATTTTGAAGAAGTCTTGATTATTTTACCCAGCCAGACAAAACGTGAGCCGTAATTGCTTAATGATAAGAAAGCACTTGATAACGCATCACCTGTGAAATTGTATTTAAAATGAGCAAAGCGCGCGTGAATATGACGCCATCTGGCGTTAAGTACTATGCAACTATCGACGGTCGCATCGTGTTATCGAGCTATCAACGATCTCGTACAATCGACCCTTGTTTATTTTTGGCGGGAGGTGTGCACACTTTTTTCGCCAGCCCAGGGACTAAAATATTTTAAAACAATTTTAAATACTAAGTAAATAAATTACAAATGGACCTTAACGATGCCGTGTTAACATGCGCGGTGAACATACAATGGACGAATACAGTGGGCGTAACAGGCCGTAAACTAAACTACAAAACGGCAACGTTGCGTCTCGTTCGCAACGATCTGCGTGAAATGTTTGTGGAAGTGACGCCCGAAAAGTTAAAGCCACTCAAATTCAAACTCAAAGACATAATGGTGCATAAGAAATTTATGGCCGAGGGCAAGGCAACATTTACATTCAAGGCCGAGCAGTGTGCAGTCTATTTGTCGAATGCTCCACCTGGAACTTTGATGCTCTTCCTCCGCACCATTTTCATCAAGATGAATGGAAGTGGCGATGGCGCATTGGATGAGGCAGTAATGCAAAAGAAGCTGCGCGAGCAGTTAATATCATCGAGGCCCAGCACATTTGAGGAGATCTCACCCGTGACAACGGCCGAAATGGTTTTGGCGCGTAAAAAAGCTGGTTTAATAACGCGTGGCACCGTTACCACCCCCTCCCCCCAAGCAGCCAAAAAGCGACGTTTCGAAGAGATGAAAACAGGCGGCGAGGACCGAGCCAGCGTGCCGGCTGCTAAGAAATTGTATCAGTCATCTCCCCTTGCCGGAGTAGAAACAGAGGATTCACTGCGTCTGAGCGAAGAGCAAATGGAGGTGCTGCGCGCCTGCACTGCTGGCAAGAATGTCTTCTTTACCGGCTCGGCTGGCACTGGCAAAAGTTTTCTGCTACGCAAAGTAATCTCTGCACTGCCGCCGGATGGCACTGTAGCGACTGCATCGACGGGCGTTGCAGCTTGCCTCATTGGCGGCACAACGTTGCATGCCTTTGCTGGCATAGGTGGTGGCGATGCAACCATGCAGCGTTGCCAAGAGCTAGCATCGCGACCCATGTCCGCACAAACATGGCGCAAATGCAAACGTTTAATCATTGATGAGATCTCAATGGTGGATGGACAGTATTTTGAGGTAAGTTGACAAGTTGTTTTAGAATATGTAGACGGAAACTAAGTTGGAAGTTTTTATAGAAAATAGAGGCAGTGGCTCGTCATATACGACGCAATGAACGTCCATTTGGTGGCATACAATTGATACTCTGTGGCGACTTTCTGCAGCTGCCTCCAGTTATCAAAGGTGAGGCAGGATCACAGCAACGTTTCTGTTTCCAGTCGAGTGCCTGGGAGCAGTGCATCCAATGTGTCTACGAACTGAAGCAAGTTCATCGTCAGTCCGATCCGGAGTTTGTGAAAATCTTGAATCACTTGAGAATTGGTCATGTCAATGATAGCATCTCTAGTCGCTTAACTTCCACATCAAAGCAAAAGATCGAAGGTAATGGCATTTTGGCCACACAGCTTTGTTCGCACACCAACGATGCCAACTCAATCAATGAATCCAAACTGGAAAATCTGGGCGGCGATAAAGTGCTCTTTCGTGCCGAAGATTCGGATGCGGGCTCGAGCAAGCAGCTGGATCAGCAGGTCCAAGCGCCATCCCAACTATTTCTGAAGATCAATGCGCAGGTGATGTTGCTCAAGAACATCAATATAGCCAATGGACTTGTGAATGGTGCTCGCGGCGTTGTGGTGCGCTTTGAGAAGGGTCTGCCGGTGGTGCGTTTCAAGAACAATCAGGAGTACACCTGTCGCCACGAGAAGTGGATCATCAAGACAGCAACGGGTGGAGTGCTGACACGTCGTCAGGTGCCTTTAAAGCTAGCCTGGGCATTCTCCATACACAAGAGTCAAGGATTAACGCTCGATTGTGTGGAGATGTCGCTGTCCAAAGTGTTCGAAGCTGGCCAGGCATATGTTGCCTTGTCTCGAGCCAAATCACTGCAATCAATACGCATTCTAGACTTTGATGCCAAACAGGTGTGGGCAAATCCACAAGTTTTGCAATTTTATAAGAACTTCCGAAGGCGTCTCATTGACACCAGCATGATACCCTTGGGACCTAAGAACAAGGATAGAAAGCCAGGAGATGCTGCCACTAGCGCTCTGGCTAAACTTAAGAAGAGTCTAATGAACAAACCGCTTGTATCAATTAGTTAGTAAGTCGCTTAATAACTTTGAAAATAACCTAAGTGCACTTTAGCTTAATTATCCCTTTTTTTTCTAGACAAGGCTTTTCATTTGGTGCTTTTAACTTTAAAACCTTTTCATTTAACCATAAGGAAAAATCATTCACATTCTTAACTTTTAAACGAAAAAACTAATTGTAATGTAGACAACGAATCTTCAATGCAAAGAGTAAATAATTTATACAAACTAAAAAATCAGTAAACATAAGAACAGTATTTTCTTATTTGAATTGATCCTGCCTGATATATTAAAGCACATTTCCACTTAATAACAAATCATTTCAATTTGTAATTTCTCTGCAGTTTGTGTGTATATTATATAAATCCTTTGCGTAGACTTTTTCAACAAATTTTTGTTTCAAACATGAAGTTGATATTTAAAAACAGTTTAATGTCCCAATGGATCTTCCTTCATGCCGCTGCCAACGGGTCCATGACGGCGTTCCCAAATCAAACGATGCTTCTGCTTCATATACGCTGTCTTGGCATTGGCATAACCGCCCAAATCACCATCTGTAAAGGAATTGAAAGGGTATACAAAATGCCAATAATTAAATAATACTAATTCAAACATACACTTAATGAACCAGTTTTCGGTTGCCTTCTCGTACTGCTCGAGCAGTGGCTTGCACTTGATAATGTGATCGGGTGCCTCGTATAAGGTGCAATCCTCGAATCGTTGTCGCAAAATATTCACAACTTCATTGTCGACCATGCGATCCCGACGAAACTGTTGATCGGCTTCGAAGCGGCATACGGCATCGTCCGTGTAGCATTGATCGATGGTTGGAACGCGACGGAAGCGCTGATGATACCAATTCGATTTCTGTTGGTTTGGTTCCACAATACTCTCTTTAACACAAAAACAAACAAGTAAATCGTCATGTAAACAAAAACAAAGCCGCATCTGATTTGAGGTTATGTTATTATGTAATTCCAAACTAAGTTTAGGGAGCAAACAAGCGATTAATGAGCTAGCAGTGCATGTTGTTGGATTCCTCATCCTGTTGCAACTGTATTTTGTTGTTGTTTTAAATGAACAACTTACCACGGAACCATGTAATGGGGCCATCAATTGCATTTTGCACGGATTGTGCAAAACTGGCCATTGGACTGCGTGGCTCTGGCATTTTTCTAGCTTCTTGGTGTACTGAAAATACACAAAAGTTAATTAACAGTTAAAGCTAAGCTTTTTTTAATATTGCACAAGTGGAAAATGCAGTTGAAGCAAAAATCAGAAATTATTACCCCAAATAAATCAGCAGCTATAAACGACAAACAGCTGAGAGCTGTGCAAGAAGATGCGCATTAGTGTGTGAAGAGTACAGATGTGTATGCATGCGCAACAAGGTGGCAGCGCTTTAATGTCTCATTTTGCGCGCAGCCAACTTCACTTGAACCAAAGTTGTGCGCACGATAACAAAAATATTGCGGTCGGTTTCGATATGTCGCAAGCATTATCATAAGCTTATTTTGTAGGCACATGTTGCTGAAACATTGAATCATCGAAACATGTGCAGCATGTGGCAACTTGCAATTTTTAAAGCAAAACTTCTTTGAGTGAGATTCGATTTAATGGTTGCCAAGCTGATATTATTGAAGTATGTACTTTCAATGAGCTCAAACATAAATAAACTTTAAGCTATGGTACTAATTTAAAATTAATTAATAACATTGACAAAGCAAATATTTATATTGAATTTAAGCGCGCTTTGATCTTGTTAATTTGAACTGAGTTTTGGCAAAGTCTCTCCGAAGAATCCATGCGTTTTCTCTCGCACGCCGCCAAAAAGCACAGAAAAAGAGCGAGAGAGGAACGCAAGTGCTTCAGAGTAAAAATGGTGGTTGGCTGCTGCTGCTGCCAAAGAGGCCGTTCGCCATTGTATCTGTAAGTTTGAAAAGAGAAAATATGCAAACGTTTCATTCTCTTTCCAATTGCCGCTTCGCATGGACGTTGACTGTGAAAACAGTTTTGTGGCGGTCGTCAGAAAGCTCGCACGTGCGAACGCGTAACGGCAAGTTCGCCCCAACAAACGAAGAAGCACCCGAAACAAAATAAAATAAAAAGAATAAGAATAAGAATAAGAAAAATAAAAATAAGAAACCAAAACGAAAAAGCTAACGCCGTGTATTTTGAGTGCAGGCATTTCGCGAATGTGTATGTAACGTAGATGTGTGAGTGCGTGTGTGTGTTTCCGAAGAGGAGCAAAGAGCAGTAAAAAAGTTCTAAATAAATATTCAATATAACGACAAAAAAGGCAAATCGTTAAGAATGCAAAATTATTTGCAAGCACAAGCAGCCGCAGCAGCAGCATATTAAAAGGCTACAACAACAACAAAACCAAGCAAATAATACAAAGTTTATAAATAGTGCATAAACAACAACAACAGCAACAACAAGGAGGCAAACGGGCAGCAGAGCCGCATTTTAAAGAATTGTCAGGCGGCGGCGTTCTCTGCCTGACAGCCGTTGTCGTCGTCTGCGTCTATGCGAGTCTGTCTATGCGAGTGAGTGTTACGTGTGCGTGCGTGTGCATGTGTGTGTGCGGGCCGGCGGTGTGTCTGTGTCTGCCGGCCTTCGTCTGCCTTGTCCGCCGTCAACGTCAGCGTCAGCGCCAGCCGTCTCTGTATCTTTATCTGTGTATCGCGTCGGTTTTTGCCGTCGTTGTTTCGTCGCGAATCCGTCTCGCTGTCGCTGTCGACGCTGTGTTGGTTAAAAGTAAAGAATACGTATGCGAAATTCAAATGTTGATAAGTGCAAAATTAATTTATGGGCAGCAAATTTAATAAGTGAATGCAGAGCGACAACAACAACAACAACAGCGCAACAACAACAACAAGCAGCCATCGTCATTGTCAAGTCAAAGTGCGCAAAAGTTTTCTCAAAAGCTGGCAAAGTTGTTAAATTTAGAAAAAAATAAAATAAATAAAAGAGACAAATTTAAATATTGCCTGCAACGGCATCAGCTGAGACGCTGGCAGAGAGGGCGCAACACGCGCGCCTCAAAACACAACAACAACAACAACAAGATAAAAAAGCTCTTTACAATTTAGCTAAAGAGAGCGCCGTCGGCAAATACACAAACGAAATGAATTTTTGCTGAAGCAAAATAACACAATTAATAATAATAATAATGCCGGAATTATACAAAAGTGCCAAAAAGAAATTATAATATTAATTGTTAAAATGTATGCATAATAAATATATTTAATTATTTAGACAACAATTGTTATCGATAAAGGAAAAACAAAGCTTTGGTTTAACATCGATAATTATGTGCAAGTAGAAAACGCAAGTGAACCAAAAAAAAAAGAAAAGAATAATAACAAAAAACCAAGCGTATTTTTGGATAGACCTACGATGACCGATTACGTGACGCCGGTTATCAGCAGCGTACTGAAAAAGTACCAAACGAGTGCCACAAAAAGTCTACAAGGTCCCGCTGTGGCACTAATCAAAAAAGAAATACCAAGCTCACCGGAACCCCATGAGCTCCTGCATCCACATGATCCCGCCCTCTCCGCAGTCACAAACGGCGATCGTTCACCGTTACAATATGGAGCACCCCTGCCCCCCGAACTATCACAGCCAATATTATCGCAACCGGATTCGGGTTGCGGGGATCTCTATGAGACACGGCTGGAGGGCAAAACAATTGGTTGTTTCTCGCTTGGCGGCGAGATGCGTTTGTGTCTGCCACAATTTCTCAATAATGTGTTAAATGATTTTACGCTGGAACAAATCAATCGAATCTTTGACGATTTGGGCATCTATTGTTCACAGTGTACACCGGATCAGCTCGTTGAGTTCAAGGCCGCCAAGATCTTGCCGTCGGATGTTAAAGCAAGTGGTCTGATAACGCGCACCGATGCGGAACGCTTGTGTGCCGCCTTATTGCATCGTTCCGATCGGAATAGCTATGTGCCCGTGGAGAGTTTGGCGAAGGGTGCATTGAGCTTTCAGGTGTATCACAAGTGCTTTGGCAAATGTGAGGGCATTTGTACGCCGGACATGTATTCGTATCAGAAGCCCACGTGCATTCAGTGTTTGGAATGCGATGGATGGTTCTCACCACAGAAATTTGTTGGACATGTGCATCGCAAATTTGAGAATCGCACCTGCCATTGGGGCTTCGATTCGCGTAACTGGCATGACTATCTTCATGTGGCGCTCGATGTTGAGAATCGTGAGAAATATCAACGCATTTTAGATCAGCTCAAAGAGGTCGAACTTAAGGAGATGCACAAGGCACAATGCGAACTGGATCATAAGAAACGAAAGGTAAGAAATGTTTATGTATAGTTAGTTTCTATTTAAAAAATTATATTTTGATAAAGGAATCTTTTTATTTAAATTCTTCTCATTCCCTCCACATTTACCGCCAATTAAATTGCAAACAAAAATGTTTATAAATACATTAAAATTAATGTAAACTTATTGAATTGTTTTTAAATCGTGTCCCTAACGCTTCTAAAACAATAATCAATATTTTTAGCAATTTTTTTTCTTCAGTTCTTTTCATTCTGTTCCACAATCCTAATTATGCGCATCTTCACACCTTCGGCTACTGCAGCGCCCACTAGCGGCGATTGAGGCGGCGCCATGTTTAGTTGTTACTGCTGTTGTTCTTGTTGTTGTTGTTGTCTTCTCATTCACATTTCGCATTCAATTCGATCTTCTTTAACGACATTCGTCGCTTGCGCGCCCGTTAAAAGCTCATAAAAATATACAAAACGGCAAGTCAAGCGGCAGACAGAGATAGAGATCTACAAAATTTGTGTGTTTTTGAGCACTCATAAAAAATGCGCAGCAGACAAGCATTCAAAATTATGTATGTACGTACATACTAAATTATGTATTAAAAATTTTATTCGTACACGTATTTTTGTTCCTCAAAATGTATTCTGTTTTTTAAATGCCAATGCAGTTTGCCATTGTTTTTTTCTGCAAGAGCTGCACCCAACAAAATTGCAGTTGCAGCATTTGTTAAATCATTTTTTTATTTTTATGCTTATTTAAACTACTTAATATTATGTTTTAACAGCGCACTCGAGTTGTTTTTTTTTGTCTGCAATAAATATCACAGTTTTTGGTTTTGCCCAAAGCTCTCTTTTGTTGTAGTGCAGTGTGAGTTGCGTGCGCTGCCTGCGCGTCTGCGATGACCGTGGCCAACGGCGCCATCAAAGACGACGATACTCTGCAACGGTAAATGGCGAATTGCGAATGTACCAAAAGAACGAACGAACGACGACTTGTCTCTGCTGACGTCTGTTTGCTGGCAAATAACAAATCTACAATGACGACGAGCGTTGATTATTCTTAGTTGTTTATGAGCGACTATTGTGAGTTGCCATTCATTCATCAAATCGATATAAAAATAATGTTGAGCGTAGCATCGCATTCGATATACTAATAAGATAATTGCTATGGCGATTTAATAAGTGATCTTCTTTTTCGGTTTGTATTTTTTGTGGGCGTCTTTTATTACCTGTAATATTGCAAAAGGAATATTATTGTTGATTATAAAGCAAAGGTTTTTATTTCTTAACTTTATTTTACTCGCACGCATTCTCTTAATAACTTAGGGCGTGCCAATATTTTTTTTTTTTTTATCTTAACTCTCTGTAATATCTGTTCTCGTTGCGCATTTTCTGCCATGTCATTGTGCTATGGCGTTTGAATGCGCCTGCGGCAAAAGCAACAGCAACGACAGCAGCCGCCTTTCGATTTTGCTGCTGCTGCAAAAAAAATATCTGCACCAGCCTCAATGTTAAAATATTCAGTAATATGTAATAATAATGAGACAAAAGGGCATGGGAGGGAATGAGATTTAAAGAGAGGCAGGGAAAGGTGGGTTTAAGGGGGAGCAAGGGCAAAAATAAATCGCAAACCGGTTGTCTGTTGTCTGCTTGTTGTGTACTTTGGTCATGGCTCCTCTCTTTCTATCTCTTTCTGACACTTGGGCCGCCGCGCAGTCGCAAAACAGAAAAAAATCAACTGCCAGCAGCGTTCGTTGCGCAAAAAAAGGAACACTCAAACATTATTTGTACCCATGTATGTATGTAAGTTTTTGTGTGTGTGCTTATGTATAAAACAATAACAAGCAGAAGCAGCAGCAGCAGCGTCGGCATCGGCATCGGCAGTTAGCAGACAGCGAGCTTGCGAGAGAGGGGCGAAACCAAAGAGAGCGCCCCACAACGAGCGCAGCATGCAAACAAACTTGCTTTGAAATGCCAATGAACGTGATAGACGACGACAGCAACAACAAAAGCAGCAACAACAACAGTAACAGCAACAAGAAGTAAGAGTGCTCTAGCCCGATATGTTAAATTAAGCTGATACCCTGTAGCTTAGAAATTGTCGAATTTACTACATAAATATTTTGATCTTTCTAATTAATGAATATCGATTGGTATTAATGTGAGATAGTCCGAAAGTAATCGAAAGCAGTTCTTATACATATATTCTCTTCTACGTTTATAAGTTCGCAAGTTTTCATCTTCGACCGTTTATAACAAAATCTACCCCTTACACAATATTTAAATGGGTAACGCGTTTAACAATAACAACGCCTGACGTTGTCACAGGGCGCAGACATTGACTGAGCAGTCGGCAGACCTTTTGTCTTCGTTGTTGTTCTTGTTTTTTTGCTGTTTTTGTTGGGTGGCTCTGCCCTTCGAAGAGTTGTCGCTGAGCTTTTATTGTTTTTCTGTGTGTTTCGGCGCCTGTGTGTGACTAATCAAGTTGGCAGCCCTCGCAGTCGCCTGTTGACTTTCGCTGTCTGTGCTCTCTTTTCATACTTAGTATTTTATTCGTATCCATTTTGCTCTGTTCAGCTGCTTACATAACCCAAAAGCGATTTTTGCACTTTGGTTGTCCATTAAGAATCTACGAGTCGCCAACAATAATAATGTTTTGTGGAGAATATCATGTTTTTGTTTTTTTTTCGCTCTCTCAAAACAAAAACTGTATCAACTGGTTTTGCTTATCGCTCATTAATTGACCGAAAAATTTACATACAATGCTTTAATCGCTGCGTTAATGCTTAAATATAAGTATGTGTATACATTTTATACAATACTTACAGTTTTTGTTATTGTTTAGCTTCAGTCAGTCAGTCTGTCAATCATGCAATTACAAATCATAAATCCAACACATAACACGTCCCAACAAGTTGTTGTAATCCCCATTTGGAAACGATTCGCTTTATCTTATCTCTTTCTCTCGTTAGAGGCTGATAGCTCAGCGAAAAGTTTTGCTGACCACGTTTTGAATTGTCAAAAACAATAATAAAACTAAAAAAAACAAAGAGCTGAGGAAACCAAATACATAACGTACTTCGTCAGGGTTTTTTCTAATCGAAACCTTTCAATGAAGAGCCGCCTTGATAAGATCGCTTACAAATCTCCTTTTCGAAGGGGGTAAACAATTTAGTCATCAGCTAGACACGTGTTTCGCTCTCGCTTTCTTTCTCTCTCTTTACACTCTGTAATTAATTTAAGACTAAATCAGCTAATTGTATTGTCATGAAGAATTGTTTTGAACTTGATGAAAAAATAGTTTTTAGTTTAGTGGAGAAATTTAGTCGTAGTTCATTTATGTTTTTATATGTTTTATATTGATTTAATACCTTTTAAAAGAAACATTTATATTTTTGATTTCTATGAAGAACTTAAAAGTTATTAATATATTTTTCAATTGCCATTTTGTTTTATTACATATTTTTTTAAAACTTTTTTATGTATTTTTTAATAACTTTACTAGACCGCATCATAGAAAGGTGTTCTTTAATGAGTCTTTTCCTACGCCCACTAAATAGCTTAGATGCATTTATTATTATTCTATTCGGTCCAAAGACTGCTGTTCTACATATTTATACTATTTATTATATACACACAGACATAAAATATTATTCAGATGGATTGTACTAGTTTGCATACGATTATTAACCCCAAAAGGATTTGCTTCGCTGAGCTTGTTGTGTGTTGGCAGAGCTGACAGTTGGCCGATTTGATAAGCGCGATAAGCCACAAACACAGAAAGAGACAGAGAGAGATAGAGAGAACTTGTTGATCTAGTAGAAAAAGCCGCTGGCCAGTCTTGGGACCTCCTTGGATCATCATCATCATCATCATTAAGCTATGTGATGTTGGTTTTTTGTTGTTGTATTTTTATATGATAAAACTAAAAAGTAAAGACAGACAGCAAATGGCAAAGTCGCTGTCTGAGCTGTATTTGAAGTCTTTAAGGTGCAGCCGGTTCTAGGCTTGGGCCTCAAGTACAATCTATGAGTACTAAGTAGTAAAAACACAGAGAGAAAAGAATTCGTCGATATCTAAGTTAAGTTTAAGTTTAAGTTTATATAGAAAACTTATCAATTAAGTACAAGAAACAACTCTCAAGCATTCAATATATTTCCAGATTTGTGTCAGAATATTTTTAAGCTATAATATTTAAATTTTCTCAGTGCACTTTTCTATCTATTCATATTTCTTTTTTTTTGCATTCGTCGGCGCCGTTCTTGTTGTTGCTGTTGTGACAGGTGTGTGTGCTTGTGTGTGTTTTGGTGAGCTTTTTCCTAGGGTCTCTATCTCTCTCTCTCTTCATCATCACTAAGTTGCTTTTGTCTCCCGACAAACGTTTTATGCGTCGTTTATCGCTGATTTTATATCTAAATAGTTTTTGCATGTTGTTGTTGTTGCTTTGCCTCAAGCCAGACTAAACCCAGACCCAGACCCAGACTTTGACTCTCTCACCCTCTCTCATCCCGTCTCCCCTCTCTCATTCCACTTAGTAAATGTTTAAAAATCATTCTCATGTTTATTTAAATTAAGCTAAAACGATTTAATTTGAACGTTCATTTTGTTGTTGCTAATAATGATATTTGGCATGCTGATTTTGTTGTTGTTGTTGCGTATCGTTTTTCAATTGATTTGAGAAATTTATGTTAATGTTTGTGTTTGTGTTGTTTTTTTTTTTTCATTTTATTTGTATTTTCTAGCACACACAAATTAGTGAAAATATTTAAATAAACGAAACGTGTTTTAAATATTTTTTTATATTTTTTTTCCTTCGCCTCTTCAAATGTGAAAATTGTTATGTAAATATTTTGTCAACAAATCAGAGTTTGTTGTTGATGTTGTTGCTGTTATTATATTGGTATCGTTAGAAACACTGCGAGAAACACTTGATCGTAAGTTGATGGTCGTTGATTAATGTGAGAGACGTACTATAAAGTAAATAGTTTTGAGTTATCGATTTTCGATGAGTTTTGTTTATTTTTGATTGGTTGATTTAGTAAATTAATTTGTTAGAAGGAAGAAATTAGAGGCGGGAGCTGTAAATGGTTAAGTTCTGAATGCTTAAGATTGAAATAGATATCTTATTTCAGATTTAAACTTATTTATGTTAAGTATACGACGTGTAGTACAATTCAATATTGAAATCAAACGCAATTCTAATAATATTTGATTGAGTTTGCCTTTAAGTTCCAAAACTTCGGCTGATAAATGACAGCTGCATTCAATAAAAATACTTTTAAAATATTTAAAAACAAAAATAAAATTTTATTACGTAGCCAACTAGTTGTACCGTGATCTGCCCAATATGATTTCAGTCGTTAAAACTGTGTACTTTAAAATATTTGTAAATATATATATATATTTTCCAAACAAAATATCGCTAATAGGCAATGACCTCGTTTTAGTTATTATTGTTATTGTGCATTACAAAAAAAAAAAAATGTGTTACAAATGTTTCAAGCTTTTGAAATTTTATGTGTTTTATGTAGATTAAACATATTTATAAAGTTTATAATTGAATCTAAAGCTAAAGCTAAGCTGATAACAAATTGTTGTAGAAGTTATATATATATATATATATATATATATATATATATATATATATATATATATGTATTTAGTACTTGTAATGATTAAACTCAACTTTTGTGCGCGCTTTTGCCTTGTGTTGATTTTCTTATCTATTTACCTTCACAGTCTCTCTCTCTCTCTCTGTCTCTCTTCTCGCTTATCAACTTTGCATGTTTGCTTTATCAAAGCGGCACATTCTCTTTTCTCCACAATCTTTTGACTAACCGGGGGCAGCAACTTTAGCACCACGTCTAAGCGTTGTGTGTCGTCTTTTCTTCCGCGACAGACGTGACAGAATTTGCATTAAAAGCAAGAAAGAAAGAAGAAAGACGCAACGCGGCGCGGCGCTATCACAAATCTTTCAAGCTGTGGCAACATTTCAGTATGATAGCGATATCATAATGATGATGATGATGATGGTGATGATGTTGTTCGTGTGTGTGTGTGTGTGAGCGAGTTGTTTACAAGCGATTTCCTAGTGTCATTTCCCATGCTTGGCCAAAGAGTTGGAGGCAAAACATTTCCGTCTGTTGCAAGCAACTCCATACCACCCCCCGCCCCCGCCACCGAACTCTTCTGCTTGAACAAGTCTTAACATCTCGACAGTTTACACCTGGCTCTGACTTGCTTCACTGGTTCTGGTTCTGGTGGAGTTCTTGTTCTTGTTCTGGTTCTGTCTGCTTTTGGATCTTGTTTTTGTTTCCTTCCTTTATGATATTTGCTTAACGGTCGCCAAAGTATCAAAAGTCTTCGTTCACCTTTCGTCTAGTACGGAAATCTCATCTAACTATTCGTCTGTCTTTCTGTCTGTCCAACTTCATCGGCGTCTTGAGCTCTTTAACAATCGGATCGCTAATTGCCTTGGCCAATTGAATGTCCAACAAGCTACTTAAAAACAACAATAATAATAATGCCATACTTTATTGTTGATAATTGCTTATTAAATGATATGTATTTTGTTTTGTCTTTTTGCATTTAAGGCATAGAAATGCGATAAGAAAGAAACCCAAAGCAAAACTCTTTATTATTACTACTGTTTTTTTTTTTAAAGGAATTTTCGTTAGAAATGTTTGGAGAATTTTATAGATTTTGTTATATTTTTTTATCAGTTTGGTTTTCCACCTTTCTTCAAAAAATTTAGCATTTCTTACTAGAAAGAGAATTTTCGATAAATACTCATAGATTCTCATCAAAAATATTCTGGAATTATTTTTTTGAAGTACTTGTGACAATAACTTTCCTAAAATTTCAATGATTTTCAAAAGCAATATAGTTTTAAACCAAATTTATCAATATTGAAACTAATCGAATGATTTTTAGTTCCAAATTTCATCTTGATTTCTTCACAAACTAAAAAATGTTTGATTAGTTTGCGGTTCTTTGCGAGTTGTCAAATCTTGATGCCAAAAACAAAAACATTGTTAATGCAGCTTCTAGTCTTTGGTTTATGGTTAAAAATATAAAGATAAAACCGGTTGCCAATGTGGTTTCAATCGATCGGTTTACAAAATATTAAGGTTTGTCTCTACCTTTTTTGCTTAACTTTGAACGAATTTTGAGTTTTGAGTTTTTGTGCACTTGTCAAGACAAAAAAATATATATAAAATTGATTGACAGTTCGTCGGCCGTAATGTGAGACTTTGACATTCGCTATTTATTGTTGTTTTTGCTGTTGTTGTTGTTATGGGGCAAACAGCAGCTGCTACTAGTGTTAATGATGCCACACCCAATCACCCCAACCCCTACATCCCTGACTGTCTAAATGGATGAATCTCTAGTCAAAGTTGTTCTCTCTCTCTCTATTTTTCGCTCATTCCATAATCTTGACTTTCACACGCGACAAACAGACAATGATTGTTGTTGTTGTTGTGGGTGTTTTGAATTTCAAACGTTGGCTACTCGTGTTGAGCATCGAGCCAAAAAGCCGCCGGTCGCAAAAAGAAATTCTAGACGTTTTACACGTCAAATGTGGCAATTGTTGTTGCCTCTTGTTGTTGCTGTCGTTGTTGTTGCAGTGAGTGAACATTGAGCCAAGCTAGACAACAACAGCAGCAAACAACGACGTCAATTGTAAATTTTCGCGCGACATGGCGGCAAATGCAACATCAGCGCAACAGTAACCAAACTCGGTATGCCCGCCACCCCCGTCCCGCCGCCCACACTGCTTCACACAGGCAACACCCTCTTTCTAGGCTGGTTGTAAATGATATTGTCGTCATACACACACACACACACACACACACACACACACATTTGCATAGTGTGCCGCTGTGTCAGTTATGTTGTTTTGGTGACGCCGTGTAGATGCCACAAAATGTAATGCCCCCAAGACACCAACAACAGCAACAGCGACAGCTGCAACAATGACGCCCCGTATATACTAACTTACTAACTAACTAACATTTGCATAAGTTAGTTACATACTAAGCATGTTTATAGCTGCTTACTTATGCCCACAAATTTGGGGCACATTGAATTGTTTAGCTTTGGCTTTAGATTGATGGAAATCAACAACAAGATTTAAATCTGATTTTTTGTTAATAATAATAAGATTTGAAGATTAAATGACTTTTAAGAAAAAAAAAAGTAATAAAAAATTAAAAATTAAATAAACAGTTGGTTTAGTACTGAAAGAAAATTATTTGAAGTAATAGCTTATGTTTAAAGCAATTTTAAAAAAATTTTAACAAACAATCTAAAATGAAGCTTTATGGTTTATGTTTAACTTAATATAAACGTTAATTTTAATTTATTGATTTTTGTTATATTTTTTATTAGTTTTTCTTATGGGGTTTTTGTAATGGATTTTTGTAATCAATAATGCCAGTATTTCTTACAGTTTTATCCCCTCAAAGTGTTAACTTAAATTGGTTTGCCAAAGAGCATTTGAGCTTCGTATTCTTTCTTCAATTAGTTAGTTAATACCTCAACTCTTTAGGGTTGTCGCAGGCACTGAACTATAAATAAATAAAAAATACCAACACTCGCATTGCGGCTGGCTTACATTGTTACCAATTGCCGGCTGGCTCATTCTCTAACCACCACAATCACCGAAAAGCCACCTCAATCCCCGCAAAACAAGCAAAAGCAAACCTTCTGCCTCAACAAGCTGGCCCAACGCCCAACGCCCCACGCCTCCCTTTTCCCATTTTGTACAGAGGGCTTTGGTATTTTTTTTTTTTTTTAATTGGCGCACGCAATTTGCGCACATAACCTCAAAGTGTCTGTCCCACTCGCCACCCTCTCCCCACTCAACACCCACAACCATCTCACCCGATGACGTTGATGCTGATGCTGATGATGATGCTGATGATGATGCAGTCAATGTCGGCGTTTGTTGGCGAATGGAAGAGGGTCAATGGGGGGAGGCACGCGACTCGCGACTCGTCTAATTAAATATAAGAAGCTGACAAGGCGTCGCAAGAAGACACCAAAATGAGGGGAAAGAGAAGAAGAGAGTGGTAGGAAAATGTGGGGGCAGAAACGGCGGTGGCTTGAGAAATTGTAAAAAGGTTAAAAAAAAGACTAAAGAAAATTATAAAAAAAATATATATATAAAATTTGAAAAATATTACAAAAATAAAATAAATTATTCTAAACGAATAACAAATTTTTCTTGTGTGCGGTAAACTTTTCAATATTTTACCTTAAGTTTAAAAAAAATTTATCATAATATCATTAAAATTTATTTGTTTCCATAATAATATTCATAATAAAAGCTAAGATTCTTTGCTTTGTGGCTTAAGAATTTTCTAACTGTTATTTTTGTTCAGTGTACTATTCGCTGTATTTTAAAAAACAAAACGTGCTTTTAATATGCGCATTTTAACTAAACTGTTGTTTTTTTTGTTATTATTTATAGCAGATGCATTTTGTAGTTGTAATTAATTAAATGTTTGACTGGCTTTTTGTCTTTCTCTTTCGCTCGCTCTCTCTCTATATATCTCTCTCTCTTTACGGAAATATTATTGACAAAAGCGAAGCAAAGCTAGCAACCTCTTTGCCACCGCCACCCCACCCAACCCCTCAACCAACCCTTGGGCACTTGACGCACATGAGCAATTTGTATTGACTTTTTACACGTGACAGCCAACAACAAAAACAAAATACACACACACACGCGAACACACTCTACAAGTTGTTGTTGTTGTTGTTGTTGGCCATGTGTCTGGGCTATTTTTGTTGTTGTCGAATTGCGCTAACTGGCTTCTGGCTGAAAGTTTTGCCCTGAAAGCTTATCTAAACGCTCAAAGGTGTTGACTTTGTCTGCTTCTTCTTCTTCTTATTTTCAACTCTTCATCATTATTATCAATTATTTGTTATCATTAATAAAACATTGCACTTATTAAATTGCCATTTTGAACTTGATTTGTGCCAAAAACTTTTATTAGCCAAATTTGTAGTTTTTCATTGTTTTTGGGTTTGCACAAAAACCGGTTGCATGCAACAAAGGCAAGTTTTGGACAACATAATTTGGGCTTTTAGTGCAGAGTTAAAGTTGGTATTTTAAAATTACAGGGTATTTAAGAGTTCATAAGTGGGATGTCTTTTTACGTTAAAAGTTTTTTAATTACTGCAAAATACTTTAAATATTAGGGAAAAAAATAAAAATACATATTTCCTTGCAAATTTTGTTGTAATTATTTTTTGCATTTCATGTTATTTATTTTATATTTCAAATTTTATAAATTTTTTAAAATTGTTTATAATTTTTTTTTGGTATTTTTATTTATATTATGATGTTTTATTTTATTTATATTTCTTAGTTTCATTCATTTTCTCACAACTTGAATCACAAAAGAAGTATAAAGTTCTTGCTGCACGTGCTACTAACTAACATCTAATTGCAGCGAATCATGTAAAACGTTGCATGCAACATTGTTGTATGTAGTAAATAAACGTAGGTGCAATTTATATGCAATTGCAACTGAATGTGGCAGCTCAAACTTGTTGCCCATTGCCATGTTTAACCAATTGCCGCAGTCGTTTGCTGCTATTGTTGCCTGTTGTTGTTGTTGTTTTTGTTGTTGGCCTGCCACGCCTCCAAATGCCGCCTACAGTTGCGTCTCAATTATGCCAATTGAAGTTTTTGTTACTTTTTCGTGTGTGTGTGTGTGTGTTGCATGCGCCATGACCTTAAAAAGGCAACATGGAAATGTCTGCTACGACTATTTGTCTGTTCGTTTGTCTGTCTGCCCCACTTGCCACCAATTGCTGCATGCCTGCGCCCGGCCTGCGCATGGCTTGGCTTGCAGCTGTTTGATGTGCGTCTGGCGTCTCGAGTTATGCAATTCTTTTAGTAGTTTTGTTGTTGTTTTGTTTTGTTTCTTTTTTGGTTAAAAATATTTTAAGTGGTTTTGGCCAAACATGCTAAGGTTAGCCCCCAAAACGCATTTGACCCACTAAACAGCAATTTTTGGCCAATTTTTTTCCTTCTAACCATTTTCCGCCAAGTTAATTACAACAGCAGCAGCAGCGAGCACATTTTTGTCATTTTCCTGAGTGTGTGTGTGTGTGTGTGTGTGTGAGTCACAACCTTGCCAAAATCTCTTTTAGCCAAAACAACCAGCCAACAACTGCATACAGCCAACAATTCATGCAAAAAACTCTTCAAAACAAAAATAAAAAGAGATGGAAATTCCTTTGAAAAATTTAATAATTTTTCACAAATATTTTTCGTACAAACAAAAAAAAAAAAAATGCACAGACATCATATAGATGTGGGCGTGGTCACAAAAAAAGACGGCAACAACAACAAGCGACAAACAATTTTTTTTTTGACTGCCAACAAAAGAAAATTTGTATACAAATTTTGTTAATTTTGTTTTTTTTTTGAAAAATGTGTCAAAATTGCAAACAAGCAAAATTTTTGTAATTTATGAGAATTTTTGCTTGCTCTACGTTTGGGCATATACGAAAGTTGCTGCAGTTGGGCTAAGGTAAAAATGTTAACAAAAAATCAACAAATACTTTTTTTTCTACGGAAATTCATACAAAAATTGCTATGGAAATTATTTATTATTTTTTTTTTAAATCAATTCTTAAATTCTTGCAAAAATTTCTATGGAAATTATTATTATATTTTAAATTGATTCTTAAATTCTTGCAAAAAAAAAGTTATTTTGCTTTGCTTGATTTTTTTTCGTACTTCTTTTTAGACAGGATGTATATGTATTTTTCTTTATTTTTTTTTTGACATTTTTTTCTTTTAATATTTTGTTGTTGCAACGTTTGTCAGCAAGAATTAGCTGTCGTCGTTTGGCAACGTTTTGTGGTCTTTGATTTTCTTTTTGCTTAAAAATAAATCAAGTTTAACAAGCAAAACACCAACAACAAGAACACAGCTCGTAAGCGAAAGAAAGAGAGAAATTGCGAAATAGATTAAAAGGCCTACAAAGCGAGTACATACCGTTCTTGGATAGATCTATCTATCTATCTATGTATCTAACTTAACTATGCACACATACATATAACGTATACGTTATCTTTAATTACAAAATTCGCTACAGTTTTTCTTTCTTTTCTTTCTTTGCATTTATCTTTTGATCCTTTATGTGCGTGTTATGCTTTATCTATGGCAATTTGCAATGCTTTAAGCGCTGGCAATTAACCCATGCACTCCCCATTTTCGAATGTTGCAACAACCCTCTTGTTGTCTTCCCCCTGGGGGCAAATGCAAATTTTTAATGCTGAGTGATTGCAACTGCAGCTTTTTAAATTTTTAATTGCAAACGCATTGCAAATATTGACAAAAGTGCGTGACACCCTTAAGCTGCCCCAAAGTGTACCGCCCCCCACATTTTTAATTTTTTTATCGCCCCGACCTAAGACAACCTGAGAACAAAGTGCTCGCATGACAACACCAACAACCCCAAGGCGGAACATCTTGTTCTTCTTCATTCTTATACAACTTCTTCACACACACACGAACACTGACAAAAGCCACAAAAAGCCAACCCCAAAAGACAAAAGTAAATTGCGTTGCTTTTCAGTTTAACAGAAACGAAAAAAAAAATATATAGAAAAACATGCGTAGAGCAAAAACAAAGCAACACCTTGGAAATGCTGCTGCTGCTGAGGGGTTGTTGCTTGAATCTATTGTTCACATCTTAAGAAAAGTAGAGAGATATATATATATATGTATTTTTCTTTGTATGCGTCGTTAGCTTAGAGGGTCGTTTTCAGTCTTATTAGATAGCAAAGTTTGAAGATTGCTTGATAAGAGATACTATAGATAGTAGTATGTTAATTTTATTTGACCAAACCTAACAAATTTTGTGGTTAGAGAAAAATTAAGTGTTTTGTACTATAACAAGATAATTTTTCAGAGATAAATTCTTACATATAACAGAAAGAAATAAAGTAACTTTTTAATACATTAAATAATTGTTACCTAAAAACGGTTCCAAAACAGAATGTGTTAATATAAACTTAATATACTTTTATTGAATTTTATTTAAGATTAATTTCAAGAACGATTTTCACTAATTTCCTTTGTTATTTTCTTAATATTTTTATTCTTTAATCTTTTTTTCGTTCCATTCAAGATGTTTATTATATCCTTACCCATATCTCTTTCAATATAAAGTTGATTTCTAATCAACATAAATAAATACTTATACTTCTTTTTTTTGACATTCTCATTAAGATCTTCGACTTTTTGTCAAACTTTAAGATTTCACCTCGCCTTTGTCACTTATATCATTTTCTTCATAGAGTGTCCTTTGGCTTAAGGCATTTCGCTCTTGTTATTGTTGTTGTTTATGTTGTTGTTGTTGAGGTAGAAGCTTTTTGTTTTCAGGTAGCCCGAACGAAGTGCGTTACGCAGTTGAACCCCTCAGCATTGTCCTCTTCATCATATGCTGCTGCTTCTTGTTCTCCTTCTCCTTCTTCGTCCTTCATCAACTCCATATACTCCTGCTTAGCTTAAAGTTCATCAACTTTTCTCACCCCCCCCCCCTTGCCGTTCTCTTTTTTTTTTTGCTTTTTCCGCTTTGCTTTGAGCATGTCGAATTTATTAGATTTTTGCACTCGTTTTTAGCATTTTATCCTCACATGAGATCTGCACACACACACACACACAGACACACATACATATAGTGGCCCCTGAGTTGTTAGGCGAACCCTAAAGGCTGTTACTCTTCTTCTTTCCTGGTTTTCCCCTTAACAAGCCAGCGCTGCCAGAGTTTATTTTTTTGCGTTAGACCAAATGTTCAATAAATGCGACTTGGGCAAATTGCTAGAATATCCTTGAAAGGTTAACGACTTTATTCATGCAGGACATGATGACGTGGCTGAACCTGCTGCTGCTGCGGTCGCTGCCCCTGGCCGCCATCAGTCGCTGCCCTTTTGCCTTCGTTTTAGTGTTGCCATACAGTTCAAATGCAAAAAACTGCTAGAAGTTGTATAATTACATGTTTTGTAGCAGGCAGCTTGTGATAGAGTGTAAAAGGTGATGAGAATTTTCACTGCTGCCTAATTAAATTTTAATATCTTTCGCCAAAAAAAAAGCTAAATTAAACGGAAAGTTGTTCAACACTGCTGCTGCTGCTTAGGAAAAGAGAGAGAGAGAAAGAGCGAGAGCGAGAGCGACCCATTGTTATTTTGTTCTTCTTCTTTCTAATACTACTAGTATAACGAACCTCTGCCACGCTCAAGTTCCTTTCAATGACAATGCGTTCGTTTCTCCGTTTACTGTACTTGTTGTTGTTGTTGGTTCTGCCAATTGCGAGGGGCAGGCAACATGTCGTCATCAAAGTTTTGCAACGTCCTCCATTGCCCTCCATTGCTCGCTTGTTGTTCTTGTTCTCATCAAATGCCACTGCTGCTGCTTTGATTCCCTGTTACTTGCTTGCTTTGCAGCTCCCCTTTCTGCTGACGTGGTTTTCATTAGGGACCCGCACCGCACCAAATCCTTTTTTATGTGCATGTCCTAACTGCGTGATGTGAGGTTATGTCTCGCTGGGGGCGTACACATTTCATTACAATACAACTTCAACTTTAACTTCAACTTGCACATTTTCAAAAAACTTGGAATTGCTGCAACTGCAGCTTTCATTTGGTAATCTCCAAACCAGGCAACGAACGAAGCCAACTCCTCCTCATCCTCAACTCTCATTAGAGATGGGCTCGTGACAAAAGTCACGTTAGTTTAAGGTTAGAATCGAACTTTACTGGGAAAAGGTTTAATATAAAAGAAAAGAGAAATTATAAATATTTTTATCAAGTTTGGAATCTTTAAAATTTTTTTTGATATTTTTTCATCACTGAAAATGCAAAAGTACTTTTTTATTATTCTAAAATCATTTGATGATCAATTATGAACTTTTTCTTCATCGTTTCTCATTGAATTTTTAATATTTCTTTTTACTACTGAATGAATCACAATATGTAAAAAAAAAAACAACTATTAAATAAAACGATGGCATCCAATGACTAATCCTCATTTCCGTAGACCTTTACGTACCTTTTTTTTGCGAGCTATTCACCTTTTTAATACCCTTCTTGTTAATTTATGCTGTGTTGAATGAATTTTGGACGATTGAAACAATTTTTTAGTTAAGAATTTTATTTAATGTTGTTGATAATAAAAATCGACAGAAATGTGTCAAGCTAAAAGCATTAAATGCTGCGTAAATAATGTTAACTATTAGTTGTTATTGTTGTTTTTGTTGTTGTTGCTATTTGTATCTTTTGCCAGCTGTGAATTTAATGGCGACGTCAACGTCGTGTTTTTGTTGTTGTTGTTGCTGCTACTGCGAATTAATGCCGCCAACATAAATTATAATTTAAGACAATTTTAATTAAAACATTTCGTTTTTCATATTTACCTTCTAAGAATGAGAGAAAAAGAGGATTCAGTAAGAGAGAGAGAGAAGACTCTCTTCTCTCTCATTTTTTGCCAGTTCTTTCATTTTCTTTGAAATATTTAGCTTGGTTTCTTGCTTTTGTTTTTCAGGGCATTATGCTGTTATATATTTATGAATATTATTATACACACATTGATGTATATATATTTTTTCTTTGCTGCCACTTTGCTGTCGCCAGCTGTTGTTGTTGTTGCTGACAATTGGCCAAGCGCCAATGATTTTAATACATTTTTCTACTGTCATTGGCTTTTTTTTCATTTTAATTTTTTTGCTTTTCGCTGCTTATTTTCTGCACTTGATGTGCGCCATTTTTGTTTGTCTTTTGCTTATATGTATTACTATTATTATTATATTTTATATGCAAAATTATTTTCAGTTTTGTATTATTTATTTATTTTTATATATCTTTTATACCCTGTTGCTGTTAAATTGGCTTAAAGAATTTTTATTCAATTAGATAAATTGAGCAATAATTTAATCAAAATATTAATGACACATTTATTTTGCTAAAATCGTACACTTTATTTATAGATTATATTATCTTTTACTATTTTTATTTCATTTTATAAGTTTTACTCATTTTTGTGTCTATTTGTTTTCCCGGGATCTGGTCTCCAGTTATTGTTATTGTTATTGTTTTTTGGTCAGTTTTTCATTTATGCTTGAATTTTTTTTGTTATTATTTATTTGTTGCGCTTTGTTTCGCTTATCGCTTAAATTTGTTGTTTGTTTGTCTCCGTCGGTTTTTACTTCTCATTTTTCAAATCTCTTATTTCTATTCGTTTTTTTTGTTGTTCTTTGTTTTTTGATAAGAAAATTATTGCCATATCATTGAAAATGCTTGTTAAAGTTGTTGTAACTGATAAGCTTAAGTTCTATATAGTATATAGTAGCTATATATATTACGAAAAGAACTCAGCCTCAGAGCTATAATTTGATTTAAGCAGTTCGGCCACCCCAAAAAATTCATTGAGAAAAGCTTTGCGCTGCTGCAAGGTCAGCTAAAGATGTCATCGAAATGTCTAATGGGCCGCAACATCATCATCACCATCAACATCATTATGATCATGCGGCTTCTTTGTCATACACAGTCTGAAACTAATTATGCGTGTCAAGGAGCTGCCAACTGTGTGGGGCCAAAATTCAATGAACTGTGACTGCTGTGTGTGTACGTGTGTAATGTGTGTGTGTGTGTGGGAGTCAAAGTTCAGGCGATAGAGATGCCTTATTGCAACATGAGCATAAAACAATTTAACAAAATTGCAATTTTCGATCTTCTTGAATAATTTTTAACTTGTTTAAGTTTAACATTTTGAAATTAGATTTGTTTTAAAGTATAAAGTATATATTCTTGTTGTTTTGCGTTATGAATGAATAATTTTTGTAGGTTATATGATCATTCGTAGTAAAACTTCTCACATAAAAAAAAATATTCCTAGAACAACAATAAAACGATTAACTCAAAAAAGGTTTAATAATCTAAGATTTACTATGGAAAAAGTCAAGATCATCAAACTAATTCACAACTTTTCACGCTTTTTTTTGTTGCTATAATTTCAGGTATGTTTGTTGAGACAATTGCCACTTAAACGCAAAACAGTTTAAAGGAGAATGCAAAAGGAAGATGCAAAAACAAGTTGAAACTCCAGATAATAAGTATATAGTATGAATACATTGTAGTAAGCAATAGTAGATTCCCCTTAAGGCACTTCGTTCCGTAACCAGATAACCATTCATCTATGCCAATGTTGGTTGGTATCTAGTTGTTTGTTGCATGCCACGATTTGCAGCAGCAATCAGCAGCAAACAACAACTGCTTTTGGCTACGTTAACTGTCGTCTTTTGTGTCATTTGCACAAAATGACAGTTTGTGCCTTGTACATTTCCGGTTCTAAATGCGTAAGTCTAGTCAAATTAAGGCACAACTTTGTTCTGCCCCAACAACTACAACAACAACAACTAAAACAATCAACAATCGTGAAACGACAAGTTAAAGATAAAAGTCCGCGTAGAAGACTTCATGCAACAGCAGCATCCATCTCCAACTGTCTACTGACTAACTGTCCGACTGTGTCTCCCTCTCTCTCTCTCTTTTCATTCACTCTCGCTCTCTCTTTCGGTGACATGCCTGGCACTTAGTGCAAAACACCTGCTCATCTGCCTTGCTGCCTTCCTGTCTAGTTGCCTGCCTGCCTGCCTGCCTCACCTTGCCTCTAAGGCCATCTAAATTTTTATGTGGCATGCAACTGTTGCAATTAGATAAGCAAAAATTGTTATGTTGACATTAAAAAATAATATATATATACTATCAAAGTCCGACAAGATAAAATGGTGCACACTGAGAAAATAAAATAATAAAAAAAATAAAATTAAACAATAAAAAAAAAATAAAAATAAAATAATAAATAAAATAAAAATAAAGTAATAAATAAAATCAACTACAAAATAAAAGAAAGAAAAAAATTGCGAAAAGAAATATTTAAATATTTTTTCCTCTCTTTTAAATGTTTTTTGAATTTATTACTTCACATTTTTATTAATTTTTCCATGTCAAAGTACACTGCGCATGTTTCTCTCTGTGCAGTTTGCAACATTGTTGCAAGCCACACCTGACTCTCAATATGATAATTTCGTTGACCACATCATAATCAACCAGTAAATGCCCCAAGTTGCATCTGCAACCAAAACCTATTTGTGAAGATTCTAATACAAATCCGAAGATGAAGTAAAAAAACCTCTGCTCGGACATATGTCGTGTGCCATTATTTGTGCTCAAGTGCATTTTAGCTGTCAGCTCACAACTCTACCACCCCCCTCTCTCTCACTACGTCTCTGTCTTGTTGTCTATCTCCGTTGTAACTCGGTGAAGCGCGTTTGCAATTAGTTTGCAATTGGGCCGTGAGACTAGCGCAAAAGCCGCCAGCTCATTAAGCCAGACACCACCAAGCCACCAAACACACCAACCACAACAACAACAACAACAATTTGTAACAACAACAACAACAACAGCAACAGCGAGCTTACAATTTACAGCGACACCTTGCTTAAAAAAAAAAAAACAAAAACAAAAAACGTGAAATACACGAAATGAAATTACAAGTTCCGCTTTTTGGCTTCGGGTTTCGGTTATTCGGTGTTCGGTTTCGGCTCTTTACGACCACATTTCGTCGGTTATGCTGTTTTAGTAACCCAAATGTTATTTCTCCCTCCACCACCTTCTCTTCTTCTTCTTCTTTTGATTTCTACGTCTATTTGTTGTTGTTGTTTATTTTGTTGTGTGAGCTTTGCTCGCGGCTAGCCGCATGTGTCTTACCGAGTGAGTACCAAAGCGTTGATAGTTTATGCTTGTTCGATGATCATAAACATCATAATGATTATGATGCTGCACAGTGTGGCAGGTGCGTTAGTTAAAGTTCGATTAATAGTTAATCAAAATACTCAAAAAACCAAAGTAAAGATTAAAGCTCAAACTGGTCAAAGTCTTTGGTCTGAGATGGTTTTTAGTTTTGGTTCTAATAAAAAAATTCGAGTGTATAAAGAATAGTACACAGAGCGAAAAAACTTTACAGTTCGTAACAAAAAACATTAAACTACTTCAGTTTTTATATAGAATGAATCTACTGAATTCGAGTATATACATAAAGAAACTTTTACTAGCTTCAAGTTTTCATTATTCTTTTCTAGTTTTGCTGGATTTGAAATATTTTCCTTTTAGTAAAGTCTCTCTTCTCCTTAACTAATTTCTGTACAAAGCAGTTTTCTATTTACCGAATCTATTTAGATAACATTTCAACTTGGTTCAATTGAAGAATTCGGCTATTTTTTATTGTTTTTCGTTCCCTAGAGATTTGTTATACAGAAAATTTGACTGTATTTTATAATAGTTTTTAATGTAATTTCTGCACTACTTACAACCACTGTGCGTACCTAAGAGCTTGGTCAATTGATGACGACGACGCCGTCGTCTTTGTTGTCATCGTTGGCGTCGTCGCCTTCGTCATTTGGCGGTCGCTGCGTGTGGCTCTCTCTCTCAAAAAAAAGCAGCGTTTAAATGTTAATAATTTTTATTGCCGCTTCGTTGTTGCCGACTGTCTTCGTTGTTGTTGTTGTTGTTGTTGACTGGCCCGAGCCGATGATAATGCTAATGGCGTTCGTTTGTTGGGTCATTGTCTGGTCATTGGCCGCGTCGCTAAATAGCGACAAAACTTTTGCACACATCAACATAGAAAGAAGTTTGGGGAGGGGGATGGGGAAGGGGGGGGGGAACTGTTGACGCAAAGTTGAAGTTGTTAAAGTCTTTTCTAACGATATATTAATATGCCTGCCACATGTTGTTTTGCTGCAAGTCAAATTTTAGTCACGAGTCATTTCTAATGCAATAAAAACTAAGGTTCGAAGTACATACATATTTATTTTTTTGCCTTATGCAATTTGACATTGATTTGAGTTTCCGTTTGGTTAATTAAAAAACCTACAGGCAAATAACAATAACAAATTCAGTGTGTCAATCAGACTATATAAAATGCACTTGAATTGCACAAAAACAAGGCAATACAATATGCAATTAACAAATCAAATATCAAATGCAGATATATAGATCGGCCAACAACAACTTGAAATTAGCGTTGCTAGATTTATCCGTCAATGCAGCTGGCAGCTGCCAAGAACCAAAACCAGAGCCCCCCCCCACCACCAGTCAATCGACTTTAGTTGATCAGTCATTCAGTCATTCATTCATTCAGTTCACTCATTTCTGGCGGCAACTTGATAAATGGCCTTCGCATTGTGACAAGAGTTGCGCCAAACACACACACACACACAACACATCTTATATATAGTTCTGATCTGAAGACTCAACTCAACTTAAGCTCAACTAGATTCAAACTCAACTCGTTGCTTGTTGCTGTTGCTTTGATTTTTTTATTGCAACAACAAACAATTTCAAGTTCAGTTCATCATCAATCAGCCATGTGACAAGTGGCTGCAATAAATATATAGCCATATATACTTTATAAGAAAAATCAATAGAAAAACGACTTGATTTATGCTCTTTGGATAATTAGTTAAATTTAACAAATGATGTTATTTATTGGGTGTAAGTTTAAAAAGTTAAACAAGCAATATCTTAATTAAAGTAAACAGTAAAAATTAGAAAGAAATTTGTTGAAAAGTTATGGAATTTAACAGTTATAGAACATAGAAAATGGAACCATATATTAAAGAAAATCTTTTTATTATAGTTTTTTTTTTTTATCAGTTTTTATAACTCTCGAACTCTTTCGCAATATCTCATCAAGAATTTTATAATGTAGATAATTAAAAGAAAAACAATATATATATTTTTTCATCAAAAAACTTACACTTTGGTTGGCATAATAATTTGTTATATGATTAGTTGTTAAACGATAACTTCTCCAAATTAGAACAACAAATTAAGCAAATTATACAAGCATTTATAGCATTAATTTATCATAAATCTATGAAAGATCATAAATGTGATCAAAAACGGACCTAACCATAAAGTTAATATGTACCATCATAAATAGGTGTTACAATGATTTCTGATATACAATAAACCAAGCCCCTTATTTAACTCAAAGATTTTTAAATTATGGCAAAGATGACACATAAGCCGACAAAAACATCATAAATAATTAAATAAGTTGATATAATTAATATTAAGCACATACCAAAGTTAGTTGCAGGGTAATTTCATAGAAAAATGTGCGCATGGAAGGGGAAGAGTATATCAAATAGTCAGTGCCTAATTTAACAGGCACGTCTAGCCCATAAATTGTTGCCATTGAAATAAAGATTGCTGCACAGACTTTTGGCTTTCAGAAATGTTTGCTCGACTAACGTAATGTTCAAAATTTGTATACTATATATATATACTATAGATACAACAGATATACTATAAATAAACAGCTACTAGTACTTCTAGTTTGATAGACAGTTGAACAAACAGAAACGATTCGAGCGCTATGTAAACATCAAAGCATGGCGTATATTAATGTCTGAAAAGCCAAAAAAATAACCAAAAAATAAAAGAGATCGACATTTGATTTGTTGCCTCTTCTTTGCGCTCAGTGTACAAATAAACAATAGACCAACGGAGAGAAAAAATAGAATATGCATATTGTTATTTTTTTTGATTATTGTTATTCATCTGCTTAGCTAATTTGTTTTCGAATATAATGTAGAGCTTTTAAAATAAACAATAAAAACTAGAAAAAGAAATTTAATAGACAAAAGACCCCAACGATAAGAGTGAGATAACAAGCTTGTTGTCCTGCTCTAAGTTGCACTTTTGACTGCGATTAGATGGCCTTCAAAAAAATATATTGATTTATCGCTCATACGACACATTGACCGATTACCAACCAAGGACGCTTCTAGATTGGCGTTTTAGTTTATTGGTATTTTTTTTTTCATGCTAAACTCTTTTTTGTGTTCGACTAGGTTCAGGTGCTAAAAATGACGCTAATGACTTCAATTTGCAGACACATGCAACAAGCGCGTGGCTAGCAAAGCAAAAACAAAACAAAACAAAGCACATGAACAGGAAAATATGGCTTAAACCGAAAGAAGATAACTTTTATTAGATTCGGGGATATTCGTGCAGCTTATGGGCATACATATTTTGGTAAATTCAACTCATATTCATATTTTCACCCATTTTTATATAACCAACGGCACACTGTGCACTTAGCGTGTTATCTTTTGGACGACCGTGCGATAATCAATCAACAGGCGACAATAACAAGTGAAACGATGACGTCATCAATATTGCAGCACTGCAAGCAGACATAGTACAATCGTCAAGCGCACAATTTGTTTGTTAGAGCTGCATGCATGCAGGCGGTTGAGGTCAAGCAACCGATAGGTGGCGCTCTTGTCTAGACAATGTTTTGTGCCATTTTATTTCGTCGCTAGAGTGTGTGATATGCTAATTGATATCGTTAGCAATACATTTTTGCATACATACTATTTCCATTGTCAATTGTCGTTTGTTGTTGTTTGTCTAATTTGAAAATTGCAATGGCCTCCCCTGCACTCAGTTTGTTTGTTTGTTTTTTTTTGTTGTTGCTGCTGCTGCTGCTGCAGCTGCAATTTGAGATTCTCAATTTTCTACCCCTTTATATTTATTTTTGTTGTCTTCTATTGCAAACTCACGCACGTTCAATTTGCCCATCGTTCTAACTGTAAACACGACTCGTCAGCAGCAATAGCAACGTCGTCATCGTGTCTGGTCTAGCTGTGAACAGAGAGAGAGAGAGAGACAGAGAGAGCGAGTGTGTGATAGAGAGAGGGAGGCGAAAAATGTCGGGGGCGGCCAACGAACTCAACTGTTATTGTGACTCCTCACCGTCTCTCTCTCTCTCTCTTACTCTCTCTCTCTATCCCTCGACATGAATATGAAACGTATGCAAAATGAAGGGAAACGCGTGCAAGTTTTGCAATTTACAGATTGCGGCTTCATGGGTGTAGAAGAAGGGTGAATAACAAGAGAGTGCGGCTGAGTACACAGTAAACAATTGTTGGCATTTCATTTACATAACTAAATGCAAACCTAAGCAAAACATATAAGTTGATACAAATGTTGAAAACTATTTAAAAAAGTACATAAAAATTTAATTAAAGTCATATCAGATCTCTAAAGGAAAAACTTTTGACAATATAAAAAAAAAAAATACGGCGTTGAGGCTTATATGAAAATGCATAAATAAGCATTTAGTAATAAAACTATTATTTGTATATTTTTATTTTTTAATGCTTAAATTGAATAATTTTCGAAATATTAATGAAACAAAATTATTTCGAACAGTGAATTTTCGCCTAGGGATATTCCTTTTTTTTTTGTCACATTTTGCATTTGGCTTGTCAAATCTTGTTGTCGCCCTTACCACCCCTAACCCCCAAACACTTTTTCCATCCGCTTTAAAAACACATATGCATTATTGTTGTTGCTGTTGTTGCTGTTGGCTGCAGTTGCTGCTGCTGCTGTTGTGGGTCGCTTTATTTATTTGTGCAGCATTTCATGTATTTTGTCATGCACAACAACAACAACAACAAGCTGAAGAGCATTAACTGTGTTGCCGTTTTTGTTGTTGTTGTTGTTGCTGTGGGGCGCAACTTCAAATTAATTGGCAAATGCAAGTGCTTGCAACGTGCCAGGCAGCATGGCAGCATGGCTTCATTGCCATTAGGGCAATGTGGGCGTGGCAGTCCAAAAAATCTGTTTTGTAAACATTATTCATCATTTGTTTGCCCTGCTGTTGCTGCTGCTGCTGCTGCTTCTTTTGCTATTTGTTGTTGCAATTGTAACAGTTGTTGTTGCTGCTTCTCTAGCGCTCTTTCACACTCTCGCTGTCTGTCTGTCTATCTGTGTGTGTGTGTGTGTGTAAGTGCAATTTTGTGCCCTGGGGCACTTTTCTTATTTATTTGCGTTATTTATTTCTTGGCGCTGCTTTCGCTTTTGGCAGCGCCAGACGCCAACGTTATTATTGTTGTTGTTGTTGTTGTTGTTGCTGCTGCTGTTGTTTGCATTTGTGACAAAAATAAATGCGCTAGCATTAATTTGCTGTCTGCAATTTTGCCAGTGGCCAGAAAAACCAGCAACAGCAATGCTATTGCCTTCTCTTTCGCTCTACCGGCCCATATGTAATCCCTTCTTCATTTGCAACTCTTTGGTTCATTTTTGCTGCAATCAGAAATTCAAGCGAAATGCAAATGTTTGACAACGAACTTTTTCCCCCAGCTGCTGCTGTTGTTTCTATTCATTGTTGTTGTTGTTGTTGCTGTCTGAGTCAGCGCACATTGTTATACTGTATTGAGTAAGAGCAATAAGCAGTTAAAAAGAATTTTTCTAGTAACGAAAAACCAAAATGTTATTAAAAAAAACATTGTTTTAAGTCATAAAAATATTGAAAAAAAAACCCATAATATTTTTTGAGTTAAAAATATGTTGTTTACTTTTAGGTCAGACCAATAAATAAAGTAATAAAATTAAATGTTTTTTTTTATTTATTTGTTTTTAGATATTTTTCAGCATAACGAATTGCTCTTCCACTTTAAAGAGTTTTTAAACAGAGATGCAATTAAGTAGTTAATTTAACGGTACACCAGGGATGTTTTTTGCATTTGTTAGTACAAAATGCAACTCTGACATTTCGTTTTTAAAGATTTAGTTGAATTTTTTACTTGTTTTTGCATTTATTTATTCTTCACCTGAAGTATTACATTAAATAATAGTTTACAATCAAACTAAAGCTCCAAAAATGAGGGGGAAAGAAAGGTAGAAAGAAAAGCGGATAAACGATAGAACAAATAACTTCAAAACTCAAAAAGGCAGCTCCACTTGCTTTGAGCCTGTTTTTGTTTTTGGGCAAAGCCAAAGTGTTTTTTTTTTTTTTGTATTTTGTGTATGCTTTTTTTTGTGGTTTGGCAAAAGGCATAGCGACTTTCAAAGGTGTCAGCCAAGCAAACAAATTTGGCCCACAAAGCGGGCAAAGCAAAGGCAGGCCAGGCGAGGTAGGCAAATGGGGAGCCATCATCATCATCAGAGTAGTGCCGTCGGCATAATGCGGCAAACTGCGGCCATTGGCTGTGCAAACACGTGTAAAGTCAAAGCAACAGGCCAACACACAAACAGACCAGTAAGCGGGGCCAAAAGACCAACAAACAGGCAATCACAATAAGCCAAATACGAAAGGCAAAAGGCGAAATCAAACAATGCCAAACACAAAGAGACTAAAGAGTTGTGCGTATACTTTGTCAGTCAGTCAGTCACTCAGTCAACTACTTTGTCAGTCAATCAATCAGTCAGTCACTTAGTCAATCAATCAAATAGTCACTTGTGTGCAGTCATCGGAGTGATCATCTCTGCATAATTGTCAAAGCTCGTGCCATTCGCAATATATAGTATAAAAACCATCATAATATTGTCATCTGCGAAGCTGGCTTATCATTTAAATGCACATCTACAATGTGGATTCTTCATGTGGCATGACAAGACGAAGCTTCAACTTCAATGAGCTCTGCACTAAAGTTGCATTCTTGCCTTTTTCAACGCGTTCTTTGACAATTTTGATAAGAACAAAACCAGCTAGCTTTATCTTGTTCGACAAGAGAGAGAGACAGAGCGTGAGAGAGAGTGAGAGAGGTTGACTAGAAGATGTCAAGTCTTATACTTATACTGGAACTCAATCAAATGTTCCCGTCTGATCAAAGCTAAAGTCAAAATTATGTTGTTTTGACGATATCGATTGTTATCGATATCAAACTACCAAAACATAGCAAAGCTCTTGTTGCTTTTAATATTTATAGATTACTTGCAGAAAGATAATAAAACATAAATTTAAAACTTAGGAGAGTTTTTAGTTATTGATCGATAAATATTGTTTGAAAATTATTCACAAATCTCATGAAGTTGTATTAGTGTTTGTTTTGCCTTGTCGGATAGAATGGATGCTTTAAATATAAAAGTAAGATTCAATTTTGTTAAGAGCTTTCTGATATATATTCCGTTATTCGTTTTTCGAGGGTTTATTACGTATACGCAGTGAGTGCCATCAAAGTCAATTTATGAGAGTTTTTGATGAAAAAAAAAAATGAAAAATTTATGAATATTCTTATTGTTATTGCCAGATAGTTTGTCCCATAGATAGGAACAACAACGAAAAATACGCAGCTGGTAGCTGGTATGACAACAACAACAACAAGAACAATTTATTGCCCACACAATGACCAGGTTACATTTATACATATCTACGTATTTTGTTTGTTTGACAAAAATATTGTATGAATATATATTTATATAGAAGGCACAGCACCAATAACGCAAAAAATAACAACAACAACAACTTGGCAGACAGCTAGTTGCAAGCAGCAACCTCAAACCAGGTGGCGGTCCAATGCATGCGTCGGCAATTAAAACTGAAGTTTTGCACGCTACATTTAAAGCGGCAAACGGCAAACGGCAAAATGCAGCAAACGGCAACACTAAAAGACTGCAACTGCAACTGCAACAACAAAAACAAATGCAAAAGTATGCTCTATTTGCGGGCTACAAAACGAAAAGATACCCTGTACAAACTTTTGAACTAAATAGAAAAATGCAAAATATATATATAAAAAATTAAGTATACGCATACAAATGCAATCAATGCAAGTGCAACAAAAACTTAAAATATTGATAAACCTTTTAGAAAATCGTCATTGAATTTTGAACAACCCTATTGTTATTGTTGTGAACTGCAATGGGTATATATGCAACCTTGCAACAATGTAAAAAAATGTAAAAACTGACGGTCATAAAAATTTGTGGCAAATGCAGTCAATGTATGGCCATGGTTAGAGTGGGGCATGCAACATGGACAACGCGGCCTCAACTCATGTGGAATTGATGTGCCATGCCTCGTCTGTCAGTTAGCCAAGAGGGGGACGGACGGGTCTGCTGGGGAAAAATGTGCCCCGCTTTGTTTGAACTTTGTTTTCAATGTTGCAAAGCGCAACGTGTTGCGGTCTTTGTGCAGTTAGATATGCCACCCAACTCCGTTTTTTTTTTGTTTTTTTTTTATCCCTGCCTCTATTAAACTCTCCTTATCGCTCTTTCACTCGTTGCTGTCTGTTGTTGCACTTGCTGCATTAGCTGCACTTGCAATTAAAAACTAAACACGTTTTGTCTAAGCTCTAACTTTGGGCCCACCCACAATACTGCAGGCGTCGATAGTCTAGAGTCTATAGTCTACAGTTTGTTGTTGCTGCAGTTGCTTCATAACATCAGACAGCTTTAGCCAAGCCAAAGCCAGGGCAAGGCAAGGCAAGGCAAACCAAGGCCAACAACACGTGCTCGGGCCTGAACCACACATGAACATGGCCAAAAGATGCCATCAGCGACAAACGACTCATCAGACAGCACAGTTTTAGAGATGTGCACGTGAAAAATATTGAATAGTGTCGATAAATCATATTTCGAACATAGTTTCTAGTATGACAAGCCCTAAAATAGCGAACTGGACTTATCGATAACGGTTTCGATTAATATCGATATGTTACAGATAACAAAGAAAACCATAATTTTGAAGATTTTGCTTTTACTCGGGAAAAAACTAATATTCAGTAAGATTGTCATAAAAAAAGGCGGGAAACACAAAAATACTTTAACTAACAGTTACGCTAAGCCCAAGCTTTAAGTGTTCGAAAATTCCTCACTATGAAGTTGAAAGCTGTACAGAAGATACTTACTTACCATATGCATGTAACTGTTTAACGTTATCGATAACTTTCTCTTCATTGTATACATCGATTAATCGATCATCTTTAATCGAACACCATGAAAGACACAATTTGTGATCTTTTTACTTGCAGAGTAATATTAATCATCTTTAAGATTGCATAACAAACTTTTACTGTATCCAATAACAATTATTAAAAGCGATATCCAAGCGTTTAATAACTAAAATATTGTATCATAACAATGTTTATCAGATAACATCGAACAATATTCATTTAAGCCTCACGACAGCTATTCACGACGCTGATCAAAGTCACATTCAATATGCAACTTTTCAATGCAACTTCCATGCCTTTGCCTAAAGATGTCGCCTCATAGTTTCTATGCCACATACATAAGTCATGTGTGTGTGTGTGTGTGTATTAGTGTGTGTTAGCTGCATTGGCATTTGCATTGGCATTACATTTGAAGTTGGCCAACGTTGCTTGATTATCTGACTCTGACTCTGACTCAATGCCATTGTTGTTGCTGTTTTGTTGTTGTTGCTGTCTTAAAGCGATTTGTCTGCATAATGCGCCAAGAGAGCGCAAAATGTCATTGGTAAAGGCGCAAATACAGAAATCAAGTCAAAAAGCCAAAGCCAAAACGTGAGTTGGCAATTAAGCATGATTCAAACCACCAAGCTTACAAACAATTTTCAACTCAGAACGCAACAAAGTCGATGCCAAAAAAGGGCCACATGTCACAGTATAAATATATCCAACTATCCATCTATCTATCTATCTATCTATATAGAGAACATATTTGAATTTAACCATTTCCTTATATGTTGAAATGTCTGGAGTAGCGAGAGAGACAAAGAGAGAGAGAATGCACTTTGTGGCTACTTTGGCCAACTGATTAGTTTTTCCAGTTTGATTTGCTGTTTTTTTTTTTTATTCTCCCTACATGCTGATGAGAATGTGGACAACTGTGTGACGAATGCGCATCAATAGTCAGCCACGTTTGCCTTCAACTTCTTCTAATTCTTCTTGTTGTTGTTGCAACAATTTGCGGACTGTGGCCAATTTCCATTACCATTTCCGTTTTGGGTGCAAAATGACGTGAAAAGCGCGCAAACAAAAAGCTAAGAAAATAAAAATATTGTGTGAGAATATTTCCAAGAACTGCTGACTGACTGACTGACTGTTTGAATGAATGATGGCGGCGTCTTCATGTCTCGCAGCCAACGATTTCAATCATTTAATTAAAACGTTTGCATTTTGTTTTTTAATGCTTTCGCTGGAAAAAAACAATTTTTTTCTTCATTTTCCTTTTCGAACAAAACCCAAAAACAAAAAAACATAAAACGAACTTAACTCAATCACGCAATATGTTTTGCTACAATTACGTATACAGTGAAGCACTGGTATATAGTATATATAAACTATTTGCACTTGGACTTGGACTTTCACACACACACACACACACACACACGCAGATAGAAATGTATCTGCCCGATGCGCATCTGAACTGTGCAATTACAACTTGTATTTTATTTTGTGAGAATTGTGTGTTTGCGATCATTTACATCAATCAAATGTCTGTCTGGTTATCTCATGTTGTTGTTGTTGTTAGCGTTGTGCATTGGATTCCGGACCACGCCCACTTTAGCCAGCTTTAAGATGTCTGCTAAGCGTTCTGTCTGCATCTTTATTTTTAACTATTCTTTCATTCTTGATTGCAATCGAAACAACTTGCATTCAGCAAAGCCCATCTCCAACACGCTATAACTTATATAAAAAGCTGCAGAATAATGTTTGTTAATGAAAAGTAAAAAAGATATCTAAGGCAAGAGATTAATTGTGCTTACATTCTAGTACCAAATTGGACGATTTTTTGAATACAAATAAAGTTTGTTTCCTATCGAAATGTTTCAAATGAATTCACAATAAACTAAATGATGTGATAGTTTAGAATTTTGTTTAGAGAGTAAGTTTTTGAACTTTTTGAATTAGCTTCAACATTCAACAGAAGCTGCCCAAAAAAGCCAGCTGACACGAAATTGTGCACAATGTGTGTGTTTTGAGTGGGGAGTATGGGAAGAATGGTTAGTTTGGTATATGCCACAGTTTGGCATGTCCTGCGGTCTGGCCAACATGAGCAACAGCAGCGACAAACAAAACACATAACTCAGTGCCACAGACATGGGTGCAACAGCAGCAGCAGCAGCAGCTCCTTGTTGTTGCTGGCCAGGATGATAATTTCTATGCCAGCCGCTCGTTTGCTCTGTCTGTCTATCTGTCTGCCTGTCTGTCTGCCGGACCGTTTACCAGTCTGTGCACATCATCAGCAAAATACTCCACCCTCTCTATTCAACTTTCTTTTTCTCTCTGTTTTGGCCCAGTTTCAGTTAGCATGTCCCTGTGCCATTTGCATGATAACGTGTTTATAATTTTGACCCAGTTTAGCAAAGGCAAGTCAACGACGCGACGCCCAGGACATGAACTCAACTCAACTCAACTCTACTCGTTTCTACGTTGCTTTTCAAACTTCTGCTGGCCAACTGGAAAAAGTATGGCACAGATTTTCACAGATTTTTCTAGCCTGGCCATATTGCACTGCATTGCATTTATCTTTTGGGCCTTTGCGTCGTCCTGTTTCGTTGCTGCTGCCGATGCCCTTAATTGCTGCGGGCCCAGAATGTCCTTGTTAGGACGACTGCTGCTGCTGCTGCTGCTGTAGAAAAAGATTAGCATGTTGAACGTTCAGTATTTTATTTTTTTTTGATTTTTTTTTTTGGCATTTCTGGCGACTTTTGTCTGATTGCATTTGCTCTGCAGCCCAGTTGGCCCATCCCTTCACCCTTTCGTTCTTCATTCAACTCGTTTTATATATTTTTTAGTGCTTTGCAGCACTTTTTCTCTTCTTCTTCTTGGTTTTTTTTTTGTTGCCTTGCCTATTTTTAGTACGCCGCGATTTTATTTGACTTGGGCACTAATTAATATTTCACTGCAGTTGCTGAACAAACAAAACAATCTGTGGGGCAAGAGTGTTGATGGGGTTTCGCAAGGGGTAGGGTGGAGTGGAGAGGGGGTTAGTGAAATGAAGAGATGACAAATAGTTCGTGTCACGAACTTAATAACTCAATTAAATATGTAATAAATAAAATTTGTCAAGAAAAGTATTTGAAAATTAAAAAATAAACTTTGTTTTGTAAAGAATTTTATTAAAGCGAAAAAATTAAATAATAAAAAATATAGACTTGGTTCGAATGGGCTTCTTAGCTAAAAAAAACCATTATCTAGGTATTTAATAAACTTTTGGTCTTGTTTTAAGGTACTTAAATCTAAACCAGAATTTGATTTTTTTTTTTTTGATAAGCATTTTAAATATCTGAAATAACTTATGTGAAAAAATTATTGTTTTTTTTTCGAGATAAAATTATTTATATTTTATTATCCTTTAAAGTTCCCGGAGCAATCTAGTTATAACAAAACTAATACTCAAGAATCTTAGAAAATTGTTTTCAACTTTTAAAAATTTTGAATATTTATCACGCTGGCATCTCTGCAACCCAACCAATTTGATCGTTTTGAGTATGCTCTGCGTGGCGTAATAGTATTTGCCATAATTTGATGTTTGTTTTTAGTGGCGTTAAGAATTTTTCCTTGCTAGCTTTTCAATTGCATTCGCGGCGCGCATTAATTGAAAACATTTTTCGTTGCCACAGTTTGCTAATTTTATTCTCAATGCATAAATGCAATGAGTGTTGTTTGCTTTTCTTATATTTTGGTTGTGCATTTTTCATTTTCCATTTTCCATTTACCATTTGACGCTTTGTTTGTTTGTTTGTTGTTGTTGTTGTAGTTGTTCATTGCTTGGGTTTTTCACAAGTTTGCCGCTTGACGCAAAAGTTTCATGCAACAGAATTTGTTTTTTTTGTTTTTCTACTCCTCTTTTTTTATGTCGCATCGAAAGGGATTTCGGGCGCTGTGCTTTATTAGTTTAATAACGACGAGACGCATTAATTTAAATTAATCACGACGCTTCAGTTTAACGGCATTTTGAGGCAAGCAAGACATTAAAACGGAACGCAATCATAAATTACAATCAAGGCAAAAGGGAGAAGGGAGGAAGTGCAAATAAGAAAATTAAAATTCAAAACTGCAAATGAGCGAAAAGACTTTGTTGTGTGTGGCGAGGACGTTGGGGGTGTGGCAAGGGGGGCACGACTTAGCGTTGGAAAACTTAAGGAGAATTTAAATTTATAATTGTTGTCGTTGTCGTCGCTGGCGACTTTGTGGCATTAAACAAAAAAGGAACAGCACAATGGTTATTAAGCTGTAAGAAAACGCACTATAAAAAAAATTCCAACAAAGATTATCAGAGCATGTAAATTTATATAAATTTCAACTTTGAAATATGTAGTAATAATTAAATAATCTCAAAAAACAATTTGCGGAAAAATATGTTTTACCTTCGATTTCTCGAGTTGAAAAATAAAAGTATGAATTCAAAAATATTTTCAGTTTTATGCTAGAGTTTTATCTCATTGTAATTAATAAAGAATCTCTGTTTTTTATTTGTGTTTATCTATCTTTTTTTGCATCCATCTATCTTAATATCGCAACCCTTATATATCTCTCATTTTCTCTCCCTAACCTCTTACCTCTTTCCATCAAATACATCGCAAACTCATTATAATAAATTATGCAAAACCATCAACCAACTTTGATTCAACAACAACAACAGCAAAAGCAAAAACATTTTGTAATTAGAAGCCCAGAGTTGCTTTGATGCGGCAAACTATGTGGCAACGCTGCGCGCAATGTGGCCAGCGCAAACTATCCAGCCAGCCAACCAATCTATCTATTTATCGTGCTATGCATCTATCTTAATACATAGCTCCTTTTTGTTGTTGTTGTTGTTGTTGTTTTGTCACTGCATAACGGTCATAATTAGCATGCAGCATGCTGGCTAAAAGAGAAAAGAGGAGAGGAAGAGAATTTTAAAGTGTGAGTGAGACAAAAAACCGTTGCACCTGCCGCGTGGCTTTCAGGATTGTTGTTGTTGTTGTTGCTGGTGATTTATTGTGGCAAAGCAGCACTACTTGTGTCTTCCATTTGCTCCACACTTCAAGCGGCTGCTTGCAACTCTTTTATCCATTTGGTGTGCCACTCTCGACTTAGGCGTAACTTGAGCCAAAGTTGTTAAGTCGTGAGTTTAGCACATCATTTATAATACGAATGCGAAACGTTCCTAAATTATATTCACACTTCCTGGCTAAGTTACATTGGTTTTATCTCCTTTGCCTTCTTCTTCTTCTTTATTCAAAACTATTTCTTTCGAAACTAATGCGAAATTAAGTTGTCCTGGCTGCGCGGCCAACTGGCATGCCACCGACTTTCTGTCTGCCCCGGGGCTTGAACTTTCCCGGTTGATCTACTTTTTGTTATAGCTCACAGCTCGAATAGTCGAAAGTCCTTGCACTATAACGTATAATGGGGAGAAAAACTCTTTTTAAAGTCGGTATTCCTACTTTTTCATACCAAAAGATTTTCCTAACATTCATTTCATCTGGGAAACATTTTAACTTAAACTTTATAATATATTTAGTTAATCATTTGAGAATCATTCTAGTATCGAAAGTTAATCAAAGGATCATAGAATATATATAATTATACATGAAGATCTCAAAAGATCTCTTCTGAGCAATAATATAATATTTTTAAAACTGATTTGTATATTATTCATTAGGAAACTTTTTTGGTTTACGATACTTATCGATATACCTAACATGCAACTTATAAGAAGCATAAACATAATGTTACTATTATTTTTAATTATTTTGTTTACCCTAAAAGTGTATTTAAAGTTCGTTACTTCGCTAATAACTCTACTATCTGGATTTTTTGTAGTTGTTTTATTTATCTCTTCTTCTTTTCGGCGTGGCAATTAGCTTGGCCACCAAGCAAGTGACTAATGCCCCCAAGCGCTGCGTATGTGTATGTATATGTGTGTGTGTGTGTGGATGCCACGACTGGCGGCACAGGCGACACGCAATAAATTAGCGTAAATTTACAACATTTGCTAAATTAAAAGTGGCAAAAAAAAAAAAACAAAACCAAGTAAAATAACAAGAGATACAACAACAACAGCAACATGATGTTGCTGCTGCACACACACACACACACACACACAAAGAGATTTAAGCAACATTAGAGACGCATTAGGGTACATGGGGCATGCATGCAAAAGAAGGGGGAGTGTAGGGTGGAGTGAGGCAGGGCAGGGCAGGGTGACGTGCCCCATTCTCAACTGTTTGCTCGTTTATCGTTTGCTGTCAGTCAGACTCAAAGGGGGCAATTAACGCGCCCAGTCAACGAGGAGGCAACTACAACAACAACAACAACAACTCCTCCTCAAGCAAGGCGCAGAAAAAAAGTTTGTTGTCCAGAGTTTTTTTTTTTTCTTTCGTATAGACAACGACGCCGACGTCGCCATATAGACCAAAATGTCGGGGCGACATATTGGCGACGCCATTTTGACGCTGTCGCACGCAAAGGACAATCCACAAACAACAATGCGAATCGAGACACAAACAACAACAACAACTGACGCCAGATACTCGCCTTATTACTAAAAAGAAAAAAAAAATTATCTCAACCCAGTTTTTCCCACTCAAAGCATTGCTGTTGACATTTTTAAAGCTATTTTATTTTTTTGGTATTTAAATTTATTGCGTTTATTTATTGTGTTTTGTCCATTTGCATATTATTCCAAACGAATTTGCTATAAAATTTATTGCAACTCTCCGAAAAATCCTCATTAGAACTGCTTAACTTAGGTTAGGGCATTGAAAGTGCGTTATTGAAGAACGCATTTTTGGCATTTCACTTAAGTCGCAAATTTATAGTTCACTTTCAACAATTGTTCTGACATTTTTGTTCGTCTATTTTTAATATGCAAACTAAACAACAATTTTCTCAAATGAAAAGGGAAAGCGTTCTTTTTTTTCTACAAAAATTCGCAAAATGAAAAATTATTTGCCAGGCCACGAGCCAAACAAAGATAGGCAAAGAGTTAGTTGTTACAAGGGGAGGGGTGCGGGGGAGCGAAGGGGCTTTTTGTGCTGCAAAGAGGCAAGATATACATATATATTTTGGCTAGCGTTGCTGGCATGCGGCACAACATAAATCTTGCTACACAGACGCAAAAAAGAAAAACGAAAGATCGAGCAAAGTGCAAGCATTGCAAATCCCTTTTAAACACCCAACCAACCCCGCCCTCCTATCATTACCCACCCCTTAGATACCTTATAGATCCCGCATTTTCGGTTCGCTTGCCTAATGCAATATTTTTAATGTGTGTTTTTGGCTTCTCTTTCACTAAAAGCCAAATGAATTTTATTGACAAATTAATTGCCAAAGCAATTCAGCAATTAAAATTGCAACTGGCGCAATAATAATACAACAACAACAACAACAACAACAAAAACAACAAAAGACCACCGATAAAAATATATGCCTACTTTTCAAATGAAAAGCAATAAGCGCCTTAAAAGAAGAAAAAACCTTTTATGATAAATCTTTAAACATTTATATCATTATTTTTTCTAGCCGATTTCTAACTTACTTTTTTGTCTTCTTTGTTGTTCTCTTTTTAGGTGAGTTTTCAAATGAAGATTTGTGAATGAATTTTTAACGTTTGCTTTATGGAAGTTAACAAAAAACAACAACAACAATAACAGCAAGTAAGCTTAAAGTTAATGAACGACTATGGGTTACTCTATGAAAGAGTTTAGACCTTTTTTTGTTTTGAATCTATTTAATACACAAAAATACTATAACTAAATAAATAAAAGAGGCATTCTGCTTTTTTTTGCTTTTTCTTATTTAAATAATTTTTATGTTTATTGAACTTTGAAAAAATACATGAAATAAAATATTTTAAGTTTGGCATTTATGATTTTAGGTATTTTTTTTTATTTTTATTTATCTTTTGGCGTGATTTTTGGTTACTATTTTTATTCTAAAATTTTGTTTAGAAAGTTATTCCAAGGAATTTGGTTTAGAAACCATTTACTTAACAACACCCAAGTATCAGTAACAATTTATAAAAAATCTACAAAACTAATAAGTATACTTATATAAATTATATTATAACAAGCCGGAACGACATTTGAAAGATTATATCGTTTTTTTTTTTTTTTTTTAATATTTTTTTGTTGTTGTCAATTTACAAACAATTAGAGCAACTTATGCGTAGTTGAAAATGATTTTTTTTTTTTGTTGAATTGAATTAAGTCGTTTTTTTTGCTGACTTCTTCTGTGTTTGTTGTTGTTGCTGAAACAAGTTTTATTTTTTGCTTGCGGTTATTGCTTTCTGTTTGGGCACCTGTTAACGCGCTTTAGCATGGTGCGTGTGCGTGTGTGTGTGGGTAACCGTAAATCATATAAGTAGTCTCGATAAAAACATTAATTGACAGCAACACGTGTCAACAACAAATGAAACTGCTACAGTTACAACAACAGCAACAGCAACAAGTTGCAAACACGCACGTAGGCTTATTTAAACTTGAGAGTCTTTCAATTTTTATTGTTGTGTTGTATTAAAATTGAAAAGTGAGCCGAAATATATAAAAATGAAAAACAAAATAAATTGACACCGTTGTCAGTTTGTGTGCCGTGAAATTTGAGACGCAAGAAAAATTGCCGCTAGCAGGTCAGCAGTCAAATATGCAAAAGCTTTACTCTTACCCACTTCCCTACCCACACACACACACACACACACACATTTCCGCTATGCTATCAATAAATTTAATATTGAGACGTGTAAGGAATCATCGAAAGTTGAAACAAGAATAAAGAGACGAGGAAGCAGCCTAGTTTAAGCGCCAACGGCACTGGAGCAAACGAAATTGCACAAAGAAATAAAAAAGAAAACAAAAATTGTAACAGGAGAAATGTTGACATAAAGAAAAAAGAAGAAGCAGCGCCAGCAATGTAAAACACCCTTGAGACATGAATGCATACAAAAAAGCACACTCACACACACATAAAGATGCCGCACGGATGCTGATAAACAAAATATGACAACAACAAAAAATGTCGTAAGAACAACGACAACAAAAAAACGAAATTCAGCAGCAGCGCAAAAAACTTTTTACCCAAAGCCCACACATACTCTCAATCAAGAAAGAGAGAGAAAGAGAGCGAGCGCGCAAAACTTTCAACGGTTTTTCCTTATTATTTTGTCTGCCCAAGCGTCTGACTGTTGTATTAAACCAGAGAGAGAGAGAGAGAGAGCTTTTAGTGCTGCATTTGCACGTGTGCACCGAACAGAGATAGAAACAGTAAAAAGCGTCGTTGTCGTTGTAGTCGTCGTCGTTGTGGACTCAGACATATTTTGTTGCTGTAGGTTTTGCTTTTGGAGTTTGCTTCGTTACACACGCACACACATTTCGTCAAAGGAGGGAGGGAGGGCTGGCAGTGGTGGTGGTGGGTCAACTCATGACTTAATTGGGTGGCTGGGCAACGTCTGCCGAGACATTGACGCAGCCAAAGGGAAATTGCTTGTTTTTGTTAGTTATTTTTTTTGGGTGTGTGTGTGTCGTGAGTGCGCTCGGCTTAGCTTCGTATGTATGTCGGTCGGTCGTTCGGTTGGTTAGTCTGTCGTTTTGTCTGTCGCACGTTTTACTCTTGAACATAGGCGGCGCTCTGACTGTGTGTGTCTGACGCTGTCTGCCGCCTTTGCGTGCATTACTAGACGCGCCCGGCGCCCAAGCTTACGATTCGCTCTCGCTCTCTCTCTCTCTCTCTCTGTCCTGCTCTTTGAACGTCGTCTGCGCTGCGACACAGTTTTATATGTAAGTCGCTTTCTGTGTATGTGTTAGTGTGTTTGTGCGCTCATCTAAAACTTTGTTGTGTGCTTTTCTGTGCCAAATGTTGGTCGCTGTGTGTGTTGGTGTGTGCGTCTGTGTCTGAAACTTTGGCGCGTGTTTGGCATTAGTGACAGTCGTGTCAGCAAAAGTTTGAGGCGCACATTCAACATTCCAAGTTTATGTCGTAGTTGTTGTCGTTGCTTTTGTTGTTGTTGTTAGTGGCAGTTGACGGTGCTTTAGGCGTGGCGCTGTGGGCGTTGGCAGACATGCTTTACTTTCCGCATCCTGCTTCTTCTTATGAATTTGCCATTTCTGTGGAACACATTAAAGCTTTGCTTAAAGCACAAGAATTTTATGATGAGTAAATAATTTACTTAAACGTCCTTTTTTTTTAAGTTTGGAGGGCTGTTAAGGCTTTTGGGTCTAGGATCTTTGATCTTGAATATAAATGTAGTTGTGTGCTTGGAGCTTTAATAAGTGAGTGCGGAGCGTAAATTATAGTATTTCCCTAGAGGGTTAGTTTTTTTTTGTCACATTTCCCAAAATCAATTTGTAGTTTTTGTCTCAATTAAATTCCGGTCGGAAATGCTTAGCAGAGTTGTATTTCGTGGCTGTTCATGAGTTTTGGAAGTTAATTGAGTAATACGGTATTTTTAATTTGTAATTTGTAGTTTTTTAAACTACATTGATTTTTGTTAGAGCTTTTTAACTAAGCTTTTAAAATATTTGATTATATTTTGAAGCTTTTCAGCCCTTAAGTAATTATTTTATATATTCTTAGTTTTTATTCAACTTTTTAATGTTTGTTTATATTCTTGCTCTGAAAAGTTTTCTAAAGAAAACTTTAAAACATATATATTTTTTCTTATCATTCCCATAAAGTTTCACACTCCCAAAGTGTTTTCTTTACACATTTACTTGACGTTTTTTTTTTTTTGTCAACTTTTTATGATTTTGCTTAGCGTGTTTCACTTTATCTCTTTTCTCCCCCAAACCCTAACAAAAATAAACTTGTGTCATCATTTTTGGGGGGAAATATTCCCATCACAACCCCCGAACGGCAGCAGAAAATATAATTTTGGTTGGGCTAAAATGTCATCAGCCATAATCATAAATTATTGACAGCTATTTTTTTTTTTTGGGTTGAATCCGCCTTTTGTCCTTGGACAGGTCACGCACATTTTTTGGTTGCGTTTTAGCTATTTGTCCTTTATTTTTTCCCAGACTCGCCCAGCAATTACTTCATACTTGGGCGGGAGACTCTTACTAAAGTTACTGAAGCCCACTTGACCAGTTTGGCTGGCTTGGCTTGGCTGCCTCGGCTGGCCGATGCCAATCAATTTTCGTTTGAAATGATTTCCGCAATTTTATTGCCACGTCTGCTGCTGCTGCTGTTGGCTGGCTGGCTGGCCAATTCTCAAACTCGTGCCAAAAGGGGCGTCTTACAAATGTACAATTGCCTTGGCTAAGGCGTCTCTACTTTTTGGCCATAACTCTTTTGTGATTTTGTTTCGAGCTGGCAGCAAATGCGATGTCTAAATTCCATGGCTAGGTCAAGTTTGGCCTTTTATAACTGGGTTGAACACGAGCCTTCTTGTATTGCTAACAGACAACAGCCAAACAGCCAAACATCCAAGCTTGGTAATAACTTGTTTGCCTCTTGTTGCCGCTGCTGTTGTTGAGCTGCCAAATGGATTTTTGCATTACAATGTCAGATTAATCAAAATGAGCCAACAGCAACTGCAACAACACCAACAGCAACAATAAAAGGCTATAAAAACAATAGAGCTTGACTAGGTTATACCCAGTAATAATGTTATATCCGATATGATTTCTAGCTTAAATAATCGTATCCAAAAGTTCATTATATTGGCTGTTTACTATATGCAAGTCACAAATTTCAGCTCTACCTCAACATACCCACTTTAAACAATCGTCATTTGTACAGGGTATACAAAAAGACAAAACAAAAAAAAAAGTTAGAGAAAACCGACAATTGTTTGGCAAAGAGGCAGCAGCGGCTGGGAAGGTGGATAAGTAAGGCGTGCTATCAGCGGGTGAGAGAGGGAGACAGGGCGGGGGGATCTTGCTTAGTGCTTAGTGCGCTTCACAAGAAATACGAATGCATAAAATTTTATGTTTTTCTGCTACTTGACGGTGGCAACAAGTGGGCCAACACAGCCAACAGCTAACAGCCATGGCCGCAACCGCAGCAATAGAGTTAGATGATTATCGTACGCTCCAACAACAACAACAACAACTGCAACTAGTTACAACAACAACTGCCACTGCATTAGTTTTTATTGAGGCTTGAGTTGGCTGTGTTTTTGGCTGACGCTCGCTTGCGACTGTGGCAGACAAAGCGGCATTGCAACAACTGCCATAGCAACATTTTCATTACCATTCATCACCTGGCAAACGGCGACGGCGACGGCGGCGGCGACTTCGATGGCCACCACCAACCGCCGACAGTTGAACAGCCCCAAAACATCCAACAACAACAAGCAACGGCAGCAACAGCAAAAAAAAAACCTTGTGCCACAAGACATGGATAGCAAAAAAAGACCTCGACTTCCTTTGGGTCGAAGCGCTGCTTAAACCTTGTTACTTAAACGACACCAAAGACTGTTGCAGTTGCAGTTGCAAGTTCTTGAGATGCCATCTTATTTTTTTTTTTTTTGGCCCCAAACGGCGGCAGCGCATCTTACAAGCCTGCCGCCGGCCATGACGATCCGAGTTTTTTTTTATTAGAGTTATGGTCGCTTGTCAGTGCCATATGTGTGGCTTGTGACTTGAACTTATAACTTGCAACTTGCCAAACATGACAGAATTGGATACAAAAAGAGTCGAACAATGAATGGTTGAATGCTGTTTCAATATTTGTTTTTCAATAAGATTTTCAACTAAGGCTGTAAAGCTTTATTTGTTTCAATAAATATTGCATCCAATGTATGTAGGGTTAGATTGTAGTTGTAGTTCACAATGTTTTGCTTAGAGTTCTAAGAAAATAGGTTAGTTCACATATTATTATATTACACTTCGGTCAAACGCTAACTGACTCTAACAAACTAATCGATAAGAACGGCGATTGGAGGGCGAGGCAGGTCTGCTTAACGGTTAATATCTGTATGCCTTGTTATAACAGCTGACTGACCAGGGCTACACTAACACAACTTCCCATTCCCACATGTATACTTATATATTTTTAATGCTCTTATACTATATCTAGTTGAATTTTCATAAAGCGAAATATCAATAGAAAACTTTGTTGTATAGAAAATATTTTTTATAGGAAGCGCAAGAAGTTGATATAATATCATGGCTTGTTTATAAATATATTATATTTTCATCTTTCATGGTTGTAAATCATTCAAGAACTACCATGCTTCACTTGATCTAACATTAAATTATTATATGAAATATAAAAGTTTACTTATTTCTAATACAACTATAAATAATGTACAGTAACTAAATGCAATTGCAAATATTATGTTATTATTTATGTGTTGTTTTTTCTTATCCCGATTTGAATCGCTTTGGTATTTCATTAGTTGGGAATTTTCGCACGATTAGCATTTGTTTTTTTTTTTGTGTGTCAAGATTCCGCACCGATTTGCGGGCCATTAGCGCCTTTGCGTTAATTTAACGCGAAATATACTTGCACAATTTGTTTTATTTCATTTGGTTTTTATTTGTTTTTATTTTTTTGGTTTGTTTGTGGGTCACACGCATTAGTAATTTGCCCAAGGATTTGTGCTTACGTAATATCCTGTTAAGCTGGTAATGAGTTTTTTCTCTACTCCTCAAAAAGGAACAAAAACAAAGGGAGAGCAGGCGCCTGTCCCTTGGCTAGACATTTGTTTTCTTTTAATATACAGCGTAATTGTACAAAGGGCAAAAGTTCTTTTCTCTCGTTTTGCTGTGTTTGTAACTGCGTATTTGTCCTTATGTCCTTGTGTTCAGCTGTCCCTTTTGGCTATAGCTACACTTTACATAGAGAAAGACAGAAACAGAGAGTTGACAGCTGGACAGCGCCTTCATTCAAAGAAACGTTAGTCACAAAGCAATGTGGAATAATGGCAACAAACGCCACAGTGGTTCCAATGTGTCGTCCAGACGGCGCGATCCAACAAACAAACCGCCCCAACAACAAACTAATCCTTGAACGGAGGAGGAGGGCTAGACCCTGACTCTGAATCAGACTCAACCATTTACGCATGCAAACCATTTTTACTTGATATTAAAATGGAGGAGAGTAGACTTGTAATGTTAGCAATGTAATTTTATTTATTATGATTTTTTAGATATATTTCTAGGAATTTTGATTAAAGTATTGTAATTTTTTGCTGAATGTAACTTAAAAAATAGTTAAATATTTATTGATCTTTTACATTTATCTTCAAAATATACTTTTAATCTTATTTCTAAAGTTTTTTAATTTTTATTTATTTCTTAATAATATTTTTTAAATTCAATCTTTTCAAAATTAATTCTAAGCTACAAGCGTATTTTGGTTTCGTTGTCTTTGAAGAAAATATTTTGTTTTATGTTTATGGTTTCTTTGTTGTAGTTGTTTTTGTTGGTATCGCACGCATTTATAAAATGTCGTGAAGGACACAACGGCAACAACAACAACAACAATGAGAACGTGAAAAGCAATGGCTTTTAATAGCATGAAAGGAACTTGAAGAAAAAATAAATAAATAAAAAAGGATGAGTTGTGGACTAGGCCGAAGCGTCGTAACTGTGACTGGGCCAAAACCAAAAACAACAACAAAGCAAAAAAGCCATCAATAAGAAACACACAACGACACAAGCAGAGGCACAATGGACAATGGGCTGACCCAGCAACAGGACCCAAAGTCCGCACACACACACACACACACGCACACACGTACATATTTACAATGTTGGCGGTGACATCCTTTCTTCCTGTCTGTGTCCCAGCCTGTTTGCTGTTTTGTTGTTGGTATTTTATCCGCAGTCTGTCTGCATGAGTGAGTGTATTCTTTTGTCTACGTGTGTGTGTGTGTGTGTCTGTTGCATTGGTATTGGTAGTGGTGCGCGTGTTTGCCCGGCCCGGCACGGAGCGCCTGTCGAAATCGTTTTCCATTTCAGTTAGCAAATTATGTCGGCCAAAAGCGAAAGAACGAAATAAAAAAAAAAATTCTGACTGGCAAAAAAAAAAATATATATATATGAAAAGCTCAGACGCGACGCAGTTGTTGCCATCAGTTGTGGGTGGGCTGGAACGGTTTTTATGACATGACGGAACGAAAAGCACAAAACCAGTGAATTCAATAGTTATCGATGACCTGTAATAAAGCACAAAAACAATTAATTATGAGATTTTTACTAAATCGAAAAATTGACTTTAATATAGATAACTTATTACGTGATGAAAGAGCAAGTCCTTAAAGTCCTTTCAATTTTGTTTAATAAACTGATAAAAATCATTGAAGAATATTTATTTATATTTATATTATTCTCATCGAATACAGGGTATACTTTGTACAAACAGTTTGACAAACCAAAAGTTTGTTTCACCATCTGAGCCCTTGTTATTTTGTTATTGTCCCTGCTCGGACCACATTTTTACTTTTCCTTTTTTTGTTGCTCCTCTTCTTGCTCTCTATCTTCAATTTCATTTTGTTTTTGTTTCAATTTTGTGTGCTTTGCACTTGGCTTTTATGGTTGTTGGCGACGCGTTCCGCTTGAATTACGGGTCCAGCGAGCCATGAACCATCAGATCAGCAGCGGGTGGCTCGACGCGGCTCGGCTCGGCTCGGCCAATAAAGTTGCAAAAGAAACAGCAACAAAAAATAATTCAAAAAAGATTGCATGGCAATAGGGAATAAAGTACGGGCGGGTTGTGTGGCGACGCCTGTTTGAAAAGTGGAATAATGGAAACTGTGACTGTTGGCAATCATTGTGTCATCGATGATAAAGATTAAATGTAGGCGATGCAGGGTGGGCGGGAATTGTTGCTTTTGCAACAACGACAACAACAACAACAAACAACTGCAATTCCATTGTAAATAGTCAAAGCACTCAAAATACATTTGTACACATACAAAGAACTACACACACACAAACACACATATATATATGTCCACTGTATACTTTTCTGGTTTTGTATTTGTATTCGCTGTGCTCTCGCTCTTCATTATGTGGTGCTTGTGAAAAGGAAAAAAAAAAACTGTGGTGCTTGCGTCTCCATTTAGCCAGCGGCAAAAGAAGAGCCTCGACTGGGTGTGGTATAACTGTATGTGTGGTTGGGCAAAGTGGTACAAAGTGCTAGGCGTAGAAGTAGGACTCTTTTTTTTTTGGATGGTTGGGGCGCACAGGCTTTGGTTTCTGTCGCCTGGTTTCTCATTACAAGCAAACGACCTTCAGAGCCTTCGCTCTGATGCCACCGCCACATTCCTTACAACCACCTAACGGCACAGAATCAGGTCATGCGGGCGGGCGTTGTTTGCTGCAAGAAGGAGGCAAGGGCGTAGCAGTAGCAGCAGCACAAAACCAGAATTGTAACTAACAACTTTTGTGTGTGTGTATGGTCGAGCGATTGAGTTGTGTGTTAGTTCTTTATGTATTACAACCAGTGCAAACACTTTTAGCACTAACACACACACACACTGACAAACTCAAACACAACCACATGCAAGTGGTTGAGATAGTCTCGCTCTTTCTATCTGCTGTTAGTTTTTGCTTCGTCGAGCAGCTGTCGAGTTTGTCGAGGCGACAGACAAATGACAAACACTAAAGGCATTTTTTTCTTCTCTTGTTGATTTTTTGGGTTTTCTGTACTTTTTTGTTGTTGCGGCTCAAATGTTGTCCATAGATCAAAGTGGGAATGTGCTCTATTATTAGCTGCCAGCAACATTTTGCTACAATTGAAATATAACTCATACGCACTGTGGTTCCATATCCATATTGTATAGCCTACAAGCAATGTGGTTTAACACATGGCGTATGCGTTATGTTTGTTGAGCGTACATTTTTGGTTTAACAAGAATTTAATAAAGAAAAGCAATCAGAATCACAATAAAATATGCTAGAAACATTTCATATTCATTTTAAATAAATCTCTGTCTGCCGTTTAAATGTTAACTGCAAACTGCTGAAAGAGAACAAAAAAAAGTTCGTCAATTTAAAAACGAATGCAAATGAACTCACTATGCAAAAATGTTCCATACACTTTGAATGCTGTGCAATCGTTGACAATAAACAGAACAACAACTGCAACAACTACAACAGCAACGTTTCAACCACCTGACCCACTGACACTGCCCCTACATAGTACAACAATGCAATTCTGTAAAAAAAAATCAGTCGCTTTGTGTCGAACTACCCCACAAAAATTCAACTGTCAAAACATATTTCCGTTTTTGTCACCCAACGCATTACCCACTTGGTTTGTTGGTGGTTCAGCTCGGGCAACATCATTATCATCTCGAACATCATTATGAATGTTAATCGTCATCTGTCAGACGCGTTTCTGCGGTTGCCAGCAAATTGAATGTAGGTCGTTTCCACCGTTTTACCTCCTCCCTTTAGTCGTCGCTGCGATGCCGTTGCGGTTGCCATTCGCGTGACCACAACGCCATCGATCAGACGATGCATCAAACTGGATGATGCGCGCAGGGAAGAGCGAATGATTGCGAGCGGTTAGAGGGTGGAGAGTTGCATTGAGGCATGGCTGATTGGCTGCCAGAATGTCTGCCTTTTATCCGCACACTGCGGTCACATCCATGCCCAATTAACTGAAGTCTGCATCGCGCAGCTTAAAAAAAAATGGGCGCATAACTGTTGCCTGCTCCACTAAAATAACCTATATATATATATATATACATATAATACATAGCTAGTCCATTTTCTGCATAAACTTCTTTAAACTTTTTTCGCTGTGCCCATAAGTAGGCAATGGATTTTTTTATTGTTCCACTTCAAGTTTGTTGTTGCAGCCAAAGCTCCTAATAGCTGTAAAAAGGGCGTTGTTTGTGGGCTTGGCTGCTGCATTTCTTTATTTAAAGCTGGTTACTTAAATATTCGCTATTTCTTTCGCTCTCTCTCTCTCTCTCTCTCTCTCTCTCTCTCTCTCTCTGTGCTAACGACTATTTCTGGCGCTGTTTTACTGATTGTCTATTCTATCCATTACTCAAGAGCTGTCTATCGAAAAGCATAAACCAGCAGCAGTAACACATACTAAGTTAACACCCACTCATAGCAGCTTTAACACCATACAGTGCGGTCTTAAGATGAAGAACCTTCACAAGAATGCAAATAATATTCATACCTAAAGCTATAATTTGTAGTTTTCAACTAGATAATAAATAAGACCAGCGACTACTAGGCACAAATAATGTTCTTTTCATAAAAAAAAAAAAACACAACGCTCTATCCATGCATTTCAATGTGCTAGTCAGTACTGTATATAAATTTGCCCCAATATGTATGCTATGCTTTTTGTTAGTCCCAGCTGCTGCTGCTGCTGCTGTATGTTGTTATTGCTGTTGTCTCGTCTCTAGAGCAGACACTCCTTTTTACACAGACACATAAATATGTATGTATACATGCACATAAAACATTCACACACACACACTCACACACATACATACACACAGTTAGATGACGACGACGACGCCGACGACTAACTGATTTTTAGGTCGCTGGCGTAAACGACAGAACGACAAACATTTACGGCTGGCCTGGCTGGGGCTCATCGTTAACTCTCACACACACACACACACATGTATTTATGTACAAACTCAGCAAACTGGCAGACAGGCAGACAGAACAACAACAACAACATCATCATCATCATGGTCGTCGTCGTCGGCACTCGTTAAAAACAGCAACAACAAAAAGAGCCACAGCCGCCGCAGCCCAACCGATAAAGCCCCGAAAAGCTCGAAACAACTAACAGACACCACACCCCTCCCTCGACTAACAGCCAAACCACCCTACCACAACTATCATCCCGACGCCCCTTTTTGGCTGCTCCACAATTTCGGTTAGACATGAACCAGTTTTTATGCCATTTTTATTTTTTTTTGCCAACATTCGCATTTGTACTTTCTCTCTCTCTCCGAGTCTCACCCTCTCATTCTCTCTCGCACTCTTTTATCGACTTTCTCTCTCTCGTTCTTTTGCTCTTGCACGTGCTGTTTGCTGCCGCCAGATGGCGTTAGCTGCTTTTATTTTGTTCGGCATTTATCCAAAAAATGTTCTTTCGTTTTTATATACAACGCAATGTTTCTACATAATGTATGTTTATGTACATGTTTTAGTTGTGCGTGTGTAAGTGTATATATAGGACTTTCGCCATTCATTTCGTTTTATTTGTCGTTACTGTCGAGCACAGCAGCAGCAGCAGCAGAGCAGAGCAGCAGACATGCGTCTGCTTTTGCCGTGTGGATTTCCATGAAATGTTTTTAGTGCCTCCTACATCTTTCCCTTTTAATACCCTCTAAAATATCAGAGATAATTAATTTTAATCAAAATTATCATAATCATATAATAAAAACACAGAAAAGCTTATTTTATTATTAATCGATAAATATCGATACACCATTTTAAATAGATGTTGATTGATTTATAAGTTTTAAAGAACTCAAAAAGTTGCTTAATTGGTTTATTTCAATTATAAAGTGTTCATATGCAAATGCAACTGAAACGATAAATATCGATACACATTAATGTCAACAAATCGATATTTTTTAATGTGTTATGGCATTGGTTTAATAAAACCCGTTGTTATAGGCTATTTCGCAGTCCATCAGCTTTACTTTTGGATTAAATTTTTTGTTTCCTTTTTTTTTTGTTGCCTCATAAAGTTTGCCAGTCAGCGTCAGTTGCGTTGGGAGCGGTGGGTAGGGAGGATGCAGTCAGGCGTTGGTCGCGCAACGTTGCCCGCATTGTGCCTCGCTTTGCCAGTTACCGCCCATCCCGCCTGACACATCCTCTGCCTCTTGTGTGTGCCCTTTTTTCTGTTGCCAGCAGTGTCCCTGCTGCTTCTGGCCATGTTCGCGTTCAGCTGTTGGCGTTTGGCTCGTGCTCTCGTTTTTGGCCATCCAAACTTTTGTTGCTTTTGTCTGCTTTTGGGGTTTTTATTCCTGACACATACACTCCACACCACACCACGCTGGGTTTTTGTGTGTTGCAGCTTTGGCTTACTTTTTGGCACGTCGCCGACGACGACGACGACGACGACAAGGATGAGAATGAGAATGAGGACGTCGTCTAAGCTGGGAATTTATGTGCCATGTGCGTTTCATATTTTTACGTTGCTTTGCGAACTAAGCTGCTGCCTCTGCTTTTGCTTTTAGGCTCCCTCGCGGTTTGTTCACACACACACTCACACTGAAACTGATACACACAAATGTATATGTGTGTATGTGTATGTGTTACGTAGGTATCTCTGTGTACTAGAATTTAATAAATATTGAAAAATGTGTGCAAAAGTTTGCACATTCAAGTGGCTTAAAGCAATTTTTAGTTAACAACAGAGTTAGTCAACTCGAATGTTATAACTTTTGAATGTTTAACTGGGCGTATGCGTAATTTGTTTAGTTTTCAATTTAGTTAAATTATTTGTTAACTGTTTAATATATTTTGCCAATTAAGTTTGAAAACATGAACTAGGCGTATGCGTAACATGTTTGGCTTGGTATTTTTCATCAGATGACATGTTGTATGCGTGATATTTACATGGAAGTTTCTAGTTTGAATATCAAACCTTATATATATATATATATATATATATATATATATGTATATATATTAATGTAACTTTTTCTGCCTATCTATTAATATATATTTTAGCTTATCTGGAAGATTAAGCCGCAAGCTGTTCAAACCAAAAGTGAACTAACTTTTCGCATAGTTTAGCCAGCTCTTGTTTTATTTTCATTTTGTTGACTGCATGTCAAGCACACATTTCCTGCTTGAATTGCACACAAACATTCACATTTAATCAACTCTCATTTGAGGTGTCAGCTGAAACGGAATATTGCTATCTCTCCTAGTTAAACTGAATCGAAATTCGAATTGTTGCCTACTTATGGGCGTTGTTTGCGCTCCACTTTTAACGCTTTCTTTTGAGTGAATTTATCTTTTAGAGAAAGTGGGGCTATGTCCTGTCCTGCGGCGTACAAAAAAAAAGCCGACAAAGTCAACGGCGGCGACACACAAAGTGTCAAAAGTTTGGCTTAATTTACGCACGCGTTCTTGAGTACCAAAGCCAAAGCCACCCGCCGCCAACCTATTTATACCACTCAACCTTTATTTTGTCGTAAACTAACCACACACGCACACAGACAACAACTGTGCTGGCAATTGCTTTGTTGATTATGGTTCAACCTTCCTACGAACCTTCTTTGTACATACATTAATGTGTATCCCTTTCGCTTTTCTGTTGGCTTCGCCTCAGTCGTTGAAACTTGCGTCATTCACCCACTGTGTCGTGTGTCGTTTGCTTCTTCTGTCTCGTGTCTCCGGGCTTTTGGGATGTGCCGCTGTCTTGTGAATTTCCTCTTGACTTGACAGCCGTCGCTTCCGCTGCGTTCGTTTACCCCTTCACCCTTTCACCCATTCACCCTACTTCCTGCTTTATACGTTTTCCTGCGCCATGCACTAATCATCAACGACGCCGCCATCGCATTGCCTTGACTCGCTGACATTTGACTTTATGTCTGTCGCTGCGGCTGTCTGTCTGTCAGTCTGTCTGTCTCTCTGTCTGTCTGTCAAGCCAGCTTCCTGGTTAAGACATTGCACAGTGGTATAAATAATGCATAAATATACATATTTACCATATATAAATATACTTTAACATGAAAGCTCTCAACTTTATTGCTTATCAGCTTTGGAATGTTTGTTGAGATTATTTCTGTTTAGTTTTCTAGATTGTGGTTTTCTAGATTATAGTTTTCTACCATATTCTAACCAGTGTGCCAGTGTGCTTGTGACACATTCACATACATTCTCTTCGTACATACTCTCCCTTCACTCCTTCCTTTCGTTAACTTCAGCAAGTGACGCCGCCCCTGGTGGAATATTTCGGCACAATTTGCATATTCAATGAGTCTTCGACGTGGCTGAGTGTCGCCTGTGGCAATGGAGTATGGAGAAAGGACATGGAACAGACATTGCCACACACGCACACACACACACACACACGCACGTGTTACATAACTTTTGCAACGTGTCTGCTGCGTCAACTCTCGCTCCCTCTCTTTCACTCCGTCTCTCTCTGTTTCTCTTTCTCGTTTTGTTTGCCTAACGCTTTGCACGTGGCAAAATTGTTTTCGAGTCGGCAAAGTAAATGAAATTTGTTTGCCTAGGCGCAGCATATTCGACTCGTTCTGCTTCAACACGTGGTGTTTGCCATTTGCCAGCTATTTATATATTTAAGTGTGTGTGTGTATATATATTATTGATTGCTTTGTTTCAGTTTAGCATAAAGTTTCTGTCTGTGTGCTTGTTTACTTTCGCATGCTTTCAATATCTATAATTGTCTGGGCTACTTTAAAGCTTAAAGCATTAAATGGACTGATTGACTAACTGTTTGTTTGATTTGTTATTTCGCTTCATCATTATATACAGATATGTATATATACGCATTACGCAAACGTCGCGTGTGCTTCAAGGTCACATGGGTATTAGGCGTGTGCGTGGTTTGTTTATCTTTCTTGTTGTAGCTGAGTTTAACGTTGCGTATGTGTTATATTTCTTGATGGCAGCTTAAAGTCATAATGTTAGCAACTACTTAGACGAATATCCGACTGCGCCTGGTTGACAAAAGCATAAGCATCAACTTCCTTTCAAGCTAATCCAGTGTCAGTGGCAGGCAGCAAAACTCTGCTTTCCACTTCAAATAGTTAAGAGCACATAAACCACAAGTTGTTGCGGTTGATCGACTAGCAGATACCACATAGCACTTTTACAACAAAGCAAAAGTTTCTTAGATAGTTTCGTTGTTAGTTTTCTAGTTAGTTTCAAACTTGGCTACTTTTTGATGTCACATATTTTGAGTTAGTTTCTTGTTTGTTGCCCTAAAGGGTATTAAAACTTGTCGCAACTCTCAAGCTGGGCGAGAAATGGGCAAACGACAAAGCCAAAGCCAAAGGTCTAAGCACGTTTTTCCCATTTCGTTTCTGTAGCAACAAAAAAAAAACACAAAAAAATAAGAAGAAGATGTCCAAATAGGCATCATATAAACTGGCCCACAGGAGTCAAGAGCAGCAGCAACAAAAAATAAGGAAGCAATCTCAGTGTGGCATTGGATGATAATGAATGTGACTGTGGCCCCACAATATCTCATAATCATCACAATCATCATCATTTAGCTGCTGGCACGGCAACACGAAAAATCTGATTTTGAGTGGCGGCAAAGTTGTTGTTGTTGTTGTTTTGTTATGACAATGACATGGAAATGAAGACGAGCAACTGTTGTTGACTCGATCTCAAAACCAGACCCAGCTTTAGCTTTAGCTTTAGCTGCTACCTTCTCCTCTTTACTTATATTCCAAAACCCAACCCTCTCGGACTTCCACTTCAGTTGTTGTCACTTTCAGGCAAGGCAAGTCTTTATCATCTCAGTCATGTGACTGCATTAATCAACTGTCCTCAGAGTGAGCCGCTGAAGGCTAAACACTGACTTCCTACTGGCTGGCAGGCAGGCAGGCAGGCCGGCCCACCCACTCACCATCCAGTTTTCTAATTCTTTCCTTCTGGCCAGGCGCGCTCATTAGGCGATGTTGTAGTTGCTTCTGATTCTTAGCCAGGGTAGTTGAGTTATCTGCACGCTGTCAACTTGTTGGGTAGCAATTTTTTTTTTTTTTAATTAATGAGAAGCTAGAATAAAATAAGCAGCAATGTCAGATTTATTAAATTTAACATAAATAATAAACGAGTAAAGTCAATAAATATAGTAAAACATCTCAATTTCTATTCATATTCCAAATCAAGCCAAAGCCCTGCTAGAGCGTTCATAAGTCGTTCAGCCTTAGATAAAAAATCCTTTACTCTACTTTTTTTATGCATTTTTACCGAGTTTATTTTACACCAGCTTTGAGAGCAGCATTCTATTTTTTTGCATTTACTGCATGCTGTTTGCGCTTTTGTTTAAACTAAAAAAGTAGAGTGGCAGAAAGAGAAGGAAAGAGAGAGAGAGAAATAGAGGTATAGCGAAAGAGAGTAAGGGACTTTTGACAAGCGCAAACATGCAGCACATTTTCATTTACGTTTTGTTTTATTTTGTGTATGTGGCTTGTCCCACTCGTCTTGTTACTTTTTTCCTTAATTTATTTTGCTTACACACACACACACACACACGCATGGCACCTACCACACCCATGCATACAAACTCAGAACGGCACTTGACGAAAAAAAATAAAGGCAAAAAACAAATAACGTTCGCGTCTATACACAAAATCAGACGCTCAAGGACTTTTAAGTTTGCCAGCCAGGCATGCCCACTCGTGCTCTCTCTTTCTCTTTCTCTCACCACATACCACCCTCTTGGATATGCCATGCAATGAAAGTAATTTCAACAAATAGACTGCGCCCTGCTTCTTTTGCTTCTGCTTTTTGCTTGTTTTTCTTAACAATTTTGTTGTTGCTTGTGCTCACAAGCTCGCTGAGCTCTCGTTTTACTGCCAGCGTTGGTTTACTGCCAGCCGACTGGCCAAATGGGCTCCTCCTTGCCACACACACACACAAACGCACACACTCATACACAACAATCAACATTGCTGTGTGCAACAACTGAACAACTCTTGCTGCAAAGTTCTCGCCATTCAACTTTACTAACGAGGCAGACTTTTGCCTTAAATCCTTCATAGTAGTACCAAGTAAGCAAGTCCTTTATTAGTCATTTTATTGATAACGACTTATGACTGAGTCCTTCGAAGTGAAGTGAAGGCTTTTAAAAGATGCTTGCGGAAGTAATTTCAGAAGAATTATTTTCAATTTGGAACGACAGCTTCAAATGGTTTGTGGGATAAAAATATAATCAATGCACAAATACTTTTTAGTATTATTGCTGGTCGTTCAAACTGATTGCACTAAATGTTGTTTTGGGCTCAAAATATGCAGCCAAGTACATAATCGATATTTATCGATAACAAAATCATTGGAAAGAAGTTGTTTATATAAAATACGATGAAAGGACTTACATTAATGAGTACATTCCACAGTAGATTATAATCGATAAGAACATCATTGGACTGACAGTTATATTTTTGTTTATTTATTATTATGTTCCGAAAGAACTAACATTAAAGAGCACTTTGCAGTTAAATTGCTTCTCAAAAACGCAATAGTTTATCGATAACAGCATAATTTGACAAACTCAACACTTTTCATTCATGTATATGATTTTGTGTAAAATTGGTAATTTATATTTCTATATTCACAAAAGTAGAAAGTCATCTTAACTTTACTCCTACAATTACCTCTCAGTTATCTTTTGTTAATTGTTGAACTTTTAACTCATACTCCAAATGGAAATGATATTAATTAGAAAACTTTGTCCAACTCTTTACACAACACAAACTCGAAGAGTTTGTTGAGTTCCCTTTAAAACAAAACAAGAATCAAACTAAACTTTGCCTACATATCGATGTTTGTTAGTATGTATTAGAATAGTATGTTGACTTATTTGAATGATACCAAGGGGCTGGACAGTACATACTTTCCAATGGTCTTCGGTTCTAATTGCTTTTCATGGCGAAAAATGTCACAACAACAAAAATTGTTTTAACAAACAATACAAGTAGGAATAGCTGGGAAAATCTCTTAAGGCTAGCTACCCCCCATGCTGCGTTTTTATCGTATTTTCTGTTTTGTGTTTTTCTTGATTTTGAATTTGCTTTCTGCTCCATTAAATGTTTCGAGGCGCCCCATCTAACCACCCCAAGCCCCATGGACGGCAGAAAAAAAGTCACCGTGCTCCTCTCTCTCTCTCTCTCTCTCTCTCTATTTCTTCTGTGGCAACTTGAATCCGAAAAGCGCAAAAAAGTTTTTCATGCGGCTTCGGTTCTTTTCAAATTTCATGTTTCGACCGTTTCTCCCCTTCCTTCACACACAATACATTGGCTTCTTTTGTAGGCAGGGAAGGAGGTGGCCAGGGGCTCTGGGTGGCATCAGTTGAAATACTTGAAAAAGAAGCTGACTTGCAATGCCACACGACCCCCTGCCCCCCTTTCTTAAGCCCACTGTGTCTGTCTAACAGTCTGTCTGCCTGTCAGTCAGTCAAGATTCAGTTTGAGTTGCGGGAGGGAAAATCTCTTGGAGGTCTGGACTTCTCTCTCCCTCTCTCTCACTTTGGGCAATATATTCACGTCTGCGTCAAAGTCTGCTGTCTTCTTCTTCATCTTCTTTTCCTTTAGCCTGCCCCGGCCCTCATTTTCTTTGCCTCTTCTTCTGCCGCTTCTGCCGTTTCTAACTGTTGGCTGTCGGTTTGTCTGTTGTCTGTCTGTCTGTCTATTTGGCCGCTTTATTTGCCTGCGCTTCTTTTTCAGTTTGTTCTACTGCTTCTTCCTCTTCTATATATATATTTATTTTTTTGTATTTTTTTTTTTGCCTGCTTGCCTGCCTGGCTTCTACTTCCTCTTCCTTCTCTTCCTCCAAATCTCTATACGTATTATTCCGCCTGGTAACTTTACATTTTCATGCTCGTGTTCCCATTTCACAGCTTTCGCTTCCTTTTCAATCTTTCTTTCTCTTTCTTTCTCTTTCTATCTGTGCTCAGCCTGTTTGCCTACCCTCGCACCACCCACTTCCGTTCTATTTTCATCTACTTGAGTGGAATTTTTATTTGTCTACTACCATTTCTCGTCTTCTCGTCTCCTCTCATCTCTCCTTGCCTTACCGCTCGCGTTTTTTGCCGTTGTTTGCTCTTGATACCCTGTTTGCCAGCTATTATGCAAGGCGTTCACGTCTCAGTTAACCGAATTGCATAACGTTTTTTGACACATCCTAGGCTGACTTGAAGGTTTTGAGAGTCATTTGTGTTTTAAATTGCAGCATTCGGTCTTTGGGGACCAAGTTCCATTGGAAAGTTTAGTAGAATAAGTTCACGTAGAAACCAAAGAAGTAGGAATATTCCCTAAAGACAGTCGTCGATGCATAAAGTAAAGACATAAGCTTACCTAGTTCTCTTACTGAAAATGTGGTCCCTAGGTGAATTCCGTAAGGAAGGAACGAAATGTGTTTCTGAACCGTTTCAAAACACATTTCTTTGAACAGACATTGGGATATCAAGTTTAATAGGTCTATTTCCTTCTTCATATCTTAATATAAGCGCAATATTTCATAGGTTAGTTTAAGCGTCGATCATTTTCGAGCTGCAACATGTTGTCATACTTAAAGCCGCCCACGGTTTTGTGCACATTACCTTTGGGTAATCAGCATTGCTTTTACTGTCAGGCTGCCTGCCTCCTGGGGGAATTTGCTCGTGTTCCGTTCAGTTATTGTCCTTTCACTCACAGTGAGAAAGAATCCTTTTCACCAGCTTTTAATTTCTAACTGCGGCTTGTCTCTTGATTCCCCAAACGCATATTCATTATGTGTGTGTTCGTGTGTGTGTGTGTGTGTGTGTGAAAGCAGCAAAGGGGGTTAGGGTTAGCAACTACCCACAAAAAACACAAAAACCTTTTAACCATAAATTTAAATTGTATTCAACAAACTCTGCGCTCTCCGCCAACCTACACATTTCTTCATAATTCAGCGGCTACTTCAGTAGCCAGCCTTTTCTAGTTGCCTCGCCCAGTTGGCCGGCTCGAGAGCGCTGGCCACGCCCCCTTCTCTAGGCTGAAGAGCTACTACCTTGATTTATCTTAAGTGGCCGTCGTGAATTACGACAAATTTCTATAATAAACCAGACAAAAATCTTACCAAATGGCTTTAGCCACAAAAACAAAAAAACAGACAGACAGATAGACCGACAGAAGGCTCGTCCCACAAATGAAAAATAAAAAACCGCTACTTTAGAAGACGACCATGGCCAAGAGACGAACGATAACAATGTATTTGTTGCTGTTGTTGTTGTTGTTGTTGTTGCCACCACTTGAATTTAACATGGCAACATCTTGGCGCAATCAACTGTTGCGTTTATAGAATAATAGAAAAGAGAAGAGCAGAGAAAACACGAAGCAAAATACGTTTGGCTAATCAATAAATAATTTTGGACTTTACCACGGGTAGGCTATACGCGGGAGTGGAGGGAAGGGAAAGGGAAATGGTAACCAATCGATCGGCTTATCAGTTTTGCCAACAAAAACAATCAAAAACAGAACTCCCACTGCTAAAGATAAGCAAAAGTGAACTTTGATTTAATATAAACATATAAATAGAGGGAAAGGGAAAAAGAGTTAGTTCAAACACTTGAAACCCCTTCCTTTCCCTCTAGCCCAAATCAACAATAGACGTTGTCAGTGCGTGTCGTCGCCAGTTTTTTGTATCACAAAGCAATAAATGTATCCAGCCAACAGACAGCGCCAATAGAGATAAAGAGCAGACAGCACAAGAGGATGGTGGGATGGGGGTGGGGGTGGCGACGAGTAGGTGCAGACACTGTGTGGCACCTGTTCGTTGTTGGCTAGCAAAAGCACAAAAATAAAACCGGCCAAACTTATCAACAGCATCTTTCATCGCTCTCAACTGGCCAAGTGGCTACTGCTGCCTGCCATCAGCCAGCCAGCCAGCCAATGCCATCCAACTAATGCCCCACCACAACCCCTTCTTGTTCTACTCATCTGGCAGCAGGCAAGGCTGCCATCGATATCGTCTAATGCCTCCTGCTGTAAGAGCCGCCTTATGAACTCATTTCGGGCCGCTGCACAGTGGGTAACAGGAACAGAAAAACCAAACATCAATCTATGATTCGATTTGCAAAAGGACCTAAAAAAAACAACAACAAGATGAATGCATAGTTGATTTTCAAGAGGAAGAATTAAAATGATAAAAAAAAATCAATAAAAAAGAAATTTTTCAATTAAAAGTCCCCTGAGGAAAAGCAATAAACTGCATGATATAAGCATTATTATTGAGTGCTTGAACTACTTTAACTTAAAGCTTACTCAAAGCTAATCAAAGTCTTATTCAAATTGGAACTCTTTTTTATTGTCCGTGCACCACTGTGTGGCATTGGCAGCAGCAATGGCAACATCAGTAGCCACTAAGTATCAGTAGCACGAGCATCCGAAACCAGCAACACAAGCCACCGACACCAGCCAACAAAACCAAACTAACTAACAACCAGCAACCCACAAAGCTCGTGCGTGGCATGAGAACCCCCTCCACCTGCCCTACCCACCAACTACATGCTGCATGCACGGGCCAGTTGCATGCAGCTTCACTCCACGCTTGTTCATAATCAAAATTAATGATTGAAATTATCTAGGAGCTAAAGTAGGCAGCAGCAGCAGCAGCAACAACAGTTGCAGTTGCAGTCGCAACGTCAACAACATCATCGACAGCAACAACAAAACGGCAGCAACAACAGCAGAAAGCGACACCAAATGGCCAACTTGGTTTTTAGCTTGGCCTGGCCAGGCTCAATGTGATGCCAGCACTTAGACAAGGCTATCAGCACCCAACAGCAGCAGCAGCAGCAGCAGCAACAGTTGGCAGCCAAAGTTGGCCAACAATTTTATATTAAATTGCCAAGTATTAAATGGGCAGCAATAGCAATAGAAGCAGAGCGAAAATTCAAACTGACCGTTTTACTTCCTTGTTCTGCAAGGTGCTTTGGCGCGGATTAGCAATACAGTAACAGGCAACTGGCAACTGTTGCAAGCGGTTGCAAGCTGTTGTTGCAAACATCAGCGCCTCCTTGTTGCCTGCAAGGGCTAATTTGTGCAACGCGCGCGCTTCTCTTTCCTCTTTTGTTATCAAAATACACTTTAGTCAAAGGGTGTTACAAATGCTGTCATCAAATTTGTTTTGAAGTTTAAGAAAGAAAAAGATATCAAAAATCTTTCGTTATGAAAAAGTTAAGTGCTTAGTATTGAAATTTAAATGTATTTCTTATCTAGAAATAGATCCATGACTGAAAAGTTGTTCTACTTTTGATATCATGTGTCTTCGGTCGATGAAAAACGTTTTTGAAGAGTTCTAAGCTGTTGCTAAATGAGATACTTCTTAATTATTTGAAGAACTCAGTTCAAAAATCGTTCATGGTGCCAAAAACTTGAACTTCTGTTACAAAAGAGCATTCAAGTTTCACCAACCCAAAGATATTTTTCTCCTAAGTTTTTTTTTTCGATTTCGCACTGTATTTACTGGATGCACAGCAATAAAAACTAATTATGCCAGGCACCCAGCCCAACGCAAAGAACGAAGTTGCCTTCGAGGCCAAATTAGAAAGAGTTCCAGACTGATAATAATCTGGCATAATGATAACAATGTCCCGGCTACAAAGTGGCCAAAGCAAAGAAGAAGAAAAAAGTCAACTCGAACTAGAAATTAGAAGGAGCCTAACAACTGTTGCAAGTATTTAGCAGCAACTTGTGGCAGGCAGCAAACCACTTGAAATGAACTTCAGTTAAATTGACTCGAAACTCGTGGCGGAATCTTTTGCTCACAATTGTTCAGGAAAGCTTGAGCTTCTTGCGATCCAAAACACAATTATTTTAATTAGTCGATTTAACAATTGGCTTATTTCACACGCTTCTTTTGGCCAAAGCCAAAGTGTCAAGTGTCTGCCAATTAAAATGTAAACACACACTGAAACATAGCGACAAAACTCGAAAGAATTTTCCGATCATATAAACAGAAAGAGAGATAGACACGGAGAGAGAGAAAGCGAGTCAGCTGCTGTTTCCTGTACTGTTCGCGGCAACAGCGACAATTCCTTGTTGTTACCCTAACTTCTTGAGGTCCATTGACAGGCCATTTCCGTTTTGTTTCTCTCTTTCTCTCTGTGCGCGACAATGGCGCCAGCTTAACAACTAGTTCGCTATTGAACCAGGCTAAAAGCGTGCGCCGGCAGCGCTGCTGGCGCCATCAAGCCATTCAAATTTGTGGCCCAGACACAGCAGAAGCAGCTTCAATAACAGCAGCTGCTGCCGGGCGCAGAGTTCACGACGCCGTTCATTAAACTTGCACCGATCGCCACTGGGCTTCATCTATGTGGCACGCCCCTTTCTTTCAAAAAAAAAAAACAGGGGGCAAGCCATTTTCACTGTAAAAAATCAATGCATTTTTTCATCTAGCAAAAGGTCAGTTATCGAAACGTCAAAAGTCATTCGAACAGAAAATTTAACTTTTAGAGATAAATCGATTTTTTGTTTTGGAAGATTTTACTTTATACTTCGAATGCTTAAATATACCATATCCTTAGAATAACCATCATTTGGACAAATTTTATCAAGAACTTTTAAGAAAATCTCTATAAAAAAAATTGTTAGCATTTTTACTAATTTTCTGAGTCACAAGAATTTCAATTTTAGATAAGATTTTTTTTAATTTTCTCTCTCTGTGTGTGATTACTCGGTATGTGGCGGCAGGTGAACTGTCTCGCCTGCAGCGGCGCAGCTCCAAATTGCCATAGACGGCAGCTAATCACAGAAGCTGCCGCCGCCGCAACGAAGAGAAAAACAAAACCGAAAGAAGATGCGGTTAACTGGGGCGCCGATGAGATGCATCGACTCCATGTCGTGTTGATAGGATGCTGCTGCTGCTCCTGTTTGCCATGGTTTTTCTTACTTGTTCTTGTTCTTTTTCATTCTCTTTATTATTTACTTTAATTAGCATTTCCGCAAGTAGCCCGGTTAAAAGTGGCAAGTGCAGATGTATTCCGCATCGATAAATAACATAAATTAAGTTGTTTAAGTTGGTGGCGGCACTGGGGCACAGTGGGCCACGCCTCAATAGCAAGCATCGCCCACTCTTAGCATTTGATTCCAACCGCAATTGCAGCACATTTTAATTAGCCATTTATGGCCGGAGTGTCTCGATATTCTAAGCCAATGTTAAATGGGCTTGGCCAGGGTCTAAGAAGGGGCGGCTTTTAAGCCGCTTAACATTTCAACCCCGTCGTCTTCCCCCTAAACTGCTGACAAGTGCCGACAACAACAACAACAACAACAACAAGAACCGCAATGGGAAACAAATGGTCAATGGGCGTTGACCAAGTGCATTCGTAATAGCCCTATAGACGCATAACGACAGAATGGCTCCAAGGAGTTAACGGTAAACTCATTTTGCCCAAGCCTGTTTGATAAAGAGAAAGAGCGAGGCTTGTTAAGAAGTAGGCTGATTATTATTATACTGAGAGACAAAACAATAACAAAAACTCAATCAAGTTACAAAAAAGCAAACTACATTCAAATTATGAATTTAAAGGAACAAAAGTTTCTAGTTTTGATAAATATTTCTAAGCCAAGAACAATTATTAAAAATTAAATTTGTTCCAACAGAAAAAAAATGTATTTAACTTAATTAAAGAGTTTTTAAGTTGTGTTTGCTGAACTAGAAAAATTCCATAATAATTTTAATGTTGCTCTAACAAAGTTCTTAACTTAAAGTTCCATTAAATTAGTTCCAGTTCTTAACACAATTACTATACATAAAACATAGATCAGCCAACTACAAACTTTAAGGCTTATACTTTCTTATCTTCGCTTTAAATCTTGATTATTTGTGTTGCTGCCTTCCTTCGGGGCTTGTTTGTTAGTTTTCTTATCGCTGTGCAATGGCTGCATAATAATAAAAACCAAACTGCTTGATGTTAATTTGGCTTAATGCGATTTTTAATCAGTTAAGCAGAGTGCATCCCGATTTTGACAGCTGTTGTCAGTTGTTTGGCGAGGTGTGCAGTGCGGGCGGGGTGTTGAATGTGGAGAGGGGTCATTCATGGTTGCGCTTTAAGCTATTTCAACGGACTACTGTTGATCGTTTCGGCTGAGCGAATCAGCAGAGACAGAGAGATCTGCAAAGATCGATAACAGCTTAGAATTAACCTTAAGTTGGGGGCGCAAAGACAACAACAACAACAAAAGCAACACGGAATTGTAGTTAGTTTGTTGTCGTAAATAAGCGTTGAAAACTTTATAAATGCGCCATCGCATAAACTTGGCCAAAACTATAGAAAAAAAATGTTTTTTGGCGTGTTTACGAGGCGGCAACCACAATGGTGGTCACGATCAAAAGCGGTCAAGACGACAACAACAACAGCAACTAACGGCAGTGGCGCATTGTCGTGTGACAAACGCTAGTCGGTCGCAACGTGCAACACACAAATTCTATATATATATATCCGAATCGTGGGCAGCAAACAAGTCAGAATCCAAATCCATGCCGCCATTGTGGCTGTGCTGTGACATTCCAAAGTTCGCTCAACAGAATACTATAAATATATATATATACAATATAAAGCTATAAGAAGTGGTTTTCAATGACTTTTTATAGACGAAGAGGTATCCTATGGCGTGGGTGGCATAAACTTATGTTTATTACTTTAATGGAAAAAGTTTATGAAAGCAGCTTGGAATAAATATTAAATTGCAAGATGCTCTTTTAGAAGATATCCTGACTTTTCAAAGGATTTATTATCAAATAATTAATATGAACTTTAAACAAAAGCTACACAAAAGTAAAACCATCTATAATCAAATCGAATAGAAAGAGTTTTCTGTATAATATATTATTTCTAGAAAGAACTTTTGAACATTGTCGCTTCTAAATACACCTCACTATAACCCAACGATATTACAGGGTATTTGCTATGGCATAACTCGCATTCATTGTCATAATTATTAATAAGCTTTTGTGTATTGCGCGCATTTGAATCTGGTCAAGACAAGTGCATGGCGGCATTTTAAGATCTTTGAAGTTGGCCGACATTTGTTGTTGTTGATTTATTTGTCATCGAGTGGGCGTGGCAGCAGCAGCAGCAGTAGTTAGAGCTAAAGGCAATTGTCACTAAAGATGTTTGCAACAAAGTTACAGTTGCAAGTTGTTCTAATTGCTGCAACACTTGCGTTGATTGCTGCCACACATAGCATATTCGTGCTGGTTAAAAGGATGCCCCTAAGCAATCCAACTGTGCTACACTGAACAAAACAGACAGGCTTATAACGAAGATGTATAGCTAAACTTAACTTGTCTAAAGTTTAGATTCATATTAATTTCTTGCTGTGTATTTAAACTTCTTCTACTGCTGCTGCTGCTGTTGCTGCTTTCTGTTGAAGTTATTCTTCACACACACACACACACACACACACACATTCACATTCATATTCATAGATTCAGATTGAGATCTGCATTCGTTTTCTTTATGTTTTTTGTGTTGAGAGCTCTTTGCTGGCCAATATAGCTGGCAGCTAATTTCGTTGGCTAAAAATTAACTCCCAAGCGTAATTTTTCATTTCTTGGAAAATTACTTTTTCCAACTTGCCACACACAACACAAGACCACCACCCCCCCTCTCCCTCCGCAAACACTCTTGTGTTTGAATTGTAGCACAGACATTAGAACATTTTGTGTGTTGTGGCACATACACACATACATACATATGTACATACGTATGTAAATATTGGCTTAAGTTATATCATTTGGTAAAAATCTTGTGGCCAGCCATGCAGGCAGCATAAATGGCAAACTGTTGTGCTCCCCCCTTAAAAATGCGGAAGTTTCAAACGACAACAGCAGCAGCAACAAAAAGCAAAATAGAACTCAACGCAGAGAAAGTTTGAGGCACATTCAGCGAATCTCTTGCAACATTTGCAACTGTCAACGCGACAACGGCAATTCTGTTTTGCCACAGTTTTGTCTTGCCAATTTGGACTAAAGCCAATAATAATGAACATGATGATGATGATGATGATGCTGCTTCATTCTGGGGCTAACAACAGCAGCTAAATGAAAGATGATTCCTATTATTAATGTTGTAAACACACACACACAAACATATCTAATTATAAGTAGCATTTATGCAAAACTAATTTGTTAAACTCTAAAGAATTCAGCTTCTTTCTATATCAACCATATCTTTATATATCCTTCAACCCACGCTTTAATTTGACTTTGCTATGATTTGAGAAAAAAAGCCTTGAAGTTTTGTTTGGGGAAAAGGCAAACAAATGGTTAAACGTTGAGTTAGATGACTGCCACAACTTGTGTGCCTGCCTGCTTGCCTGCCTGCCGCAGCTGTCAATGACATGAATTGCCAACCACCACACTACATACTTGCAACAACAACAACAACAACAGCAACAGCAACAACAAAACCTTAAAGCCACAAGGCATAGCCAAAGTTGAAGTTTAAGCCAAAGCCAAATTCGATGCCGTGTCCGTTTGGGCCACATGTGCGCCGCCAAATCAAAACGTCAAATTATAATTGTCTACGAGTTGTTGCTGTTGTTGTTTGTGTCTTTGGCACGAGCAAAAGAAACAGTTAGAGCGCACGACGGCTTCAAATGCAACCAAGCCCCAAAAAAAAATATAAACAAAAACAAACAAAGTAACTTCAAGTACGAAGGGAACTGTGTCGACTGTGTTGTACTCTGAAGTCCAGGAAGCTCAATAATAAACATTTATCGATATTAATCGGGAATTTTCAAAAAGCAACCAATCGATATAAGTCAATTAAGATACAAAAATAAATTAATCGATTAAAATATTTATCGTAAAAGATTTTTTAACACATTAATTTATCGATATAAATCGATATTTTTATTATTGTTATTGTTATCAAAAATGTTGCTTTAATTACGAATATACTCTTTTTCCCCCTATTTAAAGACACAGGGTATTATAAAAGTTAGACAAACGCCCACGCAGTTGGCAGTTTGGCGGCAGGAAACCCAAACTCAAACTCAAGCTCAAATTCGAATTCAAACTCAAAGTCAAGTCAAATGCGCCCAAGCGCAACGGGGGCGCGCCACAGGCCCCTTAAAAAAAAAAAAAAGAAGAGAGGGAAAGAGACATAGAGACTCGTAGGCTCGTAGACTGTAGACTAGTCTTCTGTATAAGCGACTGTGGCTCTCTGGCATTGGATTCGCATGTGTGTCAGCGCCCTGCCCCCGTTCCCCCGCCCCAGCCTGTCGCTTCCCACTAACCAACCTTCCTTCTCTTCACGTTTCGATTGCAATTGAAATTGCTTGAGATTCTTTAACTGGGTTAAGCCGAGGTCAGTTTTCGAGTCGAGAGAATGACTAACAGCCTCTCCCTCTCCCTCCCTCCCTCCCTCCCCACTCACTCTGTCTCTGTCTTTTTTCGTCGCGTCGTCAAACTGTCTGCAAACTGTTTTGTCGATTGGCAATTAGCTTCGAGTCGCGTTGACTGCCACACACAAAGTTCGCGGTGCCTCCCCCCACCATGCAAAGAAAAAAAAAACCAATTCTAAAATTTGCCTCAAAACTCAAACTTAACTGAAATGAACTCGACAACTCTGGTTCGTATTGCTTGAGCTCGATTGTTCAATTTTCGGTTAATTGGTTCTGATTGTTTTCGAGGCGTGTACTCCCTCTCTCTCTCTCTCTCTCTTTCCCTCTGTTCCTCTCTTTGCCCACCACTTGAACCAAACACAGTTCACTTTTTATAAGAAGTAAAGGAATTTTTCTGTACTTTTTTTCAATGCAATTCTTTAACTTTGTAGCAATAATAGATTTTTGTGAATGAAATATTTTTATTAATTATATTTGGTTTGAATTTTGATGGAATTGCCATTGAATTTGAAAGAAAGAGTTTTTTTTCTTATTGTGATGATTAATTAAATGTTTAACCATTTTATTTTTACTTTTCAAACTGAATTTTTTACTTTTAAACATTTATTATTTATGAAGATTATTTTTCTAACTGGTTTATATTTTTTTAAGTATTCGATTTGAAAGCTTTTTAAGAAGTATTTCGTCTACGTTTTTCATGGAGTTTCTTTTACGGAACTTTAAACATTTAATTGGTTGTCATTTGTTCTGTTCTGTTGTTGTTGTTGTTGTTCGTTTTGTGCAACACAAATTATATATTTTAGTTGCTCGATTTGTCTACAGTTTTACCAGTCAAATTGAATAAAATTGCCGAGCAATTCTTGTTAGTTGACTAATACAAAAACTTTAAATTTTTAATAATATATAATTTTATACTTAAAATTAATTCGATTTTTTCTCCTTTTGTCATTGCAGGTAAGCTACAGGGAAAAAACGAAGTTTGATCAAATCAACTACTTATTGTTGTAAGTCAATAGAATTGTGTGGTTGCAAGGGGAGGGAGGGTGGTGGTGGTCGGGTGGGTGGTTTGAACATGTAAAACAGCAGCTAATTATCGCCAATAATCGCGCTGACTGGCTGGGCTGACTTGTAAGATGTGGGTGTGACCCACGCTTCGTTATAGTTGTTGTTGTTGTTGCATGCAAAGTGAGTGCAGCGCCCACACAAGAACAATAACAATGTTAACAACAACAATTGCTTGGCTAACAAGTTTGAAGCATTTTCATCAACATCGTGCCGCTAGCAATTATACATTTCAGTCAGCAATAAATTAATTAAATGGAAAATCGTGCAACGTCTTTTTGTCTCATGTTCTTATTGTTGTTGTTGTTGTTGTTGTTGCTGTTGCCTAGGTTCTTAAGTTGCCGACAAAAGACGCCGAGCTTTAAATGTATGTAATTTTAATTGCTCAGCTGCCGAATATGGCAAACAACAACAACAACAACAACAACAATTAAAGCAGACGGCAAGTGCGCAGACAACAAGCAGCAACTGTTGCTGCCGTCGCAATTGTTTTTGTTTTGTTTTTTTTTTGTTGCTGCCTGCCTGTTTAATTTTAACAACAGACAACTCTGTCTATTTTGACTAAAAGCTTTAAATTGCTAGCAACATCCTTTGTCAACATTTGTTGCTGCACTGTTTTCGTTTTATTGTCAACATTTAAAAGTTGTTTCGACTCAAAACCAACTTTATTGCAATTAAGCTGTTTTTCTTATGCAGATTTTGAATATTCTATTTTTATTTGGAAGCAAAGTGCTAAAGAGCGAATTTTCAGAATTAATTAGGCTCACAACAGCCTCAACACTCGAACACACACTCTGGAACAGGTTGCTCTTTTGTTTGTGCTTTTAGCATGCCAAAAAAATACTCGTGCAAAAAAAAAACAGGCGAAACAGTAGGTGGGTGCCAAGGGGGTTGTTTGGCAGAGTGGAGGCGTTTCAACGCTGGGTCAGTTCTTTGTGGGCAGCTTTGAAAGGCCTCAAACGAAGTTGAGTTGAGTGACGGACAGTTGGAAGTGCGTACTGATTGACGGCTCGACTAACTGACGAACTGACTGACATGCCCATTTCATGAATGCCTTTGTGTGTGTTCATGAGTGTTTGTTATAGTGTGAGTGTGATCCTTTGCAGCTCTTTCTCAAAGCCCTTACGTTCTGTACATGACACTCGATGCAACCCTTTGCCTTACTTTAACTTTGATTAAGCTTGCGAGTGAAATCAGAAAAGCTTAGAGATTTGAAATCCGGAATGTAGTATCACATTTACCATAAGCAAGAGCGTTTTTCGATAGTTATTTGCATTTATTTTTAATCGATAAATATCGATAGTCAACTGAAATGTTTTTTATCACTCTAAAACGAGAATTTTATGTGTAAAAAGCTGTTGAAAATAAAGATATTTTATAGGTATCGATTCATTTATCTAAAATATTATAAATTATAAATATATATATCCGATTAATATCGATAAGTTTCTAGACATTACACGTACATACATTTCCCTACATTTCTATCTTTAATGTGTACATTATTTTTTTGATGGCATAACAGGGCATAGTAATAGTCGTATATTCATTGGAATATTTCTTTGCTTTGCAATTTGTTTATAGTATATGTCGCACAGTTGTTGAATGCTGCATGGTCAAAGCATCAACGTGGGGAAAGAGGGGCAGAGGGGTCGGCATATGGCGAAAGGGGCCAACAACAACTGACAACTTCAATCAGCTTCAAAGGCAACGCCGCTGACCGACAAACAGACTGACAGACAGAAATGTGCCACGCCCTGGAAATGGACAGCATGGGTTTTTGTTGTTGTTTTTTGGTTAATTGGAGCAGAGCTGAAAGAGAGAACTCAACAACAAGAACCGTTTTTTTTTTGTTTTTTTTGTGGGTGTTGACACAAAAGTGTTTTTGCCACGCATAAAGCACAAAGGCGGCACAAGCATGAAGTCGTTGCGGCAGGGGCGGGAAGGGGACGTATAGCTAATTGTTGCCAGAAGACAGTCGCCGCATATTTGAGCAGCATGTTTCAAGCATGACTTCATCTTGACCTCGACAACGACGACGACGACGACAGCAACAGACGCCAGCAGGCAGGCAACCCACACAAATAATATATATACCAAATTCTATAGATTTATAATGCCCGACGGCTGTCACAAAAACATAAGTGTGCGTGTGTGTCTTAGCTGCTTCACAGACAGTTTGTCTGCGACGACGACTGACTGTGTGGCGCGTCGGCGCATTGAAAGCTATTTTTATTGATGAAGCGCAACAGCAAAAGTCAAAGCTTGGCAACATTGCTTTAAACGAGCTGAGCAACAATGTTGCTTTAGCGACACAAGCTAAGCCGAAAAAAAACAGAGTGAGAGAGAGAGAGTGAGTGAGTGTTGGGCAACAATGTTGCTGTTTAATTGTAAATGATTGCGTCGCATGGCATTGCATGTTGCTGGCCACATTGTTGCTTCTCTCTGTTGTGCTAATGACAATGACAAACGGCCCTGCAATTGATTCGCTGCCACATTGCATAGGAGTTTATTGTTGTTGTTGTTGTTGTTGTTCCTATTGCACTTTGTGTGTGGTCTGTGCGAACTTTATATTATTTTCTTCTTCTTTTTTTCATTGCTCGCCATTTAAGCTTGAGTGCCTTTTCTAATTCACACTTTTTTTTGCTGTTGTTGTTGTTCGTTCGTTCGGTCGGTCTGCATGTGACGACGTTTGCGTTTTTTATGCGTCCGGCACAATCAGACGAAGACGAAGTCAAGACCACACACAGCGCATGATCGCCGTTCGTCTAAGCACAAACTCCAGACATTGTCGGACGTGATGAATGAGCAGCAAGCGAATGGCAGTCGTCGCGTAACGCTTAACGCTCCACGCACAGCGTCATCCCCATCGTCGTCATTATCAACATGAACATCATAAACTGTCCACTACGCAGTCCGTTCGTTCGTTTGTTTGTTCGTTCGTCACACGAACCCGTTGTCAGCTTTGTGAGACTTTGTCGTCGCCGCCGCCGCCGCTTGTCATCGTTAGCAATCGACGCCGTCGTCGTCGTCGTATTCGCCCCGCTACATCTCACCTTTTTCTTTTCGCTTCGCACTCGCGTTTAGTTTGCAAATGAGCTTTGCTTGAAAAGCTCAGTCATTCGATTGACAGTAGGCGGCATTTGCTGCACACATCGCATTGGAGTTTGTCGCATCGCAACAACAAAAAATGCATAGCAACAGTTATTTAGTTTTAGTTGCGGCTTTAAGCTTAAGCTAACTGTTCTTGTGTTTTTCTTCAAGCTTTTCTACAGGTAAACCTATACATATTTGTATTTGGTTTATTTTCTGCTTAAATCTGTATGTGGTCTGTCCATGAAACTGTGGGAATATTTGTTGCTTGCCATATGCAGCCTATGATAGTTTCGTCTAAGACGAAACTTCAATGCGCTTTCTTTCAGTAAAGAATTTTGTTAAGGGAAACGGATTATATAAGATTAACAATAGGATTAACTTGAGTTCAGTACACATACATCAAATTTAATGAGCTTTAAAGCTTCATGTTGAGTGTCAAATTAACTTTGAACACAGCAATACTCCACTCGCAACATAGAGCATACAGACAGACAGACTGCGGCCTGCCACAATAATACTATTTTGGTTATAGTATAAGTTGTTGCTTCGCATTCCAAGCTTAAAGAGGCGACGTTGGATGGTTGAGTAAAGGGGTATGAAGGGTAGGAGGAAAATGGCAAATGGAACTCCTCTAATGACAGAGTACCCCTTATAAGTCGATGTCTGTGTATTTGTCTGTCTGTCTACAAGAGCATTTTGAATTTGAATGTTGTTGTTATTTTTGAAATTTGCTTGAAGTTGAATCTTGGCATAATCGGAGCGGTATTCCCGGAATTACATTTGTTGTTGTGTTGTTTTGTGGCTTTTGTTTTTCATGCCGTAGCGTCTGCAGCGGCATTTGTGGCTTTTGTTATGAATTGAATTTCTTGGCAAAAACAAAAAAAAAAAAACCAAAACATAAACACCAAGCCGAATAAGAATTCATGATGATGATGATGATGATGATGATGATATTACTTATAATAATAATAGCGACAACAACAACAAATAGCCACGCACAAACGACGCTAGTAAATAGAGTGTGAGAGTGAGAAAGAGAGAGATGTGTCTTGAGAGTTGTTTCCAAGAATTTTGGAGGACAGACGCCGCCATTCATTCATAGAGTCGATTGAATTACAGTGCCAACGAAGGGTGCACTGAACCAAAAAATCACCAGAAATACTAACTTTTCTACGTTTTTTCCTATTAATTTTGGTACGATGTGTCGTACTATCATTATTGATATTCGTGTACTCTCAAGACTGAAAGTGCCGAACGTAGAAGTGAAAGGGATCATATCAAACACAGAATTGAAAGTAAAAATTTAAGTTTGATAGGAAAAGAATGTAAGAGTTAGTACAGTTCTACTGTAATTTTGAAAGGAATTACTGTTCTGCAGCATTGATAATGGTTCCTGTAATTTTGATAGGAAATACTGTTGAATTGATAGTAGGATCCCGTAATTGTAATGTAATCAGTATGATCGATCCTAGTATAACAATCGTACTTGACTTTACTAATACCTAAGATTTAAGATAGATATATAGTGCAGCTAGACCACTGTGAAAGCTGCAAGTCATTCATGCTGGAGCTAGAAATGTAAGAAATAAGACACAACCTTTATAAATTTTATTTTTTATATGCTTACCGAGACGGGATTTGAACCTTAGACCACATGTTAATGCGTCGAGTGCCTTAGCTGTTAAGCCAATTCCAAACTCATAATGACCCTGCCAAGCTCTATACATAATTTACACTTTTTCACAAAAATGACCTAACTGTAAAAATCGTCTAGACTAAGCGCATTCCTTATGAATCGAGCTCCAGCATTTCTTATCAATTTACCAGTAGACAATATCAACCAATGAAATTGCAACAAGTATGTCATATCAATTTAACAGTAATATTGACAGAAAACAGCGCTGTCATATCAATTAAACAGTATTATTGACAAACTAACGCTGAAAACAGCGCTGTCATATCAATTTAACAGTAATATAATCCACATTTTAATTGATAGTACAAATTGAAAGTACAACGCAAAAAAATACTGTTGATATTACGGGAAATCCATTCAAAACAACGTTTTTCCTTACAAATGACGAAATACGACGCTTGATGGGAGACTATCAACTTGTACTATTGATATTTTTGGTTCAGTGTGGATCCAGAGATAATAGAAGGGAGGAGTAACTGCTTCAAATTTCGCAGAAGGATCTCTACATGTAGTTCGCAGAAGTAGAATGGATTGCTTCAGTCGGTCTGTACTAGCCCAAATCATATTCCCAGAAGACATATAAAAATGAAAAGAAAGAAAGCCGCAATAGGATCGCCTACTGCCCCCGTCTCGAATACTTCTTCTTCTTCGCTCTTCGCAAAGCACAATAAATTACAATATTTATATGTTCATATATGCCCACAAATGTCAGCCTACTCTGTGTGTCGCTCTCTCGGATCATCATCGTGTGTGGGTCATTTTGATGTCGGCGTCGTCGTCTGCGGAAATTTATTGTTCACATTTGAAAAATGTTTGAAAGTTAAAATGCAGCAACATTAAAATGGAAAGTGTATCGGAGACCCAGATCTATGATATATGACCATTCAAATAAAATCTAAATTAGTGCATTTCTTTTTTTCGAGGGTATTATGAACCTGATATGATTAATAGATGTAGGATTTAATTGTTTAAAAGTTAAGGTCATAATATGTAGTTTGATTGATTGATGTTTAAAACTCATAATTTGTGACTCAGTTACCGTATACATGATGATGGATAGTTTAAGAATCCAAAAAAATAATGAAGAATCTTCTCATTATTGAGCTATATAAGATTAAGATCTTTATGGTTAGATCAAATACTTATAAATCATATATGATGGTGTTTAAATATGGTTTTTAATAATCTCATAAGCAAAGATTTATTTATTCAAAAAAAAAAGTTTCTAAATCAAATTTAAATTTAATCTTCATTAAGAGTATTTAATATTCTGTAACATATAGAGAAAAAAACATCTCAATTCATATTATTTTTTTTTTTTTTTTTGTCGTAAAAATCAAAATGTGTCAAAAATGCAGCCAGCAGTTTTCAAACACCTCTGCAAAAGTGTCGATGGAAATATTTTTAGATTTTTTGTTGAAATCGAAAACAGTTTCATTTGGGTTTATGCGTATAGTATCTTTTTTAATGTCACATTTTTGTTTCCAAACTTTATGCTAATCAGCCTCCCACATGGCCAGACGAGAAAGACCACAGACGAAACCGAAAAAAAAATAAATAAATACCAAACTTGTCTGGCTAAAAATTCAAAAAAAAAAAAAGTAAATGTGAACCAGAAAAGAAGAACCAATGTTTTAATAATTTTGAGTTGTTTGTGCTTTATTTGGTTTGTGTGTGTGTGTGTGTCTTCATTTGTGTATGTCTTCAAATGTATTTATTAATTAATAATAGACTCGCACAGTTTGTAGTGACAAGTTGGCATCTCATTAAAACCAAATTAGTATGTAGTAACAAAAAATTAAAATGCCATTTTGTATATGAACTCCATGTTTTGCGCTTTGGTTAAGGCCAAGACTTGAGAAGCTGTTAAGAGTTAACTGACCATAAAGTTTATGCAGCTTGCCTTTTTTTTTCGGCCATTAACAAACTGTTTATAACCACATTCAACTTAATTTAAAAAACTATTAAGAACAAGTGTTGAACACTGTTAAGTTTTAACTTTACTGAAAAAATAAGAACTGAAGCCCTTAGGACTCAGTTAGGGATACAGTAAACAACTGATAAAATAAACAACATCGATGAAAATGCATCTTAATTTGAATTTGAGCAATTTTCCAATCAAAAAAGTTCGCCTATGACAAAAAGTAATGTCAATCTTGATACAGTTAACTAAACTAAATGCTGCTGTTCACTATATCCAGTCACTAATGTATTTAAAAATAACAATAACATAACTTATAAACACACACGGACACACACACACACATATTTGCTCTGTGCGATCAGATCGGAAAGTTGCTGAAGGTGTTAATGATAGATAGATAGTCTGCATTGTTTGTGTTGTTGTTGTTGCATGCCTCGATGAGTCTTTTGAAGTTGTCGCTTGTCGTTGCACGTTGCACGTTGGGCGTGTAGCTCTTGTCTCTTGTGTGTGCATCAGGTGCCACCAGATTATTAACGGCAAAAAACAAAATAGAAGAAAAATAGCTATAATAATAAAAAGTAGGTGGGGGAGTTAAAGGGCAGCGACGAGACGCCAACGCAGACAGCAGCAGCAGCAGCTGCCACAAAAAGAAAGAAGGGCAACACGAGAGGGGGAGGCAGTGAAAGAGGAGCAAATGCAATGCCACATAAATAAGCATAAGGCAAAAGCAAAAGGCAACCAGTGCAAAACTGAAAAGAAAAACAGAAAACGAAAAAAAATTGTCTTTTATGTGATGTTGTTGTTGCTGTTGTATGTTCGTTTTGGTTGCAATTCTGCATTTTATTTTACTTTATTTTTCTCTCTGTCTTTCTGTCGTTCTGTTTTTGCAGTTGAAGTTGAAGTTGGAGTTGGTTTCCTGCACAAAAAGGGCATGATGTGTGTAAGAAGGGCGGAGGCGGGCAAAAAAGGGGCGGTATGGGGCACTTAAAGGTGCAGCGCGTGTGCCAAACGCACAAGCGAAAGGGCAGCCGAGTGGAGGAGGAGTGGCGAGGGAAGGGCGAGTGGGCAGGTAGAGAGTAAAACAAGCGGAAAGCGCACAAAACACAATGTTGTGCAAAGAACGTTGAACTCGAATATAAACTTGCCGCTGCACTGGAGTAGAGTATAACAAAAGTGTGTGTGTAATGGAGTGAGTGTGTGTTAGTGTGCGTGTGTGTGTGTGTGTGAGTTACACCACAGAGCGCAAAAAGTGAGTTGTGAGAGTGTGTGTGAGTGTGTGTACACAGAGAGAAAAACTATACAGAATAATTTAATCTATTCGAATGATTTTCGAACTAAAATATCAAATCTTTGAGTTATTTTTTAAATCCTAAGCTAAGATCTGAAATCCCAAAATAAATAACGTGAAACCACTAAACTTAAGCAGTTAGTTCTACGTTTTGAGTTAGGTACTTTATCGATAATAATCGATAAACGATAGAAATAAAATCAACACTGTGCGATAGTAATCGATAATCGATAGAAATAAAATTAGTATTTATATGTTTTATACTTCTAACTATTGATAAAAATAATTTATAATAATCGATAAACGCAAGAAATAAAATCAACACTCTGCGATAATAATCGATAAACGATAAAAATAAAATCAACAATTCATATGTTTCAAACTTTAAACTATCGATAAAAGTCGTTAAACGATAATCAAGTTTTCGTTTTATGTCTTAACTGTCATCATTAAGAAATCCGTACATTTAATTACACTTCTGTTTAGAACTCCTAACGGTTTTCTCTATCTGTATTCGTGTAGTGAGAGTTTATAGTGCCTGGACAAGTGAAATGGAGAGAGATGAGAGAGTTTATTCGTACATACTTTGTATATGTTTATATGATTTTTCATTTTCACGCACTGCTGGGACATTTACAACAAGAAATACGCTCGTGCAGATTTTTTTTTTGTGGCACTGGCTGTGGCAGCTGCCTTTTAAACCCATCCCCCTTCCTTGCCCGTTGCCCACACCCCAAAAGCATATTGCACTTAGTGTAATTAGGGGGGGCAAAAAACCGAACCCAGCTTCCTTTCAGGCAATGCAGTTTGGCATTCACTTTAAGTCTTGGCTTAAAACAAACTCAAGTTCCCAATATCAATTCACGCACAACCAAAATACACACACACACACACTCGCACACACACACAGTCAGACAGACAGACAGACAGACGGACGGAGTGAAACCGTTGTTGGCTGTCATAACTTGAGGATAATACGGCCTGAAACCATTTTGTTGTAATTGGCTTAAGAGTCTCTAATTCCAAATGCATTTATTATTTCGACATGGCCAACACAACAGAGATGAGCAGCAGGCAGCAGGCAGCAGACAGCAGATAGTAACAACAGGCAGCAAAATGCACTCCGATGTTGCAGTTGCAACAAGCGCAGATGAAGATGAAAGATGGAGATGGATGCTGGCTGCAGTTCTGAATCCGAGTTCTTCTGCTGACACGCAAAGCAGCCAGCAGCCTCAAAAGTTATTGCAGCTTGTAAGCCATGGCCAACAGAGATAGAACTCGTTTTATCGTTTATTTTCTTTTCTTTTCTTTTGTTGTTTTTGTTTGTCATACTCTCATTTACAAAATTGAAAGCTTTGAAGTTTACTTAGAATTGAAAATTAATTATAAAAATAATTTTAAATATTTTTTTTTTATTGATTTTGAGGAGAAATCTAGCTGAAAATTGCATTGAATGATTTTTGGATTTTTATTTATTTTTAGAAACTTTCTGCTTCTTATTATATCATCTCGTTATTATCTTTTTCCTTTAACCCTTGAAATCTCTTTCCTTTTGAAGCTTTCTATAGGGCATTTTAAAGTCGTTCGATGTTTGTTTCTGAATTTGATTATTGTATTTTTTAGTTTTTTGTTTTTGCCTTTTGATTTTTACCTTTTGCTTTGCATTCATTTTGAATTGTTCCTTTACGACACGACTGACTTTGTCTTGACCATTTTTTACATTCATTGGATTTTATTATTTTTTCTGTTATTTCTGTTCGGTGTTCGTTTCTCGAGGACGTTGCCTGAAAACCAGATTTGAGCTTTGGGAATCTGGTTTGCCTTGGTGGAGACGGCGGCGCTGTGCGCTTGGAACCAACAAAAAACAATAACTATTTGCTGTTGTATTTGTATTTGCCTCCAGAGACAGCGGCATCTGCGGCATTTCAAGGTCTGACTCAGCAACAAGGAAGGAAACGGAAAGAAATCGCGTCGGCAACGTCGTTGAACCCTTTTGTGGAACGCACACACGTCTCGAGACTGAGGTTTGAGGTCTCGGAGACTCTGTCTCCGTCGCCGTCTCGATGTGGCAACAACTGAGCCACATTCCACTTATGGCATGGCCTTTGAGCCCAGACACACCTAGTTTTCGGTCGATGTATATACAAACTATATATATATAGAGAGAGACTCGGTCGGTTAGCTACCTATACCAAATAAGCGTTTCCCTTTGTATTGAAACTGAAGGTTGGCAGAATACTTTGCACATAGTAATCAGTAATCAGCATTATTAGACTAATTAATCGGAACTATCTTTAAGTGCCAAAATATTGTCGATATTATTTCCTTCTTCGTAAATAGCTCACACGTTCAATCATAATGCTTGACTGATTAACTGATGAAACTTTTGGAACTGACGCTTCCTTTCTTTTAGTTATGTTTTTGGTACAGGACAAACTCGAGCCAATGACTCAATTTCTACTTTTCTTATTTTGGGTTCGTCGTTAAGAGTTTGGACTTAAGAGTTTTTATCTTGGAGCCTGTGTCTTTTGTTTGTTTTTATCTTCTTCTTTTTTTCTCGTCTTTTGCCTTTTTTTTTGTGGCGTTTGTTTTGGTGCTTGGCCAAGTTATTGAACTTTAGCGCGAACTCAACTCAAAAGCTGACCCTTTTTAGCCACAGTTGTTGTTAATCACACATGGTTTGGCCTGCCACACAACTACACACACACACACACACACACACACACACGCACACTCATATCAAATATCAGTTATCCCCTTTGTTTTGCCATTCAGTTTGGTCACTTCAAAGGCGGCCGCGAGCCGTTTGACATTACACACACTAACACACATACACACACACACAGTAGTGAGTACAAAATGTCAACAAAAGCAGCAGCAAAATAATTAAGTTTGATTTAGCCCTGCAATGCCCCCTTCTCGAAAGCCCCTGAGCCCCTCTTATGCTATTCTTTTTAGTTCTTTTTTTTTTTTTTTTTTGTTGTTGCAAAAGTAAAGTATTTAAATAATAAAACGGGGCGAAACAAGCTCTAAACATCAAAGCAAAGTTGGCGCTGTCAATGAACCACGCCCCGAACCATGCCCTCTCCCCCTCACCCCCCGCATTTTACACGCAGCTTAAATTACGTGCTAGGCAAAAAAAAAAAAAAAAAAGCCAACAACAAGATGAAGAGAGCAAGAAAAGGGCCACTTGAGCGTGGCCAAGTTAAGAGTCCTTTGTAGTGGCACCGAAAAAAAAGGTTTCAATTACTTCAGCTCAAAATGAAGGCAAAAAAACTTAAGTTGAAGTTCTAAAAACAAAAGCCGCCGCCGACTCCCTTTTGGACAGCTGGCGCCAAAGTGTTTAAGGGTTGGGGCAAAAGTGGCTAGAGAGTCGGGTGGGTGGGGCAATGCAACGCAATGCAATGCATGAAATGCATTTAGTGAAAATTCTATTGACCATTTCAGTTTTAAAGTTTTTTTTGGCGCCAGCTCGCCATTTGGCCATAAACATTAAAAATTATTGTAATTATGCCTGACGCTTTTCCATAGAAGAGAGAACGAAAAGGTGGCACAAAAATGCGCACTTCGCTGCCCCAACCCCAACCCCTTCTTAATAACCCAAATGGCGACCCTCACAGTGTAGCATTTTTATGTGCCCAAAGTCCAAAACGCAAAATCCAAATTGGCATTCGAGGCAGCGGCAGCAGCAGCAGCTGAAGCTGAAGCTGAAGCAAAACCAAATGCAATGCAATGAAATCAAATGCGATGCGTTGTTGAAAACATTTTCTATGCCATGCCCCATTTGACGCATGAAATGCCATGCCACTCTCTCAAGTGCTGTGCCACTCACACACACACACACACATTCGTAAGTGCTATGCGGCATAACTCATACGCAGTGTGTGACGAGAAGGCGGGCAGCAATGCAAACGGCAAACCATGCCAAAAACAGCAACAATCTAAAAAGTACAACGATTGTAGCGATGGAAAGAGTGTGTGTAGGAAGGGGGTTTAGATATATTCGATGATTGTTATAGGAAACGAAAACTGTGTTAAAAGTGAGAAGGAAAAATGTCAACTAAGAAATTGATACAAACTTTTCCATATCAGGGTATAAGTTCTTAACTTTGATAATAGCTAAAATGATTTTCCTAAGAATTATAATACTGTTTTTCAACTTGGAAACAAGATTTTTAAGTCAAAAAAATTTGTCAAAACTTAAAAGATTTTTATAAGCAAAAATGTTTTGATTATGGTTTGACCTTTAACTTGAGTTTCTTCAAAAGATATTTGAACTTTCTCTGTCATAACTTTGTCAAAGCTTATGCTTTTCTTAAAAGCACAGCTTCGATTTAGTAAGTTTTGATAATTTTAATCTCTTTTTCATCTTCAACTATTTTCATACCAAAACATTTTGAATCATTATCATTTTTCATCTTCATTCAATGAGATGATATCATTAATCTCATGCAAAATCTTAAAACAGCTCAAAGCGTTTCATATTTATACGATTAATGGGCTGCATTTTGATCTCGTGTCTCGTATCTCGTGGGGCCACTCAAAATGGATCACAAACTGTCCGTTTAGTCACGACATTTGTCACGTGCCAATCGCTCAATCAAATTGTTAGAGCACTTAAAGTGAGGCCCGCTTCACCACAGAACACCCCCATAGCCCCCCACCTTTCCTCCACCAACTAAACGTTGCAATATTTTTTTGGGCCATATTTCAAACTGGCTGAATTTGGCTTTGGGCTGTGCAACTACCGTTTTTAACTAGCTAAACTGAGCTGAACTGCCTGGCATGGGATGGTTTGGGTTATTCTCTCTCACTTTTCGTCTCTTTTGTCTGTCGAGTGCTTGCAACGCCACCTCCCACAGTCAATCAGTTTGTGGCGCATCTTTTGCCGCAAGCACAATTTTGGCTACTGCAGTTGCAGTTGCAGTTACTGCAGCAGCAGCAGTTGTCAGTTGAAGCTGCAATCGCGGCAACGTGGCAATTAACTCTTTGATGGATTTACTGCGTTGCGTCTCGGTTGTTGTTGTTGTTGCTGCTGCTGCCTCTCTTGACTATTAAATATGGCCACGAAATGCGTTTTTCGATGGCAGCGGATGCGTTTGGCCAAACTGCAACTGCAACAGCAACAGCAGTAACAGTAGAAAACTTAAACATTCGCGACTCCACAATTATAAAATAACCATCATTTATAATGGTCCTCGTCGTCCTCGTCGTCGTCGTCGTTGGCGTTGTAGACTTTGCCGCCGGCGCGAATATTCAATGCGAGCGGAAATGCAGCGACTGCAACAGTAGCAACAACAACAATCAAGCAAGAACAACTACATTGAGAAAAATATGAAATAGAAATTCTTAAAATAAAGAAATTAAATTAGTTTAAAAATATTTTACATAAAACTTAATTTAAGGAAGTTCTTTCGTAAGGGAAATATTTATTATTGAACCTAATATTATTTCTTAAGTAAAACTTATCTTTCAGTTGCCTTTGTTTGTTTTTTTTTTTAACGGTGTAGAACATTAACTGCGTGCGGAATTGAAATATTCAGCAGACAATTTAGCGGCGCTTTTGGGCTCTGAACCGCTGCTGAGACGCCGTCAAATGTTGCCACTGCCCCCTTCTAAGTCTTTGTTGGTCTTTAGTTTTTTTTCTTGTTGTTGTTGTTGTTGTTGTTGTTTTAGTTTGCTAGTTTTGCTAGCGGCTGCAGTTTTTCCGAGTCAGAGAAGCGTTTCAAATTACAGACACCAAATAAGCCGACTTGAATGCTTTGCCGCTCTAAGAAGACTCACTTTGGTGGAGAGTTACTTGCTCAACGCCCACCCCTCGCCCCCCCTTGCGATGCCCCGCTTGACTTTAGTAGTTGCAATATCTGCCGCCGCCGCCAACGCCGCCGACAATAAAATGCGTGGCAAAATGCAATTGAGAAATTAATTTCACCCATTCAGACATTTCGCATTTGTGCTATAATTAAAACTAATTTGTGTATGCGAATAACAGCAGCAACAACAACAACAACAACAACTGTGCAACTGTGCAACGCCCCAAACAGACACTTGGCTTTGTGGATGGTACACATATGTATGTATGTACAGTTTGCTGCCATGCAACAACAAAATGTTGGAATAACATTTAATAAAAATCATAAATGAAATTATAAGAAGCAGCAGCGGCAGCAGCAGCAAAAAAAAGGTTGAATTTATTATACCAAAACACGATAGACAATAATTATGAACGGATAAAGATGCAATCTCTAATGCAGATTATATAAAAATTGTAATTTATGAGCTTATAACTAAACAAAGTTTGTGTAATCCGAGACATTTGTAGAAGAAATTTAAAAGTTAAATGAAAACTGAAGCTAGAATACGAATTGAATGTTCTGTCCGATAAAGTTTAAGTTTAAACAAAAATTATTTGCTATTTATTAATTATTTAAAATGAGTTTTCAAATCTTTCAGTTAATTATAGTCGTACCAAGTTAGTTTCAACACGCCAAGAACCAGGAAACTACAAAACTCAAGCTGAAAAGAAATTTTCATGATTTAAAAACTCATTGAATTTGGTTTAATGCCAATTAGTTTTTAACATTTCAATACAGACACATTTTTTGTATAAGCCCTCGGCTCAATATAGATTTACAACTGAGATATGCTTCGAGTATCTGAAGAGTCACTCGAACTGCTGTAAAACCCAATTAAAAACATGTTAAAAAACAAATAAAAAAAACTACAGGAATAAAAGAAGTGCCTGCAACCAAAATGCATGCCTCAAAATTGCGGGGTTTGGGGTTAGAATTTTGTATAAAGAGAGAGAGAGAGAGAGAGAGAGAGAGAGTATATGTCGAACTGTTGCTCTACTGAGCCGTGCTAATGAGCGGCTGGAGAGAGTGGGGGCTAGTGGGGTTTGCCAAGCTCAACTCCATTTTCACTCAGGCTGGCTCTGTAAATGAAGTGCCAGAAATGTGAAGCGAAATTGCATAAACCACTCCACAACAGCAGCAGCAGCAGCTGCAGCAGCAAAATCAACTCGAGTGTTGTTGGTGGGTTCTAGGGATGGTATGGGCTGGGTGGTTTCCTTGCCACACAAAAAGAGTAAGCAAAACATGAAACAAATTTAACATTTTTTTTTTTTTGTTTTTCATTTCATTTATTTATTTTCCTGTGTGTTTTTTTAATGCAGTTGAGTTCATTAACATTGCTGCTTGAAAAAAAACATGCAAAATGAGAGAGAAAAAAAAACAAGAGAAAAATGTTAAAACGCTGCCAGGTGCCAATGACTTTCAAACTGTGGCAGCGCCCGACAGCATTTGCTGCAACATAAAGTGGAGGAGGGGCAGGTATGCTGTTGCATTGGAGCTGCTGCTGCCATATCTATTCCAAGCACTGGCAAATCTAAATGACTTTATTACTTTTCTTGTTATTTTTTTTTTTTTTGTCGTCGCTTCTCATTTTGCATATTTGTTTTTCGTTTTTTATGCATCTTCTTATGCTTCTTCTTCTTCATTTTCTTCGCCGTTTTTCATTTCAAATCCCGCAAGGATACAACAGAAACCAGAAGAGGCATTGGCATTACAAAAAAAAAAAAAACAGGAGAGTTTAAAAAAATACAGAATTGCAGGCAAAAGCAAATACATTTAAAAAACAAACCATCATCCAAGCTTTGTCGAGTTTAATGTACTTAGAGTTACCCTGTTTTGCTTTAGAAAATGATAATCCTACACTGAACCAAAAAATCACCAGAAATACTAACTTTTCTACGTTTTTTCCTATTAATTTTGGTACGATGTGTCGTACTATCATTATTGATATTCGTGTACTCTCAAGACTGAAAGTGCCGAACGTAGAAGTGAAAGGATCATATTAAACACAGAATTGAAAGTAAAAATTTAAGTTTGATAGGAAAATAATGTAAGATTTAGTACAGTTCTACTGTAATTTTGAAAGGAATTACTGTTCTGCAGCATTGATAATGGTTCCTGTAATTTTGATAGGATATACTGTTGAATTGATAGTAGGATCCTGTAATTGTAATGTAATCAGTAGGATCCTAGTACAACAATCGTACTTGACTTTACTAATACCTAAGATTTGAGATAGATATATAGTGCAGCTAGACCATTGTGAAAGCTGCAAGTCATTCATGCTGGAGCTAGAAATGTAAGAAATAAGAAACAACCTTTATAAATTTTTATTTTTTATATGCTTACCGAGACGGGATTTGAACCTTAGACCACATGTTAATGCGTCGAGTGACTTAGCTGTTAAGCCAATTCCAAACTCATAATGACGCTGCCAAGCTCTATACATAATTTACACTTTTTCACAAAAATGACCTAACTGTAAAAATCGTCTAGACTAAGCGCATTCCTTATGAATCGAGCTCCAGCATTTCTTATCAATTTACCAGTAGACAATATCAACCAATGAAATTGCAACAGTATGTCATATCAATTTAACAGTAATATTGACAGAAAACAGCGCTGTCATATCAATTAAACAGTATTATTGAAAAACTAACGCTGAAAACAGCGCTGTCATATCAATTTAACAGTAATATAATCCACATTTTAATTGATAGTACAAATTGAAAGTACAACGCAAAAAAATACTGTTGATATTACGGGAAATCCATTCAAAACAACGTTTTTCCTTACAAATGACGAAATACGACGCTTGATGGGAGACTATCAACCTTGTACTATTGATATTTTTGGTTCAGTGTACATCAAATATTCAAAATCAGATACAAAAACCAAACTTTCTTAGCTTAATATACAAAACTCTTTGTTTTGACTGACTTGCTATCGAAACATGGCCCAAATGGTGGCAGTAAGGAGCTTGTTATGGGTACACAGTCCTGATATTATGCTGTAGGCTAGCAATAAGACAGGGTTTTACGGAGTTTCAACTGCAAAGCGCTTAAATTTAAGGTCAAAGTTTGGAGGATAGGAAATGGCATCTAATCTTGACAATTTATCAAAAATCTTTTTAAAATCAAAATGGTATAAGTATTTCTAAGCCCATTTGATATTCCTATTCTGCTTTTATTACAGGATATGCAACATTTCAAAAACAAATAAGTAAAGAATTGCAGCACTCAGTTGACTGTATTTTTATTTTTTTACATTTTTTTCATGTTTTACCGGCTTGTTGTACGCGTTTTGTTGCAAGCCACAATGCTGCATGAAGTGGGCGGTGGGTGGATGGGTGGTGTGAGCGTGGGGTTCGTTGTGGCTATAAGTGGGCGTGGCATGGCATGACTATGCATAGAAATGTTGTTGCCTTTAAATGCCAGCAAAATGCATTGCGACGGGAAAAATTTAATTAGACAACCTAAAAAAAAAAAAATGCGGCAAAAAAATAAATCACGGGGAGAATAACAGCAAAAGTTGCGGTTAAAGGATTTCTGGCTGGCTGGCTGGCTAGATGGCTGGCTGCATGGTGCATGCGGCAATGGCGCTAAGGAGCAGCCGAAAGCCGAAGGATATTGTGAAGTGCACATTGTGCATGTTGTCGTTTCAAGGGTAAGCAGCGAAAAGAATGAAGTTTTTTTTCTAGCTAGCCATTGTTTGCTGTTGGGGTAAGCTTTTCGGTGGCTGTCGGAGGCGTCTCCCTTTTTTTAAAGCGCTACCAAACAAGGGGCATATTAATTGCATTGCATACTTTCGGGTCCCCCATTCAGTTTGCCTGCTTTCAACCAACTCTGCATTGTGTTGCCCTATTATTAATGAATTAAACTTGACTTTCGGTTCGTTGCTCGCCGCAGCTGCAGCAACAGCAACCAAATCTATTTGCACAGTTTTAGACGAAGCTAAAAGTACCCTAAAGATTAATTCATATAAAAGTTGTCGCCCTAAAGACATTGAACGATCTATTTTAGAGCAAGCCTTTTTCTCAGCTAAGATTAAGATCTCTCTCTACAGAGTTGTTAATCTCTTAAACCATCTTTCGTTCTGTTGCTTTTTTTATGCAATTTTAATAACAAAGTAGATAGACCCTTCTGGCTATAAATATATGCATCTTGACTATAGTAGAAAGCCGGCGGGAGGGTGGCGAAAAAAGTGTTTGCTTTAATGTTTTTTGATTTTGTTTTTTGGCATCGCTTTCAGCTATGACAAGGAGGTGGTAAGAGAAACTGCTGCTGCTGCTGCTGCTTTGGTTTCATTTACTTCTTATTTGATTTGGAAGTTTTTTTTGGTGTTGTTGTTGTTTTTTATATACTTTATGCAGTTGCCTGCGGGATTTAATATTGCGACAGCAGCAGCGGGTTCAATGACATTGGTGCTGCCGCAGTCCGTGCCATAAAATGAGATTCCACTCGTTTGGCTCAGCACAATGAAGCAACAACAACAACTTGGTCACAGTCACGCCCCACAAAACCCGCAGCATCAGTTTTTGGGTTTGAGATTCTTTTCTCTCTCTCTCTTGACTATTTCCTTGATCTAAGCAAACAGATTCCACAAACACTCAACATTCCTTCTATTGTATCTCTCTTTCCCTCTCGCTCTCTCTCTCTCTCATGTAGTCTCTTATATTCCTGCCTTAATTAAGCCGCCTCACAATTAAGATGCCAAAGTAGCGAACCCACATGATATTTTTGTAGTTTTTTCTTGGTTTTTTTTTTTGGTTTTGGCCAGGCGGCAATTGTGCTTAGCCTGGCTGGAAAAAAAAAAGACAGGCAGAATGGCAGAATGGCTGCCGCGATCAGCTGGCTCATAAAGTTTTCTTTACTGTTACCATCTATGGTCATTTCTATGGCTCTGCAAATAAATCGCTGATCTCTAAAGAAGGACACACGGTTGGAACATTTTCATAAATCGCGCTCCGTTCGCTTTATGGCATTTTTGTGCAAAGTTTTTCGTTTTTTGCTAACTGTACTCCGAAAGCCAACTTTATATTGCTGCTGTTGTTGTTGTGTTCTTGTGCCGGATTGTTGTAAGTGTGTGTGTGTGTGTGTGTGTGTGGGGTAAGGAGTATGTCAGTTGGGTCAAGTATCGGTCAATTGTGGTGCGATTTGTTGTAAAGTCCAAGTCGAAAAAACAATGCATGCTAAATATCAACGAGTAGAAAGTAGTGTGTGTGTGTGTTTGTAACAATATAATGTTGTGACTAACAGATATCCTGTAAAAAAACTATAGCAAGAATTAGTACAAAAGTAATGTTATTTTATGAAGAATCGAATACCTTTTGTTCGAACAACTTTTTAATTCATAAAGCTAAGCAGCAGCTTCAATCTCTTAGTTCTTTAGACCAACAGTCTCCAATGCATGTCAAACTGACAGTTTGATAAACACCGCACAAACACTCGAACTGCAATTCGTTCTCTTTCTCTCTCTCTGTCGCTCTGTTAATCTATCTTTGTCTGTCTTGTGTCAGTCAAGTGCTTTTCACATATTCTGACAACTTTGACTTTGGTCAAAACTCAAGAATCTATGACTGAAATGCATTCCCCGCCCCGCCTCTCTTTTAGTAATCCCCCCCCCCCCCTCAACTTTGACGTTGCAACGCTGTCCGATGGACGTTTTTGCCCGGCGGTAGCAGGCGTGGCATGTAGCTGTTGTTGTTGTTGTTGTTGTATTTGTTTTTCTTTTATGCGCTTGCTTAGTTCTCACAGCCCCCCCCCTGCTGCCTGTCTCTATCCAACCCCCCCGCGAACTTTTTTTCTGTTGCAAAGTTTGTTGCATTGCTTGAAGTTTTTAATTTAAATGACATGACATGGCCAAAGCAACATTCAACTGGGCAACACTGTTGACGCCCCTGCCACATTTGATAGGCAGTGGGCGTGGCATTTAACCGATCTCTATGCCAAAACGCCCCAAAAACAAAGTTTTGCATTAGAAAGAATGGAAGGAAAGAACGAACAACCAACAACTATATTGTAGTTATCAAAAAGAGTCTACAGAGCCTGGCGGTAAATTTACCGTTAACATTTCTCATCTCCACCCCTTCACATCGTCCTGTTCCGTTTTTACTGTCTCTGTCTCTTTCTTTCTTTCTTTCTCTCTGACATAAATCATAAATTTTAGCTGGCCCAATTGGCTTGGCCAATTATGCAGCAAACAAATGGCCCATAATGAAGCTTTGCTGCTGCTGCACCAACTGACAAAGTCAACATTTATCTTGCCCCCATATACGACAGCTGCAACAACAACAACAACAACAACAATGCATAAGGAAACTAATAATGACATGAAAATTGTAGAGCATTCAGGTTGTCAGCTTCACAAAAAGCAACAAAAAAAAAAAATGATATCAAAAGAAACCAAATTGTGAATGCACTAAAAACTCAAGTTAATTAAAGTTAGAATCAAAATGTAACTGTTAAAATGTGTCAGTGTAAAAGAGATAGCATGAAAAGTTTTTAGTTGATGCGCAAACCATAAGTATAAGAGTGTGTATAAGAGTGAGTTTAAACACTTATAAAATTTACAGTTTTTATTTGGCGAGTGCCAAAGAAATGGGAAAAGGCAAGATTCACAACGGGATCTACTTAAAGCATCAAATTAACTAGAATTATTTTGTTTTGCTCGCTCTCTCTTTCTGTGTCGATCAAATCGCATGATGCTGTGTAATAATGCCTTTTGATGTAAGGGTATATTTAAGTACAATGTTGCAAAATAGTTTCACTCGGTTTGGTCTAGGATTGGCCAGCAGCAGCAGCGGCAGCAGCCTTAATTGCCATGTTGCGGCAACATGTTGCCGATCAATAAAAGCCACAGCAACAACAACAACAACAACAACAACAATGAGCCAGCCAGCAACTATTGCCGTCAAAGCCATGGCCAATGATAATGACAATGCAGTTGGGGTTCGATTGCGAATCGTCTGAATCCCCATGATTAATGACAATAAATTTGATTTTTGCCAAAGCAAAGAGAAGAGACGAGAGAGAAGATATTGTTTGCAAACAAAGGAGACGCTTGATTAGTGCAACGAAAGAAGGGGCCGAAGGGGGTTAAAGGGTAGAGAAACAAACAAACAACAGTAGCTATAGATAAATGAGAACAGTCGTAAATTTCGAAAAATATTGCGCGCCAACTGTCATAAAAATGCAATGCGCCAAATGCAATTTGTTTGTTGCGTTTTGCTTTTGTCTTCTACTTGTTGTTGTTGTTGTTGTTTGCCGTTGTTGTTGATTTCCTGCATCAGATTAAGATTAAGTCAAGAAGTGCACTTAAAAAAAAAAACAAAAAGTAAAAGATAAGATTGGATTTTTTTAAATAAATCATTTTTGATCATATAAAAAATTATAAAAAAAAAATAAGTAAAAATATTTTTACCAGCGCTCTACCAATCTAGTGCACACTTTTGCCCAGTGTAATGAGATAAAAAGAGGTGGGGGGGGCTTTACCTTAGCAACAAAATAGTAAGAAAAAACTTATAAAGAAAAAAACTCAGCTGCGACTGCGCATTCATTGTCTGACTGACGGTCATCATTCAAAACAACGTCGCACGCTAATTGGACACTAAAATTGCAGACGGCGTCAAATGTAGGAAAGGAGAAGGGTAGAGGGGGTGGGGGGGCTTGAATAAGAGGTGGAAACTAAGGAGGGTTCGTCGTATTTGTATGCAGTTGCAAGCCCAAGCCCAAGCCGAAGGCAATGATTTAGTGCACAACGCATTAGTTATTAGTTTTTATTCATTTTACGCTTTTTTTTCAACTGTAAGCTTCTGTTTTTTCATTTAGTCATTGGCTGGCCTGGCCAACAATCTTCTCCCCCTTGTTCCTCCCCATCCCTCCAACACCTCATCATTCTTCTACGTTAAACAAAACTTATAAATAAAAAAAAAATAAAAAAAAAATGCAAGCAGCGAGCCATAGAAATTTATTCAACTGCAATGGAATTTTGTTGTTGACTTCATTAAAGTTTGATTTAAATAAAATGCGATTTTATAATAAGTTTACAGTTTTTACAGTATTTAGTTTTCAAATAATTTGATTACGCTTCGCCCCCTTTGCGATTAAAATAGTCATTAATGCAGTTAGTTCTGAGACTTGGATCTGATAGCAGATCTGAAAAAAAAGGCTAACTCATTATTATTGTGGTAGATATAACAAAGTTAGTTGGCTATAAAGCCATCTAATGAGCCGATGTGCTAACAAACAACATAAACTAAAGTCGAATGCGCTTTCACGATAATCAAGTAGTATAACAAAGATCATTAACCAAGCGGCAAATGCATCGTCTTATCTAATTAGTACTTATGATCTTTACTTAAAATGAAAAAAACCCAATTGTAAGGCATTTCGGCTTAGATAAGATCAATACTTTTGATGGAATATAATAATGTTAATGGCCCTTAAAAGTCAATGAAGAACTACATAATTTTCATATTATTATTTTCATATTTTTTTTTTTACAACTTTACAATGAAATTATACTCAAATTAAGCTAAAAGATTTTGCTTTTATTATAAAAATCAACAAGCAACTTTATATTCCCCAAAATAACTTCAACTTAGTTATAAAATATTGAAACAAAGTATTTTCAAGTTAAGCTTGAAACATTTATTTGCATGCCACAGTTGTTGTTGTTGTTGTTGTTGTTGTACCCTCACTTCTTTACTCTCGACTGAGTCTTAACGTCACACCTCTCCCCCTCATGCGGCTTGCTCTTTCACTTTAACACACGCTGAGTGCATCGACAAGATCAGTAACAACAGCAACAACAACACAAACAACAACAACATGAATTAAAATTGTAAATGTCGCGACTTTGGGGGATGGCAAAATGTCGATTCGATTCAATTCGTTTCGATTCGATTCTGTTCGCAATGCGAATGCGATTCGACTGAACACAAAAAAAAACAACAAAAACAACAAAAACTGCCAAACAAGTTTTACGCTCTGCGCCAGACGCAGACAACAAGACGAAGAGGTGAGGAGTGGGTTGGGGTGGGTTGGGGTCGAGGTAGTAGCTAACGGACGCCAAGAAAATGCAGATGAAGCTTGACAGCAGGCTTGGACTTGGACTTGGACTTGGCCTCTTCTTTACCTTCCCTCTCTCTCTCTCTCTCTCACTCTCTCGGTGTCTCGTTCTGTCTGTTGGTTGTTAGCCTAAGTTGCATATGGGTCGCTGCTCCATTTCCATTGCAGCTTCAAACAACAACAACAACAACAACGTTGCATGCAACGTTTTACTCTTGGCTGCATAATTGCCAGTCTAAATCAATGGCTGTTGCTGCTTGTTGCTGCCTGTTGCCAAGCCTCGCTTCATTGTACCAACAACAACAACAGCAGCAACAACAACAAACTTTATTGTCAACGCCATCGCTTGGCTCCAGCCACGTCTCCATCGCAACCCTCTTGTGCCCCCCTCGCGGTCCATCGTCATCTTCTGATCATCGTCATCGTCAATATTTGCCATGATCTTATCGTCAAAGTAAAGTCATGTCGCCTGCCAAGGCTCTCGTTGTTGTTGTTATTGTTGTAGTTGTTGTTGTTGGCTCATCTGGCTTGGCTTGTCGGTTGAGTCGCCGCCGCCGCCGCCGCCGCTTGGGCGCAATTATTTTATTTTACACTTGCAATTGGGGACAAAATAACTTGGTCATAAACTTGGCTAAGGTGTGTCGCCGCCAATGTCTAAACGACAACAACAAAACTAAAAGCCCAAAAAATCTACACTCAAACAAAATGTTATAATTTTTTTCGTTTTGGAACCAACAAAGTTTGGTCTTTAAGAAAAGATTGGCCAAGGTTGGTTTAGTTTTTTTTTTAAGTTAGTACTTACAACTTTTTTCTCTACGTGTATATGTGTGCTAGTGCAATGTATTTTAGTGTCACTTTATTATCGTAGATCGCAAATTTAATTGAAACAAACTCGTAAAATATTATAACGAACTGAAGGTTTGTTTTGGCAACACCTCATTACTTCGGTAAGTGGTGAAACTACCATCATTTCATTAGTGAAACCCAGAGTTTATGGCAAAAAGTTTCACATCACTTCAATTTGAATGGTTTCATTTCGATAGAAGCCTGCAATAAACTAAATAGTACACTTACTATACTCTTTTATAGTTAAAATTTATAGAGAACCTTGTTTTTTTCCCCTGTTTAGATATGCATCCGTTTTCCTATCAATTTTCCTTTCAAGGGTATTTAAAAATCATTTTTGTTGAAGAGTTTCCTTTGATTTCCATTTTTCCTTTTCTTAAATCATCTTTGGGTCTTTCGAGTTGTTGGTAAAAGACCTTGGAATGAAAAAGCAGTAGCTGTTGCATTCTGACTGTACCGGACCTGCACCCGCAAACTGATAGTACCGTACCCCTATCCCCTTCTCTTGATTTTCTGTCTTTTGCAATTTGTCACCGACGCGAAGCGTGCGCCAAAAAAAAAATGAGAAACGAAAAAAAACCCAACCAAAGAAAGACTTTAAGGCTAGCCGGTAGCTCTTCAGCACCCGCCAGCATGTCACACTCTCTCTCTCTCTCCATCTGCTCTGTCCCGACAGTGCTTGTTGTTGTTGTTGTTGTTGCTGCTGTTAACCTCAGCTCATCTATCGCTTACTGGGCATCTGCTGTGCTTACAGTTAAAACAGTTTCGAGTCTCCTGCTTTTTGCTCCTGCTGTCTGCTGGCTTGGCCAACTTTGTTGGCTGCTTCTTGCTACTCCTGCTCCTGCTGCGATTGGGCAGATTGGCGATTGTAAACTGTGGGGTTCTTGTTCTCCGTTTGTGGGCACACAGACATCTTGGTTGTGGACTCTTGTCTTTTGGGGCACTCTGTTGTCTGCTGCTGCTGACTGGCGCTCATTTCGATGACTTCTTTATGGCTTTTGATTTTTATGATTTTGCTGTTTAATGGTTCATTTGTGTGTCTCTCTCTTGCTCTCTGCCTCTCTCTGTTGCTGACTGGCTTCCAGTTTTTTGTTATCGATGCGTCTATATCTTTAGTTTTTGTGTTCTTTAAGCCACCCCTTCCCCGCCGCCGTCGCTTTGCTTTCCCTGTTTACTTAATCTCTGTTTGGCAACATCGTCGCCGTTGCGTCGCCAGGCGAGCTCATCGTTTTTAGCCAACTTGTTTACCCTCATCGTTTTTGGCCAAGTTACGGCCAAGCTTTCAGTTAACTGCATTGTTTGTTTGCCATGTTGTTTGCATTGTTAGTGCAGCGTTTTTTCTTTCTTTTTCTTTCGTTCTTTCTACTTATCTTAACCCCTTGCTAGTTTTTTGTTTTTTCTGTTCTTTGTTTTGGCTCCTTGGCTATTTCACTGATCCACAAATTTATGTTGCATACTTTGCGGTGAGTGTTTTTTTTCCCCCCCCACCAAGTTTTAAGCTCTGAGTAATTTCGATGGATTGTTTGCGTTAAAATGTTATTTCTAGAGCTTAAATCCAGTTGAATTCCATATGAAATGAATTTTGAATCTATTTAAGTTAATTGCATTGGACGCATGTTTAAGCTTATTAGCTCTTGAACACTTTTAAAGCATGTCAAACACCTTTTCTTTTTAATCGTTAACAGCTCACAGCTTTCTGTCCCTGATCATTAACCATTAGCTTGGAATTAGCTGGCATTGATTTGACATTTGCTTTGGCTATCGAATGAATTTAATCTGCTTCTCTCTTTGGCCATTCAAATGAGCTGCGACTTGATCGCTGCGGCTACTAATGACACCTAGCATTAGCTTAAGCCGCCGATTAGCTGCTGGCTTGTATAAACGTTTTATGGCCAAGAACACACAACACCCCCTCTCACCCATCTCTCTATCTCTCACTCCCCTTGCCCTTGTTATGGACAGCTTCAACTGCCGCTGTGACACCTTCAAGTAGACGCAAACAAAGTCACAGAAATTAAAGGCTGTTCGAGGATGTTGTTGGCAACTTGCAACTTGCAACTGGCAGCCGGCAACTTGGCGACGGCGGCGCCTCCATTCAAAATCACTTTATGGCCGAGTCGTCGTTGTGGCCATAATTGGCCGCGGTGCCAATCATTTTAACAGCTAGGCAAACACGCAACCCAAACCCAAACCCAAACCCATACCCATACCCAAAGCCAAAGCCAACGCAAGGCGAAGCCAAAAGCCAAAAACCAGAACCACAACAACAACAACAACAACATCCAAGTCCTCCATCTTCATTGCCAACGAACGCCATCAAGCGCCTTCTGTTCATGTTTCATGTCTCTTTCGCCTCGTGTCTTTGCTCAATGATAATGCAAAATATGCAGTCAAAGAAGCTAGACACACAGTAGTTCCTTTTTGACATACAACTACACTGAGCGAACTTTTAAAAGAACTCTTATGGAAATTTGTTGCATTTTAAGGCACCCAATAGAAAAATGTAAAGAAAAGCTCCTTTGTTATACAAAATAATATAACCAAAATCTAAGGATTGTTTTTGAGTTTCTAACATATTAGTTTAAGAGAAAGTTGAAAAAAAAAAAAATGTTCAAGGTATGCAAATATTGTTTACAGTGTTAATTTGATGCACTTACTTGGATGTTGTTGGCCGCCTGTCTCAATGACAATTGGCGCCATAACTGCGGGGCATTTGAACTGCTTGATGATGAGGCACAGATCGGGCGGCAGATCGGTTAGATTGGTTAGATCGTTTTGGTGTATTGGTTAGGAGCGACAGAGAGAGAGAGTGAGAGAGAGAGACCTGTGGTGATCCTGTCGGGGCACTTGTTTGTTTATAATTAGCCGCAGAGCTCGACGCAAACGATGATATGGCGACGTTGCCTTGGCAATTCAAATTAATGGCCCGACGACTTGCTACTGGTTTTTCGTTTTTTGCCAGCATCTATTTTTATGGACGATCAATTTTCAAATAGCTGCCAGTTAGAGGCGCTGTATACACTGCAAAAAAATATTTAGAATTTTTATTAGAAAATGTGTGATAAAAAGCAAAATAAATAAGTATAAATATTTAATTCTAAGTCAAACTTATTTATCAATATATTTAAACTTCAACTTGGAATAATATTCAAAATGTAATTTAAGTAGCTACTCATTTTTCTTCGTGTATACTAATTTGCACCCTGTTTTTTTTTTTCTATTCTCTATTTTTTTTTTGTGTGCAGCAAGCTGAAATGTTGATGGAAGATGCGTTATTGGTGCCGCTGGGTTTGGTGGCGCCACCACTGCCACTACCATCGTCGCAACAGGCACAGGTTGTGGCAGCACCGCCATCGCATCAGACACTGCCCGCCAGCCTCAAGCATCATCCACATCCACATCTGCATCCACATGCCCATCCCCATGGCCCCACACACACACATCTTCATCCACTTACACATGCACACACACACACACATGCGCATTTGCATCGCGCTGCCGTCGATCTGTTGGACATTCCAAGCAAGAAGCACACCAAGCAAGCGTCACCTGGAGCAGTCGGTGCCGGAGCGGCGGCAGCTGCAACCATTGCAGCTGTGGGCAACTATCATGCATTGGATATACAACAGCAACACTATATTATGTACGCACGTTGCATGCAACAACAGCAGCAGCAGCAGCAGCAGCAGCAGCATTTGCAACAACAACAGCAACACCATCACAACAGGGAACGGGAGCAACCGGTGGTGGTGGGGGGTCAACAGCTGACGAGCAGCGCTTTTCAGCCTTGGCGCGCAGCCAAAGCCCCACCGCCACCAACCGTCGCCTATCTGCATGCGTACAATGCGCTGTCCTATGCCTGCAAGGAGCCACCGGAGCTACAGAACCCGGAACGTGTCGTTCGGAGCACGGATCGGGAGCGTTTCGAGCGAACGTATCAGCCCAATGTGGCATTGGCGCCGCGCAAAAGCATACTGAACAAGGAGCGTGAACGGACGAGGGAGCGCGAGCGTGAAAGGGAGCGTGAGCGGGAGAGGGAACGGGATCAGGAGCAGCAACAGTTGCAGTTGCATATAAAACAGGAGCGTGCCGCAACGCCAACAACGGAACCATCAAATGGCAGTGGCAGTGGCAGTGGCAGCAGCAGCAATCATAGCAATAGCTCCAACAGCAGCTCACCAATGCCCAAAGTTGCGGTAGCAACTGTTGTTGTTGCGCCACCACCACCACTACCACTAATACAACCACCACCAGCGCCCCACCCAACCGCTTCGGTAGAAGAGTTCTCAGCTGGCAGCAATGAAATCACCTCGAGCACATCACCAGTGCCAGCAGCAACAGTTGCTGCTGCTGCTGCTGCTGTTGTTCTTGGTGGTGCTGCAGTAGCTGCTGGTAATGGCGTCACGCCACCAATTGTTGCAACACCACCTGCTCTGCCATCGCCAAATAAACATATTATTGCCACCGTCAATCAGCATGCCAAGCTGCTCAGCAACAATGAACCAAGTCGCATACGCATCAATAAGAATCTAATGATGAGCCAGCCAATTGTTGTTGTGCCCTCGCAGCCAGCAACAATTGCTGCCGCACATCATTATAAGACACCAACATCGCCAGCGGCCGGCTATTCACCCACACAGTCTTCCAGCGCCGGCGGCGGCGGCTTGAACCTAAGCACCCACTCCTCCAATGTTGTCAGCTCACCAGCCAAGCAGCAGCAGCAGCAGCAACTGTTGCAGCTGCATCAACAACAACAACAACAGCAACGATTGCCCACAAACGGCTGTAAAACGCATTTGGGCAGCGAATTTGAGCTCTCCACAGACACCGATGATGACAGTTTGAATGGTGAGCCGGATAGCAGTGCCTCCATGTTGCCGCCATGGGAGCTGGCCGTGGAAGCGTTGCGAGACACACGGCCCAAGGATCGGGAGCGTGTGCTGCAATTGTTGCAACGCCTGTTGCAGGAGAATCAGCAATATCGCTTCAATAACTTACAGTTGAGTGAACTCTTTCATAAGCAGGAGGCGCATATTTTGGAGCTGCGGGAGCAACTGCAGCGTTGCCGGCGACAATTGGAGTCGCGGGTGAAACAATCGATGCTGGTGGGGCAAGTGGAGCGTTCGGATGGTGAAGAGCAAGAGCAGGAGCAGGAAGAAGAGGAAGAGGAAGAGGATGATGAGGATGAGTTGGAGCAGCAACAGCAACTGTTGCTGGGCGATAGTGATGAGGCCAACAACAACAACAACAATAATAACAATAACAACAACAACAGCAACAATAACAATAAAAGTCAGGCCATAAAGCTGCGAAGAAGCTCAAGTCCCGAGCAGCAGCCAGCTGGCAAGCGTCTAAAGCTGGAGGAGAATGGCAACAGCAACAACAGCAATGGAAGCAGCAGCGTTAAGCAGCAGCAACTAAATGGACATGCCAAAGCCTCATCCGATTCAAGTGATAATGAAGAAGAGCTCGACGACGACGACGAGGACGAGGACGAGGAGATAGAGGAGGCAGAAGTGGAGCAGGTGCAAGAGCAAGAGCGAGTGCGAGTGCGAGATGAAGAGAACACGCAGGAATCACAGGAGACGGCGCTAACGCCATCAAGCAGCGCGCTGGCAGCGCCGCCCACAGCGACCATGCCCCAATCTCCCGATTCGGCAGCAACAGCCGGACAATTGTTCGATAGCAGCAACAGCAGCGATGCAAGCTCAATGAAAAAGGCGCAATTAAATGCGTCCCAAGCGCTGGCCAAGATTACCAACAACAACAACAACAACCACAGCAGCAGCAACAAGGATGAGGAGGAGAATGACGAGACAGATACAGAAGCAGAAGAGGAGTCGGAAAAGGAAGAGGAGCAAGAAGAGGCGGCGGCAGAGGCCAAGAAGCAGCAAGCAGCAGACTCGGATGATGATGAGATGCCGCTGCAACAGCGACAACAACAACAACAACAGCAACAGCTAAATCCTGCACAACAGCGTCGACTGCGACGCGAAGCAACGCCAGCGTCAACTGTGCTGCCAGCGGCAACAGCGACGCCGATGCCAGCTGCACCCATCATTATGATGGCAACAAAGGCAAGCAAGAAACAAAGACCGCCAACGCCGCCAACAGCTAAAGCAACACTGGCAGCGTTAGCGACAACAAAAGCAACAACAACAACGAACTGCGAATTACAAATCAAAATGGAGATCGCTTAAGCAACCCCCCCTAAGTCCCTTTTACGCAACCAGCCTTGATCGCTTTACAAATACACAAAATGTTAGCAGTTAGAATTACAAACGTATATATATATAGTCGTCTCTTTCTAGCACACACAGCACTTAGCAAAGTTTGCTTTTTAGCTTTAGGTCTACAATAAAAATACAAAAAATTCGATGCTCAAGGCTTAAAAACGCACACAAAAAAACAAAAACAAAAACAGAAAAACAAATAACCCTTTTAGCTTGTTTTGATCTCACGTATTCAACACACAAAATTTGTTAGGCTTCCAAATTCGCTGTTCTATTTCTACTTTAATTATTTCTTCAACTTTGCTGCAGAAATTTTATTAACATTGAAACCAAAGCTTTAAAAGAAAAGAAAAAAACAAAACAAAAACTTGAAAACAAAACGATTTAAAACACAATTTCAATGCGTGTTGATTGTTTTAAAGAAATTATAAATAATTTCTAAAATTTACTATAATTTTTAAACTATTTCTAACTTAGTGTTTATTCATATTTTTTGGTAAGTTTCTAAATGCAAAGACATTTTCAATCAAATGAGAGAGATTAACTCAAAGCGAGGCTTTCAAAATTAGCTTATTATTAATTATTTAACACTAACGCAATGTTTTTTTGTTTTGTTTTGTTAACATTTAACCGCACAGCGGCAAAGAACTTCTTCCCGCACTCTTTATTCTGCGCTCCCCAAACATAATCTTCTCCTTTTTTTTTTAAATGGGATTTATTATTATTCGTATTTCTAATCGTAGTTTAATTCCTAACTTTAAGTTGGAAGAGAAACTGAGAGCATGTTGCTTAAATGAGAGGAAGCGAGAGAGAGAGAGAGAGAGAGAGAGATAAATATACATACACAAAATGAACCCACCACTGAAGAAGCAGAAATAAATAATATTATTATTAAAAATAAACAAATTAATGAATTGCTAAACCAATCTTAAACAAATAAACATTTTACAACAAATAAAAAAACATTTGTCGCGTTAAATTCAACAAGTTTATACAATAAAATTACGATTAACAACTTAAATATGCTATATACATACATACATATACATATATAAAACATACAATACTTACATACATTAAACAAAAACAAATACATAAATATGTTAACAATAATATTTATTGTAGCGCCTAATTAAAAACAACAACAAATTTAATTAATTGTAGATTTTTATGTTTGAATTTGTAAGCTTTGCTTTGTAGGCATTTAGTTTAATAGATTTATAAACAACAAAAAAAAAAAGCTAAACCAGATTTGTAAGTTAAAAAAGAAAAAAGAAAAACTTTATTGTCTTTGTACCATGTGAATGGCAAAATACTCGTTTCTTATGTAAATACTTTGATTACTTTTCGATAAATCGATATGTGTGTATATCGACCATTTTGAGTTCGTTGCCAACACTTTGTGAATTATGAAAGAAGAGGAAGCAGCTTATATGATGATAAAAATTAAAGCCAAGCCAAGAGCCAAACGAAAGCGCGCACAGATTTCAAAAATCTATAAACTTTTGTTAAAAAATACAATAAAAAAACAAATACAAAAACAAAACCATTATTTATGCCTGTGTGTTTTTTGTACTTTCTAAAAAAAAAAAAGCATAAGAAAATATTAAATAAAATGTTCGACAAAAAAACAAACAAAAAATAAATCGACAAACTTCAAACCAAAATTTAATTAGCTTTTAAGAGTCGCCAGCGGAAAACGTGTAAAATTGTATAAAAAAAATTATTATTAATAATTAAAGCATAAAAACAAACAACAAAACATTACATATACATATATAAATTTATTATATACAAATACATTTAAAAAACTAACACCTTAAATTGTGAGCAAAAACTAAGCATCAAAACATTGTTATGAAAATTAATTCAAAAACAAAAAGTTATTTAAATTATTTATAAAGAAAACAAAAACAAACGAATTACAAATTGCTATGCAAAAGTAAAATATAAATAAAAAACAAAAAACAATACAAAACAATATATACAAATTATTGTAAATTTTTAATTATTTTGTGTTTTGATTTTGTGTTTCATTTTTTTTTTTTTCACTTCAACAATTTCCCTCCTCCCGTCCTCTCCAATTTTATAGAGCGAAAACAACAACAACAAGAACAACAAGAACAAGAAGGTTAATCAAAACGGTTTTCAGCAATTTTTTATAATATTAATGGCCAAATTTTACAAAGTTACAGAATAAAAACAAAAAAGGAAAGGAAGTAAAACATTTTAATAAAAAAATAATCGCAGACAGAAGAGATTTTGCAGTTTTTGTATCATTTATTTTGCTAATAACCCAAAGAAGAGAGATAAATATATATTATAACAACAAGAACAACAACAACAACAAAATAAACAATCATTTTATTAAAAACAAATATATATATATATATAAACAAATTTTACAAAACCGCCTAAAAACTTTGCCCTGTTTGAAAAACAAAAACGAAAAAAAAATTAACAGCTAATCACAACAACAACAACAACAAAAAGGAAGAAAACATTACAAATTTAAAGGCATTAGTTATTAAAAGAAAATGGCATATAAATAAAATAAATTAAAAAATTAGCACACACAAAAATCCGCGTCTTGTCAAATATTATAACAAACTATTGTTATTATTATTATTACGAATACATTTAATAATTATTTATTTATTTATTTATTGTGACATTCAAAATGCAAATACAAATGTACAAATTGTGGAGCAACAACAAAAAAACAATGTTAATCGGATGCAGGCCACAGAACGCGATTATACAAGTTTAATTCAATTAAACAGTTAAATTACAACAATTTGATCTTAACCGTTTCATATTTAGTAGTGCAGAAACAAATAAAAATAATACAAAAAAAAAACATTACAAAACAAAGAAAAAAAAAGGATAAAAACAACAAAACACAAGCAAACGAAACAATTTATTACATATGTAAATTCAAAGACAAAAACAACAAAAACGGTAAATATTATGCATAATAAATATTTGAAATGCGAAACTTAATCGAAACTAGTTTGAATTCATTAACTGCAGCATAGTTTTAGGCTGCTGCATAAATCATTAATCTAGTACACAAACCGGGCTGAGCACATCTACCTGACAATAGATGGCGACAAAGTTATGCAACTGGTTGTCGTTTGAAAAGGAATGCTTCACTCATGTTCAGTTATTAGTTTTTAAACCAAGCTAACAAAATGGGTTCTGTAATTTACAAATTCGCAACGATTCGAGCAAATTCGTGTCGTTTTCGATCATAATTTTGCTTACTTTCATTTTGCGATCTAGAAAAAACGCTCGAAAAACGCGTGAAAACGAAACTGCTTGTTGCACTGCTTCCTGGTTTGAAACAATACTAAGTTTTCGCTGCAAGGAAACTACGCTTAAAAACAGTTTGCAGACACGAACTTCAGCTACAACGTTTTATGAATATTATTTGATTGTAAATTTAAAAAAAATATATTAATGTTTATATTTTTTACACAACAAAATTAAAAAAAAATTATTTTTATTTTAATTTGATTGAAAAAATTCATATTTTTTAGATATTATTATATATTTAGATAAGTTTAAACTATATTTTATGTTAGCTCACCTGTTACGCAGTCCACTGCTCTTTCTCCAATCGCTTCACTCTCTTACAGTCTTTCCCATTTCTGAGTCTCTTGAACTTGCTGAAGAGAAAGCAGGCAAGAAAATCATCGAAAACAACCGAGGGCAAGAGGGCCTGGTTAGCACAAAACTGAAAACGATCCATCGGAGTCTCGTCAGTGCAGCTTCCTCTTTAGTCTCGGCTACAACACGATTGCAGATATTCGCTGAGAAATAAACGCGGCGCGCGCGCATGAATGAACAACTTTTCGTAGAAGTTAAACTGTCTCTTTATAAGCACATAATATTTGTTTGTAATTAACTAACTAAATGCTAAATGTGCTAAATGTGAATGCCAGAATAAATAAAAACACACACAAATTGCAATCTAATTATTTTCCTTAGACTCGATTTTAGTTTGTGGCGTGGGTATTTTTTTTTCGTAGAGCAGTTTTCAGCCTCAAACCGGTTTCCGCACTCAAAAAAAAAACACAAAAAGGCAACGTGAACCGCCAAACGGAACGTGGAAGTGAAAACATAAACAAAAACAGAGCAAAATATTTCCACACTCACCAAACAACACATAAAAAATATATAAAAAAAACAAAAGAAACGCATCGATAAGAACAACAGTTACTCTTGTTCTTGCAATGAGCACACGTTCACCACACAGCGATCCGGCGCTGGCTGGTCTACCACAGTTAATTGAGGATTTGCAGCGTTTGTGCGAGGATCAGGATAGCGCCGATGTCGTTTTTATATGCGGACGCGACGATGAGAAAATTTATGCACACCGAAGTATTTTGATGGCGCGGTTAGTACACACATACAACTGAACGATGCGTGAGAGAATTTTTTTCCAGTTCGCGACTTATTGGAAATGATCAACACACGGGCCATCGCTATTTTTTACACGATTGCACTTGTCCTTTTATGTCAACTGCAACTGCAACGTGCTGGCATTTGTCTGGGGCAGTTAATCAGCTGCGTGCGAGTTTAAATGATTTAATCACTCTATTATTATAAACATCTTGTTTAATTCTAGTTGTAAGAGCTTCAAGACTGCCAAACGTGGTGAGGTATGTCGCATTCCCATTCCCGGCTGCACAGTTTCGCCGGCAGCGCCTGGAACTGGAACGCTGACTGCAATTCGATTGCCGCACATTAATGCCGATCTGTTTCGCCAATTTATACTTTATGTTTATACAGCAAAGGTTGGTTATAAATAAACCATTTTACACGAACTATTTTAAAACCATTTTTCTATAGCTAATGCTGCAGGATTATCGCGTTTTCGAGATGTTAACTTTGGCCCAAGATATGGGCGTGTTTGAGCTGCGAGCGGCTTGCGAAGATCACGTCATTTCTACACTGTCTGTGGATAACGCGTGCACTTTTTTGACTGCCGTTATAGATATACACGAAAAAGCAGGTGCGTAACTTTATACTTACGAGTTTAAAATATTACTGTGCCGCGTTGTGTAGCTCTGTCATTCAACTGAGTGCGTTGCATCAGCTGTTTGCTTATTTCGATACTGAAAAAAACCATAGTTGATACTAAATAAAATACCAACCCTATCGATACAGCTAGCAATTTGTTTTCGATGTTATCGTTTTCACACGTTTTATTTAGTGAGCAAAATGCAAAACATGTATGAAAAAATTGTTTTTTATAGATTTCTTTTTTAACAACAAGTATAACTAAGTAGCACTAACTACTAACAACAAGAAGCTTGCAGATTAGGTGTAATCCTATGTCTAACAATGACACACATGTTGCTCACATCTGCGACTCACGCTGTAACCGCTGTCCATAGGTCCGGGAGACAAGATTCCACGAATCCATAAAACGGTCCATACACAAGGAAATGCATTTCTAACAAAGCAAAGCAAATTTTTATTCAATACATTTGCCAAATAGTTGTTATATTGGCTTGTTCGCTTACTTGCTCTGAGCCGTCTAGAGATTTTCCTGGCGTGTTGATGCACTTCTTAAAGCATTTCGTGGACATTTGTTGAAGCAACTCTTGGGCATTTGCTAAGGCAATCTGTTGCTTCACTTGGCTCATTATTTCACCCGTATCAACTTGCGCCATATTTTTGATTTTATTATTAGACTTAACTAAACTCACAAACTTTCTGAACGTCGAACCTTCTGACGCAACCGGCCTACAATCAACTTTCGATACTAGCTAACTCCGCTATCGAGTTTTTTTGTGACAAAATTAACATAGTCAATAGTATCGATAACATCGATATATTTGCCCACCATAAAAGACGCCGGCAAGAGAAAAAACGCAAACGTTGTTGGCAAAAATTAAATAAATTAAGCGAATTTCAACAACAAAATCGCCAAAATGTCGTTCAAAGGCAATCCAAAGGTGCAAAAGGTGATGGTGCAGCCTATCAACCTGATCTTTCGTTACCTACAAAGTCGCTCGCGCGTCCAAGTGTGGCTCTACGAAAATATTGCGCTGCGCATCGAGGGCCACATTGTTGGCTTTGATGAGTACATGAACCTGGTGCTGGACGACGCCGAGGAAGTGTATGTGAAGACGCGCCAACGTAAAAATCTTGGACGCATTATGCTGAAAGGGGATAACATAACGCTTATACAGAACGTGAACCCGACCAAGGATTAAGCTCGAAAGTCACATAGCAAACTAAATAATTCCTCTAATTAATAACATATAAGTGAACAAATTGTAACCTGAAAACAGCTACACAATAAAATGATACAAATTTTATATGAAACTAGTGACTTTTCAATGGGAACATCGCAGCACAGTCAGGTGATAAATTGAGTTTTTCATGCCAACTAATTTTGTTTGTTTAATTTTCTTATAGGTGCGAAATGTGCGGCTTCGTTTATGGAACGTTGCATCATATATATTGGAGAGAATGCCGGCGAATGTGTTAAAACGAATTCATTTCTTACACTCACCAAGGAGGCGCTCATCAAAATCATTTCATCTGACTATGTAAGTTTGCCGCGGTACTTTTTTCTATTGAGCTTATAGCTTATATTTAATTTCTAATTGCACTTTCAGTTCTGTTTGGAGGAGGAAGGGGTGTGGCGCTGCGTTTTGGCCTGGGCTAAGTATCAGGCAGGCGTGACACAGCCCACAGCTCATTGGACCGAAGAGGAGCGTGCTCGCGTTTGCCAGCATCTAAGTGGAGTTATGGGACATGTGCGTCTATTGCTAATCGATAGCCAAGTTTTTGCCGAAGAAGTCGAACCCACTGGCGCTGTGCCCATGGAACTGTCTTTGGAACGTTATAGATACGCTGCCTTGCATCCCAATAAGCTGGTGGACAATGATAAGCGACTGCAGCCACGTCTGGCCGTTAATATGTTTCCTGGCTCACAAATATTGCGCAACGACAAGCTGGCTTTGCAGGGAGTCCTTAATGGTTGGTTTGGTGTACCCAAGCAGAGCTGGCGCTTGGTATTTCGTGCCTCTACGCATGGCTACGGATCTAGTTCGTTTCATCGTTATTGCGATGGTGTCGCTCCTTGCATGGTGATTGGCTTGGGCGCCCATGGCGAAATCAGTGGCGGCTATACAGACGTTGCATGGGCCAAGAGCAGTCGCAAAGGCGGCTATTTACATTCGGAGCGTTCATTCCTCTTCATTTTGAATGCACCCAATGGAGAGCAGCCCGTCAAATTTGACATTGTTAAGAAACCCTATGCAATTTGCTATCATCCAGAGTGAGTAGTGCTTATAAGTTTGTTTTACAATGTTGTTAAACGTAGCATTGATCGACCTAAAAACTTATTCTAAACTTAACAACAACGCATGTCCAAAATGGCATTTAATCTGTTTTATTTGCCATTCAACAGTTGTGGTCCCATATTTGGTGCTGGTGCCGATCTACTCATATCAAGCAATTGTAATGTGAACACGGACTCCTACTCGAATTTACCGCACTCCTATGATGGACCCAATGCCGCACATCTAACACTATTTGGCGACTACAATTTTGCGATCAGCGATTACGAGGTTTACACTCTGGCGCACACAACCAACGGCCACAATCAGAATCAGAGCCATAGCCTGGCTAACAATGGTCAAACTGGGCCGGGTGTGCCAAGTAAAACCAAGTATGATAGATATTAAGCTACCAATTAGCCAACCCATTCTCTTATAGTTCTATCTATGTATGTATTAGTTGTTGCTGCTGCTTGGCTCTCAGCTAGCAATAAATATTCGAGATCGTAATCCCTAGAACACGCAAACATAACCAGAAATGGAAAGGTAATTAATGATTGGAAAATTTTGGCGGGTCAAAATAATTAACTTGTTTCCAGGTATCTAAAGCGGAAGGTGTTGGGCGTCGCGAGGGTTGTTTAAGAAGCAGAAGATTGTATTAAGAACAAGAATTTATTGATAAAAACTAAAAGGGGAAGTTAAAAAATGTTTTATTAACTTTTCATACAGCACTAACAACAGCAACAACGAATGAGAGTATTTTGTAGCAATAACAAATAAACGTTGAGTATCTGCACTTGAACCCAAATGGTTGGGGTCGCTCTCCATACATAACAATAAACCATATCACAGCCGCATTTGACAAAGGCGAATATAAATGCGTAAAAAGGTAATTCGAATTAAGCTTAGAATAATAGTTCAGAGTGTTAAATATGGCAATGATTTTGAGTTATAGTGAAGTAAATAGAACTCCGGTCTTATAGCAGCAGCACAACCACACCTCATTCACCAACCCCCCTCTTTGCCCCTCATCTTGCCCGCGAATGTTGTGTAGAGTGATGTGTGCACATGGCGCTGAAGTTGATCTCAACTGGTTTTCAACTACTTTTTAAAAAAATGCTTCTGATAAATTGGTCCACGCTATAAATTGGTTCTAAATAAAGCGATTTTTTTCCTTATGCTGATCGAATCGATCAATTACTTAAAATATACATATACATACATACTTATATACTGGTAAGCTGGTATGTATTGAAACATATTTTTGTCATTCGTTGCGGGTGTTCGGGACTCGGAATCGGTTTAGGTATAGGAATTGACTTTGAAAAGACAACAAACACTTGATGTTTGGCGTTATTGATTTGAATTTTTGGCACTCAAAATTGTTCTTAATGACTTAAGGCCAAAATGATTGAGAGCACAACACATTTCGTTACGGCGGCTTTATAGTTTTTGTTGCTATTGTTCTTTGTAGTTGCATGTTGATCAAAAGTCTGAAGGCGCCCAAAAAAAAGTCAGAATATGTCATCGATTTAAGGATTTGTATCCAATTTGTTCGATCTACTTGATTGTCGTGGGCTTTAGATAAGTTGAGACAATTACACAAGAAGTGTGTTTCAAGCATAAGTAAGAAAAAAAAAGGGAAAGGCAAATCAAATAAACTGGCACTTGGCGCTTGACGCTTTTGTCACTTTTGCTCTTTGTTGTTGGTGTTGGTTTAAAGTATGTGGTGTTAGTACTTTATAAGAAACAAGTTCTAGCATTGAATCTATACAAAGCAATTCATAATGCAAGACACATAAGCATATATGTATATTATGTATGTGCTATAGATCTATATGCATAGCCAATCAATTTGAAAGGGCTGGCAAACAGTTAAAACTTGTTTCGATTGGATAAGCCATATTATGTTTACAACTTAAGCTCGCTCTTAAAAAACCCTATCATAAATTTTGAACATTTTTATGTCGGTTTTTTTTAACGTTCGGATTTACTTATAATTGCAGTTGACCAACCCTGGTTGCAACAAATGTGCGATATTTGTTGGGCTTGGTCAGCGTTGTCCGTCAATAAAAAATAAAATCAGAAAAACAGCCCGCTATATAGCTCATATAGCCATGGCCGTGGCGTGGTTAGCTCTCGGTCAACTGGGCAGCTAGCTGGCCAACCCATGTGCTACAGTTTAGAAGTACTAATTTACATATAGGTAAATTGAAAATGAAAAGCATTGCATGTCTCGATCTCATATTAATAATAAAATAGTTGAAGATTTTTTATAAAGAAAAGTTAAGCAATTCCCAAAAACCTAGTTGAAATAATGGCAACATTCAACATCAAATTGGCTAAGGATAAAAACCTTCTGGCAATTCTTAAGTACAGATCGTGTTTCAATCAACTTAAACAGCCATTCATCAATATTCTATAACTTTTCTTTGATAACAAAAAACCCCTACTTTTAGATTTTATATTCCAAAACAAACTATTTTTAAGTCTAGTTGGTTCTTTCAACATTCCATAAAGTATACTTCACATTTGCCATTTATAGGTATTTGCAACTTGAATAAATCAATAATCAATAGCTTTTTTCTATAGATAAAGACAAAGTGGGGTGAATCATTTGAGACTCGTGTCTGAATAAAGGCAAACAGGAGCTTGGGCCACATTAGGGCGGAATTCCCTGGCACAATCATGTGAAAGATAAGATCGTATGGCAACGGGGCACGTCAGCTGTTGCATCCGTTTCCGTAAACTGATTGACTTGACTGTCTGTTTGTCTGTCTGTCTTTTTTTGCAACTCATTCTTATTGCTCAAAGAGCAAAAAGCGGTTTCGAAGAGCTGATCTAGTTTAAAGGTGTTAATATGCAAAGTGCGGCCGTGTGACGTTGGAAACATGACGACGACGACGACGACGACGAAGATTCATCACCATCATCATCATCATCATTCAATAGCTCATCGACAAATGCAAGCGGCATATTACAGCGACATAGTTAAAACAAACACCCCTTAACCCCACCCCAAACGTCAACAGAACTCTATGGGCTTACATGACTTGATTCAAAGTTTCTCAGAGCGATCCAAAGAGCTCAAGTTTTAGAGAGAGTGTGTCTCTCTCTTAAGTACTCTTTGTGGCTCTTCACAACCTGTTTTTGGTTTATTTTTTTAATGCCCACTTTAAAAATACTTTTGCTTTTCATTGCCTTCAAGACGACGGCGACGATTTTGTTTGGTGATTAATATGCGCTTTTCGAAAGAAAAAAAATTGAAACGTTACAAAAAGTGCAGCATCGAGTCGACCCAATCATTGGCCTAGGTCACTAAACATCTTTCAAAAAAACACCCACTATCCCGAAAACTGCTTTCAAATTTGCTTTATTTACTGGGCCAAAGTCAAGAGGAAGATAAGCATATTCATCCGATTTTTGTTGAATCCGTAATCATCTTATTTAAATTTTTTTAATTTAGAGCAAAATAAAGTCAATAAGTGTTAGATACTTGAGTTTCATAACAATTCATGTGGATAATATATGAAAAAAATCATAAAGAAAATTTTGTTCTTCTATTAGTTATTTTATTTTGAATTGCGTTGTGGAATATATTTTCACATTTTCCCCAAATTCTTTACATTTTGCTTCCGATTTTTAAAGAAAAATTTAATTTCTGTTTCGATTAACTAATTATGAAATCTATGTTTTCAATCAGTAAAAATCAGCTCAGATCTTTAAAATCCAAAATTTATTCAGCTTACAAAGTAAAAAACCGGAAACAACATAAGTCAAAACCCGAATAACATTTTAAAGAATTTTTAAATATAATTCGAAATAATAAGTTATTTTTAAATGCACTTTTACTGTAAAGAATAATAAAATTATATTTAGTTAGAGCACACACAGTTCGTTGCATTATTTGTGTATATTTTTCCGGTTTTGTTTTATTTTTCGATTTGCCATTCAAAAAACTAAAAAACAAAACAAAAACGTTCGTCGCTGAGTGCTGAAACTCACTCTTTTGAGCCGTTTGGAGCAACTGTTAATAATTTTTCGAGTCGATTGTAGTTTATTTGAGTATTACTTGCGCTGCTGCTGCTGTTGCTTGGAAATATACATAAAGCCATTAAGTTTGTTTTTTAAAGGCGCACGCCGTTCTCGGCTCAGTCTCGATTGTCAGCTTGTCGTGAATGGTATTATTTAGCATAAGTGTCGCTCTGCTGTGGGTGTTTTTCGCTTTTTGTGTTAAACGAGAATCAAATAAATAAAAACGCGCAAGTTATTGACACAACATACACTACGGCTGCCACTACCACCTAGCATCAGCATTAGCATTAGCATCAGCATTAGTAAAGCACCTTAATAATAATATAAAATAGCAACAACAACATTATATACTACTTGTGTGTTTGTGTGTTTTTGTTTATTCTTGAGTGTGGGATATTTGATTTGCTTTTGCATAAATCATTTTAAAAGCGCGCGCGCTTTTCTGGTTCTATTGTATTTTTTTTTTATTGATATTATGTAGGTTAGCTAAGAAGTTCGTTGCCTAAGTCATTCGTATCATGCAGTGAGAGAGCAAAAAAAAATTTAAAAAAAAAAAACTTTAGTTGAAAAATATCTTTACGTAATTCGCAAAGTCATCGATTATGGCACTGGCCAACTTCTCGCTGCCATTCGGAGCGCTCGCTCAGCCCTGGGGCGTAACATTGGCGCCACTGCATCCGATCCATCAGCTGGCAAGCAATACAAACAATTTACTCTACTCGCCGGCGGATCATCAGCAACAATCCGTGCCGCCCAGCCAGGAACACTATCAAAATAATCCGTATGGAGCGCCGACGTTGCAGGAGACGCAACAACCACAAACGGGCTATGCCTATAGACGCAAACAAGGCACCGCTTACTTGCCACCCACTGGCTCCACACGCAACTCTGTTTACCACATACAACAACAGCAGCAACATCATCAGCAACAGCATCAAACGGATACAAATGAAAATAATGTCTCATTTCAAAACTCGGGACAAAGTCAGAGCACTTTGCAGTTAACACAACAACAACAATCGGCAGGACGTGGTCCTGCCGAGGGTTCCTACAGCCGTTATCCGGGCCAACAGCAGCAGCAGCAGCAGCAGCCAAAACAAAAGCAATACTATAATGTTCATAGCAGCGCCAGTTCCAGTTCCACATTTAGCAAGAACAGCGGCAGCTTTAGTATTACCGGCTTTGGCAGCAGACAGCAGCCACCACCAACACCACCACTGCAACCTCCTCTCCAAGCACCACAACAACCACACCCACCACAAGCACAGCCACAGCGTGGCCGCAAGACACCGCCGGAGACACCAGCTAGCACCTATGGCGTTGCGCCGTTGCCCGATAATTATCCGGAACGTGCGCCAGGATTCACGCGGGTTCAGGCTGGACAGGGTTCAAGGACTCAGGTGCACGCTGTACTCGATTACGATGTTGAGGAAGGCGAGGAGGAGGAGGAGGAGGATGAGAACGATGATGGCCAGTACTATGATGCCGAGGGGCATAAAGGTATGTAAAACTGTGTCGAAAATTCTTTTTCCGTTAAAGATTTTCTTGGGTTAGTCAGTGAATCAAGTTGAATTAGTTGAAACGTTCATACCAAACATAATCGAAAGAAGACGTTTAATAGACTTTAACAATTGTTAGTTAATTCTGTGTTATTGTTCATCTGATGAAAAATTGCATTAAATAGTTAACAACTTAAATACTTCAACAATAAAGGAATTAAAAAAATTATAAAAAAAAAAACAGTATAAAAATACTGTGAACAGGTATAAAAAAAAGTAGTTGAAAGATATACAAGTACTTAAAAATTATATATTAACTATATAAACATAATACTTAATCCTCAGTTCTCACAGAATGCCAAATGCTTGAAAAAAGTACTAAAACTTGTTCAAACTCTAAAAAAAACTAAAAAATCAGGAAATGTTAGGAATGCAATGCTGAAATATGTTCATATACATATATATAGTATACATATGATGAAACACATCATGCATGATAATCAAATAGTTTTCATATAAATTCCCACAAGTAAATCATACACAAAGTAATCTTTTTTTTTTTTTTTGATTTTTATATCAACTAAAATCTAAAGTATGTTTTTGGTCGTGAGTTATATATATTTTTATTTGGTCTAAAACACGATTCTCAACAAGCAGCATGTTAATTGTTGTTGTTTGTTGTTGTTGCCACTGTGTATCTTTTCAATTGGGAGCAACTTCTGCAATAACAACAACAACATTAACAAATGAAGAAGCAGCAGCAGCAATAACTATTAACTACTAACAAATAGATAGACGGAGCAAGGTCAAAGGTCTACAAACCGAATAGCGACAAGGTCGACGAATTTTATTTCGTACAATAATGGTCACAAAGTGCTTTTTTTCTAGTCTTTCGTCTTTCGTCTTTTATAGCGCCGCTGACTAACACGCACCACGATTTATATATCGGTTGTTAAAAGGCAACAACAAAGTTTGGGACATTTTATACTTTAAAAACATTAATTGTCAGCCGAATTTGATAATTTACTTGTTGTTGTTGTTTAACATCTTGCATCTCTTAATTGTGTGGCAAGCTGGCAGGTTGGGGCCGTGCCTCAAGCTCAAGTACTTGGCTGTACTGACGGCAATATATGCATATATGTTGTTGTATTATGCAAGAAGTCGGGCCCCATTCAACAAACGAGCTCTCAACTTGTCTTAAATGACGACGAAGACTTGCGATACATATTTATGTATACATACATACATATATATATATATATATATATATATATCACAAGTACATACACTTGTAGTATATAGTCGCATTGTTCAAGATTTTGTTGGTTTCACCTTTTTGCGTGTGCATGTGAGAAGATCTTTTCAAGACGTGAGCTTCCACTACAAGCAAAAAACAAAAACACCTAAAACGAGTTCAACTTGTAATGTAACGGCAACTGTTGAGAAAAACAACAACAACTCAACGAGACAAACAACTTAACGAAACTTAAATTCTATGCGCATAAAAATCCCTTCGCCAAAAAATAACCTAAACGCATGCGAAAAGGGAAAGGGAAAGTTCAACTTGAAATGCAAAGATCCGGCTTAAGGATGAGAGGGAAGCGACGGGGCAGTGGCAAGGGAATAGCTGGATTATATTACAAATGCCAAGCATGGTGCATTTCATTTAATTTATATGTCAACTGCAGTTCGATACCAAAGTATGGCACCACCATGCGCATTGCAATTATTTACATTCGGTTTTTGTTGGTGGATTAACCCACAAACTGATTCACTGATTAATGCTGATAATGCTCTTGTCCTTGTCCAATACGAATCTCGTGACTCATTGTAGCTCCAATTTTTATTGTTTCTTCTTCTTTTCAATTTACATTCGCAGACAAAACGAGCAATAAAAGTCCGATGCCCAGTGTTACGCCCATACAGGGTCCCATCTATTTGAAGAATGGCAGTGTGCCCGTTGTGCCGCTATTTTCCTATCCCAAATCAAATAATGGCTCATTCTTGCAGATTCCGGTAAGTACATCCCCATTACTCAACCCCCCCCCCCCTCCCACACTCTTAAAAATTCAATTTGCGACACGCGCTTAGAAATATTATAACTAAGTGTATCGATCGAGTTTGTTCATTTGCGGAAATAACTTTGACGAACTCTCTGTATGTGTGTGTGTGTGTGTGTGTATTTGTTTCTCTTTATGTTGTTTTTGGCTGACGAAGGTCGTGCGAGTTCGTTGCGTTAAGAGGTCTGATGATAAATACAAATATCTTAAAGAGCGGCAACCTCAAAAACTCTAAAAAGAAACATTTCTGTCAAAGAGTCAATGTGGGGGAGTGTAGTAGAATATTGTAAGAGAGGGAGATAGTTCCATACTGTAACTAAAGCTCCATATAAATGCTAATGCAATTCACCAACTTCTCTCTCTCTCTCTCTCTAGATCTGGTGGACAGCATTGTCTGTGGCGCTTGGACTTGATGTTCGTGGAGATGTGATCAAAGGCGTTCCCTGTATTAAGCGATATCATCAGCTATTTTGCCCAACGGCCGGTAATAGCTATCCCATGTGAGTATTTTGGCTATATCAATATTTACTTTTCACAAAAAAAAAACCCACCGGTTAAAAGTTTACGGTATTTCTTTTGCTATTTGTTTATAATATTTATATTTCTGAAACCTTTAGTTAATTTGTCTTATCAAAATTACTTGCTAATTGTTAAGGCGCCACTAAAAAATATATATACGTATATCGAATTTAATGAAACTAAGATTTGAGCTTATTTTTCACACATTTATTTGTTTGTTTATTTCAAAGAAAAGTTTTCATTAACTTGCGGCTTGGTTCACCATAAATAATTAGTTTGAGGTCAAAGATAAACTCAAACTAATTTGATTAAAAAGAGATATAGTCGAATACTCCATACAACGAACTTCTTTAAAACAAAGTTTTCTTAATAACGAATTAATTACCAGAACCTTTTTTATTCAATCGAAAACTCATTCTACATAACGAATTTTGTGTAAAACCAAGTTTTATCTTGTCCTAATTCGTTTTATGGAAGCACTACTGTAGTTAAAACATGTAAGAGAGAATATATTATTAGTCTCTCTGCTCTTTCTGGAAACTTTTATGATCATGTCTAATAATTTAGTTCCTTTCTCTTTCTTTAGTGATAAAATCGAGCGTTTCATAGATGACAATAAAGCATTGATGCGCCGCATGTATGGTGATTTTGAGATGAACATGGATGGAGATGATGGTGGAGGGGGCGGTGGTGGTGGAGGTCAGGCAAAGGTGCGCAAACGTCGCTTCATAGACGAGCCAGATGTATTTATACCGCCCGGAGCCTATGCAACAACAGCTGGCGAAGCGGGTGACAGTTATTTTGGAGAGTTGAGGAAAAAGCGACAGGCAGCAGCGGGAGGAGCTAGTAATCGGAACAGAGCTGGTGCAGCAGGAGGAGGAAGTGCAGGCAGCGGCAGCAGTAGAGCCAGCAATTTGCCGGGCAATGCCAAAGGACAGGGCGAATCGGGCACAGGGCGACTCGATGCATGTGAATCAAAAATAGAAATTGTCACACCCTACTGGGCCTCAAATTCAGCCGGTAAAATTCGAGCAATTGTGAATACTCAGCACTTTGAGCAGGCAATACATCAGGAAGTGTGCAGGTGAGTTAAAAAACGAAAACTAATTAAATACAGATTAAATATGTTAAATAATCTTTTTATTTTTACTATTCAGCAACACACAAACATCACGCTGTGAGGGCGAATGTGGCTGTGAGCAGAAATATAAATGGCATCGATTGTTAGCCTATGATCCCGATAACGATTGCAAGGGCATATTTATGGATTGGTTCCTGTTTCCTTCATGCTGTGTTTGCAGATGTAATCCCTAACTTAAAAAAACAAAAGATGTTTTGTAGAATGCCACTGAATGTATTTTAGTTGTTCTTAAGTAGATCTAACAATTAAGTTACTCATAGCTCTTTCTCTATTTTACTCTCTTACGCTCTCTAGTTAAGTTTTTACGAGCCATATCCCATCTAAACACATACATATACATACACATATACATATATATCGTAATAATCGTATGCCTTCATTCAGTTGTTGTATTGTAATTGTAATTGTCTAATTGTGTTATTGTCAAGCGATTAAAGTGAATAAATTGATTCAAAATATATGCAAAAAATAAATAAATAAATATAATAGCAAAACTCTTACGAAATCATTTCAATAAAAACTCAACCAGATCTTTATTTAATTGCCGTATTCAGTTTAGAATACAATACCGAGCAGTATTCATTAGTGAAGCCCGTTTTGTATAAGTCAATTAATTTTGTGGGATTTTGTCGATTAGTTGCATTTGATTGAAGGCAATGTATTATTTATTTCCCTCTTTTTTTAATTGAAAAGATTTGTTTTCTTAAAGTGGAAGTTAATATATCTTGTTTAGCTTTTTCGAAACCATTAACAATTTCCAATATTAAATAACGACCAAAAACTATGAAATCTTGATTCACTCAAAGTTTTGTACAACAACCATTAGTTATCTGGGACACAAACCACAAACCCAAGCCCTACTCAAACTTTGAGTAAAGCTAGCTTGTTGGCTGGCATGCTGTAGCAATGAGCTTATGTTACTCACTCGCCCAGCTTCCGAATTCATTTAGCTTCTTGCACAGAGCTTTTTTTTTTGTTTTTTGAAAAACTCCAACCACAAACCAGTTGCCTCGTTAATTTTTTTATAAACTATGATTATGTGTAGGGTTTTTATATTCTGGGTTTTTCTTTTAGGGTTTCATAAAACGTTTAGATTGCGCCGCGAATCATAAATATAATAACATATTCATTTGTACGCAGATCCCGCAATATATATTCCTTGGTAATAAAAAAAAAACACAACCGAAGCCCTTGGACTTATGTTGATTCACAAACATTTGCGATGCACATCACGTATTCAATCACAGCAATGGCCACACAAAACTGCGCTACATCAAAAATTTACAAAGATGTGGGGGTGGGCGTGGGGAAAGTGGGGAATCGTGCATGGTATACAAATGGTAACATTTTGCAGCGCACGAAAATTTGTTGGCCAGTTAGTTAGTTAGCTGAGCTGAGATGAACTGGCGGCTAGCAGTGAATGGCAATGTCAACAACATGCAGCCATGACGACAACGACAATAACAACGAAAGTGTTCTGACCAGTTAACAACAACAACGACAACAATAACAATTGAGCCAAGAGTTTACCATGAGATTTGCTAAGCGATAACATTTCACCCGATTCTGTTTCGGTTTCTGGTTTTAAAGGGGGCCACTTGGACAGTTGAAGGCGCAATGACGCCCACATAATGTCAAATTGTATAAGCACACGTACACACATTTACATTGTTATGGTATGTGTTATGGTAATATATATAGTGTAGAGTGGGTTGACAATGATATGGCTGATGCTGGGCTATTTTTTGCTTATACCCTGTAATAGCATTTAGAAGTCTTTAATAACATATTCCTGGCAGTTGGACAAAGATCCTTGAAGATCCTTAAAGATCAAGGAGAAGAGAGAATAGGATTATCTTTTCAATAAACTAAAGATAGCAATAGAAAAGTTTTTCAAGCCAAGCTAATCCAAAACTAAAGGGAACTTCCACAGTCCAAAACGTTCTAAACATTTTCATTCACATTTAACTTGTTGTTGCCAATGTTATTGTTATTGTTGCTGTTTCTTGTGTGGATGGCCTCTGCGCGCGCACATTTGGCCCGATGGCTCGTAATACGTATTTGCGTAATGTGAACTGTTAAGGAATTTGGCATTGGTCAGAGAAATTCTAGTCGCATATATAAATTCCCAAGTTAAGTAACTTGCTCGTTATTTCTCTCTGTGTGTGTGTGTGTGTGTGTGTGTGTGAATAAGAAAATGTTTTTCTTTGTGTATCTGCGTGTGTGTGTTTGTGTAGCGCATGTGTAGGACGTTATATCCTGGCAGCAGCAGCAGCAGCAACAAAACGTTCTGTCATCAGGGACAAAAGTGCCACTAAAAATCTCAGCCAATGTCGCTCATTTTGGCTATAAATACAATTGTCTGCACGCAGCTTGGCTTAAAGCAACATTGTTATCCTAGTACACCACATCGTGCACAAAAGAACGCGTAGCCAAGTATATCGAAGAAAAAAATATACTATATACTATATATACTATAGTAATAAAAGTGACGCAAAACTAATTCCAACAACAAGGATTTTTCTTTATTTTTTGCCCTCAGTGAGTCAGAGCTCCGAGCCGAATTATAAAACTGCATTCTATTTATTTTCATTATGTGCTAATATTAATTTAGGCCATTTTAAAGTTAACTAACACTAATTCTGTAATGTTGTTACCCGTTGGATAAAACTAAAATTGGGTTGTTAGGTTTTTAATGTGCAAACTTGGAGAGAGAAAAGGGTTTTAAAGTTTTTAAACGATAATAAAGACGAGAGTTTAAACATGAAAATCTCTGTTCAGTTTAGTTCAAGTTGTGCTAATTAAAACTGCAGTTGAAAGGGCAGTAACAATTTATGATTATTATTAATCTATGAAGATGATTTGGTCGATGTTCATTTACTAAATTTTAATCAAAAACCAATTACAAAAAGTTTTCTTAGTTTAAAATAAGATCCATGTTTGATTTAGTTGGAATTAAAATTAGTTCTTCTTCTTCTTAGACTTTTCATAAGAAAGTTTTGATATTAAAATTCTTGCTATAGGTCATTTCGATTAAGAGAGTATTAGAAAGCCTAGCATCATTTGAATTTACCTGCTAAACGCCTTTCAAAATCCTTTAAGCCTTATTTATAACTCTTTATTCCTTTATGCTAATAGAACAAAAAAACGAACCACAAGCCGCTTGACGCCGTAGCTGCACCTGTAAACCACAACAACAACAACAACATCAGCAGCAACCACAACCACAAAAACAACAACAACAACGCCCACATACTATAGCCATATAATGACCATGAGTGTAGCAAGGAATCGACAGGCATTGTTGTCTGCCTCATCCTCATGCTCATCCTCATCCCTGATCCAGCAGCAGTCGCCACACAAGCTGCACTTGTCGCTGCCGTTGTCGATGTTGGTGCTGGTGTCGATGTTGCTCCTGGCTGTCGTGCCGTTGCAGCCTTGCGAGAGCCGATACCTGCCGACAAGGTCGCATGGCGACGAATTGGATAAATTGCGTGAGCTGATGCTGCAGGTATGTCTATCTCTCACTCTCTCTCTCTGTCTCTCTTTTAGTGCTTATAGTAAGTGGATATAGCCTGTTGAAATGGCATTGTTTGTGTATATGACTGTATTAGTGAGTGTGTGTGTGTGTGTGTGTGTATGCCCTTAACGTATATTTAATACCCTGTAGACATTACAATAATTGGTGAGTAATGTGAAGAAGTTGATACCAAAATGAATCTTTTCTTTCACTGCAACTTATCCCAGATCAAAGTTTTAAGTTGATTTGAAAAGTTTTATGTAACTTATATGAGCTTATTGTAATATTTTTAGTATTGTTCTTTGAGAATTTCTTAAAAGTTCTTAAGAACTACCTCTCATTTGACCTTTGTTACTTTGGGTATTTCTTAAGAGTTATTCTTAAAGTTTCCACAGAACTTTTTCTAGCTTCACCTTGCGTTCTTTCGCCAGATCTTAAGTTAAGTTCGTGCTAATAAAATGTTTAGAGAACCAAAAGAGTTCTTCTCATCCAAAACCTCAAGGAAATTAAACATCGAAAAACATTCTTGTGTTAAAAAATACTTTTCAAGGGTCAAAAGTCTTGGAAGAGGAATTTTAATGTGTTTCAATACTTTTTCAAGGGTCAAAAGTCTAAGAAAAGTCATTTAAATTTCTTTCTAAATTTATTTAGTTCAATTCTTTGAGGTTCAACTAATTACACAATATCTTAACGTTCATCAACTGCAACATTGATTAGATTTGCGTTTTTTGGTGTATTATTTTCTTTTTTTGTTTTCGATATAATTAACTAAATGAAGAGAGGCAAAAGCGTGGTATTAAGTTGCAATTATGTCGCCAATTATTGAGGTTTTATTTTTCGATGAGCAAATTTTTTTTTTCGTTTTGGTTTTGGTTTTGGCAGCAGCGGGTTACACGCATTACGTCATAATGGCATGGCCAACAATCAATGGCTGGTCAATGGGTCTAGATAGGGTTACCAAGAAAGACGAAGACACCTTGCCCCCTTACCTCTCTGCCCTGACCTGCTGCTGACCACAATGCTTGTTGGCAACTTGTTGTTGTCGTTTTGTTGTTGGTTTGTTGTTGGTTTGTTGGTGCGTCTGCAACAGTTTCACAAATATTTTACATATTTCGCAAGATTTAGTTGTTGTTGTTGTTGCTTTTATTATTTTGGTCATCTTAACGGCAGTAGCAGCAGCAGCAGCAGAAGAAGAAGCAGAGCCTGCCCGGCTACAATCGCCGCAACCTGCTGGCTGAGCTTCCCAAAGATTTCCAAGCTCTTCAATCTTTTGGACTCAACCTGCGCAACTTTTTTTTTATGTACATATTTTCCTTCTTCTTCTTCTTCGTCTTCTTATTTTTTCTGTGTGTTATTATTTTGATGTCGCTGTTGTTGTTGTTGTTTTTTTGTGTGTGAGTTTCCTGTTCTTTTTCGCAACCGCTGTAGAAAAATGCTGCTCAACCGGGGTCCAATTTAATGGATGTTTTGTGGATGTGCCGCCACAGTTTTATATATCCATTTATGCCATTCGATTTTTTTCTTTTTTAGATGCAGCTGCATCAACTACCACTGCAACTGCAACTGCCATCAACTAAGTGCTTGAGTTTATTATGAGTATATGTGTAGCATCAGATTAAACTGCACAATCACACAATTACCGAACTCTTCGACTCTGACTGACTAACTACAACAATTGCCTTACCTCATTCAACCAACCAACCTAGTCTTTAGCAAAGGCCTTGGTAGCCATCACGAGATTCAGCTCAGAGTCTTTGTCTTGGGCTTTAGAGCCATTTCATTGTTACATCCTTGAGTCTGTTTTTTGTCTTAGTTGATGTCATTAAAGGGGGGGTCTCTCTGTCATATTCCTTATGGGCGCATGTCTATCTTTGAATCTGTCTATGGGTTTAAGAGGTCTATGCATTGTTGTTGCCCGAGTCCCCGTCTTTTTGCGTCTTAACTTTTCTTAGCAAATAATTAATTCTGTGTGATATTAGGGGTTATTTCTAAAGAATCAAGTACAAACAGTCTGAATATAGACGAAAATAAGCTTAAGCCAAGTAACATTCAACTTCAGCTAAAAGCTTTAACTTAGTTTTTGTAATGAATAAACCTTTCGGGTCTACCTTATCCTCTATTCTAAGTTTGAGTCCTTACTTATAGATATATCCCCATTCCCATAACTTTTTCGAACTCTAACTGTCTCTTTCCTTCACTTCTATCCTATTCTAATATCTCTACGCTACGCTTTTTACATTATTCTTCCCATCTCCAGCTCTATTCTATATCTGACTTTGTTTGAAGTTTAAGTGCTTTGATAGCTGCTGCATTCGAATTCCAATTTCAATCCCAAGAATGTGTCTGAGTCATGTCGGGGGCACTGTTTGCAAATCGATAAGCTGCTGACATGAGACGAAGTATTTTGTTTTGTTTTTTTTTGGCCAAGAAAGACAACAACCAAACACAAAGCCAGATGGGGGCCGTTGGCTAAAAAGAAAAGCAATGAAAAGTAAAGAAAAATCAAGTGAAGAGGGGTAAAAAAATCAAATGTCAAATAACAAATCGTTGATGATGACGTCGCTGTGGCTGAGGCTGAGGCTGCTGACGAAGGTTAACTTTTTGTCTTGACTTGGCTACGTCACGCCGAAAAATAATAAAACAAACAAAAGTGAAAATGCCACTTGTCAGATAATGATGTGCATTGAACCTGAGATCATGAGTTGGCCAAAAGCGAAAAGCACAGCTTATTGTTAATTAGCTTTGGCCCTGTCACATGTGACAGTAACGTGGGGAGAAGAGCGAAAGAAAGAACAAGAATTCCCAGTTCCATTTGTGTTATGAAATCTCAAGTTAAGAAAAGTTATTTTTTTGGCGGTGGTTTGTGCAAGTCGAGTGTAAATGTCAAACTGTTGTCTTAAGGGATTTTGGGATATTTTGGATGGGAAATTAAATTAATAAACATTCAAAGTTTCCAGACAGAGCACAAAACAACATTATTCAATTTAATAATATATATCCAAGACTTGACTTTCTTAAGCTTTTCAATTTGCTCAACCAAAAACCAAACAAACCTAGCCAAAAACTCATTAAAGCCATCATTTTTTTTTAATAGGCCTCAAACAATTTATTAACCCACAAAAATGAACATCATTACAAGCCAAGCATAACTAATTATTATTATAATAAACATAAATAATGTAAACCATATCTTAGGTCGAACATGCGAAAATAATCATAATAAAATAAGCGTCGATGATTCAATGGAATTTCACATTAAAAATAAATTGAAAAAAAAACTTCATGGTAAATTTAATGAACAAATTTAACCAAGAAATTATTGATAGCCAGCCTCTCTTTCGTTTGACCTTAGTAATAGTTTATTTTCATGGCATTCATTTGATTGTTGTTATTGTTATTATTAACTTTATATGGCTCTATTTAATCGTTAAGTGTATTTGGCAAACGTGTTGGCCATTAAAAATCAACCCCTCGTGCGTGTTGCATCATTTAACAAAAATCTTCGCTCCCCTTCAAACAAACAAAACGATGACAACAGTTCCAAATAGACAGACAAACACAGAGAGAGAGAGAGAGAGAGAGTTAGACAGACAGAGACCCTTCTTATCCCAAAACACATAACTTTGCACTAAACGGCAACTCTCAAATTAAACTGTCTAAAATGTGGCTTGCGACATCATCATGTTGCATGGCAACAAGGGGCAGGGACCCTCTCCTAACCAGATGCTATGCGATAACAACAAAGTTGCTTCCTTATAACGCCAAACGCTTAACGCTTGACGCCAAAATGCAATGCAATCTTATTAATAACCAAGCAAAGATGCCCAAAAAGAAGAAGAAGAAGAAAAAACAGAGAAACAATAACAATAACAAACAATCTGTAAAATTAGCAATAATATAATTACTTGGCGCGAAATTGTTTTAGGTTTTTCTTATTTTTTTTTACTGTTGTTGTTTTTTTTTGTTGTTCACACATCGTTCGCGCCAAAACAAAAGAGCTGTTGAAAGGCGTTGGTTGGCGCGGGAGAGAGGGAGTTCGTGTTGCTGTTGGTGTTGTTTGGGGCAAGTGTGTATGATAATTATACGACAATACCCCCCATTAACACATTTTCAGTCATCATCGCAGACCTCACAGCAGCCAGCCACAGTTTGGGGCCCCTCACAATACAGGCGGCTGATGGTACAGATTTATCTACCTTTATATTGCATTAAAGTTCATTCGATTTAATGATCCCAAAAAAAAGTGTTGTAGACCCACCGCTTCCCACATATATACATATGTATAATGTATACATATATAGCATAAATATGTACGCCTAACAGATTTCAACAGATTTTTTGAAATAACTAACAAACCGCCGCTCACAAAACTCTTCGCACAATCACAATCTACACACACACACCGAAAAAAAAAATCCGTTGCGCTTCATGCAAGTCAACAATAACAACAACAACAACAACAAGCAACAGCAGCAACAATGATGATGATAATAATAATAATAATCATAAAAAAAATAATAACAACTGCCATAACAACAACAACAACAACAACAATAACACCCCAAACAAACAGTAACAACAATTTTAACTCATTTTTCTCTCTTTTTTTTTTTGTTTGCAGATTTTGGAGTTGAGCAATGAGGATCCACAGCAACAACAACAACAACAACAACATCAAATGCGTCTGCACAATGAGGCCAACAATCCGTTGACCGCCCAGCGTGTTAGCAACTCGAACTCCAACTCCAATGCCGCCTGGCTCCAGAAATTGGGCGCAATCGGCGCACTTGATACGGATGCCGGCTATGGACGTTATTAAAGCAATAACAAAACCAAAACCCAACCTAACACTTTCCAACACCAGCACTAACACTAACACTAAAGCAAACCATACGTGACGACCCCCAAAAAATATATTTATAAGTATTAGGAATGCCAAATTCCATTTGAAACGCAACTCTTTTCAAAGCCAAACCTTTAACCAAAGAAATTAAATTTTTTCAATGCATAAAAAATAATAAGAAAGTTCCAATTAATTAAGTTCAAAGTTTTAAAAGTTTTTTTAAGCTAAATAAGATTAAAAATATTTTTTTTTAATGAAAATTAATTTTTTGACTTAAACGATTTTAAAAGAATAATTTTATAAAAGTTCAAATTTTTCCTTTAAAATTTTGTATAAGTGCAATCTCTTAGGTCTTAGCTCTCTTTTTTGACTAATTTCAATTTCAAAAAAGTTCGTTCAAAGTAAAATTTTAGAAAAATTGTTCTCTATTTAAATTTTTTCCTATAAGCAAATGCGTTTCAAGTAGAATTTACATGCCGCAACATAACAGAAAAATACACAAAAAAATTTATAAAAAAAAATAAAACACGAAAAAACTCAACGGTTTTAAATGCGCAAAGCAAACTGAACTCTCAAAATAAGAACTTAACAGTTCCTAAATAAGAACAATAATTTTTAAACTTTTACGATTAATCAACAAAATTAAGAGATATATGTATGTACTTATATGATACATATGCATGTGTGTGAGTTAATACTTGTAATCCGAAAAAAGAAAAAACAAAAAAAAAATAACATAATGATATATGAATATTTTCTTTAGCATATAATATATGTATGTGTTTGGTCATCATTTTGTTGCATGTTTTATTTTTGTTGTTTCTGTGTTTTCTGATGCAAAGAAGAAGAAGCGCCAATTGTAAATATTGTATATGTATGTAATTCCCGTCCCTGAGAAAGCATACAAAACTGGAGTTTTAATGGCCCCCAAGGCTGGGCAAATAAATATAAATTACGACTATATTACAACCAACTACCACAAATTAAAATGCCGACGCTTCCATAACGATATTTTACTGTTTCTCTTGTTGTTTTTGGCTTTTTGGTTTTTGGTTTTTGGATTTTGTTTTTTGTTGTTTTTTTTTTTTTTGGTGTCTGCCTAGCCTCCAAAGCGGCACAAGTTACAAGTTCAGCGTCGACTGTTTTTTCATTAAATGGCGCAATATTAAATACTTAAAGTTAAAGATATTTACTCATATATAAAAAAAAAAGATTATAAATGTACATTTAATTGTTGTTAACTTACGTTATCTTTATTGTTATTACCTTCTGATCGAAAACAATAAAAAATTAATTTTCAATGCAAGGCCTACTCATCATCCATCGTCTTCTTCTTCTTCTTCTTAATTAGATCTTTAACGGCAGATATACAAAAAAAAAAAAGAAAAAGGAAAAACTCGCTTATGCAATGCATCAACATTCGTACAAAAACGTTGTAGATACTTTTATTCCCGCCGCATCTCACAAATATAAAAAAAAGCCAACAAGCAGCTTCAATTTACTTTCTTCTTTTTGCAGCATCGTCGGACGTCTTCAAGTGCAACTCTTGACAAGTTTGAAGCTAACAAGTGGCGATTGCCAACAACGCACCCACCACACACACATTTACAATACGTTAAGACAGTTGGCCAACGAATGTGTCTCAGAGCCGAGCCCAGTTACAGATACTGTCTATATATGTCAGTGTATCTTAACAAGTGTCTAATGCTTCATTATGATTTTCTGTGTTTGCTTTTTTTATACAATATTATTTTAAATGGTTTTTTTTTTTGTCTTCATTTTGTTGTTACATAAAGCTTAAATGATACTTGATAGTAATTAGTAGGTGAGCATTGGCAAGGTGTCGATAAAAATGATGTTGTGAAGCACTGCAAAAAAAAAATACTTGTACAAAGCGTACATAGATATATGTTGGAATGGAGAAAGCAGAAAGATTATAAGCTCAGAATCATAGAGCTTGACACATAAAAAATACAAAATTTTAATACCAATAAACATGCAAGTTTACAACTTTTAATCTTTTTAAACATTTAATTAACCTCTTTTTTTTGTGCATTTGCTATCCAAAAATTCCCACTAGCCATTTATGTTTATACATACTTTTTTCTCATAGCTGTCGGTGTTAACTTGTTCTGCTCGTTCCTATCATAATTTAGCCGGTTAGCCTTAGCCAATCCCTGAAGTCTGGAGGTGGCAGAATCTTGCATTGCAACAAAAGTCAACATTCCAATGTTCCAAGTTTTGAGCATTGGCTTGTTGCTTAATCGTCTTTATTTATGATCTGCAGTCTTCTTTATTTTTGTGTTTTTTTTTTTTTGGACGAGCCTGCACCTGTTTACGACACCCAAAACAAGAGTTGCCCAGCAGCAATCAGTAGGCATGAGACATGATGATGATGATGATGATGATAAAAGATGATGTTGTTTTTTCCGAAGAAAAAAATATGAAAGATGAGCGCTGGAAATTGAGGAAATGCGACGAATGCCTCATGAACAACAAAGTCAACAAGAAAACTGTCGAAAAATAACACACAAAAAATACAAAACAAAAAAAAAAGGAAAAACACTTGCCATTTGGCTAACGGCATTATAAATGCTGCCACTGTGGAAAAGTGACAGTTGAAGTTGGGTTTTCTTTGCTGTGTTTTTGTGTTGTTGCAGCAGTTCCAGTTGCTGATTATCAAGTTGCAAGTTCCAGTTGCAGTAACAAACTCCTTGGGCGGCGCGGGGCAAGTTTCATGCAATTACTTAAGTCGGGAGTGGTTAGGGTTTGTCCAGCTCATTCTCATTGATTATGCGCATCTCAAACACCTTCGGCTAACAACAAAAAAGCAAAAAAGAGAAGAAGAGAAAAAAAAAGAAGCTAAATAATCCTCAAGCAATCAGATTGCCTCGATCGTGACATGAACAAAATACTATACAAAAGCGCCACAATAACCAAATAACGGGAAAAAATCATTAAATCAACAAAATATCAACGTAACGTTGCTGCTGCTAATAATAATAATAATATTTTGGCAAACAACAACAAACTAATGTCATTGGCATGCCCCCAAAAAATTATTGAATAAGCAAAAAAAATAAATTAAATTAAAGAAATTCATAGTCAACTATTGAATTAAAGCCAAAAATAATAAAAATAAACAAAATAATGGAAATGAAGATGGGGGGAACGTTGGTGATGGTGATGGCGATGGCGATGGCGATGGTCTCCCAACAAGACCGTGAAGCTCATTATTAGCTTTTGTGGTGCCAAAAGAGATGATGAAGAAATGTGAAATGAGACCAACAACAACAACAACAACAACAAGACGCCGTCCAGTTCCAGTTGAGTCCAGATCTGTGTGTTTGTGCTCCCCAAACCGCGCCTGCCTTTCCTTTCCAGTGTGTGAATTCACATTGAAACTGAAAGTGAATCGTGCCACACGATCCGCAGACGATGATGTGATCCTCCTAAAGGCCCACCGTAAAAAACAAAATGTTCACAATAATAATGTAATGTAACAAATACGAGAAAGAAACCACAACAGCAAAATAATAAAGAATAATAAATGCCCTTTCACATATAGAAACGGTGTTTGAAATCATTTGTTAAGATCAATATTTCAATATAACTCATTTTCAATTACTTCTAATTTATTTTATTGTTTTTTTTTTTTTGTGATTTATTTCGCATTATCGCACTTATTAGTTTTGACCTGGATTCGAACCAGTTTTTTTTTTTTATTGAGGAAATCTTTTTTTATGTTCCACACACACACACATACTTATGTAATTTTTTTTATATTTCTTTTGTTATCCACATTTTCCGTAGTATCCGAAAGCAAAATTTAATTTGTGTCCAATTGATGTAAATGGCTTAAAATCTATGGATACATGTAATGAAACGAATTCTATTTGAAGCCCAACCTATTGACCCACTTAACTGAACATCTGAAGATTAATGTATTTGTACTTTAAGGAATAATTTATTTAGCTACAGCTACAAAATAGTTTGAATTGCACGCAATTACTTGGTTTAATAGTTGAAATTTTGATGAGGGTATTGAATCAGTTAAAAAGTACCAAAAAAATTTTAAAAGAAAACCACAAAACTCTGAAACGGTCAGCAGACAGCAACAACCATGCTGCCGCTGCCGCTGCCGCTGACGCTGTCGACGTTTCGGTTAGCGTCGCAGTCGCAGCTAGGAGCAGCTTAAGCTTTAGTTTCAGTTTCCCCCAGACCCAGATGACTTGCCAGCTGCTGTGGCGCTTTATCTGCTGCTTGTTGCTTGTTGTTGTTGTTGTTGTTGTTGTTGCTTGCCGTTTTATACATTTCAATTTCTTCATGGTTATGCGCTCTTTGCCAAGCTTGTGACGCCTGCGTCGCTGTCTGCTGCGCAGTCGTCTTGGATTTTTAGTTAATTTCGTATAACTCGCCAAGCAGAGCGGCACTATAAAAGAAACTGCAACAATCGTTGTGGCATGCAGTAAGTGTAAGAGGTTCCGCGTCGTACGAGCTCTCTTCCCAAACAAAAAAATTTTAAACTATATTTCAAACGGATATTAAACGATTTTAAGCACAATGCAGTCCAGTTTTGTGGTATGTTTCTCGTGTGCTCCATCTCTCTCTATCTCTATCTCTGTCAGTGTGTGTTTATATCTTTTGTAAATCTTCTGCTTCGTTCAGTTAGTGCTTGTCTTGGCCAGTGTTGCTCTGGTTGCCGCTCGTCCGGAGCCACCACGTGATACGTACAGCGCACCGCCATCGAGCGGGTATCAGCCGAGTGGACCCAGCGGCGGCGGGGGAGGATATGGCGCACCTGCACCACAATATGGACCACCACAGCAGCCGCCAGTGGTGCACAAGCATGTCTATGTCCATGTACCACCACCAGAGCCCGAATATCTGGTGCCCAGGTTAGTAATAAAGCAACAAAATCTAAATATGGGCGGGTTAACAAATGGGAATTCATTAAAAAAAAAATCAGCCAACTAACCAGATTTTTCGTAAGTCTCAAAAATGGGTTTGGGGGCTTATTGCTAAATTCTTAAAGCAGTTTGGTGGGAATTCTGCGAATTTTAAGATGATGATTATATTAAATGTGGAATATGCGATGGTAATAAAGATGGCGTTAGGAATTTTTCAACACAAATATTGAAAGGAGTTTAAATATTTTAAAATGAGGTTTACTAAAGACATTAATAACTTTAATAATTTAAGCTATTCAAAAGCTTTACAGGAAAGAAAAAGTTACGAAAGGCGATTTTTGGATTAAATTTTTTTTAAGCATAAAAAATATTGTTAAAATGGCCTTAATATTTTTACAAACATCAAAAGCAGCTGAAGTTTGTTATTAACATTTTTCACTTGTTCAAAACGAGCTTTTAAATGATCATAAAATAAATAAAACTTTTAGTACTTGTTGATGGGAAAAAACAAAAATATTCCTAAAGCACTTTACAGTGTTGCAATGAGGTTTTAAGTCTTTAAAATTAACGAGGAATCAGAAAATGCCTTTATCACTTTTTAAACATTTTCACTTTCAATAGACATTTTTTTCATTATTGAAATTCCTTAAGATTCGAATCGAAAAGCCAAAATGATTTAAGTTCAGTTTCATAATTTTACTAAATCATAAATTATTTCTGTAGTTTCTGACAAAATAATAACCGCTTTGGCGAAGCGTTAAGCTTTTCACCTATAAAATCAACAATTTATATTTTAATCTTTAATCCAAGATGAGCCCTGATTAACCCCAGGCCTTTCATAAATTATTCACAGTTTTTGCATTTTTCACAAATTATTCCAGTTTATTCCCACATTAACAAAAGATAACAAACTCCAACAATTTTATGATGCTCATTAAATGTAATTGCAAAATGATCTTGTTGTTGTTGTTGTTGTTGTTGTGGTATGTGTCGTGTGTAGCTCCAGTTATGGGCATATTATTATATACATGAATACTCACAACAAATAATCCTCAACCAATTATTATGCTATACAAAAAAATTCTCCCACAATTGGTGACGAAACGCGAGTTACAAGAAATAATAGTATTACATCTATTTGGTAGTTAGTACTTTTTGGTTAACAACTGAAGTATTACCTGGAACGTTCATCATCTTTTTCCCTTTCTCTCTCTTTTCTTATAATTTTTTGCATTATCATTGGTGAAGGGAGCTATTTTTAGTTAGTTATAGTTTGTTTTTAATGTGTCGTCGCATTTTTTGTCAGTTCCAACGAAAATTATTTAATACTGAAGCGTGTCTTTTAGTTATCTTTTTATTATAATTATATGTCATGGTTGTTGTTGGGTGTTTTTTTTTTCTGTCGGGCAATGGGGAAGAGATATGGCTTCTTCTTTTTTACTTTTTTGGTGAAGATAGCCAAAGCGTGACTAAGATGTTACCTAAGTCATTTTATTTCACTCTTGTATTGCTCCAAGCTAATTAAAGCATGGAGAAGTCGGTGAAGAAAACCCAATTACCATAGGTTGAAGAAGAAGAAGAAGCAGTACTCATCAGTACTTTATATAAGAGCAATGGTTATTGTGACAGCTCTTATTATTAGCCTACACTTAATAAATCATAAAAAATAAATTGAAAAAAAAACTATTAGCCAGCTCTTATATAAAATATATTTGCAAACAATAAACATAAACACTTCACCTTGCTCTCGTTTAGGAAACCACTTTATGTGCCGCCTCCACAGAAACACTACAAAATTGTGTTCATTAAGGCGCCATCGCCGCCGGCACCAACGGCTCCAGTGATTCCACAGTTCCCGCAAAACGAGGAGAAGACTTTAGTCTATGTGCTGGTGAAGAAACCCGAGGATCAGCCAGAGATCATTATACCAACGCCGGCGCCGACGCAGCCCAGCAAACCGGAAGTCTATTTCATTCGCTATAAGACCCAAAAGGAGGAGACTGGCCCGTATCCCAATGCGATTCCACCATCGCCCGAATATGGTCCACCCGCTGGTCCACCACCGCCCTCGGCGCCAAGCAGCTCCTATGGTGCGCCCTCCCACTAAGCGTGGCAAGTTCTAACCTTGCAACCTTTTTTGGGTTTTAAGCAATTTAACAAAAAAAAAAAAAAACGACTTAATGTGTGACAAAGTTTACAAATCAACATTCTACCCATCCAACTCATCATTGTTGTTGTTTCTTATGTAATTTTTTTACCTCTAAACATTCTCCAATTTAGGCTGTTTGTTTCAATATTGTTTGTATAATCTTAAGTGTATAGTTCTTTAAGCATCCCCATGCGTTATATATATACGATTCACTCACTATTCTATATACATACATATATATCCGATTCATCGCAAATGCATTTCAACTAGGCAAATATCAGTATAATGTTGTTGTTGCGCATAATCAAGATATATATAAAAAGTTTAAAAAAAAAAACAGACAAATATTAAAAAACAGAATGATACTCAAGTTTATATTGTATATGTATACAAAAAAAAAAAAAACAAAGAATTGATAAAGATGAATAAAAAGTTTTAAACAAACTATCAGTAAAAACAAACAAAACAGGGTTTTAATATCAAGTTGTTTCTCTCTTATGAACAAGGATTAGCATTTGTTTTTGTTGTTTTTTTTTTTTCATTTCCTTATACTTTCAAATACTTTCACATTCATGTATAAATAGTTACTTAAGCTTTTGTCAACAGCTAATTTGAATATTAGCAAAGCAGCGTTGCCACATTATGCCACAAGTATCGGAACGGTGACAGCATTGCCAGCTGCGAAGTAGCTGCAAAAGCCCAACACTGACTCTCAAACTGTAGTTTCTGCCAAACTATTTAAAGTGTTTCTCAACAATAGTTACGACTTTTAATATTAAAATATCTTACAAGCATTGAACAAAGTATCTAAATGAATTTTTAGCACAAATGGTAAACATGTTACAAGTATAGTTAAGAGCCTACTTCAGTTTGCAATTTTAATTGAGACATTGTCAGTCAGCGCCAACACTTTTAGCTTTCGCCTCCAACTCCCTATGTCCGTATGGATGGATAGATAGATGGATGTTCTGTATCCTGTTCAAAGTCCACCCGATGCTTTTAAATACACACACACACAAACACATACATATATAGACAAACACTCAAAACGGCTTTCTACTAGTCGCACTGTCAAATGTAAGCGAACTTAAAACACATCGTTTGCATTTTAGGTCCACCCTACCACGCCTCTCCCCGTTCACACTATAGCACTGCAAACACTTAAGTGACGCTTCAGCTCCTCAACTATCAGCATGAGTGTCTGTGTGCGTGCTTTTTGCTTCTCTTTTGTTGTTTTTGTGTGTTTTTTTCTTCTTTTTTTCTAGCATTTTGATGTCTACAATATAAACATCATTTGCGTTGTTCCTTTTGTTTTTAGTCTCGCTGATTTTATTTACCTGCAACTTCTAACGGCACTATTCCAAAGAGAGCGGTCGAGCTGCCGACATTCTCTTAGTCCAAAAGCGAAAGTCCAACCCCAAAATGAAAGCACACAGCATTGCCAACAATGCATCGCGCTCTCATTTCAGTCGCGCAAGCGCCAAACAAAAATGGTGAGAGACAGAGTGAGAGCGTCTCGCGTGCAGCTCTTCGAAAAAACATTGAGCGCCGTCCTGGCTTTAGTTGCGATTGTAATGCCAACGTTGACGGTACGCAGGTGGCGTTCGCGTCGCGTGTTGTGTGTGTTTTCAATGAAATGAAAATGTATTTTTCGCTAAGCGCTTATTGAGCTTAAATAAATCATGTATATCAAAATCGAAGAAGCCAAATCGTCGCTACCAAAGATGAAATCAACAACCAGAAATTGCCAGTCATAAAAAAAGGGTTTGTGTGCGCTTTCTAAGTGTCTGTTCAAAAGTGTTTGTTTGTATGTGTGTGTGTGTGTGTTGTGCTAATATTGTTGGCCATACAATGCCATGGCATTCTTCCTGCTGCTGCCTGCCGCCACTTTCTCTCCCCACAATTCCTTTCACAACCAACCATAGTTGTTGTTGTTGCGTACAATTAGTAGGCATTGCCAATCGATTTGAGTGAAAAGCCAAAAGCTCAAAAGGTGGGACGCTCCTAGAAGAAAGAAGTTAGTGGCAGGTGCGCGACATCTGAGAAATGAAGTTGGAAAGCTGACGGTTCTTTCGTCTTGACTTGCCAAGTCATTCACACAAAGCCAAACGTGCCAACCGAAAGCCGAAAAGGGACAATATTAATGAAAATACGTTGCAAAAATGTCACGTTTCTTATTTGAATCCGCATCATGTTGATAATGAAGGTGTCCCCTCCACTCCACCCCATGTTTAACTTACTTCTAAAGAACAATCTTTTACAAACACTTTAAATATTAATACGTAGTAAAAAATATTGATAACTCCAACAGAAAAAACAACTCAAAGTTAAAAAAATATGAAATTATTTTCTAAAAACAAAAAAATGTTGTGAATATTTAAAAACAAAATAAAAGATTTTTAATGCATCTAGATAGTTTTTTTTATTGTTACAACCAAAATAATATGTTCATAAAATATTTTTTAAAGCAACAATCATTTTTATCAAACTATTAAAACGAAACAATAAAAGCGCTTAAAAATCGAATCAAACGATCAAATTTTTGCAAAAAGAACGTTGAAATCGTAACAAAAATGGCAAGTTAAAAACATAAAAACATCCATTAAAAAACAACGTTACTAACAAAAAAAAAAAAAGCCCATAAAACAAAGTCAAATAAAATAGACATAATAAAAATTCTTGGCTTAAAAACGAAATTGTCAGTGAAATAAAAACCAAAGTACCGCAAATAGATAAAAGCTGCTCAACGAAGATGCTACAAGTGAATAAAACTGGCCGCCCCCCAAATAAAAAATCTTAGTGAATCTTCTGTGAGTGTGTGTGTGTGTGTGTTTGGTTGTGGTTGAGTGTCTGTGAAGCATATGCCCAATAAACAGATGCCCCATAACCATAAAGAGAAAGTGTTATGGCAATTACCATAGTAAACGAAAGGACCCTTCGCCAAGGACCCCTTTGGCAGAATCACAGTTTATGACAACAACTGCGAATGTTGTCCATAAAAGTCTCTCCCTATCCCTGCCACATAAGTCATATACAATGTATCGAGTGAAGCAGGGACAACTTCAAGGACTCAACTCAATGAGTGAATCTTCATTAACTTGATGCTCCTCTCTCTCTCTCTGTCTCTCTCTCTGTTTTATGTCTGTTGCGCTCAGAAGGAAACCCAAGTGCTTCCATTCCACAAAAAAACAAAACAAACAAAAAACACAAAGCTTCCATAAAACTATGGAAACTGATAACCGAGTACGACATCCACATCCACACAGTGGAGCAGCTCCTATGAGCTCCCACAGTAGTAGTAGTAATAGTCGCAACGGCGGCTTCTGTGGTGCACTACAACGTGCACCGCCGCCAATACCACCAGGCTTGGCCAGACGACTTTCTAGTCGAGAGTGTTACGGAGTTGGCAAAGTCAAAGTTATGTTACGGGTCGCCGATAGAGCAGACTCTGGAGCCGAACAGGATTTTATGGTGCTGGACAAGAAGAAGCGACAGGTGACACTCACCGATCAGAAGAATGTTAGTGCGCCACAAGCACAGGAACGCGCCCCCATGGTTGCGGCACCCAAAATGTTTGCATTCGATAATTTATTCACTGCGGATGATAAACAGGTGAGAACTTAAAAAAATTAAGGATTATCTAATAACCATGGAGTATACTTTTGTAGTCCTAGGAATTTTCGAAAAACGTTATTTAGTTCAGTGGACAATCGGAAATAAGGAACAGTTCAGAATCGATACTTTTAACAGTTCATTAAAAACCAAATTCCAATTTAAAATTTTCTCTTTCAATAATTCATAATAATCGTCTTTAGTTCTTTGACAAAAGCATTGAGAAGATAAAATTCTTGCATATTAGTAAAAGCCTCTTCTCATTCGTAAACGTAACTGTATAAAATCCCTTTATACTTTCTTTTCAATGGAATTGATAAAACTTAAGGAGAAACTCCTTAGATCTTTAAATTTTTTCTGCATACAATTATGAAAACCTAGTTTAACATCAATCATCAGTCAATTCCCTAATTCCTAACATTCTCCCTCTTTTTTCCAGTCGGATGTCTGTGCGGCAGCCTTGAGCGAAGTAATACCCGCTGTGCTCGAAGGCTCCGATGGATGTTTGCTGGCCATGGGCTACCCGGGCACAGGGCAGCCTCAGACGGTGTTGGGAGAGCTGGGAGCTGGAGCTCTCGGGGCAGCACCTTGTGCAATTGCCTGGCTATACAAAGGCATACAGGAGCGAAGGCAAAAGAGCGGGGCGCGTTTCTCTGTTCGCGTTAGTGCCGTTGGCATCAATGCGACCAAACCGGATGCTCTCTCCACGGATTTGCTCATCTCGCATGCAGCTGGTAAGTTTACACATATATATATATATATATATATATATACGTATATATAGGGGAAACAAAGTTTCCCACCTGCCACCTGTTAGCAGCCTGAGGCTAAAACAGGCGTTGCTATAAATGTGGGCGTGAGCATTGTAATGTTGCCCCTGGGCCAGTTGATGATAATGATGGTGTGGGTTGGGTTCGTTAGATTGGGTTTTTAAGGGGGCAACTTTTGCCACCCGCCCAATTTGAATAAAGTTAACCTGTAACCCCGCTCGAATGCTGCTATTCCTGCTGCTCCAATGACTGCTAACTACATGGAGTGGCATTTATTCCCACATAAAACCTAATGTCCTTTTCATTCACTCCATGGCTCCAAAAACACACACACACACACACATACACACACAAACACTCACAGAATCTGACGACTCCCCGGGGATTTATTTGCGTGACGACTTCCTTGGCGGCCCAACGGAACTACGTGCACCCACCGCCGAACGTGCGGCCCTCTTTCTTGACTCTGCGCTCGCCGGACGCTTAAAAAGTTCCGGTTCTGGCAATTCCAACAACTCCAACTGCAATTCAAACTCTAACTCGAGTACAACAACGACAACATCGCTGGAGTCCGCCCTCATCTTTACACTGCACGTCTATCAGTACAGCCTGTCCCGCAAGGGGGGTGGTAAGTCCATAGCTCTTCTTTTTTCAACTACAATTCCCACACCTCCTCTCTCTCACATTTCCTTAAACACTGAACAAAAAGAACAATCAAGCAAGCGTTGTCACATAAACTGAGTATAATATGTTTATGGGAAAGTTCTTCCCTTTTCCCTTTTCGTATAAGCGCGGGAATTTGAATTTAATGTTTTCGTTCTAGTGATAGCTCTTGACAAAAAACTAATGAAAGTTTTCTTTAATATCATTAGTTTAACTTAGAATTATTTATCTTTTACCATAACCAAGGAGTTGTCCTATATATGATTTCTTTTTTTTCTGTGTACTTTCCTAAGTTTAAAATATAAGTATGATAATCAACTTGAATGCAAACTTTTTAACATTTTTAAACTTTATACCGAGCAAAATCTCGTTAAAAAGAACATTTCAAGTACTTAAAGCTTAATCAAGTCGAACCTTTTTTCTTTTCTGTGTACTTTTCGTTTTTCTTGTTCTTGTTGTTGTCGCTGTCGTTGGCGCTGTCGTCGTTATTGTTGTTGCCACTCAAGTGGCCCGCTAAATGTTTCACTAGACGTCAGACCATTAAAGTGTCGCATTTCGTTTTTCGCACCAACCCCATACCCCTCCACACTCAACACTCACCCCCACCCACCACCACTCACACTCTCTCTATCCCACAATTTTACCCCACTCTCTGGTTTTTTTTCTGTGTTTAGTTGCCGGCGGTCGCAGCCGTTTACATATCATCGACTTGGGCGGCTGTGCGAATCGCAACGGGGGTCTGCCGCTTTCGGGAATTGGCAACATACTGTTGGCCATATTGAGCGGGCAGAGGCATCCGCCGCACAAGGACCACCCGCTGACGCCGCTGCTGAAAGACTGTTTGGCACCCATCACCTGCCATGTGGCAATTGTCGCACATGTCCTGCACGAGCAGAGCTACCAGGATGCTTTATCCACCATACAGATTGCCTCCCGGATTCATCGTTTGCGACGACGCAAACATCGCGTGCCCATGCCATTGGCTGTGGGTTTGGCACAGGCTGGCCTTAATCCTGGTGGCGCCGGCTCCTCGGCTGGCTCGGGCGCAGATCCGTCGAGTTCGGAAATATCAGCGGATACAGTTATCTATATGGGACCCCACCACGATGATGCCACAGATGGTGAGCATCCGCCAGTTTATCTGCCCTCGTTGAGTGCCACAGATAATCGCGGAGTGGTGCTAAGTAAAGCTCTAAAGGGTGGTGGTAGTGGTGGTGTTGTCGTAGACAAACCAACAGCGCAACCCAAATCGAACTGTGCCAGTCCATTGATGAAGAAGGCAGCCATCGAGAAGGGTAAGTTTCATACCAACCCCCGTCATTTATTCATTAGTAAGTGTGTTGTGTTGAGTCAAGCAGCGATTGACAGGCATTGCTTATGAGATTTTAATTGAAATTCCTCAAGTCATTAGATTTATACCCGGGAGATGTTAGTACACTACTTTTCTGTCTAGATGGCTAACAAAGTTAAGTGCTAAAAGATTTCTCGAAGGCATTCATCATTTGTTGTTTTGGGGGAAATACATTTGTGTTTAAGTGAGTAAGAGAACTGGCGGTTACTTATTCGAAGCTCGTTTTGTTTTGTTTGGAGAAGGAGTAAAGAAGTTAAAGATTTTGTAGGGACAAAAGTTTCCTGCAATAACTTATCAACTAAAAAGACAAATGATTGTAGGCAACGAGAATTGGTATGAGGATACATTATGTATATCCTAAAGATGTCCTACCCTGAATAACACTATTATCCTCATCTATTCCACAGCCAAAAAGTTGCAACCATCGCTGAGCAACACTGGCAGCCTGAAGCGACATAACAACGGTGGCGCTATCGCCTCCTGCTCCAATGCCTCAACGATGCTGGCACATGAAATGATGCCAACACCTGGTTCACCGATACCCCGGCACATGGTCTCTAAGTCTTCGAATATGCCAACACCGAAGGGTTCTCCTTTAAGACGTCCCCATGGCTCGAATCCTGGAGCAGCGCTAGAGCAGTTGGAAGCAGGAATGCGCAAGATCACCGAAGAACAATGGATTGATGGACCACGTGTGTCCCGGGCCAAGGTTGCAGAAGCGCGTCATCTGATGCGCGAAGTGAATCATGTCAAGCAATGCGAGACTTGGGTGGATGGACCCAAATCCCAATCGTGTCGCTCCCTAACAGCTGGGAATCTGCCCACAGCAGCCCAGACGCCTGGCTATGGCTTTATGGATGCGCACAAGAAGACCATGATACGTCAGTGGGTGGAAAATCAGACCTCACAAGTCTTCCAGAGTTCCAGCAATTGTCCTTCACCCACGGCGTTGCATTTAAAGCTCTCGCAATTGAAGCAAAAATCCTTGGATTTACCAGAACGACCCATCTACCAGACAGAGCAATTATTAGAGCTTCCCCAGACTTTGGATAGCTGTTGTCAGGATGCGCCACAAGATGGCGATGATCAGGACAGCGGTCCATCAGAGGTGCCTCCTGCTTTGCCACTACTCGACGATCCACTTGGCTCTCGGGACATCTCGCATGATAATCTGCAAAGGATGCTTTCGAGGCACGTCTCCCGTGAACAGCTCCAGGAGGCTGAGCTAGCTGCCAGTCGAGCTTCCTCACAGCATCCCTCGTCGCAGCGTAGCATCGATTGTGGTTTGCAGGTTACGGAAGAAGAGATCGCTCGGACAATGGCACGCAGTGAACGGGAGCATATACAGCAGCATCCTCTAGCAGCGCTCAGTCACTGCGACAACTTATCTTTTGTATCTAGCTTCAACATGGCCTGTGAGTCCTTCAGCGAGTGTGGAGAGAGAGCCAGGTAAGATTTTCTTGATTTCCTTAATCGAAAAATTCCTTTAAGAATCTTTGCTAAGGTTCTTTACTTCACTCAATGCTCAATTTGCAAAACTCTTTGGGTTTCTTTTCTCTTTCGCTCCCCTCTAGACATCAATTCGATCAACTTGCACGTCTGCACGAGATCTTCACATCTCAGCTGGCCATGGCAGAGGTAACTCCGTCAGCGACACTCTATCGCACGGATGTGGGCAGTGTATTTAGTGAGCCAGCGTTCCGTTTCAATGTCGGACAGAGCAGTGTTTGCAGTGAACCCGCCTATCGCCTGACACCCAGTCCACCCAAGCAACCATCTCATAGTCCTAGCCAGGGTTCGTTACCCAGCTTGAATGGCATCATGGAGATTGCTGGCATGGATGATTATGCGTTGTTGCGCCAACCGGATGGTGCCTCTGATCCCAGTTTGCCGAAAAGCGAGAAGCGATTTGCGCCACAACATGACGATATCTGTGAGCTGAATGAGAAATCTATGGCTGCGGCTGTGGTCAGAAGGGGTTCCTTGGAGGATGCACAGCACAAGCTTAATGAGATCACGAATATACTTCCGCTGGCAGCGCAGTCGCGTCTCCCTCTTCTACCACTAAACACCAGCTCGGAGGCTTATGACAGTGGACATGATTCCTCAACGCCACGAACCTCTAAGCACTCGGGAATATCACGCAGGGCGGAGAGTGGCTATCATAGTGTAGCCACTGTAAGGGATTCAGATGAAAGCAGCTTTGCTTCGGGCATGTCGAAGGGTCAACGTCATCGAATAACCATCAACGGGGTCAACTATCAGCGGGGGCAGGGTAAGAAGCGACAGCGTCAAGAGGGTGCCAATAAGGGTCTATGCAGTTGGTTACTGCAACCGTTCTCCTGCACCTATCCAGAGACTGAGGGCGAGATTAGCGACTTCTAATTTCATACACACACACAAACACACACTCTGTCCAGTGAGTTGTCCCACCAAACAAACGAGCTAGTCCAAAGAAATATGGCCAAAGATTCATCATATACATATACAATCTCAAGCACACATCAAATCTGGTACACTGGCTGCAGGTGGATCCAAAACAAAATATACAGCGACTGATTAACTTTTACTTGGCGCCAATTGCCACAACACGCAAATGCAACTTAAAAGAAAATATAGAAAAGATCGATAATGCAAAAATTATATTAATCTAACCAATCCAACAACTACCTTATTATACTACCTATGCTATAAAGGAGATGCCATACACTCAATCACTCACTCACTCACTAATACATGCATAAGTTCAAACGGGGCTTTAAATATCTTAAGTTGCCAGCTAGCATAATAAAGAAATTCAATCATTAGGGGTAGTCAAGAAAAATGTGTCAAATCCAGAAATACACAAAAAAGTATCTCAAACAGAATTTATCAGTTTTTAACTAAAAGAAAATAAGAAACATTTTTAGATAACAAAATAAACTTAAACGTCTCGACTACCCCTATGTTTTTAAGGGGTAGTTTCGTAACAAAGTAGTTAAGAAATGATTTTATCAGCTTGACTAGCACGATAATTTAATTTTTTTTTCTTCTGGTAAACATACCTCTTTCAAAGCGCTTTTAATATAACAAAAAACATGACTACCCCTAATGGAGCTATATTAATATAAATAACATACACATACATATGTACTTAATCAGGCCACAATCACTACGACTTTACAACACCAACAACAACAAAAATTAAAATAATAATGCAGAGATAAATTTATATACATACACATATATCATATACATACATACATATATATATATAAATGATATCATAGCTATTTATCGTTTATTTTTTGGTTATTTGTTCGGGGAAAAGAATATCGAATTGATAAATTGTATGCTAAATGTTAAATGTTTGCTTATTCAAACACTTTATTGCCAATTATAAGTTACAAAATGTTTAAATTAATTGTTAGTTAGCTAAAGTTATACATCTACTAAACTTAAATGAAAACGGACAACAACAACAAGAACAAAGAAGAAGAACCACGCGATATAGAAGAACAAGAACCACAGACTATATAACGTTTTATTCTCACCAAGTAGTAGACAAATGTTAAACATACAATTTTGTTGCCATTTTTGCCTAAATCAACTATGTTACAAAAACCAAAAAATAATAAAATCATATAAAATTTAAATAAAATATATAAAGATAAATTATGTATATTTATCAGAGATATTATATAAGTATAAAAATGGGCGCAGCAAATTTTATGAAGCTAAAGATATTAATATATATAAAAAGAAACTAAAGAATCAACTAATTAACGCATAAATATATATACACATATTATTATTATAATTATATAAATTATGCAAAATGCACGCCAAAAGAGCTGGAAGAAAAGAATTATCGCCTCAAAGTATGCAACAGACTTTTAAGCGAACCTTTTTTGCTCTCCCTTAACACATACAGCCACACACACACACATATATATATACACTTATGAATAGCTAAATTTTTGCATCAATCAGCGAGTTATTAAAAAAAAACATTTATTTCAAAATAAAATTTATTCATTGCCTTTTTAGTCGCATTCATTCAACATAAAACTAAAAAATAACTAAAAAAAATAACATTTAAACAAAGATCAACTAATTGTATTTCGCATTATTCCAATTATTAACAAGCGTAATAATCACCCAAGGCTATACTTTAATCACCAACAACAAACAAACAAAAAAACCCCTTCTACCCCTCTCGAAAAAAAGCAAAACCAACAACTGCTTGTTAACAAAATAACATGCAAAAAAAAACACATACATATACATAAATACCATATATACAATATCATATATGATGATGATTCGTCGACTTCGACGCTCAAATACAGACTAATTATTTTTTATAATATAAACAAATCGACAGCTGGTTTTATTGCATTTGGGTTGGAAGTTTTTGTGTGTCTCAGTTGTTGGCCAAATAAAGTTGACACTTTATAGATAGAGAGAGAGAGAGAGAGAGAGAGAGAGAAAGAGACATGTGTGCGATATATATCAAAGTGCTTGCCACCCACCGATCCACCCCTCGTAAGTGGGAAAACGTTTGTGTTGGGAGGTTGGGGTGCAAGGGGTGCAAAAGTTAAACAATATAAACGAGCAAAGAAAAAGTTAAAAATCTTTTTTTTTGGTTTTTATTAGCACCGATACGAAAAATACTCTTGAAGTTAAGTTTGAATCGAGTTGAGTTTTATGTTGTTACTGTTTTTATGTAAATTTTGCAAGGAAATTGACATTTTATTGTTGAGTTTTCGTAAAAAGCTTTAGGTTTACGTGTTGTACTTTTTGTTAAAGTTTTTCATCAGAAAAATATATTTGAAAAGTTTAAAATTATCTTTTTAGTTACATCTTCTTTGACTTTTTATCTTAATCTTTCTTCTATTTGTAGGAAATTTGACCGAAAATTTAAGTTTTCATACGAAATCTGAACCATATTTAACATATAAATTTTCTTTAATCCTATGCAACTTTTGTCAAGTTTTATTTAAACTTTTCTTACATTTCAGCATAGTAAAAATCCAAAATAAATTACATTATCAAAGTAACTACATAAATCTACCAATGAACCAATATAAATGCAAATAGTAGTTAAAGTAATTGAGTTTGTGTTGTTGTTGTTAACTTAATGACCCTTAGAACAGACACTGCTTAAAATACACTATCAAAGTCCTTTTGCCGTCAGCATTCGAATAAAATCAGTCAAATATACTTAACAAATCCGAAAGCTTCAAAAGGATTTCACCTTAAGAACAGCGTAAAACTAGTGCTACTATAAAGACTTCTTCACCCATTTTGGGTCATGATTGAATGATTTGACACAGTTGATGACATCCATTCGAAGTAAGGGTATATGGCGCAATAAAATGTGTTGGCACTTTCTGGCAAATGCCGCGCTACAATGCGAATATTCTTCTAAGTAGAAAAACTCCCAATAACCCCCCAAACCGTCTCCTTCACCCCATCAACCCGCAGTGATTTTTCTTTTGTCTGCCGCCCTTTTCGTGTCGCTTCGCGGCAAACGTCGCCATTTCTTTTTGCTGCTGCTGCTGCTGCTTCGTTTTACAACCCTCTTATCAGGAAAACTTTAAATTTTCGCATTTTCGCAATACGCAGTCACAAATGCAAATGCCCTGACTCGCAGCGCCCCGCCCACTTGCCTTAAATGGGTGGCTCCTCAAACTGCTGCTTCTTCGTTTGCTTCTTTTACTTCGAAGTCTGTTCGCCATATGTTGCCAATTGAGGCGAAAATCGAAAACGCGTCTATGCGGATTGTTTATGACCCTAGAGCCATAGGGCCATAGGGTAGGTTTGGGGTGAGTGAAAATAGGATGTTTGAGTTTTTTTTTCCTTCGACTGTCAGGACTTCTCTCTCTTTCTTTCTCTGGGTCCTGTCGCCTTTTAATTATGGCTCGCAAATTATTTTCGAATTTTTCCATCAGGCAAGGCGGAAATAAATGTTGACTGCAATTTCCCTTAACCGGATGGGCAAAAGGATTCGAACCAAATTTCTTTCCTATTCCACAGTTTTGTTGCTGTTGGTTTTTTCAAACCGATTTTTGTGCTGTTTTTTCTACGTGCTCATTTTTTTATATGTGTATTTTATTTTTCGTACCTGTCGGTCCTCCAGTGACGTCCAGTGCTTGGGCGTGACCTAAAAAAGCAAAATATTTACACTCACTTCACTTGTCAAGTTGTATAAAGCGACAAACCAGGGGGGGAAAGGGCATAAGGAGAATATATATACATATATGTGCATATACATATATGTTGATGTGTGCGTGTATATATTTTATAGACTCATTAAAATATGTTCCACTTGCAATTAGAGTTTGTCATTTGACAGCCCGCATCTACAATACATTGCGACACATGTTATAATATGATAAAGCCTTAAAAAAAAAGATGTTGCATATATGCAACTGTGAAGTTTTTTCCAATTAGCTTTTCATTACTGCATTTTTGATGAATCACGAAAAAAATTACTTTCAACTTTGTATATTTCCCTCTTTACTGTTTTTCCTTTCAGCTTTAACAGCTGAAAGAAGTATTAACCACATTTCATTTGACTTTATCCTTAACTTCTCGTTTCTCTTTAACAATTGTTTAGCATTTTTCCGAAAAACCTTCATAAAAATCCGTCGACTTGACTAACATGAAAAATGATTTGTTTTTCAAATAATTTCAATGCAATTCAAACCTACAATCTGCTAACAAAGAACTTCCTTATGACACACGCGTCAAGCCATACAAGTTAACAATACCATTCAAGTTAGAAAGTTTTGAGTTTGGGGGGAGGTTTAGATAATGTGCCCCGGGCAATTACAAAAACATGAACAACAATTGAAAAGGTGCTTTAAGGTAATTTAATACAAATGAATTCAAGGAATTGAAATTTACAGCTGGAAACCTTAAAGCAACAAGAGGGTTGCGGCTTGACTTTCTTGACAAGGGTTGACCGCAACCAAAAACATGAGCATTCATGTTCTCAGCTCAATAATGTCTTGCCCAGCAGATGAAAGAGCAGTGCACTGCCACATATAATGAGATCCTCGCCCGACTCCTCCGTAACAGTGTCCCATAGCACTGGATAATATTTGACAAACATAATGGTGATGCCCATTTGCATATAGAGGGAATTGTGCTCCTTAACGGCCAGAAAGAGTATGGAAATGATGTTGCCCAACATGAAGAGACAACGAAATGTATCGCTCATGCCACAATTCTTGCGTTCCTGAAACAAGGAACACCTCAGATCCAGAATTAATGGCGGCAGCAAACAAATGCCATGAGCCAACACAATACCTCTCATGCCCAGCGATTGCCGGTACAACTCCATATTGATCAATGGCAATGGGATTAGTTCCAATATGCCCTGGCTCACATCACGAGTTTTGGAGCCGGCCCCAGGCTCATTCATAAAGAACACTCGGATTAGTCCAATTAGTGCCACTGCCCCGCCAACGACGCAGGCGGCAAATGCAAATGGTTTCTCGTTAGACGTTATCTTGCGGCCTGTCAAATAACTCGTTGTTAAAAGTAGACTATTGTATATAAAGCGCATTCCACGACCCGATAACGGTTCACTCATCTCGAGTGATGGGCTACACTAACAATCAAAATTTTGAATAACAATTCCTGAGTACTAAGGAAAAGGGCAAGTTGTTAAAGTTAATAACAGCTTCAGCTTAAGTTTAAACTTTAAACTGAAACCCTTAAAAAAACTCAAATACCATTCACAATTTCGAGTTATCCCAAATACGCTCATACCTTACTCAGCTATTTCTGTTGAACGCCTTTTTCTATCGTTGCTCTCTTTCTACATATTTATTTGTTTTTAAGCAATTTTGTGTATTGGCATTTAATCTAAAACCTAGATTCCTAAAGAGCTTTTCGTGTCATTCCAAGGAAGCCAGTTTTTTTCCCCCAGTCGCCTAGCTATAGCTGGGATAACGATGCGGATATGCAATGGCAACACTTGAGCATGCCAAGCACGCGCCACGCCCAGCCCCAACTCCCAGCCCCAACTGAACATAAAGAAAAATAATAATTCAACTTTATTTGTGCCACACACAGAGGCATACTACATACATACATATATATACTACCTAGGCATGTGTGCGGCGAGGGAAAAATAGAAAGAAAGAGGAGATTGTTAGGCAGCTGTTCCTTGTCAACACTCAAGCAACAACAACAGGCATGGCAAATTTAATCGAAAGCGTGTAATTGACCTCAGCAAATGGCGTTGGATTCGACAAAAAGACATTGTTCGCCTTGGCGCGGGGGTAAGGGGGCGTGGCTTTGTCGCAAGCTTAGCCAGCTGCCATCAAATCATTATCAGTTAAATAAACGACAGAGCCAAGTTAAAAAGATAACGAAGTCGTCTTCGTCGGCGTCATTGTTGTTGTTGCTTGGCATCGCGACGCCAAACACGGCAGCAACACAAGCAAAGCACAAAGCAGCAGCAGCAACAGATGATATCTGAATAGCAATACGCTATGCACACACCAACCAGAACCTCTCCCCCACCAACCTGCCCACCCCTTCACACTCACCCCGCACAATAGACAGACGTAAGCCGCCTCGTTTTATGCTAATTCAAATGGAAATGGAGCCAGTCAGCAGCTGCTCCAGCTTCTGCTAGTACACTGAAAGAAACACGCATGTAAAAAGCGACAAGTTAAAAACTAAGTAAACTTTAAGCTTGTTTATTAAGAGAATGACTGAATGAATAGCATACTTTTGGGATACTTTCCAATATTATTCCCTTTGAAAAATCGAATACATATCTAGTTGTTTCAAGTGCCTTCTGCTGCTCCTCCGGATTGTCAACGGACATTTGCCCATTTCATTATGTGCGACGGGGCGTGGCTGTGGCGCCTTGATCGGACCGCACTGATAGCACACACACATACGTATGCCGGGATGTACTATAAAAGGACCTGGCAGAGAACAGAGAACTCAACAACGCAACGAACGCATTCCTTGTAAGAGGCAAATTCGCCATGATTTTCATATAATTTCCGCATCATAAAGCTGCGAAAGTAATTTTCCACTTGAAAGCACAAGCACAGGCAACACACATACACACACACAATACACACAGAGCCAGAACTTCAAGCTACAAAAGTCTCAGCCAAAAAGTGTGAAACGAGCATTGGCTGCAGATGTATTTAGTTGAGCTGCATGAGAATTGTAAGGTTGGGGGGAAATACAAGAGACACTGAAACAATACCACAAATAGATAAACTTTTAAACAGAAACTTTCACTTTTTGAACACGAAAATTAACGGGATTTTGATTCAAAATTTAAATGAGTAACAATTCTAGATGATTTCACTTAAAGGGGGATCTTAACTCTCAAATTAAATCAAATATTGAGAATCTAAAATTTTATTTTGACCTGAAATTCATTTAAAAAGTATTTCTTAGAACTACGAAAGTTAATTAATGGTTTATATGTAAATCTTCGACCCCAATTGATTTTTTACCTTGTATTGTTAATTAGTGTCGTTAATAATGTAAGTTTTGTCCATCGTACATTTTTGGTCCATGCAGCCTAACAAAGTTTCAACTTTAACATAGCTGTATAATTGTGTGTACGTGTGTTTTTAGAGAGTGGGAGAGCTCAGTTTTTGTGTGTGTGTGTGTTTTGTATATGGGCGCTTGTTTTTTGTTGGCACATTGAAGATTTGGTGTTGTCACCTTTTTTTGTTGGTTGAAGGGGATTGCGGTGGGGTGGGGTGGGAACATGCAAATAAGAGCAAAAAGCGAGAGCTGAGATTTCTCAGCACATTAAATCGACAGCAAACAGCAGGCAGGCAGGCTAGCAGGCAATCTGCTCTTTAAAGGCGCTGCCACATAAGATTAGGATAAGCAGGTGGGCGCACTCACACATACTAACACAATACTAATACACAATAGGGAGTGGCCGTCACAGCAAAATTTGATTATGCCGCTCACGTGCGAGACAACCAAATTCACTGCGAAATAAAAAGAAAAACGAAGCACACAAAGAACAAAATAGAAGAAGCAAAAAAATACAAAACTCTGTCAAGATATAAGCAGCTAGTTAGAGAGAAAAGGAGAAAGAGAGAGAGAGAGAGAGAAAGCGAAATAAAACATATCGGAAGGAAGCGGCAATAGAAAACGTACAAAAGCGAAACACGCACAAAGCGTCAAAAGCAAAGAAAGGACAAACAACATAAGGAGCGAAAAAAGAACTTGCACATCTACTACATTCAGCAGAAAGGAAGGAAGTCAGTTAATGCCCGCAGCAAAAAAAGGCCAACAACAAAGTAAACACAAAAACAAAACAAGCCAAAGTTCTCTCTCTCTCTATGCCCATACTCCTCTTTCTCTCTTCCTCTAAGACCTGCACTGGATAATTGAACAGGTGTAACAAAAAAAAAAAAAACAATAACAAAAACTGAAAGCAAAGCACAAATGAGGAGCATCCTTTTTGGGCTAACAATTAACAGTTTAAATACCACAATTTTCATTGTTACGAAATTGGCCTATTTATTGTACCCTTGTGCATTTCGTCTTTTAATACTCATCCATAAAATGTTTAAATAGTTCCACATGTCTCTTTCTAGCTCATTCGTCATGCCACATACATATGAAAGTTGCAGCCTTTGTGCTACACCTTTATTCCCCTTGCTGGTCATAAATCTTACTCAACTTTGTGATACATACGAAATTCTAGCAACATAAATGAAATAAATTTACCTTTTTCTATATAATTTAGTTCCTTGAGAATTCAAGTTGATATAAAAAACCGGAACTATTTAAGTTTATCTGCAACATAATTATAACTTTTTAAAGCAGTTGCCAGCAACGAAAAATATTCAATGCAGAGTAAATTAATTATATTTCACGTTACATTAAGCACCGCGCTCTTTGGTGACAGCTCAGCAACTGAAACGCCGTTATTTGAAGAATAGTAACGAAAACCGCCACAGCAATCAGTGTTGCTAGGTGTTGAGCCCTAGCGTAAGTGAGATTTTAAGCTAAAAAAAAGCTAGCATCAGCTATTTACTAATAAATTTAGTCACACTGATATCAGATGGCTTATCCAGAAATAAGCTATACTTTGATGGTCCTATGTAATATTTAAAAGTTTTAAAAGCTATTATCACATATGCTAGAGCTAGCCTGAAATAAGCTAATCTGCCAGCAACGATCAAACATTGCACTGAATTGCAGCCAGTAGCCACTCTATCTCCCTCATGATTCCGCTATTTCTCTCTCTTTAAGTATTTGCGCTCGTTGGAAGAAAGCTAATGGAACAGCAGCTGAAAGAGGCATTTAAAATGGATTTTTATGTATTTATTCGTATTTTGTATATGTGTTCTGTAAAAGGACATATCAAATACACAGCATTCAGCAAAAAACAAGATTAAAATTTAAATATTTACCAAAGTTTGAAAAGAAAGAGTCCCAGAGAGATGCTGAGTCAAACGCTGGGGATTTACAAGCATTTATAAAAAATACGACAAAATAAATATAAGAAAAAAAAGAGTATAAAAGAAAAAGGCCCAAAAGTTCATATACATGTGTATGTATGTACATATAAACGTATAAGATGGCAGGAGTTGAGTTAAGTCCCAAGCAACTTGGGTATTTAGCAGCAATCGATTTTGGTTGATTTTCAGTACAATGCCCCAAAGCCCACCCCCTCCTTCTTGCAGTGCCTGACCTTTCAACCTTTTTTGTAGCTGCGGCACGTGGCACAAGGCAAGCTTTCAGTCAGGCATCATCAGCAGTAGCAACTCATCATCATCATCATCGTTGTTGTTGTCTGTAAAGTTTATTTAGGCAACACACAAACACACACACATACACAACTATACAACACTCTTCAATTTTATAGCAACAAATTTGCATCGTAAAAGATACTTACTGCTCCTCTCTTGCTTGGAAAAAAACCAGACGATAAAAATACAAAACGTTTGTTTAGGCATGCTCCAATGATGGGCCCAATTCAACCAACACACACCCCCTCTTACCTCATGCTTTCATCCCACACCCACAAAAACCTATACAGAACAAACCCAAAGTCATAAACTAAGGACAAAATCGTAAAAACTGAGTTGAGTTCATTTAAATTTTTAATATTTTCGGGCTCGCTCGGTCTCACTTTTGTTTTTATGCATACGCCCCTAGCTACCCTATCCACCGCTCTCTCCTTTACGAACACTTTAAACTCATCTTGAAGAATTTATGCCTTTAATTAAATACAATCTACGCAGAAACTTCTGAAATACGCACTTAATAATGACCATCAAATAGAGTTGTAGGCCAAAAAAATAACACACACACACACACACACACACACATACATACACACAACATACATAAGCAATGATTCTTTTTCGACTGTATTTGGTTGTTGTTGTTTATTCAGCATCCTTTGCAAGAGCCGAACACGCACTCAGGATTTATATTCAAATTTATATATATATATATATATATGTATGGGACAGCCAGGCAGAGTCAGCTCGCGGGTATATGTAAATTTTTCAGTGTAAAAATTCACTTCGTGATAATGGATTTTCCATGTCGCATACATCGCCGCCATTCCCCACCTATACAGCAGCCCAACATACACACACACACAAACACTGGATGTGACAATTACCTCCGGTTTGCCCCCACTTCAACCCAGCCAACATCCTAGGCATATGATAGATGGCATATGACTTTGGTAGGTGTAGCAAACAGTCAGGTTGGCTTACAACTTTTTTTAAGGTACTTGAGAGCTTGACATATTTTGGAAATGTGTATGTGTGTGTGTGTGTGTGCTCAAGTGTCAAAACATTTTTTGACTAATACTCGGCACTCAGATTTGAAATGTTGTTTTGACTACAGCAGAGCGCTGTGAGCATGGCCTAGGTCTCAATCAAATGAGTTTGCAAGGAAGCGCTTGTTGGCGCTCGCATACACGATGCCGAAAAAAAAATAAATGTGCCGTTATAAGGCTCTCTCCAACTGTTGTTGGCAGCATTGCCAGCATCAAGTTTGGACTTAAGCTCTTGCTCTCTTAAATGTTGTGACGCTCTCTCTTTATTGGCTTACTCTTCGTCTGCTAATTTTTATCAGTTGTTTGTGGTTGTTTTGGTTGTTGCTGACAGTTTCCTGTTGACACACGCTTTTATTGTTTGTTTTTTTTTTTTGTTTTTATTATTATTAAAGTTACATATGAACTTAATTTATAATCAGGCCAGTGCGCCTGCATTCACTTTCACTACGAAAAACTTTCTTAAAAAATGTGAACTTTTTTGCTTGGTATATTTATTTATGATTTGGGATGGTTATTTTTTTAAATGATACTCTGATGATTTGCGAGTCAAAGTGAAAACAGGCACAACATTTGCTGCATGAATATTTTTTTGTTTGTTTGTTTGTTTGTTTTAATTGTAATCAGTAATATTAATTTTTATTTTGTTTTTTATACTTTTATTTCTTAGTTCATTTAAATCGCTGAACTGCCCCGCGCTGCTGCTCCTTTTTGTTTTCATTCAGCCAATAACCCGCCTGGCGCTTCGTGCTGCTGCCGCTGCTTTGCTGTTTTTTTTTTTGTTTATGTTGTTAGTTTCATGCGTTGCGTCCTCTGTCCAAATTACGTCCGTCCTTGTCGACAAAAAAAAAAAAAGCCCCCAACTTCCCAGTTTTCATTCATCATCATAATCATTTTTTGTTTGTTTCTCAGGCTCTGCTTGCGACGCTTAGTTCGTTATTTTATAAATTAACAAATTTAGCTAAGTAGTTGTAGTTTGTTTGTTTGTTTTTGTTGTTGCTTGGTTGGTAGGTTTTTGTTTTATTAATTATTGGATTGTATTATCCGCCCGCTTTACTTTTTACTTTACTTTTCATCTCTCCATTCATACGCTGCTTGATATCAACTCGTCCGGCGCTTTCTTCTTCTTCCTCTTTCGTTCCAGCCCCCTCCCCCCACTTCGTCTTGGGTTAACAAAATTCTAATACATTTACAATTTATATGCCACAGAATAAATAAATATCTGTTTGCTGTATACAATATATAGAAAATGCATTGAAATTGTTTACGGTTGTTGTTGTTGCTTGTTGCTGCTTGGTTTTGCATTACATCTTTTTTTTTTACTTTTTACTTAATTTTTTTAATTTTGCTGATTTGTTTATTATTTGTGTGTGTGTGTTTGTTGATTTTGTTTTTTTTTATATATATATATATTTTTTTTTGCATTTTGCTTTTCTTTCTTTTTTTGTTGTTATAATGCGATGTAATAATGTGTGTAAATGTTGTTGTTGTTGTAAGCTGCATTTCGTGCCGAGAGCAAAGAAGCAGCTTAAAGGAAATAATCTGGTGTTCTTCGTGTTACATGAGGCTCTCCGCGTCGCGGTGCTGGGTCAAATTGAAGGCTGTTGAAAAAGAGAGAGAGAAATTGGTTAAAAGAGAGTAAACAATAAATTATATATAAATATATATGTATAATAAAGTGGTTGTAAACAAAACCTTTTGCGCAATAAACTAACCACTATTATTATACAAATGTATATATATATATACATATAAGTTTATGGAGATGTACGTACAATGAAAATTTAAGTGAATCATCCAGTTCCATGAGAGCCGCTTGATTACCGCATCTGTAGCAATAGTTTGGCGCTGAGAATATTGTGACAACGTTACGATCATGACACCAATTATAGCCTTCCATAACAAGTTGATGTGCACGGGAGACCAATGTCAGCCCATTTGTGTTGTTAAACGTTTCTGATATATCCTACGAAAATACAAATGTGAGTCGTTAGTAGAAGATTCCAATGAATTTAAAGCTTGATTTATATGCCATACCTGTCCAAAGGTGTAGCCAGCTCCACGTGGCGAAATGCCCCAGCCACCCCTGTCATCGGGATCGGACCAGAGCAGATCGCACATGGGTCCCTCGTGGGGCACCTCTTGCAAACGATCGAGTGCACGTATATGATCCAAGCTATCAATTGACGGACTGAGGCCGCCATGCAGGCAAAAGATTTGGCCATCGACCAAAGCCGTCAATGGCAAATAGTCAAACAGATCGGTAAAATACTTCCACACATTCGCATTGCCATACTTTCGCAGGCATTCATCATAGAAGCCATAGACCTGTGTGATCTGGCGCGATTCGTGATTGCCGCGCAGAATGGTGATGCGCTCCCGATAGCGTACCTTAAGCGATACGAGCAGTGTGACCGTTTCCACAGAATAATAGCCACGATCCACATAATCGCCCATAAACAGATAATTTGTATCGGGCGATTTTCCGCCTATCCGGAACAGTTCCATTAGATCATGAAACTGTCCATGCACATCGCCGCACACTGTAACCGGACATTTCACCTCCTGCACATTGGATTCCTTTGACAGAATTTCTTTTGCCTGGATAACAACAGAGAAATTAATTAATTGGATAAGCAGCAATAATAAAAACGAATTTGAATGCTGATACGATACATGTTTTCTGATAAGGCCGCTTTCTGAGCTATATCCAATTTGAAAACACTTGGTTTGGATTATTTTAATGCATAAACGTTTAAACTATAAACATTTGTTTTGATGTTTCTGATAAATGGCACATGACATAAACAAGCTTCCGTGTGAAAGACAAGAAATGTATATATACATGTATGTGCTAATTTAAATATTGTTTCTGTTAGCCGTGTTGCCTTGTGGGAGGCGCGATCAGCGTCCGCTTCCGTTAGGCTAGCGGTCAGTCAATGGCCAATTTGAATTCATTTTGGCAACATTACGAGGCAGCTTCCCATTCAATTCACCTACCGGACCGATCTACAAGTCTATTTGACACAACAAAATATTTGGGTGACGCAAACATAACCCCACTTCTAGCATCTAGAGGGCCCTCGAAACAACGCAGAAGCGGTAATATAGCAAATTGATAATAATTGATATCGATGCGCTTTGGTTTGAATTTATATGTTTCTATCATTTCTTTTCATTTATTTGATTAATTAAATTCAATATTGTTCGAAACAAAAAAAAAAAACACAAACACACACAATTGCAGAACAAGTGTATGTACTACGTATGTTTGTGTGTGCATGTTGCGTACATACATAGATACATATTCTAAGAGCGAACATACAAACACACACACAAAACATTAAGTAATATTTACTTAGCGTAAGATTCAAACGTGTGACACAGCAATGGTCAGAGGGACAGCGCAAGGTTGTTGCGATTTTTTTATTTTTGCCCAACAACAACTACGCACGGTTGCCATTATCATTAACTAAACAAACGCAAATTTACAAAAAAATAAAAACGAAATATATTCTCGCCTAGCCAGTGCATAATCAATTTGTCGCATTCGCACAATCACGCATTGCTTATTGGCATCCTGCTTGCACGCACGGCACTTATAGCGGCGCTTCGCTGTTGGAATTTACCAATATTCCAATATGGCGACGCCACAGCGCATCATGATTCATGAACCAGTGCGATAGAAAAATGAGAGGGAGCGAGAGGAGAGTACACCATTTGCAAATTTACCGACGGACGGCCCAAGTAGTGCCGAGAGGCACCACAAGCGATGATGATGAAAATTATTTTTAAACCTTTTTATTGGGGAATAAGGGCAAGCAGACGACTTCTTACCTTATCGCAGAGAGTGCGAACTTGTGTTTCTGTCAATTGATTGCATTCGTTTAACTGCTCAATCCATTGATCTAAATCTTTTGTTGTTGCTTTATCCTCCATAGCAGTTGTAGGAGGAAAAGTCTCGTCAATCTTTGTCGACTCAATTTTGACGGCTTTTGTTAACGACGGGGGGTAGAAAAATGATTTGCAGTGAGTTGCTAGCTATTCAATGCACTAGTTTTCTTGAAATTTTGCCCAAAATGCAGATGCAAAATTTCGTTAGCTTTTAACTTTTCCCGTATTTTTTGTTCACAAAAGCGACGACGACACGAAGTTAAATACGAAGCAAAGACTAAAATTAAGAGACGGGTGCTAAATACTTCACAGCTATATCGATACTAAGCGTGTGCTGCTCTGCTAAATTGTGCCGATGAATTGGTAAATCGATGTTTCAACAAATGCAAGTGATGTCGTCTAACCACCACATTATACTGACTACACATTAACAAATGCATAAACTGTTGTACTTGCAAAAGCAACATTAAGGATTAACCAGTAATTAGAGTTTTTTTTTATTAAATCATGACTTTCTCGGTGGTTTTGTTTCTGTTGTTTGCATTGTTATCAGATATCAGAGGCGCATATTACTGCCAATTACGCACAAAAGAGCCCCGTGAACAATTCTACCTTATCGATGATTCGGTCAATATTCCAGGGATAGAAAAGCAGCTTATCGCATGGCAGCCACAATTGTTGACCGATAATAATCGCCCAGCCGCCACTCCAACCTAAGTAGCTACGGCAGAAATTTAATCAAGTCATCCTAACAACGAGCATAAGTAAAATAAATATCACAAGTCGAAAATGGAAACTCTTCTGGGTATCAAGGGACCTGATTTTGTCATGCTAGCTGCAGACACAACTTATGCCCATTCAGTAGTCGTGATGAAAGAAGGTAAAGTGCATTTGGGATAGTCAGATTAATTCTGCAGCGCCGGGTTAAGGTCTCAATGTACCTATTTGTATCATTTGCAGATGCGAACAAGATCCATAAGGTGGCCGACAATTTGTTGATTTCAACAGTGGGTGAGAGTGGTGATACCGAACAATTCACCGAGTTTATCGCAAAGAACATTGCATTGTACAAAATGCGCAACGGCTACGATTTAAGCCCACGTTCAGCCGCACATTTCACGCGCAAGAATCTGGCTGAAAGCCTGCGTAGCCGCACACGTTACCAGGTGTTTATGTTTGTCGCTGGGTGAGTTATAGACTGGTATACATAATGAGTCTTAACTTAACGTTGCGCTCTTGCCAGTTTCGATCCAATTGAAGGACCTGAACTGACTTTCATCGACTATCTGGCGTCCTCAAAATCATTGAACTATGCCGGCCATGGGTACGGCAGTATGTTCTGCGCTAGCATTTTTGATCGCTACTGGCATCCCAATATTACCCAGGAGGAGGCCTACGATGTGCTGAAAAAGTGTGTGCTGGAAATTCAGAAGCGTCTCATTATCAACTTAAAGAACTTTAATGTTGCCGTTGTCGATAAGAATGGTGTTCACAATCTGGAAAAAATCAGTTCCCAGAGCTTGGTTGATTATAATGCTGCTGCTTAATTTAGTAACCAATAATCTTATTTTTAAAGCATTTCAAATGCACATTTTGATGAATAAAACAAATAAAGAGATTTGGATTTTTGGTATGAGGAAAGTTTTGTTTTTTTAGTTAATTGCACCATGGACATGCAGAAAATGCTATGCTGTTGGATTACTTCCAATATTTAACTTAATATCATGTGCAGTTAAGAAAAAATGAAATCGATAATGCATTCGATAACACTTCGCATTCACACGAAACGCCAACACACACACCAGTCGCCTTATCGGCTACTGTTAGTTTATATTTCACAACGCGATTTTAAACAAAGAATTATATCAGAATGCAAGCGCCGCCACCTGAGCACTGTCCTGGCGTCGAGAGTGAACAGGCTGGCCTTGTCAGTGCCTGTGCTGGATGTCCCAATCAGAGCATATGCAGTGATCCAAGCAAAAAAGTTGAAGATCCCGGCAAGGCGCTCGTTGCCGCCGCCATGAAGGATGTTAAACACAAGCTGTTGATACTCTCCGGCAAAGGCGGTGTGGGGAAGAGTACAGTGACAACGCTGCTCACACGCTACCTGGCTCGCAGCTGTCCGGACAACAATTTTGGCGTTCTGGACATTGACATCTGTGGGCCATCGCAACCCCGCCTACTAGGCGCACTTGGAGAGAATGTGCATCAGTCTGGATCGGGCTGGTCTCCGGTGGGCATCGATGACAATGTGTGCCTCATGTCCATCGGCTTTCTACTAAATTCTGTAGACGATGCAATTATTTGGCGTGGTCCCAAAAAGAACGGCATGATTAGACAGTTTCTCAGCGAGGTAGATTGGGGAAATCTAGATCTCCTGCTGCTAGACACTCCACCTGGCACATCCGATGAGCATCTGTCCGTCTGCACCTATTTGCGAGATGACACCGCACCAGATTCATTGCGGGCCATCATTGTGACAACTCCACAGGAAGTGGCACTCCTGGATGTGCGCAAAGAGATAAACTTTTGCAAGAAACAACGCATACCAATTCTTGGCGTCATCGAAAACATGAGCAGCTTTCGCTGTGGCCATTGCGGCAACAGCTCAGACATCTTTCCGGCCAAGACAGGCGGCGCGGCTGCCATGTGTGCTGAAATGGCGGTGCCCCTACTGGGTTCTTTACCCCTCGATCCTCTTGTGACACGCGCCTGCGATTCTGGCGAAGATATAACAGCGATGCGTAACGAGACCACCGAAGCACTGGCCTCCATTTGCTCTAAGATCATGTCAAGTTTTTAAGACTAATTTGCTTTGTTACTAACCATTGATATGTCGTTGTATATATAAAGCTAAGCAAATTTTAAAACATATTTATTTTTTGATTGATAATTTTAGCACGATTATATGTAAGCGCCATCTAGCAACTCTAGCGGCAACTTTTTGCACTAATCGTGTTGTCGTACTCGAGTTGGCAATGCTTTGTGTTAATGTACCGTTTTTTCGCTGCATTTCAAAAATAAAGAATTTAAAACCAAATTGCAAAAATCTTTGGCGCACAAATAATACCATAAATCTGCTGAAAATGTTTTATTAAATGAAAGTACTAAATCACTGGTAAAAATTTTAAGTGAAAATATGTTAGCACAGTTTCTTAGAACCATCGCACTTATGTTACAAACTCTTCAATGGGGAATTATCATCTTAATTATTAAGTGCAAGTAATACAGTTAAAAGTGACAAGAAATTGTCTCAAGCAATTATTTGCCCAGGCCAGCTGCACAACAAAGAGAAACATAGATAGAGAGAGCTTTCTCTCAACAAAAATGACAAATTCGCTTCGATACCTACCAACCTGTGCATTTGCACTATATATGGCCTCGTCTGCAGCTCCAACGGCTTCAGTTTGTTTCGATCTTCAGCAGTGGCGGTCAGCTGCGTAATCAACGCCACAAAGTTCGTGACCGGCGCGTGGTATTAGTTGCGTGTTTTTTGCGTGAATGTTATTTGAAAATCGTTAACTGGAAATCAAGTCTTGCAGAAAAAAAAATGTTGCGCCCCAGGGAAAATTCAAATGTGCAAACGAGTTTCACAGTCAAGGTCGTCGCTTCCGTACGAAACCGTTATTTGCGACGAAGGCGCTGCACACTTTTGGCAACTATGCAAAAATCTACAACAAACCAAACTCAAACTGCTGTTGTTGTTTTTATTGTTGTTGCTATGTTTGTGATTATGTCGTCGGATGCTACAAGCATTGGTAATTTCTCTACGCACATCTCTCTCTCACTCTTTCTTTAGGTTTTGTTTGACACAAAAACATTTACTGTATAATACCTGACTTTTGATTGGTTTTGTGCGTCTTGCTATTGTTAGTGTTGTTGTTGTTGTTGCTAGCGCAATGGGTGTGAAAGTTGTTGATCTGTTTGTTATATAATAAACGAGCAGTTTGAAGGGGGCGGGCGGGCGGTGGGCAAGAGGATTGCCTGTGCATTGAACCCCAATGACAGTTGCTGAAAATTTAGCTGACCCAAGCAAAATAAAAAAGCACAAAAATAAATAAAAAATGCCTTCAAATTTTACTTTCTAAATGTTGCAGCTGCCACCTCACACACACTCACACTCACGCATTGCAATACGAAATACGGTTGCAAGAAATCTTGAGATCGCATCTTGCACTTTATGCACACATGCGTCTTTTTGTTGATATTGTCGCTTGCACAATCTTGCTTGAGTTACGAATCTATCAGCCGCCAAATCCATTCGTCTATGTATGTGTGTTTCTTTTTTGTTGTTGCAAGAAACGCAATTAGCTTGCTCCCACCAAGTGGTAAGCTTAGTTGCCACAGGGGCGTAGCATACAGATCAATCGAGAAAAGTTTAACTTCTGGAATTTATCTTTAAGGAATGTTTTTTTTTTTTGTAATATTTGGTTATCTTTAGTTGCTACTATATTACTTTTTAAGTTACTACAAAAAAAAAAGAAACACGTCTCTTTTGCCCCTTTCCCACCATTGACAATTGCATGCATGATCAAAATGGCAAGCCAAGATTATTGCGACACAAGAGTCGAAACTTTTTGGGTCAACGTATTAATTAGTTTTTGCCAGTAATTACTGTACTTATATGAAGCTACGAGTATCTCGCACAAACACGAAATGATGATCTGCTTTTTTTGTAGACAATGCCACCAGCAAACCGGAGCAGTTGGACTCAGCTGTAGTTGAAGGTGCCTCAAATCACAGTCGGCATCGTCGATCCAGCTCAACGGCTGCGTGTTTGCACGACGCACGCTTCTATCGCAATCCAAATCGAGCTGTGCACAAGATTTGGACGAATAGTGAGTGTGCCAAGTACTTTTTGTGCCTCGATGGTGAGGTGTTTGAGTTTAAGTGCTCGGAGGGGCTGCTGTTTGATGTGGTGCGTCAGATCTGTGACTTTAAGGCGAATGTGGATAATTGTGATATTAGTGCAGAGACGCCGGCACCCAAGCCGCTGCTGGAGATGGCCGATTGTGCGGATGAGACGCAATTGGGTTGTGCCGATGGCACCTGTCTGCCGCAGGAGTACTTCTGTGATGGCTCTGTCGATTGCCCTGATGGCTCCGATGAGGGTTGGTGCGATGTGGAGCATGATCCGAATGCAGCTGGTGCTTGTGATCCACGCAAATGTCAATTGCCCAACTGCTTTTGCTCGAAGGATGGCACTCAGATACCTGGCAATCTGATGGCCCAATCTGTGCCCCAAATGATTCTGTTGACCTTCGATGATGCCATCAATCATGATAACTGGGAACTGTTCTCCAAGGTTTTATTCACACCCAATCGACGTAATCCTAATGGCTGTCCCATTCGCAGTAGCTTCTTTGTCTCACATCCGTATACCAATTATCAGTATGTACAAAAGCTATGGAACGATGGACACGAGATTTCAGTCCATTCAGTGACGTAAGTATTTTGTTACTTTCACATTGAGTTCCCTTTGAATAAAGCATTTGTCTCCTTTTGTTTTGTAGTCATCGTGGTCCTGAACTTTGGTGGTCCAAAAATGCCACTATTGAGGATTGGTTTGATGAGATGGTTGGCCAAGCGAATATTATAAATAAATTTGCTGGCGTTCGCATGGATGAGATTCGGGGCATACGTGTGCCCTTTCTGCGTGTGGGCTGGAATCGTCAGTTCCTGATGATGAAGGAGTTTGGCTTTGTCTATGATGCATCGATGGTGGCACCACACTCGAATCCACCACTCTGGCCATACACGCTGGACTTTAAAATGCCACACAGTTGTTTGGGTACTAATCAAAACTGCCCGACGCGCAGCTATCCTGCCATTTGGGAGCTGGTTATGAATCAATTGGAGGCTGGTGCTGGCGAATACACCTGCGCCATGGTTGACAGCTGTCCGCCACATTTGACAGGGGAGGATGTTTATCGAATGTTGACCTATAACTTTAAACGTCACTATTTGAGCAATCGAGCGCCATATGGACTTTACTTCCACTCCACATGGTTCAAGAAGATCGACTATCTAAATGCATTTCTGGTAAGTTTCGTAGCAAACATATTGAAAGGTTTCTATCTCAACTGAATGTCTTGCAGAAATTCTTAGATGACATGCAGAAGCTACCCGATGTGCACTTTGTGACCAATCAGCAGGCCATCAAATGGATGCGCCAACCAACGCCCAGTAATCAACTGCATCGATTTGAGCCCTGGCGCTGTCAACCCAAACAGCTGGAGCCACACGAGCAGGTTTGCCAAATGCCAAATGTGTGTAAGGTGCGCAGTCGGGTGCTGCAGGAAGATCGCTATTTTTATACGTGCATGGAGTGCCCAGCACAGTATCCTTGGATACGTAACGAATTTGGTCTAGAATAGCCGATTGTTAAGTTTTAAATTGTATTTATATTAATATATATATGATACATTATCTTCAAATTATTCAAACCATGAAAGTTTTTTAATCGTTGTTGTACGCGTACTTTAACCTTAGCCTACACATGCAGCAAACTTCAATTACTGCGTTATGAAAGGATTCGCAATGCTTTCGACGCCGTCCTGCGGGCAAATAAGCACCAAGGCTGTGCCGCGACATACAACTAGACCGAGGCTGCGTGTTGAATCCTCAGTCAGTTTGTAGGGCTCATCTGAGTCCCGCAGGTATTCCACAGTGTTATCCAGAACCAGATTTAGCAGCGCATCGTAGCCTTTCAGTATTCCGGACGCCTCGCGGCCTCCCGCGAATTTTACGCGTATTTGCTTTTCTAAGTATTTGGATAGATCCAAAATGGACTCCTTTCGGCGCTTCTCCTTGCCATCATTGTTGCCACCTGTCTGAAGTACACAACAAGTTATTAAATGAGCGTATCGTGAAACGAATAAACGTTTAACATACCTTTTTATCAGCCATTTTCCTGAAATTATTTACCGGCTCTTGGAAAACTGCACACCGCAATGTTTGTCTATCGGTATCGTTAGCCGACGATGCACCGATTCATTAACGATACTATCGACAACGATACTAAATCGACATAATAAATAGTTTTCCGATTCATTTCGTAAAGCATTCAAAAAATATATTTCCCCATGTAAATATACCAAGTTGCTGCTGCCAAAAGAATATTGATGTACTATTATCGATAATGCAAATACATGAATGGATCTCTGTTCATATATCGATAGCCTTTCGCCACTGGCGTACACTCCATTTTGTTTTGTCACGATAGCGATACCGCTTGGAATATTTTACTCAACAAAAGTTGCAATTTTGTATTGTTAAACCAATCGCCTTGTCTTTTTTAAGTGCTTAAAGCGAATTTCATAAAATGGGTCGTAAAAAGAAGAAGGCCTCCAAACCCTGGTGCTGGTATCCTTTTAAAACAAACCAAATGAAAATTTTGCAGTCAGTCGTCGCCGCTTTTACGTGTGCGTGCGAGCCTCGCTGAAATTTGTATCTACTCACACATACACACACAAACGCTTTGTGCATTTTACATAATGGGTGTTGTTGTTGTGCTTTGTGGTTGCGTGTGGCAGTCGGCATAGCCAAGAAATCAAAACACTTTCCAAACATTGTTCTTTCCTTAACCCGTAACTAACTTTAGGTACTGCAATCGTGAGTTTGATGATGAGAAAATTCTTGTGCAGCACCAGAAGGCAAAACATTTTAAGTGTCACATATGCCACAAGAAGCTGTACACAGGACCGGGCCTCTCCATACACTGTATGCAAGTGCACAAGGAAACGGTGGACAAGGTGCCAAACTCGCTGCCGAATCGGTCAAACATTGAAATCGAAATTTTCGGCATGGACGGCATTCCAGCAGAAGATTTGAGAGATCACGAGCGTCAAAAGAATGGCGGCAAGTCCGACTCGGATGATGATGAGCCAGCTGCCAAGAAGAAAGTTGAATGTGAGCAAGACAAGTTTTTATTTCAATAGGCTTCAAACACCTATCTTATTTTCTTGTGCGAAACTGCAATTCATGATGTATATATAGTTCCGAAATTCTTTACAGATCCCATGTCGGTGCCGCCACCCATGATGATGCCGCCAAATATGATGCCGCCGCATATGCTGGGTCAATATGGCATGGGTATGATGCAGCATATGCCACCGTTGCCTCCATATCCGATGCCAATGATGCCTCACATGATGCCGCCGCGACCGATGTTCCCATCCGCAATGGCAACAACCTCAGCAGCTGCTGCCGCCGCAGCCGTTCATCATCAGCAACAGCAACAACATGCCGCTGCGATGGCACAGCACAAACCCACTTTTCCGGCATACAGGTGGGCATCACACACACACAGTGTAGAGCTAATGGCTTTAATATTATTTATTTGAATTGCAGTAACGCCACCATAAGTGCGCCACCAACCACAAATAATGCTGGTGTCGGCGGCGGTGCAGCGTCAAACGCTACGCCCGCTTCTGCACTAGATCCACACAATCAGGGAAGACCGCCAAATGCGGCTAACAATGCGGGCAGTGCTGGCAACGGCAGCGTTGCCGCCGCTGTTAGCACAAAGATCATGCATCCGTCGGAGGATGCCAGTCTGGAGGAGTTGCGTGCACGGCAGCCCAAGTATCAGGCACGTCTGGCTGCGGCAATAGTTGCCAACGCTGCGACGCCACAAAAGCAATATAACAACAATAACAGCAACAATAGCCCCAGCATCAATAACAACAGTAACAGCAACAATAACGGTGGTGGCAATGGCGGTAATGGTAGTGGTGGCAGTGCTGCCTCATCAATGCCCTCAACACCGCCGCCGCCCTCATTATCCGGCATCTCGCCAACAGGCAGCAACGCCGCCGCCGCCGCTGCTGCGAACGCAATCGCTGTGAACACGGCCATCTCCAAGGCACAGGAAGTGAGTTCTTATCATAGTTATAGAAACCATAGTCAATATAAATGAGACAACGCGACGCACAGACACCGACATGGACCTGTACAAAGAAAAGACAACAACAACAAAACACACACACACAACCACACTAACACATACATATATATATATACCGATACAGATACAGTTGCATACATTCATAGAAGAAGATATAACGACTTATATATACAGTTCAGCAATGACTTTTTTAAACTGAAACTGTGTCGTGTTTTTGATGCGTTTAAATCGCATTTTAAAGAATTCCATTTTTATATCACACTGGACATTCTATAGTTTTTTTCCTTATTTAACTAAATTAAATTTTGTACGAATTGTGAAGCGACTTTTTGCGTCAAAAACATAATGTTTGCAATTTCAAGAAGAATGCATTGAAAACGGCCGACAATGGATCACGGAAATATTAAAGAATAGAGAAACTGAAACCGAAATACATAACAAATGATTTAAACTTTAGCATATAGTATGATATATGTCTGTACAACTTTTTTTAATTAAACAAACAAATTAATGGCAACAAAACTGAACGGCGGCTTTCAATTTTAATCAACACAACAACAGCAAGTTAAAATAAGTTAATGGCATCCAAAGGAGCTGCTCCAGCGAGCGCTGCCTTTCAAATTTTGCAGTCGATATGAACTGAAAGCTCAGTTCATATTTGTTATAAACCCCATTTCGAAACGATATTTGTTTGCTTGCTTAAACAAAAGAATGAAATGAACATCCAACCAACAATTCCAAAACCAAATTCTATTTACAGACTGCCGCAATGGTGGCCGTGGCTCAGGCGCACGCACAGGCAGCACAGGTCGCTCAGGTACAGGCTGCCCATGTCCAGCACATGCAGGCCCAGGTGCAGGCTGCTCAGGTGGCTCAGGCTGTTGCTGTTCAACAGCAGCAGCAGCATCAGGCACACCAGCAACATCAACAGCAACAGCAGCAACAACATGCGGCTCAGCAACATGCTCAACAGCAACATCAACAGGCACAACAGCAACAAGCACAACAGCAGCAAGCGCAACATCATCAACAACAACAACAACAGCAGGCGCAGGTGCAACATCAACAGGCAAAACAACTGGAGGAGCTTAATCGAGCCGTAATGCTGCAACGTTTTCAGGCCGTGCGTCAACAGGGCGTCAACAATCCCGGCGCAGCTGCTGCGGCGGCTGCTGTCGCTGCCGCTGGCCTTGGCATGGTAAGTGTGTAACTTGGCCAAGTGCTGTACAGCGCTCGCTGCCAACAACGACAACATCTCTCTTGTTTTTTTTTCATTTTTTTTTTTAAATTATTTTCAATCTAAACTTGACTAAAATATCCTCAATGCTGTATACAATCTGTTATAATCAACAATATAACGCGATTATCTATGTAAATTATTTATCCAATCATTCAGAATGCTTGGGGGACAAGTAAATTTTTTGCTATAGGCACATAGCATAGCACTAGCATTATTATAATTCCACAGTATATCATCATTATCAAAATACATTCCCATTCATAACGAAGCTCAAATATATTTTGCTTAGAACTCATTTAAAAAAAAGTTAACTTTCATTTGGGCTTGTATAAGTTTGAGAGAGCTAGGCGACAAGAAATGTTATAAATCAATAAAATTTAACGATTTTTCTTTTAAAAGTGTTCAAGGTGTTTGTTTAAACTCTTCGAGTAAAGAAGAAACTTTGTTTTCAAAAAGTTATTAACAGTTTTTGTAAAGTTTTAAACTTATATGTAAGAAATCTTTTGCTCCATATTTTCCTTGAAAACATTCCATAAACAAACATCTTAAACTTCTTGACGTCTAGCTCTCTCTCTCTCTCTCTTTAAAAAGTTCAACAACCCATTCTAAGGTATTTGGGATTTATTAACATGAACCTTTTAGGTATTTCCACCAGTGCCAATCCCAACAAATCCACAACATTTAAAACTAGTCAAGTTTTAGCACAGCGATTGTCTCTATGCATATTAATATATTTTATACAAAAAAAAAAAAAAAACTTTAATCAAAATTTGACAAGAAACTAATGTTGCAGTAACAAAATTAAAAGTTAACATTACAATTGCAGTGCAGTACAGTTGAGTGTTGATAAACCATAAAATGCCAGTTGCAGGGCCGACAAACAGTTCTATACTACAGTATGTATTTTTGTACACTTCACTTTCCATATATAATATTAAAAAAAAACCCAAAAAAATAAGTTATTAGCCCATAAATGCGAATTACGAAAGATAAGTAAATTACAAAATTCCATTATAATATGATATGTATACAATACTCGTAAACGTACTCGTAAATTTCTGTACTTACTATGCAAGTAGTATTACTCGAAATTGTCTAAGCAAGTTCCTTACCAACCCTTACCCTACTTCCTAATCCACACACACACACACAAGTTGCATACATTTTAACCACATAAACCTCTGATCCCAACCTGATCCTAATCGATTATAATATATATAGTGCATAAAGAAAAGTTTCATAGTTCCGTAGTACATACTGCCTTGCAAAGCACATTAACGTTAAACGTCAACGTAAGCGTAAACGTAACGTAACATGCAAGCCATGTAAGTACATTTTGTATAATTAATCTCTATTAAAAAATAACTTTGAACTTGTCGTAATATGGTTGCTGCGTTGGTTGGTTAATGATTGATTGATTGGTTGGTTGGTTGATTGATTAATTCATACCCACACAAAAAACTTCACACAGCATTGACTACTTCCCTAAAATATATATTTAAATGTATATTACTATTGATATACCCTTCTCAAAAACATACATACACACACACACACATACATACTACAAACACACATATTAAATCTATCCTTATCTAAATGTTTTTTCCATCTGTAAATTGTGTTAAGTATTTGTTATTATTGTACACCAAATTTCAACAACAGACTTTCCTATTCTTTGCATCCTTTCTGTCTCCTCGCTGTATATACCATACTATATCATCTCAACTAACATTTTTATTATATTTTATCTAAATTGTTAACACAAATTAAGCTTTTTATATGTACAACACAATGTTCCAACTCGGTTTTTGGTGGCGCGCGATTTTTAGAACTTTTAACAAAAACCTAGTCTCAGCTTTGATGTTAAAGACTATGAACGCTCTTCTTTGCTCGCATTTTTCTAACTGTCCTATAATAATAGAGCTGAAAAACTACCGATAATTATCGATAATATGGACATTCATAAATTACACTCACCACTAAGTGAACCTAGTTTTCGATAGCAAAAACCGATAGTTTTTCAGTTCTACTTTGAGAAGCACTTCTAATCGTATTACACAGCTATATACATATGTACGAAACAGCCTCAGGGCTACGACCACGCCCACCACATCATAGCTAAGTATACAAAAAATATCACTATTCTGAAATAAGAACATAATAGTACAATAATAGTATTGGAACTTGAACTCGACTTATGTTGCGCCTGCCTGGTTAGTAAACTTCTTTATTTTTTTTTCTTCTAAATATACTTATGTTAACTCAAGGTTAAAAATACTATTTAAATGTATTCAATTCAATCTACTATGATAATTACAATTTATTTTTAAGTTGCTTATGCGTTAATTCAGAAAAACAAAAAGAATGATAAGAAACTCTTTAAGAACTCTGTGCGTTTTTTTGCTAAAAAGTGTTATAAGGTCGAGATCGTATCGCAATCGATCTGTGCCCTTCCTCAACTCCCCCCATCGTCGTCAGTTCAGTTTTCCGAATTGTAAGTACGTTTCTTTTTTTTTTAACAAAAAATCAATTTAATTTTCTACCATAATATCTACATTTAATTATTTTTAATAAACCTATAAACTATATATTTATTTATATTCATTTTATTTTCCTTGTTAGTTTTGTAAACAAATTTAAAGAAAACGAGATAAAAGTTGCTCTCTTTATCTGTGTCTCTATTTCTCTGTCTTTACATATATATATAAATATATATATATATATTGTATATCTACATATATCTAGTATATAACTCATTGTAACATTGTAATGCGATGCAAACGTTTCGACAACCACACACAAATACATATACATATCTACATAAAACCAAAACAATACAAATAAATATATATGTATTTTTTTATTCATTTAAATAATAAGTACGCAAAAAACCAAACTTATTATTAATACTATATTTTTAATACCAACAAAAAAAAACAATGATTAATAACAACTTAGCTAATTTTTGTGTACAATGGCTTCGATACATACACACACACACACATACATACACACACCCTAAATCAGATCCACGAGAACACAACTTAAACGCTTAACTTAATTTCTATTTCATGCTCTTCTGTATCTTTGCTCAACGCGTGCTTCAGATGCAAATGCCCGGCCACATGCAACTGATGCAACCAATGCAACTGCGACCAGGCACCGTTGCCATTGGACCACATGGAGCTCTAATTGGTGGTAATATGATGCGTCCTGGACATATACCCGGCATGCCAGCAGGTTAATCAATCAATCAATTATTATACTAAAGGGCTTTAATAACTGTCTTTATTCTCCAGGTTTAATGCCCATGCAAGCGATAGGATTGCCTGGTTTGCCTGCTGGAGCTATGCCAATGCCTGGCATGGGTGTTATGCTGCCCGGACATCCAAATATGTTGCAGATGATGCAGCCGCGTTTCAGATGATGCCTGTCCAGTGCGCCGGGGCTGTTGCAGGCGCCAACGCAAACGCTTCCGCATGTGCGACCATTTCAGCGGGCTGCCGCATTGCCCGCTGCACTGCATCCGCATCCACATGCACAGGTTGTGGCACATGCAGCACAGCAGGCATCGTTGATGGGGCTGCCATTGCCGCTGCTCTTTCACGAATGATTGGATTCGGGCTGTAAATTAGCAACAACAAGAACAGCAACAACAACAACAACATAAGTGCATTCGCAAAAAGCAATCAAATCACAACTGCAAGCAAGTTAACATACTCAAAAGCTACGCAATAACAAAGCTTTTTCTTTTTAAATGTATAACAGTTTTGAAACACACCAAAACACACACACACACACACACACTAACTAACAAGCGGTATGCGTAGTTTTATATACATATATATATATACATTTAAAATTTGATTTCTACTGCATCTGGTCTTTGCTTAAATTTATTGTCCAAAATTTCTAGATTTTCCATATTTGTTTATGCGTTCTAACTTACAAAAAAGGTTTTGTTTTATTGGTATGTGTGCACCTCTTTCCCTACTTGCATTACATTTGACCATGATCATGCTCTTTAACGTTATACAACACTGTGTGTTATACATGCTAAACGCATTGCTTTTTATCTGGCGCTCTCTTTGCTGGCACGCGGTTCTCTCTCTGTACTGTTTTGTTGCTGTAGCGTCTAGATCTCTCTCTCTCTTTCTAATTCTATATTACTAACTTCATAGTTCTATGACTTATTACTGTTATTATCTTCGTTTAATATCTGTTCTTTCATTATTAATATCTATATATGTATATATATATTTTTTTAAAGGTTCATTTAGAGCTCTGGGCACAAACATTAAGTACGCCCCGTCCAAAAAATATTCTAACCTACAAAACAAAAAGTACTCAATACAAAACCACGTACGTACGTTGTCATGCGCTCACACTTACTCTATCTCTCTCTCTCTCGTTTTTGCTATATCTTTATTCTCAGAAAAGAAACGAAACTGTACGCTCTGGGTAAGAATCGGGCAAATATATATATATTGTACCACATCACATACTATAAATGTATTATTGTGCGATTTTCGTATGTTAAATGTGCGTAGCATTTTTAGTTAAATTCTCTTTGTGCTCCAAAACAAAACAAAAGAAAAAACCAACTGTTATACATATGCTGTTATACAATCTGAATATATCTACTTAATATCTGTTTGGTTATAACTGCATTTATGTGCTACTTCTACCCCAACATCCTTCCTCGTTCGCAAAGCAACAACAAAAACAACAATCAAAAAACAGAAACGTTGTCTTTCATTTACTCGTTACTCGTTATCCCGTTACTCGTTTGTTTATGCAGCCGACAAAAAAATGTACTCGTAAGTCTTTACAAATTATTAAGTTATTTGTTTGAATCGATGTGTGCAACTCGCAATCAGGTATCTACATAATTTTCTTTTTATTATTCATTCATTCTATATATTTTGTAATGTGTTGGTTATGGTACTAAAACAAAAACAACAACAAACTCATAAATATGAATTAGAATAACTATAGTTAGACAACGTATCCAATTAAAAAACAAATACTACCACAGCACATTGTTAGTAAGTACATTCATTATACCATTCAAAATATACTACATTTATCAAAATCTATAGCTAGTTCCTTGTAGCGCCGCTCTTCCATTGGTTCATAGACTCCAACAACAACAACGTAACGTTTATAAAGTACAGCTTCCTAGCAACACACAAAGTACACATATTACATAATCAGTCTCAGGCTCAGGCCCAATAATAAAATAACATCATAAGTAACTAGTAATCTAGCTTAAAAGTTGTTCAATTCCTAAGTTTTTTTTGTGGCTTGCAGGGCTTATTTTAAATTTATACATATATATAATACTATTACCAAAAGTTTTGGCATGATTTTAGGATCGGTTAGAACTCATAAAAACAAAAATACTCCTTTGCGAATCCAAAGTAGCCTAAGCCTAGTCAAATTTTTAGCACCCCGATACTAACAAGTACCACATTAAAAACCACTAATTCTCGTATTTGTAACATCATCTATATCATATATATATATATGTATTTATATATATCAAATTACCTAACCAAATATAAATGTACATCTAATTGTATAGTATATAAACAATCGTCAGCAATGACAAGTGAAGAAAGCTGGCTGGTATGATAACGGGTATTTGTACCGTTAGAGTACTCTGGTCAGGTTTTTGCGCAAAATTGATGTTGGACTCTCGGGTCTGGCAAATTCGCCGCATTGCTCTACAAATGCCCCGGGCCCCCGAATTCGTCTTCTTCTTCCACCCAGCGTGGGGCCTGTCGGGTGTTATGCGATGTTAAAACGGCGTGCTTCAGACGAGTGTACCTCAATGCGGGACAGACAAAGTTCGTTACTTTTATATTGGAGGCTTTAGATACACACACAGACACACATACGCACACATTACTCATTAATTTCTCTGGTTAAGTAATACTTGAGTTACCCACAAACACGCCTTCTAAGTAAAAGTAATTATGTTTGTCAAAAGCAACTGTAAATATGCTTACATCCAAATTGAGTGATGGTCGCGTTTTGTAATCCTTGTTTTTATTTTTAGTCAATATAGTTGATTTCTTATTATAGATTACTGAAAACTAAATTTACTCTCTTTGTGTTTTTTTAAATATATGTTGGAGTGTGAACTATTTGTTAAGCTTCCCGTTAGTTTACAAGTAACGAGTGAATTGATGGAACAAGAGGAGAAAATGTAACGAGAAGTCGTTAGGCTGGTGACAAGAACACATATCAACGAGTAAACGTTCCGACATATATTTAATTACAAGTTTTATTTTTGAACAATCTTTTTGTTTTACTTTAACTTTTCGATCTGCAAATTTGTGACAAACATATTTTATACGTTATAATTTATCTATTTTTAACTCTAAACAATACCATATATACAAGAACTAACTGTAAGATGCACGCGTTGTTTTTGAAGCAAGTACAAAATGCGATAAAAAATAATAGTAGGTGTGTTACTTTTTATTATTTATATATATATATAAATATATATTTATATGTATACATTTAGTATGTACGTCGAGCTATCCAATGTCTGTCCTAGCGCTGGGCGACATGCGAGTAGCTGGAAAATGTGCAGATTGATTAGAAAATCATTTCTGTTCGTCCAGTTGAAAGCGTGTCACATCAATTTTGCTGAGCGAAAAGTTCCCTGCGTCAACAAAAAAAAAGACTCATTTAATAGAGTATTGTATCGAGTCGAAATTAGAACTCAATTTGCATGTTCCTGTATTTCTCCCCGCCCCCACCAATGACGCAGGCGATGTGCTGACCCTGATTACCCAACACAACTCCCCTTTGAACAACACTTTCGACCCCAAAAGCACATCACAGTTATCAAACAAAAAAAACAACTGTTGGACTTTTCGGTCCTTGTCATGCCTTGTCTTATAAACTTATGTACTATCTCTCTATACGCTACACTTGCTACACTCTCTCCACTCACCCATTCATTGTTTCACACATCAGAGACGCCCATTTCATTGTTAAACATCGAAGGCGCAAACATCCAGCAGATACAAGTTTGTTAACATTGTGTTTTCTCTTAGTGTTAAATGTGACTAAAATTATAATTTGATTAATTGCTTTTTTAATGCGATCTCCTTGCAAAATTGTAACCCGATAAAATCGATATCAATATCGATCAGAATGCTTTAATACGGTGCGGCATTCAACAACCAACAAGTCTAGCTTTAACTTCTGCCAAAGATGATTTATGAGCGCCGCCACCTCAACACATCTTTCGAACTAAGTGAATCGCTTTCCTATACGATATGCATCATTATACATAATACCTGATAAATTTATTCGATTTTCCACATGCTTTGATAGTTGATGATTTTTAATTTATATCTATATATTTTTTTTTTTTTGGTTGCATTTATTAACTGTTGCCTTAAAATATTAAGCGAATATTATGGAATTGTTTTTGATATTGTTTGATCTTTTTTCTGCAAATAACAATCGATAAATTATAAATAACACCAATACTTAGCTAATGCAATTTATATTTAGTGCAATGGCAAAAAATCAAAAAAATAAAATAAATGTGTATGTTAAAAGTTTTTAATGTTGTAAAAGAAAAAAAAAAACTAAATTTTAGCGTTTGTACACACAATGTTTCTACCAAAAAAAAAAAAAAAAACAACAAAAAAAGTATATATTTAGTTAATAAACACAGAACATACATTAAGCATAATTACAAAACAACAACAACAAAAAGGTATATAAGCAATTGTTTAAATTCTTTTAAACGTAAAACAAAACAATCGTATGCTGATAATATTTCTAGTTTAATGTTTTGATTGTTCTCTTCTTTTTAAATTAATTTATTGAAATTTAAATAAATAAAATATACTATATATAGAGCAATAAATGACTTTTCTTTGTCACAAGAATAAATTCTTTTCTTTTAAACAAGAATAAATTAAAGGTAAGTGTTGACGATGACTCCGAATGCATTTGATCAAACTGGCTCGAAAAAAACCCAAAAAAAAACATGACTCATGGGCTAGGCCGCAGTCAAAAAAAATGTGTCGTCAGAGGTAGGCTGCTATAAGATTTGTGTGTGGGACCAGTTTCAGGGACTTTTCTACAGCCAAACGTAGGAGTACAAATAGAAATTGTAAGCTGTAAAATCGTAATTAAAGTTATTGGTACCAGGCCTAAGAGTGCTGGAATAATCTAACTCTATATCAAATTTGATGGACTGACTTATTCAAGTTCACTGGAATTCCAAAGACGACGCTCACACAGCATCAGCTTCAGCTTCGGCATTAGTCGGCTTTTTTTTCGTATGTTGTATTTGGATGTTTTTTTTTTGTTGTTATTTTGTTGGTAAGCATTTGACAAGCTTGACTTTTAGTTTCATTTTGAGCTTCGCTGCGGTCGGTTGTGTTTTATTTTGTGTGTCCGATACGTTGTAGGTGTGTGTGTGTGCTTTTGCATAAGCTTCCAGCATAAGTCAAAACTAGTTGAAAAAAATAGGTAAACTTAACATTTGAAGCGCAGGCCAAACAAAAGACTTAGGCAACAAACTTGCATTCAGAGTGTTAAATGCTTGCATAGCGCTTATTGCCACGCCCCAAAAAAACAAAACAGAGACACACACACTCTTCACACGCCTTCACTTTCAATTGTCACCGAACAGTTTGAAGCGGTTTGGTTTTGGGGTTTGTTTGAATCAAAGAAAGAGCGGACCAGAAAGGCTAACAAAACGTGTTAAGACAAATGAAAGCCGACAGTAAGAAATATAGAGTCAGTCATAAAGTGAAGTTAAACTTAAAGGATTTATAAATTATACTATATATTATTTATGATACCTTTTAAAAAACCTTAGAAAGTGCATTAAGTAAAATATTTTTTCTATTACATTTCCAAAAACTTGAATTCTTTGAAGCCTTAAACGAGTATTTGAAGTGATTCAAAGCAAAACGGCCAAAAAAAGCAACAACAAGCGAATATGCCATAAAACAAAACCCGCAAAAATGCTTGTAATAAATTATAAAAAAAATGAATACATATAAGCATGTGTGTGTGTGTGAAAAACCGAAAATCTGACCAGAATGTGCAGATCATAAGTTAAATAAATATTAGAGTTTGTACATTAGTACGAACATAAAGAGCTTAAAATAAAACCCTCATGACTCGAGTGATGAACAGACACATCACTCAATGTAAGTTTGTTAATGACCCCGCCAAGACGTGCGACGTGAGTTCTTTGAGTTTTTGAGATCCGACCTAGATTATATGAACAAATGGTAGCTATCAAAGATTTCTAACGACTATTAACTTGAATTGAAACTTGAGAGCTGAGTTACTTTATTGGAATACATGATATCTTGGTCTTAGATCTGCTGAGATCACGAGAACCTAAACTGAAACTGAGTCACTGTTTGCGCGAAAGAATTTATTAATGAAACTCAAGAACTTTAATGAAATTCAAGATCGTTATACAAGCTACCATAATCACAGGGTATTTGCTTGAGTTGGAAAAATGTGTAGTCAACTTCTTGAACCTATGTTGCCTGCTCCGGCAATATCTTTGACTCATTGTTTGTCTCTATAAGCTTTCAGTTTATGGTTTTGGCCACTTTAACAGCTGCCCGCTCAGACAACTTTCAAATGTTGGCTATGTTTTTTGCAAACTGGAGGCGCGGTTTTTAGCTTCGATTCTTAAATCGTGTCTCTGCCGTGTGTCAAGAGCAATTTGTTGTGATCTAGTTTGGATGTGAGTTTAGCTTATTGGTTATGTTTAAGGTCGTCTTACGGAAGCAAGGCATTACTCCCACTGCTGTTCCAAAGTTTTTAATCTACCTTATATTCATTTGCAGTTAAGAGTTTAAAATATGGTTAAAAGTGGAGCTGCGCTGGCAGCATTGCTGCTCGTTGTTGGCATGGCAGCTGGCAAAGATAATTTGCGTGTGGCATATGAATGGAGAGAAATGGATTTTAAATACGATAGCCCCGATCAACGCTGGGCAGCCATTGAGCAGGGCACATTCAAACCGACATCGGTGATACCCTTCGGCTTGGAAGTGTATCGCCATCGGCTTTTCGTCACAATGCCCAGGTGGCGCGACGGAGTGCCAGCCTCATTGGCCTACCTTGATCTAAATGGTAAGCAACATAATTAAAACTTTGTTTTGCATATTGCATTCGTATAATTGCAGTTTTTTAGTCCTGCATTGCATTTGAACAATTAACAATTGCATTGTCTGTGCATGTGAAAGATTTATGATTATTAATCTTGACTTTGATATAGTCAGCTTTAGAAACTGATAGGTTTGTCTAGACCTGAGTGTCTTAACTATTCAGTTTTCTTGGTCTTTCTCATCGCAAATTAATCGCTTGCTTGCGTAATAAATAAGCTTTGAAACCAAACAGAAACACTTGTTTGTGCGGCTCGAGTATATAAACAAAGCAAAAGTCAATACACCTAATGAGAACTAAAACTTATATACCAAACAACAAATAATTAATGATATATTTGTGCTTGTATGTCCAATTGTAGATCTTTAAACATTTGAGAGGAAATATTAATTATACTTTGGCGCTTTGTTAAGTATAAATCTTGTGTAAGAACAAGTAAAAAGTATGTTATGCTTGCCTTAAACCATTAAGAACAAGTTACATTTATGTTCATTTCAAATGAGTACTTAAAGTTGTCCAATTTATTCGCTCCATGTTTGAATGCATTCGTTTGAAAGCTGTCTATGAATCAGCATCCATTCATTCGCACATTCATTGAACTGTTTGATTGCCAATTAGCATTCAATGCAAATGACCAAAATATAAGAATAAATAACAATTAAAAGTCAAATGCACACAGACAATTTGTAGAACATTCACCTTGATTTGTCACTGATGTACTAATTTCTTAACTTCATCACCAGACACCTCATCAAAGATGCCCGCATTGATGCCATACCCCAGCTGGGTTTCACACAACATGAACGATACAGAACCGGAACTTGTCTCACCTTTCCGTGTGAAGGCCGATCGTTGTGGTCGTCTTTGGGTATTGGATTCGCGTATTGCTGGCGTTCTGGAGAAGACAAAGCTATATGGAGCGGCTCAATTGTTGGTCTATGATCTGCATAATGATGATCTGTTGCGTCGTTATATTCTGCCAGCGGATCAGACCAAACAAAACTCCTTCTTCGCCAATCTGGCTGTTGAGGATGGGGATTGTGAGAATACGTATGCGTATGTTGCCGATTTGGGCGCTCCAGGTCTGGTTGTCTATTCGTGGCGGGAGCAGGAATCGTGGCGTGTGCAACATCATTTCTTCCATCCCGAACCGCTGAGTGGAAACTTTAGCATTAATGGCATTGAGTTCCAGTGGGATGATGGTCTCTATGGTTTGGCATTGTCAAAGCGCCAGGAAAATGGCTTTTCCACACTCTACTTCCATCCGTTAAGCTCTACCATGGAGTTTTCGGTGAATACCTCAGTTCTGCGCAATAAAACACTTGCCACATCGGGCACCAACTATCGACAGTTTAAGTTGTTGGGCTCACGTGGCATGGATGCTCAGGCGGGTTCACAATGCCTAGACCCAGAGACTGGTGTACTTTTCTATGCTTTGCCCAATCAGAATTCTTTGGGTTGCTGGCAAACCACAAGTCCTTACCGAATTCAGGATCATGTGTATACAAACAACAACAGTCTTATCTTTCCCAGCGATGTCAAAATTGATGACCAACAACGCCTTTGGGTTCTGTCCAATCAATTGCAAAGCTTCATCTACGACGAACTCTATCCGGGCAGCATCAATTTCCGTATACTCTCGGCCAGCGTTAAGGATGCCATCGATCAGACATCCTGTGAACCACCCAAGAAACTGCCAGAGCTTATAACCAAACTGGGTGAAGTTATTAAAACGAATATTTTGCAAAAGACAACGGATACGGATTCAGATTCCAGATCAGTTAATCGTCCCGTTTCCGGTTCCGGTTCTGGATCAGGTTCGGCCGCATGGACTTTGAGTTTGAGTGTTTTACTGTTTGGATTAACTGGCTCCAAACTACTTTAAAGTTTAGGGTTTTGTATATAGTACAAACATCAAGTTTGAGTTTCAATTCAATTCCTTAAAATATTTATGTTAAAAAAACACTTTTGTTTGAAACCACAAAGGAATTCATTTAGTTGTATGATTTCATTAGATCTAAGTTCCAATAAGTTACATAAACAGAACAACAGAAATACTATTATCAAACGTCGTTGAAAAGAAGTTGTAATTTATTAACGATAAATACTTTTAAGCACTTTATTTTGACACAAGTTGTAAATTATAAACTAAATCAGCCAAGCCAGCTGGCATTTGTATTATTCTTAATACTTCTTTGAATCGGTTTTTTCCACTATGTAAACGTTATTTATGTCCAGTGTCTCATCGCTGGCTTGTGATACCACATCCTCTGGACTTTCGGAACGGTTACGTTCCTCATTCTTCAATTGTAATCTTCGAAAGCAATCGCCACAAAAGAACAAAGTTAACTATAACAGTTGACAGTAAATTGAGAATATTGATAAAGTTTTAATATTTCTGGTTATATTTACATGCTCCAAAATGCCAATGATGCCCAGCACTGAGAGACCTAGCAGGAAACCCAACGATCCACCAACATCTGCTATAAACTGTGTTGTATCATAGCTGGGACGCTCTTCAATCATCTGCTAAAGCAAAGTATTAAAATACAAATTAATATAAGGTTTAAGAAAAAAAAACTATAACCATCAATGTACCGTTATCAACTTGGTCGTATAATATAAGTAAAGTAATGTGCGTGGTTCGGGCTGTTCAAATGGCTTTCGACTTTGTATGTAGGTTGTATAAATACGTGATTCGCAGGGCTGCAAGCAATCGCAATCGTAGTCATCACCGCTATCGTGTACCCTATAAAAAAATTTAGCTAATTGCTAAGAGTACTTTGTGAACAAAAAGCAATGATTTGCCTTACGCTTTATAGTTTCGTACAAGATCGCGCATCGATTCATTATTGTCACAAGGTTCATGATTAATCTCATGCATCCAGGGACCCGAGCAATTGACCTCATCAGCTAAATCCTGCCAGATGCATATCTCACCGCACTATACAAGAAATCTTGCTAAGTAAGTTATACTAAATCGGTTGTTACTTATACCTTAAGATCACTGTAGCCCTCTTTGCGGGAACAGGATTCCCTGGGTGTCTCCACATTCGAGAAATATTGACTCTGCAACTTGATCTCGAGCTCCTCGTTGATGTTTGCAAACACATATTCAACGCGACCCGAACCCTTCATGTTGATTTCTATGGGTTGAATTTCTTGTTAGAACTTGCAACTCGTAGAAAGATTAACTACTATTTGAACTTACCCGTAAAGTTTTCGCGTTTGTCGTGTATGAAAATGTGCCAACCCACGCCAGATTCGAAATCCACATCGCTTGCAGATTTCATGACATTATGTTCCAACACTAAGGAGTAACCTACAGACTTGGAAACACGTTTCATTCCAACTAAGGGACGCACTGTATAACAACGGCCCATATAAAAATTTAAGCTGCTATCGATTTCCACATCTTTAAAAACCAAGTTATCTACTAATTGTGATTGAAAATATTGTACAGGCTAATACTTACTACTCTTTTCGCCATTTAAACCGTAGGAGTAAAATGTCTCATCAAACTCAAAAGTGCTCTTTGCAAAAAACTCCTCAATTGGTAGTTCCCCGTAGGGATAATCCTGCCAGCAAGTGGCATATTTTGGATGTGGACAACTGCCTCGCGATAAATTCTGCAAGTAACAAAACACCAAAAGAATTCAAAACCAAGTTGATTATAGTTTCCAGCAATGATCACTTTACTCACTGTTAAAACCTCCTCTCGATAGGGAGGTTCACGACAAAGTGTTATTGCTGGCATTTCGATGGTCTGGTTTACATTGTAATATGAATGCGTGGATATTGGTGGATTGGATAGCTTGGCGAAGCACTCGTATAACTGCACAATAACAACAATGCTGCAGCCAAAGAGCACAAGGTAACGTATTAGTTTGGCAGGATCGCGAAAAACCCAAGCTCTCAATTCACCCCAGTAGCCCATTTTTCGGAATATTCGCAAAAAGGTCAGCGCGCACGTAAATGTAAATATCAAGTGAAGTGTCAATGTCTCGTCTAGAATATATTCGCTACATCATTTCAGATTTTTGTCTGTTGATGGCCTGCACAAATTCTCACAGTTTGTCATGATAAGCTAATATTGATTTATATGTCATGGCAAAAAACGATAAGGGTGTTAACGGGATGGTACTCCTCAGATATAACAGATACGACTGGGACTGTAACAACATAAATCGGCGTAACAGAAACATGTGTAGCTCTCGATTATGGGATTATGACCATGTTTGCTATTTTGCCGTGTTCGTTTGATACGTGTTTAGCACGCTTTAGGCATTTGATTACCATAACATATTGTTTATAATTGTTTATGGTTTGCTCTATAAGTATATGTAGGAATAGCTAGTGAAAATCTGAATTTTAGCTTGATGGTTTTATATGTTTAGTTCCATAATCATTGCATTGGGATAGTATGATGACTTTCCATTTCATTCAATAGAAACTTTCATGTTATCGAAAATGACATTGTTTTTTCATCAAAAGTTTGATTTGTGAAGTTTAAGATACGATTTTGATAGAATTAGTTATGACACCTTCTAATACGATGTAGTTATGACACAATAAAAACGATATAGTTATGAAACCTATGACTACGCTATAGCTAAGACGCCTTTGCATTACGATATAGCTATGACACATTTACCATACGATATTGATACGAAATAGTTATGACACCTTTGACTCAAAATATTTTGATCTTAGCTCCTTTAGCTGATCGAAATAGTGCCTAGCAGTAAATGCCATATATACCAAACAGAGCATAATATGTACAATTTAGTACATATGTAGGTATATATCATTAGATGGATAGATAAGTACCTTGAGCTTTGCTGCATAAACAATTGTGGATAAGAAAATAGAAAACAAATGAAAGGCAAAGCTAAACAATGTTGTTTGTGTGCGTTTCTATCCAGTCGAAGAAGAATACCTCAGTTGTGACGTTAAATTAGACAGAAGCAAGTATCAGTCGAATCGAGTGCGACCCACTGCTATACAAATGTACAGATACATATATATCGTATATATACATATGGTGCATATATACTTTGTACATATACACACACACACACTCACAGCTAAAAGGCACAAAACTAATAAACAAAAAGAAACTTGCGACTAAAAATAGACAAATTGAAACATTTTTCGAGATGAGATGAGAAAAAATCCAACACAAGACAACAGAAACGGGAACAGTGGAGGGACAGTAAGGGGTGGTGAAGAAGGGGTTGGTGTTGGTGCTTTACTTTTCAGAAAACAGCATGTATGTATGTATCTGTGAGATACGTTGACGAACAAACGTATGCCTTCTTGTACGTACCACACGGCGTATGCTTGCTCAGGACACCACACAGCAGCCCGGCTGTATCTAGTATTCGTATGTGCATTTTAATGTGTGTGTGTGTGTCTATCTACTAGTAAATTTTAGATATTCGTATAGATAGATATATGTATTTTGAAATAGCAACAGCCACAAACGAGATACGTCGAGACTGAACAGCAGCATTTTCATTTGTGTGAAGTTCTTCGTGCTTCTTCGCAACTAAATAGCTTTTGTTTTAATTTTAGACTAGAAGCAGCGGCTATATTAAACGCATATGAATGTTTTTTAGATTTAGTAGCTGTATGTATGTATGGCATTAGTATATATTTGGCCTCTATATAAGCTAGAACTAACTAACTGTTGTTGTGGCCTTTTGAACGGCTTTCGTTTTGACCCAAAATCTATAAGTTGTATGGCTTTCTTTGTACCTGTTCACTGCTCACCGGAGTATGAAATATGTTTTAAAAATACTTTTAGCTTGTCGCTAATAAATTTTGTCAAATATTTCTACCATTTGGTGTAGAAATAAAAAAAGATATATGTACATATATTGTACTGAGTCATTTTCAGTGCCCCTGTCTATAGCATTTTGCATATGATTAATCAATTGTGTACAGTGGCGTCGCCTTTAAAGGGGGGGTCGTTCTAATGGGTGGGCTTTGCTTCTAATTATGTACACTGTGGCACTGTGAAAAACATTTTAATTTTCGCATTTGGCATTTTCACTGATCATTAATAAAAGTCTGGCCGTCTGCATTAAGCAATTTATCTATACTCGATGCATTGATTATTGCATTTTGATGCACTTGAGTTGTATGTAAGTTTGTGTATATATGCTATATAGTATACATATATATATATATATATAAGTGACTCTTATTGGTCGAGTTGCTTGGCCGAGTGCAGTCAATTTAATTGGGTGACAAATGCTTACCGAAATAATTTTAATGCTCCACACATCAATGACTAAGTCGAAATGATTCGGTTTTATTGGCTAATTAAGAAACGATCTATAGAATGAAAAATATTGAAAATATGCATGTTCATATATACTACGCGTGTGCGATTCTCAATTGAGCCAAGGCGATTAATCAATATATTACCACACACACACACATACGCAGAAGAATTCATATTGAATACAACTAGTTTTTAAAACGGAAAATCAATCATGTCAATTTTACATACTTATTTTGTTATGAAATTATTTAATCGATTTTTTGCAATCATCGTAATGCACTAAAACGATAAAGGAATAATAATAAGTTTATATAATAAAGATAAAACATATTGAAATAATATGACAAACACAACTTACTATATAATAAATATAGATTACATTATTGTCTAGAATCTTGGTCATTCAATCACATTTTTTGTTGGCCATATAGTTAATACCAAAATACGTTTGTTAAGTGAATTTTAAGCAAATGTCTATTTGGAAAGTCTTTACTGTTCATCACCCGTTCGACGCGGGGGATACGTTCCACCGAAGTAGAGCAGCGCTAAAAGTGGAGAGGGGAAGATGGATAGAAAATTGAATTAAAATTAATAATCATAATTTTAAACGAATTTTCCCATACTTTCTGGTTAAATGGTCAAACAGCCTTTTACAAACGAAATCGAAAGTTCTTCTTGGTTAGTATATCCCTCATCCTTTTTTTCTCTTTTCTTTTCTTCGACGTTCTCCACATGTACTTCATCTAAGCCGGGGAATTCCCAGGTTTAAATTAAAGAGCGCTAAGCCGAAACAGCGCTAAACGAAACAGCCTTAAGCGGGTTCTTACTGTATTTCAATATTCAACACAAATTGTTTCTAATGATCAAATAATAAACTAATAAAACAAATTTCTTTTAAAAGAGAAAATAAAGTATAAATAAAATATAACGAATTTATTTTAGAAGTTCTCTATACAACACACTTATTTCTAGAACCCTGCAATTTGTTTTAATCAAAAAACCATTCTTTTATACGAATTGTCGCTGCAACAAAGTTTTTTTTCTTGCCCCCATGAGATTCGTTATATTGAAGTGCGACTGTGAATATATATTCAATATATAAATCTAGAGTAAATTTGCTAAACCATCAATCATCATATTTAGCTGGTTCAATGCCAAAACTATGCACAAAACAACAAATGGGTTACTACAATCCCATAAATGCCTAGGAATGCCAAATATACTAAAATTCAGACACATACATATCTGTCAAAATTTGGCCAGATCTGAACTTATATAATGCAGTGCCGTAATTCAGGAAGTGTTCATTCATTTCATGTCATGTTTGTCGAGCAACGGGATCGGCTACCTGGTAAGGAATCGTATAATGGCTTGGCATTAAAGTGGGACAAGAAAAGAGCAGGGGCGGGGTTGGGATTGGGATGCACATGGGATAGCGCACGAGAGATGCATATGCAGTTGCCGTCCGAGTGCGCGACGTTGACCGAAGACTGACGACCGACGTCCGTTGACGATCGACACAGCAGCGTCGTGCCTGCCGATGGATATTTATATATCGACAATTTGGACAAGTTCCAATGCATTTAGAGACGAAGAAGTTATCTATAGACACCGATGCATGTATTTTGGTCACGGTTGTCGATTCGCAAAAAAATATTTTCTGCACCAATTGCAACCAAAAAAAACCTTTTTCTTTCACAAACTCCACACTGGCATTATTTAGAGAAACTTACGATTCTTTGTTTTTTTTGTTCTTTGGGAAAAATAACAATCAAATTAATTTTTTTCTCTGAATTTTATAATTATACCATAACAATTCACAATGTCCAGCAAAAAAATATACTTTGAAAAGTTTTTAAATTAAATTTTTTTTACGTGTTATTAACTTTTCCAGAATAAAAATCAATTTGAAAACTTGATTAGGAAACAAAAACTTTTTTATTTTTTTTTATGGTTTATTATAATAAATAATTGAACCCCATGTTTTTATCTAATATTTATTTTATTTTGTTCTTCTTAAAATACAAAAGATAATCATTTAATGCTATTTGGCTTTATCTATTTGGCTATTTGGCTATTTGGCTTTATCTAAACTTATATTGTTCTTATATTGGTTTGTTAATGTTTTTTGGCATACACTGCACAATTTTTGCGGGCATTTGATGGACGTGTTCTCACATCAGTTTAAAATAGCCCCATTTGCATGCAATTATTGTTGCTGCATTTTGCTCGATGTGCTACACCCCAACCCCAATCACTCTTCGAACCGCCCATCCCTTTCAACCCATTTGTATAGCGCATGCCAAACGTCTTGACACTAAAATGCAAAAATTGCTTTGCGTCAATGACTCAAAACCGAAAATCTTCACTCATTTGCACAATGGGCACAAAAAAAAAAAAAAAAAACAACTACAACAATTGGGCACAAACGACAATACACATTTTGTTCTTGGTCGATTCATTTGGCCGTTTCCCTTAAGCAGTAATCAAGACTTCGAATATTAGATAAACTTATTTAAAACAGCAAAATGTCTACAAATGGTTTTTGACATTTTATTTCATCTAAGAATTTTATTTATATTATTTACAATTCATATTTGGGAAAGTATTGTTATGTTAAGTCTATATGAAAGTTGCTTGAATATTTAAATAGTTTGCTTTCAAAAGAAAAATTTTGGTTTTATTTTAATATTTTTTTACTTATTTTTTTTTGTATTTATATTCTGTTGCTTAAATATATCTTATTGATTTTTCGATGATCAACAATGATTCAAAATAATTTTTAAAATGTCAAAATTTGATTATTTCACGTATATACCCTTCCTTCGAGAAATTTCTTTGATTTCCCAAACTAAGATACCCAATTAATCATTGAATACCCTTACCATACAAATTATATGCATGCGGGCTTTTAAATCTATACCCTATAAAAACTGCTGTCAAAACATATAAAATATTCGCTCAAACGAGAAGATTATCGTTCTGATTTCAAATCTTTGTGAAAATGTGTTGATGTTGGCAATTTTTAATCTATTGTTGTTGTTGTTTTGTTTGCTATTCTTTATCCTCTCTTTTCCCATTTGTTTGAATTGTTTTTGAAGGAAAAATTGCGTTAAATTATTTTTGACAATGTCGCAGATTGTGTTTCAACAAGCAGAACCACACACAAAATACACAACGCATTCAAAAAATAAAAATACTAGCTTAAAAACATTTGAAAAACATTCGAAAATGAGATAAATTATGATCATTTCATTCTTATGTGCGAAAACATCAGGCAGCTAGCACATTATGTGAATATGTTGTTCTATTTGAACGACTTTTGGTTTTCATAAAGTTTCATAAAGATTCCATTTAAGAGGCACATCAGAGGCGTCCTCGCCTAGACGAGGGGTCAGTTTCTTAACATATGAAAATCAGCCAACTATATCCCCCACACACTCACACACACACACACACACACACACACACACACACACACACACACACACACACACACACACACACACACACACACACACACACACACATGCACACACAAACAAACACTCACTCGGAGGCGAAAGCGAATAAAAATTTATAGCTATAAATAAGGTAGGAAATTGAAAAATTTTTGAAATTTCGTTTGTCTCGCTTGGAATTTTTTCATTTTGCATTTTCTTTAAATTTTAATTTTAATTTTAATCATTTATGACAACAAATTTGATTTTAAATTTTTCGTAGGTGACTTAAGATGTGTGAAAAGGACCCGCATTCTTATGAATGCCGTCGAACAGGGCAGATCAACACGAAATGCCGCCGTGTAGCAGATGCGAGTATCTGTCAGATGCATTCAGTTTAGCATTGAAAAACAAAATGCATTGCATTGCACTGAAGGACGCCGACAACATATCTTATTTTATCTACTTGGTAGTATCTGTATCTGTATTCTCTAAATGAATCTGTATCTGCTGGCGTCTCTGTTCTCTTCTGTTATTTTGAAGTTCACAGAAGAATTTTCGATTTCGTATTTGTGTTTCGCGTTTTGTAAAAATGCCAGAATCCAACTGACGCCAAATCACAAATACTTTGTAGACAATCCGCACGAGCAATATCTTCCATATCTCTTCTGCTTTTATCTCAAAAAGACTTAAAAACCAAAGCTAATAAATAACTTCAGCTTGGTTTTTGTCCATCATAAATCATTTGTTGTATCCCATAACCCTTTGAAGCAAAATTATCTGATCTGGCTCGATCTTAACGCCACCGAACCGGTGGCAGATCAAATTGGCATTGAAGTCACCAGAAAAAGAATAGAATAAAATAAATACCAAAAAATTAACACTCACCAAAAAAAAAAATAATCGACAACAACAAATCAAATCGCATGTGTTGAGAAAATTGTGTGTGTGAAATAAGTAAAAGCTTTTCGAAAGGTAGGGGGGTGAAAGAGAAAGGTAAGCGAGGGTGAGGAAAGAGAGAGAGAGAGAGAGAGAGCGTCAGAGTCACAATCAGAGCCAGAGCGTAATGCAAACAAAAACAAAGTCACAAGGATTTTTACAAATGCAAAATTTGTCATTGAAATGAATTCAACGCACACACTTGCTCAACTGTGCTTGTGTGTGTGTATGTGGGAGAGCGCGTGCTCACGCAATCGATGCAAAAGCTTTCTCTCACGCTCTCTCACGATCCTGGTGCCGTTACGATTGCATCATAGCCAACTCACTCACACTCACAAACAAAGACAGAGACAGGCACACGTACACACATTTACCTAAGCGTATTGCCCACTTGCTGCAAAAACAACAAGCACAAACGGCAACGGGCCGATAGACCGAAAAAGGGAGCAAGAATAACCGAGACGTAGCGCAAACAGCCAAATAGTTGGCGACTCACGCACACTCGCACACACTTACGGTGCACACATAGAAACACAAGACGCTCGGTTACGAGAGCTTTTATCCGCTTTTTCACGATTGTGCGGCACAGATTATGGGGGTATCAAATTGCCTCGTATAAAAGGCAAGTTTACCGGTTGCACGGTTCAGAACGGCTTTCGAGCGCGTAAGTGCAACACCTTTGATGTGCGATCTTTAATTTTTGGATATTACCCATCGAATCAGCAGCAACAGCAGCATCAGCGGCAGTGTAAAAGAGACAGCCTACAAATTTGACCTTTTTGCCGAGACAAAAATAAAAAATAAAAAAAGTTTTAATCAAAGAATTTTCAATAAGAAACAATTAACCATATAAAAAGTGTGTGTATGTGTGTGCATTTGTGTGTGTGTGTTTCGACATTTTCATGGCTTATCCTTTCAAAGGATCCTAACCGAAAAACAAAACTCAAAAAAAACCAAACCAAAACTTTTCGCACATAACGGTTAAAGTGACAGTTAAAAGTGATTTGAGGAATACGCTTGTCAACTCTGGATTATTTGACAACAACTGCAATAGAAAAACACCTTAAACTGGATTATAATTATTTAAGTTTTGATATCAATACATATTTACGCATGATCAGCGTCTTGTGTAACACATTTTTATATGCCCCAGAAACAAAAAACTTTATCAAGTTGTGACTATAAGCATGTCAATATCAATTGAAGGATGACAATCTTCCAATCCAAACATCTAAGCTTCTTTTTCAATCAAAAATTTTTTTTGAAATTTCATAGTTCTAAATATCTTTAATGTCAATCAGAAAAAGTTCATATAACCTCAAACCTTAATTCAATTTTGATATTCGAGTTTTCAAATCTTTTTACTTGCAAAAATAATATAATAATCTTTTCATTCTTAAATACTTTAGTTGATTTGCATTGCTATTAATCCCATGTATAGACAGAGATAGCATGCTTTGATCATTACTTGAACGAAATTTCGAAAAACAACTGAAGAGGAGAACCAATTAAAATTTCGTATTACTATTTAGATGACTTCATACATGAATACCTGTGTTTTCAATATGCGTACACAAAAGAGCACTCAGTCTACATGTACGATGTCCACATACTACTAGATACACTCACACATATGTATGTATATGAGCGAAATATTTCGAATATGTTTTAAAAATAACCATAGACGTTAGAAAGAGAGCGAGATAAACAACATACTATGTATAAGAAACGGCATGCGGTAGTCAGTGTATGAAAAAAAGGCGAAAAAAAGCTCATCAACATCAACCCAATACCCAAACCAATACATATAGACATACATATGTATATGTATATGCTCTCGTCTACATATCTGTGTGTTGTTAATTTCGAAATAATTTCGAGAATATTTAAAAATAACGCATTCGTTGAAATGTTCGTTTAGTGTCCGTTTTTCTTGTTTTTTCTATTTCTTTCGACTGATTTCGTTTGCCGATTGTCGAAATAACTATATATATATTTATTTGTATGCGAGAAGCGTGTCAAATGCGATCATTGCAATCTAGCAACTCGTGTGTTTTAGAACACAAATTTTGAAAACCGTGGGAATTACGAAAAACCGCGATCAGTGAGTGCAAATTTAAGAAATTAGAAGTTGAATTTACTAGTTTATTGGATGTTTATGTAATGGTATTAACTTGCCTAAAAACATAAAAATATAAACGTATATATATGTGTGACTGAAAAATCGAAATTACGTAATAATAGCAACGCCCCACATAATAGACACACACACACAAACGTACATACATACATACATATATAGTATACTTTGTGTCGAAGCGACGCGGACACGCAAGATCTATATATATGTGCGGGTATATGGCACTGATCTATATTTAGGCGGCAACCCACACAAGTCAATTGCTGATGTTGTTGTTGTTGTTGTTGTACGATAAACAGAGACCGAAGGAACAACAACAACAGAAACAAGGCCTAATTCATTAACTGAAACTAAGAGGTGTTCGAAAAAGCTCTAAAACCAAAAAATCAACGAAATATCTGGTTACGAAACGGTTTTTTGGAAATTATTGAAACACACATGCACATATTTGGAAAGAAAATGAAAGCGAAGCAAATATTTTGCAACAAATAAACAAATATTCTCGATTGCTGCTGCTGTTAATAAAATTGATAAAAAAAAAAACAAAACATAAAATATCCAAAATTAAAGTTTGAAAATCATACTAGTGAAGACAACTTGACTAAAAATCTAAACAAATTTTTTTATTTTTTGTCAATTTCAGGGAAGTTTTGGGCTCACGACGCGATAAACAAAAGAATTTTAAAAAGTCCCAATATTTTAATTTGTCGAGTTTTTAAGTTTACAAGCGAAATTTAATCAAGATGCCTAAGCCAGCCGCAAGTCAAGAGGATGAGGATCCCACCCCATACCTGTTCGTTTCGTTGGAGCAGAGACGTATCGATCAATCGAAACCCTATGACTCCAAGAAGAACTGTTGGGTGCCCGACGAGAAGGAGGGTTATCTCATTGGTGAGATCAAGGCCACCAAGGGAGATATCGTCTCTGTTGGTCTGCCTGGTGGAGAGGTAATGCAGACGAACTACGAAATTACTCAAATACACTATGCAAAAGATTCATTGTATATAGCAAATGATTTTCAAAGTATTTTCCACGTTTAACGAAAGTTCAGACAATTAACTTTGATTTGCTAAATGCATTTTGGTACTACAAAATGACTTTGACAAATGGCAGTTAGATGGCGAACCTTTGTTAAAGGTCTTTGAAATTTGTATAAAAAAAACTTCACGTTATGCTATATACTCACTCCATTCCACACATGGTCTAGGTAAAAGATTTCAAATCCGATAAGGTGGAGAAAGTGAATCCACCAAAATTCGAAAAACTCGAAGATATGGCCGACATGACCGTGCTCAATACACCCTGTGTGCTGCACAATTTGCGCCAGCGTTACTACGCTAAGCTTATCTACGTAAGTGTCAATATTCCGAAACTCACTAATATATGGGTTTCTCTTTTTTTCGGTCTCTTTTTCTCAAAACAAAAACCAAAACCAAAAAACTCGGACTGCTAACCACCTTTAACCAACAACTACATATATAATAAAAATAAATCCAAAAACGACATGTGGGTTATGACAATGAAAATGAACAAAAAAAAAAATGGTGTAACAACTGACTTAATAGACGAAAGACTTCAAGAAAGATCAGCTCTCACAGGTGAACCCTCCGAAATACGAAAAAGCTGAGGATATGTCTAACTTGACATACCTTAACGATGCCTCTGTGCTCCATAACTTGAGGCAGAGATACTACAACAAGCTCATCTATGTAAGTAATTGCCGTACCGGTATGGCAATAGTAAAAAAAAAAAGCATAATGAATTCCCCCAGCGTTCAATGTTTCTAAAACCGCTTACAAAATCATTCCCAAAATACAAAAAAATCTCATACGAATTCGCATAAAATTTATTTAAAACTGGTAGTACTGCTAACTCCTGAAATCGTACTTTCTACTTTTGGAAACATTAAATGTAGTGCCATGATTACACCCAGCTCTTAAAATGATTTTTAACTTTTGCTAATTTCCACAAACTGTGATTCGTACGCATTAATTCAGCTTCTACTAACCACAAAAGTTTAGCCGTCCAGTCAGATGAACACTCCACTGGAATGAAAACGGTTTACCACACAAAAATACACACACAAACAAAATTTATACACAGCAAATACACCAAGGATGCTGAGCTTGGATGAAACCTTATAGATCATCACATCATTTCCCACTCCAACAACAATACACCAAAATCTTTAAACAAGTATCCACATTTTAGTTAGTTACCAACAAAAAACGAACACCAAAAACTGGTTGACCCAACATATCAAACAAAACAAAACAGACAACAAAGAAAACTATTACTAAACTGTCTAAATGGACGGCTCTAAAACATGGACTTCTTGCCGCTTAAAATGCTGACAAACAGCTAACGGCTGGGTCTTGAAATGAAATACCCCAAAATGTTTTAGAGACGATCCAACCCAACAACAAATAGTAAACTAATTTGTGAAAAACTAACAATAAATTCAAAATAACTAGAAAAACACATTTATTAATACGTCATTTATTCTCTCTGCTATGCAACAAACAATAGACCTACTCCGGTCTTTTCTGCGTTGCCATCAACCCTTACAAGCGCTACCCCGTCTATACCAACCGTTGCGCTAAGATGTACCGTGGTAAGCGTCGTAATGAAGTGCCACCCCATATTTTTGCCATTTCTGACGGTGCGTACGTCGACATGTTGACCAACCACGTGAATCAATCTATGTTGATTACCGGTGAGTCTGGTGCTGGTAAGACTGAGAACACGAAGAAGGTCATTGCGTACTTCGCCACTGTTGGTGCTTCGACCAAGAAGCCCGATGAGTCCCAGAAGAACAAGGGCTCCCTTGAAGATCAGGTTGTGCAAACCAACCCTGTGCTTGAGGCCTTCGGTAACGCCAAGACTGTGCGTAACGATAACTCCTCTCGTTTCGTAAGTAACACTTGAAACTCTTTCCAACAAAATTGTGATACATATTAACTAAATGTCTTACTTGAACAGGGTAAATTCATCCGTATTCATTTCGGTCCTACTGGTAAACTGGCTGGTGCTGATATTGAGACCTGTAAGTATACTTTGAAACTCTCTCTCTTTCTCTTGTAATATATTCAACTTTTTTCTTGTCTCTTCTTTCAGATCTGTTGGAGAAGGCTCGTGTCATCTCCCAGCAGTCGCTGGAGCGATCCTACCACATTTTCTACCAGATCATGTCTGGTTCCGTTCCCGGTGTTAAAGGTATAAACTACTCAAGCATCATCATAAAGTTCAGCTGTCACCCATTTCTCTCTCTCACTCTTTCTCTCTCTGTCACATTCTACCTCTCTTTCTCTCTCCGATGAGCAAGAGTTCTCTTGACTCTTTCATATATATTTCATACTATTTCAAATATATCTTTCAGTACTTTTGACAGTGGTTTAGGTTCATCAATTCAACACAAACACACACACATATGTACACTTACATACACTTACCTATCTACACACACCCACACCCACACACCCACTATATGATTTAATTATTTTCTTCACACAATTTTCGATAAATCTGTTTAGCAATCTGTGGTTTGAGCGAGAACATCTACGATTACCATATTGTCTCCCAGGGCAAGGTTACTGTGCCCAGTATCGATGATGCTGAGGAGTTCACCCTCACAGATGTAATTGCCCCCCTCTCATTAGATACAAAAAGTTTCTTTTTCTTTAATTGTTTTTACTTACTACCAGACTTTCGTAATATCTTAATTGAGTAATGATTTGGTTAACGCTACTATATAAAAAACCATTTTTTTTATTTTTTGCTAGCTTCTAGCGTATCGTAATCGTTATCGCTAAAGCTATCGTTATCGTTATCACAATCGTATACTCGTATATCGTAGCGTTTATGTAGGCCACACAAACACAATTGTCTGTCGCTTTAAATGGCTAGCTGTAGGCTGACATCTATTCCAAATTGCCAAACAGACCATCCAAAGATACGGATTATTGGAATATGTTGAAGGCTTTAATACTAGTGCCCCATCAAGAAAATATTCTTCCCATCCAAATACCCAATCATCCCTATCATCCCCTTAACTCATCCCACATCCAGTTAATAATACAAAAAATACATATTTCCAATCCACATTAAATATCAAATTTTCTACCTTTCACATCTATATGTACACCTCCTCGCACAACTGTTATTCGATATGCATAGAATATTGCCTGCTATCGAACAACATTCGTGACTATCGTATCGTGTCACAAGGCAAAACGACAATACCTAGTGTTAATGATGGAGAAGAATGGCTCGCTGTGGATGTAAGGCCATACAGAACATGGTTACTTATTAGACATATGCTCACCATATCTCACAAATCAGTGTCCTAACTCTACTATGTGTTTATTTACCTAAACTCAGAGCAAAAGCTCATACTCTTCTTCTTGTGTCGTACCTTTAATGTTGTGAAATCTTTTCTTTCTAAATTCTCTCTTATCTACAAATTCGATAAACTTTCATATATGTATCAATGTGTTAACTTGTCACGTTCGTCTCAATTAAAACAACAAAAAAACCAAACAAAACTCATAATGCCTTTCAGCAAATGCAAATCAAAGCTAAAAGCCAAACTTAATCCTAAACCTAACTCTAAAACCAAGTTAACCAAAAAATAATATTTCAGTTAGCATTTACGTATGATAGGTAGGATTTTAGTATTTGGGCCGTACTCATTATACCCAAAAAACACTAAACTTTTTTTTTGTTATATTTCTGGAGTATTTAAATATTGAACTTAATGCTAAACTCCAACAATAAATAGAGATGGTATTTCTTACCCAACATATTGGTGATTATCCTGGCATTTGTCAGGGTAAAACAAGGATACCCGGTGTCAACGATGGTGAAGAATTTGAGTTAACTGATGTAAGTTTTGTTGCCGGCGACTCAGAATACCAGTATTATACCCAACCCAAAGTTTAAAGTCCAAACCAGAACTATTGTATAATATTTATGAAATTCTCTTGTATTTTCTATCTTTCTTATGTACAACAGAACAATTTGAAGTTGATTTTTTTACAATGATCCGAACACTCCTCTCAAAAAAACAAGTATATTGTAGTCGTAGCTATCGAAATCTTTGTAAATAGTATTTATATATCTTTATTTTTTAAAAGTGTGTTAATTTTCAAGTTTTATTCCGGAATTATATTGAGTTGTTCAACGCTTCCAATCTTTCTTAATCTTTCTCTCTCTCTCTCTCTTTCTCTCGCTCTTTTTCTCTCTATCTGTCAGTATACATAAATATCTTTCGCGTTCTTTGCTGTAGTTTGCACCGAGTTCACCTAGTTTAATATATCTATAACCTTACCCAAAAACTATCCCAAAAAGCTGGGAGCAGGAGGCCTCTTTTAGGCCCTAGCTTAACAAAAAGTTGTCCAAATAATTCGTAATTCATACTTGACACCGGGTAGCGTTTGAAATGCCAAAAGGTTCTTAAGAGAAGCCCGCTCCTGGCTGATAAAAAAAGGTATAGCACCAGGGGTACATTCTACCATGGTAGGGTGAAACTCCAACACATAAGACACTACATCCAATCCCACACACACATAAATACCTTTGCACACTTGCACAACAAACGAATACACACACACATACACACACACCATATACTAAAAAGGAACAGTATTGGAGAGAATATGGGAACACATCCCTATCTTACCACAATTTTAGTCCATAAGCTCTTTACTTGAAAATTTTTATTAAGTTGATCGCTAAACAAAAAAAAAAACAACAACAAAAAATCCTTCTCTCCGACTATATGTAGAAATGTGCAGCCTCTCTGATAACATTTACGACTACTTTAACGTATCCCAGGGCAAGGTCACTGTGCCCAGTATCGATGACGGTGAGGAATTCCAGTTGGCAGATGTAAGTGACGGCAGTTGAAAAACGTATATGCCTATGTATGCGTACCATATATACATACTATGTATACCGGTACTGTCTGAACGACTGTTTGTACCATTACACCACCAACCGCTGAATGACAAAACAAACACACCAACACGCCCACGAACATATTTTTTTTTATATATATATATGTTTATCTTTTGGTTACCCAGTTTCCAGTTATCCAAAGTTCCATGTTCCAGACCAAGTACTTCGTGTCACTATTGCCAGTACTTAGTCTCTATCTGTGTGTATTTTAACTGGAATGTCAATAGTGCTAAGATTTGTTTCACTAAATGAAGTATTCCCCTGCCCGGTATTTTTTTTCTTTAATTCTTTAATTAAAAACAAAAAAAGCATCCGAAAAATATAAACAACAGATAGTTACCTATCTGTAATTGTACTTAATAAGACTCTGTGTCATTTCAATGGACTGATCTAATTTGATTGTGTTTAGCTTGCTGGAATGTGTTTGCAATTAGAATATATATTTATATACATATATATAGCTGTAACTACGATACTTTGCGTGTACTATATCTCCCGGTTAGACTACGATTTGTACGAAAAAACAAATAACAAAGAAACTACTTAAAGTTTACGCACAAATCGTTAGATTGATAAGCCCCATTTTGTATGTACTTGTACTTAGTTCTTCTAGATAAGTTATACTCTATTATTATTAACGGCCCCATACTGACATATATGCCGTACCAGGTTAAGAACTTTCTCCCACATAAAAATACAGACACCCACACACACACACACAAACACAGCACGCACGATTATTCCTTTGTCTATTTGACCGGTCTTGTTTAGTATTTAAGAACTTTAAGTTTCGCTGTCTATCGATTCCGGAATACTTAAACCTATCTCTAAGCACCTGGTAAAACCTCATGTTCAAAACTTAGATCATTCTTATAGGTCTACTAACGAAGCGCTTGAAATTATATATATTGCCGCTAGTCTTAATCTTTGAGATATATAGTTGACGTATTATTGTTCTCTGCACGTTGCATGTTTTAGTTGTAAGTCTACACTCCACAACATAGAAAAAACGCTGTAATAAATTAAAACCCAAAAATAATGCTGTTAAAACCGTCCACTAAACACCCGCAAAGTGACCAAAACCTCAAACTAACTTGCAAACATTTTTCCCAATCGATTTTTGTTACAAAAATATATAGCAAGCCTTCGACATTCTGGGCTTCACGAAGGAAGAGAAGGAGAATGTGTACAGGATCACCGCCGCTGTCATGCACATGGGTGGCATGAAGTTCAAGCAACGTGGTCGCGAGGAGCAGGCTGAGCAGGACGGTGAGGAAGAAGGTGGCCGTGTATCTAAGCTGTTCGGTTGCGATACCGCTGAGCTGTACAAGAACTTGCTCAAGCCCCGCATCAAGGTCGGTAACGAGTTCGTCACCCAGGGTCGTAACGTCCAGCAGGTCACCAACTCCATTGGTGCTCTGTGCAAGGGTGTCTTCGATCGTCTGTTCAAGTGGCTGGTCAAGAAGTGTAACGAGACTCTGGATACCAAGCAGAAGCGTCAGCATTTCATTGGTGTACTGGATATTGCTGGTTTTGAAATCTTCGACGTGAGTATTTGACGGACGAAAAGACTTGAAGCTCAACAGCTAGGTCAAGGCGTGGGTGGAAGTCCCTTGTGATAAAATCCTATTCTAGACACAGCTGTTGAGCCGATCCGACAATCAATGAGCTCATTTCGAATACTGTTTCGGCATTCAGTCGGCTTGAGCTCATTGATGTCGAACTGCTAACACGTCTCTCAACCAAAAAAGAATTAGGCAAATGGGTTTGATTTGGGTAAAACATATTCGATGAGTTTCAATATCAGGTGCACCACAAAACAAACAAGCACTCTTCATGCACACGCACACACAACCAAAAACAAAAACAACAAAATCTCTCCATATAACGTAAGAGCACCAAAACTTCTAATATGTAAATATTCCCTATCCAATCGATGTAGTACAACGGCTTCGAACAGTTGTGTATTAACTTCACCAATGAGAAATTGCAACAATTCTTTAACCATGTCATGTTCGTCTTGGAACAAGAGGAATACACCAAAGAGGGTATTCATTGGGACTTTATTGATTTCGGTATGGACTTGCTGGCCTGTATCGAACTGATTGAAAAGGTGCATAAGCTATTGAATATATGATTATGGTAGATACTATCTCTGTACCCGAAAAATTCCTCGAATGTTGTTGTGTCCTTCTCGCACCAAATTGCTTGTTGTGTGTGTTTTATTTTTTAGCACCAATATATACTTTAATACATATATATATGTCTTTCAAGGCGTAAATTAGCGCGCTATATCTCTCTCTACGAAACTCAAAATAGGCAAATGAAAATAACAGGTAAAAATATTATAACATAAAATTTGTGTTTTGTGTGTACTTTCATTATAAAGCACTTATTATTTCACCAACCCAATCATAAAGAGCACCGATTTTGTTTGTATGTTATGTTTAGGGCACTACTCTCTCTTTCTTTCTCTATCTATCTATCTCTTTCTATCTATGTTTTGAGCACTGTATTTTTGAATATCCAAAGCACTTGTTTTTAATGTTCACCTCTCCCCGATCCCAAAAAAATCACGTTATAATCACGAAAATAGTACAACGGTTTCGAGCAACTGTGTATTAACTTCACCAACGAGAAGTTGCAACAATTCTTCAACCATCACATGTTCGTTTTGGAGCAAGAAGAGTACAAGAAGGAAGGTATTGAATGGGCCTTCATCGATTTCGGTATGGACTTGTTGGCCTGTATTGATTTGATTGAAAAGGTTCGTTTCGACGTTTACGGTTCTACGCAACGCTCTCTCGCTCTCTATTGAACAAATAGACATTTGCCTGCCATTCTATACATATTATTCCCTAAGCACTTCAGTTTTAAGTTTAAGCGTTCGACTCTATCTCTCTTTCTTTCCTTCTCTCTCTCTTCTGGGCAACCCATCCGATATAGATGAACCCGATTAGAGAACTTTACTTATACTATATATTTATATACTTGTTACAGCTATACTCTCTAGTCACACACACACACACACATCTACATATTTCGACTATGACCCAAACAAACGGGGACCAAATATGAAACGTTTTTAAGAAACTCACGTAACTAACACACATCTACTCATACAGACTTAATAACATATAACTAACCCGGCTTTATATACTTGTTTCGATAAAAAAAATCTAGTACAACGGTTTCGAACAATTGTGCATCAATTTCACTAACGAAAAACTGCAACAATTCTTCAACCATCACATGTTCGTTTTGGAACAAGAAGAATATCAACGCGAGGGCATCGAATGGACCTTCATTGATTTCGGCATGGATCTGCAAAATTGTATTGATTTGATTGAAAAGGTACAGGGGCCAAAAACTATCTCAATGACAGATATTGCCACAACTGACCACAATATATATCTATCTATATATAATACACAATTGCAAAAAGATCTACTTTCTAACAAAATAATCAGATATTATGCACTGCAAGAATTACTATAACCTAGTCACATAAGAACGCCTAAAGCCTTAAAACAAAAAACCAACCAACAACTAAATAGCACTAATATGCATTTAGCAAATGGGTAAGTTATATGTATATCTACTAATGTGTAATATATATATAAATGTAGTTTTAACTAGTCTAGTACTATCTATATGTTAAGCGTTATGTTGCTTCTGAAAAAAACTTGACTACTTTCAGTTTAATGCGAGCTTCCTACTAAACATTTTAATATAATGTTTGAGACAAAAACTAATTGCTGAATTTTAATTTGTTTATTATTGTTTAGCCCATGGGTATCCTGTCCATTCTTGAGGAAGAGTCTATGTTCCCCAAGGCCACCGATCAGACCTTCTCGGAGAAGTTGACCAACACCCATTTGGGCAAGTCAGCTCCATTCCAGAAGCCAAAGCCCCCAAAGCCCGGTCAGCAAGCAGCTCACTTCGCTATTGGCCATTATGCTGGTTGTGTGTCATATAACATCACCGGTTGGTTGGAGAAGAACAAGGATCCCTTGAACGACACCGTTGTCGATCAATTCAAGAAGTCGCAGAACAAGCTGCTTATCGAAATCTTCGCTGATCATCCAGGTCAGTCCGGTGGCGGTGAACAGGCCAAGGGTGGTCGTGGTAAGAAGGGTGGTGGCTTCGCCACTGTCTCGTCGGCCTACAAGGAGCAGTTGAACAGTTTGATGGCCATTCTGCGCTCGACACAGCCTCATTTCGTCCGTTGCATCATTCCCAATGAAATGAAACAGCCTGGCATGGTTGACGCTCACTTGGTTATGCACCAGCTGACTTGTAACGGTGTGCTTGAAGGTATTCGTATTTGCCGTAAAGGTTTCCCCAACAGAATGGTCTACCCCGATTTCAAGATGCGGTAAGTTTGACTTCAACTTTCAAACATAGTAAATAGACATACATACTATAAATACTTAGTTACATATACTTTAAGCATAGACAAACATATTTAGATACACTTACTTAGATACTCATAGCACACAATGGATTTTTGTTTTTAAGGGCACCAAATAATTCTTTAATTCTTTTAAGTAATGTATTATAAATAATTTTAACTTGAACTATTAAACTTTAGTTATATGATTCTGGCACCAGCTGTTATGGCAGCTGAAAAACTGCCTAAGAACGCTGCCACCAAGTGTTTGGAAGCCGTTGGACTGGACGCAGACTTGTATCGCATTGGTAACACCAAGGCACGCATACTTTCAAATATGTAGTACATTTTAGTGTAGTCGTCCACCAGTTCGTTCGTCCAAATATCCAATTGTATATCAACAATTCAATCTCTTTCTCTCTCTCTCGTATTCAAAACTCGCACTCCTCATGCACCAACGATGTTATCCATTTGTACCAGTTCTGTGTGTTCTAGTGCATTAATGCTATGATTATGATGTCATTCTGAGCAGAAAAAAAGCAGGTGTTGAGATGTCAATTATAAAAATGTTTAGTGTTAGCATGTATCTTTATCACACATACACACACACATAATATTTTTGTTGTTTATGTCTCACGAAATGAATGTGTATTTATGCAAAAACAGATACCAAATTTTGAACCCATTCGGCATTAAGGAGCTTTCTGATCCCAAGAAAGCATCCAAGGTCCTTATCGAATCAACTGAGCTGAATGACGATCTCTACCGTCTGGGTCATACCAAGGCATGAAACAACTTCCTTATTATATGCAATTGGCTTTTTCATATTCGAAATTCTTCAGTAATGAGTGGATGGCTCAACTTGTAGTATATTATATTTGTATTATTAATATTTATTTTGTGTAGTAAATGGGATGCCACAAAAAACGCCAACGCGATAGCATCTTCAATATTTGAAACACTAAATTACACACACACACACACAAACAATACCAAACAAATATGATAAACAAAATTTAGAGTGGTCCTTAAGTGTACAAAATGATCAACATTTCCATTTTGCAGCTATCAAATTCTGAGCCCAGGTGCTATTGTTGGCATCGATGATGCCAAGAAGTGTGGCGGCATATTATTGGAATCCACAGGATTAGATCCCGATATGTATCGCATTGGAAACACTAAGGCATAGTCGCGTTCCACACACGTTATATCAATTATGATTTTAGCTATGCATTTTGCGTACTTCCTACTTTTATTTATCTACTCCTCCAAGTAGTATTATAATTTTTCTCGAATCTCTTCTATCTAAATCCCGTACACTTGACGGATTTCACATAACTATATTCCGTATATACTATATATTTATATAGATACACTCTACAACAAACAATTTGCTCTTTAAAGTAGCAAACTATCTGCAAAAATATTTTTTGTGATTTGCAGTTTCCAAAATTTAATGGGCGCCCTTTCAGAAAGAGATACAAAACCTTGCTAGGGGCGCTATTCAGCACAACCACCACCACCAGCCCAACCCTTTTCCAATCCAATGAGATGCTTCCCTTTCTCTCTCTCTCTCTGCCACTCTCTCTCTCTCTACCACCAATACATCTACCTACACATACACACGTACAAAAAAAAAAAACTCCAAAATCCTATACCCGGTTGAGTTAAACACAAAACAATTGAAACCCTGTTCTTGAAAGTTCGAAAAGTAGTAGTTGATTTGATTATTTGTATGGTTCGACACTACTTATTAAGATCAAATGTCAATAACACTAGATATAAGCTAGTTATACTAATATCATACGTAAATAGTTATATAATGTAGTTTAAAAAACACACAGACACACCCATTTATTGTATTGAATTCATTTATGTTATGCACATATGAACATATAGCTACCAAATCCTGAGCCCTAAGGCTATTAAGGGTATTGATGATCCTAAGAAATGCACGAAAATCCTCATCGAATCGACTGAGTTGGTTGATGATCAATACCGTCTGGGTAACACAAAGGCACGATACATTTTTCTATCTTTCAAATACAAATACAATACAACAAACAAGCTCAATAACTTGCCTCCAAACAAAAACACTTCGTATATGGCTTCCAAACAGATGTCCAGACAACACAACACAAACACACCCAAACACACACACACACACTTGTATACGTTCACAGATCTCCTTAAAACTAAGCAAAAAACAAAAGGGTTTGATCTGAGTGTGTGTTGTGCGCATGTTTCTATCAATCAATTTCTCTATACTTTTTTTTTTGAAAAGCTGTACACGAAATCCAAATATAAAGGACATGCGTACTTTTCTATCCAATCCAGAAAACATATTTCAATCCACCACAAAACGAAACCTTTATGAAAAAAGGGCCCTATCCCAAAAATAAATTGGTATTATTTTTATTTGTAGAAGAATTAGTAAACTAGTAGTTTTAAATTTTTTAGTTTTAGTCTAACTAACAACCGTTTGAAATTGTATAACCAAAAATACACTTGACAACAAACAAACAATACCATTTAATACTACCCAACAACCCATACAGCTACAAGATCATGTGCCCAAAACTATTGCAAGGCGTTGACAAAGACAAAAAGGCCGCCGATATTATTATTAATTATCTCGATTTACCCGAAGATCAATACCGTCTGGGTAACACAAAGGTATATCCGAGACAATATACTCCAAACACGCACAATATGCTTGCATGCCAAAAAAAAAAAAAAGCTCATCAAAACACACGTTTGACTGTATAGAAATGGAACTATTTGGGAAGCTAGTTACTTTGGGCTATTAGTACATGGCACATAGGAACTAGTTACTTCAGTAGTTACACACTTGCAGTTCTATACACAAACTTTCACATACTCGACTTTAAGCACTCTTGAATGTTTTTTATGTTTCATCGAACTATAATTTCCATTATATATCATTGTCTAACTTAAGTGTTGTTTATTTTTGTATTTTATTTTTTGTTCGTTTTGTACCAAATCCATCCCCTATTCTATCCCAGTTCAACCTGTCGAAAAGTGTTTTTGAAGAATCGCTTTTGCTTAAAGCAAAAAAAAAAAAAAAAAAATGAACAAATTTTAAACTGATTTTTAAGACAGTTTAGAATGCTTAAAGCACGCGCTCATTCTTTGCAAAATGTAATAGACTTAGAGTAGAGATTAACCTATTTTATTTGGTGTTCCACAAAATCCACACCACTTGAAAAATAAATAGGTGTTCTTCCGTGCCGGTGTCCTGGGTCAAATGGAGGAGTTCCGTGATGAGCGTCTCGGCAAGATTATGTCCTGGATGCAAGCATGGGCTCGTGGTTACCTGTCCCGTCGTGGCTTCAAGAAGCTGCAGGAACAGCGTGTCGCCCTCAAGGTTGTCCAGCGTAATCTGCGCAAATACTTGCAGCTGCGTACCTGGCCCTGGTACAAACTGTGGCAGAAGATCAAGCCTCTGCTCAACGTCAGCCGCATTGAAGACGAAATTGCCGTAAGTACTGTATATATAGAAAACAATTTGAACAAAAACAAACTGGTGACTGCTGAGGTGAAATCTTAAGTGAAGAAGTTCAGAAATCTAAATTTTTTCTTGTTGATTTTAGTAGTTCTATACATAGAAACAAATGATAATTGAATTGTTGTTGGTTATGAACTTGGCTAACAGTTGCGTGTGACAATCATGTTATAGCCCTGGCACGTCCAAAACCCTTCAACTTAGGCTGCATTGTCGTATATAATTGGATCTGTGAGAGCAGCTGCAATGCGATCTTTTAATAGACATATAGACAGGCAATGTTTGCGAAAAATCGCATTGGAATTCTTTCGCTTAATTAAGCCAACTTAATGCCACTAACATGGCAAAAATACGATGATGACGACCACGCCCACAACTATTTAAATATCAAATAAAATCTTACACACGCAATCGAATTGATGATCGGAGCTGATCGACCTAAACCCAAAAATAGATGCTGTCATAATCGGCAAACACACAAATTTTGTTTTGCTTCAAGAGAAAAAGTAGCAATGATTTTGTTTTTTATAGTTTGCTGGAATTTCACGAAACGATTTACTGTGAACATATAATGTAATAATCGTGCCTATAAATTATGTACATATATATTGTAGTTTGTGCATTTGTACCATATGCTCGAGTACCAAGTATTTCTGGCTATATCTATAGCTCCATCTTGAATAGAGGCATAGAGGCTATTCTTGTACATATGCTGGCAGCTCAGAACTTTTTTAAGTGGCAAACAGTTGCCAATTAGCTTGCTAATTAAATAATAAAACTAAGGCGCCAGTTTTTCTACAGGGGGGATGGTAAATAATACGCATACGCTGCATTGGCTATACTCAAAAAATATTCAATGATGAGTAATAATAACCAAGCACCAGCTAATACTACATACAAAAACAGTTTAATTCATATATATGAGAATATGCAGTTATATGTATATTTATACATAAGCTTCATGTTAATTTCAATTGTGCGAGCGAGTCAGAAAGATATGTTCAACATATTTATATAAACATATAAAGTACACCTGCTGTTGGCCGCGCAAGTGCGAAATGATAGGCAACCAATGCGAATTGCCGAATTGCCGAATTATGAATTATGAAAATGTGTGTAGGCAATTACAGATGCCAGGGCGAACAGCTAGTTTTATTGCCAAAAGGCAAACGATCGTGTGCACAGTGCAATCGCAGGCAGGCAGCCATTCCAGTTGGTTTATTTAACCAAGTCGCAAGCAAACGAACAACCGAACGAAAGTCTAAATACAATATACAAACAGATATATATATACCTTAAGTATCTGAATTGATTAATCAATCAATTCACTCATATTATATCGAGTGTTAAATGGCTGACGAAAAGAAAGCGAAAAAAACGAAAAAAGCTGCAGAGGCAGCACCAGCTGACGCAGCACCAGCACCAGAGGAGACAGCTCCACCAGCAGAGCCTGCTCCAGATAGTGTAGAACCTGCTCCTGCACCAGTTGAGCCAGCTAGTGTAGAACAGCCAGAAGCACCAGTAGCAGCAGCACCTGCATCAGAAAGTGTAGCATTTAGTAATCCAACAACTGCTTCCAATGACTTACAGCGTCTTGAGGAGAAGGCCAAGAAGGCTGAGGAACTGCATGCCGCTGAAGTGAAAGTACGCAAGGAATTGGAGGTGCTCAACGCCAAATTGTTGGCTGAGAAGACCGCTCTGTTGGACTCTCTGTCCGGCGAGAAGGGTCAGCTGCAGGACTTCCAGGAACGCAACGCCAAGTTGACTGCCCAGAAGAACGATTGCGAGAACCAGCTGCGCGTAAGTACCATCATCAACATCAACACAAAAATAACCCCAATTAGCAACCAAGCAAATCCCCGCACGGCTACAAAAAATTTATCAAGTGCAATCAGGCGTTTCAGGCTATTTCGAGAGAGATTCGCGAGCTGATTCGATGTGCGCACTTGGCTAAATTTAGCCCTATGATCGATGATGAACACCCACTCTATATATATATTTATGTGTTTGTATTTGGTTATTTTTTTTATCGATAGGATATCCAAGAGCGCCTGACTCAGGAGGAAGATGCCCGCAACCAGCTGTTCCAGCAGAAGAAGAAGGCCGACCAAGAGATCTCAGGCCTGAAGAAGGACATCGAAGATATGGAGCTAAACATCCAGAAGGCCGAGCAAGACAAGGCCACCAAGGATCACCAGATCCGCAACTTGAACGACGAGATCGCCCACCAGGATGAGCTCATCAACAAGTTGAACAAGGAGAAGAAGATGCAGGGCGAGAGCAACCAGAAGACTGGTGAGGAACTGCAGGCCGCCGAAGATAAGATCAATCACTTGAACAAGGTGAAGGCCAAGCTCGAGCAGACTCTCGATGAGCTCGAGGACTCACTTGAGCGCGAGAAGAAGGTGCGTGGTGATGTTGAGAAGGGCAAGCGCAAGGTTGAGGGTGACCTCAAGCTGACCCAGGAGGCTGTTGCCGATCTGGAGCGCAACAAGAAGGAATTGGAGCAGGCCATCCAGCGTAAGGACAAGGAACTGTCTTCCATCACCGCCAAGCTCGAAGACGAGCAGGTCGTTGTTGGCAAGCACCAGCGCCAGATCAAGGAACTGCAGGCTCGCATTGAAGAGCTCGAGGAAGAAGTCGAGGCCGAGCGTCAAGCCCGCGCCAAGGCTGAGAAGCAGCGCGCCGATTTGGCCCGTGAACTCGAGGAATTGGGCGAGCGTCTGGAAGAGGCTGGCGGTGCCACCTCTGCCCAGATTGAGCTCAACAAGAAGCGTGAGGCTGAGCTGAGCAAGCTGCGTCGCGATCTTGAGGAAGCCAACATCCAGCACGAATCAACCCTGGCTAACCTGCGCAAGAAGCACAACGATGCCGTCGCCGAGATGGCTGAACAGGTTGACCAGCTCAACAAACTGAAGGCCAAGTAAGTAAAAATTAATATCTATTTGTATATAGAACTCGCTAGCTATTTCAGATGCCACAAAAACAGTCCGAGGGATCCTACCAAAGATGTTAAGATAATTTCACTGTATATAACTGATCTATTTTGTTGTAATCTAGGGCCGAGCACGATCGTCAGACTTGCCATAATGAGTTGAATCAAACTCGTACCGCTTGCGATCAGTTGGCACGCGATAAGGTAATATGTCGGACATACTGCAACTGGATCGCTGAACTCTCTCTCTAACTGATATCGAGATCTCGATCTATGTGGCAGTTATGTGCCTACACATATACACCTAACTAAACACACACACACAAACACATACGCACATACAAACACAAAAGCATGTGCAACAAACATACGAGTACAACTGTGTGTATGTTTATGTCTCTCTCTCTCCCAAATTGAAAGTAAAAGATGTATTTAAGTGTAAAGGATTTCGATACATGGACGCTCTCAACTCTTGCTCGCTTCTCGCCTTATTTGCTCTGTCTACTGTATATTCCCAAAACAGATTGTAACCCCTGAAACTAACCCCACATATATCAACTCTATCTTATGTTATCTAATCCAGGGCTGAGAAGGAGAAGAACGACTACTACGGCCAGCTGAACGATCTGCGTGCCGGTGTCGACCACATTACCAACGAGAAGGTATACAATATGATTTTATTCGACTGCGAGTCGCTGCTGTAAATTATATGCTGAACGTTTAATTTTGCTCCGAAACTTTGTATATTTTCTTCTGGTAGAAGTCACGACAAAACCCAAAAACTAAAACGACCCATTGTAAAAAAAAAATCTAAAGTGTTTTGCCTGCTTTTAATATACCCCTTTACTAATGCTGTACATTGCTTACACGAAAAAAAAACAAATGCCACAAAGAACCTGCAACCTGGAAGAATTATGAATCCTTGACTTATCCTTAAATTCATTTTTTGGTGTACATCAGGCTGCACAGGAGAAGATTGCCAAGCAGTTGGCTCACACCCTCAACGAGGTCCAGTCCAAATTGGATGAGACCAACAGGACCCTGAACGACTTCGATGCCAGCAAGAAGAAGCTGTCCATTGAGAACTCCGACCTGCTTCGCCAGTTGGAGGAAGCCGAATCTCAGGTGTCTCAGCTGTCCAAGATCAAGATCTCCTTGACCACACAGTTGGAGGATACCAAGCGTCTGGCCGATGAGGAGGGTCGCGAACGCGCTACTCTTTTGGGCAAGTTCCGCAACTTGGAGCACGACCTCGACAACTTGCGTGAGCAGGTTGAGGAGGAGGCTGAGGGCAAGGCTGATCTGCAGCGTCAACTCAGCAAGGCTAACGCCGAGTCCCAGATCTGGCGCAGCAAGTACGAGTCCGATGGTGTTGCCCGCTCCGAGGAGTTGGAGGAAGCCAAGAGGAAGCTGCAGGCTCGTCTTGCCGAGGCTGAGGAGACCATTGAGTCCCTAAACCAGAAGTGCATTGGCCTGGAGAAGACCAAGCAGCGTCTGTCCACCGAAGTCGAAGACTTGCAGCTGGAGGTCGACCGTGCCAACGCAATTGCCAACGCTGCCGAGAAGAAGCAGAAGGCCTTCGACAAGATCATTGGCGAATGGAAGCTCAAGGTTGATGATTTGGCCGCTGAGTTGGATGCCTCCCAGAAGGAGTGCCGCAACTACTCCACCGAGTTGTTCCGTCTTAAGGGTGCCTACGAAGAGGGCCAGGAGCAGCTTGAGGCTGTGCGTCGTGAGAACAAGAACTTGGCTGATGAGGTCAAGGATCTGCTCGACCAGATCGGTGAGGGTGGCCGCAACATCCATGAGATCGAGAAGGCACGCAAGCGCCTCGAAGCCGAAAAGGATGAGCTCCAGGCTGCTCTTGAGGAAGCTGAGGCTGCTCTTGAACAGGAAGAGAACAAGGTTCTGCGCGCTCAGTTGGAGCTGTCGCAGGTGCGCCAGGAAATTGATCGTCGCATCCAGGAGAAGGAAGAGGAATTCGAGAACACCCGCAAGAACCACCAGCGCGCACTCGACTCCATGCAAGCATCCCTCGAAGCCGAGGCCAAGGGCAAGGCTGAGGCACTGCGCATGAAGAAGAAGTTGGAAGCCGACATCAACGAGTTGGAGATTGCTCTGGATCATGCCAACAAGGTAATTTTACAATAGCAGCAATCACCGTTTTTCAGCAAAACTAAACTCGTGTTTTTTCCCATACTTAGGCTAACGCCGAGGCCCAGAAGAACATCAAGCGCTACCAACAACAGCTCAAGGACATTCAGACCGCCCTTGAGGAAGAACAGAGAGCCCGCGATGATGCCCGTGAACAGCTGGGTATCTCCGAGCGTCGTGCCAACGCTCTGCAGAACGAACTGGAAGAGTCCCGTACTCTGCTGGAGCAGGCCGATCGTGGTCGTCGCCAGGCCGAACAGGAACTGGCCGATGCTCACGAGCAGCTGAACGAAGTTTCTGCCCAGAACGCTTCCATCTCTGCTGCCAAGAGGAAACTGGAGTCCGAGCTGCAGACCCTGCACTCCGATCTGGATGAGCTGCTCAACGAAGCCAAGAACTCCGAAGAGAAGGCCAAGAAGGCTATGGTTGATGCCGCACGCCTGGCCGATGAGCTCCGCGCTGAGCAGGATCATGCCCAGACTCAGGAGAAATTGAGGAAGGCCCTCGAGCAGCAGATCAAGGAACTGCAGGTGCGTCTGGATGAGGCTGAGGCCAACGCCCTCAAGGGCGGCAAGAAGGCTATCCAGAAATTGGAGCAGCGCGTCCGCGAGCTCGAGAACGAGCTGGACGGTGAGCAAAGGAGACACGCCGATGCCCAGAAGAACTTGCGCAAGTCCGAGCGTCGCGTCAAGGAGTTGAGCTTCCAGTCTGAGGAGGATCGCAAGAACCACGAACGCATGCAGGATCTGGTTGACAAACTGCAACAGAAGATCAAGACATACAAGAGGCAGATTGAGGAGGCAGAGGAAATCGCCGCCCTCAACTTGGCCAAATTCCGTAAGGCCCAGCAGGAGCTCGAGGAAGCCGAGGAGCGTGCCGATCTGGCTGAACAGGCCATTAGCAAATTCCGTGCCAAGGGACGTGCCGGTTCTGTCGGTCGTGGTGCCAGCCCAGCGGTAAGTACCCTGCCCCTAAATACCCTGCACTTCTTTCCACTCATTTATCTCGCAGCAAAAACAAAAAATTAAAAAAAAACACACACACAGCTACCATCTTGGCTTACTATTAACGCAATAGTACTCCGATATATCAAATCTCAGTATAGTTTATTTAATTAAATCTGCCTCTATATATATTTACTGTATATATATATTCTTCCCTTTCATATATATTTTCGGGTCGCGATCTGCTTCTTCACACCTCACCTCTACAGTAAATAAATATCAACAACAAATTTAAAAGAACAATTTGAGGCACTACCATAAAAACTGAAAAATCACTATAAAAGCAACAAAAAAATTAAGATATTATTGTTCAATTATATGTAAAGGAAAATGAAGTAATGAGAGAACAAAAACATGCAAAGAGAATTATAGCTTTTAAGAATTAATATATATACAATAATAATAATAATATATAGATGCATCATACGACATTCGGTAGAACAGAGAATTGTAATTAGAGGCAACCACAAAACTACTTACGCACCTGGGCGAAGCGAAATGTAAATCTAAATCAATCAAACAACATTAAAAAAAAAAACAAATACTAATTTCAACAAGAAAGATAAATGAAAGATGATCGAAGCAATCGTACCAACCAATAATGCGTTCATTTTGAATATTTTTTATTAAAAAACAACTACTACTCTATGAAGATCAACAGCAAGTAAATGAATATTAATCAAGCAATCAATCAATCGACTTTGCTTTTTCTACAAAAACATTACTGCATACAATATATATTTACAAAAACTATTCTTCCACTATATTATTAAAAAAAAACAAAAAACAAACAAAAATATGTATTTGTACATGTGTACTGCAGCCTACAGCGTCAAGGGGTGGCCGCTAGAGCACGCTGGAGCAGTAGAAACTTTCTTGATAACATTTGTAAGTGGTGACTCCCACACTCAAAATTCAGTTGTGGGCCACGATCCCATCGTTCTTGTTCTCATTTTCGTTCTTTTTGCGTCTTGTCTTGTGTGTCAATTTGTTGGAAAAAAAAAACTTCTGCTTCCCGAAGGACACATTAAACAACATGCACACACTCAAACAGCAACTCTTCCAAAACCCAAAACTCATACTCAGCAATCAGCATTTCTTTAGTGAGTCGCTTTCATTTCGTGCGCTCTCGTGTTATACATTTCCCCCACGTCTCGAGCATTTACGTCATTGCGTTGCTCACGCTCAAATCGTACACAGTTATTTCTTCCCGTTGTCAAACCTGCGACAAGGCGCAGGCACCCTCTCTTTCTCTCCCACAAAAAAAAGCTTGCTCGTTAAAGTGTGCAAGTCAAACGTCTCAACGAACTTTTTAGTGACTCGTCTACCCAACCTTGCATGCTCTGCTTATCATTTAAGATCATTTTTGATTCTTTACTATATGCATATTTAAAAACTTTATTTTCTCTATACTTTTTTTCTGTAGCCCCGTGGTACATCCGTTAGGCCACAATTCGACGGATTGGCTTTCCCACCAAGATTCGACCTTGCTCCTGAAAACGAATTCTAAATGCCATTTCATTTTTTAATTTATTTTAAATGATATTTCATAATGATTATGTTTATGATTTAAAACTTAATTTCTTAATTTAAACAAAATAATAAATCTATAACAAAATATATACCAAAACGACGGGAGGCAAAATGCACTTAGGCAAAAAACAGCAACATCTACTAAGAAATCTATATAATCCGGGCCCCAAAAAATGATGGTCAATGAAACCCGGTTAAAAAAAAACGTACCAATCAAACATCTAAAAACAACAACATCGATCAACATACATATGTTCTTTGTGCGGGGGTGTTGGTAGCAGCTTTGTAATAGCGACATTTGCTTTCGGACATTTCTCGTGACCTGTAATTGTATTTATATATTTTTATACAACTTTCAAAACGCATTCAAAACCAACAAACAAACATTACTATGCATTACAACAACAAAATAAGCCCCGTCAATAAAAATAAGGCCCAACAGTAAATGTCTATCAAGGAAATGTCGCAGTTATCGAACTGTGTATATGTATTTTTATTAAATTGTATACCCAGATCTACTTACCAGACATACAACAAACAGACAGAAAGACAGACACACACTCGCTGCACTTTGCGCTTATGTTTATGTTCAATTTATTATTCTTATCAACACACATTATAAGAATAGATCAAAACAACAACAAAAAAAGTATACAAAAAAGGAACAAAATAAATGTAAATCAATTTAAAAAAAAAAAAACTATTCCTACAATTGTTTTAATTAAAACCTGTCATATTCAATATGATATTTATCCTATTTTCCTGCTCCCGGAGCTCTTGAATTGGGCTCTATGCGTAACAGTTGCTTGTGCTGTCCAATAATATGCTCAATATGATTGCATTCCCTTAACTGACCCTTGAACTGATCAAGGGTCTCGTAAAGTACTGGATAAAGGGCAGGCAGTAGTCCATGATCCAATGTGGGAAACAGATGATGCAGCACATGATCGCCAAAGTGTGTGAGCACGAGGAACTGTGACCCCTTCAAATCTCCACGATCAATGATGGTATCCACCTGAAACAGACCCCAGTCACGATCCTCACGATTCGCATCGCCTTCGTGATAGATTTCCGGGTCATGATGGGCCGCATTCAGCCCGATTACGCAAAAGGCAAAGCTGGCAATCGACGTCATCGACAACCATTGGCGCAAGCAAAATATCACACTAGCTGTACCTCCCGATCCAAAGTACATGACCAGGGGTATGGAGAGTGGCAACAGATCGTGCCAGTACATAATATTTGTGTGGCGCAGCGAATAGAAAATACTATAAATTAAATTGATTAACATCTTAACACAGAAAGAAATAATCAAACTGATCTACCCACCGTGTGCCAACTTGCATAAAGAATGCAATCGCGTAGGCAATTGGTTCTGTTATCCATGTTACGTAGCGCATCATTTGGCTCTTGATATGTGGATTGGGAACCCAACAGAGCAATGGCTCAAACATGCTAAGCTCCAGATCCATGTAAGAGTTGGGATAGATGTGATGCGATAGGGCGTGTGAGATGCGCCATGAGCAAAAGTTCATCGTCCCCAGATTGAAGGTGTACATCTGCCAATTGTCGCGACGATGAAAATAGTTGTGTGAAACAATCACAGTCCAACACAGGGCAATGCCAGCAAGGACCAAAGCCAACAGGCTATCAAATCTGGCGCTGGCCACAGCAAATAAATATGTCGACAACACCAGACCCAAATGGATCATCTAACAAATAATCGGTTGATAAGTCAAAAATCAAACTTGTTTTCAGTTGACTTACATCACTTTTTCGTTTAGGACTCTTATCAATAGATTTTAGCTGTTGACGCACTCGCTCTTTCAACGTCTTGTAAAAGCCATCCTCGTGCAGAGTCAGCGTATAAATGCGAGGCTTTTCCGCATCCTTCACCTTGAACTTGGCAAGCATTTTCTCGGGCACCGTTGTCAGATGATGTGCTTCAAAGGCTTCCGTTATATCGGTGCCTTTTGTTTCGCGTATCCAGAACGTGCCACCCGGATGCTTGTCAATGAACTCCGTTAAATCATAGATTTCGTTGTGTATACGCCAAAGTCCTTCGGCTTCATCGTCCATCCTTTTACCCTTTTGCCAGCTATCGACGGTGACCAAAGATGAATTCCTATACGTTGGAAATTTGGTGGCAATGCCACTCTTTTTCCACGTCTCAATCACCATTCTGTTTGAATCCTTAAAGGACTTCCTTGTTATTAACAAATATAACCTACGACGAACTAACTTCAATGCATACTAAACGCCAGACTTTAAATAGATGAGGGAATAATCAAAAATATTTTCATTTTGATAGCTGATACGCGACGCATTATCAGTCTCAACCCCGTATACATACATACCAGTACTGTGAACCCAATCATTGAGCGAAAGCATCGTCTCCTACAAACGTGACAGTCGGCATTTTGCATTATCAGTTTCCCGGGGAAGTGTGAGTGGATTTTTTTTCTTTATACTTAAAAATAAATAAGAATATTTATAGTGGTTCTATACTAAATACCAAGAAACCTAAAAATGATTAGTTATAAAACTGGTTGATCATTGAAATAGAATACCAGGTCCTACCCTAAAAAAAAATGTATGGCTCTGCAAGATCTAACTTTAAATACTCGAGTAATGGCTATTTTGCCGCCGTGCATTTGCATTTTGTTTTAAAGACGCGAAACATATTGATAAGAGGGCAATCCGCAAACAAAAAATTAAAAAACAAACGCTTAATAAGCTCAAAGCTTTTTATACAATCGTTGAGCTTTTGATGAGCATTCGAGTGGCGCGAGTCACAAACAGAGCAAGCGAGTTCAGTAGGCGTTCTATAAACAAAGCAATCAAGTGGGGTCTGCGGTCAAATAGACCGGTTATTTTAGTCTTGGACTTGGACTTAAATTAACATTCTGTAATTAAGCGATAGAATAGAAGTATTAAGCTATTATCACTGGACGTAGAACAAGACACTTAATGGCACCCAATGCTGAATTAGAAACCTGGCGTGTCTCGGGCATATCACGAACATATCCCAGCTATCGCAAACAGTGGCCGATTAGTGATGAGAGGCAAGTATTTGAGATAAACTTTAGTATAAGTTGTAGTATTAACGGCTATTTTAGCTGGCTAGAAGGCAAACACAAAGACGACGAAGCCGAGGGCCTGTGGCGCATTAAAGATAAACTCTACGACTTGACGGACTTTGCCCAGCGACATCCAGGCGGCGCCTTTTGGATCAAGTGCACCAAGGGCACCGATATAACCGAACCATTCGAATCCCATCACATCGAAGAACACGCGTCTCGCTTACTCAGCAAATTCGAGGTGCGAAATGCAAAACAGCCGAGAAATTATAAATTTACACTTGAGGAGAATGGTTTCTACATGACACTCAAACGACGCGTAAGGGAAAAGTTGCAAAAAATAAAATATCGACCGACGCGGAAAACAGATGTAAGTAGATGGATGATATATGTTATTTACTTCTAAGTGGATTTCTCCTTTTATCCCCCAGATACTTCATACGTGCATACTGATCTCGGTTCTGCTCTTCAGCTGGGCAGGCACTGCGGCAAATTCCATGATATTGAGAGCTCTGGCGGGTCTCTCACTTTGTTGGTTGGCCACCTCAGCCCACAATTATTTCCATCAGCGCGATAATTGGCGCATGTATAGCTTTAATCTATTGCTATTGAACTTTAGCAATTGGCGCATTTCACACGCACTCTCTCACCATGTCTATCCTAATACTCTGCATGATCTCGAGATGTCATTGTTTGAACCCTTTTTGTGCTGGATACCAAACAAACATTATGCTAATAAAACACAGAGAATAATCTCCGTATTGATCTCACCCTTTATCTATGTTGTCGTAAGTCTGGTGCAGTTCACACAACGGTAAGTTATATATATCCTTAACTTACTAAGTAAGACTAAAAGACTTTCTTTATTCTCCAGCCTCGTTCACTCGTTGATCAAAAGAAATGTTATGTATTGGCATGATATTTTGGGCTTCAGTCTACCTCTCTTTCTTTATGTCACAACAAATGTGGATTTCTTGTCTGCCATAATTAGTTGGATGATCATAGTGGGCATGGGCAGCTTTATCTTTGGCTTCATTGGAGTGACGGCAGCTCATCATGATCCTCGGATTTATCATGATGGTGATGCGCCCCGTGCTGATCGCGATTGGGGTCTCTTTCAACTGGATACGATCATCGATCGTGGTGATATTAAATGGTCGGATCTATTGGTGCTTACCCATTTTGGAGAACACGCACTGCATCATATGTTTCCGACATTGGATCATGGTATACTTAAGCAGCTAAATCCAGAACTCCAGCAGACCCTGCGAGAATTCAAATGTGAATTACGAGAAATCAATCATTGGGGTCACATCATGGGGCAGAGTCAACAATTGCTTCGAACGCAAACAAATCCAATGCCACCCGGTAGCAAAAAGTTAAAATAGATTAATTGGTGATATTATTGGTGTTTGTCTAAGGCCTGATATGGCCTGTATGTGATTTTGTGCTTTTGCGTGTATGTAAGTAATAAAATTAATTCCAAAACAATAAAATATATTTTTAATTTCTCTTAATCAGCTGCGGACTTCTCTTAGTTCCAATGGAAGTCTTCAAAAGCTTTAAATGAAAGAGCATAACCTTTTCTAAATAAATAAATTCTAAAACACTATCAAGAGAAAGAACAAAACACACATTTTCAAATGTAAGAAAGCTTAAATAAATAAAAATCTTTGTGCTGAATCATTGTGAGACTATAGAACAGCGTTTGAAATAAAAGTCTTAACGATCGTTAATGGCATTCTACACACGAACGATCGAGTCACCAACAAAATGCCTTATCGAAGTCTAAATACCCTGTAACCGGCATTTTTCACCATTAAAAACATTTTATTGCAATACAATAGATATGTTTAATATGTGTTTGTAATGTTTAAGTAGACTACCCTGCGAGTGGAGTTTTCGATAAGCAGCTAAAAAGACTGTGCAGCGATAAGCGTTGGCTTTTTATTGTAAATAGTATATAAATAGAACGATTTAAATATTCAAATTTTTATTCAAAAATAGTCGTCAAACAACTTGGTTGGCTTCAGATTGAGTTTAACTTGGTTCTGCCTGCTTTTGGTGCAGCCACTTGCTTGGGTCAAGATTTAAATCTTAATATTAATTATGTGTCATTGAAATGAATAAGAGCCCAAACTATAATACAAACTTCTTGAATCTCTTCAGCATTAGTTTCTGATTTTAATGTTTGTTTCTTAGCATTTTTGTCAGTTGTATTTGATAAGCATCTACTTTGCTTATCTGCCAAAAAATTATTTTGTAATCAGGATGAGCATAAGATAAAAGATAAAATTTTTATGTTCATCTTATCTGTGGTGTGCTGGAAATAAAAGCGGGTTGACAGATCCACACGGAGTTCAGTCGATCAAATACATAATGGTTAAACAAGTTGCAGTTTTGGGTACATTGCTTTTTTTGGCGTTTCAATCCTCGCCGGTTGATAGTGCCAATATCTTGGGGCTCTTCAGCACATTTAGTCCCTCGCATTTAATTGTGCACATGTCAATGATGAAGACGCTCGCAGATCGTGGACACAATATCACATTTGTGACAGCTATTAAGCCCAAATATGCGCCACATGAGAATATAACTGTGATTTTGGCACCAACAACGGAAGAAACTGCAGCTAAAATTGGTAAATTTTGGGAGAATTCATCGAAGGAGATGAGATCAGCGACTATGACGATTTACGACTTGATCATAAGATCACCACAATTGTTGGATAGCCAATTTGAGTTTATAATGCACCCCAATGTCAAAGCCATCTATGAAAAACCTCAGGTGAAATTCGATCTAATTTTCATTGGCATCATGTTCAATGACTTTCAATTGGGCGTGGCAGCCAAATTGGGCATACCCGCTATCATGAGTTGGGTAGGTATTCCGACTGTTTTTGACGACGATCTAGTCGGTAATATCTACGATCCCTCCTATGTGCCAAGTATCAGTATAAACAAGGATAAGAGCGAGAAAACTCTAAATTTTGGTTTGCGTTTGCGTAACTTTGGCGACTGGCTTTTCTTCAAGGGCGTTGCCTTGGTTTTGGACTTCCACATGAATAACTATTACAAGTGAGTAGAAAGATTAACAAATCGAGAGATTTCATTAAACATTTAGTCTTCATCTTGCAGCCTTGCTTTTGGTCAGGATCAAAACTTTCCCTCTTATAACGATATGAGGCGTAAGATCTCCTTGCTCTTCTACAATTATCACTCACACAGCGAGGGTCCAGTGCGTCCCACAGTGCCGCAATCCATTGAAATTGGTGGAGTACAGATTAAGGATCAGCCAGATCCGTTGCCCAAAGAGCTCGATGAGTGTCTGGGCAATGCCACTCAAGGTGCCATCTTTTTCAGTCTGGGCACAAATATCAAAGGATCCTTTTTCGAACCTCACATTGTAAAGGCCATCTACAATGTGCTGTCACGGCAGCCAATGCGAGTCATATGGCTATGGGACGATTTGGCTAATAAGCCAGGTGATGCTGCAAATATATATTTTCACAATTGGTTGCCACAGGATGACATACTTGCCCATCCGAATGTTAAGCTGTTCATAACCCATGCCGGCAAAGGTGGCATTGCGGAGGCTCAATATCATGGCGTTCCCATGTTGGCTTTGCCCGTTTTCTTGGATCAGCCAAGTAACGCAGAGAGAATGGTTAAATCTGGCTTTGGACTGAGTCTTGACTTGCTCACGCTAACCGAGCAGAGCTTCGAGCAGGGCATACAGCAGGTTCTAACTAATCCTGAGTATTTGGAGAATGTGCAAAAGCTCTCAGCACTTTATCGTGATCGTCCATTGACGGCTCGTCAATCGGTCATCTTCTGGTCGGAGTATGTGATGCGGCACAATGGTGCCTATCATTTGCAGAGTCCTTTGCTGCACATGAACTTTGTGACACGCAACAATCTTGATGTTTATGCTGTTGTTCTGCTCATTTTTGGCAGCTTTTTGTTGCTCTTACGTCTCGTGGTGAGACAGCTGCATCGATTAGTGCGCCCAAGGCAAGACAAGGTCAAGAAATGTTAGCCACCTCTAAACATGTTGTAGTTGATTAACCAATTGAATAGACTGCACCCATTACGCATACGACGCGTGAGATGACTTCAATTTGTGTGCCAGTGTGTGTGTGTTTTGTTTTTTTTTTTTTGTACAAACCATATAAGTATCAACAAGTTGCCAACACTCGCATCGACTATTAATAGTCGAATTTTTCTCTTCCTCGCTCTTTCTCTCTCTTTCTGTCTTTCTACGTGCATTTACACTGCGAATACTTTTGTTAATCTAAAAAAAAATAAATAATGATTAATATTTAAACTCTTCAAACATTTTGTATTATCTCAAGATAAGCAGCAATATATAAATTTGTACAAACCAAGATATGAGAAGTTTTTGTTATATTTACATATTTACTTTTATTGAAGAAGTAGAAGCTTTTTCTCAGTGTACTGTCATGTTGGTTCTAGGTGTCTCGTATCTCTCCAAGCGATACTCGGAATAGTTTCGAGCGCTTCAGTGTCGCCGTTGCCTTCGAAACGCGTAAATCGAATGTGCAAGCACGCTTGTTTAGCTGGTTAAGTGTTTTTTGTACGAAATTGTTGTTCTCTAGTATTTAATATGAACTTTTAATTTGTGGCTATGTAAAAAAAACAACATTTCTGCTTGATTATAGTATACGCTCGTATGTCTATGCTGGCGTATTTGTAGTTATGCCCTGCAAATCAAGTATTTATACCATATATGTATAATTGATAGTTTGTCTAAAATAAATAATTACTCTGTTAGTGTTCTGTTTGTATGCAAAGTGCATGAATTCAATTCAAAATGTTTATTAATTGCTAGCTGAAACATCTTAACTACATGCATCAATATCAACCCAAACATAATTATTTCATCAATTGCTTTGTGCATTTGCGTGATAACTTTTTACTATTAAATGTTATTGCGCTAAGTTCGTTTGTCTCGAAATTCAAGTAGTTAATAGAAATACATAACAAAAACTCGTCTATTATGTATATAGGAAAACCGTTTACCGAACGCAACGTCTGACGATAACGTAGCCGGCAGTTTAAGTTTTTATCAGCGCTAAATCGAGCGCTTATCAGTTTGGCCAGTTTGTTAGTAGCTCACATAAAGAGCCCTCAACAGCAAAAAGTACCATTCAGTTACACTTTGTACTTCGCTGTGTGTAGAAGAAAAGGAGCATGTCACAAACGAAGGAATTTTTAACATCCTGCCTCTTGCTGGCATTCTTTGCCAGCCAAACTGTGCCTGTGGAGAGTGCAAATATTTTGGGTGTCTTCACCAGTCACAGTCCATCGCATCTAATCATTCACATGTCCGAGATGAAAGCACTGGCGGTGGCGGGTCACAATGTAACTGTTGTTTGCACATCGGTGCCAAAAGTAACGCACGAGAGCATCAAACATATTGTGATACCACTGAGCGAGGAGGAGGAGAAGCAACTGCATGCTGGCATGACTGAAATGGCCAAGGAGAAGCCGTCATTGGTGGCCACAATCAGGAACCTTTTCGGTTCGCTATCCATGCTTATTGACAAGCAGGCAGATGTGCTGGAGGATAAACGCTTTACAAATCTCTACAAGAACAAGGGCAATAAATTTGATGCAGTTGTCGTTGGGTTTTTCTTCAACAACTATCAAGTTGGTTTGGGCTCTCTCTTCAACTGTCCCATTATTGTGAGCTGGCCGGGGGCACCAACCTCTCATATTGATGAAGTCATGGGCAATCCCGAACTGATTGCCTCAGTGCCAAACATGAATGTTGCTGTTGCCGCCGGAAAACCCATGAACTTTCAGCAGCGTCTGACCAACTACTTTAGCACGAAATTTTTCAGTCTAATATCATTATTTTTAGAGTTTAGAAATGTTGAATATTACGAGTAAGTAGCCATGATATCAGCTTTAATTGTTTTCTAATCGTTTTCTTGATTGCAGGCGACTATGGGGCAAGGTTCCGAATATGATGAGCTATGAGAAAGCAAAGAAAAATGTTTCATTGGCGTTCTGCAACAGTCATGCGATAAGCGAGGGTCCCATTAGGCCCAATGTGCCCGGTATCATTGAGATTGGTGGCATTCAGATTAAGGACAAGCCCGATCCATTGCCACAGGATATACAGGAGTTTTTGGATAACGCCAAGAATGGCGCTATTCTTTTCAGTTTGGGCAGCAATCTAAAGAGCGAACACGTATCGCCCGAGATCACAAAGAAGATCTTTAAAACGCTCTCCGGCCTAAAGCAGCAAGTGATCTGGAAGTGGGAGGATCCAAAAAATACACCAGGCAAATCGGCAAACATGCTCTACAAGAAATGGCTGCCTCAGGATGATATCTTAGCCCATCCCAATGTCAAACTCTTTATAACACATGCAGGCAAGGGTGGCATGGCTGAGTCTTTGTACCATGGCAAGCCCATGTTGGCGCTTCCAGTCTTTGCCGATCAGCCAGGAAATGCTGACAAGTTGGTTCAATCAGGCTATGGACTACGAGTCGATCTTTTTACCCTGGAGGTGGAAGAGTTTGGGGCGGCCATCAAAGAGCTAATCAAGAATCAAAGCTATACCAAAAAGGTGCAATCATTTTCGAAACTCTATCGCGATCGTCCGATGACAGCTAAGGAATCGGTTGTCTATTGGGTTAACTATGTGTTGCGTCATCATGGTGCTCCTCATATGCAAAGTCCACTAGTCCACATGAACTTTATTGCCAGCAACAATGTGGATGTCTATGCATTACTAGCTGCTGTCCTTATCATTTCCATACTGATCAGCATTGCTGTGCTGAAGTTCTGCTGGAGGAAATGTTGTGGTGGCAAAGGCAAGCCACAAAAGTCTGCACAAAAATCAAAGGTCAAGAAGAACTAATGCTATTTCGAAAAGACAAAACGAATTAATCGATTTATTTTTTTTGTATATATCTGAGAACTTAGCAATAAATTTCAAATTTTTAAAATCTTTAAATATTGTTTATCAAGGCTTACGAGTTAAACCAGGAGCCCCTTTGTGACCTTAGCTTCTTTTCATTGAGTCCAATTGGGGCGCCGGCTAACTTTAGTTAGCTGTTGCAATCTTAATAACAATAATAACAAAAACAAATATACAAATACTGCAATGATGCGTCAATTTCTGCTGACTCTCACCAATGGAGGTCGAAGAATGAGATTTATCGGTTGTCGCCTGTTGAGCCGCCTTATTGGACGCGATCTGGTTAGACTATTTGCCAGCCGATTTCTGTGACGGTCTAGTCTTTCATCGTAGCGACACGAGTGCTGGTTAATCTCATCGAAAACCGTTGCCAGTTTCAATTCTCTGTGCAGCGTTGTGGCAAAGGTGAGCCTAAGAGTGTAGCAAACGTTGGTCGGTTTGTTGCTATTGATACCAATGTTCCAACGCCTGCCCATTCCGCAACTTTTGTAGCACAGTTCTGGATGCCGTCGGCTACGTCGTGTTCGCATCGGGACCTGTGGGTGACACAAACGTCATCGGCAAATGTGGCTAGCATTGATGTCTCGTAAAGGCATTCATCTGGCTGTGGCATGTCGTGGCTATACAGACAGTAAAGCAGGGGGCCAAGAACATTTCAGCTGCCAAATAATCAACTATTTAACAAATTTTTGAACACATTCACAAGACCCCGACAGAGCTTGCCGATTTTATAAACAATTTTTAGATGATTTCGAGCAATAAGTACCAAGCGAACAGAAATCAGCAGCAAGTGGATGATTTTCAGAACAAAAAAAACAGTTGCATACTTTTACTCCTGCGCTCAAAAGTAAAATTCTTATGCGCTGCATAAAAGTAAGCAATGATATTTTTCTCGCTTAGCCGTTGAAGTATGCTCCGCATAATGCATTTTTCTAGTATTTTGCCGGAGTAAAAGTATGCTCTGCATAATATATTTTTATAGTATTTTGCGGGAGTAAAAGTATGCTGTAACTTTGTTTGAATCAACATTCAGCTGCTTGCTGCTGCTTTCTGTTCGCCTGGTACTTAAGGCTGGAAACCAACCAAAAATTGCCAATCTGCTCGAAAAGAAAAAATCCCTCTTCAGCAACAACAGCTTTGAACGGCGATTTAAGGAAACTAATACGCAGCACTTAAAAATTTTTTTTTTTTTCATATCGTTTATTAAGGCATACGAGGTAAGCCAGGAACCTCTTTTAAATTAAAATTGCGCCTGATCAAAAATAAGTAAGGCATACTTTTAGGTGTTGACTGTCATTGAAAGCAGTGCACAGATTTTTTAAAATATTCAACTGCTTGGCTGGTTATTACAGTTTACGCATAGCAATTTAGCAGTTTCAAACTAATGCCCTGCTTTTTAAAAAATGCTTCTACAAATCTAAAGTAACAATCAAAATCAATTATTTTGAATTATTATTATAAATTAAAATAAATTTACATACAAAAGCCATCCTAAATATATTTTCGTTAAGAATGTCAGTGCATTACTCATGAGTCTAGGAACGTATTTTTTCCTCGGATTCTGCGTTCTTAACTGGTGGAGATGGCGTTTTGTCGTTTGCTAGGAATTTCTGTAAGCTCTGCTGCGTAACGAGACCACTGTCGTCTGCATAGTGCATGAGATCACAAATAATGGGTGATTCTACAACTAAAATATACTGGCATGTCTTTGGCTCTAGCAAATACATGGATACAGCAGTGCCGCTGTTGGTAACAGCTGTGCATGTCAATTTGACATCCACCTCGCGAGGCAAATTGCTGCGATCACAGTGTGTGCCCTTTTCATAGTGATGCCATAGCGATGAGGTAAAACCAGGACGCCGCGCGCCTTTCTCCGGATTTGAGCTGACCCACAACCTGTGCGATTCCTCGGAGAAATAGCCTAAAAACAGTTCCACTTCACTATTCTTGTCCTTATGGAACTGGCGCACGTGTCGGCCATAACAGAATTCATACTTCCACCAGCCGGTGCCCTGCAACAAAAAAGCAGCTAAATAAATAAGATAAGTTATAATATTAATTTAATAACTTACGCCCGTTAGACAATTTTTGCCAGAGATAAACTCTTTAATGGGTGTCAAATCACTTAAGGGCGCTGGCGTTGTGCCTGGTGTACCTCTGGACAGCACAAGCTGTTGATAATCATTGTCCACATCGATGTCACCGTTGGCCATTAGCTCCAAGATTATTTTATCCACATCGCCGCTATATTTGAAAGTTACAATATCGCCATCTGTCTTGGAATACATTTTTGGTGGAACTTTGTTGTCCTTCGAAATGAGCAAATCATTTTCACTCTCCTCCCATTCGTTAAGCTCCTGCCGCAGCATGCTGAGTGGCATGTGGGGTTCCGTTTGTGAATTGAAGCATTTAATTGAGATCTCTTTGGTCTCTTCGGCATGAAAGGCGGGAATGGCACACAGCGATGATGTGAGAATGATTGCTTCGTAGTTACACGACGAGGTCTCCTTAAACGAATAAATATCATCCTTGCCATGGGGATAGCACACATAGCGCACCATTGTTGTGCGTGGCGCATTGATAATATCGCACACTGTGCCGTCATTAAACTCCATTTCATAATACGGATATCGTGTATTATCTATTTTCAGTGTCTTATACTTTGGCTTGGCTTCCGTTTTGCGATCCGTTTCCCATTCATTTTTGGCAAGCTCTGTTTTCTCGTCACTCCATTTGCCCAAGTAGTACTCCTGAAACTTCACATTTTTGCCCTCACGCTCTTCGTGGTACTGGCGCACATGATGGCCATGACAGATCTCATATGACCAATAAGCCTCAATTCTATACGAACAGGTGGGCGCTGAGAATATTGGTTGAAGCAAATTAATCGGAGCTGTAAAAATAGAGTAACGGAATTAGTTGTATATGGTTATTTAACGCTCCTATCTCTTACACAGCTCAGGTTGATTGGATTTCTCTTCCTCTTTCGGCGACTGCAGGGGAGGTATGAGACACTCGTACAGCTCTTTGTCCTGTGTGATAAATGTGTGCAGCTGATTGCCCAATTCCTGAAATATATTTGCAGAATAGGTATTTTTCATATTCATGGATTTCTATATAATAGTCTACCGGTTCAGATAATAAATCGGGAACATCAAAAACAATTTTGTAGAGCACCGAATCATCAAAGTCTTTTGCATCATGCGCTGCTGCTGTTGCGATAAGCATCATTAATAACAGCATTATTCGCTGCATTTTGTGTTTTTTTGTGGAGCGCTCTTTATTTTTAAATCGTTTTCTTCTTGAATTTTACGGTTTCCTTTTCATAACACACACAAGTAACACGTCGTCTAGAAAAATAATAAACATCTGATATTGCAGCTGGTACTATAGTGTGAATGACACATGTTACCGTTTCATCCTGAATAGCAAACAGTGTGTACACAATCTTTATTCGTAAATACTAAAATTTAAATCTAGCATTTTCTGCATACGTTTGATTGCTGACTAATAGCAAATTCGCAAGATAGAATAAACACATAAAAGATTGTATTTAGGGCATTTTATTTTCTTAAAATAATTATATAAAGATTTTCAACTACTTGTTGTATCATTTGATTCCGTCGACCAACCTGTCTCTTCTTTTCTGTCATGATCTAATGGTATTTTATCTACGGCATCCAGTATAAATTGAAGGGATTGTGCTGTGCGTGGTAACCAATTCGTAATGAACGATGGAGACGCAGGTGTCGCAGTTACTGGATCGCTATCATCCACAAAGTCGTCGTCACCGCCGGAAAGCGAGCGACCAGCGCCAAGATAATCCTGATAATCGTAATCACTGGTCAATGGATTTACTTTTGAGTAGTAAATAGCCGCGAATGTCGAGTAGATGACTAGAATGGCTGTGCCCACCTATGGAAAAATTACAATGCCTTGTTTCATTTATGCTAAGAAATTTCATCTAAAATCTTAAGTTGCGAACCTGAAATACAGCCCAAAATTTGTAGGAACCCTCCGTTATAACGAAATCATAGTAACCCTTGAGTGGATCACCCTTGATATAACGTCCCTCGCCCACATCTGTACTCACTGCTTCGGGCTCCGCTTCACGTTTGAGTCGCAAACTGCGTGCCGAGCTCTTTTCATCAGTGTCTCCTTTTGGAAGCTTGATATGTCCCGCTGCTGTTGGCTTCTCGGTAGAGATATCCGAGGCGCTTGAGCTGTCAGTGCTTCTTACTGTTGTTGTCGTTGTTGTACTTGTCCCTTTAGATTTCTTTGTCTGATTTCGTTGTGCAAACTTTTCACTTTCCAAACGTGGTGGTTTCTTTGAGTTAATTCTTGACTTGATCTGCTGCTGCTGCTGCTGTTGTTGCTGTCGCAATCGATGCTTTTCCAGACGTTCCTTTTTCAGTTCTTCGCTGCTTACCTGATGTCGATCGGATACTGTTCCCCAAGCGCTTGTCAAAGCCTGATACAGATCCCATATTTGCTTCAGGACTTTTAAAAATGTAACCAGTGATGATTCCTGACTAACTGGCGCAGGGACGACTGCATTTGCTGGTGCGGGCGCTGATGTCACTTGCTTGGAGCTGGCCTGCTTCGCATTGGGACGCGGCTGAAAGCCCATGGGATAATCGTACACATCATCGTAGGCATCATAAGGCGGGCTTTTTAATTGTATCAGAAATTAATTGGTAATTTAAAACGTTAAATATATTACTTACCGATTGCCAGGTACTGGCTGCAATTTGCGATTATTGCTGACTGGCGGTGGAGTCTGCTTGGCATACTGCCACTGACCGTAGTAAGAGTCAGAAGGTCGAGCCTGTGCTGACCTACCCTCTTCCTCTGATGAAGTAGAGCTCTCACTATCGCTATAGGCATCCGACTCCGCTGACTGCTGACCAACATAATCCTCAGCCGCTGCATCGTAAAAGGGATTCGTTTCGTAGGAGTCAGACCTATCATAGGAATCCTTAATGGGTTGCAGACTCTCTGAGTTGACAACTACCGCACGCTGCTCTTCGTAGTAGTTGTTACTTCTTCCAGTTGCATTTTGGCTGGAATTTGAGGCCTCTCGCGCAATGCGTTCCACAGCTGCAGGAACTTCAGCGTCCGTTCTATTAGTTTGAGTTTGAAAGTGTGACCACAGACGATTCACTATGGAAATCTGACCCAAGGACTGCTCATTTTGGATCTGGTTACGACTCACTTCCAGCAAAGCAACTCCTGTGAGAGTCAAAGCAAAGAGAAGCATGGACAATATCAGGATCCAAACACCAGGCTGACAATTTTTTATTTTCGGCTTCGTTGACATATCTGTGTAGTCCAACATTATATATATTTAATAATCCTTTGCGATTAATCCTTGGTATCGCGCGGGATAAGCAAGCTGCCGTTCAATTGGAAGTCCGCTCGTTAACTAACTGAAGAACTTAAGATATTGCGACAGAAAAACTACCAACCAACAGGGCTTATGTTTATGTGTATGTGTGTGTGTGGTGCTAATGCATGAGAAATACATATATCTGTAAGATAAAGTATCTAGAACATCTTTGGCAATTGCCTCGTTAAAAGGTGCTAATATGTTGGACGCATGTTCATATATCATGGGGGAATATTGGGCCAATGCTCTAGTTTTAATTTAACGGTTTTTAACGGCAACACGAATGCTACTCCAATTAACATCCCCATGCACAAAGTATGTACATATGTAAATTGTTTTATATGTATAGGTAAATCGATTCATTCATTTATGCATAATCTTCACTTGTTTACCTCAAGATTCTATGTCATGGTGAAAGTGCGCTTCTTTACCAAAAACAAAAATATATATGTACAAATCCACTAATTTTAGGAAGAACACAAATCTATGTACGTTCTCAAATACATATGTACATATGAAACCCAACGTAACATATATATCGAAACCTGAAGCGTGCCTCTTTAATTATTTTTTGAAGAAAGAAATCAGGCACAACAAAGTGTGGGAAGTTAAGCAAAATTGTCAACAATTCTTAACCGCAAGTTTGTTGCAACATAAATAGTTTATTATTTTAACAGTAAGAAATACAAGATTTGTCGAATTATAAATACTCTAACCTAATTATTCAAGGGCGAATCTGGTATATACGGGATCACAGCAGAAATGTTTTCAAACAAACATTCAATATGCTGTAGAATGTTTATAGAAATACGTTCTGATAACGCATAAGGTGCCAACCTAATGAAGTCTGAAGATGATAATAACGATGATGATTAATACACGCCCAAAGTTGAAACACCTGATTAACAAAGTTCTGTTTACTGTTTACCAAACATTATCAACTGCGCAGTAAAAAAATGCCGGCAAGGTGACAATAATAAAAGCGAACGCAATCAATAGGTTGGACCTGTTTCATGTTAATAGCTTTTTTTATTGCATATTATTTAAACAATTTTAATGTTTTTCGTAATATAACTTAAACTTTATTTAATAAACAGAGAACTTAACTTTGTAAAGATTAAATTTGACGCTAAGAGTCGAACTTTATAAATATAAACAAAAAAATAATAAATTCTTAACAGCAGATAAGCTTAATTAAATTTTAAATTAGTTTTCTTTGCCCACTTATGGTTTCAGATTACAGAGTCAAAATAACTGCAGCTTACAGGCAATAATACCATTCGAAATGCAATCAAACGAATTGAAAATGTCAGCAGTTAAATTATTTAACATATACATTATTTTATTCATTTTAAATAAAATTATTTTTAGTACACTTAATAATATACAGTCAATATTGATTCTCTTTCATTGTTTTTTAAAATTCGATACGGTTTTCAATAGCATATATTGCTCATCTATCGAAAACACTCAGTTCTTGGCTTCCTTTTTGTTGTTGTTTGTGTTGACGAGTTTAGTTAAAATTTTCCTTGAGTGTCCAGAGGGATCATTATGGTTGGTATGATCGCTAGCTTCCTTCTTGGAGCGCTGCTTGCCGCCGTGACCAGAAAAGATGTGTTTGTCATGATCGTAATTGAAGTGCTCATATTGATCGCCTTGCGCCTCAGACATGTTGTGTTTAGTGTAGATACGACTTGCTGAGATCTTACTTGTTTGTATTATTCGTTCAGGCTTGTTTTCCTGAGTAGACGTGTTTATAGCTTGAGTTTGTCAATCGCAATGATTGTGGTTCCACTTTAAAGCGTATAAGGAAAGCTTTTAAGCGCTTGAAGTACGACGCAATTTACTATCTTGGTTTTGCTATCTCCCTTTTTCGATCCAGTAAGCTTCGCTGTTTAGCTATCTCTCACTCTTTCGCAAGCTTTAAGCACTATGCATTGTCAACAATTTTTAAATATTTATTGATATAATACTGACAAGTGAACTCACATGCTTATTGATTTAGAAGACTCTTCTTTAAAAACCTGCAATAAATCTGTTATTGTATTAACTATTTAAAATGTATATTAAAGTTCGTAATTTACCTTTTTACTCCTTAACTAACTGTCTCTTTTGGCAGCAACATCTTCATGCGTTTGACACTTGTAGCTGGCAATTCAGTCTTAGTTTTGCGATTGTTTGGAGCAGGTTTTGTGATGTTTGTGTTCTTTCGACCAACTGGCTTTGCATCTATGGATGGTAAGGCAAAATCGTCTGGCATTTTGTTTTCAAAGGAGCTGTCTACTGTCTCAGGCAGTTCCAGTTGAACTGCTCTTTCTGTATGGACACGCTGCACATGCTCCTTCATTTTGTCCGAACGATGACTACTGAAGCCACACAGTTGGCACTTGTAACGATTTAGGCCACCCTGCGTGTGCTTGAGGGCGTGTCGTTTTAGGTTCTTGCTCTGACTGAACTTGCAGCCGCATATCTCGCAAATGAAGTCGCGTCCCTGCTTGTGCGTTTCGATGTGCAGTTTCATGTTCTCCTTGCGGTTCGCACGATGCTTGCATCCGGCCACAGTGCAAACAAAGAACTCTCCAGTGTGCAAAAGCTTGTGACTTTTGAGAGCCTTCATGTGCGTGGTGCTATAGCCGCACACATCGCAAAGCATTTGCTTCTCAGGATTGTGAACCAACATGTGATTGCTGAGGCCTTGTTTCCATTTAAATGCCTTGCCGCAATGGGTGCAAACGTGTGGCGTTTCTGTTGAATGCTTTGGCTGATGAATCAGCAGCGCAGCTCGAGTACTAAAGCGATTATCACACTGCAGGCAAAAGAAGGGTTTGCGAACATCGGATCTATGTCGACGCAGATGCGCGTCGTATTCACGCCAGTCAAGAAAACCAACTTCGCAGAGCGAACACGTTAAATGCGATGGCTCACAGCTAGTTATGTGATCAATCATTTTCTGTACTTGATAGCATTTAAAATCGCAGCCAATGCAATAGTTTACTTTGCTGTTGGATTTAACAGCGCGCGGATTTTTTAGCTAAAATTGAAAACACCAATTTAAATTCAAAAGTATTTATAATGCTGCTACTTTGCTCTTACCTTAAAATAGCTTTGCTGATTCTCAAACACAACATCCGGCTTTGTAGCTGGCTGCAGATTATCCTCAACATCGCCAGCTTTGACTGCGCTCGGCTCTGGACCTGAGTTGATATCGCTGTACTGCTCAATGTTGTATAAGTTCAAGAGCTCTGTAACGGAAAGTATTTGTGCCAGCTCGCGGAAATGAGACTCGTGCTCCTTTGATACAGAAACAATGTCCTCGTAGAAGAAGTCAACAATTGTGTGCAGGCAAACAGTGCAGTTAAAATTGCGTATGGTGACTTTAAGTGGATTTTGTATGGAGAATTGTTGCTGCTTCTGTTGATTTAGACCAATAAGCTGGCTCTGAGCGGCCACAACACAAAAATGAACGCTGCATGTGCAAGGCGCATCATCTGAATCCAGCTGCAACAGCAAATCGCAGAACTGTCCGGTGCGACGTTGGTTGTTTAAATAGTTGGAAACTTTTGAGTGCAACGGCTGATGCAATGTTGGCTGGACAATAGGTGATTGCAGCATTGTACACTTAGTTTTGTTGTCAAGTAAATTTAATGTAAACAAGACGAAGCTTTGTTTTGAATACGCTAAACAGCTGTTTGAAGAGATTGCCTTAAAACAAACATTCACATGTTATTCACATGTATTTTGGCATTCACACAAAGAATCCATTGTATGACATCCATTTGAATAAACGTTTTTTTTTAAATGTAAATGTTAATAGATTTAATTTATTTTTCAAAAAGATTTAACTTTTTTATAATTTATTAATAAAATAATACAAAATTTTAATAATTGCTCACGTAGCTCAAAAACGCAGCTCAAAAATATTTTATGTTCTATTCCGCCCTGGTGTTGTACAGGAGCAGCCTTATCAATTGTTTACTAGCAATGATAAGAGATTTGAAGCGTTGGTGGAAGCTTCGTGGGAGCTGAGCGATTGTCAGATCAGTCGTGTCTAGCACTGTGAATAAAACGGGTGTGTTAAGTGATAGACAAAGCCAAATAAAAGTGCAATATTATATTATATGTACTTATATTTAACTTATTCATCGAGTTAATTTAATCGAACATAATGGAAAGGTATATGAATAGTATAATTGAACAAAATTATTTACTAAAAGTTGATTTTACAGTTTATGGCAGGATTTCATATCATTTTTGAAGACCTTACTATGCTTTATAGTCGCACTAATGTTGTTGCCATTGTTGCTGCTATCATTTCTGTGTGAGTATAAAAAACACATATTTATAGTTGTTGTGATCGCTGACCCAGATAGGCCAGATCAAACACAACCGACTATAAATATAATCGATGCATGGGTTGATTAACCGCCCATTCAGCCAAAGGATGCCCAGCATTATTCGATACGCTTCAAATAGCCTAGTTAGTGATAGTGGATCGTTGAAAGGGCCTGTTTTGCATGGGGAGGGGTACTATACTGCACGCTCATTGGATTCATTGATAAGCATTGTTTGTAAATAAAAATAATAATAATAGCAACAATACGTCGCTGATTACCTGTTGCACCTTTACGGAACCAAATCGAGCGACTAATCGAACCTTTGACCAAACGAATTACTCATAAAATATTTCCAAAAGATAAGCCCACCAATGTCGATTTTTGTATGGCATATATATATATATAAATATAAATATAAGAATTTCTTGGAATTTTGTCAAGCATATTGATTTAGTATCTTTTCTTCTTAGTGATATTTTCCCTGACATTTTCTTATTCCGTTACAGGCGCAAGCTTTGCCAACGAGCTGGCCAACTATTTGTTAAGCATCAAGTATCCCAATCTGACAATATCCAAATCTAAGAAAATACGCACACTTATCGATACGTCCAAAAATGCTGGCATTTTTCACTTTCTTCTTGAGGTCGAGGGAGCCTGTGACTTTGAGCGCATCAAACGTGCCTACGCGTTGCAGTTGACTGATCTGAAGGATAAAACAGGCATGTTAAAGTTTCCCAAACTGCGACAAAAGCTGGTCGCGCGTTGGGGTCAATATGCCTGGGTTAATGATAGCAGGTAAGTTAGTAAAAAATTTTACTATTAATTCTTGTTTATCTATTATATTTTTCAATTCTTGCAGCGGTTTCAACATCAACAATCAAGTTTTGCTAGGGACACATAAATATCGCGGTCGTCCTGTTAACGAATCGAATATACAGGAATATGTTAGTGAACTGGCTGCCAAATATATGTCCTCCGATTTGCCCCAATGGCAGGTGACTGTAATACCAAATTCGGATAGCACGCAGCCCTATTATTATATACTGGTGAAGCTGCATCATTTGATTATTGCCGAGGAAGAGGATTTGCATGTGGCTGAGATGCTGCTGCTGCAGGACACCGAACGTAAACCCATAGTGGATCTGACGAGGCCAACTGCAACCAGGCAGCTCAACCATTTTGTGCGCCAGCCGGAGCATATCAGTAAGCTTATAAATCATTTGCTGCATCTCGTGAGCTGTCGCTGGCAGCAGTTTATCTATGAATTTGAATCGCTGGATACACCCGATGGTGTCAAATCACATCCAGATGCACGCAATCTTACCCAGCTGCTGTCGTTGGTGTTGATCGTTGTGGTCAATGTGGCCTTGGGCTATTGGCGTACACGATCCATGCGACGCAAAAGGCAACGCAAATCAACTGGCTATCGCAATAGTGTGGGTCTCTTGCAGACGCTCTATTTGCTGATGCAGCATGAGCTGGAGCAACGTAATCTAAGCTGGGCAGTAGCTCAATCTGCCTTGGCTTACAGTCTGCAACCATCAAATCTTATCAAAGCCTGGACACGTTTCCTTTGGCAACTGTTGCTGCATCGTCTAATTCTCTTTCCATATCATGTCTATTGTGAACTGGCGGCACTAAGGGATGTCCTTCTGCGTGCACAGACTCCGCATACCTCCACCTACTGTGCCCAATTGCATCTGTATGTGCCGCTGTTGTTTTACGCACAGCTAGAGTTTGTCAAGATTTGTTATGAACTATTCAAGGCGCCAAGGAATATCTATGAGGTGTTGTTTGTGCAACCCACCAAAGAGTTGAATATACTGCACAAGAAGTCCTATGCCGGCAGAAAGGTTGTCTCCTTTAGTCGCTCCATCGATGGGACTTTGTTGCGTGAACGACATCAACAATTGTTTAACCAGAAACTTCGTGAATCCGACTTTAGTATGGCCTGCTTAGCTGGAGCTGTTCATGATTATTTTAATACCTATGCGGATAAAGCGAGGGTTCCCGCGCTTTTGAATACCACCTGCCGCACAATATCCAAGGGTTACTTTACCGATCGCAGTGGCGACAAGTCGGATCATATTGGTGGAGTTGTATTCTTACAATTGCCATTGGGTTCGCCGGATACTCTAAAGGCCCAACAGCTCCATGAGATTGTGGAGCGCATACGCAGGCAACAGATTATTTTATATTTGGCCTCCATTGGACAGACCAAATATAGTCTGATAACAGCACTACTGCCACAGGTCCTTACAAAGATCTTTATCAACTTCTTTTCGTATAATTTTCCCGTTACCATTACCGAGATTTATGGTGCAGCAGATACACAATTTCAGTCTGCATGGGGTCAGCGAGTGCAGGATGTGCTGCTGTTTAGGCCACCCCAGTCAAAGACTTGTTTGTCATTAAATCTGCATCGATTCGGCGACAAGTACAGGTTAGCTGTGATGGCAGATACACATCTGGCACCCGATCACACACTGCTCACACAATCATTTGAGCGTTACATGGAAACGGTGACACTGTAATATTCTATTGTTATTTATGTATACAAAATAAAACATACGTTTTAAAATTCAATTACTTACGCGCGCAGTTCACGCGCATTTGCCGTTCAACGGCATCCGCAAGCAGTTACGTTACGTTACAATTTGCCGCTCAAGTTCGAAATAGAAATATGTATAAGCTTAAGTCAAACAGAATGCAAACTGTAAGAAAGAAAGCATTGTGCAAGCGCTGGTCTCGTGTTGATCTTGCGCTAACAAGCAAACGGAAAACGTAAACAGAAAGTTTTGAGTACAAAGCACGCATAAAATCGGTTGATCATTGAGCTTCCGAATCAGTCGCTTAGGGAAGTCGGGTCTTGAGAGTCGCACAACCGGATAACTTTTGTTTAAATTACGTTGATTACATGCCGCATAAGCGATAAGCTTAAGGTAATTTTTAAAAGTATAACTTAAACAAATGTTTTATAAACTAAATAAGTGCAAGTGTTAAACAAATTGAACTTAATTAAACAAAAATTAGTTTTATTGTATTGGTATAGTTGTTTCAATCAATACTAATCAAATACAAACTCAAAATATTGAGAACATCAATTACAGATCCGCAAGCGTAAATAACTAAACTATAATTCAGTAATAAGCTTGAAATCTTGCGTGTGGATCTCTGTTCTCTTTGTTCTCGTTACTTGCATGATTATAGAGCAATGAAAGCGAATTGAATATTATCAGTAGATCATCTAATCAAATGAAAACTTGTTATGTTTTAACTGAACTTGTAGAGACGTAGAGAAACAAAAGCACAAGTTCAGACAGAAGTGTCTAGTTTAGTCGAGTTCATATATAAATTTATAGAACATCCGCTCTATACAAAATTGTGATAATTACAATAATGATATTGCAAACTTCAATGTACATGAATAAATTAAAGTTAAATCACGCCGAAGGTAACATACCCTTTAATAATTTAAATTTATCTATGCATTTCTGTGTTATTGAAGCTTTTTTATGCTATAATTTAAACAATGCGTTGCACACTTTCCCACAATATCAATATTCCCCCTACAAGGGTATTAAATAACTGCCTAGCGACCGGATAATTGATTTGATTTGTTTAGCTTTTGTTTCATGACTTTTGTGCTTTTGCTTTTCTCGTTAACTTTTGTTTATGGATCTATTGTTACTTATAGGGAAATATATTGGCAGCAACATAGGCACCTCGAGGTTTCCAGCACGGAAACAGTTGATTGTCGCTTCTACGGATTAAGATATTCGCTGAATAAGCTTAAGCGCAATCAAAACAAATCAGAATTAATTTAACAAGACTGAGGCAGTGACAGAGAGAGATAGAAAGAGAGATGTTGCAACTTGTGTTAATTTTGGCATTATGCATATGTCCAACACTCCAGCAGCCCGAACAGGCACCCCAACAGCTGAAAATCTGGGTGACAATAAGCGCACGAAAACGTTTTCTCGAAGTGTCCTGGAAGCATGCTCCGGCACATGATGGTGATAATGTTCTATTAACTGTACAGGACCCGCATAGTTTTGAGCAGCGTGTTGTGCCTACGGGTACTCCGTTGGCTTCCTTGAATAGCCAGAGCGTTGAAGGCAGCGGTTCTGGTGATGATCAGGTTGCCTTTATACCGGTTAATGGTTATACAAGCACGCCGGGATCGCTGACAAAGACTTTACCAATTGAGGTCCGTCAGCATTGGATTTCAAATGATGGGAACAATGAGATTGTGGCGGCCATTAGTCCAAGTAAATCCACCCAGTGGTTCACGACGGGAGTTCCCTTCGATTATGCCCTCTCACGCAATGCGACCATAGACAGTTCCTGCTACGGCTATTGGGCCAGCTATATCAACGCTCAGGGACAAATTCTGGCCAAGAGTTGTGTGAGCGCCTACCCACGCTGGATGAATGAGATGCGTACAGTGCTGGGTGATCTGCGTTTGCGAGATCTCTTTATCCCCGGGACACATGATTCCGGATCATATCGACCCAATTTTGATCCGTTGCTGCGTGAAAGTCTGGTCACAAAATATGCTCTCACCCAGGACGATGATATTCGTGGCCAGTTGGTGCATGGTGTTCGATATTTAGACATTCGAGTGGGCTATTATCGCAACTCGGAGGAGAAGTTTTATATATATCATGGCATAACAAAACAGCGACCCCTTAGCGAAGTCATTCAACAAGTCAAGGATTTTGTGCTGGGAACCAATGAGATCGTCATATTTGGACTTAAAGAGTTTCCATTGGGTTTTGGCAAGGGTCTTGGAGTACATCGGCTGCTGGTTAGCTATTTGCGGGATCAGTTTGGTGATCTTGTTGTGCATCCCTCACTGACCTGGCATGCCAGCATCAATGATATCTGGAAGCGTCAACAGAATGTTATATTGGCCTATGATAAAAATGAGATGGTTGAGGAGTTTCCACAAGTTCTCTTCAGCGCCGTCGATCAACGTTGGGGCAACGTACAATCCTGGATGCGTCTAGAAAGACATTTGCGTTTTATCAACGATTTCGATGTGTCGTAAGTCAAAACATTTTTTAAAAGCTTTAAATAATTAATTAGTTATTTTATTTCACTTAAGGCGCTTCTCGAGTCGCCCTGTAGTGGATATGGCGGAGCTAACACCCGAGACTTGGGATGTCATTCTGGACAAGCATGGTGGTCTTCGCAAAATGGCAGACAATGTCAATTGGCGCATCTCACAGCTGTATAGCGATGAACTTGGTCTGCATGCTAATATAGTGGCAGCTGATTTTATACGCGGCACAACTCTAATGGAAACTGCCATCGAATTAAACAAGCGCAAGATGGCATATTTGATAAAATAAAGTACGGAAATCTTCAAAGAACTCAAAGTTTGAGTGATTGCATTTGCATTTAGATTAAAACTACAAATGAAATCACCCTAAACTCTTTTGTAAAAGCCCTTAACAGTTGACAGCTTTTTATCATGCAATATTTGTACAACTGTAACTATTTTAATCACAATGAGAAACAACACTCTATTTTGTATATAACAGTAGACACATTTACAATAACATTTACAAATTTCATCATTCAATAAGCCACAAACTGTTGTATATATTGATAAATATGGTAAAGACTTAGTTCTAGTTTAGCTTACATTTTAGATTCCCTAAAAGTGTCACCATTGAGGCAAAATACATACGTGTGTATATATATATATATGTATGATATATGATTTGGTGTGAGAAGCAACTTAAATAGCTTGCGACTGCCATTACAAATGAATAAATACAAAAAATAATACAACAAAGTAAACAATGTATAGCTAGCAAAAGCGATTCCGAATCGAATTAGAGAGGAATGCTATCGCTTATGCGTGAAAAAATATCATACAATAATGGTTGACAATTTTTAAATTTAAAGCCATGGCTGGAGTCTTGTGGAATATCTATATGGTAAACTCTAAATGCATAGAATTTGGGATTCAGGAATTCGTTGAGTGTTTCTACTTGAGCGACTCGTTGGACTCGATGATTGTTGTATTAAAGATGCCACGACACAAATCAACCACAGCATTTGAAATACGACCATAGCAACGTGGCTTGTCCTTCCAGGCAATGCAAGCATAATAAAATGGTATGCCAGCCAATGTTATGCCTATGCCAATAAATAGATTTGTAGGCTCATTGAAATTGGGCAGCAGCACCAAAGTCACACAGATAGTCATGAAAGTAATGGGCAATGCCAAATGCACCTTAATAGGACGTGGCAGATCGGGTCTAAAAAAAGAAGAGCATAGCAATTTAGCAACATGAAATATATGTTATTTAGGGTTCACTTACTTTTTGTGACGCAGCCATAACATGCCTGCTATGCTTGCCACCACAGATAGCCACAGCACCGAACTGAAGTAGTTGATTAGCTCATAGACATTTTCGGTCAAGAGCATGAGTAAAGACATCAGGCACTATAGTACAAACAATACTTTAGCTTTTTATAATAAGAAACAACATTGTGTTTAATTACCGTAAATATCAAAGATGGTATCGGTGTTTGTTGCTTGACATGGAACAGTTGAAAGAATCTGGGCAGATGACCCTCTTGGGCACCAGTAGCAAATAGACGTGCCGATGTAAAGAGTACACCATTTACACCACCAAATGTGCTTAGGGCAACAAAGATGGGCACCATAAAGGCCAGCGGTCCAAAGACTTTGTTGCCAAAGGTAACTGCAACTGCCAAAGAGCTAAGCATCTCTGGCTTGGAGACGACAGCAAAGTAGGCAAGATTCACTAGCACATAGATGCCCGTGACGAGTGGCATTGCAATCCAAATGGCGCGTGGCAGATTCCTAAATAAGATCAAGTTAATAAATGTGAAACGTGTCGGAAAACCATTTGGCATAGACGTTTTAAACAGTCAGCACTTAAATTGATTGCTGAGTTTCAAGAAGCAAATTGAATTCATTAGGGGTGGAAAAACCATCCAGCAAGAACTGAAGGACTTCCAACAAGTGGGCGCCGCAAAAATATAAAACTTGTTGCTTTAGCCTGCGCATGACGCATGTGGCAAATGGCAAAGGGCTTCAGCAGCTGCGAGGGCTGTTTTAGAAATGGATGAATAAACTTTACTTGTTATCTTTTTCTAGGTCACGTACTTTTCTAGCATCCCTACAAAAACCATTTGTCTTGTTGACACTCCTTAGTCACTCATTCAGTTTGCTTTACTTGCTGCCATTGTTATACTACTCACTTGTATGGATCCTGCAACTCTTCAGTAACAAAGTTCAAGTAGTTCCAGCCACCAAAGGCAAACAGACCCGAGTAGAAAGCATAGCCAATATTGCTTGTACTATAGTTGCCTTCCCAGGGATTTGAGAAGTTGTCCAGCTTGCCAGTGGCCATATAATAAAGGCCAGCGAGTATTATCATGATCAGGGCCAGCAGTTTGCCGACCGTAAAAATATCCTGCACCTTCATGGAAACCTTTACAGACATGCAATTGATGGCAGTGAGTAGACCTGGTAACAAAAAATGAAAAAATAATAATTACAGATATAATTTTTTACGAAATACGTATTCTACTTACAGAGACAAACGGCTGCCAGCAGTTTGACAGCATTTTCTGGTGGATCGCAATCTTCAAAGAACGGCTTCGCTGCATAATGCGCAAAAGTTAAAGCAACAATGGTCTGTAAAGAATAAATTAAATCAATTCACATCAATGTGGGTAATAACAATCAGAATGTAATTGAGAAGACGACTTGAGTTTTTCAACTTGCAACGCACTTGTTAATCGAGTTATTTTTATTCTTATTAAGTAGTACCGGTTTAAAGCAACTGTTTTTACTTTTCTTGGAAGAAGAAAGTTCTTCTTGCTCAGCTAATTGAATACAATTTAGAGCAAAATTTGATTTTAAATCAATTGATTTGTCAAAGCAATACAATTAGTTGTCAATAAAAATATATGCGCATAATTCAATAACAAAATCTAATAGACAAACATGATATTGCTATCTTAGGCATGCCGAAGATTAGATACCCTAACAATATTGTGATTGTTTCAGCTTACCTGCGTTGTTGGCCTGATGATTAGCAGGGCAATCCAGAGACGTAGAAATCCAACAAGTGGTCCAAATGCAACCAATAGATAGGCATAGTCGCCACCGGATCTGGTGATACTTGTGCCCAATTCCGCATAGCAAAGAGCACCGATTGTTGAAAGAATGCCGCAAGCAGACCAAATCAAAAGTGAACTTCCGACGGATCTGACAATGCGAAACGAAAAAGTAAGAATTAAATAAGTGAACAAAAACACACCGAAACAGACAATGGACCTTGTGGCTCCATTAGCCCAAGTGGTTCCACAACTGAACAACTTTCGCTGCTCTACTGTATGTGTGTGTGTGTGACTTTGTTTATGTATCGATGAGATGTGTTTATATTTGGGGGCACGTACAAACATACGACATATTTCTTTTTGTTGTGTGAATCTTGTTATTGGAGACGTATACAAACTTCTCAATTTATTATCGAGCTGATGCAACAGTTTTAAGCGATTTCGTGATGTTTTCGAGAAAAATTCTTCTTTTTTCTTCAAGGTCAATAGCATTACAGAAACAAAACAAGTCTTAATTACTTCTCATATAGCGCCCACACTCCCACTCATTCATAACGGAATTAATTTCAATTGATGGGCATAGAGAAATGTTTTTCAATTTATATAAAAACATATAAATTGTAGTGCTATTGACCTTTTAGTGGGCGCAGGTTCACGTGTTTTAATCAGCTCGCAACGTGAATTGGTGGCTTATTAATAATCTGACTTTGAATGCAAAAATGTTCATGCTAGATTTTCTAAATTGTTTCATTTATGGCGTTTTTTATGGGGTTTTTGTCATTGAATAATAAATTATTATCGCATACTCACTCGGTATAGTAGAAAACTCCAGTAGGTGCTATGAATATGCCCGAACCAATAATAGTGCCAACTATAATGGCTACACCATTGATTAGCGTTAATTTACGCTTAAGCACAATTTTCTCATCCTGTCCAGCTACTCCATGCTTATCCTGGCCATGTCCATTTGCGGTGGGTTCAACCAAACTGGTTGTTACCCCATTCCCATAGCGATCAGTCATTATTGGGATTTATGAAGACTAAAGCAGCTTAGAGAATTTTAGTTCTTCTAATTGTTCCAGTTGTTGATGATGATTTCTATTCAGGCGTTAACATTGCCACTAAAGATATACGAAAATAATAATTTTACAATTTCAGCACAATATTTGCTTACAAATGTGGGTTAACTACTTCTGCCAAAGACAAGCAAATATTTTTTTGTTATCTTGCACTTTCTGTTTTTATTGAGGGTCGTTTAATATTTAGAACACAACGTTGATGAATTCGTTGTTAATTAAAAATTGTAAACCAGTTAGCCTTGTCTGCGTTTTATTTAATTTACTTAACATATTTCAGACCATTGATCAACTTAAATATTAGTTTGTTAGTGTAATCAAGTTAATGGCATTGCAAAACAAGTGTGTAAAAACTTCGGGGGCAATGAGCCGACAGTTGTCGCGTGCCAAATATTTTACGATTTGTCACTCATTGGGAATTGTAAATACCCGTCGCGTGGCAGTTGAAGTTTTTTATTTGCGACATGTATCAATGTTAAAACTTTCAATATAAAGTTTTGTTTTATATGCACTCGCAAAACGTTCGCCACTTATTTACATTAATTGCACATTTGCATTTGTGCCCACTATTAGCATTACCATAAATTCTTGAAATGTTTGCGCTATAACACAAGTCCAGTTGAGCTACGCGGTGATACTGTTTCGACAATTTTTGGCGACTGAACAGACGAGACCGGCATTTATGCGACTGCACAGAGCACTGAGATGAAACTGGCAACAGTGAACAGGGCGATAAAAAGAGTGCGCCCTCTCCATTCTCTGATCAAGCTCCACAAGTTTAGCGTCAGAGCAAAAGTAAAGATGCGTTCGTGTCAAGCACGAAAACGACACGAGCTCGGGGCAATGCCAACTACACATGAACTGTTCTGTAAATTAGCTTATATTATTTGCACATTGAAAAAACTATATATAATGTGTTACATTCAACAAGCTTGCAGGAAAGTAAACTTTACAAACGCTTTACCATCAGCAACAATTGTTTGGTCGTGACACACTGACATGCCCGAGTGCACCATTAACAGGGAGAGCGAGTAAATGTAATCGAGTTGAGAACCGTTCGAATGCGCAATACCGGAAACAAATAAGTCTACCAATGCCAATGCTATTTTTTGTTTACTTAAGCTTGTTGATATCTAAACTAAGCAATTACTTGCGGATAATTGACATTTTTACCTTTTGCACTTAATTTTGGCTGACACGAACTATCGATGAAATGTTCAATTATTAAATCGATATTAAATTACCATTCACTTATGCAGCTGTTTGGTTTCAAGCAAGTTGGCACTCCTTCAGTTTTTGTTTTGATTGTGTTGGCACGTGTTTTGCCAATTCTTAAATAAAAAAAGCTCAAATTAATCACAATGTCCGACAAGTAAGTGCATAATAACTATTTAAAAAGTTGCAATATAATACTGATATCATATTTTTGCTGTATAGATTTGCCGTACCCAACAAACTGCCTGGTAAAACAATATCAGTGCTCAGGCACCGTAAGCGACGCATTCATCAGGATAAATCTGTACTCGAACAAAAGCGCACCGATCGCATTAACCGTACAAAGAAAGCGCGTACCCATCATAAGTTTAAGCGAGCCGAGTCTTTCGTTATGGGCTATCTAAAGGCCGAACGTACGTCCAAACGCATTCGGCAGACAATCCTACGCACTAATATTACCGAACAGAGCGCCAAAGCAAGTGACGAAAAAAATCCTAGACTGTTGTTTGTGATGCGTCATGCAGGCAAAAAGATCTTTGACAAGACCACACAAGAAATATTTAGTACTTTGCGCATGCCACAGCGTCATTACGCTGTCTTTCTGGAGAACAGCAAAGAGAATCAGCTGCTATTGCGTGTGATTGAACCATATGTTGTCTATGGCGTCCCAACGTTAAGCACCATTCGAGAGCTCCTCTTTAAGAAGGGTTTTGCACGCGTCGATGGCAAAAAAACTGCCATACAATCAAACACAATGGTGGAGGAGGAGCTGGGCGAAAATGGTGTCATTTGTTTGGAAGACATAATACATGAAATCTTTACTGTTGGTCCAAATTTCGCTGCCGTTAATAAGTTTCTGTGTGCCTTTTCGGTAAGTTTTCAGACATATTAAGAGCTACGAATGATCATTGTTAAAACTTTAATTGTGTTAATTGGCAGCTTTCGAGTCCCCGCGATGGCTGGCAAAAGAAGGTCTCCGTTCCATATAAGCGTGGAGGCGAATATGGCGATCGTGGCAATGCCATTAATGATCTAATTGCTCGCTGCCTCTAAGAAAGATTGAGAACCTAGTAGACCTTTAAGAAAACACACACTTCAAATCTTTCACAAAAACAAGAACTAGTAGTTTTATATTAATAAGTTTAAATACACCAGAACAATTGTAGCCCTGTCGTAGTTTCATTTATTCAACCAACCATGTCGATTATATTGGCCAGCGGCGATAGCAACCCCAGTATTGAATATCAAACCATATCTTCGACGGTCACCAAAGTAAGTCAGGAACAATCGGAGCGATTGCACGATCGCATATCCAAGTCACAGTTGCAGAAGCTCCATGGAAAATTTAATAATAGTCCAGATCAAAAAGTATCCCATTCAGAGTTGCGTTCCATGCTTGAGGAGGTGGACATTACGTTTAGTGATTATACCTTCACGCGATTATTTTTGAAAATAAATCAGACTCATGATTTTCTGGTCGACTGGAATGAGTTTGTCTCGTATCTAATATTTGGCTTTCAAGAAGAGGATCCCAGCAGCCAGAAGGAGGCACTAATAATGCCAATCTCGGCACCACCAGTAGTACGCAAGTCTGAACATCGCTCTGCCGTCTGCTGCATAACGCTGCTGAAGGTTAAGTCGGATCAAACGCCTTTAGATGAAATTACAGAGTCGGCAAACTATTCATTTGGTGGTGAGGATTCGCCGGAGAATTCTGGCATGTGGGTTACAGCCAGCCATGAGGGACAACTGCGTTTCTGGAGCCCACACATGGAACCACTGCGCACCGCCGTCTCCGAGAGCAGTAAGTCTTATCTTGTAAAGATTGGGCTGGCATTTATCCTATCTACATATCTAATTTGACTTGCAGTTACATTAAAAATGCCCACATGGATACTGGCACTACAGGCGCTCTCCGATGTGAGCATCGTGTGTACCGCTTCCACGGAACGTGAATTGCGATTTCACGAAACAATCGCTTCAACTTTTACGCTTCGAATGGTGATCCGTAGCTTACCCTTTGCTGTTTACTGCATGAGCTATGCCTTCTACAACAATGGCAAGGCACACTCGCGACTGGTACTCGGTGATTATGCCGGAAATGTTCGCATTCTCTCGTATTCACCATATTTGCGCGGTCCCTTCCAGGCTAAACCCGGTGCGGCTCTTATCGAATTGACGTGGGTGGATGTCCTTAAGGGCAGAATACCATTGCTTGTACCCCGGGAATATATCAATTTGCACAGTGAACTAGTCTCCTGTGTCTACTTCTCGCTGCATATGAATGCTTTGTTTGCCTCGGCTGAGTATAGGAACACAAAAAAGTATCGTGGTCGCTGTCCCGGTTTGATTATGGTCGGCAATGATGATCGTAATCATTTTCGTATACCTCAAGGTGTCTCCGTCTTCTATGTGGCGGAGAGTAAGAATATTGTGGTCACTGGTGGACCGGATACATTTGTTCGCATTTGGGATGTGTATGTATCATCTGAGCCATCAGCCATACTCACTGGTCATAATGGCGGCATTGTTGCGGTCTTTGTGCAGCCGGAGGAGAATAAGGTGTACAGTGTAGACTATCATAAGATCATCAAGGTGTGGGATCTACAGGAGCATACACTTCTCCAGACCTTTGGCGATCTGGTGCGGCTTATTCATCACAGCGAAACGGATGTTAAGTATTATTATCATTCCCATCTTCGAGAGCTTTTGGTTGGCGGACGCAAGCTCATCCAGATCAAGTGTTGTCCACGGGTGCGTGTTGACCTGACGGATGGCAATACCCATGCTGCTCCTGTATCTGTTGTACTCTATAATCGTCTATTTCGCAATATTGTCACCTGTGGATTGGACAGCTATATAATTGTGTGGGATCCGTGGACAGGACGCAGAAAGATCATGATTAAAAATTGTCATACAAAGATGATCTATGGCGAAATCATTGATATTGAGATAACTGCGGCCTGCTTTGATCCACTCGAACAGTTTTTGTTGACGGGTGCCAGAGATGGTTCCCTCAAGATCTGGAACTATAATAATGCTGTAGTCGTTCGCAATATGAGCATTCAGCCGGATCAGGAAGTAACTGCCGTTATCTGGGTGGTTGATCGGTAAGTGGCCTTATTTTATATTCTTGACTTTACTTGCTTAACATTTTCCATTATAGCATACTGGCCATGGGCTGGGATCGGCAGGTGACCGAGTTCAACGATGTTGCTGGTCGCGAATATGGTGATCCAAAGAAATGGTCAAAGTTCCACACAGACGACATCACTTGTGCGGATGTTAAATTGGGCGAGGGCGTTGTCACTGCAACATATTCGGGTGAGATTATTTTCTGGAAGCTGGAGACGGGTCAGCCATATCGTCGTTACAACGTCATGGAGCCATCGCGTTTTATTGAGCTAAAGCTAACACCAGAGGAGGAGAAATTGACTCGTCGCAGTCAGCGCATGTCCTCAATGATGGGAATAGAAAGACGGTTAAACACATTGATGCATTCCAAACCAGATGAGATTAAGGACTACGGCGCCAACCTACCCGTATCCGTGCAGGCAGTGCTCTTTCTACAAAAACGTCCCATGACCAAGGAGCATGGTAAAATGTCTCTCTCTGCTTACTCTTACATTATATATTCTTTCCTGATGTAGGCAGCGTTTTTATCTCTTTGGATACGGGCTTCATTCAAGTTTATTCGCATCATCAACATGGCGGCATTATTAAGGAGTTCTACGCTGTGCATAAGGTGGGTGATTGTATTTTGACCATGTGCACAGATCGCAAGAATCGTTTCCTCTACACGGGCACAGCCTTTGGGTATATTAAGATATGGCATATTGTTAACTATTGGTGAGTATTCTAATTAAAAGACTCTGAGGACAGGTCCTTAACCCTTTTAGTCGTACATTTATGCGATAGTTTACTGTATCCATCATAATAAAATAGCATAAAGCAACCACACAAATTGGGTCTAACGACACAACTCATTATCCTACTACATGTGTATCGAGCTTGTAGTAGCAAATGTCATCCAACCACAGAACATTCCTCAAAATATATCCACCCACAAAAATTCCTTAAGCTTGTAGAAGGCCTTGCGTGTCTGACCGAATTTCAAACAAACAAAAACTTGTTTTTTGGCAAAAATAATAAATAACTCATAACAAGAACTCATGTTTGGTTGTAGGAGGTTTGGGAGGGGGTTAATAAAGACAGGCATTCATTCATATTTCCATGTCCTAACTTCAACTGGAACTCAATTTGCTTTACGTTGTCTAGCATTCCAGAGTCGGAGAAAACACCGGTGTGCATGCCAAGACTGCGACTAGAGTTCATATTTCTGCGCAAGGAGCTATTCTTGACGCGTGCCAAGCGTATGGTACGCAATCAGCCAGAACCTATGCTCGTTAGCTCCTACAAGGGACATCTCAAAGCTCTTAATTCCATTGGTTTTATTAATTTGCCAAAGATTTTATTTACGTAAGTAAAAGATTTCAAAATAACAATATCAAAATTAAGACTATAAATATTTTCTATTTCTAGTGGTAGTCACGACTACTCCTGTCGTTTGTGGACGCAAGGTGGACGCTACTTGGGCACCCTAGGCACTGTTCTGCCCTGGACAAAGCTCACACCCTTTGAACGTGCTGGTGAGGATAATCGAGCCTATCGCCTGCCACCCGATATCAAGAAGGTTGCTAGCTCCACAACACTCAAGGTGATCTCTGGCGTACAGGCTTCGGTTGTGTCTAAGCGACTCAAGACGACTGAAGAACGGGAGGATGATCGCGAAGTGGAGGACACTACCACCGATATAAAGAACATGTTCGATCGTCCACTTCGTGAGCCCATACTGGGCTCGCATTTCGAGCTGCCTGGTCGTAGTGTCATTGAGCAGCGCATCGACTTAGATACGTCCCAGTTATATATACCAGTATATACGCATTTGCGTGTATACCCATCCGAAATGATGGAGAGCCTGCCGACGCCTCCAATTATTGGACAAGTGCGTGCGGAGAACTACTTGGAACACTATTTGCCTGTGGTGGGTAAAATTGATCCCAGTACGTCGGCCCTTAACATTCGAGAACCGCCGAAGCGTGCTAAGGGTGGCCAAGCAAGAGCTAGCTCAGGTATTGGCAAACCCAGGACTAACGCGGTGCTCGGCATGCCCAGGACAGGTTCTGGTCTAAGTAAACCAAAGAGTAGATTCACTATGGAAAACCCCAAAGCAGAAAAGAGTCCAGGCAGTCCTATGGCTGACTTCGATATAAGAAATTTCAAAATGAAATTTAGTCCAGACAACTCGTATGATGACATAAGCTCAAGTGATTTTCTAACCAAGTTACGCCTAGGTAGTCCCATTAAGAGCTCTGCTGTTAGAAATCCAAAACACAAATTCAGTCTAGACAGTTCCAGTTTTATAAATCCCAAGTCAAGCTTTGATCCAGGCAGTCCCAATGCAGAAACTGTTCCGGAGAAAACCGGTACAACCTTTAGTGCGTATAGTTCCAAAGCAGATTCTAGTCAAAGGAATGCCAAAGTCGTCAAATCAAAGACGGGTTTTGTTTCTGGCAATCCATTCAAATCAAGAACTGACAGCAAATTCTATAAATCCTAATCCTTGCGTTTTATATGATTTAATAGTTTTATTTATTTTTTCTTAAATGTGATTTGGGCAAAAATATATTCATAGTTGTTGAAATTAAAGTCATAACATTTACATTTGCAGCATGCGAACTGCATTGTACATTTGGGCAACGGTGACAAGCTGCTGTTTGGAGGTTGCTTGGTGGAGACTTAGGCATCTGTATACATGGGTTATCAGTTTATCCAGAACGCTCACATCGATCTCCTCGGGTCGAGTGGCGCTTATCGTTATACTTTGATCCGTTACCGAATCCTTCTGCAGAGCAGAGGAGAGATGTTGGGATATGTGTGTGAATGTGGGTGTGGGTGATGTGAGGATGTGTGCCATGTGAATTCAGTTATGTGGATAGTAAACGCTGAACACACTTACCAAATTATCCAGATAAGCCAATAGCTGATGACCCACCGAGGCAATCTTTAGGAAAGTGGCCTGAGAGCCCTCTGCATAGAGATTAAGTCGTCTACCGGCAACTTGTAGAAGCAAACGACCCAATTCCTCATCCTCGCTGATGTCCTTGAGTAACACTTGCGCCTCTGCATCGTAACCAAAGGCATACAGTTCCACAACCTGCAAAATCAAAGAAGTTATTTTTAAGATAATAGGTCATTTTAGTCCAAGAACTTACTTGTCTGCGCAGAATTGGCAACTTGTTCAGCTGCCAACTGTCGGCAAGCTCACAAATTTTTGACATATACAAGACATGGTCGAGAATATAAAGCTGCTCCAAGTCCTCTCGTATCAGATCCATAGTAGCTGCAACAACAGAGCAAAGAAACTGAGTACGCTGCTCCTGCAAAACAAGATCCGGCGCTGGCAAGCCATAAGACAATTCTTTGTTGATATCCGTCAACAGTGCCTTATTGGACAAGGCATCGAAAAGTGTTGTCAGTGGTCGAGAGACGCGCAACTGAAATTGTGCTATGAAATGTAGAACGGTGCAGAGCTGTGTGTGCAGTCGTAGTAGTTCGGGCAGTGCATGATGCTGCTGCAGTGCTAGAAACTGCAGCGGAAGTTGTCCCTCACTTAAGGCCTGCTCAAAACGTAGCTCACGCTTGCCATGGTCCAGGGAGCTGGTGAAATGCTTCAGAAACTCTAAGCAGAGCTCAAGGAATTCTGGCACAAGTGCCGCTGACATGTCCAAATCTTGTTGGCACATCTTATCTACTGGCAGACGGCCCACTTTCTGGATCAACTTAGCAGCCGCCTGCAAGGGATACTTGAGTGTGGCTTGCCACAGCATGCAGCAGGTGCCGTGCTTTAATGCTAGATCGGGAGTCCGAAATTTGTGCAGACAACGTAAGGCAGCACGCATGTGCTCCAAGGATACCAGATGCTTGCTCCAATGCACCATATGCTGCCAGGCCATCAGGCTTAGAAGTACACCAGATTCCAGGCTGAAGGGAAAATGCGCACGCAATAAAGCTAAACGCTCCAGCACCGGTTCAAGTGGTTCACTCGGCGTAAGTGCTTCCTCACACTCATCCTCTGTTAGCTCCTCTTCTGGTTCTTCAACCTTCTCATTCTTTTTCTTCTGCTTGGGTTTTTGTTTACTTTCCGGTTCGTCATCGGTTTCGTTTTCAGGCGGTGTTATTTCCACAATCAATGCAGGATCGATGCGACTACTATTTAACCACTTGGCTGTTAGCTCGGAAACAATTCCCTTGCCACCGCTAAGTATGTTTTTCAGACTGCAGTCGGGCTTTTCGTAAGGTAGCTCCGGATTTACCGGATTACGACAAAATTTAGGCTGTCTGAAAATTGAAAAGTTTTTATCAAAAGTTAATGTTAAAATCTATCAAATGCCCACCCCAGTATAGCGCCTAATACAGCTACATCTTCTAGCTTGCCGGTAAGCAAACCCCACTGCGCCTCATCATGCGATATAGTCTCCCATCGTTCCTCCTCCTCGGCACTCTCATCACACGAGCCGTCTCTGCGATTACGCCATAGCTGAACGGCAACCGTCTTGCAGACAATGGCAACCAACAGCCCAGAGAACTGTTTGCTTTCGAGCAGCAACTCACGCACCTGTTGCCACCAGGGCGATATGGCATTATAAGCATAATCGTTTAAACCCTCGCCAGCGAGCTCACAAATTGCGCGCACCATCGACGCAATCCGTGACATATCCTCAACGACCTCATCACTTTGCAAGAGAAAGTGTTATACAAATCGACAGAATTCTTTAGTTGCCATTACTCACCAGTTTTTATACTTGAAAGGCTTATCCAGCCAAAAGTATATGACCAGCGTTAGCAGATCCTTGCTAGGAATGCAAGCTTTGACGGCCCAAGCCTTGAACTGATCCAAACACAACAGTCCTTGTGCAAAAAACTGATCAAAGAGATCGTTGCTAACGCAACCATATTTGTCTGACTTCTCCGGCAGCAACGTTACACAATTGGGCGTATCGATATTGAAGATGCTCAGATAATCAACAAATTCCTCCAATTTTTGGATTGTTTCCTGCAGCTTAAAACTGACTTCACGTGTCGTTGGCTTCTCCATGCCCGTATCGAGCAGAATGACTAACTGATTAATGGTCACCAAATCCGAATCGGATAGTTCAAGCAGTTCAACATCGACGCCATGCTGCTCCTGTTGCTGGATTCGGCTCAGGCACAAGTACAGATCGGTAAGTCGTTTATAGTTTTCGATTTGCTGTAGAAACTCCTGTGGTGTTTCCAGCTCGTTCTTGGGTTGGGCAAAGACATGAAGAATGCTTTGAAATAGCTCTGGCTGCAAACGTTTGCTTTTCAGCAGCATTTCCAGGCACTGTTGACGCACCTCCAACGTTTCCAACTCCCCGGCAAGCTGAGCAATTGACTCAATCTGCTGCAATCGATCCTCACTGGAATGTGTCAAAGAGCGTAATTGATTTCTAAGTCGTCGCAGCAAATGTATATCACGGGATGTCTGTGAGTTGGTTTCGCTCAGTGCATAATGGAAGGGTATGTGCACCTCCTTTAAGCTGCCATCGCTGGGATCTAGAAACAGGCAATGATTCAAGCTGGGCGCCTTGCGTGACTCTTTCCCCGGTGTGCCCAAGGGACTGTGATTATTGTAGACCAACTGACCGCTCTTGGAGACGGTAAATGCGGCGACCTTGGGTCCGTTTTGAAGCGCCCAAATGTCCAGGCAGCCCATGCGTGGTGCATAAATGACTAAAAACAAAGCTTTGCGCCTGTGTGTTTTAATGCCACGCACCGATCGCTCCTTGATTGGCACAAAAGCGCACTGTGCATCCCGATAGCCCTTCCAGACACGCAAAATAATTGCCTGCTGTGTGTCCACTAGCATAACACGATCCAGATTATCCGTAACGGCAGCTAGTTTGCCACCCGGTGCAAGGATCAAGGAGAGGCCATCTCGCTTGCCATCGTAAAGGCGACAACTCGTACGCATTGGAGCCTCCTTGCTGGGTAGTGGTAACTGCTCGGGTATATCTACTGCTGTATCTGGTGCACGTCGAAAGAGTCCACCCATCAGATTCTTATACGCCATGCCAATCACATCTTTGGCCACTTCACCTAGCGACACAGTCTTATAGCCCTCCTCGGCTTGAAAGAAACCCAAAAATGGCTCTGCACCCGCAGCTATCACCTGGGCGCTTCTCACTTGCGTCGCCTGCACCTTGGCAAAGTATCCATAAGCAATGCTTTGCTGCACAATGTTATCGTAGGTGGAGGTTCTTTGATTCGTGCTTATAGCAGCATCGTTGAGGATGCTTTCGCGCTGCCGCTTAAATTTATATTTTTGGAATGGGACCACATCAGCGATGGGATAAACGCTGCGCTCCAAAGCGCCACGTTGCTGATTGTGTCGACAATTGGCAAGAATCGGCAGAATATCCTGGCCTTTGATAAAACACATGCAGCTGCTGTAGACAATATAAAGCAGCGCATCTGCTTCAGTGTGACGTGGCGGAGATAACAGTTTAATGCCCAGTACAGAGTCCTCCTGGCAACTGTTTGGAATAAATATTAAATAAGTACTAGCTATAGAAACTGTAACAACTTACCATTGTGAAAAGAGCTTGACACCAGCATCCGTATAGAATATCACCATGCCCGAGGCCAGTCCAACTGCCACGCAAGTCCACTCGACTTCCCTGGAACGCATCATGGGTATGCACAATAGGCTGGTTACTATTTGATTGGCATCCTCCAATTCACCACACCAACTGAGCGCGTAGGTGTAATCATGCCCTTGACTATCCCAGCATGTGGAGAGAAAAGCCAATTTTTCACCTTGCGCAAGAGCAATTGCTTCGCCAGTTGGCGACATTGCATAGTTGATGCCATTAAGCCAATTTTCATCTACAGTTTCATGGGCAAACGTTAAGTAGTAAATGTGTATGATCAACTATATATATTACCATGCCCAAGACCAAAGTATTCTTGAACCTTCCGAAATTCTAAAATATTTCCAAATGTTTTTACTTCGCAAGCCATTTTCTTTTGTTGTCATGCGTCAGCTGTTAATGCAGTGCTGCCAGAAAGCTGCTATTAAATGTAAATAAGAGTGTGACCAGCTTTGAAAAGCTGTACAATCGATGCAGCTATCAGTTTTTAAAGCTTATTAGCGCCAATTTTAATTCAAATTAAAGGCTAACCTTTACTTTATGGCTTGCATTCATTTAGAACACAAAAAAGACTTGGACAACAATACCTTTAATATTCCAAATTTTTTTTATTACATATAATATTCTTAAGCAATTAAGCGCATGTATAATTATTTCAAATCCGACTCCACACCGCTATCAATATAGTCTTTCAACATAATGCCACAACTACTGGGCAGCAATCGAGTCCAGTTATTGATGTGCATTAGACAGCTGGGTATTGTTGCCTCCAGGCAATCGGCACGATGCGCCTCAACAATACGCTTGGCCACCTCCTTGGGATCCAGCAGGCCCAAAATAGTTGGAAACTTAACTTTCGGATATTTGCAAAGACCCGTATTGGTCATATACGGGAAAATCGTAGTGAGTTTTATCTGAAGAACACACAAAATCAGTATACCCATAAAAAAAATTTGAATCACTAGCTTACCAAATCTTTGTATGGTCCCTCGCGTATTTCTTCATGCAACGCCTCCATCATGCCCCTCACCGCATATTTGGTTGCACAATATGGCACCAAATTGGACAAACCCACTAAGCCTGCTATGGAAGACAAACTAATAATGTGGCCGCGACCATTTTCCTTCATTTGGCTAAGGAATGCCTGTATTGTCCAGAACTGTGAGAAGACATTGACGTCAAAGACACGATGTATTTCCTCTTCCGATTGTTGTAACAACGGATGCGTTGGCATTATGCCTACATTATTGACCAGCACAGTTATGGCACCAACTTCCTCTTTGACCCGCTCCGCCAGCGCCATAACCTGCTCCCGCTTGGATACATCGCAACTGAAAGGGGTTCAAAATGTTTCAAGGCTATAACTATTTATTTATATGTCAACACTCACCTAAAGCTGTAGACAGCACCACTGTATAAGTGCTTCACCTGCTGCACCGTTTCCATATTGTTTTTCTCATCGATATCCACACAGACCACCGTGCTACCACAGGAGGCATAATGCAATGCCAGCTCTCGTCCAATGCCATGGCCAGTGCCAGTTATCTAATATCGAGTGGAGTTTTTTTGTTAGGTGTACTTTGATACAAACAAATCCTCACCAGCACAATTTCTTCGCTGATGTCCTTTTGCTTTTTGGGCAATACCGATTCCACCAGCACGACAATCAATTCTAAAAGGATTCGCAGTGAGAGCAGCAGAAACTGTAGCAAATCTTGCAGGACAGCAAAAATGCGCTTCGATGCTGTTGTGGTGCTAAAAAAAATTAATTAAATTCAACATTAATTAACTAACTTAAGTGTCATTGGTAGATTATTTGTAAGCAATTGAAAAAAAAACTAATTGGCAAAGCATGAAAGTTGCACATTTTTTGTGGCGCATCGCGTAAATTATCTGTATTTGTTTGCGGTTTCGAGCGTCCATTTCGGATGTGCAACGTTCAATCGGTCAGCGGACTTTGACAATACACAATGTAGATAATGGATTTAACTATCTGTATATAAGTTAAGCAACAACTTGCCACAAGTGTTGACAGTAAATCTTGGCCTAGTTTTGCTGTAAATTGCATTAGCCATAACTTTGACTAGAACAACGACATATGTGCACTGTTTTGTTGCTAATCAATAAACTAAACATTTTACTTACTGAATTATTTCACGCTCAATCATGTTGTTTAACAAATATGTTTGGCTTCAGTTCCAATTAGCTAAATGCTGTTGATTATAAATTAAAAGGTTTTTGTTTCATATTACTTGTTAAACATTTTGACAACAACAACAAATCACTTTTATTTTTATTTATTTTTTTAGCTTGCACTTCAAAAGTCACTTCAAAATTGCTGTAACTGGTTAACTTCCGTATTTTCTTTTCATTTTCTTTTTCAGCGACTTTTTAAGCGCTGTTTTTTGTTCGCGACTTTTATTTTGGCAGACGAAAAGGTTGGCGCGGGTGCAACGAGGCTGCCACAAATGCAACATTTCCACTTTCGTTTTTACAGCAACTGAAAATTACATGCACTACAATGTGGCACAAACACATGCACACACACACAAACAGCGACAACGATTACGCTATGCCAAAATAAAAGTAGGCGGTTTAGCACCGTTAGACAAGCTGCGACAGGGGAATATTGAATAAACGCCAGACATTTTAGCGTCTCTTTTGCTGATTCTCTCTATTGCATCTAAATACCGAAGGGAATGTGAAAATAAATAGCAAGCAAATTGCAAACGAGGTGCACTTTTTAAGTTTCAGTTTCACTTAACAGTTTCGTTCATATGTTACACTAATCATTTAAGTTACCGTTATGCAATCGCGCTATTTTATTGACATCAGCAGTCGAAATGTCCAACTGCAACGCTTCGATGCTTGCCACCAACTGTTTTAAGCTGCGTGCGCGCAAATTCAACGAAACTTCGTCAAGCTCCAAACCGATAGAGAGCCAGAGAGTGAAGTGAAAGAGCGTAAATGGGCGAGCGCGGTATTCAATGATCCTGAGCAGCAGCGATTCAAGGACGCCAGAGTTCAAAAAATGCTTTTTATTTATAAAAAAAACATACGCAAAACAGCCGTGACCTTCAATCGACAAGTTGACAAAACAAAAGCTGATATGCAAGCTTTACTTTAAAGTATATCTTCTTGGTGGTTTTATGGTTTGTTGTTTTTGTTGCATGATTTACCGTTTTGCCATACAAAAAAACAAACGCGTTTAATGCAGACAACTTGAGTTTATTGTTGTTATAAAACTAACGACATTTTTTTTTTATGGTGAAACATACTAACTGAATTGAAAACTTTAAAAAAACAAATAGAAAGAGAGTATTTTTAAGTCCAACACACTCCAACAGCGTTTGCATATATGTTTATTTTTTCTTGTTGTTGGCTTAACAATAATGGCTAAAATCAACAACTACAACAGTTGACGGACCAAGTTCAAGTTCAGCATGTTTTCAGACATGACAAACATAACACGATCATTATTGTCAGGCAAATTATGAGCAGCATACCAAACTGCACAATATACTTGAGCAAATGGTGTTACTCACTGATTGTACAGTTAGTTCTTTGTGTTGTCCTTCATTTGAACTCTTTATCTCATCTGTCGCTCAATATTTCGTGCTCTCTCCCTCCTCTGAGCAACCAGTATTTTGTTCAGCCAGTAAATTCGTTGTTTCATTCTCTTTATTGCGGAAGGTCAGAAAAGGCGCATTAATTTAAAAGCTGCGATCGACGACTTATTCATATAATTGATGTCAATTTGGTTCGCCTGATGCTGTTGACGATGATCAGCTGTTAGCAACAAGATCTTAATTAGGTGACGTGTCAAAAAACAATAGCAACATAAGTGCACAAGTACTCAAGTTAGTGATGAGAGTATGCTCGACGTGGGGATGCCCTGTAGTAAAACAAAAACTAAACTAAACACAAAATATAACAAATCCAGTAAACCGAAATAAAAAAAAATTAAAAGCTCAAAAGCTGTCCTTTGTTAACAATAAAGAAATAAATAAAATACCCGTCTGTTAACTTGATCACAAATTGGGCATTGAACTTTTGTTAATCGTTAAATCATTGCTGTTGTTATTTTTTGTTTGTCATAAATCAAACGGTTTCTATATCCGTACATTTTATTGTGTTTAGAACAGAAGCGAAACTAATAACGACCCTCCTAGTCGATGCAATAGACGTATTCCGATTCCCCAAATGGGCATTTAATGATATATAAAAGCTCAGGTTTTATATAGGGTGAAACACCCTTAGTTTCATATTTAACTTGCCTGCATTAGCAATCTATATCAACAAAGGCTATCTCAACAATTACAAACTTATTTTTGGGTGTCATTAGGTCTACTAACAGGATGGAGAGGTGTAATGACGATTCGTGAAGTTGTCTTGGTGATGTATTTCAAAATAACTCGGAGATAATGATATGCCAAAAAAAAAACAAAAACGAACTTATTAATATTTCTATGTAAAAGTAGAAGTTCGTAAAAGCATTTGTATTAAAAAGTAATAAATTAATTAAACATCATATGTCGGTTTGACTTAAAGAGTTGTTTAAATGTACTGTATTTGTGTTTGTATTTATTTTATTCTTGGCTAAAACCTATAAATGTAAACATATATGCAACATTCCTAAAACCGTTTACAAACATTTAATACATGTCGTACATTTGTCGACCTTGACTCTTGTGTACATTTACACATTAACTATTCCAATTCCATCAAATGGATTAAATTGTCCTTTAATGTAAACACACACTCACACACACACACACATGTATAAACAAACAAATATATGAATGTGTGTTTGTTTTTTTTTATTTATGTATGTGTTTTTAATTGTCAATTGAGTCATTTGTTCCTCTACTGCATGCAACAAACTAACAGTAAAATAAGAAATTAAAGTAAGCTAAGGGTAACCGAAAAATACATACTCTTTCTAGTATGACTGATGAGTTGGTTGTTATTGATATTCTAATAAAAATACTGGATGTTGATTAACTCTTTTACTACATTACACACTTCAACACCAATTCCAAATACCCTATGGCCAAATGCAAATGAGATATGCAGCAACAACAATAAGCAGCAGCAACAGCTTCGTTTGCTTTGCGTCACGTTACGTTACGTTGCATTTTGTGTAGACAGTAAACTGAGAACGCAATCAGCGCAGCCTAAAAGTCGGCTTCAGTTGTCATTGGTTAGCCAAGCAGCGAGCACTGCGGCGAAAACGAGTAACGGCATATACCACAAATAAAATAAACATATTCGAACGTCAAAAGTCAAAATGTGAGTGTGTGTTTGTCTGTGTATTTGTGTATGTAGCTTGCGGCTTTTGTGTTTGTGTTGAGCTCGTGATTTGTTTACCTGTCAAAATAATAAATAAAACTTTCGTGTTGCCAGTTGCCGCATCAAATACCTGTTTTTCATAGTTGTTATTATTGTTGTTGTTGCCGTTGGCATTGGATGACGCGGAAGCAACTTGATGTCCTGAGGCCGAATTTCGCCTTGGTTGTATGGCGCCAGTTTGCAGTCTAGCCAAAAATCAAAGGATAAACTGCCAAGCTACTATACAATATGTATGTCTATACTATATTAATAATAGATAAAGTGTCGAGTAGGGTAAGAGGTGGAAATGTGTCAGTCATGACATGAAAAACGCTTCCACTTACCAAAGAAATTCAATTGGATTTTTTGCCAAGCACATTTATTCGTAGATTAACAGAAATGTGCAACAGTTTTTACCTTATTTTTCGTTCTCCCTGTTCGAAAACTTTATGAAGTATGGTCGAATTTCTATGTAACGGACTTCCGTATAATTGGATTCAATCAAAAATCCATTCCATTTAACAAATTTGTTCTGCAACCAAGTTTTTTCTTGTCTCCTTGAGATTCTGTATATGAACGTTCGCCCTTATTAGATATTATTCCTTCTAAGCTCAAGCTGTCAACAAAGTGAACTAATCTCTTATATTTTCTATAAAAATACTTATTAAGGAATTCATTACAACTATATCAATCTGAAGGAATATGTCGGTGTTTACGTTGCTGATACCGCAACAGCAACGAACAAAGAATGCCCAAGTCCTTGCCAGAATTTGTGGGCAGCGCTATGGCAAATGGACCAACTATATGAAGTGTAATCGAAGTATATCGTTTAGCTCCAGGGCCGCCATTGGTACCGAGCAGAGAACAACGCAGGACATTGTGAAATGTGTGAAATCCTCAGGAAGCGTCTTGCAAAAGCAGACAAGAACGATCCGTTTGCTGAGGCAGGACCAGGATTATCGCATCTATCCGCAGAGTGTCGATCTAGACGCGTTCTTTGGCGAGGAGCAAAAGTGCGAGAAGGTATCGGATGTTTGTCTGCTCAACGATCATTTCATATTGGTGAAGATGCCAGATGAGATGGCTACAGCGCCACCTACTCCTGCTGCAGTGCAGCGCAAGTTGAGCTCCAAGTTGCCGCGTTGCTTTAAATGTAATCGTGGCAGTCGCGTTTCACCCATCATGGAGGCATCAGAGGAACCAGAGCCCATAGATTACATACCCTGGAACTCCCACGATGATGATGGTACCGATGATAATGACGATGCTGATGATGATGATGATGATGTCGAGGTCTTTGCGTCTAGAACGCGAATTACACCCGCTCAAAAACGCCATCAACCATCTGTCATTCTCGCGCAACCACAGCCACATAGAAGTCCAACTCCACCCGCCTTGCAACTGGATACAATACAATATCCGCCTTCAGCGAAAGCTAATCCCTTTCCAGTCGTCTGTCGTGGACCCTTGCACTGGTTTCTCTGGCCGTTCCGGCAACGTTCCAGGGCACAACAACAGCAACAGCAACAACAGCTGGCTGCAGTACACAAAACTTATTTTATCCGTTGGAACAAACCGCCGGATACACTCTATCATGGCTATGGCGTTGACCGGGTAGCTAAACCGGATAAAGTTGGTCTGCGACGTTGTCGTTCTGCTATATTTTAAATGATTTTTACTGGCTAAGTTGGTGTATATATTTTGTACATATCTGTTTGAAAATACAAACAATGAAGAAACCTTGAAAACGAACTTTGAATAAAATAAGTCCATAAAATTAAATATTATAATGCCTTAAGTAAAGGTCAAGTTTAAAACACTTCAAGCAAGTTTCTCGTACTCAAAAAAAAAAAGAAAAAAAAAACAGTAATATAGAATCAAATCTTTAGATAAGATTTGTTTTGAATGACATCTTAATGACTTTTTAAGTATATCTTCAAAAGTAATCCAAAAGTATCATTAAACCAAGTTGATATTAAGAACTTTTTTAAACACTTCCTTGAAAAAAATCGGACACAAGTCAAACTTAAATTGCTGCATAAAAGTTGCAACATTTACATATCGACAAAATGACTAAATGTGCTGCATGCGGTATAAACTTGCTGTAAAATATGAACTGCAGAAACTTTTAAGTACGTAAATTGCAGATAAAACAACTAAAAAAAAAAGAAAAGGTTAAACGCCTTTGGTTTCATTGGAATTTGCAAGAGTCCATGAAGTCAACTACTTCTAGGACTACTTACTTTGTTGTTGTATTTGTTGTTGGCACATACGGGGAGGGGGGACTTCATTAGCTGCGCTCGTTGACGTTTGGGGCCTGCTTCCAAGGAATGTCGGGCAATGTCGTTCGTTACTCTCAATGTCCGCTAGGTGGCGCTGCCTGTGAAGCGTGCGACTAATTACGATTGGCGAGCACAAATAAAAGCACAAAGCAGTGCAATTTACACTAGAACGACTGCAGAATGATCTGTAAAGTTAAGAGTTGTTAGGTTAAGGACTGAATGTTCAAAAAATTTGTTTTGAAACTCGTTCAAGGGTTTTTTTAACAGCTTTAAACTGACCTTTGTAAAAATACTTTATTGTGTTAATATTTTTGTAATACTCTCTTTTCTTTTTTCCAACAAAGTGTATCAAAAAACAATGCTTTGAAACAATAAGAAAATCGTAGAGCCAGCAACGTATTTTGAATGCGTAACTCAAGCATCGACATTTTCGTTCTCTTTCTCACCCACTCTCCCTCCTTCACACTCGCTCCGGCTCGACTGCAAGCTTCGTGTGTATGCCGCAATATACATAATAACAATAATACAAAACCAAAAAAAAAATTAAAATCGTCACGCCAGGCGTCAGTGCAGTGAAGCAATCGCGGCGTGAACAAAGCCCAAAGGAGCTAGACTGAAGTTTGAACTGGACGGAAGGTGGACCGAAGAAGTTAGAGTTGAACTGCGTAGAGAGAGGGTTAGAAGGGGTTGGAGAGTTGCCGAGCACACTGAGGCACCAGGTCATAATAATAAACCATTAATATTAATATGCAACAGCAGCAGCAACAGCAACAAAATGCGATAAGACGACTGCGTTTTTTTTTATATCGAAAATCGAACATATAAAAAGCGGCGCTGCTTCTTTTTACTATAAACAAAACATATATGTACAATATATATACGCATTGTTCTCTCTTATGATTGCCCTTCAGTTGTCCGTCTCCTATTTGTCATTAATTATAATGTCAGAGAGTTGGGCACAGGTGAGCACATTAGCATTGTCCATTTATTGTATTAGATGCCAACCAGAGTTGCCTAACCCATTTTTCGACGAGACGGAATTCGGCTGAAGGGCGCCACCTGTCTGAAGCTAGACGAAACTAGAAAGCTACCACTACAATAGTTAATTAGTTTGCACTTAATTGGAATTGGTGTAGATTTACATTTGCGATAGCCGAAACGTAAATGTTTAGTAACCAACAATTGCATGTAATGAATACAAAGTGTTAAAGTTTCAGTTGTTTTGGAAAATAAAAAAATTTGGGATGTTTTGAGACTCTCTCAATCAATATCTATCCTAAGATCGCAAGGGTCACATGTTCTACTTTCGAGAAACTTATATCGTTTTAGCTATCGTTTTTTATTAGACTTTTTTCGTAACAAGGTAAATAAAAAAAAAACATATTCCAGCAAGTTTCATTTCGTCAGTCTTTTGAGATGGATAAACTAGCGTAACGGTTCCAGAGTCTTAATTTAAATTTGTGTTGGTGGGCAAAATCGAAAGAAAAAAGACAGACAGAAGACACTTGCTGGGTGCCTTTGCCAAAAGGAAGCTGACAAGTTGCTGCAAAACCAAAACAGGGAACTATAAAAGGAGAACCAGCATCAGCAGCAGAAGGTCCCGCCAAGCATTCCAAATCGATTACGACTATATATTGTAAGATCAAAAGCAGAACTCTATCTCTCTTTTTCTCTCTCTCTCACTCTCTCCCTCCTGTATTCCTTTTCTATCTATGTATTTATTAATAAAACTCCAACTGGCAGTCAGACGCGACTGAGAGAGACAGACACACAGAGAGAGAAAGAGATCGTTGCAAAAACAGAAACATAAACAGTTGGTGGTGCAAAGTGCTGACAATTGACAACGCGGATATTTAAGTCCCACTGTGCAATGACCTTCGACCGTTGCAACTAAGCTGTCCTGCAATCATCGTTAATGATCGCAACGTCCTTGTGTGCCTTAAAAACATTTGACAAATCAATTTGTGAGCTAACAGCATGCACTCCTTAGAGTCTCGAAGTCGGAGTCAGTGGGATACACACAACAGCAAGGACAACACGATGACAAGAAACTGCATGTGTCTTCCGATTTCAAGCCCAAAAACAGCACAGACAGTTAGCTGTTTGAAGTTGGCAAGTAAGTATTGACAGCTAGAAACCAAAATGTTTGCCAATACACACATTGATGATGTTGCTCAAATGTTGAGAGACCCATTTAAAAAGGTCAAAGAAATGATTAGAATCAAACATTATTGAGCTGAGAAATGATTTCAAATGTGTAAGGCACTTAAACATCATTTGAATAAATCATTGAATAAATTATGAATTAATTAATATTCATAAGTAATATAATAACTTTTAAAAATCTTCAAGGCGACTTATAGTAATATTAAGTTTGTGGAATTTACTTAGGTCGTTGTGGGTTAAGTTGGTCAACGTGATGGATTTTTAATATTTATATTAGAATGTTCTGTATGAAAATCAAATAAATTCAAACTCTAACTATATTTCGGTTTGTTATCGATACACACTGTGGAAAATAATCAAACACTTTTAAACACAATTTTCGGATTACAACTCTCTAATTAAAATTCCCCCAATTTTCTAATAAGTCACAATTTTTTATCAATAGACATAAAAATATCTATCAATATCAAACAATTCATTCAATTTAGATAACTTTTCGAGCTCTTTGTGCATGTGTGTGTGTGTGTGTTTGTGTGTGTGCACACATAATCCTCGATTATCCTTGACTTACGGACTTTGGCTAAATGTTCAATAGTGTTTTTACTGTTGTGTTGCAGTTGCAAACACCTCATTAGCAAGGATTATCGGCCCTTTTGCTTGCAACAGGCCAATTTTCTAACTTCTACCTGACTTTGACGAAAGCTAAGCCTTTCTTAGCACTCAACTCTTGCCTGTTTTTGTGCAAAAGGGGTTTGTGTCCTGGCTGCTGCGCATGCGCTTCTTCGCAAACACGAAGAATGAACAGCACATAAAACTTTATGGTCTTATCGTAAAATTACTCGAAAGGGATAGTGTGTGTGTTTGTGTGTGCTGCTTTACATTTAGTGCTTGCTTCCTGGCAAGCAAAGGATTATTTCCGAACTGTCTAATCCTTGGTCCTTGGTTTGTTTATGCACTGCCAAATCCTTTCAGCCAGCCATTCTGCCTTCTGACGAACGAAATTTATTCGCACAGTTTGCACACAAATATTTGGGACAATCCCGAGTCATTTGGTCCAGGACTTGTAGACTGTCGCCGAAGCTCTGTATATATTTTAAGGTTTTGCGCTTCTTATGGCCAGGGAAAATCCTAATTCATGCATCTGTAATAGAAATTGGTGCGATTTGCAGTTATAATTGGACCAGAAATGTGGATAAAGTTTGCAACAGGTAAACTACTGACATTGTTCTGCTAATCATGTATAATAATGTCTAAATTAAAATAAAAAAAAATATTAAACAGCACGTTTGTCGACCATGATATGCTCTTTATTGAAATAGTACATAAAGAAAAATAATTATATAACAACTTTTATAATGTGAATGTTATTGGAAAAATTATGATATTTAGATTATGACAATAAAATGCCATTAACATAAATGAATTTTATAATATTCTGGGATACAAACTTTTTATTTTTGATTATTAAGTAATATCAATTGTATCGAGTTCGACATATAACTTATTCTATATTTTAAAACTGAATTTTCTAGCCAATATCTACCCTAACTTTAATGACTTAAAATTTTCACTTTATTTAAGTAACAAAATTGTTATAATATTAAAAATGCCTTAAGTAAGTGCATAATAAATTAAACTTGTAGCACATCTCTATCTTATTCTCTCACTCTCTCTCTGTTTCTCTCTCTCTGTCTCTCTCTCTCTCTCTCTCTTTCTCTCTCTCTCTCTGCGATGCGCTGCGGATATATTGTAAATTACTATTTTCCTACCTTTTGATGTTCAACACATTGTCGGCTCATTAATCAAGTCGATGTCGGTGCGCAGCCTCCGCCCCGTCGAGCTTATGAAGAGGCTACAAAACCAACCAGGAGCAAGAGCACACTGAAAAGTTCATTAGTCGTGAAGAAGACAACAAAAAATAAAGTGTTTCTTTATGAGAGGGAGAAAGACTCGAAAAGAGTTCAAGTCCAAAGTTTGAGCTTGAGTCTCGACACTTTGGGAGTTTGGTTTGTAATTCTTTATCGCTACCGAAAATTAATGCGAAGTATTTTGGATTTGTAACATTTACATTTTTGTACCAAGCAGCTTTCCCGGCTACCGTACTTACATACGTGTGTGTGTGTGTAAGGTCGCTGATGATCAAATTTTAATTAAAGTTTAAGTTTATTGAGTTTATTGCATTATTAGCTTGGCTGGAGATTATGGAGGGGAAATCTAGGGTGCTATTAAATTGGCATTAGACATGCTTCAAAATTGGGTGCTAACCCACAAAAAGAAAGAATCGAACGAAAAAATAGACTAAAACATAAGTAGGGAAAAATTTGTAATGATGCTAACCAAACCCAGGTTTCCAGCTAGATAAACAACCGATGCCAATCTTAAGTTCTAAATGGATTGTGTGCAAAAATGCATGTTCCTTTACCTGGAAACAAAAAATTCTTAAGTCGATTGTAAAGTCAATATTTACTTTTGCCAAAGATTTCTAATTCTGAATCTGAAGAAACTAGATTAAAATAATAACGCACAGAGATACTTGGGATTAAGGTGAGGCTAAGCTGTCTGCACCTCTTAAGTATGACTTCATTAATAGACACGTAAATAACTATAGTAGTCACAGAAAGGAAGGATACACAGGATTCAATGTTCTTGAATTTGAAGGTGTGAATTTGAGGTAAACTGTTTTGGGTCTCCCAAAAAAATAAGAGCAATTACTCAAATTCGATAGAATTGATGGGCAATTAACACCTTGGTTGGAGATTTTGACTGCTACCAATTTAATGCCAGTTTTTTCATTTTTTTTTTTCGAAGTTTTAGTATATCGTATTTTTAAAAGAGCGAGAGAGAGTTCACATTTAGCATTGAGGGCTACTCGCAAAAACACAGCAGGGTGTACCAAAGATAAAATATGTCCCGTTGAGTTTGTTGAAAACTGCGTCAACTCCGTCGCCGAAGACATCGCTACTTAAGGGCCCTAATTTGGCAAACTGCGCTTTTCGATTTATTCCCAAAAATAACTCCAGCTGTCAACAGAAGCGTGTCAAGGTCCTCTTCTGAGCTACTGAATGGAAAACAGCATGTTGGCTGTCAAAATTCCAAAATACCTTTTTGCATTACGATATTTCGAAAAACTTCTTTCTAAAAAATATTTCCTGATCAGCTTTACGGTTTATTATGATTTCTTAGTTGAAAATAAAAGTGCTTAGTTTTTATATGTTTATAAATTAATAAATTTATTTTCCGAGAACTTAGCTGCTATAAACTAAGTATAAGATATATTGTATTATTTAAAGTTTTTTATTATTATACAAAGATATGTGATCGCTCTCAAATTACATTTTATTAATTCTAAAGAGTCATAAAATTTATTGAAAAATTAGAAATGTTGTAAAACTTTCTTGAATGGAAAAATTTCGATATTGAATAAGCCACATTTTAGTTTCTGTGATTTCTTAACAAGAAATCTATGTGCAAATATTCTCAAAACCAAAAAAATAAGTGAAGAAAAAATAAAGACTTGACTACAATTTTTCTTATTTAAAAACTACTTAATGATTTGAAAATGCTATATACAAATGCTTAAAATACTTTCCATTTACAAATGTGAGTCCAAAAATAAATTTAGCTCAAGGCTCAGATCTAAATAAAAATATATCTCAAAAGTATTAAAAGTTATTTTATTAAACTTTTTGCGGGACTCGATAAATGTATTATTTATATGACAAAAATTAACGATCTACAAGATCTGATAAAGTAAATCGACATAATAAATTTTTTAAACCAAAACTGTTTGAGCGATCACCCTTAAATGGAATACCCTCGTGAGGGTCAAATGTACACGAATCTTTGGTGACGTCTAGGTCAAATAGGTTTGCGGATCTCTACCCTTAGTACCAGGAGTGATAGAATGGCTGCGGCGGCATCGTGCCATAGTTCATCTTGGAGGGTGAGGAGAAGGCAGCCGCTGCAGCGGCGGCAGCATTGAAGTTTTGTGGCATGAAATGCGATGATGAGGTGGGTGGAGGAGGATAATGAGGAGTGGGAGGGTATTGTGAATGGGGATGTGGCACATGTGAGTGCGAATGAGGATGCGCATGATGTGGATGATGTGTGGTTGCAGTTGGATATGGCGCATATTGTGCGGCGGCGGCAGCAGGTGTATGCTGATAGGGATGAAACATCTGATGGGCAGCCGAGACAGCAGACATGGCGTCCAAGGCATTGCTCGTCGAGCTGGTGGAATTCAAAGAATCCTCCGGTGAGAGTGGTGCATTGGGACGCATGCTCGGGATGCCGCTGCTGCTGCCCCAGCTGCTATAAAGTTGTGCCTGAGCACTAGTCTCCACTTTAAGCTCTTCCAACGAGGCGGAAACTGGCTCCGGACCGGCAATGGCAGCAGACGAACCAACGACCAGACTATTTGGGGTTGGCGGCAGTTGGCCAAAGCCCGTGGACGAGATGGACTCGTTGGGACTCTCGTTACGTGGCATTGTCTGATGTGGCTCAGATTCAGTGCTGTAAATGGAGCCCAACTCGAAAACCGTCTGCTCCGGCATAAGTTGGCTTTGATGGTTGTTGTTGTTGTTGACAGAGCTGGGCATGATGTAGCTGGCAGTGCTGGACACGGCAGGGTTATAGAACTGATGATGATGCGGCGGTGGCGGTGGCGACGATGGCGATAGATTGCTGTACATGGGCGACAAGCTGTTGCCGCCGGCAGGAACAGGAGCAGCTGCAGCAGCGTTGCTATAATAATCAAACTGATGCTGATAGGCGGCAGCAGCGGCAGCGGCATGAGCATGTGCATCGATGCTGCTGGCTGGCAGGGACATCATCGATAGAGTGTTGGAAACAGGGGTTCCACTGCCACTACCACTGCCACCGCCTCCACTGCCTCCACTACCACTACCAATGGAAACAGAGACCGTGGATGAGTGTTGTTTGCGAAGCCGGGCGCGACGATTGCTGAACCACACCTGAATGCGTGCCTCGGTGAGATTTGTGCGCTGAGCCAGCTCCTCGCGCGTAAAGATATCCGGATATTGTGTGCGCTCAAAGGCACGTTCCAGCTCCTCCAACTGGGAGGCCGAGAAGGTGGTACGACAGCGACGCTGCTTCCTCTTCAGTGCAATGCCCGGCTCACTTTCACAGTCGGAGAGATCCTCCTCGTCGGAGGGTTTGTTGTGGCCCCCCGTACTGGAGCTGCAGGAGCTATTGGAATTGGTCTTTGCAGTCTCATTGCCATCAGCAGGAGCATCGCGACCACGCACCAGGCGCGATATAGCCGACACGGATGGAACCATGCTGCGATCACAGAAACCCTCTCGGATCAGTTTCTCGCGTATCTCCCAGGAGAACATGCCCGGGTTGCTTCGCTTGTACTCCTCAATGCGATTCTCAATCTCCGGTGTGGCAATGCGCGGCTTGGAACCACCAATCACTCCGGGACGTATGGAGCCCGTCTCCTGGTAGCGATTCAATATCTTTGAGACACAGCCGTGCGAGACACGCAACTGACGGGAGATCACACATGGACGTATTCCCTCTGCAGCCATATTTACGATCTTCAAACGTATGCTATTCGGCAACGGACGTCCGTTGATAAACATTCCACCCAACTGATTGACCCGTCCCTGGCCGCTATTCATATCTATGAAGAGAAAGAAAGCAAGGAAGAGAGTAAAGTTGGTTAACATTGGATTTATGGTAACTTTCATCTAACTAAAGGTTTTTTGCTAGGGAACTTCTCTTAAAGTTTCTAAAGGAACTACATTTAAGCCAACGAATCTTATTTACTCTACAGGTAGTTGCCACGCGTGTCAGCGTCCCTTTTTTCTTACTTTTCCCTAGGTGCCTATTGCCTTGTGCTCTGTGCCACTTGATTTATGACACTTCGGTACAATTGACTTTCCCGGAACGGGAAGAAATCCTAAGGATGGTCTTACGCACGTACTTTACGGTTTCACTAATGAACCTTCCGACCTTGGGCGCTAGGAAACTAGTTCCGGAAAAAGGGTGCTGGGTGTTGAGTTTTTTAAAATATAGTGAATATAAAATCAAAGTGAAATCGGGCTTACGTTTTAGGACCACAGAGATTAAATCAAATAAACTATTGGCTTTTGAGTTTGAGCCCATATTTCGCTTAAAAAACAGTTAGCAAAATAAATATATATATTTTTAAAATTTATAACTTTTCTAATAACTTTTATGAAAACTTCTCAATTCCTTATGCAAATGTTTAAATTTTTTATCTAATTTGTTGCTCCACTTGACATCCACTTACCTTGCATTGGTGAATATCCATTGAAAAAGGGTCTGTGCATTGCGGCGGCAAATGCTGTAACAGTCATTATTCACAGTTACACAAAACAGTGGCAAATTTGCAAACACTTAACGCTAACCGAATCCAATTCGCGATTTAAATTGTCACACACACGCGACTTATCGTTAGACAATTGTATTAGTTACACTTCGATAAGCCGAAAAGAAGAACGGAAAATTTTTCTTAAACGATTTAAGTAAGTTCCAAAGTCGCGACGAAGACGAAGACGACGACGATTCGCGTATGTGTGTCTCGTTGCGCAGTCTGTGCCGTACTGATTTGAGCAGAGCAGCGCTGTGCAAGATCGTTGGCTTTCTGTGAAGAAGTGGTCGTCATGTAGAGGCAGCGAGCGCAGCTGTTATCGCCGTTAAGATGTCAGCCATTGCGGCAGGTAAATTGTATTATACGCCGACCAATCGCAACAAGCCGACGAAGCTTGCCAACTCACTCGCACTTGCGCTGATCATAGGCAAGAGGTCGCTTTACTTTGCCGACGTCTCTCGCCAGAGGGCGTTGTTACCAGATAACAACCAATGGCAGCTTTTGACTCCAAACAACCTTGAATAGAGAGCTCCATTTCAAAGTTTTTGAGCTATTGGTTTTCGTCCCTTTGACCCAATTAAGCTAAAAGAAGTTTCGTGGTCAGCTCATTAATCGAATTATAAATTCAATGAAACACATAATGCAATCGAGTATGCGTATTATAGTGTTTTACAAGCGTAATATATCCTTTATTGCTACCTCATTAGTGCCAATAAATAAACTGTTTAAATATGTTTAGAATATTTAGCTGTGTGACAGTTCTTTACTTATTTACCAGAATGCAATGTTAGATTAAAAATATTGGTAAATAATTTGAAAAGGGAATTATTTAATAACGCAAGTTGTTTATTTTTGCTGTTTAATTGAGAGCATACTCAATATACTAATTGATTAAGATTTTTGGATTTTTCAGTTTAGTTTTAGTATACAGTAAACTTGAATTAAGTTTTAATTGTTTTAGTATATTTCTAACGTTTGTGGATTTATATCTAAACCCAACTCCTAATTTCTCTTAACTTAAAAAAAAACAAGTAAGAAGGCTCTAGTCGGGATAGCCCGACCAGAAGATACCCTGAACCCAGTTGCAGTCCTTGCGTCCTAAAAGTATGCTTCAAATTATGATCACTTTAAACAAAACTCATAACTGACTTAACTTTACGATATCTCTGGTGTTTCTTAACCGATTTCGACGAAAGAAAAGTTTTATCGTTACCCATTACACCAACCCCCATTTTTACATTTTCCAAATTCGATATTTTTTTGTTATCGATTCCATGTGTATATCGAAAACCAGAGTAGTTATCGATAATTTGAAGCAAACTTGTTCTGCTTATGGTATAGGAGAACTTATATTCAAAATCTGAAGTCTCTAGCTCTTGTAGTCTCTGAGATCTACGCGTTCATACAGACGGACAGACGGACGGACAGACGGACATGGCCATATCGACTCGGCTATTGATACTGATCAAGAATATATATACTTTATGGGGTCGGAGATGCTTCCTTCTGCCTGTTACATACTTTTGCACAAAACTATTATACCCTGATTTACCCATTTTATGGGTTCAGGGTATAAATAGTTGGTTTTATCCCTTTTTGCGTTCTATAAGACCATATCCTTGTCACGCTTGGTACCTTCTCATAGTGCTAGTGTTGGTAGAGTTGAAGGTTTCACAACCCACGAGCGTATAAGTTTGATTAATTATGAAATTTCACGCAACGCATGTTCACTGTAAGAAAACAAAGCGCCGAAAAAGAAAGAAAGCCAATGGCAACCACTGAAACGACGAGTTGATAATATATAAAGAGAGCGCCAAGAGTTGGAAATTAATGATGCCACAGCAGAAGGCAGAAGGCATCGAGCAATAATGGTAAACGCCAGCGCGGAAATTGTAATAACGCAACTATGTGTTTAATACATATCAAAGCTGTAAGGAGGTCGTGACGAATGCTTCAAAGCATCCTGTAAGAGAGCGAGAGCGTAGTTGCAAGGACAACGGAGGCCGCAATCCAACAGTGTCGGGGTTTCTACTGCTCGGTATGGCTGCCCGTTGGGTTTTTGGTTAAGCAAACCCAACGGGAGTACCAAAGCGAAACATTTGTCGCCTAGCTGGATAGCGATCAGCAGCGATCACTATGACCTTGAAAATCGCCGCTAACCTTGAGAAAGTAGTGCAATACAGCAAATTGATATTCAGAGTGGAATTAAAAACTGGCGCTTGATATACCGACAAATTAAAAAAAAGCAATCTGAGTTTGTGTTTATCCTCGTTGATTTCTCAATTTGTGTTAACAATGCACGCTGAAAAGGTAACTCATATAACGCTTATTTTGCGCTATCAACGGTCGTACCGTATACACTGACCCTACCGTACCTAACCGTGCAGTGCGAACAGTAGGAGGTAGCATATAATTTCCACGAAATGTTAAAGCCGGCAAAATGGCAAACACCGGCAGACACTGCCAAAATGAATTAAGAGTGCTAAAAGACTTTTTATGATGCCCACCTACGGCGCTATGAATGAATATGAGCGTTATCCTAGTGCAAGGTACTACCTGGTCGAAGGAATCATATATGACTTTTGACTTGACTTAATGCCAAGGTAAGGCGCTCGACCTTCTACAGCCACGCCCCCACGCCCAACCGATCCATGTGGTGTCCAACGCCCATATAGTTCACCTGTCGGTGGGTCCATTTATAATTAAGTTAGTCTTGCCTGCTCCACGCTTGTTTACCACCAGATTCACAAAACACATCACGCAATCGTTGTAAAGTATCTTAAACAGCATTGTTTTTTTCTTGTTTTTCTGTTTGCCCAATCGATTCGTTTTGGCCAACAAGGTAATGTGCTCTCTTGTCGCACACACACAAACACACACACACGTGGTTTTTAACGACCTTGATTGTATCCCATTTCCATTTCCCCTTACCACTTTTATCTTGTACCGTCTCAATATCAGTAGTTTTTCCTGTTGTGTAACTAAAATACTTCAAAATAAACAACATTAAAATAGGAATCGTAAAACAAGAGTTTGAAATGGGTTTTAAGGAAAACATTTAAAAATATAACTTTTTTTGTCTAAAAATCAGTAAATACTCTTAAGAGAACTTTTGAATTTTAAAAACTGAGTTTTCAGGATTATAAATTTTAACAATATTTAAAGTTTTCAAATATGAAAAGTAGGAAATAAAGATCAGGTTATCGACTGGTAGCAGGCGGATATTGACTTTTGGTCTAATCCGTTTTAAGTTTTAGTAAATACAAGGCTCAATATGCAAAAGCAGTTGCTGCCCCCCGGAAACCCACTGTTCTCTTTCCAAGCAAAGGGTTGACAAAAGGATGCAAGAGGCGATCGTAAAACTGAAATCCACGCTAAAGCATACAAACAATTAGCCAACAAACAGCGAGATTAGAGGGAAAAGTCGAACAGCTTAGATATTGAGCTGAAAAACAACCGTTTCGAGCTGTTTGACTTTTTCAAATATTTGTGCACGGAAAAAGTTATTTGAGAAGTTATTTGATCTTCTGTTTGCTGCTGCGGCTGAGCACGATTATAGCGGCTAATCGCCACGACAGTCCGATATTTTATTGATCAACATTTGTAAACGATTTGACATGGCCAAGTTGAGAGTCTGGCTGGCGTTTCAGGTAGCTGTTAGCTGCGGCTTAACACAGCCAACGCCTTTCTTGCCAGCGGCTTTTCCCCTTTCTCTAACCCGATCAGCAGCAATGCGAATTTGCGATTAGGCCTTTAACCCTCGATTCCTCCTCATTCTCAAGCCTCCTCCTCCAGCTCACCTTTAGTTTGGCTAATTAAAGGCATTAGTTGTTTGTGGGTCAAATGGCTTGCTTCCAGTGAACTTCATTGTCTGCCAATTTAACATATTTTGCATATTTCGATTGAAAGGAAGCTTTCGAAGAGAGAAAGGGAGAGAAGAAATCCGAGTCGAGTCGAGCCTGCCCACAAACGTGAAAAACATAATCCAAGCGGTTTTGCCACAATGCATCGAAGAAAAGTGTCGGTTAGTAGAACTATAACCACCATTTCGATACGGTTAAAGTCAAGTATGTTTGAAAATCGGTCAGTTACGTTGTGCAAAGTTCTTTAGCCAAAATTTTAAATCTTAATATAAAAACTACGACGTATGTAATTATCGATCACATAACGTTATACAAAGCTCAGTTTATAGCATTCATCCGATATCGATATCATTAAGTGCCATTCGCGTTGCATCTTCAAAACGCAAGCACCACTGGCTTTGATTAATGAACAAAGATTGAATAATATTATTTAAATTCGCATATATCCTATACCGATGCGTTGCTAATGGAAAATCGACGGCCAAGATTGTGGTTCGTGGATGTGAGAAAAACGCCACCTACTTTTTAAGATGCTTGTTTTTATTCAATAGACGATGATGAATAGCTGTTGATCGGTGTCCGATCAAGAGCAATAGCAATTACCAAATCGCATCCAACAGGTTGCTAGGTGAAGTAGATGAAGAAGAAGAAGCAGTGGAACCTCTTTGACGTTTGACGGCAGTCAACAAAACAAATTAATCTTGTGTGTTTGCCATCACTTTCTTCTTGGGCAACGAAGTAGTTTTTTTGTTCCTCTCAACATGCCTCCAGATGTTTGATTTCAGTCTGATGCTCTCTCTTTCTCTTTTCCTCGCTCTCTGTGTGTTGATTCTTTTCAAGTTGTTGTTTGCTGGTTGCGGCCTACCTTGCGCCTTCTGTATAATGATCAATTTGTTTGGCCTCTGATCGTGCCGACAGCGTTTAGCAGTTGCCACTCGATTTTCAACGTTTAGGTCAGCCAGCCTAATGAGTTTTGTAAAAGGTGGGTGTATTTGGCAGTGGCTCCTCTTCTCCCCCCCTTCGACACTGTAACCCATTTTTCTTTTCTGCTTGTGCAAATGACGAAGGTGTAAGTGTGGTATGGAATCATTTTTTCTAGACAACGCGTCGTCATCTCTGTTTGGGTTTGGTCAGGTTTTTTTTGCAGTGCCTTAGTCAAAACTAAAACGTTTTAACAATTGATCAAAGTTGTGGCTTTTAACCCTATGCACGAACAATTGTGTAATGAAAAGTTACAAGAACATCGATGCAGAGTATCGATATTTGCATTCCAAATTAAGCTTGCGTCATGTTGCAGTACAAGTCTTATCGATACCTTTACGTTAAATTCAATTCAAAATGCCAAAACACAAATATTTACATACCATAATAACTGTTCATAAAATACAAAATTAGTCGACTGACAAAAGAGAAATGTACGCCCACTACAAAAAATATAAAAAGCATGCCAAATTGGGAAGCTACAAGCAACTCACAAACACACTTAATTTCCGCTTAATCACTGAGAACACGACCCACATTAAACTGTGGGATGTTGCATGTTGCAAGCTGCTGGCTGCCAACTGCTGGAACATCCTCCCTCCTACTTCAATAGCAAAGATCAAGTCGGCGACAGACGCAAGGGCTCATTTGCATGTTGCTGCTAAGCGTTAAGCGCTTTGAAAGCGTGAATAAAAAACTCACAAGGCGTTGCTGCCTCATTGCCCTTACGGGGTAGCATGGGGATGTTTAAATGGGGTTGGGGGGATGCAGCTGTAGTCTGCAGTTAGTCTGACATTTTGTTGATTTCAAAAGAAAAACGACAGCCATACAATTTTCCAGGAAAAACTTACAAGTGCTGTAATCATAATGCGTCGGAGAACAATCCAACATATCAAAAATGACTGTATGTACAAAAATAATAATAAAACTAAATCACAAATAAATGCTTACAAATAATAATGCTTATGTAGAAAGTTCCTTCAAAGGCACACGCGACGATGTTGTCTGAATGGTTGGCCATATAAAACCGCAATCATTGCCAATCGCGGCTAACAATTACTGATCTATTATGGCGTGATCAATAGCGCTAACGGTCATAAAAATTCGCTGTACACTGTAAAAATTCAAAAAGGTAATGTCGAAAAGTAAGAAAATTAAAAATAAAAATTGTACAGGCGATCAGTGACCGTGAAATCACAGCATTCTTGACCAAAATGATATATGGGCACGCAAAGTTTCCCAAATGCGAAAGAAAAAACTTAGAAGGAATACAGCAAGAAGCAACTGAAAATATATAAGTGAAACGCCAGTGAGGAGTGAGATGTGTATTTTATGACGGTGCAGTATAGAATCCTTAGGTCCGTCCTGCACATGGTTCCGTTCTGTTGTATGCACTTCTTGTGAAAATTTGCGTGCGCTGCAGTCTTAAGGTATTCAGGTAACTTTCTATTTTCACTTAGCGAAATAAACTATTTATGACTAGGCAGTGTCCTTAAAAGTTGTGTCAAAAAAGAGCGAGTTCTAGTTTTTTGTTTTAAGACGAAAGGGTTTTTAGGTTTTGTTTTGACTTTTTGACTTGAACCGTTTAAGTTCTGTGAAAAACGTTTGGTTTGATTTTTGCTTTTGAACAAAGAAACGGATTTTTATTAGCTTAAAGGAACCAGGAAAGCCGGAAATCACAGTGGAAGCTCGAGAACTAGGAAACTTATGAGTTCAATAGGAAAAAGGTAATGCAACAGCGATTACCAAATAAGATGACGGCTTATACAGCTAATTATGCATTATTTTTAGGTAGTCTCCGCCCACGCAGACATACATACATACATACATTCATTGGAATTACGCACCCTTAAAGATGACGCCCCAAACTTACCACAAAAAGGTTGCGTGGCGAATGAAAAGTGAAAAATTCGTCTTGCTCTTTTGGTAAACGGTGCGGTTAAAACAGAAATACGGGCTAAAAACCAAACAACCAACCATATATGAACACTTTGAGGACAAACGTGCAAAAACCACTCCGGAGGGTTCCTCTTCTTCAGATGACCTTGACAACGACTCCCTACCGACGCCCATATGTATTGCTTACAGTATTTGGGTGTACACCTATCGTTCTGGTTTTATGATTTGTCTCGCATCGTTGGTGCCAATACGCAGCTACCCTAAATACCCTGTATGCTGTAGTACTATGTGCGGTTTATGTTGTTGGTCGCAGTTTTGGTCGCCGATCTTCATGTCTGCACAGCAAGGTGCATGACCTTAGTGTGTGTATGCATTTATATGTTTGTGTTTCGCTCGAAACAACCATAAATATTTTGGGTGATTATTTTAGATAATCTTTGACTAATGTCCTTGGTTTGTTTCGTTTTCATCACAGACATAAGCTTAATACACTTTGTAACTAGATGATATTAGACAAAAATAAAATAGCAATATCAATGCGGTTCAAATATTTTTTGGCTCCCGCCGAAGCTTTAACAATTCTTCTCGATAAGCCAATAAATTTTTTATTAAACTATCAAATAAACAAACTATCGATACTTTTGCAAACCACAGCACGACAACAGCGAACCAATTATTAACTAAAATATTTCTTCAATAAAACTTAAGAACAGACTAGTAAAATTGGATTGGATTCAATAATGAAAAAAAAGCTGTTTCCAGTTTGTGACTGCAAAACTATCGATAGCATCAAAAATACACTTGTCCGAAGGGGACGCATCCCTCTCACATCACTTATTCATACAGGCACGAAAACACGAATTCAGTTTCATGTCAAAACAAGAGCTGTTACATCGTTTTTCCAGTAATTAAATCATTGACTTTATATTAATCTAACAGAATGTCGGAACAAAAGATAAATGGAGATGCTGATGATTTAAACAATCTGCTCGACAGTGAGTACCAAAGAAATTGCATAGTGTATCGTATTACAAGCTTATATAACAAAAATCTTTTGCAGATGCTCTGCAAGATTTTGACAAAGCGCAGAGTGGAACCAAGCCGGAAAAGGCGGCTGCCACAGATGGCGCTGAAGTCAGCGCTGGAAGCAACGAAGATCCCGATGCATTTTTTATGTAAGTACATTGCAACTTCGTTTGCTTTGTTTTGTACCAATTGAACTTTGGAATTTATAGCGAACAGGCCAAGATTATGGCTGAACGAATGAACACACTGTTCGGTGGCCCAGATACTCCAAGCGGCGATATACCACCAATGCCACAAGATCCGGATCAGATAATGGCCGGTTTCAAGAAAATGGCCGAAGCGGCCGCTCTAACGCTGAGCGGTGAGAATAGTGCCAACGACGATGAGGTCTCCAAGTATTCAGATAGCATTTCCCAGGCGCTTAAGGGTCTTCAAGAAGGCACCGAAAATCTCGCTGCACCCGCTTCTGAAAATGATATTGCTAGCATGTTTAGCTCCATGAACTTTGATGCTGTAAGTAAGGCATGGATACATTACATTGGTCTTTACTTAAATTAAACAATTATTTAGGGCGGTGAAGCTGATGGCAACAGTTTCCTGCCATTTATGGAAGGCATGATGCAGAGTCTGCTCTCGGCTGAGATTTTACTGCCTAGCATCAAGGAGCTGCTGGAGAAGTATCCCAAATATCTAGAGGAGAATGACTCAAAGCTGTCTGCAGAGGACAAAGAGAGGTAAATATTGTTGTATCTACGTATTATATTACACATAAGCTGGCCACACCCAGACTACGTGACTCACATACATTAGTATACTTAAATGACATACTGTGTAAACATTAAACTCGACTTTGCTGTTTCTAATATTCTAATTTATTGCGCAGATACCAAAAGCAGATGGAGCTTTACGAAGTTATTGAGGGACATTTGCAGACGGAAAAGTCTGATGATACGCCCACCGTGAAACGTGAGAAATTCCGACAGGTTTTAGATGATATGCGCAAGCTGCAGGACTATGGACAACCACCGGCAGAGATATTGGCTGAGACTAGTGGTGATTTACCATTTGGTGATCCGTCTGCAGCCATGGGTGGACCCCAGTGTCCCACAATGTAATGATGTTCTATTCAAGGCTGTCGTTCCTCGTGGAGTGCCAATGGCGAAGTGTCGCCCGCACCCCTAACTGTTGAATGTTGCACATTAGGCATATGATCAATTATTTAACATTCAATCGATTATCGAACACGTGATGGTTTTTTTTCTGGTGGCTACAGCTCTGCTCAAAGAGAATAAGTTGTTATATTTAGTTTCACTTAACTTCTTTTTATTTATATACTATTTCACACGGAAAATACAAAACATTTATACATATATATATATATATATATATATATAATATTTCAAATCAAAAGCAATGAGTCTTTTTAACTACAGGAAGAAGCGACGTCTGGATTCCATATCATGTCGCTTATTGCTGATGATCCATGAGTAATCGCCAGTCTTGCTGTCAAAAGTGCCCTCCTGCAAAGAACGCAGCTTGAGCGTGAAACGTGGTCCCAATTCTCTCAGTTTAACCCGTTTGCCCTCCTTATTAAACTCATAGCGATGATGACGAAAGAATATATAATCACGTTGATTGTGAAATGTCGCAGCGCGTCTGCCACGAAACTCGGGATCATGATGAAATAGTGCGCCCAACATGCGACCCACCGTTAAGCCCAGACGTGTTGTAAAATTAGTAAGCACAACCTCCGGACGATGCTTGGTTATCTCTTTGTGATCCCGCTTTATGTCTGTGGTCAACTTCACGTTTGATAACTTAAAGTGCGCTGTTGGACCGTTTGGCAAGTGGATGACCAGCAAACCATTTGGCTGGCGTCTATCCTCATTGATGATGACCACGTCCGTAAACTGTTCCCTTTCCGCGCTCTTGCAAATCTTCTTAACCGACGCCTTGTTACGTATTTTTACAAGAGCATTAGGAAATATGCGTGAAAGTTCTAGGCCGAATTTGCGTGTCTTCGTTACCGGATTGTCGGCGAAAGTTATAAGTACCTTGGGCTCATAGACGCGATCGAAATATGTACTGAAATCATCGATTTCCAGCTCTTTGCGCAGCTCCTCGTTGTCAGAGTCGTTCAGATTGCTCACTTCTGTTTGATCCTTTTCGCGCAGGCTTTCGATTGTGTGACCAGGATTCGCTGGTAAGCCTGCCTTGCGACGAGCGCGTCGCTCCTGCATCTTTTTCTTGTGTTTCTCCTTTTTCATTTTACGAAACAAAGCTGTGCGCTGTTCTTTGTTTTTCATGAGGCTGAGTGGATTTAACATTGGCAGACGCGCTTTCTTTTTATCCTCTTCATCGTGTGCGTCATCATCATCGTCGTCGTCGTCGTCATCATCTGCGTCGTTGTCGTCTCCTTCACCGTCACCTTCTGCATCCTCACCTGTTTCATCAACGTCATCTTCATCCTGTTGACCTGTTTTACTTGGCTTTTTGGTGTCCATTTCTATGTCACTGTCATCGCTGCTGTCGGTGACTGGCTCTTGTGCTCCATCTGCTGCTTCCTCCACTTCCTCTTCGGCAAAGGTGGAGTCACTATCAGAATCTTCTTTTTTTGGTGGCGGTTGTGCCTTTATCTTAGTTTTACCCATATTTTTCAATCAATTAAAAAACAATACAAGACTACAGCAGAGCGGCACGTGTTGATGTTCTTCTTCTAGTCGAAATTGACATTCACATTAAAATAATGGTTGTGTGGATGTGTCAGCTTTTTCACAGAATGGCTATCAGCTGCTTAAGAGCGTGGCGGTAAAGTAAACAAACTAAAAATGGATTTTCGTGTCCTCGAGCTTTTTAGCGGTATTGGTGGCATGCATTACGCCTTAAAATGTAAGTAATAATTTACATTAAATAACATCAGACAACTAATATTGTTAAACTTGCAGATGCGCAGCTACCTGGTGAAGTCGTCGCTGCTTTGGATGTGAATACAGTAGCTAATGCAGTTTATGCACACAATTATAAAGCTACCTATATAAAGTCAAAAAACATTCAAAGCCTTACTGAAAAGGAGGTAACAAAACTAAATGCCAACATGCTGCTTATGTCGCCACCATGTCAGCCGCATACCCGTCAAGGCCTGCAGCGTGATGTGGACGACACGCGCTCCTGTGCCCTTTCCCATCTGTGTTCCCTCATACCGAAATGCGAAACGCTTGAATATATACTTATGGAAAATGTCAAAGGATTTGAGATATCCCAGGCGCGTCAACAGTTTGTTGAATCGCTGGAAAAAGCTGGTTTCCACTGGCGAGAATTTATTCTAACGCCCACGCAATTCAATGTGCCAAACACGAGACACCGCTACTATTGCATTGCGCGCAAAACAAAATCATTTGATTTCGTTGCCGGAAAAATCTGGGAGCATATGCCAGGAGCTAAAGCTGACCCCTTACAACAGTCAACTATTAAAATAGCCACCATTATTGAGCATCACGCCCCGGACGCTACACTTGTTCCAGATGATGTGCTTTCCAAAAGAGTGCTCGTAATGGATATCGTTCATCCAACGCAATGCAAATCTATGTGCTTTACAAAGGGATATACACACTATGCAGAAGGCACAGGTTCAGTTTTATCCCCTCTTACTGAAGAGCAATTTCAAAGAATTTTTCAAGAAGCTAAACAGATCGATATAAATACCAAATGCATACAGTCTGATGAAGAACAGCAGCGACGACTGGAACTGCTGCGACAAGTTAAGTTGCGCTATTTTACGCCAAGGGAAGTGGCGCGTCTTATGAGTTTTCCCGAGAACTTTACATTTCCCGCCGAGACAACAAATCGTCAAAAATATAGATTACTGGGGAACAGCTTAAATGTTTGCGTTGTGGGCGAGCTGCTAAAGTTGCTTACATCATAACCATAAAGTTTTTTAAAATGATTGTGTATGTGTTTAATAAAATTGGTTCTGTATAACAGATTTTAAATTGCGCTCATTAAATCTTTTAATTGATTTAACTTATCGAAAACATCAATCATTTACGTATCCCTGCCCTAATACTATCGCTTATATCTGCTTATAATATCGAAGTTTCGATAGCAATAACCATCAGACCCAATTTAATCACAGAACTCCGGGCTACCAAAAAAAAAAACAAATAAATAATAATCCTTAATTATTGTTAACTTAGCTGCTTTGTTCAAAATGATACCGAAAAAGATGCCAGTAAAAGATGCGCATATAGTTAAAATCGCTGTTGAACGCGAGAATCATATGGCTCAATTAATAAATCTTGACCAGAGACATCCGCTTGCAAGTAAGTGAACAAACTTATTTTTTATTATATTAATCTATTAATGTTGTTACTGGGGTGACATTGGAGATGACTTTAATAGGAAAAGCTAACATACTAGAGTTTTTGCCTTAGGAGTGTGGTTTGTTATTCACATGAAAATCGCAGCGACAACGCCCTTTGCGGGAGTGTTTGTATTTGTTTGTTAGAGTCATCGTTCGCCTCATTAAAATGCACAGACATGTCAGGAAGTCCAAAGTGAAGAAGTGGAAGGGGCAGAGAAACAAGCTGTTGATGAATGATATGGGGGAGTATGTTTGAAAACTCACCATGCCATATACAAAATAAATAAGTATATTGCATTTAAATGTTTAGGATGTTTACATTGTAATATATAATATAAAAAATATTAATAAATTAAAAACCGTTATCTATAAATATTGTTATACTAATAGAAACACTTCCAATTAATAGGTAAAATTCAAGAGATATGCAACAGTTGGTCGATTAGTGATCATCAGAATTATGCGCTACAATTTTGCGAGACGAATAACATGAAATATGTGACCGAAAAGAACCGTAATGAGATTAAAAACGGATCGGTGTTGCGTTTACAGTATTCACCCTCGAAGACGGCCAGCGATGCGCTGGAAACATTGATGAACGGCTGTGCATTGGACAAAGCGCAACGGCTCAAGGAGCTAACAAAGCTAAGCATGGATCACACTTTTGCGCTGGAGTTTATCAAGGAAAAGGGTCTAGACATACTGATCAAAATGATCGAGGATATCAACCAAAAAGATGAGGAAATACTAAAGTATAGCCTGGCTAGCTTTGTGGAGCTAATGGAGCATGGCACCGTATCCTGGGAAGTGCCGCAAAACTCCTTTGTTACACGCAACATTGATATCGTGCGCAATTTCCAAAAGTACCCCGCAAAATGTGGCGAAAGTGCGCTCTCCAATCTGGAGAACATTGTGCAAAGCAGCAGCAAGTATGTGCTTGTGGCAGAAGAAGTTAAACTGCAGGATATTCTGCGACTGCTTCAGGAGGTTAACTCACCGGTGATGCGCCAAAATGCTATTGCACTGCTTAATGCACTTTTCATTAAAGCAGATGAGTCCAGAAAACGTGCAATTGCCCACACGATCAGTGCCAAGCAATATCGCCTGGCTTTAATTGGCAACGAATTGAGCACCGAGATGACCCATCAGCTGTATGTGCTGCAGACTTTAACGTTGGGTCTGCTCGAGAAGCGTATGCGCATGAAGATGAACGCACAGGATCAGGATGCTCATGAGAAGATTAAGGAACTGCGTCGCATTGCCTTCGATGATTATGCCGGTACACTTAGCTTGAGTGATGATGTAAGACGTGGTGGCGGCGGTGGTGGCGGCTCCGGCGGTGGCAATGTTAACTTTTCACAATACTACAAGAAACTCGGCTTCAAGTGCGACATCAATCCAGCTCAGGATTTTATCGAAACGCCACCAGGTTACCATTGAAATAACATATGTCTTGTCGAATACTTAATTCTTGCACTTACAGGCATATTGGCATTGGACTGCATGGTATATTTTGCACGTAGCTATACGCAGCAGTATACAAAGATTGTGCACGAGAATTCGTGCCGAGCTGATGAGCATGAGTGTCCTTTCGGACGCACCTCTATTGAGTTGGTAAAGTTGCTGTGTGACATTTTGCGGATTGGAGAGCCACCTGCAGAGCAATCGGGTGACTTTCAGCCCATGTTCTTTACCCACGATCAGCCGTTTGAGGAGTTCTTTTGCATTTGCGTCATTACATTGAATCGCACATGGAAGGATATGCGCGCTACGGCCGAAGACTTCCAGAAGGTGTTCAGTGTTGTGCGAGAGCAAATACAGCGCACATTAAAACTGCGTCCCGAGAATTTGGAGGACTTTCGCAGCAAGATTGCATTGCTGACATATCAGCAGATCACCACACTGCGCCAACAGGAGCGCACCTCAAAGGAAGAATGCGATTCGACGGCTTCGGCTATTGTCAAGCTTAAACAGAAAATATCACCACAAATTGTGGAGCTGATTAAGCAGCAACGTCTGTCATTTTTAGTAGAGGGTGAGTCGAATTATTTTTACATCTCTAAAAACTAATTTTGTTTATTGTATTTATTTTACAGGCACACGATTCTCTAAATATTTACGAGGCACACGTACCAAAGATAAGTTTTGGTATGCACGTCTTTCGCCCAATCACAAAGTAATACATTATGGAGATTGCGATGAAAAGAATATACCTACGCTGGAGGAGCTGCCTAAAAAGTTGCCCATCATTGACATCAAACAGCTGTTGGAAGGCAAAGAGTGTCCGCACATGAAAGAGACGCGTACACGAAAATCAGCCGTAAATTTAGCATTTTCAATAACATTCGAGAGCATGGATCACTCGACATTGGACTTTGTGGCACCGGATGAGAGTCTGTTCAATTACTGGACAGATGGCATTAATGCGCTGCTTGGCCAGGAAATGAGTAGTAAACAAAAGAAGGAGGACTTTGACACGCTGCTTTCAATGGAAATCAAGTTGCGTCTACTTGATACCGAGGGCGTGGACATTAGCAAGGATCCGCCGCCCATTCCCGAAGATCCAGAGAATTATGACTTTTGTTTCGAAAGCTAAACAGAAACTCAGTTATTTTCTTGGATTTCTTGCAATAATAACCTTTCGGTCTTTTTTTCAAAAACATCCCACATCTCCAAATGACATGCCAAAGTGTACCCAATATATATAGGAAAGAAAGAAATCATTTATCTTCCCATCTGATTTTCTAGTATTAGCTGTGCAATTTTTTAACAAAAGAACAAATGGAGCAGTTCATCGCTGCGTTTAGCCATTTAGTCAACATTTAAAAATACATTTAAAGTTTTCTTTAATTAATTATGTTAAGAATATAATTTTTAATATTAATAGAGATTCATTAAATATAACATTTTATACATAACAATTTTTTATACAAACAAATTAAATAACAAGAGAAGCGTATTCCTTTTTATATATATTTCAAAGTGTTAAAGCTATGTATGTTATCCTTGCAGATTGTGAGGATCCTTGGAAGCCTTTTACTTAACCCTTTCTGTAAGGATGTAATTAAGTGCAATTATAAATTAATGTTTCCGACAAAAAATGTGAATCATATTTTGATTTAAGCACTTAGCCTGGGACAAAATCAAAGCATAGTCTCTGCCGCCTTTAAGCGGCGACTATCGCTATTATCCACGCACGGGCAACTTGCGCCGGCGAGCATTAGCGCGCTCCTAGCTTCTTAATCATATGTTATCCTCGAGCAGCAGATCGGTATCATCACCCCGATCCGGCAAACAGACAAAGAACTCCAGCAGATTCAGAATCGGACCACGCGAGAAGGGATTCTGATAGCGTCCGCGTTTATCTCGCAAATATGGATAGCGCTTGTAATTGAACATTTCGTTTGTGGTGAGATTCATGCAAGCATGAAGAATCTGTGAAAGAATAGGAAAATGTGTTATGAAACCTCAAATTGGAAGTTTTCCTACAGTCATTTCTTACCGAAGTACATGTAAGTATCCAACCAAGTCCACAGAAAACTATAGCCTCGATGAGTCCTAATACATAGAGCATTGTGAATCCCTCGATCATGACGCAGTAGCAGGCAAAATAGATGGTAAACGAACAGTTTACAGCAACCGAAAGCACAAATAGAAAGAACCACATGCGATTGCGTAAACCAACACAATTGTAGATAAACGGACAATGATGATCAAAATATGAGACGCAACGATTGCAGACGCGACAATGCTTGGCACGTAGCGGACGCAGACAGCGACAGCTGTGGCATAGTCGGGTAAGCATCACATTCCGTTTTTTGAGCTTGTCAAAGTAGGGGATCTGCTTGATGGCGCGATAGTAGGCATCCGAGCTCAATGGTATATAGCCGGGATCACGACGATTGGCAATGACCCAGCTGACCCACATGACCACATTCCAATAGATGAAGCAATAATGCGATCGACGCAAAATGTTCCATGTTATGGGAATGGCGCGTATCATATACATCGGATAGCCCCAGAGCAGCACAGAGAAGAGGAAGAGGAACAATGGTCCCTTGGAATCACCAGCGCCACCAAAGAGCCAACCCCAACTCTCCGACACAGACGGTATCCATCGTGACTTCTTCTTCACCTCACCATACAGGAGACGCACCACATCCTGATGCTGATGCGCCTGTGCTAGCATAATTGGTGTCTTGCCATTCTTGTCACGTGGCTCCAGATCCAACTGTGATTTTTCGCAAAGCAGACGCACACAATTGATGTTGCCGGAAAGGCAGGCCAGATGCAATGGCGTTGATCCGAAGTTATCCGTCTTCTGCAGCTCCACTCCCGAATACATAAGCAGACGCATCAGATCGCCGTGACCCTTATATGCTGCCCAATGGAGTGCCGTGTCGCCATTGATATCCGTCAGATTGTTGAGTGCACCCATGCCCAGCAAATAGGCAGCTGTTGCAGTGCGTCCGTACATACAGGCCAGATGCAGTGGCGTGAGTCCCTTGAAATCCGCAGCGTTTACGGCGACACCAGCTTGAAGCAGCACCTGAACCACAGAGGCGTGGCCCTTACGGCAGGCCCAGTGTATTGGCCGGGGGCCCTGGGTGCCCAGGCAGGGCAGATCAATAGGCGCCGTGCGTTCAATTAAATACCGCATCAACTGAACATTTCCATTCAAGGCAATCCAATGGGCCGGCGTGTAACCATGTCGATCCCTTGCAGACAAGCATTCCATGCCGAACTTCTCCACTAGGTTTTCGACTTCGCTTACCTCGCCATTTTTGATTATGTCAAAGATATCATCCAGATTAACAGTGGCACCGTCCAAGCCCTCAAACAATAGCATATTGCTGTCATGATCGTTTCCAGCACCATTGTTGGCCACACCATTGGCTCCTCCTGGTGAGGAGTGGGGACGATGATCAATATCGATATCAATGTCAGCATGGGCATGACCATCTTCCTCCATGTTACATGATGATGAGGCAGTTAGGGGCAGCGCCCAAACACTACGCGCTGCCCCCGGACTGGGGTGTACCTTGCTGGAGGCCACGTTGTAGAAATCGAATTCTACGCCAAGACGGTCCGCTGTGCCACCTGATAACGGTGGTTGGTGGTGCAACGGATTTTCCAGTAGATGGGCAATTTTGTTGGCTTTTCAAGCGACCGTGGGTCCTTAAAATCGCTTTAATTGACGAAAAAATAAACACACAAAACAACAGAACAGCAATTATGTCAGCAGGTTGAAAATCAATAATAACTGCGAATGTAGGACATTCGAATTCGAATTGGCGCCAATTATTCAATTCAACAGCTGAGTGCCAAAATCCTTTCGATAACATTTCGATTTTGTTCCCAATCCCCCAAAAACTATTACCGGCTCCACCTATTTTTTACAGTTTTAAGTCTTAAAATTTTCCAAAAGGCCTTTTAAGATATTTCATTCAGTAATTTAAAGAGTTCACATTAATAAAAATACAGTTGTTAACTTATTGGAAGAAAGCTTAAACAGAAAATAGCGGCAGTTTTCCAAGAGCAAATCACTGTTAATAACATTTTAGCAGCAGATTGTGTTAACAGCACAAAAAAGAAGCAGAGAAACTGCAAGAAGAACAACAACGTGCATTCAGAATGGGTGACAACGTGGTGACAGAGTTAAATAATTTGGATTTAAATAAGCAAAAGGCATGTTAAAATCCTTAAAATTTCATTCGTCTGTATAAGAACATAAACTTTATTAAGTTATGCTGAAAGTGTTGCCAATTGTTGGTGCATTAAGAAGCAACAACGTCAAAACTTTGCACAACATTCGGGTGCTGTCGCTGGCCAAAAATCAACAGCAGTTTATACACTCGCAACAACAACAGCACGCCATAAGCAGCAGTCGGTGCTACGCAACTTTGGTTGGTGTTCCTGCTTGCAGTTGTACTTATTATTTAACTGTTTTATTGCCACATCATTTTTACCAATGCATATGAAAATACGTGTGTGTATTGTCTATATCAAATGCCAAAATGAATCACAGCCACCGGCTACTGTGACGTCACTAACTTAAACAGCAATTACAACTCCTCTCTCTTCTCATTCTGACTATATGTAACTGTTTTATTGCATCAGCTCTTTGGAAAGTTGATAAAAAGCAAAGAGTAAATTAGAGCCAACCGAAATTTCTGATATTGTGTGACAACTGTGTAAACCAACCACAACAGCAAAAAAAACACAAAAAGCATACACCGAAATATCATTAATTATAATTGCTTTTTAACCGTGTACTTTGCTTACGTAGCTAACGAAGATTGTAACAATTTATATATTACTACTGCAGCAGCTTTTGAGTTTTTATTGATTTTTCATTTCGATCACATTGCAGGCTGCTAAAATGAAGAAGGAGAAAAAAGAGAAACCCGCTGGAGCCGGCGGCGGCGACACTAGGAAAGGTAATTAAAACCAACTATATAAACATATGTCCTAACATTAAACAAATTTCAATTATGCTGTTTTGTAGAGCTTAATCCCTGGCCAAAGTATATCGAGGAGCGTAATATGCTCTGGGAGAAGTGCAAGGTGGAGTATCTAGCTGAATTAGCGGCTAAGCCGCGCTCCGCCATTAAGGTGACACTGCCCGATGGCAAGCAGGTGGATGCTACTGCCTGGGAGACGACACCCTATGATGTGGCAAGTAGCATTAGCAAGGGTCTGGCCGACAACACAGTTATTTCCAAAGTTAACGGTGAGGTTTGGGATTTGGATCGCGTTTTGGAGAGCGATTGTAATCTGCAGCTGCTCAAGTTCGATGATCCCGAAGCGCAGGCTGTGTTTTGGCACAGCTCGGCCCATATTATGGGCGAGGCCATGGAGCGCATCTATGGTGGACATCTGTGCTATGGTCCGCCCATCGAAAGTGGCTTCTACTACGACATGCATTTGGATGGCGAAGGCGTAAGATGGACTTGAACCTAACGCTAAGCTATTTTAGAATAACCTTTTCTTGTGTTTTTAGATCTCCACAAATGATTATGGCACAATGGAGACGCTGGTCAAGCAGATTGTCAAAGAGAAGCAAAACTTTGAGCGACTGGAGTTGAAGAAAGCCGATTTGTTGGAGATGTTCAAGTACAATGAGTTCAAAGTGCGCATCCTTAACGAGAAGGTAACCACAGATCGCACAACGGTCTACAAGTGCGGCTCACTAATCGATCTGTGTCGTGGTCCACATGTGCGTCATACCGGCAAGGTCAAGGCACTGAAGATCACCAAGAACTCATCGACCTATTGGGAAGGCAAAGCAGATGCAGAGTCTCTGCAGCGTGTCTATGGCATCTCATTCCCTGATCCCAAGCAGCTCAAAGAGTGGGAGAAACTACAGGAGGAGGCAGCCAAGCGAGATCATCGCAAGATTGGACGCGAACAGGAGCTCTTCTTCTTTCACGAACTGTCGCCCGGCTCATGTTTCTTTCAGCCACGCGGCGCACACATCTACAATACGCTAATGAACTTGATTCGTGGCGAATATAGAAAGCGTGGCTTCCAGGAGGTCATCTCGCCCAACATTTACAATGCCAAACTTTGGATGACATCAGGCCATTGGCAGCACTATGCAGACAATATGTTCTCCTTCGAGGCAGAGAAAGAGAAGTTTGCATTGAAGCCCATGAACTGCCCGGGTCATTGTTTGATCTTTGATAATCGCAATCGCTCGTGGCGCGAGCTGCCCCTTCGCATGGCTGACTTTGGTGTGCTGCATCGCAATGAGCTTTCGGGTGCCCTGACTGGACTGACACGCGTGCGTCGGTTCCAGCAGGACGACGCGCACATCTTCTGTGCACCCGAGCAGATCAAGAGCGAAATGAAGGGTTGCCTGGACTTTTTGCGTCATGTGTACACCATCTTTGGCTTCTCGTTCCAGCTTGTGTTGTCCACACGGCCGGAAAAGTATTTGGGTGAACTGGAGCAGTGGGATGCTGCTGAGAAGGCGCTGGCCGAGTCACTCAATGAGTTCGGCATGCCCTGGAAGGAGAATCCCGGCGATGGTGCTTTCTATGGTCCCAAAATTGATATTACCATAATGGATGCACTGAAGCGTCCATTCCAATGCGCTACCATACAGCTGGACTTCCAGTTGCCCATACGCTTTAATCTCAACTATATTGCTGACGATGGCGAAAAGAAGCGTCCGGTCATCATTCATCGTGCGATCCTTGGCTCTGTGGAGCGCATGATTGCAATTCTCACAGAAAGCTATGCCGGCAAATGGCCATTCTGGCTATCACCGCGCCAAGTCATGGTCGTACCAGTCGGCCCCGCCTACGATGAGTATGCCAAGTTGGTGCAAGATCAGCTTCATGCTGCTGGCTTTATGAGCGAATCCGATTGCGATGCAGGCGATACGATGAACAAGAAAATACGAAATGCTCAGCTGGCTCAGTTCAATTTCATTCTGGTGGTGGGCGATAAGGAGCGCTCCTCGAATACAGTTAATGTTCGCACCAGGGACAACAAGGTGCATGGTGAAGTAACCGTTGCCGAACTGATTATCAAACTGCAAAAGATACGCGATGAGTTTATCACCAATGAGGATAACTTTTAGGCAATCCGACTCAATCTATACTCAAAATGTAACCTATTTATATACTTTATCCATGTTTTATAATTAGCTTTGCAGAGCAAAACTAACGGCATTTTTTCAGTTACATTTTTACGCTTAACATTCATAAAATCTTTAAAAAATAAAGCCAATGTTATTAAGCATCAGGGCTATAGTAAATAGTTTTTTCATAATTTTGTGGGTGAATTATTTATCAACTTTTGAGGAAAATAATATCATGGTTCACCATGCTTATCAAGCTTGCCTCAACAAATGTCGATAAGATTAATTCGAATGAGGATGAGTCATTTTTTAATGACTTGCTAAAATTTTATTAAATTAAAAAGTAGAGGGGATTTTTAGTTATTTTTTTTTTAATTTATTGCTAATACTTATTATGTTTAGTTTCATAATTTGTTTATTAAAAATTGCGTTTCGTATGTCAATTTTGTAAGCTTTTGTTTGTTGCGTAAAAAATGCACAAAGTTTTCACTCTCTCTTTCTCTCGCTAATCGAAGCAAAAATTGTTAATATGTTTTAAATGTTAATTGTTTACACTGCCTGTTTCATAAAAATACATATTCAAATATATATATATTTTCTCATAAGATGCCAAGTTCTGTGCCGCCAACCAACTGCAATTGGTGTGACTCTATAAAATAAAGGAATACCAAAACAAAACCGGAACAAACAAAGTGACGCAAACGAAACGGGTCTTTTAAGCCACCAAATATGAAACTGGAAATTGCTGGTGATTATGATCTCTTCTTAAGGTGGTGGAGAGGGTGTTTGAACACAAGCTGGCTCAATGGTATCTAACTGCATTCAGAGGTGGAGATATATTAAACAACCGGCACACAAAATTTTGGAATGTTGTTTGCTTTTAGTGTTCTAATTGTGAATCGTTATTTTGCTGTTGTTGTTTTAAGTACAAGTTATGAGAGAGTTGTAAAAGCTAGGTTCACGCATGCCTGATAAATAGTTGGGTTAACCAGTTTTTATAATGTCGAAAAGTTAGCATTGCACGGAAATTTAATAATTATACATACTTTAAATTTAAATTTAGAATACAGAATTGACAGGCATTTTAATTCCCAGCTAACGAACACATTGTGAACCGAGCTTAACTATTTTTAGCTTGGAGATTAGGATTAGGCGCACACTTATAATGCAATGCATTTGTTTAACATAGTAAATATTATTTAGCCAATTTGCGATAAATTAGTTTCGTTTTAGTCTATTTATGTTTGTTTTGCTATCATTTCGTTTTATCATTGTTTTTTTTTTATATATTTAAATAAACTTAAACATAAGAATTGTGTTTGTATGTGTGCATCTCATGTTTATCTTGCATTTTATTCTGCATGTTCATCTTTTTAGCTCGCTGCCCACATACGTACAACCGGTGTACACCCAGCGCATGTGTGTGTGTCAGTGTGTGTGTGTGTCGAGGTCGTAGCGGAGGTTGTGAAGCAGGAGAGGAAGGATTGGGTTAGGTTGGGGTAATGGAATGCCCAGTTTTAGCAGGCACAGCCACCCTCGGGATCCTTTGTCTCATTGGGCGAGTCCTTTAGCACAACCTCTTGCATATCTTCCGATGGTTTATTCTCCGTTGAATCCATGCCGGGCAGCGCCGCTGCAACGCGCCTAAACAATTGTTTAACATTGTAGCCGGCCTTGGCGCTGGTTTCGATAAACATCACATTTAGCTCTTTCGCCTTGCGTTCGCCTTCCTCGGTAGACACTTGCCGTTTGTCGGACAGATCTGTTTTGTTGCCGACAAGCATGATGATGACATCACTGCCTCGCTCCGTGCGCACGTCATCGATCCACTTGGACGTCTGATGGAATGAGTTTGTGTTCGTGATGTCGTAGACAACAACAGCGACGGTCGAGTCGCGTATGTACGAGGGTATCAGTGAACGGAAGCGCTCTTGGCCTGCTGTGTCCCACAGTTGTAGACGCACCGTCCGATCCTCCAGGTACATTGTCTTTGATAGAAAATCAATACCAATTGTCGCCTGATAGGTGTTGTCGAAGCTGTCATACATGAAACGTGTAATCAGCGACGTTTTCCCCACACTCTGTTCGCCCAGGAACACCAGTTTGAATTTCCGCAACGGATTGCCAAAGTCGCCGGATGACATGTTTATGCTTTTCTTAATGTTTCAACTCTTGTACGTGTCGTGTCGACTTTTTCTTAATTGTGGGTTTGCTGACCTCTCCTCTCTTTCTCGACTCTCTTACGCACTCTCTCCACCTTTTGTTTTGCTATTGGGGCGTGATACTTTTGCGGCTTCTGTTGCACACGTTGCACTTTATTTTGGTACTTTAAATGGACAGATACACTTTCTAATCGTATATTTTGCACTACCGCTAAGTCAAACTATTAGCGTAGTAGTATTAATAAAATTTTCATAGAAAAAGTTAGCCACCGAGTCGATCTGAGTCAGTTGTAGGGATGGCTATCGATGTATTATCTATATCGATAACGGCCATCCAGTTGGCAAAATGTGCAACATGCTAAATAATACCACTTCTTATACGGCATCGAAATACTAACTTGTATACATATGCGACATTGTTATAGCATATTTCTACTGCCTAACTGTAATCAAATTTCAATGATGATGTGCTGTAACAAATCTTTTTATATGCTTAATTGCCAAATGAAAATATTAAACTGCTGTTGAGTTCTCAATTAAGATATTCAGCTTATCAGTAAACTTATAAGTTTTTCCAACAAACTACTTGAGACTTAAATTCAATATTTAAAGTGCATACACAGAAAGTTGTTTGAATATGATTGATTACATTGTGGGTCTCATTTGATAGTTGCCGCATTGTTATAGCTATATTTAATCTGACCACCCTTTCAATTAAAACAAACGCTTATCTTAAATGTGTTAAGTGCAAATTAAAATTTCTTATCATTTTTAAAAACAGAGGCGTGCAAAAAATAACTTATCTCGCTTCAATTTAAACGGCACTCGATAAAGGAAAATGTAAACAGTTCTCCGAAAACCACAATGATGAACGCATATCACTTCTATCTTATCGTGTGCCTTTTCGTATATGGCTTCTGCGATGTATCTGCTGCGCTTGTAAGATCAGCCCCTGCAGATTTTAAACCCCATGGGCGTGTGGTGGGCGGCGCTACCGCATCGGTTAATAGTGCACCCTATGCAGTGTCCATGCAATACAAAGGAACCCATTACTGTGCCGCCAGCATTATTAATGCCAACTGGCTAGTGACAGCCGCCCATTGTCTGACCAATCGTGCTCAGGTCCTTGCAAGTACTCTGGTAGCTGGAAGCAATGCTGTGGCCGGTACTGCATCCACAACGCAAAAGCGTAGCATTACTAATTTTGTAATCAATGACCTTTATACTGGCGGAACAGTGCCCTATGACATTGGTTTGGTATACACACCAACGGCGTTTACTTGGACTGCAGCTGTGTCGGCAATCAGTTTGCCAAAATCTGGAGCAGTACCAACCGGTACTGCTAACTTATATGGCTGGGGAAGTACCTCAACAACAAATACGGCCAAATATCCGAGCGTGCTTCAAGTGGCTGCCAACATACCGATCATAAGCTCAAAATCGTGTGAAACGGCTTTGGGCAGTAAGGGAGCAGATGTGCATAGTACAAACTTGTGTACGGGTCCTCTTACTGGCGGTGTTAGCATCTGTACATCGGATTCTGGTGGTCCCCTGGTGCAGGGCAACGTTCTTATTGGTATCGTATCGTGGGGAAAGCTACCATGCGGTCAGGCTAACTCACCATCGGTCTACGTCAAGGTGTCCTCGTTTACATCTTGGATAGCGGCCAATCAAAAGGTCCTATAACGTATTTTTTGTATAAATAAAGAAATACCAGAAAGTATTAGTGTAGTATTTTAAGCTTTGGTATATTTCAATCCAGCGCGATAAGAGCTTTTTTGGACTGTTGGTCACGCTTTAAAGTGCATTCTTAAGTTATCGATATTATTAATAGAGCCATTGTCTTGCACTACTATCGTGTGTAGGGCGACAAAAAAGAAAAGAATTCCAAAAATTTCAGTTCAAGCATTTAATTTAAAAGTTTAGTAAGTGTGCCACAATGGAAGTCGAAACACCGACCACTGAACACATCAGAGAGTTTGCCGATGTTGACATTAATAATGGCTCAGCGTCCGGTGCATCCGACGATGAGGAAGAGGAGGTGCCAGCGCCGGGCAGTGTAACGTTGGAACATGCAAGTGATTTATTTGTATCGGCAATGTCTCCAAGTGAAGTGCATGTAAGTTCTGCTAGAGGCGTTATTATTTATTTATTAATAAATAAATTGTTAATAGTGCGTTGCAAATGGGCGGCTTTCGTTATGATTTTTTGTTGCTTTGTTTGATGTGTGTGACAACGTCACAGTGCTGCTGCCGCCCCTCGCAACGCTTTTTGAATCCAATTGTTGATTAGGCTAATTATCGCTATGCAATGCTTTTGTATATGCTTATTTGTACAATTTGTTGGTATTTTATTTCAGCGTCGTATTTCCGCTAGCAATCTGGAAGAGGTGCTGACAGATGATGGAGATTATTTTATACAAATTGTCGTATCTGATCCCCAGAAGGTTGGCGATGGCATGAGCTCGTATTTGGCGTACAAGTGAGTCACCAAAAGCCTTATCTCTAAATTCCCTTTACCAATTACGACGCCTTGTGTTTTGTTTTTTATAGAGTTACAACAAAAACAAACATTCCAAAATTTAAACGCAATGAGTTTAGCACTTTGCGACGATTTAGCGATTTTCTGGGTATACATGATCTATTGGTTAATAAGTACTTGCGAATGGGAAGGATTGTACCGCCAGCGCCGTCAAAGAATATAATTGGCAGCACCAAAGTGAAAATGAGTCCACAGCAACCGGAGCCAGGAACACCAATTAATCAGGAATGGATCGAGATTAGGCGTGCGGCACTGGAGCGCTATGTGCATCGCACAGCTCAACATCCGGTGCTTCGTGTCGACTTGGATTTTATGAATTTCTTGGAGAGCGATCAGGATTTGCCACGTGCTGTTAATACGTCAGCTCTCAGCGGTGCTGGCGTTATTCGACTATTCAACAAAGTTGGCGAGACTGTCAATAAGATAACGTACAAAATGGATGAAAATGATCCATGGTTCGACGACAAGATAACAGAAGTAGAGAATTTAGATACAAATCTGCAAAAACTTTCGTCGGCATTGAAATCGCTGACATCCTCGCGTCGGGAGTTGTCATTGCTGACTGGCCTGGTAGCAAAATCGGCTGCAATGCTGAGCACCTGTGAGGAGCACACTGGATTGTCGCGGGCACTTTCCAATCTAGCTGACGTTGAGGAGAAGATTGAGCTGCTTCGATCCGAACAGGCCAATTCGGACTTTTATATACTGGCCGAGTTTGTCAAGGACTATTTGGGTCTGTTTAGTGCCATTAAGTGCATTTTCCATGAGCGTGTCAAGGCGTTTCAAAATTGGCAATACGCCCAAATGCAGCTTTCAAAGCGCCGTGAGAATCGTGGTCGCTTCGAGCTTGCCAATCGTGCCGACAAACTAGATCAGGCGCAACAAGAGGTTGAAGAGGTTTGATAGACAATTTAATATGATTTATGTGTTTGTGTTTTAATGTTTTCTTTGTGTTTTACAGTGGCAGGGCAAGGTGCAACGTTGTCAGCAACAATTTGATGATATTTCGTCGGAGATAAAGCGTGAAATGGAACGCTTTGAGCTAACAAGAGTGAAAGACTTCAAAGCCAACATTATCAAGTACATTGAAGTTCAAATGGCGCATCAGCAACAGGTAAAGATTTGACCCGGCTGATTGGTGCACAATAAAAAACTAATAGTTTTCAACTTTTAATACATTTTTCTTTTATCGTTCAGATCATCAGCTACTGGGAGGCCTTTGCACCATTTGCCCGAGAAATAGTTTAACTTGAATCGCCAGATGTATTTCCAACGAAATGTTCAATTTACAGCTTGAGCGGCAGAGTGCTACAATAATTAAATCTTTATAATGTGTGTGCGTTAATTTTTGCGGGACCAATGATGTCGTCACCAGGCGCTAATCTTGAAATAAAGCCGCTGTCGCTGCTGTTGGACATTTGCTAACGCTTTAAATTCCTCTCTATAATTCGTACCTCTTATGGTATTAACTACTCTTGCAGAAAACAGTTAAACTTTTCTTACTAATGCATTCAAACACACATATTTGCATATGCATATATGTACATATATTTTTATTCTTACACAGTTATTATTATTATTATTATTATTATTATTGCAAATGTTGCTTTTATTTTTGTAAATGTATACAAAAAAACACAATGTTTATTATAAACATTTGGTGTTGTCTACATGTCGAAGAGCGCGAAATTACTCTCATTCTATATTCGGTATAATCTAAACAAACAAAAAATAACTTCAATGAAGCCAGTTATGAAATGAAAGTGCAAGAAACAAATTAAAAAATGTAATTTACAAGTGATTGAAGAATGAAATATTTTTTCTCCGATTGTTGTTGGTATATATTTATTCCTAAAAATATTTTGTAACATGACAAAACAGCTTTAACGAATAAATTTGTAAATATGTATGTATGATGAAAGATTAATTAATGTATGAAGCAGCAAAAGTTTTCAGCGCCACTTAAATGCTTACCGACTATATCGATTAACATAGATAACGATAGGCAACAGACTGTCATCGTTAACTGTGAATAGCAAACAAAGCATTGCATGTGAATGTCGAAATTAAAACGCGATTATTGTATAGTCATTGCGTCTAGCGCTTTCTCGAAATTCTAGTTTTATAATAAAAACCGTCTCAAACCATTAAACGCATTCAATTGGTCACAAACATCGAAGGTGCAAGTACACAAAATGGAGTTTCCACATTTGGGACAGCACTGCAACGAAGCAACATGCAACAGATTGGGTAAGTTTATTCAGCTGCATTCAGTGCCAGTTACTCAAAAATGTTCCGTCAGATTTCCTGCCCGTTAAATGTGATTCATGCGCCAAGGTGTTCTGTGCCACGCATTATAACTATGAACGCCACAGTTGCCCAGGCGCTCATCGCAAAGATTTTCAAGTGCCCATCTGCCCGCTGTGCGGAGAACCAGTGCCAACTGCTCCAGGCATTGAGCCGGATTTAACAGTTAGCCAGCACATTGATAAGCAGTGTAAGTCGGAGAGCAAAAAAATTTACACAAATCGCTGTCATGCCAAAGGCTGTAAACGAAAAGAGCTGATCCCCGTGCAGTGCTCGCAATGCAAATTGAATTTCTGTCTACGCCACCGTCACACTAGCGATCATGAGTGCCAACCGCCCGCCACTGTTAGTACAACATCGAGCATATCACAAGGGGTCTTTAAGATATTTTCTGATACGCGCGCCAGGGCAGCGCAGGCTGCTGAGAAACGTCGTCAACCAAATCCCAAAGCAATAGAAGTTCCGACAGCAGCAGCAGCTGCCGTTGCGCAACGCTCCCAAGTTCAAAATATACAAGGAAACATGGTAAGTCTATAAAATTTAAAGCTCTGTACAAACATGTTAAAATTTTTTTTTCAATTTTCTGATCAGACGGAGGATGAGGCCTTGGCGCGTGCCTTAGCCCTTTCTATCATGGAGGAGGATGACGCAGCTGATAATCGTAGTCGCACAACAACCACAAATAATGCACAGCGCACAACAACTGTCGGAGGACAGCAAGCGAATAACAAGGATAAATGCTCGCTCTCCTAAAGTTCAAATGCCATACATCACTTGACCAGCGGCCTGTGTGCTGCCCCTACTGTTTTAGTTAGTAAAACTTATTCTTCATTATTGTTGTAACTATGTATGTTGATAATTTATTAATTTTTCATGACTTCGTCACATTCTTTTGCATGCTTACGGCTGCTTAGCAAAAATAATTTAATCGCGCCTGTTTCTTTACTTTTACAATCAGTTTAAGCTTTTGGTGGAAACAGGCGCAACTGTTAGCTCTACTTGGGAGGAATAAACTGTAATATAGTACATGTTGAATTGCTTAGATTTTAAAATACATTGATTTTTGGGGGACTAACATATATTGCATACTACTCTGATGTCTGGTAAACAATTGAATCTTGCGAACCTGAAACTTGGCTCACATTCTCAACAGCCGTTGCGGTTGTCACCTGGCGCTCCACTTTTTGTGGTTCCTTGGATATATCGCTGATGCTTTCGTCAGCTATTGCAGTGTCCACTCTGCTGCTTGCCTGCTCGGTTTCGGGCTCTTCTAAGACAACACCTTGTGTGTGCTCCGCCTTGTTGGATACGGTACTATGCTTACGAGCAGTCGTTGCACCATCAACTGAAGATGAGGTGCTGATTTTTCGCGCTGCTGCTGCAAAACTAGCTACACCCTCCGCGGCCAAGATGCTGGCACTTGAAAGCATAATGGACACTTGTTCGGCAGAGGGGCAACTTGTGATGATCATATCATCCGCTGAATAACCATTTGTAGTTAACAACTGCTCCAGTTTAACAAAGGATTGGATGATGTTGTTCTGCAAAACGACATGGTTCAATAAGCTTTATTTTAAGGTAAGACAATAAACTTACGCGTATGGGTCGAAAGATTATGAACTCGGTATCACGATTGCTTAGATAGAGCTGCATGGCACGCTGCAGCACCGCCAGCTTAGACTTGATCAGACGCTGCGTCTCCTGAATAATGCTGCTTATCTGCTGTGGACTCGCCCAGCTGCTTTGACGCAGTACGTAATTGATTTTTCCTGCTGGAGAAACTAGCGTTGCTGCCGCCGTTTTAGTTGTGTCATGCGCCAGCAGCGCTTGCGCCTTGTCGAGGAATGTGACGAGTGGACCGGCAAGCATGTAAACGGCATCTTTGATATATTGTTCACATACCGTCTTAAGTTGACGATCCACTTCTTTGCGAGAGTCCAGCAAATGCTCCTTTATTTGTGGTGTACCCTCGAGCAGGAATTCAAGCAATGCATTGTTACTGCCCATGGAGAAGAGCTGTTTGCGCTTTTGTAGCAGACCAAAGGCGGCCGTCTTCACCTTGCTGAAGTCCAGCGAGGTCTCTTTGATTGTAAAGTCCACACGGAATGGTGCAATCTGTTCACGCAGTATGAGCAAGTGTTTAACCTCAAAGAGTTCACCATCAATTGGCGTTTTGGCCGCAGAGATTTTAATCGCTGCCTGCGAAACACTCTGTATGCATAGCTTCAGAGCCTCCTGGGACAAGCCTTGGAATATGGGTAAGTCAACGCAACGATATAGACGCGAAAGGCAGACCAAAGTTCGTCGCACCGTTGGATACCACATGCCATGCAGATCAGCGGGTGAATCTATAATTAATATTTAACAAATGAAATAAATCTTCTTACGTGTTCGATTGAAACATACTCATCTGTTTGACTCTGTAAGCGGTGTCCACGCTCTCTGCTTCACTGGACATGACGGAAGCACGCGAGTCCGAACGACGCATCTGGACTGGCTCTTGCAGCGACAGCGCAATGCTCTGTCAACAAATGAAATGTTTAAAATATGATTGAAATAAATACATTAACCGTGTTACCTCCATCATTTCAAGCTTCTCTGGATACGCCAAATCTCCTGTTGATGGATTATAGTTTTGTATATCGGATTGCAGATACAAATGAGCACGAAATACCAAACGCTCCTGAACATCTTGCAGCAGCTGATTCGCTATGGTCGCAAATGCTTCTAGTCCACTAGCTATAACAAATTGTTTTAAGTTAAATTATAATAAAGTGAATGCTATAAACATACGATTTTGTTGTACATGCTCCTCAAGCATTTCGATGCGTAATATGGAACAGATCTCGGCAAGTGTTTCCAAGTGATTGATGTGTATGATAAACGGTCGCATTGTGTCATACAGTATGGTACACAGACCATCCAAATAAACACTACAAAAAGCCACTTAAATTTAATACTAAAAGGACATTGAGGTATAATAAAACTTACGTCAAATGCGCTGCTCCAGTGCCAAAGAATTGATAATACAAACGCTGCTCGTCCAAGCACACATGTACTAAAAATGCGCATGCACTGCGCGTTAGCGAACAATGATCACCCTTGTGGGCGTTCTTCACATTCTGTATGGACTGATTAACAGCGGCTGACATGACACCTGCTCTCTGCGCCAAATAATGCTGCTGCAGATCTGTCATTAGCTGGCCATATTCGTTGCTGCTGCTGTTCTCCAGCCGTGATTCAATTAGTTGTGCAACGCGTTTCACTTTAGCCGCCGATGTTTGATATTTGCCATAGTACAATGCAAATGCGGCATCAGGTGCTTGCAGTGAAGCATCACCGGTGGTGCCATTTCGCGGATGCAGTGTTGCTTCTGTGGCCTGATTGATGATATTAACAATGTAGTTGCGCACCAAGCTAGTTGCCTTTGATAGACACTGCTTGTACTTCACATTGTAGGCAGCTGCATCTTTGAAGTTTGGCTAAAAATAAAGAAATCAATTAGTTCTGGTTTCTTTCGATGTTCACTGTAAAAGATTTATTTACATGTTCCGCCAAATAGTTTAAGCACTCGTCAATTTTGTTTAAGCACTCACGGAATGCTTCGCTGGCTACGGATAGAGTTGGACTCTGTAGCCGCTGATTCAATAGCTCAACTTGACTGAAATAGTGCAGCCGTTGTTGGATTTCGTTGCTTAGCTCTTGGAGCTTTTGCTGCTCATCGATCAGCTGCTCACTAGCCGTATTAAGAGCACTGGTTTTTTGGGAGACAAACTCGTATTCGGCGCTGAGCGAACCCAGACGTTCCATGGCCACAGAGATTTGCGTAAGCATGTGTGCACATTCTGCTTTGCGTTGCTCCAGCTGCTGCAGATACTTGTGGTAGTTGGCATCGCCACGTTGTTCAATCTCCGTATTGACATTTACAAACCACAAAAGAAAATCGTTTGTATTTTGCAAACCGCTAGCGGGTAGCTGAATGTCCTTAACTGCATCGTTGCTACTCTCTGCGGGTTCAATAACTTTAGAAGACGTTGTAGGCACCGTGAACTGTGGACAAATGGAGTGCGTTTTCAATATTAACTGTTTTGTTTGGATTGCGTGTTAACTAGATTTTCAATGTTGACGTTGTTCGGCTTACCGTTGTTTCGTCGTCGTGCCATAAATTTGCTAGCACATCCAGATGCTCTTCCTGCTGATCGCTTAGCGCTGCAAGTGGATCTGTTTTGGATTCCCATTGCATTAAGCGATTACGAATTTTACGCAAATTTTCATTTTCGCTTTGCGCGCTGGCGACGTCATCCATTTTCCTACTGAAACCAATGCTGAGCCAAGGAAAACAGCTGTTTAGCTTTTTTCGTTTATTGACCAGCTGAGAGAGCATGTACACACTGGCGATAGAAAATCGTATTCAAATTATTGTGCACACACTGTTCAGCTATCGAAACTCTGTTGCTTTTGCATTTTGAAGGCGTATTTCGTTTGTTGTTCGTTTATTGGACGAAATGGCCCCGCAGCCGGTGGTAACGGGTCTGTCGCCAAAGGAGGGTCCTCCCGGTACACGCGTCATCATACGTGGCGAGTTCTTGGGCACCCGTGTACAAGATCTAACCGGTACTAAAAACGTTTGTCACCCACCACCTATCCAAAATTTTAAAGCTATTATTTTTATTGTGACTTTTCAGGTCTCAAAATCTGTGGCTCTGACTGCCTATTGTCCGCAGAGTGGAAGTCACCAAACAAGATCATAGCACGAACTGGTTCAGCAAAAGGTAAAGGCGATATTATAGTGACAACTACAAGTGGCGGTGTTGGCACATCCACTGTGCAGTTTCGGGCCTACCATGAGACAATCGGTCCGCTAAAAGAGTCGGCTGTGTGGATTGAAGAGTCGCCATCGCAAAACTTTGCCTGGGGTCGGCGCACGCTTACCCAATCTGGGCTCACACAGGAGGACCCATTGGGTCTATCCATTGAAGGCAACGAGCAAAAAATTCCAGAAGACTTACGTGATTTGTTTCCTGATGCGAGCGGTGACTTGTCGCAGGAGAACTTCTCACCAGCCTGGTTCATGCTAGAGAATCACTTGGCCACATCGTTTGAGGACTTAAAAGCCGGTCTGGCCTATCTCAAGCGCAAGGTGGAAAGCCAAAAAGAGGGACAACTCTCGTTTCTAAAGTCAAATGCTGGCTCCGTCATTGATCAGCTGGACACGTTGATGAACATCCGTGATAAGCTACAAGAGGATGTCAAGTTGCATGGCAACGAGCATTTCAACATTCTCGAGCAGTCTATTGAGAGTGAGTTTCCTTTATTTTTAGTTGGATCTATAATAAATAAATAAACTTTCTTCTCGTTTTGCAGGTTCCATTAGTGAATCGCAAAAGATCTTTACAGATGTGCTTGTGCGCAAGGAGAAAGCAGACTCAACTCGCTCTGTGCTTTTTGCACTGTCACGACACAAGTTTCTCTTTTGTCTGCCCAATTCGGTGGATCGGCGGGCCAAGGCTGGTGAATACGATATTGTGGTGAATGATTATTCGCGTGCCAAGAATTTGTTTGGGAAGACAGAGCTGGCTATCTTTCGCCAAGTTCTAGAGGAGGTGGATCAGCGAATTTTGCTAATCAGACGCCAGCTGCACGAGAAAGTTGTAAAGATGCCGCAAAGTGTGGACCAGCAGAAGAAACTGATTAAGGCGCTGACCAGCCTGGAGCTGCAGCAGAGTGGCACTCCGATTGGCGATCGATTGCGTAACACGGATCCCGCCTGGGATGCCATTGAAGCGCGTGCCAAATACTTGGAGGCCACCTTTCGACAAGCCTTCGAGCAGCATGCCAACAAGGAAGCTGGCACCCAAGAGAAATCCAAGAGCCGTGATCCCAACCAGGCACCGAGTCGTGTAAACTTCTGTGAGGAACTCTGTGACATTGCTGCCTCCCAGTTGCCCGATCTATGGCGTCTTGGTCAGCTCTATTTTACCGGAGAATTGCGTGGACCCCATGATCCGAAACCAGGAGATTTCAAACGCATGGTACTCAATGCAATTGAGAAGTTTTGTGTTTACTTACGCCTCGCCATCCTCATTGCTGCCGATCAGCGGGCGTTGCGCCAATCCAGTGGACTGGCCTGGCCTATTGGATCCTCCTCGGCGACGCATCAGTTTTTGCCCTGGATACCGCAATGCTTGCGTTACACGCGCATTGCTTATGCCACACTGATTGGCCTCGATTTGCCTTCAGAGGCATTGGACATTATACAAAAGCTCATTGATGAGGTGCGTCTGTTTTGTTTTTCCATCATCTTTAAACGAGCCACGGATCGCTGCAAGAAGCTTGGCGTACAGGAGACGTGGGAGATGACTGTGGAAGATTATCCGGGTGCTACGCTGTTGCCGGCAGCGCTGAAATCCCTGCTAACTGAAACGCTGGATGAGGTGCAATCCGTTTGCATGCAAACGGAGGTGCGTGAGGGAAATCTACTCGAGCCACATTCGGATGGACAACGCGAGGTGACGCAGCGCCTGCAGGAACTCCTCTCTGCTTTTAGTGGCGTCATTGCAGAGCTGGCCTATCCCGCCCACTACGATGAGACGCCCACGCATAATGTATCCCAATTGCTTGGCTTTCCCAATGCCCAGCAGCCGGAGTCGGTGTCGGGCATAGGCAGCGCCTCTGTCAACTGGGAGCAGCGCATGCTGTGCTGCTTAGCCAATTATGCTTATTGCAATAAGAGCTTCTTCTCCCACATCGGTGGAATATTTGTTCGCTATGGTTATCCGCTGCCGACGCTGGCAATTGAAACCGCACGCTACAATGTGAATCAGTTGTTTACCAATCTGCTGGAGGAGTATGTGGAACACAAGGGTGATCCTCTTGTGGGCACCATTGAGCCATCCATGTACTTGGGTCGCTTTCAGTGGGATAACGAAATGGAAATTGGATTGGGTCAGCTGCGTCCCTATGCCCACGAATGCTGCGATAATCTTGTTGGTGTCTATTCCGAAATCTACAGTATATCGCCATCGTTGCTGCGTCCCATACTCGAGTCCATTGTCCAAACCATTTCTGAGGAGCTAGCGCGTCTCATGAGCTGCGTTCAACGTTTCAGCTATACGGGAGCAATCCAAGCACATGTCGACATACGACTTCTGCGCGATGCACTTGAAAACTATGCTAACGAGACGGCCAAGTGAGTTTAATTCTATAACATTATATATTTTCTATTTTAAACTAAACGATTGTTTTTTTTTTTCAAACAGAAACTACTTTATGGAGGCGCTGGAAGCTATTAGTCCACCTCTTAATAGCGAGCAGAAGCGCAAGGCAGATGAGATACTGGAACGTGTTAAACGCAATATGCGGCTGCAGTTGCTTTGCTTTAGCGTCAAGGAGCCTTAAGCACATTCCCTCTACCCTTAACGAATGAGTAGCAATATCGATTTATTACTGAAAAATAAGTAAAAAACTCATTTTTAATTCATTTAATTGCTTGTAATTAATAGTTTTTATAAAGCAAAAGTAAGAAATAGATAGAGAGTAAAGCTCATATCAAAAGTATCAAATTTGAAAGTACATTAATTTCAAAGCTTGAAATCGAATTTAAAATTGCTGCCCTCCTTTTCATATTTTGCTGTCATCTGTTTGATGGCCTGCTCCACATCGATGGTGTTGAATTTCTCCTGGACACGTTGCTTAATGGGATTCTCGATGGCGTCCATTATTTGATAGCGCAACAAATTGGGCAGCACATTCACCCCAAACTCCATAATGTAATCCAAGGTGCCGGCGCCATCGGAACGCACCTGAATATTGCCCATATCGAACTGCAAATCATCGATTTGCGGCCGCTTACGTGTGTCCAGCGGTTGACTGATCTCGACGGTGGCGCGTATATGCTGCACCGTGAACTGCACATGACCGACGCGAGTCATTAGACCAAGTCCAATTTCCCATTGACCGGCGCCAGTGATCTGCTGTGTGCCAACTTGCAAAGTTAGCGAAAGTGTATTATTTTGCATTGCCACGGTTACGTTGCCAACACGATAGAAACTGGAGATGCCATTGATCCAAGTGTGCGAAAGCTGTACACTAAAGACACCCATGGTGCGATTCATATCGGGCACATGATACGGATCATAGCCATTTTGTCGCACCTGTTTCCTAGCCCCAGCAATTGCGCTGTCCAGCGGTGTTATCGAATTCGGCAAACGCACATCGCCCATCGTTTTCTCAATCATCGCATTGATCTCACCACGCAGCTGCTTGTCCGCCTCAAGCAGCATAAATGGCTTCATTGCATCGAAAACCAAATTGGGCGACGAGTTAATAAGGCCCTGGAAGACGCTACCCAAAAAGCCAAGATTCTGAAAATCAATAGCCATTTCTCCAAATGTGATGTCCATTTTGATGCGATCTGTTTTCAAATGTCCATCACGCTCCACATCCAAAGTTGCCGATGCCGTCACATAGACATTCTTGAAGATTACCGTAAACGGTCCATTCGCCTTAGTGAAGAAGGAACTCAAAATGTAATCGCCCTTAACCAACATCTTATCCAGCTGTATGCCACCTTCAACCTTTTCAATTAAACATGTCAAGTTAATCTTCTTGCTTAAATTGATTTGATATTTAAGTATTCATTACTTACCATCATTTCCTTAAAGTCTGCATTGATGCTGGCAATGCGAAACTTGGATAATCCATAGGCTTTCACTTTCATCATGTTGAGATTGGTAATACCAATGGCTTTGGCCATATCGGGCACATCCATGGGATCCGGTATGGGCGCGCCAGGCAATCCTAGCGGATCCTTTTGCTTATAGTGCTCCAGCAGTGATTCAATTTGTGCAGCCACGCGATTTTTGCTCGCCTCAATGTTATGCGCATCGTTTTCATCGTCTGTACAAGGGAAAAAAAGATGGACAAGATTAGAAAAAGTTTATAGACTTTAAATTGATATAATGTTTACCATTTACATCCTGGGCGCCCAGGGAACTGCAGTGACTCAATAAAATGGCCACGAGTAAAACTATCAATGTTTTCATCTTTGTGCGATTTTCTTATCAGTTCAGAGCAATGATTATTCAGAAAAAAATTTTAAATTGTTGTAGAATAACAAGAAATAATGTGGTTATGGATTCGCCACTGCTGCCCTCCACACGACTCGGGCTCGAACTGACAACTGATGCGAGAGTTAATCAACAGATAATGATGAGCACTACACAGCATCAGCAGCAGCGCCACCAACAACAAACAGAACAGCGCTTATCAAAGGGCATGGCGACTAAGCTGCGTTGAGTTGAGTTCAGTTCAGATTTGATGCTTTAATTAAACTCAGTGTTGAGTGAGCGTTCTGTTCGAGCCACCGGAAGTTTAAAAAATATCTCCACTTTGAAACTCAATTTTTAGGTTAAACAAAACTTTTTTTTTTACAAATTCAAAACAATTTGTGAAAAAATATTCCAAATATAAAAAATTTGATAAGAAATAAAATAAAAGTTATGTTTACTATTAAAATTAAATTTATTTTACATTTTTTTGTTGTTATTATTTCAAAAGAAAATTAATGTTCATTTACATTTAGTTTTAAATTTAAATTAAAAAATTATACGTTAAAGTTTCATAGTTGGCGTTATTTAAGTAAAAATTCAACATTTTTATTATAGATTCAAAAAATTTTGAAAATAAGCCATCTTATTTCATTGTTGGAACTTTGAAAGAGATCTACAATTTGAAATTTGATAAGAAATAAAATATATGTATGTTAAATTTAAATTTATTTTACATTTTTTTATCTGTTATTAAAACTAAAAAATTATGCTTTCAAATTTCACAATCTGCATAATTTTAGTAAGTTTAAATTTTAAATGTATAGATTCAAATAATTTTGAAAATAATCCAACTTATTTCATTGTTGAAAGTTTAAAAGGGATCTCCAGTTTGGAACTTAATTTTTTTTACAATTTGTCAAAAAAAGTATTACATATATTCCAAACTTACAAAATTTTATAAGAAATAAAATAAATTTGATAGTGAATTCAAATGTATTTAACATATTTAACCTGCTAAAAAACCAAAAATTTATGCTTGAAAGTTGTGTAATCTGCGTTATTTAAGTAAAAATTTAAATATTAAATGTATAGATTCAAACAGTTTTGAAAATAAGCCAACTTATTTTATTGTTGTTGAGTTTCATTTCCAAAAAGTTTATTTTTTTTTAACTTGCAGTTAAAATATATATAATTTAGGTGTTTTTGTTTTGTTTTATGACATAAATGTACATTTTATCAGTTTTTGTTCCTTTATTATTTTATTTAAAATATACTTTATTGCAATTTGATTTATATACCCGCGAGTATACGCTTAAGCTAAGAAAAAAAAATTGTGTTTCACGTGCTAAAAAAAAAGTTTTCGTGCTCAAAAAAAAGGTTGTATTCATGCTCAAAAAAAGTTCCTTAAGCTTACGAAAAAAAATTGTCTTAAATATATGAAAAAAATTGTCTTAGGCATATGAAAAAAATTCTTCTTAAATTCTATACATAACACATAATTTAATGGTCGAGCAATCTCGACTAGATCTATCGAACTTAAATGATTTTTTTGTTTTTGTTTTTTGCTTAGCAACAACCGCCGTAAAACAAAGCATTCATACAATGATTGTTCAATAAGTTGTTAGTTATTGAGATGTTCTTAAAGTTCGTTGTATATAAAACATAAAGTTTTGACTATTGCTTTGCCTTTTCAGTTAGGTAGATAGGTTATAAGTTTTTTTTTTGCGGCGCCCAACATACAACATACATTTCATTATTAATGTACGTTATTTTAACTTAAGACGAAAAAAAAAAATATTGCAATAATAACGCAAAATAAATAATTTCGGTTGTTGACACATATTAAAATGGGGATATGCAACAAAAAGGTGATAAGAGGTATGGTTGTGGCTTGGATTATGGATATCAATGGTTTAAACAGGGTAGAACTCCTCGATTGTAGTACACTCAATAATAAAAGTTGTGACTTTTACAAACCTGTGAAAGTAAAATTATAAAATGGTGAAAGATGAGCGCTCAAATCGGTTAAATCCGATCTGGAACCATGCTCTGTACCTGAGTCAGGAGCACCAGGTACATCACATGGTGGTTTGCTTACAAAAACAGTTCTACTACCTACACAAAAAACGTTACAACTACAACAACAACACAAATTATACAATAATGGCTGAGATGACAAGGACCACTACAGAGACATATACGCAATGCTTACGCCGGCACTCGCACATCTTCATCGTTTTCGGGCAAATTCTCAAACGGCAGATCCAAACAATCAGCATCCGCATTCGCCACTTCTACAAAATGAGGAATTAACGATCCATTCTCCATGTTCTTTGTCTTCGGCTGTTCAATGATTTTATCTGTGGATGCTGATGATGTTGTTGCTTTCTCCACTGCTGGCGGTACTACATACATGCAAGGAAAGCCAAGATCAGCCGGATGCATCGGTTGATCGCCATGAAATATGTTAAAGCCTGCAAAAATAAAAATCAATGTTTAATAACTTAGGAAACAAGTCTTGAAGTCCACAGAAGTTTATGCTGATTAAGTAGTAACTCTAGTTACCCTGATATTTTCCTGTCTCGTTCATTAAAAAGACAAGCGGAAGCTTTGATGGCTGCGTTGCTGGCACTAATGCAGTTGCTTCGGTTGATTTTTGCTGCACTTCCTTTTCCTTAATGACCGTTTGGTTTGCAGCAATAGGTTTAGACATCTCATCAAACTCATCATCATAGTCGTCGTCGTCATCGTGGCTGATATCATAGGGCGGATTAATATGTGGATTCTTACAGCCCTTACATTTACAGCCACTCAATTTGCAGGACCTGCCTGCCATGTAGCATGGACAGCGGCTGGTGCGACATGTGCAGAGACCTGGCACTGTTGTGGTGCCGCAGCGGCATATGGTCGTAATTGGATCGCGTTTGGCGTTGTTTTTGCGAAAGGCGTTCGCAAACGATGGTGTCGCGGTGCTCTTGACGGGTGTAGAGGTAGCTGGAGCGGAAGCGGGTTTTGATGCAGTCGATTTGACAGCAGCTGGAGCAATGGCTTTTTTAACAATTGGTGCAGCTGGCGGAGCAGCAGTTGAAGGAACTGCAGTCAATGGTGCGGCAGCCTCCAAATGTGGCGGCTTTACCTGAATGGATGAAATAATTGTGGGCTTTTGGTTGCGCAGATTTCGCCGCGTGCCCCTGCGTATAGTTTTCGCCTCCTGCTCTTGGACTTCCCGTTGATGGTTGCGTCGATTCCTAAGTGTGGACCTACGTGTTATTCTCTCCTCTTGCTGTAATTCTTCTTGTTCACGTTCGTGCTCTTGCTCATCATCTTTTTCTTCCTGAAAAGCAAGCTGATCGGGCTCTCGCTGATCATTATCATCTTGATTTAGCATCACCTGCTGTGGCTGCTGCTGCATCACTACCTGATGCTGCAATACCTCCACCTGCTGCTGCATCACCTCCCCCAGCTGCTGAACTACCTTATCCTGCTCCTGCTGCAGCTCCACCTCCACCTCGTCAAGTATCTCGGCATGCCGACGCTTATTATAGCTTGTCGCATCCGTCAATGTGCCAGCATCGACAACTGGCTCATATTCAGTTTGTGTTGCCATTTGCACAACCTGACCAATGGCCGGCATATGATGCAACTCATTGCTGTTCACCACATATGCCGTACAACTACTAGCAGGCAATGAGAGCGCATCCGATAAATCAACCTGATTTGTCCAGCGGTCCGCAATGTAACTAGTAGGATATAGAATACGCTGCTGTGGCTGCTGCTCTTGTGTTGGCATATAACTGTGATGCAACATATTTGCCGATGTTGGCGACATCAATGGCAACGGTGAGGCATACTGTACATCATCCGCGATGGCAGCTGCTTCCAGCTCAATGTCCGAGAGGGACAATTGGCCTAGTGGCGTATGCTGTTCGAATGGCAGCTCCGGTGTTGTTGCCGCCGTCGTTGGTGGCGTCTCTGAGGGCAGTGATCGCGATAGCTTGCTATCAGGGAAGGGCATTTCGGGTTGCGTCAAAAAGGTATCGCACATATCCGAATAGTGAGTTCCTTCCTCTATGAACCAATGAGTCGTCATCGGCGGCAATTTGATGCGTGGCATTCGATTATAATGGCAAACTTCCGGGAATGCAGGCAATTGCGCATACAACGACGATTGAAACAGATGGATGCACAGCGTTTTGTAGCACAGCAAGAGCATTGCCATTGCTTTGTTCTCCTCGTATGTTTTGTAATCGCAGCAATCACTACATTGATCACATCTTGGGAAAATCCGTTTGCGACCGCGCAGGCACAGGCGACAGACATGATGGCCACAGCGACGTTCTTTTGGTTCGAACGGATCTTTGAGTAGCTCACAGCAGACGACACAGCTTAGAAGCTGGCGCAACTCAACTACATCAATGCTCATCTGATGAATGCGACGTTTGGATAGATTTGAGGCGGATTTAAATGCGAGACAGATTAATTTCGCATAAAGTCTTTCAGCCTCCATTATTACCGTCTGTCTGTCTATGTGTGTGTGTGTGTGTGTGTGAGTGACTGTACTAGTGTATTTGTGTGTGCTGAAGTAGGCGCCGGTTTGTTTACAGCCCCTCTGCCTGCGCCTTTGCACTGCGCTGCCGCGGCCTGCCTGCCGCCTGGCTGCCTTACCGCGCTTTTCTGCCGAATTGTCCCGCAATTTTCTTGTATTTATTGCACGTGCGAGTTATTTAACACTTGTGCTGTACTTTTCGGCACCATCGGAGACTGCAGCGTTCAATTAATTTTATTTGTTGCCTGGCGTTCCTTTTGCTTTTGTAGTAGTAGTTGTTCTATCACTGTTTCACTTAGCGGCTAAATACTTAGAAATACTATTCACGTGCCAAAAAAAATATTAAAAAAAACAAAAAAAAAGTTGGGTATCAAGTCTTAATGTTATTCAAGTCATTTTAAATTATCACTTTATGTTTGTTAAACAATAGATGAACAAATTACCAGAGCAGTTGAAACGCCGTGCTTGCGTTTTTGTGTTCTTAACTGCAGTGTGACCAATCCATGCAGCGCTGTATGTCCATCCTTGTGAATGGTAAGCCGGCACTGCCAACTTGTTATAATTTAATTTTGCCAGCCATGGTAGCATGCATTGCACACTGTCAGCGTCTGAGTGATTTTAAGAAATGCAAATAATGGAGATGTAGAGTTCTTAATAGGCAATCAAAAAATAGTTTTGCGGTCTATTTGTATAATATCTTGTCACGTGGAAACATATAAATGCTTAACAATGGGATTGTTCGACAGTATGCCTTAAAGAAAATCACCACTGTCCAGACATACATCCCAGACTGCTTTAGCACGCCGAATCGGAGAGACTTCCAAAGAGCACACAAAGCTCCTTGCGCGCGAAAGAGTTTACAGATCGCAAGCGCGTGCTCCAAAGTCTAGTCACCCAAAGGTCTCAGCGACAGGCTAACCATTGACGGAATAAACAGAGACAACAAAAATCGAAAAAAAAGTCAGCTTGTTGCTCTGGTTGAAAATAACCGCAGCACACGCACTGCAAAATCTATTGCAAATTAAGACTGCAAGAAGTTGACGCACAAATTTTCACAACTAACGGGACAATTTCTCAAACAAAAATCTGTATGAACGCATAAAAGAGGTACGAACGCAATACAAGACCGAAAGCTCGTAAGAATGCAGACAACGATCAACGAATAAACGAAGGTAAGTCGCTTTAAAATTTACAGTTACACACATATTCTTAGCTAATGCTATTTCATGTATGTACATATACTAGTTGATAGACATCTGGCCTGGTTGGAAATTTAAGAGAGTGATAACTTAATTCAGAAAACAAGAACTTTAATACAATTGCAAAATAATTTCCGTCGTAATAAACTCCTAAAAAGGAACTTTTAGTGCTTGAAATGGAAGTGAAGAAGACAAACGCTAATCGAACAGTAAAAACTAATAAAACTGGAAGTAGAGCAATGGCTGACTTGCCCGGCCCGCCAATAAGCGAAAATCTTTGCTAAGTTTATAATCGCTAATTGAAATATAAATCACATAGACTGTTGGTGCTATAATTATTGCATAGAATGCTTAAAACACAAAGATTACAAGTGAAGTTTTATTTTTTATATATATTTTTTTCTTGTTCACATTTCAATTGAGTAAAACATATTTGCACATACACATACATATGGATATGCGGCGTACAAATAACTATGGACTTAGGTAAGTGGGTATATTATATACATACATAGATATGTATGTATTATATGTATATATATTTATGTATATCTAAGCAGTATTATGACGATACAGTTAAATGTATTATTATGACGATACTAGTATGTAATGCAATAACTTAAAAAACTTATAAATTAATCGAAATGCTGTCACTTAACATTATGCAACATATGTATGTAGAGTGTTTGTGTGTTTTTATGAGGATGTTTTCTTAAAACTATATCAAAATATTTTCTACAAAACCACTAAGTGGCACTGTTAAACTAAACTTAAACCCTAATCGAAACGATTTTAATACCGTCGCTCCTCCTTTTCGTTGACCTTTGTAAGGGGCTGATAGCTGGGATTTGAGAATGCATCATTGCCAGTTGTCGCCTTATTGATCACATTCTTTCGTGGCGGCTTCACATTCACATAGTTCTCGCTGCTGCCATTCAGTTGCGTTTCAACGTGATGACGTGGCGAGGGTGTGGGCGGCGCATAGCCCTTTGGAAAGCGACGTCCCTGTTCCGGGCTACGTTCGCCATCCGATAAGGATGTTCGATGCAGCATTGGTATCTCCTCGGGTGCCTGATCAGCTGCATCCACAGTGGGCATTCCGTTCTTTCGACGCAACGGCTTATTGCCGCTACTGCTGTCCATGTTGTTGGTCAGCGTTGGTGAGTGTTGTGGCTGGATTTGTGGTCCAACTGTATCTGGGAAGGTGAAAGAGGTTTCGTTTGTTTGTATGGCTGGCAAATCATCAAAGTCACTGTTTTGATTCGGACGCGTGGGTGAAAAGATGGCAGTGCTATTCTCAGCATTCATTTGTAGATAATCATCAGACGATGCTTCAATTCCTGTGAATTGGGTTAGTAAGTGTGTGTGTGTGTGTGTGTGGGAATGTTGTGCAAGTTAGTTACCACTACCATGCTCAACATGCATTCGATTTTTAACTTACGTATATCGGGCACTATGTGTCCATTAACATAACGCGGAGCCGCTGGTGCAAATTCATCTGGGGAACCCATTAGCGACAAATAATCTGTGGGTCGATTCTTCATATACTCTGTATTCGAACGCATATACGGATCATTTAGATCGAGATAGTGCTGAAACGTTCAAATAAGTAAGTTTGTAAAGTTTGAAACGATATTGATAGAAGATTTTCATACCATAGCTACTTCCTCGCCCAACATTGTGCCAAATCGTCTTTCCAGCGCATTAAACAATGGTCGGCTCTCAGGACTGATAAAGCAGAGGAATTGTTAATAAAAAAATAAATCCAATGTATAACTTTAATAAGTTGTTGTTCACCTCTTTCTCCAGCACTCAAGCATTATCTCATAGAGTTCCTGATTGGCATATGGCGGCTTTTCCATGCGATAACCATCATTCAGTTTGTTGAACAGCTCTTGATTGGGATCGATTCCCGGATAGGGCACTTTCGATAGCGAAAACAATTCCCAGAGCACAATGCCGAAGGACCAAACATCGCTGTATGTGCTAAACACATGATCACTCAAAGATTCAAGCGCCAGCCATTTAATTGGTAGTTTACCGCTCTCTTAAAACGTTGAATTATAATACTTATGGAATAAAGCCATGCAAGATATCACCTACCGGATTTCTTATAGTTATCGCCCCGATACATGGAACGTGCGAGACCAAAGTCACAGATCTTGACAACATTATTCTCGCAGAGAAGTATATTACGTGCTGCGAGATCGCCGTGTAGGACCTTCTTCGAGGACAAATAGTCCATGCCGCGTGCCACCTGAAAAGCCCAACTGATCAGATCTGTGGTGGTCACTGTCATCGCCTCCATGGAGTCTGTCTTATAGTTCGAACGCCAAGCTGGCTGTACCGAGTTATTCGACATAACATGATCGTCTGTACGAAAATTGAAGCAGTTTTTAGTAAGGAAATGGGTTTGAAATATTTAAAGAGCTTACCCTCTGGCACTGTTGTCATAACGGTTGCTTCCGTGGCGCAGGTATCCACCTGTCGATCATAGCTGGTAGTACCGGACACGGTACGGCCGGCTCGGGTGCCCGCACGTGGATCGTTATCGGAGTTTCTGCGATTATTGTGCGTATAGTTGTTGTTTACGGAGTTGATGTGATTGATATATGGATGGTTTGGGAAACCAACGTTAACATATTTCAGCCCACCACCAACAACATCACTGGATGATGATGCCACACAGTTGTTAATTTTGTTCACAACACAGACACATTGAGCAGTTCAAAATGAGAGAGCAATAGAGCGGTGCACACACAGAGAGAGAGAGAGAGTAGTGGTAGTAGTAGGAGTAGAAGACCATAACCATAACCAGGAGCAACAAGCACAAGACACATTTAATTGTATGCGATTATATGTGTGTGTGTGTAAGGTTTTTTGTTTTTTGACATGAAGGAGAGTTTATTGTTTGTTTTAGGATTGTTTAGGATTCATATTTTGGTTAGTCAGTTGTTGTTGTTGCAAGGAATACAAAGAATGTACAGTAAAGTTAGTTAAAATTAGGTTCTAAATTAAGTGTTAGTTATATAATTTGACATGCAAATTTGTTTTAAGACTTACCGGTGCAAATCAAAGTTGTCCGAAATACGTTGTGTCATTATCGCTGAATCGATGCGATCGTTCAGAGGATTTATCTGATTAATAAAACACTTGCGATTGCGCAACAAAAAGTTTTGTATATTCCCAAAGCGACAATATTCCACAATGACCATAAGTTCGCCTGCAAATAAAATGAGAGAGAGTGAAATTCAATGAAGGAAGTTTTTTGAACGGAGGAAATCGTTTTAGTCTGTGAAACTTTTGTTAATATTGATTCATTTCCTTTCTTACTTACGCTTATCTATATGCTTGGTGACAGCGCCCAGCAGATTAACAACATTTAAATGTTGTCCCAAATGCACCATTATCTTTAGCTCGGAAACGAGTGCCCTAACCACTTCAGCATCAGCGGTGCGTTTAACCATTTTGACAGCCACCGTCGAGACGGGTTCATCGTTGCGTATGCCCTCTGCCTCGCCTTTGAGAACGACGCCAAAGGCACCAGCTCCCAGCTGCTTGCCGAGCTTGAGTTTATCGCGAGGAAACTCAAAGCCACGATCATAGGGCAATAGTTCGGCTTGTTCGTCCAGAGACATTGCCGGATTGATTTGTTCGACGGCACCATCCATAAAGTTGGCCAAACCGGCAGCCTTCAGCGCCAAATGATGTTTGCGCTCCTCACGATATCGTAAGGCAAAGAAGGCGCACAATCCAAGCAGGACGACAAAGAAGATGACACCCAACCATATCCAGAACTTACTCACCACACCCGGCATATCTATAAATAATTTAATTGAGAACTCTTTAAGATCATTCAAAATGGTAGTTCAACTCACTCGTAATTATCACTGTGACGGAGTTTTCAATGCTGCCCAAACGATTCTCTGCCACACAACGGTAGACACCATCGTGTTTCGGATAGAGATGAGGTATGAGCAGCTTCGTGCCATCCTCAATGATGTGTGTGCGATTGGTTTCGAAAAGTTCGATGTCATCTTTGAACCAGGTTACGTTTGCTTGCGGCACTGCCTCAGACTTACACTCGAGTATGAGCGAATCACCCAAATTTCGTTCGATCTTTGATTTTGCATCGAGATTGGTGTACACCCATTGCGGTGCTTTTGGATCATGGACATACACATCGATCTCACGACTATCATACTTTTCCGGATTGTTAATGTATCGTGCTCGACATTCGTAGTTGCCGCGATCCTTGTCACCTATGGCTCGAAAGTGAAGTGTTTTTGTGTACGAATATTCCGTGCGGCTCATCTCCAGTTTGATGTCTGAAAATGGATTTTATTCTATTAGTCCAACCAATCAATCAACCGATAAATTTTGTAACTTACTAGAAGACTCGGTAATTGGTTCACCATCGTGATACCATTCTAGATTACCATCAAAATGATAAGCGAGTGCGGCACACGTAAAGCTCTCCTTGTCCCCTTTCGCTATCTTTCTGTGCGGATTCAAGCCAGAAATACTTATGTTTTCCGCAATGGTGCCCAAAAGTACATGTGCACGGGCCTGCGATGTAACTGGACTGCTGTCAATCATGTTTTGCGCCAAACATATTATAATACCAGGCTTATCGGGCTTAAAAATTGCCTCGTGTATATACTCAATGCTTAAAGGTCCTGGACGAGTGTTGGTTTTGTACTGTTTAGAAAAAATAATAATTAAGTGTTAACTTTTTTGGACAAGCTAAATACTTGACTTCCAACTAAATCGCTTACATTTCCTATTGAAATAATTCAATTGAGTTGGAACTGACATTTAATATTTAACCTATGCATAATCAAGAAGTACCTGATATTGTTCCTGAACTGTTTCGGACTAGAACAGCAAATAAATGTTGCAAAAATGGAAGATATAACAGAATTGAAAGAATTATGTTATTAAAAATTTGATAAATGAAGTCAGGAAATACGTTTAAAAGAAAGAAAAAATTTAAAAAATATTGTTATTAAAATAGGAACAAGTTAAAATGCATCAGATTTGTTAAGGTTTGTTTTTAGTTTTATTAATTGTGAATAAAATGGTTATTAACGGAAAACTTAAGCAGGTATAATGTTAAAACTTGAAGCTCATTTTAGGTGTTGTTAAAACAGTTAGGCTTTTTAGGTTTAAAAGGCATTAGTTGGTAGCATTTGAATACTTACGCTAAAATTTTGTGATGCGATTTCACACGTTGGCCAACGCGGCTTCAAACTACATGGTTTGAATAGGAAGGTAACGACTGCCTTGGGAAATGACTTGACGCTGCAATTCAAGTGCGCCTCTTGGCCGGCAACCACATAGACATCATCCATGCTGAGAACAGGTCCCGAAATGACGCTGACATTAAATTCCAGCTGCTTGATATCAATGCCATTGGTGCCTTTGAGCATGTAGGTGCCGCTATCTTCTAGTTGCGCGTCCAGCATTTTGAGTGTCGTACTCGATTCGCTGGCAAGTATCTTGAAGTTCGGTTCGGTATCCCAGACCTCAATGCCATTTGGCTTGTACCACTTGAACGTCGGCTTTGGGAATCCCTCAAAGTTCGCTGTCATCTGTATTGTACGATTGGCATGCTCATGCACCGTATAATGATTCGAAGGTTCTGCTACTTTCAGATAACTCGAGTTGGGTTCTGTAAATAGTTGAACAATTTATCAGTTTATGTCCTTGCTAAGCCCTGGGACTTTCATTTGGACAACTGTTTTACTTACGCATGATGTGCATCCTATAGGACGTGTACTCTTTGTTTTGATAAGAGTCACTCACAACACACTTGTAGGCACCCTTGTCCGTTAGCTTCGAATCTCGCACCGTCAAGGTACTGCGGCCCACCTGATGGGTGTTATTTTTAACCCGATCGTCAAAGAGCGGTGTCGTAGTGCTGGTACGGCTCTGGGTTTATAAGTAAGGTTAGCTTTTGCACAATCTAAACTCTTTTGTTGACCTACCTTAGCCACTTTGTCCGGTATTGTCCATTGCATATCGTACACAACTCCATGCGGTGCAGAGAGTTCACAGACTAGTTCAAAGGATTCGCCCTCGTAGGCATGATTACGAGATGATGACTTTATTACGGGCTTATTGAGGCGATCGTTCGCTTCTGATGTATTGAAAGGAAATCGATATTAGATACATATTGTATTTAAAATAATGTTCATTGCGGGGCAAGCGTTTTTTTTTACAGCTACATGCAAAGCAGTTGATATTATTAGTAGGATATTTTTAGAGGAGTTAGTTAAAGACTTGGACACACAATTTTAAATTAGTCGCATTAGAATTAAAACTAAGTGATAAGAAATTTGAAATGTGCAGACTTAAATAAATACTTAATAATAGTATTAGGCGTTAAAATTAATCAAAAATTAGACAAAAACATGCGAAACAAGCAAACCACAAAGAAAAAGCGACAAATAACCTTCAGGCGAAACTAAAATATAACACAAAAAGTGCAAAAGAAACAAGACAAAGTGCGGAACACAACAAATAAGTACAAACAAGACAAAAATCAAAAATCAACAAAAACAAACGGGAAGTGAGGGACAAAGCGCAACACTTACGCCCTTTTGGTTGCCTTGACGGCAAGGGTAACATCGGGGCCAACATTGTTGGGCTACGTTTTGGACGACGCGACGACGAGGATGAGTAGTCAGTGTCGTGGCTTTGTTGGATTGGATTTGAGGGATCGGGAACGTTATCGTTATCGGAATAGTTATCGCTATCGTTATCGTTATCGATGTCAAATGCAACATGCCCAGCACCATGGATTAGTGCAACGGTTTTATCATTTACTTTGTTAGTAACATTGATTTCATTGTATTCATCGCGTTCGATAACCATAGCCTTAAATTCATCGTGCGTTAGATTTGTTAACATCACAGCCTGCACCAAAGTTTTATCCAATCCGAATGCTATGTATGTCGGCGTACCGTTCGTTGTTAGCATATTAATTAAGACAGATGTGATACAGTTATTTAAGTAAAAAGATAATCAATACGAGAAGGAAAGTTATGCTATCTGTTAGCAAACTCATAACCTCACATATAGTATAAGCATCTTATTTGAGGCGACTGTACTTGTGTGATAGTGTGTGTGTAACGGGTGAAGTTTCTTGTGTTGTGTGATTAATGCATATAATTTTGATTTAAAAAAGGTTTAATTTGTCGTTCAACCCATATAGCCCATAGGTGCATATCCAAAAAGAAACCGCTCGTAGTTTTGTGTGAGAGACGAGGTGTGTTGTTTGTGTGTTTTTTTGTTTGTTTAAGAAGAAAATAAGTTTAAAGCAATATTTACGACACATATATGGACGGAAATCACAAATCACAAAACTTTGGGGTGCAAAAACTCACTATCAATATGACCGTTACCAATAAAGCGCACAACTATGATGGTGGATTCCGCATCATTATCCGGTAAGGGTATTTTCGGCTCGCAATAATATTCACCGCCGTCAGTAACGCTGCGTATTTCGATAACGAAACCGCGCTTCGGATCATAGCGACCGGCTGTCTCACTGGAATATGTCTACATATATAGACAACAACAACAACAACAATAATTATCAGAATTCAAAAGTGTAGAACAGATAGAAAGATGTTGTGAATTGAAATGACACCTTCCTTTTAATAACGGTGATACCTAAACAACTGAACCTTAAGTAACTCTTTCACTTAAACTTTAATAATTAACTAAATGTGAATAATGCAATATTTACATACGATAACAAAAAGTATATATATATGTATATATAAAGTATGAAAGGAACTGGCTAGAATTAGCTACATATAACATTGTTGAACATACTTTGATAGAATATATCTATGTTGAAGACACCGGTTGTCTCCGTTTTGCACTTCCAGTAGGCGGGAATTTTATCGATTATGAAAAACTTAAATCCCACCTTAGCATCATAGCTTGACATATTGTAGAAACTATGCCGGCTTTGATAAAGCTCACTCGAGTATAGTGTATCATACTGGTGTAAAAGGTTTGTGAAAGTTTTGCGAAACAAACAATTGAAAAGCGTTTACAACATAAAACAAAAAATTTAGAGCTATTTCAAGCGCTTACCTCACTGTTGAATGTCAGCAACACCTCCGTTTCAGGCATAGCCGGTTTACAGGGTATTATCACTTCAGAATATTGCCGAGCATGGATGATGGGCTCAAGCGGCACCAACAGATTGTGTTTGTCATTCACAAAGACATAGATAGTGCTTGCCTCATCATTATTCACCAGCTCGACCAACGTCTCCTCGGCCCAAGTATTCAAATCGGGGGCCAGCGAGGATTTAATGCAATAATAAGCGCCAACATTTTCGGCACTAACATAGGATAGTTCGAGTGCAATGCCATAGGGACGCTGTTCATCGTTTGTGTTCTCGAAGGATTCGCTCTTTTTGAAACCTTCGTGACTGTGCCACCATTCAATCGGTTCACTTGCCTCACATCTCAACGTATAGTTTGTGTCCGCTTCCAGTTTAAGCGAGTCCTTGCATGGCGTTATAAGTGGCACACTCAATTCATCACCGCCACAATTGTAACTAACATCATTATCCTCCAGTTGTCGTGACTGGCGGGGTACTTAAAAGAATACAAGTTTTAAACAAATTGATAATTAATTATGATATTGAGTGATATCTTCTCAACTCTTTGCCTTTAAGCTTGTAAACAGGGCATTTATTAGTCAGTCAACTGCATGTTTCTCCTTCCAGCAACTATTTTGCAATATTTTTATGCAAGGTCAATCCGCAGGCAGCTTTTAATTAATTATCAATGTGGCGCTATCGTTTTAAATATATTTGACTTAACAATCGATAAATATAAATCTATATGCCTCGCTTGATTTCATTCACAGTCACGCTCAGTCGGAGTCTAGCTACAAATACGTACAATATATTAATGCATATGTATATTGCTATATAGTTACGTATGCGGGCTCAAATGTGTCGTTTGGATTTGTTTCATTTCTTTTTTATAAAGTCAATTGTTTGTTTACTGGCGATAAGAAAAAATCCAAGCCGCTGCCCTGATAGCATACTAGTGCTAAGTTCTTGGATCTGGTCGGCTTCTGGCAAGCGCACATACAACAAATATGCATTAGATATAGTGAGAGTATACACTACAATTGGTATATACTATAAAGTATAGAGGGAGTGGCACATACTAAATTATACTTTAAATTCTAATGTGTGACATTTTAATGTTCATTTAACTGTCGGCGCCAATGCCAAAAACAAAAAGAAAAGCAAAAGAAAAAGAATCTGTATTGTTTTTGTTGTTGCTGTTGTTGCTTATCAACAGCTCCCGTTCGAAGTTCATTTTACATTTGCGTCTAGCTATTCACTTAAGAGCGTTCAGGAGAGATTGAGAAGAGATTGGAAGAAGCTGCAAGATGAGACGATCGAGCGTGGTTCATAAATAACTAAAAAAGCAAAAGACAGGAAGCCAAAGGCCTGGCGACCAGTCTAAGTGGATCGCATAAATACTCATACAATAATAAATTGTGCTTTTACACAGAAAAAAAAACACAAATTCATTCTTAAAGCATTTAATTTAATATTTGTTTTTTATTTTTATCATAAAAAAAATAATTTTCTTCAATTAATAATTTAGTTTGACTCAATGTCTTTTGAAATAAATTGTTCTCAGTGCGCTCGTAAAATATTTATACATTTATACACATGATATATGGGATCTCACATTTAAATTATGAGAATTCGTCTGCACTAATCGTTTCATGGTCATAATTGAAATAATGCATAAACAACCAAACCCCAAATAATCAAAGTCTTATTTCTGTTTTAAAAAAAAAGAGCGTATTCATAACTCGCACAGCACATTCTGTTCATTTTTTGCTGATACCATATGCTTTTTCTTAAATCAACTGAAAAACATGAATTCAAAATTTATATATTGATCGTTTTCAAAAGCAAATTCTCTTAATAGAAACATTTCCTTTCTTTTTGCATTCAACTTTTACCAAAATTCGATACTTACATGCTGCGGCACAGTCCAAATAATACGAGATCCAGATAAGGCATAGCAACCAATTCCTAAGTTTCCGCATTTTTATATATAAGTTTGTATATTTTTATGATATTTGTTGTTGTTGTTTTGTGTATTGAACTTTATCGATCTGCACCGTCTTTTATTTGCTTTCTTCTGTTTAGGAGATTGGGCTTAAAAGCGCCATGGCTTAAGAATCTTTTAACACGTTGTTTTAAGGGTTTAAATGCACTGAAAAAAATGTATCGTTTTAAATTATTATTTGTGGAGATTTTCACTTGGTTTTAAGTCAATTGAGTGGCCAGCACTGCGGACAGCCATTTTCAAAAAAGCTTGTTTTCTTCTCTCCGCTTCAAGCGTAACGCGTAATCTTCGAAAGCCAACTGAATTCTCAATCACGAGTCCGAAGCGCTGCGAGCTTGAGAAATATCAATGGACGACTCAGTTCAGGATAGCGCAATGTTGTTGTTGTTGTTGTTTATTGTTGATAAAAGAATTACTTTTTCTTATTATTAATAAGCGCATACATATACATATACGAAAACTTTTTCTGATATAATTATTATACACATTTAAAAGAACTGCTGCTGCTGCTTGACTTTAATAATCTTTGAGATGCAGCATTATCAAAGTCTTTGCGTTTTTATCGTTTTGTATTCAAGCGCATAAACAAAAACAAACTCGAAAGAGAAATTCTTAAGAACAAAAAAATAAAACAAAATTGTGCGTTACGCATACGCACAGTATTACAAGAATGTCAAAACGAATATGAGATTGTTTCTGTTGTTTCTTTTCTTGTTGTTTTTGTTCTTGTGTTAATCACTAATATCCGCTTTAAACGATATCCGCTGCAAGTCGTACAATCTCGTATATCTTGCGTGTGTAACGGTCAAATGTCAAACGTCAAATGTCCAGCCAAGAACATCCAACTAAATAAATGAATGTATTTATGATGATTGTAGTTGTAGCAACAGGTCGCATTGCATTCATCGCCTGTCATCTACAGCTATAAAATTGTGTCCTGGTGTGTGTGTGTGTGTGTGTGTGAGTGTTGTCTACTTTAAAGCTCATTTTTCCGCTAAAAATAGCTCAAAAGGGATTAAAGATATGAAAGCAGCTTTAACTTCTAAAGACTGTGTATCTAAATAATATTCGTATGAACTTCGATCATTTTCGAACCCATAAAGTATATATACATAACTGTATGATCACACCGATCTCAAAGACTTTCAGAGCTTAAGATTGCCGATTTCTCACATAACCTTTACAAAACCAAAATCAGGAAGAGTTTCTGTTAACTATCGTTAACTCTTAACTTAATTTTGAATTATGAAAATGTTTAAACTTGATTCAAAACTATAGACAAAATTATGTTAATCTGTAAAAATTTCATCGAAATCAGTTGAGAGCAACCGGATATATTGAAGATCGAAGTTAAGTCGGTAGCGCGGTGTAGGGTTTCGGGAATCTCCTAGTCAAGATTTCTTACTTGTTTTTTAGCTAGCAACACAGTTGTCATAGCTGTTTGGCTGTTGTGTTGTAGCTCTCGCCCAGCGCCGACACGGCGACACATGCGGAGGAGGCACTAAATGACAGCGAGACATGCACAATTAAACAAGTTGACTAACACAAATTGGAACAGCAATTGCCGGCTTTTATGGAGGCCACATTACCTCAGGCATCTCCAACTATATTTATTACACAAAAATACTTATATACCACCCCCCTACATTTTTGATTACGTTGTTGACAACAAGTGGCCCATCATGGACAGCAATAAACAGGAATTTTAGTTTGTGTTCACGGCGGCGGCGCACCCAGGACGACAACAACAGGCGGCAGTGATGACATTTAAGCCTAGGCTAACTTGGGTTAATGGCTAATTGCCGGTGGAGGAGCATTCATCTTTGTCAGCGTCAGGATATGCCATGACTCATCTAACTCGTTATCCGTTTATTGTGATAAGCCGGAGGCACTGTTCTATCAATTAATTAAGTATCACCTGAGTGACGTTGCAAGCACTTAATATGTTTTGGCCAACTGCCACATTCTGGACTATAAAACGTGTAGTGCAAATATTGACAGCTAATCGCTTTTGCCTTCCTCCACACCCCTACTCTTAAACATGATGAGGCACTTAACTTAATGGCCGATTAATGTAAGCTGTAATGTAAGCGACAATAAAGATGCTCTACAGCTAAGCTGGGAGAATTATTGGTTCCAAGAATAGCATTTTGTATGCTATATTATTAAATTATCGTTGGTTAAAAATAAAAATAATTTTATTTAGCTATTTTTTTGTGATAATTCAACACTTAAGAAGCATAACTCCCTTTAAGTGCACTGAGTAGAGTATGCAAACTTGCTTGGGATCATTTTAATTTTCAATTGCAGCCGTTTGCACTGGAAATGTGTCTAGCAACATGTTGCTAGCAACATTAAAGTTGCTTGGACTTTGACTTGTGGGACTGCCTATCCGTTGTTGTTTTTGCTATGAAGTTGCCATGGAGACACGCCCACTTTTGTGTGCAAAATTTTCAAGGGCGGCTCACGCATACCTTTGACCACTTTTTTGTTGCTGTTGCTGTGCTTACTGCAATTGTTGCTGGCTGTCGTGCAGTTGCTATTTTTAGCCCGCCTTTGGGCTCTTGCGCTGACCAAGCGCCTAATTACCATGGCAGCGTAACTCTCTGCAGCAATTGTTTTTTTTTGCTGCTTGTTTTTACTGGTTTTTTTCTGCAGTGCAATTAGTGACAACTGCAAGCAGATTTAATTTGAGCGCAGGAGCTTCATCATTTAAACCTATTCTAGTATATATTTATTCAAAGCTCAACAGCTGCACTTCTGCACATGAATGTTGCTCGATTATTTTATTCAAAAATTCATCTTGAGTCAATTTTAAATTTGTGCCATAGGTTCAAATCTTATTTGTTTAGGATTATTTGTTTGTTTACAGTATGACGTCACTTTTTGGAACGCTCGAGTGGCTGCCCTTCAATCACTTCAATCGAGCCTACCAAAGCAAATATGTATTTATATGTATGTGTGTATGTTGAATGCTTAACATATGTTGATGACGTCGCCACTGTAAGTATATCTTGCACCTAAAATGTCTGTTTACACATAAATGACATTATTTGCGTATTAATTGAAATGCGCCGCATTGAAGCGTCAAATTCGGGTTAGGAAACCGGTTTCGTTGGGGGAAGAGCTCCCTAAAATTCCCATTGAAACTTGATTAATATATATGTTTATCTAACAAGTCTCCTATTGAGCTCACATCATGGAATTTGTACCCATAAAAAACTTGAGCGCATTTGCAATTTATTAACTTTATTTTCAATTGATGAACGCATTTCTCTATGATCGTAAAACTTCTCACATCTGACGTTTGTAACAGAAATATTTGTTTGATTAACTCGAACATATGTATGTGGTTTATACTGTAAAGTAGGCCTTAAACAAAACGTGCTTATATCAATTATTGGAGCAGTAAGTTGAACAAATGCTCAGCCAAGTGGAAAATAAATAAATGTCTGCTCGATATATATGCAAAATTGATTATAAAAAAATTAATATTTTTATGGTATTTTTCATTCTTCAACATAAATTGTTTATTTTAGTTGTTTAATATAAAAATAATAATACATAAAAAAGAAAATTTTATTGATTGGATTTTATAAATCTTAAAAGCACTATTAAAAAAGTAAACAAAAATATAAAATAAATAAATATCATCGGCATTACATTTCCCTTTTAAATGCCTCTTGTACATCAATATTTTCCCATTTCCTTTTTTGTTTTCATTCATAATTTATTGCCAATTATTCAAACGTAAAGTGATTTTTTCAACATCCTACTTAATCATGCATCCGAAATTCTTTTGAACTGCAATACAAAAAAAGATTTTTTAAATTTATTTTTGCAAAGTTTTTTTTTAAAGAAAAACACGAATATTTTGCTTGCATGTTTTGTGTCAATCAACAAAAGCCAAAAGAATTTGTTGCTACATTGTTGTTAGCTTTGTTTGGTTGTTTATGGTTTCACAGTTTTGACACTTTGAGGCTGGCCGAGCGCAAGATGTTGGCTTTTTACGGCCAATAAAAAGAAAATTGTTGCGTTGGTTGCATGTGCAACAGATACGTTTTGCTAGTAGCAAGTTGCTGTCAAGCAATTGCTTCAACCTACCTTGCTTTCTCCACTTCACGTGCCTAGCTGCCACAAATTGTGGCGTCTGCTAAAAAACACCCCACACATCACCTGGCCATTTTCATTTCGGCTTTAATGTCTTTTCATTTTAGCTTAAATTGAATTTTATAGTCGCGATTCTGTTTACGTTTTTCGAATTCTTTGCTGAATCCTTGCCGCGTTTTATGTGCCCTTCGACCTTTGTTGTTGTGTGCAAAGTTCAAGTGGGTTTTTTGATGGCAACAACTTAATTGGAAAAACTGCTTAAGCGAAAAGGAAAAGCAAAAAACGACGGCAACAATAAATATGGTTTGGCTCTTAGCCAAAAAGCAAACAAAATGCATTCAGCTGAAAAATATGAGTAAATATTTTCCACTATTTTGCTGGAAAAAGGTGAGGTAGGTGCGTTGAGAGGGGATAGGGGACCTGTGCATCTCTGCTCATTAAAAATGCAAAACTGAGCAGCGCTCGAAAACTGCAATTTGGGCCAACAAACGATTTGTGGTTTCAAGCCAATTTCAAAGCCCAAACTCATTGACAGACAAGACCCACGCTTTAACTACAATCCATAGACAACACACATACGTACACAAACACACAGAGACATAAATCATAGTTTGCAATTGTTCGAATGTTCGACGAGGTATCGCTGAAAAAGATCTACAATGTATGTGGGGGGTTTTCCGTTTACAAAACGAGTGAAAAATATGATGGTTGAAAGAGAGAGAGAGAGAGAGAGAGAGAGAGAGAGAAAGAGAGAGTTTAGTTAAACCATAAGATACCCAGATAGATAAGTAGCATATCAAGCCATAACAATTGATTTCTAGTTTCTATGTATGTGTGTGTAGAAAGTTGCTCAAAGATATATGACACATGGCATTAGCAACAAATCAGACTGAAAGAAATCAAGAAAGAGGATCAAGTATAAATGAATAATAATAATAAGAAGTTTCTAAGTAGAGAAAACTGCGTTATGTGGAAGTTCGTTAAAGTATGTTATATAAAAATATATCAACAACATTGTTTTAAGATTTAAAATAAGATTTCCTTCGAAGGCGAAAGAAATAAAGAAACAGAATCAAACTCAAATGATAATATTAATAAGAAGTTTCTAGTAAAGTTTAGTTAAACTCATCGCACATTATTTATGCACTCAACAACATTTCAGCATTTATTTAGGCGTTTTTAATTACACTTTTGTCGAAATGTTTCCCTCGCACTGCTCTATCATATCATTATCATTAGATGGCTCCAAAAACCAAACAATGTTTGGGACAATGACGCGATTCGCGTGTTCCTCTTTAACGATGACGAAATTAGCTAAAAAAGAAAAAAAAAACACATGCCACACAAACTGAAAGAACAAGAGAAACTGTCTAATTCATTAAATTCTCTTTTAGTTTTGTTGTTGTTCTAAATAGTTGCGTTTTTTGTGTGTGTGTATGTGTGTTGTAGTGTGGGCGTGAATTAACTATTATGCTAGCTACATTTTTGTACATATTATTAGAGATATATACTAAGAGTACACTGAACAAAAAAGTAAAGTGTCCATATAAAATAAGAATAATAAATATGAGAGAGCTTTGCGGGATAAACAGTGGAACTTACATGTAAAGAAGTTTTCTATAGAAAGTAATTCATTTCCAGAACCCTGCAATTTGATTCAAGTTTTTACTTTAACGATGGTTTTTCTTGACCCATTGAAATTTGATATATGAAAGTCCTACTGTAGTTTAAAAAAAAAAAAACTTTTAATAACTTAAATGCTGTAAAATATTTTATAAAAGTCTGAAATGGTTTTTATTGCTCTTTTCAAAAATAATTCTCTTGTAATAATTTAACCAACTTTTTTTTAAGTGTATATTTTTGCTGTATGCTAAAAACGCCTTGAACTGTCTGTATAATTTCTGCTAATAGCCGGATGAAAATTATTTTTATTATTAAAGTTTTTTTCTACGCTTTGGCTGGCGAAATATGTCAATTGAACATTGTCCGGCGAAAGTTCTGTTAACTATTGTTAATTAATTAATGGTTGAGGCATACACAACAACATATTTGCTGTCCTCAATATTTAGCCAATATGTCGGGCCAGTTAATTGTGATAAATGGTGCCGAAATAACTAAAAGTTCGTTGTTGCTGCTGCTGCTGTTGTTGTTGACATATTTCACGTTTGGAAACGGAAGGGGGCAACAAGTGCAACTCCCACTCCCTCACACACACCCTACCACGCACGCACACACGCACTCACAAATACAGACGAAAACGCCAGGGGGTGAAGTTGGCTGTGGCTGATTGTGCAATCACAAATGGCTTGTCTCGCCCACAGTTTGGCTCCATTGCTCAGAAGCTGCGGGCGAGCTGTGTTTTCCTAATGCATATTTGAAGTGCAAACGCTGTGCCGACTACAACAACAACAACAGCTAATCTGTAAGACAGATGCATAAACAACAACTGAAACAGAACACTAAGAAAACAAACAAAAAACTTTGCATTTGATAAATTGGCAAAGAATAGAAAGAACAGCAGTGACAGCAACAACAAATATTGGCTGCTTTAGCCACGCCCTCCCCCTCATATATTACAAATATATATATATATATATATATATATATATATATCTGTGTGTTTTGCCTTATTTTGGGCTCGCAATTAGTGCGGGCGCGCTTTAAAAATACTGTATCTGGCAGATACTAATAAACAAACCAAATGCCTCTTATCAGCTTGTTTAACATGTGTTTCGCAAATGCTAGAAAGTGTGTAGTTGTGTGTGTGTGTGATCACTTGAGAAATTTACTTAAAAATGAAACATAATAAAGAAACAAATGATTTGTTTTTGGCTGTGCTAAAGTTGAATAGCAAATATTAACAATATTTTTTATAAGAAATACAATTTATGTTTATGATTTTTATATAAACATCTGTTACCAACATATGTGGGCTATATCGGGCGCCAACTGTGCTAAGCTAACATTTGCATTAAATTGTCATCCAGATCACAAAATCGCTTAAATCCACCCAACATGACTTATTTATGCAAAGACCAAAAGCCACAACAATGCCAGGGGAAGCTTAACGTGGTCAGGTGGGGTAGAGGTTGGGGAGGCAAAAGGAAGTTATGGGTAAAACTTGCTGGGTTTTCACGAACTTTTCACATAATTACACAGAAAGTGGCGAATTTCTAATGAATTCAAAGTGAAATTACAACAATTAAAATGCTGCAAAACGTATCTTTTTGGATGAGTCAGCGAAATGGTAATGTATCTTTTTGGCTTATATAATGGCCGTAATAGTATAGAGTTATGTTTTTTTGTGTCTTGTTTTACACCAGTGAAATTGTTGAGTTACTTTTTGCTTTCGATTTCGTTGCGTCTGTTGCTATTAAGTGGCTTTTATGACTTTTAGGTTTTAAAAACATTTTAATAAAATTTCTTGTTGGCAATTTGCCCGATATTTATATATATATGAATGTATATGTTTCTATCGATGGCAGAGTCGTATTTGTTTTTGGCTACAACAAAACCACAAAATGCCATAAATATTATTGCAAAAACAATCTTCAAGTGGTTTGTGTGGTTTATTTTTATATTGCACATGCATATCAATTTATCAATTTATCCCCCCGCCCATCCACATGTCAATAAATTGGTAATGGCCCCAAAAAATAAAAATAAAAATTGTTGCTTTCAATTGTTTGGGAACTGCATGTTGCATGAACACATTAATAATGTTTATCAACAATTTAATATTTCTTTTGTCGGAGAATTTTTGATTTGGGTCACGGAAAATGTTGAAAAATATTTTCATTCGTAGCATTTTGCACAAAATGAATTTTGCGAATAATAAAATAAAAGTATATGCTGCTAGCGGAAGTTAAGGTTGAATGAGATTAAGTTTTTTTTATTGTTATTGGCCGGCTGCGTGCCTCATGAAGCAAGTTTTGTGCTAACACTAAAAGTGTAGCTGCTGCAAAATTTACGACCTGCAAAAGAAAACTTCTTCTTAAATAAACATAATGAAAAGCAGCAGATATCTTAACGCTTCACAGATCTCTAACAGTTCCCACAGTTCCCGGTGAAAGCCAACACTTGAAGCTAACGGCTTTAGAGTTGAGTTACGGCTTAAACCTTTGCCAACTGCACAAAACTGCAACAAAACGCCACCCACAAAGCACACAAAACGCTGACCAAAACACCAAAGACAGCTCCAATGTCCGGGCTTAAAATTGTCGTTCTACGAGCAACAAGCGAATTTGTGAAATTTTCATATACCCTATAAGTGTCTGATATAAGGGAAGAGTGAGAGAATGAGAGATAATAAGAGGTTTAAAGCTTTAAGTTGGCATGGAAAAACAATTAATTTAAAATTTATTATTTATAAAAAATAATTTATTTGAAGAACTTGGTTTTTTGCAGGAATTTCTAGAGTATTGCTCTAACTCATGCTTAAGAAACACAAAAGAAAAGCAAAATCTTGAAACCCATATTTATTTATTTATGACTCGTAGTATACCTATTTCGAATTGCAAAGTTCTTGAATCTTAAATCAACCAAAAAAAGAAAAAGGGCAGAAAAACAGCAGAAACTAAATTCTTATATCGAGAGTTCAAAGCATAAATTTGAAACATTCTTCAGATATACAAAATTAACCGTTGGTTGGTGAAAAAAAGGTGTGAAAAGAGGTGTGAAAAATGAGCTTCGACTATTTTTCATTGTGAGTACTTTGACTTTATTGATATTTTTCTGGTTTTGGCAGTTGTTGCTGTTTTCTGGGCGGCAAATACTTCCTTATACTAGACCGCCTTTAACGATCCCCCAACAAAAGCAACAGCAACATGTGCCACAAATTTGCCACAAGCTTGATGTGATTGATGGATCGAGGCAACGGCAGCAATTAGTGACTGAAGCTAATGGTTAAACTGGAGCAAGCGGAGAGATCTCAAGTGGCCTGTGTCCATCCATCGCCTGTCTGCTTTTTAATAAACAAATCGGATACATTGTGCAATTGTCGCTGACACAAATACAAGATTCAATTTGTTTGTTGCAAGACTCTTTGATTCGATCACATCTGCTGTGTGCGTTTTTGTATCTTTGTGGCATCTTTGATTTAACTCAAATTGACTGACTCATTTGGTTTTCTTGATCAATCGCGCATTGTATTAAAAAAAATGAGCTCAAAACTCGGCTGATAAGAGCGCCTTCGATGGAGAACCGGTTTAAGAAAGTTCTTCTCAAAACTTGTCGTTGCCAAAAAAAAAAAAAACAACAAAAAAAAAACGAAACACAAAAGACGCAGACGTGAAGCATAAGAACATTATTCTTACATCTTTGGAGTTTTGTTTTGTTGTTATTTTGGCAGCTGGGTTCGTTGGCGTTTCAACTCGTATTAACTCAATAATGGGAACTTATATTAATTTGAAATTTGAGTATTTTATATTATTATATTTTATGAAGCTTTATCAATTTCTTTCTAATTTTCCTAACATTTTGGATGTTATAAAGTTTACGGATACTACTACTAACAATTTAACAATGACAAATAATAATTTTTAATTTTTTTTTTTTTTTTGGGAGATATTCTAGATGCTTTTGATGATTAAGAATTGTGATCTAGTCATTCGGTCAGCTGCTTACGCAGTCTACAGTTAACCACAATCATTACAACAAAAACAACAACCACTACGATAATAATTTTTAATAACAACTAGAGAGTCACGGCAGCGATGAATCACACCAACCTGGCTTGTTGGTTGGTTTGTTACCTGGCCTCCAGAAACAACAAAAACAAAATAATAAAACTGTTGCCGTGTTTGTGTTTCTCTCGTTTCGCTGGAATGTCTCCAAGTTGAGGCACACACACACGTTCACCTTTGTAAGACACACTTATCAATGAAAAGTTAAATTGATAACAATACGGCAATAATACGTCACGCACACAACTGCAAAGGAAGGTTATGCACAGCAGTTATCAAAAGCCGGAATATTTTTTGTATAGAATTCGTTTATCCCTGAGAGAGCAGCAATAAAAAAATCAAAAACAGTCAACTTGCATTCAACATTTGGAATAGCAAACATTGAGAGCTGTCAATAAAAACGTCACAAACACACACACTTACACACAAACACACACGTATATGCAACATGCATTTGTATATGAATCGAATACAATATTCGAAATTTGCTATTGAATCTCTTTGTCACACCACCTGTAGCTACCTTAGCTATCTTTCTCTTTCTCACTCTCTCTCTGTCTATCTTTAGTTGGTTTTCATTTTTTGCACTTTTCTTTCGATATTCTTAGAATTTACACACTTTATTAACACCTTTTTCTATGGTTGTCTGCACATTCTTATAAGAATATATGTATTTATTTTTGCAATTATTTAGCGCTTACGTTTTCAATATTTTTTTTATTTAAAAAATACACACAGAAATGTAAAGCTTGCTTCACGCTACATAAATAACTATTTGACGTTGTCAGCGAAGTTTAAACAGTTTTTTTTTATTTTTTATATTTGTATTTGTATTTGTATTTGTTGTTGTTGTATTCTCGTTATTTGTTATTGAATCTCAAGAATTGTGGGTGCACTCTTGAAAAAACGCGCGTTTCGTTTCAACCGTTTGTTGGCAGACGTCCGAACAGCGCGACTCTTGAAACTGAACTAAATGTTAAGCGCTTAGCTGTCGCAAATGTTAAGTTAACGACACAATGCGTCAGATTCGTCGGCAGCATAGCCAGACTGCTATAAAGAGTACTAAAGTTGTATGCCAAGTGTTGTAGCAGGCAAGCTTCCAGTGTTAGCAGTTTGTCGTACGTTAGCATTTTAAACTGTTGTTATACTGAGATGAAAATTTTATAAGACGTGAAATAAGCAACGGCTTTTTAAAGGGTTGTAGATTTGTACGAAGTTCAGCTGCATCTATTTTGAAAATTTATACGTTCAGCGTCGTGCCACCATGTTTGTCTATGCTGTAAAAAACACGAAAAGCTGTTAATTGTTATACGTAGTGAATTGTTAGTGTAAAGCAAATGCATTTAATTTTTGAATGTTTTATTATTTTGGGGAAGGATATAAAAATTAAATGAATTGCATTTTTTAATTTTTTTAATTGCAACTTACAAAATTATTCTGTCAAAAATAAACTTAAACATATTTAGCTCGTCAAATATTTGATAAAAAAATTTGTTAGTGCCTAATTGTTGTCATTTTTTTAAATATTCAAGTTCAATGAATAAATATTTATTTATATTATTGTCAAATAGATAACGTTTATAATCATGCTAATAATTAGTGGAACAGCAATTAATAACTTTCTATAACCCATTGCATGATGCGATTGACCATAAATTTGTACGAATGTACAATATATTGTTTATTTTGTATGGCTTATGGAGACGATGTTCGAAATACATGTAAGCTTATCCAATATTTTCGATCTACATGCATGTCAAATATTAAAAATGTTAGTTATTAAATACATATGTATATGTATATATAGATTCGAGCTAATGACCATAACCAAAGTGTGCCCAGTGATCAGCTTTGCAATTGAGCTGAACGATCATTGATCGCAATATTCAAGTACCGCTTAATGTTCAAATAATTGTTTAGGTAGCTAGTCGTTAAACTTAACCAGGTATAAATAGGTCTACAAATTGGGATAGTCTGTTCAAATCTGTGCATGAAAATGTTGCCAAATTTCGTACTAATTCTCGTCAGCTGTGTTGTGGCCTTTGACGTGGCCAGCGCCTGTGTAAGTTGCAAAACAAAAGAAGGAAGACTTCTTTTTTATCAAAGTATTTATTTAAAAACAGAATGGCTACAAGGCTAAGATTGTCAAACTTGAGAATTGTGCCGGTCCCGAAGGCATTGTACAAGTGGAAGAGGGCTTCAGTGTTAAGTTGAACAAGAAATGCGAATTGGTGCCAACTGGTTGCTTTAGCAACAAGGCTTTTGCCACCGCATTGGCCAAGTATAAGGTACAAAAGGACGGCATTGTGATGATGGAGGGTAAAATGGATCTATGTGCCGCAGTCGATCAGGCTTCGAGCGAGGCGAAGGATATCTTAAAACTATTTGGAGCACCATCCAAATGCCCAGTTGCCGAAGAGAAGATCTGTGCCAATGAACACGTTGTCGATCTCTCCAAATATAAGGCTATGTTGGGCATGGCTCGTGGTCATTTGATCATTGACAGTTCAATTACGCATGATACTGTAAGTTCTGTTTGCTGCTGGATTGTTTTTCCCTTTTATTCTACTTACCTTTTGTGTTTATTTCTTAGGGCAAATCCTGTTTCCATGCCGAAATCGAGATAGTAAAGAATTAAGATTCTTTCCACTTCGATTTTATATATTTATATTATGAGTCTTGCAAATTAAATACATATATTTTTTATGGTGTTGAATTAAAACATAACGGTAACGGTACACAAAAAATGCAAATATTTTGAATTCGTTTTCTTTAATAATATTTTTCCTTAATTCAAAATTGCTTCTTTACAACGAACTTTAAGGCATGAAGTAAACGATTGGTTTTTGTTTAGCTTAACGATTTTAGTCCTTCAAGAACACTTTTCTTGTTATCTCTGCTCGGAGTCGTTCTGCACATTTAACGAATAAAATCCAATGAAGCGTGGCTTTGGGCAAAGAGAGTATAATTATTGCTAACTCAGCAAGGCAGATAAGCGGCACCCTGAGAAGAACAAGCTTTTAAAGCTCTTGTTAGCAATTGCAATGTCTACTACATTAATGGTCTATGCTTAAGGTAAAAATTTAATGAAATTCTCCAAATCCAAGTTTACATCCTTCGTACATTTAGATTCCTTGCGTTTGTCAGCCTTTTAACTTTGAAGTAAACATGACGACACAATTATTGAAATTGAAACATTGGCATTTGATTTGTTGGTTCCATAGAAATGAACGGTTGAGAACCTTGGTTTGACCCTAATCTTAAGAACACGATATAAGTTTGTAAAATGCAGCAATCTTGTTGAGTATTGTATATAAGTATATATATTTAACATTTTACAACACTTTGGGCTTAATAATTAAGTATTTCAAATATATACTAAATCTTAATGTTAGTGCTCTAAATGTCTGTACACAAAGAGTTTGGGGTTTCTTGGAGTTTGCAACTGAATGAAAGAAAGCGAATATGTTTTTGTGTGTGTAAAAAGAGACCGTCTTGAGCAGAGCGAGGAGCAGGAGCAGTTCCATTGTGTATTCCATTGAATGTTCAGCAAATGCCTGAAAAGCTGTAATCGCAATCGATATCTTTTTGCTTAAGGTGGCCCAAGTAAGGCGAGTGTTTGATGCCAAAACTATAGGAGGGCATATGGGATAGATTAACCTGTAAGAATATGTGAAACAAAAATAATTGTGTTAACATTTTTTTTTTTATTACTTTGTATCATTCGTTGACATCATGTTGGATGTGTTTTAAATTTTTGTTTAATGACTAAAATGGTTAAGGCTAATAGGGATAGTTCTTATCAGGCCGGTTTGCGAGCAGGCATTGGGTATAACGCTCAGGTAATATATATGTGGCCAGTTTGCCACTAAACTTCGAATGCGTAATGCCAAAGGATATTGCAGGCGTCGAACGTTTCTCCCAATACTGCGTGTGAGGTCAGGTCATACATAAATAAATTGATTCAACTATGTAAGCGTTTAAAAAAAGCCTACCTTTTCGGGACAATGTGCACCTGGACCGGGTTTATTATCATCGCTGGTTATCTTATATTTACCACGCATAGTATAAACTGGTGGCTTGGACTTGGTTACCGTATACTCGCCATCATAATAACCTGGCCCGGGCAATACCAGTGCGGGTATCAACGAAGGGCGCATGCGTCCAGCCATTGTATAGGCAGGTGCCGAACGAATGGGTCCTTCCTTGCTGCTGCCCAAGACAGTGGGTATCTTGTAGACGTTAGGAGCTGTAGCAATATTATAAGAAAATTAAATATAATCAGGTAAAAGGGTAAAGTGCTACGAATGTTTTTAAAATAAGTACAAGGCTCCTTTTTCAATTTGATTTTTAAGGAATTTTTTACTCAGTTTAAAAGCTGTTTGGATTATTTATATTAATTTATATATTTTTGTTAATAGTTAAGGTTATTAGAATTGTTTTGACTGGTTGTTTGAATGGCTGGGTTAATAGGTGAGAGCTTGGATAATGATGAGTCTGAAAAAAAAAACATACACACAAAAACAAGTAACAATAAATTTGAGTTTATTCGTGAGTTTACCTGATAATCTTCTCTTTTACGCTGCTCGCCTCTACAGCGTACTTGACCGTGCTTGATTTCACCGATTTACCACTTGTCACAATAGCACCATCACTTTGCACCACTGTGCGTGTGCTGGTTGCTGCTGCTTTGGTTGTGCTGGCATCCGCCTTACCTTCGGCCATGACTGTTAGATTACCCTTTTGGGCAAGTGCATTTGCCTCGTGGTGCATTGTAGTGTGCTTCAATTTGGATTGATTTGAGCTCTGATTGTCATTAGTGTTGTTTATAATTTTTGTTGTCTTGGTTGTTGTTGCTGTTGTTGTTTCGGCTGTGCTTGGTGTTGCTAGTTGTGAAATTGCAGTGTTGCCATTTGTAATGTGCTTAAAGTTTGTTGTTGTTGTTGTGATTGCTGCATCCACTTGGCCATTCACTGGTTGTGGTGCCACTTGAACACCATTCACAATGCGCGTCTCAGTGGTTGTAGTTGTTGTTGTGGTTGTTGCGGTGTTGTTGGTGCTTTCACCATTGTTGCGCACTATTGTGCAGATTGCAGAAATAAAACGGGATCATTTGGGGATTTTTTTTCTTTTCTAATGTACAGTTTCTGTACTACAATGTAGAATATATGTTTGTAGCTTTTTTCAAAGTTGAGCGAACTTATTTGTATATGTAGTTCACTTCTTTGTACAACTTACACATTTTTCTCTGTGTATTTGCCCATTCCTTTGAAGCTAAATAACCGCTTCAAGTACTTTATAAGCTTACCGAAACCACAAATTGACCCCAATGCCTAATGGCCAAAATGATATAAATAGAAAATGGTAAATGCTCTAAAGCCAGACTAATGCAGTCAAGCGATTTATAATTAAACTTATAAAATTGAATTCAAGTCTTTACTTAATAAAAACAAAAGTTAACAATTGCATATCAATGATATCCTTTAGATTTTTTTTTGAGTTTTTTTTGAGCTATTGGTACTATTGGAACTATTGGATTTCATTTGCGAAACTTTCATATGCCATCCACAATCGTACTGGCATTTCCTAAGAGTTGGATACTCATTGTTTTTGCTTATTCGCTTGCACTTAGAGAAAACTGATACGCAGTTTAAAATAATGCGATGGAAGACATAAAATTTACGTCTAGGTCCCCGACAGGCTCGTTCGTGTTTGTATTTGTTCCTAACCAAACATGCACCATTTGGTCTATCTAAAAGAAAGAAAAGCTTTTCGACTATGTTTAATGCCACTTTTCAAAACTTACATCTGCCCGGCTCGATTAAGGTAATGATCCAAAATATTAAGATGACGACTAACAACCACTTCATTCTGCTGCTATTGACCAAAGACTGTAAAATCTATTTTGCTTTAGCCACATTTACAAACTATGTATGTAACTATGTAAGGGTAACAAATTGATTTCAGTGTTTAATTGCAATTAATACGTATGTAAAGTACTTGAAAGGTTTCTTTTCGTTTGGGTGATGCTTTTTTCTTACCGGGACTTGCCAAACGTCTTTCACGTCTTTGCAATATGCGATCCTCAATGTAAGGGCCTCTAGGTTCTAGTGAGTGCAGTGGTGATGAGTACAGTTTATGTATATATATATACACATGAATACATATGGTACATATATGTATGTATATGTAGAATGCAGGCAGGAAAACACCGATATGATGGAAACAACATATATATGAAGAGCACAGAAAATAGGAAATACAGAAAACAAAACATATAAAATGGAAAATTATCCTTGAAGCAAATATCCGACACCAGCTGTAAACATACAAAGGAAACAAACAAGCAGAACCTACCTGGAATAATTGGCATAGGTATTGTTTTAAGACCAAAACTATAAGCTGGCGAGCTGTCGAGTTTGCATTGCTCTGGATGATAATGTCCAGGAGCTAAAGACAGGCATTACAAGATGCGGACACAAAACAAATATATAAATCGTTAATTAAAAGAAATAAATCATAAAGTAAGCAACATGCTTGTACAAGTTTACTAAGTGGAGTTCTTTACCGGGTGCATCGGTTGTGACCTTGACCTCGGTACGTGTACCAAATGTGTAGGCTGGTGTGTGCTGAGTGTATTTTTCCGGTTCATATGCAGTGGGTGCTGGGTTAAAGTCATAGCGATACAAATCGTGCAACCAAATAACAATTTTATGCTTTATTTACCTGGTGTATCACTGATCTGTTCCCGATGCAGCTTCATGCCAAATGTAAATGCAGGCGTACCATCTAGCTGACAGTTCTCCGGTCTGTAGTCACAAGGTGCCGGGGTATGGCTGATATGCTCAATGGTCGTGCGACCTGCAATTGTGAAGGCAGGTGTGTGGTCAAGACGTACTTTCTCTGGCGAATAATCGCATGGCGCTGGATAATGATTGTCCACCTTGGGGTCATGTTTGCCACCAAATGTGTAAGCGGGTGCATGATCCAGTCGGGTCTTCTCCGGCGAGTAATCTCCAGGCGCTGGTGTACCATTTGTGATCTTTACATCATGCTTGCCAGCCATCGAATAGGCGGGATTGTGATCTTGTCGTACTTTCTCAGGGGAATAAGCACCTGGAGCTGGTGTTTCACTTGGTTTGTGGAGATCATGACGACCAGCGAATGAAAAGCTGGGAATGTGATCTAATCGAACATTCTCTGGGTGATAGTCACCCGGAGCGGGGCTATGATTCTCAACTTTAGGATCATTCCTTCCACCAAAAGTGTAGGCAGGAATATGTTCCAATTGACATTTCTCGGGTGAATAATCACCCGGTGCTGGCGTACCATTTGTGATCTTTTGATCGTGTCTACTCGCCATTGAGAACGCTGGGTTATGATCTTGGCGTACTTTTTCAGGAGAATACGCTCCAGGAGCTGGGGTATCACTTGGTTTGTGAAGATTATGACGGCCAGCAAAGGAGTATGCAGGATTATGGTCTTGCCTTACTTTTTCAGGATGATAATCACCCGGAGCAGGTGTGTGGCTATCTACTTTAGGGTCGTTCCGTCCGCCAAAACTATAACCAGGTGTGTGATCCAGTTGACATTTCTCGGGTGAATAATCACCCGGTGCTGGTGTGCCATTTGTGAGCTTAGGATCATGCTTTCCAGCCATTGAGAATGAGGGATTGTGATCTTGTCGGCATTTTTCTGGGAAATAAGCTCCAGGAGCTGGAGTTTCACTTGGCTTTTGGAGATTGTAACGACCAGCAAATGAAAAAGCGGGATTGTGGTCTTGTCTAACTTTTTCTGGATGATAATCACCGGGAGCTGGTGTTTGGTTGTCGACTTTGGGATCATTTCTACTTCCAAAAGAGTACGAAGGTGTATGGTCTTGTCTAGTCTTTTCAGGGCTATAATCGCCAGGGGCCGGAGTATCTTGTGGGATTTTATGATCATGTTTGCCAGCCATGGAAAATGCGGGATTGTGATCTTGACGATGCTTTTCAGGAGCGTAGTCTCCTGGAGCTGGAGTGTCACTTGGCTTGTGAACAGCGTGACGACCGGCAAAGGAGAAAGAGGGATTATGATCTTGTCTGAATTTTTCGGGATGATAGTCACCAGGAGCCGGTGTTTGGCTGTCAACTTTGGGATCGTTCCTACTACCAAAGGAATAAGCAGGTGTCTGATCTAATCTAGTCTTTTCTGGACAATAATCTCCAGGCGCTGGGGTATCACTTGAAATCTTTGGCTCGTGTTTTCCAGCCATTGAGAACGAGGGATTGTGATCTTGGCGAACTTTTTCAGGTGAGTATGCTCCCGGAGCTGGAGTTTCACTTGGCTTGTAAAGATCATGACGACCCCCAAACGAAAAGGCAGGATTGTGATCCAAGCGCGATTTTTCAGGAGAGTAATCTCCAGGTGCTGGTGTACCATTTGTGATTTTAACATCACGCTTACCAGCCATCGAATAGGCGGGATTGTGATCTTGTCGTAATTTTTCAGGAGAATACGCTCCTGGAGCTGGGGTATGACTTGGTTTGTGAAGATCATGACGGCCAGCAAAGGAGTAGGCAGGATTATGGTCTTGTCTTACTTTTTCAGGATGGTAATCACCAGGAGCAGGTGTGTGGCTATCTACTTTGGGGTTGTTCCGTCCACCAAAAGTATAACCAGGTGTGTGATCCAGTTGACATTTCTCGGGTGAATAATCACCCGGTGCTGGCGTACCATTTGTGATCTTTTGATCGTGTCTACTCGCCATTGAGAACGCTGGGTTATGATCTTGTCGTACTTTTTCAGGGGAATACGCTCCAGGAGCTGGTGTATCACTTGGTTTGTGAAGATCATGACGGCCAGCAAAGGAGTATGCAGGATTATGGTCTTGCCTTACTTTTTCAGGATGATAATCACCAGGAGCAGGTGTGTGGCTATCTACTTTGGAGTCGTTTCGAACACCAAAAGTATAAGCAGGTGTGTGATCCAGTTGACATTTCTCGGGTGAATAATCACCCGGTGCTGGTGTTCCATTTGTGATCTTAGGATCATGCTTTCCTGCCATTGAGAATGAGGGATTGTGATCTTGTCGGCATTTCTCTGGGAAATAAGCTCCAGGAGCTGGAGTTTCACTTGGCTTTTGGAGATCGTGACGACCAGCAAATGAAAAAGCGGGATTGTGGTCTTGTCTAACTTTTTCTGGATGATAGTCACCGGGAGCTGGAGTATGATTCTCAGTTTTAGGATCATTCCTGCCACCAAAAGAGTAGGCGGGTGTGTGATCTAATCGAGTCTTCTCGGGACAATAATCGCCAGGGGCTGGAGTATCACTAGTTATCTTTTCAATATGCTTTCCAGCCATAGAAAATGCGGGATTGTGATCATGACGATGCTTTTCAGGCGAGTATGCCCCGGGAGCTGGAGTTTCGCTTGGCTTATGAAGATCGTGACGGCCCGCGAAAGAGAAAGAGGGATTATGGTTTTGTCGCACCTTTTCGGTCTCATAGGCGCCTGGAGCCGGGGTGTCGCTATTCTTGAGTGTGTCATGGCGTCCGGCAAATGAGAAAGCGGGATTATGGTCGTGCCGTACTTTTTCGGGACAGTAGTCGCCTGGTGCCGGTGTGGATGTATCAACCCGTTGCTCATGCTTACCAGCGAAGCTAAACGCTGGCGTGTGATCGCTACGGTACTTTTCTGGGGCATACGAGCCCGGGGCTGGAGTGAAGTTGACAGACTTCACTTCGTGCCGTCCGGATAACGTGTAGGAGGGCGCAAAATCCAAACGGACTTTCTCCGGCTCGTAGGTGCCGGGTGCGGGTGTCTCTTGCGTTCTGCTGATATGAACACGTTGGCCAAAACTGAAGGCAGGTGTTTTGTTCAATACACATTTCTCTGGCTCGTATGCGCCGGGAGCTAAAAAGAGATGGTTAATTCGATTAAAATTTTAAATGATAGTAGGAATTGTGTACCGTTTGTAGATGGGGTAGCTAATAAACGGACTTACCTGGTGTGGCATCCACAACATCATGATTTGATTTGCCAGCAATGCTATATGCAGGTGTCGTATGCAATTTTGACTTTTCAGGGCTGTATGTGCCAGGTGCTAATTAAGATATATTATCAGCTGCGATTAGAGAAAGTTTCTTGATACAAGCTATGTGTCTAACTAACCTGGCGAATCATTAATCTGTATGTGCTTTGTCTTCAGACCAAAACTGTATGCAGGCGTGTGTTCAAGAACTACTTGTTCGGGCTTATAAGTACCCGGTGCTGTAACGGTGCAAAATTAAAGCAACTTTCTAAATGTAACTGATGACTCAATGTAAGACCTCAAAACCTTTCAATTTCTAGTTTTGTTTCGAAACAAACACAGATTTAGGACATACATTGAGAAAGCGTGCCTTGTTTCCATTTTAAGTTATAAGATACAAACCTGGCGTATAGTCGGGTCGCAGCTCATGATGTTTGATGCCAAAGCTAAACTCCGGTGTTCTGCTAAACTTAACGTTCTCGGGAGAATAGGTGCCAGGAGCTGTGGAATAGATACGAAAAGATTAAAATTTTGAACAAGCGACCCTTCATTAAGCTGGGTTGCAATCCAATCCAAAGTCTAACTAGATACTACTCTAGGCTAGGTTTTACGTATTGTAAAGACAGAGAGAGAGAGATGTGCCTCATTGCTGAAGGGGAGGCAGTGGTGGAAAGGAGAGGGTGTTTGACAACATATTACCTGGTGTATGCTGATCGTGTTGGATGTTAGTTCGTCTACCGAATGTGTAACTTGGCGCATTCTTTCTCGATTGCGTAACCTTTTCGGGACAATAGCTATTTGGCGCTGTTAGTGTTAATAGAACAAATAATTACGGCACGGGTAACGATTTCTTTTCTATGTTTTAGACTACACAGTTATGCAAATATGGCTATATTAAGTAAGTCTAAAGTGGGTTATACTGAATGAGTTACATAGTGTAAATAGTGTTACAAGGTTAATAGGGAACACACTAGAAAAACCAGTAAGTTGTGTTAAGAAGGACATGCAAAAGAGATAGTGATTTGGTTGTAGTATTAACGGTAGGAAAGAGCGTTGTTAACATGAAGACGTTTGCCTTTGAGGCCAGTTAGTTGTGTTACCTGGATTGTTAACTAGATAAACGTTGACCTTAATGCGAAATGAGTAACGAGGCGCACGCGGCTTAATGACATCAAGCGGTACCACCTGATAATGGTTGGGACCTATAGTGTTGTAATTGGTTTTGCAGCATTCGCGATTGCAGTCAGTGAGGGTCAGTTTCAAATTTTTTAAAAAGAAGAAAATTGTTAAATTATAATCAAAAACAAAAAAAATCGATAAAAAAAATCAACAAACCATACACAAAACATATAGAAAGAACACTGACGAGAGTTACAAGCTACATAGTTTAAAAGAAAGTAAAGCAAAAGTATTGTACAAAGTTGGATAGAGGCAGACACATTGCTGAACTGTGGTACAAATGTACAAAAACGTTGTACCTTGGGCTGGGGAGTTTTTTTTTTCCTACGAATATGTTGTGTTTACTTGACTATGGGAATCTACAAATCTACATAGTTTTTACGCTACAAGTATTTACATGCTTAAATGGTTTTGTATTTGCTTAACTACACTATAGATTTTAAATTGAAAAAATGTGAATGTGATCAATGTGATTTGTATATTGATGTTAAATTATTTAATGTCAACCCTGGCCACAGCTACATGACCACTAAGATGAACATAGAAAGAGAGAAACAACTTTGCTAGCTAGCAATAACGAGAGATACAGAAGGAGAGACAACGAGCAAGCAGAAAGAAGTTACAGCTATGTGACTACTGAGAGAGAGAGATAGCGAAAAATAGTCATAGAGTACCAACAATGTGGTAGGGCAGCGTTTACTTACGCGCTACTTGGATGAGATTCTTTCATGGATTTCTTAGTTCATAATGATTCTTATATACAATGATGATGCGGCCTCGGTATCCGTGACGATATATTTCGGATTGTCTTTGCTTGATATGATGTTATTCCATAATCCATAGCGATAATGATGCGCATGCAACCCATGACCAATAATAACGCATAACCATTCAAACAACCAAACAGGAACCAAAACATCAACATCAACAACAACAACGACAACAACCAATAACCAACACTATGAACTCGATAGGGCCATAAGGACCGTCTCGACTTACCTGGTATTAGCTGCAATTTGGTGCCCGCTGGCTTCTTGCCAAATGTATATTTGGGTGTGGCATCAATAACAGCCTTGGACGCGGGCATAACATCATATTCCCCTGGTCCGGGATTTACAAAGCGTGTCAACTCCTTGGGACGACTTTGTAGGGTAGCGGCATGTGGATAATCTTTACCTTTGGGTCGCATTCCCGACACATTATACTGTGCCGGACCGGGTCCTGTTGTTTCGTCCCTGCTTATTAGCTTATGACCAAAAGAGTATGATGGTGCACCCTTCTTCTTAGAGTCTGGTACTTTACTGCCTGTAGAGTTGGTAAACTATAGATTATGGGTTACTTCGAGCCTTCTCCCAAGCCCTTACCAATAAGCGTTGGTAACTGAACAATAGCTGGTCCTGGATTTGAAGTTTCTGCAGCAATTCTACCAACACGCACTGTCGGCGTCCACGGGCGTTGTTCAATACTGCCAGCCATGTTAAGGGTACGGATAATGCGTACGGGCGTACAAGGTCCAAGATCCTTTCGCTTCGATTTGGATTTGTATTTATAAACTATCTGCAAAAAGAAAGAAAATGCATTTCATTTAATGCCATTTTTAACCTTGAGTTTATATTGGATCTAACGTTTTTAGCCATTTTGGTGCAGTTCGAAGGGTGAGTTAGGCAATCAGGAAATTTTCAAAAATATTTATACAAATTTGAGTTATGAAGCTTTTGCTAGTTGTTTCGGTTATGATATGTTCATTAATGATATTGAATATCTCAACACTATTTTAACTTTCGATTAAACACTTTTCTATGATTATTTTATTGCCGTACCCAATAAACCAAATCCTTAAATAACCATCAAAATCAATGACACGAAAATCCATACACAAACTTCAAAATTAGGAACTATAAAAGTGACTTGGGTGATTTATTTGTTTCGAATTTTCTGGGCCAGTTTGTTCCTTCGAGCAAAGTGATTTGTTTGCTTGCCTAAAAAGACAAACAATGGACAAAAACTAAAGGTTTGCGGTAGGCTCGTCAACCCGTGACCTTCTTTTTCTCTTCTTCTTCTTGGAGGTGTTTTCCATTTGTTATGGAAGGGTGGGTTAGAGTTTCGGTAACAGGTAGCGACATCGCAGCGTATGTAATCGATACTTTACGATGACGACCCCAATTGGCTTTGGCTGAAGCGATTAGCTGACGCGATTGAAAGTCGTGGTGCTAGAATCAACCCTACCCTACCTATCCCGTATGGCTCGCACTGATGTCTTGGGCAGTCGGGCAACAAGGTTGCGCCCACCAAAAAGTATGCAGAGTGCTAATGTTGCCCATTTGGCGCATGTTAGCCCAACAAAACGATTACTTTTAATGCCTTATGGAGCGACAATTGCATGCCAAAGAAAACGTGTAACTGTAAATAGAGTTGGCCGCGTGTTTTTCATTTTGTTTTTGGTCTTCGAATTGCAATTTTGTATTTAGCGTGTCGAGCTGTAAACAAGTTGATTGAAAAGGTTAGGCACTTTGTCAGACTAGGCAACAGAACTTAACACCACATAATAATGACCCAAGACGACTTTATTAAAGCCAAAATGATGAAAAAATAAGACATAAATAATCCTTAATAACTTAGGGTTACTTTAACACTATGCCTTAGAAGAAATAGTTGGTTTATCGATAACTTATCGAGTTTGCAATCGATCAAAAAATCATTCTATGCTATAAGATCTTAAGATGACTTGGAGATTTTGGTTTAGATTTAAGTTAGTTTTTCTGTATGGTTTAAGTTCGTGTTCATGTCGTGTTAATTTCGTGCTCGTGTTGGAACGTTACCATCTCTAGCTTCAAGCTAAAGACCAAGTTTAAGTCCAAGTGGCTGTATGTAAATACATTTATAGCTGTGAATTTGGCTGTTGATGTTGATGTGGCAGCTTGAAAGCGTGCAACTTTTTTGACCGTGAAAACATCAACAGCTCTGCTTTATGTTAATATATATATATATATGATATATATATTACTACAGCTGAGCCAATTTCTGAGTGGGCGTGGCTGACTGCAAAGCCAAGCTAAGTTGACAGAATGTAAGAGGGGGAGAGAAGCAGCCGTAAAGTAAAGTAAAGCAAAGTTGTTTCAAATTGGGGCTAAAAAGTAGGCGTGTTTCAGCCCCGCGACCTCGCACGCAATTGAAACATGTTTGTATTCATTTTGGTTTGTTTTTTTGTGAGTTGTTTTTTATTCTGTTCTGTTCTGTTCTGTTCTGGTTAAAACAACCATATGTGCTGCACTCTAAGTAACGAATCTTACATCATCATTGAATCTGCACCCACACGCAATTTGCCTCAAAGGCGACGGAGGGGTTCAATCTATCAATCAAAGCGGACCGAAACCATAAAAGGCTGTCTGTTCTCAAGTGAAATCTGATGAATCAGCTACTATATAGTCTATAGACTGCCACCAGACATATGCGTAGCTGACGTTGCGAAAATAACATGAAGCATCAAAGAGCAGCTGTAAACGATAAATCTTATTTGCATAAAGCTAGATTTTGGCTGGCATGATACGTAGAAACTCAGAAAGAATATTAAAAAATCTAAAATACTATCACAATTTTTCACAGTGTGTCTTGTGTCAAAATGCAATTGCCTGCCAGCAACATATTAATCTCAATTTGTGGCACTAACACGAGGCAGCCTAACAGCTTAGCTGCATTTAATCAAATTAATCGGACATGCAATAATTTTGTTGGCCACAAAAAACTGGCTTTACTATCAGATTGTCAGGATTGGTCTATTAAAAGTTTGTTCTAAGTAATTAAATTATGTTCATGGTGCAACTGATGCAAGTTTATCAGTGTTCAATTTTTCAGGTGCACAGGTCAAAAAATCAGCAACCGGTTCGCTCTACTCCTCCTCCTGCTTGCTGCCAATTGAGATGAATTGAAAACTGATTTAAGAATTTAGCACACGACCCGCCTACGTTTTAAATCCCCTGAGTCTATCATCTCCTCTCTTCTACTCTCTCTCTCTCACCTGACTTGTCTTCGTTTCAAACGCAAACCGAACCGAACCGCAAACCAGTCAGTCGGCTATTTTCGTTGCATGACTGAGTCGTATGCAAAATGTTTTGATACTCAGATCTTGATAAATGATGCCAACTTTGAACTCGCACTTTTTTTTATTTCGCGGACACATCACACACACACACATGTAAAGCACGCTTCATGGGCAACAAACACACAAAGTAATAGAATAGCCATACAGAAAATAATGTAAAAAACAAAAACCTGTCGCACGTCATCAACAACTTTATGATATCAACTAACAAGATGAAAGAATAACTAACTGCGTGATATTAAAGCCAAAGTAGAAAGGTTTTTGTAAGCTTTTAAATACAAGGATTGAATCGTTTTGTGGATTGTTAAGTGAAGTTTCTAAGAACATTGTTAAGTAAGGGTATGTCCCAGAAACTATTTTTCGTGCAGCTCAGTACAAATAAAACAGATCGAAAAAAAGTTAAGAGAAGTAAGTTTTTGTCAGAGTAAATATGTATAGCACATTCACCTTGTAAGTCTGAACTGTTAAGTATATATGACAGCTGATTAGCCTGAAAAAAATTGAAATAAAATTAAAAGATTGAGAAGATGAACTCATAATTTAAATCACTCGAACCAAAACTTTGTCAGCTTTAATTATACAAACTGCCATAAAACTCCAATTTAATTATAATAAATATTAACATTAACTTTTATGGCTGTTGTTTTTTGTTGTTGTTAACTATAACAGTCGAATTTCACGCTCTTTGAATTGCCAAAAAATAAAAGGAGACAAAATCATATGACAAAATGAGCTCATTTTCCCGCACAGAAAACGTTGATGATCAACTTTTACGCCCAAATATGGCCAACTTGTCGCTGTCGTCCGGCTCAGAGTTTCTGTCTGGCTGTTTCCTTTTAGCCCACATTAAGTTGTCCAAAATGTTGGCCAAATTAAATGGGTCTCCAGACAAGCCACGGCCCACACACACCGTTACACCGTTTCGTATTGGCAAAATATCTATATTTTTTCTTTCACTTTGCCCAGTTAGTTCAACAACAACAACAAGAACAACCAACAATCACAACAATCAACTTTGTGTATAAGTTTAATTAACAGCAAAACAAGACAACACAAATGCCGGCAAACTCGAAATAGAAACATCACAAGGCGCATTACAACAACAGCAACCAAATAAAGTGTTTGGGCCCAAAAACGGGCCGAACAGAAAAGCCACACAAAGTGATAAAAAAAAGAAACAAAAATCAACAACAAACTGACGTCAACAATGTATGTATGTGTGTGTGTGTGAGTGTGTGTGAACTAGTTTTGTTCTCAAAATCTAATTAAATTTTTAGGAAACGTGTTTTGTGTCTTGAAACGCTTTGAGCCAAGTGAAAGCTGGCAGAAAAACAAAAAAGTTTCGGCTACTTGAGATATTGCCAAAAAGAAAAAAAAAACAATAACAATAACTACAAATTAAATCCAACAAGAATAGTTATTAATGTGAATGTTCAAAACTATCTGACTAATATTTGCTTTTTGTTCGGCTTTTTTGTCTTAACCTGTTACATCATTTTTTAAATATTTATTCATTTATTTGTTTGTTTTTTGTTTTTTGCTACAAAACTTAATAATTTGTGTGTTGTGTTTGTTTTACGCCTCTTTGCTTTTTTTTCACTTCTCTTTTACTTTGGTAACTTAATTGTTGTTGGCTCATAATCTGTGGCTTTTGAAAAATGAGTTTGCCAGATAAAGAGAAAAATATATATACAAAAATATATATAGAGAGAGAGGTAAAGTCGACCGGTTTGCATTTAATAGAGCTGATGTCATGGGCTTCAAGCCACAATGAACTTGCCCAAAAAAAATATATAAGATTTCCTCATTTGCCACTTGTGGCACATAAGTAAGTAAGTCAGTGTGTGTGTGTGTGCGTGACATCAATACAACATTGACAAAACATTGAAACGGATCAACTTGCTTAGCATAAAACAGCTGTAGGTTGTTGTTGCTGTTGCTGTTACTGTTACTGTTACTGTTGCCACAAAATGCCAATACAGACAGATACAAAAAACAGGCAGTCTACTAGGCAGACAATCGACCCAAACCAACTTCTGCCCCAACTCTCCCGTCAGTCAATGAACTTTTAGGTCAGGATAAGCAAGCAACACGCAACGTTGCAGTGGCACTCACAGTGACATTCACATTCATAGAGCAAAGTAGGGTCGGGTTAACGCCTACTTACTTAACTCAATTGTTTGTTTGCTTCTTGATTACCAAAAAAAACCAAATATATACACGGAGAAAAAAAAGAATGTTAAGTCTGAAATCTCGTTACTTAAATGGTTCTTAGAAGTGCTTTAACTCAAGTAACAAAGTTAAATTCCAGTACAAAAACGATAAAGAAAAAATAAGGCTTGACAAAATTTAAAATTTAATTATACAAAGCAGAAAACTTGAGTAAACGAATTATTAAAAATTGTAGGTAGGTTTTTATTGGAAAATATTTCTTTATAAAATCGTCACATTTTCTTGGTTTTGAAGATGTTTAGGAGGTTTCTCACAAATAAGACCAAAAGTATCTGAAAACACATGAACTGAACTTAAGAATTTGTTTAAATACAGAATTTTTGGATTTACAAGTTTTTCTCACCAACAGTTTCCGAGATCTTAACAAACTTCCTGAATACCTGAACAATTTTTTAATAAGTTGCACCTTTTCCCGGTGTACTTACCACACAGCTGCTGTTGTGTCTAGGTTCTGTTGCCGCCCTTTTTATGATTTAAAGTTACGTTTGTTGTTTTTGTATTTTTATAACTTTGATTTGCACAATAATTAAGTTTAAGTTAGCACACGGCTAGCCGTTATAATGGCAAACAGTCCTTGTTGGTTTAAGAGCCCGTGCGACAGGACTTTCAAAACATCTGCGTTCACGTTTTCCAAACACGAGATAACACGACGCGATACAGTGATGGGGGGGGCTAGTAGTAGATACGAGATGATAGATGGAGGGAGGAGGTGGAAAAGCTAGTATATTTTCGTTGTTCGCTGATCGTTAATTGAGTTAAAGTGACAGCTGTCAAGCTGAGTTACGGTTTGTAAATTGCTAGAAATTGTCAAATAATATGCGAATTCACTATTTGTTTTTATTATATTCGACTATTTTCTTTTTTTGATATTTCTTTTTTCTATTACGTTTTGAACTCGAGCGCTGCTGAACACAAACTGAGCGCCAATGCTGTCGTCTCATGCCTTTTCGTTTGATTTTCGCTAACAGAGCAGAAAATTAACAGTTTTGGCATTTAACAGCCACTGTTGAGCGTCGCTTGGAAGCTTTCATGGCGTTGGCGTTAACAGCGCTCGAAGACAACTGTTAATAGTAAACTTTATTTTGGCTAACGGTTTTTCGATTGTTTTGACCTTGTCTAGAACAAATAATGCTTGTTCTAGGAACATAGGAACATTATGATCTGGAACATACTATGTACGTTTAAACTGTTCCACCCACAACAAAATCGCAATTGTAGATTATTTAATGGCTCATTGAATCGCTATAATTCGTTTGGGGTTTACTCATCGATCAGGCCGTTTATGGTGCTTTAACAATACCGCCTCCTGTTGTTGTTTTATTTAATTTTTTTTTATATAATCATATTTGTACTCAGTGCTGCTGCGGTCGCGCACAGACAACCTTCACCCACACATGTGCCAAGTGGTGCGTGAAAAACTTTTAATTCCCACCCCCCACCACAAGAAATCGAGATAAGTTTTTTAGTCATTTGAAACTGAATTTTTCACTGCAAAGTCATTTTTGAGCTTAGGTGAAAAAATGTTTCGTTAGTTATGCTAGGAAAACTTCTACAATTCATTTGCATAAAAATCATGCATACTTTAAGGGGACAAGGCATCTAACTTAAATTTAATCGTAAATTTGCTGTTAATATTATTATTAAGATTGTAACAGCTAACTTAAGTTAGTCGGCGCGCCCAATTGAGCTGAATGCCAAGGTCAAAAGGGGGTTCCTGGCAAAAATATGACAAAAATATGAAAAAAAAAATTTAAACATATTTAGGACCATTTATTTAGTTTTCTTTTTATTCAGTAGCAATATCACGTTGATGATGTTTTTATTTTGATGTATTGGGTGTTGTTTTGTATTTGGTTTTTTTTTATTGGGGTTAATAAACTGTTAAATATATATATATATAGTTCTATATGCATAGGCGCAATAAATCAACTAAGCAGCTTATTATGATTAACTAGTAATTTTCAATATAGATTGCATATGTTCTTCTATTGGGTTATTGTATTTTATAGTGTGTGATGATGTGGTAAGGATGCATTTTCAGTTTTAGTTAAGATCGCCAAGACGTAAGGTTTAAGTTTTCTCTCTGCTTCGGGTGTATTTAACAAGGATTCGTTTTGGCTTATGGACGTATAAATACGTATGTTTAAATGCATATTAATGCTCTATATGTATATGTATGTATATACTATAGTACTATATATAAGTCTGTAGTTATGTATAGTACGCATGGTTTGTTCTTAAAAGCTAGACATATAAACTTATGTCTTCGACTAGTAAGTATAAGCAGCGATTCTATCAAAACTGTATCAAAATTTCTATAAAATGTTTTTCACTTTAACTGTTTTGATTTCTGTTGTGTTGTTTCATTTGATTTGCTGATTATTGGTGTTTAGATTTTGGTGTATATACTATTTTATAAGTCTTGTTTCAGTTGCATTCGGTTTGGTTCTGTAAACGGGTTCGGGTTTTGTTCCTTTTGGCTCTGAAACCGAATTCATTGTGCGTACAGTCTAGCCCATTGTGTCTTGAGGGTTTTTTTGTTTTTGTTTTGCATGTTGTTGTTTTTTGGTTGGCTAATTAAATAAACAAAATAAAAAATAAATCAAAAAATATATGTATTAAATTTTCATTATACATTTTATTTGTATATAGTACTTCTTTTCGTTTTTCATCTTATGTTGCGGCGTTTGTTTGTGGCTTATGCGAACAATAAAAATTAATTAAGTAAAAATTTTCTTTTTATTTAAAAATAGGTAAAATATATGTATATATGATATCAATATGTTTATGTACTCGTATCATAAGGGTATATGCATATTGTTGAATGTTTTTACAAAAAAATAACTATAGACTCCATTTTAAAATTCAATATATATTCCCGCATGAGAAAAAGTCATTATCAAATCGGCATGTTATATATGTATAAAAAAAGCAACTGCGAGACGCATATGAAAATTGAAAAGTGTTCTGCGCAACGCATAGAAATGATTAAACAATAAATCACAAAACTTAAACTAAACCACGTAAAATTCTAATCTAATAAAAAATGTGTTTTTCTTCTCTTGTTTCTTTTGTGTTTTCTTTTTTGTTGTTTTGCATTCGACTTGGAGCTTAAACATTTAAATTTACGTTTTATCAGTTTTCTTATATTCATTTTTGTAATGTGTGTTGTTGTGTTTTGTTTTAACTAGTTTATAAACTTACTTAAAAAAGCACAATCATTTATATATTTGTTTATAAATATGCTTAGTATATATCGTATCGTCAGCATACATACATATATTGTAATCATTATCATCGTTTGCATTCTTTATGAAATGTATCAAAAATTTGACTATTAACTACAGTTAACTAAACTTCATATATATATATTTATATATACGTATATACTTATAGTTGTTGTTTTTGTTGTTATCTGTTCATTTTTAACCATGCACAAATCTATTTATCGATTTTTATATAAACATAATGATATCAAATTGCTCAGCTTTAGCTCTTTATAGTATATGTATAATTATAAATTAAATTATGTATAATTCAAAAAGTGAATAATCATTATATCCGTTCTCAATACGTTTGGTACATACTATATATATATGTATATAGTATTATGTACGATTTGTTAATAACTTGCTTTGCTCCGTTACTTAAATTTTAATGCATACTGTCATTATCATTAACTTTAGCTCATTATAGTTAATATTTAGGTTTTATGTATTTTTTATGTTTATAATGTTTTTGTTGTTGTTGATGATGTTGTTGTTGTTGATCAGTGCATATTGAGCTCCTAGTCGGTTAGCGTTTGGGCGACAAGTGCCAGCTGCTCTTTGAGCACACGGAACGAGGGACGCTCCTCGGGTCCATGCGACCAGCACTTTTTCATGACCTGCAAAAGGAAAACAAAATCATGAAAGATTTTGTGTACATTAATAATACTTTATAATACTCACATCGTATATCTCCTTGGCACACGATTTTGGTTTCTCTAGTATAATGCCGCGTTGCACACGCTCCACAACTTCAGTGTTCTTAAGACGGCCATAGGGCATTTTGCCACAGGTGAAGATCTCCCACATAAGAACGCCTAGAAACGGATCAGGTATTAGATTCGAGTTCGAACAGTTAAAATAAGAAACACTCACCATAAGCCCACACATCGCTTTTGGATGAGAAGCGTGTATAGTTGAGCACTTCGGGCGGTGCCCATTTGATGGGAAACTTGGTGCCGCCAGAGCTGGTGTACTGATCATCGAGTACATAGCGGGCGAGACCAAAATCAGCGACTTTAACCACATTCTCTGAACCGACCAGGCAATTGCGTGCCGCGAGATCGCGATGTATATAATTGTGACGCTCCAGATAGGCCATGCCCTTGCTAACTTGTATGCACATGTCTAGTAGCAGGCCCATATTGCCAATCAAAGTGTTCTCATGCCGGCGCAAATAGTTGAGCAGCGAGCCGTGCTTCATGTATTCGGTGACAATGTAGATGGGTCGATGCTTGGAGCAAACACCATAGAGCTGCACCAGATTCGGATGTTGTAGTTTTGTCATCACCTTGGCTTCCTCTATGAAATCATCCTCGGACATTGTGCCCTCTTTCATCATTTTGACAGCCGTATCAATTGAGCCACGCCATTTGCCACGGCGCACCACACCAAACTGCCCCGAGCCCAGCTCCTCCATTAGCATCAGTTCCATGGGATGGATTTCCCATTTGTCGTGCGATAAGCCCGCTGTTGGTGGCACTGGACGATCGCAGGGCGATGATTTTAGTCTGCAGGCCAGTCCACCCGAATTATGGCGATGATAGTTAATCAGATCCGGTATAGTCTCGCAGCAATGCTTCTCACTCAAATAATACTCGCCGCGTGCATTTTGTTTAATGTGATAGTGCTTAACATGCGATTGGGGACTGTGGAAAGTGTAAAGTAGAGTATGAAAAAAGATTAGTTGCGATGCTTTTGATTATAGTTTTCAGCCAAAACATTCAAGCATCAGGATTTTGTTTAGTTGTATTCAATAGGTTTAAGATTCAAGAAGTTTTAGTTCAAAACTACCCAATGGAACTTCATTTAGACATCATCTAAGAACCATCTCATTTATACTTCCATATCTTACTTACACTTTGGTATGCAGCGAAAGCGTATAAAGACCCTTGGTCGATGACTTGCGTACCACAAAGCAACCCTCTTTGTCACCCTGTTTCAATAGCGACTCTGCGCGTTGTCTGGACATATCGCCCACATACCATCTACACAATGAGAAATTGAGAATATTTTGTATACTTTATCAAGTTTATAGTTTGATTATTACTTACTCATAACGCTCTAGACCCAACAATGCTTTGGGTTTAACATAATTGCTGGGTATGTAGCCGACATTGCCAACTGTATCCTTGACCTTCCACCAATGCTCCTGTGAGTCATCAATGACCTCATATTCAGCATTCTATTTGGAATAAAATAAAGTTAGCATATCGTTTTTATGTCTTTTTATACTCGATACCGAAGGTAAAGAGTATATTGGGTTTGTCCGTCATGGTGTCTGTCCGACTGTGTGTCCGTATGGGCGCAACTTTTTTCCACACCCTTCAAGCTAGAGACTTGAAACTTTGCAAATGTCTTTATCTATGGCCGTGTAAGATAAAGTGTTAAGATTGGGGTTCTACGATAACTAGGGGGCCGGCAAATCGATAAATTCGAAAAAGCCAGCTATTTCACGCGCCCTTACAGCTAGAGCTACCAAATTTGGAGGAAAGATACTATCAATCCCCAAAAAACTGCATTAAAAATTTTGGAGCCACGCCCACCTATACCGCCCCCAGCCCCCCGCATTTTTAAACCAAAAATACCTATATATTCTACAGTTTTTGAGCTAGAGCCATTAAATTTGGTGCCAATAAAGGTGTTGACGAGCTCCAACCAAATTCATAAAAACTTTGGATGCCACGCCCATTCATTCTGCCCTAGCCGCACCCAACCACCCCAACGCTTCGCTAAAAACGGTAATACGTGTATCTTCCATAGTGTGTGAGCTATAGTCATCAAATTTGGTAGTTAGATAACTATTAACAATCCCCAAAAAACTGCATTAACGTTTTGGAGCCACGCCCACCCATTCCGCCCCAGTCCCCCGAGGTTAAAAAACAGAAATGCCTATATCTTCCTCAGTTTTAGTGCTAGAGTCGCCAAATTTAGTGACAAGATAGGTGTTGACGACCCCCAAAAAAAGCAAAAGAAGCTTTAGATGCCACGCCCATCCATACTGCCCTAGCCGCCCCAACCCTTCGCTAAAAACGGGAATGCTGGTATCTTCAAAAGTGTTAAAGCTAGAGTCACCAAATTTTGTAGGAAGATAACTGTTTACGACCTCCAAAAAACTGCATCAAAGTTTTGGAGCCACGCCTCCCCGTTCCCCAGCCCTCTGCATTTTGAAATCAAAAACGCCCATATTTTCCACAGCTATAGCCACCAAATTTTGTGCCAAGATTGTTGATGAAGAAACATTTGGATGCCACCCTTCACCCATACCGCCCCCAGCCCCCCTTCCACCTAATTCTACTAACTTTGAGCTAGAGTCACCAAATTTGGTTGGGGGATAGCAATTGACATAATAAATAGATCTGCAGCAAAACTTTGTTTTTAGGCCCCCATACCACCCACAGCCTACCTTTAACAAACTTTGAGCTAGAGTCACCAAACTTGGAAGGAAGAAAGCTTTTTGGCATCCCCATCTGCGCCACACAATCTTTCAGGCAGCGTACACCCCTGCCGTATCCTCACCCCATTGCAATCTGGTCTCTTTTTATCGGTTTTATAACTGGTATCGAGTATACCGCAGTCGGTTGCGTCCGACTGCAACGATTCTACTTGTTTTTAGTTAGTTTCTTACCTTTTCTAGTGATAAGTCGCCGCCTTCGATGGCTTTGAAGGGATAAAGTGCCACTACCAGCTTAACAAAGTGTGAATTGTCCTGAAATTGTGAAGAATGTTCAGATTTTAAAAAGTTAATGCTAACTAGTCGTACAATAACGACTAGGCTATACTCTGTAACCAAACTGGGAATTGGAACTGGTATCGATATTTATCGATTTCTTATCGAAACCAAACTCTCTCGAGATCTAAGCTCGCATACAGACCGACAGACAGATCAAGTGATTATATTTTCCAACTTCTTCGATTACAGGATATACTTATTGCAAATCATAGATAGCTGGAAGCTAACATGCTTACCTTGGCTTTGGAGTTGGGCGTACCGGGCGTTGGTATTCCGCCGGGCATGTTGGCATCCAATAAAACGCCGTTGCCGTTAAGTAAAGTGGGTGACTGCTTGAACGTTATCAGCGAGGACTTTTGAAAAAGGCAAAAGAAAGTTAGTTAAATTGAACGTGCAACAGTTTGTGGCATTCAATCGAAAACTTACTTGTGGTTGCAGCGATGTGGGTGTGCAACTGCCGCCGCCGCCTCCTACGCCGTTTTGACTGCCTAAGCCTACACCACCAATGCCACCTCCACCACCACCTCCGCCGCCTCCAACACCACCGACACCGCTGATGCCGCCACCAAGGCTGCCGGAGCTGTTGTGTTGCAAACTGAATTGACTGTTGGTCGTCGAGTTGTTTGGACTGATGCTGCGCGTCGAATTCTGGGCTGGAGAACTGCCGTTGCCTGCAACAACAATAAATACAGAAACATAAGCAAAATGTTAGAAACAGGTTGAGGTAAGGTTATAAGTTGAAACAATCATTTAGTTTAATTGTTTTTTTTTTAATATATATTTTAATAACAACATTTTAAAGATACAACTAAATTTATATATTTTTTTATAGTTTTTATATCAAGTTTGTTGCCTAAGTCTTTCGTTTTTATGGCAAAACAATTATAGAACTACAGGAAACTAGCATTATTTCCTATAAACATTTTTTTTATTATTATTAATTTAATGAAACATAATTTGGAGTCGCGTCTTCTTTAATGAGTTTTTTTTTTTTTCAACACTTGCATGAAAAAGCATTTTCAATTATTATTTTTATTTTTTTTTGTATTCATTTCAAGTTCGTTGCCTAAGTCTCTCGTTTTCAAGGTACATCAGTTGGCAAAAGAAATCTATTCAACCGCATTAAAAACATCAAGCATCAAGCATACCAAAATGCTGGTTCACAATTCAACTCGTTGACGGTGATAATTAGCCGCAAACAAAAGTAACGAATCGAAAACCGATACTCGATATTCTAGCCAAGGTTAATGTTTAACGGGCAACTGCGACAATGAACAGAGATTAGGCCAACAACGCCCTCAGTGAATTGTGATAAAAGATGATGAGGGCAATGTGAAAGGCTTAACAAGTTGATGGCATTATCTTTGCGATCGGCTCAGTTAGCCTTTACTCACTTTGAACTCTAATACTAACCCCAATTAAGTGCAAAAACTTGTAAGATTTATTTCGGGGGGCCATTTATGTGGGCTCAAGCTATGCAATAACAATAACACAGATACAGAATTATTGTTGTATATGTATGCACGTGAATGTTGCGATGAGTAAGCAGCATTAAGTTTTTTGTTTTTGGAGCAATATTCGCTTTTGTAAGCACTTCAAAAAACATTGCTGCTTGAATCGCGTCGAGTTGTTGAGTAGGCGCCTCTTTGCGCAGGCGAGAATAAGAAATAATAATAATTCATTGTAAAAAAAAAAAAAAATACTAAATTTGAAATAATGAAAAAGTGAAGGTTAATCGAAGCGAAAGTGTTTTTCGTGTTTTTTTTTTTTTTGCACAATATAACAACAGCGCGATTTCCCAAGCTACATTTTAATCATATATATTAAATATTTTTAAATGCCCTGCGGACACAGACAGAAGAGAGGGAAACAAAGAGAGAGAGAGAGAGAGAGGGTGGAAATACAGACTGAAAAGCTTTTTCAATTGATCCAAAACCAATTTTTCAATAACACCAATATTCGGGCCATACATTTTTCATGTGAAAACTCACGATTTGTTTTTTTTCTTGTACCTGCCTCCCTCAATACCTTCTATGCCTCTCTCTCTCTCTCTCTCTCTCTCTCTCTAGCATTGTATAAACAACAAGCAAAACGTGCCAAAGATGGGCGACACTGTAGAGCCTGCAGGCAGCTTCGGATTGTAGCTACAACAAAAGACTCGACTCAACACAGATAGATGGAGGCAACATTAAAAAAAAAAAATTAAACCAAAAGAAAAATAGAAAGTTTTTCTTTTTTCCCATCGCACTTGCCGGCGACGAAGCGCGCTTTCGTGCGGCGGCTTTTGTTATGCCATTTTCCATGCAAATGAAAAGCGCCTTTAGCCATTTTTCACATTTTCTGACAAAAGCCAACGAATGCGGCAACAACAACACACGTTTCCAATGCACACAGGTATTACTTTATGAATTTGTATATAAATACAACATTCATATATTATGAAATGAATATCTTTAATGGAAATCGTCTTAAAAATTGAAGTAAAGATTAACCAAAAATAAGTATGATTGCTGTTTGAAACAAACGATAAAAATCTGTCGATAAGTAACGTAAGAAGAATATAATCCACTATAGAATATGGTTAAACAGGTAAAGGAGAAGAAAAAAATTTAATGGCAATCGCCAATTATCGATAATAATGCAATAGACAGAATCAGTTATCAATTACCAAGTAAAGTGAACGAACAACGGTACGCTTTCGATAATCGATAGTAAGTAATTGATAACCTGGTAAAATATTTGATTTAAAGTATATTTTTGATAAGCATGTGTATTAAATAATAGAAAAAAAGCTATCGATACGTAATTTATATATTTATATCTAAATAGTTTATCGATAAGGGACCAAAAAGATTAGGGAAATAGTCAACTATTGATTACAATGCAAATTACACAACTATTTGTCGATTACTAAGTAAAGGGAATTATCGACGGTAAACATTAGAAGACAACAATCGATAAACAGTGCAAATAATCGATTATAAGTCATGAATGAACATTGAGGGCAAATCTTTGATAGAAATTAATCGAAAACAACTAGGTTAGTAATCGATTAGAGTTTTCCCAGTCTCAAGAGTATTGCCACTTCAATGTTGGCCTCATAAAAGCTTTATTTACTCAATTAATACAAGCTTTCTACTCATAATTTTCCGCACACACAAAGATACATAAATTGGCCACTCTACACCAAAACGGAAGCAAAACTATTTTATATGCATATTAAAATTGCTTATGATTGGGGGCGCGCGAATGTGGGGCGTGGCCGCTTGTTGGTTACAAGTAGTAAAAAACCAAACGAAACAACAACAAAAATCAGCCACAACAAATTTGTCATTATCTATCTGCAGTTACACACACACACACACACATAAACAAAATCCGCAAGCCACAAATCGTGTTTATGGCCAATTGTGTAATTTTCTTTGCATTTTCTTGCACCTTATTTTTGTTGTTGCTGTTGCTTTTTTTTGCTTGGCAAATTGTTATGCAAATTTTGTGTGCAGCTGCCAGACCTTGCAGCAAAAGAAAAAAAAAAACTTGCCAGACTTTCAAACACGTGTTCTATTGGTTCTATTGTATTCTTATGTTCTTCTACTTGTTGTTGTTGTTGTTAGTATTGTTCACTGTTTTGATGGATCAGGTGAAACGGCGGCTATATATTTAATTCAAGCGTGACTCAATCATCAAACGCCCACAAAACAAACAGCATAAAGCTTAACTATTATTCATGTTAAACAAGTTGTGCGGCATTTCTAGACCCAAAAAGGGGAATACAACTATTGGTACACTCAATACATATTCTTAAGACATAATAATCAAATATTGTCGTGGAATTTTATAGGAAAGTTTAATAAAAATTTGATTAAACATAAAAAAAAAAGTAAAAATAGTTTCAGGCAATAAAATATGAATTATTTATTAATTAACCAAATATTTTAGGATAAGAAATTCTTAATGAAAATTCAAAAATGTTATTACTGTTTCCTATGATAAAATTTGTTTATTTGTCTGCCTTGAAACGTTCCAATTTTATTGCAAGTGTTTATGCCTAGATTTTTGGCCTCATCTTTGAGTCATGTTTAACATCTTGTGTTCTCTTTTCATGTTCTCTTTCTTACCCAGCTTGAGAGCCGATAATAGCATCATCTCAAATGCGGCTGCAGCTTCAAAACTTCAAAACGTGCGACGCTCTCAAAGATCTTTATACAAATATATATATTTCTGTTTTGTATTGTAATTGGAGGTCTTCACTTATTTACTTCTTACAACAAACGAAAACAAAACATTAAAATAATATTGATCAAAGAGCCTAATTCGTTTAGTATTTGTGTCAAAATTCACTTTCACATAAATCACTTGTTCAATTGTTCAGTTATATTGTTGTTGTCGACATTATTATTATTATCATTATTGTTGTTGTTGTTGCATTCGGTTTGGAGCGGTTGTTCAAACTGGTTTCATGGCTGCTTCCTTTTAGCAATTTTTGTTGTCGTAGTCGTTGCTGTTATTTTTATTGGTGTTGTTGCTGTTGTTGTTATTGCTGGCATTTCCATGCTACTTTGTCTGACCTTTAGGCGTTCGACGATCTGTTGTTGTTGTTGTTGCTACTGCAGTGACTGGCTTTTACCGTAATTTTGTACGTTCAGCCTGGCCCCCAAGTGTGCTTCCTGGGACGTATTTAAATTGTTGATTCTGTAGTTTTAATTATTTATTTTGTCTTTCTTTTTGTAGTTGCTTAAACTTTCAGTTGGTTTTTTTTTTTTTTTGGTGCGTTTTGCGACGGTTACATCTTTTTATTGTCTTCTTCTTCTTCGTTTATGGCTTTCACGCAATGGCAACGGCAGCCATTTTGTATAAAAATTCCATGACAAGACGAAAGTACGTGTTTTTTTTTTACACAACTGGCAAACAACAACAAAACAATACTTTAAAATAATAACACGCTAGTCGCTCATTAACAATATTATTGAAATAATAGTTGAATTGGATTTTTCAATTATATTTTTGTTTTTGGGTATATGTATGTTTTTTTTTAAGTTTATATATTAAGCGCGTCACGAACTGTTTCAGTAAATGTTTAAAAGCCAACTGACAAAACGCCAAATGAAATTTTTGCTATCCACCGACAGGCAGCAACAACAACAAGTAACAGCAAAAGCAACAGCGGCAGCAGCAGCCGAAGGTGAGCGACGACGATGCCAAGTGTAGAGTAGAGTAAAGTGAACGACGAACGCATGAATGGCGAAACACGCTGAGAAAATGGGGAAAAAAAAATAAAATAAAAACTTCAACGCCAGCAGAGGCTATAAACATAAAGTAAAACTTAATTGTAGCAACAGAAACAGCAGCAGCAGCAGCAGCATAGCCAACAACAAAAACAACAATCAGTGCAGGTGGTAGTAGCGAAGAGCAAAGCTTTTGTTTTGCACACACAGAGAGAGAGAGAGAGCGCGGAAGACGAAGAGCTAAAGTTAGTAACAGGCACCAACAACAATAACAACAGCAAACACAACGGCAGCAGAAGCCGCCAAGCGCAACGAAGAAGAAGACAACAGCAACAACGATAATGGCTTGGGCAACAACAGAGATCAAGACTTCTGCCCACTGGGCATGTGCATGTATGTGTGTGTATGTGTATTGTGTTGTGTTTGGCAAACTGTAAATGTATTTTGTTAAATGTTACAAACCAAAAGTTAAAGTTCCTAGTTTCAAGCGGGCAACAACAACAACAACGTTCCTTTTTATTAAACTCTATGCAAGAAAAACAAATCAAGTAACAAGTTGCATATAAAAAGCACTTGTATAATAGTAAAGTCAAGCAGAAAAAGCCGCAGACAACAAATACAAAATGCGTTTGAGGTTTTTTGTAGTATTATAAAGTTGTCGATTTTCTTTGCTTTCTGCCTATTTGCATGGTTGCAATAACTTTTGGTGAAGCAACAGGCAATGCAAAAGTCAAAAAAAAAAACTGTGCGTGTTGTGAGAGCAAGTGTAAGATAGAGAGAGAGAGAGAGAGAGAGAGAGAGAGAGAGAGAGAGTATCAGTGTATGCAAAAGCTCCCTAGCTATTTTTCTCTTTATTATCTTTAGCTGTAATTAAACGTAGCTCATTGCGTTTTTCAAGAGCTGCCTAAAAGTAGGCAGCACAAAAGAGTCTACCGCTGACAACACTCTTCAACACAAAATCAAAGCTCACTTCACTCGGCTGCAGCAGCAGCAGCAACCACAACAACAACCAGCGTGAAGATCCATTAGTCGTCTGCTTTACTAATTTGCGCCTCTGTTATGGCTGTTTTTGTTGTTACGCTTAATCATGGACATGATGAAGGCGCGTGCAGTTACAACAACAACAACTACGATTGCATTCAACTGCATTTTGTTAACACGTAGAGCAAAGCAAAAGAAGACAAAGCAGATGAGGATGAAGAAGCAGCAACAGCTGCAATTGCTGGCATCTAATATTTAACATAGAAAGAAGACAGAAAACAATTTAACGCCTCTTTTTTTTCTCTCTCTCTCTCTCTCTCTCTCTCTCTTACACGCAAGCCGCCGCCAATGATGAAGATCAGAATAAGCATTAAATCATTGCTAGAAAAAAATTACACAATAACACGAAGCTGAAGGAAAAGTGTTGCTAAAACAAAAAAAAAAAACAATTTACAATAACAAATTAAGGTTAAATGTTTACATCCGAAGCTCATAAAAGGCGTGTGAAAAATGTTGTCAACTAATTTGCAATTTGCATGATAAAGAAAATTTTGCACAAATACTACAAATAATTACAATACAACAACAACAACAACAATAAACAATCAGACAGGAAACAGAGAGAGAAAAAAACAAACAAAATACAAAAAAAATTACCAACAATTTTTTCTATCGCTGCTTCAGTTGGTTTTTTGTTTTTGTTGTAGCATTTTTATGCAAATGTAGGTTAATAACATTTGAACGCATGCGCGACGCGCATATAAAATAGCAACAACACTAACATAGCTTAGCTTCATAAAATAATAATAATACACAAACAACAAACATTGGCTAATGCGTAATAAACTTTTCGACTTTTAATTAGAGACGACGAGAGTGTAAACAAAATCAACTGAGCGCATAAACAGTTATTTATGCTAGAAAGAGATAGAGATGGCGGGCATGGCGCATAGAGTGTTTTGGTTTTGAGAGTGTGGTTGGCGAGATACCCTGTGTGTTTCAGGTTTGAAAAGGTATAATATGTAAAAATACATGTTATTGTAAAAGTAAGTATTTTATTGTGTTAAGTATAAAGAATAACCTTGACTTTAATTTGAAATTTAAACAACGCTAGCAGTCAGTCAGTACTGAAACTCTTTATAATACGTTACAGGGTCTGTTAGAGACAAGTAAATTACATACTTGCATTACTACAGATTGCAGTTAAGCACAAGATTATCTAACAAGGCTCGCTCGCACTCTTGTCTCGCTTTACATAACATAAGAAAGAAAGAGAGCTAGATCAAGAGAGTAACGAATTTCTAGTTTGCGTCAACGCATTGAAATTTGTGCGTGCCTGCATAAGAGGGCGATAGAAAGAGTGCGACTACCTTGTTATGTATACCTTGGCTTAGCGCTACAATAAAAAAAAACTAGAAAATCTGAGAAGGCGTTTCGCCCATGCTGTTGATTGAGTTTGATTAATTGGCTAAAGAGCAATTTATGTGCTGATTACTCAAAGCCAACGCCAACAACAACAACAACAATGTAAAATGCATTCCGAGAATGCGCTTAGAACTAAAGCTAAACATTAATGCTGGACGGAAGTGTAACTTTGTCTTACTGAGAATCGTGTAAACAATTTGTGTTTTGAACAGTTATTCCCTTCAAATAATTTCGCAAACTATAAATGTTAATTATATACATCTGGCTTACGAATAAGTAAAAACTAACTAAAAACTGTATATTTATTATTTCAAGTTAGATCATCAACGAGAAAAATATTAGTTTAGGTTTAAATTAAAATAAAAATATGTTCAGATTGTTAGTTTTCTTCAAAAAAAATTCCCCACGTTAATTAACTAAACTCATTTTAACTAACTTCAAAACATCTGGCAGTTTTTTTTTTAACAGGCTATTTTCGCCCCTTATTTATTTTCACATTTATCACTCTCTAAATTTTTGTTTCTCCACCGATTTACATATCAAACTATAATTAATATTTAAATTGTTTTGAAAAACTGTCTAAGTTGTTGTTGCAATCTGTTGACCCACCCGCTGGCTATATGGTCAATTAACGCAACATAAAACAAACACCAACAAACCAAACCAAAATTTATTAAACTTAATTTGCATATGTAAAAAGGACAACAGCAACAACAAACCAAAAGCGGGTGGTTTCAAGCTTAAAACAAAATTAAAAAAATATATATTAATTTTGTTGTTAGTTTTTGTGTGTGTGTGTGTGTCGAGTGAATGTCGATGATGATGATGATGATGGCGTGAATTTTTTATGCATTTATAATGAAACCATTTAACAACAACCGAAAACAACTAAAAACCGCCTGCAACTTTTGGCGAATGACTGAAAAAGTTGTTAATAAACATTTTTTTTATTTTTGTAAAAGTATCGGCGAGGTTTCTTTTTTTTATTGTTTTTTTTTTTTTGTTTTTGGCTTTTGCGCGAGTTGATAAGCAACTTTTTGTTGCTTTGTTAACCTTGGTTTATAGTTTCAACGCATCAGAGTTGAACTGAATTTTTTGTTGATTTTTTGGTATTTTGTGCAATAAATTTTTCCCAACATTTTCTGTCAATATTTAAATTGTTGAACTTGTTTCATTGGCGCTGGACATTAAATGCAAATTTTGTATTCCGAAAAGAAAATGTGAACCGGATATTCCAGCTAAAAGAGATTGCTTACATAGCAAAATGTTCAGCGTTTAATTATTTTTATTTAAAGTTCAGTTAACATTTAGATTAAATAGCAAGAAAGAAATAGTTCTTTCTGATCTACAGTGAATTTTAGTGGTTAACTGCCCCAAGTATAAGTTACAAAAACCAACATGCTTTTGACAATTTTATCGGCAGTCAACAATTCACAAATGTGTCACACAAAACGATATGAATTTGCATTGCGGCACGATTCTGTTGTCTTTGTATGCGCTGTGACGCCATAAGGCGTCCGCCATGTGATACAGCCCTGTTCCGATATATGTATAAGTAACGTTTATCGGTGAGCATTTTACTCAATTGAGTAAGTAAAAAAAAAAAATTTGAGCTAACGCATAAGGAAGTTATTGTAACTGCATAAGTACCTTAAGGGAAATTCTTTAATAAAGTACCAAGAGAGATGATCCTAATAATATACATACCCTACATTTTTAACTAAAATACCCTGCCAATAATCTAAATACCCTTTTGTGCTTGGTACATATATATAAAAACGCAAAATTGATTGGCCCCGCTGGTCAATTGCTTTGCTTGACCAACTTTAAAAGCACCCGGCAACTGGCAAACTTGAACCAACAACAACAACAACAACATTAATAAGAAACCACAGCATTTTGGCCCCTTTTAGTCAAGTGGCTGGCTGTGTGTTTGACCGTTTGGCTCAAATTGCAAATGAAAATTGCAAATTTTTGTGGTCATTGTTAAACTAAAGGCCATAAATACGGCGCGCACAATCAAAGCAAAATAGCAACAGCAATAGCAACAACAACAACAACAACAAACATCAGTTAACAACAATGCAATAATTTTATTGTCAACTTTACATTTTGCTTTAAGCTCAAGCGACAACAACAGCAACAACAACATATTACAGATTGAGATTGAGAAACAACAAAATGGCAGCAGATACACAACTACCGATACAAAAAGTACTTGCCATTGCGCTTTAGGGCAGCTTTCAATCTGGCAATTAATTGCCATATGGCAAAAGCGAAGCAGATGAGCATAAACAAAGTTAAATGGAAAAAAAGTTAATAAGATAAAATATCTAAATGCTTATTAATCATTGGGAAGAAAGGAAATTTATACAAAGCGCCATCTAGCGGGTCAGAGGGGACATTCATTTCATAAAAGATCGTCAAAGAGTTGAATGCCAAACAATTCAATCTAGATTGTTATTACTGCAAGTATAATAAATCTTTTATAAACTGAATAGCTAATAAAAAAAAGACATTTATCGATAATTCTCAATCATCAACAACATTCCAAGATTCAAGATGCAAAAAAAGCATCACTCTCAGCACTAATCCGACTTTGACATTGATGCACTTCTATAAAAATGCATATAAATTTACATATAAATATGAATTTAAGTGCTGTTGTATGCCACGCCCCTTTTTGGTGTTGGATTTCCTTATTGGCACGCTTGGCACTTTCAGTTTCTTCAGGTTGTTGTTGTTTTTTTTTTGTCGTTTTCTGCATCTGTTGTTGGCTGTTGGCTTTGAGGCTTGGCTGAGTTTTGCTAATTCATTTCAATTATGCAATTGCCGCATCTGCTGTCTGCATCTGTGTTTAATTTTTTATTTCTTCTTTCTTGTTTTTTTTTTTAGTTCCATATATCTTGGCATCGTCATCGTTGTGTTGTCTGTCATATGAGAGATGCGTTCATTTCGATCATCTAATAACTGCCTGCCTGCCTGCCTGCCATCATCATCATCATCATCATCGTCGCCAGCTTCAACCAGCTACAGCCTTATATTTAACATAATTGCCCACCAGAGGGCGGAAGGAGGGAAAGAAGAACTTTTGTAGTTGTAACAGAAAAAAAAAAAACAACAAATGCAGCTGGCAACGAAACACAATAACAACAACAACAAAGAAGAGCAACAGACTGTCGCTAAATGCAGTCTTAATGCCCAACCTTGTGATTATTGACAGCGACGCCTTCATACAACACAAAGTAACACTATTACAAAATAAAGGCGATAGGTGGCTCTTTTGGTGTTCTCTGCTTTTGCAATAATCGCTTAAAACTCGCACAACCAAAACGTTGATATTATATTGCCTTTTACTTTCACTTTGGACTTTAAATGGGCTTAAATGGAATTATTTTTATGAAGGTTTTTACTTTGTTTTAAGAATAAATCCAATAAATATTTGTTGAGCTTAAAATGTAATATTATTTTTATTTTTTAATCCCATTTAACTTTCTTTTTAATTCAGTTTAGTTTAGTTAGTTTTTTTTTACCTTCTTTTGTTGTTTTGGAGCTGGTTAGGCTATGGCCAATGTGATTCCAAAAGTTGAGGCGACAGCCAAACACTTTCATTTCCTTGACGCGTTCCTTCATGTTGCCAATGACGCTCGTTTCGGCTAAACTTACGCAGGGTATCATTACGCACACACACACACACAACTACAGCACAACTAAGCGCGTTTTGTGTGCGTTTTAAATCGCGCGCAACAAGCAACGAATAATTTTTATGCTTTTCAAACTGTGTGCATAAATCGCAAAACAATAAATTTAAAAAAAAAAACATTTAAAATTAACAATTTTGTTGTTTTTTTAATATATGGCAATTTAAAATCATTTGACGCGTTTTAAGAGTTTAACGAGGGGGGGGAGTTGTGGGTTAAGCAATTGCTTGGAATTGTGATTGACAGCACACACACACTGTTTCAAGTGCTCATCGTTCAACGCTCGCGGAAGCATTTTTATGTATTTTTTTTTTAATTTTTTTTTTAGCTCCTTGGCCAAGTTAAGAAGCTATTGCACGCTTAAATAGCCAACATTAAAAAATAAACAATGTTTAATAATAAATTTAACAATCAATCAAATAAATGAAACTTTATTTTTTTTTCTATTCAGTTTTGCATATTTGAATACCCTATAAATGTGGCATAATGAGAATATCTAACGAACCAAAAGCAAAACAAAAAGTGAATCAATAAAAAACATCGCAACTGAATTTGAATTCCATCAATTTGCCAATAAATCAATCAAACTTCGAAATCAGCTGCAAGTTTTTTGTTTTTTCTAAGCAACATTCTTTTTTGATTTATGTTATTAAAAGCGAAACGTGCGATTTTTGCATTGCTAATCAGTTGAAAAACAAAGCAAAAAAAAGATTCTGCAAAAAAGAACAAAATCACGAAAATTTGAAGAGAAGAAAAAAAAATTCAGCAAAAAATTGCGTCATGAGAAGAGCCAACCGACAAACAAACAACAAAGAAACAACAACAGCATAAATACAAATTTATAAACAAAAGAAATAGCAACAACAACATAATCGTCAATAAATGAGGTTAGATTTTGTAGCTGCTGAAGTTGCATTTTAATAATGATCAAAGATCAATGAATTATGTTGCCGATTTGCTGCATCAGAAAAGTCGATTAAGTCGGAGGTCAAGTTGGTGTATTTAACTCTGCCCCTTTTATAATAACAATACCCTCTCTAACATAGCATCTTTAGCTTAGTTTAATTGCATCAAGCTAATCTTGTTAAGTTTATTGATATTAAGTATGGCAAACGATTGAAGTAATTAATTTTGTTGATTGCAACCGATATATTTTGGCCATGAATTGAAATGACTTCGATTTAATATGCAACTAGAACAGTTTGATGAGTTTTTGTTATAAGAAATTAATCTTCATTTTAAAGCATGTTAACACATAATATTATTCATTGCAAGGCTAAAAACCGAAAAAGTTTAAGAATTCTCAGTTAAAAATTTTTTGAACTTGGGGTTAATACCAAAAAACTTGTCCACAACTTTGAAAATAAACGTAAGAAAAATTGCTTTGGTTTTTCGATTTTGTTGTTGATGATAATATTTGTTGATAATATGATAATTATAATGACGAGAGGCGCAACCTTGAACAAGATGTTCAGCCAACACACAAACGCACACACATAGATACTTTAAAGTTTAAGATGTACGCATAATTTGATTTGTGTATCTTTGTTTGTGTGTATCTATGTGCCCCGTAGGCGCAGTTCAATGAGCTGACAGTTAGACTTGAGATTTTTGTTAAGCTGCTGCCGGCGCCGCTTGCTGCATAATTAACATCAATTTCGACTTGTTGTTCGCTCTAAACAACAACACACATAAAAACTATAAATCAAAACTCAATCAAGCAAAAAATCTAATGAACTCTACAAAAAAACGAAAAGCAGAACAAAAATAGTTAAGAAACAAAAAAAAACCATTCCAATTGCTTAATTTAGTTTTTTCTTAAAACAGCCCGAAAATAGGCGTGTCAGGAATTCGAATTCATTGGCCTAAAACTATCAAAAAAAAACCTCATCAAATTTACATTTTTGCAATTATTAAAATTAATTGAAATTGATGAAAAAATCTAAAGAAACTTTTGGAGGTTTTCTCTTAACTTGACGAAACTTAATTTGAAAGGTTTTTCAGAAGATTTCGTTTTGAGCTAAGCAATAATAATAATTTATTAACTCAACTTTTAGCAAGATTGTAAAAGCCAACTGAAATTGCTTGCAATTAAATTTCGTTTTTATGCAAAGATTTTTATCAGTTTAAACTTGGTTTTGTCGGTTTTAGAACTACTGTAAGATAAAGAAGCCACGTACAATATGATGTTCTCGGATTGAATTTGTTTCGACCTTGCAACCGAAGCATGATAATTCTTGTTGTAAAGGCGTGGTGGCAGTGAAAGAAAGCAGCCGCGTTTCGACCTGATTCGAGTGTCCAGCAAAACACAAAAAAAACCCAAAATATATGAGAAGCGTGCACAAAGCAAAGCTCCAAAAAAAATAAAAAATAATAATAATAATCGTCGTATATCATAAAAAAAAAAATTAAAGGCGGTCAAAAGCATTGTAAACTTTCAAAGTGAATTTAAACCAGGCCAAAGGTAGAAACACAAAGAGAGCAGCGATGAGGGGAAAAAGGGCGCGTTGGGGTTATTCTCTTTCTTCAAAATGAAATGGGCACGTCACTGACCTTGACCTCATCGCTCTCTCTCTCTCACTCTGTGGCCAATAAATTTGCAATTTAAACGCAACTCCAAGTTGCCCCCTTGCCAAGTTGTTGCCCCCTTCGCGAAGTTAATTTACTTTTTGGTTAAATTGCTAACGGTACACAAGTTGTGAGGCATCTTGGCATCTTGCTAAAAAGCTTTTGCCCAACGATCGAAGATTTAAGTCGTGAGAGGGGTGAGGAAGAGACACGAGAGCAAAGAGAGTGCGCTCAAGAAACTTGTTTGTTCCAATTTGTGGTTGTTGCTGTTATTTTGTTTCGGCAACAACCTTCGATAAGTGCAGAAGAAAAAGAAGAGCGAAAACAAGAGAGAGAGAGAGAGATTGCAAAAAACCACAACAAACAGCAAAACAACCGTTAGCCAAAAGGATCACCACAAAGAGCGAGAGAGACAGCGAGGGAATAGTGGTTTTTGAGGTGAAACTAATGCAGTGAGTTGCCAATTTGCTTGAATATAAATGTATTTGGTTCTTGAACCCAACTCACAGGTACTTTAGTTAGAAAAAGAAAACCACTTTTTTGGCTTGAAAAATACTAGAAAAAATTGGCAGCACTGGCGGCCACCGGCCAACGTTACTCACGCATTATAAATTAGCCATGCCCAACAAACAAAACTAAAAAATAAAGAAGAAAAAAAAGTTGCAGTTGTTTGGCCTGTTTGGCCCGTCGTCTCGAGTCGAGTCGAGTCGATTTTCCGCTGCAAGTGGAGTTTTTTATTTTTTTTCACCCAAAAGGTGCATAATTAACAAACAAACAAACTAGCTAACGTTTCACTCTATCTTATGGAGATATGTACCTTGTTTACCTATGAATGCCACACACGCACACAATCCTAAAGTATTTTTAACGATCCTAACTATTCCAATTACCAAATATTTTGCTTGTTGTCCAAATTTTATGGCCTTTATAATCTTAAAGAAGATGCCAATCGCATTTTTACTGAGAATTACTTTACTTGCTGACTTCGGTAGCGTTATCAAAGTTACTTCAGCGTCATTTATGGTCAGGTTACATTATATATGAACACACATACACTTAAACAAATTGAATGTGAGTGCATTTTTCAAGTGTGTGTGGGATTTTTATTTTGTTTTTTTTTTCTGGCTTTTTAACGACAATTTCAAGCAAACATTTAATGGGAAGTTTTGGAATAAGTTGGGAGGGGAAAAGGGGCAGTTCTTTTTGTTTTTAATTGTGTCTCTGGCCTTTTCTTATGAAAGCCAAAAGCAAAGAATCGAGTCATAAGCTTATTTTGATGCGTTAAAAAAAAGGAACATGAGTTGGAGTTTAATTGATTTCTATTGAAATTTGAAACGGTACTTTTAATGCTTGCCTAGATAAGCAGATTTTTCTCAACAACTTCGTTTCTTGTTTCCAGTTTTATGATTCAACTGAAAGTCGTTTAAAAAGTTGGTTGGCCAAGACTGATGTGCCACAAAAAAATTAAGTAAAGATAAGAACTATTTTAAAAAAGATTCAAGTACATGATGAAATCAAAGAAAACATCACAATCTTTTTAATGTTGGTATAAGGAAATTGTTAATAAAGTAAAGTTAAGTCTTAACTTTAGGCATATTTGTAGGCTTCCAAAACTCACACTTTGAAAAAAGTGACATGTCTACGTGATAAGCCGTCGTAAGTTCCATAAATAAAACGTGCCTGGCCTCAAAACCAAAAAAACCAACGTTCAAAAAACACAAACAAAAAATGAATTCCCGATAAAAGCAAAAAACGAAAACTACATCAACCCAAAAATATTCCAACGCTTAAAACCAATTGCAATCAACTTGAAATAAGTATAGAAGAAGAAGCAGTGATGAAAAAACAAAGACTTCAAGATCCTGTTTTGGAAATATACAAACACAATAAAGAACAATATTGAATTACACAAGAAGAAGAACAGGACAGAGACAGACGAAGGAAGGAAGGTCACATTGCGTCGTTTACAGGTCGGTTTGTCTGGGATCGGGCTTAGGATGTTAAGTGGTTGCAGCTACCTGCTTATAGTAGTAGCTTAGGCAACTCCGACTTTATTGTAAGGTAGAACCGAGGCGCCTGCACACTAATTGGTTAGCAAATGAAAGAGATGGAGATAGCGAGAGAGAGTCGTAGAAGTTAAAACAAGACAAAATTTTTTTTGGCTAGTTAAAACTGAAAAATGCTTTTATCACCTAAAACTTAGCGAGACACGACACGTGCCTCTTCTTTCAACGCCTTTGAGTTGCAAATTTATAACAGAAAAACACAAAAGATATTTAAACGTAGAGCAAATGTACTAAAGTACAATATGCTTGTTTCGTTGTCTTTTATCTTTTTTTTCTATCTTTCGCACCGAAAAAAAACAAAAACCATAAACTTCAAATTTCCCTTTTTTGGGGTTTTGTTCTCACGAAAGTTTTAAATGGTGTTTTTTTGTAAGCATTTTTCATCTTCTGTTTTGCTTTTTTTACAAGTTAATTAACAAAAAAATAAAAAAGAGTTTCGTTTTGTAGAAGCTGCGCGTTAGATAAGCAACAACAACAACAACCGCAGCAGCAGCAAAGCAGAAAGTCACAAAAAAAACTGCGCACGCCAAAAAAGAAACAAGTTAAACAGCTTTGTGTGTGCTTGGCAAGTAGCAGCGTTGCCAGATTGTCGCCAAGCCCCAACATGAAGACATGTATGCATGTAAATATGCAGTAAGTGTGTGTGTGTGCGTGACATAAGCCACTTTTACTGTTAGAAATGCATTTGGAGATGCGCACTTTTAAAGCTTGTAATTATTTTCGCGTCAAATGATTTAAAACAATTGGCATTAATTTATTTAGGAAATTCTGTGAATTTACATTTTTTTTTTTGCTGTTGTTATTATTATTTTTTTGTTGTATTGTAACACTTGGAAACTTCACTAGGATTTTCGCTTGTTATTTGGACGTTTGATTTACATTTTGTTGCCGCCACGTTTTGCTCATTAACAAAATGCAATTAACTTGGACTGACTGTTGGATTTGACAATTATCATTGCATGACTTTGGCGTTGTTATTTTTTTTAAGTTTTTTTTTTGCTCGCCTAAATGACATTAAAAGCGCGACTTGCGACGCCAAGAAATGTGAAAATAGCGACGAAATAAATTTACAAAAACTGACGACGAGTCGATGTGGTTGTTTTTAGTTTATTTTTTCTGAATGGCACACGCGCTTAACGGCAAAACGACGACAAAGCGAAGACGTGAATGAATAACAACGACGCGCGCAGCGCTTTTCTGAAGCCTGTTGCGCACTCAAAGACGGCTCGTAAGCAACTGAACGAAGACGAAGAATATTGTCGCGAGCGAAGCGAAACAAGTTGAGGGCGTGCGCTCAAAAAGAAAGAGAGACCGCACAAAGAGAGAGAGTGAGAGCGAGAACAAGAGTGGAGCACAACAGCATTTTGGGAGTTGATGTCTGCCATATGGGAGGAAAAACTACATAAACAAAAGCAGTCAAAGGCAACAAGAACGCATTGCAGTTGTTGTTCAACATACAACAAATCCATTCGTATGTGTGTATGTTTATGTGTATGCATATACAAAACAGCTTGTTGCTATTGCTGTTGCTTGGAGTCTAGTCAAGTCAATGGATACACTTACACTTAAACTTACCCATACCCATACCCATATGCAGTTACAGTTAGAGATTCATTTAGTTAGTAAGTTACGTACCTGCAAAGAAAACGAAAGAGAGAGAGAGAAAGAGCAGGTTAGTAAGCATACAGTTTGCTGATAAAAAAAGTTCTAAAGTTGTTACAATTTGCTGCCAGTTGCACACAGCAAGAGCTCCAAGAAAGTTATTGCTTTGGTTGTTTATTGATCATATACCCTGTACAATTAGATAAAAAGCGGTATGAAGTTCAAGTATAATTCTGATGTTCTACTATTACAGGGTGTTTACTAGTTTGGCAATAGAGTGTGTTTGTGAGTGTGTGTGTGTGTGTGAGAGAGAGAGAGAGAGATGATGGCAAAACAGGGGATGGGGAAACCTAAATAGCGTCGTTTTGATCATGTTTTTGGCTGCCAGCCAAATTTGAGTTGAAGATGCGAAATGGAGATGGAGACGTCGACGGCTAATATCAATAATATGGCGTAATTAGTAAAACATTCTGCACTAACAATAACAACAAAATAAAATTCTTTGAAGCAACCAACATATGATGGCCAACATATTTTCTATTAACTCTTAGGCAATTATTTGGTATTTTGTTCTAATCAAGACATAAATTTACATAACAAATATCATACATAAGTGGCCTGAAGCGTTAAATCTGGTTCCAGACAAACCCCTCAAAGCAACTAACATCAGAATCAACGTCGTCGATTATTAAAATTTAAACAGTTGTCAAATGTGCGGACGCAAGATAAATTGGTAAATGGCAACGAAACCAAAAATAAGCATTGCGTAGCCAGCCATCAACCAAAAATGAAAGGAAGAGAACCGAACAGCAAAGACAATGAAGACGATGTGGAGGCTTTCAAAAGCACATGTGAGAGCTTTTAAGCGGCTGCTGTTTTTGATTTCCCACGTTTAGAACGAATCACAACAGAAACGCATCATTAATCATGCTAGGCAGCAAGCATACATAAAGACGACAGACAGACAGCGAAAGAGAGCGAGACGTAAAGAGAGACAGCGATGCGTATGCGAGGGAAAGAAGGAAACCCAAAACTTTTAGGCTAGCAAGAGCGAAGAGGGCAGGGCGAAGCCAGGCAGCAGCCAAAGATGCATAAAAAGGTACAAAAAAAAAAAAATAAGTAGTAAGAGTGATCTAGTCAAGAGTAAATGTTCAGTTAGATACCCTGGAGTATATTTATAATTTACTTGTTTATGTTTGTACATTTTTCCCAGTGTAAACTTTAAAAAAAGATTTGTTCATAATTTCCATACATTTAGAGGACATTTTTAGAATAGTGCCAACACTTTCTAAACACTTAATGCGTATAGGGTATTTATATAAAAAGCGCGTTTGGACTGTGTCTGGGTTTGGTTAGGGGTTTTTGATTCTTTGCTGCTGTTGCTCTTTTCATGGTCAATCACCCGACGCTTTTGAAGGAGTCGTCAACAACAACAACTAAAAAGGCAACAAAAGCGCCTAATTACAATCATTTGTGACTTTCAAATGGGCGGCGTGTGGAACTGGGGATTGGGTCGAGGAACTGAGATGCCTATCGTTAAATAGGCGCAGCAGCAGAAACACAGAGAGAAACAGAGCAAGCGTGAGATATATATTAATCAGAGCAGCGACAAAAGACGCAACTTCCCCTCCTGTCTATCTGTTCCCTGCCAACCCCCTTGACAACCCTTTCACAGCTGCAGTTGCGCGCCTGCCTCGAATCCTCGGCAGCTAACTAACTGGGCAAGTTCATTGCACATGCCCCGCGCAGAAGCAACAACAACAACAATACACATACATTTTGTTTTTATTTACTTTTTCTACTGGCAAAAACAGGTTTTATTTTTGTAGTTTTCGCTCTTTCGGTGTTTTCAGGTTCGCTCTTAAATATATATCGAAGTGGCTTTTCGAATATGCCCCGAATGCCCCAAACAAAACCAAAACTACAAGCCAAAAAAAAACCAGTTTCCAACTTCAAGGAACTTCAGGCACACACAACAACTCTCTTCCCCAGCTCCGCGGGGGTGTTTGGTAATCGGTTAAAAAAAAAAAATATGAAAAAAAACAAACTTCAAGCAAGTTGAGAGCCAGGCTAAGGCTGAGTCGATGCCAAACCGAAGTCGAAACCGAAACCAAGAAACGAACCCTAAAACCTAATAGAAAACTGCTTTTCGACTTTGTTTTTTTTAATATATACCCTGTTAGCTAATTGAAGAAGTATTTGGAACAGGATATGTTGGACTTGAGATGGGTTTTATGTTGAAAAATTATATTTTCTATTCAGAAATGTTTGTAAGTTATATTTATAGAAAGCTATGATTAATTTAATAATGAAGTTCATTGCGTGTTTCGTATTTCTATGCGTAAAAATTCTTAAAAAATGTATTCAAAGTTAACCAATTTCCATAAAATATTTATGTTTGATCGAAGACTATAGCATTTTTCAAATTTAAAACGGCTTGAGAGTTGCGATTTTATTTAAAAGGCATCTCCTTGTCGTGCAATCCTTTATCCTACAATACTCTAAGGTTTTTTTTTTTTTTTGATACTTGAGATTGCTTGACAAAGGAAGTGAGAGCGAAGAAGAGAGTAGAGATACAAAAAAAACTCCTGATAGTAATCACAGACATGAAACTATTTTCGCAGCCACTTAAAAATAAGGCGCACATAAATCTTGACAAGTGTGTGAGACACAAGGAAAAAAAGGGGGGCAGTGATGGAGGGGAAAGTGACATCGTGAAAAACAGCAGCTATAGCTGTTGATTTTCTATAGAGCACTGTATTTTTAATTACAAAACGCAAAAATGACAGGGCAGCGAAAAAGTAAAGAGAAATAAAAGGATAAAATGAAGGCATAATTAATTTCAACACATGTTGAGTAAGCCGGCGAGCGAGTGAGGAGTTGGGGTCTGTGCTAAATGCGCGGGCGTAACTGGTTAATAAACGCATAAGATTGCATTCATTGACAGGCTCATATATATTGTAACGGCAACTGACAGGCAGCCACAGAAATTGGCTTCCCTTGGCACTTTCCTTGTTCTGCTGATTAATTGTACGACCTGATTTCGGTTTAACAAAAAAATAACACGCACACAAAAGATATTCCTTCTCACACAAATGACTTGCCAAAATTTCTGCAGACTTAACGGCCCCCAATAAACTCAACTTCACCTCGCTCTCTCTATTCCCCTCAACACACAGCCACTCATTTTGTGTTAAGGGTTGCCCCTCAATTTAAAAGAGACAATGCGGGCATGTTTAGTCGTGTCGTTGGTGGAGTTCTCAATCTGATGACATTAATGTTGGCGATCGAAATCAGCCTGAGCTGACAAAAGGGAGCACAAAGTAATTGCTTGAGCCGATGGGAAAAGTTCTTATCAACAATGCAGCTGTCAGTCTAAATACTAGCTTGAAATAGGAGCAAGGAACCGGGAAGAATACTGAAATACAAATGTTGAAAATGTGTGTTTAATGAGGCTACATTATATCGATATGAAAATAAGGGAGTGTTAATTGACAATGCGCTTTGTTATTAAAGGTCTTGTTAAGTAGATTAAAAGAATATAAATTAGAATTTTGACAAGTTTCGTTATGTATCTGAAGTAGTCATCTTTGCAACCTTATAAAAACCTATGTCAACATTTTTCTGTCCTAGGAAAAATTCCTTAAGATGTTAACCAAGAGCAAAATTCAGTGAGACTTAACTAAAATCAGGGTCGAATTGTTAAGATGCAACCACACCTCAATCATTTTAGCTATTACTTGGAATTGACAGGTAGTCGATAGTCCGACTTTAAAGCTGATTGCCAGCTGGCTTATTGTGGATTATTGACAAACGAAGCTAAACACTAAGGCGTCGGACTAAAACGTCGACGACGAATGTTTTTGTTTGTTCCGGCCACACAAGTTGGCAAAAACTATCTGCGCATCTTACAGATGCGAAAAGACACACACACACACATACCAGAAACTGGTAGCCAGTCGCGAGGGGAGCTGAAGAGTTTGCACAATGTGTCAAATTGTGCAAGGCGACAGCAAGGAATGAAATGAGCAAAAGCGCTGCGAATGGCAAACATGTGTGAATTGTCATGACAGCTAGTTGATGATGGCAGGGGGAAGGGGTTAATGGTAAATGCAGTCAGAGTTGCAATCGGATGCAGTCTTGTGTACAAAAGCTAACTAACAAGAGTCGGATAGTATATAACACAGCTAGTACACCGAGAGAAATGAAAAAGAACTAAATAACGAACGGTCGACATTTTTTTTTAAATGCATGTTAAACAGCTCTATTATAGTTTTGTTTTCTAAATCCTTAAACTAATAGAACTAATCCTGAAATTTGTTGTCTGGTTTAAATATTAAAAACTTCTTCAAGATACGTACCGCTTTAACTTTTCAATGTTTTTTACACTTTGTTTCTGTTTGACGCTGATATCTTCATTAGACGAGACCCCTATTAAATGACTCGTTTGCTCTCTCTCTCTCTCTCTCTCTCTTTCGTTCGAAAACGGTGAAAGCTTCAAACCATGAAATTAAAATCGAAGAGCCCCAGCGCCCAAAACTCACCCCATATCACCGCCATGGCCCGTTGTTTAATTTTCAAAGGCACAACGAATGCCTGCCCCACAGTTTATCGCCACATGTTGCAAAGTACAACAAAGCAATGCGTGTACAAAACAATAACAACGGAAAAAAAAACAAGCAAGAACCTTAATTTTGGTTCGGTTTCCCAATACAATACCCTAAGAATATATCGAAGAGAGGGATTTACCATAGGGGAAACTGAATTTTATATAAAACTAAATAAAATGTATTGAAACTTTTATATTGAATTTGTTTTTGAATTCCAAATAAAACCAAGTATGTTTTTCCTCTTTTGAAAAGTTTCTTTTTAGCACATTTTATGACCAAAATTTAAATGCCCTTTCAAACTTTAACAAACTGTAGCATATTCTACAACCCCCACAATCATTACCAGGCGATACAAGTACATAAAATTCCACATGGTTGCCTTTTGTGTCAATGTTTCTTCCTCCCATCGACTATAAATAGAAGCACCACATAGAGGACTGACTGTAAAACAAAGAATGTTGTAGCAGCTGGTCCTCTAAATCGATAAGGCGTGTCGCAATACCCCCAATAAGATTAAACAGTAGAAAGAGGAGATGAGCTCCTGTTTTCAAAAAAGATTCTTTTGCTTACTTGGATTATTGTTGGCCTCACGCCAGTGGGTAGCAGCTCGGCATCCAAATGTGCTTCTCGATGTTCCTTTGCAGCAGCTCCACTTTTTGCCGGACCAAAGACCCGGATGATAACGATATGACTTGGGCGTATTATTATCCTCGCAAACTGAACAAAAAAAGAAACGGGTAAACAACAAATATTAAAAAAGAGTAGCATAAATATTTATATATATGTACATATCAATTCGACCCACACAATGTTTAGGAAACTGTGCTGATTTGGGTTAAGCATTGTCTGGCCCTGATGCGCGTCTCGTCTCGTTTTGACTTCAACTCCGATGGCTTATCTTGTGTTCAAACGATCGGCAGCTGCTGCATCTCTGCACCTCTTTTCTATATATACTCTGTTTTTAGTTAAGGGGTAATGGAGACTATTTGGTTATAAAAGCTATAGGGTGTTCTCTGTTTAAACTTTAAAGAATTTTTTATTAAAGTTGAGGTTTCTACTTCATAAGGATTTTCCTATTATGGTTTATATAGTTTGTCTTAACTGTAGGGTCTGACTTTTTGTCAGAGTCTCTCGAACAATTCTCTTTTAATTTGTATAAACAGAGTATTATATTAGATACTACTTCCTCACTTATTTTCTACAGATTTCTTATACAATTTTGTTGTTTTGTTTTTGGGGTCATCATTCATCAAAAGTTTTTCGCATTTGACTTAAGATGAAGTTAGAGTTTACCTTGTCGTATGGCTCGTATCCAATCGGTGCGCTCCTTTTCGCTGTTGGCTATCACGTAGAGCGTGTATTGGGGTACCGCTCTACCAACCGATTGCCCCTCAATCCCGTTACCAGCAGTATGCTCGTGTTGTTGTTGTTGTAGTGCGGCTGTTGTCTGTGTCTCGCAGTAGCCCACTTGAAATGGATAACCCTGAGCGCAAGTAATTGTTAATGTTAATGTTAATCAATATATTTCTACTATCAATAACCGAAATCAAATTATGGATATGCTACTTACATCCGGTGCAAAGGGATCAGCGCCTTCACCGCTAACCGTTGCCTCCTCCACAAGGCGAACGCCTTTCAAATTTATTCGACCCCGTTCACGTCGACGCTTAAAGATGAGAAGAGAGAAGAAGAAAATTAAGAATTAGCTGTATAATTTAGATAAAGGCTAAAAGGATGAAAGCATGAAATTATCAAAAATACAATCCGTTTAGAGTTGGTTTTGAACTTTTCACAGTTATAATACGATTCAACCCTCCAAACGTTTCTTCAAGCACTTTAAGTCAAGTCGAGAAGTGTTTAAACCATCGTTGCAGTTTAGATTTAATCGATTCAAGCAGCAACAACGAAAGCGGTACAAAAAAAATACTACCTCCCTTCAACAAAGCGCACACCTTACAAAATATGCAACGGTTTGACTAAAGTGCCATCAAAAAATTTGTCAGCTTTTTATTTTCTTCTTTTTTGGCATGGCATTCCACTTGGCGGCACTTAAGTGACGTCCTGGCTGCCTTGGTTCTTGTTGCAACAACAACATAGGGTAATTTTTGCACGTGTGCGACCCTTGAGTAAGGGGAGCTAGATGGGAAGGAGGTTGCATGGTTCAACCTCAATTGTGTTGCAAGCGCAATTAAGTCAACATAATTGCCTTAATTGACTCTGAACAGTGCCTAAAAGAAGCTCGCGTTTGGGAAGCCCTAAGAAAATTTTTTCTGTCATTCTTTTTTTTTTTTGGGGGGGGGGTCTAGACTGATTAGCTAGGGAAAACAAAGGAGGAGAGGGAACACATGCAGCGTGGCGTCATTAAGTGAAAACTTGGTGAGATAAGCTTATTGGTTTCAGTGACGCTTGAACCCCCTTGCTTTCCTATCTTGGCTTATCGCAACAAAAATCCGAAAGAAACTAAAACAAAAAAGTAAACAATACAAAACAAGTTTGAACGTGAAGATAGTTGACGGCACATTACTCTGTTTAAGAGTTTTAAAAAAAACCATCGAACTTATGATTTTAATTGACTTAGTGATTCTCAAACTGTAAACCAACAGACCCTTCGTGACACTCAAACTGTGAGGGGGTAAAAGTGAGGCTTAAGTGAAATGTGACGTCAAGTTTAAGCATTCAATAATGTATATATATTAAAGTAAAGTCAAACACTGTAAACAATATACCCTTCCTTTCGAAAAAAAAAAGCTTGAGCAGAAGGCAGCCAGCGAAAAAGTTGACACAAAGACCTTAAATAAACAAGAACCGATTTCAAACAAAGAAAAAAAAATTTTAAAAACAAACCCCCAAACTGAAAACCAATGAAACCAAATGAAGAAGAAAAAACAGGCCAGATGCAGAGGCAAATACAGCATTTTGGGGTCAAAGTGGGAGGGCAGACGACAAAACAGCAAAATAATCAAGAAAAAGCAGACGGGGAAAAAAAAAATGAACTTCCTTTAGGCATCGCGAGCTGATAAAAGAAACCAAAACAAAACCCAAACAACAACAAATACAACGAGTACATAATAAAAAGCAAAAAAAGAAAAGAGTTTTTTTAGGGTTAAAGCAAACTTTGTGAAGAAAAAGCAAAGAAATGCCAAGAAATTTAAATACAAATAGGTTCAAGTAGCATAAACAGAAACAAATATTCAACAATTGACAAGGCAATTGAAATTGTAAATTTGAAATTGAAACGCACTTCAAGTAAAACAAGAAGAAGAAATCCAAGCGTGCTTTCAATTGGCGTTAATTTGAGAAAGAAATACAATTCAAAAAAAAAAAAAGCTTAAGTGAGCGGAAGAGAACGAATAATTATCTAACATGATGTTCATAATTAGTAGAAGAGAATAATGATAATGATGATTATGAGACTTATGTGGTTGAAAGTTGAGTTGAAGTACTTTGTAAAAATACAGACAAAAAAATATGCTACTGCAGAAGAGCTGACAAAAAATAGGTTAAAGAAAGTGAATCTTCTGGGAATAAATAAGTGAAACTTTAAAGAGTTGAGAAAGACTGCAAAGATGTTTTAGGTAAAGTTTAGGAATGGGTTATTATCAATTAGGAAGTTTTAAATAGTCACAGGTTGATACTTTTGGCTTTCAAATAAGTTATTAAAATAGTTTCAACAGGGTTTTTTCTGAGAAAACCAATATTTAATGTTTTTGCAATTTTAACATGTTCTTGCTTAAGTTACCTTAAGGGCTGTATTCCGCATGTCTTTATTGTATAAAGGGACTACAAACTGAATACCAAATGCTTCTATCAACTTTAAAAAGCTTAACGTGTATGTATTGCAATAAAAAGCAATGCAAGAGAAACAAAAAGTAGAGTAATGCACAAAAAAGAATAAAAAAGAGTTCACAATTAGAGCACGGGGCAACATCCGACGGCTATACAAGGAAAAGTTTCTACCATTCAGTCTGGTTACAGTACGTCAAAGCTTTTCTAATGCAACATCCTGTATATCATATCATATTGTGGCACAATTCTCATTGAATAGCGCAAACGTCGAGGCAAGCAAACTAGCAATTGAAATGGAAATGAAAGATGAAAATAAATGAAAATTTATGACCAAGTTGTGAGTTGAGAACAGAACACTTTGAGTGTGTGTGTGAGTTGACTGAACTTTTAAATGCACATGTGTGTGTTTGTGTGTGTAACAACAAATTGGCAAAACACGACATGTGGCACCAATAAAAATGGCAACAACGAGTGGGCTGCTGCCCCCCCAAAGCACAACATAAATGTATATGCATATATATATATAAAACACAGCTGCTTCTGATTTACATGTAAAAATAAATACGTCAATTAAGCAGCAGAGAGAAGGATAGAGAGAGAGAAAGAGCGATATAGAAAGGGAGCTACCTACATTAAATGTAAATACTTTAAACTTAAATAAAGACCTCCTCAAAATCGAAAGGCAGAGCAAGCCCCCAAAAAAAAGTGAAAGTCAAATAATGTAACATTAATCAATATTTGGCGTTAAATGCATTTTCAGAGGCTTTAAGAGAGCGAAGATCTGGGCCCAGAGCTTAACTTTTCGGTTAAGTATTAAATATGAAACTAATGATAAGAATGTTTAAAATGAACTGCTGACAGAGGTTGCCACCTTCCGAAAATGTGATAATAAAATCCTCTTAATTATTTACAATGCTAGGAGTCAGAAACATTTTCTTTCTTTTGTTGTTTAGGTTGCTGTTGAATACGTAAGAAATCGCACTGCAATTTTCGCGGCACTTAAAAGAAAAGAAATGCAATACAAAGAAGAAGAGTAACACAATATGCTAAAAGAACAAAACACAAAAAAAATAATACATAGATTGAAACACGACACGGGACCGAGAAAAAGTCTTTGTTGGTAGGAAGGTAGAGGACCTCTATTTCTACCTCACCCTCTCTCTATATTTACTTCTACAGGGGACTCTGAGGAACACCTGCGCATAGTTGAAAGGACAACTGTCAAAGCAAAGTGAAAACAAGAGCGACAGGTAAATTTTATGGTTGCTCCTAAGAAATGCAGTAGAATAGCAAAAAGATGAAGTTTAAATTGCATTTCAATTGAGCGGAAATGTAGGAAATGTGACATAAGGAAAGGATAGGAAAAAATGAGGAAATGGAAAGGTACAAATAAATGTGACATCTTTTGTGAATAGTAAAGTGAAATAAGAAATTGGTCAATGAAATAGTAAAACATAAAAGGACTAAAGAATAATTGAAATATATTAGATGATTTCTTAAACGAAGGAATTGAACAAAAGTTAATATTAAAAAGCTTACAACTAGAACTCTTTATGTATTTCTAATGTTCTTCTTCCGAATTCATTTTCTAGCCTTGCTCGAAGAAGCCGGCAATTATGAATCCGAAAAGCTTCTAGCGTTTGCCTGTTGGACCTCACATCGAGACAGTCCGAACAATCTCCAACCGCCGGCCCTACTAAGGACCCCTTCGCGGCCCTGGTAGGGTCTAACCTAACCTTACGAGAAATATGATAATTTCCACAAAAAAGATAAGTTCATTATATTTTAATTAAGAGTTCTTCAATTAATTTTTTTACCAAGTCTCTAAACTCATTGTTTTTAATAATGATTAATTTTAACGACTCTTTCGTTTCGGTAAACTCAATCATAAGTCAATGACACATTTCCTGCGAAAAGTAAATAATATTGGATCTGAAGAGGTCTCATTCTAAGATCTTGTAATGGAAAAAACAAAACCTCCCACGACAAATGTGCCGCTAATGAGGCAATTCAGGCAAATCAAACAACTCTTAAGTGCAGCTCAAGCCGATTTTTATGTAGAAGAAACTCTGAGCTCAAAGTGCAACCTTTCAATGTTGATTAATGAAAGCACACACAACGAACAAACTGCGTTGTTGCATGTTCTATATGTATTTCCAAGTGTTGCATGTTCAAATACCATCGACTTTGAGCTGCGTAACGAATTTGATGACCGTACCCCAATCCAACACCCGATTGATCCATGCGAATGACAATGGGAAACAAGAACTTAAAAATTGGGTACGTCGCGACGTCTCCAATGATTGATAATACGCCCCTGGGTGTCGGTCTTTTCTGCCCTGACCTGAAATGCAGCAGGGGGCAGCAGTATGATTGAAAAATTGTCTTATATAAATTATAACTGTAATAAAAAGTCTAAATGAAGTATGTGCTTCAGATACATTTCTTTTAGTGTCGATGTGCACATAAGTATCTAATGGTTTTTCAATTTTATGGCTGGATGGTGTAAACGAAATGGAACTGCATTTGGGTAAGGAGTAGGAGGTTATGGTCAGTAAGCAATCAAATTTGTCTGCCTCGTACTCGCAAACGGGATAGAATAGATTTTTATCGATAAAAATCGATAAAAGAAGTCATATGAAAGCTGGAAATAAGGTCAAAAATAGTATTAATTGGTGAAAATAATAATTAAAAATTTTAAAGAAGACATCAACTAGTATTTAGCGATACAATTTTACAGACAAAACACAAAATAACGATTAAATTGCATATATGTATATAATCACATATTTAAGCGATAAAAAAAGATCACAATTAACATCAACTTAAGTAAATCGAAGGTTTAATTGATTTCAAGACCTAAAGTTAGGAACCTCTTACGGGCCCAACATCTCTTCGATTTTAAAGCCAAATCACTTTTACTTTTCAATTTCTCACATAAAATGTAAAAATGCACAAGGCCAACAAATAGCCAACCTAATACAAAACTTGAAAGAAGAAACTCAAGTAATATTTTCTCATATGCATAATTTGAGTTAAGAGTTTTTAATGTTTTTCGGTTGTACAGTGAAAGCTCCCTTAGCCGGACACCCACGGTTCCAGCACTATTGTCCGCCCAAGGGAGATGTCCGCCCAAGAGAACGGATTTTGTATGAAAATCATGCTAAAAAACTATAAAATTCGTCCGGCTAAGGGAGCTGTCCGCGAGTAGAGCTTTCACTGTATTCACATCAAAAAAAGGACATGCTTGGCTGCATTTTGGCAAAGCACTGCAGTTTCTCAATGTAATTAATTTGGCGTTGAAAACGTTTTCAAAACTATCTTGTTAAATGCGTCAAGCTGAGTCATGTCCACTTTAATTTCTAGTATCTCTTTTGTCTGTGCTTCTTCCTGTCTGCATCTATGCACAAATGTTTCTATGAAGTCCGCGCTTGATGACTTCCTTTGAGAAATTTGCATTATGTATTTCGTAGTATGTTGAAAGCCTACGCTATAATTTGTGCCCCACTACTGGCAGCTACGTCCTGGGAAAGGCCGACGAAGCATGAACATTGAAAGCGATTTCACTGGAATTTTTGTGTGTTTTTGTATTTATTATTATTTTGGTGAATGCATGCTCGCCTAACGTTCATCATCAAGTGATTTATCAACATCATCATTATCTGAGGCATTATCATGATTTTCTAGTCTGGGAAAAACAAAAAGCAAGCGTTGGCGATCACAAATTAACGATAAGCAACGCCTCTTAACAAAAATCCGTATGGAAAAACGAAAATAAATTAAGAAAAGCTATTTTCACAATACCAATAATTAAATTTATTGAAAACGAAAACTATATTCACGCATTTTAAATGCCCTTGGTAAAAAAAGCACTTCATTATGAAAAATTAATATTCAATAACTTGATTTCGAATAAAGTTTCTTAAGACTTAACAATAGCAAATAAGCTCCTTAAAAATTTGTATTAACATATTTGTAAGTTTCTTACACCTTTTTGACAAATTATGTGACAAAATGACAATGCTCTGTCCGCAAGGGTATTATAATAAGAAAAATCGAAGTCAAAGATGCGCCCAAGAGATAACATCACAGACAAACTTAACTCACACACATACACAAACACTTACACACAGCTGATCAATCAGTTGAAAAAGGTGTGCTATTAAAAAAAAAAAAAAACTAACCAGCTCACCTCCTCACCCCCCAACTCACCACACTGCACACAAACATACATATGTATGTATGATGTCTCATATAAATATGAAAATCGTGACTTGAACGCTTAAAAAGCGCTCAAAACGTATTAAACAAACAAACACACACACATATGGAAAAACTTGTGTAAGGCCCGGGAAAAATGACAAAAGAGTCACAAATATTCTGAGAGTGAGAGAGAGAAGGAGGATGAGGTAGGTGAAGAAGAAGAGCGCATAATTGAAAGGTAAATGGTGGAAAAGAACCGAGCAGTTAAGGGGGGGCGGGGGCAGCAATGAAACAAACACACACAGTTAGATTATAAATGCGCAAAGGTCAAAAGGCAAGCCTGCATAAGAAATGACCAAAGTGAACATATGTATGTATGTACATACATATGTGCCTAAATAAATATATGCATGTATATAAAACCCTCACATAATTACAACGAAAGGGAATGAGTGAGGGCAAAATACTTTCATGACAGCTGTGGAATAAAATAGGAATAGGAAAAACCCCTACGCACAGGCATTTTGGTTTTTTTTTTCATCGCTTGGTTAGCTGCTGTTTAAATACTTTACTCATGTGCATATTGCATGAACAAGAAAAAATGTTAGAAATGAAAGGAGAAGAACAGGAACGCTGCCTTTGTCTATTTTTGAAGCAATTTGTGTGTGCGTATGTTTATTTTTATGTTTTTGATAAATGCATTTTATGCGTCTTGCACTGAGGAGGTCGTTCACTGGATATAAAAACTAACTAATTGCGGCAAACTATAAATATATGTTGAATATTCTTTAAAGTGGCGAATGCTTGATGTTTTTTGATCGTTTTCTTTTAACAAAAATATTGCAACAGCAGCAAATGTGTGCTTTATGTTGTCACCGAAAATAATCTAATAAAAAATATCGCATGCGATCAATTTAACAGCTTGAAATATAGCATGCTATAAATTCTGCCAAGCAAATAACACAAAAATATCAACAACGTCATTTGCATTGTTAAGCTTATTTCTAATTAGAATTATGGCATGCATAGGCAGGCTAAAAATATGAAAACAAACAGTTAAATATTCCCTTTGGCTATTTTTATTTGCACACCTATGTTGTTTAATATGCGCGTTAGAGCAAGATAGCAACAAAAACAATCGCACTCTCACTCGCAGCAGGCGCGCGCAACACACAGTCAAAGTCTTTCAGCGAGAGCAAATTGCGCTCTTTTGGTTTGCTTGTTAATCAACCACAGCGCCTCACAAAGCATATGCCCGGGTAGCTCAGTCGGTAGAGCATTGGACTTTTAATCCAAGGGTCCAGGGTTCAAGTCCCTGCTCGGGCGAGCCAATATTTTTGGATTATTTTATTTTTTCTCATCATTTTTATATTTTAGAATTATTTGTTGCTTGTGGGAAACTGCAGGCGGCGCAAAAATAATATTCATTCATAAAAGTAAAAAATAAATGCATGCAATTAGCACAGGAAAAGGGCGGCTCCCTCTACAGGCCAGTAGAGCACACAGCACACGCATAAAGCAACGCCTCCAAGAATGGCCATAATCCATGCTTCATGTCTCTTGTCCATTCTCTATGCTGCCGAAGAAGCTCAGCTTGAGCGCAATGCCTGAGCGATGAGTGCGAAACGCCTCCTAAAAAACTGTCTGTGTGAATGTGTTTGGACATGCAACAACAACAACGAGTTGAGCTTGCAGACGACACGAGTCTGCAATACTGTAATGCTAACCGGATATGGGGCGGATGCCAATGCGATTGAATCATTCACTGCACTCAAAAATCCCAACATCCCCCCTCTCTCACCTACCTTCGTAGGCATTGCAATTTATACGATATGCCACCGGCGAGGAGCGACAGTTTCATTGGAATTTTAATTTGGTGTAAAAAATATATTTTTTCTGTTTTTTTACATCGAAAAAATTAGTCAAGTCAAGTTTGGCACACGATTTATCATCTGGCTTTGTGGGGGACAATTGTTTGGCAACTGTGTTGCATTTACAGTTACATCAATTTAAAAGGAATACCCCTTTTTTTGTTGTCGTGGAAACAACGGAATTGATGTCAATTGTACAGTGGATTAAAGTTTTATATTTCGTTAAGTATTTTTTTGAGTTTAATAATACTTAAAATCAATATTATCAAGCTAAAAGAGGGCTTTTTTGGGCATAACTTTTTTCTCTAAAGATAAAAGGTTATTTAATATATTTTACTTTTTATTATATGTAACAATATTTTTTAAACATTTTCAAAAATATTAAAATCTTAATCTTAAAATCCCAGGCAAGTGAAAATTATTTTTTCTTTTTTATGAATAATTTTGATATTTTTTTTAAATTTGTATTTTTTATCAAAATTTTCATTTTAAATTTTGTCCAAAATTCAGCGTTACTAAAATTCAAACTTCAAACTGAATAAAGTTCCACAAAACATAACTAATTTATGCCCATGGTAAACAGCATACAAACGGCCTTTGCGGTGGGCCAATGCGACCCCGCAGTTATCTTACAGTGAATACTCAGATTATATTACTACATATATGGTTCATATCTGAACTATATGTTTGTACATATGAGGCAGTCTCGCATTGAGTTATGAACTTAAACCCCTGTCCGGGCCATAAAGTACAAAGAAAACATTAAGAAAAAAAAGCTGCTGCTGCTGATGAAGAAGATGTTGTTTGTTCTTGTTGTCATGTCGTATATTAATTTATTTTACGATGACTCACGAGCCGCAAGTTGTGCGATAAGATCAATCATCACACACACACACACACACACACAGAAAGAGAGGAAGAGTGTAGGGACGGGAAGGTGGCTAAAAACGAGCTCATAGCTTTTTGGCCAACACGACGCGCTGCGGTTTCATGTTGACCATTGTCATCATCATCATCATCATGATCATCATCCGTGATAACATTTAACGAATACGAAAGTAGACAAGTTTTGTGTGTTGGGAACCGGCTTTGATTTCTAATTATTAGGTTCGGTTCAGTTGGAAACGTGCGCGTAAGCTTCAAATTTACGGCCACCCCAACACCAGCGGAAATAGCTAAACCGATAATAAAAGCCAATAAAATAAAGAGTCAAAAATCTCTACTTATTGACAACACACGATTTTCAATAGAAAGACAATTCAAAACATAATTCCAATTAAACGTTTGTTTATGAGCCGTTCAGTCTTAGGGTTAGGCTACACTTGCTCTTTTTTAGGCGTAGGTATTGGGTTAATGTCTGGGAATTTCTTGGGAAATGGAAACAAATTTAAAGTCTGTCTCCATCAGATTTTGTTTAGGTTTTTCTACAAGAAGCTCTTTTGAATTTTTGCAATAACTCAATCTTTAGACAGAACAAAAAGGTATAAGGCGCAAAAAAGAGGGTGCGGTAGTCTGTGACGTTGGTTTAAGGATTATTACAGAAAACAGAACTCTTAGCACCAGACGGTGACGAATGGCGGAAGGGTGGCAGACGCAGAAGACAAGTAAAACTCATTAGAGATGGTAGCTCAGGCTCATTGAGCATTCGAGTCATGGATGAACAGAACAGGAGGACCCACCACAAAGTTGAGTTGATGTTGTTATTGTTGTTGCGATGATTCATGCTGAATACCGTTAATAGGCAAAACATGATAGAGAGAGAAACTGTTAAAGACCAACAGGTATTATTTTGTTTTCTTGTGAACTGCTTTTGATTATGATTCATAATCGGTTAACAAGTGCTTTTTACACACGTGTTAACAACAATAAAGGGCTTGGCCATCTTAGTTGGCAACAATTGATATGTAATGGGCGTACGTTCGAAATGGTCAAAATAGTCCCAAACCCAATTAGTCAGCAAAGCAGCAGCTGCTGGAGTAATAAGAGTATCCAAAATCGACAACTTAATGCTCTGCAGAATTTTATTTAAGCTAGAAAATATATTAGAGAGAAGAGATTTAAGTAAAGTAATCAATTTTGCTAAGTTAGATTGATATCATCAAGTCAGAAAGTATTTTTTCCTTTTTAAAAATAAATATTAAATTATTGTAAGCTTTTAAAACGACAACTTGACTTACAAAATGAACATCTTACAGTAAATTAAGCTACTAATAAACGAATCTATCTTAAAGTTACAAAAGTCAACCCTCTTTTGTCTCTCTTACAAAGATCTGTCTGTGCGTTTGTCTAAACGGACAAGATTTAGCTGTAATTGGTTGTTCAAATATATATGAGGTGCCAGACTTAAGCACGCACAAATAATCCCCTCATCATTTCCCCAGCCCCGACCCTTACCTAACTGTGCCCCAGGTAGCCAGACACGCACAAACATGCTATACACTCATTTTGGCCAGCTTTTTCGATTGGCGACGCGACATCTGTCATTGTGGCACGTTGCCCCGTTGCTGTTAAATTAAAGCTTATCAGCGAAACATTTTCGCTTTGGCGCCAATTTCATAAGAAAAATACACAAGGAACTGCAGTTGATCAGTTAGAGAGAGTGATGGGAAGGGGGGTTAAGAGTGGCGGGGAAGGTGCTATAATTGAGACCACCCGGTTAAAGACCAGAAACATAAATTTGTACACAATGAAAAAAAAAAAACAAAACTTGTTTTAATGTAAAAAAGAAAAACCATATAAAGAATAGTTTTTTATTTTTTTTTTAATTGATTTTTTGTAGTTTATTGATGGAAGGATTTTCGAAATCTTAATTTATATAAATTTTAACTAACTATGTACTTTCCATTTTTAATCGAACAGTTTATTTAAAAAAGGTTTCTTTCCACGATTTTAAGGGGATTCCTTAAAAATATACTTTTTCAATCTTAATGAATTAGTCCCAATTTAAGAAAATTCATACTATTTCCTCAAACTTCCTCAAATGAAGGCATTAATTATGTTCTCTGTATAACCAATTTTAGCTTATTTTCACAAAGAAATAGCTTTAGCAGGCGCGCTAATTTGTCAGAGCATTGGATCGGTTTGACCGTTAACTGCAGCAGGCTTTTTGTAATTCTACGAAATCGGCTTTGTGGCAACAACATAAAAAAACTAAAGTTGTCAATTCGAGAAGAGTTTCGAATGCATTCAATGACTAATAAGCCGCATGAGAGAAAAAAAATGTGAAGTTATAAATTTCGAAAATGCACAATTATGGAGATTGATCCGAGTGTTTACGGACAGAAACATTCTTCTTCTGCTTCTTCAACTAACACTTTGACTTTGCGTCATAAAATCTTGAGAGGGCCATAAAAAAACACGCTTCTTTTTTGTAGTTGCCAATTCCAAATGGCTACCGAACCAAATGGAAGCCCACACAGAGCTTTCGAGTCTACCGGACCCCAATGCACTTTTGTCTATACTATAGACTCTATAGGCATTTTACAACATTTTACGAGGCGTAAATGTAAGTGAGGGGAGGGGGGAGGGACGGATAAACAAGGGTTTTAACCAAGGTGTAGATGTAGCAATTCCATTAGCTTTGAACAGAGGTATGCAATATTCAAATACCCTTGGCAGAGAGTATTTCAATTTCGAAGTTTATTATGAATTGTAATAGAGGAACCTTTGTATTTCGATTGAGAATGATTAAGTAAGAGTATTGAAAATTTCAGTATACTAAATTTAAGCAAGTTTTAACATGCGTTGCTTGCCGTTGGCGTAGGGGCCCTTTACGTGAAATTGTTATTTACAACCTTAATCTGCGCAAAATATATTAGAGACGCAGAGCTGAGCTGAACAGAGAACCGAGGTTCGGGGTACAAATGTTCCAAGTGTGAAAGAAGGAAGAGGAGGAGGTAGCGTAAAGTGTTTACAAAATAAAGCGCAAAGCTCAATTAGCATACCAGCTAGTCTTCTACTCTTGTCTAGTCGTGGGATTTCGACCAGGTTAACTCTAAAGTGTAGCAATATTTTTTTGTTTTATGACAAGGTTAATGACACCCTACACAAAAAAGTTGATGGACCTGCTTGCAGCTGCACCAAACCAAACTTAGTTGAGGCATTAATCAACAAGGTTCGTTGGTAGCTTAACCTGACCTCAATAGACCATGTTGTTGTAGTAGCTGAGACGAGACAAGACATGCACAACATGGCAGGAGCAGGAGCATTACCCGTTACACATCCTTCGCATAGACAAAAGGCGTATCAATCAATTAATTGAGCATTTGCCACACAGACAAGTTCATCGAACCTCAAACTCCAACACAGTGTTAAGAAAGTTGTTGAAGCGGAAAAATACACAGCAGCTACAACAACATTGAAGGGTTGGCAGCTTGGTCAATGAAGGAATGAATGAATGGATGCTTGAATGGATGAATGAATGATGGGAGACAAAAAAAAACAGTTGTCAATAGGGAGTCGGTTCTAAAGGTAAAATATCCCGCGGCAAGGGTTATGTAGTTTTTTTATAGTGTATAGAGTCTCATGTTGAATTATTGTGGTATTTTGGATATTTTAAGATTAATTATGCTTGAAGTAATAAAGATTGTAGGAATAGTTTGTAAAGAGTTTGTTATCTATCCAAAAAAAAAGTTCATTTATTATGAAAAAGTTGAAGTTTTGGCTGTTGCAAGTTTAAAAGTTTTAACTTTGTAGCCCAAAGTGCAAAGTTGCGCAAAGACATTTTCACTGGGAACTTTAGGTCACTTGGAAACAATTGTTCCTTTTACACATTTTATTCCTAACATCAATGACAAAATAAAAAATTCTTTTCACACTGGACAAATTGGATGCCTTAAGCACTTAATTGGCTTACGTTTTCTTGTTGCTCAACTCAAAAACAACATCTAAATCAATTAGAAAAAACTAAAGTTAGGGATTGTAGGCTGCTTACCTCTGAATAGTAGAGCCGACAGGCGTTGGGATAATCCTTTTAAGTTTCTTGGCGCCCCAAGGGGTGCGGCAACTCAAAGAGAGATAGTGGGAGACACAGAAAAAGAGCGAGAGAGGGGTAGCTAGACAGCAAACACAAAAAGCACTCGTTACACTTGAAAAACTTTGTCTTCTATTCCTTATTTGTTTTCCTTCTCCTCCGTTATCTGGGTGGGGTTGGCAATTTATGTTTTGAGAAATATTCTGTCGGGATACTAGAGCACTTTTGTTGGCTATATTTTATAGCAGTTATTGGAAATTACAATGATATATGTAGATGTTTGTATATGCATATATATTTGTAGGACGACAACTAAGGGTTGTTTTGAAAATTTGCCGAAAAAACACTCACACGCACACACAATTTTTCAAGGGTGGCACGAAAGCCGGGCGCGTGTTACAATAACCATGTCCAGGTGTATTGCGAAAATTCCGAAAAAATATTTCAATTAAAATTGGTAAATAAATTAAGTAAATGCTTAACTTTTAATCAAATTAAAAACGACGACGAAAAATTGCGTTGCGCTGTTGCTACAAAAAAAACCCGACGAGAAATATTGTTTCGAATCGTCAATCAGGAAAGAAAACACAAACAACGTCCGCACGCGACGAGGCAACGTTAGAAACTTGGATTCGGTTAGTGAACTTCGGTTTAACGGGGATATGTGTGCGATTTTCCAGTTGGAAATGTCAAACGGGATAGCATAAGTCTACAAAAAAAAAACTCCATATATATAACGGGGGTTGCATCTCTCTCTCTCTCACACACTCTTTTTCTCAGTATTTTGCCGGCGCTGGAAACCAAAACAGCTGCTGCTGCTGGCTATTGCGGCAGGGTGTTTTTTTTTGTTAAACCACAAAGGTCTTGGGGAGACTGGAAGCAGGTCGGAAAGGAGTCGGCTTTTTCGTACACGAACATCGTCGATTGTCTCCGTTTGTTTTGAAACGAAAGCCACACAGCGAAGATGAAACCTTTCGGGTTACCATTCGGTTCTCATTCACAAAGACACCCCCTAGCCGGAAATTCCCTATAGCCACCACCCCACCCTTCTCACACCGTTAGCCCTATCTACAGTTAGGTGCTGCAATAACGACGCAATAAATGACGAAACCATGACAACAAGCCGAGACACCCACTTAAACATGAATAATGGCCGGTGAGATGAACACCCGACCACCTTAAAGCACCATATAGCCTTTGTCTCAGTATCATCAACTCAACTGAACCGACAAACAAAACAGCAATAGAACGGGAATAGCTGATAATGAGCTAGAGAGTTTGAGAGTGTGGAAAATTATATGATGAAAAATTTCTTGAATAGATTAGAGAAATTTTAAAATGTATATGAAATGAACTAAATAAATGCTTTCAGATCTTCAAATACATCGATTCTAAAAGTGAATATTGCTGTCCATATGACAAAATTTCTAACGAAGTTTTTTTATAGGCTGTATTTTACTTACCTCCACATTCTCGACATCATAATAACAGATTGTTCGCTTTGTTAGCTCAAACCAACGATGCTTATAATTGACTGGTGTAAAGCGTTTCTTGTTTTGGGCACGTTTGACCATTGAGCCACTTTTGACAATGTCATAAAGATGCTCGGACATTTTGTCCATTTTGGCCTGAAAGGATTTGCTGCTGGATCGCAGTGATAAGGATGATTTGATGCTGCCATGTGAGCTACGATGCATTTTGCTGCTCAACATCTGAAAGATAAAAAGAAGAGAGACAGAAAGAAAGAGTGTTAGGTAACCAAGAAGTAATATTTAATGTTATGGCCAAATATTGTTGGCTTACAAGATATGAGACAACGCTTCAACGAAACATAAATCAGTTGAAATCTTTGTGGGCGTGCGAATCTTATGCCATTGACCGTGACCAAATCTGCGACTCTGGCTAATAGCTGTGGGCGTACAACAACACACATCAATCACAAATTAGCCAACAAAGAGATAGAGAGGGAGAGAGAGACAGAGAGAGAGAGATAGGCGAGTCTCGACAAGATAGTTGCAAATCGAGCAATTAAATGGACAATTAATTAGCAAAGCAGACTAGGCGGAAAAACGAATGAAACCGAGCTGACAGATAGACAAGAGAGTTGGCAGACGGACATCTGTGGTCGGTTGACCTTGAAGCGTTGCACGCAGACTACAAAAACCAGTTGCAGTTGCAGCAAGCATCTGATTAAAGGATTAGCCCAGAGTAAGACCTGTAAACTGTAAGCTGATCGCTTGACCAACAGTTCAACAACAGTTTATTGCCAGCGTAGCGTAAGCATAAACAAAACCAGCAATTTCCAGTTGGGCATCACTTCCAATTATAAATACGTATTTACACACACACAGAAAGAAACGAAGTTGTTATTATATTTTATAATTAATCTTTGCTTGAAAATAATTTAACAACTATTGTTATGACTTAAGTTTTTTTCTCACTGTGTACACGTTTGTGCACGCTGCTCATGCGTCTATGGAATTGTCGCACTTCAACAACAACGAAAGCCGAATGCGACTGCGCATGGAAATCAACAAACAAAAGCGACAAATGCACAGCAATAACAAAAATAACAACAACAACAAGAAGAACTGCTTAATCTGCGCCCACCTCTTGCCCTTTCTCTGTCTCTCTCTGTCTATCACCCACTTCTTTCCTTCGTTCATGCATGGCACTTTAATCAAGCCGAGCGTTGAGAGCCAAGCACACATTCGCCACATAAGTAACCAGCCAGAGCTATGCAATTAATACTTTGCTCGACCAGAAGACACCCTGGGCAAAGTGAGTTGATTTAGCTTAATCGATCATTCGTTTACTAGTCATAATATGTATCGAGTTAAGGTATCGAAAAGTGTTGCTATTATTTCGTCGCATTTACAGTAATATAGCACACCCGCTGTTGGTTTCACAAAATTGCAGGTCATAATAAAATAAACACCACAAAAAGGATCGTAACAACAGCGCATACATAAATCTTTACCCTGGGGCCGGAGACCGAGACAGCGACTTCGTCTTTAGCTGGACATGGAGCAACAGACAAGATTATACGCGTTTCGGCACAGTGAGGCGTGGCCATGGCCGTGGTTCACACACACACACTCACAAACATATTCGAAAAAAAAAGAAACACACTCACACACTAGCTAGTACGACGACTTTGAATTTCGCCACGCAAATGGCTGTGCTTAGTTTTTTATTTACTCTTTTATATTTATTGCAAATGTTTTGGTTTTTTTCATATCTGCTTTCTGCTTATTGTTGCAAACTTTTATGCCGTTTACGGAGGCGGTGGGAGGCGTAGATTGCGTTGGTGTTTGACGGCGTTGCGACCTTAGAAAGAATTTTAATAAAACCAAATCAAAACGAGTTCGCAGCTTGAAAGAAGCATAAATGAACACAGCAACTTGATGGCAATGTGACAAAACATGGTCTGATTGGCGTGCATGTTCTGATTGGAGTTGGCAAAACGTACGCGAGGGGTGATGTTATCGGCAAGCGCAGCAGCAGCCGCAATTGTAAATTCCAGTGCACTGTTTCTCAATATTTTGCATGCAAATCAAATGTGCTGATAAAACACAAATCCAAACAAGAACAAAAGCATTGAATATTATTTAAACCTGCATTGTAATTCGAGCTCAAATGAGTAAAAAGAGAGCGGGTAGAGAACGAGGTCGATAACTGTGCCAAACTTACCACAAGTGCCGTTAATTGAGCAATTGAAACAGCAGCAACAGAACGAAAATAAAAACAACAAATCACTTTCGATTAGGCGGCGCGCACACTTCACGAAAACAATGAGCAAGAATCAGCGACGCGGCCGGCTTGTACGGCATTTGCATACTGCTCTGCTAAGGCAGAGGCGCTAAAAAATTTATAAACAATTCCGCTTGGCTCAGCTGTGACACGCACACACACAAATCCCGCTTACGAACACACGCAACATACATACATAAGTATGTATTAGAACTTTGCGATACACGGACGCAACAGGCGGCGAGAAGTTTGCTTATTCTTGGAACAGCAAGTGTAGCACTAATCGCCACACATTCCTTGACTAGACATATACGGCCACTTAGTTTGAATGAATATACAATCAGTATTTATTTTTAGTTATTCCTAATATATTTATTATTAGTATGATTAACTACAAGTGCGGAGTTCTAAGTGCGACCGCGCCGACGCGACTTAACTTTAAAACGGCTATCGATAAATAAGGCTTACAGTGCAATTTAATCATCGGTATATTGCTGTGTCCAGCGATCGACCTACCGCCGCAGTTGATTAGCTGGGTTGGTACTATCTATCGATCGCCGCGCAAATGTGTATTTTTAAATAAATTAAAAATAAAAATGATGTTCACATCCCGCAAATATGTGTGATTTAACAGCTTAAAGATTTAAAAGTTAGTTTTATAGAATACTGTGTACATAATTTATTAAGTTATCGAACTGTAGTTTTTGAGACAAAAGCTATTACATAATTAAATGCGCATCCTTAGTACTGGAGTCGAGTCGTTCTGTTTTTAATTCTCTTTCTTTTGACTGGCAGCTACCTGCCAGGCGCCTACTAAATACCGCAACCAGATCATGAACAAATCCACGCCCATCTGCAGCCACGACCAGAAAGGCGACAACTTCGAGCCATCGATCTCCGTCCAGCGCACAGCCACCTCAGACATGGGGAGCTGCAGGCGTTCGGCCAGGTAGAGCAGTTCCACATCGAAGGCCCAACGCTGGACGTGCAGACTATTGAAGAGCTTACGCGCTGTCGCACGCGTAAATAACTTAAAGCCACACTGCGTATCTCGCACAGATCTCACGGCAAATATCCAGACAAGCGTATGAAAGCCATGCATTAAAATTGTACTAAAATGAGAATAGACAGATTTTTAGAGAGGATCAAAGGCGTTTTCAATATTTGCTTACCGTAAAAAGCTGCGCGTGGCAATAGACTCATCCTCAAGATGAGCACGAGACCCGATGGCGATGCCATCATGTCGCCATTCGGGCGCTAAACTGGTCAACGCCTCTGTTAGTTTATCGTAGTCAGCAAATTTTGTAGCGCCATCGGCATCTGCGAAGAGCAACTGGCGCCCACGTGCACTAAGCATGCCGAGGCGAACAGCACCGCCCTTGCCACGGTTCTCCACCAGCTCGAGTACACGAAATTTATCTGAGCCATGGATTTTTGAATACTTCAGGGCCACCGAAACTGTCGCATCGCTGCTGCCGTCGCTGACGACTATCACCTCAAAGGTGAAATCTGGTTGCTTGGCAGCCTTTTCGTTCAGGAAGCTCAGACACTCATCCACCATAGCAGGCACTGCGTAAATTACATAATCATGTGACGTTGATTAGTCATAGCAAATATTCCACGAGCAATAAAATACAAAACTCACATCGTTGCGCCTCATTGTAGGCCGGCACAATGACGCTCAGCTCCAAGGTGGGCGAGTCATCCAAACTAGGAAATGGAATTGTTTTAATCGTCTTTGGATCCAGATAGAACTTTTCATCGTTGTGGCGTATTATATTTGGATATGGTTTTGTTTTGTATAACAAAAACAACACCGCCTGAAATACATACATATGTGTAAAAGTAAGATGCAGAATTATCAATCAGTGTCGTTGTGGCTATCGGTTTCCTATTTACATACCAATAGCAAGGCCACTAAGATGAATGCCACAAGATAGCAGCAAAATTGCAGCAGCAAAGCGAACATCTTTGTTTGTTTTTTAAAATAACGACTATCTATCGAAATGCATTCTTTTTAATTAAGCGCGAAACTAATAAACAAAGCCACGTATTTTTTGCTACTGCAGCTGATAAAAATCATATAATTCAACAAGCTTATATCGGCTATAGCCATAAATATCGATGTTTATGGCAAGGGTGCTGCCAGACTGTGCATAGCCAATTTCACTACGCACTTTTTTCGATTATTTTGAACTTCAAATCAATTGTTATTTGCAGTTTTATTTTAACGACAAGTAATTGCATAATTTTAATATTATTAAAAAAACTGACCTTTCTCAACAGGTGCGTCAATGTTTAGCTTTACAGCTGTTTTCTGCGCCTGCGCTCTCGCTTCCTCTCCCACTCAGATACACACACTTTAGAAATTTTTCAGAACGCGTTTTGCTAAGTGCTAAAATCTATTGGTCCATTTAAAAAGAAAAAGAATAAGTTTTTATAAAATGAAATTTGTGCTTTTGATTGTCTGGCTGGCTGTCGCGTGCCATGGCTATAAGCTACAACTGCAAGCCAATGTTGGTGAATTATTTACCTATAAAATTGAACCACAACTTTTCAATTGGACACATCAAGTTATTAGCGAACAATTTCGCTATCGACCCTCTCTGGAGAATTACCCAGATCTGCCCAGTTGGATGCGTTATATGTACAGTCATGAATATCATGCAGGTTTCCTCTATGGTACTCCACCCATACCGTCGGCTGGAAAATCTCTCAACTTAGATGTCGTTGCCTTAAATAGACAGAACTATGAAACGCGTCAACTGACTATCTCGATGTTTGTTGCACATAAATTTATCACACCCAACGTGGTGCAAATGAAGATTGACAATCTAAATTGGGTGCATCTCATGGATCCGGGACGTGTGGAGAACTTGCGCAACATCTTTCGTAAGGATCTCTGGCCGTCCAGCAGAGAAGATTTGAGTGTTGTTTTCATGGAATCGGCTGTAAATATGGGGGGTCGTTTGCCACTACGCCCACAGCAGCGCGAGGGGTAAGTCCTTTGAATAAACTAAGCTATTTATTTTATGGTAAATGAAATAACTTCATTTCCTAAATGTAGAGTAATTGTGCACGTTGGAAGTTTTGCCCAGTTCTCGCCACGTCTACAGGAGTTGCAGGAGGAAGTACGTCCGCTGTATAAGTTGCCATCGTGCACCTACAAGCGAACCTCTGTGCAAAAGATATTTGAAAATGTTGGCTTTAAGCTCGATTGGTGTGCATTCAAAATGGTTGGCGTGGAATCGCCCACAGAGATTCATTACCATAATAATCATGCCAGTGGACGACATAAGGAGCAACAGCAGCAGCCGCAACAGCATGCTGAGGACCAAGAGGAACGCTGGTTGGGCATTCCAAGGGAGGATGTTCCCATGCGCAACTATATCGATGAGTTTGCATTTGCTTTTGCCATTCCCGGAATGATTTTTGCTGTTCTAGTTGGCATTCTATCCGCTGTTCTCTGCTTCCATCATCAGAAATTGTAAGTTTTAACGGAAAAGGGTACTAAATACAATTGTAATATTTTGTTCATTTTCAATTTTTCTTTCAACAATTTTTATATGTAGATTATTAAGTTTAAATGTTTGTCGCTCTTTATTTCCTGATTATTTTTTTTAGTTCCGATCCACATTCTGAATATTTCTTTGCCAATATTTTTCACATATGCGAAGAGTCTTGCGCCAAATTGCAAAGCGACTCGGAAAATGATGAGAACAGGTGAATTTTTAGTTTAATATTGAGCATTTTTAGTTCATTTACATATTGAAAGATATTTGCTTGATGCATTTCTCTTTTAAGTTCCATTCATATGGATTATCCCATGTCATCCACGGTACAAATGGTTCAATGCTCCGACACAAATCCCATGCAGCCGGTGACAACACTTAAGAGTCTCAAGGATCCCAATTTTCTTTTAGACAACATAAGCATGCGTTCTCAAAGGTTTGTGGCTAAAATTTTTATTTTAAATTCATCTTAAGACGATTGTTATTTTTTTAAGTCCAAACAACAGTCTGTATCAGCTAGATGGTGGCGCTTCTGGTTTACTATATGCACGTCCGCAACCTCCACCATATAAGGGCGGTACTTTAGGAAGAAGTGGTGTGGACATTTGACAAACATCACCGAGAGTGCTCTACTGTTAAAAAAGAAAAAGGCGCTTCAAATTATTCAAAAAAGCAATACGCACGAAAATCAACTACAATCTGCCAGATACACCAGTATTAAGCAACTAAACATATAACACAAGTCTGGCATATCATAATCTAATCGAGCTATATCTAAATATCAACTATAAAGTGTTATTTGTAGTCAATTTAGATTTAATGTTTAGCTTTGTTGCAAATAAATTTGAGTTTTTTAAATATAAATGATTTTTTTTGCGCTATGTTATTCGAGAACTTTGCAGCCCTGCACGTTTGACATTCACAACGACACGCCGGCGTAGCTGTTCTGGTCGGGCGCTGCTGTTACTGATAAGCGCTGATTTGGTGAAAGTTTTTCTTCTAATCGCTTTCTTTTAAAAAATAGATTAATTAAAACTTACGTTACACAACTTAAGATGGTGCTTGCACTTATTGGCTCCCTGGAGGAGCTCATCGATCAGTATAAAATTAATCTGGTTCAAGTGGTTTTCATCATATTCATCATAACGATCGTTCTTGTGGGCAGCTTAATGACCCTAGTGGAAGCTCATCTGCCTAACTCTATTCGTCAAGCCTTTCGCTATGGCAAGTATTCCCATAAGGGTAAAACGGATGTAATTGTCAATCATCTAGAAGTGCCCAAAGCGTGGTTCAGACATTTCTATATCTTTGCTTTTGGTTGGTCTATGTTAGCGCTTTATTTAATCACCAGCGCCATTTGGACTCAAAGTTTAGCGCCGGAGTGCGTGCTACGTTTCTTGGATCTAATGTGCGGCGGTCGGAGTAATCGTGTAGTGCAGGTGGACTCAAATACAGCGTTTTTGGGAACTTTGCTGCTCACCTTGCAATGCGTGCGTCGCTTCTATGAGACAAACTTTGTACAGATCTTCTCCAAGCATAGCAAAATTAATCTATCCCATTATGCTGTTGGATTTGCGCATTATTTTGGTACCATCATTGCGCTTCTGGGCAACACGGCTGGTTTTGTGCGCGGCTCAAAGCCAGCGCACTTCACCCTAGAAAATGTAACTCCACTCCAAGGATTATATATCCTCATCTTTCTGTTCGCCTCCTTGCAGCAGTATGCCAGCAATATACTGTTGGTTCGACTGCGTACAAATTTGAAGACAGGCGTTGTATTGACTGAGGCACATTTAATGCCAACTGGTGGATGGTTTAATCTGATATCATCGCCGCATATGTTCTTCGAGGTGTTGATGTATTTTTGCTTGGCAGAGCTCTTCACGCCGATTGGCACGTGGAAACTAATTTTTGTATGGGTGGTCAGCAATCAGACAATCAATGCAATACTCACACATCAATGGTACAAGGAGAACTTTAAGGACTATCCCAAACGGAGACATGCCATCATTCCTTGGCTGCTGTAGTCTTTTTTACTTTAAGATTATTATTGTAAATATTTAAATTATCATGAGATACAAAGACACAAGTCATTAAATAATAATTTAGTAGTGGCATTTATTATTCAACTTGTTTAACTTTCACACACGCACACACACCCATGCAGTAGTACTTGGTGCTTTTTAATATTTTGTTGTCAATTTGAACTATATATTAAACGTTAATAACGTTCCACTTGAACTTGATGGGGGCAAAGTGTTGGGCGACAGTCTTTTCTACTTGAACAAGAAACTGCAAAGCGAGAAATATATATAAATACAGTATACGAATCGTATGTTATTTGGGTTGACTTACCTATAAGGATAACCCTGCGCCTTGGAACGGAATACGGATAGTAAGAAGGAGAAGAATACGGTTAACAAGACCAAACCGGCGATGGCCATAATGCGATTACGATTGTTTGGTTTCTGTGTGCCCGATTCAATGAGCAGAATCATGCCCAGTACAATCATAGCATCTACAAAGAGGAGGGAAACAGTTAATTAATATTTATCCGAAGTAAACATGTATTGTTCAACGTACTCAAGAACATGACAATGTAGGTCTCCACAACCAGTTGTCCCTGTGAGGAGCCGTGAATGTAGGCGATGCCACCGTTTTGTGTTTTATGCACCAGCGGTGGGCCACGTATGTGATTCCACATCTGGCCGGAGATCATGGCAAAGCAGAAGAACACCGCTACTGCACCCCACAAATTTTTGTTGTACAAAAACTCCAGATTATTACGACGAATATACAGAAAGCTGCCAACCAATGCGGCCAAAGTAATCATAGCTACGGTGCCTGAATAATTTGGTGGCCGAAAAACGCGTATTGATGTGTCCGTGCGTTCAGCAACAAATTTAGCAATCGAATCAGCAGAGAAGCCAACGCGGTGTATATCCATGGTATCGGCACCCTTGGGCTTACCCTTGGCCGGGAAATGCATGAAAACGGGCGCCGTGTTTAATCGCAGCAGTTGAAATACATCGGAGCCCTCATCGAAATCAACGCTGGCAAAGAACAGTTTGTTGGAGTAGATGGGCGAGAACCGATATGAGTTCGCCACAATGGTGAACTCATCGTGCGCATGCCGACAGATCTGGCATTGACGTGACGGCGCCAGCGCCGTTAGCATCACAATCATTGAATAGTTGCGCGGCGTATTTTTCACATATTCACGAAATTTGGCTCCATTGAAGCGCAAAAGTGGCTTCTTCATGTTCATGTCCACCAGGTTCTCTACTTTCTCTGACAGTGACAGACCAGTCTAAAAAAGATCAACATTATTGTTTATATCTGATTTGCCGGCTTTGCTTAGACCGGTAAATGCGGCCTGTTCGTCAGAATCAGAATGACAGTGACGTGGCCAACAGGGCACGGAGCTGTACGCTTTACCTTTTGTTTAGCCTGTGCCGCGACGAGGATCAGGCAGCCTGCGAACACAACAAGCGCGCACAGCAGCGTGTTGCGCAGCAACGTCATTTTGCAGCAATTTTTTCGTTATTTAAAAATTTCACTTATTCAAGAAATAAAAATTTTTTGTAGCGGCGCTGCATGCAGCTGATTGTGAATGGCTGGGTTCTGATGTTGCCAGACTGCTGGTTTTCTTTTTCTTCGATTGTTGTCATTCATTAGCGATGAACATTCACAGACATCGCGTTGCCAAGACGCGTTGTTCGACTACGAATTTTTATTTGTCTTTCTTTATTTTGTTTTACCTTAAGACTTATCCGCAGGCCATGAGCGATGTATTAAAGAACTCACAGGAGCGTTCGCGTAAACGCAGACTTTTGCTAGCTCAAACGGTGAGTGGGCGTCAATTGTGAGGCTTTTTAAATTGTCTTTGTTCGTGCTAAGTTTTTAATATCTTGCAGCTCGGTTTGTCCAGCGTCGATGAGTTAAAAAAAGTGCTGGGCAATGCGGACGATGGCAATAACTATGCTGGTATTGGTGGCAGCCGGCAGCTGAATGCCTCGGGACAGCGAGACGAGGAGGAGGGAGGCAGCGCTTCCTCATCGAAAAAGACTCCAAATGAAATTATTTACAGAGACTCATCGACGTTCTTGAAGGGCACACAGTCTTCCAATCCACACAACGACTACTGCCAGCATTTTGTTGACACCGGCCAAAGGCCACAGAACTTTATACGCGATGTCGGTCTAGCCGATCGCTTCGAGGAGTATCCCAAGTTGCGTGAACTGATCAAGCTAAAGGATAAACTCATTCAGGACACAGCATCAGCGCCCATGTATCTGAAAGCCGATCTCAAAACGCTGGATGTTAAAACGCTAGGTGCCAAGTTTGATGTCATTCTCATTGAACCGCCTCTGGAGGAATATGCTCGAGCAGCACCCGCTGTGGCAACAGTAGGTGGTGCACCGCGAGTCTTCTGGAACTGGGACGAAATACTCAGTAAGTTTGATAGTTAATCAGTTAGATGTATCGGAGTTAATCTAGTGTTTGCAGATCTGGATATTGGTGAGATAGCCGCCCATCGTTCGTTTGTGTTTCTGTGGTGTGGCTCGTCGGAGGGCTTGGATCAGGGACGCAATTGTCTGAAGAAGTGGGGATTTCGAAGATGCGAAGACATCTGTTGGATACGTACCAATATCGATAAGCCGGGCCATTCCAAGCAGGCCATACCGAAGGCTGTTTTCCAGCGCACAAAAGAACACTGCCTGATGGGCATCAAGGGCACCGTACGCCGCTCCAGCGATGGCGATTTTATACACGCTAATGTTGATATTGATTTAATTATATCTGAGGAGGAGGAATTCGGCAGCTTTGAGAAGCCCATCGAAATCTTTCATATCATCGAGCACTTTTGCTTGGGACGTCGGCGCTTGCATGTCTTTGGTCGCGATTCCAGTATCAGGCCGGGCTGGCTGACTGTCGGACCTGAGCTGACTAACTCCAACTTCAATGCCGAGCTATATCAAACGTATTTTGCAGAGGCACCCGCCACCGGTTGCACCAGCCGCATTGAACTGCTGCGTCCAAAGAGTCCGCCACCCAATAGCAAAGTATTGCGTGGTCGTGGACGCGGTTTTCCACGTGGACGTGGCCGACCAAGATAGTAGTATCTACTCCCTAATGCATGTATTTATAGTTCATAAGCGCAAATAATTGTTCACTGGTTGTAGCACCTAAATAATCGGTTAGTTTTCGATACAGTTCTAAGGATTATGGAAAAACGTATTTTTAGAATTCTAATTATCGAGCGATCACTGTACTGTATTGATTAATCGTAAGTTTGAGCAACAACTTATATGTGGGTGTATGTCTTAAATGGCTAGAGTTTAAGCTAAAAATAAACAACTAATGCTGCAGACTAGGATGTTGGTTCAAATGTCGCATATATACGTCCAGCTCATCCTCATCGCTGGAAGCGAGTGGCTCTGGGGCAGCAACATGCGCTGGTGCCTTAGCACAATCATCATCATCATTGTCACTTGACTCAAAGTATGCGTCTTCTTCATCACGTTCGATTTGCTTTAGGTCGTCCAATTGGGTATTGTCATCCACAGCTGAGTAATCGAAATCCATGTCCTGGCCGCTGAGAAAGCGCTCCTTCATTAAGCCTATGAACTCATTGCGCAACAGTTCACGTTCAGCAGGATTATAATACTCGGCTGTGGTTATCTTGCTGATGGGTGTTCCTATTTTGCGGCTTGTGGAGCAGGCCACCGGCTCATCATCATCAAAGCCACCCCATTGCTTGCGACATGCGTCGGGCACTTCACAATCTGTGGTCGGTGGCGTCTCTTGCTGTTCTGTGTTCGTGTCGACTTGCTGTAGCAGTTCATCTCGCTGCTTCTGCTCCAGCGTGTGCATTAATATACCCGAGAAACTTGTATTCCTTACATCATAGCTGTCTCGTAGCTTCTTTTCCTGCTCGGTTAAGTATTGTCCAACTAGCTCCTGATATAGTTCTGGTGCTCGCTGCATCATTTCGTGCTCGCTGAAATATTCACCCTTTTGCAGCAGCTGCTCCATGGCATGATAACGTCGGTTCTTGACGCACACAGATCGTGTGTGTAACTTGCGCTTGAAATCTTCCAGCAGTAGTCGAATGTCTTCAAGACTCTCGTCCGGCTTGATGGGGTCCTGTACGGCCAAGGATTGTAGTTCACTAATTTGTTGCTCGTTGAGATGGCTACCAAAACGGATTAAGAAGTTCTCTCGATTTTTGTGAAACGCTTCCTGCACAATTTGTTCCTTTTCCAGCAAATTGAGTTCGGGATCATCAATTTGTTGTGACTTGAAGACAATTTTACCATTCTCTGCTAGTGCCTTGAATATATCAACGAGTTGAGTTGGTAATTCGGCTGCTTGTGAGCTGTTCTCGCTGTCTGCGATCTCAGTTTGTGTCATTTTAGTAAATTATATACGGTTGTAAACAAATGCTACTTCTTTGTTTAAAACACAGTCACAGGGAATGTGAATCTCTTGAAAACATATCGATACACAGCCATGCCGTTTGCTATTCAACGATAGTTCTGCAACGATCGATACCCGCGTGCCGAGCTATGCAATTGGTTTGTTGTGTGTGTGTGTTTTGTAGGCTTGCGCCAGCTGTTTTGAGATTTTTAGTTATAAACAAGAGCAGTGGCTGATAATCAGTATCGCGCATTCGACATAATTAAGGCTTCACACGAAAAGTATTTATCACTACTTGCGGCTCTACCCGCGACTTTCCACCGTGGTGTAATCGCAAACGATGACTAACATACAAACTGTCGTAAAAAAACGTAAAAGTCCAAATCTTGCATTCGTGTGCCAAAACTAAAAACACAAAGGCAAGATATCATGTCGGACATTGATTGGAATTTCACATGGAACTGGACACAATTCTGTCCAACGGGCCTTAAGCCATTTGCCAACGACACCAACGATCTGTTGCCCTGCTTCCAAAAGACTCTGCTTCAGCTGCCTGTCTACACAATCTTTGCAATAGTTTCCGCCTACAATTTTGGGGATCACAGACAACAAATAACTCGCAATGCTCTCCAATTGCAATTGTTGTCATTGCGTACCGTTTTCAGTATTATATTGGCAATATTGCCAGTATCCAAGATATTTGTATTCCATCGTGCAGGCATCGATTTACACGCTGTCGATGTACTTGTCGTCTGCGCCGAGTGCCTTATGTGGGTAGTTCATTGCGGTAAGTGGTTTGTTTATAGTAATCTTATATATTCTCTTTGTATTACATTAATTACGTATTATTTGTAGGATACCTTTTAACAGCTCGTCACTATGGAATGCTGAGCCATCGAGGTGGCTTATTTATGAAGGTCTTGTGGTTGACGGTGGTGGTGTTGGATGGAGTTTGGTTGCGTACAAGTCGTCACTTTGAGTGGTGGCCCTGGAGTCTTGCAACATTGCTGTGTGATCTTTGCTATGGAGTCACACTAATACCTAAAGGGAATGCCATTTTGTCCTCCACAACGGCTGTGAATCGCGAGCGGGAACAGGAGGCATTGCTTTCAAATCGATATACCTATTTTCACTTTGAGCTGAATGAAGCGCTTCTTGGCCATGCCCAAGACGAAGCTAATTGGGCGTCACGTTTCTTCTTCCACTGGGTACAGCCGTTGATCAACAAAGGTGTTGCAGGCAAATTGCGACGCATTGAGGATCTGTTTGATTTGCCCGATGCACTGAACATAACAAGATTAAGTGAGCGATTGCATCTGGCTTTGTCGCAAACGCAAAGTTTATTTCGTGCACTGCACAAATGCTTTGGATTGGAGTTCTATTTAATTGGATTGTTGCGTCTGGTGGCGGATATAAGCAGCTTTGCTGGTCCTCTGCTGCTTGGTGGTCTGCTGCAGCAGGATACTGGAAAGGACAGTCCACAGGATAATCGTGCCTATTATTACGCTCTCGGTTTATTTGGCAGCACTTTGCTGTCGGCCTTCTGTGGCTGCCATTTCGATTGGCGCATGGCAATGGTTAGCATGAAGATGCGCGCTGGCGTCGTCAATAGCATCTACCGAAAAGCACTTGAAGCGCGCGGTGTACGTGAATCTCGACCGGATATGTTAAACCTGATGTCCACAGATGCGGATCGCATTGTCAATTCATGCATAAGCTTTCATTTTTTTTGGAGCATACCATTCAAATTGTTTACCACATTGTATCTGCTTTATCTGCAGCTGGGCGCAGCGTTTTTGGCTGGCGTCGTCTTTGCTGTACTACTAATACCCATTAATCGCTGGCTGGCCAAACGTATTGGCATCTATTCCACGGGCCTTATGACTGCAAAAGACGCACGTTTGTCTGCCACAACGGAGACAATGCAGGGCGCAAAGCAGATCAAAACCAATGCCTGGGAATCGATATTCATAACAAAAATCCGTCAGTTGCGTCAAGTGGAATTGAAGTTTCTGTCGAAACGCAAGTATTTGGATGCCATGTGTGTTTATTTCTGGGCAACGACACCAGTACTAATGTGCCTGCTCACTTTTGGCATGTCCGTGCTTCTGGGCAATCCGTTGATTGCCTCAACGACATACACGAGTGTTGCATTGCTGTATATGCTCATCGGACCGCTGAACGCTTTCCCCTGGGTTCTCAATGGACTTATCGAGGCGTGGGTTTCACTGCGCCGCGTTCAACAGATGATGGATGTGCCCAATTTGGATTATTCCAGCTACTATAATCCCATTATGCGCTCAACGGCTACCACAGCCGATGCCGTACCCAGTGTGCTGCAGATAAAGTCAGCACATTTTATTCACGATTCGGAAAACAAGGGAAGCGACAGTAGCTTCTCAACAACAACAACGACTGCATCGCAGTTCCGTTTGAGTGACATCAATGTGGACATTAAGGCCGGACAGCTGATCTGTATTGAAGGTCCTGTTGGTGGGGGCAAAAGCACCTTTCTCACTGCCATCATTGCCGGGCTGCAGTGTCTCGATGGTGAGGTGTGTGTCCAGGAGCTAACCACAGGCTTTGGCTATGTACCACAATCGCCATGGCTACAACGTGCCACTATTCGTGACAACATTGTGTGGGGCGGCCACTTCGATGAGCAATGGTACAAAACAGTGCTCCATGCTTGTGCTCTCAACGATGACATACGCAGCCTTGGTGGCGATCTTATTGGTGTTGGCGAGAATGGACGCACTCTATCGGGCGGACAGCGTGCACGTGTTGCTTTGGCTCGTGCCGTCTACCAGGATAAAAAGGGTGAGTGAAAAATCGAAAAATCATCAATGAATTAGCATTTATTTCTTTATATTAACTTTCTTAGTATATCTGTTGGATGATGTGCTCTCTGCACTGGACGCACACGTTTCCAAGCACATTGTTCGCCACTGTTTGCTTGGCCTGCTGAAGCAAAAGACTCGAATTGTGGTAACACGAAGTACGCAACTTTTCTTCCATGCCAATCAAATACTTCATGTCAAGGATGGCAAATTGCGGCCCAGCGATTACATGACCGAGAGCATTGATCTGAGTGAGGAAGATGAGAATGAGCAGATGCCAAGTGATGTGCAAGCATTGCTGTCCAACAATGCGCCAACTGATGATGAGGATAAAAGTAGTGTTGATAGTCTTTTGCTGGAGGAGTCACGTGAATTTGGACATCTGTCGGGCAATGTGTTTGCCTGCTATTGGCGTGCTGTGAGTGCTCCGCTGGCTTTTACAGTGCTGCTTTTTGTGATCCTTATGCAGCTGACGCGCAATCTGAGCGACGCCTGGTTGGCTCACTGGGTGACCGAAACGACTCTCGACATCCACACAAATGATACTTCGCTAGAGCATCAGCTCATTCGACCTGGACTTGCTGGGAATGAAACGAATGCTCATACAATTGGCTTTTATTTGGGCATCTTTGCTGGACTTGCAGTTACCAATTCTCTAGTGACTCTCACGCGTGCCTTTCTCTTTGCTTACGCAGGCATTAAAGCGGCCATCTTTATGCATGAGAAGCTCCTCAAGCGGGTAATGTTTGTAAGTAAACAATCACGTAATCTAACTTTTGCACATTTATTTTCCATCGATTACTTTGCAGGCCAAGTTCAATTTCTTTGATGTAACCTCAGTTGGTCGCATCCTGAATCGCTTCTCATCGGACACAAACACAGTGGATGATTCGTTGCCATTCATACTGAATATATTGCTGGCCCAACTCGCCGGTCTAGTGGGCGCACTGTGTGTCAGCCTGTATGCCATGCCTTGGCTGATGTTGGTCATTGTGCCAATGGTGCCGATCTATTTGAATCTGCAACAACGCTATCGTCATGCTTCGCGGGATATTAAACGCTTGTCGAGCAATGCAATGTCGCCACTTTATACGCACTTCACGGAAACGCTGCAGGGATTGTCGACGATACGCAGTATGCGTGCAAGTGCACGGTTTCAGCGCGACTTTCAAGCCAAACTGGAGGAAAGCACGAAGGCACAGTTGTCAGCATCAGCGGCCCAACAATGGCTATCGTTGCGCCTGCAGCTACTTGGTTCCTTGCTGGTGGGTGGCGCTGGTTTGTTGGCAGCCATAACTGCATCGCATACGACCAATCCTGGCCTGGTGGGTCTCTGCATCTCGTATGCCTTGTCCATAACCGGTCAGCTGGGTGATCTTTTGCATGCTGTTGCTGAAACCGAACAAGAACTGGTCGCAGTGGAGCGTGTGGATCAATATCTGCAGTTGGAGCCCGAAGAGAATTCCGAGGGCAGTGCAGATCCACCCTTTGGCTGGCCCACACAGGGTGTTCTCAAATTTAAGAACGTGCAACTCAGCTATCGGGAACATTTGCCGCCAGCATTGCGAGGCATAAGTTTTGAAACGGAAGCTTTTGAGCGCATTGGCATCGTTGGACGCACTGGAGCTGGCAAGAGCTCAGTGCTGGCTGCCTTACTGCGTGTTGCACCCCTATCCCATGGCGATATCTATCTCGATCAGATGAATCTTAAGACATTGCAGCTAAATCTGTTGCGCGAACGCATTGGCGTCATTACCCAGGAGCCCTTCCTCTTTGAGGGTGTGTTTTAATTCGATGTCATTGATTAGAAATGATATTGTAACCCATCTCGTTTTGCATTTTCAGGCACCGTGCGTGAAAATCTGGATCCTAGTCACCGGTTCTATGACTCAGAGATTTGGCATGCCATCAAAAACTCAGCGGCAGCCACGCTACTAGTACAGCAACTTGGCGGTCTTGATGGGCCTATCGAGCGGGCTGGCAACAATTTGTCGGCCGGGCAAAGGCAATTGCTGTGCTTGGCCCGGGCGCTGCTCAAGAATGCAAAGGTTGTTTGCATTGACGAGGGCACTTCCTCGCTGGATGACGAGTCGGATCTGTGTATGCAGCAGGCACTGCGAAATGCCTTCAAAAGTTGCACACTAATTTTCATTGCACATCGGCTGCGCGGATTGCAGGCCATGGATCGCATAATTGTGCTGGACGATGGTAGAATTTGCGAGCAGGGCAAGCCACAAGATTTGGCTAACGATGGCGGCTCACTGTTCCATGGCATGCTGATGGCGCAGGATATCAGTGTGGAGGACTTTGCTAGAACTAATTAGCTTATGTATTGGAATAATTGTATTCCCATTTCGATTTGTATATTTATTGTATTTTCATTCTTTTTATGCTAGATAATAGTTTTTATGTTTTATGTATAAGCCAAATATAATACACAATTTTATATATTTAACAGATCATACACAAAATATTTAATTACATTGGTTTTGATTAACTGTTTTGTTTTTTTGGTTACTATATTTGTGTATCTCAATCATCTGCATGCTTTTATGATTCACTTGCAGCACACGCAAGCAGCATTTTTAATTTATGAAAAAATTTGTTTTCATGTACAAACAAATGTATATGTGACTGTGATTTCAACTTTAAGAGTGTGATATGGTTTTTGTAAAACTTTCATTAAAATATTTGTGATCGAAATGTGAAAATCGTCAGTCAAACATTATTCTAAATTGATTATTATATTCACAAGATTTAAGCTGTGATTTAAAGGAACTGTACGTTGGTTAGTGTAGGTTTGTCGATGTGCAAGTTGATTATAGGACTTATTCTTGCTGTGTTTGTGTGTGTGTGTGTATGTGTGTGTGTTTTTTTTTTTTTTTTTCATGGAACGCCATGAAGGGTGTGAATCTTCGGTGTGTGTGTGTGTGTGTGTGTGCTTGTTCAAATGAGCATTAGATTATTTAATATTTATATGTAGCTGAAAAGCATCTCGCCAGGCTTTCCAGTAATATGCTGATTGAAATGGGTATCAAAGGGCGGCTTTGCCAGCATGCTTATGATAGAGCGTTCATAGAGCGCTGTATAAAGACGCAAATCCATGTTGGTATAAACCTGTCAAAAGCGAAATATATATGAGTAAAGAGACAACAAATAAGCACCTTTGCAGAAGTATTAAAAAATACAAAGGCATTAAATATTAATATTATTAGGATGTGTTATGTACAATGAGTAAAGTGGGGAATGTTATTAGATAGTGCCTGTTAAACTTATTAGTTGTTTAACATTTAGTATATGAGATTAGTGCCCGATGAGACCAGTGATTAGTCCATTTAATGGCAAACTCATAAAAATACCTTGCAATTTAAACGCAATCCGCCAGCTAAAAACGCAGCAAAAAATTATATAGAATAATTGTATACACATTTTTTGTTTTGTGTTTATGTTGAGATTTGTTGATCACGTTGTTGTTTTAGTACCTCGAGATCTTTGCTAATCACGTATACGATGCGCCTCAAGTCGTGTATAGCCTGATTAATATGCGCATAGGTAGCACTCTCACACTTCAGGACAATGGTACGCACATCAATAAAGTCCGACTGGCAACGATCAAAGAATTCCCGATACTGTAATACAATAGAGTCAATAAAGCTTAAATTTTGAAACTATCAACATATGTAACTTACATAGTTGCGTGTAAACTGCTTGTTAAAGAATTTATCGATAGTCGTCAGTTGACGAATATGTCCGCTAAGCTTGTACAAAAGCAGGCCCATTTCGCAAGTACTATTGGGCATGATAGGATTTGGTCTATACTGTGTATTCATTCCGGTTTCAAGGTGATTGGTTTCGATTAAGTTTTGAATGTTGTTATTAATTGTGGCGATATTGGGCACTAAAGCTGGTAGCGAAGGTTGCGATGGTGGCGTTAATGATTGCTCCATTAGAACCTCATCCTTTTTGAGAGGCGTATAGGTGCCGGTTTTAAGATATGTCCCATTTGCATTAACACTACGTTGTGCTTCTTCCGAATTCTTAACCATGGTATATATATACTTCAAATCGTTGTTACCGTTTGGCATACCATCTGCTTTTGTTTCTGGCTCCTCCTGTTGCCCGATCTTCTGGCTAGTCTTGTAGGGTGTGCTGTGGGCGCTAGGGCCAAGTGGGTTAGTATCTGCGGCATTATTAATGGAATTGGTATCACTGCTATTCTCATTCGCGTCACAATTATTCTGTTCATTGTTATTTTGTTCATTATTATTTTGTTCATTGTTGTTCGAGAAGCTGTTTTTTTGCTTCTGCAGCAATAAGTCAAGATTGGTAAATGCCAATACGATATAATATATCAAATTCAAGGTGCTCATCTGCCACAAATCGAAGGCAGTAATAAAACCAATCGGAAACTCATCCTTGATTTTATTCAAAGCAGCTGGCGTATTATAAAAATAGCCCTTGAGTATAATCCAACAGTGAACGATACGTGTGAACACAAATATGAAATCCTTGACGGCCCAAGCAATGCCCTGAGAATTAATGTTGGGCAACACACTATTCGGACGCACCAGATCCTGTTTGAGACGGCCACATAAGGTGTCCACCTTCTTGAAGCAGGGACGCTGGTGATTTAAAACTGCCACGCGTTCGGCAATATCGGTGCCCATCAACGCAACTTGTGTAAAGTCTGTGAGTCGCTCCTCAGGCAGTATCAGCTCCGAATTACGACGCCCGTTCTGCTGTACTGCAGGAATTTTAGCACTGGAAAACAATTGCGGATTGTACACAAACTTGCTGCTATAAAAAGTAATATATGGTTATGTGATTAATAATAGAATTTTTAATGCATTTTCTTCATTTACTTGATATCGGTATTTGTAGCCTGATGCTTCTTTTCCACAGCAAAATCGGTTTGGGTTGCTGCTTCACAGCTGCGCTTAACAATCGCATGCGTCTGGGTAGACCTATCCTTGTTTGGTTCACGACGTTGCTGCGACTGTTGTTGGTACTGATAATGCTGGTGTTGCTGGTACTGTTGCTGGTGCTGATACGGTCCATAATAGCCACCATGCATGCTGGCTTGTTGCAAAAATGCATGGCCATCGCCAATTATTGCAGCTATAAAATAATATAATCAAAAAACAGTGCTCGAGATCGCTACCGACTTGCTAAAAGAGATACTACCCTATAACCAGATTTGATCCTAAATATGTATAAACTTGAGGAAATCAGTTTTTTCATTTTTAACTTATAGCTAATTGTAAACTAAAATATCTAATAGCAAATTGGGCGATATAGTCAATGTTAAAACGAGTTTTTGGCAAAAGTTTGTTTTACTATGCGGTTTAGAAATATTGCAATGCACCATGACATAACCATTATTATTCAGTATTAATTTTTGTATCACATATTTTTCTGAAATGAATTGGCTGAAAAATATTTGGTTTAGATGCAACCAAGGTACGTACATATGTACATAAAAATGGTTTTCAAAATGGCCGACAACCGTTACACGAGTGTAAAAATTTTTGCTTGAAACGATACGCATACTTTCGCAAACATGAACATGAAAAAAAACTTAAACGACTGCGATTACTTACCCGAGCTGGCTCCATAATACTGAACATGATCCCTGTTCGGTGTTAATGGATAACGTGGCATGCATGCACGTGGCGAACGTGGTGCTGGAGCCTGGCCACCATAAAACGGAGCGCTTGGAAATGGGGGGCGCACCTGCACCGGCGACATGCACATTGAAAATGAACTTTGCGACACATGCGACTCCTGCACAATGTACGCCGTTTGAGAGCGATCCATGTAAGTGCTATGATGGTACATTAGTTGCTGACGAGCCTCAAGCGCGATCAGTGGCAAACGGTACACGGGTGAATGGGTGTTCATAATTTAATATCCTCAGACGAAAACGAAAAAAAAAACTATCCGAAACAAAAATAACGAAAAAAGAATGAAAGTGAAAAACACGATAAAGAAAATATTACGCTTAAGTTTAGCTTTTTGTCGGCTTTTCCACTTAAAAATTTGTTTAATTGTATATTGGCTGCGTGCACATATAATATTAAGTTTAACAAATACCTTTAGAAATAAAAGTTTCACCGCAACTAAAAGTAGAGTTGCTTGCCTGGAAGTCGGATCGAAAAGGAGACTTAAAACGAGCAAAAGCAAAGCGATGGCGCAACGTACATTTTTCCAGAGATGTGCGCAAAATCGTGCTGAGGACGATTAAGCATTTGTCATCGATAGGTTAAAAAGGGTATTTTGAGTAAACTTGTTAATAAAAAAATGCGCTATATTCTAAAAATAAATATGATTTAAAACTCAAAATGGATGTAAAAATTTGCTTTAATTTATATACAAACTTGTCACTGCCTATTTCAGATTTAAAACTATCGGCATAATTTATATACTAAAATGCGTCGTTCACACATTTAAAACTATAATGTTGTTGCTCAGCACTGATAGCTAAGTCGCCAAACCGATAGTCATTTTATTGTACGCCCTCATAATTCGATAGTTATTACCAGACTACTGTGAATGAAGTTAAGAAAATCTTTGCTATTATGAGCATTAAAAAAAGAAGAAGCACTTGCACTAAAAACATATGCTTGAATAAATATAAGTAATCAAAATGACAGAAGAAGCGAATTTCACTGAGCAAATCGTAAACAATAGCAATAAAACAAATGTGCGCTGCCAGTTTTGCAATAGTTTAATGCTAAAAGCAAAGGAAGCCACCTACTGCGAGCACGATGTAAGTTATTTGACAATGACTAAACTTTTTGTAATGCTCGTCAAGTTATTTTAGGTAGATGTGCCGCTAATGGTACAAAAAAAAGATAGTCAAGCCGATGCGTTTACCACAGAGACGCTACGTAATTTTTGGCTGGTCGCAGATATGATGACATTCGAGAACATCGGTTTCTCCCACACCGTCGATGGACGCAAGTTTCTTGTCTGCGCCGACTGTGAACGTGGTCCGGTTGGTTACCACGAGTTGGCCAGCAACCGCTGCTACCTCGCTTTAAAACGTGTGGTGCACGCAGATGCCTAAAGGAACCAGCGAGATAATCCTGTTCAAAATACATGCACTGCCCACCACCGCCTCAAGTCGGTTAGTCTGATGTCGAAAAGCGTTAACAATTGTATTTAGCAAATGGAATAGTTTTCCATTCAAAACAAAAAAAATAGCAGATACTGTGGTCGTTTTATATAGTTTTGAATAACTTATTAATCTGCCATTATCTTTGATTGAATTGTCGATGGAGCGATCAATGTATTTTGTATAATACTTTAAGTGTAATTCCAATGCTAGCTCATAATCTAAATGTCAAGAATTGTATTTTTATAGTTTTTTTTTTAATAATATTTATTGTTTCTTCAATCAAACATTTTAAAATTGTATTGCATTCAAGAGGATGATTCTTAACTTAAGACTGTCACTATATAAATTTAATGTCTTACAATTCCAACTAAAAATAATGCTTTGTGGGGCTTCAAATCTACAACGTTTTTTTTTTTTGTGTTTTCTACAGCGTATGGCTTTTTCGCACTGCTTCAGATTCCGAGCGCTTCTCTGTGCGTAAAGTTGATAGTTGGTTTCATATTCAAAACGTTTTATATATGTATACATATATATTTTTTTTATTTTGGCAGTTGGTTACAACGAGTGTGCTTTGATTTTCCGAGTGCAGTTTTTAATTTTTGGGGCGTGTTTGTTGCTTGGCCTCGGGGATGTCCTTCAAGCGTGTTTAACTTAAATCTAGATGTTTTTTTTTATTTATTTTTTTCATTTTATTGGGCAGGGTAGGAAATTTGATTTTGTGACATTTATATTATTTTCTTGTTATATCATATTAGAAAATTAAGAAATCGTTTTACTATTTATATATGCAATTGTTAAGCACTTTTGCTCATTTTTAAATACATTTTGTTAAGCTTTGGTTTTTTATTATAAAATTCAAAATGAGAAATTTAAACAAAATGTTATAACATTCATTATTTTATGTATGAACTACTAAGTTTCTGGTTTATTTTATATTTTTACCCCTGGTTACAACATTTTTTTTTTATCAACCAACTTTTTATATATTGGGGCTTTGAATACTTTTTTTTAGCTGCGGTAGGTTTTTATTATAATACTTTTATGTTATTCGAACTTCGAAGTATGATTTTTATTGGCTAATTGTTTGATAGAGTCACATTTATGTACTTCAATATACAATCAAAGATTTGTATATATTTTTGGTTTGTTTTTATAAAGCTTTTGACATTTAGATACTGTAGAAAAAACAGAACTGCAAGAGAGAAAAGTAATGAAAATGGGTTTTCAAAATAATTTGTATATGTCATTCTTACCAGAGCCTGACTGTAGCAGCTGAATTGTGTTGAAAGTTTTTGTTGTGGGAATAAATCAGCTGATAGCTTAACAGAAAATGAAATATAAACAGAAAAAAAACACGCAATTATACTAATTAATTAAAATGAAGATAACAACTAAAGCATCGCACCAATTGGCGTTTTTTTTTGGTTTTTGTTTTGGTTTTGTTCGTTTGGTATTGTTGTTTTGTTTTGCTTAACGCTGAAGCCATTTGAAGGCGCCCAGAAGAAGACCAACTGTAGCCAGCAGACCAAAGGTCGAGATGCCACTTAAAGCAGCAGCGCCATTGCAATTGTCCGTGGCGCATGAGCAGACCACCTGTCGTCCACCAAAGCCGGCACGCTGATAACAATAATTGGTCGATGTTTGGTTCTGGAAACCGCAGGTGCGTATAACACGGCTATCTGGCGGCACTGTAAACGATACAAATAAAAGAAGCTTGAAGTGCTTTTTGTGAAGAAATCGGTATTAAAATTCTATACTCACGGCCATTCACTGAGAACTCAATAATTTGTGTGATCTTGCGACAATAGGTGGGCAATCCTTTGCCACGCGTCGAATACTCCTCCTGGCAGTCCTTGAGCAAATTATCTGGCGGTATGTCCAGCGCACAATTGGCATCTTTATGACTGTTGCACACAAAACACTTGATGGCAACGCCTGCATAAAAAAATACATAATAATAATTTGCATTAGCAACTATATAATAATAACAATAATAAAAACTTGGTTTCCTGTCTAATCTGGCCCATAATTGGCCACAAAAGAGCTGTAGTCAACTAAGAATGTTCTCCATTTAAATAGGCTTAACCTTAATTGTTAAACAACAATGAGAATGGAGGCAAGTGTAAACAAATATTAGAACGATGCATTAAGCTTAAAGATTTAGATTGAGACGTTGACATAGAGCTAAATTGAATTTAAGGTCGTTCGCGACACGAGATTCGCATTATTTCATTTCAGGTCATGCATAAATTTAATACGATCGTAGTTCCAAGAAATAAGATAGAAACAATTTTTTTTTATACTTTAACTTAAATAAGTTTAAGAAATGTTTGTATAGTTGTTCCCAATTCCCAAAATTTCCATGCATTATGGATTATGCAATTGAAATGTGCTAAAAATGACACATTGCATTTAAAAATCAATCGGCCTCAGGATAGTAGCGACGCCTCCATTAGTGTCTGGCTGTTAAGCCTCTTGAGAGTGCCAGCCGCTAATAACAAGTAATCTCCTTTGTCACAGCTTCAGCTACATCATCATCTCAGCATTGTGTTAATGAACGGCAATAGCTCGCTGCTCGATTTTTTCGCCACCGTCCATCCGCCCCACCTTTTCCAGCCAGTTAGCCACCAAAGTGGGTTACATAAGTCAGACAAAAGTGCTGCCGGCATTGTTTCATTTTTTGGAGTACCCCAAGCCAAACAATGGAGTAAAAAAAGTAAAAAAGCCTGCATCAACCAAAGACTTAGAAGAAGTGCATTGACTTTAGGTATTTTTGAACATTTAGAAACCTTTTTTAACATATGATTAATAAGCTTATTTGTATCTTAAAAATGTTTAGTTTTATTTGATAACAATTCGGAATTTATTTTTATTGATTCAGAATCTGAACCAACTGTATGTTTAATACAAGTTAAGAACTTGATTCCAGTCAATTTAAATATATATGGAACGATACAGTTTTATCAACAACGTTGTCCAATTCTGTCTAATATATGACTTTAAATTGTATTGATTGCTTTTCCACATTAATTGATAGACATATAATATAGACAGACTTTTGAATATTCAGGCAAGCTATAATCGTTTTCATATTTTTCTAAGGAGTCGTATTTGTGTTGCAATTGGGACCCATGTATGCTCACCGAGTGAAAGGAGGGCATATATACAAATAGTGCAAAAGTGCGCATGTCCTACATTCCCATACACACATATTCACGCACAAACACACACACTCAAACGCACAAATCATCCAGTTAACAGGCAGGAAAAGAACGAAATGAGAAAAATGAAAAGGGCTCGAGATGCGCTTAGTTAGATTTCGCACATTTTATAGTAAATTTATGCCAAGCATAAAATGGGATGATAAGCAAAGAATAATTAAAATATTAGCTTTCAGTAGATAATCGAGTTTTATCGAGCTGAGAAAAATATATGAATATATTGTAAGAACTAAAGAGATGCTTGCCTGACCATTTAGAATAATTATTATTAGAGTAGGAATGCTAGAAAACTTTTTTACTTTAAATGAAAACTGCTCTAATAAGGATATTTATAAAATATCAATGATCAATAAAATGCATTATTGAGTGCATGGTAATATTTTGCATTATATTTAAAGGTTTTTATCTTAGCTTAAGATATACTACATGTTACTTTTTCAGTCCTGAAACTCAAAATTGCGTTTGGGCACTTAGCCAGCTGGATTAACTCCCAATGACATATTTAGCTGGACAAAAAGGCGCCATTGCAGCCGGCTCTGAAGAATGGCGACAAATTGACTCGCTCTCTTTCGCTCTTCAAGTTGTACACGCCCTACTCCTTCCCATTCCTCTCTCTCTCTCTCTCTCCACCGCGCGCTACAGCTGTGACTTCCACTCTGCGTTTGCTCCTCGGCGTTCCATCGTACGCATTATGTAATCGTAATCGCACTAGCAGATTTCGGTTATTCTTTTTTTTTTTTTTGTTTGTTAAGCTTGAGCAATTGGAAAGAAATAGTGGGGAGCGACGGAGGAACAACTATGTGTGTGTGTGTGTGGGGTTTTATTATTTTTTTTTGTTTTATTTGCTTTGATTTACCTTGCTGCACGGCAATTGCCAAAATTAGCGCGCTAATCACATAGATGTACTGCATTTTACTTAAATTGAATAATATGATTTTACCCAACACTTCTTTATTTTTATTTTATATTCTAGCAAATAGATGCTTGGTATTCAGTTTTTAGATTAATTTGGTATCCAGCGCACTTGAAAATTTATTTTATATTGTGTGTTTTTTTTTCTGTCTTTTTGGTTCTATTTTTTGCAAGCGAAAACGGTTCACGGCAAACGGACCGAAAGGTATACGAGGAACGTCACAGCGACAACAAGCGACAACTGGAACTGAAACTAAAGACGCAGCTTGCACGACAAATGTGCCACGAATGAGCTGAATGAGCCACTCACTCGGTCAAATCACACATTTGTTTTTCCCAGCAAACCAAGCAATTCAGCGCTAAATGCCCATGCGACAAGCTTTTATCTTTAAGCTTTTGTGAGAGATGCTTTAATAGTCCTTGCTCATTCTCTCTCTCTCTCTCTCTCTCGCCAGGATATGTCAGTGAGGGTTGCCAGAAAGTTTCGTTTGTGGTGAAAATATTTTACTCAAATACTCAGAAAATAAATCATTAGTTTGTTTCGGGGAATAAAACTTAAGATCATCTTTAGTTTGGGTTCACAATTCTGATATCTGCATAAATATTTAGTAATTTGTAAAAGTTTTCTGTATGGAATTCGATTTAAAAAAATCAATTCTCCGCCCATAAAAGCAATTTTAATTACGTATTACTATTCTTAACCCTCGCCACCAAACCAGACAATTATTAATAAAGTCAGACGTAAAATTCCGTTAGGGTTGTGCGGCATGTTTAAGTAGTTCCAGTATTCACTGGTGGCACACAAATCTGTCCAACATATTAATTAAGCTTAATCGTAAGTTTCCTTTTGCCTATCAACTCACCGAGTTGTCGACTCGCTGCCCAATTGAATTAAGCTATAGTTTTCTATATATATATACAGATTTCTTATACTTTATTTTTGCGATTCTGCGTCGCTTTTGTGTCACAATCAGCGTAAAATTTGCAGACCCTCGATTCCAGTTTCTAGATTCTCAGTCTCACAAAATTATATCTTAATCTCAAGCATAGTGCCTTGCCCTTTTTGTTGTTGTTGTTGTTGTTCATCTGTCTCGCTCGCACATGCATACTGTATCCAAATTTGTCTTCAATTGATTTCATTACCACTTTCATTTGACGAGGCTTCTCTATAAATAGATCGGGCAACTCAAGGGTTAAAGTACGCACAAATTGTTTCAAATTGACGGATTAAGCATACGATACGTTCGCCCAGCTTAAAGCATTTTAAAGCTTATGAGCTGCATTCACTAAAAGCTTTTCGAAGACACCAAAATACTGGTCCGAATAGGGGCACAAATAAATTCCCATTATTATTCAAAATGATGTCATCTATGCTTAATGTTTTTTTTTTTGCCCCATTTGAAGGGGACCCCAATACAATATTGCTGCTTATTAATGTTAAAAATTAGGTCTATGGCAACTCACATTTTTTTGCTCTTATTTTGCTCATTATCTTGAAAGATGTGGTAGAAAGGAAGGCAGGGGTAAAAGGGAGGCGTGTTTAAAACCAGTAAATTAATTCAAAGCAAACCTGTTTTAGACAAACATTAATTTATACACATAAATAAAGCATTCTACAAAATATTCTGCATTAAAGTAAAATAGTATTTATTACTAAACCGAGGCATACTTTTTTCAAGAATGAAAAATCGCGAATTGAGATTAAAGATTTTTTTAACATGATTTTTATAATTTTTCTATCAAGATTTACACTTTTGTGTTCATTGATAATTATTTCCATCAGTGTCTTTACATTTAAATAAAACGATATGAATTTGTGTTTAATTACGCACACATTAACATCATATTAAGAAGCTTTAGCGTGTCTGGGTTTAGGGAAGCTGATCTGATCAGCTGTTTTCATTCGCGATTCGAACTCATCTTAAGTCAAAAGTTGCTGAGAATTTTAAATTGAGATTTTGTTTTAAAAATATCGTTGACCCAGCTGGATGTATCTCAGTACATCATAAGCTCAAAAGAAATTAAAAGACAGGAAAAACTTGGAATAATAGAAGACGAAAAACACAAAATTTATGTAAGTAGAAATTTGGTTTAAAAAAATTACAATAAGAAAATTATTTAACAAAACATAAAAGATCTAATCGACTATTCAGAGCTAACTTTTAAAATAAATCGAGTGAGTTTTGCAATTCGATTTTTCATTTACTTCTTTACCTTCAAAAATAAAAACCTTTAATGGTCTTTAGGTAACTGGCTAAAAAGCTTTGTATTACCTTCTGGGTAAATGTCAAAGAATGTATTTATGTTAAACCTGCCTATTTTATGTTAGTGTATCGATATATTGTAAGATAGTATCTAAGTACCGATGTTAGTTTTAAGTGTTAAGTTTTTAAGTGTTAAGTGTGGTTTGGCCACACTTAACTGATCTCGCTCTCTTTTCCGGATCCTGATGTCAAGCTCACGCAATTGTGTGAAACCAAGAAAAGAAACATTAATTTTAAATATAATCGTTTTACGAACAAATAGAAAGTTTACACACCTAAAATTAGCTTAAGCCGACAACTAAAGTCACGAACCGTCAAATGTTGAGTACATATTAATTTCATTTAATTTTGCACAAAGTCTCGCTTAATAACATTAAGCAACCCTCAAGAAAATCATACATTCATATACACTGAGAAAAATCATGATGTATTATGAAGTATTCCTTTATCATCACAAAATTTAATTCAAGAATGTAGCCAGACAATTGCCTTAATTTTTTAAGTGCCTTAATAATCAGACTTAATTTTATAATATATATTTACTCTTGAGTAAACAATATTTTTGCAGTATTTTTGTATTTTCGAGAAATCTGGCACAAAACTGCTGATGCATGAATATTTTATAGCTCAAAGCAAGTATAGAGCGTTGCACTCGAATGCAAGAAACGATTTCCACCTTCCTCTATCAGAGTATAAAGTAAAAGCCCGAAAAGGCGAAATACGACTTGAACTTCGCTTGATAAGCAGCCCCCCGAAAACGGTTTCACACTCAATTTTATTGTTGTGCACATTGAGCTGTTGGCCGAGTGTAAGCGGAGAAGCAAGAATCTCGATTTAGCTTAGCTGGATGAAACCAAAGTGGTTGAGTTTTGGTAGCCATATACCAGTTTCAACTAAATTGACCACTGATAACAAAACTGTTTAGCTGTGCGTCTTTCTATCACCGGAACTCAAATCATATCAAAAACACACCGACATCGAACCACAATAACAAAAACAACAATAGCAACAATTATAAACATATACATTAAATAATAAGATAAGCAAACGAATGCGTTGCGCATGTTTAGTTTGAAGCAAAAGGGGGGCGGTGTTCACATTGCCGTTGATTCTTGTATTTCCTCTGAACAGATTCAATCTCATGATCATTCGGATATTGAGTTCATATGTGTTAAAATATTATTTAGTGATTTTAATTTGCCACATGTTGTATGGTCTGCGAATGACACCTCTTCAGCGCAATTACCGGCAACTTCTGATGATTTTATTGATGGCCTTCTAGTGTTATGCCTATCACAAGTTAACAGGGTGCATAACTGTCGAAATAAGATGTTAGATTTGATATTTGTTTCTGAGTCTGATTGTAGTAATGTTAGTAGAGTACACCCTTTAGTGCTTCCCGAAGATACCTACCATCCAACCTTAGAACTTTCCTTCGAGCTTCTTAACCTTAGACCAGCATAACATAAGCAAACGAATGCGTTGCGCATGTTTAGATTGAAGCAAAATCAATGCACTTATAAAAGGGCTTATGATAGGCATCAAACTTTAACAATAGTAAAAGTTTTTTATTTGGTTTTAATAACCGCTTTAAAGCGGCTTTTATAAATTACAAGTGCTTAATTTTCAGTTACAACTAAACTAAAGCATGCTATATTAATAAAGCTAATCATTGCAGCGACACTGACAAAAAATAAATAAAATCAAACATTTGAAAGCACAAATAATAAAAAAAAAATATTTTGTTAAGGTAACCAGAATAAATAAAGAAAGGAGAATTATGTCTTAGATCGAAATATGATCTTTGACTCATGTTGAATACAATTTAAAGCAAATATATTATAAATTTGAGCAATGTTTTGGCTATCTTTCTTATACCGCTTTGTTCAGTGCACGTACAAGTACAAACCCAATTCCGTTCACACGCATCCCCACACAGCAACGATCAAGTGACGGAAGTTTTTCAATAGCTTCATTCGAGAACTGTCCTCTCTGATGCTGCTGCTGCTGTCAATGCCATTCTCTCTCTTTTACACATACTCTCGCTCACACACACACACACACACACACACACACACACACACACAGACAGTTTAATCTGAGCGCGCTCAGCTGCTTCTTTAGCTCGCGTTTGCAGTTTTCCCAAATCAATCTGTTTTGAAAAACTCGAAGCTAGTTTTCAGATTCATATTGACGGTGCGCGCGTCAAGTTGTCTTCCCAAGATCGTCTCATTAAATAAACATTTTTTGTGAGTTTCAGCTTTTTTACAAGTGATTAAGAAATACATCAATACAATTTAAATAATTTATACAATTTTAATTTATGAGTGTGTGAAAAGAAAACTGATTTAAAAGTAATAAACATTTTTTATGAAAGTGATTTTTAATAACAATACAATACAACTCTAACAAAACGTTTTATTGCAAATATTCAAAACAAAATAAAATCTTGTCTGCTTTTTATCTTTTTTAAACGCTTTTAAGTCAATGAAGCAATGCTAATTCATATGCCAAACACTTTCTGCTAATCATACTTAGATAGCAATATTTACATATCTAAATGTACCCTCTAAACTTTTTTAGAGATCGTGTTTTACACTAGAATTTATAAATTGATCATTTTATCAAATTCGCATAATCTTTTCTCAGATAAAACTTTAATAACAATAAATAATTTTTGCTAATAATTTTTAATTAAGCTAACGGGTACTTGTAAGTCGAGCATTAATGGAATTTTCCCTTTACTTAACTTATTTTGCACCTGATATTTTCTGTTTGTTTTTTTCCTACCTAAAATAATAAATCAACTGGCTTTATCAATTTAAGATTTAACTGGAAACGGATATCAAAACAAATCGACGGAATATATAAAACAGCTGGTTCCTGAAATCCGAACAGAAGAATAATTCATTGGCGATAGCACACAGACTTAAAATAAAACCACAAAAAATGTCAACGACGTTCGCCTACATCGTGTTAATCACTTTAATTGCAAATTCCTTATCAGGTAAATATTTAACAGAAAAAAAGCACATGCATAACACATGCACCGAAAAAGAAAAGGTCTAAAAAATGGATATTGAAATTATGTTGTCTTCTGCTTGAGAAAAAAAAAAACGTATAAGAGTCGATCTAAAATTAGATTAAAAGTCCTTTAATTGAGATTTAACTTATTTACTTACTTTTCTCTCAGTGTATACGAGGCATCTGTCATGTGTCGCTGTTAGACTCAGTTAATTGGCGCCGGCGAACTTATTTTTTTAATTTAATTATAATGCATTCAGAATAAGCCAATTGTTTTAGATGACAAAAATAAACTCGATATATCTAGTTTCCATTTCCGAAATTCAAAACTTCTTTATAAGCACGCGCTGTTGTGGAACATAATGGGGTTGTTTTTGTTTTCTGTTTAGTCATGTGAACAATAATCTAACCAAAGAGCCAAATAAACAAACAATACCTTTACACGAATCGATTTGATAGGCAGGTGCTATCAAACAATGTTAAAGTAATGAGATGGAAAATTAGCTTTAAAGCCAGATACTTTATTAGTGCAATTGCAGTCACAAGTTGACATTTGAAAATAGAGATATGAAATCTCTCATTTGCATTTAGCATTTGCGGTCATAATAAAATTAAACTAGTAGTTTGAGCGCTAATGAAAACGCAAATGTCTCGTATTACAAAAGTTTGTAATGAAATAAGGCAAAATGCATATAAATATATGGATTGTATACATAAGAAATAAGATACACAACTGTGCAATTGCTTATTTGATTAACGCTTAAACAGCAACAATAACTTTACGCCTTGCATCTCTTAACTTATTACAATGTGTGGGAGATTTTACATTCAAAGAACGATATGAAGCTCATATCGAGCATATATGTACGCAAAAGTTGTGACTTCAATTGAGGGTCATTAAGTAACTGCACAGACATCAAAAATAAAGAAAATAACAAATCCGAATGCCATATTATTCAAGTTAGTTATTCCTTATTCTTATACACAGTGGAAAATATGTAAGAATGTCGTAATGCTCTCAGTTTTCTTAAGTTTTATAACAGGTTTTAAGCACACCTGTTAGGCAAATTGCGTTGGAAAAGATATTTCGAAAGCCGGTATAGTCAAACTTCCATATAACGAATCTCAAGGGATAAAGAATTAACATCGTTATAATCAAAATTCCTTATATCGAAGAGGATTTTAATTGAACCAAATTCTTGAAATAAACTCATCATATAGAAAACTTCGTAATACGGAAATTTGTTCTTAAGTCCTTAATTTAAATATCTTAGTGTACTTTGAAGCATTGTTTTTTATACGTTTAACCTTTGTGAAGGTATCTCAAGTTTCATGCATTTAAATTCAAGTGTTGCCTGCATGTCAAAAACGAAAGAAACAAAAGAAAATCCGAAACAGCATTAGAAACCGTAACAAGAAACAAGAAGTGAAAAGTTTTTGCCAGTTGACATGCAATTATTAAGCCCAACTACCAACAATCAGTCTGTCTGTCCGTCAGTCAGTCAGCAAGCTTACAGTGTAATTGTATGGCTGGCTAATAAAATAATTTGCCTTCAAAATGTCTAAAGGATTTTGTGAAAAGGGCAAACCTACTAGCATTTTCAATGTCCATTCAATGTTATTTGTTGCTGAATATTTCCATATCATCAGTTTGGGGTCTGCGCTGCCATCAATGCAACTCCCATGACAACGACGATTGCGCCAGTCTGCTGGTGAATACGCCACGTGCCCAGCGTGACGATCAATATCTGAGGGATTGTGCAGCCAAAGGTGAACAGCAGGCCTTCTGCCGCAAGACGACCATCAAGCTGGAGGTGAATGATGAGCATCGAATTGAGCGCAGCTGTGGCTGGATATCGGAGAAAATGCAAAATGCCTGCTTTACGGCCGACAACGAGGGATACAAGCAAACCATATGCACATGCAGCGATGAGGGCTGCAATAGTGCTCCACGCACACTTTCAAGCATCGGCCCCGGTTTAATCACAGCCCTCGCTCTTTCCGTCTCCTTGGGCTGTTCGCTGCGACGCTGATTTCGGAATAAATAGCAACGAATTCTCATAAATTCTTAAAACCAAATGAGATTTCAATGAAGTGTGACGATTTTTACACGAGTCTGGAGTAGAATCTAAAATTCAACACCATATCCATAAGCCAAAACATAAAATCATTTAACTCATTTAATTCACGCAACTCCGGTGCATTTAAGTAATTTGTTGTACAACAGAAAGAAAAACTTAGATAAAAACAAGTATTCAACTACATACATAAATAATTCAATGTTTTATTTTTCCACAGGCAAACCGATTTGATACAAGTATCTTTTTTGAATAATTTGTTCTTTTATTCAAAGCTATCTCAATGAATACTAATGCATTTGAATATCTGACGATGCACTTCTCAAGCCATCGCATTATTTTATTTGTGTTGCAATTGTCCGAAATGTGCTCATGTTGTAGTTGAGTTGACCAAGGACTTTCGCCCACATGAAATGGGCCAAAAGCCAGTGCGCTTTGGCCAGTTAGATGTTAGATGCCAAAATGTCTGCACAATTGTTTTGTGGCCCAGTCGTAGACGCAGTTACGCAGCCAAAACCAATAGCATAACTTTGTTAGCTTTATTGTGAAGAATGATAATGACGACAAGGACGACATGTTGCCTCATCGTTGTCTACACTCAGCAAAATACCAATAACAAATTATAAGTATTTTGTATTAAAATTTCGTAACACTTCTGTCGTACTTTTTTGTTTCTTTCTCTTTCAAAGTTATTTTTTGTTTGTTTTATTTATCTATTGTACTGCTAGTATTTTTTACTGTGTATTGAAGCAGCCCACTTTGATACTTGGCTCGTTCGATTTGTTGTTGTTTGGTTTGTTGCCCAGATACAAATAAACAACATGTTATACTGTTTTCTGGAACTGCTTTCGTCGCCAGCTCAAATCGTCGTTTTTATTTGGTTCCCAGCCTTTGTCTATGAATTACTTCAATGCGAATGTGAATCTGGCTGCGTATGCGTTTTGTCGCCAACTTGGCGCCCTGACCCCCACAAGAGCAACAGCATCCGCAGCTCTTCCGCTTGCCAAATCCACACACCCACCACCCATTTAAACTCCCATCTCTCATGCTCCGTTGGACAGCCCCAGAGAGTTTTATTTTCATTTCGTGGACTCCTTGGCGCCAACATAAAAACATTGATTTTCAATGCTATAAGTTTGGAGCTTTGGCTTTGGCTCGTTGTGCGTAAGTTGAATGTTGCTTGCTGCTTTTTGAAGGACGTTGAGCTCTCTTCGCATAACGCATAAATCAATTGGTTTATTTAACTTTGAATAATAAGTTGACTGCGCTGCGCTTATCCGAAACGAGAACTCTTCTTTAGCTGGAACTGATTTATTAAAGACAACAATTTATTTTGCTAGTAATTTTGTTGCAGAGTTTACTAAAGTAGTTTTCCCTTAATTTTTTGTCAAGTAAAAAGATAGTTGAATTCCAGTTGTGTTTTTTTTTTCAATCTCAGAAGGACTCCTGCAAATGCATTGCGTATACTTAATACAACTAAACTACACTAAAAAACCCAGACAGAGATGTTAGCCAAGTTTGCAGCGCTTTAGCTCGATTTAAATTTTTGAGTTGACAAAGTTTTTCAATTAGCGAATTTACTAGTAATTTGAAATGGAGTAAAAGTGTCAAATTGTAAAAAACTGTTAGTGCATAATTTATGGGCTGACCTTTGGGCCAACACCCGGAAGCGGAAACGTGCGTAAACATTTTTAATTATGTTCCGTTAGCATTGTGTTGGCATGCAATGGTAGAGTATCGGTCAGTGCCGTACGATAGCCTCCCTCCAAATTATGACATCAACCGCAACAACGTCATCGAAAAGTGGACGGACACTGTGGACTTGGCCCAAAATGTGACCGCGTCACGCAAAAATCGCCACAAAATTGGGCAACTTTGATTTAATGTTGGCTTTAATTTACATGCGATCCGTTCAACACCACTCCAACACCACAAAATTGTACTAACCTTGGCAAATTGACGGCTGTACATTTGCTTATCGGCGTGCCAAAGAACATAGGGGAAGTAAGCAGTGCATAAATAATTTGTATTTCGCATAAAAGTATGTTAAGAATTTTTGTAAGAATTTGAGTTCGTTTTTCGAAATGCCTAGAAGTATGCAATGAAAAATTTAATCATGTAAAGTATTTATGTATTGAAAAGTATTTATGTTATTTATATTGACTGCCGATGTTATGTTAAGTGTATGGATATATCATAAAATAGTATTTATGTATCGATGTTAGTCTTAAGTGTTATGAGAAAAGCGTTCGGCCACACTGATCGTGTCTCGCTATCTTTTCCCGTTACCCATATGCTAAGCGCACGCTTTTGTGTGAACGAAGAAAAGAATCTGAATCAATAAATATAATTTTTAATCGTTTTACGAATAATTAGAGATTTTATAATCAATATAACTTTGATCAACATCAGTTATCGAATAATGTTTAAACGAAAAGTAGTTATAATCAGCAGTGGCAGAGATCAATGATCCGCAATAACAGAGATCAATATGTCATTTGTCCACAACATATTTAACCATCAATTAAATCAGGCCACTTTTACGATAAGCAATTGTATCTTATCTTTGGCTTGCCAAATTGTTCTGTTTTTAATTTGGTTTTCTCTTTCTGTTTTTTGTTTTTGCTTTTACAGGGCCAGGGCCGTGACCTATACCAATCAGGGGGCATATTGTTTATGATAAATTAGAAATGCTTGCCAGTTGCAGTGTCTAACTGTCTGAAAGAGTGCGCGGCACTGGGGGCAAAACGGATTTTTGAATGCAATAAATAAGCGCCCACAACAAAGACGAGAGCAAGGACAGGACACGAACGGGAACGGGGACGCTAAGTTGTCGCTCTTGGGTGCCACTAATTGCGATGGTTTGTTCTTGTTGCACAGGGTCACGTTTTGTACGTTGTGCTTGTTGCAGCTCGATTGATGACTTTTAGATAAGGTTTTGAGGGGTGTAGACATCTCCTGGGATCTAACTGTTGCCCTTATAGACTGCATTGTAATTGTGTTGGATGCATTTTGCGATTTGAATAGCAGTTTCTTTTTTCTTTTTTTGTGACTTGCAGCCATGTGGGAGCCAAGAGGTTATTACTGTCATAGCCACTCGAAAAAAAGAGAGATGAAGGACAAAGGAATAGAGTGACAATGCACAGTGGAATAAAATAACAGGTTATGAGTCAAAATAAATTTTATGTTAACAAAACATCAACTGCTATGTAATTTGCCCAAACATGTTAAGATAACAGCTTTTCAGATCAGTAATCCATCATCGTTGTTCAAACTTATGAATAATTAAAATTGCTTACTTGTTTTTGACCACAGTAAAAACAGCGATGCGCCGACATGCCACAACGTTCGTTTAGTGTTTTGCCATTCGGTTTGTGCTCGTGTGTGCCGATGACGTCGCCGTTTTATCCTTAAGCGCCAGCAACAGAGCGCACATTTCCCAATTCCTTTAAACAGTTTGCAATTGGCCAACGCTGGCGCCACAACCATCTCTTTGCTCTCAGCACGCGTCGCGGATTGAAGACAAGAAAAAGTCAAAGTCAAATATAAAATTCAAAATATATAAAAACCATAAAAAAGATAATTAAAAACAACTGCAGATATTTTTAAAAAGAAGTGCATAAAAGTAATAAATATTATTGCAAAAAAAGTGCAAAAATGTGTAAACGCCTAAGGAGGTCATCAGCTATATTGTTGCTATTGAACTTCTTCTGCTATCTTACAAAAGGTGTGTGTGGTTTTGCGTGTGTTAGTTGCTCTATTTGTTGTTATTGAATGTGATTGTTAATTTCAATATTTCGACAAAAGATTCTTTAATAAACAGCTTAAGAACTTTAATGAAATATATAAATTTATGAATAAAGTAAAATAGATAAAATTTATAATTAATAAAAACATCAAACATTTTGGGTAGTAAAAAAGTGAAAATAATAAAAAAAAGAATTATTTGATATTTTTGAAAAAGGCAAAAAACAATCTTTATCTAAAACACATTAAAAATAATAAACATTTGCAGATCGTATAATAAAACTTTGTTGTTTTTAAAATGTTTTAAGTGCTATAAATTTATAAAATACCGTTAAATACCCAACAGGCGATGCAATAAAATGTTTTGTTTGCGACTCCAGTGATAATCCAAGCTGTGCGAATCTTAAGTCCAACTCGAGCATTGTGCCGGAGGTAAGTTAACAGCAATAACGTGCCACACGTTATTTCTATTTGCCGACTAGCGGTAACCTTTGACCCGAGTAACACATTTAATCAAACCACAGTGACCTTAATCAAAGTGCTTGGACAGTGAGACATAGTAAATTAACAGACCAAAGCACATAAAAAACCGGAAACGGAAATGGAAACTTGCAACGTCGTCGTCGTCGTCGTCATTGTTGAGACCGTTTTGAATAAGTGAATTGTGTTAGCATTTCTCTCGATTAAATTTTGCATTTTCTTTTGACCTAGTCAAAAATTCCTTTAAGAGCTTTTATACCTTTGCTGGTTGGCAACTTGACATAGTTGAAATTTGACGTAGTACATAAGGCATTTTAAGATTTATTTGTGAGATTTTAAAGACAAAAAGTTTTCATTAAAAAAAAACAAGAACTTTAGATTTGTTTATTTATTATTAATAATTTTTGAAGGAAATCATCATCAATTGCGTTTAGAAGACAGTAATTCAAATACTCCATAAACATTTTGCTGACTTTTGACCGCCTACGTTGCTGGGTCAACGACGCTTGCAAGGCGATAACGATAACGATAAAGATGAACTACTTACAGATAAGATAAACTGCAGTAACTTCAATTATGAGCGCAATTACAGACGAATGACAAAAGGTGAAAATTGCAATGGGGCAGGGAACAGGGCAAGGGTCCAAGATGCACAAACAGATAGCAATCGACGACCAAACCGATCAATTATTAGCCATTGTTTGTGATAATTGTCGCTGCACAAATATTGACAGTAGTCTCAACGATTTGAAAAATTTACAGGAATGCACGCTGGACAAAATGAAATCGCTGGACACTTGGCTGTTCGATTTGAACAAGTTCTCCTATTTCGATAATGGGGCCAACAAGCATCCGCTAATGAATTGCCAAAAGGTGGTGGCCAAAGATCGTAAGTAGAAAAGATTGCTTAAACTAAGGTTTAACTTAACTTTTAGTCCAATCTTTTTTTTTTGTTGTTTTTTAACTGATTTTCAGCTGATTCGAGAAAGCTGGTGACGGCACGTTTCTGTCAGCTGGACACTGGCGATTCGGATGCCTGCGATATTTTGCGCTCCAAGCTCAAGATCACCAGCGATGGCAGCAATCAGCGTAATCAGGGGCAACAGCGACGTCGCGAAATGGATCAACAGCAGCAGCAGCGACGCAAAGGATATGGCCAGGATGCAGCTGAGGAGTCGCCCGAAGAAGAGTTCTTTTGTGACATTTGCAAATCGGATTTCTGCAATGGCGCTTCTGCCTTAACGCTGACATCATGGATAGGTGCAATGGGGCTGTTGTTGCCACGCCTACTTAACTGCTGAAGCGTTGGGAGCTGGCAATTGTGGCAAGGACGATGGCGATGGCGAGGGCAAGGGCTGGTTGCATTTAGGTTGAGTTAACGTTAACGTTTATCGTTTACCCATTTACTTTGTAAATATTCGAGTGCCCATTGAGCGACAGACATCGTTAATTTGTGCTACACTGGAAATACACAGAAATAAACAGCACCCTCCCTCCCTCCTACTCCTACTTCAGAGCTCGCCCTTTAAAGCCAGCATGGCCCTAGAAATGTAAGTGACAGCAAAAAAACACACACAGATACAATGACAGTTACAGATACAAAGCTACAGTTACACTAAGATATATATACTTATACAGATACAGATACATTTACTCCCCACAGTGGCAATCGCTTTGGTGTCCAAGCAAATATACGAATTTTAATTACCAGTCAGCTTGGAAAAAAAACACAAAATAAATGAATAAATACCCTTGCAAACAGAATAGAAGTTCTTATTGGAACTAGATAATACTTTGTTGATAGTTATCGATATAGATCGATAGTTCATTTTTGCAGCTGAGACGAGTTTCCATAGTTGGAAAGATGATTTTTGCCTAGTCTTTTGCTGCTGATCAATTGAATATAATCCTTATGTGCTCAGAGGTCAGATAAAATGCGATCTGTAAGGTTTTTGAGTATTAAAATTGCCTTCTCTAGCGATTATTATGGCTTTATTGAGTTGTAATTGGTTTGAGCAATGAGCAAATATTGATGAGCTGAATGATGGATGAGTATATAAATAAATTCACCAAATGCCTTTAATTTTCAATTGCAAAACAAGTGTTAAATATACATTTATACTTATAATCATATTTAATATGTACGCCTATTTATAAATAGGTGACAAAGCTTAAAATCGGCTAAGATGAAAGGAAAGTTGATTTTTGTAATGTTTTTTATTTACTTAATTTTTATAGGTATTTAATGGAACATTTTTGTATATGTATTTTTAAGTAGAACGAACATGAACAAATGTGCTTGAAATTGGAAAATATATATAAAAGCAATATAATTAGAAATGTTACAACAATTAATGCAAACAAACTTATTGTACACTCTTTCCTTACACCCCTAAAATCTATATGTTAGATTAAAGATGTTTGAATATATGATTTTCAAAAAAAAAAAACAAACGCAAAAACAATCAGCATAAGTGTAAAAAAAGAACAAAAACCGAAAAAAATAATGCAACAAATGTTAATTAAATGTGCAATTAGGAAAGTTGAAAAAAAGCAATAAAGAAACTATTTCAAAAAATAAACCTATCAAAAGAATATATAAATAGAAAGCTGCAAATAAAAACTTAATTTAAGTACTGTCGTTAAATTGTTGTTGAAAGCAATTGCCATTTTACAGTTGAAGCGTAAGTAAAAATTAAAATGTGGCAAATAAAATGGCAATGCTGCACGAAAGTTTTTAACGATGCAGCACAGTTTTTTTTATTGTCAGTAAAATTCACGACACTATAACAGTTTAGAGTAGTCATCGGATCCTCTTATATGTTACCCGACCTATATTTGGTAAGTAAAATAAACAGTGTAGCACAGTTTTGTATTTGACAGTATAACAGTTTGAATTGCCTTGGTTAGCGCTGTGTTGTTGTTGTTATTGTCTTGTCAATCACTGATAATATTCCCATTACTCATGTTAGATGCAACTCAGGCAAACCCTGCCACCCACCCACCCACCCAATCAACCACACACGTTTAATTTGAGACTCTTTCGGGTGATGCTATCGTTGCCGTCGGCTTGTCATCGACCTTGCGGCAACATGATTTTTTTGATATTTTTTTTTTGATTTGACAGCAGAATGCGCAAATTATATTCGCCGCTTCAAATGCTGATAGAAGCAGCAGCAGTCGCAACATTCATAACTTCTTGCTGCCAGTTCAATTTGAATTTTCGGTATCTCGACACCCACTTTTCCGGTTTTTGGCTTCACAAATAAATTCCAAATCATGCGCCTGTTGTTGATGTGGCTACTGGCGATATTTTGTGGCTCTTGTTCAGGTATGTAGCTAAGCAGCCACCGAACGACAGACGGAGCCACTAGCGGTTGCATTTTTAAGTCCTTTCGGAAAAGTTATCAAAGTATAATTTGATAATGCAATAGTTTATGTGTGATTTTAAACTAACTGTTGCCAACAAAATGTTTAACCGTAAATTGCAGCTTTGCGCTGTTATACATGCGAGGATTGCGATGAGCAGTCTCAACTTACCGAGCTGGAACTGTGCAGTGTTCCCACGATGGTGCAGCAGCAGCCTGTTGCAGTTGGACCACCAGCGCCAGCATCTAGTCCAGCAGCAGCGCCAGCATCAGTTGCTACTCCGGCACCTGCTCCAGCTGCAGCTCCTTCCGCAGGATCTCCAGCAGCCGCACCAGAGGGCACCGATGAGGACTATGAGAACGAGGAAGATGAATCTGCACCACAGCCCACAATGGGCATAATGCCTGCTGCTACCAATAATCTGGGTACAGGTGCAGCAGTTGCTGCTGCTACAGCTCCAGCAGCGGCTGCAACTGATGCCTCCGCATCGTCCGGTAATAGCGAGAGCGGGGACGAAGAGGAGGATGAGGATTATGAAGAGCGAAAACGCAGGCGCCGCTCCATTCGCCAGTCAACGATCAACAACCCAAGAGCCGTTTGTTATATAGCCAGTCTCATTTGTAAGTAGAAACTGAGAGAAACAAATAAGAATTCTTAAATCGAGAGTGTTTAGTGGAACAAATATTGATAAAAAAGTTCAAAGTTAAAAAGTCAATGAATAATAATAATTGTTCGTAGAAATATAAAGTAACAGCCGAACTTTCATATAACGAACTTCCGTTTGCGGAACCCTTCGATTTGGTTTAATCAAAAACCAAAACTATATTATGAATTTCTCCTATAATGAAATTTCTTGTCCTTTTCATATTATATTAAAGTTCCATTCGATTTCTTTGTTTGGAAATTTAAAATTTAAGATTTAGATGTGCCCATTTAGTTTATTGGGATGGATATATTTTTACTTTACCTATAACATATTTTTTCAAAACTTTAATTACTTTATTGATTTAACCTTCATTCTATTTTAGTAAACAGCACAGAAATTACAAATCGCGGCTGTACGTTCGTTGTGGATGACAATTCGACTGCCGCATGTACAAATTTATACAATGGCTGGGATGTTGTTGGCTGTCAGCTGTGCGAATCAAACGGATGCAATTCACCCATCCATGCGACAGTTGTGGGTCAATGGAACGCAGGCAGCAGCTATAGGGTAAAGGGACAGACGGCGCTTGGAATGACGCTGCCATCACTATTGATACTATTGGCCAGGTTATCTTGAATTTGAATCGGCTGTTAACTATTATGTATATAATCTATATTAATAAATATGAATATATATATACGTATACATTGTCCTTGTAAGCTTGATTGATTTATGAGCACTTTCGATCAGTAGTTTTAGTTGATGAGCGATCTATTTTTGACTGATTTTTACCCATCAAACTGACACTTATATTGCTTTGGTTATGATAGTCTGTAGCTGCAGTAGAAAGACTGTCGATATATATCGTCATCACTTGCAAAAGATAACGGAAGCGATAACGTAAAATTTTCGTGATCTGTGAATGGCAAACGTCAGTTTACAGATAGATAAAAAGCAAGCACTGATAAGCCCATGACGATGACGAGCATGAGCATGGCCATGACCATAAGAATACATATAGAAATGTGTATGGGTGACCCCCGTGGTCAACAAAATTGTTGCTTCATTTCCATTGCTGATAATTGATAAATGATAAATGACGATGAACAATTTACAACATGAGATTTGAACTAAAACAAAAACAAAGAATGCTACTAGTAACTTCTTAATTAGGTGATGAACGAACGAATCTACACGTTGCCTGCGGAAATGTTTTCTCAACAAACAACAACAAAAGCTAAGTAACGTCAGCATTTTAAAGGAAACTTGTTCTCACAGCAAAACAGCTGCCAATATTTGTTTTTTGCAATTGCCAAATTTGTGCTGCAGCTCAAAACTCAAATATATATAGCATATAGTATAAGTGTGTATAAAAAGTAAAATGCAATGACGAGCTGTTCTCAACTTTTGCTTCCCCGTTTTATTTTTGTGTAATGTCTACAGCTTCCGGGCCGTGCTTTTTCTCTTCCTTTGTGTATAAGAAAGTAAAAAGTAACTGCCGAGAATAAACAGATAATATTGTCAGTTATCTGCGGTGGGTTTTGAAAAATTGATGCGTCAGTTCAGCAGACGAGATACAAAGCACATTTCTTGGCCATTTGGCACGTTTAAACCGTTTAAGTAATGATACATTTAAGAGCAACGATCTTAGAAAAGCGTAGCAGAACTTAAGAAACGAGACGAGCCCAGCATCAAATCACAATCTGACACATGTTAGAACATAGAAATGTACTTTCAGATTTCTTGGCAAATTCTAAAGGTTATAATTATTCCCTATTACTTTTATGGTTTAACTTAATAACCAAGTAATTTAATTTAAATTAATCGTGGGAATTGTAAATTTCTTTAAGCTCTTTCTTTTGAAAAATCAATGACCTTGGCATTGCTTATAAGTAAAGTTCAGATGTTGTTTAAAACAAGTTGCCTTTTTGTGCATGCAAACAAAATCTTCTTTGTCTACACTTAGAAAAAAATTATGCTAGAGTCAAGAAAGTTTATATTTTAATTTCAAGTATGTAAGCTTATTTAAAAGGAGTAAGTTAACTTAAAATTTTTTTATTTTCAATTGTTTGTCATTTCTTTCAATTTAAAAGAACAAAAGCTTCTTTTACTATAGTACTCAATATTATTTCTCTCCGTGTATTGCCTATCATTCAGACGCTACTTTTAAGCCCACAACTCGGGCAGTTTTTGCGTCTCACAATACGTGTTAATATGTCGGTTAAACATAAAAAAAAAACAGTTGTTAATTTGTTTTTTGAATTTTGAAATCGAGTTTTGTTTGCGTTTTGCGTGCATTAAGCAATAATAATCATGGGGCAGTCACACAACATAAACATTATGTAAATTGCAAACAAGGGAATCAGAATAATAATTTACCCCCGAGAGGGGCAGACCCAAAGGTGTGGAAAGAACAGAGGACAATTGTCCCATACCAAGTAAATTCATCAAAATAACATGTACATAAAGATATATATCGAAATAATGTACCAGAAGTAATGCTGAGAATGGGGAATTTATTTTGTTAAAAACCCAGAAATTGAATCATCTCAAATTGCGAAAAATCTTTTATCGACTTGTCTGCGCTGCATTACAATACCAACTGGATAAATTTCAAAGCTTAAGTAATTATAAAGATAATACTTGAAGAGCAACAATAATAAAAGAGAGAATATAAAGAGAGAGAGATTTAGTTTGTGTTTCTCTTAAATTCTTTGGACTTTTTATTTTTAACACATTTTTGGGCTAAGCATTATAAATTAATTTGTTATCAATTTAAATATACACACTTACTACCTTAACTGAACGATATGCTCCCGGTTCCTCTCTCTTTTTTCTCTCTCTCTCTCTCCCTCTCTGTCGCGCGTACGCTGTCTCACCGTACTAGCTGTCTCTTTCTGGAGCGTCAAAGCTGTCGCAGTCGCTACGAAACTCGCTTATAAAACTCTATAAAAAGTCTCAAACAAATCATAAGATTTTCAGTTAAATTCCAGAATTCACAAACTGCGGTCGCAATCAACGAAACGTCAACACACAAAGTGCAATTGAATTAATTAATTTGCATAAATCTGTGAAGGAGCAAAGATTTATATCTAAAACATATTAGCAAATATCACCAACGGATTATAATAGTAATTTAATATACAAAATGCGTGGAAATTATTTAAACTTGGCCAGTGCCTTCATTTTGCTGCTCGTCGCGCCAGGTAAGAAAAGCTGCCGCCTGACATTCAAAAGAAATATTCAAAAATGTCAGCTATTTTAAGTTTAAGTAACAAGTGTTGTGATCAAAATTTTGCGATCCACTTAATGTGTGGCTAGTTGGTCGGTAATATTTACTACTTAGGCCAAATATTCTGAATATATAAGTTAACATTTTGTGAGTCGTGTTTATGTGACAACAAGCCAAAAAAAGAACAGAGAGAGAGAGAGAGAGAGAGAGAGAGAAATACAATTTAAATGCAAATTGATAATTTGCTGATCACAAAATTTTATTGCATTCACAACGTTTTTGGCATGTTAAGCAACATCGTAAAAATGTATAAGCCAATCCAAAAAACAATTTAATATTACAAAAAAAAACAACTAAAAGCAATAAGAAAAATCAAAAAAGCTAGAATTAATGAGTACAAAACAATAGCAGTTTTTCCTAAAAATTAAATCTAGAATAAATTGCTATTTTTTGTATAAAATGTCATAAATAATGCGAAAATTGCTTACAGTTAAACGTTCACTTTTTTTTGAGCGATGCGGAAATGTTTGTAAATGATATATGGGTATGGATTTATTTTCTTAGGTATGCGTTTGTGAGATTTATTTATGGGTATTCAAAGCTGTGCGAGCACTGCATTTTTCAAATGCGTAACAAAAACTTTATTCCCATGGAAAAAAAACAATAAGTACGCTTTTGAGTTTATGCTTTTACGCTTTACAAATTTACAACGACAAGTGAATACCCGCAATATATTCTTGATATTTAAGTTTTGAGCTGCGATATTGTTGTTGGTTATACTATTAAACAAATTTTATATATACATTTTTGTTAGGTTCATAACTTTTATTCTATTAGTATTTAATCGAATATTCTGAACATATTTAGATATTGTTTAAAAGCTTAACATTTAACTTTATTAACGTTGAAAACAACTTTGCCTAATGGCTGACTGTAGTTTCGGTACATTTGAAATGTAGTATTATTCCAGTTGTTATTCACTTTTTCAATTTTTCTTTAGTCTAGATTTTGACATTGAAACTGCGTCAAAGTGCTAATTGAAAAGCAGCGATTTCAAAAGCAAAATGCTACAATTATACTTGCGAGTTAGATACATATTAAGAGACACATGACGACTGTCGTTTAGCACATATCAACAGCAAAAAAATCATAACCTGTTCAATTGATTAGCACCAAATCAAAAAAAATAAAAGTAGAAACCAGAAATTCCCGCCTGAATGGGATTTACAGCTACAAGTTGAAAACTAAAATTGTACTCACGTAATGCAAAACATTTGCAGATGTTTCGAACATTTAAATTAGTTCATTTGAAAATGAAATGTTTTTTTGTGCTGTTAAAGCAGTTTTGCTTAGAAAAGTTATTGGGAAACTTTTGTGTGTGTGTTTTTTTTTTGATGTATCTAATTGTCTTAGCACAAAGTGTTTCGGTTCATACTAAACGTAACTGGTTTCGATCCAGTCCTATGCATAATGCAAATGAGTTGTTAATTTTGTTGTCTGAAGTACAATAATAATTATTTAATGTAAAAAAAAAGTCAAGTTCAAGTTCTATTAAAAAATGCCCAACACGTGCCAGCTTCAGCTCCATCTCCTTTGTATTGTTTTTTCCCATCCATCATGTAATTTGTATATTGTAATTTTTGAGTCAACAATCAATAAATTTTTTGTGCACACTTTGAAGGGGCAACACATCGTATAAGTAATTTATACAAACCAAGCAAAAAACATTGTGAATCTACCTGTGGGTTAAGTGTATTAAATAGTCAGTTGTGTACTTTTTGGATTTAATGGTTATTTTGTTGTCAGCCAATTGACAGACTTGGCTTCAATTCTGCTGCCGATGAATCAACTGAAACAGGCAGTTAGCTTTCCAACTGGGGCGCCGTTTGGTGGCACTGATAACGCTGATAACTCAATTGTAGCAATTACGGTCTTGTTTCAATAAGTTTGTTGATCAAATATTTGCTGTTGTTTGTTATTGTTTGCGCTACATGCAAAACGGTGGCTGATTAATTTGCATGGCAGACAGCGGGTTGCCCTGCCTAGAAGAAGAAGGAGAAGAAAATGCCGATCGTTCGATGTAAATCGGATGCCAGACGATAAATAATTGTTGACATTGCAATTATAAACTAATTATAAATAATGAGCAAATAATACTCCAAAAGTATATTTGAGCCGCCTTTTGGCTTTGATTTATGGCCTACGCATGGTCTTCGATTACGATCGATTTGTCATCGTTAATCGTAAATCGAAAAGCTGTTAATTGTTTTATCTGATTGAAGAACAAAATATTAAAGACAAATTCGAACTGTTTTGACTTTTTTTTATAACTTTTATTATTGCAGCTTGTCTGGCTGATCTGATGTGCTATGTGTGCGATGATTGTGGCAAGGTGACAAAAGCAACACCTCTTTTAGCTTGCAACGAAGATTTTTTCAATCACGGTGGCAGCTCTGAAGCTTCAACAATAACAACAACAGCATCCCCAATACCAAATACCGAGGATGATGTCACCAGCAGCAGCAGCAGTAGCACCACTGAAATGCCAAACACAACAACTATGGCAACCACCGATTCCAGCTCAGCAGCATCCCCCAGCACCACCACTGAGCTAGCGAGCCCAACAACCACAGAGGAATCAACCACCGATCTGTTAACCATAGAAAGCACAGAAAGCACTCTGGCACCAATACCAACACCAGCCACAGCCGGTCCACTAGAGACCACAACGCCTGTACCTACACCGCCAGCTGTGGATTTGAGTCAACAAACGAACGCCACACGTTTGCTGCTACCCAGCTTTGACATCGATGTCGCTGCACCAGCCTCATCCACTGAGCTGAACATACGCCAGCGTCGTGCAATGATCGATACAAAAATCAGCTATCATTGCTACACTGTTCAAAAGACAAGTGAGTAAATATTCAAATTGCTTTAAGTCAAACCAAACTAAATTTAAATCTCACAATTTTATAGTCAACAACACAAATGTGACAGAGCGCGGCTGCTCGCGTGTTGAGACCCAGCAATCAGTTTGCCAGGAGCTGCAAATGCTTAACAATAACATTGTATTGGGCAAATGTGATCCATGCTCAATGAATGCCTGCAATGGTGTCTCGTCTGTGATGCAATCATCGGTGCTTGCAACAGCACTCATTTCTCTCATTGCTGCCGCGTTGCAACGTAACTAGTTAGACCCCTGTCACCAACCACTCCCATCCCGGTGTTATTTAGTACATAAAGCACAGAGAAAAAAACACAGTCATCACTGAAGCGATCTGCAATCATTTGTTAAGCCATGCAACATTTTATGTAATTTGTAAGCGACACACACACACAAACACACACGAAAATCGAAATATGAATACATTAATTATACTTTTTTGTATATATTTAACTTAATATGATCTAAAGCTAACCAAATGTGCAGCATAAGACAACATTTAATTAATACAAAATAAACTATTTATAGATCAAACAATATATAAAAATTATAATGATTTTGTTGTCAGAAAAGTTAAGCACAACGGTTTGATCTGCTGATAAGTCTGATAAACATCCTTTCCACTTGATGACTACACAAACAAATCAAAAACTTATCATAAATGAAAGTCGACAAACAACTTGATGACTGATTTAGAACGCGAAAAATTTAGCTCTGGGTTTAATGTCGCTGCGATCAAGGTTTGTTTGGTGAAAGTCAGATTATTGCGCATACGCCGCATTGTTTAAACAAAGCGAGGCATACTTTTAGGAGATATAATTTAGTGGCATATGCTAAGTAAATTTGCTCAACGCAAACCAACGAGAACCAATAGGTACCCCAACAAATCAAAGATAAGATAAGCTTTTCATTAATAACCAAAACTTTTTGTGTGCATTGGAATTTATGAACAAAAAAAATTATGTCATTAATATGTGGCATAAGTTGGTAGTATAATGAATGAGCAAAGCTATAGGCAAGTATATTTGATATTCATATAAATAAAGCGATTCGTTTAACATTATTTGAAAAGCCACTGAACTGTAATAAGGTTAAATTTGTTTGTAACAAAATTCGCGAAATGGCAGCCTTCTTTTGTATTTGTGTTTACATTTTTGAAGTGTCTGGTGATTTGATAATGACGTATGTACGTCTTTTTTTTAAACGTTCTCGTAAATCGATAAGAACAGCTTATTGTAGTGAAAGTGTGAATTAATTATGAAACTTTTTGTTATCGGGGCCAGTCAAAATGACAAGATGATAAGCAATTGTTGGAGACTTCAATTTTTGTTTGTTGATCTCAAATGAAATGTGAACTTCAGTGTCAATTACAAAACGACACAACATCAAAAAGTGTAAGTGTTCTATTCGAAAGTAGCAGACTAGATGACACTCTGTAAAAGCTGGATGAATGGAAAATTTTCTCTGAAAAATAACATCTATTTAGAAGCGTAACTTAAAAAATAAAATTGACTTCATAGTTAGTAGCTTGCAATCTTTCACCATTGTTCATCCTAATCAGAAGTAATAAAAGAAATTCAAATATTTACTTTACCTTTATACATAAATACTATTCGTATGGAAAAGGGTTTTTTTCTAAGAATTTGTGTATATCAAGCAGCCGACATCCCATTTGTTATCCGACTGTCTAAATATTTTCTGCGAAAAATCCCCGTTCTCTAAAGATAGTACGAATTGACACATATATATATATATTGACACATATATATATATATATATATTATATTTAAACATGTATTCTGTGTGTAATGCCCAGTTGGTAACTAAAAGACACTATTTGGTTATTATGCAATCATTTTAAGTCGGCAAGAATCAACTAGAATTATTTGTTAACATAACATTGGACTTAGAAATCGATTAAGCTGATAAAATTCTATTACACAAGTCGTCGTCCGACAACTAAAACTTAAGTTACAGACAAATACTTAAGATAGATACGTTAGATATTTATTAGTTTTTATGATGGAAATTCAAATTGGAATAAGTAGGAAGAAGTCTAGTTCTTTTCTTGTGGCCAATAATCATTTTTGATGTCTGATTATTTTTCTAGCATTAGGCAATTGAAATTCCAAGTTCTCGGAATTCATTGCCATTCTGCTTATCAATTAAGTATTGTTGTCTTTGCGCTAATCAAGCATCCTGAAGAAGTACTAAAAAAAAAAGAACCTCTTAAGATTTACTGCACACGCACATCAACACATTTATCATTATCAACGGAGCAGCGATTCATATAGTTTACGAACGATCTTATCGCAATTATCGAGAAACTGCTCCTCCAATATCTGTATAACCGATATACCGGGGGGCTCCGTTATCAACCGATTCGGCCAGCCCATGAGTAACACCTCTCTACCTCTATCATATTGTTCTGGGCCGCTGCGCAAAGTGATAATAAAAAGGCCATGTTAACAATATATTTAATTGGTAGTTTGCATTCGAGTCTCGAGCCGTGCTGTCGTATCCAATTTTTAGTTGGTCGCGTTTAAACAAAAATCATCCTTACAACACATATCCTTAAAGCCAAACAAGATGCGCTTAGGTCTATTATTATTGTTGTCGTTGTGTGTTTTCGGTGCCATTTGGACAGGTGAGAAATACGCAAATAAAAATTTAATCAATTTGTGAAATGAAACTCCAAAATGAAAGTAAATACATGAAGCATATTCGTTTCAATAGTGATAAAGAAAATGAAATTGATGTTCGGTCAAAATAAGTAAATGTCCTTTGAAGAAATAGCAGTGAATCTTGTCAGATCTAATCGAAAACAAAGAAAATAACTAGCCAAATAATATGTGTGACATCAATCGATTTCAATTATTTATGGTCTTTCAACACTAACTACACTAGTTGTAGTACTTCCATTCTTATCAGCATGTTGTACCGTTTCCACCGAACCAAAGAATCATTGCCATGCCCATTATTGTAATTAGTTCACATTGGAGTTAACATACTATTACGTATGCCACAAAAATGCGCGGCCTCAACAAGGCATTGAAATAGTACTACAAAAAACAAAAACAATGAAAAACAACAAGTTCAAATATGCGCATAAATAGTTACCATATTTAACCATTTTGTATTATTTACTATGGAAAAAACGTTCGAGCCCTTGAACTCATTAGGTTAACCTGTAAATCATGGTATTCTATACAATTTCATTATTATTGTATTACTTACAGCAAATGCACTCGAGTGCTATGAATGCATCGGCTCTAAATGCGAGAGTCTGGATAAAGTTCCTGTAGTTTCCTGCAATTTGGATGATAGTCCCGAAACAACAACGCCCGATGATACAAATGAAGACACAACGGATTTAACAACGGAAACTGCGCCAGTTACTGATACCACAACAACAAATGCAGGTCCTGTGATCACAGATTCAACAACAGGATTAACCACAGAGACTACAACGGATCGCTCACCTGAAACGACAACTGCTTCGAATCTGCCAGCAGAAACAACAGAAACCACAGAAACTGCCACCCCAGAAGGCACAGATTCTACTAATGAACCCGCTACAGAAACCACAACCCCAGCAAGTAATCTCCAAAACTTAAATTCTGCCAAACCCATAAATGAAGTTGAAAGTGAAGTGGCACCAGTAGCCGGTTTGCGATCACATCGAGCTCGTCGCTCTCTTGCGGCACAAGCAGCGGATCAATTAGTTCGAAATTATCGCTCCTTGAAGCGTTTCGAACGTGACATTATATATCGTACAACGGCCTGCTATAGCATCGAAAAGAATGGCGGTAAGTTGTACAGACTGTTATAAAATACATTAAATTATCGTTGATTCACAAATAGAAATTCAGCGTGGCTGTGTGAGAATACCGGAGGGACTATCCGGTTGCCAGGCGGTACGTGACAAGGTTGAACTACCCAAAGATTTGATTGGTGATCTATGCGATGTTTGTCAAATGGATCGCTGCAATGGCAGCTCGAATTTAGGCATTTCCATGGCATCCCTGATGCTGTTGCTAGGCTTGGGACTGAGGAGCCTTTTATTCTAAGTCGTCTCTTCTGTGCTTTATGTTAATTTTTTATAAATAATAAATAAATAAACTTACTTGTACTAAGTATTTGTTATTTATATAAAAAATGGATTCTAATCAATTAGTTAAAACAAATCAAACAAAATCTAGATTCTAAGTAAAAAACAAAAAAAACCGAAATAAGTATAAAATGATAAAGTTGATGTAAAAATCAGTTTGTTAAACTAAAAATAAAGTTCCTTATGCAGAGTTAGTTTTAAAAAAATTTATAGAAATCGTAAAATTTATATTTTTTTACTGAAAAATATAAAAAACGGTTTATAGATAAATTGATCTATTATAATGCAATTAAAAATTATGAGAACCATTCAAGTTCTTTAAATCAATTTGCAAGATATAACGAATAACGAATCACGGAACCTTATCTAATCTCAGCCAATATTTCAAAACTTGTGGTTATAATAAATCAGATATAGATTTCATATGCCCTCATCTATCATTCATCTGTTTGTCTATTCACCTAGCCTAGCCCTGCCTTACTTGCATCTGCGTCATTAGCCAATAGTTCGGCCCTATTTAGCCGTGCCAATGCAATTTTTATAATCTAAGCACTTCAAATGGCCAATTTCCTGTTTATCTAATGGAAATTTCAGTATTTGTTTTGTTTTTATGTTTCCTGCAATTACTCATCCAAAAATACAATAAAGCATTAATAAAAAGGGTTTAATAAATGAAAAAAAAAATTTTTGTAGGAACCCTATAAAAAAAACAAATTTTAAAATTATAGCAAACAAATATAAAAAAGTTAAATTAATCTCAAATCATCATGAACATTTAAATTGTAAGCTTATAAAATTCGGTTCAAAAAGCTTTGAATTTTGAGACCGTTTAATCAGGACTTTAAATATAATTATGACCGATAATTAATACCCTAATGAACATGTTTAAGAAAAGAAGGATTATTCCTTTCAGTTCTATTTTGTTATCCATAGTATACCCTTTCAAAATTAATACAGGGTATAGTTAGCGTATGCTTAAACCACAGAAAAGCTTGAGGGAAAAGCTTTTTAGCCAAGAACTTCATTTGCTTAAAAGTAAACAAGGGATTAGGAAAACAAGCTCTTGTTGAAATCGCCTTGCTTATCATATTTGTTGTACCATATATTTGATCGCAGTCAATTTATTCTTGTTATCAGCAAAAAGGTTGGCCAGGCACGAACACATTACATAAAGATAACAGCAGAAAACCGTGGTATAGCTTTTTTTCTTCAATGTGTGTTGAAATTAACGGGCAGCGGCTACCTAACTGAAAAGTCAAACAGTTAAGCAGCGAAACTCAAATGTAAAGGAAGCCAGCTCTTCTCTACAAGTTAAAGTGAACCATTCGAAATTTAACACAATGCAAATCCACAAATTGTGCATTGTTTTGATAGCAACGCTTATCACAATTAGCTTTGACAGCTGCAAGGCGCAGATTAGTAAGTAATGATAACATTCCCTAATTCTTAATAATAATATTTAAATATATATTTATATATTTTTGGTACAGCTTGCGCCACTGGACCACCAGGCGAATCTAATCCAAAACCTTGTGACGCTGGTGTTGAAAAGTGTTTCGTCAAAACGGGTAAGTAGCCAATTGTGAGTCATATTCAGAGTGTGTAAATGGTATACGTTCACTTAAAGATAAGCAGGTAGAGGTCTTTTTTAACACCAAATACCTATCGGTTGTCAGTGAATGAGTGTATTTCATTTAAGTACGTTTATTTGTAGTTGAAATTGTTATTCGAGTTGAAGTAAACCTCAAATTTATACAGCTTAGTAGAAGAATTCAATGTTTGCTGTTAAAGGATTAGAATCCTACATTGAACAAAGACACATTGCACTAGGAAAGAAAAATGTTTATCACAAAAAGCACAAAGTACAGTCGAACCTTAATATAACAAACTCTTCCGTATAACATTCTTGTCTTTATTCTTGTCCTCTTGAGTTTCGTTGCATTGATTTTTGCATAATTTTTTAATCATTTTCAATTGCAGATGCAAGCGGAACTATAACACGTGGATGCCTCACCGATGCCGATACCTGCACGGACAAAGCTGCCTGCGTGCCATGTTCAGAAAGTAATTGTAATACGAATCTGATGTGCAAAAGTTGCGTTGGCAGCCAGGCTGAATGTGGTACAACAAATGCAGCGGCAGTTGACAATCAAATTTGCACCACTGCCACCCAACAGTGTCTCAATCAGCTCAACGAGAACGGGACCGTAACTCGAGGCTGTGCTGAGCCGAGTAGTACGGCAAACACTTGCGCAAAAGATTTATGTAATGTGGGTTTCTATCCGGCCAATAGGCGCCTGTGCTATCAGTGTGATAACGTTGCCAGCTGCAACACGGTCGATAATGCAACAATGCTGAACGCCTGCCCCATTTATGAGGCAAAGGGACAAAAGTGTTATACGGTTGGCACAAGTGCCACAGATATGAAACGTGGTTGCAGCTCCGATCCGACGAACGATAAGTGTGGCGGAGCGACGCAAGATGCCAGGTGTGCCTTTTGCGACAATGAGGACGGTTGCAACAATCGCGTCTTCGAGCAGGTTCTTGGCAAGTGTTATAAGTGCAACAACGCTCAGGCATGCATTGGCAGTCAGTTGAGCGAACAGGCAGAAGCGTGTCCCGCAGCCAATTACGCACAGACAGCAAATATTTGCTACACCCAGCGTGCCGCCGATGGTTCCGTGCAACGTGGTTGCTTAAATGAACGGACTGACCCATGTACTGCAGAAGTTGGCTGCAGCACTTGCACCGGTGATGCTTGCAACTCTGATACCAGTAAATTTTCCTGCCTCGTTTGTCGCAGCGATAACTATGCCCCATGTCGCAAAGCTCTTGTTGGATCCACAGAGTGCGTAAATACCGGAGACGCGACGACAAAGCAGCAATGCTTCGAGGGAGAATGGGGTGAGTCACATAAAATATATAATACCTATGTATATATACTATTTATAATCAATTGACTGCATTCAATGTGGATTATCAGTGCCGCAATAATGTGATTCATGTTGTAGGCCGGAAATTATTAGCGCACTTATTAAAAATTATAAATATTCATTTTCGAATATATTTATAATTCTCATTTAGCCACCATTTTATGTTCAATTACTTATATAGTTCACTTTTCTTTCTCATAGACGGCGTTGTGTTGCGTGGCTGCCTCGCTGATGCTGGTCCACTAATGGTTTATCAATGTTTGAACGATGCCGATACTCGCTGCAAAGCTTGCAACACACCTGGATGCAACACTAAATCTTTCAATGGTGCCTCCTCATTGCAGCACATGGGCGTCAGCTTGTTGGGAGTGATCCTTGTTGTGAAACATTACTTGTAAGCTCTCTAGAACAGTATAACTGTTCAAACATATTTGTATAAAAAAAGAATAGATGAAAGTATCTTTATCTATTACAAAATGACAAACTTTAGCAAATGTGTTGTATGAGTCATGCTAGTCTTAAAAACTGTTGCGCCAGGGTAAGTTAAAAACACAAACGCTCTTATACTTTCGATATAGAATTCGAAATAAATAATAAAAAATTTTAGTCCACAAGAAATTCTTTACTTTTCTCTTAGCGCCAGTTTGACAAGTTCTATGAATTTTGCCCAATCATAAGGACAGCTAAACAAAGATTCATTGGGAGTATATGTTTATATTGAATGAATAGAAATTAGATGCAAAAAGATTAAAACATTTGCAGCTGTGACCAAAATTTTGTTGAATTAAAAGTAGTTATTAAGATATTTTTGATAGCAAAGTGACTAAAAGTATAACAATGAAGCAACGAGACAAACACTCCACTTTGTTAGGCTGCCCAAAAACTGAGCTGCTGCACTTGTTGGTGCCGCATCCTTGTTGCAATAAACGCCCATGCAGAGTACACAATATTTCGGTTCCTTGCTACAATATTTTTCACCTTCCTCCGTTAGTTCGGATGCGCAGCCACGCATTATTAGCTCTGGATCTCCTAAAAGAAATTCGTATAGAATAACAGTAAAAAACATTTATAGAAACATAATTTTTAAATGTGTTTACTCTGACTTACGCTGGAGCATGGTGTAACAGCCATGGCGTTTGCCATTCGAGGGACACTGTTGCCGTTCGTGGGGATATTGGTGGCAGCTACCATTCCGATTGCTGGTGCAGCTAAAGCAAGAGTGTGGCAAGTTTGGCACTGTAATATTCACTTGTTCTGCTTCGGTCATCGCTGTTACAGTGTCAACTCGTGTTGCCATTGTTGTGGCCAGTTGGGTTAAATCTGGCATAGTTGCCTCCATTGGCGCTTCATCGTCCTGATAGTCCATTGGCTGTGTTGATTGTGCTGGCAATGCTGCCGTTGTCATTGGATGTGTTGAGCGAGCTGGCAGTGCTGCCGTTGTCATTGGCAGATCAGCCACCGGTTCGGTTTTAGTTTCTGGATCGGATTTAAATTCGGTTGCAGGTTCAGATTCTGGTACTTCTTCTCGTTGGACATCTGTTTTGCTTTCTGGTTTAGTTATTGGATGGATTTTTGCTTCGGTTTCCAGTTCAGTTTCTGGTTTAGCTTTTGGTTTAAAATCTGGTTCGCTCTCTGTTTCAGTTTCTGGTTTAGTTTCCGGTTCGGTTTCTCTTTCGGCATCAATTTGTTGGGTCAAATTTGTGGCCATTTCCAGTGGTAGTGTTTTTCTGACATTGGTCAACTCCACATCCTGTTCCAGTTTCTGCATCTGATCTAGCTCTTGTGCCTTTCCTTGCACCATCAGCAAAGCAATTAGCGTTAACCAACTTAGATGCCTAACGTTCATTATTGAATAGAACGATTTAAGCCAACTCAAAAATGTCAAATGATATTCGGATTAATTAGTCGTAAAAGTTTTAATTAAAATTTCACAAGGGCTTAACAAATGGGCAAACCCAAAAAAAAACTTCCACTTGACTTTTGTAATTTCTTTATATTGGTTTTGTTCCTGTTCCATTGGTGACGCTCGGTTAACTGAAGCAAGGCCAACAAATTGCTGGCCATATGTCGCTGATAGTCACGCAATTATCATACTACTCTAAATTAAATCGATATACAAACTAACATACATACTTGCTTTAGCTGACCCTATAGGGCTATAACTATCAAAGGATATGTATAATATGTGTGTATGACTCCTGGTCATCCAGGCCATGCAAGCAAGCGACTGCTGAATTATTGATCATGTGAAAATTTGTCGTTGCCATTGTGCCAATATGTCCAATTAACTTACAAAACAACTGGAACATACTATTCCCGACAACATGATATGACCTAGCATGTGTCCATTTGAATGATGTGTCTAACTTTGCAATTGACCTATCCACATTTGAACGAAGTGTATAATTTGCATTTGTCCTACACTGAGCCAAAAATTAAAATGGCTAACATTGCAAGTTTTCTCTTTTAGGATAAAAAAAGGGTTGCAGGTTTAAAGAGTTGGCAAATCTTTCAGTGTTAATTTTTATACTCACTGAATTGCTATTTTTTCAGTGTAAGACAAGCAACTTTTTCCATAACCTGCAATTATAACAATTATATCAATAAAATAAACAGTTTAACATACGAATTCAATTTCGGAATATTAATATGTGATACTTTTAGATAGTGTTTGTAATGTTCTGTGTTCTTTTTTATATAACAAATAAAATTTAATATTTTTTAATACTCTTAGTATCAACTTTATAATCTAATTGAAATGATCATCCGAAACCCTTTTAACATAATGAAATAGATAAGATCCTAAAACTAAGCGATGATATGATATCGATGGTATAAAATTATTTATTAATTTATTAAAGCAAGCTCTTTCATTTTTGGAACTTTAAAATTTGGTGTCTTAGATGCTTGGTCAGAATATTTTGATAATAAAATATACACTTGAAGTACATTTATGAAAAAAGTGTACTCATTATTTATGGCTTATCAACATAAGCTTATCCTTATCGGAACCTATTGATTGTGGCCTTTGTTCTAGTAGTCAAAAAATAGATAAGCCATAAAACGGACAAGTGGTCTACTGTTAACTCAACTCAAAAGCCAAAGAAATTAATCTAAGTGCAGAAGCAGTTTGACTTAAAGTTGCAAAATGTGTGAACACCCGGTCCGGATACTTCCGCTACTGCTGCTTCTGTTGCTGTCATGTAAGCTTATATCCTGCAGTTCGTATGGCTAATGACTTTCCAATATGTTGATTATTAATAGGCCTCACCATACAGCCATGTTGGGCAATTGTCTGTTATCATTGCGATTCTATCGCGTTGCCCGAATGTGCTCAAACCCTGGGACAAGTGGGATTATTGCCCTTCAAAGAGTGTCCCAGCGAACTGAGATGTGGCATGTCAATCGGTAAGTTCATTAAACAGAAAAAATAACTATTGTGCATGTTTAATTCTCAATTGAACTTTCACAGTTGACACGATTACGTATCGTGGCTGTGGCGCTGAAACTCCAATGACTCAGGCAACCTACTACAAGCAATGCTCCTCCAATCTATGCAATTCGGGCGTTTATCCACCCGGCCGTCTCAAGTGTTATCAATGCTCTGGTGAAAGTTGTGTCGCTGCGCCGGCTGGAAAACCATTGCCATGCCGTTACCATCACGAGGAGGATCAGTGCTATACGGAAATAAACAGTGCTAGTTTAGCTTATCGCGGCTGCATCTCAGACAGCAATCACACGGTATCTGCGACAGCGCAGCTGTGCGATGTAAATGGTTGCAATGGAGCACAGGGGGCTTGGACTGTGAACTGTGTAAACTGTGATTCCCTACAAGAACGTGGCTGTAAAATGGATCTCTTTCAGTTCGGCAGCAAATGCAGTGTTATTCAATACGAGCAGTGCCAGCAACAAGTGCTGCTAGGCCAAGAGCAGCAGCAATTCTGTTACACCTATCGCCACCTGAGTCGAGTCGTTCGCGGTTGCTCGTCGGATCTGCCGGCAGAGCTGGAGCCACATCGTGCTGAACTGGTTCAGTGTGCAACTGAGGATAATTGTAATGGTGGCTGCCTGCCTCAACAGCGTTGTCTAACCTGCAACTCGGTGGATCTGGAGAAATGCCGAAATAACGCCAATAATTTGATCGCCAGTACTTGTGGCTCTGCTGAAGCATCTTCATGCTATGCCTGCCAATATGCTGATTTAAGTGTGCGACGCGGCTGTGGCCAACCACCAACAAGTGATCAGGAACAGTTGTTGAACTGTTATGAATGCGTTAGCAACGCCACGCACGGTTGCAATGCCCTCGATTTCACGAGATGTTATCGTTGCAGCAGCGACAATGCCGCCGGCTGTGCCGATTGGGTGCGACCAGGTGGAATTTATATAGAGCAATGTGAGGTGCCGGCATCACCTTGTCTGGTTGTAAGCCATGTGAATGGCACCATCGAGCGTGGTTGCCAGCGACAGGATTTTAATTGCAGCCTGACATCGGTTGCCAGCTGTCGAAGTTGTGAAGGCAACTTTTGCAATAAAGATCCTTATCCGGAGCAGAGATTATGGTGTCATCAGTGTTTGAATTGCGATCAAGTTGACCGTGGACAATCAACTCGGCCCTGCGCATTGGCTGCCAATGAGCCGGATGATCTGGTGGCTGCGTGTCTGGAGTTCTATGATGAGCAAAATAAGCAGGTGGTGCGCGGATGCCGATCAAATGCTCAACTTTACTACGAGTGCATGCTAAGAAGTCAAGGCAAAGCGGGTTGTCGTCTCTGTAACACTGATGGCTGCAATGACACACCTGGAGCAAATATGCGTGACACTCTTCAACTGGAATAGAATGCATGAGATATAAAATCAGGGACACCAAAACTTTAGAATGCATTTGGATCTGGTTATGTGTAGCTTACCATCAAATTCAATTTAACTGGGAATGTCACCCTGTATATAATTTCGAGACTCACCTAATACAATTCAATAAACATAGATGGCGCTTATGCAGTAGCTAGCACAATAAATTAAAGCAAAGATAAATGCGAAGCCCTTTAATTTTTTGCTGATTTCTTAAACAAAAAAGAAACTATCTACGAATGCCACTAATCAAACTACATACATATATTGCTTCTAATGCTGTTCATCGACTTCATCTAGCGGCGGCGGCTTGTAGCCGGGACTTAAGGCGCGTCCTCGATGATTGAATGTGTAAAATGATGGTAAATTGCCCAGCGTATCCCATGTTTTCTGCTGCATATCTACCGTAGCGCGTATTTCCTTAAAGTTGCCTACAATTTGTATAATATTGTAAACGACAAGCACCAAGCTAATCACCGTCTGCAGTATAATCTGTAAAGTTGTCAACAATAAGATACGCTTTAAATTATATTGGACATAAACTCACATCCAGCGGCAGACTTGTCCACTCCTGTTCTGTGAGACGCAAATAGGTGCGATCTATTTAAATAGAAATTTAATTTAATTTTTATTTAAGAACAGAGCAAAGGTTAGGCAAATAATCACTTACGATGTGCGGCGGAAAAGGCGGCATGTGCCAGACTTGCAAAGCCAGCAAGCAGCAGAAGTTTGTTAAATAGTTTGCTGCCCATTTTAGTTTTACTCTTTTAATACTCAATAACTTGTCAAATACTGTGTCCGAGTTTTAATGAAAAATAAACTAGCTGAAGTGTGAGACTTAATTTGCTAGTCACATGTGAACGTTGCCTGGCCTGCTACTTTAGCAGCTGTAAGCATTAAGTTAGCGTTGCCAGATCTCATTTGTGTAAAACACTTCGTACTTGAGCGGCGTTCGCCGCCGTTCTCCTTTCATTCGTATCGGTGACTTCGGGTACTTCGGATGTTTTGCGCGCTTTGTAAAAAACCAGCTTAAAATTCTCAAGTTACTAAACAACCTGCACAACTAAACACCGGTCTTTATTTTCGCGCGCGCCTCTTATTGCACAAACTATTTAAACTGATACAAAAGGCTACGCCCAGCACATAAATAACTCAAGTTTGTGTGTGTAGGCCCTTAAATTGTGTGAGCTCGTATAAGTGTGTGTGTGTGTGTTTGTGTGTATCCTTACATCCTCGCTGCTGCCCCCGCACAGCCGCACTTGACAGGGTGTGGTGTCTACAAAAAATTCCAGCACAAGCGCAAATAATTTGAAACTAAAAAACACCGAAAAAAAATTAAAATAAAATAAAATAACCATGTCTGTCTCGTCAAATGCTTCGTCCGGTTCGCGCAACGGGAGTGTTGATGATAGCACAACAACAACAGCAACAACGACAACAACGGAGAGCTCAGAGCTGACGCATATTTTGAATCGACGCCAGGAGATTATGGACTCCCAGGAGGCGGGCATCGAGGTGCCGCGCACATTCAAGGTGGTGAATGTCTACACCGAATTTCATGAATTTACTCGCAAACAAATCAAGGACTATCAAAAGACCTTCAATACGTAAGTCGATGTTTTGCTTTATTATTTGTAATACAAAATAAATATAAATATATTTTAATTTAACAAAAAAAAAAACATATATATAAAATGTTTTTATATTAATAAAAAAAAAAACAAAAATTAAGCATTTGAATGTTTCACAGATTTGTATATTTTCTACGGTGTATGTTGCTGTTTACTTGTAATCAGCTAACTTTTATAATCTTTATCCAATTCACTTAAAACTACAGCTTGACAAAACTTCTTAGCAGAAAGGCCACAAACATGAAAGCGTTTTGCGCTTAACTACCAACTAAATTGCATGACCCCCCATAACTACCTCCTCACCCCCCTTCCGAGATGCAATGGCGCATGACTCAGACATCAAGTGACTTTTTCACAGTCACTTAATTTTAAATACAAACCACACACGCCGTTTAAGATTTGAATTTCAACTCACGACCGATTTGCCATGAGTCAAAAAGTGAGCGCTACATAATATGTATATATAAAAATATATATTATTCATATTTATACAATACACCTCTCATTGCAATTTTCAATTGCTAGTCAACCTATCAATAAGACACTCTGACCTGACACCTCTACAAGTGGCTTGAACTACCTAGTTCTATACTCTATATTTATGATAAATTGATTATATACTTGCTTAATTGGTATATAATAAAACCAACCATTAAGTTAGTTTCAAATATAAGGAACACTTTCGGCAACGTAAGCAATAAATATATTTGTATAACCTCGGGCATTAAATATTTTTTACGATTCTACAACAAAATCAAAGTCATTGAACTAAACTCAGCTGTTTTTAACATTTTTAGCTACGAAAAAGATTAAACTTGGGTACAAATGTACTTATAAGCTCAACTCAAGCTAGTTAGTTATAGGATATTTTTAGTCGAGCACTCTCACTTGTTTTTTACTATAGGTGGGTGTCTCGACTTACCACATGCAAGCTGCATCCGCTAAACGATCGCATTTCGCATCCAATGAGGCGACAAAAAAAGGTTGCGCAATCTTAAAGTCAAGATAACAAATATCTTAAGTGTTTATCTAAAGAGGTATAAGTATATAAGAGTTGATAACTTATCTTAGCTTATCCAAATTCTCTGTCTTTTTGTTTACGCTTTGCATATAAAATTATCATAAATGTAGCGCTGTCTCTCTATTTATTCTCTGTTCTTAGAACCAGCTACTGAATCATTGCTTGAAAATTTTACTTAACTGAATCAGCTTCAAGTGATGCTACTTGTACACCTGCACCTGTGTACAGGTTGTAAATGTATTCTTTTCATTAACACATTTTTTGTAGCGATCCTGAGACGAACAAGAAAGACCCCACACTTAGAATGCCTGAGCTTCTAGTATTTGTCTTTTGTTGCTGTTGTGATTCACAACCGACAAATTGGGTCAATCCACAAGCCAATCACTGTTTGGCACTGTGTCAAAACGAAATATTTGTAAGACGAGAGCAACATGGAAAAAAAAACAAAGTAAACGAACGTGCCTTGAAATTTTAAACGCCAAAAGGCAGCTCCACTATGTTTGGAAATCAACATAAAGACGAAGCAAACAAAATTCTTGCACATATTGTAAGAAAACATAAAGTGTAAGAAAAAGTAAATACCAAGTTGAACGAGTTGACAAAAAATTCTAAAAACTGCATCAACAGATCGTTTAACAAGTAAACATTTAATTAGATTCTATTAACAGGGATTTTCCATCACGTTTAACAATGAATTCACTACACAGGTTTAACGGGTTAATTTTGAGCTAGTATTAAGTATTTTGCAAGTCAAGTTCTGTGGAGCGGGAATAAAAAAAAACCATTCGACATCTTCATTTGCTCTTTCAAAAATGTTTTGTGTTTATCAACAACAATAAATCGAAAACAAAAACCGGCTGTGGCGCTTATGCAGGTTTTGGCATTTGAATTACGTTTGATGTCTCCTCTAAATTGTGATAATTTTGTAAATTATGCAAACAGACTTGAATAAATATTGTGATGAGTCACGAGCCGTTGATTTTTTTATAGAAATTTCTTACTGATTCAGCGTTTCAATATAGAGTTAAACAATTGCAAATATTATTAAAAATAAAATTAACAAGAATAACACATGCGGCGGCGGCATTTGTGCTTATGTTTTACAAAATCTTTAAATAAACACAGATGAAAATGGGTATGCAAAAGTTGTCCGCATTTTCATTTCCTAGAAGATAACTTCAGAGACTTGCTGATTATTGTTGACGAACCAAACATTTGTAATTGTTTCATAGTGGGGGGGGGGCAGACAAAAAGCAAATGTAAACAAAGATGAATGTTAAGCAAACAAAAAGAAGACGAAGAGTCAAAAAGCTGAATTTGTTGAGTGAACGAACGCCCAACGCCAACGCTAATCGGGCACGCAATATGTTATGTGTTTTAATAAAGCGTCGTAATTGTTTGTTGATATTGTTGGGATTTTAGTTTCCGGTTTGATTATAGTTTTTGTTAAAAGTATATTGGATGCGCCATTTTTCGCACGCTTTTCCGGGTAGGCGATAAAAGCCAGACCCGCCGGCAACTTAGTGTTATTGATTTTCATTTTATATGTATGTATGTATAAGCAGAGCATTAAATGGCGACGCCCAAAGTACATAAATAATCCGCAGACATATACACATAAATTATCCCTGGTGTCGTCTGTCTGTGTCTGCAACTGATAAGATTGCCAAATCCTTAAGCAACTAAGTGAACTAACCACCACCAAAGCTGACGCCCCACGCTCTTTATTATTTACTTATGTAAATATTTTGCATTTTAGCTTATTACGTTTTCAACTTTACTTAGTTTGGCACACAACACAACAACATATATCCATATTTACATGTGGAAAATAATGCACAAAAAAAAAACAACAACATTATCACATTAACTAATTTGAGGTGAGCGCGTATGTCGTGCTTTGTTCGTGCCTAAATCAAAATTAAACTGTAAAACCAATATGACACAATCTCTTAAGACACTGTTTGATTACTATAATTGGTTAAGCGAACTATCGCTTGACCGCTACCATCTCTAGCATCGATGTCAATGCCATTTCGCAGGGGTGAAGTGAGGGGGAGGGAGCTTACAAATTGGGTTCATGGCAAAAAGTACAGCAAAAGAGAACGCCGTCACACACACATGCACACACAGACAATTGTGTTGACATTAAAATCAGTTACACGCACACGCACTTTACAATTGACGGGGGTTGCTTTTGTTGTTTAGCTCGTGTGTGGGCTTTCACACACTCTTTGCATATATCAAGGCATCATGGAGCGCAAGCTTTTAATTTAACCACACTCACCACCATTTATCACTAAAGCATGACCCTTCCCCTATATGCAAATGCTATACAAAAAAGGGTTGTTGTTGCACATTTTAGGATAACTGCAGCGGTCTTTCAAGCACTTCCTGCCTTTGCTAAGTAAAGGGGGGTGTAGCAAAACTGCTGCAATGTATACATACTTGTGCGACAACAGGTTCATTGACATTTTGCATTTGAATTTGTCATTCGTTTGGTGTGTTTAACATTGCGATTACACATGCACGCACACACACAGTGCATGCTGTTTTTCCTCTCTTTCACTCAACAAGCTCTAGTACTTGACAGTCAACTGCAATGCAGTGAGTCGCATGCAGATGCTGTAATCAGCAAGTTTTGGCCAATCGATAGCACTCCATTGTGAATGGACTTTGTTGTTTGCTTCCGCTGCAGCTGGCGCTGACCTTTGCCAAATGTACGAATAATGGAAATGGGAATTTGCAAACTGGCGACCAGATGTCTGGCAGCCACAACATAACAACAGCAACGTGTAGTCATTACAACAAACGGACAACGTGCGTCCGTTCCCCTGCTACGTATTAGCGCGCCTGCGCGCGCACGCCTTTGTCATTGTGCGCGTATTGTGATTACAATTACAATTCGTTGATTGACAGTGAAATAAGAAAATAAGTATGAATGTGCATGTTGTGCTGTGGTTAAACCAGTATGTGTACCATGTTTCTGGTGTGGTCTGACTAGTGGCGATGTCATCATATAACTCAATTGAGGAAATATCAAATTAAATAATATAATAAAAATAAACTCATAGAATCATTATTGGCAAGAGTTCCTTTGTGCTTTCAACTTGTGGCAATTAGTCAGTCAGTCAAGTGTGGTCAGTTATTTTTGGTTTGATCGCTACATGCTACAATTGCTTATCAAAAGCGCAGCCACTCAACACTCAATGCATTGTTCTCCAGTTATAGTTATACATAATTTCAAGCACTGACGCATAGATTGCTAGTTTTTGTTGTTGCTATTGTTTCCTGCTGCAACTATAAATACACACACGCGACCCACGCAGCGCTTTTGCTCTCGTCTGCTCTAATTTCGTAATGTCAAAATATGACGGAACATTTAAGTATGTTGCGCTGAGTTTTTTTTTTTTTTTTTTGACAATTTGAGAGTAACATGATTATTTATTACCAAATTTTTGCTTCTACTTCAAAAAAAAAATATACATATATATATATAATTATATATATATACATAAATAAAATATATTTATTTTACTTTTCAGCAATGGTTTATTTTTTGGAATTTTTGTTACTACTTAAAAGCTATCTAATTATCATTAAACTTAACGATCAATTCTTTGTGTACACTCACTTTGAGACAAAAGCTTACTTGTGTCTATAATATAAATGGAGCTCTTAACAAAAGTATTTTTAGGTAAACAGGTGCATGTTTGGTTTCGAAATGGAAGCAGTGAGACAATCAGTCAGTCAGCCAGTCTGTGAACGAAAAAAAACAACTGGAAATTGTGTATGCAAGACGTCAAGTGTGTACATTTTTCTTTTGCCCCTTTGCTTAGCTATAAGTTGACTTTGTACAATAGAGAAAAAGACTTCCCGAGCTTATGAAGAAATCCACCAATCTCAACTCTGCAATGCATTTTAAAACTTTATGCATACAATAACCGTTACAAAAGGCCCAGTGGACAACAACAACAAAAAGTTCAAGAACATGACGCGTTGTGACTGGCAAAGCGTTGGCATTAACCCGCTTGGGCCATCGAGCATAGAGCCAAACCAAAAAACAAAATAGTCAAGAAACATGAATTCACAATTGCTGGTTGCTACTAATAGAGAGAAAAAGGTAACGACTGCTACACACATACATACGTTCAATAATTGCAAACTACTTTGTATGTTAGGAACCTAAAGGCACACACACACAAATACAGCGAACGCTTAAAAAACATGCATTTTATGCATGCAACAACAACAAAAACAATGGCCAGCTGACCCCGTTATTTGTTGAACTGTACAAACTACATACATACACAACGTGTGTCTGTGTGTATTAATAGGGAAAAGCAAAATCGCATGCAATGAAGCATTTATCTATGTAGATTTAGCTTCGTCTTCATTGCTTATGAAATCTTCGAAATGAAAACATTTTCAAATCGATAACACAAATTAGGCAGAACTACTGGAAGGTGGGGGCGTTGCCACATCACCTGCAGGAAAGCTCCTATATGTAGGAAAGCCAGAGCGAGAGATCAACCGCTTAGTTTAAAATTGTATTAGTTCAATTGAACAGCTGGAAATAATGTATCATAATGAGCTTGGGTTAAGCAAGCGTAGTATTAATTAAAAAAGAAACTACTACTAAACAACAACCATAAAAAGCAAAAGTCTTGACAATTGTCAACATTGACGCAACAGCCACACAGTCAACTGTCAGTAGCAATTGAAGTTAATTAAATATCAGGCGGCGCAATAGCGCCAACAATAACAATAATTATCCAGCGCACTGTTAAATGCGTGGTGACACCTTCGTGTCTTTATTTATGCTTTTTCTGTCCGCCTGTCACACTGCTAATTACTTTCACTCATTCAATGTATCTCGTAATTTGTCGCTGATACCATAAACAACGAAAGCGAGACACAAAAAATAATAACGCCAACAATTTTCTATACTTATTATATGTATGTATTTGTGTTTGAGTTTGTCTCGGCTTCTTCTGGAGCAATCGCAATTGAAATTGAAAGTGATGCTTTGAAACGTAACGTAATCGCATCATCGTAATCGATTACGTTATTGGTTAATGTACAAATTTGTCGACAGCAAGGCAAGACTTGCCCTGGCTTACTGGCTGTGACTTAAATGGCTTGATGCTTGAGTTGTTTTATTTTTAGACCAACTAGTTTGACTCGTTTTAGACACATTATACGTAGTATAATATCCTTCAGCATCATAGCCCGTCTGTCCAGTCAGGCGCACTAAAACGATGCAAGGTCGCGGTTTCCGCAACATTTGTTGCGTCTTGGCGCATCTGCCACACGCTATTAAAGCATCAACAGCAACAATAACAATCAACAACCACTTGCGTTTTCTCTATGCCACACGCCGGTTTTGTTGGGTTGCTTGATGTTTTTTTTTTTTGAATCCATTATGTAATTAACAAGTAAATGTATTTCTATTTACATGTTGATCATACAATTTCCTGCACTGACTTGCTTCAGGAAGTTGCATTGAGACAAAGATGAGCGCACATTCGAACTCTTGACTGAAGCCAAATATATTGTTGTTAATGTCACTGATAAATCTACTCGACTAATTTTCCTTAACTACCTTAACAAAAACCTTACTTTTAAGACTTTACACTTTAAGGTATTTAAAAACTAAATAATGAATGCAAAATTGCGCATGAAATTGGGTTACCAACGTTGCTTATGGTACGACGATGTTATTGATTAGCAAAACAGGCCAATGACCACAGCAACGTCCTCGGACCACATTTCTGGTTGTTTGCGGCATTGTTGTAGACCACCATTAATACTTAAAAAAAAAAAGGTGGATTGTTGTAAAATTGTATTTAAGTGTCGTTAACTCTATGATTTATTCATTAGTTAATTGTATTTCTTTATTATTTTGAATATTTGCAGGTACGATACCGCCCGGGATGGATTTCTGGATTTGAACGAACTGAAGTATATGATGGAAAAGTTGGGTGCACCGCAAACGCATTTGGGTTTGAAGAAAATGATTGCCGAAGTCGATGAGGATCATGATGGAAAGATATCGTTCCGTGAGTTTCTGTTGATCTATCGCAAGGCACAGGCTGGCGAATTGGACAGTGATTCGGGTCTCAATCAGTTGGCGCGACTCACCGAAATCGATGTGGAGCAGGTGGGCGTAAGTGGTGCAAAGGATTTCTTTGAGGCAAAAATTGAGCAACAGCTGCGATCGAATAAGTTTCATGATGAGATTCGGCAGGAGCAGGAGGAGCGACGTCTCGAGGAAGAGAAACGCGCCCAGAGGCGCCAGCAGTTTCAACAGCGTGCAGCCATTTTTCAATAGATTATTCTATATACATATAAATACCTAACTATTTAGATAATTTGTAGTCTAGCGCGTAATCCTTGTGGCGTAGGTTAAACAAAATGCTAAATAGCACACAATTGGGAGTCAAAAGCGAAAGCAGGACTTTGATGCAAACATAATACTATATCACATCACATACAAATATACAAAAAATCTAATCTACATCCATAACAACTGTATAACCTTCGTAATATATAAATAATGAGCATACCAAAAGCATACAATTTAGTTACATAAATATTTAAGTATGTTAAGTTAAAGTGCTTTATTTTTCATGGTTTTTTGGTATTGCGTTCAATTGTTAAATTTTCGTCTATGTTTACGAATTTTTTATGATTTTAGTTTTATTATAGTTTTGTTATTGTTAGTGCCATTATTTTTTAGTTTCGAGCTTTGACTTTATGTGCAACTGCATTTTGTTAAAGAATATAAAAAACACACAAGCTAGTTTTATTTTTTTTTGAAATTAATTCTTTCTTATTTCTAATAAAAACAGAACACAGCATTTAGTACATAGTTATGTTGAAATTTGACGATTTATAAAAAAAAAAAAACTATATTATTTAAGTTGAAAATTTCAGTATTTTCATTCAACATACTATCAAAAAATAAAAGCCGTTAAAGCAATATTATTAATATGACTTTAAATATACATATATGTTTATAAATTATAATGGAACGGCAATAACCTATACTTACATATGAATTACTGTATATAGTGCAAATAAAAATATACTTGAAAAAACGATTGATTTTTTATTGACTTAAATTTAAACATTTAGAAAATTTACTGCAATTATAACGATGTATTTTTTTATATGCTTTGTACTGAATATTGAAGATAAGTGAATACATCATTTAAAGTAGATAGTTGGTAAGTGTATTAGGATTAGATGGCTTCTAGGCGGATAAGGGGCCTATCTCATTGGAAACCACAACATCTGGAACATTCACAGACAAATCGTTGACCACTGTCACTTCGTCTTGCACATGCGAACGGCTTATCATTGCTGTGCTCTCAAGCGTTGGTGCAAATGTTGTATCTCTGCCAAATAAACGAGAAAAACTCGGCGCTTGTGATAGCATCATCTCAATATCTCCATTCAAAACGATAGGCTCCGTATCATAATCCTGCACTGTTGTAGTTTGGCTGTTCGCCTGCGAGGCTGGTGGTAGCATCAAATTAGGAGGTCGATTCCTTAAAGTACAAGAATCCGTGCAGTCGTTCACCTTGTAGATGCCCACCAGATAGTTGGCCAACTCAAACATGTTCACACGCAGCGATACAATAATAAACTGGGCATTTTTGGTGCGCTCCTTAAAGACAAATGGAAAACAATAAATTAATATCCATTTAAAAAAATACAATTTAAAAAGAACTTACCTTAATGTAGTGACCGACTATGGACACATTCTTGAAATCCAAAGCTGCATCGATCTCATCCATAAAATACAAAGGTGATGGCTTATAATAATGCAGGGCAAAGACCAAGGCCAAAGAAGAGAGTGTCTTCTCGCCACCGGATAAATTCGATATTAGCTTCCAACTCTTTTTTGGTGGACGCACAGTAAACTGAACGCCTTCGGTAAATGGATCCATTGAATCAACCAGTTCAAGATCGGCATCACCGCCTAGCGTAATCATGCGGTACATTTCCTTCAGTTTGCGTGTAATTATATTGAATCCTGCCATAAATTCGGTATAGCGACGCTTGCGCACTTCCTCGTACTTGTCGCGCATTTCATTACGCTTGGATGTGATGTCCTCCAGCACGCGCACACGATCCAAATAGACCAGACGCTTTTCGGTAAACTCTTGAATGAAGCCCAAATTGGGTTTCTTCTTAAGCTGTTCCTCGAGCAACGTTTGTTTATACTGCATATCTTCCAGATTCTCTGCCTCCAGCTCCTCTGGCGTAAGGGTTTTTAGTGGTGCTTCCGGCTGCGCCTCGCCTGGTATCTCATTAAGCTTGAGCGGCTTCAACTGTGCCTGCCAACGTGGTATATCCGATTTGACCTCATTCATTTTGGCTGCAGCCGCTTGCAGTTTGGTTTCAATCTCAACGCGCTGAATGTTGCGTTGATTCTCCTGCTTGTTAAGTTCATCGATTTCCTTTTTCACATCCGATGACTGAGATTTCGCATTGTTAATGGCTTCTTCTGCCTCACAGACTTTCTGCTCCAGCTCGTTCTTGCGCTCCTGACATTGCTGACGTTCCTCATTCAACGCACGCAATTTATCCTCAGCAGTTTTGATATTCTCTAGCAGATTAACATTGTTCTTCTCGAGACGTTCAATGCTGCGCTCCGCGGTGGTCAGCGCCACATTCAGAGAGCGCACATGGCTCGATAGCTTCTCAATCTGGTTTGTCACCTTTTTGAGTTTTGCTTCAACGGGTTTAACTGTATTAGAGCGAAGTGCATCGTATTCGTCTTGAATCTGTTTTATCTTATTGGACATTGACTGTTCCTTCTCGACGTGCTCTTCCAACTGCTTAGTGACTTGCTCAATCTGCAGCTCCAACTCTTTGACAGCAGCCTCATCTGTAGTGTGGGATAGCATACGCTGGCGCTGCGCCTCGCACTGTTTAAGGCTGCTGGCCATTTGTTGGCCGTGCGATTTGGTGGTTACAGTTAGACGCTTCTGTTCTGATTCGCAGCGTTGAAGTGTTGCGCGCAGCGTTTGTATCTCATGTTCAAGACGTCCCTGTTGCTCCTGACAGTAGTTGATGCGATGCTGCAACTCCTCCGCCTGTACCTGCATATCCTTCAGTGCCTCCTGCGAGACAAACGAGCTGTCTGCCGATTCAGCAGTTTTGGTGCGCACTTGGGTGCCCATTTTGCCACGAATCGGACGATTGCCACCACCCGACATGGTTCCCGCCTGCTCAATAATATCGCCACGTAATGTCACAACGCGAAACCGTTCCCGGCCATAGGCAATGCGTGATCCTTGTTCCAGATCGGTGGCCACCAAAGTGTTATGCAATGCCATATAGAATGCAGTCTTAACGCGTTCATCCTCCACCTGAACCAGATCATAAAGACGAGGCACGTTCTCTGGTCTGTTAATGAAGATGATATAGTTAAGTATACGATCAGCTTTGAAATGATTCCCACTTACGTATTGATGGGATATGATTTGCTTTTCCAGTGCTCCATGCGATTTAATGGAATGAAATTCGCACGACCCACATTGTGCTCCTTTAATGCTTTAATGGCCGCCGTGGCTGTGTCGTAGTTGTCTGTCACAATATTGTCAAGACGTCCACAGGCTGTTGATATGGCAATATCATATTTGGCATCAATAGCACCCAAATCTCCCAGGCGTCCAAGTATACCCGGAATTTTTCCCTCCGACTTCATTCGCATGAGAAAATTAAGCACTTTATCATTGGAGCGCTGTGCTTGCATATTTGACGACCGCTCATTGATCTGTAAACGAAAATAAATTATTTAAGAAAAGAATCATTTAATTTCTAGATTACTATCTAATTACCTCTTCGCGCAGCTTGGAACACTGAATGGTTAGATTGCGCTCCTCTTTGCATAGCTTCTCTACCTCGGCGGATTTAGTGATGATCTCTTGTTCGTACTTTGGCATATTTTCACTTAAATCTTGCAATTTGGTTGTCATGTTTTGATGACTACGCTCTGCCTCCTCATAGGAACTTTTGAGGGACTCATATTTACGCGCCTCACTGACTTCGACTTGCTTCAGTATCTTTAGCTTTGATTCGTGCACCTGAAGCTCCTCTCGAGCTTTGTTGACGGCTTCTTTAAGACCAATCAGCTCATCGCTGCACTTCAAACGTTTTTCGGTCAGCGGCTCCGATTGCTCCTTGAGCAGCGTTAGTTGTCGCTCCCGCTCCTCGTTTAGTGAGACCTTCTCCTTTTCGGTACGCGCCAGCTTAGTCTCACATTCCTCGATTTCTTTTGCATTCTTCTCTGGCAATTTGTGCAGTTCATCGAGCTCCTTTTGATTCTTATCGATTTGTGCTTTATCTTTTTTGCGCTGCTTGTTTGTGTTCTCCATGGCGCTCTGGACTTCCGTATAGCTACGATCTGCTCCCACCAGCTCCTTTTTGATGGACTCACGCTGCTTGACGAGCGCTTCGTAGGCCCTAAACATTGTAATTACAATTAGTTAAAAGTTAGATTAGAAAATGTCCAGAAACTTACTCAATTTCTTTGCGTATGATAAGCTCCTTTTCGGTGCGCTCTTTCTTGAGGGTCTCAGTGCCCTCATCATGGGTTTTTAGATTGACCGTGCATGTCTCATGCTCCTTGGTGTACTGTTCCAATTTATTTTTCTTAATGCTAATGTATTTCTGGGTGACCCAGCTTTTGGTGCGCATCAGATCGTTCTCTTTACGCAAATACTCGACGGCTTCATTGTACGGCTGCTCAAGATCCTTCATCTCGCGCTCAGCCAGCTTGCAGCGGTTATGCTTCTCTGTGCGATCATCGGTTAGCTGATCCACACGCTGATTGATTTGTTGCAGTGGACGAATATAACGCTGGGTGCCAACAATATCTTCCAAATACTCCAGCATGCCCGTCTCATTCTCATTGACGCCCTTGGGCTTCATCATGGAAATAGACTCGACTTCGCCTTGCAATATGAGAAAACGATTGTGCTCCAAATCTACATGATGCTTCTTCAACAGCTTGCAAACATCCTTGAGCTGCACGCGCTGCTTGTCAATCTGATAATAGGATGAGTTATCCGACATAGCTGTACGGCTGACCACAAACTCTGAATTGGGCACTGTCTTGCACTTCCCATCGCTCTCATCAACCACCAGCTCGAAATGAACTGCAACCGAGCAGTTGCTCAAATTTGGATATCGCTTTGAGTTGTGTATTAGCGTTGAGAGCTTCTTGCAGCGAATGCGATTGGCACGGCAACCGAAGACAAACATCATCGAGTCAATAACATTGCTTTTTCCACTGCCATTCGGTCCGATGATCGCTGTAAAGGAATGATGAAATGGTCCCAGATACACATCTCCTGCATAGCTCTTGAAATTGTGGTTCACGATGCTCTTGATAATTAGACGAGGTCCAACGCTCTCCATAGAACAGTGTGCTGGGACCGGAGGCGGAATATAAATGTCGCCAATTCGAGTCCCTCCCTCCTCATCGTCAAAAATCAGCGCCTCGTCCAAGGCGTCCATTGCAGCGGCGTCCTCTTGTTGTAGCTGCTGTGCTTTGGCCGTTTGGCGAATGGGGCCGCTGGCGCGACTGCCTCCGCGTGCCAGTGGCGGACCCATACTGTTTCGCATAGTTTTAATCAATATGGTGTGCGCAATACAGCGCAAATATTTATTTAAAATCCTTAAAACAGTTCGCGTCTGCTGGCGCTAAAATAAAATATGACGCTAATGCATGGTTGTATGCGCTGCCTTTCCATTCTAGCGGCAATTTTGTGCACTAAACGTGTCGGTGATTTTAGCGAGTTGGCAGCTCTATCTAAGTGTGAGCCGTTAATTTCGCTTTGATTTAAATACAAAATTCAAATTTAAATTACAAAATTAAATTTAGTTGTAACGGCTTGAAATATTTTGCCTGTCTCCCTCAACCAACTTTATATGAATGACAAATGAATTATTGTGCAGCTTGTTTACATAGAAAAAAATCAAACTGATCGAATCAGCGAACAGTTCTAAAGTTCTTAGAATGTAAACAAAATATGAAACGCTTTATATAAACAAAGATTTATGACAAACTTTACAATACTTATTTACGTAACGTTATTTATATAGACATTTGTTATTGCACAAACATATGGTCAAAAAAATGAATCATATAATCAACTTATTTTCAGATGTTTATAGTTTAAAATAATTTTTAATATCGTATAAACAAAGCTGCGTTTAAGTTTTCCTATGTCCTAGAAGGTTCATTTTCGATGGGAATGGCGCCACGGCGCTGCGAGTGTCGGCAGCGCAGCATGTCGCCCTTGAGGGCATAGCGATGCTGGCAGACAGGACACTCGTGCGGCTTGTACTGCAAGTGATAGCCCTTGATGTGCTGTGAGAGGCCGTTCCGACGCTTAAAGACTCGCTCACAAATGCTGCACTTGTATCGTCGCTCCGAAGAGTGCGTAATCCGATGTTGTTTGAGTCCGGTCAACGAACCAAACATCTTTTGGCAAACGCTGCAGCTGTGCGATGTCCTTTTTGTGGGCAGCTGAATCGAACTCGATTTTCGCTGTTTGCTACGTAGTCGAGCCCTATTGTTACCCTGTCTCAGTTTACACTTGATTTCGTGACGCCGATAGACGCGCCAATGAGTAAAACTGATGTTCTGACAATGCCGACACTTGAAGCTCTGCAGTCGAGCATTGCGCAGTGGCAACAACTGACAAATGTAGCGCATGTGCTGGCGAAGGCCGAGACGCGATCGAAACATACGCAGACAGCCAAAGCACCGGATGGAAAATGTGCGTGGAGGGGGCAGTATAAAATGTCGCTTCTTTTGGCGATGTATAAGCAGCTGTTGCACGCAGGCAAATCTACATTTGCAACGTGCGCAACGAAGGCGATGATTCACAATGCTTTTTCGCTGATGACGCAGCTTGCGACATTTGTGCTGCAGGCGACGGAAGCGTGCCGCCAGCTTGACATAGGCTTGAGTCTTTGTGTCGGGGGCGCTGACCGGTGGCGTAGCAATCAAATCGTTGCAATGCAAAAAGCTACGCTGCATGTCTAATATATCAATCTTTTTCTTGGCTGGCAGCTGCGCCGGCATCCAATCCGGCTGCCAGTAATCTATGGTTGGTGGCAGCGACATGGAGCTGCCCTCCAGCTTGAGCGAGCTGCCAGTGGGCAGAGTGATATTCAACGGCGGAACGCTAACCATGGGTGCAGGTGCTGGAACTGCAGTCTGTGTGGGAATGGCATGTGCCTGGCCAAAATGCTGCTGAAGACTTTCGGCTGTGAAGAATTTGTTGCTGCACAGGTTGCAGTTGTGCAGGCGAAACGCTGAGGACTGCACCACACTGTCGTTGAGAACCACGATGTTGGGCTTTGTTGTGTTTGTAGTTGTTGGCAACAATTCACACATCATGGGATTAGGTATCTGGCTAACATTTGTGACAATTGGTTTGCAGCTGCGCGGCTCACTTGGAGCGTTAGATGGAATTGCTTCATTCTGTTCACTGTTTTCGACTTTCTCCGTCTTGTATTGTTGCAACGCCGAGGATTGCCAATCCTCCTTGGCGTAGTTGTGCTCCTCAGTAAGCAGTTCCGATTGCAGCAGCTCCTGTGCTGTGGGCATAACGGGTAAAGGAACTGGTTGCGCTTGTACCTGTGCCTGAGCCACATCTGCATCGTCTGGTATATTTATAAATGGATCATCTAAATTGATTATCTCCATGATATCACAGTTATTTATTATGTCTTGTGCGTTGAGCATGGGAAAATCGCAAAACTGAAACTTCTGTTCGGTTTCATCATGCGTGTCCGGATCGTGATCGCAACAGCCCTCATCCAGACCCATATCCAGCTCATCAGGAAACAGATTGTCCAAGCTTTCGCATGCCTCCTGCTTCACACGCACCACCGGCTCCTGTTTGATCTTAAGCTGTCGGCGATATTTCCTTTGCAATTCACTCTGTGCCTGCATAACAACATCACAGAATTGCGAGAAGCGTTCCAGCTGATGACAGCACTCGCCACAGATATCCTTGGGCAGGGGCAGGTTGTCGTCATTTAATATTTGCAACGTGGGAAAGCATTTTTGTATCATGCTAAACAGCTCGAAACTCTTATCGAACGATACACAGTTTGGCGCTGAGTTGCCACAGAAGCGACAAGTGCTCTTGCTGCAGTTGCTCGCTGCCGTTTCAGTTGAAGGCGGCAGCGTCACTTGCTCCACTATTACATTTAACGATTCTTCAGATAGTCGCACAGTGGGCACCGCATTCTTTTTCAATGTTTTGCGATTGTTGCTGCAATTAAAGTCAGAGTCTATAAAATGACGACTGCATATAGCGCTCCATTTTGAGGGCATCCATTGGCTACTGCGCTGTGTAAAGTCCTTCCATTTTTGCAGCAAGTCCTTTCTTTTGAATGGAAATCTAAAAATATATTATAAATTTATAGCAATTATATTAAGTTTTCGCTTGATTTACCTGTGAAATGATATACTGCCGGAATGTACATATTTATCGCTGCAATTAACCACCGCACAGTGGGCGGGCATTTGGCATTGCTTTTGCAAGTACACACGTTCTTAATATTGCTTAAAATAATATTGAATTCGCGTTTTAATAATAAATTTTCAAGTTTTGTTTGTTTTCGCAAACTAACAGTCTGCAAGAACAGCTGTTTCTCAGTAAAATAAAAAATATATGCATGACTGTTAATAACAGCAGCCTGATAAAAATTCAGGCAAAACATTCGTTAATATTTTCAAGGACTCAGACTACAAACCATGCACAATTGTTTGAGTCTAGCTTATCAAAACTATTAAAATGTGAAATTCATTTTTTCATTTTTTATTGCGTTTAAAGTCGTAGCTTTTGGTATACAGAAAGCCCGTGCCAAAATGTTGTTTTTAAGCTCATTGATCAAACTAACTGGTTCTGCTCTTATCAGTAAGCAGCTGATCAGCGCCCAACCAACCCACCGCTGACGATCTGTTTGACAGAAAGTCATCACTTATTGCTTTTATCAATACTTTTGGCACAACTGTTAAACATTCTGCCTGAAAGAACGTGAACAAGGTCAAGCAAGGTCTTATTTTTGCCACAACAAGTAAAAGTGAAAACAACGCAGAATGGCTCAGCTGTTGAGGAATAAAAGCGCTTCACTGGCGTTGCATTTAGGTCCTATTGCCGGAACGTCTACAATACAATGTCAGGACAGACAGAGACGCTGGCAGCACAACAGCAAACGGTGCGTGCCAACAGTTTAAATTGAGATTAATTTAAAACAAACTCAATTTCCAGTGATTATGATCTCGTTGTGGTGGGTGGTGGTATTGTGGGTGCGGCATCAGCTCGCGAAATATTGCTGCGTCATCCGAAGCTTAAGATTGCAGTGCTCGAGAAGGAGCCGAAGCTAGCGATGCATCAAAGTGGGCACAATTCTGGTGTCATCCATGCAGGCATATACTATAAGCCAGGCACTTTAAAGGCCCGCCTCTGCGTCGAGGGAATGCAACTGGCGTACGAGTATCTCGACGAACGAAAGATACCCTACAAAAAGGTAGGCAAATTGATTGTTGCCACCGATGAGAAGGAGGTGAAGTTGCTAGAAGATTTGCATGAGCGTGGCATCAAGAACAATGTGCCCGATTTGCGGATGATCGATGGCGATCAAATTAAAGAAATCGAACCCTATTGTCATGGCTTAAAGGCTCTCCACAGTCCGCATACGGGCATCGTTGATTGGGGTTTGGTGACACAATACTATGGCGAGGATTTTAAACGAGCTGGTGGCGATATCTATCTCGGTTTTAATGTGAAGAAGTTCACTGAATCGAAGGAAATCAACGCCAACGATTATCCTGTGACCATCTTTGGTGGCAAAAACGGACAGACGGTGCGCACCCGTAACGTGCTCACCTGCGGTGGTCTCCAGTCGGATCAACTGGCCGAACTAACCGGTTGTCCACGTGATCCGCGCATTGTGCCCTTCCGCGGGGAGTATCTGCTGCTGGCTAAAGAGAAACAGCATATGGTACGGGGGAACATTTATCCAGTGCCAGATCCACGATTCCCCTTCCTAGGCGTGCATTTTACACCACGCATGGATGGTACCATCTGGCTGGGTCCCAATGCGGTTCTGGCGCTCAAACGCGAAGGCTACACGTAAGTGAACATCCCTACAAAACTAAACGTAGTAGAGACTTATTGCAGTTTTTAATTCGCAGCTGGGGTGATATAAATCTCTTCGAGCTTTTTGATGCACTACGCTATCCCGGATTCCTGAAAATGGCCAGCAAATATATTGGTTTCGGCTTCAGCGAAATGGCCAAGTCAGCATTTATAAATCTGCAGGTGAAAGCGCTGCAGAAATATATACCCGATATCAATGAATACGATATACAACGTGGACCAGCTGGTGTGCGTGCCCAGGCACTCGATCTTAGTGGCAATCTAGTTGATGATTTCGTCTTTGATCGAGGCACGGGCAGTGGTGCTCTTGCCAAACGTGTTCTGCATTGCCGCAATGCACCATCGCCTGGTGCCACCAGTAGCTTGGCCATTGCTAAAATGATCGCTGACAAGATCGAGGTGGAGTTCTCAATCGGCAAGGGCAAATAAGCAGCTTATATTTACTATATGAAACTAATCCGTTCATTTGTTATGCATTTCTCATGCGCGTTTTTTCCTTTGCTAACTATTTTATGCCTTAAAGAAAATAAAGTAAGCTTTCGTTGTTGCTTAGTGATGTAAAAGTTAAGTGTTATTATAATTGCTATCTATATGCGCAAAAACTATTTAATATATTCTTTAAATACAATTCTTATCATTAAATTTGTTTTGTTTAGTTAAGTTGCAGAATGTGTTTATTTTCAGTTTTAGCCGTATCCTTGATGCCCAGCACTTTAATCTCCTTTTTGATCTCGTAAACAGCTATGTCACTCAATAGCTGTTTGCATTTTTTGTTTATAATTTTTAAACCATTGGTGCAATGCTGTCGCATTTGGGGATCACAGTCTTCGATTATTTCGATGGCACGCAGCAATTTATAAATGGGCATTAGCATATTCTGATAGTCCAATAGACTGTCCATACCGTCAAGCAACTCGACCAGCACCAGTAGAGCACCACGCTGTGCGGGCACATAGCACCTATTCCAGAGTTCATTGCCAATAAGATTCATCAGTTCCTGGAAGTTGCTATGCACCTGGTAGGCGAGCAGACGGCATATTTGCGCTAGATTTGCAAACGCGGATGTCCGAAACTCATTGAGCGGAGAGCGAGCGCCATGCAGGAAACAATTGAAGAGCACATCCTTATAGCGATAGCAAAGTGGACCTGTAAACAGAATGGAACTTAGGTAAGGAGGTTTAAGGCAGAAATATTAACTGTACCTACCAATTTCTTGAGCTGCCTTCAAGAGGGCTTCACCCACTACTAGACGATAGTCGAGATCGGCTGTCTCTAATAGATATTCATCGTTGAGCACATCCAGGACCTCCGACTCCATGACATGCACCAGGACAGCAAACAAACGCACACAATTGAGGAATGTATAGGATTCTTTGCTCTTTAAGGTGCTCAAAGCCAATGCAATAATGCGCGGAGATTGTGATATAAATGCTGGATCCTTTTTCTGCAGCGCATTTATCATTAATTGTATGCCATATACCTGTATATGGGGTTGCTGATCCTCAATGAGCTCACGCGCATGCTGGAATGATGCAACAGGTGCCTGACTCGACAGCTTCACTCCTCCAAGCAGTTTTTGTAGTGATAACAAAGGATCTTTAAATAAAGGATTGTCTGCTTTCCCCTCCAGCACTTCTGGCAGTAGTTTCTTTAAACGTTGTGCACTTTCCGACATCTGCATTTGCTCGTTGTCTTCAAGCAGCTCTTGCATTAGCAGCAGCAGCATGAGCATCAGCGTCTGGTCCACCTTACATTTTTTGCGCTGCTCTATAAATTCGACAAGAAGCTGAACAAATTGTCTGCTATGCACCGCCGCCAGCTGCTTCTTGAGTGGCTGATGTCCTATCAGCTGCTTGAGTGCCAAGAGTAGCTGCATCTTTAGCTGATACTTGACGTGCAAAAAGTCTGCCAACTCAGCTTCTGTGGAGAGCAAATCTGTGGTTGCCGAACCTGTATCTGCTGCCAATTGCTTGAGCATGAGACTGAGCATGGCCAGAAATATTTTGCATTTTAGCGCTTGGTCGCTGCCAGACATGACTATCGAGGCCAATACGCAGCATTGTTGATCCAAATCACGCTCTTTCTCCGACACCTGAACCTTAATTTGATCTTTCTGTACGATTTTTAGGCGTGGATGCATAGTTTGAAATGTTGAGGGTCTATCCGCACCCGATTTGCATAAAAGCAGCAACAGTTCTGGCAATTCCTTTGAAGTTTCCCTGTTGTCCAGACAGCGTGTGATAATGGATGCCAAGTGCTGCCGCTCCTGCAGCTGCTCCGGCAATTGTTGATGCAACTGCATTAGAAGCGGCAAAAACATAATAAGCATTTCGCTCGGCAAGCAGGCAACGCTGGAGCTGCAGAAGAGCAGATGCCAAATACGTATGTGATCGCTCAGTTCTGCGTGTTCCCACACAATTAAGCCATTAAGCAGATCTTTCGGGGATGACAGTGGTTGCCAGTGGGACATCAGATTCTGCTCAATTCTCTTACGATTCTCTGCATCCAGTTCACAAAGACGGCGCAGGCTCAGTACGCCAACACTAAGGTACTTCACCGGAACCTTCAGACGACAAAAGATAAAGATTTGATTAACTAAACACTGCTGTGATATCTGCGTGAAGCCACAAGCTGCGACTTTTGTAACAATGTTGGCCACAGTCTCTGCGACCCGAGTGATGTTCATATTTGGAAATGACGTAAGTGCAGACACCAGGCTAGCATAACCACCTTCAAGTTTTAATGATTTAAGAAGCATCTGGTGCAATTGTTTGTGCACTGGTGGGCTTAGTTCCTTAGTCCCCTTTAAAATCAGCAAATGACGAAACAAGTCCGACTTAGATTCATTTTTCCAGAGATAAACAAACACTTTTTCAGTTATGAGCAATTGATCTGGTTGTAGCTCCTGCATGCGCAGACTCATAACAGCTGAGAGTAGATCACGTTTCACCAGTTCCATCGAATTGGCGATGTGAAACTGACGTATGGGCAACAAATTTATAAAATACTGAACACTCAGCAAAAGCAGAGGGGTATCACAGCGCAACTGCTCCACAGCGTGTGCCCCCTCGAAAACAGGTGATTTGTAAAAATTCAAGTGCAATTGCATCCTTAGGGCATAATAGGATAGCTCCTGCATCGTCTGAATGCACAGCTTCAGATGTGCCACAGATATTAAATCCTCCTTGGCATCACTGTGAAAATTTATGTTACTTGCCAGCGTTTGGAGCAAGTGCAGTAGGCGTATGATATAGCAGTTTATAATTTTTTCGGTGTTTATTTGCAGATTGTTGGCGGGTTGTTGAATTCCTGCCCACAAATCCTGCAGCTGCAGTTTCACATCCCGTTGCACGTATTTTTCCAAAACTCCTAAATTAGCTATAAGGCTGGATGGCAATTTTGTTGCTGCTTTTTTTTGCTGGACTAATGCAACATAAGCATCGAAACTGGATGAACGACTCGAAGTCATGCAATATTTACTGGCTGCATTTTCAAAAGTTAAATTTTCGAGCAATACGAAATACTTAGAAATATTTTCCATTTCGCAAAATGAATTTGTAGTAATTTTGGTCCCGGTTGTTTAGGCAAGTGAAGTGAGACTACCAGGGCTGGAGACAAGTAAAATGACATCTGCAGCCGCGTAGTTATTTATGTGGGAATTCGATATATGGCTGCAGGGCTGCAACTTTGATAGTTGCAAAACGCAGAAAATTACAGAAGGATCTCGAGAAGGTTGGATGCAATTTGTTGCACTGCACACTGTGTGGCAACGCCAAAAAATGCCGGTGAAATTATTTTATATATCTAATTAGACAATAATATAAGAATTTTAAGCCAAATAACACAGATTTATTTAAGAAAAATCTTGCATATTAAAAATTTTAATCAGCTGTTCTACAAACTTTGTGGCACGGCTGACAACGGCAGGTGAAATGCTAGAATGACACTTCGTAGATATTTCATGGCAATCAACATATTTTAAACCTCCAAAGACTATTGTCAATAGTTTGCTTCAATATTCTAATTGCATTTTTATACCATCTAAGCGGTTTATGTTGTCAATTAGTAAACTGATATATACGTGTTGCTTGGAGTTCCATCAATATCGTGGCCGATTGCAAAATCGTTGCACAGTTTGCATCGGGTGGCAGCCTTGCATAGCAAGTTAGTGAAATCCATTTTTTGCAGCTAAAAAAATTCGGTCGTTTTCATTTCTACAAACACTGTAAATAGCTATTTCGTGTTTATGTGTACATATACAAACATAATGTGCAACAATTAATAGTAATAGTATAAAAAATCGAGCATTTGAAAAGCAATACTTGCCGTAATTCTGTACGTGTAAAGCAGGAAAATCGAACAACTTTCTTTTTTCATAGTGTGTGTGTGTGCGAGTGTTTGTTTGTCGTGTGTGTGTGTGTATGTGAATATCGCTGCCATGCAAATGCAAATAAGTGCGGAACAGCAAAATTTATAATACTGCAAATTTTATATGAATTCATCGCCTAGCGGCAAGCTTAATGTGCTCAGTGTTCTTTAAACGCCATCGCAATTAACACACACACACACAGCTGCCGCCGTCGACTTTAACGCCGCCGTTGCTGCAGCTGCTGCCTCCAGCAGTAAACAAAAACAACAAAAATTGAAAAATGAAGAAAATCCTGTCGAAATTCGACAGAAATGAGAAATTGGAAAACACGCACAACAGCTCCTCATCTAAGGAGACAAACAGTTTCGTTGGCAAGGTCTTCACAGTTGGACGCGTCACGGTCACCGTTGAGGATGTCTTGGCCGAAGGTAAGTGCGTGGGAGTGGGAGAGAGAGAGAGAGCGCTTATCAGATATGCCTGGGCGTTTTGTGTGTGTGAGTGAAACTTTACACTTGATTGTTGCCACCTGATTAAAAGTGTGCAGCCAGTGCGTCAGATAAGATAAACATTAAAAAATTAGTAAGGTATAAAATAAACGTCAGGTATGTATTTATTTAATGTGGGGCGTAATCAGCCGCTGTTTCTCTTGTCGCTCAATTCTTTCCGACCCTTGTCGCGTTCTGCGATTTTAAAACAAAGAATCTGTTCATTTTAGTTTTCTGCTATGCTATGCTATGCATATCGGTACAAATTCAATCAATTATGCGATTTAATTTAGCCAATAAACCGCAAATTTTTTTTTTCTGTTTGCCATTGTTGCCATTACCCAATGACAAAGTTCAGACTTCAAATAGGCAAAGTTAAAAGTATTTCTTGATCAATAAAACAAACTAAAACCGTAAAGTTTCTTATAAAAGAAGATAGTAAGCCTTAAGGTTTTCCCCTTGAAAAAGGTTTGTTATATTGAAAAAAAGCCAAACTGGCAACACTGCTGGCCATAGAGATAGTATATTGCCTTGCCCTTGAATTGAAGTGAATAATATCCTGTACTGCAATGACGCCCTTCAATTGCTGAGTGCTCGGCAAATAGTTGCCATTATTTTAAACAGCTGGCATACAGTTTATTTGCGTTGTGCGTGGAGTCCCCATTACCTTTAACTCGGCTACAGTTATTGATATTTTGTTTTTGTTTTTCGTCTATTTATGCAACTTGGCAAGCGACAACGTTCGACTATGAATTGACAGAGTTGCCAGCTGAATGACGTCTATTTAACAGAAAAAAATAAACACATTTGAATGACTAAGTGCAAGAGAAATAGCAAATGAGCAAAAACATAAGGAGTTGCGCTCATCCCTTTCCCATCTACCACAAACGACTCTGTTAAATGGCACCTGTCGTTATCGCAGTCTTTGTTTTCATCTGTTTTGCGTTTCAAATTCGTTTCTCAAAGTTTTCTCGCTTTCCTTAAAATTGCAATTTCAATTGTACATTGCTATTGTTGGCAGTTGATTTACGCTGCTCAACCTTCAGCATTGATTAACATTTGACGTTATAATTTCACAAACGCCAACTAAAAAGTCAAATGAAAATCGAGCACAGCTACAGTTACAGTCGTATAAATATATATGTACAATATGTTTATATGTATCTGTACTGTTATTCGTTGTTGCTCTGGTTTCTGCCCCCTTAATGATTTGTCTGTATGTATTTGTGTATTATTATTCTTCTCATTGTTACTGTTGTTGTTGTACGTGACCTTCAATAGTTTTGTTCAACTGTTCACATGTAGCTATTATGTTCATTTGTATGTCGTATATTACGTCGTTTTTTATCGTTCATTGGAGTGGCTCAAGAGCTGCGAGAGAATGGTGGGGCTCGGCATGGGTTAACTGCGTTTGTTTTGTACTTGAAAAACTTAAATTTAAAAAATAGCAAAACACCCAAAGAATCTAAACAATTTGCATAGCAGTGAAAACTGTTGATTTGGTTTGCATGTTCGTTTGTATTAGCTCATACAAAGTCGGGGAGTACCCACGTTCCAGATTAATGAGCTACATAAAGAAAATAGGGATTTGACATGTTATCAATCATTTCTTTAAAATAACATTTGTATTCTAATAGCAAACTTTACTAGTATGGTTTATGTGTCTTATTACTCAGATTGAAGTTGCTGGCTTGGCCTCCAAATCATTGTTATTACAGCCAACAACTGTCTAGACTTTAGCCTATGATATCAATTTACAATACTTAATGTCTAACGCATGTGTTTTTTTTATATTTATATTACAGGCGGCTTTGCCATGGTTTTTCTGGCTCGTGGAAACGGTGGAGGAAGTGCATCGACCACTAAATACGCATTAAAACGTATGTATGTTAACAATGAGCACGATCTGAATGTGGCCAAGCGAGAAATACAAATTGCCGTAAGTACTTGGATATTGATTGAATTGATGTTTATCATATAATAAGCCGTTCTTAATCAATTGTGCAGAGCAATTTGAGCGGACACAAGAATATTATTGGCTACGTGGACTCAAGCATTACGCCCACCGGGAACGGAGTGTGTGAGGTTCTACTCCTGATGCCATTCTGTAAGCTTCACATGCTGGCCATGATGAATGCTAGGTGAGCCCTCATATCCTTAAGCGAATTCAATTACTAATAGTATAAACCATTTATTGGCAGATTACATGTTGGCTTCACTGAGCCAGAAGTGCTGACCATCTTCTGTGATATTGCCGAGGCGGTCTCACGTTTGCATTACTGCCAAACGCCCATAATTCATCGGGACCTTAAGGTCGAGAATATACTGCAAACGGATGCTGGCAATTTTGTTCTTTGTGACTTTGGCTCGGCGACGGCAAAAACACTAAATCCCCAGCAGCATGGTGTCACCGTTGTTGAAGAGGAGATACAAAAGTATACAACTCTCTCGTATCGTGCGCCTGAAATGGTCGATTTGTATAGCGGCAAGAGCATAACGACCAAGGCGGATATCTGGGCACTAGGCTGTATGCTCTATAAGCTCTGCTTTTTTTCCCTGCCCTTTGGTGAGAGTACGCTGGCCATACAGAATGGTCAGTTTGCCATACCGGATAGCTCAAAGTATTCGCGCGGCATTCATCAGCTGATTAAGTATATGCTCGATACGGATATGGAGCGACGGCCAAATATATGGCAGGTCTGTGAAGTTGCCTTTAGGCTGGTGGGCAAAGATAATCCTGTCCAGAATATGCAAGTAAGTTTCGAATTGCTAAGCTAAAAAAACAGAGTTAAATAAAAATTTCTTATGTTACAGAAATCACCAATGCCAAATTTTGATCAGCTATTGGTTCCCCCCTTTGAGTCGGAGGTGAAACGCATTAATGCCACCGCCAAAGCAGCAAAGCCACAGCAGAACGTATCCCTCGTGGAGGCTGGTACCAGTGTGGTGCCACGTTCGCGTCCCAAAGGCTCGACAACGGTGCATGGCCAAAATGCGCTGGGCTTGGGTTTGCCGCCTAGTCCATTGCCACGTCAAAGCATCACTTCTCCACAGCCACAGCCAGTTGTCGAGCAATTCCAAGCGAATTTCCCAGCAATGCTCGCTGTTGTCCCAACACCAGCCACAGCAGCAACAGGACTCGCAGTTACAGCAACTGTGCCGGCAACAGTCGCTGCTGCTGCAGTGGCGCCTGCAAGCATACCGGCTGCTGTAAACAGTCTGTTTGAATCGAGCGCATATCCGGATCCGTTTAATGAGGTAGCTACAGCAGCGACTGTAACAGCAGTAGCAACAGTAGCAGCAACAATTATTGCTCCAGCTACAACTGTTGCCAGCGAAGCTGGTAGCGAACTGCCTGTAGATGCTGCTGCAGTCAATGAATTGGGTTTGCCAGACACGCCCACCAAGCACATGCTTACACCGCCCAAGTCAAGTGGGGGAGGTGGTGGTGGTTATGGTGGTCATCGGCGTAATGTCAGCGATACATCCGCTTTTAACAAGTAAGTGGCTCAACTAACTTAACAATTTATATGTGTATCTTTTGCCACATCTCGATGTATTTCTTCTCTTGCTTTCACTTTTGCTTCTGCTTTAATATGTTAAGAGCCACAAATGTCGATGACGACGCGTCGCAGAGTCAATAGAATCTACATTTATATATGTTTTTGTTGTAGTCCGTAAAAACAAATTGATAAACCAATTCCATATAATTGATTTGTTTTGCTATCTCCCCCATGTTCCCGTTAACATCACTTTCATTTATGTTAAACTCATGATGCACATTATTTTTGGTTCAACGCCAACGTCAGAACCTTTGCCAACGAGACCAGTCTGTTTTTGGCGCCCTACAACAACACCATTGCCATGTCGATGGGCGATGGACCACAGAACGTGGTGACGCTTGCGACTGCCGCCTCCAATCCAGGGCTCTATGCCGGCAGCAGCAGCAGCACAACAGCCCTCTCGCTTTCTAGCAACGAGCTGGCCCGACAGACGGTGGATAAGCGCGTCGAGGCCTGGAATCCGTTTGAGGAGGAGCAGCCGTTCAGTCAAATGACCGAAGATCACATATTCGAAGCAGAATTTGACAAGATAAGACAGCGTGGTAGTCAAGGCAGTAAGCTAGCTAGATTTATTAATGATATAACGTATAGTTTTATCACATGATTCTTGCAGGCATAACCGCCAAGTCTGCATCAACTACATCCACATTGACGCCCACAGAGCAAACGGCGACTTTGTCGTCTGTTGCAACAGTAGCTTTGACAGCTACGGCTCCTGCTGGTGCGGCTGCTGCTGCTGCTGTTCCTGTGGCACCATTAGCCGTTTCACCTTATCCGCCAGCAGCTGTTATGGAGGATCCATTTGGCTCGGCACCGTTCAGTTTGCCTCCCGGTCTGCGCGAGAAGGCGAGTTCTCTACGCAAAACTGGAGGTAAAGCATGAAATTTGTAATTATAAATGTTGCAAGCCAGATATACGTTTAGTTTCTCTCGATTTTTGTTGCTTTTGTTGCTCTCAATCTCTCGCTCTAGAAAGTGAAAGTGAATTGAACGTAGACGTAGTCTAAAAAACCCATCCCACATTAGAGTAACAGCAACAACAAGAACTACAACAACATCGACAACCAACAACAACAACAACAGTCAACAGCAACAATGCAACAACTCTAACAACAACAAACCGCCAGAGTAATGAGAAAGCTGCGCAAATTCCTTTAGATCCAACCCGTAGCTGTTGAACTTCTATTAAAAAAATATTGCCATTATCACAAAAGAGGCAGCAAGTGAAAAAGAGAGAGTTAGAGAAAAAAGAGAGAGAGAAGGGAGTGGGGAGAACTAGATATGGAGATGAGAAAAACTTTACAGTGCCATAGATTCGATGATAATGATTCCTTTTATCAAAGCTTACTTAAAAGAATTTTGTATATATATACATAAAAAAGAACACAAAAAATCTAAAATATATATATTTTTATGTAAATATTCAAACGCACTTAAATTACTAACCAACTGATGTGCTACAATTAAAAGCAAAAACAAACAAACATATATTTATAGTATTTTAATATATTGACAAAAAGAACAATTTTACTTTACCTATTCAAACTCCAATCTAAGCGCTTCTAACAATACAAAATTTGGTGCTGGTTCTATGCTAGAGAAACAATTTTTTTTATTTAGTAAAAGTAACAACACTTAATAAAAATAACAAGTAACAGTAATTAGTGGTTGTGGTGTGAATTTAACCAAATAAAAATTTGTTGTACAATATTCTATTTAATTCGAGTAATATATATTTTAATTGAGCTTAAAGCTTTTCAACATATACTTTTCATCTTTTTGTCTACTTATTGTACTTTGTCGTGTGCTACCGATTTTATATTACTGTGTGGGACTTGTTAACTAAATTAAGAATTAATATCAAACAAAATCATATATGAAAAAGATGAATGTGTTTTTGTTTCTAAAATGCAATAATTTACTGCATATCAACAAAAAAATTAATGTTAATATATTTTGCTAAACAACTAAAGACTATTGATTAGGTCCATTCTGCTACTGCTCAAAAACAAACAATTAGTAAATTCTCAATGTTATATTAATTTATTGAATTTCATATCGTTCTTTTATACTTTTTTTCCCAATATTTTTGCCAAGTTCGCGTTAAGCTGCGTTCGCTGCGGATGTGGCAGCAAATAAACAAATGATAAACTATTGTAAATAATCAATTAATCTATGTCCAATCAATGCAAGACAATATATATATGTATACCTGATTAAATGTATATATATATATATATATATATAGGCAAAAGAGATTATTCAAAAACACAGCAACAAAACAATTAAAAACGATGTTCAATTTAGCTTTTAAAACAAACAAGAAAAGCAAAATCCTGTTAATGCTTGTACAACAACAATTGAAAGTATTATTCCAAAGAGCTAAATTCTAGTTATTAAATAAAGAAAGTAAATATATAATGAACAAGCGCATTGAAAGCAACAAAAGTCAGGTACACATAATTAGCAAAAGAAATATCAGATGACAGATATAAATACTATATAAACATATATTATTAAATATATTTATGATATGACAAGTTAAATGAGCCAGAAACGCGGAGCGTTATTCTTAAGTTATAATGGAAAGAAAAACCAACAATGATAAGATTGTATGAAAGTTAAGGAGCGTTTTAAACTGATTTCAAATGCAATAAAAACAAATCAAAAAAAAAAAACAAACCAATAGAATTAGCTAATTTAAGAAACTGTTTAGTTTTTAAAATGGGAAAATTAATAACTATTTACTAACAAACAAGTGTTATGCACAGGATAGTCCCAACATTTCCAGATCAAAAAGCTCAAAAACACCAAAAGCTATAACCTTTAGCTTCTTTCATAACGTAAAAAGCTCTTTAAACTATTGGATTTCTGTTGTTTCCTGTGCATAGCATCTAGTTATCCATCTGTATCCACACATCATTCACACACTCACACACCCAAGGATGACCATCAAACTCTACAGGCATCAAAAGTTCGCAAAGTTCTTCGTTGTCACATATTAAACTAATCCTAAATGTTAACAATATCACATTGCACTTACAAATAGAAAAAGAAAACATTTAAATATTCTCTTTCACATAGCAAGAAATACTTGTGCGCTAACGAAAAACGAAACAACATTTCAAAACCAATCCAAATCTCGTAATTAGTTCGTAATCTCATTACCTTACTGCATAAAACGTACTTAATCTCATCCACAGCGAAATTCATCGTTAACTGCTCATCGGGCGGCGTCACGCCAACTGCCACAGCTGGCGGCAATGCGGTCTCATCCAGTTCATCCAAGTGGTTGCTCTCGCCCACGCTCGAGGAAGACAAAACCTCATTGATAAGTAAACTGAAAACCGATTCGGATGACCTTGGCCTACAAACCGAGGGTGGCTTGGCCAGTAGCTTTGTCAAGCTGCCGCTAGAGGATCGCAACAAGTATGAAAAGTTGCGTAGCAATGATCAGCCCACATCCGATGACTCCGACTCGGAGTTCTTCCAGCAGGACAGCGATGAGGGCGCCGGAAACAGCAACAACAAAAAGGGTGCAGCAATCTTTAAGCAGATCGTCACCAGCAACATACCGGAAACCATACACAAAATACAACAAGTTGCCTATCACAAGGTGGACAAAACAACGCACTTGCCCATTGTAAAGAAGTTGCGCCAAACGGCAACAACAAAACGACCCTCATCCTCTGCCCAGCAGGCGGCACAACAGCTGAATCTAATGGCTGCCGCAGTTGCAGCTCAGGCGGCCCAAGCAGCTGCAGCTGCCCAGGCAGCAGCTAGCAGCAACACTGTGGAATCAGATGACGATGCTGATTCAATTGGTTCGGCCAGTGATTTGCGTGCCGAGGATGATGATCTATTCGATGAGAATCCACGTGCCTCACTAGCCAAACTGCGTCGTCCACCGCCCCTCGACATGGACGGCATTAGCGAGAGTGTAAAGACGTGCTCAAGTTCGGCATATCATGCGGAATGCGAGAGCGTTACCACGCACGAGGATGATGTGCGTAGCCGTGTTGTGGTCAAGGTGCGACTGCGTAAAAAAGATCGTGCCGCTGCCGCAGCTATTGCTGCTGCAAATCTTTCCGATCAGAATGCTTCGGGCGTAACAGGCGTAACTAGCATCATTAATGATGAACTGAGTCCCACGTCCAGTGATATGTTGCACAAGTTTGGGGATCGGCCGCTGTTGCTGGATGATGAGCTGGACTATGGATCGGCAGAGAGCAAGAGCAGCAATGAGTCATCCAACCAGGCAACAACAACAACAGCAGCTGCTGCTGCCCAGGCGGTGGAGGCGGAAGAGCTCGATGTGTTTGCCATGGCGCCGTTTAAACTGCCCGTGGGTAAGCCGCCCAAGCGTGCGCCCAAACCAAGACCACGACCCAGCGAACCTGAAATGTGGACCTCGACGCCCGTTAAGACTGCGCCCAAGTCAGCGCAATCAGACTGCAACTTTGCCAACTTTCCAGATCAACCAGCAGTGGCAAGGGCAACTGGACCACAACAACTCGATGAATTCAATGAGCCCGTTTTTAATCCATTTATTGGTTCAGAGTCAGCGAGTAGCGAGCAGCGGGATCTCTTTGGCTCCGAGCCATTTCCACAGGTAATTCGCAAATGTGTGGTTACCACGCCACTTGAACAACCAACGCTCCAGCTCCAGCACTATCCCAAAATTACCAGCAACAACAACAACAATATGAATATGAATTTGAATAATAATACGATGAAAGGAGTAAATCCAACCAGCTGCCAACTGGTAACAATAAATCATTCGATTATTATAAACAAAACCCCAGAACCGTCGATGCCGCTGTTAAATAATAATAATCATAAGATAAGCAACAGCAGCATCAGTAGCGTCTATGTGAATGTCCCACCCGCTTCAACCGTTTCCAGCAGCAGTACCAACACCACTACAATTGCACCATTGCAAGCAGCTCCAACTCCATTACCAACAACAACAGCACCACCTCCAAAAACAGTTCCTGCACCACCAGCACAACAACAACCACTGCATTTGAAACCATTGCTGCCCATCGCTGATAATGGTTTTGTGCAAATCTCTCAAGATCGCTGCTCGGACTTTACGCCCGACGATGAGGAGGAGCCGGTGGTGTTGCGTTCCGGCGATTTGGTTGCCGATATCTGTGAGATCCCAACGCCGGCTCTTGTTAAGCCCAAAAAGGAAAAAGCCCATTTGGCTGTGAGAGCATTGCCCGCCAAGCTAACCCAAAAGGTCAAGGGGCATGCGTATAAAAAGGTGAGCGCTGCCGCTTTAGGCTCCACCTCATCCCTCAGCTCAGGCAGCAAGCAGAAACATCAACGATTGCAATATCAATCCCATGACGATGACGACGATGATGATGACGATGGCCATCACGCTCAGGATGAGAATCGAGTCAGTGGCGGTGGAGCTGGCGTTGGCACTAGCACCGGCAGCAGCAGTCGCAATTTTCAATCCAATACCATACAGAACTCGGCCAAGACCGGCTTTAGCAATATGAGCTTTGAGGATTTTCCATCGGATCAGGAAATCGATCGTATGTCCAAGACAATACCATTTGAGGTGGTGCGCAAGGAGAAGATGCTGCTGGAAGCGGAAAAGAAATTTGGTTCACTCAAACGGCGTAACAATCTCTTCTCTTAAAGATAGAGACAGTTATCGGTAAGGTGGTCGCTCAAAAAAAAGTAAAGTCTTAAATTTTTGTGTGGTTAAACTCCATTTCGATAATAATATGTCTATTTTTCAATCAACCTTTTTACCATTCCAAAACTTTTAAGTTTAAAAAAAAGAGCAGATCGTTTAGGCTTGACATTCAAAGTGTTTCGATTGTCGAGCGATAAATCTTATGTACCGTTATTAGCAAGTGGATAACGACAAATTAGAGTAGAGACTGGGATTATCATCATCTGAATTGACGATAGAAGCTTACGCCTTTGTTTTGCTTTTATTCACTCTTCTCTTTTAAGTTGTCAGATTTTTGTTCGTGTTGTACTTTACTTAATCATTTGCATTTAGATGCCGCCACAAACACAAAACAAAGACAAATCCACACACACACACACAATGAACTTCCATGCACGTAGCGCTGACATACATATTTACATATACCTGTATATCTTTATATGTATATTTAGTATACCGTTAGAGCAGCAGATCATGTATTTTTTAGCAAAGTATTTCTCTGGCTATTAAAACCAGAGTAAAAAACATTTGAGCTATGAAAACCGTAGCTGACCTACAAATGAAAAAAGTAAAAATAGAACTTATAAACAATTGATATCTATACGATAACTGTTATTTAGTGAACAAATAAAAAACACTGTACATTAGTTATAAAAGCAAATATAAGCACATTTGAGCTCATGTTGCAAATGAGTTACAATAACACAAATGGATTTAGATTTTATACAATGCGTAAGTTTACCAAAGTTACATTTATTGTTTAAAGGCATTTTCCAATTGATTTGCTTTGTCAAATTTACTATTATTTATTTAAACATGAATACCTATAAATATATACAAAACATCAATGTGATTATTATACCCTAACCCAAAAACAAACAAAAAATTATAATATCAATTATACAAAAAAGAAAATATTTCCTAGCAACATATACTAAAATTATATTCGTACTCAATTTGTTTATGAATATGTATTATTATCGACTATACAAATTATCAATATGTATTTATATATACTTATTATTCTCAGCGAATAAACTTGTTTCTTCACATAAAAAACAATTAATTGTGAGTTTATTTCAAACAACTTTAGGGGAAATTTGATTGTTTTAAGTGGCAGTCTGATGCTGAATACAGCACGCACACTCACCAGTACTTACAAATTAGGTTGCTGCAACGGCTAAATTAAATTAATTAAACATAAAAGTTGCATAGTTTAAAGAGCACACAGCGACTGCGCAAAAAAGCCTTGTAAAACCCAAACACCTGTTAAGACGCGTTCAACGGCATACAAATCAGCCAACCCATCTTTTTTAAAAACCTGCCTGCGCTCTTGGCACATACCATATGGGGCCTAAACTTCAAATAGTGTCAGCTGCACGTTTACTGAAGCAGCCGCCGTCATAATTTCTGGCACTTTACCGCAACAACAACAAATGTAACTGTAAACAATAATCAGCTGTGTGGCGAGCAAGTGTACGTGTTTGCAAACAAGTATGAATGAGAATGCGTAGAAGAGACAAAATAAGAACAGCACATTCGTGCATGTGTGCGTGTATAAAGAAGAAAAAGTTGCCAGCACCGATAAATAAATAAGAAAAGCAAACGTAGAACAAAACAACAAAACAAACTCAGTTAAAATTCACAATCTCACGTACGCTAATGTAGATATTTTTACAGTTAGCGAAGCAAGCTACAATTCCATGTCGTGTTATACCACATTAAATTCATTTCTATCCATACTCAGCCGCGCCAAAGTACAATAGACACAGAATGTTGCCTGCATTTACTGGAAATTGGAATAAAGTGATGGAAAAACCGCGCATTTTAATTAAATGTGGCGGCTTCTCTAGCCAATTGGCGCGCAATGTCAACGAAAAGGTGGACGGCGATCCGTTGTGGGGCTCACGTTTTGATTGCACCCAACCCGATGCTGTCGTCAAAACACATTTGGACTTTTTGCGCAAAGGCGCCGATATTATACTCACAAATACTTATCAATCCAGCGTCGAGGGCTTCATAAAGCATCTGGGGAAGACGCTTGAGGAGAGTATCGCATTAATTGCAAAAAGTGTTCAACTTGCACGAGAAGCCAAGACCATTTATTTGGCCGAACTGGCTTCAAAGAATACCAACATTGCCACCGACTTGCCTTGGATATTGGCCTCAATCGGGCCATATGGCGCACATCTGCACGATGGCTCCGAATACCAGGGAAGCTATACGAATTGTGTGAACTTTGCAGACCTGCAACAGTGGCATACCACTCGCATCGATACTTGCCTGCTGGCGGGCGTCGATGGACTTGCTGTAGAAACGCTACCATGCCAATTGGAGGCCCTTGCCGTCACAGAGCTTATATTGACCAGATCGTCTACGGCCAAATTCTGGGTATCCTTTCAATGCAAGGTGAGTTTTATGGTATACTATACATACACACAACACTTATTCGAATGTCTTGATAGGATGAACACCATTTAGCACATGGCGAATCGTTTGCCGAGTCTGCTTTGGCTGTTTGGCGCCTCGTCAACAAGTATGAGGCGCAATCGCGTTTGCTTGGCATCGGCGTCAACTGTGTTAATCCTAGCTATGTGACGCCACTGCTTGAATCTCTTCGCGCCTTGTTGCCTAAAAATGAGCAACTGCCACCGCTGGTCGTCTACAGCAATCGTGGTGAGGTATATGATGGTGAGCGTGGCGAGTGGACAGGCACTGGATTAAATGTGGTCTCCTTTGTGCCACAATGGCTGAAATTAGGTGCTCGCGTCGTCGGCGGCTGCTGTCGTGTCTATCCGGATGATATACTCGAAATACGCAAATATGTTGATAACATCGCTCAGCAACCCCAATCCGAAATTCAAACGTCTTTAGTTTTATAATTTCTCCGGCCTAGATAGACACATACTTTATATAAACATTATGCTATAACCTATTAAGTTTTACTATCTGTACGAAAATACTATGTTTCGAATATTTGAATTTACTTACAAGCACAAAGTACGAATACTGTCGCTTAATTCCAAAATAATTTTGTTGCTTTTGATTCGACTCTCGAGTGGCTTATGAATACACTCAATGTGAATTTATTTAATATCTTTTTGAAACACTTGGCATTGTACCATTTATCATAGTTAAATAAAATTCTTATTAATCAGTTCCTAATGAATACGGTTTTGTCAGATGGAAGTTGAATCATTAAATTAAAAAGTGAGAAATTTGTTCTATTTGTATTCATTTTGGCAAATAGAGTAAACGTTAGTGGATTGCTTGTTTTTTACCGTTCTGGATTCACACGACAATGTTTGTGGTGTTCAAAGTTGTCAAAAGGTTATCAAAGCAGACGCTGCCTGATTGTTAGTCTCTGCCAGACGTCAGATGAACTGATTTCTGTATAGGATTTTAACACAATCTGGCTTATAAGTAAGTGATTTGTAATTCATTAACTAATCAGTTATTTTGTGATTATGTTTAGTTATCTATTCTTTTAGTATTCAATTGTATGCTCTTAAATATATCAAAATGAAGATTCTCATTTTATGCTTATCTCCAAAGCCGGCTAGAAAATTGAGACAACCCAGACTCACTTTTGTTTATTATTTTTTTTTCACATTAATTAAGTACAAAGTTTCAAAGTTCAATGTTTAAAAATAAGTATTGTTGTAGGTCAAAAACATATTTTCTTGGGTACAAAATTGCAAATTAAATCTGTTAAAAAATACATTTTTGTTTGTTAATCTTCCTTTTTCATTGTTAATCGCTAAAGATTGTTAATTTTAAATGGTATGGCAACAGATTGGATTTTTTCTTAGATCATTGCCCGCCAACAATTGTTATTGTTAAATGTATAAAGATATTTATTTTGTTCGAAGTTAGCATTTTCTCTGATAACAGCAACCTATAAAAGCAAGCGGGCAACACTTTAATCTTCTACATTTAGTTTGAGCTTCCGACTGAACGGAATACGGAATACGGAATACAACATTAAATTAATACACAATTGTTCGCGTCGCTACATTAATAACAATTCACTAAAAGTTGCAAGCTCTACTTATCTTAAGGTAAGTGATGTGTTTTTGTGAGTTAGAAAAAATCTCTGATGATTTTTTAACAAATAAGACTTAAACTAAAAGATTAAGTTGCACTCGAAAGATCATTGAACTTTTGGTCCAGCTGTTTGTTTATTGAACCCAAGTTTATTTGGCTGTTAGAATCTGTTCCTGCCTGTGCAGGTGTCAAGGCTCTCACACACCGAAGGGCTAACAACTTAAAGGTTTAGCAAAACAACAGCTGAGCACTGCCGAATGCTGATAAGAAACATTTACAACGATGTAAAATATTCTTATCAGCGAGAATTGCTATTAATACAATAATAACTTTACAGCAAACATTTTAATCATGGCCCTGACGCGATTGCTGGTTAAAGATGGCGGCTTTGGCACACAGATGACAGTGCATGTCGGCAACTCTGTTGATGGAGATCCACTGTGGAGTGCACGCTTCAATGCCACCAACCCGACAGCTGTCATCAATACACATCTGGATTTTTTACAAAGTAAGTGATTTACATATACCCATTGATATTGAATTCACTTAGTAACCGCTTTCGTTATCAATCTGTGCGATAGATGGCGCTGATATGATATTGACAAACACGTATCAGACAAGTGTCGAGGGTTACATGGAGTATCTAGAGCTGGATGAGCAGCAGAGCATTGAGCTAATCAAAAATACTGTGCGTCTTGCGCACATTGCCAAGGAAAAGTATCTTGCAGAATGCCATGAAGCACAACAGGAGGTGCACGAAGGCTATCCACTGGTTATAGCTTCGATTGGACCATTTGGTGCTCATTTGCATGATGGATCCGAGTATACCGGTAGCTATGCTGATTATGTGCCAGCAAAGACAATAACCGATTGGCATCGCGTCCGGATTGAGGCGTGTCTGGAAGCGGGAGTTGATGCTCTTGCCATCGAAACGATACCATGTCAAATGGAAGCTGAAGCCCTAGTGGAGATGCTCTGCGATGATTATCCGGAAGTAAAATTCTGGATTGCATTCCAATGTAAGGATGAGAGCACGCTGGCGCATGGCGAAGAATTCGCTGAGGCAGCCAATGCAATATGGGATATGCTGCGAGAGCGGAAGGCGCAGGACAAATGCCTTGCTGTTGGTGTGAACTGTGTACATCCCAAGTTTGTGACACCACTGTTTAAAAGCTTGAATGGAGAGCGAAGTGAAGAGGAGCAAATCCCATTGGTGGTCTATCCGAATAGCGGTGAAGTTTATGATGTGGCAGCTGGTTGGCAGGGACGTGAGCATTGTGTACCGCTTGCTGACTACGTGCCGGAATGGTCGCAGCTGGGTGCAAAAATCATTGGCGGCTGTTGCAGGACCTATGCTAGGGACATTCGACACATTAGCCAAGCCGTGCACGATATAAATAAACACAAAAAAATCGCTTGATTTATGAATTCATAATAATAGTTGTATTAAGATTTTAAATAAAAACTAAACCATTAATAAAATAAACATCAAAAAATAACTTAAAGACAGTTTTTTTTTCATTAATTAATAATGGTTAGCAAACAGCAAAAATTCTACATACGTCGTTCTAATACATCTTGACGCAGTAAAAGAGCAATCGTTACCTGATCAAAATAGTAAATCAACTTTCTCTTGGTGTCAATCAAAATCAACTTTCTAAAACATACAAAATTCTAAAATAATAAATAACAAATGTCCTAACAAAAATCAATTTATTTTAATGCTTTGACCAGGAGTTCAATCAACGTAACGGGCACGAACGCTATCGTTATCGATAGATAACATGTGCAGTCGGCACTCACACCAAAGCCTTATTTTCGTTAATTATAAACAGTTGGCAGCACCGCTCGAATGACATTCGCAAAAACGGCGCGACCAGAACAAGCTTGCAGTAAATTTCAGCAAATTAATTATAAACTATATTCGATACATAAGAGACTTTATTACACACAAGCACAATGCTGATCAAAGTGAAGGTAAGGTCAATACCGGAACAGTGAGTTTTGAAAACCAATCTGTTGTAAGTGATGCAGCGTTAACCATGCGTCAGCTTTGGCAAACAACAACAAAAAATTACAGCAATATGGATTTGTTAATAATTTGCAACTTATGTTGATAGACACTAACTGGCAAGGAAATCGAGATCGATATAGAACCCACAGATAAAGTTGATCGCATAAAGGAGCGCGTAGAAGAAAAAGAAGGCATACCACCGCAACAACAACGTCTTATATTCTCCGGCAAACAAATGTGCGTTCCACGAATCTTAACTTATAAAAGCTTTTCTATTTGTAATTGTACTAAAACTTGTTAATTTTGCAGGAACGATGACAAAACGGCAGCAGATTATAAAGTGCAAGGTGGCTCAGTTCTACATTTGGTTCTAGCTTTGCGTGGCGGTAATAAACTAAATAATTAGACAGACGTTGAACTTCTTCTGTAGTAAATTGGTAACCCATTTAGTCATTTTCTACAAGCACTTTACGTTACTCAAATAAAAGAAACGCTTCAATGGTATTTACATTTACATAAAAAGAATTGATTTAAAAAAATGCAAATCTTTTATTTGTTTTGCTTCATATGGAAGACTGTAATATACTCACTCGTGTGGCTACTGGATGTGACCACATGCTAAGTATATATGTTTTGTTAATACATATATATGTATATATATACTATTCTTTTGGTTAGGCAGTGAATGTGTGTGCTAAATGTTAAATGCGACCGACTAGCAAATGATTCTTTGGGGTGCACTGCTCCGGCTTGAGGCGCGTTAGTATCACCTTGTACCCGGCCTCCTCCGCCTGCAGCTTACGATCCGTGTCCACAACGCACATGCAATGCAATCCCTGCAACGTTATCTCCGGCTTACAATTGGTTGTGCCCAGCTCGTGTGCCTGATCTGCCGAGTGCGCAATATACAAGTAATCCTTTGTATCCAATATCTCCCTAAAGCGTGCACTTAACGGATAGTTAATGTGTGGCATTGGCTGTAGAGATCCATAGCAACAGGGGCAGCAAACGAAGCCAGCATTAACACGCTGGCACTGCTGCAGAACTATGTCGGTGGCTGTGCCACAGGCGTGCAGCGAAGAACCAATGTCAAAGCGTCCCATAAAATAATCAATATTGCACTGATAAAAGACGCAATTGTTCAGCTTTAACTCAGCCGCACGCTTCTGGGCTTGCGCCAGCGAAAATGCCTTATTCTCCAACACAATTACAATGCACTGGGGCAGCTTGAGGGCGAGCAGTATGGCCAGGTGGCCGGTGCCGCTGCAAAAGTCAACAATGCGATCGTTGGGCTTTGCCAGTGTGACGACCGCATTGGCCATATTCTCCAGTTGCTGACGTTTCCTTTCCAGACGTTCCTGTGGCAATGCTGAGCTTTTTGCATGAGTCGGCTCGATCTCCTGCCAGTTGATTGACGGCTCGCCATATGAATGCTCGGAATCGGAACTAAACTTTAACTTGAGTTGCGACAGTTTGGCCAATGCAGCATCGACTTCCACCTGACTGGTGTAAATGCGATTCCGAGGACGATAGCGCTTCGGATCGGCCTTATATAGGCTCGTCTCATCGCAGTCGGGTATGCTCAGCAATTTTTTATTCTCTGCCGGCGCCATCAGCATCGGTTCATAAAGATCATACAGGATTCGAGCACAGTTCCCGTCAAAAGTGTCAATCTGCAAGCAAATTATCATTATTATAAGGTTAGATCAGATCGATAGCTTACGCACCTCACTGAACCAGGTGCTCGTTAGCGGAAAATGTGGCAGCATTTGTGCACACTGCTGAAAGACTATACGAAGCAACGGATAGAGTATAAGATCAGCAATTGTAAAGCTAATGCCCTCGGCAAAACGATGCTCGATCAATAATTGCTCCTTGGGTATGCTGCATTCGATAAGGACGCGCTCCTTGCGCTTGACCGGTACACCGTTTTCAGTCTGATTCGCCTGCTCCCTGGCCAGTTTGTAGATGTTATGCATTCGCACCGGCTGATTCATGTGCTGCTCGAAGCGCACCACCTCGACAGGCACCTCACGCAACTGCAGATCCCCACTTTGCAGTTGGCTGACCAGATTCACAATATCGACCTCACAAAAACGTGTCCAGATGGAGGATTCTGCCGGGGCCAGGAGACAATTGCTCTTAAAGCCCAACAGTTGACGTAAATGTGCACTAGGCTGGCGGGCAATGATCTCCCGACAAACGGCACAGGTGCCTGCAATGTATATATTTCCATTCCGCTCATAGATGGGCAAACGGAGATCCCTTAAGGCAGGCAGAGTGGCGGCATTACGGCATGTGATATGCTGATCGGTCAGCTCGCGTCGCAACTGCGAGCTGCGTAAAGCTATTTTTCCTGAGCTAATTTTGCTTGCAACAAAATTGACTTTAATGTTTTGGGGCTCCTTGAGATAGCGATATGTGTAGAGCGCTAAGAACGAAGGCACGCTGGTGTATATTGTTGTTTCTGCATTTTGTGTACTTATCTCTATCTCTAAATACAGATGATCCATAGCTTTTTTTTAAATTCAACTAATCATTTAACTAATGAGAATTAAACAAAAAGGAAATTAAATCAATATGAATCACAAAAGAAATGTAAATCAAAGTGCGTTTGAGGTTATGCGCTACAAATAAATAAAAACAGCTGGAGGCATTGGGCAGTAAGAAGCAGCTTGAAATGCCAATCACATGTAAACGGGCGGTCGAATTTTTGAATTGCCTTATTTGCTCACGGTTTGCGTTAATATTGGGGTTTGTTAGTTTTTACTGTGCAAATAACGTTTTTATCACAGCGCAGCTAAATAATCATAAATCATGAGTTACGCCACATTATAAGCGACTCGCTTTTCTCTACATTCAAAAGCAACTCTCTGTCATTTCAGCTTCAAAACAAGTGGCAAACGTTAGTTTAAATTGACTAGTTGTACGAACAGGTGCGTTTTGTGCTTTGCCAAAAAAAAAAATGTGATCTCAAATAAGCAAATATAAAAAACTTTCAATTACGTCTACTCATTAATTTGCAAATTTACCAATCAGCTGTGCATATTAACAAGTTCTGCGTGCGTTTGTGTGTGTGTATTGTGTGTGCTGTATGCCTGTCTAGTGGTGTATGCAGTTTAACGCAAGCTTTATTTCAAAACTGCATTCAAGTCAAGGTCATCATACATGGGCTAGTCACACTCTCATTCATTAAAAATGTTGTGGCGGCGACGGAAATGAGCCAATGAAAAACTTTAACAATTATTATATAATAAGCTACTTAGCTACTTCAAATGCTTGGTCTCTCATTCTTGTTCGCTCTCTCTCTCTCTCTATCTCTCTCTCTATTTGGGTTTAAATCTAAGCTTAAATTGCGCATTACTCCTTCTAAATAAATTATTATTGTCCCGCTCCATTGACTTTGCATTTGATTTTCCGTTGTTAGGGCTCTTTTTAAGCACATGATATACCTACATATATATGAACGTAGTACTAATACTGATTTACACTACCTTAGAATGGCAACTAGGGCGCTATAATCTTTTGCCATCTAATCCATCCAATTTATGGATGAATAAATTGATAATACACATTCATAGACGTTAAGTTCGTTAAATAGAGTGCAGCCCTTGTTGGCCAATGTTGATAAACTTTAAAAAAATTGGAGTCTCGACTAGCAGATACTCTTAATCTGAGCGTCAAATTTTTGTCAATAATATTAAACTTATGAGTTATCATTCGACTTTCACGTATTTCATCAACTTTATATAAGAACTTTCGGTGCTTGGTTAAGCGTACTAAAAAGGCAAACACAAAAATATTTTGTCGTGTCGCAATGCAAATGTAAACAGAAAAACGTTATAAAAAATTAAATAAATAACCAAATTAGCTGGGTTAATAAAACAGGCGTGAAACAAACAAACAGACACACAGAAGTACATGCACACACACATACACATGCATACGCATTGCCTAAAGATATGAAGATGTGTCGACGACGACGACGTCGACGAACTCGTTTTTTTTTCAATTGAAGCGCTTGAAATTCAATTCATTTCGCATTTGAGCGCAAAACCGAGCACATTCCGATCGTGAATATTCTGATCTGTTTGCTAGCTACTACATTGTTGTAAATAAAGTGTATTTGTATTTTTCTAATTGCATTCCGATAAAGTCAACAACAGCACTAAAATGGAGCAGTGGAACAATGTGGAACTGACGAGCATTACCAAAAAGTCATATACTCTGAATCATGACTACGATGGCGCCGAAAAGCTCAGCAGCAAGACAAACGAGGCATTGACTCCAAAAGCAGCAGCAACTGAAACAAATGGTAATGGGAACGTGAATGTGAGTGAGAATGAGAACACTCCATCCGCTGGTGATTTTGTGCTGAAGCCCGGCTCGGATATCAAGCCTAAAATACAGCCGGAAAATGTAGAACCGCTAGTGCGACGTCTCTATGGGATAACGATAAGCGAACTGAAGGAGTTAAATGCCTATGATGATCGCAACTATTTGATAAAAGAAGATTGGTGAGTAGCAAAACCAATTGTGAAGAAGGGATTCCTTATAGCAAATTTAAACTTTATTCAAGGCATACACTTTTGACCTTATTATTAGGATCAATTACAATTGAAATAGATTACAACTTTCTATTTTTCCCATGTATATATTACTGACCTGCAGTTCGAACACCTCTTTCTTATCTACTGAAATATTAAGAGAACACATCAAACAAAGATTGCAAAACAATGTACATACATACATACATACATATATCAATGTTTACATTGAGCACTGGGAGGGGTTTGCTTTACACATGAATACAGACATGCACGTCACCCACACACGTAGGCTATATTTAGCGTTATTAAATAAAGTTGCTGTTAGTTGTGAGGGGAGGTTTGGTGGCAATTGAGCTTGACGTAGATGCTGTAGCTATTGTTATTTTCGGTCACCTTGTCAGCAGCATCTTTTGTTATCGTCTACGACGCATAAAATTTCTTTTTAGCAACTAACTTACAAACTGAATCTTATGTAACGAAATAATAAAGTTTTTTTTTGTAGTTTGTTTGCAGTTCAGACTTGCTTCTTTTATAATCGTTTATCAATAATATATCAGAACATGGAAATGTTTTCCATATAAGATTTTTGTTTAACTATAAGTAGCTTTCATATTTTGTATGTGTATAGTATTGTAAATGGGGCAGTGTTTGCTGGCACAGCTTTTCTTTGTCACTTAATAAACTACCTGACGACAAATAACAAACAAGAAAAGACAAAAAACAAAAATAATAATAGCTTAAAATAACTTAAACTGAATTGAAAATTATTTAAGAACAGGTCTTTGTTGAAAGCCAAACATGCTTAGCTTCGTTTGATTTTCAACCAATTTGGCAGTCTTGTTGCTGGCTCGCTTGCTTGTCTTTGGCTTGGACAGGCCAACTCGTCGGGCAGTTTCAGTTAGTTTTGGAATATTTTTTATGGGCAATGCAGCTTCCTGGCTGCTCGGCAATGTGGCACTTTGTGAACTGCTTTCATCCTCTGATATCGAGATGATATCATCGTTATTATTATTGTTGTTGTTCTCGGCTTCAGTTCCCGTTATTTCCAATTTGTCTGACTGTTCTATGGATAGTGTTGCTATTGGTGGTGTACCAAAAAAGCGACTACGTACCTCCACTGGCTGCTCCTGATTGAATATGCTTCGTTTCAAGGCATTCACTCGCGTCGTTTCAGGTTTAGAGCAATCCTCGCCCGACTTCTTTGGACTTAGCAGTCGTAACAACGATCCATTTTCGCACACCGCCGGCGAACGTTGCGTATCCTTGGCAAATGGATTCGAGTGGCGATTTTTGCTTTGAGCTGGTGATGCGGGTGGTGTGGTATTTCCATTGCTGCTGCTTATGCTTGGACTGCGTTTACGTTTGCCCGTAAAGCTGTACATGCTAAATAGTTCAGCTTCTGTTTTTTTTGACTGCTCCTGGCGCAAATTAGCTTCTATCTCAGCATCCAAAGTTTGTCCCACAAAGTCCACTTTCCTGAAAAACAATGCACAGTTTGTTTGCTTTGCATCCTTTGGCTGATGCATTTCTTTTATGCTGCTGCTTTGCCAAATACTTTTGTGCTTGGTGCTCTTTATGTGCTTTGTTTGCTTTGATAACTTTTGGTCGGCCTCACGATCTGGATGCCAACTGTCCAAACGTTTAAGCGTAAAGGGATTCAAATTGCCCAGAGCTAAATGCATTGCTTGTTCGCTATCTGTAAGCAATGATCCAGCATTGCTGCAGTAGCTTTCATCAGTCTCATATTCTTTTAATGCACACAATCGCTCCATGCGCCTCTCCAGCGGATTGTAAATGTACATATGCTTGAAGGTAGCTTCCGCTTTCATAAAATTTTCTATATACTCATCATCCACCTGAACAAATTACAAAACAATATACACGAACAGGCATTAGTGAATTAATAATAATTGATACACTCTATTAATTTGTTAGGGTAATTGCGTTTCTAAATTTTATGCGAAAAAACGCATGAATCATTTTTCAATAGTTTCTTTTGAAAACTCACCTGCAGATTTCTCATATTCAGATATTGTGGTATTTTCTTCAATGCTATACGCATATCGTCCTGCTCAGTTTTAAGCATAAATTTACATGCCTTGGCCAATCCAATGCCAGGCAACGAGTCCAAATAATCGCAACCAGATAGAATGCACATTCTACGAAACTTGTCGAATTGGAAGCGCTCTTCCCGACAGCCCATGGCTAGATGTAGTTTGTCTGCCTCAACCAGCAGTCCAGCCCCACTCAGATCCAACTTAAATATGATTTTGTGTGCACCAAATAGCGTTAGATCGGAATCCTCTGTTACGATATACTGTGCTATGCCCGCTCTATTTAGCCAGGCCATTTGTGCATCTGCCTCGTAGGGCGCCACAATGCAATCAACGTGGCGCTTTCGGCACTCCTGGATGAGACGCAATGCCATCTCGTGGGTGACATCCACACAGCGTCGCATTTGAGAGCGTGCTTCCTCTACGCGACCTAGTCGCAACAATTCTGCGGCACGTTTTTTACTCTGCTGTCGCGATTCTCGACGTCGCTTCTCAGTCAGCGCCTTGGCTGGCAAATGTTGACCGTCGAAGACCAGAATAGGCTTAATGTCATGCGAGAGCAGCATTTGCACATACTTTAAGCAGTATTGTACATAAAGATCGGTGTCCTCACCGCGAGCTAGTTTCTCGGCACAGCTGAATACGCCTTTGTGCAACCAGCAATAGGTGTCGACGGCAACGGTGCTGCCGTGTATATCTTTCAAATGCACCTTGGCCGATGCCTTTTCCAGGAACGGTATCAGGCCTGTTATGCCCATAATAACGCCTCAAAAGTGCAATTATCACAAATTAATATTAACAAACACACAACTTTCGGCAGCTAAATCAATAACATACTCTCCCGCCAAAAAACATCAAAAACTACTGCTGCTTCTTGCTCTTTGTTGCTGCTGCCATTCGCCACGAACTTTGCGCTTTTTATAGTCATTGCCACGCACTTCAACACTGCTACTGTATGTACTTTGAAAAAGTTAAATATTATAAAAATGTGTACAGATGAATATAAATTTTTTTAATATTTGTATATTCTTTGTATTAACTTGTAATAAATTATTTTTAGCAATGTAAAGAATCCACTGATTGTGGCTCATTGCCCTCAAGGTTATGTTCTAAAAATTCTAAATGCCTTGGATTCGAAAAAGGAGGATTTTGTGGATGCCCAAAATCAACTGCTGCTCTACTTAGGTAAATATTTAATATAAGTATATTTAACTCAAATAAGCAGTGTTGAGTTTACAAACTATGAGCTGATTTTGTACATACTGAATGCAATTAATATGTTTTTCTATATCAAATACAAATATTTTTTGTAGCTAAACAAAACGTACAATGTCCTCGTCCTATTGCCAATGCACGAGGCAACTACTACTCGATAGAGCAGTTGGCTGGGAGTGCCCATGTGGTGCGTCTGCTGGAATTTATACCCGGCAAAATGTTTCACGAGGTGGAGGTGACAAAGAATCTGCTTTACCAAAGCGGTGAATATTTAGCCAAATTGGATCGGGCATTGAAAAGTTTTACGCACAAGGCATACGATACCCATATCACACTATGGATGCTGCAATCGGTGCCACAGTTAAAAGATTTTCTATACGTGCTAGAGGATCATCAGCGTAAACTGCTCTGCGAGGAGATCATCGATGCGTTTGAGACGAAAGTCCTAAGTGTGCTGACCACACTGGAGATGCAGATCATTCACGGTGACTACAATGAACAGAACATTGTGGTGAATGCTGTTAAAAATTCGGAACGTCCCGACTCACATCGTGTTACGGGTGTCATTGATTTTGGTGACACAAGTCGTTCTCCGCTCATTTTTGAATTAGGCATCGCCATGAGCTACATGATGATGCAGGCCAAGGACTTGGCTAGTGGTGGTGTCTTTTTGGCCGGCTATACCAGTGTCCAGTGCATAAGCGAGAAAGAGCTGGGCTATCTAAAGTATTGCGTGGCGGCTCGCCTTGCCCAAAGTCTTGTCATGGGCGCCTATACGCATACACTACATCCAAGCAACGATTATGTGCTATTTACCCAGGCACAGGGTTGGATACTGCTCGAGCAGCTCTGGCGCGATAAGCTGGAGACAATTGATGATCTGTGGTCTAGTACGGCACATCAGTATCTCACTCAGAGTACCAAGTAGAATCCAAGCAATTCGTTCCGTCCAAGCACGTCTTTTTAAAAAAAAAACAGCACTATGTCAATTAGTATTTCAAAGAAATGACACAAAATGAGTCCAATTATTTAGTATTTGAGAATTTGCATTTTATCTTTATTTTTCCTAATGTATAGTTATGAATATAGTTATTACTTTAATAGTATGTAAACATTTACTATTTTTTTTTTTTTAATTAAAACTTGTTAAACAGTTTAATGTATAATACAAAAAATTACATGTAGTTTAATTCCGGTATGTTTTGTCTTGGGGATAATGTCGCTCGATATATAATGATGATAATTTATCATTGTTTTTAATGATAATTGATCTTAATAAAATTTGCAAAAAAAAGGTTGTATTCAATTTGCGACAAATTGTTCTAATTGTGCTAGATTTCAATGGCTTAAAAATATGATGCATTTTTATTAAGCAATTTACAAGCATATCAAATAATTTGCTGTTTACAACTTAAAACTATATAGAAAATATATCCTTTGATTTAAAGGATTCAATAGAAAAACCGATCAGGTAGTCTGCAATGAATAAATTGACAGACAATTCTACAATTCAACTTGGTCTAGACGTTGCAAAATAAAAAATATATTCATCTGTTCTTATCATGGCAAATAGATAATTCAACCGACTTTTATCTGCTTGAGCTGAATAAACATGGTTGTTTTTCTTTGTAATTTTTTTGTACAGCTTGGAAATCAAGTTTATTTATTCATATTTTTCTTAATCAAGATGAAACAATCTATTTGTTGTGTGTCAAATAATAACTAAACAAAATGTTTTTGTTGACATAATTAGGCGTGACCCTTTTCTTCTTTCACAATGAAGGCAAAACTGATATACCCATCCTTTGGGAATAAAACTATTTAAAACTGTCAACGCATAATCAGATCAGACTTTTCAATATATCATATATATAAATGAAATTAATTAGTACACAACAAATTATATATACCTGAGCAGCTAACTAAAAAAAACACACACTTTATCAGTTTTCCTGTCAACAAAGCGCTCAAAGGGTTCAATTATAACAAAACTAAAAATACACATTGCAAAACTAGAAAGACAAAAAAAAATTATAATTATACATTTCAAGAGAAAAATCTTCATTTCATCTTAATTTTTTTCTTGATACTCATCCACTGTGGTTGTTAATTCTTAGGGATAAAGCTGAGATGATGGGATATAAATATTTCATATAGTATTTTATAAACGTAAGTTTGTAGCTGTCGCATAGAGCAAGTTCCACTTTTCAAGTTTCTATAAGCTAACGACTTTAACTTGGTTTAAAGTCTGAAAAAGGTGCAAAAAAATGGTTTGTTTATGTATACAAATTGTGTTGCATGAGCCGTCAACGACGCTGCTGTCGCTTGCGCCGCTTAAGGAAAATATAAGATGAATGCATCTCTTGATGTGTCGCTTCCTTTTTTGTGGTGGGCAACTTTTTGTTGGCCAATGTTGCCACCGGAATTGCTTCGGCCCTAGCCCTCTCATCGGCTGTTGCTGCCAAATGGGCAGCAAGCCAGGGTAGCGCAAAGTTGTCCCGTTGTATGTGAGGATTTACCATATTCTCACCGAATGCTTGAACAGGCACCTCGGTAACAAATTCAATGCCCTCAATGTCCTCAGGCAGTGGATAGAACGTTGAGGTGGGCAATGGAGGCAGTGGCACCAGTACCTCATCCTGGTTGTGACGCTGGCGCAGTGTTTCGATTCTATGTTGTTCGAGATTATAGCGTGTATCACGCTTCTTGCGCTCAATCTCATCTCTGACGTATTTATCGTGACGCAGCTCAAAGACCTCATTGTTCACACGTTCAACATTCTTGTTATCGTCACAGAGGGGCAATTCAACCAGCTTCCATTTGGGTATCTCGAGACTCGGGTTGTCTGCGAGTAGCTCGTCGGCTTCCTCCAGAAAGAATTCATTGTCACAGTGGAATTCTTGATCCTCCCACGAGCGTGTCGTATACGGTTGCAATGATGTAAGAAGCAAGGACGATTTACGATTGTTGGATTTATTAATTGGCTGCGATCTCTTTCTTATGCCACTGGTCTGTGGCGTTAAAGGCGTTGGTATTGTTGTAGTTGTTGCTGATGTTGTTGTTGTACTGCTATTGTTTTTCACACCTCTCATCCGTGGAGAAACTGCATTTGTGGGCGGTGGCGTTGGAGCTGGTGTCATTGTGGAAGAAGGTGTTGTTGATGTAGTTGAAGATTGCGGTAATGGCGGATATATGAGATTGGTGTTGCTGCCCATGTTACTGTCCATTGACGATATTTTGAGGCGAACGATCGGCTGTTGTTTTTGACTCTGCAAACGTTGCTGTTCTTTCAATAAATGTTCTTGCAAGCGACGTACAACGATCTCTTCCACATCTTCCTCTTCAATTGGTCCAGACTCTTGTTTCTGCTGCATCTGCTGTGGCGGTTGCTCTGCTGGTTTCTGATGCTCCACCTTTGAATCGGGCTGTGTTGTTGGCTTTACCACTTCTGTCTGAACTTTTGAGATCAACTTGCCATCCTGTTTCTGGTTTTGTCCCCTTAAAAGATCATGCCTTTCCTTATTCCTTTTCTTAATCTTTTCCACAACGATATTCTTTTTCTGTTCGCGTTCTTGTTTCTTCTGTTCCATCAGCTGCTTGCGCTTCTTTTCCTGGATGCGCTTCTTCTTTTCTCCACGCTCCAATTCCAGCAACTTTAGGTGCTCTTCATGTTTCTTTTTCGCCTCTTCCTGACGCTTCAGAAGCTGTTGTTGCTCTTTCTTCTTTAGCTCTTCTTGACGCGCCAGTTCCTGCCTTTTCAGTTGCTCCTGACGCTCCTGCTCCAGCTTTATAAGCTGTTGCTGACGCTCCTCCTCTTGCTTTTTAAGCTGTTCCTGCACCAGCAGCTGTTGCCGCTCCTGCTCTTTCTTTTTGGCGCGTTCTTCCTGCTCCCGTTTTTCGCGCTGCTCTTTCTTGAGCTGTTCTTCCATTAGCTGTTGTTGACGTTCTAGCTCTTGCTGCTGCTCCAGCTCTCGCTGTTGCTCGCGCTTCTTCTGCTCTAATCGCTTTTGTTGTTGTAGTTTCTGCTCCCGCTCCTCCTGCTCTTGCTTCCGTTGTATTTCTAGCAGCCGCTCTTGCTCTTCTGCCTCCTGCCGTTTCTGTTCTTGTTCCTGTTTATAGTTTGTAACATTTTCGAATCTTTTCGAGTTCTCGAGCGTCGGCAGCTTACGAACAACTTGATTAACTCTTGTTTTAGCAAAGGTTCGCACCTTTTTGGTGGGCTCAGCGTTCAACATTGGCGCTAGATATTTGCTGGATTTTAGTTTCTGCGGTGAATCTGCAATAAGTGGCATCGCAGTAGATTCAGCTGACATTATTATTTCAGATTGTTGCGATTGCAGAAGCGCATTCACAACTTCATCTTCGGCACTTGATTGTATTAGCTGTGGTTGGGACGTCTCATAGAGATGTAGCTGTTGCTGATTTTCCCCGTCACTTTGCTTTACACAATTTATGCCCAAACGTCGCTAAAAGTTATACGAAATTTTTTTTTTATAATATTATTAAAGCTATAGCACAAACTTACCAGTCTTTCAATATCAATATGTCCAACGACCTGGCCCATGTCAGAGATTTCAATCATATGACCATTGTTTATGTTTTCGTGGGCCATTTCCAGTTCCTCTTCGGCACCAATAATAGTTTCTGTCATTCCTTCCATTTCATCGTGATAGATTTGTTGCTCACCATCATGCATTTGTACTTGCTCTCCCTGCAAGAAAACTTGTTCATGCTGTTCCATTTGTGTTTGCATATCCTCATCAATTTGCAGCTGATCCGTTTCGTTATCATGTTCGCGTTCATCGTTTTCCTGTTTCTCCTGCTCTTCTTGCAGCTGCAGGCTGGATGATTCTTGATGAACACGATGGAGGATAATGGTGCTGATCTTTTTGCCACCATTAAACCCGCCACGCCCCTTGATATGCTCCAAAGCTGGCGTGGTAGGAGGCAGTTCAGTAACCGATGTGACAACCACATTTTGTGTTGGCTTTCGCTGTGGCGCTGGCTGTGTTTGCTGATAGCAATGATGTACTGGCTCCACCACTTGCTGAACATGCTCCACCAACGCCTTCTGCATCGCCTCGGTCTGTGTTTGAGTCTCCACATAGCATGTGACTTTCGGCCTGGGTGCATAGTCTTCAGTTGCTGTACGTTTGTTGGATCGACGCCTGTAACTTCGCAGCTCATCGACTGTTTGTCCCAATCTCGACACCTGTTGCAGAAGATCTTGTTTTTGAGCGAGTAAAGATTCAATGCGTATATTTTTTTCATCCAGTTGCTTGTTCTTTTTCTCTAGCTTATCTGTGTGTTCCTGCAATAGACTCATATGAAGTACAATCATCCGCTTAAGATTGTTGTTCTCTACAATCAGTGTGACCACATCCGTATTGTTACTGCTTTTGGACGAAAGAGACGTTGACGGAGGTGCGGGTGATGCAAAAGTTGGTGGTGGGGGCTGTGCTGGAGCTGGAGGTGGCTGCCAATGTGTAGGCGGCGGCGGCTGCTGTGGTTGTTCATAGTAGTTATTATTGACAGCACGCGCATTATTGTGCTTGCGATGACCGTGGCTGTGACCGGGGCGCGAGTAGTTGTTGTGGTTGTTGTTGTGGTTGTTGTTGTGGTTGTTGTTGTTGTTGTTGTTGTAGGACTGATTATAAGCGGGTCGACGCCTATGTTGTGCATTTGGTGGTCCATCCATGTAGGAAGATCCATCGCCACCATATCTCTGCTGATTGTAAGCCGACCATTGGTAACGCTGATCCATCTTTGATCGTTGCTTGTTTACAAAATAGTGCTCATAACTTTTGTGTTTAGATTGTTTGCGGCTATTCACCCGAATGCTACTTATTTTTGGACAGCCGCAGCTGATGGTCGCAGAAAAATGCGTATGTGCGCTAAAATTCACCACACTCGAACTTTTTTCTTGATATCAATTTTTTGCAGAATTGTTAGATTTTGTAATGTCCCAGCGTTTTATCACCATGACATTATGGCAAGTGCCAGCAACATTTAGCCCACTTACTTTGAAATAGGTTTTAAAACACTTTTTTCACTTGCTTGTTCTGTTTTAAGGAATTTTGCGGATTAAGTAAACTGGCACGAAAAAAAGGCATTTCAGAAGTATGGCGTTTGCTGGTGTTGCCATGCCACACAAAGGCAGGGTTGCTATATCGTGCCACGCTGCCAACGCTGCTATTTATTCCTTAAAAAATAAATGCTTTAAAGTGTTCACTTCTATCAGACATTAATTTAAATTTTAATATTAGCTACGCATAACGTAAATTAAAAGCAATTAAACAGCAAACAGGCAAAATATTATGTAACAAAGTGACAGCCTGCACGATATAGGTTGGCAGCCCAATGAAACGTGTTTACGTGGCTATTGAATGGCAATAACAAGAAGATAAAAAATGGCGCGAAACTAGCTTGTTGTTCCACGACTCGTCTAGTGGTGGTTTTGCTGAATATCTGGTAATCTCCAATGGCTTCTATATATGGTGAAGATGGGGTTGACGATCTGTTTAACAATAACATTGTCAATGACAATGATCAGCTTCCCAGCGATGGCGAAGCAGATGCAGACACAGGTGAAAAACTTTTCGGCGATGATGAAGATGCTCCCTATGCTGATGGCGCAGTCGAAGAAGCGGCCGTCAAAGTAGAGCCAAAAAAGCGTGCAGTGCGTAACCCACGTTACCGGCTCACCGTTGACACTCTTCGCGGTCCACGCGGGCTACACACGATCGAGAATTATTTTAAGGATATCAAGTTCAATGGCAAGGGACACGAAAAGGCTGATCTTGATGAGATTTTGCAACGACTTCAGCACTGGGGCCATCGCATGTATCCAAATTACACATTCGATGACGTACTCAACAACATAGAACGTCTAGGCAAGAAGAAACCACTGCAGGTGCATATGGCACGCTATCGCATGGGACAGCTTGAAGATCTGTTGGAGCAGCAGCACGATAACGAGATCAACGAAAACGCCTACAACGAAGACAACGATGTTGCTGCTGAGCCATTCGACGAATTTGATGCTCTTCTAGGCGAACAGATTGCCATGTCGAAACTGGCACCACGAACACCGTCTGTAAATCGACAAAGCCTGTCCACGACGAGCAGTACACTGGTGACGCCTTCATTCACACGTAATGCCATTGTATCCACGCCATATTCTGTAGCTCAACGGTCGATAGCCGATGACGATATAAACGATTATGGTGAACCATTGCCGCCATCGCAGCCTGCAACGCCAAAATTATCTGCCGATCAAATGGCGCGAATTGCAGAGAACCGTCGCTTAGCGCAAGAGCGACTGAAGGCAAAACAGATTGAGACGACGCAATTAACATAGGTAAACGTTAAACGTACTATTTAATTATTTGTTATTAAGCGTAGTCTAGTAATAAATTAAGATTCTTTCATAAACATCAATGAACACGGTCAGCTCAATAGAAATACTTTTGGTAATTTCAATAAATTATATAAATAAGGATTGCTAGCTGGGGTTGTGTGTACATTAAGCTTAATCAAGGTACAGGCGTGTAAGTGTGCGTGCTTTCAATGCATATGTTTAGGTTGTAAAACGCAGAGCAACCCGTGGCAGCATTTCAATTAGTCCCTTAGCACCTTTAAGTACAATCGAAACAATATTCAATGCGAGTAAATCGGTGGTTGATGTCAATTCCTGGTCATCAGTGTTGTTTGGACCCTCGCCATTTTGCTTGATTGCTTCGCTAATGACATGAAGCAGGCGCTGATAGAGAAACGACTGGCGATAGATGGGTTTGGACAAACTGAGATGATCGTCTTTGAGTAGAAAGAAATCGCCGAAATCGATGCGCGAGGACTCTGCAGTGACAATGCGCAACGGAAACTTGAATGTGGTTAGCATGGTGGGTGAACCCTCTGCTACGCTGACAACATTCACGTGACGCAGGCATGTGTGCAAGCAGCCCATGAAACGGCGATGCATCTCCAATAGTTTCGGTGCATTCTCCTCCATTTCCTTGACCTCAATCGATGGCGAAAGTATCATTTGCATATGCTGTTTCCATTTGGCAATTGATGAGCCACGATGCGGTGTACCCAGAAACACAATTCCTTTTGTATTCTTGGCTAACTGTTGCACTTGAGGTTCCATTGAATCCACAGATTTAAGTAAAATGAGCTTTGTGAGTAGCCCACCCATGGAATGACCAATCCACACAATTGGACGACCATTGCCCACATCCGAGGTGGCAATGCGCTCGAGCAGTGTGCTAGCCCTCACATCAATATGTCCCTGACCCTTTTCACATGGACAGTATTTAGTGAAGTTGGCCGACCACTCTGTAACCGCTGACGTATAATCAATGCCAATGATGCTGTAACCATAAAAAAAACTTATAAATAATATGTTTGCCTTTAGCGATTAATTTGAGAACTTACCGTGAGTCTGGAAAGTCATCCGGCAACCACTCCATGGGCCAGCAGTTTGTGTACTCTTCGCTAGAATCCTTATTATTCCACTCATTTCCCGATACACTGAACATGCCGCGGCAATTATCATTTGCCTCAAGTGGTATATCAGGATGCACAACCTCCCAATCAGAATCCAGTTCAGCCTCACTGTATAGTGTCTCTACAAACTCTTTGGTTGCCGTATCGCTTATGTTCAGTCGTTTCTCCTCCACCTTTTGGCTAGTCTTCAATAGAGAATCTACAAGTTTATAGAAAATATTTATAAAAGAGCATTTTAAATGGTTTTTTTTATCTACCTTTTGATGCAGCGCGCATATCAATTTTGACTGTCTCGCCTGTTGATTTTGCTTGTGTGGGTATCAGCTTTTTGGATTGCTGGGTCTTATGCTGTTGCCTGTTTCCATTGCGCTTTTGCTCTCCAACAAGAAATACGTCGTCCGTTTCGCTTGTGTAGAATGCATTTTTGCCATAAAGGCCCAATTCTGTGGGTACGCGGTCGCGCTGACGCCAGGTAATAAAAACGCCACCAAGCAGACCATGAATGAAAACGATGTCTGCCTTGGGCTTACGGCGGGTTCGCACACGTGGGTGGAGTGGATAAACATTGGGCGGATATGTAAACTGATTGGGATCATCGTGATCCAGATTGGCCATTGCTTTGGCTGAGATGACTTGCAGTCGCAAGTCTGGGCACTGTTGCCACTCGGCAAGTGCGCCCACCCAACCAGAGGCAAAGAAATGCTCCACTGCGTCCGGCACCAGTGACAAGTTAGCCAGTACTTTGCATAACGTCGATAGTGTTTCATTGTCGTCATCGAATATCTTGCGCATCTCCATTAAATGCATCAGTCCGCCATCGTGTGTGATTTTAGCAGCAACCTTTGGATCCTTGGTGATGTGATGCAGAAACGAGATGATCTCTTTTAGCAAATCTGAGTCCTGCACAGATATCATCATGTTTTGTTCGTGTGTGAAAAACTCGTTGGGATCGTCCTGCATGGGTAAAAAAAAATGGATAAGATTTATAGGTTTTTTGGTAAAACAAAGTTGAACTCACGATATTTTTTTGTTCTGGAAAATATTTGCTAAAAAAATGATCGACACAGGATGATGGACGCAGATGAGACAACATCACGTGAAGTTCGGAGAGCAGCATTTTGGGATTTTTAATGCAACCGCGCCTTGGCAGTGGCATAAACCAGCGCACATCAGCTCCAGAACGTGCCAGTGAAACAGAAGTGCGTGCATCGCATATCTGGGCAAGATGACGGAAGTCCCAGTCCTTAAGATGATCCATACAAACAAGTTGCTGCACTGCCTTTAGGCGTTCCGCCTGGCTGCCATTTTGGGCGATATTTAGCAAGCGCCAGGCCACCGAATGCTTGGCTGCCTTCCACCACTTGCCAATGGGATTAATGATGACACTGATCCATTTCTTTTCGTCCTCCTGCTTTTGTTGAAGCTTGCGCATAGACTCTCTATAAATATGATACTTAATATAGATGTATTCTGTGCGACGTTTGTCCGGCTCCTGTTGTTTCTTGTCCACATATTGTGCAAGATATTTACGTATATGCGGTGTCTCGTAAAGAATGATGCCGGCGCTAAAATTTGATAAATATAAATTGTAAAATTATATTACGTGTTGATGTTTACAATTAATTATTGTTGTTCATTTTTGACCCATTGGGATCTCTTGCCAACTATTTGTTTGCCTGCGATAAACAACAATAACACTTTTATATAAATAAACATTGTTGTTGTTATTGTCTAAAACGTGCGGCAAACAACAATAACAACAACAACGATTATTTTTATAAAAGTGGGCCCGTCAACAATCTCAAGCAGAGTTTGCCAATTTCGAATTTTGCCCAACAGAATTAGCTTTTTTGTTTTTATTATTCCCTTTCTGAATGAGATATTCACCTAAATTAGATATGACAAATTGTAAGCGTAAATTTGATTAATTCAGCTCTTTAAAATTGGAGATAAATTCTACTGGACCACTTGCACACATTTATTTACATTTCATTCGTTTTAAATATCTTTAATTTGATTTTAACAAAGTTTGGCAATCGGCGCCACACACTCTATTTTTAAGTGAAAGAATAAACAATAACAACGATTAAAAAACTGCAAAAACTACTGCGCACTATTATTGCGGCCGGTTTGTTAAATGTGTGCGTTTATTAGTGGGTGCTCGTGCAAGTATGTGAACAAGAGGGGGCCTTGAACAGCTGTTACGCACAAGAAGCAGTACAGCAAGCAAAAGACGAAAAAAATCAACAGTAACAATAACAACCACAATCGTGCTATCTCATTTTCTCAAAATCGTACGTTTGTTTTGATCGTATTGTGTTAACATCGAAAACAACAACAACAGTTGGCAGTTGCTCAGAGTGTGCAGAATGAATAATAAGTATATTGCTGTAAACAAATGACGTCACAGGTGAATGGGCTGTTTCTGACTAGAATGCGGAAAATGCATATTATGTTTTGTTATTGTTGTCAACGTTGTTATGGTTTTTTTTTTCGTACTGCACTTGATACTTAGTAAATTGACAAGCAAGGCCAAGTGGCGCCAAATCGCATATCGCCAAGACCTGCCACTGCTTGAATTTGTAATGACGAGCCCCCTTTAAATTTATGGTTTGAGGTGTATTTTTCGCAGCTTTCTTATTACTTAATTTTATTTACTTACGTGGTCAAAATGCCAATACCACCTAGGAGCTTTGGGAAACGGCGTATTGTTGCTTTGATATCTTCTAATGACATTGCCTGCTGTATTTCTGTTGTGTAGCCTTGCAGAGCTCACTAGTAAAATTTGTCAACTACTTGCCAAAAGTTTACTCTGTTTTTTGTTGCTGTCACACAATCACACTTTAATTTTAGAATACTATCTCAGACTTCGAAATTTATCACTTATTTTTTGTAATTAATAAAACAGTTGTTTGTGCTTATTTATTCTTTTGCTACCCCTTTAGGGATTTAATGTCTTTGTTTCTTTCGAACTTTAATGTTGTGCTTCAAGTTGTTGAATGGCTGATTTGTTTTGTTTCCTCTCTTTTATCTAATTTCGTAGACATGAGAGCTGCCAGAGTTTATGTCGAAAAACTTAAGTGCTGCCACATTAATTAACAATTCAGCAGCAACAGGAACGTCATAAATGTTATCTCAGCGCTGCAACGCTCGCTCTGGTAACTGTGGCTGGCTGTGGGCTCGCTCTGTGTAATTGTGACTTGCTGTGGGCTCGCTCTGTGTAATTGTGTCTAGTCAGACTGTTAACAATAAAATATTTTACGTTTTTAAAATTTTTACGACCTTTTTTGATTCTATTGTACAACACGACTTGTTTGTTGTTCATTTTCTCTTTTCAACCACTTGTTTGATTCGTTAAGTAACATCTAGCTCATCTTAGACTGTGATGGAAATATCTCATAATTATTTAATTTAATTGCATGCCTGTTTCATTGAGACAAATAAAGCTGACAAATATTGATAAAATACTCATTTGGAGCTAGTTTTTTCTGGTGTACATTAATAAAACAGCATTATTGTTACTGTTGTTGCTTGAAAACTGGGACTTCGAATAAATAATATATAATAGCATAATATCGTGAAAGTAAAGTTTTCCTTGGTTTTCTTGTGTTTCAAATCAATGTTTGTGAACAGCCACCCGCTGTAAATAACCTTATAAGAAATGTTAAATTTGCATTTTCTTCTGTGCGTCTTCTGTAATTTAGTATACGGCTGGTGCGCAGCGAGTTTGCATGCACTGGGTATCGCTTTGGATTTGTGTAAAGTCAACAAAACTGTATTGAGTTAATGTCCAACAATGAAAATACATTTTCGCGAGCAGTATGGAACTAAAGGCGAGGAAATACTTTATGTGACGCCGGCAGGTAAGTGCTTTATAAATTTAAACACATTTAAACAATTATGTAAATATCTTATTTGACAGATCAAAGCAATATTGTGCGCGTACCTTTACGTGGCGATAAGCTGGTAATACAGGAGAAATTCTTGCTGTTTCGTGTACTGCAGAATGTATTTTTGCCAAAAGGCTATCCGGACTCAGTATCTGAGGACTATGCGGTCTATCAAGTATGGGACACATTGCAAGCCTTCTGCAGCACCATTTGCGGTACACTTTGCACACATGCCATACTTAAGGGAATCGGTGTTGGCAGTGAGAATGTCAATGCATATTCGGCCACTGTAACATGGATACTAAAGGAGGGCAGCGGCCATGTGGGACGCATTCTATTTGCATGGTGGAAAGGCAGTCAACTCGATGTTGATTCCAAAAAGTGGCGACTTCGTGCCGATTTTCTAAACGATCTTGCCATGGGCATTGAAATCTATGTGCTTCCCAAATATCCACACTTAAGTACGCAAATCCTTTGTGGTTCCACTCTGTTAAAAGCAATTGTAGGCGTGGCCGGTGGCGCTACACGTTCGGCACTAACACAACATCACGCGGTGCGTGGCAATTTGGCTGATGTCGCCTCGAAGGATAGCTCACAGGAAACTTGCGTCAACTTGATTGCCTCTTTCGTTGGTCTCTACCTGCTGACGATAATTAAGAGCCAGGCCATGCTTTATACCGTTTTCTACATTGTTGTCACGCTCCATCTATACGCTAATCTTAAAGCGGTTCGTTCCATCTGCCTGCGGACCTTTAATGAATCTCGTTACTTAATTGCCTTGGAGGAATTCTTTCGTTCTTCACATATGCTGACACCCCAGCAGGTGAGTCTGTTTTCCAGAAAAAGCCAGTAGCTTGACTCTCTCTCGTTTACTTTTGAAATCTTACCAATAATTTGTTTTTCTCTCGGTAGGTCAATAAAATGGAGCGCGTGACTGTTGGCCAAACGGTGTCTGTATCACTTAATATACGCCTGGGCTTAAGTGTTAAGCATCTTATAGACGAATATAAAAGCAGCAGCGTTATTGAGAACATTGTCTCCTCGTTTGATCCACATGAGCGATTCATCATTGCTGAGAGCAAGAAACATTTGGGTGTCTATCTGCATTTTGATACGCGTCCGCAGGATGTTTTGAAGGCATACTTTTTTGCAGTCTCCTATCTACAAGATCGAAATCAAATCAAGGAACAGTACTGGGACATTCAAGGCAAATGGCAGGAGTTTCTGAATTTGGCGCAAAATGAGGGTAAGTCATGGGACATACATAAAGGTATTTACAAAACTAAACTTTATTTTGTATACTATTTAAAAAGGTTGGTTAGTCCATCAACATTTGCTGCTGGTCGATGAGTATCGTTTGGATTGGAAGGCTTAGAAAATTAGCTAATGCTTGATACCTGGACCAAAGATACAGAAGCACACTAAGATGCTTGCTATGAACGATATAATTTGTTGAGATTTTTATTTAGCTGAGTACGTTTTTACAACAAACATACACATTTCTCACATATCTCACATGGTTATTCCATAAAACCATAAGGCAAAAAGTTGATATTAACAAAAAAAAAAAAAAAAAATACAAGAAACAATGCGATAATACACATACATATTTACACACATAAGTATAGATTTAGTCTCACAAAACTCATCTTTTATATTTTCTAAAGAAAATCATAAGTCGAATATACATAACGTGAACATCTTCCAACTATGTATGTAACTCTGCCTTAGCACAAAGTAATAGTGATATTCAGAGGACCGTCATAACTTTTCTCGAATATATAAAGCTTAGCCGTCAAAAACTTTATTAAATTTTAAAGAATGTGCTTATTTTGAACTCGAAACTTAAACAAAAATCACAGCGTACATACAATATCTCTATTTTGTAATAACTTACCACTTGTATACTTCGAGAAGGTACTTTTTACCAGAATGAAAGAAAATCAAAGTAATGTTTGATAAAAAAATTAGAATAACTGCGCAACGAACACACCGCTTCAAATGCATTCCACAAAAAACAAAATTTGTATTCTTAATTTTTAATGGAAAAAGTGAAATATTATTTCTAAGCTTAAAATTTAATGTTTTTAGTTTAAATTATTTTGAGATTAGCAAGAACATTAGCTTAGCTCTTAATAACTAGCTTCAAAATGATCTTATGTATGCAAAAAATGCCATTGATTTTAATAGAAGGTAAAATAAAGTTCTGTGCAATTTTATGCAATAATTTAATGCTTCTACACATTTTGGAAAATATTGTTTTATTTAACAATCCAATAATTTAACATAAGGGACCAGTTTTTCCATGTAGTGTCAACTCAGCATGTTTTCTTTTTGGCATCGATACTGAACTATCTATCGATAGAACAAGCGAGTATATATATTGCTTCGAAACAAAACACGTGCGCCTGTTAAACGTGTTGCTTTTGAAATAACTTTACAAATATTTTTAAATAATGGCAGCTGTGCAGCCAGAACCGGTGCCAGATGACATGGAAATGGAAGTACCAAATACTCCAGAATTTGTTACAGAAACTGCCACACCAGCAATACTTTCAAAAACAGCAACTGCAGCAAATGAAACAGCACAATATAATTCCAGTACAAGTGTTGACCAAGTAATTGACCTGACAGACACCACGCCTAAAATCGTTAAATTCAAGAAAGCACAGGCCAAAGCTGAAGTAAACAGCGAGCCGGAAGCTATTATAGTAGAAACTAAAACAGTTAAGCAAACAGGTAAAGTAAACTTAAGATTTTTATTACAAAGGCAATTACTTTTAATTAACACATTTAATTGTTTTCAGAAACAGAAATTGCAAGCGATGCGCCCGCTGTGTCACAAGAATTGGAATTATCCAAGGAGCCAAAAATAATTTCAGTTGAGGTTATTCATTCTGCTGTATTAAATCCCAATCCTGAAGTAAAAGATGTATCTGAAATGGAGTGCGAAACGGCATCAAATGTGGAAACTGCAGCAGCAGCAGTAGAAAGAACAACAACAAGTGGACTCGGATTGCTTGCTGCATACAGTTCGGATGGGGATACAGATACAGAAACAGAAACTGTAAATAAAGTAGCTGATAGCGAGAGCGAGCAGGACGATGTAGTTGAAGTGCCCATCCAGGATAATCTTTCCACAGGACCGCGTCAGATTATTGCTGTTAACTCTGGTAGCGACAGCAGCAGCGACTCGGACACAAATTCGGAAGGAGAATATCTTACGGTACTGCGCAAAAAAATTGATAAGCGCATCAACACGGAGGAAGTGGAAGAAGATGACGATGAGGATGATGATGATGGTACGCGTCCACGTCGTCGCCAGCCGCCCAAGGTGCGTGGTGAAATGATGTTGGATGAGCTGCCGCCGATAGATCAGCTGGAGATAACCGTGCCGGAGGATGAGTGCATTGAGCTAGGCAAGGTGCAATCGATTGTGGATCAACTGGTGCTAGTGAGTGTGTTGCCCAATTCCATGTTGTTTGATTTGGACACCGTGCTGTTTCTGGAAAAGGGACGCAAAGTGCTGGGACAGGTCTTTGATGTGCTCGGCCAGGTGACCGATCCGCTGTATTGCGTACGCTTCAACAGCAACCAGCAGATTCATGATAATGGCATCAACATTGGTGACATTGTCTACTGTGCTCCACAAACCGAGCACACTCAATTTGTTATTTTATCAAAGCTGATGCAAGTGCGCGGCTCGGATGCTTCCTGGGAGCACGATGTGGAGCCTCCATCGCGTTTCATTGACTACTCCGATGATGAGGAGGAGCGCGAGGCACGTTCTGAGCTACGCAAGAAGCGTCAACGTGAGCGTACAAACTCCACGGATTCCGTAGACACTGTTGCTACAACAAACACAGAATCAACAGAGGTTTCGGTTGCGCCATCCAGACAGCGTGGACGTCGCGGTCAACGAGACAATCGACGCTCGCAAAATTATCAAAATGACAACCAACAGCAGCAGCAGCAGCATCGAGTGCAGCAACAGCAGAGTCCAGCTCGCGACTCACAATACAACTATCATCCCAGCTACAATCCCGGCAGCTGGCACTCGAATTACTATCACAATTATCACCCGCCAGCGGCTAACTTTAGTATGATGCCCGGCATGGCGTTTCCAATGCCACAACAAGGCTATGGCTATATGGCGCCACCACATTCATATTCAATGCCACCACCGCCAACCATGGCAATGGGTATGCCACCACCGCCACCCATGGCAATGGGTATGCCACCACCACCACATTTGTATCAGCAGCCCCCGCCCTTCAATCCACACCAAAAGCCACACAATTCCGGCAGGTAGATCAAGAACTCCATTTTAAATAAATCAAAAATATATTAATAAATTACAAATTGCATTTTGTATATCTATTTGATAAAGCAAGACAAATAGTTACCTAAAGCGTATTTTTTTCTTTATTTCAATAAAAAACTTCGTAAACAATTTCGCATTTGTGTTGGTTTTTAAAAAATGTTCTTTTTAAAATGCTTGACATATTTTTTTTGTATAAAAAGGTACTTATTCTGTTTTTGATGTCAACAATAACGCTGATTACAGGTGTGTTGGTGTGTGCGCTCTGTAAATGTGTTTATATAGGTAAAAAAATGTATGGGCAATACCCAATTGACAAACATTTTAAAATGGTTTGCTTAATCGGTTTTGTATAGAATTATTTAAGATGCATATTTTTACTAAAGATATATCGATAGATTTGTAGCTTAGTTTAAAAAGATTTAAGTTTGGCAAAGGGATTATAGAAAAATATAAATTTTGATATTTGTAAAACTTAAAATACTATGGTATTATCATAATAATCATCTTTTTGTGACCTTATATAAACTGTTTTGAAATACTAGAGAGTTAATTGTTCGTTGTTTGGAGTTTTGATAGTTTGTCAACTGGGCAGATATCATATTTACATACATATGTATATTAATATATACTTATATGTTGGATTTATGTACAGCAATCAAAATGTTTTGGCGGAAGCACTGCAAGCGGCCAATAAACTACATATGTTAACTTTTTTGTGAACGTGTAAATAGTCGTGTATATATATGTAGGTATGTATTAATAAGTGGTGGCATGCAACATATTTGCGATTGAGCTTATTCGAGAGGCAACCAAAGGTACGCCACAGGCACATATGAGAACGATATATACTAAAATCATTCCAAAAATGCTTACTTAAAGCTATATATATTGTAAAACAAAAAATCTAAACAGACAACAATGCAATGTTAACAAATAGAAAAATGTTCATTTGCCTAATCGCGGGCCAATTTGAAGGCGTGGCTTGAGAAGCACCAGAATGCAGGTGATATTATCCTGTGAATCCCGCTCCTTGGCAGCATCCACAAGCAACTTGGGAATGTCATCGAGCTTGATTGTCGGATCGCCAAGGCATTCATAGACCGTATCTACGACAAAAGACTCGGGCACATGATCCCAAAGTCCATCCGAGCCAAGCACCAAAAAATCATGCGCTTCACTCAGCGGCACATCAACGAAATCCGGCTCCGCAATGACCGCCTCAAGGCTATAATCGCCAATGGAACGACCCACATTAAGTATGCCATTGACACGCCACTGGCCCTGGGCATGGATAACGCTGCCGCCACATAGTTCAATGCGTCGCTGCTCATCTATAGATTCCGGTTTGTGCGGCTTCACTAACTGCAGTTGGGTACGTTCGCCTACTAGCAATGCCTTGGAGTCACCCACCCAGGCAATATATAGCTGTCGATCGCCTGTGATCAAAGCGCACACGGCTGTGGTGCCGCTAGTGATGCGTTTTTGGGCGAAGCACTGGTCTGCCTTTAGAAAAGCTGTTTCAAAGGCCGTTCGATAGAAGTCCACGTTGCTTTCCATGGCCTCCGGTGGACGTCGAAGCTGGTCAGCCAGGAGCTGTGGCAATTGGCTGGTAACATAGCATGCGGACAGTGCACCCGAATGCCCATCGAAAACGCCAAAGAAGCGACAATCGATGTGATTGCTTATTTGATATATGGCACCGAAACGCTCCAAGCACACATGCCGATCCTCCATTTTTCGCGGTTTGTTCTTAACGGCTGCTGCACTGTAAGCTGGCGCTGGTGAATCACAATTGCACTGGCAGCTGGCAGGCTCCTTACACAGAAAGCCATCATCAGCATACAGTTGAAGCTTATCCAATACTGCATTATCCGTCAGCTTCAGCAGCAACTTGTCTAATTGGATAGCGACAAACTTTTGCAGTTTAAGTAGATCATATTGCGGTTCCATGCCGTCCAAATTCGATTCAAACTCCTTGGCATGGCGTACATCTTGCTCGACTTGATCACTGGCCAAATGCAGTAGTTTTAACTGAAATCCTTGCGGACAACCGCTTGTGCTTAGCTGTTTCCAAATTGTCGCAATTATTTCTGCGCGTCGCTCATCGCCGGTGACTTTGTAGGTGTCGTTGCTGGTACGCGTTACACAATTTACACTGCGTACTAACAATTCATTGCCTGAGTTTAATTCATTGCTGCTGCTGGCTGTTGTTGCTGTTAAATATTCCTTAAATTGTAGCAATCGTGCGCATTTCATGGGGGCGTCTGCATCAGTCGACATATTTTGCACTCAGCTGTTTTGCTGTTTTTGTTGTCGTCGCGACTGACACATGTGTGTTAATTAGAAACAACGATGATTCATCCGCACTAGCATTCTATTTTTATGCAATATTTCTAGATCATACTGACATTATTTAATCAAGTATCGATACCTTTCAGTCGTATCATGTGAATGACATGTAGTCTTCTTCTCACATTGCCGGCAGCACTCAGCTGTTGCTTTGTTGTGTTGCAGCATTAGATTATTTTATTTTCAATTTTTGTGTTAATTTTCGTGCAATGTGTGCTTATTCATATAAACTTGTCAATTAAAACAGAATGTCGACCCCACAGGAACAGCAGTCGGATGAGCTTGAAGCTCTGCAATCCATTTACGAAGGCGATAGCAATTTCAAGGAAATAGACTTGACAACTTTTCAATATAAAGTAAGAGCCACATGTGCAAGAAACACTTAATCGTTACTTATTTGAACTTACTTTAAAGTATGGCGAAGAGGACAGCTACAAGTCGTTTCTAGTGGAATTAAAATGGGGTGATAGCTATCCAGAAGAGGCGCCCACGATCAACATGAACACCTTCTACAACCGCAATCTGTAAGGATAATTGTGAAAAATATTTATTTTAGAAACTTTGTTGAGCATTATTTATGTTTGCAGCCTGCCCGCCGTCAAGGAGGAAATCCAAAATGCTCTCAGCACAGAAGCTTCACAATGGTTGGGCTGTGGAATGACTTACACGCTCTTCGAATACATCAAAGATAACATTGACCAACTGACTGCCGCACAGCCGGAAAGCGCGCCCGTTGTGTCCTTTGTGGACGATGGTGTTGCAGCAATAAAAATATCAGACACCAGTGCGGATGCCAAGCACAAGGAACCCAAAAAGGAGCAACTGACAAAGTCCCAAAAGCGACGACAATGGGAGAGAACGGATCACAAGGGAGAACGTGCACGTGGCCATGATTGGGTGGATATTGTGAAGCATTTATCACAAACGGGCAGCAAAGAGGACGCTGCGTCCGCTATGGAAACTGCTGCTGCAGCAGCAGCTGCTAATCCAGTGTTACATCCACTTAATAATTAACAAGAGAAACGCCTGCCGAAACACAACTAGTTAGTAAAATATTAAATGCAGCAAAATTTATCAATTGAATCAACATAAAAACAAGAGTCAGTGATCTGTTCTTCATTAAAGCCGATCAATTTACGCACGCCTCTCTGGTTTATTTGGACAGACAAGGCCAGCCACTTGCCATCAGCTGGGGTCAAACCTATTTAAATGGAAAATCAAATCATTTTTTCTAGATGCTCTAGTCGAAAAAGTTGTTACACCGAGACAGTCGTTCGGTTTTGGCGTTGCTGATGATGATGTAACTAAAACACAATGCTGATACAATTTTAACAGCTTAAATTGGCATTCCATTTTGCACTTGTTTAACCGTAAACATATTGCCAGTTAATTATTGAAAACGCGTGAGCGAAGTTTAAGTTGAAAACATAATATTTGAGTACTATAAATGTTAAGTCGCAGCTTTAGCTTATTATGTGTATTGAAACTGGTTTAGCTCGAGAGCAACGCGACGCATAAAGCTAAGCATTCCAAAAAATTAAATTCCACAATGGGTCAGAAATGCTCTTGCCTAAAACTATGTAAAACTTGTGACGAAACGTCAACGGGGGAAACGGACGCAAAGTTGCGCATGCGCAATGTCAATGCAAATATTTTGGCAGCTCCGGGTGAGTATAAGTTTTAAGTGGACGTTTAATAATTTTAGTAATTGAAACGTCCTGGCTTCAAAGGTGATTTGGGGAACATTTAACAAAACAGAAACACACAAGAAATTTTTACAGTAAAGATAATTTTGTTTCATAGCACGAAATATTTCAAAATGTTGTATAATTGAGCCTCTACTGTACTTAGTTTAATTTTTACGTGTGTGACAATGTCAGTGCATACCAATATTACCTAATATCGATTTTGCATTTTTTGCGTGCCACTTTACTAAACATTGTAGGCGTACGTGTAAAATTCAAATTTTGCTGCCCACAATCACAGCTAGATACTCAGACAATATTACGAATTAATCATCAATTATAAGTACTAAAATAGCCTGCAGTTGAGTATTTCAATAAATAATAAACACCTGGAATTGCTGTCAAATGCCTTAAATAGAAGTCTCAAAAAAAAAAAATTTTCAAATTAGTGTTGACGATTGATTTGATGCTGTGCCAACATTATTACTAATTTGAAGTGTACGGATAACATAATTGTGTTTCTCGAGCTTTTTAGGCTTAAAAATACTTAATGAATTTAATTTTGAGTAAAATCCGTCGCTAGTTTCATTGTTACACATTTAGAATTGAATAATATATATTTTTTTGCACATGCAAACTAAAACAACTGCACTGTATACAAATGACGATGATAATAATGATGATGTTGAACTTGCTCCAGGCCTTTTTGCTCACAGTTAAATCAATTAAATTGGCTTCATTCAGTGCGGCTGTGAATCAAGACTCAACTTTAATCATATAGGCATGATGCAATGACGTCGTCCAACAGATGTTGGTAGTATAAACTTCTGTTAGCACCAAGAGCAAACGCCAACGGACAGTCAGAAATCGCTTCCCGTTCATTATTAATAATAACAGAGAGCAAGAGACGAGCTAACGGATAGCTAGATTAAGTAATAGCCGTTCTAAGCATCAAAACTAGACTCTGAGATGCCCTGTAGACATGTTTTTTTGTACCACTAAAAGATTGTAATTTAATTAAATAAAATGGCAAGTTCTTTAAAGACTCCTCTTTTAAAGCTTATTAATGATCATCTAGATTCGATATAGATACAAAACTATTAACTATTATCTACAGACAGCAACAAGAATATATAATACCCTTGCTTGGCCACTTTGGTTTTTACAGGGTAGAAAAACATGGAGAGCGCTATAGAATCAGAGAGCGTGCTTTTGTTGCTAGCACAGCAAGAAACTACATCTCAATTCCAATACTGATCAGTTTGGTTTAAGGTGTTGCGGCGTTCGGTTTCGGTCAATTTGGTTTAAAGAAAAAAAGAATAGTGTTAGTTTCTTGAGAGATTTTTAAAGCGCAGTTTTCGTTACGCCTTAACGTTTGTGAGATTTAAATTGTGGTCTTCAGGCAACAAACAATGGGCCATTGGTATCGCAGTTATGCGCCAAATTGGCTACAACGCTGGATACCTTCACCGCAACCAGTTAGACCCATTAATCCCTATCGCAGTATTCGTCCCGGACCTGATATTGCAAGTAATTAATTATGGGCACATTCAAAAATCATAAATAACGAATTAGCAAACTGTTAAAAAGTTTTTGTTTTTTCCCATTTCTAAAATCATATTCTTTATCAAGATTCAAAATTTTAATTTGAAAGTGAATTTTTGACCCAACATAACTTTATTGACATTTTGTGGCAACAAATAAATTATATTTTGGTCGACTTACTTATTCTTTCGCCAATGACTTCATTCGCTTTTTTGTTGTTTCCTTGCGCATCTATTTGTTCTATAGTTGTTTGACACGTTTTGTGTATTTAAAATGATTTTTTTTTTCGTAATTTCGGAATTTTGCGCAAATTTATTTGTTTTGTTTTACCACACTTTAATGTTCGTTGATTGTCATTATTTATTTATAAGCCATACATCAAATATTCATATGAATGAATCACAGTTTTGTACAGCCTTTTAGGTTTTCTCATCTTATCGCTGTCAAATTTGGCATCCTCAAAATAAAAACACTTAAAAAGGTTAAAACAATCAATCAGAGGTGCAGACATGTGGAAATGGAACTTTGCAATACGCATCTGTTTTGAAATCGCACATTAAAGAGGAATGCCTCATAGCAATTTTTCATTGAGAATCAAATAAACATAAATTAAATTTTATTAAAATCATAAGTATAAGTATAGAAATATTTTCTTTAAGTGTTTTCGATTTCATAAAAAGAATTTTAGTCCAAGACTGTCAAGTTTCTCTTTTTTTTCAAAACATTACATTCATCAAATTTAAAAAAAAAAACAATAATATTCTTAAAAACTACTTCAAGTTAGATACTCCAAACGTCAAAAGAGATTTGTGAGAACAGATGAACATAAGTAAAAATTTCATAATTGTCTTTTATTCTGCATAAAAATATATTCAAAGATTTTTTATAGGACTAGATCAGAAGTTAAGCATAGGTATTTGTCTATCAGCAATTCTTAAATGTTGCTACGATTAGTTCTTATAATGATGCTTTAAGTCTACTTTCACGTTTTCATACTCTTGCATAAGAGAGTATTATAAATTTTTTAAGACATGTGTTGCATCTATCAAAATTTAAAATACTTAAAAAAGGAAGCTGAAAAACAAAAATAAAAACATTTCTGTAAATCTTAACACAATCAAAGATCATTATTAAAAGTCTGTCAGTGTATTTAGACTTTCGTCTATTGTTGTGAGCGTTGTTGTTCTAAAGAAATATTAAGCGTACGCCCGATGATCCACTGTGAAAATTAATCACATTGGCATTGAACTTTTTACCCTGAGTGCCCCAAACTATGTTTTGCTTATGGCCAACGGCGATTATTCAACAAAATTAGTTTTGGCTGCAACATTTGAACAATCAGACAATTAATCAGTCTGTCCCGATTTTGCACTATGACATCATCCAGATTTCTAACCCAGTCGGGCGTTCGGGGTGCAAAATCTACCGATAATAACTCTGACAAATCGAGCGATGATTTTACATTGAATTCAAGATTAAAATCAAATTTATTAACTAAAGATTTATATGACGATATATATGTATGTATCCTTCACCCAGATTCTGGCAGTTCGGCTGTTTTAGGAGTACAACGAGTGGATCTATGCCTAGAGGATAATCACGATGAGCATCATACAAGTCATTTTTATGCGGCAGCGGCCAAGGAGGCATTGATTGTGCGACGTGGTGAACCCTTCCGGCTGCGCATATACTTCAATCGGGACTATAGTCCTATTAAGGATGCGATAAGTTTTATATTTAGTGTGGCGGATGATCCGAAACCGAATCCGGGACATGGCACATTAATGGCACTCGTGCCGCACGATGGCATTGATTATTTGGGTGATGCATTGGAATGGGGTGCCGGCATCGAATCCCATGAGGGTCAAGTTTTAACGGTGCTGGTGAAGCCACCGGCAACGTGTTCAGTTACCGAATGGAGACTTGATATTGATACAAAGCTACTGGGTGATGGTTCACGCAGCCATCAGCTGCCACTGCCCATCTATGTGCTGTTTAATCCCTGGTGCCCGGACGATCAAGTCTATATGGAAAATCGGGAAGAGCGCAAGGAGTATGTGATGCACGATACGACTCTTATATGGCGGGGATCCTACAATCGCTTGCGTCCATCTGTCTGGAAAGTGGGCCAATTCGAACGGTATGTGCTAGAATGCAGCATCCGGCTCCTGGGCACTGTGGGTAGGATTCCACCAGCTTATAGGGGAGATCCAGTGAGAGTGGCAAGAGCTCTATCGGCTCTCGTCAACTCTGTAGACGATGAGGGTGTGCTGCTGGGCAATTGGACGGAAGATTTCTCGGGCGGCACAGCGCCCACCAAATGGACGGGCTCCGCCGAGATTCTGCAACAATTCCATAGAACACAAAAATCAGTTAAGTTTGCTCAATGTTGGAATTTCAGCGGTGTCCTGGCCACAATATCCCGAGCTCTGGGCATACCATCACGCATCATCACTTGCTACTCATCTGCCCATGATACACAGGCATCCCTAACCGTGGATGTCTTCATTGATGCGAATAACAAGAAACTGGAGGCGGAGACAACGGATTCAATTTGGAACTATCATGTTTGGAATGAGTTGTGGATGCAGCGTCCAGATTTGGGTGTGGGCCAGTTTGGTCCCTATGATGGCTGGCAGGTGGCAGATGCTACACCCCAGGAGGCATCCGATAATGTCTATCGGGTAGGTCCTGCTTCTGTTGTCGCTGTCAAGCATGGCGAGATCCTACGTCCCTTCGATTGTGGTTTTGTCTACTCGGAGGTCAACGCCGATAAGCTCTATTGGCGCTACAATGGTCCTGCCCAGCCGTTGAAGCTTCTCCGAAAAGATACCCTGGCAATTGGTCATCTGATCAGCACCAAGGCCGTGCTTAAGTGGGAAAGGGAGGATATCACCGATAGCTACAAGTATGCGGAACGCAGTGAAGAGGAACGGAGCACCATGCTGAAGGCATTGAAGCAATCTCGCCATGCTTTCAGTCGCTATTATCTGAACGATAACTTCAATGAGGTGGAGTTTAGCATGGAGCTAAAGGATGACATCAAGGTGGGCGAGAACTTTACCATTGTTCTCAAGGTGACCAACAAAAGTGAGGAACGAATTCATCAGGCAACTGGACAGCTGAACTGCGATGCAGTCTTATACACAGGTGTTGGAGCACAGGAGGTGAAGATCATGGGCTTCGAGTTGGACCTGAAACCCAAGAGCACCGAATATGTTCGCATGGAGGTCACATTTTTCGAGTACTTCGAGAAACTATCGTCACAGGCGGCCTTCCAAATCTCTGCTGCCTGTCGCGTCAAGGATACCGACTACGATTACTATGCCCAAGATGATTTCCGTGTACGCAAACCGGACATCAAATTTCAGCTGGGCAATGAGCCAATTGTTGCCCAACAGGAGATCACTGTTATTCTCCGTCTGCCCAATCCATTGCCGGTACCCCTACACAAAGGACTCTTTACAGTTGAGGGTCCGGGAATTGAGCAGCCGCTGAAGTTTAAAGTAAGTACTTGAAAGACCGTACAGAAACGATGCTAACAAGTCTAACTATTGCAGATTGCGGAAATCCCTGTAGGCGGTACGGCAGCAGCGACCTTCAAATATGTTCCGCCTTATGCTGGTCGTGGCACAATGCTAGCGAAGTTCAGTGCCAAAGAGCTGGACGATGTGGATGGCTACCGGCATTATGAGATTGAACCACGTCCGAGCGATATACTCCAACCGAATGGCAGTCATCGAAGCAGCAATATTATACGCCGACGTACCGATGTGATTTCCTGAAGTTGTTCCGTTTATTTTTAAATTATGGATATTTAATAAAAGGTTAAGTTTTGCATTTACATTTAAGTAAAGATTTTGAAAAAAAAGTAATAAATGAAGTAAAGTTTAACTATCGTTATTATTGGGCAGCATGTCATCCATGCCGAGAGCAAAGTCGGGTTTCTTGGCTGTCTTTACTAGGTAAATGCCACGCGCCTCTCGCGGCACAGGATCACCCATTAGAATCTTATTACCGCTGCAGTTCTTTCCACGCACCTCTGCCAACGTGTTACAAGGCCTACCATAGAAACCCTTCTCACTGTTTATGGACTCGGCATAGTATTCATAGGAGCGACCATGACTGCAACCGGCTGTAAGATGAAATGGTATAGATCTAAGGTCTTAAGGGAATTGAAATGTAAATTTTCTCACTGAAAATCTGTGAAAGTTCCTTGCAACCAGGCTGTGGTGGTCCACCGCCATTGGGATAAAAATCGACCATGCCTATGGGTTTTCTAAAGCCCAAATAGCCTGCACAACTGTGAATGACATCTACAAAATTGGCATCGGTTTCATCCAAATGGTTTTCCGGTCCAATGCAATCCTCAAAAGCTGGTCGTGCTGGATCCAAACCTGTTATGCGACTAACACGATACTTGGTATATGAGCCAGCATAGCCCATTATATGAGCACCCAGACTATGTCCGATTAGATGGATACGCTGAGGATCTGCATCTTTCTCCTCAACGAGTAGATCAATCAATTTAGCCACTGCTCGCCCCACTTGAACCGTATAGCGTGCCGGAGTCAGATAATAGATATTATCCGCTTGATCCCTCCAGTTAATGGCAAACACATTCACCTGACCACGTTCTATATACGCGCCCCTTATCGATTGTATAGAATTGCTCGTCGTACTCGATTTCCAGCCGTGCACAAGAATCTTGGTGTCCAGTTCAGGATTAAATTTCTCAGCCATTTCCTGCCAAGTGTCGCGTTTGTGACGCACACGCTCGAAATCATTCTCATCGATCCAAAAATTTGAAGTTCGATTAGTATCACTAAAAATTGGAAATTATTTAATAATCATTTTCATTTTGAATTTGTTTCGTCTTACGTGCTATGATACTCAAATTGTATCAATTGTGGCAAAGTGATGCGATTCTCTGGCGGAGGCTCAACCAGATAGGCAACCTCTGGCTTCCCATCGCCATTGGGCATATAGATCCAGGTTTTATTGTAATCCTCCTGATTCAAGGCAACCTCGCCCCGAATACCAACTATAAAATAAAATTGGTTAAAGGTTTTACACAAGCTTTTATTGTATAGTTGTTTTACAAAGTAGAAGCACAGGTCGCACGACCTGAGCAAGTGCAGCAAATCCTGTGATAAGCCATTGTATTACTATAAAGGTGTTGGACACCTCGTTGCGACATGGATTGACTACATTGCAAATGCAGGCAATGGCATTTGAAGTCATCTTTACCAGTTGCTTTCTACGTTTCGACTGAGCAGGCAAGGTAATTCTGAACTCTTTGTGACAACTCAGAATCTGTTACAAGTCTGACGCATTTGTAATCCTTTTTCTTTATGATGAAAAAGCAAGTAAGTTCTTCTTCAGTTCAGATAATCGACTTGGAGATACTTTCTTTAACTTATCAAAAAAATATTAGCTTTCGAAGATACAAAAAAAAAAACTTCTGCACTTCTTTAGTCAACCTTACATAATTTTGATAGTTAATCAATATTTTTCTTATCAAAATGCCTTACCCAATCTACCCATTTGAAAAAGGGTATATGGTATTAATAACCGGTTCGGCTGCAGGGCAAGGCAATGAGTAATTAATTCGCTGCGTACAGCACTTAAAAAATTAATCAGGGCCCCAGGCTTCAAAACATGATCGCTCAGAATCTCAGCTTGCAAAAAAAGTCGGTCAGACAAAATACACTTACCTTGCCAAACAACTGTAAGGCAAATCCAACGTAGCAACATTCTGCCTCTATTCTCCTTTTTTTCGAATAACTAAGACTTTGACGCTAAGCGCCGAGATTTTTATAGTTTATTGGGAATAGGGCTAGGTGTCAATCAAGACTGTTGGCTTTTGAATTTTGCTAGCTAACTTAAAAGGTTGAAGGCAACTCGACAAACTTATCTGGCACTGCAGGGGTTAAGTGGGTTAAGTTTTTATTCAAATTCACTGGTGCATACTCCAAACCAAGTCCATTGAATTTGAGGTAAACAGATAGTGCAGTGTTATTTTTTCTGAAGAAAAAAAACCATTCGATATTTGCAATCACTGCCATATAATTGTCATTTCTTGTTTGAATAGGGTAGAGCGGATTAACGGGTATAGCCGTTAGGTTATGCAACAGTATTTAAGCTGTACAAAAGTATGCTTTAGTTTTTAATAAAATATCCACAAATTTACAAACAAAACGTCATATTAGCCTATCGATTTAAATAATTCATTTTATTCTTGTGAGGATAGTAATATTTCAAGCGGAAGTCTATAATTTAAATATTTAATATACAATAGCAATTGGTGAGAACTTAACATGAAATTGCTAACATATCGATATTTCTGTTTTGGTATTTTATTACTTTCCGCAAACTGTCATATTGTTTGAGTGCGTCATATTTTAGAAACGCCGCGAAACTCGTTGTCTTGCTAATTTGCATATTCTGCTTATAATATAAAAACAAAGAAAATCGAAAGAAAATATGTCGGGAACAACACAAAAATATAGAAACTTTGTAGCGGAGCCAATGGGACAGAAATCTGTTACGGAGCTGGCTGGGATTGGCGAAACGCTTGGTGGACGCCTAGAAAAAGCGGGGTTCGATAAGGTAAATATGAGATGACGCCATGTGCGCAACCAAACAACAGCTACTTAATCGCAACGTGCTTGTGTTCTTTTTTAGGCATACACCGTGCTTGGTCAGTACTTGGTGCTGAAAAAAGACGAGGAACTGTTTAAGGAATGGATGAAGGATGTTTGTAATGCAAGTTCCAAGCAAGCATTGGATTGTTACAACTGCCTAAACGATTGGTGCGAAGAGTTCTTGTAAACGGCACTTGTTGAAAAACTAAAACCGCTAAAGAAGCAATATGCTCGGACGCATCGTGAAATGCGATTTATTTATCGTATACAATTTAACAATATTCACGCTATATAATATAGTATGTAAATTGTCCACCGTAATGTTAAGTTATCACTAAAATGTATGTAATGATATTAATTGAAATTGAGTGCTCTTGAAAATTTAATTACTGACCGTTTAACATGCGTAAATCTCGTAAACTCAAAGATTTTTTAATGTATGGCATCTGTTCTCTAACGTATAAATAGTTTATTAATAAGGCATTTAATTAAAAATATACATTACTTGAAATACTTATTCGATAAATATTAGTTTGATGGACAACAAGACGTGTTCGATAACAATTTGTAGCTGTGCATCGATAAATTGTGATAGAATGAAAGCAGCTGCGTGAAAATTTAACATACATTTTTTAAAATAACCAAATAGTGCAATAAAGTGCAAACAAAAGCAAAGCGTAACTGGCGCTTTGCAAATTGGTAAAACGCAATTAGCCTCTTAAAAATTTAACTCAAAATATGAATATAGTACGGCTTTGGCGTGCGGTTGTGTTCGTGTGTTTTTCTTTGTATATAGATTCGTAGACCGGGATAGCTATACAGTTGCGATGCAGTTGAAAGTATGTGTACGAGCGAGCTAAGCATATTTGTGCAGCAACTCTGTTGTTTCAGAGTTCCAGGCCAAACATTCTGTGCGACGAACGGCTGAATCGACTTTTTGTGTGCAATGCACGACGGTCGCATTTATTATATTAGTTACACATTGTAAATAGCACAATTGTTACAAACAATCTAGTTATTTGCAAGCGTATCCAACAAAAACGTCAGTCTGCATTAGCATTAGATTTTGTGTCTCGACGCACAAAAAAAAAAAAATACGTCAGTGTGTGTGTGTATTTTTTTTGCGTAAACGTCTCTAACCAAAATTGTAGTCGAAAAAACGGTAGCAACAACGTTTCCTTGGGAAAATTGTAAATAGTAAACAAAATTTTCAAGTAAATGTGAGCAAATCCAGACTAAGGTTTTGGAAAGTCGTTAATGCTTCTACAATAATCCAGTATGCGTTCTTAAATAGTCGTAAACGTCGCTGTCGCCGTCATTCAAATCTGTGCGATTGGGTGAGTGCGTTTAAGTGTATGTGTATGCGTGTGTGTTTAGTATGTGGCGTTGTATCGTAAAAAGAGAAAGAGAACGCGCGCGGTGCAGAGCGGGGGCGTACACGGTTCCGGTGAAGTGCGAGAGAGTGAAAGAGCGAGAGCGAGCCGGGAGAAACAGGCACTTAAGCCCCGTATCCTTTTCCTTGTTTGCTGCTGCTCGGAAAATTCAATGACCTCATTTGTCTCACGTATGGGCATTTCCATTTTTGTCTTTTCTTTCAAACCAACAGGACCAAAAGAAACCATAAAAACCTACAAGTATATAACAATCGACGGCAAGCTTAAAGAAAACCATCCAATTTTGAGTCTATCGCCATCGCGTGAAATTTATCAAAACCATAAGCAATACACAAAAATAAATAGGAAGTTAAAAAACGCAGTCACGGCTCGCTACGGATCCGAAGGAAGAGCAAAAACAATAGCAAAGCAAACATCAAGCTAAAAACAAAAAACCGCCAGCAACAACAACAAATGGGAACCAATTCGGGAGCCACTGCTGGCATCAATAACAAGCCGGTCGGTGGTGCAGCCGTTCTCGGCGTCGGTGTTGGCAACTCAGCTGTTGGTGGTATCATATCCAACAGTCTGGGGGTATCTGGCGGCCTCGGCGGTGGTGGTCTCAGCATTAGTGGCCTCAGCGGCGGTGGACAGAACGCCAATGTCGGTGGCATGGTTGGAGGCATGGGCGGTCCAGGCGGTGGTGGTGGTGGCAACATGGGTAACGACGATGGCATGGGTGGGCCAGGCGGCGGCGGAGGTGGACCCAACAATCAGCAGGCTACAACGCCCCAATACACAATTCCGGGCATATTGCATTTTATACAGCACGAATGGTCGCGCTTTGAATTGGAACGCTCACAGTGGGACGTCGACAGGGCCGAACTGCAGGTGAGTTTCTTTACTTATTGATTAAGTGTCCTCAAAGCTCACTTTCCATTTCAATGGGTCTTTTGAGTTACAAGCAAATCAGTTGCAAGCTAGCGAAGCGAACATTCAAACAATTTTCTTGTACATAATTTGTTTTGTAATCAACATTTTATGGTCTGTTTAATTCAGTTGCAACGGTTTGGAAAATGTTGCAAGCTTAATTTGTATTCATATATGTATTTGTGTAACTTTTAAAAATGGGTTGGCTATAAAACAAAAGCTTTTGTTGCAATATCAATGCTTAGCACCTCATCAAAATAAGTTGCCCATAATTGAGTATAACAACAACAAAAATTATGTGCCAACTTCAAAAATTTGTGACGTCCTTAGGGACATTGTATGGTTGTGTGTGCAAAGTTTCACATGGGAATGGTACCGCCTTCACCACTATACCGCTTTCACCAAAAAAACGCACACAGATGTAAACGTGTGTCGTTATCGACACTTCGCTGCATCGATGCTCTCAGTCTATGTCCCGTTACGCTCTGAAAAACAAGTGACATTCAAAACGTCACTGCAATGGAAACAAGTTGGCGGCGTTTGGCAATGCGTTTTTTTTTTCACTTACAACGTTCACATACATGTCTATGTACATACATATATAAATATTTGTCGCAAAAATTTATGAACCTGTTCGTCTTGTATGTGTTTTACCAAAAAAACAAAAAACAAATGAAAAGAATAAGAAAATGAAGTAGAGAGTGGGCAGAGACTAGACCGCGGCCCCCATATTCAACAGCAGCCGCTTTGGAAGCCATTTTAGCGCTTTTGCATACGAATACATGAGTACAAAGCCAAACAAATGTGTGTATGATTTATATTTGAGTGAATGTGTGTGTTTGTTCGTAAGTATGTCGTGTGCCGGGCGCTGTTTGTGTGTCAGTGTCAGTGCTATTGCACATCATGCAACGTCCTTGTGTTTGTGCCGGGGCTACCGCTGCTGTGCTGTTGCTGTTGGTTCATTGTATTATCTTCCTACTCTCTGAATGCTGTGAGACCAGCTGTTAATTAGCCAATATGTTTTGCATTTACCGGTTTGCTCAATGCGTTGAGGTTGATAAGAAAAGCAATAAAGTTGCTGTCGCTGGCATGTGTCATTTTCTATCAATACTATCTCTCACCCGCCGTATTAAAAGAAATTCATTACTCACATTTATTTTGTACCAACAAGTGACTGCACATTTTGGTTTTACACAAAAAGAGAAAAAATAATAATATTAATACGCCAACTGCCTCCCACACATTCCATTCATACCGGCTACTCCCTAGTCGACGGCGTCATCACCGTTGCATGTCGCTGGGTAATTTGAAATGTTTTGCTTGGCATTACCAAATACACAAGCACTCATTGCGATTTCAAATGGTACTAGTTGTTGCGTGGCTTTCGTGGCCATTAAGTGGAAGTGTGCCCTTATGTTGCTCTCTGGTACTGAACACCTTGTTTTTTTGTTTGTGTGTCAGAAACTCTTCAACTGTAGCACGCGAACAGCATTCTAACATTTTAAAATGGTTATGCGTGCTTTGATTAGCAACTGTGCTAAATGAAATGCCACTGAACATTTATTCAAATGCAGAACATGTTTCCATTAACAACAACAACAGCGGCAAGAACAGCAGCAGCAGCCGTGACAGCAAGTTATCAAAATGAATAATACAAATCGAGAATAAAATCAAATGACAGCACAGTTACGCGATGTTATGCGTGCTCTCTGACGTTTATTTCCATCGGCATGCTCTCTTGCCTGCTCTCTTAAATGTCTGCATGTTATTAGCCATGGTTGAATTATACATGGTTAAGTCGTGAGAGCATGCTCGCTCAATTTTTAGGAGCCTGTTGTTAGTCGCAAAGCAGCTGTCAACGTGATAAGTTGTGAGTGCGGACGAATTTTTCGTGGAATTTTAAGGTTACGTTACTTTTTTAGAACTATGTTTATATGTTTTATACGTTTATACATGTTTCATGTCATTTTATTTCATTTACATAATCAGTTTAAAAATTTAAATTACACATGTAGCCAAAAACACACAACGCTCTGAAATTAGAACCTCTGTTGAAAAATGTAAACAAAATCACACATCGTTCTATCTCGTTTTTGCACACTAAAACAAAACGATGAAGCAATATCGAAGCAGCAACTATGCTATCTCTCTTGCACTCGCATGGTCTTATCAACAGGCTCCTTCTGCCGCGCATGACTTAACCTTGTATAATTCAACCATGTTATTAGCATGTAGAACTTCTACAGTAGAAGTTGTTATTGTTTTAGGTCGAGGCGAGCACTCATTGAGAGCAGACCAATTGTTTGGGTGTGCATGGGAGTGTGTGTGTGCGTGTGCTTGAGCGTAATTCCACCTCCTCTTTTCAGTTATGTGAGCGCGGGACCATTGAATGAGTGTGCAGAACAGGAAGCAAAATAAAGTTTTCTGCTGCATTGTTACGTACCTGTCTGTCCCTTTTCTTCCTTATGTTGATTTTATTTTGTTGGGTTCCTGTTAATTCTTTATACGCAAAAATATGCTACATAAGCTATTTATTGTTCTTTTGCTGCTGCATAGTGCTAGAGAAAGGAGGAGAGAAGTTGAGAAATTTTTGTATACACAACGAGAAACCTTTGGAAAGTCAGCTTTGGCAGCGTTGCATTTGTGTTTCGCAGAAAGCAACGATACATTTTTTTCTGATTTCACTCAGCCTCTCTGTTGCCTTCCCTTTTCAGTGTTTGTGGTACAACTAACTTATATTACAATTAATTGAATTTAATTGTTTTTCGTTTGACGGCGCAGCAGAGCGTCAATTATGAGTTCGCTACGGCGTAGCGCCAAACGCAGCAATTGGAATGCAACGAGACGCATGCATTCATCACACTCAAAACATACACACAAACGCACACACAAACACTTCTATAAATTTATATGTTCATATGTATGGATTTGTGTACGTAACACAGCACAAATATGATGGTGAGCATATGAAAGCTTTTAAGTGCTGCATTAATGGAAATTTATCATACCCTGTAGATAAACTGAGTAGCAGATGACGAGTATATATTGTGGGCAAAATATTTTTAAAAAAACCAGAATTCCTCTCCTTAAAGGTTGCTGATTCGATATTTGGCGGTTACCTTATAATTCAAATATATGTATCTCCAAAAAATATAAAACAACGTATAATTTAATACGTATTTGATACGGCTCTGTTAATTTATCATATGTCCACCGATAATTTTGGATATTAATTTTTATTATTATCAACATTTCTCTTTTAAGGCACGTATTGCGATGCTGCTGGGCGAACGCAAATGTTTGGAAAGCCTCAAATCAGATCTGACCAGGCGCATTAAGATGTTGGAGTATGCATTGCGTCAAGAGCGAGCGAAATTTTATCGATTAAAGTACGGCACCGATCCGCCACAGCTGAACGAGTTTAAGCCATCATCAAATGACGACGGTGGCCTCGGTAGCGATGTGGCAACCGATTCGGAAGTGCCCTACAGCTCTGTATCCAACACCACGTGGCGGCAGGGCAGGCAAATGTTGCGTCAATATCTTGCAGAAATTGGCTACACAGACAACATAATCGATGTGCGTTCAAATCGTGTACGCTCTATACTCGGCCTCAACAATAATGCGGATCATGATGGTGGCGGCGGCAGTGGTGGTGTCGGTGGCATTGGCAGCGGCGGCATCGGTAGTGGCGGCGAGAATCTCAGTCCCAATATTAATGGCAATGAGAGTAACAAACGTGCCTCGGAATCGGAAGGTAGGTTATTGTGCACCCTCTTCCCCCCCTGTTGAAGATTTGAATAATTTGCTCACATTAGGCCGTCATACTCCCGCTAAAAAAGTGCAACAATCAAATGATGCCATCATCTTGGACACTGAGGCGGCGGTCATGGCCAACTTTGAGTTCCTTGGACCGACAGAGATGTCCGATGACGATGAAATATCCGATGATCTGGAAATGGTTGCAACCGACAATGAGGACTCCGATGTTAAAATGGCCAAACGGCCCAAATCTGGCAAGGATATGCTTACCGAAGGTAAAATTAACAAATGTTTCAGTACGTGCTTCCTTTATTTTATTTGTCGTTAGTAGCTCATCCAACTAACACTCGCTCCCGTAGCCCTCCCACCCCGAAGCCTCACATATTTTCTGTGTAGTTTTATGTTTTTATTTGCCTTTTGACCGATTTGCATCCATTATTATTATTAATGCCTATTAATTAACACCTAAGTAGTCACCCTGAAGAAAAAAAGTAATTTGCGCTGTATTTTGTCTTATGCTTTTTATGTTTTCTGTTTTCTTTCGCTTCTCTCGTCTACTTGTTGTGATGCGATGATCATCTTTGCGTAGATCTTGAGGCCGAGGTGGGAGAGCAGCTCTTGAACGATATGAATCTTATGACCGAAGGTGCTTTTGAAACTAACTAACCAACAACAAAATAATCAAATATTTCATAACTTACTGCTTTTTACATATTTTCTGTTTTTGGCAGAGGTTGACGGCTCATTGGGATTGGGTGAGCTGGCGCAACTGACGGTCAATAATGAATCGGATGGAGCGTATGACGCAAATGCCAAGGATGGCACTGGAGGCAGCGCCGGTGGTGCTGGCTATCGAAAGACCTGGAATGCCAAGTATACTCTAAGATCGCATTTTGATGGAGTTCGTTCGTTGATTTTCCATCCGGAGGAGCCGGTGCTAATAACTGCCTCGGAGGATAATACGCTCAAGCTGTGGAATCTACAGAAAACGGTGCAGGCCAAAAAGTCTGCTAGTCTCGATGTCGAGCCACTGTACACGTTTCGCGCCCACACCGGTGCCGTGCTTTGTTTGGGCATGTCGTCAAGCGGCGAGACGTGTTATTCGGGTGGACTCGATGGCAACATCGAATGCTGGCAATTGCCATCGCCCAATATTGATCCGTACGACTGCTATGATCCGAATGTACACTCTGGCACTTTGGAGGGTCATACGGACGCCGTTTGGGGTTTGACAACAATGCAAAATAATATTGTGTCATGCTCGGCAGATGGAACTGTTAAGCTGTGGTCACCATATACCAAGGAGCCGCTGCTGCGCACCTATACGGCCGCGGAGGCCGAGGGCGGGCCCTCATCCGTTGACTTTGTGCGCAACGAAGTGGATCACATTGTTGTTGCCTACAACAGTGCACATTGTATCATCTACGACACGGAAACGGGCAAACAGGTGATCAAATTGGAGGCCTCACAGGAGATGTCTGGCAACACGGGGAAGTTTATCAATAAGGTCGTTTCTCATCCGACACTGCCCATCACTATAACGGCGCACGAGGATCGCCACATACGCTTCTGGGACAACACATCGGGCACTCTGGTGCATTCAATGGTGGCACATCTAGAGCCTGTCACATCGCTGGCCGTCGATGCCCATGGACTTTATTTGCTGTCCGGTTCGCACGACTGCTCCATACGCCTATGGAATTTGGACAATAAGACGTGCGTACAAGAGATCACAGCACATCGCAAAAAGTTCGATGAAAGCATATTCGATGTTGCGTTCCATGCCACCAAACCCTATATAGCCAGTGCTGGTGCCGATGGATTGGCCAAAGTGTTTGTCTAGAACTGGTTTATTTAGAGACATCAGCCCATCCTCCCCGTTCTTAATCCTCAACCCGCTGCTCCTCTCTTTCTCTCTCAGCAATGCGATAACGAGTTGGAGTTAAATTATAATATAAACCATATACAAAATTCACTTATACTATACATATATATATATATATTTACATTAAACATATGCGATACATTTAAATCTTATTATACCATTATGAACAACAGCAACAAAATTATGAAAAATACACACACTCACTCAAACACAATGCTATAAAAGTGGGTGTTTAAACTTCCAATATATGTCGGCCGCGCCTTTCCTTCGTAAAAATAAAAAACTTGTAATCGACAACATAAGGACATGCCGCATTATTTAATTATAGTGCATAACAAACATTATTGTCATAACGTTAAAGCTCTTGATCCTGTAGCGCATAACATTAGCTTCAAGTTCGATTGGCTTTCATATTCTTTTGCGAGAATTAGATTAAACATAATTTTTTGGCCCCAAAAAAAACTGTACAGCGATTGTGCCAATAGTTCCAGTGGATGCTTTTCTGTACATTATATATGCTTATATACAATATACATACACACACACACAAACTTATAAAATTCACTTAAATTATGTTTTGTGAACAAGACGATGATGAATGTACGTACCTTTTGTTATTGGCCGCTCGCTGTGCAAGTTGCCAAGAAAAAAAGAAAAACAAAAGAAAACGTTTTGCATTTCTTAATGAAAACCCGAAAGATTTACTCATCTAGCAAACGTTTACGTAATGATATACAATATATATATATATAACAAAAACAATATATATATATATACTAATAGACGATCAAATTTGTAGTCTTAAGTGACATAATTATTATAATATGCATAACTCCTCCCCCCCCTTATCTACTAACGCAAATTGTAAATTAACATTAGAAAAGCAATGACGATGATGATGATGTTTATTTATTGAATGTAGTAAGAAGTGAGAGGTGTGCAACATACAACATACATAGTACATACATTAAAAATAAATAAATGACTAAGCAAACACAAAATAAATGGAAAAATTGCAACAAAAAAAACTTTATTAAACACTAAGTGAAAAAAAGGAAGTAAGAAAAAAAATACCTAAAAGCTGCTATTTCTATAATTTTTCATAAATCATGTGAACGCAATGCTTATGCCCGACAGATTCAGATTATATAAATAATAATGCCGTTGAGCTAGTAACTGTATGCTAAGCTATTTATTTAACTTATGCCTAGTATTAAATATTAACAAACAACAAAAAGAAGACCAGCAATGGATTACGTAAACTTGTAGTTGAAAACAATATATATACATATACTACATATACCCTTATATGTATATGTGTACGTTTAAGATCGCTTATTGATTCATGAATTGTAATCAAATAACCGTTGAAAGTGGCAGTAAATGGCGAACTCAATATTAGTTCTAGTATTACAAATAATTATAAATGCGTTTAGTTGAAAAAAAAAACAAAGAAAACCGAAACGCTGCTTAATAAGATAAACAGTTAACCCAAGATGATATTCGATAACAAAATGAAAAGAAATCCACATGGAAATTTCAAACGGTAGCGATTCATAAAATAAAGAGAAGGAAAAATCTTCTACTATCTATCGTAATTTTTGTGTATTTTATTTTGTACTTTTAGTTGTTACAAAAGAAAATGCGATATCATATATATATATATACACCCACACACACTCACATGTAGATCTGTACGACAATGGCGATTATGATATATGTACTACTAATATGATATGATATGACACACAGAAATAGTAGTGTGATGCGCATATTATACATATATAAAAAAAAAAAATAAGAAAACACAAATCTATTGATTTTTAATTTTAATTGTACATTTTTGATTTTTTTATTACCATGTATTTTTATTTTAAATAAAGTTTTACAAAATGAAACAGACTTGCGATTTTTAAACAAAACATAAACAGACTAACATTAAATTTTGTCAAGAAAAAAATAACGTAAAACACAAACGTTTTAGACCAGCGGGCTCTGGTTTGCAACGATGCAATTTTTATCAAAAGATTATCAGAACCAAAAGAAAAGCAATTCACATCAAACAATTTGTTGCCTTCTAATTTATAAAAAGAAAAAGATTTCGCTGCTGGCAGCATTTTTATTATTTTGATATAAAAGGTCTCGTTAAGAGAAGGAAAACAACGCGCACATGATTTTTGTTTTTGTACCGTTTATAAAATCCACTGCCATATTTTCCAACAAATAACAACAGCAAAAAACATTTGTTTTCATTGTTTTTAGTATACTTTTCACTTATAGGAATAGTATCGCAAAATATTTAAGAGTTATTCGAGAAATGACAAAGCTGAATGCACATTGAGGATATTAAACGAACAAGTAAAACATTAAATCGTGCAACGTTCATTGTAGATTTGATCATATAAGAAAGATCCCCTTATCCCAGCACATAAGTTTACACAAAAAGAAATTAAGATTCATGCATATTAACTAAAAGAAAACCAAATATATATAAATACTTTTATAATAAATCGAAAACGTACATACTTTAACAGCCAAACAAAAACCATAAAGAACACAGAATTCATGTTAAGATATAAAATTAAAACTGAATAAATACAATATTTAAAAAAAAAAACAGTTCTTTATATTGCAGTAGCTTTTTCATAGCGCTTTGTACAACACTTAAAACGTTGACTTATCGATACTCATATGTTTTGCTATCTAATTCCGATAGATTACAGTTTTGCAATCGACTTTAGTAGTACTAATAAAAGGAATGGTTAAAATGGAGCCTAGCACATCATTTACCGGCGATGTGGATAAGACACAGATACCGCCGCTTAATCAAAAGCGTGTGCTTGCTTTTGTCAACCATTTTTTAATAAGCACTTGCACTTTTCTTAATGAATTCGCGCTCAACTGCGAGACAAAATTTGTGCAAATGGAACGCCAGCTGCAGCGAACGGAGGCAGCATTAATCATACTGGAATCAAAGCTTGCCTCAATTCCGACTGATAACGAGGCAGACACAGCCGAATTAAACATAACAAATGATTCAAGAGCTATTGCTGAAGAAGATGAAACTCCGGAGGCGCAAGAAGACCTTATGGAAAATGTGAAAGGCGTAAAAGTCTCTGAAGACATTCGATATAGAAAGTTCTTTAAAATGCTGCATGTGGGAGTTCCGGGGCCCGCAGTTAAAATAAAAATGCGATCTGAAGGCCTAGAACCGCAGTTGCTAGAGTAAGAAAATCAGCACTATTCCTTGCAATGGGATGTTGTCAAATTAGCAGCAGCACTACAACAAAAATAAAATAACTTTTCTATTTTATTTATTTATAGCAATCCTGATTTCATTCTGGTGGACGGTGTGCTCGAATAGCAGTCTTTGGATAGCAACTAATTGTGATATAGCATTAAATTGAATGCTACGCTCGTACTTTTCTTAAATGAAAACATATACTTTTATTTACGTCTACAATTTTGTTTTATTTTCCACCTTTTCACCGCCTTATAAACACTTGTAAAGTATTATTGGCTGTGTTGTAAAATACAAAAGCAGTCCATGAAAACAACTTAAAAACACTTCAATTACAAAATGGGAGCTGGCTGCGGTAGATTCCATAAGAACGCTTAGAACTGAATCATCTGTCCCTTGCGCTTCTTGTCACCACCCAACTCGAAGTGCTTGCAACGCTTGAGTGGAGTTTGCTTGCGGTACTTGCACTCGGTGCACTCCATACGTAGCACAATCTTCTTGGTGGTCTTAGCCTAAAAAAGGAAAGAAAAACAAGTAATTAGTATAAATAAGGATTAAAAGTCAGAGCACCTTTATTTTGGAAAGTCCTTTCATTAAATAAGTTTGTTTGAAGGGCCGGTGAGGCATAATGCTCCCATAGTTTAGGCTGCATCACTGCCATTAAGGCCGCACCAAAAGCGGCTTCATAAAAATTTACTATTGCACTCTTGTGTCCCACCAAAAAGCTGAATACTCGGAGAGCGCAGCAGTTCAGTTCTACTTGAAGTGCCAAATTATTTTCGTTCCTGTCAAATGGATTTGACGCTATTGAGTCCGCACCAAACAAGTTAAATTTACTCTTGCATTGATGAACGCCAAAAAAAGGCACCTTAATTCTAATCAGTATTTCCTTATGATAAATTTGTTTGAAGGGCCGGTGAGGCATCATGCGCCGCGAATCCGGACTGCATCGCTGCCATTAAGGCCGCACCAAATGCAGCTTCATATAAATTTACTATTGCACTTTATGCTTGTCAAACCAAAAAGCTTAATACTGTGAGGGCAGCACAGCAGTTCAGTTCCACCGGGAGTTGCGACCGGAAGTGCCAACTTAATTTAAGGATTGAAGCCGCACCAAACGTAGTTACATTTACTATCGACGTGTGTTGGTTCTACTTGGCGTGCCATTATTAGGCATTCGGCGCTTACCTTCTTTCTGAAGATGGGCTTGGTTTGACCACCGAAACCCTGCTGTTTCCTGTCGTAACGTCTCCTGCCCTGAGCACCCTTGCGCTCCTTGGACTTCTTGTACTGCGTTACCTTGTGCAGCTTGTGCACCTTGCACTTCTTGCAAAAAGTGCGACGTTGTTTTGGTACATTCACCTGGAAGAATTTCACAAGCCACATTAACTTTTTTTAGCTACGAGACCGTTTGCGCTATCACAGTTTCGCAAGTTTACAATGCAAATAAAATGCACTTAAAGTACGCACATTTCGTCAATATTGCATTTAATTAATGAGCAACATTGTTGTGTGCGAATTTTAAACGTATGATTTACATTTCCGACATATTCAACGCGGATGTTTAACGATTTTAATTAAAGCCCGTCACTACACCTACCATCTTGAATAGAAAAGAAGACCAAAAAGACGGAATTAGAGATGTGCAAAAGCGACCTATCGCTGTGGCTGGCAGAGTGCAGTGCTGCCACATTTTCTCATTGCTATCAATTTCAGCCATTCACTCAGCTACGTATTTCCCACTAATGTTTTCCATCACTAGTTAGTAAAATTAAACAAAAAAAATCAAAATTGCTGGAAAAATCACACATTTTCAGCAGCAGTGGTGTATCCTGGTGTACAACGGCCTTGCGCCACAGTTGGTGTGCAATGAACGAAGACTGGAAAACATGCACAGCAAAATTTTAACCGGACAAACATAATAATACTTACGGCACTGACCAATCGCAGAAGTGATATCGCATAATTAGCATAAAAATGAGATTGGGCTGCAAATGCGAGACTGGAATTAAAATGCAAAGAATGTACGCATTGCTGGCAACCTTGACATTTTGGATTATCAGCTTACAATTGCCGTCACAATCAGAGCAAGTGCAAATAACTGTGCCATGCGATCGGAGTCGCAAGGTGTTCACCGAGCCCTACGGCGAAATAAGCGACGGACCTTCCGGTTACAATTACACCCAGGACTCGCACTGCGAATGGCTGATAAAAGCAAAAAATGACAGCCAATTCATAACACTGACATTCCATAGCATGGGCACTGAGTGCTCATATGACTATATCTATGTGTATGATGGCGACTCATTCAATTCAACGCTGCTCGGCAGTTTCAGCGGTCGCACACAACCGCAGAAACTGGTAGCACGCAGCGGCAGTGTAAGCATCAAATTATATACCCAATTGGCCAAAGGTTTGACGAATCATTAATTAAAATTTCATTCTTGCAGATGCTTATACTGATGTACAGCGATACAAACTATGTGATGGATGGTTTTCGTGCTTCCTACTACATATCAAATTGCCTGAACAATTGTCACAACCATGGCAAGTGTGTGGGCCACCAGTGCGTCTGCCACGGGGAGTGGGTGGGGCCCGATTGTGAAGATGAGGCCTGCCCACAGAAATGTGGCGAACAGCAGGGTCGCGGCAAGTGCCAGAAAAGCATTTGTCATTGCTCTAATAACTACAGCGGCAGATTGTGCGATTTAAGCGATAATCCACCAGGCAGCAGCTGGCGTTGGCTGGCCACAGATGCCGAAGGCATGACACCCCGTGCCGCTCACACCGCCGTCTATATAGAGGATGAGGATGCACTCTATGTATTTGGCGGATATGATCTAAACAATGTTATCAGCACGTTGCAGGTAACAATACATTTAAATAGATATGAGAAAGAGTGAAAATGTTAAACGAATTCTATTTATTTTGCACAGATATATCGCTTTAGCACCAGTCAATGGGAAGATGAGTGGGGAATTCCGCTGCAGAGTCGTCGCCATTTTTATCATCCACAAAAAATTGATCATACTTTGCTGAAAGCGGTGCTTCAGCACAAGAACGAGGACGAAGCCAAGTTATGGGGCTTAACTAGCGATGTAAGCTTTTTTCGAAACATACTCTACACGCTGGCCGAATCGAATTTGCATCAGCGACGCACACGTTCCTCGCTTCCTCTTACCACAGTCAATGCCAATTCGACTGATGAGGAGCTGACTGAGTATCTGGAGGATATACTTGAGGAGGTGACAGATCACAAGCCGCATGGGCGTTACGGTCATGCAGCGGATCGTGTGCCAGGCGGATTTGTAATCTATGGTGGCAAGCATGCCAATAATAGCTTTTACAATGATCTATGGCAATACAATAACACCGAAAGCGGGGGCAAATGGAAACAGATGGCCATCAGATCGAAACTCCAACCACCTGCACTAGCACGACACACACTGACAACGGCCGCTGACTATTTGTACTTGTTTGGAGGTAGCGTAGAGTCTGGTGAATTCTCCTCAAGCGTTTATCGCATACGCCTGCCGCTGAACGAAGATTCCCAGTGGCAACTAGTCCGGCCAAGGGGTGGAAAAACATTGGACGTACGCCTCGCTGCACATTCCACGGTCTACTATGCTGCAACGAATTCTTTGGTTGTATTCGGCGGCATTATGACTAGTTTAGCACGCTTCTCCAAACTTTCCGATCGCATTTTTGCTTTCCAATTGGATCAGCAATACTGGACTGAAATACTGTATCCACGCACAGCGTTGAGAGATACAAATATTCCAAGAGAGCGGGCATTTCATACGGCTACAATATCGGGAAACTATATGATTGTATTTGGCGGCTATACGCATCGTCATAACAAGGATGAGATTTGCTATGACAATCAAATGTATTGGTATCATCTTAGCTGTCACATTTGGATCAACCAGGTTGTATCTGCAGATGATATGCTGTACCCAAAGCATCAGGGTGTTTTCGCCCAAGCGGCTGCACTGCGTCGCAATCATACTCTGCTCATTGTTGGCGGTTATCATGGCAATGTTAATGCAGATCTCTTTGCCTACGAACTGCCAAAGGTGCTGCGTGTTGAAAACACGCTTAATAATCATAATCCTGAAATGTCTTGCCGCTTACATGCCTCACACACGGCCTGCCTATCAAATCCAGAGTGCGGCTGGTGTTCGGCTGATAGCAGCTGTTATGGACGCACCATTGGCGCCAATTGCACCACAAATCTACAGACAACACGTTGCCCTGGCATTTGTCCATCCCTAGGGGATTGTCATGCGTGTCTGGTACACGGCACTCTTTGGGGACGTGGCAGAACTGCTGCCTCTTCCGTGGCCAGCAAGCTGGGACTTAACGAGTGCACATGGTGTGTCCAGAATGCACGTTGTCATCATCGAGACGATACCTATAGCAATTGTGGCGACAGCACTGGCTGGTGGGGCAAAAAGGGCACCGAGATTCGTGAACCCATCATGTGTACCCGCATTGATCGTCGACCCGGCTTAACCTATATCAAATACAACTTTCCAGTTAACTTTACGATGCCCGACTATGTTGGTATTGTGAATGCCACCATGGTGGACTTTGCCTCACCACCGCCAGCGGCATATTTCGAGCAGCAGCAACAGGGTGAAATGCTGGCACGCCTCATTGGCTATGTCCGGCCGGAAAAGCAATGGAACAGTGACAATAACTCGGCCATACAGGTGTGCAGCAGTTATTCGTCGGCGGTGTTGCGCGCTGGCCTTGGCTTCGATCTTGACAAGCTCGAGGAGGTCACGACCCAAAGCTCTAATCAATCCTACTGCAGCACGGTTCAGCTGAACAGTACTGAAATGCCCTTTCTCATAGATTTTCAGGTAATATTGATTTTATTATTTATGCTGCAAATATTTACTAATATGAACTGTTAACTATTATACAGGCACGTCGACGCCTTGGTCAGAATAATATTTACAATACGTATCAGAAAACAAAAATGGAGCTACAGCATTTGCATCATGGACAATTGAATGCATTGACTTTTGAATATTTGGAACCGTATTATTCGGGCATTTGTACTCAGTATAGCAATTGTTTACACTGCCTAACCGATGCATCCTGTTCATGGTGTCCATTGACCAGCAAGTGTCACTTGAGATCTGTCAATGAGACAGCCGTCTGCTCGACAAATGATCCGGAGAATGGCTTCCACTGGGCTTACCTTATCAATCAACCCACACAATGTTCCAATTGTTCCAATTATGTTACGTGCAGAGCCTGCGTTTCCACACCAGGTGATGGCGATTGCGAATGGTGGCTGGACGATGCACGCTGTGGACGCATCGGCAAATCCAATAGCAGTGTGCGTGCCATTGCGCAGTGTCCACGACCATGTCGCGAACGACGCGGCTGTGATCAGTGCTTGGGAGAACGGGGTCGTTGTGTATGGTGTGAGTCAAGTGCTCAATGCTTCAGTTTTGCTGTCTATACGAGTGAGTATCAATTTGGCATGTGCCGTGAATGGATCGATAAGGTTGGACCGCCTGCAATAGCAGCAGGAAATGCTGGTACAACAACAACATCAAGCACATCAGGATCTTCCTCCTCGCCGGCCACAACAACATTGACCATGCGTCCAGCTCAACCACGTTCAATGCAGCAATGCAAAGCCTGTGAACGTCAACGCAATTGCACCGCCTGTCTGCGCACTTTAAGCTGTGGCTGGTGCTTCGATCGTGACAATCCCATCGAGGGCATTTGCATGCAGGGTGATTTTAGCTACAGCGCTGGAAACTGTTCTCTGGCTTTGAAAAGCAGTTCACAGCACGATGCTGAGTGGGCATATGCCCAGTGTCCCGATGTGGATGAGTGTGGCTTGGGATTGCACGACTGTCACAAAGAGGCCAAGTGCACAAATACTCAGGGCAGCTACAATTGCCATTGTCGTCGTGGTTATGTGGGCGATGGACGTTTTAGTTGCGTTCGCACCTGCTATGAGTTCTGTCAACATGGCTATTGCTCTGGCGCTCCCAGTTATATCTGCAAGTGTGATCTGGGCTGGACGGGCAGCGATTGTGGCATCAGTTGTGGCTGCAACAATCATTCCACTTGCATTGAGCGGCTAGGTAAGTGTGATCAGTGCCAATCCTGGACAGAAGGCGAACGCTGCGAAAAATGCCGACAAGGCAGCTATGGCAATGCTACCGCCACCATTGGCTGTCATCCCTGCGAGTGCAATGGACATGGCAATCAGGATTTGGTGAGCAGATAATACATATTCTATCATATTAAAACTCAACTAATCTATTACTTATTCTCTAATTTCAGGGCATATGCAATGTTAATCATGGCGAATGCTTTTGCAAGGACAATACAGAGGGACCCAAGTGCGATACGTGTGAGCCGGGCTTCTATGGTGATCCTCGCGGTGGTGGACAGTGCTATTATCAATGTGAATCGCGTGGCATTTTGACAAGCATTGGACGCAGTGCCATTGGCTCATATCAATCATACCGCTCGCCTTGGGGCGCCAGTCTGGAGGTGCGCGAATGCTTATGGATATTACAGCCAAAGACGTTGCAAGCGGATAAATCTTTGCTTCAGCTGGAATTTCAATGGAATTCTCTAGTAATGGATTGTGATGAGAATGCTGTATATATTTATGATAGTTTGCCAGATCTTACTGGCGCCGCACAACAGAACCAATTGCTGGCTGTGGTCTGTGAACCGTATAGCTCTGCTCGTATCATTGAGGCCCGTTCTAGCCATGTCACCGTCTACTATAAACAAGGCAGCGAGCGACGTAACTTTGGATTCAATGCTCTGTATTCGGTGAAGAATTGTGCGGCTGGCAGCTGTATGCATCCGCATGTCTGTGATGCACTGCAGCGTTGCGTTTGCCCCGCTGGCTATGTGGGTCCACGCTGTGAGATTGAGATCTGTCCCAGCAATTGTAATGCCAAGTATATGCAAGGCTATTGCGATACAGAATACGGACGTTGCATTTGCAGCAGTGTTAACTTTGCTGGCTCAGATTGTGGCACGCTGGTGCAAAGGCATCATTTGGTCATGACAGAGCTGTTTAACGCACAGCTCTTGAGCGAAGCCATGGAGCATCTGAGAAAGACTATACCACGTTTTGGACACTCGGTAAATGCTGATCGACGCGGCTCCCTTTGGATGTTTGGCGGCTATTCACCAAGTCATGGACCTTTGAATGATTTTCGACAATTCGATACAAAGAATGCCACCTGGTTGCAGGTGACGGTGGAATCGTCTACACCAGAGGATCGCATGCCCTTGGGACGGTACTTTCATGCCGCTGAGATTCATGTGAAGCGCCAGATCATTTATATCTATGGTGGCATTGGTGCCAATTCCCGTCTACTGCAGGACTTTTGGCAATTCTCTATTCAAAATCAACGCTGGAGTCTAATCGAAGAGGAACACGAACACGATTACGAACAGAATCAGCAGCCAGAGCAGGAATCACCACCAGCTTTGGCGGGGCATACTTTGACACACTTGCGCTATCAGGATCGTGACTCCTTGCTTCTGGTTGGTGGCCTGACATTAAACAAATCCCGTTCTTTGGAGCTGTGGGAATTCAATGTGGACACCGAACGCTGGCAACAGTTGGCGGCCATGGGTGCACGTCTTCCAATGCTCTATGGTCATAGTGCTGTTTATCATTTGGAGACGCATAGCGTCTATGTATTTGGCGGCTACGCTGGCGGCGAGGCCCAAAATAAACTCTTTGCTATGGATTTGAACAAACTAAGCTGGACCGAGTTGCCCACATTTCAGGAATTGAATGCTCCGGCATCTATGCTGCCACGTGCCCGTTACTTCCATTCCGCTGTGAATACGGAACACTATATGATTGTCTATGGCGGTAGAACGAATCCATTTAATGCAACCGATCTTCTCATTGCCTATGTCTATGCGTGCAATCAATGGGTGCGTCTAACGGATGATGTGGAGCTTATTGGACGACTGCCTGTGGCCAGTTATGCCGAAGACATGACCATCGATCCAGATACGGGCACCATCTATGTAATTGGCGGCTGGGATGGCAGCGCCACCCAATCCCATGTGACCAGAATCAATCTGCCCGAGGATATATGTCAGTTGTGGAGCGGTGGAAAGTCCATATGTCGTCATTATATGGGTTGCAGCTATTGCACTCTGCAGACCACCTACACCAACACCTCCACTTGCTTCACCCAGGGGCGTGCACCATGTCTCAATCAGAATGGCACCCTTATCATTAACAATGGACCCGCTTGTAATGATCAATGGTTAGCGGGACGCAATTGTTCCAGTTTCAATAGCTGCAGCGCCTGTTTGGCCTCCTGGCCGATCCATCAGGAGCTGAGTCCCGTGTGTCAGTGGTGCGATGAGTGTGGCATTCGTGGACGCTGTGTACCAGCTGGCGTCACTTGCATGCGCAGCAGTGCCTGGTGTCCCAAGGAACTCAGCGTTGGTGTACTCAATCTGTGCCCCCTGCCACAATGCCATCAATTGGGCTGCGAGGCATGCATGTTGAATAGTGAACAATGCCATTGGGCAAGAAACGAACTCGGGCATGTGGAGTGCATTGCTCGGGAGCTAGTTGAGAAGAATGCCTATCATCTGGTAGTTCAATGTCCGCCTGCTTGTCACACTCATACCAATTGTAGCAGTTGCCTGCAGTCTGCCCAGGATGTTATCTCGTCGGATTGTAAGTGGTCCACCATGTTGAATGAATGCATATCGCCCAGTGCACAACCTCTGCTGTGTGCCGGTGGTGTTTGTGGTCTCGTCTTGGTGTCCAGTGAACTGGAACGTTGCCCGGAGCCATGCCATGTGTATACCCAGTGTTCCAGCTGCTTGGAGCATGCTCATTGTGGCTGGTGTGCGCGTGAGGGTTTCAATGGAGATGGTATATGTACAGAGGGCGCTTTGGAGCATCGACAGGAGCATCCGTCTGGTTCCACATGTGATCTCATCTATAGCAGCTGGCGCAATGATTCACAACTGACCCATGCAGATGTCGTCAGTTGGCACTATGTCCAGTGTCCGGCGGAGAATGAATGCGAGAACGGTCATCACAATTGCGATGCCGTTTCCGAGCAGTGCATCGATCTGGACACCAATACGCCCGGCTACAAGTGCGTCTGTGCCACCGGCTATCGCGAGGAGGATAACACATGTCTACCCGTCTGTCGACAAGGCTGCGTTCGTGGCAATTGTGTGCGTCCCAATGAATGCCAATGTGACTTTGGCTATGTGGGTGAGAATTGTAGCATTCAATGCCTCTGCAATGGACATTCAAATTGTGAGTCAAGCAACCGGCTGGACATCTGTCTCGAGTGCCACAACAACACCATGGGCGAACAATGCGAGAAATGTCAGCCACTCTTTGTGGGTAATCCTCGTATAGGGCACGCTTGTCAGCCCTGTCTCGACTATTGCCATGGACATTCGGACGTCTGTGTTGACTACGATGCAGATCCAGCTGTTTTCAATATGACACGCTCCGAACTGGAGCGTATTTTGCACGAGGGACCCTCTCATAATGCCACCTGTCTGCGCTGCGCAAATCATACAGCTGGCGATCGTTGCGATAGCTGCCTGTTGGGCAATTTTAGGGGCAGCGAGGATTTGCATCGTCCGTGCCGAGCGTGTCAATGTCATGGACATGGCAATGTCTGCGATGCTGTCACCGGTGAGAAATGCAATTGTGCCAACAATACGGAAAGTGATGCCACCTGTACTGCTGGTGGTGGCAAGAATTCTGCACAGCTTTGTTGGAGCGTTCAGTGTTCTAAGTGTCGAGATTCCTATGCTGGCAATCCCACCGATGGACATCAGTGCTACAAACAAATAACAGTAGAGTCGCGCATGTGTTTCGATGCGAAACCAATTGGTAAGTTCCAGTCGTCTTTGGCAAACAAATCTCTAAATCTCGTTCCCTTTCACAGAGGAATGCAAATCGAAGCCGGCGGCTCTAAAGCCGGGTCAGACTGTATTCTTTGTCATACAGCCAAGGTTTATGAACGTTGACATAAGGATTATTATTGATGTTACGCAGGGAGAACTGGATGTGTTTATGTCACCGCAGGATGATTCGTTTATTGTTGAACCAAATCAGACAACAGGCTATCATGAAATCTTCCTAGACAATCGCTACAATTGGGGTCCCAAAATGAAACGTGAACATCGCTTGAATGTTGCCCCGCCAAAGCATGATCATATAACGCTGCGGAAGCTCTTCCAGTCGGAACGTCGAACGGGAACTGGTAGTGCCATCGGTGCTGGAAGCAGTAAATTCTATGGCCCACAATTGAACGATTGTCGCAGTCATGGCGGACACAGTTTCGTTGTACAGGATCAATATGCCAAAGATCTGAGCACCCATGTCACAATCAATCAATGTAATACGCTGCTCCGTTTGTTTGGCTTGAAAAATCGTTTGGTTTTGACGCTGCCACAGCATGCGCACAATTTGAGTGCAACACGTTTCTTTATTGCATTGCGCGCCAGTTCTGGACCGGAGCCGAGCTATGGCTCGGTTGTGTTTCGTCAGGATCAGCTGCACATCGATCTATTTGTCTTCTTCTCCGTGTTTTTTTCTTGCTTCTTCCTGTTTCTTGCGCTGTGCGTCATTGTTTGGAAGGTGAAGCAGGCATCGGATTTGCGTCGAGCTCGACGTCAACATGTTGTCGAAATGCTGCATTTGGCTAAACGTCCATTTGCGCAGATCTTTTTGGCCGCAAACAGCTTGGACAATGACCACAGTCCGCCAACTTCATCGGCATCCACAACGCGTGCAATGAGACATCGGGCGCGTCAAGCGTTGCTCCTTCAGCAGCAACAGAATAATCAGCAACAGGTTGAAACCCAGTTGCATAACCAACCCGTTGCACATAGTTCCAACTCCACCTTGTCATCATCCTCGGCACATCACAGCATCATTACACACGTATCCACACACACTGCAACACATGCCTCAACACACACACAAACCTCTGCACGCCACATCAGCGGTGGCGGCAGCAACAGCAGTGGCAGCGCCGGCGGTGCAAGTAGCAGCAACAGCCACACACGTTCGTGTCAATCTTCAACGCAAGGTACGCGTACGCGTAGCCGGAGCCACAGTCATAGTCGCGCTCGTCATAGCCAGGCAACGGAAATCATGCTGGTGGCAATCGAGCCGACTAGTGATAATCTGGCAGCTGTTGCCACTGTGTTTGTCAGTCTGCCGGGACGCTCAAAGGCGCCCACAAGCATTGCGCTCGGGTCCACTTTGATTTCTTATCCCCGACAATATCCGATCAATTCGCGTCACTATATGCGTCAACAGCGTCATCACAATAATCTGGCCAATCCGATCAATCAACCGGTCATTCAAGCAGCGCCGTAAATCAACAAAAACAAAAAAAAAATGGAAAACAAACTGTAAGTGTTGGTCGGTGTTTACTATACGTTGCTAAACTAATCCCAGTCCCCGTCCCATTGAAATGCTCTCGGTTAGCAATACTACTAATGTGCAGCTTAAAACTAGTAAATTCTTGATATACATAAAGTAATATCTACATATATATGTGTTGTTTAAAGGTTGTAGGAAATTGTCGCTTCAAAAATTGCAATATTGTGATTAATTAGGTAAAAGAAAAAAATTATGATTGTAAGATATTTTCTAAAAACTTAAATCTTTGTTTCTGAAACAGATTCTAATTGGCAAAAATATAAATTTTATCAGTTGCAATATACTGATTTTACAAGAGATGAAATTTCCGAAGAATTTTAAAAATAAATTCAAGCGACTTATCTATTAACACATACATATACATACGTATACACTTACAAACTTACTTATCTACTCGATAGGTATACATAATTTAGGCAATTTTTATGTACATAACATTTATTTATCGAAAAACAATACTTTATGATGATATCTATAAAAAAAAAATCTAAGGACATTTAGACATTATTTAATACGAACAAAAAACCAAGTGAAATTCGGAAAAACAAAAAATAGTTGGCAGCTTTTGTGTGCAGCTGGCAAAGAGCAAAAAAAAAAATGGAAAGTTAACTTTCGCACAACTATACTAAGAAACCAAATTATCAACAATATATTCTCTTTACCCTTTGGTAATTGAGAATAACTAAAAACAAATCGAACAAGTAAATGGAATTTGATCTATGTGTTAAGCTTAAGATATAAGTAATTTATATATATACTATGTGTATTGTCAATTTTACAGGAAAACTTTTGTGGTGCATTTCGGGATTAACGCACATCAAACTCTTTTAGAAGCCATAGCTAACAAACAAAAATATATATGTAACGAAAAAGTAACAACAAATACGTATTATATGTGCATGTATTTACTAAACTACTAAATGTGTCATTGTGCCCCGCCCATTTTCCATTTTGTTGAAACATACAAATAGCGAATACGAAAACGAATCTCTTTCTACTACGATATTTTTATACAGTATGCTTCTGGTTAAAGGGATATTTTTTGCTGTTTGGAAAGTATTACGATATAGTTGTATATTTATTCGCATCTCTCTCACTCTCGGTTGATGGTTAGCATTTGCTCAATTAAGTTAATACTATAAAAAAAAAGTTCTTGCACTTTTTGCACCTATGTACCTACTAAGTTAAGAACAAATTGAAACTGTGTATTTACTGACTATCCAAAAGCGCTCTCTACTATACACTTGTTATGTTAAAACACATAAACACACACTCACACAACAATGAGCAACTATCGAACAAAAACCATAAATCTCAGTGATTCTTTAATTTCACCTTTTTACACTACACTAAACACAAACAACTCAGTGACCCAAAAACGGTTGTAACTAATATTTCTCACTAAAGCTTTAAAACTGATCTTTTTTATTTTAAATGTTTTTGTACATGCTTTGTATTTGATATGTTGTAAGGGTATACTTTTATTTGTGAACGAAGAACAAAATTAGCTAAATTTATACTAGAACTGATGATATTTTTTCTACCTATGTACGTCCCCAAAATTTGCAATATTTATGTAAAATTATTTTTCATATGTATGTTTAATTTTATATTTAATTATTATTATTATTATTTGCGTTTTTCGTGTTTCAATAAATGATAATTCATATAAATAAAAACTAGATGGTGTTATTAAAATGGTTTATTACTTCTTTGAATGGCAACTGCAGTTGCAACGCAATAATAAAACATTGCCGTCTTTGTGCAAACGAGTAATTTTATTGATTAAACAGTTAAGGTGATAAATATTTGCATGTATTTAGGTATATTTTTATGCTTTTTTTTTCTCTAGCGAACAATTACTGCAATCGCCGGTTAGTGTTTACTTGTATGTGTTTATTAATTGTTAAATATGATGAAGACTGTGTTGAAATTAGCTAGAACTTGCTGGGGTGGTTGTGGGCAACGTTGCGAGTACCTCTTCAATGAAGCTATCGGGTTGTTCAATAATATTTAGTAGGCCTGTATAAGAAGTAAACAAATTTGCATATCAAAATCCCTTTTAAGCAACACAAAGACAGAAAACTCACCTGCCACATCGCAGAACTCGGCAAATGAGGTGCATGGCAAATATTCTTCGGTCAATATTTGAAGGATGTTATCTGTTGACTTGAGCATTGCCTCGTCATTCTTGCGTATAAATTCGAATATCGAGGCTGGCCAATCCTCTTCCTTGGGCGTGGTAACCGTCTTGAAGAGCGTATTATAGATTAAATCGACCAGCGACCACATCATAAGTAACGGCTTATAAACACCATAGTCCTTGGCCTGTCGATCCGCCGGCGAGAGCAGCGCCTTGCACAGCACTGAGGGTGAGACATGACGCGCCTGGGCCACAGCCAGCAGACGCTTCAAATGCGCCAACTTATGTTTGTTCCAAAGCTCGCGACTGTGCAACGATAGCGAAATGGTTATCATGTATAGTGGTCCATCTACTTCGTAGCCACATTCGAGCCATTTGTCCGACGGCGCTGCTGTTAGATAATTGAGCAGCGTTTTGCTATCACGTGCCGCTGAGCGCGATGATAGCAGCAAATATACCGCATAGAAGAGCAGGTAGGGAACAAAGTGCATATTGGATTGTGGACCACCGCCGCCAGCATCATCGTGGAAGCTACGCTCCCAGGCGAAACGCACCAGCAACAGTTTCAGATCGTGCACACTGCTAGTATAGGAGATGTCGCAACGTTGTGTGCTCTCCTGCATGTAGCTGCTGTGACGGGTCATGCAGCCAGAAAAGGCAGCCTCTCCAACAGCCGGTCCCCACAGCGGCAACAGTCCATTGCAACGTGTATTCGCATTTTGTAGGCTGGCGCGTTCCCATTCGTCGCGTCCACGCGTCAAACGGATGGCCGAGGTGTGACAATCGACGTGAACCACATTGAAGTGGGTGACTGTTGTGTAGCCGATAGTCTTGCGTGATTTCAGTTCAAATTCTTCGACGTTGCAGCGCTTGGTGAACGTATAGATGCCGAGCACCTTTTCCGGCTGGCAGGCATAGCCTTCGCGGCAAATGAAACAGGTCAAGCCTGTCTCGTCGCGCAGTTTCTCAATCTTTTGCAATATGGAACCCTTGGCCGTCACCTGTCCTTTCTCGTTGGTGCGCATTCCCAAAGCGTCCAATTGCTTTTCACGTGTTGCCATCGCCAGGCGTTTCTTTTCCGCGCGCGTAAAGTCACGCACTTCCTGGACACGAGATGCAGTGGCTGCATCTGTACTAAGGGCCTCAAGAAGATTTTCGGCCAGACTACCGACATGCTCATCGCTCGACACTTGTTCCAGCCGGTGTATAATTGGTATAATGTCCTTGCTGATGGCCAGCTGTGTGGCCTCATGATAATTGGCCAGGCCAGTGAGGAAGCGTAGGATGTACTTTAAGCTTGGTCGCGATATAAACTCCTTCAACTCATCGGAGTCGGTACGCAGCAGTGTGGGTTTCACGCATGGTGCATGCTCCGTTATATAGGTGAGTGCACGCTCCACAATTCCCAGGCTTACAATATAGTCCTTAAGCGTGCCGCCTATGCAATTGTGCTCAATTTGATTGGTTAGCACGCAGAAAAGTTCCAGCTTGAATTCCTCTTCGGTGGTGCGCTCGTTGTCAAAGCGATTAAAGTCGAGGGTGTGCTGTGTGTTAAAGGGTAAACAATTAGATTCATTAACTCTAATTTATGTTACGGACTCACCTTAAAGTGTTCACAGAGCAGAGCCATTTTCACTTCGTTGCCATAGACAAGAGCGGCAAGGACCCGAATGAGATGACGCAGCACAGATGGATTGTTGCGTACATTGGGGCAATCGGTGCAGGAGATCAGAGCGCTGACATATTCGGGTCCACCGAAGGTAAGCGAGAATTGTAGGAACGAGTCCAGGGGATCGCTGGCGGCCTTCGATAGTATTGTTTCCATTATTTCGAGCAGCTGCTCGGTGACGGCAGATTGTATAGAATCGTTCTCGGATTGCAAACACATTTGCAACACTTTCAGCAAGGTATTGATAGCACCAATTTCTGGGCGACAGAGCACCTCCTGGCATCGACGCACCTTGACACAGATAAGAAACAGCTTGAGCAGCACCTGAATGAGTTCACGCTGGCGCGAAATACGCTGCAAACTACCAATTCGCTCGAGCATTACGCGCAGCCCATTGCAATCGGCCAAGACATTTGCCATGCGATACAGCTGCTCAGTGTCGACCTGTTCCTGGCTCTTGTTGTTCAGGGTTTCCACAAACTCTTCGGTGGCATCGCCCAGTAAGCCGCGCATGCGATAAACAATCCTCATGGCATCCCGATCGCCGCCTTCGGCTAACCATACCTTCTTAAAAACATCCTTGACAGGGAGATCCAAGCTGATGATCTTATTGTTAACTAGCAGTTCCATGCCGTTGTCATCCTCAAGCAAAGCGATCAGTTCACAGTCAGTGCAAATCTTGTTCTTTACATCGCGCATTAGGGGACCAAGACCCACCTCGCTGGAAGGATACGGATTGCCGAGCATACGACCCTGCAAAAAGTCTTCCTGCTGCGGGTCTTTCTCCAGCGTCATATAGAACTCACTTTCATCATGTTCCTCCGGATGAATGATAGAGTATAGACGCTCAAATATAAAGACCGGAGTTTTAATGTCATTCATACGCGTCTTCTCCACCGTATCGATGAGAATCTCCATAAAGGCGCGCGTCTCTTCCTCGGTGCCGCTAGTCATCTCCTCAAGCATTTCGAGCAGCTTCTCCTGCGCATCATCAATAAGTCGTGTGCGCTGCACTACTAGACTACGCAATGCCAAGTAGCTCTGCAGCACAGGTCCCAGAAGACGCGTCTTATAAGTGCGTCGAATGTTGGGACACTCAAGGAACAACCAAAGTAACTCGACATACTGACGCAAAGCATAGCCCAGCGATAGATCCGAAGACAACGAATGCTCCTCCATTTGATGAATTTTATCGATTTCTATGCCTAGGAAGTGAGAGATCTCCCAGAGAACACCACCTAACACCAGATATTGTAGCCAAGGGGTTTCCGTTGCCACGCTTCTGTACAAGTTTAAGTACTCGGCACTCGCCTCACCGGCTTCGCCCACATACCGCAAGGCACTGGTAAGCATGTTGAGAGCCTGTTGTTTCCTTTCGCTGGTGCGGCATAGGCCACCAAGCAGCGAGCATGCCAATTGACGTCCAAATCTAGAGTTGGCATTAAATAGCAACGGTTGAATCCATTTGGCATTGAACACCAGTGGTTTGATCACCTTATCTTTGTCCAAAGCCAGGTGACGCCAACGCTGTCCATACTTTTCGGCCAAATAGGTTGAGTGCACATCGCCTCGTCGTCCCTTAGCGGGCGCATCTCCTGACTGGGTTTGCTGTTTTCCACTGCTGCTGCTGCTGCTACGCTGTTTGCCACCATCTTGGCGCGGATATTTGTTGATGTTTGTTGGCATGCGTTTACTCCAGGCGCTATATTCATGATTTCGATCTGAGTTGAGCCAGGCACGATAATCAATTGTATTCCCCTCGAGCAATTTAACGCTGCACAGTTCGGTTGGACCCAACGGCTGTTGTTGCTGTTGCTGCTGGGTAGCTTGTGGTTGTGTAGTTTGCGTCTGCTGTGATTGCTGCTGCTGTTGATTGTTATTGGTTTTGTTGGCTGGAAGTGCTGGGCTAATAAGGTTCTGCATGATGCGCAGGCAAGGATGCAGCACCGAAGTAACAGGTCCACGTGGCAATCTAAACAGATAAAGGGTGAGGAACAGTGTAAATTGCTATCAACAAGAGTTTTTTAATTCCCACTTACCGACAATTGCTGATGAACAGCTCAAAGATGACCTTTAGCTTGTACTCCCAGCAGACATCGTCCTGCCCAAGCAGCACTTCAAGCAGCATCATCTCCTGATGCACAGCAGCCTCCAGACTAATCAGTGGTATGGCGCCTATTAGCGCATTCTTGACACGAGTCGTCACCAGCATCAGCAAATGCATGCATGCCTCGGCATTGTCCTTGGTCAGCACCACCAATAAATTGCGCACCTCCTCCTGTATCTGTGGAGTGCCGCGACGCAAATTGTGCTCGGCCAGTTCGCTGACAAGACCCTGGCTGTAGAGGCCAACGCGACAATCATAATTATAGGCCATGGCACGCAGCAGCGTTAGGCACTGCTCGGTGGAGGCTAAAGCGCAACCGTAGCAGCGATTTGTTGTAATATTTGATTCAGTGCCAGAAGACATGCTAGATGCAGCTGGCTGATCCTGTTGCTGACGATCGTAGGCAACCAGTTCACTAAAACAAAAAACATATATATCAGTTGTTTAATTTACTTTAATCAGCATTTAAACTCACCTGCGGCATGCCTTAACTTTTTGCACAATCTTGCTTAGTTCCTCGAAGCTGGTGCGCGATTCGACGCAATATTTCTGGGCCAATAGTTGTATGATTTTGTTTACCTGCGAGGTGCTGTGCACGCTGCCCATATTATCCTCGACCAGACGATCGCTGCTACGATGCTCGGCAACCTTTTGGATAAGCAGCTCAAGCATTTGCTTGTTGGTCAACAGTTGGCGGTAGATGCGATCAGCGCGTTCCAGAGAGCTGTGTATTAGTTGCACGGTCTTGGCGCGATCCTCTGCCGATTCGATGGGATCGACGGCGCAGCAGACTCGCGCGTACATGCTAAAATCGAATTTGGCATATTTGCAGAAGCCGCATGAATGACACAGAAACGGATCCTTCTCATCGTAGTTGATGGCGCGACACTTGTGGCATTGGAACACGTTCTCACCACAGTTGCCACAGACGCCCGGATATGCTGGCACTGCTGCACTGCAGCGTGGACACTGCAAATTCTCACTGGAACCGCTAACCGTTTCGTAGAAGTCTGCAAACTCAATCATTAGATTGCATGCAGTAATTGGAAGTGGGAAGTCAATCTTGAGTTCTGTCTGTCCTGACTGCAAAGATACGGTGCGCGCCTTATGCCACAGTGCCGGGCGATTCTTTAGCTCAACGACAGCCTGTACGCTGCGATTATTATAGTAAACATTGATGGTGCGCACCATTTTGGAGCGCTTGAGATCCGCAATGCGTACAATAAGCTTCGAGATGGTGTGACACTGCACCAGTTTGTAAATCATTGTAGTTGTTGTGTACTTGGAGTCTGACTTGACCGAAGGTAGCTTAATGTTTGCCATTGGCACCTCCGGATTGTTGCAGACGAGACACGGTTCCGATTCCAGGTAGTAGCCATTCACCTTTTAAACAAATTTTTAAGTGTTAAAAATAAACACCTTTTGGAATATGCTTTCAGTTACCTGAAGTATAGACTCCAGTGTGGTATAGATGGGTGCATTTGGATGCTTGCAGAGTAGTTCGTTTTGTTGACGCAGCACCTCGACGGCACGCGTCACAAACTCTGGCAAGCGATCTGTTGTGCTGCGAGTGCTAAGTGTTAGATACCCAAGCAGATCTACGAATTGGGCTGTGCGACGTCCATAGCTGGGCACGAGAGGCCACAGATTCCAAAAGATGCTCAGCAACTTTTCGCGCTGTCGCTCATTGGCATGCTCAAAAAGACCCGTCATAAAAGAGTGTGCCTGCCAACGCAACTGGCTCACATTATTCTCGAGTAAATAGATGCGCACAAATCGTATGATAAGTGCATCGCTGGCATAGCGAAAGATCTGATGCACAAATGTGCTACACTGGGCTGGATCAAACTTTGAATAGTAAGCGGTATCCGTATCTTCGCTCTTCTCCCGCTCACTGCGTACTTTGCCACTTGTCGAAGGTTGTGGCTGCGGCTGTTTGAGGCCAGATATGGGCTGTGGTAAATTGCAGACAGCCGCCTGTAGCAGCTGTATTATGATCGGAGAGACGCCATCGTCAAGCTGATAGCATGCGATCTCCATTAACATAGCCAGAGCATCCTCATGCACTACGCAAAACTTTTGCCAATTGCCAGTACGCATCTGGCTAATCTCTTGACAGGTGCGCAAATGTTCTGTCAGTTCAACCAGAGCATCGTAGCTTAGCATTGGCGGGATAGTATTGTAGGGTGCGCCGTTCTGTAGAGCGAATATATATTACAATCATAATGATATAAAATATTTCTCTCAACCTTTACCTTAGTGCTGACAATGTTGCAGACACGCTTTACAACGCGGAAGTGTGCATCCAAAGAATGCCCATCGCGATACATGCGGAACTTTTCCTTACTGCCACAGATGTACATTAGAAGCTTCCGCACCTGGCGACGCAGCAGAGCATTCAGATTCAGCATCATGTACTCGCAGAGCGTAAAGGTCATTGACTCACAGAAGCCACTGTCATAGTTGTCTGGGTGAGCGCTGCTAAGGCGTAAGATCTGATAAGGTAGACGCACAATGACCTCCGTTAGCAGACTGTCATATGATTCGAATATGTCAGGATAATTCTTTAGATAGTTGTGCGGTATAAGTATGGATATATCCGGTTTTGGTCCATGCCTAATAGGCTTCAATAGTTGAGTTGGAGCTCCATTGCCGGCAACATTCAAAGGCTGAGCGACACCAGAGCCACCAGCAGCGTAGGGATCACCAAGAACTAGCTTCCAGTGCACCAAAAGTGTGTTAAGTGCCTCCAAGGCATAGAGAAAGGCACCGCTTTTGCTCAGCACATTTGCTGTGGTGCTGGCCACAAAAGCGGTATTATCCTTGAACTGATGTGGCGGCGATGTGGTGCCTGTCTGCTTGAATTTGGTCTTGCCCATAAGGACACCAAAAAGTGATAGCAGTGCCAAACGCACTTCATTGCCGGGACACTTGGTTTCCATCTAAAGATATAAGATTAAATAAACTAATCATATACTGTAGATGGGTAGAATTACTTACCCTAACGGCAGCGCCCCGTTTACCAATCTCGACGTATTCAACAACAGCGTTAAGCAGTTCATGCAGCACCTGTTGATCCCTTTCATTGTTGCCACTTAGATCCAAGGTAAGCATAAGTATAACCTGAATCAGGGGAATGGCTTGCAAGCCGTTGCACAAGTCAAATGTGCCCAAATGCTGAACAATGCTTTCGAGCACGGCAATTCTGTAATGATAACGAAGATAGATTAGTTTGAAGAGAGGGGATAACTAAATAGTTAACTCACCTTAAATCATGCAGTTTGCTTAGCTTCTCATCTTCGTTGATCTCAATGTCTTCGGTGCTGGACATGGCGCTGAGTGCAGCAACGCAACTGCTGCTCGTACCCGGCTGCTCCTGATCCTGATCCTTGCTTTGACGCGGTGGCGTAGCATTAGCATGATCACCAAAATTGCTGCTACGGGCAGAGGTGCCACCAATGCTTTCGACACCACTGCCACCACTCTCGGAGCCCCCACTGCCCGCCTGCTCGGCAGGTGAAGTGCGCAACGTTGAACCATCTGTGGCTACGTTGGAGCCCTCATCATCATCGGAGCCGGTAGGATCGCCGCCGCTGACTGGCGCGTTGGCATTGCCCGCTGCCGCCAAACGTATACCCTGTAGGTTGGCCAGACCCTGTTGAAGGGATTGCAATGCGTTAGCATCGCCGCCATGTTGCTGCAGACTAAGCGCTATGGCAATATCCATAATGGTTTCATCGTCTGCATCTTCGGGCAGACCGAGTAATCGGGGAAATCCGCCACCCATGAACGCCTCGAGATTTAAGAGTTGCTGCTGCGCCTGGTTTACTCCTGCCTCTGCCTCCAGCAGTGCGTCAGCGCCAGCACCAGCACCAGCTGCTGCTGCTGCTGCTGCCACGTCCACAGCCACTGCAGCAGCTTCCTCAATAATATCGTTAGCTGCCTGTGAAGCAGCGCCTTCGAGAGCACTCAAAGTGCTGCTGCTTATGGCCGGAGTGGAAGGTGTAGGTGTGGAGCATGCAGGTGGCGTGGTCACAATGGCCACCTTGCGTCGCTTGATGCGCGGACTAAGCAGTAGAATGAGCGCCTCCTTGGCGCTATGACTTATCAAACTGGCATCATGCTTAAGCAGTTCAATAAAGTATTTGGTCATGCGACCCACTTGGCTGGCATCGGCCAAAGCAAAACCATACATAATCTCAACCAGGCAATGCACAATAGTTTCCGTCTGGCACAAGCCACGACGCACAATATTTGTGGGTTCATCTAGCGCAGGCGTCACCTTATGCAGCTCCAGCACAATGGCCATGAGAGCTGGAACAATATCATAATTGCATTCGGCACAAATCTTTGCCAGCGATTGTGGTCGAGAATTAGCAATGCCACGCACAAGTAGTATAAGTCGATAGAATGCTTCCGGATCGATGTTCAGGAGTGAGTCCAATTGGGTAAGTTTCGTCTGCATGGCCTGCAGCTCGACATGCACAAATTGCAGCAGTACGCTATCTTTGTAGCTATGATAGGCACCACGACTGCCATACAGCGTAGCCAGCACAAAGCGGGCTTGAGTCTGTACAGGATTTGGAGTAGGCAACAGAAGCAGAGCGCTAGCTGTTTTTACAGCCTTTTGTCGCATGGCAGCTGCAACAGCGCCACCATTTCCAAGCAAGTTCAATGCACAATCGAGCACCTCGAGCAAATGTGTGCACATGCGATCCAATTGGGTGATGCTATTGAAACCCTCACCAAAATTGGCAGGACTGGCGGGCGAGGCAATGGCTGTAGCTGCATTTGCCACACTTGATGACGCTGGCAACTCTTCGTTGTCGTCGGGCCAACCAACAAGTTCCTTGGATTTGCCATAAACTTCGATGCAGTCAAGCAATGTGACATGTTCCGGATCCTGTGATTTGGCAAAGCACACTTTAAGCAACTTATCCGATTGCAACATTTCATCACGTGTTAATGGTATATCGAACCAACGAGCACGCCGTACTGGCGTTAGAATAGTACGTCCCAATATGCTAACCGATTGTGGCGCACGCTGCGTATCCTGTGTGCCTAGAAGGACACGTATGCCAACCATAACGACATTGGAATCATTATTGAGCACCTCCAGAGTGAAGCCATTGGGTCGTGTGCTTGCAACAAACATGCCCGTTGAGAAGAGACGTGTCTTGAGTTTTTGCTTATTGTAAATCTGAAGCAAATCATTGCCACCAAACTCAACATCGGCCAGAACGTTGCAATGCTCAAAGAAATCAATGGGAAACACTGGCAGACCATTGGATGTCAGTTGTTTTTGCAATGCGGCCGCTTTGCGAGGCACTTTGTTCGGTTTATTGGACTTGGGACTGACCGCAGCATTGCTGCCACTCTTTGCCAGCAATGTGGAGGAGTATAGTTGATTGCCCAGAGGCTGCACTCGTGGCGATAGCCAAAAACTGGTATGTTCCGGCTGTGCAGAGAAGATGCGCAAGCTGCCATCCTCGCAGAGTAGCAGCAATGTTGTCTTCTCGGTGCCAGCAACTGAATGCCGTATGCCGACAACGTCCATGATGCGTGATTTGGCCGATTGTGCCTTTATCTCTTGCATGTAAATGAGCTCAGGTGTGAGCATAAGTATAATCGGATTATTTGATGTTTGCATATTGGCATAAATTAGACCCGGATGCCCAGCGACTTCGGTCCATTGCACCAGCGGCTGTAGTGGTCCTTTCGATGATGATTTACCCACAGACGAATTGGTGTCCAGATGATAAATGCCCTTGACACCCTGATTCACATTAGTTAGCGGTGAAACAAAGCTGCGTCCGGAGGCGTAACTGTAGAAGAGCAATTGCAGTGCATGCGAATAGTATATGGAGACGCCACCAGCGCCCACTTGACCATTGACATCCTTAATGTGATGATGGCTTAACTCTAAAGTGTTTGTCACGTAAAAGTCACCATGAATGGCCAGACTCTGTTCGTCAAGAGATTGATAATAGATGTAGCCACTGCTGGCAAAGGTGAGCATATAATAGGCACCCTCCTGATACATAAAGGTGCAATCACGTATTTTTCCAACGGCCACCAGATAATAATATTTCGGACTATATGTGTCCACAGCAAGATCATAGATTTTGACATAATCCGAGGTTACCAAAGCAAGCAGCGTCTGTGATCCCGGCAGCCAAACGGCCTTCTTAATATAGTTGCCGTTATCCAGTTGTGGTGTGACAACAATATGTTCATTTGTACTGCCGCTGCTTGAGAAGGTTAGCACATGGCACTCCTTAAGGCCACAAACAGCCAAACAGTCCTCATTGCATGGATTGGCAGCCAGCGAGAGCACAGTGCATGCAATTGGCGCCGAACTTAATTGGGTTAGAGTCAGCTTACGCTTGGAGGCATCTGCTTGTTTGAGTAGTGCCGATAGCTGCAATATAGTCACTTTTCCCTTCTCATGGGACACAGCCAGTTGCTGACGCCGGCCATGTGGCGATGACAGACAGCAGAATGCAACGCGACGCACAACACCCGAAGATATCAAATGCTTGATCGTTTGTCCCTGATCCCCGGAATAGTTCATGCGCACATTTTCAAAAGCGCCCTCTTGAGAGCCCAATGTGGCAAACATCAGTTGGTCGGTCACCTTAAACGAAAATTTATCAATACAAATAACAGGTTAATTTAAATGTAACTCACTTGGAAGCTTTGTTCCAGTTGATGAAGTCGCTCTAATGCAGTCGTAGCTCGCTTATGGCAGCCCACAATTGAGTAAAGGGTGCAGTTTTCTCGTATCGAAGGCAGCAGCACATCAAAGTACTCCAGAATACAACGGACAACAAGCAGCCATTGATCCGGTTGCTGCAGTGACTCACGATGCGGCTCGAGCAACTTACCGAGCAGAGCAATGCGTTCATTGCTTAGAGAATCCTTGCGTATTTGTGTTGGCGGCGATGGACGCTTTTTGCCCGCAGCAATGATGCTCATTTGAGTGGAGACATAGCCATCACGTGAATCGCAGCCATTTGTGGGTAGACGACGACTTAGAGCTTGACATGAGCCATCCTCCTTGGCGCCGCAATCGCAAAAGAAATTGCCATACTTGGCATAGCTAACATCGTGTCCCTTGTGGCAGACGCGAGCGCAAACAGAGCAAACACCGACAGTGTTGATCATGTTGCAAGTATGACAATGATACCAATGCTGGTTCATGAACTCTTTTTGGGTTTGCGAGAAGGTGCACAATTTGTTATTGAGCGTATCCTCATCAGAGTCATCTACCAAAGAGTCTTGTTCCTGCTGCTCATCCACTAGCTCTTCGTATAGCTCATCAATGTCCGATTGCAGTTCATCATCCCATGGTGGTATATGCTGTCGGCTGCCACGATACCCAATGCCCTGCAGCAACTCACTGAGATAACGGAGCAGAGCGCTTACATTCTCGGCATGACGCATTTGCTTGTCGGGCAACTGTAGCTTGGCTAGCTCCAGCCAGACTAGCGTTGTGTTAAACAGAGCGACATGACCACGCGCCGGCGCTGCATCTGCAAGCGTTATCATAATCTGCAGCACATCCGCAAAATCGCAACCATCCTGTGGCGGTGTTATCAATGTTTGTCCCAATTGCAGCAGCGCTTGGAATAGTGGTGGGGCTAGCTGTGCCGCCGCGGGCTGATCGCGCACCAATGACTTAACAAAGCTTAGAAGTAGGGCTCCATTGCGTGGCTGTGTGCTGGCACTCGGTTGATCGCAGGCCTGTGAAGAGTCCTCAGACTGATTATTGGGTTGATTGGTGCCCCCTTGCCAGAGGCTTAAGATTTGAGATGTATTGGGCGCTGCGTTGCCAGCGCCAGCGCAATCATAATCAATATCCATTGCATCCAGCTGATCCGAGATGCTCGGCATGGCCGAAACTGTGGCCATATTTGTTGGTGTCTGAGCATTGCTGCTGGAGCTACTCGATGGCTGCACAATGCTGGTGAGCTGCTTGCAGGATGCCTCACAGCTGCTGTTATTAGCTGCGACCACATTCGGGCCGTAAATGATGTGCGCCAGCCAAAGCTTTAAACGTGCTACATCCACGGTGGCCAGCTCGGCAAAGCAATCGACTAGTTCCTCATGCTGGAACTGTGCATCCGGCTGTGCGGCGTGCTCAAATAAACGCTCTACAAACTGCAGCATTTTGCGTGCATAGCTCAGTGGCAAAGTGGTGCCCGTAAATGATAGCAACAATGAGGCGAGACTGCCAGCGTGCTGCTCCTTAAAGAACTGTCGCATAGCCTGAACTGCTGTTGGCACTTCCAGCATTTTAATCATTGTCTTCAATACAGCAAATAGCATGGATTCATTAAATAAAGCACGTTGCTCCTGATCTGCTCCAGCAGCGGCTGTGGGTTGTTTTAGCTCGCCGGCAAAATCAATCAACATTTGATAACAATGTCCAATCATGTGCTCAAAAAGCAATTGCTTGTGGGCCTCATTGGTCAATCCATGAAGGATTTCACGCAGACAGTGTTCACTCTGATTTTGGAGATAATCGGTGCGCATGTCCATCATGGAGGCGATGAGCATCGGTTTCAACTGCGCCTCCACATCCGAAATGGCAGTGCAAAATGGCAACAACAGTTCCAACAGATGTAATATTGATTTCAAGCAATGCTTTAGCGTATGCAGTGTTGAATATGTCGTGGATTTTGTTAATTCACTAATGTGAGCATCAACGACACTCAAAGTGTATGGCTCGACAGGATGTTGTTTACCATTGAAGGCATCATCATTGACCATTAGACACTTGGGCCACTCGTTGGCTATAAGTTGTTTATCCTCGTTTGGCAACAATTTAAGGAATGCTACATGCAATTCTAGCATAATTGTCGGCTTATCACTCACAACAGGCACAATCAAGTTCAGCGCCTGCTCTGGCGTCGAGCTGGACAGTTGTTTCAACATTTGTGTGCGCACAATATTCGAGATGAGACTGTAGGAGTCAATTAGCTTAAGCAGCAGTTCATTGCTTAGCTGTGTGCGCTCCGAAAGTTCACCAGCCGTCAATTCGCAATCCTCTGTTAGTTTTGCTTGCTGATCGTCAATTGATTCGTTGGAAGAGTAAAGCTCGGGGTCTGTGGCAGCGCTTGAGTTCTCACGCTCGCGAGTCTCAGACGTAATGCTGTCAGTGTCGCTTTCCTTACGCAACATTTTATAGCCCTCCTTATCGGCCCAGGCAACGGCCTGCATGTGGGCAACCAAAGCATCAAATAGAATAAGATCGGAGAGACGTGGATTTGGTGAAGCTAATAAGTAAGAATATTTATAAATGCAATAAGCACTTGCAGTTTATTTTAACTTACCCTTGTTAAGTTGCTTATTGAAAGCGTCAACGCCCAGCACGGTCTGTTTAAGACTGTAGCGTATGTCGGCAGCACGATCACCGACTTGAGCCCACAAGGTCTCGGCATACTGTGTGTACATACCCTGCTTGATGAGACTATTGACCACCAGATAATGCGAAGAGGCCAACGGACAACGAATGCTCCACAGCAGTGAATGCAAATTCGGGGCACGCTCAACCTTGAGCGATTCTACGTGCGATGTCGATGGTGGAAGACCAAGCAACAGTTTCAAAGTGATGCTAAAGCAAAACTGCATGGCGCAAAGATTATGCGAGTTGTCCTTGTCGCGGCAAAGTGCTGACATATCTGTAATCGCCAGTATATCGATTAGAGCATCAACAAGCAATGGGTATTTGAGCTTGTCAGGCGTGCACAATATGAAATTCCATGCCAAGCCATCCAGTTTGAAATCCTGCGCCCAATGCGGTTTCGTTGCATCCGTCGTAACGAGCGAATAAAATGTGGGTCGAATGCCTGCAAAAAATAATTATGTATTCGCAAATGAGTTTAGATTATTGAACACTCGTTGCTTACTTGAGCTTAGGTCACCCACTGGTGAATTGCGAAACTTTAACTCAATGTCCTGACGGCAGAAGGAGTTGAGTTTTGTGCGACTGTTTAGTAAATCCGTGATTTTTTGGTTGTCCGGCATGCTGCTGACGCTGAACAAATTCCAGCGCACCTGATCAAGAAGCTCTGGTGGTGCATTGTACAAATGCTTCATAAGATATTCCAGGAAAAGCAGGAGTCGAGAGAGCAACATCATTTGACTATTGCGCACAGGTCGCTCAGTATTGATACTGCGACAGACATCTGCACAGCGTATGACACCGCCAGCAGTGAGCAATAGAATAGATTTCTTTTGCATCAGATTTAATGAGTGGAACAGAAATAGCAGCAACTGCGCATGCTCAATATTAAGATCCTCGAAGTCCGAATCGCTGGCACTTGAAGTAGAACAAACGCCCTCGACCAGCGTATTAATGAGACGATGCCAAACGGATAGGCAGGCCGCCTCCTTTTCCTGTGCCGGCTTCAGCAACAGAATCTGTACAAGCACTGACAATGTGCTGGGATAAACTTGCAGGGGCCAGCTGTTCGTATCGGTTGACCAGGGTGAGATGGACAAATGTTGCAGCAGGTTTGATTGTAGTTGTTCAGAGAGCAGCGATGTTGAGATTAAGTTATGTATATAACGACCCGCTGCGCCGGAGAAGCGTATCATTGCCGTCTGCCAATTGGAGCAATTGACATCGGCACCACTGGAGCCAGAGCTGGCATTACCACCTTCCTGTCGCATAACATCACGATCAAAATCTTTGATAATATTTGCCATGAGCATCATTTGCTGATCACTGACGCCTGCCTTTACATAGCGCTGCATATAGGCATGACGATTGGCCAGGAATTGATCCAGGAAACAAAATATATCTGCTGCCAAATCCAGATACTCATGCGGCTCATCCAGTTTTGGCACTAACGCTGATTTTTGATCTCCATTACGTTCTTGAGCGCAAGTATTTGCATTATCGTCGTGCGTTTCTGGGGAAAGGGTCTCCTTAAACCAATGACCCAAATAGCTTTCGCTGTCATCCTCCTCAGAATTGTCCGAACAGGAGAGTGAATCATTGAAATAGGTTGTCGAATCCGAGTAACTAATCGGTTCGCATTCCGTGCGATCTTTGGTATTGGCCCGCTTCAAGCTGCATGCCTTGCGGTAAGCCACTGTTGCCAGGAAAGTGAAAAGCTGATGAAGTGTCGCTGTATTAAGCACACGAACAATGCGTTGCAGTGCGCTATAGTTTTGTAATATGTCAAATTGTGCCGGTTCAACATCCAGGCAGTTGCCATTATTGTTGCCAGTTGCAGTGCTGGAGGCTGCTTCAATTTTCAGATCATCAATCAGCTCCGAAAGCAATTTAATACTGTGATTAGCGATGGCCGCATTTAGTTCACCGAATCCCTGTTGCACTTTGAAGAGATTAACACGAGCTATGGGCGTGCTGGGTGCGGCGGTTGCTTCATTTGCATTTGTTGTGGATGGTTTGGCAGTGGCTGCACTGCTGCCGGAGGCACCCATGGCGCCCTGTATGCCACTGATGAGCAGCCAGGAGCCATAGCACAAATGATTCTGATAAACATGCATGCGTGCCGATGCCTTAAACATATCACCAATGCTTGTATAGATTTCTAGAGCCTTGTTCACTATGGTGCAGGCTTGTTCATCGAAATCATCGTGGTCTTTGCTGCTGGCTGGAACATTGCTGTTGCCGCCGCTGCCACCACCAGCACCACTGCCCTGGCTAGTAGATGCAGCTCCTGACGTCTGCTGTTGCTTTTGTGATGCACTGCTGACCTGGCACATGCTCAGCACACTGGCCGCTATAGATGTAAGGACAGCATTATAGAGTGCAGCAATGCCACACATCGAAAGCTTCTCAATGCGGCTCGGTGTCAAAGGTTGAAGTGCAATAAGTGAGTGTGCCTGTCCCAATATGGACAAATCGGTTAGCACATGAGTCATTGTCGATTTAACAGTGCTAGCCTCCACTTGGGTAAGCGGCAAATACAGTGTCTTGCCGCCAACAATTGTCTCTAGATATCTGGAGCGATATCGGTTGAGTACCGGCAAACCTACGCCCACATCAAGCAGCGTGTCAACACCGTTCTGCTCCTGAAAGTACTCCACATTTGCCGTTAGCAGTTGCGCCTGTCGGAGGATAGGAGAAAATGTTGCTGTTAGTTAGAGTTCTGAACAGTAGAATAAAAAGTTCACTTACGGTACAATCGCTAATCTCTTCGCTCAATGGCACCCACGTCATTTTGCCAGGCTCTAGAGGCGCCAACAACTGTTGCAGTATAACTGTTGACAGATCCGAACGCGAGCGTTTGATCTCTGATTTGGGAGAGTCCTTGTCGGTGCCGACGCCACTGCTGCCTGCACTGCTGCTGCTGCTACTGAGGCTCTTGCTGCTCGATTCTGGATGCTTGGCGCTCTTAAGCACTGCTGCCACAGCATTGTAGTCGAACTGTGTACATCCTGAACCGGTAGCGACGCTCTCCCGACCCTCGCACAGCATTTTTAATGCGACCAGCAGCCATTTAATCTCAAAAACAGAGACCTTCGGCAAGCGGTAAAGTATGAAGCGTATGAGTACTGCGCTAGCATCGTGCAGTTGTGAAATTTGCGTCTGACATACTACAAGAAACGCAAGAAAATAAAACCAAGACAAAAAAAATTATTTATAAAACAACACGCATGAGTCACTCTTCAAAAAATAATCTAAACACATTGCAGTTCACTAGTAAATTCTTTGCTTTTGTTGCGCTATGGAAAAATCATTATGACACGCAGGAGTGTGCGGGGGTTTAGGTCTAGGGTTAGACTTACTTGACTTTATTTGCATTAGCTTATCGGCAGCCAGAGCCGCGAATGCGGTATAAAATTGTGTGTAATTGCTTTCATCGTCGAAAAATTCATGTTCACTGCAAAAATAAAATCGGATTTAGCTTAATTTGGCAGTTTTCTAAATTTTTTATTTCGTCACTGCAGGTCGCCATATTTAATTTTGCAAGTCACCTTGCACGCAAATTTTCAACTGCGCCATTTGGCAAGAGAATGTAAACTTAATTGATTTATTTGATATGCACTTACCATCTGGTAATCGCTTTAAGTATATTTGATATTTCATTTTTGTTTAAAGCGCTTGTACGGTTGGATAAAAGTGGTTTTACAACCGAATTCCAATCTGTACCTCCGCTGTGCGCCGACATCTTTTTAAGTCTGACGTCCCTTCTTGCTTGTCTGCTTCTTCAACTTCGATTGCTTTTTAACTGTCAACGGTGCGCTTCCTTTGCTGCTTAATTTAGCGATACTTTTGTTTTTGACGTTTTCTCTGTTTACGTATGGAATGAAAGTGGAAAGCGCTTAATATTCGAGTGCCGTATGATACACTTTTTGTGCACAGCTGATAGTGTTTGCTAACTTCCTTGTTAAATTCCTATTTGCACAATTACATCATATATTTGATAGAAAGTTAGCTAGCAAAAAATGAATCCAAAATAAATAAAAAAAGAGTTATTCTACTTTTACAGATTCAAGATTCAACTTTGATAGGCTACGCTTGCTGTATAACTGAGAGTTGTAGAACAAGTACATGTTGAGTTTTTTTTTTTAATATGGTAACACTTGTTTTTTGCGTCTTATGACCCACAACCAGTGCTGGAAAGTACATTATTTGGTTTTGTTTAGTTTTCGTTGCAATTATCATTTCAGTTTGTTAAATTGAATTAAAAAAAATGCAATTCCATTTTAAAATTGCTGAACCAGATCCCAATGCATCGACATCGACAAACACTAACAATCCGCACACCGCTCTACAGCCGCAACAACCAGCTGTCCTGACCGAGCCGAAAGATGCACAGCATGAAATAAAACTACAGTAAGTTTATGCAAATTCTTGTTTAGCATTTGGTAAAATCTCTTGCTAGAAACATTGTTGCCACCTTTTCGGTGGACTGTGAACTGGAGTTAAAGATGATCAACTCCCGCACCCGTAACTCGGAATACACGCCAAAACGTTTTCGAGGCGTCATCATGCGGATGCATTCACCACGCTGCACTGCACTCATCTTTCGCACCGGCAAAGTGATCTGCACGGGCGCCCGCAACGAAACGGAGGCCAACATCGGCTCAAGAAAGTTTGCGCGCATTCTGCAGAAACTCGGCTTCCCTGTCAAGTTCATGGACTACAAGCTTCAAAACATTGTGGCCACTGTCGATCTTCGTTTTCCCATTCGCCTTGAGAACCTGAATCAAGTACACGGCCAGTTCAGCTCATATGAACCCGAAATGTTTCCGGGCTTGATTTATCGCATGGTTAAGCCACGTCTTGTCCTCCTTATCTTTGTCAATGGGAAAGTTGTGTTCACCGGCGCCAAATCGCGAAAAGATATAATGGACTGCTTAGAGGCCATATCGCCAATACTGCTTAGTTTTCGCAAAACGTAGATTTGTTATCATAGTATTTATAATATAATATAGCTTTTATACATTAATCTATTTATGCATCCATTTTGTACAAATAAAACAAACAAAAATTTAAAATGCTGTTTTTTTCTTTCCAATGCGGAGACGGCGCAAAATTAAATAAAATTTAACGTTTATATAAACTTATTTTTTGTTTATTTCATTACATAGAAAACGTACAATACAATATTTTATTTAATATTCATTTCATATCTCTTACAATAAAGTAGGGATGGTGTACTGGAATTCGAGAGTTGTTAGCTACATTTGTTTATGGCTATATGGATTCGTATAATATACAAAAGCAATATCTTAACTGTTTTTGTGAGAATACAAAATAGTAAGTATAAAACTTAAAGACTAATTAGATTCATTTGTTTCATTGTTAAAACATAAATGTAATGGACGGTTGCTTTCAACGTTCTAATAGCAAAAACATTAAATTTAATGACATAAATGCAAACATTTTTGTCAATTGATATGCATGCTCGGTATACAAAAATCAAAAGTTATATCTTGGTATATAAACATTTACCATCGATTTCTAAAATCTATTAAAGGCAATTTGTGATTTCAAAAAAATAAACTATTTGTATTACACTTCATTTCACATTCTTCTTTAAAGCAGCACTTGAAGCGCCAAGCTGAAGTTAAGGCAAAAGGTTTGATTTTGATATAATGCAATATAGCTTATAATATATGTATATATGTAACTGAACACACTATATTGCTTAATGGTTAATGGATTTGGGTACATCAAATTAAAATTTTTAAGTGTGACAAAAAATAACTAATAACTCCATTCGATTGGTTGCTTTTTTTTTTGTACATTTCGAGTTTAAAATTGAAATCGTTAAAAAAAATAAGAACTTCGCATTAGTAGCATTATTGGAAGGAATGCAATTTCGTAGAAATAAATTTAAAAATAAAGAGATTTAGAAATATTGAACCAACTATAAAACTCAACATATATATTCGAATTCAAAAGTAAAAAGCTAAACATGTTGTATGGTTTTGGATTGTTCGTGAAGGCCTCTTTCTAGGTGAACAAATATAGCGTATTGAGCACTAAATGCGTACGACTGCGCAGCAGATAAATAAACACACTGAAGAACAGCAGCGAAAACGACATGGAAGTACGCCAGCCCATGTTATAGATAGAACAATACGGGCACTGAGAACTTCCACATACCTCGCAAATATTTAGCAGATATGTTGGCAGCGCATCAAAGATGGATTCATTGAAACGCTCTGTAGGAGAAAAGAAATGAACATTGAAGAATTTATTGATGAAATTAAATAAGTTATGTTACTCACCAGGCGCATAGTAATCGTAGATGCGCACCGGCAAATAACGCGACATATTCGCCACTGGATACCAACGCTCTATGGTAAAGTTTACGCAAATGTCTTCCTGATCAAGCTGTATGTGGGTGTTAAGAAAATATATTAAAACACGTAAAAAACTTCCATTTTGAATCGTTTGTTCTACTTACAAAATCAAAGTAGAAAACAATTTTGCGTTCCAAATAGCGTGCACGTTTCAAATTACGCACTCGATTGCTAAGAACATAGCTATCTAGTTTCTGCTGTTGTATCCAATAACCGGTGGGTATAGCCACATCCAGCACAGCCATTCCCGAACGCTCTGATTCTTGTGTGTTTACCCAGCTGTAAGGCAAATATATTTTGCATTTTTAGATTAACTGTTTATCGAAGTTATGGTAGAAACTTACTTTTGGCATGCCACATAGGAGATATGCGACTGATTTCTGCCATGGAAGATGGCCTTGGTGTGCAATCCGAATGCCGGCACTGGTGGTTTCGTTTGGAACTTTTCAATATCTACATTGTATTGGACATGCATCTGGAGTATGGCATAGCCGGCGCCTTTGGCTTGCACCTTAATTGTGCCCCAGGCATCTGGAATCTAAAAGAATGGGAATTAGGTATCAATATGGATACGTACACGTAAGCTATAAAATATCTCTTACCTCAATGCTTTGGAGTCGTGCTAAGTTGCTGTCATCGATGCGCAGCTCCTGCGTCTTGCCGCCCTGCGAAGATGCCTCGATCTCAACGGTCAGCGAGGAGACCTCACGAATACGTGAACGCACCGTATACTCGACCAAAGCACGCAATGCGGCACTTGTATCCTGCGTCGATGCCCAGCCGCCCTCATTCAAACGTTGCGCATTCAGCCAGCGTACAATGGGATCCACAAAGAACTCACGACGAGCCACATAAACCAGAAGGGCATAGGCTGTCGTCTCGATGTTAAGGGAATCGTATTCGTACGGCAGTCGTGGCAAGGAGAACCACTTTTGATTCTCTAGTTTGCGTGGTGGTTGCGGCAACTCTTGGTTACCCCAATACATGAAATCTCCAATAGTGCGAGCATGTCCTCGCAATATGCTGAAAACATGCTCTGCAATTGGTGAATTGCAAAGTTGCAAAGCATACGCCGTAATGGCGACATCGTACGGTTCCGGTGTATCTTTGAGGAACTGCATATTTCGCTCAATCCAACCAACTGCACGTTGGGTTGCCAAGGCAACACGTGAGCCCAATGTGCCCGATAAATCTTTGACGGTGGCCAGCGTTATAAGCACATGAGATGTTAGGGTTATATTACGATTCCGTAGACTTGTATAGCTGGCAAAGTTGGTGCGATTCATTTTACGATCTGGCAGCCAGGTGACCTCATAGAAGGCACCTTCCGGCGTCTGATGTTGGAGCAGCCAACGCATGTTCTTCTCAATGATTTGTGCATCGATCCAAATAAAGTTCTCCCACTCGTAGAATGAGGCCTCCTGGAAGATGCGCAAACAGTAACTGGTCAACCACACCGACGATGCCGAGTTATTCCAATCGGAACGGAAAAGAGAGAAGCTGCCATCGCCGCGCATAAAACTCAATTGACGTTGATAGCCAATGTTCATATGATAGAAGGCATTTTTCTCCAGCGTCTTGTTGCGTTGATTGATCAAACGCATGTACATAATCGTATAGAGATTAGCTGCAAAACTGAATGCATTCTGTTCCGCCGATTCCATGGGCATGTGTAGCAGCGAAGTGGCGTTGACAGGCATTGTTGGAAAGATGGGACCCACAACATCGCCCACCACAGAAATGCGAGCACGATTTGAACCGTAGACAAAGTAACGATCCACCTGATAGGGTATTTCCGGCGTTTGTGTCACATTCACATGCATATACTCCAGGACATAGGCACGATTCGACAGGTCCAAAAGAACAGATTGATGACGATATTGAGGCAGACCATCAGATTCCACATGCAGAGTACGGGTTATGGTATCCGTGCCGAGTAGTGTCGCCACATGCAATGTTACTTCAACGTTGCCCAGTTTTTGTGGCACCACCGGCACATAAACCACTGTCGTGCCCTGCGCATCCAGATAGATAAAGAACTGATGTTCACCGAAGCTCGTTCGTGGATTATACGAACGCACAATGCCATCTTCTTCGACATGAACGAACTTGTAGTTGGGACTACCGTGCAACACCACAATTGCCTCAATGGGTGTTGTCATATAGTTGAAGACGGTGACACGAATGCCAACCTGTTCACCCTGCCGGCAAACCGATGGCATTTCCACATTGATAAAGAATGGCTGCACTCCAACATATTCTAGAGCACGATTGAGCATACCAAATCCCTTGGAGGGACTAACGCTAAAAGCGCTCACCATCCAATAAGCTGGACGATCCGGCACATCCACATTGAAGATATAACGACCATGTGGTCCAATATTCACATCCTTCCACAGCCAAACATTCTCATAATGCCGCAATACACGATTAAAACGATATTTCCTATAATTGAGCAATTCGGTATCGTTGCGAACTTGACAGCCAATCTCATCGGTACCATCATCACAATCGAACTGACCATCGCAACGTTTTTCCAAGCGATAGCAACGTCCACTCAAGCACTCGCCATAGCCCAAGGTGCGGTTACACGTATCTTGTCGCCTGGGTACATACCCGTCCGTAAAGACAATCAAACCGCTGTACTCGAACGTGCGATTTGCATCAATGCCAAACGAGGAGGCAGGGAAATAGACCAACGCATCGGGGTTGCCCTCATGCGAGTACCAGATATGTTTATATGTGCCATTGGTTTGCTCATCAAAGTTGGACATTTTTGTGATGATTTTGGCATAGGTCAACTCATTGCCCGCTTGCATGGTGTAAAAGGCGCTATCGATGCCAGAGAGACCCACATAAGAGCCCGGTTCACCAAAGATGGCCACCTCGACTTTTTCACCAGTACGCGCCTTGCGATTATTTATGTAAACCGTAAAGTTATTACGCGAGATGCCATTAACGGGGAATGTCAAAGAATCCGCAACAACTTGCCCTTGTGGCGTTATTTTCCATACCACCAAAGTGGCCATGGGAGCCATTTCAGCGCTCAAGACAACAGCAATTGTGCGTATGCCTTCGATGATGGTCTCACGATCATTGATCAATATAACACCCTTGGACATGATAAGATAATTGAATTCCTCCAAGAAGAAATTGGTGCGTATGTGAAAGATGATATATTCCCCGACAACCGGTTGCTCTGTGCTGGTTGTGATTTTGATATGTTGATTCCTGGGCGAATAGTGAGAGACAAGTAAAAGTTCAGTTTGTATGCGTTCACCGCGCGGATCCACAAAGTTTGCCTGCAGTCGCATACTTTGTATGCCATTGAGAAAATCTCGAGATTGTGGACGCTCATCCAAGTTCAAATCGTTGCGTATGTCTATTTTAAGCTCCCAAACGCCATCACTTTGCTGTGACATGTGCAAACGTTGAGCAGGCCAATCTCTGCGTCCACCATTTCTGCTCTCCACAAAGCCACTGACCTCCATCAGGCCCTGTCTCAAGAGATTATTGTTAATTGGCGAACCGTCGTGATATTCGACAACCAAATATGCTGTAAACGGCATAGCGGGCTTAAAAACTTGCGGCGATTCACCAAGAAAAGCGACACGCAAACTTGAATTGTAGACACGCGCCACAGCATAACCACTGATGATTTCATCATAGAATTTCTCGCCAACAGTTGCCGTAATTAGCACCTCCATATTGGCCATATTGGGCACAAGTAGCTCCAGTTCACGTAGCGGCCATTTAAAGTCCAAGGTGCCATTAAAATAACGCAAGAATGGCAACGATTTACGATAGGTGCTCGTCCACGAATCATAGTTATCAATCATTTCCGGTTTGCGCACCCAGAAGGGCCATTCCTCTTCGAACAGATAGCTACGCTCGACCACATATTGATTGCGATATAATTGATCTTGTGAGAGATTAGCGCCATCCTGTTGCAATTGTGGCGGCACATTGTAAGGCTGCTGTGGATTCTGATTGAGGTTTTGATTATTATTATTATAGCGCCAGCGTTCGTTATACAAATTCGATTGTTCCAACGGCGAGCGTCCCAAACGGAACTTTTCATTAAGCACCTGATTACTAAAGTAACCAATAGGTCGTATGGTTGCTTTTAAAGTTAAATTGCCACGCACGGGCAGACCGCTGGTAAAGTTGGCCATAACACGTCCATAGATATAGGGATCGGTGGTAAAGAAATATGCCGGCATTGTGACATTCACCTCGAAACGTGTCTGATAGTATTCCTCGACACTAAAATGACTCTCCTCCTGCTGACCCTGGGCAATCACACGTATCGTCCATTCACCAAATGTTGGCTGATCCGACAGTTTGTATTCCAACGAAACAGAGCCCAAATTCGATTGTCTAAAGTTTTTAGGGGAGAGATGTAAGTAAGTAAAGATGTTGAGGTACGATGTGATCTGATCTTAAAGCTTACCTAGAAAGCCAACGCTTGAGTATGTGTCTATTCGGATCGAGCATATAGACATCGATGGCATTGTCGAAGCCCTTCAGTTCGGTTGTAATTGGGATCGTTCGGAATCGCACAGTTTCACTCTGCATATAGAGAGGTTTGTCTGTTTGCACAAAAATTGTCATCGAGCGTTGTGAGAAATCCAAACGGGTTTCGTTAAGAAATGCCACACCGCCAAAAACATCCTGATAGAAACCCTCGACACGCAGTCTATAATCTCCCGTTACACTCGTTGGTGGTATGCGCATAAGTAGCGTTTCTGGAATACCCTCTTTGACATCCTTGGAATCACCACTGATTTGGACGCCATCGCATGAGATACTTGCATGCACAGTTATTGGATATTTGGCCTGAAGTATCGAGACCGATACCTGATAGATTAGACCGGGACGCACCATGCGTGAGGCGACTATAAAATAAGTTGGCTCTCGATTGTGCAACGTCTCCAGAAAGGTGGCTTTTGAATTGTAAGCACTCTTGCCAAATTGCAAACTTGGCTCTTCGTTGCCATAGCTGCCACTGCCACCCAAACGTTTATTGTAATCATCCTGGGTGCCTCCTAGGTCATTGAAGCCAAAGCCGGGATTGATTGGGTTTAAATTGGGATTCAAGTTTGGATTTGTGCTCGGATTAACATTGCCAAATTGTAAATTGTTGTCGTATCCGGGCGTTGGTTGTGTGAGCAGCGGGTTCTGTTGTTGTTGTTGCTGCTGAGATGGTTGTTGTTGTTGAACATTGTAAAAGCTGCCATCGTTTTGAGCGTTGAGTGCATCGAAGCAAGCGCCAAGCAGCAACAATGCATGCAGCAAGTGCCACATGGGCTGCATCATCGAAATAGAAGCGTTCCCTGCTAAGCTGAAATTGTGGAAAATTGTGGAAAAAAAGTTTTAGTATTATGTCAATCAATCAGTGCGTAAAGTGAGTGCAGTGTGAAAAAGGGAATCAATTAGCACATGTCTATGCTGAATGCAAGTAAGAAATATTTACAATATACTATATTTAGCTGATGTGAGCTGTTTACTGTTCGTTCTTTCTGCTCGAATGCTTTCCGCGTGCTGTGCAAGCAAAGAAAACATAAACCAAAAACATTTCACGCTAACACAAAAAAGGGCCAACACTCTAGATATAAAAAAAAGCCATGTGCAGCATCTGTAAAGCAAGTGGTAACCGGTTTTTTATGAAGAAGAAAGCTTCTAAAAGTGATATTATGATAATTTATTTAAAAGTATAAAACGAGGACGCTGCATTTATATTAATAGAAACAGTGGCAGGAGCAATGTACATACGTGCCATACATACTAAAATACATTTAGATGACATGGATTTGGACTACTGCAGACGCACACAAATACAAATGCCACACAACATGCCGACTTTGCGGCATTTAAAATGATGTCAAACTGTTTTAAGTTAAATGTCATTTCATGTGGGCGCGCGCAATTAGTCTTTGATATGGGATATGTGCCAAAGAAGTTGGGCAACGCATTACACAGGCTTCTTCTTCTTACGCAGCTTTAAAATAAATCCTGTATTATTTACGACACATTCTTCATCGACATTTTGGGGACTTGCCCGCTTTGTTGTCTTGTTGCTTGGTGGCAAGAAGCCCTTAAATATGTATATATATTTAAGATTTAAAAAAAAACTAAATTGCAATATTTTAATATTGTGAATTTCGACATAAAGAAAAACATCAAGGTGGCAGCACTTTGACAATCCACCGTTTAATTGCAAGGCAATATTTCTAATAGAATAAAATTGTGAACAAATTCAGATTACAATAACAGTAAACTGACAAGTCCCATTTAACCATAACCATAATTTTCATCGCTGGTTAACATAATTGTATTGCACTTTCAACTATGACAAATAGCGGTGCAAAAAGAAACGGTACGAATTTATTAGCACTTAAATTTGACTTTGAAGCATTAACTTTCAAAATTAAAAAAAAAAAACAAGCAGATTATCTTGATAACAAAGGACCCATAGAGAAAAAAACAGGACAATGCCAGGTAGAACAGCAACCATACAAAAAACTGTAGAAAAATGGTGAGATCCTAAGAACACAATTAGGTACCACAGCACCAGCAGACAGGCGCACTTGACCCTCGGGCAATGCGGCCAGCAACTTAAAAATGGAGGGAGATAACATTTGAAAGGCTGTTGCCGGTAACTCACATAACAAAGAGAGACACAACACGCAAACACAGAAGATAGTGTCGGTTACCTATGCATTTTGTATGTACTGATGTGTGTGTGGGTGTTTTGTTTGTGCACTGAAGCAGCAGAAGTCGCTGGCCGTAGTAAAAAAATATACAAAACTAAGCGAGAAAAGAAAAAGGTAATAATAATTTAGCTCCATGCTGAAAGAGCAATGTACAGTGTAATCCACCCTTTTGCTGCATAACTATGTTGGCAAATTAAGCTTTTTTCCCGTCAAATCCAGCGATTTTTAGAGTGTTCATGACAGATTTACAAATAGCGTAAGGAATTTTATTGGATTTATTGTGTAGTATATTGAGTAATATAATGATGTCAACAATAGTTTAATACTTTAAGTTAGAAACTTACGAAATATTACAATTAGCTTGGAGTTTGACAACAAAATTTCCCCTCTGACCAAGAGTTACAAACACTGTTTCAAACAATCGCTTACATACTATGTACATATGTGTGTAAAGTGGCATTAATTAGTGTAAGACCATTTCGAAAAGGGAGGGCAAAAGTGCAATTGTAATTCATCCAAGGACTACCTGGCACATGGCAATATGCAAAAAAAAAGGAACGTGAAATTTGAGCATACAAGACATTTCCAATTGGGCAGCAGGTGGCAGATAAAAGGCAGTCATAATTTCGCTTTTATTTTATCGCAGGAAGAAGCCTGCGGCCATTTTACACGTTGAAAATATAATGAAAAGCTGGCATGCAAATAAATACGCTTATTACAAGACTTATGTTGCTAATAATGCTAACTAAATGTTTGCTCTAAATGCCTTTTTAGTTTTCGGTCAACGCCCATGTGCAGTCAGCACAAGAGGCACCAACAACAACAGCATAATAACAACGCAGGTATTTTGAGCAAACAAATTTTTTTGGACGGTCAAAAGCTTTTAGGATTTGGGCACATACCTGTTAAACGATATGATGTATGCGCTCAAGTTTTGCACATTATTTTTAATAACAAAAGCAACACAAAAAACTTAACTTGTAACTTAAATCTTAAATGAATAAAACACAAAACTTAGCAGCACACGCACACACAATCCCGCAACGCGATGACTTATGCTAGTGACGGCCAATCAGAAACTGAACAAAGTTATCGCACCACACCCCTGTTCAGTGCATAATATCACATTGTCAGCTATCGATACATCGATGTTATGGACACCGAGATTATACATATTATATTTAACAGTCATCTTGAATCAAATTGAATATATAATCACTGCATAAAACTTATTATACGCAGCAAATGGCAACGATGTTGACATAACATGAAAGGCAAAAAAAATTTTATTTAAGTACATGAAACCTTATCTGCAAAGAGCAATACGGAATCGGACATTTATAATTTTCTTTAAAAGTGGTACCTCTCCGCTGGTTTTTATACTCGTTAGTGTTTAACTAGTGACAGCCAATCGGAAACGCAAGGCTGAAACCGATAGCTTTAAAAATTGTTTGCTAACGATAGTTGTGCTAAAATGGCCGGGACTTTAGTATTTTTTGCGGTCAATCTGTGAGACCACACTTGGAGAGGCAATAAATGCCCTAGACATGAGGCGAGTATGCCTGTGTGTATTGTATGCGTGTGATGTAAGGTCATTCGCGTGAAAATATCAGCGAGGAAAAATCGAATTTTTGTGTTTTGTGTGCTAGGTAAATTCCCATAAAGTGCAAAATAATGCAGCTGAATCAAGTGCGATTGCAATAATCATCAAATTGTGCACAATAAAGCCTTGTGAACACGTGTAAAGTTGAAAATCTATGCCAACGCAAAAATTATGACAAAAGCAGCAAATACTCATACATTTACACACTAGCAAACGCACGCACGCACACATACTCAGGCACATATCTACTTGAAAGCGGAGGAGCCTGAGCTGAACCTAGAGTTGTCAACGCTGTCCGAGGAATTTCTTCTGAAAGTGTGGTTGAGTATGTTTTGTGCGTGCTTTTGCATATGTGCGCGTGTGTGTGTTGCTAGAGTTCTGGAAGTAAAACAAAAAGAATGGAAGAAAACAACAATGCTTTAGAAAAAAGTGATAAATACGTCTTTTGTGAATATACACGGCGTCCAGGTGCTAGAATGCAATGGATCGCCACTCGTTAAATGAAACTCGCCAGCATTTTGAAAAACTATTACATAAATTGTACAAAGTGTAAATGTAAATGTTATTGAAAAGCGCAAGGCGAAGGCGCCGCCGCCGCACGCTGTCGTCATCGCGGCTATAAAGCAAAAAATAAAAGAAAAGAAGGAGCAGCTAGCAAAAAATAAATAAAAATCCCGTTACTATATTTGCACTCAATATACTCATTGTTTGCCATTTCTCGCATACACACACTCATGCATGTGTGTATGTCTGTTTCCATCTCGTGACTTGAAATTGTTGAGTATATTGACTTCGAGTCAAAGGAATTAATATATGTGCTAGCTAGCGTTGTGAAAATCAACTAATAGTTGCTATTGCTGTGTGTGTGTGTGTGTGTGTGAGTGACCTCGTATCTGTGAGTCGCGTGCTTGCGCTTGTATGTGTATGTGTGTGCGGCAGCGGCAAGGAGTGTCATGCGTATTTTGCTTCTTGTGCCCTGGCCCCCTTTGCACCCGTCGCTCCTGCTACGCGCTTGGTATTATCAACAACAACAGCAAGCAAGCTGTTTCTTTTGCTCCCAACGAGTTTTATCTTGTTTTCCGTTTTAATCATATGCGGGCTCCGAGAGAGACAATCACGTCATCCAGCTTGACACGCACACACATACACACACTTTAACTGTCAACTTTAGAGCTTGAGTCAATTTTGTGTGTGTAGGCGGCGCGTGAATTCTATTGTTATTGACTTAATTTGTTTTGCTTCACATTTAAAGGTTAATCAATTTAATTAGCGTTGATATCATAAACAACATTCGTATGTTTGTCTATATCAACATACATATGTATGTAATAATATATTTATGATTGCCACTAATTAATAATTGCGGCCAGCATCACATCATCAACGACTACGTCAATTTTGTTTTCGTTCTCATTTTCGCATGACAGTACGTGTTTGTATGTATTTGTGTGTACAGTAAATAAACTATGACCGGGACACTGAGTCATGGCAAACCGATGACGTTATGCTGCGCTAAAAGTCAATTTGTCCTAAGAGTGCTCTCAACTTTGCCAATAAAAACTCAAAAGTTTATCCGAAAAGAAAAAAAATGTATGCTCTCATATAACCACACATACAAACGTACATACATACGTACTTGCAAGCCAATCTATATCGAGTTCGGCAGACAATCGATAACTCGTAACCATCACAAATGTGCAGGTCTATCACAGTCAGCTGATATTTATTTTGCGGCCGCTAATTTTCTGCCAGCAATTAGAAAATAAATAAAAATTAAATTACATGACGCTTCGACTGTTTGTTGTTGCTGTTGACTTTTTTTTTTGCGCGCCTTTTGTTTCAACGCAACGAAATTAGCTTAGCTACCCAGCAAAAAATCATGTCGAAACCGCTGCCAACCGCTTTCAGGCAGCTCATCAGTGCTGCCGGCGATTCCCCCGACTTCTCCCGCTGCCCCATAGGTCAATACGTGAACGATTCACGTTCTTGTTGTCGTCTTCTGTTTGTATAAAATACTGCAATGAGGTCTTTATCTTAATGCCATGTATATATTTTACATTCGTAAATGTGCATGTGTGTTTGTGTGTATATGTGGAGTGTATGAAAATGCTTTTTTGAGTGTTGCCAACAACAAAAGATAAAGCTGGTTTTAGGAGAAACTACATACATAGATAAAACAAAAAAAAAAAAACCGTTGATTTGATTAGATACCAAAATCGTGCGTCTTTATCTATGGCATTATCTTCAAATGGCGCATACTTCTAACTCAGCATACAACACTCTAGAAAAAATATGTGATATTGGCCACAGATTGCAAATCCGTATGACTTCTGACGGAAACATTCCGCTGATGACACGCCGCGGCAGGGTAAACAAACTCCCGCTGTTTCTGCTGCTGCTGCTGCTGATAACGTTGCTGCCTGTCAACATCTCCGCAGCACAAACGAATTTTAATCTCAAATAATAAAGCAACAGCAAAAACAATGAGCTAATAACAAATCCGTACGACTTTTATCAGTCAGCCATGACGACGTCGCTGTCGCTGTCGGTGCTGATGCCGCCGCCGCTGCTGCCGACCGATGTCCGAGCAAGCGTCAGTCTGTTATAATTTCTTTTATTTTTTTGTTCTGCTCTGCTCTTTTGCTTACTCGCTCGCTTGCTGCACAGTTGCTAGTTCAGTCTGCTCGCTGATTTCGTTGCGTTACGTTACGCTTACGTTGGTTTCCGTTCTGTTGTGTTTCGGTCCGTGTGGCCAGTTTTTTTGGTTAGTGTAGTTTTTGCTAGAGCCCAGCAGTACGTATTGCCAAATTCTTACAAGTCGCCAAATTTTGTGTGATAAAAAAATATTTAAAAAAAAATACAATGCTAAAATTTCTTAAAATTTTTGGATTATACTAGCCAAAAATTCCTCGACCCCCAGTCTCGCTGCGTGTTGCGTGTGTGTGTGCGTATGAGTTAGTGCATGTGTGTGTGTGAGAGAGCTTTCGGGCAACGCATGTAAATGAATAACGTCAAAAGTTATTCAACGCGACAAACATAAGAAATTAGCAAAAGGTGCAGTTGCGGCGGCATTCAACTCATTACCCGCCCCTCGCACCCGTTTCGCTGTTAGCGGACGCACGTGTGCAGCATACAACGCTGGCGCAAACGATAGACTGTAGATACCAAATGAGTGAGAGAGAAAGAGATAATTTTAAAAAAATTATATTTAGTTGAATGCTAGTTTGGATTATTGCTGCTGCTTCTTCACATCCTTGAGCTACCTTGCTCTCGCACTCTCTCTCTCGATTTCTCTCTATCTTGCTCACGCACTTGAAGACGCCGCGGTCAGTCGTTCTTCTTCTTCTATGTATATTGTTGGTGCTTTGGTTTTATTTTGAATTGATTTATTTTTAAATTTTGTGCAAAAGCATAAAATTCAAACAGCGAACCGAAACGCAAAAGAAAAGAAAAAATTAGTATAACAGACAAATTATGACAACGAAACAAAGGAATAGCAATCAAAGTATATAAAATTGTTAGTTAAAATAATTGTTTTCCACTTTTCTTTTAATTTGAATAACGAAAAAAATAGCGACAAGAAATAAGAACAATAGCTGGAGCTGGTTATTAATAAGAAAAAAAGAAGAAGAGAAAACACAAAAATTAAAAAAAAAATACAAACAACCAACCAACATCAACAACAACAACTAATATCAAATTAATGTTAAGCATAAATAATTAATAAAAGAAGAAACTTAAAAATCGTATATATAATTTAATATTAATAATGATATAAGTAAGTTAATCGTAAAGTACAAAAATAAATAATAATAAAAAACCAACAACAACAAACAAAATAAAAAAAATATATCTAAAAAAAAATTAATCAATCAGCAAATAGTTAATACAAATTTAATATGTACATGCAAGCAATTTAAAACGACAAAATCATAATTACAACAACAATAACAACAACTACCAACACAATTGAACACAAGCAACAACAACAAAACAACAACAACACGGATCAATACCAAAGATGGAGGCGAAATTCTTGGCTAGCGCTTTTTCATTCCTCTCGATATTTTTAGCGATTTATGCTCAATCATTTGGTAAGTACAACAAACAAACAAACAAAAAACAACTGCAAAAAATCCTACAAATAAATATACAATAACAATAAAAACAAAAACTGTAAACCCTACCCCCTTACTATATAAAAACAACATATACATATGTCTATGTATTTAAGCTCTTTATACGTCTCTCTATGTATTTTAATTGTGTGCAACAGAAATTGCAAACAACAACAACAATAAAAAAAAGAAGATATGATAGCATGTGGTTTACAATGACCCAAGACCCAACAAAACCAACACCCACTGCCACTGCCACCTCAAGCACTGCGCCCTAATTGCCCCGGCGGTGCAAAAAAGCCAACACATGTTTGCCTTTCCCTCTTACTACTCTTTTTATTCTTTTGTTGTTTCGCTCTTTCTCTCTCTCTCTCTCTCTCTCTCTCTCTTATATGCCCAGCAGAACCTTTTCAATGTGTGTATGTGTTGAAAAGTTTGCGAGGTTAGTAAAGGACTTGGCAAAACTTGTCTAAAGTTTGTTGGGATACTGATCGTTTAAGTAGCAAGGAGTTTTGAATTAAAATAATGATTAAATAATACATTTAACCGTGATTAATATTCCTATGTAATGCTTACTTTCTTTATCTCATTATTATAACATTGGCTATTCCTTATATTTTTCGTGGACTTTCTGATTACCAAAAGTTTTGCTGGGCTTTCTACAGACACACATATAAACATATTCTTACGCACACTCACATATTGACTAAACACTTTCCTTTTGCTTGGCGTTTTTTTGTTTTTTTTTTCTCTTTTACAATGTAAAGTGCACCTCTCGCTCTTTCTTACTCTTTTCTCTCACACCAACCAGGTATTCGCTCTCCCCATCTCTCTTTCTTTGTTGCTGTTTCTCTGTTTCACTTGTGTCTTTAGTTAAGTGTACTTGTGCTTCGATATTTTTGTGTTGCTTTTTATAGTTTTTATTGTTGGTGGGAATGGAATAGGGATGGGGAACGGTCGCCATTCTGTGTATGTGATTCCGTTTAGTTCATTTCAGTTTTGTGTTCTGTTCAGTTGTCTTCTTCTTCATTTTCCACTGTTTTCTTTTTACACTCATTTGATTTTCAATTTTCCACACAATTGCAAAAATTGCAAGAGAACAGAAAATAGAACAACAACAGCAAACATTTAAGTATTAAGTACATTTTAGTATTTCAGTTTAAATCTTATATTTTTTTCCTTCATGCATTTTTTACGTTTTCTTGTTTAAGACTTTTACACGGTCGCCAGGTACATATATAAATAAAGTGTAGTATTAGCCGGGTTCGGCCGTCTGCTGTCTTGTTTATATTAACTCGATCAACCCGGTACTCTCTAGTCAGAACGGTACTCATTACTCAGTACTCGGTACTCGTTACTCGATAATATGTTCAAATGCCCCACTCCTTGCCTCTTTTGTCTTAAAACCGGCTGAACATTGTTTACACAATTGAAAATCGGATGGCCGTCGAAAGTTCTATAGCCTTTGCCTTGCTTTTTATCTATATACACACATGCAATATATTTATTTATTATTCTAAGCATACACTATCCCATTTACCTTTTAGCCAGACCATCTATCTATTTAACCTTCCACCTATCTATCACACACACTCACATGTTTGAAGGTATTGAGTTTTGTTTGTGTGCCAATCCATCTTATTGCTCCCGACCCCTGCTGTATTCAAGGTGTAATGTTTTTAAATTTCTAATTTTTAGTTCTTACATTTCTCAATTGAATTGCATTGATTAGTTAATTTTAAATTAGAGAACTAGATTGTTTTATTGTTAATTTAAATGTTGAATAATATATAATCTATTATATTGATTTGAAAATTGTTTGACTGATCAAAAATTCATAGTCAATGTGAAATGGTTAAAAGGTTTTATAATAATAATAATATTTTGGGATCGAATGGGTTTTCCCCTTATACAAATAAAAGTATTAATCAAGTAATGTTTATGTCTAGGGTATTTGAATATTCATTCAAATATTTTCAATTCAGGTGTGTTTATCTATTTGATTATCAAATTTATTTTGCACATGTTTTCTGTTATTTCTTTCTTTTCTTTTTCGATAGCACAATATTTTCAATGCTTTTTTGATTTTTTAAGTAAATATACAAAACAACATTGAAAATATCACAAAACAAACTTCTAAATTATCCCTTTAATCTACAAACATATTTGTTCAACCTATTCCAATAAGAATCTTCTCAAAAGTTCTCAACGTTTTTCACTTTTCTTATTGTAGCTTTGGTTTGTATTGTGTTTTTCTCGTTTATAGTTTTTTTCGTTTATAGCTCGTTGTTACTTCAAAGCAAATTGCGTAGCCAAAAAAAAGAAAGAACAAAAAAACCGAAACCACGTGTTGTCCAGGTGTTTATATTGGCTTTCGAAAGGTATTCATTGTTTTCGCTCTCTTTGCCTTTCATTTTGCTGTCGTATTTCTATTTTGCCATTTGGCTGGTGTTATTTTTGACGAGTTCGTTTTTTTTTACGGGCGGCGCAGCTCAGGTTTTTGAACTCCACAATACAAACCACAAAAAGCAATATGTCCTTTTGCATATTGTGGGTGTCACCTGTTTTGTTAGTCATGTTTATTTAGTGGCATTTTATTACATTAATAAATGTCAAATATTTAAATTCCGAATTGCCCGAATCCCCAAAAGTCACTAGTCCATTGTTAGAACAGTGGAGCAAAATTGTTGGTTATATTATAAATTTGAACAAACTTAATAAACATCATTATTAATATTAAAAATTTAATAAAGCACCATCTGGCACCGTTCAAAGCAAGAAAATAACCTTAATATTCAATTTAAAAATAAAAAAAAAAATCGTGAACGAATTTTTTTACGATGATTTTATAATGCTTAAAATAGTCTATAGGACTTTGTGACAAAGAACCAAATAACTTATTGTTAAACGCGATGACTGACAGTTATTCAAATCAATCTATTGATATTAAGAAAATACTTTATAAGTACATAAATACCGCAAAAAAAAAATTGTTTTTTTTATAAAGACAATAAAAATGAAATGTAATTTCCCTTTCAATGTCGTTGTTGTCGTCGTCACAGTAAAATAAAAGTCACCCAACCGCCCATCTCCTTTATCTGTTTTGCGGGGGCGTGGTCATATTGTTGAGAATTGCATTTTGCTTGCTTGCAACTCTCGGAACGGTTGGCGGCACATTCACCGCTGTATAGAGGTTGCCTTTGTGTTTCCGGTCGTGCCAGATAATGACTGCTTAAACAGAGCAAGGCGAATACACGCACACACACACCACACTCATACAGCTATAAATTATATATGTATATGTACGTAGCATATCAGTGAATTGCACCTTTTGCCCGGCTCTGCTGCGTTTCATTTTTATTTACAACACGGAATGGAATTGTTTTTTTCAAAGGAGCTGGATGGAAAACTAACTTTTTGTATTTGCACTCTTATCTATTGTGGCCCTGGCCTCCTTCTATAACATTTCCCCACACTCCACCACACGCGTTTAGGAGCAGGCAGCAACCCCACTCCCCACCCCTTCCTCACCTTCTCTTCATTAGCAGGCACCTGACAAAAGCTAAAAGTTCACACATCGCCTATTTAAAAGCAGACAGGCACTTATTATACACGAGATAAACACATACATATACATAGACATAGAAATGCTTTTGTTCAACCTATTGTATATGTACTATATAAATTTCACATTTTTAAAAATAAATATAAATTTGCGTGAGAACAATAAGAGTATATACATGTATATAATATATATGATTTCCATATGTGAGAGAGCGAGTGTCAACAAAAATGTATTGAAAACATTTGTGCATGAACAATTTTATTTTAACAATTTCTTTGAATTGTTATTTTTCCTTTGCACTTGAAGATTATTGCGTGGGGCCCACTGTGCATGCAGACATTCGAACTGTACATATAAATATGTCTGTCTATATATGTGTGTGCATTTATGTGTAAGAAACGTTCGTCTGCCTGTCTGGCAGTGCAATTCGTTGTTGTATGTTTTAGTCGCCAAGTACGAACAACAAAAACAAAGCGTTGCCAAACCAAAAAGTCGTCAACAACGTCACTAGCGGTTGTTCGATTGCCCCAGCCCCTCCACCTTCCTATTATTGGTCTCATCAATCAGCCGTCCTATGGGTGTTGTCGGCCAGGGCCGCCAAGTCCCACAGTTTCGGTCTAGGCGAATTTTTTTTTTCCACAAATATTTCTTACTAGCTAAGCTTGCCAGCAAATTATTCCATTATGACGGCGACAGAAAACAGAGGCAGTGAGAGAGAGTTGCCATGTGCGATAAAATTTGTCGCCATTTCTTTTGGCTGCACTCTCTACCTCTCTTTGTTTTATAATTTGACTTGCACTATGCCCTTTGATAAGTTGCTTATCGCCTGCAGTATAGAGAGAAAGCGATAGAATGAGTATGCTGCGAGAGGGTGGGTGAGCAGCAAAGGAAGAGAACAAAATCTGGCGCTGCAATCTTTATCGCTTCATTGACATTGACAACTTGAAATTGCTTGGCTTCAAAGTTCAAAAGTTACTTTTAGTGTATTTGTGTGTGTATGATGGACAATAAATAAAATGAATAAGATGACAAAATATGTATGGATATGTGTGTTTGTATTTTTGCATGTGTTTTTTTTTGTCCATTTAATTTTGTTAGAATCAATTTGCGTTGTTTTCGATTGTGCCAGGCCAATATTAATTGACACAAATATACAAATGTCTGGTACTGGGCCGAGAAGGCCAAATGAAATATTCAAAATTTTCTGACATGTTTCCTTTGCATTATTTATTGGATCTGAAATGTATTGCCTGCGATTCAAACTGTGCGCAATGAGCTTCCAGGTTCCAATTGCCGCAAAACTGTTGCTGATATTTTGCAATTGCTCATAGACCAAAAACCGCTTGAGAGCTGGACATTAAAATTAGCTTATGTTAATTTCGTTTAATTAGACAACTGCAAGGCAAATAGAATATTTATGTACACACCCACACACTAGCACTAACATTGACGCACAACTGCACAAAATAATAATATTGTATATTATTTTTCTGTTCGTTCAACATACTTGAAATCGTTAAACAAGTGTTTTGTTAATGTTTGCTTAAATCTTTAATGTGCATTGCCAGCAAAAGAAAAAAAAAAAAAAATCCGAAAACCAAAATCAAATTAAATAAACTTTTCAAGTTCTCCGCCCCAATACTTTTACAAAAATGTTGGTACTATTTGCTGTTGATGTTGTTGCTGCAATGCAAAAACTTTTCTACACACCGAAAAAGAGAGAAAAGCGCGGAAGAGATAGCGCGTATTATATGAACGAACGCTCAGACGCCTAGTCATTTTCATTTTGGTTGCTTTTGCTAATTTTAAAATAGACAAACAATTTTTTATTTCAATTTACAGCAGCCAACGGTGCTAGTCAGAAAAACACACGCACACACATACATACAGACCTCGCTGTTGCTCTCAGCCCCAGACACATGACTCGACGTCGCAGTCGCAGTCGACATCGGCGTAGCTGTTGCTTTTATATTATTCTTCTATGGCATAGACCGCCGCGTTGTGTTAGAAAACTTTTGTTTGTTTTAGCGAGTAACTCGGTTGCGTATTTAAATATTTATATATGCATATGTATTTATAAATCTCTGTCTGATTATGATAAGTACGCTAATGATAATGGTTAGTTGGCATTATTTATTTTTATTTTTATAAGTGCTGCCCAGTTAACATTAGGCGTGCTCTGTCAAGTGCACTCAGTGAGCAACAGCAGCGCTCTGTTGTCTATCTCTTTTTAACGCTGTCACTGCAATTGCCATCTTGCTTTGCCTTTCAGCCCCCGAACCCTGTTTGCATTTACACTTTACACGGCATTTGTTTAGCAAATGTTTGATATTGTGTTGTTGTTTTCTTTATTTTTTTGTTCCACTATTGAAATTGCTTTGTTTTGCGCGCGTTGTGTTTTGCCAATTGTTGTGAGTTTACGCATTTAATTGGCATGTTTTTTGTACAATTTACTTAATGAAATTCACTTTATGCGTTCACTGACCGATCGAAACTTGATCAAAACGTTACATTAACCGCAATTACTTTGTGTGTTTGTGTGTATTTCAGTTAGCCGGCTGTTACATTCCGATGCACTTGAATCACCTGTTTCACTTCACTTCTGTTTTGTTTTGTTTGTTGTTGACCTCTATACACCAAATTTGCTAAACCAATGCCTTTTAGAAGTCATTTAAAACGTAACTCAAACCTTATTTGTGTATGTATTTTCACGTGCACAACGACTGCTAAAAATAATTGCTCAGACACACACACATAGACGCATCACATAATATAGGCGCAATCAATTTTGTTTCGTGTTAATTAATTTTGTGATATGTTTTTTCCATCTTATTTTCTTGTTGCTTGTAAAATACATATTCTCTGTATGAGCGCACTTTGAGTTCGTTGCAGCATCTTTTCGATTTTTTTTTTCGCAAATTTTCCGTGTTAATGTTTTAATTGCGTTTGGTTATAGTATCGCAAAACAAGGGGGTTCTAAATACGTTAATTGAATTATAATAAAGCCTAAACGAAATTTTAAAACGTAATGAACGTAAGCTTATACAAACACACACACAAACAAAATGAATGCCAATAAAACAATATGTTACGATTGGTGTGCGTGTCCGCTGTATGATGAAATGAGGTGGGTTAGGTAAAGAAATTTAAGTGTGTGTGTTTGTGCTGGCAGCCATAAATTTGATTAAATAAAGTTTTAGTTGGCGCTTTTTGTATGTGCTCGTGCTTTTTCTTTGGCACAAGGAATGCGACAAAAACTATTCTAGATGAACAAGCAATAAACCATAAATTTCTTGTCACCGACAACAACAACAACGCCAAACAGCAGCAGTCATAGCGGTTAAACGTTTAGGGCTTGCAAGTGTATAACGAGACGTGTGACAGAGAGAGGGTGCGAGTTTGAGTGTTTTTTGTACAAGTACGTAAATGAGAGAGAAAAACTGGGTGAGAGAGGTGAGTTGCTAAAAAAGTTAAGGTGTGTTATGCGCACGTGTATGTAGTGCCGCCTGTCTGTGTGTTAGCGTTGAATAAATTTGAAATACTTTTCACTGCCTACTTGCAATATGTCCCATGTTTGTACATACAAGTGTAAATGTGTGTGTTTGTCTGCTGTCCAAAGTAACAGTGCGATAGGGAAAGCGGTACTGAAGTTTTGTTGTGTGGCCTATAAATGAAATTGCCGTCTGCAATCTTTTTGCGCTTAATTTTCTATAAAGCTATCAGCTGAATATTTTTGCTCTTGCCTAATCACCGAGTGTGTTGACAAGTCGAGGCATAAAGACTATGTCCGCAAGGCTCGTTAAATCAGCTGATAAGATTGCGGTTTTATCTCTTTAACAACAATATACATACTTTATATGTTTATATATTGTATGTATTTGCGAAAAAATTTATTGTCGTATTTAGCTTATGCTTATTTTAGTTGCTATTACAAGTAGTACTTGTTACTGCCTGAGATAAGAGCCAATCTAACTGATAAGGAAAAAAGCGGCAATATGTCATTGGTTGGACAGACGTATAAACCAAAGCGTATTTATACTACATATATATTTATGACCATGGCTTAAGATTATGCAGTCGAAACTGGACTGCGTTGACGTCACTGTTACCCAATGTCAAACACAGATACACACATATACCTATACATATATACACACAATATCTTTCCTTTATATGTTGCTCACTGAAGAGTTGATTGTAATCAATTTATTTGTGAAAATTGAAACAACTTGCGTCAATAATAGTCACTGCGCTATTTTTCTTTAATTGTCCAGTGTTGTGTAATCCGCAATGAATAAAAATCACGTTCTCAGCGTGTGATTTACACTCAAAAATATTTAAAACTGACGTTAGAAACAACATGACAAGAAATATCAAAATATCAGCCTTTGATTGATGTTTAATGTTTATTTATGTGCACCGTTAATCTATAACTGCTTATCAACTCTTACCAAGCACCAGAAATCGAATCATTCACACACCGATTAAGTTCTAATTTCGACTTGCTTTTATATTCGACATGGTTTATTCAATTTAAAATTAGGTTGTTGTAAGTAAGATTTACGATACGTTTCGAACAAATAATTTGATATCTCTACCTACTAAATATTTTTATGCAACTTGGCGCTGAAATCAAATGGAATCACATTAATGATTCGAAAGAAAACCAAACAAACAAAACAAACACAAAACACACACAAACACACTCGATCAGATCGGATCGGATTGTACTAATTGTGCTACACACATGCTATATAGAAGCCATTAAATATAGATATAATTATTTTTTTATTGAGTGTAAAAAACTAATTAAAATCAGCCACAAAGTCAATTTATGTTGTTGTTTTAAATTGTTTTTACTTAAATGTTTTCATGATTTCTTTGATTATGGTTTTACAAATTGCGACCATCTCTCCCTCTGTTTACAAAAACATCTTCCCCCTCTGCGCCTCACCGATAACTCTCGCTGTCTATCTTTCTGTCTCTGCCTTTCTCTCTCGCTAAATGTTGTACATAAAAGATAAATCGAATTTGTTGTAAACTTTTTATTATTGCTGTGATGAGTGTGTGTTTTTAATATATTTATATATATATACTATATGATATAAAAACTTGTGACCCCTTTGCCGCCTTTCCAACCCTAAACCACGTAAACTGCTATACGCCGCGCTTGCCAAAAAAATAAAAAAAAATCTATAGCGAATAACGACAGCGACGAGTCGGCCGAGTTTGCACTCGCTACCTCACCGGTGGTCTACTACGGGGATTCAAATGTGAATATCGGTGAACCGTTTGCCATTACCTGCGTAATACCCATTACCGAGAAGATCCATTGGTTGAAGAATGGCGAGTCAATAATTCGTCACAATTTGCGTCACGGCCATGACGAGCACTCATATACGCTCTCGGAGAGCGCCATTGAGGGTGAGTATTTTATATGAAGATGATGGTGAAGAAGCTGAAATTCATCACAACAAACAAAAAATAAAACCACAGGCGAGAAGCACAAGATCGAGGCGCATCTAAAAGTGAGGCATGCACTGAAGGTGCACGAGGGACGTTATCAGTGCAACAACAACCATCGCCATAATAGCGGCTATCATGTGCTTCACGTCCGCAGCAAGCAGCAGCAACAGCAATTTCCCACAGAGAGCGGCTATCAAACGATTGATGAACTAACGCCAAGTTCACCCGATGAGATTTTTACGCGTACGTGGCAAGAGCAACAACAACATCAGCAGCAACAGCAGCAGCAGCAATCTCAGCTGCAAAAGCAGCACAATCAGCCGTCACCTGGCTATGGTAACGCAACGGTTTATGGCCTAGACTATGGCTATGAGCCGGCACCAACTAGAAAATACAACAACAACAATAACAACGAACTCACCACGCTGCCTTGGCATCATGCGACAACCAGCACACAGGGTGCCTCGGGTGCCGGTTCCGTTGCCAGTATTCATCGCATATATTCGGCAACGCCGCCAGATTTTCCACCACCACGTTTGAACCTGTTGGAGCATACGTTGGCGCCACCAGAGCCGCCCACCATACAACTGTACAATCAGTCACTGCCGACTTATCGCCAGCCAATTGACACTGCCACAATAAGCAGCACGCCGCATCATCATCAGCAACAGCACTACAATAATGTTAAATATCAAACGTATGCGCCGCAATTTATACCGCCAGCCTTAGGTACCGTTACCGCTGCGTCGACAACAGCGGTATCCACCGTCACCAACAACTTCGTTTTAATGCAGCAGCAGCCCAAGACGTTCTTGCCTATTAAAAAGGGTGAGCACACTCACACATCAAAAAACTCACCTCAAATCACAATCACACACACACAAACAAGGTATACTTAACTAGGTAGTCCCGCTCTTTTGCTTGCCCTCTTTTTCTGTTGCCTTACGATTCAGTCTCGTTGCGAACGTTGTAATCGACGCACGTACGCGGATATTTCGTTAGGCAACGAGAGAGCGGAGTGAGACTACCTAGTTAAGTATACCTTGCACACAAACATGCGAGGTGATCAAATAAGTGTGAAGTGTATACATTCGTTCTTATAAAGTGATGAAATTTTAAACTGGTTTTTAAATTTAAACGATTAATTATTGTTAACTTGTTTACAAAGATCTTTTTTTTTTTAAACAAAACTGTTGTACTTATTTGATCACCCGTTTCACAAATACAACACACCAAAATAAACTGCTTGAGTAATTAAGTTGACACCATACTGTGAATTGATACACTCAAAGCATAAATTACTCGTGCAGTTCTTTTACACTCACACACATATGCTCAAATACAACCATGCATCTGCATTTCAATCAGTTGTTGTTTTGTTTGTTTCTGCAAACGCCCCCTCAACAACAAGAACAACAACAAAAACAGCAACAAGTTCACACATTAAGCTCGCATCAAACTCAATTTTGTCAACAATTTTTGTCTAAGCCTCGCTCTTTTTTGCTCGTAACTCGCTCTCCTCACTTGACTCGCTCTCAGTTCGATGTCAGCACGTCTTCATTGCTCAACAAAAAATCCCTCATCAATCGTCTATTTTGGTGTTGTTAACCGTTAAACGCTAATGAGTTCTTAGGCTTCGTCAGCTCGTTCGCCCTCATACACATACGCGCACCAACCACGCCCATACAAACACACATACAATGACAAACCTAAAGTTTAGCTTTTGTTTTTTTAGTTGTTGCTTGACAAATTTAATATGTGAATTTTTAATTTATGTGTCGTTGTGTCGCTATTGTTGTCGTGATTATTTTTATAATAACGCTAGTTTGTTTCTATAATTTAGTTGTTTACCTTAGCTTTTTTTTTAAACCACACTGTTGGCAGGTGCACAGCGTTCACTCTCTTTCTCGCTTTTGCTGTCGCATTTTCGTCAATTTGATTGATTGGGCAGCCATTTTGGTGACGCATATAAAAATCATGTGTAATTTAGAATGGCGTTGAGCTGTTTGATAAGCCCCGTCGTTGTTTTGCCCCCAAAATGTGACTGTGACACCGACTTTGTGTTTATTGCTTTTGATTTTGCTTTTGTTGTTAGTAAGGCCAAAGCAAATACATATGTATGTATGTGAGACATTATTGTTTGTGGCCTACAACTAAGTATCGATTATCGGTTATCGTTAGTAATCTCTCTTGACTCAAGCTGTTGCTTAAGTGCTTTATATTTGCTTTGCTCATGCATATCGATAAATAAATATTACAACATATCAACCACGAAGACAAAGATTATTGCTCCATTTCGATTACAGCTAACTTTAATAATAAATAATTAAATATTGTTATTTCTTAAAACTATTTATAGATACAATACATACATATATACTACATAATTAAACGTAACAAATACATATAAATGCGCCGCGTAAATCAAACTAATTTGATTTCAGTCCAAGTTAAAATAAAAATATACATCATTAAACAAATTATATTTATCTAAAATACATATGTGTATGTATAAGAAAAATAAAATTCGAAATTCACCAACAATAAATATTATTGTATGCTGTTTTATTTAATTTTAATAGTTTTAGTTATATTTATAGTTTTCTTATTTTTTGGGTGGCCCGACAAATATATATTTTTTTATTGAATAATTCATTATTATTTTTAAATTTTGTTGAATTTATTTTTAGCTGTTTTTAGTATTAGTACATCTAGACTTTGAGTGTGTGTGTGTGTGTTTGTGTAACAATTGTTGTTGCCTTCTTTAAGTTGCAATTTATATTTTTGTTATTTTCAGTTAACAAGAGTAAGCCACTTAGAGTTTACAAACTGGCCAACAAAATACACAGCGCAATCCATCAGCAGTAAAAACCATTGAAGATAAAAATATAAATAAAACTAAAACACCTGTCAGCTCATTTCTTACTCTTTCTCTCTCTCACTCTCAGACCCAGTTTAAAGTACCCTTGCGAACCCTTAAACCAGCCCCCCAGCCCAACTCTCATATAATATTATAAGCGCTCGCCTCAACTTTTTATCTACTATATAATATATAATCGTAACATATAAAAACTATATTTTTCGTCTTCCTTTTTTAATATGCATTTAACTCCTCTTAGTAATAAATTTGTTTAAGCATTTATTAATGTAAACGTTGTGACCTACTCCTCCTCCTCCTCCTCCCCCTTATCTCTCGTATGATAGTATATTTGTAAGATTTTTTTCTTTTTTTTAATCTGTTTATTTGTTGTGTAAATATTTGGCCTTATTTGACGCATTTCTTATTTCTCTCTCGCTCTTTCTCTTTCTTTGTATTTCGAATAATTTAGGGCCAGATTCCTTGGTGCCAAATTATGACAATGTGGTTCAAAAAATGAAATTCTACAGTATTCGAAGTCCGCTTGTGCTCAGCTGCAATGTGACAAATTCGGATTCCACTGATCCACTCATATGGTAAGTTAAAAAATTAAAATAAAAGCAAAACTACAATTACCAAAGAAAAAAGAAATTTTGTTTTAATTAGCAGCAGTTTAAAAAATACTTTGTTCTCATTTCTTTACTTTAAGTATCTAAATCTAAACTCTTTTGTAACATTTGTCAATACAGAAAGCAGAGTCAGCTGTTCCCTTGGCTCAGTATACAAACATACATTGGAACATATACAAACAACTAGTTGGCAGTTATAAGAGCAATCATTTTAATACGGCACAGCTAAGCACTTTTGCTTAATTATGTTGCCTCAAACGTCCCACTCCAACGTCCTCCTTCCTTTCATTTTAACCAACCACTTGACTGACGTAACCTGGAGAGAGACACACACAGCAAATATTGTGGGGTGATTTGGGATATAGTTGGGGTGAACGAGGCTATTACCAGGGAGTGGGCCTTTTCCGATACTAGTTTGTATGCATGTACATACAATATTTATCTCTGTGTGTGTGTGGGTGTAATGGTAATGACACTTTGTCGTTATGCCGTTCTGTTGGTGCGGTTGGTCGAGCCAGGGCCGTAAACTTTGCTTGCATGCCTCGCGTTGAATAAGTCCTGAATGTTTGGCACCAAAGTTCTAGCAACAGAAAAACAAAAGTAAAAACAGCAAGCAAAGAAAAGTGTTCGCAATTTGTCTAACAAGACAAAGTAAGCTATAGAGACTAGACCAAGATTTTAAAAACATGCATTAAGTTAAACAAATTACCTAAATGGGTTTTGAGCGAGTTGAAAAACTACAACTTATTTGATAAAAGAATCGATGAGATCGACAGTTATATGTAACTAATAAATACTTATTGTTGTTCCACCCGCCAATAGGAAAAAAGATGGCGTCAATGTAACGGATGTGCCATCACTGAGAGGACGCTTTAAGCTGCTCAGTGCCGAAAGAAAATTTACCATTGATCGAGCGGAACCCCACGACGATGGCGTCTATAGCTGTGAATTCCAAGGCGCATCCAAAGAAATTCACGTCATATGTAAGTTAAAAAACAACAACAAAAACAATAAATTGAAAAGAACAATTTAATGATATAATTGTTATTCCTCTAATAGCTCGCTTGTTTGTACGAGTGCCTTCAAACACCGGTGTTGTCGAGGGTGAGAAAATGATGATCACCTGCTCAGTTGTTGGTACCAATCCCCGATTGTCGTGGAGCTTTGGTAAGTTTTTTTGATAATTAGTTTTAATTAAGCGTTGAATCCGTACAATGCAGAAATAGTATCATAACAACACATTTATAAGATAAATAATAGAACCCAACCTCATGCTTCGCGCATGAGGACTTACAAATATTCTCATATAGCAAGGTTGTTTTTAATTTTGTCCAAAAGTTTTGGCAAAACCTTTTCTTGATAATCGCCTTAGAGGCCTGGCAGGTAGTAAGTATCTTGCTAGCGCACTTTGGTGTCTTCTTAGCCTATCACTATATCTGCTAGTGTGCCTTCCAATCTGCTCCTCCACTGTATGCAGGTTCAGGTCACGATGGAGGGTGGTGCCGCGTACATAAAAAGGACAGTTGGTAATGGCACGCATGGCACGATTTTGCAATACCTTTATGCATTTAAAGTTAGACTTTGCAGCTATTCCCCAAATCTGCACTCCGTATAGCCAGATTGGGGCTACACAATGCACGTAGACTGCTCTTTTGGCTCTGAGTGACATGGTGCTTCTTCTGTTGATCAGCCACCGTAGTTGTTGCATTCTTTGACCACATCTCCGAGCCGTAGCTTTTAAATGAGGGCCAAAAGTCAAACGCTTGTCAATTAGTTAAACAAAACTCAAATTTTCAACGATTTAATTATAATTTTTCGTTACATTTCCTTGCGCAGGCAATTATACAAATGTCAACAAAAGCACAGATCGTTATATACTGAAAATGGATGATAATAAAGTTGAGAATGCTGTTTTAATGCTTGAGAATGTTACTAAGGACGATAGAGGCGATTACAAATGCATCGGACGTAATGAGGCTACCGATTATGATGAAAAAACAAAAGAGGCCTCCCATTTTACAACCGTTCGCGTTAAGGGTGAGGATCCCCCCGCTAAAGGCGTTTAAATAGAACTATATTGATTTTTAACAAACATAAACTAATAAACTTGCATTTTTTTTGTAGGTAAATTCGCTGCCTTGTGGCCTTTCTTGGGCATCTGCGCTGAGGTGCTGATTCTTTGTTTGATCATTCTCATCTATGAGAAGCGACGTAACAAGAGTGAACTGGAGGAGAGTGATACTGATCCCCAAGAACAGTAAGTTGCCAACAACAAACCAACCAACCAACAAACCAATCTACAAACCAACCAACAAACCAACCAACCAACAAACAACAAAAAGCCACAACACAAGAAATCATCAAACAACAACAAAGCAGTCCACAATTATAAATCAAACAACAACAAACACTTAAAACAAATATAAACCAATTATATAATTTGTAACAACACACATCAACATTGAACATTTGAAAAGCAGCAGAAAATTTACATTTTAGTTGATAAACTGCAAATTAAAGACGTTTGAAGCTGCATTTTTCACAATGCGCAACAGACAACAACACACACACATACATACACTCAACACACACACACAGGCATATGCGACGTACTTACACACACAGACATACACACATACACATATAACACAGCAGCAGCAGCAACAAACTTAGCAAAATTTTTCTTAGCTTACAATTTATAATAAACACACACAAAATATTTATTTATTTTGTTGTTGTGAATTGTTTGGTGCGCAAAGCAAAAAAAAAAACAACAAAATTTCTTTACAAGAATTTTGCGTGCCACAACAATTGAATAGAATATAAAATGAAAAACACACACAAACTTAAAGCTTAATAATATAAAAAATTATTATTATTGTTGTTTTTGTTTTTTTTTTTGCTGCCTATAAACAACTTAAAATGTGTGCTATATAAATTTCGCCTTAAAACTGACAAACACACACACTTACACAAAACAGCGTAGTTTTCAAATATATACAAAATACATATACATATACTAAATATATTCATTGAATATATGTATATGTGTATGCCTTATGATTTAATGTCCAACACAAAAATACCAAAAAAAAAGAATACAAAAATATATCAAACATTTTTGTTTGCTGCGCTTGTTTTCTGTTGCTTTAAAACTTTTACACACACACAAACACAACACACGCACACATCTTTATATATGAAATTTTCCCTTATGGTTTATATCGAGTGCATTAATAAGATTGAAAGTAAAAGAAAAGAAAAACATGTTATAAACTTCGTTATTAAGTACTTATTGTTTAATTATAATTTAAAAAAACGATTAGCAACGCCTTGAATGAATTACACACACACACACACACACACACACACACAAACATACAATCACCGTTTATCAATCTATTCTATATCGTTACTTATGTATATTATATTATATGCCTATTATAAATGACTATCTAAGCTTAAAAACAAAAACATAAAAAAGTTGGCAATAAATTCTTGTTAATAACACAAACAACAACATCATACAAACACGGCTACAAACCAGAAAATGAAAAATCAAATTTTCTTGCAGTTTTCCTTTTATTTTTGCTAAATAAATGTTTTCTTCTTGATCGGTATCAGCTGCCTATAACTGTAGTTTGCGTCTCTCTCTCTCTCTCTCTCCTACGCCATCCCTTTAAATCTAATTAGTCTGTACGCACACACACATACAAATAAACACACACACACACACACAAAGAGTATTTGTTTTCTTTTGCGCACTTTTTGGTTACTTTTTCTTCAGTTTTCAGTTTTGTCATTTCTCATTTTCAGTTACAGGTTTTCTAATTCTTATTGTTTTGCTTTTGTACATTTTGTGAATAATTTTATGACGCAAGTTATTTTATTATTATTATTACGATTACAAAATATATATTATAATTTTTCTATCCGTCTTTTAATTATTAAATGAATATTATAATTATTAAAAAAAAAAAAATACGTTTGTTCTATTTTTTTCGATTATGATTTTGTGCGTTTTGAAATTGATTTCTAGAAAATAAAAACAAAACAACAACAAATGTATATTAAAATTAAAAAATAAAACAAACCACGCATTTTTATTATTGTCTTCTTGTTGTACAATATTCTAGTGCTAAATATATAAATAAATATATTATTATGTTTAATTTGCTTATGTAGTAGCAATGTAGCAAATACACCTTATATAGAGATCGTCCCCAACCATTAAAAAAACCCACGCACTTAAACGCAGTATTAATCGCAACTGCCGATTATATTGGTGGATTGTGGAACCATCTCTATTTGCTTCGTTTGTTTATTAGTTATGCTTTTGGTTTTTGTGAATCTCACATCGAAATTCGTAGTGCCAAGAAACAAAAAAGAATCGTAGCTAAATAATCATGTGAAGCTAATAAAAATGTATTTCATTCTTTTCTTATTTCCCCCCCGTACTAAAATAAATACCAAAAAATATTAAAACCCGTATAACTAATAAACTTTGTAGTTGATAAAATTTCGCAAATAAGTAAATAAACAATTTAATGCATAAGTAAATAGGTAAAAAAAAAACAAAAATGCAACAGCCTGCAACAAGCTTGATTGATTGATTGACAGATAAATTCAATTGATTGAATCGATTGTTGTCGCCTATCGTTATCGCTCGCTATCGTTGCCCAAATCCACTAAAAATGACATCTACAAACAAAATAGTAATGAAAATCAATTCAAAACAGAATCGTAACGAATGCCTGAACAGCAAAAAAAAGATCATCATCAACAACAACAACAACTATAACAATAATAATATTTAAAACAAAAACTAATAAAAATAACAACCAAAAAGTAGCCTAATATTTGTACCAGCCACAAAGCAAAAAAAAAAAAAAAAAAAATGCAACAAACCGAAATATTAAAAAAAATTAAATATTAGTAATATATATTTAATTTGATTTTTATTATTATTCAATTATGGTTTTGATTGCCGTCAAATTTTATAGTATTATATTTGATTGATTGATTGATTGCCGAAACCCCCTATACATATGCATTTAGTTTAATTTGGTTTGTAAACTTTTGATCGGTCGAATACGTTTTCTAGCTGCCACTTGACTCAATTCTCTTGACTCATATGCGATTTTGCAATTTGTTTCTTATTGCAGGAAAAAGAAAAGGAGAAATTATGATTAAAATTCCCACTCAATCTCTCTCTAACAAAATAAACATACAAATTGATAAACGGAAAATCATTATACTATATATACATAATATATATATATATACCATACATACAATTAGCGATTTGAGTGTTGTCACAGTTTCCCAACTCCCCCTGTAATCCCAAAATATTCCTCACTCATTCAACAACTTGAAAAACTTTGCGGGAAAAATACCAAAATTGTATGAAAGAACTTTGTTTAGTAAAATTGTATTTTATTTAAAGTAAAAAAGAAAAACTTAAAAATTAACATTAACAAACGAAAAGTGATAGCAGTTAAAATGAACACTAAATCGGAACTTTAGTAATTAAAAAATAGTAAAAAAATACTTAAAGAACGATCAACAGGATGTGGATTAGTATGATGATGATGACGGTCCAGAGAACCTTCCTCCCACAAAAATATAAATATATTAATAACTACAACTACAACTACTACTACTAATTCAACTAATACAGATGTCACACAACAACCATCCTCCCACAATTATAAATACGTAGGAATATTCGCCATCTTGTAAAGGAAACAAAAACAAGTTTTGTAAATAAAATGCTAAAAGTTTATTGTTTACAATCTAGAACACAACAAATGACGATGATGAGGGTTCCGTCTGCAGTCTCGCGTATTTATTTAATACAAATATATAAATATGTAATGAATTTTTTATTTGTAGGTAGTGTTTTTTACCCGGGGTGTTTCGGTTAGAAAATAAAAGTAAAAATTCACAAACCTTAATTAAAAAAAAAAATTAACAAAAATACAAAAAAAAAAGAAGAAAAAAAACTGTTGAATGAGAAATGTTAAAATTTGTTTACTAATATTAGTTATAATAAAGAACTTTTTAAAACAGTTAAGTAGCGCGTTATGAGTATATTTTAATTAATTAAATATATATATATGAGATATACATATATATATATATATAAAAAAAGAAAGCGACAAAACCACAACTACATTGTATATTTGCATAATTTTAAATTATTTCAAAAATAAATTCAACTAAAAATGCGTACTGCCAAAAACTTGTAAAGTTCAGTACTTATTGCTTAAAAAAAAAACTATTGTATTATTGTAAGAAATATGATTATGATTATAACGACTTTGCCTCATTTTTGGTAAACAAAAAATAAAACTAAAAGAAACCCAAAAATCAAAAAAAAAAAAAAAACTAACATTAAAAAAAGGTTAAATTATTATTGGTTTGTGTTATTTGTTAAACTTTTTGGTTGTATATGTATGTATGTGTATGAAAAAAGGGAAACCTCGTTATATATATATATATGTATATACTAAAGCGGTCTTCAACTTTTTTATCTAACTTAACTATAAATAGTTTTTCTAAACTTATTTGGTTTTGTTGGGTTTTACTTTTTTCACACAATTATTTTTTGCCGCCACCAAAGCTTTAAATATTTATATGGAATAAACTGTTTTCTCAGTAAAAAAAAAAATATCAATAAGATAAACTTATGTTCAAATAAATACGCGACATTTGTATAGTAATCTTAAAAAAAAAAAATCACTTATAAAACATATACAAATAATAAAGCTAATAAATAATTATCGTTCTCGTTACAAGTAAGTAAACAAAATGATTGATAAATTAAAAAACACATAAATAAAAACTGAATCATCGTGTGTGTATGTTCGATATTCGATATATATAGGAAAAATTAAATAGTTTAGCTACATACTTGGAAACTGCGTAATCGTAACACTCTAGATTGATCAAATAATATTTAAATATCGAAAATTATGAAAACAATTCTGTTTTTTTTTTTAAGAGTTATGTGCATAAGTTTTATTTATTATTATATATGTACTTGTACATCTGTTGTACAGTTTGTGGCTTATTTGTGTAACGACTAATTGTGACTATATATATATATATAGATATATGTGTATTGTGAACCAACCAAAAACCGTTAACAACAAAACAAACATTTGCTTTCGTTTTTCAACACTTCTTCTCCACCAACAAACATAACAACATACACATACACTTACATACATGTAACAAATAACCTCTTGAACTGATAAAGTGAACCCACGTTGCTTATAGACACACACACACACTATGACATAAACAGCTACGATACCTATTTACTGCTATAATGTATGACGTAATGTTACCCACAAGCAAAACAACAACGGAAAATGAACAACATACTTACTATAAACAAAAACAACTTTAAACCAAACACTCGTCAAACAACTATTGCTATATACTGAACTATACATAATATATATACATACATACAATATACACTATTATACAACAAAGTACATACGCAGTATTGTATGTTTTTTTTTTATTTTTTCTAAGTGTACAGTGAGAACAACAACAACAACAAGAACAAAGCCTGAACAAAACAAATCGTGTATCCTAAAAACTCCTCAGTATATATATTTTACGCCTTCTTTTTGATAATTTTAACAAACATGATATTTATTATGATTATAATGAAGTAACAAAACAACAACTAGCACACAATTTTAGTCTCCCGCGTGAAGCGCTTCATAAAATATAATAGAAACAATAAAATAAATTAAATCTAAGTAAAAGTATATAGTGTAAACATCAAAGAATATTTAATGAAAGCAGGTAATTTTAATTAGACGATACCGGGAAACAAATTAAACCAAAAGCACGAAGAAAATCGGCAAAAGCAAAGCAAACAGCAACTACAACATTATTTAAATGTTTCATCTTTGATAATTTTATCAGTTTCAACACTCAAGAAGCTAACAACAATTACACAAATACAATATATATATATATTTAAACACACATACATATACATCTAAACAATAAAAATCAACATAAATAAATAATTAGTTTCAACAATCGTAGACTTTCGAGATAATTCATATTTAAAAAATTAAAATCGATGACGATCAAAGATCTAATGTCGATTGCAAGTCACACGTTTCGGTAACATAAGATCGAACAATTGGAATTAATCTCCACAAACTATTCTCTTTACGGGTATTTCCAATGCCTATGCCAAGGAGTTGTTCAAGTATGTCCAGTTTAAAGTCTCCTTTGACTACTTCCAAGCCCCATCCCCATTGTACCCTTTGTAAGTAGAATAAAGTTAAAAACATAAAAAGAATAAATGCCTTAGGGTTTCAGTAGATTAAAAAGCAAACAATCGACCGACGAACAGCAACAATTTACGAAAATCTCTTATTATACAAATCGATAACTATCGCACGATGAAACGTGTGACTTGCTCTCTCTCTCTCTCTCTTTCATTTTCTCTCTCCAGACAGACGACATAGGCGTTTAACTAATTTGTATGAAATACTCTGATACATATTTCGATTATAACTACGGGTAAATCGTAACAACAGCATACACATAATTAAATAGTAAATTGAAATCCCGACGGTCAGCCACAAATACAACTAGAGAGAAATGGAGAAGAAATTCAATTAAGTGCCCACAAATAAAGGTTAAACAAATATTAAATAAAAAAAAAAACAAACACATAATTAACGATAGATAGCCTTAAAAAATAAAACATAGATTACAATCAAATCTAGCGAAAGTTTTGATTTGATTTTGAGTGTCCAGAGGGAAATCCAGGCGTCTTCAAATAGGCAAAATACTAAAAAAAAAAATATTGTGTTAATTGCTATGAAACAGAAAAAATCATACTATGATTTTTAGCAATTTATATAGGAAATAGTACTAAAAAGAATAAAACATACTATATATATATTTATATTAGTATGGCAAATTATTAACCAAAATCACAAGTCAACAGGGCACAGCGCTTCTTTACTATATACATTTATATATATAGTATATATACATATATATTCATTTCGATGAACAACTTTTTTAAAAACCAACGCAAAACTTAAATTACATTGAACTCTAACTTTAAAAATACAAATGAAAAACTATATGGACGAAAAACCAAAAATCAAACAATGCAACTTTTTAAACTAATATTGAATTGAACCCAACAAAGTGTTCATTAAACTAAAAGAAAGATACCAGCAACACAAAATGATTACATATATATATTGCAAATGTATATATATGTATTACATATATTTAAAATAATTCAAACACGACATTTTGTATGGCTAAGGCAAAATAAAACCAACAACAAATTTAGCTATGTAATGTAATATAACGAGTTTAATAAATTGAACACAAAATATACACTTAACAAAAAACAAAAGAAAAAAAAATTATTATAATTAAAAAATAAATACATACATACGTACATACATACAACATAAACAATTTCATCAGAAACAAAATTTAACGAATTTCACAAAAAACTGCGCTCTCTAAGCCTAATCTACCGATTTCTCTCTATATATATTTACATATATACATATACATATATAGAAATAAAGTGAAACACAAAACATTAAACATGTTTTAAGCACTTTACAACATTTGCGTTCATTTTGTTTAACAAAGTTACGAGAAATTTTTCAATTTTAGCCCGATAACTAAAATAGTCATCTCTCCATTATGATGCTAGTAACTAGAAAATATCTAAATTGTTACAGACATACACACCCACAAAACTTAACTTACATACATAAAAACATACACATAACTAACCTTGCATTAGCAGAAACAAGTAAAGAAAAAGAGAAAAAAATAAGAAGCCCAGTTAATATAAAACCCAAAATCAAATTGCAATCTGCACACACATAATAAAAACAATTGTATTATATCTAAGACATCACCCAATCCCCTCAAAAACCGCAAGAAAAAAATCCACAAAGCAAAACATAATAAGAACACAAGGTTAATTAACGCTAAAGATATATACATATATATATATACATTATATATATAAATGCGGCTAATTATTAAGGTGATTGCGACTTTCAGCTAAAAAACAAACTACTAAATTAGTAATTGTAACATTAAAAAAAAAAATATTTTAAAAAGCAAGCGCTTAAATTGTACATTTTTACAAGGCAACTGTACATTTAGCGCCCACGGCATAAAAACTTAAGAAAACCAAAAAAAAAAATGAGTTGAAAGGCACAGCAAAATAAATAAACTAAAGAAAAAAAAAAAAAAAAAACAAAAGCATCAGTTGGATCGCTAGTGAGTCCAAAATGAAAAAATGTTGCTTAGCCAGAACGGAAATGAGTTTATTAAACATACATTTAAAAATTCATAATTATAAAAATAAAATAAAAGAAAAAAACCCAATTCGTTGCATAATATTTAAAACGAAGGTAGTATTAACTCGATTGCCTAATTCTAATATTAAAAAAAAAAAACCAAAAATAAAAAACAACTATATTAAAAAAAAAAACATTAAAATTAACAGGTAAAATAATAATGAATGAAAAACCAAAATAAGAACAACAAAAAAATGTTATTATACTTATTATACTGATTAAAATGAAAACAAAACAAATTAAAATAAAAATTTTATTTAGATTAAAAATCTTTTGCACTCTGCTCTCCACTCAAAATAAATAAAAAACCACACACAATTTACAGTCTGCAAATGGTAGGTATTATAGAAAGTATATAGCTAGCACATGCTTTGATTTATTGCGTTGGCGATAACTGTAGCCGACCGCAATAGTTGACGTCATATATAAATATAAATAAAACAGCGTTAACATAATGATAGTAATAATTTTTGTTTTTTTATTTTATTTAAAAACGTCACTACAAAATTGGTTGCATCATGATTAAGTGTTAATATTTGATTCAGATAACACACTACTACTATTAAATTTAGGTAGGTTTAGGTTTTTTTTGTTTAAAATTGCGCTATACGCTATAGCTAAATGTTTTGTTATCTTATATCAGTTTTAAACAGCGTCGTCTCACAAAGGTACTAAAGAAATATTTGTTTTTGTTTGCCAGATACAACAGCTGCATACTGGGTTAATAGTGTATTTTTTTTTGCTTAGTGCCATCTTATCTTATCGAGCCGTTAAGCTCTTGACAGCTTCAGCTGTGAATTCTTGATAGATAATAATAATATAAAGTTAGTTCTTAACGCAGCTATGTTCTACAATACTTTTAGAAATACAATGCAAGAGACTAAGGTAAGGAAAAGTGACCACAAACACACCGATCATAAATATATAACAATATTTTTTTTCATATTTCATTTTTTAAATAATGCACGAAACAAATAAATATTTATACGCTTAAAATAATTAAAGTTTGGTAAAGGACATAAGCTTAAACAACTTAAAGTAAAACGATCCTCTAGGCCAGTTTTCACTGCTTTCCATTTGATTGTATCGCATTGTCGTTGAAGGTGCGTGGTGCCTGCAACAGATCCGTATATTGCAGCAATGCCTCACGCAGCGAACGCGACACCTCCGGCGATGTTGTTGTGGTGCAGTCCACCAAATACGGATACAGACCAATTAGTAAATCCCACGCAGGTTTATTTACTAAAGAATCAACTCGGAAAAAATTAAATGGAAATTTGATTGGGTAAGGTTTTTTCTTACCTTTGGATGCTGGGGCCTTTTTCATGGACACCACAAGTGTTGCAATTGCTTTCAGCACAAACGATATTTCCGAGAGTCGGAATCTATAATTTCAAGATTGAAAGCATTAGCATAAACAATGGCAAAGTGTTTTGAATAAAGTCTAACCTTGGCAAGGGGCATTTGCCACTTTGGCGTTCATCGTCGTTAAATCGCTTGAGAACCTCTTGGAAGCGATGGAGAAGCGCTGTGACTGCCAATCGACCGGCAAACTCCTTGCCAGCATTGGCACTGGGCCACAAGCGAGCATTGAGTAGATTATTGTTGCAAGCAGTATCCGTTGCTTGATCCTCAAGCAGCGAGAATTGCAGCAGCGTTTCAAAACATGTTTTGGCAAAGATTTCGCGTAGCTTCCAGTCCGATTCGTAGCAAATGTTGCTGTCGGATGCCGAGTGTATGGAACCCTTATTGAGCAGCACTACAATTTGCATAATGAACTCGTGCGTCATTTCGTGGGCATAGGGTAGCACCTCATCGCGCAGAAGCTCAATCACTTGACAATCGATGGTCTCATCAAGAACAATCTCCTCTAGACCACGATCCTCGATGGTGCACACGCTGATGGGAAACAGAAATTTGTCCAGCGTATCGACCAAATCATCCCACAAGCTTGCAAAATGTTGTGGCTTAGCGCGTGCCACTTTCAATCCGGTATGCAGAACACTAATCAAACTAGAGATGGCCAACTTCCAGGTGCTGGAGGAGAGGCATTTGTATTTCATGGCCAAAGGTGTGCGCAGCGCCTTGACAATGTCGCGCAGTATCTGCTCCTGCACCACCGTCTCCTCGGTGGCTGTGCTTTGGTATAGCTTCACGCATATGCTTATCGATTTCTCGCCAAACGGTATATAGTTCATGCTGACAACCTCAATGGATGCATTGTTGCCATAATGATTGCCCGATTTGCCATACTTGGTGTGATCTACACTCTGCTGGAATGTGGGCGGAGCACATGCAAACTTGCTAAAGATCAACAGCTGGCGAAAGATGGCCGGTATCAGTTGGCGTATTGTGGAGTCTGTATCGGGCCGGGTTGCTTCCTTTTGTATTAGCTCCATGCATTCAAGTATGCCATCATGCAGTGGCGTCAACAACGTATCGGACACGGTCGACATAATGTAAGGAACAGCATCCGTTTGCACCGGTATACAAACGGCATTTGTCAACACGGTGCAAAACTTATCAAAGTCAGCGGCACTAAATCTAAATATTTGAAACCAGATATTATTAAGTTGTTTTTTGTTCTTAGTGCATTGCATACCTGTCTTGAATGTGCTGGAAAATGGCAGGAAAGATTTGTATTAGAGCCGTAAGAAATGCCTGACTGGGAATGTAGAAATCCTCTTGACCATCATTGCAACCAGGCATTAGTTGTCGCGTTGTCGTCGACATTTTGGTACTTTCCATGCCAATGCTTAGCCAAATGTTCCAGGCAATCTGAGAAAATGGTTTAAAATGATGTTGGAAAATGAACACAAGATAAGTATATTAAATTCACAAATTACCGTCCAGATTTCATCCTCCTGTTGCTGTGCCGTCTGTCCATCTTTAAAATCACGTTCCGTGCTGTTGTGATACATAATCTCCTGCAGCGATTTTAATGCCGCCAAGGAAACTTCACCATTTTTGCTGAGCGCCGCATTCTGTATAAATTCCAGTATCAAAGACCAGGCACGCTCAAAATCTCCCAGCATTTGGAGCAAATCACGCTTGGTATTAAACACACGACACACACCGGACAGGGTTAGCACTTGGGTCTCGGCCCATTGCTTTTGAGCTGTGTTGCGTGAATGATGTATCAGAATATTGCCGCTGGCATCCACCTTCTCATTGCTGGCCGAACTGGTAAGAGCGCGCACATTGTCAAGCAGTGGGAAGAGCACTTGCCACACAAGCGCCTGCCATGTAGGTGGATTTAACAGACTGCCGTGTGCGGCTATAGTAGAGAAAAGTGTTTGGCCAGCAGATTTTCGTACTGCGGGTCGTGGATCAACACACAAACCTCCCAATTTGGCGTACAGGCACATCCAGAGCTTGTCGAATTGCGGCATTTTAACGGTGCCTGGAAAGTCTGGAAAAATTGACACATCCTCCAGCTGTGTGGACATTAGTTTGTCCTGATTTTGATTAAAAAAGTCCGAGATATTCCACTGCAGAGTAAGTGTTTAGATTTAATAGTTCTTTGTTTTTTATACTGCTGCTGCTTACCATAAGTCCAATGGCTGTTAGGGAGATATTAAGTTCTTGTGTTTGTGATCCAAATTTGGCTGCTGTGCTGATGCACAGGGGCAAACAGCGCCAGGGCATTACAGTTAGAAAATCGGTGATGACCAATTGCAGGCATTGGAATGCGGTGCGTATAAGCGGTTCTCCATGATGGTCATTAACAGCGCCAATTATTTCAATGATTGCCGGCCAGCCAAACGAGAGAATCTCGCCAGCCGTATTTAGAATCTGTAGAACGCAATCTAATTGACGCTGACGCACGTCTGCATGCAACACGGTTGACAATTCAGAGAGCGGACTCAGCAACATGGTTTGCAGTTCCTATAAAAAAGAAGAGTTAGATCCATTTCGAGAAATCTAATGTGCTTATTTACGAACCAGGTTCTCTTTAAGTGGCTGCTTGTGCTTAAATTGCAAAGCTGACTTGACCAGATACGTGATGGCCTCAACACCCCATTCGCGCATGCGTATGTGTCGATGCTGGCACACTTCAAGCAAATGATTTGTGAGCGGTCGCCAAAGGACTTCGATGCGTGGCATGTTGACGAGACCCGTTTCCATTAGTTTGGCCACAGCAAACAGTGACGGCTCACGATTGGCATATGCCAGCTCCATGGCTTCGTGGGAGAGCTTGCAGAGTGCATCGATTAGATAATGCAATGCAAGATCATCCAAATACTGACTGGATTCGAACAGTTGACCAATCATTTGCGAGAGCACCGGCAGATCAGCCATAACTGCCGTCTGTATGCCAACGTTAGAGTCGACGGCGGGTTTGGGCATCGCCTGCAGACTGCCGCCTGTGGATGGCTTGAGGCCTAGTATCCAAACTAAATGCTGCAGCGTTTGCAACACCATATGCCACGATGTGCCCAGTATGCTGCCGTTATTGTGTGCCAGCAGCAAAATCGCACGCATACACTGTAAATTCTTGTTGGTCAACATTACCGGTGCCTGCATTACGCTATGTGGCAACGTGGCGCTCGGTAGTGGTGTGCCCACAGCCACAATCTGTGGCCGAAATTCACCGCCATCAGCTGTTGTGCAACTGTTGATGAACTGGCTACTTAAATCCTGACTGCCGCTGCGCGTGTGACCTTAAATATAATGCTTATTATAGAGGATATATTAATAGCATTGATAAAACTTACATCTGAGATCTGCATCCGGTTGGACATTGTTCGCAAATATGGACATGGCATAATGTGGCGGAAAAGATGCACGACACATGGCCATGATGAAGGCATCACGTGGCTGCAATTGATCCAACATGCCGCATAGAGCTGCATAGTTTTGCATTGCCTTCAATATGTTCTCGGTAGTGCCCTCATCGATAGATGTTTCCACAAGCGGAATGAATGCGCTGAGCAGGCCAGACCAACTGGAATTTATGAGTTGCAGGCACAACGGCTTATGCTCCTCTTCACTTATAACAGCCGTATTGTGTGTGGGATGCAGTTCCGGTGTGCGCTGTATAACACCGCCAATCGAGCGTGTCATGTCCAAAAGTATGGCATAGGCCAATGAAATGCCATAGCTATCGGGTATATTTGGCGCATCGTGTTTGTCAAGCAATTCCAAACTATAATAAAGAAATAAAGTGTGAGAACGATTTCGAGTTTCAAGGATGTAGTAATGCTTACTAAACAGCCTTGGACAGGCCAGGCGCAAAGCTAGCCACAAGTGGCAAGTAGGCACCGCGGAACATAAAACCGCACTGATTATTAGTGCCGCTGGCAAGCGCTGTCAGCGTGCTCGGCTGTTGTCCAGCGCCACCAATTGTCTGCTGTCCACCATTGCTGAGCACAGCTGAGGCGTTAATAAGTGCATAACGCACATAACTGCCCATTGCAGCGATCATGTCGTGCACAATGTGCGTGGCATGATTCTTCAAATCGTATGACTTGCAGAAGAATGCAATCAGATTCGAGCGTGTAACAAGCTTGTGTATAACTTCCAGTGCCAGAGCACGTTGCCAGTGGGGCTTATCCGGATCCAAAAACTTGATGATCAGTGATAAAAATATCTCACATTCGGTGACCAGAATGGTATGATACTTTTGTATTAAAATGGCAACCAGACGCAGCAGACGCATACTTATTGGAAAGAAGGGTTTTTCCGCAGGAGCTGCAGCGGTGCCATTGCTTGGTGCCGGCAGTTGGCGGTGTTTGACATTCGGCGAGAATAATTTAATAACCAAAGCGCAAACGCGTTCCTTTAACAGCAAACGAAACTCTTGATTCTATGCAAAGAAAAAGAAAAGTTAAAAACAGTTGAATTGGTTTTCTGTAAGCTTACCTCATGGAATACGGCACTGAAATTGCTTAGCACCGCCTCGAGCAGTTCCAGGCCAAAGGTGCGCGTCATTTCTGTCATGCCTAGTAACCAAAATGGCTGTTCGGCATTGACCAGCAGCACCAAATCCTGAAACAAATGAAATGCGTCCATGGCAAATGTTTGTCCATCCTGTGTGCTCTCGCCATCTGGACTACTCGAGTCAGACTGTTGTTGTTGTTGTTGCTGCTGCTGTTGTTGTTGATGCTGCAGAATGGGCACCGAATCCTTCTCCAAATAAACACGTTCAAAGACCAATGAGACTAGCTGTCGTATTGTTGCTCCAGCTGTATTCACAATTGTTGCATTCTTGGTATAATGCAAGCGAAAGCAAAGAACCAACGCTTTGGCCAAGGTGTCACCGTGAACCACAAGATTGGTGGTCAGTAGAAGCGTCACAGTTTGCAGCACCTTCACCTCCTCTATGTTGTGCTCCATTAGTGTCCACAGGGCATTGGTTATGTAAAGTGCACCCTTCTGATCAACCACTTGCTGTGTAATCAGGCGTTGCATCATCCCCAGACAGAACTGTGAAAAGGTTTGATTGAGCTTGGCTGATATGGTATGACAATGATAAGATGACTCACCTTGATTATTTTCAAGTCTTTTGTTTCGCAGCCCTGCACAAGTGGATAGAGTATCTGATTGACGGTGTAGTAAACCGAATTTTGCTGACTGCTGCCAGCAGTGGACAGCTTGGAAATTGCCTCTTCGCATGCCTAAAAACAAAATTTGAATTTGAATCTTATTTTATAGTTTTTTAAGTCATGAAATTTTATGTATCAAAATTTATTATTTTCATTTCAAAATTAGTTAAATGTTTATTTAGTTCCTTCCTATTGGCATTATTCACTAGTTTCTTAATATTATAATGATTTTGGAAAGAATGTTTAAAATTCGTTGTGTCAATGGAAGTGTGTTTTGTTCTTCAAGCAACAATAATATTTAATGTACAGCTGACCAAGTTTCACATTGCTTACTTTTAATGATCCGTGCTCAATTGAATTATTGTAAGTGTCATAAAATCAATTTTATTACTTCTTCTGCTGCTGACCGGCCTGATATCAATTTCATAATTGCGTAGCGCTCACACACAGGTGCATAACAGTATAAAATAATGCCCCCACCCAGACAGCAACCCTCGAGGCTGGCGTCACCAACCCCCACCCTACACAAAGCACGCCTCTTTTCCATACCGCATGACAAAGCGCCGCAAATGATGCATACGTCAGCGGATTTAGAAGGTAGCAGCAAACAAAGACTGCAGCAGCAGCAGTGCTAAAATGTCAGATGACCCTGGCCATAAGGCACTTACCTCTTTTATTTGCGGGTACTTCTTCTTGGTTTCAAGTGAGAGCGTCTTGAAGTCTGCCTGCAGGGCCTCAACAAATTTGTGCACATCGGTGCCTCCACCCACCCCTCCACCTCCTCCTCCAACAAATGACATAGTTATGCGTTGTGTTGTTGGCTTATCGGTTCCAGCTTCGGCCTTCTTGTTAAATAAACGACACTTAGTGCATTACATGCAGGCAACATTTATGCAAAACAATTATGCTAATCATATGCGTTCTATCGCACTTAATGGTTTTATAGGAACAAAACAAATGTCCGCTTACTAGCACAATAACAACGTCGGTTGTTGAAAATTTTTTGTGAATAGCTCTGACAGCTGCAGCTGACGTACACAAGTTTGTCGATAGCTGCAGAAGCGCTTGCGTTCAGGCCTGCAAACGGCTACACAGCTGTTGTCTTAATGATACGCTGCCCGCGTAAATTCTAATATAGTATTACTGTTCGATTTAATAAAAGTGCATAAAAACACGAAAACATGTTAAGTTCTTTTTATTATTGCGATTCCAATGAAGTAAATATTGTCCTTTAACTATAACTTTATAAGTCGTAATCAATTGACCTACGGAAGTGACTTCTTGCTGTTATTAACAGCTCGATTCCGAATGTTACTTAACATATATGTTATGCAAGATGTTAATTGCAACAGGGTGGTCATTGTGATTAGTGGTAGACGGAAGAAGCAGAAACACAAAACGACTTGCGGACAACGAACACGGCCAAATCGCACCCCGTTCGCGACTCGCGTAGTAAACAAAAAAATCTGTATTTAAGATTCATTTTAATGAGATTAAAACCCAAAATTGTGAAGACATTTGAATGCAAACGTGCTCGCCATAAAGTGCAAAAGTCTGAAAAGGTGTCATAAAAATTCCCCACAGCACAAACAACTAATAAAATAGATGCAGTAACTAAAAAGAAAAAAAAAAATTGCAAATATACATGCATATTGGGCCAGAAATAAACGCATAGTCTTTTTAGTGTTGTTGTTGTTGAAATACCTGGCCTGCATGACTAATGAAAACAGCTTAAGCTGCGTTAAATTAAGGCTAATAATTTATTCTCGAAGTTCTCTCAAGGCGATTGGAATTCTTTTTGGACAAACAGCCAAAACAATAGATAACTACTAGTCATTGTTATAATTTGTGGATAATCAACAAATGTAAATGAATTCTGAGCAACCACTATAAATAAACTAATAAGGCAGATAGACCAGAGAGTCGCTGCCCATCTAGTAATTATGCTTGACCCTGGTCCAACAATAGCCACAGCCACAACAGTAGCCAAAGCCCCATCACCAACGCTAAGTTTGTCGCTGTCTTTAGGCTGACGACGCTGACTGCGTCGCTGCTTCAATTAACAAATTTACTCGCCAAGTTGACGTTGACGTCGACGTCGCGACTAAGCTGCAGGTAAGTTGGTCCAAGAGAGAGACGCAAAATTGTGCGATGAGCGCGTGTCGCACATGTTTTCAAAACACGATAAAAAAACCAACGAACATGTGCAAATAACGTACAATAAAACATTTTGTTTAATTTGCACATATGTACTTTAAAAATATCAAGAACTAGCCATGTTAGTATTTAACCGGAAGTGGAATAAACTAGCGTTATTTAGCACCTTGTGTTGAGGATCAAGTGTTCGTGTCAAGCACGAACTTTTATAAACACAGCTCTAGTGAACAGAAAGGGAGAGAGAGATAGAGAGGCAGTGACAATGCATTGGGTTAGCAATGACTGCGTTGGTTTATTGTTGTTAGATTTATTAACATAACCATAACGTTGTTTTGTAGTTTGTTTTGTTTGAGTTTATTGCTTAAAAATTGAGTAATAGCATTAGACTGTTACCAAATTTTATATGCGTATACATTGCGGGTGAAGGTTTTTCATTAGTTAAAGCGGAAATAGCAAATTAAAGTACGTACACGGTTAGCTAAGTTGAGAACTGCTAAGTTGTTTTCGATCCGGTGCTATCTGCTTGGCTATATCTTTAGACATGTCTTGGTCAACGCCCTCTGTATTTTACTTTTTGACTTTTGATGCGACTTTGATTGATAGCAACGTGGTCCAGTCAAAGATTTTTCGCTAGAAACTCGTTTTTTTTTTTCATCAGCATGAACCGTCGATTATCTACGGTTCAATGTACTAACCAGAGTTCTAAAACACAAACTATTAAACTAGCTTTGCTTAGAAACTTGCAGACTCCATCTACTATGTATTCACAATGATGTAATATTTGTTATAAAATTGTTTAATAACTGATATTACTTAATAAGCGTTTAAAGTAATTTTGTATTGCTCTGTTTATTTTTACAATCATATAGCAATTTCACACTTGATCAAAACCAATTTAAAAGTAGTGCACTGAACAAAATTATCTTGAGAATTTGTTAAATACATTATTATAAATTGTATTCTGTAAAAATTGTCGCTAACATTATTTGTCGTCGTGTAGCTAAAGCTGATAAGCTGAACACGTTAAGGTTGGGTTGTGGAATCAGGGGCGGAAACATTCATATTGATTAGAATTTGTTAACATTGCATCAGGTACTTGTCGCACGCCTAAACGATTCTTATCAGCGCACACATGACTCACTGCTTGAGTGATGAATAGAAATGCTTCAGATGAGAATGAACTAACAGCAGCTTAATCTATTCATGTCATAAACATACATACATATAGTATTCATATATGTAAGTATACTTATTATAAAGCACTCTCGCTTTCAAAACATAACAAATCGCGTCACGCTGCGGTCTCCAATACAAAGTTTATTATTAGTTTTATTAAAAAATCTAACGTTTAGGACACAAGTTTGCTTAAGGTTTTGCGTTTTCTGCTTCACTTTTTGAAAGCTGCGATAAGCTACCGAATTTGCACAGTGCGCCAAGAAAAAACATCATAATCAACTATGTCAACAAAACAAAAAAAAAAAAAATGTATATTAAACGAAGTTAAATTTATGTTCTAATAAAATCAAATACTGTAATTGCTGCCTAACAGCTTATCTTATCATTCAACTAGGTTATTTCGACAGAAATATCGTTATCGATTAAAGACTTCAGATGGAATTTACAACAGGTTAAAAAATATTGCATAAAATATGTTATCTAGTATTGTTATGGCTTAGTACTTTAATATGTTCAAATTGCTTTTAATTCAATTATTTTTAATTGGGCATCGATAAGGTATAAAGCGAGCGACCTACTACTAGCTTATATATTTTACTCATACAACCAAAGCAACTTTGATAAGGTTAACTGAATTATTAATACAGCAGAATGAATGAAACGCTCTGACTTCCTTTCGTTTAATGGCATTTTATTGATTTTCTTGTCATATCTGATTGGGTTCAGTTTTTTTTACGATGGTCAGCTAAAAAGGAAATTGATATTTTAATAGGCAATGTGAAATTTACTGCGGCGTTAAACTAGTCACGATCGACTATCAAAAAATCGTACGATAAGGCATTGAAATTTTCGTATTAAAACACACGCTGATTGGAAACTTTGAAGCTGGAGGAGAGCTAACGGCTTCTATCTTTGAGAGTATCTGGGCCAAGGCAAGTCAAGTGGACACCAGCAATATAGCCAAGTGATTTTGCGCAGGCGGTTTTCTTCTCTTTTTACTTCTTCTTATATACCACTTTAACTTCTTCTTCCCATCTGTCTGCGCGGCGAATCGGGTCAAGAATTTTGAAATTAACTTTATGCTCCTCGCATATAAAGTAGTTGCTATAAGCAAACAAAAACAGCAACAACTCTGGATGCTGTGTAGAGATGTGGTTTAATGTATTCGTCGTACCTCTTGACATTTGTCCAGCTCATTAGCATGGCTCAAACAGGCAGGCAGACAGCAACAGTCAACAGTCAGTCTTCTATCTTCTTTACTATGAATCTTATGCCCAAAATATAAATATATATTTGCGTCAGCTGAATAAATATAAAGCCATATGTATATGCAAACCATATATGTATGTATAAAGTTACTCTGCGCTAATTGGAATAATTCAAGCACGTTTTGGTACAAGTTAGGAACATGCGATTGCTTTTTGTTTTGAGATGGAATTTAAGATTGCAAAATTGTTTTTTAGACCCCCAGTTAATTTCAACAATGAATGAAAAAACTTTATATTGAATTTTCTAATCTTGATAAAAATTCATAGAAATCCTAGCTCACTTCTAATTGGTCTTTAAAGTTCATGTTCTTAAGTTCTTCAAAGTTAAGTTTTAATCACGTTTTTAACTGAGAATAACGCGTGTTTTAACCGACCGATAAACAAATTTTTGAATGAATTATAAGGTTTGTGCTTTCAAACGAGAAACTACAATGAAACGCATGAAATACATATGACGTTTCCTTGTTCTTGTTCTTTTCTCTTCATATAAAATTTTTGGGTCTTTATCAGAACTTCAATAATGGCATTCACAGTCGCAAATGTATGTAGTTTAATTTTTTAATGTATTTCTTATAATGGCTTCGTTTTTTATAACAATTTTGTCATCAACAATTTCACTTTAGAGTCTTGAAACTGTGAAGAATTCCTTTGTTATATGCATGAAAAACATTTATTATTTATACCAAGAATCTAAGACACGAGCACAAGTGTTATGTGATATCAACTGCAATTTGCCACAAAATTAAGTTATTGTCAACAAAGACAGGTTCTAAACAAATATGTGTATACAGCTGGAAAATATATGTATATCCTTATAATATTATAGACTGTAGAATTGCTAACAAGAGCTTTTAAAGAGGTGTTTTGCCTTGGCTGCTATTATATTATAAGGTCTATGCTCCTACTTAAAGTTCAAACTCTAAAAACTTTCAAGTGCGTTCATCATAAATCTTACAAACATGATACATTTAATTATAGTTAAAACACAGCTCAAGTTTTAACACATTAAAAGTTTTAAGTTATAAATATCATTAAGCTAACATTTTATTTTATTGGCGCACTTAAGATAAGATAAAGATCTTTAATTGCGACTTGGCGAATATTGTTTTTTTTACTTTATTAGGTAAACACTCTCTCTCTTTTTCTCTTGACAATACAAAATAATGAAGTTGCCTTTTCTGAAAATAGTATTATAGTAGATATAGAATATCGTAATGTCAACTAAGTATTCTTTTAAATATTAATCGTTACAGTCCCTCTACGTTCGCCGTGCCGTTCATAACAAATATATATATATAGAATACTATATATAAAGTTATAAACGAAATTCTCAAAAGATTAAAGATTGGATAAACAAACATTAAGCTTGGAATATATCAAACAAACAAACAAAAGAAAAATGGTTGCTGTTGGCAATTTACATAATACGCGCATTTTGCGCTTTTTTCTTGTTTTGATTGTTGTTATACTCACAATCTTTATCTATGCATCATACTCGACAACAACAACATTGACGCCGACACATATGCATCCGATGTCGGCGGGGGCGCCACCAACGCCACAATTGTTGGTATTGCAACAACAACAACCGGTAATGATTGTCCTTAACAATACCGGTGAATTTGGCCTTTCACCCGGCTTGGAGCTGCCAGCCGCCAACAGCGCCAACAATAAAGTCAGGCAGTCGGAACCGCTGCACAAGAAGCAGCATCGTCTGCCCACAATCGACGAGGATGCTCTGCTCGATGGTGGTGGTGCTGGTGCCAGTCCCATTGCCCTTGGCAGCGAGCAGTCTGCCAATTTGGCTGATGATCCCGAGGAGCAGCAATATGTGCAGAGCATTGATGCAATTACGGGTAAGTTGTGAAAAGTCAATATTGCTAATTGGTTAATGTTATCAACTAGTATCATTATTCGCAGGCAACATCAATAGCAACAACAATAACGATTCTGCGGCTGTTAAACAAGCAGAAATTGCTGCTGGCCAACAACAGCAGCAACAATCACCATTGGATGCCGAGATTCTCATGATACCAACATCCAATTTGCAAAAGTTCATAGAGAATGCTGATAAGATACTAAAGAACATGACATCAAACAGCAGCAACGTGGCGGCAGGAACGGGTGCAGGAGTTGGAACGGGTGCGGCAGGTGTCTCAATGCCTAGCGAACAACGCACGGGTTGGTTGACTATCTATGGGCGTGGCATGCTCTAGACAGTTGTCGTCATCGTCGTAAAATGCAAAAATCTATCTATCTAAAAAAAAAAAAAAAAACAAGCACAACCATTTAATACCCTTCCAGAACTAGAGCATTTGTATAACAAGTTTTTATATGATTCATATAAATGTCGAATGTTATCCATTTCTGTACTTTTATTTACACATTTTGGTTGCATATTGCACCATGACATAACACAGTTAACACACCCTGTTAATACTCTTCAGACGTTGTCACCCACACCATTTTGTTTGTTTACTAATTGCCAGTTTGTCCAAAAGTGTCGTTTTACCTAACGGGTTCTGGTTGTGGTTCGGTTCAGCTGTTTGCATAGTGCTTGATGCACGCTATTATGTTGCCATATTACGTAACGACAACTGTCTCGAATGGCGCAAACCGTTGTTCCCCATAGATACTAGAATTAACTTTATGTATACATATATTGAATTTCCCTAGAAACGTTACTCATTTTTGTTCTATCTTTGTTTTTGCAGATAAGACCAATCAGCCTGGTTTGATTGAGGATTTGCAAAGTAATTTGCTGGATAATAACAATATAAACAATAAAGGTGCGTCACCCGTTGGCTCGTATGCCGTAATGCCGTTAGTGAAAACAACGGAGGAGCAAAAGGAAAAGCCGCCGCCAGCTCCGAAAGTGCCAAAGGCTAAAAGCCCAATTAACAAACCAACTGGCCTGGATCCATCCAAGGGCATTGCGACGTGGCAAATATATGAAAGTGGACATCTAAACAATGAGATCGATGCAGAGCGCATTTGTCCATTGAATGGCACAAACACAAGACTACTGATATTGATCACATCGGCGCAAACGCATGCCGATGCCAGAATGTCGATTCGTCAAACGTGGGGACATTATGGAACACGTCGTGATATAAGTATGGCATTTGTATTGGGTCGCGGCAACAATGAAACGGTGGATAAGGCCTTAACGCAAGAGAACTATATGTATGGCGATTTGATAAGAGGCAATTTTATAGACTCATACAACAATCTAACGCTCAAGACGATCTCATCACTGGAATGGGCCGATCAGCATTGCCATAGTGCCAAATATATACTAAAAACGGATGATGATATGTTTATCAATGTGCCGAAACTATTGAATTTTCTAAAACAATTGGAGAAGCGTAAGGAGAAACGTGCTATTTATGGGCGATTGGCCAAGAAATGGAAGCCCATACGCAACAAAAAATCCAAATACTATGTCTCAATTGATCAGTTCCCAGCTGCAGTATTTCCATCGTTTAACACAGGCCCTGCCTACGTTATGACCGGCGAAATTGTACACGATCTGTATGTGCGCTCGTTGAAAACAGTCTATCTCAAGCTGGAGGATGTCTTCACAACGGGCATTGTAGCGCAGAGTCTGGGCATAAGTCGTCTGCATGTGAATGAGTTCGTCAATCGGCGCATCTCGTTTAATCCCTGCAATATACGCAATGCGATTAGTGTGCATATGATCAAATCGAATGAGCAGTTTGATCTGTGGAAAAAGCTGCTGGATCAGACCACTAAATGTAAATAGTATTTTAGGTTTAAATTATAAATTTAATCCCGATGTTAAATGTAATAGTCAACGGGATTTTTTAGCGAAAGATAAAAAACAACAAACAGGCAGCTGTAGCAATACCTTAGATTCTAAGAACTAGAAATGTATTTATTGACTACTCAAAAGTTACATACTATATATACTATACTATACATATATAAATACTATTTACTATTATAATGTTTTAAACGTAATCATATGTTTTGAATTATGTCTTATAGTCTTATTTTAGCATTATAAATGCCATTAACTATCTTATAATTAGCTATAACTCTGGTTATAAGTATGTTAACATACACACACACACATACTTTAGACGCATTACGATGCGTCCGAAACAAACGAAACAGTCTCAAAGAAAACTATGGTCTAATTGTGGTCAACAAATAATCTGTGTTTTTTATCGAAATATATAAAAGGCAGATCTTTTAAGAATAGAACTTGAGTCAGTATCTTTAATCTTTACACATTTAAGATGTAATTATAATTAAATAGTTATTTTTTTTTTGCAGATGATTTCTCCAAAAATCCGAAAATGTCTGTTTAATAAGGGTGACCATAATGCAGCGCTGACAGTTAAATAATATCGATGACAAAATTTTTTTTATTTTTAAATTTTACGTGAGATATTTAAGTTGCCTACCATTTTAATTTGAAGCCAGTGCTGGAAATCATCGGAGTGATCCGATACAACATCGATACAACATACGTGCAATGGCGCGATAACATTTAAACTCGATTTGCAACTGAACTAGCAAGAACTGAACTGCCGTGAGAAAGAAAAACATGGAACCAGTTGCGCTTAGCTCAACGGAACGCTTGGTTTATTTTTTTGTGTAATTTATGCCAAACGGCAAATTTAAATCACGATAACTACGTGTTAATTTGTGAGCTCTGTGTTTTAATAAACGACGGCACGTAGACGAGTGTGTACATTTTAGCGTTTCATGTGTCACTTAATGCGCCAACAAGACAGCAACAAGTGGTGCCACCACAAACCACAGCAACAACAACAACATCAAAGTGATCCACGCCAAATCAAAAATTAAAATGTAAGCGAAATTTATATATGTAGCTGTAGCAGCTATGTGTACTATTGTTATGGCTTAAAAACCAAAATAAAAAGTTTAAAAATGTGTCCTGTAATAACCACGCAAAGTTTCTGTCTCTACTGTGCGTGTGTTTGTGTGTGCGACTGTGTCTGTTTAAAGTGCGCTGCGCAGCTCTGTTTAGGCCAGCATCGCGGCATATAAAACAAACAAATATTCGGCCAGCAGCATAAGAGCGCACCCAACAAAAACAACAACAACAGCAGTGGCTGTGACAATAAAACGAATGAAACACGGGGGGTGTTTGACTGCTCGTTTTTGATTGTATTGTATTTGTGTGTCTGTGTTTATTTGCTTGTGTGTGTTGTATGTTTCAGTTTGTGCCTTCGCCAACCAAGCCATTATATTTTTCGGTCTTATGACGTAAACCACCAAAAATTAAAAGTGAGCACAGCGACACATACTATACAAAAAACGAAGGTGAGCGCATTTGATAAAGTCGTATAGCGAATTCTTGCTGCCAAGTCTTTGGCCTCTCTTTCTCAGTTGTTATTGTTTTTGTTAAACGGCGCTTTTTGGAATTTTTAGTATGGCAAACTAGAGTTGGAACGCATTTTTCGACACGATCATTCACAACTATCGAAAGCAGATATAAAATAAGCTTTTTGTCATCAAGAAAATTTGTATGAAAACATAAAACTTGAGCATGAGTTCATGTTGCGTCCCATCTCTATTACAGGCCACGTTTCTGGCATTTGGAGCGGGCCGCCGTTTGAATTTTTGAAAACAATTTGAAAGCCTGCTACATGTATGGATGGATTAACATTTAGATTGTTTACAATTTGGCATTGTTGCCGTTCATTAGTTATTCTCACACGCTAGGCAGGCGGCCTAGCTGGCTGCAAAGTGCATTTGCCTCGAAGTAAACAAAAAGCAAATTATTATTGTTGTTGTTGTTGCATTGGCCTATTCAGCCAGTGAAGCAGTGATTGCAACAGAAGCAAGCAGCGGTAAATTCTTGAGCTAAAGAAATCTTGTTGAAAGCATTTCCTACTCCAACATGAAAAGAAAATATGTTGTTGCTCTTTCCATGCTTAAATAGGTAGTTGTTGTTGTTGCGGCTATTTTGCAATAGGCAGGCCACATTTGCTTAAGATCATTCACAGTTTGCTGGCGATGACAACATCTTCTCAAAACCTGTCTGGCTAATGATTCACAAGTCTTAACTTCTAAGCACGTCCACTCCATTGAGCAACAACACATTCAAAATCTTAACAGACAAAAATTGCATTTAAATGCCGCCAAATGATTCACACACACGCACACAGCCTAACGGATGACCCCGCACAAATTTTATTGCTTGCTCTCTCGGCCTCTTTCTCTCTTTTTTTTGACGCGCTTTCCTGTCGATTTGTTATTGCCTGTTTTGGTAATTATCGCGTCATTTTTTTTTAATAAACACTCGCTCAATGTGGATATTATTTCAGTACTTATCTGATCTGTTTAGTTAGGCTATTAAATTAAATGTTTGCTTTTGCGGTTTAAATTAACAATTTTCCTGTACCACGTGCTCGTTTTGTTCACCCCCTCCTCTTCCTTTCTATCGCAGCTCGTCATATAATTATTTACATGCTAATTGGCTTTAACTAGAGATGGTGCCAAACATCGCTCAACATGCAAAATTGTACAGCTTGTTTTTTTATTCAAGTATATACATATGTATTTGTCAAGAGCAAGAACTCTTTTTTGAGTGAAAGCTTGCTCATAACTGTTCTTTTCATATCACGCGCTCATCTCTGTAACTCTGTTGCTCTCAATCCTTGGGTAAATGCATCACTGATTAAGATGCAGCTGGTATATAAATGGTGGGGAGGTACATGGTGAAACAATCTAATATTATATTGTTTCACCATGGGGAGGTAGTCAGTAAGATGTTTGTTGTTAGTAGCTCATTTCAGCTGGAAGAGCGCTGTTCAACGAGATTGAATTTGTGTAAACAATGAACAGCTGTGCAATCGAAAAAAAGCTGCGCATGTCCAAAATTAAAATGTAAAAAAAAGAAAAACAAAACGCAGACAATCACAAATAGCGGTATTGTTTCGTCAGTAGTCAGCAAGAAAAATGCGTCTCAAAAAATTTGGGTTTGACTTGATTCTTATTGATTTTTAATCGGCTCTGAACTAACTAAACTATTTGTTTGACAGAATGTCGCGACACGAAAAGTCCAAATCGGTGGGCGGCGGTATACTAGAGAGCTGGTTCGGTCGACCCTCAAAATCGAAGGGTTCTGGCAACTACAACAGCCACTCGCTGCCACACGGAGCCGGTCGACCCATTTCCACGGATGACGATGGCGCCGTTATTGCTGTCGTTGATCTGGAGCGACAAATTCAGGAGATGAGCGAGGCACAATTAAATGATAAATTCCAAGATATACTTGAGGATATGAATATACCTAAGGATAAGCGAGAACCGCTGCTCAGCAAACCCATGGAGGAGCGACAAAAGATGATTTTCATGCATATGAGAGGTAAGTGAGAAGAGAAAGAGAAAGTTTGACTAGACAAAGGCACCTGCTACACGTACAATTTCATTCGGTATTCGATTTATTGCAAGCTCAGAATTACAGTTGTTCGAAGAGGTTTGCAATGATGATTCATAGCGCATTCTAGTTGGAATGCAAGCGTTATCATAGCTTGTATACAGATATAGATTGCCTTATCTAAAATGAAAAGAGGTGTGCAACAAGTGATACGGCGGTCTCTCGAAATTTAATATAAAATTGATTGAAAGCTCTACTTTCCTCATGGTAACTTTCAACACTTTTTTGGTTGTCAGTCAGGTTGCCTCTTGATTTTATGCGTATTTCCATTCCCAATTACTCATTCCAATTACTCGACACTGGCCTAAAACACATGCATATTACAATGTGTTTGTCAGTGAAACCGTTAATAAAACACAAAACAGCTATTTTGCACCACCTGCCAGCAGCAGCAACACCATTTCATAGCCATGGTCACAAGTGACGGGGGGCACCCACTGAACACAACAAAAAAAAAAAATTTTTTATAATTAACTCAAGCGGCGCGCGTTTGACTTTAATTAACAACTGCCTCCTCACTGAAAGTTGATATGTCTAATTGAACAACATTTAAATACTCTATTTCAAAACGGTAACAATTTTATTTAGGTAACGCTTAATTTAACACATTATTATATGTTAGTGAACACCCTTAATGAGATAAGCCTTTCGCAATGAATGCCCCCTCTCGTTAAAGTTCATGGAAAAGACCCCTGGTAATAATCATGTATAGAAATGAACCATTAAACAGCTTTGTCCTTACACATATACATACATAAATGAGCAAAAGTGTCAAGTTTGTAAACTAAGACATCAAATAGCAATGAAATGGCAATTTAGGTAATCAGTTTGATAAGAACAAATTTTAAAGTATCACAGAAATGTGGAATAAACATTATGATAAAATTATGATAATTTATGCAAATATTTGACTTGGCATTTTTTTTTTTGTCTACACAGAAACATTTAAACGCTTATGCTAAAGTAAGAAATCAACTTCTCTTACTAGAGGGTATATAATATTAAAAAGCCTCCAAAGTGTTAACATATCAAAACAAAAAATATTTCACGTCGAGTTATACAATAATTTTAAGCACACACCGTTTCGAAAACTTTTCATTTGATTTTTTTACCAACCTGTGGCTTTACTCACGCCTCCACACCTCCTCTCTATTGCTGTTAATATAAGTATTATTGTGTATTTATTTTCGCCTTCGTTTATTGCTTGCCTCTATCACAGCATTTATTTTCAGCTGATTTTGTCATTTGCAAACGTAAATATGCACGTACGGTAAAATACATACACATGTACATGCATAGACGCTGTATATCCAAACAAATATGGATATACATATGTACGTGTGTAATTAGAAAGCTCTTGGCATCGATGATATGTGGAAGTATTGCCTTGGTGCTTATGCACTTTTTGCGCCTACTCTCGCTCTCGCTTCAAGCTCTACTTCTCTGAGCACCAACTTGCTGAGAAAGTTTGTGTTGATGTTATTGTTATTTTTACTGCATGTACTATGCACTTGAGTTTTGAACTCTCGAGCAATAAAAATGTGAATAATACAAAACAAATTCAGCGTCAAGGCGTCTGCATTGAAAACACTTGACGTAATATAAAATTTATAAAAAAATATATATTGCAGTGATTACATTTATTATCAAGAAATACATAATACACACACACAAACATAGGCAAGGTTACTTTTTGAGTAAAACACATCAAGCATCGTTTCCTCTGACTGATAAAGCGGCGCAGCATACATACGCACTATATAGCTTAAGATAGCGGAGCAGCAATGAGAGCAACTGGAGCAAAACGAAACGTTTGCTGAATTGCTGTTTTATTTACAGTTAAAAAGCTGCATGTTCATTATACTTGAAATGTTTTAATTTAGAGAAATTCATATGAAATTGATTTCAACAAATTTTAACACTTACAACATCAACTTATTTATGCATAATTATTTTACTAAAGACTTTTTACTTTTGTATTTCTTAATAACAGGAAAAAATTCGCTCGAGCGCAACGCTAATTCGCGCTTCGAAAAGCCCAGCGATTATATTGAGTACCTGCAGAATGGAGAGCATAGTGAGAACAAGGTTTATCAATGTGTGGAATCATTGCGTGTCGCTCTCACCAGCAACACAATATCCTGGATCAGGGAGTTTGGTGAGGCGGGAATCGGAACAATTGAGAAGTTATTGGCGCGTGCAAAAAAGGACCGCAGCTATGATCGTATTGAATGCGAGGCGATTCGTTGCCTCAAGGCCATCATGAATAATACGTGGGGCTTAAATGTGGTCCTAACACCCGATCAGCATATGGTAGTGCTGCTTCTAGCCCAATCGCTGGATCCACGCAAGCCACAAACAATGTGTGAGGCACTCAAGCTGCTTGCTTCCTTTTGCATTGTGTACGAACGCAATGGATATGAGAAGGTGCTCCGTGCAATTACCACCATAGCAGCGACATCGTACAAGTCCAGCGAACGCTTTCGGCCCATTGTGGACGCACTGTTTGCATCGGATAAACAGGATCCAAAGCGGGAACTCGCCTGTCACAGTCTCATCTTTATCAATACTTTAACAAACACCCCAACGGATCTGAACTTCCGTTTGCATTTGCGCTGTGAGATTATGCGTATGGGTTTATATGATCGCATGGACGAGTTTAAGGCGATTGTCAATGGCAGTAATAATGAGGCGTTGCAGGAGCATTTTAAGATCTTTATGGAGATACGCGAAGATGATTTTGAAGAGTTTGTACAGCGTTTCGATAATGTCACCTTCAACATGGACGATGCTCAGGATTGCTTTGATGTGCTGAAGAATCTGGTGACGGATACCACATCGGAACCATACTTCCTATCAATACTTCAGCATTTACTGTACATACGGGATGATTTCTACTTTCGGCCCGCCTACTATCAGCTGATTGAGGAGTGTATAGCTCAGATTGTCTTTCACAAGGGCTACTGTGATCCGAATTTTGAGAATCGTAATTTCAATATTGACACCTCGCTGCTGCTGGACGACATTGTGGAGAAAGCGAAGGCCAAAGAGACGCAACGTTCCGAGGAGTATGAGAAAAAGATCGAGGCGCTGGAGAGTGCCAAACAGGAGGCCGAAGCCAAAGCGGCGCATCTCGAAGAGAAGGTCAAGCTGATGGAGGCGAATGGTGTGGCAGCTCCATCACCCAATAAACTGCCCAAAGTCAATATACCAATGCCACCGCCACCACCTGGTGCGGGTGGTGCTATGCCGCCGCCACCACCACCAATGCCCGGCATGGGTGGACCACGAACACCACCACCGCCGCCAATGCCCGGAATGGGTGGTGGTCCACCACCGCCACCTCCACCGCCTGGAATGATGCGACCTGGTGGTCCACCACCGCCGCCAATGCCTGGCATGTTCCGCCCCGGCGGCCCTCCACCGCCACCCATGATGATGATGCCGATGGCACCAGTGCTGCCGCATGGACTGCAGCCCAAAAAGAAATGGGATCACAAGAATCCAATGAAGCGCGCCAATTGGAAGCCCATCGTGCCGGCCAAGATGTCAGAGAAAGCCTTCTGGGTCAAGTGTCAAGAGGATAAGTTGGCTTCCGATGATTTCCTACAGGAGCTGGCCATCAAATTCTCCTCGAAGCCTGTTAAAAAAGAGAATCAAAAGGATTCGGTGGATAAGCCCACAACGCTGACCAAAAAGAATGTAGATCTACGCGTCCTGGACTCCAAGTCAGCACAGAACCTATCCATTCTGCTTGGCGGCTCCCTCAAGCATCTATCCTATGAACAAATCAAAATCTGTCTTCTACGCTGTGATACCGACATTCTATCCTCCAACATACTGACGAATCTGATACAATATCTGCCGCCACCGGAGCAACTGAAGAAACTGCAAGAGTTCAAGGCCGAGGGTACACCACTGCCGCCCATTGAACAATTTGCGGCTACAATAGGTGAGAAATAGCGAGAAAATTATTTTAGCCATGAAAAATTACTAATCTTTGTTAATTTTAGGTGAAATCAAACGTTTATCGCCTCGACTTCACAATCTTAACTTTAAGTTAAACTATGCGGATATGGTGCAGGATATTAAGCCAGATATTGTAGCGGGCACAGCTGCCTGTGAGGAGATACGGAACAGCAAGAAATTCTCTAAGATCCTTGAGCTAATTTTATTGCTGGGCAACTATATGAACTCGGGCTCAAAGAACGAAGCTGCCTTCGGTTTTGAAATATCCTATTTGACCAAATTGAGCAATACCAAGGATACAGACAATAAGCAAACATTGCTGCACTACCTGGCCGATTTGGTGGAGAAAAAGTTTCCCGATGCGCTCAACTTCTACGACGATCTGTCGCATGTTAATAAAGCTTCGCGTGTCAACATGGATGCCATACAAAAGGCAATGCGACAAATGAACTCGGCCGTCAAGAATCTAGAAACCGATTTGCAGAACAACAAAGTGCCGCAATGCGATGATGACAAGTTCTGTGAAGTAATGGGCAAATTTGCTACAGACTGTCGCCAGCAAGTGGATGTGTTGGGTAAGTGAAGTGGCATCAGTTCCTTAAGAGTTTATATTCTAAAACAGTTTTGCTTTTTTTTTTTTAGGTAAAATGCAAGTGCAAATGGAAAAGTTATTCAAAGACCTGAGCGAATATTATGCATTCGATCCTAGCAAATATACGATGGAAGAGTTCTTTGGCGATATTAAGACGTTCAAGGATGCCTTCCAGGCGGCCTACAACGATAATGTACGCATACGCGAAGAGCTAGAGAAGAAGCGACGCATGCAGGAGGCACGCGAACAATCCCAGCGCGAGCAAATGGAGCGACAGCAGCGCAAGAACGCCGTTGTCGACATGGATGCGGCACAGGCGCAGGAGGGCGTCATGGACAGTCTGTTGGAGGCATTGCAAACAGGCTCCGCTTTCGGGCAACGCAATCGACAGCCAAGGCGACAGCGACCCGCTGGTGCTGAGAGGCGAGCTCAATTGAGCCGCAGTCGATCGCGAACGCGTATCACCAACGGGCAATTGATGACCCGCGAGATGATACTAAACGAGGTGCTGGGCTCAGCGTAGTGTATGTGTGTGTGTGAGCTTTCGTGCTCCCTGTGTACATATATAAATAGACATACATATTCTATATATATATATATACTATAGTGCTTAGAGATTAAAAATGGGTAAAGTTGTGCTGCCTTGTGTATGTTTGAAATGGAGCTAAGTGAATCTGAATCTGAAGCCAGCCTAATATAACTCAACGCCAGCAAAATGCTAAGACAATCAACAAGAACATAATACATCCATATATTTTTGATACGATTTTTATCATGCCTGCGCTGTATTTAAACAAGTTTAGTCAAAACAAAAAATACTTTTTTCTTATGGCTCTTTTGATTCCTTTTTTTTAATAATAATTTTTATTATTGTTGTCAATTTGTTGTGCACATCGTTTTCGAGGCACTAAAACCTTACGAACTATCTTAACATTATATTGAAATCCTTTATGTATTTACTTTTGATTTTAAGTCGCATTTTAATTCAATATATCTTTTAAACTTGTTTTACTATTCTATTGTTTATTTATCAAACATTTGCAAACTTTAATCGTATTTATACTATATAGAAACTTTAATATACGAACTGATCAATTCAAAAAATGTTTCTTTGTAACTATATAACTTTTTGTATAATTTAGGAATAAAATTCCCCAAAATGCTAACAACAACGAAAATATAATCGACAAACATTAATTATTTGGGTTTATTTTTTTCAACAACAAATATTTTAAATTGTTTTATTACAAAAATGTTTAAGCACATCGCAAAAATGCACTTCCCAAACCCCCCGCCGATCAGGCAAAATCGAAGGGGCAGGGGCAAGTTGGGAAGGATGGCAATAAAACCTCTTCAATAAAAAACGAAAATAAAAAACAAAAAACAGAAAGAATAAAAATAAACTCGACAATCCAATCAAGCATCAAGTCATATAAGTCTGGCGACGGCCAAAAGGTAGATTCACTAAAATACTAGATTAAAGCTAAATTTAATACAGTGATCTCGAGAGTTGGAAATTTCTTTTGGAAATTTTTGAAGATTATTGATAGGTAAATTCGTAGTAATTCAAAGGAAACTAATAAAATATTTACTACTTATTTTTCATTATTGAAATTTAAAATTGGAACAAATTTTTTAAGCTTTATAAAATTTGTACACAAAAAAAAACTACAGTTAATTTAAAGTTCGATGTGATCAAACCGTTTCTACTTACTATTAACTACTGTACTATATGATATATGAAAAGGCAACTACAGGCAAACCTGAATAGAGTGAACACTGGATAGACAGAGCATTGACAAGTGTGAACAACCAAAACCTTTCTAGTATGAATACTTTACAAGTTTTAGTAAACAAAACCAAAAAATTAAAATTTTTTGAAAGCTGTTTGTAATTCACGTGTTTTTTTGGCATTTTTAGAAATTATACATATTATATTATTATATTATATTATAAATTATACATATTATAAAAAGTTTTTATTTATATTGAAAATATGAATGGAAAAGTTTTTTAATACATTTTAACGTAAATGGATTTTATTTTTTTGAAAGTACATATATGAATAAAACCTACAATCTAAATGATTTGTTTAACTACGTTTTATTCTTATATATCAATTTATTAACAAATTTAATAACCAGGATAGTGTCCAAAACTTACAAAAATTTAATTTCTTCTTGTTCACACTATCCAGGTTTGCCTGTATTTCTTTACATAAATATACATTCAACATTTAAACATTGATGCAACTTTATAACTGATTTGTGGCGCTGTGCTTTTCTCTTTATGGACTTATAAACATAATTGCATTTTAAAACATTTTTTTCAAGACGTTTTATTTTTTGGTAATAGCCCTGGTCATATTCTAATTTATGGCCAACAGAAGTGACTCATAATAGTAAAACCAGGCACTAAATGCATTGAAGGGTTTATTTGTTTTGGATGAATTGAATTGATTTTCATGCTGTTGGCCAACTCTTAGCAGTTAAAAGAATGTTGTCGCCACAGCATAGCTTTTGGTTGAGGCACGAGCAGATTGTGCCCCTAATGACTTCCAGGTAAGCACGCAAACACAAATATAGGGTTCTGTTACGTGACAGGCAGGCTGCGCGACAAAAAAAAAAAGAAAGATGTAAAAGATGAAAATGCTTCATCCTTCCACGAAGCAAATTCCTGCGAAGGGCTGCGCGAAAAAAAACGCGATCTAGGATAAATGGGCTGCAACCACTTTAATGGTAGTGCGAACTTTATGGACGGCACCTACTGCCACTCTATACGCCTTGTTTGTTGTCCTTTTGCGATCCGTTGCTGCTGCTGATCATAAAACTTTTGTTCGCTTTTGGCCCAACAATTGTTTTACAATGTTTTGTTTTTGGGCATTAAGGGGTTTTTTGTTTGGACAGCCGCTATGCACAGTTTTTGTTAATAAGTGCAATTTAAGTGTGGGACAACTGCTGCTGCTGCTTTTACTTTTACGTTTTCTTTTTCATCTTCATCTGCTCCTTGATCGATTTGCCTGTGTGTGTTTGTGTTTTTGTTCATTGTTTCAAAATGAATGCATTTTTAAAACGATCAATGAATACGCTTTTTAACTAATCTGGTCAACAGAATTCTTGGAAGTTAAAAGTAAAAAGTCCTCAGAGATTACTCAATCGGCTTAATCAAACTTTTTTATGAATTATAAAATACTTGTACGTTACTTTTTTGCCTTTATACAACAACACTTTAAATAAAACTTAAACTAATAAAAGTTATATTTTATATTAAACAATTACAACTCAATTCTCATCCAATTTTAACTTTGATTTATGGCCAATTCATAATACGTAAACATACATTATATCACTTATGATGTAATTAGCGGTTTTGTTATAGAAATGCTTCGAACAAAGCTAAAAAAAAAAAATCAAACATGAAAAGCAAAAAAAATCCTAACAACAAATTGTTGATTGGCACTTTGAAAATATAGCCAAAGGCTCAATGAAAATTGTACGCCACATAGCAGATATGGGAATATAATAAATGGAAATCTGTAGTTATGGCACTACAAACATGTTTTTACAGCCACTAATTGCATAATGCGCACTCGCATGAAATTACTTAATTAGGCAATATTAGTTTATACTACAAATCGAAGCAGTCATAAAGGAAAAGACCCCTTTTCTTGTACGCCTAAAACCAAAACAGAAAAAATACTAATACTACCTGTGCACACCACGCCAAGCCCAGGTTTCGGTCTCGTAAAAGGGGCGGCGCTACCTGCTAGGCCATCCATAACGTTAACGTGCACAAGAGCGAGACAGTGGCGGGTGGCATACAAAGAGCGTGAAAGCAAGAAACATAAGCCATCTTGAATTTCAAACTCGCAACGGAAATGAGGGTTAGAAGTATGCCTACACTGTGTGTGAAAGCGAGACGACTAGATAGTTGCCTGCGACACTCCTGCCTCATATAATTTTTGGCTTTCAGTTGTTTTTTTTATCAGTGCTCAACGTTGTTCGTTGCTTTCAGTACGTTTTCGACTGCGGTTAATGTCGCAACAAGCCAGCGCAACGGCAGTGGAATAAGCTAAAAGAAAACTACTTAAAGAATAAAGCGAGTGTGTTCAATGCAATTTTTAAATACCAATAACAATCAGGCGTTAAATCGATAACCGATCTATCGCGGCTGAACACCAATACAAACATCAAATCAAAGCTTGTGCGTGTGTGTGTGCAAAAGATCGCAAAACAAGAAGGAATCCAGAATAGTCGGTATAATGTGCTTTTACTATGCAAAATTAGACAATTAACAAAAATAATAATTCGTGAAACGCAGAGTGCAAAATAAAAAGCAAGCAGAGACTTAGAAAAAGCTTGCCTTAACCTCACACACGACGATCAGAAGTTAAAAACACAAAAGAAAAACCAATTATGGTTTCCCACTACTATAATATGCCGTATTCGCAAAAACATAGCGCCAATTTGGCTTATGCATCGGCAGCAGCGGGCCAACCATGGAACTGGCCCACAAACTATCATACACAACCCAATCATCAGTTTCTCGGCGATGTGGACTCCCCCCATGCTGCCCATCATGCCGCAGCTGCCCATCAGATGTATTACAATCCGCATCTGTATGCGGCTGCAGAATGGCATTCACCTGCTTCCAATTCGGCTGCAGCAGCAGCTGTGGCAGCAGCAGCAGCTAATGATAACTTTGTGCAACAGCAACACCAGCAGCAGCAACAATCCAACGGTGTACCAACATCGGCCCATCAATTGATGCATCAACATCAGCATCAGCATCATGCGCATCTAAATGGCGGCGGTTCAAGCAGCTCTGCCAGTTCGGGCAGCAGCAGCTCTGCTCCCGTTGTGGGTGCTACGCAGCTGAACGAATCCAGTGGTTCCGATCCCGTTGCTATTGCTCAGGCACATCAGCAACAACAGCAACAACAACAGCAGCAACAACATATTGCCGAGGGCCTGCCATCGCCACCGATAACTGTTTCGGGCAGTGAGATATCGAGTCCGGGTGCTCCCAACTCTGCCTCGTCGCCGCATCATTTGGGCCATCACTTGAGCAATAACAACAACAACAGTCCATCAACGCACAACAATAACAACAACAGCATTACGTCAAATAACAACAACAACAACAATGCCCATCGAACATCGCCAGCGAAAGCTCAATATTACGATTGGATGAAGAAACCATCATATCCAGCGCAACCACAGCCGGGTAAGTTTTCAAGCTGTTCTGTTTTAATTTAAGAAAGCAAAAAGTTGTTGGCCAGAGATTAAATAATAATAATTTGTACATATAAAGCAGTCGGCTCTCCTGCGCCTGATATTTTTCATCTCAAGCCAAGCTCAAAGCTTCCCCAGCTTCACGTTGTTGTGATTCGAATTCGAGTTCGAATTTAGTCACCTTTTGTTTTTTTTTTTGGGTTTCTCCCGCATCCGCAACGAGCACTGACTCGAAACAGTCTCTTCTTTGTCTTCCTCGCAAAGGCAAAGCTCGTGCTGTTCGCGCTTCACAAAAAAAGCAAAGAAAAAGAAACACAAAATACAAAAACATAATTTTATAACTAACCATAAGCAATTTGCTTGCATTGAGCGCGCTGCAAAGAGCCATTAGGATCATAAAAATCAAATGTTTGTCTTCATTTTACGGCATACACATCGCCTTGATTTATGCCACAGGCTCGACTAAACCAGCAGTCGTTGCCTGAAACTTGTCGACTCTGTTGACTAATTTCGTGTCATAAATCAATTTAACTATAAAAAATAAAAATATAAAAATCAATGGGGTTGATCAATTCTACAAGTTTCTAATGAAAAATGCAAATAGAACCAAAGCCAACAAAAGCATGCTCTCTCACAACAATTAGCGGCTCGAGAAGTGTTTGCTATAAGTTTGTGTGTTTGTAGGTTTGAGTTGAAATGCAGCGAAGCGAATCCATTAAAATGAATGAATACTAAAATTGGGATACTGATCAATTGAGTCATTGTTGAAGGCTTTGCGCGCTCACTTCAATCTGGCAATGCAAGTCTTCTCTTTTTGTGCCACGCTCTCGCATCAAAGGTGAAAAGCTCCAAGTCTGTCATTTAAATGTTTTGTTTCGATCTCTTTATTTCTGTTCACCATTGCACAATAGCACAGCATTAACATTTACAGCAATGCAAATAACCAATGCATACTCACGACACCGTCGCACACACAAGCAAATACACTCATGCATAAACACGTGCGCAAGCGCTCACAATTTATGACCCCATGGCGCATTTCAAGTTGACGACGTTCGATATCGACGATATCCATTAAGCCCATAAAATCAGTTGGTATGCAATTAACGTTTATGGCACCGCCGTTGTTCATTTAAATCCTTTAACGGGTCAAGACGACAAATTAAGATTAGTTTTATTTAGCAGTTTTATTTATTATTCTTATAAATAATATAAAACAATATCACATTTTGTTGCATTTGAAGCGCCATGATTCCTAAGTTCAAATACTTTCTTACTATGGGTGTGGCAATAAAGTGTTTGTTTTGCAAGAATTGGTTATTTGATGTTCGTGTTGTTGTTGGATGTACTTTTGTTTCAATAGCGATTAGATTAGCGACTAGCAGTCTGTGGAATGGGAGAGCTTTTTGGTGAAATCGACGGCTGCCTGTCAATTGTCGAGGTGGATTCTATTCTAGTATGATGTGCGGCATTATGCTGCTCCAATAATTTTATTTCTTCTCTTATCAAAACGTGTTCGTTATCTTTAACCCATGGATTGATAACAGCTATGCCGCTTGAGGCGTATTGATTAAAACAATACAATAGCCAATAAACCAATAAAAATTAGTTTTACTTCCAATAAAAACTAAATAGCGACGTTTATAACCAAATCTTTCCAATCATTATTAACGCAAAAAAAAAATGTAAGAAACCTAAACTTAACAATGATAAGGCTAAAATTGGCTAAGGGCCTGGTACGGGGTGGGGTGCGTGCAAGGGGACTGAGTGGGGTTCAACATGTCTTTATGCCTCATTTGCTCTAATGCCACATGACACATTCAGATTTAATATGTCAATATGCACAAAATTTATGAATTCCACATGAAAAGAGAGGGGCAGACAAAAAGAGAGAGAGAGAGAGAGCGTACTACATATCTATAGTACTTCATGTTGCATAGATGTGTGTTGCCCCAATGTCTGGCCCCAAAAAAAAAGTAGAAACAAACTTAGGTTTGATGTTACGATACAGTAATTACTCGAAAAATATAAAATACTTGCTTTCGAGCTTAAATCTTAAAAGTTCAAGGTAAAAATTCTCGTTAATTTTTATAAAATTTCATTTTCTGTGTAAAAATTTAGAAAAAGCTAATAAAAAAGCTTATTTATTGTTTAAAGAATAAAAAATGTTTACAGCAATACCTTTTATCGAGTAACCACTGTAGTCTTTCGTTAGTATACTATTAGATATGCCTGAAACATAGACGTGCCTTGTTTGGTTGCATGATAAGCCATTAAAAAATGGCCACTAGGCACAAGCTGTATGCAGTCAACGCTACATTCTCGTCGATGTCGATGTTGCTGCCTTTCGATCGTTATCAGTGCTATCAATATTTGGTTGTTGTTTTTTTTTTTGTGTTTAGTGCGCATTGCCGTCAGCAGTCAGTTTGTCGTTGTGTCAAAATGAAGTCGACAGTTGTTGTTGCTTTAGTTGATGTTTTTTGTTGATTATTAGTTCATCATCATCACCATCATCATAGCCAGAGCGACATTGCGTCTGACAAATGCTTTCCCATGATTGACATGCCAGGATTAGCCTCTCTCTCTCTATCTGTCTCTCTTTTACTTTAACACTCCTGCCATTCACACATAACATTTACTTTGGGTTTAGTTGTTTAAATATGGTTTGTGCCCTGGTTATTTGTATTGTACAATTGATATTGGTAATAACTGAAATTTGTTGACGAAAAGCCCTTACACATTTATTCTACTATTTGCTATAAGTTGTTGAACATTCGAGTTTGTACCAACAAACATCGCTCAAGCGCCATGGATTTGGAAGCTTTGCGAGCATTAAGTAAAGGCAAAGAGAATAGAATTATAAGAGTGGGCAATTGACAAGAACAGCTATTGATGCTAGTTGCCCACTCTTATGATTATATTCTCTTTGCCCAAGAAGCAAAGCTCTTCATGTCAATTGCCAAATCTTATGTTTATATTCTCTTTGCTAAAGGAAAACATTTAAACAAACTTAAGAAAGAAAAAAAAGTACAAAACTTGTGATTAAATATAATTAGCTGTAAAAAGGATTAATCTATAACTTAAGATCATTTATGTCTTGCCGTATCACCTAATCGACAAAAAAAAGTGTAAACATTTATTTCAAAAAACCATTATTTCTCCTGAGCCATAAACAAAAATTGGTGACACAAAAATTCGATTGTCAATCAAAATATTGTTTATATGACAAATGAAACATACTTTTTTTTAACGTTTTTTTCGATATGTCAACGGGCATAATTCCACTGATTGACTGACAGTGTTGAGAAACGTGTCACATTTTCTATGAAAATAGAGCATGAGAAACGTTTTTCAAAATGTGTGTGTTTATGGCCAAGATTTGCTAGAGTCCAGCAATTTGGCTAATATAAAAAACAAACAAAACACATATACGCCATATATATTGTGGGCGCAAGCAATTGCCCCGTTAATCGCTTAACAATACAATAAAGTAGCAATAATTATAAAAAACTAAAATTTAATGCATCAGAATAGAGAATAATATTGCCTAGGAGTTCGTCTACCTACAATGAACAAATAAATATTGTATATGGTGCAATAGATTTCGGATTTTAATGCCACTTAAAATAATTATGATGATGATTATTAGGCCAAACTGAGATTTGCTTTTTTTTTTTTACTGATTTAAGGCATATTAAATATCAGTTCAACTACAATTTTCCCTTTCATTATTTGCTTAAACAAAATGTTTTTGTATCTTGTGGTTCTTGCATCAGTTTGCATCTTTGTAAGCGTGCTGCTGTTTATCTTGTGCCTCAAAGATTATTCAAATATTGTTGCACGTTGACCCAACGCATTTAACCTACTGAGATAAGCCTAAGGAATAAGCAGAAGAAGTCGAGCGAGTAGAAAATTTATAGTTCACACCATAATACGGAGGAAGTGTGTGTAAACAACAACAACAACAGAACGAACAGACACTAAAATTTATTGCATATGATTTTGTTTAATATTTTTATGATGAAGCGCAAATTATCAATAATGGTGTTGGCCGGTCTTAAAAGACTTATGAAAAATCTGATTGTGCAGAGGAAGCGTCAATCAGTTTTGTTTAACTTTTTATAAAAGTCGAGAAAGAATTCGAAAAGAATTACTAAATAGGCATTTTTATAAGATCTGAAATGTTTTTTTTTATCGATTTCTAAAAGCAAACATTGGGCATTCTTTTTCTTATCGATTTCTAAAAGAAAACTTTTGGCATTCTTTTTCTTATCGATTACTTAAGGAAACTTTGGGAATTCTTTTTCTTAAAACTATAATATTCCTCAATATCCTTACATAACTTTTTCTGTTATTAACATTAACTAATAATTCTTATCACAGAACTGTGCAGCACACCCATCTTAGAGGACTTTACCGATTTACTGGAAGCAGGTGGTACGAACTCTAATTTAATGTGCTTGATTTATATTTTAAACTTTCTTAGTCAAATTTTCTGTTGGTTAGTTGCTTGCCGTTAATGTTCCTTTCTACTTCTTCTTTCTCTTCATTTTGTTGAGCTTGCATGCGCTGCTCATAAATAAGCTTTTGAAGTCGTATATCGTGTATTGTATATCGTATATATACTGCGATACGATAGCATTTGTATATAGGCGATTGTAAAATGTTTATTGCATGGCCCACAGTCTCGCATTCAAAATAATTAACGTAAATTTGAAAATAATTTTGTGGTTTTTTTTTTTGGCCTGGCTCTGAATTTATGGCTTTAATGGCGACTTCGACTGCGAACAGTCAAATTGTTGGCCAATGTAGCTGCCATTTTCTAAGCACTCCTCTCTCACTCTCTCGCTCTCTCTCTATCTTTTTTACTCACTCAGTCACTCGTTCATTAATGGGGGAACCGCTTGCCAATGGCGTGTTTTTTGTTGTTGGCCATATCCTCTGTGCTCCGCCTTTGCTTTTAAGCTGGCTCGTTTTTTTTTTTATTTTTGCGTGCCACATTTGACTGCGGCTGCGGCACGTAGAAGAGGCATTTGTTTTGTGCCGCCGCCGCTGCACGCGATCTGATAATATTTTCTTTTTTTCATTTTTTTTTTATATATATTTTTTGCCTTTGCCTCCTTTGGCATTTATAATGCTGCGTGCCGGGGCGCGCTTTGCCTTCGCAGTGGAGAGTGGAGAGAGCGTGTGTGGAGAGGAGTGGAGAGTTGGGCTTGGAATCAACGGATGTATATTAATGTTTTTTGAAGGCGTTGTACTTTTTGCATATATACATACATATGTATGTTTGCATGTATGTGTGCATGACATACGCTCATAAAGTGTATTTCCATGTCGCATGTTTCCACTTTGATGTGCGCCATTTTGAATTTCTTTTACATTTCGGTTTGTGTGTTTGCGTGTGTGAAAGAGTTATTTATTGATGCGCCGCGTATAGCATTAGTGGAACTTTAATTAAGTTTAATGGAAACTATACAGCTGATCTTATTTTCGCTGGTAACGAACATTAAAGACGGCTTTATTTTTATATCTGCATGTTATATTTCTTTAAACAAAGCATAGAATCTTAAAAATTTTATAGTTGTTGGAAAATAATCATAGCCAATGTTTTCCAATGACTTATTTAAAAAGAATGCCAATCGCCGTCGGAGCTTTTGCTTTTAATTGTGTGTACCTAAAATACTTAATAAAATACCGACAATCAACTCGACTTATACGACAACTTAACCCACAGTATATACAAATATAAATATAAATCACCTCTTGTATTGATTTATATCCTCCTTTAACCCTCTCCCCTTTTGCAAATGATGCGTCTGGTCGCAAAGGTGGTAAATTACCAACCGGGATGCAAAAGGCAAAATGGCAAAAGAAGAAAGAAAAGGAAAAATAAAATAAACGTCAAATCGAATCAAATGATTTTATGATGTAATTTGAGCTAATATTTACGATATAACAGCATCTAAAACAGCAGCAAAATGCCAAATAAATGTTATTGTTATATTGTCGCTTGGGTGGAAGAGAGCTTTCTGCTTGTTATTGTTGTTGTTGTCTCTGCTCTGCTACATTTATGATGCTCGCATTTCACTCGCGCTCTCACTTGCTCTCTCGCTCGCTCACTCTCCCTTTTCCACTAACAAGCGCAAAAATATTTGCTCAACTTTAAGTTGAGATTCAGAACAAATTGTTGAGTGTTGGAAAAGTCAAGTGTGGCTGCTGCTGCTGCTGCTGCTGCCAGTATTGTGTGCTGCAATGTCCCACGAGTGCAATAACTGAAATTGCTGCTGAGCGGCAGGACAAGTATAGAATAGGAGGGAGGATTGTTGTATGTGCAAGCTTGCCAGAAACTTTTGACCCAAACGAAAAAGCTTTAATTTCGAAATTTAAATAGAAACACCAAAATAGAGAGGGTGTGAGTGATATCAAGAGAGTGGCGTCAGTCTGTGTGCAGGTAATAAATGTCTCCCAATAGATTTGTTCACCACAAACAAGCACTCATCGAGTTGATTTTTATTCCTGCTCTACGTGTACTACTATTTGTCCACACCGATAAAGATGTGACAAATTAACGCCCAGCATGCGGCAAGCCACAGTGGGCAACAACTACCACCACCAACTGTACCATAACTAACCGCAACAGTTAAACTGTAACTGTAACTGTAACCTTGGACTTTGGTTCTCCTGCTCTCGCTCTCTCATGCGCTCAGTCTGTGATTTGTCCACTGGGAACTGGGCAAATAATTGCCGCAATCTTATGGTTTTCTGTCCGGCAATTTTGGCAACAGCTGTTGAAAAAAATAAAAAAAAAATAAACGTTACATGTTTATTTATGCATTGACAGTGGCTACCATGAAAATTGGGAGGTATTACTAATTGGTAAGGCATTTCAATTTATAGTAATAATAGAAAAACACTAAAAGTATGATTCTAAAATTACAATTTCAAATCGACAAGTCATTTATGGTTTATGTTGCGCTCCCATTTTTCTAATGCTTCATTTTCCACTCACGCCCCGATTCAATATTTAATAATCGCATGCGCTATAAAAAAATCCTAAAGCCTACCTAACCCTATTGCCAATTGGTATTTGCACAATTTTCCTTTGTCGGCAACATACTAGATATACCGAGAAGATACAGCAAACACAAATGAGTACTCCAACACAATAAGCCATAAACCATTCGATTGTTTGAGTTTGTGAATTATTACACTGAGATATATGAATATTGTATTGATAAGGTCAGGGGCGCAACAGGAGCAAGTGTTTTATTGACCAACTATTTGTTATATATGTATACATCGTTAAGACATTTGGTTCAAAGTCGAATTTTATAGTCGTGCAAAAATGGAAGACATATTTAAAAAGAGATTAGAATTTTTATATGGCAATGACAAGTTTTTTATAACATTTGTGCTCAGTGTAACGTAGTGCAACCCAAGTGAATGAAATTATATATACTATCTATAGGTACTTTGCTAACTGTAGACTCATGTGTAGCACACACTCGATGTTCAACAAATAGCTATTAAAGCTTATCAATAACTTCAATTCCCTTCAGAGAACCCAACGATGTTACTCCTTTTATGCGTTTTTCAGTTTCTCCCTGTTGTTGTTGATAGAGACCTCAACTGGGATTAGGGAGGTGCGTGTGCATTTGAACTATGCCGCTATGTCGCCGTGCCGATGAAACGATAGGAAAAACCTAAACACAATAATATTGCTACGCAATGTCAACTAATCCATCATTATGTTACGATACAGTACTCCCTCCATAACTATAACTTACAATTACAAATCATTGTCACACCCGTTTGCTTATTTTAAAATGCTTACTGATACACCCTAACCAACAGCGCCCGTTCAAAAAAGAAAGAACAAAACAAAAAAAAAAAACAATCTGCCCCAGTGACAAAGTCATAAAAAAAATGTCACACCTTTTGCATTTCAGCAAAGCTCATGCAGCATTTTATTTAATTACGAATAAATAAATTTATTTGTACTTTTTAAGTCTTTGCGTGCCACAAAAGAATACATTAGATTGCATAATTGTATTTTATACCCTTTGCAGAAAGTTTTATGAATTTTGCCATGAAGCAGGCTTGTTAGAACTATGAAGAGTATTTAGTATTCAGTTTTATTATTTGCAAATATGACTTTAGATTTGATTTACATGTATTTTGTTCTTGTGGCATTTGGGGCTTTCGACTATTGAATTATGATCTGTTATATCTTATCAAAGGAGACGAAACAAGATCCATTTGTATCTAAGTCTATTTGCCCAGACTGTGAGACTCGCTTAGCTCTTGGTCCACATTTATTCGGCGTGTGTAGGTGTGTGTGTGTGTGCAGATAATAAAACACTCACGCGTATGGGCTAGTAACTTTATAGTTTTATATATGGGTATATATACACAATGTTTTTATTGGATTATGGCCGTGAAGGTCAGATGTACACAAAATCCAGCCCCAATGCGGTTTCTGCTCCACATTGTAACGTGGTCTAAATAATGTTGGTTTTGTTAAACAATGCGGTGTGAGAAGTTTTGGTACTGAAAGTAAATCGAAGAACGTTACAAAAAGAATTTTGAATAGTGTTGGGTAACTACAAAATTCAAAAAGCTTTATAGTTTAGCTGAGCTTTTTCTTATTTGCTATTATTATTTAATCTAAATTTAACTATTTTTACTTAATGAATAAATATTTTTAAGTTTTTGGCGTAATTTACACAAGTTAATCCAACTTGATGATTGTGCCATTTTTTTTTTCCTTCTTTCCTTTAAATTATGACAAATATTTGAGCAGTTTCTCAAGTTTTTGCCAAGTTTTCTAAGTCTGTCTAAACAAGTCTGTTGGCTTATCAGCATTAGGCGAGTTAGGGTATTAAAGCACACCAACTACGCCTACTTATCAGCAGCAAAAGTTAGCCAAGTTGGAAAAGAAAAAACGCGATTCGAAAACTAAAACTACTCAACTAAAATTGCAAACACAGAAAGATAGAAAGAGAGAGAATGACTTAAGATTTGAGATTTATAATTGGGCACAGAGACTCTTGGCTGTTAGATGATATTTAGATTAAAAAACGTGTGTAGATTTTAGCCTGGAATAAAGGCTTTAAGTTTGTTTTTATATGACGATTGCCACATTTGACTAAATAAACAACAATTTTGTGCTTGTTGTTGTTGTTGATGATGAACCAGCGATTGTTATAAATTCATGTCTAAACAAAAGTGTAAAAAATAAATATAGCTGCGAGTGCGACAAATAGATAAGCCGCGGGACGAGCCAAGCAAATGGGTTGCAAGTATTTTTTGTACATTTTTTTTTGTATTTTGCCCAAGTTTTGAAATTTTTACACAATATTACAGCAGAAAAAAAATCAACAACTTTAATTTTCATATATTTTTAGTTTTTTTTTTACTACTATATCATATCATATATCATTTGAAGGCGTAGAGCATTTTTAAGGTCTTTAACACCTACACCATCTTTACCTCTCTCTCGTTCTCTTCCCTACCCTCCCCCACCCCAACCCAACATTTATTATCTGCTTGAACTTATCATCTGTGAAAATATTTGTATGTTTGTTTGCTTGTTTGCTCGATTTTAATTGTGCTTAACGTTTTCTACATAGAAGAAGAAGAAGAAGAAAGAAAAGAATTAGAGCAAAATCCCAACCAAAATGTAGACTAATGTTTGCATAACGTTCTTGTGAGTTTTTTCCTAGACGCTCTCTGCTCTCTCTCTCTCTCTCTCTCTCTGTCTCTCTCTCTCTCTATCCCTCTCTCTCTCTCTTTCTGTATGTTTATCATGTGGGCAACTATGTGAATGTATATGTATTTAGCATGACATGTTCCCGTGGCCTTTTTCATGCCTTTCGTCATTTTTATTTGAATTTTGATTGAATTAATTGCGCAGCACAAAAGCGCCACACATTTTTGGCCAGCTCATCTTCTTCTTCCTCTTCTAACTGGCTAAGGTGTCTTTGGCGGCGCCCCAAAGGCCGTGTCGGTTCAAAATTTTGATGTTTACACCGCATTGGTTGGACAACTTTCATATCATTTTGCTTTTTATGGCCTATCTTAATTCAAATATTGTCGGCTTGTTATTGTATGTACGACAAGCAAACGAGCGATGAAGATGGGCAGAGATCCACAGAGATCTCAAGCACTTGGAAATTAAGTTGAGTTGTTTGCTTAAAACTGACTGACTGACTGACTAAATGACTCATTGACGAACGCAGTCTGTCACTCACTCACGATTGTGCCCAGAGCTGAGTGACTGTAGGGAAGAATTAATATTAATTTTACAAAATGAAATAAGTAGAAAAATTCTTAAGAATTTAATATTCAAAATTTAGTTTTTTTCTTTAAATTTTTTATAAATTGATTTTTATAATACAAATTTTTTTCGACGTTTTTTTCTCGGCATGATTTTGAACGTCCAAAAAATTACTATGTATTTTGAATTTTTTTTTTTTTTGGGATTTTTTAAAAAACTTTTTTCAATCTATTATGTTTCTATTCCTTATATTTTTGTTAGAGAAAAGTTTTTTTTAAGCATGAAAAATTTTATTAAAAATATTTAAAGCATGATTTAATGTTTATGTAGTAAATTGCTTTCATCATAATTGAATCTTAAACTAATAAAAAATTTTGTTTTTATTTATTTATGCTGCAGGCAAAACGCGCACCAAGGATAAATATCGTGTGGTTTATACAGATTTCCAGCGTTTGGAATTGGAAAAGGAATATTGCACATCGCGTTACATAACGATTCGACGCAAAAGTGAATTGGCGCAATCGCTATCGCTGTCGGAGCGCCAAGTGAAGATTTGGTTCCAGAATCGTCGCGCCAAGGAACGCAAACAGAACAAGAAGGGCAGCGATCCGAATATAATGGGCGGAGTCCATCAAACGGATTACAGTCAACTGATTGATGCAAAGACGAAACTGGAGCCGGGGCTACATTTGCAGCATACGTTGCACTCAATGAATCCGATGGCTGCCATGAATTTACCTGCCATGCGCTTGCATCCACATTTAGCGGCACACAGTCATTCGCTGGCAGCGGCAGCGGCACATTCGCATCTGCAACAGCAACATAGTGCGGCACAAATGTCTGCCGCAGCTGTGGGCGTTGGCACGCTATCGATGTGACATGGTGATTATCATGGCGGCGGAGTAGACATTGGGTATCCCAATCAAAATCACAATACCAGCAACAGCAGCAGCAACACCAGCAGCAGCAACAGCAACAACTGCATGTTGCAGCAACAGTTAGCCAGCGGCGTCAACTTTGTGGCGTGTCCAAGTGATCTAGCGGTGGATTTGGCTTAAGATTCAAACATTTAGCGGGAATGGAAGGGAAGGTGGAGCTGTAACAGTTAGACTGTTTGTGTTGCTGTTGTTGTCAGCGGGCGCCATTTGAATATTGCACGTTGTTAATTTTTGTGATTGTATATTCTGGGTGTTAAACGCTGCTTCAGCTGCTTCCCTTCCTAAAAAAACAACAAAAAAACAAAACAAATAACAATACACCTTTAAATGTAAAGTTCATGTAAAATGTATGTTTTATTAAATCTAACTATAACTATATATGTTTTTGTCTATATGTAACTTGTAAAAGAAAAGAAAACTTTAAAATAATTTAATTAATATGCCTTAAAGAAAAGACAAGAAACAAAACAACTTTTAAAATTTGGTGCAATTTGATTACACACAAACAAACACACACACACATGTAAATATGTATCACAATAACAACAACAATGAAAACACAAAATTTTTAACGTTTATTACTTTAATGCTGTAATAACAATTAGTTAGCTAGTTTTTTTATAGAATAAATTCAACCTAATATTAATGTAAATGAAAGCAACAATCAAAAGACACACAAAATACACACATAAACGCAACAACAAATTATATAATAATTCATAAACATAAGTTTATATTCATAGAGTTGCGCCCACATATCAAAAACGAACAACTTTTAAAGCACACGTGCATCTAATTTAATATTTAGTTAAATTATCGCAAACAATTAATTTATGTAAAAATCCATGTGCTATTTGAATTACAAAAAAATAAAAAACAAAAAAAAAAAAACAAATACTTTTGTGGTATTATGTATTTTGGCTCATAATATTTAAAATTTACATTTACAACAAAGCAGCTGTTATGCTCCACCTACCAAGTAAAGCAGAGCTGTCAATTTTATTTCACTTTGCCTACGCCTTCTCTGCCGTCAATCGCCATTAAGGCTCTCAGTCGCTATTGCTTGCTCTGTTGCACTAACAGCTAAGTGGTGTCCCCGGGTTGATTGTAAAGTGTTGTTTGTGTGTGTTGGCGTTGATGCGAGCAAAGCTTCAGTCAAATGCAAAAGGTCAGTTGATTTGCACTCAGTTGTTAATTGTTTTGAACTTTAACTCAACTTTCTGATCGCAAGCAATCTGCAGCTTTGAGTGTTTTTCCACTCGCTGTAGTATCGCTACTCGTAGCTAAGCTTTCATGCGCTCTTATATCAACAGCTTGATTTGCTTAAATTGCATTGTCCGCAATCGAGCTGAAACTTTTCCATAGCTCGAAATCTTTCTCTCACTTCGATTGATTTACGATGTTAACTTTCCGATTTATTGATCGCTGCCAATTAATACATAGTTGTATTTGAAACGAGTCTTTACTCGAAACTACCGTCAAAAGAGTCAAGAGTCGCAGGGCGAGGATGAGACAAAAATGTAAAAGTCAAACACATAAATATATAACGAAAAGAATTAAAAATTTTTCACAGCAATAAATGCATAAAAGTCAAATACATACATATATGCCGATGTGTTATAAAATTTATATTCGTTGGATGCTGTCAGCCAGAAGGCTATTGTCGTCACTAATAGAGACATACCGAAAAGGCAGACAAGAGTACAGAAACTTCGAATTTCGAACGTACGTTACATTTCGGCCAGCCATAAACTTTTATGGGACTCAAAAGAAGACGACGACGGAGACGAAGACGAAGACGACAATGGCGCAGCTGTAAGCAGAAGTTACGATGATTGGACGTTATACAAGCTGGTCGGTATTTTGGTATCTGATATATCCTCTAGGGGTTCTGGCAATCCAATGGGTGCCAATTAAGACAGCCGCCATTATATCATAAAACTTTTCTCCGTTTTTGTGAGCGATCTTAAAAAGATCATTCATACATTTTATGGGGGGCTGCCTGCCTGCCAACTGCATTTCTTATTCTCTATATTCAGTCAAAGAGCGATCATAAATCACTTGGAATGCATTTGTTCGCTTCTCTCGCTCTCTCACTCTCTTTTTATACGTTTTTGAGGATGTCACAAAATGGCGCGAATGTTGCATAAGCTGTGAATTCTCAATAATTCCCAAAAACCAAAAAAATGTGCAACTTTATGTGTAATGCAGTAGCTAAACCCGAAACAAATTAAATGTCGGCAAAAGTCAAACATGCTATATTTCGAGTATTCGTTACAGCCGGCTGACCAAAGAGTTAAAAACCAAGCGGGCGTTTTAACCCGAAAGTGAATATCAATTTAACTTCAAACATATACACGTACATATATGTATGTATATGTATGTATATTGAAATCGGCATACAACAAATGCAAACAAACGCCTGCAATCTTCGTTGCATCTTCCATCGTCCGTTTGCCCGGGTACCGTTCACTTTTTTTTTGGTTCGTTCTCTTTTTTAGTTTTAGCATGTAGGTGTGAAAATGTAGCGCACACTTCCTTTATCGGGGCAAGCGCTAGCTTGTTTGGATATTATGCGTCTGTCGTTCAATCTGATGTTCGTGTGTTTTGCAAGTCAAAATATTTTGTATTTTTGCGTCGTTCCACAGGGATTCAATAGCAACAACTCCCGCTGATCCGAGGGGGACAATCTTTAAACCGATTCGATACGATTCGAGTTTTTTTTAAGTTTAAAACTTAAACAGGTTGTATATTTTCATCGTAGGAACATTTCCGATTTAGTTTTATCAGCTTCATTATAAATCAACGGTGAAGAGGCTCTTTTCTGCGGACTTGTACTTGGTACTCGAGTTGAATTAAATATTTTTTGTTTCTTTGCAAAGTATATTAAATATTTTATAATTGTTGATTATTTATATTATTAGACGTCACACGCACACACACACCGAAATCAGCTGACACTAATTAACTTTTCAAGCGTGAAAATCAACAAAATAATAATTATTAGCATGCGTTTTACGGTGAATGCAAAATATTTACGATTAATTAAAAGAGAAATCGCTCTTGAATGCAGCTTTAAACATAAAAGAGATCCAACCCAGTCTTATCTCAAGCATAATCGAGATAATTAATTTATGCCTAGGTACATATTTGGTTCTTCTCCTCCCAAAGTTTTTTCCAGTTGTTTTTTGTTTTAGTTTTTGTTTGCTTTTTTTAAGTTCAGATCAGACAATATGCAGGCTTTTATGCGGGAGTTTGATTAACACAATTCAAATTCAGTGTGTGAGGTTTTTTTGTTGTTGTGTTTTTATGTAAATTAAGCAACAAGTTTTATTAGTAAGCATGCACTAATTAAACTCTGGCTGTCTGTCGTTTGTTTTGATGTGTTTTGCTTTTTTTTTTTTGTCTATCAGTTTGTCAAAGAAAACTGAAACTAAATATTTGGTGCTCTGTGGAGCAGTTGATCATAAAAAAGCCGCTAAAAGGTGTGGGCGATTTCACAAAAAGCGCAAAATGAATAAACCAGAAATCTTATGTCGTTTTTCAGTACTTTGATTTATTTATTGAATTAATTAGAGGGTGTCGGTCACAAGATTTCAAACTTTGATCAAGGGTGAAAATCATCTTAGCACTCTTATAAGATATTTTTCCAAATTCAACAATTCAAAATTGACCGACGTTTGGAATCCATAAATTTAACACTTTTTAAATTGTACGCGTTGTGCTCACATAAAAAAGCTGGTTGCTGTTAAATCACTAACTCACATCTGCTTCGATATTGTAAATTTATCGTTATCGCATCATCGTACTGGCACACTGCTCGCGCAGCTCACTTCACGTCAAACCGAATTTTTGTTTTGTCATTGCAACTCAAAATTCCTGGCATCTATTAAATTTTGATACAAAATGGTAAGTGTACAGCTTTAAATGTAAGCAATGCACGTTAATTAATCTGCTTGTTGTTTAATAGAATCAGCAATCGCTTAAAGTACGACCATCGGACGTGCACGTCCTGAATGCATCCGGACGGGCTGTCTTGCCCACTGAACAAAACTGTCTTAGCCAATTGGCGCATGTTCACCGATTGCGAGACTCGGAGCTTAACTACAACGATCACAAATACAACATTGACATGCAAATGCTGCGCAATCGCGAAGGTCTTGGTGCGCCCCTTAAAATTGGCATGGATCGCTTCGCCGCACGCCAAGTTGGCCGTCTACCGTTTCTGCAGTCTAGGTGACTGACCATAAAAAAAGTATATACAAATTCTGGTATTCATTGTGTGTGTTCTCTTACAGCAACATGATGGACGATGTTTTGACTGGTCGTTGTGATGAAATCTCGTTCGAAGACTTCTTAAATCAGCCCGAATACAATGAGAATTTGCGTCAGCCTCATGCCGTCGTCGAAAAGTCGATGGGCATTCACATTTAAATGTATAAATACAAGCTCTGAAACAGTTTTTCAGTATGTTTCAATCTTTATGAAGAGCACATAGAAAAAAGCTTGATTCAAGTCTGTAATCTATCCTCCCAAATTCAGTTAAATGTGTGTGTGTATTTCCCACACCCTTATAGGTAGAGTTACCAAATTTGGCGCTTATATTACACATTGAGCTGCATTTGCTGCGAGCTCAACTTTTAACTCAACTCATCTTTCTGATAACTTCCTAGCACGCTTTTATTAGCCTCTTCTGTTTGTATTTTTGCGTGTTTGTGTGGTTTGTATGTTTTAGCGAGGTAAAATTGGTAAAAACCTGTCGAAATTCTAGCTTAAGTACCAGGCGAACAGAATCCTTAAATTGGCGGTAAAATCCAAATCATAGAGAGGGACATATATATTTGTCCTAATCAAACCTTACCCTCCCTTATTAAAATTTTCAAAGACAACTAAACTAATGCTACTGCTCATACTCAGTCACATTTTTACCGTTGCTGTAAAACAAATGAGAAAGAGGGGGCTTGATGATATGGATCTGAATCTGCTCTTCTCGATCCTTCCAATAACTCGTATTTATTCCAGTGTAAGAGCGAGAATTAATGCTTGATTCATAGAGAATTAAGAGCGCAAGAGCTTATTTGCCTATGCAAATGACAGCCCGGTATATATGTATGTATATATGAAAAATGCATTTTAAAATGGTGACGACAAAAGATTCAAAATCTTTGCAGCACTCAGTTCCTGATTCTACGCGCCTAGTGCTTTAGCCAGAATTTCTACAGGTTTTTACCAATTTTACTACGCCCAAACCTTTGAAAGACTAGAGATTCGCAGAAATCGGCTGGCAAATAGTCTTACCAGAACTCGTCCTCTACGGAGGCTCAACAGACGAAAGCCAAAAGATCTCATTGTTTGATCTGCATTGATGAGAGTCAGCAGAAGTTGACACATCACTGCAGTTTTATATTTGTTATTGTATTTGTATATTTGTTGTTATTATTGTTATCAAAATTTTAACAGCTAACTTAAGTTAGCCGGCGCGCCCAATCGGGCTGAACGAATAGAAACCAAGGTCACAAAAAGGTTCCTGGCTTACCTCGTATGCCTTAATAAACAATATGGAAAAAAAGTCCTTTATGAATGGTTTTTTTTGGTTTTCATTTGAATATATTTAAGATCTTCCCTTGTGGGCAATAAATTAATTGTATGGCAAGCTCCTTATCACACCTATCGACACCTTAACTAATACTGCCATGTTTCAAGCTTTACAATTATTGGGCAGACCTTAAATATAAAACAAACAAAAAATATATTATGCAAAGCATACTTTAACGGCTAAGCGGCAATTAAAATATCATTGTTTACTTTTAAGCTGCGCATAAGATTTCAACTTTTCAGTGCAGGAGTAAAAGTATGCAACTCTTTTTTTTGTTCTGAAAATCATCCACTTGCTGCTGGTTTCTGTTTGCCTGGTACTTCAGCCAGAATTTCTACTGGTTTTGGCTCATTTTACCTCGCCCAAGCACACAAACATGCAGACATACATGCATACAAACATATGATACTTACATACATACATACAAACATGAAATACATACAAACGCAAATCCCACAATAATGTAAATCTGCATCTAACCGCAAACAAAAATAATTCTGAGCAAGAATACGAGGGCACATAGTCGGGTCGACTGTCGAACTGCTGAGGGTTTTCTGGAGCAATATTAACAGTAAACGCGTAGCGGAAAAACATTGTAGGCAGTGTTTCCTCTATTACTTATTTGCTCGATGCTCGTATACCATCGCAATATAATATCGATACTCGTGTGTACTTTAATAATATCGATCAGTTCATAAATAAATCACGCACATCCTTAGCAAGCCCAAATGCGTGTGTATGTGTGCGTTTTCTCGTTTAAATAACGGCGCTTCTTACTTACCAAATTACGAAGAAAAATAAAAAATAAAATCAAATTGCTGAAAATGGAGCTTCGCAGTCAAACTTTTCTACAACTAAAAGCAATTCTTCAAAGTGCTGGCGCCTACGATGAAGACATGGAACTCGAAGAAATGCGCCAAATGGCGCGAGCAATGGAGTTGTCCAGCATGGATGGCATTGAGCGTGCCCTTTTGGTATGTTAACAATTTACCAAATATACAATATACAAAATGAATATAGAAATTAAATCGTTTGCGCAGGAAAGTGAACTAGATTTTCAAATTGTATGCAACTCGACAATGATTGGCCAAACGTCGCAACAAACGTCGCAATCCCCTGCTCTGAGCTTTGAGCGCGATTGCGACAGTCCTCCAAGTCTCCCCATGCACATGACCGTGCAAGCAATAGTGCATCATGAGCTCAACTGGAGTCCAACGCGCGAATCGCGCCCACATCTTAAACGCGAGGCAATAAGCAACGACTGTAACATCAGTGCTAAGCGTGCACTGCAGCAAGAGCCAAATCGGGATTATACACAAACGAGTAACGATTCTGGCTTGAGTTGCGAAGAGATCTGTTCGTTGTCCAGCTTAAGCGACACTTCGTACGAAATACCATCGATTGGTGAAATGCCCAGTCTTCTATTGATAAGCACTAGCAGCGCTGCTGTCTCTGATTTATCTGGCCACGATCGCAGTTACCCCAGTGATAACCAACATTACTAATTGTTTATTAAATTCGAGAAGTTATATTGATCTCGGCTTTTTTATTTTTGATGTTTTGAGTTCGATTGGATCCCGTTTGTTTTGCATGTACGGCTGATCGCTTTTTCCACAAGATTGTCAAGGCATTTGCGCAGCTGCATAAATGGTATGTAATTTACCCGCTGACGGACTAGGGTGGCTGAGACTTGTCTAAAATAATCTGTTACATCTATGGGCCGGGCCACCGTAGCCGTCGGTTCGGTGGGCTCCACCAATATAATGTTGGCTAAAGCACGCCTCAAACGCCTGGCAGCTGGAGCAACTGATGTGCTTTTTGGGGGTAACGGCTTGGCATGACTAAGGCGTTTGCGCTTATTATTAGCTGCCACTCGCGCAGGTACCTTTGCTGAGCGCAGCGATTTGCGACGTGACTCTGCCAAAGCCAACTCCTCGAGATCAACTCGTTTTGGTTTTGGTTTGGGCTTTGTCTGGGCACGATGGTTCATCTCAATATTCTCCGGCTCCAGATTGATATCGGACTCGATTCCAACGTTTAGCAACGCTTCGATATCGCCATCGGATTCTTGGTCCACGACCATTCGGTCCGGCTCCACAGTGATTAACTCGGATTCGGTCTCTGACTCGATTTCTATGATTGGGAACGGTTCGAGGCCAACTTGCATCGAATCGCCCTCGAATTCTTTGTGTGGCAAGGTCTGCAGCCCAACCAACACCATGCCAACATCAATCTCCTGGTTGGACGGCAAACTCTCAACGTTATTTTTTTCTTGCATATCAACCATTGTATCCGGCTCCACAACGATTAACTCGGGTTCGGGCTCGACTTCTATGTTTGGGAATGTTTCGATGCCCATTTGCACCGACAATGACTCCAAATGCTCTTCCATCATTCTGGGGATGCTTTCCATGGATGAACTAGTGTCACTGAATTCCATCGGCTCATCAATACTAAAAAGTGAGCTTCTATCCAAATCAGGGTCCGAATCTTCGATGGAAATGTTTTTTGTCTCCGGTGAATTTTTATCATCGTCATGATCATCATCATCATAATCACCATCATGGCGAGGACGAACGTTCACAATTGAAGCGGATGTTTTTTCCGCAAATTCCTCCTGTCTATGATTTTCAAAGAATAAATAAATGAGAAAAATAAATGCACAAATATAAATGAAACCTACGAATCGCCAACAACATGCCGGACTTCATGTGACGAATCCTCATCATCATGATCATCATCATCATCACCATTATGGCGAGGACGAACGTTAACAATTGCAGCCGATGTCATTTCCTCAAATTCCTCCTGTCTATGATTTTCAAAGAATAAATAAAAAATAAATAAATGAGAAAAATAAATGCACAAATATAAATGAAACCTACGAATCGCCAACAACATGACGGACTTCATGAGACGAATCCTTCCCCTCCCCATCATCATCATGATCATGATCATCATCATCATCATCATCATCATCATCATCATCATCATGGCGAGGAGGAACGTTAACAATTGAAGCCGATGTCACTTCCTCAAATTCCTCCTGTCTATGAATTTCAAAGAATAAATAAAAAATAAATAAATGAGAAAAATAAATGCACAAATATAAATGAAACCTACGAATCGCCAACAACATGACGGACTTCATGAGACGAATCCTTCCCCTCCCCATCATCATCATGATCATCATCATCATCATCATCATCATCATCATCATCATCATGGCGAGGAGGAACGTTAACAATTGAAGCCGATGTCACTTCCTCAAATTCCTCCTGTCTATGAATTTCAAAGAATAAATAAAAAAGAAATAAATGAGAAAAATAAATGCACAAATATAAATGAAACCTACGAATCGCCAACAACATGACGGACTTCATGAGAAGAATCCTCCCCCTCCCCATCATCATCATGATCATGATCATCGTCATCATCATCATCATCATCATAGCGAGGACGAACGTTAACAATTGAAGCCGATGTCACTTCCTCAAATTCCTCCTCTCTATGATTTTCAAAAAATAAATAAAAAAGAAATAAATGAGAAAAATAAATGCACAAATATAAATGAAACCTACGAATCGCCAACAACATGACGGACTTCATGAGACGAATCCTTCCCCTCCCCATCATCATCATGATCATCATCATCATGATCATGATCATCTTCATCATCATCATCATCATCATCATCATCAGCATCATCATCATCATGGCGAGGACGAACGTTAACAATTGAAGCCGATGTCACTTCCTCAAATTCCTCCTGTCTATGATTTTCAAAGAATAAATAAAAAATAAATAAATGAGAAAAATAAATGCACAAATATAAATGAAACCTACGAATCGGCAACAACATGACGGACTTCATGAGACGAATCCTCCCCCTCCTCATCAGCGTCATCCTCCTCTTCCTCATTATCCTCCTCGTCATCGTCGTTCTCCACCTTGTCCAACTTGCCAGCAAGTGGATTCTCGTCGCTATATTGTGAAAAGCACTCGTACAAATCTACTTATGCCACTTAACCTAAGAAAGGAAAAAAAAAACTTACTCAGTCTCACTTTCGCCACCGCTCGACGAATCCGACATAAATTCAGTGGAGCCTGATGATTCCGATTCAGACAATGGCGATTTTGGATTAGGAATGTCTCTGTCATAGACAAGCTATAAAATCTAACACTTTACAAATTTATTAATATATTTACGCTTCCGTCACGCCGGTATTAACATCGACCATATCGTCGTCGTTCTCAAAAACATTTGGTGAAACTGGAGTCATTTTAACCTCACACAAATTCTACTTATAAATATTAACACGAAAAGCACTGAGCTCGAAATGGTTGTGTGCCGAGTTATGCTCTGAATAAGCTAGCAGTACACAGAGCTGCCAATCCACTGCGATTAAGATATTTTAAGAACGTCCATTTTGAAAAGCAATTCCCCCCCGACGTTAACAGCACAAGGTCTAGTTAACAACTTTTCTTTTCCGGCCAATTGAAACTCCCGTTAGCAAATTTTCCAATTGTAAATTAATAAAAATTTGATAAATTCAATCACTTCAATAACCAGTTTGATAAAATATAACTGATTTTATTTGTGATTTTGGCGTAAAGCCAAAAAAGTGTTTGTGATTAAAGCAAGTTTAATTCTAGGACAAACAATTTAACACGTCCTCAACGATACCGCGAAACGTGATAAAAAACAATATAATTATGTTTATTTTATATTTTAACACAACTAATAAAATAATACAAGAAAAACATTATCAAAATATACAAATACAAGAGTTTCAATTCCATTTAATTCTCGCAGTAATCGCATGTTTCTCCCTGACCTTCCTCTCAATTGCAATAGGTCGATTCTGGCGCCATATCAGAGGCCATATCATCTTCCCCGACAATAACGCAACGAACATTCCGCGGATATTTCACCAAAACTAGCGGACACCCTTCTTCATCGGTAAAACCAGCATTATCACAACAATCGCCCTTATTTTGGCTTTGCAAAATGTACTTTGTGAAGCAGCATAAGAAATAAAGCAAGTTTAATTCTAGGACAAACAATTTAACACGTCCTCAACGATACCGCGAAACGTGATAAAAAACAATATAATTATGTTTATTTTATATTTTAACACAACTAATAAAATAATACAAGAAAAACATTATCAAAATATACAAATACAAGAGTTTCAATTCCATTTAATTCTCGCAGTAATCGCATGTTTCTCCCTGACCTTCCTCGCAATTGCAATAGGTCGATTCTGGCGCCATATCAGAGGCCATATCATCTTCCCCGACAACAACGCAACGAACATTCCGCGGATATTTCACCAAAACTAGCGGACACCCTTCTTCATCGGTAAAACCAGCATTATCACAACAATCGCCCTTATTTTGGCTTTGCAAAATGTACTTTGTGAAGCAGCATAAGAAATAAAGCAAGTTTAATTCTAGGACAAACAATTTAACACGTCCTCAACGATACCGCGAAACGTGATTAAAAACAACAAAATTATATTTATTTTATATTTTAACACAACTAATAAAATAATACAAGAAAAACATTATCAAAATATACAAATACAAGAGTTTCAATTCCATTTAATTCTCGCAGTAATCGCATGTTTCTCCCTGACCTTCCTCGCAATTGCAATAGGTCGATTCTGGCGCCATATCAGAGGCCATATCATCTTCCCCGACAACAACGCAACGAACATTCCGCGGATATTTCACCAAAACTAGCGGACACCCTTCTTCATCGGTAAAACCAGCATTATCACAACAATCGCCCTTATTTTGGCTTTGCAAAATGTACTTTGTGAAGCAGCATAAGAATATCTTAAAACAAAACGAAAATAGTAAAGTTAATAATGAAGTAGGTTTTTCTTATTGTATTACTCTAGCTTACCAAAAACTTTAAGGCCATAAGTACCAAACACAACAATATGTAAAAGTATCGCCAAATTGCGTTCGAAAAAACATTCAGGCATCCATTTGTGTTTATCGTATCGATTGTAAGTGATGCATATGTCAATCGGTTGTTGTTGTTATAATCGTTATTGCTGTAGCTTTTACAGCAAGCCATAGGGGCGAATACCTTATTGTATTGCGAACTGTTAGCACTATGTATGGGCATCCAGTCGGCATTCATCCAATCCTTATAGCTGTAGACACCACAGCACTGTTTGCGTATCTGTAATCCATCCCAAAGAAGCTTCCATTGCGGACACGTGTAGTACTCGTCAATGCCGCGTAGCATCGAATTCTCTGCCGAGTTTTCAAGCACATCAATGTTGGCATACAGATTCCACACTACCCCAAAGCCAGATGCTATTATTACGCAGGAGTAAAACAACCAAATGGCAATTATTAATCGAACATTTGGCGTACAGCGTCTCCTCCACAATCGGCTCCACATGGATAAGCTACAGAAAAACGTTACAAATAGCTGAGCCCCAAAGATATAGATGTTAAACAAAAAGCTGGTCAGTAAACGGGGCTCAACGTCTTCCAAAAAGCCGGACAAGATTGTCTGATAGATGCCAGTTAAGATTATTATAAGTAATCCGGTTACTGCCTCGAATACGATTAAAAGCGCAATATACACGGATGCTTTTGGAAAAGGTTGGCGCATTTGGTCATCGTTCCACAACTTCTGGTAGTTTAACGATTTTAATTTTTGTTAAATAACTATTTCAGAATCTTTTGACTTAGAATCTTATTTAATGTGACAACAGTTCAAAAGGTAGGCAAAAAAGTAAGCTTATGAAAAGTTAACTGTAATCGTCAAGTTCTGTGATTTGCCAGTATTGAAAGTAATTTTCTTGTTGATCCGAGAATTATGCCACTTGTTTTTTTTTTTACTATTGGGAAATTATCCAACGCAGCAACCTTTTTTCTCTTACTGGTGCTTGTAAATGCTAAGAATTACAGCTTATGGCAGCACTGTCGACAACTGTTAAACTCAAAATGGCACTGTTGACCAGCCGTTTTCAATACTTTTCGAAGCTTTTGATAACAGGGTCACGAAAGCCGGCTTACAAGTAGATAAGCACAAAAGAAGAAGACACGAACAAAGACAGTTCAAAACAGACTTTTAATCTTATTTATTGAACGTGTTTGCTGCGTCATTTAATGGAAAACCAGAACAAAATGTTCACGCTAATTTGTGGCGCTTTGTTTGTATTGGCACCAGCGATTTTGGCTGAAGAGAGAACTCGTTTCCAATATGTGATCAAGGAGTTTCAAGTGCCGTTAGATCATTTTAGTTTTCTGAGCAATGCAAGCTTTAGCATACGCTATCTGTACAACGATTCGTATGCGGACAAGGCAAATCCACAATCACCGATATTCTTCTACACTGGCAACGAGGGCGACATCGAATGGTTTGCTCAAAACAGTGGCTTCGTCTGGGAACTGGCCGATAAGCAGCGAGCTATTGTTGTTTTTGCAGAGCATCGATACTATGGAAAATCATTGCCATTTGGCAAAGATACATTTAATAGCAGCAAGCCGGAGCATTTGGCCTACTTCACCGTGGAGCAGACACTGGAGGATTATGCCATGTTGATCACATTCTTGCGGAATGGGCGTGAGTTGCCAGTGGTCGCATTTGGTGGCTCTTATGGTGGCATGTTGGCGGCCTGGTTCCGCATGAAGTATCCACATATTGTGATTGGTGCCCTTGCCGCATCGGCGCCTATTCTACAATTCCCTGGGCTGACGTCCTGTGATATCTTCGATAAGATCACCACGTCCGTCTTTGAGACGGCCTACAATGCCAATTGCAGTGCTAACATTGGCAAATCATGGCAAGCTTTTGAGAAGATCGCGGCTACAGATGCTGGAAAAAAGCAATTGGGCGATATATTTCATGTGTGTGATCCCATCAAGAATGCTGATGATTTTAACAAGTTTATGGAATATCTGGAGGAGGTCTATGGCAATCTGGCCATGGCCAACTATCCATATAATTCCAGTTTTCTGGCACCATTACCCGCCAACCCAGTGCGTCAACTGTGCTTCTATCTCAAGGATCTGCATCACAATGATACCGATCTTATTAGAAGCATGGCCAGCGCGTTGGCTGTGTACACAAATTACACAGGGACTGCTCGATGCGTTGACTACAAAGACGTCAACTCGGGTGCCAATTACGATAGTTCGGGTTGGGATATTCAGACCTGCAACCAAATGGTCATGCCCTTCTGTGCCAACAGCAGCGATACCATGTTTCGCACCAATGCTTGGGATCTGAAGAAGTTCTCCGACAAGTGCTTCAAGCAGTTTCACCTAACACCCAAACCCTTTGACATTGTGTTGCGCTATGGCGGTCGGAATCTCGAGGCTGTTAGCAATATAATCTTTAGCAACGGATTGTTGGATCCCTGGAGTGGTGGTGGCGTTCTCATGGCACCAAACGATCGGGTGCATGTCATTATTTTGCCAGAGGGTGCCCATCATTTGGACTTGCGTTCGAGTCATCCAATGGATCCGGCATCAGTTATAGATGCTCGCCAGAAAGAGGCAGCAATTATTGAGCAATGGATACAAGAATTTTGATATCATTTACAGACCAAGTACATACATATATATATATTAAAATACTCTTAAATGTAATCATATTACGAACAAATAAAGAAAATTTGGGTTTTTATTTTTAAATATTTGTATTTAATATATGCATAAAGGTACAGTTGTTAACAAGAAAGGAAATCTTACAAATTACAGAAGCAGCAAAAAACACACAAAAGTTTAACATTTAAATCAACTTAAAGTATATAATCGTGTAAACTTAATAAATAAATATATATTGTATTTTTGTTTTTTGACCAATAACTGCCCAAAGGCATTAAATAATACAAAAAATATATATATTATAAGGCAAATACAAAGTAGAACAAAAATAGTTTAAAATTCGTTCTTTTTATAACTGGATGGATAACTTTTCCATTTCTAGTATATGCAAAATAGTTTCAACATTTTTTTCGATTGCAGTTAATTTTTACGTTTTTTTTTGTTTCTATCAACGGTTATTTTATTTTTATTTTTAAATTTTATGCATTTTCAAACGCATCTTAACAATTCACGTTATTTGAAAAATGGTTTTTAGGTTGGTTTTTAGCACCAGCATAGGACTTTGCTTCGTTTAATTTTTTGTTCAATGCTCATTTTGCTACGCACGCTGCTCCCAACAATCTGACGGACAGTATTTTGATTTGATCTATGGTTAGAATTTTGGAAATGAGTTTCAGGAATGCTTTGAGGTTAAGATAACCAAATACAGCCAAACTGTCACCTGTGGCAGATGCTTGACCAACAGCTAAAGCTAAAAGCGGTGGGAGAGATCTTGGCTGAAAGCAACTGTTAATCTTCAGTAACTGTATTTGATTATCTAGCGTTCAGTTTACTGTTCAAAAGTTAAACACACTGAAGAAGCTGCAACGACTTAAGTTTTGGGAGATAGACGGTACAGCTTATGGGTGCAATAAAACTTTTGATCAGGACTCTGAACAATTGGTCTATGGGTCATGGTTTTTCTTGTGATCTGTCCGCTAGATGCAAATGCAACTTGTGCGATAAGTCCAAGCAAAAATGTTCCACGAAATTTGCCAGGAACTGTGCGACAGTTGCAGTTACATCCTTTTGATTGCTGGTAGTTGGCGTGCGTTTTTCAGTTAATAGTATTTCGTGTGCGTAGTTTTTCTTTCGATTTTTTGTTTGTTTTTATAGCTTAGTTTTTATATACAAAATGTTAAGGGCATTGAGTTATATATTTATGTATGTAATGTATATAAATGTTTGCTGTGCAAATATATATGTATAATGTATATATCTTTAATATAAGATGTGTTTTTGTTTTTCTCGTTAAATTTCGTTAGTATTTCATTACATTTTTTTTTATCAAGTGTTTCGGCTATTTGCTCGTCGAGTACGTATCAGAATTATTATGTACATATTTAGTTTGGTAAGTTTTGTCTCTAGCTACCATGAAAATAAATTATATATATATTCTCAAAATGTGGAAAACTACAAAAATTTACATATTTATCGAGCATACATTTTTGTTACATTTTTACAGTATGAACAATAATTTTGTTTACAAACATTTGCTTACATACTGTTTTTTTTTCTTTTTTCATTCAAAATTTGTTTTTGATTTTCATTTAAAGGCATATTCGTGTTGGGTTTTGTTTTTTTTTTTTGTTTTTTATAGTATATAGTGTATGTGGTTGGTACTATATCTGGGTATTGACTGTGAATTTATTGCACTAATCCAATGACAACTGACAACTGAGTTTAAGTTGGCGGCGGGCCGTGCGGATATGATAACATCGGTTCGAGGCTACGGGCGAATGTGTTTGAGAACATGCAGGTGTAATCCTCACCGTGGGGCACCAGTGTTGCCACACCTAAAAGCAGCAGCATGAGCGCCTGTATGGGCAGGGAGGCACGTGCAACGCGCCCGAGGAATCGAGCACCGCGGGCCAGAACCGTGGTATTGATGACATCGCCATCGGCAGCAGCGCCATCGCGGCTGTGAAGGCAGCAGATAAAAATATATATTAGTCAAATTGTTTGTCAAAGTTATAAGTTGATAATACAAAACATGCTACAATTACTTTAGTTAGAACAAGTGCAACAACTACAGTTTGTACTTGTGCAATTATTTGCTTTAAGAAATCATATATGAAAAACCAAAATTAAACTACGACATTGAATAATTATAAATTAAACAAATATCTATGGATATTTACTTTGCATTTTCTGTGTTTGGTGCGGCGGCCTGCATAGAAGAGGTTGATAATGTAGTATTATCCAAAAGCTAGATATGGCATGGCATAATATATATATAAAAAAAGAAGGAATGAAAAATAATAAATTAAATTACAAAATTATAATAAAAGTATGTTTTTTGTTTAGTTTTGCAAATTATCAATTTCGAAAGTATCATAGTTTTTTACAGCCAATTTAGTTCACTTACTTTGGTGCGCTTACAATATAGTATCAAAATTGAACTTATGAGATTTTTGTTGGGGACAAATTCTTGTTTAAATGGTGACAACTTTTCAAAATAAAACCGTTATTTTTGGTTACTTACCTCGCTAGACAACATATGCAGCGGTACGCCCAAATTGTCACCCTCATAGCCTAGTACGGCGCCCAGCTTGACAATATAGATGCCGGAGAGACGACGCAAAGATTGGAGACGCAGTCGGAGATCGGTTAATCTGGAAAGTGTTCTAAAATATTTAAAACATATGCTAGCGGCTCTTGGCGTTGTCGGTTATGATGAAGTGTTAGAATGGGCGGACGAAAAAAATTTGGAGTACCAAAAAACACAAATCAAAATAAAATAGCCAAACATAAAAAAATGTATTCAAGCGTAAACAAATGTGGAAAATAATAAAATTTCTAACTACAAAATGTTTTTGTATTCTAATTTTTGTAGTGGCAAAGCATACATTATGAAAGTAGGGAAAGTAGCAAAGTATTGTATGCCAAAAGAAAATATTTTCTTGGGAACATTTTTAGTACAATTTTGTTGTAGCATGTTTATGAGAAGAGTCAAAGATTGTGAAAAGGCAAGCTTAAGAAAGTTCCGATTATACAAATTAAGAAATTATAAAACAAAGGAAAAGCTATTACAAATAACATAAATGTTATAAGTCAAAGAAAGAAAAAAACTATTTAAATTTCTACATTTTACAGGATATACAAACACACACACACACAACTAATTCCAAATACTACAAACACAATCGTCGCCCAACTAGAACCTTTTCTTTTTTGTCTCCACCTTCTAATTTTCTACCAACATAGTTTTCTGTATTTAACTGCAGAAGGCACACAGCACAAGCGGCACCCAAGGCATTTATTTCGTTCCGCCCTCGGGACTGGCGCCAACTGCACTTACCTTTCATAGGTGTGTTGTGACTGCTCTTCGGAGCCCTCAACAGAGCGCAGCAGCTGATCAGCTGCATCCTGCAAGCTGAAAACACGTGGCTCACAGCGTTCCAGTTCGGCGCGCAGATCCTTGAATTTGTTGAACTTGGCCTCGAGCACGCCACGCTCCTCGGTGAGATCCACCGGTTCGGAAGCCTTGATGTTCTTCTCGGTGCGTTGCAGCCACTCAACGAGCTCATCAATAGTCTGATGGAACTCACTGTTGCCCATGAGTGCGGTTTGTAGCAGACCCTGCCATTTGGTGGCATTGATGCAAACATTATTCCAACGCTCGTTGTCTGCCTCAAGGCGAGCACGCAATTGTCGCGCCTTCTCCGTGTCCAATGTGTGTGTGGCCAAATGATCACCAACGACATTCAATGACGATATGATCGATTTGTGGCTCTCCAGATCTAGCAAGAACTCACGATGATCCTGTGTCACATCCTCCAGCAGCTCAATATTTGATGGTGGCGCTGATTGCGCTTTTTGTGTACTTTCAGCAAACTGCAGCCACTGCTCCAAACGCCACAAATCATTGTCGATCTGCTGCCAGTTGCGTTGCGTGCAGAGCGGACACGTTAGCCGGCCGACCTCGCTATAGGCAAAAGAAGAAAATAAAACATTAGCAAACTTTCAAATACAAATTCAAAGAGTTTAGACTTATGTAAACTTGCTAACAGTTAGCTATTTGCTGATTGAGTCTAGTCTAGATCAGCAATGCAGCAACAGGCAGGCTTCAAATGTTTATTGTGCTCCACCCTGGAGACTGGCAGCCAATATAAATGAAAAACTGCCAGCTTTTGTCTAGTGGATGAACCACACAGAACAATAAACAAATGGAAGCTAGCCTGGGTTTTGTTAGTGTACAGGTAGTAAACTTAGGGTTAACACTTACTGTATGCATGTGTATTTGTAGGCAGCAGGTAGCAGGCATCTACATTACCGAGCATCATGAATGCGCAGGTTTTAAAATGCATGTGCGTAGTTGTATGTGTGTGTAGATTTGTGAGTAAGCGAGCAAAAGGCGAGACATTAAGCAATAAAAGTTATTGTTAGCCATTTAAACCATATGAATAATAACACACCACCAAAATAACTCAAAAAAAAAAACATAAAAAGACTAGCAAATACTTGCAAATTCGTTAAAAGGGGGGTTTTTCAACTTAATAAAAATCTGAACAATATCCTAAAATCAACTTTACTTACAAAAAGATTACTAACGTTGCTTCTTAGTTAAAAAGCATCGAGATTCTGGATGTAATTCTATTCGTAAATTCATATGTAACTTTATATCTATACAAACAATGATCAAAAGTTAACATTATTTAAAATCAAGAATACTTTATTGAGTTGAGTTATGAAGGATAAATGAACAAAACATGAATTTTTCTTTGGAATTGAGAAAAATTATAATTCTAGTTTTTTGTAGTAAATTAATTTGAAAAAAATCTTGATAGGAATTATATTTTTAATTAGAAAAATCATAATTGAAATTGACAAATCAGTGAAAAAAATAATATGAAAAACCATTTCCAGTTGAATGTTAAATCTCGATCAAATCGGGTAAAATGAGCCAAAATAATCTTCAAATACACGAAACAGGGACAAAACGGTTATTGAGCTGCATTGTTAGATAGGTTTGCAAGTATTTGATTAGTACAAAAAACGAGGAAAAACCTATACTGTGATTACAAAATATTTTTGTGCAGTTAACTTACCTTGCATTTTGATCGTGCTGCTGACGCGCCTTCCACTGCGACTGCAGTGTATCGAAGCGCAATGTTAGCTCTGACACGGCATCCACCTGGGCAGCTTGACTATCCGAATGGCATTCAGTCAGCAGCAAATTACTGAGATGCTTGACCAACTCGGTGGAGGATTGAGCATTGCCTAGGAGTTTGGCAATCTTCTGGGGACCCGGTTTGCGTGTCTTGTCCGCAATGGTGCGCTGCAGTTCATCCAGATTGGTCTGGCATTCGGTTATTGCCGTCTGCAGTTCCATGATGTATGCATCCTTGGCCGTTATGGAGGTTTCCCGTTGTAGATGTGCCTGCCGCAACTTGCGTTGCGATAACGTATTCACTTGCACACTGGCATTCGTTTCATTGACGGGCAGAGCAGCAGCAGCCATGGCAGCAGAACGTGTCAGCCACGTCGTCTTCAGTGTGACCAGATCCGTTTGCACTGTCTGCCAGAGTGTGGTGTATTCGGTGATTAGCTTCAGCAGATGCTTCAGCTGAGCAGGCTGTTCCTTGGCACGTTGCTCGGCTTGCTTGCCTAAGGCATCTGCTTGCTGTAGTTGCTCTTTGGTCTGTTGGAGCTTGCGCTCCAAACCTTCCAAGCGCTGCAGCACAGCCTTTGGATCAGCCTGCAGATCCTCTGTAGAGGCCACCTGTTCCAACGCCTTTTGTATGCTCGTCAGGGATTTGGTTAACTCCAGCTGGGATGTGTTGAACTCACGCGTCAACTTTGCATCCTTGTCAATGGCATCGAGGAGTCCTTGGAAGCGAGGGGCCAGTACACGCCACTTGCTCAACATGACCTTGGTGGGCATTGTTAGCTTTTGAATGTTCTCTGGCTCCACACCCGGACTCATGGTGAGTCGAGCGTAGGTTTGTTCCAGCCGGCGCTGATTCACGGACTCAGCATCGAGTTCCTCCAGTTTGGCACGCAATGCCAGCTGACGTTCCTCCAGTTTCTGTTTGTTTGTGTACTTCTGGTCGCGTTCGAAGCTGGACAGTTGGGACTCCTGCTTGGCCAGCCAATTCTTTTGTTCGGTGGTTTGTTTGATCAGCTCCTGAAGCAGATTCCAAGTGGTGAGTATACGATTCTTACGCTCCGCCGAATGACTGCAAACGTTCTTCCAGCGTTGCTCTAGATTCTGGGCGGATGACGCCAGGCCCGTAGTGTTGACCTGCGTGCGCCAGCTATCCGCATCGTTGAGCAGCATCTCGACTAGATTGAGTACCTCACCCACATTACTGCTGTGATGCTCGATTGAACGTTGGATTTGTTCGTGCTCTTTCAGCTTTGCCTTGATCGTAGTTGGAGTGTAGCTTTCAAAGCTAAGCGGTTTGTCCAGCTGTGATTCCACCTCAAACAGCCAGGCACGGATCAATGCAATACGCTCCTCCAGACGCAACAGCGTTTGCTTCAGTTCTCCAATCTTTGTGGCGCGCTGTTTGCACAGGAACTTCAAACGATTCCAGCGATCAATCAAAGCATCGCTCTGCTGTTGAACCAAAACTCGAACATCCTGAGCCTGCGGCGTGGCATCACCATAGAGCGTCAATAACTCCCGACTAGTAGAGAGTAACCATTCACGTTCCTTATCACGCAATTGGAGTTCACCATTGATTTGCTGCTCCAGCTGTTTGGCGGCCTGTTCCGGATTCGACATGGCTGCAACATCGGCTTCACGTTCCACACGCTCCTCCAAGCCGCGCAGCCAGTGCGAGATACGTGCATAGCGGGCTTCATAATTGGACAGCAGGCAAAGACGCTCCTCGATGGCATTGATAGCCACAGACAGCTGATAGTCGAGATCGGCGTGTTGTTGCCAAAGCAGGAAACTGCGCTGTCTTATGCCCTTTATGTCATGCGGACTAATACACTCCTTCAGCTCTTCCTGGCTAACTGTGAGGCTCTCCAGTGCTGGTGTTTGAGCAGCCAGTTGAACACGCTGTGCTCGCAGTGCATCCAAACGTTGCTCAATCTCGGCGGGCGTTGATGAATCACTGCAGTTATCGTGCTCCAGCAGATGCTGTGTCTGGCCAAATTGATCCTGCAGTTGCTGGACACGCTGGTCATACGATTCCGAAAGCTGTTTGATGCGTTTGAGGAAATTCTGCCACGTCTCGAGAGCAGCACGCAGATTGCTTATACGCTGATTAATGCTCGCCTGTTCCATACGCATGGCTGTGGCCAAAGCATCATCGCAGTACTGCAGCAACTCTTGCTGCTGGGCCTTGAGAGCAGCGCTCTGTTGTTCACCGCGCGTCAGTTGGAGCAGCAATGCATCAAGACGTGCTTTAAGATGTGGTACACGTTTCAGATGAATGTAGCGCAATTGAAGCGCGTTTCGCTCTGCCTCACGCTGACGCAACCAGTCGAGCAGTGCCGCCAATTGTTGGCGATAGGCATTCCAGCCGTTCACTCTACTCTCCAGTTCATCATTGCGCTGCATAATGCGCGATAAGGTCTCATTGTGCAGGTTCGTCAGTGACTTGTACTGCTCCGAGAGTTCCGATTCGAGTGGCGTTTCCGAGAGCACACTCTGCTGCGAGATGAGCAGATTCTGATGGATGGCACAGAGTTGCTGCTGTTCGCGCAGACTGCTGTAGTCCTCGGGTATGGCACCGGCCAGGAAAGATTGTACATGCTGCAAATACTGACGCCACAAACGCAATGCCTCCGAGCTGTTTTGAGTGCGCGCCAAGCGTGTGGACAAACGATGATACTCCTGGAACGTATCCTGGAATATCTTTTGCCACAGTGCCAGCACTTCCAGTATACTATCATCGGCAACAACGGCTGCACCACCAGCTGGTGCCAGCTCATTGTTGGTTTGCTGGCGTTCACGCAACTGACGCAGTTGCTCCTCGGTGCGGGCCAATGTCTGTAGATGGGCATGCAAAGCAGCCAATTGCTCATCGCTTTCCTTGGGCGTTTTTGGCTCGCCACGCGCCACAATGTCCTAAACGAGAATAAATTGTAGTTTTAGTTGAAAGTTGTTAGAATTATGATTGTGTGAAGGGGTTTTGCAACGGACAATGTTGCAACGTTTTGTGCATGGCTAATTGGCCTGACCCCAATAAACATACATCTATTATATACTCTCAACTCCATCTACAGTTACAGCTAACGTTGCCACGGCTTCACAAATGTGCAACAACAACTCAAGTGTTTGCAACATTTGCTAGTCAAAGTCGCTTCCGTTCACTGTGAATAACTTGAAATTCTGTATTGATTTCGCTTTTAAACGATGATCAAGTTATAAAGCCTTTCACAAACCTTTTAATATGTTCTAACCACTGTATACGTTATTTGCTATTTGGAAGCAGAGTATTAGTGAAAATGTTGCAACTCTTTGCGGCAACTGGCAATGACCTCATGCTAAACAAGACATGCGCTCGTTGTTCAACTGTCTGGCCACACTTTGGCGGGCTGGGAGTAAGGGGAAGTTGAAACGGAAACGAGACGCGGCTAGTTAGCATGTACAAAATTCAAATGGTGGCACAGTGGAGCCAAAGAGTTGAGTAATAGAAGCCAATTGTTAGTTTTCAAAAAAAACACATTAAATAAAAAATTAATGCATACAAGCCAAACTTTTCCTGAATAATTTTTCAAGCCATTTAATATGATGTGTTTGTTTGGATTCATATTTGTTTTATCGTTGCCTGAAGCATTTGAGAGAGAGTCGGCCTTTTTAAATATTTATGCGATGGGTGCCCCACCACATCAACAAAAATTAAATATGCCTGCACTTAAAGTAATCACAAATTCACGCCTTTCAGCAATCAATAAGTGACCATTGTAAGGCTAAACCATATTAACTCTAACTATTCACTTACATACAATATCTGTCTGTACATAAATACAAACATTAGTCGAAAGGCAGCGAAAGTTTTTCAACTTTTAACCCACTTAAAATAGCATGTCCTTCGTATTGTATTAACAACTAGAACAACAGAAAACAACAATTGCCGGTTTCTATTGATATTGTTGTTGTTTTTTGTTTTTTTTCTTCTCTCTTCATCGTCACAGTAGTGGGAATTTCCGCACGCTAACTCTAACAGATATATGTATACTCTAATCGATAGCTGGATGTTGCATATTGGAATTTGAATTTGGGTTTAGTTTGTGGCAAGCACTCACCTGCTGCACATTGTTGAAGTAAACCTTGGCCTGTGTCACCTCCTTGTCGAGCTCCTTACGCTCCTTATCTTGTGTCTCGGCGACATTAGCCAACGTTGTTATCGCATCTTTGCACTCAACCAAACGCTGTCCCAACGCATCCAGTTCACCTTGCATCAACGTTGATGCATCCAGACCCACATCAGCTGCTATTTTTGCCACAATGTCGCGCAGCTCCAACAGCCGATCATTCTGTGAGCTGAGATTGTCTTGACAGACCTGGTGAAAGTTGAGAAAAGTTTAGTTGAATGTTTTAAGGTATTTGTTAAAATTAAACAACAAGTTCTTATCGCTAGGCACAGCTTCTTCCGACTAACACATCAGTTTAGTTTGCCAGCAAAATGTCATTTGATTATTTTTAGCTCGTTGAAAGCACATTTTATATGCCGGCCGGGACAACTAGCCCTAATTACGAGTACAAATGCTGATTATCAATTGTCTTGGCTCGTTCCCGATGCGCTACTCACTGCATTTTCTATTCGTGTTTAGTGCACTTTCAATTTCAATTTAGAAAAAAAAATCGGGTCACAAGCAGCTCGCGTCGCCAGTCATCAAAGGGAACGAAGCTATTTAGATGTCTTAATGTAACGGCTCTCTACGCACATTTAGCAATTTAAAAAGAGCACACGTCCGGCCCTATCAAACGCCCTATGATATCATCGGTGAAAGATTCAGATATGTTTTACTTTATCACAACGAAAACTAGCGTTGGCATTGAAAATTGAAATTCTAAGCATTAAGAAATATTTTTTTTTTTACATTTATCTTCAGCTTTGGCCACGCTCAAGGCATGCTCAGGCAATCTGTAAATATGTTCATACATATATGTTGGGTTTTGCTGGTTTTGTTTTTGTTTTTTGTCGACCCGAACAGATAAAGCAGCTATATAAACAGAGAGCTTAAGCTCCGCGGACAGGTTGATAAACTTCGCGCCATGTGAAATGACAGTTGGACGGACGGACAGTGGCGCTCTCTGCACCGTATTAAAAACCAAAATAATAATTACATTGCGTCGCTGCTGGTCTCTATAATGACCCTAATGATCAATAAACATACATTAATAACCAAACTATGCGTTAATATTTAAGGTAAATAAAACGAATATCTAAAAACGAGCTCGCCGCTTCGAACGTCTGTCTGCCTGCCTTTTGGTGTCAAACAAAATAATTTATGACACAAACAAGCCAAGTACATACATATGTACATAAAACTTGGCTATTTTCCATGTACATACTATGTACAATGTGTATGCTTGTCTAAACTATTACCAGTGATTACATTGACGCGCCCAAAAATTGATTGGGGTGTAAAATCAATGTAATTACAGACTGACTCCGACTCATTGGACCGGCAGGCAATTAAACGTTGTGGTTTTTAATGTATAGTTTCTGTTTTTGCCGCCAAAATTGTAACGGTAATTGCGCCAGTGGAAAAATATTGCAGTTTAACACTTTACACTTACCTTGGCATGTTGCATGGCATCCAAGGGCTGCTCCAAAGACTTGACACTATCCATTTGCTGTTCAATGCAACTTTTGACCGCTGCACAAGCGTTCCGATATTTCTCCCACAATTCAACGGCTCGCTGATAGCGTGTACACAGTTGTTGCAGATTTTCGGTGGTATCATGCCAGGCAACTACTGCATCCTGGACGGACGATTCAATTTGCTCGACTATCTGTACATCACAGCTTTCAATTAATGGTTTTGCCGCACCCTTAAGGTCATCCAATAGCTGTTCCCGGCTATGCAGATCGCCCGCAAGTCCCTGTAAAAGCGCCGCCAACAAAATAAATATTAGTTCTATTTCTCGCAGCGTTTTTTTCTGTCGCGATACGCGCGCGTTTCGAAGCCAACTTCAACTGTGGCCCGCAAGCAAACGAAGAGCACAGCAACGTACACGAAGAGAGCTTTTATTTTTGAGAATGAGCTTTAATAAAGCGTTGCTGTGGCAGCTTTTTTACTTTATGTATGAGCTAACGACTGATTTTATATTTAAGGTAAACTGTTGTTGAATATTTGAATGTCCGAGTTTAACTGAACGCCGGCGAAAAACGCTAGCGGGTTTTATAGTGTTTTCGAGCAGATATACGATAAAGTTGCTGATAAGAAGGCTTGCAAAAAATAGGCTTGTTGAGGCAGGTAGCAGATGGTTGTTGCTCTGCCTGTCTGCTCGATTACCTGCTGTGAGCTCAACGAGTCATAAATCGGACTGACAAACATTAGAATTGATATTTTCTTATCTGATCTATTTTTGGAAATTCCATTAAATGTAACGAGAGGTTTTGAAGTTTTTGGCAATTTTGGAAAAACTTACCTCTAATCTCTCGGTGGCCTTGCGAAGGCGTTCGTAGTCAACTTGGCCGTGCACACGAATTAATTCCATCATAAAGTCCGTTTCTTGCACAGAGCCATGCACGAGCTCTAGCTGGCGTTCATAGCGTAGCCAGAGTGCCAATCGATTGCGTAGTATGGCCATAATGTTGGTACACTTGCTCTCAAGGAAAGCATGGTCATCCTGCAGCTGCGAAATGTCGCGTTCCAGCTTCACCGGCGACACTGACATCTTGAGGCGCATGGGCAGTGTATGGAGCATTTGGCGTATGCGCATTATCTCCTGCCAACTGGCAACGAGCTCCTCGCCAGCATTTTGACAATCAGCGACGGCTTTCTCAATGACATCAGTGCCTTGGCGCTCGACAGATTCACATTCATCCAAAATTACAGAGATTTTGGCCTGATGCTTGCGCTGATTACTGATGCCTTCGTGTATTGCCTGCAGTTGATCTCTTAGAACAGAAGCAAACTCCAACTCTTCAGTGATTTGTGTTGTAATCTTATGCGAGAGTGCAAATAGTTCTCCAATCTTTTCAGGCTCAATTGACGGCTCCTGAAGGCCAATACGTCCCAGTTCGTTACCAATGAAGCCAACTCGGGTACGCAGCACCTGAACACGTTCGATATAAAGGCTAAGTTCCTCCTCGTTCTTAATTACACCCTTCATGCTTGTCATGGTTAGATAGATCTCTTGTAGTTCTCGTTCCACAAGCTTGAGTTTCTCATCCGGGGCTATGTCTTCCGAGGAAAGACAATCGACAATATTGCGTTGTATTTGCTCGATAGCTTCGGTAACTGCTTGCCAACGATCCTCGAGTTGAGCGTGGAACTGACGTTGCAGCATCTCATCGGCCAGTGGTATGACTTGCAGGGATTTCTCTAGACTGTGACCCGCCTCGTTGCGTATGTTGTTGTGCAGTGCGTAGCGTGCCTTAATCTCCCAGAACTGGCGCATATGTGGTATGGGTTGCTCTGTGGGTTGGGCAGGTATTTGGATTTGTCGCAGTTCATGTTCGGCTTCACGTACGAATCCTTCCATTTTCTCTGTTTGCTGTTCGTACTGCACCCAGATCTCCCTGAAGACGAGCAGGCGATGCAAGTAGAGAGCCACCTCCTCGCGCAACTTAAGCAGCACAATCAAAGCATCGTTGGTCTCCTCGACTAGATTTGGTGCCTGTACCAAGTTTTGCATTTTGTTGGCAATGCCAGAGAGTTGAGTCATCTTTACATAGTGATGGGAAATGTCATTGCTCAGAGATTGATAAAGCGTTGCATATTGATCATAATCGGCGGAGGTAACCGCTGACAAATCAGGCACACGTTGCTGTGCCACTTGCAACCACTGCAACTCATCGCGCATTCCCTTTTCCAGAACCGTCCAGCGTGATGCCGCCTGCACCAGCTTTGAGGAGCGCTCGGATGCTCGCTCCAGTAGTTGGGTAGCCCGCTGATAGAGTTCCTTGTGCAGCTCCGAGTGCTTCTCACGTGTCTCGCTATCAATGTTTTCCTCTAACGACTCAAGCATAGCGCGACAATGGCTGAGGTTCACAAAGAACTTGCGCTGCTTCTGCACCTCGTTGTTTAACTGCGCCAGCGAGCTGGAAACAAGTGGGCTCTCCATCATTTTATCGGCAAGGACCGTGATGTTGGTAAACTCTTTGAGCGTTTGTTCATACTCCTCAGCCAAAGATTGCAGGTGGAGTAGACGATCACGCTCGGCCTCAATGTTTTTGCTAATGTTCTTGCTCATCTCGAAGGCGTTGTACACATCCTGTGGCATCTTCTTGCTCGGATAGTCGCGCTGGAAGGAGCGTGCGCTCTGCATTAGGTGACCCATTTCCTGTTCTGTTGATCCAAGCTGATGCTCGAGTTCATCAAGTAGCGACAGCTTAGCAGAGAGCGGATGTTCATCGTTGGTAGCTTGATCGAAGCGCTGTTGCAGGAACTCCAGCATTGTGAAAACTTCCCTGTACAGCAGCTCGAAACTGTGCCATTTGTTCAAGTCTTTGCTGTCTTGTGCGTGATTCTGTTGCGTCACGTGCTCCACGGCATCAACGTGCTCCTTAAGCGTGTCCACACATTGCAAGAGTTCAGTAGCCATTGGTTTGTCCACCTGTGAAAGTTGGCTTTCCAGGTGGTTGACATTCTCTTTAATTGTGTGCAGCTCGTCGTTCAGCTGATTGTAGCTGTCCAGTTTCTGTTGGGAGGGACCTTCATTTGAGTTTTGACGAATGAGATAAACGCGGTACTCGATGGTTTCCAGCCACGTGGAGACCTTTTCAACCACAGTTATCACAGTGGTTTGTATAACCGTTCGATCTCCATTGCATATGGCTTTACTCAAGGTCTCAAGCTCCTCGTTGACTTCTTCCAGGCGCTGTTCGCTGGGTACCTGCTTGATCTGCTCGGAAAGCGTGGCCAGGTGCAGCACAGCGCTCAATGGAGTTGATGACTGCTGCGGGGCTGCCTGTTTAAGCTGTCTAATGCGAGAGCCAATGGCTTTCTTTGACTCTGCCCAACTCACTTGCAGTTGTGCTTCATCTCCACCTGGATAAAACTGCAGGCTCTCGCTCATGATAAAAGCTTGGGAGGGGTCGATTAGTGTTTTATCCACATCGGTGCTTCTCGATGCCGAAAGCCACATATTTTGTTCGCTCAAGTTATCGGGTCCTGGTGTAATGGGCACAACCAACTCTTCGGTAGGTGAAGTCACCTCCTCAATGGTCACCGAGGAGGTGGGTCCTGTAGTTCGTGACTTTTGCGAGGCAATGCTGACCTTATTCTGTTCCATTATGTGAACCGGCAAATCGGGATACTCTTCGTAGACAGTTGTCCTTGTGATTTGCAATGACACACGCTGTGGTTGCTGTGATTCGACTTCAGTGGGTTCCGTTTCAACTGCTGCGGGCAGATGTGGCACATCTTCAATTTGTTGATTGGTTGAGAGCACAATTCCAGATTCGCCCAGTAGTTCGGGAGCAATTTCAACGGTAACACTGATTTGTTGTTGATCAACCTCAACAGGTGCTGGCTGAGCCTCTGATTTGCCCTTTTGTTTTTTTTTGTCTTTGCGTGGCTTCTTTTCTGGCTTGGGCAACTGCATGGTTTGTGTGTATTCATAGAGTGTGGGCTCAACAACAGAATTATCTGAATCTGCTGGTATGGCCACGGTTGTTCTTACCTCCAACTCGTATGGTTCCGAAATTGATGTGGCAGTCAGTGATGTTTCCTCAAGGGAGATGGGCTCACGCGGAGTCGTCTGTACCACCACATCGCTAACCTCAACTGATTCTCTCAATTCTGCGGGCTCTGGTGTTGTTGTTTGCATCTGAGTCTCTGTAGTGATAGTCAGTTCAGTGGATGTAGATTGCTCCGTTGTTGGTGTGGGCAAATCGATGGTCATGTCTTTAACCAACTCTTGGACAAGAGGCTCCACCACTTGATCACTACTTGATTCGGCCAGGCGTGGCGAGTCTTTTGGAGTTGTTTGCAGCTCTATTTCTGTGGTTGTGGTCACAACAGTTTGACTAGAGATCTCAGCTGTTTCCTGGGGCTGAGCACTCTCGTCTGTTTGCATTTCAGTGCTAGATGTTTCGACAGGTGCCAGTTTCTCATCGTCACGCGGAGTTGTCTGTGCTTCGGTTTCTGTGATTTCCACAATCAAAGTCTGCGATTCATTCTCTTGAATATCGGGTTGTAAGTCAAGGCTCGTTTGCACAGCCATTTCATCGAGTTGTGGCTTGTGCTCTGGTGATGTCTGCACTGATTTTATGTCATGTTCAATCTCAACAGCAGCTGTTGGTGTAAGCGCACGTGGCGTAGTCTGCTGCTCAACATCTTCTAGTGCAGCTAACTCTACCACCTCAGTGGGAATGACGATTTCTGTGATCGGATCACGTGACAGCTCTGTGGGTGAGGGAATGACAGAATCTTCAACTACCTTCACGGATGTATCAATATCCATGCTAGACAGGTCACTCTCTGTGCTAATCTCCACAATTGATTCGTGACAAACCTTGCCCACAGATTCAATGCTAGTGGTATCATCGCGTGGCGAATTAGGAGATGACATTGGCACATGCGATTCTTCCTCTTGATACTTCTCCATTTGGTTTTTCTTCTTGCGTTGCTTTTTCTTGGAATCAGTGGAATCATCCTCTTCGGCAACAGTCTTTTCCTCTGCTTCGTAATCAGTTTCATGCACAGACTCCACTTCGATATCGGAAACGGCAGTCGGAGCCGGCACTGGCTCTGGTTCTGGCTGTGGTATAGGTTTCAATTCTTCCTCATCTCTTCTTTTCTTTTTCTTTCGACTTCGCTTGGTGCTGGCATCATCGACGTGCTCTAGAGGTGTCGTTACAGACTCTACAATGGTCATAGTTACCTTGGTTGGTTTAGCATTAGACTCATCGAGATCTGAGATTGCGCCCATTGTTACCTTAAGCACTCCAACTCCAGGAGCTTCCACTGATGGTGCAGTCATTTGGTAGGCTTTCGAAGAGGCTGTCTCTTCAGTAATGAACATTTGTGTAGCAACACGAGCATCCTTTTGAGGAACATCCAGTTGTTTTTCGATAATATCAATCGATGAAACATCAGAAACAGGTTGTTTTGGTAGGTTTTGCTCAACGCTCTGTGATTCGGGTGCTGCCTTTTTGGATTTTGGTTTTGGCAAAGTTTTAGGCGGCATTGGCTTTGCAATGGGTTCAGCGTATGCTTTTTCCGCTTCATAGAAGCTTTCCAGGTCAGTCTTTGGTTTTGCCTTCGAATCTTGTGGTGCCAGTTCAATCTCTGATTTGAAACTACTTGCTGCTGTTGATGCTGGCTCAAATTCATACGCCTCAAGTGATATGGAGTTGCCAGTTTCCGGACTAGTAGGCCATAGAGTTTCAACGGGCATTGACGTGTCTGAGCTGATTGCAGCTGGTAGTGCCAGCTCTTCGATATGATGGGAGAAATCAATGTTTGTGTGTTGCAAATGATGTTCCAGCGGCCAAATTTCGTCTATCTCATGTACCACCGGCTCTGACACCGTTGTTGTTGTTGTAGTAGTAGTTGTTGTTGTTGTTTTTGGTGCAATTTCTTGAGTGAGTGTTGCTGTTGGTGTCGTCGTTACTTCTGCTGCTGTAACATGAACGGGACTGGTAGTAGCAACAACTACAGTTTCTTCAATGTCTACTTGAGGTGCTGGCAATTCTACAGGTGCTTCTTTGATCGTTTCAGTTGTACTTGCAGTTGTTGGTGATGTTTGTTTATCGAGTTGCTGTTGTTCTTGTTGTTGTGGTGTGGTTGTTGTTGTATCTGTGTTAGAGATGTTGATAGATTCAATATCAAATACCTGTTGCTGCGGTTCTTCTGTCGGCTTTGACAGATCCGTGGCAACTTCTTCGATAAGAACGCCCGGCTGCTGCATCATGCGCTGGAATTCCTCCTCGCTCACAACATTTCCATTCACCGTGCGAATAATGTTGACATTAATATGGGGCATCGTTTCTTCCTCCATCAGCTCAATCTCGTCGGGCTCTTCAACAATCTCTTCAGTCACATGCTCCTGGCCGTCAATGATGACGATACGTTTGATGATCTTGCGACTCTTACGTATAACCTTACGGGTTACCTGCTGCATCACTGTGTGTATACTGCTGCCATGAAATTCTAGTAGAGATTCACCGGCTTCTGCACGTACTGGCTGCAACTTGTCATCCATATTGGTACCTAACAGCTGTTCGAATTGCTCGACCACCGGCTCCGTCTCAAACTCGCTGACGGTCACAGCCTCTGGTTGAGAGCCGTCCAAGACAGTGCCACGCGTTTGCTGTGTTACAACTGTCTGAAATTTACTCTGCTCTGGATCCGCAATCTTGTCCGTCGTGTGCACATTCTCCACATTTATTTGGCCTGTTGATTTGACATCAATGTTACCATCGGAATCGCTGACTGTCTCAATGGAGCTTATCTGCTGCTGTTGCACAATTTGCTGGCGAGTGCGAGTGACCTTCTTCAGTACGATATGTTTGGTGCCATCGGCTCCAACGACCACCTCAGTTGTGGTTGTATCAGGTTCAACGAATGTTGTCTCAAATGCCTGCGGCACATTCTTCATTATAAGCTCAGTTGCACGTTCCACATCACCTTTGGGCTGTTGATGATAGCGCGCCTCGATTTCCACATCTTTAGGCTGTCCGTGGATATCTTTTTCGTTAAGCGTCGTGTCAATCTGAATGGTCTCCTGACCATGTTGCAGTGTTTGTGTGACCATTATGTTTTCAGTCGGTGCACGCTCTTTGATTGTTTGCAGTGCTACTTCAGCAGTTTCGATGACCACAACTGGTTGTGGTTCCTGCAAACTAGTCTGCGCCTCTACATTGCTTGTTGTGATTTGCGGCTGTGGCTGTGGTTCAGGTTGCTCTAAGCTAAATGTAGTCTGTGTCTCCACATAAACGCCAGTGGGCTTCAACTCCTCCTCAGGCATCGAGCTTGAGTCAATTGTGTTTTCATTGGACTCAATTGATTCAGGCGATGCACTTGTTGCCATAACTGGTGCCTGAATTTGTGCATCTGCCAGAACGCGCTGGCGTTGAGCTTCTTCGCTCTTTGCCTTGCGCAGCTCCACAATACGCTTTTCAATGGTAAATATACGAGTGGTTGCAACCGTGATTTGTTCTCGCAATATGATTAAAATACTCTGCAGCTGCTCCATCAGCGTGTCGGCCATTGGTGCAACATCGGGTTGGGATTGCAGTTGTTGTGTTTGCTCGACCAAATCATCCATTGACTGCTGTCGCTCCTTTAGGGTACGCAACAACTGCTGACTGCGCTCAACCTGCCATTTTAGCACCTGCTCATCGGTACTGCTGTCTGTTGTGGGCTCAAACGATGCCAATTCGGCGGATACTTCATTAATCCAGCGTTCAAGCTCCAATAAATGCTGCTGATACTCATCGATCTCCTGCTCACGTTTCTTCTGACCATGCATGGCGTTCTTAAAACAGAAAATCTTAATATTTTGATTAATGTCAAAATTTATTCTACTAACAGCTATCATGGTGATGCCTTGTTGGGTTCGTCTCAATAGTAGGTCAATGCGATCCACCGTCTCGTTAAGCAAACGCTCAGTGCCTGGATCTGTGGGCAATAACTTAGCTTGCACTTTGAGGTGTTGGACGTCCTTCTCGTGTACTTGCAGATTGCTTTGGATTAGCTGCGCATCATAGAAAAAAGATCTAATTAACAAAAAGTTTCTAGAACAAATACTATTACAAAGACAACAATAAAGTATGTATGTATTTAAGTAAGGACCTACAAATGTAAATAAATTGTCAGACATTTAAAGGTTCGACTGCTATTTATTTGTATATCAAAAAGTTGGGCATTGTTGCTAACGATAGAATATTCTAACCGGATTCTTCAATATTTATTGTTTAAAGAAAATGTACGATTGCTTATGGAATGATGCGATTGTGTTATTAAAATTTTGTGACACACGCCAGCATCCATTAATCGATCCATGTATGCAAAATTCAATACTACGACTATTTACAGTGTCAGTATTACTCTTAAGTAGCTACATTAAAAGGTTGACAAAAACTAAAACATGCTAGGTCAGGCATCCAAAACATTTAGTTGTTAGAGTTAAGTTTAAGATATGTAACATAATATTACCTTTAGTCCCTGAAGCATGCCCTCTAAGCTGCTGTAGTTCATATTTCCAATGCCATCCTCAACGGTTGACAGCGATTGCAGCAGTTCGTCGAGTTCTTGTGTAATTTTATCCTATAATTATTGCATTATGTCGCATGTGTGCAATGTGAATTTGTTTTGTGGGGGGGAACATTAATAAACTTGTTAATATAAGGAATATAAGGAACATTATTGCTTGATTTTGCATCAAAATAACTAGATATGGCATTGTAAATATTTGTTGCTGGCTTCTTTACACGCACAACATCTTTACATGAACAAAAAGTATACAACATTTTTTTTGGAATGGATGCAATGCACAGCCATAAATTAAGTATACATTAATTCATAATATTTATATATGGTAATATATAACTGCATTTAACGTAACGCATGCTTTTTTGCAAATCTTATTAATATAATTGGCAGCGTATTATGATAATGGCGAAAGGGACAGCGGATAGACAAAAGCACCAAATGCAACAATTCTTGACAATAAAAATTTAATTTAAAAAAAAAGTAATATGAAAATAATTTAGATCTATTATTAAGATAAGAAATAAATTTGTTTTGTATTTAAATTCAAATATATCTAATCAGATCTTCACTGGATTTCTTAAACGTAAAAATAAAAAAGAAAATTAAAGTCGTTTAAGTCCCGACTGTGAGATACCCAGTACCCAGGTATAAAAGCAGCTGAAGAAAGTCTATTATAAGCATTTTGTGTGTTTTAGAAAATCACGATCAGACAAAATGTATGTACATATTTTATGGTACCGGGTATGTTATCTACATATTTCAACTATATACAATAAAATCAAAATGCAAACTCACTTTTGTTTTCTTGCCAGTTATTTTGTTTGTAGGTTTTTTAAAGTAAATATTTGCACTAACACATTTTCACAATTTTCTTAACCACTGTTCTAGGAGAATGTGTACCAAGCGCGTTGAGCTCACGATCTACACTAAAAATGCAACACACTAGCACTAACTGACTGGTGGACTGAGATATTTTTGAGTAAGTAATTCAGGCTGCATTACGTGGATCTTTGACTGTATGTATGTTCTAGACGCTGCACTTTATTTATAGAGGAAAAAAAACTTAGAACAGGGAAAATGCCGCGAAATAAAAAAAAAAAGTATGCTTAACATTTGACGAGGGCTGCAGGGCGGCAGAGAAGGCAATGAACTCATAAGTACTTTACTAATGTATTTGGTACATTTAAATGGGCATATTCTGTTTTTGCAAAAGAACTGTGTTTGAGCAGCACTGGGTGCAAAAAGTGCGTCTGTGTTTGTGAGTGTGTGCCTATTCGAAAACAAAACTGTGCAAATACTATTTAAAATAGATTTCAATATATTAAAACGTGCATGTTGGTTAACATATATTTTATTTTGTTAAGATAGTCTTTTAGTTTGTAGTATAGTAAAAGAACTACTAGATATTAGGAGTTATTGAATAGTATTACAAAGGTTAAGATCAATTAGTAAGGAACATTTAGCAATGGCATCAAGTTTAAAAAGTCTAAGTAGAATGTGTGTATATAAATTTATAGGAGTTATGATTAATCTTATATTTAGATGGATGCATTTAGCAAAAAAACAACACATACAATACATAGATAATAAAAGAATTAAAAACTTATTAAATTAAAAATGAAAATCATAAGAAAAAAACTTTAAAAACAAGATATAAGATTTCACAATTGTGTAACGTTAGTATTAAAGTATTATATTTAATTGCAATTGTCTGGGCGCCGACTATGAACAGCCAACAAAGAGCTGCAACCCGTGGGCGACCTTACTGCGGGCCATTGCCAGGGTGCGTTTCTGTTGCTGGTGGCAGCATTGTTCTGCATGGTGTGACAGCGCCGCAACAACAACAATTAGAGTATTTGCCGTATAAAAGCCATGAACAAATACCAAAACCACACACAAAAGCTGCAAATATTAGAATTATGAATAAACGAAGGCTCAATGTGATTTTCACCTTCTGGTGTTGTTGTTGTTGTTGCAAATCATTGCTAGTAGTTGTTGTTGTCGTTGTCGTTGTGCTGCCGCTAGATGATGCCGCCGCTTCTGATGTTCCACTTGTTGTTGTTGTCGTTACAGTTGTTGTTGTAACAACAGTGCGTTTCTCGGTATTAGTGTTGTCAATTTCAGGTTCTGCATTTACCTGCAGCTGCTCATCGAAAACGCTAGTTGTTGTCGTTGTTGTTGTCTGTTCGGCAACGGTTGGTGGCGTTGCAACAGCAGCTGCTGGTGTTGCTGTCAACGCTTGGGGCTGCGGCTGCTCCTCTGGCTGGGCTGTTGTCTCCACTGGTGTTGTTGTCGATGTTGTTGTCTTTGCCGTAAACTTATCAATTACGGCTGTTGCAACTGGCAGAATCGCACTTGCCGCTGCCATTTTTGTCGTTAGTGTTGCCGTTGCTGCCGCATTGGCAGCAGCGGACAGCGTGTGAGTTGTGGCGCTCGCCAATTGGATTAGTGCATTTGCAACATTAGCGGATGTTGTTGTAGCAGTAGTGGATAGTAGGGGACTTGTTGGAGGTGTTGGGGTCGTGTTGTTTTGCTCAACTGGCACAGAGGGTGCCAGTTCAATGGTTTTAGTTTCGGTTAGAACATCCTTACTCGCTACGGTTGGTGCCAATTCAATTTTAACCTGAGGTTCGGCTTCTAAAGCCAAGTAAGTACTTTGGTCCCGCCAATGTCCGACGCCGCCGGGCAAATCGGTTGACATATACTCCGAGGAGCAGCTGCGATTCTGTTCGTACTGGGCTGCATCATGTTCGGGTGTGGGTGTTGCATTACCACTGCTACCACTACCAGGATCGCGGTCGTTCGGTTTGTCGTCATCGTCATGCGGCTTACGAAATTCAGGCACAGTCAGTTTGTCCCCATCTTCGTCGTCGTCGTCATCGTCATCGTCGTCGTTATCACTGTCGTCATCTTTTTTGTCTGGTTTGTCGATTACATCATCGGGTTTCATGTCTTTGTCAAGTTTTGTATCGGCGCTTGCAATATCATCACGCTTCAGTTTATCGACAAAGTGTTCGAATAAATCTGCATCGGTACTAGACGACGGCCAGTGATCCGCGTGCAGATTTACAAGTAACTGGTCGAGGCTGCTGATGGGTGGCGTTGCAGGCACTTCAACGGTAGGAATGCTTTCATTTGACGATGCATCTCGTTCAGTCTTATCTACAACGGTTTCTGTAATCAATTTACTTGATTCAGTAATCGTGGTCGTTTTCACTACAGTTTCAGTAATGATGTCAGTCTTATGCTTATCGTCCTGGCTTTCCTGAGATTTCTCTGTATCCGTTTTATTCAAGTCGTTTGTCTTGGTCATTGCGATGTACATACCATACTGGTCATCTGCAGTTTGCCTATAGTTATTAATTAACTTCAAGTAGTTGTCTTGACTGAGATGCCAGTAAAGTTCACTTGGCTTGCTGGCCTCTGGTGCGGGTATTAAAAGCAAAGCTTTTGGCTCAATGTCAGATATTTTGGGGGATTCAAACGATTTCGAAGGTTCATCTTCAAAAATTATGTTCTCTGTGGTAACTGCCTCAACTTTTTCAACTGTTGGTTTGTCTAATACTACTTCCTCGACTATTGCATGTGGCTTTTCTACAGTTATTGCTTCTTCGACTCTGGTATTTTTTTGTTTTGTGGGCTCGATGGGCTTTTCTTTGTTCAACAAATGCAACTGACTAATTAAATCATTTTGTATGGGACACAGTAGCGTTTCTCTATCAAGGTACAAATTATAAGCAAGAATCTCTGAATTTAGCTCAGAAATTGCATCGGGCTCAACAATCACATAATCATCTACTAAGACTTCATCCGTAGGCGATTCAATTACATCGGCAGCCGCTATTAGCTGCTCGATTTTCGTTGGCTCTTTTATTTTAACTGCTTTAGGTAGAATTTCTAGATCCTTGGAATCCGATGTCACTTCTGTTAATACGATTGAAGTTGGTTCGTCTTTAACTATGATATTTATATCTTCAATTGTTTTAGAATCTGTGTGTGTCGTTACCGTTGTTGTAACATATGTAGTTGTTCTTTGACTCTCAGAATCTGGTTGTTCTTTCGGATCTTGGAAGTCCATTGTTTTGCTTACAACAACAGAAGACCACGTGGGTTCCTCTTCTTTACTACTTGAAGATGGGAATACTTTAGATTCAGTTTGCACAATGGCTGACCACGTTGTTGGTTGATCAATTGGAGATTGTACTGCTACTTCGGCAAGATTGTTAGCTATTGGTATGTCAACAGTAATTGGAATATCTTGTTTTGTTTCTATTTGAACACGCTCTTCGATTTCTTCTGTAGTCATTTCGGTTTTTACACTGGGCTTTAATGTGGCAGACCAGTAAGATGTCTCACAAATAAATGGGTCAACATCGGAAGTGGTTTGTTGTTCACCGATATCAGTATCAGTTGGTTTAAATGGTGCCAATGGTGTCTGCTCGTTCGAAACCGTTTCAATTGTTTCCTCAACTGATGACACTGTTGTTTTAGATTCACCAGTTAATTTGAAAGCAGCCAATGCCGTCTGTTCCGGTTTGGTGCCAGCTGGTTCGATGAATACAATAGTCTGAGAAGTTTGTTTGGGTTCAACAGAATCTACAATTCCAAAACCGGTTTCAACCGTTCCCGTGACATTTGGCTTTTCAGAAATGTTGAATGGTGCCAAAGGAGTTTCCTCAACAGAAATAACTGTTTGTACAACGGACTCTACATGCGCAGGAAGCTTTTCAGTAAGTGTTGAAAATACCGTTTCCTCAACTATCAGCACTGGAGCACTTGGTTTATGTTCCGATTTGCTTGCATCAACCGCTTTGCTTCCTGAAGTTTCTGTCCGAATGGCCGGCTCAGTTTTTTCAAGAAGTTCAGTAACATGTACTTGTTCCTCTTTTTGATCCAGCTTTTTCGATTTAAGAGAACTTTCTTTTTCAGCATTAATAAAATCAAGAAGATCAGAGGCAGGTTTCTTTTTTGGTTTCTGTTTTGGTTTTTTAGTTTTTGGTTCCGTATCCAGTGATAAAGGTATAATGACTTTGTTGTCTATCATTGGGTTCCGTACTTTTTCACCATGAATTTCCTTACACTCAATTTGAAGTGGTCGTATTTGTTGTGCTGGTTCAGGAACGTTATGAGCAGCGATAGCCGCCCATGACATTCCGGAGGTAGACGAAACTGGAGCAGGAATAGGTTGGCTAATGATTTCCTCCATCGGAGCGGACGGAATACTTTCAATCTTGCCCGATTCTTTTGGAATAGACGTTTCGACAAAGGTTACAGTTTGTTTAGTTTGATTGCTTTCTTTTGGCTTCTTAGATCTTTTCTTTCGGGGCTTTTCCGTCACAGTGGAATTCTGTGACTGTTGTGAACGGGATCGAGAACGATTTCTCTTCTTGGAAGTTATTTCTAGGAAACCATGCTCCTCTTGTGGGTTAAATTGTTCTTCTGTTTTAGTTACTTCGGTTACTTGTATAATTGGTCGGCTAATCGATCGAGAGTGCCTTTCAACAATTAATTCAATAGTTTCATTTGGCTGAACATCTCTAGGCTGTACAACAGATGACCAAGACTGAACATCCATATCTACTTCTTCGTCTATCATTTCTTTCCAAGACAATGAAGATGACTTTTCAGGATACTCAACTGGTTCAACGTCAATACTTTCAATAACCGATTGAATAATAGGATCAGGGAACTCTTCGACGACGACATTCGGCGAACTTTGAGATTGTTCTATGGTTATAATTGGTTTGTCAAGCCGATCCTGTTTTGAATGATCAATGCTTAGAATTGCAGATTCTCTGTCCTTGTAGCGAATGTTTGTGTTGTCTGCATAGCCCGACTTTCTTACAACTTCAGCATATGTCTCAGACTGAGACCATACAGATGGTTTCGGCTTAGGCAGTTGAATATTAAAGTCAGTAGGTGTTACCACAACTGTGTCGCGATGCTCATCCAATGAAGGTTCTTGCGGTTTTAATTTGGGTTTGGCTTCGTGAGCAAAAGTTATTTTTTCAATGCTTTGCTTTGGTACATTTTCCTTTTTGACGGACTTCTTTTCATGCCTAGATTTTTGCTTCTTGGTGCTGTCACTAGCAGTTGTTGTCTGCTTTTGCTCATTGTGAATAAAGTCCTGTATGTTATCGGACACTGGTTCAACGGTTGCTTGTGATACCATTGATGACCATGACTGAGGTTGAGATGGAATTTCATCAATAATCACAAATGGTTTAGCATTCTCATATTCTGTCTGTATTTCGAAAGTTGAAACTGTCTTAGAAATGGTTTCTGGTCTGGGTAATTGTTTTTGTTTCTTTGGCTTAGCTGTCTTTTCAGGTTTTTCGTGCACACTTTGTCGATCTTGGCAAACCAATTCTTGTAAGCCTGGGTTCTGGGAGATTATTTTGGGATCCTCTTGTGTTTGCAAAACTATTGACGACCACAACTGTGCTTTTGGAGCTTCTTCCAATACAACAGTGGGTTCCATTTTTTCCTCTATTTCCGGAGTCTCGCTTTGATCAATCAATTTGGAAACACTTTCTGACATATGCTCAACCTCGGTAGACTTCCTACCCTTTTTGGACCTTTGCTTCTTGGGCTTGTCAGGCTCATCATCTACATTAGGAGCAGATGTAACAACGTCAGGATGATAAGTTTCGGTTTTTGTTGTGTGTGAAACAATTGAAGACCATGAATGTGCTAGAGGTGACTTATCAAACGTAAGTTCGACTGGTTCCGGTTTAATCTCCTTCTCCAGTTCTTTGATAAAGGCGGGTTCCACAACAACAGGCTTAGATGTTAGTGACTTCTTATCCTGCTTTGGCTTTTGTTTTCTCGGTTTTTCAACTGAAATGGCAGAGGACACCTGTTCCTGTTGAATAAAGTCCTGAATTTCATGAGTTGGAACGGGTTCAGTTGTTATTTCAGTTAGAACTGGAGAAACCTCAGTAGTCTGAGAAACAATTGTAGACCACGACTGAGTTAAGGCTGTACTATCTTCTACATTTTCTATTGGTTTAGTTGAAAATGTTTCGTTCGGCTCTATAACAGCAATCATGTTTTCCTCGACTTGGTGATGATCAACATGAGGTTGCTTCTTTTCCTTCTTTGACTTTTGCTTCTTGGGCTTTTCATTAACTGTTCTCAAAACGATATTTTCTTTGGAAATAGAGTCATGAACGTCTAGTACAGACGTTATTTTTTCAGGAACTATTTCAGTATAGTGAGTTTCGGCTGTTTTTGTTTGAGAGACAATCGAAGACCACGATTGCATTTGAGAAGACGTATCTATTAAAATTTCAGATACTTTCGGTTTCATATCTTTCTCCAGTTTTTTGACGATCGTAGTTTCCACAACAAATGGTTCCACTTTAGGTTCATTTTGGGGCAATTTCTTTTCTTTTTTTGAGTTTTGTATTTTGGGCTTGTCATTTAATACGGTGGAGAATTGCTGCTCATTGTGAATAAAGTCCTGTATGTCATACGTGGTGGGAACTGAATCAGGTAGAACTTCAATATGGTCAGTTTCGGCAATTGGTGGAGATACCGCAACTGGTTGGGATACAATTGATGACCATGAAGTTGGAGATTGAGTGTCTACAATGTTCTCAGCGGGTTCCGGTTCTATAAACTTCTTGGACTCTTCAACAGTCACTTTCACAGCTGGTTTTTGGTTATGTTCAACCTGGGGTAGTTTCCTTTCCTTCTTTGATTTTTGCTTCTTTGGTTGAACTTCATGAGAGGGAACAGAGTCAGTAGTTATTTCAGTTCGTACAGTTTCCACAACTGCTGGATAAACCTCAGTAGTGTTAGAAACAATAGTAGACCAAGATTGAGATAGGGTTGTAGTATCTTCTAAGATTTCAGTCGGCTTCGTTTCGATTACTTCTTTAGGTTCTTGAGCAACAACTGTGTGGTCCACAATTTGATCTCGCTGATGTTCAACATGAGGATGCTTCTTTTCCTTCTTGGACTTTTGATCACTAGACTCATGAGCATCTGGCGCGAAGGTTGGTTTCTCGGCAATTATTTCGGCTTGTTTAGTTTCAGTCGTAATTTTTTGTGAAACAATTGAAGACCACGATTGCGCATAAGAATCGGATAAGTCCGGTTCCTTCTCTTTCTCTAGCTTTTTGACAATTGTGGTTTCAATAACAACTGGTTCCGCTATATGTTCTTTCTGATGTAATTTCTTTTCCTTCTTGTGTTTTTGTTTCTTAGGTTTGTCATGCACTACAGTGGAGAATTGCTGCTCATTGTGAATAAAGTCCTGTATGCCATGCGTGGAGGGAACTGGATCAGGTAGAACTTCAATATGCTCAGTTTCGGCAAATGGTGGAGATGCCGCAACTGGTTGGGATACAATTGATGACCATGAAGTTGGAGATTGAGTGTCTTCAATGCTCTCATCAGTGAGTTCAGGTTCTATAAACTTCTTTGACTCTTCAATATAAATAGATCCTTTCACTGCTGGTTCTTGGTGTTGTTCAACCTGGGGTAGTTTCCATTCCTTCTTTGATTTTTGCTTCTTTGGTTGAACTTCATGAGATGGAACAGACTCAGTAGTTATTTCAGTTCGTACAGTTTCCAAAACTGCTGGAGAAACCTCAGTAGTTTGAGAAACAACAGTTGACCACGATTGAGTGGGAGTTGCAGTATCTTCTACAGTTTCAGTTGGTATCGTTTCGATTACTACTGCAGGATCTTCAACAACAATTTTTCTTTGCACAAATGGTTCTGGGTGATGTTCAACCTGAGGTAATTTCTTTTCCTTTTTAAACTTTTGTTTTTTGGGTTTGTTGTTAGCCGGAATCAACGTATTCTCTTTGGGATTGGGCCCAGATCCAGAAGAAATAATTTCAGGAACTATTTCAGTATCGTGGGATTCAACTGTCATTGTTTGAGAAACAATTGAAGACCAAGACTGAGATTGAGGTGGCAGATCTTTGGTAATATCGAATGGTTCCGGCTCTTTTTCTTTTTCTAGTTCCTTAATAGGGGTAGTTTCTTGATGTTCTGTCCTGTGAGTTTTCTTTTCCTTTTTAGGTTTGTGTTTCTTGGGCTTGTCATTCACAGCAGTAGAGAAGTTTTGCTCCTGGTGAATGAAATCTTGAATACCATGGGTAGAGCAAACTGGTTCAGCTTCTATTTCAATTCGATCAGTTTCGATTACTGAAGTAACAGTGACTGTTTGTGAAACAATTGATGACCACGATTGAGTTTGGGACTCTGTTTCACTGACGTTTTCGACAGATTTTGGTTCGATTTCATCTGCTGGCTCCACAACAACAATTGGTTTTTCAACAACTATTTCTGCATGATGCATCTCTTGCGAATATTTCTTTTCCTTCTTTGACTTATTTTGCTTGGGCTTGTCGTTTACGATGGTTGAGAATATTTGCTCTTTGTGGATAAAGTCTGGTATGTCTTGGGAGGCAGAAGCAACAGTTTGCGAAACAATTGATGACCACGAAAGAGTTTGTGATGACGATTCTTCAGTTGGTTCTACAATGCTTTCCAGCTCTAGCGTTTTTTCAACAATATCTATAGCAGCTTGCTCGTCAACAACATCTGTAACAGGTGTCTCTGGAACAGGTTTACTCTTGGATGGTTTCTTCTCCTTCTTTGAGTTAAGTTTTATAGCCTTATCATTTGAACCAGTTGGTAGACGTTGATCTTTGGTGTCCTTCGTGTCATGAGTTACAGAGTCGGTATCATATTCAGTTACTGTCTGTGAGACAATAGATGACCACAACTGTGTCTGGTTTAAAACATTATCAACAATAGCCTTTTGAATTTCTGAACCATCAGCACACTCTACTGGACTGTCAGGTTCCTTAGACACCTTTTGTTCTACAAAGTCTGGAATGGGCTTTTTAGTCTTCTTCGATTTTGGTTTTTTCAGTTTATCTTTTCCATTGCGAATTAAATCTGCAGGTCGAATTTCCTTTACATCATCAGATACGGTGGATTTGGTTTTAATGAAAGGTTCTTCGGCCTCCTGGCGCACAGTAGATGACCATGAAGCAAAATTTTCCGGTTGTAACTGTTCAGGAAATGTGTTTGCTTCCTCTTCGTCCAATTCTAACCACTTTTGGGGCTGTATTTTCGACTTATGCTCTTCAAAGTCTTGATTTGTTGGATACAAACTTTGAGCTTTGGTTACATGTTCACTTTCAGCTATGGTAACATTTTCAAAATCAACCTTTTTCTTGTTTTTGTCTTTCTTTGCTTTTGGTTTCTTAGAAACATTTTCAACAATTTCTGAAGTTGGTACAAATACTGTGCTTTGAGTCTTTCCATCAGATACTCTCTGAACGTTTTTCTTCTCACTTTCAATAAAACTCTTAGTGTTTTTGAGAACATCTGCATAAGATGAATTTTGCTCCCACGTGCTAGTTGTTGTATTCAGTAGTGTATTATCCGCGGTCACAAGGAATTGGGGTTCTATAATTCGTGTACCTTCTGTATCTACAACTTCAGAACGCTTTTCAGGCTCAGCTGGTTGCACAATACCATTGTCAACAACCTTTTCGGATGTGGTTGTGTCTTCTGTAACAGCAGACTCGTGAAGCTTTTCATGCTGAGTTCGTTGGACAACACTCTGCACTACAGCCGTCTCAGTTGTTGTTGTGATAGCCGTGTCTGGAACCGCAACTTTTTCTACTGGAACTTCCTGAATTGTTGCCTCTTCCTCCTCATCAGAGAATGTCATTGGTTCATCCAAAACATCCATCCAAGCGCTAGTTGTGTCATCTACAGGCAGACCAGCATATGCTGGTTTCTTGGGCTCCTCGGGTATTTTTGCGGGTTCCACTGCCTTTGACTCCTCCGGAAGCACAGTTTCGCTTACAGTTTCAGTCACTGTAGTAGGTGTTGTGACAGTCGAAGTTGTCTTTGCGTCGTCTGTAATTGCATGCTCGTGAAGCTTTTCAGGCGCAGCTGGTTTAGCAACGTCCTGCACTACAACCGTCTCAGTTGTTGTTGTGATAGCCATATCTGGAACCGCAACTTTTTCTACTGGAACTTCCTGAATTGTTGCCTCTTCCTCCTCATCAGAGAATGTCATTGGTTCATCCAAAACATCCATCCAAGAGCTAGTTGTGTCATCTACTGGCAGACCTGCATATGCTGGTTTCTTGGGCTCTTCGAGTATTTTTGCTGGTTCCACTGCCTTTGACTCCTCCGGAAGCACAGTTTCGCTTACAGTTTCAGTCACTGTAGTTGTTGTTATGACAGTCGAAGTTGTCTTTGCGTCGTCTGTAATTGCATGCCCGTGAAGCTTTTCAGGCTCAGCTGGTTTAGCAACGTCCTGCACTACAACCGTCACAGTTGTTGTTGTGATAGCCGTGTCTGGAACTGCAACTTTTTCTACTGGCACTTCCTGAATTGTTGCCTCTTCCTCCTCATCAGAGAATGTCATTGGTTCATCCAAAACATCCATCCAAGAGCTAGTTGTGTCATCTACAGGCAGACCTGCATATGCTGGTTTCTTGGGCTCCTCGGGTATTTTTGCGGGTTCCACTTCCTTTGATTCCTCCGGAAGCACAGTTTCGCTGACAGTTTCAAACACAGTAGTTGTTGTTATGACAGTCGAAGTTGTCTTTGTGTCTTTTGTAACAGCAGGCTTGGGAAGCTTTTCAGGCTCAGCTGGTTGGGCAACGTCCTGCACTACAACCGTCTCAGTTGTTGTTCTGATAGCCGTGTCTGGAACCGCCATTTTTTCAACTGGAAATTCGTGAATTGGTGTCTCTTCCTCCTCATCAGAGAATGTCATTGGTTCATCCAAAACATCCATCCAAGAGCTAGTTGTGTCATCTACAGGCAGACCTGCATATGCTGGTTTCTTGGGCTCTTCGGGAATCTTTGCTGGTTCCACTGCCTTTGATTCCTCCGGAAGCACAGTTTCGCTGACAGTTTCAGTTACTGTAGTTGTTGTTATGACAGTCGAAGTTGTCTTTGCGCCTTCTGTAATTGCATGCTCGTGAAGCTTTTCAGGCTCAGCTGGTTTAGCAACGTCCTGCACTACAACCGTCACAGTTGTTGTTGTGATAGCCGTGTCTGGAACCGCAACTTTTTCTACTGGAACTTCCTGAATTGTTGCCTCTTCCTCCTCATCAGAGAATGTCATTGGTTCATCCAAAACATCCATCCAAGAGCTAGTTGTGTCATCTACAGGCAGACCTGCATATGCTGGTTTCTTGGGCTCTTCGAGTATTTTTGCTGGTTCCACTGCCTTTGAGTCCTCCGGAAGCACAATTTCGCTTACAGTTTCAGTCACTGTAGTAGGTGTTGTGCCAGACGAAGTTACTTTTGTGTCTTTTGTAACAGCACATTCGGGAAGCTTTTCAGGCTCAGCTGGTTGGGCAACGTCCTGCACTACAACCGTCTTAGTTGTTGTTGTGATAGCCGTGTCTGGAACCGCAACTTTTTCTACTGGATCTTCCTGAATTGTTGCCTCTTCCTCCTCATCAGAGAATGCCATTGGTTCATCCAAAACATCCATCCAAGAGCTAGTTGTGTCATCTACAGGCAGACCAGCATATGCTGGTTTCTTGGGCTCTTCGGGTATCTTTGCGGGTTCCACTGCCTTTGGTTCTTTGGGAAGCACAGTTTCGCTGACAGTTTCAAACACAGTAGTAGGTGTTGTGCCAGTCGAAGTTACTTTTGTGTCTTTTGTAACAGCAGATTCGGGAAGCTTTTCAGGCTCAGCTGGTTGGGCAACGTCCTGCACTACAACCGTCTCAGTTGTTGTTGTGATAGCCGTGTCTGGAACCGCAACTTTTTCTACTGGAACTTCCTGAATTGTTGCCTCTTCCTCCTCATCAGAGAATGTCATTGGTTCATCCAAAACATCCATCCAAGAGCTAGTTGTGTCATCTACAGGCAGACCTGCATATGCTGATTTCTTGGGCTCTTCGAGTATTTTTGCTGGTTCCACTGCCTTTGACTCCTCCGGAAGCACAGTTTCGCTTACAGTTTCAGTCACTGTAGTTGTTGTTATGACAGTCGAAGTTGTCTTTGCGTCGTCTGTAATTGCATGCTCGAGAAGCTTTTCAGGCTCGGTTGGTTGAGCAACATCCTGCACTACAACCGTCTTAGCTGTTGATGTGGTAACCTTTTCTGGGACCGCGACCTTTACAGCTGAAACTGCCTTAATTGGTGTCTCTTCCTCTTCATCAGAGAATGTCATTGGTTCATGCAAAACATCCATCCAAGAGCTAGTTGTGTCATCTACAGGCAGACCTGCATATGCTGGTTTCTTGGGCTCTCCATGTATCTTTGCTTGTTGCACTGCCTTTGGTTCTTTTGGGAGCACAGATTCAGTTTTCGTAACAGTAGTTGTAGTTTTGACAGCGACTGTTGTCTGTGTATTTTCCGAACTCGCAGACTCAGAAATCATTACAGGCTGAGCTGGTTGAACATTATCCTTTAGATTGACTACTTTAGTTGTTGGTGTGTTATTAGTTATATCCTGGGATTGTGCTTCAGATTTTATTTCTTGAATGGTTTCGATAATTTTAAGAATGTTAGCCTCGTCGCTATTTTCTGTTAGAAGTGGTATTTCAACTTCATCTTCAATTAATTCTTTCCAAGATTTTTGCTCTACAACAATATCGTCGCCACCGTCGTCAATCATTTCGGCCCACGATTTGTGTGTTGTTTCTTTGGTGGTTTCATCAATGTTGGCCCATTCGGCTTCGGGTGATTCAATTTCTAATTGGGGCTTCACAATTATTTTGTCTGCCTTCTTAACAGCAACTGATTTTGAAGTTAATTTCTCTGTTTCTATGAAGTCAGCGGTGTTTTGGGCTAGTATAGATGCCCGAGAGCTAGTGTACTGATCTTGAGAACGGGTATGCTCTTTTAGTATAGACTTTTTCTTTTCAGTGTGATGTTTTACAGCGTCTACTGGAATTCGCTTAACCGTTTTGTTTTCTTTGGGTGGTAAGTCGGACATTTTGTCTATTTGGCTGGCAATCTTGGCCCAAGTTGTCACACTTTCATCGTGAGTTGGAGATAAGGTAGTCTCAACAATATCACTATCTTCAGACGTCGACGAGACCACATTGGGATATGTCTTTTTGACCTTGGTCTCGCTTATTTTCTTGTCATCCTTTTCAATATTTGATTCTTTCTTATGAATCCTACGATCTTTTCGAGACTTTGGTTCTGGTTTTGTCTCCATTTTTGGAGTTGCAACAGGCTTTTTGCGAGAGGCTATATCATCCACAAAGTCACCAGGCTTTTTAAGCAAAGAAGCCCACGAAAACGCCTCAGAACTACTTTTAAGTGGCTCTGTCACATCTAAAATCTCTTCCGCCGGTGCCATATCAGATTTAATTAATTCTTCAACAATTGGCTCGGATTTCGCTTCATTCTTCTTTGGAGCGTGTTGCTTTTTAGATTCATTTTTATCGACCTTCTTCTGTGGTCGAACCTTTCGGGGTTTTTCTGGTTCGTTGCGTTCACCTTCCGATTTTTCCGTTGATGAAGCTATGGCACTTTTAATATGCGTTACAGTTGTATCAACCCATTCTCCAGGCCGCTTTACTAACGCAGCCCATGAAAATCCACTCGTTTCGGGTTCCTTACTTTGCACTGGCTTAGTCACAGTCTCCGAAACTGCTTCTGAAATGGTCTGCGTTTGTGTGATTATCTTGGCATGAGTTGAAGGTTTTGGCTCCTGATGTTCCTGTTTTTCATCTTCAGAGGTGGAGGAAATTGTTTCTTGAATTGGCATTTTGGACTTCTTCGATTTTTTCGTTTTAGTAGATTTTCGATCAGGTTTGTCAGCCTTTTCCAGATTTTTGCGGTCGGAAATATTTTCTAGCTCTTCTAGTTGCTTTTTCACTTCTGTGTTGTCAGCCCATTCACCTGGTCTTCGAACTAACGCAGACCAAGTAATTTCAGATGTTTTGCTGACATCTCGCTCATCGGATGATGGTTCCTTGGAGCTTTCAGTAGCCGGTTTAGAACTTTCACTGCTGGGAATCTCTTCACTGAGTTCCACCTGCTTTTGTTTCACTTGCTTTTGTTTATTCAAATGCTGCTTTGGCTTAGCAATCTTGGTTAACGGCTCAACAATGGCTGGTTTTTCGTTGTGCACAATTACAGGCTTTTCATGATCTTGTGTTTCACCTGCACTTAACAAAACGTCAGCGTATGACTTGCCATCTCGGTTGTTTTCCCAAACATTTTGCTCAGAGGATTGGTCTGTTTCGATAACAAAGGTGGGCGTGGCTTCAGGCTCTTCTGATATCTTCTTTGAACGCTTCGTTGCCTTAGCTTTCTTTGGTTTCTTTGAAAGTGGGATTACCTGCTCGGTTCTACTTCTAGGAATGAACTCATTGTATACTCTTTCATTGGCAAGGAATGTGTTTGTTTGATCAGCATATACGTGTCTCATATGAGAAGGTGTAAACTCAGGAGCATCAGCAGACAATGTTGAAGTGAAAACAACATTTCCTGAGCTGGGTACTGTTTCTTCTAAAACGCTAGACCAAGTATCGATAGGACCCTCAAGTGGTAGTCCAGAATACAGTTGACCTTGCTTTTGCACAGTTTCGCTGACAGTTTTCGTTGTCGTTGTTTCAGTAGTGGTTGACTTTACGTCTTCTAAATCGGAATGTTTTGACTGGACCGTCCCTTTTGTTGATGTGGAAATCACTTCAGGAACAGTTGCTATAATAACTGGAGTATATTCCGTTGGTGCTTTTTCTTCTTCTTTATCTGATAATGTCATTGGGTCATCCAAAACATCCATCCAAGAGCTAGTTGTGTCATCTACTGGCAGACCGGCATATGCTGGTTTCTTGGGCTCTTCGGGAATCTTTGCTGGTTCCAATGCCTTTGGTTCTTCTGGAAGCACAGTTTCAGTCACAGTAGTAGTTGTTGTGACAGTCGAAGTTGTTTTTGCGTCGTCTGTAATTAAATGCTCGGGAAACTTTTCAGGCACAGCTGGTTTAGCAACGTCCTGCACTACAACTGTCTCAGTTGTTGTTGTAATAGCCGTGTCTGGAACCGCAACTTTTTCAACTGGAACTTTCTGAATTGGTGTCTCTTCCTCCTCATCAGAGAATGTCATTGGTTCATCCAAAACATCCATCCAAGAGCTAGTTGTGTCATCTACAGGCAGACCTGCATATGCTGGTTTCTTGGGCTCCTCGGGTATTTTTGCTGGTTCCACTTCCTTTGATTCCTCCGGAAGCACAGTTTCGCTGACAGTTTCAGTCACAGTAGTTGTTGTTATGACAGTCGAAGTTGTCTTTGTGTCTTTTGCAACAGCAGGCTCGGGAAGCTTTTCAGGCTCAGCTGGTTGAGCAACGTCCTGCTCTACAACTGTCTCAGTTGTTTTTGTGATAGCCGTGTCTGGAACCGCTACCTTTTCCACTGGAACTTCCTGAATTGTTACCTCTTCCTCCTCATCAGAGAATGTCATTGGTTCATCCAAAACATCCATCCAAGAGCTAGTTGTGTCATCTACAGGCAGACCGGCATATGCTGGTTTCTTGGGCTCTTCGGGAATCTTTGCTGGTTCAAATGCCTTTGGTTCTTCTGGAAACACAGTTTCAGTCACAGTAGTAGTTGTTGTGACAGTCGAAGTTGTTTTTGCGTCGTCTGTAATTGAATGCTCGGGAAGCTTTTCAGGCACAGCTGGTTTAGCAACGTCCTGCACTACAACTGTCTCAGTTGTTGTTGTGATAGCCGTGTCTGGAACCGCTACCTTTTCCACTGGAACTTCCTGAATTGTTGCCTCTTCCTCCACATCAGAGAATGTCATTGGTTCATCCAAAACATCCATCCAAGAGCTAGTTGTGTCATCTACAGGCAGACCGGCATATGCTGGTTTCTTGGGCTCTTCGGGAATCTTTGCTGGTTCAAATGCCTTTGGTTCTTCTGGAAGCACAGTTTCAGTCACAGTAGTAGTTGTTGTGACAGTCGAAGTTGTTTTTGCGTCGTCTGTAATTAAATGCTCGGGAAGCTTTTCAGGCACAGCTGGTTTAGCAACGTCCTGCACTACAACTGTCTCAGTTGTTGTTGTGATAGCCGTGTCTGGAACCGACACTTTTTCAACTGGAACTTTCTGAATTGGTGTCTCTTCCTCCTCATCAGAGAATGTCATTGGTTCATCCAAAACATCCATCCAAGAGCTAGTTGTGTCATCTACAGGCAGACCTGCATATGCTGGTTTCTTGGGCTCTTCGGGAATCTTTGCTGGTTCCAATGCCTTTGGTTCTTCTGGAAGCACAGTTTCAGTCACAGTTTCAGTCACAGTAGTAGTTGTTGTGTCAGTCGAAGTTGTTTTTGCGTCGTCTGTAATTGAATGCTCGGGAAGCTTTTCAGGCACAGCTGGTTTAGCAACGTCCTGCATTACAACCGTCTCAGTTGTTGTTGAGATAGCCGTGTCTGCAACTGGAACTTTCTGAATTGGTGTCTCTTCCTCCTCATCAGAGAATGTCATTGGTTCATCCAAAACATCCATCCAAGAGCTAGTTGTGTCATCTACAGGCAGACCTGCATATGCTGGTTTTTTGGGCTCTTCGGGTACCTTTGCTGGTTCCACTGCCTTTGGTTCTACTGGAAGCACAGTTTCGCTGATAGTTTCAGTCACAGTAGTAGTTGCTACGACAGTGGAAGTTGTTTTTATGTCTTTCGTAACAACAGACTCGTGAAGCTTTTCAGGCTCAGTTGGTTGAACAACGTCCTGCACTACAACTGTCTCAGTTGTTGATGTGATAACCCTTTCTGGAACCACTACCTTTTCAACTGGAACTTCCTGAATTGGTGCCTGTTCCTCCTCATCAGAGAATGTCATTGGTTCATCCAAAACATCCATCCAAGAGCTAGTTGAGTCATCTACAGGAAGACCGGCATATGCTGGTTTCTTGGGCTCTTCGGGAATCTTTGCTGGTTCCAATGCCTTTGGTTCTTCTGGAAGCACAGTTTCAGTCACAGTTTCAGTCACAGTTTCAGTCACAGTTGTTGTTGTTTTGACAGCGGAAGTTGTCTTTGCGTCTTTCGTAACAACAGACTCGTGAAGCTTTTCAGGCTCAGTTGGTTGAACAACGTCCTGCACTACATCTGTCTCAGTTGTTGATGTGATAACCCTTTCTGGAACCGCTACCTTTTCAACTGGAACTTCCTGAATTGGTGTCTGTTCCTCCTCATCAGAGAATGTCATTGGTTCATCCAAAACATCCATCCAAGAGCTAGTTGTGTCATCTACAGGAAGACCGGCATATGCTGGTTTCTTGGGCTCTTCGGGTATCTTTGCTGGTTCCACTGCCTTTGAATCCTCCGGAATCACAGTTTCGCTGACAGTTTCAAATACAGTTGTTGTTGTTTTGACAGCGGAAGTTGTCTTTGTGTCTTCAGAATCGGGAGATTCTGCATGTTGGTCAATTTCTCTTTCAAAAACTGCTTTTGTAATTAATGACACCACATCGGGTGCAGCCATTGCAGATATAACATCTGTATGTTTTTCTAGTGGCTCAGACCTAGTAACATGTATTGTATACAAGTTTTCGGCTTGGTTTTGGTCAATAGTATTGTAGTTTGGAACCTCAAAGTTATAGACAGTAGGTTTAACTGCAGTTTGTTCATTTTGGATCGAGGACGGCTCACTATAAGAATCTATAGTTGTCACAGTTGTTGTAAAAGATGTCGGCTTAGAACTCTCAACATTTGATTGTTGTTTGTCAATTGATGTTGTTGTTTCAGAACTTCCTGTTGTTGTTTTCGAAGAACAAGCAGAACTTTCATCTGCGCTGTGTTCATTTCCAATTGGTGAAAGTCGTTCTAGGTAAGCTATATTATTATTAATTATGTGATAGTTACGTTCAGCTGCTATGAAGGTAGATATATCGTATTTGGTAATTTCATATATCTTATCTTTTTCGGTGGAAAGTGGTTCTAGGTTTTTGGGAGATGTATCCACCAAAGATTTTATAACAACGGGTTCGACCGTACTTACAGCCGGTAAAGTATCTTTGACAGTTTGATCTTGTTGATCAGGTGTCAATGCTGAAGGAGCTTCTATATTTTCTGGTTTTAAATTGATTATGTGATAGTTGGCCTCAGCAATGTTATATTGAGATAAAATATGTTTGGGAATTTCATAAATTTTTTCAGTGGGGTAAATATTTTGAGTATTAGTGATGCTTAAAGTGCTTACCGTGTTAGCCACAAATGCTTCAGCTATTAATGCGCTTGGCTTGGCAGGAACAATTTGTTTAGCGATATTAGTAGGATCAGGGCGTTTTTCAGTTTCACATGGAATATCAACGTGCGTTTCTACTTGAGTTTTGGAAGATGGAATTTCTGGCGTTTCTTGCGTTTGTTCATTGTTTAGAATTTCAGACTTAGCATGCTCAGCTGATTGGACTGGAATATTGCTAGCTGAAGGAATTTCGATAACATTTTGCTTTTCATCTACAGGAGGTATAGTAATTGTTTCGTTACCTTTGCTTTCTTCTACAAGGACCTGAACTGTTTCTTGCTTTATAAACTCTTCGGGAATTGCAGGGCGTTTTTTCTTGTCTTTCTTTGACATTTTCTTCTGAATATCCTCAAACAATTTTTGCTCTTCTGGACTAAGATCAGATGAGGGCCCGACATTCCTATCATCTACAATTGGCTTGTCAACTTGCTCAACAGAATCCGTCTTTTCAACAGATATATTTTGCTTCGAAGAACTTAAAATATCTGACAACACTTTAACTGGCTCAGATTCAGAGACCTCAACTACGGAAGTCTTACTATTTTCAGCAGTTCTCTGCATGGAATCTATGTTTTCAGTCACAGTCTCTGTCACGCGAAGACTAACCTCCGGAAAATCGAGATGCATTTTCACTATTGGAGTCTTCAGCTTTTCTTCATGAGTTATTAAAGATATTTTCTGAACTGTTCCTGGCGGATAGGCACCATCAATGCCTTCTCCAACGAAAAGAACATTTGTGCCATCTTCGGTCTCGAAGCTACGTCGTTGTGTCGTTGTAAGAATTGTGTTTCTGGTAGTAGTCGTTGTAGCAGTGTTAATGCGATCTGTCTCGTTGATAAACCCATTTGACGAAATATATTCAGTGCTCACAGTCGGTAATTCTGTTGTTTCAATATTTACAACCTTAACGCCTGACTTGCCCTGTGTGTCCCTAAGACCCAACTCAGTATTGACACCAACGTTTGCTAATTTTAATTCGCTGCTAGAGGTGACAACCGGTGGAGTTGTCTCTAAGTGTGTATTCGAAGATACAATAGGACTCACTGGTCTTTGATCGGGCATTTCAATACTGGATGTTACAATAACATCGCTCGGTGAGTCGCTCTCGGTTATAACTATCCGTCCGTCATTTGTTACTCGCTTAGTTATTCGCATTGTACGAATCGTTGTTGTTTTGATGATAGCCCCATCGAATTGACTAGATGTGGTCGAAGCCTCACTTCGAGCTTCTGAAATCGTTGGAGAACCTTCCCGCACGGTGATCGGTTCACTCATTGTGCTGCTCTCTGTGGTTGTCTCGCCGTCTTCATTCAGCTTCTTCACAATTTTCGTCGTACGCACGGTTGTCGTTTTAGTAACACCACCCATTTCTTCACTTTTAGATTCATCAGCAACGAGAGACGTCTCATCGGGCTCTTGATTCAGTTCCGTCAAGCTTTGCTTGTCAACGTTTTGTGCAACTTTTTTAACAATTTTTGTTGTTCTCACAATTGTCGTTTTAACAACATCATTGCCAACGTTTGCATCATATGGTTCCAACACCGTAACCTCAGCAAGCTGTGTCTCCTGAGACTGCTTAGGCTCAATTGTTACAGGAGGCTCTTTTTCTTTCTTTGATTTACGCGATGACTTTTCAGGCACGGACATTGAAATTTGCTTCAATTCTTCTACAATTGGAGCGACAGATTCCTTAGTCATTCTTGACGAAGTCTCAGCAGCTTGCTCAGGCTCATTCAAAAGTAGATCAGATGAAACAGAGGGTTCCTGTTGCTTCTCCTTCTTCTCCTGTTTCTTTAATTTTTTGGTTTGCTTTTCAGGTTCACGCTGCGCAGTTTTTTGTTCAGAAGCTATTAAGTTCAGTGTAGATGACTTGATGTCTGCTATCGCTTCAGTACTCTTTGGCATCAGCAGTTCTTCCGTTGTAACTTGTGGCTTAAGGAAAATCTGTTTGGGAGCGATGCTTTCGGCAACAGTTGCTTTTACAGCCTTTGTGGTTCGAGTGGTTGTAGTTTTCCTAATACCCTCACTGTTTGATTCGGTGGTTATTGATTCGGCAATGATTGGTGCGTCCTCAGTATTAGCTTCAACAAGAGGCAAGGAAGTTTCAGATGAAGAACTGAGCTCGCTGATATTTTCAGAGTCCTGGGAAATTTTCTTTACTATTTTAGTCGTGCGCACAATCGTTGTTTTAAGCACAGAATCATTATCTTTTTGCAAAGTTTCATCAGATGTCTTTGACTCGGGTATAACTTCAACTTCAGTTACAGGTTCGAAAACAAGTTCTTTATCCGCCTCAGCTTTAGCGTTCCTTATCGTTCTTATGGTAGTCGTTTTAGTTGTCTTCACTACACCCTCATCGCTGACCTCACGGCTGTTCATTTCTGATTGCTCTACTTTAGGTTGCTCTGCAACTTCTTCGGCAAGTTCAAAGGAATCCAGCGAATGCACATCTGAATGAGTTGATGTTAACATTTCCTGACTTTCTTGTTGATTGATTTTTTTCACGGTTTTTGTTGTTCGTATGACGGTCGTTTTGATTAGACTGCCATCATCGCTGATAACAGATCCTTCGAACGATGGATCTGAATTCTCACTAATTATAATTGCACTTGTTGTATTCAGGGGCTCTGTGGTTTCTAGGGGCGCTTGAGGCTCACTTATTTCAGCAACAGTTTGCACACATATATTTTTTGGTATTTGTATGGCATCAATGGTTGGTTTGACTTCATCAATTTCTAACTCCTTTTGCTTTCTTTTCTTATCCTTTCTAGTTGGCTTTACTGGCTTCTGTTCTGCTTCCACCAAAATATCTTTCACAGATTCCTTTACCAAAGAAGTATCTGTTTCTTTTTTTTCTTTGCGTGGTGGCTTCTGCGGCTCTGGCGCAATAAACTTTTCTGCTTGATCGACGATTTCATCAACTGCATGATGTGCAGCACTTATGATGTTTTCCTGAGATGCTACCGACTGATCAGATGAGGAAGCAGTACTGGAAGTAAGAACTGTCGTTGGAAGCAAGGTGACATCTCGCTCCACCTCTGGCTCATTCTCAACAACGTCCTCAACAACTTCCTCACCTTCAGCATTGATACGCTTGATAATACGTTTTGTTTTGGTAATTGTTGTTTTCGTAATAGAACCACCATGAACAACAGTTGTATCTTGAGATGCCGATAGTCCAGGCATCATTATACTGCCGGGAGCTGTACATGTCGTTTCCACTGACGGTAGTTCATACTGCTCAATGGAAATTTTTTCTTCGGGTAAATCATCGATTACATCTTCCTCAACAATTTCCTCCCTACCATCGATAATACGCTTGACTATGCGCTTAGTGATGTGCTTTGTGATTGTTCTGGTAGTAATTGTTGTAGTACCGCTCTCTGTTGAAATAGTGTTGGTCGAAGTTGTTACCGTGGGCTCACTTTCAAGCAACGATTCATCAATTTCGATCTTCAAAGTATTACTCTCTGTCACCACAGGCTCAGTAACAAATGTTTTCACTGGACTAACTGTTGGTTCTAATGGTAAAACCTCTGGAGTGATTTCCGTTTTTGAAGTTGGTTTAATTGAAGGAGTTTCTGTTTTATCACTTTCCGTTTCAAGGATGACTTCGATAACAGACTCAATCGGCTTAACAGTCGCGATCGTCGTTGCTAAAATAGGTTCCTCGATGGGTGTAAAATCGGCCAGTTTATTGACTTCAGAATGTGGTTCGATTTTGTTCGTGGTTGTAGACGTTGTTTCCACAACAGATGTCGAAATCTTTTTATCTTTCATGGAAAGAGTGGAAATAATTGGGTTTGAATCCTTAGTAGATTCCACTGCGAGAATAATTTCTGCCGGCTTAATGACCTCTTCAACAGGCTCAGCTGTTTTCTGGTAAGCAGTTGTCGCTTCCATAACAGCTCTGTGCTTCTTTCTGTCTTTTTTCGATTGAGCAATTACAACGGGTGCTGTATCAACCATTGGCTTTTCAACTGAGACCGCTTCCTCCGTTATTATTATTTCAGCAACCGGTTCAACTGTTTTTGCTGTTATTGTTTTGGTTTGGAGAACTGTCGAAGGCTTCTTTTTATCTTTTTTAGCAGGTACTTGACTAACAGAAGGTATTGAAGCTTCTACCTCCTTTTGTTTGACGATTTCAACAGCCGGCTTAGATGTTTTCTTTGTTGTGACTGTTGTTTCCCCAACGCTTGTTTGTTGCTTTTCCTCCTTTACAGTTGAAACCATGACGAGCGGTTCAACAACCTGTTTGCTGGAAACTGTTGTTGCTTCTGAAGCATGTTCAGTTTGATGCTTGCTTTTCTTAGATTTCCTTGGTTTTGGTTCAGGATGCATCTGTGACTCTTCTGCGACGATCATCTTTGATACTGGAACACTCTCCACAACTGTCGTTTTCTCTACATGAGTGTGCGTTGCTCTATTCGTGTCTGGGGATTTGTGTTTCTTGCTTGTTTTCGGGTCTTTGCGACTGCTGACCTTAATTGGCAATGGCTCTGGTTGTGTTTCATGACGCTGTCGCTTAGGCTTGGCTGTCCTTGCCTCAGTATTGTCATCGGACTTTTCTGCCCATCTTCCGTATTGGTTTCTGTTTGTCGCAGTGCTTGTTGTTGTAGTGTGCTTTGTAGTAGTTGTTGCATATTCAGCATTGCGAACTTGGGGCAAAGGAACCGCAACACGTACTGCAATCTGTTGCTGACTGGATGGCTGGAAAACTGGATGTGCTCTTTGCTGTTGCTGGCCGAAGAGCACTTCGGCATAGGTGCTACCAGCACTTGCATCTTGGCTGGTTGCTTGTTGCTGATAAACATTCTGATTTGGTTGTTGCACTTGGGGGCGAACGATGACAGTGTCTGGGGCTGCGACAATATTCTTTGTCTTTTGTGTTATCACAGTTGGCTGTATCGATTGAGACATAATTGTTTGCTCCACAAATTGTGTAGTATTTGTTGCAAAAGGTTGTGGTGGTTGTTGTGGCTGTTGTTGCTTTGGTTGTGGTTGAGGTACCTCAACTGGTATCGTTTCAATGGCATCGACATCAAACTGACCAAAGGTTATGTCCGGTCGCGGCTCATTCATCTCAAACTCTTGGGGCTCGACAGGTCGCAGCATTTGAATGTGCTCTTCAATGTAAACATGTTTTTCTGGCACTACCTGTTCCTCCTGGCTAATTTGCTGCGTTACAAGCGTGCTCGTAGTTAGTGGCTCGGAACTATGTTGCACCATGGATGCAAGTGTTGTTACAACACGATCGAGTACGCTATTACCTGTTGTTGATGTGCCTGGTAGATTAACGTCCGTGGGATAGGGCTCGAGCATATAAGTCTGTTCCACAATTTCCGGTTGATAGACCGGAACCTGTGTGGGGATCTCCACTTGCTGCTGCTGTGGAGCGTATTCCTGTGTGTACTCTGTCGTCTGCTGTGGCGCGTAGTAAATTTGTGATGGCTCTGTTGTGGTATAAACCGTAGGATAAGTTTCCGCTTGCCCAACGGGCTGATAATAGCCCGCTAGCAGTTGATACTGTGTTGGTGCAGGTGGTACCGCAACCGGCTGATACTGTATGGGGTACTGCATCTGCATGATTTGATCGTAATAATTTTGTGGCATTGCCTGCTGCTGTGGGTCACCATTTTGTTCTGTCACATAGCCCCACTGACCGCTATCGGCCACATTCTCATACATGGTCTCATATAGCTGAGGATCTGGCTGCAAATAAGTTGCGGTTATCTCCTCTGCACTCATTGGCACTGTATATCCACTGAGCTGTTGCTGTTGATTTTGTTGCTGCTGGTGCTTCAGCTCCACCTGCTGTTGGATGTAGGACTCACTGGTAAATTGCTGTTGCTCGGGTGCAGCTTGTGGCACATAAATGTTGGCTGCTGCTGCTGCTGCACTTGCATCTACCACATCCTGAATGGTTATATCCCCGCGGGGCTGTGCCGCTTGTCTTGCTAGCTCTTCGGCCTGCAAGCGTTCCAATTCCAAGCCACGAAGGACTTCCGCATAGGATGTTGAACCTGGCACCCACATGGGGCTACTTGAACGCGCACGATCGTCGTTGGGTATAAAAAGGTGTTGGTGTTGTTGTTGTTGGTGATGGTGCTGTTGTTGCTGATAGTGTTGTTGTTGCACTTGTTCTAGTTGAGTGCTGTCCATCTGACTGATGGTTTGTGGTGGTTCCCGTCTGCGCCTAGGCGAACGTCCACGACGCTCGGGACGTGGAAGTTGCAGTTTCTTACCGGTATTAACACGATGCTGCTGTTGCTGATTGCTCTCGTTGTCGATAAACTGAGTGTTTGGATTGGTTGTGCTGGTGATAGGAACTGATTGATCTATAGGTGTAAAGCCGCTGCTGATTTCATCGTGCTCTGAGATGGTTGCACTGCTGCTGTTGGGTGGTGTCAGACGTTGTTGCTCCTTGCGCTGGTAGAGCACAGTAGGTAGATTGGAGCTCGATTCGCTTGGCTCAACATTAACAATGTCATCGTCTTGCGTACGTACGGTTGTTGTCATAGTGGTTGTTGTCGTTGTTGTGATTGTTTGGTTCAAGTTCGTTTGTTGTTGTTGTTGGCTTGTTGTTGTCGTTGTTGTTGCTGTCATGGTCGGGTTTTCTTGCATTTCTTGTCTTGTGGTTGTTGGGGGGTTCGACGATTCATTACCGCTTACCGGACTCGCATGTCCTGATAACACTTCAGCATAGGTTAGACCTACTGCCGTTGGCTTCATAAGCAACGAGACAGTCGATGAAGTGGTTACCACTGAATGTGGATCCAGAGCATAGGATTCGGCGGCGGTTGCGTCGTACGATTGCTGCATACCATCGATTGATTGTCGCATTGCCTATGCGTTCAATAACGGGTGTAGTGGGAGAGATATAGAGAGAGATAGGGGGAAGATTTGCCAAAAACGGTTAGCTTTCTATATTTGAAAGATCATGGGCCTCACAGCTAACTAATATTACTGTCTATATATCTAATATCCCTCTAAAAAATATACTCTGTTTTTGTGATTTCATTTTAAAAAATATATATATATTTTAATATTAAATCTTTTTTTTTGTAATTTTTCTTAAGCATGGGTCATGTATGATAATATAATTTGTATAATATATAGTTGATACGGCTCTGGTTTAGCTGCTGCCCCTGCCACAAATTGGGAGAATGTTGCAGTGGCAGTAGCAAACAAGAGATGCCGCTTGGTGGCTGCTTTAGATTTTGACATTTATCAATTTCTTTGGCGATTTCTCTAGTCCTAGTATAAAAGTATGCATGTATTTATTACTTAAAATTATTATTTGCCATAGCTGCGGCATCTAAATCTCTAGCTTAGCATCGTCTGGCGTGCCGCGATGTATTAACAATTTGATGCGCTCATTACGTGCGGTTATTTTCGAATGCAAATTTTTGACACGTTCACGACATGCCTATAGAGTTTTTTTTTTGAGGTGACGAAAAGGTATATATAGTATATATACATTTGTATATGAGATAGAGAGAGAGAGAGAGAGAGATATGTTTGGCGTGAGCGTTTTATAGAAAGACAGCGAGCATTAAAATGCCAAAATGATAAGCAACCAAAATACCAGGAATATCATATATTTGGTTTTATTTATTGTAGAAGTACGCAGTACCCATGTGAGTGTGAGTGGTGGTGTTATGTTTGTGTTTGTGAAAAGGGTTACATTAAAGATTTAGCAGCAAAGTTAGTCACATTTTTAGTTTATTGGCAAAAAGCACAAGAGGCACGCGGGGCAAAGCCCAATTAGAGTTATAAGCAAGTTAAGGTTAGTAGAAAACAATTGTTAAATGTTTTATTCATATTTATGTATGTAGTAGTGAGATAAATTTAAATTGTTTCGGTTTTCAATTATATTGATTTTTGTCAGCGCAACGACACCAGATTTGTTTTTCAAATGTACGAAGAGAAAAGATAAAAAGAAAATAAAATATATAAGTCAAATTAAAACCGTAACCATACTTGTAACTAAAAGTTAATCGAGAGAGCGCTATTTGTATAATAAGAATAATATATAAATAGAGAAAAAGAAATGGGCCTTAATGTGAGAAATGTTTGGCCGGCCATTAAGCAGACTAAGTAAAAAAAATCATAAATGATAAAATGTATATATCTAAGCGAAAGCGTAATGAGTGTGTTTAAACAATTTCTTTTTTGGTGTCACAAAAAGTGAAGTGAAGTGATTTAAAGTGATTTTTGATTTAATGTGTAATGACTGTACTTTTACTTTGTGAAAAGGTGTATGAAAGTGTGTGTGTGTGTGTGTGTGTGAATACAAAAATAAGTTCTCATAGCAAAAGAGTTGACCCAAAATTAAAAAATCGAAATATTTCTTTGCTAACAAAATGGAAAATTTTGGTAAAAGTTTGTTATTGACTTGATAATTTGCCACTTACCGCCAAACACTGCAATTCGCAATGTAAACTTAAAACGAATTTTTTTTGTTTAAAAATGAATATAAACTATGCGAAAAATGCCTTCTATATATATATATATATATATGTATATCTATATCTATATAGAACGTATTGTTTTTGTGTTAATTATGGCATTGCTTAAAATAGCTTGCTGAATAATAAGACTGGAGAAAGAATTTTTTTAGTTTTCCCTCACTTGGGCTATCCCCCCGGCAACAAGAACTTATTTGAATTGGGTGTGGCACGTGACAATGAATCGGAAACGGTTTATTTGGCAGACATAACAATAGCTAGAATGTATGATGTGATAATACATGAAAGCATAGACTATATGTATCGGGTATATGTATATACATATGTATGATGTGCTACATTTAAGGCGGACTGTGGTTTCTTGATGAATTATGATGGCTGCACGGTTGGTAAATGACTCGATGTTTTGCAAATTATAAGAACACAAAGGCGAAATGTTTTTTTTGTAAATGTATGTGTGTGTGTGTTTGTGTGTGTTTATGAAATGAATGGCATAAAATCGAATTCGAAAATAATAATAACGTAAGCGAAAATTTTTCGTCTGAAAACAGAAAAGTCTAGCGCACTTGAAAATTATAATGAAAATGATAAAAGAAAATAGTAAATAAATTAAAAAAAAAAAACTATAATAATTAAATACGCAGCCACCGTGCAACTTTGGGTTTTTGTTTTTCGGACCTACCCACACAGTTTTAATTTTATTTTATTTAAATGTAATAATTTATATAGTTGAATTACAAAAAAATTTGATGTGTTAATAACTTTTGGGCCAACAAACAACTGGTTGTTCTGTCAACTGTTGCATAGCAATAATAATATAATACGAATCGTTAAATATATAGTTTATATATAGTAATTAGCTGATGTGATAATGATGTGGGGGATGCTAACTCGAGAAGAGGAAGTTTTCAAATCACTTTGCTGTTATTTACGTTAACTAATTGAAAGATTTCCTAAAACTGTTTTAAAACCGGCCTACTAAAATTCGGGTAATAATCTAAATTCTGTTTCGAAAACTGAGCTAGTGTGTGTGTGTACGTACCTGTTGCTCGGCTAATGCTCGCTCACGATCGTGTGGCAAGTATGTGGGCGCCATGACTAGACGCAGCTGTTGCTCCTCCTGTATGATACGCTGTCGCAGCGTTTGCATTTGTTGTTGATAAACATCGATTTGGCTCAACGTTTGTTCGAGGCTCTGCGACTTGGCGCGAACCAATTCACCGAGACCATCGAGCACTCGAACCAAATCATCAACATTTTCGCTCAAGCGCGGATCACCGCCCATGCCATTACGGAAATGTACCTGTCGAGTTTAAACAAAGAAAATAACCCAAAATGGAAATGCTTTCCTCATTAGTTAAGTGCTTTCTCCGTGCTTACCTCTAGTTTTTCAATTGACAATCTTAGTTTGGTTTTTTGCACATTAATGTCGGCCAGAGTCTTTTCACAGTAGCCCAATTGATCTCGCAGCGGTTTCTTTTGTTGTGGCGTTGATTCCAATGTATGTTTGGTTTTCTCATGCCAGCCGCGTATATCCTTAATCTTGCGCTCGCATTGATCCCACTCTTCACAGGCCTCCTGCAGCAGCGAGTTCTGTTTTAACGAAAATTAATAGTTAGCAAATTCAAAATTCTATTTTTAAAACAAGGCTTACTCTCTCTAGCAGCACCGCTTCGACGGCTATCTTTGCATCCTCGGCCTGCTGCAGTTTATCCTTGAGATCGCCAACGGTCGTCACTTGACCAATGTGTTCCAGTTCCTTGTCCATTTCGCTCAAATGCTTCACAATCGGTTTAATACTCTTCACAGCCGCCTGATAATCGCTCAACTTGTTCCTTGCCTCGGGCAAGGTGCGCAGCTCAATCGTTTGATCGATAAACGTGCGCTTATCTGCCACCCAGGACATGACTATCTGGTATAGGTTCATGAAACGCGTCCATGCATCCAGACTGTCGCCCACCGCCTGCTTCTTCTCGTCCAGCCAGCCACGTACTTGGGCCAGCTGAGCGGCCAGCTGATCAATGGTCGATTGCACCAGCGTCTTCTCCTCGCTGTTGCGACAATTCTCAATGATTAGCTGGCCGTTGGTCTTGACGAGCGTAAATCGTTCATAGATGGCGCCAATTTCATGATTGATGCGCTGCAGCAGCTCCTTCATTTGTGTGGGCTCCAAGGTGCGCTCTTGCACCTGAACCTCGGCCTGCATCAGCCAGCGCTGTATCTCATCGACACCGGCAACATATTCGGTGCGTACGGTCTTGGCCCGCTTGAAATCCTTCTCTTTGGTCTCCATGGCAACCTGTACGCGTTCCGCAAGTAGCTCGAGTGCGGTAAACTCCTGGCCAATATCGCTCGGCAATAGATTCTGTTTGGTTTGGTAGTGCGTTTGTGTTTGCGCTATAAGCGAGCGACTCTCCTCGCCGGCCTGTTGCACCTGGCTGTTGAGTGTGATGAGTGTTTGTTCCGTTTGGGCAATGTGCTCGTCGTAGACGTGAACAATTTGGATTTGTTCGTGTAAAGCGTTTAGTTTGTCCTGCAGCTGTGAAATGCGGCTGAACACTTGCTCAATCTCTTCGAGATCCTTGCTAACCTGTTGATCCTTTTCGCGTAGCGTATCGTTCAATCTGTAAAGAGCGCAAGAGTATAAGAAAAGAAACGCAATTTTCCCGGGCCGTATTAGTCAATGACGTAGTCACAAAATGAACAAAATATATATATATATATTGTATATATAATATGTGTAAACAGTCAGTTTGTCTGTGTCTAAGAACCACGCGGTCGTCTTTTCTTTAAATTAGAATTCAGCTACGCGTGCTGCACAATTTAGTATATAGATTAATATATATCTACAGATATATACTATATGTATACTATAGCAAAAAGTTTTCAATTAGTTTTTTCTCTTGGTTCAAATATTCAAAATGGTCAGTTTAGTATATATCCAAATGGCCTTCGAGACGCTGCGAAGATTTCCGTGAAATTTGAAATGCTGCCGTTCTGCTACGAGAGAATTTTCTAAATGAAATTGCCGAACAACTTTCGGTTTGAACAAAAAATAAAAAATATTCGAATTCGAATATTTCGTCTATAAGATGCCTTGAGATGTTTCTAACAAAGAGAGCCCTAAAAAGAGAGAATCGTGCTAAAAATTTGTTAATATTATTGCTATTTGGATTATTATGAATGTATATTGTTATTGTTGCTTGGCCTCCTTCTTCTGCGTCTGCTATTTATTTTTATGCTGAGATTTATAATTAAACTCGTTTATGTTTATTTATTTGCAGTTCTGACGTCATCATCATTATCATCTTTGTCTGACTGCACTTCGATGAGGAATGACTCAAGTGTGTGTAGATCTTTATAGAGATATGACTTTGTTTCCAGTGGCGCCGCAGTGACGCACATTTAACGCTCATACGCCATGTGGGCGCTCTATAACAATTTCACCAAAACAACAAGTGTTTGGCTTCTTGAAGTTGGGCGAAAGTTGCGAGTTTTGAGTGCATAATTCGATGTGGCAGAGCGTTGAAGGACAACGTCGCCGGCTGCCCAACAGACAACAACATAAGACAACAACAAGCAAGCGAGTTTTGGAGGCCAACTCAATACATTTTGGATAGCGGCCAAAATGAGGCTGAAAGGTATATTTTCGACAAGTTTTTAAACGAAAGCAAGTAAAATTTGTGTACTCGAAAACAACGTTGGAAAAAAAGTTCATCAATTTTGTTGAGGAAAGACTTTTGGGAATGTTGTGTTAAAATCTGAAGGAAGGAAAGCCAAAAAAATATTAAAAATAAACTTGAACTTTTGATTTTTAAGCACATTAAAGATCAACAAGCTAATGAACATATGGAAAAACTCTTCATGAACTTTTTCTTTTTTTCTTTTTAACTAATGAACAATAAATTTTCGTTGGATATTTGTTTTGTTTTCTATGCCGCTTTTCCTGATGCTATTTAAAAGTCTTTCGACGAATTAATGTTTTAAATTTAGTGCATAGCTGATTTTAAATGGCAAACTATGCGAAAAATGCGAGCGACGGTGTGAAAATAAAAATCGAAAGTGTGTTTATAAATAAAATATAACCAATAACAGCAACAGCAATGAGCACGCGTTAGTTTGATCAATTATTGTAATTTAATGGCCTGACGATAAGAATTTTGAGTGGTTTCTTAGCTTTTTGCAGTTGTTAGTTGTATACGTCATCGTTTCAAATCGGAGACACGCGTCGTTTACTAAAACAAAAACAACAACACCTCGACAACCTCGCCTAAAGAGTGGACCCGCGGCCCGAACCCACCCGTGGGGCGCCCTGGTCTAAAATTGAGGCTGTTTTTTGCATATTCTACTCTTAAGCCGGCTAACGATGACTTAATCGTGTCATACGAAGCCACACACGAACTTAAAACTTAAAAGTGCCTTGTAAACATTCACCTTTTGCTTTTGACGACGTCTTTTTGGAGTGTGTGTGTGTGCGTGTGTTATTAGCATTCGCCTCTTTCTCTTTCACTCGATTAAGCTGCTGTCTATTTATCTAACGTTTTTTTTTGTTCTGTAGACAGTTGTTGTTGTTTTTTTAATAGCGACAACAATCGCACCTCCTAACGCGGGAGGCGCAGACGTGTGCTTTAACAATTTTGTTTAATTGCTTCTTTTTTTTTTGTTTTTGTTCTTCCAACTTGAATTTCTTTCGAAATTTCAGCAGCAACAATTTATTTTTTATTGCGTATACGCCTGGTAATCTACAAAGCGGCGTTTTATTTTTCGAGTGCAGCGCATGAAAGAATAATTAGAGGAAAAAAAAGAGAAAATTACGTATAGCATTACTTGAAGTCTAACGGTGCTTTTAAAAAGCTGCACAGTTAGTCTTGAGTTAAATACTTTACTGGTTTCTCTTTGGAGAGGGGGAAAACGCTTCTTTGTGTGTTTGTTTGTTTTTGCTGCTTCTATTTCAACTGCTTCTTAATTAATTTGATTTAAAAATATGCGTCTATATGTATAATATTATGCTCTATTATGCGGTCGCTTATTCGTATTTAGTTTCCAGCCATCCAGTTATAAGAAAAACACGTCCGCTTGCAACTAACTCTAAATTAAAACTAAATAAGTTTATTCTCAGCACAGCAAAAATTGCCAAAAAGTTGAAACGTCGCCGTCGCTGTCGACTTCGACGTCAACGTTGCTGAGCGATCGTTAACAGAGGAACGCGAGACGGCAAATAAAAGAACGCAAAACTCACCACACTTTGCCCAGAGAGTGAAAAGGAAAGGCAAGAAACACACTTTAAACAGAACGAATACGCCTTGTATATGCGTTTGGCATTGAAAATTAGATTTGCTTAACTCATTAGCACAGGCCAAAATACACATGTTGCTGATTTCAGCTAACAAATATGCAGCACACTCTAAAATGCAACAATTTCCCAAATTGAAAATAAAATGTTTTCATAATTGCAATTCATTTCGTTTACAACAAGATATGGCAAGAACAAATCAGTTTTGCCGGTTTAGATAAGAAGCAAAACCAACCACAAACAACAAAACGCCGGCAAAATCAAATGATGTGAGAGTTGCGTGAATTGAAACGAATGGAACGGAACAACTGCACGTCATTTAACAATTGCTCTCTCTCTCTCTCCCTCTCTGGTAACTCTGTTAACAGTGTGAAGCGCCTGCCAAGGCAAAAATATATATTTATAATTACGCGATTACCTCATTTGGGCAAAGTTTTTGTTTTATTGTTGTTATTGTTATTATTGCTGTTTGATTGTTTTCTCTGCTCTTTTATACAAAATGACAAATTGTCAATACAAATGCCGAGCTGTTTTGATTGTATTTTACTATGTGCGATTTACGAATTGTATTTTAACATTTTTGTTTTTTTGTCTAAAGAAAAATGTGGTATTTATGGACTTTCAACAATGTAAAACGGACGATTCGTAGAATTGAACAAAATCTTTTAAATAAGTGTGTCAGAAACGTTTCTGAGGCATTTTTGTTTCAAGTTTTATATGCAATTTCTTAAGAATATATGAAAGCATTTCACATTTACAATTCGTTGAAGGAAACTTTTTGAAACAAAATTTTACTGCCCAAAATGACCTAATGATGATAATTTCATTTTCAATTATTTTGGTTTAATTCATAAACAAATAACTTAATTCCCTGCAAATACACAAAAATACTTTTAGAAATGCAAAAAGATTACGCAATGTTTTTTTAACAAATGTTGATTTGATTTTGGCATGTTTCTGTCCAGCCAGAAAGTCAATCTTAAGTCTAAAAATGCATTGCAAATTTCGCGTCGCAATTCATATAATATAAATATTGTTTGTATAATTGTCGATGACCAAACATTCAAGACATTCGGGTATTAGATCATTTTCGGTTCGATGATGGCATTGTCAATAAATTTATATTTCAGGCAACCGATGAAGTCAAATATTATTTCAAATCAATGTAAAATGGGAAAGTTTAGAGATTTCTGTAAAAAGTTGAATTGCTTGTGTTTTGTATTGATGGCTTTTAAGGTTCTTAAGCAAAGTGTAGATATTTTGAATGTACTTTGTAACAATATAGTTAAAGTTACGAAATAAAATTTTCCAACAGCTGTTTTAACTAATCTGCTAATGTCAGTTTCACCATTTCACAGCTGTGTTGTTATTAGCTTTATAGGCCGGGGTTTTTTTTTTAAATCAAAAAAATAGTAATTACCTGCTGTTTTTGAAACATTATTAATCCTAACAGAACAAGCAATTAAGAAAAAAGAAAACAATGTCTTAAGGCATTTTACTTCCGATCTGAAATACGTCACAGAACATTATGTTTTTTTTTAACAAAAGACTTTGACTTAAGATATGACAAGCAAATGAACAAAAAAGATATTAACAGCTGTTGCTCTCGTTTTTCATAAACTACAAGAAACGGACAGCAGCAAAGGCAGACCCCGCGGCTGTCAGGCAAATAGCCGGATAAACATAAAAAAAGAAATACAAATGTGTATAAAAATAAAATAAAAGCTGAAAATACTACAACATACAATAACACACATGTGACTTGTGGGGGAAAATTTGTGTCAGTGCCTGTGCATTAAGAAAGGCCGCGGCTGTGTTTTCTTTATTTCTTCTTATTTTTGCTTTAAGTCTTTTGTTTTTGTGTTTACGTGATCGTCGACGTGATGTTAATTTCAATTGTGGTGAGATTCACAAATGGTAATTAACAGACTGTTAAATGCCAATGTTGCTATACATTTGAAATGGGAAGACAAATTCGAGTAGAATAAAATAAACAAATTGGCAACGTTTTGTTTTTGTGACAAGCGCCAGGCCAAAGAATTTCCGCAAAAAAAAAAGCAAGCAGGTTTCTTGACGAGGTTTTTGCCTCTTATCAACAAGTTAAGATATGTATTCGTGTGACGCGAGCTTAACAATGTTAAATTTATAGCGGCAACTTTTGTCTATTATCGTGAGTGTATCATACTGATAAGGCCGACACTTTGGCTTAGTTAGAAACAGCAGCAGCAGAGGCATAATGCATGCCCCAATTAATATTATTGATAAACACACAGTGTATACTTATGGCAAACAGTGTAATGCAATGTCTTGTCTTTTTTGTGATCTACCATTCTCAGAATTGCTTTACGTAGTTAATGTTATAAAAATAAAAAGCTTAACTTATGTAAGCCACAAGCCGAGCGTAACCGTTTTTGCAATGACGTCAGTGCAGAGGGCTAAGCTGCTTAACGAGCCGAAAGAATCCAAAAGAAATAGACTGAATGCCGTCACTGATGTCACAAAAACAAATCCAGTTGTGATATAAGCCAGCAGCAGCAACAACATATCTATTGCCAAGCTTCTTTCTAACACATATACAAATTCTTTGCGTAGAACCCGTTTATTTGCTGTGAAAAAGCAATACGTTTCTTAAATTTGTTAGCTAAATTAACATTTAACTTAAATCAATTAAACTAGAACGTTGCAGCAAAACGTAGCGAATTCGATTTCCGGCGTGCAACATTTCGATTATTTGACCAAACGTTTCGCACTGTTAAACACACATTGTTTCGGTAAATGTAAAGAAAAGTCTGTTAAACTAAGGGATTGTTTATATATGGAGCTGGTTAATGTAACCGGCTTTGCATGGGTCATTCAATGTTCCAGTCCAAGTTATATAGTTCTTAATAGTTTTGATTACTCACTTTGATTGCTGTTCGACTAGCTTATCCACTTTGGCCTGTATGGCCTCCGCCGAGGGTTTGTGTACTTCCCCAAGGAATGTGAGGATGGATTTTGAGAGCGCTTCGATTTCTTTATGTGATGATTTAAGTTCATTTGATTCTTCACGCAGTTCCTATTAAAAAAAAAAACATTCAAATTTTAAATACATTAAAAACCACTTTTAATATACTCTTTTAGCACTTAATTAATTCAAGTTTTAAGTTTTTTTCAATCGATTTTCTCTACAATTTGAGTTCAATTCCAGTTTTGGGGCCGCACAAAATAAACGGAGGTCACCAAAAAAAAAAAAACTTGACTTTAAAGCGAAAAAGCTTCGCGTGAGGCTTATAAGGAACATTAAAAAAAAAGAGTATAGACAACATAAAATGTACTCAGCGCAACAATAAAATTCAAATAAAACAAAAAGTCAAAAGAGAGATAAACATTTTTTCGCCGATTTTTTTATGTGTTGCTGGACTACATAAATGTTGAATTATTTGTCTGGGCAACATTTTTGTGCGTTTACTACAGAGATCTTTATATGGTAATAGTATTACAGCATTGGCTGTCTATATATAATAGAAGTAGATGACTAAGTACAAGCTCCAATAGCTTTATGTTGCTTTTATGTCCATGGAAATGAAGTAAGAAACAATTTTTTAATTAGCAATTTAGCATATGCCTAGTAAAAATTATTGCTTTAACTAACGTCAACTATTTTTAGCTTGAAAACATTGATAAGTTTTTCTCTACACAATCTAAAAACTATCGCTATGGCTATGAAGTCATGCAAAAACAAAAAAAAAAAAAACTACAGCAGCGGCAAATCACATTGTTGATAACACAAAAACAAAATACAGAAAAAAGTGTGACGATGCTTTTAATGCTAATATTCTTGTTTAACAACAATTTGCATTGAAATAATGTTTAGCTTTAAACTGGATTTAAAAATAATTTAAGCTCATAAATCATTTAGAAAAACCAAATTATTTCAGTCATAGAAACTGAAAGTTAAGAATTTGTTGATTTTTGTTTTTGCATTGCAACATAGCCATTAACAGTTTGGGCAGCTGCTAAGTTCGCTTAGGGAGAGTGAGAGAAGCGCAACTTAGCAAAGAGAACGGAAGCTCTCTGTCAACTTGGCGTGACCATGAACTTGATGTAGTGATGAAATATGCACATACATATAAACAAATATAAATATGTACGTATGTATGTATATGTTTGTGCAGATACGTCATGTCTGAGTTTGGCAAAGCTCGATTGGGGTAGAAACTTAATGAATGAATTTTGTAATATTTAGTATATACAGTGGACAAAACCTACAGAACATGGAATTTTCATTACTGATTAATGTCGCAATCGTTAATTAAGTTTGAGAATTGAACATTTACTTTACTCTAATGAAAGCTTGTGTGTGTACACACACATATATATGTACACATGCACATATATATATTTAGAAAAATAATAATAAATCAATTAAGGCTTCATTCTTATGAGCTCATTTGCCCAAATGGGCATCAAAAACCAATGTAGTATTTCAACAATAAAAACTTACCTGAATGGCATTCTTTGTATCTTCCAAATGACGTCGGGATCTTACAGTTGGATCGACATTGCGGAATTTATCAGCCAAGCGACCTAATGCCTTCTCCCAGCCGTGCAAGCCGTTCTCAAAGCTATCCCAATGTTCGGCCAGCTGTTGCAGATTGTCGCGTCGCTGTTCCAAACTGCGCACCAAGTCCTGCCAGTCGCGATTCAAGGCGCCGTTATCCTGCTCAATCAGCTGACGATTGCGTGCGTCCGCTTGGCGTATGAGCGATTGCGCCTGCTGATTCACCAAAGACAAATCGCTGTTTTGGCTCTGCAACAACAGCAATAAAACAATTAAAAATAAACAATAACAATAAATTTGTCAATTAGATTTGCACAATAAATGTTTGCGTATAAATTGGTAAAAAAAAGTTTTGTTTTATTTTCTATTTAAAATAAAATGTATAAATTTTAATTATTTCGGGCAGTCAAATGATGTGTTGTTTATTTTTGATTGAGGTATAAAATGCGATGCCAACTGAGTTTAACTGAAATTTGCTTTCACTTCAAGTTTTATCGGTTTATCGTTTCAACTTTGACATATGTGGCACGAATTTTTGTGGCACAAGCTGCTGCTACCAAACGGGGCATTTCTCTTTCTTTACTTCTCACCTCACTTTTGTTATTGTAGAACTTAAGGAAAGTATCCTTTTGTTTCTATATATTTGTTTATTTGTACAAGTATCTTTTGTCTATTTCGTGAATAGAGTTTCTGCTATTATATTTATATGTATTTCATTTACGTTGATGACGTTAGCTTTTGATTTTTTTATGCCGTCAGTTTCTGTTTTTACTCTTTCAATTTGCGCTTTTCAAGTCAAGCACATGGCATTTTGTGTTAGACACGAAACAAGTAATTCAAATTTAACAAAGCTGCGCACAGAACAACACAGACAAAAATAACACTTTATATATATATATATATATATATGTGTACATATATATATTCTTCTGCCTATTCGCTTTGCTTTTGATTTTTGCTTTGGCTTTGTCGTTGGTTTGTTCACTTTGTAAACCGCATAATATAAAATACAGACAACCGCACGGAATAACGTCTCAACTAGAAGTGAATTTAACGCAAAAATGAGACGCGCTCAGTGAAAAAATTAAACTCAAAAAAAAACACAGAGGCCATTTGCCCAAGCACGAGTTTAAATTGAGTAAGAGAGCATTAATAGAGAGCGAAATCGCCCAACAAAGAGCTCTGTTGCTAAAAAGAGTTCTGATGAAAAAAATGCCGGATGAACACGTTTCAATATTGACAAACAAGCAGAAAGGGACTGGACGGGAAAGAGCAGGTTGTGTGTGTTTCGGTAGGTGCTCACAAATACACGTTCACAATATCACACATACGCCACCGAAAATGTCTAATTTTTGACTCTACTATAAGCCGGCGTGCCCTCCAACGAAGAGCAACAGCAACAAAAACAACAAACTCAGCTGTCTGATAATGAGAGCCAAAAAGCTCGCTCTGCACTTTAGCGCAAACACAAAAGCTGTTAAACATGTGTTTATTGATGCCATAAAGCAACGTGGTTGAGCAAAGAGCTGTTGCCAGCAGCAAAATTTACTTGCTACAAAACTCAAAATAATTATTATATTTATTTTTTCGTAAATCTTCAAAATCTTTAGCTCAATTAAATGAATTTTAGCTTTAATAAACGTTTGCGCATCCCTTGCGATAAACTGGTTATTCTCTCTGGGGATTTTGCGACTCTGTTGCTGTTGTGGATGATGTCATAGAGCTAAACTCAATAAAATTAACAACAACAACAACGTGAACAGCTGGCCTTGCACAAACATACAAATTCGTTTCATCTCTTAATAGTTCTAGTAATATCTGATTAAAAAGAAAACTTCGATGATAAGCTTAACCAATGCAGGTTAAAGATTAACTCATTAATCATTTTTCAAGGCAAAACGCTGAGACACGCTTTTACAAATAAAAGTAAACAACTTGTTAAAGAAAACTAGAGAGAGAACAAAAGAGAGCGCATCACAGACATTAAGAGCAAACGTTAAAGAGAGGCGAATGGAGCATTGATTTTGCCGGCCGGCAAAAATTGCACTCAGTAACCACGTCGTCGTCATGGCTGCAGATATATTCTCCGAAAAAAAAAATGTTGCAGATACACATTCTTGTTTTTGCAGTTGTTTATGTAAAGTCTTATGAAAGACAGACACTGTGTCACACTTATAAGAAACAGGTCTTCGTCGCAGAGCATATGTCAGACAATTTATGCATATGTAAAAAAGGGATTGTAGAATAATACAATAAAAGCATTCAAAGGAGTTTTTAAACATATTTCTTTGTCTGCTGCATCTGACTTATGTATATTCATGTGTATGAAGGCTCTGTTCTCTGTTCTTAAACATGCTGTTGTTTTGCTTTATATTTAAATGGTTTTTCTTTATATATATATAGGCTCACCTGTACATTTCCAATGGCATGCGCCAACTTTTGAATATTAAAGTGTAGGCCAGCTAGATTATGGACAGGCTCGTCGCTAAACTTGGTACGCTCAATGGTGGCCTTGACACGATCAATGGACTGTTGATATTCACGATAGCGTTCCGCTTCCTTTTCCAGGTCACTCTGTTGGGTCTTGGCATTGGCCAAGGTATTGGCCAATTTGTTCTGGAACTGTGTCAGTTCACCGGACAATTCAGACTGCTCATAACTGTTCAGGGAGGACCAGATTTTGTCGGATGCTTCTTGGATTTGCTTGTGCACTAGATTGCGAATAGGTGCCTCATTGCCGAAGAAGTTCTTGTGCTCGTCCAGATCGTTAACAAGATGTGCATAATCAATGCCATGCTGGCTATTCTGCAAACGCAACTCTGCTTCGTGCACCCAATCATTGAATTTGGCCACCAGTTGCATGTACTCCAAACGCGAATCGCGATTGTTTTTCAAATACTTCTCACGCTCCTCCAGCTCATGGGGCAACGAGGCGACCAAGGAACGACCTTCGGAAAGCATTTCCAACAATGCACTGGGCATACCCACATCAGTCTTGACGCTGTCATTAATCTTATTGAACTTTTGCAAATGTGCCTCAATGTCCTGGCTAAGAGTGAGATGTTTCTGCAGCTCATGTTCAACCGATTCCGGATCACGATCGAGCAGGGGACGCGACTTGGCAATGCCTTCGTTATTGTGCAACCAGTCAAGGATCTCGCTCAGTTCGTTGGCCATTTTCTTGTGGGACTCTAATTGTAGCTGATGCTTTTGACGCTGCGATTCGACAGCCTTGCGTAGATTTTGCAATTGGTTCTTCAACGATTGCAGCTGCTCTGTGATGCTATTCTTATCCGCTGCATTGCCCTCGGAGGCAATTTTCTGTCCCTTGTCGTTGGCCGAGGCTAGAATACCTTCACATTCCTGTATTTTGACAATAACATTGTCGTACTTGTTGATTTTATCCTCCAAACTATCCGGTGAGTTTTCAATATCGATTATGACATCCGTGTACTTCATAATGAAGCCAATGATTTCGTTGATGAGTGCAATAAATTGTTCACGCAGCAGCAACAACTGACGCAGATGAGCCAACTGATCTTCGATCAGCTTGATCATGTCGTCCTGCTGGGCCAGGATACTCTGCAGTTCGGGCAAATCATCCATTTGCATGTCACCCATTTTGTGTTTGCTATCCTTAAGCTCCTTCAATATGCCCTCATATGCACCCAACAGATCCTGCACATCCTCGATTCTCGAGCCAATCGGGCGATTCAATTCACGCAAACGCTGCTGTATGGTGCCCAAGAATTGACTGCAATCTGCCAGCCTATTCTTAGCATCCTTGTACTTTTTGATGTGATCACCCAAAGTGTTGACGCGATCATTGATTGTCTGCTTGATGCGGCCATAGCGATCCTTCATGTTCTTAATGTCATCATTGAGTTTCAGCTTGTCGGCATTGCTTAAAGTGGGCAGAATGCTCTTGCCCTGCTCGGAAACATCATTGATGAGACCGCCCATATCATCGGCTTTCTGCAGCAGCTTCTTATAATGAGCCAGCTGCTCTTCCAGCACGGGCAAGCTTGTTGTACGCAATTCACTTTCAGTTGCAGTTTCCATTTCATTCAACCAATCACCCATTTTCTTCATCGAATCCTCAAAGGCCTTGCGTCCCTGAAGCAGATCATCCAACGTTTGGCCACGCTTGCCACTCTCATCCTTTAACGTCTGATAGTCAGCCTCAATTTCATCCAGAGTTTGTTGCAACGCAGCTTTGTCTGCATCGCCACAATCCTTCATTATGTTTGCCGCCTGCCGTTGGACATCGCTTAGGACAGTATCATTAAATTGCTTGGCATCATCATCGTATTTCTTACTCTCCTGGATTTTCTTCTCAATTTCCGTGGAGGTTAGGGGATGATAGACGGGCAGCTTGCGTACTTCAGAGATTTTGGACTTGAGCCACTGACGTGCCTTATCCAAGTCGTTTTCCAAAGCTTTGCGTGCCTTGCTTGCCTCCAGTGCCCGATCAAGTTCTGCCTTCAAGACACCTGACAAGTTGCGATTCTCACTGTTCAAGTTACGCAACGCTGATTCAAGCTGAGCATATTCAGCCGATTCGAGTTCGGGCTGCATGTTTGAAATACGCTTTTCGAGGGCATCGGCCAACGATTGCTTCGCCTCCGCATCCTTCATAAGGCTCTTGATTTTCTGTTGACGTGCCTCGGCATCCTTGGGCGAGTAACCAAGTGCAGTCGGTGCTTGCAACTCTTCGATTTGCTGCTTAACCCATTGCTGCAGTTGATCAATTTCACCCTTGGCTCCATCGACTCCTTTGTTGGTGACATCCAGCAGTTGAGCTTTGCGATCAATACGCTTGCCAAGATCAGCAAAGCGACGATCCAACGATTTCATTTGCTCCTCCACCTGTTGACCATCCAAATTGCTTATGACCTCGGCCACCTGAGCGGCCTTGCCCTTGAGCTCTTGTATCTTGGGATGACCTTGCAGCTCGTATTCATTTTTGATCTCATTGATGGCAGCCATCTTCTGGCCACAATTCAATCCAGAGCCACGATCCAGCACATCCATGCGCTTGATCAAAGTATCAAACCAGTTCTGCACATCCTGAATGCCCTGGCGATAGCCATCGATAACATTTTGCCCGGCCTGCTTCTTGGCAATCGCATCCATTAGCTCCGATTCCAATTTATCAATGTTGTCATCCAAATCAGTGTCCTCATCGCCCACTATAAACCATTAGATTATGATAATTAATGTTGTTGAGAATTCCAAGGCTCTTTCAACTTACATGATCCAGTCATTTCGAGCATCAACTGCGAACGCTTGTCACCAATAGAATTCAACAGATCATTCATGGCAACTAGCTCCTGTTGGGCGGCTTCGGGACGCAGCTTGCATGGTCGCATTAACCAGTCGGAGACAGAGCTCTGTTGTTTCTTGACCCAATCGTGAAGTTCACCGCGCTGCTTCTGCTGTTGCTCCAGTTCGCTAACGGATGCAGTCAAACCACCCAAGTGGGATTGCACCTATAAATTAAACGCTCAATTAGACATGTTTTTTTTAATTCGTCTAAGATTTATGTTAAATAATGAACTCAATATCGTGAAATGGTGCCAAAAATATGTTTGAGATAAGCCGCCACCGTTTAAACTTCACACTCTGGTGATCCGGAGCTTACCTTAGCGACAAGTGCGTTAAGCTTGCTCACGTGTCCACTATTCAAGCGAACTATGCGACGATAGTTGCTGATACGCTCGTGAACAATTGGATCCAGATGCGCCTCATTTACATCGCTGAGCTCAACATCGAGATCGTTGTCATCGTCGGTTGAGTTCTGAGTATTTTGAGGCGGCGGCTTTTATAGTCAAAGTCAAGCATTGCATTGGCAGGCAGGCGGTTTAAAATTGGGCATGGGGGGTGCGTTTAACAGGTGCAGCAAATCAACAAAAGTTAGAGCGGGGTGAAGGGATTTGGTGTAGTTGGGTTAGGTATAAAAAATAAATTAAATTAAAATACATAAGAAATTTTTGTTAGAAAACTAAAAAAATCAAAAAGTGTTTTCAAAAATTGCTATTTAAAACCGTGTTGCAGTTTTGGGTACAGTTAATACTTTTTGCAACTTAGTACAAGGACTACAAGTGGTTAACAGAACAATTGTATAACCCACCTGATCCAGCAGATCCTCGAGCTTGGCGCGCACAATCAATTCACGTTCGGGTATGGCATGCATGGCTGTCTCCAGCGGAGAGCTGGGCCGGCTTATTGATGCTGTTGCTGCCTCACAGGCCTGAACAGCTGCGGCCAATCTAGACTTTTCATTATTCAGTTTATGTTGCATGTCCTGAGCGCATTTTAGTTGGTTTTGTGCCAACTCCAAGCTGGTTGCAGGTGCGTCCAATTCATTTTGTATGATTGGCTCATAGGTTTCCAGATTACGCATGATGTTGTCTAGCGTATCCTCGTACTCCTTGAACTTGGCCAGTGACTCTAGCAGACGATTCTTGATTTGAACTGATGTTTGTAGCAAAGAATTATAGCTGTCTTGAATGTTCTTCAACTGTGACTCCACTGTTGGTCTTATTGCAGGCGTTGTGGCCTCATAGCGTTTGATTTGTGCCTGACCCTTGGCATTCAGATCATCCAAGTTGGTCTGATATTTCTGAATTTCGGCCAGCAGAGCCTCATGCTGTTTAATTTGCTCCTGCGTCTGTTCGCGGTTTGAGATGAACAGTGAATTGTGGGCCATCAGTTGGAAGGAGATTTGCAATAGCCATTTCTCAGCATCCTGCAGACTCTGATGGTATGCAGTATAGTCAAGCATTTCCTGTTCCAGATCCTTTATATAGCTGGCACAATCGTTCTTTAGCTTATCGCAACGACCCTGCAGGCGATTGACGGCATCTACCTCAGTGCCCAGATCACGTGCCTCCGACATAAGTTGCTCCAGATCGTTGCCCTTCTGCTTGAGCTCATTGCCGAGCGTCTTGTAACGCTCGAGGAGCGTCTTTATTTCACTCAGCTCACCCTTAGTCTCTGGCGCTACCTTAAGCGTCTTTTCTGTTGCAAGCAACCATTTGTCAAGCTTATCCTTATTGGCTGCGAAATCGTTCCAACGATTTTGGGCTTGCTTCAAGTCACTCAACTTCTGTTTGACAGCTAGACCCAAAGCATCCCAATCCTCACGCACCTTGGTCATCAGCTCACGCAGTTTCTCCTGCTTATCCTCGGGCGTAATATTCGAGGCTTTGGAGTAGGCATCCTGTACCATAGCCAGCAAGTGTTGTCCCTCGGGCAAATGGGAGGCCAGTGACTGAATAAAACAATTAATAATTATAATATAAATTCACTTTTGAATATAACTAATCCTTTGTTTGAATTGAACTTACATTGGCTGTCTCCAGTTTCTGGGCAATCACATTAGAATCACCATCGAGGCTGCAATCGTTGAGAACTTGTTGAGCCTTCTCGATCCAGGCATCCATTTCCTTCTTGTAGTTAAGGAACTCGGTATGGTCGGACAGATTCTTTTCGATTTTGGCAACCAGACCCTGGGCAGCAGTTAACAGTTTGGTGTAATTGGCTTGAGTCTCAATAGTTTGATCGCGTATGCGAGTGCAGGCGCTTTGCTCCATAAGCAGTTCACAGTTATCATTGAGATCCTCGACATTCTCCTTTTCGGCCAGAACCTCATCAAGCAGTTTCTAAGGGAGATCGAAATATTAGTTAAGTGTTTCAATCGTAGAAGCTGTGTTCTAAAGGCACATAAAGCATTTAAGGCATAAGACATAAAGTCTGTGTTGAAATGATTAGCTGCAATTGTGATTAAGTGATTAGCTGAAAAATTTGCGATTGTGATTAATTATTGTTTTAGTATGTGAATCAGTATTACATATAACAGTTTTGGTTTTGGATTTTGTGGGTTTACTACTAGGTGCACTCTTGCGAGTAATTTTAGTACATTTATATTTTAATTTTTGGTTAGCGTTGCGTGAGACATTTGATGGGATTGATTAGTTGCTTACCTTGGCATTGACCAAATCTTCGGTGGTTTTGTTTTCGGCTTCCTTTGATTTGGCAACGCGCTTGCTCATTGTCTGAATCCACAAATTGATCTTGTTAAACTTTTGCAGGAATGTCTGCCAAGCGGCCAGACACAATTCCAGACCGCTACGTGCATCCCGGGATAAGGCCTGTAGCGTTTCCCATTCACCATTCAGGTGTTTAATTTCTTGGGCGACATTATCTTGTCCCTCGCTGCCACTGGTGGCAATCACTGCCTGGCTAAGCTCTTCGCAGGCATCTAGAAGTGATCTACCCTCCATGGATGTGGCCTGTATGTCTCCTAGGCGATTGAGGCGATCCTCGACTTGATCCTTCTCGCCGTGACAATCGGCACACTGTTCCACCTCGATGCGGGTACGACGAAGCCATTCCTGCAGCTCGTTATAGGCTTGTTTGTATTTTTCATGGTTGTTAACCTGGTTCTCCAATGATTCAATGATTTTGTTCACCTGAGCTTGCAGATCCTCAAACTTGCTTAGACCTTGTGTAAAGTCATGTTTATCCAAACTGTTATCCTCACGCAAACGTACATTGATCTTTTCTACAATATCATTGTGTCCATTTATGTCGCGTTGTGTGACACGGAATTTCTCCAGAGCAGCACGCTTCTCGCTCAAATCGTTGAGATACTCTTCACTGGCCTTAACACTGGGCTCAATTTCCTCCAGCCACTCAAGCAAAATCTTATACAGCTTGAATATCTCCTCCAGCTGGGCGAGACGATTGGCCAACTTCTGTCGCACATCATTAAGGTCTACGAGCAGCTTGTCAAAGTCCTGCTTGAGGGCTTCAGTATCTTCTTGAATTTTGGCTGCACCATTCTGTTCGGTATTCATGATGACTTTCTCCTTAAGCTCCAGTAAGTAACGCAGCTTGTTCTGACCTGTTTCAAAGCCTTGACGCAAATTCTTGACAGTGTTTAGTTTGATTTGCACCTCGTTTAGTGTACCGGGTATTTGTTCGCAATCGGCAAGCTTCTCACGTGTATTTTCAATCCACGATTGGCATTCCTCGTATAGAGTATGATGTTGTTGATGCTCCTGATAGTGCATCTCCAAGCGACGCATAACCTCCTTAGCTAATGTTAGTAGAGCATTGTATTTGGTTGTCAACTGCATAATGGCATTACTGATGCGTGTATCAGAGCAGGTCTCCAGCAGCACCTGAGCCTTCATGTTCAGATGATCCAATGTTTTCTGCCAATCGAACAGAGTTTGGAGATGACCCTGAAATTGTTCCAGTACTACCTTCTTTTGGGTAAGACTATCTTGCAGTTTATTGTAGGATTGCACAAGAGCTTCGGTTTTTGTTAACCACTCAAGCGCCTCTGTGTATTGATCCTGGTAGTCTGACCACTTTACAATGCCTACTTCCAGATAATCCTTGGCCTTGTTAAGAGCCTCCACATATGCATCAAACTCTTCCTGCAGTAGTGCAACCTCTTCCTCGATTATTGCACAATCCTCGGGCTCTGCGGTACGGCAGGCTATCTCACCCTGTTCCAAGGCATTTTGCAGTTTCTTTGCACCCTCGGGTACTTCACCCTGCAAAATCTTCAACTGATGTGTTTTCTCTGCAAGCGCTTGTTTATCGCCTGTCGGCTCAGAGCATTTGCTCAAACGCTCCTTGGCGTTACGCAGCCAGCTAGCAAAATCATTGCCAGCATCGATCAGAGCCTGATAGCTATCAATAGTGTTCTTCTGCTTGGCATACAGATCCTTGGCCTGCTTGGTGAGATTCTCGTACTTGTCGGAAATTTCTGTAGCCGGAGCGCCCTGTTGCAGGTCGGATGCTTTAGATGTCACCGATTGAATCATTGGCTCAAACGAGACAATGTCTTGGACAATGTTGTTTGTCTGGCGCAGATTGGCCTTGCGTTCGCTTAGACCACTGCTGAGACCAGGCTGACCACGCTGTGATTTAATAATCTTTTGTTCGCAAGCCTGTTGCAGTTTGGCCTCCCTGTCGGTAATCCATTGTTGCAGTTGTGAATAGCTGGAACTGTAGTCTGCCCATTGCAGCAGATTCGTCTCTAACTGTACCTTGGCGTTGGACATTTTCTTAACAAGTCGATCCCAGTCAGTTTGCAGTTCCTTCATTTCATTGTTGATAGACTCGCGACCGTCGGAGCGTGTATTGCGGATAATCTTTTCACCGTTGTTTATCGCAGTGTGCACTAAATTTTGACCAACTTCACGATTGCGTATGAGATCCTGAATTTGTTCCAGACGACGTTGTAGGGCCTCCTTGGATCCAGCACCCTCGCCGGACGCTTGAATAGTTTGCTTAGCATTTGCTATCCATTCCTTTGCCGATTTCATGTTGACATCGTATTCACGATGCTGATCGCGATTAGTTTCAACCTTCTTTAGGACATCCTTGGCCAAATTGACCTGTACCTGGTACATGGAGCCCAAGTGTCTAAGCTGATTGTTGACATAACTTTCAAGATGCGATTTTAGTAAGCCAGCCGCAGAGGCATTGAATCGATCAATATCGTCCTTGCCCTTCTCCAGGCGTGACATGACTTCACGCATGTCGGCGACTTGTTTCTCCTTGTCGGGCAGATTGGGGCACAGGTTTAGTTTGTGGTTCTTGACAAGTATATCAATCTGTTGGAGCCACTCCATGAGACGTTCATACTCCTCTTTATATGCGCGCCATTGCACCATGGTAACTTCCAAGTTCTCCTTCTGCTGATTAATCTCGCGGAACAAACTTTCGAAGCTATCACGTAGTGCGCGTATATCATTGCGTATGATCTCTTGGCCCTGTGTCGAAGTACTTGCCAGAACCACCTCACCCGTGTGCACCAAATGCTCGACCAGCAGCTCACCTTGTGCTTGTTTATTCAGCAGATGTTCGGTTGCCTGAACGGCATTCTCAATGGCCAGTTTATCGCTGAGACTGCTCTGTTTCAAGCCGGGGAACTTCTCCCGAGCACGACTTATCCAGCTAACGAGATCATCGTAGGCTTCCTTAAACAGGCGATGATCTCTGTGCTGATCATGACGATCAGACAGCAGTTTCTGTGTCTTGGTAAACAATTCATCAAAGGTATCTAGCACTTTTTGTGCCTGGAATGCAGCCTGACTTTGTTGTCCGCTTGCAATCATTTCCTTGGCCTGAACCTTCAATGAATCGACATCGATTTTTTCAACGCGAACTTTCTCTTCCGTAGACTTTACGCGGTCAAGTTGGGCGCGTTTCTCAGTCATTGTGGTCTGGTGCTCACTTAATTCCTTGAGCAAGGCATCCAACCATTCGTTGAACTTACGCACATTTTGCACTTGATCCAAGAAGCCAGACCATTGAGTTATAGAATCATCAAGGTTGGCCTTAACGTCCATAATGCGCAACGCAATGCCAGACCACTTATCTTGCAGATCAGACAGTTCTTTGTTAATGGCCTCATGGCCAGCTGGTGCGGTGTTCGCTAGCACATGTTGTGCCTGCTCCAAGATCTTGAGCACACGCGCCGAACCTTCATCCTTTTGCAGAATAACATCCTGAATGGTTGCCAACTTTTTATCCAACTCCTTTTGACTCATCGATGACATATCGGAACAGTAGTCAAGTTTCTCCTTAATGCCGTTTATCCATGATGCACACTCAGAGATTGAGTTATCAAAATCTTCGTGAGTGCTTACATATTGTTGCCAGCGATTGTTCAGATCCTTGACTTTGTGGAATATTTGTTGGTATTTCGTAACCAACTCAGGACCAGATGATCTAGTAGACGAGGGTCCCTTAAGCAGAGTTTGTGCCTTTTCGGTAACGTTATCCACTTCCAATTCCTTGGCACGAACATCGCCTTGCAGTGCTTTTAAAGCCTCCAACTGAGCGCGCTTCTTTGGCAGGTTATCTTGCAAATCGATGGCGTGCAGCTCATTGTCGGTATCACGTATCCAAGACAAGCATTGATCGCGCAACTGTTCGTACTCAGACCACTGCTGCAATCGTGATTCGATGGCATCGATGGTGGAACTGATAGCTGCCAGTAGACCCTCCCATTCTTGTTGCGTTGTATCGATTTGCGATTTAATGTTAACTTGTCCTTCATTCACAGTTCCAGGGATAACCTTTTCGCCCAACGCACGAACTTGATCAACACGGGGAAACTCGTCGGCAAGACTGGCCTTCAAGTTTTTGAGGCGATCAAGATTGGTGTGTAGAGAAGTCTGCTCCAAATCAAGATCACCCCAATAGTGCACTGTGTTCAATGTGGCATCAATAAACTCCTGGGCATCCATAACGGCCTTGGAGTATTGCTGATGAGCACTTACAATGCCTTCGTACCGTTCAACGTAGACTTGAGCGCGTTTTTGAAGTTTGCCATAACGATCGTTGATATCTTTCAGGATTTGATCAACATGCACAGTTTTTTCGGGTAAGTTGGCTGCAATCTCTTGTAGATTGCCAACCTCTACCTGATGATTGTTGATATCGTTAAGTACGTCCCGATATGACTGCAACTTGTGGCGTTTCTCATCTAGCGTAGTTCTTAGCTCAATTTCAGCTGGCAGCTCGTGTTCAATACTATCCAGCCAGCTTTTCAGATTGTTAGCAGTCTCATCGAAACCTGACCACTTGGCAATTTTGTCTTGGATTTTACGCGCTGTGCTTGCAATATTGTCAAACAGCTGGTCGAAGGTTAGATCATCCAATTGACTGCGAATGGCTTCGCGTCCTTCTGTGGCTGTTGAACTGTAACACTTCTCACCCAATTCAATGGTGCTGTTAAGAAGTTGTGTTGCAGTTGGTTGCTGAGCTAAAAGTTCCTGAATGACCAGCTGCTTCTTGAGCAGATCATCGCGAGATGCAACATTGGTCAAATCTCTGCATTCATCGAAGCGGTTTTGTGCGTTCGCCAACCAGTCAGAACATTGTTTGTACTTCTCATTGAAATGACTTTGATCCTGAACGGCTTGTTCGCATTTCTTGAGAATCTCCTTGGCTGTCGCTTGTATGGACTGGAAACGCGAAGAGACCTGTTGCACATTGACAGCAATTCTTGTTTCGCCAGAGCTTTGCACTAGCTCCGACGTATCATCCTTCATTTTTTCAAAGTCCGCTTCGTTTTGGCGCAGGCTCTGCGTCAGCGACTGGAAGCGATTTAATTGCTCTTCTTTTTCCTCAAACGAGTTCTTCAGATTGTAATTCTTAAGCGCGTTCTCAGCCTCACCCAGCCAGCTAATCAATCGATCCAAGTCGACTTCATAGTCATTCCACTGCTGCAAACGATTCTCCAGGCCGCTTTTTACGTCAGTTAGCGAGCCACCAAACTTTTCGAAGTCGGCATGCAAATTGGCCAAGTCACGTGTCATAGCTTCCTTTGATCTAGCCGGAATACTACTTGCATGCTGCTCGATGTGTTCCTCCAAAGCTTTAAGCTTGGCCACACCTTCAGGAAGGGCATCCTGGATCTCATTGATCTTTTGCAGACGTGCTTGCAGAGCCGCCTTGTTGCCAGAGTAATCGGAGTAACCGGTCAGACGATCCCAAAGGTTCTTTTGATAGTCTTGTTGGGCCTTCTGCAGCTCACTAAACTGCTGATACACCTCGAAAGCAGCATCCAAGTCGGCGACCAGCTTTGCGCAATCCTGTGCAACTTGCTCATAGCGTTTATTGATCTCAGCCACAGATTTGGCAATCTCATCAGCGTTTGCAGGTGCCGCGGTAGTTAGTAATGTTGCCGCCTTTTCATTAACTGCCTCCACAATGCGTTTGTGGGAGTTAATGTCCTGGTTGGTAGCCTTGTATTTATAGAGCTTGGAGCGAATTTCCTGTGCGCTGGTCCAGGTTGCGGGGTTCTCATTGTGTATCAACTTTTCCACCTGATCCAGCCAGCTGACTGTCTGGCTCAAAATGTCCTGGTAGCTGGAGAGTTGAACGGATTGTGCATCTTGACGTTTCTCCAGATTACGAATGCCTTCGTCCAGTTTATCCCAACGATCCCGTATGTCACGCAGATCCTTGCGTATCTTCTCTCTACCCTGTGTGGATGTCTCTGGCAAGGCCTTTTCACCAGCTGCATTTAATGCACCGAACAAGCTTTCAGCCTGCTCCCTCTCGGAGAGTAGCACCTGAAGGATATTCGAGCTTTGCGTGGGTTCGTCTTTGAGTGCCTTCTGCAGTTGAGTTTCAATTGGCTGCAGCCACAAGTCCACCTCGTTGTACTTGTCTTGGTAGAACTGATGATCATCGACCAGATTGGACCAGCGATTAACAACCTCTTTGCTCAACACCTGCAGAAGTTGATATCGGTTTGTGATTTGCGATGTCAACGTCTTGAGGCGGTCAGCACCGCAGTTGTTAAGTAAAGCATGCGCCGTATCTCCAAAGGCATCGATCTCCTTTTCCTTTTGCAAGATGAGTCCACGCTGTATTTTGTACTTGTCCATTTGCTCGACCTTTTCGTGGAGCGTAGACTTAAGCTGTTGATCCCGGAAAACAGCCTCTGCGTTGCGACACCATTTGGTAAGATCTTCTAGATTGTGCTCGAATTTGTCCCACTGTGAAAGCACATCCTTTTGCTTGCCTTCGATGCCCTCGATGTCATCGAAGTGACTCGTCATGGTCGTTTCCAGTTCATCGATTTCCTTTTCAAGCACTTCAATGCCCTTTTCAGAGGTGGCTGGCTTCACATTCTCAAACTGTGCACGAATCTCGCTAATAAGATTCATTGCTTGTGCTTTATTTTGTGCCAATTGACCGAGAGTTTCAATTTTACGCTTAATATCGGCCTTTTCACCATAAGAGTCGTCACACTCAAGCAGTTTTGCCTTTTCATTTGAAATCCAGGTCTTGGCACCACTCAACGCATTATTAAGTTCGCTGTGCTTTTGAACGCAATTCTCCAGATTGTGCAGAATTTCGTCTGATTTCTGTACGATATTCTGGAACAGTTGTTTGATTGACTGCAGGTAGACATTCAGAGAGTTGTCTTTGATTTGATCAACCAATACCTGAGCCTTGTCACACACGTTATCAACGAGCACATTGTGCGTTGTGATCTCCTGGTGCAACAGTTTATGATTCTGGAGCTGAGCACGCTTCTCCTGCAGCGTTGTCTTTGGTTCAGTGTGGCTCTGCATGGCCTTATCGACATCCTTCAACCACTTGGTTAGCTGATCTTGAGCTATACTGAATTCATTAAACTGCAAAAGACACTGATCGATCTTCTGTGTAGCCGAGTTTAGGTCATCCGTGTAGTTATCCCACATGGTGCGCAAAGAGCGCAACTGTTGACGTATTATTTCACGACCTTCGGGACTTGTGTGACCGTACAGCTTCTCGCCACGATCGATGAGACTCTCAAAAACAGTGGAGTCAACAATGCGTTTGTCTGACATCTCTCGCAGTTTATTTTGCTGATCCTGCAGCACGCTCTGATCTCCCACAATGTCATTGGCCTTTGCCAGCTCAGTAGCGCAAGCTTGCAGATTTTCCTTAAAGTTTTCAAAGTCATTGTCGAAGCTTTCGTGATCCTTGACGTAGTTAACATACTTGGCAATGGATTCTTTGCAGTGATTCTTTAACGTTTGGTAGCGTGTATTCAAACGTGACAGTTTGAGATTCAAATCCGTTTCACCTTCAATTTCGCGACCCTGATCCATTAGTTCGTTTATGGCTGTGCCGCGACGTTCAATATCCTTGGAACTTTCCTGCAGTTGCTTAAGATGTGCACTCTTAGCATCGGCAGTGCTCTTGAGGTTCTGGTTCTTAACCACAGCCTCAACATTTTTCATCCAATTGTCGAGCTCCTCGATGATTGAGTCAAACTCATCCCATTTCGAGCAGAGCTGCTTGAGTTTAACCAACGAGTCCTGGCACAGCGACATAAATTCATCCCAGGCGTGCTTCGGCTCCTCAAAGCCCTTGAGCAGAGCTGGGTGACCGCTTTGATGAGTTTGGCTAAGCACCGTTTCTAATAGCTTGTGACAGGTATCGAAAATGGAATCACCCTCGGGCTTGTGCTGCAGCAAATTTTCGACGACAATAAGTTTTTCCTCGGCACCCTCCTTCTCGAAAGTAGTCTCATTAAGGATATCAATGGCTTCAGACTTGATAGTGTTTAACCAATCTTGGGCCTTTTCCAGAACTTGATCGTAGGCCTCATGTTTGACGACCTGGTTACCCACAGTGTTGATGCGATCGGAAACCTTCTTAGAGATAGTATTGTATTCCTGAATGGACTCATCCGTCTTACGCTCGGACTCGTCGTCGCATAGGGTTACTGCTTTATCATGTAACTGTTTCAGAGCGTTCTTGTGCAGATTAATTTCCTGAAGTTGTGTTTTGTAGTTTTGTAATGCTGCCTTCTTGGTTGCCAAAGTTGGATACAGTTCATCGGCAGCGGTGACCTTCGCCTTGGACTCGTTGAGGTAGTGCGACACCTGAGTGAAGCTCTCCTCAATAGAGGTCTTTTGGATAAGCACACCCTCAACCTGTTGCATAAGCGCATTGGCCTCATCACGCAGATAGTCGTACTTCTCGCGCATTTGTCTCAAATCGGCTCGAATGCGTTCACGATTTTCAGGTGATACCACCGGATACAGACCCTCACCAATGTCTACTGCATTGTTAAGCAACACCTGACCGTTATCGAAAGTCTTCAGATAATGTTTAATAGTTTGTAATTGTTGGGCAGTGGCCGATGAGGAACCTGGTGAGCCCATGCGAGCAAGTTCTTGGAACTCAATCTTGGCATCGCCAAACCATTCATTGAAGTCCTTTGATGCCTTGGCGAAGTTAGCATTAGACAATTGTGCGGTTCGCATTTTATCCATGTGGCCAGCTAAACTCTTAGCAACTGCCTGGTAGCGCTGCACAATATGTGTTACAAATTGTCCAATGCGTGCATCGGGGTTCTTAACGATTAGCTGTTGGGATGTCAGTTCCAAACTGTTGATAATAGGCTCATGGGCCAGCACATCCTGCTGTAAGATGGCTAACTCTTGGAGTTTTTGTGGTACTTCGGGTAGATTTACTTGAGTGCTCGTCTCCGCTTTGACACGACCTTCGACGTCACGCAACCAATTGGATATTTGCTCATTGGACTGCTCGTATTGCGACCACAGATCAACGTTCTCATCCAGAATGCCTCTGATGCGATCAAAGCTATCTTGCAGAGCCTGCATTTCTTTGTTCATCAGCTCTGCATCGCTGTTCACTTCAGCCATGTTCTGCGGGGATTCCACTGCCTTAAGCATTTCCAGAGATTTCAGAGTTTCCGCATGTCGTGCCTTGCAGTCGTCAATGCTCTTGCTTACTTCCTGCAGTGAGGATTTTTTCACGTCCAGGTTGTATTTGTCACTTGTGGATTCCGGCTGACACCAGGCCACTTTCTCTCGTTGAGTTGCAATAAGACGTTTCAGCATGCCTACCTTATCGGCATGGAACTTCTTGAGGAACTGCAGCAATGAACTTTCGATCTTCTTGGCATAGAGATCGACGCCCTCATAACGTTTCTGTACATTATTCAGCTCCTTGGGTATGATTGACTCGTTGAATGTGGGATACAGATTACGCAATTCATCAACATTTTGTTTAATGTTTTCAATTTCGTTGCCACTGTTGTCCAGTTGAGCGCGCAGTGCACGACACTGCAGCAAACGCTCCATGATCTTATTGTTATCCCCGGACATATCATCGCATTTGATAAGCTGTTCTCGTAGCTTGCTAACCTGCTCGCCAGCAATCTTCGATCGACGGCGCAATTCCTGCTCCTGATCATTGAAGGATGCCGTGACAGCGTTAAGACGATCTGCATTGTTGCTAACTTCCGCAAATTGATCACCAATCAGCTGATTGAGTGCAGACAGTGCAGGTATCTGAGCACCATTGTTTATCTTATTCAAATCATTTGTTTTTTCCAGAATGCTGTCCTTTAGTGCCTGGTAGGAAGGCAGCTCAGTGCGATACTTGCTCAGACGCATGGGACCGAATTCGATTTCAATTGAGTTATCGGCAGCATCGCAAAGACCCTGATTAGTCTCCGATAACCAAGGCATCAGATCCTTCTTGGCATCTTCAATCTGTGACCAAATAACTGCTTCTGTTTCGTAGACATGTGCATTTTTGGCTGTCTTATCGTGCAGATCCTGCCATTGTTGCTTGGCTACGGCAACTTCCTGGGGCACCTCTTGTGGCACAGGCTCACCAATAGAACTAAATAGCTTACCCACATTGTTGCCGCGACGTTCGAGCTCATCGAGATAAATTTTGGATTTACGCAACTGCTCCATAGTCTTTCGTATCTTCTCAGAGGCTTGATGCAACGCAGTCTCATCTCCCGGCTGTTGGGGTATGGCATGAAAGAGATCCTCAGCCTTCTTAATTTCCTTCGAGAATTTGTCTTTGGACTCGGCGTACTCACGCAATGCCTGACTGATGAGGTTGTATTTCTGTATGCGATCGGCAATTTCATTTTGCAATGAATCGTAGTTTTTGTCCAGAACGAGAAGACTCTCCTGTATCGCTGGCATGCTGGATATGTCTTCACGCATTAGCAAAGATCCCTCGTCGTGAATGCGATCTTTAAGATCTGCCTGATACTTAAGAGCATCATTTAGCGCCACCAGATCAGCAATAATCTGATCAATGTTGTTCAAAGTGGGATGCTTTTTCAAGATCTCATCAAGTTTTGCCCGATTCTCTTCTAACGCCTTACCAAAGTTGTGCTCTAGGGCATGGAATTTATCCTTTCGCACCGTCATCTGTTGCAATTGCTGTTGCTGATTTTGCGATCGCAATTTTAGGTTCTCCAATTTGTTCTCTACATCGTTAACAATTTGTGTGGCAATTAGAGGACGACGAGAAAGGGCATCGCGCAGTTGGATTGCTGGATTTTCATCAATTTCCTTAGCTTGACCCTTCCAGTAGCTCAGACCTTTTCCTAGATGATCAATTTCATCAATTGCCTTCTTCAGCTCTTCGACAGCAGGTCCTTCGGGCTTCTCCAATTGATGCTTTAAGTAGTTCAAGTGCGATTCAGTATCATGCTTCCAGCCCAAAAGTTCGGTCCACTTTTCCAAAGCGGCCTTCTTCTGCAGCATATTCGACTCAAGATTCTGATAGTTAACCACCAGTGCGGTGTAAGCATCATTTAGCGCATTGGACTCCTCGGGCGTGGCACCTAACGCCAATTGTTTGACCTCATCGTAGATGGCATTGAAACTGGGCTTTTTATCGGCATGTTCCTGCAGCAGGGCATGTATGACATGCAGACTGGTCTCCACGCGTTCCGGATTGATTTCCTCAACTTGGGTAACCTGATTACGCAATTGCTCCATCCAGTTGGAGAAGTTGACAAGTTTGGCATTAAAGTCTTGACGCGAAATTATGGCATCGGAGACCTCGTTGATGTTGCCACGAGTGGCCTCGGAAAGCTTTTGCAATTTACCCTTCATGCTATTAACGCGGTCCTTGATCGCAACAGCACCTTCTGGCGCCAAATGTAAACTAATCTGATCGGCATTTTGACCTAGCGCAACTAGTTTGGCTTGTTGCTGCGATATTTCATTGTTAAATGACTTTAACTTGACCAACTCCTTTTCGAGCTTGTCAATGTGCGGCGTATTTAAAACAGCCGAACGCTTACCCATCAACTGTGCACCATGATCAATCCAATCATCCAGCTTGGCCGCATCGTTGTCAAAAGATTTCCAATTGGCAACGAGTTTTTCGAGCTTGACGCTCGCCTGTTTAGCATTTTCATGGACCGCAGTCCAACGGGACTGCATAGCATCTAATTCATCGGGGGCATTGGTTTTGCATAACATTTTATGACTGATGTTTGACATGCCATGGAGTTTGTCCAATTGCTCCAGGCATTGTGTTTCAAATTGATTGGCTGTTTGTTGCATGGCAACGGCTTCTTCAAGTGTAATGGGTTTGGGAACTATATTATTTACCTTGACTTCGCTTTGCTCCACGGCGGGCTTGATCTGTTGCAGTCCGGCCTGGAATTGCTGCCAGTTGACCAGATCCTCCTGCACGGCCTGCGACTGATGGTCCACATTGCGATTGATGGCGCTGAGAACTTCTTGTAGCTTGGAGATTTCACCCTTGAGACGTTTCGCTTCGGCAACGTTGCCTTCCTTTGGTGCCAGCTCAGATGCATCAGCGGCCAACAAATCCAGTTGCTTCATGCGTTCTCCCAGCACACGCTTGAAGGACTGCACTTTGACAACGCGCTCTTCTGGCGTAAGATCCTCAGATTGCAATGCTTCAATGTTTTTGGGTGCCACTTTGTTGGCCCACTCCTGCAGCTCGGCAAGACGCGTCTTGTAGTTGTTCCATTTGGCGCTGTAGTCTTCTAAGTAGCCGACACGATCTTTGACATGCTCCATGGTATTGAAGAACATCTTCTCCACTTCTGTGACTTCTTTCTCGAGAATAGGACGTTTATCGGCCGCAGTCAATGGAGCCAGATCAGACTTTAGAGCATGCAGCTTCGGCAATAACTGATGAGCTGCCTGTTGCAGCTGCACGTTCAGCTCACGCTTTGACTTAAGATCTTGGCTAACGTTCTTGGGATCTGTTTGTAGTGGTGTCAGGGAGCGCAACTCTGTCTCAGCGGTTTGCAGCATGGAGAAGATATCGTTCTTTTGATCGACAAAGTCACTCCACACCGCCTGAGTGCCTTTAAGCGCTTGCAGCTTGTCCGACGTTTCGGTATAGGCCTGATTCCAGCCTGTCTCAAGATTCTTAACCTCATAATTGACAAAGGCCGGGGCATGCAGATCCTTGCTGAGATCGCGTCCACGTTGAAGCATAGACATGATATGGGGCCGCTGATGATCGAGCTGATTGATGGCATACTGTTGCTCCTCAATTTGACGATTAACTCGGTCCAGACTATCGGGTGCCGGTATATTAGCCGTCTGATCCTTGACCTTGGTAAGCAGGCAAACGACTTCGTGCACCTCCCGACGATATGTGAAACACTTGGAGAACACTTCGGTTTTGACCATTGTTATCTCGATGGTAGGTATTAGGTTCTTGTAGCGTGCAATTAGATCTTCAAGTTTCTTTTGCTCTAGAGTAGCCTCATCTTCGGTGGCATAGCTGAGCAGAGAATCCAGTGTTTTGACCAGCCACTTCATGTCCTCACGTTTATTATCTGCATCTTGACAGATTTTCTGTGCAGAAAATTAAATTAAATGAAGATTAAATTAATTTTGATCATTACAAAAATTAAGCAAAAGCAAATAATTAAGTTACCACTAGTTCCCTTAGCTGCATGCAGGCGTTTAAAATAGGGGTTATAGTTATAATTTTATGTTTTGAATTTATTCTTCAACTCACTTGGAAAACAACCTTCTCCTTTTCGAACTCCTCCATGGTGTTAACCTCATTAACAATGTTCTTAAGGCTCTGATCCACGCTGTTCATCCAATCGATCATTTCATCGAATTTCATATGATAGCCCTGCCATTGAGCAGGTATCTGCTGTAAGGTCTGGCGCATATCCGCTAGCCTAGTAGACATCACCTGCCACTGTGACTTGGCATTGTCGTAGGCCTGATCCAGACTAATATCACCCGGCTGCTGTTGTCTGTTCGCCTGTGCTAGACGCTGCATGTTTTTCAGGCACCTCTCTAGACGCGGCACTGCATCCTGATGTACCAGAAATTGTTGATTACGTTGCAGTATGGTATCAACATCTTCGTTGCGATTCAGAGCCTGTTGCTCCAGTTGCAGTTCCTTCTCGACGTCTTTGAGTGATTGATAGAAAGCGTTCTCGTCCAAACGGAATTCCAGCTTTAACAAATGCAGTGGTGCTTGAGAAAGTACATGCTTCCAGCGCGACTGCAGCTGCTCAACACTTTTAACCACTTCGCCTTGTTCTGGGCCGGGCAGCGTTGTCAGCAGTTGCTGTGCAGATTGAACTAAATCATTCATCCAGCGATCGTTGACCTGCTCGAAGAAGTACTTTTGTGTTTCAATCGTTGTCTTTGACTCAATGTGCTTCTCTACCAGCATAGACTCGGCCTGGGTCAGCCATTCGTTAACAACGCGCTCGTTATCCTTGAAGTTACTCCAGCCACCGACAGCATCGCTCAAGCGCTGTTCCCATTTGCCCGCATTCTGATTGACATAGTTGAAACGTTCGTTCAGTTGCTGCATTTGCTGTGCAGCTGGGGCTGTATCAATTTTATCATCGGCTGCCACATTCTTGACCAGATTCTGGAACACCTTGTTCTTGCTCTCCAGCATCGAGCGATAGTAGATAGTGCGCGAGAAATAAGTCTTGTGCTTGTGCAGTTGCTCATTGATGAGCTCACGGCCGCCGGCTAGATTGTGTGTGCCAAGCAGCTGTTCAGCTTCGCTCAGCCATTGATGGATTTCCTTTTGGCCAGCTTCCAGTGATTCCTGCTGGATCTGAAGCTGATGGAATAGATGCAGCTTGGCCGGCATTTGGGCGCGAATACGCACCAGGCATTCCTTCTCCTGCTTAAGTAGTTTCATCATTCTGTCGACCTCATCGCGTGACAGATCCTGTATCAGAGACTGGAAAGTGCGACTGATGTTCTTGAACAGCTCCTCATTGTCATCAATCTCGCTGGCCAGCTGCTGCAGTTGCTCACCATAGCGACGAATCTGCTCGCTATTGCCGAGCAACTGACGTTGATCCAGGACACTCTCGGCGCCACGCAGCCACTTAGAGAGCTTTTCAATACCAGATTTGTATTCCTGTCGCGACCGTATAATATCACCAGCATGCATATATTGCTTAGTGTTAGCAAATAGACGATCGAAGCGCTCAGCTAAGGCGCCATGACGTTGACGCAGCTGCTGGGCAATGGGTTCCTCACAAGAGGCAATCAGATAGTTTGCTGAATTGCCAAGAGCATCGAATTTCTCCTTCCACACGCTGATGTCCTGGAAGAACTCCAGGCGATCATCTTCACTTTGATTCAGTTTCTGCTCGGCAAGCAGCAGCCACTCCTCGCAGCTGGGTGCCAATTGATTCCAATTACGCCAGCAATTGACGACCTCCTCGAGTGAGTTCTGGCAGCATTTGAGTTCCATTGAGACACGCTTCCAGCGCTCCTCGGTCTCATACATGAAGCGATCGATTTCATTCATGTCTTTGGGGGCAACATTGCCCTCACGCTTGTACTCATCAACGACCTGTTGCATGTCGACAAAGGCTTTTTGGAACTCCTGGAAGATCTTGTTGCGTGAGACAAAGTTTTTGTAGTGCTCCAGTTGTTGGGCAACCTTCTCCTCATGCCCGTACTTGCCGGTCCAGCCACGCATTTTATTCTCAACAAGATTAAGAAAGGCAATAAGGCAACACTTGTGTTCAAGGAACTTTAAGCGAATTCTACGCTCAGCGGACTTAGGTCCAATCTCTTGCAGGCGTCTCTCCATGTTGCGCAGCTGCTCCAGCGGCACCTGTTGCGCCAGTGGAGAACGCTTGGCGTTTTCGAACATTGCCACAATGCGCGGCATATTGGCAAAGAACAGCTTGTGCTCCTCCAGCTTTCTACTGATCACAGCAGCTGTTTCCTCATTCATCGCATTGGGTATATCGTTGTCCATTAACAGTTTTTCGGCTTCGGCCAGCCATTTGCCAACCGCACCGAAATCGCCAGGCAGCTCGCCATCCAACAGCCAGAGCCAGTACATCATTTGGTATTGAAGACGCTGCCACAGCTCATTGATTTCATCCCACGATTGACGTGAGATCTGCAGAAAGCCGCTTTGGCTTTCAATCAACTGCTTGAGGCGGTTGTAAGCCGCCAAATGTGCATCGACTTCAGAACGTGCCAGTAGATATTCACCAAAATCACGTGGAAATGAATTCATCATAATCATTGGCTCGTATTCGGTGGTCTTTTCAATTAGGAAACGACGCAATTCGTTTACTTCTTGTTGCACATGCGACTCGTCGCGAGTTGCACCCTGTTTGAGGAAATTTTTGATTAGCTTCAGTTTGATATTAAGTTTTTCAAATTTATACCGACCTTTGGTTCAGGATACTTGTGCAAAAATTGCGCCACATATGTCATTATACTCTTTTCATCCGGCTTTTGTACGTCCACATCCTCAGCGTCTAATAGTTTGGCAATGCCTAGTTTGCTTTCGGCCACATCGAAAGCCGTCTCTAAGCGCTGACGATTGCTGGCCTTCTTTAGATCAGCTAAATTGACCAGATTCGCTTTGATTGCATCAATGAGTGCGAGGAAAGCGACGCCATCTCTCCAGCTAGCGCCGAAATCCTTAACCTCTACACCAATGTCTCTGTAATCGTAAAGAAATTCCAAATTAGTTGCTAGTCACAAATATCTCATAACTCAATATTGTACTCACTTTGGCAAGGCGTTTGTTACCCAATTGAGTAGCGTTTTCTTGGCACCTTGCTTCCATTTCTCTGCTCTTAGATCACCGCCAGCCTTGTGATTGCCAACACTGTCGAGTGAGCTAACCGAACCGCCAATACCATGACCCAAATATTCTAGGTTGCGGCTATTCTCCTCGATCTGCGAAATTTTATTAGCGTTTAGTATAACATATTATTTAAAAATTTTAAGTAGACGATTTTCAATGGGTAAATAATAATTGATGGGTGCTTTGTAATACAGATCTACCAACTCAAAAATCTATCAAAATGAATTACGTAGGACAATTAACACCAACAAATTGATTACATCGACTTTAACCTACCTGTGGCACATAATTTATAACTACTACTAAGTTTTTCCGCCTCTTTTTACGAAGCTTGTGTGTGTGTTTTTATTTAGTTTTTGGTTAGATTTCAAAGAATTTCAAAATAAAGTACAGATAAAAGAAGATATATAGAGGATTATTATATTAATCAATTGACACTGTGAATAGCTTTTTTAGGTGCTTCATTCAATTGGTGTTCTAATTAACAAAGTGAAGTGTTCGCTAGCAAACCAATTTGTTTTCTCTTTTTGGTGCTCCATTTTTGTGAAAAATTGTGCACGGTGTGTGGATTGTTGGGTTTGAAAAGAGAACATTAACTCACCTGGAAGTACAATATGATTGTCCAGATTAAACCCAACACAACTGGTGGTCTCCCATCCACCAGATCTGCGGGATTAATGTTGACCAGCTTGATGCGTTTGCTGGCCAAAAATTGCAATGCCGTATTCGCATTGCTTAGGAAATGTGGACGTCTGAGAACGCGACCCTTCTCCACGGGCAAACGTTCGCCGGACAGAACTTCGAGCAATGCAATCAGTTTAGTGCCATCACGTAAATCGTTGATTAAATCATCAATACGAAGCGGTGGAACACGCTAGAAAAGAAAATTTTCAAATTAGATTAGTAAGATACAATTTGAAAGATGGATTAAAGCTAAGAGTTTTTGTGTATTAAATTTACTCATGATTGAAATGCAAATGTCACTCGGATAATAGCACTATTTTAATGAGCACTACAGCCCCAAATGACCAGACCAGTCGACACCAGCTTTCAAGTATCTTTTGTTGACGTTTTTAATGGACATTTTAATATTCCCATAAGTATGTGCATAATGATAATGACAATTCATAAAGTGCACAGTTTTAACGCATAAAAATGCAGTGCAAATACTTTAACTAATCATATCAAAATAATTTAACAAAGTCAATTAACGTTAAATGCATTATATAAATTAAGATAGTTGAAATCGTTAAGCGATAATTTGTTTAGATTCCATCTAGACAAATTAGCGAGTGTCACGCGCTAACATTTAACTTGGATTCACCGCAAAAGATTGCAATTTAAGTTAATGGCATTACGGCGGAAATGGCACCGACTAAAACCCAAAGAAAATCACCATACAGTCGCAGGCATTATAATTTTTAGTGTAGCACTTAATTGAGCTTTGCCAAATTGAGTGTGTTCTTGTGGGGTTGAAATCAGTGCAAATAGTTTGTTAAAACTTTGGCACAACTGTTGCGGACATGCAAATGTCGGTAAAGTTTTGTGTCTGTCTGCTTTTTGAGTCCTTACTTACAATGCGAAATCAATTTCTGTATTTCCGGTTGCTTCCTTAACTTGCCGCCTCCTTTTGTTTTTATGAGTAGCAAGGAACAAAATTTATGGTGTTGTGTCAAACTTTTATAACAGCTCTTTGCCATGTCATATTTGTTTGTTGTCTACTTTTGTAGTTGGCCTATGCTGTTTTTATGTCTTAATCGCTATAGTGATTTTTTATGTTTATGAATCGGGTTTTTACTTAAGCTTATCAAGTGTTCTCAATCAAAAGTATCTCTATATCTATTAAACTTTTTTTTTTAAACAGACATTAAAAGTGTTGAATTAAGTTGAGCAACTAATATTTTAGCTTTTAAAAAATATATTTTCTGGTAGAAATGTTATTATTTTTACACATGTCGCCAGTCTTATTATTATTTTATGATGACTTAAACCTCTTTGGAATCCAATAGAGACAGTCAATAACTTGGCATTACTGGTTTTTCGCCAAGCATAGAATCTAGCAGACAAATAGCTTCATCTTTTTTTTATGTATTCAACACTCAGTGCAATAGTTCTAAGAATAACTTGAAGTGAACTCTGTTAAGCACGCACCTAAGACGTTCATGGAATTTACCAATGCGAGAAATTCCACATGAGGCGAGTGTGTTGGTAGCTTGAAAGCATACAAAGTTTGCATTTGAAATAGGAACGGCGTGCAAGCCAAGTTCATAGCCAGACATGCGTTGTGGCCTATAAAAAAAAAAAACAGATTGAGTAGTGAGTGCCTCGAGGCAGGCAAGGCACAATGACAGCAACAGTTCCGTTTTTCATGTGTGGCCCGAACGAACAGTCTGGGCCCGGCTTGAGGCCCACGCAACAATATGGAACGCCCACTGGCTTACTTTTAAGCCAAACCCGACGGTACACGTTGATTTAATGCACTTTTCTTTTGGAGCACTCGACATTCGGTTGCGATGTTATCTTTTAATACAAACTTCAATCTGCAGACGATGTGAAGCCGGCATTTGCTGTACGAATTTAGCCGGCCGGCCGGCTGTATAAGCCAAAGAAAACCAGTTCTACTGGTACTAGCTCTTAACGCATTAAATTGCAACTCGATAAGGCCAGAAGAAAAAGAGGCAAAAGAAGTCGTAAAGCGTTCACAAAGTGACTTGGCAATAAAAGGAATTGCAGATACATACGAAGAAAATAAAAGGGAACTTTCAACAACAAAAAAGGTAGGCGTGGGCAGATCATGAAAACGTTGATTGAAGTCATAAATACTTCAAAGTCTCAAAAGCCCGTTATGCAATATGCAAGTGAGTCATAAACTATGTAGAAGAAGCACGATGACAAATCGATTTGTTCAATATGTTGCAAGTACATATAGTATCTACACAATGTTGCCAAAGCAAAGTGCTAATTTGCAGTAATTTATTTTCTTTTTATATTCGTCAATTTACGCCTTGAGCGCGCGTGTTTATTTTAAGTATTTACTACTAACTTTTTAGTTACTTAAAAAATAGGCGTATCCAAAAAAATATTACCTGATTTTTGGCACTTCTCAACCTGTTTTTTTTTTCGCATTTCAAGGTGAACTAGTTACGTAATTTTTTTTTATTTTGACGACCCGATTACGATCTGCCGACATTGTTCCACACAAAGTTTGATTAAAATTTATTAACTAATTTATACAACAATAACAACAACAAACAGACGCCTGTCACAAATTCTCGGTTTGATGAAATTTTTTGGTCAGCGTGAATCTCTCGCTTTTTTTTGATTATTTGTATTTGCCCTCCGGCTGACAGCTCAATAAAAGGCACGAAGTATGACTCTCAGTTTCTAAATTTGTGGGTTTTGTGGGTGTGTGTATATCAAATGATTTATTATCTTTAACCTTTTTTAAGTGAATATACTTTAATATAAACAAAAATCAAAAGTTGTTTCGACTTTGAAGTTGAAGTTTCTTAATATTTTTAAAGCGATTTTTAGAGATTTTTCCAAAAATTTTTAAAATTGTTTCTACATTTGTTTAACGAGCTGATGAAGCATTTTCAGCTGCACTTTGTTGTGAAATGTATTGCAATTATCAAAGTGAATGGATTGAAACGCAAAATTGGTGTTTAAATTAGAAAGGATATGCTGTCAGGTGAAAGTGGGGCTAGAAGAAGACGGTTGATTGTCAGCTGGAAATCATGCTAAAATAGGCAATGGCTTGATTGACTTGATTTTATAGCTTTTTGTGTGGCCGATGGCAATATCTTAATTTTACTTTGTAAGTTTGAAATAAAAATTATCATGGCCTTAAAATTCTTATTGAATAAAATTCGCAAATATTCTTGTTTTTTAACCTAATGAAAATACATATGCAAATGTTCAATGCCACCTTCGACAGTTTCGAATCGATTGTCAATTGATACTTCGGTTTAAATTCAAAGACAAATAACTCACCTTCAATAGGTATGAATTAATCCAATTAGTGAATGTCTTCTTCTGCACACGTTCTTGCTCCTCTGTAAAGAAAGAAAACAAAAAATAGAGAATCAGAGAGAGAGAATGTGAAAAAGTGTAGCTGTAAATAGTTAAGACTTAGCAGAGACGGCAGCATTAAAAGTTAAAAACTCAAGACAAGAGACGCCGCTATAAAACAAGATACCCAAAGCTAAAACAAAAAACAACCGATAAGATACGTTTTCTAGTTGTTGTTTATTGTAATTAAATTATTAGTTTTTTTTTTTTTTTTTGAGTTATCAGTAATGTCGTTGCAATAAACACAAAATGACATCATGTTGTTCTTAACTGATTTCAAGTTGTATTTAACACAGTTTTGCTGTAATAAATTAATTTTAAAGTAAAAAATCATCAGAGTTCATTATTATTATTATGTTATTAACCTTTTTTTTTTGTTTGGTGCATCAAACCCCAAACATAAAAAGTTTACTCTGTTTAAACAATCAATTTATAAAAATAACAATAAACAATGCGTTGAAAGCAGCCGCAATTTGTAAATAATTAACAAATTAAAATACAAAAAATGTGCTGTGTGATTCATTTTCGGTTTTTGGAAAAATGCAGCAACATGGATGGTTTTTGTTTTTTTTTTTTTGGCTGTCAAAAAGCAGCAGCAGCAGCTGTCCAAGCAACATGCCACAAAATTCCCCCTCAACCCAACCCTAAAAACAGAGATAAAGAAGAGAGTGCGTAGTATTCTGGCGTCTGGCCAAACCCAAAATAGATTTCCCGTAATAAAAACCATCAATTTTTTTTTTAATAAATGGAAAATTTTTAGCTGCTGAACAAGAAAAAAAATAAATCTCGCATAATTTGACAGAAAATGTTGAGTTAATTGTTTGGCGCAATTTACATGTACGTCAATTTAATTTACACTTCAAAACTGCATCAAAACCTAAGCTATTTGTCTTGAAAATTTGCATATATTTATTTATTCATCATTTTTCGCATGTGACGCAATATTTTTGGTTGGCTTGTGCAGAAAAAGTTTGACCAAAACATATTTAAATAGAAATTGGTTCAAGGTTGCGCAATTTGCAAGCAAATCTAAAAGTCGAAAAGTATTTAACATTGTATTTAAAATCACACCATTTTTCTATAAATTTAAACATTTATCTCATATATATTTTATACACTAATGAATGAACTTGGCGCAAGGTAAAATTATATCAAACAAATCTATTTTGCTTTTAGATTTATCTTCTGTGCGCCATTTCAAAATGTTTTAATGGCCTGTAAGTATCTGATGTTTAAGCTTTATGAAAACAAATAAAACAATGTTTTTTTAACAATTAATCATTTAGTGAAATCTATTCATAATCCCCTTAAACATTTGGGGTATTAGCATGTGTCTATAAAGACATATTTACAGGTGTTTTTATTATCTGATTTTGTTTTGGCCAAAATATTTTCACTCGACTTGCAAATGAATTAAACCTGAATTTAGTTGACCAAAAGCGACGCAATGGGAATTTAATTTATTCCAAAGCCAAAGTTGAGTTTGCTCTTTTTGGCATTTACCAAAAACTAGTTATCAATTAATAATACTTTTATATAAACATATATCAAAGCACGTATTAATTGGCATTGTTCTATAAATAAATGTTGGTGTTTTTTTATGTTTTTTATTGCAAAGTAAAAAAAAGTTTCTAATCAGGCAAATAATTTTGCAAAAAGCGGTGCCAAAGATAAGCGACGCAATGCACTTGAAAATCAAATAAAAGATAACACAAAATTATATCGAAAAGTAGAAGAAATCGAGAAATAAACTGAGGCAATGGATTTTTAATGCCCTTGCCGACATTTGTTTGCTTTTATGATTAAAAGTTTATTTTATCAAAAGCAAAAACTATTCAACTCCATTTTGTTAAGGAATAAAAAAGTATTTCTGGTTTAAAACTGCTTAAATCTTATTCAAGTTTCTGTAATTTATAAAAAAAATATCCTAAGGAATTGAATTTTATAGGTCACTGTAACAAAATCTTAATCAAACAGACAATTCTAAATATTTGATATATAAGTTCCAAAAAAAAAAAAAAAAATCGTAAAGAAGTAAAAAGTAAAAGCTAATAACAATCTCCCATTTTTCTAAACGATTAAGAAACTCAAACAGAACAAATTGCCAAATGCATGAAATCGACAAACTGACAAACCAGGTTACCAGGCCCTATTTTCCATAAAAATCGTTTAGGTTGAATGACTTTTAAATATATTTTGTAAACTTCAGTTTCTAAACAAAAGAAGCCCTCTAGCAAAGGTAAAGAAACCAAAACAAACTTAATTTATTCAAAGGCCGCACAAAAGAACAAACTATAAAAAAATTTAAATTCAATTGTGGAAGTTTTGTATCTATTATTTTGTATTCAATTGGTTTACTCAGTCAGTAAGTTAATGAACATAATTATAATGATGCCAGTTGCTGAATATTATTAACGCTGTTTACTAATGATATTTTTGCATTTAATGAGTATACTTTATAAGTCAGAGCTCACAACCTTTTTAATAATTTTCTGTAAGGCGTGAAAAAAGCATTTAATAAAACTGAACTTTAACGAGATGCTCAAGTAAAAGTTTGTTGGCCTAGTTGCATATACATAAACAAATAATCGAAGAGAAATTACACATCAAATGTGTAAAAATAGTTTACATTTACATTTATGCAAAGTTGAGTTGATTGGATTTAGCCCAAAAAAAAAAATCATTTTGCATAAACAAATTTACATAGCTGTCTTTAGAAGCAGAGATTGAAGCTGTACAGAGAATATTAAACATATGGTGCTTTAAGGCAACGGAAATGTTGTTCGCAAGAGCTTGTAATATTATTTCCGTGGCTATAAATAATTGTTTGTTTGCTTAAAAATTGTTGCAGCAAAGTGTTTGCTGTTTGAAATAGCACAAATTTTAAGAAGCTTAGCAACATTTCGTTTCACTTCATTTAAATGAAAATTATATTTAAACTAATATTTAGCAGTGTCAATAAATCATTTCCATTTATGAATATTTTTTAACGCCCATCTAATAAGTAGCATTAGTTAGAAACAGCTTACAGGCTTATTTATTAACTATTATCTCAGTTGTTAAAATTCGCTTATTTAACACTTATTTTTATAGTATATATGTAAGGTGTGCTATGGGTGTTGGAACCTGAAGGCGACAAGTGAACAGCAGCAAGTTGAGAACTTATAAGAGAGAAATATTTTTACGCTTGAATGCTTGCCGCAGGCTTCATTCGCACACACACACACACACAACGACACCGAGAACATGCCATAAATTGAATCTCACAGCTATTAAATATACCTACAGATATCTTAACGAAAGGATTGCGTAATGACTTCAAAGTATTCAAACAATTATTGTATGCATATATGAATACAATATTTCTTTAAGTACTTTTTGGTTTTATTTATTTTTGGCATTTATATCATTCACATAGCAATAGCAAACCTTTTTGAAAACCAAAAAAACACTAAAAAAAAATTTAAAAATCAAAGAAACTCAAAAAAAAAAACTTTAAAGAAGCAACCACACCATAAAAAAATGTAAAACAAATCTATTCAAAAGACTGCCCACGGGCAGCTATAAAAAAAATTATGGAGAGTAAGCTACATACTACTTATAATAGTTTTGGCGATTCTTCAACAAGTTTGAATACTTTATTCCCATATGCCCAACAGCTGGCAGATTTTCAGATCAGTTGTGGGTTGGCTTTTCAAAGAGTTTTGCACCAATGTGGCACATTGTACGCTTTATGAGATTAAAGTTGAATTGAAAGTTGCTTGAGAAATGTGCTAATACAATTTTGTGCACTTGAGAAAAACAGTACTCGATTGATAAACTTGTTTCACTTCTAAATTTACAAATTGCAGTTCGAATTTCAAATAATAAAACGTTGGGGCGCCGTCAACTTCGCTCAAGTTTGTTACAACCACATTTTAGGCATCAATTAAAATGCCGCTTGGAACTATAGAGCAGTACATAATAAATTATTGATACTGACAGCAACTAACGAAGCGACAACAACAACAACAACAATAACAGCAGCATCAATAGAATAATAATAAATTATTCAACGATGATCTCACAGAGACAAATACTTCTAGACAAACGAACGGACAGTATTTCTATGGCTGCTCTGATCGTTCTGGGTCTTTTGACAAACAGACAGACATACATATATATTATGTATATGATTAGAGCGTTAGATAACGCCATTTGAGTGTGGTTTTGCCAATTGTTTGTTTCGTTTTCGTTTTCATTGTAGTAGCTTTGAGCTTAGAATCAACATATTAATATTTAAATGACGGAAAAATATTTCGTCACCGAATTAGTTGACAAAAGTGACTTATAAGTTAGCTTTGAGCCCATACATAGAAAATCGAATAAACTAAGGCAACCAGGCAACCAAAACCAATCAATAATAGTTTTATGCCTTTGACTTGAGGCTAAAGCATGTCAATTAGCATACATTTGACATGCCATGACGTACAAACATTTATACAGTTTATAAATTTGTTAAGGGCCCCACAATGAATCGTGCAACCGATATTTGCTCTTTTATATTTCATGCAACACTTAACGTCACTTTGGTGTTCATAGTTTTTCAGAAGCTCCGCGAAAAATAAAACATTTCTAAGCAAACTTATTTCAGTTAAGAAAAAAAAATTGGCCAAAACACGCTACAAAAACATATTGGCAGCATGTCGTCAACGACAATTTCCATACCAAAAATATATATACAATATAAAATCAGAGACTAGAAAGTGAATGCACGCAATCTATTTTTATGCCGACTAATTGTCACATAAAAAATTGATTAACGTACTGAAACAGCTGGAATATTAAGTATAAGTATAAGTATAAGTATATAAGTATAAGTAAGACTGGCAGATATAAACTTGCTATAAAAAATCAAAAAATATATATAAAACATATGAAAACATGTTATTGAATATGATTTACAAAAATGAGCAAAAAACAATATTTCTTTTATAAAAATCTAATTTTCAAGTGACTATTGTTAAGAGAAAATTATGGTTTAAATGTTTAAAAATAGCAAAATAAGTATAGTTAACTCTTTTTATAGTAAATCACAAGTTAAATTGTGATAGTAAAATAATTTACATAAATAACTAAATGACCCTGGTGATAAATTAGAACATTGAAGCTGGCATCGCATAATCATAGCCACCACACCTAGCCAGATGATATATAAATCTATTAATAATAGTAGATACGCCTGAATGTCAGCGCTAGTCAAGCATAATCATACTTGATGCGAAATACATGTGAATTTTTAAAATAATAATTGTAGCCACAAAAATTGAGGGAGATAGATTAAGAGAGAGTGAAATAGCTAACAGACACATAATTGCTTGTTGTGCTTAACATAATAACATAATAGATCCCAGTGAGGAGGTCACATAACAGAGCCCGAAAACCAGAAGCAGAAGCAGACGTCAGTCAACAACAGACCTAACCCCCTCTTTAGCCCCTTGCCAACTCGTCACGCTCTTTTGGGTGGTTGCTTTGAGTGCTTTTGGCTGCCAATAAATTGTTGGGACAAACTACTACTCGCAGTAGTACTATATATACATAGTAGGAAAAAGAGGTAAAGGCAAGTTTGATTGCTTGCCAACAGTTGTAGGGTAAATAATAACATACTAAAAGCATATACGTATTTGTGTGTATAACACACGCACGTATAAATTGCCAAGTTTAGCGCAAAAAAACAACAACAAAAGCAGTCAATAGACCTGCTAACCAAGTTGATGTTAAAACGCAGCTGATGATGTCATTTATTTTGGGGACAAATCTTATCGATCGCTTTTGCAATAATTTATTTATTAAATATATACAAACAATACTGACCCCAAACCGCAATTGACCTTGACATTCAATGACCAACAACTAAACACATCTCAAACCTTATTTACCTAGAAAAGTTCTCACTGAGAATGTGAGACAAAACTAAGACGTATTACTATAACAACTCTTCATGATCATTAGAAACAGATTGGCGTTAGTTTTGAATCCAAATGTATATAAAACGATATCAAAAAATATTCGAATGATTAAAAATAATCTGCCAATTAGAAATGTATGTCAAACGTTTAAGTTATATGCTAATTTAACATTTATACGAAAAAAATGTTAAATGGAAAAATTATTATATATTAAATATTATGTATATTATCTACATATCTATATATGTATATATATTCATATATTCTTAGCAACAAACGAGCAGCATTCCATTTGATATATTTTATTATTGTTGTATGAAATTGCCGAATCAATTAACAGGTTTTTTTTTTGCAATGTTTTTCTGTTTGAGAAAAAGCTTAGCTTTAACTCAATCTTCATACTAATTTTATTTTCAAACGGGTTGAAAAATGTTTGAAAGCCTTTTGGAACTGCGATAAGAGAATACAACTGGCAAACCCGATAAAAATTGTGAGCTAGAAAAAAACCTAATCAAACAATCAAGTGAAGAGCATACACAACTGATTTGACACAAGATCGAATGAAAATCAATTAAATTCCAAAGTGAATCGAGAAAAGAGAAGGAAAAAAAATCGAACAGAATTTTACCTCGTTTCTCCTTAATGTGACTATCGTATTGGGAATTACTGCGCGCAAAATTGATTGACGCCATGGTGGATTGGAACTCCTGGTATTCGTGTTCGTGTTCGTTGTCGGTACGGTTACTTTGTGTCGCTTGAGTCTGATAATCCTGACGCAGACTCTTGCTAAAAGTACCAATGCCGCTCAATGCATGCGGCGTACACGGTGATGTTATAGTATTTGTTGTTGTTTGTGTGGTGGTCGTGGATGAGGGTGTTGAAACGATTACAAGACTGCTTGCCGGTACGCCCTCAGTATCGGAATCGTTATCGATAACGTCGTCGGCGTTGTACTCGGCATTAAACGAGGTACTTCCACCGCGGGGCGGGACACTAGACAAACCGATACGCGATATTGAGGAATTTTCCGATGACGATTTTTCGGATTTGCTGGTTGTTGTTGTTTTCGTTATCGTTTTGTGGCTAACAATTTGGCGAGACTCTTCCGTTGAAGAACCGCTCAATTGGCACGTTGCAACTGGACTGAATATTGTTGTTTCGTCCAGCGTTGCTGTTTGTGGTTGCTCCTTCGTGCCAATCGGTGTGGATGTGGATTGTGTTGTTAGCATTGTCTTCGTTGTTGATTTACCCGTTTGCCATGACAGTTCGCTTGGACGCACTGGTCGCTCACGTTGCTGTTGTTGTGGCATTGTCTCGTTGCCACCAACTTGGTAGGTTGTTTGCTGGTATAAACGCCGACGGCGTGGGTTGCTACCCACTGTAATGTCAATGTTACCCGTTGCCATAGCATCATCGTCCTGCCCACCAAATTGGCGTATGCGTGCGCGCACCGAACCGTCAGTATCATCGCGTTCCTGTTCGTGTTCACACAGCGATTCCACTTCATCCTCCAGCTTGATAAGGATGCGTCTGCCGCCAGCGGTCATATCAACGCTATGCGGTGACGTCACACTCGAACGTTCACTTGACACACTCGAGCCAGCATGCGACCACGATGGCGAATCCCTTGGCGAGACATAGCCCTCGCCATGGCGATAGATCTTCTCATCGGCATAGCCACCATCGCTAGTCATGGACGAAGTGATTATGGTGCGAACACCATCCACAGTTGGCACCTCACGCACCATACGTTCGCCGTCGAGGAAACGCTCAAGTTCCGTTTGACGACTCAAATCCTTTTTCACAGTACGTCTCGTGGTGCGCAACGTAACATTAAAGGGTGACAGCTGATCCTCAACGTTGCCCAATTCAGCGCCAGGACTTATGCGGCTAGTCGTCTTAAGGGTGACATTAAATGGACTGGGTATCTGGTCGCTGGTCACCTCGACGCGTCGCGGTGTCGTTTGTGGAGTATGACGCAGGTGAACCTGCTGGAAGGCAAGCTTGGCTGCCTCCGCTTCGGCCAGACCACGTTGTCTCTCCTCGCGCAAACGTCTCTCAATCTCATGTACATCAATATCAAACGGATTCTCATCATCGGACTGCTGCATTTGCTGCTGACGCAGTTCATCCGTATCTAGTTCGGCTGGACGTTTGCCAGCGCCATCGGACCACACCTTCTCATATTGGGCAACCTTCTTACGCAGCAAACGTTGCGGCGGCGTTGGTGCGTCCAAATGTTCCACAATGTTCACTTGCTGCTCGAGATTGCTGCTACTGGAGGTGGTCAGTGATGTGGTTATGGTTTTCATATATGTTCGCGTCACTGTCGATGTCTCCAGCTGTTTGGTTTCCGAGCCCTCCTCGAGCTTCTCAACCTTTTTTTGCTGCTCATGCGCATGACGTCGCCGAACAGCTGGTATTGGTGGCACGTCCTTACCCACGTCATCGCTTTCTCTGACTCGAAGTCCTTGGCTTTCTGTGCCGGCATCTATGGTTGGATCCTTGTGCCTGCCTGGATCTGTGCTATCAGCCATGATAGCATCGGTTTTCTAATTATCTTGTCCCTAATCCAATATGTCATTTGTGTTCAGTTGTCAGGCCTTGTCCGTTTGTCCTGCTTTAGCTGCTTTCTTTATCGCTTGGCAGCCCAAAATCCAAAATTGATTTTTCTCACGCAACGACAACAGCATCAACAACAACAACGTTGACTTTTCCACCAGACAGAGTTTTTCCTGGCTATTAACAACCCCCGTGTGGCCTTCACTTTAGTCTCTTTTGGCCCTCTGCTTGTAATTCAGCTTTAATTTTCTTAACAGCACACGCACACACTCAAGTTTTAATCACCGGCATACAGAGAGCTTTTTTAAATTTTATGTAGATTTTTTTCGGGTTGTTTATGACACAATATAGCACTTTACGACGTCGCAGATATCACATGCGTCGCTTTTTTGGTAGAAAAAACACGTATTTAATTCGTATATGCCTTGGATAAATTCTAATTAGTTTTCGGCACAAAGCACTAAGCTCCACTTCACCACACAATAATACACTGACTAAAATAATAGCATGTCTTCGGCGAACAGACAACACACATTATATAGCCGAGCTTCAGGTTTCATTTGTTCCGTTTCCAATCCGTTGTTGAAGAAAGCCGGTTCGATACTGAATCGTCAATGTGCTACGCCTTGTCCAGAGACCAACAAAAGCAACAGCAGCCGCAGCTCACAGTGCTGGACTACTATAGTAATCGTAGTAAAGCTCAAGTTTCAATATGAGTTTGCGAGAGCATGAGAGCGACGCGAGAGTCAGAGAGCAACGCTATTTTGACTGCGAGTACGAAAATGTGAGCGCACATTTATGTTATTTACGCATTTCGATGGATGTTTACCCACTCTACTATGCTTACCGCTCTGGCAGCACGTACTACCTTCAAACCAACAGCTTGTGCTATCGCATCAGTGGCGCAGTTATGGGTTTTTGCATTTAGATAAAGGGTGGGCCAAAAACACGAGTATCTGCTTAAAAGCAGCTTTAAATTAGATAAAATGCTGTTTATGGTTAAATATTTGAATGCAATGGCTTTGTTTTTTAACATTCTAGTACTTTTTTAAAAGTGCGTAATTAAAACTGCCCTACGACTATGCATAATGATGGTTCGCAGAAAAGCTCTTGTTTTAATTGGGTGGTTAAGTTTTAAGTGCTAAAGCCACTGTAACTTGCTCTCTCACCTACTTAAGCTCTCATGTAATAAATCATTCATGCTCGCTCGCTCGCCCTCTGACACTTGCACGTTCCCTCTCATTCTGCTTTGTGTCTGCCTTTCTGCATGTATGGGTTAAATATACGTACATACGTACGTTAGTACATTTTTACTTCTTTTTGCGCTTTGCTTTTTTTTTGTAGTTTCTTTACGCCTTGCATGTGACATCATAACCGTGAGAAAAAAACAATAACATGCATTTGGGTGGTTGCTCATTACATATGTACGTACGAACGAATGCACATGCTTGTTAATATGTATTATTATCCCCAAAGCGCGCGTTTGTAAAGCGATTACAAAGTATTTAGCAAACTGCAAACGTTTACCGTTTAAGAGGCGCCTGACTGTATACAAAATGTGGGTCAGCGCATAATAAAGCTCAGCTTACAGCAATTCATGAAAGCGAACAAGTGCGAATACAAATACAAAGCAAAACAAAAGTTTGTTTGCAGTTAACATAATCGACGCTTATGTTTATCATCCAAAACAAACAAGTTGTGTTAGCTATTTTTATTGGTAAATATGCGTTGAATGAGACTAATGACGTCACGCTTTGGTGAATGCATTGCATTTTATTGTTGTCAAACCAGAAGTTGACCTTACAAAAGGAAGTTTGCCACTTGTCAAGTTATTTATGTATGCACAGACATAAACTTATTTAAAATTCTTATATATATCTAAACATTGATATGTACTTAAGGTCGCCGGCTTATGGTTTGTTTGTTTATTATTTTTGCTTTATTGCGTAAACAATTTAATATCAATCCATTTGAAGCTATCACAGCAAACTAACAGCTGTTAAAATGCGCTGCCAATAACATTTCTTGACACCAAATCAATATTATATGCTGCAGGCATCGCGTCTAATCCTATAAAAACAAGCACTAAAGCCCCCATCAAACAACAGAATGAACAACAATTTATTTAAAAGTAAACAATAGTGCCTAGATCCCCTAAAACAACAGGCCATATATTTAGTAGTTTTATGTTGCGCATGTAAATTTTATTAGACACTTTCGTGAGCCACTGTGGGCTGTAAAATGTTAAGTGGAAACACTTTACAAGGCAAAAGAGGTGCTGGCTTAAAATAGACATTATAATTTTTATGATAACAGAGTTCGATTTGGGGGCGTTAACAGCTGTTAATCATTACATAAGCGATTGTGTGACAAGAAAATTATAATATAATTTTTAAGCGTTTACTTTTATGATGCCAATCTTTTGTGTTTAGCCACAAAATGACCGACGATATCGTCCCTGACTTTAGGCCATAAGTATTTTTAGCTACATCAATCTGCAACATTTTGTTTGTTTGTATTTTTCGCATAAACAATGGTTTCCTCTTTGCACTTTTCAATATTTTTGCAATGCTAAAAATAAAAATTGATTGCTATTTTATTTATTTCACACCTAGCCATTAAATTGCTTACGTTTATGCATATCCAAATTTTTTTTAATATATTTTCAGCTTTTTCAAATATTAACTCAAGCGCTAAAATCGCTTAAATGTAGTTTTCTAGCCTAAACACACAAAAAAGCAAAAACAAATCATTGAGTGAGAAGCAAAGTCAATTTGAAAATAATCTTTCAAAGTGTGGCCAAAATATTTGCTCGGAAATTAAGCAATGTAAACTACAGAAGAAAAAAATCTATTAGACAGCCAAATATTTTTCAATACACAGAGTGCAAATACATACATATAGATGGATCCATAAAAAGGTAATTAAAAATCTTTGCCGACAACTGTCAACAATTTGATTTGTTTGAATTGTGGCATTTGCATATGTCTAGAAAACATCATTCGTGACCGATTTATACGTGCGGAAAATATTAAAATTAGTTTCGAAATACCTATTTATAGGAATCTATTTCATATGTTTGCAATTCCCGCTGTGGGCGTTTTTGTGTCTCTGCAATATTAAATGCTGATTTCGATTTTAAAAAATTCACGAATATTTATACATAATATAATAATAATATCGATTCATATTTGATTGTGTCTGTTTCCATATAGAATTTTGTTTTTAATGAAATTTTCATTTGATTTTTTTTAGAATTTTTATGAAAAATCAAAAATGTTTGTTTATAAATTTGAATGCAAATTTGAAACACGGTTAAAACTTATTTTTTTAAAATCAGTTAATTTTTGACAAAGTTATGGAAGAAAATTGAAACTTCCTACAAAGTTCTGTATTTATTTTCTTTTAAAAGAGCCTGAAGCTAACACAAACTAGGAACAGTTTATAAATATAAACATACTTAATTCCTATTTTTTTTTGCCCCAACAATTACCCAAAAAGCATTGTATAAAAATAGCAACAAAAAAAAGACATAAGAGAAACGAAACGAATACCGCCGAGACAAGTTTGAAAACTTTATTTTTAATCACTTTTCGCCCCGTGACAAGACAAGTTCGAGCAATGTGTAAAAAGCGTCTAAAATTGTAAATGCAGGGCGACCCAAAAGGTTCTAAAAATAGCATGGTCATATAGCCACATAGCGGCGTCCCTTGTCGACATTTTATACCAAACATGAACTATACAGATCTAAAAATATATATAAATAAAACACGAAGGAAAATTGTACATTCGCCTTTTCGGCTAACAAGACAATTGCAACGAAAAAGCGAGAGAACAAATGCAGTTTATAAATAATAACAAAATGAAGCCATTTCCCCAGTGACATCAGCGCCAATCAACATCATCATTCAAAAACATGAAAAGTCATTTTCACAAAACACCTTTTGTTTCTAAACAACATTTCAAATCGACTTTGTATCAATGGATGTGGCGGCATATAAAAAACAAGTGATCTCATTGCTTGTTGTGCTTAGTTATTTTTTGTTGTTGTATGTACTTATCAACAAAAGGCTTAAATAGACGTAAACCTTGTCGTCGAATAAAGAAAAAAAAGTGTGATCACCACTGCGTTTGACTTTGAGTTTTACAGATCAGATTTGTGGCGAGATGTTGAGGTGAATGAAATACAAAAAGGCAACCTTTGACTGAAAACTGAATCGGAAAAGGTCAGGTTTGCTAATTGGTTTTGTAACACTTTTAATCAGCTTTAGAGATTAATGTTCCTAAGCCTTTGAAACTGAGAAAAGAATGAATCATTAAATAATTTTGAATAAAAAAGTATAATAAAATTTGTTGATGTTTGTAAATATATTTTTGAATTCTTAATGTTTTCACATAAACTTTATACTTTTGTTTATAAATAAATCAAGACATGAAAGTAAATTTAATTTGCACTTATTTCTGTAGTTTTCAAATCTGAAGTCCATGAAAATTATTCAAAATATTTTATAAAAGACATTTCGAAGTTTCCGAGTTTTCCTACCTGAAATAAGATATCGACACCCAACAATATTTGTTCATCCAATAAACAATCAATACACGTTTTATGTATGGAAAAGTTTTTGGGGCAATTGTTGACACTTTAAAGCAAACAGCTTAGACCAGGGTGGGGGCTGGTCATCTCAACTCAAAGTGTGATTTTTATACTTCTGTACAAGATAACTGAAACATACAACCTATATCCCGCTCTCACATCTACGCCATTGGCTGAACAAACACCAGAGGCTAAAATACTCAAATACGATAAGACAGCGACAGTAAACTTGGCCTCATTATATCAGTTCCATCTAACTAAAAATCAGTCTGATTTAGATCACAGTCAAGATCACAGTTAAAACTTAAAACTAAAAAAAAAGATTCAAATGTCCACGCTCGAGAACGAAGTGACATTTCGCAAGAAAACTGAACTTAATCAAAATTTGGAAGCCCAATTTAATAGCAGCTCCACAGAATTTATTCTGATTACGGATCATCGTACCTCCAAATACAAAAGTCAGGAACAACTGGAAACAGCTAAACAGGAAAATGTTGGAAATAATTCCCATTGCAGTCGTTATTTCGCAAATATTTTTCGTTTAAAAACCTTAAAGAAACGACTGCCCATACTCGATTGGTTGCCCAAATATAATCGTAGTGATGCCTTTGGTGATCTTATTGCCGGTTTAACTGTAGGATTGACGGTCATTCCACAGGGTCTTGCCTATTCCGGGGTTGTAGGATTGCCGCCAGAGGTAAGAAAAATCACGTGTCTTAGCATTATTATCGTTTTATGGCCTTAACACCTTAAATCTGAGTAAAGCTCATTTCTTTTATGGTATACTTTGATAAGAATATCCGGATATCAAATTATAAACGCTTACGTATTTCAGGACTGATAATAAGTTATATCTTAAAGTATCATATAAAAAGTAGAACGAGCCCAACAACAATAAAACGATTTAGAAAATTTTAAATTAAATTGATTAAAGTCGAGTTTTTTTTGCATTTGAGTGTAATTTCAAGTTCCGTTTTGAGTGCATTCACTTTGGATTAAATACTTGTTTATAAAAAGCCAGCAGCACAACATTTGGTCAGTTTATATTAAGTCTTGTTTAGATTTAAGCACACTCAGTCAGATCTAGACCACAGTTTAGCCAACTCAAGCAATGTCCACGCTCGAAAACGAAGTAACATTTCGCAAGAGAACAGAACTCAAACAGAATTTGGAAGTGCAATTTTGCAATTGCTCTACAAAGTTTATTTTGATTACTGACCATCGCACGCAAAAGTTTAAGAGTTTGCAACAACTTGAGGCAGCCAAGCGGGAAAATGTTATAACGGAATCCTGTTGTAATCGTTTTGGCAAAAAGATTTGTGTCCTAAAAGTTATTAAGAAACGTTTTCCAATAATCCGTTGGTTGCCAAAATACGAATTTAGTGATGCTTTTGGTGATCTTATAGCCGGTCTGACCGTCGGCCTAACGGTCATTCCACAGGGTCTGGCCTACTCGAGTGTTGTGGGTTTGCCTCCACAGGTAAGATGAGTCTGTTGCAGTTTAATCTTTATAGCTAGACGATTATAACTTAGTTGCAGTATGTATTTTGGCTATTATTTTTATGATTGTTTCTTTTGTCTTTATATGTAGTATGGCTTGTATGGCTCGTTTATGGGTTGCTTTGTGTACGTGTTGTTGGGCACGTGTAAGGATTGTACAATCGGAAGTACGGCGGTCGCTTCGTTAATGACCTATCAGTTTGCCCAGGGCTCGTGGCAAAGATCGGTGCTGCTCACATTTATCACTGGCTTTATTGAGTTGCTGATGGCTGCCTTCAAATTGAGCTACCTGGTTGAGTTTGTCTCGGGACCAGTTAGTGCAGGCTTCACCAGTGCTGTGGCTCTAATCGTCTGCACCTCACAGATGAAGTACATTCTGGGTGTGAACAGCGATGGGGTTTCCTTTTTGCAACGTTGGATCAGCATGTTTAAGGACATTGAGAACGTACGCTTGGCCGATAGTTGTCTGGGTGTTGCCTGTGTAGCTTTGCTTTTGATTATGCGTTGGCTGGGCAGACAAAGCATTGGACCCAAGGATCAAAAGGACCAAAATGGATTGCAACGTTTGGTCAATGGACTGATTAAATTTATGGGCATATCAAGGAATGCAACGGTTGTGATTGGAGCAACTATAATGGCCATGCAATTGGAGGCAAATGGTACAAATCCGTTTCGACTCACTGGCTATATACCGCCAGGCATGCCAACGCTAGCGTTGCCACCTTTCTCTATTGAAGCACAGCCTGGCAACGCTACAGCAGGCATTCCACCGGTCGCTGGCGAAACGTTCCTTGATATGGTTCAGAGTTTGGGCTATGGTTTTATAATAGTTCCGATTATTGCATTACTGGAGAGCGCCTCAGTTTGCAAGGCTTTTGCCAAGGGCAAGCAGATTGACATGACCCAGGAACTGATTGCCACGGGTGTTGCCAACATTGCCAACTCGCTGTTCTCCGGTTATCGCAGCAACAGTGGCCTTGCCAGATCGGCCATAAATAATGCTAGTGGTTGTCGCACCAGCATGTCCAATTTCTATATAGGTCTTGTTGTCGTTTTGGCTCTGAGCTTTCTCACCGAATACTTTAGCTTTATACCAAGGGCGGTGCTTGCTTCAATTCTAATATCAGCGGTTATCTTCCAAGTGCAGTACCAGATCATTGTTCCAATGTGGCGCAGTAAACGTAAGTTATTCAAACTTTCCTTCCCCATAACTTAAAACTCCATAATCTTCTTTTAGGTTCCGATCTTGTGCCTGGTATATTGGCATTTGTAACCTGCCTGGTTCTGCCTTTGGAAATTGGCATTTTGGTGGCCATTGCAGCCAACCAGTTATTTATCCTTTATCATTCGGCAAGGCCCAAGGTTACGTTGGAACACCTGGAAACAGAGCAGGGCATACAGTTTGTTAAGATAACACCAGATCGTTGTCTGATCTTTCCCTCCGTTGAATTTGTACGCAACATGGTGCTAAAGTCGGGCAGCAAGACAACTCTACCAGTTGTCATAGACTGTACCTATATATATGCAGCGGATTTTACTGCCGCCAAAGTCATCTCGTCGATGGTCGATGATTTCCGCTGCCGCCGGCAAAAGATTATATTTTTTAACCTCAAGCCCAGTGTGGTTGGTATTTTTGAGGGACTCAACACTCGACTGGTGCTCTGCTATAATATGTATGCTCTCAACCAGGAACTCAGTCCCGATGGCGACTTTTCGCGTTCGGTGGACTCCTTGGACGAAACTGAGCGAAGTGTTTGCACCGATTGCGTTAGCATGGCCAGCACTTTGTCTTTGGCTAAAAGCTAAATAATTAATTCGATTCTAATAATAAATATAAGAAAAATCAACAACAAAGTTAACTTAAATAAAAATCTAAAATTAAAATTATATCGATATTTTCTATTTTTTTGTCAAATAAGTAAACTACAATTGGAATTTTGCACACAAATTATTTCAGTTGGAAACTTATACAATGTTCGAAATTGCAAGAAAATTTTGTATTAATAAATAAAGACACCTAAATAAAGGAAACGAAAATGCAATTGAAGTAGAAATTTATTTATCTATATTTACATTTAGCGTCAAAAAATACCAATATAAATAAAATGGAATGCATAGTATGGTAGACATTAAATGCTTTGCTCTATTGGCGATTGCTAATTACGCTCAAAATAAAAGAAACAAAATTGCAACAAGAAGATTCTCTTTACTTCTTATCTTTCTAGAAAGTTCTCTTCATGTATTTTTTTATGTGGAAGCACTTTGCTTATGCGATACATCGGTATATTTTTGAATGATCTCTAATAAAAAACGAAGTGAAAAGCCAACAAATAAATAAACAAATACCTAAACAGCAACCCTTTTTAAAACAACCTATGACTATAGGGTATAACGGCAGCTTATACGTTCATGGCAATGCTTTTGCAACTAAAAGGTGCATGGTCTGATTTTTGCTTCGAACTGGGCGTTGGGAAGAAAGCAGCGACGTTGATGGACGTGGGCGACTGGGTCAAGTTCAGATGACACATTCGCTAGACACCGAATTCTGATTCACTCAACACTATTTAGTCTCACAAAGATTCTATTCACTAATGAAAACTTGTAAATGAAGAAAAGCATGCAACATACATATGTACACACACACATATGTACATATGAAATGCCTTAACACACGCACACCGGCTGATTTCTTTATAGAAACATTTGATTTGCATCTTTACGCTTACAAATATCTCACAATTATGAAAAATTATTTCTATTGAACACATTACCTGAAGCTACTTCCATTTTTATGTTTTTTCTATTAGCTTTTTAGCACAAAGTCACAAATTATGTTTTTTCACGAATTCGGAACCGTATTAGGAATGGCACAAAAAAACTAATCGGACACCGATATGCATGCGTATTAGGAATGGAAGAAGTAATGTTATCGGACACCGATATGCATTATTCGCCGTTGCCATTCGAAATAGTGCGACATCAAAATATCGGTGCTCTGAAGGGTTATCGCAAAAGTCAAAATTAAAGAAAAGCTAAATAATTCGCACTAAAAAATTTAAACGCGATGGAAAAACTTATAAAACGTTCGGAACTCGCATCTCAAGCAAATTTTGATTTTGTTGAAGTACCGGAACAAGATCCGCTATCGGAACTGCCTTTTTATGACGAGAATAGCTTGCTATCAGCAGCATCAACTGATGGGATTGCCAAAATGAGCACAAAACGCAAAAGCTCTAACGATGATTCTCAGGAGTTAAACGCAGATATGGAATGCAAGGTGAATGGCATGACTTCAACGGATGCGCAACCTAAAAAGGTACTAATAACCATGCCGGATGATGCCGAAGAAGAAGAAAGCACAACAATTGAAGAGGACGACGTGAAGTACGTTAAACAACCGGCAACACCAAAACTGCTAATCAACAATATATCCGTACAGCAATCAACCGATGAAAACGGAACCTGGTACGCAATTGAGCCCAAGACATCGCCACCTGAACTGGAAAGAGTATTTGCACTACCGTTGATTAAACTCGCCAATAGCACCACGAACATTAGGTTGCCGTCCCCAAACTGGCATATTGTTGTTAAATTGGATGAGTGGATGCCGAAAGCACACGAACGTCACATGATGACTATATTCACGGGCGATTTGAAAGTGCATCGCATTGCCGAAAAGAATCGTTACAAATATCAGCCGAATTGTGTTATCTTTCGACGCATTGGCACTGAGGCTCGCTACGATCGGGCTATTATCTTTAAAAACATAGGATTTACTGTCGCCATCGATGGGGTGCTCGTGCATTTGGATGGAGCGCCAAAAGATGTCACAACACTTGAGGAGGTCGAAATCTTGCTAGATATTGTCGATAGCATCGAATTGTCGAATCCAATGGTTGCAATAATTTCAGGCATGGCATTAAACGAGGAATTTGAAATACAAGACAGTAGCTCGAATATATTTCTTGATTGATTTTTCGTATGAAAACAAAATTTATGAACTTTTAATTTGATTTTAGTTAAGATTTAAACAACAGTGAAATGAATTTAAATTGAATCAACAGTATAAATAAAACGTTATGATTTAATAATTGAGTTTGTGTGTGTTTTGTTTTTACTAACCTTGCAGCTGCAATATTGTCATTTGATATTCGGCCAGCTTCTCATCGATGTAGTCCTGTGATTGATTCGCAATTATTTCGGCAGTCGATGGCCCAAATTCGACTTCATCGTCATAGATCACATAGGACTTGGGCTGCGGTGGCTCCAATGGCACGCCAACAAAATCAATCTGATCGTGTCCAGTCATGTGCTGTCTCGGTTGTGGTGGCAGTGGTGGTGCGCCTGGCTGACGCAAATATTGAGGATGATGCTGATGCTGATATGACAGCGGCGTCTGTCGACTGTTGTATGTGTAATCCGAACTTGGCGTTTGGCACACAATTGGCGACGGTGTTGGCGACAGTTGAAACGAGCTTGTTGGCGGCGCACCGTATGAGTTTTGGTGATGCAACTGGTGCAGTGGTGCTGGCCGATAGGGACGCGGTGGGGGTGCGGCGGCGCCACCAGCCATGCCTTGATAACCTTGATAGCCTTGTGGCTCAAACATGCTTGGTGGCTGATATGGTGCTGGCGATTGATTGCCAGTGGGCCATTGTGGACGCGGATGCGGCATATTGCTATTGTTGTTGTTGTTGTTGTTAATGCTGCTGGCACGCTGACCACGCAATTGCGGTGCCGGCGACATGGCATGACCAAAAGCACGCGGTCCGGATATTATTGGTGGTGGACTGGGCGCTGTTGTCCACGGCGAGGGTGGACGGTACAGAAATGATGAGGGTGATGGCGAGGCGGGATTGGGTGCACGCGGATTCCAGCCACGTGGCCCATTGCCAAACGGCGGCGGCGGTCCGGACATTTTTTCTTTTTTTATTTGTTCACAGCTTTCGATAGTTGGTTTTTTTATGATATTCGATTTTAATTTTTATTACTTTTGATTTTACAATGACTGCAACGGGACTCGTTTATTGGACGGGGTTAACGTAGACACTTCAATTCAACATATTACGCTGCGTGTACAAAGAATAACAGTTACATACATTCTTTAAAGTTTGCCAACAAAATTTCCCAAATGGTTGGGAACTTTTTATTTCGCAACGCACCAAGCAAAACCGTTCTACCGTTAAGTACTAATATGCCATCAGTTGAATGTTAAGCCAGCTGATCTCACCTGAACATCCAACCCAATTATGTCAAAAAAAAAAAACAAAAAAAAAACACAAACATAAATAAATCATGACCTATTCACTGTCTCTGGTGAAATTGAAATTGTTTAAAGTGTTTTTTCTTTCTTTTCTCGTATTTGTGCTATTTTCTAACGGAAGTGGGCTAAATGTTTATTCGACTGGTTTCGCACTCGATTCTTTCAACATAGATTTTCTTTTTATAAAATTGGCGCTGACGCCATCGAAAGCGAAATTCTGTTGTGGACTACTGTTGCTTTCAACTTGCCAATTTCAAGATAGCTTCTTGTTAGTTGTCACAAAGAGTATTTGGAAAAACAAAAAACAAATGAAAAAATTATTTAAAATGCATGATTATTAATATCGAGCAATATGTAGTTTCGAAGCACACGGATTAGCGGCCAGTCCGTCAAACATAAGTATTTCGAAGGTCTTTTCTCTTATGATAAATGATTATTGGCAAGGACATACATATTCTTGCCAGTCCACTGATATCATTCATAAACATAGCCAGAGATCAAATAAATACTATTTTTTCTTTCACTTTCACAAAAATTTTCAAATTTAATTGCATTTCAAGTGAATTTACCAAAAAATACTATATGAAAATTCTTTGTGAAAGTGAAATTGACTCAAAACTTAAACATATTTGAAATATGAATACAGTAAACACTCGATAAAAATAAAATTCTAACTAAAATAAATTTTTAATACATAATTATCTAAACAAAACATTTTTATGTAATAGGAATAAAATTTCATACAAAATATAATAATATAATATTTGTTTGAGCATTTAGGCGATGTTTACTGTACCAAAAGCAATAATATGATTTCGGTTTTATGTCCAGCTGAAAAAATGGAGAATTTGCACAGTGTAGGCGTATTATAGATCAGTCGACATGTGCTGTCTTTATGTCCCGCAACGGAAAAGCCATGCAGACTTTTCACTTTTTTGCTTGGTGCTTTTCGTATAATAATACAAAAATAGAAATGAACTCAGTTCGTTAAACTTTTGTTCGGGGAAAAATCATGCTGAGCGGCGATGCTAGTACCACAATCCGAGTGCAGCATGCTTCGATTTATAAATTACCCCCCCCCCCCTCCATCACTTCTATCCTTGCACGTTCTTCATAAGCTGCGTTAGCCCCACAATACACTTAATTGCCATCAATTTTATGGTGTTTTAATAAAATTAAGTTTAAGGTGCTTTACGCATTTGAAACACTTTTTTTAATTTTCTTTTATTTTGGTTTCAAGTGGAAAACGTGTTTTTCCACATTTTTCGTTTGGTTGCTCTCAAAAAACAATTATGCGATTATGTAATCCATTTTTTTATTTGTTAAAAATTGAGTAATTAAACCAACCATTTATGAAAAAATTAATCACTTTAACTTAATTCAATTTTTGATATAACACAATGCACAAGAATTGGTTGCGATATATACTTTATAATATATATAAATGCTATATATGCACTTGTATATATATGTATATATATACAATATATATAGGGTGTATATATGTATTTTGGCAGCGTGCAGAAGAGACTGTGCCGTGAAGAACTTTTGAGGATAAACCGAGAACAACACTCGACGAGCACGAAACACTAACTGAATCAGCGGCACACAATTGACACAAGGCAATATATTTTGCTGCTGCTGCTGCTGCTGATGATCTTGAGGGTAATAACGAATTGGGGGAAAAATCTTGGCACGAAGAATCTTCGGCAAACTGAACGCCACTTGCCGAACTTTTCACTTGCTGCTTGCTCACTCACCTCTCTCCTTTGCCGGCAATTTAAGAGCGCATGATCCAAGGGAAGATTTGGGTTTTTGTTTCGTTTTGGTTTCGTTTTTGTTTACACATCGCGTTCTAAACAAAACGCGTGCATAAAGCAAACGAACAATAAAAATGGCTTCCATTTCAAATGCTAATCACAATTTACAGAGCTTCTAAAATAACGCGCACAATTTTTTCACAGAAAATGCAAACGTCTTTGTCTGCTCATAAATGCACTTAACTGTTGTTTGTCACAGGAAAGCATTCAAATGATTTATCGATTCCTTGCATATTTTTGTTACTCATAAGGAAACTTAAACTTGTTCCCTAATATAACTGTCCTGGAAGGATCACATCTCGTTGATTCTGCTAGCAATTCATACTGTTAAATACATTATGTTAAATGAGCATGCCGAATAGCTTCTGTCAGTAAGCAATTTTTGTAAAACTGCTAGCGCCATCTACAGTTGAATGCTAAATTGTGATTTAGTCGGCTGCTGTGGTAACTCTTGCTAGCTGTTGTGGTAACTCTCGCTGCCTGTTGTGGTAACTCTCGCCTTTGGTAACTCTTGCTAGCTGTTGTGGTAACTCTCGCCTTTGGTAACTCTTGCTAGCTGTTGTGGTAACTCTCGCTGCCTGTTGTGGTAACTCTCGCCTTTGGTAACTCTTGATTTTTTGATTTATTTATTTAAGTTCTGATTCAAAATGTAAATCTCAAAATGTAAAGCAAACTATTATTATTATTATATATCTGTATATAATTTTATAAAAATATAATATAATATCTAATAATAATAATTTATTAAGACTTGTCTTGGACATCGAAGATTTTCATATATTCTTTAGTTTAGTTTAGGTTGTATGCGTTGCTTTTGCATTGTCGATCATTGACCTGCATACATATGGTGTGCCTGATGCAAAACGCCTTTAGCTGATTATACTAGGTCAGTTATGACTTGTGTGTATGTGTGCAACTGGGACAACGTGATCCACAGCAGGCTCCGGCTCCTCGTTACATTTAATGTTTATTTGAACGCTTCCAATCAGAATTAATAATATTTACCTACCGTTTATAAATTATATGTAAGTCAAAAAAAAGGCCATTTTTATTTGCATTGAACACACAACATGCTTAAAGACTTTATTTATTTATCGATATCGATTTATTGCATTGTATTTCTTGTCAACATTTTCGTTTTCTGATATTTACCATAACTTTTGCATTTGCTTACTAACTAATTAATAATTAAAAAAATCGCAAATCTATGATATTTGTTGTTGTCATCTTGCTGTTTAGTTAGATGAGGTTATTGTTTAATTAAAATACTATTAGATATCGTTAAAAACAATATTATTGATTTTGCGTTTGATATATTTGTATTGCATAAATGGTTTTCTAATTTGATTGGCAACATCTTTGGATTAAATGCACTTCATAATTACTAAAGGGAACTCTAAAAATTGTATATTCGGTTTTTAACTTTTGTGGATTTGAGTTTTGTTTTTGTATTTGAGTGTTGGCTAAGCGCATTTTGCTCGGATCGAGTTTTTCTTTTTATAATCTGTAAATATATATATATATATATATATATTTTTCCTCTACTTGTAAACATATATAATTGTTATTTTTATGTTTGTTAGTATTGCGTTCTAGCATTTAGTTAAAGTTTTATTTTATTTGCTTTGCATAAACTTTATTTTTATATATTATTTATATATTTTTCCTCTGATGATTTTGTGACACGCAAAAACAGTGTTGTAAATTACAAAAATATATATTCCGTTTTGTTGTTGTTTGTTTGTTTTTGGTTTGGTTTTGTTCTGCAGTTTTTTGTTGTTGTTGTTTTTCTCAAACTCAAGCATTAAATTCCGATTAAACAACGCAATAAATGGTATGCCATATATCATAATTAATTTATGTATATGTGTATTAACATACACATATTTTATATTTGTATGTATGTATTTCTTATTACAATACAAAAGGTACGAAAGGCGCGACAAATTCCGCTCATGCGAAATTTACACTAAAAATTGACTTAATTGTGAAATTTAAGGGAAACCAAATTAAATCGTTTAAGTGAAATTTTTACCAATTCTTACTGTCTAAATTGCAGAATCTAGAAAGTGATTTTAAAATATGTTATTTTTTTTTCGAATTTTGTTTTTTTATTTTTAGTTTTTTTTGTTTTGTTAGCATAATAGGAAAACTTGAATTGAAAGCGGCAACTAGCACGAGTATCTGTATAATTTGTGTTACTTTATTTTTCTCATTATCTTATTGGGTTGAGGCCTCTCTTAATATGTATGTATATATATATGTATATATGTATTTATATTTTTTATTCATCTTTGTAAGTTCTACTCGGCGCGACAGAGCAGCGAGGCAAAGTTAAAGAGTCGCAACCAGCTGAATAGCTTCGATTCGATGAGATTCTCCTCCGCCGTCGAGGTTGTCATTGAGACCCGCGACGTATTGGAGGTTTTACTGCTCCGTTTCTGCTGCTGCTGCATGATCCTTGGTGAGCTCATCTTCATAATCGAGTAAGTCGTCTTGACTACTTAATGGGCGCACGCCACAAACGGGGCGTGGCAACGGGCTGTGGCACAAAAGTGGTAATAAGGAGCAAACGCAAAGAGCTAGAAAAGACAGAGAGCAAGTATGAGAAAATTAGATTAGTTTTTAGTACTAAGCCAAGTGGAGCTATTAAATACAGCCTTATTGGCTCAACACAATACATCCAAGTGCTTAATGGAGCGTGGCATTCAGACAAGACAGCACGAAATACTGCCGAAAGTGTTCGAAAAAAAGTCGAAAACTTTTATGGCGCTTTTTTTTGGTGAGTGTGGGGCAGCCCAAAGTGACCTTGTCACACTCGTCGCCTCCTCGTCCGAATTGGTGTGGCATGCTCCAGTTTGCAACAAAAACAACAACCAGAAAAAAGCGCTTCAATGCTAAAAATCAACCATTCGTTAAGTTATTAGATTGAGCAACACACACATGTGTGTGTCTAATTGGGTATGTAAATGCCTCATAGATACACTGGTTGCCAGAAAATTACAATTTCTTGAACTTAAAACAGGAAAATATAATAAAATGTTATCGATAATTATCGATTTTAAGCTAAACGTCTTGCAAAATGATGTTATTCGACAAAATTAAAGAATCGATGACGAAATATGTTGTAAAATGCCAAAGCAAATAAATTTGATAAAGTTTTTAAAGTTAACTCTAGATATGAAAACAAAGTTTATTAAAATTCACATTCAACAGTTTTCACAAGATACAGATATAGTATATAAAACATATAGTATAGTATTCATGTGTGTTTGTGTGTTTTAACATAATTGAATACGAATCTCTGTTGAACCATTCTCAACGTCAGTTGCAATTATGCAATGCAATCGACACAATCCAAAGCAAAAGCAAACAATATTGCCCCACCCTACACCCCGCCCCCCTCTCTATACAGAACCACTTCAGGGCACTTTCTGCCCACGTTGATATGTCGCCGAGTTGCGCACACAGCAGCAAATTAATTTCAATTCTCATTTGAGTTTTACAATCTCAGCGCTTTTGTGTGTGAAAACGTTGACGTTGAAAAACGACAACAACAAACAAACTCAAAACTACAACGACAACAACAACGGGAACTGCCAAGGAATATGTGTCATGCTGCAACAACAACAACAACAACAACAGCGCACAGAAAAATGCAACAGCTGAATTTGTAGACCACGCGACAAACATATAATTTATGTACATAGGTTTTTGTTGTTTTTGTTTTTTAACAGAAATACGAGATTATTTTGTGTGAACAGTACAAAATATTCAAAAAAATGGAGAAACAAATTTAGTTATTCACTTTAAATACCCTTCTAAAAACAAAGTGTTTGGAATTATAGAAAAAGAGCAAGATCTTTTTTTTATAGATTTTAAACTAATTAACTAATTTTTATTCTTAACACATTTCTTAAGTTTCATTGCACCATTAAATTAGTCAAACCTTTTTTTATCAAAGTCAAAAATCCATTTTCTTTAAAAATTTCTTAGAGCGCATTCAAGCATCGACGCAGCCAATTAAATTTTATTTACTTCTTCTTATTTCATAATTTCGCTTGAAAAATGTTCAAAGGTATTCCATTCCAATTCCAAATTGTTTATAGCAGGAATGGGAATGGGAATTTTTGGTTTCATGTTGCGCTTTAATCTTTTGATGAGAGAGAGCTATGTCAATGCAGCTGCTGCTGTCGCTGTCGCTGTCGGCTGCCCACGCGTCTGTCACCCTTCCCCATCGTTCCCCATTGACACTTTGTCGTCATTTGGGAGAGGCAGGGGAAAAGCAAATGAATGATTGAGCTTTTTCTCTCTGTTAGGCTGCGGGGGCGTAGGCATTTGTTTTATTGAATTGCCGTTAGCAGCGGGGCGTATGCGTGATGTTTTTATTGCACTTAAATTAGAAAGAGGCAAACTAGATGAGATCCCGACAACATATAGTTATCACCTAATGTTTGGGGTAAGCTTTGGCCCTGAAGCCATACATAACCTAATGGCGCCAGCTGCCTGAATTTATGAGTGCCCAACATCGAATTCCAATAAAAATCAATGATTGGAACATTAATTTGTGGTTCCTAGCAATAAACAAACTTATGAATCTATCTATCTATCTGGCAACCTTTTGGCACACGTCTGTGCTGTCTCTCTCACTCTATTTCGATTACATTGCCCACAAAAATGCTCTTTGACTGCTGTCGCATGCTCACATTGACCCACTTGGCAGGCACAACGAAGTGAGCAGCAGCAGCAGCAGCATAACTGTAGTTTGAGCCTATGTGCCAAACTCAATTATCAATTTTTAGCCTAACATTTTCTCGCACATACATACAGGCCTATGGCTGGGTTTCGATTCCGTTCGTTTGCAATTGCTAGACAACGGCGTGCGATGCATTCGTTCAATTGACAGCAGCAGAGAGATAGAGAGAAAGAGAGCGGTGGGCAGAATAAGAAGCAAAGTTGTTGAGGGCGCTGCGCTGCTGACGCTGACACTGCTTGCGGTTTCTATTGCATTTCAACTGCTGTTATCAAAAGCGTGCCAGTTGAACGCGTCCCTGACTGGCATTACCCCCAAACACACACACACACACATATGTGTCGTTTCAATCTCTCTCTCTCTCTTTTTATGTTTCTTTGCTGTGCATGTGACATCTGTCTTAATGAGGCTTCAATATCACTTGTCAAATGTGTGCGTTGTTGTTGCTGTCATCGCTTTGAATAAAAAATGATCAACTGCATGACATGTAGACAAGAGGCACAGCAGCTTATTGTGAACAATTGATACACTGAGTCAAACATATAACTTTATGTTTTGTAAATCAAATAGTTTAAGTATTTTATAAACTAGAAAAAAGCTAACAAACAAACATTCATATGTACATGTATAGCAATATCGAATTGGGTTGTTCTCGCAATAGGCACGCATCAACCAAAAACAACAACTAGCTGAACTTGAACGCCTTGACAAAAGCTTTTAAATAACCCAAGCCTCCCCCCGCCACCCCTCTGTAACATGAACAAATCTCGCAGCCGATCACAGCTTTTTGGGCACGTCATAGAAAATGACATCAGAGCCGCCCAAAGTAGCAACTTAAACAAAATTGACGACCAGTTTCCAGTTCAACTTGAATTGGCAGCTTATAAATATTTACAACAACAATGAGCGCTCAACAGCACGCAAGGGTTCACAGATACATTTACTATAGTTAAGTAGTTACAAGATGGGCAACAACAATGCTAGATTCGAGATATTTGTACATAGAGTTTGTTGAGTTAGCTGCAACTGTAAACTGCAAAAAGTCACACACACAACAGATGCAAAAAGCGAAATAGAGAAGAAAACTCGGAAAAGGTATACGACAGATGCGGCGCATTGTTTTGGCCCAGAACCGCATTGAAGCAGGGCCCTAAGGCAACCTCTCTAACCCAAACATCTAACACCTGCTGCCCCTGCCCCTGCCCCTGCCCCTATGCCCACATAAGTTGTAACAGTCTAGTTAACTTGCAACAGCAACAAATAAATGAACAAAATGTATCTACAAGTTACTCTTACAATACTCGTGTTGTTGTTGTTGTTGCTCGTTTTTTTGTTGACTGACTGACTTTCGAAACGTGCTGTCATGTAAATTAAACAACAACAGCAACAACAGCAACAAAACTTTACATAGTTGTCGCAGCAGCAGAAGCAGTTGGATATTAAGATACAATCCTCAAACGCTTGAAAAATAGAACAAACAACAGAGAATGCCGCCAGGCCCGAGCCTGAGAAATGCAAACAGAGCACGACAATAGAAGACGAGTAAAAACTAAAGCAGATGTCAGCTGTTGTTGTTGTTGGATAGCAAAAAAAGACAACAAAAAAACAACAAAACAACAATCAGTGCAAATTATAACAGAAGCAAATTATAAACATTTCATTTTAAGTTTGATTTAATTGACTTATAAAGAACATAAGGCTAATCAACTTTAATTGTTATACACAAGTCGATTAATCGATAATTAAAACACATTTGTCGATCAACAAATCAAAGATGATTTGTGCGAAAACAGACCGAATCGAATGCGTTATTACAACAATAGGCTAACCTATTGTTTATTTATTAAACGAGCCAGAAACATCCCAAAGCCATTACGAACCAAAAACAAGCGCAGACTTATTTCCTGCCAAAGGCTAATAATATTACGCATACGCCGCGTTAAACTAAACACGAAATGCAAAAATATCTAACGATTGCCAACAAGAACAACAACAATAAACAATAAAGCGCATGAAAAGCCAATAAATCAATTGGAAAAACCTGAAGTTCAAAGTTGGCGGCCACAAAAAAAATCAAAAAGAAAATCAGCGACGATGCCTCAAGTCGCTTGCTCATTAACTCAAATCGCTTAGCGGTCACTCGTTAACGGAGTGGGGAAGGGGGTGGGGGGACTCTTACATAATGATGGGAAAATGTTGTTTTTGAGTGCAGCAACTAATGGCCTTTTTTTTCTTTGTAATCTATTTTATATGAAATTTTTCGGCTCGTTAAAAAAAAAGACGACGAAAAACATATTTAATTTCAAATGGATGAAATAAACTAAAATAGTTGAGTTTTCTAGTTTTTCAAGTGTTTTATAGATAGAGCACACACACACTGTCAAACTGACCTGAAACCAATTTGCATATTTAATCAGCACTTTTTTAAAAGTTTGACCTGACCTTTTAGCTGAATTGCTCATCGATTTTCGATTAACTCTAATTGGCAAATGCCTGTCAAAGCAATCCAAAATCGAGATCCGAAAAGCTTTCTGTCTGTCAAAAGTACTGGCATTAATAATTCATAAATTTCTTTGCAATGTCAACAAATTGAGGCACTCAACACATGGTTGGGTTTGTTTGTTTATGCGGGCGAGTTGGCCAGTGTTGGGAAAGGGTTTTTTGTCAGTGCTGTGCAAACACTTCAAGTCAAGCTGGCTAGTCATTAATTACAAGCGAAGAATTGTCAATATTTGCAAAATGAAAAAAACAAATAAATATAAAAAAAATAAATAATTATGATTTATTCGCTACGATTATCATGACTCAGCGTCTTTGCAAAGAGAATTATGAGGCAATTTTGAAATCACTAACAAGAAATAAATAATTTTTAGTCTTTTTGAACTTTTGTGAAATTTCTATTGACAGAAAAATTCTGAAAAGCATTTCTGAAAATATTTTCAAACCAGGAATAAAGAAATAAATTCTTTTTCTTTTCAAAACACTTGGAAATGATTTATAATGATTTTTATGTCAAGATATGAATGCTTTAAAGTACAACATAATTTGTTACAAGTTTAATTGCCTTTTCCCCAATGTTGAGGAACTAGAGGAAACTTATTCTTATCAGGAAAATGGTCACACGCCCCCCCAAAAAAAAACTTAAACCAACACAAATGAAAGTGATATAAATTTTCTTAGTGTTCATTTTTTGGGTTTCACTTGCTTTTTTTTTTGTTTTTGGGGCACAAATATTGATTTGCCGAGCATTATGCCAGCGATAACACAACGATAAGCATTCGAGTACTCGCACTCCAATTTCGGGTACTCACTTTAAGAGTAGCTGAAGTACATTTACCGATATGATAAAAGTTGCGGCGGAGCACATAAAAGATTGGGCAATGTGGCGAGCGTTAAAGTTGACCCAAATAAAAGCTAAACTGGAATAGCATATGTACATATGTATGTATGTGATTGTGTGTACATATATGTATGTATATACTATGTAACGGATATATCTATTGTATATGTAGCTTTATGACGTACTTCTTTTCTTTGTAGTTCATAAGTAGAACGATCTGACATTCAATTTGTGTTTGTGCGCAATTCTAAATTAATATTAATTATGTAACTCAAGTGATGGCGCATAAAACAAATTAATAACAAAATGATTATACAAACTCGATGAAGTGCGTTAAACTCTGAATTGATGCTTGGCTATAAACTTGGAACAAAACCATGTCAGTTACATAAAGAGCAAAGTAATTAACTTTGAGCCGGAATGGCAAATGTGTGCGAATGTGCGAATGTGCGAATAAAGGACATGTTGATGGCGCACATAAATAACATAAGCGATATGAAAGGAAATTAACATTCTGCGAAGCGACTCTCGACAACAACAAAAAAAACTTAATTAAAATGCCTAGCATTCCATAGACCAATAATAACTGTTACTGTTACTTCATTTGAGCTTTAAAGAGTAGAATATTTAAAGAACTGTTACAGATCATCTGACTGACAAATAAGTGAAGTTTACGAAACTTTAAGATTTATTTAAATTTATGCTCAGTGATATTATCTATCAACCTCTTCTAGTATTATATTTTTTTTTTTAATGAAAATTGACAGAAAATCAAATACGAGTTTGGATTTAGGTATGAGCACAAAGCTTAGCATTAGGTTACCGTGATTACGTAAAATGCGTAACAACATCGCGCAATTGCATACAAACACACACACACACACATACAATGAGGATAGCCACTTGATGTAACGCTTTCAAGGACACTGGCTGCCCAAGGACACAAAATGAAGCTGTTAGCTTCTAATGGCAAGCTTAGACAGCATTACACAACACTATAGAGTTGACAAGACTTACCGTTAGAAGTTGAGCTGGCAGCGCGTAGTTTGACGAAATCTAGTTGGCTTTTGACAGTTGTAGTTTAGTTCTTTTTTTTGTTTAGTCGGAAATACGTTTAGAAATCAGACAGATTTTAACGCAGCTTGCTTTCGACGTTAATGCTGCTCACAAATTTTCAGTTTGACTAAGCGCTATCGTCAAATGTTTCCTATTGTGTTTTTCTAAATCACACGACGACACGTAAAACTCGCAAACAAATCGAACTGTGGAAAATATAGTAGCAGAGGCCAAGAGACAACCAGAACCTTACGCGGCGAGCACAGTTGACTGAATGAAAACGCACTCAACACTCGATACCAGCAGCCTTAACGTAAAAAGCAAAAGCAGCAAACAGAGAGGGAGAGCAACAGCAGTAGCAACAACATCAACAGCACAGCTTGGCGCTCACCAATAGAATAGTGGGAGGCAAGAGCAACAAGCACCGTTTCTGTTAGTTGAGAGAGACATCAAGCAGGTGAGCGTAAAAAGTTGTTGTCACTATTGTTGTCGCCCACGCGCTGCACTCGCATGCAGCGGAGCAACTTACACACATAAATACATATATACAAACATAATAACATACAAAAGTACACATTAAAGATGAAATAAAAAAGTCATAATTTGATCCATATCACTTGAGATACATACATATATAATTTTTAAGCAATTTTTCATTCACATTTCCCACGCTGCTACAATTGCTGGCTGCATGGCACACTCTCTCTGGCATTTATTTATGCTCTCTCTTTCTCTCTCTGTCTGTGGGCGCTGCATGTAAATGTAAATTGGGGAAACTTTTAGCAAAAAAGCAACATAAAAGCCAAAGCCAACTAACGACGCTGCTGCTTATGTAACTTGACGTTGTCGTCTCAGTCTCAGGCAAACGATGAAGGGCAGTCAGCGACCTCGTTCTAGAAAAAAGGCAACAGGAACAACAACACACAGAATAAACATTTGGAATATACTACGTACACAATGAGAATGTAGGGTTTTCTACGTTTTTTCCTTCTTCTGCGTCTATGCAGCCACATAGCCCACATAACAGCGGGTGATTTGGTGGGTGGTTGGGCGACATCAAAGCCAGAAAAGAAATGAAGAAATTGCGCAACAGCAATAACAGCTTCGCACTAGCCACGTGAGCAATGCGAATGCTACTACTCTTTTAAAACTGTGCTTTCAATTTTTGTTTTTTTTTTTTTTTGTGTCCTCAATTTGACCTCAATCCTCATGCTTTTTATAGACTACCGCAGCAATGCATCTCGCCAAACAATAATTCGCTTCCAACCATTTTAGTAAACTTTCTCTACGCATTGTTAGCTGAAGCGTAACTCAATTCCAAGCGTCATTTATTTATAGTGGTCAACGGTCAGGAGACGATTGCAGGCCACAAGGGCCACAAACAGAAGTTGTCTGTTGAAGATTAATGGTTAATTTAAATTGGGTTAGGTCAGCAGCATTATAAGGATACATATATACACATATATAGGTGAGAGTGAAAGAGAGTAGGGAAAACACCTGATGCAAACGATATTGGTAAATAACCTAATAAAAATAATCAAAACAACGCACTTTAGTTCCAGTTCTCTCTTTCCATTCGTGCTCTTCTCTACTTCCTGTTATGTTTGTGTTTTGTGTTTGGCGGCATCTGGTTTTGCCAAAGCCGCAAGAAACATGCGTAAAATGCGTTTCAATTAAAAAGGAAATGTTCAAAGCACATGTTGTGGACTGCGCTGCCCAACGGCCCGTGCTAATTGAATTATGTATGTATGTATGTGCATAGTATAAATTTAAAGCACACATAAGTATGTATGTTTGTATGTATGTATTTATATGCCTTTCTTAACGGTCGCAGTTTACTTTTGCCATTAGACATCGACTCAAAAGTCGTGCACTATGTTTTGCCTTTTTATTTCATATTCAATTCGCCTGACCCAATTCCTATGCACTAGTGCTATTTCACTCACTTGCAGTTGGCTGCAGCCAACAACAACAGCAATGAGAGCCGTGCAGTTGCCATCTTGGTTGTCATCATCGATACATACTTAAATGAATTTAAGTGGATACACACACTAAAAAACAAACATACATACTTCAAATTGTCTGTGAATATGAAAAATAATGATTTGTGGAATTGTGCCAGTATTGAAAATATCGCTTTAAGTGCACATTCTTAGTTGGCAGCTCTGTTCTATGAATACAAACACACATAAATATATGCTTATATAAAGTGTTGGCTATGATGACGACTTCTATTTTTTGCATTGTAAGTAAGCAGTTAGCCACGTTTACCCCATTAGTGTGTGGCACGCACGTAACGACCCACATTTCACCACCCTCTCAGCACGCTAGGCAATTACATTGTCAGACTGCGTGGCTCTTTATGCTTAACATTCTAGTTTCATAAGAATGTCAAAAGGGAAGCACAAAAAACACACACACACACCTTACCAACGCTTGCCCTCTTATGTCGTCCAATGTCCTTGAGGTTAAGGCCTGAAGGCCACGTGATGCTTTTGAATTTTTAAGGAAACCTTTTGTTACATAAATAAACTTTATTTGTTTTACAGGCCAGCTACTTTCAAATATGCCCGATGTGGAGAATGGCAAAAAGATTTTCGTTCAGAAATGCGCTCAATGCCACACCGCTGAATCAGGTGGCAAGCACAAGCAGGGTCCCTCCCTAGCTGGAGTTGTTGGACGCAAATGCGGCACTGCTCCTGGCTATAAGTTTACCGATGCCAATATCAAAAGAGCCGTTGTCTGGTCAGATGCCACTCTCGATGAATATCTCAAGGATCCAAAAAAATATATACCTGGAACCAAGATGGTTTTCCCTGGACTCAAGAAAGCAGAGGACCGCGCTGATTTGATTGCCTTCCTCAAATCCAATAAATAAATTAAAGTTAATTTCGAACATAAATCATGTGACTCGAAAACTATTTCATAATTTGCTAGTTGAAAGTTTGAACAAAAACACTTATTTAAAGGCCAGTTCAAAATAGTGGGTGCTCATATCAGGTTAATTTTTAGTGTGTGGGTGGCGCAATTTTTCATAACAAGCAGCTTTTCGCAACATTAAATTGATTTTAACAGTGGCCGTTATGAAAATAACATATCATTTAGCTTTGTGCCGTCGTTTATCAACAGTTTTAACATTAACAATTGTTTATGATTATATTATTGCTTCAAATGAAAAAAGTGGGCTCAACTTCGAAAGCTTGACCAAAATCAAAGTTGCATTAAAACAACAACAAACAATAGCAATAATTAAAAATAAATCCAACTACTTTGTAACTTTGAATTAACAGCTTTTAGCGCGCAATGCACAGAGCTGCATATATATATCAATGTATCGATATTTGTGAACGATAACGCAATCCCTCTTGAACACATAATTTCACCAATTGGGATTTGTTGTTTCATTCGTAATCTAACTGTTCGCAACAAACGACGGTTTGTGTTCAATGTAAGTAGCCGGAGTTTTTTTAAGCAATGACGTAAATATGGGATTTATAAAGACCATGAAATATTGATTGTGTGAAAGTGACCGAGAATTTAAAAATTGAACTTGAAAATATCTTACATAATGATCGCAACGAATGTGCTAAAATGTAGCTGCAAAATCATCATGGCATGCTTATAATATTTTTGGGGGTTGTTTGCGTTACATAAACGTGTGACTGTCCTCGCAAGTGTGTAGGTGTGTGTGTTTGCATACATGTATATATGTGATAATGGTAATGCTAAAATGTGAGCACGAGTGCAAAAGTTAACAACTATTATTTAACCAAAACAAAATTACTGTTCTTTTAGTATCAAGAGTCACATTGACATTAAGAAAAAAAGTGCGCAATGCGATTACATGAGCAAACCAAGTGCCAAAATAATTTTACGATCATTTTCTATCTCGCTCACACAGCTTGGGTAAAAATGAAAAAATTTCATATGAATTTCGCAGAATTCCAACTTGCGCGCCACGTGGTTGTTAAGCAAGTTCCGACGAATACCCATATAATGCCATTTTCCTTGCAAAATCAGAGGTCGCTTATGTAAGCGTGTTTGCTTCTGCGAGAACACTGGCCCAATTTTGCTGCTACCTGCTCTCACGCGTCCCCATATACATATATACATATGTATTGGTATTTGGCCTGCTTCCAATGCATTTCCTATAGAAAAAGTGGTTTTATTTAATCTCACCAAGGCCACAGCTAGATGACATTGTCTTGCGCTCCGAGAGAGTGTGCGTGTGTGACAGTGTAGGTGATGATTTACTCAATGCAACGCAGTTGTTTTGCTTGCATGCAACTCATTTTCAAGTTCGCATAACTGCATGCAATGTAATTACTAATGAGTCACAACATAAGCCGTTAGCGCGTTTTCGTATTGACCGCGACACAGACCCTGAAACGGTATTAACGGGCTCTTCTGGATTTATTGCCTGTTGCTGTGCGGCAGAAAAATACAAAAAAATAAATAATCTGACGCAATTATCAATAACATTGGGATAACATTGCTTAGAGTTGTGAAATAGGATTGAGCTTTTTTGACGTCAATAAACTGATTTGAAGTTATTTGCAAAGCACTCTAATATCATCTTCGTTTTATACAGTTCTATATTGAATAACATCATTACGTTCGTGCTCAGCATTTTGACTATACATATGTAGTTCTTTTCTCTTTAAAAGTTGGCATCACTGTCAACATGTGACTAGCTTGTTTAGGTGTAGGTGTTTTTGTGTTTGTATGTGATGACGTTGCTCGTCGGCTGGCGCGTTAAAAACGATTAATGAACTTTGAGACGAGCGGGTTTGGGGACGTATAATGTTAGATAACCTTTTAGTATAGTATTTTTGTTAGTTGCATTAATAGTGGTTTTAATAATGGGCATGTGCCGTTATCAGTGTGTGCAGCTGATTAAATCGCGGAAATTAAAAAACTGATAACATTTTTTCATATTAGCTATTATTTGTTGTTTATATAACATTAATTTAATTGTTGGTTTTCCTTCTTGATTTACAGTCGAGTCGGTGTTAACACATCAAATATTTATTAACTACTATGGGCGTACCAGCTGGTGATGTTGAGAAGGGCAAGAAGCTGTTCGTGCAGCGTTGCGCACAGTGCCACACTGTGGAGGCTGGTGGCAAGCACAAGGTTGGCCCCAACCTACACGGTCTGATCGGTCGCAAGACTGGCCAGGCGGCCGGCTTTGCCTACACAGATGCCAACAAGGCCAAGGGCATTACCTGGTCTGAGGACACGCTGTTCGAGTACCTCGAGAACCCCAAGAAATATATTCCCGGCACCAAGATGATCTTCGCCGGTCTGAAGAAGCCCAATGAGCGCGGTGATCTGATTGCCTACCTCAAGTCAGCCACTAAGTAAACCAGCAACAACAACAACAACAAGCACCACCTTAGCAACATGCAACTCTGTATTACGAGCGACACCATTGAGGAGGGCGTGCCAGAAGCGCCTTTTTCAAGCTTATCTTGACGATGGCACGTATTCAGGTCACAATCACAACAACAACAAACTATAATATGTATATTTAAAAACATAAAACTACAAATTATGTTAATTTAAAATTTTAAATAGGACAATTACGTTATTTAATTTAAAAAGTGGATATATATATAATTTAACGAATTGTGACATACAACAAAGTTAAATAATAAACAAACAAACAACAACAAAACCGAAATAAACTAGTTTTCTTTAAAAAAATTTTCTTTTTCATAAGAATTTTCAGTTTAAATTTTCCAGCGAAAGCTTCACAGTAAGCAAAAATAAGCTCCGAGGTGTCAAAACTAAATACAAAGCTTTAAAAGCTCCAAAAGTTAAATTCTATATGCACCCTCTGATCTTCTGATCTTAAGTTTCGACATAGAATACAAAAACTGATATTTTTATTTACATTTTAAATAATTCATATATTCCAAAAACTTTATATCATACAATACAATAATAATAATGTAATGCATTATTTTAAAGTAGACGATTAGCGATTGCAGTTTAAGCATTTATTTCACACGCTTAATAACAGTTAATAATATTGCATTTAGTTTTTTTTTATTTATATTTTTGTATAATTTGAAAAGAAATACTTGATAGGTTTTACATGTGCGCCAATGCAAATAGTACAAACAATACAAATTTACTGGAGACTTCTTGAAATCGTTAGGCAAACTCTGTACAGCAGATCATACATTTATGTATATAAAAAAACAATCATAATAATAACAACAAAACAAACAAGAGACAATAGAAAATATCTATAGAATTTTTCGGTGTATTTTCCCTTTTTCTTCTAAATAACTTTTTTACTGTTGTTCTCATTTTCTAATGGTTCGGAATGCCAACAATGAGCAAACAATTAAATAGTACTTTTTTTTTGTATGGAACTTAGTTTAAAGAGAATTAGGAAAAGAAAACATGCGCTTAAATGTTAGACAGAATAAAACAATAGAATTGGGTAATGGGAACGGGGGCAGGGAGGCGGTAAATGGAGGAAGCGACTTTTCCACAAACTCTTATTGTAAGTTAAGTTTAAAAAGCAATTGGCGATCCTTGGCTAACAGATGTTGTACATGCCATATGCTTTAAGCCTTGCCAGCAATTGGTGCAGTGCCTTGTTTTTGGTTCTCGTTATCCTTCTCCAGCTGCTTGCCCAGATATTCCCTAGAAAGTACGCACAAGAATTTGAATCGATTGATAATTTTGATAGGCGAATGCTTGAAATTATTCTAATAAATGCATTGTGCCATTGGTATAAATGCGTGTATGCGTATCGAGCGGCACCTGAGTGCGATAGGGGCGTAGATAAGAATCGAATGCTTAATAGCCATACTAACCAATTGTGTACCATCAGTTTTTGTACAGCGAGCAGAGCTTCATAACGCACATTGGGATCCTCATGGCCCAAATGCTGCATAACAATCTGTTTGCCGCCCAACTGTTCCAGAACACTAAACACAAAGCAGTACAACATAATTAGTATCCAGCTAAGACATATTAGATTCGATTGACTTACTGCTTGCCGCGTGGATAATGACGCACATACTCCCCAATATCGAAACAGGCAACAGACAGAATTATGGCATCCTTTGATGTCTCCAGCAAATGCACCAGTATGCGCAACAGCTCGTAGTTCTTTTCGTTGAGACGCTGTGCGTTTTCACGCCAGAATTTGGCCGATTTGTGTACGGGTGACCATTCGAGGCGACCGCTGCGCACTTCCGTAGCATACTCGTCAAAGGAACTAAGATCCTGGACAGAGTTTTGCAGCTTCTCGCTCAGATACTCGACATCGGCGGTGATGTCCTCATCGTCGAAGCGACGCTGTTCGAATATCGACAACTGTTTCAGCACCTTGCACTGCACCATGGCAATGCAGTGATCCTTCGCTACCGACGAATCCTCGGGCTTCTCGATCAGATTGCGAAAGACGGCCAAAATGATGCGTGTGACCTTCTCTTTGGCACAATCGCTCAATATATCAGCCAATATGGGTATAACACTGAACTTGTTCATCTTGGCGGCCAAAAGGGGATTGAAAGTGAGCACCCACAGGCAGAAGATCAACTGGTATTGCACCTATGAATAAGAAATCGAATTTAAATTGTACCAAACAATTTACGTATTTCAATTTCAAACTCACCTGAAAATTGACGCGCGTCGACAGGATCCGGATCAATGTGCTAATGCCATCGACGCTGACAAAGGCAAAACGATATTCATCCACACGTAGCATCATTTGCAGGCAACGTGCCACAGATTGAATATACTCGTTGTTCTGTGAAACAATATCGAGCACATATTAAAATCAATAACTAAAATAGTTCAGATAACTTTAGTAGCGAGTTAGTTATGACAAGTTTCAATTTATATTCTTAATCTTTTATTCTTTTTTTTTGCAGATATTTGGTTTTTTTCTCTTCTAATTTCAGACTACGCGCTACAACAACAGCAACAACATAAGTTACTACAGCTACATTAAACGAAGTGGCAGAGACAGACTAAGAATTGTGCTCCAAATAATACAATATAATAATTAAATAAATAACTGACAGAAATTTTGCAGTCGCTGTCGCTGTTCTGCATAATTAAAAACAATAAACTCTTTTTTTGTTGTACATATGTAAAATGGGCATGGCATAAGTTTGCTTTTGTTTGTGTTTGCGTTTATACCGACACCGTTATATTTTAAACTGTACCTTTACCCTTACCATAACCTTTTACCTTTTACCGTATGAGTAAATTGCTTCTTTTTTTTTTGCTGGTCGTTTTCAATTCAGATCACTGGTACATTTAGTGGAGTTAGTAAACAGTTATTGTTCCTCATACAAACAAACACACACACACACACACGCACGCACTCACAGTTAATTTAAAAGCTTTTCTCTCAATTTTGTGTTGCTTAATGGGTGTGTGTGTGTGTCTGTGTGTGCATTTGCATAGGAGTGTGTATTTTATGTACTTGTTTGATTGAGTTTTTGTGTTTGCTTGTTTGTGTATTTTGGGTGGTGGTGCTAGGTGAATGAATTGTCGCAAGCTTCTGGAGCTGCATAAGGAATACCGGTATAACACATTTGCCATCCATCTGCTGATCGCCTGCCGATGTTGAGGAGGAGGGGCGCACATCGCGATAACTCTCATGGGATGATTCGTGACGATGCTGCATCTGGGCCAAACTGGGGCTGTATTGATCTTTGCCCTGCAATCCATGCGAGTGCACAATGATCGTTTGCGTCCGCTTGGCCAGTTGGGCCATCTCTTGCAGATAGGCATTGCCCTATTTTGTAAAGATTAGGGTTTCAGCGGGGTCAGGTTAGAACGTAGAGGGGAGGCAGCAAACAGCAAACAGCAGCAGCAGCAGAAGCATCCGTTTTGATTTACATACATACGTTTGGTATTTGTTGTTTATAGTTGTTTTTTTTTTTATTCAGTTATTGGTGTTTGAAGTTTGTTTTGTTGATTTTTGTTGTTGTTTTTTTTTAGGATAGTAAATTGCATTAAAATTTAAAAAAAAAAGTACATAAAATATGTTTGTTCAGCATAAGAAAATGGGCGACAAGTATTATTGTTTCGACGCAAAAAGATCAAACAGAAATCGCAATATCGTTATGATTAACTGTATACATATGTATGTATGTACATGTATGTATATATAATTTGGTGCAGTGGTTGTGCAGTCGGAGGTGCAGTTTGTTGGCTCACTGGTGCAATATAATATGCGATGCGGTGCGATGATATTTAAACAAATTGAAAACTTTTTTTTCCCGAAACGGTCATACGAACGTTGTTTGTTTGCGAGCGATTTTGATTTTGATTTTGATATTAAAAAGACGAAAGACGCTTAGAATGGAAATTTAGATATGTAGACGCAAACTGGCCGAGTATCTTTTTTTAATCACGCACACATAAAATCATGTTGTTTATATTAGAGACGATTATGAGTTTGTTTGGGCGTCGTTTCTTTTAGTTTTCACGGCTCATTTAATTGAGTTTTGTTTTTTTACGTTGGAACATTACTTTAAAGTTTTAAACTGATGTTATGTTATAGGTGGGGTAAGTACAACGAAATACAAAGCAAGCAAAACTAACAAAGCGTGCAAACTATTATTTAGCAAAATAAAATTAAACGCCAATATATTTAGTTATAACGAATTTTGTATCTTATTCAACAACAAAACAATATAAAACAGCTGAAATAAAGACTTGTTATGCGAAATGTGATTTTATGCTTTACTTTGTCAACTATAGACCGATTTTAAAAGTCGATAGCCCTGCATTTAGATTAATATTGCATGAAAATGTTCTTTAGCTTGCAACCCCTTCTTAAAAACAAATACCAATAGTCTTGTTGATATTGAATTTTGTATATAATTTCATGCCAATAATTAGAATATCATGCTGCATGCTAGTAGTATATACAATATAATGTTCAGATATACATATGCATGTACCTAATGTTCCTGACTGGAGAGTATATGTATGTATGTATATATATACAAGAACATGCACTTGGGATTGGGAATGACAAAAAATAGTATGGCAATACTAGTTCATCGTGTCTACTTACATTGCTGGCCAGCTGATCCTTGAGGAACTGCAAGTAGAAATTGAGGTCAGACTTGGGCATGATCTCATGACCCCAGCAGGCAAACTTGGCCAAAATGCGTGACGACATGTTGACAATGAAGCCGTCCTGACGATTTAGCAAATTCAAGAACGGTCCCCAGACGGACTGCTTCATTTTGCCGGAAATCTCGTGAAAGAGATCGACACGCGAGCGATCTTCCTGCAGCAAATCGTCGAGCAGAACGAGTATATACTGAATGGTCGCATCCTTGGACAAATGCGATACAAGATTGAGCAGCGTTTTTACCACCTGCGTCGGGTTCTCTGCTAAATAGGCAGCGCGTGAACTATCCAACGTACTTATTGCCTGATAATCCTCCTGGCTGATCATCTGCGACTGCATATAGGAAGCCCAGTTGATAGTCTTGGTGCGTATATCGGCTGCCTGATGCTGGAGCACCGAAGTGGCAGCAATCATATCTAAAAATCGTCAATTCGTTGCAAATTACAATTGCTTAGGGCGGGGGTGCTGCACTGTGGCAAAACTTCGATTTTTCACGGAGGTCAGCTGCTTAGCACTTACCAATGTTTTCCTCGGGCAAATACAGTGCAGTTGTCATTTTGATGGCTGGTTACAGTTTGTGTGTTGTGTGATACGCAAGAAAGGTTGCTGCGCGAGTTTCGCACAGAATTTCTGTTGAAATATATTGAGGAAAAAAGTAGATGTTAAATTACGAGTGTCTTTTCACACTACTGCGACAGCACCGAAATTCAGCTGACTGGTCTTGTGACTTTTTCGCCGTGTTCGCCGTGTTCTGTCGTTGCCACTTGGTGTAAGTTGTTTGATGCTTGCAGATAACCTGTGAATGGCAAATTTTGGGAATGTGCTGCCAATAACAAAAATAAGAGCAACAAAAAAAACACTGCAAAGTTCATTTGAAAATAAAAAAATAAAGAAAAAATATATATTTCATGTAAATTTGTCCCACAACATTATAAATAGTTTGTCAATTAAACTAGCAAAAACCTTGCTTGACAATTTAACGATAAACATTGCACTTATCGACATTTTAAATGGAATTTGTGCCGCATTTAAAGCGCAAGCGGAGCAATTCCAAAGACTACACGAAACAAGCCCCTTTTCCAATTTGCACTGACGGCCAACGATACCAGGGCGTCTTCAATGGACTCTGTGTGGAGGTTGCGGACACCGAGCAGTCACGAATTAAAACACTTCACGATAATGGCTGCTATGGAAAGGGAAGCTGTTCGCGAGGAGCCCCAGTTTCTGGAGAGGTAGATGAAACTCTCCTGCTAGGTCTGGAGGAGGCATGCTTATTGGCCTACTTCTTGGAAGTGTTGGAAATTAAAGACATGTCGGGCAAAGTAATGGACTGGAAAACGTTTTTGCTTGAGGCTTTAGACAATAACAAGGAATTTGTTTACAAGCTGGCTGCATATATATATTTAAAATCCAAAAACTGGGTTATAAAAAGCGGCTTTAAATTTGGAGGAGATTATCGTAAGTTTTCTACAATTACTTTAATACTTTATCTATTAATTATTAATTCCATTTTCGTAGTCATCTACAAGCAGGGTCCTCGACAATTTCATGCCAGTTTCTTGGTAATGGTTCAATCCCCAGCTAAAAATATACACTCCTATTATGTGGCCAAAAACATTAAAGGAGTTCAACGCGTTGCTGAAACTTCTGACAAGGATGTGCTTTTGCTTGGCGTGAAACAGCCTGAGGACTTTGAACCAACGCTGGTTACACAGGAAACCATCAAAGCCCTAACCATTCAAGAGACTGTAATACGTCGTTTTAATTATTCATCTTTTGTGCAAACAAAACAAACACAATAATATTCTTAACCTAAAGTTTCTGCACACGATTCTTTTTTGGAATTCCTGAACTGCGATAGTCAGCTCGCTCCTGCAGGTAAATGGCTTTGCATTCCTCCTTAAACGTTTCGTTTTGATACCAGGTTGTGAGGCAGTCCCTCAAGGCAGAATTCTGTTTCCGACAGGTGGCAACCATAAAAACGCTGCTCGCCTTGCAGCACTCCTCAAAAGCGGCAACTTCTTTGGAACAGTGCTCTGCACGCGCACGATCTCTCATTATTTTCGGGATTAACACTTCTCGCTCCACATTGCGCAATTTAGTGTCATTTGGATCGCCTGCAAGCGGCAATTTAATTAGTTTATTGTTGCCAGTATGTTTTCGTGTACCTTACCAAGACCGTGGGGGTTGTGGGGATTCAAATCGGCATGCTGTTGATGTTCGAAGCTCATTCTGTGTGCGAGTATTTAAATTCTAGACAAAATTTCCAAGAGCCACTCTGACCTAAGTTATAAAATAATGTCACCGCAAATAAAGCAAGTAGTAAACAAATATTTACATAAGACCAAAACAATGTGGTGGTTAGTCGATTTGATTTAACCATAATGGGGTAGCACAAGCTGGCAACTCTGTTTAAAAGCGATGAGACTAACGATTGTTTATGTTACACAACACTGGCTGTTTCCGCCTCTTTTTCTACCAGCCTGCAGCGCCTTTGGACGTGTGTCAAAAGCGCTCCCGTTGCATTATTGTAATAACTATATAAAATGTCTGAGACATTGCAATTGCGTGGTACGCTGATCGGCCACAATGGCTGGGTCACCCAAATCGCTACAAACCCCAAGGACCCCGATACCATCATCTCGGCATCGCGTGGCAAGTATTATATGAGAGATATGTGAGGTTAGAGGTGCCGATCAAATCGGTGAATATCCTCAACATCGCTGCAATATTTCTATATTTATATAGATACGCTTATTAATTTGTGAATTATCTTACAGACAAGACCTTGATTGTCTGGAAATTGACTCGCGATGAGGATACCAACTACGGTTACCCCCAGAAGCGTCTCTATGGACACTCTCACTTCATCAGCGATGTTGTGCTCTCATCAGATGGCAACTACGCTCTGTCCGGCTCCTGGGATCAGACTCTACGCCTGTGGGATTTGGCTGCCGGCAAGACAACTCGCCGCTTCGAGGGACACACCAAGGTGGGATAAGTTTCCAATTGATTGAAAGTGTTTTGAACAGGGCCTAGAATTGTGGCTTTTTTTTTTTTATTAAACTTGACCCTCCCTGCTCAGTATGGTATTTGGTGCATCGGCAACTTTTAAAGTAAGGTTAGGTTTACTTAGCGCATCAATACCAACAAATACACAAATATTGCGCCTATGCGAGGCAGAATTTCTGATTGACAACTGTACCCTGTTCTACGCCTGAGTCGACAAACTTTTGCGTGAAGCTCATCCGTAAGTAGGCATTAAAGATCCAACGGCTGCTATTTTATATACCTAACCAAAACCAAAGTAGAAATTCAATAGCTAATCGGGAATTTGATATTTTCAGGATGTGCTCTCGGTTGCCTTCTCGGCTGACAATCGTCAGATCGTTTCGGGCTCTCGGGACAAGACCATCAAGCTGTGGAACACTCTGGCCGAGTGCAAGTTCACTATCCAGGAGGATGGCCACACTGATTGGGTGTCGTGCGTGCGTTTCTCGCCCAACCACTCCAACCCCATCATTGTTTCCTGCGGCTGGGATCGTACCGTCAAGGTTTGGAACTTGGCTAACTGCAAGTTGAAGAACAATCACCATGGCCACAATGGCTACCTGAACACCGTGACCGTCTCTCCCGATGGCTCCCTGTGCACCTCCGGTGGCAAGGACTCCAAGGCTCTGCTGTGGGATCTTAATGACGGCAAGAACCTGTACACTCTGGAGCACAACGACATCATCAATGCTCTGTGCTTCTCGCCCAACCGCTACTGGCTGTGCGTAGCCTATGGCCCATCCATCAAGATCTGGGATCTGGCATGCAAAAAGACCGTCGAAGAGCTGCGCCCTGAGGTCGTGTCGCCCACATCAAAGGCCGAGCAGCCACAATGCCTGTCTCTGGCCTGGTCCACCGATGGCCAGACCCTGTTTGCCGGCTACTCCGACAACACCATCCGCGTCTGGCAAGTGTCTGTATCAGCTCACTAAATGGATTTATCTTCTATATCTGACATTATGTTTATATTAATCGCGAATTGATTTGTTTATGCCAAAACATCAAAATAAATAAAATGCGAAACTTGAATATGATAGCTTTTGCATTGTTTTTTTTCTGGGCATTTTATTTGTAAACACATTTAAAAGATTGTAAGTTGATTTTCGTTTTTGGTTGTATTACAAATATTTAAAGTGCATAACAAAAATAATTTAATAAATAAATAGTTATGAACTTGATGAGTAGGTTGGTGTGCAGGGAATAGGGTTAACAAAGTGCGAATGAGTGCAAAACAATTTGTACAAAACAACAATTATTAAAAACAATTCCTATATCGAAACCAAAGAATCCAACATCCTACGTTTGCGTATAAAAGCGAATATCGAATAGTAGTAGCTGGCAATGAGACAAATATAAAGCATCGCGAATGCTTAGCAGCTATAAATTTGATTTGGGCACTTCAATAGGTTGCTATGAGTCGGGCAAGTAGGCCTAAGAGCATTTGGCGGACGTACTCGAGCATCGCCACAAGCGTCACTTGGTTTTTATCGAATTCGAGCGCTGAACAGCTGTCAACGATGGTGATTTGGCTAATGGAGTGTCGACTACTTTGCCAGCCGAGCTGACAATTTTGAAGACATCATTCCTAAAGACAATGACCAGAACAGTGATGTTGTCAACAGAGCCGCGCTTATATGATTCCATGGTCAGAGACTTGGCACCAAAGTCTGGCTCTTTTAGATGCTCCTGCACAAAACTGCAGGCTTCCTCATTGCTAAATGTATCCCAAAGGCCATCCGATGCGAGTATTAGAAAACGGGGCCTATCAAATAAAATATCACAATAAACAAATAGATGATCATCATTCAGATGACGCAGTTCATTAGCGAGTTCAATAACTCTTGGCACTCACTTGTGATCATTTAGCTCGAACGTCAAAATGTCCGGTGTAGCTATGACTAGATTCTGTATGGAAAGTAAAAACGTGTATAGTCTAATTAGCAAATCACATTGTATATATGTATGTAAGTGTAAATATAATTAGAATAACAAATTTTGTGACGAAATATACTTGTCACGCCATCTATTTATTGGCATGAGTGCATACCTTATCTTTAAGGGGATAATCACCCATTGCTCGTGACGTGGCCAAGACGCCAGCCACGCGCCAAACACCACGAAAAGCAATAAAACCACCGGCATCGTGTATACGTTTGCGTTCCCGCACCTGCTGTGGCTTATGATCGAAGGACAACGGTATAGCGATGCCGCGTGAATCAAACATAACGCCACGCGAATCACCAACATTGGCCACAATCAGTTTGCTATCCTTAACAATGGCAATCAATGCTGTCGTTCCTGCTATGTTTGTCTAAACAAGAGAAAAACAATCAGTTATCGGTTAGTTTTATAGTTGAAATAATTATTTTACTCACTGCAAGCTTTGCCTGCTCAACCAGCTTGTGATCCGCTGAGAGAATCTCGTCCGTAATTAGTTTGCCAAATTGTATACGTCCATTTTCGATGTAACATTTGGCATCGTAGTTGGGCGGTGGGACATTTGCCGAGTTCAGCGCATTGTTGTTGTTATTAAGAAATGAATCCTTGGCAGCATTGTTACCACTGGCGCGCATGGCGCTATTAAGCTGTGCTGTATAGATGTCGGCAATAGATGCCTCCGTTGTCTTTTGCTTAATGGCCGTGCAATCGGCAGTGGTGCTGTGCATCTTACGCAAACTATCCTTGCGAGCCACTGGCTCGTTCTCCTTATTTGATGCATCCTTGCGGCTATGTTTGCGTGCCAGATAGGGGCTCTTGTCATAGTTGTTATACTCAGAATGGTCCCCGGTTTTGAGTAGCTTGTTAATCTCAATGATTTTGTTGCATATATTCTTGACCAGCACATCCCGGGCAAAGTTTGCAGCAAATTCACCACCATGTCCATCAAAAACTGCGAAAAACGAGATGTCCGTGTTGTTGTTTATATTCTCCTCAATGATAAATCTACCAGAAAGATATTGTTGGAAGTCGAGTTTGATTTTTAGTTTTGCCACAACAAAACTCACCTGTCTTCCATGTGAGGTCTGCGTCCAAGCACTGCAAAAGCGGCACTCTGTTGACGCACTTCCTCCCAGGTCTGATGATCGCCGGCACCGCCACTTGCTTCCATTGCGCGTGAGCTGGCTTTTTGTCTACCTAACGTTGCCTGGATGCGTCCCAAGATGCTGCGACTCCACACATCTGCCGCTTGCAAATAGATCAAAAATACAAACAAAATGACGCCACAGAATATGACCTCAGGCCGGAGCACGTAGATGCGGCATAATTTCCATAGATAGGCCAAGGGTGAATTGATGGACGAGAAGCCCACCGCAAACTTCGATAGTATTTTCATATGCGATACGTATGTCTGATAGAAGATCTTGTCTTCCAATTCGTCATCCATTTGACTGGGATTCGGCGTTCTTCTTTATACTCTCTCTTTCTGTGTATCGGCTAATTATGCTATTCGTATGTGTATAGTAAGTATGTATGGATGTGTAACGTCTATGCGTGAGTGATTTGGGTGAATGTGTTTTCGGTTTTTGGTATTTAATTAAAAATCACTACAGAACAAACAAAAAGAAAGCACTTGAATCGCAATTTCGATTTATTATTTGCGCACTGTTTTTGTCTGCAGCGTTTTATTTTTTGTTCGCCTTATTGTCGACTTTTGCTTTGTGTCGTTCTCATTTTTTGACGTATTATTGCACAGCAGATTCGCCCGACTTTTGCTAGCATTATATTATTTCAGAATATTCTTATTAATAGCCTCTGTTGCTTGCATAAAACAAAAACAAGAACAACATCCGTTTTAAGTACGTAAATGTGTGTGCGTATCTGTGCGTAAATACATACCTACACACATAGGTGTAGGCACAGTCAGTCCCAATTAAATGTTATTTGATAAACAAATTTTTGAAGCGCTCGAAACAATATTCTGATTTGAACGTAAATTGTAAACAAATCTTTCAAAAAACTTTGAGTACTTTTGAATTTATTTGTTCATTATTTTGTTATAATAATTTATCAGCATGCCTCAAAGCATACTTTTCAGTTAGCTTTGCTAAAAACATTAACATGTTGACAAATTATTCGTTATAGTGAACAACAACTGTGCGCACGGCTGCATGTATATAAGTAGCAATACAAACTAGAGTGGCATACACGATGGTATCGATAGTACCGATTGATTAAATTTTTGGCGCTCTCAATACACTCTCGCTTTTAAAACGCAACGCATATACCGACCTGAGTTATATATTATTTGTTAAACAACAGTAAAAATTAACGCACAACTTGAAATGAATAACAAACGCTTTAAAAACCAAAATATAAAATTGACTTATGCATTTAATGTATGAATTTGATCGATACTTTTTAAATTTCATCGAAGTGTGGCCGTATTCAGATGGCATTTTTTCTTAGCCTAATTGTGAATACACTTTCTCTTAAATATTTACGTTATATGAATTTGTAATTTCACAATTTCATTTGTTTTACACTCTCAGTTTTATAATAAACAATCTTGATGGGCTTCTGTTTTTTTAAGTTTCTCAACATACTCTTGATAATTTACCTGCAGAGCTTTTCCCAGAATACGTATACCGCCTGTCCATGGTAGCCATTTAAACTATGAATAAATGAGTTAACATTTTAAATATTTTTTACTTTGAAACAATCAAAACATCTAATATTTTTGCACACATTATTTTAAATGGAAGATCAAAACAAGAACTGCACGCGACGCTGAGAAGAACTGTAACAAAACGAAACGACAAACCGCCAACTGGCAGCATTTTAATATATAGTATTATTTATTATGCTTTGCCATTGAGTGGCGTATTCTACAATAATATATACACACATACTCTGTAAATGTACTTGTGTACAAACATTTAATTAAACAAACTGCAAAGGGATGTTCGCTCATTTAACCATTTACCCCAAAAACAGTTTTTTTCTCTCTGCGCGACTAGAAAGAAATAAAACTAATTCCACTTGTTTTTTAAGTAGTATGTATTTTAATTATATTTATTTAGTTTGTTGCATTACAAAGTATAGGGTTTTCTTTCTTTTTTCGTAGGGTAGATTTAAAAAAACTTAGCTCAATAGAAAATGGCATAAATTTGAAATGAATATTGCAGTTAACATTGATTGCCTATAGTACAAAACGTAACGGTTACACTTAACAGCGTTAAATAGAAATAACTTTGCCTTCGCTTTTCATTTGCTTAAATTTGTTCATGAATATGGCAATGGGAAAGAGCTGGCCTAAACTGGCTGGTAACTGCAAAACAAAAGATAAGTTTGTTATTCACCATACTTAAGTGTTGAGTATGTTCATATTCACCTCTCATTTAAACTGTGCATTGCCGATAGCGATCGGCATTTTCTTGAATGTTGCGCAGATAAATATTAAGCTTATCGTTTAGAGGCTGTATAGATTCCTGCAGTTGGGCTAACTTTTGATTCTTCTCCAGATAGGTTTCCTGCAGCTGATTGAGTTCGTTTAGCTTTTCGTTGGTGTCCACCGTTAGTTTTGAGGCACGTTGCAATAACAGCTTGGCTCGCTCACGTGCATTCTCCGAGCGGCTGGCGCGATCGGTGAGCGTTTGATTTGTGGCACTTGTGGAGGATTGCAGATTGCTGGCTTCGCCTCGGGCACGCAGTGCCTCCAACTTAACACGATTCGCTTCCTTGGTGATCTCTTTGGCGTCCAGCTCGTTCTTCAGTATGTTCTTCTGCAAACGTTGCACTTTCTTGGCCAGATCCTCAACCTGTTGGGCGGTTACATTCGCTGGCGATTCCGCTTCCTTAGTTTCCAGATCGATTTGCTCCAGATCCTTATCGGCTAGCTCAATGTTGCTATTTGCTTGTTGAATAGCATCCTGAGCTTTGCCTTGGGACTCATCGGCTGAAGCCAGATTCTGTACCACGGAATTGGCCATTTCGAGTATGTTATTGGCAGTGGCTTTTGTGCTATTGGCTGTGCTTTGTAGACTATTGACACGCTCCAGATCGGGTCGTGTCTTATAGATAATTGATTCGACGTTTTTTAGCGAGGAGACGGCATCGTTGATCTTCACACCAAGTGATTCTATCTCTTTGGGATCGAGCGTGAGGTCCAAGAGCAGTGTAGCCTGTGCCAGCTGCTTGCTCTCCTCAGGCAGCGCCGTTTTGTTTAGCTGGAAATCGTTGACTGCATTAATCAGATCGGTGGCCAGCTTAATGCTTTCATTCGTTTGATTCAGATAACGTTCCGACTGCTCAAATCCTTCCTTAGCCTTCTGGTATGCTTCTGAGGCATTCAGTTTAGCTTGGGTCAGAGCACGTATGGTCTGATCTGCTTGATCCTTTTTGCTGGTTATAGCCGACTCTGTGTCTTTGGCCACCTTCAGTGCCTCCTCAGAATGAGCACGTGCGCCATGCTCGCAGGAGAGGAAACCACCGCATTTACCACATCCAGCACCACCGCAAAGATTATCGCAAGGATCACCCGGCTTGCCGCACACTTGATTATTTAGCTCCGGTATCTGAGAGGTCAAAGCGCTCAATTCGGAACGATATTCGGCAATAATCTTGTCATTATTCGCAATTGTATCAGTTTCATCCTTAATCTTGTTTGACAAAGTTTCGACACGCTTGCAGTTGCGATCCGTATTAGAGGCTAACTCCTTGGCCTCGTCCTTCACAGCTGAAAGGCTGCTAACACGTTCATAGGCATTTCTGGTCAGATTGAGTGCACCCTCGATATTGGATTCCTGCAGATGGATGCCGTTCTCCTTGAGCTCTTTTGAGAGCTGCTGCACGAGTCGAGAGTGATTCTGCAATCCCTCCAACTCCACACCAGATAAGCTAAGTAAGTTGTAGATTTCATCCAAATTGACTTCCGTATCACTCAAGCGCTGATGTGATTCAACCAGCTGCTGTTTGAGTACGTTGGTCGCCGCATCCAATTGATCCATATCCAGCAAACTGACCGATGTGTTCTGCAGCAGATCCCTAATATGTTGCAGCTTCTTGTCCAGTTCACTAAACTCGGCTGTGTATGCGCCTGTGGCGCCCACCTGCTTAATCTCCTTAGCGCGGTGAATGGTCGCCTGCGTAGACTCATCCAAGGCATTCAAAATCAAATCCCAGTTGTTGAAACATTCACCACAAGGTGCGCAGTGGGGGAACTGTCCCAGATAGCCACGTGCACACTCATTACACTTGTAGCCACCGATGCCTTCATGGCAAACACACTGACCAGTCTCCCGATCGCACTGGAAGTCAGCAGCGCCAAATTGATCGCACTCACACGGCTGGCACTTTTCGTTGGGGTTGCCCCAGTAGTGCGCCTGGCACTGGTTGCACGCTCTGCCGCCAAAACCAGGCTTGCACTCGCACTGTCCGGTAAAGCTATGACACTGCTCCTGTACAGCACCAATGGCATCACAATTACACGCCTCACAGCCCTCGCCAGAACCGATTTTCCAGTGATTCAAGGCACACTGATTGCACAGCAGACCCTGGACATTGGGCAAACAAGGGCACTGTCCAGTATGACGATCGCAATGAGCAAGAGTCTTATTAGTGCCCAGGAAGTCACATTCACATGGTCGACAATTCTGCTGCAGAGCATCGCCATGATAGCCATCCCGGCAGAGCTCACAATGATCTCCAGTCGTGTCATAGAGACATTTCAGACAAGCGCCCGTCTGTCGATCACAGTTGCCCGCGTCATAGACATCAATATTATTGCTGCACTCGCATTTGCTACAGCTGCCTCCATTTTCCGGTGAACCATAATGATTATCTGCACAGATCTCACACTTTGAGCCCGCATAACCCTCCTGACAATGGCACAGCATATTATTGTTCCTGGTGTCCAAAGAGCAACCATCTGCATGCGACATGCCACTGGAAGTTGTATCCGGACAGCGACAAGCGCGACAGCCTATCTCGCTACCAAGCAATGGATCTCCATAGTAACCTTCCAGACAGGCATCACAACCAAAGCCAGTCGTTGAATCCTGACAATTGAGACACTGTCCAGTCAGAGGATCACACAACGCGGCATGTCCATTGCACTCACAGACGCGACACTGTGGGAAATTCCAGTAGCCCGGCTGACATTGGTTACACTCCCTGCCATAGGTATTGGGATGACAGGCACATTGACCAGTCAGCAGATCACAATTGTTATCCTTGCTGCCAATGCTGTTACAGTCGCAGGCCTTGCAACCTTCTGGTCCGAAGCCATAAGTACCGGGCGCACACTGATCACACTGACGACCCACAACATTGGGTTTGCACTGACAGAAACCGCCATTGGCATCGCACTCCTTGCTCAACGAACCGGTTGGATCGCAGTTACACATGCTGGCTCCATCGTAGATATATTTGCTGGCATCCTGCTCCAAATCGCGACAGATGGCAGACATGTGTTCCTTGTAGCGCATATCGTACAACGATTGATTGCAATTCATGTTGATGTATTCGCGCAGACGTAGATCCGCTACGGGAGAGCCCTGGAAGATAGGTGTGACCTCTATGCGTGGTATGAGCGTAAGCGAGTCTACCAATATCGTTGCTGAGGGGTTGTCTTCATTGTGACGACGTCGCTCGAATAGAATCCTAAAACGATACTCCTTGCCCGCCTCCAAACAGACATCGTGTAGCGCCACAACTTGACGGTCTCGTTCGGGCAGTGAGAAAGGAACGCGTGCTTCGGTAATCGGTGACTGAATGACTTGAGCGCATTCGCCTTGTGGATCAATCTCATCGGGCCGCACAAGTGTTATGTACGCATCATCCCAATCGCCGCGAGATGTGGATTGATAACGGATGAGCACATCGTATGGCATCGTACGCGGTACATCGTTGACAATGATAAGCATTTCGGAGTTCTCGGGTATACGTGTAAATCCAATGCCTGTGAAACCGGGCGCATGATCCTGATTGCTGGGCGTAGCTTGTGGCACAATGGTGCAGTTGCCGTTACTGCCATATGGGATACACATATCGGCCACCTCTGCCTCGTGCACCACGTGCAGGTCGGGAATAAAGTAGTTTTGCTTGGGTTGCGAGCAAGTGCGTCCGGTCATATGTGAACGGCAACGGCACTGTCCAGTGAGCACATCACAATAATTGTCATATGAACCGCCAATATCGCAGCTGCAAAGGGTGCAACCATCTTCGGATTCGGAGAGACCAAAAGTCTCCGGTTGACATTGATTACAATCCTTGCCGGTGACCAGACGCTTGCACTTACACTCACCACTGCGCATGTTGCAGCCCGAATTGTTGACAGTGCCAAGCGTGTTGCAGGTGCAGGCCTCACAGCCAGCAGGATTAGCAGGATTCAGATGCCAGAAGCCTTCCTTGCATTTGTCGCAACGTCGACCAGCTACATTCGGTTTGCAGTGACAGGCGCCAGCCACAATGCCATTCTCCGGGTCATTCACAGAATCACAAATGCCATCATCCAACGAACCATCCGGATCACAATCGCAGGGTTTGCAAACATTCGGACTGCTCAATTGCTCGCTGGGATCGCGATAGAAGAATGCCATGCACTCCTCACAATGCTGACCCTGGGTATTGTGCAGACAATTGTCGCAAAAGCCGCCGGACACATGACTCGATGCAATAAAGACAGCCTCATCGAAATGACAACTGACAGCATGGCCATTACATTCACATTTCTTGCAAGCATTCGTTTGCTTGCCGAATGCGGGCTTCCAGGGCAGATCGTTGTAGAAATCCTCGCAGGTCTCACAATTGAGACCCTTGGTGTTGTGTGTGCACTCGCAACGACCATGAACCATCTCGTAGTCCTGTGTGAGCACATCATCAAGGGGCAGGCACTGTGAAGCATGACCGTAGCAGGAACAGGAGCCACGCACAACCATATTTGAAATGCCATAATAATATTTCTCCTCATTCTCTAGACGATTGTCGAGCAGATTGTCGCCCAACTTGTGTAGCTTTGTCATTTGTATACGCAAATTGGTCATCTTTAGTTGATTTTGAACATGCTCGGCATATGGATCGGAGACATTGATGTTTGGTGGCAGCACACGGAAGATGACTTCACCATTGCGAGAGGGTTCCACCAGTGAGTAACGGGATGAGCACATAACATCTGTGATGTTATTCAGCGAGGTAGGTACGCCCGGGAAGGCTTCCTCGCAGTTGTAGGCAAAGTAACGATAAACATGCCACGTTTCACCAAAATCGAAACTTCGCTCAATATACATAGCCGCTGGGCGGAAAGTAGCGAAAGTTATTATCAAATGGGTAAAGTGAAATTCTGCCTCCAAATCGAGTTGAATGGTGACATTCTGTTTGCCATTCTCCGATTGCCACCAGGTAGGAATATTTGTGCCTGGCTTGGTTTTATAGATTATCTGGCCAATGCGATGATTCTTATACGGATCATTACGCGTATCATCTCTTGAATCACACAGGAAACACTTTTTATCCTCCAAATGAGATAAAATGCAGAATCTTTCCGGTGATTTTAAACCACATGTTGAGCTTGCTGTTAGACGATTCTCACGTCCGATGAGTAGATTACCCGTTGCTGGGTAACATGAGGAGCGTTCACATGGATGAGTTTTGATATATTGACGAGTTAGATTCCTTGGACGATCGCGACGTCCGTGTTGTGCCTGTGGCGTACGTTGCGCTTCCAGCAGCTGGCTGCTCAGCACGACGACGAGCACAAAGAAAAACGCGATAAGGCCGCTGTGAAGCGACATCGCTTAATCTCTTTATTTTACTCCCACTCTCTCGTGAGTCGGCTCTCTTGCTATTGCTGTCTTGCCGTTGCTGTTTTTGTTGTTGCTTGAGGTCGTGTTCCACTAGAGCGCTTCCGGCTCCGTTTCTATAATCAGCGTTCGTTCAATTTCCTTTAAGTCAACTATGGACCTTTGTTTTGGCACGTGGATAATCTGTTGGTTATAATTTTATATGAATTTATAAAAGATCATACGGGTTTATCTTTAAAGCTTACTTTTGTGTTTAATTACTTTCCTGTGCTGCTTGAACTTTCATGTTACGCCTTTCCAAGCTGCTGTGGCTTATCTCTGCAACTGCAAAACACAAGATTCAATTAGAAATTATTCTTTACAAGCAGTCTCTTATCAAGCCCTAATTTAAAATCATATTTTTTTTTGAAAATTCCTACAATTGAAACAACCCAGTAGCACCGTCCGCACCCAACGACTCTTACGCATGAACTGAGAGCCTTCTCCAGCTTGAAATGTGAATGAATCTCGGGCCGTACATAAAGTTTGGACTATAGGGCGATAAACACAAACAGCAACAAGCAACTACATACATACAAATATACATATACATTAAGTTTAATCCGTTGTTGCCTGGTGCGTCGTTTTATCAGCTTTAAAAGACTTGAGCAAGATGATTATTATTTTTAGACACACATACAAGTGTCACATAAAAAAAAAAAAAACACATTAAAAGAGCTATGTACTTGTTAATAAGCGCTTATGATCTCATCAGCTTTGGGTTTCCTCGTGTGATCTTTCAATTTAATGATAGATACAAAAAGAACAGAAACCTAAATATTAACCAATTTTCTAGAGTGTTAAACATAAATCTCATAGCTTAATTATTGGCTTTTCCTTTATAAAATCTGGGTCTGTGCTCTTATCAGTCCAGTTCCATTGGACACGCAACAAAGTTGAATAGAATTGAGAACTGTCCTACAAACCCAACAGCTTCAGGCACAGATAAGTGTAGCTTCAGGAGGCGGCATAAGTCAAAATTGTTTGTGCTTAAGATGTGGTAGATGATAAGTAGCAGCATATTGGAATTAGAATGGAGTCAAGACGCACAACACACATTCCGATTCTGATTTAGAGCTGATGTAGGCACTACAACGATTTTGTAATTACGAGTGCGGCACATACCGATAAGAGTTCATTCACAGATGTCTATAAAACATTCATTCGTATAAGTAGTGTATTTATTTCTGTATACATAACTTTGTGGTTATAAGTTTGTTTTTCGTGTTCTTTTTTTCAATGGGTATTAAAGTTATGTTTTTAAAACTTGTATGAAATCATTTCCGAATCTCTATTCATTCTCATTTTATCAGTGGGCATACAAAACAGCTATACAACTCTTTTTCTTGTTCTAATTGCTTATTTTGGGCGCTGTTCAATTTCAGTTTCATTTGGGCGCACAAAAAGCACAAAAAAGTAGACAGCGGCAGACTGGCAAATAAATAAATAACCAAGGAACCAAACAAAACGTTAATTTACCAAGCATACAAGCGCGCAGTATTATACTGGGATGTGTTTGTTTATGAATTGGTATGGGTAAACAAAAGAAAAAAAATTAAAAAAATCTAATAACCGAAATGATGGAGTTAGAAATACCCTTTTTAATAAAGCTTTTTAGTAGGTTTTATTTTTTGCTGTAAAGGGACATTTGCTCTTTAAATAAACTCTGTAAAAACCCCTCTTTCATAACAAATCTTATTTTCCTTACCAAATTTTTGGTAAGAAATTATCAGAATGAAGCAGCAATGGAGCCAAAAGGCAATGTTCTTCAAATTTGTATCTGCGTGTTTGTGTGTGTGTGTTTGTACGTATTGTCTGTAGATATTCGACAAGTTCATTAAAATTGCTCTCATGCATGTTTTCTTAGCTTTGCCATGTTTATACTTTTTTCGATTCCATTAAAGCGCGATGCTTATTGACCACACATCCTCAGCTGTTGGAACTGTATTTTTCACTTATGGACAACATGTGTCAGTGTGCAACCCCAAAAACAAAACTAAAATGAGATCAGCACATGCGGCGGCAAACTAATTTTAGACTTGAACTAAGTCCTGCCCACGGCACAACTGCATTAAATGCATGTATGTACACATAAATGCCTGATAGAAAAAGATCTTTGTTAGATCCAAGCTTAGCTCATATTTTAATTAGCAGCAACCTCGTTGAGTGACAATTTGCTTAGCAATGCAATTTTATGAACACATGCATAAATAATGTGCGAAGATGGTTTGATGAGTACAGGAATGGGGATTATGTCACATACAGTTAAGTTAAAGAATTGCTTAAGCCACCCTCGCAGATATGTACATTCATGTGTATGTAAGTTCGTTTGTGCATGTGCAAGGCAAGGCATTCTCAAATGGATTCGGGTTTAAGGCATCATATTACAATTCGTATGTAATTCAAAAGAATTTATGTGCTTTACAATGTAAACTTTTTACTGTGACAGAGTTAAATAATTTTGTTTGTGAATAAAAAGTCACAGGCTAGCGATAATAAAACATTGCAGTAGCAAGAACAAAAACAACAACAACTGTAAACAAGAGCAACAGCGGATGCAGAAAAGTATGTAAAAAGAAGAAGTAGCAGTAACAACAAACGGGACAAAACAGATAAACGCAGGCAGCAACAACACAAATATGTACAACAACAGCTGCGTACTTGAATCGACCGCACAACTTAAGTTTTGAAGTAAATATCTTAAGCACAAATAGAAATTGAATAAAGAATAATTTGGATAGTTTAATTTGTTAGTTTTCTTACCACGGCGTGTTACAACAAATTTTAACTCCTACTACTCCTCGCTGTTTTAATACAACAACGTTTTCTGTTATACACAAAAACAATAAACTCTCAGCACTGCACTGTTGTTGTTGGCTTTGCCGCAGCAAACACTTTACGACTTCTTTTTTTAAACTTAAAGGGAGCGTGCACACATACACATGTTCACATTCATAAATAAACAGCGCAACGCACAGAAGATATTTTCCAAGACAATCAGAGGACGGCGAAAAGAAAACCCGACATTGCCGAAAACCCGTCCGTTCACCAAAGATCCACACTCGGTACTGAGTTTTGTGAGTTAAATTGTGTCTGAATTTCAGACCATGGTTGAGAGAGCTAAATAAAGAGCGATCATATGAATAAGAGAAGGCAGATGAAGTCATAGAGCACCATATGCACTCTACAATCTTTTCATTGTACCTGCTGGGATTGTGTGCTGCCATTAGCTAGTTTATTGCTTGAAAACATTAATTTGTACCTAAATAAATATAATAGAAGTTAGCTTTATGGACAAAATGTAACAGCTTAATACACATATACAATTTTTTATATAAACCAAACAAGCCCAAATTCAGCAACAAGTGAGCCCAATAAAATGGGTGTGAGTGCGAGGGAGTAAGGGTTTTTCAACTGCGGAATATACCTGCAAATGATTTGTGGATTTCTTTTGGACTTAAAGTTAACATTCAGGTTAAATTAAGTTTGGCAATGATATTCACACAGTCAAAAATTTCGATTACTCTTAAATTTCTATTTAGCGTTATAAACTCTAAATTCAAATTTAACAGACGCAGCTCAGTAGGCAAATGATTGGCAACGCTGTTGAATGAATGTTGGCAACGCGATGTTTTATTTATGCAGCCCTGCCGTATGCAGAGAACCGTAGAGTAAGATAGAAAGAGAGGGGACAGAGCGTTCAAATTGGACTTCTTGGTATTGGTAAACTTGATAGCGTAAACTTGGCGTTTGTGGGCGCATAGGGTATAGGCAGTGCTCACACAAACACAAAACGAAGGAGAGCACAAAGTGCAACGGAAAAAGCGCCAACGCCGCAACGACGAGTTGTTAGTTCACTATTGGAGCTCTTACAGAGCAGTCGATCGTACGCGAACTCGGAATTCTGTCAACTTTAGTGAGATCGTTACGATTTTAAAAACATACAGAAATAGGAAAAAGAAACAAAGCCAAACGAAAAAGCAGCACGCACCAAAAAAAAGTTGTTAACTGGCCAGTTATGCTTTAATTTTACATCTGCCATATTTGTCATTAAAATTTATTGTGAAAAACATTCGAAAAAAAAACAAAAATAAAAAAGAAACTAACTGCTCAGTGTCGTGTTATGCAGAGTAAATCTTGCGACACGTCTAAATTTCTAGTTCCATGGTGTGTGCACTGCTGCTGATGCCCCAAACTGTTTTTGTTGTTGTGCATACCTTTGCACAAACACCCAAGAATATTTAGGTGAGTCGAAAGCTATGTGCATACGTACCTGCCCGAACGGTCAGTTCCGGCCTCCCGCCCACCTCCCAGCTAATAATACCACAGAAACAGTCCAGCAAACAAGTATGCCCCAATAATTGATTACGCAGCACACATAGCACCTAAACGCGACGTCTTCTTCGACATTTCGCGTTTTAGTTTCATTTTGTTGGGTTTGAAGAAAAATGCGTTGGTTGCTTTTATTAATACAACACTAACACACACATACACGCGCACACCAATATATACGAACAAGTGTAAATGAAGTAGAGAGCTAGTGTTGCCTATTTAGCTTTTTTCCTAATTTAAAGTTTACTTGTGAGAACGCGTATTGTTGAGTAAAGTTTAAAAAGAGCTTTACGCGCAAATTTAGGAGTCTCTATTTACAAAAATTGTTTGTGTTTTGTTAACTTTTAGCTAGATAAAGGTAGCTTTATTTATTTTTCGCCAAAAACTAGCTTAGTTATTCTGCCTACGTTTGCAACACACAAAAGAGCAGCACTGTCGAGAGCAAAGTCGCATCAGCTTTTGAGCGCGCGAGAGAAAGAGCGTACGGCATGCGCATTGTTGCGTTATGGGGGAAGAGTGGAGCAATTGGTGGAGCTGTTGCTGTTATGGCTGTAGTTGTGAATTGCTTTCTGTTTTGTGCGCGGCAAAATCTCTGCTGCGGCCGCTGCGTTCGTTTCTAAAAAAAACTGGCAACTAACTTTGAATCGCAGCCCAACGAACATCGCCATTCATTTAACGTTGACAACAGAGAATGGCTTTTGACTTTGTTGTTGTTCTTAGCTATTGTTGTGAGTTGGTGACGTCATTTGGCAGTAAATTATTTAAAAAACTAGTTTTAAATGCTTTACTGTTCACAGATGTAACTTAAAAAAAACAAACTAAAACCAACGCAATTGGACACTCGTTTTTTTTCTTTTCTATTTGCCTCACCCCTTTTAATGTTTGCTCGCTGCACCGATAAGCGGTACATATGTGTATGTGTGTGTGTGTGTGTATATTAATGATTGTTTTTGGTGGCTTTGTTGTCGTCACGTGGAATGCTCAAACAATTATATGTATGTGTTTGTTTTGGCGCGTTAGCATTCCATTCTGTTGTGAACTTCTTTTAAAGGAACAGTTGTGAGAGAAGCTTTTTTTTTGTAGTGCTCCAAATTGTTTGATATGACAAGCAAAATACTGCTTACCAAAGCAGGTAACACTTTTACGGAACATACATACAAACAAACCTACATATACATATGTATGTGTAGTTGGCAATAAGCAATTATAGCAATGAATTTCGTTTTTATTGCAGTGGTTACTCAGCAAACAGCATTTAAATTCTCATTAGAAATACGCACATACAAAACTCTGTTACATTTATGAGTTTACCGTTGCCTGAGAGAGTGGGCAAGTATACCTGTGTACACTCTCTCAGGGAACGGCTAACGGTAAACTCATAAATTTAACGGAGTTTTGTATGTGCGTATCAATAGAAACACTCTTTATTCATAATTTTCTGTTCTGATATTTCGAGACTGAAGAATAAATAATTAATATAATAACCCTTACTATTTTTAGTTCTTCACATCAGATTATAGACCTAAAAGGTTGCATGCCACTACAGTTAATTCATTTTCGTATTTCAAACACTTGTTCTTTCATTTCGTTTCGTTTCGTTCCTTGTAGTACATAATGCACGTCAATACTTTTTCCACACCTGTGCCTTAAAAATCTCACATTGATTGCAATCTATCTTTAGCTTTCTGCCACTCTGCTTTAGGCAGGCATGAGCCTTATAAAATGCACCATATACATACATATGTCTTGACTTTTCAACTTTAAAATCCGGAAAAGGAAATGTAGGTCCCTTCGACGAAAAATACTCTAACAACACGCCAACTGCTCTTTAGTCGCTTTGGACTGAAGCAAAAGGTTAAAAATTTGCATAAAATCGAATATTATGAATGTGTTGTGTTGCTTTTAATACATTCTCATACATTAAACAACACAACACAGCACATGTGTGTGTGTGTGTGTTCGACACACATTCCCTGACATGGCAGGGCAACATCATAAACTTTGGGCGCTCACAAAGCCCAATACCCAAGAGCCTTGTTTAAAGGGCCTCAAAAAGCACTTAACTAGTTGCCCAAGTTCTCTTTCTCTCTCTTTCTTTCTTGCTTTGTTGGTACGTCAAGAACCTGTACCCAAACAATCAGAAAATAAATGTATAGTTAGTATTTGCTTAGAAATACTTAAACTGGCCTCAAATATGTGTCAGCTGGAGCTGTATAAAACTGTTACTCCTTCCTAACCCAGAAAAAAATGGGAAAATATAAAAAGTATGGAAAAACTATTTTTGTTTTTATAAAACATAAAGATTTATATTAAAAAAAGATGTAAAATCTCATTAAAACAAATTTTGCACCTTTAAGAAAGTGTATGTGAAAGTCGCTGCCAACTTTATGGCCGCAATTTTTATTGTCCCTTAGTTTGTTTATTAGGATGCGGATGTCAGCAAATGACTGACTGTCTGACGTGTGCATACTGTCTCGCCTATATGCAAACGTACATATATCAATAAATATATCCATATGCTACGTGCCATAGACGAGAAGAATAAGTGGGGCAAGTGTGGAAAAAAATGCGGCATGAACGCAGTCTTATTGTCCTATTGGCTGCTAAGGAGGCCAAATCGCATAAATTGAACAAAAACATGTTTTCCTAGATACTTTATGACTATCTATATATATATTTATATTGAGAAACCTTTAGAGGAAAATGCCATTTACTTTTGCCAATTAAGGCAAAGTCAGTTGGGTGGGCGAAATAGAAAAACAAAACATAAATAAAATTGCGAAGCAAGGTGAATAGAATAACGCGTGGGTTGCCCCAAGCTACTATGATCATATCGCCACAAATGGAGCTCTTACTGAACGCTCATATCTTGTTTGCTAAAGATAGCTGAAGTTATTTAAAGATTACATTATGAATTGTAAGCAAATTTCAACATCTTCTCTTTATTTTTTTGCAGTTACAATAAACTAAAACATGATGCTGGAGGAAGACAACTCGGATATGTTGGTTTGTGCCACAGAAATTCAAGAAGGTGAATAGAATTTTTAAACTCGAATAGGAACTAAAAATTTTAATACTTTTGATTGCACTTTTAGATCGTTTGTACTTTGTGGTTTTCAAGAAGAATATCAAGCCAAAGAATACGATCAATACCCATTATTTGAACATCGATGATGAGTTTGTCTATGAGAATTTTTACAACGATTTTGGGCCACTCAATTTATGCATACTGTATCGCTACTGCATGAAGCTCAACACCAAACTGAGTGCCAAGAGTCACGCGAACAAGAAAATCGTGCACTACACCTCCATGAATCCGGCCAAGCGTCTAAATGCGGCCTACTTGATTGGTTCGTATGCAGTAAGTTTAACCTTTCCCTCGTTCATACATATCTCTTGCACCGCCCATAACGGAAATTGGATTTGCTTTCTTGCTTTTTTTTTTTGTATTAAACAAAAGTAGTAATTTTTAAAGAAATTTAAAGATAGAAAATACTTTTTAATGGGATAAGGAACGGAACAGGAACAGTTGTTCAATGAATTAATCACAAACGAATTATTTAAACTTATTGATTTTTTGGTAATTTTGTAGGTTATCAATAAGCTAAAAGGTGTTTAGAAAAGAAAAAGGTCATATACAAAATTTCCTTAATATTAAAAGAGAGGTTAAAAGAGCTAATAGTTATTTAATCTATGTTATAAAGTTTACTTGCAACATTTAATAGACTTTTTCAATGTATATTTAGTTAACTATGATAATTTGGTACAAAAACTTTTTAGCTTACCCGTTTTTTTTATCCTTTCTAGATAATCTACCTGAACAAAACGCCCGAGGAGGCCTACAGATTGCTTGCCTCTGGTGATATACCAGCGTATACACGTTTCTGTGATGCCAGCTATGGACCCAGCAACTTTAAGATCTCGCTACTCGACTGCTTCCAGGCCATACATAAGGGTTTGCAATCGGGCTTCTTTAACTTCAATGACTTTGATGCCGAGGAGTACGAGTACTTTGAGCGTGTGGAGAACGGTGATTTCAATTGGATTGTGCCGCAAAAGTTTATAGCGTTCTGTGGACCGCATCAGAAGTCGAAAACGTTGCCCAACGGCTATCCATGCCATGCGCCCGAACGTTACTTTAGCTATTTTCGGGACAACAATGTGACGACTGTGATTCGCTTGAATGCCAAGGTCTATCATGCTTCGTCCTTTGAGAATGCTGGCTTCGATCACAAGGATCTGTTCTTTATTGACGGCAGCACGCCCAGCGATGCCATACTCAAAAAGTTTCTGTCCATTTGCGAGACGACCAAAGGCGCCATTGCGGTGCATTGCAAGGCAGGCTTGGGACGCACTGGCAGCCTCATCGGAGCCTACATGATGAAGCATTATGGCTTTAGTGCATTGGAGGCCATTGCCTGGCTGCGATTGTGTCGACCCGGCTCGGTGATTGGTCATCAGCAGCAGTGGATGGAGGAGTAAGTAAATGTTTCACTTCTTTAATAAAAACACTTTTCTTATCTCTTATCTTTTGTTTATGCAGCAAGCAGGCTTGGCTTTGGTCCGAGGGTGAACGAATGCGTCGTCGCAGCTTGCCGACAGTGTTGAAACACAAATATGGCATCTACAGCATTGAGCTGAAAAGAAAAATGGCCGAGAATGATTTGATGCAGCAGCAGCAGACAACAACAACAAAAACAGCAATACAACCGGATCCATTTGAGAATGTTGATTTGCTGTTGACGCGTGTCAAGGGCATCTCGCAGCGTGTGGACACAATGCATTTGCATGATCAGGACACGTTGGATGCCACCGACGAAGAGCTATCCGAACAGCAGCTGGAACTGCAAGAACAGGAACTGCTGCACTATCAATCCACAGACGAAACCAATTGCAATGTCAGTGACAACGATACGGATACAGCCAGTGCTGCAGCGGAGCACTGCAGTGCATTGCCGCCATCCACCTACACAATAACAACGCGTCGCCGCAAATCGCCATCGAGCGCCAACAAGCCAACGGTAATTGCCAATTCACTGCGGCGTCTTGTCAATCCCAATGCTGCACGCAATGCTGGACATAGCAGTGGTCAAGCGGCCAGCAGCAGCCAAGATCCAGCTGGCAGCTGCACGGAAAAGAAGCTGCGTAAGCCAAGCGCCAATGTTTTTGAAGCGGCTCGTCATACGATTGCCTCCTCGGTGCGCATGACCCAAACGGCGCTGGAGAAGAAACAAACGCAAACGCAGGGCGATAAACTTAATCAAATCAAGGCTTTGCGGCGTCATCATTCACGCTCTGTGAACAGCAACAAGTGAGTTTTATTGTACTTAACTGCATTTGTACTTATAGTAATGCATTTTTTTCATAGCGACGCTGATGTTAATTTGCGGCATACACGCGCCCGTTCTCAGCCATTTCGCAATAATAATAATTTGGTAAATGCCAACGCCACGTTGACCGTTAAGGGTGGCAGCTGTTTGGGCGTGAGTGCAGTTACAACAACAACAACGACAACGACAGCACCATCAACATCACATAACCTTAATAACAACAACAACTATCATAACTGTAACAATAATAGCACTAACAACAACAGCAGCAACAACAATGCGGCTAGTCGCACGCGCAGCTTGGCCATCTACAGTAAAAGGTAAGTGCCGTAAAAGACACAAACCCCAACAACGCCCCACACCAACACGGTCACACTTCCCAGTTACTGTTATATCCAATTTTGATTTCGAATTTGTGCGGCGACTGTTTTTACTGTATTCTCGTTTTGTACTCCCAACCTTTCGCTTTGCACCTATTTTGCCATTTGTGTATACATATATGTTAAGTATACAGGTTTTATATAGTTTTTAGTAATTATTTTTAGCATACTTGTAATTTTCTACCCGCTAACCTTAATTTGCACATATTTAACAAAAGCTGTTTGAATCATAGCTGCCACCTTTTGTATGCCTAGCATTTGATTTAATGCTGTACCAATTTTGGTACATTTGTACCTAATATGGCAATTGTGACTCAAACAGCTAAACGATAAAATTAAATACTAATATTAGCAATTAATTTTATTTCGTTTGTATTGTATTTTGCGGATGTACTTACATTTTCTATTATTTAGTCTTACAATCTTGTTTGTGCATGCAAAAAATTTAAATTAATAAAAAAAAAAACGAAAACAATATTCCAAATTTGAGCTTGCTATTTTCCCTTTTTGTTTGTCTTATTTGGCCAGTATTTTTGTTATTGTTGTATGAACATTGTCTGTGCTTGTTTTGGTTTCCTGAGCCTCTACTCTACATCTTAAGACAACCATCTATCTATCTCTCTCTCTTGTCTCTCGGCTGCTTTCGGCTGTGGCCACACAATTTTTCGCTCCTACATCCCCGCTACGTACACACATAATTGATAGAATGGAACTGAAGCATCTGCGCAAAGCGGAGCAACATCAACACGAACCTTCGTCGCCAGTTTCCGTACAACTTAAAACCTATGCAACGATCAATGAAAGCAAAATACCCATCAATGTGGCGGGCGGCATTGGCGGGATTGGTGGTGCCGGCAGCTCGGCAACAATACCGCCGGTGCGTAGCAGCGTTACTCGGAGCTCGCATCATCATATGACGCTCCGGGGTCGCTCCCGCATACGTTATCCCAGGCCGGGTGAACAGCCAACGGCGGCAATCCAGCCTTGCACGATGGCCACGGCGCGTTATTATCGTGATGTATCTGCGATACCGCAAAATGGTTCGTCGTCGTCGTCGCTGGCAAATGCTTTGGGCGGTGCCGGGGCGCTTTGCTATAGCATTGCAACGCGTTCCACATCCGCAACGCTTGACCTCAACTCGAATCCGCTGCCAGCTGTCAGTGCACCAACAACAACAACAACAACAACATCATCCAAGTCAAAAATACCCAATTTGAACAACAACAATAATCACAACTGCAATTTGAGTAATACGCATTCTTCTACACCTCCTCCCCTAGACACAAGCCGGCTTAGCATGATGATGGGCAATGAACATCAGCAACATCAGCAGCAGCAGGACAGCTATAACCTGGTTGTCAGCAAGCGGAACAAGCGTTCACTTAGCTCCACACGCATCGAGCAGGATAAATGCGATGAGTACAATACGAAGCTGTTGCGCAAAACGAGCGTTGTTGCCGCCACAGCGGCGGCAGCAGCAGCAGCTGCCTACAAACCGAACAACAATAACAAATATACAACAACAACTAGCAGTTTGGGAGGCGGCAGTTTGCGGTTATCGCGTCGAATCTTTGCCGAGCATTCAGCTTCATCGGCCTCCACATCAGCCTCAAATTCTGGTATACCAACACCAACGGCACCGCCCTTAATATCCTGGCAACATTCGACACGTGGCGCCAATCGTCTATCGTCGGAACGCGACCAACAACAGCATCAGCAGCAGCAGCAGCATCTCAAGCTACGCAAAAAGATCAGCTACTAGGATGAAGGGAATCAATGCGAATTGGTATTGTTGCTCTTTAAAAAACATATTGTAAAGCAAAATTCGATTAGTAACTATATAGTAAAATTTACAAGAGGTTCCAAAAATTGTGAACTGGGCATTATTTGTTTTTTTGTTTTTGTGTATGAAAAACGAAACTGCAATACTTAAAATATTCAATAATTAGTTGCCTTTAATAACTGTGAATTCGTTATTGCCTTGGCGGTAGTCAAACTTTTCATTATTACTTCGAATAAGTTTAAACTTAGTTAAATTGAAAAAATCGTTGATTTTCTTTCTTTTATAAGTATTAACTATAAGGTTTTAGTTGTAGGGAAAGTTGAGAACTTTTGCAGTTTTGTTTCTTATGCCACCAATTGTTGTACCAATGTTAACAAAAGTACTATATGATGACCTTAATAGAGCTCTTGCTTTTATAAACTATATATATATATATAAACATGGATGTATTTTTATTACACAACTAATCGTTGGACAATGTACGTACTATAAGAATTATTTCATTATTGTAAATACCAAATTTATTTAGTTTTAAGTATTAGTTGAAATATATATAAATATGAGAATGTATGCAATACCATAAACAGAAACAGTCTAAACTAACATGGTCTGCAAGAAGTTATTAACTTGCTGGAAAACCTCGCTCTCAAAACCCATGAAACAAGCATCATAGCCGCATTGAAGTTCAATCATTAATATGGGTTCGTCAGATGTTGAATTCACTGTAGTTAGGCGCAGGGTCAGCTTGAGGGCGCCAAGAACATCCCTGAGTTGTTTTTCGGGCGAAACAAGTTCTTTCGATGCGAAAACTTCAAAAGCCGCCTCCTTCAAATCTACATGCAACTTTTTGAAAAAGTTATGCCGAAATGGTAAATCAAATACTTTCTTTATTGCGTCGGCGAAAGTCAGTTCACGATATATTTGAAACTTGGCACGTAGCTCGGCTTCCTCAGCCTCTCTGCAGATGTCCAGCTGTGCGGCTTCCATCTTGGCGATTGACAAGTATTTCTCCTTGTCCGATATGGCTGCACCCTTTGCGAAAGCGCTCAGCATTCGAAGCGCAGAGTGCTGGCATGCATCCGTCTTGTTTTGCGACATGCCGTAACACTTGATGTTTCCCACCTTGCAAGTGGCAACGTATTCAGTCGTTCCGGCTAGCTTGTCCACTTTAATGCTTGGAGCTGGCAAATCGTTTTCTATGCAATAATCGTGCAGTTCCTGTATCGTGTTGTCTCCTACACTGGCCAACACATGTTTAATGCAGGTGAAACTAAAATTGTTGCCATTTTTACAACCGTCCGATTCACCATCGATTGTAGTTTTCTTTTTAGAGTAGCGACGTTTTCCTCTACCAGATCGAACTGTAAATTATACGATTCAGTCTTCTTGCTGTTATAAGTATATTTGGTTATAACTTACCATTTTGAAATGGTTTGATGTAACTTGAAATATGTTTGTCGACACATCCATCGTATTTGGATTCGACCAAAGCGCAAGACTCTTGCAGTGCGTTACCAATCTTATCTTCTGGCATTTTTAGTTCAATCGACGTTCTGCTTTGTATTGTCTTTGTGGAAATGTTTTAGTTTTTTGTGTAGTTAGTTTGACAACCCTTAAGAACTTCTAGAATACTGACATATTTGAAGTTTAATGCTTCAATTAACAAAAGCTTCTTGCTATGAGTTTAAGAGTTAAGACAGATTTTTTTATTTCACTTTTGACTGTTTTATTTTAATTAATAAGCGTAATCGAAAACATAATTATATATACAGTAATTATAAGTTGGTTGTAAATTGTTTGAGAAACAAACAAAAAAGATTCTGAAACATATTATAAAAGTTAACCAAGAGTCTAGCGCATAAATAAATAAGCAGGTGCTCAAATGCAGTTCTCCCCCTTTTTTAAGCTTCAAAGCAAAGTCTATCTTAACATATTACGAAAATAGGCAAGCATTTGCTCGTAAATTTCGGTCTCCAAACCCACGAAGCAGGCATCATAGTCACAATTCAGTTCGACCAATATAATCGGTTGTAAGGATGTTGAATTGAGTGTTGTTATTTTTGGTGTCAGTTTAAGTGCATCCAGGACAGCCATAAGTTGTGCCTTACATGAGACGTACTCTTGAGAGTTTAGTATTTCAAAAGCGGCATCCTTAAGATTTTTATAATAGGTTTTAAAATAGTTGTGCCGATCACACAGCTTCACTGACAAGTTTTCATTGCCGCCGGAATCGGTTAGTTCACGATAGGTTTTGAACTTGCGACGACGCTCAACCTCTACATCCTCAAACGTGCAGTCCATGTCACTTGAACTTTGCGGTTTGGCGCTTACCAACTGACTCTCCCGGTTAGTAATATCTGAACTATCCGTTATGACGTACAGCATCTCAATTGCGGCGCGCTGGCGTGCATCTTTCTTTTTGTCTGATTTGCCGTAACGCTTAATGGACGCCACCGAGCAGCAGGCGACAAACTCGGGAGCACTTGGCATGCCACTTTGCTGGACTATCTCAATTGTGGGCAGCGGCATTTCGTTACGTACACAATAATCACGCAGTTCCTTTAGCATGTCGCGATTCAAGTTGGTCAACTCCTCTGCCACTTTGCCGAGATTAATGCTGTCGCTGCTATCGGCACCTGCGGCTTCATCAGCCACGAGCCCAAGGTTTGCCATGCCCGGCAATTTCTTGAGCCTGCGCATTATGTTGCTGGCAGCCAAGTGTTTGGCATCGCGCTTGGATCGCCCTGATAACAAAATTATTAATTAATTAGTAGTTCAATACACACTCTCAGATTTTTATTGACATTAAATCGGCCGGGGCAAAGTGTATCACATACAAAGAGGGAAAGCCCCGAAAACAATATGTAGTCACTTGTTTATGTGCCCAACAGCGTGGGTTTGTCTATGTAATTACTGTTGGATTGCAACTTCCCATTTGATTACAAACACTTTCGGCACATTCTTACCATTTCCATAAGCTTCGGTATCCATGAGAACAACTTTGCAAATATAGCCGCCGTCTTCGCCGTCAATATAATCATAAACAGGGTTGCCCGTTTTGGCTTGGGAGCAGAACTCCTGAAGTGCCGAAACAGACGATTTGTTTTCCGTTGCCATTGGTTGTTACCAATCAAGTGAGCTGGATTTACTATCCCTGAGATAATTTTATTCCAGTTTATTAAAATATTTCGCGAATATTGGATAGGGTGGGCGTTTTGCGAAGACAATATTTTACAACATATGGCTTTAGTGCTAGACTTTAAAACGCACAGTGTTGCCCCATGTTGCCACTTAATTTCCAATTATATTTGGAATTGAATAATTACATATTTTACAGGAATTATCATTGAAGTATCAAAATAATCGGCATATTATTTATATATCATTATTATTTAATAGAATCTATGCACCAACGCATACACGTCATGTCAACAAGAGTGGCAACGCCATCGAGTAAAAAAGCAACCCTGGCTTGCTTGTGTTAAAACAAGTGTTGCTTGTGTGTGTGTGTGCGTGCTCAGACGAAGGGACTTTGATTATTTATTTTGCTTAGCTCGGCTCTGGACGAAAATTCGTTTCATAATCAACAGTTCTCAATTTACGGATGCAAAGCACACTGACAGCTTCGTTTTTGGAACAAACCAATACATATTGACATTTAAATTATTGTTGTGAAAGAAATTCGAGCGAAGGGGGGAAAAAGTGACCGTGGAAATCTCTCTATACAGCTACACAATTGGGGTACATTGCGAACGCTGACGAACACTTGTCGATTGTTCGCTGCCAGTGTTCTTCGCATTTCGTATTTGAGTTTGTGTGTGCAGCAATTAGCAACGTCGCAGAAAGTGCCCACTGGAAAATAAGGAGGTGGTGAGGAGGGTGAGGGTTAACTATGGATGATACCAGCACAGCCACAACGCCGTCGCCGTCGTCAGCGTCAGCGGCCACAGCTGCTGGCTACGATGCTGCTCATGACAAAACAAACGCTGGCGTCGCTGCCGCCGTTGCGACAACTAACAGCAGCAGCAGCATTAGACTCTTAATTAAATCATCGAATCAGCAATATGACGATATGAACATTGAGAGCGATCTGTGTTGGACAGTGCAGCGACTTAAGAAGCAGCTATCCTTGGTATATCCCAGCAAGCCGGTAAGTACACACACAGACACACACATGCACACAATTTTTTTTTTTTGGATTTTTCATTGACGTCAACGCTTGTCTTATCAGCTGTCCACTCTTTAAATATTTGTTGTTGTTGTTGTTTGACTGTGCTGTGCAAAGTGTTTGTCAGTTTTGGCATTTGCGTCTTAAATTGCCATTGAAGACCACGTCATGCATTGTCAAGTTTGCATAAACAAAACTTTTGATAAGACCAGCTCATTAATACATACTTAATGTACATATTTAAAAATAAGTTTTTGTTTGAAATTTAACAACCTTATGCTCGCATTTGAAAGTGCTGGAAATTTTTAGTGAATTAGCAGAATTTTTTGTAGCTTATTCTGTTCAAACTTTTTAATCCTTTCGGTTTCTAACAGGAAATTGCTGATCAAAAGCTTATCTATTCGGGCAAATTGCTGGACGATGCCCAGAAGCTGTCGGAGGTAATACGCAGCTACAAGGATGTCTACCAGCAGCATCACATCTTTCATTTGGTTTGTGCCAGCAAGATTGTAAACAAGGCACCGCTTAAAGCGACAACGCCGGCAAAGGACAACGCTTCCCAGACACGTCTGGACACAAATACCAATGATAGCGAGCTAAGGCAGCGTCATGTTGGCGACGCTGCGGCCCCCTCGGCCCAGATTCCTTATCAACAGCCACCACTGCCGATGACACAACCACAAATGGCCACGTATCCCTGGATGCAATTGCCAATTCCGGCTCATCTTGCGTTGCCAGCACCAGCAACATCTGCAGCTTCACACTTGGCTTACCAGCAGCAACAACAGGCGCTTATGTATAATGCCTGGATGCAACAGTGGTATGCAGCTTACATGCAACAGATGATGCAACGGTATGTGCTTGAATATTAGAAAATAATAATAATAGTAAAAACTAACTAATTTCCCATTGATTTTGCAGCACAAGTGGCTCTGATAACGCCACGCCAGCACCAATGCTGCATCCTTTATTGCAAAATTTGCCTGTGATTCCCAACAATATGGGTGTGCCACTTGTGGGACATCCCCCCGTGGCAGTGCCAGTTGCAGCTAATGTTGGCGCTGTAGCCGTACAGGCAAACGAGGTAGCCGTTGCCCAGCAACCAGGTGGACGTCAAGTGGACGTTCCCAACTTTCCCATCGTACAAGAGGAGCCGGAAATGCGTGACTGGCTGGACAGCTTGTTTAGCTTCACCCGTTTGGCATTCTTTGTCACTGTTTTGTATTTCAATTCGTCGCCATTGCGTTGCGTGCTCGTTGTGCTTATTGCCAGCGTTATTTATCTGTGAGTAGTTTAATTTATATGCTTTGATGTTATCATAATATTTTTTTTTTTCATTTTTAATAGCTATCACGTTGGCGTTTTGCGTCGTCGCGAGCGCAATAACAACAACATAAATCGCAACAACAATGCTGGCATTGATAATGCCGAATTTGCGGCCGTACAACAAATTCAACGCATGATGGCCGCTGCCATGGAACACGACGATGATCCGCAGGCAGCCGACGAGCCAGAACCAATTGGTGAACCAAATGATGACGCTGAACCTGCAGCTGTTGATGCAGCAGCACCTCCAGCTGCTGTTGTTGTTGAGGCCGCTGCAGCTGCTGCTGCTGTCGATGCTGCCCCACCTGTGGCTGTTGCTGGTGTAGTGCCCAGCGCTGGTTTGAATGAAGCTGATGCCGCTGTCGTTGCCGCCGAGGCTATTGCCGTTGATCCAGCGAATGCCAATAACTCTGTGCTTTCCGTCGTGCGCACCTTTGTTGTTACGTTCTTCACATCGCTGCTGCCTGAGGCGCCGGCGCTATAAATTGTTTTTTTAGATATATTGCTCTTGTGGCCTATGGAACAATCAGTTTGTTTGTTTCGCAATACAATTTCTTTCAAACACACACACACACACACATACATACCAAAATATTTAATGCATACCTGAATAATGTTTGCAATATCTGTTCTTCTACCTATGTATTCAATTTATGTGTGTCTACATATATATATATATATATAAATATAAATATATATATATATATAAAAATATCTCGCCTGGGTCGCGCGCCCTGCAGCCTATACATATATCACCTTACCACCAACACCCCCCCCTTACACCTCCCGTAGCCTTAAATAATTATTAGCGATAAGGATTTGTTTTTTTCGATGTGAACGCTAACTGAACTAAACAACACGTGCTAGTGTCTGACGTTGAACTATGAAATGAATGAATTGCAATTATAAATAAAATGAAAAATATGCTTTAACACCAAACTCATGCCAAATGCTCTTATCTCGATTCACGTGCGGAATAACTCTTAGTGGAATTTTTTTTTTTTTTTTTTTTGAACGGAAATTTTTTTGCTCTTTTCACTTTCACTCAGTGTAAGTACAATACAACAATCATAAAAGTGCTCTCTTTTAAAATAAGCCTGTTATTTCTTTATTAGGTTTATTACAACGCTTACTCGGCCCCCGAGACGAAGATCTGAGTCGTCGTGTGTCCGCTTATCGCGCGTGTCCGTCCGATAGTCGGGCTCTCCCTGCCTGCCGGCCTGCTGTTGCTGCTGATAGGGGCGCGTCGTCGTCTTTGCTCGAAGTTAGAACGCTGCGAGTGCTCAGAGCTGACGGATGTTGCATCGGCTTCAGCATTAAAATCATAAATATTTATTGTTTTTCTTTTCTGTCTTATATAATTGCCATACTCGCGACTTCATCTTCCTATCTCTGCGAGTACTCGGCATAATCAGCAAAGTGTGTGGATTGGCAAACAAATCCAAGAACATGTTTCGGTTGCTTCAACAACAGCGCGCAATTATTGCGCCTGCGCTCACTCGACACCGACACGTAAGTGCACATCAATTGCTGTCTTTCTGCCGATTAACTCACTTTACGGTTTTGCTTTGTTTTTAGAGTCGTGTTATTGCCATAAGACGCGAGGATCAATCGGTCTGGGAGCGTCGTGCACCGTTTGGACCCACCCATGTCAAAAAGCTGGTGAAACAAGGTGTGAAGGTCATTGTCCAGCCCTCCAATCGACGCGCCTATCCCATGCAGGTGAGTTGATCTCATCAATAAAAATATATACAGCTTATACATATAGTATATATATATATATAAGTATATGTGGATTGCATCGTAAAAACTATGGTAGATAAGCTGCTGTTGAGGGTTCTAAATTTGGCAACTGTGTGTGTTGGCCTTGATAACAGTCGAAAAACTCAAAACAACTAAAAAACAAATCGTAATTTCTTGTTATCTTGTTTAAAATTGTTTTTGTTTTTGCCTAAGTTAACTAATTTTCCTAACATATAAAACACAATTGAAAAAAAGCAAAAATATTTGATTAGCTTGACATTGATTTCAGACAATATTCGTTTTATTTATAAGACGGTTCATTAACCCTAAAAGTAACTATTTTGTTTGGTGAAAAAAAAACAACTTCTCTCAAATTAATTATTTTGAAAAAAAGAAGAGTATTATGCATTCGTTCTTACTTTCTACTGCTAAAAATAACCATATGCCCTGTCTTTCTGTGTTATGTTGTGTTGATCATAAATACTCCGTCAAGATTGCGGGTTAGGTAACTGATAATTTTCGGGTAAATTTTAAGCATAAAAAATCAACGAATTCTTATTTTATTTTAGTAATTTTGAAAAAGATAAGATTAGGTTACTGAACAATATGTGTGATTGTAGAAAATGCTTGGAAACAAGTCAAATTAAACCAATAATAAATTATTATTCCTGTTCCCTTTAAATCTCATCCAGGCGTACATGCAAGCTGGCGCTTTGATTCAGGAAGATATAAGCGATGCTTCGGTTATCTTTGGAGTCAAGCAGGTGCCAATTGATGCACTTATTCCATGCAAAACCTATTGCTTCTTCTCGCATACGATCAAGGCGCAGGAGTCCAATATGCCCCTGCTGGATGCCATACTCGAAAAGGTAAGGTTCAGTTAAAAATCGCACATAGTTTTCACTTTTTCTAAAAGTTATAACTTTTTTAAACAGAAAATTCGCCTAATCGACTATGAGCGCATTGTTGATGAGCGCGGCGCCCGCCAGGTGGCGTTTGGCAAATACGCCGGTGTCGCTGGCATGGTTAACATTTTGCATGGCATTGGATTGCGTCTGCTGGCATTGGGCCACCATACACCCTTTATGCATATTGGACCTGCTCATAACTATCGGAATTCGTCGATGGCCCGCCAGGCGATCCGGGATTGTGGCTATGAGATTTCACTGGGCATGATGCCCAAATCGATTGGTCCCTTGACATTTGTGTTTACAGGATCGGGCAATGTGTCGCAGGGTGCACAAGAGGTGTTCTCCGAGCTACCCATTGAGTATGTGCCGCCAGAGATGCTAAGGAAAGTAGCCGAACATGGCAGTAAGTAACATAAGAAGAAAAACTGTATTTTTTAAACTCGCACATAAAATCTTCAACTCTTTTCCATTTAGGTCAAAATAAGCTTTATGGCTGCGAGGTGAGCCGCTCGGATCACTTGGAGCGTCGTGAAGGTGGCGGCTTCGATGCCAAGGAATATGATGAATATCCCGAGCGTTATATTTCCACATTTAGCCAAATGGTGGCGCCGTATGCTTCGGTCATTGTGAATGGCATCTACTGGGCTGTGGGCAGTCCAAAATTGCTTAGCATTCCGGATGCCAAAAATCTGTTGCGTCCAGCCAATACACCCTGGCTGCCGACAAGCAAAGGCAGTCCATCGTTGCCACATCGCATGCTTGCCATTTGTGATATATCTGCCGATCCTGGTGGCTCCATCGAGTTCATGAACGAGTGCACAACAATCGATACACCTTTCTGTCTGTACGATGCGGATCGCAATAAGGACACAAAGAGCTTCAAGGGTCCCGGTGTGTTGGTTTGTTCCATCGATAATATGCCCACACAGCTACCGCGTGAATCTACGGATCTTTTTGGTGAACTTCTAACGCCACATGTGCACGATATTATCACGAGCGATGCCAAGAAACCGCTGCACGAGGAACACTTTCCCTATCCCATACAATCGGTGAGTGAATGTGATAACGTCTGAGAGTAAAATGGATAATATGTTATTGAACAGATTTTTAGAACCAATCTCTAATTTTCTTTCAACATTAAATACATCATAAACTTCTCATCCTCACCAATAAATATTTTCAAACATTTCCACTCTCAGCTTATCAGTTGAAGAGCGCTCATTGACTTTATTAACTCTCTCTCTCTCTCTCCCTCTTTCTTATTCTCTTTGTTTCTCAGGCAATCATTGCCAGCAATGGAGAGCTAACGGAAAGCTTTCAATATATTCAAGAGCTGCGCGAATCGCAAAGCAATCGTTCACGCCATAAAATGGAAGGTCGTTCCGAGTCGGATAAGAAGGTGTTGGTGCTGGGTGCTGGAATGGTCTCTGCGCCCTTGGTTGAGTGGCTGCATCGGGAGAAGGATGTGAGCATAACGGTTTGTTCGCAGGTCAAAGAGGAGGCCGATAGTTTGGCCCACCAATACGCTGGTGTCGATAGCGTCTATCTGGATGTGCACGAAAGCACTGGACATTTGCAGGAGTTGTGCGGCCAGGCGGATGTTGTTGTCTCCCTGCTGCCCTACAGTCTGCATGGAATGATAGCACGCTACTGTGTGGAGGAAGGCACCCATATGGTAACTGCTAGCTATATGAATGATGAGATTGCAGCACTGCATGAGGAGGCAAAGTCGAATGGAGTGACCATAATGAACGAGGTGGGTTTGGATCCGGGCATTGATCATTTGTTGGCGCTGGAATGCATACACGAGGTGCAGGAGAAGGGTGCCATTGTCGAGTCGTTTGTCAGCTATTGTGGCGGACTGCCGGCACCGGAGCACTCCAATAATGCGATGCGCTACAAGTTCTCCTGGTCGCCACGTGGAGTTCTGCTCAATACTATGTCGCCAGCCAAGTATTTGAGTCAGGGTCAAATTGTTGAGATCTCTGGCGGTGGTGATTTGATGTCTTCGCCACGCAGCTTAGACTTTTTGCCGGGTTTTGCGCTGGAGGGCTTCCCAAATCGTGATTCAACCAAATATGGTTCACTCTATGGTCTGGGCCGGGATGTGCACACCCTGCTGCGCGGCACCATACGTTACAAGGGCTTCTCGGAGTCCATTAAACCGATGCAGCTGCTGGGCCTCATCGATCCGGAGCCACATACAATGCTGCATCCCAGTGGACCCGATGTCACTTGGCGTCAGCTGGTTACCCATCTGCTGGGCATGTCCGATTCGAGCATATTTTATGAGAATCTTAAACAGAAACTTGTCGAGCGTCTCGGCGATGTGGATTGCATTGAGAGCTTGGGTTTGCTGGATGAGAAGCCGGTGGTGAAACTAAATACACCGCTCGACACTCTAAGCTATTATTTATCAAAGCGTTTGGCATTTGGTAAGCATTCATTAAACCTTTTTTTTTTGTAAACATTTCTTAATGAAATTTTTTTTGTACAGAACGTGAAGAGCGAGATTTGGTTATATTGCGTCATGAGATTGGAATTCGTTGGCCCGATGGTCGTCGCGAGGAGCGTGGCATCAATTTTGTTGTCTATGGCCAGCCTCAGGGACACTCTGCCATGGCCATGACTGTGGGCAAACCGGCGGCAATAGCAACCAAAATGATTTTGGATGGTGCGACTTTTAAAACTTTATCTCTCACTTTTATACCTAAAACTTTGTTTTATATTCCAGGTGAGATCCAGGAACGTGGTGTGTTGTTGCCCTTCACGCCGGATATCTATCGACCCATGTTGCAGCGTCTGCGTTCCGAGGGTCTGACTGCCACAGAGACATGCAGATGGCTTAATTAGTTTTAGTTTTTTTAGCCTCTAGTTTTTTTTGCTGGAAATCCTTCATTCTACTTTATTTTGTTTTTCATAAATCTTAACAATTAGCTGTGTGTGAAATTGTTAATTGCACTTCAGTGTTGCTGTTTATTTATAGAACTATTTTTTTTTCTGTCAGTCATCAAGCAAAATTATGATAAGAATGCACTTTTATCTGTTAACCAAATACTTGATATGTACCTATGATTAAAAACAGAGGAATTTAAAGTGTTAAGGCAAGAAAAATATTTTGTGATTAAAAATGAGTCATATTTTGTCATTGCAGAACTCTAAAGAAAATTTATTAAAACTATAAGAAAGAGCTTTGTAAAAATAAAGTTTGTTAAAGTGTATTATTTAGCTCGTAAATCCTCTATGCAATCACTTGGCAACTCGTTAGCTTCATTTTTGGGTTATCAGTTGAACTTGAACTACGCATTTGGAAATAAATATAAAAAGTGGTTTGTTGTTGTTAGCGCCTAAATATGTTTAATGTGATCTATATTTAGTCAAGTGCATGTTATTGAGTCCCAAAGTTCCCACAAGCAAGCGATTGCGTTTTTGATTAACCGGTAATAATGAGAATTCGAAATGATCAACACCACCTTTTGTTCAAGAGATTAGAGCCTATCAGCTGAAGCTCTCAAACTAAACCATGTGGTACGGTACTCTGCGATAACCTCACGTATGTACTTGTTTAACTTTTTACAATTTTCAATTCATTCAATGCAAATTCACATACACAAACATATGTGTAAGTACGATAGAGAGAGAGAGCAGCGAGAGAAAGAGAGTGAGAACAAAAAGACTGAGGCGATAACAATGTGTGCAATGGGATTTGTGGATTTGGATGGAACCAGAGCGAATTCAATAATAGCCAGAGCATTGTTAATTAAGCGCTCGGATTTTGTTTGCTGTTGTTTTGTATTTGTATTTATATTTTAGGCTGCGCTCGAAACCGGCGAGCACAAATCGTCGTCGTCTTCAGTCTTAATAATAAGTAGTGCCGAGATAGTCGTATTCTCGCAAAACGCTCTCATTGTTGTTTATGTCTCCAAGTGCTTTATTGTTATAAGTTGTAGGAGTATGTGCACACTATATACATACATTATACATTATGTACATATGAAGTAACGGCTGTTTGCGTGTCTGTTGCGTGCAAGGGAAGAACAGCAGGTGCAGTCTGGGAATATTTTCGCATCCCGTGTCGGTAAACGACATTTGGCTTGGAAATAAAAATAAAATTAAAAATCACATAAAAGTGAGAAGTGCGTGCGTCGGCCCAAAAAACCAATTAAAATTATACAATGTGCGACAAATTGTATTAAAGTGAAGTGTACTTATAATAAAGTCAAGCTCTATAGCATACACATACATATATGTAATTAACTACCACCGTTAATCAAATTTCATTTAAATATTGCACATATATTGATATATTATTGACTATATTGGCCTGCAAGTTCAACGTGCGCTCAGCTGTTATCAGCTGAAGAAAAACACTACAGCAACAACAAAAACAGAGCAAAATGGGTGAAATGCGCTATTTAACGGAGACACATTTGCGGGGCTTCGAACGTTACAAGGTAAGGGGGGGAGACTACCAACACCAGCAGCAAAAAAAAAATCAATGGCTTATGCATATTAAATAAATAGTTATTAAGAATTTGAAAGCCAATCAAGAAAATTAGAACAAGTTCCGGTTACAATAAGCCTACGTACAAGAAGCTAATCTAAGAATTGGGCGATGATTTCTCAAGAAAAAAAAACGCTTGTTGTTGTCACTGACACTTGAGTCAGTGCTTATCAATTGGGGAGCTTCTATGACTAGGCCTAGGTCATCAACTCATAAGCTTGAACGGATGATGCCTCCTCAAACAAAAACAAATCCCAGAGAAGGCATTGAACTGCGAATGTGCTTGCTGTCCAGAGATAGTTGGCAAACAATGTTGTGGAATTTGTACATTAAGCGATTAACCTATAAATAAAAGATGCGTGTCGACAAAGTGATAGGGAGAAAGACAGACAGAGAGAGAGAGAGAGAGACGCTTAAGCTTGAATATGTAATACAATCTGTGAATTTAAAAACAGCCATGACTAAATGGTAATGTCAAAATAACTTGACTTTTCATCATTTTGCAATAATCAGCAGTTTTACAAGACTTTGTGATTTCACAGGTTAGGCTAAAGTCACGTTTGCTATAAAGCTTGACTTAAAACCAAAGATTTGAATTTATAAATTCACATTTTTTCAAAGCAATACTTAATTTTTTTTAGGCTATTGAGGCTTAATATTATTAGGTCACAAAAAATTCTGTTAAAAATTAAGTTCTTGGTTGGAAATAAACTTTTTTGTATTGATTAGTAGAAACTAAGACATCTTTCATTTCGATTATATTAAGATACCTTCCCTCGAAACGATTAAAAGTTGATTAAATCTCTTAACGACAACTAGAAATTCTTAGAATTAAAGATAAGTTGGATTGAAAAAACAATAGCCTGTAATTCACGAGATATTTTTCTCTATATAAAACTGCTTATCTTAATTTTCTTAATTTTTTTTTTATCCTTCATGCAGTACAACTGCATAGACACCAGCTTTCTTAGTGTCTATGTAATGCATCCCTTTTGGAATGCCTGCGTAAAGGTAAGTAGACCAATCAATCAATCAATTAATCAAGTATACGACTCTAATGTCATAAATTCTCTTACACACAGTATTTACCCATGTGGCTGGCGCCAAACGTGCTCACATTTGTTGGTTTTCTCATGACCGTGGTGAATTTCATACTTATATCTTACTACGATTGGGATTTTAAAGCGGCCAATGATAGGGCGGTGGGCAATACAGTGCCTAGCTGGGTTTGGACTGTAGCAGCCATAAATATACTCATCTACTACAACTTGGGTGAGTACCAAAAGAAAAAAGAAGTTCTTAAGAATCTTAATTCTATCATAACTTTTGTTTAGATGGCATGGATGGCAAGCAGGCGCGTCGTACGGGCACAAGTGGTCCATTGGGCGAACTGTTTGATCATGGTTTGGATTCCTATTCAGCGGCTCTTATACCCATCTATCTGTTCTCGTTGATTGGCACCGATGATTTGCCACCCATACGCATGTACTTTGTCATATGGAACGTTTTTCTTAACTTCTATTTTACGCATGTTGAAAAGTATAATACGGGCGTTATGTTTTTGCCCTGGGGCTATGACTTTACGATGTGGGTAAGTATTGAACAAATTATACACTGAAAAATGAGCAACAATATTAATTTGATATCTTTCTTTTAAAGGGTGTCAGCATATTGCTGTTTGCGGCCACTTTAGTGGGTCCAGAAATCTATCGTTCTACCTTTTATGGTCTTACTGTGGCGAATTTATTTGAAGTGGGTCTCATTGGTTCCGGCATTGTGTCCAGTCATCCAATTATCATATGGAACATTTATCTGTTTGTATTACGTTTGACATTTTCGTTTTGGAGCTTGAAAATTCAAGATTTTATACTCTCGCAGCTCTTACAAAAATAAGACAGGCAAAATGCGTCCCATGATGGAAATGTTGCGTCCATTTTTTGCCTTCGTTTGGCTACTGTTGATTACTTTGGTTTGGGCGTTCTTTTCACGCAACAATGTTATCAACTTGGAGCCACGTGTTCTTTGGATGCTCTACGGCACAATATTCTCAAATATTGCTGTAAGTAGAAACTTCTTAGTATGATTTTGATAGTTTGATATAAAAATACTTATTTTGTAGTGCCGACTGATTGTTGCTCAAATGTCGGATACACGCTGTGATGGCTTTAATATACTTATGTGGCCTTTGGCTGCGACAGTTGGTGTCTGTTGTTTCCCTTATTATGAGCAGGTTTTCGGCATGGATCTGACGAAACAGGGTGAACGTTGGATTGTCCATGGCCTAACAATATTCGTCACATTGGCGCACTGGCATTATGGCTACGGAGTGGTAAGAAAACTGCAAATTACCCCCGAAAAACTTAACTAACTAATTTCTGTATTTTTCCAATTAGGTCTCGGAAATGTGTGAACATTTTAAAATCCGTTGCTTCAAAGTAAGAGAGGCTCACAGCAATTACGTTGAATATACCAAATTCCAGAACAATAACCAATCTTTAAAAAGCCATTGAAAACTAATTCCATACTAAAAAATCAAGGAAATCATCATCAATAGCAAAAGAAAAACAAAAAGGGGTATTCATTATTTGTATGTGATAAACTAATGTGGGTATTACAAAATTCTCTATTCGCCACAACTCGCATCGCTCTGGTCTAAGTTTAAGTGATCCATACTTTCAATTTATAAAAGCTTTCATGCGCCGCATTACGTTATGGTAAAGTTCACCAATTAATTATAAATCTAATCTAGTTCTAAGTAAATAAATACTAAATATCTATTAAATATATATGGTATGTACTTAATGCATGATCAAGGCAGAGCTTTAAACCGCATGTGCTACTTATAATCCCTAACCGCATGAATCCGTTAAGTATTGCCTTACATAAACAATAAAAAGGGAAAACCTCTTAAATCAAAATCTCGCATTTAACTTTCTATATGTAGATAACAAAGCCGCCTGGGAATGCTCCGCAGGAGTTGAATGAAATCGTCGATGAAACAAAACCAAAGGAAACCGCCGAGGAAGTTTAATCTATTCTAAAAAGCTGTTGGACTGTAATACTATTGCCATTCTTAAGTACAGTTTTGTAAACTTTCTAAACTGTTTTAGGCTAAGTTAAAGTCAAACCAAAAAAAAATCTAACTGTTAAGAAACGAACCAAACAAAAAGCTTTGATGTTCTTTATTCTAGCAATAGCTTGGGAAAACTTAAAAGCTTGTGCAAGCAAGCTTTGCTAAGTTGCGCCATTAGTCCGCCAGAGGGCTTTTGGCTGTCTCTGTTTTATTGAGCAATAAATAATGTTATTAAAAGTTACAGTTTGTTGATTTTTTCTTAAAAATTTAAATATTTCCTTTTAGTTTAAAGATTAAATTCTAGTGTTATGGGTATAAAATATATATGGAAAAATTTATTTTGAAATAAGTAAAAGCTTTTTCTATTCGACTTTGTTGTAATTTGATTTTTCATGATTTTTCAAATGCAATTATAGATAATTGGCTTTTATCAACTTTTCCAATAGAATTAAAAAAAACCAAGTTTGAACATTTTTTACTATTTGCTCTCCCCTACTTTCTCTGGTATTGGCTTTGTAGGCTCGGTTTTTTTTTTTTTTTTTAAGTTGAGCCTGTCGGCATGTCATTGTCACGTAGTTGGTCCATTTCTCATTTGTGACTTGCCTCCGGCTGCGACACTCGTTTTTCTGTCAGCGGCAACAAATTATATCTCGGCGTATCTCCATATTCTACCCTTGTATCTATTTATATATTTTTCAACACTTTGCTTTTTGTTATTGGCATTGCATTTAGAAAGTGATTTGGCGTGTGTGTATTTTATTTTATTTTATTTTTTTTTTGTTCAAAAAAAATACATACACCGACGACACACTAATGCACACTATGGAGGCGCTTTTAGCTATTATTATTATTATTATTTTTTGCATGCATGTCACGCATTGTTGTGGTCGTTATTATATTTGATGCCATTTAACCAACACATGTATGCAAATACACACGTACACACATACATGTATGTTTCTATATAGAACATTTAAAGGGATACTTTAAACTTTGTGAAAAAACTTCAGTGTGTTTTGTTGGTGTGCTGTGGGTTAGACCAATACCAAAAAGACCTTTAAGACGAAACAAAATAAATATCTGAGCATATTTTTGTTGCATATTTACAATCGGAATATATATATACATATGTCGGATCTAAGCTTATAGCGTTCAGTTCTGATTAGTACCATGGGCCTTGCATTTCCTCGGCTGTGACATTCTTTTTTTAAATGACTGTACTTTCAGTTACGGACTATAGCCTTCTCGTTCTAACTCTTGTCACACCGGGGCTACACAGAACAAAGAACTTTGTTGGGCGCACAGTAGAACATCAGTTAGAAAAGGACAAACTACTCGTCTCGTATTACCGTATGACTCTTCAAACACTAGATATATCTTGTTTACTTCAGCGATGTTCTATACAACATATCGATATTCTTAGCGTAAAAAAATAAAGTTTCTTACTCATTTATAGTTATTCGACTTATACAGCTTTAATTTTTAAAGTTCATACAGTTAATTGTTTGGGTATAAAGTATAGTATAAAAATAGTTTGATTGAATGCTACACATTTTTACAAATATTTCCATAAATAAAGTTCACAAGTTAAAAGTTGAAGGCGTAAACTCTGCCCAATCAAAAGTTCAAAACAACAATTTAACTGAATAAGTTATTCAAAGACAAACGTTTTTTTTATTACAAAGGCTATAATTGATGAGTGGGTCTAAAAATTATAAAAAGTTCTTTGACAAGTCATTAATTTGAAATGTTTAAATGACAAACTGTTAATGTGAGAATAATGAATGGTTTTTTCTTACTAATTAGTTATTTGAAAGTATTTCAAAACTAAAAATATATGGTAAAAAAATTCAAACAATATACATCTCATAAATATAACGCCACCGCAAATTTGCTTATAATTTTTGAACAAAAGATTTTTTTAAATAACAATTTTTAATTGTTAAAAGAAGAATTAAAAATAAATCATCCATAAAGTTTTTTAAACAAAATCTATAAAAATTCTATTTAAAAAATTTTATCTTAAGTTTATTTTTTTGTAGAGCTTTCAACTTGGTTTTAACAACTTTTGTTATTTATTTTCTTAAAACTAACTAAAATAATTTTATGTTTTAGACTCGATAAACAAAAAGTTTGGCTATAAAAAAAAGCTCTTCTCTACATATACATATATATTTATGTACCTTCAGAGCATTTTCAATGTCCTTTAGATGTTTTTAAAACTGCAAAAAAAAAAACGAAAAAAAAATATAGGTCGATATAAATTGCCTCATAAATTTGGTTTATAAAAAAGCAAACTGGCCATTTGGCGTGCGTAATGAGTACCTCAGCTACACACCATTCTTTATGTGTGTATGCGTGTGTGTGTGTTTGTGTGTGTATAAGCACATGTCCCTCAATCCAGGCACTAAAGTGATGGTTCATTTGTCTTTATTTAGTCGCGGTACACAAAATGGTCGCTTGGAGGCTGCATTTATTGACAATAAATAGGTCATAAATTTCTTATAGGTGGAGGGTAAGGGGTAGTGGCCCGCCTCTTGCTAAAGGACTTTTTTTTTCATATATATATATATATGTAGTTTGCTTAAACAAATATTGCAAAGCGGCGAGGCAAAGCATTAAAAGAAGCGCATAGGAAACAGCTTCAAAGCGGAAGTTTTTTTTTGCCGCTTTTGCTTTATTGTCGTTGGCATTGTGGATGATGGTAGGGGGGTGCGGGGGTGGTGGTACTCTGAAAAGTAGGCGTGGCACATTACTTTGGCAAGTGCACTTGAGAACAAAAAGCGTAAAGTTATTAAAGGTTTCTGCGCTTTGTGTTCCACCGCCGCCGCCGCCGCCGCCTTTCATGTCACTTACACTGTTTTTTTTTTATGCCACATGTCTAAAAGCGCCGGGGAATGGTGGGGTAAGAGAGAGGCAGTACGACGACGACCATTCCACACCAGCTAACAGCTTTTATTTACTGTACAGAAGCTTTGCATACAGCTGTTTGGCATGGCAGGAAGGCAAACTTCAAGCGTGCGGCAAAATTCAATTTCAAATTTCCAAATGTTTTGAAAATTACATATTTTATGGAGGGTGCAAAAGAATAAGAGTACAGAGGACGGTGGTGTGGTGTGGTGCGGCGCCCCAAAAAGTGTGTCAACCGGTGAAATGGAGGCAATGTAGAAGGGGCATTGGCATTGAAAGCCTTAACCCATCGTTGAATGAATGATACATCTTTGGATGGATATCCAAGCATGAAAGTAAGCAAGCAGCCAAAACAACAAATGTCAAGTAAATGAATATTTTATTGCCATCATGCATGAGGCATGATGGCTGCCAGCAAAACCAAAAGCTACTGAAATTGGCTTCCCACTGTGTGTGTGTGTGTGTGTGCATTGCTTGGATTCAATTGGCGTAAGGGGAGCGCCCAAGTGCGTGCCACCACCTTCTTCCACCCATTTTACCTTTCGCCCTTCCAAACTAAGTAAAAATTGATGAGGATGATGATTTCAAAGCACTTCCCGAGCTTAACTCTGGATAAATCTCCCATGGACTATTGAATTTTGTAGCGGGCCATCCGTAACCGTTTATCAAAGGAGTTATTTCAAAGCAGTTAGCTAGCTGGCGACGCTCCAAGAAGGTAAGACAGGTGGATGGAAATGGTTTTGTAATTTTGCTCAAAACTTTACGGCATTCAAGGTTAAAAATCTGATATTTACCCGAAACTAATGTTAAATGCTTGATTTTTACTTGCGAAGTTTGTTAAACTATGCTCAACGCACTTTTACACACACACTTTAAGCTAGACAAATGCGCTTTAGGAGTTATTCTATCAGATCAGTTTTTTTGTAGCATACTTTTTCGCGCTGCGTCTATGAACAACGCAAGTGACATTGAGCTGCTGCTGTCTTTGTCTACCTACATATGTGTGTGAGTTGTCTGTGTGAGTGTGTGTGTTTGGGGCATATTAAAAATCATTTGTCAAAAGGATTACCATTGTAATAGGGCTCTTAGCTTGTTTTTATAAATTCTGGCAAACATTCAAAGCAGAAATTTTTTTTTTTTATTTTCATTTCTATGCTTTTTTGTCGTTTATCATTTTTTCCTTTTGTTTGTCAACGTATTTTTTTTTGTGTGGCTTGGTACTTTCACGGCCATGTGTGGCGGCTAATTATAAACATGGCGTTAAACCAATTATGTCAGACATTTTTTAAGCCTAAAAAATCCACAACGCAAAGCTGCAAATAAATTGAGTGCAATCAAAGTTGCCATAAATTGAGGCAGTTCAAGCCAAAAACTGTTAACTGAAGTCACGTCAACACACACACACACTAGCCGCTGCCAAATGACAGCTTAATGGCCTTTCCCCCCGCCGCCCCCAAACCAATCCAAGCAGACTTTGTGGGGAAACAGGCAAGATGCCATGTGTCGTCATCGCCATCGCCATCTTCACATTTTTGTCGCTGGTCAACGAGGCGAAAATGTACAAATTGTTGTGATTTATTTTAACAGATTCTTTTCTGCTATTGTTAACCTAACAACAACAACAACAACATTTGTAGCATTTGGTCTATTGATGAGTCTGCCGGGTTGGTCCACTCTCTGGATATGGGCACCTTTTTAGTTAAGAGGAGCGCGCGCGTGACAATGCGCCAATGTGTGGTCAAGTAGTGCGCACGGCAGAGCTGTTACAGCTGCTGCTGCTCCTTTGCCATCTACGCCGACCAGTTGTCAATTTATAGACCCCACAATGAGGCTAAACTTAATGTTAACGGGTTTAACCAAGCTAAGGACAAGACTGACATGAGTGTTAAGGAGGGTGGGTTGGTGTGTGTGTGTGTGTGAAAAATACCTCTTCCTCATCATTAGTGTAACAATACTTGAGCTTTTGCAAGGCGATTGATTTAGCTGATATGCCAGGCTTCAGTTTAGTTCAGTACAACTGAAAGGTTACAATGACAGCGAACATGCTGTGTGTGTGTGTGTGTGAGTGTGTGTTTCGGTTTTGAAGTGCAAGTCAGATTCAATTTAAATCGCAGTGAGTGGAAATTTCCATAGCTAGTAGCATGGTGATTTGGGGTTTTTTTGTGCTCACTATGACAACGCTGAAGAGTTTGTTTTAAAAGAAATCTTATGAAAAAGGTTGAAAAGTGTGCGTAAAACAGGTTTAATATCTTTAAGATAGTAGATAACGTTTGGAAATGAGAATAAAATTTTACCAAAGTCTTTGGAAATCATTTTGATGAGTTAGCTTGTAAGTTTTGTCGCAGGCAGCTAGTGACATATTGCAAAAGGCCACCTGTAAAGTTGTATAAGAGACTATTGTGAATAGAACGCTTTGTCCCAGCAACGATCACTAGTTTAAACAAAGAGAAAAGAATTATAAGAGTGAGCAATTGGCAGGAAAAAATCTTCAAGGTAATTCTATTCTCTTAGGTATAAGTGAATCAGTTCGTAGTAGAAGAGAAAACTTAACAATTAAATGCACTTGCGTCTCTTTTCTTTAGTTTTTGGCATTTAGCATAAAATGGGTTACTCTTTCAAGCTATTGGTATATAAATCTCAAGAAATGATTTAAATGGTTCTCACAGAGTTTTTCTGATTGTTCACACTTAGTTGAAGCGCTGCTATTGTTGATAGCCCTGCGTTGAGAAGTGGTCTTCAGTAAGCAGCCTAAATCAACAGCAACCAATTGTACCAGATCACAATGTCAAAACCCCCGCAAACCCCAGCCCGCGCCACCAAAACGCTATCTTGGGATTATGCTATTCATTGTAGATATGTCAGCATTAGCTAATTCCATGAGCCAGAAACACAAAAAGAGAGCGAGGCAAAGAGAGAGTGAGAGCAAAAAGCTCAAGTTTATGAAATATTGCGGGACACACTTTTATTTTTTAGATGGCTGGAAAGGAGGGTTGTGGGGTTGGGTTGCGTTTGGTTGGGTTTGGTTGGATGATGCGCATCTGCGGATGCGGCCCGGACACGTACTTTTGGTTAGCACTTCAGCTCAGCTGCGAAACGCGACAATTTAATTTATTTGGCCAGCTTTAGGGGCACAAAGTCAGCGAATTTACGATTGACATTTGCGTTTAACCTACTTATGCTGATTTGATGGCAGCTCATAAATAAAAATTTAAACCAATGCTCGCTGGACACACCATCAGCAGCAGCAGCAGACGTTGGACGCGAGTTAGACGCTCATCAATCGCCAGCTGCTATCAATGTTATATAGTACATATATTCGCCCCAATTCACCACCAACTCTCCCTGGTCATTATCTTAAGAACAAGAGGTGGCATGGTGGATGGGCGTGTGGCAAAGACTCCTGGCGCTGTGTCACGGTAATTCGAACACTTAGTGAGCCAAGCAATTTGGCTTTAGTGCGCCGATAGCTAAAAATATATATATATTTATAAAATACTCAAAGCAGATGCAACACGCACAACTCGTTTGATGACAATACCTTTGGGTCTAAGCTGAAACGCTATATATATATTGAACGCCCATCTGGCAGCAACACCAAATTTGTCATGCCAAATGATGCAGAAAGTCGCCGAGGCGCTTAGGAATTAAAACGTGAAATGAGTCGTAAGAAAAACAATGAAAAACTCTTTTGCAATAACAAAAATGCTACGTGAACGAAAAAGTCGCTGGCAAGTTTTCTCGATTTTCTTTAGGGGGTTAGGGGGGGTTTGGGTTCGGATTGGTTTGCAAAATGTGTCACTGGGGTGCAATTTGAAAATGAAATTTTCTTAGCACTTACTTTTCTTTTGTGCTATCCTCGTTCATTCATGTGACGCTTGAGTAGATGACCTTGATAACTTTTTTACATGTACCAGTACCTAAAAAACTATATACGCATTGACTTACTTCTCTTAACTTGTTTTCAAAACAAACGTACTTTCATCCGTTCCTTAAAGATATTCAGTAAGCTGAATAAACACTTAACTCTTAAGCTTTTACTGCTAACAATCCTGCTTCGCATAACACTCACAGATAAAACGTATTTCAATATGTATGTCAAGTAGAAGAGAGATAATTGAACATATTTCGTTTGAAAATCAGCTAAATCTTTTTGCAGCTTTATTTTTTTTTCTATTTAAGTATTGCGTTGAGAGAGCTTCCTTTTTGCTGTATTGCGCGAGCAAATTTATCTCTTTAGGTTAATCTCTTTGATCAATTATGCTCTGCACAGCAAAAGAGCAACTTAACGTAATCCTCATAACTGTTGTTTTGCATATGCTCTCCATAATGCTTATTCTCTTGTTCAGTTCTATCGAATTCGTCGGTTGCTCAACTTCGATCGTGTGTGTGCTTCGCGAAAAACAAAAGTTATTAATTATTGCACAGCTCCAAATCAAGACTGTTTGTTATAAATAAGTGTTAAATCTAAGTTCGGCTTATAAATAAACATTTCGCAAGTTCGATAGCTGTTGAAAAAGCAAACTGCGAAAATTAAAGTGCATTTTACAGTTAGTTCAACTTAAGTACATAACATGTATACATACTTATGTACATTTGTACATACAAACTGTAATGTTTGAAGGAGTGCAAACAATATTGTTCAAGTGCTTGAAGTGAGATGCTTCAGATTTCACCTAATTTCAATAAACTGACGAAAAAAGCATCAGCAATCACAACGCAGCGTCAAGTGCGCAAAATAAATGCTTCCAAGGTAAAAGCAATATATAAGCATACATAACTGTAAATTTTATTTGATGCGTGAGCACATAGAACAAGAACAAGGAGCGCTATAATGCGTGCCTTTTGTTGTTGTTGTTGCTGCAAATGCAGTTTGAAAATTGCGTTGTCTCTTTTACTCGTGAAGATAGTGATGGACATGTCAAACCGCTGAGAAAAGTTCGAGAGAGGGAGAGCGCCTTGCGTATGTATAACACTTAGCAAAGAGTTCTTGAATTCCTTGCAATTTAGTCAGCGGCTGATCAGTTTGCAGTTCTTAGGTTATTCTTTTTTTTTTTGGTTCAAGCTATATCAACAAACATTTCAAGCAATTTATTTTTGCAATTCAATTGCGTAGCAAATTAAGTTATAAAACTTGTATGCAAAGACTTGCAATCATTTTTGTTTTCCTTAAAGATTTATCTGCAGAGCTTACAAATTGAGAAAATGTTTTAGTTATTTGCTGCCCTCAGCTTGATACTTCAAACAAATAACATTATTATTGTGTGTGTGTGTGTGTCCAACCCACAAACGGATATTTGGCTTAAAAAGCATCCATAAGATGCTTTTCGGCTTATGCACTGTCGTAACCAACTCAATTGCTTAAATTTTGACACACATCTATGGAAGTGCTTATGCCTAACAACTCGACCAAAAAAAAAAAAAAAAAAAAACAAACCATCTCTTTTTCTCTACGGTCCCGAAGCTAAACAAAAGAGCAGTGGCGAGCTAAAAAAAGTAAAAGAGTTTTTTGGTGTCAGACAGAAGCAGCAGCATCTATTCTCTAGGGTCCCAGCCAAAGGTCGGCAACCAGCAACGAAAGGCCTTTCATTCAATACCTCTTATTCAGAATCCGAATCACAATCAGACACACACACACACACACAAACAGAGACACCCATAAATATACATTGCCATTCAGGAAGATGGCGGCAGGGCCTCTGTGTAATGTGCATGCCCAGAACTAAAGCAAACAAATATTTATAAATGCGCAAATAGAACAGATAACTGTATTTTTATATGCACACATACACATGCTTGTTCACATGCACACACACACACACACACAAACACTAATACAGAGAGCCGCTCACTTGGACTGGCAAAAGCATTCGAGATTCGATTTCGCATCAACGTGAAGTCGTCGACGGGTCGACGCTTTCATTCATTCGCAAGCAAGCAGCAGCAGCAGCAGCAGCTACAACAACTCCAACAACAAGAAGTTACAAATTTTATTGCTTGGCATGGAGCATATGAAAGAGCCGAAACACACACACACACACCCACTCTCACCCACTTCAATCGTTTCCGCGCTCAATCCTTCCGCATGTGAACTTTTTTTTTCTTTATTTTTTAATGCTGCCCACCCAAACGAAAGCAACGCGGCGCAGCCAAACAAAAAGGCTGCGAGCGGCAGCAAATGGATGGGTAAGGATTGCTGGCTGGCGCAGAAAAGAAATATATATTTTTCCGATATTTTAACATGAATTTTGCATATTGTTAATTTTGCCTTTCAACTGAAAACACAGAGCGGAGTGAAGAACAAGTATCGCTTTTATATCACTTAGCTTCCGTTCGTTTGCAATATTTATGCGCAAATTTGCACAAGTTTGATTTGATGCCAGAGCACACCATTACCGTTAACTGTAATTCATAAAGCTGACGTGCATATGTCAATTGTGTGTTTTTGCAAATTTAAACACAACCAGTAAGAAGGTTCTAGTTGGGAGAGCCCGACTAGAAGATACCCTGAACCCATATGCAATAAATATTTTACTCGTTGCGCCCTAAGAGTATGCTTCAAATAATCATAAATTTCAACAAAACTAAAAACTGACTTAACTTTACGATATCTCCGGTGTTTCTTAACCGATTTGGACGATTTTGGCCATATCGACTCGGCTGTTGATGCTGATCAAGAAAACATACTTTTGCACAAAACCCTTATATCCATTTTATGGGTTCAGCGTATAAAAAAAGTCACCACATCCCCGTTGGCCAGTTGCTCTTCAAATTTAATGATTTACTTCAAGTTAAAGATTCACATGAATGAATTTTAAAAACCGGTTTGAAGCTTTTTACTGCCTTAACTTTATTTCAAATGTTTTTTTTTTTATTTAGCAAGTGTTGCAACGATTAAAAAGTTATTATACGGTAAAGTGCAAGTGTTTAAGTTGTTAAATGTAAATTAAAACGTTGCTGGTGCTACAAAAAAGTTTATACGTATAAAATACATATGTTTTCAGGTGTGTGTGTGTGTTGCCTGCAGGACAATAAAAATATCTACATGCAAACCTGGCCAATAGAAAATTTCACCAATTTCCATATGAATAATGCATTTGCATAAAATATTTTCCAGTGGTAATATTGCTGAAAAACTATACAAACTGCGACTCAAAAAATTATTTTTTTTGGCTATAAAGTAACTAAAACACATTAAAATAAATAAAAACAATAAAATTTTGTTTAAAAAATTTAATAAAATATCTAAGAATTTAAAATCAAAAAGATAACAAATATATTATTTTTTTATATATATATTATTATAATTGATATTCCTTAACAAAAACTTCAAGAAAGATTGAAGAGAAACTAATTTGCTGATTAAATATTATGGTCTGGCTTCGACCAGTTACCATATTAACGTACATGTTTATCCATTTGTGTGCTGCCAAGCCAATATGTTTCTTGTTTGTTGTTATCTTAATGTGTACAAGATATTTGTCAGATTGTATTTTAGCTAAAGCCAGCTGCTGCTGCTGCTGTTGCTGTTGCTGTTGCCCTTTCACATTTGACAAACCGCTTAACCTTAACCTTAGAAATTTCTATGATGTTTATGTATATTTCATTTTGCATTACTCATTTTGTAAGGGAAGCTTCTGTTACATCTACTCATCTCCTCGCTTTTTGCATGCTAGAGTGGCTAATGCCATATTACAGCAACAGCAACAACAACAACAACAACAACAACAGCTTACCAAAATGACTAATGGGAATGGGAAAAGACCTGGGCGTTGCCGTTGCAGTTGCAGCAGCTGCATGGCTTGATAAACATTTGTTTAACATGACCATTAAGACAAGTCAAACTGCATACGCACACGCACATGCATACACTATCAAACCAATACACTCTCTCTCACACACACACACACATTTGGCACACTCACATAGTATATATGTAATATGTAACAAACAACAGACACGATTACAGCCAAATGACACAGAAAATCACTTCTGCTCGTTATGTGTGTACACTGCAAAAAAAAAAAAAAAAAAATAAAAAATTGAGTATGCATTTGTATGTCGGTCATTATTATGCTTTAATGGAATATTTAAAAATTTACAAAAATCAAAGTTTAGAAAAATAAAAAAATAAAAAATAACTTTTTGAAAGTCCGAGTTTATGTGAGAATTCAAAATATGTTATCCCTTTTTTGTTCATAATTTTGTTTTTCTTTTTCGTTAATATTAAGAATTATAGTTCCATTAAATATTTAAAAATACTATTTATTATAATTAAAAAACAAAAATTTTTTTTTTTTATTTTTACAATAATTTTTTTTTTCATATATTTATTTATTTTAAGAACTTGAAAGTTAAACCAACATGTTAAAAAATATTTATTGTGTTATTTTAGTATTTTAGCTATTGCCCTTTTTTTGAGTGCAAATGTAAATGTGTGTGTGTGTGTAGATGTTCGGTTTTGTTTGGCTTATATGGGAAGTAAATTAGCCTAGTGCCCATTGGAAGCCAGCCTGTCGCATACTATTTATGTATATGTGCACACACACACACACAGAGTCAGTGCGTGTCTGCAGCCCACAAAATACGCGCCACAATTCCAATTGCTGTTGCACGAGCAGACTAAGAGGGTAAGGGGAGGAGAGAGAGAGACAGGAGGTCCAACTGACTTAGTGACTCTTAGTTCCTGGCAACGTTGTTGTTGTTTGTTGGAGGCTTAAATCGAAATTCATGCAGCCATTGCGGCCACTCGTGATCGATTTGTTTATACTAGTATTTGCGTTTAATAAATTACAAATGAACTTGCAGCTCAAATGATCTTTTATTTAAGACTCTAAGGCAGGCGTCCTACAAAAAAAAAATCATTGCGTAAAAGTGCACTGAACAATTTAAGCTATAATAAACGAGCTGAAAACTAGCTATTAGTTTTTATATTAATATCCAGGAACATTTTTACTTGTCCTCATCACCATCCAAAAGCAAACCAAACGCCTAACCAGTTTTGAACCAGTTAAGAATTAGAGTTTACTGTTTGAGACTTTATTTAATACTGGGGTTATATAACCAAAGGATTCAACTAGGCTATTAAATACCAATTCTATACTACTGGAATAAATTTTTTAATAATTTTATTATAGTTATAAGGTCCTTAACTTTATCCTTTAAATTTGCTAGGATATTTGTTCGGCACTTTCGAATTTGTCACAATTAGGACTAAATTTTATAACTAGCAAATTTTATTTTTTTTTCGGAGTCATTATGTTGAACAATCTTAAATAATAAATCTGGGTATTTGAAATATAATTTTTTTGTATATTTTGAGGGTCTGTGTTAAAGTTGAGAACTTTATTTATAATAAACATCCCTGGAAATGTTTAACAAACTATCAAGCTATCGACTGGCTCAAGGTATACCTTTACTACAAGGTAGTCGCACTCTTTCTATCGCCCTCTTACTTTTGCCTTATATTTCAGTCTCGTTGCGTTCTGCCTTGTAATTTTGTTCGAGACTTTACGATATGCCTCTCGCTCTAGCTTGCTTTCGTTCTTATTTAAGGTGAAACGAGAGAGCGAGTGCGGCTGCCTTATCAAAAGACATTTTGAGTTGTCAAAATTTTTGACATCCCATTCAGGTCTTAAAAAATAACCAACCATTTGTTGGATTTGTCAGTTTAAAGGGAATATATTGCATAAATTTAAGAAAACTATAAAACTGATGTCTTGCCTTTTATAGCCAATTGGTTAACTTGTGTCGAAACATCCACTCGCAATAAGTCCTTGAGATGCGTTTTGCCACTAAGCTTGTTTACTGCAACACCACAGACATTATATATATTATATTATTTCCATATATAGTATACCATATAATTTATTTGTTTTAAATAATTTATGATTAAACAAAAGTGCTTGTTCAGTGTAATAAAAAAAATTTCGACATTCGTTTTTCCATCGTTGATAACTTTTGTTCTCCTAGCCATGTTTATTTCTGGTCTGGCTGGGTTGGGGCCTGCTTTGTATTAGTTTCTGTGCTGGTGTTTTTATATGCGGTCCAAGAAATATGAGCGTTCAGTGGCTGAGAGACCGGCCCCCAGGTCCCCTATCCTGCCGACACTCTGTGGCGATGTGGTCATAAAAATTGTAGAAACAGGCAATGCCAGCCCAGCCAGCCAGCCAGCCAGTGCTAAAATGCTTCTCACCAACCAAACGAACCAAAAATGAAATGGCTTAAGCTTTGTGCAAAGCGTCTGTTCCTGTTTCTCATTGTTGTTGTTATTGTTGTTATTGTTGCTGTTGCTGTTGCTGCTCAAATATAAATGCATTTGCGCCCGACCACAAAATGTGTTCAACCGGAAATTGTACGTGGAGAGTGCATGAGTGGGCGGTTTCGTGCTCCGGGTGTTACCCCACAAATACACTCGGAATAATAAATGCCAAAGAGTTCAGATAGTTTGTTACAACTAGTTTCAAGCTGCAACAAACAATAAGTTCAAATAGTCGTATACTTAATATACGTTTTTATTCATATAAATATGTTAAGTCATATATATATTTGTTTTTCTAAGTGTGCCTCTACTGCTTTTATTTGAGTACGCTCGCGTGTATTTGGAATTTGAGCTGCGGGTCTTTCGGGTGCTTTGGCAGTCATTGCCATACGTTCCATTAGCTTTTTTAAGCGCCTATTGCCGTGCGGCTGCAATTTTTGGCCTTCTATATATAACTTGATCTCCCTCTGTCTCGCTCTCTCTCTCTCTCTGTCTGTCTCTTTCGCTCTAGCTGGTGAAATTTTTAGCAGATTTTTGCGTGTGCGGCTTTTGTATATTGTGCGGTTGGCCAAAAGCCGCCATTTGCCTATAAACTGCAACTCTCATACATCCATCTGAGTTTTGAGTGCTTGCAATCTGTCTGTCTGACTGTCTGTCTGTCTGTTCGTTTGTCTGTTTGGGTTTTTTGGTGCTGTCATTCGGTTCTTATTTGCATCGATGGGGATGCCGCAAAAGTGAAGCGCCGCGCAGCGCAGTTATTGGACTCGTTAACGTCATCATTGCCATCAGTTGCACCTGCCTGACACAGCACTTTTGCACCAGCTTGCCAGCAATGACGCGTCAAACTGCAAATGAGCCAGCCGAGGCACACACACACACACACACATACTTATACCTAGGCACATACTTAGTAAGAACACTTGGCCAAAAGTGAACAATTTTATTAAATAAATACAATTTTTTTATAATTTTCTAAAAAACAAAATATATGTTTATTTAAAGAGTTTTGGCTACTTTTATATTCTTTTTTTGAAATATAAATTTTTTTTCAGTGTATCAGCAAGCATTACAGCGCAAACACCAGGAAATGCACTCATGCAATATGCAGCAGGTAATCTCGTTTCTTTTAATCGCTGTTTGACATCAAAATTAGAATTTCTTAAGATGCTACTTGCCACATGCAACTTGCCACCCCTGCCCCCTACAACTACATGTTGAAGATGATAAAGTCTTGCTCTCTTTTGCTATTGTGCCATGTTTGTTTAGCCTTTGTAATGTCTCTAAAAGTCTTGCGCCATTCATTAAGCTTAACATCTTCAAGCGCTTTTATTTCAATAGACACCTTTTGATTGTGTGTGTTAGTGTGTGTGTGTATGTGTGTGTCATTCTTTGCATAGTCAAATTGAAAATTGATGAAGCCATCTTCTCTCTTATATATTTTTTTATGTTTGTTTGTTTGTTTGTTTGTCAGAACTGACCAAAGTTTGCTTGACATCAAAAAAAAAAACAAAATTATGCTTCCTGTTTCCTATCGCAAGGAAATGCCATACTAACTGAATGCATTGTCATTTTTGCCTAGACAAATGCCTATTTTATACAACTGCAACTCTTTTATCCATTTGTTTGCCCCATGGCCGGTTCGTTTTCTTGCATTGTTCATTTTTCAGTTTCCTTGCATTGGGGAATTTGCCCTGCCTCCTGCCTCCTGCCCCCTCGTTGGTCAGCATTGATGCCGTGACACGTACCAACAATCGCTCACTTTGACGGCTGGCTTCGTCGGAGCATTTCATTGTTTGAAGTTTTTTTTCATTCTTATGTCGCTTTCCTTTTTTCTTTTTTCCTCATCTTGTTTGCATTTCCCCAACCCTATTCTTGCCTTTTGTTTTGCTGTTTAGTTGAGTCTTTGCGTTGCTTGTTGCACTTTGTTGCCATGAGGTAAGAAGATAAGAAAATTAATCAGGATTGTATAGTCTCTTAGCTCATGATAATTGATTGGATAAGATGTGAAGTCAAAAGTATTTTTTTTTTAATTATTTAAAACATTACAAAGAATAACTCTATGCTAACTATGAAACTTCAATAAAGTATTATTGCCTCTTCAATGCTTTTTCAATGCTTTGGGGATACCTTAAAGTGCATTTCATTGCTAAGGACTTTAGACGAGTTTATATTGTGTTGACAAAAATTCTGTACAATTGCAGCACGGCTTGTTGTATTTTTGTTAAGTTGCCACCAGATGGGGTCCACTGGCAAATATAGCCAGCATGCATTCAGGTGAAACACTTTTGCAATTTCACGCGGCCAGCCTCCGGGCCTTGGGACTTGGGCAGTTGACTGAAAGACAAATGGCAGACTTCACTTGGCAACGGAAATTAAAGGGGCTTCATCTTCTTGTTGCTGTTGTTGTTGTTGCTGTTGTTGTCACCATTAAGTCACTGTTAGTTTCGAAATTTAAGGGTCATTTGTCTTTTGCCTAAAAAAAACTTTTCGTCTCACTTTGTTTCGCCAAGTTGCCATGTCATTCGTGTTACTGGGTCTGGACTGGTCAGGTTAGGTCGTTTCGGGTCGGGTCAGTTTGGTTTTTGTTTAAAACAAACCACACAGCAACAGTAAAAAAACATATTTATGCCTCGTTTGACCTCGCCAAATTATTGCTCGTTTTGTAACCATACGAATGTATATAAATTTGTATGTTTATATATGAAACAATTTAATTAATCACTAGAGGGCATCAATTCCATTTTATATGCTAATAATTTATGTTATAAATATTGCACAATCTCTTCGTACCACACCCCCTCTCTCCAAAATCTATCATATCCATAATTTGAGGTTTAGCTGGACGTGGCTACCGTACCCAGGGGGAGCGGGGGGTGGCTCCACAACGCTTGTGGCACACTCACACACTTACGCATTCAAAATGAATTGATATTCAATTATGCCAAAACGACTCTCTCCGCAAGTTAAACACAATTAGTTTTGGTGTAGGGGTGGGGGTGGTGGTAGGGGGGGTTACTTGTATGTGGTTGGTTACGTATTACGTGTTACCCTCCCCTTTGCTGTGCTAACATTTTGTACAATTTTGTAAACAGCAAACAATAAATATTTATTTTTAGGGTTTGCAGAGTTCATATTATAAAATATTTGTTGTGGTTGTAATTGTTCATAAAAATTCACATAAATAAAAATGAAAACAATTTGCATCCGCAAAGTCGTTCAATATGTTCTATATATCGAAATTTGATTGCTCTATAAAAAACAGTTTTTATTGTTTATGTGTTGTTTACCAGCTGAAAATATGATTTATTTTAATGATATATTTTAAGAGACTTTAATCTAAGTATAAAAACTCTTTTTTATTGGTATAAACTATGGTAAAAATATGTTCGTTTGGGATAATAATCTTTCGAGAATATCTTCAGCTGGCTTTGACGAAGAACAAAAAAAAGAACAGAGTCCATCTCATTTTGACACAATTTGTAATCAAAGTAATATAAAATATTTACATAAAAACATGAAATTTTGTGGTTTAGTCTTCGCCGCTTTGTCTATGATATTCGGCAAAGCGAACGAAAACCATATTGTGCAATGAGTTCTTTATAGAAAACTTTATAGACGGTTTGAAAAGTTTGTAAAGCCAGGCGATTTCGTTTCTCATTTTTATGTCCTCTTTTAATGCCCGGTTTGTGTACCAAAAATGCATTGTCCAAAATATGAAATTCATAGTACATTAAACACAAGGCAACGGCCTGAGTTCGCTTATCGAACATTCCCTCCCAGCTTAAACGTTCATCGTATTTGGGATCGTGAATGCTGCCAATATAGGTTGGTTCCCAGGGTGCTGTGTAATTGTAGGCGCGAAACACATGGACACCGTTGTCGATATCGAAATAGTTAATCCATTCATAGAAACCCGGTCCCATTTGGCATTCGAGGCAGACGTACATGTGAAATGGAATCGCTTCGCCAACAGCCAGTTGATATTTCAATTCCAATTTGTTTTTTGGCACTTTGGCATTCTCTTGTACTTCAAATATGTTCAAAGGATATACAATAGGACGTTTTGAGTTTAATAATTGCAAATTACGGCTTATCATATTGAGAAAACCGTCAACCAAACCCGGTGTGGGATACAGCTCAATATCGGCGGCTAGGATAAAGTGTGTTAATGCTGCTGCCTTGGCGATATTTCGACCAACATTAACCTGATACTTCATAGACTTGAGTCTGCGATAGAGAATCTTTTGTTGTGCACCGATAAGGGGTGAAATCGTGCTGCATTTGACTTCCAATCCCAACAGTTTCTGACTGCTAAGCACCACTTGAGGTATATGCCCGACATGAAAGTAGATATGGAAAGTCACCCATTTACGTATCAGTTCGGCCTGAGGATCACATTGTCTCAGCCATAGAATACAACGCACAGTGGTATTGAAATCCGTGCCGGGTGCATAGAGTGCTAAACTAATCGGTGCACGCCAACGTTCCACAAGTGGCGCCACATTGTCCAAATATTTAAAGTCACCATGCGTCGTAAACGTAACGCTCGATGAACACAATATTTTCGGATGTTCGCCACGAATATAATTCACCAGCACCCAATAATTCGAGTGCAATTGCTTCTCAAAAACATGTTCCCGATCCGTACAGTTAATAGCGGAACGCAAAAGTTCAAGCCGGTTTGTTGAAACGTTATTAATTTTTGTAGTTATTACTTCCGGAACTTGGCAAAAGATCAGAACTGAAACAATTATCAAAAAGCATAATTTATGCATTTGTGATTTTTGTAGAATTCTATGCTTTTGTGTCTGAAATATTTCTACATTGAAGCTTAAATTTTGATTAAAGTTTTGATAATGTGTACAAAGGCAACTTTATTAAAGAGTATTCAACAATAAGTTAATAATAAGATTCCATCGTTTAGTTGATTTTTATGATTTGACAATTGATTAGTTTGAGTTTTAGCGAAACCAATATAGCGTATGTAATCGGTTTTAATATTCAGCCTACGCAAATATACAATTAATAAACAAAATTAATGCACATTGTTATTCATTGTAGTAAAGCAAAATAGCTACACAACAATCCCCAACGACTCAACCCTCCCCGCCATGAATTGTTCCATTGGGATGGACGCAACTCCCGCATGGACAACAACGTTTTAATTATGCGCCATGGCGAAATGTTGGCGGCAAAATATTATATATATATACATATATATTTGTATATAGAAAATATTAGTAATTACGAGTTGGAAATTCATGAAAATACAATTTGCGATTATTGTTATTAGTGTCAGGCAACAGGCTTTGGTTATGGCTTGCTTTTACCTCAAACCCCCCCCGTCTCCCAACACACAAAACAAAAAACCTTTGCTTAGAAACTTTGAATGGCGTAAAAGTTTTACGAGCGACAGCAGTTGAAATATTTCTAAATTCAATAACACCTAATTAAAATTAAATCTGAAAGCTTGTTGTATCGACGATGGCACACAGCTAAAGCCAAAGCAACAACAACAACAACAACAACGAAAACAGTTGCAACAAGAAAATAAAGTTGGTAATTCAATACCCTTACATGATCCAGTTTATGTGTCTATTATTAAAAGTACTTTTGAAAATGATTAGATCTTTTGTTAGGAAAGAATATTTATGATTTTAGTATCATCAAATCGTTATAGAGTACTTAATAAAAGTGTTAGACCCTTTGGTATAGAGTATACAAAAGCAACAGCGTGAATTTGCTGGGTTAAAGACGGGCCAAGAATGCTGCCTAGATTGCTATTGCCGTACGTTGCTGGCTGGCTGGTTGGCTGGCTGCTGGCAGGATATGCACGGTAAATGCTATAGCCGGAAATGAACACGTACACGTGTGTGTGTTTGTGTGTGCGTGTGTATACTTTGCCATGGTAAAAAGTTTACCAGCTGCCTCAGTCGGGCTGTACTTGGCTTATTTATGAGCCGTCGTTTCTCTCATTCTCATTCTCTTTCGCTTTCGCTGCGAGTACAATATTAATTATTGAAAGATTTGATATCGGCTTAAAGTTGCTGTGCGCTTTGTGAGTGTTTTTATGGCAAAACGTTTACGTTTACGACGCCTAAAAGTATGCAACTCAACTGAAAAATGAAATGACAAGAGTAAATTGAAGTCACTTGCATGGCGCATCGTCATCATCATCATCATCATCAGTTCATCGCAAATCCAATTTAGACTAGCCAACATCTTACTTGCCTTCCAAGAGGTGGCAAACAAACAAACAAACAATAACAACAACAACAACAAAAAACAACTTTAAACCTTTGGCACCAAGGGGTCACTTTGGCCATGGCCTCGGCTGTTGCACTTACTTTACTCAAGCGCTGGAAATGAACCAATAAATCTGCTTATAATGGCAAAAAGGCAAAAGCAAAATGACAAGGCAGGACAAACTTTCGTCCAAGCAGCAGCAGCATAGATCAATGAACCAAAGTCGAAAGTGTTTTTTACTATGCAACGCAATGAAATTACATTTACAAAGTGTGAAGATACATAGAGTAGAGTAGTTGAAGACATGCAATAAGGAGCAAAAAACTCATGTGAACATTGTTTGATAAGTGTATATAAGGCAAACAACTGGAAATAAGTTGATTATACATAAATGATGTAAAATCGAATAAAATCTGCATCCAATTGAGTATAAGGTCAATGTCTAAGTTATTATTTAATACATTTTATTATTTACAGAAGTATTTCCCAACAGCCGTCTAAATAACAAATCCACTCAAGAACTCACTTGTCTAAAGTAACATTTAAATAACCATAATTCACTTTGGACACATTTTTGCAGACGATGTCTGTACAAAAATTGACCAACCATGCGACACAAAAAGATAAACTGCTGCAGTCGAGAAATACTAGTCGAGACAAGAGAGTCGTCCAACAAGTTCGTAGTTGCATATGTTTTGCATGTGCTTTTTTCTTGATATGACATGTTAATAAATATGTATCTATAAATATGTATGGTGTGACTGGGAAAGTCTGCTTGTCAACAGCTAAAGGACAACAGAGAGAGAGAGAGAGAGAGAGATGTTGGTAACTGGTAGTTGGTCACGCTGCATATTTTAACATATCCGGTTTGGTTTCACATTGCAAACAAAAATGGCTGGCAGCGACGTGTTTCCGGTAACGTTTGCCCAAGCACCTGCACTGACCAAACAATATGCTATGCTTAACTGAAGGGGCGTGTCCTATTCGCTTTACGCAATGTCAACTGACAAATGCAAACACTAGTAGTAGTAGTGTGTAGTTGTTGTTGTTGTCAATTGATTAGCGCCACGCCTTTATGTTTAAAAAAAAAAAAAAAACAGCACAAGTGTATCATAAACATAATCAATGCGAATTGTTGCTAATACGCCATGTTCACTTTATTTTACATTTATTTTTTCGGCGCTTAACTCTTTAATCTTGCTGCCATTTTGTTGTTGCTATTATTGTTGTTGTTGTTTGTGCTCGGCTATGCCCAGTCGACATAAAAAATTTACCAGTTGATTTTATGCTGGATTAAGCTTAAACTTTATACTAAAAGGAACTAAGCAAGCGTAAATATAGCCAGGCTATTTCTTTTTTTTCTTTTCTTGCTACCCCTTTTTACTTTTTCTTCATCGGTTTTGTTGTTGCGGCTGCTGCCTATCTTGCGATTTTGTGCGGCCAGAACCTTGTTAAAATAGCTTTACAGCAAAGGCTTTTCGACACACACACACACACACACACACACACACACACACACACACACGAACACAATCAAGCGTGTTTGGGCCTTTAACACACAGCAAGAAAAAAATGTGTATGCCCCACAATATATATAAATAGTTGTTAAATGAACGTTGTAAAAACGCTTTTGACCTCAATGCGTGTCGTTATGTTTCACGTTTCAAAAACGTTTTGTGAATTTACAAAAAAATATGTTTGTGAAAAAACGTTTTTTGAAAACTTTTTTTTATCTTAAAATAAATAAATATTTTCACATAAAAATAAAAGAAGTTTAAGTTGAAAATCAATTAGGAAATATTCCCAATTTGATGTCCATTTTATTTTTAAGTGTACTTTAACATACTTATATGTGTATTTTTGTATGCTAGTGAGCGGGTTGAAGGACACGCTGAAGCCACGTCTGACTGATTCTGGCTCGAGCCCTGAAATATTTGCTGTGACAGTCTCTCTCTCTCTCTCTCTTTCTGTCTTTCTCATAATTCCAATATATGTAGGTTTGGCGAATTGGAAGTCCATCAAGCGGCAAGTGGAAATTGTGTGGCAGTATTTTATTGGCTTATACGAATCGTAGGCAATTTTGCGACGCGTGTGCCAACTCTCGGGTAATAGCTCCATTATATAATTATTGTGCATTATTGTCTGTGACTGCATCACGTACAATATTCGCTTTACCTGGTTTGCTCTCTCTGTGTTGCTGTGTGTGTCTCTGTTGCGTGATTTTATTTATTGTGGATGGGTAGTAGTAGTAGTATCTGCCTCGTTTGCCACATTACATTAATTTTACTCTGTATCAACGTTGAAAGGCAATACAAATTTTCGATGTCATTCAACCGGCACGAATTGAACGACGGCGTCGCCTCTATCCAACTATCTCTCAATAACCATCAATAACCCACGTCACTATTGACCAGAGAGAACCATCCACTTCCTTCGCACTGCTGACAGAATCCAATTTCATTTCAATTGACCAGGCTATGCATATATAATGTAACACAGCATATGATTTGCAACGCGACTGACTGTAAGTGTTGACATTATTTATTATGTTGCCTGCCACCAAACATGATTGTTATTTACATAACTAACTACTATATATGCCATAGATTTGCTTATTTTTTCTTTTTACGCAATAATCAAAAAAAAAGGGTTGAAAAATTCAAACAAAATAATTTTATAGTATTTTCAATAGTTTTGTAGTTATGTAGAGTAAAAATGTTTGGTTTTGTTTGTTTTATTTTTCTTGTTGTAAACTATTTAATTAATATTTAGTTTGAACAAAATATATATGAATTGACATCTCATGCATTTTTCATACCATTTAAACGTTTATAAATTATAAAAAAAATAACTGGAATTTAATTCATATATTTATTTTCCCTTTTTTTGATAGGTTTTCTACCTGTTTTCACTTGAAGGTTGTAATTTTTTTCATCAAAATTCTTAACTTATTATTCTCTCTTTAAGTTTTTTTTTTTGTATTTCATGGCAATTAACTTTTATTTTATATTGGAATAACAGCTTTTCATCGTCTTTCAACCAAAAAAGGGTAATGTTTTTTTTTTTTTTTTTTGATGTTTGTTAACAGATTTATTTTATTTTTTTTCAGTAAGAAGTAAATCAATAATTTGTAATCTTTTGACAAATGCCCGCGGCTTCTTTGTGGCAGCAACGGCAACAAACAAAGGCAAAAGCGGCATTGCTGCATGCCCTTCTGCCTTCTGCGACCTAAGTTCTTCTTGTTGTTGTACATCCTCACCCCCCGCTTACCGCTGTTTGTTACCACTCCTTTACAACTCCTTGCTGGGCCACATTGCCCGCTGGGCTTTTTGTTGTTGTGACGGTTTTGTGGTTTCATTCCAGCTGCAGATGAAGATGGCTGCCTTGTTTAGCTGGCTCTTTAAATGAAAATGTGACGAAAGCATTGAATTTATTTCACACACACACACACACATCAACACACTCATTCAGTTCTTTACCCCTCCCCCAACAGCTAGCCGCATAAATTGGTCGGCCAACTAATTGAAAATGCTTCTTGTGCTTGCGGTTGTTTCACATACAACATTCAATAAACTATACACACAAATATGTTACTTTGTGTTTGAGTGTGTGTGTGTGTGTGTGTGTGTGTGTGTGTTGGTGCCTTGTGCACAATCTAAACGCTAATTAAATGATTCAATGATTCCTCTACCAATGTTCACCCTACGCCACAATCCGTTGCTCTTCCAGCTACTTTACCTTAATTTCTTTTTATTGTTTTTCGCATGTTCTTTCAATTGCTTTTATGTGCAAGCTAAAATGGCGACCAAAGTCCAAGTAACTCCTTCAAGTGTTGCGCGTGTAAGTGCGTGTGTGTGTGTGTGTGTGTGTGTGTGTGTGTGTGTGCGGGTTAATTGAATTTTATGTCTTGGTCAGAAAACCCACATGCTCTGCCGCCCCTGCCTCTGATCAAGAACTGAGGAAATTAATTTCCTTATATTGACTTTTTTCCACATCCTACTACCGTTCATTTCTTGTACTAATGTGCACTTAAAAAAAATAAAAAGAACTATTTAATTATCCAACAAATATATTTTTTGATTAAAGAAATAGGTAGATAGAAATATAGTTTCGGCCTCCAAAAAATTGTTTCTAGTTGATTTTTAACGTTTTTTAAGTCAATATAAAATCATCTAAATTCACGCTTATACTCAAAAAGAAAATCTCCCTAAAAATGCCATCCTATATAAGGTAAACCTTTTCTCTAAGTGCATGTGCTGTTCAAAAACCTTTTTTATTTCTTAAGCTGTTCGATGGCATTCGTTAAGGATTTATTGCCAAGCTACAAAAAAAAATTGTCACACCCAACCAAAACCCTGGCAACAAAACTAATGAGCAAATGATACTGGGAACAGCAACATATATATATATATATAGGCCTCACATATGGTGGCTTAATCAGCATTATCATTATTATCTTCATTATTGTGATGTTGGTTGAGTAACTGCTGCTTAGCCTCACTTTAGTTTTAATGGATATTCGCACTTGCAATGAACCGCGCCAAAGCATACAACAAACAAACATATATATATGCAAATGTCTCGCGAGCATCTAACTAACAACATTAACTAGCATAGTGAAGTGTATGTATGTATGTATGTAGTAGTAGTAGTGAGTGCCTCTTATCGTTTTGCTACACCAACGGCCTCTCGCACTGCACTCCATCAATAATTATATGCTGCATATATTTGGTGACTGCAAAGGGAAGTCTTAGCTGTTCGCGCCGTTTGACTGTGCAAATGTTTGTGCAACACTCGAAATGTCTGTGTGTGTGTGTGTACGCATGTGTGTGTGTGTGTGTTTTGTTGGCATCCTTCGCGCTAAATAAGACGGTTAAACATTTTTGAGTGCCTGTCGGAAGGTGGGGGGTTGTGTTTTAGCTCGAGTCGTCGTCGTCGCCTTTGCTTTGCTCTTTGCCGGCGCTGCACTTAAATATTTTTGCATATGCGTGCAGTGGCCTGCCAGCAGCGGTTGACGACATGCCCCCCACCACCTACCACCGTGCACCACTTTCATTTCCGTTATGTTCCAATTTGTTTTGCAAAAGAAGCGACAAGTTTTGCCATGCATTAGCTCAGGCCTCACATCTACATATATGTTGTGCCAAAATTTACACTTGTCAGCCAAGTTTTTTTCGTTCCAACTTGTGTGTGTTTGCTAATTAATAGTGAAAGCTTCCAAAGTTTGCTTGTTTTTGCTTAGATTAATTAAATTGTTGTGAAATTAGCAAAGTGTTGCCTGAAAATGACAGAAAAACAATTCAAAGAACAGCTGCAATTGAAATAATTATTAGTATAACTCAAACTTTGTTGGCATTAGCAAAACAATCAAGAAATAGTATTAAACTATATAAGAGTTTTTAATTATAAGCATTATTCACAAATGGAGTCTAATTAAGAAAGTATGTTTAAACTATAAAGCTCAAACAAACATCAAATAGGGGAAATGGATTAATCAGGATTTTAATATTTATTCATGCACATGTCTAAATATTGAAATAATTATCAATTTGAATAGAATTTTAAGCTTTTGAATTTTGCTAAGCAACCGTCAAAAAATTCAAAACTAAAATTAAAAACGAAAACTAAAAGTTTTTCGCCCGAAAACTTTCTAAACAAAAAATATTTTACAATTTGTCAACAAATAATTGAGTAGCAAACATATGTATGTAGTACTTTTTGTTTTCAACGTAGTGCTTCTAGTCTTAAGGTATAAACTATAGAATTTATGGTCCTTGATCCCAGGCCAACATCCATCCTGCTGCTGTCTCGTTGGCAACTGAACTGAAGCAAGGTCCAACTTCTGTGCACGCCTTCACATAATTGTGTAACACAATCAGCCAATTATGTTACAGTTGCCACACACACACACACACACACGCACACACAACTTGACTTAACTTAATTTTCAGCATAATTCTGATGCCGATACTGAAACTGTGTACGTGTAAGGCAAAAGAGATTTTTTCTTCTTTTTCTTATTTTTTTTTTTCCATAGAACATAACTTGACACTAATTTGCTCGATTGCCCAAAACATTCTCAGTCTGTCTCACTTTCTCTCTCCCTAAAACACAAAAACTATTTTTGTAAATGCTTTTTTTTTTCTTAGAAAATCCGTTTTATATTTATATACACCAAATTGAAATGCAATTTAAGGAAAAAGGGATAAAAACTTTTTTTTTTTTTATTTTTTTTTAAAACCTTTTTTACTTTTACAAACTAAAAACAAAATACTTCTTGGAACTTGCAATGTTGTCCATTAGTTTTGTGTTGTCAAGGCAATATATTTTTCCTCACAATAGCATTTAGTCCAGGTTTAAGGCTTTAAGCCATTTCCATGCTAATCAAGAGCTTTTGAGACCAAACAAGCGTTTGGCGTCGCATAATTAATTATAGTTTTCCAACCACAAGCAGCAAGGCGACGACGACGACACATCAATGCCGCGTCGCTCGCAAAAACTCTCTCTCGCTAGAAATTCTAAACGCCCCTGCCTACCCTCCTTCCTGTCTATTCCATTCAATGGCTTTGTCTGTTGCGTTGCGCGAGGCGCCCCGAAAAATTAATTGAATTTTTGTACCACAAAATTCTTGAGCATTTTTGGCCAGGCATTTGCCGTTTAATTGCTGCCATCATCACAGCGCAGCGGTTAAAATTTTGAGATCGACACAGTGAAACCTCCCATCTAACAGACACAATAAGTAGACGAAGCAGAAGACGAAGACGATGGAGCCTGAATTTTTTACATTTAATTTCATATTTAACGCATTCATTTGAGTACTGTTTGCCAGAGAAGGAGAGAGAGAGAGAGATAGAAAAAGAAAGAAAGAGATAGCAATAGAGCCACCTGGCGGCGGCTAGCACCGACAGCAATCAAAGCAATTGCCGTCTTGGCTTTTTTTCTTGTAATAAAATAATTGAGTTGCGGCCATGTGGTATACGTAATTTATATAGTTCAAAGCAATACGCATACGCAATTAGCCAAGCAGCAGCAGCAAACGAGATTAATTTTTAAATGTATATGGCTAATGGATTTTTTTTCTTATTATTAAATACTTTTAATGATTCTTAGTATTGGCTAGAAGCTGGGTTTATTTAAAGAATGCTTTATTATTAAAAATGAAATAATATTCGAAGTACTTATTTATAAAGTTGAAAGTGATATGTCTGTTAGAGTATTCAATAGTCCAATAGCATATTAATTTTCGTCTTGTACTTTTGCATTTGCGATTGCGAATGCTGATTATTCATTTGTTCCGACCATCAATTACTATTTAATATATATATATATATACATTCGATACTTATTGAGTTGCAAGCTATTAAGATTGAAATATGTGGGCAAAAGGGAATGGAACCCAACGAAAGCAAGAAAACAAAATATTTATGGAAAAAGTCCGCCTAACTGTAAACGAATTCAAATTGAACTTGTTTTTTTTTTCTTCTGCTTTTTCTTATCTATGCGCTGAGGTAAACAACAATAAATTGTGATAAACAAGTGGGTTTGGTATATAAAAATAATAAAAAAAAAAATATAAAAAAAAACAACGCATCGCTTGCCGGCCGAGTCAGCAAAGCTTAAATTGCCTACGCAGGCATTTGGTGGCCAACAAAAAAATAAAAAAAAACAAAAAATAAAAAAACATCCAAGTATATTCGGTACCCAGTTCCAAGTTCTAAGTTGTCAGTTGTCAGTTGCCAGTTGCCGGAGCTCCCAATCCCTGCCAAATAGACCATTAAAACAAACACACGCACACACACACACACACACACACACACATACACACACAAAACATAAAAAATCTAAGTGAGAGAGAGAGATGGCAAACGAAACGGAACAATAATAAAAAATAGAACAACAAAACGATGCCGAGCACATTGTCAAATTCTTTTGACACTTATCCCTTGCCAGCCAGCAAACACATACCAAATATCCCAAAAATAGTCGCCACTCATCTCCTCTCTCTCTCTCCTCCTTTCGCCACCTTGTAGAGCCTTGCTTAATGCTTCTTTGTTCTAACGCAAAAGGAGAGGTTTTTCTATATGCAAATGGAGCTGATGTCTAGGACCGGGTTAGCTTCGTTGTCACCTGTCTCGCTCGCACCCAGCCCCATTCGTTTGTGCTTCATTATTATTGTTTGGTTCTAAGATATATATAAACATATACATATATGTATGTATGTTGTTGTTATTGTTGTTGGTGTCGAGTATTTTGCTAGCTGGTTTCTTGATTTTTATTGCAGGAATGCGAACGTCGGCCGTTTTTAAAGCCACACAGCACCAGCACCTCACTCAGACCACAGACACACTTTTATACTCACACACACACACACACACAGACTCACACACATTATGAAAGGCAAGGCAAGGAGCTGTGTATGTGTGTGTGTGTGTGTGGCAACACTTACATGAAAATGATGAATGATTTTATGGTTTGCTTGACCTGAATTTTATAGTATGCATGCACGCCGGCTAACCACCACCCCCCCTCTTACGCCCATACACGCCTCCATTTTGCCCTTATCATCGTTGCCACCCCGTTTTGCCACCTTTAGCTGCCTCATGTCGCTGTCGCCTGAGCATTGCGAGTGGAAAATTTTATGTTTGCATAAGAAATTGGATTTTTGCATTAGTTATGGAAATGAGAAAACTTCAACTTGATTTGTTTTTCACTGGCTGGCTGGGCTGGGCTGGGCTGGGCTGACTGGTTAGCTGTTTGGGCCCTGGTCAGAAAGCAGAAGTGGCAGCACGCTCAAACAACGCTTCTCTGCTTTGGTGGGGCTTCTTCTTCTTCTACTTCATCCATCTGCAATTTTTTTTTTCGTCGGCTTTCGTTTTGCATTGGTTTGCTTTGGTTTTTGTGGTGGTGTTTTGTACGGGGATCTATGGCTTTTTAGTGATGTTCATCTACGTTTTGCTGCTGCTGCTGCCTAATGCTTATTAGATTTGGCTCATGAATCAGTTTGCCAGTTACAAAACAGACTGTGTAACCTGTCTCTACCCATTTGCCCCCAGCTTAGATTTTCCTGCACTTAGAAAAGTCTCTTAGAAAATCACTTTTTACAGTTCAGCGATTTTTCTAATGAAAAAAGAGTTCTTGTAAAATCAAGAGACAATATTTATATAAGTATATGCAAGATTTTCTCAACGTAAATGCTATTAAATTTCTTTCAGTGGTATTTTATTTTTGTTTCACCCACAAACTGCATCTTGAATCGCACTCCTCCCCCCTTTTTACTTTTTGGCAGCTGCACAAGAAGCATATGCCAAGGAGTTTCGGCAAGAGACGAAGGGAGGGCAAGGGTTAAGCATTGCAAATTTACTCACATTTGCCTTGCGAATATTGCGCAATATGGCAAACAAGTCACGATATATATCGGCAAATGCCAAAGTCGCAAAAGTACAAAACAAACACTTCGTCACTGAAATATCAAATTTATATATATATATATATATATATATTGTTTCATATATTACGACTGCTATGTGCACTCAACTCATATATGTTTTTATTTGCTCGAGAATAATAATAAGTAAAAAACTTGGAGCGCATAGTGGCAATAAAATATGGGCGTTGCCCGAATTCCAACGTCCTTGTGGGTGTGCATCAAATAAAACATTCACTTTGTGTGTGTGTGTGTGTGTGAGTGTGTGTGTGATAGACACCCCTTGGAGTTGTTGCTGTTGTTGTGTTTAACTGTGCTTGGCATGCTGCAGACGCTTGACGCTTCTCGCCGCACCAATTGACCGATTATAACACAAGCAAACGAAGCAAAAGCAACAATGTGATACAGAATGAGATCGAAGGGGTTATACCCTAAAAACATAACAAAGATTTTACTCTGGGTTTTTGGGAAGAGAAAGAATTTGAACTCAGATCATTTTATCACAATTTGTATGTCCAAACAAACATTTTCTCGAATTTTATGACAATTTCAATTCTTTTACAACTTTATTTTAATATTTTTCTATTTAATTTATTTTTTGTTAAATATTTCTGTACAATATTCTCAAAGTACTTTAGCTTCGTGTCAAATACTCTACTTTGCGAGCAGCATTTTGGCAACGTTTGGTCGTTCAGTTTTAATATTGGCAACTTTTTTAATTATTTGCTTGAAACGTTTGTCGATTTGTTCGATTCTGCTGCCGTTGATTTGTTGTTGTCGTTCACATTGCTGCTGCTCGATGGCGCCAAACTATGGCGGCAATATGTGCCAACGGTTGAATAATCTGTCAATAAGCTTTTGTCATCGCTTTGGCTACGAAACCGAAGCAGTGTAACAACGTCATGAAGGGCTAGTAGAAGGGGCGGATGCTGCTGCTGCCTGCCTGCCACAAACAAACATTGTGCTATTGAATGATGCCAGTTGCCTCGAGGGGGTGGTGGCGGCCGGTCATATAGATATATTGCGTCTTGGGCGCGGCGGCATCTTTTTGCGAGCCAAAGGCCAAAAAAACAACATTGGGGGTGGGAGTTTAGCTTTTGGTTGGGTTAGAAAAACTTTTTAATAAAGGTCGATTGCTGCATGTCAATTGGAATGTTGCCCCAGCAGCAGCGGCAGCAGCAGGCAGAACTTTTTTTTTGTTTTAGTAGTTTTTTTTTTTTTTGTTTTAGTTCGGGTTCTCGTCACGTCACGTCGCGATTAGTTCTCTTATTCTGAATGCTGACTCAATGCATGCTGAGCATCCGCATTCGTATCCGGTTTTCACAAGTGTACGGGGCCGGGGAGTGGAAACAGGTGGTAGGCACTTCACATTGTTATCCGTTTTATCACTTATTACTTCCGTTGCGACACTTCGACACTTTTCGAAAAACTCAAGCAGAAGGCCGCTTAATTTTCAGTCACCTTTTGCATTTTAATTCGGTTCGCTTCGCTTTGCTTCGCTGGCATGTAATGAGATTTTCGGGCCTTTGAGAATTGCAATTTGGCAAAGTTTCATTCTACTGTCTGTATTTTTGTGGCTATTTGCATTGCATTGCCGTTTGTGGTGGTGAGGCATGCAGCAGCGATTAGCATTTATATGGGCAACTTTTCATTCATCTAATTGCTGTTTGCAGCTGCCAAAATAAATCTTAGCCAAGACGAGAAACACCAAACTAGTATACTTCCCCTCTCCTCCCCACCCTAGAAAAGTTACGCTGCCCAGCCAATTTCAATTCGAAAAGCAGGGAACGAGGGGTAGTCACCCCCACCCAAAAAAGCTGCTATGCCATAGCGATAAAATATACATAAATAACCTTTATTACACATGCTGCCGCTCAAGTGCTCGAACTTTTTCAAGTCCACTTTGCGCAGTTGTTTTCGAGTAGTTTGCTTGCGCTTGGCGTTTTTCGGCGTGCTTTTCACCATATTGTTGTTGTTGTTTCTAGTTGTTGGTATAGGTATTGTTGTTGTTTAGCCCAGGTGGTGCAGCTTTGAATCCCATTGTGGCATGAAGAATCGCAAAACCAGTGAGCACAATTCAAAGTTCAAAGTGTGTGTGTTTTGCAACCAACCATTTTGCCAAAGAATTTTTCCCAAGAATTGAACACTTACTACTTACTACTATACTTAACTTTCAATACGCTTCGGTACATTTACAGTGCGCAGTGTATTATTTCTCTGTTAAAAATACACTTGAAAGTGGATCAAAACAATCTTGATTTATAGTATATATATATATATTTAACAAGAAATGTGTGTTTTGCTCAAGTGACAATCAAAGTTCACACTTGTTAAAATAACAATGCTTTTGTTATGGAGTAAGAAAAATTTATGAGACGTAAACTTGAATATATTTCCACGGATTGAATATAAGTACATTCTTGATTGTTTTTAAGGCAATTTTGTATTATAAATATGTTTATTTTCTCTAGAAAAAAAATGTTATTTGAATATTTTTGTTCACTGAGCTTTCAACTTGATTGAAATTGAATTATAATTGTGGTTTTTATTTTTATTTGAATGGAAAATCAATTACTTAACCAAAGTAACAATATGCAATGGCGTTTTCATATAACTAACCCAATTAATGGCGTTATTTTTGTGCTTTTAATTACTAAACGTGAGCATTTTTTTTGTCATTTCATTGTGGAAATCATACAATGAGATATTACCATAATAATTTTATATATATCCGATATGCTTGGAAAAATTCAAACTTTTCAATAATAAAAACTTATTTATTTTTGTTAATCTCAATGTGAAATGCGAGCTATATTTGCAACAAAAAAATAACTACATTTTTGTACAAACTATTCGAAATAAATGTACGAATTTATTGTATGTAAATGTGGAATTTTGTTAATGGGGGGCGGGGCTAAAAGGCTGTTGCCAATTTTAGTTAATTAAACCACGCCAAATCTAATGTTACCTAATTGGATTTTAGTGTCAGCTGCCGACTGGCTGTGACTCTGATGTCCTGTCACTATATTGCAAAGAGATGGAGACTGACACACACACACACACACACACACACACACACACACACACACACACACATACACTTCGTCATTATTTAGCTTGCTTTTAGCTTTATGTGCTTCTTTCGGCTTTCTTCATTTGCAGATATGACCCTTTTGTGTGTTGGTTGGTTGGGGGTTTTGGGCTCGTTCATCAGCAGCTTGTTGCTCCTGCTCCAACTGCTTCTGCTCCGGCCTGTCTGTTGCTGTTACTATATATGTATATGGTCTGGCCTGCTTTACGCTTTTGCCATTGCCGTTTTTCTTTTCGCCCGCGCACTGCCTAATCCTAGCAAGCAACTATAAGCCTTGGTAATTATCTGCAAAGTGACCATTAAGCGATTAGTTGACGACGCCCGCTGTTGCAGCGCCTTGCTCGAGCTTGAGCTCACTCTCTCGTTCTCTCCTTCCTTCAAACACTTCCTCTATCTTATTGTGTAAAGCTTTGTGCGCTGTTACGTAGCGTTGCGTATTTTATGTATACGATGGTTGAAAGCTTGACCCGAACAGGAATGTTCATTAGTCAGAAAATTTTTCACACAGATCTACTTGGGTTCTTGTAACATATGCGACAAAAGAGATAACTTCCAAAAAGGTTTAAGGTTTACTTTTCCATTCTCCCTTTACAATAATCTTTTAGCATTTTCTTAGTATCAATAAATCAGAGCTCAATGTATTTGTTATGATAAAGAACTGTTGTAAATTCCACTTAAACAAAGATACTGCAGATTTAAGTTACAAGACAATCAAAACACTTGAGACGCAAGATAATACCTAGCATAGAACACGCTCGTCTAGGCATTCAATCAATATATTAGGTTTTTTTTCTTAAGAAACAAAAAAAAACAAAATAAAAGTTAATCTTGTCTCTTATTGAAATTGATTGGAGCTTGCAATTTGCAAAAATAAAGCCATAGAAATATTCTCGAGAATATCTATGAAAAGACAGTTATTTTTTGTCTCATTTTTATGATTAAATTTCAATTATTTGTGAATTTAATTTAGTCGTTGCGCTTGTCCTTAAATAACTTTCCTTTTAAGTGCACCTTTTGTTTTCGTTTAACTCATTTCGACTTACATATTGTTTTCAACTCTGTCATTCTCAGAATTTTTTTTCTCCTTCAAGTGATAACGTTTTTTTCTCAACTTCTTTTTCAAAATTTTTATGACATTTATCTGATTTATGTTCGCTTTGTGCTACCTTTAGAGCTAGTTTTTTTTTTCATTTTTTTTTTCATTCCACTCTACTTTTAGCCATAAATGAGTACTGTGTTATAACTGCCCTCATCGGCAGCAAAGGTTTGATTTTTTTTTTTTTTGCACGCTTTGTGCATCGCATTTCATTGTCTTGTTCTCATTTTCATTTTCATTTTTATGTTCATCTAATTTGCATTTGTATAGTTTCCTTTTTCCTGTCTCGATGTGCTTCGCTTATCATCGTTTTTGTGTGTGTGTGTGGCCCACTGGAAAAATATTTGATGAGTTCTTAGCCTCTCAGCCTTACTTACTCTCTTACGTTTTTTTTTTTTTTTGTCTTTCTCTGTAAGGCAACATAATGTTTTATGAACTGTTGCCGACATTTCGTTTCGGGCTAACAAGCTGACTTAGTATGTGATAATTTTTGCTGGCCAATAGTTTCCTTTCATGTCATAGCAGGACATTTTATTAAAGGGACTGCAGCAAAAGCTGCAATTGCTCAAAGCGATTCCAACGAACAAAAAAATTAACATAAGGCTCTTGTGGTTTTCAGCTCACATCGAAGTCTAAGCACACGCGGCACATTCAAAAATTATTTACGATAACGATCGCATAATCATAATAATAATCACATTATAATAATTCTTGGCTTTATGGCCGCTGGTCTGGTCTAGTAGGGGCTGCGGCCTCTGCGGTTTTCTCAGAACGTGTAATAGTTGCTAATAAAATGCAATGCCCATTCTCAAACTGTTGTTAAAGGGGTGGTTGGGGGGTGGAGGCATGTACTCGTTCTATGGCGGTATAAATTCTGCGCAACGCAAAAAGAGAGAGCAAAAAGAAAAAAAAAACCAAGTTGAGGGCAGAAAAAATGGCAACTGCATTGATGTTATTACCTGTGCTGCCAACTATTTGCCAAAGTCAATAAACAAAAATGACAGGCGGACAAACTGGCGGGGCGGGGTGGGGCCCGGCAAAAGGCGACAACATGAAGACAACACCCGCCATCCGAACCCCCTTTACCCATCAACCAGAATAGCCACAACCCGCAAACGAAGCGAAGTTGTTGTTGTTGTTGTATCATATTTATATATATGTATATAGCATATATGTATATATTTTTTTGTTTTGTTCGCAAGCAGCAAATTATTGTTATGCTTTTGGATTTTGCGCATAATTTTGTAGTTTTGCGTTTGTTGGTTTTTTCATGTTCATGTTTTGAGCGGTATTTGGAGTATGTTACTCATACGCCACATAAGCCCCTCCGTTTTAGCATGCAAATTTGTATGCACTTTTATATGAGCCATAGCCCCAGACATGCCTCCTAACATACACAGCATACATACCATTCTACAATACTCTGTTTTGTTTATGTGTTGAAAAGAGAGAGTTGTTTGTTTCGTACATAAATAGTTTTCCATAAATATAAACCATTTATAATACCTCTTAGAAACGTTCCAAAAATCAATTCTCTTCCACTTGATTTTTTTCACTAATATTTTGGTCTTGTCACAGAGTGTTGCATAGTCACTTCTATGCAACTGCAAACGACGTTCTTGTTTGTTTTCTTTTCGTTCTTGTATTTTTATATTTGTTTTTTTTTTTTTTATGCCATGCATTGTTCACAATTTTCAATTTGTTTTTGGCCAGGCATTTGCCACGACGACCAGCTGAGGGCAGCCAGAATTGCAGCTGTCGTCGTTATCTTCGTTGTCGCTGACGTGAGTTTGCCATTTTGCCCAGAGGCAGGGAGGGGGACATCAAACTGAATGAGCATGCGGTTGACTAGTGTGATACCCTTTGATTCCCATGATTTGCTTTTTAACTACAATTTCGTCAGTTCAAGTAGCTTTTTTGATAATATTGTTTCTGTTCTTTGGCTCACAATTTCCATTGACAGCTTGAATAAATTATTTGTGCTTCACTTACCAAAAGCTTTCATTTAATTAACCAATTAAAGTTGCTCCTGAAGAGCTTATTTAAAGTGTCAACTTGTTGAAAACTTGTTAGTGTATATAAAGTTCGGCTTGTTAACGGACTCACTCACTCATCGCATTTTTATTTACTTTGCACGCTGCGGTTGCAAATTCGTTTTTCAAAAAAATCGACAGGAAAATACAAAAACAACAACAAAAAAAGAGTGAAAATACTAAGCCAAGTTTATTTATGCTTTGCGTGTCTGTTGTGAATTAGTGCTAAATTTGATTATCTATAGCCACAGACATACACACACAAACACACACAGTTATGAACGCACACACACACACACACACACACACACACACACATTCGCACAGAAACACGCCTAAAAGTAAGTCACGATGTTTTCACTGGCACTATTGACAGTTGTTGTTGTTGGGTGTTGTTCATATTGATGTATTTGGTTTTGTTGTTATTATTGTTGTTGTTGGCTGTTAGTGTCTATCTGTTTTCATAACGCCCCTATTAAATTGATTACTTTAATCAATTCATATATATTTATGGGTTTTCTCTTAATTTTGCACGTAAGCGCAGACGATATATATCGCAACGCATTTTACCCATTGTCTTTTATTTTATTATGTAATTTGGCTTAAACGATTTGAACTTTGGTTTTAAAATGCCCAAAATAACGGAAGCACGGCGCACCTTTCCTTTGTGTTTTTTGTTTTTCCTTCTTTTTATTGCGCTTATCCTTAGACAGATTTTTATGTCATAAGTAACATGCCAGATGGTAATTAGTAAAAAATGAAAATGAAAAACTCCTTCTCAGTGGGCGACCTTTAAGGCGCAGCTTGGTAGTTTTTTGGGTATTCTAAACTGGATCAAGGACTTAGGAGTGTAACTTAAAGCCTTGCCGAAGCTAACAAAGCAATAATTCTAAAAGACATTAAATATTTAAAATTCAGTCAAGTTTCATACTGAATTTTAAATGAAGTCAACTTCAGTTTCCAACTATAGTTGAGCTGTTTCAAATTCATTAGAATACTTGTTGTGCCGGCAGCATGTCAGAAGAGAAGAACATGAACATCAGTTTATTGATTAGTGGCAGGCACAACAACAATGCAATGAATTCTGTATAAGATGGCGATGCTAAGGGCTTGTACTTCTCGCAATGAATTAGTCTGTTCTGTGTGCGTTCTTTGTAACCGATTTCAATGGCGTTTGGCAAGGAGCAAGCGCATTATGGCTTCCTGACGAAACAGCCACTCGCACAACAATGAATGGCGCGAACAATGTCTAAATCTTTATTAATTCGACTATATTGTGAAGCTGTTTTGGCAGCGCCAGATTCACAGTTACGATGTAGAAGAAGCAGAAAAAAGAGGAGCATTCTCACCGTCGTCGTTGTCGGACCACTCAACAAATAAATTAATAGCCATCAATCAGTAAATCCGCCAAGGGACCTTTTGCTTTGAATGAATGCAAAGGTTTCGTCTTCAGCAAAGTACGTACGTATGTATGTATGTGTGTGTGCGCACAAAAGCGCGCTATAAACGCGCTCAATGAATGGCTAATATGCCGACTGCACGCGCTCCCCGTTTTCAGTGCCATTGAATGCGGATGTGGCTGTGGCTATAAATGTGAATGCTGTGTGCTTTCTTACTCTGGGGGTCAACATATGTGTGTGTGTGTGTGTGTGTGTGTGTGTGTGTGTGTGTGTGTGTGTGTGTGTGTGTGTAAGCCACAAATCCGATTAAGCTAGCAAAAGCTTTAAATGAGCCCCAAGGTGGAATAACAACTTTAGACAGGCCACAGATTGAATATTATTTCAACGAAGTATGAAATGTAAGAACATAAAACCAAAAGCTTAGATTTATGTTGGTTGGATTTGTTTTTTTTTGCCAATGAATAATTAAATTTTGCATCGAACTTGCACTTTGAGAAAAGTTGCAAATTAAAATATTACTCGCTTCGAACGTATGACAGTTCAATTTCTTTAAACGACATCGTCGTCGGGCCAAAATGTCAAATGGCGAATAGCAAAAACTGCAAAGCAACAACAACAACAACAACAACAAAAAATAGCATAGCATAGCATGCGACAAATCATAAATCATTCGCGATGTCAATGTCGAGTATGATGACGACTGACAATCGAAGCATCTGATTGACTACTGTCAGGCGGACAAACCGACAGACATACAAAACCTACAAGCAAACGACACACAAACAAACAAGTATCGATGCTGTAATAGCTTATCACATACCATATATCCTATATATTGGATATGACAAATGTGCACTTGGCAAAAACAAAAATGACTTCGATAAAAACAACTAGAAATTCCCAACGAAATGTTTGTTTTCATCACAAGTTTAGAAGAAAATGACTTTACTTTAAGGCCATGCTTGTTTTGTGCAGTGTATAAATGAGTGTTTCTACACTGCCACGTGCATTTATTGTAAACGAAAAGAGACATCGACATGAGCAAGACAGAGAGAGAGAGAGCAAACATCATGTCGAAGGACCTCAATGGAAATGTTTTGCAGCATTCGATGTCGCTGCTGCCGCTGTTGCCGTTGACTGCGAAGTCAGCAGAGCGTAACAAATGAAATGTGACAGATTATGCGACGAGGCGTATAACTGTCTCTCCCTCTATATATCTGTGCGATGTGCAATGTATCTCTCTGTGTGTGTGTGTGTGTGTGTGTGTGTATTAAATCAAATCGAAATGACTTTCGTACTCTATCAATGTCGAAATTATGCAATAACTTCAATTGATTACGAGTGCGTGAGTAATTTAGTGGCAATCGCCCAGAACGTACTTATGTGCGACATTCATATATCGGCCCAATCAGTGCCCAACCACAAAGATCCTTCAGCCGAGGACGAGGACGAGTAAAACGTTTAAAGTGTCATGTTGCGGCCTGTTTCTCACTGCTTTTGCTTGTCTCTCGTTATGCCTTCTTTTTTTTCAGCTTTATTATTATTATTATTTGTCGCTGTTGTTGTTGTTGTTGCTGCCACTGTTGCTGTTTGCTTTGACAACCCACTTACTTAAAATAGACGCGGGGGGCGAGGGTTGCGCACCTGTCCTGGATTCACTGCAAGCAAATCGCACGCATCGACATGGCTCAGAGCAGCACAAAAACCCTTCAACTTGCTTTGGCCTGGCCCACAAGTCTTAGCCCATCGTTTGTACTAGCTGCAGATTCAGTTACACTTGGGAAAATAACTATAGTTAAAGGAATTCCCTTTTTTTTTGGAGTCAGGACGAAAAGTGCTAAGGCAATTCAAAAAAACTCATGTTCAAGAATTTAAATATTTCTTGTTTTAAAGCCAAAAGTCTTTAGCTGTAATTGAATTTAGTTGACAAGGTTTTCTTCAAGTGTTTTTTGTTATCTGGTTGGTTGGGCTGGTATTTGTCTTGGCTCAGGTCCTGGCATGTGTGTGTTCACCATATTCAGTTAAAAGGATAATGGAGCACAACAATTTTTACACGCATATATTTTACAAATATTTGCATTTTTGCCTTGCCTGCCTGTCAAGTGAGCCAAAACGCGCCCGGAAAGGTAACAAACACACACAAACACACACACACACAGGACATAAGCAGTAAGGAGTATGAAGCACATAACTTTGGCGTACCTTTTGCATTGCTTCCTTTTTAAGGAGACATTTGCGACGTACTTGCTGTTGTTGTTGTAGTTGTTGTTATTCTTTTTCTAAGTCTACCTGTCGGGGTTAGGCCTGAAAAGCCTTAACTGCACATAAAAGGATTGTGAAAGTGTGTGTGTGTGTGTGTGCGTGTGTTTGTTGGCTGTCAAAGGATTTGTTGTGTTGCCTGTAAAAGGCTGCGCTTTGTTATAAACTCACTAACATTGCTATTTACATTTAAATCTTTGTGTGTGTGTGTGTACTATGATCGAATTATGTGCCCCTAACACGCTCTTTAATGCGATCGGAAACGTTAGATATGCTATTTGCATAAATGCTTAAACATTTGCGTTTTATATTTGCGGCTATAACTATAGAATATTGTCGACATTGTGCTATATAAAAAAAAAGGTTAACTTCAGATGGGCAATTACGCTGATCCCATTTATAACAGAGAGTCAATAGTATAATTATTGTTGTAAGTTAAGATAATAATGTAATTTAGTATGTAATTGCCGTTTCCAATTAAATATATAAAGTCATATAGTAAAAGTATTTCATTAATCAACTGATATTTCAGCCAAAAACAAATCGAGTGCTGCCTTTTTCATTGTCAACTTTGAAGTAAAGCCGTTAATCGCTTATCTCATTGGGATTAAACTCTCAGCCTTGGATCTTTAATACTTTCCTTGAATATACAGAAGATTATCATTATCAAAGTAGCCCATAACAGCGATATCTACACCAAACCTTGATAGTTCTGTACTTGCCTGGTTGCCACAGAATTGCCAAAGTAGCCATGCCATCCACAAAAAGATCTCTTCCAATTGATTGTGCTTCAGGTTTCGTTTACAATTTTGATTTATTCCATAACTTTGCTCTTGTTCGAATCAACTGTCTTATGTCATAATCCAAACAATGCATTATCCTATGCCCGACACTTTAGTATGAAATGCACTTATCAGAAAGACGTTTGTCAATTGTTAATCCTGAAAATGCAATGCAGTTCGACTTGAAGTTCAATGTTCTTTAAGTTTAAATCTTCAATTTTTGAATTTTGTTTAATTTATTTACACGTGCCAAGCTTTTCAGTACCCATTTAAACTGCCCTGCGCAGTACATAAATAAATTAATAAGTGAAATAGGCTCAATTATATGTATGTTGTAGTATTGATTGTCAGCTGTCAGCAAGCCTTTGGGGCCCAGAATTTAATTTCACTTCTCAGTAAGCATTTTGCATAGTTACCTGTCAGTTTAAATTAAATTCATGGCCACGACCCAACCAGCCTTCTCCAGACCCCGAGCTTATTTGATTTTATTTGTATGTATTTATATTATTATTATGATTATTGGATGCAAAAAAAAAAGAAAGGTTCGCAAAAATGCCAACAGTAAATTATTATTATTTACACATTAAATAGCATTAAATCAGCCAATGCGTATTAAAGGTAATCAAAAATTATGAAATGGAATTTGCAATTGAGGTTGAGTCTTTATTTGCATATACATATTTATTCCCGAATGGCCATGTTGGCCTGAAATTGTTGCAGTTTTTTTTGTAATAATCAAATGTTTGTTTATTTGCAGTTTCAAAGTAATTCTTGAGGTAACTGAAGTGCTAATAAAACAAAAATCATTTGGTAAGTCCTTAAAAATTGTTACCTTAACAAATTGTTCACACATTTAAAGTTGAAAATTTTTATGTACCACTGCAAAAGAAGCTCAATTTTTAATAAGCTTAACGTCAGCAATGAATGCAGTTGCAATATGGGCTTTTATACATTACATTATTAATACATATACATATTGCACATACGCCGCATGTGACGACTTTAATTAGCTTTACACACTTTTATACACAGACCAATTCATATTCAAACGTTGTATTTTTTGTTGCTCTAAGGTCGAGGTGCATGCGCTTATTAGGTGTGCAATATACAAACACATATACACTTACATATATACATATGGGTCAAGCAGCTTTGCGTTCTACTTCTTTGGATGCAAAAAAAGAAAAAAGGTGATGTGTGCGTGCCAGTTGAGCTAGAAACCGATGCAAAAGTGCCAGCCAGACAAGGTACAGTGGCAACACCAGGTCAGGCTTTAAAGCTGCCTCCATTGGAATGGGGCATTACTTTTGCATTTATGCTCTGTTTAAGAAGTTGAAGGGGCATATTAGATGTGTGCAAAAGTAAAGTTTGAGTCAATACAACAATTTTTGAAGAACCGAAAGCATTTTAACATCATTCTTTATTCCACTTTTGTAAGCAGTACTTTCTGGCTAACTTGTCAGAGCATTTTGCAGTCTATTATAATTGACGTCAATCTCGCCTTGTTTCTTATGCTTTGTTGTAGAAGCTGTTGCTGTTCTGTGTGTGTGTGTGTTTGTGGCATACTGTCGACGTCGACGTTGACGTCGAGCCGCACTCATCCCATAAAGAACACAGAATGAGAGAGAAACTAAAATGTTGGCCTAGCGACTTTGCGTGCGAGGCAAGTGGCGCCAGTTTGTATTGTCATCCTTTTGCCTGTCGCTTTTTGTCTTCGCTCAGCTTTTGCCATTTGTTGTTTTTTATCTGTTCTCTGTTTTCTCTGTTTTACACTCGACTTCTGTGCCCGAGTCCCTGTTGCCATGTTGCCTCCGCTTTGCTGTCTCTATCTGCAAGGATGTATAAGTGTGTTCGTTGGAGCGCTTTTTCTTTTCTATTATTGTCTCACTTACAAGTGTACCCGATGTATTATGCATATCCTGTAACACTCCACTTTTGTTGTGCATTAGTCAAATGTGCGACAGTTGGAAAACGGAGACGCCAGCAGCCAGGAAACGAAACGAAACGCAAATGCAAACGCAAAGGCGAAGAGGAAAAAAAGCAAAAGGGGAATGGATTGGACTAAAGGAAATGGGCATGGAAATGGAGCACATTTAGTCACACAATTGGCTTTGCATGGAAAGTTTTTTTTTGCCAAGGGGGTGAAGGGGGCCAACGGTGGCTAGATATATTTTTTGTCAGCCCTTTGTTTTATTTGTGGCTTATGCTTTGCGTTTCGTTTTTTGCAGGTAAGGCAAATGAAGAAATTAAAGCGCCGAATTAATAAGCACTTTATCCATTTCCGACTAGGCCTTTAATTGTGAGACTTAAGCTACGGTCTATGTTGTTGCTGTTGTTGTTGTTGCAGCTTTGTTTTGTGTATTAATATGCTGGCATAAGCCACTGCAAATGTCTTTGGCGCAGTTCCACACCTTTTGGGGCTTGGGCAATTATCAGGGCAAAGGCGTCGACGGCGTTGAGCAACGACGGCCCCTCGGCAATGCCATAAAAGTGCCACTTAAACTGTTTTAGTTTTACTGTTGTTGTTTTGTGTGCGTCGCTTTGAAGTTGCAGGTGGCAACAAGCACAGTGCTCAGCCCTCAACTAGAATGTACACTGAACAACATGATGGAAATGTAGCCAACTGTTATACTATATTATCTTTATTTAAATCAGATTTACTATAGGAAAAAACCTTGAAATTTGGAAAGCAAAAGTTTAATTTATCGATTTTATTTAACATCTATATTTTATTGATTTTTTCTATTTTCAAATTGTGTTTGCTCCATCATCATTTGTTCACTTACTCAAATAGAAATGTGTCAATTATGCAGTTGACTAGTTGTCAACTTTGGTCACTTTTGTCGACGAGTGTGGTCTAACCCCATAACTGTAAATTGCCCTTAGCTCTCTGATCGTTGTGGGTGGAGCAATGGCTAAGCGTTGTTGGCAGTTGTTCAGTTTGTTCAGTTTGCTTAGTTTGCTTAGTTGCTTGGGCATTATGTTTGGTTTGGTTTGCTTTGGTCTGTTCTCTGGACAAAGTCCGAATGCGAGACGTGTTTAATTGCTCGATTAGCGTACAGTTTTGTTGGGGGCTTGCCTCAAGAACGCACTGCCTCTGACCCCATTTTCGCCCAAAGGCGTTCGTGAAGCGGTCCCCTGTTTGACGGCGCGGCGTCACCAAACTCCCCAAGCAATAATCTTGAACTTCAGTTGAGAGTTGAATTTCGGTTTTAGGTTGCGTGGGTGGGGTCAAATCTGGTTTTCAATTTCATTTTCACTTGGGCAACACTTAAAAACAGTCGCTAAATTAAATTATTCAAAATGTCAAACAAATATTCAAACGCCAACGGAACTGTAACTTTGGATTTTATGCAAAAACGAGGAAAAAAAATGGGGAGAGAATGAAAGTGAGAGCGAGAGAGAGAGAGAGATGGTGCGAAGATTTTGGCCTCAGGGGGTAACCTGTTTTACAGTTCCTGTTTTGCCGCGCCCTTTATATACAGAGAGAAATATATATATGTATGTATATGTATAAGGCAAGTTATGATTTAAAAAGATATTAGCCCTGTTCACTGTTTGCCGCTGTTGTCCCTGTGCTGTGATGTTGCTTTTGCCTTTGTACTTTATGCTAAACAGGACAAAAATATCAAGTGCGTGCGTATTAGGGCAGCAGTAGCAGCAGCAGCACATTGTTGGGAAAATTTAATTATACCTTAAGTTGAGAGGACAGCTTTATTGCTGATTCTACGCATAAAGTTTTATTAACAGTGCTGCACGCAGCTCGTCTTTTGCAATATTCTACAACTTTTCATACTTTTATTTAGCGCATTTTTTTTTCTGCTTTCGTTATATGTATGTACTTATTTTTTTTAAATCTCTGAACTTTGAACTCGAGCTTAAAGAGCTGTGCGTGCCTGTATATAGCAGCTTGTTTCTATCAATCAAAGGTTCATGCCACAAAAGCCGCATTCACCCACACACACACTGACAGCCACGCTTAGCAAACAAACACAGAAACATAAACACACACACACAAACATACACATACGCATTCGTCAACTTGTGCAAGGTAATATGTAATGGAAATGCGGTTTTTATTTTAAATTACCGGCGCACACAAGCTGATCAAAGGCAAGGCAGAGGCGGCCTACAAAAAACCCCAAACGATAATATCTGTCACTGATTTCTCACGATTTTTACACATTTGTGGCAAACGTTAGCAAATATGTTGACAGCACATTTGTGATTGACTGTGGCTTTCCGACTATACTAATCCATATACAAATAAATATATATGTATCTGTTTGTACTAACTGATTGACAGCACACAGAGAGCACAGTCGACGTTAGTAAATTGATTTTGGCTTTAGTCAATTCCTTTGGTGACTTACAAAGGATCGAAATGTGATCAAATTTGGTTTGTTTTTCGTTCCATGAAACAACGAACTCACATACATACATATTATTGAATTCAATATCATTAAGATATATATATCATAATAATAATAGAAATACTAAAAAAGCTGCCAAGTGTTTACATGAAAATTTCTTCGAAATTGTCGCAAGTGCTGAACTTAAGTGTGTTTTAATGGGTTTGCTGCTTGGCTTAGCACTTAGCCATTTTGCTATCGTAGCGAGCTTGACTATCAATAATGCAGCACAAAAACTAAGCACTGTACGAGTGTGTGTGTGTGTGTGTGTGTGTGTGTGTGTGTGTTATAAATCCATAACACAAACTTTGGCGCCATTAAAACAAGTTTTGTAATGTCTTTCAATTACACTTGACGCTCATAAGTATGCTATGATTAATGTAAAGGCGATTCGCACCCAAACACGCGCCAAGCTGAAACAACATGCACCCTCTCGCTCTCTCTTTGTCTTGCTCATTATCACAGCGCCAATCCTAATGTCCATTTATCATGAGAGCGCAATAAGACATAGTTACATGGTAGGGGTATGTTGTGAGCGGGGGAAGGGGGAGCGTTAGAGCGTTGAGCTTCAAGTTAAAGTTGCTTATGCTGCTGCTGCACTGAAAGACATGCTCGCCATAATTAAACGAAAAACAGGGCTAAAACTAATTGATGACCCCTCTCTCTGTCTCTCACCCCCGCCCACTAACAACCTTGTCCAAAAAATGTTCATTTGGTTTTTGGCTTTTTGGACAGTCCGAACAAATTAAGTCGTTATGCGCCCGGACACTAGATTTGTTTTTGTGCCGCTGTTGCCTGATTGACATTAATTTTGTATGCCAACTAATTGATGTTAATTTTCGCTCGTTCGTCCAACGACGGAAAATGGAAAACTTTGATGGATCGTCAGCTAAATGGTGTTTTTGGCATTGGCAAAATGTTATAAATGCTACACGGTAAACAATTTTGTTCAAAAGAAAACTAATTAGTTATGAATGTAAACACAAAAAATTAAAGAAACTTTGAAGAGTTCCAAGCACTAATTGATATTATTTTTAATTGAATACTTTATATTATTATATATTATATTTTCCTTGTAACCGGAAACATGCTGGCATTTTAGAGGAATTTAAACAAGTTTAAGCTTATCACGATTCGCTCGTTGTATTAAAAAAAAAATAGAATGCAAAGTTAAAGCGACACAAATCGAATCGCAATGACTTGGGATTTAGTTCGACTCAATCTTAAAGCGTACGCAGCAATAAGATTCGAGAATGGTGCAAAGAAATGAGAAAACGAATAACAACAACGTGGGCAAAACTTTGCCAGTTGTCGTTACCAAAAGCTGAAGGTTCGTGCGGTGGGTGTGAAACGTGTGCAGAAACGGTAGCAATTTATAAATTTATTTTTTTATTCGTTCGGATGCCTCGGAAATCCTGTCGCTCGCTGCTGCTGCTGCTGTAGCTGTAGCTTTGGCTTGTGTCGATTTAGGTGTTATTGTTGTTATTGTTGTTTTTGCGCGTTTTGCGTGCCTCACTCAATCGACACTTTGGCAAGCCACATTGCAGCTAGACGGCAGACGGCAGACGGACAGCCAGCGGCATCAAAACAGGCAGCCTTACCAACCGTATGATAACAAATGCAGCGTCTTAATCAGCAAACAGACTGACTGATCAGTTTTTACGAGTACGAGTACGAGTACGAGTATCTGTATGTGTGTGTGTGTGTTTGTCAGTTTGTGTTCTGCAAACTGCAAAACAATCACTCAATGTTTGACTCAAGTTAATCGCCGTTGGCCTTCACGAGACTTTCGACTCGGGCCGCCGAATGCGAGTGCTCCTAAGTCACCCTAGTCAGTCAGTCAGTCACATCCCCACCCGCACATACGAATCACTCACGCACACAGCTGCAGGGGTAAACAGAATTGATTGCGTGTATTTTCATTTGGTTGGGGGTGGGGGGCGCGCATTTGGCCGCAATGCCATTTCATTTTCAGTTTCGCTAGATGAAGAGTTGTGCTCAGTGCACCCCCCCGCTTCAGCTAAACTAGGATATGAAACATTTGAGGTATGTATGTGTATCCAAACACACACAACAGGGCTGGCAACTAGAACTAGTGGAGGCGAGCCAGTTGTTGCATTAAAATGTATTTTAATTGTGATATTTTTTTTTGTATTAATATTAATTTATTATTTAAATAACAGTGTCATAAGTTTGTATTAAAACTTTCGCTATGCTCGAAATCCAATTAAATTCATTATCTATACAAAATAATTAATTTAGTGGCGCATTAAAATACAATTTAATTGTTGATTTTTAACTGTTTCTTACATGTTCAAATATTTGAAATTCAGCAAACTCCACAAGCCAAAAGCCGTTGGAAATCGCTGAATCTAAAGCTGAAGCTCAGCTGTTTTGCCACACAAAAATGAAGCAGTTACTTTTGAAGGCTGTAATTGGGTGCTGGTTTAACATGTGATGTGACTTTTAGGAATAGTTTTTTTCTTTTACTTTGCGTTGCGCCAACCCTGCGCATTTTTGAACTGTGGCCTTTTGGCTTAACTTGCAATTTAGTCGTGCTCCTTGGTGTATCTAGCTGATGCTGTTGCCGCTATTCTCGCTGTTCGCTCGTTGCTGCTGCTGCTGCTGCTGTCATTTGTTGGTGTTTCCTTCGACCTGCTCTGCTTGCAACTTATGCGTGACTTGAGTGCATACTCGGAGTGACTAGAGCCGTGGTTTGGCTTCTAAAAGTGTACGCAGCTAAAACTTTTGCCACTTGAAATAGTTTCTACTCTACTCTCTCTCTCTCACTCTCACTATCTCTCTGAATGCATTTCACAATTTGCTAAGGCTTTCACTCGTGGCCGACTTTATGCAAATAAATGTTTTTTTCTTTTTTTTTTTTTTTTACTCATTTTAATATACATTTTTATGGCACTTTTGCTGGTAATGCAAGGCGCCTCTCATCGTTGTATGCTATCCACATTTTGCAGCACTTGGAGATTCTTCGCTTCTCATTTTATCATTTTTCATCTCGTTAGTGCGTTGTATTTATATAGGAATTGGCTCAATTTGCCCTCGATTTATGCGCAGATAAAAGGATGCTTGAAATGCTCAACGCTCGACGCTGCGATTGTTTGCACTGTTTGCTATGTATATCAAACCATTTGCTACTTAATTGACTTGCATTTCTTCGCAACCCAACCCGCCCCCTACCCGCCCCGCCCCTTCCACTAACCGGCTAGAAATGTGCGCGTGAGTCGTGACAGAAGCTTAAGCTTAAGCACAAAAAAAGTCAAAATATCTTGGATTATGGCGCTTTTGGAATTCTTTGGCAAAATATTAGACGCGATAAGCTTTATTAAAAGTTGAAAAACTTAAACAGAGTTGGGGGTCTTAGAGAAGTTTTTAGGCAACAAATGGCAAAAAGGTTCGTAAATTCGAAATTATTTTTTAATAAATTTTTGCCCAATTTGATGAAATATTTATATGCCAGAAATTCAATTGCAAGACTTATCAATCTAACTTGACTGTCGGAAATTGGCTAAAATACCGATGGCTAACATATCTTAACTTCAGTCAGCCAAGCCAAATCATATCACCTAGCTTTCAAGCCAAGTACAAATCATTGTTTGAGATTGTCCCTTCAAGAGCTCTTTCAGCCTTTCAGTTCATATATATAGTATATTGTGATATTATTTCTTGTCTCTGTGCCAGTTTATGCTTAACCTTTGCCTTTGCTTCTGGCCGCCGCTTAGCAGCATAGTAAGCGATTTCCGGAGCTCGTCAAAAGGTGGCGCTTTTTCTTCGCAATTGAATTGCAAATGGCAGCCGTTGACGTCGTTTGCCAACTGTGATGGCGACGGAAGTGAGGCCATCAGAGCTCAGCTCCATGCTCCTACTACCAATTCAAATGGCTTCACTGTAACTACGTCGCCCCTCTGGTCTCTCAGATGGCTTCTGGGGCTCTGGCTGACGCGTCGTTTGCTTTGTGGCCTTTGCTGTTTGCGGCTAGAATTCGCCTCTGGCTGCTGATTGTTTGTTTGCTTTGCGGCATATTTATTTCAAACGAGCCTGCACTTAGCACCAACTCTCTCTCTCTCGCTCTCTCTCATTCGCCCTAAGCTAATGCAAAATTCAAAGCTTCAAATGTGAAACTCTCTCTTTCGCTGCGACAGCGAGAAGTCGACGGCGTTCACGCCAAAATGGTTTCCGGCAGCGGAAGCGGAAGCGAATGACGGCAACGGGCATAACCGTTACGGCAACGTCGCCACCTCCATTCACTCTGCTCATGTTTTAACATTCATTTCTTCAACTGAGCTTATTTATGTTTTCAAGCCGCAGCAGCCAAATACAAAAAGAACAAAAAGAAACGAAACGAAAAAAAGGAGAAGAAGGATTGCGCAAGCATTGCCTAATTTAATTAGTTGTCGCCAACGTTTCCAGGCCTTGAAAACGGCAAAAAAAATGAAAAAAAAAAACGAACTCTCGACATTTCGCTTCGCTTGGCCAAATGATTTACTCGGTTTTCTTTTCATATTTCCTCTTGTTTTTTTTTTTTTTTTTATTGCGGATTTTGAGCTTGCGGCGGTTGACGTCGCCTGTCATGTTTGTGACACACACACTTCAGTCCTGCCAGTTCTGCCAGTCCTGCCGAAGTAGCTTCTCCTGTTCCTCACTAACGCTGTCGTGTGCTTGTCACAGCGAGCTTGAGAGTCGAGTATGGAGTCTCTGCGTTGGAGTCTCGGAATCTCAGAGTCAGAATAGGAGAGAACCTGTCACCTAATTTTTTTCTTTTTTTTTTTTCCCTAGCCGACTTTAGAAAAATGCTGTCAAAGGCGGGCGCCGTCGTTGCCAGGGCGATAAAAATCCTTTTGATTAGAGATCCAAGTTGAGAAATTAAATTGTGCTCACCTGGCAGCCGGGCCCTTCTCTTCTGCCCACAAACTAAACTTAGCTTGCCTGCCCCCAAACCTCAGCTGCATTTTTGCTGCGTCTGGCTTTGGCTTTAGCTTCAGCTGCTGCTGATAAATTTCCTTATTTCATGGTTGGGTTTTTTTTTATTTTTTTTTTTTTATATATTTTTTGTTTGAATTTTTTCCTTTTTTTTGTTTTTGTTGCTTGTATTTTCGATTTTGCCGCTTGCGGCATTTCCGCAGCAGACGACGACGCTAAGGATGTTGGAATCCATCCTTGCCAAGTAAAGCAGCGCGTCAGTCGTGTACTCTTGTAATTACAGTTATGTCTCTGGGGTATGCAAGCGATTTCGCTGTGTGTGTTCAAGGGGTATTTGCGGGTGCGGGGGGCGGCGTTTGGTTGGAAACAAATGAGTAAATCGTTTTTAAATATTGTTTGGCTTTAATGCAATCTCATTCGGGCAGCAATACACAGAGATTACTTGCGCAGCCAGCGCCTGTTTAGCTCTCGCTGATTGCAACAGATTCTCTGCGTCCAACGCGTTTGGAATTAACTACGGTTTATAGCCGTTTGTATGGGTGTATTTTTGTGTGTATGTGTGTGTGCTTATCGGTATTGTGATTTTGCTGCTGTTGCCTGTTTTTTGCTTTTTGCTTGTTGCTGCTGCTGTTTTCTTGTTATTTTGTTAAAGAATTACAAACACATTTTTTAAGGGGCGCCATTTTGGCAGCTTAATTGTTGAAATATTCGCATATATTAATTAAACTATAAAGAGAAAACAATAAATTTAGCAGGCTAACATAAATGTAACAGGCAAATGCTTCAGCAGGTGTTGAAGTTATATTTTTTTATTCATATTTGAATTTAAATTAAATCTTCTCAACTTATTTTGTTTGGAAAAGTTTTATTTGTTAAATAATAATTGATTAATTCATGATTTTTGTCAAGTTCAGCGATAGCAGAGTATATTTTTAAAGCTGCACTATTATTATTTATAGTTTAATATTTTTTAAGAGTTATATTAAGCTTAAGTTTTTTAAATTTTTTATTTTGTATTACAAATAAATGAATAATTCACTAATGCTTAAAATAAATAAATAAATATCACTTCTCTCTACAAATGAAAGCAAATCAATAAATATTAAATAAATAAATATATTTTTTTACTACAAATAAAATCAAAAAATGTAAAAAAATCAAATGAATAATATAATGTAATTTGATATTTTCTATTATTGTTTTTTTTTTTTTATTTTTTTTTGAGCTAAACACATATTTATTTTTCATATATTTTCACAAAAAAATGTTAAATGTTATTGGAGCTTAATTTTTATATACATATGTCGATTTTCTGCGTACTTCATAGGGTATAACATTGCCCACCTAACTCGACCGCAATCTTCAGTTATTATTTTGTTTCGCTGTCAATGCCCCCAGGGCTTGATGCTGTCGCGCGATGACATCCCTGGCTGCTGCTGGTGTTGCCGCTGCTTTTTAGTACTTTTTACTCGTTAGGGTATTGCTCTTCAATATGCTTTTATGTTGTCATTGGCACCTCAAGCGGTTGCTGCTATTAGAACACCTCATCCCCCCGGCGCGCAGGCCCACAAACTGTCTTTCTAATATCATCACACTTTTCTGCTTGGAGTTTTCGTTTTTTTTTTTTTTTTTTTATGACGGTTCGAAAACAGAGAATAAAAGTTAAATAGAAAATAAATAAAAACGGAATTTAATAATGCCATCAACAATAAATCTATTTGTTATTTGTCTTGATGTTATTGTTGCAAAAAACCCCCTCCTCCATCCCTCCCCGCAATGTTCTGTTAATGGGGCATTTGGGCATTTTGGTCGCTGGGCTCAAAATAAATCTGCGGCGATTCTCAATTTTAGCTACTCTTTTAATTGCTTTTTGATGACGTCTTAATTTTTATTTCTCTAGACCGCCCCGCCACGCAACGCAACGCTCAGACTCCAATTTTATGCGCTTAATCTGCTATTGCCATTTTTCAAGGTTTCCATTTTGCACGCCGCCTGCCGCCCCCTGCCGCCTGCCACGAATCGGGGGTTAGTCAACCGGCAGTACATTAAAACTCTGTGGCCGTCGTTACAGTTTGCTTTTGTTTGTGTGTCTTGTTGTTGTTGTTTTGTATTGTTGTTTTTGTGTGTGTGTGTGCGGCAATTTTTGGCATTTGCTGCGGGCCCAAAGCCAACATCAGCAACAACAACAACTACAACAGCAACAATGTTGGAATCTTTGTTGTTGTTGTTTTAATGTCGCGTGATAAGCGATTTATGGCAAAGCTTTCTCATCCTTTCACCCGCTCTCTCTCTTGAGTTGGTACTTCAGTTTTGGGCGTCTCGCTTGACTCGAATGACTGACTGACTGACTGACTGACAGACTGACTGACTGCTTATTGAACGATTGTTGTGGCAGGGCCGACGAAAACCGAGAACGAAGGGGCGTGGAACGTGGCAAATTGGTAACTGGCAAGCTGTACTTGAACTGGACTGACTTAATTCTGTTTAATGGCACGCCATGGCTATAAACTGCAAATGGTTTAATTGTTAAGCAAAGCCAACAACAATAGCCGTAACAATATTAACAACATTCAGAAGCAGCAAATTGCATTGACATTAAAACAAAAATAAATATAATAACAAAAACAGTTGTTCTTTCAAAAGATAAAATACTTTGAGTTTGAGTTTGACAAATCTTCAGTTTGCTTTTCAGGGAATACTGAGAATTGTTAAAGCAACTAGGAAAAATCATTTGAAATCCAAAGATAAAAAATATATTTATTTTGACTCCATTACTCCATTTTGTCGAGCATTCCACTGCAGTCTAGTTAATTGCATAATATTCTTGGCCCTACGCCCTTGCATCAGTTAACTTAATTGAGTTACCCAAGTATCTTATCGCTGTAAATGCACTCGCCTGGATCTTCAGCAATTTGCTCCGCGTTTTTTTTTTTTTTTTGCTGCCAAAAAAAACTTTAATGGCTTTGCAAGCAGTCTGAGCCGCTTTTTAAAACACGAGAAAAAAAACGTAGCATACAAATTGGGGCATGCAGACACTCGACGATGGCACCCGACAACGGTTTCCGGTAGCGCATATGAGGGCCAAAGCCTCAATGGTTTATCATCTTTTTTATTTCGGCTCCAGAATAAACAAATGTTGTATGTTGTATGTTGGTTTGTGCGTGTGTATGTATGTATATGTTTAAAATTGTATACATTTATGTAAGCACTGTGCACATTTTTACATACATACATATATGGCTATAAATGGGCAATAAATAATGCGAAACGCGAACGGCGCCCACACAAAATGTACACTGAAAATAACAAACATAAATTGATTGAAAAGATAAATGTTCATTTAGGTAATATAATTGTTATCAAATAATTAAAGCATGCTTAAAGTTAAATCTGGGAAAATCCATGTTGGGGTTGAATATTTTACAATAATAATATTAAAAATATTTATTCCCAAAAATCCGATGAGAAACTTGTCAAAACTTTGTGAGAATTCACAAGTTTTGCTTTCTTTGTTTTATTTTAGCTTTCTACCTGTAAGCCTTTGTTTGTTCTATAAACATATCCTATTCACTTTTTGTTTTTAAAGAACGTAAATGATATGTTTTCATCTTGTTGTTGTTTCTATCAGTGTAGACAATAAAATACACAGAAACCGAATGCCGCCTTGTGGCAAATCATTAAAAATGCGGCTATCCTCGTCATTTGTTGCCTGCTGCTATGTCAGGAGCTCTCTTTCTCTCTCCCTCTCTCGTTTGCTGTCTCGCTTTTTGGTTCTGCCAGCAGCTGGTCAGCTGGTTTATTTGGTGTATAATTAATTGTTGTTGCCTACCTGACATTTCTTATTGCTGTTATTGCTGATGTTTTTGTTCTTGTTTGCTTGTTTGAGGTTGGTGTTGTTTTCCTCTTGGCTCTTAACTTTTAAAGCCGTAGCAGGCCAATCAGGAATTCCATATTAAGTTTAAACTTGGCTTGAAACATGAAACCAAACTGTAAACTACAAATATTGCTGAAGCCGTTGTTGCATTGACAGAAAGCTAAGTTGCTCAGTTTCGTATTATTTATTTTTTAAGTACTTTAATGCCTTTAAGCCTTTAATCAAAAGTTTACTTTACTCGTTTAAGGTTTAGCTGATAAATCTTTAATTTTGATACAATATACAACAAACGCGATCCAAATTTGCCATTGACCCTCGACTTTGATTTTGACACAGTGTACACAGCAAGTTTATTACCAAAAACTGAACTTTTTCTACTCCGGTTCGGTTCGGTTCGGTTCTGGTTCTCTCGCGTGCGTTGGCTGTTATTGAATTTTTAAGATTTATCGATTTTATGTGGCGGCCCAAACTACCTGGGGGCAATAGCAGCAGTACTTTGAACTCAATGGCAGCACCAGCTGGCTGGCAGGCATACTTACAGTCCGACCGTTGTATGGTTGTATGTGTGTATGGGGCTATCGTTGTTATAGTCAATGTAAAACACACACCATAAAAAACGAACAACCGACTGCCTCACCAGTCGACTGGTGGGCCCATAAATTAAATGCCTTAATAATGATGAATGGGGTGGGTGAGTTGTGCGCGGGAGTTCGGGTACGGTTGAGCCGTAGTGGCTTAAAAGGTCCTAACACTGCGGCTTTTAGTTTGGGCATGATCTATGCCATGTAACAGGTTAATCAATGATGTGTTTCTATCATCTCAATTCAAAGCTATTTACCCAGTGGGAGCTTAATGCCACCTGTAGGCATATGCAATTATAATACTTGCCAGTTCTCGTATAACAAATGTAAAGCTTTTTAGGGTAGTGAATAGTATTGTTGAGTATCTTTTGTTGTACTTTGGTTTTGGTTCAGTAAGCATAAGCAGTGTGGTTTTTGTATTTGTATATCCTTGTCTCAATCAATCAATCAAAAACTGCTTGACTAAATAATAAACAATAGAAACTCAACAATAAAACAACTTTGAATTGAATGCTGCAGCAGCGGAATATTTACAACAAAGTGAAATGAGGCATTCTAACTACATACTTGATTATTGATAAGTTATAAATGTGGAAAACCTACCTACAAAGCTATTTAAAGCTTAAATGCCGAAGTGGTATTTATATAGATTTCCTGTTGCCCCAATTTTCACATTACTTGCCTCGTCCTTTGCAGTTGAACCCTTAACCTAAAACACAAACTCATTAGTATTAATTAATGAACTGCTTGCAAGCAGTGCGTTCAACTGTATGCAAATCATGTTAAACGTTAACTGATATCGTCGCTTGCCGCTTATGCTCATCGCAATTAACACCCAAATATATCATACACACACATACGCACACAACTGGTGCACACTTGTCTACAATTTTTTTTCGTGAATTATGATGATAATTATTGACAATAATGCCCCAGCCCCAGAGTTATTGCATAAAGTTGGAGGCGGGGTAGAAGCTCAGGCATTGGTGTATTTGTCCGTGTGTGTGTGTGTGTTGATGAGGTGTGACATATGATAGCTGTAAGTGAAAATGGCTGGTTTGTTGTTGGTGCTATTGTTATTGTCAAAATGAATGAATTCTTAAATCCACCATTTGTATATTCAAGTGGCGAGCTTTTTGACAAATTGTATAAATATTTAAGGCTGGCTGGTTGAAATAAATAACAATCGCTGCGTCATAAATTCATGCACCTGCCTTCAAATGAGACACGCACAAACATACAACATACAGCAACAAAAACTAAAAGAGCTAACAGTTGTTATTATTTAATAGCATTGACAAATCTGGCGTTGAACTTGATGAATAAATAATAAAGAACATTCGTATCGAATTGTAATCGACAGGCGACAGCCGCGTCTAATTATCCATATTGACAACAAACAAACTGTCGATATCGTTGTGCGTAGATCTTTATTGCGTCGCTCTCCGTTACAAAATGGCTGCAAATTGTTTTTATAATTTTGTGTTTTAGCTCCTTATCTGAGCTTATCTGTCAAGTCTACTCACAATGTCTTATTGTGCCGGTTTCCAATTTGATTTGCATGGAAATGTAATCGTCGCGGATGCGTGCCCCAAAAAAAAAGTCAACAACAACAAAGCTTTGGCAATTTATTTTGTATTGAATTTTTAATGAGCTCCGGTAGACTGGGCTCTTGAAGTTGGCTTATGTGGCGTATACTTGTTAGCTATACGTTTTCTTATTTGTTTTGGGCCGCAGTGTCGCTTTTAGCCAAACACGCAATACGCTTAATGCCAAATGCTATACGCACTTGCATATCAAATTCAATTAATTTATGCGTTCTAAGCTCATATAAATCTTTTTGTTTTGTTTAATTTTTATATCACTTTGTTTTTGTTTTATATAATATTCCTTTAATTAACTGAGCGTTTTATTAAAAATCTTTTCTCTATTATGAAAAATTACTAAATCACTTATTTAACTAGAATTGCATTGATTTAATGTTCGATTCGAGTATTCAATTCGTTGAATTATATTTTGTAGCATACTTTTAGGGCGCACCACAATATTCGTTCGCTTTCGTGAAGTCATTTGCGTGTTGATGTTATTGTTGTTGTGTGCCATTGACTTTGTTCGCTGCTTTGTTGTTGTGCCTATGAAATGGGCATAAAACAAATGCCAATAAAAAGCAACAGATACAGTTCTACAGATACTGATTTGCATAATGTGCGCAAACACAGATACACAACCGAGAATATATACAAATATATATGTATATATATACAGACACAACAATAACAGAATAAGGAATACAGCCCACGCCCAATAGACAATATAATTTACATTAAATTGCTGATCAATATAAATGTATCTATCTGTGGCATTAGTTTAATTTGTGTCTATAAACGTTTGTGTCTGTTTTGTAGCGTTTGTTTGTATGCGTTACCAAATCGTTTTACCTATTGCAAATTGGCCTACAAATGCCAGATTGCTTCGTTGAGAGGGGGGGAGCGATGCGTAGATAGATAGATTTTTGGTTGACCGCGGTCGAAAAATATTTTTGCATAATTTCTCTGCGTACTGATTTGCTGGGTTTTCGGTTTTTACGCTTTGTGCACCAATAAATTATGCTGAAAAATTGAAAATTGTGTTTTTTTTTTTTTTTGGTTGTGTCGGAGCCGCGGCATAGGCGGCTTATAAAGTAATTTGGTTTATGGATTTGGTGGGCATCATATTTTGGTTTTGCAGCTTATGCTGTTGTTGTTGCATTTTGCATTTCGCATTTGGCTGCTGATTAATGTTTGATGTGCCATAATTACAACGGTATATAGACACATATCACAAACAAACATATTGATGTTGGAGTGGTGAAGGGGGCGAGTTGGTTTTGTTTATATTTTGTTGCATGCAAATCTCATTTTGATGTTTATGCAATTGCAATTTTTTGCGCTGTGTGTTAAAGCGATTTGTTTTAATTACTTACGCACATGATGGCATTTAATTATTTTTATTGATTAAATAAAACAATTAAGTTTATGTAAATGAATGCGGCTCGAGAGCTTTTGGCAATTGCCATTGCCATTGCCGTTGCCGTGCCGCGACAAGTTCTGATTTCGCGTCTGTCGCAAAGTGGAGAGCCGCTCGAGAGTGCCAGTCGAGTTAATGGAATTGCTGAGTAGAGAAGCTTAACTTTAGCTACAGCTCCTCGCGACAACTAAAATAATTTAGGGCCAAGCACGAGTAAATTAATGAGCCCATTAAATGCTGTAGACGCTAAGGGGACAACACACGCAAACACACACACACACACACAGAGATACAGCTTGTGTGTGTGTGTGTGTATGTGACAACTCTTTGTCCAGGCCTCTGTTTCTGTGCGTGTGTGTGTGCGTGTGTACCGGCTGTTATGCAAGTGTATGTATAACAATAATGTATCAGATGACATGCGAAAAAATTTCCCAAAAATATATACATATATAAATGACGGCAAGAATATCGAATAAAAATAAGGCTTGATTAACATGAAACAAAATTTGGTAATATCACTTGCAGCACAGAAATGGAAATTTATAAAATTTGAATAAAAATAAATCTTAATGATTGCTTCAAAAAAAAGTATTATGGCTTTTCTGTTCAGAATCTAAGGAGCAAAAAGCTATCAATAATACCCAATAAATAATTCAAATGTTCGAGCAACCAAAAAGCAACTGTTGGTCAGATTATATACTCAAAACCAACTTGAGAATTCTCGCTTGTTTGGTTCTTGCTTAAGTTGCAAACGCTTTGGCCGGCTGCCAAACATTCTCGGCACTTGCACCTTTCAAATCAGCTGTTTGTCTCCTTGTTGTGTTCCTTTAGCGATTCGTTTTGGTTGATGTCCTTGCCTTTTACTGTTTGGGCCTCAAAACTCGAAACTGCCATTTCAAACAATATTTACGTTCTTTGCTAGCTTTTCCTTGCCTCCTCCGCACAGCTTTCGCATTCTCATGCTAGGCCATTTGGCCCGAGTCGTTAAACAGGCCACAATGCACAGCGGACATGGACATAAAAATGAGGCGGGGGGGGCACCTGGCGGCGCTGTCTTCATTAGACGCTCGCTGATCTCGGCAAAGTTGGGTCGAGTAGAATTGGGCGGGCGTAACGTTTTGCATTTTGGTTATTTACACGGGCGTAACAGCGGCACGTATACGTAATAAAGTTGAACAAATAAAATTCACTTTCGTTCGGCGCAAAAGTTCTAACAAATTTTTTTTTTGGTTGCTGCCGCTGTTGTTGTTGTTGTTGTTGCTTTGTTTTGTTTGGCTTTTGTTGGGCTTCAGTTGCAACCTAAATTTCATTTGAGGCACAAAACTTGTTTAGTTTAGCAAACTCTGCGCGCGTCGTCAATAAAGCGTGGGAGGAGCAGGGGGGCTATGTACTGCCCAGACGGGGGGTAACTCGGGGTGCTATCTGAAGCAAACAAGCCAGACAGTGAAACCTATGCACCCCACGATATAATCTTGGGCTGAGCACCGGATTTATTACGCGTTTGCCCACAACTCCCCCTGCCCACCCAACGTCAACCTAACCCAAATACACGCATGCCAAAACATGTGTTATGCTTGCTGAAACTACCAGCCAGACACAAGACACGAAGGGAGGGGGTTTGCTGACGTCAACCTGTTTCAAGTCAGTGCATAAGCAAATTAACACTAATAGTTGTGAAGATGTAAGAGTATATTGCATAATTGAAAAGAGCACGGTAAGTGCAACTTTAAAGGAAAAAAAGTTTGTTAAAAAAAAAAAAAAAATTATAATAAAAATACTAAGTAGCAAAGTTGAACTGATAATAATAGTCAAAAATATATAAAATCATTTGAATTTATGTTAAAAATTGTTAAAAAATTATTCATTATAAATTATTAAGTTTAAAATTGGTTTGTAAGTCAAGCCAAGAAATTTACTAATTTTTTTGATATTTAAAGAAAATAAAAAATATTTCTATTATTTCTCCTCATTCAGTAAAAGAAAGTCTTTATAAGCAAACTTCTCACGTCGATTAGTTAATTAAGCTCTTTTCAATTTAAAGCGGTTCAATTGAACGTGCCAAGAAACTCATTAGCTAATAATTGAATAGCGACCCAAAAGCGTATGCTAACTTCGTTGAATCGGATAATTCGATTGTCTCTCTCTTGATTACGCATATCGATTTATGTATGTACATATGTACAATGTAAAGCGATAGATAGAAAGATAGTGTTTGTTTGAGAAGCGAAAGAGCTTAAATGCATAATTGGCGATTAGACGATTGGCCCTAATATGCCAAATGGTGCAACGACGGTTAACAACAAAAGCGCAGCAGCAGCAGCTTTTGGGGCTTTGGATTCGATTGTCTCTGGCGTTGAGAGAGGTTAATTGGGTCACGCCCATTTTGTACCTACCTTGTGCCGGGCTGTGAAAGTAATGAAAAACCCAAAATGCTTTTCATGTTAATAATAATATACATATACATATATTTTATATATATATATTTTCCGTTTTGCTTTGTTCATCATTCAGTTTTTGCTATCTTGCATTCAATGCTTTTTGCCTTTGTTAGCGTTTTCTCTCTGTACTCATACATAATTATTAAGTACATCATACATCTAGATATATATTTATATATATATGCATATAAACTATGTTATTACAATTTATAATTATATGTATTTAGTTTGTTATTATTTATATATATAATACAGTACATAAGAATGTAACTTAAATGTTAAGGATATTTTTTTTTTCGTTTCATTTTTATTGTGATTTTCTTTTATATCTTTTTGTTTGTTTGTATTTTTTGTCATGCGGGTTTTTCAATTTTCATTCAAGTAACATTTAGTGTGTCTGTGTGTGTGTATATGTGTTTTGCCCCCATTTTACTAGATGCAAAGAAAAAAAGTCTTTGGTTTACCTTAAAAATATTATTTATGTTTGTTTTCTTGATACGAATTTGGGTTCCTTTTTCCGTTTAGGCTTAGTACATACAGGCAACTAATATCTGTTTGTTTTTTTTTGAGTGTGTTTTTGAGTGTGTGTGTATTTGTGGTCCTGTTAGGCATTTACATTTGAATGGTATATATTATATGTTTATTTACGTATGAATTGATGATTAGTTTTATGCTGATTTTCCAGATCATATCTCTGAGTTTTTTGTTTCTTTATACATTTCTTTGAGACACCTAAGTTTTATGCCAAAGTCACAGTTTATTTATATAAATAGTTTTCAAAATTGATTTTTGCTTCCTTTTAGCTAATAATACTTGGGGCAACCTGAACGGATATCTTTTTCTCTCTATCTTTCTCACCATTTCTATTTATATGCATACAAAAGTCGAGAAAAAAACAAGAAGAAATTAACTAGGTCAACATCCTGGATCAGATTACATTTAACCCACATCGGGCTTTGAACCAACAAAAAAAGAAAAAAACAAATCCGATAGCTGTCAAAATGTCAATTGAAAAAGTCAAATGAAAATGTGTTTTCTACCCATTTTTAGTTTTACCAAAAATTAAGTTATTTTGCAATCAGTTAGATAAGGAATTAAGTAAGCTTTTGACGTTTGATTTGAACATATTGAGCTGCCTTTGAACCTTTTTTGTTTTTTTTTTTTGGTTTTTATTAAGTATTTAAGTACATTCTGGCCATGTCCATATATATAATTTGAAATTTAACTTTTGCTTATATCATTTAGTATTTACATATACAAAAAAGTCCACATTTAGTATTTGTATATTTCGCTTTTGAAAACTAGGCCTCACTATGTCTAACTATTATCCTGTTTTCCCTATCTCTCTCTCGCCTTTTGTCCTTAAGTTTCAGCTGACAGTTTTAACATGAGAATGAGATATGTTGTATTTTGTAACTAACTGCCTACAAACTTACATTTCGCATTGGGCTGTGTTATTCTTTGCTTTTCAAAAGTGAAACGTTGTTTTACACACACACATACACACAGAGATTGAGACAAAAAAGTTAGAAGTTATAGTAGTTAGTGTTAGTGTTACAGTTACAGTTTAATTACATTTACATGGGCATAGTTTTGTGTGTGTGTTTTATATTTTTTTCATTCTTTACTTATTTAATTGCAATTAGTTTTCTGTGTTGATACTTATTATTTGTAATGCGGGGATTTGCGAGAGTTGACATTGTTATATACAGATTGTTTTTGTTTTCTTTCTAAGGGATCTCTAGTTATTTGTATATTAAGTATTTGTATATGTTAGTTATATGTTTTTTAATTTTATTTTATTTTATTTTTTTGTTCTTTTAATGCCTTATAGTTAAGAGTATACATAAATTGTTTTTTGTTTTGCAGTTTTGTTGAAATTTCTTGTTTTAGCTCTTGCATTTTCTTATTATCTTCATTCGCAAATATCCATTTTTAATTAGACACTATCACAAACTGTTTGCTTGCACAAATTTTTTAACGCCACAGTTCGTTAATTGATTTATTTTTTGCCCCCGTTTATTTATTTATGTATTTTTTTTTCGCTAATCGATGAGCCATATAATTTGTGTTTTGTTCGATTTTAGTTAAAGTTTAAGTTTAGTCAGTTCTGCTGGGGAATTGTTGTGGTGTGTGTTTGTGTGTGTGGCTCGCTTAGACATCGGTGCCACAGCCCTCTTGGTAGCCCTCGTCCGGTGAATTACGACTGCTGCTGATGAGCGCTCGCTTTAATGCCGTTACGGGCGGCAGTACGGGCACGCCTCCTTTTTGCCACACCCGTATCGTCTTGGCATTAACCGGTTGCCCATTGGGCAAAATCGAGCAGGAACTGGAACTGGCCGCTGGTGTGGGCGAGGAGCTGGCTGAGGCAGCACTGCTGCTGCCACCACCACCACCTCCATCGTGTAGGCGTGGCAAGGTGCGACTGCTAAAATGCGGACTGCCACTATGCGTTGAACTGGTGCTTGAGTGATTGAGCGTTGAGGTCAATTGCTGTTGCAGCTGCTGCAACGGATGCATTTGCAACTGATGATTATGCTGATGCTCCGCACCGGGCACCAAAGGCAGACCATAATCCTGCGGATAGCCCGAGGAGCCGCACGACAAATTCGTTGTCGCTGTTGATGTGGTTGAGGCAGCTACACCACCTGCACCTGCACCTGCACCTGCACCAGCTCCGACAGCTCCCGCTGATCCCCCGCTGCTTTGCTGCAATGCGGCATTGCAATGAGTTCGGGGAAAGGTCTTGCTAAAGTAATCGCTACGCTCGTGCAGATCATACAGCTGACTGGCATCCATAATTGGCGTCTTGTCCGTATAGCGTTTCATGAACAAATCGTCCGCTGAACTCGCCGACGTCGTATGCTCCCACAGTCCCGAAGGGTAGAGGGAATCACAGCCATTGGCACGACTGTATTCGCCACTGCCAGCTGTCAGTTCAGCGCCGGGAATCTTCAGCTCACCAAACTCATCGCTGCCAAAACGTTTTGTATCATTGATCAGATCCGGATTGTTGCCATGTCCCGTCGAGCCACTGGGTGAGATGAAGCATGCGGCTGTTGAAAGTATACTTCCCGCATTGTCGTAGCCCTGCGTAGAGTAAGGTAGATCTGTGAGGCGTGGTGGTTTCTGCACCGAATTCACATAGCGTTCTCCATCGGTGAGCGGTGAACAACTGGAACGACGGCCAACGACTCCACCACCACCGCCAACGCCACCGCCACCAGCGCTGGTCTTGCGCTCGAGTGTGCCACCGGCAACGCCAATACCACCATCAATACAATTGGCAACAGCGCCGTTGGCTATAACGATGCCACCAATGCTGCCATTCCCAGTTGCCGGTTGTGTTTTGTTCGTAATGGAGTTCTGATGATTCACCGACGTGATGACCTCCATGTGATTGGGCGTCTTGCTGTCCACATACGGCTGACGTTTCACTCGCAACAGCAAGCACATAATGGCCGACAATGCGAATACAATCAAAGCAACCAGGGCTGCACTCAAACCGACAATCTGTCCGCTGCCCAAAGAGGCCATGCCAGCGGCACGCATGCTCACATGTAGCGTAAAGTTTGCCTCAGCGCTACCGGCACGATTCTCGGCAACACAATAAAACTCACTGGAGTCCGTTTCCTGGGCATTGGTCAATACGAGCCGGGAGCGCTTTTCGAAACCGCCCTCGAGCTGCTCAAACATGTGCACCCGTTGATAGGTGCTAAAGGCGCTGTTATTAGCCAGCTGACGTCCGTTCCAGTACCAGTGTATTATGGCAGCCGGTACGGCACGGGCCCTGCACGTTATCGATGCATTCTCGCCCATGGCTGTCTCCACGTAGTGCGAGATGGGCAACATTTCTGGCCGGCAGGCAAAATCATCTACATGCAACTCTGCAAAACTTCGATCAATAATGCGTTCCGGTCCACCGGCACAAACGGGAGCTACCGGATAGGGTATATTACGTTGCATCAGCCACAGTTTGGCATCTCTTAGACGACAATCGCATAGCCAGGGATTATCATGCAGCTCTATGCCATGCAGACGACTCAAAGTCTCAATAGTTTTCGGCAGCAGTTCACTTAGCTTGTTACCATTCAAGCGAAGCAACGTCAGACCCTGTAATCCACTAAAGGCCTGCGCCGATATTGTTTGTATATCGCAATGCGATAAATCCAATTTATGCAATGATGGCGTACTCCCAAATGCCTGTGCCTCAATCTTGTGTATGTGATTCGAGGCGAGTGTTAATTCGCGCAACGATGAGATGTAGCTGAGGGCCAGACTCGGTACGGTCACGAGCAGATTGTGTGAGAGATCCAATTCGACAAGGTTCGTTAGTCCCTTGAAGGTTTCACGCTCAATTTCACCGATTTTGCAATTGCGCAAATACAGCTTCTGTAGATTCAGCAAATTAGCTCGCACGAATTGCTCGTTGGACAGCGTTTGCAGCTTATTGCCGGACATGTCCAGCACTTGGGTGCTGGGATCAATGTGCTCGGGTATCTGTATGAGCAGCCGATCAATGCATTCGACTGTCTGTTTGCCACCCTTCCATTTGCAGGCGCAGACTGTCTGACAGCTGCTTAGCTGCTGTACGGGATTGTCCAGATCGCTGGCAGGATACGAATAGGGTGGCTGTGGCGGCGGTGGTGGTGAGGGTGCTAAATAGCCATCATCTGTCATGGGTTGACTATCGGCCACGGAGTATACCTCATTTTGTTGCGAATGTTTATAGATTGAGCTGGAACTCGAACTGGAACTGGAGCTGGAACTTGTACTGCCTCCATTTGCATATAATTGTTGGTTGCCCGAGCCATACCGACTCCCTAGCAGAGATCCTGGCAGCAGGAACAGCAAAAATACCAGCATGATATGCATGTTGTGTGTGTAAATGTGTGATTATGTTATGAGTGTGTGTAAATATTTCAGGCCATGCCAATTAGGCAATTCATATGTTTGTCTTGATATGTTCCCAAGTTTCCTTCTGGTTTCTCGTTGTTTTTTAATTATGATAATAGTGCAGACTTTCCGTGTGGTTTTAAGTCGCATGAATTTTTTATAGATTGGTCGAGCGGAAAATTGATTAATTGCCGAGCTTTTCGCGCTGTTGTCGTTGTTGCTGTTGTAAATATTTTCATGTTTTAGCGTAATTAGCGGGCGCGACGTTATTTACAGCAGCGAACAGCTCTAAGCTCTACACCAACCAGATGATAATCGTTATTTCCATTTGCAAAGGACGACTAGCGAAATTTTTTGTGTGCTTGCCTTTACGCAACTACAATTTGCTTTATTCTACATATGTATGTTTAGTTTTTTTTTTTACACTTGTTGGGGTTTGTTATATATATACTTATATGTGTGTATATTTTTTTTCTTGTTTTTATTTTTTTTTGGATTTTTTGGTTAGCGATTTTTGCCACGCAAAGCTTTAATTTTCATCGCGTTTTCGTTTTCGTTTTGGTCGTTACGTCTTCTGCGTTTTTGGCCTCGTGGCCTGCAATCACAACACACCGTTAGAACCGACAGCAGCAATGGACGAACCTACGTTTCAAGTCAATGTTATACACTTATACACGGACACGGACACGCACACTCACACACACACACACACACACACAAACGTACAGGGACAAACACTCGCGGCCGAGTCACGAGTCCAAAAAAAAAAGGAAGCCAGCACGATGTTAAATTCGACTGTTGGTGTGTACTGAAGGGGGTTGGCGGTGTGTGCGTGTGTGTTTCCCAAAACGGAGCAAAGTATAGGCAGGTTGTCGTCGGTCGTAAGTAGTGGTAGTAGCGAGGTGCGCGTGATGAGTTTTATTCAGCGTATTCATTGATTTTCATATGCTACCGATATGCAACTGTATATCACTTTATTTCACAAACAATACAAATCATCATCATCATCTCATCATTATATTCATCAGTGGATTACATTTGGTTTCATTCACACTTGTAACATGGATTTTTTAGATGCGATCGAAGTCACGGCACATACATAGCTCACGTAGAGAACCCAACCGCTCGGCAGCAATCATCGACTTGGACTGAGCTACGAGTTGATGAGCTGCCCTACCAAAAGCGAAAGCCAAAGCCAGCAGCAGAGCGCGCGACACACAAAACTTGACAACTCGTTTCGTTCGGCCGTTGCTTTCGTGCTCTTCGGCTTTTCGCTGGCATTCGTGCTTGGATTTGGATTTCTTATACGCTCGTTGGTCTGTTCTACCGCCGTGAAGCTGGACTAAAGAAGGGTGTTGTGTGCTGAAGAGGGGTGGTTGTGTTTCGTTCTCTCGCATTCGATTTGTGTAAGTTGCGAAGTTTTTGTTGCTTTACCCGTTTGCAACATGCGTGCCGGGCAACATGTGGCACGCAACATGTTTTAAATGTATACAAAAGTTAATCACAAACTGGCAACAAAATAAAATTATAAGATCGTTTCGAACAGATCTGTCAAGATCCCAACGAATAGTTGAAAAACTTTTCGTGAAGAAAAAGAATGTTTATATGAATATTTATATTTTATATAACATAAAAAAATAAATAAAATTAACAACTTCTAAGCAGATCTATTACATTAAATAAAAAATTAAAAGTTCTTAATCTCATTGTAATAAATTATTGCATGAAATAATATTTGCTATGCTCATCATACCGTTAGGAAATTAATCGAAAAACTGTGAGCTAGTTTTCGGATCATTAGTAACATTTAATTTTTAATGAACATCTATATAAATTGAGTTGGGAGTGTTGTTTTGCCGGTCCATTAAGGGCCTAAGTCATTAGCAACTACAAACAAACCCAAAGCGAATAGAATGATCTTGTGAAATATGAATGTGTTAGTGAAAGCAACAAAGCAATCAGCCCTTGTTGTTGTTTCGTCAAGATATTCGGTGTCTTATTTCAATTCTTGCTCTCTTTCATATTGCCAGACTCAAGCACAAACCGAAAACCGAAAACCGACCTAGTCAGGCATGAAGCAGACAAATAAATAAACACTCTGAAAAGTTCTTTGGCGTCGGACGAAAAGAAGCCTCTTCTCTGCGCGCTCTCTCTCTCTCTCCTCTCTCTCTGTCTTATTGGTCGAAAACGTAATTCGTCTTTTGGTTGAATGAGACCCGAATGAGTCACATCCGCCAGATTGTTAAGCCGAAGCGAATTGAAATGTGAATGAATTGATGCATTGTGTGCAACGTGTGCAGAATTTCACAATATAATGCCAATGGAAGGCAAGGCAGCAACGATCAGCTTTCAAACTGTGCAAAAGTACTTGTACATACCATTGCATATGTACATACATGTATGTATGTGTGTACATATACATATATTAATATGCATCAATGTATGTTTTGTGCATTGTACTTGGGCATGAGACAGTTCTATCTGGAATAGAGATCGCCTTCATGACTTCTTTTGAACAGAGCACAAAAAAAAAACTAAAGAAAAAATGTTGTTAGATGTGCAGCGCTGCTGTGGCAAAGTAAAGTAAGAAGTAGCAAAAAAACAAGTATAAAGATACAGAAACAGAAAGACAGAGAGACGCGACTTTTAATGATGATGACAACAAGACGAAGATGGAGATGGAGACTTGGACTTGCTCTGAGACTGAGACAGTGAGACGGTGATACCCACACACTATACTATCCTATGATTGCTGCCAACATGAGACTAAGATAAAGATTGAGACTGAGATCAGGGTAGAGGCACTGACTTGTTGCACAAAAAGAAAATATAAACTGAATAAGATTTAAATCATAGTTTAATTTTTAAATATTTTAAAATACCTTAACTTTGTTTAAGCTATGATTTTATATTCAGAAATATTTACATTCAACCTTTTTTACAATAAGCCTATTATTTTTCACAATTTCTTTCGGTGTATCGATGTGAGCGCTAAACTAATTACCTTAAGGCGGCATCAGCGTATAAGTTACTTCACCTGCGGGCCACTTCGGGGCAGGTAGTTGAACGTGTAGTTGTCTTCAAAGTGGTTGTTGTTGTTGTTGTTGCAGCAACAGCAGCCGTAGCAGCTGCTTTGGTAATGAGACGAGGGAGATGTAGTGGGAAAAGGGGCAACATCAGCCATAGCACATGATGTTGTTGTTGCCCAGACAGGAAACGCGACTGTGTAGCTGAGTCAAAGATTCTGTGCTTGCTCCATTCCCCGTCATAGGCCCCCCTCACTCCACAATCCCTTGACGGTCTTTTGTGATTATTGCATATGAATGAAATTGCATCGTTTGCAGGCTGAGACGCGTCTTCTTCCAGCTGCCGTTTGCTGGCTTTAGCTTTAGAGATTCAGATATATGTATACACACAGCATGAGAAGTTTTTTCAAAAGCAAACTTGTTTGCTTTTCAACTTTTCCAGCTCTTCGCATAGTTTTTTTTTTTGTATATTTCGCGTGTGTTGTTTATGTTTGAGTCGCTTTTGATTGCATATGTATAGACTTTGTACAAACTTCTTTGCGTGCCTAGCTACTATGAAAAAAAACAACCAGAGAAGAAGAAGAAGAAGACGAAAAACATTACCATATTCCACCCACAACACAACACAACACAACAACATGCGAATTGATTAAGGTCAGTTATTATTATTTGCCCAAAAAAAAAGTGAAATCTTCTCTTAACTGTTTTTTTTTTTTTTGGCTTGTGTGTGATTTACTTCGAAGCAACCAAGCTGAAAATCACAACACACAAGCATGTATGTTTTTTTTTGATGAGTTGCGAGTTTGAAATCAATTCATTGAAACGCTGTTGAAATCTTTAATGCGCCTAAGTTCTTGATAATGAATGTGTTATGATATATGAACTAAAACGTACCAAGGTTGGCTTAATCATGTACTTAATGTATTTGCTTGTCGGAAATAAAACAAACTTTTTATGTTTTAAGCTGACTTATGAGACAATGTTTTAGTATACTTTCTTGACTGTTAAAGCGAAAGTAGAACTCGACTCGACAGCATTTTGCAAATCTATTCGCGCAGCGGAAGTTTGGCGAGAAATCGCTGTGAGTGAGCTTTATGAACGGCTTTTGGCTTTGCTTAGAGTGTCTCCCAGTGTTGTCGGTCGGTCGGTCGGTCGGTTGGTCGGTCACACATGAGCCAAGAGATTCAGATACCGCGTGACTTTCACATTTGTGTTGTTGTTTTTGTTGTTTACCTGTATTTCATTGTACGCAACAATTAGCCGCAGTTAATTGGCCCAAAGTGCTTTTGTGCGCCACGCTTTCTGCACTCTTTTGATGGCTAACTGAAAAGAAAAGAAAAAAAACAACTTACCGCTAATCTTAACCATTTCGAACAACTTCCGCAACAGTGGAAGCAACTGTTAAATGTACAGTATACAATTTTGTAATTAGGAAAAATAAAATCGCAAAACATCAAAACAAATATTTGGCCAACATAATTTCTTGATCACCTGAACGCCGCGCCGTTTGGGTAGCATCCTTGGCATCCTGCTGCTTTAGACCTTTGTGCTTGTAATGCAGCGCCTAATTGCCCTTAATTTATTTAACTTCAAGCAGCGAGCCCAACTTAGTCCGAACCACCCGACCACGCACAGAGAGAGTGTCAAGGGTTCGCTTTGGAGCCGCCGCTGCGTGTCCTTTGGGTCGTCTGAACATTGGAACGTGCAACGGTTCTGGTCTGGTGTAACAGACAAACAACAGGATCTACCTACCCTTTGACCAGCTAACAATATTATAATTTGTGTTCGCCGCTGCTGACATGAAAAGCAATAAATGTTAACACAAACTGACCGCTAATAGTATTTGTACGCCCGTATACAATTGGCTACAAATTGGCATTTTAATACATTCAAAGTTGTTTTTCCTTTTGTTTATTCATATTATGGTTTCCTTAAAGTTGCCATGGTGAAGATTTTATTGAATTTGAATCTGACCCCAAGGCGATTATTTTGTGGCTTATTATTTCGATCACTTGGCTAGGCTAAAACTGGCTTACTTGGCCACAATTAAAAAGACATTTGAACACATTTCGCTGACTTCATTCATTTGGGTTTCTATTCTCTTGCGTTGGTTGCCCTGGCAGCACACTAAACGCTCTAATTATTTTCTAACTGTTGAGATTTAAATGTCTCTCTCCATCCCTCTCTCTGTCTGTGTCAGGCGTTGCAACAGCAGCCAAAGTACACTAGAATCAGTTGCAGAAAACGCTTTATCTTCATTTGGGCATTAAGCCGCTTAGTGCAATCGTCGTTGTTCAATGTTGCTTTTGTGTCTGGGTTGTGTGTGTGTGTATATATCTTGTTTGTTGGTCTCCAAGCGACTCCAAGCCAACCTTTTCATCTCTCTCTCTCTCTCTCTCTCTCTCTCGTTGCTGCCCATTTGGCCCAGTGTTTTCAATGGTGGCAATTATTCAAAGCGTCTAAATTAGGCAATTGGCCTTTAAAGAATCATGCTAATTATTTATGTTTATGTGTGTGTGTGTTTGTGTGCGAGGCAAACTGCGATTGTGGCCCCCTCTATCCTTCTTAGCTGCATTTTGGTTGCGTTGTCAACATTGGTTTGGGGGACACTGGGCTGGACAGGGCAGGTCCTGAACTCGGCCGCGTGCGCTTGTTTGCGGCCTTGATTAATGAAGTCGTCCTGCGGCCGTCTCCCAAACCATAAAACAACAACAACAACATGAGTCAACAGGCGTGCTCCGACTACGAAGAAGACGCACCCCATCCCCCATCGCCAACTCACCTCCACCCGAACAGAACCATCTTAACTTGACTTGTTCTGTTTAGAGATTTATGTCAAATTGTCGGGGCCACAGTTGTATTTATAGTATGTATATGGGGTTTTGTCGAGACGAAAAAGGGGGGGGGGGAGGTGGGGGAGTGGAGTAACTGCCGCTTTTAAGCTTTTCAATCAAATCGAGTTTAAGTGGTTTTCAGTTTTCGGGGCCCCACGGGCGTCATTCGCCAAACTTGGCAAAATTAATTGTTTGCCTAATCAGTTCATTGCATGCGGCAATGAAGAGGAGCCAAACTGGAACTGTGGAACGTGGAAGGGGCAACGGTAGCAAGTCGACCGCAACAAGCGGCGTCCACGGCGGTGTCCGTGGCAAGAAAATTGACCTGCAACTGCGAAATTTTGTTCCAAAGTAAGCTAATCGAGCATCGATGTAATATACTGCTGAATGGAGCTTTAATTAACAGCCAATTGAAGGTAAATAAAATATTAATCTTTATTTTTACACAAAAACATATCATATTTCAAGCAATAAATCAAATCAAATAAGGCAATTTAGTTTTATTTGCCTAAGGCGAAATTTAATCAAATTAAAACAAAAGAAATGAAAACACAAATAAAATATATTCAAGCAAAGCTGAGCTGAGCAAAAGTAAATAAATGTCTTAACAAATATTATTATTACAATTTTGTTCTAACAAATGTTAACTGATGCATTAATACAGTACTACTCGAAGTAATTGTGCTTAAGGCAATCAACTAAATGAATGAATGAGTTAGTTGTTGCATCTTTTTGCAGTTGGCCAGACTTCAATTGAATTTGATTTCGAGCGGAAGCTGCATTCAAATCTTCGCTCTTTAATTTAGTCAATGATTTATGCGTAAGATTGGCTTGCAACCTACAACAACAACAACAACAACGTTTTCTTTTCGTTTTAAGTAACTTCCAATGTTGGCTGTCCAGTTTGCGACATGTACACCTGTGTCGAGCACATCCTGTGCGCACAACAAAAACACAAACAAAACCAAAAAAAAAAGTTACAGAGACCAAAATTCAGGTTTAACTAGACTTCAGACTTGCCACACAGACTTGAGCCCGGGCCGAAGTAGCAACAGCAGCGAAGTGCGGTTAGCGGCGGGCAATAAAGGGTTAAATAGAAACTGGCGTTGCCAAGGTACAAAAAAAAGCAAAAACAAAAAATAAAACACCTGAAAAGACATCGCTGCATTTAGCTGCTGCTGAAGTAGCGCCCAAAAGTATTTAGAGGGTCTCTCTGTGTCCAACCAACTCAGGGCTGCCTTGCTATTAAATGTCAATGGATTTCTGCATGAATGAGTTGTGTGACTCCTCGGGGCGGCATAGTAGTCCATGTTTTCTTCTTCTTACCTGACTAAGACCGTTGCAAATGTTTTCGTTTTGGGTATATATGTATGTACTACCTTTTGGCCCATTTGATGTTTACTGGCTGCACGTAGATTCATTTAAATTTCAATTGCCAAATATAAATCTTTTGGTTGTTTTTGGCTTTTGCCAAAGTGCTTTGCTTACTCTTCTGGGGACAGACACATTGCAATGCAATTTCTTGCTCTCATATTTATTTATAGAATTTATTGAAATATTTTTTGGAGCTCTCAACTGTTAATTAAAATGTACAGCAGCAAGCAAAGCAAGCAGACGCGACGTGCCCCTCAAATAAAAACGATGGCCATAATTTCTGCAAGAAAAAAAAAAAAATATCGGAGAGAAAACCTTTTCCCTGCTGGCAACTCATTATGTAATTCAGGCAGCAAAGATGCGGCTTATCATTTTACTATGTAGCAGAGGCTGGGCACTTAGGGAGGCGTTAAATCTTCCAACTAAATATTAAACGTTAACGCAATCTTAACCTCTCTGCCTAAACCAGCAGCATAATAAAAGCCTTGAGCTTCACTTTTATGCCACTTATTGTTGAGGGAGAGAACCCTTGCTGCATGACTTTGACTTCAACACTTGTCTGGTAATAAACGCAGCGTCCTAATCCGCGCACAGTTGGAAATATTTTTCATTAGCATTAAGCGGCAATAGGCAGCAAAGTAGCTACAACAACAAAAAACCTACCAACCAACAACAACATCAGCTGTAAGTTTTTCGGGCTATAAGCTTGCCACGTTTTCACGTATCGGACTGCTAAATCGATAACATTTGGTGCAAGCGCTTCCTCTAACTCCGCATCAATCTGCTAACTGCTAAACACATAAGTTGGGCCACGTGTGTCAGAGTGTGTTCTAAAGTGTGTGCGTTAGTGTGTGTGTGTTTGTGTGTGTGGTAGCCTTTATGGCTACGTGTTTGGCAAACGAAAGTGGCCACATTGCCATACACAGATACAGATACAGCTACATACATATACTTAAGCATCTAAGTATCTATTTTATGTTTATGTATGTTGTATCTTTCTCTTTCTTTCTCTTACTATCTCTCTCCTTCGTTTGCCCTATCTATGAGGCAAAAGGTTTTCTCTCTGTGATTTACACGCCGCAGTTTTAACGCTCTCAACGACGCCCATTAGAAACAATTGCAAAGAACTTTTAATTAAACTGCTCCACTCATTACATACCACAACAACAACAACAACAGCAACAACAACAGCAACAACAACAGCAACAAAATACTTTTCATGTGTGTGTAAGCCAGTCGTCAGTCGTCTGGCTTTGACGTCGCGTCGTCTGTCTTTGAAATTGTTGGTAATTATGTATTTTTACGCTCCAATTGCTCATTTCCGTTTTTTGGGGTCTATTTTTTGGTTAAGACAATTTCGATTTCCAGTCAAGCGTTAAAAACCATCAAAGAATTTATTATTATTAATACTTATATAGAAAATGGAATGTTCAAAGTGCATAGAGCACAAAGTGAAAGGTTGAAATATAATGAAAGAAGGTATTATTATTATATATATATAATTGATATATAAAAGTAGCGTGAATACGATTAAAGCTAAGAATTGATGAAATTTGTTTGATGAAGTCGAGCGAAAGCTTTAAAAAAGTTATATAAAATGTTGATGTAAGATTTAATGATGAATATTTGCATAAGCGAAGTACTCTTTAGTGAGTTCAACCAAACGTGAAACTTTAATACAAATGTTGCCAAACATGCTGAACTTTGGTACAAATTAGCCTAATATCTAACTGTCACAAGAAATTAAACCTGCGAATGGTTCCCAACTTTCAAAACTGACATAACTTTGTCAAAACCATAGCGATTTCAAAAAGGAAAAACGTTTTGTCATGTTTTGTCATTTATCAGCTCCGACGAGCGAGTCGAGCTTACTCTTTTCGGACTAACATTGCGGACTTCTTTATAAAGATAATGAGCTAACGAATGTTGGATACCCTTATAAAACATATAAGTGCTACTGTGGATTTGTAATTCAATCAACTTGAAGCAATTTCTCAATTGTCAACTAAGCGCCAATTTATGCTAATGAAAGTATGCAGTTATTGTTGAAAGAATATCCACAATAGCACTGCGAAATTATAGAGTATTTAATATTCATCGTCCACCGCAATTCTGTTTTTGTCTTGTTCGAATACACGCATTCACAAACATACTTGCCAAGTAATATAACGGACTTCTTTATGAAGATAATGAGCTAACGAATGTTGGATACCCTAATAAAATACATAAGTGCTACTGTGGATATGTTGTTCAATCAACTATTTATAATTGAAGCAATTTCTCAATATGCAATTATTACGAATATATTGTTGAACAACTTATCCACAATAGCACTTATATGTAAAAAGGGTATCCAACATTCGTCATTCGCTAGTTTTCACAAAAACGTAATGAAATTTGTTCAGTTCATAATTATATGCAAATCGATTCTGAAGAAGAAATCTCCTTAAAACTAAATTCTTTTTAATTGGCATTCAAATAAATCTTTCCATTTCAAGATGAAATCACAAATTTGCACTTAAAGTTCATATTTGCTTGGGCTAGAATTATGCCAGCTAACGTCATGTTCTTCCTAATTCTCTCTCTCTCTCTGTTTTGTATCCTTTGAGTAGCCAACTAGCTTTTTCATTACGAGTTGTAAGTTGTCAACATCTTGTGCAACTTCAAACTGCATAACAAACATATTATGCCCATTTGTTTCTCGACTAGCACAAGTAGTAACAACAACAACAACAACAACAACAACGACAACTGTTACTGTTACGCTCTTGGCCGGCAAACTGTGACAATCAACTGGGATATAAACTCCGCTGGGCAGCAGTAACCACAGCCACCCGAACCAAAACTACACATACATATACACTTACTATTTGACCAGGCTCTCTCCATTCCATGTGCTTAAGCTGCCGCGATACTTTTGACCTCCTACACACACACACACACAACCGAACATAGGCTTCGCAGTTGGGGCAAGTGGAAAGTGGGAGAGACTGGTATATCCACACGCCACACAAAATTGCGGCTTTGCAGTGCAACAATGAGATACTTCAGAAAGAATTAGTTGCACTAAAAATTGCTAAAGTCGCACTGGACTTTTGCTTCGGTTCGCCTACGACCAACAACAACAACTAGTAGACTTTCACTGTTTGTCGCTGTTGTTCATGCTACTCCTTGTGTTGTTGTCTCCATGTTGCACACTTTGTGGCACAACGGGTGGCAGCAGCAAACACACAGGCAGCTGTAGCCCCGGCAAGGGACACTGTTTTTAGCGGTTTTAAGCTCAACATTTTTTTTTTTTATTATTGTCTAAAAGAGACAAGGGTATAACAGGTAATCCATTAAATATGCAACACATGGACTTAAAGCTAATTTGCTTAGTATTAAATATAAAATTAATTTATTTAATATAATCAAGTATTTTAAAATGATTTTTTTAAGTATTTAAAGTTGTAGTAAAATATATTTAATGAAAAATTCAATTTCTAACTAATTTTTTCAGCTAATTTCATATATATTTTAGGGATCTTTGGTGGGTTTAGGTTTGGACATAAATTAGTGTATTTTGTAGATAGTTTGGCTTGTTCTGCGTTGTTTTTTGTTTTTGTTTTTGTTAAGGACATCCTCTGGTCTTTGTTGTTTTTGTTGTTCATTCCGGCTGAGTCAGAGCATGAACTGGCATTAGAGTGAAGGCGACGTTTTTACGCTTGCCGCTTGTTGTTTTTGTGATTGCTCTTGTGGCTATTGTTGTTGCTGTTGTCGCTTTACATAGTCATTTAGCCCGGGCAAATGTTGCAGACACTCTTTTGCCGCAGTTCTTATGCCGCTCTTTTGCCACTCGAACGCTTTGTTTTTTTTTTTTTGAAGGCCAGCGGCGTTTTTAATTCAGCTTTTTTTGTTAGCTTTAGCTTCAGTTTCAGCTTCGTTTGCCTGCAGTTTTGTTGTTGTTATTGTTGTTATCTAACATGTTTAATTCAAGGCGCGTCTGCTGGAATTAAAGAGTCGTTGCCAGACGGACTGACAGACAGACAGACAGAAAGATAGACCGACCACAGGTCAACCATAACGAGACATCTTTCTACCGTTGATAAATTGTCATGGTCCTGGGTTGTGTATTACTTACTCGAGCTATTTGTTGTTGTTGTTGTTGGTTGTCTGTGTTGCAATGCTTGGCAAATTTGGCGTAAAATTTTTGTCACAGTGCATGGAAGCGGGACGATAACGTCAATGACTGTGATTACAGCTAGCAAAAGTACACTCGCACAAATAGTTGAGACAATGCGAATGAGAAAGTTTCTTAATGCAGTTGAAGTTATTTTTTTGAGTGCATCTAATACCTATAAATACAAACGAAATACCTTTGTTATATTATGTTTGTCGCATGCTTTCTTCTTTCTTTGCCGCTCTGTTTCGCTTGGCTGCCAAATCGTTGGCTTTGAGTTTTTTTTTTTTGAGTTAGCTAACATCAAAAACAAAACCTAAGAAAAAAAGTTGACTCTGATTACTGCAAATGATACGAAATAATTATGAGGCAAGCACACACACACACACACACAAAACAAAAACCAGGCGGGGCAGGTTGGGGGCTAGAAACGACTCAATTTAATGTCAAGCATAAGCAAATAAAGTTTGGGTTCATTTGGGTTGTATACACTATATATTTATATATGTATTAAGAAAGGTTCTGTCGATGGCCTTTCAATTTCTTTGTCCCTGGCAAAGTCAGTCAAATTGCAGACAATGACAAAGCAAACTTTAAAATCTATGCTTATGTAACCCAAATCTTAATATATATAAACAGTAGTAACACACACACACACACAGACACACCCTGTGTTGACACACACAGACACAGACACACACACAATCAAGCAATCAAAATCTAAAAACTTTATCCCCATTTATTTACGTGTGAGACCAAACAGTAAACGTCATGGAATCTCAAACATATGCACTATATATATGTATGTGTGTGTGTTAGTTATCGATGTGTGTGTGTGTGTGTAAGGCCACCCTGAAGGCATAATCAAACACAGCAGCGCACACTAATGCAGTTAACAAACTTGCGGAAATATAACGCATACATCGAAATATGCGTGAAGCAGTCTTAAGTGCTATACACACACACACACATATATATATATGTGTACACCCAGCACCGACACAATGATGATGATGTATTGTGTGAGATGTGAATGTGATTAAATTTCCATAGCAGCAGCTCGTCTTTCATGCCAATTTTCCATTAGTGTTGCCTCTGACTCTTCGAGCTTCAGCTTTTGCCTTTGCCAGGATGCATGATGCCCCAAAAACTCACACACACCCACACACCCAGACACCCACTTAAAAGCACATCAACTAAAACACACACACTTACACTCACTCATCAGGAACATACATTGTACACTGTGTGATGTTTGCCGTAAGCTTCTCGCGTCAAAAGTGATGATGAATAGTTTGTTTGATGTTACTTTGACCATCCTTACGATCAGCTAAAATAAGTGTGCGTGTGTGTGTGTGTGCCTCAGGTCGACCAGAACCATGAACCTGAATGGTGATGGAACACTTTTGTATGATTCAGTTCGATTGGATATTTGACAAATATCTTGAATTGAAATTTGTTTGAAATTTGATAATTATTGTTAAACAAAATAATAATCACCAACTCAATGTCTAGTCTCAAGTGTTAAGGGCTTAGGATTACAAAAAAAAATAAAAACTGATTATGCAGTTCAGCAAAATGTTGTATCGATCGTTTTATTTGGGGGTTGGTTGGCTGTTGTTTGTTGTTTGTTAAGCTGGCTTCTAATTGTGCGCTTCGAAACAATTAAATGCTTAGCTTGGCAAAAGTCGGCGGTTTGCATTAAATCATCAGTCTGTTGTTGACAACAACAACCACTCCACATTTTGTGTATTGCGGTGGTATCAACCTCATCTGCTTTGGGCTTTGGCATTGCGTTTCGAGTTTGCCTTTGCCATTCGCCATTTGCCATTGGTGCAGTGCTCCATCAGCGCCATGGAAATAATTTACATAAGCAGCAACCACAAACTGCAGCTTCGCGAGATGAGCGGTAAATGCTAGAGAGATGGTGGAGAGAGAGATAGAGAGAGAGATAGAGAGAGCTCGCGTAAAAAGGCGCCGAGGGATGCCAAATTAAAGCCAAGCACCCCTACCCCCCCGAAACCCATGCAGTCAAATCCCTCGGCCAGGCCAAAACAACACAGCTCAACAAGAACAACAACAAAAAAACTCCAAACAAAAAAAAAACCATATATGAGTATTTTTTGTCTAAAGCTTTCGATTTGCAGATGCCCTGTAATTTGTTTTTAAATGGAGTTTAACAGAAGAAAAAAAAGAACAATAAATAATTGTAGAAATTTAATTTTAATAAAAATAATTTATAATAATATTTTTTTTTGATTTCTTGGACATAACACACCTTTCCCCAAAAAAATTATCTCAAGTGTAGGGCATTTCAAATCTATATGTTTTTTTTTTTTTTTGTTGGCTTTCTGAAACTACAAGGATCTTCACTGTGTGGTAGTATTTTGTTTTTTTTTTTTGGTATTTTTTGTTGTTAGTGTGGTTTGGCTGTTTTGTTTGGATTTTCGTGCATATTCACTTGCGGAATTTTTTGTGCTGTGTTGACTCTCGGCGACGCATATGAATGTATCCCCCGGTTCTTCTCAGTTAGAGTAGTATGTTCCTTGGAATGAGTTCGCATATGTGTTGGCGCATACATAAACAATGCCAACAACAACAACAGGATACACACACACACACACACACAGAGAGATAGGAAGAACAATGACAAAAGAACGCATTTTGTGTTTTCGCCCCATCCACACACACACACACACACACACACACACACACACACCTTCAGTTCATTTCTGGCCTTACCCTTTTTGCCCATTGCTTCAATCCATTTGCCGTTCGCCGTTTTCTGTGCCCTTGGTTTGTGATCCCCCCCGCCAACCCATTCCTGGCTGGTTTATTATGCAAAAGTTATGCAAAGATAAGCAAAACTATGAGCAACGACAGCAGCTTGCTAACCAAAAATAGCATAGCAACCCTGTCCCCATATCCTCGGCTCTACATAAAGCATATCCAAAGTACAAGCGCTGATGTAGGCGGAGGCTAACCAGTTCGCAGTTCGTAGTTCTCCGTTCTAAGTTCTCAGTTGGAGGAAAGCAGACAGATGTTTGGTTCGGTTCTGGTTTGGCGTCGTTGTAAGTTAATTGTGCGGCCAAATGCAAAAATCAACTTTTTTATATTTTATTTTATTATTATTCCCTTGTTTTTTTTTTGGGGTAGGCGTTGCTTTGGAACCGGCAACCGACAACTCGTCGGCACCTCGTGAACGAAATGGACACTTAAACTCTAATCGAAAAACTTTTGCCCATATAGAAGTCACTTTAAAATGTGCTTAATTTGATCAGCGTGCGGCGATTGTCGAACTCGAGCCCAAATCGCGTTCTCTCCCTCTCCCTTTCTCGTACTGCCATTACTTATCTCTCTCTTTTGAACAGATTAGCATAATGAGCTTTAAGATGGGCACAGCGCCAGTCGGACAGTCGGATAAAGAGGAAGCCCAAACACAAACCCAAACTCTCGACCAGTTATAAAGTTGTTACTGCCATTGAGTACAATTTGTGTGCTTTTCAATTGGGGTTTTTTTTTTTGTTCTTCTTTTTGTGTTTATTCTCTTCACAATGCTTTTGAAATTGTTATGTGTATATACCCAACAACTAATACAATGGTTATTAGCGGAGCCATAAACTGAACTAAAGTTTAAGGTACCGACTATTTATTTCTTATTATCTTAAAGTACATTAAAAGTGTATAGACCTTTTTATTTTTTGAAACTTTTCTACTTATTGGCTATTAAATTTTAACCTCTATCATTTGATGTGAGTTTCAAACCGAATTGACAATATTCAAGCCGAAAACTTCAAACTGTAATTCAGTGATAAGCTTTGACTAAGTCTGAACTGTTTCCATATACGAATTGAAATGCCAAATTCGGGCTGATGGCACTTCAGTCGATAGATTATTTCAGTTTTGGTGTAGCTGCTGTTTGTGACACCCGATCGAGTGTGCAGTTTTTGGAGAGCGTGTGAAAGTCAAGTGGATACTTAAGCTCTCACACTAACACACACACACACACACACACACACACACACACACACACAGTTATACACAGCTTTTTGACAGCGTTGGCACTTGACGCCTTCTGCACCTTTTCAGACAGACACACTTAAAAATATGCTGCCAGCTGCAAGGCAGAGCGAATAGAGAGGAGTCCTTCAAACAGCTGGCAAACAATACAATACATTTGTGGATGCAATTGAAAAATTAAGCAGCCACTTTGTCAAAATGTTGTTGTTTCAATACCAAAAACGACGTCAAACGAAACAGAGCAAAACCAAAAATAATAATAATAAACCCATAGTACAAAGCCGACTATTTGCCAGAGCTTTAATTGTCGACATCTGTAGCTGACATAGAAATTGGGCAAAAATGGGTTCTTCAGTTTTCAGTTTTCGGTTTTCGGTTTTCAGTTTTCAATCAACCCAAAGCTCAACATACTCGTTTGGCACTTATTACATTGGCATCTGCGTATGGTTTTGTCATTTATTGATGCAAATTTTTTCATTTTCATTTTTCTTGAAGGGCTACAACCGAAACAGCACTTAATTGACGTCGACGTCGAACACAAGTGCGCCAAAAGCGCTGATTAGGGTTGCCATTATTTGCCTTATTGCCGTATGGCTGCGCGCTTGACTAGAGCTTCCGGGTTGTGTGTGGGGGGGGGGGGGTAGGGAGATTGGAGGATTCCTTGTCATTGTCACCGTTGTCAAAAGTTTGCCATGGTTGAAAGCAAAAACCTTTTTTTCATTTTTTTGCGTTATGATTTGAAGCATATTCTGTGGCAAACGCAAAGCGTTGTTGTTGTTGTTATCATAAAGCGGATTGAATTGACGTTAATAGCTACTTGAAGGTGTCAATAATGGCAGCAAATGCCACAACAAATCCAAAACTCGATAGCACATCAGCAGATGTGAAGTTTAAAGAAATAAGAATCGCCTAATTAACCTTTTAATTCCTTTAAAGAAAGTATAAAAAGCACGCAAACAAATGTCTTTATTCGAGCATTGCGTGCACAAGTTTATTGCAATTTCGAGTTTCGAGCGAGCTTAATGTGTTAATATTATCGCACCGTTGATTAGCCAAAAGGTGTGCAAATGTTGTTGTTGTTATTGTTGTTGTTGTTTTGTTGCTTGCGGCTGCAATGTCAAACACGCAGCATTAAATACACACACACACACAAACTGAACTTGTTGTGGCTATATTTAGCATAATTAAAACAGCAATGCCAAAGGGCAAAAGCTTAAGAAAATGCCAAAAAAAATCAGAAAATCAGAATGAATCAATAAAGTTATATATCCTCACTTCACTCAATATTTGGTTAGCCACTGAATAATTTATATATATATATATGTACTTTGTCTAATTGTTTATTCCAGCTTCATATTATAAATGCATAAATGTGTGAGGTACTAAGTAGGCACTTACAAATAAATGCAAAACGTGTTCTATCTCTCTCTTATCATATTCATATATATTCTAAGGTAATTATATGCTTGTTCGTTGTAGTTAGACTTGTTGGTATTCTATTCGTTATTAAGGATTTATTTTGCTTTCTATCGTTTCGGAGAATGTGAATGTGTTCTAAGCTTTTCTTGTCTGTTGCATCAGTGGGCGATGCTTCCCTCTACATTCCACAACCACATCATCTTGCTCTTGCTCTTGCTCATTCTCATCATCAGCAGAAAACATCGTCATCATCATCTTGAATTTAAGCAAAGACACTGTGTGGGCGTCAAGCCAGGAGTGCCAGGGTCGGTTCGGTCTTTAATATCATGCCATATAGCGACTGTGTGTGATCTACTTGGCAATGCAGATGCATCTATATCTACGGTATGTACTTTTTCTTTGTCTTCCCATCAGATTCAACTAAGCTAGTAGTTGTTGCCTAGCATACAACGTGGGCGTTCTTTATAAATTCCACTACTACTATTCTATCTCGCTTTTTACTCTACGACACTCTGAATTCCATGCTGGGCGAATTGTCAACATTTTGGGTGCGCCAGGTTATATAGTGTATTACGCTTAGGTTACTTTTGTTGTGAGGTTGAGTTCTTCACAAAATAACTCACAATATCTTATAATTCTCATAGTTTTTCGAGAAAGAGCATTGATTGTTCGCCTTGATTGTTGCAGCATTTCTTTCTTTCATTTCTTTTCTGGTTCGTATTGCATTCAACATCGCCGTGTGCTGTGGCAATTCAGTTTGCTGTCGCTTTATTTTTATTTAATTAACTTCATTGCATTGCCAGGCACTAACACCCAGGCATTCAGCCAGCCAGCCAACCTGCCCAGATCTTTGAAAGTCATTCTCTCTTACTTTTCTTACTTCTCTTCATACGTTTTTGTCTTTAGCTGTTGGCCTGCCCACATGCAAAGCTCTTGGCGTTGCAACATACAAGCTCCTCTGGCTGTGTTGTTGTTGGCTGTCGCAGTCGTCACCGTTTCAGCACCTTGACAATGACTTATTGTCGCAACTCGGCTATACAAGACGAAACCAAGGACAGAATGGCTAAAAGACAGGGCAAGACAGGACAGGACCAGTGCAAACAAGTCGACATTCAGCTCATCTTAGTTCATTGGCAATTCTTTTGGTAAAATGGACTTTTTCATGCCTGTGGTTTGCCTTGCTGGCGTGGGCAGCTTTCATGTGGTCCAATTTCGGATGTAAATCAATTTATTTCGTTCAACTTGAAGTTAAAATAAAACTTAAGTCAGGGGGCTACTTGAGACGTTCCAAAAAATAACATATATCGAATAATTTTTGGCAATTTACACACACACAGACACACAGACACATAGCTGTGTTGCCTCAAAGCTTCCTGTGGGCAATGGCAATGCACATCCTGCCTGTCTGGTATTCATGACGCTGCAAGCATTTAAGTGTATCCCAGGGAGCAGTAATTATAATAACCAAGCCAAGCACAAAACCCAAAAGCCCAATCTCAAGCTTCACATTTCTGTCTCGCATTCTCTCATTCTCTCAGTGAGTTTCTGTCTCAGACTCAGTTTGCTTCTATTTCGCAGCAGCGCACAATGAAAACCGCAAAGTCATCTCCGGTTTATTTACTGGCTAGCAAAAATACCAAAAGCAAAAGCAAAGATGAAACCAACAACAGCAGCAGCGAAATAAAAACTGAAGCCGCATGAATTTTCAATTGTAAGCCTACCCAGAACAGACTTAAGGCACGGAAGGGTACAACATACAACATAAAACATAAAACAAAAGCGAAGCCAAAGTGACTCTCGTTTTTGGACGGCGATACATCGAATTTAATTTCCTGTCAAAATCGAAGACGCTTGCTGTTGCTGTTGTTGTTGCGGTGTGAGGCATTCAAGCGTTAAGAGAATCATCTGGCTGCCTGCCTGGTTGCGTTTGCCAAAGTTAATTTTGTGGCTTTAAGCGTTTGGTTAGTGAGTGAACCTTCCTCGTATCCATTTCGATGGAATTTCAATTTTGAGCCAGTGGCAAGGCAATATGAATGAAATTTACTTGCAATTAGCCAAGCCAGCCGGTTGGCCGGGGCTAGCTCCTGTTTCAGTGCCGGCCTGTTCTTCTTTGCCTGCTAATGCATCTGCCATTCACAACAACTGGCGCACGGCACGTGATCAAAAGTCTGACACAAAAAAAAAAAAACAACCGAAAAAAATATATATTTTAGGCGCATTGGCGATTATGTGAATTTTTGGCGCCAGTTGTTTGCAACTTGTTCTCGACTCGAGTTCGAGCCGAAGTCAAAAACCTCCTAATGCGATGAATTGCTCCAACAACTGACGCAACTGACATTTTGTGTGTAGTCCCTTAGGCAGGACATGTGGCTGTTCTTTACACAGTAAACATTTTTTCTCCTTTAACAAAGAAATATTTATGAGTTTTCTTTGGGTAAAATAAGTTGATTTTGTTTAATCATTTTTAACAGTGTAAAATATGTCCAACTGACGCATATCGACCTTATTAAGCTGCCTTTGACTTACAAGATTATCTTTTATTTTTTGCAGTATTTTATTTTTATTTTTTGTTAAAAGCTTCGCCTTTGACTGGCAGCAAGTCCAAGTGCAAATCCTTTGTCTAGCGATTTATGTATTTTCTATTTTTTTATTTATTATTGTCTCAGCCATGGCCATAACTTACTTGAAAAACTGTTTGTAGAAAAAAAAAAAAAATAGAAGAACAACTGCCAAAGCCTAACAAATGTGAAGGATATTTTCTTACACATTTTTGGACTTTGACAAAACTGTGCGTACAACAAAAGGCATAAAAATAAATGGAAACCGATTTCACATTGACGCAACATGTGTAATTAATAGACTTGAGACGACGACGACCAACCACCACCCACTTTAATACCCTTACGCAACTATGTAGTATGCTTTACTATTTGGTATCCGTTTGTTTGACACTTTTATACGCGGCACCTATGATGAATGCCGTGAAGGCCGTAAAGCAGCGCCAAAGTATTGGCTACCCAAAAAGGTGTCTATTGTATTATTTAACGGTTTTCGTACAATAGTCGATGCCCCATGCAGAGAGCCGAGCCGAGCCCTGCACCATAAAATAGGCGGCTCACATTTTCGAGTTTAACGCCGCACGCACACTGATGTACATACATTTAGCATAGGGGCTGGCGACACATGTCCTTGTGCGGCTTTGACTTGGCCTCCAGCACCAAAAATAGCCAGGCAAGGGCTCATGTTCTGTTTCCACTTTCTCTCCCCCCCCTCAAACAAGTGTGTCACTGTCACACTCAACGATTTTGGAATGGCAACGGCCAAGCCATAAAAACTCGGAAATAAACCTCTATAGCTGACTATTAATACCCTTTTATTGTGGCAGTTAAACTTATTTTTCTGAACTTTACTTAACATCAGATGACACATAAATAAGTTGTGTTTTTGGCTTTAATATTTTTGGTGCTAAGCAAATATATTATGAAAAAATATGCAAAAAATATTCATTAGCCTTTGGGGACCATGAATATTTAGATATTTTATTTATTGTATTTGTTTGCATTTTAAAGCGTTTTTCAATACATTTTTTTTGTTGTTATTAAACGCCCACGTGGTGCCTAATTCACCATAAATCTTTTATAATGGCAACATGTTGTTACTGTTCGTTAACTGATTTATTTTAGGGCTTTTTATTCGGTGTCAAGAACCGAACTCAGCGTTAAAACGTGATTGCTTTAAAGACAAGTTGAATAAAAAATGTTTGTAAGAAATATATAAAAAAAGAGTTAAGCTAAAAATAATAATAACTGCGATGAGAACTATTTAGTTGTTTTTCTTTAAGGCAGTTCGATTCGAAGTTCTTTGTAGAGTTAGCTGACAACTCAACTCCCGCAGCTAACTAACTTACTTAACAACGTGTGACGGATAGTTTTGAGGCAACAGCAACAGCAACAGCTTCATGCCCCACTCGATTATGGCAACTGCAACAGCTAGTCAAACAAGTGAGGCAGGAGGTCGAGAGAGAATAGAAGAATGGGCAAGTGCGTGGCTTTGAGGCCCACTAGTCGAGTGTTTGTTATCTGTCGCTTTGTTGTTGCTGTTGCTGTTGGCCATGTATTGTTGGCAGCAGCAGCAGCAGACTGTTTGGCTGGCAGCTGCGTTCACGCAAATAGAAAAGATACTCAAGGCACTCATTTGAACGAGACGACGACGACGACGCATACAATGAAACTGTTACGTGATGAGTGCCGCGTCATGCGGGCCAGTGCAAAGAACCACAGAGACCGCACACACACACACATACACACACACACATTCGAACCCGAACCGAATAGCCATCAGTGGGCGGCATTTAAACCAAAGTCGCCTGATGTCCGCAACGAGATTTAAATAGAATCAAATTAGTGTGCCATTTGCATTTACTGGCTGACGAGCAGGCGCGCCCAACTCATTTCGATCTATGTGTGTGTGTGTGTGTGTGTTAAGGGTTCAAATCGGTGGCAGTTCAACGTACGTTTTCACAAAGTGTTGTTGCATTTGCAGCAGATGGATTTTGTTTGTTGTGCAGCTTAAATCGCTTACCGAAAACATAAATCCAACAAAAAACCATACTACCTACATTTAGAAAAAGGACCGACGCCATTTCATTTGCCTTTGTCAACGGTTTTCTCTCTTTACCTATATTTTGTTGTTGTTGTTGTTGTTGTTGCTGTGCACATTTAGTCAGGTGCACAAACATAAAAACACACAGGGCCAAGGCGACTCCGGTGTGGGCGACAGGTTTTTGGATGGATGAAAGTATTTCAAATCTGAGCAGCATGTAGCGGCGGCATTGACAGTTTGAGCTTAAAAATCCAATTAGTCTTTGATTTGCATACAAACATACACAAAGAGGCAGCAGCAGACGACAGACGACGATAGCAACAACAACAACAACAACAATACCAAAAGCGACAAACAAACAAACAGAGAGAAAAGTCGCAGAAATTCTTGCTAAATATTTTAAGACCTACATTTGGCATTTGGATTCGGATTTGGCCCAGGTTACAAAACATCTGAAGCCAGGCAAGGTTTTGTGTGTGTGTTTGTGTGGCAAGAGAGGTGAGACAAAGACAGAGAGAGAGTGATAGAAAAAGATAGATAGATAGATAGATAGATAGAAAGAGAGGTGAGCTGTAAGTTGCGGCATCTTCAGCCCGCACCACAATAGACAATTGGATTTTTGCGGTTTCTAATCCAATTTATTTCGTCTTAAATACGAAAACCTGCTCAACGTCGTCCTTTGCCTCCGTTGTTGTTGTTGTTGTTCTTCTTCTGTTGTTTTCGTTGTTGTTGTTGTTGTAGTTGTTGTTTTCTGTTGACTTGTTGTATGCTACAAAGTATCCTGTATTTTCGGGTGCGGTTCAATGTAATTTAATGGCTGGCAACGGACAGGACACACACATAGACAATATAAATATATATAGCCAGAGTAAGTCGCAAAGTTAAGCTCTCAGACACACACACACACGTACACACACACGTACACGTACACGGAGAGAAACTGAATCACCTGCTCACTCAAATCGTTGACGACAGCTCTCAGCAAACTAATTTAAATATTTCAGCAATTAAAGAGTCCAGGCAATTAAAATAAACCAAACACCCAAAGCGGCACCGCACCTCAAACTGCACAAACAACAACAGCAACAACAACAACAGCAACAACAACAACGTCAACAAACATCAAACAATAACAAGCCTAAAAGGAACACTGGAAATGAATATTGTTTTGGTTTCGAGCCTTTAAGGCAGTCCTCCTACAAACGACTATCAATCAAATAAATAGCCTACTTTGGCAGCTGTGAATTATTTTTGGAAGGCAATGAATCGAGATTAATGTACACAGATATACCATATATATAAATAGTATTGATAAATAAATTGTATTTAGATAAGGTGGCGAATAAAATTCACAGAAGCGATACAATAATTAAGTGAATAAAAACTTTTTACAAAAGTAAAAACAATTACGTTTTTGCTATAAGATTTATCTAAGACTAAAACAAGCAAGAAGGCTCAAGTCGGGAGAGCCCGACCAGAAGATACCCTGAACCCAGTTGAATTAAATATTTTACTCTTTGTACCCTTAAAGTATGCTTCAAATAATGATAAATCTAAAAACTGACTTAACTTTACGATATCTCCGGTGTTTCTGTACCGAATTGAACGAAATTTTGAGATAAGCTCTATAGTTACCCAATATTTCAACCGTCATTTTTACATATTCCAAATTCGATATTTTTTTGTAATATTTATCGATTATTTGAAACAATCGTGTTCTGCTTATGGTATGGGAGAACTTCTATTGAAAACTCGGAGATGCTTCCTTCTGCCTGTTACATACTTTAGCACAAAACCATTATACCGAGATTTACCCATTGTATGGGTTATGGGTATAAAAATATCTCAGAACTCAAAATAAACTTGCTGGGCTTATTGTAAATACTCTCTAGTTGAGTTCCCTTTCCTACAACATAACATTTGACAAACCATAAGCAACAATTCCATCGACAATAACAAACAAACAAACAAACATATCGTAGTAAATTATACAAAGCAAATAGTTGGCTTGTTATTGAGCTCATTAGGCTTTTGGATATCGATTATGGCTTGGACATTAACGGCATGTATTATACCCCTTTTAAGCGCCAGTTTATAACAAACAATCAGCACACTGTTACGAACAACCTGTACTACGCCGTTACCCCTGTCGTATACGCAATTTGCCATAGCTCATTCTGTGTGTGTGTGTGTGTGTGTTGTGTGTGTTTGTTGTGGACAACGTTCAATCAATGTCAACGTTGTTGTCATCCTGCTGCTTGATCCTGTTGCTGCTCCCACTCGTCCTCCCCTCCCTCTCTCCCTTTATCTCATTGTCGTACTGTCTTTAGCTACCATAATTTTGAATCCAACTTTTGGCGCCAGTTATTTCAACAGCTGCTGCTGCTGCTGCTGCCTTTGCTGTGGCTATTTCTGGTCTTGGTAGTTTCAGTTTTTTTTTTCTATCTTTGGACTTGGCCAAATTTGGCACAATGCCGAGCAATTGGCGTTCATTCGGCGATTATAGCTCCACTTTCTCTTTGGCTTTCCCCCCAAACTGTCAATATCACACGCAGGACTGGACACATGACAGACACATTGACACATGGCGTACAAAGGCAAAAGACACACACACACACACACACACACATACACATAAACATCCAAACATATTCTCTTAGTGCGGCCCTTGCCACTCGTTTGTTGCAGCCATGTGTGTGATGTCGATGTATTAAGTGGAAACACCTTGTAAAATGGCTGACAGGTGTTAGAAGACTTTGCAAGATTTATGCGCTGACATTAACATGAATATGTATTAGTGTGTGACAGCACACTGCACTGTTTTATCAATGTGTGTGTGTGCGTTTGTTAGTCGCCCAAGCAGTTAAAGGATAACAGCGCATTAAGTTAAGCATTACAACAACGGCAACAATTCACATGAGTTCCGGAGAAAACACGTGTGTGTGTGTGCCAGGAAACGCTGTGGTTGCAACAATTAAAGTTTATTTGCTGCGCCCACACACACACACACATGGGATCCTTATACACACACACACACACAGAACCAACATTCACATGGCATTTGTGTATTTATAGTCGCACCGACTTGCCACAAAATTAAATAAAAGCAAAAGTCAACAAGGAACATAGATTTGCTTGCCTGCCTGCCTGCCTGCCTGCCTGCACTTTCTAGTTAGGTAAACAACAATACAGTTACAACAACAACAACAACAACAACAACATTCTATGCCATCATCGTTATAATGGACAACAGACCTAAAGAGAGACACAAGCGGCGCGGCCTCAACTAGACCTCGACCAACGACCTCTTTAGGCTAAGGTTTGTCTCGGCGATGATAGCGTGAGTTCAACTTTTCGATTCATTCATTAGAAAATGTATAAGAAATAAAGCAAAAAATACTTAAGAAAATATATTTTTAGTTATTATAAAGAGTTGGAAAGGAAAACAGTCAATATTTACTTAGAAGAAATTCTTTTGGGCATAATTTACTTTACAATATCTTAAATTAAATGGAACATATATTCAAATTCATTTGAAACCTTTTCCATTTAGATGATTGAATGCATTTGAAAAAATTCGATTTGGTTGAGTAGAGCCATTTGATATGTTCCATCTCTAACAAATTTGATTGATGTGGCATTCTGCAGTCAGGTTTTGCTACTGTCAACCATTTCAGTATGTGTTATTAACGTTGGTGTTGCTTTTGCCCCCCCTCCCCACCACCTCATTATCATTGTCAAAGTGACGAACTGGTCATGCAAAGGTAAACACAAAATGTGTAAATACAAACGGAACATATGTATGTGTGATAGCTGGATTTTTGTTTTTCCCATTCTCCCCCATGTTATTATGTTGGCATTGTAATTATCATTGCGACACTAAATATTTGTTGTTTGCTTAAGTGCTTTGTAGCCAGCTATTTTGGAATTAGTCAGAGCTAAATAAGCAAATCTTTAATCCAGGATATGGCTTATAAATTACTTACATTTTTCATCTATCTATGTCTCCATCTATTTATATAAAATGGGGAGAGAGTTTTGCTTTTTTTTGTCAATTTTAGTGCATACTTTATGGCTTTAAAGACGGAAATTGCTTTTTATGCGCCTTTAAGTAGGCAAAACGATTCATTTTTATGTCATTCTCCTGTCGTCTCCTACCCCCCCTTGTAACGCCCATATTTTGGGCCGTTCGTCATTCATTATTTGCACTTTTGTTTTCAGTTTTCAGTTTTCAGCTTCTTCTTGTTTCGCATTCGCGTTGTTTTTTTTTTTTTTTTTTGTTCTCGCAAGGCTCATGAATTTTTTATTATGTTTTTCCGGCATTTTCTCTCTGTCATTTGCTACTATTGTGTTGCCATTGTTGTTGTTGTTGTTGTTGTTTTTTTATTTATTTTTAAATTATTAAATTTTATTGCCGTATCATATTTTATGTGTGTCGACCGCTGTTGAAACATTATATTTCGATTAGCACCTGTTTGCTGCTGAGGTTTTTTTTTGTAAGCTTCTTTTCATGAAGGGGGGCGTGAGGTGTGGGGGTGTGGGTTGAAGGAGATGGTATTTATGTCTTGCGTTCGTGTATTGTTGTGCGGCTTTGTCGAGCTGTTGATCACGAAAAAACAGACGACGCCACCTGGCAAACATCAACAAAAAAAACAACAAAAAAAAACCCCACAACAATAACAACAGGTGTGACCTGCCCCTTGCCCCTCGTTCCAAACAAGTCGTTAGATTTTATTGCACTGCGCTTGAGTTGGAAATTTTGAGCCAGCCTCGTTTTGATTTCCACTAAATTAAATGCGATTTGCTTACGGCTTTTGGCAAAGTTTAACGACGCGAAACACCACGAAACAAACAAAATTCCTAGAAAATTATGCTCAAAGCAATCAAATTTATTCAAATACTTTCAATTTCTAGTATTAAGCCATATAATTGTGCAAGGCCCAAAGTGTTTTGACCACACAACAAAAATCCTACAAATTTTGCTTTGATTTTTAGTTCAAAATATTAAAATTTTTATTATGCGAGAAAAGTTCTTAAGCCTAAAATCCGAACGAGCCTGTGTTATTTAATTATTAAAAAAAAAGTAGATGCATAAATATTATGTTAATTATTTTTATCGGGCACAAAGCATATGCGCTTTGTCCTTACCCATTTGACATTAAAAAAAAAAGAAAAAACATAATTAATATTTATTTGGTTTATGCATTTTAATTGTAGTTGAATTTCGTGTGTTGAAAATATTTATGAAACTTAATGTTGAATGAAAATGAACAACATTTATATTACAATAATTATTGTTATTATTTATACATTATCGTTGATTTGTTAATCACAATAAGCATTATCTATATAATATTTCTTCTTACATACAACAAACAAATATCAAATTCATGCTGTGTTTTAAATTAGTTAATTGACTTAATTAATATATAGTATTAATGGCATTTCGGAGTAAAGACAATGTCGGTTCATTAACATAAACTTCAATTGCAAATATGGGGAATGTACATTCAAATTACTTGTAGTTGTATCTTAGGGTTGCATTTACACTTGCTAGCTCGAGTGGACTGAGTTGTGTTGTCGTCCTTTTAGTAGCTCCAATCATCCATCCATCCATTCGTCTCCCTTGGGTGGATAAAGGAATGCTGTTGTCATTGTCAGCAACTGCAACGAGCAATGCGCTCAATGCAACTAATTAATGTGCCAATGTAATGGGCAATATATATATATATATATATATGTTTATATATTGTAGATGGCCAGCATGATACGTGGGTGGTCGTCTATCAGATGGAATATTTCGTGCTTGGTCTGTCCGTTAATAAACTGTCAATGTGCTGGTGTCATTGTCTGTCAGTGTGTGCGTACGTGTGTCTGGTTTGTGGTCGAAGGCGTTGAATGATGCCATTTAAATTGATTTCGGTAGCTCATTCAACGATGACAGTTGGCTCCCAAGTATTTTCATTCCCATTCTCATTCTCTCTCTATGGCAACTGCAAAACCGAACATTTGTCCAACGCTGTCCATCATCAACCTCTTCTGATCGGTGTGGAGTGTCCTGCTCCGTTAATTTCTGGCGCATTGCCTCATGTGTATTTTTATTAAATAAACATTTTCAAAGAGAGAGAGTAAAAAATAATATATTTAACGGCTGGAACGCTGCAATCGACCCAAAGACAAACACCAGTCAATGCCAATTAAATGGAATTTTAATTAGCGTAAGTTGCGCTCCATGACGGAAGCTCCACAGCAGCAGCAGCAGCAGCAGCAGCAAATTGCGACGTTATCAATACATATTACAAAAAAAAAAATGGATAGTGGACAGGTGCTCAACAGGGCTATATACATATGCCATCTGCCCCTTCAATCGTAATTATTTGTGCACATACAAATTGAAGAGTTATTTGTGTTGTTGTTGTTGAATGTAACCTATTAAATTTGTATTTATTTTATAAGATTTCATTCCATTATTTATTGTAGAATTTTGGTAGAAAGAATTACTTTCAAAATGGAGCTAGAATATTTTTTTATATAAATTTTTTTTTTTGAGATTACAACGTCTATAAAATTGATGAGTATAAGGGCAGCAAGTTCAAAAACCAGAAAGCCACAGGCGTTACGAAAACGCTTTTAAGCTTCTAAACCATTTTTATGATAAGATAGTCTATACAGGTGCTTCGTATTTTGATGTTTTGGTGCATGACTACCCGGGCTCAACACCGCGTCAGAATTTTATGATTATGTTTATTTTAACTATTTTTCACTTTTTTATTTTTAGTTTTATTATTTACAGACAACCTCTTTTTTTTAATATTTTATCGTGTTGTATCAAAAACTGTTTCTGTTAAAGCTTAAATTGCATAGATTAAATTAAAATTTATTTAGTTTGTTCTAAATTCAATGAATTTCTGTTGATTTTCAATATTTTTATATATATATATATATTTATTCCTATTTATTGAAGTGCTTTTGCAAATGTCAATAACAATTATAATTATCGAACGCTGCTACAAAAATTGCAATATCAATTATACATAGAAGCGGCAGCGAAAGTGTGAGGGGGAGAATGAGTGCGCGAGAGAAATGCGCATTCAGTTAGAAATGAGAGAGCTGCTGACAGTTGGACAGGCAGCCAACCAACCAAAATCTGGCACTTCATTTGCTAGATCCTCTTTTTTTTGCACGTCTCCAACTATTTTTGGTTCCATTTTTTGGGGATTTTCATTCGTGTGTGTAAATAAATAAAAATTTCAAATTCAAATTCAGATTGGCGTTGCTGCTGCCAGCTGGCAAACTGAATGAGCGACTATGCCACTAGTTAGTCGCTCTTCAAACAGGACACACACACACACACACAATCAAGTACAGTGTACACAATTATGGCTATAAATGTCATAAAGCTGGGCGCTTAAAAGCTTAGCGTTTTAAATTAAATTCAAAAATAATTTTAATTGCAATGGGCATGTCAACTTAAATTATTATTGCATATTAAGAGAAGGATTTGTAATAAGGAAAATAATAATTAATTCAATTGAAGTTGGTAGAAATATTTATTATTTTCGTACTGTGCATAGTCGAAACTATTCGGTTGTGTTTCTGTTACAGTTTCTGTTTGATTTCATTTCATCATTTGACGTCTGACAATTTTGCCGGCCGCTTGGGCTATTCCCCAAACCCCCTCCACTCCCTTCACTCCCTTTACAAGCCGCTCAGACAGCATTAGAAGCTGGGGCCAACTCCCCAATGGATTTGCGGAGTGCCGTGTGAAAATCGAGCGCTATGATTTTGTGTGTAATTTGATTTGCAGATTTTGTTGCAAAGGGGCGAAGACGGGGTGAAGACGGGGTGAAGTGAGTATGGCGACACGTATCGACACATCAAATAAATTGCTCGCCAGCTCTTTGGCGAATTCCCAATGATGAGGATGAGGGGGCAGAGTGAGAGACTTCTACCGACTGTTTTTAGTCCAGACTAGACCATTCTATTGGGACTTTTGGTTGCGTTAGTTGAGTGCTTTTGGGCATTGCACAGCTCCCTGCCACACTTGCTACGTTATTGTGCCCCTTTCAGTTTTATGATGATGTTGCTGGTTTTTTTTTCTCCTCCTTTTTTTTGTATTTCCATTTGATCAATTTGGTATTCTTCAGCTCGACACACACACACACACACAGAAACAGACATAGTTTATTTTGCTTTTGCATGCATTTCAATTTACAGGCAAAGATTTTGTTTGCCCCTAGCCCATACCCTTTGTGTGTGTGTGTGTGTGTGTGTGTTTGCTGTTGGCTTGTCATGTGTCAATTGCAATGCTGCTTATATAGTACAAACTACTAGCATAAGCTGAAGAATTAAAATTCAATTCTGTTTTCATATATGCACAAAACGGAAATTGGAAATAAGAATTCAAAAGTCATCATTCACAATCAGCAGCAAACAATATGAAATCAAAGCTAACGAATGCCCTTACTTAGTAAATCAAACATAACTATTGTGATAATTTAAAAATTATGGAGGAAAGGAATAAAAAAAAATAAAAAAACAAATAAAAAAATAAATAAAAAAAAATAAAAATACTATAATAATTATTTACACTTAATTAATAAAATAATAAATGAATATTATTAATATGTTTTTTTATTAAAAATTGAAAAAATAAAAAATTAAAAATACTATTTTATATATATAGTCTACATAATTACTTAATTATTAAAATAACAAATAAATAAATAAAAAATTAAAATGTTTTTTTTTTTTGTAAACTTTGAAAAAATAAATAAACTAAAATTTTGTAATATATCTATTATTTACACTTAAATAATAGAAAAATTAATAAATATTATTAAAATGTTTATTTTTAAATGTTTAAATTGAACTTTATTTTGTCGGTTTTCTTGAGCAAACTTTTATCAAAACTTTTATTGCTCAAACTAAGTGTAATGAAAAGTTGTTCTTTACCCTTTCATTAGAGTATTTCGAATGCATTTGCTTTCAATTGACAATATTTTGACTCTTTCAAACGGATAAGTTGACAAAACATGTGTTTCTGCCACATTCCAAATGAAAATGTTCGAAAATGTACAAAAATTTTCATAAAGTTAAACTTTGCTTGACGCAAACGAAGAAACATTTTTCTTCATTCAAATTGAATCGCAATTCTCAGAACCTAGATAGAAACTAAACGATTTCATATCAAATTAAAATTAGTTTAGTTTCGAGCTTTGCTTGAACTGAAAATCGACACTTGTTTATTAGTTAAAAAAAAAAGGGTTTTTCCCCCAAAACCAACAAAATATTACCATATTGCAAAATGGATCAACAGCGTCCCCTTCAAATAAAAAAATGATGATGCGAAGGATCTGCAAAAATGAAAATGAGTTAAGCATCATTAAAGCGACATCAAAAAGCCGATGACAGCCGCCGTCAGTCAGTTTTGAACATTGATTTAAGACCGAAAAATTGTCAATGTTCAATGGTTTTTTTGTTTTTTTTTCGGTGCAGGCCATTAAGTCAAATGTGGATGGATAAAGAGTCTGCTGCTGGCAGCTGGCCAACAATTGTCTCAATCCGCAGATAAACTGAAACTGCTTATAAATTCTTTTGTCTGCCTGCGAAATCAACAAAACAACTGTCGGCTTTTTCTTTTTCTTTTTCTTTACGTTTTTGTTGGTTGTCAACGTTGCCTGCCTCGCTGCCTCTCTCGAGGGATCTCTCTTTGCTGATGGCGATCATTGCCTGGTTTGTTGTCAGCTTGCACCATGCACATTTTATATATGCAGGAATGTTTTGCTGTCTGAAATGGTTCCCTTAACTGGTTTGCTGGCTGTTGAAAATTGTTTTATAGCATAGCCTGAAGCCGACTTCGAAACAAGAAACATGTCCCGCTTTGATTACATTGTATCAAGGATGAATAATATAGTTTTTTTTTGTGTTGTTGTTGTTGTTCTGAAAAGTCGATATTAATTATTTTTATGGCCTACGGCTTTCTAAGCTTGTTCTTTGTTAATTTATTAATTAAAAAATATATAAATGCAATAATAACTTATGGAAAAAAAAACACAAAAACTAAAGTAAAAAAATATATATACATATATAAACCTTATCAAAGTGTTTGACTCAGTTGATATTTGAAGGATTCGTATATTTTGTCAACTTCATCGGGCACGCGTTTCAATTCCTCGATAATTTTCATTTCTTCGCTTAGGTTTTTCAAATAATGTCGATGCACTCGATGCATAAGCGGCGACATTACCCTGGCGTACGTCATACTTTTGGCGGTCAAAGTTTCTAGTTTGATATGGCTGAAGTTCGCCAAGCCCAAATCATTTAAATCAAAGGTGCCGCATTCAACGGATTGCATTAGCAACTGCGGATTATCGGTTTTAATAACCAGTTCATCGTTTAGCTCTGTCGCATTATTTATCGAACGATAGAACTCTTCCTGCATTCGAATCTGTGATCGAACAATTTTTCGCAATTCTTCTGGCCTTTTGTTTGTTATGCACATTTTTGGAGAGATGCTCGATAAACTTGTAGCTGCCCTTGCCCCTTTGCCTGTTATGGTTACTTTTGGAGAGATGCTCGATAAACTTGTCGCCGGACTGTCTGTGGTCCTTGTTGTATCGATAAGTTTGCATTTGTCGGGCTCTAGCTTTAAGCCATGTCTGACATTTATGAGCTCTTTTGTCTTTTTGCATTGTTCACGTGCGCATTCCAGGGAACTTTTATTCTTCTTGTCGATTCTCGCCCTGAGCAGATCGGATATCATTTCCTGGCCAGCGGCGCTTATTTTTTGCTCCCAACCGGATGTTTGATCTCCGATAGCCCCATTCAGATTTGGTTTCAAGCTTTTTTCACGCGGCATTGGTGGCAATTTGATATCACCAGCCAAAGTTAAATCAATTAGCCGATGAGATCCTAGTTTGGTGCGTTTCATGCAAGTTTGTGTTGCTTTCACCACCAGCTCCTTGCTCTCTTCGGGTATCTCTGCGAGATTCGCTGACTTGTTGGGAACCATAACTTTTGTCTTAAGGAACGTAGGGCGTTGATAATTCAGTTTCGTCCTTGGCTGCTGTGCAATTGAAATATGAAATGATTTATTTTTAGTTTTGTTAAAAATGCAACCAAAACTTGCCGCTTGGTTTTTCCGTTCAGCTCTCGGTGTGGTCAATAAATATTGACCGTATATATCCATTCGAAAATTAATGTTTTTTAATATTTATTTGTTAAGCTTTTTTGACTGAAGTTTGTTCTATTTGAAAGTTAAAGAAATGTTTGTACGTTTTAAATATAAATTTACATTATTCTATACTAAAAACAGATAATGACCGAAAGGATTGAAGCTCATTTTTATTATTATTTGAGATGATAAAAATGCGGCTATTAAAGCTGCCTTTGCTGTCCAGTCAGCATTTGAGATTGCATTTTGGAACGGAATGGAATGGCTTTTTTGTTGTTTTACTCATTGTTGTTGTTGTTGTTACTGTTTCGAAGACGGCCGCCTATCAAAATGAACAATAAGTGGAACAAAGCTTAGAAACGTGACCAAATCAAATTTAATGTATGTGTGTGTGTGTGTGTGGGTTTGTGTGAGTGTGTTGCTATAAAGATGACAAGCGAGAAGTGGCGCCCTCATACGGAACGAAGGCGTACAAGCGCCGTTCGCTTGTCAATTGTAACAAGTAGCTGGCCAAATGATGTTGTTGCTGTTTATATGTACATATATATATGCTATTTGCGTATTGTCATTAATATTTAAGGAGCGCGTGGCACGTGTCAGAGCGGCGCACAATTAATCAAAGATTTGTTTTTCTGCCCCAAAATAATAAAACACAAATGCCCCAAAGGAGCAGCTAAGAGTACAGATTAACTTTTTCTATGTTTGTTTGCATTTGTATTTACTTTTTTTTTGGTTTTCCTTTGATTTGTTGTTGCTAACTGTGACGGCAACATGGCACAAATGTTGTTTAACCGTTTCACATCGGCAACATGCGCTCAGAGAGAGAGAGAGAGTAAAATAAGAGAGCGCCCGCTTATTCAGCATAAGCTCTCGTTTATTCCATGCGCTTACGTGCGCTCTGCAGCGCGCACTCTTTTCTCATTCTGTCTGTCGCTCAGTATGCACAGAAACGAAATGAATTGAAACGACAGCAACGACGACGTTGAGGAACGACAGGCACAACAACAGGGTGTTTGGCATCTTTACCATTAAACAGCCACAGACGATGGCGTCTGTCAAGTGCGCTTCATCATAATTTGGCCGTTAATACTCACACACACACACACACAAACTCAGAAACATACACATGCATGAGGCCTGGTTCTCATATGGAAGCCGTTTGCGCTTGGCTTAGCCCCTCACCTCATCCTTTGCCACAGCAGCAGGCATAACAGTATTTTCCTTACTAACGGTAATTCATTTACGCAAGGTTTCTTGCACGCATTCCTAAATATTTAATCACAAATTTTAAAGCGTGGCTTTCCGTCATGTGTTTCTGAGTTTTCCGTCTTTATTTTTTTTTTTTCAAATGTTTTGTCATGCAGACGCTTTTAATTACGTCTTCATTTCAATATGTTTTTTGACTTACGTGTTTTTTGCTTTTAGTTGTTGATTGTTATTGAACTATGCATTTAAAACTAATTAATTAGTTGGGTTGTTTTTGTTGAAACAATTGAAAGAAAGTTTTATGAATAGAAAATAATACTTATATGAGTTAATTTACTAACTTAAATATTTATTTTGATTTTTTAAAGAAGTATTTAAAATGTTTGTAACAAGGCTTTGAGCTGTTTTCAGTACAAAATATTCATAAGTGTTGTAAAGCGTACCACAGCTTTTGGTAATAGAAAGACATTAATACTTGTGAAGTTCTTTGACTTTGCTTTTATTTGTATCCCCCAGCCACACTCCCCTCCCATGACTCACTTTTAAATATTTATTATTTAAAGGAGCTCTACTTTACCTTAAAAACAAAAATAAAACAAACAGAAACAAAACTAAAAATTATCAAAAATAAGCTTTATTTTTTTTAAATATTATTTGAGATTTAGAAAAGAGCAAAAACAAAAGAAAAAAGCACAAATACAGAAAAAGACAGCAAAAGACAGCAAACAAAACTCTAACTGTAACATTTACTGTTTGTTTCTTATATATTTATTTTTGTGGTTAATTATTTTTAATTTTAATGATGAAGCGAAGGTTTGGGGTCGGCGGAGATGGCCAGTTTATTTGAGCAACAGCAACGGCAATGGCAATTTTAAAGTGGCAGCCAAGCCGCTAGCCAAAATTTCGCAACGCATCCCGAAATTTTACCCACAGGGAAAGCAAGGTCCTTTCTTGTCTTATCTGGCTTCTCAATCGGCCTCAATCTACCCAATTCTCTGCGTTCTCTTTAACAGCAATGCGTAGTGCAAATATAAAAAAATAGCTGTTAGGGGCAGCTAGCTGAGTGCGATGTAGAAAGAGGGGGAGGGGTGGCTACTACAGACTCTGCCTGCGGTCAGTTTGCTTATATTTCTTATTTAATTTTTACACTTTCTCATGTACGTACACGCACCGTCAAGTACACGACCCAACCTCACTATTTTCTATCTCTTTCACTCACTTTCTGGCTATCTCTCTCTCTCTCTCTCTCTCTCACTTACTCTCTCGCGATGCATTAGGTGTGAGGCCTAACCGCTTTGCATATGCCGGGAGACTTTGGCACTAGATGGTGACTCAAACTTTAAGAAGTACACTGAGAAAAACACTGTGTTGCAACAATAAAACAATTGCGTGAAAGAGATTTATTTTTGATTTAAGATTATTGCTGAAATCAATTTATTTATATTTATTTTTATTTTTGGGACTATATTTTTGAATAATTTCGGTTGTTTGTTTGAAGTATTTTATCTTTATTAAGCTGTAGTATAATTAATATTTTTTGATCTTTCTAAAAAATTATAAGCTGGTTTTTTTTATACTTTTTTTTGAAGTTGCATATTTCAACATTTTCAGTTTTTGTTTGAAGTATTATATCGTTACTTATTATAGTTCGATCATTCTAAAAAATATTTTTGAAACTTTATCATTATATTTTTTTTTATTTTATATATTTTAGCTTAATTAATAATTTTGTATCGGAAACTCTTTAGCTTTAAAATATTTCGCGTTATTTATTCTAAAAAATAAATATTTTCTGAATAAAGATTTAATTATTTCAATTTTATTCATGTAAGTTCAAGTTCCAAATGCAGTTCGTGTTTCAAAAAAAATTTATATTCGAACAAAAAATTTTTTTTTATTGTATTCTCAGTGTAGTCTCTCTCCCTCCATCACTCTCTGGGGTTTTTTGTGGATCTGGTCACGTTTGTAAAATTTTGCAAAAATTTTATTTAATATTTTATTCTTCCTGTGGTGCGGCCGTTGCAGTCAAATTGTTGTTGCTGTTGCTGCTTGGCTTTTGTTCAGTTTGGCTCAGCAATTTAGTGAAATATTTTGATTGCCAAACATGGCGCTGTTGCTGTTGCTGCTGCTGTGGCTGCTGCCATGGCGTTTGCATATGAATAACCGACAGCACTTAGCACACACACACACACACAGTTACACGCTAACACACAAATACATTCATTCATGTGTTCTCTTTCGTATGTGTGTGTGTATGCTCTAAACGGAAGTGGCAACATTGGCGCCGCAGCAAAAGTTTTTGTCGCTGACAGGAAGTTGCAATTTTGTTTGCAATTTCCTTCAGTGCACATTTGCCAAAAACTAGGTTTTGTGGTGGCAGTGTAAGAGGGGGATTTCACCGAGAGATGCAACTGTAACAACAACAACAACATTAGTTGCCATTTCTCCCTCCTGCCCGCCCCGTTCTTCACGCCTGTCAGCTTGTTTAGTTAACTAAGTTGCGGTTATTAGAACAGAAGGTAGAAAAAGAGACAGAGAGAGAAAATTGTTGTAAACGTGCGTAATGCAATTGTGACGTTGACTGCAACTGCGACGGCGACGGCGACTTCAACTGCAACTGCGGCTTGTTGCATATTTTTTCATAATTTTCACAAATTAATTTACAACTAAAGTTGAACCAGAATTTTTCAATGCAAAAAAAAACATTTTTTTTGCCAACTTAAATTCAAGCATTTTTAGCGTTTTTTGCGTGCAGCTTGTCAACCGGCTTTAATTAAACGATATTATTTACTAATTACTGAACCAAAATTATATGCGACAGCTACTAAATATTGGTCAACATTCAGCTATTAGCGTGTTTTGTCGAAATTGGCAGCTGGCTGCAAAATCTAATTGTCACTGGGTTAATTAATTGTAGCGACAAGGCTAAAATTAAACTTAAAAGTATCATTTGGCTTTAAAGAGTTTTTTTTTGTCACAATAATTGATTAATTATATAGAAAAGTTGTTATTATTTAGATTATTTCCTGAGATATCCTTTAATTAGTAACTATTATTAATGGTTAATGCGAATGGGAATTAAAACTCAACTTCAAACATGCAACATTTGCTGACTGCTGTTTGCGTGCCACAACTTACAATACTATCCTATCTAACTTTACTTAAAAACACATTAAAATAGCAAAAATTTAAATTTCTAGCAATATTTTATATACATATATACATATATTTTCTTTTATTAAATCTAGCGAACAATAATTTTATTACTTTTATTTTTTATGCTTTTTGAATATATTTTGTTTTTGACGTGATTTGTTGCCACCAACGACGACAAACAACTTCACAGGAAATCGGCACAAATAAAACAACAACAACATTTTTATGTTGCTTTAATGTTGTTGTTGTTGTTGTCAGTCTGTCAGTCAGTCAGTCATAGTCAGTCATAGGTCAGCTGGCAACGAATATTTTTTGGACCTAATTTGCCCAATCATTTGCATAATTTTCACAGCAACAGCCGAATTGCCACGCCCCCGTTTCAGATTCTTCTTCTTCTTCTTCGTTTGCAAACTTGCTGCCTGTTTTTCTTCCTTTTTTTTTGCTGTATTTCTTTTTTTTTTTTGTATCTCGTTAAACAAAAACTGAAAAACTGAAAAATGTCGAATATATTCCCGCATAAAAACAAACATAATGCTGTGTGTGTGTGTGTGTGTGCGATAAGAGCGTTAAAGAAATGTTTTGGCCTTGCACAGTTTTGTGGCTTCCTATGTATGTGTGTGCGTGTGTGTGTGTGTATAAACAAACACTAACGCATGTGTGTGTGTGTGTGTGCTGCCAAAAAAAATAATTGTGTTTACTTTGTCTAATGCGATCATTGAGGGGCGATGACACGAGCGTATTTGCATCGGCTAAATGACTGGAGTGGATTTTGAATGTGCCACAAAAACACACACACACACACATGCATACGCATCTGCGATAACACATCTGTTCGAGCAGCAAAGTGTCCTTGATAATAATCCTTGTTTTCTATACATTAATATTTTTCAGAGCGTCAAAAAGTCATACTTAAATCGAAATTAAATGAAAACAAGTCAAAACGAATGAAACCGATTGCGTTTTACGCGATAACTGTTTAAAAACGGGTTGATTGAGGCCCATTTGCAAAGGGTTATGGATGCGGCAGGGATGCATTTGAAGTTTATCTGAAGCAGATTGTTCGGGGCTTTTTCTCTACCGAATTTCAAGACTCTAGCTTCTGGGAAAGATATAAACATTCAAGTTTTTAGCGAAGTGTTGGAAGGCCTGGGGTGGTATTGTTTGGCTTGGCATTCAAAATGGCTGATGCAGTTTTTTGGGGATTGTTAACAGCTAAGTTCCCACCAAGTTTGGTAGTTTTAGCTCTAAGAATGTGCGAAATAGGTGGATTTAACGATTTTTAGCCATCGAATTTATCGATTTGCAAGTTCCTCATTTAGCGTAGAGCCCCAATCCTGGTACTTTGTATGTCCCGGTCATTGACAAAGATATTTGGAAAGCTTGAAGTGTCTGAGGGACAGATTGACAAATGAACAGACGGCCAGACACTCTTTACCTTTCGGTAGCGAGTATTGAAATTGGTATATTCCTACTTTGCGAAATAGGTTGATTTATCGAACTTATCGATTTGCCAGTTCGTTATATATCTGTCCCAGCCATAGACACCGATATTTGTCGCACAAACCCAATATTCTCTGTACCTTTCGGTATCGATTATACAAATTGGTATGCTCCTATATAGTTCCTATGTTTAAATTCCACAATTCTATATCCAAAAATCGATTTAAAATAATAATACATTAAACATGATTGGCAAAATATTGCAAGAGGAACCATTCAAAAATCTGTTCAACTATGGAAACCTTATCATTCGATTAACCAAGTTTACAAAACACATCTATAAAGATATCCAAACGAAAGTATCCCAGAGATGAATGTAATATTGTCGAATTCTACTAAAACAAAGGAATTTATGATTTAGCACATTAATTCTCTCGAATTATAAATCAAATATTACTTTGATGTGCAACAACTCGGCTTCCGTTCGAAAGTCAAAAATAGCATTCGAATGTGAATTTTTGCAAAATATGAGAATTCCTCAATGCTCAAAACAACAAAAAGACCAATGACCGATGCCTTTTTACATGTTGTCTATGCAGTTTTTGGTTCTGGTTCGGGTTCTGGTTCTGTCACTGCTGCTGTTGCAGACGTTCAGGTGTTGCCCCAGACAACAACAACGAAAAAAACAAACTGGAGATAAAGGAATGGCATGCAGAGGCAGAGTCAGATGCGTCGGTCAGTCTGCTGCTGCTGCTGTTGCCACATATGACTGCGGCAAGCACCAGCAACAACAACAACAACAACAACAGCAGCAGCATTTTGAACATTTCAATCAGAGTCCAGAGATTCGAATGACTCTGGGGCAAAAGCAGGGGGGGGGACATGAATGTTTTGGCATGTGATGCAAATGCCTCAATTCAACTGGACATGAGCCGGCGCATATGGAACTCTCTCTCACTCTCTCTCTTTCTCGCTACCTCAGCTCCAGTTCTGGTCACCATTCGAATTGGGTTCCTTTTTGCAGTTGGCTACAATTGATTTAAGAATTTAACTTTTGGTTCGATTCGTTTTTGTGTGTGTGTTTGATGTGTGTTTACCCCTTTACACCTTGAAGCCAACCCAATTGGCGTCAATATTTAAACTAATTTGAACATTTCCTTTTTTTGTTTCTCTCTCTTTCGTTTTTTGCATTCAAACCACTCGAGTCATTTGGCATGCAAACTTAATTACAATTTCATTGGGCTTGCAAAAGTAGTTTTCGTGAAAATAAACCTAATTCAATTTGCTGCGTAAATATTTAAAAATAACACACACACACATACACATATAGTATACATATATGGTAGTATATATGTATACAGATATATGGCATACAGTTTGGTGGCATTTCAGCATTTAGACAATTCTACAATGCGTTTGTCTGTTTGCCACAACTCGTTTTGCAAATTAAGCTGCCACTCACTTGACACAAATACAAATTGAAATTTATTGCAACAAAATGATTATTTAATAACAATACAACAAAGCCAGGCAAGGCAGAGCAGCCAGCACCCAGAAAAAGCCAACCAGGCTTGACAAGATGCCACTGCACTTTTCATAAATATGCATATGAGATTCTAAATACACTGTGCAACAAATTCGGTTTAGCTTTATATCCTTGTTTAAACGAAAAAAAAAACTTTAATAAAGTATGCTAATTAAACATTTAATTCAAATATTGCCAAAATGAGAACATACATTTATTTGACTTCTTAAAAAAAATATCAATAAATTTTTCTGGAAAAAATGCAATAAAATGATTTGAAATTAAAAAAATCACACACCACAAATTAATTGAAACTTGAAATTTTCAGCGTGTATTACTGCCACACACACACACATTCTCTGTCTCTCTCTCTCTCTCTCTCTCTCTCTCTCTCTCTCTATGCCTCACTATGGCTTGATTTGTGGTGCTGACTTCATCTTCTTCTGCGTCGTCTTTTGTTGCTGCTGTTGCTTGTTCTGTTTGCAACTGTAATTGTGACTGTCATGTTGCCGCCTCTCGTGTCAACTCACAGCTACGAAATTGAAATTTATTTGCATTTTTGATTTGAAAGTCATCATAAATATGCACACTGAGCACAGACAGACAGACAGATGGAGAGAACACAGAGAAAACGAGCAACTACTAGCTAAATCGCATTTGGTTTTGATGAGATTTTTTAATGAAGCTTCGTTTTTTTTCTGTTTTCAGTTTGGGAAGCCAATGAAGGCGCATTAATTGGTCTGATCCCCTCGAACCTGAACTCTCTGTTGCTTCATTCATTCTCAAATTACATGTTGATAAATAAATGCAACATGAAAATCGCCAAGTTCAGTTGGTGGAAGCCATTCATTCGAGGGCGTCGCGTGTGTGTGTGTGTTTTTAGCACTGATTGAAATCGAAACCTTTAGGATTTGCACAGTCGCTAAAGGATTGCCGCGCAGTGCGACGCAGCTAAAGAGTGCAAGACACTTTGACTTTGGCTTAAAAGTTCAATGCGTCTACGTTAACTGAACATTGACGTTAGGTAAATGCTTTGGCAGCCACATAAATCTTACGGGGAGAAATGAGAAGAGAAGAGAGAGAGAAAATAGAGTCGCCTTAAGTATGAAAATATTCAAGTAAATTGATAGCCAAATTATTTGGCTATTTCATCTATAAAATGAACTTGAAAAGTTCAAATCTTTTCTATTGTGTTATTCACCTTTTGAACTTTAATCCACAATAAACATGTACACGTAGAAAGTCAGATTGACTGCACGTTCTTGTTGCAAATCTATAGCTACAATAACCCCACTCCCCCCTCCAAAAACAAGTCTGCAGGACTTTTGTTCTATTTATCTTATCTCATGCATCTTGAGAATCGAACGAACGAACGCTTGGCTTCCACTTCCATTTCCATTTCTACAAAAAGCTGCGCGTCACTTAACATCATTTGTTTTGCTTTTTGTCGGTTTTGTTTCAACCGGCAGATGTTGCTTGCCCCCGAAGGGGAGAATCTCTCACGCTCTATTTCACCCTCATGGCCACTTTTTTTCGTTTCCCATTCTTATTTTTTTTTCGTTTGTTCTCGCAACAAACAAAAATGTGCGTCCAAATCATAAATTACCCTCAATGCTTAAAAGTATGCAACATAATACCAGAAATTTGTGTAAGCGCATGCCCCCTGCCGCCGCTGCCACAGCCCTGCTTGGGTTTCCGGCTGCACCCCCATTTAGAGAAGGTTTACAAATATGTATAACAACCCTAAGCGCATTTATTTTGCACAACAACTGCCAGGATTCACAGGTTGTTGCTTTGCAGGTTTCAACGGCATCCCCCAAAAATCTTTCACTGCATAAACTGTTAACTAACGTTTGCTTCAAACGTTATAAATAAATAAAAACTAACTGAACAAATGTTGCCATTTTCCATGTTTCGGTTTTTGTTTTTTTTTTGATTTCAGCTTAGGCTGAAAAAACAAAAATAATAATATTTGTGAAAATATCTTCATAACTAATGAATGTTACATAGTTTGGTCATCCTTTGGGCCTTGTAACAATAGCTGTACATAGTAATAAAAATAAAAAACAAAAATGCCAAAAACATGAATTTTTCTAGTTTTTTGCTAGTTGTATCAATATTTTGCTGTTGATGCTTGGGATTTATTTTCGCTGCAATGAAATTTGAAAATGCATATTTCAACAAGCTTAAATGCGTTTTTTGTTGCCGTTTTAGTTGTTAAATTTTGTTGCATTTACAAGCAAATGTTATTTTTATAGTAGTGTTTCGTTTTGTATAATCCTGTTTAGCAGGAATCCATACACAATTTGTGGCAATAAATATCGATTTCAAATATATAAAAATGCTGCTAACTAATTGAAAGTAAATAAATAATATGTGATTGCAATAAATAGCGAAAACCATTTAAATTTCGAATGAAAACAAATTCAAACTATGAAAAAAATTCTGATTAATGTTCAAATAAAACTAAAATTAATCTTACAAATATTTCTACATAATTTTTAGTAATTGTCTTAGGGTAAATCCCAGTCAGTTTGAGAATTTTATTTAAACTTTTATCTATTTTGATGCCGTTGTTCATGTTGCTGGTTTTAGTTTTTATGCTTGCCACTTGAACAATTTCGATTTGATTGAGTTGCAGCCATACCGTTTATACCCAATTGTATCCTTCAATATGAATATATTCATTCAAACATTCACACATCTCAATTGGATTCGTTATAGTAGTAGCTCCGTGTTTCGGAGCGATGAGCTCACTAATTGCAAGCGGTACGCTCAAAATCCAATGGAATTTACAAGTGCAGCTTTGCTGCTGCTGCTAGTAGTATGAGGGACTTGTATAAGTGGTTGGGGGTGGACTCGGACCGGCACTCATTTAAATTTCATGCTTATTGCCACAAAATAGCTCAGTTGCCTGCAGTGGCTCCTCTCACTCACACACACATAGAAACACACACACATAGGGCCTTTAAAATATATTTTGCATATATCACTGACAAGCGACGACGAGGACGACGGTTGAGACCCCGGCCAGAACCAGAACCAGGACCAGGGCCAGGGCCAGCCAACCAAAAAACAAGCTCGGGGAAACACCAAAATAACACCAAGGGATATCATCCGTGTGTGTGTTTACGTATGTGTGTGAGTGTTTGTTCGCTTGGTTAAGCTTTCAAGTAAAAATAGCAAAAATGCTGTCAACATAATAACGAAATTTTAACGCGCACTGCGACCGACTCGACTCTCAACGGTCTGGCAACGCCATTTCAACGCATCAAGTGATTTTTATACCACATGCGGACAGCTTGCAAACAGGGGCATTACAAGCCGGACACTTTGTTGCAAGAATGACAAAAATAAGGGGAAATTAAAGATGATTCAGAAATATTTAAAGGAAAATATTTGTTTGAGGAAAATTCATTTGAATAGTTAGCATTCTCTTGAGTTAGCAATCTCTTGGCAATTTCTTGTTACAGGGTATTCTTTTCTTCTATATGTACATATATAGCTTAATTTTGTGTATCCCTGTACCATTCGGATTTCGTTTGGTTTTGGTACGCGGAAAATGCTGGAAAAACGTACGGCAAACTAAAAACTGAAATCCAGGAATAAATAAATTGGTGTGGCTATGACGCTTACATACATACATACACACATACATGGGGCATGTGCAACATACGCAACACACAAAAATAGCAAACACCATTGCAGGACACAGTCATCACAGGCTGGCTGGCTGGTTGACTGGTTTGAGCTGGGTAGATGATGCTTGCCACAAGCGTAGCTCAGATTCAGCCACAGTAACTGCAACAACAACAATTTTTCGTGGATTGCTCGTAAATTCGGCACAAAAAAAGTTGCACGAATAAATTAAATTCGTTGTGTGTGTGTGTGTGTGTGCGAGTGCAAAAAAGGCAAACTAAATGATGAGGATGCACCCAGTTTGCAACTGAAACTTGCAGCACCTTCATGGAACTGCTGCAACTGCCTCGTGCGCCCCATGTTTTCGCTGGCGCTGAGTACATTTGTCTGATTGTGAGTGCATCTATATTTAATTTTGATATTTTTAACGAAATATTCATGCTGCCTGATTTTAATTTACGCATGCATAACTTATAAAACATAACTGAATATTTGCCGATTCCAAACTGAATGTGTTGCACAAATAAAGCTTAAGTAATGAAGGAAACACAAATGTTTAACACCTTTCAATGAATTTCCTTAAAGACTTTTAAAATATTCTTGATTTTCAAATTTAACAATGAAATCAAACGAATCGCCGTCGTCCCGGTGACGAAATGCCACCCCATCGTTGCTATCGACGTGCTGATATGCAGCCAAAGCTGATTTGCAATTGTAAAATGCTTTGCTTTTGCGAAAAGGCCATTCCACGAATTTCCATAGCGTCGGGCTTCAGGTGGCTTCGCTACTTGACTGTGCAACTGGTCATGTAACAAGTGCAACAACAGCAACAACAATCGCAATCGCAATGAATACTCAATGATTTGGCACTTGAGCAAAAGCAACGATTCCTGGCTACTTATAAACCAATTGTAGGCTGACTTCAAAGTAAAGTTGCCATTGCGACGATTTCCTACTGCTACTGTTGCCAATTGAAAATTAAATAAAAGAACAGCCATAACACCGGCCACCTGGATTAGCCCATAGAACAAAAGACAATGGCAACGTTAACGTTAACGGTAACGGTAACGGTAACGGCAGTCAAATATAATTATAGCCATAACAAAATGTAGACGTCATTGTTAGTGGCCGCCATTACGTGGTTGAACAATGAGCTAAGCGGCGTTACACAGTAAACAATTTTTTTTGTATGAAAAAAAAAAATACTCAAAATAAAGTTGAAATCTCAAAACTCAAAACTTCGATAAGATTAAAAGATCATGCCATAAGCAAACAGCAAATAATTCCCTTGTTTTTAACAACTTAATCTTTATTTTCTTGCTGTGCAGCGAAAGCAAAAAGGGAAACACGGATGATGGCAATGCCAAATGAGTTGCCTCAGCGCTGGCCTAGAGCAAATTATTATCATTTTTTTTTTCTGCTGTTTTTTTTTGAAAAAGTTGTCCAGAGCTCAACTAAGACTCATCCGAGCTAAGCAGCTTGTTGTTGCTGTTGCTGCTTTTTGGTCGTTAAGGTGGCGCTGCGCTTGTTTAATTAAGCCAGTCGAAGAAGGCCTGCGAACCGTTTGCAGGGTGGTGGCAAAGTGCTACCAACATCATAGTGCTCTTTTGTAAGGGTGTTAGAGTGCGGTGAGGTGAGGTCAAAAGGGTGGTGGGTTGCTGGCGTTGCTGTTGTGTTTGATTGCCACTCAACTGGGGATTTAAAATATGCGACAGGCGTAGAAAAAGCAATCGAAGCGAGGCGAGGCGAAGCGAGGCGAGGCGACATGCCAGAGACCATCCAGACTTGAGAGTTTTTGAGCCGGATAAAATGCCAGCCCGAACACTTAAACCATCTACACGTGTTCCCGTTGTTGTTGTTCTTGTTGTTGTCTAGTGTTACGTGGTTCGACGAATATGAAATCAAAGTTTGCCACTCTCTCTCTCTCTCTGTCAGTTGTTGTTGTTGTGTTCAAATATGTCAACAATGAGCGACGACGAAATGGCAAACAACACAAAAAAAGGAAAAACAGAAAGAAAAAAAAAAATATGTCGCCCAGACTGACGCAATTTATGGCCCCAGTTGACACATTTTGTTGCAATAGCCCCGCAGCAAAAGCAACAGCAACTATCAGTAAAAGGGAAAAGCGCAAGCAGCATGTTTCATATTTGGCCCAAGATGCGAATGCTGCACTGAAGAAAATAACTAGCGAAAAGGGACGAAAAATGTTATATAAAACACAAAAGTTCAGTGAATGGTTTCAAGAATGATTTTTGGATGTTGTTGAAGCTACGTTTTTTTTATGTATTATATGTATCTACAATAGTTTTTTTCACGTGTACTTTCCAAACTCAAGTTATATCTAGCCGCAGCCAAAAAAGTGGCAAAATTGTTGCAAAAATATGGTTGCAGCCCGTTGTCTTATTGTGTTTAGTTTGCCAGTTCCCCTAAGAAAAATACCAAAAAAAAAAAGAATAACACGTGTTTTTTTTGTTTTAGTTTTTTTTTGTGCCAAAAAGGCAGCCCAATTTGCTGCCCCTAAAGGTATGCAAGTGAATTGCATTCCATTTGCCCTCGCTGCCAAATGCGCCATGTCATACATATTGGGCCTAGATAGAGAGAGAGGGAGAGTGGGTTGCCCATTGCTGTTGCCTTAACAGCCTTGAGTGAAAAATATTGTATGCGAGCAAAGTTAATGTGTGTTTACGTTTACATTTGGCTTTGCTCGCTGTAAACATGTAATTTTCAACAGCTGCACAAAAGCGTGGCAGGCAGCAAGGCGACAGAGAGAGAGAGAGAGAGAGAGCGATGGCAGCTTGTGGCACAGAGTGTGTCGGTCTTGTGGTTCTGTTCCGTTGCTGGCGTCTGTGTGTGTGTGTGCGTGGGGGCGTTAACAAAGCCACTCAGACGTTGGCGACGCAGATGGAGACGGAGACGTAAACGCAGTTGGACATTTGTTTGCATGACGCGTAATGGCGGCAACGACCAGGTGCATGAACAGATATGAAATATGGCAAGCATTTGACGCACAAACTGAAACATGATTGTGGACTTAATAATAAACAAACAGCCAAATAATATTTGATTCAAAGCACAAATCTTGTGCTCTGTTTTTTTTTTTTAATAAGTAGTTAAAATAAACGTTAATCGTTGTCAACAGATTTTCCTCAAATAGATTTAGGGGCGTGTTTCTCTTAACCTCTTAAATCCCAGCCAAGAGAGTGGGCTGGTTGGGTTTTTGGGGGTTAACAAAATAAATATAATAAAACCCTGCAATCAGTGGCAAAGTTCTCACTTGTCTTACAGTGTTTGGCGTTGATGTTGGAGGGCAGGGGCGGGGCAACGTAAAGATTTTGTGAATTTTGAGCACGTTTGCGACGTTCAAAAGAGATTAAAAGCGTATAATTGTCGCCTTAGCAGTAGAAAACGACAACGACAACGACCAAGGACCAAGGACGAAGCAAAAAACATTGTGAAGTTGTGCGAAGTTTTCCGTAAAGGGGGGCCGGTGTCTTGGTGTCTCCGTTTTTTTTTCCATCTCGTTCACGGCCTTCTACTTCTACTTTCTCCTCAGTTGCGCGGGCTGTCGGGCATGATTTAGGCAAAAAAGCTTAAGCGGCGAGGCCTTCACTTTGGCCCCGCCGGCGAGCAAATTTAATTTCCGTGACAGAAATAAGTTTTGCGCTCAAATGCACAGCAGCCTGACTTTCGCTCCCTCCTTTGCCTATCCTGCCTTTTGCAGTAGTCCTTTGACGGTCGGCGTGCGTGGCCACTTTTCTTTAGCTTGGACTCATTTCCTATCAGTTTGTGTGTGTGTGTGTGTGTTAGTGTTAGTGTGTTTGAGGATAAGTTGCAGCTCACTTTTTCTGTCTCTCTTGACTTTTATTAAAAGCTCATTAAGGCAGCGTCAAAGTTTTCCGCTCATAGATTGCAAATAAATACTTTTATCATCCAAGCCAAGAAATCTGTGCAGCTGCGTCAATCTCTCTCTCAGAGAGTAGAGATATGGCATACTTAAATAAATCCGTTTCATTACAATTTGTGAAGGCCAGATCAAGTTGTGGTCGTCGGTGTCTGTCTATCTGTCTGTCTGTCTGTCTGTGTGTTCGGCGGGTGACATCATCATCATTATGGCTGTGTTTTTTTTTTAGGAAAGGTAAAACTTTCGTTGACGCCCTGACGTGACAGCCAACCCGAAAAGTAGCAGCCAATTTTTCAAAACGACGCAAAAAAAAAAAACGCAAACAAAAAAACGCTTTCAGCTCACAGGTAAACTAAGAAAAATTGTGCGGTCCAAGCAGAAAAAACAAAAAAAAACAGTCTGCGTGTCACAAACTCTGGCCAGGATGAGGGCATGTCCTGTGCGGCTGCCTTTGTTAGTTACCTTCTGAGTCTTTGCTAAATCAAAATGGCAGCGTGCTTGCCCCCCTCCTCATCCCGACTCTGTGGCTGCTGCTGCTTCTCAAGTGATTTACTTGCCAACGACTCCTTTAGCCGGCGCCTTACTTGGCATTCAGGACGACGAGCTAAGGCAGTGACAGCAAACGCTGCTGCTTGGACCAACTCTACCCCCTATTTCTAAGTGAACTGAATTTGCTGCGCTGCTGTTTTTTTTTCTTTAAGGTTACAGCCACAGCTTGAGCTTTGCTCGTGCGCAAAAATTTGCACATGTGAAAAAGAAAGGAACAAAATATAAAAAAGAAAAACCGGCCAAGTGGCGTGCGCCCGCAAATTAACTTGCCTTAAAAAAAATAAAACGAAAATCATAATAAAGACATGGTCAGCACTAAAACGAGATAGAGAGAGACAGACATTGGGCCTTGGGGTCGCAGTCGCTTTATCATTATGGCCGAGTTATTTGTAACCTTATTTTGAATTCCATTTAAAGTTCGCAAAACCTAAAACATCAATCTTTGGCAGCGAGGAGCGTCAGTCGGGCAGTCAGTCAGGCAGTCAGGCAGTTTGAGAACAAGATTGTGGACTCATTAAATTACATTGCAAATGTCATTGTAAAGTAAGTAAAATGAGTCTACGGCGGCGGCGGGGCCGAAGAGTGAGTGAAAGCCTTCACACAGGATGTCAGACAGACTTTCGCTCCCCGCTTTCTCTTTGCATAAGCACAGCATTCATTTATTTATATATATATATATATTACTTTGACTGGCATTTTACTTGGCCTGGCAGCAATTTAAAATGATAATTTACACAAATGCGTTTAAATAAATACAACGCAACGCGAAGCGACAAAACGAGAGGGGCGTTTCTTGTTGCCACACTCTGTGCCCCTTGTGCCTTGTTCGTCGAGCGGCTTTTAATGGCACATTTTGTTAGCGACAAAAACCCAAAAAAAAAAAGAAAAAAAAAATAAAGAGAGTTGTCTCTGTTAGGTGTCGGCTACAATTGTCCTTAAATCACGCGTAATGGAGTTGTCGCTGTTTGCGGCGCCTTTTTCACTCCTGCAGCCGTTACTCTTAGTGTTTCCATGTTCCGTTGGCTGCCTGTTTCTTAGTGTTTTTGCATTTTATCGTAACGCATTTATTTTTGCATTTCAATGGCAGAGTATCAAGGCAGAGTATCTATCATTCTAGGACCCTGCCCCTCGACCAACTGGTCACTGCTGCAATAAACGATTCCAAGAAAGTTTTTAATGAAAAACATGTCTTTAAGTAGCTTTAATAGCAGTTTAGATAAATGCTACAAGTAAATATATAAATTTAAAAACTCGAATGACAAAAATCCATTAAATCTATTTCAAACATATATATTGAATTGAATCTGAGCCGGAACTAAGGTTAACAACTCAATTCGCGTTAGTTTAACAAAATCTGGCAGCAATTTTTGATGCTGGACATTGGCTGCGGTTGCCACTGTGATTGGGGGTTGGGGGAAGGGTGTTTGGGGTGGTGGTGAACCTGGCTCGAAAACCATTGTGTTGACAGCAGCGGGAATGCGATGCAGCCAACAAACAAACCGCGAAACAAGGCCGCAACAAAACAGGCGCAACAATGGCGACGGGTTCGGGGGCAGCGGCATGGGCGAAAATCAGGCAAAAACAAAAATCCACCACAACAATCAGGCGGCAAAGCGAGCAGGCGGCAACTGTAATGACAATCGACAACAATTACAATCAAAAAAGCTCAGCGCAGCAACATGCAAAATGAAGGCATTCACAGAGTGGACAACAACAACAACGACAACGAGGACAGCCACAAATAGCCATGCCAGGCCAAAAACCCAAACCCAAACCAAACCAAACCCGATACGATACGATCTGATACGATACGATACGATACGACCCGGCTAGTCAGCCAGTCAACCACTTGGCCTAGGCCCATAATTACCTTTCGGTAGGTGGAGAGGGGGTGGGGGGGAGCGGCTGCCACAACATTGTAATTTTGATGTGTTGGCCACACAGGGTGGAAAGCAGTAGTTGGTGGTGGTTGCAACAGAGACAGAGAGAGAGAGAGAGAGTGGCGAGGTCAATAGCTAAAATATTCGCTACATGACAGGTCAGAAAGTTGATTGCCTCATTTATTTTTCAATTACAACATTTATCCCGTCAGGCAGGCAACAGCAACAGCAACAGAAAACAACAGCTACAAAACATTAACACTGATAGCAAACAATAACAACAACAGAGCTACATCAATTTGGTTAACATAAAAAGCAATGCGAGACTAATTAAAAAATTCAATGAATAAATGAGAAATCACAAAACTCATTAGGCCAAAATGCCCCCCAAAAAGCCCCCACAAATGACAAGGCAGCAATAAAAACCAACAAATAACAATAAAAATGCGTAAACGAAATCAAATGATCAACAATGTTAATGATACCAACTTAATTGATAGTTTTATTAGTTAACTAAACAACTAAATGAATGAATGAAGAGCTCGAAGATTTTGTTAAGCATACGTGTCGTATACGCAACATTGAATAAGAACGAAGAACGCCAGAAATCGGCAATAAATATGTGTGTAGAGGTTTCATTCATTCCGTTTACTGTTCAGTTCAATTCGTAATTAGTTTGCAAAAGCTTTAATTGATATCAATTATATATATTTTCATATAATTAACTATGGCATTTATTGAGATGCTTTTTTTTAATTTGAGAAGTAAACATTTTCCATTTCAATTGAATGCCCTTTGTAGCATAAAGTTGGGGCATAAACAATATTTAAACTAACTTAAGTTTGTGAAGTTTAAATGAATGGGAAATAAAAAGGTTTGTTTTAATGATTTGAGCTAAGATTTTTAGCATCAATGCATACAAGGTATTTCCTAGTGCTTCACTTCCATTGTAGATTTATTTTTAAGTTTTTTAATGGAATAACAGAAAAGAAAAATTATATTATAAATATTAATTGCTGTTGCAGTCGATGCAAAAATGAAGAATAAATCATGTTCTTGTCGCAACATTAATTTGTTAAGTAAATAAAGCTGTTCAAAAAAACTTCATAGCATGATTCAAGGTAATGCCCGAGTCCGTTTTGACAGTTGTGTTAAAAGCAGGATATTAATACATTTGGCATCCTTCATCAATTGCAAATCTTTCTTTAACAATGTCCATTGTGCCATTGCTAGGCTTTGGTTTCACTTAAAGGATTGGTCGGGGGTTGGGCGAGAAACATATATCTATCTATGCCTAAATGCTAATATCAATGTCTGACAGTTGGCTTTCAGTTCGCGTTACTCGGCTGCTATCGGGTTTGTCGTTACTGCCACTGCCACTGCCACTGCCACAGTTGCTGCTTATCCGGGCCCGGCTTAACTGTCATGCGACTACTGTCAAATAGCGGGTAAAAGTATCTACTATGAGATGGGTGGGCTGTTAAATTCTAAAAGAGTGAGAGAGAGAGAGAGAGGGATGCCGTTAGAACTAGAAAAGTGGTGGGAGAGTTGGAAGAGAGAGCTTATATTAGTGATGGTGGGGGATGACAGCAGCACCACCCTTAACAAAAAAAAAAAACCGAGTGAAAAATAAATAAAATAGAATGCTAAAAATTCAATTTGCAAAACGTTATCCGTGGGATTTACATAAAGCAGTCATTTTGAAGTTATACGCAGCGCCAAATTTGCTACATACATACAGAGACATACATACATATGTCTATGGATAGAACTATTTATATGTATATGTATGTATGTATACGTACTTACGTATGTTTGTCTTGAAGTGTTACCCTCGTTTGAGGGCCAAAGCTAAGACGACGACCCACCATGCCACCATGTCAATAACTTTGCTTGTATTAGTCATTTTGAGTCTGGCAGTGCTCTCTTTCTCTCTCCCTCTCTGACTCTCTCTGATTGCTCTCAGCGTAATTCGAAATTCGCTTCTTTTTTTTTCGTTTTGAAGAAGACGATTGAGCTTGGGTTGCAAATGGAAAGCTATTAAATTTATTGAAATCACTTTCTGCTGCTTCTTTTGCTTTTGCTTCTGATTTTGCTGATGTGTCGTCGTCGTCTTTCATCCTTTGCACTCTTAAAGCCATCTTGGCTTGTGTCGCTGTCCTTGCAGCGCATCCTTTTCCTTTTGTAAACATCAAATCACAGACAGTAAAAACCCCAAAACGTACATAGTACGCGTACGACACGCATAAACATAAACGTAAACATAAACAGGCGCAGCAGCGAGTCCTTTTTTTCGATTATGCGGATAGCCTTGCCTCTTGCTCTCACTCTTAGTTTTATGATCATGCCTCATGCCTCACACTTCCTTTCTTTTTTTTTGGCAATGCGCCGTAAATTTGGTTCAATTTTCTTAAAAGTATTTTGCGCTTTTTGAATTCTTTGATTTAGATAGAAACACTTTGATTTATAAAGTAAAAAAAAAACAAGTCTTAAATGTTCAAAATTTAACAGAAAACAGCCAAGTAAGGTTCTATCTGGAAAACAGAATCCTTTCTAAATCAAATCTAACCAAACTTTCGATGATTTGAAAAAAGATTTCAAATATTTTACAGTTCCACTAGTCAAAATCAAATACCTATCAACATTTAGTACTTTATCTAGCCATCAATTTATATACAATAAGCATTGCGGACTTTTTGCCCAAGTTATCGTAAATCTTTTGCTCCTAGACTCGTTGGTCCTTTATCCATTGTCTGTGTGTGTGTCTCAATCTCGTACTCTCCCTCGCTCGTTTCGTGTGTCATTTTGTGAATGCTGGCAGTTTAGGCGTTGAATATGGAAAGCAAAGAGGCAACGAATCAATATTGTTGTTGTTGTACTTCTGGCTCGATGCTGGTTAGCACAAATCTTACGGAAGGCAAATATATTTTGCAATGTTTACAATGTTTGCTTCAGTTAGTGACGGCGCGCCGTCTCGGTCTCCTGTCGCTGTTCAAAAACCCACCTGGTCGAGGACGACTGCTGGCGTTTGCTTTTATCATGCAATAAAAATTCAATTGCACATGCTCTGCAGTCTCCCACTACCACCACTAGCTAGATGCGGCACAAAAGCCATGATGGTTATGTGGATACAACAAACTAAAAGCAGCAACAGTGGAAACTTTAACAAGGAAAAGCAGGAGCTTTTGCTTTAGCTCCTGGCTGGCTGGCTGGTTGGTGTCCCAGCACAGTGCTTAAATATTCACATATCGCAAATTCAATTGAACGCAACGCACAAGGACATCAGGACATTGCTCAGGACATTGCAGTTAAGCCAAGGCAACGACGACATCCTACGCAATGGCAACGTTATAAAATGGTGTTGACAACAACAATGGGAATACACACACACACACACACACTGTGAATCAGATATACTATATGCGGACAGAGATGGGACACCAAAACGTTACTTTTTATATGTTAAAATGGATTTGCGGTTAAGCCGAATGGACAATTGGAACGACACACACAGATACAGTGTCTGGTTGCATTCCTTCTTTTACCTCGACTCGCCTGAGCCAAAGGACTTACAGGCTAGGCAGATAACATCTGTACATATCCTTGGTTAGCGACAAGTATTTGGTTCAAGGGTGTAGAAGGACAGGGGGGGGGGGGTATGGGTTAGCCTGGGTAGCCGGGGCAACTTGTTTGTGCTACTAATAGGGATCAACATTGGGCAGCCTCTTGAGACGACAACACAAAAAACACAGCAAAGCACACAAAATGACAGACGGACGACAGACAGACAGACAGGCAAACTGGCAGGTGTGTGTGTGTCCTTAAGTTTTGTAAACAACTGGCCAAGTCCTTGGGAAAGCGCTACTATAATCAGCATCGATATTATATGGCACTGTTAGACGACTATAAACACTGCGTATACGCAACGTCAAGCAATTATTGGGTAAGCGAGAAATAATCGCATCACAGTAAATTAAATTAAAAGTTTCGCAGCATTGCGTAAATCACGTTCACGTTCGAGTAGGTGGGGACAGGGGAGAGGTATGGGTGAAAGGTGATGGTGGCGGGTAGTGAGAAAGGATATTGTGCGTAAGCGGCAGGCACATGATGAAATTTACTTAAAATTTTTCGCACCAGCCTGAAATCGAAAAGGGGGAGAGAAAACTTTTGCACGTTGAACGTTTTCGGAGGCAGCTAAAAAATATATATTTGCAACGAACGTGTCCGTAACAAGAACGATAGCTGTTTGGTATGGTTGCGAGGGGGGTTGGGGTATATGCGGCAGGTGTGGCAGCTGCTTTCGCACGTTCTTGAGTCACTAATACGGAACGACCAAAGTGATTTTAATGCAAATGCAAATGTAAAAGCGTGCCTGGGTGAGGTTGTGGGTGGGTAAATTAATGGCTCTTAACTTCATGTTTACAAGACGAATGAGCAGCAGGCAGGCAGGCAGGAAGGCAGGTAGGCAACAGCAGTCGAAGCTGTGAAAAGTGCAGGAGCACGGCAGCCAGCCTGACTGATGAGCGTATGCAAATGTAAACTTCAGTTTGACGTACTCTGATGACAGGCAAAAACGAAAGACTCGAGTCGAGGATATTCGCGATATGCCTCCAACGCCTCTCTCTCTTTCTCCTGGATGCAAATCTGACTGTGATGAGGAACTGTGCGACGCTGAGCCGATTAAAAGTTACCACGACAACATCGCATCACATCACATCACATCACATCGCAACGCATCGCATACTCGAAAACATGGATCCAGAAACACTTTTAACTTTGGCATGCTCATGTGGTGACATTTTAGAACCGCATGGCAAGCGGAACTAGTTCACAAACAAGGCCTTTCGAAGACTCAAATGATTCATAAATACAATAAGAAGATTATCTACAAAATACTAACTCAAGAGATGTGTCCTAAGAAAACTCTTCGATGTCAATTCTTAAGTTTTATCAAAAACAGGGAACTTTTTTTTGATAGTTCTTTATACTTCCCTTCAAAGAAAGTTCGTTTCAGAGTTAGTTCAGTTTTGCAATGTGCTGTCAACCCTGTTGAAAAATGCAGCCAACCCAACCACACCCAACCATATGTAGTTAAACAAGCTTTTGGGATCACTTCAACGTCTCTTTGGCTCTTATGCAACTTGACAACAGCCATTAGAATAACTGTTGTAATTATATCACTAATGTGCAACTACTTACTACTGACTGCTGACTGCTGTTGTCTCAAGTACCTTTTTGGACGAGATTTATAACGGTGCAAGCCCGCTTTTTCTTCACAATGCCTCACACACCCGCCTCACACAACCTGGCCGGAAGGTAAATGCGTTTTATTCAAATTTATCGACGCACTGGGAATGTTATTATGACAAAATCAATAGCAAATATTGACAGTCAAAGCGTCTGATGTTGTAGGTCTTTAAAGCGCCACCTAGGGGCAGGAAACGTGCGACATTTAAATATATATACACACACACACACGACAAACCAAATCTTTATCGAGAATCATTTGAACGACTTCAATGAATGATGATGGTGGAAGGAGAGTGTGGCAGGGGGTGTGGATGGGGGTTACGAGTTGAGATGAAGGGCGTGGTGCGACCATGACTGATGGCAACGCTGCAGTTAGATAGACAAATACAATGGGGATGCTAAATTTGTTGCTTAATGTTTCTGGGTGTTGGGCTTGTTGGGGTGTTGGGGAAGGGGCACATAACAAGCTCAATCAAAGACAAAATGAAAAAAAAAACAAGAAGAAAAAACCATCAAATCAGCACACACACACACACACACAGAGATAGCTACACCCGCACACACACTCACATACACTTAGAGAATAAGGACGAAGGACACGCGATTGGATCTGTATTGATATAAATTGCTGGAGCGACTAACGCGAATTACAGCGCGAGCAGCGAAAAGAAAGCCAAGAATCTATGTGTGTATATTGTATATATATATAAGGCAGGATAAAAGAACCAAAGGACTTGGAAATATGGAAGGGCGAAACGAAACGAAACGAAAAGAAATGCGAACGAGACGTCAGCAATCATTGTGAACAAATGAAAACAAAGAAATAATAAAATCAAGCAGCAATATTGATTGATTATGCAGCATAAATAATGAATTTCTATATATTGTAAATACACAAATATTGATTTATTTACAATAAGGAGAACGAATTTCAACAAAGGATTAGATTTGCAGGCCATGGGCTACAGGTGCCAGCACAACTTTAAGTTTGAGTTGCCCAGCTTCATAAATGTAATTTATTTTGACATTGCGCATACGCCACACGTGAACGGTAATGCAAGCGAACAATCTGATTTCCAGTTGCCTTAACGCCAATGATTAATTGCTGCATGTCGTTGTGTGTGAGTGCGTGTGCGTGTGTGTGAGAGGGTGTGAGTGTATGAGTGTATGAGTAGGCTGAATGGGAATCGTGGTTGGGCGCCTCTTTTATTTATTTGCAGCGCAATGAATTCAAATGCCTAACAACAAAAGGCCACGGCGGTGGCTTGCGTTCCTTTTGTTCAAGCCATATTGACTTTGGCAGTCAGTTGGTAACATATAAAAGTTGTAACTTAGCTTTTAATTAAAGTATGTTCAGAGCTAGAGAACACTTTTTGTTGCATTAATCTAATTCGAAAACAATTTAAAAGCTTTCCATAGAAAATTGTGTTTACTTTTTGCTGTTTAATGTCAAAACGTGTTTTGAATGTTAAATGTTAATAAATTGTTATAAGCAATTTTGTAAACGGTTGCTAAACTCGAAAATGTACAATCAAATTCAATGAAGATTTTTAATTTAAATTTCAATTTTTAGAAAATATTTAATTGATAATAAACGCTTTTGAGCTTAATTGATTCTTTAGTGTATTTTGATGTTTGTTGTGAGCGTTTTACTATTTGTTTTGTCAGGTTTAAATTTATGTGCAACAGCTCAGCGATTTATATATATATTTAATTAAATAATCGACTAAGTGTGTGTGTGTGTGTTTAAATGTGTGTGTTGTTCATCTGAATAGGATATGCGATAAGTTATGCTGAACTTGGAGACAGCAGACGTTTTGCAAGCCAAGTGCCTTGGGGCGTAATTTATGCATTATTTTCCACTTAAATACGCCCAGCAGATATAAACGAGATGATGTTGTTACTGTTGTAGCTGCTGTAAATTGTGCTGGCTGTGGCTTGGTTTATTGTTATTGTTGGTAGCCACAAAATTGCATTTGGCATCGAGTGGATATGCCGAGCATGTTGTTAGCCTGGTTTAGCAAACTTGATTAACTGCTGTCTAATCGCAAATGTATGAATTATTTGCATAAATGATTAGTGTTGCCAAATTCGGTATAAATACTTGAACACCAATCGACAACAGCAAAAAAAAAAAAACATCAACAAATTTAATGAAAAATACGTTCAATCCACACAGACAGAAACCCAAATTGGCCAACGTCGAGTGCCTGAGTTGATGCCCATTCCATCAGCTTTTTTTTTTTTGTTGCCTCAATTTCACTTTTCATGCACACAAAAAAAAAAAAACAAAAAACAAATTAATCGTTTGCTGTTTATTTTAAAACCAGCTCCGATTAATTGAATTAAATTGAAACTTAAATTGATAATAAATATTGAACTAAGTGAAATTTATTTGCAGTCTTTTTTCGCTTGACAAAATTGCATTTCTCCAGAATTGCGACACAAACAATAATTTGATTATTTGTTTAAGAGACTGACAAACTGCTACACTATTGAAAAATAATATTGGCTTCAGGACTTAATTGTGTTAATAAATGCAGTTAAGTCTGGGCAATAAATTGAATTCAAAGGAAGTAGAGTTTAAACTTGACTTAAAGTCAATGCACAAAGGATTCATCAAACCAATTGGTAAATCAGTTCGAAGTTGTCCTATTTAATTATTATATTCAATCTATTATTAAACAATTATTATGTTAATATGCATTTTTTACAAGCTTATTTTAATGGTAATTTATTTATTTTATCCCAGTTTTGTACTGTGTATTGTTGTTGGCCTTGGTCAATGCTCAAAAATAAATATACAAATATATTTATGTGGAATGTGGCAAATTTTTGGGCCAGCAGCAGGTGCAACCTCTCTCTCTCTCTCTCTCTCTCTCTTTATCTCTCTTTCTCTCTCGTTTTGAGTGCTGCTGCGAATGGCAAATGTTGAGTTTCATTGCGTTTGCCGTTGCGCGTTAGTTGATTCGTTTCCCGGCGGGGACTGCAAGTTGGGTTTGAAAATTAAATGCCAATTTTTGGCCAGTTGCCGCGTCGGCTACAGCTGCCGCTGCCGTTGTAGTAGTTGCTGTTTGCTGGCGTTGCAACATTTCAAATAAAATTTCAGCTTGCCAGCACGACGACGATGGTATTTATTTATTTGTATTTGAGCGCGCAGCTCAATTACGTTTAACGCTTTTGACGTTTTATAACATGGCCTGACCAGCACAACAACACTCACACCTCCAAAGGGGTTGTGGAGGGGAGGGGGGCGGCATCGCTGATTGCGGAGCTACCCGAAAAAGCTGGGTAACCGGAGGAGCGACAAAGAGCGCGCGTGAGTGAAAAAAGATATACAAAAACAAAAAAACAAAAAAAAAAGAGGAAAAACAAAAAACGCTGCCGCCGTTCGAAAGCAAAATGAAATGCTTGGCCAAGCGCTGCGCATCGAAATTGTTGGAATTTCATCCTTGTTGCCGGGTGTATTTGGTTGCGCTTAATTGGTTCTGTCAGCAGCAGCAGCAGCAGCAGCAGGAGCAGCGGCAACAGCGTCGCCCGGCCAGATTAAAAAAGTTCTCCTAAAACAACATTAGCAGCGAAGCGGGCAAAACGAGCATCGGAATTTAAAGTATTTGTCTGTACGCGCGTTGGCCAAACAATTTGCTTAGTTATTGATATGAGAGACGGCAACGGGCGGTAGGGTGTTAGAGAGCAGAGCGTGCACCAAACACACACACACACACAAACAAACAAACAAACATACGAACACACGCCAAACCGTATCCTTGCCATCATCCTGTGAGCCACTTCATTTCCGGGCTTCCGTTTGTAATAATGAGAGTTTGCAGTAATCTCGCGAAATGTACAATCAGTTGGAAGAGGAACGGAATGGAGGGTTCCAAATTGCCCGGCACGTGAACAATGTGCTATTTTCGATTTGGCTTGGATTGGGTTTTCTTTCTTTCTTTCAATTTTTTGTTTTTGTTGCTTTAGCTTTCCTTTTCAAAGGGCGTCCTTGCCGTTGCCGTCCAGCCAATGTCCTGTGAGTGTGCTCAAACGTTGCCAAAAGAGTCACGTACGCAGCTGCTGTTGCAAGCAACGAACTGGGCTCAGCCCGCCTGCCACAAGCGACGTCACCGCATGCCTTCGTCCTTCAGCATGCTTTACAGTTTTGCACTCAATTGCTTATGAAATTAATAGGATATGTCAGTGTTTAGTATTGACCGGAAGTAATACAATTAATAAGGATTATGTATGTCTTTACTATGTGTGTGTGTGTGTGTGTGTGTGTGTGTGTGCGTCAGTTTGCCTTGCTGACCTAAAGCAGCGACATTGATTGTCCAACGGGGCGTATGAGTGAAATGAACGTCAGCTCAAGGCGATGGATAATTGGAAAGTGGAATGCGATGGAATCGTTGTGGCACACAAACACAATAGCTTGCCACATTAGCATAAATAATGCAGCTACACAAAGTTTATTGCCCAACTCGCCGCGCACTGCATGATGCATTTAGATATGGACTAATTATGTTATAATTGCGCATACTTAAATTTATTATTTTTTAAAAACTATTACGGTTAGATGTTATATTTTTTTAAGACTTAAGTCTTAAGTGTCCATTAAATAAATTAGGTTTAAGTGTGTGGTAAAGTTTTCGGTTTATTGAAGTTTAGTTTAGTGTAGAGTTTTCGTCTTAAAGAAAAGTTAAAGGCTTAAATTCTTCAAAGAAAGTAAAGAACAATTTTGATTTATTTTTTTATCCCCCAAATAATAAATCGTCCATCTCTAAATTTGAAGGTGGCATTGATTGCGGGCAGCTTGTAGCGTATGCGCAATTATTAATTCAGAATTCTCATTATGTTGAGCCTCCACCCCACGCCCCCTTACACACACACTGATTGTGCAAATGCCTGGCTGTTGTTGTTTTTATTTAAATAATTTAATTGCTTTTCGATTTGTTTACAAGCTGAAAATGCAAATTTTGCATAGGCCGCGGGGCAATCAATTGACTGCGATTTAAAGCCCAGCTTCGCCCACAGTTAATACTCTTACTCGCCGCCACATACAAATAGTCCTGTACAAATATGTGCGCGTGTGCGTGTGTGCGTGTGTGTGTTTGCCGATAATAAAATTAAAAACTGCATTCAATGTTAAATACATACTTTAAAAAGGCTCAATATTGAAATGCCCATTTAAGCAGCACTAAAAGTCGCGAACTATCAAATACTCTTACGTACACACAAGTGGCATAACTATTAACAGCGATATCCTTTGGCCTCGCAACCGAATATTTACATTTGCAATCAGGTTGCGAGGCAGCGACCGCAGCCCTGCGGCTGCTTATATAACCACATTAGCCCAAGTGCTGGGCCCAACAGCCAACGAAAACCCAACGAAAACCCAAACTGAGCCAAAACCAGCGTGCCCAATTCAATTTGTTTGTCTCACTATCAGCCCTCGGTTGCTTTGCTCCACTTGGTTTAACTAAATCTTTCATCAATTCCCCAGTTATATTTCCAGCTGTTTGCTCAAAAAAAAAGTAAAGAAAACCAAAAAAACAAAAAAAAAAAACGATGCGGAAATTATTATTGGTTTTTGTCGAGTTGCTAGCAGCCAAAGATCCCAACGGTAAACTCTCAGCGGCGCAATGATGAAGCAAGCCAAAAACTTTGGCTTGGACTTAACTTTTAGCCAAGGCAATATAGCCGCAGTACTAGCATCAACACAGCCTTGGTCCATTGTCTACCCAAAAAGGACTCGATCCGTAGGAAAACTTTGCTCATGAACTTAATGCCGGGCGGACACTCCGACTGCTCAGCTCAGAGTTGCATTATGCGTGAGTTGGTGAGTTGAGGATGCTGCTGCCCCAGGGATAAAAACGAAGCCACATGAGCAAAAATGGAAGAACAAAAAAACAAAAACGGAGAGAGCTCAACATTATCCAGTTGCAGATGCAACTGCACTGCTCTGACTTTTGGGGCATTATTCTTAAATCCGATTCAATTAAAATGCAGCCAACTTGCATATGCAATGCAATTTAATTAACGTCTCTAGGGATTTTTGCTGGTGTTGTTGTTGCTGTTTGCCCGACATCGGTCACATACTCAAAAAGCATATAAATATCCAGTGAGGCGTGCAGAGCAGCATATCCTTCATATCATTCACTTCATTATGCAACAATTATGCACAGCAAAGCATGCGTTTAATCTTTTACCCCAGACGCACGTACACACACACATAAGTACACCCATACATATTCATATATATATACATATTTATGACAGTGTCCAAAAGTCTGTTGCTGCCTCTTCATGTCCTCCAACTCTCCATTTTACTCCTTTTTTCTGTGCGATTTAATAACTATTTGAGCGCAAATTTTGCAATAAAATTTAATGTTGCTTAAATAATAATTAACAACAATTATCATTAAGAAATACTAAATATTTAAATTTAAAAGTTCAAAATACAAATCATTCCATCAACAAAAGAATTTAATCAATTAAGTTTTTCAATTAGAAATGCTAGAAAAATAAAGAATGGGTTGCGCGAATCAAGCAGCAGCGGCTCATTTAATTGATTAACTCGGCTTAATTAGAAAAAAATTAATGACAACAACAAAAAGAGGTGTTGTCGGTTTATTATGCGCCAATCGCATTTACTGCACTGCAAACACAATAAAAACTCAAACAAAAGCTAAAAGCTGCCTGTAAATTGAATTCTAATCAAATGCCGACTATAAAATGCTTGAGGAATTTTTGTTTCATTTTCTTTTTCTTTGGATTTTGTATTTTTGTGACCCATTTGCGCCTTGCTTGTTTTATTTGTTTCAGACACTTTTTTATGAAATCGTCAACAGCTTTATTTGTTTTCAATGCCAATATTTTTGAACACACACACACACATACATAGTCCTTGCAACACAAACTAGTAGATGGCTAGTAGTATTTTGGCCAAATTTGGCCTGTTCTTTTTATTAGTTCGAGCCAGATTGCAGATTGAATTGATTTGTTGTTTATCGCATTGTTGTGGGCTGGATGAATGAATGAATGGCTCAGCATTGTTCTGGGTATGGCGTCGTGTCGTGTCGTGTGGCATCAAAATTGAAAATAAAAGCAACATCTGCGCTGTCAACAAATAAATCAGCAGACAATTTCATTATTTGACAGTAAACGCGATAAACTGTAACGAACAGCGAGGCAACGTGACCCGCAATCGACAAAGCGGACGCAAAATAAACACGTTGCCCCCGTCGTCCCCTTCCGCTACCCACTACCCACTACCCACAAATCAACCAAAAGTCACGCCCCTAACAATAGCAACACAAATCTGTAGAGTTGTCGCCTGTTGACAGTGTCGAGATTTTGGGCTGGCAAGTTTTTCTGAAGTTGGCCTGGCGGCGCACACACACACACACACACATACACACACAATTAGCAGCTTCCTCTCGACTTGCTTTATTAATTGAGCTCCCAAAAGTTGCGCCCGAACGCGCCGCATAACCGTAAACGTAAGCGCTACATTTACCCCGCGTAACCTAGACACAAAACTCGACCCCAACCACACCAGCACACCAACACACCAACACACCAACACACCCACACACCCACACCTTGGCCAGTTCAAAAAGAGGCGGCAGACACACGCCACAGGTCGGATTCAAAGGCAACGCATGGAAATGTGGCATGTACACAAAAGTTGCTCCTGAAAACGAGTGCGAACGATTACACTTGAAAAAAATATATAAATATAGATTGCATGATTTGTTGATCAATAAATTGCTAGGATATTCTTACTTTATCAATATTCAAATTTGTAAACGAAATCCTTAAATTCATCAATGATCTTTGATTTTTTTAATGGGACAAAGAAAAATCTATAGTTTTTTTTGCTTGCAAGAAAGCTATTATTAATATTTCTGCCAAAGTGTATATAGAAACAGAGATGGGAAGAGATGGGCGCCACCACATCAGACGCAAGGAACGAAAGGCCAGAAGACGACGACGCTTGTGGAGGAATTGGCTGGGCATAGTTGAAATAGCTTGAATAAAATTTCATTAAATACACCAACATACTCACAGACAGAGACAAGTGCACGCAATTATGGTAAGACAGTTAAGTTTTTGATTGTGGGAATCACGCATGAGTACGCACACCAGCATACACACAAACTAACACACGCACACACACACACACACACACTTTGCATCGAGTTTTTCTATAACAATTCTCAACTCAACTCAACTTAATTCGTGCACTCGCCTTGTGAGAGGAGCGCAAAGGACGCAAATTTTCATTCGTTGCGGGTTTTAGTTTTAACAATTGCCTCAATTTATGTCTCAAAGTTTTTAAGGAACAACTTCTTCAAAACTTGGGTAGGTGTGTGTGTGTGTGTGTGTGTGTGTGTACGAAATGAGGCGGGTTTCCCCGCGTATTCAACTACGCGTGTAATAAATTTCAATGCCTTGTCGTTTAATTAATGATAACAAATGGGGTGGAGCCAACATACCATACTCTGCCAAAAATCATAGCAGCGCACACACACACGCACACACTCAGGCACACGTTAATTCAATTTCCCAAATATTGACATATGCTAATTCATATAAATGTTTGTTAGAGATTAAGACCAAACACTATCGTGACTCGCACTCTCTCTCTCTCTCTCTCTCAGCCCTGGCGGCATAATTGATTGTAAAAATGGCAATGAGCCGAATTAAATCGCAATTATTTGCAGCTGGCATTATTTAACGATGTCAGTTAGCATAGCACTTAACAAGAATTTAGGGGCGGTTAACTCCACATATTCCCCATATGTAAATACAAATTTATGCAGTAATCATATTTCTTATGACAGTTGCTTGTTCTCATTGGCAATGGGGCAATGGTTGCTAAGTCATAAATTGCATTTGCTATAACCAAATAATCGATCCATTATTAACAGAAATAGTACAATAGATTATAACGATTTTCCCATCCAAAAGAACGTAACTGCGAATTTGTTACCTGCAAAACACAAAAATAAAACGAATTACTAAATTGTCGAACAATTAGGTAAACAGCGCCCTGAAAGTAGGCAACAGAAAAAGTCACTCTAATAATTGATGCTTTGGCTGTGGCTTGTAATTCACAAGTGGTTTAAGCTTTGATGGGCAGTAGTGAATATTGGCGGGTAGTAGTAAAAAATGCTCGTGTAATTCACAAGTGGTTTAAGCAATGACGGGTAGTAATGGCTGTTGCTTGCTGGCATCATGTGGCGTCGAAAATACTCTCGCCCATATGCTGCTAATTTTTTGAACTGATTTTTTTTTTGTGTTTTATATTCATACTGTGCTCACAAATTCTAGTCGTGTGAGCGCTATAATATGTTGATTCCAATATGATGCCAATTTTTTTTTTGTTTTTTTATAATGATTTTTTTTAAGTGTTTCGAATACACTTGGACACATCGTTTTAGCGCGTCTAAGCGTGTACGCTGAATTATTGTGAATTTGTGTCAACCAAATATGTTTTAAGATATGCTATAATTGTTATTATAGTACTTTTTCTTTTACTTAAAAAATGTTATATAATACGTCACGTAATTTTTGGATACGGTCCACAACTTTCTCTATTAGTTGTTTGAGCCCACTTACAAGTACACTTAGTGGATGATGCAGCTCACTTTTAGTGGCATTACCGCACTAAGCACATGCCATTGTGTGTGCGCCTGTCACACCAAAAACCCAACAATAATTTCGCTTGATCACAAAAAGGGGCAGAGCAGCAGCAGCAGCAGCAGCAGAGCACAATCAATGTCTTTACAATCTGTGGACCGTTCGTTGTTGCGTTCAGTCGATTCGGCTAAACGGCTTATTCGGGGGCCTTGTTGCCGTAGTTCGTTGTTCTCATTGACAGCATCTGAAGTTGATGGCCAGCACATAATGGCAGACTAATGACAATAATCGCCTCGCTTTTTGGCCAGGCGACACACACACAGTCTTAGCAGTTGGGAAATTTATGGCCAAGGGCAAAGAAGACAGACAGCCAGCCTTAAATATGGTGCGTTTTTGGCGTCAGCCAGCTGGCTAAGCTTGCTTAATATTCTCTAAATAAATGAGAGTCGTTAACACTATTATCTAAAAATATGTTAAGTTATTGTTGCGATAAAGTGAAGCAAACAAAGCCTTGTCTTGTTTGTGAGTTTTGTTTGAAGGTCGTCGCTTCAAGTTTTGAACTCCCAACTATGTATATGGCTCGCTGCGTTTACAAGCAATACATGCAAATACTATATCCAATTGCTGTCGATGTTTTTTTTTTTTTTTTTGTGTTGTGTTGCATATATACTACGTGCCCCTTGGGTCGTAGTTAGTTTGTGCGCCGGATATGCGGCGTGCGCGCGCCATTATTGCGCCATTAAATTTGTAAGTCAAGCATTTTAATATTTGGGCCAAACAATGCAAACGAAGCTTTGCTCTTGCTCTCTTTCTCGCTCTTCTTGACACAATGCACGCGATCCCAGTAGCGTGTTGCTGCCCCCAACCGAAAAAAGCAGCAACGGCGGCAAAGATATGCAATTTCGCATATGTACTTATATCCTAGCGACATGAAAAGGATCAATTGTGGCAAAACGAATTGCATACGAATGCGCTGCCGTGCATGAGAGAAGAGGGAGCAGCCCAACTCTCTCTTGAAGCAAAACGACAAAGTAATCCCGGATTTGCATTTTATCGGAATGTGGCGACGACGACGACTGCACATTGATTCAAAAGCTGTTGTTATATAAAGTTATGGGTTACTTATTATATGCAACAGATTTTATACCCAGCAGTATGTTGGCTTTTTTTTTTGATTTTATTTAAAATTTAAAAATAATTGGATGCATTAATTCATTCATATCATTTGTTGAGTTACTATGATGACCAACCACCCAGTGTGGAAGTCGTCTTGCTTGGGATATATAGTAGTATATTGCTTTTTTGCTCATGCACACTCACACACACACACACACACAGTGTTCCCATCTCTTTCTGGGCCGTAAGTCAGTCATTTGCATGCGTTGCATATTTGTCGTTACAGCAGTCAACTGTTTGTTATGCAATTGCAGTCGGTTGAGTTGCAAGTCCTCGTGCTTGTTGTTGGTATGTTTTTCTCTTCTTTTTTTTGTTGTCTCCCGGCTGCTGCTTGTTTGTCTGTGTGGCTGTGTGTCTGTTTGTTGGTTGTTTTATTCATGTTTGCAGCGGCAGCTTATTCATATTACATAAACTAACTGCGCGCGTCTTGCGTAACGAATCGAAACTGCAATCAAACAGCAGCAGCGCAATAACCAAAAACTTTCCCTGACCAGCAGAATAATCGGATAAATGCTTAAACGTCGCTTAGTTGCCATCCACAAAGTTGCAAAGTTGTTCGAAAGGATCAGCTGTTGGTTTAATCATAATAATTTTAAATATATATATGATTTGTTTAACTAAATACTCTGCCTTTGTGAAACACAAATCTATAATTTATATATTTATTAACTTTTCTAAAAATAAAAAACTTTTTTATTTACAAATAATTTGTTCTGAAAATATATAAATATGTTTGCTGATAATTTAAGGACACATACAACCGGCTTTAAGTTATTAGCATATCTCGTTCTTTGTTCTTTGCAACTTGATTTTAATTTTTTGTGAACATTCGCTTAAAATTTTGATTACCTTCTTAAGTTTGTAAACATTTAATACAAATTTGTAATGCTGTGATTTGTTCAATTTACTTTCCTCAGTTTCTTTTTTTTTTTTGAATATTTATTAATTTATTTTGAGAATAAACTATTATGTTTGCTGATAATTTAGGATACAGCATTTCCTCGGTTTTCACCAACTTCTCGGTTGATTCACCATTTTTCATATATAAATAATTTGTTCTGAAAATAAATAATTATGTTAGCTGATCATTTAAATATATTCCATAGAATTAGTTAAATCGAACTTAGTCTAAACATTTCGGCACACACACATCAATCGATGCCGCCGCCTGCTGCTGCGAGAGAAAAGAAATTGACACTGCCACACATTGAAAAATTCAACACCCAAACACCCCCCAGCCCAACGCAACCCAACCTAACACACAAACAAACGTAAAACGTGCGATTTAGCAGCTACGTGACGCTTTGGCTGGCTGTGAGTTTTGGGCAACAGTTGCTCCAGTGGTGGGGCCTCGACGCTGCATAGAACTTAAGCACTCACACAGAGAACAGACACACACACACACACGGTTTTTGTTGTTCTTGGAATTCCAACTTGTGCCGCACATTTTTTAACATTTTGGCGAAAAACGCATTAAAATTTGTTGCACGTCGCATAAATGCTGCGTGTTTGGAGTTTGCATGTGTTTGTGTGTGTGTGGCAAAGGCAAACGAGAAAAAGGAGTGGCACAAGGACAAGCGCCGGGTGTGGTGGCAAAGACTTGAAGCTCTGGCAGATTGGCATACACACACACACACACACCTCGCCCTAGTGCCAAATGGCTGGCCACAGAAAAAGTTGGTTTTGTTTTATTTTTGCTTTGCTCTGCAGTGCAGGCAAATAAATTTGCGGATACCGAAACCGAAAACAGCACATAAAATCACAGCTAGTGATTTACCCAAGGTATTGGGTATGTGAGAACTGCGAAACGAGCGTTAAACAAAAGAGAACCCAGCCCAGCACAGGCCAGGTGTTTGAATAAAATGAACGTGGAGAGCTGCTAAATAGAGAGTCTTAAGATTTCTGACTTAAAATTCTACTAAAACTTCCAGCTGCACAAAAGTCAAAAGCTTTTTCGTTAGCCAATAATTCCAAACGTGCTGGAATGTTGTTTTTTCCTTGTTTAAAGTAGGCAACTAAAATAGTCATTCTAATAATCGATGCATTGGCTGTGGCTTGTAATTCACAAGTGGTTTAAGCTTTGATGGGCAGTAGTGAATATTGGTCTTGTAATTCACAAGTGGCTAAAGCATTGGCGTGTAGTAGTAAAATATGCTTGTGTAATTCACAAGTGGTTTAAGCAATGACGGGTAGTAATGGCTGTTGCTTGCTGGCATCAAGTGGCGCCGAATTTGTTTATTCTCGCCCAAATGCTGCCATTTTTTTGAGCTGATTTTTTTTGTTGTGTTTTATATTCATACTGTGCTCACATATTCTCACAAATTCTAGTCGTGTGAGCGCTATAATATGTTGATTCCAATATGATGCCAATTTTTTTTTTTGTTTTTTTATAATGATTTTTTTTAAGTGTTTTGATTACACTTGGACACATCGTTTTAACGCGTCTGAGCGTGTACGCTAAATTATTGTAAAACATATGTGTGGGTCAACCAAATATGTTTTAAGAAATGCTATAATAGTTATTATAGTACATTTTCTTTTACTTAAAAAATGTTATTTAATACGTCACGTAATTTTTGGATACGGTCAATCACTTCAACATCACTTTTGTTGTTGTGCTCCCAAATATTTTGGTGATTATATTTTTTTTGGTTTTTTTTTGATGCATTTTCTTACAATTGCTGATTATTTTCAACGAATACAACATATGAAAATTTAATAGAGAAATGCAAGTCGTGTGAATCCTTTAATCCGAACTTTACTGTCTTCATTAAATTATGTTTCTTCTTAATGTTGCTGTTTCTACTATTTTAATGATTTTTATTCAAAAGACTCGAATACAGTTGGACACAATCATTAATCGCATGCTGCATATCTATTTGGATGAATTTACATACAATCGCTGATTATTTACGTTATGCATTGTGTTGAGAGTCAGTCTGAGTGTGTACGCTGAATATGAAATTGTCAAACAAATTTGTGTTGGCCAAATATGTTTTAAGTAACGTAAAATTACTATGGTACTTTTTCATTGAAATGCATAATTGTGTTTAATACGTGTTATCTTGCAATAGCTGCAATCAAATCTTCTCTAGTCAGTATAATCCTTGCGTATCCATGCTTTAAATTCGTCGCCTTTAAGCTAAGCATCACGGCACTTTTGCTTGTAATCGAGCGTTAAACAAAAGAGAGCCCAGCTCAGCACAGCACAGTTTGAATAAAGGGAACGTGTAGAGCTGCTAAATAGATAAACTTAAGAAATAATATTGCCTAGACTTAAAAAATTATTTCCTTGTTTATTTTTCTTTATATAAAATGTTTCACCTTAAATTAACCGCTTAGGTGTTCCTGTCATCCTCCGTGTTCTATAATTGTTGGTCATTATTTTGAAATGGTTGCGTTACCAATAACTTTGAATTGTTCGAGTTACGCAAATGAATAAACAAACGAATGAACTCGAATGCTAAATGTGCAATCTGAGGCAACTAATTGCAGCGCATTCATCAGATACGCACCCAGGCAAACTAGGCAGACAAGAAAACTAGGATAGATAGACCACGACAGCTGCTGCTACTGCTGGCTGGCTCTCTCTATAAGTGTAGCTGTGATTTCTATGGGCATTGGGGCATGTGAAAGAAAATTGTAAATTGCTTTTAATTAAAAGCACAAACATAAACACCTGCTGTTCTGTTAAGCCCTAGCTCCATTTACACACACGCACGCACGCATACAAATAAAACAATAGGCGGAAATGAAATCGCAGTGGCTACGATTTAAACTCCCCAGCAACTGTTACCGCCATCGCGAATTCCTTATGCCAGCTGCTGCTAGTCCTTTGTTGTGGCAAGATGTTGTTGCTTTGGTTTGGTGGCACGCATTAATAAGCCCAGCGAGAGCTTTGTGGCAGTGTGAAAAGAGAGACAGAGAGAGGGAGATGCGAGAAGTTGGCCCTTGGCTTTCTTGTTGCTACTCATACGCCATGTGTACTTACTTTGTTTGCCATTTTGCCGGGCAAGTCTCAGTCTTTTACTCATTAGATGCCATCTCATTCAATTGCAATGCAAATTGCATGCACTGCGCAACAAATTTATATTGTAATATTTACTGACTTAACGTTGATTTTGAATTTAAATAAATAATCTTTTTTTTATTATTTTATTGTTAATTTATTTTTTCAAAGCCAGATTTTTAAAAAAAGGATGACATTCGAAGAATTTTTTTTTAAATTTGAAATTGATTTTATGTCAATAAGTTTCGCTCAGTGTGTGCTACTTTGGGCCAATAGCGATAGCATATATAAAAGCACCGCTTCTCGGCTGACTTGTTGCCACAATGTTGCTGGCGTCAAGTGCGCCACATGCCGCATTTGCATTTGCTGCATGCAACAATCGAGCCAATGGCAGAGTAAACATTGCCATCGTCGGTGGCACTGACGTTATTGTTGTTGTGCCTGCATTTATTGCATCCTACATCTTCTCATAGAGAATCGTCCCCGCCTCTCTCTCTCTCTCTCATTGCCACGGTTTGAGTCTCGAGCGTGTCGAGCTCAGTTTGTTGCAGTTGATTGTTTTCGTGCGGCTGCTGGCACCGCACAAAAAAAAAAAAACAGTGAAAATGTGCAAAATTCACGAAACAAAAATTGAATATATCCAGCTGTACACAATGCTTGCCAGGACCAGAACCAGGACCGCGACACCAGGCTGCATCTTCCTATGTCGTTCCGCCCACCGATTCCTTTTGTCTGTGGGTCCTGGAGTCGAGTCGAGTCGAGCCTGAGCCGCCTCAGCCATAAATAATGCAGTATTATTTTCAAATAAACTCAGCTCTGTGGCTGCCTTAGGCAGCTGGCCTTATGCCCCATGCCCTATGCCCCACAGCCCTAAGTGATCCTTCTTTTCGCCTGCCGCCGAATGATTTTCACACATGAAGAACGTGCAAAACTGCCCATAAATCTTTTCGGCCATTGCTTGGGTTTGTGTTTGTTTCATTTTTTTTTTGGTATTTTTTTGGCGCTGTTTTCTTTTGCAACATGGCTTGTTTTTTGCGCAAACATTTTCATTGAATTTGATTCGCATTGGAACACAAACAGCAACAACTGCAACAGAAGGTGGATCTTGGCTCGTTTTATATTTGCAAGTTAAATGTTTTGCGGCCTCAGGGCAGCATCTGTCGCCCCCAAACCAATATGCAATTGTTGTTTTCGCTATTCGCGATGCCACCAAACCGTAAATGGAATTCAAGACAAAAACTTAACACGAACCCAAGCAATTGCATGGGCAATGTTGCACAATAATTGAATATGCCTTCAGTTTCCAAAATGTCTGCCGAATCAAAGAAGATAAGTGGCAATATTCATTAATACGTTTTAGACGTAAATGAATAGTTAACCTAAGCAAAAATTGTTTTTAAAATCAATCATTTCATTTGATTATTTTTATTGATTTAAAAACATTTTCTATAAAATATTTTAATTGAATTAAAATTTTGATTTTTTAATAATCATATTCTTATATAAAAATGCAATTGTTATATTTGAATTACTAAGGACTTCTGTCATTCTTCTCGGTCACTTCTTTTCATGCTGGCACACGGCAAATTATTAGTTGAACATGTGCCAAAAATATTGCTGAAGACGTTCGCCCAAGTAACTGAAGCAGGCCAAATAGTATTTTGCCGCCTCGCTCCTCCTGCCACTTCGCAATGCCCCAAAATGGCAAGGCCTATGGCATTTCTATAGTTTGGCAGTAGGTCGCAAAATTTATGGCCGTTGTCTGTCGCGGACAAAGAACATCTTTGAATGTTGTATAACTTAAGTGCCAGTGCAAATTTTCTGCCACTTCATGGCCAGAATGCAATCCTATACGAGTACTTACTATATACATACATATATATATATATGAGTGTGTGCTATATATGTACACAGAAGTTTATGTGGCTTGGCTGTGCGGGTTTTTGTTGCCACTTGCATATTTTTAGCGTTTTTGTATGTGAGCATCCTTTTCTAGAAAGGCATTTGCAATTTGGAACTGTTCTAAAGTGTGGAGGTCGTTGCAAATTTTAAGTGCTCTCTTTTACTCTACAAAAATAAATGGTATTAAAATGAAGTCTTGAGTGTCATAGACTTATCTTGCTTGCTTGGCCGATTTCTTGCCTTATAATTCACAGATTGTTCTAACTTTCTTGACTCCATATCAGTCGGTGAAACTCGAAATATTTTTTTTACTCTTCAAAAATAATTGCATATATTAAAATAAAGTCTTGTGCAAGGTCTTCAGCAGCTGCTTCATCATCCGTTCCGCCAGCAGCAAGTCGTGCATTTTTTATTTATTTTTTACTCTACCAAAAAAATGATATTAAAACAAAGTCTTTAGTGTCACGGATTTATCTTCATCTTCGTCGGATTTTTCTTCATCGTTTCGTCGATTTCTTGCCTTATAATTCACAGATTGTTCTAACTTTTTTGACTCCATATCAGTCGGTGAAACTCGAAATATTTTTTTTACTCTTCAAAAATAATTGCATATATTAAAATAAAGTCTTGTGCAAGGTCTTCAGCAGCTGCTTCATCATCCGTTCCGCCAGCAGCAAGTCGTGCATTTTTTATTTATTTTTTACTCTACCAAAAAAATGATATTAAAACAAAGTCTTTAGTGTCGTGGATTTATCTTAGTCGGACTTTTCTTCATCGTCGGACTTTTCTTCATCGTTTCGTCGATTTCTTGCCTTATAATTTACAGTTTGTTCTAACTTTGCTTTGCCCCAATATCAGTTAGTCAAACACTATATGTTTTTTTTTATAATAATAATAGAATGCTTTGAGTTGATTGCAATTAATTGACCAGACAATCAACAACAGCCAGACGCAGCAAACATAAACAGAATGCAATAATACTTAACATGGCACATTGCCTATGAACATGAAATAGTAGGGCACAAAATCGAAAGTGCGCCTACGAAACAGGGCTGCGGGGTGCAGTCATGGATGAACCGATTATAGACAACATATGTTCGTTTGCAAATGAACAATTGAACATTGGGACATGGAAACGAGGCTGGCTGGACGATAATGGCTTAATTAAGCCCATACAATGTAATATATGTATAGATATATGTATATATTACTGTGCATATACAATATAAATACAGATAAACATTGAGTTTGCCAGTTGTGGAATGCAGCTCGAGATTTGGTAACACAGCACAACATCATTTGGCTTTGCAGCTGGCAACTGGTTTCGGACTGAGGATTAACTTGTTTAAGCCCATTAAATTGTTATTGTTATGTGCATGTTTGTTTGCTGTATTTAAAACATATGTTGGGCTATTTGTAGCAACAAGAAAATTACACAAATCGTTAAATATTTGTACAGGTTTATTTTTTTTTTTTTTTTGTTTTTTTGTTCGAGCTAAATGTAACCATCAATTGTGTTGTCGCTCAGCCATGTTACCTGTGACATTATTATTGTGCTGCCACACTCCAAGGACAGCTCCTTGTTTATGTTGCTTTTTTTTATTCGTTTGTCGTAATTGCGGCGACACGACAACACGACGCAGCGCAAGCCCCAAACCCAAAGAGATAACAAGGAGAACACCAACAACAATGTGTGTTGCGGGGCGCGGTGAGGCGGGAAGGCCATTAAAATTTAATGAAAATTAAAATGAAAATGAATTTGTGTGTGTGTTTCTCATTTAATTTTATGATGCCCCAAAGACAGGCATGCAACAACAACAACCACAACAACCACAACAAGAACAATGAGTGCTTTAAACTCGCTTCATTCGCTTGATGAATGCGCCTAAAACTATGCAACAGATCATAAATCAAGCGCATAAATTACCATCAATAGCAACGTAACGAAAGTGAACAACAAAGCGGCAAAGTAGTAGGAGGCAGGAAAGTGCCTTGGGGCCCAAAGACTGCGACTGCGATGTCCCTTGACAGAAAAATGGATAAACAATAAAGCAAAGTTGTTTTTTTTTGTGCCATTCTGCTGTGGCTGCTGTTTGCAGAAGATAACAATGACAATAACATTAAGCGTAATGCCAACAATAACATTACTTCAAATTTAATTTAAATTATTTGCAAACAATTCAGTCAGTCCGGCAGTCCGGCAGCACCACCCACCCATTTAATGTCTACAGCCCACAACAATTGTTAGATGCGTATCAAACAAAAATTACCTGCAATGCTTGCCACCAGCCGCAATAACAACAACATGTGTGTTGGTCACTTAGGGGTAGCTGAACGAAACAACAATAGCCACAAAGCTATCATAGACCTCATACAGCTGTATGAAAGGGCAAATGGGCAGTTCGCGCTTTAGATAAAATCATTTTGGCCATCAAGGCTCAACAGAATGTAATTGCGGCTTTTTGGTATTTTCTAGCTAATAATGCCAAACACACACAGACACATAAAGATATCTTGATTTTAGCTAGCTTTAACTAAACGGTTATATCAATTAGCTGCTGCAGTGCTTTCGGCCTTATTATATGGTGATCTATTTAACGATTGTTTTCCGATACTTGAAACTAAAACGATATAATCTTCCTTTCGTATACCATACTGTTAACTTTATTTATTTTATTTTAAATTGTCATAATAAAATAAATTTGGACTCAATCGACAAACATTGAAAAAAAACCCATTAAATTGTGTTTTGATACTTTTTGAATCGTACATAAGGAACTCGATAATTGCCTGTGTGTATAAATCGCCTTTCAAAAAAATATATAAGCTCATTAAACTCTATGCTAGCTGGCTTTAATGTCAATTAGTAAATAACGTTTTCATTTCCAAACTATTTTTATTCTCGAAATTACAAACAAAAGTACTGCCGCCACTTCGTTTACTCGCATGTCTGGCTGTCTGTCAGTTGCACTAGAATTTGTAATTCCATTTCCGTTTTCGAGTTCGAGTTCGGCTGCATTAGCAATTCAAATTTGATGTTCGCCATTAAACTCATTAGCTGCACACAAATGCACAGGCACGAGACATCATACCCCCGTTCCTGCAACTCCAGCCGGCATTAGTGCAGACACATCCACAGGATATCCCCAGACGACAACAATTTTGAACAGCAAAAAAAAAGGGAAAAACTACATAAACAGTGAGACTTAGACTGGAGAGTAAGAGTGCACCTTTAATGACTGCAACCAACGATCATCGACAAATGAAGAACTGTCTTCATTAGCAGCAGCAGCAGCAGCAGCAGTTAGCCAGCTGGACAAGAGTCCTGCAGGACTAGTAGCATGCACAAAATGGCTACACTTTTTGCGTAGCAGCAACTTAAATGGAACGTCGCGTCGGCCTGCAGCTAAACATAAAAAAGGTTGTCCAGGTGCTGAGCTCTGGGGGCTCGGTGTCGTCGTTTGCATGGAAAACCCATTTGCACGCCGTTTAGCGTCGTCTGCGCCAAAAATAGTTGACACTCCTACTCTGTGTAGTTTGCACGGTGGGGGTGGGCATAGGGAGGGCATAAGATAATTGACTTTCAAATCAGTTTGCTATAAATTTTTATCGGCACTTTTGATGCTGCTGCTGCTGCTGTTGCTGGCAGCAGCACTCGACGCTCGCGGCGACAACGGCTGCAATCAATTGCCAAAGTCAATGGGGACCATGCCGGTGATAATTGCCAGGCAGCAGCACAAGCAGCAGCAGCTAGGAACACTGTTCGGGACAAAACGCCACTAATGAGTTTTATTGAGTAGTTGCTGCTGCTGCCCGAGGTGCCACACTCAGGTTCATTGGAGATGAGATGATGACCTGAGAACGAACGGGTCAACCTTTGGGTAGAACAAAAAAAAAACGGGACTCGATGACGCACGGAAGCAGTTAATCAAATCTGTAAGTGCCTGCTGGCCATTCGAGTGGTGTGCTGCAGTAGTCCACACACGTAATTGCATTTACTGCTGCCTCACCACGCCACGTGGCACCTTTAAGCCTGGCTGTGCCTCGTCCTCATACTTCGATCATATTTAAAGTTCCGGCCGGGCTAAAATTGAGAAATCAAACAAAAATTGGCATAAGCACGTAAATTATGAGCTGCCAATTAGCAATTGCCAATTTTTGCACGCAATTCCATCTACAAACGAAAGAAATGAAAGCGAGACAGACGGCGCGGAGGAGGCGAGAAATTCAAGCAAAACACAGCAACAAAAGCAAAAGCATAGCAAAAACATTCAAAAATTGCTGAATCAATTCGAAACTCAACTTAACGTTTTTTATACTCTTTGAAAAAGAATTGTAATTTATTTTTGATAAAAATCAAAACGATTAAATGTAAAAAATTTATGATTAATGACAAAATATATCTTTATTGTTAATATCTTGAGATCTGATGAATTGCAGCATTTTCTCAATGGTTAAATTAAACAAACTGAGCATTATGCCAATTTGTAGGGTATTTGAAAAAAAAAGTGTTTTTGTCACGACATAAGTGCCATCATTAGAGTAAGTGTAAGTGTGTGTGTGTGGCACACTGGGTGACTGCCACACCATTCCCCACCCCCCAACTCGTCTCAAGTGCCTGACGTAAAAAAGTCAAATGCCAAAATTGCCAGGCAGCAAAAAAAAAACTTGAAAGAAGCCGAAGTAGAGAAGAAATGCCATGCCAAAAGACGGTTGGTTCTATGGGGTAGCTGCGAATGAGTGCGACGAGAACATGGTAATTTTTCATAAAAACCGCCAAATGCGCACACAACCCGAAGCGAAAACGAAGAGAAAAACCGCAAGGAAGAAGCAGAAAAAAAAAATATATATATATAATAGAAAAAATTTTATTTTTTTGCTGTCCTGCGCGGTTTTGTGTTCCATCTATATATAATTTTATTTTTTTTGAGCTCTGCTGCTGGAATGTAATTCAAAGAAGTTATTGGGTGGGCTAGAGGCAAGGAAGTGGTCGTGGCTTGCGACGTCTTTTGGCATTTAGGCATGCGAAATGCGTTGCCCCAAATCCTTTTAACGTGGCTGCCAAGGACACACAACCAAAGACGGCGCCATATGGGCCGTGAAGTGGCAATAGATGGCCAGGATTGAGGCATGATGAAGGATAGATAGTCGGCGGCGGCGGCAAAACAAACTTTTAGCGGAAGCAGCAACGGAAATGTCAACAAAACGGCAACCGCACTGGTTGGGCCTCAATGTGAAAGGGATAGAGAGAGAGAGGCCACTCATTCATAATAATTCCCCTGTTGAAGTATTATCAAATTGCGGCAATTGATTTAACCGCCAGCGGGGGCAACAGGGCGTGCCTTAAATTGTTGTTTGTGTGTTCAAATTATCAAAAAATAATCATTTCATTTTCAACATCAAAATCAAAAACTTTTCTATTTTCTACAACAATTTGCTATTAAAATTATATATCAGGATCCATGTCTTAAAAATATAAAAAGTGAGGTTCAATATACTTTTTTTTTCTGTAATCGTACATAAGAAACTAGTTTTATAGTAGCGTAATCGATATTGTGGTGAAAGTTTCGAATTCGAAATCGAAATCATGAAACTGACACTCGTCTCACTCGATCCGTTGCCAATGGATGGATGGATTTGTGGCATTGGCCCACGCCACTTGACGCCTCTGATTTATTTCCGAGTCGAGTAATTGGAAGCGCGTTGCCACGGGCGGCTGCCTACTGTGGCTCAAATGCCAGCATAATTAGTGGCATGCTCAAAAATAGACCATAAATAAACGTCGCTAGCTGCTGCTCTCGTTCTCGAAAGGAGTACGCAGATGAAGATGGAAATGTAAATGAAAATGATGATCATGATAAAGAGAAGTTGGGAGCGTTGGTGGTGGCATCGTCCATATACCAAATTGTCTAAGGCCCTGTATAAATTACTTAAATTTGCTTCTCAGAAAATGAAGATGCTGTGTGTGTGTGCCCCACAATCAACGGGTAGCTATTTAGCTGTAGCTGTTGCTGTTGCTTGCCCGTGCGATGCGGCGAATGCGCAATTTTATTAAATTACATTCGTGTTTTGGCAAATTAATTACGAAATTATGTTGTCGTCTGTGCGCCCAACCAACTATACAGGATAACAACAACAACACAAACAACACTACGAGAAAATATTTAAGCGAATTTAAGTTCCATGCTATTAAATTTTACAAAGTGGAAAATGAATTAAATAAAAATAACAAAAATACATAAAAGTGAATTGTTGTTTTTTGTGATTTTTTTTCTATATAGAAACCGCTTAAGTTTTGCCCAGTGTAAAACGATTCTTTGAATGTGTCGCCATTGTCAGTGTTGCTCATACATTGTATTTATCTCTGACTGTCAGTCTTGGCCCTGGAGGGACACCAGGCAGGCAGGCGCTGTGGTTGCGTTACGGCTTGTTGGCTTTGCTTTTCTCGAATATTAAAAGTAATTTAGCCTCATTTTTGGCATATTTCGTTGTCTGAAACAGGACGCACAACAACAAATAGGACATAGAACAGGATCATAACCCACGCAGATTATTCAGCATTTCAATCGTCGTTGTCCTCGTCGTCCTTGTCGTTGGCCATTTTTCTAACGCATATTCAACTGGAAATCTCGGACGCCATTAATTTGACTTTATGTTCATGGCTCGCTAACCAAATTGTGTTTACAAATCATGCCAGGGTTCAAACCTTCCTTCCTTCCCTAATTAAGCGCAGAGCACAAAAAAAAAGGCATTACTCATACGACACATTAAACGCTGCCCCAAATCATTGTCAAATAAATAACGTTAATTTGTTAAATCTGGCTAAGCGGCTGCAACGATTTCAGATTTAAAAACCACATTTGCATATTTTCAACATAACAATAAGAGAACCAATGGCATGTGACGCGCACTCAACGAAGAATCGCATTTAAATCAAGTTGAGCAACAGCAGCAGCACTCACATGTTACGCTTTTTGTTCATACCTGCTGCTGCTGCTGCTTCAACATTTTGCCAAATTGCTCAACTTGCAAGTTAGATTGCCCCGCAACCCCTGCCCTGTCGCACACCCTGTCTGTTAAAACGCATGTGTACGCTTCATTTATGCATTCATCAATCAGCTAACCAAGTGTAAATTTTTGCATTTCCTGCGCGCTGAAATAAAACAGAGAATTTGAATTTTACACCAAATACCCAAAGTTAAATCAAACACTTTTCTTTCCACCCACCCCCACTCAGCCTCTCTCAGTACCCTAATGTTGCAATATAGTAGCAGAGCTCCGCTTTCCCTTCCAATCACCGCAAAGAACTGCTTTGTCTTCTGGGCTTCTTGCTGGCAGCAGCAGCAGCAGCAAACGAGAACGCCCTTCATTTATTTTATTTTGAAATATATAAATCGCACCTAAAAAGTATGCTACACTAAACTTTGATTCATGGCACAAAGTTTTCGTGCGCTTGAAAATTCGTTTTTCTTGGCCTTACGCACACACACACACAAACACTCGAACAGCAAAACACCCACACTTGCTTACAGCCGTTGCCCACAACGTTCCAGTTCAACGCTTTTTACGTGCCCAGCTGCCACGCCCCGCTAAGGTCCCTACACCTTGCAAGTTTAAATTTGGCTGCTCTGGCAAAAAAAAAAGGAAAAAAATATCCGCCCCCCCCCCCCCTCAGGAAAAGAAGAAAAAAAGATTTTTTGCAATTTTCCCTAGCGCCCATTTAGCACTTGGCCATGATACGCAGTTTCTCTTTTATTTGCTGTGAACTGAATAATAGAATCATAAACTGAAACGGGGCTTGGCCACGGGCTGAACCCAATGTGAAAATCCAAAATAAACTGTGAAACAGCTACAGCAACAGCACGTGGTCCCGCTTTGAAGTGTTTGATGAAATTTTCGACACTTAATGATAGCGCACGCAACACCACCACCCCCCTCCCCACCAGTCTGAGTCAACAATAACAACAGCAACATCTGCGCCCCGTCCAGCAACACATCATAAACGACAACGGCCATGCACCGCAAAATTGTTAACAATCGGAATGAAGCTAAAAGCTGGCGTGCTGGCCATATCGAAAAAGAAAAACTCGGCTTCCATGGCGGCCCAGGCCACCAATGTGACTGGTAATGACATCGTCGCTCCGGGCAGTTTCTGTTGCCCGTCCCGGTTATGGACTCTCGACGACGACGATGCCAACTACATAAATAGCAGCCGTGACTGTCAGGCCAGGCCAGGACAGGCCAGGCAACGTGACGGGGAGAACGAGAAAGTCGGGTAAAAAGTGGCCAACTGATGATGCAGCCAATAAAACCAACGAGCCAACCAAAATAACTGCATGCAAAGCGTTGCGACAGGCGCGAAAAATTTGCGCATAACAAGCAACCAAGTGTAAAACAATCAGTTGACCCAAACAGAACCGTAAAATACACTAGCTTTCAAATCAAATAGTTTAAATGATTTAACTTAAATATTTTTCAAAATAATTTGTGCTTAAATTCTTTATAACTTGTTTTTGAAAATATTGAAACTTTTTTTTTAAACAAAAATTTTTATTCACTTTAATAGGATTTCTGTATATAAAAATTTATTTGTACATATGAACACAAATATAAGAAACTTTAAGCTTAGAACATTTTCCGCCTAAATAAATTTTTCAAATAATTTTTTTCTCTAGTTACCCATATTAAATAAACTGATACGAATCGTATCTTAGTTTGGGTCGACTGTACTTAAAAGTTCTGCTGACGATATGTTCTTATATAGTATGTATATGGGCACAGGCAGGCCGCTTCATATAATAATATAACTTTCTAGATTTTAATGAATGCTGTTGCATCGGCCTGTTGGTCAACAGCTGCTGTTTCTGCTTTGGTTGTTTTTGGTGGCTGGTGGCAGTGCCAGCCTGTTGTTGTTTGTTGTTGTTAGTGCTCGCATTATGTTGTTAGCCGTGTTTTTGTTTTTTGAAATCCCCAATAAATGCTGGCGAGTGTGTAAAAGTTGCATTTACCAATGTCAGCTAAATGGGAAGCTATTTACAGCCCAAAAACTGAAACTCGCGAGGGTTGAAGTAGGCATAATCAACGGCAACATTAACGATATCGCCTTCAAAGTGCCGGACCCAACTTTAACCAAGCCGCATGTCAAACACGCAAACCTTTCAATGACAAAAAAATAAAAGAAACAAAAAAACCAACCCACCTCTAAAATTTAGCTTAAAGCAGGTTGCAATTGTTGGCCAGGTGATGGCATTTGGCAAACGTTTCGAGTTTGTGCTTGTTGCGTGTCCACTTTCACTTACACATCGTAAGTAAGTATGTGTGTGTGTGTGTGTGTACCGAGAAATTGCGGTTTGTTTGCTGGGTAATTACATTTTGGCATTTTCACCAGACTCTCTGTGTGTGTGTGTGTTGTGTGTGTGGGCATGTCAGCGTGATAATTATGCGACTATAATCGCACTTTTACATGCCAGCAGCAGCAGCAGCAGAGACCTGAAATCCTTACGTCTGCTGGACTCGAACTTTAAGTGTGTCCAAACAACCGTCTGGGGCACAGAGCCGAACACCGAAATGAGAAACACTTGAACCCTAAAACGAAATATGTCGAGCGTGTGTCAACAGTCAGCAGCCCCAACTAATTAACAGGCAGCAGGTGTATATATATATATATATATGGTACATTCATACAATATTAAAGGCTAGTAGTTGGCCGAGCTTAAACAAAAGCGAAAGGCATGTTTAATCATAAGAGCAAAAACAACACTAAAATTGTTGCTGCCTGGCTGCAGCCTTTGCCCAACGGCAACGGGCAACGTGCAACGTGCAACTTTGCTACTAAAACTCAGAGCAACATACAACAACAGCAAGGAATATATACATACATAAAAAAAAGGGTTAAGTAAATATTGAAGTGAATAAAAACCATGAAAAAGGAGCCAGTTGGCAAAAAAAAAAACAAAAATAATACACACACCTACATATAGTACAGTTACAATAAGAACGACGATGCACACACACACAGACAGAGAGCGAAAGAGAGAGAGAGTTAACTACTCTTTTGGCCGTGTCGCGTGAAATGGGCGAAATGGCCGGTGAGTTGAACTGGGCGTGGCTGGGCGTTACAGCCCATAGTCAGCACACACACACACACAAGCAGAGACCGCTGTTTGTAGCCCGGCTGCAGCACAGCTACCAATTAATGTCCTTGTTAGGCAGTGGCCTGTAAAATTGGCTTAAAAAATATGTAACCTTATGCGAGTGTAGCAGCTTTCGCCTACTCTCTGTCGCACTGTGTGCTTGTTGTTTGGTTTATGCGCAATTTTCTTTATTTTATGATTAAGGTTATTGAAAATCTTCTGAATTTATTTGGTAAACTCTTAAACGGTTCTTAAAAATATTCTTTTTGTTAATTGATTTTTTTTAATAGATGGATTCATAACAAGTATCACCAGTGCATTCCTCGTATAAACTTTAAAAATTTGCTGCTTTTCACAGTCATGCACAACTTTGTATATATGTCAACTCATATATGAGTGTAGGTGTGTGTGTGCTTCAACCACTACAATGCACTGGCAATGGCTACAGTTTCATTGTGGCCGAGTTGGAGTTAGTGTGTGTTGGGTGTTTGGCATTGCTTTTGGGCTTTAATTGAAGTAAAGTTCATATAGCCGGAATTTTCACTATATGTATTTTTTTTTTAACTCACTCGCTGCTGCTGCTGCTATTATTTAATTTGGCGCAGCTGGGGCGACTTTAGTATGCCATTGGTGAGGCGACTTTGACATGCCAGCACGTAAGACCTTTCAGTAAACCAGACCAGCTCTCATGCAATCGCTATGACGAAAGGCTCTATGTGGCTTGCGATACTGATTCCGCTTGCTGCGGATACGGATTCGTTTGGGCATATGGCTATGGCTCAAAGCGGTTGTACGGCACGCAAAAACAGACCGAATGTCGAATCAAAAATGCAACGTTTTTGGTGTCGGATACGAAAAGGGGAAGAGTTGGGGGAGGGCTTGAGCAGTGCAGCAACAGAAGACACATGCCAACAAACACCGCACAAAGCAAAACGGCCAGAGACATGAAACAATAACAGGAGCAAACAGGAATCTGGTCAACGTGTCTGTCTGTCTTTCTGCATTCACCAGATTGAACATTGGCAGTCAGACAAACAGAGAGCGAGAGGGAGAGAGAGAGCGAGAGCGAGAACAATAACCGCAGGACCAGAGAGCAAGAGCCAAAAACGGCCAGTGAAAGTGGGCAACATTTTGCCATCGGGCATTCTCAAAACACTGGATGGGGTTGGTATTGGGGGTGGTGAATCTAATCTGTAAGCATAAATTCCAATCATTTTGCAAATGGAATGTGCAAATGAAAACCAATAAAACCGCAAAACACAACACAGCAAATGGCAGCGCCAGCAAACAGCTCATGGCGCTACCAAAGTTGAAGACAACTCGAAACCAGGACGAGCAGCCCTCCGCATACCAGCGACAAGCTTCTGCTATGTGCGGTTTACTACAGCATCCGGGAGCAAGCGAACGGGACATCGGGTCAAGTGAATTCTTGACCAACAACATTGTAGTGTGGGTTTGGCTTTCGTTTCTCTATCTATGTTTTTCGTTCCAAAAACTAGAAACTGTCTCCGGTTGTCTACTTTTGTTTGTTCCAAGCTCCCCCAATTTCTCTCTGCTTATAAAGTAAGTTGGGGAGGCTTGAGGCAATGCCAACCATATGCCAAATCAATGTGGCTGCCAGAAAAGCATTTGGTAAACAAGCTACATGGGAATAAGGCTAAGAGCTTTTAGTCAACGTAAAAGGTGTTGATGATTTTCTAATTAAGCAGCGTCTTGCTCTGATGGGCTGGGTGTGTGTGTGTCTGTGTGTGTGTGTGTGTTCACCTAATGAATTCGAAGATTAAATCTAAGGATCGAAAGACAAACGATTTAAAGGTGAAATCAATACACCATAAATTAATTAGCTAAGGTGGCTAAAACTTATAGCTTAAAACTTGAAATAACTTGATTTTAAGGCAAAATAATTTATTCATGTTACACTAGTTATTTTCGTATATTTGATTTGTGTTATTAATTGTTTTTTCGTAAAGCTTAAATTCATTTACAATTTTAAATTATAATAAACAGGCTTACTGCAATCATACCAGTCTTACTTTTTCGGTCAATTGTTCAATTAATATTTTTTCAGTAAAGTTTTGTTACTTTGATTTTTTATGCAATACAATACAGAGATTTTTATTTGTGGTAATTGTTCTTGTATATTTTTCAAAAACTTAAACTAAACTTAAAAATACATGTGCTAAACAATTTTTATATGTAGACAATTTATTTGTTGTGTTTTGAGTGTGAAATTTCTATGGTGAGCCTGTTGGGCAAATCGATGGGATGATTCCTTTCAAGATGTCTTCAAGAGCGTTTGAGGCTACTTGCTAAAGCGTTTGGACGATTGCCAAACTTTGGTGGAAGGCCACTGAATGCCTGGTGACTAAGTCGCCCATTCCACAATATAAAGGTCTTGCTCTATTTGAGCTCTTGTCGGCATTCTTAAAGTTATTGTCTGTATGACTTTCAGCTTATTGAGGTGTGGTTTTGTATTCCAACACCGCCAGACTGCTGCAATGTCTTTATTTTTGAGTGAGAGTTTGTTCTCGCACGGTTAAAAACCAGTACTGATTTTTGATTCTTGTTATTATCGAAAGTTAGGCGCCTGTCTAAAAAATACTTCAAGATATTCATATTTTGAGTGGTGGGCACAAGTGCTCTCAAACAATACAGAGAAAACGAAAAAAAAATGTAATAGAACTGCCAAAAATAATGTTGCATTCAGCGAGAAATTCTATACAAATATTTATTGCAACTATTGCCTTATAATTCACAAGTGGTTATAACTTGTATGGTATGGTATGGGCCCTCAAACTTGAATTTTTATTTTTCCGCAACATTTTTTTTTTAAATATATTTTTATGTTTTAACACGAAAAATCAAAAATACAATTATATTTATGGCATTAGCGTCATCTAGCACCGTACTTTTATCTTAAATAATTTATTTTACATTTTGATTTAAATAAATGTACGACTTAAATTGCTATATAAACTGCCATATATTATTAGGACATGCTGAAATAGTATCCCATATGCGTTAATGTCTTCTGCTAAATCAATTCGCATTATAATTCACAAGTGGTTCTTACTCTTAAAGTATGGTATGGGCTCAAAGACGTCCTTTCATGTTTTGCCGTACAATTTTTTTTCACATTTATTTTCATATTCTAATGTGCATTGTCAAAAATACCATTATATCTATGGCGCAATACCGTTATAATGCCACACCACCACATATGTCTCAAAAAATAATGATTTTGTTTTAATTCATAAATATAAAAATTGTGGAAATTTGCCTTCACACAATTGCATTATACGAAACGCAGTCTCCGTTCCCGCACTTCGGATTAATTCAATTGTCAAATAACGATAATTTTATCCAATTGTGTTGTTAGCTAAGAAATGCTTGTTGTTTTTGGATAAAATCGAGTAAAACCCTTAACAGTGTTTACTCTGCTTCTTGTTTTTTATGTTTTGTCTGCATCGCTTAGCGTCTATCCGCTTTGGCTGAGTGACATGCATTAAGGCCTCGAAATGTAATTAATGATTTGCCTACGCCCACCAATTAAAAGTGTCAAAAGCAGCAACAGAAAACCAAAAACAGAAGCGCGGACAGAAACATTAATAGTACTATAGCTGCGCCTTCTAAAATGGTTTTTAACACCCATGGAACCCATTTTGCCGACAGATTTTTACCTCACACTTCTTACCATTTCGTGGGTACTGGGGCGGGTTAATTGAATTAATCTCGGCAGCGTTTTAATTTCAACAGTTTGCAAGTGCAAAGATGAGACGATGGGAAATTTAAAAGGCAACAAAAGGTGCTGCCTGGGGTTTAAGTGCTGGCATATTTCGAAACGAACCCTTTTTACACGTGCAATTAAAAGCCATTTTTACGAGCAATTTGCAAAATATGATGACGACGACGATGACGGAACACACTCAATGATCATCATCAACATATTTATAATTTAAGAGTTGATGATGATGACGATGAACGTTTGGCATTGTGTTCTGCTATTTAATTGTCAACCTCATCGTGTGGCAATCACAATTGAAACATCACAATTCAGAACGAAAAAAAAATGTATAAATATATTTTACGGCCAGTCCACGGAAGCTATGGAATGTAACGGAGCTCTCCTTTTTTTTTTAATGTGGATGAACGCGTTTTGTGAGCGCGAAATTCCTTTGACATGCAAAACGCTACGTGGAATGCACACACAACACTTTACTTTCTATAGATAGATAAACACAACACAACAACAAAAAATGAAAGAGTAACGGGGAATGTGATGGAAATTAAACAAAAAACTCGTAAAATACTCAACACGTTGTTGAAAGTGTCAAAAAAAAAAAGAACAAATGTCAAAACAAATTAAAATGCATATAAAATTCAAATGAGAATTAAAATACGAAACTTATTTGCCTGGAAAACAGGTACGAAAAATTAAATAAAAATCTTTCTTTTTTTTTTGGGAAAATGAGCGTTGGAGCGAATCTACAGTTGTTAGTGCGCTAATTGAATATTTACACACGTGTCCATTCTACAAGTTGGTAGTTTGGCAAGCTTTAAAAAAGAGCTCTCAGAGTTCCATGTAGTTTGCCATAGACCGACAAATCTGACTGCTGTCAGATGGTACATCGCATTCCAATTTCGAATAGCATTGAACAGCAAGCCAGTGCTAAACGGAATGCCTTTAGCTATTTTTAGCAAGCAAGAAATAGATTTGCTATTCATTTGGAGTTTAACTCTATTTAAAGGAAAGAGTTTTTTTTTTTTGTTTATCTTTTATGGGAATTTGTTTTATATCAATAATATTTTTATTTGATTTGTGTATATCGCAAAATGTTTTATAAAATGTTGGATTTTTTCTATAAAAGATATTTTACACTGAATTTTTTTTTTTGCTTAAATTTAATAACGTTTTGAGTTTCGTAATTTTATTTGAATGTTCTCTGGGCACTGACACACGAATCTGACGTCTATCAAATAAAATCAAAGAGCTAACAACACTGACACCATTGTGTGACTTGGGCCCGAGTCTCTTGCACAAAACTAACTAATCCTTTCGCTTCTATATATATATCTATTTTGTTGTTGTTGTCCAATGCCAATTCATGCGGCCAAAACGAAAATGTCATCATCAGCAGCAGAAGCCAGAAGCAGCTGCCCAGCAAAACAGCGGCAACAAGGACAATGAACATTTTTATGCTATCCTCTTCTTAAAACGCTTCGATCCATTGCAGCAGCAGCTCTTCGAATGTTGTTACACACACTAATACTAACACACATACAGACACACACACATGTAGACAGTCGTATAGTGCCACTCAACGTAACTTTTTATGTGCAACATAGCAGAATGATTGTGTTCCGTTCCAGAAATATCAGCACAACAAGCACGACAACAATAACAAAAGCAACGAAAAACTATTACAACAGCACTACCAACAACAACAACAGCTTAAGCCATTTCGCATAAAATTTCACACACCATTTTAGCCAAGTGCCACATTACCTGCACACAAGACGGGGGGGGGGACTCAACTCAACTCGACTCAAAGCGGTTTGGTTCAAGACCTTCCCTGCACTCCTCTCTCTCTCTCGCTAAAACCTACTCTGGCACTGCCGTGGGAAAAGAGTGAGTGGGGGAAGCATGTGAAATAAAATGCTGAAAAACACGAAACTGAACATAAAAATACCTTTTGACACATGCAAGCAGAGGCGGCGGCTGGCAGGCAGGAGGCGTGGTTTTGGCAGTTTACAAAAAAAAAAATAAAAAAGCAGGCAGAAAGAGCAGAGCAGGCCAAGCTTAAAATCAGCGCCAAATGCAGCAACAACAACGAAGGCTGAAATAGCGTTGGCCAAACGAGCCAACAACAAAAATCACAAATACACAAAAAAAAATCTTGAAAATTGCATTTTAAGAAGAAGTTTGTGTGGCTATAACGGAAAATCTATAAACCTACACACACAGAAGCAACTGAAGAACGAAAAAACATGGAATTGTATTTGGAATGGGATGTGGTTCACAATGGTCCACACACACACACAGTTAGCAAAAGCAAAGCATGTTGGTCCAATCCAATACAATTTTAACGATAATGTGAGCCAACCAAAATTGATACGGCCATCATCAGAGCGGAGTAGAATACTACTACTACTACCGAAATATTCGGACTTTGAGTGCAAAAACACAAATATAGCGTATACGCACATGTGTCTGATGTTGAAGTTTTTGGTTATTAATAATTAATTAGTCAACGTTATGATGATTATTTTACGAAAACATAAATTTTTCTTTTCCATTTATTTTGTCGTATGGATTCTTATTTCGCGATTTTATCCAAGTGTGATTACAAAGATATAGCATTGTCGTTCATTATCACACCACAAAAGACTTGAGTCTTAAGCCGTTTCTTAACTATATCGCTCGTTCGTAAGAACCCTTGAAACAAGTAAAGCTGGGGTCAAGCAATGCCTCTTGAAAACTTATCCCTGGGGCTGCGAATTACCCAAGTATATATCGCGACACATTGTTGCCATAACGATTTAGACTCGGCAAGTGCGATCCGACACCCAAATGCTAGACAACAACAACAAATTATGACAACAAACTGCTAACAAACAAGTGAATCACCTTTAATGCTTCCTTTTTTGCCAAAAGCGTAAGCAAGTGCCAGTGACAGAAGGCAGAAGGAGAGCCCCGCAGAGGCGTGGCACTGCTATGCTATCTTGTCATAACTTTAGTGGCTGCCTTGCAGGCGAGCAGCAGGCATTGACAAAACTGCACAGACAGCTGAGAGACAGGACTGTGAGTACTCTGTGTGTGTGAGTTACTCTATGCGGCTAAGGCTAAGCGGGTGGAAGAGAGACTAAAGACCGAGACATGCATGTCAAAGGACAGCGGCAAAAACTGTCTGTGTGTGTGTGTGTGTGTGTCTGTTGCTTAACACTTAGAAGCGGAAGTAAGCGTCGTGTTTCTGCGGTTGAGAGAATGAAGAAACAGCCAAATGGAAGAAGAAGAAGCAGTGGCAAGTTGTAGTAGTTGCAGCAGCAGCAGCAACAGAAGTTTGTTTTCCTGCAGCGCATGACTGGCATTTGTGTCTGCTAGTTTTGTACACTCAAAAAAAAAAACTATGTCTTTTTATGGTTTTTAAGTATATTTCTCAAAATATTGTTTATTCTTTTTATTAAAAAATATTTTTACTGAATAAAATTATATTTCGGCATTACAGTAAACCGTAGAAACTTTGTGTGTTTATATAAGTACAAATATTATTATTAAATCATTAAAAATGCGCACACACAATGAACAATGATGAACTTGATGTTTTTGAGTGTAATTCAACTGCAGTAACAGCAAAGCAAACAAACAAACAAATAACAACAACAAACGGCAAGTCGACAGGTGCGCAACACTAACCTAACCACGACACAAGAATATCACTTTAAAGTTTTGTGCTCTGGCTGTCGCTGTGTTTTTTGCTTTTGACATGAAATTGCATTACATTTCACATTTCACACACACAGCCAACAACAACAACAACAACGAAAACTAACCACTATTAGCTGTTTGTTGCAATGAGTTTGTGCCGGCTCAGCATTCGTTGGAATTGTCTTATTTTTGGCAAGTGTCGTTTGGTTTTTGTCGGCCCGAAAAATGAAGTGTACAAATTAGTAGTAGTTGGCCATGTCACAAACAGCAGCAACTTCACTCAAATGAAGAGCTAAAGCGCAACTCTGAAAACTGAAAAACCCTTAAGCTACTTTTCATCGATCCGCCGCCAGCAATTACGTGCAACGCTCGGCGGAAACAATTTATCAGGCTAGCCCAACATGACCAAACCTAAGTATCTAAGAAACTCTCTCTCTTGTTCTTCTTCAACCACATCTAAATGTATGCCCAAAGTGCATGCCAAGCCAATTTTGTTGAAGCCAGCAGCAAGCCAAAACACAACACAAGCCAAAAACCCAAAACAATTTGATGAATCTTGTATATACTTTCGGATAGCATTTGCTGTGGCTTAGCTTCTGGAAAATAACATGCGGCTTCGACCGATCGATTTGTTTTGGATAAACACAAATATTTTATACTAATTTCAATTGTTTTCCTCCGCCAATATTGTCACATTTTAATGGAATCATTATTAACCATTTCATTTACAATGTTATTGATAACAATGCCTAATGACTTTTCGAAATAACTAGCTTAACAAGTATGTTCTTGACAAGCCAAAAAAGCTAATGTACCTTGAAAACTGAAGCAAGTCCTTTTTAGGAACAAACAATAAGAGCCTTGAACTATGCAACACAAAACAACACTTGGCCAGTGCAATGAACTCTGCTTTCCTGCGCACAGTGAACGCCCCCACACAGCGTAAGCAACCCAAAAATGTTGGGCAAGACGAGCGAGTTTGGGGGTTTCCCGTTTGGCTTGTCGCTGGCTCGTTTTGGGCTGCCAAATCGTCACATCATTACTTATACGCGGCAAAATATAGTGTTTTGTGCCGCGGCATAGCCTAAAAACAAAGAGATACATACTTTGAAGCACAAATTGAAAACGGCTCACAAAATGCACTTAATGGATCGTTGTTGTGCTGGGCAATGTGAAACAAAATCCTAGCCTAGCCAGCCGACTGACAGCAACCGAAAATTTATAGACCAAGCGTTTGCCCAACAAAATGGGGAGAGAGAGACCATTTGCTGCATTGTCGGGATTTGCTAACTGGTTTGTGGGGGCGGGGTGGGTTAACTGAAGCAAGCCAGTGTCTGTCAGGGGCTGTCTAATCGTTTGGCTAAATTAACACGTATACGCCATGTGGCAGGCAAGGCAAAGATTTTAGTCTCTCGGTTGAGGAATGGCCGGTTTGCAGCAACAGCAGCATTTTTTTGTTATTGTTGTTACATACTTTGTTGCGCCTTTTTGCACTTGTAATGTGCACGTTTTATGGCCACAATTTCACAGTTAGCCTGGCAGCATGCAGCTCTCTCCTCTCTCTGTCTCACTCTCTCTCTCGAGGCAGTCAAGGTGCCAATATTGTTGTTAACTGCTGATAGTTGCTACCGATTGCTGAATTTGCTGTTGCCGTTGCCATTGCAGTTGCTTGGCAATGCAATGCGGCAAATGCGATTGCCATTTGCTGGTTTTCCAGCTCGTTTTGCTTTCTTAGTCGTTTCGTTGGCTTGTGCCATTTTTATTGCCAGTCAGTCGTCGGTCGGTCGGTCTGTCGGTTTGTAGAAGCAACAAACGAAATTGCAATATACGTTAAAGCGAAACACACACATTTTTAGTTTCTAATCGACGCGCGTTCATCGCATAAAAATAATGCAATAAACGATAATCCGATAATCCACACCGAGGCAGCTGCACTTTTTGGCTTTTTCGTGTATGCCTTTTGATAATGGCTTGTTTATGGTTCAGTGCTTGGCTTAAGGAGTGGTTCACAATGTTTCTCTACAAACTTTAATAGCACCTGTAGGACAACTATCTGCGAAACATTTTTTAGCTTTGATTGCGGTCTTTTGCATTTAAAGTCATATTTTCTTAATGATAAAATATTTGTAATTTTTTTTTTTTTGACTGTCATTTAAGCCAATTATTTATTCTATGTTGCCAAGTTATAACTATGAGTTTAGGTTAGGCCTTTTGCGCTATGCATCGAACTGTTATCAGTGCCTGCCTGCTTGCCTTATCAAGCGATGATAAATAAAGGTGTTCCAAAGTCTCCTTTGCTTCTTTCAAGGATGTTAGTCAAGCTTGGAATATCTTCAACAAACTTAACAAACAAGTTTTAAATGTAAAAGTCTTATTATTAAACTATATATATGTAATATTATTGGCTAAAAAAATACTTTTCTGCGAGCTGCTTTGCCTTACTACAAATAGTCGAAAAATGTCTTTAAAGTCTTGTTTTTAGTTCAGCTTCCAAAATCTCTAAGAGTATGGCATTAATGAACTCAGCTGACAGCTGTCTGCTGTAAGCAGGTAAGCAGACGAATACTGAGAAAACAGCCAAGAGACAAGTACTGCTGCTCTGCAAAATGATTAACGGTCTAGCTGATAGAGCTAAGCGAGCTGAAGACCATGAAGACAATGCCATGGGGCATTGGGGGTGCTGTTTCTTTTGTTTTTCTTATTTTTAATGCAGCCGACTTACAGCTTGTGGCCTTTTGTGTGCCACGCGCAATGTAGCAGCACAACAACAATAAAACACAACAAATAAATTTTGCGCGAAAATTTCAGCTGCTTATCAGCAAAGGCGTGGCATGTCGTGGCGCTGGTTTAGGCCAAGCATAGGCAAAGTTTTCTGTTTTGGGCGCCAAGAGATTTAATAGCAAGTTGATAAGCCGAAGAGCAGCAGCAGCGGCAGCAAAACTGACAGGACTGTACCAAAAGAGAGAGAGAGAGAGAGAAGCTCTCGGAGACTGTCGAGCTCAGTTTCCGGAACCGCTTTAAACTCGCTTACGGTAATAAAGTCAGCGAGGCGTGCCGCTATTTAAAATCTAAATAGACTCAACAAACCAACTCTTGAATTTACAACAGACAACAAGAAACCCAAAACACAATGCTGGATAACAAATGATAGAAATAATGAAAAAAAAAAAAGATGAAGAAAAAAAAGAACCGCAGCATGCATAATTTTGAATGCTTTGCGGGCAGCTGCCGGTACGGCCAAATTATGCAACATTCCTTTCGGCACACACACAGACAGAGTTGGTAGGAACCCTCATTGCCAGCCAACCCGACCCGACCCGACCGCTCATTATGATAATAATAATGCGGGGGCAGGCAATGTTGCACGAACGCACACTCACACACACACATATTGCCAACTTTTTGCTCATTGCCATTTGCATTCTCATTGCTTTCAACGGTCAAAGCCCACAGCAACAATTAAAATGTTATTAAGCGGCCAAAATTATGCAATGTGCGAAAAGCAGCTGAGCTGGCAGAAAAACTCTCCAAACTACATAATGGTTGTATAAGTTGGTTAGCCAGACCAGACCAGACCATAGACCAGCTCTTACTATAAGAGAGTACAATCTACAATAAAAGCCAAGCCCCTAATGACAATAGCCAAAACTAAAGGAATATTCATTGCCTTGCACGCAAGAAGAAAATGCATTTTTGGGCAGTGAGTTAAATTTGGTTCACACATAGAGAACTAACTAAACAAATGTATAAATACACCAGGATTATCAAAAAACATTTGCGACTAGTATAACAACTAGAGAACAATAAATAAAACAATGTGCGAAATATGTAAGAAAAAATGTTTTCTTTTACATTGTAATTAAGCTCGGCTACAAAAAGAAAAGCAGCCAAATAATAAAAATTGCTAAGAGAAAGCAAAATACATTTTTGAATACAAATAATTGTGTATTTATTTAAATCAAATATGCAAAAATATTTATGTTTTTTTATCTTATGAGTTTTGAGCTATAATAAAATGTTAGCTATTAAGCAATAATTTTTTAAACAAGTAAAATGTTTATTCACAACTTAAATTTGCTTAAAAACTATTTTTACTTTTTTTTCTCATTCAAAAATTATTTGTTTATGGAATTCTTAAAGCACAATTATCGTATGTTTGAACAACTTTCAGTATTCTCCATTAGCTGGGAGTTACTTTCACGGTCTAAGTCTTATAATTTGCAACTGGTTCTAGATTTCATAGGATGGTATACCCGGCTTAACACCAGCTAACTCTGACAATATGCTCCAGCGGTCAAATACCAAAGCTGTATCATAACAATCATAAAAGCATATTTTAAAGTATTTTTATTGTTTCTGATTGTTTTGTATAAACCAAAAATTTTTGAATTTTGAGCGAGCTATGATGTTTTATTATATTATTTTATATGTTCATTTCTTTCAAATTAAATTGCTCAATATACATTTTCAATGTCTGTAAATACTTACTTTTTTCTCATTCAAAAATTGTTTATGGAATTCTTAAAGAGCATCGATTGTACTTGTCGCAACTTTCAGTATGTGTGATTATTGAATTTTGAGCTATGCTAACATGTTTTAAATGTTAGCCATTAAGCACTATTTGTTTTTTAATTATTTTATATATTTCTCCAAAATTAAATTGCTTAAAAATAATTATCGATGTCAAAAATAATTTGCTTGTGGAATTCTTAAAGCTTAATTATCGTATGTTTGCTCAACTTTCAGTATTAACAAACTATTTTTTTTGTGTGATTATTGAATTTTGAGCTATGTTAACATGTTTTAAATGTTGCCACTATTTGTTTTTTTTAATTATTTTATACATTTCTTTAAAATTAAAAATAATTATCGATGTCAAAAATAATTAGCTTGTGGAATTCTTACAGCTAAATTATCGTATGTTTGAATAACTTTCAGTATTAACAAACTATTTTTGTTGTGTGATTGTTTTTGTCGCATTCATATATTGTGTGAAGAATGCAAACAAAAAGCTGCAAAGCAAAACTGCAACAAAAAAAAATCCCAAAATAGTTGACAAATAGTTAAACTTGTCTAAAAATTCTGCTACTTAATGAACTACTTTAAATAATTTTCCAACTGAAAATTATTTTCATTTACTAAACTTTGCCGTCGACCGAGCTACGCAATGATGCCACCCCCACCTCATTACCCAGCCCCCTCATCATGGGTTCTTTTGTAGCCGCCAACCGTTTCAGTGGCAACTTTCGCATCGTTAACAATTTGGCAAAGATTTAAAAATGTCGTCAGCGGGTTGCGGATTGCTGAAGCACAGAGAAAGCAAAAGACTTCCAAATAAAAATATCACTTTACTTCTACTGTGTTGTCGTTTCTGCCAAGGATGGGGTAATTTATCAAGACAAAAACCAGAGCAGCGTCGACAAAGAGATAAAGAGAGAGAGAGAGAGATGAAGAGATGGAGAGATGGCAGCAGCAGATAAAGCAAAGCATTCGTATAAGGTGTGGGCGTTGTTGTCGATGCGGATGCGGATGGAAAGTGCGGGGGGAGGAGGCGGCTAGAAGATAGCAACTTTGGCGAGCTCTCTCTTCTTTGGTTACTTTCTTAATTTCATTTGTGGAGCAGGCGGCAGTCGACAACTTTGCTGCTGTTGCTGTTGCTTCTGTTTGTGCTGCCTTTGCTGTTTTGTTTTTCAATTTCGCCAGGCGAAACTTTACCAAAAACATCTCAAAAGCGACTACAACAACAACAACAACAAAGACGTGCAAAGTTTCTATTAAAACGGATTTAATTATGTAATGGAATCATGATAAATTTCGCGCATCGTGAAAAGTGTTGGCCAAGAAGAAGGCTAGGCAGCCTTCGTAGTAGTACCTGCCTGACACAAAGGCCGAGACGACAACAACAACAACAACGCAACCAGAACCAAAAAATACAACAAAAAAAAATTAACAAAAGCTGTAACATTTAACCGGTAGCAAGCAACCCTAACCACTTTAAAAAACTCAAAAAAAAAAAAGTAAAAAAGGTTGAAGAAGGGTAGAAATGAACAGATGGATGGATAGACAGACACAGCGGTAAGAAGAGAAGGTGGATAAAAGTGGCAGCAAGTCCTTTAAACAGCTTATGATACATGCTCTTTGAGTTGGGATTCTTAACTGACTGATTCAAGTGGTAATAATTAGTGATGATTGCTTGCTACATTTTATTGTTAATAAATTACACGAAGCAAATGAACAAATTAAACAAAGAACAACAATGAACAACTAATGGAGCTGTGATTTATTTACTTATGCGTGTGCATCAGACGATTCTTAATTAAAATTTAAATCGGATTCGATTACAAGTGCACACAATGACAAATAAATTACATGCACACACACACACACACACAAGAGCCATACTCAAAGTTTGCTCAATATTAATTGTAAATACCAAAATGAACATAATGAAGCTTCAAACCATGAACAATATAAGCCTCACCAATGCAAATCGGCTCAGTTTTGTTAAATGGCTGAAGAACGTTCTTTAAAATGCAAAGTTTATCAAGAATGGAAACTGGCAAGTCTCCGAATTTTGTTTTTCTAAATGTTTACAATATTTTCCTTTGAGCAGCTTTTTATTACTTTTAAATGTCAACATCAAAATAATTTTAACGGAAGATCGAACGCATAAAACTTTTAACCGCCTTAAGTAACTCTTCGCTTAAGTTTACTTTAAGAAAAAGATAGCCATTTGTCAAAGCAGACTTAACTTTCAATTAAAATCGCATTATCTACCATACCATATATGGTTTTGGTATGGCTGTGTGTGTGTGGCCGCATGTCAAGATTTCCCCTTTCAACTTTCGCACCTTGCCCCGCTCCTTGGATGCTGGTTACTCGCTGACAACTCACTTAAACTGCAATAAATAACGCAAACAAAAAAGGTATGAAAACAAAAAAAAACATAGATGCGCCGGCGACACACCTGACAACACCTCAGGGTTCTCGTCCTGGCTGGCTGGGATTCAGTTCGTTGGTTGCTGCATCACTGATAAGGCTCGGGCCCAAAGTGTCGAGCGGATTGGCAATCTCGCCGCCCATCGCAAATCCCAAACAAAACGCAACGAGCATTAAAGTAAAATTAATTCCCTTTCTTGCTTGCGTTTGTGGCAAATGGGAAAACGATTGACTATTAAAAGGGATAAGGCATAATATTTTTCGCATTTGTGAATGGCAGAACGGCGCCCAGCTCGTCTCGTCACGTAAATGTAAGAAAAATAGTTTACGATCCACACTTATCTCTGGCAGCCAATAATGTTGTTGCCTTTAAAAATGACAAAGCTGCCGCCGATGCCACCGCCACAGCCACAGCCGCAACAATGACAGCAACAAGGAAACACATAACAAAAAGGAAAGCAACAACAACATAAGGATTAAATATATGTAAAAATAAGGTTTATTCTTCGTATTGGCTTGGGTAGCGATGTAAAACCGTTTGTTGTTGTTATTTTTAATGTGGCGCTTGGCAATTAAACGTTGAAGCTAAAGTTCCCCCATCAAATGGCCGGGCGAATGTTACATGAATAATTTCTCTCTGACCAAGCAGGCAGTAAAGCAGGCCTGAGCCAAGAACTTTTTGACTTTGGTTTCTGCGGCTTTATGTTGTAGTCTCACACACACACACACAAACAAACACTCATGTATAGAAGATTATGGCGCATTTAGTGGGCAATTATCGCCTGCAGCGCCCATAATTATCATGCAGAGAATCGTCCTAAGTTGCTGCACTCGCATTTCATATTCAAAGCTGTCCCTGGGCGCCCCAGGGGTTCAATGCCAGTCAGTACTTACTATATATAGTCCATGGCTACCACATCGTCGTCGCCGTATCGTTTTTGCCATGTTATCTCTGTCTACACATGAGCGGCATACACAAAAGGCAACGTCGACGACGACGGCGACGACGATGGGAAAACATACATAAATATAACACAGATGTCCCGGCACAGATGAGTTTAGGATGAGCCCTCCTCGACATGCACAATGGACTAAACAGAGCTTAGAGTGTGTGTGTGTGTCAGTGTGTGTGTGTGTGGGTGGTGCCTGACACAGACTATGACGAGCGACTGCCACTAAAAATAATAATAAACGTAAATTTCTCTAATTTACACACATACACTGAAACATAGAGACACAGTATGAAGCACACTCTACAAATTGTGAAGTTTCTTTGCAGCAGAACGAATTTGTTTTACTCTATGAATTAAAAAATAATACTTTACAAGTTTTTCTTTATTGTTTTTCTTATGAAAATAAAATTTATCAGCATTTTTCTTCAACTTAATAAATGTTTGTGGAAAAACATTAAACAGTAGCCTCATTGTTTTATAGTTGAAGCCATTGAAATGATCAAATACTCAAATATTCTTAGCTTAATTAACGTTTCTTTGTTTTAACGTTTTTACCTTCAGCATTTAGCTAATTGCTTGCTATCTGACGAGCATAATTGTCTTTATATATATGTAGTATATCATGCTAATGGTTTTTTCACCAACCTTGACCAAACCAAACCCCTTCACAATGCCAATTCACATAGTCACAAAATACCCTTTCCTTTGACAATCTCATTGCCAACTCCCATGCTGCAAATAAACAACAAAGTCACTGAAATTTAATTTTCAAGCACCAACAACAAAAAACAAAAACAACAACGGCAACAAGAATGGCATTTTGGCAACATGTTCATGTTGCTGCTCTCAGCTACATGACAGCAACAGTCGCTACCCCCAACAACAACAACAACAACAACAAAGCTATGCTGCAGTAGCCGAAAAGTTGCCTTATCACTTGGGCGCATTTACATAAAAAAACCACAAATAAAAGTTGCCAACTAACGCAGAGCAAGTAGAACTGAGCTAAAGAAAATAAGTGTGTATGTATGTGTGTGTGTGTGTGTGTGTGTGTGTGTGTGAGTAGCGTCATCGACTGCTCTCTCTCTCTCTCTCTCTCTCGCCTCTTGGTTTGTCATGAGTCGCTTATAAAATAGGAGAGAAAATTGGGGGACGGCAGGCAACTCGCTGCTTAAGCATTAAAAACTTTTCACATTAAAGCACATTACAACAACATATCTCGTAGAAAGCTGGAACAAAAAAACATACACACACATACATACGCATACACTAACACACACACACGCATGCAACACATTTAGATAATATGCTACAACTGCTGTGCCGCAAACAAATGACAATGCGAGGTTATACTACGAATTGGGCTAGAGCAGGATGGGTTCGACTCATGCGAGCTGTAAAAAGCTTTGGCAACAACAATGTCGCGCTGCCTTACACTAGCACAAACGCCCCGTTTACCACCCACAATGCCGGCGATGTCTGTCAAAAACTTTTATTTTATTTTTTGTTAAGCACATTTGCGCACTTTGCTTACTTATAGCATACTTTTAAGCGCAAAAGCGCATTAGCCAGCCAATGCATGAAATTAAATTACATATTGTACTCGTTGATGACCAAACCGGTTTTGGTTCGTACCGCAAAGTGAAACAGCCCATTCACCTCCCCCCTGCTCGCCCTTTTAGTATGCAGAAGTACGCACAAAATGGCCGCCATATTCATTAGACAGCATAATTGGATGATTTCAAAAGAGTTTTTGATCAAAAAAAAAAAATGATCAAAAACTTATAAAGCACTTCAAAACTCTACAATAAAACCAAGTAGAATTTTAAAGATTTTTTTAATATTTTAAAAAAAAATTTTAATGTTAGTTTTAAGTTCAAAAGTATTGCTCTAAATAGTATTGAATTAAATAACTATCATTACCAAACGTTGCACTTATACAACAATAGTTTCAACTGCAACAATTGCTAGTTCCTTGTACAAATTGTTGTAATGACCCAAAGGAAAAAAAAAAATCGACAGCGGATGCGTTGACAGCCCTGAACAAGGATGTTGGCACCCTCTGCGCTCTCTCCGCAGCTGTGAACGCTCACGAAAAACTTGTTATGTCGTTAAGTGTGAAACTTATTTCGCACATGATGGAAAAGTGCCACCAAGTCTCCTCCCCCCCCCCCCCCCTTCGCCTTTTCGCACAAAATTGCAAAAGAAATCAGCAACAAAAGTTTTGCAGTTTTTGTTTCTCAAAAAATCAAAATAGCTAAAAAGTAGCGACAAGTGTTAAGAACGTGATGCGGGGGGGCGGGAGGGGTATAACCTGGCACAAAACTTTGTCTCTGTCCAGCCAAAAAAAAAAAAAGGACACATAACAAGAACAACAACAACAACAACAAAAAGAAGAAGAATAAGCCAAGCGTCAATGACGCCAAAACAAGGCGACAAAGTGCGCGGCCAATCTTAAAATAAACTGCAGCTGCGCGTAAAAAGTGACAAGTTTTTTATTTCGTTTCGAAAAAAAAAAAAAAAGATGACAATGATGCCAAGACTGGCAAGGTTCTTCTTCTTCTTCTTGGAAACATGTGTCCCTTTACTTATTGGCAAGTTGGGCGACGGACGACATTGGACATTGAGGCACGTGACACATTTGGCAACAGCCAACAACGATTTTTGGCTTTAAGTAAACAAGAAACAGAACTTCAAAGCAGAACGAAAAGTTATACAGAGCTGTGAATTGTGATGACAGCTAGTAGCTATGTATGTGGTTTCCGTTTTGTTCAGAGTGAGTTTTGGGTGCGTGATGTGCTCAAAACTAAATCAAAACATAGTTCATAAATATTTGGAACAAACTAACTAAATTGTTGTCACTGTTTTGTTGTAAAATAAAATGTTTCGATTTTAAATCGTTAATAATTAACGTCAACTCGAATTTGGTTCAAACTAAACTAAACAAAAGTAGACAGAAAATTAATCAAACTATAATCGTTAGTTTAATCCATGCAATGTTATAAAAAGGATTAATTTAAAGCCGACAACAAACAGAATAGTTAATATATAATTTATATAAATTTATTGAAAACAGCAAATGCTTTTTATTCGACAGTTGAAATCGATAAATGGAAGCCAACTTTGTGGTTTTTTATATAAGATTTATTAATAAGGCAAAGCTTGAAGAAAAAAACTTTGAAACGCAAAGTTTTCATCAAAGAAAATGCTCAAATTCATTTGCACTTTACTACTTCTTCGAATGTGTGTGTGTGAATGCTGTAACTTTTGATTCAAAAACTCAATGCAGGTTTTCTTTTCTTCATTTTTTTTTTGGTTTTTTGGTTTTGGTGGTTGAATGCAAATGCTTGGCAAATTTATTGGCGGTTCACAAAACTCTCAACGCAATCAGAAAGAGCAAAAGTGCTAGCCAAGAATAAAAAACCCGACGCGAGAAAATGTAACAAAAATCCAACGGCAACAACAACAAACTGAAAAGAAAATTACAATTGAAAAGTTTTGCAATACGCGCTGCACTTGGGCTGCACTGCACTGCACAGTTTCCATATCAAACTTTGGCTATTGTACTACCATTTTCATGTGCCTTTCGGTCTTTGTCTTTTGCCTTTGCTGAACTGATAACGCTTTGCTTTTATGGTGAGGGGAGTAAGGGCGTCGTCGTCGTCATCCAAATGCACTTTTCAGAGTTATCAAAGAGTTTAAATTGCATTGCCCAAGCTCGATGCGTCCAAAGAGACACAAAGAAAGAGAAATAGGATGACAAAGGACGCGTTTAGGGGGGCTATATTGAGTGCACACACAGGCGCAACTCTAAGGCAACAATTTCAAGCGCATTATCTAAAGACGAGGAGGGAGAGAGTGGAGAGAGGAAGAAGGAGCGCGGCAAAAGACAAAAGTCAAACTTGGGCCATGTTTTTGCCTCCTCTCTCTCTCTCTCTCTCTCTCTATGCAGGACTAAAAACCCAAAGCTTTGCTGCGTCTGTTTATCTTGTAAGGTAAATCATTCGAGACTGAAAGTCAAACAGCAGCAATGTTCGAAATACAAGCTGTGAATACACTGAACAAAATGCAATATGTTGCACGCCAAAGTATTAAAATGAAGAACTTTTATAAGATAAGTTTATGATTTGTTTATAATTTCTTGTTATATATAAGAAACTATCGCAATACTTTTCTTCGAGTGTATGTTGGAAAACTTTTCAAAGTAGTTGAGACGACAAAGCCGGGAATTGAATTTAAACAATAGCCGCTGTCACGGGACACAAAACTCAAACTGCGAAACCTTCGACGGCACCTGTATTGGCTTTTGGCGAATCCTTGCCGCAATGCGTCGACTCCTTGGCGACGATATCCCTGCCAGCAGCCTGCCAAATTAGTCGCATATTAAAAATTGTTTGGCCAAACAATGACGAGCTCTGTGCATCAGGAATAAAAGGAAGCTGTTGGAAGCTGTGTTGGCCAGCTTTTCTTATCTGTGTATACCCGCTACTACCCCCTTTGGCGTTTGGTCGGTCGGCGGTCGGACCGCTGCCAATCTAGGGCAAAAGTTTTAGCCCCCCGAAACGAGTTGCTTTTGGTATTGCTGTTATTGCTGCGCTCTGGCTCAGCAAATGAGAAAAGTTTAAATGACGCTGCAGTTTGCAAATGCCAAGCAGTTAAAAATGAGAATATCTATATGGCAAAAGTATAGTTGCAACTAGCAAAGAAGCTGCTGCCGCTGCTCGTGCCCCATTTGTTATCAGGCAAGCCAAGAAGAAGAAGAAGAAGAAGTAGAGAGAGAGAGCTTAGCACTAAAGTGTTGTTGTCTGCATTGAAGGTCAAAATGGTGCAGCGCGTCGAGCAGTTAGCAGCTGGTAAGTAATGATACTCTCTCTCTCTCTCTCTCCGCTATGGTGTCAAACACGGTAACAAAAACGAAGGGAAGTGCGAACATGTGTTTAGTTAACAGTGAGGGGTGTTGGGGGTTGTAGGGTGACATTATTATTTGGTTGAGTGCTCCAAATAAGTTTAACAAACATTTGCTTAAGGCAACCATAGATCAAGTTACATAAAGACGGGTTTCCAGGGGCCTCTACATTAAGAAAATCGGTTCCCCTGATTATCGGTTCCCCCTTATCAAGGAAACAGTAAAAACTCAAAGGTCGAGATAATCAAAATATAAAATCATTTTCAATAAAATTCTTTATAATTTATAACAAGCAAATTATCTAAAAAAGGAAGCTGCATACTTCCTGATACTTGGAAAAGTCGTAAGACAAACTCTGTCAAAGGTTTTCAAGGACTTCAATCAGACGACAAACTCGTATTGAAACAAGTTTAACTTTATTCAGTTATTCATACTAAGCTTTATATCAAGTTTATTCTGAGTGAGAAATAATGTTGGTTCCGTGTGCAGCATTCGTTCATTCAAGGTTCTGCTATTAGTTTACAGTTAATGTTGCCTTTACATTTAGCTTCTCCCTGCTTCATATTCTCTCTCTCTCTCTCTGCCAACTGAGCGCTAATCAAAGCACACGTACTCATAGCACTCTCATTTGCTTTTGCTTTCGCTCTCTCTCACTCTTTGCGCTCATCTATTCATCCATAACTGGCATTAAAACGCAATCAGTGTTTAGCAGTGCTTATTTGTTGTTGTTGTTGCTGTTGCTGTTTTCTTGTTGCTTACAACAAAATCACATCAACTTTGCTGTGTTTGCTCAATTGCTTCTTCGTTCGTTTCAAAACGTTCCACGTTTCACTTCGTTCTCCTAACTTTTTCATTAAATATATTTCAATACACACACACACACACACAGAATTGCTGTTACTCGCGCAAACTGACGAATTTTTTTCTGTCCACTTGACCAATTCATTTTGCGCACTTCACACAGCAATCCCCCGCTACCCCCCCCCCCGCGGTCTCACCCATTGCCCACTTAGAAATCAGATTATGTTTTCCTTTTCGCACCAACTTTCAGTTGATTTAGCCGCGCAGTTGACTCAACTGCTCAACTGATTGGCAATAGGACTGAGAGAAAGTTCGAGCGGGGGCCGAAAAGACAAACTTTTTTTTTATTTTTGGCCGAATGTTAAATGAAATTTTGTTGTATCTCGGCCAAGGAGGCTCCTATGTCAAGGTGATTGTTTTGGAAACCTCAAACGCTTCTCGAATTCGACTCGCAACTCGAATTTCATTTGGTATTCGGCTTAACAGTTCTCTCTCTCTCTCCCTTTCTCTCTTTTTCTTTAGTACATTTTTACGGTCAATTGGCGTTTGTTTGAAAACTGGTCCGATCCACCCACCCACCCACCTATCTATCCATCTATCTATCTATCTTTCTGTCTATTTGTTTGTTTGTCCAACAACTGAAAGTTGCGCCGCCTGGCGACGTCCGGCAACTTTTGACCGTTGCGGCAAGAAAAAAAAAACATTGAAAAGTTTTTAATTTTATTTATTGAAAAGTTTGTGCTGTTATTTATTTGGCAGCCGTGTTGAAAATATGACCAGAAAACGAGTCTAGTTTTAAAGCCGCCGCCGATGTTGACTTAAAGCCATTTCTCACCCTTTTTTTGGCACTCGGCTTCATTAAAAACTCATTGCCACTTGCAACTTTCTTAACGGCGGGCGGCGGGCGGCAGGCAGTTGCTATCATTACAGTCTTGGTTGTCGTCGTCAACGGCTGCTGCGACTGTGACAGTTTAAAGTTTAGAGTTAACACAGTTTACACTTTTACACAGTTAAGAAGAGGCAAATGATGCTGGGCCCTCCCCCAAAAAATTTGTTAAAATGCCAGGCTCGACCGAAAAACTTTTCTCTCTCGAGCACATTTAAAAATAGCTTAAGACATGGACACGCTGCCACAACAACAGCAACAACAACAACACAAAACAAAACAAACTATGTGCAACAACTGTGGCCGAAACGAAAGAAAAAACCACACTGCCGAGTATCATAAATTATGGTTAGTTAAAAAGTTGATAAAGCATCTTTCGCCCTCTCTCTCTCTGTCTCTCTCTTTCGAGCAGCAAAACAAATCGATATCAAGTTGTGTCGCAAACAGCATCTAATTAACACAAACACAACAAACAAACATTCCTTGCATTCCGTTTGAAGCTAAGCTTCAATTTATTTAACAAACATTTTTCGATTTTGGAATTTCTTCTGTTGTTTATTAGTCAGTCTATTAAATTGCCTGTCTCTGATAATTCTAATTGATTTAAAGTCTTCAATGTCTTCAATGTTAAATTCAACAATTCGAAATGCATTAACTGCGAATACCCTGTACATTAACAGTTAGATCCGCTAACGGGGTGTTTCCAGCACATAAGTTGTGCACTGCTTGCTTGCACTGCTTTGTTGAGCAAGTTTTTCAATGCAAAGCTTAACTTATTATTATTATTATTTAACTTGCCCGAGCTAACAAAATGCTCAAAAGTGCCAAAACGACAAAAGGAAAATGGAGCTACTATTTCTTCAGAGTAAAAATTTTACATTTTTAATTGCTTGTTGCGTTTATTATTGTTTGTCAACGTTGCTGTTGCTGTTGTTGTTGGTTTATGATTCTCACTCTCTTTGAATTTTTTGTTGTTGCTAATCTAATTTACTGCCTCTGTGTGTGTGTGTGTGTTCGTTTCGTTCCCGTTGGCCTTTTGCATTATGATGAGGAGGCGCATTCTAATTAACTTTTGTTTTAGTAAGTTGAAAGCAACTTGAGAGACGACAGTTTTGTTGTTGTTGTTGTTGTTGTTTCGGGAGCCTCTGCCTTTTGCATGCCACACACACACACACACATACCCAAAGCACTTTGCTCAACGCTTCTACTAGCAGATACAAAGCGAATAAAAGAGAAAAAAAATTATATGCATACTTATTTATGAACTTCTGTGCCTTGTGCCCCCAGCCCGGGCTAAATTAACATTGACAATAGCAGAAAAGAACAAAAAAAAATAAATAAATATGTATATTAAAAGTCCCTTTGTTGTTGGCCGTGCAATTAAATTGCTTTTATGTGTACATGTGTGTGTGCTGTTGTTGTTGTTGTTGTACAGCACCCGCTTTTGTTTGACTTTGCGCTTATTTGACATTTGTATTTTGCTTTTTTTTTGTTTTAATTCAACATTGTTTGCACATAATTTTTGGGGAAACATGCGTCGGAAAAGCAAACAAATGCATGAATCAACCGCACACTGAACAAATGACAATGAATAAATGAGTGAATTGTTTCAAATTATACATATATACATATATATAGAAAAGAACCAAAACAAAATGGACAAACTGACTGAATGACTGACTGACAGACAACGCAGATGACATTTCCATTTCCATTTCGATTTTGATTTGATTGTTTGACTTTTTAGCTTTGAGGCTATTGAGGTTTGATTTGATTGATTATTTAGATGTCAGTGCACAAAATAAAAAACTTCGAAAAACAAAATAAATAAGCTAAGAAATTGGAAATATGTACATCGTATACGTATTTTTTGCAGTGTGTTGTGTTACTATGTAATTAATTACATTTTTAAATTATTTGTGCACATTTTTAATAGTTTTTGTCAAATAAAATATCAGTCAGAAAAAAATAGTAGTAAAAGAAAAACTTCATTTAAATATCAATTAAATCAATTATTAAGCCAATTTTTGTTTATTTATGATAAATTGATGTAAACAAATATTAAATAAAAGTTTTGTAATTAAATGTAACAAACAAAACATTTTTTTACAAGCATTGTTAGATTGAATATCTAACAAAAAAATTAGAAAAAACTACATATTAAAATTAATTATTATATGCATGTGCGTAATTTTAAATGATTTTTCATGTAAAAAGTTAATTTTAAAACATTTATAATTGTTAGTTGAAGGTAAAAAGTCCCAAGACCAACCTAAACTAAAGGTTATAATACTCATTTCTATCTTTAAAAGTGTTTCTCATACTTTGGCTAAGTCGATTGACACTTGAAGAAAATTGAATTGTTTTCAAAACAATTTCGCCTTCGTCTTGATTTTTGTTGCAAAACTCGGTCAAGGTGTTGTTATTTGAAGTGTTTGGAAACAAAGAAACTTCAGCTGGGCAATCAAAGTATTTTCACAAGATTCAAAGTCAAAAGTTTCAAATATTTCCACTTTGATTCGTGCACAAATAAACCATAAACAAATTAGAAATTAATAACATACTTTGCTGCTTAGTGGCAGGACAAACAGAAATAAAGGAAGATTCAAGTTGGAGAAGGAGAAGGAGAAAGCGTAGAACGAAATGCGGTATAAATTTACATATTTTATTGAAAATTGAACAGCAGCAGCAAGGAACCAGCGATATCTGTTGCGACAGCACGAAATAACAACGAACAACGAACTGTAAAGCAAAAATAACAAAGTTAACAAAATCCAGAAGCAAAACCAACCCAAACGAATCCAGCAACAACACAAAATTCGTGCAACTTTTACGAGTAATACGAAAAATGGAAAAAAGTAAAAAAGCTAAAAAAAAATAACATTGCATAGAAAAGAATAATAACAAAAGCTAAAGCGCGAAGCATGGGCATGAGATACTACTCGATCCTGGAATGAAAAAAATGGGGAGAACAAAACTCTAAACTTCTAGTATACCTAAACCCATTCCATTCCATTCCTTTCCACCTGCCTTCATATGAAAACAAAAAAAAAAAAAACTCCCAGCTAGATGAAAATATGACAGTAAGTTATATGCTAAGCCCCCCAAACAAAGAAATGGAACAAACAAAACAAAACAAAACAAAACAAAGAGAAAAGAAAACATTGCAATTTGTAGTGCTACAAGGTGGGTGGGTTGTCGAGTGGGGGGGAGGGAGTTGAGGGGCAGCTTACACGAAGATTCATTTCAAATCAATACACATAAAGAATAAAGGTAGCAAAAAAGCCATTGAACAAATACAATGTGATAGAAAATCCGGTTTGCTGTATGTGTGTGTGCAGGTGTGTGTGTGTGTGTGTGTGATGGTGTTGCAACTACATCCACATCCGCATTGGCATAATTTAGCGCCGCTTGTCAATGCATCTGGGCCAATTGCAGATATACTCATACTATATATACATATATATAAAGTAGTTGCAACAACAACAAGCTGGTAGCCAAGCATAAGCTTGTAAGATTTATTTCCCAGATCCAATCATGTAAAATATCATCGGGCACATCATAAAAAAGAAGAAGAAAGTAAACTCGACTTTCTCTCGGATTTAATTTAAAACCAAAGCTGATTTTAATGGATTTCTTTCAACACAAATGGGATGCACTTCAAGTTTCTGATGAGATTTCTTCGTAATGTATAGTATTAATAACCATTATTGCTTAAACCATATAAGTTTGTATTCCATTACTAGTAGAATTGCCTTTGTAGTTTATCAAGTTTTGGCAGTATAATTTGCGTTTTCATTAAGTTTTTCGCGATTCAGAGAATCGGGTTTGACCTCAACTAAAAAATAAAATATATTAACAATTTGTGGTGCACTATATATAAACTTACCCCTACTATATAACCAAAGAAAAAGCTAAAATATTGTTTAAAATTCCACAAAAAAATTTAATTTAATTGTAATTTTATTTTTCTTCAAACAAATTTCGTAAAGGCTATCTGTTACCTTTTATCATGCTTATCGTTTAAGTTTCCACTATTCTCTGATATGAGATACATAATATATTTCTTCACTTCTATTCACAAATCTCTCTAGAGCGAATTCTCATTTAATTGGCTTAATTTTTTGCTTGCCACAAAACACTCAAGCCACTTATGTTGCATACCTTTCAGTCAGGCTGTCAATTTTTAAAGCAGCTGTAAAATCTCAGGACGAGTTTAATGAAAAGTCCGACACACACACACGCACACACACTCGGAGCGAATCATTCAAAATTGTATAGACAACGCACACGTGCAATGTGCCTGCCCCTCTTGCCTCTTCTGTAAAAAGCGAAAAAGAGAAAATGTTGCCATAAGAACGAATAGCGTTAAAAATGCAGCGTACGTGTAAATTTACCGCAAGTAGATGACGTAGCGACGCAGACAGCAAATGCATAAAGAAGAAGACGACTGTTTTTGGATCGATGTGCGCACGAGGGGTGGGGTGGGGAGGGGATTTATCCATTCTTTGACTGCCTGCCAGAGTAAGTCAAAATAAGTAAAGGAAAAAGAAAAAAAACCTTGGCTCAAAGTTTTCAATGCGCTGCGCTGTGAAAACAAAAGATTTTTTATTGAATTCTGAACGAGACAAAACCAACCCTCCCCCAAACCCACATGCCACACACATATTTTGTTGCCCCTTGTGTTGTGTGTGAGTGAAAAAGCCACGCTGCTGTCACGCTGCATTTGCTGCACACACACACACACACACACACACACACATACAGGTGTAGAAGCGAATGCATGCAGCATTTGATTTTGCTCAGATGCACGTACTTTGAGTTTCCAGCTCAAGCTCAAGCTTATTCTTAGTCCCCCCTAGCCCCTACCACTGTGAAGGGGATTTGTGCGATCAAAGTTTACCGGATTTTGGGGTAACGCGTACAATTTTTAAAGCTTGTCAAAAACGTAACCATAAATAAACGACGGTTGAGTTGAGGTTTGTTTTTTTTCCTCACTAAAGGGACTCGAGCTTTATGCAACGATAAGCAGCATGAGCATCAGGTAAATAACACATTTAACGGTAATGACAGCTGCTGCTGCAGTTCCATTCAACATCAAATGTCTTTCAACTGTCAAAATGGGGCAGCAATGAGCTGTCATTGCCGCTGCTGCACTAAACACTTCAAACGCACTTAAAATGCCAGCTGCTTGGCGCTAAAAGACACTTTCACATCTTTCCCCAAATGTCTTTTGACAGCAGTTTTGCACCCATTTGCAATTTAACAAAGAACTTCAAAATAAATGTTATCTTCGCATTTTCAAGCAAACTGAGTTTTGTTAATATAATTTTGTTAGTTTCAATCAGTTTTTGGTCATTTTCAATGGATTCTACTGACAAATCCATAACAATCCACTCCAGTCGCTAAAACCCCAACTATATCTCATCAGACATGAATCTCTTTTACTGATTCTGTCATTGCATTAATGCATTTGGGTCTAGGGCCTAGACTGCTTTGCATTTCGAGTTGATTTTGACTTAAAAAATCATTGAAGTTGTCATTCAAGTCTGCAGCATTTCGATTATGATGGAAAAAACAAGAAGTCAGTGCGACTCAATATGGCTAAAAGCCCCAAAGGAACACAGCCTTGGTATATTAGGCTAATTGCTGGCCAGATGTCGTCCACTGAATGTTGATGTTGAAGCGGCTTCCAATGTCCGTCCGTCCACCCATCTCTACCTTTGCCAGCCTTGCCTGTCAATGCTATTTTGGACAAGTTTAATCAACGTTTTGGCCAATTCTTTGTTTTGGCTTTTGCTGCATTCAAATTAATTCAGCAAATTCAATAAAAACAAGCATCAAAACATGGCAAAAAACGAACTTTCTTCCGCCCTCTGCCTCTTCTGTCTCAATGCAATCAAAAGAGCGCACAAATAAATCACCCAAAAGCTAAAAAAAAAAACAACAAACTAAAAAACCCAAAAGTGGAGACAGCCAAACAAGGGGGGTTTTTGGTTTGGGTTGGTTCTGGGTTCTGAATAGCGGGGCCAAAATGTCAATGCAAATTTAATGGCTGACAATTTATATGCATGCCAAGTGACTTTTGGCCAACTAAACTGAACTTTTCGCTTGTGTGTGTGTTTGTGTTTGTGTTTGTATTGGTGTCTGTGTGTCTGTGTGCAAAAGGTTGCAAGCACACGGCAAAAGTTCCAAGGTGCCAAGTGGCTGTCAAACTTTTGCCTAGCAAATCGAATCGAGCCGAATGGAATGGAATGAAATGGAACGGAAATTGGTGGAGTTCTCTGCCATGTGCCGCGTGACACATAAATTAAACCAACGCATTGGCCCAGACCTATAACAAACCTACCCTACCCCACCTTTCTCCAACTTGGCCGCAACACTGTGTGCATGTTAACATTAACGGGTTATTTACGCCATGCTCAACATTTAAAATGCATTTCCGTTGGCACTCAGCGCCACCAAAAAGAAGTCCTCCTCTCTCTCTTTCTGCCTGTGCAAAGGTAAATTGCTTTAAAGCGTGTATTTATAACGGCTCGCAGGAACTTTATGGACAGCCCAATACAGCCAAAAGAACACACACAGGAGCATAAATATCAAAACCGCCTGACGACAGCCATCCAAATGTTAAGTTATAAATAAACTACAAATGTACTTGGGGGGCGGTGGGGAGGCGAAAAGTTTAACGACAAAAGAAAATTTGTTGCTTTTTGAGGTGTTTGCGCAAAGTTGAAAAGTTCTCTCTGTCTATATGTGTGTGTGTGTGTTAGTGACACGCGATGAACTCGAAAGGATCAACACATGTAAATAAATAAATATATTGTACAATGTTGTATTTATTTATAAGCAATTGTCACAAGTTTGATGGCAGCATTGACTCTGGAACTCTCAAAACTTCAACTTATAAAAGAACCTTACAAATAGTTGTCAATGGGCACGAGACATATGGCCATAAAATGGCATCAAATTGAGTTACTTAAACGGAACATTAAAGACCTTAAGTCATTGGCCTTTTTCCCCTTCTATTTTACAAAACTTTCAATTAACTTTATGCCTTACTCTGTTTATCATTTGAATGAATTTGTGGCACGCTCTATTTAGTCGATCTGTTGAAACAAAAACAACGACAACAACAACATCAAATCTCGTAACACACAAAGTCGCTTTGTTGACTGACCAACAACAACAACAACAACGAATGCAAACCGCAAGAAGTTGGCCTTTTTTTTGTGTGTGTATTTGTTGAACATTTCTTTTGGTGCGCGAGAGCTAGAAAACAACGTTATGCACTTCAAAAAAAAACAAAAAAAAAAACGAAAAAAATAGCAAGAAAAAGAAATGTTGCCAAATCAGCCGCAGCGTCGCAATAACTGTGCTCTATTGAGGCGTGGCCGCAGGCAAAAACCAACAAAACTGCCATACACCATACACATAAAAAGCATTGATTTGAAGCAAGCAGCTCACCAAACAACGGCAACAAGGCGTGGCGGCAACAACAGAGGCAGTAGCAGCCCGGCTCAAAGTCTTAACGACAAGGCACTGAAAGGACGATAATAATAATGATGATGATGATGATGATGATGGTGGCGACGATGCCAAGACGGATACCCTGGCAACTGGCAAGCCTGGCAACGCTTGCGGCTTTTGGGGCAATGGCAATGGCAACGGCAACGGCGGCGGCGATGGCAACCCTGCCTTATAAACTGGATAACACAATGGTGATAGCTGAGCCGCTGGGCAGTAAGGATTTGGTTGATTTTCACGCCCACTTGCTGGATGCCGACCTGCAGACGGCCGAGTCCAAAAAACATGAGGAGGAGCATGGCGAGGAGGGTGAGGAGGAGTCGGGTGAGAAAAAGCATAGCGAGCATTACAAGAAGCATGGGGAGAAGAGCAAAAAGGGTCACAAACATGGCGAACACCATGAGAAGGGTGAGAAGGGACACCACGACAAGGAGGGCAAAAAGGGTGAGCACGGCGAGGCCGAGGGACACGAAAAGCAACACAAACATGCCGAGAGCCATCACAAGAAGAAGAAAAAGGGCGAGAAGGGCGAAAAGGGTAGCGAGTTCGAGGATCATGGCTCATACAAGAAGGGTCACTCCATCAAGGGCAAGCACAACGTACACAAACTCAACGAGGACAAAAAGGAAAAGAAATACTACGATGAGGATCATGTGGAGGGCGGCGAGGAGAAGCACGGCGGCTTCGAAGAAGCCAAAAAGCACAAAAAGGGCACCAGCCACAAAAAGGGTGAGCACAAAAAGGGCGGCCATCAGGAGCATCATGGCAAAAAGGGTCACAGCAAAAAGGGCCACAAGAAAAAGGGGCACAAGGGACACAAAAAGAAGCACGACGAGTCCAAGAAATGGGGCCACAAAAAGGAGCACGGCAAAAAGGGCGGCGAGGAGCACAACAAAAAGTGGCACAAATCCCAAAAGAAAAGCAGCGAACACGATCATCATGGCGGTGGAGGACATCCCTAAGCCAAGGCTATGAAAAATTCAAATAATACAATAGTTGTTTTTTTATTGTTGAAAACAAACGAAACACACACATCAAGTTTAAATAAATGTTTTTAATCAAAAAAAAAAAAAAATACTGACTGCTATCAACGCCCAGCCCAAACGCTTAGACAAACGAACATTATGATTTCGCAGAAAACGCGCCTTTATATTGTAGTTGAATACTAAAAATGGAATTTTCCGAAAAGCAGCTAGACATGAATAAATTATTGGGTCAAAGGTTGCTGGGCCAACGAAAATGCCAAATCATTTATCGCCATTTCTATAAATGTCTGGCAACAGCCACTTTAAGAGACAGTAATTGCTTTAATGTCGAAATTTAATGCCACATTTTGGCCCATCGAATCCGAATGCTCTGTGGGTGTCAAATTGATAAAGCACAGATTTCTCTAATCTCGAAAACGCTGTGGGTGCAATTTGAATTTTGGTTCGGGCCAATGGAAAATGCTTTGCTTTGTTTTTCCAACTCATTGCAGCAGCTCTCAACCCCCTCCCCCCCCCCCTGCCCAAAACAGTATTCAAAAGTTCAAAGCTCAATTGCCAGGCGAATGGCGTTGACGTTTCTCAGTCGCAGTCGCAGTTGGCGTTGCCACCTGCATTGTCCTAATTGCTAAAGGGGCCTGGACAGACTGAAATGAAATATGAATGTGTGTGTGTGTTTGTGTGTGTGCCTGGTTATAGACACACACACGCACGCACTAACGCACGCACACACACTCTGAGCCCGTGTCAAAGGTTAATTACGCATGCTGTTAGCTACGTCTCCAGTTTCCTTTTAACATCGTCCTTGGCTATGTCCGTAAATCGCTTAACGCACACACACACACACACATGCACAGAGGCTTACATGCACATGTGTGTGTGTATGTTTGCTTAAGCCATTTCCGGTTCGATTTTACAGAGGACTTTCGCTCGGTCAGCGGTAGCCGGCCGGCACTGAAAGGACGAACATCTTTGTTTGGTTTCATATGCTAATCCTTCGAGCTGCGTCATAAATCATCCTTGTCCATGCCCAACAACACAAACTGACACAGACTGAGCGACAGACAAAGAGACAGACAAAGAGACAGAGAGCAAACGACAGAGACAGAGACAGAGTTTCTCAATCAGGGATCAAGGCGACGAGGTCTTTGCAGCCTAAAAGCTTCTCTTTTGTATTATTGCCGGCTGAGCAACATTGCAATCTGCTGGGATTTGTGGTGGGATTTCTACTGCCCCCCTGGAAAACAAAAGCAATAACAACAACAACAAGAACAACATGAATATAAAACAAGCCAAACAGCAAACCAGATTCAGAACATCAGGCTTTACGCTTTGAACAACACAAAGAACAACAACAACAACAGCAACAACAAATTTTGCCATTCATTGAAAATTGTTTTTGTTTAATATGCGACTCTGGCGACAGAGAGAGAGACAGAGAGAGAGAGAGAGAATGGAAGTCGTGCAGCACAAAGCAGCAGGTGAGGCAGTGCCAAGATTCTCGTTGCCTCTTGTTGCTGTTATTGTTTTGAAATTGCCGTGCCACAACAGCAACAACAACAACAACAACAACAAACAATCCCACATGGCCAGTGGGCAAATGCATTAACGAAAGTGCTTGGAGGCACAAAGAGAGACGGCGACGCAGACGTTGAGTCTGCTGCAGCAAACAGAAGCAAAGGTGATGGCTAAGTGCAACAGCAACAACAAAAGTCCTTGCCCCAACAGCAGCAGCAGCAGCAACAGCAGTTGTTGCAGTCGCCTGATATCAGCACTAAGAGATCATAATTCACATAACTCAGCTAATAATTCAGTTAAGTTGAAATGCGCAATACACCAGCAGCAGGAGCAGCAGCAGCAGGAGCAGGAGCATAAACACACACACACACACATTTAACTGGGTGGAGGGAGGTAAATTTGTTGTTGTTTAACCCCACGATGGCTGGTAGCTTCGGTTTCATTTAGTTTCTCTGTGGTTCAAAGCAATATGCAAGCAATTTGAAAATTTAACTCGAAGCTAAGTTAAGTCATTTAAATGCTTAAAACACTCGCAGCACTTTTCCGAAAATCTCCAAAAATTATTAAGAAGTGTTAGTTAAGTTTCTTCTTCTTTTTTTGAAAAGATTTTGGTATTGGGTTGAACAAAGTTTCATTTGAGGAATGTTGAAGATGAGAAAACTATAAAAATTTAGTAGTTTTTCCTAAAGCTGCAAAGTTAAAAAATACCAACTAAATACTAAACTAGAAAGACAGTTTCGATGAAGAAAATATTTATTTTATCAAAGTTCTAAGGAGTTGCACTTTTGGGAATAGTTGGAAATAGATGGGAAGCGTTAGGAATAATTGGGAATAGTTGGGATTAGTTGATAACCTTTGGGAATCGTTGGGAACAGTTTGGAAAAGTTGGGAACCTTTATATATAGTTGTGAACCGTTAGAAATAGTTGGGAACCGTAAGCAATAGTTGGAACCGTTGGCAAAAGTTTTGGATTAGATGGAAATCGTTTTGGAACCGTTAGGAACAGTTGTGAACTGTTGGGAAAAGTTGGTAAGAGTGGGGAACCATAAGGAATAGTTGAGAATAGTTGGGATCCCTGATGTGACCATTTAGTCCAACAAAAACCAGAGAAGTAATATTCACTGACCTGCCTCAATTTATATTTTTTATGCACTCGAGAAATAAAGTAAGTTAAGTGCGAAATTCTGACCAAATGACAAAACTCTCAACTTTTTAATCATAATAAACAAAGTTCGATAGAACAAAATATTGTGTGTGTGTGTGTGTGTGTGTGTGAGTTTTTCAATTCCAATCTCAAACTGAAGATAGTATTAAACAGTTTATGGATAACAAATTAAAATACTTTTGGTCTACGCAGTATTCTGACAAAGTCTGCTGCAATGCTGTACATTTGGGATTTCTTTATTACCTTACTTAACTCGGTTGTGCTCTTTCTCTCTTGCCACAAGCTCACTTCCACCCCCCCCCCCCCTTCGACTGCTGCTTTGCCACTCTCTCCGCCCCAACTCTCTCTATGTTTTTGGTTGTTGTTGTGGCAGCTTGGCAGCGTTGCAGCAGTTTTAAAGGATTTTCAATGTTCTTGCAAATTAGTTTAATCCTCTCTGTGTGCGTGTGTGTGTGTATGTGTGTGTATGTATGTGTGTGTGTGTATATGGAAAAAGTTTATTGTTTTCGGGGCTAAAAGTTGCTGCAGCTTCTGATGATGCTGTTGTTTGTTGCATGTTGTTGTTGTTTTTGTTGCTAGTTGTTGTTGTTTGCGGTGGCTTGAGTGCATTTTTGCCAAAGCTTAAGCCTGCATACGCCTTATGCTTTAATGTTATATATGTGAGTGTGTGTGTGTTAGTGTTTGTGTTTTGAGCATATTTTGGCATTTTTGCAAATTGCCAAACACATTTCAAAGCACATTTTGCAATTAACTAGCATAATTAATGCCCCAAGCAAAAAACCGGGAAAAAAGCCTTTCTAACCAATTGCGTAAAATGCAAATTGGTAGCCCGGCGCTGTTGTTGGACTTGAAGCAATTAGCTTGGCTCGTAAATATATATGCCCGAAAACGCGCCCCACAATGAATCAATGAATGTGTCAATGATTAGGCAGCGAGACACATAGAGAGAGAAGATCGAGGTGGGAAGAGTCCGGCAGGAGGACAATGGCAAATGTAAATATTGCACTCAGGCAGTCCGGCAACCTGCAACAAAACCCCAATGGACCCCAACAATAACAAGCTAATGCAACTGCAATATGCGATGAAATTGTGGTTGAAGGACGAGAGAGAGCGAGAGAGAGGCGAGGTGAAGTCGAGGCGTTGTATGGCTAGTAAAGAGCAGCATGGTGTGCTATAATCAAGCGAATGGATGCCAATGGACACAGGACACACACACTCACACACACACATACTGCTCGCCCATTGCAGTTAATTTATTGTGACCAATATAACGCCCCGAGGATAGCAACCAGTAGAAGATGGTACAAGTGAAGGGAGGGGATGGCAGGGTGTTGTTGCATTCACGTTGGGCGCATGTAAATTGAAAATTATGGCAATGCGCAACAAGATTAGCTCAGACAGGGTACATAACCCAAACCACCTAATATACGCTATGTGTGTTTGTGTGTGTGTGTTTGTGTGTGTGTGTGAGAGTAGAGACACATGTGTGCATCAGTGTTGACAAATGAATTTATTGAAGCTGCTTCGCGTAAACTGAATGAACGAGCGAGTAAAGAGAGTGAGAGAGTGAGAGTAAGACTTAATATGTACTCAGTTATGGTCAACACTTTTAGTACCTTTTTTGCTCTTTACGCAAAATTCAACTAGATATTCTAGGTTATTAAAAGTTCTTAGAGCATATTGAAAACATTGCAGAAAGTAAAGATGTACCTGATAAATCAGCCATATCTCAGTTATGTATATGCAACTGTCAGTTTGCAAACGCACTTGAAAACTTTTCTACTACAGTTGCGCCACTCTAGAAATACATTTATATATGTATGTACTATATTTGCTGTTTGCTGCGCCGTTTTGACATACAATCCGACACTCATCTCAGACATAGATGGAGCAGCAACCCAACGAGTACGTGGTGAACATCAAGGACGAAGGAACGACAAGTAGTTGGAAACGCTCATTGGCGCAGAGCACTCAGGAATGGTATGGAATGGTTGGGTTTGGTTTGGTTTGGGATGATGGCAGCCAAGTGCAACCAGCAGCAGCAGCAGCAGTCAACTTTTCAGCTTGCGCCTTATTATGCAAATGCTACTATCGACTACTACTACTACTATTTTGAGCTGTTGGTTGCCAAAGCTTTTCGAGCTTTTCTTTTCGTCTAGTGCCGGTGCAACGTCATCGATTTATAAGTTATGCAAGAGTTCTCGAGTACTCTCACCAATCTAACAATCTTACAAATCGTCTGTTGACTACTTTGTTAGCAATGGCTTACTACCCCTTCGAAACCCAAACCCCCCCTCAAATGGGCCATTGCTTGCATTTATGCTGACTGCAATCAGCAGTTTTTTTTTCTTAGTTTTTTTTTAGTAAAAATCAATCTTTTGGCCCCGGCTCGCTCAGCTTCCAATTAGAATGCAGAGGTTCTCGATTTTTTTATTTTTTTTATAAACATTGCAGTTGCTGCTATTGCTGATTGGCTGCACACAAACAAAAGTGCAAAAAACTATAACAAAAACTGTACATACTAAAACAAAGCACAAAAATACGCAAAAACATAACAACAATGTATTGTTGTTGCCGCATGCATATCTTTTAACAATACGTTTTTTAATCAAAGTTTTTGCTATCGCGGCGGTCGTTTTTAGAAGAAGAAAAAAAAAAAACTACGAAAATGCTAAGAAAAACAATAAAGAATGTTGAGTTTGTGAAGTGTTTAACTAAAAAATACTCTGTAAATAGATTTTGCTTAGTTAACTAATATTAACACGCAATAAGTACTAAATTAGTTGACAACTCTCTTTTATTATGACGATCATTTGCCTACCTTTCTTCACATTTAACACGGCAACACTGGAATCAGGCAGCTTTGTTTTGTTAAACTAGCTGCGGCTCGATTCCGAAAGCTGTTTTTGTCACATCGATAGCAGCAGAGCAGCTCACAACTCGTACGCAAAGCTGACAACTATAAAGCTCTGCACGAAAGCTCAAGCGCGTGTGTACTTGATCGCATTGGATCGACTTCCGAAACGAAACATTGAGACTTTTCGAACTTCGAGCAACAAGTTTGCCAACGCTGCTGCTCAGTCGGTTTTAGTTCTGTTGGAGTATAGCAGCAACGTTCAACGCAAGCGGAACGGCAAGATAGAAAAGTAAGCACAAAGCAAACAAGTAAAAAAAAAAATGAAAGAAAAAGAAGAGTAGAGAAAAATCAACTTTAAAGCATTAAAAAACCGTTTGTTAGCTATATAAAATCTAACAAAAAGCGTATGTTTTCAACCACAATAAACCTAAATGGTACCAACAACAGAAAGCGGCAAATAAATATTAAAAAAAAAAAACAGTGATAAAAAAGCTTCAATTCAACATGCAAATTGAATGCGTATTAGATAATAAATGCAATCATGCACACAACCAGTAAAACAATTAAATGCATGTACAGACAGACATACATATGTACATACAAAGCAACATTTACAGTGCGCAAAATAACTAAAATAAAATAACCAAAAAAAAAAAAATATTGCATGTTGTGTGAAAAAATAATTGGCCAGTCAGCTGACCTTCCACCCGCGCGGCAGCTGCTCCCACTGGTCTTGTGATCGAGTTATGCCTTTTGCCAAATTGGAGTCGACTCGAAACAGAAGTTATCATATTTGGGGAACAATATCAAATGCACTGTGTAAAATTCAATATGGTGGCTACGCAACAGTCGCCCTTGTGGCTCAGTCTGCATTTTTTTTTTTTCTTTCCATTTGTCAGCTGACAGCATGACAGTAGTCTTGTGATCAACGTCAAAAGCCAATTGTCAGAAATTCGAACTCGAATGTGAGAGCGGTTTGAGTTCCAGAGAGAGGGAGTCGAGTCGCTCTCGCTTGCTGCCGCTCAGTCTGGAACTCGAGCTCTCCCAGCTAGATAACACGACTAGAAGGGCCCGCATTATTTTTTTTCTCTGTCGGCAAATCGTAATCGTGTTAAAAGAAAAAAATACAGCGCCACTTAACACTTATATTTTATTACAATTTTAATTAGCTTGTAAGGTACGCTCGCTCTTGGAGAGTTAAAAGTTATCAATATCGTGGAAGTAGATTTTCGAACTAACTGAAAGCTTTGTCACGTGAAACAAAAGCTCTGCTCTGCGAACTTTTCTTTTTATTATTCATTAGGCATAATTGTGTTGTGGGGGAGTTTCACCAAAAAAAAAAGAATACGTTGAAATAGTTAGCTTAAAACCAATTATACCCAAGAAAGCAATAAAAACTAGTTTTTTCAAGCGGAGGATTGGATTAAATAACATTAACTGTTGCTTCTAACCAACGTGCGCTCTGTGTGTGTCAGCTGACAGAGATAAGAAAATTTTTTGTCACGCCTGCGTTTTGTGCAAACATTCAGATACGTAGATACATAACAGTGATCGACCGAAAAAAAAACGATTAATTCGAAGAAAAAATTTACTTTGTTTAAAAAAAGTAAATAATTTTATGTTATTGTGAGCCGTTGGTTATTATTTATGCTTAAAAAATAATAAATTTAGTTGTAGATTCAAAATAAAGCAAAATGTCCAACCTGAAGTGTTTTGATGACGAGGAACAGGAGTCCAGATATGGACGCGTTTTCGCTGTGTCTGGACCTGGTGAGTACACAAAAAAAAATACCGATCTACTTTTTAACCAAGTAAAATAACGTAATCCCATCTTTCATAGTCGTCACTGCTGAGTGCATGTCAGGCTCTGCTATGTACGAGTTGGTGCGTGTAGGTTACTTTGAGCTGGTGGGTGAGATTATTCGTCTGGAAGGTGACATGGCCACCATTCAGGTGTACGAGGAAACATCGGGCGTCACAGTCGGTGATCCCGTGTTGCGTACAGGCAAACCCTTATCCGTTGAGTTGGGTCCCGGTATCATGGGTAGCATTTTTGATGGTATCCAGCGTCCACTGAAGGATATTAATGAGCTAACTGAATCCATCTACATCCCAAAGGGTGTCAACGTGCCCTGCTTGTCCCGTACGGCTAGCTGGGAATTCAATCCCCTCAACGTGAAGATCGGTTCCCACATTACCGGTGGCGATCTGTACGGTTTGGTCCACGAGAACACACTGGTCAAGCACAAGATGGTCTTTGCTCCACGTTGCAAGGGCACAGTGCGCTATATGGCCCCCTCGGGCAACTACAAAGTCGATGATGTTGTGCTCGAAACCGAATTCGATGGAGAGATCACCAAGCACACTATGTTGCAAGTCTGGCCTGTGCGTCAGCCCCGTCCCGTCACAGAGAAGCTGCCTGCCAATCATCCCCTGCTGACTGGACAGCGTGTCCTCGATTCTCTGTTCCCTTGCGTCCAAGGCGGTACCACAGCCATTCCCGGTGCTTTCGGTTGCGGCAAGACTGTCATCTCCCAGGTATGATTAGTGATTTGTGTTACGATTTGGTTGAAAGCACTCCTCAACTTAATCAAATTATCAGGCTTTGTCCAAGTACTCCAACTCGGATGTCATCATCTACGTCGGTTGCGGTGAGCGTGGTAACGAGATGTCTGAAGTATTGCGTGATTTCCCTGAGCTGTCGGTCGAAATTGATGGTGTCACTGAGTCTATCATGAAGCGTACTGCTTTGGTTGCCAACACATCGAACATGCCTGTCGCTGCTCGTGAGGCTTCCATTTACACTGGCATCACGCTGTCCGAATACTTCCGTGACATGGGTTACAATGTATCCATGATGGCTGATTCCACCTCCCGTTGGGCTGAGGCTCTTCGTGAAATCTCAGGTCGTCTGGCTGAGATGCCTGCCGATTCTGGTTACCCCGCCTACTTGGGTGCTCGTCTCGCCTCCTTCTACGAGCGTGCCGGTCGTGTCAAGTGCTTGGGTAATCCTGAGCGTGAGGGTTCTGTGTCTATTGTCGGCGCTGTCTCGCCACCCGGTGGTGACTTCTCCGATCCCGTTACCTCCGCTACTCTGGGTATTGTACAGGTGTTCTGGGGTCTGGACAAGAAGCTGGCCCAGCGCAAACATTTCCCCTCCATCAACTGGCTTATTTCGTACTCCAAGTATATGCGTGCTCTGGATGACTTTTATGACAAGAACTTCCCCGAGTTTGTGCCACTGCGTACCAAGGTCAAGGAAATCCTGCAGGAAGAGGAGGATCTCTCCGAAATTGTGCAGCTTGTGGGCAAGGCTTCACTTGCCGAGACCGACAAGATCACCCTAGAAGTTGCCAAGCTGCTCAAGGATGATTTCCTGCAACAGAACTCCTACTCGTCATACGATCGTTTCTGCCCCTTCTACAAGACCGTCGGCATGCTAAAGAATATCATTGACTTCTACGATATGGCCCGTCACTCCGTTGAATCGACAGCCCAGTCTGAAAACAAGATTACCTGGAACGTCATTCGTGAGGCAATGGGCAACATTATGTACCAGTTGTCGTCCATGAAATTCAAGGTGCGTTTCTAAAAGAAACTTTAAGTGATGGTTTTTTGAATGATTTATTGTTTGTATTTTCCTCTTTAGGACCCCGTTAAGGATGGTGAGGCCAAGATTAAGGCTGACTTTGAGCAGCTGCATGAGGATTTGCAGCAAGCCTTTAGAAATTTGGAGGATTAGAGCACGTTTTCCGTACTTTTATACCCTAATCTAATATTGTTATGTAGTTAACTTTTAAAAATTGCAAACTTAAAAACGTTCAGTGCGTAAACAATTCCGTGCAACATCATGAAGCAACAATAACAACAACAACATCAACAACGAACGATTCCAAGCGTCCACAAAAAACAAAAACTACTTTTGTTAACATTCCTTTTTAATGCCAGAGAGATGAATACATTCCGGCCTGCGGTTGCTACTTTTTTCCCTTCGGCACACAGCCCCCTTGGAACAAGAACAACAGCAAAAACAACAACAACTAACTAACGTCCTTCTATGTACTTCCATTGCCAATACATACACACGTACACATACACATAAAACACACACACACACACACGCAGTTACAAATGCATGCATAGTATTATTGTTTAATGAATGGAAATTCTTTTGTTTATTTGTGAAAAGTCATGTTTTCTCTTTGTTTGTTTGTTAAACTTATGTAAATATTTAAAGTATGAAATATTAAATGTACGAATACGAGTGCAAACAACAAATACATTTAATGTAATTGAAAGCAGACCAATGTATCTATCCATTTCTCTCTTTATTTTGTATAAAGCTCCCCTTTCAGCAGCACTTTCATTTCCATGAAATGTTGTCTGAAATGTAAAATTAATTCAAAAGAAAATTTCATAAAATATACACAGAGGTAGAGCAGCAATTACATAACACAACACTTTAAGTTGTATATTCAGCATAGCAACATGGTAATTAATTTTGTTTCAATACAACAAAAGATGACATTAGAAATTCAATGTATAAAGGCGAAAGATTTCAACACCAAAAAGACGAGTCATGCCAGTTCTTTGATTAAATAGCAAAACTGATAGTTAATATGAAAGATCCATAAATATTTTAATCTATTTACTATCTACAACCGTTTGCTACTTAAACTAAAACAATATTATGAACATGTTCAACATTTTGTTATTATTTTTCAACAGTCAAAAAGCGATTGTGCTCAAAATTCAGTCACATTCTCACACATTTCTCACTCAAATAGAAAAGTTAAAATTTTTGCAAAATAAGTAAATAAACCAAATTGTAAGTTTTCTCCAACAACCTTTGGCTCTCAAATGGATAAACGGTGTAATTGCGGTAGAAAGATAGCGCCCAATACCGACGATCCCAACTGTGCACAAAAGAAAAAAAAAGACAAATGCAACACTGCGTCGCAAGATGATGAATGTGAGCCACCGCACACAACCAACGCTTGCAAGACTGCGCCGCAAACTAATGTGTGCAAGGACGAGTGCGACGAATTCAAGCCTTATCCCATAATCAACACATACACGAAACCGTCAAAAACCGACAATTGCAAAATGGCGCCAAAAACCGACGATCGCAAAAATTACCCCATAATCAACAGATACACAAATCCATCAAAATCGGACTATTGCACGGTTGCGCCGAAAACCGAAGTATACAAGCTAACGACCAGAGCCAACGAATGCAAGACCTCTCCCAAAACCGACGAATATAAGAACTCGCGGAAGCCTGAGGAAAACGAGCTAACACGCAAAAGCTATGAACCCAGGCCTAAAACAGTCGACGGCGCAACGAATACTTCGTTCTTGAACGAGGTAACGGGAAGGAAATTTTCTGTGCAAATTCTTGGTGAGCCAGACGAACAACTTTACAAACTGAATGGTTTACCTGCGGATGTTGAAACAAAGACAAAGCGAGACACTAAAAGGTTGTCTGAGAAATCTGAAAAATCTATCAGATCTGATGATAATAGGCGTTCCGAATCGGAAAATTTTCAAAGGGGACGTGTCTTTGGTGTCTCTGGTCCGGTTGTAAACGCTGAGAAGATGGCCGGCTCTGCCATGTACGAACTAGTGCGTGTTGGACATTTTCGACTCGTTGGAGAGATCATTCGTCTCGAAGGCGACATGGCCACCATACAGGTGTACGAGGAAACCTCCGGTGTTAGCGTTGGCGATCCCGTTTTCCAAACAGGCAAGCCCCTATCCGTGGAGCTGGGGCCCGGCATAATGGGCAGCATATTCGATGGCATTCAGCGTCCACTGCGCACCATCAATGAAATAACCAAGTCTATCTATGTGCCAAAGGGTGTCGATGTGAACAGCCTCTCGCGCAGTGTTGAATACTCTTTTACACCGTTCGACCTGAAAGTCGACAATCTCATCTCGGGTGGCGACATCTACGCCTCGGTATATGAGAACAGCATGCTGGAGCACCGCTTGATGTTACCACCTCGCAGCCAAGGTCGCATCACGTATCTAGCACCCGCTGGCAACTACAGAGTGGACGATATAGTCATAGAAACAGAGTTCGAGGATAGGATCACAAAGCACACAATGCTTCAGGTCTGGCCGGTGCGACGGGGTCGACCCGTTGTCGAAAAGTTACCGGGTGTAAATCCTTTGCTTACTGGACAACGTGTACTCGACGCCTTCTTCCCATGCGTACAAGGTGGCACTACAGCTATTCCGGGTGCCTTTGGCTGTGGCAAAACTGTCATCTCACAGGTAAAATATAAGATGTGTGTGTGTGTGTGTGTGTGTGTGTGTGTGTGTGTGTGTGTTTGGTTCGGGCAACACTTCTCAACTGAATCATATTTTGCAGTCCTTGTCCAAATACTCCAATTCGGATGTCATAGTCTACGTCGGTTGCGGCGAGCGTGGTAACGAGATGTCGGAAGTATTGCGTGATTTTCCCGAGCTCACCATTGAAATCAATGGCGAACAGGAGTCGATAATGAAGCGCACGGCTCTGGTGGCCAATACATCTAATATGCCTGTCGCTGCTCGTGAGGCTTCCATTTACACTGGCATCACGCTGTCCGAATACTTCCGTGACATGGGTTACAATGTATCCATGATGGCTGATTCCACCTCCCGTTGGGCTGAGGCTTTGCGTGAGATTTCAGGTCGATTGGCTGAGATGCCTGCTGATGCTGGTTACCCCGCCTATCTGGGTGCACGTCTCGCCTCCTTCTACGAGCGTGCCGGTCGCGTGACATGCTTGGGCAGTCCGGAACGAGAGGGTTCTGTTTCGATTGTCGGCGCTGTCTCACCACCCGGTGGTGACTTCTCCGATCCGGTTACCTCGGCCACACTAAGTATTGTGCAGGTGTTTTGGGGTCTGGATAAGAAGCTGGCACAGCGCAAGCATTTTCCATCGGTTAATTGGTTGCAGTCCTATTCAAAGTATATGCGAGCTCTCGATGCTTACTATGAGGTTGAAAGTCCTGAATTTGTTGAGCTGCGCGCAAAGGCTAAACAAATATTGCAGGAGGAAGATGATTTGGCTGAAATTGTGCAGCTGGTGGGCAAAACGTCACTTAACGAGACGGACAAGATTACTTTGGAGGTAGCCAGAATACTCAAAGATGACTTTTTACAACAGAACTCGTATAGTGATACTGACTGCTACTGTCCCTTCTACAAGACAGTGGGCATGTTGAAAAATATGATTACATTTTACAACTACGCCATTCAGGCAGTCGAACATACAGCTGCAAATGAGGCTCATGTCACTTGGGGTCTGATACGTGAGCGGTCAATGGATGTGCTCTACGATCTGGGTACCATGAAGTTCTTTAACCCTAAAGACGGGCAAGAGGCCATGGACATTGAATTTGACAAGCTAAACGAGCGAATCATCAAGTCCTTAACAGACTTGGAGGAAAATGTAGCGTCTTATGTTTAGTTTATTAAACTTTTGCTTAGAAGGCTTTGCTGCCTTTCGAATTATGTTGTTTCATTTGTAACCGTAAGTTCCTCCTTCTTAATGCACACTAATTGATATATAATATCTCATAATTTTCATCTATAGCCAAACCGGAACTAATCTTCGATTTTGCACCCTGCTCATTAAAATAAGTTTATTAGTTAGATTTTACCACAAACTCCCTTCGTCGCTTGTTCAAGCATTTTCAGCTTAAACCGCACTTTGCCATTTGCATCCTTCCTGCCTCAGCTGGCCTCTAAGCACTATTTTCCAGTCAGCGCAGCAGCAGCAGTTAATCCTTTTTGCCATGTTTCGTTCGGCGCTTTTTGCTAGGGAAAATTTTCGATAATTTTGCTCAACGGCAACGGCAACGGCAGCAACTGCAAATGTCGACAAAATTCGTTGATTTATACGAAAAGTTTATTAATGCGCTCAAAGAGTAAAGCGTTTGGCATCTGCCACACCTCCCCAAAACCAGCCAGTCAGCCCCTTTTGCAAATGTAAACCAGCACAACCCCTCACCTCGAACAATCAAAAAAAAAAGAAAAGAGAAGCAGAATCGCTCCCACAGACGTTGAACCCTCCAGCGCACAAAAATGCAGAGATCGATTTCGATTCAATTAGTGGAAATTAAATGTAAGTATATATGTATGTATGTATGTACACACATACTTATGCATCTGTGTGTGTTTGTACGTTTGACTTTTGCCGATAAGCTTACAGTAGAGTGATAGGTGAGGGGGGGGGACTGGTAGCGGGTGCTAAGAGGCATTGCGATGATTACATTTCCGTATTCAATGCTCGGCACCGCAGCCAAGTAACCAAGTCAGCCATAAAATGAGCGCAGCCAAAGAGACAGAGAGAGAGAGAGAAAAAAAGATGAAAATTGTGAATAAAAAAATAAAAAAAATAAAAATAACGAAGCCAGCCAAAAATCAGTTCAATTGCAAATTGAAAATCCCCTTACAACTTCCGTTTCCGCTATGCGAGAGAAAGAGATGGCTCGAGGGTAGGCTGGAGACACTGCATGAGTTATTGGTAAGTGCAAAAGGGAGAGAAAGAGAGAGATAGTAAAAAACATTCACATGTTACAGTGCACAGTTAAAAAATTGTATAAGTTGTTAATTAAATTCGGCGTATATATTAAAATACCAGTGCAGAAATTAAATTTCGTTTTCAATATCAATTAGTTGGAATACCATTGGAATTTTTTTCGAAAGTACAACTAATGGGCAGTATATTTTTTTAATATTATAGGTAACACCGTATGAGTTTTTTGAAAGTTGGAAATATTGCCAGAGCTTTATGAAAAATTTAACTTTTTTTTTATGCCTTGGACACTTTTGTGGTTTAATATGATTTAACTCTTAATCCCTTGAAGAGTTTGTTAAATTCACTTAATAAATTGAATTCGAGCTACGAAAAATATTTGATTGATGATAAAAAATGTTTCAAACTATAATTCAAAGACCTTAATAGAAGAAAATTTTGTATTCTTTTAGTATAAATAAGTTTTGAATATTATTTTGTTTTGACTCAATTTTAAGACTCCACAATTGTTTACTGTGCAATTTTTTCGCTTGCTCAGCTGCCATGACAAACGTGGCGTATGAGCAATGCGCACTAATTGGCCGACGTTTCGATGCTGCCGTTTGCCGTTCGATCCGTTGCCACTGTCAGTGGCATATCAGGCAACACTCAACCCCACTTCTTAGCCGTTTCAGAGTTTCAGCTGGGATAACTCCAGTAGCAAGGCTTGCAAACTGGTTTGGGTGAGGGGGAGTTGTGGAGAAGGGTTATTGCATAATTTGAAGGGGTTAAGCCATTGAGCTTTAATGCAAAATTTCAATTGGACGTCAAACAGTCAATTCGCTTTAGCGGCGATAATCGTAAAAGGATAATGGCGCTAAAAGCGCATAAAAAGTCAGCTAGCAAGCCAGCAAGCAACCAAGTCAAGGCAAATTCTAGCTATCTTGTGTGTGTGTGTGTGTGTGTGTGTGGGCGCGAATGTGTGTGTGCTCGTGCTTGAAGTCTGCATTGGACGCTGCCTGGCATAAGTGTGCACTCAATTAAAGGATTTTTTGGGTGGCACAAGCTAACGGCCGGCCGTTGATGTTGGCTCTTAGATAAACCCAAAGCTGCATCTAACCCGCAACTCAACCCTTTCACCCAGCTAACACACACACACTCACACATACTCTTGGGTGTGAGCGGCTTTCAAAGCGAATGGCCAAGCAAATAAAGAAAATAAATAAGAATGTCAGCACAATATCAAAAAGAAAATCATCAAGAAATGAACAATGATTTAGTCAAAGAAAATACCCAGGATATATTTTTTTAACTAGTTTAGTTTTTACTTAGTTTCCTGCAGGGTATCATAAAGGCAGATACCCATTCAATTTGCAGAAACTCAGCACAGCGTTAAAGCAAAGCCTTTTATTATGCTACAAAACGAACTATTTCAATATCCACAAAAACTATTTATAAAGCCATACACAAAGCAGAGATTTTAAGCTTAGAATTTAGTTTATAGTATATAGTATTTGTTATGTTTTCTGCTTTGGTCTTCAGTTTTATAAGCCAGTGACACAGAAATACCAAGTCTAGACACAAACGTCTTGGTTTATTAATTTCCTTTGAAGATTTCAAGCTTTGTAATTCAATTTTATTCGGCATGTTCTGGTCGAGTTTCAAAGAAATCTAAAATTGGTCAGTGCAAAACATACATTAAACCATATGTAAGTGTGTTTAAGTAAATAAGCTTTAAATTAATGCTGTTCAAAGATGATGTGAAGATTAATGCTGACTAATCGAGTGTCTAATTAATAAGCCTGCTTTTCCAACAACCATTTATCACAATAATAATATCGAGCACAATCTTAAAGAGAGAGAAAGAGCATAAACATGCTACAAATGACACATAATATGTGGCACACAAGATGAATATATTTACAACGCTTCGCTCCTTACAAACTGTGTTAACGTTGAAGGCCCAACAAAAAAAAAAACAGAAGAAGGATATCATAAGCAGATGACAAGGACAAGAACGTTAGCGTCTTAGGCAACGATTTGAGGGTGAAGGGTGGCCAAGTAGCACCGGCAACTTAATTTGCAACTTATACGTAAAATCCTTTTGATTTTGTTATTTTTGAGGTCCTTGCTCCTGTGCTAATGTTGTTATTGTTGTTGATGCTGTTGCTATTGTTATGCTTGATGACGATATGTCCTTTTGCGCCGATATACATACAACGCCAGCAGTTATTTGGCAAAGTTAGGCGAACCTTTTTATTCTTTTGCCTCTTTGGATGTTTGTTGTTGTTGTTGTTGTTTTTTCGCTTGTGCATGCAAAAGGGGTCCTGACGCTCATTGTCCTTTTTCGGCTACTGTTAATGTTGTTGTTTGATATGCTTCTGATTAAGGGAATTCAAATTAAGCCCATGCAAATGCGCCTCAAGCTGTTTTCTGTTGCTCCGGACTTTTTGGCTTAGTATCCTATTTCGAGTACAGCCTGTACGGTATGCCCAACGATGTCTTATTTTATGTTGAAGTCTGCGCCAAGAAGTTGCGGCGCCTTTAAGCATCCTATACATATATACATATATACTGTTTGCAAAAGTTTGAACATAAAAATTTGCTAACTGCCTTGTGTCGAATGACAAACTGACTGACAGGACAACTACTGGTCCCAAACGCCACTTCATTTCGAGTCCTTGCTACGCAGATAATGAAAATGTTGTGCTGTACACATCTACATATATACAATGCTTCACACATATATATATTTGTTTGTATATATTTAAATGTATATATAAAGCAAACCAAAGAAAAGTTTCGCTCTGTTCATCAGGCAAGGCAAACATTTTAAATACAAAAGGATATGCGTGGACAGACATTAATACACCCGCCCCCCGCCTACCGTGGTTTGGCCTCGATCCTTGGTCTACGCCAGCCGCAGTGACATTGACGAAACGCTCGAAATTTACTGCGTTCTTTACAACAGCTCATCCCCCGTCCCGCCGTCCATTGCCATCACGACAAAGCCACTGCCGGCGCGTGTTTCCCTTTTGAATATTCTAGCGAAAAGTATTGCATAATTTTATGTGCGATTTGTAACGTTTTTTTTTTTGTAGGAGAAAACTTGAAACAAAATAATAAGAATTTAATTTATAAATTTAAATTAATTTCAGAAAGAAAATGGAATTTAAAACATATTTTTTGAATGGATAAAAAAACCCTTTTTCAAACCTGACTTTAATATCTTGCCTTATAAAGTTTCCTGAAAGAGTATTCGAACTTCGTTTAACACAAACTAATTGTTCTCTCTTTTGGTTATTTTATTTTATTTTTTAAGTTTGTGTTTTGCTTCTTCTGTGATGTAGTACTTCTCGGCTCAGACCCCTGTCCCTTTGGTCGTCCTGCCATTGTTGTGTTTACTTATCCCTGTCGAAAAATTGCCAAAAACTTGCTGAAGCGCGTCCTTGTTGCGGCTGACTGTAGTAGTAATTCAGTAAGGACTCTCCCGACCGACAGCCAGTGCTACAGTGCATTTAGTCAAAAGTGATTGAAAAGGCATTTTGTTATAATGCCAACTTAATGACAACGAAATTACAACAAAAGCCACGCCAGGCAGCAGCATCAACAACAGAAACAACAACAATGTTAGTAACAAACAAACAACAAACAAACAACAACAATCGACTTTGCCCATCTAAATGAGTTTGAAATACTTTGGAGACAACCCAAAGTTGTTACGACAACGCACCCATACATACACACTTCTAAACAAACATACATATATGTAGTATGTGTATATGCAAATAGAAAACAAATTTCAATCTAGGCCAGCTATTTTTAACAAGAGTGTATTTTGCTTGAAGACACGACTCGGCGTCGTCATGCTGGCAAAGCATTTTAATTGTTTACGATGCACGCCATTGAAATTTGTTTATTTATATCAGAAGAAAGTTTTTTGATAAACATGTAAAGTTTTATTTTTCGATAAGGAATTGGCTGTGTGTGTGTATTGAAGTAGAATCTAGCTTATCCAGAGAATCAAGTTTTGAAAAGGAAGTTCGTTTTTATTATTCATAGCTCGTTCTTTCAAGTTAATATTATTGAAATCTAATAATTAAACTCGCGAATATGTTGCCACAACGCGAGTTGTGAGTCTTTATGTGTTATGTCTTATATTATTAAAATCCACATTAAACTCAAACTTCTATTTAATGCGTTATTTCAATAAGACAATCGCTTGATTGAAGCTTAATTGAAGCAAAAAGTTTACAAACAAATGGAATTCAATAGATAACAAACTAATTAAGTAAGTTTTCTGTTAAGCTTAGCATTTTAAAGTTTGAATTTATATATTGTATTTGTTATATTAACGACTGAATGGATCTGATAGCATTATGCTTTCAGCTTAAGTTCACCAGTTTGACCCCAAATGACATAATAAAGATGTTGATAAAACAGTTCCCCTCAGTGTCACGATGACAACAGAAATACCCTAACTCCAAACTTTGTTTATATAGCACAGCATGGCATCAACTGAGTTTGATATGCATTCCAAGTGCAATACTAACACACACATACACACATACACATACTTAGATTTCTACATCCGGTGTTGTGTGCATCGTGTGTCTGCAAAATTGTTTCAATTATTTACGTTAAATAAAATGCAGTGTAGAGTAGTGTCTGTTGCAAACACACACACACAAACACACACACAGAAATGTGTGCACGTAGCCGAAAAGTATGCTATTGAAATATTTATGCATCGCTCGTTCAGTCCTTTGCTTTGTTTGGGCTCCATGCATGAAGGTATGTGTGTTTGTTTGTGTGTGCGGCTGATTAAGCATTTGACATACATATTTCCTTGCAACAGCAGCAGCAGCAGTAGCAGCAGCGGGTTCAAAGCGTATTAGACATGCACAAAAACAACTCGTGCCAAACACGCACGCTCTCTGTCTCTGTCTCTCTCTCCCTCGCTCTGTCTCTTTTTAACTGTCTGCAATGTCTCGTTGTTGTGTCTGTGTCGCATTTTCCTATTAGCAGCCGAGCAGTCGAGCAACAATTCGCAACAAAATATGCAAATGCAGCCAAGTGTATGAGCTGTTACCCCTCCCCCCCTCCCCTAAACTAACCCAACTGCGCCTAACCCCCTTCTCTCCATCCCCCCACCATCGTGCATCTAACTGCACTCTTTCTATTTGCCGCATTGTTTTTCCTACTGTTAGTTGTTGTTGCCGCCTGAATGATTCGTTGCTGAGCATTTGCCAGCCAAATTTACAGCACGTGCTTAAAAAAGTTTTCCCAGAAAATCCCATATACTGTGGGTGGGAAAGAGTAAACTTAACTCAGTTCACCCTTCATCCTTATCTCACTAGGTTCAGGCCACTAAGGAAAGAGTCCAAAAGTCCAAATGTGCAAGTCAAAGCCAAGATTTTTTGTTTGCTTTCTAGCAAACTAACAAGAGAAATGTTATGTTGTCTTTTAATTGAATTCTGGAGACCGCATAACTGAAATCGCTGTTAAGCCAGCCAAATCTTGACCAACAGAGCTCAGATCCAGACCACAGACAAAACGCCATTTGCCATTCGACAGGCAATAAAAATGTTGTAAAAGTCCAAAAAAAAAAATACTGCAAAAGTAATTTGAACAGAAGATTGAATGCAAGTTGGCATTGGTGAATTGGGAATACTCTTGTTAAAAAATAATAAGAGCTTCAATAAAGTTTCTTAAGCTTTGTTCTTCTTTCTTTCGAACTCTTATTTGTTTAATAAGTTTAAAAGATGAGAAACAAGTAAAAAGTGCTTGTAAACTAAGAAACTTAGGAATATCTTAATGACCTGATCAAAAGTGTAAAGCAAGTATTGAACTTTTGCAATTAAAATCAATTAAGTTTACTTTTCCTTAACTTATCAATAAAGGCGATAATATCAAACTTCAATTTATTAAGTTATATTAAAGACCTAAAGCGGTTTAGTGAAAGCTATGCTCTAACTGACAGTTATGCACACCTGACATACTGACTGTTACAAACAACACACAAAAGTTATGAAACTCTTCAACTCTCTCTCTCAGTGCAAGAGGTAAGATAGAGAGTTAAAATAACGAGGGGGTGGGGCGAAACTAGCAACAGCTCGTGAGTGAGTGAGAAGCAGATTACAAGCGATTGCCAGCTGGACGATAAGGGGCAGCTCAGGTTGCCATTTAAGTCTAATGGTGGGGGAGGGGGGGGTGTGTGCAACCCGCATTCGCAGCAGCAGCATCAAGGATACTGGCCCGCCCAATTAGTTGGCGCATTAAAAGGGATCTGCAGTGGCTCGTCCAAAAGCGAATTTATTGTATTAGGCTGGCCGAGTTGTGTGTGTGTGTGTGTCAGTGTGTGTGTGTAAGAACGCTTATCGCTGCAACCAGGCACAGGACTCGATTAAATTCGATTTGATTCGACTCGAAGTCGACTCTCCTTTTGCACTCCCTTGGCTAAACTCTCGACTCGTAATTGACTTGTTGCCAAGTAATCGTTGCCTGTTAACTGCTGTTGTCAGGGGATTATCTACAGTTCAGTTGAAATCTCTCCATCACCATCTTAGCGTCCTGCAGCCTTCCAGCAACTATCGCAGTACACACGGAATTTCTAGCTGGCAAGTTCGATGCTCATTCAAGTGCACGAATTGTGAAAAACAATAAACATGCTTAGCACATCTTCTCCTGGGCCTTAATTCAAGTGCTTTGTTGTTCTACTCCCCGACAACAACTACACTACTATTTCTACATACATACATATAGTATTTATATCTATGTTTATTTCTTTTGTCCAGTTAAAGCTCTTTCAGTGTCTGTTTGTGTGGGTCTGGCTTGCAGCTAATTGGTTTTGCATAGGTTATTCGTCGTAGTATACACCTGACCACCTCATGCGTAAGAGGCTTCTCGTTCGTTGCTTTCCCACACACACACATCTGTTTCATTCTGTGGCTTTTCATGGCGCCCGGAAGTATGCAACAAGCGGCGTCCGCAGCAATCAACGCGATGAGTTACCAGCACATCACCCTCTCTGTCTCTCTCTCTCTCAATCTGACCATTTTGAAGCATTGCCATAAATGTTACATTCGGCTTTTAGTGAGCGATAAACGTTAATAGTATGAGTCCATGTGTGTGTGTGTGTGGTCTAGAAATAAAGGTGAGAGCATGTTGGTAACTGGGTAGATACTAGGTTGGTAGTTTGGGGCTAGCCAGCAATTTGGTTTGGCTTTTTGAAAAGTCAACGCCGCGAGGATTACGCAGCCAACAGACAGCTTATGGCAACCAGATGTAAAATAATCCCATCATGCCCTTATACCATCCCCACACTTAACGCTTATTTTCACATGCAAGCCAAATATCTGTGCTATTTAACACAAATTTGCAGCTGTTGTGTTTTTAATAACAAAGGTTTATTAGCATTGTTCTGTTATTATTTTTAGAAATTTTACAGAAATTATAAATTTCCTAGGTAAAAATGCAAAAGATGTTACTGCTTGCAATTATTTTTTTTTTTTTTTTTTTTTTTTTGGTAAATATACAAAGTTAACCCGCTTAACCAAATAAATAACTCTACAAAAATAAAATGCAAAAATACGTTTATTTGTGTTCAATGTATAATTTATATCTGTTTAATACTTTATGAGGTACAAACATATAATTTAAATGCAATAAATCACTTTTCATTCACTTTTTTATGCAAAATCTTTAGCTGCCATTTTTAAAATTCATCTTTTACTCATCAAGCTGTTGTGGCTAAAATCTTGCTAAAGCGCACCACACTTTCACTTACAATTAATCGTACATGTGTGTGTGTGTGTGTGTGTGTGTGAGCTTATACTCAACATTCTGTAAGGCTTTATGGCTTTGCCTTTTCGTCTACTCAATGCGCTTTTAAGCGCGCTAATTAAAAATGTGGCAACTGCACACGAAGCCCTGCCGTTTTGATTCTTGCCATCATCACACTATGTGTATTCAACTCACCTTACCTCACCATACCTTACTTTACCTTAACACCAGAACCACCCTGTGGCATTCCACCCACTTGTCATTTATCCATAATGGCGTTGCCATCACGTTTTTCTATTGCGCTCGTTTCTGCACAGAGGCTGGGCTGCTGCTTTAAGGCAGCGTAATTAACGCCTTCACTTTTGGCATTGGCAGCTGCAGCATCTAAGACGCAGCTGTTATGCCTGCCAGATGCCTGCGGCAGTCATCCGTTGCCATATTGCATATTTATTAAAATGCAGCGAGTGAAGAGTGGAGCTGCGGATAGGGCTAAAATGTAATAACTCTTGTTGTGGCCACGCCCAATCCGTTGATGCGCTTTATACATCCGCTTTGTGCGCTGCTGCTGCTGCTTTTGATTTTTTTTTTTACTGCTGCTGCTCGCTGCGCATTTGTTAAGCTGATTTCGTCCGCAGGTGTTGCTATTGTTGGCTTAACGCTTAAAAATGATTGTGGATTATATATAGTATATATATAGTATGAATATATATTTATCCCTTTTTATTTTGTGCGTTGCATAAGAACTTTGTGCGCCAAGTCGTCCAAGCTGCTTATTAATATATAAAAATTGAGCGCTGCTAATAAGCTTAGAGCCAAAGCAAGAGCAGCAGCAGCAGCAGCAACAACAACACAAATATCCTTTTTAACCGCTCCGTCTGCCTTGTGCTTATTGTGCGCTTATTCAAATAATTACCAACACATTCGAGGTGAGTTTTATTTATTTTCTTTTTTTATTCGGGGGCCATTCAGCAGCTAACGGATGCTAACGAGTGTTTATTAATGGCGCTAATGCCAAGAGCTGCGCCTTTTGATGAGCGCCGCTTAGGCACACAAACGAACACACTCACACTTATACACAGATCCTTGGCCATGTCCTGCTCCTTTGCAAAAAAAAAAAAAAACAACGAAATTGCGCCCGCCACGCAATTAGCGCACAAATATTTCCGCATGTATTTATTTATATATTTTTTTTGCTTTCCATTCTTGCTATTTTTATTCCTTGCCAAGCGACCATTAAAATGCTCAACCGAATTGTAGTAATTACAACAATTTGCATAGTCGTTGCGACGGGGGCGGTGGAGGAGCGTGGATGGACGAAACGGAAATCAAAAAGCGCAAAGCACAAAAGTATGCTACGCATTTTGCAAATTATTCATGCAGACTACGACGAGAAGGAGCAGGGAATAGCAAAGGCAACCCAAATGCCGCTAATTATGTAATATGAAAATGTGACGACAACGAGGCAACAACAACAACAACAACAACAGCAGCGACTATGGCTAGCGCGTCAAGGACAAGGACATGAATCCGGGATACCGAATAAGACCGATTTATTTGCATATGGTAAACAGGCACGAAGCAGGCGAGAAACAAAGTCGAACCCTTTTTTTTAACAGTAAAGAAAAAAATACCCTGTAGGCATTTGAATCCCAAGTTAAGGGTAGATAGTCAGTCTTACAGGATTATCTGGAAATATTAGTTTTGACATGCTTTGTTTTATTTAGTTTCAAATTTTAGAACTTTTCATTTGGTTTTCCAGGGCATTTGAATAGCACATCACTCTCTACTTACGCTTATTTTTATTTGCTTTTCATACACTTTGGCCATTAACTAATTCAATTAACACTTTGCATTATTCAAGCGCCGCGACATCTGTTCAAATTTATGAAAAACCGCTGAAAAACAAACAAGTCAAAAGGCTCTTAAATTGTTTCGATTGGAAAATTTATTTTAAAATTTATTCTAATACATTTTCAACAATATTGTTAGTATCGTAAATGGTATTACAATATATTTTTAGACAGTTTTGCTTTAAAATTGAAAAACCCTGAACTTCTTACCAATAAATTTCAACGGCAAACGTAAAACTTTAATATGCATAAAAAGAATCGTTCGCCCCTTTTGCCGATGGAAAAAAAAAAAACCAATTTGCAATTTGTTAACATTTTTTTTTTCAATCAAATTTATTACACTGGCGTGTTTGGGGTAGGTGAAAAACAAATCTGCAATCGGCGCTTATTTTCTTAAAATATTATCATGTTCATGTATGAATTTTTATATGTGTGTACGCCCGTGTGTGTGTGTGTGTGCAGGACAATTAAAACCATGCCACAATATTGCAATACACACAGACTCGATGGATGATGATGGTAAACGTGGTGTTGCCTTGGGGCGGCCTAGTAAATGGTAATCAACGCAAATCCTCCATAGAGCACCGCACACGGATAGGCAATCAGCAGCTGTTGATGGTCCATGGAGAATGCCGTGGCGAATAGTTTGGAGGCCGATATTGCGCACCACAGTATGGAGATGCCGCTCACAATTAGGCCGAGTGTGCCCCTGCAAAGCGCAAAGAGATTTAGAAAGTCTGTGAGTACGAGATGTTGATGATGATGAGAAATGCAAAGAGTAAAGGATGAAAAGAGAGAGAGAGAGAGAGAGAGAGAGAGAGATAGAGAGAGAGAGAAAAGCAATGGCGGCAAAATCAATAAACAATGCATATGCATGAGCAACAGAAAGGGTATACGGCTGACTGAATGTTTGCTATACAAAAAAAAAAAAATTTGCTATGCTACGTGTACGATTGTATGAGTGTGTGTGTATGAGTGTGTGTATTTTGTGAATGAATGAGCAGTGCAAACAATGGCAGCAGGCAATGTGCAAAAGGATGTGCAAACATACAATCCAACTACAAAGCATTAAGTGTAGAGAAAGGGCAAGGAAGGGAGCGAGAGAATCGAAAATTGAAATACACTTCTTCTCTTATATTTGAGTTAAGCCTAAGAGCTTAGCTATAAAGCTTAAAAGGTACTATAGCAGCAGCAACAACACAGTATCGATATAAAACGATTTTAATGAATATTGATTGTTGTAACTAATTCTTTAAGTTCTGTAAACTTTGGAAGTTTATAAACCAAGTTTAATTCATGTTCATTTCGGTAAGTTTTCTATGGAAAATATATATTGTTACAGATTCTATCAAGTTCTTAAAAATTCAGCAAGTGTTTGGCAGATTTTATTAACTGCAAAATCAATTAAGGTTCGTTAACCAAGCATACTAATAAATATTTAAATAAGAAAAGCTTTTTCTATTATTTAAATTTCGGTTCGTTTAAACTTCGTTTCACCTTTTTTCTTTTTTGTTCAATAAAATAAACACACAACCATAATTGAATTAAACTTTTGAGTATTTTATATTTAACATACACAATTCTTAAATACTTCTAACTTTTGTCACAATAGCACAACAATCAACTTGTTATTTTGAGTATGGTAAATTAAATTAAAATAAAATGTCTAAACGTCTTTTTAGAAACGAGAAAGGCCAACCTACAACCAACAATCAATACAATTGGAAACGAATCTATAAATAATTGTTAGGCTCACTGCCAAAAAAGAATAAATAAAAATCACAACAATTCACAATGCATAAGGAAAATCCAATGCGTAGACTGTTCCGTTTAATGGATTGACTTTTTCTATTTGAATTTTTTTCTTCTTTTCTTTTTTATGAATTTTGTATACTTTTGGTGCGTTGCGGTCGCTTTGGCTTTAGTGCCTGAGGTCACCTGGTCCCAAAACTGTCGCAATTCGCTTTCATCTAACCTTACTTACATGACCCAGTATATATAGCCCTGTCCTAACCTTTCCCCGTTTCCTCGCAGCGTTGCTGTTGATTGTGCCAAGTGATTTCTGGCTTGGCTTAAACGTAATGGCGGCTCCCATCCAAAATTGCCTGGTGCCTAAAACCAATCAAACCAATGCTTCCTAGCTCCTTTACACCTACTCTATACACACACACACACACAGAGAGAGAAAGAATAACCAACTGCTGTCGTGTGTAATTTTTGTGCACTTTTGCATCACCAAACAAACTCAATTAAAAAGTCTGTCTAAAAAAATCGCAAAAATATTTACTGTAAACTTGTACGCGGGCATAGAGGAGGCGAAATTGGGGTGGCTCGGTTACGAGTCCGAGTATATGAACATCACACACACACACACTGACATACACACACATGCACCCACATAGAGCCATGCAAACACGCACAAAGTGCAGGCGTTTAAAACCAACAAATAAAAAATGCAAGCAAACGGCCAACCAAATGGCAATTGGGCAGCTTCAGCTGGGAGTAAAAAACTACAAAAACACACACACACACACCCACCCATCCATAACACGTTACAGCATACAGGAGGGAGGTGACAGGGTGGGCAGATGGCAGACAAAACGCTGCTGGTGTCGAGTAAGCTTGGGCAATAGTTGTTTTTCGTGCCAGGGCCAGTGGAAATTATGACGTGCCAGAGTTCTGGCCAAAGGCTCGATTGGTAAAGAGTGGACGGGGGCTGGTGTGATGAGGAGAAACGTGGCTGCTGCTGCTGCTGCATACGGGTTCTGTAGCACAGCGCACGCAACATTTGCGTGATGCTCTTTACCCAAAAAAAATAGAAAAAGTAACGTAAAGTAAAGGCAAAAATGAAAAGAAAAAAACATATACAAAAACGAGGCAAAACTAGCAACTATACACACATACACACCAAGTGCTGAACACATATTTGAAAAGGAAAATACGTGGACGACTGTGAATATTCACATGGACACGGTAACATCATCCCCTCTCTCTCTGTCTCTCTCTCTATCTCTCTGTCTCTCTCTTTATGTCTCTCATACTTTATCCTGTGGCCTTCTCCACTTGCCAGTGAGTGGCGCGAAAATTAAACGGCGCATAGCCAAGCGGTTCACTGAGTTTAGTTTTTGTTGTGTTGTGTTTTTTTTTATTTTCGGTATTTTTGGCTTTCAAGTTTTTGGCCCCAGAGTGCACTAAAAGGGCAAATTAAGTTGTGTTTTTGTTTCATGCATCAACTGTCAAAACGCAACAGCATAGAACACCTGTAGTTAAGCAAGCAAGAGAAAACAGAGAAAACACTTTTAAGAATAACCAAAAAGAAACTGGTAAGTTTCTTAACAAGAATTCAAATATAACCTTTAACAATCATAACTTAAACTATACAATAAATCAAAAAGATTTTTGATGATTCTTCAAGTAGATAATTTTCCGTCTCAAAAAGTCTTTCTTGCTTTAATCTTCTAAGTCATAGTAATAAATTATTAGCAGGCAGGTCATCAACACTTAACAAGCAGACTTTACTTAACGCTGTGCCTAGACTAATCCTTAACATTCAATGCAGTTCAATGATGATGAATACTGATTTTCATCATTTGTTAGCAATTGTGTAAAGTTTGATAATGCAATCAAAGTAGAAATGGTATTCAAGTTCCAATCAGTAAACAATTGGCTAAGTAGTCGAACGTGCTGCAGTCGCAGCTGTACAGACTTAGTCAAAAAACTTTGTAATTACGAACGAGAAGGCACACAAATGCATTGGCAACTTTTCAATTAAAAACATAAATACAAATCAGCGAACCGAACGTGGGGTGAAGCGAGCAGAAAAAGCCAGCAAGTTGTGTCAACAATTACTTACTGAATGGTGATTAAAATGTTGATGCCAGAGAGAAGGACCATGGGCAACAGACAATAGCCCAGGACAGAGGCCACCGCGCCGAAGGTTACTTGCGACCGGGTCACCATCAACGACAGCAGGCAGTAAAAGAATATGCAGCCCATGGTGCCAATGCCATATATATACGAGAACGTTACTTTTCCACTCTAAAAAAAAAAAATCAAAACACAGGCATTATGTAATTAAGAGTTTGTTTTATGGGGCTAAGCGTTGAAAACTCACCAGCAAAAGGATGCCTCCAAGTGTTAGACAAAATACCAATGGTCCAGCCATATCCGTGTCCTGGAGTATTTGTTGGTCTGTGCCTCGTAACGGATTAAGCACGGCCAGTGTCTAAAAACGTAGAGAGAGAGAAAAGCCATAATTGAAAGCAATGTTTATAGAATTACACCAAAGGCAAAATGAAGGATTTCGAACGTAAGGCAGTGCAGGCAATTGCAACAACCCATCATTATTCACAACCTGCGGCTAGCAAAAAACACAATTCATCTGTGTTCACACACACACACTAACACAGGCACTACCACAAACATACATATAGCGGCCATAAAAACGTAGCCAAAGTTACGCTTTTGCTTTAACAGTTATTGTTGCTGGCTCTGTTTTTGTTTTATTGTTTCAAGGTTTTTTTTGTTTTGTTTGTTCCATTGTACATTTATATGTATTTGTGTGTGTGTGTGTGTGCATTCGCAGTGAAATTTGAAAAATGGAAATTGATGATAAATGATATTGCTGACCAGTGAACAAACGGAGACGCAACGGAGCAGCGAACTAGCCTGTCAACGCGTTTGACGCAAAGAGAATTTAGACCATCATCGGACCCACAAATAAATTGAATTGAAACAACAGCAAAACAACAATGGCAATATGTGTCCCTAAAAACTAAGCAGCTCAACTCGGCATTCAGTTTAAACCTTTGAACCTTTTCGCAATAGGCTTTCAATACATTTATAACTTTGTTAACTTAATTTTGCTAGCAGCAGTTGAAAACGTTTCTACTAACTTAAAGCCAATTTTAATATTTCAGAAATATATTTAACCCAAAAAAAATGCACAAAAAACTTTATAAATTGATAAACTTTATATGTACTAAACGTTAAGGTACATAAAAAAATTAATGGCAACCCGTTGCCAGTATTAAGTACTAAAATATTTATTTTTATGTTATGTACTTGAAATATTATGTCTTCATAAAAAAGTAAACTAAACAGCTAAAGTCAATGAAACTGCAAAAATATTTATTAAAGCAAAGATTTAAAAAATTTCTTATTTTGTTTTTTTAGCTTTAGTAAACGCCTCTGTATCTTTTACAAAATCCGGCAATTTAATCTGAAAACGATACATTTTATTGCTTTTAATTATTGTATATTTTAAATGCAAATTCCCTATTATTTTTTAGCATCTGTACAATGCTGAATGTTGTACAATTTAATTAGTATTTCACTTAATTTTTATGACGGCAACAGCCTCATTAACATTTTCATTTTTCAATTAACACAAACGTAATAAATTCCGCAAAAAAACGGAAAAAAAAGAAATACAATGTAGGGATTAAAAATGTGGAAAATTGCGTTGGGCAAAAATGTGAGAAAAAGTTGAGTTGAGCAAAACGAGTGAAAAAGTTTAATTAAAAACACAAAACTTGTATATTTATTTATAAAAAAAAATAACAACAGCAACAACAAAAAACTAACAACACAGCACAACAAAACATAGCTATGAAAAAATATGTCTTCATTAACGACAAAACAACAAGTGCAACCCAACAATAATAACAATGCAAACGAGCAGAGCGCACAAAAAAAAAAACTAGCGTCTCAACAAGAGTGCAATAAATAAATACAAAAGCGAAATGCAAAAAACATTTAAATTTCAATTAAAACTGAGCGCAGTCCAACGCGAAGTTGGCCGCCGCAGTGGAAAAACTCAGCCTAAAGTGGACACTCTTTTGCCGCTCTCTGCACACCACTCTCCTCCCTGTTTTTCTTCTACACTTTTTCCCTTTCGCTGCTGCACAAATTAGAAAACTCCAAAACAAAGCGAATTTCGTAAAAGGCAGCACAGAAGAATAATGCAGTAGGTGGAGTAATTGCGCATGCAAACAAAGTAAGGCAATCTTCCAGCTGCCTCTAGGGCGATCCACTTTTAGCGCCAGGGGGACGCGCATAAAATATGCAATTTACCAAGCTTTCAACTTGTCTACTTAAATATAGAAAACTGTTCAAGTGCAGGCTCACAAAGTAAAAGGGAACACCAGAGACAAAGCCAAAGTATATATTGAAAATTATAAATGCTGCACTTACCTTTTGGAAAATATGATTTGGATTGATGCCCAGCTCTAAGAAATACGAACAAGGTTTATTAATTATGAATTTGGGTTATGTATATTTTGGAAATTCCATTATGCCGCTTACCTTCCAGAAGTGGTGGCTCATCTTCGAACTCGTTGCCAGCACCAGCGCCTCCGACACCGGCTGCGCCGGCCTGTTTAAAGGACTTGTCTTCTGTGTAAGCAGTTGGATCGTAGAAGCCGCCAAGTCCCTGAGTTGGCGCATTGCTGTAGGCAGAATCGTAGTTTGGCGGCACTGACGGCTGTGTGTTGTCAAAGCTCTGAAAATTGCTGCACAAAACAAAAACACAAATGCTAAACAACTTGCAAAGCGGGCGCGTGTCAAACAATACTTACAGTTCCTGGCCAAACTCGGGCATATCAAAGTTGTAGCTAGCATCGGCAGACGCACCGGAGCTGTAAAATTCGTTGGGTCTACCAAATTGGGACATTGTGAGACACTTGTTTTTATTATTGAGGTTTTTAATTTAGAAATTCAATAAACACGTCACTGACGACAACTGCTGTTTAGCATTCAGAGGTAACGCCGACATGACTGTTAGTTGGTCAGTGACTGTAATGTAGCTGTTAAGCGAAATGCAGTGCTGTTAGTCTTCGCTGTTTACAGCAGCACTTAGCGCGAAATTTGAACCAGCTGTGTGAATAGTGCAAACTGTCTTAAAGAAAATTTATTGCGATAAATAAAGTGTAACAAGTTTAAGTTGATAATGTTAACATTCATAATACATTTCTTTATTTTTGCATAGCGCCATTTGCAACACGTACTCAAATTTTTTAGTCATTTTGGGCTACGTAGCTATTGCGTTTCGTAAAGGACTACAATATATATGTATGTAAATATTTATATTAGAATTTGTTGTATTTGTAATTCAAATTTGTAACATGCAATGGCAAAAAACATTAAATAAATTGTTAGTAGTAGTTTTGTAGTTACAGTTACGTAGAGAACACAATTAGATAACTTTACGAATTTGATTTTACTAACAATAAATAGCTGTGTGAATTACAATAAAATATGTTTTGTATACATATATCAACATAGATAATTTTTATATATATATATAATTATGTATACGTAGTTTTATGTTATTTTTATATGGCTGGCTAAACTGGACAACATCCTTCATTTCATTTAGTTTTTGCGCTATCGGCTAATTATTGTTCGTCATTCCTAACTCATCTTTTTTATATCATCTTTGTCGTGTGTTTCGCGTTTACATTTTGTATATTATATTTATTATTATTCCTTCGAGTTCATCAAGTTAAAATCCAGTCCAACCTGACGCAACCGTTCTAAACTGTTAAACTTAAAAATTAAATGGTTTTCAAATATCTTATTACGCATTATGTATAATATGACTAGCTTGATGGGGGAATTCGAATAATAACCTAACATTTGGTTGCTTATTTCGTTTGTGGTAATTTTTGGTATCTTTTTCATAACTTTTTTCTTTTGGTATTTGTTTCTTGTTATTTTCAAGCACACAATTTCGGGCTAGTTTCCCTTAGTCCTCCAAATTTCGGAAGGCCTGCTGTAGATCCTCATACAGCTGATCGAAGTCTGCCTTGATCTTTTGTTCGCCATCTTTTACGGGATCCTGCGGTTAGAACGTAATATTTATATCATTCGTCGCTTCTCATATTAATTGTTGCTTACCTTGAATTTCATTGAAGACAACTGATACATAATGCTGCCCATCGACTCACGAATGGTGTTCCATGTTATTTTATGGTCTGACTGGGCGGTCGACTCCACGGCATGGCGCGCCGCCTCATAGAAGCCGAGTATGTTTCTTAACATGCCCACCGTTTTATAGAAGGGACAAACGCGATCGTATGGCGAGTATGAGTTTTGTTGCAAGAAATCATCCTTAAGCAGCTTGGCAACCTCGAGTGTAACCTTGTCGGTCTCGGCAAGCGACGCCTTGCCCACAAGCTGCACAATTTCTGATAGATCCTCTTCCTCCTGCATGATTTCCTTGACCTTGGTACGCAGCGGCACAAACTCCGGGAAGTTCTTGTCATAGTACTCGTCTAGTGCACGCATATACTTCGAGTAGGAAATAAGCCAGTTGATGGAGGGGAAATGTTTGCGCTGCGCCAGCTTCTTGTCCAGACCCCAGAACACCTGTACAATACCCAGAGTAGCAGAGGTAACAGGATCGGAGAAGTCACCACCGGGTGGCGAAACAGCGCCAACAATCGAAACAGAACCTTCACGCTCCGGATTACCCAAGCACTTAACGCGTCCAGCACGTTCATAGAAAGTGGCCAAACGTGCGCCCAAATACGCCGGATAGCCAGAATCGGCAGGCATCTCAGCCAGCCGACCTGAGATTTCACGCAAAGCCTCTGCCCAACGAGAAGTGGAGTCAGCCATCATGGCCACATTATAGCCCATGTCTCGGAAGTATTCGGACAACGTGATGCCAGTGTAAATGGAAGCCTCACGAGCAGCGACAGGCATATTTGAGGTATTCGCCACCAGAGCCGTGCGCTTCATTATTGACTCCACAACGCCATCAATTTCACAAGTCAACTCCGGAAAATCACGCAATACTTCAGACATCTCGTTACCACGCTCGCCGCAACCGACGTAGATGATGACATCCGAGTTAGAGTACTTGGACAAGGCCTGTGAAGTTAAACACCAAGAAAATTTAGATACATAAGAGAAGGCGCTTAATCATAAAACTTGTATTTTGAAAATATTTCTAAGCACTTGAGAATATATATATTTAGGCAAGTCAAGTGCCTAAAAACAGATGCGGGGAAAACAAAAACTGAATATTTTCTATATTAAATCATACCTGAGAGATGACAGTCTTGCCACAACCGAACGCACCGGGAATGGCAGTGGTGCCGCCCTGAACACAAGGAAACAGGGAATCAAGAACACGTTGTCCCGTGAAAAGTGGATGATTAGCTGGAAGCTTTTCAGTGCAAGGACGTGGCTGACGCACCGGCCACACTTGCAACATAGTGTGTTTTGTTATCTCGCCATCGAATTCTGTTTCCAGCACAATGTCCTCCAGATTGTAATTGCCAGCCGGAGCAACATAACGCACTGTGCCCTTGGCGCGTGGCGCCACAAGCATGCGCTGTTTGACCAATGTGTTCTCGTGCACAACACCGTATAGATCTCCACCCGTAATATGGGATCCCACGCGCACATTTAATGGATTGAACTCCCACATAACCGAGCGCGATAAGGCGGGCGTATTAACACCCTTTGGTATATATATGGAGTTTGTCATGACGCCAATGTCCCGCAACGGACGCTGGATGCCATCGAAGATGCTGTTCATAATGCCTGGGCCGAGCTCCACGGATAAAGGCTTTCCAGTACGCAGCACGGGATCACCGACTGTAACGCCCGAGGTTTCTTCGTACACCTGAATAGTGGCCATGTCACCTTCCAGACGAATAATCTCACCCACAAGCTCATAATATCCCACACGCACCAACTCGTACATAGCAGAACCAGACATAGCTTCCGCCGTAACGACTAACGACATGCAAAAAATGTTTAAGTTTATTCAGTGGAGGTCAGCAGTTGAAGGACAGAAGTGACGTCTTACCCGGACCAGAGACGGCATAGACGCGACCATATTCGGATTCGCGGTCCTCGTCTTTTATTTTCCTCAGGCTCGACATGTTTGAGGTGCGTTCGGTTTAACAAAGTTCGCTCGCTAAACATTAATAACAAATCAATATAAGAAACAACAATAACAACATTTTGCACGCTTGTTTTTGTCGCAGAAATAAGTACAAAAAAAAAAAAAAACATAGAAGAGAACAAAAATCTAGATGGCGCTGCAATAGGCAGCTGCTGTCAAGCAGCCCCCAGTAAAATCTGCATACCCCCGCAGCAGAGCAACGATCGATTTTTCCCACACACAAAATTCACGCTTGCCACCCACAGTTCACGTTTATGATAATTTTTGTAGTTTTAACTGCAAAAACAATGCATTCACAATTCTTGCATACTTTTCAGCACTTCAATTAAACTTTACTCGCTTTTTTAACGCTTGTTCAATCGATTTTCTTGTTGGAAAATTGCCTTTACTCACATTTGTTTTAGCTCTTATGAAAATTCTCAGCAGACTAATTTTTTATTTGATCAGATTGGCAGCGCCACACATTTTCCAATACTTTGAGAAAATTCATACCGATTTATTGAATCACTGATACTCGAAACTCGATAGTACTAATTCTTATGCTATACGTTTGGCAATATGAGATGTTTGTTTGTTTATTATTAAAATATCATTAGGTTTTTACTTAACTTTAGTGGTTCATTAAAGCTGTCAAAAAAGTTTCCAGCTTGAAAAATGTTGGTCAAAAACACTCAACATTACTCAATCTTTAAAAATCCGTAGCATATTATTTTAATACATGTTTATTGCAATTATTTAAATGTATTTCAACAAATAGACGCACATTAAAGTACTCTGTATTTTCAGCGATTTATATTTAAGTCGGCATCTTAAGCCAAACAGCTGTTCAATGCTTGAAGCATCCTGTGTGCTATCGAATCAGAGAACCAATGCATTTAAATATCGATATCGATGCTTAATGCTTTTTCACTGCAAAACAAACTCAAAAAGAAAGAAATACAGAAACGACAGACAGAAACTTGGAGAATAAAATACTCGGCAAAAATCAAATCGGCTGAAATTGTCGCACCGCAACGCATAATACAAACATGTGAAAGTGTCAAACGCAAGCTGTGGATTATTGCGTGACGTGCCCAGACATATTCCGATTCCGGGCAAGCAAAATATAACCTCAAAGTCTCGACTGGACGTGGGTGCACCTGCTACGAATTGCAGGCGCTTGGGGATTACCCCTGACCCAAGAAACAATTGAAGCATCAATATGTCGACATCATCGATTGTGCAGCAGTTCGTTAACGGGCTCAAGTCCCGCAATCGAAATGTACAAAACAAGGCGGCGCAGGATCTTTTCCTGTATGTTAAAACGGAGTTGCGTGAGATGTCCCAAGAGGAACTAGTGCAATTCTTTGATGACTTCGATCATCACATCTTTAATATGGTCAACTCGGCGGATATTAATGAGAAAAAGGGTGGTGCTCTAGCCATGAGTGAGTAGAGAAATATCATTGTTAAATTTTGGGTAAAACCTAATCCCCTTCTACATTTTCTTGCAGAGTGCCTCATAAGTGGCGATGCTTTGATAACGCGCAAAGGCATCTCGCCCTATCTTAATCGTTTGCGTGATTTGCTGCTCATCAACGATGTGTCCGTCATGGAAATTGCGGCTCGTTCTCTGGTCAAGCTGGCCAATATGCCTGGCTCTAAGGGTGCCGAATCTTTTGATTTTGACATTAAAAAAGCATTTGAAATGCTCAGTGGCGATCGGCAAGAGGTGCGTGGCTATAAAAACTCCAATCTATAAATGATTCAATTTTTAAATTTATATTTACTTGCAGTATCGCCGACATGCAGCCGTATTTATCCTACGAGAGCTGGCAATTGCGCTCCCAACGTACTTTTACCAGCAGATTCTAACGTTTTTTGAGCACATATTCAATGCCATTTTTGATCCTAAGCCAGCGATACGCAAATCAGCAGGAGAAGCACTACGCGCCGCCCTTATCGTCACAACACAGCGTGAGAGCACCAAGCAATCTAGTGAGCCGCAGTGGTACAAGATATGCTACGAGGAGGCGAGCGCTAGCTTCAACACCGAAGTGCTCACCGGCAAAGAGCAGAAGGGAATGACTCGCGACGATCGCATACATGGCGGTCTCATAGTCTTCAATGAACTCTTTCGTTGCGCCAATGCTCAGTGGGAGCGTCGGTATACAATGCTAAAGAAACTCTTTCCAAAGTCACAGCACAATAAGTTTCTAGAGGCGACCAGCTCTACGGTTGGCAGTCAACTAACGACCATTGTGCCACGACTAAAAGTGCCTTTTGTTGGCAGCAACCAGATGCACATGGAAAGCGAGCAGCACAACGGCATTGGCAACAAGTTGTCAGGCGTAAGTGAAATCTTTATCAAGGAGTTTATGAAATCATGATTAAATTATTTCTTTTTGCAGCATAACGTGCTGGAATCGGCCTACGCGCATGAGATACTTAAGGAGCACTTCATCACAATTTGTGACAATGTGCTGGAGCAGCGTTCATCAAAATCGCTTTATGTCCAGCAGGCGCTACTACAAATAATGCCACGTCTGGCTGCCTTTAATCGGGAGGTGTTTGTGGAACAATATCTGAAAACCTGTGTGGCACATTTGATGTCAATACTGCGAGGCAAGGAAAAAGATCGCAATGTTGCCTACATCACAATTGGATACTTAGCCGTCGCTGTTGAGAGCGACATAGAGAAGCACCTCAAACCCATAATGAGCAACATTAAGCAAGCGCTGCCCCTTAAGGATGTGGCCAGCAAACGTAAATTGCCCGTCGATGCGGCTGTCTTTGCTTGCATCACGCTGCTAGCGCATGCAGTCAAATCCCAAATAGCAGACGATGTACGCGATGTTCTGGAGCAGATGTTTCATACGGGTCTGTCACCAGCGCTAACAGTGTGCCTGCGCGAGCTGGCAGAGAATGTGCCGCAACTCAAATCAGCCATCACAGAAGGTTTGATTGGTGTCCTGTGTCAGGTGCTGATGAACAAGCCGGCGGTCATTCCTTATGCAAGCATGCCATTCTTTTGGAATGATACTTCGCTGCCAATGCAAAGTGCCGATAGCTCAACAATTGTCCTAGCTTTACGTACATTGGGCACTTTTAATTTTGAGGAGCAAAATATGCTGGATTTTGTGCAGCGGTGAGTGTCCAATTCATATTTAATTTGACTTAAAGTCTTGAATGACAATTTGCCTTTTAGCTGTGCGGACTTTTTTATTGTGCACGAGCAGCAGGAGATTCGTCTGGAAGCGGTTCAGACCTGCACACGTTTGCTTAAGCTGGCCGTACAATCGGCCGAAAGCATGGAGAATTCAAAGACGCTTAGTGATACTGTGTCACATGTTATTGAACGTCTGCTGACGGTGGCCATAACAGATATGGATTACAATGTTCGGATACGCATTCTTCGCTCGTTAGATGAGACTTTTGATGCGAAGTTGGCGCAGCCGGAGTCACTTAATGCGCTTTTTATTACGTTGCACGATGAGATCTTTGAAATCCGTGAACTGGCAATGGTCACTATTGGAAGATTGTCCTCAATGAATCCCGCCTATGTGATGCCCAAGTTGCGCACCACAATGATCGAGTTGTTGACGGATCTGAAGTACTCGGGAATGAGCCGGAATAAGGAGCAGAGTGCAAGGATGCTGGATCATCTAGTCATTAGCACACCGCGTCTCATTTCATCCTATATGAATCCTATACTTAAAGCCCTGGTGCCCAAATTGCATGAGCCGGAATCCAATCCGGGCGTGGTGCTTAATGTGCTGCGCACAATTGGAGATCTGGCTGAGGTCAACGGTGGCTCCAATGAAATGGAACTGTGGGCAGACGAGCTGCTTTCCATTCTGCTAGAAATGCTTGGCGATGCAGGCAGTCCAGACAAACGAGGCGTGGCACTCTGGACACTGGGTCAACTGATAAGTGCTACTGGTCGTGTGGTTAGCCCATATCACAAATATCCGGTGCTCATCGATATACTCATCAATTTCCTAAAGACCGAACAGCGTCGCTCGATACGCCGTGAGACTATACGAGTGTTGGGACTGCTGGGTGCCATGGATCCCTACAAGCACAAGATGAACAAAGGTCAGATTGATAGCCAAAAGGATAATGTGCTGATTGCCTATTCGGAGGGCAAGGCGGATGAGAGTCAGGACATTTCTTCAGCCGAACTGCTGGTCAATATGGGCAATGCATTGGATGAGTATTATCCGGCAGTGGCAATAGCTGCTTTAATGCGCATTCTACGCGATCCCACACTGAGCACCCGGCACACCAGTGTTGTCCAGGCCGTCACATTCATCTTTCACACGCTGGGCATCAAGTGTGTGCCCTATTTGGCACAGGTGCTGCCCAATTTGCTGGACAATGTGCGCACCGCTGACAACAATCTGCGTGAGTTTCTCTTCCAGCAACTGGCAATCCTTGTGGCCTTTGTCAAGCTGCACATTATTAGCTACATGGATGACATTTTTAAGCTGATCAAGGAGTTTTGGACAATCAATACACCATTGCACTCCACGCTAATCAATCTCATCGAACAGATTGCTGTTGCATTGGGCTGCGAGTTTAGGGACTACCTTGCCCAGCTTATACCTCAGATCTTGCGTGTACTGCAGCATGATAACTCCAAGGATCGTATGGTTACACGGCGACTGTTGCAGGCACTGCAGAAATTTGGCAGCACCTTGGGGTACTATTTGCCTTTGATTGTGCCGCCCATTGTCAAGTTCTTCGATTCACCGTATGTGCCGCAACAGGTGTCGCTGGTGGCGCTGGAGACCATCAATAGTCTGGCTGGACAGTTGGATTTCACAGATTTCTCGTCACGCATTATACATCCCTTGGTACGTGTGCTGGACACAGAGCCCGAGCTGCGGGATCAGGCAATGACCACATTGCGTTCACTGGTCAAACAGCTGGGCACAAAGTATCTGGTATTTGTGCCGATGGTGCAGCGCACCATGAATCGCCATCGCATTGTGGACGCCGAATATGAGAAGCTGCTTAATCGCATCCAATCCAATAGCACGCTGGCGGATGCCTGTGGCATTGGCTTTGGCATTGGCATTGATTTTGGCCAGCGACAGGCGAAACCCAAATACAATGAACCCTTTGTCCTGGACAGCAATAGCAGCAGTAAGAATTTGAAGGTTTCAACGACGGCTCTGCGCACCGCCTGGCAGGTGTCGCGACGTGTGTCCAAGGATGATTGGGTCGAGTGGTTGAAACGGCTTTCTATTGGTCTGCTCAAGGAGTCACCATCGCATGCATTGCGTGCCTGCTGTGTCCTTGCACAGGATTACGACACGTTGCTGAGGGATCTGTTCAATGCCGCCTTCATCTCTTGCTGGACTAAACTCTCGCCAGAACATAAAAACGAGCTTACCCAATCGCTAATACAGGCGCTGCAAATCACAGACATGCCAGAAATTACCCAGACCATACTTAATCTGGCCGAATTCATGGAGCACTGTGATCGCGATCCCATTCCAATTGAGACCCAGCTGTTGGGCACGCGAGCAATGGCGTGTCGCGCCTATGCGAAAGCATTGCGCTACAAGGAGGAGGAGTTTGTGCTGCGCCAGGAGGCGCCAGTCTTTGAATCGCTCATCCTGATTAACAATAAGTTGCAACAGCGTGAAGCTGCCGAAGGATTACTTACCACCTATCGTAATTCGGCAAATGAGGGGAATGTCCATGGACGCTGGTACGAAAAGCTGCACAATTGGGATCAGGCACTGCATCACTACCAGCTGAACTTGAATGCAGACACGAACGATCTGGAGGCGCGTCTAGGTCACATGCGTTGCCTGGAGGCGCTTGGCGACTGGTCCCAGTTGAGCAGCAAGTGCAAAGAGGAATGGCCCAAATTTAGTGCCGAAGACAAGTCGCGAGCAAGTCCCCTGGCTGCTGTGGCTGCCTGGGGTCTGCAGGATTGGGAAGGCATGCAGGAATATGTACGTTGCATACCAGTGGACACCCAAGATGGTAGCTTCTATCGTGCTGTGCTCGCCGTGCATCTAGATGACTTTGAGACGGCGCAACATTTGATAGACGAAACGCGTGATTTACTGGATACCGAATTGACCTCAATGGCAGGTGAATCCTATGAGCGTGCTTATGGCGCCATGGTCTGTGTTCAAATGCTAGCCGAACTGGAGGAGGTAATACAGTACAAGCTCATACCGGATCGTCGGGAGCCACTCAAGGCCATGTGGTGGAAACGTTTGCAAGGCGGACAACGTCTTGTCGAGGATTGGCGTCGCATTATCCAGGTTCACTCGTTGGTCGTTAAGCCGCACGAAGATATACACACCTGGTTGAAGTATGCCAGCCTGTGTCGCAAAAGTGGATCCCTCTACTTGTCCCACAAAACGTTGGTAATGCTGCTGGGCTGCGATCCACAACTAACGCCAGATGCTCCGCTACCCTGTGATCTACCACAGGTCACCTACGCCTATACCAAATATTTGGCAGCCTCTTCACAGCCAGAATTGGCCTACAAGCAGCTGGATGACTTTGTCCACACATATTGTGAGCAACTTAATAGTGTGCCGCCGGAGGCACGTAAGCCACAGGATCTGCGTCTTATGGCACGTTGTTATCTGCGTTTGGCCATGTGGCAGAATAAACAGCATGAGAATCGTTCCAATAAGGATGCGGTGAAGGGTGCACTCGATTGCTTTGCCCACGCAACATCCTATGATCCCAATTGGTACAAGGCTTGGCATCTGTGGGCCTACATGAACTTCAAGGTGGTGCGTGAGAAATCTCCCTCCGCTTTGGACAGCGATCGTACGATCATCCAGAAGTATGCAGTGCCAGCTGTACAGGGTTTCTTCCGTTCGATAAGTCTGATACGTGGGAATTCACTGCAGGATACACTGCGTCTGTTGACCCTATGGTTTGACTATGGCCATCATGCTGAAGTCTTCCATGCACTCGATTCAGGCATGAAGGTGATTGAGATTAATACCTGGCTGCAGGTAATACCACAGCTTATTGCTCGCATTGACACACATCGGCGATTGGTGGGTCAACTCATCCATTCGTTGCTCATTGATGTGGGCAAGAATCATCCACAAGCTTTGGTTTATCCTCTAACCGTTGCCTCCAAGTCTGCCTCGCTGTCGCGTAAAAATGCCGCCTTCAAGGTGCTCGACTCAATGCGCAAACATTCACCCACTCTCGTCGAGCAGGCGGTCATGTGCAGCGAGGAGCTGATCCGTGTGGCCATACTCTGGCACGAGCAGTGGCACGAAGGATTGGAGGAGGCATCCCGTCTCTACTTTGGGGATCGTAATGTTAAAGGCATGTTTGAGATTCTGGAACCGCTGCATGCTATGTTGGATCGGGGACCTCAGACACTCAAGGAGACATCCTTCTCGCAGGCCTATGGACGTGAGCTGACCGAGGCATACGAGTGGACGCAACGCTACAAGACATCAGCAGTGCTTATGGATCTGGATCGTGCTTGGGACATCTACTATCATGTCTTTCAAAAGATTTCACGTCAGCTGCCGCAGCTGACATCGCTGGAGTTGCCTTATGTGTCGCCCAAGCTGATGACCTGCAAGAATCTTGAGTTGGCCGTACCCGGCTCGTATAATCCCGGTCAGGAGCTGATACGCATTAGCCACATCAAGACCAATCTACAGGTGATCACGTCCAAGCAGCGTCCACGCAAACTTTGCATACGCGGATCCAATGGCAAGGACTATATGTATCTGCTAAAGGGTCACGAGGATCTGCGTCAGGATGAGCGTGTGATGCAGCTGTTCTCGCTGGTCAACACACTGCTGCTCGATGATCCCGATACGTTCCGTCGCAATCTGGCAATTCAACGCTATGCGGTCATACCGTTAAGCACCAATTCCGGACTCATTGGCTGGGTGCCGCACTGTGATACGCTGCACACGCTGATCCGTGATTATCGCGATAAGAAGAAGGTGCCGCTCAATCAGGAGCATCGCACAATGCTCAACTATGCCCCCGACTACGATCATTTGACGCTTATGCAAAAGGTGGAGGTCTTTGAATATGCTTTGGGTCAAACGCAAGGCGATGATCTGGCCAAGCTGCTCTGGTTGAAGTCACCATCGTCGGAACTGTGGTTTGAGCGACGGAACAACTATACGCGCTCCCTGGCTGTCATGTCCATGGTGGGCTATATACTCGGCCTGGGCGATCGACATCCATCCAATCTAATGTTAGATCGAATGAGCGGCAAAATACTGCACATTGATTTCGGTGATTGTTTCGAAGTGGCAATGACACGTGAAAAGTTCCCAGAGAAGATACCCTTCCGTCTCACTCGCATGCTGATCAAGGCCATGGAAGTGACGGGCATTGAGGGCACCTATCGACGCACCTGTGAAAGCGTTATGCTTGTGCTGCGACGCAACAAGGACTCGCTGATGGCAGTGCTAGAGGCGTTTGTCTATGATCCGCTGCTCAACTGGCGACTGCTCGATGTGGACAAGAAGGCGAATGATACGACGACAACAACAACGGCAGCTGGTGCTAGTGGTGGCAGTCCAAGCAACTCCAATGAGCAGGAATCCATGCTGCAGGGCAATCCTGTCGCAAAGTCCAAGACCTACGAGTCACAGCAGTCGCACAATGCCTTAGCCAATGTGGCGGATGTGACCAGTGGCAAGGCCAGCATGGTTATACAACGGGTCAATCGCAAGTTAACTGGCACCGATTTCCAAATGACCGAAATGACGGAACAGCGGCAGGTTGAGCTGCTCATACAGCAGGCGACAAATAATGAGAACCTTTGTCAGTGCTATATTGGCTGGTGTCCGTTTTGGTGATTGGGCCATCAAATCCAAAATCTGAGACTGAGCGAGACAACAAACAAACACCTACTTTATGCAGTTACAGTTAATAAATACTAAAAACACATTGATATATTATGTATATGTATAATTTATATTAGAGATACGCTCTTAATTAAAACTTTATTGTAAATTCCAATTGCAATTAAATTCCAACATATTTTTTTTAAGCACAATTCGAAAAACCTTTGGAGCAGTCGAAGCTCAGCAAGATCAGCCAGAAAACTAACACATTTATTTGAAATTATAAAGTATTTATTTATTAAAAATAACTAAAGCATGCGTGAACGTGAATTTATACAAAGATATTATTTTATTTTTATTTTTTTATGAAATCATACAAAAAAGAAGGGAAAACAATTGTTTAAGCAATATAACTACATCGTGGTACGTACTCTAGTATTAATTAAATTATTGCATTTCCGAACATATACAAAAATTTCTAATATAATCCGAAACGAAAACAAGAGTTGTGATGGGAAATTTAGAATTTTTGTAAACGACTGCGAGTACCAAAAAAAAAAAAATGAAATTTACTAAATCCCAGCTGCTGTTAATTCGCATAAAGTACATACAATATTAATAGTATATATTTTGTATAGATATACATTTAATTGTAGACACTAAAACTGCACATTAATCTAAGTATGCTTGTAGTTTATGATTTAGGCGCCTTTAGCTTTTGTTGGGTCGCTTGCCACGCTGCTCTTTGCGCCAAGCATCAATACGCAGCTTCAACTCATTATTTGTCACCAACATGTCCTCGGTTAGATGCTGCCGATTAAACGGATCCGTACAGCTATTAAGCAAGTGACGCGATATAATTGCACGATCCATCACAGTGCCCGAAGGCAGCACAACAGGATCTGACATCAGTGTGTCCATCAGCGGATCCTTAAACTCATCGGGCGCATCGGCGCACTCATCCTCAGCCTGTTGATTCGAAACTGCAATGCAACATGGTTTAATTATTTATGTACTTTTAAAGCTTACAATGGAGGCTGTCAGACACTTACCATAAATCTCATGAGCTCGCTGGGTAAGCGCTTTGAAACGCTCCACCTCGACAACGGAACGTAACGCTAAGCGTTTAATGCGTGCCGCTGCTTCATTGCAAATGTGCACATCGAATGAGCGCTCGTCGGCGGCCAGGGCCTGCGCGAATCTATCACAGTCCAGGTGCAGATATATGTCAAAGATTTGAGCTAACAAGCTGCGCGGCTCCCAGCCATATTTGGTTGGATTCTTCACTTTCAGATCGTTGCACTTGGGACCAGCTAATTGTGTTAAATTAAAGTTAAGCATTGAGCTTAGGCGATCAACCAGCTCGGCACGCATAAACGGTTCCTTAATATCGCTCTGAGTGAGTATAAAAATCAAACCACTATATATATACGTTATAAATTTGTAAGTATGTCAACTTACAGTTAAATAATGAAATAGATCAACAGTCTCGCGTGCAAGTGTTAAATATGATCGACATTGACGCTCATCTGTTGCCAGCTGAGTGAGGCGACTTTGCTGCTGTTCGGCACCAATGCTGCTCCAGTTTTGAACGTCAGCCATTGCCTGTTGCGTTAAATGTATACGCTTTAGATTCTCGAGGCATTCGTCTAGCAAGAATGTTGTGTCGTTCATCAGCATGTTGACAAACTTGACAAACTGATTGCCCTGCCTCGATTCACAGATGACAGCTTGACGATGTATGGGATTCTCCCACATAGATTTGAACAAATGGCTAATATGGTATCTGTGAGCAGCATAAACAAATTATTATTTTAACAGTAAATCTATGAGAATTGCTGGACTAACCTTATAGTAAACTTATCGTAAAACTCAGTGCTTTGGCCAGTGGTTTCTACATCCACATAAAAACGCATTAGTGCGCTAACCAGCGCATTCTGCGCTAGCTCATGGTTCCACATCTAACAAAATTTAAAAGTATAAGTATATAAGTATAAGTTTTAGATTTAATTTTGTGGCTTTGCTTACCGCTGTATTTACCGAATTGGTCGGCTTCAGCGAGAAGACAAACATGACCTCAACTAGCTTGGCAGTTACATAGGGATTCTTGATGAGATGCGAAGCGCAAACGCAGGTAAGCAGCCATGTAATTATTGAATGATCGATGCCCTGCTTTATATCCACATTAGCATGCTGCATGGCAAACAATATGAACTCGGCAATATCATCAATATACCATTCGGGCAGTGCAGAAAATGCGTCAGTCGGTTTTAGTTGCTGCACATTCAGTTTCGAGATAAACGGCCCCTCAATAGCACGCCCCTCAAACTGATAGAGCATAAACTCGCATACAGTCGAATAAAACTCCGTGCAGCGCTGCAGCAATGCTGGATCTAGCAATGTTATTTCACTGCATGTCTTTGAGCTGTTAACAAACACAATATTAGAAAATATTAAATGGAAACACTTTGTAGGACTCATACCGATTTAGTTTGCGCAGTTGCTTTTCCCAACGCTCCTTAAACTGATTGTTGCGATTGGCATAGCGAGAATTAACCCAATGGGGTTTGGTGCGATCAAGCTCGTCAATTAGTTTCTGCAGTTCCTTGATGGCGCGCACCTTTTGACGATAACGCTGAATGGCCGGCAGATAGCCAAGATGATGAGCCTGCAGTGTGAGGAACCAGCATTGCGTCTGGAAATTAACATTTGATGCTGGCGATGCAAAATCTCTAGCCAAAAAGCTCTTGTACTCCTCCTCGCTAAATCGGATCTTTGTGTCCTGTTCAATGTGGACCAGTGAATTACTATAATAGTGAAAATTGGGGTCAATGCGATCCAGTTTGATCTTGACCGACAGTTGCTGCAGCACGCTCATCAAATTGATAACAAAGCCATCCCGAGCGAGCAGCTTTTCATCGCTGGCAAATTGGACGCGGCGATCGTTGTGGCGTAGGATCTGGGAAATGTACTCTAGCGTCTTGGGACGGCTACTGGAGTTTACGCACAGCGAATGGAAAACGGTGTGCATGTGATTGCGCATTGAGTGTAGCTCCTGTAATGAACAATCAATTAGCTTTATGTATTGAGATAGATATTAAGCCGCTTACCCAACGCAACCGAGAAGTGGCAGTCTCTTCGAGCTTGTTCTTGGTGCTGAATTCGGCAAATTTGACATTTTCCTCAGCAAACAGTGAGACTGAGAGAAATGGTCCGAGAAAGCTGCACTTGACAATCTCGCGGCCTGGAATCTTGGTACATATGGGCGGTATATAGTTTGGCTGGCGCGATAATAAATCAGCAATGGGACGCGTATTGCCTACTTTGATGACCATAAGCTTGGCAAGCCATTCGATCTGCTGTGTGTTGATCTTTGAGTTGCAAATATTGCGTTGCATGCCACTAAAAAGACCACGTAGCAATTGGCCAAATATGGTGTCAAACACCTCTCGCTGCTGATGCGTTTCGGCAACTAAATCGGTGAGAAACGTTTCGCTCACACGGTCCATATACATAAGTTCTAACAGTGTGGACTGATCCAGTTGATAGTTCAGATTCTGTTGTATGCGATCCGTTAGAATTAGCACCGTCACACGCATTATGTTCTCAAAGGCCAGTTGCAACACCTGCTGGATGTGTTTCTCTTCAGGATCTAACTGATCCCTGGATCGACGCTCACGCTCATTTTGACAGTTTTGGTGGCAGCGCAGCATATGAAGCATGGCGTTGTGCTTGGAAAGAGTAACAATATTCAATGGTGGCGGTGCTACACAGGCAACAATAGTATCGCTGGGCGTAATCTCGTTTTGGCTGGGCGTGGCACTAGCACTGGCACGTGGATCCTCCTCGGCAGTGGAACTGGAGGCGACAGCATTGGCAAGGATTTCCTGTACCTCGGAGTCATCGCTTTTTATCTTTTTGGCTGAGGAGAACTCTTTGTCATCACCATTGGCATCGCTTATTCCGGTTGCAGCCAGTGTCGTCTCGCCGTCTACTTTAAAGTTATCCTCCACCTCATCGTTATAGAACTTATAAGCGGTCTCTAGCAGCACACTCGATATGATGGGCTCGAAATTAAAACGCAGCGCCGGATATTGCTCCAAAAAGCTGGCAGTTTGTGCGCAGATAATGGAGCCACTACAAAATTCGTTCCATGTTGCGTTTAACAGCCTCGACAACAACTGCTCACTGCGCTCATCCATGCTCTTGAGCTGCGAAAGTTCTGAATTGGACACGGTTTGCCTTTTTGGCAGCTCCAAGTTGTGCAAAACTGCGATGGGCAAGCACAATGCTGATACTGGAGCGACCGCCATTTCTACATCTTGTACAGGTGTTGATGCCATCGATTTCATTTCTACATCCATGTCGGTCTTGTTGTTGCTCAAATCTGGCCATGTTATTGGCACTGCTTTCGAGTTTGCATCAGCCTCACGCACCAATCGCGACTCGCTGTGTGGATTCCGTGGTAGTTTCTCGACTGCAGTCGGGACTGGCGAGGGTTGGGGTGCGTTGCTTCTAGCTGCTAAAGTGCGTAGTCGGCGGGCACGCATCTGCAATAAAAAAGGTTGCTCACCGTTACAAAAAACACAGAGAAACGGTTTTATGTTATAATTTGGAAATGCTTGCCTCTTCGGCGGTAAGTTCTGCGACGGTTAAATCTGCTGATGCAGTATGCTGCTGCTGCTGCGTTTGTTGCAGTTGCTCATCCTCAACACTAGCATCGCTTGCACTGTTCGGCTGTGGCTGATCCTGCTGCTCTTCATCCATTGCTCTTTGTGGTGGCTCTCCTTCCGGCATGTCGCTGACTCAGTTGAACTGTTGCGTTAGTTGCTCTCTGACAGTTGCCGTATGTTTTGCTTGTTGCGTAGTTCTGCTGCGTCCGGGTAAATGAACTAAACAATGAAAAGACATTGAAAGAGCGTGTGAGAGAGGAAAATGTGAAAAAGAGCGTGTGAGTGCGAGTTGAGAAAATTGCCACGCGCATTAAGCAAATAAACAAAAGTCCAGCGGTCAACGTCAAGTTCAAGAAAAGACAATGATTCGTGGGCTGCGCTGCATCCCCCGACAGTAAAAAATGCAGTCGGATTATTTGTTTCTTTGTGATCTTAAGATAAACTACGCACCAGCCAATTTCTGACCTATGACAAAAGCAAGAACCGAAGAGACAACTTTTTCGCACTGGCTGCGGCTATTTTTAGAGCCTCGGGAAAAATCATACGTTATCTGATTGACAGGCGGGGTACGAAGGCGAACGAATGCAGGTAGAGTGCAATAAACGATATCATAACAAGTGACAAGACTACATCGATAATACATCGATACACACATCAGAGATTAAGTGCATTGCTTGCTGCCAATTCATGATTATTATTGAATCCACTAATTTTTCTATATGCTAATTTTATATTGTCTTAAACGCTGATTCTAAAGTTCAATCACGGCATCGCCAACGATGCTAATTCTAATACTGCAGAAAGTCCTCTGAAAAGTGCAAATTATTTAATAGGCAAACAATGTAAAACTTTATAAAAACTTATATATGTTGGGGGATGTTTTTGCTTCATACAAGATATAAAGAAATTTCTTGCATCGCCCTGTTAGCATCGCTTGTACAGTGAGAGCCCCAAAAATGTTGACCATGTGTTGTTTTCAATTCTGCTGACATGTTTTTGAAAATAAATGGTATCTGCGCATTTCCTTGATACTTCACGGAAACAAAAGCAAACACTTTAGACATACATATTTATGTACATGTACACATAATCACGGGTAACATTTGGTTGAATATATGCACTAACCTATACTTATGTGATGCTTACCTGAATTTGACACTTTCACCTGCCCTCACACTGCGAAATTCATGAAAATTGTGAAATGCGTGCAAAGTCTATTGCATTTTGACAACGTTTACCGTTTGTTTCGTTGCCGATCGCAGCGTTGCGCAGCGCTGGCCTTTCAAGAGGGTGGCGGATGACGGACGGTGACACGCACAAAAATTTCTCTTTTGTTCTGGCCGAACACTTAATTTAAGTTTGGCCCCGCTGCGCCAGTGTTTTCGGTTTTCAACAATCTATTAAACGTTTTATCTAGTAAAGCTGCAGTGAAATACGCTGCTATGACTTGCACATTGTTTCCAATTATTTCTACTTAAATTTTTAGCACTGCGTCCGTCAAACTAGAATTAGGATTGTTGATGTTTTATCGATTAAGCAGCATATCGATGAGATACAAGTACTATCGGCACTTGCGTTCACGCGCGAATGGCACTATTCCTGAATTTAAAAATAATCGTTCAGAAATGAATCAACTGAGCAAGAATATATATAAGCAGATATGTTCCCTGCTCCACATTCACTAGAGTTTTTAGAATCGAACGCACAAATTAGACAAAAGTAAATACTGCTTACGATGTTATTGCAGTAGGCATTTGCTGTTGATTTTCGCAAGAAAAACCTCAGCAGTATGGGTGAGAGTGCCGCAAAAAGTTTTAATTACTGGCATATCTATCTCCTTACCAAATTCTAGCTGTATGGATCTGCGAGGAATGATTTAAAAATTATTATTTCATAAGTGCTTCTTAACAAAAATATTAATTCACTTAAATATGTGCACCTGTTAAAAACAATCATGTCATACAAATTCAGTCAGGTTCTTGTAAAATTGACATGTAAACAAACAAACAAAGTCAAAAGCCCCGTTCCAAATATTCCTTCATTTATTTCTTTGCTCGATGCTGTGACACAAGGGATAATAAAGCAGGAAGCATATCGGCTTATATATTCTTGCTCAGTTGATTAATTTCTGTACGATTATTTTTTAAACGCTGGAATAATGACCGATTGTTTTTGTATGCATCGATATGTTGCTTAGCAACTCAACAATTTTTTTAAAATATTTTTTTTATATCGATATTTTAAGAGGCACACTGACAAAAATATACGGAACTGTTTTGTTCAACAAAGGAAAATCATTTTACTTCATATTACAAAAATGTTACAGTTACTTGCAGAACCTAATATAAGACCTATAAGCTATATTTTTATGTTACTAGAAATCCGTGTATCGCTGTCGCATACTCTGACGCTTTGCAACGTGATGCATCTGAAAAGTCAGTTATCAGTCTATAAAATTTTAACTTTTTAACATGGTCAATTACTTACTAAACGTTGCTGACGCCTTTCACGATTTTTCTCATAGGCCTTTAAAAGCGTTGGACACATACGTCGAATATACTCTTCCGACTCCCAAAAAAGACCACCTTGGTTCTCGTATCGCAACAGAAATTCCACCTGCAAAATTTTTGTGAATAAGCAAAATTTTAATTCATTTAGGTTTTCGATAAAAAGAAAAAACCTTAATCACATACCGATAAGGCATGTAATTGATATTTTAATTGCATTTTAACACTTGCCTTGCCAGCCTTTATCTCCTTTCCCAAAATACGATCTATGCCATTCTCTGGCCTACATTTTTTATAGAAATCTTCGTTGTCGTGCTCCTTTTTGACTCGACGATGCACTTGTGGCTGTGGAACCTCCTCTACATTCAGAAGACCCTCGCGCATCCGTTCACCGTTTTGTTCGACGCGTCTGACAAATGTGAGTGGATGCTGCTTTAAGTAGTCCTCCGCTTCAGCAATTGTCTTGGCGAGGTTAAATTCCTCCTCTTCTTGCTCCTCTGGCTCATCATCAAACTCTGCATCGTCATTTTCCTCGTCCATATCCATGCCATCACAGCTGTGATTTGCATTGGCTTTTGGCGAGCGTCTTTTCTTTTTCACACGATTTCCACCGTCGTTCTCCTTAACATCTGGATGAAAGCGTACCTTTTTCACACGATGATCGCTGTCTTCTGTGGATTTCGGCTCTTCGGCTGTTGCAATACTTTCAGCAGTATCTGCTGACGCTGGCGTTTCTGTTTCTGTTTCTGCCAATGTTGTTTCTTTGAGGTTCTGGGAAATGAGTTTGACTTTCGTTTCGAAAGCGGCGTTTGCTGATGCTATGGTGTTGTTGTTGTTGCTGCTGCTGCTGTCATTGTCACTGTTATTGGACGCTTCAGTCTTTGGTTCGCTTGGCGGTGGCGGCGATTCTCGCAGTGCTGCGGAATCCCTGCTGCAGTCGTCAGCCCCTGCTGTGGGCTCCGACGGCGAAGCGCTGCATGTGTCAACCATTACGCACTTCGTTTGCATCGATTTGTCCAGAGAGTCGCTGCCACCGGAGTCATCGGACTTCGTATCCATGAGCTGCAGGTGTAATGAATCCTAAAATTTTTTTTTACAGCAAACAAATCAGTTGTGGAGCAATTTTTGCAATACCACTTCGATAGTTTTCATCGATAGGTTTTATTAAGAACTAAATGGCACTGCCAACTTGTCTGCAAATTTTCGAGTGCGGTGCTTAAAAAATCAACACGTTCGTTTAAAAATAATAAAATATTTTTTTGAGAGCGTTTCCAAGAAGACAAATATAATGTTTGTTTAAAGAGTTTTTTTTTTTTTGTATTGTTTTGGTCACAGAGCCGTGAATTTTATTAACTATTCATAACACACAATGAAATTTGATTAAAGCTTTTTCAATCTTTGGCTTTGCAGACCTCGTATCGTTCTAAGCCACATCATACTTAGTTGCAGTCCTAACAGGATCCACAACGTGGACCACCGCAGCAGCCGCGATACGGCGGGCAAGCAGGCGAACAGCTGACTCGGCAACACGGAGCTATTGCGCATCCTGTCCAGCAGTTAAAACAAAAATTGGTGCATTGGATGCTCGCGGGCATGCCGTAGCAGCCACCTGGATTACAGCACATGTTGAGAGCTTACGGATAGAGGTAAGTTTACCAGATGTTATTTACAGAAGTGCACTGGCGCCAGACTCGAATCCAAACTAGTTCTGCTTACAAGTAAATAGATTTAAAATATATTCGTGTTGTTGATAATTTTACAATTTACTTAAAAACCAAAACTAGAGTCGACAGAGCTTCAAAAGATTTCGTTTTTGAAAGCAAGATTTTATTGTACACACTACAAAAGCTTACACTGAACTAAATATGTAACGCAGTTGTGTTCGAAAAGTGAATCGCGAATAACAAAAAACTCAAGGCCAGCTTGAACAAAACGATCACTGGAAGAAAAACTTAGGAAATTGTAAATGCAACTTGTGTGTATTTTTTTTTATTTTTGATATTATTTTTTATTAACAATTCTTGTTTTGTACATTTTCTTTGTTTAAATTTATGCCGTAAATGTGTGTAATTTGTGTTGGCTGTGTCTGTGTGTGTGTGTATGTGTGTGTGTGTGTTTGTAGTATATGTGTATGTGCGTAGAAAACAAAACTAAGTTATTTACACTATTCTAGTTAGAAATATTTTCATTGTTAAAGACTATTTAAATATAGTATGTATATATTCATATATATATATATATATATATATATATATATATGTATATCAAAGGCGGTTGCATTTTATATTCAAGTAAGTTTCTGTATACATTTTCATTACTGTATTTGCTTCTTGTTGTTTTATTTGTTTTATATTGTGTGTTTTTTGTTACTGTTTTGCTTAAATGTTTGCTTTAAACTATTTAAATATGGCCCCGCTATTCCACATGTGTTCATTTCGTTTCCTTAGATTTTATGATAACGTTTTTTTTTTTAATTATTTATTTTTTAAATATTTATTTTTAGTGTGCTACAAAAACAATGATGTATAGTAAAACAAAACCACGTTAACTATCATTTAAAACTAGATATTAATAACTAAAGTTTGCTGCAGTTGTAAAAATTGCAAATATTGCAAAGTTATGTTACACAGTATTCAATTTGATTATATTTTGTTTTTGTTTTTGTTTGTTTTTTTTTTTTAAATTTTGTTTCTTGTAGCAGCTGATGTAAATATGTATGTATGTATATAGTACCATATTCTTTGAATGATGTATTGTAATTTGTAGAGATTTTTTTGTTTTAAATTTAGCTTTTGTTTTTGTTTTTTGTTTAATTTAAAATTTTTAATAATCACAGTTCCCATTCAAAAACAATTTTTTTGCAGCAAGACTAAATTTTAAATTTGTTTGTTTGTTTTTGTTGTTGTAGTTTTTGATGTACTTGAAACGCGTTTGGATTCCTTTCAATTTGTCACATTATGCATCTAAAAACTAATGCTTTTGATCATCCGATTTAGATTTTAGATATATGCTAGTACTACATGAATGTTTTAATATTAGTTTTGATTCAATTGTTTCGATAAATTAAACTAAATAATATAATTTTTTTTGCACCGTTTTAGAACAGATAGAAATTGTTATAATTGTTTTATGAAATAATTCTTCTTTCTTTTTTTTTAAGAACTTAAAGTTAAGATTCAAAGTGCAGGAACATGTTCCAAACGGTGTGTGTGTGTGTAAGTAACAGTTTAAATAATAATAAAATGGTGCTTAAAACAAAACTTGACAACTAATTACCCATTTTTGTATAAATATATTAAAGAAAAACAAACAACAAAACATTAACAACCCCAATAAAATAATAATCAAAGGAAAAAAAAAACAAAGGAATAATAATCGTATTAAATGTATCAATTATTTCTATATATGTAAAATACAATAGTAGTAAAAGAAAACGAGTAGGCAACGCCTACTTGCGGGAAATGACTTTGCCCGTCTTGGCATTGACCAGTATCATTTTATCGCCAGGCTCAGCGCCACCTGTTGGCGATGCTGGCGGTGGCGTGGCAGATGCATTGCCACGCAAACTGCGACGTCGCAAACGATCGCTAATATTCTCCCTGCGCTGATCCTCATCCATGCTAGGATGTTTAACACTAAGTGCTCCATCGGTCTTATATAATATGATCTTTGTGCTGGGTTTCTTGACACGCTCTGGCTCTATTTCGGCTTGCAGCTCCGGTTGTTGCTGCTGCTGTTGCTGTTCTTGTTCCGATTGCACATTGGCATTGATGGCATTATCCTGATTATTATTATCCTCCGTTTGGTGTTTTTGATGTTCATCCTGTTCCGTTTCCTCTTCCACACAAATCTCCAGCTTATCGTAGCAAGTGTAAAAATCAACAGATTTCAGTTTCTCGCTGGCATTGAAATGCACTGCGGTGTGCTGCTCCAGCTCTGCCTCGTCCAACGCATTGAAGTCACAATGGTCACACTGCTGCGCCTCGGCTGGTGGCAGCTTGACGCACGCATGTTGCTGCAAATGCTGCTGCAATTGCTCATATTGCTGTGTCTCGTACGGACAATGTTGGCAGCGCTGTGGCGCCGACACTGACTGTGGCATGTCCATGGAGCCGGCCTCACTGCTGGCATCCGCGGCCAAATCACTGGTCGCCACTGACGCACTAGTCGATGGTGTTGTCGAACTGCTCTGAAGCTCCTCCTCATCCTCCTCTTCGGGCTCCGGCTGTGGATTTACCTTAAGCTCTGCATCGGCATCGGCATCGGCATCTGCCGCAGGCTCGATTTCCATTTCGGATGCTTCCGCATGTTTGCTGGTCTCACGTGGAATCGCGATCGCCGACTCCAGCTGCTTCTTGAGTAGCGAATTTTGTCCATCGTAGCTGATGGCACTCTGGCGCAACAGCTGTGCTCCCAGCTCATTGTCCACCACCCATATGGTTTCGGGTCCATTGATTTGCAGCAACATGGGCGATGGATATTCCACATCCTCCTTGCAGTTGCGGTACAGCTGTTGGCATTTCTCCTGGTAGTGCGACATGTGAACGGCACGATGCAGTTGCAGCAACGTTTCTGCCTCGGCACGGTACTCACAATAGGCACATATATGCAGTTCCAGTTGTTCTGACTGTTCCAACTCCAGGTCGCTGGGCGCATGAGCAGCCAAATGTTGTTCCAGCTCCAGCTTGGCATTGCGCTCATCATTGTGCTTCTGGGCAAAGCGTGCCGGACAACGGGGACAATAGCTGATGAGCTTATATTGATATTCCGGTGGTAGTTCTGTGGCCTGGTCCAGCTGAAGTTGACTCAAATCGATGGCAGGCAGCTGTTGCACCTGCTTGGCAGCTGTCAGTTGCAGTGCCACACTGAAATCCAAGCTGGATGGAGCTGTTGTTGTTGTTGCTATTCCGCTTGGTGCGCCCAGCTGTTGTTGATGCACACTGCGCATATGGCTGCTGAGATGTTGCTTCTTGGCGCAGACGAAGGTGCACAAACGACATTCATATTGCGTCGGTTTGTGCAACGAGACATGATAGTTCATCTGTGATTTGCTCTCCGAGATGTACGGGCAAACTGGACACTTTTGTTGCTTGCTCTTTGTATTGCTGCTGGGCAGATCCTGTAAACTGTTGCCTATTCCAGCAGCAGCAGCAACTGTTGCTGGCAAACGTGTGATCTCAATTTGATCATTTTGCTGCAGTTGCAACAACTCCTCGGCACTGCCCACACTTGCCACAACGCTGGCCGCTTTACAGGCTGCAGCCCAATAGGCAGCAGCTGCTTGCAAATCCTGTTGCGTATTTGCGGCATTCACAACGGCAGCAGCACTGGCCGAAAGCGGTGAATGCAACAGTTGCTCCAATTGTTTGCTGCTAAGCAGGGCATTGTTGTTGTTGTTGTTGTTTGACTTGATGTTAATGTTGTTGTTGTTGTTAAAGTTGTTGTTGTTGTTGTTGTGAGAGTGGGTTTCATTGCTGGCGCCAGCACCCTGTGGACGGTAAATGGGCGGGGCATTGGTGATGGCGCCGCTGCTGTTGCTGTTGCGCTCAAGGGTCTCGATCCGAATATCCCCGGAATGCTTTAAGCGACAATGCCGCTATTGTTGATCAAGCAAAAAGAACAAATCGGGCGGGGGGGAGAGAAAAAGGGAAAGTGCATAAATTAGCATAATATAATTATTGTTTATTTAAATACATTTTTGCTGCATATGTATGTGTATATGTGTGTGTGTGCGGCGTATATTAATGAAGATGGAGAGTATTTTGTAGTTCTAGAAAAATGTACATTATTTGAAAAGATTTTGGAATTTATTTAAAACCTTTTTTGTCTAGAATTAACAAAGTACTCATTGTGTTTGTATGCGTGTGCAGCAAAGTATGTGTGTGTGTATGTATTTATTTATTATATTTATATGGGAGACCCAATTGAAACTCGCGCACCATATGATCATAAAGAGCCCCTGCTTATCGGTTTGGGGTTGACTTATATAAAAATGGGTTGTTGGGTAAATGAACATTAGTTTTCGAAAAAGCAAGCAAAACTGTCACCAAATGAGAAGTAAAGTACTTAAATTAATAAACGTAAATATGTATGTATAAATTATATATCTTAGAAATATCAACAATAAGCAAGACAGACCAGACACCACACATTTAACATTTGATAGATACTACTAGCAAGAAATATTACATAAAATGTTTTAATTTTGTTTTTTGATTTTGTTTTTTTGTTGCATATTTACCAGCGTTACTTAGCGACTACACAGACAAACAAATGCTCGATGAGGACTCTGAAGGGTTGGAGCTAAGAATTCGAAACTTCATATTTTGTTCTAAACGGAAAGGTTTTGGTTTTGTATCTAAAAGATCCTAAGACTGGACGTATCTCTGTTTGGGGGTTTTTTCTATTTTTTTTTTTTTTAGCGAATAGCGGTGTTGTTTTTTTTTAAGATTCTTTTGGGTTTCGTTTGGGACAAAACACAAATTGTTTAGAAATGCATTAACAAACAAATATACCTGAATCACATGCTTCCAATTTGACACCTGATGGCAGTGACCACAACGATATGGCGACGGATCACGTCGATCCGCATCGTTCATTGTCAATAGACTGGGACTACCTGGACTACTATTTGTTTGGAAACGTGTCCCCGTTTGGCCGTATGGCATATGGCTTTCTGGCGGCGACGAAGCCGGCGATGCTGATGAGGACGATGCCGATGCCGATGATGACGACGCTGACGACGCCGACGACGACGACGACGATATGAACGAGGAGGCTGGCGTGGATTTGAGATTAGTAGTATGTATTGTGGCATGGGTTAGACCCGTTGCCGTTGCATAGAAACCATCACCCATGATTGATTGTTGTTGGTGTTGTTGTTGTTGATTATTATTATTGTTTTGTGTATCGATGAGATTTGATGTGCTGTTACTGTTACTGTTACAATTACCAATAGTTGTATTAGTAGTAATAGTATTTTTATGAATTAAGGACTTGGCACCAGTTGGAAAAGTAGCAGATATAGGAGTAGGAGTGGTAGTTACTGGCATAGGCGATGTATTGGTGGTGGTGGGTGTATTGGATGATGCAACGTTGTCAACGTTGTTAGCGGCGACGCAGCTGGATGACTTCTTGTGGCCATATCCGGCGTGACCCATAACCACAATTGAGTTACTGTTAGCATTAATATTAGAGCCAGCTATGGCTGTTGTTGTTGTTGTTGATGATGTTGCTGGTGTTGTTGTTGTTGTTGTTGCACCCGCACCATAATGTAGACCATGTCTGGTTCGTGGTGATGTTAGCAGATCTTGCAAAGATCGAGCTGCCGTTGTGTGGCTTGTGGTGCTTGTGGTGATTGTGGGCGACGTCAGACTGTCGGCACTTGCCTCGTTTTGACTCGCTTTCTGCTCACCGTGCTCTAATATGGAGGCGGCATTGGCTTTGGGCATGGACGTCGCTGTCGTTGGACACTTGCCACCGGTGGCTAGCGCCAAGGCAAGTCCACTCAATGCGCTCGCATTCGGTGTGGGTGAATGTTGTGCCTCCTGTATGGCACGCTGCAGCAGACCAGCCGATATTAGGGAATGTTGTTGATTATTGCTGCTGCTGCCATTCGATGAGGAATTGCCACCAGATGTCGGCGATGGCTGTGACAAACACATGGCAGCGAACACCTTGTTCATATAGAGCTGTTGATTCGAACTGACAGACACCTGCAGTGGCGATGTGCTGCTTACCGACGATGTTGACTTGGGAAAACTGGATTCCTGATAATGGATCTTGACATGGGCCAGCACAGCGTCACGATTGTGATGTCTACAATGAAATAGGTTTAAAGAATGAGTTACCACTGACTGATTGCTATCAACGCACAGCCTAGACGTAATGGTTTCATGACTTTCTCACCTAAAGTTACACTTGCGACATCTGTAGAATGTCTTCTTCTCGCTGCCCTCCTGATGGACTTCAGTGATGAGATCATCGCTGGGTTTGCTGGGCGGCGTTTGATGTGTACGCTTCACTGGCGATATTGTCACCGATGGCGTTATCATTGTGGAGTGATGTTGCAACTGTTGCTCCTGCTGCTGCTGTTGTTGCTGCTGCTGCTGCTCAAGTTGCTGATGTTGCTGATGCTGCTGTTTGGCCATTGCTGCATTCACAAAGGTTGCAAGCAGTGGCAAACGGATGAGATTATCCGCCAGCTGTGCATCGTCCAAGGCATTTGTTTTATTGGGTGAAACCGGCTCCAGCGTAATATCATGACCAACGCCCACTTTCTGATAGTCCTTAAGGAAGGCCAACGAGGCCACCTGATTGGGTGTCATCTCGCCGGATTTCATTAGCTTGGGATCACCATCCTCTTCGGTGACCTTCATCAGGGTAATGTACTTGTTGTACTTGGTGTAGTTGCGGCGACCTGTCTCATCGTTCATCAGCACCTTGGCGGTCTTGTGCGAGGGATCCCTAATTGTCTTCAGACGAATGTGCTTGGTAATATCCCAGCGCCAGTTGGAACGATACGAGCAGAGTGAACACTCGAAGGGCTTCTTGTTCAGATGACCAACAATGTGCACGTGGAAACGGGATGCTGTCGATGCCCAGAAACTGCAGTGTGGACATTTGTAGACCTTTTTCAGTGATGAATTGGCTGCCTCTTCTTCGGGCGTCATCTTTTTGGTTACCTGCAGTGCATGAGAGAGTCAAATTTCATTTTGACGCATTTGTCGTGCGTGGGTTGCATTCGGTATGGGTGATTGGGATTTTCTCTGTGTGTGTGTATCAGAGAACTGCAGCTTTAAATTTCATATAGGATTCACAATAGATAAAATAAATAAAATCATTCGCATTATGTATCCTATTATAAACCGAAAATCAAAACTATCTATACAAAATATCTATACAAAAAACAGATGTTCCATCTGGGGAAAATGTGCTCCGACACAAAACTAATCCTGAATCTACCATAATACGTAAGAACCAATTATTTACATAAAATAGCCAGAATTCAAACTGTTCAGCAATACATAGACTGTAAATAGGTTTAAAATTTAGTTTTAAGTGAAATCAAGGTTTTTCCACTTTCCTTGGCAAACAAATTTTGAAAATAAACAAAAACACATTGTAATATGGAATAAGAAAATATTTCTGTTCAAAAGCAATATGCTAATCTCTGTATATAACAATTATATACTTATCATAAGCTTTATATGAATGTACAAAATTAAAATTTAATAAAGCACAACAATAAAATAAAAAAAAAAAAAAATGTCTTCTTCTTCTGTTTGTATGTTTGTATGTATGTTTATATGTATGTATGTCTGTATGTTTGTGTGCTTGGGGGAGGTAAAATGGGCCAAAACCAGTAGAAATTCTGGCTGAAGTACCAGGCAAACAGAAATCAGCAGATGAATGCTGCAGCAATTTGAGTTAAATTTTAATTGGCGCTCAAAGCAAATCTCACTCATATATTAGTGAGCCTGACTTTGATGCGAGCTCAACTTGAAACTCATTCCTGAGCGAAGCATAATTTCCTCTTCTTCTGTTTGTATGTATGTATTTCATGTTTGTAGGTATGTATGTTTGTATGTATGTATGTTTGTATGTATGTTTGTGTGCTTGCATGTATGTATGTTTGCATGTATGTGTGTATGTTTGTATGTAAGTATGTATGTATGTATGTATGTTTGTATGTTTGAATGTGTGCTTGCATGTATGTATGTTTGTATGTATGTGTGTGTGCTTGGGCGAGGTAAAATGGGGCAAAAACAGAAGAAATTCTGGCTGAAGTACCAGGCGAACAGAAATCAGCAGCAAGTGGATGATTTTCAGAACAAAAAAAAAGAGTTGCATACTTTTACTCCTGCACTGAAAAGTTGAATTCTTATGCGCAGCTTAAAAGTAAACAATGATATTTTAATTGCCGCTGAGCCGTAAAAGTATGCTCTGCATAATATATTTTTTGTTTGTTTTATATTTTAGGTCTGCCCAATAATTGTAAAGCTTGCAACTTGGCAGTATTAGTTAAGGTGTCGATTGGTGTGATAAGGAGCTTGCCATACAATAAATTTATTGCCCACAAGGGCAGATCTTAAATATATTCAAATGAAAACCAAAAAAAAAACCATTCATAACGGACTTTCTTTTGTTTTTTTCATATTGTTTATTAAGGCATATGAGGTAAGCCAGGAACCTCTTTGTGACCTTAGTTTCTATTCGTTCAGCCCGATTGGGCGCGCCGGCTAACTTAACTTAGCTGTTAAAATTCTGATAACAATAATAACAACAAATATACAAATACAATAACAAATATAAAACTGCAGTGATGTGTCAACTTCTGCTGACTCTCATCAATGGAGATCAAACAATGAGATCTTTTCGCTTTCGCCTGTTGAGCCTCCTTAGAGGACGAGTTCTGGTAAGACTATTTGCCAGCGGATTTCTGCGAATCTCTAGTCTTTCATGGTATCGACTCGAGTGCTGGTTAATCTCATCGAAAACCGACGCTAGTTTTAAATCTCTATGCAGCGTGGCGTTCCTTATAAACCACCCGCAACCGGTGATTATCCTCGTAATCCTGTTTTGATCAACCTGGATTCTGCGAATTTGGCTATTGCTAGCCAGGCCCCAGATTTGGCACCCGTACCTCCATAGTAGTGCTATTAGTGCCGACGAGTTCGGACACTCTATTCGTCTAGAGGCTCGTTCGAGTCTCGAACTCAATCTAACATTTTGTTCGACTAGGTTGCAGTTCTCTGGTGTGTATGTGCGTGTGTGTGGGTGGGTTTCGTTTGGATTTTGATTAATTGGACTTACCTCGCCGTAGCCGGGTGCTGTCTCAACGCCATAGTAGCTGTTCTCTTCATTACTAGCCGCCTGGCTACCATTCGGTGACTTGGCCAAAAGAGTTGCCTTATCCTTGAAAACGACGGCAGCTGCTATCTCCTTGGCTGCCTTGTTCCAAATGCAAACGCGTTGACGCTGCACTGCGGCCTGTTGTTGCAACGTATGAGCATCGGAGCGACGCTCGCTGCTCTCCCCCGAGTTGGAGTCGTACATTTCGTGGGCACAGCGTATGGCCTCCGCACATTGGGTCAGATGATGCAATAGATCTGTGGACGATTTGCAACGATGACGACAGTGCTGGCAACGTGTTGAACCGGACACGCTTAAATTGAGCGCCGAATGCGATTGACGATCTTCGTCATCCTCATCGATCTCCAAACGATCATCGGCATCATCTTCATGCAGTGCTGCATCGTCTTCGTCGAGGACAACTGCCGAGGATTGACAGCTCTTGCCATGTATTATCGATTCCGATAGACATTTGGCCACATAACCACATTGACAGATCAGATTATCATGCTGTGCTCCAGCCGTCTTAAGTTTGTCGAAGAATGAGCCACCCTTCTTGGTTAAAAGACTGCGCGTTGAGGTTATTGAGGCAATGGTTGTCGCAGGGGATAGCTGAGGCACATCTGACTTGTCTAGCATCTCGGAGATTTGTTTCTCATTAAAGAACATCGAGGCTATCTCGGTCAATGAACTTCGCGACGCATTCGTATCCTTTGAAAGGTTTAGAACGCTGCGAAAAAAGAGTTTAACGTGTTAGACAATAAATCCTATCAAATGTTATCAAGTGTTACTTACTCCTTGGGACTCTTGGTAATAGGTATAAGATTGGGCATTGGTCTAACCGCATGAGGTGTTGCTGTGCCCACGCTGGATGTGTCCGAGGAGCAGCCACCCTTCTGTGAAAGATCCGTTGGTTCCTCATCATCCTCGTACTTGCTGCGCTTGCCATAGTGCTCCTCTCCACTCATGGCCCCATTGTCGCCATCCTCCAGATCATCATCCAAATTATTGTTATTAAACTGATCCTCCAACTCGGCTGAATCACTGAGGAAATCATCGCACATTTCACTGGCGCCAACCTTATTCTGACGTCTGGGCCAAATGGAGCCGGCATTGCCCACGGGCGGCACATGATGGTTCATCTCGTGAACAGTCAGCGACTGCTTAATATCTGCTGTAAAATCACAGGCGGCACACTTGAAAGCGCCAGTGCCACCATGATTCTTCATATGCCTATCCAGATTCCATTTGTAGGGCGTACGAAAATCACAAGTGACGCACTTAATCATGGGCATCGAATGGTATTTGACATGCTTGCTAAAGCGCGCCTTGATGTGCGTCACATAGCTGCACTTGTCACAGCGGAAGAACTTCGTCTTGCCATGCTCGGCCAGCTCGTGGGCCCTCAGCTGGGTGCGATAGAGTGTGGTGAACTCGCAGGCGCTGCATTTGAGCAAACGATTCTGCGGCTCCTCACCGCCGGACGAGAGAGCAGCGGGTGGTGGTGTTGCCGAGCCACTGGGCGAGGGTGTTGGTGGCTCAGCTGGCAACGATTGACGCTCGTACGCCTCATGCACATCCAGATCACGCAGTGTGGCCTGCAACTGTCGTCCATAGCTGGAGACGAGTTCGAGTTGCTGTTCCCGCTGCTGTTGCTCCTCACGCTGGCGCTGATTGTAGGCCTCAATGTCGCGCTGCAGCTTCTGTTCCTGCAGCTGCAGCTCACGCTTCACTTGCTCCAGCGTTGGCATATCCGGCACGGTCATGGCGTTCAACGTTTGGCCACCCATCACACCGACACTCTCCTCGAGTCGTCGCTTGCGCGCCTCCCGGCTCATGCCACGCTTGCCGCGCGCCTGGCCATGGCCACTGGGTATGCCATCGGTGCAGCCGTGCACCATTTTCATGTGCCGCACCAGCTTCTGAAAGTGGCGGGAGGCATACAGGCACAACTTGCACTTGTTTATCACAATCTTCTCGCCATGCACGTCGCGCAGATGCGTCAAATGATAACGCGGATTCTGTGTAAAGTATGCGCAATGATTGCAGCTATAATTGCGCTTAATTTTGCACTGCGGCAAGCCCTCCTCCTTGGCATCCAAAGACAACACAACATGTTGCTGTTGCTGCTGCTGTTGTTGTTGCTGTTGTTGTTGTTGCTGTTGCTGTTGTTGCTGTTGCTGTTGCACACTATTGACAACAGCAGCTGCTGCTGCCGCATGTTGTTGCTGTTGCTGCAGCAACTGTTGCAGTCGATATCTTTCCAATTGCTGTTCCAATGCGCTAGCAACTACTGTTGACGTCGTTGATGTTCCTGTTTCCAACGATGGCGATGTGTTGCTGCTGCCGTGCATATTGTTGTTATTACTGTTGCTGCTGCTGCTGTTGTTATTATTGTTGTTGTTGTTGCTATAGTTGTTGTTGCTGTTTTTATGGCTACCCGGCTCCATATAAAGTTGATTGCCGCTGACAACGCTGCGCACGATTAGAGTATCGCCCGAACGCTGCACCATCGACGGCAGATCCATGATCTGTGTGCTACCCACACTTTTTGTGGTTGTCGCTTTTCTATAATTTAGTTTTGGTCCTGTTGACAATTACGTACTAAACTGCAATTAGAAGAGAAGAAGAATTTGAATTAGATATGCTGATTACTCAGTTATTCTATATGTACTATACAGCTGCACATAATTTTGTAATTTATATTGACGTCAATTTTCAATTTCGCAGGCAGCCTTCTTCATTGTTTTAATGTTAAGGCCATGCAGCTTAAAAGTATGCTACAAAAAAATTAATTGTGTCTCAAATGAAAGAGCGCACATTTAAAAGTATCCCATTAAGACCTAAAGCTGTCTTAAATGCAGATTTTGGCACAATGCAAACAGTCATTAAGGACACGCGTAGCTACACACACACACTCACACACACACGCACGCTCACATTTGCTCTGCACTTGAATGTGTGTGTGCGCTCATAAATATTTCAACGCTTAATGTTCCGGCACATCGGAATAACAGAAGCAACGCCCGAATGATCATCTTTCGCTCTCTGTGAGACGCGAAGCACCATTTGAGTCCACCAATGGGAATAAGCATCATAAGCCTGTTGTTGTTGTTGGTGCTTCTGTTATGTGTCGTTTTCGTCGTGCCTTCCGTTTGGCGACGACCGAAAAAAAAGGGATATTAAAATGAAATGTATGTGTCGTTTTTAATGTCCGCATCGTCCAAAAACGCCTGGCTGCTGCTGCTGCTGCTGACAATGGCTTGGGAGTCGGTTTGGCAGCGACAATAAATTTTGTGCAAGCAATGTAAATTTGAGAGTCAGTGGAGCACGGAGCGTACCAGCCACAAATCTCCCGGGCGAATTGTATTGTATTGTCCTTGTTCTTTATGAGTGTGTGTATGTGTGTTAGTTTGTGTGTGCTTATGGGCTTGCCCCAAATGTGTAACACAAATCCATTTAAAGGCTAATTGGAGGCTGCTTGGCCGACAGCCGGAAATACCAATGCTCTAACACACATGCCTTCCAAATATGTAAAATGAAAAAAATAAAATAAAAATAATAAACTAGAATAAGGTTTTGTGTTTGGAATGTATCTCCATTCTGGGTAAACGTTGCCTATTTTGCATGAGTGAACAAATGGGTAAGAATGTGCCGACAGTCTCAACTAAAAAGGACAGCCAACTCGCATTTCAAGTGCGCTTAGTCCTTTGGGTCATCATATCAAATCTTTCATGCTATAAATTTGCGGCTGCGTACGAATTGAACTCAAAAGATAGATAGCTAAACGCTCGAAAAAAGACTCAATTATTTATTTGTGGTAAAGAAATCAATTTCATCGCATATTAAATTTGCATAATTATTCAAAAAAAGATTTATTGCTATTATTTGTCATACGATTATATTTTTTTGAAGTGTTAAAACTTTTTTAAAAACAAAATTTATTCATTGCTCTTTAAATTTAGTAAAATATTTATCACATTTTATTTTTCTATGCATCTTTTCTTAGCTCAAGGAAAGTTTGAGCTGTTACCCAATTACCAAACTAATATTCACGCTACTGTTTAGCATTTCTATGAGCAGAGCAGAGAGTGTCAAGGGGAGATTATAGTCATATCCTTTAGCATTGTTGACGTCGCTCATTTAAAATATGCTTATTACGAGTATGAGGACTTAGACGCTTCCTGCTTATTTGCTTTTGTTTATGCTGCTTTTGTATTTCTTGCCAGAACAAATACGTGCCACACACACCAACACCAACACACACCAACACACGAACACACCGCACATTTTGTGGCTCTTTGAAATTTTAATTTTTCACGCGACGCCTAAAAAGTACACGGCAAAGAAAATGTGTGAGAATGAAGCATTAACACGCACTTGGCGGCTGCGACATAACGACGACGCAACGTTCTAACGCGTCACAACATCCGCTGCCACAGCGCCTCAAGTTGCCATTGTTTACTTGTTGTTTGTTTGTCATACACTGCGACTGTTGCAGCAAAAGAGTGGTTGTGTGTGTGTGTTTGAAGTGATGCTTGGTATTCGAGCTTAGTTTTCACTCCCAACAAAATTAGTTGTAGACTTAGAAAAGACAGAGTATTGCAAAGTCGGTTAGTTTCGAGTGGAATCCTTCTTGTTTCTTTTGTTGTTGTTGCCTGCGCGGACTTAATTAATCTTGCCGTGGGCTTAGCACGTCATCCTGGATGTCCTGGTGTTCCATTTCACGTTACTTTATACTCTCTCTCTCTCTCTCTCGCTCTTCTTTTTTGCCTTTTATCCTTTTCGTCAGTGTTGTCTGTCGCCTGCTAGCTTTTAATGAGAAAAACGATCCAAATTAAAAACCGTTGACTTTTTAACTGTAGGACATGAATTCATTTCGCTTTTATAACTTTTGAGTTCAAACCAAAAAAAAAATAAAATAAATTCAACTTTCTAACATTAAAGAAATTCCATCTTCTAGGCTAAGATATAAATATGAAATTTGTGTAAGGAAATATAAAAACGCTTTGTCGCTTAATTAGTAAAGTCTTTAAATCAAATTGCCGCTTGCTTGGCACAAGGAAACACGCACACACACAGACGACCTGCGTGTCCTGTGCCATTTCCGTGACGGGCAAATGCGTTTGCCAAAAGCCAAAAGCATTGCCTCTTGTTGGTCACTTGGCGAGGCCAATTTCTGGTGTCACAGCGCAGGGGACTCTTTACATCCTCTGCCTGTCTGCCTCGTGGCACTAAAATTAAAAATGTGTTGCTACAAATTAACTGCAATGGCAACTGCAATTGCAACAGGAGGCGGGCTAACAATAAAGTACACAACTCTCTCTCTCTCTCTGTGGCCGTTTCTGTTGTTGATGGCCGTGGGGCTAAAAATGTTTCCAGCTCTTAATGGCATATTTGAAGAGTAAGAGCTGACTGCTTGAGTGCTCTACAAAATGTTTATTCATCATCAATCTGTGTTTGTTGCTTATTTGGCCTTACAAAAAACAAAAAAACAAAAAATAAACTGCTGCCAACTTTTTAAGTAAGTTGAACAAATGCCATTAAGCGTTGCTAATTTGCCAGTTTTTATTCGCACTTTCCCAGCAAAAAATAAATAATGTTACCATCCAACAGTGCCAGATTTCATCATCATAAGTATACGTAATATTTATTATATATTTTTAAATTAATTTTTATTATGAAGAACTTAAATTTTATAAGATTTTCATCAAGTTAAATCTCATTATCAAGCATAAATCAATATTTTATAGAATGTTTTGATTGTTTCGGCAACAGATTAATGAACCTTTTGGCGAACTTTTCTTGTTTATCTCAGGCCATTTCCTAATCCCTTGCTAAGGAAGCTACTTTCTTTTATTGGGTTTTCGGCAAATTTGGCATAAATTTCGCGAAGATTTTCACAGCCAAGTTGCCAGATAGTCGCAAAACTTTTGCTAAAACAATACAATTTTGTTAAATTTAAGCTTAACTTTTGGGCTAAACTTTTCGGTTTTACACAGTTCATAAATCTATATGTACATTTGTGTTAGTGTGTGAATGTGTGTGGGAGAGTAAGGAGAGCGACTGCACGTACTTCCATTGCCTTCACTTTAATCGCCACAAATGTCAAAGTTTTCTCTTTTTTTTTTTGGGAAATTAAATAAAGACTTGTCACGTAGCGAAATCGAAAGAAAACTCCGACACACATTACTTTTTCAATATTTTTGTCGTTGTTGTTGTTGTTGTTGCTTACTTAAATGACAACTGTATTTCCGTTAGACATTGGCATTGAACTTAACTTTAACAATTTCTTGAATGCTGCTTGACTTTGATTTTTGGTGGCTCTGTCTGCCCTTTCTCCTATTTAAAGACCGAAAAAACATGTCTAGAAATTGAAATTCTGTTTTTTTTTTTTTTTTTCTCCCACCCAGACTAAACACTTTGGCATTTTTTGGTCTTCCTGCCTCAATACTAATGGCAGCCAAGGCACGTCTTGGCTCTAAGGAGCTTTTCCCGGATTTTTGTGTTTTGTGTTTTTTTGAAGGCTGTTGCTTTGTGGCGATTTGCATGGCACAAAGTTGGCCGGAAGATGTGCGAGCTGCTTCCGTTTTTGATTAAACTTGAATGGACAGCTGGCCAGAGCACTAATTCAGCTTGGCCACACGATTTCAATTAGAAAGAACTATAGTTTTGGCTTCGCTTCAATTTGCGACGCCCAGTTGGCTACTGTTTTGGCCTAAACATATGTTGGCATATGTTTGTTAGCTAGCTGGCGTCCACTACACATTTCCACCTGCTGTGCGTCCTCCATGAATAGCAATTTACACACACACACACACACAAGCACAATGTACTATTGCATATGGATGTTATCGCGTCCATTACTCATACGCCTTGTTGGCAACAACAAAAAACTCACAGTTAATTAACACACACACACAGAGACAGAGACAGAGACTTATAGTATATTGCTTAGCATAGGTTTGGTAGTGTGGCGAGCTGCGGCTGCGGCCAAATCATAATCATAAAAAACATGAAATCCAAATAAGCCAACCACGAACAGCAGCATCAGCATTTATTATTCTTGCAGGCGGCCACAAAATGCAACCAACATCAAGGATAAAAACAACAATAACAACAACAACAACAGAAAATCTGAGCCCGCATGTATGCAAATTAACATGAAGAGGCCCCCCCATTGGCAGACTTTCCAACATTGTCTGCACTCATACTCATGCACAAAGTGCATATGGCCGTTAACAATGCCATCGGCAGTTCACTCACACACACACGCACACACACACACACACATACGCACACACACTGTCGCCACTTTAAGCATGCACAAGATTTGCTTGCTTTGTTTGAAGCAGTCGTTAAAAAAACGGAAAGAAGAACTTATTGCTAACGCTTGCCTGTTCTCTTTTATACCAATGTACAATCTCACACTCTCTCTGTCTCTCTTTAGCTGTTTCCGTTATATTTGAATTCTGTTAGTTTTGTCACTTTGCTTTCTGCCGTCGCACACAACTCTGCGCTCTTGCGGTCCAACAACAACTGAGCGACATAGCCCAAAAGAAGTGTTGTTTGTTTACCGTTACTGTTAGTTGTCCTCTTTGGCTGCTGCAGATGAAGACTGTTATGTTAACACTGCACGGCTCTCTCTTAAGAAGAGTGGCCAGAGACCATGTTAAAACAGCATCTCTTCTGTTAAGTACCAGAACTGTTAACTACAACTACAACGGATGCACAGAGGATGCTCTTAAGGATGACAAATTAGACTGAAACCTGACTCTTTGCTAACAAAATATTCAATATAAATCTCAAGTATTTAACTTTCTGGCCTAGCTGCTCCCATATCTATAAATAATGCATACATTTTAGGGTCTTTTCAATCAGCTAATATCCAATGTTTATTTTCAATTATTTTTTATTGAACATTTTATCGGTTTTTTTTTTTTCTATTTTCTTCCCAACTTTATTTAGTATCAATATTTCTTGAGCTAAGTGATTCGGATTTCGTTTTTTCCTCAGTTATTTACCGTACTTAATTTGGTAGCCAAACAACAACAACAACAACAACAAATACAAATAATACCCACTTGATAAATGTTAAATTCAAAAATACCTACGAAAAAAAAAATAAACGAAAACCGGGCACAATGTCGTAAGGCTGAGAGGCAAACGGGCATAAAGTTGGATTCGTGTCCTCTTTCAACGCAATCAACACAAATGCTACTTAAAAATTTTTATTTGCGACACGCACGAGACCAACAAGCGGGGATAGGGGATTAGGTGGGGCATAAGGGGTGTTTTGGGCGTTAAAGAGGTAGCCAGAGTGTCAGAGATACCCGTATATCCGAGACTGAGGCGTTGCAAAGCACAAACACTTATCCACACCCACACACACACACACACACACACACAAGCAGACACACACTTGCATGCATAGAGGCAAAAAAGGACAATCAACATTTTAACACTTAAGAGGCGAAGCCGTGAAATAAGCTGTGTGTGTGTGTGTGTGTGTGAGTGGGCTTAAAGGGTAGGGTCGGATGGAAGGGTTTTGTTGAATGGCCGGCTGAAAAATGTGTTGCGGTCATGCATTTTTATACGTTTTAGTCTGGAGGAAACCAGTGCTAAACGTGCGGGCAAGGACATCAGGGCATCATGTTCGGGCCATGGACTAGGACTACACTACACACACTCAACGGCAAGGACATGGCCCGGAAACAGGCAACGCACAATGTGAAGCCAAACACTTACACACACACACATACTAGCTCACACCCATAAACGCTTGACATTCTATGATTGTCAAAAGAAGGATTTTTCTAAAAGTGTCACAAAGCACACAGACAGACACACAGCAAGAAAGCTAATACTTGTGTGTGTGTGAGTGAGTGTTTTGTGTGTGTGTTTGTGTGTGTGCGCTTAGCTATTTGATATATTTACTTGACTCTCAAATAAATAAAAATTGCAAATCAACACGACACAAAATGCAGTCAAAAAAAATAGTAGAAAAAACTACAAAAAAACAAAATAGTCTGCTGAACAAAACTAGTCTGGAAGCATTTTCGGATTGTATAGCTTGATTTTAATAGCAATTAGAAAGCACACGTGAGTCTGAGCCAAGCACGTAGTAGCATCAGCCAATGTCGACCAAAAGAAGCAAGCCAAGTTTTTAGCCAAATCTTCGGGCGGGCAACTTTTCCGCACCCAAAACGAAACTTTTCTAATCAAACACTTTGCCCTGTTGACGCTGCTGCTGCTGTAAACTAAACAACACTCAACAACAAATTTATACTATCCGAACAGAAAGCACATAAGATAGGGTATAATATTATAGTTAAGATAAAAACATTAGCATGAATAATAAAAAAACGTTGTGCAATTAAGGAAGTGAAATGCCAAGAAGTCATAGTATTATCTCCTTACTTATTAGCCTATTCAAAGTTACTTAAAGGGTATATTCAAGTCGCTTATATTGTTTTCCGTATAAGTTTTGAGTGCTGCTTTGGTGTGATTGTATATGTGCATGTCCAACTACTGCCAAAGCTCAACTTGTTTGTTTGCTTGTTGCTTCGTTTTGGCCAACTGACGGCAACTGCTGCACTAACCAATTCCCCTGAAACATGCCACCCCGCCCCTGACCAGTTTGGTAAATGAAGCCGCTCGATTTGGCCACAGCAAAGTTGCTCGAGTGCAACATGTGAAGCGTAAAGCATGAGGCATGCGGCGGCATGGGACATGAGGCATGTGGCTGACATCAGCTCAACAAGGATACTCACTAGCAACACGAGCTGGGCAATCCTTTGGTTTAATATGTGTGTGTGTGTGCATTCTTGCCCAAAGGATGTAAATGATTGCAACGTAATGAAGCTGCACAAATTCACACTGAATTTGTTGCACTTGCTTGGATTATTATTTGCCATAGCTGAGCTTTATAAGTAAATTCCGATTGGATACTTGGGTCAAGTGCCAATTGCTCGATTGCCTGCATACCGAAAGGATTTAAGTGGGTGTGGAGGACGAACGGGAACGGAATGTTCATTATGCAGTTAGCAATTTCATTCCAAATTATTTGCTGTCGCATAGTTTGTTAATTTGCTAATGTATGTTGCAAGTAGTAGTTTGGCAATTCCTTTATGCTGCTTTGAAATTTCCTTTCCACTTCAAAATATGCACTACAAAAGGCATTGTAAATACTTCTGACCATAACTTGAATCATGTACCGGAAATTGTGCCATGAATAAAGCAAAAAAAAAAATAAACATTTATTGAAATCAAATTCAACATTAAATTATGTAGACGAACTTTAAATAAAGCTTTAACGCAACTGAAAAGTGATTTATTTTTTGTGTTGAATTTTGTGATTTATTTCACTTTATTTTATAAGCATTTTATTGTAAATTGAAGCTTAAAGAATATCTTTGCGTAAGTTTAAATAAATGCCATATTGCTTTTATGCATTTTAGGTGTTAATATTTATTTAAAGTTCTTGATTGTTTGGGTCAAGTTGTTTATTAACTACTGCACATACATTGCAAATACCCTATATTTTACTCTGCCTTGGCTACCTTCTTGAATGTGTGATAAATTTGATTAATTTTGCAGTCATTGTTGCAGCTGGTAAGAGGTAAACAACATGCTACTTCAAAGTCGCCGGCAAAGCCGCAAAGCCATGAACGGCACTTCATCAAACAAACGAATGAACAAGTTTGCTGCCAGGTAACCCATACACACACACACACACACATGGCGAACCAAGTACAAGTATCCTATAATATATATGTTTTTATTGGTTTGTGCAAACGTTGCAGCAAGTGGGCGGAGATGGCGGCCTTGTAAACACGTTCACAGCTATAAAAGCATATAAAATTTCCTATTTAACTTCCGGCATGTTTCACACACACACACACACAGAGAGAAGGGGGGCATACACATACACAAACAGGACCTTAGTAAACCCCATGTCATGTGCGGCTTCTGACATGGAAAGTCGAGAGAAAACATATCCGTGACAAAGTAAAGTAAACCACCTGCAGGTGCAACCAACAACAATAATAATACTTATGGTCGTAGTTGATTTCGTTCATTCTTCGTTTTTTTTTTTGTTGTTTTTTTTTCGGTTTGCTATCCTTTTTTCTTGCAATTTTACTTACCAACTTTGCTTTGGCTTTGTGCACGAGCCGCAAATGGAATAAACCAAAGCGAAGGACGAAAGCATCAGCAACGGAGAAATTGAATTCAGTTGTTAAAGGTGGAAACAGCAGCGGCAGCGGCAGCTGTGGCAGCAGCCACAGAAGCACCTCAATATGTCGCATGAAGGCGACAGGTAGGCAGAGAGCAGACAGAGCTGACAGGATGTGTGACAAGGTTTTGAATTGAGTTTGGTTGCGTGCCTTGACAGTCACAGGATTTAGCGGTCTCCCCAGTCATACTAGTAGTGCTTTAATATTTAATAAGCTGACTTTGACTACCAAACGTTGACATTAACAACAACAACAACAAAAACAACATTGTACATTGTATTTATGTTTCGGTTGGGTCCTGCTTGTGTGTTGAATGAAAAGGAAATGGAAATACATGAAAGCTAAAATCTTGTTGTTGTTGTTTTTTTTATTTTTTTTTTTTATTAAGCTGAACAAAAGCGATTTTATGAAAATTCCTTTAGCTTTAAGCAGCAAAAGCGACAGGAATGCTATTTTATTGGATATGTCTTGCTTCGGATATCTGCCAAATCCACTTAGCTTGAACAGAAAATATTAAAAAAAAATTAATTTCTTGAGTAAAATTTTTTGTTATTAAAGGGCCAAATCCTTTGATTGCATAACGCTTCCAAAAATTAAAAGATTTTCAAAAGCAAAGGTGTTTTTTGAATTTGGTTTAACTTCTTGAATAAAACTGCATTTAAAGTTGAAAAGGTGATTTTAAGTCAAGTTAAGTTCTCAAAAATCGACTTTGGTTTTGCTGATCCGATTTTCAAAATCAATGTCTTAAAAATCAAGATTTAGCCTCTTAAGCAAAACTACATTCAAAGTTAAAAAAGCTATTTTTGTCCAAGTTTCATGTTAAAATTTTGAGCTGAAAAATCGACTTTGGCTTTTGTTAAAATCTTTCGACTTCCATAACTTCGTCAAAACTAAACCGATTTTCAAAATCAATGTCTTAAAAATCATGATTTAGCCTCTTAAGCAAAACTACATTCAAAGTTAAAAAGGTGATTTTTGGTCAAGTTTCGTGTTAAAATTTTGAGCTGAAAAATCGACTTTGGTTTTTGTTAAAATCTTTCGACTTCCATAACTTCGTCAAAACTAAACCGATTTTCAAAATCAATGTCTTAAATATCATGTTATGACCCTTAGAACAAAACTGCATTTAGAGTTTTTTTAGTCGAAAATGCATTCTATCAGAAATATTTATGTCCTTCCTTGCAATTCTTTTCTGGGTGTCATTTGCAAGCCGTTCTTGCTAATGCCACTGTTTCAGCAAAACCTTGCTCCAATTTCAGTTACAAATGCACAGCTGAAAGAGGCAGGCGACGGGAAGCAACACTCAAAGGAGAAGCCACTCAAAGGAAACAAACAGTTAGCGAAAATTGTGTAACTTTAACGATATTTGGCATTCAGGATTGTCAGCTAAAACTGTCTGCAATTGTGCATTTAACAAAGACTAAGCCATAAATTGAATTGATACCCGAAGGCGTTGGCCAAAAATGGTCTGATTATTGGTTTATGGCACGCTGTGGAAATAATTGCAATTTATGATGCTGAAGTCGAAGTTTTGAGAGCAATCGACGCGTGGCATCGCCACTCGTAAATAACAATAAAACAGCAGCCACAACAACAACTGGCTGGTAAAAATATTTAATAAACAAAACTTGTGCGCTAATCATTAAATTATGATTAATGTGCCGACAATTTTGGCAGCCGCCAGCCTGAAGGCCCCAACAACAAAAACCAAACAACAAAAGCGTGCACCAAATGCGAACGTGCCCCGACAAACGCAGACAGTCAACCGTAGACGGAGGCGAAGAGTGCCGAGTGCCGAGTCCTTGGAACATCGAACGATATACATCGCCTCAACTACTATATAGAATATTTAAGTTATGCGCTGTTATAAATGCTATAAACAAGACAAATGATGCAATACGTTAAAAGTGAAGAAACGAAAAGTATTAAAAAAGAAGGCAAACAGTAAGATGAGGTTTTCGTTTCGCACTAGAATGTAATAAAGTAGCCAAACAATCAGCCCATAACTCTTTAAGATAATAATAAATTGTTCTTGAATATGATTAAGCAACAGCCATAAAGACTAAATGTAGAAATCACACAATGCGATTAATGCAAGCAAGAGAATAAGAACAAAAAAACAGAGAGAATGAGAATTTTATGTTTTGCACTCATTGCTCAACAGATGCAGAAAGCCGCAATATGCGAATGTCAACTGACATAATACTTAATGTGTGTGTTTGTTTGTGTTTGACATTGGCTTGATTTGTCGCAACAACAGGCTGTTTGTTGTTGCTGTTGTTGTTATTAGGTTGGCAACTAATCGAAACGCTCATCATTCATCAGTGCGACCGACGGTCGAGTTAACTAATTGTTAATCAAACAGTTAACTAAGGAGCTGACTGTACTTGAGCGTTCTGTCTAATAAGGTCAACCACGTTGCGTACGTTGCCAATAAGGTGAACTGTCGCTGTTTGCGTTGCGTTAAATTGCGCATACGCAGCGTTGTACATAACCACGTTGCGTATGCCGCGAACGTTGCCAATAAGGTGAACTGTCTCTGTTTGCGTTGCGTTAAATTACGCATACGCAGCGTTGCAGCAACTACATATTTGCAATTTACAGCAAGTTCAAGTGCATTAAGTAAATCACATTTCGAATTTGATCTGAACATGAGCATGTCAATGTCATGAACATCTTTAGCTTAACTTAACACGAATAAATTAATCGATTATAATCGATTAAGAATTCAAGAACAAATTTGCCTTTACATCTGTGGGAATTGTAGCCCGGCTGTACTTGAATATTCTCTATGTACAAACTTGCTTATGTATTTATGCATCTTGGATGCTGGCTACTGCTTTGACCCTGGCACAACATTTAGCAATTGCAATTGGTTCAAGATCAGCCGCAGCAGCCGCAGCAGCAGCAGCAACGCAACGCAAACGATTTGGTTTTGCAGTTTTTGGCTTTTCAGTATTGTTGCTTGCATTGCGTGCTCTGCTGTGTTTGTGTTTGTTTTTGTTTTGTCCGATTGTCGTTTCGTCCGATTGTCCATTGCTAACCTTGTGACAATTGATTTCTGCTCAGAGAGCGCAACGGCGCAAATGTGAACTACATTTAGAAGCCATTTTGTTGTTGTTGTTCTTTGTTTGTTTCGAACAGCTCGCTCGACTCGCTCGACTTAGTCATAATTTATTCTTGCAAAAAAATAATAATAATAAAAAAAACTATAGCTGCCTCTCTGATAAGGCAGTTAATATTCTTACACTCTGCTTGCACCCCGCATTTGAGTCATTTGAGTCGTTGTTTGGCATTGTTCACAAATTGTGGTTGCACTTGGCTACGTACAGCATCAAACAGCAACAACAACAACAACAACAACAATAATATTAACATCAGAATCACAGTCCGTAAAAGACAACAAAAGCAACAGCTCATCGAGGCTGTCAACTTGTTCAAGCTCAAGCTCTCTCTCTCTCCTTCCATCTCTCCCTCTCGCTCTCTGTCTTTCTTTCATTTACAGCATCTCTTTAATGCTCTCGCGATCTACCATTGTATAGCTGGCTCTATCTCTCTTTCTGTCTCTTTTAGTTATTGCAGTTTGTCAGGGTCAAATCTAAGTTTGCGCATCTAAATCAACACATGAGCATTCAATTCTAAATCAGCATACTAATGTGCTTTTTAGAGTATACAGCAATAGAGTATACACATGGACTGACACATGTTGTGCTGCTATTTTGACTTCGAAGCGTTAAAATTGATTCTAAATCGATGAACGATTTATTTTATCAAACTGAAATATTTCTTTTCACTTTTTATTGTTTCCTATTCGATTATAAATTGCAATTTCCTCTTAATATTCTTTTTGAACTTGATAGAAAAAATCCAGTTTTTTATGAAATTAATTTATTTTTGCATTTTTATACTTTATAAGGATGTGGTTTAAAGTCAAGTGCAGATATATAGAGATATAATTTGTTTTTCCAATCAAGTCAGACCTTTTAATTTCATAGCTGAGAGTTCTGAAGTCAACATAGCGCCACATTTTCCAGCTAACTCATTTTTCTCTTTGGCAAGGAATTCTTACAGAAATGCTATTAATTTTGATAAGTTAAAAGGGAAATGGCAATTGTTTATCTAAAATGTAATTTTTATAAATTGTAAAGAAAAAACTTTTTGATTTTATATAAGCAATATTCTGAGGGTGGCTTTAAAGAACAGATACTTAGTTTAATGCACTTTTGTTTGTTCAAAGTGTTGGATACAGGAAACGTTGTGGTTTTTTGTAAAGTTATTAATGTAAGTAGAAGCAAAAGAAGCGGCAAAGGAACAAACAAAAAGGAAACTTATAAACCACTTTTCAAGCAGTTCAGATTATGTTGTTGATTAAAAACAAGTTGCAGTCTTCACTTAAACGCATAAATAAAGCTTAAGGGGAAGAATTATAAATGTGTGCTTAACAACATAACTCAAAACTAGCCAGCCCTTAAGCTCCAACTTCCAAACTTAATCTGACTGCAACAGCTGTTTGAATCATATGCCAATCAAACATGTTTGAGATGGCAGCCCAACCATAACAAAACTAGCCAAACGCCAAACGTTGTCCACCCCAAAATGCCTCTATGCCATGTTGTATCTCCATCATGCCATCCAATGCCAATCAAACATGTGCACGAACTTGACTTTCAATGTAAAGCGAACAAGGCGAAAGCGCGATGTCGGCGTCGACGTTGACGTTGACGTTTACGTTGACTTTGCCGCTGGCTGTGATCGGCGTCGATGGCTATGCAAGTGCTGCTGCAACCTTGACCTGGTTCTTGAAACTGCAAGCAGCAGCTGCAGTTATCACACCACTTAACCAGAGAACAAGAGAGGCTGGCAAACTGGTTTTGTTTTTTTTTCCTTGCCTGCCGGCCCAACTAAAGAGAGAGAGAGAGAGCGGTAGATCGAACAAGTTGTTGCGCATGCGCAAATTTGTTAAAACTGAAAAAAAACAGAAGAAAAAGCGAATGACGATTCACTTGGAAATTGCCATCACACTTGCACTTGCACTTCCAACGTGTTGGTCGCTTTAGTGAATTGGCAATTAGCTGCCGCTGCCGCCGTCGTTGGTTTTTTGTTTTTGTATTTTATGCTCATATTTACATTGCACGCACACGCATTATTAAACTACACTACAATAATTTGTTGTTGCTGTTGTTGGTGTTTTTTATTATTGATGTCTTAATGTGGCAACGGCGATGGTCAACTGGCCGAGACGGGACCGGACTGGAGACACACACACGACATTGAACGTGGCTTGTTTGGCAAAAAAAAAAAACTATGTCTATATATTTTCAGACTGCGGCTGACGTCAGCTTGGCAATATTGGCCGCCTGTTGTTGTAGAAGGTCGAGGTTAATTAAGTTGTCTTTGGCCGTGTGTTGCATAGCGACCTTGTTGTTGCCCCGTCCCGTATCGCGTCGCGTCGCGTCGTCATCGTTATCTCAACTAAGGCTTTTGTTGCTGCAACTATTTCTATTGCAATCTTGACATTTTGACTTAAGCTCCTTTGCGCTCTCCCTCGCTCTTTGCTTAATGCATTATTAATTCTTGTAAATTAATGCAAATTCTGTGCTGGAGCAGACGAGACAAGACGCCACTTAACAAAGTTAATTGGTTTTACTTCATTTTTTTTTGTATTAAAATTCAATTAGAATTGCGGGTGCGCAGAGGTTGTTCCTTGAGCCTGGTTGAGTGGCTGCTGCAACCGGGCGTGGCATTTACTTAACTTGTGAAATGCCTGCACATGGCAATGGGTTTTTTTTGTTGTGGTGAATCCTTTGCTTCGCTTTTCTTCTCTTTCGATTCGCAATTCCCAGTTGTCACGTCGCGCAGTAGAATATTTCGTATTAAATTGTTGCTACCAAACGTGAGTCAGTTTATAATACACTGTTTTCTGTTTCGGCTATGAAGAGTATATAGGGGAGATAGGAACCTTTTGCCACCTTTCACAAACAGGGAATAACCTTAGTCGAATGTTTTTTTTATCTTTAGAATATACTTACTAGTTGACTACTAGTTTGTTGTTGTTGCTGTTAGTGTTGTGGTTGCACGGTTGCACGAATGACAGCTTGGCAATTTAGTTGCAAATTGGCATAGAGTGTTGTAGTTGAAAGCGACAGGCGACAAGTTGCCACAACAAAGAACGAAATCAATGTGCAACCAGCAATAAGTTGAGTGGGGACTTGAATCTATACCAAAACTTAATACAAGGCTATAGATACTAAGTGAAACGACATATTGAATTTGTTAAGCAAAACAGATAAAACTCAAGCCAAAAAATTATATCAATATTTGTGTAAACTTGCCACAAAATGGGCAACAAGTGCGAAAGCCTCAAAGCAAGGATAAAAAAGCCAAAAAAATAATAAAAATAAAAAATACTTAGCTCAGCTGTGCGGCTATTTGCTTAATTAAATGCGCAGTAAGTGGGCGTGGCAGCAAGGGGCAAGCAAAAAAACTCAACGGTCAGATAGCGTGAGCTTCGAATAATCAGGCGCCAGGAGACAAGCTAAAGAAAAGCGGCGGGGGGTGGGGGGGGGGGGGTGTTAGATATGAAGTGAATAGGCAAAAGTCGTTGCTTGTATTTGATTAAAAAGCATTTATAAGAACGGATATTCGCAGCGCAGGATAACCAAGCCAAGTGAAAGGCAATGGAATCAAGTTATAATAAAACGCAAAAACTTGCACAATCAACAACAACAACAACAACAAAAATTACTTGTAGCTCTGCTACAAAACATCTGTAGGTAAAACATAATGGTGGCAGCGAGACTTAGCTGTAATTAATGAGCAAGTGAAACATCGTCGGAACAACGACGCTGAACAAATTAACCTGAACTAAGCTGAGGGTCGCGCCAAGGGTTAGGCCGAAGGTTCGTTGGATCCCATCGCCATCGTGTGTCCAGCTAAAAGGCGAGTTCAAGTGCAATTAAAGCAACACCGCATTTTTATTTTTGCTTGTAATCATTTCTGGTTTTACTTTTTCTTATTCCACCCTAAGCTATGAGTTTCATGGCAAAGCCTTGAACAAAAACTTCCTTTGAGTGTTGCTTTAATGTTGAAATAGCTAGAGAGAAAACTTACTGAATATTTCTTTTATTCAGAAAAATGCTGTGTTTATTATCCATGAAGCTTTTATTTTTGCCAGTATTTAAATGAATTTTTTTTTTTTTTTTTTAAATATTTTCACAAAAAACATTTTCTAATTGAATTTTAACACTCGAAACAAATTATTTAACTGCTTTAAACAATTCAATCAACACGTTAAGATAACTAAAAATCCTTAAAATCCTTTGAAAAGTAATTTCTGTTTGTAATCAATGTTAAATCAAATAAGAATTTAATTTCATAAAACATTGTTCATCAAAGGACTATTAACTAACGTAACTGTCGAACTCTTAAACATTTTGTTGAATTCATTAAATATCTAAACACACACACACACATAAGACATTATCCATTGCCTTTTGCTGCCTTGGCATTAGATTTGCTGTGTGTATTGGATCATATTGTTATGCCATGACTTGGAGGGCCTCTTTTGTTGTTGATGCCAAAAAACTTTTGTCAGTTAATTATTAAGTAGATACACGAATTTATTGCGACTTCAGGACTGCCGGATACGCCCCTTTCTTGCGTGTGCGTTGAGGTGTAAACGTGCGGATTAAGTGTCTTGCTGTCAGCTTGTGGCCCATTCATATATAAAGAGAGAGATCTAGAGCAGACTGGATAAAGTTTGGCTCACAAAACTTGGCTAATTTTGCTATTGCTGTTGCTGTTGCTGTTGCCACGTTCTCTCAGGTGTACATTGAAAAATTGATGAGATTTGGTGCGCTTTGGTACTCCGATAGAAAACTTTTTGCACCCAAACTCTTGAACTTTAAAGCCGCATCGAGCTGAGCACTGATGCCTGATGGCTTAAGAGGCCAAAGCAGATGCCGTCAAAAGACCGAACATTATTTGTGCGAACTAGACGAGAAACAGGAGTTTTTTTTGCAAGTTGAAAAGCCATTCAAATTTCAAACAAAAAATCAAACCTTGCTCATAAAAAAAGTGGCTAAAGAATTGCTGTCGATATTCCATCTATGGAAAGCATTCATATTCATGCAGTGCAAACAACAACAACAACAACAACAGCAAAGGATACCGGACATGAATCTATAACAAATCTGCTGGCCATATATTGATTCGAAAAAGGAATGAAAGAAAGAATGAAAGCAAGGATTGTGGATTTGGTGCAGAAATCAAAAGCCAAAGCGCAGCAAAGTATGCAATAAAAAAAAAACGAGAATAACGCGAACAGCAAAAAAAATATATCAAACTTGAGTTGAGATTGACTTTGCAGGCAGCTGGCTGGCTCTCTTGCTGGCTGGCTGGCTGGCTGTTTGCCACTTGAGGACATTTGCCAACAATTCCTGGACAGGACACGTAAGCCGATTTGTGGCACAGCACCAGGCACACAATCATTTGTGTTTTTAATTAAATTTCCTGAAGGGCGGCGCATAGGCAGCGAACTTTTTGTTGTCTGCAACAGCAAACGATTGAAGGCAATTTAAGCGGCAGTCAAGTGAAGCACAAAGGGTTCACAAAATACAAGCACAGATACACCAACACACCAACACACCCACATACAGCCAAATGAATATCAATGAACTGTCATAAAACTGGCGCCGGCATATGTGCGAGATGAGCCCTGAATGTGTGCTATGGGTGAAGAATGGGGGGGAGGGGGGGGGGGTAGGATGTTTGACTGTTCGAGTGTGTAGACAGTAGAAGAGGCGAGTGATTCTGACAGTTGCTGACACGTAGGCAAACATTTAAGCGACCCTAACAAAATGTCAAACAACAACAATAGTTCACACTTGAAACAAAGCATACGGGCGACACACACACACGCACACATAGAGCACTGTGTTTACTGTACATGCATAGATGACTGTTTTGGTAGCACACAATATAAATGTAAAAAGGACTTAATTCAAACTATTTTAAAGGATTTATTTATTTTAAAGCCTCTTCGGTCAACTTTATGTTGATTTGATTTAGCGAGTGAACACTGTAGAATGACGTGAACGTTAAACAAGACTATGAGTTTGAGTTTTGGGCTCAATTTTGCAGTGTCAATGACATGTGATTTCAACTAATGACAGTTTAGGGGCGTTATATGCTCTCAACAGGATCAACAGCAGCAGTAACAGCAACACCAATCACAGCAACTTAAGGTCCTGAAGGGCTGAAAATATAATGAAATTTCCATGTAAGCCGCAAAACTTGGCCAAAAGTGTGTTAAATAAATTTTGTATTTAACCTGACATGGCGTATGATTAATTTAAGCCAGTTTTCCATGTGTAGTGAACTTAATCCAATTTAAATATAAACTTCAAATCGTATTTGCTTTGACACCAAAAATCTTTTGCTACTTCTTCCATATGCACGTATGAGTTTCCTGCACACACACACATGCACACATACATGCACACAATGTCGTTTGTTTTTGTGGCAACATGTACAACATGCCGCAACTCTCAAACTCAACCCTTGTCTGGTGGGCTCTTATCTTGGTGTGTCTCTATGTATTTTTGATTAGCTATTTAAGGACTTTGTATCTGACTGCTTTTCGCAGTCAGTGTGCGTGCGTGTATGTGTGTTTTACATTTCAAATCTTATTGCTGTGTCGCGCCATTTGGCTGCCGCAACGCACACAAAGTTTAAATTGTCAGGGCACATTCACTTTTAATGAGTTTATATATATATATATATCGAGCTGAACTTACCGAAACATAAAGTGGAACGCTCGCTGCCCTTGAACATGTCAGCCTGCAAGGAAAACGAATAAAATTAGCACAAATTACAACAGTTATTTATTACAATTTGTAAATGTTACTTTGTATAAGTTTAATAAATGGTTTTTTTATTCGAAAAGTTTTTAGAAGAATAATTTATACATTAAACAAGAAGTTAAGTTTATTTAAAAAGCTTAAAAACATGAAAAATATTGCAATATAATGTCACTGTACCAAATAAACATTTGAATGCTGTTCAACCCTTTTTAATAGCATTTGCCCTACATTGCGTTTGTTACGTATACGTCGTGGTCACATGCATCATTTGGATAATCAAACGTGTGTCAAATCAATGCAAATTGACAGGGGCACTTAATGCCAGTAACCCAGATATGCATACATGCATTCATTCATGTTGTCATGTCAACCTCTCGCTTATTGCCGCATTAAGTGCTCAAAGCACACACAAACACACACACACACAGGCAGTGTGCAATGCAGGCTAAATGCGATTGACAAACTCTTTTGACCCAGCAGCAAAGCAGCGCGTATTGATTGATGAATGAATAGCATCCACAACACAGGCACACACTCATAATGAGGATCTCTGTATATATACGTAAGTGTAGCATACTTTTCAGCGCGGTCATTTATATTTAAGCATGAACAAAGCAATTTGCATAAGTTCCAAACCAAAAGCTGCTAAAGCTGACATCATTATAATGTTGATGATTGCTAACCAGAGAGACTTAGAGAGAGAGGGAGAGAGAGAGGCTTGCATTTGCAGCCACACCACTATGGTCCAGCCGACCACTTTTTTTGGCCAAAACCTGTTTTTTAAAAGTTAAAAAAATAAAATACTTTAGATCATTCTAGATTAGAAAAAGAGTGACCAACACATCTGCGTACCAGAAATTCCCGTAGATGGCGCCACTTTCGCGAAATCAGCTGTTAAACCTGGCGGTAGTTTTTGTGAAAGCACGTGTTTTGAAGTGTGCAAATTTAATAACGATTCTAAACATCTTGAAAGTGATAAAAAAAACTGTTTAAAACCAAGTTTAGCTATGCAATCTTTTCGTTGGGGTTTGTACCTTCGTACTTTGTAATGTGTCTTGCTTGTAGTAGCTGTGGTGTCTTCGTAATTTTATGTTAAAGCGTGTCGTCTTAGATGTGTCGATTTGTGATTAAATCCAATTTTTAAAAAGGTATACAAAACGATTCCGACCTATTCCGGCCTAGCGACAAATTGCGTGTAGTAGATTAACAAATTCCTGTTCTAATGCATGTTTCAAATTGACTTGGTTTCACTTGGTTCTCTTTTAATTTGCATTAATAGATCATAACCTCAAATTCAGCAATGCAGAGTTGTTTGTTTTGTGGAGGTCAGAGAACGCAAAAGCATCCAAGGAAAATGCCGTGGTCAGATTTGTTAAATCACAACTTTGTGGCGACATTTCAAATAAAATGACTAAATCTGTGACAGATGCTTCAAGGAAATTTTGTTACCGTTTGTCGGATAAATGGAGGAAGTGCAAGTCACATGAACAGGATTTTAGACGAAATTATATAGATTGGCTAAATGTAGAAACATGTGTAAACGTCCCGAAAACCCGCGTGTTTTCAGTGAACCAAAAATATTTTAAAATATAACTGACATTGACGAGCAGCTAATAAGCAACTTAAGAACTGTGCTGATATGTCTCTCATGCCAGTTGCCAATAAATGTTGAAAGATTTAAAAAATTCTGTTTTAAAACTGCAGAGTTCATAATTGATTGATATCCATGGTTACCAATGACTGCAACAGCGCACAAGATTTTGGTCCATTCATGCGATATTATCGAAAGCACTGTTTTTCCTGTGGGATATTTTGGAAGTTTTGGACTTCGTAACGAGCGCAGGTACCCCATTAGAAGAGTACGAGTCGATTGAATATGATGATGATGATGATAATTTTGGATTGCAATGGAGCATGGAACTGGAATACGCAGCGAAATATGCTTAAAAACATATAGAAAATTTTGAATTTGAAATTTTTTTTTTTGATACCCATATTTCTTGTAAATAAACTTCCTACTGATTATATTTATCGAATGCAAAAAACCAAATCAAAATATCTTGCTTCGTTCGCGAGTTATTAATTTTGGCCAAAAAAAGTGGTCGGCTGGACCATAGTGCACACGCAAACTGACAAAAGCAGAGAATTTGTCTAGCCAAAAGACAAGTCAAGGCAACCGAATGCTGCCCTTTTGTGGCGCTCTTGTCAGTTAACGATAATGGTGCTGTCTTGGCAAACAATTGGCATTGTTAACGTTTGGTTTTGTCAGTAGGCGCAGCCGTCAAGTCGCCAAGCAGCAGGATGCATTCCCCTACTGTTTGACGCCTTTGTCTAATTAGCCCAAAGAGGGCCACAAAATGTTTCTGTGTCTGTGCCTGTATTAGGGGCTTAAACGTAACATGACTTGGATTTATCACGCATACGACGCGTTTGCCAACAAGCCAAAACGCTTAGACACAAACACACAAATGGAATCAGTATGCCAGCCAAATGGTGCACCACCCACAACAACAACACGCAGCCACAACGATAACTAAAAATGTAATTTTGGGCATTAAGAGCGCGCTTGGCAAACATTAAACAACCTTGATTAGAAACTCGAATGAGCGCCGCCTGCCAAAATACAAATCCAGGAAGGGAGGGGCTGCTGGGTGGGGGTTGGTGGTTGGTAATGTAAAGGTGTTTGGCTGATGCTATCTGGGTTATGGTTTGGAGCAGGAGCCAACACGAGCTGGCTGCTGTTGCCACATGGCCACATTTATCACAAACGACCCAAGCCTCAAAACGACTTTGGCCTCAGCACACACACGCACACACACACAAAGCACACCTGTGCCAAAAAAAAACAAACAAAATGGTGACCAACAAACAGCTAAAACTGCCTGGGATGCTGCCAGCTAATACATATTTGTGTTTGTGTCTGATTCACCGCTGCGTTTGCCTTAAAGCTATGTTAGGCCATAATAAAATCCAAAAAACAACAACAGAAACACCTTAAAATAAACCCAAAGTTACAGCTATGAAGCACTTAATGATTTTTTTATATAGTATATTTAAGTAAATTTTATTAAACATAAAAAAGTTTTGTTCTAGCTAGAAAAAAAAGTGAAAAATTAGTATAAAAAAATGTATTAGCATTTTATTAGAATTTTATTAATATGTTTAAAACATTGAAAAGCTTTAATCAACACAAAATGCTTTAAACAATAGCAACCGTTTAGTCAGTTATAAATTATTCAAAAAAACATTCGCCATTTTTAACCTTTCATTTTCGCTAAAAGCTTGTTAAAAGCCTTTGCTAACAAATTAATGAGAATCGTTGTACATGAGAGTATGAAATATTTAACTAAAGTTAGTTTCTCACAGTTTTTCACAGTATTTTCAGTTTCCCAACTTTAAATACAATTTTGCTGGAAATGATAACAAAAGTTTCAAATAGCAACATATTTCTAAGTTGAATGTTCAAATATGCAAACAACTTTTTCGCATATTAATAGTGTATTAAAAAACACAAACTCGTTGTGTGTGTGTGTGTGTGTGTGTGTGTGTGTTAGGCGAAAAGAGAGAGGATGCGAAACGTAGCAAACGAAAATGCCGAGCAATTCCCGCAGAACACTGGACTAATCAACGAAATTGCTGCAGCCTTTTAGGCGCACAGTTAGCATATGGGCTGCGCCAAATTATGTTGTCTATGCCTTGCTGCTGTTGTTGTTGTTGTTGTTGTTCGCCATGCTCTGATTAAGGGGCGTAACGAATTTTGGCAGATGATTGATGGCTGAATTGACTGAATGAAGCAAGCGCAGAGTTGATAAAATTGTTTTTACATAGAATTTTTTTTGTCGCTGAATTTGCCGAGTGTTTTTGAAAGTTAAAGCAAACTGGCAAAAAACTGATAAAGTTCGAGGTAAGTAAGAAACTTTTGGTGCGAAAATGTAAGACGAAAAACAACTATAAATTGCAGGCGGTGCAAAGAAGAACTACAAGTTTGAAATTGCATTGAGGAAAAGGAAGATATTTTTTGGGTGAGAAACTGTTGCCTTTTTAGCTGTTGCTTTCGATTCAAGTGATGCGCCGCGCTTTATGCGTTCAAGAGCTCTCGCATGTGTCAGATGATAACATTAAGTACTACAAAGAGCTCGTACCACATTATAATCAAGCCACAACTTGAGAAGTTCGCATGCTTTATCATTAGAAGGGCGTCCTCAAACAACCATTGAATAAAAAAGACATTTGTATATCGGATATAACGGCTGTAAGTATGTGTGTGTGAGAGTATGTGTGTGTGTAAGTGCGTAAGTACAAGTCGCATAGTAGTCTTATATTCAAAACACGCAACACTTGTCATCAGCAGGCGCTGGCAATCATTCACGCACCCACACACACGCACACACACGCACACACACACACACACACACACTTGCACACTCATACACACATTAAACAGCTGCCTGCGACTTTGGCAAGTATTTGTTAGCCGTCTTTTGTTGAGTTGTTTTGTTGTTCTTTATTAGAATGTCGCCCGTTTGTTGGTATTGTTGCTAAGATACCCTGTAAATAAGCGACGAAAATAATTGGCAATATTTTCAAAAAAAAAAAACATTTTGATTTCATTCCACTTTAAAATTGACAAAATTTCTACAGAATTTAAAACAAATATTTGCCAAGCTTTTTTTTCTTCATATTTTTAGCTTTATTTTATAAATTTTATTATTAAAAAAAAGCCAAATGCAAATAAATTTATGCAAATCAACTGGGAATTGTGTGAAATATAAAACGAAAATAGATTTTATTTTTGCCATAAATAAAACTTTGTTTGTTTTCATTGTGATTTTTGTAAACAAAATTTGTTTATTTATTTACATTTATTTTTTTTAGAGAATATTTCATGTTGGCTTAACCTCTTTCTTTTTTTTTGTTAATTGTTTGCTACTTTTTGTTACCGGATTTGATTTAAGTTGAGACTAGTTAACGGGCAATTGTGGCACGTAGTAAGCACTCCTGCCAGGCATTCGTTTTTTTTATTTTTTTTATGGTGCACATTTTTGCCATGCCTCAAACGATTACGTGCTTTAACACCTTAACTGCGATGACAGTTTAAAAATGAAGTGCAATCGAAACGAAGGCATTGTGTGTGTGTGTTTGTGTGTGTTAGTATTTGTTGCACTGAATTTAATTGAATCATTGATTGACATGCCATTGTTTATTTTTGGTTGATCTCGAAGCATTTGACATGCAAATAAACAAAAGCTAAAAGCAAAACTTGAACAAACAAAAACTAAGGTCCTTTATGCATATACGTGTGTGTGTGTGTGTGTGTTCACAAAACATTCATCAATTATCAAGTGAAAAAAGAGCGAGGCTCTCGACTCGAACGAACAAAGCAATAAATCTAGACAAGGTCCCAAGAGACTCTACCGTAGACTCTACCAACAAGGACAACAATAAAACACATGATTTCAGTTATACAAGAATCAAAGAGAGAGAGAGATAGATTGTGCGTATGTCCAGAGAAATTGATTCGCATTCACTGTTGGCTGTTGCATAAACCAGCATTGGTTGCATGAACAATACAAATGGCAGCAAAGTAGCTCACTCACCTTTGCGAAATAACTGAGCGAAGACTTGCTAAGACCAGCAAAAAAAAAGCTAAAGGATAACAGATGAACAAAAGGAAAACTACCAAAAAACGAAGAGAAGAAAAAAAACCTACAAGCTTAACACACGTTTGCTTGACTGACTTTGGCTTATCAAAGGGAGAGAGGGTTTAGCCAGTTGCAACACGTACGTATACGTAACAAATACAAATTTCAGTAAAACAAGCTTTGGCAACAAAGTTGGCAGAGTGTAAATTTTTCTTGCACTACTTTGCACTTTTAGTTTTTATTCGGTGTGTGTGTGTTCGCAGCATTAAACTAACAACGGAAACAAACGCAACGTTGCGGCAGACCGAAGAGACGAAGCAGAGAAGCGAAGAAAATCCATTGATTTCGCTGGCTAAATGGAAAGACTGAGCGTGTGTGTGTGTGTGTGGAGGCCCAAGGAGACCCAAAGGACTAGGTAGAAGAAGAAGACTGTGCAGCAGCTGCAGAGAATTGAGCAAGGCGGGCGGATGGGACAAGGCGGGCGCACGGGGCATTTCAAACTGAAAGGCGTTCAGCTGGCAAGCATAAGTTGCACACTCAAATCAATGGCATTGACAGTTGGCTTTGTGTGTGTGTTAGTACGTGTGTGTGTGTGTGAACAAATTGCGAAAAAGCTGTCGAAAAGGGAGGGGGGGAGGTGGTAGGGTGGCGATTGCAAAGAGGACACGGCAATTGTATTCATTTGACTTGGCAACCAATTGTTGCAAGTGCCAATTGTTGTAATGGAAATTCGCAGCAGGCAATCTTCAAATAAAAAAAAACCAGAGCATTCACACACACACACACACACACACACGCACATGCAAATTTAAATGCGCAACAATACAAAATTTCAAATTGTTGAATTATAAATCGAATTCGAATTCGAATGTTAAATATTTACATTCGTTTTAGAGACAAAAGTTTTACTTTGTTTGGGCAAAACAATTAGTACCTTTATGCTATAAATTTAATATGTTGCGAAGAATGTTTGGCAATCTATAAACATTTATTATTTATTGCACAGCTTATAAAGGTAAAGGAAGCAAACCGAAGTTTTGCTAAGGATTTGCATATAAATTGATTTATATTGACAATATGGGGGGCTTTACTCGTCGAATAAAGTAATCTATTTAAATGAAAGAGTTTTCGTAATATTTTCTGATAACTTTCGAACACATTTTACAAGCTACAAATATCAATTTGTATTTATTAAACATTGAAAAATCTTTTACTAGCCATTCCACTTAAGAACTTTATGCTCAGCCATATTAATACGATCTTGTAACTTGCTGAATATGATATCATCATTCTTACAAGTAGTCAGACCAGACATACAAACATACAAACATTCAATTTCTATATACTTATGCCATTTGTCTTTTTGTGTTTGTTTGTGTAAACAGAAAGCTCTGAATACAACAAAAAAAAAAAAAAAAAATGTGACTAATAGAAAAGAAAACGTGCAACGCGACGACTTTTCGCTCTCAGATAAAAGGCAACAATAACAAATAATAACAAAAAAATAAAAAAAAACCAAAATAAACGAAACGAAAATTAAATAAATAAATGTGAGTAAAGTGAGAGCGCAACACACGGCGAATGCGATTGCTGTGAAACAAGGTGGGGTATTGAGGGGGGGGGGAGGTGGGGTATTGGTGGGGCGGGGGTGTTGCGTTACAGGCGTTGAAGACGTGACAGCATAAATGGCGGTCAACAAAAAAAAGTGTTGCGAGTATTTGCTTGTCACTCTCTCTCTCTGGCCCTCTCTCTTTGTGTCTGTGTGAAAACAAATTTTCAAGGATTGCAAATTACAACAACAACAAAAGCAAACAAACAAACCAGCCAGCAAAAAGCTGCCAGACAACAACAGCAACAACAACAACAATAAAGCGTAGAAAGATAAAAACTACCTTGGCCCAGAATTGAGGCGCATAAATACAACGCACCTATATTGCCTGTATGTGTGTGTGTGGGTGTGTCCATCTGTCTGTGTGTGTGTGTTTGCTTGTATTGGCAGCAGATATCGAGCGCATTGAGCTTACTGCAACAACAACAACAACAACAACAACAGTCGCAATAACAAGCAACAATAAATGACGACGACGTCGATGTCGCTTCACTTTAGTCGCGGCCACCCCCCCCCCCCCCCCCCCTTTAGTGGCTAGCGAAAGAGAGAGAGAGGCGCTGAACGTTGCAAGGGCAAAAGAAAAGCGCCTTCATTATTCGTCGTTGCAGTCCACGAACGAACTTTGGTTTGAAATGCCTATTTTTTCTACTAAAAAAAAGTTTTTTGAGTGCTACAAAAAAAAGTATTTAAGTAAATTATAAAAAGTTATATTAAAATCAAGCTTCAAGTACCAAAAGTCGCTTGGGCATATGAACTTTTGAATACGCTTATATTTTTGCTTACTTTCTATTAAATAATTTTATTTTTTTAATACCAAAGAATTTCTTTTCCAATACAATTTTTAGTTGTTAAATTGTAATAAATAAGCTCCTAACACATTCCATAATTATTGGCGACAATATCAAAACATATTTCAAGTCTCGCATTTCAATTATTGCATTTGTAAGAGGAGCACAACGTTGTAGACAAAGAATTCTGTCAAAAACAACAACAACAACAAAGAAAGAAAAAAGATTGAAACCGAATAGCTGTTAAATAAATAGTTTTGCTTTTGTTCCCTGATTTGCACGTCCCAAATGCACTGTGCAGTTGACGTTGCCGTTGCCGTCGCTGTTGGCGTCGCCGTTGGCGTCGCAGCTGGCGTCATTGTCAGCGTTGTCGTTGTCGGTTGACTGCGGCAGCAAATGGGGCAAAATCGCAGGCATAAAGTGCAGGCATACTAAAGACGTGACCAAGACGTCAAACGACGAAACCAACAAAAAGAATTTTAACGTAGCGTATACGCAATATGCTTTTGCAATTGGTCAGAAACACCATTCATATCGCTGGTATGACAGCATAAGGCGTCTTCGCCTTACAACGTTGTCATCCAAAGACGTGTTCGATGACTCAAAAGCCACAAAAAGACACAAGGTGGGTGTGTGACTATGCAGCGGGAGGGGGGGGGGGGGTAAGAGAAGTGACTGCTTATCAGTGGCACAAGTTTGTTCAAGTCGAGGCACACAGAAGGTAAACAGAAACGAAACTGAAATGATATTGACGACAAAAAGACGGTGCAACGTTTGTGGCCAAGTCAAGGAATGGCAACACAAAAAAAAAAATAGGCAATATTTGGTCGTTGAACACGTTTTTCAATTTGCAACAAGATTTCTTTGTGTGTGTGTGTGTGTGTGTGTGAACCAATGAACCTTATATTTTGTGTGTTTGTGTGTGTAAATATTCTTGACCGCCTTTTTGTGTGCAGCAGCAGCAGCAGTAATAAAGTGGAGCAGGCAACAGCAACAACAACAAATGCATACAATTAAAATTATTTATTAGTTCTGCTGCTGCTGCTGCGAGTTGTTTTTGGCCATCTTCAAGTACAGCATCGGAAAAATTGGCCTCAACACGACTCTAGCCAAGAATGAAAACCAAAATTCAAAGATGGCAAACAGCCGCCGCAACACGAACAACAACAACAACAACAGGCGGCACATTTGGCCATGCCTTTTTGGCCATTTGCCAGATACTTTTTTTTTTTGGTGGCGGCTGCCTCCCAACAACAAGAACAACAACAACATGTTGTATCCATCTTTTCAACCTCGGCCAAGTTGGCTTTGGACTAAAGCTTATTTATGTGCGTTGGCTGCAAACATTTTTAGCTTATTTACTGCAGTCTACAACAACAACTAAAACAACACGAACAACAACAAGCAAATTTTTGGTGGGTGGCAGCGCCAAAGATGCAATATTTTCTGCATTTTAGCGATAAAAATATATATTACGTTGTGCCAAATAAATCAAATTATGGCTGATCGAAGGGCTGAAGTGGCCAAAAGTTTTTTTGTTTAAACATATTTTCGAATTTTTGTTTTACTCAACAATTTACTTTTACTTGCAACTACTGAATTCCGCTGCATATTTGCTTAACCTGATTTAGGCAGACAAAGACCAAGAGAGTGAAAGAGTGAAACAACAACAACAACAGTAACACATTCTCTCAGCTCAAAGAGTGCAAAAGTTCTTATCAGAAAGAAGTTAAAGCAGCAGCAGCAGATGAAGAATGTTGAGCCAAATGTTTCAACATTTCTTCATGATAAAGTCAAAGTCACTGAACTCACACACACACACACACAAACACACACACATACACTTATCAGTAAATTCGTTTTCATGTCAAAAATATATTTACATAAATTTGATAACTAATAAAACGTGGGAAAAATATTTAGTCAATTATCAAAAAATGTTTGATTTCTACCTGTTTGAAAAAAAAAACAAACATTTCGAAAGTTGAATGCGCCTTTTGTTGTTGCGTTGTGATAAGCCAAAGTCGAATGTGAATAAACTGAGGTAAGCGTCGCATAATTTACTTTGATGTATTACCCCCATAGAGAGATCATTTGCAAAAAGTCTACAAAGCTGCTTAATTACGTGCGCGAAATTCTTTTTCTTGACAAAAAAAAAAATAAAAATAAAATTAATTAAGGAATTGTCACATCAATCAGGCGCCCACTTAGTCGGCGCTCTCTCAAGAATTTTGAAATAAACAAATAAAAAAAATAATATATGTATGTATAAAGAGAATGCTGGAAAATAGATTTACGAGTGTCGCACAATTTATGACTGAGATGTAAAAATTGTCAGCGCTTTTTATGGGCAACGTTTTTTTGACGTTTTTTTGACTGAATGTCTGAGGAGCATATCCGACTGAATGAGTGACCAGTGAGCAGCTGGCCATATCCATGACTGGCCCTGACTGACTGCCATGTTACCTTACCCTCCTTACCCTCCCTAACCATCCACAAACTCTGTCAACAGCAACAAAGTTTAAAACACTTGCGTTGTTAATAATGAGAAAAGTTCTTTCTTCGTTGTTGTTTCGTTTTCATTTACATTTTCATTTTCATTACTTTTTTGCATGTTTTCTTTGTTGTTGGCCAAGACAAAAGTCTTGTTGTTATTGTTGCCGATTACAATGATCCTTGGGCTTGTAATGGGATATGCGCTAAAGCACTCTTGTCTAAACAGTACGACTAGCATTTTTTTTATTTATAAAAAGCATTGTATTTTGTTGGTTTCTTTGTTACACACACACACACACACACACACACAGGTGTTGTGGCTCATTTTCTATTATTGTTGGCTATTTTTATATATGCTGCGTTTCGCTGGAATCGCAATTTTCTAATAATAATAAAATACAACTTAATTCCAGCTAAGCCTAATGGCAAAACCTACTCTACAAAAAAAAAATGAAGAAGTAGAAGCTTTATTTTGAATGAGGCTGGGGTTTTAACTTATGTTCATCCTACACTAAAGTGCATTATTTATGTATTTTTTTTTTTTGTGACGAATTTATTGCATTTATACTTTGTGAAAAAACGTAATAAAAGAAAAAAAAAAACATTTAATTCACTTGAATGCATTTAACTTTTTTTCGCCATAAAAAAATGAACATTGACATTTTGATGGTTTATAAAAGAAAAATAACACATAAAAATTTTATGTGCAACTGTAATCCATTGCAAACATACGCTGCGTATGCGTAATTTTTTCTAACCATTATTGCCATTTAAAAACTTTTGGCACTTATAAAGTAAAAGAACATAATTTTTCACAGCACTTCAAGTTAAATAAATTACGAACCTTTTTGTTTTTTTAATATGCGAAAGTTTTTCCTAAACCTTGTATCCAACAGTATAATCCATAGAATATATAGAAAAAGAGCCGCAGAGAAAAAGTCCAAGAACTTAGCACTCACTCGATGCAGTTTTTTTTTAATGTGAAACTAATGCAAAAAATACTGTCACCCTTTTAAAATACATATATTCGTCAGTGTGTGTGTGTGTGTGTGTGTATCCAAGAGATGCCTTTGAATAAGTAACGAATGCCGAAAGGTTGAGTGAAAAAGAAAGGCAAACTCAACTCGCGAAAGAAAATGCACAAAGTGCGAACAAAAATAAAGTTTTATTTTGTGCCAAAGAGTTGTGAATATATTGAAATTTATAATTTTTAAATCCAATTGTTTTGTTTATGTTTTCTTTAACTTTGTTAGTATGAAGAATTTGGTTTTTTTGAATTTTTCTTTTTTTGTGGAAATTTCCATTTTGCACTTCACATTTGACACAATTCCCAATTTATTGTTCAATTTCAATTATTTTGAAAAAATTATTTGTTTTTTTTCGGGGAGTTTGTTTTTTTTGCAGTGTTTTATTTTAAGTATCGGGCAATGAAACTAGAAAATATTTCACTCACTTGGAAAATGCCGCTGCACGCACTTTTCTTGTTGTTGTTGTTGTATTTGTATTTCTTTATTTTTTGTTGGTTTCCAATTTGTTGTTGTTGTTGCAGTTGCTGCTAGCGTTTGTCACTTTGCGAGTTTTTACCCTTTGCATTTGTGGGTATTTTTATATAGAGCGCCGATCGGGAAAAACTCGACGCGTTGCGATATTATTTTGTATTTGTGTATTTTGTTGTTGTGGTTTTTTGGTCCGTTTTTATTTTTAGCGTTTTGAAAATTTTCTGCGGTCAGCGCGTTTAAAAATACACAAGAGCAGCTCCGCGCGCATGGATTGCACTCAAGTTGGATATGATGGGGCTTTCGAATCTGATGGATGGATGATGTTTTCATCAGCAGCACACGAAGTTTGATAACTCCAACATAGCGAGCGAAAGAGAGAGTGAGAACTTCTAAAACTTATCTTTTTTTTTTATTTTTTAAACTCGCGCCACACACTTAATTGGTTCGTGTTATTTTTGGAACTTGGTGTTTGGGTTCTTGTTGAACATGTGCTTTGCTTGTGGTTTCGTATTATCAGCGCACACACATTTTTGTTGTTGTTGCTGTTGCTTATTTTATTTTTATTTTTTTTTTTTGTATGTTTGTTTTTGATTCGGTTTCAGTCTGATATTGAAATTGAGTTTCGGTTACAGTTCAACACATGCGAGATATCTTTAACGGCGGGGCTGCCTTTTGTATTTGTAGTGTCCAATTCACCGCTCCGGCGTTCTACTCACTTCGATGAACATCTTGTAACTATTTTCAAAAAGCGCACGAACGCAGCTGCAGAGCAACGACGGCAATGACGATGACGACGACGACGACGCTGCGGAGCGCACAAAAATCAAACCAGCAGCAGCAGCAGCAGCAGCAGCACCAGCAAGCAGGCAGACAAACGAAACCGAAACCGAAACAGAGACCGAGACCACCACACAACAACAACAACAACGACAACGACAAAAACAGCAGCCAGCGACAGCACCAACTCAAGAACACACAAAAGCAGCAGCAGCAACAGTCGTCGCTGAATGTGTGTGTGTGTGTGTGTGTTTGACAAGAGCGCCAGAGAGTAAGTATAATTCAAAGTTAAAGAGCTAACGCAAGAGAGCGCTGCTGCTTGTGCTTGTGTAAAAACGCAGGCTACAAGAAAGAAAGAAAACAAAAAAAATAACAACAACGAAGCGTAGCATCCGCGTGCTGCGCTGTTGGCTACTGAAGAACTGAAGCACTGGCCAGCCGAATCGTACGACCAGCAACAGCAGCAGCAGCAGCAGCCGAAGCCGAAGTCAAACGAATTGTTATACACGATTCGTGAGAATGACGAGACAGCGCTTCGTGCGCGGGCGAAGAGCGCCATGATAACTTAAGCAGTGACTAACTAACAGCTAACAGTGCGGAGCGCACGAGCCAAATATGTGGACAGAGTAAGCGACAGAAGCTAAGCCAAGCCAAGTTTAATACTACTACATACATACGTGTATTCGGCTTATTTGGCAGCGCTGTTAGACGAGATGTGCATTTAACAGTGCCCGTTGTGATGCTTTTTAACTTACATATAAGTAAAAAGCCATATGGTGACCATCTAAGCTTTGATCCGTTTGAGTAGCTGCGCTAAAACGAATTGAATGGCTTATTTAATTAGCTGGAATTGTCAGAGCAAATAGCCTGGCAGTTATACATATATTAATTACTACATCACAAACTTTGACTGGCAAAATGGCCGCAAGCGAACCTGTTCATGAAACTCTGTCAAAATTAAGAACACCAGCGACAACGACAGCGACAACAAAGTGCAACAACAAAAGCTGAATGGCGGCAGCATGGAACGAAGCCAGTGACAGCCAGCAACAATGCAAAACTTAAGTACAATAAGCGCTTATTAAATGTGCTGAATGCGAATATAAACTTTGAGCTAAATAGAAAATGGCGACCGTAAGGATAACGTTGCGACGAAACAATGGCCGGAAATTTCGCGATGCGATGCGATGTTCTTGCCACTCTTGCCACTTGGGTGCCGTCAGTCACCCGCAAAATGGCAACACCAACCATCCACCCTCACCCTCCTCTCACTCCTTGCAATAATTTGCATTGGCTGGGGGGGCGGCTTAAAACAAAGCGAGCGTAAAATGTTACGATATTGGGTTAGTGGGTTTGGTTTGGGGCGGTTTGTACTGATTGGGTTTCCCCGGCACAAGCTTATGAATTGTTGAAGCCCAAAGGCTATAAAATTCAGCACAAGTTAATTTTTCGCTAGTTTCAAAAATGTTCATATTAAATTCTAATGCATAAATCAAATATTTCGTTTCGCAACTCTTGCGTTTCCCCGCGCTGATAGTGATTAATGAGCCTCGAGCAACTGCACATTGCTTGGCACTTAGCACGTGCTGCCAGGTATCAAATTCAGGTACAAGGACACCGGAGCGAGCTACAACCAAAGTTATTTATGGGCGCCTCAGAATGCAATTTGTTGTGGCGCAACAAATCGCCATACAAATCTGCGACCAAAGTACCTCATTAGAGTAACAGAGATAGAAACTTAAACGAAGACGACAGACAAGGCAAACTTAGTTGATTAGTCACGTCCATGGAATGCCAAAAAAAACTTAAGAAACATGCTTGGCACCCCAAAAAAGGTGAGGTGAGCCTTCTTCTGCCCCAAACAACAACAACGCCAACAACAACAACAATACAAAATCAAAATAATACAAATCAAATGCGCTAAAAGCGTCCAAGAAATCAGCTTAAGTCAAATGGCGTTAATCCATGAATTATTGCCTAAAAGCATGCCAAAGCGCATTAAGTTTTTGACTTTGGTTCTTGCCACAGCATACAAACAAACAAAAACACACATACACACACACAAGCGAAATAAAAGCTCAGGTAAACCGACTGACAAACGAAACAGGACAACTTGAACAACAATAAAAACAACAACAATGACAACAACAGGTAGTAGTTCACAGTTTTGCTTCAAAGTGACGAATAGTTGATACTCTTGCTTAAGTAATCAAAGTGGAAGAACAAAAAGAAAATAATTGGGAACAAAAAAAACATATATATAAAAACTAATAAAATAAATCGGAAATAGAAAAAATATTATAAAAAAAACTATTGAAATTAATAAAAAAATAAGAAATAAAAACAATTAAATAAAATATTAATATAGACAAAATAAATAAAAAAAAAAACAAAAAGAACAAAAAAAAATAATTTTTAATATTAAAAAATAAATTAAATAATTCATAACTTTTTTGTATAATTATATTTGTCCCTTACGTTGACTTAAGATATGTTTAACTGATTTTATAATAATTTTCAAAAACATTGCAATTTCTTTAAGTCAAAAAGTAAAAGCAATCTTATAGAAACAATTTCAATTTTGAGTTTAAACTTAAAGAAATAAACAACACCTCAAATTTCTATGAAAAGGTAAATCTAGAATCCTTAATACAAAAAAGATCAACTAAAACATCTTTACCTTAATCCTTAATTTGAATAAATATTAGCTCATGTCATTATACCCATTGTTAGGGCACAATTGAATCAAAAAAAGAACAAAAACAAGCAACAACAACAAAAAACATTAGTAATGTCCATGAAAGTGCCAATGAATAACATGAAACATAAATTTGTTTTGCATTTGTATCTGTATCTGTTTCTCTGTATCTCAACAACAACAACAACAAGAGAATACCCCCCAATAATATAAAACAACAACAAAAGAAAAGTATAAAATAAGCCCAATTTTTTTTCATCTTCTTCTGTTTTTGACCGCACCCAAGAGCTAAAAAACCAGCAAAAAAGTTACCCAACTCTACTATAAGGCATATATATTTTGCGATCCGTTTTGTTTAAGTGTATGTGTGTGTGTGTTGCGAACACTTTTTGTTTTGTTGTTGTTGTTGTTTGCCTTATGAGTATTGACATTATAATCAACGCCGTTTTCAATTTCAACAAACCTCCAAAACCAACAACAACAACAAAAAAGGTGCATCCCAAAACAAAAGTAAAAACGCCAAATACGAAAAAAAAAAATATTACAAAAAAAAACGTTCTGTTTGCCTTTTTGTTGTTGTTGTTATTGTTGTCGTTGCTCATTTTTATCTTTCACAAAGTATTTTTTGTGTCTTTGGCAAAAAACAGAAAATATGTAAATTATGGCTGCAAAAAAAAAAGGGGAGAAGAATAAAAAACTAGCTATGTGTGTGTGTGTGTGTGTGTGTGGGGCATGCGTCAGTCACCTGTGGTCTTTCTCATATATATTTGGTGATGGGTCGTCTCTCGCTTTTTTTTTAAATGTGCTTAGTTTGCTTTTGGTTTAGAGCTGGCTTGGCCCCTGTGGCCTCGTTTCAAGCTTCGATTCCATTGCATAGCTTTGAACTTGAGCTGCTGCTTTTACTCCCCAAGGATTAAATACCGTTTTAATACATTACACACTCATTCTACAGTTAGTTACCGTTGCAGCGTAGAGGGGCTGTGGTGGGGGGGTGTGTTGGGGCAGCATGTGGAGCGCATTTATATAGTTTGTTGAGCAGCAATTGGGAATTCCTGTGGCGCACCCTACCTAAAGCTTCAACTTTGTGGCTTTTGCGGCTTTTTATGCACATTTTATATTGATTCAAATAACTTAACTTCAATGAAGTGTTGCAATCAACAAATATTTATTGAAGTCTTATTTTTTTTTAATTTTTTTTTTATCAAAGAATTTTATTAGCTTCATAAAAATCATATAAATAGCCAAAGTTATATTTAAAGTGTTAAGCAAAAAAGGAATAAGTAAGCTTAAATAAAAAATTTAATACTTAACACGATCATAAAATAATAAACACTAAAAAAAAAAATGTTTTCTATATAAACATTTTATTTATTTATTTATTTTTTTTATTATTATTAAGACCTTTTTTACGACGATGTTTTTGCTTAGATAAACGATTTATTTTCCTAACAATTTAAATACAATTATTTCATTTGATAAACTTTTCACCTGCTTTGGAACTTATTTATTTATTCGAAATAGAATTTAGATATTCAACCTAACATTTTTGCTTTGGTTTTAAAAATACATAAAAAAAATGCCATCACCTTCTATTACAAAAGTAAAAAAAAAACAAGAATCCAAATGTAGAAGAGAAAAAGCAAACATAATTGCCTGCAGACAAAAGTCACTGACAAACACACACACACACTCACACTGACACACACACATACACTAGGTGTCATTTTTGCAGCTCTGATCTGATATTTAATGCTTAGCATTTCCCCTTTACCACCCGCCCTTCTCTAATAGCCAATGCTTTCACAGTGCTGACAGCTCTCATCTGTCAATGGCAGTGCTCTACTTCGATACCGATAACGATTCTAGTTTCGATTGCCAGTGTGTGTGTGTGTGCGCGTTTGTGTGTATGTTTATTAAATGTCAATAACCATAACTTAGTTCATTTGGATTTCGGTTTGTCTTTCACATGGCTGGCCCGGTTCATCGTTCATCGCCCCACACTATCGGATTCAAGCTGTTTGCATTGCCCCACAAAGGTCAACTTTGCTATGCTTGTCAGATGTCGTCTGCCCCTCCCCCCTGTCTGATAGTGTGCCATGCAGCTTGAGGTATCTGCTGCTGGCAAAGCACATTGAAATTGAATATGTGTGCCGAGTGTGGATGAAAAAATATTGACTCGGGTGCAGTTTTTGGTTTGAACCATAAATCAAAGTGATTGTCAGAACGGGCAGCGGGCAGGGGGTAACGTTTGAATAAGCTATTGATAACACAGCATAAGGCTAATTGTCCGTCTGGCCAAAGGATTATTAAACGATTTCGGAAGTTATCAAGCTAATAATTCCCAAACCAAAAATGAACGAAAAAGTTTTTGATAATCTATTGAAATGGGCTAAGAATCTCCCAGAGTGATCAAAACCGATTTGTGGCAAGTGAAAGTAAATAAATTTGGCTCGAACTGTAATAAATTTTGGCATCTGTCATCAACACACACACACATTCACTTTACATCTTTTTGCTTTTGCCGGAAGACAAATATTGTTTTGACACATTTTGGTTAGTGCGTTTTGTTTTTTTTTGTATTTTCTGGCCTCAAACAGAGAGTCCTTCATTTTTAGGTCAACAACAAATGTTTACACACACAATTACTAACTGCTGCCGGAGATTTGTCAAGCATTTAATTAGAACTTTAATTGAATGACTTATGTAAGTTTGTATTTTGCTTGTTTGAAGTGCCAGACCAGAAATGTGCTAGCCCGCAGCAACATGTTGCACAGAGTCTCTATCACTCTCTCTCTTTGACTTTGAGGCCTGCCACCCACAAATAAAAGCATTTAATGCTTTGTTAGTGGCTAACATGCCACACCCTGCTGCCTCAACAACGTGCAACGTGCTGGCCGTTCATTCATTCATTCATTCATTCGCTCATTAAGCGGCAGCCATCGCAGCTGACGCGCCGCATGCGGTCCACTGAAGCGGTACGAGCTTGCAACGACGAGTGGCAGCTGTCTGGACATTTTGTGGCGCTACAGCTACATAATTTTTATATTACATTGGTTTCGGGCTTTTATGCCGCAAAATTAATTTCATATTTATGCTACATGCGGCAAGAAGTGAAATTAAAATGTTTTTTTAGTTACAATGTCGCATTTGTGTTTTATTGTTTTTTGTGGGAGGAGGGGGGTAGAAAGAACATTAAAATTCACTGCTGTGTGCTATACGGAAAAGGTCTTTAAATTTGTACTTCACCTTGTGAACTCAAAACAACAAAAATCTATAGCTTAATGTTGCGGAACAAAATGAACTTAAAGTTAGTACCTTTAGGGCCTTGAGGCAAGTTTGGCACTTCTTCCAAGTTGAATTAACCTTGAAATTCAAACGAATAACATTTTATCGAAGACTCGCGACGCATTTTAATTGAATTTAATTAACTTTGAACAACAACAACAACTGCTTTGAATATGGAAAAGCGACAACAACGACTTTGAAGCTAGCGACGCATGCGCGCAGACTAATTGCTCGACGATGACAGCGACGTGGCAACAACAACAACAACAAAAACAACAACAACAACAACAGTGGGAAAATAGCCAAAGTGGTGGGCGTTTAACTGGGCAGGTTCCATGGTAAAGTAATAATTGCTTAACTTTGAGAAACCTGGAGAAACAATGGATATTTTATTTTTGTTGTTGTTGTTGCCGGCAAAGTCGTGGCTAATTAAATAAGTTGTACTTTTGTTGTACCGAAGAGAATTGTGGAGAATTGTTTAAATGCCACAAGATTATGCCAACTAAAAGCTATGTTTAAATTATTAAAAATGAAAAGAAAAAAAGATTTAAAGAATATTGCCAATTCGTTCCACAGTCATGAAATATACATTTAGCATGTGTCCGGCAATAAAACATCAGAGAAATAAATAATCCAAGCTACTTTAACATTAAAAGTTGGTATATAAGTATATAAAGAGCTCATTCAATGGATTTGTTATATCATTTTTATGCAAGATGCAAACAAAATAAAACTTAAAAAAAAATTATTTGCACACAGAAAATGTTTAAATCGTACAATCCGCTTAAGAATTAAAATCCTAATAAGAATTGAATATTGTTTGGACTAGAAATGGGCTTCGGGATCGGGATTTTTGGGAATCCCGCGGGTCCGGATCGGATCGGGTCGGATGGGTACGATTTTAAAAATAACCGGTAAACCAGTCGGAACCCAAAAATCAGTCGGAACCCTAACAAAATGTACTCTCCAGGCAAGTGCTCAACGTTCCAACGTCTTCTACTTCCAGTAGAATTTTCAAAGAGCTAAGAACTCGATTAATTTGGAAACATTTTGAGAGAATATTTTTTTTAATCAAAAATTTAAATAAAAGTAATATTATATTAAAAAAAATTTCGGGAAAATGTCGGGAACCGTGGGAAAGACACAAACTTTATCGGTACAATCGGGATGGGAAAAGCGAATTCGATTTCAGGTCAGGATGGGATGGGAGGCAATTTATTTTGCGATCTCTAGTTTGGAAATTAATCAACCATTCCAATTTGCCAACTCCGATTTCAGAGTTTAATAAGTTTTTTATCATCACTCGAAATGCTCGTCGTTCGTCAAGAATGAACTTGTGCGAAGCAAGGCCTCTTTTGGCTTAAGCTCTAGTGCAAACACTAATTATGGCTAATAGCCCTTTTCATTCATTCTTGTAGACCTTTTCAACAATAAGTACAACCATGGCAAAGTGTCTGCTATCTAAGATTTTTGGGATTTGCATTTGAGGCTGATAAGTCTTTAAACTCGGTTCGTTTCAACATTGCGCTTATCGCATTTAAAAACAGAGAAGATACACAATGCAAATATTGTATCTAAAATGTAGCGCCTTGGCTAAGATACTGCTTCGACCATACCAAGAAAATGTCTAGGCTATGTTGAAGAAGAATTTATTATTATTATTTTATAAGTTTTTGCAGTTTTTGCTGCTTTTCGTCTGCTGACCCACAAAAGCAGACAAATTAAACAAAACCAAAACGATTCAACAAACTCAGCCAGCGCCTTCAAGTGCTCCTCCAATCCAAAGCACATCCCCCCAGCCCCTCTGACAGCCTACGCCTTGGCCGACGTCTCTGAGCAGCTCTGTTGGCATTTGCCAGTTTTGCCTATGTGCAATTGTTATTTTTGTGGCACAGACGCTGCTTCGTTCTTTCTTATTTTTCCCTTCTTTTTTTTTTGATTTGAAAAAGCAGGCCAACTAATAAAGTTGATGCACTCTCGCATAATGAAGACACAATTGAATATGTTTATGTTGGGCGAACATGAAAGCAAAAAGTTAAAGCGATCAAACCAAACTGTTCTATATGATATATATATATAAGATATCATTTTCGATACACAGAATAAGTACATAAAGTCATTTAGTGTATTGATCCCAAAATGCCGATAATCTTATTGTTATAGTTAGTTAGTTCAATAGAAGATTTAATGCTTACGCACACATTCAAATAAATGTGTCTTTTATGTGTGTGTGTGTGTTCGTTCACCTTCGGTGAGAATGTTGCAACTGCCACTTAATGTTACAGTTACACAATTCCTTACAGCAACAGCTTACAGCACATGTAACACAATAAATAGTAACGACTATGTGTGTGTGTGTTAGTGTGTGTGTGTGTGTGTAAAAGTGTTTGTGTGGAAGCACATTTATACACTTTGTGGCTTATGCTGTGGCTACTTCATGTCGCGCACAATTGCCACTAATTTAACGCTGGCTTTTCTTTTCTTTTTCCTCTTCTTATTTCATTTTATTTCTTTTGCTTTTGCTCCTCTTTTGAGCTGAAATGCTTTCTTAAATCTCAAAGCTGACACTTTTGTGCTGCTACTTACACACACGCACACACACACACACAAACACACACACAGAGAACTCTTGAGGCCATCAGTAATCTGCGTCTTTTATAAAAAAGCAGCACAAGTCAAAGCGAGGTCAGGCCAGGCACTTGGATATGGTATTCGGACTCGGGGGGAGTCGACACTAAAGTATCTCTGATGAGACTTAAGCACAGCTGTGCACTTCCTTCCGACTATTCAGCCCTAAAACTTAACTGCCATCCATTCCGTTGTTGCTTTGTCTTTGTCTCAAGTTGACAATTTTGAGATGAGGCCAAATCGAACAATACAACAAAACAACAAACAGAAAAGAACAATCATCAAACATTGCCCAAAGACTACCGATATGCTATCGAAACTATATACAATTCGCAAGTATAAAGAAAGAGAGAGAGGAGCTGTCTCCCTCTCTTTCGAATGTTTAGTCTATCAAACACTCTCTGTTTGCATAATGCATTGTAAAGATCAAAATCAACTTGGGCCAGCCAACGATAAGAATCTCAAGTGCAAAGCAGCCAGCGAAGCGTTCGACAAAAAAAAACAACCCCAACACAAATGTATCTGTGAGATTGTTTTTTGTTGTTGTTGTTAGCTCGTTTACAGCAGCAGCCTTCTTTGCTGGCTCAGTAGTTGCTGCTAACGCTACCGCTGAATAATTTTCATTGAATTTTAGTTGGGCTGTGGAAATTTTCTAGAGAACAAAAACAGCAACAACAAAAGTAATTAAGATGCACGAGGCAAACGGCGGAAGCAAAAAGATGGCGCGAACACACACAAATGTGGGCGGCTTTAAGAGCAAGAGAGAGAGAGAAAAAGAGAGTGGAAAAAGCTGAGAATGTTTCACATGAACAATTCGTGGCGATAATTTATTGAATAAATGAAATGCATTTCATGGCGACTTGGCCAAAGTCGACCTTCTCCAAAGTCCAGATCCAAAGCTGCTCGTCGTAATTAATCTTTGTGCGGTTTTTGATGTGAGAGAGAGTGGGGTACCTGAGGGGGGTTCTTAGCAATAATAGCTGAATGATCAATGTGTGGGCAGAGAGAGAGAAGATGAGCTACCTTCTCTAATTTTGAACAGAACAAAATGAGTTGAGCTTGTTGAATGAATGAATGAATGCACAGCGGACCGACACAAGTCAAACAAAAGTGAAGACAAAAATCGTCGCCCAAAAAGCCCAAAAGCAAAAAAAAATAAAAACTTCAAATGAAATCAAAAGTGCAAATGACAACAAAAGACAAGTTGCGCTTAGGTATTTTTTTTTCTTCTTTCTTTCTGGCGAGAACCAAAGCCGAATGCCAAAAACCACAATCATATATAAGAGGCTGAGCAAGAAGAAGAAGAATAACAAGAACAACAACAACTATCTGAAGCTCGAAAATGTAAATCATTTGTACAAAAGCAGCAGCAGCAGCAGCTGTTGTATAGAAGCAACAGCAGCGGGCAATAATCAATTGAAGTGTCTGTCTCTCTGTTTATTAAATACCCTTTAAAAATACCATAAATGCAGAGTATACTCAAATATTGCATGCAGTTTGAGTTTGAATATTTTATGACGAATTAGGAGAGTTTTTTTTTTGAATGAAAAAGCAATGCATTACCTATTTTACACTATAAAAAGCAATGCATTACCTATTTTACACTATAAAGAGTTTTTTTTGAATGGAACAGGAAGAAACAACGCAGGAAAACTTGTTGCTTAAAAGTATGAGAATGCAAAAAGCAATGCATTACCTATTTTACACTTTAAAAAGCAATGCATTACCTATTTTACACTATAAAGAGTTTTTTTTTGAATGAAACAGGAAGGAAGAACGCAGGAAAACTTGTTGCTTAGAAGTATGAGAATGCAAAAAGCAATGCATTACCTATTTTACACTATAAAAAGCAATGCATTACCTATTTTACACTATAAAATGCAATGCATTACCTATTTTACACTATAAAAAGCAATGCATTACCTATTTTACACTATCAAAAGTTAATAATCGAATCGATTAACTGTCTTTATTAATAGATAAATAGGTAGTGTATACAAGATTCGTTGTTAAGCATTTGCAGTTTGATCGACAAGTTGTTGGTTCTTTATTATTGTATTTCGGGTTGTTCGTGTGATTGGAGGGCGTGACACAAGGGGTGCTTGGAGGTGTTTGGTTAGTTACCCGTCGATTTGAAGGCGGCAGCAATGCCAGCGGCGTCAACCACATAAAGTGGAAGACAAGTGGGCAGCACGGACAAGTGTCATAGAAATTACGATTGTATACGTATTTGTGTGTGTGTGTGTGTGTGTGTGTGTGTGTGGAATGCAAGAGACCAAAGTAAATCGGCAGCTAAAAGAAGACAAGCAATCAACGAGCAAGCAGTATGAGAGAATGCAAAAAGCAATGGCAAAAAAACAAAACTCAAGCACCGCACTTCAGACCAAGAAGCAAAAGAAGCCGAAGAAGAAGAGGAGCTGGACAGATGGTCTCTCTCTCTTTCACTCTTCGTGCCTGTTGGCAACGCTGGCGGCCATTGAGAGAGATGTCAGGTGCGGAAATGCCACAGCCATTGAGGCTGATGACGTCCATTTTTTTTGCTATTTTATATATTTTTTTTTTTAAGCTGTTGTGCACGTTCAAAGACAACAACAACAACGCAAGAACAAAGTAAAGCGCCTCGAGAATTAGAAGAAGAAGGAGAAGGAAAAATACCGATTCCAATTGTCCGTAAGTCGTTTTGTTGACAGTTCAAGTGTTTACCACCGAGCCGCAGCTGCAAGTCAATTTTCAATTCAATGACAATTTTGTTATTCAAAAATGTGTAACTAGCTCATAATGTCTGTCAATGACAAAAATAAATTATAAATAAAATAGCCAAGAGTCTAAGAAATTAAGTTTTAATATTTAAAAATGTTTAAAGCAAACAAACAATAAATCAAAAACTTGTATTTTATTGAAAAATGCTCGAAAACGCAACAAGTTCAATAAATAAAACGCGGATGACACCAAAATTATATCTGTATAAACTATCTAAACTTTTATTATGGCAAAACAATAAGTTTGAAAACAAATTTGTAAATCGTTTGAAAAAACATTTCTATTTAAAGTGCCAATATATACCGTTTAATAAACGTTTTTGTTTTATGTGCGATTGGCAGTTAATTAACTGCCCATAATCGTGCTAATTGTATGATGGAAGTTGTATTTTAATATTGGTTATTAAGCTGCCACTCAGGTGGCAAGCTAAAAATCATTTGTAAAATATGAACAATAAAAACAATTAGCAATTGTTGTAGTTGTAGTTGTAGTTTTTTTTTTTGTTTGAATATCAATAAAACATAACAGCAATTAAAATGTCACTCGACAACGGCTTCCACACACATACACAGATACAGCGACACACTTATAGATACGCATAGTTGTTGTTGTAGTACTTGTAGATAGATACACTTATTTAGTGCGCAGCGCTTGACATTGTTAAATGTAGCTGTGTGTGTAGCTGTGTGTGTGTGTGTGTGTAAGGCAAGTGCTTCTGTGTTTTTGTTTGTTTGTTTGTATGTTTGTATGTTTAATTTAATTGCCAATGATACGCGTCATTCAAAGCACAAAAGCGATACGATTACGATGCGCTAACGATTTTATAACAAAACAATTGAATACTCTACAATATAAGGAAGATGTCCGAATGTTTCTAAAACGAATGTCAATAGATTATTTCAACTTTTGTTAGTGCATTTAACTATTTTATTTGTTATTTGCAAAACGATATGTCGATGTCGAGGGGCACTTTTGATGGACTTTACTTGCACCGATGACGATGTGACGTCACGGCGAGACAAAATGCATCCCTGTTTGACAATTCTCTTTAAAACCCACACAAGGTTTTTAACTTGATATTTCTATTGAGTATGTTTAAGAGAGAGATAAAAAGAACTTTGATTTATATATTTAAGTAAAAGATTTACCTTAACAATATCGGAATTCAATTGAATATTACATAAGCCCTTCTTCATCTAATGAAATGAATCACTGTCAATTGCAACAGTTGTGAAATCAGTTCCGAACAACATTTAATCAAAGCTGCCTGAAGCTTTGGATTATTGGTTATTGGGGCGAATTGTAGGTAGGTAAGTATGTAGATGGATAGATTGGTATTGTTTGTTATAGTTAGAGATAGGTATGTATGTTGTACTCAGTATTCGATGCAGTGAAGCGTATAGTTTCGCATTGTTGATTGTTGTTTTGTGTTGTTAGCTTCACTTGCCATTAGAAATTCGTCGCCATTGGAAAATACAGAGCGCAGCTTTTTGAGTGTGCTATCGATGCCCGCCGATCTGGTGTTAAATTTAATTTATGGCAAACGCTGCATGCTCTACATATTTTGCGCCAGCTACTGCCATCCCATCGAAACCAAACAGTCGAAGGTGTGGTGCCCCCAAACTGAACGTTTGGGTCAAACCCGACAACCCCCAATCGCTAATTGTCATCGACACGGTGCTTTGTTGTTGTTTCTTCTTTTCAGTTGCTGTTAACTGAATATGGGAATGGCACTGCTATTGTTACTCGACTCTACGTTACACTGAGAAAAAACTAAATACTCGAAAATTTGTCTCATTTGTAATATTGTTAAGCCTGGCTTTCATTTGGTTTTCTGCGTTTCTCTGCGTGCAAAGATTTTGCCTGTCAATTGCTCAACTCGTGTTCCTTCTGTTCCTTCTTCTGATGGCCGATGATGATGATCTCCAGTTGTGTCTCAGCTGCGTGTTTTCATCTGCTATCTGCCCAAAATTATCAGCGCCCGACGACCTCGTTTTTCACATCTTCTTTCAACTGTTGTTGCTGCTGCTGCTGCTGTGCAGCGCATTTATTCAATTTATTTCTATTGGTTGACGGTGCTGTTGTTGTTGTATTCGTCGTCTTTGGGCTTTGGCCAATTGTCATTGTACTAATTCCATTAAACGATGGCAGACAGAGCGCCAACGCTTGCTGGCTTGCGTGCTTCTTTTGTAATTGAAGAGCTCTCTGCTCATCATCATAGGCAAAAGTAACAGAAGCCAAACTCGATGGATTATTGCTCGTTCCATGCTTCATTGGGAATGTACATATGTACTACATAAGTACTAAAAAACACACACATACATATGTACATATACTAGTATGTGTGCTTTGCCTTGCGTGCTTGAGTGTCAGTTTGTGTCTATTGAGACATTTGACGCCTTCGTCGTTGTGTCGTCGTCGCGCTGTGTTATCAGAATTTCAAAATTCTTTTTCAAATTGCTTCGCCTGCTGCGCTTCACAGTCGATCCGAAGCGATTGCCATTGCTGCTGCTGCTGCTGCTGCTGCTGCCCGCCTTGGCACCACTTTACTCGTACTACGTACTATTCCACTCCTATTCCTCTCTGTGCTTTGGTCTGCTCTGGTCGAGCCATCCATTTTGCTTAGCCTAGCTATGCCTGGAACTCATTAGAATAATGTCACCAAAGGGTTGTATGAACTTAAGCAAACGGCGTCTTTGAACTTTTTGAATGTATTGCTCAGTATTCAAATGAAAATTGCTTTAATTTACCATTAATATATATTCGTTGGTTTATGGTTGAGAAGGTTTCTTTTCAAGTTTGATTAAAAAAAATATATAGAAATACATTTTACACCAAAATCAACCTTAAAACAGACATAAAATAACTCACACCCTATTTTTAAAAAGTTGCCATCTCATTACAGGATATCTTCTAGTCTGCCACTATCTCATTTAGATCACAATTACTTGCTATACTTTTTTTTTAGTGCCTTATCGTTGGCGAGGGCAACTGCGAAGCAGCCAAAACGAGGCCGTCTCCATGACGACGTCGCCGTCGTCGTCGCCGTCGTCGAATGCAATTTTCTAATAATTTTTTGCCATTGTATATGTGTGGTTGTGTGTGTGTGTGTGTTTATAGTCGGCACTTGTAATCACCATTAAAAACGCTTCATAAGTTTGCTGTGTGAGAGTTCAGCTTCCATTGCTGTTGCTGTTGCTGCTGCTGCTGCACTTGCAGCTTCCTTTGAGTTGCACTGCACAAATTCTGTTGCCCCCTTTTGGCATCTGCCCCCATTTAACCCGCCCACCGACTGCCTTCAAATTCATATGCATATGTTAAATCTGACCTAATTTGTGTGTGTATAGAAAAAAAAAAAAAAAACACTGAACGCTTAAATGAATTCGCATAATTAGATGCAGCAGCAGTCGAAGTAGAAGTTGTTGTAGGCACATCATTAGTTATATATTCACAGCATCTGAATGTTGTGAATGCGTTCCTTTGAACAGAAAGAGAAAGATATAGAGAGATGAAGAACGAAAGGATCGTTTGATCGAAGTTCGTTTAAAGTTGAAATAAATCAAAGATTTATTGAATATTTATTGTTTTATTGGTAAGAAATTAAAGGCCTTAACAATTTCCACTTTAAAATCACACTTTTAAACGAATAGATTTACCCTTAAACCATTATGCCGGGAGGCCAGGCCACAGTTAACCGTATTAGCCCCGCTTTGTGGCCGAAATGCCACATTATTCGAATTCGAGTTAGACGCATTTAGCGGCATATTTTAGCAGCACAGAAACCACACACACAAATGGCCAACGCCGCCAATGAGAAATTCGAGTGGCCAAATAACTTTTGGCTGTCACACAAATGTCAACATCATTCGACCATGGCAGATTGGTCAGCTAGCTGGTTTCGGCATTCAACCGACCACAAAGCCGGCGTTGGTTGACTCAGTTTGAGCCCACTTTGTTCATTTGGTGCGCCTCATTGGACTTGGCTTTATTGGCCTGACCGGCCCGGCCTGGCCTGGCCTGACTGCCTTTGGCCGCAACATAACCCGCCCTCTGGCTAAAACTTCCCCCTTGACCGTCGTTAACAGTTCCTTAAAAAAAAGAAAACTTTGTGAAAATTGCCTGTCATGCGTTTTCACTAAGTACAAAAAAAAAAAAAAAACCGAGACGCATTTGGGGAAAAGTCGCCCTGAGCCACAAAGAAAAATTAAGACAGTTAACGCTTTTTTCATTACGCCATTGTCCATTGTCATTTTGGCTCATCTTCTTCGCCCTTCTTGCCTCTTCTTTTGGACTCTGAAAAATAACTTTGTTTGTCCACGCGGCTGCCACACACATCTCAACTAAAGGCGGAGGGGTAGAGAGTTTTCCTTCCCCCTCTTGGCTTATGTGCGTGGAAATTTGATAAACTGCTTTTCGACTTTATTGCTGTTTTGGCATTTTATTTGCTATTGCCAATATTTTTTCTCCTTTCGGGAAGATGATTTCTACTTCCTCGCTTATTTTTTTATTAGTATTTTAATATACTTTTATGTGTTTATTATTTGGTGCTGGCTTTGGTGCTTTGCCAAGCGCAAAATTGAGACATTTTCTGCTGCTTGAAATGCTTATAAAAAAACGGCAAGCAAAGGTTTATGATTTTATTTTTTTTAAGATTTTATTTATGTTTTTTTTTTTTGATTTTGGGTTTTGTGTAAGTGCAAAGTCAAAGCAATAATAATAATTCATAAAAAATTCAGAAACAACGGCACTGAATGAAATGGCGAGAAAGGTTTAGATGAATGATTAAGTAATAACATTTCAATAGGAAACCAAAAGGGATTTTTTTTTTTTTTTTTTTACTTTAACTCGATTTAACTAAATCTCAGCAATCATTTAGCTCAAACAATTAACTAAAAACATTCAATATTTTGTATTAAATGGATTTTTGACTCTAATCTAAATGCAACGTTTAATGTTTAACTGAAACTGTTGAAGCTAACACTTAACAAAAAAAAAAAAAAAACAAAAAAAAAATAGTACAAATTAAGTAACTGACTAATAAAACGAAAACGAAAACAATTAAAAAATTACGTACTTAATTAAATGATATCGTTAAATATTTATTTGCAAATTACGTTGTTGTTGCCGTCGTCTCTCGAAACGAAGGTCAACGTAGCGTTTTGTGTGTGTGTGCTTTGATGTTCTCTGATAGATAGAAAGCTCAGACAGTTTGACTGTTTGACTGTTGCATTTAATGACTTCATTTTTGAAGCTCGTCTGCAACTTCATGCATACTTTCTGTTACTGTTGGTGTTTCGGCTCGAGACGCGCCCAGTGTTGTTAACAATTGTTTGGGGTTTTGTGTTATGCCAACAGCTGCAGTTGCAGCAGCAGCAGCAGCAGCTAAGTCTGCCACAATAATAATAAATAAACAAAAAGCCAGCCACTTGAAATTGGATCGCCAAAAAAACGAAAAACAAACAAAAAGCCCAGAGCAACAGAAGCGTCGCGTCGCGTCGAGACGGCAACAAATAAACACACGCAGTTTTCACTTTTTTTTTTTCTCTCTGACACTTGACTTGGCTGCCGCAGAGTCCAGAAGTCAGCTACCGGACCTACAGCCAGGCAATGATGATGATGTCACACACACACACACACACACACAAAAGGTACACAGAAAAAACCATTTAAGTTATTGATGAACCTTAATGTTTGTGGGAAATGTTTTATTCAAAAGAAAAAATCTTTATCCAAAAAATAAATTATTATGAAAAATGTTTTAGTTATAGGCAAATGCTATTTTGCCACCTCTAATCGACAAATTACCCTTTTTTTAATAATATTGAAAAAAAATCTCTCGCTTTGTTTTAACAAAAAATTTGATACTCAACTGCAATTGCATATCAAATTTTATAGAGGAATTTGATTTCAGCTCAAATTTCTTACTGTGCACAAATAAATAAACACACACAGTACTTGCCTGCCAAGCGACAACAATAACTCATAAATGAAAAGTGAAAATCGCATGGCCCCGCCGCTATTGTCGTCGTCGTCGTTGTTGTTGTAGAAAGTTGCGCAAATTCTTTTGGCCCAGAGGGCCCCCATCTACATAACGGATTGCAATGCATCCGAGAGAGTCGCGTTAAGCCCCCAAAAAAAAAAAAGATAAAAAAAAAAAACAACTCGAGATACAGTTAAATATTTGCTCAAGTGTCACGCTTCTTTGCATCATCATCATCATCATCATCATTGTGTTATTATATTATCACTCATTATCATTATTGTCATCAGATGGCGCTCATCGCATCCTGTGTACGTTTTTGAGGACAAGTATCTTTTTTTTTTTTGGGTGAAATCGTAGTTGGATGTTGGATATATACATACATGTATCTATTGGATGCGCCTTCGTTTTTTTTTTTTTTTTATATATTGTTGACGTGCTGCTGTTGACGCCCAGTTGCTGGCAGTCGCCGCAACAATTACAGTGTATTATGACGAGTGAGTTGCAGTTGACATTGATAAAAAATCATGGGGCGCGTGCTGCAGACAAAAAAACCAACGAACAAAAAATTGTGGCACGTAACTAGTGTGGCAATGTTGCCTTTTAAACTTTGTGACTTGAACACTTTCAATTTGATTTAAATTTTCATTTTTAGTTTGTTTTTTTTTTTTGTCGTTCGTTGAGTTCTTGGAAAATCGTGTCTGTCTATTGGGCGTTGCGACTTGCCTTGGTGGTGGCAACTTCTGGGCCGCTTGCATTTGCTTAGCATAAATTTAGCGTCTTGCTTTGCATGGTGTTGTTGTTGTTGTTGTTGTGTTTTCTTGCCATTGTCACTTTCAGTTCTATTGTAATTTATGCTGCGCGCTCTCCCTGAGGTCAGAAACTCAGCCCAAGAATGCAAAAGTCGACAAAAAACTTGCAACGGAAATAATTGAAACGCTTTCGAAAGGAAAAAGAGATGAAAAAAAAAGTTAAACAGCAGCTGCCTGTCGCCACTTGAAAAGCAAAAGAAAAAGAAAACGACTTTTAAGCCGGAAAACGGTAGCTGTTAAAACTTTGTTTAATTACTGCTCAAACATGATATAATATTTATGCGAGTTTTTCCTGTTGAAAAACTTCTACTATAACTTTGAGAGAATCCATTAAATCTTAGGTTCGATGTCTTAAATTAAGTTGGAAACAAGATTTCGAAAAGTGTTTAATAATATTATAGTACTATATATATAAAAGCATTATAATTATATAACCGCTACTAGCTGAAAATTGTATTTTAAAGGACTTTTGAGTTGAGTTTAACATTTAGGATTTGTTGTCATATTTGCTCGCTTGTTTGGTTGTTTTTGTAAGCTTGGTTAAGTTTTGCTGTAGTTCATATATATGTATATGTATGTACGATGAATTTACTAACTCAACCTGCCAACTGGCTGTGAAACAAAACGAAACGGAAGGACGAGTCTACTGAGCTGAGACTCGACTCGAATTTTCGGTTGTGCCTTGCTTTAAATTTATGCGCATATCAAGCTCTTCTGACAAGGTTATGAAAATGCAAACCAGTCAAACCCATTTTAATCCAGCACATTTCCATTTCCAATTCCCATTCCTCCGTGTGCCGTGTGGATTTTAGCCAACTTTCCAGCCAGCTGCGTCACCAATGTGATTCATAGGCTTTTGTTTGTCTTGGGTTCTTAGTTGTACATGATAAATTTTGGTTACGCTTTTATGTCAACGAAAAGGTGACGTTGTATATAACAATTTTGTGTTATTTTGTCAAAAAGAAAAGAAAAATAAATTAGAAACTAGTTTGTTTAATTAAGAAACTTTCAAGTCTGTATGGCTGCCCCATTCATTATCTAGTGCCACGTGCTACTTAATTATGCTCTTAAATGCTGCATTTTAGTTTTATATTTTTTTATGGCCAACAACATGTGGTAATGCAACATTTAACGCCGCGCTGCACCACCTCAAAACGTGACTTTTGCTGCATTTTTGTGCTCGCGACGCGGGGGAGTGGAGTGGTGGGGTTGGGGGTGGGGGGTGCTCTTGTATAAGACCTCATTTCGAGTTTCATAATTCGCCAAGTGTTGGCGGCCATTTTGTTGGCAAAACTTAAAATGGCCAAGCAACACAAAACACAAAACAAATAAAAATACACACATACACTGAGCGAAAAAAAAAAAAAACATAAACTTCCAACCCGTTTGTATGCATAAAACGGCGCTTATTTCATTTCGCTCAATTTTAATAAGCAACATTCAAAATGTGGCAGCAATGCTTAGTTTTGTTTTTTTTGTTTCCTCAACTTCAAAAGTGTGAAATTAAATTAGGGAAAAAAAAGGGGCCGCTTGTCGGCCTTTTTTTAATGAATTTTTCACGCGCGAAACTCATTTTGCGTAGGCACGTTTTTCCCGACAACTTAACTTGCCACACGGACGCACACTCATATTTAGTTGTTGTTGCTGTTGTTGTTTTGGCGAAACTTAAATATTATTACGCATACGCTCAGTTAAACCGCCCAAAGTGTATTTGGGTTAAATTCATTTAGTTTTTGCCCAAAAATTTGTATTCATATGTGTTTTGTTGGATTGGTTGAAAGTTCAACGACTTGAAAGACAAAAAAAAACAAAAAACTGTTGCAGCTGATTCTCAATTTTAACAGACTTTTGGCATGGCTTTTTTGTTTTCATTATTATATTTTGCGTTTAGGCCTCTTAATTTTGTATTTTTGCGAAAGAAAAATAATGAGTTCACCAGCCTGTTCTTCATTCGAATTGTTGTTGTTGTTGTTGTTGTGCTGTTGCTGCTTTGTTGGGTTAACAACAAATAAAACAGCAATGAGCTGGGTTTTGTGGCCTAATTAGTTTCACCTGTGTCAATGTGCAAACAAAAGCCACAGAGACCACAGAGCGCCTGCTCTGGCCAATAATATTGTTGTTAATGAAGAAGACAACAGTATGTGTGTGTATGCATGTGTATGTGGTAAATCCATATTAAAAAAAAAAGGCGCATAAATAATGCATATGCAGTGTGTTGTTGTTGTATAGTGCAAAAATAATGCCATATTTAACGTGCAAGGCTTTTTACTGCCTCTTCCTTCCTTCGCTCGGAGCGCTCTGCTTGTATTTTTGTTGTTTCGTTTTGTATAGAAAACAAAGAATTTCGTTTCCAGTGAAATACACAATTGCATTTTAACAACAGCAACAACAACAGCAACAATTTTTAGATAGCAAATTCGAAAAATTAAATAGCATTTTTGTGGTGTGTGTGTGTGTGTGTGTGTGTGTGTGCATATCAACATAAGTGGAAATTATAGTATGTATATTTAGTATAGAATGTGTGGGAACAGGATGTGATTCACAAATACCCAAAGACTTTGAGATAATTGAAATTGTTTGGTTTTGGTTTTTAACTCATTGAGAGTGGGTGTGCCTTGGAGATGATAAGAATTGGATTGGCATGGACGGCAAAATAAGTTTTAGTTTGCAAAAAAAAAATTAATTACTTAACGAATTTGCAATGCGGAAACTTTGTTGCTTGGCAAATTTGATCAGCTGTATTATTGTTTTTTTTTAATAACATTGTAATGGCAGACGCTACAATAATATTGACACTAACAATTTGCAAGAAGAAAAACTAATTTTGCGACCAAGTATTAAAGTCAAAACAATCGAGTTGCGATTAGAGTAAATCGCTTACTTAATGAACTGCTCAGGAACTGTTTGGAAAAAACACGAAAACGTTTAATAATCATAAGTAATGCTCAACACGTTGCCGGGAACTACACACACAATGGATTGTTTCATTGCCACTTCCGAGAACTACTAGCTAACCATTATTGCATTTATTCGTTCGTTCGTTCGTTAACAAACAGGCAACAACACCGGTTCTTGGACACCTAATCCATGACATAAAACGTTTTCTTAGAACGAGCCAAACAACAACAACAAGAACAAGAACAACAACAAACTGAAACCTGCCATAAATAAACAAATAACAGAATCGAAATCGAATAGCTAAACGACGGTGCGGTTAAATATGTAAATTATTGAACGTAGTATTAATTCAAAGTTCAAAACGCACGTTTTATTATTGTTGTCTATGAGAAAGACAAAAGTAAACAACGCATAGAATACCACCAACAACAGCAACAACAACAACAACAACAGCAACAACAACAATGTAAACAAATTGTCAAAAACGAAGAAACAGCAAAGGCAAAGCGGCCACCAGCCGTCAACTTTTGATTTCATTTCAACGACAATGTGACGCCGATTTTAATTTTGAGAATGAAAAAACCAAAAAAAAAAAAAAACATTCACTTTCCATAAGACTATGATAGACCTTTGATTTTGTGTGTGTGTGTGTGTTTGTATTTTGGTTTTGTTTCTCTTTCTGGCATTGCTTAATGCGTAGGCGCTCTTCTGCCCGGAATGATCAAATACTAGATGGCACAGAACGGGCAATAGACCAAAAACTAATACAGGGTTCCGGAACCGCGCGGGGTAGGGGGGTCTAGCCCAGTTGTAGGTGAAGGTCGAAAGCGTTTTTGTGTGTGTTTTGCCTGAGAAATATTAATTCTGCCACAGAATACAAACATTAAGAACTATTTATAAAACTATTATCTATGCCTAAATATATTTTAAATACAGGCAATTCTCGATAGTGTGAACAAGATGAAATTTTAAAATTTGGAAATTTGTTCAAACAATCGAGTTTGTTCACATTATCGGTGTGTTTTTTTATTTTGTTTATTATTTAATGTATATGAATACAACATAGTTAAAACAATCATTTAGTTTGTAGTTTTATTCAAATACTTAAAATAAATTAAAATCGATTTCCATGAAAATACATCAAAAAAGTATATTTTTTTCGGTTTTGTTTTTATGTAAAATTTTCTGAAAATAAAAACAAAACGTGAATAGCATTATTTGTTCACACTATCGAGGTTTGGCTGTAGTTTTTTTATTTTTTTAACTTAAACTAATTTAATATTATGTGAATTAAAATATAACTTAAAATATGTATTTTTTATTAAAAGAAAAAAGAAAAATAAAACTTTTATAAATATTTTATAGATTTTGAAATGTTTAATTTAAGTTATTTATTACTTGCAAGTCAATCGATAAAACGGTACAAAAATTAAATACAAATAAATATTTTTTCGTCGCAGAAATTTGTTTCAAATATTTGCCAAATTGAATTTTGCCTTAATTCACATTTTGTGTAATTATTTCGATGTAGGATTTTGGTGCGTGTCTTCTCAGACTCAAAGATAACGCAAACTGCAAATTGTATAGTATTAAAAAAAAAAAACGAAAACGAAAAAGAAAAAGAAAAAAAAAACGTTGTTCCCATACCCCCTAAGTGCTTTTAATGTTTATTAGTTATGCAATTAAATGTTGCTGGTCATTTAATTGTTTGTTAAAAAAAAAAAACTTTGAGCTGCTGCTGTCGCCGCCGCATTTACTAGTTAGTTTAGTTGCTTGATTGTTGTTGTTGTTTGTGGCTTGTTTGTTGTCTTTGTCAAATGACGCTCTAATGCGCATTTAATTTGACACTTTTGGAATGGCTTTTGACTTTTGTGGGGCCCGGGTGAGGTCTGTGGAGTCAAGTGTGTGCCGCCAAGTCGTCTTCTGGCTTAGCTCTTAGCCGGCAAATTATGTCAGCTAATTATTTAGTTAACATCATCAAACGATATAAAATATGACAAATGCCAACAAACACACAAAATAACGCCAAACAATTGTGCGCAATTTTTCTATTCATTGAGTGGAAATTATTATTATTTTTTCTCTCTCTTTCCCATATGTACGTATATGTAATTTTCAAGACCCTGAAACGTGCGCGGTACCAAGGTCAAAGTATTTAGCACTAGTTAGTTGGGCTCTCTGCACCTCTGTACTCTCTGCGTGTGTGTGTGCATTTGAAAAGCACGAAGCGGCACGGAAGACGTCACACCAGCAACAACCACCGTCAACATCAACATCATCTACACGATAGAAGATGTTTTTTTTTGTTTCAGACTCTTTTTTTTCTGTCATTGTTATTGTTGTTGTTGTATATTTGCGTTCTGGTTCTGGCTGTGGATTTCTTGGTTCTTGGCTGGTTTTTTTTTTTTTTTTTGCTAAGAAGCTCTCGCAGGCAGCCCCCAAGGCCATATAAATTATGATAATCATAAGAATTACTTAACTTCGTCTCTTTTTTTTTTCTTCTTCCATTCATTCGAGATTCATAACAAACCACCCAAAGTCCACCCACTTTCTTACGTAAGCTTAATAAATAGTATGTGAGAATTTTCAAAAAAAAAAATAAGGAAAATACATTTATTGTTAACGTTCATTTGGTGCCAAAAATGTAACGGCTAACGACAACTGGCATCGATTTAATATCGACTTAAACCGTTGTTGTTGTTTATTTATTTATTTATTGCTTTTCTTTGGCTTTAAAATTGATGAATGTTCTTGAGAGAGAGAGAGAGAGAGAGTGTGTTTTTGGGGCTGATTTTTTTTTATGAAATATGCTCGGCAAACAGACCAAATCGCATTTTGATGGGCTTTAAGCTTTCAAAGCGCTATAACGATAAGCTCTTGATGCCACACATCGATATTTATGGACTAAATAAGAGAATGTTAGAAGGAATACCATAAATACTCACCAATACAAATGAAAATGAAGAATATCAATTCACTTAATTAATATGTTTATGTATGTATATATTGCTGACATATGTCAATATTATCGCAATTAACGAAGAGAACAACAAAATGTTTGGACAAAATAAATTGCTTAAAATTCAAAGCAACATCTGCAACACGGGCCACGCCCAGTTAAACCTCCCTCGACCGCGCGTGGCACAACCGATTTGGATCAATCAAATCGTTTGCAAATCGTTTGCAATATACGAATGTATCATCTATCCTATATATATATCTATATGTATATATATTTTGCATTTTTTATTCAAAGCCCGTCGGCAAACTGCAGCTTTTGTGTCATGTTGAACATCGATACAGACGATGATGATGATGATGATGATGATGTTTGCTTGTCTCTGTCTGCGGCTCTCTTTGCGCTTTTTTTTTTGGTTACTTTAAATTATTAAATTCATCGGCGCTGACAGTTGACAAAACAAACGGATTGCTGGGGCAGTCACAAAAAGGAGACAAAATCAATATTATACTGACAACAACAACAACAACAACAACAACAACATGGCCGTATATATCTGCTCTAAAATAAAATATTGCATTTCGGAATGTTAAATGCCAAATTTTCGATTCCAGCGCTTTCATCGGCTGCCAAACCGTTCAATCAGTCAACACACAGAGATTGAGATAGAGAGAGAGAGAGAGAGAGAGAGAGAGAGAGTTGGGTTGGTTGGATCAGAAGACCACACGCTTGGCATATAAAATGATTTGTGCCCCATTGTTTGAATTGTAGCCCGACGCTGCTGCAGCAGAACTTTACTCTCCTCCCATCCCCCCCGCTCTTTCATTCTGTTGAATGTCGAATGGCGCGTATTGATAATTGAAATCAGGCATGAAATCGCTGCGGCCACTTGAATTATGGCGTTTGCTGGCGCTTTTGTTCTCGCCAACGTGTGCAGCCGACTGACTGTTGATTGCCCTGCCACTGCCACTGCCCTTGCCCCAGCACCTGCCCCTGCCACTGCCACAGCCCGGCTACTGTTGGCGACAGAATCGTTGTGGCAGGTGAAATTTGCATAACAATTTAAAATTCTTGTGCTGTAACGAACTGACGTCGATGCCAGACTGGTCCACCTTTGGCTAACCACCAACCTGGCCAATCCCCAACCCCGCCACCCCTCTCTGTTCATCATCGCTCTATGCTTGTTGTATTTGCAATCAGTCCTGATTGATTGCTTACACGCGCTGCGCTTTTGATTGTTAACAAATTCTCGCTTTGGTCAGCGGGTTAATTAAAAATGCCTCTTCATGTCATTGCCACAATAACAACAATAACAACAATACGCAACTAGTTGCTGTTATAAAAACTAGTTGAGTTCACCAAAGCTGCTTCGCATTCTATTCTCAATTTTATAGTGTGGCAAAAAGTTTTTTGAAATATATTTTTGTTCATGTTTTTATAGCCCAAAATACACTGTAAACATAAAAATAGTTATTGAGTGGAAAACGTTGAATTTGAAACGTCAAAGCCATATTGTATAGACAGCATAATGAGTGCCTTTATGGCCGGCCACCAACGATGAGCAGCTAATAATAGAAAGATGCTGGAATACGAAAAAGCTGCTGGTTTTAATAAGGTTGAAGATGTGGTTGGTGGTCAAACTGCAGCTTTCATCTTGTTGGCTGTTGCATTTATTAGTTCTTGTGAACTCATTTTACTTTTTTTTTTCTTGCGCTCGAGAGCATGCCAATTAGTTCGCCTCAAGCGCGAGATGATTTAATATACGAGCTGTCGATCATCAACGAAACGAAGCTGTCTGTGTGTGTGTGTGTGTGTGTGAGACCTTTGTGTGTATGTGTGCTTGAAGGCAGCTGTTTCTGCTTGGCGCCCGCTCACTCCCTCGCTCACTCAATCTCTAGCTTTGACTCTCAATTTGTATTCATATATAATAAACACATTTCTATATATACTATATGTATGTATATATGTGTGTGTGTGTGTGTTTGTGTTGGTGTTTAGTTGAGGTGCCATAGCACCAAGTGTCCATGTCGGTCTCTGTTTGCATTGCGTTTGCCTTGCGCGTCGTCTCTATTTGTTTAGACGTTGCATACGTGGCGTATGCGTAACCTTGACAAATGTTGTTTGTGCTTGTAATATTGCAAGCTGTAATATAGCTTAAGCTAGAGAGTGCAAAAAGTACAACAGCAACAACAGCAGCAAATGGCGCGACACGCATCTCAGCGTAATTTGCTCGAAAAAAAATTAATATATACATATGTATATATATATAACAATTATGGATAGTTAAAGAGTAGCTATGTATATAGCGTGTTTTCATCTCTCTAACTTCTAAGATTGTGCGCCAGCATTATAATCACTGCTTATATACTCTATAGTGTTTTAAATTAACTTAAGCTGCTGGCTGGCTGGCTGTGTGCATCGCATTTCGAGGTCACAAGCATTGCACACAAGATTAAGCTAAAGAAGCAACACTTTATTGCTTAGTTTTGATATGGGAATTCATTTAGATTTCAAGCAATAGTTTTTTGTTTTGTGCGTATACGTAACGTGTTATACAAAGTCTATCACACACACATTGCGTATACGTAACGAATTGTTTGAGATTGAATGACCTTTTTCATGCCTCCGCATGCCTTCCGGTTTGTAATTTAGTATGCATGTCCTTTGGCATAACGATTTCAGCAACAATTGCTGAATGACAAAAACATTTCACATATAGGAAACAATTTTTAACACACAGCTGCAAAATGTACAAAATGCACTTGAAATCGTTTCAATTGAACGCAGCAGTAGCAGTAATCACAGTAAACAATAGCAACAATGCCAGTTTTTTTTGACAAACGAAACAACAACAACAACTGTTAGGCCCATTAAAAGCCACCGATGACAATGAAACATCGAAAACATCGAAAACACGTTGAGAGAACGACAAAAAAAAAAAAACAAATAACAAAATGGCTAACGATGGCAAATGATCGCCGACAATTTTCACTGAGAAGCGGTTAGCTGGAACAAACAAAAACAGCAACAACAACAGCAACAACAATAGTGGAAATAATAAAACAGTTTTGCTTACGTGATCGTTGCCCGGACTCTGGGGTTCTCAGTGCTGTCTGGTAAAGATTTACACGCCTGACCTTGAAACGAAAATCTCGCTGCAATCTTCAATAATAAAATTAAATATAATTGCGGGGCTGTAAAAGCAACAGCAGCAACAGCAGCAATAGTAATAGCACAAGCACAAGCAACAAATACACAAACTGCCAATCAAATTGTCAGTCAAGTGGAAAAAAAGAGCAAAAACTGCAGCACACACATACAGACACACACACATGTGCGAAGAAATTTTCACTAAAAACTTCTCATTGCTGTTTGGTTGAGATGAGATGATGCAGAAAAACCGAACGCGAAAACAACGACAACAACAACAACAGCAACAGCAACTGCTTATTGACGAGTGCAAAACTTGGCAAATAGCAAATAGTAAGTACAGAGACCTTGAAATGCTGCTGGGTTAGAAAATCAACAACAACAACAGCGTTCGAGCGAGCGAGAATCATTCTGGAACAACAACACGCAAACTTAGAAACGAAAACCGAGCAAAACGAAACAAATCGAAACGGCGAACACAACGTTCGTCAGTCCAACAGTAAATAATTATAACAACAACAACAAACCGAAAGATGTTATAAATAAAGAAATCAACAACAACACAAATACTATTTAGTACACAGTACAATTTGTAATATAAGCAATCAGCAGCAGCCGCATCAACAAAAAAAATAAATAACTTAAAGAAAATTGTGGTACAAGCATTCAAGGTTACGAAGCAGCCTATGTACATACATATACCCCTGAAATAATCATTCAATATGAGCTTGTTTTTCTATTAATCATTGAAACTAAACTGATGATTTGTTGTTGAATTAAATTCTGAAAGAACTGCTTAAAGCTTATCAAAAAAATTTATTATGAAATCTAATTTAAATCAAAACTTGCTAAACAAAACAAAATTAAGAATAAGAAGCTTTCGTTAAAGTTTTCAACCGATTCAAAAGTTACTTAATACGATAAGAAACATTACAAATTTATCTTTGGTATTAAAATCATTAAAGACCACAAGATAAGGAAATAAGTTATTAGTTTAGTGTCAAATAAGTAGAGTATTAGAATTAACAGCCAGCGCCGATTAGATGCTCTGCAATTGCAGCAAAAAGCAATTTGTAACTGGACTCCGACCAGAGGCAGCGCATTGTGGGCAGCTTCTCTCTGTGTGTGTGTTGGTTTTTTTCTGGTGTTGGGTAAATAAGAGAAGAAGGCAGCAAGCAACAAGCACATTTCATTATCATCATCTTCATTAGAAGCTCACACACAAACACTGGCATAATAAAAATGAGCGAAGAGAGAGAAGAGTGAAGACCGAACGAGCGAATAGCATCGACGCGACGGTTGCTCAGATAAGCCGAGGCTAACTCACAGCGACGACGCGCCGTCGGCGATGCGACGGTTGCTTCTCCATTACAGCGACGCGTCGCTTCGTCGTCGTCGTCGTCTTATGGCGCAGTTAAGATTTATTTTCCATAGTCGCCCGCGCGCGCTCATCATCAGCGTCTTCTGCTGCTGCTATAAATGTACAACAAACAGCTTCTAATGTACTACTGCGAGCATTTCGTTTTTTTTTCTGTTTTGCAATAACTTTTTGTTGCTGTTCTTTCTGTTTGTTGCCCCCATTGTCGCACTTTTGCCCATTTGACCGCAGCTAAATCATGTGACTTTTTTAGTGGTCACCGCAAACGTGCCTCAACCCGCTCCAGCCCCGTTTCTATTGATGCGAAGGCGTAGCTATTTGTTGTTTTTTTTCCCATTTTTCTGTTATTAACTTCTAAGTGATGTTTCAGTTTTGTGAGTTATGTGAAATTTGGTTATTAAGCTTAGTTGGCAACAATGCAGTTTTCAGTTTTGATGCTGTTGAGTTAAAGTCGCAGTTTTGAAATTAGTTTTTTGCTGGGGAATTTTATTTTTGTCGCCATTGTTTAAGCTGATGCACTTGCTTCCTGTTGCGTCATCTAATTTTAACCTAAACTATTTGAAGTCAACCTCAAAGTGAAGGCTGCTTAACCTTTTCAACTAACCCAACATGGAACTTATTGAAAAATCTTTAAAAGAAATCTTTTAGCTTTTGTTGTCGTTGCCAAGCTGTTTGGGGCTAATAGAAAAGCAGGCAAAGAACCGAAAGCAAAATATATGCTCGAAATTGGCATTGGCAATGCAAACAAAAGTGCCAGACCCTAGCATAAGAATCCCTTTTTTTTTGCTTAACTGTTATTAGCTTGAAGCTAGTTAAAGAACAAAAGACAAAAAAAAAAACCATAAACATTTGTGTCATATGGCGAGCGACAAATAAAGTTATTGTATTGGCCATATTGAGTGGCTGTGGTTTAAACGGCAATCGGCAAACGAGCGGAACTCAATGAAATTTAATGCCATCAACCGAATGCAGACTGCAAAACTGAATCTGGATCTTTTGGCCTTGGTCGGTCAACCCCAGAGCTGTTTATGCTGAAAGTAGAATAATATACAACAAACAAAAAGAAGTTGAAGTCGAAGAAGCTTAAAATCGTTGAATGCTTTTGGCCAGAGACTCGTTTAATTATTTTACATATACATATATATATATATATATATATTCGCCGTTATTATTATATGTTAGGGTATAAACGATATATGTCCATATAGACTTTGTTTTTGCTTGATGAATATTTTAATCAAATAAATATAATTTCTATAAAATTGTATGCGTGAATTATATTTTGTAGTGTATGCAACTGTCGTTGTTGCAGCCGAAAGAAGAAAAAAATGCAAAAACAACTTTCTTTATTATGAATACATGCAACATATTTCAAGCTTAATCCCAAAGTGGCAGAACGAGAATGTGTCGCCCGGCCAATGTTGCAGCGCCGCAAAGATGTTGAGCGACTTTTGGCAACACCAAGACGCCACAGTTGAAGCAATCAAGGGACAAACAGCAACAACAACTGAAGTGCTCTGGTTTGGTCTGGCGTCTGGAGTCTGGAGTGAGCCTTGGTTTATCAACTGGTTTTCGGCATAGGTTTACCGGCTTCTTTAATCGAGTTCATCATTGTTCATTATTGTCGCCATGGTGTTGCCACGGTTTTGCCATCGCTGTGATTCAAGTGTTTAATTTTATGCCGCCTGCTTCTTCTGCTCGATGTCTGTCCTACGTCTTTTCGGTTCATATGCATGATTAAGAAGAGGCCGTCGAAGGTCAACAAGTGCCAAGGAATTGGCTTGAGGCCTGACGAGCCTTGAACACCAACACCAACACCAACACACACACACACAATCTTTTTGGATGGAAATTTTAATAACCGCACAAGGTCAACCAGGAAACAGTCGTTGCAGTTTGGTCAGCCTTTCGTTTCCAGTCTTCAGGCAATAAAAAAAAAACAAATCAAAACGAATAAAATAATGCGCTAAAATGTCTTATTATTAAATGCGGCGTATGTGCAATATTTGTTAGAAACTTGATATTAGTGCATGGGAAATTCATTTGGTATTTGTTTCTATGTGTAAGTGTCTGTGTGTGCGTGTGTGTTTGTTCGTTTGCAAGGTTGAGAGCTAATACAATTGGCAACCGCATGACAGTTGCTGGCAAATTGCATGTCAGTTTGATAATGTTTTATTTTTTTTTTTTTTTTTATTTGCACGCGAAAAATGCTAAAATCACAAAAGTCGACGAAGTTTTGGTTACATGCCGGCGATTGATATACAAATTAGCGGGTTGAAAGCTAAATTTTCAGCTATCCTAACTGGTGTTCGGTTTTTGTTTTTTTTGTTTTATTTTTACGGGCATTTCAAGTTCAGCTTTGCTCACAAAAAAAAATTGCTAGTTGTAATTGCAGTGCATAAACAAATTACCAATGCAAATACAACAACAACAAGCACGAATAGTATAGGCATATTGAGTCACCAAGAAACAAAAAAATACCATTACATGACTCGATGACATGGCCTGCCGCCACATACAAGTACTTCAACAAGCACAATTCAATGCCAGCGGATACAGATACAGATACAAATGATACTCATAGATACTTTAGATATATACATATATAGCTGGCGCAGTCCGCGCGCGCGTTCGCTTCAATTACAGAAAATCGTGCAAAATTTATGTATTTACTTTAGACCAAATACAAAAAAAAAAAACAGAAACAGAAACGAAACAGTTTAGAGAGAGAGAGAGAGAAAGAGAGACACACATAGTATTTAGCCATGGATGTTGTGATAAGATGGTGGTGGGGAGGGGGGTTAGGTGGGTTTGAAAACATTTTCACACTTTGTCGTCGTCGTTTGCATAATTGATAGTTGATTAAGCCCGACGGACGATGACGTCTGATGGCTGATGATGTTGCTCTCTGTGTGTGTGTGTTAATGCTCATCATGTCGATCAGCTTGTGAGCCTTGATTGTGTGTGTATTACAGCACATGTTGTGGTCTTAATGTGCTTAACAAATGATTGACGAGCTATTTAGAATTGTGGCAATACAAATTACCTTGTGCATTTAAGCAAATGTTCTTGAGCTTTAGCACAGGATAACAATCTTTGCTTAACATCAAATAAAACTCTTTACACAATAAAGAGAAATGATTGGGCATTTGTAATACGTTCTAAGAATGCATTAAACATTAACTTTGGCCCCAAGTGATAGCGCTATTTGTTGTTGTTGTTGTTGTCGGCTAACTTCACAAACGTGCTAAATGGATACATATATGCATAGTACTTAATTGACATAGGCATCAATATATATATATACAGTTGCAGTTCACACTTCATGTTCGAATACTATAGTATTTGCATATAAATGGCTGGCACAGATTCATGTAATTACACGTTTCTACTATATAGTACTTTGTGCACTAAAAGCCAACTAAACACTTGAGATTAGGCAAGTTCTAATCAATTGAGCTGCTTTTGAAGTCCGAGCACGAATTAAGTGCCCCCTTGTACTTGAGACACTAAATCTCCCACGTTCCCAATTTGCCGTCTAAGCCAAACTAAGTAAGCAAGTCAGTTAGTGAGTAAGTACGAGCTGTTGCTGGCTTTTGGCATCGGCTTGTCTTGTGCACTGGCCCGTTAAATGGGTCATTTGCGCAGCGGCTGTCGAAGACAAAGCTGTGGTTGTATTTTTGTTTTGCTGCTGGTAACGCCCCGGCTAAGAAGACAACGAAGAAGAAGAAGTTAAATACGTTGACAATGACAACAATTTTAAACAGCAGGCAAACCATCCATCCATCCATCCATCTACCAACGGGTTGACCAAGACAACGCCACAATTTTAAATGACCAAATTCGTCTTGTGGTTTGTACTTGAAAAACCCAAATCTGGTTAACGAAATGCGATATATGTATATGTGTATATATACTACTACTACTCAATCAATGCGAGAGAACTTAACAGCCTGACCAGCTGCTGTCAAACCAACTGGCAAAATGTGATGAAAATTAAACCAATTTTTTGTGTTGTCTGCCGTCGATTGTACATTTTTTTTTGGTTTAAAATATATGTAGCCATAAAATTGATTTTGCTTATATTAAATAAAATGCAATAAATAAACTGATAGCAACAACTGAAATGAAAATGAAAATACAAAACAGTATTATGGCAATATCAAGTTGACATTTCTGACTGAAAAGATATGAGCTGAGAATTATTTAACATGATGTCGTCGTCATCGGGTGAAAGTTATGTTGTTAAGTTGAATATGATAATGACATTCCAATACTGCCATATAATGCATGTCAAGGTCATATATCGGTTATAGAATTTATCTGTGCTTAGGGCCAACATTAGTTTGCTAGTCTATATATATATATATATATATATATATGAAGAATTTATATTACAGAATTGGGCATATGGTATGATCACACCAAGTACCTGAAATGCCAATAAAATACCAACCACACCACTCGATGTTAGCCGATGTCCATTTACGGATCACACAATGCCGAAAGACCAAAATCAAAACGCAAGAAACAAACAAATTCTATTCGTTTATTTATTTAGTATCGTCGTTTGATTGCCGAAATAAAAATCAAAATCAAAATAAAAAAAGACGAACAAGGGAAACTGCTTTAGTTTCTGGTTTTGTGATTTTTGCTTGGTAAACATTTGTTAGCAACCACGCAGAAGCTTTTATGATACGTTTCTTCTTCTTCTACTCGTTCTTAAGTTCTGTTTCGTTTGCTTTGGTCGTAGTCAGGTGTACAGGTGCAAAAGGCAGCGGCTCTTATTTATTTATGCAAATTTCGATTCCAATATTAAAGTGGCTAAGAGTTTTGTTTGGGCTTGTGTTTGTGTTTTTGTTTTTGCTGTGCAATTGTTGCGCTCGTCGTGTATAACAATTGTCGCGTATTAGTTGCGCTAACCTCAAGGTCCAACTTTTTTGCACATTTGTGCTGGGGGTAAGGGGCTCTAAAACTTCAGCACCTGACGGCGACTGTTGCTGCTGCTGCTGCTGCTGCTGCCAAAGTCATGTCATCTGAAATAATTGCAATTTACGCTTCGCAGCCAACGGGCAGCAGAAAAAATAAACCAACAACCAACAAAAACAACAACAACAAGCAACAACAACATCTAAGTACTAATACAATTGTCGACCGTTCGTTCCATGGGGCGAATACAGAACGTAGAATATTTGTTTGCTGGGCGATTTGCTGATGATGATCTCACATGCACTCAGTGCATGAAAAGCAACAGCAGAGTCAGAGTCAGAGACACAGAGACACAGAGCCAGGCCGCGGGCACATGTTAGCACGCCCCATCGTCAAATAATCTCTCTCTCTCCCTCTCTATCTCAGTCTCTTTCTCTCTCTGTCGCACACACTTAAACAACTTACTAGCCTATGTCACAGTGCTGTGTTGTGCTCTGGCTGGGGCTCGGGGCTTTAGGCCCGGATTGCATAACGCGCTGCTGTAATGAAGCGTCAATCTGCGTCGCAGCCAGGTCCACAAAGAGACCGGAATCGGTTGAGTGGTAGCGTTCGTTGTGTGAATATTTCATGGTCACCCATACAACCGCACACAGTTCTATGTGTGTGTGTCTGTGGTGGAAATATTCGCATTGAACATCGAAACTGAAAACAACAACCAAGCCAAAAGCAAACAAACATTCCAAACAACAGCAGCACATTGCACATTGCTGCCAAAAGGGGTGTATCATGTTGATGATCGGGCAAAACATAACTATTATAGCTTTATATCTGAAATAATTTCAATTGATATCACACAGAAATTAACCTCTTAAAAATATATATTTAATGATTGTCAATGTTATAAACATTTTAATAAATAATTATAAAGAGCATCTCGTCGTTTACATATTACAAATATATTCAATTTTTGCTTTAATGTTTGCATACATATACATATGCACACACACACACACACATATGAAAATATGCGGTGGAATAATAAATTTGATTTTTAGTCGGCGAACATTTGAAATGTTTGTTGGTTCTTCATAACGATAACTTTCTGTTGCATTTCGGGGAAAACTGCCTTAAAATACCAACATTTAAAGCCAAGCAAAGAGTGCAAAAGGCAATAAGAAAAAACCAACATTTTGATGCAGTTTTTTTAGTGGACTCCAGTAGATATCCCCTTACCAATTTTGGTAACTCTAAGCTGTAAGGATGTGGGACATATGTGGATTTGTTTATTTTCAGTTCTCGAACTTATCGATTTCCAAGCTTCTCAATGAGGCGTAAAGCCCAAATCTTGACACTTTTTCTAACATAGGGCTAACTTATATTTGGTTGGGCCTTTTCGCATACTTCTTGGCTAACACACACACACACACACACACACACACACACTCACACACACACAGCCGTTTCCAAGAACAAAACTTGAGCGATCACGAATCACGGTGCGTATGAGTAATTCGAAACGCTAGCACCATGCTTTTGGTGCTGCAACTGAGTCATTGTAGGAACAGGCTGGCACCAAACTGACATAGAATATGTATGCAGCTCGCAATTACCAATCATCAAATGTTTTCTGGCATTAGTCACCCGTTTGTTTTCAGACTTGTTGCAACTCGAATTCGTATGCCAATGTTTATATTATGGCACAATGTATATTTGATATACATACTTAACGTGCAAAGTGGAAAAAGAAAAACAATCGCAATATAATTAATGGTTTGAAAAAGTTGTCTCGAATAGAAAATGCATTTTGAAAGAATTTCTAATGAATACTCGTATCTGAGTCGTATACAAATTGAGAATAACAAGTTAATGTGTGTGAATGGATTATTACATCTACATTAATATTATATCAGAGTGGTTGCAATCGTGAGAGCCTAATGACCAGCAAATTATTTTAGCGGGCAGCTTTGGTTTTACTGCAATCTCGCTGAGAGCGAGAATCGAGATAGTTTGTTAATAACATTATATGTACATATATAGGTTTGCACGTGTAACGTGCAACCTTGAACTTGATATTAGATAAAATCGCACTCGATGCACTCAAAACCGGTTTGAATACCATACTGGATAGGCCCAAGAGAGTGTGCTAAATACAATTTGTATCAGTCTACCAAGATCACACTTGGGTCCAATCATAAATTCTATGTTTTGGCCTAAGTTCATATGACTTGCCCCATTGCGGAGTCATTGACAAATTTAAGTCCAAGAAAGCTTTTCTATCGAATATCGAAGATAACCCGAAGAAGCCAAAAGCTAATTTTTATACACAAAAAATAATACAAGGATAGTATGGATGGGCGTGGCATTTTTATGAATTTGGTTGGGCTCTAGCTCAAAAACTGTGGAAGATACAGGCGTTTTTGTATTTAAACTGCGGCATGGCTGGGGGCGGAATGGGTGGGCATGGCTCTAAAATTTTGGATGCAATATTTTGGGGGCTATAAGAAACTATCTTCTCGTTATATTTGGTAGTTCTAGCTGTAAGGGCGTGTGAAATAGCTGGGTTTATGGATTTTAAGTTATCGAATTTATCGGTTTGCCCGCTCCCCAGTTATCGTAGAACCCCAATTTTGACACTTAATCTGTCCAGGCCGTATATAAAGATCTTTACTTTGATATGGGGCTATGTTGTCATAGCTATAAGCATTTTGAATGAGCCCTTGCACTCCGTTACGGCCACCAGGCCCAAAAGAGGACGCGATCGCCATGAGCATAGATCGTAATGATTATTATGCTGGAAAAACTCAGTGTGACAAATGGCTGATCTATCGACTCGGTGGGAGGTGGGTGTGAAGATGATTAAGGGGTCATTATGATGTTGCGAAGGGAATCGACCGGATCGTTTGACGATATTAATGAAAGGTTTAATACGAATCGCAACCTCATCAATATCATTGCCTTTAGCTTTCTTTTGATTGTAAGAATAGAATGCTATTTATGTTTTAACAACAAGTCTTGTATGGAAAATACCAAGATGATTTATATTTCAAAGTCGTTGATATTATTGCTCATAATGTATTTAGGATTGATAAAAATATTCTGTTTGAAAAATTTAATAGCTCAAGCTACACTATAACGTTTTAATAGACGGGGTTGGCAGGGCATAAAAAATGTTTGACGTCGACTGAAATCTTTTCACTCATTTTGAAGCAGTTCTCAAGTAGACATTTGGAATTTGTTGCTTGCTGTACAAATGTAAAACAATATTTAAAAGTTTTGGCGGAAAAATGTGCAATGTTTATTTATTATGGGCAAACTAAGCATCCGATATTTAATGCTCATCTAAATTTAACTGGGCTCAGTATTTTGTTTAAATAATCATTGCCCACGCATATGCAGCAACAACATCAACAACAACAAGCTTGAAATACGTTTTATGAAAATCATCGTTAAACTAATCAACAGTAACAGAAAGAATCATCAGCAGACAGCGGCAACGCGTTAAACTCAACAAAAAAATGTCAGCCTGTGTTAGATCACACGGGCGCATTGGTTAACCGTCTGACCTTGAGCAACAAAAATTATGAAAGTAAATATAGTATTTATATGGTTTTAAAGTTGAATATATTAAACATATAAAAAAAAGCTGAAATGCATATTTATGCCTTTGTTACGCTGCCAAAAAGTATTTTTTATTTCACATGCGGCATTGCTTTACATTTATTATATGAAATAATTATGTTGCTGTTCATAAGTATAGTCAGAATTATCGATAGATTATTTCCCAATAGCTTATATGATATTTTTGCACAGACATATTATTTAAGTATAATCGAATATCTTCATGCAATTTCAAATCAGTCATGACCGCATATATATCAAACGAAAGGCAAGTCTATTTTCTATTTAAAAAAAAAAATTAAATCGGTTTCATTGTTGATTTTTTGAGCAATATGCAATTGACAACAAGTAAGAAGGCTCTAGTCGGGAGAGCCCGTCTAGAAGATACCCTGAACCCAGTTGCAATAAATACTTTACTCTTTGCGCCCTTAAAGTATGCTTCAAATAATGATCAATTGAAACAAAACTAAAAACTGACCTAACTTTACAATATCTCCGGTGTTTCTCAACCGATTTGAACGTAATACACCAACCCCCATTTTTACATTTTCCAAATTCGATATTTTTTTGTTATCGATTCCATGTGTATAACGAAAACCAAAGTAGTTATCGATAACTCGAAGCAAACTTGTTCTGCTTATGGTATAGGAGAACTTATATTCAAAATCTGAAGTCTCTAGCTCTTGTAGTCTCTGAGTTCTACGCGTTCATACAGACGGACAGACGGACATGGCCATATCGACTCGGCTATTGATACTGATCAAGAATATATATACTTTATGGGGTCGGAGATGCTTCCTTCTGCCTGTTACATACTTTTGCACAAAACCATTATACCCTGATTTACCCATTTTATGGGTTCAGGGTATAAAAAGTAATGATTTTTGCATTGATTTTTTGCCTTAAAAAGTTAAATATTTGGCAAAAGTCTTAAAAGTTTGAATGTGAGAATGTTTGGTTACCTCATCTCATCTTAAACTCCAAAAAATCAGAGCAATTGATTGATTATTGAGATTTCTAGAGCAATTTAAAGTCTTTAAAATGAACCAACATTTTGCATGTTTTTGGTCTCTTTTTTTAATAGACAATATATAAACTCTACATATAGATATATACATATATAATTTCAAATAAGTTTTGAAGCCTTGGCTTTAAAATTAAATTAATTTGAGGAAAATCTATCTATTAGTCCATGAGCAATGAGCAATTTTGTGAAGCAATCATATTAAAACAACAACTTTTTTGGATAGCACACTCATTACCGAAAGACGTATTCTACGTCAAAAATAAAAAAAAAAACAACGCTAACGAAGATAACAATACAAAAACAAAAAAATACAATAAGCTTAACAGTCTCAAGCGAAATAAAGTTAAAAGACTTTAGCCAAATTCAAGGTCAACTTCGTTTCAATAAATTGCGAATGAAATGAGAGAAAAAAAGAGAGAGAGAGAGAGAGAGGGGCAGGCGATCAGTTACTTCAAAACGTAAATGGCAAAGTCAGCAGCTTATCTGTAACTGATGCTTAACTTAATGCTGCTCAAGCTTCTCTGCTTAAGCAGAAAAGAATAAATGATATTAAATAAATAAAATAAAAAATCCCCAATATCAACTTTACATACCTTCGACCAAAACAAAAATGCGAATGTTGTCATTTTGAGTTTTGTGCAGAGTTTCCATTTAGTTAGGTTGCATATGATTGGTAGGGATTAGTTAAAACTTGATTGTTGAAAAATCTTGTGGAAAAGTTTAAGCAAATTAAGATGCCAAGTTAAATGAAAAATAAAGGTTTTATTATAAAAAAAATAAAAAAATTCAAAGATATACTATACAAAGGAAGACATATGATATTTATTAATCGAACTCTGTGCTTAATTTGTTTAATTTACCTGTTAAACAATTTATTATTGATAAATTGTATATATGTACGTCGTTAGCTCACACAACTTTGATCTGGTCTGGTTGCTGCTTCTCCTGTTTCGTATGAAGTATGTATGTGCATGTGTTTTAAATGAGTTTCGTGTTTAACAAGTTCAACCAACTTTGCATGATATTAAAAACAATAAAAACGATCGATAAATTATTTATTGAAGAATACGACAAACTGCAGTAGTAGTATTACATTTTTTAATTTCCATCAGATCAAATGCGTCTGCTGAGTTTGAGACAAATGTATCTGCACATTTTCTATATACTGATTGTTGTTGCTAAAGAAAACCTTAGCATTTGCACTTATCGTCGCATACTTGTTAGAAACTGGACTGGGTAAGGGGGAGCGGTCGAAGAAAGAGGCTGGCAGCTGCATTGATTTAGTGCAAGACCCAAGCTTCTATAGAATGCCTTCGAATGCCCTTCATGCTCCCCCGTCTTCCGCTGCGCTCTCAATCTTTCTCTTACTCTTATGAGCTTGAAATTGTTTCTGCTCCACGCGCTGCTTAGTTGATGTTCTTGTTTTGTTTTATATATTTCATTTTTTTATTACATTAGTGGTTGCTGCTGCTGCGGAAATAGCGCTCACAACGCACGCTCGATATATCGTCTATAAGGAAATGCATTTTACAGTAAAACCAATATTTACACACATATCTATGTCGTACCACAGTCCGTATTCTTTAGCTAACTCTCATTTAAAGTATTACTGCTTTAAGGTGCAAGTTGCAATTCGTCTGGTCAAAAAATTATATGTTGTGGGATTTTCAATCATCAATAATTGTAAGTATTTCATTAGTTCAATTGTTTGTATTCCCATTTTTCAACAAGAATGCATCATATTTTCCATTTCTATTTTTAGTGCTCACTGTTTATGAAAACCAAAGCAATTTTGAGGTTAGTTATCATTTCAAGAACGGCAAGCGGTATCAACAATACTCAAGAGTGGTAAAAGTGTTCATTTATAGAGAACTAGAGTTTTAACTTTTCTACAGAATGAGGCCGAGCAACGTCGGGCAACGGGTAGCTAGTAATTTATATAAACTCAGTCAGTACTAGTGTATGTATAAATAAAATAATTGAAATTTTTTGCCTCATGAACAGATGAAATTTATCATAGAATATACTCAATTGCATTGAAAGCATCCGAGAAGACTTCAGAAACAATAATTTTTTTGGATTTTTCGCCTCGTTGCTGCTTCTAATTGCCAGCATCAAAACTTTTACTCATACGCAACGTTGTCGCACTGCCGCAGTTTAGTCTTTCGTCAGTTTAAGAACAAACGTTGCAAGAAAATATAGTTTAAACCTGATGCTGGCAGCTTAAGATTCCATGTATAGATGTAAAATCTAATTTAAGTTTGAACACACGGAACTTATGTTAACGTTAAGAAATAAATTATATTTTTTAGTTGCAAGTTCTTATGGTTTCAATATTTCCTTGACAATTGAAAATATCTTATCTAAATAAAACATATATTGGTCACATTTGTTGGGGCCTTATTGCTACTTAAAAAAGATTATGAATTTTGGAGTGACAGAAATAGCATATACTTCTAGTTCCAAGCCTAACTTTTGTAGACAGCACGAAACCGTTGTGAAATAAATTGTATTCAAGCTGTCTGAGAACTGTTTGTCAAATTTTTAAAACTTTATTTCTGTGTTATTAGGTTTTTATATCAAAAGGAAATAACATTGTATTAAGTTCTTTGATTTCGGCCGAGGAAAGTAATCAACATTTAAATAAATAATAACATAAACGTTGACCTAACTTATTACAAACACAGAATATACTCCTATTACAGCTAAGCAGGTTTAACCGAACCTCACAGCTCAAAAACGATGTCATACAAAAGAAGCTGGACGAAAAAATGGCAGCGCCAAATTGCATCCTTATTAATATTAATCTTATACTTTTTCATAAGATCGACTTATGCTGCAGTCACTAGAAACAAGGAAGCAGCTGAAATATACCCATATACAACATACACCAAGTTCAAACCAGGTAAAATTTATTCAAAGGAGACCAACTACCCCACGACTGCAGTAGATTTCTTGTCCAAAATATCAAGTTTCGTATACGATACCCTTATAACAGATGATTCAGGACTTCCCCCTGGTGAGCAACATCACATTTTGGATTGATGTACACACAAAAAACACCACAAGAATATTAACTATGACTTAACTATGAGGGTTCTAAGTATGATACCTATTTAATTTAATTATAAACAAGTGGAAGCGTTGCAGTCGGACGCAACCGACTCGGTACCTGTTAACAAAGCGATCACTGCGCAAAGGGGTACGGATGCGGCAGGAGTGTGCGCTGCGTTAAAATATTAGGTGATGCAGATTTTTTTTGGATCCCACTACTTATATTGCCAACTAATTTAGTGACTCTAGCTTAAAAGTGAAAAAGATACACGCATTTCTGTTTTTAAAGGGGAAGTTAGCGGGGCGTGGCATTCAAAGTTTTGATGAATATATTTTTGGGGTCGTTTACAGCTATCTTTCTACCCAAATTGTGAAATCTGGGGGCGGTTTAGGTGGGCGTAGCTCCAAATTTGTTTATAGAGTTTATTTTGGGGTCGCCAGTAGCAATGTTCTAACCAAACTTGTTAACTCTACCAATTAGGATTGGGGAAATTTAATGATTTATTGATTTTGAGTTATCGAATTTATCAATCAATCATCAATCTTGATACATCCCAAGCGATTATTCAACTTAAAGCCAACTGCATACGAAATATGTTCGAAAACTGCGAAATGGCTTAAGCATTCGCTTAGTGAACAAGAGACCTCAACTTCGAATACCATCGCAGGCCATCATAAATTTATAGTAAATCAACTTATTAATTAATGTTTTGTCAAATGTGGTTTTAAATTAAATATCTAATAATATTGACTTTCAGTATGATTTATATTTGAATATAATATTTCTGTGCATCAATAATTGATTAAACATGTGCACATGTCAAGCTAAGCATATTCATATTAAGTGCTATATCATACACGTCATAGTTTGATTGACCATGAATATGCTGATTTGTACTACTTTTTTCTCTGAGTGTAACATACAAAATCGACACATTATCATTTAAGGCTACGTTGCAAATAAAGAGGGATCGAATGTTCTTCACCTTGGCCCTAAGACTGAACAGCATGACTGGAAAGATCTTTTGGCGCATTATTGGGTATTCCTTTTATTTGTTATTCTTATGCTCTTCCTCATAATTATCATCCCCTTTATAGCGTAAGTAAAACCCATCGGGTTGTTTCACATTTGTTATATTTAAAATACTGTTTTACTGCAAAACCTTTTGAATTTCCATAGTGTCTGTTATTGTTGCTTTAAAACCTATCGATGCTCAAAAGGATGTCCACCGTGCGATTTTTACAAGGACGCTCGCAAACGCTGCTGTTACGGCTTTATTCTCGCAGTGCTTCTCATAGCCATACTGTAGGTCCTGTGAATAACTAGCATACAATGGAATATGACCTTTTTCTACTATAATCATAGATTTGGTGCCGTAATTGTTTTTCAAAACAATAAAAGGTTGAATCGTGGTCTAAAGGAAACAGGCAATCTCTTACTAAGCAGAGCTCGCACTTTTTGCTCGTACCTGAAAGAAGTATCGGATCACATTCGACACTTGTTTAAAAACAACTGTGAAGAGTTGATTACACATCTTACTAATGTCATTCGCGGTATGCAGTTTATTCAATTTAAATTTTTAACTTCATAACTGTTTTTTTTTCACAGATTTACATAAGTATATGTATGTTAAAACTTTTGTGTATGATACTAAGGAGAAAAATATGACACGCGTATTTGATAATTTTAATGAATCAGTGAGACTAATGAGAGAAGTGGAAATTTGGCATAAAGAGTTAATATTCTATGGCGGACAATTGCGCGACGGTAAAAACTCTTAATAATTCCTAACTAATTTTTATACCCTGAACTCATTAAATGGGTAATATGGTTTTGTGCAGGCAATAGCAAGCAGTTAAGACTCCATAAAGTATATATATTCTTGATCAGAATCAACAGCCGAGTCGATATAGCCATGTCCATGAATATAAGTTCTCCTACCTAGTACCATAAGCAGAACAAGTTTAAATTATCGATAACAACTCTGGTTTCCGATATACACATAAAATCGATTTAAAAAAATATACAATTTCTCAAAATTTCGTCCAAATCGGTTAAGAAACACCGGAGATATCGAATTGAATCGATTGAAGTTAACTCAGTTTTTAGTTTTGTTTAGAAAAATCATTATTTTGAATAGCTTAGCATACTTTTAGGGCGCAAGGAGTTGAATATTTATTGCAGCTGGGTTCAGGGTATCTTCAGGGAGAGCCCGACTAGAGCCTTCTTATTTGTTTTACTCACATCCTAGTGTTCTTTACGCTTTCTAGGCCTGCGTGCCGTCAAACGTGATATAATTTACACTTGTACTGTACTCTGCGGCAATATAGAATGTCTTCGGTTCCTACAACAAACGGATGTGAGCCATCTTGATAGCTCCAAATGTCTTCACTTTGACATGGTGGGAGTCAATATAAATAATACTTCGAATTTTGTATAAAACCTTTTCGCTATGTTACAGCTACCTGACTCCAAAAAGTGGGCTGAGGCCATGGAAGAGGTATATGCTGTGGATTATTATTCCATAGTTAGAGGGTGTTCGCGCTATGTGATGGACAATCGGTTTACGGAAGGTACGGAGAAGATAGTGGAACCTTTGATTCAAAATGTAGAAAAGGGAGGTGATTATATTCGTATGCAGTCTAACACTCTCTGTGAAATTATTGATCGGGTGGTCATTGAGCTGCATGCGAAGACATTGACAGCGAGCGGATCGCTTGACGATATCTATGAAAAGTATAGTACCCATCGCCTTATTATAAATTCCGTTGTCGGTAGCCTTCTTTTAATTGTAAGCATTTTTATTTACAAACCCCATTTGTTATCCTAAATTTATATTGAATTTCAGATTGTATTGGTCTTAGGCGTTGGTCTTATATGTGGATGCTGTTGTCGGCCAAGGCATAGTTATCGAGATTGTTTTTGTAGCAACAATTTAGGAGCCCAGTGCTTGCTTCTGTAAGTCCAAGATCCTATAAACCGCAAGGCGTATCGGAAACTGGTTTTTGCACTGCATTGTTACTAAATACTTATTATTTTCAGGGGTATAATACTTATGTTTAGCGTGTTTTCTTTCATAATCTTAGCTGGACTATTCTACTTGGTGTTGGGCCTTATAACGTACATGGGTGTTTGTGCACCGCTTAGGAATCATCAAGGGAGCGCGTTGACACAACTGAATGCCGAATTAGATTTCAGTGAATTTCATTATAAAAGCTTCTCTCTGTTGGGCTTACAATCAAAAAGCAATTCTCAATTGGAACCAGAATTGCCTCATGTGCGAGCGTCAACTATTGTTAGGCAGTGTAGAGCCAACCAGACAATCATTGAACTACTCAAAGATATCGGGGTATACGATATCGATAGCCTTTTAAAAAAAAAATATATAGGCCCCATCACAATGCCACAAAACTATTTTACAAGGGAAAAAGAATTTATTGAGCTTCGTTGTATAGATACCGAAACAGGAACCAGACATAATAAGTTGAAAGATATCTTTGACACGAAATTGTCTCTTTATAAAGGCAAAGACTATACGGACTATTTGTGCACCAATGTGACGCCTGTTCCACTACCATATATGATCGCTCAATTGAGGGACTTACGCTCGAGCCTTTGGACTCAGTATGGAATTTATGAGTGGGCTAGAATCTCCCTATATGATAATATCCTTACCCTACAAAAATTCCAAGATGAGTTTTATTTCAAAGTCATAGACTTGATTACGAAAATTAAAAAGAATATTATACAAATTGATGATTATATATTGTACGAAAGAAAACCCTTCAAGGAATCAATGGAAATTTTCTATGATTCCATTGCAACAGAGGAAACTAACACTCGAACAACGGGTATATCCACTGTTCTAAGACTTCGAAGTCTAGTCCCTGAACATTTGGAAGATCAATTTAAGGATTACATTAAAATGATCAAGAACGAAAGTAAAAATATCGGAAACTGTGAGCCGATTACTAGAACTTATTCCTCTACTACTGATACAATATGTTATCGCATAGTTGATCCCTTGGTAAGTTTATACAAGTTTTGAATGTTGTCTAAATCAGTAGCACCTAGCTTTTAATACCGAAGGTAAAGATAATATTGCGTTTGTGCTTCCGGCCGTCTGTCTGTTCGTCTATCTGCTTGTCGAGGTTTCTTGAACACCCGTTATACTAAAGTACTGAAGCTTTGCAAATATCTTTGTCCATGTTTGCGCCACACAAAGTGTCGAAGAAGCCAAGAAACCTCGCGGTGCAATTCGATTAATCTGATAATATTTCCCACATTTCCACAGTTACTAAAAATGTTCTTTTCGCCAAAAATCTGCATCTAAAGTTTGGATACCACGGAACGAAGTTCCCCGAGTTGACTTACCCCCGTATTCAATGACTCCTTTAAATTATTCTTCACTACCCGTTAATCCTTATAATTATGCAAAGAGTATTGTTTATTCAATTCAACTCATCAGCTCTTTTGAGTCAAACAAAATTAACTGTCTCAATTAGATCTTTCCTGAACCTTGATCGTTGCTTGAGCAACTATTGAACTCATGAACCATGAACTCTGACTATAACAAGCGCTATTCCGTTGTCATCTTTGAGGCGTCAATTCTAGTTCTTAAATGATCGATCCTTTTTTCTTTATATAATCGAAACTATTAACTTATAACTTAACGCTGGTCTGACTGGACATTTCTATATTTTTCGCAATCACCCAACAAATGTTAAACCACTAAATTTCGTGTTAAATTTCCAGTGTTGAAGTAAACATTTCAAATTTGTTTTACTTTAATTATTCAACAATATTTTATAATCAGAATATTTTATATTTTACATTCGGTTGCGCCCAACTACAACGATTTTGATTGTTTGTACTGATTTTTTATTATTTTATGATTCAAGAATGGTTTAGCGCTTGGTATGCTATTTGGCGGGCTTCTTTTACTGCCAGCCCTTTTTGTCGCCCATCGCTTGATGTGCTCATTTAGCAAGATTTATCCGACAGCTGAGGGTAACGTTAGTAGGTAAGTCCGCTTATTTTCACTGATACAAATTTTGTCAGCACTAAGTCACATTATTCACAGCTGTCCAGTATGCGCAAGGAGCATCGCTATGTCAACATTTAATGGAAACGACTACCAGGATAACAGTGAAAGCAGTGTTTCGTACTGTTCTTGTAGTGATATTCAAACAGCACGTCGTGAGGGCGGTAATGCAATAGAGCAGACAACATCTTTGTAGGTAGCACTAACAGATCACAAAGAGTCCAGCAACTGCATCGACCCAAAACAAAAATAAGAATAAGAATTGTATGTTGTCATAGCTTGATATGAATATGAAATACTACGTTTTGTTTACATAAATAAAATTAAACACTCATTGAAATGTATTGTTAAAAGACAAAATGACTTAATCGACTCAGCTGATGTGATCAGGAATATATATAATTTATATTCGCACATTACTTTTAATTTCATTTTACCCATTTACCCATTAACGCATAAACTAAGCAAACGAAGGGAAACCTGCAAAGCACATAAACATTCACAATCAATCAGAGATGTAACCATAATCAAAAATTAAAAAATCTACAAAAATGTATCAACCTGAAAGTAAACTGTGAAGCAACAACAATAATAACAATGGCCCATCGATGATAAAGATACGACCTGAGAGAATGCAAATTCAGGTTCTAGCAGGAATAAGGACCCAGATATTTTCCCATGCGTGCGTGAGTGAGAACAGTCGCGCGTGTCATTCAACAAAGTGTTTACGCTGGCAGCTCAATCAAACAATCACCAGCAGCAGCAATAGCAACAACAGCAGTATCAAAACGGTGACAACAAGAAAAGCGCCTAACAAGCACTTTAAGCTAGCGCCGTGTGACAAGCTACCAAACTGCTTCCCGTTCATAGAGACAGTTCTCTACTTTAGCATCTACCCTTTGTCTGCCTGATTTCTTGGCTGCCATTCCCACTATTCACTTTTTGCCATCATCAACAGCAGCATTGATGTTGTCATTATACTCATCGACATCCTTGTCATTACGCGGCACATACGAATATAGCACGAAAACACTTGTCATAAACACAATCACCCACCCAAATACACACAAACATACACACACAAATTCAGGCACCAACTGGACCAATGGCGCCCTTTAAAGCTCTCCACATCAACTTGTAACACTTTTGCTCTGATACCAAATGTAGAGACTTGAAATTTTGCAAATATCCTTTTCAAAGAGCGGGACAGAGTAAGTGTCAATATTGGGTTTCTACGCCTACTGGGGATGTAGGAACGCGACACATTCACATATTTCCCTTACAGCTAGTGTTACCAAATTTGGTAAGCAGATAGCTTCTGGCGTCCTCCAAAAAACGGCATCGAAAATTTGGATGCCATCCCAACCCATTTCACAACCCAGCCCCCCCCCCCCCCCCAATCGCATTTTGAAATCGAAAACACTTCCATATATTAAAAATATATATATATAGATATATATATCTCAAACTAATTGTAAACAATAACTGTATCCACACCAAATCTCTAAGGCAAATATAAAACTATTTGTAAACAATACCAAATCTCACACCAACCCAATTATGAATATTTGTAAACAATATCAAATATTTCGGCTTTAATTAATAAAAAACCAATACACAAAACAATAAAGTGCCTGAAGACATCCATAACATTCAACTAAAAATTAAAAACAATCAACTAAAATTTTAAAACAACAAAATGACAGCCGCATTAAGTGACGCAGAAGTTAATCAGGCCTTGTCACAAATAAGGCAAGTGCTACAGTTCAATGGAAATCATGACGAATTAAGCGCATTCATCAGGAGGATCGAACTTTTATTACAACTTTATCCAAGTCAAAAAATCCACGTTAACAAAGCATCATTTATTGACCAATAGATACAATAGATATCCAAGTCGTCGGAAAGCCACAACGGATTTCACAATTGTCATTCGCCGATTACTGGACGGAAATGAAGAGGGCATTAACTGCAGAATATAAAACACAAACACCAATTGAGGAACTACTAAGACAACTATACAACACACACTACAACGAAAATCTACGTAAGTTCATCGAAGAATTAGAAGAAAATCTTACATTATACCAAATAAGTTAACTTTAGAGAACAACCGAGTAAATATGCAATTATATGTTAACACAATGAATAATACAATAAAAAATGTAATTAAAAGAAAAATTCCGGATATAATTTTTATGATATTAGTTAGATATGATATAACAACCAGCCACTTACTTAAAATAGCAGCACAAAAAGAGGGATTAAACGAAAATAGTGTGATTGACACAACAAAAAATAAAAATATCAAAATGCAAATAAAAGTAGTCCAGGTCAAAAGTATCAAGCTAATTTTAATAAAGTAAATCACAACTATCCAAATAATAATCATACTAACACACGTTGTGGCAGTCCACAAGATAACAGACAAACATTCAATGAATTTCAACAAAAGCTATATCAGGGAAGACAACAAAAAGCAATAAATTATCAGAACAATAGAACTTCAAATGCACAATCATTTAATTATCAAAACCAACCCCTGAAAAGGCAAAGAGAAAGTAACAGCGGAGTATCAAAAATGGACACCACAGAAAGTTTTCAAGCAGTAGCCTCGGACCAATAAATAATAATAATCCATTCATAATTGTGATTATGAATGACAACAATTAAAGTGTGTAATAGACATAGGGTCTACTAAAAATATTATGAATAAAAATTATTTGAATTTTCCAATTAAGAAAGAAGAACTGAAAATAGACGAACAGACAGACGGCCGGAAGCACAAACGCAATATTATCTTTACCTTCGGTATTAAAAGCTAGGTGCTACTGATTAAGACAACATTTAAAACTTGTATAAACTTACCAAGGGATCAACTATGCGATAACATATTGTATCAGTAGTAGAGGAATAAGTTCTAGTAATCGGCTCACAGTTTCCGATATTTTTACTTTCGTTCTTGATCATTTTTATGGTATCCTTAAATTGATCTTCCAAATGTTCAGGGACTAGACTTCGAAGTCTTAGAACAGTGGATATACCCGTTGTTCGAGTGTTAGTTTCCTCTGTTGCAATGGAATCATAGAAAATTTCCATTGATTCCTTGAAGGGTTTTCTTTTGTACAATATATAATCATCAATTTGTATAATATTCTTTTTAATTTTCGTAATCAAGTCTATGACTTTGAAATAAAACTCATCTTGGTATTTTTGTAGGGTAAGGATATTATCATATAGGGAGATTCTAGCCCACTCATAAAATCCATACTGAGTCCAAAGGCTCGAGCGTAAGTCCCTCAATTGAGCGATCATATATGGTAGTGGAACAGGCGTCACATTGGTGCACAAATAGTCCGTATAGTCTTTGCCTTTATAAGGAAACAATTTCGTGTCAAAGATATCTTTCAACTTATTATGTCTGTGTCCTGCTTTGGTATCTATACAACGAAGCTCAATAAAGTTTTTATCGCTTGTAAAATAGTTTTTTGGCATTGTGATGGGGCCTATATATTTTTTTTTTAAAAGGCTACCCCGATATCTTTGAGTAGTTCAATGATTGTCTGGTTGGCTCTACACTGCCTAACAATAGTTGACGCTCGCACATGAGGCAATTCTGGTTCCAATTGAGAATCGCTTTTTGATTGTAAGCCCAACAGAGAGAAGTTTTTATATTGAAATTCACTGAAATCTAATTCGGCATTCAGTTGTGTCAACGCGCTCTCCTGATGATTCCTAAGCGGTGCACAAACACCCATGTACGTTATAAGGCCCAACACCAAGTAGAATAGCCCAGCTAAGATTATGAAAGAAAACACGCTAAACATAAGTATTATACCCCTTAAAATAATAAGTATTTAGTAACAATGCAGTGCAAAAACCAGTTTCCGATACGCCTTGCGGTTTATAGGATCTTGGACTTACAGAAGCAAGCACTGGGCTCCTAAATTGTTGCTACATAAGCCATCTTGATAACTATGCCTACGCCGACAACAGCATCCACATATAAGACAAACGCCTAACACCAATATAATCTGAAATTCAATATCAATTTAGGATAACTAATGGGGTTTGTAAATAAAAATGCTTACAATTAAAAGAAGGCTACCGACAACGGAATTTATAATAAGGCGATGGGTACTATACTTTTCATAGATATCGTCAAGCGATCCGCTCGCTGTCAATGTCTTCGCATGCAGCTCAATGACCACCCGATCAATAATTTCACAGAGAGTGTTAGACTGCATACGAATATAATCACCTCCCTTTTCTACATTTTGAATCAAAGGTTCCACTATCTTCTCCGTACCTTCCGTAAACCGATTGTCCATCACATAGCGCGAACACCCTCTAACTATGGAATAATAATCCACAGCATATACCTCTTCCATGGCCTCAGCCCACTTTTTGGAGTCAGGTAGCTGTAACATAGCGAAAAGGTTTTATACAAAATTCGAAGTATTATTTATATTGACTCCCACCATGTCAAAGTGAAGACATTTGGAGCTATCAAGATGGCTCACATCCGTTTGTTGTAGGAACCGAAGACATTCTATATTGCCGCAGAGTACAGTACAAGTGTAAATTATATCACGTTTGACGGCACGCAGGCCTAGAAAGCGTAAAGAACACTAGGATGTGAGTAAAACAAATAAGAAGGCTCTAGTCGGGCTCTCCCTGAAGATACCCTGAACCCAGCTGCAATAAATATTTAACTCCTTGCGCCCTAAAAGTATGCTAAGCTATTCAAAATAATGATTTTTCTAAACAAAACTAAAAACTGAGTTAACTTCAATCGATTCAATTCGATATCTCCGGTGTTTCTTAACCGATTTGGCCGAAATTTTGAGAAATTGTATATTTTTATACCCTGAACCCATAAAATGGGTAAATCAGGGTATAATGGTTTTGTGCAAAAGTATGTAACAGGGAGAAGGAAGCATCTCCGACCCCATAAAGTATATATATTCTTGATCAGTATCAAAAGCCGAGTCGATATGGCCATGTCCGTCTGTCCGTCCGTCTGTCCGTCTGTCTGTCTGTATGAACGCGTAGATCTCAGAGACTACAAGAGCTAGAGACTTCAGATTTTGAATATAAGTTCTCCTATACCATGAGCAGAACAAGTTTGCTTCAAATGGAATCGATAACAAAAAACTATCGAATTTGGAAAATGTAAAAATGGGGGTTGGTGTAATGGGTAACGATAGACCTTTTCTCAAAATTTCCAAATCGGTTAAGAAACACCAGAGATATCGTAAAGTTAAGTCAGTTATGAGTTTTGTTTAAAGTGATAATTATTTGAAGCATACTTTTAGGATGCAAGGACTGCAACTGGGTTCAGGGTATCTTCTGGTCGGGCTATCCCCACTAGAGCCTTCTTACTTGTTTTAAATAGATTTTATGTGTATATCGGAAACTAGAGTTGTTATCGATAATTTAAACTTGTTCTGCTAATGGTACTAGGTAGGAGAACTTATATTCAAAAACCGAAGTCTCTATCCTTTGTAGTCTCTGAGATCGATAAGTTCATACACACGGACAACGGACTGACAGATGGAAATGACTATATCGACTCGGCTGATGATCCTGATCAAGAATATATATACTTTATGGGGTCTTTATTCCTTCCTTTTGCTTGTTACATGCTTTTACATAAAACCATATTACCCATTTAAAGAGTTCAGGGTATAAAAATCAGTTAAGAATTATTAAGAGTTTTTACCGTCGCGCAGTTGTCTGCCATAGAATATTAACTCTTTTTGCATAACTTCCAATTCTCTCATTAGTCTCACTGACTCCTTCAGATTATCAAACAAGCGTGTCATATTTTTCTCCTTAGTATCCGTTTCATATGTTTAAAAAACATAAACCTATTTTTATCTGTGGAAAAAACAGTGATGAAGTTAACAATTTAAATAGAATAAACTGCATACTTTGAATGACATCATTTAGATGAATAATCATCTCTTCGCAGTTGTTTTTAAACAAGTGATGAATGTGATCCGATACTTCCTTCAGGTATGAGCAAAAAGTTACTAAGTTAATGTTTTGAAAAACCATTAAGGCACCAAATCTATGATTATAGAAGAAAAAGGTCATATTGTATTACATGCTAGTCATTCACTGGACCTACAGTATGCCTATAAGAAGCACTGCGAGAATAAAGCAATAACAGCAGCCTTTGCGAGCGTCCTTGTACAAATCGCACGGTGGACATTCTTTTGAGCATCGATAGGCTTTAAAGCAAAAATAACAGACACTATGGAAATTCAAAAGGTTTTGGAGTTAAAAAGTATTTTAAATATCTTAGTAATAACTAGCATGTAAGACCCTACTGTACCAAATAGACCTAAGCATTCCATTGTATATAATATTATAACTGTAACACATCGAAAATTCCGTTAAGTACGCAATATGTGCAAGACGTGCCAAGCACTGAATAAAGATAAACGCATCGGAGGAGAACTATCGATCAACGCAATCGAAAGTATTCGATATTAATTTAATTTAATAATTTAATGTAAATATATTTTTCTTAAGAATTGATAATTCGTTGTTTAATTTAACCTTAATCCATAATAGTGGATCTATTTCTTGAGCGGCTATATCTCTCTCAAGGTATATTCGTTTAACTATAATTGCATCTGATCGTGCGTTTCCATATGTGCTTGTTGGTCTTTCATCTAAAAAATCAAATAATGCATCCTGAGTTTTGGACTCCGTTGCCAGTGCCAAATTGATTAGGCTTTGTTTGACCAAATTCACTAGCTCGTTTTCAAAAACTGTTGATGCGTGTTTAGCATTCTTTTTAAATCGTGAATCCAATATTATAGCCGTCATGGTTACTGTCCGTTGCTCATAAATGAAAAGACATTTTTTCAGAGACTCTAATAAAGTGTTTCGCATTATTTTTCCTTGCAACGTTTTTAATTGTGTTAAAAGTTTTTCTACCTTGCGGTAGAGTCCATATGCCATCGGTATTATAAGAAAAAGCGTCAAATATTTTCCGCCAGAAATTTTTTCGCTTACTTGTTGGAATCCAATTATTTTCTACGTCTTTTAATATGTTGATTTCTTCAGCAGTAAATGGTAGCGGTGCTTTTGTGCTTGATAATAAAACTGTAGCAATGGCATCATTTGTTGTTAATATACGCTAAATCATATGGTAGAAACTGTTCCACCTTGTTGGCATTTCTTGTAACAAAGTGTAAGAGAGGTCTTCTTGAGCCATTTTAAATTTTTCACCCGCTATGGTGCTCTGCTTAAAAACTCGGACTATTGTTTTACACTTTGTAAACAACGTTTTTAATAAATCGTCGTCGAATTTTAACGAATCTTTGACCATCAGATTTAAGGTATGCGCAAAGCATGGAAGATTTTGTGTATCTAATATCTCACATGCTTTCAGCGTTGAGCTGGCGTTACTAGTCACAATACAAACGGTTTTATTAAGGACCTTCCAATAATTTAATATATCTTGCAAAGTGTTTGCAATATTTTTCGCAAAATGATTTGTTGTGTTCAAGACTTTTCTTGTGGCTAATGATGCTGTTTTTAAATTATAATCATAAACAAAGTGACCTGTGAGTCACAGGCTGTGACTGTCAAGAAGCTGGCTTTGGCCCTCGATGTCCACAAGTCACACGTGACCGAAATATGCGAAATATCTTCTAGCATCGTTGACAATTTAGCAGAAGTTTCTTTGAACATATTTAGCATCAGCACATCTCTTGAATGTGTTTTGCTTGGGAGCTTATATCCGGGATCTAATACCTCACTGTAATTAACAAAGCCTTAATTTTCCACTATGTTTTATGGCTGCACATCCGCAGCCATCATTTCGGCTAAAGTCCTGTCAATGTCATTCTTTCGCTTTGAATTAGTATCGTAAAAGATGGCTCTCTTAAAGTAAGAATCTACTTAATGCACACTCGATCTACAGCTGCTGCTTGTAGACGCGATGTTGTCAGTATACTGATATACTGGATATATCCGTCAAAGTTGCTGCAGCAGGAGTGCTAGAATCTGGGGCATGAACCTTTTTAAATGATCGTGCAAATTGGATGTATTTCTGCTCGTTTTATACTCCTTTCCGCAGTTAAGGCACTTTGCAAGTTTTTTGTCATCAGATCTCTTAAAATATTTCCAGACTTGTGATTGTAGCTCGATGGCGCCCAACCATCGATAGTGCCATCGATAGTTCTCCACCTCTTATCGGAGAATAGTATTAGTGCGACAGCCAACAAGAACGGTCGAGTTGTTTCAGTTCTACAATTCAGAAGTGCTAACCAACAAACGCATACGAAAAATAGTCGCTAAAAACCAAAACGTGCATTTAATATTGTTCTTTGTTCGCATACAAGTTAACAGTAGAATCGCCAAAAGACATAAATAATTTATGCCTACCAGACAATAAAGTGTGGTGTTGAAAACTTGGACTACCAACGCAAGGTACAAAGGCGTCATTAGTTGCTCAGTTGTGCAGTGCGTTGCCGTCATCTAGTACAAAAAATGTGTATTCAATACAACAACAACAACATCAATAACGGCCCTAGCGACAAGATAGCCAGCGACAAAGATAACGGCACTTCTAGCATCGACTCAATACACAACAACGACGCGTCCAACAAACGTATTGGCAACGCTTTAAACGATGGTAGCGCTTCAAGTGATATTTTAAATATCGATGGAAGTGACAGCGCCTCAGATATCGATACCAATAACCAAAACATCAAAAACCAAATGCATGCAGTTACCAACACTGCAAATCAAAACGTAAACAATACAAACAACAGCGCCAAAATCGACTAAATCGAACGAATGATGTGGAGTTTGCAATGCGAAAATGTGGAGTTGCGCAATAAAGCGTTTACAACCGTCTTAAGGGAGATGCAATTGTTTGGCTATTATCTCAGTCACTGTTGCTCTCTGCACCGATCGACAACATTCTCGCACAGCTGAAAATAAGGTTCGGCACAAAAGAAAACATTTTGAACACCCGACGCAAGTTCGAAAAAAGCAAATGGCAACAGGACGTGAAATTTGCCAACTATTATTTCCACAAATTAGCTTTGGCTAATGCATTAAAGATGGACGATGCCGAAGTGGTGCAGAGTTGAAAAACCAAGCCAAGTTACAACGCTTCACATCGCCGACTCAAATGTTAGACGCATTCCAGAACGTCGACATACCTAGTCGTCCTATTCAGAAAGGTTCAGAGCGCAAACCAACAAATGCAACGACTACAGAAAAGCAGAGCCAAAAATTCTATAATTGCTAAAGTATTGGACACCTGGCAGAGAAATGCCGTAAACCGAAGAGTGCTGATGGAGCCTGCTATGCGTGCGGTGAATTCGGACATCTAGCTAAGGAGTGCAGTCAATACAAGAAGAAGGTGAGCAATGACTATGTAAGATATTTTTATGTTACATTTAACAATGTACAAGGTAACTGTAATATTTCTGTTCCCATAGAATGTTTAATAGATTCTGGAAGCCCTATTACATTTCTGAGGGAATCAGCTATTCCAAGACAAATTAAAACAAATCATGAAGATTCAAAACAAATTATTTTGGCATTAATGGCAGAAAATTAAAAATAATTGGAAAAGTAAATTGTGTCGTTAAAAACTTTAGTAAAGATATTAAAATTGAATATTTTGTGGTAAACAATGAATCTTTTGGGTAATCTATGGTGTTAGGTAGAGACTTTTTAAACTTAAGTGATAATAAATTAGTCGAAGTCAAATATGCATTGAGCAACAGCGAAAATAGTAAACCAATAGTAGCGTATATTAATAATGAAAAATATAAAGAAATAAAGTGCGAAAATAAAATAGACAATGTAGAGTCAAATGAAAATAGTGAAAAAGTAGTGACAAATGAAAATAGAGAAAAAGTAGTGACAAATTAAAATAGAGAAAAAGTAGTGACAAATGAAAATAGAGCAAAAGTAGTGACAATTGAAAATAGAGAAAAAGTAGTGACCAATGAAAATAAAAAAGAAGTAGCGATCAATGAAAATAAGAACAATAAAGTAGTGGTCAATGAAAAAATGAGTAAACAAGTAGAAAACAATGTAGATAAAATAATTATCATTAAAAGCCGAGAAGACAATGTAGAAAAATCCGACCAAATAAAATACAAAGTAGAGCGTAAAGAAAAATTAAAAGACAAAGCAAGTATTACTGAGAATGGAAAAAAGAATGAAGTTAAAAACGATGAAAATAAAAGACAAGGACAAAAAATTGTACGAAAAATAGCTAACGAAGCAACTAAATATGATTACAATTACAGCACAGAATTTAACAATGATTCCGAATCACAAATATTGTCAATTGACACAGCTTGCACAGACAAAGAAACTTATAAAGTAGGAGAGGAAATCAATGCAATGAACTTAGAAAAATTTGAAAAGACCGGTTGAACCAAACTTAAAAACATGCATGCAAATATTAATAGGAAGCAAAAAACCTTTTCGATGTTCTTCCCGAAGATTGTCACATGAAAAAAAATTAAAAGTACAGAAAATACTAGATGAAAACATAGCTTGTGGATACATACGACCAAGCAAATCAGAGTATACGTCGCCAATAGTACTAACTAAGAAAAAGACAGGTGAATTAAGAATGTGTATAGACTATCGTCGTTTAAACAAAATCACCCTAAAAGACAACTATTCCTATTCCGTTAATAGTCGATTTATTGGAAAGGCAAGTAAATTAAAATCTTTTTTCAAAGTTAGACTTAAACAAGTAGAAACGTTGCAGTCGGTCGCAAACGACTGCGGTGTACTCGATACCAGTAATAAAACCGAAAAAAAAGTTAGTAGAATATGGTGGAAGGGGGGCCGGGGGTGGTATGGGTGGGGGGCGGCATCCAAGTTTTTTGGGTTTCTTCATCATCAATCTTGACACCAAATTTGGTGGCTTTAGCTCAAAAGCTGTGGAAAATATAGGCGTTTTTGATTTCAAAATGCATGGGGCAAGGGAATGGGAGGGCGTGGCTCCAAAATTTTTTTGATGCAGTTTTTTTGGTTGTCATTAACAGTTATCTTCCTACTAATTTTGGTGACTCTAGCTCAAACACTTTAGAATATACACCTATTACGGCGGTTGGGGGCGGCTAGGGCAGTATGGATGGGCGTGGCATACAAAGTTCTTAAGCACCTATCTTGGCACTAAATTTGGTGGCTCTAGCTCAAAAACTGTGGAAGATATAGGCATATATATTTTTCAACTGCGTTGATTCTTGGGGCGGAACGGGTGGGCGTGGCTCCAAAACTGATGCAATTTTTTGGGGGTCGTAACCAATTATCTTCCTACTAAATTTGGTGGCTATAGCTCATACACTATGGAAGATACACGCATTACCGTTTTTAGCGAAGCGCGGTTGGGGGCGGCTAGGGCAGCATAAATGGGCGTGGCATCCAAAGTTTTTATGAATTTGGGTGAGGGTCGTCAACACCTATCTTGGCAACAAATTTTTCTGGCTCTAGCTCAAAAACTGTAGAAAATATAGGCATGTTTGGTTTTAAACTGCGGGGGGCTGGGGGCGGAATGGGTGGGCGTGGCTCCAAAATTTTTGATGCAGTTTTTTGGAAGTTGTTAGTAGCTATCTTCTCCTAAAATTTGGTAGTTCTAGCTATAAGGGCTTATGAAATAGGTGGTTTTATCGATTTTGAGATGTCGAATTTATCGATTTGCCAGCTCCCCAGTTATCGTAGAACCCCAATCTTGACACTTTAACTTACTATGCAAAGTTTCACGTCTCTAGCTTGAAGGGTGAGGAAAAAAGTTGCGTTCATACAGGACATTGCACAAACCTGATATACTCGATACCGAAGGTAAAGGGAAAGTATACTCTTTACCTTCGGTATCGAGTATAAAAACGGGTTTCACCATGTATTTATGGATGAAGAGTCAGTAAAGTATACAACTTTCACTACTCCTCTGGGTTAGTTCGAGTATCTCAGAATGCCATTCGGATTAACGAATGCACTTTCTACTTTTTAAAGATATATCAATGAGATATTTTCAGATATGGCTAGAATAGGAAAAGTAGTGATATATTTAGATGATATATTGATTGCTTCCGAGAGTTTGTATGAGCATTTCGACATTTTAAAAGTTTTTAAACGATTGGTAGATAAAAAATTTGAGCTAAGGCTAGACAAATGAGAATTTTTAAAATCATCTGTCGATTATTTGGGTTACTTAGTTTCGAAAAATGGTATAAAAGCAAACGAAGCAGGTTTAGAAGCTATAAGATCTTTTCCAGCGGCCACAAAAACACACGAAGTACAACGTTTTATAGGACTGTGTTCGTATTTCTGAAGATTCATTCAATATTTTTTATTGATAGCAAAGCCACTATATGATGTAACAAAGAAAGATAGAGTATTCCAATCCAAATAAGAAGAGTTAAATGCTTTCAATTTACTTAAAAACAAGTTAATAGAAGCTCCAATATTAGCAATATATGACCCAAGAGATGAAACGGAATTGCACATAGGTCAGGAAAGCGTATGCAACACGTTGATGCATTAAGCCAAAGTAATACTATATTAATAATTGAAACAAATACGCTCGAAAGAAATTTTATTATTTGCCAAGGAAAAGATAAAAAAGGTAAAAGATATGCTATCAGAACAGGAAAACGAATACTATGAAATGCGAAATGGGGTTGTTTATACGAAAAAGGAAAATAGGATATTGTTTTATGTTCCAGAATCAATGAAAGACAATGTTATATACGTATATCATGACGAAATGGGACATGTAGGTATAGACAAAGTAGTAGATCTAATTCTCAAAAGCTATTGGTTCCCAAAGATACGAAAAAAGTTGATAAACACTTTAAAAATTGCTTAAAATTTATTGCTTATTCGAACAAATTGGGTAAAACTGAAAGTTCTCTACACCAATCCCAAAAGGTATTTATCCATTCGAAGTTATACATATTGATAACTATGGCCCAATTAACAGCAAAGACTCAAAAAATAAAAATATTCTAGTAATAATAGATGGTTGTACAAAGTATGTAAGATTATAGCCAACAAAGACGACGAGCTCAAAAGAGTCGATTGACGCATTGCGTGATTACTTTAGATCTTACAGTAGGCCCAAAATTATAATATCAGGTATGGGAAGCTGCTTTACATCAAAAGAATTTTAAACATTTGTTGAAGAAACAAATTTTAGACATTGTAAAGTCGTTAGTGGATCCGATGCTCCTCTAAGTAGCCGTCACTCAACCTTTTCCAATCCAACTCTACTTTTCAAGCATGTCAAGCAAAAGAAAACTTCCAAGAAGCATTTATATTTAATTTTACTTTTACTTTTGCACTTTTAAAATGTAAACAGATTTGCCATTCACAAAATACGTTGAACAGCTGTTCAAGAAAGATATCACGGCAGGGCTGTCAAGCAACATTAGTTACTTGCCGGACAAAATGTTAAATATTTATTTTGTATAAGAATTACAAGAGATAAGACCTTACATATTTGTATTTTACCATTTGAACCTTGAAAAAAATTACAAAGATAGCAAATACATTTTAGGAAATTTTTATTTTTAAAAGGTAGCAGCTCTTTTTGGCCATTTTCGTTTAACGTATTTGCTCCGAAAATTTTACCAAAAAAGGAAATCTCCCTGATTTCTGGCACACCTACGGTTTTGTTTTAGACATTTAAAAACCTGCTGGATCCAAAATCTCTAGAGATTTCTGGCGAACCCCTGATAGTGAAAATACAACAAGAATGCTTTTAACATTAGTATCCATATGATAACTTTAAACAGTAAATTTTTTTGAAACAAGTAAGTATTGTTTAGAACACTGCCGACTGCGCTATACTTTAATACCTGCATTAAAACAGGTTCGCCTAGTGGTTTGATACACAATGTCGAGCAGATCGGCTGCTTATGTCAAACAACTAAATTTGATAGCTTAAGATTAAAAACTGAAAAACATTTTAAATGGCGGCTGCGGGCAGAAGGAGTGGTGCAGTTTACTGGGGAGACTATCACCTGTCTTGGCAACAGACTTGGTGGCTCTTGATTTAAATATATATATATGGAATAAATAAGTGGTTTCGATTTCAAAATGCGATTGGGGGGGCTGGGTTGTGAAATAGGTTGGGATAGCATCGGAAGCTATCTGCTTACCAAATTTGGTAACACTCGCTGTAGGGGAAATATGTAAATGTGTCGCGTTCCTACATCCCCAATAGGCGTAGAAACCCAATATTGACACTTAATCTGCCCCGCCCTTTGAAAAGGATATTTGCAAAGTTTCAAGTCTCTTCCTTTGGTATCAGAGCATCAAAAGTGTTACAAGTTGATGTGGCGAGCTTTGAAAAGCGCCATTGGTCCAGTTGGTGCCTGTATTTGGGTGTGTAATGTGTTTATGACAAGGGTTTTCGTGCTATATTCGTATGTGCCGCGTAATGACAAGGATGTCGATGAGTATAATGACAACATCAATGCTGCTGTTGATGATGGCAAAAAGTGAATAGTGGGAATGGCAGCCAAGAAATCAGGCAGACAAAGGGTAGAGGCTAAAGTAGAGAACTGTCTCTATGAACGGGAAGCAGTTGGGTAGCTTGTCACACGGCGCTAGCTTAAAGTGCTTGTTAGGCGCTTTTCTTGTTGTCACCGTTTTGATACTGCTGTTGTTGCTATTGCTGCTGCTGGTGATTGTTTGATTGAGCTGCCAGCGTAAACACTTTGTTGAATGACACGCGCGACTGTTCTCACTCACGCACGCATGGGAAAATATCTGGGTCCTTATTCCTGCTAGAACCTGAATTTGCATTCTATCAGGTCGTATCTTTATCATCGATGGGCCATTGTTATTATTGTTGTTGCTTCACAGTTTACTTTCAGGTTGATACATTTTTGTATATTTTTTAATTTTTGATTATGGTTACATCTTTGATTGATTGTGAATGTTTATGTGCTTTGCAGGTTTCCCTTCGTTTGCTTAGTTTATGCGTTAATGGGTAAATGGGTAAAATGAAATTAAAGGCAATGTGCGAATATAAATTATATATATTCCTGATCACATCAGCTGAGTCGATTAAGTCATTTTGTCTTTCAACAATAAATTTCAATGAGTGTTTAATTTTATTTATGTAAACAAAACGTAGTATTTCATATTCATATCAAGCTATGACAACATACAATTCTTATTCTTATTTTTGTTTTGGGTCGATGCAGTTGCTGGACTCTTTGTGATCTGTTAGTGCTACCTACAAAGATGTTGTCTGCTCTATATCATTACCGCCCTCACGACGTTCTGTATGAGCTTCACTACACGTACAGTACGAAACACTGCTTTCACTGTTATCATGCTGGTCGTTTCCATGTAATGTTGACATAGCGACGCTCCTTGCGCATGTTGGACAGCTGTGAATAATGTGACTTAGTGCTGACAAAATTTGTATCAGTGAAAATAAGCGGACTTACCTACTAACGTTACCCCCAGCTGTCGGATAAATCTTGCTTAACAAGCACATCAAGCGATGGGCGACAAAAAGGGCTGGCAGTAAGAGAAGCCCGCCAAATAGCATACCAAGCGCTAAACCATTCTTGAATCATAAAACAATAAAAAATCAGTACAAACAATCAAAATCGTTGTAGTTGGGCGCAACCGAATGTGAAATATTCTGATATAGAGTTTAAAAGTATGTGGAAAATAGTAAGTTTGCTGGTTTGGCGGTGGGAGATGTGGGAATGAGATTAAAAAATGGTGGTCGTTTTGAGTAGGTTATTTATTTATTTTCAACTATGAACAGCCGACTTAACATTAAAATTATTTCATTATAAAACTAGCTGAATAATTAATTCACAATTAAAAAATATGTATTGCGTTTAGATAATCAACTAAAATAAATTTGAAAAGTTTACTTAAACACTGGAAATTTAACACGAAATTTAGTGGTTTAACATTTGTTGGGTGATTGCGAAATATATAGAAATGTCCAGTCAGACCAGCGTTAAGTTATAAGTTAATAGTTTCGATTATATAAAGAAAAAAGGATCGATCATTTAAGAACTAGAATTGACGCCTCAAAGATGACAACGGAATAGCGCTTGTTATAGTCAGAGTTCATGGTTCATGAGTTCAATAGTTGCTCAAGCAACGATCAAGGTTCAGGGTTCAAAAGTTCCGGAAAGTTCTAATTGAGATAGTTAATTTTATTTGACTCAAAAGAGCTGATGAGTTGAATTGAATAAACAATACTCTTTGCATAATTATAAGGATTAACGGGTAGTGAAGAATAATTTAAAGGAGTCATTGAATACGGGGGTAAGTCAACTCGGGGAACTTCATTCCGTGGTATCCAAACTTTAGATTTTTGGCGAAAAGAACATTTTTAGTAACTGTGGAAATGTGGGAAATATGTCAGATTAATCAAATTGCCCCGCGAGGTTTCTTGGCTTCTTCGACACTTTGAGTGACGCAAACATGGACAAAGATATTTGCAAAGCTTCAGTACTCTAGGACAAGGGGTGTTCAAGAAACCTCGCCAAGCAGATAGACAGACAGACGGCCGGAAGCACAAACGCAATATTATCTTTACCTTCGGTATTAAAAGCTAGGTGCTACTGATTAAGACAACATTCAAAACTTGTATAAACTTACCAAGGGATCAACTATGCGATAACATATTGTATCAGTAGTAGAGGAATAAATTCTAGTAATCGGTTCACAGTTTCCGATATTTTTACTTTCGTTCTTGATCATTTTTATGTAATCCTTAAATTGATCTTCCAAATGTTCAGGGATTTTACTTCGAAGAGTTACAGCAGCGGTTAAAGCACTTTCTCGAGCATCCCCTTCGTTTTTTGCAATAGACTTATACAAAATTTTCATTGATTTGCTGAATGGTTTTCTTTCGTACAATATGTAATCATCAATTTGTAAAATATTCTTTTTAATTTTCGTAATCAAGTCTATGACTTTAAAATAAAACTCATCTAGTTTTTGTAGGGTAAGGATATTATCATATAGGGAGATTCTAGCCCACTCATAAATTCCATACTGAGTCCAAAGGCTCGAGCGTAAGTCCCTCAATTGAGCGATCATATATGGTAGTGGAACAGGCGTCACATTGGTGCACAAATAGTCCGTGTATTCGATGCCTGTATAATCATCGAAATCCGTATCAAAGATTTCTTTGAGAACATTAGGAGGGTACATTTTATCATATTCTATACAACGTTGGTATTGAAATTCAAACTCGTCTCTAAAGTAATCATTTGACATTTTGATTGGGCCTATAAATTTTTTTTTTAAAAGGCTATCAATTTTGTATACCCCGATATCTTTGAGTAGTTCAATGATTGTCTGGTTGGCTCTACACTGCCTAACAATAGTTGACGCTCGCACATGAGGCAATTCTGGTTCCAATTGAGAATCGCTTTTTGATTGTAAGCCCAACAGAGAGAAGCTTTTGTGTTGAAATTCACTGAAATCTAATTCGGCATTCAGTTGTGTCAACGCGCTCCCTTGATGATTCCTAAGCGGTGCACAAACACCCATGTACGCTATAAGGCCCAACACAAAGTAGAATAGCCCAGCTAAGATTATAAAGGAGAACACGCTAAACATAAGTATTATACCCCTGAAAATAATAAGTATTTAGTAACAATGCAGTGCAAAAAGCAATTTCCGATACGCCTTGAGGTTTATAGGATCTTGGACTTACAGAAGCAAGCACTGGGCTCCTAAATTGTTGCTACATAAGCCATCTTGATAACTATGCCTACGCCGACAACAGCATCCACATACAAGACCAACGCCTAAGACCAATATAACCTGAAATTCAATATCAATTTAGGATAACTAATGGGGTTTGTAAATAAAAATGCTTACAATTAAAAGAAGGCTACCGACAACGGAATTTATTATAAGGCGATGGGTACTATACTTTTCATAGATATCGTCAAGCGATCCGCTCGATGTCAATGTCTTCGCATGCAGCTCACTGACCACCCGATCAATAATGTCACGGAGGATGTCAGACTGTATACGAAAATATTCTTTTCCCTTCTCAACATACTCAATCAAAGGTTGCTTTATCTTCCGCACACCATACCTATAATTACGTTGTATAACATACTCAAAACAACTTTTTACATCATCATAATAGTGATGAGAATATACTTCTTCAATGGCATTAGCATACTCTTCGGAGTCAGGTAGCTGTAACATAGCGCAAAGGTATAATGAAAAATACTAAGTATGATTTATATTGACTCTCACCATGTCAAAGTGAAGACATTTGGAGCTATCAAGATTGCTCACATCCGTTTCTTGTAGGAACCGAAGACATTCTATATTGCCGCAGAGTACAGTACAAGTGTAAATTATATCACGTTTGACTGCACGCAGGTCTAGAAAGCGTAAAGAACACTAGGATGTAGTAAGTAAGAAGGCTTTAGTCGGGAGAGGCCGACCAGAAGATACCCTGAACCCAGCTGCAAAAAATATTTAACTCCTTGCGCACTAAAAGTATGCTGAGCTATTAAAAATAATGATTTTTCTAAACAAATCTAAAAACTCACTTAATTTCAATCGATTCAATTCGATATCTCCGGTGTTTCTTAACCTATTTGAGAAATTCGATTTCATGTGTATATCGGAAACCAGAGTTGTTATCGATAATTTAAACTTGTTTCGCTTATGGCATAGGAGAACTTATATTCGAAAACCGAAGTCTCTATCCTTTGTAGTCTCTGAGATCGATAAGTTCATAAAGGCGGGCAGACGGACGGGCCAACGGACATGGCTATATCGACTCGGATGTTGATTCTGATCAAGAATATATATACTTTATGGAGTCTTCATTGCTTGCTATTGCCAGTTACATACTTTTACACAAAACCTATTTACCCATTTAATGAGTTCAGGGTATAAAAATTAGTTAGGAATTATTAAGAGTTTTTACCGTCACGCAATTGTCCGCCATAGAATATTAACTCTTTATGCATAACTTCCACTTCTCTCATTAGTCTCACTGATTCCTCCAATTTATCAAACACGCGTGTCATATTTTTCTCCTCAGTATCCGTTACATATGTTTGATAAAACATATACCTATTTAAATCTGTGAAAAAAAACGGTGATGAAGTTAGCAATTTCAATAGAATAAACAGCATACTTTGAATGATATCATTAAGATGAATAATCAACTCTTCACAGTTGTTTTTAAACAAATGATGAATGTGATCCGATACTTCCTTCAGGTACGAGCAAAAAGTGAGATCTCTGCTAAGTAAGACATTGCCTGTTTCCCCAAGACCACGATTCAAACTTTTACTGTTTTGAAAAACCATTACGGCACCAAATCTATGATTATAGTAGAATAAGGTCATATTCCATTGCATGCTAGTTATTCACTGGACCTACAGTATGCCTATAAGAAGCACTGCGAGAATAAAACCGTAACAGCAGCGTTTGCGAGCGTCCTTGTAAAAATCGCACGGTGGACATCCTTTTGAGCATCGATAGGTTTTAAAGCAACAATAACAGACACTATGGAAATTCAAAAGGATTTGCAGTAAAACAGTATTTTAAATATAACAAACACAACCCGATGGGTTATACTTACGCTATAAAGGGGATGATAATTATGAGGAAGAGCATAAGAATAACATATAAAAGGAATACCCAATAATGCGCCAAAAGATCTTTCCAGTCATGCTGTTCAGTCTTAGGGCCAAGGTGAAGAACATTCGATCCCTCTTTATATGCAACGTAACCTTAAATGATAATGTGTCGATTTAGTATGTTATACTCAGAAAAAAAAGTATTACAAATCAGCATATTCATTTTAGCACTTAATATGAATATGCTCAGCTTGACATGTGCACATGTTAAATCAATTATTGATGCACAGAAATATTATATTCAAATATAAATCCTACTGAAAGTCAATATGAAATTAAATATTTAAGCATTTCGGGTACATTTTTGTGTGTACATCAATCCAAAATGTGATGTTGCTCACCAGGGGGAAGTCCTGAATCATCTGTTATAAGGGTATCGTATACGAAACTTGATATTTTGGACAAGAAATCTACTGAAGTCGTGGTGTAGTTTGTCTCCTTTGAATAAATTTTACCTGGTTTGAACTTGGTGTATGTTGTATATGGGTATATTTCAGCTGCTTCCTTGTTTCTAGTGTTTACTGCATAAGTCGATCTTATGAAAAAGTATAAGATTAATGTTAATAAGGATGCAATTTGGCGCTGCCGTTTTTTCGTCCAGCTTCTTTTGTATGACATCGTTTTTGAGCTGTGAGGTTCGGTTAAACCTGCTTAGCTGTAATAGGAGTATATTCTGTGTTTGTAATAAGTTAGGTCAACGTTTATGTAATTATTTATTTAAATGTTGATTACTTTCCTCGGCCGAAATCAAAGAACTTAATACGATGTTATTTCCTTTTGATATAAAAATCAAATAACACAGAAATAAAGTTTTTAAAATTTGACAAACACTTCTCAGACAGCTGCAATACAATTAATTTCACAACGGTTTCGTGCTGTCTACAAAAGTTAGGCTTGGAACTAGAAGTATTTGCTATTTCTGTCACTACAAAATTCATAATCTTATTTAAGTAGCAATAAGCCCCCAACAAATGTGACCAATATATGTTTTATTTAGATAAGATATTTTCAATTGTCAAGGAAATATTAAAAGCATAAGAACTTGCAACTAAAAAATATAATTTATTTCTTAACGTTAACATAAGTTCCGTGTGTTCAAACTTACATTGTCTTTTTTTTGTACATCACTTGAATCGTTCCGTTCGGTTTGCATGGTAAAGAACATTGCGGTTGAGACTGCATCTATACATAGAATCTTAAGCTGCCAGCATCAGGTTAAAACTATATTTTCTTGCAATGTTTATTCTGAAACTGACGAAAGGCCAAACAGCCGCAGTGCGACAACGTTGCGTATGAGTAAAATGCTGTAAAGATGCTGGCAATTAGAAGCAGCAACGAGCAGAATGATGTCGGTATTGATCTTAACTTCACGATTATCTTACAAAAATAATTGAAAGCAACAACACTCCAACGGAGTAGTCATTCATTTTTGTTTATTTCATTACCATTATTTAGTCCACACCTCAGTTTGATTTTGTTTATTGTTAATTTATATGTGCATTTTTATATGTTCTCAAAAATGCACTTTGACTATCCAAATGCCATGAATGGTGTTCATTTCATTTGGCTTCACTGACTGCTGAAAAACTTATAAATCGATTCACGTTTTTGAAGAGGCCAAAAATCCAAAAAATTATTCTTTCTTAAGTCTTCTCGGATGCTATCAATGCAATAAGGCATATTCTTTAAAAAAGTTTTTTTGTTCAGCTATATTAATGCTGATATATTAATATAAGCTCTCAAATTTAGTTGTTTGGCTAAAGCAGCCGATCTGCTCGACATTGTGTATCAAACCACTAGGCGAACCTGTTTTAATGCAGGTATTAAAGTATACCGCAGTCGGCAGTGTTCTAAACAATACTTACTTGTTTCAAAAAAATGTACTGTTTAATGATATCATATGGATATTAATGTAAAAATCATTCCTGTTGTATTTTCGCTATATGTTGTTTACAATGTCAGGCAGGAATCAAAAGAACAGAAGGCCCATTAACAGATAAACTTTTTCATTGCATTGAATGCATCCGAGAATCCTGTTCAAAAACGTGAAACGATTTATAAGTTTTTCAGCAGTCAGTGAAGCCAAATGAAATGAACACCATTCATGGCATTTGGATAGTCAAAGTGCATTTTTGAGAACATATAAAAATGCACATATAAATTAACAATAAACAAAATCAAACTGAGGTGTGGACTAAATAATGGTAATGAAATAAACAAAAATGAATGACTACTCCGTTGGAGTGTTGTCGCTTTCAATTATTTTTGTAAGATAATCGTGAAGTTAAGATCAATACCGACATCATTCTGCTCGTTGCTGCTTCTAATTGCCAGCATCTTTACAGCATTTTACTCATACGCAACGTTGTCGCACTGCGTCTGTTTGGCCTTTCGTCAGATTCAGAATAAACATTGCAAGAAAATATAGTTTTAACCTGATGCTGGCAGCTTAAGATTCTATGTATAGATGCAGTCTCAACCGCAATGTTCTTTACCATGCAAACCGAACGGAACGATTCAAGTGATGTACAAAAAAAAAGACAATGTAAGTTTGAACACACGGGAGATGTGTTAACATTCAGAAATAAATTATTTTTTGTTAGTTGCAAGTTCTTATGCTTTCAATATTTATTTATTTATTTATTTACTGTCAGCTATGAGCAGCTGACATGAAAATAAAATTAATTTAAAATAATTATAATAAAAATAATTAAGTTTAAGATAAGATTTAAAATTATATGTATTTCTGAAAGTAAATTAAGGTTGAAAAAATTATAAAGTTAACGTTAAAGCTCTGGGAAATTCAACAAGAACATAAGTGGCCCAACATTTGTTGCGTGGATTGGGAAAAACCCAGAAAAACCCAATCAGACCAGTGATAGATTAGTGATTAGTTGTTACGATAAGATAAGGCAGAAAGGATAGATCGTTTTAGTACTGGAGTCGAGGTCTCCAGAGAGACAAGAGAATAAAGCTTGTTGTAGTCAGAACATAATACACGAAATGGTTCATGAACTAAATAGTTGCTCGAGCAACGATCGAGGCTGAGGGGTAAAAAGTTACGTGTGGATCTAATGGGAACATTTAATTTTATTCGACTTAGAAGAACTGATGAGTCGATTTCTCCATTAAGTAGATTAGTGATAAATACTGCATGCATAATTCTACGGTTCAACAGGGAAGGAAGATTAATTAAAAGAAGTCTACTTGAATAGGGGGGTCGGTCTATTCCAGGAACCCAGTTAAAACATCTGAGCGCAAACAGAAGAAATTTCCTCTGCACAGATTCAATTCTATCCTGGTGAATCCCGTATTGCGGGGACCACACACAAGATCCATACTCCAGGATGGGACGTACTAGGGATGTATATAGCGTTTTGGTGGTGTAGGGATCATCAAACTCTTTTGACCACCTCTTGATGAACTCAAGAACGTTAATGTCCTTATTGACCATCGAAGATACGTGAGAATCAAATTTTAATTTGCTATCAAGAATGATGCCTAAATCTTTAATTTTAAAAACGCGGACAAGTGGTGAAGCATCAAGCACGTAGTGAGCAGTATGAGGGGTACCTCTACAAAAAGTCATGATTTTACATTTTGAACAATTTAAATTAAGTAAGTTATAACGGCACCAAGTCGACAGTGCTCCCAAGTCCGACTGTAGTAAGTTACTATGAGAAGCATTATTATAGGTGAAACATAGCTTTACATCGTCAGCAAACATAAAAACACGAGAATTAGTAATAACTGCAGGAAGATCGTTAATAAAGAGATTAAATACCAATGTGGTTTATTTTCACTTAATGGCACAGTGAGGGGAACACAGTTATCCAAGTGCGAATTCAAAATCCTGTAAAAAATGACAATGGCAGTTTCTATATCACTACAAGAATACAGTTGAGACCAGTTAGTATGTTGAAGCAAATCATTTAATTTAGTAAAGTCAGTTTTACGACAATTGACAATTGAAAATATCTTATCTAAATAAAACATATATTGGTCACATTTGTTGGGGCCTTATTGCTACTTAAATGAGATTATGAATTTTGGAGTGACAGAAATAGCATATACTTCTAGTTCCAAGCCTAACTTTTGTAGACAGCACGAAACCGTTGTGAAATTAATTGTATTCAAGCTGTCTGAGAACTGTTTGTCAAATTTTTAAAACTTTATTTCTGTGCTATTTGATTTTTATATCAAAAAGAAATAACATCGTATTAAGTTCTTTGATTTCGGCCGAGGAAAGTAATCAACATTTAAATAAATAATAATATAAACGTTGACCTAACTTATTACAAACACAGAATATACTTCTATTACAGCTAAGCAGGTTTAACCGAACCTCGCAGCTCAAAAACGATGTCATACAAAAGAAGCTGGACGAAAAAACGGCAGCGCCAAATTGCATCCTTATTAACATTAATCTTATACTTTTTCATAAGATCGACTTATGCTGCAGTCACTAGAAACAAGGAAGCAGCTGAAATATACCCATATACAACATACACCAAGTTCAAACCAGGTAAAATTTATTCAAAGGAGACCAACTACCCCACGACTGCAGTAGATTTCTTATCCAAAATATCAAGTTTCGTATACCATACCCTTATAACAGATGATTCAGGACTTCCCCCTGGTGAGCAACATCACATTTTGGATTGATGTACACACAAAAATGTACCCGAAATGCTTAAATATTTAATTTCATATTGACTTTCAGTATGATTTATATTTGAATATAATATTTCTGTGCATCAATAATTGATTTAACATGTGCACATGTCAAGCTGAGCATATTCATATTAAGTGCTAAAATGAATATGCTGATTTGTAATACTTTTTTTTCTGAGTATAACATACTAAATCGACACATTATCATTTAAGGTTACGTTGCATATAAAGTGGGATCGAATGTTCTTCACCTTGGCCCTAAGACTGAAAAGCATGACTGGAGAGATCTTTTGGCGCATTATTGGGTATTCCTTTTATATGTTATTCTTATGCTCTTCCTCATAATTATCATCCCCTTTATAGCGTAAGTATAAACCATCGGGTTTGTTGTGTCACTTATGTTATATTTAAAATACTTTTTTACTGCAAAACCTTTTGAATTTCCATAGTGTCTGTTATTTTTGCTTTAAAACCTATCGATGCTCAAAAGGATGTTCACCGTGCGATCTTTACAAGGACGCTCGCAAACGCTGCTGTTACGGTTTTATTCTCGCAGTGCTTCTTATAGGCATACTGTAGGTCCAGTGAATAACTAGCATGCAATGGAATATGACCTTATTCTACTGTAATCATAGATTTGGTGCCGTAATGGTTTTTCAAAACAGTAAAAGGTTGAATCGTGGTCTTAAAGAAACAGGCAATGTCTTACTTAGCAGAGATCTCACTTTTTGCTCGTACCTGAAGGAAGTATCGGATCACATTCAACACTTGTTTAAAAACAACTGTGAAGAGTTGATTGAACATCTTACTAATGTCATTCGCGGTATGCAGTTTATTCAATTTAAATTGTTAACTTCATAACTGTTTTTTTTTTCTCACAGATTTACATAAGTATATGTATGTTAAAACTTATGTGTATGATACTAAGGAGAAAAATATGACACGCGTATTTGATAAATTTAATGAATCAGTGAGACTAATGAAAGAAGTGGAAGTTATGCATAAAGAGTTAATATTCTATGGCGGACAATTGCGCGACGGTAAAAACTCTTAATAATTCCTAACTAATTTTTATACCCTGATCTCATTAAATGGGTAAATAGGTTTTGTGTAAAAGTATGTAACTGGCAATAGCAAGCAATGAAGACTCCATAAAGTATATATATTCTTGATCAGAATCAACAGCCGAGTCGATATAGCCATGTCCATCTGTCAGTCCGTTGTCCGTGTGTATGAAGTTCATACTATGAACGCATCGATCTCAGAGACTACAAAGGATAGAGACTTCGGTTTTCGAATATAAGTTCTCCTACGTAGTACCATAAGCAGAACAAGTTTAAATTATCGATAACAACTCTGGTTTCTCAAAATTTCGTCCACATCGGTTAAGAAACACCGAAGATATCGAATTGAATCGATTGAAGTTAACTCCGTTTTTAGTTTTGTTTTGAAAAATCATTATTTTTAATAGCTTAGCATACTTTTAGGGCGCAAGGAGTTATATATTTATTGCAGCTGGGTTCAGGGTATCTTCAGGGAGAGCCCGACTAGAGCCTTCTTATTTGTTTTACTCACATCCTAGTGTTCTTTACGCTTTCTAGGCCTGCGTGCCGTCAAACGTGATATAATTTACACTTGTACTGTACTCTGCGGCAATATAGAATGTCTTCGGTTCCTACAACAAACGGATGTGAGCCATCTTGATAGCTCCAAATGTCTTCACTTTGACATGGTGGGAGTCAATATAAATAATACTTCGAATTTTGTATAAAACCTTTTCGCTATGTTACAGCTACCTGACTCCAAAAAGTGGGCTGAGGCCATGGAAGAGGTAAATGCTGTGGATTATTATTCAAAAATTAGAGGGTGTTGTCGCTATGTGATGAACACTCGGTTTCAGCAAGGTACGGAGAAGATAATGGAACCTTTGATTCAAATTGTAGAAAAGGGAAAAGAATATTTTCGTATACAGTCTGACATCCTCCGTGACATTATTGATCGGGTGGTCAGTGAGCTGCATGCGAAGACATTGACATCGAGCGGATCGCTTGACGATATCTATGAAAAGTATAGTACCCATCGCCTTATTATAAATTCCGTTGTCGGTAGCCTTCTTTTAATTGTAAGCATTTTTATTTACAAACCCCATTAGTTATCCTAAATTGATATTGAATTTCAGGTTATATTGGTCTTAGGCGTTGGTCTTGTATGTGGATGCTGTTGTCGGCGTAGGCATAGTTATCAAGATGGCTTATGTAGCAACAATTTAGGAGCCCAGTGCTTGCTTCTGTAATTCCAAGATCCTATAAACCTCAAGGCGTATCGGAAATTGCTTTTTGCACTGCATTGTTACTAAATACTTTTTTTTTTCAGGGGTATAATACTTATGTTTAGCGTGTTTTCTTTCATAATCTTAGCTGGGCTATTATATTTGGTGTTGGGCCTTATAACGTACATGGGTGTTTGTGCACCGCTTAGGAATCATCAAGAGAGCGCGTTGACACAACTGAATGCCGAATTAGATTTCAGTGAATTTCAATATAAAAACTTCTCTCTGTTGGGCTTACTATCAAAAAGCGATTCTCAATTGGAACCAGAATTGCCTCATGTGCGAGCGTCAACTATTGTTAGGCAGTGTAGAGCCAACCAGACAATCATTGAACTACTCAAAGATATCGGGGTATACGATATCGATAGCCTTTTGAAAAAAAAATATATAGGCCCCATCACAATGCCAAAAAACTATTTTGTAGACGATGAAACCTTTTATGAGCTTCGTTGTATACACAAAAAAAATAATTTGATATATATCATTGACACGAAATTGTCTCTTTATAAAGGCAAAGACTATACGGACTATTTGTGCACCAATGTGACGCCTGTTCCACTACCATATATGATCGCTCAATTGAGGGACTTACGCTCGAGCCTTTGGACTCAGTATGGATTTTATGAGTGGGCTAGAATCTCCCTATATGATAATATCCTTACCCTACAAAAATACCAAGATGAGTTTTATTTCAAAGTCATAGACTTGATTACGAAAATTAAAAAGAATATTATACAAATTGATGATTATATATTGTACAAAAGAAAACCATTCAGCGAATCAATGAAAATTTTCTATGATTCCATTGTAGAAAAGGAAACTACAGCTCGGGATACGGCTGTAACCGCTGTTCTAAGACTTCGAAGTCAAATCCCTGAACATTTGGATGATCAATTTAAGGATTACATAAAAATGATCAAGAACAAAAGTAAAAATGTCGGAAATTGTGAACCGATTACTAGAACTTATTTCTCTTCTACTGATAGAATATGTTATCGCATAGTTGATCCCTTGGTAAGTTTATACAAGTTTTGAATGTTGTCTTAATCAGTAGCACCTAGCTTTTAATACCGAAGGTAAAGATAATATTGCGTTTGTGCTTCCGGCCGTCTGTCTGTTCGTCTATCTGCTTGTCGAGGTTTCTTGAACACCCGTTATACTAAAGTACTGAAGCTTTGCAAATATATTTGTCCATGTTTGCGCCACACAAAGTGTCGAAGAAGCCAAGAAACCTCGCGGTGCAATTCGATTAATCTGATAATATTTCCCACATTTCCACAGTTACTAAAAATGTTCTTTTCGCCAAAAATCTGCATCTAAAGTTTGGATACCACGGAACGAAGTTCCCCGAGTTGACTTACCCCCGTATTCAATGACTCCTTTAAATTATTCTTCACTACCCGTTAAACCTTATAATTATGCAAAGAGTATTGTTTATTCAATTCAACTCATCAGCTCTTTTGAGTCAAATAAAATTAACTATCTCAATTAGAACTTTCCGGAACTTTTGAACCCTGAACCTTGATCGTTGCTTGAGCAACTATTGAACTCATGAACCATGAACTCTGACTATAACAAGCGCTATTCCGTTGTCATCTTTGAGACGTCAATTCTAGTTCTTAAATGATCGATCCTTTTTTATACTCGATACCAAAGGAAAAGAATATATTGGGTTTGTGCAATGTCCGTCATGGTGTCTGTCCGTCTGTCCATCAGTATGAACGCAACTTTTTTCCACACCCTTAAAGCTAGAGACTTTAAACTTTGCAAATCGCTTTATCTATGGCATAGTAAATTAAAGTGTTAAGATTGGAGTTCTACGATGACTAGGAGGCTGGCAAATCGATAAACTCGATAACGCAAAATCGATAAATGCAGCTATTTCGCAAGCCCCTACAGCTAGAACTACAAAATTTGGGGAGAAAATAGCTACTAACAATCCCCAAAAAACTGCATCAAAAATTTTGGAGCCACGCCCACCCATACCGCCCCCAGCCCCCCCCGCAGTTTAACCACTAAAAATGCCCATATCTACTACAGTTTTTGAGCTAGACCCTCCAAATTTGGTACCAAGATAGGCGGTAACGATCTCGAACCCAATTCATAAAAACTTTGGATGCCACGCCCATCTATACTGCCCTATCCGCCCTCAACCACCCCAACGCTTCGCTAAAAACGGTAGTGCGTGTATCTTCCATAGTGTTTGAGCTAGAGTCACAAAATTTGGTAGGTAGATAACTGGTTACGACCCCCCAAAAATTGCATCAAAGTTTTGGAGCCCCACCCACCCATTCCGCCCCCAGCCCCCCGCAGTTGAAAAACAGAAATGCTTATATCTTTTACAGTTTTTGAGTTAGAGCCACCAAATTTTGTGCCAAAATAGGTGATTATAGTCACAAAATAAATGCATAAAAACTTTGGATGCCACGCCAATCCATACTGCCCAAGCTGCCCCAAACCGCCCCAATGCTTCACTAAAAACGGGAATGCGTGTATTTTCCAAAGCGTTAAGGCTAGAGTCACCAAATTTGGTAGGAAGATAGCTAATAACAATCCCCAAAAAACTGCATGAAAGTTTTGGAGCCACGCCCCCCCTGATCCCGAGCCCCCTGCATTTTGAAATCAAAAACGCCTATATTTTCCACATTTTTTGAGCTAAAGCCGCCAAATTTGGGGCCAAGATAGGTGATGAAGAAACCCAAAAAATGTGGATGGCGCCCCCCACCCATACCGCCCCCAGCCCCCCTTCTACCAAATTCTACTAACTTTGAGCTAGAGTCACCAAATTCGGTTTGAGAATAGCTATTGACATCATAAATAGATCTGCAGCAAAAGTTTGGATGCCACGCCCCCCCTTACCAACCCCATCCCCCCTTCCCCCAAATTTTACTATTTTTGAGCTAGAGTCACCAAATTTGGTATGAGGATAGCAATTGACATCATACACAGATCTTCCGCTAAAATTTTGATGCCAATCCCCCCCCCGTACCTCCCCCAGCCATCCATCCACCATATTCTTCTAACTTTGAGCTAGAATCACCAAATTTGGAAGGAAGATAGCTTTTTGGCATCCCCATCTACACCAGACAATCTTTGAGGCAGCATACACCCCTGCAGCAGCATACACTACCGTATTCCAACACCATTGCAATCAGCTCTCTTTTAATCTGTTTTACTATTTGTATCGAGTATACCGCAGTCGGGTGCGTCCGACTGCAACGTTTCTACTTGTTTTATTATATAATCGAAACCATTTAATTATTACCTAACGCTGGTCTGACTGGGCATTTCTGGATTTTTCCCAATCACCCAACAAATGTTAAACCACTAACTTTCTTGTTGAATTTCCCAGTGTTGAAGTAAACATTTCAAATTTGTTTTACTTTATTATCTAAACGCAATATATATTTTTTAATTGTGAACTAATTATTGAACTATATTTTATAATCAGAATATTTCACATTCGGTTGCGCCCAACTACAACGATTTTGATTGTTTGTACTGATTTTTTATTGTTTTATGATTCAAGAATGGTTTAGCGCTTGGTATGCTATTTGGCGGGCTTCTTTTACTGCCAGCCCTTTTTGTCGCCCATCCTTTGATGTGCTCATTTAGCAAGATTTATCCGACAGCTGAGGGTAACGTTAGTAGGTAAGTCCGCTTATTTTCACTGATACAAATTTTGTCAGCACTAAGTCACATTGTTCACAGCTGTCCAACATGCGCAAGGAGTGTCGCGAGTGAAGCTCATACAGCACGTCGTGAGGGCGGTAATGCAATAGAGCAGACAACCTCTTTGTAGGTAGCACTAACAGATCACAAAGAGTCCAGCATCGAACCAAAACGTAAATAAGAATAAGAATTGTATGTTGTCATAGCTTGATATGAATATGAAATACTACGTTTTGTTTACATAAATAAAATTAAACACTCATTGAAATGTATTGTTAAAAGACAAAATGACTTAATCGACTCAGCTGATGTGATCAGGAATATATATAATTTATATTCGCACATTACCTTTAATTTCATTTTACCCATTTACCCATTAACGCATAAACTAAGCAAACGAAGGGAAACCTGCAAAGCACATTAACATTCACAATCAATCAAAGATGTAACCATAATCAAAAATTAAAAAATCTACAAAAATGTATCAACCTGAAAGTAAACTGTGAAGCAACAACAATAATAACAATGGCCCATCGATGATAAAGATACGACCTGATAGAATGCAAATTCAGGTTCTAGCAGGAATAAGGACCCAGATATTTTCCCATGCGTGCGTGAGTGAGAACAGTCGCGCGTGTCATTCAACAAAGTGTTTACGCTGGCAGCTCAATCAAACAATCTGCAGCAGCAGCAATAGCAACAACAGCAGCATCAAAGCGGTGACAACAAGAAAAGCGCCTAACAAGCACTTTAAGCTAGTGCCGTGTGACAAGCTACCCAACTGCTTCCCGTTCATAGAGACAGTTCTCTACTTTAGCCTCTACCCTTTGTCTGCCTGATTTCTTGGCTGCCATTCCCACTATTCACTTTTTGCCATCATCAACAGCAGCATTGATGTTGTCATTATACTCATCGACATCCTTGTCATTACGCGGCACATACGAATATAGCACGAAAACACTTGTCATAAACACATTACACACCCAAATACAGGCACCAACTGGACCAATGGCGCTTTTCAAAGCTCTCCACATCAACTTGTAACACTTTTGATGCTCTGATACCAAAGGAAGAGACTTGAAACTTTGCAAACATCCTTTTCAAAGGGCGGGGCAGATTAGCAGATAGCTTCCGATGCTATCCCAACCTATTTCACAACCCAGCCCCCCCAACCGCATTTTGAAATCGAAACCACTTATTTATTCCATATATATATATTTAAATCAAGAGCCACCAAGTCTGTTGCCAAGACAGGTGATAGTCTCCCCAGTAAACTGCACCACTCCTTCTGCCCGCAGCCGCCATTTAAAATGTTTTTCAGTTTTTAATCTTAAGCTATCAAATTTAGTTGTTTGACATAAGCAGCCGATCTGCTCGACATTGTGTATCAAACCACAAGGCGAACCTGTTTTAATGCAGGTATTAAAGTATACCGCAGTCGGCAGTGTTCTAAACAATACTTACTTGTTTCAAAAAAATGTACTGTTTAATGATATCATATGGATATTAATGTAAAAATCATTCCTGTTGTATTTTCGCTATATGTTGTTTACAATGTCAGGCAGGAATCAAAAGAACAGAAGGCCCATTAACAGATAAACTTTTTCATTGCATTGAATGCATCCGAGAATCCTGTTCAAAAACGTGAAACGATTTATAAGTTTTTCAGCAGTCAGTGAAGCCAAATGAAATGAACACCATTCGTGGCATTTGGATAGTCAAAGTGCATTTTTGAGAACATATAAAAATGCACATATAAATTAACAATAAACAAAATCAAACTGAGGTGTGGACTAAATAATGGTAATGAAAGAAACAAAAATGAATGACTACTCCGTTGGAGTGTTGTCGCTTTCAATTATTTTTGTAAGATAATCGTGAAGTTAAGATCAATACCGACATCGTTCTGCTCGTTGCTGCTTCTAATTGCCAGCATCAAAGAATTTTACTCATACGCAACGTTGTCGCACTGCGGCTGTTTGCCCTTTCGTCAGTTTCAGAATAAACATTGCAAGAAAATATAGTTTTAACCTGATGCTGGCAGCTTAAGATTCTATGTATAGATGCAGTCTCAACCGCAATGTTCTTTACCATGCAAACCGAACGGAACGATTCAAGTGATGTACAAAAAAAAAGACAATGTAAGTTTGAACACACGGGAGATGTGTTAACATTCAGAAATAAATTATTTTTTTTAGTTGCAAGTTCTTATGCTTTCAATATTTATTTATTTATTTATTTACTGTCAGCTATGAGCAGCTGACATGAAAATAAAATTAATTTAAAATAATTATAATAAAAATAATTAAGTTTAAGATAAGATTTAAAATTATATGTATTTCTGAAAGTAAATTAAGGTTGAAAAAATTATAACGTTAACGTTAAAGCTCTGGGAAATTCAACAAGAACATAAGTGGCCCAACATTTGTTGCGTGGATTGGGAAAAACCCAGAAAAACCCAATCAGACCAGTGATAGATTAGTGATTAGTTGTTACGATAAGATAAGGCAGAAAGGATAGATCGTTTTAGTACTGGAGTCGAGGTCTCCAGAGAGACAAGAGAATAAAGCTTGTTGTAGTCAGAACATAATACACGAAATGGTTCATGAACTAAATAGTTGCTCGAGCAACGATCGAGGCTGAGGGGTAAAAAGTTACGTGTGGATCTAATGGGAACATTTAATTTTATTCGACTTAGAAGAACTGATGAGTCGATTTCTCCATTAAGTAGATTAGTGATAAATACTACACCATGCATAATTCTACGGTTCAACAGGGAAGGAAGATTAATTAAAAGAAGTCTACTTGAATAGGGGGGTCGGTCTATTCCAGGAACCCAGTTAAAACATCTGAGCGCAAACAGAAGAAATTTCCTCTGCACAGATTCAACTCTATCCTGGTGAATCCCGTATTGCAGGGACCACACACAAGATCCATACTCCAGGATGGGACGTACTAGGGATGTATATAGCGTTTTGGTGGTGTAGGGATCATCAAACTCTTTTGACCACCTCTTGATGAAGCCAAGAACGTTAATGGCCTTATTGACCATCGAAGATACGTGAGAATCAAATTTTAATTTGCTATCAAGAATGATGCCTAAATCTTTAATTTCAAAAACGCGGACAAGTGGTGAAGCATCAAGCACGTAGTGAGCAGTATGAGGGGTACCTCTACAAAAAGTCATGATTTTACATTTTGAACAACTTAAATTAAGTAAGTTATAACGGCACCAAGCCGACAGTGCTCTCAAGTCCGAATGTAGTAAGTTACTAAGAGAAGCATTATTATAGGTGAAACATAGCTTTACATCGTCAGCAAACATAAAAACACGAGAATTAGTAATAACTGCAGGAAGATCGTTAATAAAGAGATTAAATACCAATGTGGTTTATTTTCACTTAATGGCACAGTGAGGGGAACACAGTTATCCAAGTGCGAATTCAAAATCCTGTAAAAAATGGCAATGGCAGTTTCTATATCACTACAAGAATACACTTGAGACCAGTTAGTATGTTGAAGCAAATCATTTAATTTAGTAAAGTCAGTTTTACGACAATTGACAATTGAAAATATCTTATCTAAATAAAACATATATTGGTCACATTTGTTGGGGCCTTATTGCTACTTAAATAAGATTATGAATTTTGGAGTGACAGAAATAGCAAATACTTCTAGTTCCAAGCTTAACTTTTGTAGACAGCACGAAACCGTTGTGAAATTAATTGTATTGCAGCTGTCTGAGAACTGTTTGTCAAATTTTTAAAACTTTATTTCTGTGTTATTAGGTTTTTATATCAAAAGGAAATAACATCGTATTAAGTTCTTTGATTTCGGCCGAGGAAAGTAATCAACATTTAAATAAATAATTACATAAACGTTGACCTAACTTATTACAAACACAGAATATACTCCTATTACAGCTAAGCAGGTTTAACCGAACCTCACAGCTCAAAAACGATGTCATACAAAAGAAGCTGGACGAAAAAACGGCAGCGCCAAATTGCATCCTTATTAACATTAATCTTATACTTTTTCATAAGATCGACTTATGCAGTAAACACTAGAAACAAGGAAGCAGCTGAAATATACCCATATACAACATACACCAAGTTCAAACCAGGTAAAATTTATTCAAAGGAGACAAACTACACCACGACTTCAGTAGATTTCTTGTCCAAAATATCAAGTTTCGTATACGATACCCTTATAACAGATGATTCAGGACTTCCCCCTGGTGAGCAACATCACATTTTGGATTGATGTACACACAAAAATGTACCCGAAATGTTTAAATATTTAATTTCATATTGACTTTCAGTATGATTTATATTTGAATATAATATTTCTGTGCATCAATAATTGATTTAACATGTGCACATGTCAAGCTGAGCATATTCATATTAAGTGCTAAAATGAATATGCTGATTTGTAATACTTTTTTTTCTGAGTATAACATACTAAATCGACACATTATCATTTAAGGTTACGTTGCATATAAAGTGGGATCGAATGTTCTTCACCTTGGCCCTAAGACTGAAAAGCATGACTGGAGAGATCTTTTGGCGCATTATTGGGTATTCCTTTTATATGTTATTCTTATGCTCTTCCTCATAATTATCATCCCCTTTATAGCGTAAGTATAAACCATCGTGTTTCTTGTGTCACATTTGTTATATTTAAAATACTGTTTTACTGCAAAACCTTTTGAATTTCCATAGTGTCTGTTATTGTTGCTTTAAAACCTATCGATGCTCAAAAGGATGTCCACCGTGCGATTTTTACAAGGACGCTCGCAAACGCTGCTGTTACGGTTTTATTCTCGCAGTGCTTCTTATAGGCATACTGTAGGTCCAGTGAATAACTAGCACGCAATGGAATATGACCTTATTCTACTATAATCATAGATTTGGTGCCGTAATGGTTTTTCAAAACAGTAAAAATTTGAATCGTGGTCTTGGGGAAACAGGCAATGTCTTACTTAGCAGAGATCTCACTTTTTGCTCGTACCTGAAGGAAGTATCGGAACACATTCATCATTTGTTTAAAAACAACTGTGAAGAGTTGATTATTCATCTTAATGATATCATTCAAAGTATGCTGTTTATTCTATTGAAATTGCTAACTTCATCACCGTTTTTTTTCACAGATTTAAATAGGTATATGTTTTATCAAACATTTGTAACGGATACTGAGGAGAAAAATATGACACGCGTGTTTGATAAATTGGAGGAATCAGTGAGACTAATGAGAGAAGTGGAAGTTATGCATAAAGAGTTAATATTCTATGGCGGACAATTGCGCGACGGTAAAAACTCTTAATATTTCCTAACTAATTTTTATACCCTGAACTCATTAAATGGGTAAATAGGTTTTGTGTAAAAGTATGTAACTGGCAATAGCAAGCAATGAAGACTCCATAAAGTATATATATTCTTGATCAGAATCAACAGCCGAGTTGATAAAGCCATGTCCGTTGGCCCGTCCGTGTGCCCGCCTTTATGAACTTATCGATCTCAGAGACTACAAAGGATAGAGACTTCGGTTTTCGAATATAAGTTCTCCTATGCCATAAGCGGAACAAGTTTAAATTATCGATAACAACTCTGGTTTCCGATATACACATGAAATCGAATTTCTCAAATAGGTTAAGAAACACCGGAGATATCGAATTGAATCGATTGAAATTAAGTGAGTTTTTAAATTTGTTTAGAAAAATCATTATTTTTAATAGCTCAGCATACTTTTAGTGCGCAAGGAGTTAAATATTTTTTGCAGCTGGGTTCAGGGTATCTTCTGGTCGGCCTCTCCCGACTAAAGCCTTCTTACTTACTACATCCTAGTGTTCTTTACGCTTTCTAGACCTGCGTGCAGTCAAACGTGATATAGTTTACACTTGTACTGTACTCTGCGGCAATATAGAATGTCTTCGGTTCCTACAAGAAACGGATGTGAGCAATCTTGATAGCTCCAAAAGTCTTCACTTGGTGAGAGTCAATATAAATAATACTTGGTATTTTTCATTATACCTTTGCGCTATGTTACAGCTACCTGACTCCGAACAGTGGGCTAATGCCCTTGAAGAAGTATATTCTCATCACTATTATGATCATATAAAAAGTTGTTTTGAGTATGTTATACAACGTAATTATAGGTATGGTGTGCGGAAGATAAAGCAACCTTTGATTGAGTATGTTGAGAAGGGAAAAGAATATTTTCGTATACAGTCTGACATCCTCCGTGACATTATTGATCGGGTGGTCAGTGAGCTGCATGCGAAGACATTGACATCGAGCGGATCGCTTGACGATATCTATGAAAAGTATAGTACCCATCGCCTTATTATAAATTCCGTTGTCTGTAGCCTTCTTTTAATTGTAAGCATTTTAATTTACAAACCCCATTAGTTATCCTAAATTGATATTGAATTTCAGATTATATTGGTGTTAGGCGTTGGTTTTGTATGTGGATGCTGTTGTCGGCGTAGGCATAGTTATCAGGATGGTTTTTGTAGCAACAATTTAGGAGCCCAGTGCTTGCTTCTGTAAGTCCAAGATCCTATAAACCTCAAGGCGTATCGGAAACTGGTTTTTGCACTGCATTGTTACTAAATACTTATTATTTTCAGGGGTATAATACTTATGTTTAGCGTGTTCTCCTTTATAATCTTAGCTGAGCTATTCTACTTGGTGTTGGGCCTTATAGCGTACATGGGTGTTTGTGCACCGCTTATGAATCATCAAGGGAGCGCGTTGACACAACTGAATGCCGAATTAGATTTCAGTGAATTTCAACACAAAAGCTTCTCTCTGTTGGGTTTACAATCAAAAAGCGATTCTCAATTGGAACTATTGTTAGGCAGTGTAGAGCCAACCAGACAATCATTGAACTACTCAAAGATATCGGGGTATACGATATCGATAGCCTTTTAAAAAAAAAATATATAGGCCCCATCACAATGCCAAAAAACTATTTTACAAGCGATAAAGACTTTATTGAGCTTCGTTGTATACACATGAACGCACAAAATAAATTGAAAGATATCTATGACACGAAATTGTCTCTTTATAAAGGCAAAGACTATACGGACTATTTGTGCACCAATGTGACGCCTGTTCCACTACCATATATGATCGCTCAATTGAGGGACTTACGCTCGAGCCTTTGGACTCAGTATGGAATTTATGAGTGGGCTAGAATCTCCCTATATGATAATATCCTTACCCTACAAAAATACCAAGATGAGTTTTATTTCAAAGTCATAGACTTGATTACGAAAATTAAAAAGAATATTATACAAATTGATGATTATATATTGTACAAAAGAAAACCATTCAGCGAATCAATGAAAATTTTCTATGATTCCATTGTAGAAAAGGAAACTACAGCTCGGGATACGGCTGTAACCGCTGTTCTAAGACTTCGAAGTCAAATCCCTGAACATTTGGATGATCAATTTAAGATTACATAAAAATTATCAAGAACGAAAGTAAAAACGTCGGAAATTGTGAACCGATTATTTATTTCTCTTCTACTGATAGAATATGTTATCGCATAGTTGATCCCTTGGTAAGTTTATACAAGTTTTGAATGTTGTCTTAATCAGTAGCACCTAGCTTTTAATACCGAAGGTAAAGATAATATTGCGTTTGTGCTTCCGGCCGTCTGTCTGTTCGTCTATCTGCTTGTCGAGGTTTCTTGAACACCAGTTATACTAAAGTACTGAAGCTTTGCAAATATCTTTGTCCATGTTTGCGCCACACAAAGTGTCGAAGAAGCCAAGAAACCTCGCGGTGCAATTCGATTAATCTGATAATATTTCCCACATTTCCACAGTTACTAAAAATGTTCTTTTCGCCAAAAATTTTCAATTAGAACTTTCCGGAACTTTTGAACCCTGAACCTTGATCGTTGCTTGAGCAACTATTGAACTCATGAACCATGAACTCTGACTATAACAAGCGCTATTCCGTTGTCATCTTTGAGACGTCAATTCTAGTTCTTAAATGATCGATCCTTTTTTCTTAATATAATCGAAACCATTTAATTATTACCTAACGCTGGTCTGACTGGGCATTTCTGGATTTTTCCCCATCACCCAACAAATGTTAAACCACTAACTTTCTTGTTGAATTTCCCAGTGTTGAAGTAAACATTTCAAATTGGTTTTACTTTATTATCTAAACGCAATATATATTTTTTAATTGTGAACTAATTATTGAACTATATTTTATAATCAGAATATTTCACATTCGGTTGCGCCCAACTACAACGATTTTGATTGTTTGTACTGATTTTTTATTGTTTTATGATTCAAGAATGGTTTAGCGCTTGGTATGCTATTTGGCGGGCTTCTTTTACTGCCAGCCCTTTTTGTCGCCCATCGCTTGATGTGCTTGTTAAGCAAGATTTATCCGACAGCTGGGGGTAACGTTAGTAGGTAAGTCCGCTTATTTTCACTGATACAAATTTTGTCAGCACTAAGTCACATTGTTCACAGCTGTCCAGTATGCGCAAGGAGCATCGCTATGTCAACATTTAATGGAACTGACTACCAGGATAACAGTGAAAGCAGTGTTTCGTACTGTACTTGTAGTGATATTCAAACAGCACGTCGTGAGGGCGGTAATGCAAAAGAGCAGACAACATCTTTGTAGGTAGCACTAACAGATCACAAAGAGTCCAGCAACTGCATCGAGCCAAAACAAAAATAAGAATAAGAATTGTATGTTGTCATAGCTTGATATGAATATGAAATACTACGTTTTGTTTACATAAATAAAATTAAACACTCATTGAAATGTATTGTTAAAAGACAAAATGACTTAATCGACTCAGCTGATGTGATCAGGAATATATATAATTTATATTCGCACATTGCCTTTAATTTCATTTTACCCATTTACCCATTAACGCATAAACTAAGCAAACGAAGGGAAACCTGCAAAGCACATAAACATTCACAATCAAGCAAAGATGTAACCATAATCAAAAATTAAAAAATATACAAAAATGTATCAACCTGAAAGTAAACTGTGAAGCAACAACAATAATAACAATGGCCCATCGATGATAAAGATACGACCTGAGCGAATGCAAATTCAGGTTCTAGCAGGAATAAGGACCCAGATATTTTCCCATGCGTGCGTGAGTGAGAACAGTCGCGCGTGTCATTCAACAAAGTGTTTACGCTGGCAGCTCAATCAAACAATCACCAGCAGCAGCAATAGCAACAACAGCAGTATCAAAACGGTGACAACAAGAAAAGCGCCTAACAAGCACTTTAAGCTAGCGCCGTGTGACAAGCTACCCAACTGCTTCCCGTTCATAGAGACAGTTCTCTACTTTAGCCTCTACCCTTTGTCTGCCTGATTTCTTGGCTGCCATTCCCACTATTCACTTTTTGCCATCATCAACAGCAGCATTGATGTTGTCATTATACTCATCGACATCCTTGTCATTACGCGGCACATACGAATATAGCACGAAAACACTTGTCATAAACAAATTACACACCCAAATACAGGCACCAACTGGACCAATGGCGCTTTTCAAAGCTCGCCACATCAACTTGTAACACTTTTGATGCTCTGATACCAAAGGAAGAGACTTGAAACTTTGCAAATATCCTTTTCAAAGGGCGGGGCAGATTAAGTGTCAATATTGGGTTTCTACGCCTATTGGGGATGTAGGAACGCGACACATTTACATATTTCCCCTACAGCGAGTGTTACCAAATTTGGTAAGCAGATAGCTTCCGATGCTATCCCAACCTATTTCACAACCCAGCCCCCCCAATCGCATTTTGAAATCGAAACCACTTATTTATTCCATATATATATATTTAAATCAAGAGCCACCAAGTCTGTTGCCAAGACAGGTGCTAGTCTCCCCAGTAAACTGCACCACTCCTTCTGCCCGCAGCCGCCATTTAAAATGTTTTTCAGTTTTTAATCTTAAGCTATCAAATTTAGTTGTTTGACATAAGCAGCCGATCTGCTCGACATTGTGTATCAAACCACTAGGCGAACCTGTTTTAATGCAGGTATTAAAGTATACCGCAGTCGGCAGTGTTCTAAACAATACTTACTTGTTTCAAAAAAATTTACTGTTTAATAATATCATATGGATATTAATGTAAAAATCATTCCTGTTGTATTTTCGCTATATGTTGTTTACAATGTCAGGCAAGAATCAAAAGAACAGAAGGCCCATTAACAGATAAACTTTTTCATTGCATTGAATGCATCCGAGAATCCTGTTCAAAAACGTGAAACGATTTATAAGTTTTTCAGCAGTCAGTGAAGCCAAATGAAATGAACACCATTCATGGCATTTGGATAGTCAAAGTGCATTTTTGAGAACATATAAAAATGCACATATAAATTAACAATAAACAAAATCAAACTGAGGTGTGGACTAAATAATGGTAATGAAATAAACAAAAATGAATGTCTACTCCGTTGGAGTGTTGTCGCTTTCAATTATTTTTGTAAGATAATCGTGAAGTTAAGATCAATACCGACATCATTCTGCTCGTTGCTGCTTCTAATTGCCAGCATCTTTACAGCATTTTACTCATACGCAACGTTGTCGCACTGCGTCTGTTTGGCCTTTCGTCAGATTCAGAATAAACATTGCAAGAAAATATAGTTTTAACCTGATGCTGGCAGCTTAAGATTCTATGTATAGATGCAGTCTCAACCGCAATGTTCTTTACCATGCAAACCGAACGGAACGATTCAAGTGATGTACAAAAAAAAAGACAATGTAAGTTTGAACACACGGGAGATGTGTTAACATTCAGAAATAAATTATTTTTTTTAGTTGCAAGTTCTTATGCTTTCAATATTTATTTATTTATTTATTTACTGTCAGCTATGAGCAGCTGACATGAAAATAAAATTAATTTAAAATAATTATAATAAAAATAATTAAGTTTAAGATAAGATTTAAAATTATATGTATTTCTGAAAGTAAATTAAGGTTGAAAAAATTATAAAGTTAACGTTAAAGCTCTGGGAAATTCAACAAGAACATAAGTGGCCCAACATTTGTTGCGTGGATTGGGAAAAACCCAGAAAAACCCAATCAGACCAGTGATAGATTAGTGATTAGTTGTTACGATAAGATAAGGCAGAAAGGATAGATCGTTTTAGTACTGGAGTCGAGGTCTCCAGAGAGACAAGAGAATAAAGCTTGTTGTAGTCAGAACATAATACACGAAATGGTTCATGAACTAAATAGTTGCTCGAGCAACGATCGAGGCTGAGGGGTAAAAAGTTACGTGTGGATCTAATGGGAACATTTAATTTTATTCGACTTAGAAGAACTGATGAGTCGATTTCTCCATTAAGTAGATTAGTGATAAATACTACACCATGCATAATTCTACGGTTCAACAGGGAAGGAAGATTAATTAAAAGAAGTCTACTAGAATAGGGGGGTAGGTCTATTCCAGGAACCCAGTTAAAACATCTGAGCGCAAATAGAAGAAATTTCCTCTGCACAGATTCAATTCTATCCTGCTGAATCCCGTATTGCGGGGACCACACACAAGATCCATACTCCAGGATGGGACGTACTAGGGTTTTGGTGGTGTAGGGATCATCAAACTCTTTTGACCACCTCTTGATGAACTCAAGAACGTTAATGTCCTTATTGACCATCGAAGATACGTCAGAATCAAATTTTAATTTGCTATCAAGAATGATGCCTAAATCTTTAATTTCAAAAACGCGGACAAGTGGTGAAGCATCAAGCACGTAGTGAGCAGTATGAGGGGTACCTCTACAAAAAGTCATGATTTTACATTTTGAACAATTTAAATTAAGTAAGTTATAACGGCACCAAGCCGACAGTAATCCCAAGTCCGACTGTAGTAAGTTACTATGAGAAGCATTATTATAGGTGAAACATAGCTTTACATCGTCAGCAAACATAAAAACACGAGAATTAGTAATAACTGCAGGAAGATCGTTAATAAAGAGATTAAATAGCGCTATGTTACAGCTACCTGACTCCGAACAGTGGGCTGTATGGTGTGCGGAAGATAAAGCAACCTTTGATTGAGTATGTTGAGAAGGGAAAAGAATATTTTCGTATACAGTCTGACATCCTCCGTGACATTATTGATCGGGTGGTCAGTGAGCTGCATGCGAAGACATTGACATCGAGCGGATCGCTTGACGATATCTATGAAAAGTATAGTACCCATCGCCTTATTATAAATTCCGTTGTCGGTAGCCTTCTTTTAATTGTAAGCATTTTAATTTACAAACCCCATTAGTTATCCTAAATTGATATTGAATTTCAGATTATATTGATGTTAGGCGTTGGTCTTGTATGTGGATGCTGTTGTCGGCGTAGGCATAGTTATCAAGATGGTTTTTGTAGCAACAATTTAGGAGCCCAGTGCTTGCTTCTGTAAGTCCAAGATCCTATAAACCTCAAGGCGTATCGGAAACTGGTTTTTGCACTGCATTGTTACTAAATACTTATTTTTTTCAGGGGTATAATACTTATGTTTAGCGTGTTCTCCTTTATAATCTTAGCTGGGCTATTCTACTTGGTGTTGGGCCTTATAGCGTACATGGGTGTTTGTGCACCGCTTAGGAATCATCAAGAGAGCGCGTTGACACAACTGAATGCCGAATTAGATTTCAGTGAATTTCAACACAAAAGCTTCTCTCTGTTGGGCTTACAATCAAAAAGCGATTCTCAATTGGAACTATTGTTAGGCAGTGTAGAGCCAACCAGACAATCATTGAACTACTCAACGATATCGGGGTATACGATATCGATAGCCTTTTAAAAAAAAAATATATAGGCCCCATCACAATGCCAAAAAACTATTTTACAAGCGATAAAGACTTTATTGAGCTTCGTTGTATACACACGAACAAACATAATAAATTGAAAGATATCTATGACACGAAATTGTCTCTTTATAAAGGCAAAGACTATACGGACTATTTGTGCACCAATGTGACGCCTGTTCCACTACCATATATGATCGCTCAATTGAGGGACTTACGCTCGAGCCTTTGGACTCAGTATGGAATTTATGAGTAGGCTAGAATCTCCCTATATGATAATATCCTTACCCTACAAAAATTCCAAGATGAGTTTTATTTCAAAGTCATAGACTTGATTACGAAAATTAAAAAGAATATTATACAAATTGATGATTATATATTGTACAAAAGAAAACCATTCAGCGAATCAATGAACATTTTCTATGATTCCATTGCAACAGAGGAAATTAACACTCGAGCAACGGGTATACCCACTGTTCTAAGACTTCGAAGTAAAATCCCTGAACATTTGGAAGATCAATTTAAGGATTACATAAAAATGATCAAGAACGAAAGTAAAAATATCGGAAACTGTGAACCGATTACTAGAACTAATTCCTCTACTACCGATACAATATGTTATCGCATAGTTTATCCCTTAGTAAGTTTATACAAAATTTGAATTTTGTCTTAACAAATTTAAATATATATATATAAATTCGATGATCAAACTAATATCGTTATTTTTGTTCAAATTTTTTGAACGAATAATTTGTTTGGTGTGTACATAACACTAATTATACCTAATTATATATACCCATTATTTATACCTAGCTTTTTTCTTTTAATAGAGTAGAATATCTTAAAGAGCTAAAAAGTAAAAATTGTGAACGTCAAAGGGCATATTCTCAGCGTCAGACAGTTTTAAAAAAACATGAAAAAAGAAAAGCAGTATCAAATGCTGAACGTCAAAGGAAATTTCGTCAAAGTATTGCAGGAAAATCGTATGTGGATAAGTAATTTGATTTAAGAATCAAATTTAACTTTACGATTTCATCATTTTTTCACAGGATTGACATCTTTTCTTTCGGTGAAATTGAACTTGCAAATGAATAATGATCCAAAAGAATAAACAACAAAATATGGGACCACCATTGACCACCCCAGTATTTTCGAGATATTTAGAGGATATCAAGTCTCAAACTTATGTTTGCTGTTTTAGTTACCATAAACCTATAATTTCAACGATACAAATTCCTGAATAGCCTACATTGTATTGTATTGTATTGTAAAACTATAATAATTAAAATAATAAAAATAAAAAAAATATTTTTAACAATATTAACTTCTCATTTATTCAATAAAAATAAATACATTTGTTTTCTTGCACCAAGCTCAAAAAGTGTAACTTGAATTAATATCAAAGATAATAAAAAACAAGTAGACACGTTGCAGTCGGACGCACCCGACTGCGGTATACTCGATACCAGTAGTAAAACAGATTAAAATAGAGCTGATTGCAATGGGGTGTGGATACGGCAGTAGTGTACGCTGCCTTAAAGATTGTCTGGTGCAGATGGGGATTCCAAAAAGCTATCTTCCTTCCAAATTTGGTGACTCTAGCTCAAAGTTAGTAGAATATAGTGGAAGGGGGCTGGGTGCTGGTATGGGGGGCGTGGCGTCCAAAGTTTTGCTGCAGATCTATTTATGATGTTAATTGCTATCCTCATACCAAATTTGGTGACTCTAGCTCAAAGTTAGTAGAATATAGTGGAAGGGGGGCTGGTGGCTGGTAAGGGGGGGCATGGCGTCCAAAGTTTTGCTGCAGATCTATTTATGATGTTAATTGCTATCCTCATACCAAATTTGGTGACTCTAGCTCAAAGTTAGTAGAATATGGTGGAAGGTGTGCTGGGGGCAGTATGGGTGGGGGGCTGGTGGCTGGTAAGGGGGGGCGTGGCGTCCAAAGTTTTGCTGCAGATCTATTTATGATGTTAATTGCTATCCTCATACCAAATTTGGTGACTCTAGCTCAAAGTTAGTAGAATATGGTGGAAGGTGTGCTGGGGGCAGTATGGGTGGGGGGCGCCATCCACATTTTTTGGGTTTCTTCATCACCTATCTTGGGATCAAATTTGGCGGCTCTAGCTCAAAAAATGTGGAAAATATAGGCGTTTTTGATTTCAAAATGCAGGTGGCTCGGAACGGGGGGGCGTGGCTCTTTGGGGATCGTTAATAGCTATCTTCCTACCAAATTTGGTGACTCTAGCTTTAACGCTTTGGAAAATACACGCATTCCCGTTTTAAGTGAAGCATTGGGGTGGTTTGGGGCAGCTTGGGCAGTATGGATTGGCGTGGCATCCAAATTTTTATGCATTTTTTTTTGGGGCTGTAATCACCTATTTTGGCACAAAATTTCGTGGCTCTAACTCAAAAACTGTAAAAGAAATAAGCATTTCTGTTTTTAAGCTGGGGGGCTGGGGGCAGAATGGGTAAGTAGGGCTCCAAAACTTTGATGCAGTTTTTGGGGGGTCGTTACCAGTTATCTACCTACCAAATTTGGTGACTCTAGCTCAAACACTATGGAAGATACACGCACTACCGTTTTTAGCGAAGCGTTGTGGTGCTTGAGGGCGGATAGGGCAGTATATAGAAGATATGGTCATTTTTAGTGTTAAACTGCGGGGGGTTGGGGGCGGAATGGGTGGGCGTGGTTCCAAAATTTTTAGCAGTTTTTTGGGGATTGATAGTAGCTATTTTCTCCCCAAATTTGGTAGTTCTAGCTTGCGAAATAACTGGATCTATCGATTTTGCGTTATCGAGTTTATCGATTTGTCAGCCCCCTAGTTATCGTAGAACTCCAATCTTAGCACTTTAATTTACTATGCCATAGATAAAGACATTTGCAAAGTTTGAAGTCATTAGCTTGAAGGGTGTGGAAAAAAGTTGCGTTCATACATACGGACAGACGGTCAGACGGACAGACACCATGACGGACATTGCACAAACCCAATATACTCTTTACCTTCGGTATCGAGTATAAAAAACAAAAACAAAAAACTCATTGCATAAATTGATACAAAATTCCATGCAATAGCTTTGCCGCGGCAGTCGCTGAGTGCCACATGTATTTTTTTTTTTATTTTTTTTTCCAAAAACACATTACGCAACAATGCGCTACTTCCCCAAGGGATCACGCTTAAGTTTGACTTCTCAGGGATGGGTTGCCTATAAAGGCTGTCTCCTTATTCACCCAGTACTCGTGCCATCTTTCTTTCTAACGATCTACTGGACTACCCCATTCCAGTTCACGTCGGATTCAATCATATGTGACACCAGTTCTCCCACTGAGGGTAGAGGTGTTGCTCCTGCTAGGTATATCGGGCAGTGGTACAGGACATGCTGAGGATCTTCCCCACAGTTCGGGCAGACCGGATATAGCGGCGTCTGCTCGTGCCTGTACTTAAACAAGTATTTTCTATACCCTCAATGGCCCGTTAAGAACTGCGTCAGATGGAAGTTAATAGGGCCTCTGCGTCGTTCTATCCATTCCTGGATTATTGGGATGAGCCTATGCGTCCATTTACCTTAAGCTGAGAAATTCTACCTGGCCTGCCACCTGGCCGAGGACGGCTGTCTCTCTGACCTCCAAACAGTTTCAGTCGGTGCGATGCCTCCCATCGATTCCCGCCCGGCATGGATTTCCATCATCTCGCTAGCGACCAGGTCCACAGGCATCACATTCGCTAGCACAAGTACTGCGGCATCCGAAACCGTACGGAATCCCGAGATCACTCTTAGTGTGCTTAGTCGGTACGGCGCTGCCAACTTCCTCCGAAGGCTAATATTTTTATCCAGGGCTGTAGCCATGATCGGTGCGGCATACATAGCGACTGACGCCACTACCTTTCTAAGAAGTAGGCGCCTAGCACCCCTGGGTCCTCCCAGGTTTGGCAACACTCGAGAGAGAGAGCTGCTTGCAATTTTGCTGCCTTCATACCGACATGCTCGATATGAGGCCTGTAACACAGCCTGCTGTCAACCATGACTCCGAGATACGTAATGTATGGCTTTGATTTGATGGTGACATTACCCTTAAATTTTTTTCTGTTCGTTATCAGTACTGCCTCTGTTTTTTGCTGTTGGTATTCTTATTCTTCTTAGGGCACTCAGGATATCCATACACCACACCGCGTTGAACGCGTTCCGAATATCCAGCGTTACTACTGCGCAGTATTTATTGTCGCTCCATCTCCATCGTGCTCCATCAATCGCTTTTTTTGCGATCTCGAGCACTGCCTTGATCGCGTCTACCGTACCGTGCTTTGCGGAATCCGTATTGGGACTGCGTGACGCCAGTCAAGCAGTCTTGCGTAGATAATTTTCTCCAGAATCTTTCCCGCCGTGTCAAGCAGACAAATCGGTCTAAATCCCGAGCGCTCTTCGACTGGTTTGTCTCCCTTTGGCATAAGGATGAGCCTGTAAAAAGCGAGAGTAGGTGCCCGCAAATTCTTCGGACCTAGCGGAAATTGAAAGCTTTAGCACTTTGTTTGGTATACTATCAGGCCCTTGAGTCTTCTGCTCGCCAATCTGTCTGCCTGTCCACATTATAGGCCGTATCCCGAGGGTTGATGTCGGCCTCTTCACATATCTGGCGAAAGCAATTGGCTTTACTGGGTTTTATGCTATGCTTCAGATCCCACTTAGCCCTTCGGATGTCTTCGGCTCTGCGGTCAAAGTCCGGGCGATCTCTGGCCCTTGCAAGTAGGCACTTTTTCCTTCAATCCACCAGTAGCAAGGCTTTCCGCGCCTGCTTGGTTTCCGCCTAGGCATGGATGCATCGAAAGCAGATATTTTCCTAAATTGTTTTCCATATCCTCTGCAGGGTCACTTTTCCATTCCGGATAGCCTAGCAAGTCCACAAAGGTGTGCTCATCCAAACAGCTTACTTTCCACTTAGGTCCTGTTAGCTTGGGTGACATCTTTGAAATATTGCTAGTTTAAAAAACTCCATAGATAAAATTCTTATTATTAACCCTAGTTGTCTTAAAGTTGATAAAGCAATAATTTTTCAAATCAAATTCAAAATTAGCACTTAATCCTGCTATAAATATAGTAAGACCAGATAATAATAACAGCAATTGTCCTAATCAAGAATTTTCTAATAAAATATTGAAACGAATTAATAAATGAATTCCTGCTGTTACTAGAGTTGAAGAATGAACTAAAGCAGAAACAGGAGTAGGATCTCCTATAGCAGCAGGTTATCATGAAGAAAAATTTGACCTCTTTTTGTTATAGCAGCTAATATAAATAATGAACCAATTAATAATATTTCAAATTCATTTTGTATAAATTCTAAATAAAAAATGTTATTTCAGCTCCCATAATTTAATATTCAAGCAATAGCTAAAAGTAAAACAACATCTCCAATTCGATTTGATAACGCTGTTAATATACCAGCATTATAAGATTTAACATTTTGAAAATAAATTACTAAAAGTTGGTCACTGAAGGTGAACTCTTCACTTACTTTCAATTTGACCCCCCTTCCTAGCGAGCAGCTCATGAGGTCAATAGTAGAGCCACTACCAGCTTTTTGGTAAGTAAGCGATTTCCCATCATTCATCAGAGTTACATCCAGTGCAGAGAACTCTTGCAAAAGGCAGAAGCCCCTGGTATTTGTTTCTCTGCTACCCCATTCTACTGCCCATGCGTTGATGTCGCCAGCTATGACTAGTGTGGATCGTCCGCGTGAGTCATCCAGGATTTCCTCCAGCATGTTTTTAAACTTTCCCAGTCCCCAGCTTAGAGCTGTAAAATGTAACGCTGCCTATCCGTGCCCTAACAAAGCCGTTGTGGTCTGGATTAACCTCTCGGGGTGCCGTGCTTATGGACCATATGGCCGTCTTACCGTCTTTTCTAGCTACCCATCTGCTCCCTGGTATCCTCTTGAATGGCTCGCAGATAAGAGCTAAGTGAGTTTGCTTCTCCCTAGCCGACTGCATTAATAGGGCCTGTGCGGCCTCGCAGTGGTTAAGATTTAGCTGTTTAATCCTCATCTTCGCTTTGCAAGTGCTCTCCGGAATACTGAGTATTTTCCACTGCCAGCCGCATGGTCTGCCCTTGTCAGCATTCACGATGGCTTCGCTGTGCAGTCCTTCGCAATGTGGTCTCCTTGTCTGCATCTACGGCATTGCTTAGACCTGTCCACCGTGTTCTTGCAGTCCCATGCAAAGTAGCCGGACTCCATGCATTTGAAGCAACTCTTGACGGTAACCCATTCGCTTATTCGGGAAACCGCCCAGCCGATTTTCACGACGCCAGCGTCAATAGCCTTCTTAAAGTCATCCACAGGCAACTTGATGGAGGCCGTCTGCGTCGAGCCGTAAGCCTTTCTTAAGGCCTAACCAAACGTTGATTTCTTCCTTCAAGACTCGCGGCAGCCAAAGTTTGAACATATGCTACGCTGAGTATCTGCCCAAACGATGCTTACTTAAGAATTTGTTAAGTTGTTTTTTTTACGAATGCTGTTTGACTGAAGTGAAAACATGCATGAATGGTGAGCAATACAGAGTTGTCGCTAATTTTTTATTCTATGGAAAGTTTTTAAAAAAATTGTTAAATCATAATTTTATTGTTTATAAACACATTGATATAAAGCACTAGATCTATAAAAATATCTATAATATGTTTTTAACATGGTATTACATTAAATGAAAACATTTATTTTCAATGGCATAAAAAAACAGGACATGGCAACAATGTTCCACCGCTAATGCCATATGGTTTGTGTACATTGCAATACAAGAAGAAGAGACAAAGCACTTAAACAACGTATTGATGCTCAATGCGTAAGCAAGCTTTTCGTTCATTCTTGCAACGAGCCTTAAAAGGAAGAATTCAACGTTTGGTTGGGCTTTTAGGTGGATACCTTCCACCAAAAGCAGCTGCTTTAATCTCGTCCAAGTCCCTGCACTCGATTGTGACTCGCTGGGAGAGAGCGCGGACTTCCGCTTGCTCACCAAGGCACTCTCCAAAAAGGTTCCTTATCTCCAATATACTCTCTCCAGATTTGTTCAACTGAATCAGGAGTTCCCCTTTCTGATTCTCCTGATTTTCGCAACAGCCTGGCCAACACCGCTTAGCGTTCCGTCTGCCTTCACTTTCCGAAGTATTTCAGCGTAGCTTACCTCGCCTTTTGCAGATATGATTAAGTCGTCTGGTCTGCTTTTCTCCGCCATGCGTCTCTTGCCTGGGTTGCGCTCCCTCTTTTCCTTTTTACGTACCGTGGTCCATTCTTCCCGTTTTTCCTCTTTGCGTGGGGGAGCTATCTTGGTACTCTGCGGCCCTGGTTCCTCCGTCGAAAGCGTTCCAGCAGTCCTACCTAAGGCATTACTGGACTTTGCCTTAGAGCCATTTAGTCGCCTGTTACAACAAGCTTTGGCATGTGTGTGTGTGTGTGTATTTTTTGACAACCCAAAGCTACCCTTTGCATGCACTAATGGCGAGTTTTGTAAGCGAATTGACTCATCTGGTAGTTACATTAAATGTTCGTTGGCCTTTTTTCAGTTGTAAAAAGAAAATAAACCGAAGCCAACGTCAGGACAAATTTAACAATGCGGCAAAATAAAAATAAAAGCCAAACAAATTGTGAGTAAAATGATGCGAAGGTTCGGTGACTCGAGGCTGACGGTTGGGGCTATATACAAATTTGTACGTATTTCAGTCATTTGAAAATTGTGACAGAAAATTGAATTACCCAAAACACACTGAAGAATAACAAGAACAGGAAGCATGTTGATGGCTACCGTTGTGAAAACAAAACATTGAAAGCATCGAAAACCGAGAATAAAAGTTGAAAGTGTGCCCCTGAAACAAAACCATGTTAGTGAAGGCCAAAAAAAAAAAATGTATACAAATAAAAGAACAAAAGCGTCAGCTAAGTCAAATGAAAATCATGAGGGCCAAAGAGCATCTCCAGCATCTGTTTTTGCTTCTATTGCCACTATCCCGCTGCTTGTTGTCACATTAGCCACGCCACGCTGTGTCCTCTAATGAGCATGCCAGACATATGGCAAGGGCCATGTCCTACTCCAGCTACCTACCTAATCCCCTTCACAGTCCAACTGTCGTGCCGTGTGTAATCTGTCGTACTATCTTCGCGAAGATCTTCTGCCGAGTGAAGTAAAATCGGTTTGTTTGCGTTGTTCTTGAACAAGCAACGAGCCGGAGAGTGTTGAGGTTGTTTTTGGTGTGCTTTCGTGTGCATAACTGCGGCATGAATGCGGCATATGCTTGTGTATACAATATATATATTCAGCTTGTGCTTCATTTTGGCTGATTTTGCCAAACGAAAGTGTTTTTTATGCCGAGAGTTCATAACATGCAGCTAACAACAAGAATGCGACAGAATTGGAAGGCTGATCCCATTGCATTTAAAAAAAAAAACAATAACAATCATGATAATTGCATATGTTGTGAAGCTACAAAAATACATACCATACACAAACAACTGAATGAAATAGCTTGATAGAAGCTATTAAGTAAATTTAACTGATAAAAGATTAACCCAGTTATCAGCAAAAATAACAAATTTTTTTTGTTAATATTGTAAAAGTAGGTCAGAGCATAACGCTCCTATTATTATGCAAAATATTCACATAACCATAATTTATTTTGCCAAAAAACAAATGTGCAACAATAAAACTGTTTCACATGTGGATGTGAATGCACATTAAGTATACGCATTTTAAGAAATTTTCTATTTCGCATAGTTCTAAATTAAGGCACTCGGTTTGCGAAAAAAAAAAAGAACAATAACAAAACGTTCACAAAGCAAAGCATCCAATACCTACTACAAGAATATGCATTTCAAAAACTGTCTAGAAAAAACTTAAAAAACAAAAACAAAAAAAATGCCTAAGAGTTTGTTGGCTACGAATAAGATGCCTGTTGAATTATTATTTTGTTGTTAAGTTGCTGACGTCACCTATGTGGCACCATCATTCAGTCAGTCCGTTTAGTCAGTCCAGGGAGCTACATTTTAAGCAAAAGTTTTTTGCCTATTTTGTGTTGAGCTTTTGTTGGCTTTCTAGTTTTCGACCTCGCCAGCTGCCGTTGCAGTTTTGCTAGATTTGCAACAAATTAAATTGGACCCCATCAGTCCAGTAGACCGTAGCCCAATCATCGTATTTTTGGCCGACTTGCTGACTGACTGGCTGACTAACTGGCTGCCCAAAAATGTTTTTATGTTAAAAACTTTATGAGCTTGTGTTTATGCTCGTGTACACGTTCGATGCCGCCGTCTACCACTTCTTCACTCACGCCCCTGCCCAACCCCTCTTGGCCTCTTTTTATTTTCTACTTCTTCTGTTTTGTTGGACTTAAATTTGGCCTGCTTTAATTTTTTGTTGCTGCTGTTGTTTGTTGTTGTTGTTGCCGCCACGCATGTGTTGACAGTAATTAATTTAACTAGCGTATATTAAATTTATATGACCAACACATATTGCCGCGTACTTTGTTGTTACATTTCGACCAAATGTTTTTCTTGAACCAAAAATCAAATGTTTAACAAATCTGAAACAAATTTCCATAATTTTTTACCCGGTACTTTCTCTTGTACTTTACTGCAACTTGTTTTTCCTTGCAGTTGTGTGAAATCACAATATTCACCATTTGTGGCACGTTTGCCCTTCAGCAAAACAACGTTATACGGAAATTCGTTCGACACAAATGCTGAATGTTGTTTATTTTTATGTGTGTCTACTTTTAGGTTAACTTGTTTAACGCGGTTTCTTTAATATTTTGTGGATGTCAACTATTATTAGGTATACGCAGTACATAAAGCAAAGTCAAACAGCTGATTGTCTGGGGACAAACAGCACCTGCTGGATTTCGCATAGCAACTTTTGCAAAATTAATATAATATCTTGTTGTCATTGAACGTTTGCAAAATGAGACTGAAAAGTGCAATAATTTTTGTCAATTTATAACTATGAGAGAGTAAGCAAACAGCAGTTTCAACTTCTCACCCAAAGCCAAAAAAAAATAGGAGCAACTGTTTCAATGATAATTTGTTCAAAATAACAAAAGTACTTAAATGTGAGATTGTCAGCCAAACTGAAACTGAAGCACGACATGCAACTTATTGTAGAACTTTGCCATTCAAATTTCCTTTAGCTTCAAACTATGTAAACAAACAGATCGTAAATGTTTGTTACTAATGATGTGCAAGCTGTTAGACAAAAAGTTTTCACATTTGGTTTTATTGTCTTAGCACTTTATGGAATGCCTAATTATTTATTTGGTAGAGAGATTGTTAATAAAAGTTATTTGACTGCTTTGTTTTATTGCTTTAATGTTGCAACGTAGCCAAAAACACAAAAGATTTGAATTTAGGTGCAAAGAACAGGACCAAAGGCCAATTGGTGATATGTCTCGTTTCGATTAGTGTAAAAAAACAACAACACACAACAAAAGCAATAACAAACAAAATAAGTTTTCGCTTCATTGCACATATTGAATAAATCATCAGACGAGTCGAGTGGTTGCGATTTGGAAGAGTGGAAAGGCGTGGCCAAATGTGGAACATACATATATGTAGTATATAGAGAATGTTAAATGTTGTTGAGCATTCAACAAAACTGGAAAACTTTAAAGCATTAAATGTTTAACAAAAACTATCTAATTACAATATACAAGAAAAGTCAGCAATACAACAGCGCGTATGCGTAATATTTGAAACTAGATATAGCACATAAAGTTGACATTTAAGTTGCGTTATATATATATACAACAATTTTTTCGATATGTTTAATGTAAGAAAATCGTATTGTATTTCCATAAATTGCTTTTAAATTGAGTTGAAAAATAATAAAAATACAAAAAACAGCTGTTTAATTAGTAAAGAAGAAAACTTTTCGAAAAGTTTCACAGTTGACCATATTGCGTTATTTTGCTTCGAGATCTCGCTCAGTTAAGAGCTGTTCTGTTAATCAAACACAATGAATAATTGTACAATGTTAGTTAAATGTGAGCTAAAAATTTAATAAATTTCAATCGAAATGCATGTGTTTTTTTTCCACAGGTTTGTGCTTTTGCTTGTGATGCGTGTTGCTTTTGTTGAAGCGTTGTGCGCTGATCCAATTAAGCTGTTGACAGTTGATAAATGTCCTCCAATGCCAATTGTAAAATGTGCTAAAAACAAGGAAAAGGTATGCTTTTAACTCATCCAGTTGTGTTCTCTCTATGGCCATAATTTTGATTTGGATTCAACTCTTACAGCTTTTAGGTGTTTGGTATGCATATGCTTCAACGCCGTTACCTTTCAAAAGGTATCAGCGACAATGTTCAACACTGAATGTTAAAGACAGTCGTAAGTTATGTCTACCGAATTTTAAAAGAAACATTTTACCAGCTAATCTCCTTTTAATGGACAGCTTACTTTGACACAAACATACTCTATACCAACTATGAGACTGTCATTATAACATATGCCTGCAATCCCAACAACGACAAGTTTCTCAGTAAGAACTCTTTAGCTGAATAAATAAACCACTTATAATAATTATCATTTACTTAAATTCACAGTGAAACTTCGAATATTGACCCGCACGCGTACACCATCGGATGCAATTGTAATTGAGGCACTGGAAGTTTTGGAGGAAGTCCGTTTTCCCATAGACGCGCTATTGTTTCTTAAATCTGAAGCATTTTGCTTTGAATGGTATCAGCTTAATTTTGAAACGAAACGACGACCAATGACATACCAAGCGCCTTTTAGTGTGCATGGCGAATAGGAAAACTGAGAATATCAATTCATTAGTATAAATGTCTAAATATTGTTACATAATATGATTGTGCCGTGCCATACAAATGTTATATCGATGAATTACTAATTAAACTGTAGGAAATCGTATAATATCGGGCCTAACTTAATTAGCATTGCATTGGTCAACGAAATCAATTACGCCAACAACAATTTCGGATCGAAAATAATATGGGGGGCACTAGGCTCGTATGTGTTCGAAGCACATATGGCCGGCAGGATGTTGGGTCGACAGCTTCCTGGCAATGACATGGGCACATTAATGAACGATATTGCCGCCAACAACAAACACATACACACATATGTACATACATATATTTGTACATTTATTCCCATCCTTTACTACGATTCAATTTATGCGTGCTTGTATCTTTGCGTCCTTAACAAAAACACACAAACGAAAATAACTTTCCACGAGCCCCCCCAAAATGTTGTGCTGTTTTTTTTCCTTGGTTTTTGTTGTTGTTGTTGTTGTTGTTGTTGTTTTGTTTGGCTTCTTTGGCCCAAATTGTGCATGGCCGAACAAATTGGCTTTAGCCTCAGGATTCGGCAATAAAATCAAACTCACGCAGGCGTATGCGTAACGCACAATTATCCCACCATTGAGTGGGTGTGTCGGCACTCGAAGGGATAACGATGACATCCATGTAATAATTGTCATTGTCAAATAGACTGCCAGACATAAACAAACAACAACAACAACAACTGAGCTATTGAATTTCGACATACTAGAAAGCTAATCGTTTTTATTCAATCGGCGATGCATGGCGAAAATGATGCGACAAATTGTGAGCTAACTTCGCACTTTGAGCAAAAAATCAAATATCAAAATTGTTGCATTAATAGTTGTACAAAAAAAAATGTGTGTCATCATTTGGAGCTACAACAACAAGTTAAAAGCAGCTGTGTGTTTTATTTTTTTTTTTTTTTTTTTTTTTGTTGCTGCGCACGTCTTTGGTTAGCACTTGAGACTCGTAGTTTTGTACTTACTATTCTTTGCTGTTTGCAGCTTGCTTCCATTCAATTTGAACTGTTTGTTTCATTTTGTTTTTCCTGACTTTATTGTTGTTGTTGTTCGCCATTGTAACAGTTTTATGGTTTGTACGTTTCGTTTCAACCGATTTGCTTTAAAACAAGAAGGCTTAGTTGAACCGTACTCACTTGGGAGATATCCTCTAACAAAGGAGTATTTACAATTATAATATTTCGATGCTTTCTAACTTATTATTTTTAGATTGTTTTTTTTTCCTAAATATTTATACATGTACATATATACATTTGTTTACAGGGTATTTGGAAATGAGCTACATTTTGTGCAAGTTTACGCTGCTTTGACTTTGTTTCAATTGCATGGCGCTTTTCAAGTTCAAATCGCTTTTATTATTATTTTTTTTTTTTTTGGATTTTATTTAATCACGTAAGTGGCTTTTGAATAACAGTCGATACAAAAGTCGTTCTAGTAATTTACATCAATGTTTTGATTGTTAAGTGACTGAGAAATTAGTTCAAAAAGCTGCAATCCATTATATTAATCATATATCGAAGGTTAATATGAAAATATCAAAGATTTGCATATGGCAAACACTTAATTAGCTCAAGAAGTTCTTTTGGCTTGGCTTGGATGGCTGTTTGACTGGTTCCACCAGTTTAAAATTGCTTTGGATGTGTGGTAGCTGCTGCTGCTGCTGCTGCTACTATTTGTTGTTGTTGATAAAAATTCCAATTTCGTTTTCGTTTCTTTCACGCCAAAGACAAACGCTTAAAACCCAACAACAACAGAGCCCACAAAAGACGACACAAAGATGCGGGCAAATATAATAGCAATAACAGAATAACATACAGACTATACATACAACACTTATACAAACATAAAATATCATTTATTAATGTGATAATCTAAAGATCAAGGTCTTCTCTTTGCCATTTCAATAATCATCATTGTCACTTGAAGCTTTTTGAAGAAAAAAAAACGAAACTAGAATTTTTGACCACATTTAAATGAACGATGCGGTAGCATTTGCAGATTAACTATAAAAAAAAAAAAAAAAAAACAGAAAACTATTAAAAAAAAAACATACAGAAATAAAAAAAGGCAAAGCTTGCTAGCCGGAAATGTTGCACAAAAAGAAACAAACAAAAAAACGAAAGTTAAGCGGTTTAAGCGAAGCACAAGCTGCTGCTCTGCTGGCACTGGGGGGATTCAGTTTGGTAAAGAAGGGAAACCCATGCTTACCTACAGAAATCCGCACAAATATGCAAGTCTAATGAGAGCATGCAGGAAAGTAGATATGCAATTTCAAATGCAGCACACAACTGCCACTCGCTAAGGATTTACTTTGATTGGAGGCAAAATCAGTTAAAGTGGCATTAGAATGCTAAGTGCATGTAAGTATTACGTATTACGAAGAGAAATTCAGTGAAAGGTTTAGGTTCTTTAGCATACAAAATATATATATATATATATAAATCTTAAGCTTTCTTATCTTTAAGTCACAAAACCTGCGACCTAAACAAAATCAATGCATTTAAAGTATTCCAAGTACAAACTAGCAGGTTTCCCAAATGACTCACGCAAAAAATCAAGAAAGAAAGAATAAATAAGTTCAGGTGGCAAGAAAAAATTAAACTCAAAAACAGAAATCCCAAGCAAAATGCCGAAGAAAAAAGGCGCAAAATATTTGTATGGCTGTGAGTCGTTGATAAGCAAAATCGACAGTCTGCCAGAACCAAACCAAAAATAAAACAAATATTATAAGCAAAGCAGAAGAGGGCGCCAAATTTGTCGCTTATCTGCGCCTCATTTGCCAAACAACATAAGCCTCATAAATTTCATAGCAGTTAGCTGGCAGAGTAAGAAAGATTGTTGGACATCAGCAACTGAATTCGCAAACAAGAGGTGACAGCAAAGACAAGAAGAAGACATCAACAGCGGATATGGTTAGATTCTCTACGACAAGGGGAGACATTGTGGACAGTGTCGCGGGCAAAGTTCACTCAACTTTCAACTTGTAATTTGTCATTGTGGCAGCGTCAACGTCAGCGTCAGCGTCAGCGCCAGCGCCAGCCATGAAAACTGAAAATGACACCCGGCAGCAGCTGTCCGGGGACCTAGGCAAAGTGGCCGCCACACACCCACACACACACACAAACACACACAACGTCATCATTCGGGCCGGGCAAATAAATATTAAAAAATCATGTTCGAGCCAGTGGCAGTCTGGCAGCTTCCTTTCTTCTTTTAATTTCTTTTCTTTTATTTGATTTTTCAGCCAGCTGTCTGATACTGCAACCACTGCGGATACGCAATAAAATTAATGTTAATAGGCAATGCTTAATGCAAATGCCTTAACTGTCGCATTTTTGTGGAGAAAACGCAATGAAGGCCTTGTCGCGAATCCGTGTGGGTGGTGATTAATTTGCGTATTGTTCTTTGAGATACACACACATACATATATTATTGGCCGTCTTTTTATGTTTTTTCCTCAGTTGACAACGTTCATTGAACGCAATACTCTCTGATTAACCATGAGTTATAACATTCAATAGACAACGAATAAATTCATACTAAGTAATTAATTCTTTATCAAGTATGCAAAATGCATTAAAACAGCAAGAAGAAAAAATTAAAAAAATAAGTACATATAGGTTTTGTAGTTAGTTTTCCAGATAAACACTCCCTGATCATCATCATCATCATTATCAGTACCAACAGAAGCGAGACTTCCATGACTTCATGGAATGTTAAATGTAGAATTATGAATATATATGTATGTGTCCAAGTAAATAACTGGTTTTTACATCACCAGCATCGTTAGGCATTAATAAAATTACAATAAAAAAAAAAAAAACAACCAAAGCGGAAGCAAATACTGTAAATTTCATTTACAAAACAGTCCTTGAAACGATGCGATACGAAACGAAACGAAACGAAATGAATGTTGTGTGGGTTGTGTGGCCAGGTTAGGAAACCGCTTTGGAACCGCGAACAGGTGCGCGAGCGCAGAAATTAGCACTTTGCATTTGCAGGAAAACAAACCATCAGATTCACTAATTTGATATTCAAAATAAAGAAGAAGCCACTCGCACATAAATCGCATAAATATGTTAATTCGTGTCTTGAGATTAACGTTGGTTTTTTTTTTTTGCTTTGCGGCCAATCAGTTTATTTATTTTTTTTTTTTTTACCTTTTTTATGTCGCATTAACTTTAAACTTAGCATTGCTCAATTAGCATAAGTTGCGGCGTGCGTTTGAATGTCTAGAATAAATAATATTCGTTCTTAAATACAGCAAAAGTAAAAAAAAAAAAGTAAAAGTTATTTGCAGTTGCTACATTTCTGTATGAATTGGGTCAATGGAATGGATGAATAAAATACGTATCGCACAGGATCCAAAAGAACAACAAGTTACGTTTAAAAAAAAAAAAGCCATTTAAACATGCGAAAGCATATCATAAATTTTAATTAGCTTACAAAAGTGCCGCCAGACAAATTTCAAAGAACCTGCAAATCATGCGCAAACATTAACAATGTCAAAAGTTGGCCCTGAAAATATATACATACATATACATATGTATATAAATTGTGTGCAATAATAACAAGGCCATAAAGAATGGTCTACTGTAAATAAGTCAAATAATGTGCGTAGGCTGGTATTTATTCCACGAATATTATTACATAAAAGGATCGAAAGAACGGGGGAAATGATGAACTTTGTCTGCCAAACAGCGGCAATAATCAGCTTAAATAAAATACTTCTAAATAAACACTAAATACCGACGACGACAAGCGACAAAGATTTTAAAGTCAACTCACACCAGAGTTCAAGCTACTTCGACTAAAACTAGATTCAAAGCAACCCCACAAAACAAATTCGCCGTCACATTCGAATCGATTGGCATTTGATGCGACATACGATTTTGGTTTTTGGACATCAACGAGGGCGTTTGGCAATTGATTAAATTTATTTATTATCATCTCACTGAATGTTCGCTTTATGAGCTGCTCTTAAGCTTAATCACAATGGCGAACGGGGATGTCCGTGCAGGAAGTCCCCTTTTTTTGTGCTCATTCCTTTGTCGCTTTTCTGTGTTGCTTGATTGCTGGCAAATTGATTTTGGTCTGCTGCTGATTATCAGCAGTTTCTTCTAACGTTTATGACGACAAAAACAAAGCTCCGTTGCCCTCCATCTCCATCAATTCAATTCACAGACTGTTGCTTATCTTTATCCCAAATCGATACATATTGCAGACCCAAACAACAATGACATTTGATATATGTATGGTATGTGTATATGTATTATTTGCGTTTGTCAACATTTAATTTGGGGTTAGACTGAATTACCACGAAGCAAGAATTGGCTTTACTTAAAGTTAATAATCATGAGAATTCAAAGAGTTTTTCAAGCTAATTTCATTTACTCCAACAATTGTAGAGTGTACAATGTGCGTATATATAATTATGACAAATACTTTGATTGCACAACAGCAAATGCGCTTTTGTTTTTGTGGTGGGGAGGGGGCATCGTTGCAACAAACACTCGCAAGCAGCGTTGTGCTGCCAACCAACATCATCATTGTTGAGGAGGCACTTTAATAAAGTGCAGCCCCAAATTATGAGACGGCATTGCTGTTGTTGTTTTTTGGTGTGCTGCAGTTGCAGCCACCGTGGCGTCAATTATCGCCGCTGTACGCAAAGTGGGCCAGGCAAATAATAAACGCGCCCATAGCAAAAGCAAAACCAAAAAAAGCAACAACAACAGCAGAGGTACTCACTCCATTGTCGAATGTGCTTAAACATGCTGCCACGCCTCAATTGAAGTACTTACTGCCGCCGCTGCCTTCTTCTTCTCTCCATGTGCATTTGTGCAGCAATCTTTGTTTGACTGCAGTTTTGTTTTCATTTTAAGTCGTTCTCTTTGCCATTTTCACGCCTCACTTGAACGACTCGTTCGTTCGTTCGTCTGTTCGTTCGTTGATTGATGGCGACCTCAACTTCAACTCCGGACTCCGGACTCCGACTTCGTCTCGGACTGCGCACAGGTGTCGCCGCCTAATTAAACGAAGGCAACGCATGCACGCATGCGTAACTCAATCGGCAAACAACGCCTCGATGACTCTCTCGCCTCTCTGTGTGTGTGTGTGTGTGTGTGTGTAATATGGGTCAATATGCAATTATTGCATATTTTTGCATCGGCCCATCGAAGGGTCTCCATGCCGGCCCGGCCACTCGAGATCTTGATTTATCAATATTTGCGAATTGCGCGCACAATTGGCACAGTTTTAAGGCAAACTTCAATTGCATAATCAAATGTTGAAAAAAAACAATAATTTATGAAATTTAATTATTATATTAATTATGTATTTTTGTTGGCCGGTTCATTTGCAAAGTTCAAGTTCAACCATTTGCATAAAAGCCCAAATTAGACTTTAAGAAAGAATATAAAAACATCTTTTAACCATTTTTGTGTTTTTGTTATTACTCATGCATAAAGCGCTCACCTTTGACAACAACAAACCCACCGCAAAAAGCAAAAAAAAAAAAAACATACATCATAATAAAAGTGGTTTTGAGTATTGAAGCAAATGCTCTTTGAGTCTGATTCAGAGAAATCAACAAAATCCTAAGTGCAGCCAAAAAAGTTTTGCCTGCAACGCCCACAGAAGCGAAAGAATGTTTGAGAATTAGCGAAAGCGTTGAAAATTAATATAAATACTTACACAGTATTACACTAAGCAAGAAGCAATGAAGTAAGGCGTTCGATTTCATGCCCTTTTCGCTTAAGTTCAACTGACCCACTTCTCATAACTACATACAACTACATGCATATGTACATATATTTATTCTTTGGCATTTGGTTATTGAATTTACTTTGAAATTAATCTTATGCAACATTTGTTGATGCATTTCGCATCTACACACACACACACACACACACACACACAGACACAGTTCGCTGTTTTTGTGATCTGTGCAGTTTTCTTGCTAAATTAAGTAATTGGTGCAAGAAGCAACTGGGGCAAACCAGTCCCCCATCATCATCTCTTTGCCCATTCCATTTGCCGTTCGCTGTCAGTTATGAATTCTTGCAATTTAGATGCGTTTGTCTGCAGCTTGCATTTGTTTGTGTATTTGTATATGTATTTATTATATCTATTTTGTGTATCTGCGCATATGTGCGCATCTGGGAATGTGAGGCGGAGGTTCTGTCCATTTAGTAATGTAGTAGTTCTTTTATGTATTCCGTTTCGGTTCTGTTTTCCATTTCGAATGAGCTCTGCACAGATGCAGAATGCATTGAATGCAGGCCAAGCCAAAATGTGAACCGATTGGGAGTCAAAGAGGCCAAACGTTTAAGTACAAATGTGTGTGCGTGTGTGTGTGTGTGTTTACTTGCGCAACAGCTAAATCAAAGCAATTGTTGCAGCTGTTTTGGCGAGTAGTATATTTAGCGTTTGCTGTGCCCTCAATACAAAAAGTTGCAGGGCTGCCAACTCGACAAAAAAGAAGAAAAAAAAACTCAAAATTACTCGTCCTGAAAAATACAGCAACGTTAATCGGAATGGTTAATAATATATGTATGAACAAATTTATTAAGAAGAAAAAAACCCATTTCGAATTAATAAATAAAGAGCCGAAGACAGCCGAAAGAGCCAAAACAAGAGAGAGTGGGAGAAGAGTGGCGATAACACGAATCGCACAAAACACCATCAAGAATAAATACAAACAAACAAAAGTTGAAATTAAATTCCAAGGTCGCCCAAGCACAAGAACTTTTATTTAGCATGTGTACGAAGAGTGTTCAATTTTTTTGCGGTGTTGGGGAAGGGGGGGGGGGGAGTGTTGATTCGGTTGCACAGTTCATCTGGTTGCTGCGGCTGCTTCTTGAAATATTTTTTGTTTTTTTTTTTTTTTGGTTTTCTGCGTTTGTTTAACAAAGAATTAGCCGGTTAATCAGCAGCGTATGTAAACTGGAATGTACATAAAATATATGTATGTATATAAAGAACTTTTTGGCGTCTGGGAGTTTATTTTTTTGTTGAAGTCGCAGGTAAAACGCAGCAAAACAAATGACACAACAACAACAACAATAACAAGAACCTGGCGGCGGTAAAATGTTGAATTCGAGTGCTAATTAAAGTCACAGATCAAGACACAGACCCAAAAACAAAAAACAAAAATAAAGAGAGAGGGAGAGACGATATAAGGAGAATCATTTACTTATATGAATTTATGTGCACGGCTTTCTTTGTATTGTTTTTTTCTTTTCTTTATATATTGTATATTTTTTTATTGGTCTCAAGTTTGGGATCTCAGAACTTGTGGCTTGCCTGCTTGCCTGCCTGCCTGCCATTGACCTTGACCCCGAATGATATCAGAATGCAATAAAGCCAGCTCCTTGCTTGCTAAATGATCGCATCGATTGTTAAAAAGCAGTCAGTGAAGACTAATTGAGCTTTGGCTTAAATTGGTCAAAATGCGCAGCAATGCCAAACAAACAGCAATCATGTGCCATCCAATTCCAACTTTCAATCCAGTCGCAGACAGAACAAATCTATCAACGACACAGCGACTCGACTGATTGACTGAAGCTCAGGTTGAGGCTCACCCTGGGGGCTTTGACATGACATCATCCTCAACAGCAACAACAACGACGACAATTACTTGCCATACAAATAAAGATAATGTCTGATCTGTACCTGTCGCAGTCACGGAGCAATTGTAGTATGAATCGCAGTTAAATTAGTCACTTAAACAGCTCCAATAATCATCCATTACTACAATATCTGATTCGAGGTTTTGAACCCGAAACCCATTCTGTTAAAGTTCTACATATATGGGAAATTTTTTCTACTAACCATAAACCAAATACTATTGCAAGTAAATTTCTTTTTCAACCGCTTGCTACTTGCATCTACGCTTAAGTGCCAATTAGGGTTGACATTCATTAGAAGCAATTAAAGTGAGATCTGATTGTGGCAGCAGCAGCAGCGGCAGCGGCAGCGGCGATGACGAGTCACGCGTGAAAAGGAGCCAGCCACGCCTTTTGAAACCTACACGGGAAAGGGTGTGAATCACACATGACATGAAATGAAGTGGCTAATAAATTAGAATGGCCAAAATATGGTTAATTATATTCGGCTAATGATGGGTTCAAGTGCATGGAGGGGGGGTCCGGGGCAGGTACAAACAGCGGTTGCAATGACTTTTCAACATTTATAGTTTAGTCATAAAAATTAAAAAATCTCAAAAGTCTTTCACTTCAAGTAATTTGTCATAGGTGCATTTTTATTTCATGCATGAAGTATTATTATATATGTATTATTACCTTGAACTTGTCGGCAGATCTTCTGAACTTGAAAAACAAAGCACATGGGAAATGTTTTGTTTTTTTTTTGTAATTGATGATGGTAATTGAAACTCAGTTCTGTGCATTTGCAATGAAAATTGCTTGTGCAGCGATGCCTAAAAATTATGAATATGAAAAAAAGAAGAAAAAAAACTGCTTAACTGCTTTGTTAAGTAGCCAATTTGAATTGGAATGTGTGTGCAGTTTTTGGGCTACACCCACAGCAAAATGCTGATGACGGCGGTGGCTTGTTATTTTTATTGTTGGTCGAACCAAAAAACAAAACACAAACAACGCCATCATCATCGTCGTCATCATCGTGGTCATCATCATCATCGACAGAGACATCTGAGCAGCAATTACGTTTGTTTTAGCTGTCTTTGCAGGTTATAAGCAAGTTCAAGGCCAAAAGCTCTGCATTAATTATAATTATTTTTGCATTTGTTAAACACAGCCAACGGCAACTCAACATCAGCAACAATAACAACAAACAACATTTGCTTATTAATCGCAAGCGCTTAAGCGTAATGCAAAAGAAGACAAACAGGTAAATGCAGCATTTTGCTTTTTGCGAAACCCAAAAATATATACTTAATAATTGATTTTGGACAGCCAATATGGTAGTACATACAAACAGAAGAAACATGCAATCTGACTAACAAAAAACGTAAGCAAATCAAGGAAATACTATAAACTAATTATTCTATGATTTGAGTATATTTCGTTGGCTTCCAATAAACAGAATGTCAAAGAACATTAAATTATAATTTCTGTCATTTCATTAGTTCAATGTGAAATTTATGCAAAAGTTTATAGGGTCAAACTATAACTTATTTATGTGTAGAATCTTGAAAATGTTTTTTCCAAATATAAACTTAGTATAAACTAAATAGATTTTTAAGCAAAGACGCTTCAACCAAAATCATGATTTTATATAAGCATATCAAATTTAATTTATAATCCAAACGCTTCCTCAATTCTTGCTTGACAAAACCTGATAAGCATCAAACTAAATTCAATTAACTGGCCGCCAGCCGACGGATTACTGACAATAAACAAGACAATATACTAAATGTGTGAAGAAGCATTTAGTTTACCTGCCCCCCAATTTCATCTGCTACATACTATTTTACGATAATCCCCTAAGAGCCACTCTTCACCCATTAAGCGTTGATAATAAATAAATGTAATCAGTTGAGAACAACAACGCTTTTAGTGCTCTAAAATCCGCTTCTAATACGAACAAGCAGCAGCTTTAACTTTTGCTTTAATTTTGCTTCTGTTTTTCCCATCCATCCAATTGTCTGTCTCTCTCTCTCTCTCTCTCTCTCTCTCTCTCTCTCTGTCTGTCTGTGTCTGTCTTAATGTCTGTCTGCCGGCCATCCGCCGTGGATTTTGTTGATGTTGATGCCCAGCACACAGCCTTGGACTTATCTTGGATTCTTGTGCCTTTTGCTTCGAAACTTTCAAGATTTTGTACGACGTTGTCTATCTTCTGTTGTACATATATACATCTTTATATATATATTATTTATTTTGTGTTATTATTGGTGCTGGGTTGTTGCTTCTTCTGTTCATAATTTAAGTGTTTCATGCTCAGTTTTTTGTCTATGTCGCCCCCCTTTTTATGTGTTGTCATTTCGTTGCTTATCTCCCTGGCCTGCTTTTGTGCGTTTCTGTCTCAGAGATGTCTTTATTTACAACGTTCTCCTCCCTAAGCGCTATTGTTGTTGTTTTGCATCTCTTTATATATAAATGTATACAAATACGTACATAAGTACATTATCAAAGAGAACTTTAAGTGCATCTTTGTATATATAAATTACTCAGGTTGTTGTCATAAAAGCAAATTTCTCACTTTTCGCAGAGCTTTGTATAATTATGACAAAAAATTGTTAAAGATACCTTTTTTAAGTAACATCTTAGTTAAAAAATAAATTTATTTACCATAAGTACGCTTAGAATAAAAAAAAACATTATAAACAAAATTATATCGGTATACAGAATTCGGTCATGAAAATATTTAAGAGGTTTAAATTAAGCAGATTAAAAGAACGATGCCTTGCAGCTAAGCAGAAACCTACTGCAACTGTATCCAATCAAACTGTAGTTACAGGGTGATCAATGTAATATAAATAACACGCAAAATGCACTCACCGGCAGCAGCAACAACTCAGACGCAGTTCATTAGAAGGGCTCTCTCGCTCTCTCCTCTTTTTACACTGAGCACTTTCACAAAAACAAAAAGCTTCATGAGACGTACATATCTCATCTCTCTTTTATATATGGTCTTAGATGTATGTATGTACATGCATATATTATTTTATTTTATTTTCACTGCACAATAAATTGAAGTAATTAATTTTTATAATATTTTAATATGTTCACTGCACTTCACAAACAAGAAAAAATAACAAAAAACTTATAGTTATTAATTAAATGTAAAATGCTTCGCTTCTTTGGAAGATTTTCAGCGAGCTAAACACAACAACAACACACACGTACGGGCACAGTTAGCCTCTCTCTTTAATTTATTCGCGACCAGGCACAGCAAGAAAAAAATATGGCGCCCGTTTTTTCAGCCTGGAGTTTGAGTAAAAAACACTTTTAAAAGCAATTTAGCGGCGATTCTATAATATTACAAACACTTTGTGTATGATCAGTGCGTTATATAAGCACAATTTAACTTTTAATATAGCGCTTATCAATATTAATTGAATGAATAGACGGACGGCAAGCATCCTGCGTTGTAAAGGCGAGCAAAGTTCCAGACTGACTGCCGGCTTTGTTTGATAAAGTGGAACAAGAGGAACAGGTGGAATTTGTGGACTTGTGGAAGGCAACGATCGCTCTCTGTAGTTAGAGCAGGACATTCCGTTTTATATCTCTATTCGCGATGTTGGTGTACATTCAATACAATTGTTTCTAGCAAGCGAGTGAATGAGAACTGACTTAATGGCTTACTTAGATATAATATACCCGAGATGTTAAAATTAGAAATCTCATGGTCAGTTTCAGTATGATTAAACATTTGAATTAAATATTTTTTTATGCTTTTTATATTGTTTTTTGCCCAAATAAGAAAAGGGCATTACACGAATATGCTTATTAGTATTTTTCTGGTTGTAAAAAAATGCAAAATATCTTCTACAAAAACGTAATTTGTCATAATAGCAGTTTAAACTTATGATCTTTACTTTCCATCAACATAATTAAACGTTTATCACAATTAACAAAACATTTTATTCTTCCTGATTTTAAAATGACATCGCGTTTCCTTATGCAAATTTATAAATTGTCCTCCCTCTTTTTTGCTAATTAATGTACATAATAACATTTGAATAATTTTATAAACGTTCTGTAGCATTGTGCTGGCACGCATTACCATAAAAATGACTGCCGGCCATGTTGCCACATAATTGCAACAAAATTTAATGAGCGAAGCTCTCATTATAGGCATTTAAATGTCTGATGGATCCTTTAGTCTGGCTGGCTGAATAAAATTTAAAAAAAAACTTTAATATTTTAAGCGCGACATTCAATAGATTTGATAAGCTAACCCTGGCCCATTTTTGTCCAAATAATATCACTTAAATACTATTAAATAAAAATGATTTAATACTTTCACTTTTATTAATGCTAAGCATTTATTATAAAATGCTGTTCGTTGCTCTCCAAAAACTCGACAAACAGAAAACTATGCTAATTAACCGAATATCAAATGAGCCCAAACAGACACTGAAAGAGAGCGACAGATAGATAGAGAGACAGAGAGAGAGAGAGAGAGAATAATCTAATCGGTATGGTTGGCAAACAAAAAAAAGCATAAATTAGCATATTTATGCGATTTATTTTGCCGGGCTGCATGGTCAAACAAAGTTCTGTAGCGTGTTAATTGTTGTTTTTGACTTGTTGATTTTACCAGTTTTTATCTAACCAACAAACATATTTGCTACACATATTGGTTATGCTATTTTGTTCGGGCCACATATGCAACAAGGCCGAAGACACATAAAGAAATTTGTTTCCGCTTCTTACCATTTAAATGACTAAAATTGATTTTATAGTGTTTTTTTTATTTTTTCTATTTTTATGTTTATCGTTAGAAAACCTAATCAACATTCAGAAATTGTATGGCGCCACGTCCATTATTGCTAGTGCTATCGGATCCACTGTTCGAAAATAATCCATCAAGACGCCTTATGTCATCAAAATCTTTGTTACGCGTTTGGGAATCCGAGCCATCATTATACCAGTTTCCATTTCGTACTGTATCCGAACCATCATTGGAAATTCGACCATCGATGCGTCGAACTTCATCCGTGTCTCTGCCGTTGTTTTGGAAGTCGGAGCCATCATTGCCCCAGTTACCAGTAAACCCGTCTTGTTCTTCGGATGAATCTCCAGCGATAATCTGATGAATGTTTCGCGCCTCAACTACGACACAAATAATTCCACAGAACAGCAATAGACTGTAGAGGCTGTATTTATTTAGCATTTTGTTCGTGTCTTTCGTTTGCCGGCCTTAATCGACTGTAAATGAAATGAAATCAATCATTAGCACAAGCTTTTATACCAAATGCGATTTATACTAACTGAACACTGCCATCTTATCGATGACTTGTTGGTTGACGGGTGACTTGGTAAATCGCAAAGCTGTTATGTCTTTCTCCCAATCGAAAACCCATCAAATAAATAACGATTTACACTGACTTGTTGAACCGCCCTCGTTATAATATAATCTGATCATTTATTGTTAGCTCGGGCATTTCCAGGCATATCAATTTAAATGCACCACTAATCGATGTCTTAACTATAGCTTGTTCTTATCTTAAACATAGCTTAGCTTACTTGTCAAGATCAAAGAGCAACAAGAGCTTATAAATACGTAATTATATGTACATACATATATGTTTATAACTCCAACAACGTCATTATTATAAATAGCTCGACATCATACAAGAAATGAACAACAATCTAAAAGTTTACTAGACAGATTCTATACTTGGATTAGTTGTAATGGGCATTTGCTTTCTTCAAGATTAAATCAAATGACTTATTGCTCAATTATAAGCCAAAAATGTAATAGTACAACACTGGCGCTGCAAGAAGCATAGACTAAATAATGTTAAGGACAGCAGTGCAAAACACAAACAAACCAAGTAAATCATGGCTGCTTTGTGAGTTGTAAACAAAGAAGCACTAATCAAAACAAGAGAAACAGCGAAAACCCTACGTTTTTACTCGCTACTTCATTCGCTTGCATCTTGCGCCCAATTCCAAAGGGGTAGTAACAGAACCAGTTCTGTTTACCCGTCTACTTAACATTATTTAGTCTATGGCAAGAAGTTCAAGCATGGTGAGTTCAAGTGCAAAATGTCCATGTCATGCTGTTAAGTCAAACAACAGAAATGTTAAGCTTATTTTTTCGATAGCATTATGTAATGTGTTGACATTCTGCTATCGATACTTTGAACTCGTTGGCAGCGCTGTAAAAAACGGCATTATCATTGTTGACATTTCGACGATTTGCAGCAGTTTGCAAAGTAAATTTACTTGCCTTTAGTGTCAATAGTGTTAAAGCGAAAAGATAAAACAAAAGTATGTCTTCGTCTTACGATCGTGCTGTTACCATTTTCTCACCCGACGGCCATTTGTTGCAAGTTGAATATGCCCAAGAAGCAGTGAACAAAGGTGCCACAGCGGTAAGTTGAAAGCAGCATGTGCGCCACACATCTTTTCCCCCTTTTAAATGAATGAATATTCCCTTTTTTAAATGTGAAGGTTGGCGTGCGTGGCGGCGACTGTGTTGTTTTGGGTGTGGAAAAGAAAACTATGATGCGTTTGCAGGAAGATCGTACGGTTCGTAAGATAGTTGCTTTAGACGAACATGTTGTGATGGCCTTTGCCGGCCTGAATGCCGATGCTCGCATTCTCGTCAACCGCACTCAGATTGAGTGCCAGAGTCATCGTTTGAATGTCGAGGATCCGGTTACCCTCGAATATATAACAAGGTATAACAATAAATAGTCTGGGTGTTTGGTTTTGGTTTTTTTTTTTTGTGACATTTTCATTTTCAGATACATTTCGCAAGTGAAGCAAAAGTATACTCAGAGTAATGGACGTCGTCCGTTTGGCATATCGTGTCTAATTGGTGGGTTCGATGCTGATTGCACTGCCCACTTGTACCAGACCAATCCGTCTGGCACATTCCATGAATACAATGCGACTGCAATTGGGCGTTCAGCTAAGATCGCGGTCAAGTTCTTTGAAGAGAATTATCGCGCCGCAGAAGTCAATACGGAATTCGGCGCTGTCAAATTGGCCATACGCGCTTTGCTCGAGGTTGCTCAATCTGGCCAGAAAAATTTGGATATAGCCATAATCAAATATGGCCAACTTCCTCGAATGCTGTCCAAAAATGATCTATTCAAATATGTGGAATTAATTGAGAAGGAAACCGAAGAGAAACTAGAAAAGAAACAGCAAAACAAATAATTCCAATTCAAATGGAAACAAATATTAAATTCCCGCTGAACCATGGGTGTTCAAGTACTTATATTGAAATATAGACATTATCAGCATATATATATTTGCGTTATACTTTATGATGTCAATGTATTTGAGCCACTCTCATTGACAGGGCCATAAAAATTAAACTGTGCTAAAACCGCAGCTACTGTTCGCCCCACGCCCCTAAATCACTTGGTTACCAGCTTCTTTTCTCCTCATTCAGTTCAGGCACCGCCGCTTCGCGTGGTTATTCAATTTTCCAAAACGCGCACAGCTGCATTAGCAACAAGACTGTGTGTGTGCGTGTGTGTGTGTGTGCCACGAGGCTAATGCCCTTTTATGGCTTTCGAAAGTACCGCATCAGCAAAAAAGTAGAAGACGAGAAAAAAGAAAAAAACCGACCTACGTCGGCTGACTGCAACGCCACCACAACGTGAGCCATTAGATACAGCAACCAGGTCCCAGGCAGCAGCAGCAGCAGCAACAGCAACATCCTCATTCTCATTGTGTCACCACATCAGCCACCCATTGAAGTCAGCGAGGCAGGCTAGCAGGCGGCTCATTATGCTTATGCGTTCGTTCCCCCATCTAGGATGAAAGCATCTAGCACAGGCAGTCAGGCATTCAGGCAGTCATGGGCCCTAAGTATGTATCCCATTTGCAGGTCGTCTGTTTTGTTTTTCGTTTTTTTTTTTTTGTCTCTGTTTTAAGCGTCCTTTTGTCTACTTGCGACGCTACTGAAATTAACTTTACTGTTACACAGATCGTTGACCAAGCAACTTTCGATTTTTACGTGCACTTTAAGGACATCTTGCATAATATTATATCAGTCGTTGTTTGCCTTAAAAGATAAATCATATATCGTAAACAATATGCAAATATGCGAGGTGTGGAATATTTCTTTAGTATAATTTTTTTTTTGTCTCTTACAACTTTATTTTAGTTTTAATTGTGCGCACGCAATAATTTTCTTTGATGGCACATCAACGTCAAGGCGAATCACCATCAATATGCGCCATCCATCATAAATGCCAGCTCATCAAACCAAAAACCCACAACGAGCTGCCGTCCCACTGAGGCATCTTTTGATTATGAGCGCGTGCGCACAATCAGTCAGTCAGCCAGTCAGTCAGTCAGTTAGTCAGTTAGTCGTTGCCAGTTTTTAGTCAGTCAGTGTCAGAAATTATCATGCACAAAGCGCAGCGTCTCATAAAACGATTCTGTGATTCTGTCTTGGCCAAATGGCGTCTTGTGACTTGTTTTGCATGCCGCGCTCGTTAAGAACGCCGCGGCGCAGCGAGAACAATGCAACAGAAGCAGCACCAACTGGTGTCCAGTAATGGGCTTAGCCCAAGCCACAGTCCAAAGCGCTTCAGACAGAAAAAAAAAAACAGCTGCCAGTGTTGTGGCCCGCATATTGATTGGCCAATAACCAACGCTCAGTGCAACGCAATAAGCCCAAAAGAATGTGCGAAAAGATACTGCACAAAACGCAAAGCATTTTTAATAATTGTTGAAAAAAACAAATTAAATATGTCTAAGCAAACCTAATCGACTTGTCAAGTTATAAATTATTAATAATTAATTCAATAATAAATGATTTCATACTTCACTTTGCATTTATTCAAACTAAAATTCTCTGCAAAATTTGTTAACAGTTTGTTTTTCTCTCTCTTATTTAAATCAAAGTGTTAAGCTCTGTTAGCGCCAACTCTTAAAGGCCAACTCTTAAAGCCAAAAGCATTTCAAATATGCTCTTGCGCTGGCTGTGATGTTCGTTCTCGGTTTTCTTGGCCGTAACACATAACCAATTTAATTTGTTTGTTTTACTAATCAGTGGCACGTACAAATTGTGTCTTTGGTGTGGTCTCTCTGTCTCTCTGGGCTTCTTTTGGGTTGGATTGGATTGTTGGATTTGTTGTTGCCGTGTTTTTTTGTGTAGCCCACCGTTTGGTTAAACAGCCCACGTTTGAAACATGGCTAAGAGCGTGCTAATCAAGTAGCACAAAAAAGTCAAAAAATATATATGTATGTACGTATAAAAATAAATACAGAAAATTACGCGAACGACTGAACAACAAATGCTTTTGGTGTGTTTGAGTCTTGAGGCTTTGGCTATCTCTGTTCGCTTCTGTTTTGGTTATTTGTTTGGTCGTAATAATAATATCTACTTATGGATTTGCGCTTTTGGAGTTGGAGCTGGGCCGCCACCAGTTCGTTTTTTGATGGCTTCTAGGTGAAGGTCATTGTGTGACTGAAATGTTAATTTGTCTGCCGTTTATTTAAACAGATATGGCAACTATATACATACATATTTTATGACAGTTCTGCGACAGTTAGAACAAATTAGTTTCTCAGTTTTGTTAGACATATAACATAAACTTAATTTTTTATTAACTAAAACTAAACTTATGGGTATGAAAAAAATGTTCTACAACTTTAACCTTGACTTCAATTTTCACTAAATTCTCTCAACATCCTTTCAAATTAACTTTCCAACAACAATTTGCATACTTTGAAAACTGCAACTAGTATTTAAGTTTTCATACAAAAAGCGTCCAAACTATTTTATAACTTTAAAAGTTTGTTGCTTTGTTGCGTGTCACGATATTTAAGGGCGGAAGTGTGTTTTGTATTGTATCCAAATAGCTAACATGGCAATCTAAAAAGCACCCCCCATTGCTCTCTTTTGCTGCCTTTTGGCGCCTAATAGCGACATTGTTGACATTCCGTTGATCTATCTGGACATTTGAATCGCGATAAATGCCTTTGATATGTGTTGATGTCAGATGTCTGATTCTTTTGAATTCATAGCGAGTGGCACTGTGTTAAACTATGAGGCAAGAAGAGAGTGAGAAGGAATTTAGTGTGTGTGTGTGTGTGTTTGTCAGTTGGAGAGTGACTTTGCAACAAAAGCTTGATGACGGCGCATATTAAATTCAAAAGTACACTTCAATACATTTAAGTTTTTCAAGTTGAGTCAAAGGAGTTCAATAAAGCTGCTTCTGTTTATATATATTTCTACTGCTTTAGAAGAACGAAACGAAAACTGTGCTAAAATATGGTTAAAACACGATGTTTATCTGCAAGACATATTGCCGGCCTCCAGACAAACTTCGAAAAAAGAAAAACAAAAAGCCAAGCATAATATTGTTTGCTAGATTATTTATCGTCGCAATCCAAGGCAACAACAACACTCATCGAAATTACTTGAAAGCAGAAGTAGTATAAACTCTTTGGGTGCAGATTTAGTAACTCCTCGCCGCTGGGCAAGCACACACGTTCTCCAAATATTTATGAGCTATAGCATAGAGATCATGACAAGTTAAGGAGAGGGTTTAAAAGAGAGCAAGAGAACTGGAGAACTGGACGCTGTGTGATTTACTGACTGCGATTCAAGTAGCCGACGCAGCTGTCAATCAGTCTGCAATCAGCTTCCACTTGAAGACAAAAAAATTAAAAAAAAAAATAAAGAGCGCCCATAAAAATGTCTGAACGAAAAGTAAAAGTGGCTTACGGTAAAACAATCTGTCGACAAGACAACAACAATAACAATAACGCGAATTACTTACTTGCCACACCCCAAACATCCCAGAGAGACGACAATTAGTGACCTCAAAACCGTTTAGCACTTGAACATATTTTGTTTTTTTGGTTTTTGTCAGTTGATCTTCATGTACGATATTGGCAATATGCTAGCTTTATACAATATATTTTGGTCGGCTGCATTTAGTTAATAAACCCTTAAACTGTACCGTTGCGTTTTCACTTGGCCCAACGAGCCCATAAAATAAAGCCAACCGGAACGTGAGCACAGCCCAGCCTTAAAAAAAAAACAAAATAAAAATATTGTTGCCCCAAAATATTTATTATTGGAACAGGGTGTGTGTGCTCCAAAGAATGGTCAAAGCCAAAGATGGTCACTGTCTCAATTTCTACCTGGCAAATAACAAATTTATTTTAGTGATTTTTTATTTACTTTGCAGACCTTCAATGCGGCCTAACGCACAAAAATAAAACTCCAACGAATTGCCGTTGTTTCACTTTGTTTGTTTTTTTTTTTAATTTTTTATTGGTTAATTTTTTATTTTTTTCGAGTAACACGAAACGAAACTGTCAATTGATGTATTCGGCGCTGGCTGTTTATTTTTTATTGGGACACGCAGCCAATGCGGCTTGGCTTGGCTTGGCTTTCCTTGGAATTATCTTAATGTGAAATCTTTAACTATGTTTGGGACATGGTCGCAAGGGACACATACATATTGTGTGTGTGCGTGTGTGTGTGTGTGTTCGCCTTAAGACGATTTTAATGGATTTCGCTTGACAACTTTGACAACCAAAACGCATTTAATTGCAAAGTTTTGTAACATCCAACATAAAGACATTGAAATTTGTTATAGAAATTGTGCGTGTCACCAAAATACCAAAAAGAAATCGCTTCTTTATTTATAAATATTAAATCTCTCATTGTCTGGAAATTTTAAAGCTTACACAAAACCAAGTTTCGCATACAAAACCCTTGTCTAAATTTAAACGTTGCATATAATTCTTATGCTAATAAATGTCAAGCATTGATAAGAAATAAAAAAAAGAAGCTTTTTACAACGAATAAAAAAAAATACAAACAAAAACAATACGCAAGCCACAGACACGTGCAGAAAAACGTACATTTATCTAACAAAGCATATTAACCACAATTTAAATATAAATACAAAAAAAAAAGGGAAAAGTTCAACGAACTCAAAGAACCACAATATAAATATAGATACAAATAGAAGAAAAATTAAATGAGAAAAGGGTTCAACGAACTCTTAAATAATATCTAGTTTTAAATGTAAATGTTTTACTATTTAAATAATCCTTTTAAACGGACAAGAATGTAAATGGGGGAGGGCTCATTAGTAAGCAAAAGGTGCAATGAAAGCAGGGAACATGTGGCTAAATTTAACAAACTTTACAACCGTTTTTGGAGTCGTAAATAGCTTATGAAGGTGGTCCGCCTCCATCAGCAACGTCAACAACAATCAATTCTGTTTCGGACAGTTAAGTGCACGTAACACAGGGACAGGCACATCCTCGTTGGACACATGGACTGCTCCAAAGCGTCCCCCCCCCCCCCCAGCTCCATTCATATCGAAAAGCGCTTATTAGGCAAAAGTTCAATGTGCTGCAAGCGAGCAAAACTTGACTCGACGGAAGAGCAACAGTTTAAATCGCAGCTCAGCATCGGCAAGCACTTGTGGCAAGGTGGCATAAGCATCCCAAGAGCTTCTGTTTTCAATTGTTGTTTGTTGACATCGCATGTAGAGTGTGACTAATGACAAGAAAATGAAAGAAAATCAACAAAAATAAGCTCAAGTTGTTATTAAGTTCTGGAGGCAAACAAACTAGATGTGCAAGGAAAAAATGAATAAAAGAGCATTACTTGATAAAAATAACTAAATAACTGTTAGATATCATGATTTTCTAATTTAAAACATTTTTTTTTCAATAAAAAAACTATTTTCCTTTATTTTCAATAAAAATTAAATTAAATGTTATTGCTATTTGTTGCTTATCTTTTTGTTGTTTGTTAAAGCGTTAATTGTTAAAAACTGAGCTTGTGACAATTTATTTTAATGGCTGTAATATAATGTGCGATTATCGATTAAAGTTTTACGGAGCGCAAAAAAAAACAAAATAATTATCAGTTGTAGTTAAAAAATAAAATTAAAGCCTATTTCTCACGGACGTGAAATAAATAGCTTGAAATTAGAGCGCAAAAAAAGCTAATAAGCATTTTGTATATACGTATATATTTTTTAACACTCAACACTGCGTATGATTAATAACTTGACTAATGCACTTAACACTGCGTTTAGCTGCTGGCCTGGCCTGGCCTGGCCCGGCCTGTTCTGGCACTGACATTAAAAGCCCAAGTGTCAGACACACACACTTAATTTTAAAATGCATGTTAAAATGTTATTGAGTTCAAGCAGGAAGTGCACAGCCAACCCAGCTACTGTTCTGTATAACTGGCTGAAACTGAAGCTTATTTTATGATAGAGATCCTCTGGTTATAAACGTTTATTCAACTCTGCCCAACCAGGCGAAACTCTTTGTATGAAAATTACCAAAAAAAAATTATGAGTTCATTTTTTTGTTTTTTGATTTCGATGCGCTTACAGATTAGGCTAATTACAGGTCGCAAAATGACTAATCAGAGTTCATTTTTTTTTTTTATTTTAAACAATTAGCTAAAGCTCTAGATGTTTAAATTTTGATTAGCAAAGAAAGCTTTGCTTAAATTTAAATGCAAATTACTTGACACATGAGTCACGGTTTGGCGTTAAAAAACTAATAAGAAAATATGTAATCAGATTGGTTGTGGGAACTCTTTGTCGCTTGCAACATAATCGAGCTGTTTGCAAATTAAAATTCACTGATGATCTACGCATGGCCATCTGTGGCAGCCTTGACCTGGTTCTTGAAAATACACAAAACCGTCAACACCAGCAGTAGCAGTGGCTTCAGCCAACTTTGTTTGCGCCACATGCAACATAACAACAAGACATTGAAGCCAAGTTTGGTTGCAGCCAACTTGCAGCTGTTCGCTTTAACCAATTAACCGGTTTGCTGCACAAAACCCTGTAACAAAAGCATATTGTTTAATGGGTATAATCTATAATAGAGATAGTATAAAATGAAAAAAACCAATTTCTAGCTCATCCCGAGCTGTTAAGCAATTTTAATATAGCAAAGTGATGTTAAAATTTCCCGCTTTTATTTAGTGCCATACTTTTGTGTCAAGTTAATTGCTAACAGGGTATATTACAGTCGATCAGTCATGTCTTGGTTATTTTCTCACCGTTTATGGTAAACATTTTGGTGTCGTTTACTTAAGAGACGCCTGCAGCGCGCACGCACGCAACTTTGGTAAGTTTTTGATTTGCACGTTGCCGTTTTTTTTTTTGGCGGTCAAATTGGTTTTGGGGCGGGGCGTAACGTGTAGAGAAACAGATAAATAAATCAAGCAGTCTTCTCAACTATATAATTATAAGTAGTAGTTGAGTGTGAATGCATTAAAACAAAAAAAAAATTCCCAGTTCAATATTCCCTTATAAAAATTTCAAGCATTGCATATTTCATTAGTTTTTATTAACTTGTCAAAGTACTTTCTCTACCTTACATTTTATCATTGCCAAAACCGAACATTTAAGCTTTCAGTTGAGTTTTTAATGCCATTTTATGTATACAATTTTAATGTGCTGTGGTCGCTTTTCGCTTGTTTGTTCTTTTCGCTTGTTTGTTTTTTGCTAAGCTTTTAAAATCAACCGCCTTAGCCCGCAATGAAATGGTCCTTGCCCCGCCCACTCTTATGGCATACTTAACGGCCGCCAGATTAACTGCGGCTGCCTCGTAACATGTTTTTCTGTGTTAAACCTCCCTTTGGGTTTTATTTGCGTTGCGGTTTGTTGTTGTTGCTAAATAAAAACGAAAAAAGGTTTGCTTCTGACTGCAATTAGAAATCTAACCATAGAACAAGTGTTGCCGTTGATGTTAATCATTTTTCACTTTTGGGTTTTCTCCCGCTGTTTTAAATGCGAAATTAAGTTAGCATAAAAAAGTGATTCAATTTGCATTATGGCCTTTGCCCTTTGTTCATTTGAAAATGTAAGAGTATACAAAGAGAAAAATAAACAACTATAAATTCACTCTTTGTTTTTTTAATCATTTTGTTTTTTTTCACTTACCTTTGATTGTATTTCAAAAGCTTCAGAAAATCATAAACCATTCGGTTTTAGTTCAACTCTAACTCAAAATCCATCTTCTAAGTTGTAGTTGTAACATTTTTGCTTAGTGTAATTGTTTGTTACATCGCTTGATCGTAATTTAAGCAAAGTTAATGCTGCCTCGTGCTTGTCACCTCTGTCAGTCTGTCTGTCTCTTTCTTGTCTTGCGCATTTTTGCCCATTAATTTGCAGTACAAAAGCCTCGGTGCAGGTACGCAACCGGTTTTGAGAGCGCACATCTAATACCAAGTTCAAGGTCAAGTTATCGAGCCAGTGAAAACAGCATCACAAAGGTGTGACGATGGCAACGCCGGCGTCGTTGTCTTGAAAGATTTGCACAAATCTTGAGGCAAGGTTTAAGTGGGGGTAAATCGAGAGAGAGACTGCAGCTCAACGCTGTTTATTAATTAGTACATAGTATAATTATACAAAATATATGAATACATTTATACAGTGGGTGAGTCAAACAAGCTTTTTTGTTTTTATTTTTTTTTTTTTTGTAACGCTGTAGAGAATGCAGTTTAAAGATTTTTCCCACGAATTACGATATTTGCCATTGACTTTGAGACGTCAAGTGCTTTGGCAGCGGATAACTTGGCACGATTTCCACTTTGAAGCGCCTAAGAATGCAAAAACGCAACACTTCAACGCTGCTGCTTAGAAAACAGTTTATATTAGAGAGAGAGAGAGAAATCAAAATAGATTAACACACCTGGTTTTTTTTTTTTTTTGTTGTTATTTTCAACAATTCAATGAAGCAATCAGAGTTTTCTAAGGCCCTTGATAGTAGTACTATAATAGATTGTTATCTAAGTTGGAAGTATTCCATCGAGAACATACCATGTTTATTTATTTATTTCAATTGTCTTTCAAGTTAAATGGAAGAATAAAAACCGAGCTAAACATTCTCAACACTAATTTAATTGTTTATCAATTCAATCTTAGGATTTCTTGGTTAAACTTGATTATTTCCAAGCGATTTCAATACAAAACCGTTCTGAGAAACATCCCTGCATCGCATTTAAATTCAATAGCCATTGAAATTCAATGCCATACGGACTTGAAATAAAGCCAATTTGCCGTTTAATTAAATCCGATTTAGTTTAAAGCTTTTGCTCGAAAATAGTAACCTTATTCAGAATCAGACTTATGCCCTTTCTGTTTCCAGTGTACTAATCTGAGTTCTTCTGTGTTCCTACTTTAAATGCAACTTTTACAGCGGGCTGTAAATCGAGTGTGCCGTAAACGGAGACGTAAAATTCTTTTTTAGTCTATACGGATATCCTGAATATCTGTCCCTAGCTTGCCCTGCTGCATGCCACTTTTGGTCTGACAGTCACTTCCGTTTTTGGGGTGGTCCTCTTTTTTGTTGCTGGCTACCATTTTGCGTGTGTGTGTGTGTGTGGAAACCTGTTGAACCGGCTGCGATTTATATCATCGTAAAAAGGCTACCATTTGAATTTACGAATTTAATTTTGAGGTCGTCAACGGTGGAAGTAGGCGCATAGCATGGAAATTTTTTTGGTTGCCACTGAAAAATACTAAGCCCAAAACCGCACTGTGCTCGGTAAATGTAAATGTGTGTGTAGATGCCACAATGCCCCGGCCGCATCCACATCGTTATCCATGCCATCGCACACGCGTCGCCCATTAGGCGCGCCTGCTATTTTCTCATCTAACGGAAGTTGTCTGTGTTAATGGAATTACATGAATTTCGACTCTGGACCACAGAGTTGGAAAATAGGCAAGGAGACATTTCCGTTATAGAGGCTCTCCGGCTCTACTCTATGGTCTATGGTGTGGCTCAGAAACTTTTTGCCTAGCAAAACGGAAATGGGAAGAACAACACAAACAAACAGATGCGAATCGTTGTTCTAATGTTAAAGGGTGATATACAATTTAGAAACATTTAAGTTAGCTCACCCTAAGGGAAAATCATTCACATTTGGCATTTCTGGCGTATAAATATTGTAAAACAAATAATTTTATTACTTTGATTGTGAATTATATATGTACATATATATTTTTCAATAAGAGCCTAGTAGCTATTCCATCGTTCATTAAATTCAACAGTTGTGTTGGTAAAAAGATATTCACCACACCAGCAATGCTTTGCTTTTGCACCTGGCAATGCCTCTGCCAAAGGCATATTTTATAATTTTAAGATTTATCATAAAGCATTGCATTATTAATTACGTATTTAATATTATATTTCAAAATAATGAATCTTAAAGTTTTTACACCATTTACAAACAACTAAGGTAGCATAAGAAAAACATTAACGGCCCATCTTTTATGTGACCAGATTTCTTAAAAAATGTTTATGCATGTATGTATATCGAAGAAGAAGAAAATTAACAATACGCAAACAGAAGTTGGGCGCTTGGTTTTCCAATAAAGCTTTAATTATTAAGCAAATTTTTTTGATGTTATAGCACTTGGCGTCTTTTTTTTTAACGCCAAAGTTCTACAATTGTGTAAGTAAATTTTGCAATAAGTTGCAATGTTAATCACCGTTTGAAAACGCTAAATGCTTTAATTTTATAGTTATTAAAAAAAATATATAGCCTTGGCCACACCAGCAAAAGTAATGTTGCACTCCCGGCCACCATTTAATTCGGATAACAAGCCGCCCAATTTGCAGCCGGTACCAGATCATGAACTACCCACAGGCACTACATTTATTGTCATGGCCCATTCGCGATCTTTCCCAGAGCCCATACGTCGAACTTTAACGATCGTTTCGCCAATCGCTCAAGGAACTTTCGGACGCGTTTACAAAGCGCTCCTGGAGGATTCGATGCAACTGGTGGCTATGAAACAGGTCGCCTACGATTCGGCATATCAGGAACGCGAACCGACCATTTTGAATCACATGGCGGAGCATTGTAATATTGTGCGGCTAATAATGCACTGCTACGTTCAATTGGGTATACCACCAATAAGCTATATGTTCCTGGTCATGGAATATATGCCAATGACGCTGCAAACCTATCTCGACAATAGACGCAATAGCCGTGTGCCGCTCATCATTGTGCGTGTGCTAAGCTATCAAATATTTCGTGGACTTGCATATCTGCATTCGCATCGAATTTGTCACCGTGATGTGAAGCCGGATAATATTCTGATCGATAGTGCAACAATGACGCTCAAACTGGGCGACTTTGGCAGCTCCAAGCAACTGAAGAATAATGAGACAAATGCCACCTATGTTTGTTCCTATCTATATCGTGCGCCTGAGCTATTTGCTGGCATCGAACTATATGACACCGAAGTGGATATCTGGAGTGCTGGTTGCATCCTTGCCGAGATGATGCGCTCTAAGCCACTGTTTCAGCATGACAAGAACCCATTGTTGCATATGATCGGCGTACTTGGCACCGATGGTTTGCAGCACTGCCCACAAATCGCTGAAGAAATTCATTTTGCGGGAGAACTGCCAATTATTGAGCGTCCCAGCTGGCAGATACTGATTGGCAATTGGGTGCCACAGGATCTAGCTGATCTACTCAATAAGTGTCTTGTGTTTCGGGCAGCTAGTCGCATCACGGCACTTTGTGCTCTTGCTCATGCCAGCTATGACGAGCTGCGCGTCATGGATGCACTGAAAATCCCAATGCCAAATGGAGTACAGCTACCACAATTGTTCAATTTTAGTCAAAAGGAACTGAACATCGATTTTGAGATGTTGGTGCAAATAATGCCGTTGAAGTTCGGCGATTTATAAGTATATAAAGAAAAACTTAGATAATAAGTTTTTATACATTATTATTTATTACAAATTGTAAAAAAAAGCAATATTTTTCTTTATTACATCGTTATATGTAAAATTTTACTATATACATATGTATGTACTTTGAAAATTGATTATATCAAAGACATTTTTTGTCCTTAACTTCCAAAGAATTTCTAATTTTCCTCTCTTGAGGTAATAAAAAGAGTATAATTAACAAATTATAAATAAATATGTAAATCAAATTTAAGTTTGATTTAATCATTCTTAAATTAGTTCTTTTATTTTCTCTTTCTCTGTCATTTTCTCATTATTTTGGTTTTCTTTCAGCTTCCTCCATAATCGATATAGTTACTTGTTCGTAAATACACTTTTATAATCTGCCCTCTCTTTTACTGTCATTTTGCTGAGGTATTTTCATAACTTTTTGTTTCTCTCTGTCCTATCATTCAGCTATACACCTTTTTGTTCGCTTTTCTCTAATGACTTAGTTTTTCGCTATTGTTTTCTTTGGAGGAGACCCGTTACAATCATCGTCGATATTTCATTGACGATATACATTCAGTGTTGGTTAAACATCGAATTTGACAGCCGTGCCAATAGTATATAGATGGGACTCTGAGGAATCGCTTTCAAATTTGAAGACTCAGTAGCCTTTGCGTCAAAATGAAACAAACTCGACCATTGATTTGGACGTCTGAATGTGGCACAGTTCAACGTGAGCTTTGGCCGTGTTCACATCATCTAAGGAAAATATAACATATCAAGGTACAAAAAAAGAAGAAAAAAAAGTATTAAAAAAATAAAAAAAACTTTTTTACGGTTTTAAGAACTTTGAATTTGAGTTTTGAAAAGTTTTAAGCATGTCTCTGCCATCGATGGTGGAGCGATCGGGTGGACGTCTTGTGGTGCGCAGCTTGGTTAGTGGTGCCACCCTAATGGAAACCAATGAGTCACCAGCTGTTATTGATCCCACTGCCTCCCCAGAAGGCGAAAACGCGATTGAATCTCCTCCACTCGTGGATTCTGAGTTTTACGAGCGTCAACTGGAGCTGTTGCAGAGCCAAATGATACCGCTGGCCCTCCAACCGCCGGCGCAGGACGTGGAGCTTAGTGCCAGGGAGTCAACTGGCGAGGAGTCGCCAGGCGAGCTGCCTCAGTGCAAGATACGACGCAATTATAGTTGCCACGCTTGCGCCTTCTTCACACAGAATCCGCGCATTCATCTGTCCCATATGCGTGATGTTCACGGCGAGAAGATTGTGATCAATGAGTGCAAGCTTTGCTTATATGCCTCGCGTCACTTCCAGAAGCTGGTGCGGCACATGAAGATGGTGCATGGCTGCACCGACAATGACAACACTGGTCTGTCAAGTCGTCGTCATTGCAATCGCGAGGCACGCAAGCGACGGCTGGAGGAGAGCATCGAAACACAAACTGGACCCACTCTGAAGCAGCTCAAATGTGAGCTGCAGCTGCAGGAGCAGCAGCTGCACAACAATGTGAACGCTTACAATCGACAGCAGCAGTTTCAATCGTTGCAAGCGATTTCCAATCGCAGTGACAACATCTTCTCCATGGCTTTTGAGTATCAACTGTCCATAATGCCACCAATTGCAATGAGTATCAAAGAGCAGAATGAGAAATCACCTAGTGAGACAAAGTCAACAAAGCAATTCAAGCCGGAGCCAAAGAAGTCACCGCAACCGGGAGAGGCACTTGATCTTACATCTAACAGCAACACCAACACCAGCACCAAACCAGGATCATTTCAATGCACTACATGTCCTTATAATACGCTAGTTCGTTCGCGCTTCACAAAGCATGTGAAGTATCATACGATGCCATTAATTAAATGTCCTTCTTGTGATTTTCACTCGCCATACAAATGGAATCTGGATAGGCATACCAAGAACCATGGCGCCGATGGTTACTTCAAATGCCTCGTCTGTAATTTCAGCACAAATATCAAACAATCTCTGACTGTGCATGAGCTCAATCATCATATTTTGAATAAATCTGCCGGTTCACCACAGCCGCAGAACCAATCTGCTGAACTAACTGAGGTTGAGGAGGAAACCTTTAACAGTGCACCATCTTCACCGGTTGCGAAGCTGTCGTCACCAGCCATCAGCTGCCCGCACTGCCAGGATTTCGTGCCTAATGCGATGGAGCTGGCAAATCATTTGCAACAATGCGAGGCGGCCAGCACACAGTTGGTTCCACTTGACTTGGAGCTGAATGGCGAGGACGAATCCCGCAACGAGCTTAACTTTTATGGCATTGAAACAGCACCGGGCTATGGTGAGGTAAGCTACTATGTCCAACCCTCTAACAATACTAGTTAAATCCTCATATAAACTGATAAACATATTCTTTCAGACCACCAATCAACTTGCACTGGAGGATGCCGACGGACTTAAAAAGGTATTCAAGTGTCCTCATTGCACATTTTGGGCTGCAACCGCATCGCGTTTCCATGTCCATATTGTGGGCCATTTGAATCGCAAGCCATTTGAGTGCTCGCTGTGCGCGTATCGTTCCAACTGGCGCTGGGATATCACCAAGCATATTCGCTTGAAGGCCATGCGTGACAAGGATCACAATCAGGCGCAGGTCCTGATGAACGATGAGACCGGACGACGAAATTATGCCAAGTATACTCAGTTCCTGACTATGATGAAGGTCGACGCTAGTCAGCCTGTCGATGGACGCTCAATTCGATGCGGTGAGATGATATCAATTAACGCGGATGAAACAATCGAACCGGCAGAGCCTCAGGATGAGCCAGAACTGATAATTGAGCCGGAAGTTGCTCTGGATTTAACCGTGGCCAGCAAAACCGATCAACCGCATAAGCACAAAAAATCCAAGAAGCATAAACATAGCTCAGATGAACGCAAATCTCACTCAAAATCCAAAAAACACAAAAAGCAACCAACCGAAGGTCATCTATGAACTATATCAAATTATAAACACCTTTCTAATTAGCCAATTTAAACTGTTAACTATGCATCCTGTAAACTTTTAACTAAAACTTTCCCGTGTGAGTTTGAATTATAAATAAAAACTATTATTAAATAGCGGTATGCACAACATTTTCTAAAAGCTTTTTCTATCCTATTTAAATCAATTTGAACATTTAAAAAAAAGCGAATAGGGAGGGCATTTATTTAACAATAAGTAGTGAAAATATGCCATATATGTGTTATTTTATTTATAATTAATAGACAAATACTTTTGTTTGAGCACTCTATGCGTACCATATCTGATAAATATTATTTTTGATCGAGTATTTTGATAATACATAAGATAAAATTTGATATAATATACATATATGTATGTATAAACATAAGATTTAGTTGTTCTTTTGCAACATCAATGACATTTATAATTTTCTTTGATTTATATTTTTTATTGGTTTATATTAAGCTAAGCTTAGTTATTAATTTTTGTTTGGTTTTCGTGCCAATTTTGATATCCTAATAATAACTGAAATAATTTAGATCACGTGCTGCTTACAGCAAACATTCCTGTATGAAAAATAATACTATGCATAGTAAAACGACTAGCGGCACTAAAAAGCACAACTCATCGACGCCAAGCGTCGACAGCAGCTTCCATAGATCAATGGCGAGATAACGCGCCTGCAACAGCCACGGATACGCCCGGGCCCATAACTAAGTTGTCTGGCATTGAACGTTTTCGAAATGTGGCGACTGTCCAGTGAAATCATCATCCTCGGTATCGTTGCGACCCGTACGATTCTGTGGCTTATAATCTGTCATTTGCACTTCCTCCGCCTCGGGTGGCACTACGATTTGTTCACGAGGCGGCAACAATTCTTCAAGCATCTTCATTTGGGCGGGCGTCGCAAAGTTGTTGGGCGGCATATTAACCTTAAACTGAACATAGAGATCACCATGTTCGGTGGGCTGATTGAACACTGGCATGCCAGCGCCACGCATCATTTTGATGCTATTATGTCGCAGAACCTCGCCCGGCTGTGTGCGCATGCAAACATTACGTCCATCCAAATGCTTAAAGTAGTGCGCATAGCCGCAAAGTGCTTCGGTTATATTGATTTCCAAGTCGCGCATGTAGAGATTTGCATGACGACGCTGAAATACCGAATGTTCGGCCTGCACCATTATGACATAGAGATCCCCAAACTCGCCGCTGCGCAATTGATGACCTCCGTTGGCAAATGGTATTTTCTGCATGTGCGGCACTCCAGGTTCAATATCAACGCTACGTTTCATTTGCTGCTCCACAAAGCCAGTACCGGTGCAGGGTTTGCAGCGCATTGAATCCTTGATGGTGAACCCGCGGCCATCGCATGCCGGACACACCTATTTGCAAGGAATTTAATAATATGTTAAGAATAAGAAGGACCATATCTATTTACCGCATCGAATGCACTCAAACCCATAAATGAGAAGGCTGCAGCGCGTCCCACGCCGCCACACGCCTCGCAGGATTCGCGCGCCTCTTCGGGACCACCGGCACCGTTGCACTTCTCGCACAGCTTTCGACGCTTGTATTGCACTGACTTTTGCTGCCCACCAACATATATATCCTCCAGCTTAAGTTCCAACCTGACCATAATTTTACCATCGCGTCCGCCACGTTCGTTGGTTGTGCTACCACCAAATGGAAACCATTGGGCAAAAAAGTCTGAAGTATCAGTAAACCCTTCAGCTCCCTCCTGCAGACCTTTTAAACCGTACCGATCGTAGATGCGACGTTTTTCTGGATCTGAAAGCACTTCATATGCAAACGATATCTCCTTGAATTTCTCACCCGAGTTCTGTCCAGGATTCTTGTCCGGATGAAACTCTTTGGCCAATTTACGATAGTTCTGCATATATATACAAAAAAATAAAATATATATTAACTTGTTTATATATGTACACTGCTACAAAGCACTCACCTTTTTGATTTCCTCCGGAGTCGCTTCTTTATTAACGCCAAGTACGGTGTACAAATTTAGGTTGTCCATTGCGATTGCGCGCTAGCCCCTAAAATAAACGAATATGCACGAACATCATAGTTGCAGAAAATTTGTCAAAATTGTATGATTGTGACACAACAATATGTTATATTGCTATGTTTCTTCTGTACTGTTTGTTTTTCTATTTTGTTTTGAGCTCTGCGTCCTCTTCCAATTGTCAAGAAAATCAGCTGAGAAAACAGCTGCGCGGATTACGGTTGGTTTGCATAAAAATACATTTTGTAACAATTTACCTCCAAACTTCTAAAAAGCAAACCTAACCGAATTGTTTAAATTATTAACTTCCAATTTAGAAACGCATTTTAATTTAACTTAAGTATTGGCAACAGCAATCAACACTTAAATTCCAAAGAATGGACTTCAACTAATAACTGCATTGTGAGTGTTAAAAGAGGGTGGCGACAACTAAAGTACAAGTGTTGTAAAACGTGAAATAATCTATACAATTCAATGAAAAGAAAAACATTACGCCATATAATTAAAATATATATAGATGAAATAAAGTGTAGAAGGCAGCAACTTTTAGTACAATTACATCTCCGAATTATTCAAAATATTTTATTTGAAAACGCCACATGTTTAAGTGTGACCATATAATGGCTGGTATAAAACGACATAAGTTATCGATTATCGTTATCGTTGACAAGACATTGGGCGTGGTGAAATAAAATTATTTATTCCTTAGTTGGCGTTGAGCACACTGGACGGTCTATACGTCACTTCATCGGAAAATTTTCCAAAGATTACGTACAAATTTTACGAAATAATTTTACAGAAAATAATTTTGTAAAATATAAAAATATTTATTTTACTGTTTGCTGGCGAAAAAAAAGTGTTTAAACAAAAAAAGTGGTGTAATTAACGGCTAGACAGACTTTTTACGATAGCAAAATGCTTGCAAAGTAGAGACGAAAAATTTTGTGTGTGTACCAACGAAAGAGCAGAGAAAACGGAAAGCGTGAAAGCAAAAAGAAGAAATCGTAACTTCTCTCTGCTGGTGTGTGTACGTGTGCTGCGCTGTGAGAGTGTGTAGTTGAAAGAAGCACACAGAAAGCAAACAGACGAATACTGTGTTGCGCCTGGAAAAACGATGGAAAACTATGGGGATATGGACATTCGGCTCGGCCATATCAATACCAAAGAGCTCGGCGACATTCATGAAATTAAAATGCAACGCAGTCGCGATGAAACAGTTGACTTTGCTAGCTCGCAAACAAATTTCGATTTTGGCGCTGAAATTCCGACAACAGCAACTGTAGTAGCAGCACCAGCAACAGCATCAGCGGCAGCAACAAGCGAAACTCAACCAAAAGAAAATAGTGAAACCAAAACAAAAACATTGCCTCAAATAGGAGAGCAACAAATTGGCGCCAATCAAATAGCCAAAATTTTGACAACTGTTGATTCGAAACAAAGTTCCCAGCAACAGATTAATATTCTGGAAGTCTCCGAGGCGGAAGATGATGATGAAGGGGATGAAGATGATAACGAAGATTACAAATCAAGGTATAAACAACGATAACATTAAAATTAAAAAAAAAAAAGTCTAACAAAAAATAACACTATGAAGTTTTCCACTACTTTTTTTTTAATTAACTCCACACATGCAAAACTTACGGACTAACCATTTATTTGTTTGGCTCTTTTTTGTATATAATTGGCTAAAATTTTAGTCTCTTATTACAATTGCATATCCAATTGGATTAGAAACGGAAAATTTTCCGATGCACTTGAATTAGCCGTGAAAATACATATGTCAATACAAAATTGTTCCATATTTTACATGATTTTTCGCAACTTTAAGTTGGGCCAACACTGACGAAGAAGAAGACGACGACACTTCAAGTTCAGATTGCTCCTCGTCAAGCCAGAACGATTGGAAGTTGCGTTGGTTGCAACGTGAATTTTACACAGGTCGCGTGCCCCGCCAAGTGATTGCCAGCATGATGCCGCACTTTGCAACAGGTTTGAATTCGGAAACAGAAGATTCAGTGTTGTGGGACTATTTGGCGCATCTGCTCAACGAGCCAAAGCGTCGAACCAAACTGAGCAACGTAAACACATTTGACGATGTCATTGAGCTGGTGCACAAATCGGAAAAGATAATTGTGCTCACCGGAGCTGGAGTATCTGTATCGTGTGGCATACCCGATTTTCGTTCGACAAATGGCATCTATGCTAGGCTGGCTCATGATTATCCCGATCTACCCGATCCGCAAGCCATGTTCGATATCAACTATTTCAAGCGAGATCCGCGACCATTTTATAAATTTGCTCGTGAGATTTATCCAGGCGAGTTTAAGCCGTCGCCATGCCATCGCTTCATCAAGATGCTGGAGACAAAGGGCAAACTGTTGCGCAACTATACCCAAAACATTGACACATTAGAGCGTGTGGCCGGCATACAGAAGGTCATTGAATGCCATGGCTCCTTTTCGACAGCCTCGTGCACCAAGTGCAAATACAAGTGCAATGCAGATGCTTTGCGTGCTGATATCTTTGCACAGCGTATACCCGCTTGCCCTAAATGCCAGCCGAATGTGGAGCACAGTGTTGATGCATCTGTTGCCGTTACAGAGGATCAACTCAAGCAACTTGTCGAGAATGGTATCATGAAGCCAGACATTGTTTTCTTTGGCGAAGGTAAGCATACGATAATAACCTTAAAATTAATTATCTTGCATCTAGTTGAAATCTCTTGTTTGAGTATTAATTTACATAATCTTTGTCCGTTATCGTTTCAAGGCTTGCCAGATGAGTATCACACCGTTATGGCAACAGACAAAGACAAATGTGATTTGTTAATTGTTATTGGGTCTTCATTGAAAGTACGCCCCGTCGCACACATTCCCAGCAGCATACCCGGATCGGTGCCGCAAATTTTGATCAATCGCGAGCAGCTGCATCATCTCAAGTTTGATGTCGAACTATTGGGCGACTCAGATGTGATTATTAATCAGATATGTCATCGTCTATCGGGCAATGGCTCGGACTCCGGTTACAACGACAATGATTGGAATCAGGTGTGCTGTGACAATGCTGTGTTGCGCGAAACTAAGGACCTGTTGCCACCCACTGATCATCATTATCTTCGTCTTCATCACCACCATCATCGGCATCGCAGCTCCGACAGCTCCGAGCAGCAGTCTCAACTAGACACAGACACACAATCGCTGAAGTCAAATGGCTCGGCTGATTATATGCTCGGCTCATCGGCTGGCACATGCTCTGACAGTGGCTTTGAATCCTCCACATTTACAGCAGTGCAGCCGAGCAACCGAAATAATGTTGAGCTACAACAGCAGCAAGACCTAGAGATGCAGCCAAGCACTAGCAGCAATGCCGAAGATCGTGCTGCCATTGAGCGCATTAAGAGCGACATTCTCGTCGAACTAAATGAGACAGCGTTGAGCTGCGATCGTCTTGCTGTTCCACCGGCAACTGGCCCGTCGCCAAGTTATCGTCATCTTTCCGTTGACTCCTCTAAGGATAGCGGCATTGAGCAGTGCGAGCAGCTCTCCAATGCAGATAATATCACACCCGGCTATGCCAGCAATCTGGATCCTAATATTCCAGAAAATGTTGTCGTCGAGACAAACATAGTAGCGCCGAGTCTAATGTCGCCGCCTCAAGCAAAACGCCAGACGACGGCCGAACGCCTGCTGCCTGGCACCTTCTATTGTCACAACAACAGTTGCTCGTATGTTTTTCCGGGCGCTCAGGTCTTTTGGAACAATGACTTTAGCGACGATGAAGAAGAGGAGGATGAGGAACTTGAAAATGGGCGCGATCTGTTTGGCAATGTGGTTGCCAGTGATGAGGTAGCTTGCGATTTAAATGCAGCACCGCTATCGCCATTGCTGCCACCTGCTTTGGAAGCGCACATTGTCACAGAAATTATGAATGGCAGCGGTGGCTTGGATGTAACAGCAGCAGCAGCAGTTGCTGTCGACACAAGTCCCAGCAATAAAAGGCGCAGCGAGGCTGAAAATGAACAGCAGTCTCCAGCGGAGCTTGGTCCACCTATTGAATCTGAAACACCGCCTATTAAGAAGCGGCGTGCCAGTGTTGTTGCAACAACAGCTGCAGCAACAGAAACTGCAACAACAACAACCACTGCAGCTCAAGCAGCATTACCAATTGTGTAAATGATTCAATTAATGTTCAGCTAGTTAAGATAAAAAAAGATATATAGATATATATGTTTATTTGCAAAACGTCTCTAAAGTCAATTCAATTGGACTCGAGAGCCAGAAAACTACTATGCATGTCTAGAGAAGCTCAACACAAACTGTAATTGAGGCTTTTTTTGCTTGTTTATCGTCGTCGTCTTCAAAATACACTACAAAATAAAATTGTGTATTTTTTAGTTGTTAGCATACTAGTGTAACGAATAATTTCTCCTTTTGATATTTTACAAAACATATTTATATTTATTCTTGGAAATAATTGTATTGTATCGTGTTAAGCTGTTAAGTTGGGGCCTTTTAATTAAACCTCTGGATGCAGAACTATTGCATAAAAAGCATGTGTTGCCTCAATATTTCATGTAGGCTAAGCTATTAAATATAAAAAAAATAATAATAATAAAATTTTTTTCTAAAATCTAAGAACTGGACATAACAAATTGTATATAGGCATCTTTGTAAATGTACTATTTTATATAATTTCCGAATTCTAACTTTTGGTTATGGCAGCTTTATATATTAACATAACATTAATAACATTTTACACTTCATACATATACACATACATACATACACACAAACACATATTCATAAACTCACTCATACACTCGACAAAAAGAAATTTTGTTATGGAATGTTAAGTTGTTTAATCGAAAAATGTAGCATAATTATCAAACATGTTATATATATATGTATACATATGCATATATATGCTACCAAACTCTATGTGTAAATTATACATCTAAGCACTAGTTGTAATATTCCAATCTAAATGTATTAAACTCAAAAAAAGAAAAGAAATCATAAATAAACCAATTTATTGAAAGTTGTTGAGCAGCTACAAAAGCATCTGATATTTTGGAGCAAGAATAATTTATTTGCTGTCTCATGGTCAACGTGTCGAAGGTCACGCATCCTGTTCCTGCGCAATGCAGTCAACATATAGCCGAATAACTCGACAAATTGATTGGCCCCATCGCGCTCCTGATGAATACACATTTTGGGTTCCTTGATATCGGAGAGGATGCAAACCCAATCAAAACGCATTTTGAAATGGGAAATCGTTCCATTGCATTCCTTGATATTCGGCTCACAATTGCAACCACCTGTCGTTGGAAGCGCTAATGCGCACTGCGCAAACAAAGAGCGGAAACAGAATATAAAACAAAATAGAAAATAATAACCATTAAAAGAGTATGCAACACTAGGAGCTTCGGTTTGTTTTCTTATAGGTCCAACAGGTAAGGTAGGATACAATATTTAGTATCTTGATTTACAAAATTTCATGTTTAACAATAAATAAACGTTTTTGTTAAACTTGCGATTTCGAATTTTTGTTTATTCGTTAAGGTGTTTTATCTTAAGCATATTTTGATACATGATAATCTTAGTTTAAAGTTTGCCTTCTATAGAAGTACCCAATTATAGTGCTTACTTAGTTGTTGCAAAATATATATGCTGCATTTTTCAAAAAAATTATACAATGAATTGCGCTGAAATTTGTTTTTTTTTTATGCTTAAGGACTAAGAGCAGCAACATTATTGTGCTCTTCTTAACTGGATGCGTTTTGCGCTCGAGATGCTGCCTGATTTTTGTTTTAGTTCTACGATCTTGGGACACAAGTCCTAGATGCGCTTGTATTTGTTTGTTTGTGTATGTACATAATGCATATTTATAAATATATATGTTGTACCTATATGCTTTCGATTTGTTGCTACTATGTATTATAAAAATAGGCATGGATGATTAAAAATGAATTACCCAAAATTCATTTTTACTATATAGAAACTCTGACTGTTAACATGAGCGTACACTAAAGACTACTTCGGCGATACCTATGTATGTCTATATATAAATTTATATATGTATATATATATAGAATATATATAAAATAACGCGCTGTGAGACTTGAGTTAGTTATACAATCTGTATATGGATATTATTTGTTATCCATTATAGGCAACGTATGTGTTTTTCGATTTCAAGTGCTAACAAAATACTTCAATGTGTATATGTGTGAGTGTGTGTGTGTGTACGTATACATTGCATATATATGTATGTACGTGTATGAACTAAATGTAAATTTATTATATATATTTAAGCAGCATTTCAACGTATAGATGCATGCGTTTATCGGTGATATCATTCGATTCAATAAAATGAAGTAGTACATGCACGCTTGGCTGCGGCGTTAAACTCTGTTTGCGTTTAGATTTCCATTTGATTCCGCACTATAAAAACTGTGTCTTGTTGCTCTTGTGTGATCTGGATTTGCTGGGATTGATTTTGCACTTGAGCTGTGCAACAAGGTCTAAGATCTTAATCGCTGGTCCCAGCACACCCAGCAACGGTACTAAATCCTCCTGCGTCATCTGCAACAAACGCTTCCCATCGACCTTATTCCGGCTAAAAATGTCACAGTGTGCGGTGCAGTCGTTAACACGCAAAAACTGTGATACATCGTACACATTCCAGCTTTCTGGCATCAGTTCCAGATGCGCATCACCCGATTCGACGTCGCCCAGCCGTGGAATGTACTTGCTGTTGCTAACGGCAGAATTCTGTGTGTGTGTGTAGAGAAAAAACGAGACGCAATTTGTTATATGTTTATGTTTGGGCTTAAGTTTGTAGTATACAATGGCCAACTAGGGGCGTGGCTGGTTAAACATTACTGGTAATTTAAAGCTGTAAAGTATTGAATCATTTTTTGTTTAAATTACATTACAAAAAAAAAAAATGATATATACATAAGTATTCAGGTAAAATGAATCATTTCTTTACAGCACTGCCTGTGAATGTGAATTTATGCAAGTACAAAAATAACAGTGCGTTAATTATTATGTTATATACAAATTGCTACAAGCATTTTTGATAATTGTTTTTTACATATGCATTTTAGGTGGCGAACAGGTGAGCGAGCGGGCGGGCTGGCGGCAGTTGGGCTAGCGAGCGGTTCATTGATTTCTAAAAAGCTAGTACGCACTATTATTGCAATGTACTCACCGCAATGTAGCTAGTGGCTTTGCGACCAATTATTGGTGGCGCAGGTGATTTAGTAGTAGAAGATTTCTTTACCATTGTTTTGGTGGCATTGTTGCCGCTGGCTGCTGGCGTTACCGTGCTGATAGCACCAGAGGACGTTCCTCCAATGGCGGCAAATTGATCTGAATTCGTTGTTGTAGACTGTTCGGACATATGGCTGGTGCTGCAATCACCATCGGCATCATCATCGACAACGCCATCCTCGTCTTCATCATCCTCAGCCTGATTGTTTTCATAGAAGGCAGCATTGTGATGCTCTGGCTTTAGTTCCAATTTAATGCTCAGTTTCGGTAAGTGGGGTGTTGTCTTCAAGGCAATTGTACGTTGTTTCACTGCTGTATTGCGAGCAAAAGATGAGCATATCGAATTAAGGAAAGTCGATCTAATGTTAACTCACCTGTTTGCGTATTAGTCGTGTCATGTGTCAATGGTTTATTGCCGGCTAAATTTCCATTGCCATTACCATTACCATTACCATTGGTACCTTTTTTGGTCTTGCGCTTTCGCTGGACTTTGGGTTTGGGTGCCGGCTTTGCCACCTGCTGCTGAGTAATGCGTGGCGGACCCTCCAGTTTATGCCCGACAAGCACACACCAACCGGCTGGATATATATCCGCAGATTCACAGTCCAGCCACTGATCATACTCGTCCGTCCAGCCATCGAAGTGCACCTTGAGCAGGCGGCCAACTACACGCGCCACTGTGGCCACACAAACGAGCCGTGGATCCATGAGATCAGCGCATTCGAGACTCATGCCCGGCTCAAAGCCGTGATCAGGCAAAAGGCGATGGAATAAATGCTGACCAGCCGCAACGGCGCCAGTGTCACGCAAGTAGCCCTCCCAGGTATAGGTACGAGCATCGTAGCCATTAGGCGGCGTCACCGCTATATTATTGGAGTCACAAAAGCCGGCAGGAAAGATGCACGGCGATTTTTCATGGTAACAGAACCTGCAATCAAAATAAATAACTTGATTTGTTTCTTTCTGTTTATCAACAACTTTAACGTTGCTGGCTCACCAATCCGACCCTGAGGCGTCCGGCTGATATGAATCGATGCGTATCATCATGTAGCCAAACTTTAGTACAGCCATCACTGTGGCGGGGCAAATGGATGACAGATTGAGGGGATCGACAGCCTCGATTTTCATGCCCTCGAGAAAGCCATTGGTTTTACCATCCAAAAAGTACTCATCGAAGGTGAAATTCATTTTGAAAAGCTCTATGGTAGCATCGTCCTCGTGTACATCAATCATGGCTTCACGGCCAGCTAAAAATAATATACAGTTTCAAATTTTTCCCGAGTTGGCGATAGTTGTTAGCTTTAGACTTACCCAGCATTCGTTCCAGGTAATCTTGCGGCGCGGCCAAATTGTGTCCGACAGTTGTTGCCCAGCCAACGGGATGAATGATAGGCGAATCCTCGTGACACCAGAAGCCATCATCCGAATCAAAGTAGCGCAGAAATAGACGCTTGCCCACAATCTTGGTGACTGTGGCGAGGCGCACCTGTGATATGCGATCCTTGTCCACACACTCGAGATTCAGGCCGAGACGAAAACGTGACTGCAGGCTATCGTTGATCTTGTTATAGAAGTTTGATGGCAATGTTCGAGCACCCGACAAGCGTTCGACAAGAAAATCCTTCCAATCCTTATACTTGTGCTCAATGGTGCGTGGCGGTATCAATGGCTTGCCACGCGTCGCACACCAACCAACCGAATGGACTTCAGCATTGCAGAGATTCACCCAGAAATCATGGGAGTTCGTATCGAAACCCTCGTAGCTCATTAAAGCTTTATAACCCTTGATCTCCAATATGGTGGCCACCCAAAACGATGTTGGCGTCTGACCCGGCTGTATGACCTCAATATTATCGCAATCGGTATTCTCTACCTCCACCTTCATTCCAACGCCCAAATTGTCCCATACCTCATAGCCGGGTGCGTGGGGAAAGCAGGTAACAGGTGCCGCATAGAAATTCGATTTGGCTAGACGCGGCAGCCAGTCATATGAGTGCGTCGGATCGTACATGCGTCTTCGTATGCTTAAGATCTTCTCCATTTGGGGACACGGTGCTGGAAGACGTTCAAATTTTGGGATTTGTGGCAGATCATCCTGTGGATAGACATCACGAAATAGTCGCAATGCCTTCGGCGTCGGAGCTGCATTCACAAATGAGCTGTTGCCATCGCTGCCACTTGCTTCGGCTGGCGGCGCTGCAGCGTCACCAACAGCGCCACCATTTAGCGCTGCAATTGTCTCATCTGTTGCCATCTGTACATTGTTGGCGGCAGCATCACCGCCCAACGACATGGGCTCTCCGAATCCATTCAGTTGCGTGATCTTCGATTGATCCGTTATGCGAAAACGATAATTGGCATTTTTGATATGTGCCGCTTGTAGTGTCAATTCAATATCCGACTGCGGTTGCTGCTGTTCCTGTTGATCCTGTACATCTTGTACGCCTACTACAAGACCTCCTTCCGTCGTTTCGGTCATTTCGAGAGCCGGTGCTGGCGAACTGCTGGCATCCATTTTGCTATTGAGCACCATCGAATAGAGCTCACCACGGGCACAGGCCATACTGCAGAAGCGACGTGACTTTGTGTAGAATGTGTGCTTCACTCCAATGGCGCCACAACGCTCACAGACAGCTGCAGCAACAGATAATTTTAAAAAACATGGTTATTTCAAATATCAGATGTAGCTATAAAACGATTCGGTTATAACCATAACTTAATACTACCTTTCTTATTGCTATGAGTTTTTTTTTATTAAAAATCTACACCTTAATTAGTTAAATAATCTTAATCTGGCCTCTTTAAAGTAAACTTAAACATTGTCAAACACCATTCAAAATTTGAAAGTAACCAGAAGTTTATTGCAAACAAATTAAATTCAATAATCAAAGTAAAGTAAAGTAAAGTGAAAAATGAAAGTGAAAAAACATACCCATGCCATCTTTCTGTATCGGTATGACCGAAGGATCAATGTTACCCTTGTAGGCAATCGGTGTTTTAAGCACAAGTCCGGGTCTGTTCACTGGCTCAATTTTGCGTGTCTTGCGCTGTGCACGCATCGAGGAGCTCGAACCGGAACCGGAACCGGTGCTACTACTGTTGCCAGCTTTACAGCTGCCTGTGGCAATGCTGTACTGGCGCATAACCTTTGCATTAGCTGCAACTGCTGCTGCTGCTGCTGACGTTGCTGCTGCTGCTGCTGCTGCTGCTGATGATGATGATGATGTTTCCTCGTTAGAAATGAGGATATTTGCAAAGCCATTGCCATCAGCGCCAGATAGGGTCATGGTGGGTAGCGTTGCTGCTGCCGAGGCATTGATAATGGCATGAGTCGTGCCTAATAGTTTGTGATGCAGCAGACCATCGCCCAGAGGCACGAGCAGATCACTATTAGGTATAGTGGTCATGCACGAGGATGAGGATTGTGATATATCCTTGTCCGAGGAGGTCATAAAATCAGTGCCATCATACGAATTGTTTTCCTCATTCATCATTACAAAATCATCGATGTTAATGATCTCCTGCTTTGGCTCTAGATCCGACATGCCACCACTGGCGCCACCATCATCGTAACTACCATCATCCAATTGGCCATATACCTGTTGGTCATCATCAACGGCCGACGTATCGACGCCCATTAATGCAACGCCAGCATTTTCATTGTCCATGACTTCGGTATAGTTTTGAAAGACAGCCGCTGCAGCGGTTTGTTGCAATAGCTGCTGCTGCAGTCCGCCCATGTGCGCAAAGCCGTACAAATTATTTGTATTGGTTGCAATTAATGTTCCGGGCTGTACGCCCAAGGCTGCAGCCGCTGCAGCGGCTTGTCCCGTAAAATCTCCCCCCACAATGCTCATCATTGGACTCATATCCTTTTTTGGTTGTGGAGGTGTTGTTGTTGTTGTTTTTATTGATGTGTGTCAATTTTGGTGGTAGTGGTGGTGGTGATGTTGTGAAGAGTTTAGTGTTGTTTTTTTTTTTGATTTTTGATAATTTGGCAGTTGGATACAGTTGACAGTTGAATGGATACGGATACGGACACAACGTAACCAATACATAAATCATAGAAAAGAAAGTAGAAGAAATAAGTAAACGAATTCCAATTTTTAAATAAAGCAGAAAAACATGATATATCATATACATAGTATCTACTTACATCTAAAAAGTATGTTTTATGGGTAATTTTTAGGATTTTGCTGATGAGTTTTTTCAAGGACTTTTAAGAAATTTTTTCAGTTTTCACCGATCTGATGAAAAACTAAACAAAGCAATACGAAGACACCAGGCCCGAGCAATGCCGGCTAATATCATGTCATGTTCTTAATTAAAATTATATACACCTTAGCAATTATAAAAAGGTATATTGTACATTCATAAATAGGTATGACTAATTCCCAAAAAGTCTAAAGGGGTCGCAGGGGTCAAATTTATAAAGAACAATAACTATGCTTAGGTGGGTTAAAAGACTTACCAATGTTGGCTGATGTGAAATGTCCTCCATAACAGAGAGACCAACAGCGGAGTGGCCAAGCATTTGGGCTGCATCTTCAATTGTAATGCGCTCCGAGTTGTATTGGCTGCTCATCCACATCATACGCAATTCAGCCGGATTCATTGTTGTTTTTTGTTGTTGTTATCTCTTCAGAATCTTAGTAAATTATTGTTTTTTTTTTTTTTAACTTGTTCAAAATTCAAAGCGTTTATTTGCTGTGGCATTTGTAAAGCTGCAATGATAATACACTTAAGTCACACTAACACAATCACACACACATATGTATATACGCATTAACATGTATAAAAACAGACTCCTGCACTTGCTGACCATATGGACCCGATGACAGCGGCGCCTGTTTCTGATTCTTCGTCAGTTCTGCTTGTTTGTTGCCCCTTTTTTTCTTTCGCTTTTTAAAGTGCAGCTGCCGCCTAGACGCTCAACTATTTGGATAACGTTGTGAGTGCATTTAAATACTTTAATACGCTCATGTATTTAATGTTATCAATTATTGTTTATAAAAACCGAATGGGTTTGTGCAGAATTTGGTTTATTTTTACGGTTTACACTCGCTCGAAAAGTCAATGAAGCGCACCGTGCGACCAGACGACGAACGAACGAACACAAAAGAAAACTCACAAATTGGTTCTCACGCATTTAAAAACTTACATATTGGCACAACTAATAAGTAACCGAATGTGGCATTTGATTAAGCTCACATTTGTTTCATATTCTTAGTCCGCATTTGTTAATTTACAAACATTTTGCCAGATTTTGGCATTCTTTTACGCGCAAATTTAATGCTAGTTTTGCGATAAATGGTGATGCGTAAACGCTTTTCAGTCGATATTAAGCGATATGTTATTGTCTGGGATCGCGTGGGCCAGCTAGTGCTGTAAAATGAATTTATTTAATTTCTTGCCTGCTTCATATATTGATGCCATAATTATTTTAATGACAGATTTAATAAAAAAATCAATAGTTCATGTATAAATACTGGTTCAGTCAAAAAACGCCATTTTAATACAAATTTTAATTTCTAATTTGTTTCCTAACTATAGACATATCGATATTCAATTATATGAATGACAATAGCCAACACTAAACTTGTGCAAGAGAAAACAATGACAATGAAAATGAATAAATAATCAACCATAACAATAACAAACTTTATATATATAAGTAAACAAATAAAGAAAATGCCAGAAAGTGCGTTACCGGATCAAATACGCACCACATTATGTGGCAGCACATTTGGACAACGCAGAGAGGATATATTTCGACGACTTCAGCAAACTGCGCAACAAACAAGCCAAATGTACAGTGGAAAACGCGAGCTAGCTACAGAAAATGACGATGTGGTGCAGGAGCTATGCGAAGCGCTGGAGGAAACACTCAACTATGGACTGCGACAAACAATAAATGTTACGTTTACCGCTGCTAGCATATTTCAAAATATGCAAGAGATCGTTAGAGGTAGCCCGGGAGCGGGCGGTGGCATCAGCAACGAAGTCACCTTCTGGGATTTCTGTGAAACACATCTGACACCACACGAACGTCAACGCTACGATGAACTAAAGCAAATCTGGACAAAACATGGACGTACTCGCGCCTTTATACGTGCCACACTCAACGAAAAGCGTTTGCAGAGCCACATGCTGACCTGGCTGAGCGACGAGACACAGTTGCAGCGGTTTTATACTCCGTGGTCGTTGCTGCTTAACGACGAGGCAGCGAAAAAATTGCCTGAAATTCTTGGCTCACTGGAGGATGTGCTATTTGCTTTAAATATTGAGAATTCTGATTTGAATGCACCCAGGCGACCGACACCACCTAGAGTGGGCGTTGTCAAAGAGGAGCCCATAATTTTCGCACCACAACCGGTGCCTATAGTAGCACGAAAGAGAGGACGCGTTTCGTCGGCTGTGGAGCGTCCTATTTTGGGAGCCGCCTCAACAGAGGATCTGCTGGGCGAGCTTAACCCGCGTGAAAGGCTGGAGGTGCAGCAGTTAACCTCTAATGATGCTGTTGAACAACAATTGAGGCAAATACCAGAGTTGACACAATGTCCACAATTACCATGTGATCCTATAGAACCAGAGCTGGAATTCCTTAAGACACCACTTCCCGAAGTTTATACCACTAGCAAAGAACAGGAGCAGTTTACAGAAGCAGCTTCAAATGTAATGGATTCAGAATTGTTCGAAGATCACAGTGATACATCCTCCCAGTGGAGTAAGTCTTCATCCTCAGCTAATGGCATACAGCAGACAGCGCAGCTGGCGGAGCAGGTAAATCAACTAACTGAGCGCTGTGCCCTGCTGGAGACTCGTGTGGCCGAACTAAATCTACAAAATCGTCAGTTGATTCGACGGCTTACTAAGCAGTTCAACGAAACAGGCATCGATCCAAATTCATCGTTCTGTTCCAACTTTCTTATAACCATTCCACAAGTAAAACTTATTAAATCTAATCGCTCCAGTACGCATTACGTTTATGAGATGCATATAACCATGCGTCAGCGGTTGGAGCACTGGACTCTGTTTCGACGTTATAGCGAATTTAACAAGCTACACAAGTCGTTGCTGCGAACGCATCCCAACATTATTAACTCTGTTGAGTTTCCGCCAAAAAAGCATTTTGGCAACATGAATCTCGTTTTTGTTGAAGAACGTCGCCAACAACTTCAAATTTATATGCTGAATATTGTGGAGGCCTTGCCAAAAGTGGAGGCATGCAAATCTAAAGCTGAGTTACAAAAGGTTTTTCCATTTTTTCGCGAGCGATAGCGTTCTATGGTATAAAAGCTACCAAAACTGGACCAAACTTAAAAAGTTTCAAGTATTTTTTCTCTACCTAAGAATGTTTTGTTATGTTTGTTTATTAAAATGTTTTAATTCCCACTTGCTTTAAAATGATATTAAATTAAATAAATAGGTCTACTTGTTCAAAAATATCTGCCAAGCATTTAAACTTTGTTATCGATGCCTTAAATTTAATAATCTTCGATGCCTCTGACAATCGAATAGCATTTAAATTACGCGATAATTGTTAGCATGTCCCGATCAGCTGTATTTGTTATTATCTGCAGCCATAGAGTTGCGTGTACTTTTACGCCAGTCCAAGCGTCAGTTCCGGCATAATGGTTCTGTGACATCGTCTTACCTTTTAACTTAGCGTGCGTTCTCAACGATTTGTGGCCATCACCCTATTTGCATAGCAACTGTAATCTAATTAGTTCAAAAATGTCCACGACGGCGATTGCAATAAATGCGGCAATATCCGTGGGTGCGTACTTTATGACGGTACGCATGATACCCCACCTCCGTGAGATGTTCATCAAAGCAAATTTGTGTGGCAAGGATCTATGTAAAAAGGATAAGCCACAGGTGTAAGTCTTGTCTCAGAAAGTTTCTATGTATTTTTTTTTAAGTCATTGTTATCTTGCAGGCCCGAGTCTTATGGCGTTCTCATTGGCTGTGTTTACCTTATCTCGATGTTTCTTTTTATACCTATACCATTTGCATTCGATGAAGCTGCCGCCACGGATGCAGTTACCGGCGGTAAACCGGTAACCTTTCCACATGACAAGGTAACAAATTGTGACTTATTTTTGTATTTGAATTTAAATTTATATATTTTTGAGACAGTTTGTGGAATTAATTGCTGCCTTGTTATCAATATGCTGTATGATATTTCTCGGCTTTGCTGACGATGTGCTTGACCTGCGATGGCGGCACAAGCTCCTGCTGCCCACCATAGCGACATTGCCACTCCTAATGGTTTACTATTTAAACTACAATTCCACCACAGTTATGATGCCTAACTTTGCACGTGGCTTTTTTGGAACATCAGTTAATATTGGTATAAATAAGAGATAACAGTTGAAAACTGAGCTCATCTAATCATATATTGCAGGCATTCTCTATTATATATTTATGGGAAAACTTGCTGTGTTCTGCACGAATGCCATCAATATACTCGCTGGCATCAATGGGCTGGAGGTGGGACAGTCCCTTATTATAGCAGCTTCAGTATTGGTGTTCAACGTTATCGAGCTGTGCCTGGGTCATCAAGTGGAATCACATCAGTTTTCATTGTATTTTATGATACCATTTTTTGCTACATCGCTGGCCCTATGGAAATTTAACAGGTAAGTCTCGTTCGATCGAATTTCTAGTTTTTATTTATTCATTTGATAAATACTAAAATTGAGTATATATATATATATATAAATAAATACTCATATGAATTGGCATACTTAAATTACATACTTTAACTTAATTCACAACAGCAAGTTTCATGAAATTTGAGAATCGTTTGAATTCATTTCTCTAGTTTAGTTCTTATCACAGATGATGGTCATCGCCTGTCGGCGCTGTCTGCCTGCTGAGATACTAAATTTTGAATTAATGTTAATTTAAGAACAAATAGAGTGAGTGTGAAATACTATAAAATACAACGATATGTTTAGCTTAAAGTAAATGTGTTTAAGATCGGAAAGCAGGCACATTAATTATATATATGTTCTACATGATTATGAGTATAATAGCCGAATAGGATTAATGGGACAGTTGTCTTTTAGTCTTCATCCTCCTGCACATCGTCCAGATCATCCGTATCATACAAATTGACAAGCAATTGACCAAATTGACTGCTATGAGTCAGCGCTGTTTCGGGAGCATAATATTTTTCACTCTGTTGCCGCAGGCGCAACAATGAAGTACTTCCATCTAAATGCATTCCAGCTGTCATCAATTGTTGCATATACGCAGCATCAATGCGAGAACTGCGCGTCCCATTGGGCAATCTCACAGTACTGCTCTTCCCATCAAACGCGTTCGCTGTCAGCTTGTGGACAATCTGTTCCGGCGGCATGCAGAGCTCACAGCTCCAGCCACCAAAATGATTGAGATCTCCAAGCGTATAGCTTGATTCTCTCTCCATTCGCTGTGGATCGCCGTGCATATGCACGACCGAGCCAATGACACCTTGCAGTCGTGTTCGCTCCGGATGTTGCCAATAGAAGCCATACACATTGTGCTTCAAGCGGAAACGCAACGGCAGCACATCTGCTGCAAAGTATTTGAGAAATTTCAATGCAACTTGAGCATAAACTGTTTCGCCATTGCCAAACAATAGCAAATCGGTGGGTTGCATTTGAATGCTACACAGCATCCAAAGTTGATGTCGAAAGTAGTTGTAGGCTGCCGGACTGCTGCAGTGAGCATGGGATTCACATTGATATAGCATAAAGCTAGTTATCAGCATTGCATCCAGTTGACGCTCGAGCGTGCGATGTGTGAAATCCTTATTCTTGTCGGTGCGCTCTCTTACATAGTAGTAGATAAAAAAATAGTCCACAACCTGGATAAGTGTGCGCAATTGCAGCTTCAGCAGCTCCATGTTAATATGCTCCCAGTCGCCTAGCTCCAACATGTAGTAAAGACGCTTCAGCGATGTGCTGCTTGCCTCGCGCAACTTCAATGGTGCCTCAATGCCCCCGCCGCGTCTGTGTGTCATCAATGCACGCCAGATAATCTCTGGCTGTCCACAGTCACGTCCATGCCAGCCGTTAGCACACAAACACTGCGGCTGTGCCAGCAAATAGTCGATGCTGTTGCGCTCGTTATGCGTTTCGTTAAGTGTGCCCTCTCGATAGCACCATAGTGCCGGTGCCAGCTCCAGATCCATATATGCTGGCGCAGCATAATCTGCTGACCGATTTAATAAATCAGTTTTCATTTGAATGAAATCGTGCTGGTAGCGATTGATGTTCTCGCTGTGCAAGCAATGTGAACGTTTTATTTGTTTCTGATTCCGTATCAGTCTTGCATTTCTTGATTGCCGCACAAAGTGCACTCGACCCAGGTTCAGCTCAGATCCAGGTTGCGGCTGCAGCTGCTGGCTGTGATTATTCTGCAGCAGCCAAATGCAGCCAATAAAACCCAGCTGCACTAGAACCACAGACCAGAGAATAAGCTTTTTGGTATTTGCCAGTGTAAATGTGTAGCTACCAGCTACATTTCTGGCCATTGTTTTAATTTATTTACCACACACAGTACATGATTTGAATTCAATTAGTTATTTTTTTTGCGTATTCGGCTTTTTTCAGCTAACACACCCACTTTTCATTCATTTCTGCCCACCCGCACAGCTGACAACTTAACATTAAAGGCCCACCCAAACGTTGATTTCTTTCTTAAAGACTCGTTGCAAGACTGAACGAAAAGTTTGCTTACGCATTGAGAATCATCGGCATAGCCATACGTTGCTTAAGTGCTTTGTCTCTTCTTCTTATATTGCAATGCAAACAAACCATATGGCATTAGCGGTGGAACATTGTTGCCATGTGCTCTTTGTTTATGCCATTGAAAATAAATGTTAACAATTAATGTAATACCATGTTAAAAACATATTATAGATATTTTTATAGATCTAAAGCATTATATCAATGTGTTTATAAACAATAAAATGATGATATAACAATTTTGTTAAATAATTTCCATAGAATAAAAAATCAGCGACAACTCTGTATTGCTCAGCATTCATGCATGTTTTCACTCCAGTCAAACCATGCATTCAGTCTTAACAGCATTCGTTAAAAAAATAACTCAACGAACTCTTGCGTAAGCATCGTTTGGGTCGATACTCGGCGTATCATATGTTCAAACTTTGCGTGCCGCGAGTCTTTAAGAAAGAAATCAACGTTTGGTTGGACCTTAAGCTTTCTTGTTGTTCCTTTGCGCTGTCAGCTGTTTCAAATTGATAACGATTGTATCGAATACACATTTAGTAGCTGCAGGGAAATTTAATACAATTGGTCCTTGTTAATCTATTTCAGCAGAGTGACGTCAGACACTCTTGTTTATATACTAGCAATGTGACCCAACTTAATAATTCGATTATCATAATTAAGATCGTTTATTTTAAAATCATATTTACGTTTTCTTTGCAGATATCCATCGCAAGTGTTTGTGGGCGATACCTATTGCTACTTTGCCGGCATGTCCTTTGCTGTTGTTGGAATTTTGGGTCATTTTAGCAAGACGCTTTTGCTCTTCTTTCTGCCACAAATCCTTAATTTTCTATACTCGACGCCGCAATTGTTTCACTTTGTGCCCTGTCCAAGACATCGACTGCCGAAATACGATCCGAAATCGGATTTGCTGCACATCAGCACCACGGAGTTTCGCATGAAAGACCTGAACTGCTTGGGCCGTCTTATGGTAACAGTGCTGAGAGTATTGCGACTGATAAGCTGGCAGCAGCAGGCCGATGGACGTATTATAACCAACAATTTTACGCTGATTAACTTTGTTTTGGTCATCTTTGGACCTGTACATGAGCGTCTGGCCACAGATATGCTTATGATCTTCCAGGTGATGTGCTCCCTGTTAGCGCTCTTTATACGATACCCGCTGGCCAATTTCTTTTATGCAATTGAAACATAGTCATATTTGACATGGTGTTTCTGTAAGTTGTAGTAAGCCTTGTCCTTTAAAAGTTTTATGTGAATACTAACAACACAACAGTTGTTTCCAAAAAGTAGTTTAAGTACGAAATTATACATCATAACATACAAATAAAAGTAAAATTATAATATGAGCATATCCGAGGTATCTGAGGAATCCGAGCTTACTTTACCCGATGACGAAGATGAGGGTCCAAATATTGGTGTAAGTGCAATCAGATTCAAATTACTTTTTACAGCTTAAATTTCGTTTCTAAATTGAATGTGCAATCTGCTAACGCCCACAGAAATATATAGGGGGTCGAAATGCTGCTGGACAGCGACATGGACGCGGTTGGGCCATATTGCCAAATGGTGATCAGTATGACGGCAATTATCGCAAAGGGCGTCGCCATGGCATTGGTTTATACGTGTTTAAGGATGGCGCTCGTTATTATGGACAATATCGTTGTGGCGTTCGTTGTGGCCGCGGCATCTTTATTTATCCCGATGGCTCTGTTTATGAGGGGAATTGGCGCAAGCATTTGAAGCATGGCAAAGGACGCTACAACTATACTAATGGGGATGTTTATTCCGGGGATTGGCTCAAGGGAGATCGTCATGGTGTTGGCATCTATAGCTTTAAACCGGACAAAGAAAGCTGCTGCATGACCATACGTCTCAAGTCCACATGGAACAGCAATGTGCGTATGGGACCCTTTGAGTTATATATTGGCAACGATGATAATTGCACCATTTTGCATGGCATCTGGGATAATCTGTATCCTACTGGACCGGCCGTCTTTAGCTTCAATAATCGCTACATGCTGCTTGGATTCTTTTTGCCATCCGATTACGCCAGGAAAATGGTTCCACCTTCCGAGCTTGACGAGGAGGAGCACGAAGAAAATGAATTTGATAACGAGGATGGTTTCGAGATGAAGCCAACTACGTGGGTTGCCCAAGAGATCGCTGTCTATGATTACTCTCTGTTGCCGCAAGAGCCGGTACCATTGCCCATCTGCGACTCGGAGCTATCGGTATGCTCGCTGTCCCCAGAACCGAGTGTTCTTAGCCAGGAGAAAATCAGCTTATATGGCGAGGGCGAGGAAGGCGAAGGCGAAGAGGGTGAGATGGAGTGCTTTTCTTGTGAGTGTGACTATGAGCTTTCTGAAGATAAAACAGAAAGCGAGGTTTGCAAAATCGATGCCAACCCCTGTGCCATTGAGGTGCTCAAACAGCCCGACTGTCAAGATGTCTAGTCAAAACAAAAAATGTTTTATAATTATAGTTGCAAGAATATAATATGTTCATTCAGTTTCAAATGTAGACCACTGTTTTCTTTTTGTTTTTATCAGATTATCCACTACACAGCTTTATTTTCACATATATATATATATATAAATATATATATAAATACATATACTTTTTGTTTTTTTATTTGCCATTTTAGAATATGAATAAAATTTGTTAGCTTAAATTTTGTTTAAAATACGCTTGGCTCTGTTAACGTTCATTTGATGCGCTCTCTCTATAAATAAATCGCTTCATGTTATAGTTTTGATCACAAATGTGGGGGCTTTCCAAGTATTATTGACATATTAAATGATTATCTTTAACACTAGCACATTTTAATTTTTAAATTTCATTTTCACTAACATTTAAATTGTATGACTTGTTGCATTGTTAAGATAAAATTTAGTATGTATTTGTTTTCCTTTTTCCATTTGATATTCAGCAGTTGAATTCTTTGAAGTTTCACTAATTAACTATATACGTTATTATTGTTTAATGCCATTTCATTTTACACATGCTCAACATTTTAACTTCAATTCTTATGTGTTTTTAGCTTCATATGGTGTTTTGATGTGTTTTAGTTCAACTACGTTAATTAAATTAATAAAATCACTACGTATTATTTGCAGGCTATAGTTTAGATGATTGACAACTATTGGAGACCGATGGTGCTTTATTGAAATCCTTGTCTAGTTCTGTCTCAACCTGCTGATGATGATCTTTAGATAGTAAAGCTTCGCCGTAGTCATCCAAAATGATGTTAAGCTTATCCTTGGGCAGCTGCAGCGGCGTCAAGGGTGACTCATCAACCGGATTGAGATGCACCATTTGACGTGGTGCCCCGTCTGTGGTAAGCAGTTCGTGCAGCGTACTACCATCTTGCTGCTTGGATACCTTATAAATAGCAGGACACGATTTGGAATTTTTCACATCACTCGCATCCTTCAGTTCATTCATCTCCATTTGACTGACTACTTGCTGCTCCGATAGCTGCGCATTCTGGTTATTATCTTCGATGCTGCAAGCAGCTAAAGCTAACGCGGCAGCAGCCTGACTGCTACTCGCACCTTCTGGGTTCACATATACTAGTGATTTGCTAAAGAAAAGCAGATGTGGATCCATTTTGAAATCTGGCAATTCGAGCTTTTGATGATCCAAGTTTTCATCTATATAGTTTATATGTATTGGCGATGTTTGCAAATGCAGCTGGGAGCATAGAAACAGATCATCCTCCGGCGGCGTATAGTAAACAGAAGCCTTGCTAGCCGAGTTGTTGGCAACCATCAGACGCGATTTTATTTTCTGTATATGGAGCTCCTTTTCCATTTGATTCTTGAAATAGCAGTCTATGTCTGCAATCGCAAGTGATTAGTTGATTGCTTATTTTTTTATTCAAAGTTATCAATGCTTACCCTCAACAATGTCCTCCTCGCAACGACCACGACAGTTTTCAAAATAGAAACTAGGCAGATTTTCCAGTACCTTATTCAAGGATTGCTGCTGGTACTTGTAGCCTTCGCGCAACCGCAACACCTGATGCGAACTGAATTTACGTATTTTGTTCCGCTGGAAGACATAGTTCTCGCGTACCCAGCTCAATTGGCCGCTGGAATAATCGCGCACCTTTTTCACCTGATCACAATATTGATCCTTTAGCGCGGTCAAATGGTTGGAGCCAATGTCACGAAACTCCTTAACGTGCTTTGCCTGAGTGGTGTAGCTGCTTTGAATCCACTCGCACTGCTGGGTACAATTCTCTCGTATACGATGCACCTGCTGTGCATAATTCTCTCGCAATCGCTCAAGCTGCTGACTCTTGTAGCTCTCGATGCTGTCCAGCATTGCGTAAATCTGTCGCGATCTTGGTGACTTCTTGTGGCGATTCCCGCAACAATGCATACGTTCACAAACCCCATATCTTGACAAACAGCTACGCAGTCCCTGCACGATGAGAGTGAGCAACAAAAATGCTGTGGCTAGCACTGTGCCAACCAGCAGGCTTTCGATTTTTACACGATAAAATACAATTGGATCGATGTAAAGCCTGTGTGGAAAATAAACCAAAATTTGCCATAATTAAAATTTACAAAAAAAAAAACCAATAACCTGATAAGTTTAATTACCTGATACCCGCCGATGCATTGCCCATTACATTAAAGGCATAACAGGTGTAGAGACCACTGTCGCCGCGAGAAATGTTGTGCACAAGCAGCGAACCATTCTCGATGAGCACCACTCGCTGACCCACCGTGCTCTTCTGGCGGCTTATGTTCACGTGCAACGCCTGTGGATTGTTGTCATCCGTCAGGGCGAATAGCTCAAATTTGCTGGGCTGATGCTCCTTATCGCTGTTGATTATAATGGGCCGCTTGTCAGGATCAGCATGATGGCGCAAAATTTTATTACGTGGCGTTACCTGCAAGAGCGATTGAAGCCATTTAAGTTAACTTGCTGCTAAGAGGGTTTCATATTTGAATTTGATGAGAAACGATATAAAAATTTAAACAATATTAATTCTTGAATAGCATTTAAAGATGCACTTTATTTAGTACTTGTGGGTGTTAACCCATTTAGTAAATACTTTTGAGTTCTATCGGAAAAACATACAATAAATAACCTTCGTACTTTTCCACTCAAAATAAATGTGAAACACTTAGATCATTTAAAATGTGTTAAATCAATACAGTTGCATGCAACACACACCAACTTTTAGGTTCAAAAAAATAAAATAAAAAAGAATTTAATACTTTAAAGCGATGTAAATGCTTTGATAGCAAATTGAACAATCGAACTCTTGCCAGTTCAATAAAAAAAAACGCCCATCTATTAACCCACGGGTGTGGTTTTTCAAAAAACAAAAAGTGAAAAAACACACATCCAATGAGTTTATACACATATACATATATATTGATATCTTTGATAGTATGAAAAACCAAAAAAGTTGCATACAACAGTTTTCACCATTTTCTCCCCCACGTAGATTTCGAATTTTCCAAAAAAACCCCGTCTTAGTGCTCACTTACGTCCAAAAAAGCAAACCTCTGTAAAAATTTAGATTCAAGGCATTTTACATTATGTTACGAGTTATGAGGCAATTAACAGTTCGTGTAAGTTAAAATTGTCGAGCGCCTCTGACTTTTCAGTGGTCGTTCTATAACTTACCCAAATTATATCTGGCGTCGGACTTCCATAGACTTTACACTCAAGCTTGGCCGTGGCATGCAACCTGTACATTTTGGGATCCGAGGACTGCATTACAACAGGCACACTGCAGTTGAGTGTGCTAAGTACCCGAAGCATATCTCCCGGATAGCCATATTGGCACTTCAGTGCATCAATCTGTTTATCAATATGCTCATATGCATCCAGAGTCTCACTGCTTGTTGTTATGGCTTGGCGCAACGAGTTGTTTGCATTTGTCAGCCAGCCAGTCAACCAATGCATGCTGCAATCGCATTGATACTCATTGCCCAGAATGTTTAAGTAGTGCAACTGATTCAGATCCTTGAGGCTCTCTGGCAGCGAGCTCAGAGCATTGCCACGCACACTGAGCCGCTGCAAACGTGACAGGCTACCAATCTGCAGTGGCAGCTTGATCAGTTTGTTATCGGCCAAAAGCAGCTCACGTAAATTGCGCACATTGGCAAACATGGTTGCGGGCAGCTCAGTGAGTTGTGAATTCTTTTGCATGGATAAGTGGCGCAAGCTTTGCAGAATCTGTCCGTCCACATGCTCCTCATTGCGAGAAATCCAGTTAGGCAGCTGTTCCAGCGGCGTTTCATCGATGCGCAACAACACCAATTTGCGCTGTGTCTGGAACAGGCCGTCAGGCAATTGTTTAAAATGATTACGACTAAGATCAAGTTGCTGGAGTGCGCCAAGTGACTGGAATATGATGGAGGACAGCATCGTTAGTCTGTTACCCGAAATATTGAGCGTAATGAGATGCTCCAAAGACTCAAACGCCCGACGGTCAATGCTGCCTAGCTCATTCTGGGCTAAATCCAAATGACGCAGCTCGCGCAGATTGTAAAAGCTATGTCTGCCTACGGACTTGAGCTGATTGTTTTGCAGTTGCAGCTGTCGAAGCTGACCGTTCAGCGCAAAGAAGTTGTCTGGAAATGAGAGCAGCCGATTATTGCTCAGATCAAGAAGACGCAACTCTCTGGCCGTCTGGAATAACTGAAAGGGCAAGACATTCAGGCGATTGCCGCCCAAATGCAACAATTCCAGCTGTAGTGCACCCTCGAAAATGTTGCGCGGCAGCTCTATCAGTTCATTATCACTCAGATTCAGCAGACGCAGCTCACTCAGCTCGTGCACAAAGTGTGTGGGCAATGTTCGTAATTCATTGCGATCCAAATGCAGCTCGACCAAATGATTCATAAACTGTATCTCAATCAGACTGCAGTTGGCCAAGCGATTGCCCGTCAACCTGAGCAGTTTTAGGCGACGCATTGCTTGTGGCTGTGCCCATCGAGTGCAGCTCAGACGATTCTCACTCACGTCAAGCGTATCGATGGACTCATAGCGCTGTGGATGCTCTTCAAAGAGCATACGCAATGTGTCATCCTGCAGCGCACTATCCAGCCATTTAAGCTGCCGAATGGCCTTGTTCTGATGCAGCTGCAATGATACTCCGGCCTTACCGGGCACATGTTTGAGAATCAGCTGCTCATAGTTGATGTTTTGATGGAGCTGCAGCTGAAAATTTATCTCTGTCATTGTTGTGTTCTGACATCGTAGCTTTAATATGCTGTCAGCTGGATCGCCTTGACCAAAACCTTCCAACTCCACATCCTCCTCCTCTCTGGTGTACAGCTGAGCGCCATTATCTAGCAGCCAACCATCGTCGAGAGTATCATAATTCTCATCTGCTGCATCGACTGCACGGCCCACAAATGGTAAATGGAATTTGTAGCCAAGAAGCGAGAATTCGTGCTCCTGCCACGTTCGAGTCGTAACCACAGCCGGTCCCTTATGGATTCTTTCGTTCGACTGTAATGTGGCGTTCCTCGAGCTGTAGACCGAGATACAGCCAAGTTGGTGTGCTGCAATTGCGGCGACTGCGTTGTATATAAACAAGGCAGCCAACATCAGGGAGATCTTGGATATTGTTTCCATTTTTCCGTGCGCAATCTCAAAAACTTATATGGCATTATATGTGTGTCATTGTACATAGTACACCTGTTAAAAAAAATATATAAATAAAATGAGCTCGTTATCAAAAATCTGTCTACGATTACACCCGAAGTTAGTAAAGTACAATCTATATACTATGAACACATAATGATACATAACCAATCATTGTTTTTTCGTATTGGTTCAATCACCACAATCTCTAGCAATATCGATCGTTTCGGTTCAGCGATTAATTTAATAGCGACTAATTCCAGTATCTGAAATTTTAAATAAATAATTGCTATGTACTACGAAACAAGTATCACATCTAAGCAAGGTGTTCGGAACACAGGAAGCGGAATTGCATTGAAGCCACGAAGACCGAATCATAAGAAGATAATAAGCTAAGAAAGACACCAAATACGCAGTAAAAAGCGAAGTGAAAGACTAAACAAAGTTAAACTAATTTATTTGCTACTATTTTTGTATGAAAGAGAACAAGAGATAAAACCAGCTTTTGTCGCTAAGTTTAAGGCCATTTAATTTGTTTGTCTCTGGAAAATAAAACTTATCAGCCTTTTGCAAGGTTTTAAGCAGCCAGAAGAACGAGGGGTGGCATGCAAACATTTCGTTAAAAAGACATTTATCAAAACAAATTCTTACATTTATTTACTCGCGTCCGTGAGGAAGAAGAAAGTTACATAATCATTAACGCATTGCGAGAATATACACACGTATACACATATGATATAAACGTTTATATACATATATATATATATGTACATATATGTTAAGCAAGCTTAAGCAATAAACAGACGTTTGAGAGATAAATCATGTTCATTTGATAGGTTTATATGAACGTCGAAACACACAAACACATTCAAATCGAAGCCTCTTTCTATCTGTTTGAATATAAGTATGCATGTATGTACACAAAAATTACGTCCGAAAAGCCGCTAATGAGCAGAGTGAACAAATAAGAAATGTTGTGTGCTTGTGGTGACACGCACACTAAAATAGACAACTTAGTGACGCCTAGGGAAATGGAAAAATTATCATTCACAAAATCAAGCTCGAGTCTTTAAGTGTTACAGAATGCGTCTCTAAATTTGTCTCAAGAGTTAAGGGGTGTTACTTGCGTTAGCCATTGTTACTTTTTGTAATATTCTAGAAGATTATCGACCCAGCAACATTTCCATTATACCTTTCAACTAAGCAGCTGCACGCTGGAGTTCAAAAGTGTCTATGTTGTTTGTGTGTACATACATATAAGTATATACATATATAATTCGATTTGTTTTCACCCTTTGTGGCAAAATCAACCGTTTTCGCAGTAACTCAAACACACACAACAAAATCACACATAAGTAAAAACATACAAAACTATTGATAGATTCATTGATTTTCGTTTAAATTAAAGCATTTAAGGCGTACACTTTACAATCAACAAATACAACAAATAGATAATATTTTTATCACTCACCGAAGTTTATAACATATTTAAATGAGTTAAATATCCAATATTTTCGACGAAGCAGTTTGTGCTCGTGCAAAGAGGATTTTACTATGTAATTCCGATGTTAGCCTAACATATCGATGCCAGTAAATTTGTTGCCCTGTTACTTTGCATTGGACATCGATTATTAAATTGTTGAATTATATTTTTTACAGATAAGTTTACGAAAATTTTATTGTTATTTTATTTTATATATTATTCTCAAAACAATTAATGTTATGCTAGCCGTTAAAACGCTGCTAGATTCAAAATAATCGATTCATCGATATATTTTCATATTATTGTTGATAAATTAAAGAAAACAAATTGTTGATATTGTTGCTTAACAAACTTTAGCTGTGACATGTTTTATAAAATTCGGCATTTCTGATGACGACAAGCTGCAGCTACTTCTTAAGTATCAGTTATATTCAAATTTTGTTATATGTACAAGTATCTATGTAAACGAATTTATTTTTAGAACACTGCCATTTGGTTCAATGAAAATAACATTTTATAATTTAACATACACACTATAAAATTCAATGAAAAATAAATTTGTAAGTCTGGTTTTAAACTATGTTTATTAGCATTTCTTTGTTTTAACGTAAGCAGTCTTTTTAATTTTTGTGATCTACACACGGTATGTTTATTTACATAAGGATCATCAAAAAATATATGAGTATACATAGATACTTTTGGAATAAATTGAAATCCATAAATGCTTGAGCATTCAAAAATATTCACCAGCTGCTGCATAAGCCTTAGGGCATTGCTTTTCTGCATATTTTCCGTAAGCTGTTTTAGAGCCGACCTTAATGATGCCATTGTATGAAGCCTTGTTCCATAAATGAATCAAATAAGAATCTTTCGTCTTCTCCATTGTGTCCTCCAAGTACTCGGGTTTAGTATAGTGTTCCCACTCTGTCCACGGCAGGGCATAAAATGCAGTAGAATTAAATACCTGAAGTCCTTGACACTGTTTGCGACCCTTCTGCATGGACTTAACAAGATCTGTACCGCAAACTTTCCATACCACCCTTGTAACAAGAGATGGACCATTATTAACATAGTTCTCTCCATTAAAGTGCTGCTGGTAATTCTGCAGCATTAATTCAGCAAACTCGTGACCTTTGCCGTTTGGTTCCAGACTGATGACAGCATTGCCCACTGTTACATTGTCATGAGCACCCAAATAATTCAATGGCACATTCTCAAGGCTGCGGAGGACGACTACATCCATGTCCAGATAGATACCACCAAAGCGATAGAGACTTATCAAACGGAGTAAGTCGGAAGTGTGTTGCATTGGATAACTTAAAAAATAACCTCATATTCATTATACTTTGTCTATCAATCGAAATAGTTGTACAATTTGTAGTATCTACCTGGAGTTAAGCAGTTTGCCTTCCTTTAACCAATCCTCGATTGGCGTTTGTGCTGAATAAGTCTGTATGTTTAACTGCCTTAGATTCACATTTTTGTAGCTTTCTATGGCATCGATGAGGTTCCTCGGTACACCGCTTTTGGGGTGATAGGAGGGACATGTAAATAGCACAAACACCTCGAAATTTGGATTATTTAAGGCGGCTGACTCAATCGCACAAGCCTGTCGGGCCGTCAAATTCATTGCACGGTCTTTTGAGGCTGGGTCATTACAGGTCGTCTCGTGAAAAAATATTGTGCGTCCTGGTTTTGGCATTGAGTTCGATTTCAGTACATCCTCTAATAAGTACGTATTTGAATTAACTTTCTCGCCGTATGACTTCAACCGCCTCGTGTTTCTTTGATATATTGCACGTTTAAGGTCCACGGTTGTGGATATGATAAGAAGGAACATCAGCAAAACAGCCAGAGCTGATATTATCAGACGTCGTCCGTGCAACATGAATTTTTTGTTTTTTAAAAACATGAAGAACCGGCCCGATTGATAGTCAGCAATAGACTGACTTGAAATAAATAATATTGGTTATATTTCCGCCAACAAAACGAACGTCAGGGATGGTTGAAATATCTCTATTCTGAGCATTTTTACTTTTCGACAAGCAAAACAATAGACTGAAACCACAATATATATGTATATATCCCAGATAAGGTAAGAAAGTTAATTAAGACTAGGCGGCATGAATGACGGACCCATTAAAAGCAACAATAACGAAATTCTATTTTTATGTTGTCATAGATAAGATAATCATAGTAAATACAATTTAATTCGGATGTTAATCAAAGCTTTTTTTATGGAACGGGTTCAAAGCAGTATTATAGTGTTCTGCCTAACTCATTTAGATAACTAGGTCAGTAATGTGTTAGGTCTATTTAAAATGTGGTTTTTGTTTGTGTATTTCTTTATTGAAATTCGCTTTATCTATCTATGCAAATGGAAAATAGGGGGTGTGTGTAATTAGGTCTGCACAAAAACCAACTACGGTTGTGAGAACCTCGAAGAAAACTCGTTATTTTTTATGACATTATATAAAACAATGACCAATTAACAGATGAAACTTTACAAAAATAAAAACAATCCCCGACACGAACTAAGACTGCTGGCAAATGATATCGATGTTTATGGAGTTTAATAACATTGAAGGAAATTAATAATTGAGATATCAAAAATTGGGTGACAAGGTACACGACGGAAAAAGTACATATGTCTTTTTTGTATAAGAGATAAAAAATGCATTTAGTAATTTTTATACTTGTCTGTATTTTTATGCTTCAAAACCGATAATGACAACAATACTGTTATATGCTTGAAACATTGAAAATATCTTTGTCGGTGGGCGCGACAGGTAAAGTGTCAATATTGTGTTGGGTTGATTCTCCTACAAATTAATTTATTAATTTATTAGCTCGATGGCCTCGTCCAGGCTGTTTACCAACATGACAAATGTTTATTCTCAAGTATTTAAATTAGCAAAATTTTAAAATCAAATAAATAAATAACGAATATGTATTTAAAAACATTAAAAAATCGATGTTGTCTACTTTTTTTTAAAGGTATCGATATTACAGAATTTTGAAGATGCACTATTTATCGAAAAAATGGCTCAAAAATATCGCCAAATGCGGCGGCTATTCAATTTTGTGGTAAACCTGGTAACACCAGGGCCACGCACTGACATTGTGAATGGCAAAACGAAAGAAGTGTAAAAAAAAGTTAAAATTTGCAATCGTGAAAAGCATCAAATTGGCTGCCGCAACAACACGACCGGTACTCGTACCAAACGTTAAATCCATTTAATCATATACAAAAATAGTGAAATGAATGTTCCTCCTAGCGCTGGCAATGGTAACGCAGCAATGCCGATGCCGCCAGCCGCTGCAATGGGCGGCATGGGATTCACGCACACGCCGGGAATGGTACCGGTGCCACCGTTTAGTTTGCCACCGCCGGGCTTTGGAGCGCCGCCACCACCAGAACTGGCGGCCGCATTTGGTGCCCTCACCTCAAATACGGAGTGGACAGAGCATAAAGCGCCAGACGGACGACCCTATTACTACAACCAGAATACGAAGCAAAGTTCGTGGGAAAAACCGGAGGCACTCATGACCCCTGCTGAGCTGCTGCACAATCAGTGCCCTTGGAAGGAATATCGCTCAGATTCAAACAAAGTGTACTATCACAATGTGACTACAAAGGAGACATGCTGGGAGCCACCGCCAGACTATGTGGAAATGAAGGCCAAAGCCAAGGCAGAGGAGTAAGTATCTGCTTAGTGTAGAACCATTAATTATTTTAAAAACACTTGCTGAGAAACATCACATTTGGTATTTGCAGAGCTGCCGCTGCAGCTAAAGCTGTTGCCGCCATGACTTCCTCTAGCCTGGCTGGAATGATGCCGCTTGTGGCTTTAGCCAATATCCTGCCAGCTGCACTTCCCGCAGCGCCGCGCGTACCGACTCCCGAAATACACTCACCTTTGACGCCTAGCAGCAATGAGAATAGTTCTTCAGCCATGGACCAGGCAATGGCTGCCACGCTAGCAGCCATCGAGGTACCTCAACAGAATTGTGAGTACCCAAAGCATAGCTTGACCCACATATTGTGCTAAGATATTATAAATTTTAGCTAAAAAAGAGGATAAATCTAGCGGAGACAGCAACTCGCAAGTCTTCAAGGATAAGCGTGAGGCAATTGAGGCATTCAAAGAGCTGTTGCGTGATCGCAATGTGCCCTCGACTGCCAACTGGGATCAGTGCGTTAAGATCGTATCGAAGGACCCGCGTTACAATGCCTTCAAAACTCTTAACGAACGCAAACAAACATTCAACGCGTACAAAACACAAAAGCTGAAGGATGAACGCGAAGAGTCGCGTCTCCGTGCTAAAAAGGCTAAGGAGGATTTAGAACAGTTTCTCATGTCCAGCGATAAGATGAATTCACAAATGAAATATTTTCGTTGCGAAGAGGTTTTTGCCAACAATCGCACGTGGACGACGGTACCAGAACAAGACCGTCGTGATATCTACGAGGATTGCATTTTTAATTTAGCCAAGCGCGAAAAGGAGGAGGCTCGTCTGCTCAAGAAACGGAATATGAAGGTACTTGGCGAACTGCTAGAGTCAATGACCTCCATATCACATTCCACCACTTGGTCGGAGGCGCAGGTGATGCTGCTGGACAACGCTGAGTTCAAAAACGATGTCACATTGCTTGGTATGGACAAGGAGGATGCGCTTATAGTATTCGAAGAGCACATTCGCACTTTAGAAAAGGAGGAGGAGGAAGAACGCGAAAGGGAAAAGAAACGTACAAAACGGCAACAACGCAAAAATCGTGATGGCTTCTTAGCATTACTCGACTCACTCCACGAGGAGGGCAAACTCACTTCAATGTCTTTGTGGGTGGAATTATATCCCATTATATCGGCAGACATACGTTTCTCCGCAATGCTGGGTCAGAGTGGCTCAACGCCGCTCGATCTTTTCAAATTTTATGTGGAGAACTTGAAGGCACGTTTTCACGACGAAAAGAAAATTATACGCGAAATACTCAAAGAAAAGCAATTCGTTGTCCAGGCCAAGACATCATTTGAGGACTTTGCCACAGTTGTTTGTGAGGACAAACGCTCTGCTAGTTTGGATGCAGGCAATGTGAAGCTAACCTACAATTCACTGCTGGAGAAGGTTAAAATAGATTAATTTTCTTTTTATTATTGTTGTTATAAACAAAATGTTGTTTTATTTTGCAGGCTGAGGCCATTGAAAAGGAACGCATGAAAGAGGAAGTGAGAAGGCTGCGAAAATTGGAAAATGAAATCAAGAACGAATGGCTTGAGGCGAATGTATCAGTAACCGAGCCCTACGAAACCGCGAAGAAGTTGGTCGAGCATTTGGAAGCTTTTGCGCTATACGAAAAAGAAATCGGCGTGGAAAAAATCTGGGAAGACTTTATTAAGGAGAGCGAAGATGCATGCAGTCACCATCACTCCCGATCGCGCAAATCGAAAAAGAATAAAAAGCATAAAAAACGTGTGCGTTCTATCTCAAGATCAGATATTGAAAATGAGGTAGTCGAACAAGAGAAGATCAAAAAGCGACGATCAAAATCACGCTCAGTAAGTGAATAAAGATTAAAATTTCTTTTTTCGCTTATCTTATTAATACATATTTGTTTCGTGCATAGAATTCGCTCAGTTCGATTGGCAGCATTGAGAGTGAAAAGCTGATAAAAAAGAAGAAAAAGCGCAAAAATAAATCTAGAGCTGTAAGTACCCATCTGTCATCATCTCTTAAGTATTTGCTTCAATTCCAAAATATCTATTGTACCTTTTTGCAGTCTTCTTGCGAATCTGAGATGGGTAATTTAACACCAATTACTAACGTGGCGCTGCATCAAAACGACTCCAACTCGCATTCACCGGCCAAAAAGAAGAAAAAAGAGAAGCGCCCCAAAAAGGACAAAGATGGCAAAAAACATCGAATCAATCGATCCACAACGCCGCTAAGTCCTGCCGTCCAATCGGATTCAGCGACATCGAGAAACGACGAGCTTACACTTAGCGATGGCGAACTGGAATCCAAACGTGCAGCGCTCCTAGCACAGCTCAATGAACAGTTGGACGAATGACCAGACAAGGTTGCAAGATTGAAAACTATGTTAACATAACAGCAGTTATCATTAGTCAGCTATAGCCATTAAACAACACAGTGTGCATTGTGCTCTAGTTGTATACTCATCAAATGCTAATGCAGTTCCAGCAGGTGTTTTTTTCTTCTCCTTCAGGACATGTGGACATGCTGTTTTGCGTATACCTCCTATTGCACATCTCATTAGCTTTGTACAGGAAAGCCGGCCCTCTAGCACAACACAATCTACACAGGCAACAAAAGTAAGTTTTCCACCAATAAGTTTGATTGTAATAAAAAGAGAACTTCATATAACGAATTACATACAAAAGTAAAAATCAACCGGCTTATTCATTTACGAAAAGAAAATAAACTGTTTTCGCAACTCATCGAATCCAGTTTATATAAATAGTTTTTTTGAACAACTAAACAACACCAATATTATAAACTATTTTTAGCTTTAATATTATATAATTAAAACTAATTTTCGACGTTGCTCAAACAGGAATTTTCTTTTAATATAATTAATCTTTTGAGCTATGTTCGCTGGCTGAACCGTAAAAATTAAGATAAAATATTTAAATTTTTTAAGCTTATAAAAAGCCTTTCGTACATCCACAACTTATTCTTTTTAATATTTTTAACTTTATTGAAATTGCCAAACACCATTTATTTTAGTCCAAACTGTATTCCCTATATCTAAAAATGAGGGTTTAGCTTTGACCAATAAAAATAATTTTAAATTTTTACTATTATTTTTTAATGACAATCATGACTTAAATTTTTTTGCCTTTCAAATCAAAGCAAACAGCAAAACGCGCGCGTACAGTAATGTTATTACAATTATTAATGTTACACTAAAACTTGAACTCCTTGTACTTCTTTGTGGTCTTTGCTGGATCGGTTTGCTGTCGCTTGCGTTTGGATTTTTGACGCGCCACATGCTCCGCCAACATGTCCGATAGATCCTCCTTTTGCAAGTGATTTTGTTGCTCGCGCATTTGCTGCTCATAACGTTGCGCCATCGCATCGTTGTCCAGATCCAATTCACTGGGATCTAAAGCCAGCTCGACAATGCCCTCGCGATCTGTAGTAGATCGCACCGGAGGTTGTTTACTTGCACCAGTGCCGCCACCAATATCGTACACATGAGTTGAACCCATCATCGAGGCGCCAATGCGATCTGTGCGCTTCTCGGGCAACACTTGATATAGCACAGGTGTTTCATTACTGTCAAGAAGAGAGTGAAATGGGGGGTTAGCATCAAGTATTTGATAGCTCTTGCCAATATAAACACTTACTCTTCCATTTCGGCTTCGATTTTCTTTTTGCGTAATTCAATGTTTTCTGGTGTCTCCATGCCCGCTGGCACACTAGTTAGACCTGAGGGCGTAACAAGACCTTCAACTGGTGTCACCAGACCAGTTTCATCCTGCTGATTTCCCAGATCCTCACCATCTTCCTCCTCTTCTTCGGAAGACTCTTCCGATTCGGATTCCAGTTCACCCCATTGATTGCGCTCAATGTCTGCTTCATCGATTCCGTTCTAATAATAAATGATAATTGTATAAAAATGTTTATATATATTATTGTTTATCAATCTACTCACATCCAAATCAAGCGCATTCATGCCGAATACATCGCCATAAAGTGGCTTGCCGTGCTCATCAACGGGCGGTTTACCCCAGCCACCAGCATGGTAGCCAAATGAAGTGCCATCTGGTATAGGAGCATTTAGACCAGGTATTTTCAGATTCGGATATGAGGGAGGCGGTCCGTAACGTTGTTGCGCAATGAGCCATGGTGGCGGTATTTTGTGAGAATTCGGTCCCACTGGCATCCCCAAAGCAATGCGCAGTTCTTCGGATAGATCGCCAGGTTTCTTTTCTTTGAGACGAGTTTCAAACTCCTTGCCCTCGTAGTAGAGATCACCATGGATGGTCATGCGTGGCTTGGTCTGCCATTTGAAGAATGCGTCGTGAAGCTTCTGGTAGTCAATGTCAATTTTACCCATTTTGGGACGAACACGTTCGCGCATCTTGGCCTTTAGTGTTTTAGCATCCTCGCGCTCCTGCAGCGACTCACGCATCTCCATGATGCCTGTTTTCTTGATGAATGCAGGCAGATCAAACGGCGGCTTCTCAATGCCACGCTTGCCCTGCAAGTATTTACGCTTAAAGCACCAATGACGCGGCACTTGCACTGTATTGCGATAGGCTTTTAGTTGCACGAGCAGCTTTGGATCTCGTGCTGTTACATCGTGCATCTCGACGACGTCCGGTCGTGAAACCAACTGCTTGAGTTCAGCGACGCTGAGACGTGTGAGTTTTTTTAGCTTGCGCTTGGATAGCTTCTCTTTGTCATCCTTGTTATCATCGTCATCGTCGCCATCGTCATCATCATCATCGTGCAGTTTGTTGCTCGATTTCTTAGCCTTGGCTAAAGCTTCGGCATCCAGCGCCGCCTTGTCCTTCTCATTGGGCTTTGGCTTGTTTTCCAGCTTGAAGATCTCAAAGACACGATAGAATTGACGATACATAGGTGCAAGATCTGCAATAGTTATCTTCTCGGGAACATATCTGCAGGTGTTAAGAAATGTTAATGTTATTGGCGTATAAGATGATGGAAAGAGATGCATCGAGTTACTAACTCATTCGCTGAAAACTGTTGGCACTTACTCAATCGTGACATCTGCATCGATATTTCCGTTTTCTGCTTTCTGTTTACGTTCTTTGGTCTGTTTTTTTTCTTCGACAGCTTTTTCCTTTTTCTTTTTGCTGCTGCTGCGAGTCTCTCGATGAGTCTCCTTTTCCTTCTCTACCGGCTGATCTTCTTCGCTTCCAGCCGTCTTTGACCTTTCTTTGGGATTCTGCTCCCGTGGTTCAGAGCGACGCGCCAATTGTTGTTGCCGTTCATACTCTATCCTTTGGCGTATCTTTTTATTCTGCTTCTTGCGGCGTTTCTTTTTTTTATTTTTGTCCGCTTTACTTGGCTTGCCCACTTTATTGTTGGTGACACCATTTAATAGATTTTCAGCTTCATCATCAGTATCGTCGCCAGCATCGGCAAAATCAGCGTCTTGCGAAGCCCCGTCTTCTCCAAGATCGCCTCGTGCATCAACATCAGTATCGAATTCAGCTACGCGCTGATCTTTAAGGGCGAATACTTCTTCTAGTGCTTTTGGCAGCACTAGTTCACTTGATTTCTTGGAATCCATGTCTTCTTGGGAATCATCAGCTTCGCCGGCGTCGCTGCCATTGGCAGCACCGTTGTCGAGCGTCTGTTGCTGATCAAGGTGAATGGCCAGCAATGGCGCCGGTTGACCACCCTATGTAAAACGAAGTTTTATTTATAACTTGGCTTTGTCTATGAACGCTGTACTTACTTCGGGTTGAATTTGGTCAGCCATATTTATTTTATTTTATAAAATAAAATAAACAAAATTTCTAGCGAAAAAGCAAATTTCGGTGATGTCCAATCCGAGCTATCGATTAGTACTCGACACTTTGTGGTGGTGGGACAATAATCGACACTTTGTGATTGTAATCGATAAAGAGCGTTCATAGCGTGGTTGTGCTGGTTTGTAAATTCTTTAGCTTAACAGCTGATCTTTAAGTTCATATTGATCCAATCAACAAAACTTACATAAATTAAATTAATTGTTTGGTCATAAGTTTAATTCAGTTCACTAAAACTGCAGTCTCTTCCGCAAAGGTGCCGGTGGTATACAACAAACAAACGAAAACCAAAATAAACAGGGTGGCTCAGGTTTTCAAAATGTTCGAGTTTAACTTTGAGGTAAATGAAACGGATTCATCGGATGCCACAGATAGTCCTTTCAAAAAGCCTAAACTTGAAAAGACAAATCCAGATTTATCAGCATGCGACAAGAAAAAAGTCTGGTATCAGGCGGAGAAAATCCAACCAACCAAATCACTTCTGAATATGCTTGACCTATATGAGCTCAATGCAAAAGAACAAACAATTGGAAGCATTGAAATAAGACATCTCATAGCCGGTTCCCTCCTGGAGGATATTAAAATACACAGCGATGAAAAAGACAGTGGAGATATCAAAAAGTCCGAAGAAAACCAATCTGATTTGATAGAGGGCGTATATGAGGGTGAGTGCAGTATAAAAATATTTGTTAGCTCTAATCTCTAAATAACAATTACCTCATCGTTGTTAATAGGTGGAGCAAAAATTTGGGAATGCACTGATGATTTGTTAATATATTTATCAAAAAACTATGAACAATCCTTTTGGGAAAATAAGCGGGTCTTGGACTTAGGTTGTGGATCTGGGCTTTTGGGCATATATGCATTAAAGTGTGGCGCAAAAGTTGATTTTCAAGATTATGTGAGTAACAACTATATTGATCTTTTGGGTCAGCACTAAACTTGAATTGACGACAATTGCAGAACAAGGATGTTTTGGAAAAAATAACTATGCCAAATGTATTGTTGAATTTTGAAGACACTTTGGGTGATGAAGAGAAACTGGAGCTGATACAAAAAGAAAGTAATTTTTATTCCGGTGACTGGTCAAATTTCGCTGAAATCACTAAGGACTTGGAAAAATATGACTTAATACTGACATCGGAAACCATTTATAACATTGAAAATCAACAAAAGCTTTTGGATACATTAAGAAAACGGCTGAAAACAGATGGCACTGTTTTAGTAGCTGGAAAATCACATTATTTTGGTGTAGGCGGTGGACTAGACCAGTTTGTTGAGCTGGTCAAAAGTGGTAGAGTTTTTCGCAGCAACAACTTGTGGCAGGCTGACGAAAATCTTAAGCGCGGCATAATTGAATTAAAATTGAATTAATGCACAAAACTATCGTCTTCTATTACTTATGCAATTACTCGAAGCACCCTATGTTAAGGGGTGGTGGCAATTGTTTTTGTCGCGATAAGACGCGACTGTGTGAGTATTTAAAGAACCGAAAAAATTTAATAAATGCTTTCAAATTTAATTAAACGTTAACTTGTGTATGTGTAGTCAACATCATGACTGTCCTCTGGTCTTTAGATTAATTTCAACAAATTATTCTCCCACACGCTGCGTGGAAAACAAAAACATATAAAACAAAACATTTAATTTCACCGCCCGGACCTCTTGTAAATCGATGCGTCTCAATGTCAACGCCGACGACTTTAAACTTTTTCACAGACGAGCGACTCGAAAACGCGGAAACGCCAAGCCTCTGCTGCTGCGAATACATTGCGCAAGATAACAAGCCATTTCACATATTAGGATGCTGTTGTAATTGCGAAGACTTTGATTTGGTATGCACACGGTAGGCACACTCAGCATTTTTTATCAAAAGTTGCATTGCATATTATTTAGGGATCTTCCGGTTGAATTCAAGTCCCATGCTTTCTCAATTCACCATTCTGTTAACCTATAAATGTAGAGCTCTCATCGCTTATTGATTTATTTCCGGTCTGATCTGTTGATTGCATGCTCTTAAAACTCCATATAATAATCAAGCAATCCCTTCTAGGCTCATCACGTGTAAACGCATTGAACAGCGCAACGTAGACGGCATGTTGATAGCATTTAAGGATCGCATTCGTTTACCATGGCGTGGTGGCGCCAAACGCATATCGACTGCTGCCCTAGCGCCTGCTATGGTTGTTCCCCTGATGATGGGACTAGCGGCACTGAATGCCAAGACAGCGATAGTGCTAATGCTTACGCTCATAGGCTTTACCAGTTGGGGACTGCAACTCGCAGAGCGCACAGCGACTCGGACCAGTTTCTTTATGAGCTGGATTGTTTTCTCAATCGTCTATATGGCGATCATATTTGAGTGCGAGGTGCCGCTGCTCGAGCTGCTGCCAGAGGAGAATTATATACTGCTATTGTTATCGTTTGGTGCGACCTATGCGCTATATCGCACCAAGAAATTGGCACCGCTCAATTTGGTGACGGCACAATATGGTACCACGCCCAAGGATGAGCTGCCAGGCATCACTGAAGCATCCAGTGGTGAGGAACTTGCTGAACAGCAGGCTCATCTAGCTGCTGCAATAATGGAAGACACTATTCTCGGCATAGAGGATGATGATGACGGCGATGAAGATGACGACGCAATCAACAGCTCCGAACATGCCGGCCTCATACAACATGGTCAACCAAATAGCTGTGAGACTTGCCGCAAGGTGACACCAAGGCGTGCCTATCATTGTTCCGTTTGTGGCAGCTGCGTCAAGCGACGGTCTCATCATAGCTTTTGGCTCAATTGTTGCATTGGCGAGCGCAATCATCGCTGGTATCTGCTAGCGCTCGGTTTGTCCGAGTGTGCATTGCTGCTGGGCGCCAATTTGACATTGACAGCTGTTTGTCATCCATTTTTGGTGGTGCGTCTGCTTGGCATTCCTCTGCTGCTGCCCGATGACTGCAGCGAGGTCTTTGAGGACTTTGAGTAAATGAAATTTGCCTATCATTAATTAGAACATAATAAAAATTCTTTCGTTTTTTGTAGCTTGGGCATATCGTTTGTTGTGGCTGCCTATGCAATGCTCATTTCTGCCTATATCACCTTTGTCCTGGTGCGTCATTTGTATTTGTGGTGGCGCGACACCACCTTGCATGAATATAAACGTGTGCCAGCTACAAATGGAAATCGCAATCGCGTTTGGAGCAATTGGCGTGCCATATTAAAGTGATGATTAACGATGCTAGATGCATCAGCTAAAACGCCCAAAAAAAAAGTATAGTATTCCAAAACATTTAGAAAAGCTTAAAGCTTAGCTTTGCCTGTCTGAGCCGAATCCTAGGCTACTCACTATATATGTCTTGAGTCTTTATCTAAGCTGACAGTTATTTAAATAGTATATGTATGTCAATTGTTTTATATTAATTTATTTATGTAGCCGGCGCACAAATTATGCTTATTGAATGCGATAATTAATGTGCTTTAGTCTGGATCACAAAATTATCCAAAAAATATTATTAATGTCGGAGTATTAAATGAAATATTCGAAAATACATGAGAGTGTACTTATCAAACTCAAACATAAGAGCAGAGTTTTAGCAATTTATCTTGATTTAGTTTCTACTATTTTTATAAAGTAATTAATTTAAAACTGCTCTAATTTATAGTTAAAAAAAAACATTTAAAGTTTGAATTGAACTGCGATTTAATTAGTTAATTTGACTAAAATAAAGTAAACAAGAACTCAATAAATTATTATGATAAATTAACTACCACAAACTATCCTCCCTTGGCTTGTAATCGGGAAGCAGTTCCCAAATTTTCATGCGCCACCGCTGACGACGCTCTTCCGTCTCCTTTTCCAAACGTAAAATCTGCGGCAACCGCTGCCAACAATCCAGCACTTTCCACTTCAAATGCCATTCATGATGTGAAATAGCCTGACGCATTTTGGTGTCTTCAAGCATTCGCGAGTGTGTGGTATAGTTGAACCAACGTCCAAACCAATGCTCCAGGGCATGCAGCGCATGCCAATCAATGGCCACCTGCATCTTATTACGCTCATCCTGCACATAGATCAACCAGGCCTTGAGGGCACGTCGCTTCAATGCCCGTTGATAACACATCTCCGCCCGGATACGTTTCTCGCGCTGCCGGAACGCCGTATAGTTGTGCCAGGCACGCAAACAGTTACGTTTATAAAGTCGACGACAGAACTCCTCGCACTTGACCAGATTGTCGCGTTTGCGTTGCAGCAGACGCTTGAAACCCTCCATGCCAATCCGACGCAAAAGCAGCCGGCGACAAAACTCCAAAGCCTTGCGCTGGTTCTCAATAAAACGCTGACGTTCGCGCTCCTTGAGCACCTTGGCCATTTTCTCCTGACGACGCTTCTCCTTAAGCACTTCAATGCGCAAACGTTTCGCTTCCTCATCTTCCTGCCGTTTGGCCTCCTCCAAGGCCAGCTTAGCGGCCTCCCGTTCAGCATCCGCTTGTGCCCGCCGCTGACGTGCCTGTTCATGGCGCACACTGCGCTCCAACGCTCGCTCCTGCATGTGCTGCAGGAAGCGTGGCTGCAACAGCGCTCTGCCCTGCAACCGCTCAAATTCTTCATCCTCTGCATCGCGTAGACTGCCAATGAGCTGCAGGCACTTGGCCTTGGCCTTTGCCTTTAGATCGCCACAGCGTATGACGGTCTTTAGCTCCTGCTTCAAATCCTCCCGAGCCTCCTTCGCCTCGTCGCTTAGCTTGTGCAGCTTAAGCTGCATTATCAAACGCTCCTGCCGCTCCAGCTTTATGCGCTGCAAATCTATAATGTCCTGTTGCACCTTGAGTCTGAAAAGCATAATTTTGTTCTCTTAAAGATTTAATATATTTTAATTGTTTTTTTTTTATACTTAGTCTTAAATTGTTTGGCCATTTTGACCGCCTCCTCGCGCTGTTCCAGCGACTTTTGTGCTATCTTTTCGGCATTGTCTGGCGTTGCTGGCCTTTTTGCGTTGCGCTGACGTCGCTTCTCCTGCCTGATCTTGTCCAGAAAAGCATTAATCTTTGTCGCACGATTAGCGTTTGTTTTGCCCGATTCCCGTTCGATCTTCTCCATGGTCGTGTAATGTATCCACTTGAGAAAGTACTTGCGCAAGACATTCAGCTCCGAATTGCTGCGTGCCTGGAACAGTTGATCAATTATCTTTTGCTTCTCATGTGGCACATGCTGCAGTTCATCCTCACTGCTGCTGCTGCTGTTGTAGTTCTGCGTTTCTGACTGCTCCAATTGCTTGGGCAGCACAACAACTTTGGGTATTTCAATGCGGCGTATGACCAGAGCTTCCGAATGCTCCACGGTTGTGGTAAGCTCCTCGGGCGCCAGTGACTTCTTCGGCTTAGGCAGCTGGAATTGCACGAGTTTGGTTGGCACCTCGATTACCACTGGCTCCTTTTGCAGTTCCATTTCCCTTTGCTGCTCGGCTGCCTCCAGTTGAAGTTCGTACAAAGCTTCCTCGGCCAGATCGGATATAACTGAATCAATGCCATCGCTAGTGTTGGAGCAAGTTGATGCTTCCCTTTGCAGTTGTGGCTGCTGTAGCTGTAGCTCCAACTGCTGATGACTGTGCAGCTCCTCCTCATGGCGCACCATGCGTACGTGCAGCATTTGACGCTCGGCAGCGGCACGCATAGGTCTCAATAGCTCTTCGGTTGTCAAGAGTGGACTGGGTGTGCGGCAGCGCTGGAGCAACTGCATCGTGCTCTCATCCAACTGTACCTGCTTGACAAACTTGCGATACTCCAGCATGTCCAACTGCTCAGCATCGCATGGGATGCCTTCATCCTTCTTCACCTGCACACACTTTAGCCAGGTGTGCTCAATGTCTGCTTCCGGTTCCGCTTCAGCTTCCAGCTGCTGCAGCAGTGATACCGTCGCCACCTGTTTCTGCATGGAGCACAGCATTGCCGCCTGACCCAGTGCCTCCACAGGCGTCTTGTAAAAGTTATCAATGTGCTGGGAAGCCAGTGATAGGCTCTGCATCAGTGGTCCATGATTGAGCTTAAAGTCCGGCTTGGTGGGACGCACGCGAATCTTTCGCTCCTGCAGGCGGGGATGCTGCCTGGCCAACTGCTGGCGAAACTTGTGCAACTGATTCTTTATATATCGCTGTTCGACCTCCAAATTGTGAGCCTTGGTCGACTCCAAGGTGCTGCCATGTGCCACTGTTGCCAGTGGCAGCTTGCGTGGTATTTTCGAGAACTAAAAAGAAACCATTAAAGCCATCTCCATATTAAGGAAAACTTCTGAACTTACCATTTCATGACGCATATCCATTACAACACTTGGATTCAATTTATTTGGTTGCTCACCATCGATTAGCAGTCGGGATTGCCGTTGATCAATGTAATCCACTTCAATAAAGCGACGCACTACGTCCGTTTTTAGACCAATGGGGTTAGCATTTAGATAACGTTTGCGTATGCGATCCCAGCGCGTGGGCTTATTTGATTTCTCGCGACGTTTCGACATTTTGCACAAATAGTAATTGAAATATTTTTGACGGGAAAAATAACTTTTTTAACTTGAAAGAAAACTAAAGATTGCTAGTAAACAAGTTGAAACTTTCAACTTGAAAACGTTGTCCAGGCAACCTAAAGGCTAACAGCTGGAAAATATTCAAATTTTTTCTGTAATATAAATCTGTTGCTATGCAAAAAGATTTGATATTAAATTGAAATAAGTTATTTTTCAAAAATTGTTTTTAGGCAACATTTAACTTTGAAGAAAACAAATATTATTCCCAACTTTTTTTAAGAAATTAAACTTATTCTTGTTAATTAGTTTTTGTGCATTTTAAAGCGCAGCTTGTTTCGATTTAATTATTATATGAAATATTTGCAATAAATGCATTCGATAAATAAACAATAAGTATTATAACACAATTTTGGACTTGCAAGCTAAATATTTTTTGCTGAGTGTAAAGTTCACGGTCCATGGACGATTTATGCAGCTGCCGATTCCTTTTTAGTTTTTTCCTTCTTTCCCTTCTGTTTGTCGGCGGCAGCCTGTTCCAGATCAATTGGCGCTGGCTTAACAAACGGAATCTCATCCTGAAACTTGGCCGGCATGTATTTCTTAAGGGGCTCTGGCACTTTGATGCCCGTCTCAGTCTGATGGGTCTCCAAGATTGCGCAAATGACGCGTGTCGCAGCGCACATTGTGGCATTCAACATGTGAACGTAGTCGACAGCGGCGTTCATCTTCTTTGTTTGGCCATAACGGACGAGCAGACGACGCGCTTGATAGTCCAGGCAATTGGAACAGGAGACTAGCTCTCTGTAGGCACCACTGCCGCCAAACCAGGCCTCCAGATCCAGTTTCTTGGAGGCAGCATGATTGAGTGCACCCGAAACAATGTTAACAACACGATAGGGGATGCCCAGGGATTTGCAGAAATTCTCGGCATTGGCAATCATCTCGTCCATCATCTCCCAGGATTTGTTGTCATGCGGCGAGGTCAGCACAAACTGCTCAACTTTCTCGAACTGATGTACACGGAAAATGCCACGCGTATCCCGACCGTGTGAACCCACTTCCTGTCGGAAGCACGTCGACAAGCCGGCGTATTTAATGGGTAGAGATGCCTCCGGCAGCCATTCATCACGATGATATGCCGCAATCGGCTGCTCTGATGTGGCTATCAAGTATTTCTCATCGGTACCGCTCTCTTCGGCACGTTCGCTGCCTTTGCCCACGACTTTGTAGAGCTCTTCGTCAAATTGGGAGAGTTGTGCCACCTCTTGCATTACATCTTTGCGCATGAAGAAGGGCGTATAGAGTGGTACATAATCCTTGGCATACAGCGAATGCAGAGCATGTTGGATTAGTGCCTGTTCCAGAAATACAGCGGCACCGGTTAAAAAGTAGCCACGGCCGCCAGACACCACAGCGCCCTTTTCGGCGTTCATGCCGTCTATCATCACAATTAGATCGACATGCGAGTATTTGCCGCGCTTTTCACAGTCACCAAAAGTCCGCTCCACCCGATTCTCATCCTCATCATTGGAAACGGGCACCGATTCGTGCAGATGATTGCCAACTTCGCGCAGCGCCGTGTTGCGAGTCTGCTCTGCCAGCTCCAGTGATGTTTGGTTCTGAGTCATCGCTTCGTCAATAAGCAGACGAACTTGTTTGATCTGATTCACCGTTAATGGCTGCAGTGTTTCGGCCGTCACCTGTGTCAGATCGGCACGAGCAGCAGCGGGTACCTCCTCGCCCTCGGGACCGACTGGCTCCTTTTTCTTCATTTTCTCACCAATCACTTTGCTGCAGACATTTTTCACCTTGTTTAGATTGTCGGCCTGATGACGTCGCTGACGCCATTCCGTGTCTTTTTCAATGACCGTTTCGACGAGTGCGACATCTTTGAAGCGCTTCTTCTGATTGTCGCGCACGGCATCGGGATTGCCGCCTTTGTCGCTGCGAAACAGATCCAAATCCAATACCATTTTCTTAAGGCTTTCACTATTTAAACAGATTTAACTGTGGATTTCGTCAGCTTTGCGATCCGTTTTGTCGGCGTTTTAACCACAACGTGGCGACAATAGAGATGATTCGTTACATGCAATGTAACTGTGACCGGTCACGAGATCTCAACAGTTGGATATGTACATATGTTTGTATGCAACCTCTCTGAAGTAGTTTTCATAAATTATATGTTTTTACAAATTTAAATATTTTTTAGTTAGTGAATTATTTAAATTTTGGTATAGCACCAGTGTGCAACTCTTTCATCACTGTTGCGGTTGCTATCGATAGGTTTTGGTATTTGCACCGGGGCCCTGGCCATCTACATTATTATTTTTTAAATCATTAATTTTATCGTTTTAATTGCCATGGATATTATTGATACTGAGTTAGCCGAAATACGCGCTAATTGTGAAAAGCACATTAGCGACAGTAAAATAATAAGCTGCAGCTCAACTCTCGTGCGGATTGACCTGCTGTCAAATCGACCAAATCGCACAATTACCGTTTGTTTGCGTTTTCCGAACGATTACCCCCAATCAGCCATTTTGGTGGAGCTTAAAAGCCGCTGTTATTCGGAAAAATTACATGCAGAGCTCACACGACTAATGGATGATTATGCACGCGAGCAGTTGGGTGAACCACATGCAATGCTAGTATTGCGCTTTGCCCAGCAATATTTAATTGATAATCCGCTGTGCGTGTGCCTGGACGAGATCAAGCAACTGCGTCAGGACATAAAAAATCAAGATGCTACGCAGGATGCAGCCAGCCAACTGAAGCTGCGCCAACGAACCAGTTGCGTCGAGCTTAAAGCCCGTGGCGGTCGTTACATTTATCGCGTCACAGCAGCCGTTCCCGATGATTATCCCAATCAGAGTGTGGAGCTGCGCGACATAGAGTCCAACTTGCCTACGGTGCTTGTTCGTTACCTCAATGGTCAGTCGCGTGAGATAGCGCGGCAGTGTGTAGAGCCACCACTGCGCCTCAGCAAGGATGAACTGGCAAACTTTCGACCAGTGCGTAGTCTTTATCGAACTTTCAAATTTTTACTTGAGGCTACCCGGGATTTCCACATGGAATTGTGCCCGATATGTGATAAACAGGTGCTGCAACCGGAACCGGATAAGGTGCTGCTTGACGAAAATGCGGATGCGTTTGTCGAGCGTGTCTATTGTGGCCATGTGTTTCATCAGGGCTGCCTGAAGCACTTTTTGGCAGAGCCGCCATTTCCTAAGGGTGGCAAACTGTGCCCAGCCAAACGGCGCCATCCCCGATCCGATGCCCAAACCTACATGGGCAAGCAGCGAGGAGTTGTCTCAGCTGGAACGTCACCTGCGACTGGCAGTCGGAAAAAACTGGACGATGGCGTCTGTGGCATTAAACTCGCCCACGATCGTTGGGTAGTAAATGTGAAAACAGCCGAGGCTCGTTGGGCACAAAAGCAGGCGCGTCAACGCGAACTTGAGGAGGTGGTGGATTTTCTACAATTAAACTGAAACAACATTGTGGTACATATACTATATATATAAATATTTAATTTGTGATGTATATTGTTCGAATACGCTTAAATCGCTGAAGATGCTAGTTATGAAATAAATATAAGAAAATGAGCAAATGACACTTGTTGGATTTCCATTATAAATGTTGGCTCAATTCGTGCAATTTTTGGTCCTTATTTGTGCATTTGTGAAAAGAGGATGAAAAACCAACCAAAAATGATACACTAACAAGTTTTGGAATCATTATTTGTTGTGCGACTAGGATTGTTGTTGTTTTAACAGTTAACTCTCAGACCACTGTAATATTTGTGCGTTTGTGTTTTGGAAGCCCTCGCGGAACTATCATCCATTTCAAACAATCTAGATGTCCTAACAGCGCAGGACTATTAATTTTTCCTAACTTACAAAAATCGCTTTAACTTAAAAAAAATAATTAAATAAATTCGAACTAGTTTGATACACTTTTTAGAAGCCCGTTATAATTTCATCATCCTCGTGGCGCTTAATAGGATCACCTTTGATCAACGAACAAATAACACTGAAAATATAAATACAAATATGAAAATGTGAGCAGCAAATCAAGGGACATACATCGAACACTTACCAATACAGGCCCACAAAGAACATGACAAAGTAATAGCCTAGATAAATCATGCAGTTCCTTAAATGCACCTTCAACAGACCACGACTGTGAATATCAACTGGATCGTAGACGCCGAGGCTATCGCGACGCTGTCGATGGAGCTCGTAGTATAGCCAAACCACCATGGGTAAATTAAGTAAAAACATTACCCAATGGCTGCAAACAGCAAAAACAAATACGATATTTAAGAGAATTTAAGTCAAATCTGTTTTTAGCTACCCGCAGACGAGGAGCAGAATGCAGAGCATAGCATGTGAACCGAATTTGGGTATGACCCAGAAATTAAGACGACGACAGCATTCCTGGGCATTTAAATAGTCGCACTCCAAGTCGGCTAGCGTTAGCACCTGTAACAAAATTGCGTTCATATTCATTCTTTCGGTATTTTCACACAAGCAAACTTACATAGTAAATTAATAGGAGCAGTATGGCGCCATACAAAAGCAGCGTAATGCAGAATACAGCTGTTTCGGGCATAAACATTTTAAACACTAGAGATACACTTTTTACTTAGAAATATTAATAATATTAATGCAAATAAATATTTTGCGACATTTTCGCTGTTGTTTTTAATTAGACCAACTAAGCAGTGCTGGAAAGTGCTACAAGTGTAAGTATATGGAAGTAGGTTGGCAGCACTATAAACAGCTGTTTGTAAACAAACGTAAAATGACTTATTATATGTGCTAAAAAACAATTATTAAATGGGCGGCAAAAGTTATTATTGTGATTACTGCTGCTGTTTTATGAAGAATGATACAAATGTGCGCAAATTACACAACGCAGGCATATTGCACTCCGCTGCAAAGACAACATATTTGCGGCAGTTTGAAGGTGAAATGACTGTTTTTATATGTGCAGCAGAATCATAAATAATATAGGGCATAACTATTTTTAGATCCACGTAAAATTTTGGCAGTGGAGAGCATAAAAAAACCATGTAAACGTTTCTTTGCCGGCTATTGCAAATTTCAATTGCTTTGCAGTTTCCGGCACTACAGCGATAAACAAATGAAACAGCTAGAAAAAATGGGTAAACCATATGTTGTTTTACAAAACAAGTTGTTAATACTCATTAAAAATTCATTTTGCAGTTAATCAATTGAAGAAAAAGCGATTCAAAAAGAGTAGTTATACTCGTCAGGCAAAATGCAACATGCCTCCGTCCCTGCAACCCCTGGACCTCGACAAATTAAAGAAAACTAATTGGGATTTGAGTTGGGGTTAGATTTATTTTTTGTTTTTTTACAATATAAATTCAGCTTAATAATAAATATAAAGTATTTTGTACAATTCACTTTTCATCTTGTTGGGGCATTTAGAATGGAAGACACTTTATCCATAATGCGAGATATTTTTAAATTAATGCGCAAGAGCCGAGCAAATTCATAATGAAAAGATTTTGGACTGTATCCGCTATGATTTTCCTTGTCTGGACTACTCAGGTGGGCTAACAGAAAATAACATAGATGCTCCTGTTCGCCTTCAACGGCATAGAAAAGAACTGCATTGCCCGCCTGGGTTTCGCTTGCGTTAAGAATCTTGTGTTTAAGATGCCGTGACAGCAGTTTTTCCTTGTTGTACTCTATTCTGTCGCAGATACGTTCATAGAATTTTGCAAATTTTTTCTCTTCCATGATTTCCATAGACTTTGGGCATTGTTCGTGGCTTGTTTCCTCACCCTCCTCCAATGCACGCTGATAGACCGCTGCTCCCAATTGTCTCTGATCAATCGTGTCGCATATTATCTCAGCCATTTTAAACCGATTGTGTCGCACGGCAATGTGCAGCGCCGTGTAGCCATCATCGTTGGTCTGCAGTAGCAAATTCAAATCAATTTGAAGCATTAGCTCACGCAGTGACTCCAAATGTATATTATTAATAATTGCTATGTGCAGTGCCGTATTTGAGTTGTCATAGATATAATTAGGCAACAGGCCGGCATTGAGCAAAGTCTTAACGATTTCCGGCTCTGAGTTATTAGTCAATGCCAGCTGCAGACAATCCTCGCCATCTTCACTAATCAATTCATTTAAATCTTTCATCGCTTTCAGCTTGGACCACACATAAATCTGACGATGAACGCGCTGAACGTCACCAACTAAAATGGCATCATGTATAGGCCTGTAATTAAACAAAACCTCGTTATTCTCATTGTCTTAGCTCTAACTCGAATATCACAATTCAACACATACAGTAAACCCTCTTCGGACTTAATATGAGCACCAAAAAGCTCATTGGCCATTATGCTAGTAACCGTGCGATTATTATCATTGTTGATGTAATTATCCACTTGTGTGCACATCTCAAGAAAATTGATGTCATCAAGCCCGTACGATAAAGTTGAGACTTGTGATATAACTGAGTCTCGCCGCTTCATGGTCGAACTTTGCGAGGGAGTTGGGCTAGCGGAAGGACTTGGCTCCTAAAACAAAACAACAAAAAATTTGACATACCATGAGTATTAAAAATTTATTGATTTATTTCTTACGGCACTCTCGCGTTTCTTCTTCTTCTTTGGCGGCAATGGCGTCAGCTGTTTGTCTTCACGTTCTTGCATGGCCATTTGGGCTGCCGATCGTTTGACCACTTGTGGAACACATGTATTACGCTTTCGACCACGTTTTTGGGGCTTTTTTTCATTTGTTTCTGCATCGGGCACTTTTTTCTCGGTCTTTTCAGGTGAATAAGTTCTAATCTCTTTAGTCTCTGTTAACGTTTCAGTTTGTGTTGATACATTCACTTTTTGGGGTTTTTGTTCATTAATGGAGCAATGTTTACACTGATTAGTGTTGGAGATAGCCGACTTATCATTTCGGCCATTGATAGCTTCGATAACGCGTTGTTGCAATGCTTTGTCGGGCAGGCGCATAAGTAGCTTAAAAATATCCTCATAGATGGATTGAAAGGACTTGCGTTGCATATAAGTATTGGTGATTACGTTCGTTTCGATATGCATTGGGCGCACACCAGAAGTATTTATGGTGGGCATTGTAGCTGTACTAAGTGGCTTCTTGATTATATCTGGGGTCGCCACACGAATGTGCTGTGTTTTAGTCAATAGCACTTTCTTCATTATATATTCACTTAATTTCACAATGTGGCACTTTAAGATATTGTTACTTAGCTTATCAACTGTTAAGCGTTAAGTTACGTTTTAGTTTAATGATAATTTTCTTAATTTGGTTATTCCCCACCACGCTTGCCATGGCAACCTATATAAATCGCATTAATGGGCTGCTACCGATACATCGTTGACCAGTTGGCATTTTGCAGCACTGCTTAAGAGCAATTGGCATAATTTGCATTTAAACCAAATAAAATCATGAAATAATACACTTAAAAAATAATTGAATTTACTAAAGAATTGTTAAAAGGTATAACTTAATTCAGAACTTTATATTTTGTAACTTCTTTACAACACTGGCCAAGATTAGTGCCTCTAGTTGGTTCCGCCACAGTGAGCTATCGATATAGGTTTCAATAAACGGTATATGAATCTTAAATATTTTTTTTAAATCGTCAAATGGAAAGTATGTAAAAATACTTTTCCTTTAGGTTTTCATGTTTTAAAGAAGGCGCTTTTTTATTTCTAAAACATATGACGTATTCGCATGTACCCCAGATAAAATCGATAACATATAACAGTAGTCGTTGTGTGTGAATGGCAATAGAAGGCCAAGACTTTTTCCATAAGTTTTTGTTTTGTGCGTGTATTCATTTAACAAAATTGCCTAAAAATAATCAAACGTTTTAATAAAATTTTGCTAAATGAAAGAGTTGCGTGGTAATTGTTAATAGCTGTGCATTTTATTTCAAAACGGATTTGATACGAATTGAGCCCCAGGTACGCGTAACATGGACTCGCATTCGCGATATGGACGAGGTTTTTCTGGGGGCAGCGCTGGCGGAGGCAACAATAGCGGCAATAACCAATACAGACGCTTCAGCCGCTCTCGTTCACGTTCCCGGTAAGCTTAAAAAATATACATACATATGTGCCAAACATAAAAATAGAATACATTTATTTGTGAATTATTGTTGCAGCGAGCGCAATCGAGAGCAGACTGCATCTAGACGTCGTAACACTCGTTCACGGAGTCGCGAGCATTATCCCAAAACTGGCAGCACCGACAAGGATTTGTACCGTGATCTAATCAATGATGACTATGGCGAGGAACGTGGCGGCAACAACTTCAACAACAGCAACAACTTTAACAATTCCCGCAACAATAATTTTCACAATCGTCGAGATGATAATTACGATATTGAACGTGATCGGAATCGTGAGCGTGAGCGGGAGCGCGATCGTGAAAGAGATCGTGAGCGTGATCGTGATCGTGATCGTGATAGGGATAGGGAGCGCGATCGTGACCAGCGCTGGAAAAGTTTTGACCGAGAGCCACGTGATCGCAACTCAGACTTTGAGCGTGGCATGGAGCGCAGGTAAGCATTGTTGTTCATAATATTAGCCTTAGAAATTCTCACTAGCTAACCTCCTTACCCTTTAAAGTCGCGATAATCAACAACATAATGGCAACGGCAACAGCGGCGCATCCAGTGTCGGCAATCGTGATCGACAGGATAGGCGTTTTCAATCCGACGAGGAAAGCTATGACAGTGACATTAGCGATGAAAGCCAATTTCGTCGCAGTCACGTCAGCAGCGAGGCTCTTAACCAAATTATTATATTTGGTCTTAAAAAGCACATAACAGAGGCGGACGTGAGTACACGAGCAAAGAGCAGCTGCTGCTTGAGAGATAAACTTTATAAATGTAACACATTCGATACAGTCCTATTTAAATTTTGATTCCAAATTGATTAATATTAATTAGCTTGTGTGAAAAGTTTGTTGCTATATAAACACTTATTTCAAATTTTTGCAGATTATGGGCGCGCTTATACAAGTTAATATGGAGCCTTCATCTATACGCCTTATACGAAAAAGACCAACAGGTGGGTTGCAATATCGTAACAAATGCTTTACATAAGTTAGCTTTTACAAAAATAAATAAATAACACACACAATCGTGGAGTAAGTAATTTACCGTGTTAACTTGGCAGTAGCCTGGCATAGTTCGCATCAGCAACCAAATTGAACACACATACTTGGCTTTCAAAAAAAAAAGAGAAGATATCGACAACAAAATACAAAAAAAAAAACAAAAAACAAACGTATAAATAAATAGTTAAAAAAAAAACCAACTATACAAAAATACCCAAAATGTTACAAAACAATTAATCAAAAGTACATATTTTGACAAAAATATTTTGTATCTGCTTCTATCTAAAACTTAGGTGCATCACGCGGTTTCGCATTTGTCGAGTTTAATACCGTTGAGGAAGCAAAACGTTGGATGGATATTACTCAGGTATCACAATAAGAAATGAAACAAGCAAATTAAAACTCGACATCAATAACAAACGGAATATGTGCCTTAAGTTCAGTTCCCCATATTTTTTTTTTCCTAGAGTCACATCGCCTTGTACTATAATATTATAACGCATGTACATATGTAAGCAAAACAGTATTCCCTTTAGTGCTGATTATTTTTTAGAACGTACCGTTTCGGTGTTTAACCGTCTGTTTTTATCAAATATGAGAGAGTTTCTGGCGGGAACTGAACTTAAAGTAAACGTTTCCATTGTGGAGAATTGCCATCAACAAGAACAACATCAACATCAACGACAGCAAACAACAAAGAACAACCAACAACTGCGTTTAAAACACAGAAGCAATCTGGTGACTGTGTACTCTGTGCAACATATGCGTTCCCAAGGATCAACATCTAATCGATATCTCTTTTCTGTCTCTTCCTTGTTTTTCATTTAGGGCACTCTGAAACTGGGCGATCAACGTGTCTCACTACAATATAGCCACAAGCGCATCACCGACTGGCATTGCGTTAAGGTTAGCATCATATTAAGCTTCAAATTTAACAGACCAACTGATTGCACAATTTTCTATTTAGTGTGGCGTCTACAATTTCAAGCGTCGGTTCTCTTGTTTTACGTGCATGGCATCGCGCGCGGAAAGCGAAAGCATCTGCTCTGGCGGCGGCGAGGGCATCGATGAAGTTAGCCCAATTCTAACAAAAAGTATACAAAACATAACTCAACTTTACTGTCAACAATTGATACGTTGCGAGTTTTTTTTTTTTGGATAAAAATTTTTAATTGAAACGTATTTCCAACCACTTCTTCAACTCAATGCAGAGATCATGTTGCGTAACCTGGATGCACTGACAAATGAGGAGAGCGTCCTAACTGCTTTGCAGAAGGTGGTGCCCAAACTGGCCAAAACCATACATCAAGTGCTCATTAGTCGTGATACCCTTACCCAAACATCTCGTGGCTTTTGCTATCTGATTTTTGAGACGCTTGTCGATTCTATGGAAGTGCACAATGCTTTGACCACCCTTGATCCACCGCTACGAATCGACGATCGTGATGGTAAGTTAACTCTTAAAACTAATTTGGTATACATTAATCATATGCTTCCAACCCAAGTCTGCATCAGTTACTGCATGGACTTGGAGAACCGTCAAGTCAAGGCGCCAAAGGACCCTCATGTAGGAGCCGCTGGCCACGGTAACCCTCAAAACCTTCCGTTGGCCGGATTGGCGCCAAACGATGCCACCTATACATTAGATGATGTTCCGCGTCTGGCTGAATACAGCGCCTCGCTGTATGCCAAAACGCCGGCAGAGCATGCGCATTATGTGCAGTATTATACTGACTATTATGTGGCCGAGATCAAAAAGGGTGGCCAACTGCCCGCAACTGGTGAAAGGCAGATGACGGAGGCAAATTCAGGTGCAGCTGTTGCACTTTCAGCCATACAGCGCAAGCAAAAAAAGATGAACAACATTGAGACAACGGCCACAGCGGCGGCAACAGCGGCTGCACATGCAGCTGCTGCAGTGAAGGCAACATTTGCGGCACAAAGTGTGATTGCACCCAGAGGCAACGATGGCAAAACCTATCGTAAGTGAAATTGAACATTGCAAAGTTAAAAGCTCAATAAATTTTTTTTATGTTAGCTACGCCCGATGTGACCCGGTATCAGTATGATGAAACATCTGGCTATTATTACGATCCCAGCACTGGCTTGTATTACGATGCGCACTCGCAGTACTATTACAACAATGAGACGGGCGCCTATTTGTATTGGGATCAGCGGCGTAGCACTTATATACTGGCTACGCCGGCCTCGACACAAGCGGCGCTACAAGAAACTCTGGCAAAGGAAACGGTGACCGAGAAGGATGACGAGGCCAAGAAGGAAAAGGCAAAAGATGGCAACATTAAGCCTGACAAAGTTAAGGTGGCCAAAAAGATCGTCAAGGATATGGAAAAATGGGCCAAACAACTAAATCAGAAAAAAGATTATACAGCGGTGGCTACGCCACAGCCTATGCAACTCGGTCGCAATGATCTGGGCGAGGGGCCGAGCACATCACGTGCTGCTGCTGGTGCCTATGCGGATGTTGGTTTCTCTATTCTCGAAAAGAAGGAGCGTGGCAAGCTCAGTGACTATGTGACGCCGCAAGCCGCTGCACCTATAAATAAACTAGTAAATATCTATGGCGGTGGCTCCGATTCTGAGGAGGACAACAGCGCTGGTGCACAGAGTGTCGGTGGAAGTGGTGCTGTTGGTGCTGGTGGACCCATTAATGAAATGGACTATGTGGACTTCCAGAAGCTAACCTGTCTGCTATGCAAGCGTGCCTTTCAATCACATGATATACTGCAGAAGCATTTAAAAATGTCCAATTTACACAAAGAGAATTTGGCTAAAGTGAACACGGGCAATGCTCCTGGTGCCAGTGCTGAAGATGTAGCAAACGCCGAGTTAGCGTAAGTGCTCTGTACTCATTTCTAATGGTTATCAATTTTAATTCAACAAAACATTATGTCCGGCAGTTATCGTGATCGGGCCAAGGAGCGGCGCCTTAAATATGGTGAAGGTGATCCACCGCCGCCGAATCGCAGCCGTGAGCGTTTTGAGCATGAGATAAAGAATTTGCAGACACGTAAAAAGGAAACCGGTCCAGCACCTCCATTGCCCATCAGTTCCAACAATGTGGGCAATCGTTTGCTCCAGAAAATGGGTTGGTCAGAAGGTCAGGGATTAGGACGCAAGAATCAGGGACGCACACAAATCATTGAGGTGTGTATTTGCTTGATTCAGCAAAAAGTTTAGTTTAATAATGTAAATTTTTAATCATTTAGGCGGAGGCACGCTCGACTAATGTAGGATTGGGCAACAAAGCTGCCACTCTGGCACCTGGTGACGATTACAAAACATATATTAAGAAAATGATGAAATCACGCTATGAGAATGCCTAACATTAACTGAATATTTATAGTTTATTGATTATTTTGTAGTTTAGTTTGATTTCAAATTGTACCGAAATAATGGGTACAAACAAATTGTATACCTCAATTTTCACAAACTTCTATATTAATTCAATTGCATGAAATAGCTTAAATACGCATAGTTTAATAGCTGTAAATAAAATATACAAATGTACTATCCAATTTAAAGTATTGCCACTTTTTGTTAAATGTTACAACCAAAAATCGATGTAACAAAATTAACAGCTGTTCATTTTTCTATTGCGCGCGCATTCTAATGGTAACGTTATGCGGTCACACTTGTCGGTGGTAGTTTTTTGTTTACGTTTCCTTAAGCACGTGTGAAGCACGCGTTTTAATTTTATAATAAAAATAGTTATAATTAAATAAATGAGTAACAGTAACATACCGCCCCTTACCTACAAGGTTGTGGCTCAGTGCTCCGTCTCTAAGGCGCGGGCCGGCCTAATGACATTGAGGTAGGTGTATTTCATGAATCATTTTTATTACTTGCATAACTTTAATTGCATTTTTGGTTTATAGACACAGTGAAGTACGCACTCCAGTGTTTATGCCCGTGGGCACACAGGGCACACTGAAGGGCGTGCTGCCAGATCAGCTAATCGAACTCGACTGCCAAATCTTGCTGGGCAACACATACCATTTGGGTCTGCGACCTGGCATCGAGTCGCTTCAACGCGCTGGTGGACTCCACAACTTCATGGGTTGGCCACGCGCAATACTTACAGATTCGGGTGGCTTTCAGATGGTCTCGTTGCTGCAGCTGGCGGAGATCGATGAGCATGGTGTCAACTTTCGTTCGCCCTTTGATAACAGTGAATGCATGTTGACGCCGGAGCACTCGATGCAGATACAAAATGCTATTGGCGCGGACATTATGATGCAATTGGATGACGTGGTTAAGACGACGACGATAGGACCACGTGTCGAAGAGGCTATGGAACGTACAATACGCTGGGTAGATCGCTGCCTGAAGGCGCATGCTCGCGACGACGACCAATCCCTGTTTCCTATTGTTCAAGGTGGACTGGATATACCTTTGCGCGAGCGATGTGTGACTGCTCTAATGGAACGCCAAGTGCGTGGCTTTGCTGTAGGCGGTTTAAGTGGTGGCGAAAGCAAACATGACTTTTGGCGGATGGTTTATGTGTCGACGGATCACTTGCCGCCGGATAAGCCCCGTTATCTAATGGGAGTGGGACTCGCTTCTGATCTTGTTGTTTGTGTCGCCCTGGGCATCGATATGTTTGATTGTGTGTTTCCCACACGGACGGCGCGGTTTGGATGTGCCCTGGTGGACACCGGGCAAATAAGTCTAAAGCATCAGAAATATAAGAACGATATGCAACCCATTGATACGGCTTGTGGGTGTGGAACATGCCGGCGCTATACACGTTCCTATCTGCATCACATTGCCACCAATGAGGCCGTCTCCTGCTCTTTGCTGAGCATCCACAACGTTGCCTATCAGCTGCGCCTAATGAGCTCCATGCGTGAAGCAATCCAACGCGATGAATTTCCCCAATTTGTTAGGGAATTTATGTTCAGGCATTTTGAAGGAGAGCCAATTCCCAAATGGATAATTGAAGCTTTAGCCGCAGTGCACATTGAGCTGCCATCAGATGCAACAAATGTAGAGGAGGTGGAGGTGAAAGAACAGAGTAGTTGATAATTGGAAAAACAGGGTAACTTATTTACAAAAGGTATTGTACTTATAAATTGAAAATATAGTAAATGGGCATTAAAGAAGCTAACTAAACGTGACATATCTTAAAAATAAATGATTTTGTCGCTAATCATGTCGCATCCACTTTTTACTCATATGCAAGAAAATAAGAAATAGTCTATAAACATTTTATGATTGTGTAAGGGCATCAAAATACCGGTCTCGTGTTCGGTTTATGCAATTAAAGCTTTAATTTCAGCGTCTAGCGTTGAAAGCTCTCAACTTACCTATGGGAAAAAGCTGGCCACACATGACGCATGTGAGAACACACCACAAAAAGGTGGATCAATTCATTTAACGTTTGTAACATGTTTTCGCTTTTCTTTCATGCCGTGTGATACTTGAATGTGTCCACCAAATATACACACATATGAATGTACGTGCATATAATTGTGTGTTTGTCTGTGCCATATTGTGTACTTGCGTTTGCTACTGTTCCAAAAAGTAAAAAAAAGAAACGTGTACTTATGCTCTTTTGCTCTCTGGCGCTCTGTGAATATGCGTCAGAGACAGAGATCAGCGGGCAGTTTGACAGCACTCTCGGCTAAGCAGTCCGATCAGTGAGTCTCAAAGCGTCGTCGTCGTCGGTGATCGATCGCTTGGTTGTTGTCGTTGTTGTTGCGCCTCGTAACGGTTTATAAGCGCCCCAGTCTACGCATTTTTCTCGGCCACTTCACAAAGGAATAATCGCGCTAATTATAAAATAAAATAGAAACAAAATTTGTGAAACCACTACAAATTGTAAGATATTATTGTTGTTAATTTATTGCTCCAATCAATTTACAAAAACAACATCGACAAGTGCGTGCGTGAGTGTTTGAGTGAGTGAGTGAGCATGATTTGCTGCTGGAGTTGTTGTTGGTGTTGTGTTTCTTGTGTGTGTGTGTGCTAAGGCTTAACGTGTGACGTTCTGCCTGTGTTGCCAAATGTGGTCAAAGCAAAATAACAAAAATATATACATACATACATGCATACACATACATACATAAAGAACTGTGCATTGTATAGTGCTTTTTATGGTTTGAAATTTTGCGAGGTTCTGTTGGCTTTGTTGTTCTTTGCACTTCGTTTTATTGAAAGCTTTAAACATTGATTTTGACTGCATCATGAAACTCTCAAAACAATTGATAATCTCTTTGCGCAGGAATCACCTGCAAATTAGGCAAGGTCTGGCTAGAATTGTTCCCACAGTAGAAATTTCGTTTTCGTAGAAACAGTTTCACGCTTTTTTTTTTCTTTATTATTTATATTTTGCCAGCCATCGTTTTGCTTTTGGTTTTGACTGTGTGCTGTTGATTTTCATGGTTTCATTTCTTTAAATAATGTTTTATTTTTAGAATTTTTAGTTATTTTTGTGTGTTTTATTTTTTCCCAACAACTTTTTGCTGTTGCTTATTTTCGAAATTTTCTTTGTCGATTCTTTGGAATACACAGAGGCAGCCACTTGGTTAATACATACACTTTATGTGTGTGAGAAAAGATTTGTGTTTAAACGTATATTTCATTGTGGCTGCAAATACAGGGTGTAAAATAGAGCCTGAGGCTTGAGGTGATCGTAACCAAACGGGTTGTTGCTTAATTTAAATTGGTCACACTTTTCAAAATGACAAAAATAATATAAAAGTAAACAGCGGTTTTGATTGAAGAGCTGAAATCAAAGAAAAGAAAGATTGTTGGCCTTTGAAAAAAAAATAAACCAAGTGAGTGATTGAGTGTATACATGTTTAAGTGTGTGAGTTTGGGGGAGACAAAAAAAAAAACAAATGGCAAATTACCAAATGAGAGACAAACATCGTAGCAGCGCTAATCATAATCATAATCACACTTACACACTGACAAACACATGCAAACTGTCAATCTTTACCGTTAGCAGCCTATCGTTTCTGCAGCTTTTATTTGTATTTTTAAATTATGACACACACGAAGAAGACGGCATAGCTCATGAGCTCTTTCTCTCTACCGCTCGATTGCTCTTTTCGAAGAGAGCTAGCGCACACATCTCTTTGAACAGCTGGTGTGTGGGTGGACGCATGGTTGAATTATACAAGGTTAAGTCATGCGCGGCAGAAGGAGCCTGTTGATAAGACCATGCGAGTGCAAGAGAGATAGCATAGTTGCTGCTTCGATATTGCTTCATCGTCTTGTTTTAGTGTGCAAAAACGAGATAGAACGATGTGTGATTTTGTTTACATTTTTCAACAGAGGTTCTAATTTCAGAGCGTTGTGTGTTTTTGGCTACATGTGTAATTTAAATTTTTAAACTGATTATGTAAATGAAATAAAATGACATGAAACATGTATAAACGTATAAAACATATAAACATAGCTCTAAAAAAGTAACGTAACCTTAAAATTCCACGAAAAATTCGTCCGCACTCACAACTTATCACGTTGACAGCTGCTTTGCGACTAACAACAGGCTCCTAAAAATTGAGCGAGCATGCTCTCACGACTTAACCATGTATAATTCAACCATGGGTGGACGGGCAGACGAAGGCGGTGGCCGCTGCATGCCCTCTGATTGTGTTGTTGTTCTTCAAATTTTACCACACTTGATTCAAATGAGCCGTAAGAAAAAAAACATACATACATAGCTCGTCATAAATAAGCAGGGAGGGCAGATAAACACGAAGAACTGTTGTGTGGCTGGCAAATTAAGCAAAGTAACCGCAAACATGAGGAAATACTTTTCAAGAGCTTTTTATGTGTGCTGTTCGCAGTGCTGTTATTGCAATTGATTAATTACAATATTTTTAATGTTGTCACGTTTCGCTTGACAAGTGTTTAAATTAATAACTCATTCATGTGGCTTTATGTTCCTCAAGGAAGTGCTGATTAATATTATAAAATATACAAAACACTTATTCTAAAATTTTAAATATAGCAATACCAAATTATTTCATCAACAATAATAACACAGTAAAATAAAACAAGTTTTTCAAGCGAACTATGCAAATTTTTATCCATAAAAATTTAAACTCTCATTTCTTAAACATTTTTATTTGTATTTAGCTCTTAAATGGGAATTCTATGCAAATTGTAGGAAAACAAGAGTGGTTTTGATTACAGAAATTAGATTCATGTTTAGAATTTCGGTTGTGTTCGAAGAACTTGTGAATTATAAATATGAGAATGATTTTTTTTTTTATATCTTTAAGTTAAATTATAGTGTACGATTTCTTAAGAAACCTTGTCTGGGCAACCTTTGAGTTTTCGTATATTTTCATGATGATTAAAGATCTTGCAATTTCCAACACAATCTCAAAAATCAAAGCATCGTCATTGATCGCCACCTGGACTCGAATGCCATTTAAATATATGATTCATTTATAAAAAACAACGAACAAAATAAATGCTCGCACATGTTTTCTCCAAAAAGTATTTGATTGTAGGAGTCTCCACTGTGGTGGAGACAGGTAACAATGCCGCCAAAAATATATACATATTTTGCGCTTAGTCATTTCATCTATTTTTGTAACGGATTTGCGGCTTAGAAACACCTACAATGCAACATTCTAAAATCAAATGTTCAAATTTGATATAAAAATATCGATTATATTTTGTTTTTGGTTATTCCGGTCTGTTTGTGCCTAAATGTTATGGTTGATTTTTATTATAGGGTTCGATGTTTATGTTGGCTACTTTTTCATTTCGCATAACGTGGGTGAATAAACTTCACGCTGTTTGCCTTTTTTTCTTTGACGAAAAAACAAATAAATATGCCAAAAAATAATAACGAAATGTGGTTGTCAATGAATGAATCTGTTGTTGACTTTGAAGCAGAGAGCGAGCGTGAATAAAGTCGCTTTGTTGGACAACTCAAGAAAGCGAGACACAAATAAAACCCGAAAAAGATAAAAACAGTTTGGCAACCTTGAACACTTAAGTTTTTTGTTAAGTTTAAAGATGCTTTAAGAGTTTGCATAATTTTTAGCAAAAATATATGGGTTTTAAAACGTTAAATTGATTCTTTTTTTTTTTTTTTAATACAAAAAATACTTTAAACTTCAATCAAACTATTTTGCTTCAAATCAGCGTTGGATTTTGCACACATAAATTCAACCTTTAAGATTGATCATAAATCAAACATGTTTCTATTTTTCTCTATTTTTATTTAGAGCCCAAAATATCTGTCGTCATATGAGTTTTAGTTTTGCTAAATTTATGAGCTGTGAGGCGTTTGCTATATGTATAAAAAAAAACAAGTAAGAAGGGAGAGCCCAACTAGAAGATACCCTGCACCCAGTTCCAATAAATATTTTACTCCTTGAGGCTTTAAAGTATGCTTCAATTTAAACAACACTTATAACTGACTTATCTTTACGATATCTCCGGTGTTTCTTAACCGATTTTGATGAAATTTTGAGAAAAGTTCTACCGTTATTGATGCTGATCAAGAATATATATATATATACTTTATGGGGTCGGAGATGATTCCTTCTGCCTGTTACATACTTTTGCACAAAACCATTATACCCTGATTTACCCATTTTATGGGTTCAGGGTATCAAAAAAATAAAGCACTGCCGATATAAATCAAGTTCAATTCAATTAGAGCAAACAAGGGGCGCCATAACTTTTCGCTCGCTTTGGCCTCATAACCTACGACAATTTATTAATTTTTAGCACACACACAAACATTGTACTTTTAGTGCGTGTATGTGTGTGTGTGTGTGTGTTGCTGAATAAATAGAAATTGTAATAACATACATAAATAAAAAAAGTATTACACTACACCTAATTGGGATATATTTTTTAGACGGGGAATTTTGCGATAAGCAAGAGTTAAAGGTTGAAAATAAGTTTGTTTAATATGGCATGAATTTTAAAATCAGTATGAAAAAGTTAAGAATCAATGTGAAAATTAATACAACTGAAACTAATTTATGTGCAACAAACCAGCAAATATTAATCATTGAATTAAAAATCTCAAAATTTGATAAACAAACATTTTTTGCTATTGCCTCAAGCACCAATTTACACTCCTTTTATGGATATTTAATGACTGCAGGGTATAAACGGCATTAAAAGCTTAACAATAATGCATTTACTAATACAATTGCACACATACATATAAATTTATGTACTTATAAACATATATGCATATACGCAATAGCCATAAATTGTTAAACAAATGTTATATTGTAATCAATAAAGCAACGAATTCGAAAATTGGTTCTGAGTGTGCATGTAAATAATTAATGCGGAAGTTTCACCCACACAAACACACATGTTGTAATTGTCAATGGTTGGAGGATGGGCATAAAATATGATATTCGTATTGGCATGAATATTTGTATCCAGAAAAAAACGTTCATTATTTTGCATGAACAATGCGAATGTTGTTGTTAATAATTCAATAAAAACATTGAAAACGTGCGCGAAAAGTTCAATTTCAATATAAAAATTGTCAAACAAGAAAATCCAAAATTCAACAACAACATAAATTCCAAGATTCCACCTTGCGTAATCATATTCAAGAATTATTTTTGGCAACACGCAAAATTTTTCATATGCTCAGGAAAAAAGCTACAAATATTCGCCAGTGCCGAAAAAAAAGTGTGTGTAGAAAACATATATATTTATGGTCACGATGTGATGGCCTTGCCAACGCCTACGCCACGCCCCCTCTGTGATGTGGCACATTTGGCACGATTCGAATGATTCGGATAAATAGAAATAGCCAGCGATATCGGGCGAATAGCAGCAATTATATGCATAGTGCATAGTGGTTCGTCTAATGTCTGGAATCGCGCTGATTCCATCAATCGCTCTATTGACAGCCCCATGAGACATTTGAGTATAGATGTATTTACGAGCAATCGGATTTGGATATAGTAGATTTGGATTCAAGGCAGCAAATTGGCAGCAAAAATTATTATTATTGCTGTTGTTTGTCAGATACAAAAAAACAAAAAAAAAACAATAATATTGTATTCCAAGATGAAATCAGTTTAACCCAAGGTTAGCAATTGAATTGAGACTGGATTGTCAGGCGGCGTTTACATGTTGAATTTTTTTGCGAAACGCATTAATTTCCAACTTGAACTTGTCTTTAGGGCAAACGGGAACGTTAAGAGCTTTATTTCTCTAACTTGTATGTTGAAAAGTAAACCTATTTTAGTTAACATGTTTAATCTCAACAAATTAATTTGATATGCGGCTTGATTGTTGCGGTTGGAGCATTATATTCTTTCCTCTTTAAACATTGATTGAGATCTAACAATATTTCAACCTTGCTTAACCGCAACTTGAAAAAATTATTAGTTGCAATTTGTATGTGGTTCGATTACAACCAGGAAAAGTTCAAATGACACTTGCCCATCTCATCTCAATTATTAATTATATCGCTTATGTATAGGCTACAAATTGCTATTAGAATATATACTTATACATATTTATCGCTATGATGTGCTGTTGTCATATTTTTAATGAAGACATTCATAAATGTCATCGTCAATTCTAATTCTTGAGCTCAATTGGAATTTTAGCGCTCTTGTTTTTTTTTTTTTTGGCTAAGGTCAATGCAAATTGGCTAGCGTACAATATACTCTATATATAGAGTATATTTGCATTAATGTTTGTGTACTTAGAAGTTATGTTTGTATTTGCAACAATAAAAAAAAACACGAGTTTGCCCAGCTGTGTTGTTTATTTGTTGAATGTTTCAGCGCCAATTAAATAATATTTAAATTCTATGTATTTACTCGTTTGTATGTAGATATTTCTCTCTTGTGGGAAAATTTCCCAATCTTAGAGCTTTTTTCAGTTAAATATTTATTTATTTAATTTTGCATTTGTGCTTGCTCTCTCCTCAAGTGCTAAAATTAACAAATCGCGTGGGCAGTTTAGCATTGAATGTGGCCAAGGCTTGTGACGTTGTGTGGAGGCGACGCGACGACTATCATCATAATACTTATGGTCGATTTGAATAAAGTTCTCTGAACTGGAAATTTACAAAAAACAAAACTAATCCAATGATATTACCATATTTGCAGAAGCAACAACAAACATGTATGTGCCATTATAGAAAGCAGGAGATTCGTTGTTTTTTGTTTTGGAGCAGCCAAGTAACGTCTGGACTATATGGACGTTAGGACAAATGATATACTATATACAGCATATGCTATAGTAAGTCTTTATATACATATTTTATAATAACTCGAAATAACTTTTTTACAGTTCTTAGAGCACAGCACATAGAATTAAAGACGACACTTATTTTATTTGAGGAACTTCATATAGCAACTTAAAAACCTCCTAAACTCAACATACAAAACACACACAGAATGGGCAAAGATTACTATAAGACTTTAGGCATAACAAAAACTGCCACCGATGATGAGATCAAAAAGGCATACAGAAAACTAGCGCTACGTTATCATCCGGATAAAAACAAAGCCGCCAATGCTGAGGAGAAATTCAAAGAGGTTGCCGAAGCCTACGAAGTGCTCTCGGATAAAAGCAAGCGTGAGGTGTACGATAAATATGGCGAGGATGGACTGAAAAGTGGTGGTAAGTATTTTTTACTAAACACAAGAATATCAATTATTAATATTATTTCTTAATAGGTGCACGCAATAATGGTGGCGGTAAAAATTCATTTACATATCAGTTCCATGGCGATCCGCGGGCCACATTCACACAGTTCTTCGGCAACAGCAATCCGTTCGCCTCGTTCTTTGACATGGGCGACAATCTGTTTGATAAGAATGTCTTTGATTTGGATACGGAACCCGATTTCTTCTCATCGCCATTTGGTGGCCTTGGCTCTAGGCATGGCCTAGGCAGTGCCTTTAGGTAGTTCGAACTTGTTATAAACGTTATTGCTTTGCATTGTTTGCTAATGATTTGTAGGCCCTCATTTAGATCACACTCCTTCAATGTGCATACGCCGTTCAAAAAGGAACAGAAACAGGATCCACCCGTCGAGCATGATCTCTATGTCACATTAGAGGAAATCTATCATGGCTGTGTTAAGAAAATGAAAATCTCACGTCGTGTTGTTCAGTCCGATGGCAGCTCCAAAAAGGAGGACAAAGTCCTTCAAATATCCATTAAACCCGGCTGGAAATCGGGCACCAAAGTCACGTTCCAGAAGGAAGGCGATCAAGCGCCCAACAAAATACCAGCGGATATTGTTTTCATCATTCGGGATAAACCACATGCCATGTTCAAGCGCGAAGGAAGCGATTTACGCTATACGGCGAGACTAACGCTTAAGCAGGTGAGTTCATAAAAGCTTATAGACTGTAGATTGTAGGAAAATTAGAATTTAATAAATAGTTGATTGCATAAGTTTCACTTTTATAATATAAAGTTACTGAGGCTAACAGTTTCTAGTTTCCAATTGTAAATTTATTGATTGTTTGTTAAAGAACAACTGATAAGGATTTGATTCAACAACCTTTGAAATAAGTTTATGTTCATACTTAGCCTCCAACTTTACGATCCTTTAGCCTTAAGTTATGCCGCTGTCAGCCGTTAAGGACTTTGGCATTATTTGATTGCAAAATGCAAGAGTTGTAGAATAAGACAGGCCCAGGCCCAGGCCTGAAGTTCTCACAGTATGGCGCCCAATTAAAGTTTGTGCAGCGCCTAAATCAAATTATAATGAAATCAGCGTTATGTTATGGTTATGGCAAATTTACCATATACGCTGCCTGAAGCTGTTGCCGCTGATCAGACCAGACCAGACCAGCAGCAAACGAGCTGTTAGCTGGTTGTTGGCAGCACGAATTTGGTCAACATGGTCAGGTTTCAATTAGGCGGGCACAGCAGTTGGCCGAGCCAACACGTACACATAACTGAATGTTGCTAGTTGCGACTTGTTGGTAGGCAGTTGTTCACGACGCTGAGGTGTTAAATTTTTCACAGCAAACGCGCAAACTTCGGCACAATCTTCGCATATGGCAATCGAACCAAAACATCAAATTTTTAATGACCACAAACAAAAATTACATGCCAGCCAGTGTAAAGTCATGTTCAAATTGTTAATTGCATTAACTAGATTAAATAGTTGTTGTTGCTCTCTCTCTCTCTTTCTTACTAACTTTTTGACATTTTCAACATTTTATTGCTTGTTAGTGCGACAAATTTAGTAAATATTTTTGGGGTCTCAGTTTGCCCATTTTGGTGGTATATATTTTATTATTTGTTCATAGATATTATATATAAATTATGATTACCTTTTTGGTTGAGTCTCAGTTTAGCTAAAAGTGTCATGTTTGTGTTTCGATTTAGAAATATTTGACACGGTTATTTTTTGATTTTTTTTTTTTCAGTCGGCAAGTGATAATTATGATGCCTTGACAATATGATATATTACAGTTATGAAAAAGCAAACAAAAAGTATTCAATTTGTGCAGTTTGATTTAATTCAGCTTGCTGGCTATCATCTCTTTTGAAATTCACAACTTTAACACAATTGTAAAATTTGTTTATAACAAAATAATTGAAATTATTTCGAGCTTAATGCGACAGAATTTGTTTGCCATAAGGCAATTTAAGCTCCATATAAGTACTTCACATAATTGGCCGCAACACTTTTGAATATGTTTTTTGTTGATGGGTTGGGTATTAAATTTAATATTGGCCATAAATTACATCATCGCTTACAACAAAGTAAATTGATGACATTTAATACTTTGCGGCTGTATCACAACTTCAAAATGGGATCATTAATATTATGAAAGTGCACTGACCTACAACAAAAAATTGATTATAAAACATATTCTTTATCATTTATTTGGATTGCAAATTCGATAACAAATCAAATAAAACTTGGCTGTCATTTGGACAAAAAACTCGCGAAAATTCTAAAAGCTATTCCCCAAAACAAAAAATTGATGAATGCCACAAACAACAAACAAGCATTGAATGTCATTGGTTTAAAAATGATTCTGCAACCGATGGCCAGACGTCACAAAACTTTGTTGTTGTTATTGTAAATTGTACATAGTCTGCCCATTTGGCATTGTCAATTTTTTTTTTTTTTTTTTTGGTTTTTGGAGTACTTTTGCATAGAATTGTTAGCTCTCAATAGTACATGACAGCGAAAGCATTCAACGGCGTTCGTTTGCATTTTGATGACAGTCGTCGCCGTCGCCGTCGTCGTCATTTCAGTTGTCCTTCACATTGTCAATCCGGCACAAAATAAAACAAAACATGCAAAATGCTTTATGACATGGCTATTGAATGTCCGTTGATTTGTTATCCAAACACTTTGTTTCGTTTTCGTTTTTTTTTCTTCTATTTTTTGGCTTAATTGTCTCGCGCTGCGGGAAACTCTGGATATATGTTTTATGTTTGTTGGCTGTCTCTAACAAAACTAACTAACAGTCGGTTTGAAAATGTTTGCTTTTTAATCATTTATTGTTGAAGTTTTTCCACCAGGAAGCTTTATTGTTGGCCATTTTTTAAGAACTTTTTAATATTTTCATAGTGGCATTTATCATTAAACCAATATTTTAATTGCTTAGAGTTTTTTTCTTCAACTATTAAATCAAAAAATATAATAATTAAATTTTGAGTTGTTTAGGCTTCAACAACCGGTTGCCATTTTTGGGATTTGTGACTTTTTACCAACGAATTATTAACCACGAATTCCCTTTACCCTTTAGCTGATCCAGGTGTTGTTGTTGTTGTTGTTGCTTTGTAAACGAACCGCGTGCGTTTCGCATTTGTATTCCCAGTGTTCTCTTTTGATTTTATTTCGTTTTTTTCGTTCAGGTTTTTATGGCTCAGCTTCCATAAATGGTAGCCAAGTATTTAATCGTTTTTATGTTACAGATTTTTGTTGTTGTTGATTTTTATTTACTTTTGCTTTAGTGATTTATTTATTTGTTTTTTTTTTTCTCGATTTTTTTTCGATTTTTGTTGCGTTACGACAACATTTTTAACATTTCCATTAAAAAATATCAATGCTGTGGCGACACCGACGTTTTCATCATTCGCCTTTTTGTTGTTGCCGTATGCTGTGGTAGTTCTGTGTGTGTGTGTTGTTGTTGTTGTCGTCATCATTTTAATGTTGTCATCGCTTTAAATTCACCACTCGGCGAGAACAAACTTACATATACATACATACACATACATATATTTAAATATTCATAAGGTGTGTGCACTTTGTTTTTGTCGCAATTTTGAAATGTTCTTGGCTCCGAGCATCGATTCGCATTATGTTTCCCGGTTAACTGAGTATCAAATCAATAACATATGTACAACAATGTACGTATAGTATGACAAGTGCCGACATTTGGGTTGTTAACATTCAGATAGATGATGTTTTATACTTAAGGTTTCTTTGTTAACGAGTTCAGATATTAAAAATCAACAATTGGACAATTTTTTTTTAAACATTTTTCTTAGTTCTTACATCATCTTACAGCCAAAAGCAATAACTTCAACCATTCAAGCTAAAAGCTTACATGATAAATTACAGCTGTTTGGCGTAACTCTAATCAATTAATGCCATCAATATCTGTCTGAGCTTCATCCTCACAATCAATAAGAAAACTTTTGCATTGCACTTAAACTTTGCTCATCTTATATTTATGTGGAAAAGCCACACAAAATAGTTGCCCTCAATTATAAGCAACTTTTTTTGCGTTAACTAATTAAGTAGGCCACATTAATAGTGTCTTCTCAGCTTGATCCTTCAATACAATCAATCATGATTGATGGCTATCTTTTAGCGGGCCAATTAAACAAATCGAATGTCAGCTGTCCAAATGCCAAACGTGGACAAACAAGGACAGTTTGTGTTTTGGATTTAGGGATTGAATTTGGAAGTGAGGAAACATGTCAACAACAACATGTTTAAACACGAATTAGGCACATAAAAAGCATAGAAAGGATTTATGTAAGACACACACAAAGCAACACAAACAAACAATAAATGATATAAGAAGCTTTTCTCTATTCGTTCTTGGAAAACTGAGACAGCTTGCTGCTGTGGCAAGTGGCAAGTAGCAACTAAGAAAATAAACAGGATTACCAAACAACGAAAAAAAAAAGAGATTGATAGATTTCTGAGTAAAGCCCATGTGCGTTTGTTTGTCCAGCATTCATTTTTTTTGTTGCCCGATTTTTATTTGCTGTTATTGTAGCAGTAATAACAATTTACAGGAAATTGAGTTGTTAAGTTATGGGCCAGAGCAGCTTTAGCAATTGATTGATAAGCCATACAATAGTAGGTTAAACCAATTTATACATATATATATTTTCGTTTATTGAAACGCATTTTTTTCTTTCTGTCTCTCTGCTTAGGCACTCTGCGGCGTTGTCTTTCAAGTTCCTACAATGTCCGGCGATAAACTGCGCATCAGCACCATGCAGGAGATCATCAAGCCGAATACTGTGAAACGCATCCAGGGCTATGGCCTGCCCTTTCCCAAGGATACCACGCGCAAAGGAGATCTGCTTGTCGCCTTCGATATACAATTTCCGGAGAAATTGACTGCCGCACAAAAGGAGGTGCTCAGGGATATGTTGTGAATGATGCCACAACAACGACTCACTCACACACAACAACAATTCAGTTACACACACACACACAGTCTTCTTCTAGTTAGTCATACATACTAAAAAAATAATTCGATTAGTTTTGATTCGACGAGCGCGCATTTTTAATTTGTGTTTTGTGAAAACTTAATTTTACAGGAATTTGTGTATCGAAACAAAATGCCAAACCCAAAAAACAACACATCACATCCAACAACCGCCCCTATTAAGTTTCAATAATACATATGTTGACCATAGCTATTATATCGTATAATTCTTAATTTATTTGTCTAAATTAAAGCTACGCATAATAAAAACACACACAACAAACATGTAAAAACAAAATAACGGAATCGTTTTAAATGTTGTGTAAATATTTTATGGATTTTTATAAATGTTTTTTAAAGTGAAAAGTATTTTTGAAGAGCTTAAGCAAAGAATTTATGAATAGAAAGCTGTCTTATAAGGAATACTGGATAGAATGAGATTGTACAAAGTTATAAATGAAAACAAAAAAAACTAGAATTAGTATATAACATTAACTTTGAAGCAAAAAGCATTTGCCAAATGCTTAGCCCATTGCAAAGTCAGTTGTTCTTTTCGTTTGTGCAGCAGCAAAAAGTCGCTAGGAAAAAAAGAAAAGTTAGCTTGGCCTGAAAGGAAAAGTGCAAATTGTGTGGTAATCGGAACGCGTTTGCCTAATTAGCTGACGTTGCCAGCGCAGTTGGCAGTTGGCAATTGGGAGATGGTAGTTGCCGGTTTGTCAAAGGGAACTTGGCCGGCCAAACGTGGCGCTCGTTAAGTCATTAAAACTGCATGAAGTCAGAAACTTTATGGTCTGCAAAGTTTGCGTCAAAGCCGAAACAACCCGAAAAAAGTAGATGAAAAAAAAAAAAAAATAAAATAAAACAAATTGAAGAAAAACCTCGGAAAAGTGGGCAATATCAAATGCAGAAGAAACCGAGCAACATCAAAGCCGACGACTTCGTAATTCGTTTAAAAGGAAAGCCAAGGCCGGGCCACAGACGCATTTCATTTGCACACAATAAACTGGCCTCAACAACAACAGCAACAACAAAGTTTAAATAAATTAAATTTTTGAACAGCTCTTTGCATACCAAATAGTCAACAAGCCCCAAAGGCTGTCTCTCAGATTTTCAAAAACACATGCCACAAGCGTTGTTGCGAGTTGCCTGTGCAACCAATGGATGATACCCCATAGGCCAACACATCGACCGACCCCCCCAAAAATGCACGTGCTTGTGCTCCAATGCTTTGGCATGTTTCTACTACAATGTCTATGCTTGTGGTGGTCCTGTGTTGGCTTTGGTTCGATTTTGAGTCTCTCTTGGTCTCAGTTTCAGCCGGCCAACATTGTAACAATTCGTAGCGATTTTCCACTTATTTTTACTAACCCCAAAATGTGAATGCCAAGCAGGCAGGCAGGCAGGGGGTTGTTACGTTGCCGAAATCACAGCAAAATCATCGACAACTGGCAAATGTGTGAATTGAATTTTCAAACAATTTGCCGTCAGTCGGTTTCAAAGTCAGAGTTGCATTTGGAATTTTTTGTGCTACAGCGAGTCACCCCTGTGCTAAGGTTCTTTAATTCTAAAAGAGGGTATATTGTTTATGATTGATAGTAGAACTAAGTATTTGTTGATCATCTTTGAATATTCCTTTTCTGATTATTATTTAAAGGATTAAGTAAAGTTAAATCTTATTACTTTTCAAAGGGTATTTGAAGTTTCTTTTCCATTTGGTAGTTTCTTTTTGATTTTGTTTTCTTTTGCTGTTGGTTTCGTTTGTCGGTTTGGTCTTGAAACGTGCATGATTTGAGATTTGATTTGGTGTGCGGCTGCGGCAAACGCGCTTTTGGCTACATTACAGCCACAACGGCTGATTCTGATCCTCTGCCTGCAACTTAACCAACTGCTGAGCTGCCAACTGCCTTTGTTTGTTCGTCCTGTGCTGTCCGGGCTTGTCCCGTCCTGTTCGTTATGTGGCGGCGGTGATTTTAAACATTTCGCTCACGTTTCGGATGTTTATGCCATTAGCGTTTAAGTTGCCATACAAAATGCGTCTTGTAAATAACGAAACGGTTTTCGCTTTTGCCTTTGTTAAACTTTTGGGTTGTATAGTAATTTTTATGGCAAGGGGCGGAATACATTGTTGTATTAGTAATCGATGCTAGTTGTCGGAGAATTGCAATGGTTAACAATGAAAGTTAAGAAACTTTTTGCCCCAACTTTATCAACATATCTCTTTAATTTAAGATCGAATAATGCCGTTTATTTGTGTAGCTTGTTTAAAAATAAAATGTTTCGCAACGACAAGAGGGACGACATTGATGGATGGAAGAGGAGCTTAAGCTTGACTCCGTTACATCTACATTTTCTGTTTTGATCCTTGGGCCAGTTGCAAGATGTTGTTCACAATTCGCTTGATGGATGCGAGCTTCAATCCTTAGATTTGAATCCGTTTCGTCAAGCTCGTAAAAACAGTTGATTCGTAGACTGTCAGACTTTTGATTGGCCCTCTGCGATTTGTGAATAATTCTTTTCTTTGATCGTTTCTTGCGCTTCATTGGATTACCTGATATCTTGGCACACAAGTTGGGCCCTCTAATGGCTGCCTCTATTTCCGACTCATAGAGTCGCTGTCGCTTTTCAGCTTGTTTCTTTTGAGCGGAAAGCGTTCGATGGCGACTTCTTATGTCATCGATGGCTTGGAGCGTCTCTTTGAATGAAATCTCCAGCTGCTCGACAGCCTGCAGTGTGTTTAGTAATTTTTTTGCTATCATTTTACACTAACAATTTTTGTAAACAAATAATATTTGATAAGATATGCTTTGACTTGAAAATCACCTGCTACTGAACAAAAATGTTTTAAAATATCCCCAAAAGTATGCAGCTGATTTTTAAGCCATTCAGCAAATGCAGCAACCTTATGTCATTAGTGAGGAAATCATAATGATACCCAAACCAGGAAGGCCTGAACAGGACCCTGCCTCCTACTGTCCCATCAGCTTACTGGCGATCCTGTCTAAAATATTTGAAAGAATATTATTTGTCAGACTACTGGAAGACGGAAACTTTTTTTTTTTTTTTTTTTTTTTTTGGGGTTCAGTTTGATTTTATTTAAGATCTGCCCGTGTGGGCAATAATTAAATAATATGGCTTGAAACTTGGCAGTAATTAAGTTTAAGTTAAGGAATCATTGGGGGAATCAGGAGCTAGTGTGGGGGGAGGATCAGACGTCAACCAGGTGTGGGAGGTCAAGCGGGTGGGTCCTCTGGAGTCTTCTGGTGGTAAGACTATTGTCAAGGAGTGAAATGAGCTAGATTGCTGGGGTGATTGTGTAGTCTGGCAATGTAGCTGACACTTAACTTTGAGATGACCTCCTTGACCATTGGCATGCGTAGTTGGCCGTGAATAGTGGCGTTGTCATGGTACACGTGGGCACCTGATATAACTCGGAGTGCTTTGTTCTGAAACCGCTGGATCAACATCCGGTTGCTCATGCTCGCGGTCCCCCACAGCTGGATGCCATAAGACCAGATGGGCCTGAGAATGGCCTTGTAAACTTGTAACTTAACACTAAGTTTCATTTTTGACTGCCTACCGATAAGCCAGTAGAGTTGTTTCATCCTACTGTCAGCCTGCTTACGTTTGCGAGCGAGGTGCGTACGCCAAGTGAGCCTCCTATCCAGAGTGATACCGAGGTATTTTGGAGTTGCCTCCTCAGGAATCACTGATCCGTCTAAAAAGACAGGCGGACAATTACCCAGGCGCAGAGCGAACGTGGTTTGTGTTGATTTGTCCTGGTTGACGGCAATATTCCACCTTTTCAGCCAATCGTCTAGCAGATTTAACTGCTGTTGAACCAAATCGGAGGCATGTTGGGGAACAGAAGCGGTGGAAAGGAAGGCGGTGTCATCAGCGTATGTGGCGACGGTCAGGTTCGCGTTACGGTAGACGGGCATGTCGGCTGTGTACAAGGTATATAAAATAGGACCAAGTACACTGCCTTGAGGCACTCCAGCTCTGATAGTCCTAATCGAGGACGTTGCTTCACCGCATCTGACATAAAAAAGTCGATTCATGATGTAAGACTCCAAGAAGTTGAAGAAGGGCGTAGGCAGATTGGCTTTGATTTTGTGTAGCAGGCCAGGATGCCAGACCCTGTCAAACGCTTGCTTGATGTCGAGCATAACCGCGCAGCAATACTTCTTGTTTTCAAAAGCATGCAGAATTCTCTCGACAAGTCTATGGCATTGTTCGGGGGTCCCATGCGAGCGCCTGAAGCCAAACTGGTGATCGGGGATCAAACCAGCCTCGTCAATAACTGGCAACATTCTGCGCAGAAACACTCGTTCAAGTAATTTGGAAAGAATTGCCAGTAAACTAATTGGACGATAGGAGGCGAGGTTTGCTTCAGGCTTGCCTGGCTTGGGTATCAGAATCACTTCCGCACATTTCCATTGCGCAGGGAAGTGCCCAATTTCCATACATCGATTGAATGTTCTGCATAACAGCTGAGTGCAGGAAGGTGGGAGCATTTTAAGCGCCAAGGCGTCGATACCATCAAAGCCAGGTGACTTGCTGCATTTGAGCGAGGCGATGTCTTGCTCAATTTCCACATAAAAAGCTGGAGGGATTGACGAGTCGCAGGGCCTTGGGGATTCAAGAAATCTCCTAGTGACCTCGGTGTCCTCAGCTGAGCATCTCTCGAAGGGCGAGAAGGCGTTATATAGGTGGTCCGCAAAAGCCTCGGCACGTTCGCTGTTGGACCGGCACCATTCACCGCTTGCATTTTTAACTGGCACAGCTCTCTTGACAGGCCTACTAATATGCCGCGTAACTTGCCAGAGATTGTGCTGAGGGTCACCAGGCTCAACGTTCTCCAGAAATTCGTCAAGCGCGCTTCTTCTTAGGAGCAGCAACAGCTCTTTAAGTTGTTTGGATGCTCTGTTAAGCCGGTTTTTATCAAAGGGGCTGCGTGACGCAAACCAAATACGCCTGAGACGTCTCTTTTCAGTGACCAGGGCAGCAACATCCGGGGTCCAAAGGTGCAAGTCTCTAGATGGAGTAGGTGTCTGGGTGCTTCTACGCCGAGCAGTTGCGAATGCAGCAGCATTATGCATTTCCTGCGTAAGATGCTCAAGTGTGGAGTCAATGTCCTCAGAGGATATGAGCGCGGCGTTTGGGTTGATTTTGTGTAGCAGCCAGGATTTGTACATCGCAGGGTCCGTGTTACTCTGCGTGAGCCTTCTGCGAGCAGATTTCCTCTCCACGGGGGTGTTCAGGAGCAAAGAAATAGAAGACGGAAGACGGAAACTTAATCTCAGCCCACCAATTTGGCTTTAGGAGTCAGCATGGAACGCCTGAGCAATGCCACAGTTGTACATGCGTTCCTCAACTCAATTGAATCTAAGAAGTACTGCTCCGCTGCATTCCTAGACGTGGAAAAGGCCTTTGACCGTGTCTGGCATCCAGGACTACTCTATAAGCTAAAACGCGTGCTCCCAGCGCCACTCTTCCTACTGCTCAAATCATACCTAAAGAGGCGAACGTTTTATGTTAGATGCGATGCATCGGAGTCCGAAGTCTGTTCAATTAACGCTGGTGTTCCTCAGGGAAGCGTTCTTGGACCAGTTCTCTACACGTTATACACAGCAGATCTTCCAGTCCTAAACAGAGATGACCTGGTTATCGCCACCTATGCACACGATACAGCTTTCCTGGCCACTTCAAGTGACCCTGCAACAGCATCGGCCATCCTTCAAGCCCAGCTGTCTTACCTCGAGCCATGGCTCAAAAGATGGAACGTCGTGGTCAACGAAAATAAATCAGCACACATAACCTTTGCTACCAGAACAGAATCCAGCCCACCAGTTTCTCTAAATGGCTCGACCCTGCCGTCGGAGCACACAGTTAAATACCTTGGCTTAACCTTGGACAGGCGGCTGACTTGGTCGGCACACGTAAGCAGCTCTCCATAAAGCACAGACAACTGAAGTGGCTCCTTGGACGTACATCCCAACTCGACCTAAGAAACAAACTGCTGCTATATAAGTATATTCTAAAACCAATATGGACATATGGGACTCAGCTTTGGGGTACAGCCTCAACATCCAACATCGAGATACTGCAGAGATTTCAAAACACAGCTCTTCGCAGACTGGTAAACGCACCATTCTATGTTAAAAATCTGGTGATCCATAGGGACCTTGGAGTTCCCACTGTCTCCGAAGAGGTAAGCCGTTACAGCCAAAGATACATAGACAGGCTCGAGTCTCACTGCAACCACCTAGCTATTAACCTGGTAGATAACAGCACCCAGACTCGCCGACTCAAGAGGCACCACCCTTTGGACCTTCCTTTTAGGCCGCCAAAAGCATGGTAACATTAAGATATTATAATTATAACTTCTAAGCATATTCCCCATAAATGAAAAATTCCCCTGTAAATGTTTCCTTATATAATTTACTTATTATCTATAAGATAGAATGTAAATAAAAATATAAAATAAAAAAAAAAAAAAAATATTTAAAGCTTTACAATTATTGGGCAGACCTTAAATATAAAACAAAAAAAAAATATATTATGCAGAGCATACTTTTACGGCTAAGCGGCAATTAAAATATCATTGTTTACTTTTAAGCTGCGCATAAGAATTCAACTTTCCAGTGCAGGAGTAAAAGTATGCAACTCTTTTTTTTGTTCTGAAAATCATCCACTTGCTGCTGATTTCTGTTTGCCTGGTACTTCAGCCAGAATTTCTACTGGTTTTGGCCCATTTTCCCTTGCCCAAGCACACACACATACATGCAAACATACATACATGCAAGCACACAAACATACATACAAACATACATACATACAAACAGAAGAAGAGGACATTATGCTTCGCTCCGGAATGAGTTTCAAGTTCGCATCAAAGTCAGGCTCAATAATATTGGAGTGCATTTAGCTTTGAGCGCCAATTAAAATTTAACTCAAATTGCTGCAGCATTCATCTGCTGATTTCTGTTTGCCTGGTACTTCAGCCAGAATTTCTACTGGTTTTGGCCCATTTTACCTCGCCCAAGCACACACACATACATGCAAACATACATACATACAAGCACACAAACAAACATACAAACATACATACAAACATACATACAAACATACATACATACAAACAGAAGAAGAGGACATTATGCTTCGCTCCGGAATGAGTTTCAAGTTGAGCTCGCATCAAAGTCAGGCTCAATAATATTGGAGTGCATTTAGCTTTGAGCGCCAATTAAAATTTAACTCAAATTGCTGCAGCAACCATCTGCTGATTCTGTTCGCCTGTTACTTCAGCTGGAATTTCTTCTGATTTTGGCCCATTTTACCTCGCCCAAGCACACAAACATACAGACATACATACATACAGACAAACACACAAACAAACACACAAACATACATACAAACATACATACATACAAACAGAAGAAGAGGACATTATGCTTCGCTCCGGAATGAGTTTCAAGTTGAGCTCGCATCAAAGTCAGGCTCAATAATATTGGAGTGCATTTTGCTTTGAGCGGCAATTAAAATTTAACTCAAATTGCTGCAGCGTTCATCTGCTGATTTCTGTTTGCCTGGTACTTCAACTGGAATTTCTTCTGTTTTTGGCCCATTTTCCCTTGCCCAAGCACACAAACATACAGACATACATACATACAAACATACGATACTTACATACATACATACAAACATGAAATACATACATACAAACAGAAGAAGAGGACATTATGCTTCGCTCCGGAATGAGTTTCAAGTTGAGCTCGCATCAAAGTCAGGCTCAATAATATATGAGTGAGATTTGCTTTGAGCGCCAATTTAAATTAAAATTTAACTCAAATTGCTGCAGCAACCATCTGCTGATTTCTGTTCGCCTGGTACTTCAGCTGGAATTTCGACTTATTTTGGACCATTTTACCTCGCCCATGCACACAAACATACAGACATACATACATACAGACAAGCACACAAACATACATACACACATACATACAAGCAAAAGAAGAGGAAATTTTTTTTTTTTTTTTTTTTTTTATTGTTGTGCTTTATTAAATTTTAATTTTGTACATTCATATAAAGCTTATGATATATAATTGTTATATACAGAGTTTAGCATATTGCTTTTCAACTGAAATATTTTCTTATTATTACAATGTGTTTTTGTTTATTTTCAAAATTTGTTTGCCATGGAAAGTGGAAAAACCTTGATTTCACTTAAAACTAAATTTTAAACCTATTTACAGTCTATGTATTGCTGAACAGTTTGAATTCTGGCTATTTTATGTAAATAATTGGTTCTTACGTAATATGGTAGATTCAGGATTAGTTTTAAAAGTTTATTTTGGGCAACTTGAGCTTTTTTAATATGTGTCGGAGCAGATATTCCCCAGATGGAACATCCATACATAATGACTGGAGTGAAAATGGTTTTAAAGATTATAAGCTTATTTTGTATAGATAGTTTTGATTTTCGGTTTATAATAGGATACATAATGCGAATGATTTTATTTATTTTATCTATTGTGAATCCTATATGAAATTTAGAGTTGCAGTTCTCTGATACACACACACACACACAGAGAAAATCCCAATCACCCATACCGAATGCAACCCACGCACGACAAATGCGTCAAAATGAAATTTGACTCTCTCATGCACTGCAGGTAACCAAAAAGATGACGCCCGAAGAAGAGGCAGCCAATTCATCACTGAAAAAGGTCTACAAATGTCCACACTGCAGTTTCTGGGCATCGACAGCATTCCGTTTCCACGTTCACATTGTTGGTCATCTGAACAAGAAGCCAAAAGATCTCATGGTTCGATCTCCATTGATGAGAGTCACCAGAAGTTGACACATCACTGCAATTTTATATTTGTTATTGTATTTGTATATTTGTTATTATTGTTATTTATATTGTATCAGCTAACGTAAGTTAGCCGGCGCGCCCAATCGGGCTGAACAAATAGAGACCAAGGTCACAAAGAGGTTCCTGGCTTACCTCGTATGCCTTAATAAACGATATGAAAAAAAAAACTTGAAAACAAAAATGTTTTAAAATATCCCCAAAAGTATGTTGCAATTTTAAGCCATTCAGCAAATACAGCAACCTTATGTCAATAGTGAGCTAACTTGCTATTATGTACAACTTGCGTAGTTTAGAACCAATGAAAGATAATCCTTTTAAGGTTGAGTTAGCTCTAAGACTAGGTCATATTTAGTTAAATCATCTGCTTAGTTATGTGCTTGTGTTCTTATTTGCGATTTGTGACTGCTCGTACCTAATCAGCATCAAACTGGCAACGCCAGGCAATCAGTCAAGCGTTTAATAACTGATTGCATTTGTGGTGCAAGCAAAAGAGGGTATAGAAGATAAGAAGAAGCGTAAGCAGACAGCAAAAGGAGAATAGAATAAAATTTATAACATATCTAACATGCATACATCATTTTGATATGCATGCCACGGGCACGTTTACGAGTATTTGCTTAAGAGTTCAACTCACAGAACGAAAGCAGAGACTGGACATGGTTTGGAGCTGGGGCTTAGCGATGGTGTACAGACACATTAATTTAGCTGCTGCTCTCAAAACCGCATGCAATTTTTCTTCGACTTGGCTGCTATCGCCTTTCAATGGCAGGAAGTAGAGCGAAGCGTTCCGTGTGCCCAGAACGGAAGGCAGGACGATGGCAGCCGGGACAAGGGAGGCAGTCAGTGAGGCATTCAGTCAGTTAGTCAGTCAGCCAGATAAGTGCGGTTTATGTGCGGCACGTAGCCCGTCTCAATACAGTCAATAAATTGCCGCTGCGTTGCACTGCTAACTGACCAACAAAATAAAAAAAAAAGAAATGAGAGATAAAAAACCAAAGGGGTGAAGCAAGCCAGGACCTACTCTCATCCAGCTGTAGCATGTGGTCCGTGAAAGGAATTGATGCTGCACATCTTTCTTGCCACTTGGCATACGTTAAAATCAATGCACTTTAAAAACTTCCAGCAACTTGCAACTTAATGGCAGATTTCTTATAATTCCTTATTGACTGCAATGAGCTGGTCGAAAAAGTTTTATATAAAACGAATTAAATCGAAGCTATCTGGGTAATATTTAATCGTTCATTATAGCGATGTCTTAATGTACTTGTGTTGTAAACCGAATGCGGCAAACAGTTGCCAGGTTTCTGCGTCAAATTCCTATGCAAATTAACTTTATATTAAGTTAACATTAATGAGGACTCAAATGCCTTTGAGCTACAACAACAACAACGACAACAACAACACATATGCAGACAAATAAAGTGTGCGTTGGCGTGAGGTGAGGGGGTGTAAGTGTTTGTGTTGTTGGAAAATCCTTCAACCTAGGCATTATTATAAATCAGAAACCGCCTCACTGCGCATAGACAAGCAAATTATAGCAAGCAAATTGCGAGTGTTTTTCTTCTCCTTCCAAATGCAGCTTAAAAAAATTCCAGCATAAAAGTCTGGCGGAAAATATGTTATTAATTCAAATTAAAATAATCCAATTTTGTTGTTGTTGTTTCTTTCCCTTGCTCAGGTTTTCTATCCGTTGTTGTTTGCATGTTTGGTTTGCGGAAATGGAAACTACTTTCTCAGCCGCAGTGAAGATGGTTTTCCTTTTTTCATCCTGCATTCCTTTGCTCTCGTTAACAACGTGTGTGTGTGTGTGTGCTATGATGTATAGACATCGTATCTAGGTCTTCTTTACTTTATTTTTAACATTTCTTATTTATGTTTTTTTGGGTGCAGTTTATGGGTAGCGGAGTGAGTTAATAATGGCCAGATATTCTAGCTATGACAGTCCCTAATTTGTGCACATTTTTCACATTTTTGCCATTAAATATTGTGCCTTTCAGTTCGGCTTAGGGATTTATCATGCGGGGGTCGCTTTTTTGACAAGGGAGCTAACCATTTTTTATGGCCATATGTTGTAGGGCAACATTATAATAGACTTGAAAGCACAAGTCATAAAGTAAATTTGCATATTGCTTGTGAATAACAATTGGTTATTCTTCCAGGCGAAATTCGTAGTGAAATAATAAAAGTGACTTTGCGAGAATAAAAAATGGTATTTAATCTTCTTGTTATAATCAGAACATTAAAATTTTTATCTCAATAAAGACTTTGAACTATTTCCAAGTAGGGATTGGTACATTTTAAGCAATTAAATAGGGTTCGTGTCTTAGATAAGTGTACCAAATGTAGAAATTCAAAGCCACTTTGAACTGAAAACAGCTTATGTTTCATTCTGTTTCTGAATAGTTAGTTTCAATTAACGCAATGTTACTGTACACTTTTGTGCAAGATTCCCTTAAGTGGCAGCCACTTAGCATAACTGCTGCACAGTTGCAAATGCAGCTGAACCCTTCGGATAGGTAATTTAGTAAGTCTCGAACATGGCTTTGTGCTTTAAATGAAGTGAAAGTCGCACTTTTATTTGTATTAAATATTTACGACAAAGCATCAGCAGGAAAAGCAATTTCCAAAAAGTGGCTCCTTCCCCGAAGTGAAATTCAAGTCCAAAGAGGGTTGTTGCAATGGGTTGTATGTTAGGGTTGGGGTAGAGTAGACGAAGTAGTCGAGTAAGTGCTGCACTTGAAAGTGTTGTTTTTTTTTTTCTTTTTGTCGTGCTGCTCTTCTCTTTGGTTCTTATGCTGCAGTCATCAGGATGCCACTAAAGGCGTCGCGTGCGCAACGATTCGCCGCGTTTGAGTATCTCCTCGAGGCGTCGCCTTTCCTTGGCTGTCAAAACCTTTTCCAGTGTTTCCAATGTTGAGTTGATTTCTCGCTTCGAGTGCAATGGCAGCCAGAGTGTCGTTATCGCAAAAGTTCTACAAACAAATGAATGCATGTATAAACGGACTTTTTACTCATCTAGCTGTCAAAAAGCAAACAACAAAAGTGAATTTTTAAAGAAACATTTCTTAGGTAGCACTGAACATCAACTGACAGCTGACAGATATCAATTTGACAGCTCAACAAGCGGCCAACATTGCCAACATTGGCAAAAACGTTCCCAATTTGCTGTCCAATTGCTGCACAAACATAATGCAATTAAACTGTTTGTCAAATTGGACATTGAAAATTGGGAAAAATGCACAAAATTGCCAAACTGCCTAATTGACTTTATTGCTGGTTTTTTTTTTGCTTTTTTGCTTTTTTGTTTTGATGCTCACCTGTGAACGCGCATCGCGTCAATGGCGCAGCGTTGCATTTGCTCGTGCATTGCCATTTCCCAGCGGAAACGCTCGTTGTAGCGCCGGAATGCGGCCAAATAGCGTCTATGGCATATGTCAGCGCTGGTAGTGGTGGTGGATGAGGGTTTGAAGGCAAAAATTGTAAAATGTATTAAATCAACAGGAAATTGCAATTTTCACACAATTTGATTCGATCTGGCAGAGTCGCCTGGCGGCGTGTCTGTCTACCGTTACTTACTACGTTGGTTCCTTCTCATCCTGCGGCGTACTCTGCCCGAAGCCCACACGCCTGGCAAGCAGCACACGATACCATTGCTTCTGCAATGCATTCATCGGCCGCTTGAAGGGATTGGCATTGGGATTTGTTCTCATATTGCTACCATTGCTGCCTGCCTCGATTGAATGTTGCTTCTGCTGTTGCTGTTTGGCTTTCAGTTGTTCCATTTTCGCTTTGCTTTACCGTTTACAAGTTTTCCGTATTAAGTTTTAGAGATTGCTTCCTTACCGTTGGGCATTTGCCAATGTACTGTCGTCCCTCCCATGTGAAAATGTTGCTGCAGTTCATTGTTGTTGTTGTTGCTGTTGGTGTTGTTGTTGCTATTGGCGCCAGCACTATGACGAGTTTATCGAACCAACAAGGCAAATGGGTTACGCCAAAAACCGTTGGCACGAATGGCTGGCTGGGTGCGTGGGAAATGTGGGAAACTGTTGCATATGCGAATGCGAATGCATTTTGTATGTTTCTTCTGTCAAAAGTGTTTTAGTGCCTTGATTGAGTGGAGTAAGTGGTAGAGTGTTGAATCAACTAAGTAATGGATAAGCTTTGGTGAATATTGCGAATCGGAAAATGAAATCTGTTTTAGAGTTATTTGGATGTTTCGGCTGATTCTTGATATCTTTCTCGCAACTACACACATTTAATCATCTTTCAAAAACCCTCTTCACTCAAAACATAATTTTCTTAACTAGTCAAACTGAACCCAACTCAAATCCCCGCTCGAATATTAACTAAAACTGCTGCCGTAAGGGGGCACGATTCGCTTTAATCACTTTCATATTTCATCGGAAAGGGTTAAAAACAAAAAGGACACTTGTGTTTGTGTGTGTGTGTGTCTTAGCTAAAAGTTTAACCCCGTCAAAAGTCACATATGTACATATCATTGACTGACATTTGTTGCCCGAACCAAAAATAGGCCAAGCACAACAATATCAAGCCCCAAACACACACCGGTTTCAAGTTTTGTAGGCGGAGTTGCAGCTGTCGCCGGGGTTTGTTGGCCCGTTGTCTCTGTGAACCTTTGGGTTTGGCATTTTGCCGAGTAGACAACAAACAGAACTATTGAACGTAGAGTGGCGCCTGTCGCAGTTTATGGCCCCAGACCGAAAGCCAATCATAGAAATGTGCTCTAATTTAAAGTGGCATAAAAAATGTAGCAGAATAAAACAAGAACAAAAAACAGCAAATAAGCGCAGCAGCTGCCAAGACTGTATGTAGCATATGACATCTATGAAAACGGTTTGCCAACAAATGCAGTTGGCTAAAATGATTTTTTATTCATACATATATATAAGATATTTTATGTCTGTTTGAGTTCTTTGAGTTTTGGCCCCTTTGGCTTTGGAGGGTCGAGTCGAGTCGAGCCAATATCAACATTAGTTCTCCGTAATGTCATGAACTTTTGCGGGGAAAAATGTTGCTGCTGTTTTTTTGGTCTCAGCTGTTGGTTGGCAGCGTCTTTGTCAGCGCTTATTGATGGGTTGCTACAGCTAAATGTTTTTCAATTTATTTTATTTGGCAATTTTGGTGCTGTTGTTCTTTGGAAATACAATTTATTGGCGCCTCATGTCCGGGCGCTTATGGCCCTTAGCGCTAGCAGGCCAATTGTTTTGGCCTTTACCAATGCTTATCATCAAAGTTGTTTGATTGATGTTGCAACAAATTTTGTAGCATAATTTTGGGCTGACTTTTAAAATTCAAAGCGAGAGCGAGATGACTAGCGAGACACAGCACAATGGCACGTATTCGCCGTTAGATTTTCAATGGCGCCTTGAAGTCAATTTATATTACGTATGTTTATCAATTTATTGGGAAGAGTTATTAGATGCAATTAAATTAAATGATTTACAACAAAGAAAAGTTATAAAGTCGATATGAAGAATTGGTGCATCATGCTACATTTGCAACTGCAACTGCAACATGTGCAAACAGATTATATTATGATGTTGGTTAGAAATATGGTTAATGAAGCTTTATCAAGCCCAATAGCTGCAATTAAGTAAAAAGCAAACAGTTTAAAGCTTTGAGCTGTTTACACTGACAAGACAAGCAATGACAAACTGCCAAATGGGTAAATGGATGAGCGGATAAAAGGCAGACAGATGAGAATATTTTGGATGGGAGAGGGATAACTACATAGTACAGCATAAGCAAATGCACAATGAGTTGATAATCCCAAAGGCAAACACACAAACACACACACACACACACACATCGAGAGCCGGAGAGAGACAAATGGAAAGGGAGTTCAGTTTGGGGCGGGTTCTTTGACGAGTCCAATGCATATAAGCATGCAAAAAGCCATAAAGCAACAATAATAAACGCGCATCATCATCAGCGGTTTGGTTTGGTTTGGTTTGGTTTGGTTGCCGCTGTCAGCACAAAAGTATGAAATATCATCTGAAATAGGAAATGCGTAAATGCGAAATCCTACGCAACGGAAACTGAACTCAAACTCAACGTTTCGCTGATTTCCACAACGAGAATACACACATAAATGCACAACGAGTGTATGAAAGTCAATTTTTCATTTAGATAACTTTGACATACGCAAACGTCATGGCTTGCTTTAGAGCCCGAGGCGTGGCATACTTTCGGGGGATGATGGTTAGCTTGTCTGTGTGTGTGTGTGTGCGTATTTGTATTTGTGTTAGCTGCATATAACGATTTAGATTGGAGTTCAGCTAAGTTCCTGACATGCTGCTACTGATGGCGCCAGCCGGGCACAAAGCAACAGAAATGCGGGCAATGTTATTTGATAAATGAATATTTGGCGCTGTGGCACAAAGCTTATCACATATGCATATGTGTGTGTGTGTGTGTGTGGGTTGGGTGGCTTAAATGAAATGTTAACAATTAAAAGCAGAAAGCGCAAATCCAACAAACGACACGAAAAGACTATCAAAATACATAATAAGCAAACAAAGTTGTTTACACGCTCGTTCGCTCTAATACACGCGGCGTATGCGCAATATTGCGATAATAAATTAAAACGGCGGTCTGGGTTTTTTAGTGCAGTATGTAAAACTAAGCCAAAAACATTAACACAGCACAAAGGTCTTCAGCAAAAGGTAAACAAAAACGACAAGGATGTTTCGTCATTATTCTTGTAGCTATTTTGTATTTGCACAGCAAAAGCACAGCGTGCCATGCCATGCCTTCGACATTGTTGTAATCATAAAAAGTATTAAAAGGTAACAAGACAGCAAGGACCGAAGGGGCTGGGGTTGATAAGATACTACTATTAAAATGGGCGAAGGACAGGTGGATTCACGTTTGCCATTTGAAGTTGATTGCCCATTTTTCGGAAGCTCCCACTTGTTTACCCCCACTTGAGAAGCGACACGAAGTGGCAGGGTAGCAAAGTCGTTGTTCGTGTGTGCGGGGTAAGAAGAAGAATCTGGTCGCGGCTTGTGTACAAAATTTGCGCTTGCGTTAGCGTGAAATGGTGTTCAGGTAATAAAGCGAAAGAGCGTCTGGTTTTGGCTCAGAGCACTGCACACTTGCGCTATCTTTGTGTTTCGGTGGGTTTGGGTATCGTTCGGGCTAAGAAGTGTTGAAGTGCAATGTGCTTTAAATATGAGAGCATATAAGATAAAGAAATACTTGTTCAATGAATGTTGTAACTAATATGCCCTTCACTTTAACACGCAGCGCATTACAATCATATTTCACGCTTTGGTTCATCCAAAAAAACAGGCAGCAAAGTAGCCATGTAGTAAATTTTAAACAAGGATACCATGAGTATATATATTTTATGAGCGTAACATTATGCCACGTATATTGTAAATTTTAATGAAATCTTCTTAAGATGGGGCTTCACCCACACCACTTAATATTTATATGTATGTATATCCCATATGATGTAGACAGAGAACCACAAACAACAGCAGCTGCAAACGTTCGCAACATTTATATTTATATTGGTTTTTTCTTTGTTATTAAAGCACTCCTCAAGCTCAAAACTTAACCTTCAATATGGCAGCCGTAAATGTGCGCAACCACAAACACACACACACACACAGTTACAACTTTAGGTTGGGGCACGTGTTGTTGTGTTTGCCCTTTCCATTTCAATGGCATCTAACTGGACGCAGGTGTTGACTACGTGGTTGCCGACAAAAGAGAGAAAGACTCGAAGGCCAACAAAGATGCCAGACCGACTTGGAAGCCACAACGGAGAAGAAGCAGCTTCACACCAGTTGTGAAATGTTGGAAATTTTCAATTTTTTTTTGTTATTTCATTTTTTTTTTTGTGTCTGCGCACCTTGAAAATCCTTAGACTTTTGCGGGTCTCACACATTTTATTCCCTTTTTTTCGAATAGGAGCAACGAGCCGGGGCTGCGATGCATACCTTTTTGGCACTTTGCTGAATTTATCGCATAAGCTTTTCGCATACTTCCGGGTAATTGGCAACACCATGTTCTACACACACACACACACACACACACACACACCGGTTTGGGTGCGCATTTAAAGGCGTTAAGGTGCAAATTTATTTCTACGAAACCTTTTCTGCTTACGTCCGTCGTAATGAGCACTTTTCTCTCGGTGTGTGCGTTATACTATATTTTCTCGACCCTGACATATGGCAACCCAGCAACCCCTCTACAACCCCCGCCCTGGCTTACCTGACATCCCGGATGCTACAATGGGTCGCCGGGTCTTGGCTTGGACTGTCTGAAATGTTGTATAGGCGCATAGCTCGTTAAAGGCGTCTGGAGTGCCTTTTTGGCATTTTTGCACTTGTGGTTTCGTGTTATTGTTCAAAAACTGTTAAGCACATTTAAGCCTGATTTAGTTGCATATTTATTGTATTTACGGGGCGGCGGCGGCGACGCCAACTCCTTATCCATACTCCATTTTAATGAGTTATGTAAACTGTTTTGGGGTCTTTGGTACTTAAATGTGCACTGTTGAAAACGACCCTAAAGATGCGGCCAACAATCTATTTATTACTTAAATAAAGTGTGGAGTGGAGTTTTTGAGGCAATATTCTCAAGGAGGGTTATTGCCCTTGAGTGTGAAAATGATTTGTGCCAAGAAAGGGCTTACGATTTTAAAGAAAGTTGCAAGAGAGGGAGAAGTTAAAGTTGTACTGAATCTTTGAAATTAATTATATTTTCAACGCAGAAAACTCTTTTTGCCTAACTTCTTAAAGCCATCAATCATAAGTACTAAGCAAGAAATTCATACTTTTTTAAGGATCAACAAAACATTCAAGAAAATCATTGCAATTCAATGTTCTCATGTTTTATTCCTAGTTCCTTCACATCGAAAAAAAACATTTACAAAACCTTACTCCAACTACTTACCACTATACACTTTTTTAGTAGCAGTCACAGCTAAAAGGACAAAAGGATGGCAAAACAGAAAGACAAAAATAAAAAAAAAAAAACATGTCTCTTATCGTAATCTTTTCCAGACAGCTGCGTTGACTTCCGTTTATTGCACAGTTCCCGTACTAAAGCGACAACCTACAGCCCCGCCTACCTTCTTCCTCCAGCGACCCTTTTTCGATGATGATGAAAAACTCCAGCGTCGCATTGCTTTATGGCCATAAATATTTCATTATGAATTTTTGCTTGTATTTTCTTCTTATTTTTATTCCTGGCTGCGCATTTTAACATGCTATCTAGAAGTAATTTTGCCTACGAAACTTTTGCCGAAATAAATAATAAAAAATGCAATCCGTTGCTGCTTCAATGAACCTTTACCGGCTGCTGGCCAGCGGAAATTTTTGTTTTTACGCATCAAAATGTGCCGCACGGTAGGGTTAAGAATAGCTAAGTATTGACATTTGGAGTTGTATGGGTGGGAGAACCCACTCTCTATCAGGGCTCGCTGTGTGTTCGTGACATCTGCAGGTCGCATTAATAATTAAATCAAGCAATAAAAATTCAGCACGAGTGGCAGCCAGGCCCCAAACCTTTTGAATACAAAAAAAAAGCAGAGCTAAATAGCAAATTGGAATTCCTAGCTGAGATGCATTTGACTTTCGAGATGCCCTATGTCAAATTGTTTTAGCGCTTGGAAAACCACTTAAACTTTAATGATACTTAAAATTTTTTGGTTTGCATTTGAAATGAAAAAAAAGCATGTATTATATATTAAACTTCAGACTGAAAAGATGACTTACAAAAACGATCTATTTTTTAATGTAAGCCGGTTTAAAAATTTAATTGAAAATAACAATTGCTAGGGTAGCGAACACATTAATCATTTATTTGGCAAGTAAAAGTTTTAAAACCGCATCCCCAAAAGTATGCAATGCAAAAAGTTCAATTGACATTTTCATTGTTTTTTCAGCACGTTACGTATACATACAAATAATTAAATATGTATGTATGTATATTCTATTCAATATTTATTTGCACACGAATTACTAAATTCATAATAAATTAACATTGTCTTGGGTAAAATTGAAATTGCCATCTGCAACAACAACATTCTTACGCACGAATAATTCAGTAATGAAAATCGCTGCGTCATTGCAAGGGCAAAAGGAACCCACAAAAAAAATAAACCAAAACAAAAAAAAAAAAACAGATTCCATTTGGCTGGCAGAGCAGCAGGAGAAGATTTTGCCGTTGCCGCTGTTGGCAACACTGTTGTTAATATTTTTGCTCAGTGCTTCGCGCAAATGCGATTAAAATTGTTAGAGAGAAAATTACGGCTAGAGATTTCCGCGCATTCTTGTTGGACCCATTTTATATAATGTATATTGTGTATATATATATATATATATAGAAAATCTTGTTTAATCTAATAAAAATAGTTTGGCGCTGCTCATAAATTCGCAGATAGAAATTCCAGCTGCGTAAAGGAAATTACAACAAAATTAAGAAAGTTCTTGGCAAAATAAACGACCGCACGCAGTGCGTGCAACTTCAACTTGAATCAATAAAAGCCGCATGGGGGCTAGCCTTTTTCTTGAATTCTACACACACATTCAGCCCTCCTACAACACACAGATATTACACTTGGTTTTTTTGTTTGTGTCGTGTCTCCTCTTGTATAAACTTCAGAGTTATTGTTGTTGTTGTTATCATGCAACCCCGTTGCGCTTTGTTATAAACTTGCTGAAATTTTTATGAAAAGCATTCTCATCCGTGCTTAAGCCCACTCACTCACTCCTTTATGCTTACTTACTTTATAAGCCTTGGCCTTTCGTGTTGCGCCCTTTGACGCTCCTAACAACATATCTTATTGTTGTTGTTGTTGCTGTTGTTGTTGCTGTTGCTGCCAAGGCGTTTGTAAATATTTTAATTGAAATTACATTTTTGGCTGGTTTTGCAGTTTTAGTCTACTTCACAAAGTCTTAGCTGCTTGTGCTTATCTGACGATGCTTTTACCTTTTGGGTTCTCTTTTTTGTCTTGCCTTTACATGGTTTTGGCCTGGTTCATGACATTGGCAGGTTGCCAAATATTTTCGTTATGAAAATTTGCAAGCCAAGACGAAAAAAACACCTTAAAATAAATTGGACCAATTTAATTTGTTTATTTAAAGGAGCTTATATTAGAATTATCCATTTAATTTGAAAATTATATACTTTTTTTTGTATCTTCAATATATATTCCTGCATAAATTTCTACATTTTGACAATGCTATGAAGTGAATCGTAAAAGTTCAGTAAGGATACCCATTAGCTTCTTCTTTGTTTGGCAACCTTTTACATTTAGTTATCTGCTGTTTGGTATCTTAAAAACCTACACACAATGTGTCACAAAGTCTGTCGTATATCAGTTTTCTTACTTTTCTCTATCTCTCTGTCACATTTGAGATGCACAAGTTGAGGCCACAACCCGAAAGTGACTTTAGCATTGAGTTTCAATGGCAGAGACCGAAAAGTTGTTCAAAGCAATTACATAAAGGACTTTTGCTGATTTTAAAGTTTTTTTTCTTTTATCTGCCAAGTGTGTGTGTGTGCGATGCATTGAAGGATAACTAAGGTTTATTCTTATTTAAGTATCATCTTGGCTTTGTGTGTGCGCTATCAGGCAAAGAGTTGGTATAACGTTTAATCAGTCCGAGAAGTTGTAAAGTCGCCAGCAGATGCAGTTGACCATTCATAGAGATAAATACCTGTGTATGTGTGTGTGTTCAAAAATCTCATTAAAGACCATTACCAAAAGCAAAGTTCTACTTTAGGTTTAGGTTGAATAATATTTGGGCAAGCGTTAACGGAAATGGCCACTAACTTGAGTGTTTTCTTGGCCGAGCTAAAAACAAAGAAACCAAATATATATTTAAGCACTTAAGTGCAGCAAAAGACCGTCTCGAAAGCGGTACGGTCCAGTTATGGTTCGACTCCGGTTTGAACTACTTCAAAAATGAAGGCTTGTGGCTCGCTCTCTCTCTCTCTCTATAGCTGTGTGTGCGTGCGTCCACTCAGAAATTAGTTGTAAGATGAATGGCCCAAAGTTGCAAAGTTTTGCAGCTTTTACTTGGGATTTAGTGGCGGCGACGGCTGTAACTGGCTGCTGAACTAAAATGAACCAATTCTTCTACCATTTTCCCACTCCGAAGAAACCCTTGCTGTCAGCCTTGGCTAACTGCACGTCTTTGACTCTCTACATCATGCTCTTTAGTCTTTATTTAAAGCAAAAAACTTTTTTAATGAATGCTCTCTGCTTTGCGCACCATAAATATTTTTAATGCATAGTTCATTAAAAAGCAACTTTCCTTTCGGACTATGTTTTTTTTTGTTCCAAAAGCGACTTTATAGTTTCAGAATTTATGCACGCAAAGTGGCTTAAGTGTAAAGCTAATTCTATTTGTTGAGAATGCAGCCTGAAAATGGACTTGAAAATTGGCTTCGCAAATAGTTTACACACGTTAAGTATAAATTCAGTACTATACTTAAGTTTTAAGTAGTTGAAATTCGCTTTTAATGTTCTCAGTTTTAAAAGTTTCTCGACTCGACAAATAACAAAGTAAACTTATACTTTTTCACTTGTTAAAAAGCGACAATTTGTATAAATGTTCTTTTTGTTTATTATCTTCTACTGCCTGTTTTGACATCCTCAACGTAGTAACAGCAACAATATTTTAACTTCCATCAAAAATCTAAAAAAATAAAACATGTAAGCTTTTTTTAAAACACTTGTCAGCATATTTTTTGTGTAGCTTTGCCATTTTATGTTGTTAACGTACCATTAAGAGATGAGAAACAGTAGCTCTTGTCAAATTGCATTGTCGATGTTTTTGTCTGACAAAACAAAAAAAAAAAAAATATGTTTGCAGCAACATTTTTTTTTTTTGCAATTTCTCTGTTGGCTGTCATTGTTTTCTTTTTTTTTTTTTGATTTTTATAAAGTATATTTTGAACTGTTGATAGTCATATCACGTAGTTGGAACGAAAAAGCTGATACGCCGTGTATAATGGGATTTGTTTATTGGTATCATTTGCGCCAGCTTTAGCCCTCTGTGCTCTGCCTTTGGTGTCTACAACAACCCTCTTTATCCTCCCACCTTTCGAACGTATCCATTTTCGCAATCGACCTCCCGTCTCTCATGACTGCAGTTCCAGTTCCCAGTTTTCCCATCTTCTTGGACCGAAAAAAAAGTTTCGAATTGCGTTTTTAGAGTGCACAACGCTTCATAAGTAGCTAAAGTGGACCGAAAAACGTACGCGTCGCTAATCCCGGACAGCCCAGGCGCCAAACAGCTGACAGCTGGATACACATTGTGGGTGTCGGGTAACCAGGTGGGGCAGGCACGTGATGCTTGAACGCAATATTGACACTTTCAACGCGACTTGACGCGCCAAAAGTCATAAAGGGAGTCAAAAAGTTTCAATGCCTCCAATTGCACTGGCCAGAAGCATGACCCAGGACCTGAGCTTGCCAGCCCGCCTGCCTGCCTGCATAAAAGTAAATCCATGGATTTTTGTGTTGCCACTTAAACTTTTTCGCACCCAGTATGAAACCTTTGCCAGTCTTTAAGTGCTTCGAAAGGGGGGGGCAAGACCAGTCTTTACACTAGACTTAAGGCGGGGAAAGTGGGGAGTAAGCTCTCTGTGTGTGTGTGCGAGTCTCGAGCATTATTTTCATTGTCGCATTTTTCATCATCACCGCTGCTTGGAAGTTTTTATAGCTCTCATTTTACTCTCTCTCTCTCTCTCTCTCTCTGTTTGTCTTTGTTTTGGCTTTGCCTTTGGCTTTGGGCTGCACCTGTGCGTCGCTTAGAACCGGAAGCTGCACATCCAGCCATGTGCGTGGGTGGGTTTGGATGGGTGGCTGTTGGTCTGGCTAGGAGTCACGCTGGCTGCTTTCTAGTCTCGTCGTTGCCGGCACAATTGCCGGTCTTGAGGATGGAGGCCGCATTGCAACGTTGCTTTCATTGTCTCCATAAAGGTTTTGTTTTTTTTGTGTGGTCCTCTTGCTTTTGGTGGTTGTGCGACCAAATCTCTTTTGAATTATTACTGTAATTACCGTTGAGTTTTCGGCTGCGTCCTGGCATCATCACACTAGTAGTCCTTCTACAGCTACAGTTGCTTTGGCTTGGGAAGAGCTGGAGTACTTGGAGCTGTTGTGACACCGCTGATGACTGTGTTGATCCGACGATTATGATTTTATTACGTTTTCGTGTAGTTGTGCTTTGTTTCCTTAATTTCGTTTGCTATAGCATCTCCTGTGCCAGAGCCTGTGGCGTGAGTTATAGTACTCGATTTCGTTAGTTCCCTCCCCCCCCAACAATCAAATCTAATCGCTTGTAATGAAGCTTCGCCATAACATTTTTATTTTTCCTTCGGTTTTTTTTTTTGGCTGGATTTTCCTTGTGATAAACGATGTCGCGTTGAGCTGCGCGTTTAATTGTAATTTTTCCTTTGGGTGGTGGAATTCACAATTCGTCTGTATGCTGAGCTATTTTTCTTGACAGCTTCTGTATTTTATTTTTGTCTTAATGGTCAGCTAATTAAAGTTGATGCATTTGAGCGTTTAGTTGGCTATGTTCTTTGCATCATGTCTCTCGATGAAATGTCGTCGGAGAATCATCGGAGACTAACAACCCTAAGATCGAAGTAAGAGCATTTCCTCAACCGCAACTAAAGCTCGTCTTATAAATGTCAATGCTGTTAATCCCCCCGTTACCCTTTAAAAAAAAAAACTACCACACAACAACACGCTTAGCACACATTTAACTCTTGCCAGCTTCCCGTTCGACTGTTAAGTAGAATGTAAACCGCGGCGCACATTCCACAAACCAAACGACAACAACTACGACAAACACTAGCAAAACAACAGAAAGACAAACAGGCAGCCAGATAGACAGAGCCGCATATGGCATCATGTGTGTGTGTGTGGATTGTTTGCGAGAGGTGGTTGGTTGGGTGGGTGGTGGCAACGAATTTCGACACATGTTGCCGCAATAAAAATGTCAACACACACATAAAACATCTTCTAAAATGGCATTTGCACAGCACAGCGTTAAATTCCAGCAGCCGAAAAATTTGAAGCATAATAAATGGCGCTATGCCTTAGCGAACGATTGCTACACACACACACAGTTCTTGTGCTCAGCCCCCCCCCCCCATCGTACGCACATTGTTGGCCATTAAAGACGCATTCTTTGGCCATATATAAATTTATAGACCAGAAGAAGCACAAAACGAACAAACGCTAGCGAAAGTGTGAGCCAAAACGAAAGTGTTGGAAACTGTGTGTGTGTCGTCTGTTGGGGTTGTTGCTGAAGGGGGAAGAGCGTGTCTGTCTGCTGCAGGCGCATAAAGAGAAAATGGTGAATGTCGCGAGACACTTTCACTTTTCTCTCACACTCTAAACGCAGACAGCAAATGGCTCAAAAAGTCGTAGTTTTGTCTGGCAAACTAACTAGCCCCAAACCCCTTACCAACTAACCCTCCTTCTTTACCCTGCCTATGTGAGTTGAATAAAAAAAAAAAAAAATTATGTTGCCTGTAATGAGATAATCTGCGCTAACACTGCTCCATTTTTATAATTGAAGGTTCGCTTACCGTAACCCCCCCGCACCTTGCCACAACCACCACCATACGCTGATTACATCGTGCTGAGCTGAGCTGAGCTGCCCTGGAGGGCGTGGTAATGATAGTGCCCCAGCCCGTACGTGCGTACACAGTTCACATCATCATGATGGGAGGCCCTGCAACTTGAAGCTTGTACATAGCTGCCCCCATCATTGCGCCACATGCAGCAGCATCCATAGCCTCGGCATGGTAATCTGCAATAAATGAGGCATGTTGGACGATTTATTTGATTGCTTTATTTAATATTTTAGAAAAGGCAGATGTTTCGCTACCCGATAAAATCTTCCAGTTACCAGGGGAGGCGTTGTTGACGTTGAATTATGACAGACATAATGAAATTTTTAAGGGGCCAACAACCAACAAAAACAAAAGGCAACAAGGTAAGTGTACGCGAATGTTTTGTGTCCTGCGACAGTTGTTGACACATGAAATGGAAAAAACCAAATCAAAATTTACATATTTGTAATGTCAACAGCGGGATAGGGAATATGATATATTGCCTTGGATATCAAAATTCGTTTATGTTTCTTTGTTACAAATACAATTTTTCAGATGCTAACAAAAAGTTTTATTAAATAAGCAAAGCAAAAGATGATCAAAACCATCATAAAAATGTTTCATAAAGTTTTTGTTTGAAATAAAAAACTATTTAAAGCGTTATTTGCTACAAAACTATAATTAAATCAATAAGATTTGTCTTCATAAGTAACCAAGCTTAGTTCTACACTCATCGATCAAAATACAAACCTCATACGCCCCGTAGTTCGATGGTTTAACCTTCTTAGCTACTGTAACGCCTCTTCTTCCATATGACTTAACTCTTACAGCCCAGCAGAGAGACCTTCTCACATCAATAACGTTTATTACGCATACGTAGTGTAGACCCACACACATCTATCTATATGTGCAGCATAAACGTGCAGCAACTAACAACTAAATTTCATTAAGCCGCATCGCACAAATTGAACTACAACAGGCATCGGTGGCATTCGGTGGTGGCAGCAACAACCAACAACAATCAACAACGGCAAGGAGGAGGAGGGCCATGCAGAAAATTTAAGTGCCCGAGCGACCAGAGTGAAGTGCCCCACGGCACCACCAAACGGACCAATTTCGTAGCGGGCAGCCATGTGCCCCCCAAAAAAAAGCAAACTAGAAAAAGGAAAGCAGCAGCAGCAGCAGCAAGTCGTGCATGAAGCGAAGGACGAAAAATCAGGCAACAGAGCATGACAAGCAAAACGCAACGTAGCGCATCCTGTGCCGCCATTTGCTACCAGTGCCACCAGTGCCACAAGCCAACACAGATCGCCGGCTGTTGGCCAACTTCAAAAATGTTCGCTCTATCTCTCACTCTCTGTCCCTGTCTGTCTCTCACTTTATGGCTGGCTGAGTCGCACGCTCGTGTGATAATAAAATGAAAAGTTTGAGCCAAAAGCCATGGAGCAAGCGGACGAAGGCTAACAACACAACACAACAAAACAAAACGCAGGCGACCAACGGTGCACCGCATGTCTGGCATATTTAATTTATTTATTTTATGCAAATTTTGGGATAATGTATCTGCGGCCGCAGGACACTAAACAACAACAACAACAACAACAACATCAACATAACAATATCAAGGGGTTTCCTCCAAGGTGGCGCATCATCAACTACAACTACAACCAGCAATAGCAACAGCAGCAGCATCAACTGAAAAAATTCTAATGAAAGCAATTGTTGCCAAACCGCGCACAAAATTATGCTGCATGCTGCCACGCCCACACAGCACGCACACATACAAAGGCAACTATCTCCCGTACCAAGCTACCTAACCAAGCAGGCAACGGCTGGTTTGCGGTTAGCAACGCGATATTTAGCATTACACGGTTCATTGTCTAAAGTGGCGCTTGGGGAGCGGGACGCCTTCAAAATTTCCCTCTTGCCATTCCACATTTATTGTATTTATTCAAAAGTTTGAAGTCGCCTGCTTGCACTAACTACTAATGTGCGGTTGTCTGTCTGTATGTGTGTGTGTGTGTGTGTATATACTTTTGGTGGGCGTGGCATTTGTGAGCAAGTTCTATCTAGCGCCATTTGCTTTTTATTGTTCAAAACTGCTAAAAAGTTTTAACCATAATTTTCGCTAGCTTTCAGCTACGGTTTTTTTTTGTTATTGCTACTTTTTTTTTGAGCTGCAATAACGAACAAGATCTGAACACGCAGATACAACAGTCGAAGCTACATTATATCCTGTGAAAGCAACGAGCTTAATTTTAAGTTTTCTCAAAACAGGAAAACTATTTAATTTGTCAAGTCAACAGGATGAGGGTCGCTAAATATCTTACAAAAATTTGTATGAAAAACCAAATGGAACAATTTGATTTTCTTTACAATTAATATTTTTGTGTAGAAGTATTTCTTGCAGTGCACGCCCTTTCAATTTTACTGTCGTTGCTTGACGTAAATGCATCCGACCCCCCCGTTGCTATATTGAGTTATGTTTGTAAAGGATTCCATGCTGTGCTTAGCGAAATATTACGCATACGTGCTGTGGGAATTTCTGTTTACTAATTAAAATGGTTTTTATTTTTGCGCTGACGTTCGCCGTGCCCCTGCACAAAACTTAACATATAGTTCCCACATAGATTTGCATATCCCGAATAAATGGAAAATGCCACAAAAAAAAGTAGAAGAGAAAACAAATATTTCTGCAGCTCATAAATAAGTCGAGGAATCCTCTCGAAAAAAACCTTGTGCCATGTGTGAGTGCGCGCGCCATAAATTAGCATTAAAAATGCCTTGGGGCGTGGTTAATGTAGGTTTTCGTTTTTTTTTTCCACTTGTTTTTCTTTTATTTTATTTAAACTGCACCTTTTTGGTTGCTCTTTTTAGCAACTATCACGTGCAGCTAATAAATTCGGATTTGGGGGGCCCATTTTAAAAAAGGATTGGGAATCCAAAGGCTGTCGGAAAAGTGATTAACTCTGACCGAACACAACCCTTTGCTGAAATTGAATGCTGTCCTTTGGGCTCTGTCGTTTGTGCAATTGTTTGTGAAACATTTGCGACTTCAACCCTGGCTTGCTTTGTTTTTTCTTCTTCGTCGCTTTTGTTTTGCTTTGGTGTGTGAGGATTTTTGAAAACGTCGCTTGCAGTCCATTTACCTGCACAATTGACTGATTTTCTAAGCGCCAAACATTTAAATTGGCAACCTTTTTTTTTTATTTGTTTGGTTTTTTGTACCAAAAATAAAAGAGTTTCTTAAGTGCGACCATCAAAAATTATGCAACTGAACGAAATTTAATTGAAGATTCTCTTGCAAAGCAATAGACTTTTAAGTTGGATTAGCAATAGAACATTTTGATACAGTTTCTATAATCATAAATATTCATTTGACTCTATTTGTAGTTTTCATGCTTTCATCTTAATCTAAAAAAAAAAAGAGTTATACATGCAATAGTTTTTTACTTTCGCAAAGATCGTAAATATTCACTAGACTTGCGACGACAACACAAAAATTACATTTCTCGTGGTCAGTTTTGTACTCCCCTTTTGTTTTTTTTTATTGTTGGGCTGTTATCTCAGTTCATATATATAAAGAGCGCATTTCCGGCTTACCCTTGGTTGTTGTCTGCTGTTATGCGCATGTTGGTCCGAGGCAGGCAATTTGCTGCCTTACAATAAGTGCCAGGACATAAAAATAATAATTATGCTTGTACCTTTTATGATTATGGTGTGAAAACAACAATTGTTCGTACGCAGCGTTCCATGTTTTTTCTTTTTCGGCAAAGGACAAACGAGAGCTACAATGACAGCGAAAAAAGGAAAAAACACCCACACATACTTACACTCTAGTTAGGATTTACGAGCTGTGTGTGGTTGGGGAAAATTATTAAAACAACAATGCTTGAAAAATACATATATATAAAGTGGAGGTTGTCGGAGGTTGTGTGACTTGCAGATACCCTGTACTTATATAAAAATATACTTTAAACGTTTTTAGAACTCTCGATTTAAATAAATAATTAAGAATAAAGTAGAAAATAAAATGAAAATAATTTTGTTATCAAATGTTAAGTAAACTGAATGAGCTGCTTTACTTTGAACCATAATCAAATGAAAAAGATAAAAAAAAGATATAGCTTTCTGGTCTTAGCTTTCAACTTTCGCAACATCGCCCAAGCCTTGTTTTACAGGATATTTTGGTATTGTCAGGCATTAACCGCAACAAGAACAACTCAATGTTATTTGCTGGACATGAAATTGGTGTGAGTAAGAGAATTGGTATATAGTCGCATGGATGGTATGTTTGTATAAGGCAAGGCACCTTGGCCTTAACATTAAGCTTAGCGTGGCTTTCAGCACAATAAACAAAAAGTAATTTTCACAAATTTGCCAACTTGTAAGCCGCACCGAAAGTGGGCGAGAAACGCGCTGCCGAAACCATTGGAATTTATGTGGCGTGCAGTTGTTGCGTCTCATACCCAAGTTCCCCCCCCCCCCCTTCGCTCGCTTGTTTCTACTAGTATTTGCTGAGAGTGGACGCAGGTGTATTTGTGGTGCTTGCGTCGTTAGCTAGTAGAAGCCAGACGATGTTGGTTCTTAATACCGGATACACAAAGTTTTGTTAAAAGGAAACTGTCGCGACGCCATTTATTATGGTCGTCTGAAGGGTCGTTGTCGCCCCACAGATATCGCTAATGTGTGTCTGTGTGTGTGTCTTCAAGAGCCCTTAAAGCGAAACGATTTCGCATATGTATCTATCTTACAAATACATATGTAGAGTGTATCCGCATATCCATTCTGTGTCCTTATCATGCGCGCCTAATTCAATCAGCCGTGGCAAATTAAAGTCCCATCTCTTGGCTAAGTCAAGCGGCGAAGCGTTTAAATGCCAAACGAAAAAATTACATGGATTGCGACCCTTCCATCAGGGTCAAAGTTCGATTATTGAACTTGTGCTCAGATGACACTGGCTGAAATATGAATTTTTTGGATAATAATCTTTCAAAAGTAATCTTATCTTTCGACATTTATTGTCCCTTTTTAATAAGCTTTAAAGTTGCTTAAAGCTTTTGATCTTTGTTTGTTTGCTTAGGAAGCTTTCATGTGCTTTCAAAGTTACTTTTTGTGTGCTGCTCGTAATCTCATTTGAAGCCAATGTCATTGGGTTTTTAGCATATGTGCATAAATCAAGTTCCCTTTCCCCCAAAAAGGGCTGGCCGAGCAGCATGAGCAGGACAATTGGAATTGCTAAATGCTACAAGGACAATTCAAGCATGTAAATTAAAGCGCTGAAAAGAAAAAAAAAAAAACAAAAATGGGAATAGAAAATCAAAAAGAGGGATGCAAACAAAAGGGACAATGCCGGCCAAACCAAACTTCAGTTGGCATCTTCTTCTTCTATTTTTTTTTTGTATCCTTAAAGACCAGGACCAAGGATATTGGCAATGTTGGCGTCGACGGCGTCGCGCAAATGAAATTAAAGGCGAGCAAACAAGTTACGGTCAGACAATCAGCAATGGGCCAAAAGGACACTGGATAAGGACAGACAAAAGGAGAACAAGGGCGAAGGGACAAAGGACATACTGAGACCCAAAGTGCGTTGGTGCGCTGCTGCTGCTTTAAGCAATTTCATTTGCTAACGCCTCGTCCCCCCCGCCCCGTCCCACATCGCATCTTATCCTCATTTTACAACTGCCTGTGGGAGACGGGAAGATTGATTTGTGCTGCCTCAGATCCTGGTTCCTGTTCGCTGGCCTGCTTGCCCTTTGATTAAATTAATTTCCATGGGACATATGTACACATTGAACCGAATTGGGTATTTTTTTTTGGGTGGTCTCCCTTTCTTTTTCATCCGTTTTGTGTTTGTTGTTTGCCCGGATTTGAAAGAAAAGTGTTGAAAAATGGCGCGTAATTTGCAGCAAATCCTTCGTGTAATTTGTTTGTCAACAAATGAGTGTGTAAATGTCGTACATTTAACATTTTACTTTTACTTTTACTACTCGTTTGTTGTTTTTTTTTTTTTTGCTTGACCTGACCATCCTGAACATCCTGGATGTGACATTGTCTAATGAGTTAATTAGGCTGGTTTATACGGGCAGTTGAGAAAGAATTACGTTTTGGGTTAATAAGACGACGAATTAAATTGATGGGTCAGTTTTGCTAATGATTCGTCTTTGTATAGAGATAAATACCGTTTAAATGATGATATCAACTTGGCAAAGTAGACGTTTAGCAAAGCCTTGAAGAAAAGGGTTTTTAAGTTGATAGCTAGGAAAATTATAATGTAATTTATATAACTCTGTTTGCTCATTGGCGGACCTTATGGTACTTAAATACTGTAACCAAGAAACAAGCTTAAGAACTAAATAAAACATTTTTAAAATATTGCGAAAGCTTCTTGAAAACCTTTAAAGTTGTGTACTATATTTTTTGTTGAAGTTTTTATAGCATTTGTCACATAAACAAACTGCCAACATTTCACGGCTTAAAACTTTGTCTATTTCATTTGTTCCAATAAAAATTCTTTAAAGTAGTTCAGCACCCCTAAAAATGTACACAGTTCACATGTGCCCCAGTCAACTATAAAAACGCACAATACCGTAAATAATGCAAAAGAAAATATGAAATAAATAAATTTTTCAACAATAAAAAAAAAAAGATACAAAGAATAAAATGCATAAAATACTCTCTCTTCAACAAACGAAAAAAAAATATATATATATAAAATAAATACATGAAAGGAAAAAAAAAAGAATGTAAAGAAAAACAATTGAGTGGGAAACAAAAACAAAGTTAAACCCAATACATTAATGGTATTTGCATTTGTACTGATTTTATTTGGTTTTTATTGAATTGATAAAATCACGAACGACAAACGGCCAGGACAAACGAGAGGGCTGCGGTCGTCCTACCGTCGTCCTTCGTCCTGCTGCCAATTTGATATTCCGATTGCAATTTATGTGCGCACACTGTAATACACATTACATATGTGTGCCGTGTGTGTGTGTGTGTGTGTGTGTGGGTGTTGTGTGGGGCGTGTCAGGAAAAGTCGTTGTGATTCTTTGGAATCCCCGTCCTGCAATCCACCTTCAAACCCAGCCCAGTTGCCAGTCAGCTTTGTGTTTAAACATCTGCAATATGCTGCGAGAGAGTAAAGCGCGTGGGTTGAGTACAGTTTGGCTGTGGATCAATGCAGTCCGTTGTAGGGTGTTTGTCTGTGTGTGTGTGTGCTTATTTGGCACCACAAATGCGTTTCCTCTGCTTGAATGGGTTGGAAGCGGGACGAGGGGATGGTGATGGTTTCGGTTTGAATTGGTGGCTTGCTGCCTGTGGTTGTCGTTTAATGGAATTCCGCTCTTGCATTAAATGTGACACACAGAAGCTGCCAATTGGAATGTACGCACACACACACACCGCACACACTCAAACACACATACAAAGAACGACAGTTACAGTTGAACAGGACAGTGTTCTGGGTCTATGTTGCGGTTTAGCTTGTTTAAGTGTTAAATTAACGTTTTAACAGTTTCGATTATTCCGCCAGTTAATTTTTAATGTTCGACCAGCAACAAAAATACGAAAAAAAATAGAAAACGAAATTATTGCCGTAACCTGTTTTTATATTTTGCTGTTGCCGTTTGCTCGCAATTTATATATGCTTAAATGTACAATTTCATTAGTTTAATTAAAATTTTACATGCAAGATGTGTGTGTCTGAGTGTGTGTGTGTGTGTTCTTGCTTCCTTTTCAAATTGAACCGCAAAAGTTTTCGGCTGGCTTGCAAAAGGATTATGTTATTGCTTTTGTCATTTATGTGGCCCATTGTTGCACTTGAGTTGTAGTTGTTGTTGTTGTTGTTGTTTTTTGTTGTTGATGTTGCCACAAAACTTTTTGCCACATGGCATTCATTTCAATTTGCTTTGCTGCTCTTGTACCCTATACAAATAAACAATAGATTTGAATGTTGTGTTGTTTTCATTCAAGTTATTCGATATTCAGTTAGTAAAAAAAATATACAAAAAATAAATCTTATTAAAATTTAGTTTAAGAAATTATCTTCCAACTATTTTTTTATGGGTATGTATATTGGGTATTTGGAAACTTAGTTTATCTTATTTAATCATTAGGCCTGCGGTCAAACAACTCAGACGTTGGCTTTAGCTGCAAGTTCTTGCCATTGACAGGCAGATTGTAACCGCAGTTTTCTTCTTCTCGTTTGTGCCCATTGTGGTTAGTTTCGGCCGGCATCATGGCTCAGACAAACTAAAATAAATGTTGGGCCCAGAAAACGTTGGCCCACAAAAAAATGATTGCGGTTTTGCTGGCCGAAATTTTGCTGGCTCCTTCTTATAAAAACACATTAAAATTTAATGTGCGTTAAAAGCAATGAGCACGCACTAAGCAAAGAAAGATACGAATTTTAATATAAGATTTATCGCATTCCGTTTTTTTTGTTGTCTTCCCTCTTTTTTGTGGTCAAATGCCATTCAAAGCTGTTGGCACTAGCTAAAGTCTTAAAGAAATATATTTTTGGTAAAATATTTAACCTGAAACATGTATTCTATACTAGCTGTATGTTATTAACTGTTTCATCCAGCTTAATTAATAATATTTGCTTGTAACTAATCATGCACCTGCAGATTCTATCAACTATTTATAATCAGTTGTCGGACTCATTTTATTAATCCTATTAAATAGTAATCAGTGTAGCAGCAACTAAGACAAATTTATGAATTTCAACAGATGTGCACAATATCTTTTTCTATTTTTGCCTTGAACTGCTAATGAACTCTTGGCGTGTAAAGGATATCTAAACAATAGCCGTCATGAGCTCACCTTTCAGCAAAACTGGCAGTTGCCAGACGGGCAGGCGAGCCACACACACACACAATTCAATTATTATTTTATAATTAATATTGTGCACATTAGAAACGCATCAGCGTAGCAGCAGCTGGAAACAGGGAATACAGTCATGGGTTTAGCACACGCAAGGACGAGTAACAGGCGGCAGCATCAGGAGCTCAAAAAAAAAAAAGCGCGTTGCGTGTGGCACAAATGCGCAAGAAAATTAAGTAAAATTAGGCAAAAGTTTTATTCAAAGAACGAAACAGGCGAAGCAATTAATAAGAGCAACAAGAAAATCTTATTCTCAACACGAAACACAAATAAACTTTGCTTAATAATATATAGTTCTTAATCGGATTAAGCTGATTGGGATTCCCAATTATTAAGAGAATGTATCAAGAAAATCTTACTTAACGTATTTTCAGATAAATCATATCCCAAAATATGTTTAAAAGCAACCAACTAACATGCTAATCAGAAATTTCAATACACTTGGGAACTAAAAACATTTTCTACGCCTTTTGAGCCATTTTGCTCACTTTAAGCTTTTTTTGTTGTCGTCTTTGTCCTTTGTCTAAAATCAAATTAAAATGCAATTTAGCATGTAATTATGAGTTTAAGCAAATGCTTTCACAACCAGCATGATTGATATGTATACATTTTTATACATGGTATGTCACATGCATATTTATTAGGCAGGTTTCGGTGTCTAAGGATAACCAAAAAAGATAACCAGGAAATTTATGCCAGCTGCCAGGTTTTATGCAAATTGTCAGTGGCTTCGTTTTAAACTCAATTAAATGCAAAAATATTAACTCAATAGCTTAAGATTGATAACTTTTTAAAGAGTTGCAGGTGTTGCAGCTAAAGAAACGACTATAAAATACCCTGGAACTGTAGAGTTTCTCTAACATTTTCTTGCTAATGTGTGAAAAATAAAGCTAGCTGAGTGTTGCATGTCTCTTTTGTTGCTGCCACATGCAACCATATCGTACATGTATAAACAATGTGTATATCTATATAATTATTCCTTGGCTGCCACTTCTCGTTTTGCTGGCAGCAGCCAGTCCCCGAAGTCTACTTAATTATATTGTCGTAACTTTAAATGTCATTTTGCAATTGTGTGTGTGTGAGTAACAGAGAAAGATATGGAGTCAGAGTCGCCACTTGCAGAGACAAATCAGTCGGACGTACGTGGTCGTTGTGGCACAGTCGACAGTCTAAACAACAGCATTGAGATTCATGTGGCAGAGTCAGGCCTGTATGTGCAACGCGTGCCATCTGACTGGCCCAATCCCGAGCTGCTCTTTCATCTTTAGTAAACGAGGAGAGTGAGAAGGAGAAGGAGAGGAAGGTTGGGTCAAGAAACTAAAAATCACAACTCTGGCATTTGTTTCATGATACACATTTGCCAGCTTCCGGTTCCGCTTGGCCCACTACTCGCCTCTGTTTGTAGCAATGGTAAGTCGTTGAGCATATAATTCATCTGGCCAGATAATGCAACAAAAGCTGCTAAATACAAAAGAATGACTGTGAGTCCCTCGTTCTCTCTTTTGTTGAGACCTTAAAATCGCATTATTATTTCACTCAGCGAATTCAAAGCTCGTACAATTAAATGAGGAATACAATGGGTATGGGAACAAAAAAAAAACCCAACTGACCAGTTTTATGCAAGTTTCAATTACAAATTCATAGCAGACAGCAGTTTTTTTTTTTTTTTTTTTGTGTTAAATATAATAATTATCTGATGTCTAAACAAAAGTGCATTTAATCAACTTTATAGAAAGATGAGCTAGGTAGAACGAAACTGTGTAATATAACTTAATTGCAGCTATTTAACAAGAAATCAAACAAGTTGTCTGAACGTTTATTTTTGAAAAGTTTGTGTGAATTTGTTTGAGTTAAAGTTTATTTTCAAACGGAAAAATATTTAAGAAAATTATATTTTATCACAAATAATATGTACTCATAAAACATAAGTTTTTGGCACAGGACTGATGACTTCTTTAAGTCAATGAACCGCTCACACAACGCTCATTTTCAGGTTCAAAACCAGATTTTAACTTGGCGTCGATACAGTTTTTGTATATGTATATAGTTCGTTAAAGTCACTAATGGTAGTTTGTTAAGTTTTAAACAATGTCAATGAAATATTTTACATTTTTATACTTAAATAAAAAATCTCTATAATAATTTTATAAAACTGAAACGATTCTGTAAGAAAAGTTTGCTGATTAACTTGACTTTAATTTCTTACATCTTTTTTTTTGTACTTGATCATTGAAAGTGCATTTAAGAGTCGTTGCGACTCCCCACTTGTTAAGTGATTTGCGAGTAGTTATGTGGAACGTGATTAGAATGCTTGAATGAAAAAACATTCTATATCAAATTATTAGCTAGCTACAAATAAATGTATGTGTGACGAGTTTAACTAAAACAACAATAACAACACGATATCATCTTTTTAAACTTTTATCAACACTCAACTTGTAATGCGGGTATTGTTGTTGTTTTTTTTATCGCCAAGCTGAACGAGCGTTGCGTTGCCGGCCTTGTCAAGAGTCGCTTGGGACTTGGAGAGCATTGGAAATTGAAGCGCTTGCCCAGTTTCAAGTTGACAATTGAGTGAATTGCAATGCAGGCGTTGTCGAAGCGGAACATTTTCGTATTGTTGCTGGCGCTGCATTTGGTTGCGGCAGCATTGACCTTGGCGCAAGAGTCGCAGCAGCAGCAGCAGCATCATCATCGTGTTAAGCGCATTGTTGGCGGCAAGAGTGCAAAGGCGCCACCCGTTGATGATCCCGTTGTATTTGCACGTGTCTTCGATCGAGATGTGCGTGTTGAAGGCTTTCGGAATACACAAACTGGCATCTATAGCTTTCTGGGCATGCACTATGCCGAGTCACCCGTGGGTCAATTACGTTATTCGCGGCCCGTTTACAAACGTTTGAGTGGCGATGTGAATGCAACGCGTCATGGCCCGCCCTGTGTTCAGCCGCATCCCCAGCAACCGCAACGTATTGTTGGCGAAGAGAATTGCCTGCTGGTTAACGTTTATACGCCACAGATGCCGGATGAGACGACAGGCTTGCCGGTATTTGTATGGATACATCCGGGTGGCTATCGTTACGGTTCCGCTGCTCAATACGATGCCACCCCCATGGCACAGCAGGGCGCCATTGTTGTTGCACCTCAATATCGTCTCGGTTCGCTGGGCATTCTGGGCGATGGCACCAAGGAGTTTGACGGCAATCTGGCCATGTTCGATTTAGCAACGGCATTGCGCTGGGTCACCGACTACATCGCTCACTTCGGTGGCGATCCCAAGAAGGTGCAGGCAATCGGACATGGTTCAGGTGCCGCAAGTGCCATGTATTTGTCCATGTCCCGGGCAGCAAGAAGCGCAGGCGATGTTCATGGTGTGGTGGCAATGTCGGGTACAGCTTTATCCCAATACGCCATGGACAAGGAGCCGGTTCAAAGTGTCCAAGAGGTGGCGAAAATTAATGGTTGTCCAACGGGCAATGAGCTGGAAATTGTCAAGTGCATGCGTGAGGTGAGTAAGGAGAGTCAAGAGAGTCATTTGGAAAGCCATTTCAAGAATCAACTTTATAGGCTCTGAGGGAATTTTTCAGTTAGTTTATTTACCAATCTCTTCTTTTTGTCCCCAACCAGAAACCGGCCATGGAAATAATTAAGAACGACGATAAGGTACAAACGGAACGTTTGGCTGGCCGAGCTTTGGTTAAAGGTCTAACTGGAAATGTTGGCTTTCAGCCGCATCTTGAGGATGAGGATGACAATCGATCGCTGCCCAGTCTAATAATCGGTGAACCGGAGCAGCAGCTGCGTAGTGGCAACTTTACGGCCATACCACTGCTAACTGGAGTCGCCAAACACGAGACAGCCAATTCGGTAACAGTTGATACCATAAACAAGGTTTATGGTTCCGCTGAGATGTTCCTGGGCTCGTTGCAAGGAGCATTGAAACAGTTGACAGGTTTTCTGCGCATCGATCAGTTGACCGGAAATATTGCTAAGCCAGTGCTGCCAGGTTTGAGTGGCCTATTGACGCCCACGTTGCAGGATGTTTGGAAGGTGCCGCAGGCTTTAAATGTGGATCAAGTGCTGTCCAAGGTGGTGGAGTCCACAACGGATGTGTTGTTCAATTTGCCCGCCGTGTTGACTTCACAGGTCTGGTCCAAATTGGCTCCTGCCTTTATGTACAGCTTCGAGTATAATGGCACCACATCCAAGGGCATTAATTTTCTTCGTGGCCTGCCCATTGTTGGCGAAACATCGCAAGACAAGCCGGAAACAGTTGCCCATGGTGATGAGCTTGGCTATATGTTTGATGCCAATGATATATTTGGTAATCCTATGTTGGATACGCGTTTGAGCAGCTCGGAGGATCTAAAGGTTCGCAAGAATCTGATCGATATGCTGCTGCAGTTTGCCAACCAGCAAGATAAGTCCAAAGCTAAAGGCAACTCGGCTAGCTCAAAGCTGTTCCAGAGCGTTACGGGTGGCGGCACGCCCTTCATTAAGATCCATACCGAACTGGAGGCTGCCAGTGATTTTCGCTTTTGTGAGCTTTCTGTGCTGGGTGCTTCACTGTCGCCGCTAACCTCCACCAGCTGTGCGGCGTTGGGCAACGTTTTGGGTCAGCTGGGTGGCAGCCTGGGTGGCGTTGGCCAAGCCGTTGGTGGCGTTGGTAACAAACTAGGACTGGGAGGTGTTGGACAAACGCTGGGACTAGGTGGCGCCGGCGCCGGCAGCCAAAATGGCAACAAACGACGTGGCGGCGGTGGTTTTGGTTTGGGTATTCTTTAAGTTTTTGTTTTCTTTATGCCTTTATCTACAAAATAAATGTTGAAAATATTTCAGTTTAGTTGAACTTCCCCCGTGTCCCTCCGAGAATCGACTGCTGTATTATGTATTTAGGTTTATGTACATAATACTATCTTCTTGTCATGCTGTTCTTGAGAGCTGGGTTGGGTAGGTTTTTTTTGAATATTGAATGAAAGCTTTTCTTTATTGATATAAGCTGCTGGTTGCCATGACCCGTCGCTCAATTAGCACCAGCTCAACACACAGTTCACATAACTCGCTGACTGGCTTCTCTGTCTGACGCTAATCTCTCTATTGACTTTGTGGGGGGGATGCTGGCCGCTGAAGCGTCGTCGTCGTCACTGAATTGTGCCGATAAGCAAATTTCCGGCTACCCGCGCATCAAAATTTTAAACAAAAGCAAAGTTTTAAAACTTGTGGGCAAATCCCAGAGCCAGAGCATCCGGCAATCGTTGGCAATGGCAACATGGTGCAAACAATGAGCATAAGCTTCAAGTGAAAGTTGTGAACAGTAGGAGGAGGAGGAGAGTATCTGCCTTGTTGCCTTGGCGTCTTTTGTGTAAATTCCGAGAACGTTGGATGGTTGGTGGCCAAAAAGCTATGAGCAAAGCCGGCTTAACTAGGAGCCGAGGCGGAGACTCATTGTAACTGCTCTTTCATGTGATGTGGTATTAATACTATTATTAAAACTAATTTCATAAATTGAAACTGCCCATGAACCATGCCTATGCCAAGGCATTAATGCCTTTGCAAGAAATTCTGTCATTTGGGCTTAAGTCTTGCACAGTTGGCAATCAGTGCCAGAATACTAAATTCCATTGCTATTATGAGTGAAGATAAGGCTTAGAACTAGAGTAGAAAATCTAGTATATATATGTATGAAGTCATGAAAAGTTAATCAAAGAGAAAGTACTAGTTAATTTGTAGAGAATATTATTTTTAGTTCCTAGAAAGAATTATTGATATATGCAAAAGAAACATTTATGCATTCTTTTGCCAAGACATTTCAATTATAAAACTTTGATGTATTAATCATTTGGCGAAAGTCTTTTAAGTTTTGCCAACTGCGCGACATCTGCGCCATTATTAATGGGCCATTTGGTTGGGGCTTAAAAGTAGAAACTTTACAATAATTAATTAGAGTCCGAGAGCCTGTTTTCCGGATGACAAATGATAATTATAATTCGCAGTAAGTAGTTGGCCAGGCTGGGCTGCTATCGTAAATATTTTTAACGATGGTCATAAAAATTAGCGAATGCGCAACGTAAAAATCGCAAATGGCATAGATTTTTTGCCTTAATAAATGATCAAAGACAATGATGGGCTGTAATCAAAGCAAGCTGTTAACTAACCCCCACCCATGCCTATAAAACTACTGTAGATATTCAGCTGGCTTTCCCTTTGATTCCCCCTCATACAGTTCATTATGGAGCTGTTTACCTGGGCGTACCTCAATTGAGCGTAAATCACGAGTACGTTTTATGGCTAAAGTGTCGCCCAATTTCCAATGCAATTTGCTCTGGCCAGAAAGTTTTCTTCTATGTTTTTTGTGTGGGTTAGTTTCCGTTTGAAAGGGGAGCGACTTCTCTTCCCTGAATGCGAACCCCTCCTCCTGCTCCTTTTTCTGTTGTACGCAATTTTTCTTCATTAATGTGTAGTTACGCAATTTCCGCAAAAACTTTTCCAACTTTGCGTTAATTTTGGCCAATTCAGTTGCCGGTAATACGTACGCTTGTTCCATGCTTACCAGAGTCCCACTCCTCTGGTTCATCAACCCTCAGTTTTGTGTCTCTCTGGTTTTATTCGCATTGTTGTTATGTCGTTATTGCGGTTCGAGCCCGGCCTATTTCGAGTCTTTTGCCAAATTAGTTCCGCCCCTCGATTTATATTGTCATTTCGTGCGTTTCGATTGTGTAAAGCAATTTCATAGTCACTGTTTCGTCTCTCCTCTGCCTTTATATAATAGTAGTCAATTTTTGCCTATTTTGATGCTTCTCACCCGCTCTTCCTTATTTCTTTGGTTTTGCTGTCATTTCATCAATTCTGGAGCAGAAGTTACGGCATTGCGGCGTGTTTTAGTCTCAAAATAGATGTGTCTACCCATATGGAATACGAATCCAAGTAAGAGTACGAGTACTTGAACTCACACTCTCTCTCAGTATGTGTGTGTGTGTGTTTGCAGTCAGGCGCATAAATTAGGCTAGTCATTTGCTGTTTATAGTTAGCAGCAGCTGCTGCTTGTGTATTTGTATTTGCAAATATCCAGTTTGAACTGACATAGCTTTGTCAAGCAAGCTCGTTATAGTTATGGTTCGATAACAAAATTTACTCTGAAAAGATCAAAAGTTAATTTTTGATCAAAATATATTGCCTAAGTTGACACAATCTCATAAGCCCAAGTTCGTTTTATTCTTGTTTTGATACCTCAAATAATCCTGCATTTAAATCGAAATATAACACCCATTACTTATTTTAGTAAAAGTTTGAGCTTCCCACTGCTAAATCGCTCTGTTTTGTATTGAAACTTAATGAAAAATTCCCTTTTGGGAACTAAAATCCAATCAAACAAAAACGTAATTAGCTCTATTCTAATTTTCGATTATTTGCAATTTGCTGATCAATGTGAGCTTATTGCTTTAAATTGACAAGCACTTCTATGATATTTACTATAGACGAATTTTGAATGAAGAGAATTAATCTGCTCAATATGATGCAGGCTGGCAGGCAGTCCAGGCAGGTTGCCAAACTGGTTCAACAACAATACAAACCCAGCAACAATTGGTCTAATCCAAATAATGGAATTTCGATGTGCTCTGCATGTGTGTGTGTGTGCCTGGGCCTGTCTATCAGGCTTGCATATTGCAAGGGATAGGCAAAATGATATGCCATAGGAGTGGTGGGGGATATGAGGGTGGACGTTGTGCCGTTATGCCGCTGTCAGGCTCAATTTTGGGTAAAGCCACTTGGCCATTGTTTGAGTTTTTGACATAAACAAAAATCTGCTTTTCTATGGCCTCAATCCAAAGGCTGCGTGCGTGTGTGTGTAAGACAGGTCTCTCTCTCTCTCTCTCTCGATCTCATTTCGAATTTGAAGTACTGGTACTGTGTTTTCGGAATTATGATGTCTTTGTTGTTGCTGGACTACACTTTGACAATGTCAATTGCAGCCCTGACAAATTCAAAGACCCTCTGGAATTGTATGTGGGACGTGAATGGATTGGCTATGTTGGATTGCGTTAGTGTTTCTTGACTGCGCATGAAGCTATAAGTCTCTAATTATAATTGATTACAATAATTAGTATTGATTTCAGTATGGCACGCACAATACTAATATATAGATGAGCTGTTTTTCTTTTCGGTTAGTTCAAATGTTAACAGTTTTGACCTCCTACCAAGGACACGCAACACACAGTTTAATAAATAGTTGATTTTGTATTTGTCAGCAACACCTTTTGAGGCAATTGTCATACAGACACTAATTAACTGCACGCAATTGGCTTGCGGGGGGCCAAAAGTTTATTGATTGCTGCTGCTGCTGTGCTCGAGTGTTCGACGCCATTAAGTATGCTATGACTTATTTATGTCCGATTGATTGTGTTTGACATCTGCTGGCAATTGACACATTTCGCAAAAACCAACAACTTAAATGCAGTACTTTCAACCTTCTTTTCACTTGACACTTGACATGCACTTTATATCATTACTATTTTATTATTTATTTTCAATTTGTTAAATTTACCAGAATTCAAAATGAATTGTCAAGTGTTTGAAGTAAGGCAAGTGAGGTAACATTTAAAAATAAAAGCAATTGCTTTATTAAAAGAAAGTTAGTAGCGTTTAAGGGTTGTTTGTTTTTTGTTAAATGTGAATTTTATAATATCAGCAGATAATAAGAAATGTGTTTAAAAACTATAACGTAAAGTAAGTAAATGTTAGTCAACTTCTTTCTAAGCTCATTTTTTTGTTACTTTTTTAAGCTCTTAACAATTGTAATGAAATTACATAATGGCAAATATGAGCTATGTAGCTATCCAAGTGTTTGCCATTTTCTATTCAATGCCAAACAATAGATTTCAAGCACCTTTTATGCTCTTCATACTACAGTAGCAAAACGGAAGTACTAAATCTGCCATAAAGTCAACTTTAAAAAGCTCTCGAGTTGTTGCATTTCATGTTGCCAAAAAAAAAAAACGAAACAAAAACCCAATTTTTACAAGCGCAGCGGGAGCTGTGAGTATAAACTTCACTTAACCCCAACCAACTTGCAACACCGATCAGTCCCCCAAAAAGTTAACGCGTAGTGCTGTTTATATGGCTGCTGTGCTGCTGTTTGCAATCAGTAATGGGAATGGGATGAAGCCGGGTGTATGGCGGGCGGGGGGATGAAGTGCATTGGAATGTGTGGCAGCTGCAATTGTGCGGCAATAAATTATTGTGCAACACGCAGACGGCGGTCTCACTGACTTTCCAGTCAGACTCTCTGCTCGACTCGTGAGTGAGTGGCAGTCACAGTTTTGGAGGAGGTGTGGTGTCCTGGGCATGGTTGGGCATGGTAATGAATGCTACAAAAATTTTTCACAATTTTTTAACTTAAAAATTACGACAGCGCTGACAATTTGCCATGAATACATGCAAAGATAAAGGATGAGAAAAGGACGACGCATTTGAACCAATGCTGACTTTGCTGATTCACAGACAGACTCTCAAAGAGTTGGTGCGGGTAGAGTTGTGACTGCTGACTGTTGGATTTTTGGTTTTGCTTTTGTTACACCCATTTGATGTACCTTCCAATTTGCCTGTGTGCGTGTGTGTTTGTGTGTATTTGAGTCTGCTGGCAGTGCAATATTTTACTTTGCCAAATGTAAGGCAAGGTTTGAGGGGTGAACCGGGTGCTCATTTGTCAAATGTCACGACTTGATGATGCAATTGTTGTTGTTGTTGTTATTGTTGTTGTTGCTGCATTGTCGTCATTTAGTTGGGCATGCAAATTTATGGCCTTGTTGCAACTGTTATTTATACGCATTTATTGTAAATGTATGAACGCGACTTGCTTTCGCCCATTTATGGCTTTTTTACGCATCCTTAAAACAAAAACTCTGTCAACTGTCTGTCAAACAACATAAAAATTGAGACCGACAGCAGAATCTGCCGTTAGTCTTGCGCTACCTGAACGTTACTTAAGTAAACATATCGTATTGCCACAACAAGGGTTTGTTACCAAAGAATAACACTTAAAGATGTGCAGAGCCACCACCACCACCACCACCATCTACCACCCTCTAAGCTCAGTACAAAAAGCTGCTGTCAGGGGGGTGTTAGGCCACGGCAAACATCAAACAACCCCAGCTGCAATGTCAACCTGTGTGGCAGGCGGAGAAGTTTCGAATGGATCTGAAGTGTGGGTGGTGCAAAAACTTCCTTCCAAACTGCCAATACAATTTATGCGTTTTTAAAGACTTCTGCTTCATGTCACAGCGGCTGTATTTACGGAATATTTTTCCACTTCTTTCTGGATTTATCTATGCCCTAACATAGGGTATTTTGATAATGTTATGAGACTCAAAGAGTTTTGGATAATATTAAAAATTCTTTGTTGAGATGGAAAAATTTTTTTCCATAGATTTTTAGTATTTTCCAAAATATTCTTTCAAAATCAATCCATTTGGCTGTAAGCGTATTAAAAGCTTGACGTTTTTCCTCAGATAACTTTATTTATTTTCATTTTTGCTATGCAATTTTTGGGTTTAACGCTCGTCTGCATTTCGGCTGTGGCCCTAAGAAAATATTGTTCTTTAATTTCTGCGCTGCTGCATTCTGTTGCCATTCAGTTAGTTTGCATTGGTTTCGCTTCCCCCTCTCTCTCTCTCTTTGTCATATTTTGGAGTTTTCTTCTTGTTTTGCATCGTTTTTTTTTTTTTTTTTGTACAACCATTTTCCAGCCAAAAGACATAAATATACAATGCAGTTTCTTTTTTGTGTGTGTGTGTGTGTTGGTTTGTTGCAGCGCTACCTATGAGTTACCGTTGGTTTAGCCTTTGGCTCAGCAACTGCTTTCAAAACTTTCGATTGCTTATTTTTATGAGTTTGCTAGCGAAAATTTGAAAAGAAGAAAAAATCGCTGCATAAGTTTGGGCGCCATTGCCATAACTTTACAATTGGCGCGCAAAGTTTGCCTTTACTATCATGTAAGAATCTTTATTCTTAATATTCCTACTATTTTTTTTCCTTCTCAAGCTGTTTAATTGTCAGGCAAATTTCTTGGTTCATTGAATTTCGTTTGGCTGAGCAAACTTTGTTACCTCTTGCATATACAAATTTTGCCATAAATCTTGCAAAAGTTGAAAAAGAATAATTTGAAAGAATGCTTTTTACATAATTGTGAGCCATATGCCATAAATTAATGCATAATATTCGTTACGAATGTGTGTGTGGAATGTGTTCAAAAATTCATCTACAATTGCTCGCTAAGCTAAGCACATGAAAGTCTGTGAAAAGAATCCCTGTAACATCGTTACGTGTAAATATTTTGCCAGTCTGCCGAGCATTAATCATATTAAGCTCGGAGGGGCTTTTTTTTTATGTTTTGTTTTCTGTAGCGTCATACAGTGCGTATGATTATTACCACTATTATTAATATTATCATGTGCTTGACTGCCAACGCTCGCGGCTTGTTTTGTGCCATCTCTTTTGGCTCGTTGCCATCATCGTCATTGCAATTATTTAAAAAATCAAAGCACGTGCGGCGCGCTGTGCTTTTATGCGCTTACGTGTGCGTGTATTTGTGTGTGTGTGTGTGTTTGTCATCTGCACACTAAAATGCTTTGAGCCGCCTCGCTTATTACGCCACATATACAAAAACATTCGAATAAAGGCAAGCGCACATTCACAAAAGACACACAAACACAAACAATTCGCAGTTGTTGACAGCTTCAAGTTGTGTGTGTGTGTGTGTAGACTTTGGTTTTGTAAAGTCAGCTTGGAATGAATTTTAAAGGTGGTTGGATCGTGTCTTTCTAGATTGAAGCATAAAAGTATAGTTGTACGAGGCTTTAAGATAAGCATTTTATGGGCAAAGATACGAGGTGTTAAAAATGCTGTGAAGCTTATGACTTGAGATTCTAAAATTAGATGTCTAAATAAACAAGGATAAAGAATAGTTTACCCGTTGTGCCTTACTTATAATAAAGTCTGTGTTTACAGTTTACAGTTCTTTTTCATTAAATTCATATCATTAAGTTGAACGTTAAAGTTTTCGTCCAAATCGGCCAGAAACACCGAAGATATCGTAAAGTTAAGTCAGTTATTACTCTTGTTTTAATTGATCATTACTAGAAGCATACTTTTAGGGCGCAAGAAGTAAAATATTTATTGCAACTGGGCTAAGGGTATCTTATAGTCGAGCTCTCCCGACTAGAGCCTTCTTACTAGTTATTATTTCATTTTTTTTATCATACCCTAACAACCTTTTTTGTCTTTTAAGGATTTTACGCCTTGCTTTAAACGTTTGCCTTGTTTTTGTTTTGGTTTTAATTTTCTCAATTTAACATTTAAAACTTTTCTCAAAGTTTGACGTACCCCTTACTTAATTCACTTGTTTTTTTTTAACGACTCGACATTAGAAATATAAAGCTACAAATTTTTAATTTCCCAATGCGCTCGTCTCGCAGCGCCTGAAAGCCCAAGGAGCCGCCCGCCATTAGCATATGAACTGCAAAATGCAGACATAAACAAAAGTTTTTTTTCGGTTGTTAATCCACACTCGCTTGCTAATGAAATATCCATTTGCCTCACACACACACACACACACACATGCCTTTGACAGCATCTTGTTGAGTAGCTGTCAGTTGTCGGTTTATATACATATATATATATATATGTATGTATATAGAGTAGCTTATGTCTTGTCGAAATGACTGGGTGCAACTTATGCGGCAGCGGTTTTAATTTAAATTGACAACATCAAGCAGTTAAGTACTTGCAGCGACATTTTAATAGCTTGTAAGCCCCGGGAGTACCAGTTAAAAAGAAGGAGGGGCTCACAACGCACAAAAAAAAAAGACGCAACGACACAAGCTAAAGAAAATAAATACAACGGACTCTTATTTACATATTCCCAAACGTAAATACGTGCCATTTTTATTTGCCCGAGTGGCTTTTTTTTATATTTGGGCACTCAACGAATCCGATGTAGTCCTGTCTCCATTGGAGTTGTATATTTTTTTTCTTTTCTGCAGTGTGTTTTGTTTGCCCCTTGCTTTTCATTTTATTTTAAAGAAAAATTTGCATAAAGTGAAAACAAGCATTTTAATTTCACTCGACGTAGTCAAAAAACTGAAATGTACGATTGCATATAGGAGTAGGTAGTAAACGTTAGCGTTTACCAGCTCCCCAGCTCTTTACCCCATCGCAATCGTCTCTCCACTTCTGCACCGGTGTGACCGGCAACTCCCACGAGCAGTTAAAACTTTTGCGAGACGAAATCCGTTGGAAAACTAGACCAGTTATCAATGGCATAACGAAGTGTAAATATCCTAATTGACAATCAAATAAATATTAAAAAAAATAAAATGCAAAAAAATTTCATAATAAATATATTTAATATAAGTATTTAATTTTTTCCACACAAAACAAATATTTCTTTTTATGAAAAAAAAAATTAACATATATTTTACTGAAGAAAAATTGTTTATTTTTTAGTAAATTTTCTTCTATACTTCACGAACTTTATAACAAAACTAAGCAACTCTTTGTTAGGGTATTAACAAAAGTAGGCGAGGGGAACTTTTGCGTCAGCAGTCGTAATTGTTGGGGACCTGTAAAAAAGCGCAATGCCCACAGACAAAACAAACCAATTTAAATTAGACTACCCGCTGGGCTGTTGGTTTTCTCTTCACCGCCCTACCACCCTCCTGTACACGGGCTAATATTTGGGGAAAAGTGTTGAAACTTTTTCGGTGAGCTCCAACTTTTGACATTCGCAATGCACTAAATGTAAATGCCTGAATTGAGGGGAAAAGTTGAAGGCTGAAGGGAGTTGATGATAAATGTGCATTTTATTTTAAAACGAAGATGGAGTAGAGGATGAGAAGGCCGAAGGAATATGCTTTGTGGTATCCACGTAGAGTCTATGAGGTGCCATTATGAAAACAATTTCAACAGATAACCGCAACCAAAACTTGAATTTGCCCCAAACATTTGCTCATTTAGAGTAAAGAACATTATTTGTGAAATGGGACACATGCCACGTTGGCAGTTTAATATAATTTAAACCTAAACACACATACCAAAAGTCATTTGATGTTAGTGTGAGTGCGTGTGTGTGTGTGTGTGTGTGTGCCTGTCAGGGGTTATTTGTGTGCGACTGTCAAGTAGCCAGCCGTCTGCCTTTTGACGCTGCGTCCCATAAATTACCAAGCACTTGGCAAAGCAGCAGCAGCAGCAACAAAATCAGCAGCAGCATCTTCCCAATTTGGTTAGCAATTTGGCCAGCCCCAGGCTCAGCTCAAACACAAAACTATTAAGTGGGCATAAAACTCTCTGAATATGTGAATTAGGGTTTGGGGTTAGCCAGTTGAGTTGCCAGAAAAAATAACCTAAAATTGAAGTACCATCCACAAATGGCAGACAATTCTACGACTCAAGTAGTTAGTCCAGTTGATGTTCATTTAGCAGCCCCCTGGAAAAGTATCTAAATATATGCTTAAATAAAAGGGGAAAAACACAAGAATAATGTAAATTACAACAATAGTTTATGCAAATAATAGTATAACAAGTAATTAATAGTATACAATATTATGATATGTAAATTATATATTAAATTGAAAACAAACTAACACAATTAACATAATTAAAACGTGATCTTTCCATAAAAAACAAGTAAGAAGGCTCTACTCAGGAGAGCCTGATTAAAAGATACCCTGAACGCAGTTGCAGTAAATATTTTACTCCTTGCGCCCTAAAAATATGCTTCAAATAATGATCAATTTAAACAAAACTAAAACTGACTTAACTATACGGTATCTCCGGTGTTTCTGAGCCAATTTGAAGGATTTAAGATTTTCCAATTTCGATATTTTTTGTAATCTTTTCTATGCGTATATTGGAAACCAGAATAATTATCGATAATTTGGAACAAACTTGATCTGCTTATGGTATAGGAGAACTTATATTCAATATCTCAAGTCTCTAGCTCTTGTAGTCTCTGAGATCGACGCGTTCATACAGACGGACAGACGGACATGGCTATATAGACTCGGCTATTGATGCTGATCAAGTATATATATACTTTATGGGGTCTTCTGCCTGGTACATACTTTTGCACAAAACCATTATACCCTGTCTTACCCATTTTATAGGTTAAGGGCATAATAAAGGAAAAATTTAATTTAAGAAAACAAGGAAGAATAGTTCAAAACTGAAGGTTAATCTTAATCAATCTATAAGAAGGAATATGAATTTTTTATGTTTATGTTTTTATGTTTATTATGTTTTATGTTATTTTAATAAACTGTCAAGTTTAATTTTATCAATTTTAAATAAATTCATGAAAATAATTGAATATTTTTACATAAATTCCATTTGGCATGACACCCTTTTTGAAGAGTACATACAGGGTATCATTCAATCAACTATTATTTTATATTTATTTATTCACCATCGACGTACGTGATGCATGTTAATGACAATTTTCCAGTTTATTGGCAACTTATTTCGCATTGATTTCAATAAATTTACTTTTAATTGCATGATTCGTGTTGGGTTTTTATTTTTTTTCACTATTTGGCTGTTGTTTTTATTTTTTGTCACAATTTATTGGCTTAATTGACGAAACAAAATGAATGCAATGAAAATCGCGGCCAATCGGTTGGTTGATTCATTTGCCCTGATGCCCCGGCCAATGTGCAGTTGCTGTTTCAATTTTAATTGGATGCTGGTAAATCGAACTGTCACATAAATAAAATATAACAAATAGAATCAAGCATTTATTTGGTTGAAAGAAACAAACACAAGAAAACAGCGAAAAATAAAAGAACAGAGAACAGAAAACAAAGTTTGTTTGGCAGCTTTAAAAAACTTTTTGTAAAAGACATTTTCAAGTGGAAAGTTTTTTTTGTGTTGTTGTTCGATACCCTATAACTATTTGAAATAGAGGAGAAAGGGTATACTGAAGTAAGTAGAAAAATGCCTTGCCCATAACAAAATGTCAAAATGTTTCTACTTGAGTCTTCGAGGGTATTACTTAGTCGGGTGCCTTTGGCATTCTTGCTTGGTGCTAGCCAAGTGAAAATCTCCTGGGACCAGGACACCGGTTGTTAAATTGTTTCAACTCTAATTTATGTTGGTATGAGACAACAGTCAAGCATCCCCTGTTTATTCTGAGAGTGCCTGCTGCATTTAGCGCGGGTGTTTTGTTTTTTTTTTTTCAAGGGTGTGTGTGCATGTGTGTGTGCATATGTGTGCGCGCAGATTTCGAGGTCTAAAAAGTCAATCACAATTCCCAGTGCAATCACAAGACGTCGTATTAATATTTAAAGAGGTCATCGGAATTGGTTTCAGCTTCACACACACACACTTACACACCCTATACCTGCAACAAGACAGATAAGAAACGCTTGGAAATTTGTAGCAATTTTGTGGCCTGCAATATTTTCCACTTATTTGACGATTTGTTGCAGTTAAGTGGCTCAGCGGCTGAGTGGTTCTTAGCTCAACCCCAAAGTATATACAGATTGTATCTTATGTCCTTTGTCCTTTCTTTATGTCTAGCAATTTGGTTTGGTTTGGTATTTTTATGATATGCAGCAGCAAACATTTTATGACTTCGAATCGTTGCATTTTTAATGCCAGATTGAATACACATTTGCATTTGCTACGTTTGGCTATTTATGCTTTTCCACTTTTTTCTGATTTTACTTTTGTTCAATGACAGCTCTGTGTAATTTTTTTTGTGTTGTCTGCCGAGTGTCTGGACTAAAAGTTCCCCAACTCTCTTGTGTCTGAAAGTGAAAACTTTCGCTTTTGGCGCATTCCTCAAGTTGCGGCTATTCAATTACATTCTGTTGCAATCAATCACACTCAAAGTTCAACAGTTTTTTCTACTCATTTCCACTTGGGAAAACCTTTTGCATTTGTTTTTCATCACTTGAAATAGTGTGTGTGTGTGTGTTGGGTGTGATGAGTGCATTTGCATTTGAACTATAAGTACTTTTGAGTAGTTTTCACATGCAAGTGGAGAAATGGCAGTAAAATGTGTTATAAAAAATAGGGAAAAATAAAAAAAAATATTCCTAAGCATTTTCTGATTAAAATAATGTTTAAAAATATTTGTTGAAACAAATTTTGTAGTAATTCTCTTTTTCTTTAAGAAACTCTTTAAAAAATTTAATTTAAACTTGTTGCAGTTCCGATTTCCCTTTATTATAAAAGTACACAAATTTTCAAGTAGTTGGTTTTAATTTTCTTTAGCAAGAAACAGACAAGTTTCGCATAATTTGTTAAGCCCAGCTCTACTTAATTTGAATGCCAACTTTTAATTCAGCAAACACCAAATGAATAAAATAAAATTATGCCAAAAAAAAAATAAACCAAAGAAAAGCAAAGCAAAACGAATTAACACTTTTGCCAAGCCAAGTTGAAAGCTTTGGAATACCAATGTAGTCTGGTTGTTTGCTCTCAAAGCTCAGGCTCCGTGTAGGAACGAACCCTTACCCTTGGCAACTTTTGATAGCCCGCAGAGTAAGTTTTGGGCGGGGGCGCCCGTAGGGTGCTGCGAATCCGGAACTTCCGTGCCGTGCTCAAGTTATGTGCCGCCGGCAGTGAGCACAAAGTCCAGGCACTCCCGAAGGGTACGGGGATAAAGGAGTAAAAGCGAGCGAGGTTTTGGTTGCAAAAATAAATTTGTATTGTTTTTGTTTATGTTGTGTGTGTGTGTGTTGTTGTTGTTGTTGTTTGCTGCTGCTGCTGCTGGAGCTGCTTTTGTTGTTCTGGCGCGCCAAAGAGCAAACACAGTGAGCGCAAAAACCGCAGCCACTAAATGCATTAAAAGCCAGGCTCCATGAAATGGAGGCGTTGCAAATTGTGGCCTCTCTGTGTGTGTGTGTGTGTCGTTGTTGAGGCGGAGTAAGAGCTGTTTAACGGAGGGCGGTGTGTTGTGTGCTGCGGTAATATTGTAACGGCTTTTGTATGTCTCGCTGCCAAGTTTCGAGTTTTGGCATTGTTTTCCTGCACGGATATCCTTAATGAGTGAAAACTGGGCTAAGGCTTGAGTCTGCAAGCACTTCGGCAACAGCAGCGGCAATCATAATTATGCCCCACCCACCCACACAAACAACAACTTCCTCCTGACAAAAACACACTCGACACTCAACACAACAACGGCGCTCACACTTGAGTTTTTCGCTAAGGTCCTTATTGCAACTCGGACCACATGCGCACATAAATCTTGGATGCGGCCACCTACTGTGTGTTACGCTACTGTGTAATTATCGTTGTGATCACTTTTCAACGTAGTGCGAACAACTTTTGTATTAAAAGTAAACTTATGACAGGCCAAGCACTAAGCAAGACACAGGACACACGATATATATAAACACATTTGCCACTGGCCATTGTCAAATGTAATTTATCATTCAGTCAACGTACTTCGATTGCAGTTTATCATCCATCCTCCCCCGTCGTCGTCGTCGTCATCGTCATCATCATAGCCGCCCACCCCGTCGCTATCATGTCGAGAACTTACTTAACTGGGTCGTCTGTCGGTACTGTAATATTTTTTCTCTCTATCGTCTTTGCACCCCTCACACGAAAGAAAGCAAAAGCAAAAGCTGGGCATTAGGGAGAATAGAAGAACGAACGAACGGAAAATCAGTGCCTGACCTCAGGTTGTTATTTTTCTAGCCAAGCACTTTAAAGCCATTTGAGGGAGGATTGCGAGAGTGGCGGGGTGGTGGTGTTGCAGTTCTCTCTTGGTAAACTAGCAATTAATGTGGATTTGAAGCGTTCTACCTGCAATAATCGGAAATAATTGAACGAAAAAAAATTACAAAAAAATAGAAAAAGAATGAAAGAAGAAGAAGTGCATAGTTCATGAAGCTCTTTGAAGGATGTTTGTACGTGTAACTTGTAACATTTTAATTGTTGTTTATGTAGCTGCAGGCTAAAACAACAACAGGGGCTGCTGGCCAAGAAGACAACTCTGTTTGGAGTTGGAGTATTTCAATCGCAACCACAGGAATCACTGGGGCTAATTTCGATTTGCGGTTGATTGTAAATGACATAATGTTAATGACATTAGTTTCCAATTAACTGAGGCCAATTATGCGGTATTGCAGCGTCTAATCAAATGCATTTGAAGTTGAAATGCGTTCTTTGAATGACAAGAAAATTGAGTTCCGACAGAAGATAGGAGTTGTTATAATATTTAGCACAAACAAAAGTATTCTCGATTAAAAATATATAAATATATTAGTTTTAACAAAAAATTAAGGATCTTCACATACTTTTAAGTTAAAACACAACAAATCAGCTAACTAATATTTTTAAAAAATATTACAGTCATAAAAAATATAATATCTTAATTATTTTTCATTATTAGAAGCAAGTTTATATGATTTTATTTTTATATTTAGTTATTTGAGCAAAGGCTACAAAAAAATGCATTGGCATTTAACGGTTATTTCAGCGCGCATTTATTTCAAAAATTCCACTCGTTACTTTAACCCCAATTTTCCAAACATTCTCTCAGTCTCTGAGCAGCAATTTCTCTAACTCTCACTCTCTCTCTCTCTTACATCGCAATGTGTAAGCGCCAGGAGCGCCGGAATTTGTACAACTCCGAATAAATTGAAGAAACTCTCTGCATTTAGTGCGCCGACTCAACATTAACCGGCAGAATTCAGCAACAAATGTTGTTTATGCTACGAAGTTGATAATAAACAAAACCGAAACGTGACTTAAAGCAGTAAAATCTATGATAAGAAATTGGATATTAATTGTTATTCAAAAATTTTCAGATATCAAGATCAAGAAGCTACAACAAACCTACACAAAGTCATTATTTATATATTATGTATAAAGTAAACATTATTTTTCTTACAAGAAAAGTTACTTAATTCAAGCACACTATTTACTTAAGAACTTGACCAGCTTTAGATGTAGTAGAGGTTCAGAGGCAACCGAACAGCTGATTTGTTAGCCTGCAGGAATTTTGCTCGCACTCCGAATTTTGTAATACACACGAAGCTGTCCCGAAACGAAGTTACGAGCTCGCAAATCCACGATGTGTGTGACAAAACTCACCACTTTTATGGGTTGTGGGTGTTTCAACGGATGGGTGGGGCGTTATGGCATGGCATAGCTGTAAACTGTTGGTTCGTTTGGCGTTCAGTTGAGTTTTGGTTACTGCCGCCAACGGTTAACGGTTTTAAGCGAGCTACGCATCACGGCATTGCCACACTGCCACTTGCCACAGTCGCAGTTACAGCGGCACATCGAAAATAATCACAAAAAAAAATAATTGAAACATAAACAAACAGTTTTTTGGGCAAAGCAAAGAAAGCTTTTTGTTGGGCAACGCGGTTCGCGGAGAAGTGTTGCAAGCGCCAAGTTGCACACATTGTGTGTTGATTTTAATTATTTAATTGCGAGGCGTCGCGAAACATGCGAAACTCAAGTGGCCATCAGGTGGTGGTGGCAGGAACCGCAGCGACGATGATGCGCCGCAAGATTTTGGTGGCAAACGGAAACGCAAAAGCAAACGGAAGCGGAAGCATTTAAGCAAAGTGCCAGCTTTCAGTCCACACCCCCCTCCGCACTCTACCCGGCAAAGCACACACACTATGTGTGTGCTCTTGTGGTGTGTTTGTGTGTGCAAGAAATGAAATTGTGAAGCCGGTTGGGCCAAGCCAAAGTTGCAGCTGAAACTTGCAATAAAAATTGAATAAGAATACTTAAAAAAATAAATAAAATCAAATAAAATTGAAGTAAAACGTAAGAAAGAAGAAAAAACCTCACTGCAGCTGCACATCCTTACGATCCTTTTGTGCCTGTGTCTATGTGCCCGTGTGTGTGTGTGTGTGTTTGAGTGTGTTGTGAGTGTGGCTAGCAAATAAATGCTTTTGCAACGCTTTTTTTGAAGCCATTTTATCTCAAGTCGAAAGTACTGTAAAAAATTCGTAAAATGGATTTACGTTTCGTATTCATCGTTTTCCTGCTGAAGTGGACCTATGCACAAGGTAAGAAGACCCATGTTTTGAGTCCATCTATATTATACACCTATGTATGTGTGTGTGTGTGTGTGAGTGTCTGTGTTTGTATTTGCTTGGGCATGCTGTTTGTGCAACTGCTGATGCTGCCGTGCATTTGTTCAAGTGCCCCTGTGCTGCAATTGCATAGAAAATGCTGCCTCAGAGCTCAACGAATGAATGTATATATTTATTATACTTACACATATGTTTATACATATACTCGAAATACTGTGTGGCACAGTAATGAGGTGCATTTAGCTGAGGTAACAGAGCGACTGCAGTCGACTGGCCCCCCGCTTATCGTCGTTTTTTTGTGGTAAAAGTTTCTAGTGCACAATTCTCACAATATCACAATATGCAACTTTTGAATACAAATGCCAGTGGTATTTTCTGTTTATTATTTTTATTGATGTTGGATTGTGAATGGCGAAAGGTGTTGCCGCCAAGTACCAACAGTCGAATGTGTTCTCAAGTATTTTTGTATCAAAATTGTGTTTCTATTGAGATTTATTTACGCTGCTTTCTTAACTTCAACGAAACTTATTTAATCAAATGATGGAAAACTGTTAAAAAAAGTTTAAAAATACAATTTTACTAAAAGAACTTTACTAATTATCTTTCTTATTCGACGGTTTTGTGGCAAGTTATGAATTAATGTATCGATTAGCTGCCGTCTATTTAGAAAATATATCTGCAAGTTAAGTTTCATTTAACATTCATTTACTTGCTCGCTCAAATAAACTTATTTGCTTGGATTTCATACGAAAAACTTTTGCCAGCCACAAAACAATTTCCGCACTCAGTTTTCCGATGTTTTCCACTCCGCCCCTCAAAGTCGCTGCCTAACAACTCAAACAAATTAGGCAAAAAAAAAGGGCAAAAGCAATACGAAACAAGAAACAAGCAACCAGCCATAGTTAGCTTTTGGAGCCAGAGGGCAAACCAAATTATGAATGAGTTTCTTGTTGCTTTCGGATCTTTTATACAGTATAGAATGTGTTTTTGTGTTGTTGTTTTTGGCTGTTGCATAAAATATGCGCATTTAATAAGCTCTACGCTTCCCGGACTAGCAATGAGAGGAGCATGTAAATATGACCCTGCCAAATGAAGTGAACCGAATTGAATCCAAACTGAATCCAAATGGGCATGCAACGGAAACGAAGCGACATTAAACAAAAGCGTTTTACCGCACATTGTTGCAATTGCAACCCAGATTTTAATACCCTAACTTAAATCAGTGTTCATTAATTAAGGTTTTATGGCAATAAAGTAAACTATTTTTTTTTTCAGTTTTTCTTTTATAACATTTTTAACTTAAATTATTTTATTATAGTTTTAAAACTCATACCCTTACTATCTACAGAGTATTTGCAAGTCGATTGATAGCATTCTTTGCTTGTTTTCCTTTATTATGTTGTAGTTTCATGCATGTAAACGTATTCAATTGAATAATATCCTGTCATTTTGTTGGGGCAGCTTCCTTTTCAGCTTGTTTGGCATGTCAAAATTTTTATCAGCACCACACGAAAAATTCGCCATGGAGCAGTAAATAAATAAATCCCAGTTAAAAAATAAACAACAACAACAACAGCAGACACACACAGCACTATGGTCCAGCCGACCACTTTTTTTGGCCAAAATTAATAACTCGCGAACGAAGCAAGATATTTTGATTTGGTTTTTTGCATTCGATAAATATAATCAGTAGGAAGTTTATTTACAAGAAATATGGGTATCAAAAAAAAAAATTTCAAATTCAAAATTTTCTATATGTTTTTAAGCATATTTCGCTGCGTATTCCAGTTCCATGCTCCATTGCAATCCAAAATTATCATCATCATCATCATATTCAATCGACTCGTACGCTTCTAATGGGGTACCTGCGCTCGTTACGAAGTCCAAAACTTCCCTCCACTCCAAAATATCCCACAGGAAAAACAGTGCTTTCGATAATATCGCATGAATGGACCAAAATCTTGTGCGCTGTTGCAGTCATTGGTAACCATGGATATCTATCAATTATGAACTCTGCAGTTTTAAAACAGAATTTTTTAAATCTTTCAACATTTATTGGCAACTGGCATGAGAGACATATCAGCACAGTTCTTAAGTTGCTTATTAGCTGCTCGTCAATGTCAGTTATATTTTAAAATATTTTTGGTTCACTGAAAGCACGCGGGTTTTCGGGACGTTTACACATGTTTCTACATTTAGCCAATCTATATAATTTCGTCTAAAATCCTGTTCATGTGACTTGCACTTCCTCCATTTATCCGACAAACGGTAACAAAATTTCCTTGAAGCATCTGTCACAGATTTAGTCATTTTATTTGAAATGTCGCCACAAAGTTGTGATTTAATAAATCTGACCACGGCATTTTCCTTGGATGCTTTTGCGTTCTCTGACCTCCACAAAACAAACAACTCTGCATTGCTGAATTTGAGGTTATGATCTATTAATGCAAATTAAAAGAGAACCAAGTGAAACCAAGTCAATTTGAAACATGCATTAGAACAGGAATTTGTTAATCTACTACACGCAATTTGTCGCTAGGCCGGAATAGGTCGGAATCGTTTTATATACCTTTTTAAAAATTGGATTTAATCACAAATCGACACATCTAAGACGACACGCTTTAACATAAAATTACGAAGACACCACAGCTACTACAAGCAAGACACATTACAAAGTACGAAGTACAAACCCCAACGAAAAGATTGCATAGCTAAACTTGGTTTTAAACAGTTTTTTTTATCACTTTCAAGATGTTTAGAATCGTTATTAAATTTGCACACTTCAAAACACGTGCTTTCACAAAAACTACCGCCAGGTTTAACAGCTGATTTCGCGAAAGTGGCGCCATCTACGGGAATTTCTGGTACGCAGATGTGTTGGTCACTCTTTTTCTAATCTAGAATGATCTAAAGTATTTTATTTCTTTAACTTTTAAAAAATAGGTTTTGGCCAAAAAAAGTGGTCGGCTGGACCATAGTGCACAGATGCAAAGGCTTGCGCTTGAAAGTATGCAATAAATTGTTGTTTGGGGCGAGCATTGGCAAATTTATTGGCATTTTAGTGGCGGCAACTCGCACGGCTATAACATCAAATAAAACAAATTAAATACTCTTCCTATGCCCTTTTTTGTGAGAAACTTTTTTTTTATACATATTTTTTGTATTGAATTATTTTGTTGTGCAGCAAAAGTTTGTTTTTGGTTTGCGCTCGCATTTTCTTTTGCCTAATTTATAAATTATTCATTTGCCATTGGGCCAATTATCATTTACATTGCATGCTAAACTAAGTTTCACTCGGTTCACTGTTGTCTTTTGGCAAGTTGCGGCCCTCGTAAAAAGTAGGCAACGCCAAAAGCAAAATAAACACGCATACGCCCGGTTGGCACTGGCAAAATTAATTTCCATGCGAGAGTGTGTGCGTGTATGTGGTTGTGTGTGTGTGTGTATTTCTCTTTTTGTGTATTTATGTTTGTTGTTGGTGTTGCCGTCTTGTGGCTTGCGGCCGAAAGCGATGGGCATAAATTTATTTGGCAAAAAACTTTCGCCAGACCGGAATATTAATGAGCATTTAACCTAAATTGTTGCCTTTGATAAGTGGCATGAAATGTTGCCGTTACCTCCCAACCGCTGCTGTTTCGGTATCAATGTGCCACAGACAGTTATCTTCGGGCCTCGTCCTAAGCATGTATGTGTGTGTGTGCCCTGCGTTGCGTTAAATTACTTTAAAAAAAGGGTTAAGATTATTTGATATGGTTACGCCTTTAAGACTTGGTTGGCCAACAAAAGCAACAAAAAAAGGGCTTAGATCCGCAAATAAAGGCAACTAACTTGCCTTCTTTGTTATCGCTTTTGGGGTTTAATACTTCCATAATATGGCCTTAAAAGTATTTTTTGCCCTTTTGTCTTCTAATTAATTGTTACGAAATTTGCAAATTTCATTTTTTTTTTTTTTGTGAATTATATTGAAAAAGGTATTTGAGCGTCAAATGAGTTTGCACAAAGTGAAAAATAAATTGTTAGATTATTGATTTTGCTAAGTGGAAACAAATTCAAAAATGTTCACCAAAGTAGGACATTCTACAACTCTGCATGGAAATTAAAGTCTTATGAGCTTAAGTTTAGTTGCAATTCTAACAAATCGCATAAAGGACTATGCAACAGTGAAGTCAATTAAAATTGAGCCATTTAATGCAGTCGAATTGAAATCTTCTTAAACTGAAGTCTTAGTTAAGGCTGCACAATGTGATTTTAATCCAAATTGAAAACTGCCAGTTGCATGCAAGCTGATGGCATTTCCAGATTTAGAGAAATGCGCAAATTTTAATTAATTTCTGCATCAATTGGATATGCCTGTCATAATACAAATAGTATAAATATTTCAAGGCAAACAAACATGCACACATAGTTAACATTTATGTCCATGCACATGTCCTTAAACAAACAAATCATTAGGGATAGACACATTTCGATATATTTACCTTGTGTGTGTGTGTGTGTTATACACAACAAACAATGAAACATGCTGCAAAAGGATATGCAGGACTCGGAACTCAATTATGCTGATGTCTTTCAGCGCCAGAAATAATGGCAATATTTTGATTAAGTTAATTAAGTGATTTCTCATTTTTACAACATGTACAACAAGGACAACAAGAACGACGACGACAATGCCTATCAACGGCAATTCGTGTTCCTGTAGCGCTAATCATAGCCCAGCTTGACATGATTACCCGCTGTGAGCCTTTGTGCCACATGAATACATATTTCATGCCATTATGCGCAAAACTAGGCCAACAACAAAACAACAAGAAGATATAGAAAAAGACGAAGAAGAGACTAATTAATTGGGCTAGTTAATTTTTGTGAAGCATCTGCTAAGACTCTCTGCTCGAGCCATCAAAACTTTAAAGTGCCACTAAAGCATAAGCATAAAAACCTCAACTGAAATAAAAACAAATAAAATTGTTATAAATGGCAAACTCGATTGGTTAATACTCTTTGGATTTGGGTTAAGCTCCGAACAGCTGAAATTTGCAGCGATGTAGCAATTGGGTTAAATCTGTTGTAAATATTTTATAAGCCCATTTAAACAGGTTCTAGCGAAAGACAACGTCAGACTCCGACACAAACAAGTGTTGAGCATATTTTTTTTATGACAAGTTTTGTTGTTGTTGTTAATGTTGTGGCGAGCCTGGCGCCGCGGCAATCATAAAGCATTGAATGACTGAGTCGCGACAACCGACGATGGGCCACACCGACCGTATTGTCCGTGAGCGGCGGCGTGTCCGTGTTAAGAATGTCGAGCGGCCGTTGTCTGGTGGCAAAAAAAAAAATAATTCACCGTTGCTGCTGTCATCGTCTGGGAAGCTCAGTTGATTCGCTTGGCACTTGTTGGCATTTTTTTTTTTAAATGTTTACCCTTTCGTAGCCTAGAGTCTCGCGTAACCGTCAACGCCCACAACGCAGCGGCCGAGTGTCATTGACATTTTAATGTGCTAATGAAGATGCGGGGCCAAAAGCAAAGTGCACGCAATAAAAAGCTGACGAAGCAAAAGAGTAAGATGAAGCGAACGTAAAATTATAAAATTTGTTATAAAAATATCAACTTCATCGTCCTTCTTTGACTTGCTTTCTTTTTCCATAATGGCGGAGTGCGGTTTTTAATTTTTATATGAACTTTGTATACTGTTTGGTACTCAAAGAGTTGCGGTGTTTATGAGCTGTTATGATTTTATTTAACATCTACATTTTTGTAGCCATTTTTGCGTGGCGCTTCGTCGCCTCTTTCGCTTCGCGTTTCGCTTGCAGTCAATTATGTCAAAGTTGTCAATTCAGGATGAAAATTGCAGTTCTTTAGTGTAAGCAGCTTTCACAAGCAGCTGAGTGCACTAAAAAAATAAGTACACAAACATATATATAAACAAATGTTGAATGTAGGTTATGATTTTATGAGCGAAATATGTGCTTGAAGCTACAAAAATGGCAGTTAAGGACTTGGCATTTCAGTATAAAAAAAACTGTTGTTTGCTTTACCTTTTTATAAAAGCAAATTGCAAGCAGTAATAAACAAGTAAGAAGGCTCTAGTCGACTAGAAGATACCCTCGACCCAGTTGCTATAAATATTTTACTCGTTGCGCCTTAAAAGTATGCTAAGCTAATAAAAAATAATAATCTTTGTAGACAAAACTTAAAACAGACTTATCGGTTCGATTCGATATCTCCGGTTTTTCTTAACTGATTTGGACGAAATTTTGAGAAAACTACCCATTTTCTCAACCCTCATTTGTTCATTTTCCAAATTCGATTTTTTTGTAATCGATTTTATGTGTATATCGGAAGCCACAATAGTTATCGATAGTTTGAAACTTGTTCTGCTCATGGTATAGGAGAACTTATATTCAAAATCTGAAGTCTACCCGTTTTATGGGTTCAGGGTATAAAAATAAATATAATTAATGACAATTTAACAAATGCTTTATATACTTATTTATTTTCTTTTTAACATTTGACAATATTTTATCTGTAGTAATAAAAAAAATAAATTGACTCTTGTCTCCAGTTTCGTCTGTTTTAAATACACGCAAGTATCGATTACCATAATTTACTTCAGCATCTTCATATTTGCCGCACAATCTGTGGCTTTGCCCTGACTTTAACTGTGCGCTTTATTTTCCACTTATTCCACTTGCCCAGTCAGCATGCGACAACAAACAATGCCAAGGCACTTAAATTTTAAACGCCAAGACGCCAAAACCATTTTGTTAACCCTTTGCTTATATTTATACCGAGCACACAATGTATATACAATTTATATTTTTATGACTTAACGCCAACGAGTCATAATTTTTGCCAACTCATTGCCTTTTGAGCCAAACACACACAGCACCATTAAAAAAAAATCTCGGCCAGGCCAGAAAAGCGTGCAACAGCCAATTGTTGCTCAGAATAAAGCAGAAAGGAAGACTCCTAGTTATAACTTTTTGTGCTGTGCTCAGCTGTTGCGCTGAGCAGCTTGAATAATTTATCAATGTCAGCAAGGCGATGATGAACGCGCGTCTCGAAATTTCAGGACAGGCAGACAGACTGTCAACCAGTTCCAGCAAATCGATAGGCCTGAACTTGTTGGACAATTTCTGACCAACAAATGAAAAGAAATGCCAAAGAAAAATAAAGAAAAGAAAAGAAAAGAATAAAGGCCACAAAACTTGAAGCTTTTTAACAAGCAAATCAAAAGAAATGTGAACCCAACGGACAACGGACGTGCAACCTATGAATGGTCCAAAGCCGTATCGTTCCCTCCTCCTGGCGTTAAGGACATGCCTGACCATCAATGCTAAGCATTATATTTGTTGGACTCACCTTTTCTTTCTACTTGTCAGACTTTTCGCTTTTGTGTCGCTTTGGACATTTTATATTTATTAAAAAAAAAAAAATGCGTTGGTATCCTTGTAATAGGCATCCGGTCATAAAAAACGAAAACGAAAAAAAAACACGTGAATTGTGGCTCTTAGCAGCAAATCCAATTGGGCATAAATCGGCTTTTGTCGTCGTGCCCAAACACATGAGCCACACGCAGCATAAAAAAGGACCTGGCTGTGCCAATTTTAGTGGCATTCTCCTTAGCCAGGGCTTTGGGCATTGGCTTTATTTTATGTACAATTTAAGCATAATGCGCTTATTGACTTAATCACAAATGTTGTTTGGCCATCAATGCTAATGCGGATAGGTTCCCTTTTTGCAAAAGGGACCTCGTTACCAATGGATAATTGGCAAAGTGCTTCAGTTTTTGGTTTCAGTTTTTTTTTTTCGTTTTGTGCATTTTTAAAAGATGCACGGCAAATTGCATTGCGGCTGTCATCAGCAGCTGGCATTCCTCCTCCCCCGCCACAGCCAGCCAGTTGCTTGTTATTCCGGGCAACAATTCAACAGACCGCCTTTAGCTATTTTTTCAAGGATGTTTACAAATTTACAACACGAAAGTGAATTTTCTTTCAATTTTGTTGCGCTGCCTGTTTTGTCAGAAGCAGCAACAAGGACTTCTTGCCTTGAGTCCTGTCGCATCGTTTCGAGTCCTGTCGAGACAGCGTCTGGCTGTGGGTCTTCTTCATCTTCTTCGTTTTCATCGTGCCTGCAAGCCAGGATGCGCGCCTAAGTAGTTTTTGTATAATTGCACTCGTCATTGTCGTCCTTGTCGACATCCTTGTCGTCACTGATTCCCCAATGCCCCCCCTAAGCCGCTAAGGCACAACAACAACAACAACAACAGCAATTAAGGAATGTTAACAAGCGCACTTTTCAACTTTGCTCGCGGCTGTTGCACTTCAAAGGTGTGCATGCCACACCCCTTTAAACGCCGACTCAATCCCCACAAACCCCAAGACTTTTCTGATTGCGACTGATTTGAATGGCAAAAACTATACTCAGTACGTTTCTTTTTTATCAGCGGTTAGTTTGGGCATTGTTATAAGAATAAGGTAGAAAAAAGTTGGAATTAAAAATAAAAGTTAATCAGTTTAATTTGTTGTCAGAAATTTGAGTTTTCCTTATTAGAGACTTTCCTCTCTGTTCTAGGGTAACAAAATAGTCTTGCCAACATCAAAAGTACTTGACATACTTGAAGTATCTCAGAGATACATTCAAGCCTTAATTAAGAGTGGATTGAGCTGCACACACTTAAAAATCAATTTGTTGTTTAGAGTGTAGGCAGATGTAGATGCTATGCATGTGTAATTAAACAAATCTGAATATAATTGAAACTTTCCCTATCCCAGACATAAACACAAACAACACAGATTCCCGTACTATTTCGTTGCTAAACTATGCAAGTTGTTGTTTAGCCGAAAAATTCCCATGTTGACAATTAAGTTAGCAACAAAACAAAACAAAACAAAGCACAGACACAAACAATAACAACAACAACAACAACTATAAAAGCAAAACGCGTTAACGGCACGCAACCCTTGCAACAAAAGAGAGGGTGCTGCTGGTGTGGACAGGACATTACAGGACAGTAGCCGTTGACAACCATTCAAAAGCAACCCGTCCCAACCCACACACACACACAGACATTTAAAAACTGGTATCAGGTTTCGTTTTGCTGGTTACAACAACCCTAATTTACTTTTAATAACTTCATAGGCGAAAGCTTAGGCGTTGTGTGGGGATGCCTTAAAAGTGTCCTTTATTTCATTTTTTTTTGTGTTCATGTGAACTAAATACATAAAGCGTTAATTTCGATTTTGTTTAACGAGGGTTAAATGTGCGACTGCCCCCCGCCACCCGGCTTAGAGGCAACTGTGCGTATACGCGATATCGATAACGATAATTACACATGCAGACGATATCTGAAGCGCTCAGGTGAGAAATTCAATTTGCAAGGTAGACACCTCGCCTCACCCCAACCCACACCCCTCTTCTACAACTGAAGCGCGCGCGTGTCTAAGTGTGTGTGTATGTGTGTGTGTGTTGAGCAAAGCTAAATTGAAGACTTTTTGTTTGTTTTTTCTTCTATTGCAACCCCAAAAATGTTGAAAAAGATTGGGCAGTGTATCAAGTACTGCGGCTGCATGACTGAGTGACTTTATGTCATGCCATGCGATTTTGTGCACACACACACAAGATGGTAACTGATGCAGCATGACAGGAGTAGGAGGAGTAGGGGGAGTAGAACAGGAACGGGGAGGCAGCAAGGATAGCTGAAGGCATATGACAAGCTCAAGTGTGTAGCAGTCGCATTCAATGCTGACGCACGTCATGAAGAGCAATGCGAGAAATCGAAAAGACATACACAGAAAAACAAGCACGAGTGTGTGCAGAAATGCACTGAAAAAAACTTATGGTCGTTTGGCATTTTGCCTACAATTAACTAAACTTTTAATAGAAAAAGGTTAAAGAACAGATGAAATATATAAATAATAAAACTTTAAGGGAATTCTTTAGACTTTTTCTTTTTAAAATATTTTTTTGGTATCAAATATTTTTCTATGTATTTCAGAATTGTCAAGAAACAATAGAAACAATACTTCATCGCCATCACTCACTCACTCTTTTAGTATCTCCCCTCTCTGTCTCTTTGTCTGTCTCTTTGTCTGTCACGGTCTTTCTCTGTCTAACTGTGATTTCATGTGAGTTTTGCTTGACGCCTGCTCGAGACCCAAACAGATCCTGACACGGCTGCTTTTGACAGTCGTTTTGCAAACATGTCGAAGCCATTAAGACAATCATGCGTTTTGCCTGCCTCGCCACACACACACACAATTTTTTCCTTTATGAGACGATGAAGAGTGTGATTTTCATCATCGTCTTCTTCTTTTTTTCTGTAGAATTTAGCCTGTTTTATTCTTTGCCAAAGCTTTTTACACATTCGCATAGTACTCACATAACTTCCATTCGTTGTTGTTTCGTTTGGTTTCTTCTGGGCTTTTTTTGTTTTGTTTTTTTCAGACTGTTTTGTTTTTGAAAAATGGCTGTCGCATCACTTCCATTGTATATTTGGAGTGTGTGCTGTGTGTTGTTGTTGTGTCTGTGTGTGTGTGTGTTGAATGTTTGTCACAAAGATTTATGCGTTGCAATTTACACACCGAAAAAGAAAAAAACAAAGCACAGAGACGACACACAACAATAAAAAAATGAAGTAAAGCGTTTGTTTGACGCTTACATTGAGTGGAAGACACTAAAGTGGTTCCCTAACTAGAGAGGTGTTGATAGAATGGGAGATTGGGTGAAATTGTTCTAGGCCCTAAAGTGCTTAGTTACTTGCTACAGAGCTGACCAAATGGATGAATGATACAGTCGTAACTCAACTGGACTAACCTGAAATAAATAATCTATTATAAGCTTTTTATACCCTGAACCCATAAAATGGGTAAAACAGGGTATAATGGTTTTGTGCAAAAGTATGTAACAGGAGGACGCATCTCCGACCCCATAAAGTATATATATACTTGATCAGCATCAATAGCCAAGACGATACGGCCTTGTCTGTCTGTCCTTCCGTCTGTTCGTCTGAATGAACGCGTAGATCTCAGAGACTACAAGAGCTAGAGACTTGAGATTTTGAATATAAGTTCTCCTACACCATGAAATTCAAAAATGGGGATTAGAATAATGAGTAACGATAGAACTTTTCTCAAAATTTCGTCCAAATCGGTTAAGAAACACCGGAGATATCGTAAAGTTAAGTCAGTTTTTAGTTTTGTTTCAAGTGATCATTATTTGAAGCATACTATTAGGGCACAAGAAGTAAAGTATTTATTGCAACTGGGTTCAGGGTATCCTCTCCCGACTTTACTCTATTTAATTGCAGAAAAGCATTTAACAGACCTTAGAGTTGTTAAGCAAAATACCTAATTTAATGCTGGCAAATTACCAATTAAACTTTTTACATTCTCTTACAATTAAACTTTGATAGCATCATAAAACTCAAAAAAAAAAATATTATGTTATGAAATTTTAATGGAATTTCAAATATTAAATTTAAACTTGATTACAATTTATGAATAAGGAAAACTAAAATGAATTTTGAGTGAACATAAAAAAAAAAACAACTATTGACGATGTTTAACGAGTGAAGCAAACTGACAAAGCACCCAAACTCATCCCCTTATCACCGCTCATCCACAAAACCTAAACCTATTGCAGCATAAAAAGTTCAGAGACCATAAAAAATATAGCCCAACAACAACTATTAAGCGTGTTTGAGGGGGGTTGCGTAACAGCACAAGTTAAAAAGTAAACCCAACAAGAAAAAACGGCGAGAACGAAACGAAGGGTAGCATAAAAGGGGGGAGATAGAATGACTATAACGACAGATTGAACCCTTTGCTTTTTAATGCAATTAAGTTTAATTGAAAATTTTCACTCCAAATTATGAGCCGAACGTGTTGTTGTGGGGCACTCCAAAAGGACACACAGGCAGACAAACAGAGAGATAGAGAGCAAAGAGAGACAACACCCCTTCAATCAGGCAGATGGAAATTAACATGCACACCAACACACAGAAGTATATATATATATATATATATAGAGAGAGAAGCGTGTCCTTTTGGTGCTTTGCACGTACTGTGTTACCAGAATGGGTAACAGCAGCAGCAGCAAGGATGAGTGAAAGCAATCAAGCGTCCAAATCACTAGCCAAAAAACCGAAGGCAGCTCAAAGTTTGCTTTGATGCGAGCCGCAGAGCATGAAACAGATGGAGCAAAACAGAGAGAGAGAGCAAAAGAGTCCAGGACTTTATTACAAAACAAACAAGCAGCAGCAAGTCAGGCGTAGTCCAGGACCAGCTCCAGCTTTCCCCTTCACCCAGTTACAACATGCTCACAAGTTTGCCCGCTCGACATTTAACTTATCTTTTATCTTGATTGCTGTTGACGATGACAAGGATAATGATGATGATGGGCTGTCTCTCTCTCTCTCTCTCTCTCTCTCTCTCTCTCTCTCTCTCTCTCTCTCTACAACAGCGATGTCCTGTGATTTTAGTTTACCTGCCTGCCTGCTGTCAGTATATCTGTTTATACAAGCGAATGCCGCTTGATTTTAATTGGCATTTGACACAGCTGCTTGACACGAACAAATCTGACCTAGAGGCGATGCTGTAGATGGGCGGGATTTTTGGCTGCTTAATGAGGCATCACACAGCCCCTGGAATTTCAAATGTGCCGATGAGCAAATACAAAAAATATCGTATGGCAACTTTGCCCCAGCTACAATAACATTTTACGCTTCACAAACTTTTGTTATGCCAAAATACAAGCTGCGACTACGTCATACCCTGTTAGTTAAAGAAAAATGCATATGGCAAAAGAAAAACAATATTTACCTTTGCTTAGAAAATCAGCCCCAACCTGATATGTCAATTCCATCTATATCAAATACTCTTTGCCTTTTCTCAATGCTAACTGACACACACAAACACAGATACTTACACCTAGATAGATTCTTGCATGTATTTTGAGGATTTTGTCATTGAATGCGCTCTGCCGGAAAATTCAATGTGAAAAGTTTGCAATTGACAAAAAGTATATAACATGTGTAAGTGTGTGTACGTTGCTAAAAGTTCTTGTTGTTGCTGTAGGGTGGTACGCTAAGCTTGCGTCAAGGCTGCAACTTTTGGCCAGAGCCAAGACCAATTGCATGTGTATCTATGCTAGAACGTTACGTATTCGACATGTGGGTCTAGGTGTCTTTTATTTTTTTTCTTGTTGTTGCAGAGAAATGTGGTATGTACATTCGAAGGTGGCTTGCGACAATGTGGAGCAGCACATCTGCCTCAACTGACTGACTGACTCAGTGGGACAGACGAGCCCCTTTCCCTTCGACCAGCCAGCTGCTGCATACACACATCTCTAAAAGTATTTGCACATTTGGGGCCGGCCTGGTGGGGGCCATTGCATTTGGCATTGTAATGCATTTAGTGGGAGCTACAGCAACAGCTCTGAGAGTGAGCCAAAGTTTAAACAGGGCTGTTGAGGGGTTGTGGGTGTTGCACTTTGAAGTGTGTCAATGCAGATGTGGTTGTGTGTGTGTGTGTGTGTGTGTGTGAGTGTTCAGTCTCTTGTGTGTTTTGAATTATTTATATTATTTGCACTTTATATGCAGGCAAGTCGCAGGCAGACAATTTAGCTTGGAAAATGTTTTTCCAGCTGCAGAAAAAACATTTGCAAGTGACATTGAGTTTGATGCCAAATGCAACGCTCGCTTGCTCTTTGCATTTATTGCATTTCGCAATTTAACCACAACAAAATCCTGACTCTTGACATGTTTACAATACAAATGAAGGTTTGGGAGTTTTTTCACCTCTACAATTAGAAAAGAGTGTCAAAAAAAAAAAAAAAAAAACACACACACTTAGACACACCCCAAAGTGTCAAGAGCATGCCCAAAAAAAAAAAAAAAAACTGCAATTCATTCCTCAAAAGTTGTGAGTCATTGTTAAACTGTGCCCCGCCCAATACGCAACCCTTGCCAGTTTACAGCTAGAGAAAAAAGAAAAAAAATGTATTTGGTCTAAACGGTAAAATTTATAGCCACAGTTTTCTCGTTGTTGTCGCTTGTGCGTCGTTATGAATCATAACTAAAAAAAGAAAAAACAAAAACCATTTCAACAATATCGCCGGAAACAATTTGCTGCACACGAAGCATTCACAAACTTTAATTTGACTCATTTGGGCTGAAAGCAAAAGAAACTTCAAATTATAACCAAATTTCTGACGAAATCGAGTTGACTTAACAAAGGCGACAATGCAATTATTTGTTGTCCTAGTATTTGGACTTTGTTGGGTGGTTGAAATCTCATATCAAATATATTATATAAGGTGGATTTTATATTTAAATTTAAAGCAGAATGTAAAATTAAACGGCTTCGTTTTCGCAATTTTTAATATCAACACATATTCTGGTAGAAGTTTTCTTCACTTATATTCAATTTGCAACTCGTACATTCACTTAAAGTACCTACAAGTTTATTTAATTTTCAACCTGGCTGAAATTACACAACACACACTCGTATATCTTGCCAAATTGTACTGAAGTTTTTGGCCCAGAAAATTACTTTCGGCCGCCTACTACTAGATAAATTTGCTTAGCAGCAGCAGCTGTAGCAACAGCAGCTGTTGTTGCAAGCACATAAATTATGGCACAGAAATTTAATTATCGCATTGGACGGACGTGCAGCAACTACTTTCGACTACGCCGACAAAACACAGTTTTCGTTCGTGAACAGCCCAAAAGTATGCTACTAAAACAATTAGCAGCGCCCTAATTAAAACAACAGTCGAAAGAGGCAGCCCGAGCCGAGTGCCTGCAGGCGCCCTTCAGTCCCTTTGATTGATGATGTAAGAGAGCCAAACAAAATGCCTTTAAGAATGTGCAGCACATGAGTCGAACGAACAACGACGCGTTGAAGTCGCTCAGTTGTTGGCTTTGTTTAGCTCTCCGCCAGCCGCCAGGGAAACAAAGCAAGCATGCAAATGTGTGTTATTACACACAAACACACATGGATAGCAAAAAAAAAAACATGTGCATGTAAAAAAAAAGAAAGGAAAATGTTTAAGGAAATTGCCGCAAATATTTTGCTTGTTAAGTGAAACCCAGTTTGGAAAACAGTTTTTACCCAGAGACCAAATACGAAAAAGAAAGGAAACTGCACTCTGCAATTCTCTTCAGGCATTTCGCCACTCATACTCGAACGTCTTCGTCTTCGTCTTCGAGTCGACATTTTGAACAACTTGAACGTCTTGCTTCGTCCTGTTTCTTTTGGGTTATTTGCTAGTCCTTTTTGGTCGCTCGCTCGCTTGCTTGCCTGGCAGTTTTGCATTTTGCATAAGCGCTCCGAAATGCCTTTGTCGTTTTAGCAATTTATGCAAATTTCGTGCATTTACCCAGCATTTTCTAACATTCTTTGTATGCCTTTGCCAACATAGTACAACATATACGATATAAACCACAACAACCTACTGCTATATAATGATATAGCCACTATATGCATAACTGCATGCAATAAACATATAAACTATTATATAGGCTAAGACTGGCATGCAATTAAAACTAAATTAGTAGGCCTCTGGGGCTATGGGCAGGGCGAGTTTTCCCCGAATGTAGTTTTCAGTTTGCTAATTGAATTATTTAGTTGCGAATCGTTTGATTAAATGCACACGCAAAGTTTTCTTCAACATCAACAACAACAACATTAAGGACGATAAATAACAACAACAACTTTGGCAAACAGCCAAATCAAGCCTCATGAAAAACTCAAAGGGTTCGTGGCATTGTTTGACCTTAGATGCCCTACAGCTGAATGACAATAAATAAATTAAATTGTTGGATAAAAGAAAATATTGATTAAGCAATTTTTTGGGTATTAAAATTAGCACTAAAATAGGCAGATCAAAGAATAATTTTAGATATTTTATAATAATTTTAACATGTTAAAAAAAATATATTTTTAAACATATTTAAATATTTTAAAACTTAATAAAACAATTTGTATAATTTTTTCAAATATTTTAAAAAATATTAAAAACTTTATTAAAAAAAACAAAAACAATGTAAAAATAAGGTAAATTTTAAATACTAGATTGAACATTTAAAAAAAGAGTTAAAATATTTTATTTTTGTAATTTTAAAAATTATCCAATTCAAAAATAATTTACAAATTCAATTAAATTTTTTTAATTGTCTAAGCGAATTTTTTTATTTGGAGATTTTCATTATTCGATTTTAAAATTGAAGATATGCATTTCTGACTCAGCGTCCAACACACCCGTTACGCTCGCAAGCACGAAGGGTGCAACAAAAGCTCTGAACTTTGCTTACAGACCAGTCAGCCAACTCCTTCTCCCCCCCTCCCCCACAAAACCCATAGTTTTTGTCATTTATTAAAAACAACCTTTTTTAGGTGTTGAACATAACCGCAGGGCATCAGCCACAACCGCAACCCAGAAGCCAGTCTCGTTTCGTTTCGTTTCGTTTCTTGGTGCTTGCCTGGTCAGCAAAGATATGTAAACAACAAACACCAAACAACAACAAACGACAAAAAAAACACCACGGTCCAGCAACTTTTTGGTCTGCAGACCAACCAAAAAAAAAAACAAGTTCCACCCACATGCGACATTTAACCCTCAAAATGTGCACATTGAACACATTTTGACTCGAACTTCAGTTTCATTTGTTTGAATTATTTTTTTTTTTTTTTGTATGTTGCTTTTGTTTTGTTTGCGTGTTGATTTTTAGCCCGGCCATAACTACCAACCCCATCTCCCCAAATGCTCCCCGCATCAGTTGGCACTTCAGAGTTTTTTTCTCATTGCTGGAATAACATTGACATGCGTCTTGCTTGGCCTGTGAACCCGACGAATGCGAAACCCTCCGGCAAGCCGGCAAAACATGCAACACGTCTCATTCCACACTCCTTCCTCTTTCCATTTTTCAGCTAACAACAACAACAACAACAACAAGAAGAAGAGCGATTTCGATTCGGATTCGAGTTTCTCCCCCAATCTCAATTCGATTTACAGCTCGACTTTGTGCAACGTCTGTTGCATGACATGCAACTTTTGCCTCCAGCTGTAAAGTTGTTATTGCTATTGTTGTTGTCATGTTTGCAATCATCAGCAACAACAACAACAACAACAACAGCTGTGCTTTTTCCTTATTCAATAACGTTTCAATATTCCAACATTTACTGACATATCAATTTTAAAACGTTTTCGTATCTATATAAATATAGAATATATAGATTTATGCTGCGATATAAATAAAACTTATTTTCCATTGTCGCCGAAGTTGCGTGTTTCTGTTGTGTGTGTGTTGGTGTGCGTGCGTGCTCAAGTGGGTGTGTCTGACAGCAAATTGTTTATATATAGTAAATATGACATGAAAATTGAAATTTATGTATTTGTTACTGACAGATTTCTTATGGCCAAACAAACGTTGTTTGTGTTTTGCCACACACACACACACAAACTTTGTGGCAAAGTCAAAAGTGTTGAATGCTGATTAAGGATTAGAAGCAACAACTTGACATAAACTGTAGCACTTTTCAGCTTACAAGGAGGAAATACTTATTTATGCTTTGATTTTTCTAACTTAATTCTCTTTAAATCTTTAGGATGGCAAGTTTTCAACTGCTTTTGCAATAATCTTCTCAATGTTGTAGCACAAATAAATTCTTTATTTCGAGGCAATGCAAACTGCATTCGGAATGCACATAAACTATGCTAATCCTTTGCTTATCTCGGCTATCTGGGGTCAACCTGTGCACAGGTCTTTGCCTTCCTTTTACCCACACCACTTTTAACTCCATTTGCCTACAGTTAATTTAGCCGTTTTTCGTATTATGCAAAAACAAAAAACTACTTAACTGCTAAGCTGCGATGCGGTCCTTTGCCGCATATGCAAATTCACACAAATTAATTCCAAACTGAACCTTTGAACACACCCAACATTAATACTTACGACTACAACCCCCACCTTCACCAGCAAACCCTTGGCGCATTGCGACAGTTGAGTTGCAACGCTGCAACTTCATTTGCAACGTCAACGGCAATGCGCGCATTAACATTGTTTTCATTTGCCAGCGAGCTCGTTTTAACATTTGCCAAACCGCTGACGACTCTCTCGGCCGTCGACTGTCGACTGGGTAGAATGTCAACTGACGCAGCGGAAAAAGGAAACTCACCTACTCAACACACCACCCCTCGCTCCCTGTGCAATTTGTATAAAAAGGCGCTTCAAACCTCTTGCTCATTGCTCATTCTTCATCTTTCTCACACTCTGTTTCTCTTTCTCTCGCTGTCTGTTTTTCAGGTTCACATCCGCCGCGAATAGTGGAACATCCCATAGATACGACAGTGCCACGACACGAGCCAGCAACGCTTAATTGCAAGGCGGAGGGTTCTCCAACGCCCACAATTCAATGGTATAAGGATGGTGTGCCATTAAAAATACTGCCAGGATCACATCGCATAACCCTGCCGGCGGGTGGATTGTTTTTCCTCAAGGTAAGTTCGAAAATAATGTCAATCGGAAGACTCTCCAAGAAGAATTATGACGATGTTGTAGGGACAAAACTTAAAGTTCCTAAAGAATTTCATTGAAGTTATTTCATAGCACGTCCTTCAAATATTTGAATTCAAATTACTACAAACAACCTGTCTACTATCTAATTACACAGAAAATGCTTATTATTTAAGGAGTTGGTACAAATGAAACCTTCTTTTATTGTTTATGCTGAAGAGCTCTTGAGGCATAACAAATTCTGCTATTCACACTTCTCTGCTAGAAACAATAATAATCATTGTATTCTACTTTTTCTTTTTCATTTCTTTTCTTGTTGCTAGGATAACGAATAGAGCCTGTGGCATATTTGCATTATATATTCACTGGTTCGCATTATTATTAATTCTCTCTTGCATTTTTATATATTTTGCTGCATGCATAATTATTATTTTTCTGCTGCTTTCATTCATAAAAAGAGAAACAAAGAGAGAGAGAGTAAAATGTGAGGGAGTTGAGGAGGCGAAGTGAAGCCTGTTTAAACATTTTTTCATTTTGCCAGGCCATCTGTTGAGTGATGAACAAACTAATTGCTTTTATTTTTTATTTTTGTTTCGCCCTTTTACATTTTTATATCTTTTGCACGCTGCAAAAATATTTTTGCAAGCATTTCGTTTTGAAGGGTGGTGGGGGGCCGGCAACAACTTCATTAACGCAAGGTAAACAAACATTAAGAGAGAGAGAGAGAGAGACGAGCAAAGAGTGAGAAAAGGGACAGTCGAAGCCAGAAACAGAAGCAGAAGCAGCCAGACAAATAAAGACAAACGGAAGTTGGCAGGCAACGCAGCAAAAGTCAGGCAGCCTGATGAGCTTCAACTGAGTGTGTGTGTGTGCTGTGGCAAGTAGAGAGCTGTAGTAGTAGTAGTAGTATGTGGCAGCATACTTGGACTGAAGCACTCAGCAAATTTACGACGCAAAAAGCCAACAGCGCAGCGCGTTGATTATGCTGATGATGCAGTTGGAGAGCGGAGGACCAGGACCTTTTTCGGTTAGTGGTGGCAACTGATGCAAGTGTATACCAGCCAGAGCCTGCCACTTTTCACACTCGATCTGGCTGTGCTTTGCGTGTGTGTGTGTGTGTGTGTGTGTGTGTGTGTTTGTATTTGTCTGATGCGAGTGTATTTGTTTATCACTTAAGTGCAAAAAAGGATTTGGAATGCAAGGATTCCAGCAATCAGACTTCAGACACTCGCTTCCGTTTTGCAAATGTTGCTTTCTATTCTTTCTTTTTTTCTTTCTATTCATTTTTATTTTTTTGTTGCCTCTAACGAGCTTTAAATGAATTAATTCCATTGCTTCGGCTGTCAACCGGTTTGGGGCCATTATTTTGAGCCCGATTCACCGGTTTGTTGGCCACAATAAATTTGTTCATGCGACATTTTTGGCATATTTGTTCGCCCCGTTGGCGTCACAACTTGTTGATAATTGAACATTTTTGTGCGCTCAGGTAAAATGAATGCATTTCATTTCGGGCATAGCTTGAGGCATTTAAAATTGAAATTTTATTTTTTGCAATAAAACTTTTAAACAAAATTAATTTTTTTTTTGTTCATAAATATTGTCAGTAAAGTGATAAAAACGAATCCATTGTTTTACTTTATATACTTCATTGTCGTTTTTCATTTTCTATTATTCTATTTGACCCTTGGCCATAGCTCGAAAACTCGAACAAATATTCATTTATTTATATTTCATTCTTAGTTAATCCCCGAGTTTTGCGCACAGCGTTGACTGCACAAGAGATTACTCTATCAAATAATCCACATAAATTCGCTGCCAGCTGAAATTTTTTAAATTTCAGCCAAAGCATTTTATTTCTTTTATTTTTATTTTTCTACGAATCTTTTGCCATTTTTCTATGTCACTTGCATAATTTACATTCTAATTCTGCCAGCTTTTCGCTGTGCATTTCACTCTATCCCCCTCTCTCTCTCTCTCTCTCTGTCTCTATTTCAATCATTCTCTGTCTCTCTCAAGTTGGAGACTATTCGTCTTACTTATAATGCGAAGTGAAGCTCCTACTTTGCCGAGGGCATTATAATAACGAGGGGCGCCCTTAAGCTAGCCCCAAAAATGATATCCCCAAAACTATGCAACACTATTAATTTGAGAGAATGGGGCAAAGAAAGCTAAACAAAAATGTGGCAACTTTAATGCGGCACAAAGTTTTCGCAACGTTGTTGTTGTTGTTCTTTGGCTTTGCCTTTAAGTAACAATGAGCGACAAGCGAATGGGGAATATGCAATAAAATACAAGAAAGCACAAGCGTATGTGTGTGACTGTGTGTGTGTGTGTGTGGGAAAGCGCGCGCTCGAACAAAAATAAAAATGAAGAGAAAAATGCTAAAGTGTAGTGAAAAGTGACAGTGTGGGGTGGAGAGCGGAGCAACAGGGAGACAGACAATAATTTACGTAACTGCACGAAAAACGAAGAAGAAGAAGAAATAAATAGAAGGACGAACACAAGGACCAGTCAGACAAATGTTGAGTTGAGAAGGAGGAGGGAAGAGTAGTTAAGTGAAGGACTACACATGATTTGTAGCAACTATGCGCGTGAGATTGTGTGTATGTATCCTGAATCCTTGTTGAATCCTTCTTTACTCTATCTCCGCTCGTCCTTGACTGTTAGTATTCGGGTATATATGTATATTGTGTTTGTACAACTGTCTGGCATGGAACGCTCAAGTGTTGCCATCTCGTCTAAATGTTTATTTAAATGCCTGCCACATTTGGCAGTACTTTTGTGGCATGCTTTAAAATGCAATCAGTCAATTTGCCTCATGCAACGCATATTAATCATCTACCAAACTGAGTGATTTTTATTGCAGTGTAGTGTAAGTTGCATATGTTTCATATGTACTTAATTAAAAACGTTGAAAAAAAAAACCAAAAAATAACACTTGCCACAAGTTAAACGCAGCCACATTACTCCATCTGCCACTTGCCGCTGCCGGGCATAACTTTCAACTGCCACGGCGCCGTAGAGTACATTTTAATGAGTTTACAAACGCTTGACACATTCGCAGCTACATAAAAATGAAGAATTTTATTTTTTTTACTCGCAAGTGTCGACTTTCACGTTGCGTATACTTTATATTTACATATAAACTTATTTCGCTTTTTTTATTATGGCTGTGAAGCGAAGGGCAAGAGCTTAAAGGGCCGTTTAATGAACGACTTAACACAGGTGGCAAGGAAGTCGAGTTTTATGCTCAAATGAACGTTAGATGATTGTGTATTAAGGGTAGTAAATCTTTGTGATTTAAGTATGGGCAAAGGAAATACAAACCAAAGCGCTGAAGTGTTGATCAAAAAGTAGCTAAAGGAAATGCAATTTAGTTAAAATTGTTTTGCGATTAATTGAAGTCTTAACAAACTAAACTTACTAGCAATAACTATTTAACATTAATTTTCAATTTGAGTCGTTTTTGATTTATCAGTTCAATTTGATGTTGAGTAGTTTCTGATTTTCCAGCTCATCAACTTTTGCAAATACTTGCACCCTCTTTTTATACCTTTAACTTGTTGCCTTTTTCCCAATTGCAAAACTGCACCAATTTTGCTGAATGGCTCGATTTCAAGCTCAATTAAAATCATTTACACGCCACATTTTACCGACTTTAAATTTAAAACAAAATTATGAAGCACTCCACTTACACTCCCTTGCACACACACACACACACAAGCACACACCTACTTTTGCTTTTTTTTTATCTCACTCTGTCTCTCACTGTTTCTCTCTCTCTCTCTATCGCTTTGCACACACACACACAATTACAAAATGTAACAACATGAAAACGAAATGGCTCCCAAATGAAATGTTGTAAATTTATGGGTATTTTAAATTAAAACGGAAGCGTGTTTTCAACGCGCGACTACACACACACAAATACACACACACATACATACAGACACACACACACACACAGTCAATATATTTTATAGCTGCTGTGCTGTTACTCTGACCTCCTCTCTTCCTTGCCCCCCAGCTGATTTAAAGACGCAGCACGTAGCACACGGCAGAGTTTGTTGCTGCTGCTGCTGCTCCAGCTTTTGTTGTTGTTGGTGTCAAATCAGTTTCAATGTTTGTTGCTGGCAGCACGCACAAAAACCTCCCAAAAAAGCAACAGCAAGAGCAACAACAACAACAATAAAGCGTAGCCAATTCGAAGCAATTCGCATGGCTCAAGTCATTAAAGGCATAAATAAATTTATGTGACTTTCGGCGCAATTTCTTCTGCCTTATCCTGTCCTGTCCCCGGATTCCGGTATATATTTATCTGTCCTAGCTGCCCAAGAATTTAATTTCAGGCAGAAAAAAAAAATACACAAAAAGTAACGAAAAAAAAAGCAAGAGTCAGCCATATACTATAGATTACATTGTCTGGCTTAGTCTGGAGCGCGTATTATATTTTTATTTGTTCACATTTTTATAAAGATTTTTTTTGTGCGCGTTGCCATTGCAACGGATTTGGATTCTAGGGTTTTTTTTTTATTAGAAAGGATGGCAAAGCCAAAGGCTGCCTGCTACTCTCTCTTCTTTTTTCTTCTCTAATGAGCTTAGCTTTCTGCTTTTCATTCGGCAGTCAACAATTGCACAATTCACTGAGCGCGGCGACCCTTGAGTCGTATGCTTAATATTCTTAAAGTATTCCTAGAGCTCTTTTCGAACAGGTAAATGGCACAATAATATTTAAAGAAACTTAAATAAAAAAATTAAAATAATGGAAAAGGCATAGAAAAGTTAGGATCAGAAAGTTAAGGAAGTTGTAAAAATTCATTAAGGAAATGCTTCAATAATTATATTTTAATATGACAAAGTTATCTTGCAATTATTTTCATAATAAGATCGTAAGTGAAAGGACATTAAAACAAAGGACTATATCAACAAATAGTGTGTACAAACAAATGTTGGAATAAACTGTATGTTAAAGAAACTTTTTGCCTGAAGTATGGGCCTTTGCCTTTGAGTTTGCCAGCATGACAATTGAGATGCCTGAAGCGAATTCGCTTATTTGTTTTATCAAGCACACCCGCGGCACAACACACACTCAAAGAGCACACACACACTAACACACATGAGCAAGATTAAATGAAAGAATAATAGAGCTGAAGAACCCTTTTGTCATCTTCACTTAGCGCAACACTTAATTTCACTTGGATGAGGCGCAGAAGTTGTGTAAATTGTGCGAACTTTGTAGCTGCTGTTGCACAGATAAATATGAGACAAACACACACACACACACACACACACACACACACATAATGACTGAGCACAACGCATTTTGACATTTAATTTTAAGCGCATGTTGGGGAATTTCTTTTGTGAGCCAAAAACAAATAAACAAACTGAGCTGAGACAAAAACATTCAGCGAAACAACAAAGATACCGAAAAGGACGACAGTAAAGGGGGGGATGGAAGAAAGAGTTAGCGAAAAGGAAAACAAGAAGTAACTATAAAGTTGCTCGAGAGACATTTTATGATTTGAGCACTTGAAGGCAGCAGACGCGCAACAGACAACAGATTGCTGACTCTTTATTATGGCCCAAACCATATAGGGGGGGTTGGGAAGGAGAGAGATATGTAAGAGCGAGATGGCAAATCAACGTCTTGCACAATTGTAAAAGCACTTTTTGCAGCCCATTTGTTAAATGACAATGCAAGAGAAAGCAAAGCAATCTCAAATATGACATAAGTTATCAAATACCCTACACAAGGTTGGGTTGTTTCACTTATTGTTTACTAGTGTTAATAATGATAACAAAAATAGTATGTGACCAGATCCCGATCGCACATTCAATACCTTACAATAAAAATACTGCATACTTTTTTAATACTAGAATATTGATTGCTATCGAATTCGTGCGGCGTGCCTATATTTATCGCAGTTTATTATTATCGGAATGACACTACATCTAGTTATCGATAGCTAGTGCGTGCCTACACTTATCGCCCATTTTACTAATCGGATTTTTGTTTATAAGAAATGAGATAGAATTTCCTTGTCCAATTGGCTTAACAAACCGACTATTCCCTTCAATTAAGTGTAACAGGAAAAAACAATCTTTTACTCATTTCAATTAAAATTTGCTCACATTTGGCCCACAGCTCATAGCTCTAAGCACAACTTCTTGTTTAACTTCAACTTTATTTTTTTTTTTTAATATTTTTGCAGGTTGTCAATTCTCGTCGCGAAACCGATGCCGGCATATACTGGTGCGAGGCCAAAAACGAATTGGGCGTGGCAAGAAGTCGCAATGCCACGCTCCAAGTAGCGGGTAAGTCTTGTATACTTTACATACTTAAATTCTACTCCTTATACACATACACCAATACATATACCACATGCTGTTGCTGCCACATCGTCGTTCTTGAGTCAGCACGCGTTTGCGTTTTTAATATTCTAAATTGATGTTGATTTTTGCCACAGTTGTGCTTAGGGCAGCTCTGTCTTTTTGGGGCAGCATTTTGTTGTTGGAAGGGGGCTCTGTAAGGGCGTCAAACCACCACCGCCCACTTAACTAACTAGCTGAGCTGCGTTTACAAGTTTTCCGCTTGAACGCACCCACTTGTCTTGTCAGAGGTCCCTGTCGTCGGTCTCTGCCTGTATTAACCCGTTTGTAGTTTTTTCAAACTTTTTCAATTTTTGCTTTTTGCCATTTTTTTTTGTTGACATTTGGTTAGTTGGTTGAACGGCTTGAGTGAAGGCGTTTTTCGAGTGTGATTTATGGCTAAAGTGTGTGGATTCGGTGTAGTTATATTTAGGTTGAGTAAGGACTGACAATTAACTCGAATTGGGTTCAACTTTGCTTAAATTCGATGTGACGGCATTTTTAAAATATAATATATCAGTTTTATATACTGAACAGCGTATTTAGAACTAAATTTCAATTATTTTAATGCAAACCGAATTTCGAGATAATTTTTCAATATCTATCAGCTAAAGTTAGGAACTTCTGGCATATTTGTTAGGCCAAAAGCCGAGCATTTGTGGCCCCATTTGAGCTCCCAATTGCCCCATTGGCACCGCAAACCGCCACTTTGTCTTTTGTTGGCTAATATTTCTTTTATTTGCATTGCTCTTTCATTTCCTTACCGCTGCCATTATTCACCCACATAAAAATCGATATTGCTTCCTGACGTTGCTGTTTTATTTTAGATTTTTTTGCTTTTCTTTCTTTTCTGCTCAGCCAGTTTGGTTTGGCTTTTGCGGTATCCTTGGGGAATATTTTTTTTTTTTCAATATTTGCATGTAAATCACGAAAAGCACGTCAAATTTGTTTGCTTGGTTAAAACGTCGTTATTGCGACTTTCGAAGGGACTGCAATGGATGAGAAAGACAGGGATAAAGGGAAATGCTATGGCAAAAAGGCGTTCACATTGATTGGGTTAGGCAATAAAAGCAAGCAGGAAAAAGTAAAATAACAAGCAGGAAAAGCAGCTACATATATGCAATTTACTTGCTTCACTTTTGTCAACAATAAACATAAGTTGTGCATATTTGATGTTGTCAGCGTCAACTCGGTCGCAAGTCGGCACAAGCCGCATACACAATGAGTGAAAAGTGTTGTGAAAAGAAACTCAAAGCAGTTCTACCCAAACATAAAATTTAAAACCAAAGGTGGATAGGTTCCCCTCAACTTCAAGTCCAATAACCATCACAAAAGTTAAAGTTCTTAACAACAAATAAGCTCTGCGTTTATCATAAATCTTCCCAACTATCCACAATGGTCTGATAAATATTGCCCTAAGAGTCATTTATTAACTCATTATCAGCAGCTGGCATTTTGCACCTTTTCAGCGCGCGTTTTCCGCTTGAATGAGTCACCGAGACCGAGAGCGAGACCGAACCGAACCGAATGGCCTACAACTTTCGCCAGTGCCACTGAACCTGACACTGATTATGACTTTGATTAATTTATTGATGGTTGGCGTGTTTCCTGCTGTGCTCAGTCTACAGTCCGCCTTTTTTCCCTTCTCGTTGGCCTTGTTCGGTGTGTCCTGATTCAGGTCTCGGGCTCCAAAAGCTGTTGCCATTTTGAGCGCATTAAAAGTTTTTGTCTGTGGACAAAAAAGAAAAATAAAACAATATATAGGTTGAACGGAAATTTTCGCTTTCGTGTTCACTTTTGATTTATGTTGATTTATAGACATCACTTTAAATTTAATAAAAGTCATGCTTGCCAGCAAAACTAAAGCCATAAGCAAATGCGCTTATTCACTTTGCAGATTAAAATAAACCAAAATGGACTTTAACAAAATAAAATTCCAAAAAAAAAAAGTTAAATTTAATTTACGTAAAAGCAGCTGCCGCTTTTTGGATTTATACGTTATATACATAGTATAAATATATATATTGTGTACGTTGAATGCGACCAAAGTTGAATGCACAAAGCTTGCTTTTCAGCAGCAGCAAGAAGCAGATAGAAATGAAGAAAAAAAGTATATATTTTGCGTTGCTTTTCAAGTGCTTGAAAGTTACTTGATTTATTATTCTATTCCCACGCTTTGTGTGTGTGTGTGTGTGAGTGTGGGGGACAAATATTCGCCTAGCAAATTTATAACTGAGCAAATCGGTCTAGCAACGTCAGAGCCAGAAACCAGCAGTTGGGTTTGGTGTGGAAGGTGTACAAATTACAGGTTTGCAATTTGACCACAACGGTATAAAAAAAAGAGAGAAAAAACTTAGATAGCAAGAATGAAAAGATGCAAAGAGATGGCCGAAAAGAAATGGAAATGCAAAATAAATTCAGACAGCTGAGTTAGTGCCTTAAATCTGCGGTTGTTGGCAAAAGCAAAAGCAAAATGTTGATAATGGCGTGATTTACTATGCGCCAGGGTTAACCAAAAGAAAAGCTTTAGAAATGCGTTTTAAAGTTTTTGAAAGCAAGAATTATTTCATTTAACTAACTTTAAAAGAAAAAAAACTCATCAAAAGTATGAAATGCCTAGGGCATATACATAATATATAAAAAAGTATTATAAAATACTACAAAATAATACCAAAAAGGAATGCAGATAACGCTAGAGCCATCGATGCACCTTCCATTGCAACTATGCAACTATCGATTAATCAAATGTCAAAACGTTTTTAATCAACTCGACGACGGCTTGCCAATTTCCGGTCTCTCCCTTGGCTGTTTAAAACACTTTAGAACCATCGATACACATACCATTGCAACTATGCAACAATCGATTAATCAAATGTCAAAACGTTTTTAATCGATACGACGATGGCTTGGCACTTTCTGGTTTCGTTCCTTTTGCTGTTGGCTGCAAACGTATTATAAAATACCAAAAAGCATTGGCGATAACGCTGATAGTGCAAGACCTTAAAACAATCGATATACTTACCATTGCAACGATGCAACTATCGATGGATCAAATGTCAAAACGTTTTTAATCGACTCGAGGACGGTTTGCCACTTTCCGGTCTCGTTCCTTTTGCTGTTGGCTGCTAACGAGAGCACATCGTTCTCATTTATTCTCCGTAAAATCCGACGGGGGATTCAAAGGCAGCATGGATAAACCACTAGTTTGGGCACGTGTGGTGAAGGTTCTCGGCCGGACTGGATCCCAGGGACAGTGCACCCAAGTCAAAGTGGAATTTCTTGGCGAGCAGAATCGCCAAATTATCCGCAACGTTAAGGGGCCGGTGCGTGAAGGCGATATTTTGACGCTGCTGGAATCAGAGCGTGAAGCTAGACGTCTTCGCTAACAAACTACAAAAATCATAACCTCAATAATCAACCAACGAAATCCTCGACACAACGTTGCAGTACACACCATCAACATACAACGAAAAAATAATATATAACGGACTTGGCGAATAATATGAAATCAAATATGGAGAATCTCGTTGGTTGGTTACACAGAATGCAAACATCGTATTGGTTATGTAAAACGTGCTGCATTGGAATTTTCGGGTGAGAATTCCTCTTTAGCACGTTTTATAAAAAAACACAACGCAAAAATTGGTGAATAATACATAATTTAATAAGCAAAGTTTAAAGGCGGCTTTGTGAATAATACGAAACCAGATGGAAAAACTCGGTACAGGGGGCTTGGTGAATACTCAAAATATATGTATATTTTAAATAAAAAATACTCGATAAGTTCTTGCTGTGACGTCGCTTGTAGTCATGTTGGTCAAAATAACATCATTGACGAGTTTATAGAACACTTTTTGTGAAAATATTATATAAGAAATATCAACTAGGTATGAAATAATATAAATACATAAAAAACTATGTATGAAAATAATATAAAGACATAAAAAACTATGTATGAAAATATTATAAAAGACATAAAAACTATGTTTGAAAGTAATATATAAGACATAAACTATGTATGAAAATAATATAAAAACATAAAAACTATGTATGAAAATATTATTTAGACATAAAAACTACCACTATCTATTAACTAATAAACCACGGCTTTTAAATTTGTGCTGTATTTTTATTAGCAGATTTTATATTTTCTTGCAGCTAACTTGATACGTAATTCTTATTGCAAAGTTGGCAAATGCCATAATCAATACATAAAGAAAATGTTTAATTAAATTAACCAAAAAGCAGCGTGCCAGTGGCGTTGCCAGACTTAACCAGTCGGGAAAGGTGTGTAAGTGTGTGTGTGTGGCGTATAAAAATCACATTTATGCCATTTACCAAACAATTTATCTTTGCTGTCAGCCTGCAAACACCCACACAAAGACTCGCTTGCATACATAGATATATCCGCAGGTTAAGGCAGGACAGGGACAGGCATTTATCATGCAAAACCAAGATAATTTATAACCACCAAAACCAACACCAGCAAGCAGCAACAAATGGACAGAGGCCATCACACACAAACACACACGCACGCACACTTGCTTAACCTCTCTCTCTATCTCTCTGTTTCATTCTCTTCCCACAACTTTGCAGTGCTACGCGATGAGTTTCGCCTAGAGCCGCAAAATACACGCATCGCACAGGGTGATACAGCGCTGTTGGAGTGTGCGGCACCGCGCGGCATACCAGAGCCAACGGTGGCATGGAAAAAGGGCGGTCAGAAATTGGATTTGGATGGTACGAAGCAGCGTGTACGCATCGTTGATGGCGGCAATTTGGCCATACAGGATGCACGTCAGAGTGACGAGGGTCAATACCAGTGCATTGCCAAGAATCCAGTTGGTGTGCGAGAATCATCCCTAGCCACGCTCAAAGTACATGGTAATTGTACCTCCCTCCCTCCCCCATACACACCAGAGACCCACATACACCTCAAATCAATGTGTCATGTTCAATTTGCTGGAATGTGACTTGGGTTTGTGTAAGCTAACGCTAAGCGTATCCATTATGTTTATTGCAGTTAAGCCCTACATCATACGTGGACCACATGATCAAACGGTATTGGAAGGTGCCTCCGTCACGTTTCCGTGCCGCGTCGGCGGTGATCCCATGCCGGATGTTCTTTGGCTACGCACAGCCTCCGGTGGCAATATGCCGCTAGGTAAGCCAACAATCATCAACGCCGTTCGATTAAATTCAAGTACTTTAACTACATATATCCTAACTAATTCATAGACCGTGTTAGCGTCCTAGAGGATCGAAGCTTGCGTTTGGAACGCGTCACAGTAGCCGATGAGGGTGAATATAGCTGTGAGGCGGATAATGTGGTTGGTGCCATTACGGCAATGGGCACGTTGACTGTTTTTGGTAAGTGCAACAAAAATGTTAACTTATTGTGACTCAAGGGCAATGCGATTTAAGCTGAAATAAGAATTTTAAAGTGCATCGAACATGGGTTTTTCAGTGTGACCGAGTGACAACACAATATTGCCAATCAAACAAAAAATACCACCAAATTGCAAACGGTCACACTTGGCCTTTGTTTACGTTTTGGCACAGTGCTGAAGAGTTTGCCTTGAGTCACATTCTTATTTAGCGCTAGTCAAGCACATTTAGCTAATTAGTTTATACCCTATATAAATATACACCCACACACATACACACACATGTATATTCGCACACTGTAGCGCCCCCGAAATTCATCCAACGTCCTGCGAGTAAATCCGTTGAACTAGGCGCCGATACCTCGTTTGAGTGTCGCGCCTCGGGTAATCCCAAACCCACCATATTCTGGACAATCAAGAACAACAGCACGCTGATCTTTCCGGGTGCACCGCCGCTGGATCGCTTTCACAGCCTGAACACGGAAGAGGGACACTCGATATTGACATTGACGCGATTTCAACGCACGGACAAAGATTTGGTGATTGTGTGCAATGCAATGAACGAGGTTGCCAGCATAACGTCGAGGGTGCAATTGCTGCTGGACTCACAGGAGGATCGACCACCGCCCATTATAATAGCGGGCCCGGTGAATCAAACGCTGCCCATCAAATCTCTGGCAACGCTGCAATGCAAGGCAATTGGTTTGCCCAATCCGACCATCTCGTGGTACCGCGATGGCATCCCAGTGCAACCCAGTGCCAAGTTGAACATAACAGCTGCTGGTGATTTGATTATATCAGACTTGGATCGTCAACAGGATCAGGGCTTGTACACGTGTGTGGCCAGCTCGCGGGCCGGCAAATCGACCTGGAGTGGCTTCCTGCGCATTGAATTGCCAACGAATCCAAATATCAAATTCTATCGGGCGCCCGAACAAAGTAAATGCCCAACGGCACCGGGGCAGCCAACCGTGCTGAATGCCACTGCAACGGCAATGACAATTGTTTGGCCCACCAGTGACAAATTGGGCACACCACCGTTCCATGGCTATAGCGTTGAGATGTATTGTACGAACAAGAGCAAGACCTGGATACCAATTGCCAGCAGGCTGAGTGAGCCGATTGTCAGTGTGGATAGTTTGGAATCGGGTGCCGCTTACATGTTCATTGTGCGTGCCGAAAATGCTTTGGGCTTCTCGCCACCCTCACCCATCTCGGAGCCGATAACTGCGGGCAAATTGGTGGGTGTGCGGGATGCCTCATCGGGTTCGGCTAGCTCACAGCTGTTACTGAGCGATGTGGAGACGCTGCTGCAAACGAATGATATTGTGGAATTGCTCGAGGCGAATGCCAGTGATTCAACAACTGTGCGTCTAGCCTGGGACATTGATAGTGGCCAGTATATTGAGGGGTACTATTTGTATGCGCGGGAGCTACGCTCAGCGGAATATAAGATGTTAACGCTGCTCAACAAGGGCCAGGGGCTGAGCTCGTGTACGGTTCCCGCTCTAGCCAAGGCGTCTACGTATGAGTTTTTTCTTGTGCCATTTTACAAGAGCGTCGTAGGCAAGCCCTCAAATGCTCGATATGCTCGCACCCTCGAAGACGGTAAGGACATCCCAATAATGCTTTACAGCTAGAGCTTCCGGTTGTCAATTTTAGCCTGAATCCCATGTGATCTTTACTTTGCGCTAATATTAATTCATTTTGTATTTATTTTTCTCTCCAATAGTGCCTGAGGCGCCGCCGTTTGGCATGGAAGCCATCCAATTTAATCGCACCTCGGTCTTTCTCAAATGGCTGCCTCCACAACCAAATCGCACACGAAATGGTATGTACTAAAACAAAACCTATTTCAAATAGCTTTTGCTTCCTTCGATTACACCTATTAATCGATTGTTTCAACTTTCGCGTGGTTCTAAAGTTAGATCTAGCTTATACGAGCAAAAGAAATAATAAATAACATAAATATTCGCATAGCTGGCTTAAGCATATCATTAATCTTCATACTCGTAAAAAACACCCTCAATTATATGCAAAAGCATTCAGCGAATGTGTAACTATTTCCTTGTTTCTTCCCTTGTTAACATTAAATTTCATTTGTGTTTTGCTTTTTGTTACTGACTGACTCTCTCTCTCGTTCTCTTTTTTATAGGCATCCTTACCAGTTACAATGTGCTTGTGAAGGGTCTGGATGTGCACAATACGACGCGTATATTTAAAAATATGACTATTGATGCGGCGACACCGACGCTGCTGCTGGCCAACCTCACAACGGGTGTCACCTACTACATTGCTGTGGCGGCGGCCACCCGCGTCGGCGTTGGTCCCTATAGCAAACCGGCTGTGTTGCGCATCGATGCACGGACCCAATCACTGGACACCGGCTACACGCGGTGAGTTGGGGAGTTGTGAGTGAGACAAAGAGCGGGCTCTCATTTGACTGCTCGCCATTTTGGGGACAAAAGGACAACATTGTAGCTGGCAGTTGAAGTCACATCAATCCATTAACAGCAAACGACAATGGGCGTTTGAGTTCGAAAGAACGAGGCAATAGATGGACTATGTGACCATTAAACTAAGCCTCACCAAGGCACGTACTTCCTGGCTGTATCAATGTGCTCATTCCGCATTTTGTTCTTGTTCTTTTCTATTTTCTATTGTTTGTGCAGCTATCCCATCAGTCGTGATATAGCCGATGACTTTTTAACGCAGACCTGGTTTATCGTCCTGCTGGGCTCCATCATTGCCATAATTGTGTTTCTATTGGGCGCATTGGTTCTATTCAAGCGCTATCAATTTATCAAGCAGACCTCGCTCGGCAGTTTACATGGTAAGTTGTTGTCCTTATTCTCCCCCTTAACAAACCCACCCTCTCACAATTTGAATATCTTTTGTACGCTTTATTTTATTCTATTTACTTTATATATTTTTTGTTGTTGTTGTAGATTAAGTTTTGGTGGCAGCAGCAGCTTTACTTCGGGGATTGAAGGAGAAAGAGGAACAGGAATAGCTTGTAGCTGCGTGTCTGGGTTTTAAGCTTTAGACTGAGTTGAAATTTATGAGGTGTTTGCTATATAGGCAATATTTAGAGAGAGAGAGAGAGAGAGAGGTCATAAAGGGATTAGTTTTTCAAATCGTTTCCTCATTTGCACTCAATGAACTTAGAACTTAAGAAAACTTATATTTTTCTTTGTAGTTTGATTAAAATATTTAACGTATTATTTCTTTGAAACGTTAAAGTAGTCTTCCGTTAACAATGTATTTCTTGAACAAACCTTAGCCTTAACAGCTCCATTTGCCTTTACCAAACACAAACACAAAAAAACTATAAAAAGAGTCGAAACTCGTGTGTGTGTGTGTGTGTTTGATAAGATAATATTGTCTGAACGTGAAACATTTCCAAGTCGTAGACAAAGTCATATAATCTATGATTTATGGCCACTCGTTTATGGCTGGTCTCAATTAGGCTGACGTTTTGTTAGCCACAAAAACTAAACAACACGCACTCAAAGCATTAACAAGCGAACAGACTACGAACCTCTGCACAGGAGCTATAATCTAAGGGAGCCCGAAGGTTAAACCAGCGATAAAAGATAAACACACACAAATAGGTTGAAGGAAAAGCTGGAAGGGTTCTGTAAAAGCGATAAATGCGCACGTGAAAATCACATCAATTGTCTAGTTAAACTTCTTTAAAAGAAAAGCACACAAGTAGAATTGAGAGAAATTGCTAGCCAAATTGAATATATAAAATGTTATTTTCGTCTTTTATTATTTGCACGTTGGCCTTTTATTTTTTTTGATGTTTGGCTTGAAATCGCCTTGTAGTTGGCGCTACTAACGAGCCTTACGACCTATTTCCAAACTGCCAATTGTAAATCGTCATCAAACTATCTTCATGTGGATTATTTATTCGATATATTCATTCATTCGTTCGCTCGTTGTCTTTATTTCAGGCAATCACGCAATCGGCACCGTGCGAAAGTTTCCAACATTGCCAATGAATGGCGGAGGCGGCGGCGGAGTTGGTGGAAGTGGAGTTGGTACTGGTATTTGTAACAATGCTGGCAACTCTGGCTGTGCTGGCGCCAATGGCCTATGGATCGATCCAAGTGGCGGTGTTTGGCGACAGGCCGCTGTTGTTGGCTCATGTACGACAAAGGAGCAACTTCCGGGCTATGCACAGGCCACAGCTCAACAACGGCAAGGAGGTAAACAGGGACAGGAACAAAGACAACAAGGACAATTAACACACAACACACAACAGCAGCTGCCTGATTATGAGAGGTGAGCTGATGATTTTGTACAATAAAAGGGGTTGCTAAAAATTGAGGGTTTGAGGGATTTTTATAGAAAGTTGCCTTAATATCCTGTCTAGTACGGTTCGCTGACTGTTTAATTACGAAAAATTGCCAGATGGGTACGGGGGGGGGGGGGGGGGCAAAAAAACTGCTTAAATGTTTTACTACTCGCCAGCACTATTTACGATTCGCACATAAAAAATTCCGCTGAGCTGCCTTCAGCCGGCATCCACTTCAATAAGCTGCCAAAAAACCAACCCAACCCAATCCTTCTACCCCAAAAACGCAACCCCACAAACAAATAAACAACAACAACAAGTCGAAATAAGAACAACAAAAACAACCGCCATTAAATTGTTACACTTGAACGGGCTTTACTTTGGGCCATGGCGATTGCCGCTGCCTGGCACTGTCTCCCTCTTTCCGTTCCCTCTTTATTTCTCCCTTTCCAACTGTTTATTGCTGTGTGTACTCTACCGGCTTTACCATAGCTTTACTGATACCCCAACCAACCCCACCCAACCTCACCTCACCTCACCGATTCCAGCGCGGCACAGTCAAAAGTGCCTTTTAATTCATTTCCATATACGCACGTGAATTTCATATTTTTCTCTGTGGTATTTTTAAATATTTTTCTGTTTTCTTTGCCTTTGGTTTCGGTTTATTTGTTTGGTATCGGTTTGATTGAGGAATTTTGTTTGTTTATTGAATCATTCAATTATTTTTTTGGTTGAAATATACTATAGTATAGTTTTTAAAAAAGTTTTTCTTCATCATCCAAAAACTAGTTCCGATTCGAGTGCCAAATACTGAATCTCAAGATTAAAGATAAGCAGCGAAACACAGAAACCAGAAAACAAGATTTTTTTTGATTTGAAACAAAAACTTCATTGAAGATTTTCCAACTTTTTTTATAGCAGATCGTTTTTTATTTTTTTGTTGTTTCTGAAACAAAGCTTTCTTATATTTAACAACATTTCTTTCACACTTATCCAATTTAATTTCTAACACATTTGTTGCTTTTTTCTTGCACTCCTTATATCCACATCCCGCTTTCAGCCAAGTTTAGCCAAGTTCTTTTAACAACTACATACATTCATCCACCCCCCCTCAACCCTCCCTCTTTACATGTTCATTTGTTTTTACTTCAAACTTAAAAAAAAAAATGTCATATTCTTTTTGTTTATTTTTTTTCATGTTTTTTTAATGCTTGTATTTTGTTTTTTTCATTGTTTTGTTTTTGCTGTTTGCCAAAAAGTTTTCTTTAAAGCTTAATGTACCGTTGTGGCAACAATAACTGAAAAGCAAACAAGGCGCAATAAAAAAAAAAAAAAACTCGCAACTGCTGGCGACATATTGCTTGTCTTTCTTACTTTGTTGTTGTTCTTGTTGCTCTTTCTCTTTTCTCTTTTACAACCATTGCCACGCCCCGCTGCACCCAAGCCTCCACCATTTGGCAAGTTGTATTTGTATTTATTTGCGGCATTTTACGCATTTATTTGTTGTTTTTTTTTGTTCTTCTCAATATTCCAGCAAACTGTGGCAGATATCCTTCCCCACCCTCTTCACCTTTTTCACCCTCAGACTACAACAATTTGAGTACTTCCTATTGTTGCGCCTCCGCGAACTCGCGTCCCATGTCTTTTCCTAATGCTGTTGCCACTTCCGTTACGCGATTTTCATTATTTCCGTTTCAATTTTTCCGTTGTGTACCTTTTGGCAACTTTCGGCATTGTTGTTGTTGTTCTTATTGCTGTTGCTGTGCATTTTAACAACGTTGTAAAGTCGTTAAAGAAAAAAGTACAACACACACACACACACACCGTCGAATCCCTCCCACCGTATTGTGCCAGTTGGCACGCGTTGCCGACGCCCGACGCATTTGAATTTCCAATTAAAATATTTAATTTCTTTTCGAGTTGTCTGATTTTTCAAACAACATCTTGCTGTAAATTTTATTCTCTATCCCCATTTTCATTTAAGTGTTTGGTTTGTTTTGTATGAGAACGCAATTTTCACCGCTAAATTAACAATTAAAAATTGATAGCCCCAAGGGATGACATTCCCCTCTCGCCGCCTCTATCTACTTGTGCTGCACTCGCTTAGATCACAGATTTCGAGACGAAGCCTTAAGGCATATGCAAATGTCTATGCTGAAGAGAGTGGAAAGGGTGTGGCTTGGGACAGAGGGGGATGTTGTTCCCGTGTTTAGTTCGATTCCCTTGTCGCCGGCACGTTTAATTGCTGCAAAATTTTAAAATTCCATTGCATACTTTCAGGCTGATTTAAAAGCAGCTTCAGGTAATTCCCTATCAGTTGAGAGTAAGAGAATTTCGCTTTGTTTTCATTAGATAAATAGTTTTTGATTAAGGTAATATCAAGCTACATTGTTCTGAATAAGTACAGATTCCTTTTAAAGGAAATGAAGTAACATAAAGCTTACTTTATTGTAGAAATAAAAACTTAATCTGATTGAGAGTCCAGAACTAAACTTTTTTCTAGCATTTCCTTAACTATTCCGTTCCGGCTACATATTCACATACTGTATTTATGCTTAGCCAAGCTCAACTTTTGCCATATGCATTTATACGATTCGATTCCTTCCACAAATTAACTTCACACATCGAACGCAATTCAAAGGAAAGGAAAAAAAAACTCATTTTAGTAATTTCCGAAAGGAAAAAAATTGCCATGAATTTTCATTTGAAAATTGCGATAAATAAGCATTATCTCATTAGCTAATTAGTTAGCACAAAAAATTTCAGCAATAAAAAAGTTTTTTTGCATACAAATTTTGCCAACAAGGCAAAGGGGAGGCAAAAGAGGAATTGAAGGTTTGTTGGCGTTGCTTAACAAAAAGTTTTTGGACAGCAATTTGAGTATCTTTTTTGTGGCTGTTGTTGTTTGTTGTTGTAATGTTCGCCCACTAATTAGAAAGTTTAAATGCATAACACGCCCGGCTAATGGCAAAAAATTGTATTGGCAAAATCCATCTAAAGTAAAACTCGTTATCTATCATCCACAAAAAGAAAGCGAAAAAAAAAACCAATTTTAATGAGCTGCAGCAAACAAATTTCCGGTTTGGGAATTTCAAAATCCCGTATCTGCCGTGCTGCCCATTTACGTTTGTGTCTAACAAAAGCAATTTCCTACGATTGATTTATGAGTAATGCATTTGTGGTGCGTCCAGACATACGCTTTTAAGCCCCTTCCAGTTAATAACTCACACTGCACTCACTCTCTCTCATTCCAGACTCTCGCCACTGAATATGCCGGACTATGCGGAAGTTGCATGTTCAACATTCAAAAGTCCACACAACAATGCAGCTGCAGCTGCTGCTGGACAAACTTCCGGTGCTGGTGCTGCTGCCTCATCATCATTATACGATAGCTGCGGCGCCTATGCCACAACAAATGTGGTCGCCAATGTGAAGCTCTATCAAAATCGTTATGGCACAAAGCCAACAGCAACAGGAGCTAGCAGCAATAACAACAATGGCTGCTCGAATAATGATTATCAATCGAGCGGAATGTATTCGGCGCCAGCGAGTGCACATTATGGCTGCTTGGAGCCAAATCCGATGACCATATCGACAGCATCCACAGCCATATTGAGCGGCTCGCCGGCCAAACTGAAAAAGATCAACATAACCGAAAATAAAATGGATCATTTACAGAATCTACAGAACGAAACCAAGTTGCCGGAGCGCACAAATCCCTTCAATCAGCAGCAACAATTGCTGCTAGCGAGCAATGCCTTGAAACAAGGTTTGGGTGCATATGCGAACACAACGCTGGCGGCTCAAATAGCCAGTGGCGGTGGTGCCGGCACCTTGCGACGCCAGCGACATCCCAAAACGCTCTTCAAGAGCGAGAACAACATATTGGGCAGCAAGTTGAATAGTTCGCGGCATCATCAGACAAATGGTAATTTGGATTTCTTGACGGGTGGACCACCAACTGCACCAGCACCACCAGCCGCTGATCAACTCGATGCCGATTTCTCGGCATTGTGCAATTCAACGAATCAGCTGCTCAACGATTGGGCTTCGAGTGCATCGATTGCGGCTGGCGATTATCATTTTGGCAGCAAGCAGCCAAGCAAGCAGCATTTGTATGTTAAAGCCAAGGATGGCACCTGGTCGGCCGTCAGCTCCGATGCTTATCAGAACTTCAAGCAGCAGCAGCAACAACAGCAGCAGCGCGATTTCCATTCCGGAACAGGTGACAACACTAAACAGTTACCTACATCCCTATTGATAAATCCCGCTCATAGTTCGAGCAGCCTAGCAGCTGATAGTAAATTCCTGAGTAGTTTCGGTACCAGCGCTAATGTTTAGAGCGTATATATACGAGGGCTGCAGCATAACACCCCCGAACAGCGCCAGAGTTGTGTTTTATTGCTCAGTAACTATAAGTGCAAAAAATAAAACTAAATGTTGTGAACTGCATAGAGAAGAGGAGGGCAGAAGAAATAGAAGTTTAGTTGGGCTTAAACACTTGCAAACAAAGGGTTAGTGCGAAAGAGATAGAGAGAGAGAGAGAGTTTAATGTGGGTAAAAAGTTGCTAGCAAATTAAGAATCTGCTGAAAAGTAGCAAAATAGATTTTAAAGCTAAAACAAGCATAGAAAAAGTATTTGTTGACTTAAGAGAGAAAAAAATCATAATGGAACTAAGTTTTAAGTAAGTTAAATTCTTTTAAACATATCGCAAAGCTAAGTTTTTACTCAGATTTAAGTCTTTCTTTTCAAATGACAACAGAAAACAGAACAAGTTATTAATAATATTTTAACTCAGATCATGTTGAATTAGAGTCTTTTTTTTCTCACAGATTTAAGTCAGAACAGATCTTAAGTTTCCCAATGTCAGATCACACAAAGCTTATCTGATGTTCACAGACACTAGACAACTCCAAGAACTCCTTAGTAAACCCCACTCAGTCCTTGAGTAGATGTTGCCCTAGTTAAATCTAGACTAGACTATCCTACCTGTACTGCAAGTTCTAGAAAAACTTCACCTTCCTCACTCTAAAAAAAAAGAAGGCAAAAACTTCCCGATAACAACGAAGAGGTGTTTTTGTTCGCGTAAAGAAAACACAAAATAATAATGATGATATATAGTACATATTAGCTTGTAAATAGATTTCAACCTTATAAAGCATATGAATTATGGCATTTGACATTAAAAAGCTAAAAACTTGATATAGACACAGAAATTTCAACAAAGTGAAAACCCCGCAAATAGCACCGACGTAGTTAAACTAAGTAAAGATTAATGTAATTTTTAGTGCGCAATGAAAAAACCAAAACATAAAAAGTTATAGCGAAACCCTAACGAAAAATACAACCAATAACCAAAACTCACCTAAAAACTAAAAAATTAAAAAATAATGTAGAATTAAAATCCAAAAGCAGCACTTAATAATTACATAAAAAAAAATGCAATGTGTAATAATCCCCCAGATAAGCGAAATAAATGCTAATAATAAGGCTGTTAAATGTAAAATATCATAAATAATAAAATAATCCCCAAAAACGAAAAAAATATTATCACGACATTAAAAAAAAAAAAAACCAAATTGTGTAATTAAAGCATTTAATTGTATTTAATTAAGTGACGAACTAGTTTTAGTCTGCCTGTAGCTAAACAGAAATAAATATAAATATATATATATAAATATAAAATATATATATATTTCGCTGTCGTATTAAATTAAATATCATTTGTAAGCAATCAATTGAAAATTAAATTGATAAAAAAAAATCGTACGTGAAAACCGAAACGCTACAAAAATAAATAATACTAAATAACTACTAACAAAGTTAATACAAACTTTATATCTATTTATGTGTATGTATTTTATTTCCAATCCTACTTTTATGTGAACATATATAGCTGCCACCGTTTGGAGGCGCCACAGCTGCGCCTACATTCTGTTGGACAATTCCATGGATTTTGTCATTTGAATTGCTCGCGGAATTTCGCTTTTGACCAAAAAGCCAGGTAAACCAAACAAACCAGCTAAAAAGAACCCCCCAACTAGAAATGTACCCGCGCTTTCTCTTTCACTCCTTTACCCCTTCTGCCTCTATGGCCAGTCAAATTAATTATGCACTTTGCCATTGTCTCTGCCCCTTTTAATTTTTGCCTAGCATCATTAAACTGAAATGAGATATTGTTTATAGTCCTATGGCAGTTGTCCGATGTCTCTTTGCCGTTGCAACTGTAAACATTGCAATTCGAAATTCAGGATAATCAAATGAATGCTCTCCTTCTGCTCTCCTTCCTTCCTGTTTGCAACTCTCTCTCGCTTTGTTTGTGTTTTTGTGCTTTCACATTTGGTTGTAAAACAATTTTACAAATTGTTATTGACAATTTATGTCTGTTGTTCTGTTGTTCTTCTTCTCTTACTCTCTCTCTCTCTTTCTCTCTCTCTTTCTGTCCATCGGTTGCCGTTTGAATGTGCATTAAAATTGTGCAAACAAATGAAAATCAATTCGAACAAATGAAGCGCACTAATATCGCAACAATTTTTGCTTAATATTGGCACTATTAGGTTTTATTATTATTATTATTAAAGTGCATAATTGTGCGTATTGTCAATTTATTTAAAAACTCATTTGAATTTTAAATGCCAACAGTACAACTTCATTAAAGTAAATTCACCAAAAACACTTTTTTAACTTAAAAAAAAAATTGTCTCAAAATTAACTCGATGAATTTTAGTTTAATTAAGTAATATGCCTGAAATGCTTGAAAGCTTGAGAAAAGGGAACTGAGATCCCAGCAAAAACGTTAAAAACTTAATTTTAAAAGCGTTCAACACATTGAAGTTTGACTGTATCCATTCGAATCAAGCTTTGAATGTTAACATTTGGTAAAATTGCTGATGCATAACAAAAATTATTCCTTTTATGTTGCGTATTTTAAATGATTTGCAATAATATTATTTAACAATTGAGTTTGTGTGTTTGATAATGTGTTTTAAAACATGAATAGAAACAAATTTCTTTGCAGCAAGCTCAAAATAAAAGCTGCTAAATATTAAATTTAATATACTCTGAGTTTTATTTCAAATATGCACTTAATTTGAGTCAGGGCTTAAAGTTTAAATGCAGTTAACTTTTATTTTTGTTATTTAAAATACAAGAACCAGCACAAACGTTTAGTTGTTTAAGCTTTTGGCTTATACATTTTTCCAGTTAAGCTTATAAGGAATTTTCAGCAGTTTTCCCATTTTGTTTAGAAAGGATAAACTTTAAGCTGTTCGCCAACAACATTCAGGCAGGCAACAAATAGCAGCAGCAGCTGCAACAGCACCCAAATGGCTATTGCCTAATGTAACTGAACAGCCCACGCCATTAGCTACAATACACACAAACACACGAACACACACACACATGCTTCTCTTATACATACATATATTTGCCAACCAATCCCAACTACAAATAGGCAACGCTCTTTGCCCACTCTTCGATTCAATGCTACTCTGACCAGGCCGATAAATAAACCCAAATTTATCATGTACACGAACAGAGAGAGAGAGAGATGGTGAGAGAAGAGGGAGATGAAGACAGGGAGAGGGTGTTGCATAGCCATATATCGTGAATATAATAGCAATGGCCGGCAGCGCTCATAATTTTTGGCACAAAATTGTCGATAGGCGTTGAAGCGTTCAATTGAATGTCCTGTGCCGGACAATGTTTTGGGCCAGCGCAAAGTTTGAGATTGCTGGCAAGGACCAGGACCTTACATGTAGCTAGCCCTTCTTTAGCTAGAAAAAGCACTATTGTATAATCAAAACTAATGGTCTATAAAGAATCAATTCTCAATTTGTTTAGCTCCAGCTGTTGCCACCGAAATGCGAACAGGACACGCAGGAACAGGACATTGCAGATTGGAACATTGGCAACACATGTGTAACGAAATAAAATTCTAAATGCCTATATTGTAAATATAATTGAATAAATATTTGAAAACGAAAAAGGAACAGTACTTTTGACCCTAATGAGCGCTCTGACTAAAATAATTCCACAAAAGTAACATATTTACCAAAATGTTCCCCAAAAATTAGTTTTTGCAAATAAAAATTGATTTTTTTTTATTGTATTAAGGAAGTTGTGTGCATTTGACTTAAAGTGGGAAAGGGAATGGCATGGGTATGAAATGAAATGGAACTGAAATATAAAGAGCAGGAAAAAACTGATTCAGCAAGTTTGCCATAAAGTTTAATCAGCAGCTTGCCATCGTCAAAGAGCAAGGACAAGAGCAAAAAAAATAAGATCTCGTAAATAGTACGAGCAGAATACAGACACACACACACACACAGACACATACATACATACAAGCACGTTAAAGTTTTATGCGCATTTGAGTGACCATAAAAATGGTCAGTTGTCCGGGAAAGGGGGGGGGGGGGGGAGTCGTGGTTGCCTGTGTGCCCAGCGATGCCTGTTGATAACAACAACAAAATTGTGCAACGCAATTTTATGAGATTAGCCATCATACGGACAAGAGTGTGTGTGTGAGAGAGGGCGATATACATATGTATGTATGTGTGTGTGTACTTTGTACATAGAGTCAAATGTCATTATAATTCGATGCGGCAGGCTTTACTTGTGCAAACAGCAAATTGATTAAAGCTGACACAACAACAACAACAACCAGTACACAAAAGACACCAAAAACGGACAATGGAGTGAGCTAAATATTAATAGAGTCGTAAAGTAAATCTTACCTTATCTTATTCACAAACTACAGAACATTACCTTTTAAGCTAGACAAGAGAAGGATTGTGAGAAGAATTTGTTACTGTTAGTTAGTTCTCTTTTCGTTTCAATAACTGTAAAGAGAGAGACAGTAAAACAGCTGAGATCATTAGTGATCTGAAGACAGGCAGAAATATTAGAGTTTTGAAAAGAGCTTCTTCTCTTCTTTCTTTTTTATACAGGACTATAAGAATGCAATAAACATTAAGTGCTAAGTATAAAGGTATGAAAAGCTTTTTATAGTAGATGTTAAAAATGAAGAGGCCATCATTTTTATACTCGATACCGAAGGTAAAGAGTATATTGGGTTTGTGCAATGTCCGTCATGGTGTCTGTCCGTCCGTCCGTCTGTCCGTCTGTCCGTCTGTATGTTCCCAACTTTTTTCCACACCCTTCAAGTTAGAGACTTCAAACTTTGCAAACCACTTTATCTATGGCATAGTAAATTAAAGTGTCAAGATTGGAGTTCTACGATAACTAGGGGGCTGGCAAATCGATAAACTCGATAACGCAAAATCGATAGATCCAGCTATTTCGCGAGCCCTTACAGCTAGAACTACCAAATTTGGGGAGAAAATAGCTACTAACAATCTCCAAAAAACTGCATTAAAAATTTTTCAGCCACGCCCACCCATTCCGCCCCCAGCCCCCCCGCAGTTTAACACTAAAAATGCCTATATCTTCTACAGTTTTTGAGCTAGACCCCACCAAATTTGGTGCCAAGATAGGTGTTGACGATCTCCAACCAAATTCATAAAAACTTTGGATGCCACGCCCATCTATACTGCCCTATCCGCCCTCAACCACCCCAACGCTTCGCTAAAAACGGTAGTGCGTGTATCTTCCATAGTGTTTGAGCTAGAGTCACAAAATTTGGTAGGTAGATAACTGGTAACGATCCCCCAAAAACTGCATCAAAGTTTTGGAGCCCCACCCACCCATTCCGCCCCCAGCACCCCCGCAGTTTAAAAACAGAAATGCTTATATCTATTACAGTTTTTAAGCTAGAACCACCAAATTTGGTGCCAAGATAGGTGATTACAACCCCCAAAAAAATTCATAAAAACTTTGGATACCACGCCAATCCAAAGCGTTAAGGCTAGAGTCACCAAATTTGGTAGGAAAATAGCTATTAACGATCGTCAAAAAACTGCATCAAAGTTTTGGAGCCACGCCCCCCCGTTCCCCAGCCCCCTGCATTTTGAAATCAAAAACGCCTATATTTTCCACATTTTTTGAGCTAGAGACGCCAAATTTGATGCCAAGATTGGTGATGAAGAAACCCAAAAATTTTGGATGGCGGCCCCCACCCATACCGCCCCCAGCCCCCCCTTCACCATATTCTACTAACTTTGAGCTAGAGTCACCAAATTTGGTATGAAGATAGCAATTAACATCATAAATAGATCTACAGCAAAACTATGGACGCCACGCCCCCCATACCAGCCCCCAGCCCCCCTTCCACCATATTCTACTAACTTTGAGCTAGAGTCACCAAATTTGGTATGAGGATAGCAATTAACATCATAAATAGATCTGCAGCTAAACTTTGGACGCCACGCCCCCCATACCAGCCCCCAGACCCCAGCCCCCCTTCCACCATATTCTACTAACTTTGAGCTAAAGTCTCCAAATTCGGTTTGAGGATAGCTATTGACATGATACATGAGCTGTAGCAAATATTTTGATGCCACGCCCCCATACCGCCCCAGCCCCTACCTTTAACAAACTTTGAGCCTAGAGTCACCAAATTTGGAAGGAAGATAGCTTTTTGGCATCCCCATCTGCACCAGACAATCGTTGAGGCAGCGTACACCCCTGCCGTATCCACACACCATTGCAATCAGCTCTCTTTTAATCTGTTTTACTACTGGTATCGAGTATACCGCAGTCGGGTGCGTCCGACTGCAACGTTTCTACTTGTTTCTAACTGTTATTTAAACCCATTTTTTTTCTTCTAAAATCCAACTCAAAGTACATAATAAAATGGCTCAAAATTGCCACAATAAAGGTTGCGTCGCTATATTGAAGCATTTTAATTTAAAACTCCCCATTGCCCGAAAACAAAAATTCTTATATACAAAAAAATGTTGCGTAGCAAATTCTACAGCAAAAATAACGACCATAAAAATCTAGTGAAGCAAATTTTTTATGCGCACTGCAAACATTTTAATTTGAGCATTATTTTTTGATTTTTCCACTTTGGCTTTTCAAAACAAATTGAAATTGACCGAAAGCTCGAGGGTTGTTAGAAGCGCAGACCGACAAACTAACAAAACACATGTGTCTACCTTCTCTTTATCCATTCTTTGTTTTTACCGTTATGCAGACGCAAACAGACTAGCTCAAACTCGCACTCTCTCTCACACACACACTCTAATTAAAAGTTGGGCACTTTAAATGGAGCGGCTAAACTTTCTTGGTTGAGTTTATGAAAAAAAATTTAATTTACGCTGTGGGAGCCCTTAGTTCAGGCTTCAGTGGCTTCAGCTTGTTTTCGTGAGTAATTAGTAAAATGCATTTAAATAAATGAGCTTTATGCCGCAAGAGCAAGACAGAGAGAAAGATTGTCTACTCCACCTAAAGCTGTTTATTTTTTATGTGAAATTTGAGATCAAAAATTAGCATGGTTTTCCGTTTTGTTTACGTATTCAAGTATCACTGCAAAGTATTTAACTAAATATATTTGCCAGTATTAGATATTAAATTAAACTACTGACTTTCGTTTGGTAACTGTAATTTAAGCAGACATAAAACTTAACAGCCTATTTAGAGCGCGCTCTGTCAACACGACAGAAAATGTTCGCTCTCTAATATACAAAATAAATTCCAGCTGGCGACGCGACGGTGTGGGTAAAAGTGCTTAAGAGTAAGTATGAGAGCGTAAATGCAAGAGAGTGGGTGGATAGGTGGCAGAATAACGGACAATTGCTAACGGTGCCGTTGCTACTGCGCTGCTGCTGCTGCTGCTTCTGCTGCTTGCCGAGACACTTAAACAGGCCATAAAATACATTTTGAGCTTGGCGTCTGCGTCGCTGCTTTTGTCGCTTTGTCGCTGATTTTGTCGTAGTTGACGTCTCGTCGTCTCGCCGCGCCTCTAGGCGTTGTAATTTCTTGAATGTGTCACGGGCCGCTTCGTCCTCTTCTAATTGCAAAATATGGCGACAATTTTCAAAGAAGTTGAGCACATTGACGCCAGCTAACTGTCGCTGCGGGTATAATTTAATTTCAACTGGCATTTTGGATGTCATCTATATACTATCTATGTACATATATATATGTATATAGAAGACTCGTCTAGCACTTGAACTTGCGCTCACCTTAAACAAAGATGTACAACTGTTTAATGTGCTTAAATCTAAGCTTAAACAGCAAACTAAAGCTTTAAATGAAATGTTAAAGAGTGCCGTCCAAAAGCTCTCTCCCACTCTGTGTGTTTGTGCACATTTTATGAAACGTTTTATTATACTAATTTGTAGCTTGGCATTGCTCGCCCGTTTCGGTTACATCGAATAGCACCAACTAAAAATGGCAATTTGCCATTGCGTCAAATGTTAGTCTGAGAGAGAGAGAGAGCGAGAGAGAGTTGGTGTATGAAGTGTTTGGAATGGGAGAGTAGCATACACTTCAGTCGAGTCTCTATTAGCAGACAATGCTTTTTGGCTGGCTTCTAAATTCGTTTGCTCTCCAGTACATTTGTATGTGTGTATGGGAAAAGGTATTTCGAAATGTGTGCAATGAAAATTGTTTAACAGTTTGTTTCTGTCTCTGTGTGGATTTTCGCCTTGCGTCGGTGTTGGGGGGTATTTTTATTAAAATGATGTTGCCCATTTTGTGCAACTCCTCTGACCAGAAATAGCATTTGCTTAACGCATATCCTTTTGGTGGATCGTTAGTGTCCTTTGCTGCTGCAGTCGCACTCGTCCTGACGTTAAGTCTCTTTCTAGTTTTGGTTGGGCTCCAAGTTTTAACGACTTTGTTTCCGTTACGTCTAATTTAATGAAATTCGTTTTGGTTTCTGTTTCGGTTTTTGGGTTTTTGGTTTTTGCTCAAGTTTTTTTTTTTGCACACAATTTACCGAAAAACGGCATACTAATGACTTGGGCGATATTGCATTTACTCCTTGTTATTGCAAGTGGGTTGGTAACTCTGGTAACACCCTGTCAGCGGCTGAACACCCTGTGCGCATATTTTTGTTTTGGCTTTTTGATTTAATGACGGTGCTGTTGCTCTCCTCCTGTTATTTTTGCATTCACATAAAGACATTTTGCTTATTTAATGATAGAGTCCAAGTAATTCCATACTAGCTGCGAGCCGAGTGGGCGTAACTGGCCGATCTGGGGGAGTGTTATAAATATATGTTTACGGCTCTATTGGGGAAAGTGTTTTTGCAATTGGGTACTTAGAACTCATGGGAACAAGTGTTTTCATTTAAGACTGAGTCGGATTTTATTTAAAATTCTATAAAAATGACTTAAATTCAACAAAAAAAAAACTTTAATACAGTAGCGAAGCGTGGTTTGCAATCATTAGGTAGCGTCAAAAAACTTATAGAAAACCAAAACTTTTGGTATCATAAAATATTCAGTCTGTAAGTTTACTTCTTCGAAGGCAATTTAGTTGCATGTTGCCATGCCACGCCCACACAAAATATGCAACAAATATTCGTCGGTTAGTTAGTTATTTTCTTTTTCGTTCTGATAACTTGAACTTTTACTATTTGCAAGAAATATGAGCGAAGAAGCGCGTTGCGAATAAACAAACTGATTTGCATTTATGGAAATGCAACAAATACACAAGCTCTTTTTCCCTCTCTCTCTCTCTCTCTTTCATACACTGAGAAAAACCAGAAAATCATCTATATAATAGTTTAAATAATAATAGCTCTGGTTTGCACTTAGGTATAAAAATATGAAACTATTTAAAATATTATATTAGTAAACAAAATTCGATCTTGAAAATATTTTTGAGAAGTTTAAATTAAGCAGATTAAAAGAACACTTCAAATGCATTGCAGCTTGCAATCTAACTGTAGTTACAGAGTGATTAACTAACAGGGTGATCAATATAATATGTTCAAGTATATAACACGCAAATGCACTCACCGCCAGCAGCAACAACACAGATGCAGTTCATTGAAAGGGCTCTCTCGCTCTCTCCTCTCTTTTTGCACTGAGCACTTTCACAAAAACAAACAGCTTCATGACGATGATGCATCTCATCTCTCTTTTACATACATACATATATTATTTTATTTTATTTGTACTGCACCTAACACACGAGAAAAAAACAACACAGACGTACGAGCACAGTTAGCCTCTCTCTCTTGAATTTTTTCGCTTCCAGGCAAAGCAAGAAAAAACGGCACCCGTTCTACAGCCTGGATTTTTGTTCAAAAAACACTTTCGAAAGCAATTAGACGGCAATTATATAATGTTACAAACACTTTGCGTATGTTCACAGCGTTATTCAACCACAATTTAGCTTAAAATAAAGCGCGTATCAATTTTAATTAAATAAATTAACGGACGATAAGCTTCCTGCGTTGTAAAGGCGCGCAAAGTTCCAGGCGGACTGCCGCCCGATAAAGTGAAACAAGAGGAACAGGTGGAATTTGTGAACATGTGGAAAGTAAAGATCGCTCTCTGCAGTTAGAGCGGGACCATGATGGAATAACATGTTATTTCATTATGAGCGGGACATTCCTTTTTATATCTATCTCTATTTGCGAAGTTAATGTACATTTAATGCAATTTTAATAATCAATAATAATTATATATAATAAGAACAGACGAATGGCTTACTTAGATTAAATATAACCGAGATGTTGAAATAAGAAATTTAATGTTGAGTTCCAGTATGATTAAACTTCGAATTTAATATGTTTTTTATATTTTTTCAGCCCTAATGAGAAAATTACACGAAAATAGTTGAATTTACCATGAATATTTTTATTTGTACTACGTTTTTTTCTGAGTGTACACAACGCCACCCCATGCAAATATCACGTAACGGTAATGGTGTAAAAATGCAAAGGAAATATAAATTGCGACTGTATGTGTGTGTGTGTGCACACATACATGAGTAAGCTGCTCCTGACCAAAATCAAATAGAAATGTGTGCAAAAAGCCAAAAGTAAATATTTATGTTTTATGTTAATGAGAATATGTCTGACTTTTTGCTATTTGAATATTGGCCAGAACTCCAATTCTTGTGCAAGTATTCTACTGGTATTCTCTACCAAAAAAAAAACAATAGAATAAATGACAAATGCTTTGGGGCGTTGTTGGTTAAACTGTTGTTGCCACAAACAACCACCAAACTGGGCTCTCAATGAGTCTCAGCCTCGCCTGTGGTTTGCCAAGGGGCAGAAGGAGGTAGGTGGCTAAAGGGGGAGGGGGATTATATAGTATTAATATATATGTATACAACAATGACTTTCGCTTGCTAACAAAGTTGTTTTTTGCTGGTTTGTTGGCCAATAATTGACAATTTAATGTAACTAAAAAAAATTTAAATGCTAAAGTGCCAATAAAACTACACTATTTTTATTTTACTAATTGTCATAATTGTATAATCAATAAAAAATTAAAAACTATTTTTTTCAACATTAATTATCAATAAAAAAAATTATTATTTTAGGCATATTTACATTAAAACTCACAAATTTTTTATTAGAGTATTTAGAGGTCAGTTTACATTCAACCACATTTTTTAACCAATTTTTGCCTCTTGTTGCATGTTTAATTAGTGGCTTGTTTAAAGTTTTTTTCTTTTGCAGTTCTGTGCGTGATTTTTTTTAATGTTTATTGTTGTGGGTTTATTTATTTAACATTTTTTTTATATTATTATTTTAATTTTGTTGTTATTTTGTTGACTGATAATTTATTAATGCTGCATGATATGGCGCTTAAGCTGACGTTTAATTAATTCCATTAATTTTTTAATTATGCAGAAGAATGAAGAATAAATGAACATTTTTTGTGTTTATGAAAAAGCTGCAAAAAAATAATGTAAAATATTTATGTGTGAAAAAGTGGCAGATAAGTGCAACAAAGTTGTTTATAAAATTGTAAAAGATATTAAAATATTAAACGAATATGAAAAGCTGAAAAAGTTTGAAAAGCGATAAGAAAAAATATGAGTTTAATTAGTTGAAGTTGAAAGTTTGCGTTGAAAGCAAAGTTGAAAAGACAGATTAAAGATAAAAAAATACAAATAAAATATTTCATTTGATGTTTGTTTAAAGTATTTAAATAGTTTTTCAAGCTACGGTGTCATTAACCTCTCTATTATTTTGTTTTTAAACTTTTATTTTTCTTCTTTTTATTTTCATTTCTTTTTTTTCTGTCTAAGCATTAACTATTCCGCATTTACTTTAACCAACAATCCGCACTTCAGATTGTTCAATCACAACGGGAATCAAGTTTCACTTCATTTACACCGACCATGCCCAGCCCCACCCCCACCCCACTGTTCGACCCGTTTTAGCCAGGCAATTGCACTCTGAGTAAGAAACGGAAACGTCAAACGGCAAAATGGCAAAAGGTTAATGCACCATTGGACAGTTGTCGTCTATGCGTTATGTCTCTCAAATCCAAGTGCAACCAATGCCGACAACATCATCATCATTATTGTCAGCGGCAACGTGATCATCAGCATTTTGTGTGTGTTTGAATGTGTGTGTGTGTGTGTGTGTGTGTGTGTGTGTGGCATGTGACAAAGTTTAAGTGCTGGTAAATCCATAGATTTCATGCTGGCAGCCGGCAAACATGGGCCACATATTGTGCCAGACAAACAGAACAAACAGAGGTGTTGGTAATGTGCTGCAAACAACAACGAACAACGTACAACGTACAACAACAACAATTGTTGCAACAATAGTATCGCATTTCAATGTTTTTAGTGAGGCATTAAAAACAAAAGCAAAAGCCGCATTCAAACTGCAAACTAACACAAACAACACTGACAACAACAACGACGACGTAAGTTTGGGGCACAGACTGCCACAAAAGTTTTTATGCCACAAGATACCAAGAGATACTTACCATGCCCCTCACAGCTCCCTGCCCCCGCCTCCCTCTCGACTGCATGCAATTTTGTTGTTGTGTCGCGACGCAAATATGTTTTGCTCATGAAACTCCATTGCCCTCCCGCTTAACCCAAAACAAGCTTCTCTCTCGCTCTCTCTCGCTCTCGCTCTCATCGTTTACTGTCATATACTTAGCTGCTACCTTGGCATTATGCACGGCGCCATTGCCATCGCACTTGTCACTTTAACCTTGCACGGCCTGTCAGCAGGCACACCCACCACAACTACCAATACTGCGCCCACCACCACCCCCTCAACAAACAAATCTAACGCCCGTTCAGGCAAGCCACTGAAAATTTGCGCAAAGCGGCATGGAAAATGAAAAGAAAAGCCATAAAACCAAAGACGACGCGCAAAGCCAGAATAAAAAAGAATACAAACACACACACTCACAACACACACATAATGCAAGCCACATTTGCAACGGTGTAGCAAGACGAAGTTCAAATACTCTAACCATAGCTTAAATAATGGAAAGTCGGCAAAAATATTATCTATTTTGTATTTTCTAGCATGAAATAAGTCAAATTATTAAAAATTCCAATAATGTGTAAAATAATTGAACCAAAAAATAAAACATATATTAACTAAAAAATTTAAGATATAGTAAAAAATATATTTATAATTATTTTGAATTCTACAGATAAATATATTAACACATTATTTGTCAAAATTTAAGTACAAGGTTCTTTATATATATTTTATCGTGGGTTTTTGTCTTTAATTTCAACTTTAAGCAAATTCCTAAGCTTCTTTGTTAATATTTTTGTTTTTTAACAAACCCCAACCTAATACACTTTTTGTCCAAGTTTTAATTATATTAAAAGTATTCATAAGTAAAAACATTTTCAAAGCGTAAACTCATTTTAATTTTCTTTCTTTACGCCATAGCTGATATACCCGAAATGGCGATTATTGAAACCGAAACGAGCGTAAATATGCCTGTCATCGTTTTGACATCAGCACTGCTGTCGGCATTGCCATCGTCGACATCGTCGCCATCATCGTCTGGACTGACATTGGACTATAGCTGGGATCTCATTTTCTTTCTCCTTCTGTGTGTGTGTGTGTGTGTGTTTGGCTTGATGGTAGTTGAGAGCAAGCTGGGCCCATTACCATAACTATAATGCATATTTCAGCATCGGCATTGGCATCGGTAGCTACAGTCGCCCAACCCTGTCTAAAGGCCCTTGTCATCATCAACGACAACGACGCAGTTGGTCGTCATGTGGAAAATCCCGGTATCACTTTCGCTTATGCCTTGTTGTTGACAATCTCGGTTTCAATGTGTGTGCCCAGTAATACCCTAACTTCTCCGACCCCTCACCCTCCTATCACTATCGGGGCGAAAGCATGCCTGAGCATATATTTATGCCTCGTTTTGATGTGGGGTAAATAATGAACGGCAAGGTTTTAGCATAAAAGTTTATTGAACTAGGTAAGTACACAAAAGTACATGGTAATCGATGGTATACCATCCCCAATTTCTCGACATGCATAGACAAAGTAATGGCAATCTTATGTCCTATTTCACAAGTAAATCGATGCAATTTGCGCGAAAATTTGACAGAAATCGTACAGAACCAAAACTACTTTGTTAAGTTGACTTTTCCCAATGGTGTTGTTTTGATGCTGAAACAAAGCTGTGGACTTTGGGATTTGTTTTAAGATTTTTGAGAAAAAAAAAATATTGATTTAAACCGTATTCAAACACGACTGTATATTTATTGGCTATCGGTTATCGATGACATAAGTAAATGGTGGATAAGTCATTTTGGAAACTTATCGAAAATCAAATAAATCAGCTCCTTCAACAGTTTCAAAGGCTCTCCCTCTTTTATTCTCTATCTCTAGGCTTTTCCCTCTCTCTCTGGCCAATTTGAGCAAGTGCGAGGATGTGACTACCGTTATTCCCGTTATTGCTCGTTGCTTCGTAATCCGTGTGGATTATGTCAAAATTGGTATATCATAAAAACGTCGCGTACGTGAGTGGCATAAACAAAACTACGCTAAAGCTGATGCGAGACCAGAAAGAGAGAGAGAGAGAGGTAAATTTGTCGATGCCGTACCGAACCGTACCTGCACCGCACCGCACCGAAACCGAAACCATTAACTTTGCCATTTGCGCTCCGGCTGACACTCAAAAAAAAAAAAACCTTTTGACCAAGTGATTAATTTGTATGCGCTCGACGCTGACTTTTGCGGTCTCGGGACAAAGGCCAAAAGTGTTTGGCATGTAACGGAAATGCGCGCCCGGCAACCGTCAGACAGACAGACAGACAATCCAGGAGCAACAAGGAGCAGCTGGGCAACACACATTGTGTTCGAAAGTGCTTTGAATATGCAGTTTGTGAGTTGGTAGCAAGTTGATAGAAAGTTTTTCACGTTTTGGCTTACAGATTTCGCTGTTGGTGAAGATTTCCACATATAAGGGCCAGGGCCAGGTCTTTCAAAGCTGCTTGGCTTATGGCCAACAACTTGTAAAAGCGGCACAAAAACTTCAAATACTTTTTCTTCGCATTTTTTTTTTTTTGGATTTTCTTCTTTCGAGTGTTTTTTCTTAATTTTGTACTTGTAAAAAAGCGAAATAAAATTCATGACGCGAAATTTAGTTTGAGAGAAAAAAAAACCCTTTCTCGCGTTTCGGTTCGTGTTAAGATTTCATTAAACTTTCCGTAAGACAGCAAAGCCTAACCAATTTATATACAACAGCTAAAACCAACAAAAGTTGGGGAAAAACATCGAGGCAGGAAAAAGAAACTTGGCTCATTAATTGAGTCGCTCAAGAAAAAAAAACTGCATAATATTCACATAAATACAAATAACGCAACAAACTGCAATAAAGGATTAAGAAGGGTTTGTTTTGAAGAACGAAAGTTGCATTCCCTAAAGAATTTTTCCTTTATTGTGTTAAGTTACTATATTTTTAATGTTGATTTGATATCAAGTAATTTTTATGTTATTATTTTAATAACTTTCCTTTGAAGTATATTCTGTTTAAAATAAAGAAACAACAAAGCCTGAAGTCAAAGCTTATTTCGTGAAGGAAAAATAAAAAGCGTGTTTCCTATTTCAATTTCGCATATCAGCTACATATTTGGAAATGAACTTTCGCCTCTGCCTTTGGCGCCCCAGCTAGAAAGTATCTTAAGCTGTATCTGTATCGTTTTTGCTGTTGTTTGGATGTATCCTTTTCTTTTTATTGTATTACCGCGAGTGTTATGCTAATTTCCGTTTGCTGGGCAAAAAACAACGGGGATTTGCCGCTGCCGAGTCTGTGGTTCATCCTTAGACTGTTGGATCTTTCTTCTTTGGGGGTTGCTCTCGGCACGGAAATGAAATTTAACTGAATTTGCATTGGAATTCGATTAAATCGTTTATGCAAACATTTCGTTTCATTTCATTTGCGGGTTTTTCGCTTTACCGACTCTCTTATTTCTAACTGTAACTGTAACTGTAAACAGAGCTTATGCGAATGTGTGAATCCTTTATGGCTGTATTCGTCTCAGACTTCAACTCTCTCCACTCACTCCACTACTCACCACTGTTGCTTCGCTCATTTTGCACCATTTGATTTGCCTGTTCGGTTTGTTCTTCTTCTTGCCGCACGAGCGGTGAAATTACATTGAAAAGCCTCGAGAGTTGATTTTGGAATTCATCTAATTTACATAATGCTTCATATGTTGTTTGCCAGCGTTCTGCATGGCTCGGCACATTAAATGCGGTGTGTGTGGAAATGTATCTAAGGGCTTGTTATTTATGAATTAATTTCATTTCTCATGTAAATGCATAAAGGTAATCGAGTATGCGACTCCCGCTGTCATACTTATTTACATTAAAATATGAATTTTTATTTTTTAGCAAAAGAATAACATCAGCTTCTTTGTGTGACAAATTTCATTTGCCAAATTAAATTCAATTTTTGATATGGATATAAGGATATTTTTTGTTTCGAATGCAAGTGCCAAGAAGTTAGAGAAATATCACTAAAATAGAGAGCATTTGTTAACAAGGGAAACTTCTAACCAAAGCTTAACACAAAGACAGCAAATCTAAAGTAAATTATTTAATCTTAAAATTCGCATTTTCTAAAACTTAAATGCAACTTTTATAAACAGTTGAAATATTCAATAAGCGGCTTAATATAAGCCTTAAAAGCTTTATGGCCATTTTAGAAATTTAATATTTTAACAGCTTAACAGCTTGCTGATGATTGCTAAGAAAAGAAGCAAGCAAATATTGCAATCGTATTGCTTGCAACATTGCATTCGTTTTTGTAGCTACTTTAAGCTCGTTTGGCATTGCCAAAGTTTTATCTTAAGCTGCCAAAATGGCATTCAAATGCAAACCGCATGAGAATGCTGCTGCTATACATATAAGTTGCATCCACAGTGTGGCACAGTGTAGCACAGTGTGGCAATGTGACAGTAACCCAATGCGGTCATACATTGTCCCTTACAATTACTCCTTGTTTTTTACTCTCTCTGACACAATGAACAAACCAAAATGGTGCTCAGTGTCAAGGGAAAAGTTCTGTTTTATTGCGGTAAATGAAAAACAGTTCATAAATAGGCATATGTATGTGAGTTTATCAGCATTTGAGGTGCACTTATGCCATAGTTAATATGCCAACAACAACAACAACAACAACAAAAAAGCCCCATTCATATCAGTTCATAGCTCGGTTTGCGGCTTTTTTCCACATATACGCATCGAAATAATATTACGATTGCATTCAGTTTGGTTTTGGTTTTTGACAATTTTATCATGTACACAAAACGCTTTTGTCTATTCTCGAATGTCGCATAAAAGCTTTGCCAAATCAAATCAAATAAATAATAAATATTTATACCTTGTTGGAACATTTCCAAGTTCATAAAATATTTAAACACAATTTGAAAACTCTATTAACACCATTTGGCAAGTGTCTGTCTGGCTGGAAAAAGTTTACAGCTCACTTATAAATCATAAAAATTGGAAACAAGACTCAACTTGTCCATTAACAGCATTTGTGAAACTTTTGTACAGTTTTACAACAAAATTTGAATTTAATTTTGGTAATTTTGGCAACGCCGCCGGGCAAAGCAGCTGACTGAAACAAATGAATGATTGAATAAATATTCAATTTGGTATTTGGTAAATTTTAGCCAGCGGGAGCTTAATTTAAAGTTGACAATTCAGTTGAAAACTTTACAAAATCGCGAAGAGAAAGTTACTTGAAATAATGAGATTAAGAACTAAGATTCCCAATTGGTATTCTTTTACTCTGAATTGACATAATCTCAAATAGTACGCTTTCCAACACTGGTCACTAATATTGATTGACCCTTGAGCTATCTATTCATCCAATCTTTGACATTTGCCATTCTGCATTTCAAATCCATATTTTATGTACACGCGCCTACCATTTTCCCTTCGTTTCAACGAAAATCCTTTTGAAAAATCCAAAAAAAATAAAATCGAAACGTGAAGGCCATAAATTTACAACAGTGTTCCCGTTCCACATTTTCGCAACCCTCCAGCTCATTTGCACAGAGGATTAAAGGGTCTCGTCGGGGTTTTGCACTTTCACCATTTGTTATGGCTCTGCGTACGGCTTTGGTTTTTTTTTCAAACCAATTTTTCTTCTTTTTACACTTTGCTTCCTTAGTTTTCATTTTTTGTGTGTAAAAGCTGGCAAAGGTGATTAATGCAAGAGTTGGCAGCGGCCATGTCGATGGCCAACAACAACAAAATGGCCGCAACTCCGGCATTTTTATTGAATTGCCAGCTTCGGAATGTGCCTGGCCACTCCATTTATACCTGCACAGTTCTGCCGTCCCGAATAAAAACTAGACACTCGCTGAATTTCCAATTGCTTGCATAGAAAAACCTTAGAAGTGAGGGGTTTGAGAGTATGGCCGGAACTACTATGCTTTGACTACAGTTGCGCGGATTAAAGCACAAAATTCGAGTAAAGCCGCTGGGCAAACAGCAAAGAGAAGGCGACAGGTGCAGCTGGGAGAAACGGGAAACTAAATTAAACTATGAAAACTAAAGATCGAATCTGACTTTGTATGAAAATACTCCGAATCTTATCGAGTTTTATCATTCAATAAATGCAAACCGAGCCAAAAAGACAATAAAATTTCAAGCAAATCAGACATTTAGCCATCCCCTTGGTAAGGAAGCACGCTTCAAAAGCAAGAAAACTGTAAAACAGTCAACCAGATTTCTATCAAGCCATCAAACTGGCAATGTTAGCCGAGTCAAAAAACCACCCTGCATTGTAGAGGAGGGTAACAGACATTTTTACATTATTGATGGTAATTTTAAAACGTGCCTACAACAAAAACAACAAAAATTCTACACACTTTGCCGGATTTACGAATTTTGTCCGTGTGTGTGTGTATGGCATTGTTTTGGTTCGATTGACGCTTATCTTAATGGACCAAACATATGGCCATGAACCGTGCCTGTCTGTGTCTTTCTCTTTCCCTGAGAGCAAACGTGTTGATAATTTAAATAAGCCACTTTGAGCGCTTTGCCATTTGACATTGCGCATACGCAACGTTCGTCTGTCAACGCTGCGATAAGCGCGGAGTAAATGTTTTTCAATTTTGTATTAATTTTGTGCACAAATCCCAGCGAGATTTTGTGACACAAAACAGGAGGACTGAGATAGATATTTAGCGTGCAACAAAAGCGTTAGATTCATTAATTTTTTTTTATTTCTGTCATGTTGCATATGAAATGAGCTTGAAGTGGGTATAGATTGGGAAAAAGCTGGGCTAAGGAACAGATTTTAAGTAAAAGTTTTGTTCAGTTTAATAATTAATAGATTTTTCAGCTGAAATGTATTTGTTCTTTGCACTTTTCTTAATCATCTTTTAACGAGAAACTTAACTTTGGCTATTGAATAATATTTGATTTTATTTTTTTCAATAATATTTCAATCATTTTAGATCAATGCACACTTATTAACGTAATGGCAAGGCTGCCGGGTTTTGCAAGGACTTCGAGCATATGTGCAGCTTAAGCATATTAAAAGAGCAACAGGACATTCACCAAATACCAAAGACTCCTCCGCTGCCAGACAACAAAAGCACTGCCGAGCAAATATCAAATCAATTTTAATTTAGAAAACAAGCAAGAACGCTTTTGCCGAAAAATGGCAAAGGCATGCAAAAAAAATTGAATAGAATGTTAAAAGGAAGGCAAAATACTGGGAAGCAAACTGAAACCCTTCGCATGTCAGGCAAAAGGGGAGACGTAAGCAATGAGACTCAACCCCAAACAAAAATTGTGAACAAAAACCTACCGGTAAACTTAACCTCCCCAAACTCTACCAATCTTCTCAGTGAAGGCAAACAGTGTGCTTAGCATATGCGAATAAATCTCAACACAGATCGAAGAGGGAGAAGGCAGGGGTAGAGTTGAATACAAACTGGGGCGATTCTGCTTCGACTTTTCTTTTTCGTCTTCAAGACGACAGCACAATCTAATAAAATGGCTAAACGCTTCAATGACAATTCGAGCATGTAAAGTACAGACACATATATATATATTCGTATATACAGAAGGTAGCGAGAGAACGGTAAATACATGTTGCATGTGGCGCTTAGCCGTGTCGAACAAGCAACTTCTGCTTTCCCTTCGTTCAAAACGTAGGCAATAATCGTAAGTGAAACTGCGTTTGCTTGCTTTGTCCAAGAAGGAGGGATTAATACAATGGGTGGAGGGGGGGAAGTGGTTTGGGGTGCTTGAAAGATGGTAGATGCTGACGGTCAGGAGACCCCAATCGGCTCATGTATTGAAATGCGCTTTAAGTTGTGGCGATGTGTAATTGAATTAAATGGATTTCAATATGCGGGCGCATGTTTTCCCAAACAGATGGAGTGAGGTGAAATGTGGGGAAACTGGAAGGTTGCTGGGGTTACTTTGGAACAATGCCAACGCATAAACAGCTGGCTAAGATGAAAGTCACCGAAAATTTGTGTAGGAAAAGAATTAAGTAGAAAATAAGCCGATAATAATATTAAATGGGAATTTCTACAAAAAAAATGTATTTTATTCCTGCTATAAGAAAAATAAGTGTTTCAAGTATGTTTAATATATTTTATGTAAATGAAATAAATAATTAAAGATTATATTAGGTAGTATTAATTTCTTTTTTAGTTCAAAGTTTCCGTTTCAACCCTTATTATATTCAAGATTTTTTTTTGTCTTGACTTAGCTTAGTCCAAATTTTTTTAGGGGTGCAACTTTAAGAGGCATTTGGCAACTTTGTGGCAACATGCAAACTTCAATCAACACCAGCAAATATCAACACAAGACGGCAAGAAACCCACAAGACAAACTTAACTGACCAAACTGTCCCGCATTGTGATATTTTTCAAATAATAAAAAGTGCTGAGAAGAGAAAGACGAAACTTTTATTTTTTGTGACTTCTTATAGTTTTATTCGATGTCTTTTGGTCGTTCATTGTTTTATTTACCTGCTAGCCAGGTTTCAAATGTGTGTGTGTGTGTGTGTTGGTGTGTTTATTTATATCGCATGATTGAATCTTGGCCAACAGCAACTTTTTCTATTAACTTTAATGCCAGCAGAGAGACCAGCAGCAGTACCAACTATCTAGAACTGTCTGCTTTGGCTTTGGCGATGTTTTTTTTTTCTTTTTGGTCGGCGACTTTTACCTGGTCGCCTCTTTAGCTCGTAAATGAACTTGATTTTATCGTCTCAGATTCGCTCTTCTCGCTTTTTCACCCTTACTCGCCATTCAATTTGTATTGATTTCCAGTGGCTTCCACTTGGCTGCCTCGACTACTTCAAGTGGTTTGCGTTGTTCGGCTTTGCCCCGTTACATTGTTTTTATGCCACGTCTCCGTGCGCTAATGAAAAAGTTCGAAAAAGTCAATCGATGTTTTTTGTTTTTTTTTCGTTTTTGACTTTTCATTTGTTTGGTTGTTGGGTGGTTTTTCTTTAGAAGTTGACTTTTTTATGGCAATTTCAGCGATTGCACATTATTGATGACTTTGCAGAAGCCAAATATCTTAAGAATAGTTCATTAATCGCTGCCGGCCCTGTAAAAAATCACTTCAAAAGTGAACTTGGCGAATCATAGTTAATGATTTATATCCTTAAAGAACAACTGGAACTTGGCGAACTAACGCAAAACCCTTTTCTAGTAAAACATTTATTTCTCTGAGTTTTACTTGAAACTGTAAGCGAGAGTTTTTCTAATATGATTTTGTTATTTATTTCTTGTTTTGGGTTCCAGCATTTGATTTATTTGCGTTAGCTCATTTCCGTTTTCGGCCGCTGATTATCTCATTTCAGTTAAGCTCATCCCGACTCAATGAAGATTGACTTCAGTTTCAGTTACAGTTTCAGTTCCAGTTCAAGCGTGCGTGTATCTTTTGTAATTGTATGTGTGTATCTCTTCGACTTTATCTCGCCGACTGTTGTTTGTAACTGTTAGTGTAACTGCAGCTCGTTGTAAATGCGTTGGGGCAGCTTTAATGTTTGCCAAAGCGGAAATGAAAAACTTTTGCACGTAGTCACCAAAAAGTGGCCAAGTGCACGTTCGGTTTTTCACATTGTTGTTGTTGTTACTCTGTTGTTACTCTGTTGTTCGCTGTGTTGCGATGAAGCATGAAAAGTTTTGGTTTAATTTTGGCATTTTCACGTATTTACACCCACAAACAAACACGCACGCCACGCACACACACACACACACACACGCTTGCCAGCAAGCTAAGGATGTTGTGAGTTTCGAGATTTTCAGTTTGCGCCCAGCTGAGCTTAGCTTGACTTGGCACGCACGTTTGCTCATTAAATACGCATACGCATGGTGAACAAGACAGAGAGAGAAAGATAGAGGAGGATGTCACATACAACTCATCTAAAGCCACACACACACACACACACACAGACAGTTACAGCCATACACTTATAAATGTTGTGCTAGATAATGAATCTTTTGACTACAAAATGCCTCCAACTCCGCACTCCTTGCCAACTTAGTCCTGTCGAGCTGTGTGTGTGTCTGTTTTATTTGCTTTTATTGTCTTCAACTTTATTCATATCCTGTTAAAATGTATAACTTTGGGCTTTTCGGGTTATAAATTAAATGCAAGTACAACCAATTCAAGACGAAACACACAGCGAGACAGATCCTTCAAATGACTAGATGCTTGAGGGGTAAGGAGACGTAAGGAAGTTGGTTAAATATGTTGTCAACTCGACGATTATGTTGATAAACTGCAAAATGCAGCATAATTAATGAGCATGTCGTACAATGCCAATATTTTACATTCTCAACGCACACATACATACATACATATATATAGAATTATACGTTTAATTGCATTTAATGAGGAATTCATGTTAAATGCGCCTGCAAAATCTGTAAAGTTGGCTAATTGAGAATCAATTAAAATGGCATTAAAGACAGTCAAAAAAAAAGTAAGACAATTATTTACTGAGAATCATCTTTAAATTCTTTAAGGCCTTCTGTCAACTGGAGAACAACTTAATTTGTCAAATCAACTGTAATTTATCTTGCTCCAAAGCAAAGTCATTCATTATTGTAATTTATTTGCAGCTACTGAAAATGCCAAATATTTATTTAATTTTGAGCATTCTTCAATTTATTTGTTTGCACAAAACAAATTCAAAGGGACATCGCCCCCTGCCCAAAGCTGACTGACATTTGGCAAGGCATATCGATTGCGATTAGTAAGAAAATTTTCAATTTTCTAGCAAAGCTGCACAGAAAAGAAAAAACAACAAAAATAAAGAAAGAAAATCTGATGCAAACAAAACTGTTGGATGGGCGACAGCCGCCAGCAGTGTTGACACCCAATGGCACCCCTGCTCCAGCTTCTCCTTCCTTTTCGATTCCTTTGTGCCTTCTTGGTCTAACCGCTGTGAAAATACAGCTCTGCGTATTATCGATGTCCGTAACAATGGCAACTGTAAACGTACTGCACTGAGAAAAATATATATGATGATGTCGAGAAAAGCTTAATTAATTTAAATAATTTAAGTATAATATTCATTAAGATATTTTTTTCAAATAAATATTAATTGGCTTTGTTTTGCTCAGTGTAGTAGCTTGGTTTCTGCCTGCTCACAGCCTCTATGATCTGCCTGCCTTGCTCCCGCATCCGGAACGCGGTTTCTATTTGAAAACCATTTTGTTTGCTTTATGGATTTGCCGAGAGCTTAAAGTGGCTTCGTCGCTTCGTTTGCTTCATTTTGCTATTGTTGAAAATTTTGAGGCGTGAATGCGACCAGACTGAAAGCCAAAGCCTCCACCTAACTCACACAACCAGCCAGCCCGCAGTCGTAGCCATGGCTTGAAGTCAAGTGTTGTTTTGGTTTGGGGGTTTGGGCCGTGTTTTTGTTTTATTTTCGCATGTTGACTATTGGCTTAGAGTTTTATGGCCAAATGGCAACTGTTTACACGAGCTGCTGCTGTTGCTTTTGTTTTTTAGGGCATTCCTAAGACTTGGTGCCTTTAATTGGTTGGGTCACAGGCGCTAATTTCAAGTGAACCAAAGTTTGCTTTTGTGGGATTAGCTTAACAGAGGCGCTGATTAAGTGGCAATGTTGCATAGCGACAGATTGCCAGTTTAAAGTAAGCTTAAAAGTCTACTTATAATGATATGGCAACAGGCTTTTGATTTCGAGTTTATAGGAAAATTTCTCTTAAACTTGCTAAATACAGTTCACAAAATCTGACTGTCTCTTTAAAGCATTTTGCGTTCATTCAATTAAAAACAGTTGCATATTTAGTAAGCAAAAAAAAAAAGAATCGGAATGGTAATGCAGAAACCGCTCTCAAGGACTTTTTTGTGTGGCAGGGTGCACAAATTAAAATCGACACCGAATATAACCAGGCCAACAGACACGCACACACACACACACACACAGCACAGCACAGTCAACATGCGTCCATTTATTGCTTCGTGCCACATTCCATAACGTGCAACCAACCGGGTGCAAAACACTCTCTTACTCTTTCGTTTTTGGTGATTTTTGCTGTAGTGCTTGAACAACAAGAACAACACTTCGATGTGCGGCGCATAATTCACAGCTGAGTGAATTTTAAGTGGTTATTGCAAAAGTTCGCACAGGCGAAAGTGTTGCAAGCAATGCCCTTATGTTCGTTCGTTCCCCCCAACATCAGCCGTATTGGGTGCCAAGCGAAATTGGAGCGCAGTTTTTATTGAGTTATGCCTGTACGAGTAGATGACGCGATTGCAGCAAGGACGTCGTTGACTAGGCTAGAAATAAGTTTAAGCATTATAAATAATTTGATAAGCCTTAATTGGCATGAACTTGCAACGAGTCAGCTGCTAAGCTGTTGCCGCCTTCTGTCGTTCGTCTTGGCCATGATTGACGGGCTGCTGGCTGAGTGGATTGGGGGTCATTGCCAGACGGAAATGATTATTATATAATTGAAATTGATAGGCAAGTGGGCGTCGTCGTCGGCGTTGGCGTTGGCGTGGGCGTGGCATGACAGACAGTTGCCACTTCAATTATTCATAAAAATCCCATTTCATTCGAATTACAGATGCAAAAGCAGCTGCTCATCTAATGATAAGTTCCACAATCGACCCCAAACGGAAACGTGCCTTTCAACTTGAAGATTTAAAGCTGCAACACTTTTGTTTTATGCGTTTCGTTAACGCACAATTTAATACAAAACTCGAATGTAAACAAAGCTCAAGACAAGTGTAACCCGTTTCGAATTCGGTGGTATTTAGCGATTATTTGGCATAATACGGTCACACTGGACCAATTGAAAATAATTTATGGTTACAAATACAAGCAATTCAACTTGACCGAACTTGTTAACTTGCCCATTTGATATCAACAATAAAGGAAAAAAACTGAGTTTAGTGCTTTTTACGCTTATACAGCAACTATAATACAAACAAATCGATAGTTTCTCGATAGTTACACGTTGTCTTTGAATAAGTATCGATTTCAAAGCCGAAAAACTGAATATTACATAATATGGCATAAATCTATTTATAGATATACTATATATGTAAATATGTATTAGTGCTTCTAATATAATAAATTTTCGCAGGAAATTCGCCGGCTGGTTGGTCGTGTACGTTGAATCTGGCGGTTCTCAGTTATAACGTACTTCGATCAGCCAGTTGTGGGTTCGAATCCCGCCTCGGGCATGGTTGTAATGTGTAATTGTTCTCCTTTCCTATCATTCCTTCCTCTCTTCCTACCAAAGTACCCACAGCACACAATCAACGGGCTTCCCAAATGATGTTAATAGATGTAAATAATTGTATATACCCAGTAAATAAGTGTTATAGTCGTCGCGGTGAAGATGGATGGATGGACCTTGCCGCCGGCATAATTAGTATAAGTACACATATATACATATATACACACAGCAGCTATAAGTTAGAATAAGTTCCCGTGTTTATACGACACACGCACGACACATCGCATCGCATATTATTGGCATATAAATATTAACGAATCACAACAACGCTCGCTCACTGGCACAAGGAGAGCACAGAATACTATAGAATATTGTACAACGCAGCACAATTAGTAGAGGAAATTACAGCACAAACACGGATAGTGTTTATATCATCAACGTCATAACACATACTCACATAAGATCGATTCATATACTTCATTTCTCTTCATCTCATCATCATTCTCAACTGGCTCGGTATGGAAAAATTGGTAATAATTGAATAGCTGATAACAGCAGGAAGGCAAAACTTAAAAGCATTACGACAAAGATAAAGTTGAAACTCTAACCAAAGTAAAAACATAGGTCAAGAGCTATCAAGCCAGATGTATAAGGGCAATCATCGCAACAACAGAACAACGATAAGCCAGCACTCGCATACTTGTATAAAACTCAATCGTACTTAAAATTCAAAAAGAAGGAAAGCACACTGCACTGAATTAAATAAATTGTAATCGTAAAATAATATAATTTCATTGTCTCAAACGAAAAAGAATAATAAAATGTAAAATAATATTTTATTTATTTTTAAAAATTATACTTTGAAATATTATTATTATTATTTTTTTGCTATCTATCGGTTTGACTGAACCAAACTTAGTAAACTATAAGCGGCAATACCAAAAATCCTAACTGACGAACAAATCCCATTGACAAAATCAAGCAATTGCAATCGATATGCGATGCACACACACACACAAGCACACATAGTACATTGTAGAACATTCAGTAAATGGTCATGTTTCGGTCTGTTGCCAGCAACGAGATCTCAGGTTGTTGCGGAAGTTAAGTTTGTGCGGGTAAAGTGAAGGGAACTGCTAGCTGCTGTTTGCTAGTTTGGGTTTTGGATGCAGAGATGTGTTTCTGAAATTAGTCACGAGTTTGGAGAAAATGCAGAGATTCGAGTTTTTCTATTAAATTTTTTTGCAAAAATAATTAAAGCAATTTTTCGATTATAAATCTATAACAACTTTATTTGTATAGGCTCATTGTATGACAACGATAGTTATAGAATATTACGGCACTTTAAAGTCTCATCTTTGGTCTGAAAGCGTCCAGTTACTCACCCGTTACACACGACATGTTGCTACTGTGTTCGTTCATAGCTCTGTCGAAATGTCAATGCAATTGTCATTGTATCTCTCTCTATCTGTCTCTCTCTCTCTCTGTCTCTGTCTCATGTTCATGTTGTTTGTTATTCGTGTTGTTTGCCGTATGCATCATCAATTTGGCATGTTCAGTTTTCGGGGGAAAGTTAATGGAGAAGGAACTTGACGCCCGGCTGCTGCTGCTGCTGCAACACTTATTGATGAGTTCGAGTACTGTTAACTGAAAGGTAATAAACGGCCCAATAAACTTAGGGATATAAACAGTCAGAACGGGTCACAAACCAGCTATGCAATTCGACTAAATAAAGAGAACAAATTTTGATTTGAATGTTGTGTGTGCTGTCATTTAATGCTGTATTAAAATTTCCAATTGCTTTGTTTGGCATATTCGGAATGTAATTAGTAAAGTTCTTATCCATATTATTATTTAATTCAGTTAATTTCAAAGCCTGTTCAGCTCTGTTAAATTTATGAATATTTAATTATAGAAATTATTTATTCAATAAACAAAACAAAACAAAAAAAATTTACTATACAAAACAATAGCTTTTTAACATAACCACGCCCCCCTATCACAATACAGACAGACATGGCTCTTGAGCTCTGTTGAAAATTCCACACACTCAATGAAATATAATTTCCAAAAATGCGCACCAAAGCCATGGCAACTGAATCAGTCAAAATAAGAGAACCGGGCTAACAGAGCCCGACTGGCAAACGGATGCCAACGTAAGCCGCTTAAAATCAGTGAGAGAGGATTTTGGGGTATGGCAAAAGCAAAAAAATATATTCAAAAATCGCACTCAAAACTCATTACAACAAAAGGTGCTTCATCAACGCTGCAGCCTACAACAGCAACAGCAACAACAACAACAACAGGAGCAAAAACAATGGCAACAACATGCCCACTTAAGTCGGCATTGGTGGCCATAATCAACTCGCCGCCGCTGTCGAACACCTTCAACCGATGGAAACGGCACCAACGGCACTGGTTGGAGGAGGTTGTGCTGTGGGCTGTGGGGAGCGGAGGGCAGCATTTCATTTGCAGCGAACACTCGTAAAAAGTGAAAAGAACAATGGCGTGTCAAGGACCAACTGGGACGGCAAAATGCGGGTCTGCTCTGTACACACTCACACTCACACTCACACACCCCAACTCCATCTCAAGGGACTTTGCCCCACAGCCAGCCCCGAGCGCATTCTGCGCTTGTCAGCCGCTGCCTCACAATTCTGTCGCACTCAAGCCATTGCTTTTTGATGCTGCATCATACACACACACACACACACACCGACAAAAGAGAGAATGTGTGTGTGTGTGTGTGTGCCCTGTTCCAGTTTCCGGTGTGTGTCACAGGATTTTTCCTCTTTTGCGTTAAGAGTTCAGCGTGTCAGGGCGAAACCCATTTGCCTGTCTTCCAACAAACTGTCTGCACAGTAGAAAGTATTATTTACACTTTAAATTCTTTTTCTTTAAATTTAATTTTAAAGATTTTACTAGAAAAAATATGATCTAGTTATTATTTTGACAAGAAATATTGCATATTATTATTATTGTTAATTTTTATTTCTCTTTCATAGAATTAAAAGATTTTCCTTTCAAGTTTTTTATTGTTTATTTTCTAACTAAGTTGATAATTTTAGCTTGCTGATGAATTAATTTTTTTATGCAAAAAAATCATTATAAAAATATAATTTTAGTTTCAACACAATTATTTTCTGACAGTGCCGCTGTCTGCCTCTTATTCTCTTGGCTATTCTGGTCTCCTGGTCATGTGTAGACAGCTAGCAATAGTTTTGATGCTGCCTCACAGCCCACTCTGCCTCCATTCGAGGCAGACAGGTAGAAAGCTCTCGGTTGCACTCGAACATTGTCTCACTCTGTCGCTACTCTGGGGCCTGACAATGATGGCGTTGACGTCATTGGCATCGGCATCGGCGTCGTCGTTGGCTGCTGGCGTTTGTCATTCATTTACAGCCCACCTGCCCCCACCTGCTTCGGTTTACACTTTCAGCAGCAGCAGCAGACAACTAGTAGGAGCCGCCGACGCCCATTATTTATGCTTTTTAGGTAGAATAGATTGTTTGCAGCCAGCCAGAGTTGCTTCTGCAGGTGTGTCGCCTGTCGTTCCGTCGGCTCCATTTCGAGGGATTATGTTGCAAACGGGGCGGGGCACGTTGCCACATTGGCAAACAGAAGAAAAAACACCCACACACACACACAAACCCAGACACATCTTCAATTTGCAGTTGTCGTACATTTTAATTGTTATTGTAATGCGTGTGCATCGTCGATAATTGCCATTCAGTTAGCATTAATGGAAACGGAGTGAATTTTACTGCAATTACTAACAGCAGCTATTAATTGTACAAGATGGATAGTAATTAAAGTGCGGGCTGAGAGATTTGCGTACTAACAAGTATAATTCCCAAGTGCTTTTTTTTTTAAATTTTAGTTATCAATTTTATAATTCGCAAGTGCTATGTTTTGGCGTGTTAGTTAAGTTTCAAACCATAGGAATGGTATGTTAGGAAGTATCGAAATTAATGTCACAACTATCGATTATCACATTGATAAATCAAACCTATTCAGTTTCATAAGATTTTTAATTACTTTATCAAAATCAGTACAGCAGCAACCCCTTTTTAAATACAAGCCCGATTTAGGCTTTTGGTGAAGTGGGCGTAACCTGTACGCCCAGCAGTGACCAAAATTACAAATAGCGGTTATTATGAAGCTATAATTTATGCAAATACGTTTTAAGGGTTGAGAGGCAAGGAAGTTGAGTTGTGTGGGCGGCAGTTACTTGACGCAAACCAGCTCTAATTGTTTGATTAATGGTTTGGTAAAAACTCAACTCAGGCACGTGCTCTAAGACACTACGCAATGGTTGGGCTCAAGGTTTCCAAGTTGAAATAAGTACAGCCATTGGTTTCGTGTGTAGATTTCCATTTGCTGACCCATGTTGCTGTATGTGTGTGTGCGGTGGGTAGGATGGGATGGATGGTGTAGAGAAGGGTTGCAATGTAAAACGCAAATATTGTTTCAATTGCAAAAGTTGCACACAAAATTTACCTAGCGGGCACAGACAAACCGGCGAACACACACACAACCAAATAATATACATATATCTATAGATATATCTACTCGTACACCATGTGCATATGCAACTAGCGCATACGATATGATCTATATGTGCATATGTAGAATAGGTGCACTGAAAAACAAAACTATGAAAGCCGCACAGAAACTTGTACCACGAGCTAGACTCAAATCTAATATATATAAGATATCTTTATCAAGCTGAAGATTCGTTATTTAAATCTTATCTTATGTTACTTTTTATTTCCGAATTGACAAATCTTTAGATTTTTCCATTATCTTTGACATGATTTCATAACATTTTTGTTAGAAACTCTATCAGTTCTCTTCTTTCAGTGTGCATATTTTATATATATAGTATTTACAAAGATACATAGATACATATATCATGGGCACTGCCTTTGGCTGCTTTATGCATAACCCGGCCAAGGTTCTACTCCTTCCTCCCAGCAACCCATTCAACCCGCACTTGGCCCTGCTCTACAACTACTCGCTGTTAGTTTCGCAAGTTGTTTGCTGTTTTTCATGTTTTTCATGTTTATGCGAAAAACTTTGCCAAGCATCGCCGTGCGAGCGTCGCGCCTCCCAGGCTTATTTTCGTTCTATGTCTTCCGTTTGGGATGCGCCTGGAATCAGGATAACAGACGGCGGGGTGGGGGGGGGCACACAAGGTACATAGGTATGGCTAGTCTGTTGGGAGTTGTGCCAACAGAGTTCTTGGCGGGATTGCATTGTTTGCCTTTGGCTTTAGCCACCGTGGCGCTGTTTGCATTCTGGTTTATGCTTCTAGTTTACTTTTTTATGCAACTTTTATGGCATGCTCGTGGCGCATACGTAGCAAGCGCATCCCATCCATTGGCCATATTAAAAGATTTACATAGTTAAGCTCTTCAAATTGCTGGCAAATGGCGTCATATTTTGTGATTATGCCATCAAAAAACTAGACTGGCCAGCTTTAAATATGCTTGGTCAGTAACTAACAAATCAACAGAATGTCTTAACTAAGGTACAGTAAAGCTATGTTCAAAGAAACTAGTAGCTCGACAATAAAAAAAATGCATTTAAAAAAAAAACTATCAAAGAATCGTAAAATAGGGATAAGAAAAGGTTTAAGTGCACAAATTGCCACATAAAATATATATAAAATTAAAATGAGTTTCTTAAACAAAAAGCTGGTTGACATAATGCAAATCGAACAAAATCACTTTTATATCGTTAGTATAACCTTACAAGCAAGTTTCACTGTAGTCGCGCTTCCCTCCACTTAAGTTATGACTGCACTCAGCATTTCTAAGGCAATGAGCTCCTCAATGGCCGGAAATTGTCCAAAGACACAGACACAAGTTAACAAAGTTTTCATTTTTCATGGCCCATTCGTTTGGGTTCGTGCCCCTCCAAACAAAATAATTGTAGATAAGATAAGATAAAGTTGGGCACAACACAAAAAAAGAAGTGTATTATGCAAAGAATTGAAAACCCAATTCAAAGTTATTGAAATTGCACAATAATTTCTTCAATTGCATGCGCTATTGAATTTTCTGTCATAAGTTTTCATCTACTCTCTTTCTCTATATCTTTCTGTTCTTGTGCTGAAGCATCCTTTGCACAGAGCACAGAACGAGGATAGATAGGAGGGAAGCCGAACTGAGTCTGTTGAACAGAAATTTTCAGTTGTGTGCTTTGTTGTATTGTGTGTAATTATGGACAATTGGGGAAATGTATTAAAGTTTTCAAAGCATTCAGCATTCCAAACGGGTAATTAATGATAATGGCAAATTTTATCATTCAAAGCTCTGGGATAGAAAGAGAAATCTTCTACCCCCCCACCATCCTGCTTCTGCTACTTATTATTTAAGACTTATTGAAAAGCTATTACAGTTGGTTGAGCTTTGTGCGCATCAAGAAAGTTTTCGAATTTAATTTGAAATATTTGGTTAGTTTAATTCACATAATTGTTTATTCACTTTGTTAGAGACAGGTTATTTAAATATGTAGTAGTAGTTGTCAAAAGCAATTACTTAGTTAATTTATGCTTTTGAGTATTTTATATTATATTTTAAAGACAATTTTCTACTTATTACAACATGAACAAAGAAACTTTGAAAATTGGCACTTGGGGCCTTAATATTCATTCATATTTGAATGCTTGCGTTGGCTGTTATTGACATTCTTTCATTTGCGGCTTGTTCTCGTTCCGCCCAACACCATTTTTGCATTTTACCCATGTCAAAAGCAAAAGAGCAGTTTGTGCAAAAAACAGGAACCGAAATGGTGGGTGCTGCAAATGACGCGAGTTGTCAACGTGAATTAAAAATAATTGATTTATTTAAAACTCAAGTTAAGCGTATAACAAAAAACAACACACAACTTGAAAAGGGACGCCACTTGGCAGTTGTCAGCAACAGAACCGACTAATTCGATGGGGTTTTCCTGAAAAAAAAATAAATAAATGAGTAAAATACGCCAACTTAAATAAAGGCAATAAATATGCAATTAAAAAAAAATTAAAGACCTGCTGCTTTACTTGATGAACTTATTAGCCAAATGAGCAATTTGACGCAGTCGTTAGAGTAAGGGTTTTTTTTGAGAAAATAAAAGAAAGAGGATGTCCAAAGTAGTAGCTGACCATTTTCGTTCTTATCTTTTTGCGCAATGTTGTGTAAATTGTCAAAATTATTAATTGCAGACATTACTTTTGTGCTTGATAGCTCAACCCTCGCCCGCTGCCTTGTTCTAGCCCTGGGGTCCTTGTCTTGCCGCAAGTCTGACAACTCCTCCAGCTCCATTTTAATTAGCCAATAAATGCCGCTGTGAAAATTACGCCACAATGAGTATTAATCGCAGACTGTTAAACGTAAGCGATTTGTTATCGTTAAAAAACATATATAAATAAACACTTATATATAAGTATGTATATATTTTCGGCTTGGCAAGTTGTTAAGCTGCCAAAAACTTTTCGCCTTTTTGTATCTTCTGGGTTAATCGCTTTCTTGCCTGTCTGCCTGCTTGCCCCACTTACAAGTATTTGCGCCTTTTTATTGGCCATCATTAATATTTTTACAACAATGCCCCCGAAACTCGACTTAAGGCTTGCGGCTCGTTAATAAAGACATTGCCGCCAGTAGCCTTTTATTGCAGTGTCTAAATTTTTGATGAGTTTGCGATAAGAACTGGTCCTAAAAATTGCCAAATGTCAATCGAATGCGATAAAACGCGTAATAAGAAAGTCATAAATGAAAATTCGAAACCATTGCCACTTCAAATATATTTTCTATATAATTTTAAACAAATGAAGTGGAAATTGGAAAGAGTTGGCTTTTGTTTTCTTATTCTTAAAGTAAGTATGTTTGACAATTTGATAATTAAATGTTTTGTACCAAACACTCTTTATTTCTGTTTCAATAATCATTAGCCAAGCTTTCTGTATGATTTTTCTTTAAAAAAAAAGGCTTTATATTGCAACTCTCGCCGATTTTATTGCGTCACGACGGGAAAGTTGCTATCAGCGCCATTACGCGAAGCTTCACATTGCCACAATTACTTCCTGACATTTGGCGGGAGGGCGAGGAGCGGGAGCAGGAACAACAACTCAAACAGCAATTGAAGCACTTAATCAAAATAAATAAATCGGTAAATGTTGGCGCTTGAGTTTCATCGTTGAGAGAAGAAGGAAAGCCAATGACAATAAACAAAATGTCAGTCAGCTGGAAAACTTGGATAAGTTGCAAAGAAATAAATATTTTCATATCACAAAAAAATAAATATATATGTATATGAATGAGAAAATATGGAATGGCGGGGCATCACTTTAAAAGGAAATTTTAAACGGAAATTACCCAAATATATGAGCGTTGTGCTTTATATACATACATACATTGAGCGATCTGATGGGGCAAGCAAACTTACAAGCTGAAGTAAAAGCCAAAGTGCGAGCGAATCCGCACAAACCCTTTTTGCATATGTGAGCATTATGCGATTTGCATATATGTATGTATAAATAAACTTTATCAAAAACATATTCATAGCGCCCGCACATTTACAATATGCTGGAGGGGCTGTAGGGGGGTTTGGCAGTGAAAAGCAACAAAACGATTTTCCACTTGACATGTGCTCAAGTGGCTGCCACACACTCGTTGCGTTTGTTGTTTCGTTACACTTACAAAAATTTACGCAGAACTTGGAATATATATTTATCAACTAAAAAATAAATTAACTGCTTAACATTCTTAACAAAGTTAAAGAAAACGAAATAAAACTTTGCTTGTTTTTCTTAACAATGTACAAATATTTTTTTCTGAGTGTTAGCTTGGGCACGAGCATGTTGAATGTAGGATATTCAATCTGTTTTTTCCATTTAAACAATTTTCAAAACTTGTTTATAACTCAATTTTGCAATTTTGCAAAATAAAACGAAATAACACTTAAATAAATAAACACAATGCGAACACAAAACAACCAAACCAAAAGTTGAGTACAAAATGAACAATTCCCCCACTCCTCCGCCAAACTTTTTGGATGCTCCGAACTGTGTGTGTGTGTGTGTGAGTGTTCAGTTAACACGCATGTAACACACACAACAACAATTGCTTTGTTGTTGCAGCTCTTAACAGGCACGCGAAGAATCCTCCAAAACGAAATGGATATATCCAAGCTCTTTAGTTCTGAGCGCCCAAAACTGAAATTGCCAAATGGCATTTGCCGAATGAACGTTTGTATATTGTTTGGAGTTTAGTTGAGTGGCTGAATGTCCAAAGGGATAGGTGCCAGTTAGTCAGAGCCAAAGCGCACACGAAACTTCTTCATTTTGTGTTTAATTTCCGAGTAGCGTTTTCCAGCAGCCATAAATCAAATATTTTATCTGAAATGTAAATTGAAACCATGATGAAAACAAATTGTAAATAATTTATCAAGTAACTTTTAACGTAAATCTGATTGTTTTTTTGTGCTTTGAAAGCATTGATTGGATCATAATTTTAAAAATGTAAAAGTATCTTGAAGTAATTTCAGTGCAAAAAAAATCACTACATATTATTTTTACCTTGATTTTGTACATGCTACTTAAACACCCAACAAATACTCCTTAATCTCCTTCACCTTAAATTTCTGCAACCCTTTTGTAAAACACCGTTTGCTTTCTACGAAAAATTCGAATTGAGTTTTTGTTACCCCCCCCCCCCCCATCTTTTGCGATTTTAACGAGAAACTAGTAAAAAGCAAACGCATTTAAGTGCAGCTCTTGTGCACTGATAAGCTGCAGCTTAGCTTGGCAATTGCTAATTAGCCGGGCTAACATTTTCCACACCCTCGACAGTCTTTCAACTCCCGTTGCCGAGAAGTTCTCATTGTTTTTTTTTTATTTTTTGTGTAAAGTTCTCTACTTGAGTGCCGCAATTTATGCATTTTCCATGGCATTAACGTTGAAAGGCATCGCAAATGAAATGCCATTCAAATGTTGTGGCTCTGTTGGGGCTATCTAACTGGATCGCTGTTGTTGTTGTTGTTGTTGACTCGTTCCCTTGACGGTAAGCTTGGTTTGGTTTGGTTTGGTTTTGTTTCGTTTGGTTGCTTGGTTAGTTGGTTACCTGGTTAGTTCTCTCCCAGCTCAGCTCAGTTCAGGCAAAGGTCATGCAAATTAGTCCAACAAGAAGGAACAAAAATCAGCAGCAGCAGCAACTTACAACAATGCAAAAGTTTCCTGAATAGAATCTCAACTCAACTCCCAGACGCATTCAGCTTGCTCGTAATCTTGGCAAAAACTTGTAAAACTAACTAGATAATGCAGCCAGCCAGCCAGTAGTACTAGCTGGGGCAACTTCTTTTGATATCTGGCTCAGACCAACAAAAAGAAACCCACGAGTTGCCAATAAACTAAGACAGTTGAAACAAGTCAAATGGTAAACTAACTTCAGCATATCTAGGAATATTTAAGCGTTGAATAACGATAAGATAATAAGCTGATTTAAAGTTATTAAGAGGCAAACAAATAATTAACAGAGTCAAATATCAAATCAGTTCAATAAACACAAATTTATATATTCGTTTCTAACTAACTATGTCAAGTTGCAAATGATTTGTCAGCCTATTGAGAACAAACAAATTATCCAACTAATTACAGCATGGTATTAATAACTGACAACAACATTCAATGCACAAAAAGAGGAAGAAATCTATTCACAAATGTCACACGCACAAATTAGCCTGAAATCGAAACATTTTAATAATTAATATATATACCATAATAAGGACAAATAATGAGCCAATATTTGTGCATATATTTAGGGAAATGGTAAACCCAAAGCGCTTAAATAACGATGTTAATATTCTAACCTACACTACACTAAAATATTGATGTGTGTGTGTGTGTGTGTGTATGTGTGTGCGTTCATTCAAATGCCATCATTATCATGCTCATCATCGTTTGCATGGCAAGTGCCCAGCATTGAGTAGAAGGACGTATGCTATTGACGTTGTTGTTGTTGTTGTTGTTGTTGCTGCTTCATTATCCTTATTACTCCTTTCGTGCTGTTGCTACTCCTGCTGTTGCCCTAGCGTTGCCAGTGTTGCGTTATTGTTTCCATTTTGATTTATGTTCGTCCGCCTGACTGAATGCACTCAGAAATATTGTTGACCTAGAAATTGTTCAAAGAAAATACAATTTATAAGATAATTGACGTTGAACAAAAAATAGAGATGCTTTTTAGCATAAAATGTGTTTAAAACTAAACTAAAATTTCTATCAAAAATTATACAATTGCAAAAAATGCTTAAACGATTTTTTAAGTATTTCTATATATAATTTTTTTTTTAAAGATTATTTTGACTTCTTTCTGATATGAAGTAAATGTTCATACATTTTTTGAAGTTATAGTTCTAACTTCCTAGAAGTGTTATACACACTCTTAGTTTATTTTTTATTAATAATTATTATATATATTATTTTTTAATTCTAAAGAAATTTATATAAACGTTTCAAATGAAAAAATGCTTGAAAAACTGAAAATTTTAAATTCTTTGTTAATTTTAAATTTTTGTTTTCAGTGTAGGTGCCTGTCTATGTTTGCCAGTGTGCCTCCTGTTGCCTCCTCGCTGCCAGCTGCTTGTCTACAATTTTAACGTTGTTAACCAAATTGCATAAATTAAGTGCGTTCGTTTTGCTTGAGTGGCGCTGGCTTCGCATAGCTCGGCTAGTTGCTGGCTGATTCTCGGGCTCATCTCAGACTCAGGAACCTCTAACAACCATATCTCTCTCTCTCTCTCCCTCTCCCTCTCTTCATACCTCTCCATTATCATCATACTTCAGTCATCTCGACTGCATTTGTGTTGCTAATATGAACACATTAGACGCACATGTTGCCACACAGCTTCGTTGAGCAAACGCGCTGCAAGCGGATAACTCAAGCGCGGCAGTCAACTCTACAGCTTCTTCTTTTTTATTTCTGACTTCTGAGCATTTTTAGTGCTTATTTCTCATAGTTTGTTGCAATTTACATAGTATATCACTTGGCATTTTGTTTTTAATTGCCATGCAAATGCGAATTGCGAATATAAATTATCCACAGTAATCAAGTTGTTTCCAAGTGCTGCAAAATGGTTAAACATAAAAATACTTAATTGTTTATTGTGCACTAGTATATAAATATTTAAATGGCTTATTCTTATACTATGTGGCAATTAAACTATGTATTATAATGAGTTTTTCTTTGGAAACTTTTTGTGTGTTCTGATAATTGACAAACTTGTCGTGCGCGAGTTAAACATATCGTGCAACCCATATCCGATGTGTATTTTTTTATACCCTGAACCCATAGAGTTGCAGAAATAATTGCAAATTGCTCGTGCAATTTTCATAATTATATTTGCGTTGACAATTTCTTATCGACGATTAGTTAGTATGTTATGTTGATTATATACAAATGCTTGAGGCTTTTCGTATGAATACATTCAAAACTGTGCAATAAATATATTCTACAATTTGTTGATTTTGATGATGTTTTTGGTCTTGTCTAAACGTGACGAACTCATCAATGAACTACAAATAGAACAGTTTAATATAAAACTCTCCGTTCTTCAAAAATTCAAAATGCTTACCAAAATAACTAAAAGTTAAGCCTCAGCTTGAATGGTTTATATTATAAGTTATTGTCTTGTAAGTCTTGTTTATATAGGTGTCCAAGCTAAAGCTAAGTTGTTTTTGTTCCAATTCCACCGAAAGAAATTCTATGATTTTTGTCCAGTTTCACCAATCAGATAAACTAAGCTAAGGAGCTGAAAAGGATGATATTTTCATGAATGAATTTGTGATATAATTAAATAATCATGTACATGTAAGAAATGTTATAACTATTTACAAAGACAACATAGAAATTCCTATAAAATTTGTTATCAAATACCTAAACGTGTACTTAACGTGCCTTTGGAATATTGTTAACAGGTCGTAAATTCTTAGCTTTCAGCTTGTCAGAAGGCAGATAAACTTTAAGTTAAAAGCTTTCGATTCAGTCGCCTAATCGAAATTTAACTAACTTTTACTTGCTTCGAGTTGCCACAAGCTTACTTGCCCTCTTCTCTCTTCTTGCCACCAAGTACATTGATTGACTTGCTACATTTTCAAAGTGCCACAACAACAACTATGAGAACTATGTAGCAAAGCTATCGCTTTGCACTTGCAGAAAAGTCACTTAAACTTTGCAATCATGATAAGACGTAATGCTAGATTTCCATTTATATTTCCTTCTAATGCCAACACCCAACCCACCCAACCAAACAAGTGTTAAAGGTGCAACGCGGAGTCGAGTCTGTGTAATGCGAGAGTCAAGTGTTGCCAAGTCAACTTAAGGGATGTGTCGGAGACTTTGGGTCCCACTCGAATAGTAACTAAACGCAGGGCACAAAGCGTTTTGTGGCAAACGGCAAATAACCTTAAGGTTAAGATTACAAGGTAATTTGATTCAATTCCACTGATAGGCGTGCCAAGCACAACAACAACAAACAACAACAACAAACAGCAAAGCCAATTTTCAATGGGAATGGCAATTTCCCAGCTTTAGAGATGACAATGTCAAGATAACATTATGTTGCAGCATCGCCGCCAGGCCCCAAAAAGTCTTTATTTTTTTACAAGTATGTATTTTGTTTTTCCTAGTATTTCTGCTTCCTCGACTTTATTTTGTTTATCAGTTTGTGTATAAATTTGCCTTTATTTTGACATATTTAGTGGGCGTTTTTATGGTTCTGTGATAAGGCCAAGAGGCCAAAAGCTCATGTGATGATGCCACTAGTCCATTAAAACCTAATACAAACACAATTACCAAGTGAAAGTGGCTGTGGTTCCCAGCGGGACAAGCGCAGAGTGTCAAATTTATATAGGTCAAAAGTGGCCGGAGATCAATTTGGAATAACTAAATGGTAAAATTAATAATATTTTCTATTTAAGTTTCGTATAAGAAACCAAAAACAATTTCTTGTCCTAGACACGTTACACAACACTGTTTAGTATGCAACCTTGGCACTTTCATACTTTTTTGACAAGCTGCGACCCACTTCAAGTGCTTACTACTAATTTCACGCTGGCCTGGTCACACTTACTTATACATTTTGAATGCTCCCTCATAGCACACATGGCGTTTGAGTAATCTGCAGCTCTCAAGCTCACTCACAAATCCCCAAGCAGCAAAGCTCTCTAGCTGCTACTCGTAGTAGTAGTAGTAGTAGTTGTTGTTGTTGTACATTTGGGCTCTAGTGGCACATGCTGTGTAAAAGTTAAGCAAGTTTCATCCTTATTATTTATCCCATGTGACAAATTTGCTGCAGCAGATTTTTGCTTCGCATAATAAATTATGCGTCAAACTGCAAGACAAAAAAAAGAAAGAAAATTCAGTCAGAAAAAAATATGTTAAAGAAAATCCAAAAAAAAAAAACGCAATGCTTTTAAGTATGAGGGGAGAAAAGTTTTGTGCTTTTGTAAAAGTTTTTTGCACGTTTTAATTTAATAATCGTTGCAGTCGTTAAGTTGCCGCCAAAGTTTTTTAAACTTCCCGCAGGCCGTGGCTTGATAGTTGGCTGCTGCATTTATACATTTGCCCTGATGAGTTGTAGGCTTCTGATAGCAATGGGTGAGAGAGAGATAGAGAGAGGGGATTGCATTTGAATAAATAAAGAGCGTATGACACACTTGTTGGCCTCTGCATTATTTATTGTTGAAATCAATGACTGTGTGACACTTGGAAGCATTCAATATGCGAAACTTGCACTTGCACATATTGAATAACATTTCAAATGCATGCCTGACAAGCCGAAGCAAATGACAGGACAACAGAACAGCAACCACCCAACCAACCAACCAACCAACAGCAGCTGGACTAGGATGCTCTATCTATTCGCAAACATTCAATGCTCTGACTGCCACTGCTGACGTTGTCAGTTCTGTCACACAGTTAAAATGTGATAAATTCCATTAAGTGACAGTCGCACACACACAAGCACACATACAACCGAAGAGCTAGAGCTGCAGCAAGATATCCATTTTGTGGGCTCAAATCAAAATGTACCCGCCAGCCGCCAGTTAGCCAGCCAGCCAGTTAGCCAGCCAGACAGACAAACATTCACATTCACTCTAAACATCAACTTGAAACTTCATGTTCACATTGAAAGCCAAACTGCCACCAACAGACATTTGTACGCATCGCATATTGAAATTGTAATTTGATTTCTGCCTTTTGCCAACCAAAACAACAACAACAACAACTGTCCGACTCTTGACACAGTTCTCTTCTTTCTATTCGATACTCTGCAACTGTCAGGCTATAGAGCTTTCTATATGTTTTAGTCACAAAACTGGACCAAATCTGAATACCGCTCAATCAAAACTACAAATCGACAATTTGAAAGCTGAGTGAATAAATTTCAGTTGTCATTTTGTTTAATAAAAATAAATACTGAATTAATCTGATTTATTTAACAATTCATTCTTTAAGGTTTTAACCTTTCTTAGAAAAAAGTTTAAGAAAATGTGCTGAAATATATATTCTCTATATCCTTATGCTTCCAAGAGAAACTCTACGAAAATTTAATTACATTTTTTGCACAATATTTTTATTTATACTTGATTTAAAATATATAATTTATTATGCCCCCCAACTTAAATTAAATACGCTGACAAAAGGCTGTGTCTATTATTGTCAGCTCTAACTCTTTTTGTTCTTCTGGAACTGGCAACAGACAAAGCCTGGCGGCGCACTTAAATCATTATTTAATTTTAATTTTAAATGCGCTTTTTTTATATATTTTCTTTTTTTTTTTTGTTAACTGACTTTCGAAACAAAGCGCGCTGGGCAAATAAATAAAATAAAATGGCAAACTCATTACAAGGCAAGTGGCGCAATGGAGGACGGACGCCAAGTGGCAACGTCACGGCAACAAGTCGGCAGCTAACGGGTTCGACGATGCAACTCTCTGACTGCACACACACACAGCACAGCGCAAATAATACAACAAAAAGCAGCAAGTAGAGGAGAATAAAAAATAAAAAAAATGGCCAACAATGCACGCCGCTCAAAAGGCACAATAGTGGCTCAACACACGGCTGCCCCACCTGCCCCATAACTGTTTCCTGTTGCTGATTCAGCTGCTGCTGCTGCTGCTCGGTTGGCTGCATTGTTCGGTGGCAGTGGCCAAACGCCAGCGGCAATGGCGGCGTCGCCTCCATTGGGGCATTGATGCCAGGTGACAGACGAGAAAAACTGCCAGTCAAGTTTGCGTATGTGTATGTGTATGTGTGTGTACAGCAACCAAGCATGTTTTCAAGCTAATTGCCCGCTATTTACAATTTAAACGGAATTAACTTAAAGTTAGCCAAAGGCATTGTTATATAATAAAAGCTTAGCTTAAATTAATATGATCTTATACTTTTTTTTTAGAAACCAAGATTCTATAAGAGATATGTGTCCCTTTTTCTACGACAGGATTCCTTATGTTTTTTTCCAGTTTTCTATTATTATTTTTATGCACAGCACTTCGAAATATGCCCCTGTCAAAATGATCTATGCGCGCTAATCAAATGCATAACTGGCAAGTCGAAAGTAAGAGGCAAACAAAGAAGAAGCGAAAGTTGAAAGCCGAACGGCAAACATATTTATAAATATCAAATAGAAAAAAAATAACGAAAAGTGTAAAAAATGTGCAAACATTAAAAAGATTTAAGTAAATTTGTCTTGCTGCGTGTGCCCATCAATAACTTTGGCAGCATATTTGACTTTTGGGTGGCGGTTTGGAGTGGCTCGAACCACCCCAAACCACAACCCGTTTCACTTTTATGCAAGCTTATTACATTGGTGGGGTTGTAGTATTATTTTGGGGTTACTGTGTACTGCCTGCCTGCATAGTAAATCCAAAAATTCAATGCAAGCCTTTAAAAATATTTGCCCTGCCAGTCAGCCATCTGCTACCCCTCTAAATGCCACACCACCATCATCGTGTGTATGTGTGTGTGTGTGTGTGTGTGTGTGTGCACACTTTTGCCAGCTATCTGGCTAATGTTTGCTCTTGGCATAGCATTACAAACATTAGCTTTGGCTGCGCCATGCAAATATGCCGGCGACTTTGGCAGCTTCACTTTCAAATTGCCCGAAAAAGTATGCTACACTTGTTTTTTTTTTTTTTGCGATGGGCGCTTTACTAATTTTGTGTTTCCTTTTCTTACACCCCAAAAACCAACCGAAGAGTAATTTTAAAATCGATAAGCAACAGAGCAACTGCGAGCGGTTTTTATTATAGGAAGTTGCCATTTTGTTCTGGCATATTTTTTGCATGAAAATCACGAAATTGCTGTCAAAAATGTTGGCGTATCGAGTTTAGGCTGCGGAAATGATTGGAAACGCGGCGGCGACCACTCCAAATATGGCCACAAAGACGAATATCAGCCGCAGCTACACGCGGCTACAGCAGTTGGGGCGTGGCAACAAAATGTTGCGGTAAAAACAATTTTCCAAGTTGTCAATAAAAAGTAACTGCTTGAATTTTGTTAGCGATGCGGGTAGGAGTTGAAAAAACGGGTTCTATAAATTGTTATGCACGGTAACTGGCAACCTTATTCTTTTGCTTTGCTTGTCAAATGCAGACCACAACAACAACAACGGCGAAAAAAAATAATAATAATAAAATGACAAAGGATTGACATACTTCAAGTGGCGCATAAATGACGAGCACACATTTCGTATGCATGGGAGACGAATGGAGGCCGTCTGTCTCAGATTTACCTTTTTCGATTATTCTTACAGAATTTATTCCCGACATATTCGTTGAAGGAATATACAATGTTCATATCGATCGATTTAAATAAATCTTCAAAAGTCCTGATTAAAGTTAACTTTATCTCACTTTGCAAAGGCTTTGATAAATTACTAAGTCAGAAAAAGAAGAAAAACGCTTTACTGACAAACAAACATTTTTGATTTAAACAACAAACACCCGGCCCCGACATTTGCGACTTAATCAACAAAAGTACTAATTGCATAGAAGACTGACTGACATTGATGTCTCTCGCTCCATGCTGGCAGCACACCATTCAACATCCATATACAGAATTCACTTCTACTTCGAATTTCATTTGCGCTTATAAGCAATGACATTACCTTTACCTATGGGCAACCCACCAAACCATCACCACACACGCACACACACATACGCACGCACACACCTTAGCTAAGCTGCTGCCTCTGCGAAGGGAAGCACACTGCTTCTTGCCCTAATCTCTCTACCTCGCCTTACTACTGTACTATGGTAGAAAATGTTAGTTTTCTACACCAAAAAAAAAAACAATTTGTTTTTTAAAAATTCTCAACATATTTTATACATTTTAAGTAACGAAACATTTCTCACATAATAATATTTGTTTTATCAATTGCGGTCGTGTTTTTGTGCCATTGTACACTGACTGTTAGCAGACACTGTCACATGGCCGGCGGGTCTCAGTTGGCGCTCAACTTCATTAACGCAAAGTAAACACACGCATGCAGTTTGACGCTGCGAGCAAAGTGTTTGATGTTGTTGTTGTTGTTGTTGCCAGTTTAAAGTTACATTTTCGGCGTTTTTGGTGGGGAAGACGAGAGCTCATCTTTGCACTGACTGTGTGTGTGTGTGTGTGTGTGTTTGTTGAAGTGTATTTGCGTTTCACTTAAACGCACTTTAAAGCCGTGTACGTCGGGCGTAGGGAAATTAAATTGCGTATACGCATCGGGTAGATCTTTTGTTGGTATCTTTTTAAATGCATGCAAATTAACATGATTTAAATAATTAAATATAATTTGATGTGCTTTTGCGGTTCTGCGCGAGTCCATTAACAAAACATAACGATGTGTCATGTGACTCATAACGAACTTCAACAAAAAAAAAGCCAAACACACATAGGCCGACCACAAATGTGGCACTTGCCTTATTTCTTTTTTTTCGGCTTTTTTGCTGATTTTTTTATATTTATGAGCCGAGGACTGTTTGTTTGTGTGTGGTTGTATGTGTGTGCTCGCCTTTTAACAAGCCTAACGAACTGCCAAATTACGCCAAAATAGCATTAAATATTTAAATTCCCTTCGTGCTATGTCAAAAGCGTAAGCGCTCAAAGTAGGGAATACAAGAAAGAAAGCAAAAAAGAAATTACGAACGCCCCTCTAAATGGCAATTCAGATGTGTGTGTGTGTGTGTGTGTGTGTATTGTTATTGTTGTTCGCTTTTAGACAAATAAATCACTTAACAAATGGGACAACAACAAAAAGTGCTGGTAAATAATATGTACTAACAGCACATAAAGCGTTTGGGCTTTTCAAATGCTTTGAATACTTAATATAACCAGGTTGAAACATTTATTGAAAAATAAATGTTGTAGGAGAACTAAAATGGTTGTAAAAATAAGTTAGAAAACCTTGAGAAAATTTACAATATTTAAGAAGATAGATTATCAGCTTAGATTAAATTAAATTAGATTAAATAATCAAGCAGAAAAATTCCCAAACACGTCTCGAATAAATTAATAAAGCCCTTCAAATCAAAAAATCTTTTTAGTTTAAGCTCTTAACAAACAATATTCAGCTATTTTCCAAATGTATTTGTCTTCTAATTGATAAGTAAATAAATGAAAAGTCTATCAATTTGCTTAACCCAACCAAGCCTTAGGCTTAAACAACAGATAACTGGCACGTATTTCATAAAATTGAAAATCAGAATATTTAAAACAACAGCAAGACCAACATAAAGTTGAACGAAGGAGGTGGGCCCCAACCCCAACCCAGTCAATTGTGATATGAAAAATAGCTTGATAACCGCATGTTAAATCATGTCTATCACCCTTCCCTTTTGCCTTGCCTTTTGGAACAACATCTCTGGTCTTTTACCTTGTTTACCTGTTAAGGCGTAGGCAGCACACAATTGCACAATATTTCCGTTAAGGTAATAAATAAATTGCATACGTAATTAAAATTGACGACTGTGTGTTGGACTCTATGGCAATTGTTTCAGCAATTACAGCAACAGCAACAATGCCCCACTAGAAATTGTAGACGAAGACGAAGAAGCAGCAAAAGCAAAAGCAAAGAAACAAAAGTTTTCCAACTTGACTTGTGCTTCCTTTTAAAGTCAACCAGTTGCAAGTTTGCTGCTGCTCCTGGCAGCTCTTTGTTATTGTCTTTTGTTTTTTTTTTTTTTTGTATAGTAGTTGCATGTGAGAAGAGACATGGATGTGGCTTGGCTTGGCTTGGCTCGAAGCGAGAGGATTTAGCACTGTTAACTCGTCTGCTCGCCTGCCTGCCTGCCTGTTTGCTTTTAATTTTATATCGTCTGTCTTCGGGGAGAGTATGCCGCTTGTTGAGCTATTTGCATGACAAAAGCTCAACAGGAGCTGCCCACTTTTTGTGTGTGTGCGGCATGTCCTTTGGTCTGAGCAACACCTTTTGCGATTGTTCCTTGTTTGCCCGCCACAAGTCACGCGACTCGTGTTTTTTGCTTTCATAACTAGCTCTCCATATCTAATTTGATTTCCAAGCACAAAACTTAACAATTTCGAGCATTGTTTGCGCTTTTTTGTTAACTCATTTTCAGTCGTCCTGGGCATTATTAAGTAGCTTTAAAGGTACGATAAAAGAACGTTAATTGGCGTTAACTGGGTGAAATGATATACTATATAGTATTTGATACAAAGATCAGTCAAATTGCAGGAAATCAGCATCAAGAAAATAATTACAGAAATTGCAAGGCAATTAAATATCAATCAAGAAGCACTTTAAATTGACACAGTTATAATTTCAACAACATAATTTATATTAATTAAGCAACTGCTTTTTCGATTTAAGTTTTATAGTTTAACATAATGTTTAACATGTGTGTGTGCATTTAATTGCGATTTGAATTGTTTTCTGGAGAACATGAAAACTTTTCATGTTGGCAAAAAGTTCGTTTTTTCTCGTGTAACAGCTTAAAGCCAAGCAAATTATGAGAGGCATAAATGTTGTCGCTGCTGTTGCGACAATCGTTGTTGCTGTTGCCGTCATGTGAGCCATTAAAAAATCAAAACAAGTTAACAGTAACCCGTAACTAGTAGCAGGCGATCCGGAAACCGGAAGTGAGAACAGGGCGCTGCCGCAAGTTTGCGGTGGCTTCCGCGTGTGCAGGAAGTAAACACAGCAGCAACAGCAGCAGCAGCAGCAGAGACGTTTTCTAAGCAGCCATTGTTGTTGTTGTTGTTGTTGTGGTGATGTTGCTGTACAAGCGAATGGCTCGCGATAAAGTTGGCAACACAAGTTAACAAGTCGAGAATAAATATGTGTGTGTGTGTTTTAGAGTTGGGTAAACATCGTTCAATTTGCTGAATAAGTTCGTTCGTTCATTTTCAATTAGTGAACTAGGTCGTTCTTTTTGTTCGTTCGATTTTGTTCTCTAATTTGATCATTTTTGTTCATCGTTCGTTTTTGTTCACCGTTTGTCTTTGTTCGTTAAATTTAAGACCGTTTTGTTATGTTGTTGTTTGATCTTTTTTGATGCGCAATAATATGCCACAATTATAAATAATTTACTTTATAAATCAATTTTTATTTGTATTTAATTATTATTTGTAGTATAACATTTTTAAGCCACAAAAGTATTTTTCTATTTCCGCTACCACGCCATTTCGGAGCTGAAAAAAAGCAAAAAATGTATTAACGTTTTGCATTAAATTTTCAGAAGCTATTAAATGCTTACCTTTTTAAATATTTCACATATTATTGTGAAGAAAAAGAAGACTTTCCACATTCTTAGGGCTAAGAAGTGTTCGCCTTTTGCGGACTGTTTCCCCTGCTGCAGAAAAGAGGCGCTCACATGGCACTGATGTGGCCACCAAACAAAGCCGTTTCAGAGCATATTCATAAATACGAGGATATACATTTTTTCTCTGCGCCCACCAATTCAAAGGATCCTCAGTTCTTTTTATATTGTCCTCTGTTAAATATTTATCTACCTCTCTTATGGCAGCAGCCGTGCTGTTATTTGGCTTCGTGACCTTTTCAAACGCCTGATCATAATCGTCCCAAATGGACTTGGTTGGCGACGTTTGAACAGTTAGCTGTGAGCTATCAACAGCAACATCTTCGACTGACCTGGTTTGGGCAATTTTGAGTTTGAGCGCTGCAACGGCTTTTTCGTAACTTTCAGCGCATTTAAAACCACGTCCTTTAAACCGAGGGTCTAAAATTGTACTTTCTGCGTACAGGATGTTGCTCTCAAAATTGCTGATCCGGGCTTTCATTTCATCTTTGAGTTTTTCTAAAACTGCCTGAAGACTTTCATTGACGGCATTTTGTTTTGCCATGGCTTGGTTTAATAGGTTTGCCATTACAATAACTTTTGACAGCGTTACGTTTTTCTCGGCAGAAATTTCAGTTGTTATTTCGAAAAACGGCTTCAGCATTGGCAAAATATTCTCAATTATTTCCCATTCTGGCTGTGTCAAGCTAAGATCGGGACGCAGGGTTGAAATGCTCAGCATGACTCCTTCTTTTAGAAGCGAAAGCCGTTGAAACATTTTATACGTTGAATTCCAACGAGTAGGAACATCCTGAGTAAGTTTCAGCTCAGGGAGATTCAATTGGCGCTGAATATCTTTCAGCTTTTTTAATCCAGCTGAGCTGCGATGGAAATATTCAACAATTGCTTTGGCTTTCAACCTCAAGCACTCAATTTTTCCTAATCCCTTCTGAACAATAATGTTCAGTGTGTGGGCAAAGCATGCAATATGACGCCAATTACCAAGCTTAATCGCAGATACTATATTAGCAGCATTATCAGACGCAATTGCAGTAATTTTATTTTGGATATTCCAATCAGTTGCAACTTTTTTGATAAGAGCGCAAAGATTCTGGCTTGTGTGACTCTCACCAAAAGCTTCACATGCAAGCATATGAGTACATAGCACCATTGCATCCTTTTCAATAAAATGGGCGATTACGGCAATGTAACTCTCGTTATTTAGTGAAGTCCATCCATCCGTTGTAAGACAAACTGCTGAAGCTGAAGACAGTTTGTTCTTAACATCTTCAGTGAGCTCATTTTGTATGTTTGGTAGTAAAACGTTAGATAGCGTTTTACGTGTAGGCAACTTATAGCCTGGACACTTCGAGACAATGTCAACAAACTTTTGGAAATCTGGCTCCTCCACCATCCGAAGAGCATGGTGCCCTTTCGAAATCATTTTGACAAGTTGTCGATCACATAGCTCACTTTGTCGCGCTGGCGGTGGCTTTTGAATATATGCAGTAAGTTTTTGCTGCGTAGATTGAGCTTCAGAATTAGCTGGTTGTTCGGTTTGGCGCTCAAATTCTGCAATTGCTGCTGGATGTTTTGCTTTTAAATGTCGGCTCAAATTGCTTTGCGAACCTCCAGCTATGCTTAACTGCGACTTGCAGTACTTGCACTTTGCTTTGCTGTCGTTTATGCCTTCAAAATGATTCCATATTTCACTAAATTTTCGCTTAGACATTGTAATAACTTTTGCATTTGCCCGCCACAACAATAAGTAAATGAGACCTACCATACCAACTCGAAAATAGTGAACGAATACAAAGAAAGAGAGCTACCATACCAGCTAAAAATAGCCAACAAACATATGTACATAACGGCAAAAAAAAGAACTACTGAACGTTGAAGGAACATGAATGAACTAAAGAGCTAAAGTGAACAACTGAACAAAAACGAACGATGAAGATGAACTTATTCAGTTCGTTCAATTCAGTGAATAGTTCTTTTTTGTTCGTTCGTTCGCGAACGACACAACTCTAGTGTGTTTGTGTGTGTGTGTTTTATAGCTGACATTTGTGAACCATGTAGTCCAATGTCAGAGCTGTTAGCTGACCTGTTTTGCTTTAGACCTTAACAAACGAGCGTCATTTGCACTGGCCTCAATGAAGTTGTTGCGCTACCCCTAATACTCCTTTAGTTGCATATAATCGTGAATGGTTTTTGGTAACAATTCATGGCTTATACTTGCCACACGACACACATCTAACCAGCCAACCGAAAGCCGTTGGCTAATACTGTAACATATATCCATATATACCTCTCTGTCTCTCTGTCTACTGTGACAGTCAGACAACGTCGTTTTTGGCATTATAATGCCATTAACTTTGCCAGAATTTAGCGCTGCAAATTTTCACAACGACAATTTATGCATAATGAGTAAAGCACCAATACAAGTGCATAGTATCTCACGACACATATAGATACTATGTACATACATGCATCAAATAGCAACCCAGCAAACATTTTGCATTTTAGAATTTATACATTTAACTATCATTAATAATACCTTACTAAATATTAAGTTCGGGAACTAAAACAACATAAAATTGTATCTAACAAATAATATTTCTTCAGTTGTTCCAGATAAATAAATAATCATACCAAACAATAACAATACCTTATTTAATATTAATTTCGGGAACTGAAACTGCACAGAATTTTATTTAAGGAATGATACTTTAAACATAATAAAATATTCTAAATGAAACTTATAACAAGCCATTAATAAATACTGTAAAAAGATCCTCATTTATTCCAGATAGTTCTTCAGTTTTTAATAGTTTTTTTTAAAATTCTTTAATGGAGTTGTTCATTGGGTTAACTGAGAATGTTTATGACAGTGTCAGCACCCACTAGTTAACTAACGCACTGCAATTGCGAGTGAGTCGGGTTCTTTTAGTGGATGCTGGTTGTGGCACTCACAACTACCAGTATTTGGCAGTCATATAGCTAGCCGGTCATAATACCACTAAATATCATACATACATATTTTAATCTGTGTGTGTGTGTGTAGCTTTTGTCTAGGGTTGTCATGGCAGGTGAAATTTCTTGGAAACACCGCACAGCAAAACCAGCAGCCTCAGCTACATTGTGGCAATTTTCTGTGTGTGTGCTAAGACTGAGAGACTTAGTTGGTAACTGGAGCTGAGGCTCCAACAACTTGATGACTTGCATTGCAGTTGTATGTGTGTGTGTGTGTGTGTGTGTTTGAATGATGCTATATTATATTTGCACTGTGTGCTTGACTTTCCCTACCATCCTTTTCCGGTACGAACGTAAACGTCAGCGAAATATTTTTGTTATTTGCTTGGGTTGGTTGGTTTTTGGTTTTTTTTATACTCTGAACCCATAAAATGGGTAAAACAGGGTATAATGGTTTGGTGCATAAGTATATAGCAGGCAGAAGGAAGCAACTCCGACCGCATAAAGTATATTCTTGATCAGCATCAATAGCCGAGTCGATAATGCCATGTTCGTCCGTCTGTCCATCTGTATGAACGCGTAGATCTCAGAGACTAAAAAAGCTAGAGACTTCAAATTTTGAATATAAGTTTTTCTATACCATGAGCATAACAAGTTTATTTTAAATTATCGATAGCTATTCTGGTTTCTGATATAGACATGGAATCGATTACAAAAAATGTCGAATTTGGAAAATGTAAATATGGTGGTTTAAATAATGGGCAACGATAGAACTTTTTTCAAAACTTCGTCCAAATCGGTTAAGAAACACCGGAGAAATCGAAAAGTCTGTATTAGTTTTGTTTAATTGAACATTTTTTGATGCATACTTTTAGAGCGCAAGGAGTATCTTTTAGTCGAGCTTTCCCGACTAGAGCCTTCTTACTTGTTTTGTTTGTTTTTTTGGTTAGTTTGCTGTTGCTGTTTGCCACACTGTGGGGTTATATTTATGACACCGCACACAGCATTTTGCATATTTGCAGTGGGCAAATTAATTTCGCTTGTTTTATTTGCGTTTTTGTGGCAGGCAACGCCCTACCAAAACAAATACCATAAGCTTGAAAAAGTACCAACGTTTGGTTAATTAAAAATTTTCATCAATGTTGGCTACAAAACTTTTAACTACTGCTATCTCTGCTCGAAAACTAAATACTAACACAAATAAATGTTTCAGTTTAAGCAAATTTTTAAATTAAATATGAAATTTATATATAAATATACAATATGTATTGTTATAAAAAAACTTTAACTACTCGACACTAAAACACAAAATGTAGCCATTAATTTCTATTTGAACAGCACTTGCAACTGACGCAAGCAGATCGACAATAAATTTCTATAGCTATAAAAATAAATACAAAGTAACGTTTTTGTAATTGAAATTATGTAAGAGTCAAGTACTTTTATAAATTTTTACAATGGTGCAATATTTGGTTTAGTGCCAGGTCAAATCCAGCGAAAAATAAATAAAAATCGTTTGGGAAATATCTTTTTTTTAACCTTTCAACTTTATAAGCACATGTATATGTGTCTAGTATGTGTGTATGTGTGTGTGTGGACAAAACTTTGACATTTGCATTTGTCACAGTCGGTGTGGAAAAAGTTTTCGGCTTAAATTCCTGAATGCATTTCAACACGCAATTGGCATGTGACAGTCAAAATGTTTGCCCAAGACACAAAAAACACATACGACAGACAGTAAGGGAGTAGTAGTAGGGGTAAGGAACATACGAATCGAATGTTTGATATATCAATTTGAAAAGTTTGACTTAGTTTCCCCGGTGCTCGAGCATTTCGATTAAAGTTTTCCATGCGGCAGATTAAAAACTTTTGTTCCCAGCTCAACTTTTTTGTGTGCCAACTCAAAAAATAAGACTTTTTGCATTTTTGCATTCTCTGCATTAGTTGGCAGAGCATCCCGAATGGGTTCAATATGCATTTTTTGGCATTCTTGCACTTTGCCAAAAGCCAAGTGGGCCATGGGCGTGTGAAACAAACAACTGGAACAAGCCAAAGCCGCACAAAGTGAATCAATTTAAATATCAATTGGATGTTGCAGCAACTTAAACCCACAAAGTTGGTTAAGTTCTTAACCTAAGTATGCCGGTTAAAATCTGAATTTTAACGCCTTGGCACGCATGTTCATGCATGTCAACTTATCTCATTTTACACTGCTATTAGCATTTATGTTTGTTAACAATATAGTAGTAGTTTTTACCATTTTCAACATACCCCAAAAGCATTATCCAGACAATATATTGCGTGTGTCCAGCAAATTAGCATTTCATTAAAAAACAAGCAAAATTTGTTCACAATGTTGTCCGTTGAACAGGGTCGCTTCGCTTTTGTTTTTTTTTTTTGTTTTTTGGTTCGTGTCCATGTCCGGCAATAGCTACAACAAAAAAAAATAAGCCGCATATTAGTTGCATTACTTGATTAGAGCTGCACAAATGCTATTATTAAAATTCAATTTCCTTTACGTGCAACGTGCAACTGGCGGTTGCATGTCCAATCGAATTTAACAACTTTGCCCATTTTGCCTTATGCATTTATCACGTGTGCCCGTGCCCCTCCGTTCGCTCAGCCCACAAAAAATTAATGAAAATTCATTGTAAGTGCAAATTCCGGCGTGCAATTTATCATGCGATTTCCTCAAAGCAAGCTTAAGATTTTCAGCTATCACATAATTGCTGTTAGCATTTAGCATCATTAATTATAAACTTTAATAACAGCAACGGCATCAGCTGTCGGTTTTTTTTTATCGCTTTGGTATTCACACATTTGTTCGATAATTATTATATCGATAGCTGCGACTAATGTTACTAGATTTTTCTTTTTGTTATTGCGATAGTTAATAGATACTGATCAAATATCGATGAAATCCAACCAACGAATATCGATTAGATTGAAATTGCAGCCCAGCTATCCGAAGTCGAATGCCGCAATAAGACGAAAATTGCTTAAAGCGCGCAAATTGGTAAGCAGACAATTCGCAATTGTAAAAAAGAAATATATATATATTGACTAATTGAAAATCATTCTAATTTGCAGGTAAACAATCGATTAGTTCGAAATGATAGATGCCCGAGTAGAGATCAAGTCGGCAGACATGCCGGAGGATCAGCAGCAAGAAGCTGTGCGTTTGGCCATTGAAGCCGTACATTTGTATCAAACGGAGAAGGAAGTTGCGACCCACATCAAAAAAGCGTTCGACATCAAATTTACACCGGTTTGGCATTGCATTGTCGGCGCAAACTATGGCACATATGTGACACACCAGAGCCGCCATTTCATTATCTTCAAAATGGGTCTCTGCGATATATTGCTCTTCAAAAGCGCTTAGCTAAGTGAAACGTCAATTAGCAAAAAAAAGGCCATACATTCATTTGATGCTTTAATGGATACAAAATCAAAATTAATAAATATCAATAAATAATGGTTGTTGTTTTTTCTAAACCAAGTATCGAAAAAGGGCATAGAATCATAGGAGTTGGCAATTCGCTAGAGTTCGTCTCAGCGTGGTGCTTCTCTGCTTTGCTGTGTGAGTGAGCGCAATAGCTCTGCGCTCTGCGGACCGAACTGTCTCTCATACGACAGCCAAGAACGGTAAATATTTGTTAGTGTTTGTAAGCAAATGCGTTTGATGCTTGTTGTTTGTTGCTGGTATGTTTGATATTTTCCCTATTTCTGTGTCGGCAAAAGACATCGCAATATGCAATATTGAATACACATACACTTACCAGCGGCACCCTAAGAAGAGCTCTGCCTGCAAAATGCTTACTCTTACGATTATATACTCTTTGGTATCGATAGATAAACGTTCGATAGCAAAATAAAACACATGTCGGTTCGAACTTTGCCAATGCAACACTGGGACAGCAATAAATAGTGCATGTCATTCGGTGAAAAATTGTAGCAATTCGAGAAGAAGGAACAATTTTGTGCGTAAGTCTCAAGCGTTCTTTGATTTTTGTGTCGTTTCTTTAACAGGCATTTTATTTATCAGTCGAATAATAACTTTTGTCTGCTTGTTTCGAACAAAAATAGAAAATTTGTAACAAAATTATCCGAAATCGGCATTCGTTGAACATTTTGCTTGTCGAGCAATAACCCAAAGGGTAAGTACCGCAAACTACAGTCTGCAAACCCAATACATTTGTTGGTTAATCAAGCGCAAGCTTTTGCAGTACTTTTGAAAGAAAGTTAAATAAGGCGCAAAGATGTCAGATCGCAAGGCAGTCATCAAAAATGCGGATATGAGCGAGGAGATGCAGCAAGATGCTGTGGATTGTGCTACCCAGGCTCTGGAGAAGTACAACATTGAGAAGGACATTGCGGCGTTCATCAAGAAGGAGTTCGACAAGAAATACAATCCCACCTGGCATTGCATTGTTGGACGCAACTTTGGCTCGTATGTGACACACGAGACACGCCACTTCATCTACTTCTATTTGGGGCAGGTGGCTATTCTGCTCTTCAAGAGCGGTTAACAAAGCAACAAACAACAACAACACCACCAACCATCGTAACTCAACACGCACACAAACGAACACACACACAACGGATGTATCATAAGGCTGCAGTGACAGTTTCGAGTTATTTGTTGTTGTCAAACCTAAGTACCACAAGCTATTAACAAACGTATACAACACTCTGATTTGAAATGGCATACGGTTGATTCGCACACACATTCCAACTTGCAACATATTCAATCATTTAGTGAACGCAACGGCAACCAAAACAACTAACCGCCAAACACAAAACAAATTCCAATAAAATACCTATGTATTTAACTAGTTAACATTTCGAAATGCAATTAAAGCATGTATATCAGCAAAAAAAAAGCCTTTGTGCTATTATTTTGTAAACTAACTGGGTAATGCAGCTGATCAAAAGTAAGCGAAATTTCTCCGTTTCACGCTTTTGCCTTGTTTCGCCTTCGCTTCAGTAAGTATGTGCGAGCGCGAAAGCGGATAGCATGTGCCGACTTATTTGTTTCACTTGCTCTTGCACTCAACGGCCCGTCTGTCGGACGACAACCAAGAACGGTAAATATGTGTAAGTATTTGTATGCATGTGGGCTTGATGCATACTAGAGATGAGCGCGTGACATGTTTTTTGCCGTGACAGTGCGTGATCATGTTCGTGAGTATTTTTATTCACGTGCGCTGTAGTTAAATCACTTGAAATCCCGGTATTACTTAAATTAATGCAGTGGAACTTCCGTTGCTGCAAACATCCGCTACAAGCGAAAGGGTTTTTTTCAAAATCAAGTAGAATATTAGAAGCGAGAAGGACCAGGATGTTAGCAGAAAATGTTAACAAACTTTTATTTTTAGTTAAAAATATATGTGACATACCATTATTTTGTTTTTAGTTTTATTTTAAGGCCTGTACGCAGAAGGCCCGTACAGCGTACGGACCGTAATACACAAACTTTACTGACAGTAACGACAAGTGTTGAAAGATTCACATATTGTGGCGGTTGGTCGAATACTTTCTCTTAATAAATCGGAAAGCAACTGTGTTTCGTTGCTTGTTTACATTTGAATCAATTAAATTATTATAAAGATGGATAGCGAAGAGCATAAAATATTGTCTTTAATGTGCGCAACCAACACCACAAAATAAATAAAGCAGAACGTGATTATGAGGCAAATGCGAATCACAGTTTTGGAAGAGCAAGGGACTATGCGAAGCATATAAGAAATCACTTAAAAGAATATGTGAATTCATCTAGCGGTTCGGTACCTTGTCAGTACGAGTCGGCGGGAGTTGCTGAATGAAATAAAATAAGAACTTGCCTATGTAACTGTTTCATTTATTTATTTCTATTACTTTCATGAAATTTTTCCTCCACTTCTAGCAAATACTTTGAAACGTACAGCACCGCATGATCGGTCGTTACTGTGTCAAGTTTGGCAAGTATTCACCGAAATTAACAAAACGGCTCTTCCGTGTTGACATTGTTTTGCACTTTTAGCTTCCGTAAATAGGTGCAGACAGCTATTTACGGAAGCAATAACATATTAACATTTTCATTGTTCAACACTGCCTTACGGCCCGTAACTAACAGTGCTGCGGACTGCGTTATGTTATTACGAGCCGTACGCTGTACGAGACCATTTTTTTTATATGAAGTTTTTCAGTCCGTACGCTGTACGGGCCTTCTGCGTACAGGCCTTTAATCAATTAAACATATGCGTGAGCGTGAAACACGCGCCTTTCTGATTGCTTGAGCGTGCGTGACGTGAGAGTAAAACTACTCATGCGCTCATCTCTAACAAAAACATACATTTCTTGCTGGGCCTGATTTGCAAATGATACACTTTCGGAATTTGTGTACATCTTTGCATAACTGTATATAAATAAAATATATTAATTAAAATGAATTGTCTTATTTGTTGATAAATTGACAAACACACACACAGTAAAATTTCAGTATTCAATTACTGGTCATTAATACTCTTTCATGTTTTCAGTTTTATGACAGTAGTCAACAATTTTGCCAACTCAACTATCATACAGTTATGCAAAGATGTAAAGAAATTCCGAAAGTGTATTCAGTAGTGCATTTGTCGATGTTGCCGACACAGAAAAAGGAAAAATTTTAGAAATATGTAACAAAAATCTCGACAAGCAAGCCCGACAAGAAACGAAACCAACGCACATACACCAAAATTTTTCCCCGTATCGGTTGTTGGTCAACATTTGGCTCGAACGTTGATCGCAAGGGGAAGTGAAACAAAAATCCGCTTTCGCGCTCGCTCACATTTGTGCAAATCATAGAAGTGGACTACCAGCAGCACCCTGAGACGTAAAAGCTCTAAAAGCTTTTGATAGCAATTACACAATCTGTAGTATAAGACTGCCTGTGGTACAACGCATTCCACATGATAGCAAAAGCTTTGTTATGTGTTCTTGAATGTGGATGCTAAATGAAATATGGTGTTGAGATATAATTAAATTAAAATTATTATAATAAAAATATTAATATAAGATTAATATACTAACGATATTTATTTAAAAATTAAATTAATATTATACAGCTATGAAATAATTATCAGTTTTACTTATGAGCATATATTCAGCTAATTTGTTTTCTTGAACGATCTCCGACTTTGACACAATCATCAAAGCTCAGCTTCATATGCGAAAAACTTTATGAAACATTTTTTCACAACCATTTTTGTACGAACTTTATGTAAAAAGTTTTAATTAGTTCTAGAACAACTATGTTGAGTTGTACATGACATTATTGTAGTTGTTGTTGTTGTTGGTTTTGCCATTGTTGATGACTCAATTGATCATGTTAGAGCTGATAAGGCGAGTACGGAAAATGTTGAGTGCAGAAAGTGAAACGTGAGCATTGATATATCATATCAGTAGATCAACTTGTAGCGCTAACAATAAACATATGTACATACATATATGCCTCCCCCTCTAGCCGCTGTGGATCGTCATCATTTCACTTTCCGGTTGTTTGCAAAACAAACAAACAGAGTGCAATCGGAAAAAGCTTTGCCGATAGAACCAGAACTAAAGTAATGGCAACAACAAGTTGGTTCAAACATGGAAAGCTTTCAAAGAGGTAGACCTATAAAAGACGGTCTGTAGCCGGTAACAAAACAGTGTTAAGCTAACAAGCATACAGAGAATACAAGCAGCCTAACCTCCTTCTTTCGATTAAGTATTATTAATCGACAATATCGAAAATGCGTCAATCAATCAGGTAAATATATTGTCAAGTCCTTTCAATTGAATGTAAGAAATAATTGAAATGGTTGCAGCTCTTTAATTCTGCTGCTCACATTTGTGGCAATGGTTTCGGCCCAAACTCCCTTTGCTGGAAAATGTCCTAGCTTTACACCAATGGGAGATTTACAAGTTACAAAAGTAAGTGCATTAAAATGCAATTCGATTCAAACCAAGAAATCCTGCGCATAACTCATCAAATGTAACTCTATTCAAAAGTTAAAGTCCTTAATTTCTCAACAGTCAATCATGAAATCGAAAAAATCTCATATGTACATCAACTGGGTCTACTACCTATAAAAAAAAATTATTTATTTATTACTTTAAACAGGAAAAAATCAAAACCACCCCTGATAATATTTCTTTTAATTCTTTAACAGTACATGGGCGTATGGTACCAGGAACTAAGTTATGAAAATAGCTTTGAATCGGGAAATAGTTGTGTTTATGCAAACTATACACTGAGCGGTGACGGCACAGTTTCCGTTGTTAACAAGGCCATCGACATGTAAATATTGTTTGTTTTGATGAAGATAGCTCTCTTATAATCTATTCAAAATTTGCAGGGACGGAAAGCCAACGGAAATCGTTGGTTCCGCCACGGTAGTTGGACCCTCCAGTTTGAACGTGAAGTTCGCTACTGCAGTTATGCGTGAGTAAATGATATAAAATTTAAGATTTGTCCAACTAACTTTAAATATTATTGTAGCACCAACAAATGACGCGAACTATGTGGTCATTTTCAGCGACTATACAAACCTGTCTGTTGTCGTTAACTGCGTCCAAGTCAGTGATGTGCTAAATTACCGTAAGTATAAGGCGAATGCAAGAAGATACGTCCTGCCATTTGTCATTCAAATGGAGAAATCAGTTTTTGGCTTCTGGCATTATTAAAACAATCCCATAATTAATTGCCTTACGGACATCTGTCCTAACACGATAATTACAACCATTCGACATTTTCCATTTACAGAATTCGTCTGGGTATTGACTCGCGAACAAAACCCCAACCCAGAGATCCTTGCGGAGGCCAAATCTAAGTTGACAGCTAACAATTTCGACGTAAACAAGCTGGCAGTGACCAACCAGCAGAACTGCCCAAAATGTACAGCATGAAAAGGGCCAAGACTATGATTTTATCAGCGTCTCAACGGTGAAGAGTAAAACACAAAAAAAAAAATTATAAAAAAATTCAATATCCCAATCAGAGCTATGAAATTTTCAAAGCATTAAATAAATAACTTACTTGAAAAATGAAATTCTTATATTTTTACTTATTTAACTGGTAGGGAGTTGCTCAAGTTAATATGCATAAATTATATTTGTGTATATATTAAAAATTAAAAATCCAATAATTATAAAGCTTTGCTAGAAAAAAACAAAACTGGATATTGTACCAACTAGCTTATGATATTTGCCATGTTCATAAAAATAATTAAATAAGCAATAAAATTTATATGTGTTTCCAATGGCAAATCATCTATGTATTTTATTATACTGTCATAACAAATTTTGTGTAGACTGAACCAAAAGGTTCTACACTGAACCAAAAAATCACCAGAAATACTAACTTTTCTACGTTTTTTCCTATTAATTTTGGTACGATGTGTCGTACTATCATTATTGATATTCGTGTACTCTCAAGACTGAAAGTGCCGAACGTAGAAGTGAAAGGATCATATCAAACACAGAATTGAAAGTAAAAATTTAAGTTTGAAAGGAAAAGAATGTAAGAGTTAGTACAGTTCTACTGTAATTTTGAAAGGAATTACTGTTCTGCAGCATTGATAATGGTTCCTGTAATTTTGATAGGATATACTGTTGAATTGATAGTAGGATCCCGTAATTGTAATGTAATCAGTATGATCCTAGTATAACAATCGTACTTGACTTTACTAATACCTAAGATTTAAGATAGATATATAGTGCAGCTAGCCCATTGTGAAAGCTGCAAGTCATTCATGCTGGAGCTAGAAATGTAAGAAATAAGAATCAACCTTTATAAATTTTATTTTTTATATGCTTACCGAGACGGGATTTGAACCTTAGACCACATGTTATTGCGTCGAGTGCCTTAGATGTTAAGCCAATTCCAAACTCATAATGACGCTGCCAAGCTCTATACATAATTTACCCTTTTTCACAAAAATTACCTAACTGTAAAAATCGTCTAGACTAAGCGCATTCCTTATGAATCGAGCTCCAGCATTTCTTATCAATTTACCAGTAGACAATATCAACCAATGAAATTGCAACAGTATGTCATATCAATTTAACAGTAATATTGACAGAAAACAGCGCTGTCATATCAATTAAACAGTATTATTGACAAACTAACGCTGAAAACAGCGCTGTCATATCAATTTAACAGTAATATAATCCACATTTTAATTGATAGTACAAATTGAAAGTACAACGCAAAAAAATACTGTTGATATTACGGGAAATCCATTCAAAACAACGTTTTTCCTTACAAATGACGAAATACGACGCTTGATGGGAGACTATCAACTTGTACTATTGATATTTTTGGTTCAGTGTACAGTAAAAGTTGATAATGTCGTAAACGTATTAACAGATTTTGATTAGTCTATGGCAATAACAAGTGATCAAAAGGTTCAGAGCCCGTCACGGTAAGCATTAAAAGCAAAATTTTTATAAAGGTCGTTTCTAATTTCATACATTTCTAGCTTTCGCATGAATGATTAGCAGCTTTCACAATGGTCTATCTGTGTTTTTCAGGTATTAATTAAATGAAGTACTAGTATTGTCATACTTCATACTTGGGATCATCAAGTATGATAGTATCAAAAATGATAGTACGTAGAAAAGTTGGTACTATATCTGGTGATTTTTGGGTTCAGTGTATTAACATCTATGCATATGCAGCACCAAATGTACTATGTATATCATTTCTTGACCCATCTTTATTATTATGTTTGTATTCTCTTTGCTTTCAAGCAAGCTTTCATGTGTATTTAATCATAGTTTTAATCTGAACGCAAATCTATTTTGGATTCGCTTAACTACAGCTAGACTTGAGGTCAAGTAATAAGTTAAAGGTTTATAATGTTCTTCGTTGATTATTCTTGAAACAAATATATAAGAGCTGATAAGGTCGCTGCGAACTACTCAAGTTTCGTTTGGCATATCAGGCACATCAGAGCTTTAAATCAAAGCTCATACCATACGGATGCGAGCTGTAAACATCGGGGAACAACATTAAACATTCGTTTCTACATAAGCACAAGTTTTCTTATTAATTAAAGCTAGGTATCATCTATTTGTCGGTTTTGCATGAAGCATAAATTTGTATTTAAATTTCACAGCTGTGATTGTACCGCACATCGATCCTTTGACTTGATCTTTATGTTCCGAGCTGCATCATAAAATAAACAATGGACGCAAGCTGTTTGTACAAGTGTGTGTGTGTGTGTTTGTGTGTGTTTGAGTTAACACCTGACCGTGTGGCAAATAAAAATGGCTTAATTAAGTTAATTAAAATATTGTTGCTGCTGTGGCTGCCGTTGCTTTTATGCGCTTTTATTATCTGGACGATTGGCAATTTTTGGGACAGCAGGACCTTCGTTCGCACTACTCTGCAAAGGATGTCGCGCCGGGCGCGTAATTATGCCACGGCACGTACTCGCAGCCGCTGAATGGCAGCCCATGACAAAAATATTAATAAAGTTGCTGCTGTGCCGGAAAAAATTTCATAAATACTCGCAATGGCAATGTTTGCCAGCGGCCAAACACATGCAAATTGTTTGCAGAATGTCCTTTGAGCCGCTTTTACAGTTCGACGACTTTTGGCCTTGTCACATTGTTACCGGACAGCTGCATCCGATATATGATGGACCTTTATGTATGTGATTCAATTGAATTGCTGTCCTTTCAGAGTCCGGGCACAGACAGTGGCTCATGCATATTTCATGGCCAGCTTAAATACAGTCGAAATGCTTTCCATGCTTAACAAAATCCTTTGCTACAATAAAACTTTAAGTGCACCAGGCACGCAAAAGGCCTTGCAATCAGGTTTATTATGGTCAGGTTTCAACTGTGCTTTATTAATATTTTTACGTTATAAATTTATGGTAGCTTTTTATGTTTCTAACATTAAATAAGCGTCAAGTCGAGTCGAAGGTAAGGCAATTGTAACCATAGTGTCCCGCGTTGCTTCTCTCATTTGTATACGGAATACGGACCATCCAGTTCCCTTACGCTCTTGGCCCCAACTAATCTCAGTCTGAGGTGTTTCGTTTGGTTTCTCAATCGAAGTTGCTCCTACTGAGCTGAATGTGCAACAACGGGAGCGACTTTTGAGTTGAGTCTGCGCAATCGCCACACTTTGCTCCAACGAGAAGACAACCAGCAGCGAGTAATAACTTACTCGTTAGTTTTTAAACTTGAAAACTTGTTCAATGAATTCAAAAACACAAATTGAATCTAGTTTTATTTAAATAAATTAAAGTTTATATGTATATTTATTTATAATCTGTCGATGTTGAAAATTTCGTGAAAAATAAATTATAGCTATGATTTTTAAGAATGAAATAAACTCCGATTACTTTCGATTCCGAATTTAATTTAATACTTCATTGGAAAAACTTTACTTAAATGCCCGACTGTTACAACTAATTGTTCTCTATCTGAATAAAATGAAACAAAAGATCCTTAAAGTCATTAAAACGATTGAGATCGAAATGCAACCTTCTGAAAAAAAAAAAATAAAAATCCTTGATTTAAACAAAGGGAATTATTCGATGGCCAATTTCCATATGTTAAATTACATGCTATTTGAGTACATTTCCATTTTCCACACAACACAAAAACGCCAAAGGAGCAACCGAAACTTTTTGGTCTTTTTGAGCTGTGTGTGTGTGTGTGCGGGTCAAACAAAATGCCAACTTTTATAAATTACAGTCAGCAGTACTGACCTCAATATAAAATTACACAACATGACTTGAATAAAAACACACACAGAAAAACAGTGCAAAAAACAAAAAACAAAAAACCAGATTAACAATTGCAAGTGCCATAGATACGAGCGTAATTGCATTTTGCTTTGTTGCATTTGGTCAGGGCAAAATGGCAAAAAGCAGCTACAAGCAAAAGTCAAACAAACCAAACAAAACCAACGCATGTGTGTTAAGGTTCTTTTTTTCTTGTTGTCATTTGCTGCTATTATTATTATTATTATTATTCTCATTTTTTGCTGTTGTTGTTGTTAATTTGTAACTGTAAAAACCAACAAAGCCCGGCGAGTCAGCAGGAAAAAGTGGGGACTTTTTGGTGGCAGAGCCGAGTGACAAAGTCAACACTGCGACTAGTTTATATCTGCCAGAGGACAAGGAGCGAATGCGAATTTCCAGCAGATGCAGCTGCAGTTAAAGCAACAGTCAACTCTGACAGTGAGACTGAAACATAAAGAACAAAAAATACTTAATGAAACATAAACAAGACACACAGGCTGACGGCGCACAACCAATGCAACAACAACACTAGAAACCACATAGACAACGACAAACAACAACAAAAACAAGTAGAAACGTTGCAGTCGGACGCACCCGACTGCGGTATACTCGATACCAGTAGTAAAACAGATTAAAAGAGAGAGCTGATTGCAATGGTGTGTGGATACGGCAGGGGTGTATGCTGCTGCAGGGGTGTATGCTGCCTCAAAGATTGTCTGGTGCAGATGGGGATGCCAAAAATCTATCTTCCTTCCAAATTTGGTGATTCTAGCTCAAAGTTAGAAGAATATGGTGGATGGTAGGCTTGGGGAGGTATGGGGGGGGGGGGGGCTTCGCATCAAAATTTTAGCTGAAGATCTGTGTATGATGTCAATTGCTATCCTCATACCAAATTTGGTGACTCTAGCTCAAAAATAGTAAAATTTGTGGGAAGGGGGGATGGGGTTGGTAAGGGGGGGCGTGGCATCCAAACTTTTGCTGCAGATCTATTTATGATGTCAATAGCTATTCTCAAACCGAATTTGGTGACTCTAGCTCAAAGTTAGTAGAATTTGGTAGAAGGTGGGCTGGGTGCTGGGGGCTGGTATGGGGGGGGCGTGGCGTCCAAAGTTTTTCTGCAGATCTGTTTATGATGTTAATTGCTATCCTCATACCAAATTTGGTGGCTCTAACTCAAAGTTAGTAGAATATGGTGGAAGGGGGACTGGGGGCGGTATGGGTGGGGGGCGCCATCCACTTTTTTTGGGTTTCTTCATCACCTATCTTGGCCCCAAATTTGGCGGCTCTAGCTCAAAAAATGTGGAAAATATAGGCGTTTTTGATTTCAAAATGCAGGGGGCTCGGGTTCAGGGGGGGCGCGGCTCCAAAACTTTAATGCAGTTTTTTGGGGATTGTTATTAGCTCTCTTCCTACCAAATTTGGTGACTCTAGCCTTAACGCTTTGGAAAATACACGCATTCCCGTTTTTAGTGAAGCATTGGGGCGGTTTGGGGCAGCTTGGTCAGTATGGATTGGCGTGGCATCCAAAGTTTTTATGCATTTATTTTGGGACTATAATCACCTATTTTGGCACAAAATTTGGTGGCTCTAACTCAAAAACTGTAAAAGATATAAGCATTTCTGTTTTTCAACTGCGGGGGGGCTGGGGGCGGAATGGGTGGGTGGGGCTCCAAAACTTTGATGCAGTTTTTGGGGGGTCGTAACCAGTTATCTACCTACCAAATTTTGTGACTCTAGCTCAAACACTATGGAAGATACACGCACTACCGTTTTTAGCGAAGCGTTGGGGTGGTTGAGGGCGGATAGGGCAGTATAGATGGGCGTGGCATCCAAAGTTGTAATGAATTGGGTTCGAGATCGTTACCACCTATCTTGGTACCAAATTTGGAGGGTCTAGCTCAAAAACTGTAGTAGATATGGGCATTTTTAGTGTTAAATTGCGGGGGGGCTGGGGGCGGTATGGGTGGGCGTGGCTCCAAAATTTTTGATGCAGTTTTCTGGGGATTGTTAGTAGCTATTTTCTCCCCAAATTTGGTAGTTCTAGCTGTAAGGGCTTGCGAAATAGCTGGATCTATCGATTTTGCGTTATCGAGTTTATCGATTTGCCAGCCCCCTAGTTATCGTAGAACTCCAATCTTAACACTTTAATTTACTATGCCATAGATAAACAGATTTGCAAAGTTTGAAGTCTCTAACTTGAAGGGTGTGGAAAAAAGTTGCGAACATACAGACGGACAGACGGACAGACGGACAGACACCATGACGGACATTGCACAAACCCAATATACTCTTTACCTTCGGTATCGAGTATAAAAATATATATATTATAATCCAAACAGAGAAAATTCTCATTTGTTGCGCAATTTAACATATAACAAAAAATAGGGAGAGAAGAATGCATTTTAAATAATTGTAAATTGAGATGGAAAAGCCGAAAACTAAATGCTCTGGTACTTGAATTAATAAAAAAGATATATAAAAAATATTTAAATACAAATATTTGACTGTTTTTTGTTATGATAGATAAAAAACAACAAAAGTTGGCTTTTAAATATTTCTCAAGATCTGACTGCAAGCTAAACGGATTTTTTTTCAGAACCAAATAGATTTTCAAACACAAACAAACAAACACGAAAAAACAAAAATTTTCAGCAAAATATTAAATAAATTTCGAGTACTTTCAAAGACTACCTACTAGTACAATGGAGCCTGGGCCAGGAGCCATGAGCGAGGACCAATTAGAAGAAATCCGGGATGCTTTCAGAGCGGCCGATCCAGATGGCACTGAAAAACTAACAGCCAAGCAGTTTGGTGCGGCGATGACAATACTTGGACAATGTGTAACCGAGGCGGAGCTTTACGAACTGTTTGATGAAATTGATGTTAGGGGCGAAGGTAGCATAGACATGGATGAGTTTGAAAGGTATATGGTCAAGCGAACGATGGCCCTGATGACCGATGAAAATCTAAAGACCATATTCAAAATATTCGATCGTGATGAGGATGGGTTTATATCAGCCTTTGAGATGCGTAGTGTTATGTACAATCTGGGTGAAAGATGCTCCGACAAAGAATTCGAGGAAATGATGAAAGAAATCGACGTCGACAACGATGGCAAGCTAAGCTATCATGAGTTTGTAAACGGTGTCAAAAACTAAACAAAGGAAAAGAAATTATCTGTCATAATATCAATCTAACAATAATAAAATCAAATAACAAGAATAATAAGAATAGTAAGAGTATCTCCAAGTCATTGTGATAGTATATATACACACACATAGAAAGCACTGCACTAGATTATCGCACACATAAACACAGAGATTCAGAGGACAGGAGATTTTCTTGTGGAGCCGGAAACTTGCATCGCTTTTGGCATGATGAATGGAGAACAGTTTTAGCTTCCCTCTTCCCTCCCTTGTCAAGCCACAAACCGCATACCCAAGCGACAGCAGCTCGAACTGAACAGAAAAGTGGGCGAAAAGTGGACTTTCAATTTTTCATTTGGTTTAAGAATCCGTCGAGATGTCCTGTGTGAATATTTGGAAATATTTTTGCTCTACACTTGTGGCACTCTTTACTGTCCATTCGGGCCATTGTCAGCAATGCCTTCTTGGATTCGGATTTGGGTTTTTATTTCTTTTTTGGCACTTGTCTGTCAACTTTGCTTTAAACAATTGTCCACAGTTCTTTTGTTAGTTTTAGCATATGTGAATGCCGGGTATACGCCTTAACACTTAAAATGCATATTTAATTTATTCAAATGAGAATATTTAGGACATGTTCGTGTTGATGATTAAAGCTAGCAAATGATAGTTTCGACAGGGTATTAAAGAATCGAGCAGCTTTTATTCTATGTTTATCTTTCTAGTTTTTTTTTTTTTTTTTGTAGCAACTTTTTGGTATGTTTTATTGTTTCTTTTGATAAATTGTGCGCCTTTCGTTTTGACACATGTCAGTGCTTGTCGTCTGCCCAATGTAAAAAAAACAAAAAAAAAAAACATTTTGATTATAGCGGCTGCTTGTCTAGGCTCTTATCTAAAGGTTATCGCTCTCTATAAATATTTGAAAGGAAACAAGTTACAAGTTACAAGGCGCAGGTAGAACTATTTGGAATATATGTAGATAAAAAAATCTAGAAAATATTCTAGCACACTTGGAAAAAAAGTAGTACAAATAAATAATAATAACTATTTTATATATATGATTTTAAACCTAACATGAATTTGCTTGAATGCTAGAAATAATTCTACATACATATTAAATGCACACTAACATCGCGAATAGAGCGAGATACATATAAAAAGGAATCTCCTGCTCTAACTACAGAGAGCGATCTTTAACTTCCACAAGTCCACTAATTCCACCTGTTCCATTTGTTCCATTTTATCCACAAAAGGCGGCAGTCAGCCTTGAGCTTTGCGCGAATTTACAACGCAGGAAGCTTGTCGCTCGTCTATTCATTCAATTAAAAATCGGTACGCGCTATATTTTAAGCTAAATTGTTGTTAAATATCGCTGTGAACATACACAGAGTGTTTTTATTATTATACAATCGCGATCAATTGCTTATGAAAGTGTTTTTTGCACAAAAATCCAGGCTGAAAAACGCGCGCCATTTTTCTTGCTTTGCTTGGTCGCGAAAAAATTCAAGAGAGAGGCTAACGGTGCCCGTACGTGTGTGTTGTTGTTGTGTTAAACTCGCAGAAAATCTTGCGAAGAAGCGAAGCATTTAAGATTTTATTAGAAACTATATTTTTTTTTTTATTTTTTCTTGTTTGTGATGTGCAGTTAGAATAAATATTAAAATAATATAGTTTTATTAGTGCACTTTATTTTACATATTTTTTTTCTTGTGTATATATGTATGTGATCATATATAAAAGAGAGATGAGAGATACATCTCATGAAGCTTTTTGTTTTTGTGAAAGTGCTGAGTGTTAAAAGAGGAGAGAGCTAGAGAGCCATTTCAATGAACTGCACCTGTGTTGTTGCTGCTGTCGGTGAGTGCATTTTGCGTTTTATATGTATATACACATAATCACCCTGTAGCTACAGTTAGATTGCAAGCTGCAATGCATTTGGCACTTCGACTTAGCACACAATGGGTATTTTGACTACTTTTTGTGGCTCTAATTTATAACATGAACATATATGCCCTAAATTGTAACCGATTCGCGCAACATGCTCTCCCCTCCGTACAACAAACTTTTATATCCAACAACCAGTTAAATCCAAACACTTGCCAACTTTATTCTTAAGGCGGATATCTCAAAAAATATTAACACTTACAAACGAGCCGATAGCCTTGGCAGCTAGTGTTCTATAAAAACCACTGTCGGTTAAGAATTTATTGTTAATCTACAAATAATAAATTAAAAATATTTACAGCTCAAGAGCCAAGCAAGATATTTTAATTTGGTGTCAAAACTTTCCATAGTGCAGCAGGCCCAGCAAGCAATGAAACAAACGCACATGCATACAAATACTAACACATTTTTACCGTTCTTCCTTGCCGCTGACCCGCCGCCACTTCTCTAATCAACAGCCCATTGAACGCAAAAGGAAACTGAAACTGAAACAAAACAACAACAACAACGTGCTGGCTGTTGTAGCTTATGATATGATTAGTTTTTATGATTGCGGTTTTGAATGGAACATTTTATTTGAAATTTTTTCACACTATCAAGGTTTTTTTTAATTATGTTCAGAAATTAGTATATGTATAGGAATACAATAAAGTTAAATCAATCATTTAGTATGTTGATTTATTCAAATACTTAAAAAAAACACTAAAACAAAATTAGTTTCCATAAAAATGTATTAAAAAAATTTTTTTTGGGTGTATGTAAAAATTAAATAAAAGTGAATTACACTTCTTAGAACAAAGTTATCATAAAGGTATCAATTTTGTTTCTTCCGTTTTCTAAAAATCTATAATGTTCATAGTATGAGTTTTCATACTGTTTGCTAGTGTGAACAAAATATTTTGAAAATGTGTGTATAGTTGAATTATATGTATATACATAGTTCGACGTTTAATGGAACATGGTACATATATTGTTTTAAAGTGCACTCACTTTGATTTAATATTTTTCATATTCGTTTTGCTGTTTAACTATCTTTTTAATTGAATCAACATCTAGTTTAGTTAAATTTAACTAATTTCATAGTTGATTTTCGGGTTGTTTTTTTTTTCTGACTCTTACAATAAGGCCTTTATCGACTCTCAACAGTAAAACAATATTATAGATATAATAAGTTTATGATCTCTTATTGTAAATGCAGTCAACTTTTTGGCTGTCAATTCAGAGTCGTGTGTCACTTGAACTAAAACTGGTCGGTGCATCACTGCTGGCCATGACATGGAGTCACAGTCACATGTGCACTGTCATGTCAGTCAGTCAGTCTGTCAGTCTGTCATTCGGTCAGTCCGTGCTGTTGCTACTGTGTTTGGTCGATTTGGTGGCTGATGTCCGTACGTCAGTCATGTCAGCGTCAGCGTCAGCGTCAGCGTCAGCGTCAGCGTCAGTTTAATGTGCCTGACACAGCGTCAACAATTTTATTTACTTAATTTGGCTTTAGTTTGTCATTTATTTACTTGTTTGCCACAGACAGCCTCTGTACTCGTACATATTCTATCTAATCTATCTGACTATTTCACTCGCACTTGCCACCTTATCTGCCCCAGCTACATACAACATCTCTCAGGGCGGCTCTTGTGTGCGTCGGTCGTCTCGTAATGTCTGTTGTTGTCGTTTGTTGACGTTGTTACAGCTGTTGTTGCTGCCGTTTCGTGCCTTTTTGATTTTTCTTAAACTAAGGGTAGTTGTGACAACAAAAAAAACAAAGTTAAAGCTTCAATAGAATTTTAAGCTTGTTTTTTTTTTATGTAACGTTTTGTGCTAGTTTTTGCTGCACTTAATACTCGATCAACCATTCAATGGTTCGGTTGCAATCATTCATTAAAGCTTAGCTAATAACTTAATTTTTATATTGTAGCAATTTTGAGGCTGATTATAGGATAACTTAAAGTCGCTCATTCTTCACTATTGTCACCCTTGTTTGTTGTTAATTTTTAGCTGTAACACATTTTAGCTGGCCGCACTTTACTTTGTCATATTGTTGTTATTTATTCTGTTAGTTTATTCTGGCACGTGCTTATGCATTTTTAATGAAAATTTAGCGACATTTTCTTTGTTGTTGCCGCTTTTGTTCTAGAACATGCGCGAACTTTAATTAAATATTTATTTGTATTTGTATTTGTAATTGTAAATGGAAATGCGTTCAGGTAGGTTTAACTGATAGAGACACAAGCACAAAAAGAGAGAGACATAGAGAGAGGCTGCACTAACATTTGTCATTACACATTAATAGCGCACCATTAATCTTTTCGTGAGCTGTTGCAAGGGCCTGTTTCGACCAAGGGCCAGAGTCCCGTTAATTAATGTATGCCATTTAGCCGGAAAATTGCAGGGGTGCACACACACATATCAATACGCAGACATGTGTATATGTGTGCTTTTCGGGGGCCCATCATAATGAGCGCCAATTTAGTGTCCTTGTGTGTGTGTGTGTGTCGCCACCGCAAACAAGCAAAGGCCAACCTCCAACCTCCCATCCCACTCTGGCTGACCTACACCCCTCTCGCTCTCTCTCTCTCTCTCTCTCTCTGTCGCTCTGCTGTCTCGCTCACTCTGCCCAGCAGGTATGCTTGATTAATGCTTTATAACAGGACACAAAAAACACACACTCACAAGGATATTGTTTGGCTGCATGGATGCTAACCCCGCAGCTGTCGCCCTTTGCGTCCTGCTGATACATCCACCCCTCCGTCCCCCCCACACCCTTCTTCCCGTTCATGTCCATGCATTTAAACATTAATTTAGTGGAATGCGGCAAAGGACTATGAAAGCTTTTCAGCGTCGTCGTCGACACATGTTAATCCCGTCGTTGTCGCTACCACAAACCTCACTCTCCCCACCCAAAACCCAAATACACATTTGAAATCTCATTTCATTTCAGCTCCATAGAATGAATATTCGCATTAAATGTTCACAAATTTAGTTAACAAGCATTTGAAACGAATTTTGGCAAACATTTTGAAAGGATTTTGTAAGCCAAGGATTACGCATATTGCTAGCCCAAGGGTTTTTTTAAACGTTTATAAAAGCAGTGAAAGTGTAGCTTAAAGTCTTGTATTTATTATAAATAATAATAACATAAATATTATAAGAAGTTTACTAATCAATATAAAATTGTTAAGAGTTGTACTCCCATCTTTCCCTCATTCTTGATCTGGTTTTTTGACAACAAAAATCTTATTTCATTGAAAATTTTGTTAAATTTTGTTTTTTTGAACGAAATTCTGAAATTGAAAGTTTTTACTTTTACAAATTTGAAAGTTTTCGGCCTGCATTCCCTTAACTTAATGTGCAATCAAAGTTCCTTAAAGAGAGCAACGTCAACGCGTTGCCTGAGTTGTTGTCCACCCGTTTGTGATCCCTGCCTCAGTAGTCCGCCCGACTGCTGTCCATCCCCTTGTCCATGCGTCAAATATTGCATATTCGATTTGGAAACGGCGGTTTTTGGTATGAATTGCACCGAGTCCAAATATTTCAATAGTAAAACCCACTGTTTTCAGATACACGACATATTTATGTGCGGGCTTGCCGGGAGCTGCTTGCCAGCTATGGCAAAACATTGCCCGACGACGTGCTGATGCAATGCGGTCCGATGGAGACGCATGAGATGGCTGAACTGATATGCCGCAAATGTAACTTGCCAAGGCCCTGGGAGATTTTTCTTGCACAGCTCAATGAATTAACCTGGCACCTGATTTCCAAGCCGCCTTTAATGGAGGGTGCTGAGCATCTGATAAATCATCTGCATGAGGAAGGCATTGGTCTGGCTTTGATAACGGCCAGCAATCGTTCGTTCTTTTGCAAAAAGATACTCGGACACGAAAAGTTGTTTGCCAAATTTGAGCATATTCTGTGTGCCGATGAATATAATCAACCCAAACCGAATCCCGATTGTTATTTGCTGGCCATGAAGCTGCTGTGTGATGAACCCTGTCCGGATGCCTTTTTGGCATTCGATGGCACCGTCAACGGCGTTCAGGCGGCGAGAGAGGCACATTTGCAGGTCATTATGCTGCCAGATGCCGATTTGCCGTGCTGCTTTTCGGAGTTGGCCACTGAGCGTCTTGAAACATTGCTCGAATTCGATCCCGAGGAGTATGGCATGCCATATTTGGAACCAGCGCCTCCACCGCCACCGCCACCACCACCACCACCATCACCACCACCAGCTACGTTTGATCCTTACTCTCGCCGTGCCAGTGAAAGTAAGGCGCAACAAACTGAACTTAAACCCATCTCAGAGGACGAGATCGTCACAAGCGGCCCGGCAGACGAGGTGCCGCCGCCTGTGGAGCAGCCGGCAAATTAGATTTGCCAAAAAACACTAGACGGAAATTGTGTGAAATCTCATTAAAATTGAACATGATAGCTGATTGTTTGATTAATGCCACGCGTGTCTCGCCGTCTGTCAATAAAGCAATCATAAGTTGAGAGAGCGAAAAGCAAATAAAAAAAAAAAACACCTGTCTAATAAACACAAATGTTTATATTTGGCTGATATGAATAGACATGCATCTAGATAAGAATGAAACCTTTTTTTTAATGAATGAATTTCATTATCAAGTGCTTCACTCAAGTTGAGCAAAATGCAATCTTATCTTTATTCAAATCAAAGTGAAATGTTCTTCAACTTTTTTTTATACCCGTTTGTTTTTTTTTTTTGCTTGTATTAATAACACTTATAAATAATCTTATCGAAATTCAGAAATAATGAATGCAGATAGGTTGCTCAACTTTTCAAGTAGCCATCAACCTTAATCGAGGGTATCATAAATACTTACTTAACACTTGAGAGACTTGATAACAATTTGCGAAATGGCATAACACCTTTGGTCTTTGGGAATGTTATCAACATTAAATTGCCATTATGAACAGTATAAACCAAACAATAAATCAAACTTAATTGCTTAAGCAAATGAAACATTTAAATGTCTGCCTGAATGTCTCACTTTCTCTCTCTCCCCGCCCGCTTTCTCTCTCTCTGTTTGTCAGAGTGAAAAGTCAATTGTTGACAATTTAATTATGCAATGCAGCATTTATATATAGCGCATACGACGTGTGTGTTCGGGCAACCACCCCCTTGACTCGACAAAGATGTTGCTCGTGCAGCAAGCAGCTGCCACAGCCAACCAACTTGCCAACTAGCAACTTTTAACCAACAACTCAGTGTTCAACTTATAATTACTTAATGCTCTCCAAACCAGACGGCCGACAGCTGCCACCCCTTTTAAAGTCGTTCAATCTTCTCCAATCTCAAATCTCAATCTTTGTCTGCATTTGCCTCATAACCGCTAGCCAAATCAGCATATAAAAGTAAAGTGAATAAACCTTTTAGCCCTTTGCAACTGCCACTGCCACTGCGACTTCAACTTTGCTTTTTATTATGATTATTTTCAAATCATTATTTCGCTTCTTTTTTTTTGTGCACTCTGCCTCAAGCTTCCGCTTTTTGCCTAATGAACGAACGCCACAGGAAGCACTCAAGGGCAGGGCTAAATAAAAGAAAAGAAAATAATAATAAAAATGAGAACAAAACGCAGCCGCACCAACAAGTTGATAATCTTTGCAATCTCTTAATTTAATAATACTTGGAATAACGTCCTTTTCATTAACAAAAAATTTCCCAAATATGCCAAAAATTATTTAATTTTGTTGTATTAAAAATTTTGCGAAGAAAGCCAACAATGTGATTTTTTACCCAAAACTAACCAAATGTAAATTTCGAGCAATTGTCATAGGCGGGCAAACCAAATTGAACGGGATCAAATTCTGTCAGGGATCGAAGGACCAATGTAGCGCATTTGGTATTCTCGATGGGCACAAATTTATCGGGTGTCATAACGACTTGCATGCCCGCGGCAACTGCGCCCAGCACGCCATTCGGTGAATCCTCAAATACCAAACAGCATTCGGGTTTGGGTTGTGGTTTGAAACGCGATGCGGCCAACAGAAAGATGTCCGGTGCCGGTTTGCCATATTTGAGTTCGGGATCATCGCCGCAAACAAAGTGTCGAAAGACGGGCATTAGATCGCAAAAATTACTCGCCTTGCGCTCGAAAGATTGGCGGTAATCCGATGTTGCCACAGCCATTGGAACTCGATGCTCGAACAGATGCACCAGCAACCGCTCAACGCCGGGCAGCAGCTTCACGTTGGACATTAAGCGTTGAACCTCCGCTTTAAATTTAACCAGATACTCCAGCTCAGTTAAGGGCAGTTTGTGCGCCTCGACGATTACCGCACTGGCCCTTGGCGCTATCAAACCCATGCAACGCAATTGAAGGTCTTTAGTGTAGATTTTGCCATAGGGTTTGAGTATGTTTTGAACTGCTTGGTTATACAGCTGTTCCGTATCTATACATATATATATATATGCGATTTATATACTAACAATTCTGTAACGATTTTTTCATGACTTACCCATCATAGTTCCATCATTGTCGAAGATGCAGTGCGTCACTTTTGCAAAACTTTTGCACTTATCTGTCGACATTGTTGGCTTCTTCTTCTTGGTTTTGCATTTAGAAAATTTCCAAAAATTTAATTTCGAACTTTTCCGAATCAAATTTTATTTGTTATCTACATATTTGGTAAAAGGCTACTTAGTTCTTAGTAAGACTTTAAAAAAACCGCACTTAAAAAATTATCAACTGTTTTCGCAACTAGTTTATTTTATTGTTATTAATAATATCAGCTTAAAAGCAAAAATAATTTATTTGATCATTATTTCTCAACTGCCGTTGAGCGCCATTTGCTTTTCACAGTTTGGCAGCTGTTGAAAGATCACGTTAATTTCATTAGACGCAAGTTGCAAGGGAAAATGTTGAAAAGAAAATGCTTCACATGCATTTTAATTAAACTATTTTCGACTTTTGTGCGACATGCAATTTAAAATACTTTGCCAACTTGAGCTAGTTGAGAGGCTAGAGGCGGCGGTGGTGGGGGTATGGGGATTGGGGGATTGAAGATGGCAACAGCTGCTGCAAGTTGAAGGTGTTTGCTGCAGCTGTCAATTTAGTGGCGCCTTGGGTTTAGCTGCCGTTTTTATGCCTTGGCCTAAGCTTTACTTCGAGCCCCGAATGCATGCCATGACGTTTCGAGTGGGGGCAGAAAGAAGCGAAGGCGAGTTTTGGCTGCCAGTTTCAGCCTGTCGCATGTTGTTACAAAGTTGCGTAATTGATTAAGCAGTTGGCAAGCGTGCCACAAGACGCTGTGGCAGCGACAAACTTCGTCATAGAACTCTCGGCACGTGCTGTGACTGCCCCGTGTTGACAGCCATTTTTCGAAGTTGACGCAAGCTGAGGTGCAGGAACCGATATGTTGCAGCTAGTATATTGGTTGCTGCTTAACGTAACGAATTCTGGTACAATATTTTAAGTACTTAAATATAAGATGAATTGAGCAAAAGTGTTGCATATAAATTTATAGCAATATTTGCCAAAAAACTAGTTAAAAAAATATTTATTTTTAAAACGATTTAAAACAAAAATAAGCAAAATATATTAAATGAAATCAAATTCAAATAATTAATATTTCTTAAGCTTTTTTTTTCATTAAATTCTAACCATAAAATGATTGACAAAACACTCGTTGAAAGCTGCAAAAAAGGGCAATCTCTGTAGTCAATAAAATGGCTTTAATTAATCGGGAATGCTGCGTCAGCTGTTGCCACACACACACACACACACACACACAGCAACAATATGGTCAGCAGACGTTGAGCATTTGAATGCAGCGACGAATTGTGCGCATAAATTATGCAGCCAACCATTTTGGGCCAAGCATTTATGGCCACGTTTTTTGGCCACAAAACGGAACCAACAGCAGCAGCAACAACAACTGCCGACAACTGAAAACGGCCGACTACCCAGCAACAATATGTTGTAAACGTTTAATTTGAAACCTGAAGCTTGCGTCTCTCTCTCTAATCGCTGTCCTGGCAACTGTCTCTCCCTCTCAACCCCTAAAAAATGTATTCAGGTCGCTTGTAATTGCGTTCATTGAATTGTTAACTGGATTCGTTGTCTACGGGCAGCCGCTGGCCGCAACCGCAACTTGCAACGGCGGCGGTAGCGGCAAAATTTGCTAAAAGCCGTTGTTATCCTTGTGGTTGTTGCGGCCATACTATATGTGTGTGTGTGTGTGAGTGTCCCTTAAGTTGATTTGGTTTTGCCAGAGGGCCGCGACGCATTTGGGATTTGGCTATGGTTGGTAGACTTTCCCCCCAACCACACCACACCAAAAAAACAAACCCGGTCAATGCACATCAAACTTTTTGGCTCGCTTGCTAGCTAGCCGACTGCATTTGGCATTTATTGGTATTGTTCCAATTAAAGTTCGACTAGCGCCATAAAATATGCAAACACGTAAAAGTTCTCGGCAGCAATGCTCGATTTTTGGCTGCCACAGGACATTAATGCTTAACGGTCAATGGTTTTGCCACTGCACTGCAGCAGCAGCATCCAGAGGAGCATCCTGAAGGCAGCCAGCAAACGACATTGCCAATAAAAGGTAATAAAACGGGATGAACAGCATTTCCAGAGTGATACGGCTGCTCAATTGCTTCGACTGCAGGTTCAAAGAGGTGACGAAACCGAGTTGAGAAATTGTCATAGGAATTGAATAGGAAAACGAATCGATGTCTACTATAACCTTTAACCTGGAGGAAGCGTCCTTACTACTTTATGAAGCTTACCTATTTTGTTATATGATAGGAACATGTCTGTTTAAATAGAACCATAACTTTCGTTTCTCTATTCTCGACCCGTTTTTTCCCCATCATACCTAAGTTTTCTTAGATTCTCAATAATACAGCTATCTAAACAGGATTTCTTACAACTTTCCTCGAATCATGTTTTGGAGTGTGGAGTGCAAAGTAAAAACCCTCATTTGGCCATAGCCCAAGGCAAACTCACACATTGCATGCTGAGTGTTTTTTGCACTCAATAAATATTGTCTGACCGCAGAGTATTATACCAGAATGTATACATATCTATCTATCTATCGCTCATCGAGGTCTCAAATGTCAGACTGTAGCAGTCACACACTCACACACACACACAAACATGTCCCTTTTCCAGGCATCACGCACAGCATCAGGCGCCCCCAAGGCGCACTTGAGCGATTTCCCAACGGTTCTGTTGCTTTTCACAGTGCTCTAGCCAAAAAATGCAAGAGACACAGCAGCAACAAAGAACAAAAACCATGGCACAAAGTCCAATTTGTTTGTAATGGCATTTACTTTGTTTACAAAATAAATTTTGTATGCATAGCGAGTAGTTGTCCCTTCAAACTAACTCTCTTGCTTTGCCTGTTCGTGTCGCGGTAAGTCGACTACTCAAAAAACCAAAAAACAAACATAACATAGAAAACCTCTGAGAGAAAAAGGGAAATGCTAGTCTAGTAGAGAAATAAAATTGTTGATGGATGCATATACAAATTCTAAAATCGCTGTACCATAAAATTTCCCCATTGGGCGCTTGGTTTTTTTTTTTTTATTATTTTGCTTAGTTTTCTCTAGTATTGTTATGTCACTCTAGGCAAGGACGAACGATTCTCTTGCCTTTTCGCTGTTTAATTTTGCAATTGTCCTTTTCGAGATTGGAGCTTGGGGTTATTGGGGAGTGTTATCTATGCCGGTCATGGCTGTTGCGGTTTCTGATTTATGTTTGTTTATGTTGTTCAACATTTGTTTTATTTACCGCACATACATAAAATAATAAAAACAAAAAACAAATAACCACAACAAGCAGAGCCGACTTCCACCAACAACAAATAAGCAGCTTAAGCAGAGACAACAGCTGGCCTGGCCTGGCAACACCGTTAACAACCTTTAGTACAACAATAAACTATTATTTACGTTGAGTTTGGCATCGACTTTGTGTTTGTTTTTTTTTTGCGTCACCTTTGTAGTTTCAAGTTTGGATTCTTTAAAGTCATAGTTAGAGCTATAAGTTTTCGCTTTGAACGAACTCGCCAAAAAAATATATAAGCCGGTTATAATTATCGTAAATTAGCTTTGGGCCTTGACACTAAATGTTAACTAAGTTGCAAATTATAATTTCATTCTTATCAATAAACATTTTTTTTTGCCAGTATTGTTTATGATAAAAAATCGTCAATATACCAGCTAATAAATTTCAGTGCCACATTGGCAAGTGTTCTGTTCATTCACAAAAAATAAAAATAAATAAAAAAAAAAAACAAACATACCGGAAAATAATTATTATGGTTTAAGTGTCAAGTGGCGCAAATATTTGAGTGTAAACAAACTAATTCTAGATAAGAAATACAAAAAAAAAAAAAAAATATATTATTTAATATTTACCTGCTATTATACAATGTGGTATTCATGTTGATATGAAGTGCATAACACCTGCCTCAAATATTTGTTCGCGGTGTGTGTTTTGTTTCGCTTGTCTCTTAATGAAACTGATAAGTTTTGCATAGTCATCGTGATATGTAAACGATTTGTATATAAAAAAACGTTGGCTTAAAGGATTTTCCATTGTAAGCTTGCTTAAGTTGTTCCTTTAAATGTTAAGCAAATAATTATGAAGATTAATTGGGAATTGTGTTTTTATCAAAATTGTCGATTAAAAAATAATCGAATAATTATTTTTTTTGCGATAATTATAGAATAGTAGCTTATCAGAAAGTTGATAATTTGTGAACAGGAAATGTGTTTATATATTATTTAATTTTTTTTTAAGGTCTTGTCTTATTTCTAAGATCCACTCAAAGTAATATTTAAAGTACCTTTCATTGCTCCAAAATGTATTATCAACTCAAGTGGTAAACAAATGAATCATGTGTCAATATCAATGAAAGTGCTCGAAACTTTGTTTTGGAAATAAACCTTGAGATAGGTAGGAGCGGAAAATTTACAGAAACAAAAGCTGGCTGGCAACACAGCTAACTACATAAAGTACAAAAATAAACTATTATTTATTTAAGTTAGGTTTTGACTTTGTGCTTGCATAGCACTTGGATTGTTTAGTTGATGTTATTAAAGATGTTTTACGGTGTTAAGTTCCAAGTTCTCGCTTTGAACTGACTGACTTCAATTCTAATTAAAAGATAAGCCGGTTTTCATCATCGTAAATAGTAAGCTTAAGACCTTGACACCTCCTAAGTTAATTAAGTTGAAAATTTTAATTGCCTCATTATCATCAAATATATAAATAAGCAATTTCTTAGCTTAACTTCATATTTGCTTAAGAAATATTCAGCACTAGAAACCAGTTATTAAGTTCATGAAACTTAAACTTTATGAATCACGGCGCATTACTTTTTTATGACAAATGATCTAAGGAGGTTAAGTTGTGTTACTAAACGAACTGGGTTAAGTTATCTGACGTTTCTGTAGCTGTTTTAAAAATATCATTTAGATTCTTTAAGATTTTTTATTAGTGTTCTGAGAACAATAGCCTCTTATTGGGTCAGGCCAAACTATCAAACTTCGTTAGCTTAGAACTAAAATATTTCAGCTTCTCTTTTTATACTCTGAACCCATAAAATGGGTAAAACAGGGTATAATGGTTTTGTGCAAAAGTATGTAGCAGGCAGAAGAAAGCATCTCCGACCCCATAAAGTATATATATTCTTGATCAGCCGAGTCGATATGAATGCGTATGAACGCGTAGATCTTGGAGACTACAAGAGCTAGAGACTTCAGGTTTTGAATATAAGTTCTCCTCTACCATGAGCAGAGCAATTTGTTTTAAATTATCGATAGCTATTCTTGTTTCCGATATACACATGGAATCGATTACAAAAAATATCGAATTCGGAAAATGTAAAAATGGAGGTTGAAATAATGGCTAACGATATAACTTTTTACAAAATTTAGTCCAAATCGGTTAAGAAACACTGCAGATATCGTAAAGTTAGTCGGGTTCTCCCGACTAGAGCCTTCTTACTTGTTTAACTCTGGTAAGCGATTAGCTATGTTCTTTATGGGCTATACCAAATACATGCATTAAAAAAATTACCGTTTACTTGAACTAAATCATTGTTATAATATAAATCTTAAATTTATTTTCAGATCTGCAATTGAATTGTTTCTAAATTATTTTCTAGATCAAGTTCTAAGTTTGTATAAATAAAATGCGAAGGTTTTTAAAAGCATAAAGTATTTTTTAACACAATTTTTTTTAATACTTTTCACCATACTATTTTATTGCATATATGCCCTAACTATATATTTTAATTGGTATCTACGGGACAGGCCTGCTGCTTAACTTTTCTCAATTTTTCAGTATTTATGCCCGATGATTGAGCCAACTTGCGAGCGGTTTGTAAAACATTTGGCTTTGGCAATCGTTCACGTGTCAATATAACAGCCCACTCTGAAATAAGTTTATTAGATAGACTTGGCTGTATTATTTAAAAATACTTACGAAAGTTAACAATCGCATCCGAATCTAGACAGAGGTAGTGTATGGCAAATTGATCATAGTCCGTATCCAGCACATAAATTTCAAGGCCACGTTCAACCACTGTAGTATAAAATGTGAAATTAGCTGTTAAAATATTCATATTTAAAACGTTTTTCAACACACTTTTAATGTTGGATGCCACCACGAATGTGCCATCCTTGGAATTTACATTGGAAATACCCAGTTGCTTCTCAACAAAAGTTCCCGTTCTGTGTGGCAAAAAAAAAAATTTACAAATAGGAACAGAATAACAAAAATTAACTCACTTGCTATTGATTTCGCGCTTGAGTACTCGAAATTTGCCATTGGGTTTTTTAATAAACTCAATGCTTTTGCATTTGGCCAAAGGTTTTAAGTTCGAATATGGATACATAAGTTGTGCATACCATTTGCCCAAGGAGCGTTCCATATCAAAGTCACCAACAGCTGTCAAGTTTGACGGGCAGGGTCCCCGAGAAGTCAACATTCCACTGAGACTGCCACACAGCATAAATATGCCTGTCACACTGTTAATCATACAAATAAATTTCATTTACAATGACATATTTTTTATAGATAGTTTTACTTACATGAAGAGCTGTAAGTTGATCATGTTGAAGGCCCAAGCCGTTAATGTATGAAATCTATATTAAAGTAGTATCTGCAATGTGCAATTTGTTATGGCAACAGCATATAAAATTCATTAAAACTAATTAAGTGTTGAAAAAGAATAATTTGTTATGGGAAATACATATACATATATATTTTATTTGCTTTATTTATTTGTAAAGAATAAAGGGTGTTATCAACTAAGATAAATATGTGTATACACTGAAGAATTAAGTAACAGTTATTATAAAGCTGTCTTACTAACAATTTTAAAATATATATCTTTTTGACATGACAAATATCATGTTATAATAAATATTTAAATTATTTTTGTTGGTACAATATCTAGTAATGTTTTTGTTTTTGGTTAAGCTATCTTTTAATTGGGTATTTAACTGTGAACAAGTAAAACAAATACGAAATAATAATTTTTCATTCTTTAGTAAGGTATATTGAATGCTTTTTAAAAATGCATTGCTTAAAGTAGTATATATATATTTTTTTTGGGTTACTTTAACGTTTTTTCTCATCTTTTAAGAAGTTTGTGTAAATATCGTAGAGACGCTGATACAAGCGTCTTAGCCATTCTCATGCACTCCGAATGGCTTTGGGCAGAGTATTGGTGGCAAACTGTTGAATCTCATCTGAGCCAGTGCCATTTGAACAGCTCTGCTGCAAGGTAGTTATCAGCGGTCCCTTTGATATCTTGTTGTCATCGAGAACCTTGTGTGCGATCTCAATGGTCTCGTTTCTGGGTTCACGTTCGCGCGTCAATATCCAGACGAATTCTGTAAGTGGGAAATGTCGAACGATTGTAATTATATCGTGTAATTTGAGAGCAAATGTCTCCCTGGTTGACCATAATGCAATTAATTATAGGCTTGCATTAATTATGCCAAATGCAATAACTGATTGACAAAACTGGTCAACGCCAAGCGAGACGTGACTGGACTCACTCAAATGGGCCAGGTGGGTGAGCGGTGTGCAGCTATAGACAACGGCATATGTTTTGTAGTCGGTGTCAAGTACCATATAGTTTGACTTAGTGGCTTCCGCTGCAATATAAAATGCATCAAGTTAAATCGAAATAATAATTTAAAAGGGAAACATTTTTCATACGTTGTGGTGGAAAGGTGACGGCTAATTTAGCGGGCCCAATGACCTTGGCATAGCCAGTTATATTCGAAGGAGTTCCAGTGCTGCAAACATTAAACAGATTATAAAAAAATTCCTTCAATCAACTGATTTTATACTCACAATCGATTAATGGCCGAGTTGACAACGGAAACTTTGCTGGCATCGGCCAGCTGATAAGTTGCATAGATACACTTCTTTCCAATTTCGAATACAAACGGATATTTCGAGTGCTCATACCAGACGCCCAGGTACTTTAGAAATACATTTAAAAATTTTATTATCAGCGTTTGTTTTGATTTGTTTACATTTTTTTTTTATTAATGGCAGGTGCAGGTGAGTCATTAAAAACAAAAACAAAAAAAAAACATGCCAGCGAATAATTCTTAGGGCTTAAGTGTAGACAAACTAGATAAGAAAAAAACAAACAAAAACAAACTATATATATATATATATATTTGTTTGTGATTATTTGTGTTATCTAACCTTTCGTTCTATTTGTTTGGGTTTGACTCTTAATGAAATTTATAAGATTTGCAAAGAGATTAAAATTTGGGTTTTTATGAAAAAAGTTAATTTCAAAGATTTCCTGCATACTAAAACTTTGAAGATAACTTTGGGATTGTGTTAAAACAGCAATTTTTGATAAAGAATAAATTCGAGAATAAATTATATTCAACTTTGTTGTAATAAAGACTTATTAACAGTTTATAAGAAAGTTATATATTAACAAAAGAATAAAAAAAAAGTCTAAAGCATATCTATGAAATACCCATCAAATCTCCCAAAATTAATTGTCAACTCAAGTTGTTCACAAATTAATCTTAAGTCATTATCATGGAATGTGCTCGAAATGAAATTTTTGGCATGTGCCTTGAGATAAGTGTAGACAGAATATTAATATTGTCAATTTCATGATTGACTGTGGGCAAAATTAATGAAAATAACTTTTCAATTGGGTTAACAACATGCGATTAATTACGAAAATATGTTGAAGTGCTTAAGTGTTGCGACTGTGATTTCTGTGTGAATTCAATTGTAGTATTTTGTGGCACTTACCGCTTCCAAATCAAAAGTGCTCATTACGTTAACATCAGGACAAGAGCCGGGAAAGGGCAATTGAGCCGAAACCAAGATTCCATTTATAGCCACAAATGAGAGCAGCCAAATTGAAGCACTGCAACAGAAAGGGATTTGCAATACAATTAGAGTTCTTTCATTCGAGAGAAAGTACTTAATTACCCGATTGGTTGACGCATTATTGAAACTGTTAATTAATACGTTTTTCAAAAAGAATTATTTTAAGCTTGCTGGTATTATCTGTTCGCTTGTTCGTTACACACTGCATTGCTAGCGAGCTGCAGAGCATCATTTATAGATTCATCTTTCGAAAGCTTTTTTTTTGTGTTTTGAGCGAAATGTTGTTGTTGTTGTTTACACCACTTTTGTTCCGCTTCTATCAGCAAAGCTTTTGACGCTTGAACTAAACAAATAGAAATATTCACATCTAGATTGTGAATGAGCGGCTAAAACCGACTCACTTCTAATGCGCTTCAAGCTTTCTAGCAAACTCGATGCTTTTGCATTTGGGCCAAACCTATTCAATTCGAATATGAAAGCATAGTATGTGGAGGAGTTGTAATGCTGTGTTGATCATGTTAGGAGACAAAATTATTGTTAAAGTGTTAACAAAAGAGATTTGCAATTGAAAATACATATATATTAATTTTATTGCTTTTTTAATTATTTTTTTAAGGACATAACAAATATCATAAGCTAGTTGGTACAATATCAAATTTAGCTTATTTCTGGTATAGCTTTTTATTTAATGGATATTCAGCTGCCTGTTAATACACAAATATAATTTCTGCGTATATAATTGAGCAACTCCCTACCAGGCAAACAAATAAAAATATAATTTTTTAGTTTTTTAAGAAGTTATTTATTAAATGCTTTTAAAATTGCATACATAGCTCTGATTGAGAAATTATTGTTTTTTTTTCTAATTTTTTGAATTTTTTCTTTTGCTCGTCATGAAAGAAGGTTGTGTAACAACCGTAGAGACGCTTATAGAATCGTTTTAGCCGTTCTTAAAATTTTGGGCAGTTTGTCTGCTTGGTGGTTTCCAGCCTCTTGACGTCGACATGTCTAGCTTCAAACGCCTTCAAGGCCTCCTCAATGGTCTGTTCTGTGGGATTTTGTTCGCGAGTCAACAACCAGGCGAATTCTGTAAATGGAAAATAGCGAATGATTGTAATGCAATAACTGATTTCCCAATTTGAATGACAAATTGGCTATAGCCAAAGAGAGGCAGGACGTGTCTAGTTACACAAAAGTATATGTTCTTATACTTACGGAAGTTCAGGAATTTACCAGCTTGGATGCAGTTGAAAACAATAGCGAATTTGTCATAGTCGGTGTCACCTACCACATAGTTCGCTCCATCGGATTTCGCTACAATAATATATAGAGTTAGTTGGACATAGTTTGCTTTAATAAAATTGACTTACGTTGTCCAGGGAAGACCACGTTCAAAGCGCCTTGGCCGGGCGTAACTCCCGTGGCGTAACCAACGATATCCGTTGGCTTACCGTCCCTGCAAATTGAGTATAGATTATAAGAGAGTTATCTCCATCAAAACAAACAATATTTACATGTTGATGGCTTTGTTAACAACGGACACTTTGCCGTCATCGCTCAGTGTGTAGTTTGCATAAACACAACTGTTGCCAAGTTCAAAAACAGTTGGAAATCTTTTTGACTCGAACCATACGCCCAAGAACTGTTAAATAATTAAAAGAAATACTACCGTTAGGTGCTGTTTTGTTTGTGTCCTTTTGAAATTTATAAATGTAAAAGTTTTTTTTGAGATTTCATGATTGACTGTTGCGAAATTAAGGACTATTGAGTTACATTTTAAGGCACTTACCTTTTCTAATTGAAAGTTTTCCATTGGTGGAAAGTCAGGACACTTTCCAATGCCGGGAAGTTGAGCCGAAACCAAGATTCCGCTCATTGCCACAAATGTGAGCAGAGTTATAGAGCTGCAACCATTTCAATTATTTCCTACATTCTATAGAAAGGACTTAACAATATATTTACCTGATTGATTGACGCATTTTCGATATTGTCGATTAATAATACTTAATCGAAAGAAGGAGGTTAGGCTGTTTGTATTCTCTGTATGCTTGTTAGCTTAACACTGTTTTGTTACCGGCTGCAGACCGTCTTTTATAGGTCTACCTCTTTGAAAGCTTTCCATGTTTTAGCCAACTTGTTGTTGCCATTACTTTTGTTCTGGTTCTTGCGCCGGCGCCGCTGCTTCTATGTTTGTTTGATTTGCAAACAAACGGAAAGTGAAATGATGACGATCCACAGTGGCTAGAGGGGGAGGCATATATGTATGTTTATTGTTACGTAGCGCTACAAGTTGATCAACTGATATGATAGGTCAATGCTCACGTTTCACTTTCTGCACTCAACATTTTCCGTACTCGTCTTATCAGCTCTAACATGATTAATTGAGTCATCAACAATGGCAAAACCAACAACAACAATGGCATGTACAACTCAACATAGTTGTTCTAGAACTAATTAAAACTGTTTACATAAAGTTGGTACAAATATAGTTGGAAAAAAATGTTTGATAAAGTTTTTCGCATATGAAGCTAAGCTTTGATGATTGTTTCAAGGTCGGAGATCGTTTAAGAACACAAAATAGCTGAATATTTGCTCATAAATAAATAAATAAATGTATAACACATAATATATTTTATTATAAAAAATAATTATTTCAATAGCTTAATAATATTATTTTTTTAATAAATACATTTAGTATATTTATCAATTGATTATTATAAGAATTTAAATTTATTCTTTAATGTATCGGCAGCATATTTTATTTAGCATCCACATGCAAGAACACAAAACAAAGCTTTTGCTAGCATGTGGACTGTGTTGTACTGCGTCATCTATTGTCAGCGCACAGCCACTTTCGAAGTGGCGCCATCTGTGAGGGGCTTTGTGTTGCCCCCGTAACTATGCTATGAAGTAAAATGTTGTGAATGTAAAGCAGCAGACGGCTAAGATTACCTGGGCCATTATTTATTGAAATCTCGTGCACAAACACATGCATACACGTACAGAAACACACCTATACACACACAGAAAATGTTTGCGTTGCGGTTATTTTAAAAAAATAGCAATTTCGTATTATTAAATTAATTAAATGTAAGCCACAAATTGAGTTAAATGTAAAAAAATGCGACCAAAGTGAGTCGAAAAATCCTGAAAGGCATACACACATACACACATGACTAACGCACAGCTGGCTTACAAGTGGGTTGCTCGAAAAGTTGTATTAAATAACTATCGTTTGGTACAAAATAGCTCAGGCAACCCGAGCATATTAAAATGCATACAGCCGTGTTGTGGGACAGCAGAAGTCTGAATGGCCTGCCAACTATTTTCGAATGGCAACTTATGACGTGCTCCAATGCTGAGCCATTGCGACAAATGCAAAGGATCTGTTGAACGGAATTCAGGGATGAACGAGGTAAACAAGGTTGAGTTGATCTGGTTTGTTGGTTGAATGGATGGCTTGGTTGCTTGAATTTGGTGAGCTGTTGTTGCAGCGTGTAGTAATTAAATTTAAAATATGAACACACACACAAATGGATGTTTGAGTTTTGAAAAACACAGGTGCGCAGCTGTGGGCGAGGAGCGGGTGAGGAGGCGCTGCGCGTGGATAGGGACATATAATTTTATCAAAGGCAACCGACACGACAGCGAAACCGATGCCATAAGCCGACCAAACTGGACAGCAGCAGCAGCAGCAGCAGCTATCTCTCTGCAGATTTTTGCATACTGAAACACACACGCACACACACATATACATACATATATACACCTGGTTGCATTAAATACATACACACTCGGGCGCAATTCAATCATTTTGCCAGCATTTTAAGTGTATTTTGCGGTTATGCCGCTTTATGGCCATTTTGTCATATATAATTTGATTTATAGTACGACGCCGCCTCTGTTGATTCAAAAAAAAAAGGGGTAAAACAAAGGAAAATAGATATCAATTTGATGGCCACAGAAAGTGCTTCCATTTAATTGATTGGTTTGTTTAAAATTTGCGTCAACCAAATTGAATTAATTTTGGAATTTTTGTTATGTGGGGAAAATGCAACTGCAACTGCTTTCTGTTTTTGTTCTGCAATCAACAGTTAAGTCAACAACTAAACAGGACTCACGCATAATGACCTTTAACCCAGTTCTCTTGGGGGCTTAGCATGCGATAAGGACAAGTGCAACGCCTGGGAAAGACACAACATGACGCAATTTGGCTTTTCACATACCCAACACACACACGCACACAGTCTTATCTACTTGTGACGTGGCTGCGATTTTTGCATGCCTTGTGGCAAGGATTTAACAAGGACCCACACAAACTACTTGCTAGAACAGTTAAAAACTGTGCAAAATGGAACTTGAAGAGCATTGAAACCGAAATTTAATATTCCTTTAAGCTCGAGACGTACAAAAAACATTTGACCTTTCGATTCAAACTCAAACTACTATTAAGAATATTTAAGTTCTTCTCTTTTTGAGTACCTTTTACATACTATAAAAAAAAAGCCGCTTACATATATAAATATAGTATATTTTGGTAAGCTGACTTCGAAAATGATGCATTATTGTACAACTTTTGTTCTCCATAAGTGTTCTACTATCGAAACAGAAACAGCAAAAAAACTTCAAATGTTATTGATGCTGGCAAATACTTGATACATAATTTATTTAGCACCTTGTTGTTGCTAACAAACAAACAACAACAACGATTTGCAACAACCAAAAAAGAAAAAGTAGCAGAGGCAGCAACACAGCACAGACAACAAAGACTGAATTGTTAGTTGAAAGTATTTTTGATTTGTGAAATAGTACTTGGAAAAAGTATTGTCGTTTTGGCTGCCATTTGGCGGCAATTTCTTAAATTTTTTATAGCGCATAACCTGTCTGCCACACATGCGACCCCGTCGCCTCACTCCCCTTTTGGCAGCTTTCTAGCTACTTGTTTGTTGTAAGGCTCAAAGTTGGACTGAAGGCGAGAAGGAGAAAGGGGAAACTAAGACGCGAACATGGAAAGGACGACGACGAGGATGTCGTTGCTATCGTTGGCTACGCTTATTGCATTATGCCACCGAGCTTCAAGTCAGTCAGCGTGCGTGCACAGCCAGATAGAAATAGGTGGTTGGGGGATTAGGAAGCGGCTCAGGATATATCTAGAGGAAAGTGCAGCTGATGCCACTTTTTGGCCCCCGTGGCTGTGTCGCAAGATCTTTGCTGTTGTTGTTGTTGTTATTCGTTATGGCGTGCTAAGAAGAAAAACTTGGCGCAAAAATAACAAGAAACGGTTTGAGCAAACAATCAACAAAGGCGTGTAAATACCCTTAAAAAATAAAACCACTTTATAAGTATTAAAGTTAAGAGTTAAAAGCATAATAAAGAGGGTTCTTTACTTTATGTATTGTAAATATTATTTTCCCAACGATTGTTACAAATTGAATGCCAAAACATTGCAAATCTTTCTGCCAATAGTGCATACAAATATAAGAATTGGCACAGCTTTTGCCACGCATCCTTACAACATTTCCTGCAGTTCCAAGAACTAGCCTGGCAAAGAAATGTTAATACCAAAAACGAACCATTTGCCGCAATGAAAATCGCGTAAATTTCATACTGATTGTAAGTGTCGCCGTTTGCTTGACGTTGTTCGCAGCTCAACGTAGTGTAGAGATGAAGACATAGTCGAGAGGCAGTGGGTGGGTGGTGCCTTGGGTGTCTTGGTTTTGTGTGTGGTTTGCCGTCTGTTTGTCTAGCTGCGCCCTTCTTTCTGTTCGTTCGCCTGTCGCCTGCAGATTGTCAGCATTGTCACAATTTCATTTCTTTCTGTTTTGCTGCTTTGTCGTCGTTTTAACGCTGATTTGCTTGCCATTTTGCGGCATTTACCATAAGCGTCTGGTCATAACCGAAGAACGCAGGACCTTAGCCAAAATGCACGATTCGATTGCATTTATATTAGAGACAGAGCGAAAGAGAGAGAGATAGTGTGCCCGCTGCAAATCTTAAATATGTTTTCGTACTCATGATGAGAAATCAATTGTGCAGGAGGGAAAGAACAAGGTACCAAAGGTACTTTTCAATATTCAATTACATTAAACGAAAATCACTTCACTCTGATTACTGTTCAAGAAGTAACTAGTGACACAACTGTGACATTCGAACTGTGATTAAAAAATAATTTTACCAAAAAATATATATGACAAGAAATGAAAAAGTCGACAGAGCACGTCTACTATTTGCTCAATAGACAAAAAGAGAGAGAGAGAGAGAGGGAAAGAAGGCGGGGAAAAGTCAAAGAAAACATTTGTCAGACATTGCGAAGACTGATGGCATTTTTGATGGTCGAAAATCAAGTTTGTTTTTACGTGCGACCAAATCGACGGAAACTGAGACTGTGAAGGGTGTGAAGGCATTTTGTTTGTATGCGTGTGTGTGTGTGTGTGTGTGTGTGTGTGTGTGTGTGTGCGGATATCAAAGGTCGCAGCTGCTGCAAATGGCTGGTGCTTTGGGCAAAATGAGAGCGCTTCGAATGTTTGGCTATGAGAAATCACTCGTCATTATTGACGCTTGCGAAAAATTTGCTAGAAATCGCACGAACACACACTCACACATGCAACAGCCCACTCCTACTCGTCGGTCGGCGGTGCGCCATAAATTATGCCACTTTCTGCGTGTGCGAATATATATATAGACATATATAGACATATGTAGCTGTGTGAAAAATCGTGCCCCAAAAACTTGTGCCCAAACTGCTGCCAACTTATTGAAAATCACTTAGACACACATGTGACGCCTACCCCCCCACCCCCACCGACTTGAGCTCGAATATAAGTTACGTGAGCGTTAAACTCACTGAAACTCAACCAACTCCTCCTCCACTTTAGTATTTAATTTATGTTTGCACATTAGAATTTATTCTGTCGTATGCTCGACGACCAGAAATTGGGGCTAATCTTATGTGTGTGTGTGTGGAGCAATTTTCGTGACAAAGGAATGACAGGCATGTCCAAAGGGTCGCAACCAGTCGCAAGCATTTTAAATTGTTCAAGGCAATTGAGTTAACAAGCGCAATAACAAAGCTATTTATTTTTGTTTATTTTTCAATAGGAAAATTGACGAATACGTCAAGGATTTTCCGTTAACAAGTAACTATGAATTGCAGTTCGTTTGAGAACCGGTTTTGCTCTCTAATACATCCTTTAGGCCACTTTTCCGAACGCAACATCAAATCTCAAGCATTGCTTTAAAAACTTGTTTAAACTATGCGCAGAGAAGAGGTGGTTTGGTTTGGTTTGGTTTGCGGCGGGGTAGGGGGTTCAGCAGCAGCTGTCGCGGTTGGCTGCACTTGATAAACGAGAGTCGCCTTCGGAAGGATATGTGGGCAAAGGAGGCAAAGGGGTTTGTTAGCCACAAGGAATATCACCAAAACTAAGCCTCTATGCATTGTCAAACATCGGACATTCTAAGGCTGCTAATAGACACACAAGCGAATGGCGGCGGCCAGCGACGACATATTTGTAATTTATGACCAAAGCATTTGCCAGCCAGCATCGCTGAATGTTTGTTTTGGGCTATCTTTGGCTAGTGGGTAAATGCGGACAACGACGACAAGGACGACTATCTCTCAGTGTTACGGCCCGGGGAAGAGTTCCTTTTAGCATTTGAGAAGAGACGCACTGCCTTTGCTCTTACTTTTGTGGCTGTCAGTGAGTGGTCGTTGTCTGTAATTGTTTTCCTAATGGAACGGCACCCCAAACATTTTGACCACCGCACTTAAGTTGTCATGCGACTATGTGCCCTACAAATTTATGAGCTACTTCAGCATTCAGAAAACTGCGTTTAGCTCTGGGGCAAACCTAAAGTACTTGTCTTTCGTCTCTAGTTACACGACGATAATTGAATGTTGGACGTATCAAGTATGTTTTTGACGTAGAATACGTCTTACGTTTCGGTATGAGTGTGCTATCCAAAAAAGTTGTTGTTGTAATATGGTTGCTTCACAAAAGCGCTCATTGCTCATGAACTAATGAATAGATTTTCCTCAAATTAATTTCATTTTAAAGCTAAGGCTTCAACCTTTATTTTAAGCTATATATATATATGAAGTGATTACATTTTCTATTGAAAAAATGAGACCAAAAACATGCAAAATTTTGCTTCATTTTGAAGACTTTAAATTGCTCTAGCAATCTCAATAATCAATCAATTAATCTGAGTTTTTCGAATTTAAGTTGAGATGAGGTAAACAAACATTCCCACATTCAAATTTATTAATAATTTTGCCAAATATATAACTTTTTAAGGCAAAAAATCAGTGCAAAAATCACTACTTTTTTTTCAATTGCACATTGCTCAAAAATTCCGCCAGAGAATCGATTAAAACTTGTTTTAATACAAAGTAGACTTGATTTCCTTTCGTTTGATATACATGCGGTCATGACTGATAGCTTCTAAATGTGGAAATTTCAATAAGATATTCGGGCATAATTAAATTTTCATACATAAATTCTTCCGTGCCAGGGGTGAACAAGCTCAGCTTAACGTCAGCCCCAAACAATTATAACACAATAAAATATGTTTACCCCAATTCTGAAATTTGCGTGCAAGTTTTCGAAATCATGTTTTATTGTTTGTGTTGCACATTTAATTATGCTTTTGCACCAAAACAATAAATATACCCGTGCAAAAATATCATATAAACTATCGTGAGTTAAACTATCGATAATTCGTCTTTACGGTGGCAGCCCTGATTTTCGCAACTTGTGAACAGTTACTGTGAATTAAGTTAATTTAATTTAATTTAAATGAATATTGAACAATTAATTTCGCATTTTAATAATTTACAGCAACGTCGTCGTGCATCTGGAGTAGCAATCTATGCAAAAAGTACCATGTTAACATATTGTACTCCAATCGATATTTCAAACAGGCAACTGGTCGATAGCGATGTAGGCGACATTTGTCTGTCTGAAATTAAAATTAATAATCAAAAAAAATTTATTCTTGGCTCTGTGTACTTTCATCCAAATGTTTCTCAAAACAACAAGCAACAAATGCTTTTTTCTGCTTTGATGAAATATTCTCACCTCACTGCACTAATAGACAAGAATTTCACAGTTGACACCGAGGTGGACATGCTCATCGTAGGTGATTTAAATTTAGAAATGACAAATGATTGTTCATTTGCAGAATTTATGGAAGAAAAATTCAAATTAAAGTATATTAAAAATGCAGCAACCACCTTAGCTCTAACCAATATAGATTTAGTATTTGCTAGAAATTTAAGTGTATCATTAGTAAATTACATATCATACTTTTCCTTTCACAAACCCTGTCATATCAAAAGTCACATTTCAAACATAAAACAAAAATACAATTTTAGATTTAATTATGCACAAATTTTGAAGTAATAAATTATGTAAATATATATTTCTATTTCAAGTCAATGTTTGCTAAATTTATATCAGAGATGCTAACCAGTATTGCAGTAAAAAGGAAAAAATTAGCCAAATGACAACAAACACAATTACAAATAAAATAAAACATCTATGTGGTTGTTGTTATTAGGCTACCGCTTCATAATTTTTGTTGCACTAGGACAGACGTATTCTACGGCTAACCTATGCGCCCGTGTGATCTGACACAGGCTGTCAATTTATTTTTTTACCTGTCAAACTGTCGGAGTTTCCAAGTGAATTCCGTTACGCTTGATTTCGCGCAATTGAGCTTACCATCAAGTATCACTGTATTTATGGATAGACGACTGTATTTTTGATATTGTGTTTATTGTGTAAATACCAAGGTAAGTTTTCTTCTTTCTGATTGTTTTCAACATTTCATAACAACATTTTGTTTGCAACAATTAAAAATTGTTATCGAAACATGTCGGAATTTAGCGTCTTACTACCGAAATATATTTTCTTATCAAAAAATATCGCGATATAAATTTTATTATCGAAAAATATTGCGGCTAAGCGGTCATCTATCGACTGTTAATGTTTTTATGGCTTTTTACATTTATATTTTGAGGAAGAACAATGTTTTCTATTATTAATCCTAAAATCCTCTTCAGTCTCAAACTCATTAACGATATCGATATCGATATATTCAGATGTCAAAATATTTATAAAATAGCTTACGAAGTTGTTTATATTGCATTTCCATAAATTGCAATACATATTTAAAACATATTGGCAGCTAATTATTGAATTTCTATAAGTAACTTGAAATCGATTATTAGCTATCGTCCATTTATGCTACCGGTATCGATCACTTCGAAAATCTTTAAAGTTGAATAGCATAATTTTTATTCTAAATCGACAGTTATGTTCATTAAATACTATTTCATTTCATGATGACTTTTTGACCTTTTCAGTTCTTGTTTAGTTTTGTGGCCAACTGCGAAATCCCATTGACTGTGTGCCACTAAACACTAAGCCATTTTGGTCGAAAAATGAATTTATGTAAAAGGTTTGCCAAAATGCAAACATGATTTGTACAATAGCGACAGCAAATCCTTTTGGCCAGAAGCTACACACACACACACATACACAAGCAAAGCAAGGAGGCAACTCAATTAGTTGCACGCATCCATTAGATATTCCAGGCACAGTTACAGAACGATTGCAAAGCCATAAAATAGCCAAAGGCCGCATTGTAAAGACCAAAAGAAGATTATTTTTGTAATGGTGAGAGGGGCATGGGGGGGGAAGGTTCTCTAGAAAACCAAAAAACAAAATGAGACCAAAGATGTCACGCAGCGTTGGGGTTGCCCAAGGGATTGCGCCATAGCACAGCAAAATATTATGTATATAATATTTATATGCATATGACATTTTGTTATGAATACTAATCTAACGAAGGGGCGGAGAAACTTAAAAAAACAAAGGACACAAATACTTTGCATAACGCACAATGGCCACAACGACTTAGTGTGAAAAGGAATTAAATATTATAAGTATTTCAATGAGGGTCTTAGCTTTTCAAAACCAAAACCGATTTTAACCCCGTTTTAAACTCATATTCTTTATCAAAACAAGCTCGGATTTAAATTTGTCAAAACTGAACTAAATTTTAAAAAGCTTCTTGCTTTAATTTATTCAGATTTAAAGTTGCACAAACAATTTTAACAAGAAATTTATTTGTAACTCAACAAATTTGTTGATTCATATTCTATGTATTTATTCATTATTTTAATTGATTGTATTTATTCAAAATACATACTGTTGAGATTGAGAAAAATGTTAACATGTGAAGCCACAAAAACACAAAAAAATAAATGCATTTATGAATGAAAATAAATATTAATATGCTAAAAATGATTTTGAGTTAGGTAAAAATATTTGCATGAGCCAAAATGATTTTTACTTTGATTATAAAATTATTTTTATACCCTGAACCCATGAAATGGGTAAAACAGGGTATAATGGTCTTGTGCAAAAGTATGTAACAGGCAGAAGGAAGCATCTCCGACCCCATAAAGTATATATATTCTTGATCAGTATCAATAGCCGAGTCGATGCTGTCCGTCCGTCTGTATGAACGCGTCGATCTCATAGACAACAAGAGCTAAAGACTTCAGGTTTTGAATATAAGTTCTCTTATACCATAAGCAGAACAAGTTTGTTTTAAATTATCGATAACTATTCTAGTTTCCGATATCGACTTTTCTCAAAATCGGTTAAGAAACACCGGAGAAATCTAAAAGTTAAGTCAGTTTTAAGTTTTGCTTCAATTGATCATTATTTGAAGCATACTTTTCGGGCGCAAAGAGTAAAATATTTAGTGCAACTGGGTTCAGGGTATCTTAAGTCTCACGTCCAGATTGAATAATATAAAAAGTATAATTACAAGTTTCACTGGAACATGCTAATAGTAGTTGCTGTTGTCCTGTCCTGTCTGGCACCTGTTGGCCCCTCTCACCTGAGCAATAATTGATGTAAATATGTCGACGTTGTGAAGTGTCACAGCCGTTGGTTGTCTTTTAAATTGCTGTGTTTCTGTTTCTGTTTCTGTTCCTGTTGCTGCTGTTGAGTGTTTTCTCGTTGTGTATTGCAACTTGTTCACAAGTTGTTTGAAGTGCCTTCAAAGTTGAGAAAATGCAAAAAAAAAAGGGGAAAAGAAAAAACGTGCCATGGAAACTGTGCAGCTGTTAAGGGGGGTGGCCAAGGGGCGGGCAGGCCTAGTATTATTGGCAGTGCCATTGCTAACCCATATCAGGAGGCATCTGAACTTATGCATAGTATAAGGCACTTGGCAAATGATAAATAGCACTGGAGTTAAAGGCGAACACAAATAGTCTCTCACCTCATGGAGCACAAGGAGCAGCAGCAGCAGCAGCAGTCAGACATATCCTTACTGCTTGCTAAGCCCAAAAGTAATGAAAATGAGATGAAAATTATTGCACCGTAAATCAGCTGCGCGCTCCTTGGGCACCCAGCTGAGTTTGAGTCCTACTACATCCTAGCAACAGCTGCCCCATCTATTTTTCTCTTTCTCTTTGTGCCACTGGCTAAACGGTTTCAACTGCTTAATTTGGCTTTCATTGCGTCTTTTCTTGTACGATTTTTTCTTTATATTTTTTGTTTTTTTTGTTTTTTCGTGCCTGACATGAATTATTTAACGATCTCCAGCTGCGCTTGATGCGATTTCCCAAGGATACCACTAAATTAAAGCTATAACAAGCTTAATGCATGCCAAAACCACAAAAAAAAAAAAAAAAACAAAGTAAATCGGACGACGGGACTAAAGCCAAAAACTTCATTTAATGCTACAATGGTGGCCCAAACAATAAGCTGTTGCCCGTTAATGTTCACTTCTGTGCCACTCCTCTCATCTACATCTACATCGAGCCCCAGGGGCACAGCTAGAGAATTACACACACACACACACAGAGACATTGAGCCCGTTTGTGCCATGCTTCATGTGGGGACTTAACTCTTTTGTGTGTTGTTGCAGCCCCCCAAAAACGTCGCCGTCGACTTTCCAATTTCAAGTGAAAAATCCCGCGAATGAACATGTAAACAACAGCGAATGCTACTGCGATAGGTGGGCAATGGCCAAAAAAACAACAGCAACAACAACAACTGGCAACAACAAAGGCACAAGGAACAAGGCGACTAAGATTGATTGTTTAACCCAAGGTAGACGACTATACAATACACTATGGAGTATGTGATTAATGTAGGTTCAAAGTTGAAAGTTTGACGAAGATAAGATTAAATTCTTTTCGATTACAGTCAGGTTTGTGTAATTATCAGATTCAAAATGAGCCCAAAAGGGATTGATTGATATAATTAATTTAATCTATGATACTTTAGCTACTTTTATGTTGATTTTCATTAACTTCGTAGCTGATTAACCCATTGCTATACCCTTTCACAGCATCAGTTACAACAAATCCGCCCAAAACTACTGACAGACAGACTCCGATGTTCTGAGCGCATTCAATGGCAACGCTTGTTTCCTGTATCTGCCAGTTGCAACGGCAAATGTATCTCTATCTACACATAGCCAGAGCAGTAACTGTATCCGTATCTGTTTCCGCATCTGTATGTGTGTATGTGGTGCGTAGATGAAAAATTTGCAATGAACAACAAAAAAAAAGAAGAATGCAATCCAAAAAGCACATAAAAAGCATTGCACAGTTTGCTGCAAAACCGACTTGAAATATTTTTGGGGCATTGAAAATAATCCAAAAGTGAGGAGATAAACGCAGACATAATAAATGGTATAAAGCGCAAAAGCGCTAAACTGAGCGTCCAGAATGTTGCAACATTTGCAACAATCGCGATGTTGCATACAGCAACAACAACAACGAATGAATGAATGAGCCAAATGTGCAAGCAAGCAAAGCTTTGGCTGCTTTTAATCCCTGAAAATTTGTCTAAAAACCCGAAAATCCGCGTCCTTTCTAAGGCTGATGAATGACGTTGTTGGCGCTGCTGTGCAAATTATAAAAGCAATTTGCATTATGTGGGTCGCCGTTGTCCTGGATTAAATAAATATATATATAACGGCATGCGGCATGCACTCCTTGTCTCCTCCTTCGTCCACTTCTCAAGCGAAACTCTTTACAGCAAATTATTTACGCTGACTGACATTGTTTGCCAGTCATTAGTTGTTGGCTTTAACATTAGCTTTTGTTGTTTGGATTATGATTTGATGAAATATTCGCAGAATTTTGTAAGAAAACTTTGAATGATAATTGAATTTAAAAATAAATTATTTCATTTTATTTTCTAGCAGTTTGTCAAAGTTATAATATACCCAAAAACACTTGCTTAATCCATTTAATATATTTAATCATACTAAAACGTAAACCCAAAATGAAATAATCTATAGACACACATTAAAAATAAATAGATTTAATTTAAGTGATGAAAAGCTCAACTGATTAATGAGCATGGCAATAACTAAACAAAAGTTATCTGCACATCATCAAAAATATATTTTAAGGTTAACATTTCAATCAACTTAATTGAAAGTCGAATAAATTTAGCGATATATATAGTAACTGCTTTTGATAACTACCATGACTCAATCGTTTTTTGAGTGTGACGTAAAGCTCCGGTTTGCCGTCAACCGGAATCCACCCTGTAATCTACAAAAGCACAAACGCATAAATAAATGTTGATGCCGGTTTAAAGCATAATAAATTTGTTGAATGCGCCATTAGCATGATTTATGCCTATTTAATTTTTCATAACAATAAAAGTCCGAACACAACAACAACAACAACAGCAAGGATAATAAGTACAACTACTACATAGCATAATGTGACAACAGGCACGGCATTAGCGCCGCCCCGTAACTGAACAAAAGGACACAGGACACAGGACACAAAGAAGAGTGCATAAAAAAAATGCGATTGGCCAGTGGGTGGATGGATGGATGGATAGCGTCAACATAATTGAATAGTAAAAGCGCGCGCACTGCAAATTAACCACCACAAATGACGCAAATAATGTTAAAATGCTAGCTAAAGGGCAGTCGGTATGGGCACGGGCCAAGGGGCGAGTCGAAGACCGCATGTACAGACGATTAAATTTCATTGAAATTGAATTACATTAAAAAGTGCAAAAAGGCGACGCAGCACAAAAGCACAAAAGCACTACATTCCACTAGCCGTTGTAGTAGACATGAAAAACGACAACAACAACAATATGGAGAGACTTGCAACAAGAACAACATCAAAACCCTGCGGCAGGACAATAGTGCGCAAATTAACTTACAAAAGCGAAATAAAAATCGCTTATGCGACCATTTTGCACCAGCTCACAACTACAAAAGTGATGTGTGTGTGTGTCTCTCTCTCTCTCTCTTTCTTTCTCTGTCTTACGTATTCGGTGTCTGTTGCTTTGCTTAACCGCGCCATCTGCCGCAATTTGGCTTAATGCTAAACAGCCGAGTTACCCGTTTCCACAGTTCAAACCACAAACAATTCCCGTTGCAGTTGCCTCCTCTTCATCTTCTAACCATACCCCTTCTCAGCTCAGCTCTTCCATTCATTATAGTTTATGGCGCTTTGTTTATGGTCGCGTCTTCTATCCATTTGCCTGCCTTATCGCAGTTGTCGTCACCCCATTCCGCATTTAAAAATGAGGGCGACTTGCCTATTAAGTAATTTGCGGATTTATTAAAAGTTTAGCGCCTTTTGTGATGCTGTCAACTGTCTTGTTGCTTCTTCTTCTTCTTCTTTTTGTGTTGCTGCCACAATCGGCTTGCTAATTTCAAACATGCCCAATCTCCTTAGTTACTTGCCTAATTTTCGAGGTAAAACGCAGATTGGCTTTGCATTTGAGCAGCCAGCATGTGTTAATTCAATTTTGCGGTCTGTTTCATATTTGCTTAGCAATTTTAGTTTCGAAAATTAATTTCACTCCAATCCAATTCCAAAGTATTTTTTCATCGTTTTTAACAATTAAAAATTTTAATAATTTTTATTCTTATGATATTTTGTTAAGCTGCCCAAACATTTAATTTTCTAATAAGCATATTAATAACTATATTTTGTATTCCATCTCAAAATCATTTGCTGACAAATATTTTTTCTACATACCTTCTCAAATAATCACAGCAGCACCTAACGCTTATTCTCTTCCCCAATTTTCTACACACAAATACAAAAAAAAAAAACAAAAACACATCTTTTCATGACATTTGTTTGGCAAAAATAAATCAAAACAGAACTCATCACCGAAAATTACAGAGCTCTATGGACGCACTGGCACATAACATAAATCTACTTGACGCAACATGCCCCCAACTTCCAACATGCTGAGCCAAAAAAAAAACCAAAAAAATGACTGTCAGTCAGTCCCCCATGCGAATTGGCCTCAGAGTAGAGTGGAGCGCAGCGGGTGTGCTGAGCGTTAAGATTTATGTAACAGTCAAGTATTTTCTATTTAAGTTAATAACAATCATAATAATGGAACTATGAAAATTGATGCAGCTTTTTTTGGGGGCAAAACCAACGTCTTTATGGTGTGTGTGAGTGTGTGTGTGTGTGGGTGCGAGTGGGTGTGAGGGTTTGTTGTTGTTGTTGTTGTTGTTGTTATGTTAACCTGATGATAGATGATGTGCATATAAGCTCAAATAAACACAAAATCGCTATTGTCTACAAAATAAGTTCATTCCCCACACACACACAGGGTCTGAGTTATTTTTGCTGCATACTTTGGGGCGATGCAAAAAAAAAATTACTCAGCAGGTCGCAAGTATACATAATAAGCTAGGTGTGTGTGTGTGTGTGTGTGTGTGTGTGGGTGTAAAGTCTTTGCATATTTGAGCAGCTGTTTGGTGCACGCTCTCTGCATTTGTGACATTCACTTAAAAATTCCATTACTGTAAGCTCGAATAACCACATGAGTAGCACAGACGCTACAAAAATCTTATTTCAGGCAGCGTTAAGCACACAAATTGCAGTTGACAACAACAAAACGCAACTAAGCGGATACCATTTCTTATGATATTCTCTACTATCAGCTTTTCAGCAACAACTCATTAAATTTTGAAGAGCACTCGAACAACTGCTTGAAAGATTTAAGCTTTGCTGTTCAAAGATGAGTTTTGGTATTTGACCTAAGGTTATACTTAGCGAACACCTCGATGAGCAGTCAAATGTATTTAAGCGAAATTTTGACACATTTTCTATTGAAGACAACCCTTCGAAAGTAAATATGATTGATTGAGACACGGGTTAACTAGGAAATGCCCTACAAATAAATTATTTATAAAAAAGCCATTAAAATGTTTCAAATTTAAGGAACTGCAACTACTAGTTACAGTGCCTGATTAGTGTCAATGTACTTGTTAACAGCTTAACTCTAACCTACAGGGTACAACAAGATGGACAATAACAAATCAGAGGCCAGAGGCGTTCAACTGTTTTGTAATTTTCTAATCAAATTAATTTTGTGTATTTAACAAAGTTTACGTTAAACATCAGTCTAACAGCTTCAACTTAAAATATACCTCTCTCGCCCCACTCCACTTCCTGTTTCGCCACTTTGTGCTCGCTGCAAGTAAACAGAAAGTGGCAAATGCCTTGCTGTCTGTCTGTGCACAACAATGCGGCAAACACAATCTAGCCTGCAGCAAAGTGCGAATCAAAAGCGTCAAAGAATTCACGAAAGAAATGAAAAAAAAAATCATTTATTCTGAAGGGCCAAGTAGCCAGCCCAAAGGCTGCCACATTAAATATTTAATCAACGTAGTGCTGAAACTAAATATATACATATATATATACGTATGTGTATATCAAATTTATCAATGGCAAATATTGTGTGTGTATAAATGGATCTGTTTGAGCATACGCATTTAGTATATGTTTTAAGTGTTTCCAATTTCAGTTGTTTGGGAGTATGTTGTGTGAGTGTGTGTTTGTCAACAGCCAGCAAACATGCTTCGACATGCACATTGCTTTAATTATAATTGTTAGCATTGAATCTTGGGGGTTGTTTAAATATTGAAAGCGAGCTGCTTCAATTAATTTAATTCAAATTAAAACAACATTTGAATTGAAATGACTTAAAGGAGTATATAGCTTGTCGGAGTATCAGTAAGCTTTTAGAAGCTTAGCTCTTAGGCAGTTTTTGTGTTTGAGCTTTACTTAAAGGTTAGGAGTTTTTAGTTTTGGTACCAAATTGTTCAATTTTTTTCTAGATCATTCAATTTTGCTTCCAAATCATTGATAAAAAATTCACAAATTCACTGTAAAAAACATTTTTCATTCTTATTGGCAAAGTACTTAACTGATGTCTGCTCTTTTACCTGCTCAATATGCCAATCAGTACATCAAATTGTCAATAAAAAATACCCTAATAGCTCAACTCAAATAAAAACCTTATGCAACTACTATGAGTTACCAATATTAAGCGGCTCGGTTTAAATATGCCCAAAGCCTTTAAGCGTTTCTTCGACTCAGACATTTGATGGCCAAACAACGACAGCCAAGCAACAATAGCACTAACAACAACAACAGTAACTAACAACTATTTGTTGTGCTTTTGTGTGTGTGTGTGTGTTTGCATAGGTATGCGATTCAAGGCAATTTCCTTAATGCTATTTGAGGAGCGTCTGGCGTCGTCTAGCAGATGGCCATAATTAACGCACGTTGTTGTCTGTCAGGCATTTCGGTTTTGCAAAGTTCCCTTTGTGAACGAACACACGCAGCAAAACTTTGCTTCATACACTGTAAACAATCGTTTGTCTATGATTTAAAAGAGTAGCAAATGAAGATTATTGGAAATAATTGTAAACAATTCGAGGAGAATTGAAACTTTTTAAAGAATAAAACAATTTTGTATCATCACATTTTAAATCCGATTTTTACAGACTTTATTTTTGTATAAAACTAGAAATAACATTCAATAATAAATGTCATTATTTTTAAATCAACTTATGCGTAATAAAAAAATAGGTTTTTTAAATGTTTTTTTTTTGTCATTATTTTTATCCGTTTGAATTTTCTCTGAGTGCACACACACATGACAATAATAATTATTGTCTTTATTATGCTCCTGTGCATGTTTAACTGTTTTACTTATCCGAGTTTTGCTATTTAGCCAAATTGCCAGACATTTGTCTTCAGGTCGAGCTAACTGCTTCAGACTAAAGTCCTTAGTGGCTGCTTTGGTTGTCATTCCTCATACTTCGCAGCATGCAACGTTTTTTTTTCTTCTGTTTTACTCCTGGCCAACTTTACCTTGATGGTCTCAGCTCATCATCGGATGCTTGGGAGCCTTAGGAGAGTTTCCTCAGTTGCTGTTTCAGTTGCTTGATGCTTAAAAGCTTTTCATTTAGCTTAATTAACTTATAACAATTTGGTGGTTTATTATCTTAATTTATAACCCCAGGGCAGAATTTGTTCTACCTCTCTTATGGTCTGTTCAGACATTCTCTAATTTAATTCCAAGTGAATTTCATTTATGAAGTTTTTTTAATATTTGTTGATAAACGTCTCAACATTTGTTTTTTTTTGGTTTGTGCTGGATTTACACTTTGATTTATTAGTTCTAACAATGCCGAGCTAATCAAAGCTCTCTATCAGTACCCAATCAATTTGACAACGTAATTTATTTTGTCTCCCAAACAGCAACAAAGTAAAAAGTAAGCAAAAAGTATATCAAATGCAACTGTAATACAACTAATTTATTTAAAATGCTCATTCATGCCATGTCGAATTCTTGTCCATTCATCAAAAGCCAAAAGTCCATGGGTCAAAGTCTTTTGTGTGTTTGCTTTAACTTTTGCTTTTACTTTTGCTGTTGCTGACCGCCCAAGAAAATGTCCTTTGCTTTGCACAATCCCCAAGCTATGCAATTAATATTGAAAAGCTCAGCACTATACAAAATCTTGGGCATGAGCTTAAGGGTCGCATCTACTATTCCTTATAAATGGCATGAACAAAAGCTGAACAAAGAAGATGATGGAACCTGATGAAAGCGAGCGTGTGACAAATGTGCCGAATGTCCAAAGATTTACAAATCTGGCTAAACATTGCTTGAAGTTAATTAATTGAACTTTTGCCAAAAGTTTTGACACGGGTAAGAATCATATTCGTTAACAGAATGAAATCTTTTCTTATAAAAAAAGGTAAAACATTAGAAAACAAAATAGATTTATTTAAATCATAATTTCATAGATTAAAATTATAAAATTAATTAATTAAAAACTGCTGACAAATTGAGCTTATTACAATCTTTGACTTACTTAGCCATTTCATAAGTTAAAGTTTTTGAATACATTTTCTAGTTGCGCCTCATTACGTGATTTATTAAACGTTTTCATACAATTTGTCTGTCAGTAGTCGCTTTGGCAGTTTATATGGGCGTGCCATGACTTGCGATTTGGATAAGGCCAGCGCGCCTGTTTAATGAGCTATAAGTATCTTTGGCAAGAGCTTCTCACACTAAAGTGTCAGCCACTCATTTGAACTGTCATCGCGCGCTGCTAAGTATGCAACAGCTTTTGACAAACGACATTACCGTTCATTGGCAATTAATTTTAAGTTTGTGGAGGGAGCATGAGAAAGCTGAAAATTCACTTTTGCATATACAAACATGCTCATACTATGGTCTATGGCTATAAGCACCAGTCATGGCCGTCACATTACGTCTCATTAGCGGCTGTGGCTGCCGGCGGAAATCATTCATTTCCCTTTTAGTTCAAAAATGCAAATGAAAATGAACAGTTTTTCGGCAGTTTTCAATGATGGCTGGTTCTAAAAAAAAAACAGCAAACAAAAGCGACAATGTCATCGAGTCTCGTCGAGGTGTGGGTTCCAATTCCCCATAGCTCTCAAAAAGTCAAAAAAAAAACAAAAAAAAAAAATGTATTTCAATTGAATTGATTTTGAATGCTGTTCACTGTCTGCCGCCTGTCTGCTGCCCCATTGAAAAGTGCGTGCTGGTTTTTTTTTTTTTTTGGAGGGGAGCAATGAAAGGCAAGGGAGTACAGTTGCACAGTTCTATTAAGTTTCAGTCTAGCAGTGAATGTATTACCTCCAACTCCGCTGTTTGCTGTTGTATCGCCTCGCACTGATTGACTTTTGCATTGACATTTGCGCTTGGTTATCGCACGCTTGCCGCCCCTTTGCTTTATTTGGGGAGTTTTCCGACTGATCCACATCTGCGACTGTCTTTGTTGTTGCTGCTGCTGTTGCTGTTGCCGTTGCCGTTGTGTGTGTTTGTGATTCCACAATAAACGCATTATGTTGCCATTAGTTGAGTGCCAGAGCCTTCCGCTTGTTTGCCAGCATCCGTTTGTGTTTTTGTATGTTTGTTTGTTTGTTTGTTTGTTTGTTTGTGCTCCGCTTTTCAGTTTCTCTTAACAATAAAACTGCCTTGCCAATGGGGGGTCGGTCCGTCCGTTTTTGAAAAAACTTTTCATGCAATGAATTGTTAATTTAGTTAAACACTCTCTCCATTTGCTCAGTTGCCATTTTCTACCAGCTACCACCTGGGTGCACAAAGCTTTCTTGCTCGATGACTTTTAAGTCGGCTCGACGATATTTTTCTGGCTTCAGCAATCAAATGACATTTACGTTGATTGCATTTATATAAGTGGAGGATTTTCTTTTTTTGTACACACAAAGTCTAGAATCTATTATTTTGTAATAGGAAGTTCAAAACCAGACTGTTTACTTGGTTTTCATAGGTTTACATGTCGCATACGTGATAATATCTGCTGTTTCCCTTGCCAGAATTTTCCAATCCATATTCAATTTAGTTAATAAAGTTAACTACATTCTGCTTCACATCAACTTGCCTGTGAAATGATTGCACTTTTACCATATTCTTCCTCTTTTTTATAGCGTAACTCATTATTTACTTATTGTAAATATGTGTGCTGTAATTTGTGCCTCATTTTGTGCTGCTGTTGGGAAATCCTTTTTAATGCCTGGGCACTTTGCCGGCAATCAATTATGTAGAAAATGTTGCCAGTTCATAAAAGTTGCTGTTGTCATTAATATGTAAACAATCGCAGCAATTGTTTTGAAAGTGCCAGGACACAACAGCAGCAGCAACAGAGACAACATCGTTATGTTGCCTGTCTGCCTGCCTGCCTGCCTGCCTGCCTGCTTACAAAATGTGCTGGTCCGTGCTGGCGAACATAAAAACAACACATAATCATTTTATTAGCAGCAGCAGCAGCAAAGGCGAAACGAAACGACGAACTCAGTGAAGTGTTGGGCAGAAGGATTCCGGCGAATTGTTCATCCTGTTGTCGTTCGAAATGACTGAGCAACTCAGTATGGAGTACGTGTTGGCCATGTTTCACTTGTTGTTGTTGTTGTAGTTGCTGTTAACGCTACTTGAGTTAACATGTTGCACCAGAGATCCCATCATGTGTCAAGTGTTGTGTGAAGTTCGTGTGTGTGTGCGTGTGTGTGTCGTTCGGCCAGCACGTTGAAGTTTTCTCGTTAGCAAAAACTAATTATCCGTTGTCGCTGTCAGCAAAATATCGTTAAACGCTAGGTGACAGTCGCACGCATTCGTTTGTATTGGCTTGTTAGTGTAAGTGTGTGTGTGTGAGTGTCGCTGACCGCCATTTGCTGCCGCAAGTGCTTCAAGCGGCTGGGTAAATGACCAACCTGATTGTAAAATCATAAAAGCATTAAACAAACTCGATCCTGACTTGACTCTTGGTCAAAAGTCTATAAGATACTTGCAATAAATTAAATATAGAAAAGAGTCCATCGATAAACAAATAAATAAATATTGTTTATGTAAAACTGAAACAAAGTATAAAGTTAATAGTACATTTGAATGCCAAATTGTAATATATATAATTTTATTGGCCCATTCTTTGGTGTAATTTTTGAAAACCTCTTTGCCTAATGATATTGCCCCAGCAAACATATGCAACGGTTAAAGCCTCTAAAATGGCGAGGTGATTAAATTTGCATTAAGCACACATTTCGTAATGCATTTCGAGTTTTTTGGATTTTTATTTTACCCGGCATGTTACAGCAAAACCGCTCATAACAAATGTTGTGGCCCTTGCTCTCGGGCACCTTGGGGGCAGGGCATACGCGCACCGGAAGTGGCTGTCGATTTGCAACAAATGGCTGCCGGATGTTGCCACATGGCGCACGTGAGTCGTTTCTTTTTTATGGTTGTCTAACCCCTTGGCAATTAATTTCCTAGCACGTAATTATTTTGTAGTTAAAATGGGCGCGGTCACACACACACACACACACGTGTGCTGGGTATATGCATAATTTGGGTTTTTGCAGCTAATTAAAAGCGCGTTGCTTTGTTGGAATTAACTGCGAGCAGGCGTAGACGATGGCAGCGTGGCGGGGAGCGTGTGGCAAGGCAAAATAGTAACAGGTGGAATGTTGTGACTTTTCAATTAGCGCAGTATTCGAGCGTTTGTTTTGTGGCAGGATGGGCTATGGAAATTTAAATAAATGTTGCCTACTTTTGAGCGCACAAAAGATAATTTTAACCATTTTGATGATTGCACTTTATTGAGCCTGCACAAAAGAAAACTAATTATTTTTTTCACTTTGAGAAAAAAAAGAGAGAGAGAGAGTCAATTTGTTTTGTTTTGTAATTTCATAATTATGGCATTGTTTTTATTTGCATTTTAATTGCTACATTGTAAATACGTGTATTCAATATCAATAATTACACATAGACATACACTTAATGTTCAGTATTTTAATATATTTTCTAATTGATAAACAACATACGAATATTTTATGTAATATTTGTGTGTGTGTGTGTGTGTGTTATATATGCACTTAATATTTTAGTATATATGTTAATAATAATATATATGTATGTATAAGTATGTTTGTGTATGTATGGGAGCAAACATATACTAAATGCATATCTAATTGTCTGCCCAATGCCAAAGTACAGTTCATTAGTGCGGCAGTTTCATACTAAGTAAGAAAAACGTTGGGGGAGTTTACAATTCATATGTTTTAGCCAGTAAATTGAAGGATTTTTGCCATATGCCTGGTGCTCAATACACACTAATTACAAAAGTATTTTTTTATAAATATTGTTAATTATGTTTTATATTATACGTTATATATTGTATAACAACTAAATCATTATTTTTTTTTTTTGTTATATTAATTACTATATGCACAATTTGATTCACATGTTAATTATACTTATTTGCATAATTAAATACATGTTGAATTGAAAATATATGTATAGCTTAATAGATTATTTACAAACTTATCCAATGTAGGCATAATTTATTATTACAATTTCTAAGTTAAGCTGTTAAGTAACAATTTAATATATATAACTTTAAGCGCTGGCTTTAGCTGCCCGCATACTTGGAGGAACTTATCATACGTTTCTTTAACATGTACAATGATTATCTATAGCTTAACTAAAGACTTAACTGCTGCAGGATAAAGCATTATGTGAGAGAGAGCGAGAGCGAGACAGAGAGATATTAAGATTGTTTTGGGATAGTAAGTTTATCACTAGCATAGAGGCAATTCGCAGCATGGGACTTTCAAGAAAGAAGGAAACCTTTTAAGGGGTTTTGGGTTAACAGCTTAACTCACAAATGCTCTCAGTCTTAGCATGGGCAAAAAACATTAATATCAAATGTTAACCAAGTCAAGTTTATAGAAATCTTAGAAGAAATCTTAGCCCATCAAACGTTTACTCAAAATTCTCTGCGCCGCCATTGTTGAAGCGTTCACACCAAGCGAGCAACTCGCTCACTTCTCTGGCATACAGCTGCTCCTTTGCCATTGCCTGCTCCTGCTGGCTCAGCTGATTGGCCAGGGGTCAGACATTGTGGCATGGCTGTTGGCTACTGCTGCCGCTGCCGGAGTTGCTCAACAAACTGCGCTCGCTGGCAACGCTGCCGGGCGCATAGATAAGTTCGGTGGCCTCTTTGGCCAAGGGTTCCTCAATGTGCACCTTGCGGCCGGCACGTATGCTCTGACCACGCCAAGATTGTGGTTCCAACTGTTGTTGCTGCTGCTGCTGCAGCTGCTGTTGTTGTTGCTGGTGCTGCTGTTGTTGTTGTTGCGAGTGTGGCACTAGGGGTAACAACTGTTGCTGCTGTTGCGATGGCTGCTGTTGATCATCGACCTTAACATACAAACGTTCCATATCATCCACATCACCATCGGCTGTGTGATACAGCGCCTGATCATCGTCATGGGACATTAACATGGCCATTGGCGATGGCGAGCCACCGCAACCCGAATCCGCTAAGCCATTATAACAAAACGAGGAGCCGTCCAAGTCGAGCAGATTTTGCTGATGATGCGTTTTGTTGGCCAAAGTTTGTTCCATTTGATTTTGTTGGGGACTCGCGTTGAGGACCTTAAAGCGTGCACTGTCACGTCCGATGCTGCAACCGTGTGGCAACTGTTGACGCCGCACGCTGGCAAATTGCCCAGAGCTGCCAACAGTTGGCACCAATTGCTGCACATGTCCACCTGGCGCCGCCTCATAAGTATGACAATTACTCAACTTATTCTCCGTGATGTGCATATGCATGTGCTTGTCCTTGGGATAATAATACTGATCCGAGTAAACGGAACGTGAACCCACTGCCGTTGCGCTTGGATAGATCTCGCCATTGGTCGACATTTGCTGATATATGTTGGTACTAGAGTGTGGTTGTTGCTGCTGTTGGTGTTGTTGGTAATGTGGATGCATTGGTCGTTGCATGCCATAAGAACCTGGCAGCCCAGCTGGGCCTGGACGCTGTTGATAACGTGGCTGTTGCTTTAGCTGTTGTTGTTGCTGCTGTCCAGGATTGAGTATGGATGAGGTTGCATAAGGGGCGGGTGAGGCATTGCCATGACGTCCATATTCACTGGGTGCTTTGCCAAAGCTAGAGACCTCGGCATAGTCTGTCGGTATATTGGAATATTCACCCACGTAGCTGCAAATGAACAGATAAAAACAATAAGAAATAAGTAAAGCGGGTTCAAATTGTGCAAGACTCGCAGATTGATACCCTGTAGTTGAAGAAATATTTGTATTTCCAAAAGCAAACTGATACCCTTTCAAGTTATTAAAAAAGGGTATTTAACAAAACGGTAAACTTGCCGTCGCTTGTTTATAACAATATTCCCACGCCCAATTTGAAAGGACAGGACAGCGCGGCCAGCAGCCAAAACATTTTTCGGTTATAAATTTGTCGGTATTTTTTTGTGGTGGTGGAATGAGGTTCGTTTTGGAAATTTATGGCGTGCTGCGGTCTGCAGTCAGAAGCGGAAATTTGCATTTGCACCAGCGCCCGGAACCAGTTCCATGAGCAGCTCATGTGTAAAAATGGGAATTTATTTCGGATTTAACATTTTACATATTTACACCTGACCGCCTGCCTGTCTATCGGTCTTTCTCCCTCTTTCATTCGGTCTGTTGCAGCAGCAGCTGCGAATTAACCCAAATGGTTCGAGCTCTAAGCAGCGATAACACTTATCAACCAGTTACAACTCTGAACTCGACACTCACGCACTTAGACAAATTAGCGTGTTAAAGAAGTTAACAAAAAAAATGTTAATTACGTGAAGTGATATACTAGAAAATACCCTTGAAGTGATATACTAAGAAATACCCTGTGCTTACTTGATAACTCCTTATAATCGACTTATCGATAAACATTTTATTCGGATTAAAAATCTGTCAATGCCATTTGCAGGGCATTTAAAAAGGTACAAAATGCTTTAAACATTATTTTCGTATTTAAATACTGAAAGCGGATTAAAAAGCAAATAAAAATAAACTGGGCAAACGAAACCAGAACCAAAAGCTGACTAAAAAATGTATATGTATGGCGTATTGATGGAGTCGCCATGGAGTCGCCCGTTGACGTCGCAAAAAAAAAGAAAACTCCTGTGCGTGCATTTGAAAATACGTTTTTAATGCCCTTAATGAGTTTTCATTTGGCGAAAGGGAAAATGTCTGCAATGAATGAGTCCTTTGTACCAACTGTGAATGCTGCAGGGTTTTTGTGCCAGTGTTAAACATCAGTGGAAACTATATACAAGCGAAAAATAAAAAAATTACGCTAGCTGAATAGCTCTGTAAGTAGTTTAAATGGAATACGCTTTATGGAAATGTCAGCTGTACTACGGGGATTTAAATATTGTATGAAAGGCGAAAGGTGGGGGATTATATCATACACAACATTTTAAAATGAGTTTAAAACATGTGCAACAAATAAAATGCATTTTCATTTGATAATTATTCTAAAACGAAACTTTTTAACTGATTCAAATAGATTAATTATTTGAATCTTCCATTCCATTTGCCAAATTAACTACTTTTAAATACAAAAATGTACCCCAAAATGTTTTTTTATTTTAAAAATTATTTTGCACTGACTCCAGCTCAATGTTGCAACTTTTCGTTGCTACTGTATTTTGTTGCCATTCGCTTTTTTTGCACATATGACACTCATTATAGTGTGATTACTTTTAAATTGTTATTGCTACAGCAATGGTTATTATTATTGCATACTTTTCTGCGCGCTGAATTTTGTTGCAATTATTATTAATATTTGTGTTGAATTGCGCACATTTTCAATTTGTGTTTTTAATGACTAATTAAGTGTGCGAAAATAATTTTAATTATGTTCGGCCAGCAGCACGCACACACACACACACACACACACACACACAGTAGTCTGCTGCATGGCAAATTGTATTTAAATAATGGATAAATGAAAATTTATTTTTATTTCATTTCTGTGCTTTGCATCATTTTTTTTTTGTATTATTATTATAATTGATATTTGCCATTTGACGTGGTTCAAGGATTTATTTTTGCAACGATGGAAAGAACAGGAGACACTTCAGCTTTTCACGCTTGATTGGTATTTAATTGCCATTTGGCAGACATCTGTGATTTTTTGTTGCTGTTGTTGTTGTCGTTCGAAATAATTATATAAAGCACTTGAACAATTTGTCATTCTAACAATTCTTTAAAAAAAAACATTTGTGAAATAAGTTTAAAATTTTATTATTCAATTGCCTTTATTTTGTTTATCAATTAATTAATTGCATCAAATTCGCAACCTCGACTTTCCTATAGTTGTTGGCATTTTGTGGTAAACACAAAATTAGCCACAAATAAATAACAATTACGATTTTGGGCAAAACCAAATCGTATGGTCAAAATAAATCTACAAAACCCAAAACAATTATTATTTTATGCCTTCTGATTGCCAGACTAATAAATTAGCCAAGCCTGCAATTGCCAGTTGATTTCAATGTTACCAGCGTTGATTAACCATTCCACTATATACTATAATATATATATAAATAATGCGCAATGTTATGGTTGAAAAAAAAAACATGCAAAACATATTTCAGGCAGTGCTCCAAACAACATGCTTGCAACATTTTGCAGCAGCTACAAATTAAAGCTGCCAGCAATATTCAACATGTAAATTTAACCGAGGATGCTTTGTTAGCTTTTGTTGGCTTATGGAATTTTTAATTCACTTGCTGCTATATTTAATTTATTATTTCTTTAATTTAATAACAAATTTGCAGAAGCAAGAAGGCAAGAATACTTTTTATTTATATTTGTTTAAATATAATTGAAATATTCTCAATCCCCTTTACAACGAAAGCAATTTGGATTTGGCAATTTAAAGTTTGTTAATTTAAGCTACAAGGTAGCCAAAACTATGCCACACCCCCGAATAATTACATTTGTGCCTACGGGATGCTGTGGCATCAACTATGCAGCCAATCGAAAATGCCCAAAGGGAGCTACTAGCTACAGTGTGTCCACTGTGCCGGTTTCCCAAAAATCAACATAAATAGAGCGCCAACATCTCCATTTCTAACTTGATTTTGTTGGCGCCGTCGCCAAAAAAACTTCAACAAAACGCCAGAAAAATGCAATTTCACGGTTTGGTGAGTTTTTATTGTCGTCGCTTTGAGTGTGTCCTTTTTTCGGCGCTGTTTTTTTTTTTGGCCATACGGTAAACTGTTGCAAAAACTTACCGCTGATGATTGCGTTCGCTGGCGTGTCCATGAATATCATCGAGGTTGCCATTGCCACCACCGTTGCCGTTGTTGCCGCTGCCAGTGGCGCCGCCAGCGTTGCCCGTGGCACCACAAACCGGTGCATAGTCGGCAATATGATCCTTTTGCATGTCGAGAGTGTCGCCGCTGGGCGAGGTGCGCCACACCATGCCACCAGTTGAGGCATCCAACCAGTAGCCGTTGCCATTGCGCGTCGATAGACTCGGCATTTTTAGCACGTCGCTAGTGTGATTGCCTGCAGTTGAGAGACGAGAGAGAATTGGTGAATTAGAGAAGGAGTATGGAGAATTGAGAGCGTCGGGTTTGAGGCTTGTGAGACAGAGCAATTAAATGTTTTGCAACAAATTGGAATGCAAATAAATTGTTGCCGGAAATTATCGAAAAAAAATGCAAAAGGTAGTTCCGAAAAACGAAATCGACAACATTTCAATATCTTTACTGATATCAACTTTAACGTTTTTAATAAATCGAGTTTGCTTTACATTATTTTCAACTGCATTTTAGTTTCTCTACCTTAAGCGGATTAACAGCTATTTTAAATAATACCATTTAAAAAACAAAAAAGCAACCGAAATTGTGGCGAAAGTGTTTTAACGGCTGGCTTATGGGATTTCAATGCCGTAGTGGCGCTGCAGTACTATAAATTCAGCGCATTAAAATAATATTATGCCAGTGCGAGTCGCGGGGGCGTATGCGCAATTTCCTCCATTGTCACAGCTCACACTCACAAACATACACAGAGACAGCGCGGTAGAAATCAAATAAATTATTGTCAATTTTCCAGTTGGCGCCCGTCGCTTGTATAAAAATGTGTTGCATACTTTCGAGCAGGTCGACAAAATAAAATCCCTACGACAAAAAATAAGCAAAATGATGGCATAAAAAATGCACCAATTAAACTGTCCCCGGGTTATAACTGCACATCAAGCGAGTATTTTATGGCGTTTTGTTGTAACTAGGGAAAACGGGGCGACGATAGAGTGAGGTTTGTTTTTATTGTCTATGACTGCTTCGTTCAGGTGAGCTGCATGAAAGCGCTTTTGCGCTTTTTGCTGCTTAGTTTATGGCCAACTGGCGCCCATGAATATGCAATGCACTTTTTTCCATTCCATCCAGTATTTGTGCCTGGCCTCGTTGTTCCTGTTTTTTTTTTGGCTGCCGTTTTTTTTTTTTTAAATGTCGGCTAGCTGTGGCTTGTTGAACAATGCCAAAGTTGCAAAACCAATGTTGTGCTTTTTTTATACTAACAACTATAGACACAACAACAACAACAGCAACAAAACTGACATTACAACTATTGAAATTGAAAATAATAGCTAGCAGCTTAACGGGCTTGTCCTTAATTCGCTTTCGTTGTCATTTCACTAAAGAATTTTTGTTTAAAGTTTCAAAAAGTTTCGTAGTTTTATGTTACAAATATAAGTTACTTTAAAAAGAATCTGTAGTCCTTTTGTAGCCCAAGTTCCATTTGAATGCCCTTCGGTGCAATTGTATTGCCATGTTTATTGCGTTGTGCCACAAACACCGTGCCGCATTTACTGTGCAACCAGCTAAACCAAAAGCCTAAGCACCACTGCCACATTTGGCAGTCAACAGGCAACACCCTGCTCCACTCTCCCTCAGCTATGTTGCTAATTTCAATTAGACCACAAGTTCTCTGCCCCAAAACCTGCTACAAATCCTTAACATGCCAGGGACACACACACACACACACACACACACAACTTGTTGGTTAATAATGCACACAAAACTAAATGCATAATTGCAGTTGAACAGCGGACGGTAAGGGAATCGGTGCAGAGAGAATTGTGAAGCTAGAAGGAAGCCAACGTCACGTGCAAAATGTTAATTTCTATTATGTGCCCGGCACGAAAATGTTGTGCTGCGCCTGCCTGCTAAAATATTTATTCGCACCTATTTTGTTGTGTGTGTGTGTGTGTGTGCTAACAATGGAAAATTAGCGTTATTTATATATGCAAATGTGTGTGTGTGTGTGTGTGTTGCTGGCAAAAAGTCTAGCTAGAAAGGAAGCGCCACTAGCCGAACGCAACGGATGCAGCTCGGATGTGTGACTGGAGGAAGTGCCCGAAGGAACGAAAAAAAAAAATAGTTCCTGTGTAATTTTGTTGTGTAGTTTCCGTGTGTGTGTGTGTGTGTGTGTGTAGCGGTACTCACCTCGCATTGTATTCAGAGCGGACTGCTTCATCATCATGTGCTTGCGTTTGACAAAGACCATGGCGCCAAAGGACAGCATCATGATGGCCAGTATGGCGCCCAAAAGTATTATGAACCAGGGCTGTGTCAGCACATCGTTCACATGATCCTGATTGATGGGATAGCTGCAAACAGGAAATAAAACCAAACAAAATAAATATAAATTAATTTAATGATATTTTTGACTTTTCTTAATTTTATCGAAATTTCATTTTATTTTATATTTATATTTGTCATCTTCAACTTACCGCTGATTAATAAACGGATCGAGTCGCTTGGTTATGGGATCCAGACGCAGTGTGGCCGGCACACAATAGGGTCCAATGCCGGCATTGTTACCAGCTGCCACGCCCACCGTATACATGACGCCCTCGGTGAGATTGGCCAACACCAGCGTCGGCGAGGCAGCATCAATTGTCACATTTGTCAATATGCGCGAGAAATTGTGAGCTGTATCAATGCCACGGACAATAACGTGATAGTACAACAAAATACCTGCAACAACGAAAAAGGGTTAAAGGGTTGTGGGTTAAAGGGCTAATGAGATTGGGGTGCAAATATTTACCATGCTCTTCCTTAAGTTCGGGTGCCTTCCATTTCAAGAAGACCGCAGAGGCATTTAGCAGAATAGCCTCCATGCCAAATGGCGCATCATTGGGCACTAAAAGAACAAGAAGAAAAACACAAATGAGTATGGCAGGAGACTTTTCAAGGGCTACAGTTTTAGGTTGTGGTGTGGTGTGCTGTTGTTGTTGGGGGCGCTAAATGGTTTTTTGATTGTTATGCCAGCAGCTGACTCTAATGAGATGCGTCTCGGCTCTAATTAATTACCATTTAGTTGGTTAGTTTGGTTTTGGTTCCGGGTTGCATTGTCACGGAGCGATTTATTTTTAGAACGAAGAGAGGAGCAAAAAAAAAGGGAAAGGAAACACAGCAAGTGGCTGGCTGCATTTATCACAGCACCTCACGTTGCCACACTTCAAAAAGCTCATCTTCATTTGTTTATTTATTTCCTGATGTCGCCAGCGTTTCCCCCTAACAACCCTTCTACCACTCTTTCTCTCCGTCTCTCTCCCTCTCTAAATAACCTAGTAGATCTTTCTGTGTCTGTCTGAAGCAATTTCTTTAAATAAACACACGTGCGAATGCGAAACAAAACAACAACAGCGTTTCTCTAAATAGGTTCCCGTCTAGATGGATGTGTATGTGTATGTGTATATAGAACTTATATGCAGGTAGTATAGGGTTAGAATAGGTATACTTAGAAGCGTGTTGCTGCGATTTCTCTTTTACTTTTCATTTGGCTTTGTTTCTTCGGCTGCTGCTATTGCGACATGTTAAAGTGCTTGTCAGGCTTTTTGTCTACGAAAGGGTTTTCGCATTTCTATTTCGCTTTCTTTTATTCAGACATCGAGTCTGTTGTTTTTGTGCTTGCGTCCTTTTTTTTAGCGGTAGCTGATGACGCGCTTAACACGTAGCTGCCATTGTGTGGCATAGACGACGACCTCGGGGCAATTGTGTTGTTTGGCAAAAGAAGAGTTTGACAAACCAATTGGAAAATTGCAATTGAAACGACGCTTTCCGAAACTGATGTTTACACCCATTTGCCTCTAACTGCCGAGGTATTCTACTAAGGAACATATCGAGATGATCGAATGACACAAACAAAGCAATCAACAAAAAACAAACTCGACAAACCCATAAAGAATTGATTGAGTTGTGACATTTAGAAGGTCCTATTTAGTTTGTTTATTATTTTCCTGAGAAACTTTTCAACGTTTTTCGTTTTTCCACATCTTCTAACACCATTCTTAACTCTCACATGAAGAGCATTTCTTAGTCGATAAAGTCTTTGCTAAATTCGGTATATATTCCTCCAGATATTTGTCTACCTGTATCCTTTATTTGCCCAGTTCCGCTCTCCCCTTGTGTGCTCAAAATGCTTCCTGTGTGTGTGTGAATTTAACGCTCTGCCAAACGCCCTTTCCACCTAAGTTTTGCGTAGGACTAACAAACGCGCATCAAATTTGCATTTGCCAGGCACTGCAACACTTTGAGGAAGAGTAGAGGAGTGAGGGAGTTGCATGCTTCATATACGTAGCAGCAATAATTGTTGTTTATCTTTACACAATTGCGTTGGCAATTTCTTTGAGTTCTTGCTGTTGTTGTTGTTGTTCTTGTTGTTGCTTTTGCATAGCTAAAAGTCAGCAGCGTTTCTAGAAAATGTGATGCATACGAAATGAGTTTTGATTTGAAGAGCAGACGACGCAGATCCCCAAGAACCAGACAGACGGACAGGCGGACGGACAGGCGGACAGACTAACAAACCGAGAACAAATGCAACAGACAACCTGCATTTTTTGGGGGCAGACATACAGAGGGCGCTTCAGTGCCGCGTGGCAAGGCGCAACGTTTGTGCATTTTATATTTGCATCTGGCGCAGCGCGTTTGTTGACTTATTTGTGGCACTGTCTTTCCTTTTTCCACCCCACTTTCTCTCTCTTTCTCGCTCTCTGTGTTCATTCAGTGTTTGCCTTTGCGGCATTTTTGTTCCTGCTCTCTGTTTTAAGCTGCAACTCTGCTTCTTGCTCTATTTTTGTCTATTTCACATTTTGTATTTAATTATTTTGTTAACAAAAAAAAAAAGTCGCCTCATTGAGAATTGTTCAGTTTTTCGCAGCGTTCCTTCGAAGTTTTTTTTTCTTATTTCGGCGATAAAATGAAGTGATAAACCTGTCTGCAAAGTTTTCAACATTGAGTTGGCATCTCGGCATCTTTGCCGCTTGCAACGGAGAGAGAGACAGAGAAATGGAAAACAAAGAGAAGCAGCTTGAACTTTGGGCAATCTTATTGGATATATGTCTTATTCAAGCAGCTCAACTAGGATATCAGCTAAGGACGGCAATCTGTCGAGTTTTTAAACTTGGACATGTCAAAGTTATTTGATATGTGGCAGTATTTTAAAGCTGTTCTTTATGGTAAAAACTTAACTGATCTTGAAACTTAGCCAAAAAAGTATAACTGGTTTCGAGTAATGTTTCCTTTACTGTATTTTCTAGCTTTTTATAAACAACTTGTGATCCTTAACACATTTTCACACTTCTTTCGACTTTCACTTTTCATATTTACGAAGCCAAGCAAATAATTACAAGTTAAGCCTTAGCTTTAGGGTCACATTGCTACTAAATTCCTTAAGCACATGTCAAGTCATGGCGCGGCCCATGTTAAAGAATCCTTTCACCTGTCTGCCGCAAGCGACACATGTAAATCGCCACATCAAGTATTCAACACACTCAACTCACACACACTTATACACACACACACACACATGCACAAATAAATTGCTGTACACGTGAGCTGGAACCCGAGCCTACGTGCTTTTCGCGTTATCCTGCTGCCTGATATTCCTTCGCACTCCCCCCAAACCAATTTTTTCTCTTTCTCTCTCTCTCTCTCTGTCTTGCTTTACTTGACGCAATTTCGTAGGCTTTACACACGCATGATTCGATTTTTTGCAATATTCAATGATTGACATACTTTTTATTTGCCATATCCGAACTTTTACCCACCCTCGACCGGTTTCATTTTTTTTTTTTTTTTGTTCGTTATGTTCTTTTTTATTTTTTTTTAACTGCGCGACCCTCAAAAATTTTATGGGATTATGGGAGACCCGCATGGCAGCAGCAGCTGATGCCTGGAAATGGGATAAGGATAAGGCTTTCGCTTCTGGCATTTATGTAACGCAGTTTCATTTATTGTATTGGGTTATTGTTGCAACCGAGAACAGAGTGTCTCCCCCAGCCCCTGAGCCCGGCTATTGCATTTGTCAACTCCTCGTTGAGGGTTGTTGCTCACATTGTGTGCAAGAGGGGGTTGGTTAGTCGTTGTTGTTCTATGGTATAGGTATTTATATGGTTTGTTGAATTTCGTTGGATTTTAGCTGGTTCATTAGGCGCCGGGCGTGTAGACAACTGCATATTTGCCTATTTGGCTCCACGCATGAATAATACATCAAAGAAGCAAATGGTATAAATGCACTTGAAAATGTTTGGAAAATTTCCTTTATAAAGTTTTGTTGCCAAGAATTTCTAGTTGCCCTAAACTAAGACAGTTCTAACACATCTATTTTTTTAAGTGTACTAAGTAGCGGTGGTAAGGGGTAATAGGATACTTACCATCTTCAAGGGTGCGCGCCAGGCGCGAATTTGAAGGTTTGCCCTCGACGGATTTGTAAAATGGCACAATGAAAAATTCATAGAGCGTATACTGAAATAGTCCTGTCAGCGTACAGGACGATGCACCGCCACCATTCAGTATCGTCAGCATGCGATATTTGTTGCTATACGCTGACTGAACTTGAGCGAGAGTCTGTTGCTGCTGCTGCTGCTGTTGGGCATCCATTGCATCACGTTTGCCGGCAGCGGCAATATTTGGTTTTGTCGAAATCAATGCGGATGCCGAAGCAGACGAAGAGACAGCATCCGATGCCGTTGTGGCGTCCAACAACAACGGATTTGTATTGGCTGTAACCATATTTGTTATTGGATTTGGTAACTGGCGTGCATAGATGTAGAAGCCCTCGACGTATTTGCCATTGATGATCTGCATGAATAAAAACGACCATGAGTTAGCTTAGCTTAGTTGAATACCGAATGGGTAGTTATTTTTTAGTGGTGGTGTAGTATTACAAACCTGCCAAGTGAGCTTCATGCTGGTTGAGTCCACAACGCTGGCATTGGTGAGCTCCACAACATCGCCAGACAACAGACTGGCGCGTGCCTCACTCAAATCCAAGCCACTATTGAAGTAACGCTGGGAAAGCAAGAGAACGGTTATAAGTATAATTTCCTAACTGTGTGTGCACAACTTACCGTTCCCACCGCAATGGGTTCCGACATAGGACTTGGCAGGGATAGACCATGTGAGTTCTCTGCGCGTATCAGAAAGAAATAGTTGACACCAGGCACAAGTCCCAGTTGAGTGTATGTTGTATTTTGAACGCGAGTGCCTACAGCAACCCAGCCATCTGTTTCATTCTTGCCAAACATCTCAACGACATATCCAACCAAGCTAGAGGCGCCAACTTTGTTGCTGCGTGTCCAGCTGAGTGTGACGGAATTCTCGCCCTTTTCCACCAACTGTGGTTTGCCTGGCGGTCCTGGATACGTCGAGAGCTCGGCAGCACGGAAAAATTGGATGTTTGGATTTGTTGGAGTGTCCAGCCGTAAATAACCACTCCACGAGGACTTGCCATTGCGATTGCTAGCCACACAAGTGTAGAGACCCTCATCCTCGTGTCGCTGCAGATCCGAAATAGTGAGTGTGCCCGAATCGGAAAGATTCCGACGCTCATGTTCCTGAACATCGATGGGAATGCCATCCAAATACCAGGAGATTTGAGGTGCTGGTGTACCTATAGTACGGCATGGCAGCACCACAATTGATTTCAGTGGCAGCGTCTGATTCACTGGACCCTGCTCGATTATTGGCGGTGGCAGCTCAAATTGTGTATCCACACTGACCACAGTGCGACTGCTAACGCTGCCAACGGCATTCAAAGCATTGCAAACAACCACCTTGCCGGAATCCTCGCGTGCAAATCGCAAAATCGAAAGCACTGAACGACCCTCGGGCGTAAGGGTGACCTCCAATCGACCATCTCGATAGCCGGGCAACAGCAGGGAGCTATTACCTTCCACCGACCAGTAGAGAGTGGGACGTGGATGACCGCTCGCCTGGCACTCAAACAGCACTTCATCGCCGATCTCGACTAGCTGATTTTTGGGGCGTGTCAGGAATTTGGGTGGTGCTGTGTGTGTGTGTGTGTGTGTGTGTGTGGAGGGACGAAAGCAAAGTTAGTTGAAGTTTTAAATTGAAGAAGAGGTGGAGTTGGGTATGGTTTGGTTGGAGCGTAGCAATTAACTTACCGTGCACAGTTAGGATGCCGGTAGCTGTAATTGAGCCGACAGCATTGTCTGCCTCACAACTGTATTCGCCCATGTCCTCGAGCGTGACGTCGTCCAGCTTCAGACTGCGGTCTTCAAGTATGTGCACACGACCTAAAAACACAGGATGAGTGAGTGTAAGAGCAAGAGAAGTTGAGAGTGAGTGTCAACTAGAGTTGAGTGAAGGTCGTGACACGAGAATACATAAAACTCTAATAATAATAATCGGAAAACCAATAAAATAACCTATTAAGAACTTATATCATGCATAGTCCCGTTCGTGTTACGTTTGAGAAAAATCCTTTACCAAATAAACTCTAGCACACAGCATAAGAGCTCAAGTTTGAGTCCCAAAAAGCGAGCAACAAACTCCGATGTCTATGAACGCTGTCTTCATCTACTTCGTTAGTAGTTCAAGTAGCGTAAAAATGGCCAAGACAGGACGCAGTCGGTCGGGCATTTGTGGCTAAGAACCGCAGCAAAGTAAGCCAAGTGGAAGGGGGGGGGGGGGGTGTGTGGACAGGAAGTAAGCACACACATTGAGCAGCAGCCACCTATTGTGGCTTGTGCCTTACAATAAGAGACAATAAGTAGACAACAACAGCAATAACAACAAGGGAGAGAGATAAAAGCGGACGAAGAGCAAGAACTTTTCTCTTGCTTTCTTTTTGGTTGGTTGCTTGACTGCGAAATAGGTTTTAAATGTTGTTGCCGTTGTTGTTGCTGTTGTTGTTGTTGCTACTTCAGTGGCCACTGTGCCAATTGTTTGCTTAACAAAAGTTTAGCCGCCCCTGAGTGAGAGCTGAGCTTTCTTTCCACCTTCCAGCTTCCAAGTCTTTGCGTATTTTCTTTTACGGCTTACGGGCTGCGAGGGCAGTTTAAAGAAGCGTAACTAGCTGACAAGTGAGAACGAGAACGACTCCCTTTCATACGGTTAGTTGCACTCTCTCTTCTATATTTCGTTTGACGGGGCAACGGGGTGCGTCCTGTCCTGTCCTCTGCTGTGCTGACTGTCCTGTCTGAAGGACAACATTGCAACAGTCGAGTGTTGTGCAAGCAAAATTGTTGATTGCTGCCAACAGAGATTGGCAATTAACGGAATTAAAAGTTACAGTTCTGTTTACCCAGTTTGGTGGGGGAAGGGGCGTTGTGCGTCAACCCCTCGCCACAACCAACCAAAACACCCACAACCACATTCACTACACTAACAACAACAACAACAACAACAACAACAGGAACTGAAACTAGTTACAAACAAACGGACTGTTGCTGTAGGTGTTTATTACACAGAGAGAAATGCTAAGTGAAATGCTAAAATTCTTTGTCCTGACGGACGGCTATCAACGAAAGCAAAGCCAGCTATTTTCGTTCACGAAATGATTGCATTTGAATCGTTTGTCTGCCTTTAAGTTTCCTTCAATTGGTCAGTTCAAACATGATATGGTACAGGTCAAAAGGGCAAAGTAACCGCATAAAAACAAACTTTTTTATTTGTGTGACGTTGAAACACACACATGAATACCAAAAGGATTTGTTTGGGGGGGAAGGGGATATGCAAGTAGGGTAAACAAAAAGGCTTAAGTTCCATTTGAATTGAAATGAACATAACAAAATGGCCGCAAAGGCACTTCCGCTTAATTGACTGAAGATAGACTAAACAAATGAGAAAGAGAAAGATACTTACGTAGTGGCATATTGCCACCGGAGGCTGTGCGTCGCCACAGGACATCCGGCAGAGGATCACCGCCGATGCGACACTGAAAGACCACCGAGCTGCCCACAACAGCCGTCTGATTCTGAGGACCCCTTATCAGAAAAGGACGCACTGCGGAGAGAGAGAGAGAAAAATGAGATGGAATATTGAGTAAAGGATTGTTTTTTGTTGCAAATGCATAAATATGTGATGGCATTTTTGTCGTTTGGGTTTATTTTAACGCACCATGCACTTTGAGAAAAGCTGTAGCCGATTCACGTGTTCCCACAACGTTCTTCACCACACACTGATACCGTCCATCATCGGATTGTCGGGCATCCTGTATGGCCAGATTGCCGCCATCGACAATGCGTATACGCTTATTGCTGCCACTGCCGCCACCGCTCAGTGTCAACGTTTGTCCATTCTTGCGCCAGGAGATTTGCGGCTCGGGCGAGCCGCGTGGTGCACCACATTCCATCAGTGCCACCTCACCCTGGGCCACTCGAGTGTTTTGCGGCTCCAAACGAAATTCATCGCGCAAAACTACAACAACAACAAAAACATAGAGAGGGAGAAAAAGAAGTTTTTGCTTGGATTAAGCTTTTATTGATTCAATATTAATAACTGTCGCTGTAAGGACATTTGCACAGACAACAACAACTACAACTACAACTACAACTACAATAATAATATGCTGCAGCACTTGCTTTATCCTTTCAGCGTTCTTCATATTAAATGCGCCTGCCATTTGAAATGACCTGCCCGTTCCTTTGATTCTGTCTCTTCGAAACCCGGCTACCCCACTCAATATGCCAATAAAACATTGATAATGATGTGCTTGCTGTCCAGACTTTGAGCTTCAACTGCTGCTGTTGCTACTGCAATATTAATAAGCTTTGGCATTTGCAATGCGTATTTTTCTTTATACAAACAGCAATTGAAATATCTACCATGCTATGGGAATGATCGTGACTAGAAGATACTCTGTAGATTTCATTTTGAAAGATTTATGAGGCTTGTAAACGAAGAACTTGTTGAATAATGTTTTCTGAACTATTAAGTTGATCTTTGTAATCTTTTTTAAAATATTATTTTAAAATAATGTTCTATCTGAAGATAAATTATACTAACAGGTTTTTAGCTAGAGAGTATTCAAATGACGAGCATGAAAATCTTAAACGTAAAATGTAAAATTCAAAATGCACTTCAATAAACGCATAATTCGCTTCAGTGCACGCCAAAGGCAACAAAGCAGCTTCGAAATTGAGTTCCGAGTTGGGAGTTCCGGGATTTCAAGTTGAACAGCCCAATCCAACAATAAACCTATACTTACTACCCGAATGATAAGCCGTACAATGTTGTTTAAGATAAACAATTGTGAGCAGGTGAAGACTTTCGAAATGCCCAATGTTGATAACCCTTTAAAATGTTTAGTCGACTGAAGGACCTGGCGCACACACAGAGATTGAAATCCTTTTTACCCTACTGTGTGGCTCCACATTATTAATTAATCTGCTTGGGAACAGCCCTTGGCAACGCACAGCAGCCCCCAAAAAATACATGCAACAACCACCCCCCGACTGTAATCTACGGTTTCGTAGCTGATGGATATCAATTACAAAACATTTTTGCCAAATGCTTCATTTTATTAATTAGAAAGCAATGCGAATGCTTGACTTGCCTGTTAGTCAAACAACCAAATACAACAACAAGCATGAACACGAACTTAGAAACAGAAAAATTAAAAAGAAACAGGAACTGAAACACACATGAAACTGGACATGCAATGCCGCTTTTAGGGCAAGGGAGTTGAGCAAACTTCCTGAAATGCAAGCCACATAAGTTCATTAGCTGCAAAATGTGCAACGTCAATCGATCAACGTCGTCGAAATGCATTTATTTTTAAGGGTAAGCGGGCCTATTGTGTTGGTAAAAATAAAACTGACTTCTAAAATTCTATTAATAAGCATTAAAATTGGGTAAGCGAATGAGGGAAATTTTGTGGCTAAACTGTTATAATGAAATATGCAGCTAATAAGTTCTATTTCAGGGGAAAATCTATGTTTCCTAACATTGCAACCCTTAACTCTCGCTGAATTTGACTGAAACTTTGTAAAACAAGATTTAGAGTAGCTTTAAATAAAATCTGCTAAAGTTTTCTGAAACTGAGTTTCTGGAAATTAAATATTTCTAATGATAAAGTTTTGAGAATTAAGAAAAAATTAAATTCACAGAATATCTCATGAGATATCTTAACAGAAGTTTGAAATTTTATTTTTAATACTTTTCATACAAATTAATACTTCTCTCTCGATACTAAATACTAAAAGGAAAAAAATCACAGAACTTGTTTTTAGTGTTTATACTTACATGCCACTTGCAGTGTTGCATTCCTGGAACGCGCCACACCAAATTCATTTTTGGCCTGGCACCAATATGTGCCCGCATCGCTCTCCCGCCGTGAATGTATGACCTGAAACGAGAGCAGAGATTACGGATTAAAGACATTATTAGAGATACGTATTAAGTAAGGGAGTAGTTTTATAAGGCTTAAGTTGGACACGTGTCGCCGGCACAAAGATCAAAACAACTAGGAAATTAAGTTTGCTCAACCAAAATCAAATAAAACTGAAAGTGAAAACGTGCCACACGACAACCCTGACAGTTTTTAACAGTCTGTCCACTCTGCGTATACGCAATTTAATTTAATTAAAAAAATAAAAACTGAACATTGTTGCAGCCCCAGGCCCAGTTGTGAAGAGAGACGCTGTTTGTAGCCCTAATCACTTGGCCTCTTCACTTTTAATTGGCAACAAACTGTAAGCATGCCGGACAAGTCACTTAGGATTGGGGCATGACTCCCAAAATAAAAATGCCTCAAATAATCCCCTTGCCTGACCAAAAATGCCATTGAAAACAATAAAAATAAAACGGATGATGAGCAGGGGGTGGGGCGAAGAGGGATGCGATGAGGAATGAGTGGTTTTTGACAGGAACTCGTTACAAATTGCTGGAGCGGCTTTTGGGTTTGAGATAATGCGCCCAAGTTAACTGTAAATATATGCGAGTGTATCAAAATTGATGCCTCGAGGCGATTTTTAATGATTTAAGCACTTTAGACACCCTCTCGCACCATTTTCTCAAATGCGTCCGGCTTGACACTGGAAACCGAAAAAAATAAATAAAAATAATATTCCAACCCATTCGCAACTTAAACAGCATTTCAATTTAAAGCTCGCTCAACTTGAAATAATTTGTTAAATTCCAACGGAAGATAAAAAAAAGTTGAAAAAGAAAACAAAAAAAAAGAAATAATAAAAATATAATAAAAATTTGTTGCATTTAATGAAAAAGCAAGCGCGCGGCGGGGGCGCATGGCAGAAATTTAATATAAACAAAACAGAGACAGTCAAAAAAAAGTAGTAGAAGCAACTGCAGCTGAGGGGTTGATGCTACACCCCCATTCGAAGACCTGACCCCTGCAATGCGCCTCGTTAGCTAAAATTGCGAAATGTGCACGCACCAAGGAGTAGCAAGGGTTGTGGGTGGACATGCAAAGTGATGGGAACGAGACGATATTTAAGGACACGAAATGCAAACAAGAATACTTGGACTTGAAGTGCCTCAAAAATTGCATGGCTTTAAGAGACTCAACAATTTTATTTTTATTTTCAGAAAATGTCTGTTTTGTTTTCTAACTTTTCAGTATTATCAATACGTCAAAATATAATTGATTTTCACATGGAATATTTTTTCATTGTTTGACTCGTTAAATTTAAACTTAAAACCAAGGTTTTGTTAAAAATTAAATCTAGAAATTTATTTATATAATCAAACCTAGTAACTTTTTGTTATTTTCTCTGTATTTTCATAACTATCGCAATGCCTTTTTTCTATGTTTTTTTTTTCTTCTATTCAATTCTTAAGCATCTTCCATCTCTAAGTTGGCATTTTTAGGCCTAGACTCAAGTTGTTGGCTATCCACTCTCTCCCCGCCCCCGCCACCTCTACCAATTCGAGCTCATGTTGTTATTGTCTGCATTTAATGTTATGCTTTCCGATCGAAATGCAACCAGTCGGAAGCACATAAAATAATATGATGCCAAAAAAAAAAAAAAAAAACCAAAAACAAAAAATTGTATGCACAAATGTTGCGTTTCTCAGGCGAAGCGAGAAGATATCGAAAAAGTGGAAGCACCAATGATGATGAGTTCGTTACAGCGATACGAACGAAAGTTGCCGACACGACAACAGCAGCTGTAACTCACATAATGATAGAGTAGAGTCGAATTCGAAGTAGAAGTAGTAGAGAGGTTTCAGAGTCTTACCTTCAAAAAGAATAAACCACCCGCGGGCAGCATTATGCGATGTGAGCCCGCATCCGCTTTCAGTTCGCGTCCATCCTTGAACCATTGAATGGATGGTGTTGGACTGCCTTCGGCTTTGCAATTGAATGTGAATGGATCATTTTTTGGCACAGTCGTATCCATCGGATGCTCAATGATGTGTGGATTTTCACCTGGCAATGAAAAAAAGATTATTAAAAAACATTTCGTTACAGTTTAACACGGGAAAAAAAAACACTTGAATGGTTTTGTTATCTTTTTTTTACCACCAAGAGCGTATTGAAATGTTTAAGATTTCACACACAAACTATTATGTCTGTCTGTCAACTTTTCAAGTGCCCCTCTCGAGGGATTCCTGTAACTTAAAAAAAAAAAACAAGATTTGTCAATTAATGCGCCATTAACGAAACAAAATATGCTGTTAGTAAAATCTACCCCTAGAAGCAATAAAATTCACTTGAATTTCGGTCCTCTCGCCTCAAATTCAATTAACTTCAAGAAAATATTTGCTCGCCAACGGTGCAGTAGGAGAAGAAGAAGACTAAACATAAATTTACAGCATGTCGATAAGGTTGAAACAAAGGACAACGCTAGATAAACTTTATTAAAAGCAGCAGCAACAACAACAAAAACAAAAGCAAAAGCAATGGACAGCGAAATGGAGAACAGCTGAAATGTAATTACAAAAAGCGCTTAAAGGTGAAAAATATGTGTGTGCTGTATGTGTCTGTGTCTCTCTCTCTGTGTCTGTGTGTGTTTGTAGGAGAATGAAAATGGAAAATGGAAGATGCAAGATGGGATTTTCGATGTGGCGGGGTGTAGTATGGTAGGGGCATTGACTGATAGTAACATCATTCAGCCGGAAATTAAGTTCTGCAGATTTATTGAAAGCGGATAGTAATGAGAGCCGATGCGACAGAGAATGAATGGCAAAAGTGATTGAAGAGAGATATCACAGTTAGAAAGAGAGAGAGTGCAAAAGAAAAGCTTCAAAGCGAGCAGCTTTGAATTGAAATAAATTACAGACAACAAAAACAAAATGGTAAACAAAATAAATAAATTAACATTACACTTCAATTTTTAAAAATAAAATAGTTCATTCACCAACAGTAATAGCTGTGATTTGTGTGAAAAGCTTTAAGTTGCGCATGCAAATTAAATCACGATAAAAAAAATCGCTATTCAGTGATTTTTGCTTTGAGCTGCACGACGTCATTTGTCAAATGCGTGTGAGAGAAAAGAGAGAGAGAGAGAGCAGAGTAGAGTGGGTAGAGAAAGTCATGAGCGCACCTTGGACATTTGTCAATTGCTTTTGTGCTATGCGCCAGCAGTAAAGGCAGCAGCAACAGCATCCTTTTGTACTCTACGTTTTGTTTGATGCCGAGCTTTGGCTATTGTCTGATTTTACACACTCTCTTTCACTCTCACACTTAATCTCTCGCAACCTCTCTTGGTATGATGTGCATTGCGTGCGCCTTTGTTGTTGCCTTGTGCTGCTTCAGTTGTCAAGGCGACACTGTGCTAATTTAAATGATGAAATGCTCGAAGTGACGTCAAGAATATTAATGTAAATGCCAGTTGAATAGTTCTCTTAAGCTAATAAAGCTCAGCAGCAATGCGGCAGCACTGATTATTAAAATTGCACAAACAAACCAAAGCTCGGCTGCATACGAAATGTTTGTAAATTCATTATATGTATGTGTTTTTATGTTTGCTACCTTTTGGCAAAAAAATGAAAACGCAAAAGAATTCTTTGGCTAGCTAACAAAATATTTAATTAAGCAAAAATACGGTGCAGCAAAATAAACACACAAATATGTGCAGCAAAAAGTGTTGCAAAAAAAAACTCCCAGGACTTTTTTTTGCCAACCTTTAACATATGGCAGAGAGAAAATTGAAGTAAACAAAACCACATACACACACACACATACAAACACTCACACAAGCACACTGTAAAGCGAAAACTTCGATAAGCTTACTAAGAGCAGAATTACTAAAATAACAGCAACAACAACAACAACAAAGCCGTAAAATCAGTAGAGGCAAAAATATGTGAGATTTAGTATAGGAATTTCTACACAAAGTCTGAAAGTCGAAAGTTTCTATTCGATATTGCATATTAACTTGTAAAATGTATGAAAAGCAGCCGTTGCAATACAGCATTTAAGATACCCTACCTTTTTACAGCAATTACTTGAAATTGGTTTTATAAACTCTTTTATTGTTTTACTACATTTTACATTTTTTAATTTGTGGTCTTACTTCAAAGTAAGAGAAATTTACCGTTCACTGAAGCCACAAACATTTTTGGCAGACAATGCAGCAGCATCAGCTCAGTCGACGTCAAAGCTTCTTTGTTATTAAAACAGCAGGAGAGAGAAACAGACAGAGTGTGTGTGTGTGGGTGAGAGCAAGACTTTGCACTTAATTACGCTCATTTGGCGCACGCACTTCATTTATATTAGTTCAGTAGAAGTGCATGTATTTGTATGTATGTATGTGCGTGCGTTAGCAATTTATGCATATGAAATGATGTTAAAAGAAGTTTGTGTAAATAAACAGCAAAGTGCTGCTGGCGTTGAAATCATGCAAGCGAACATGTTCATACACCTAAGCAAACACACACACACACACACATGTAAAGAGAGGGTGAGAGTGAGCCTGAGCTCATAATGCAAGAGAAGAAGCAGCAGCAGCAGCAGCAATAATAACAGGAAGTGCATTTGTTGTTGCCGCTGTTAAGAAATCTACGAGGGCTGCTATTGCTACTGCTGCTGCTGCTGCTGCTTCTACGACTGTTGTATGTTATCTTAGTTTATGTGCTTTTTGCGCGTCTTGCCGCAGTTGTTGTTATTTGTCTGGCATAAGCATAAAAATGCCTGCCTGCCTGTTGTGAGGCGTATTCCAGCAGCAGCAGCAGCAGCAGCAAAAGCAGCTGTTATATGTGTTTACTTCCCTCTTTCGTTTCTCAGCTAATTTGTCGCTCTCTCATACGACTTTGGCCACTAAGAGATGCGTTCTGAAGCAGTTGCGCCAATACGATCATTATTAGCATATCAACAACAACAACAACAGCAACAAAATCACAACTTTCCACAAACAAAGTGACAAAGCACTTACTAAACGAAGAGCAGAGAATAGAAGAAGTTGTTGTCCAAACGCACACACACACACACAGCACAGGTGTGCATACACGCAAACATACATACATACATACATATATGCAAATAAGTAAGTAGCTAGCGCTTATTCTCTTCATCTTTATTGCTTTGTGTTCTCAGCTTGTTATCGCACCCACAAGACAAGTTGTAATCAAACATATACACAGCATCCATAGTGCAGGTGGAAAATATTCAGACAACCAACAGCTGCTGTAACCTGCCGGAAAACCACTGATTATTATACATATGTCTGGTCCATAAAGTTGAGCAATTGTCTCTCTCTATCCCTTTTCCGCACAATAAACAAAATATTCCTTTAAAATTCACATGATTTCAGCAGTAGCCTTTGGGGCCGAAAATGTAAGTCAAAGAAATTAAGACAGTAAATGCAAAAGGAAGAAGAAGAAGGCATCAAATCGCCTTGCGCCTGCTAAGAGCTTTGGCATCAAATAACTGTTTCAGTGCTGTCGCTGCCGCTGCTGCTGCCGCTGCTTGCGTAGCTGTTTTACTGTTAAAAAATTAACAAAGCTTGACAACGGCGAGCTACGCTGAGTTTCGAGTAGCCGTTGTTGTTGTTGTTGCTTGTTTTGCTTGTTATTGCAATGGCACAACTCAACAATAATTTATAAGCTTTTAGTGCAATGGCAGAGTGACTACAACAACAACAGTTGCCAAGTTTTTGATTTGCCGCCAGCAGAATGCTGTTGCTGCCGTTGCTACTCTTCTACTTTTTCCAACCATTTATTTATTTATGCTGAATGTTTAATTTTTAATGTGCATGCAACTTTCGCGAACGTTATGAGAACTAACCATGAAAGCTTGAGGGCGTCCGAGCGAGACAACGCAACAAAAGAAGCGAGTGCGTGAGCGAGAGAAGGTTGACTTAGAACTTTCGAAGGGGGCCGGAGGAGTGGGAGGAGCACGAACAACTGTGTGAGAGCTTGAAGAGTTTTTGTAAGCCTTTTGCACAACTTTTGCCAGTTAAGCTTTATGTAAGTAAATACGAAAGAGAGCGAGAGGAAGAAAAGAGAGTTTTTTTTGTTGTTGTTGATCGGCTAAATATTTAAAAAAAAAAAATTTGAAGTCGAACAAAGGTTCTTAAAACTCAGCGAGTAGAGAGAGATTTTAGGTTATGGTAAATAATATCGATGTTTTTCCAGTGCTGTTAAAATTCTCTTACTAAAATCCAGTTGATTTGCATACAAGATTTTACCAATAAAACTCAAATACTTTGCCAGATTATACTTTGTATTTTTTTCATCTATTGTATGCCCGTATACAAAATTGTGTGTATGTATGTGTATATGGAGGTAAATACATATGTATTTGCTGCAATATTTCCGACAGTGCAACAAAGTACTCTCAACTCCAAAACTTTTACTGAGAGTGCAATAAAACTGTGCCCTGCATGTGTGTGTGTGCGATTGTTGTTGTTGTTGCAATGCAAAGTGTAAGAAAAATGGTGTAAAGTGCGCATTGTTTTTGTTTCCTGTTCCTGTTTTACAGTGTTTGTCTTTTGTATTTGCGCGCGCCTCGATTCTTCTTTGTTATTTGTTGTTGTTGTTAGCTCAGGCAGAGAGCGTAGAGAAAGAGAGAGAGAGTGAGAGGGGCCCTAGAGCGGAAGCTGCTCGGTTGCCAATTATTTAAATGCTGGTATTTACCTAAAGACGCAACAGCAACAACATCGGATGTGGGCCAAGACGCAATAGATGCCTGAACAGAGGAGCTTGGATGCTGGACGCATAAATCATTATCACATTTATGTAATATGCACAAGGAGTCGCAAATACAAGCACACACACTTACACACACACAAACCGATAAACGGCAAGAGCCAAAAAATATTTGCTCCGGCTCGGGCCATAAAAACCGCAATAAACCAACGGGGATTATATGTATGGCCGTAATAATGTGCAGGATTTTCATTCCCAACAAGGGAGAGGAGAGCGAGGACAACAACAACACGAAGAAAACAAAAAAACATCACTCTACCCACCCCCCGTGTCTCATCCAATTTTATTGTCTCTTTTTGATAAGCAACAAAATGCAAGAAATCAAAAAATCAAATAAATTATGCAAATACTTCAGTCCTCATAGCAGATATACGTATATTAATGTGTGGAATACCCAAAAGAACATAAGGATATTATTCCCTGTATATATTACGACCCTTCAGGCTCACACATTTGATTAGACAAAACAACAAGAACAACAACAACAACAACAACACAAAAACCGCAGGCAGCCCGCAGGGCAAACAAACAAAAACTCCCAAATTTGATTCTTAGGGATTTGGTTGTAAGTATTCAAGCATTTTCAATGTCAAATTTATGCCACAGCACGCCAAACAAGTCTGGCAACACTGGCGTCAATCGCCCCCCCCAAAAAACACTGTCTGAGAGTAGCTTTGCCGCCGCGCTAATGAGCCAAAACGCCCCAAGGTGCTGGAAATTGTGAAAATACTCAGACAGACCTATTCAGACATCGTCATCTTCTTTCTTTCTTTCTTGAGTTCTCTCTCTCTCTCTCTCTCTTTTCCTATTTTTATTCCCCAAACTCTTTGTATGCTATGTTCCTTATGTTTTTTTTCTCGCACATTGTTAATTTGGCGCCGCCGTTGGGTTCGAATCCTGAATCACACAGAATGGATCCAAGCCAACCCAGCCGGCCATTCAAAACGTTTTTGATACCCTGTACTAGCATAAAGAGGGTATATATAGTTCGTAAAACCTTTTTTATGACCAAAAGACATAAGTTTGAATAAAAATACCCTTCCATATGTTCAACTATCTCATTGAACTCAGGAACCGTTAAAGTTAAAGATCTGAATTTTGGTACCAAGGCTCTCGAATGGTTTCAAATGATTTTCAGAACTTAATAACATAAGCATTATGGCTGATAATCACCCATATTATACTCTACGAACGAAAAATGTCTTATAAATTTCTCGTTCTGTTTATTTTAGGTAAGGATACCTCAACCTTTAGTTGGGAACTGGGTATATTAAGTATTTAAGACTATAATATATAGTTTTCAAGCAAAAATATATAAATACAATAACTAATACCCTTCCATATGTTCAACTATCTCATTGAACTCAGGAACCGTTAAGGTTAAAGATCTGAAATTTGGTACCAAGGCTCTCGAATGGTTTCAATTGAACTTAAGAACTAAATAACATAAGCGTGTTAAGTGATTAACTCCTATTTTATACTCTACGAAATAGAAATATCGTATAAATCTCCCTTTTTGTTTTTTTTAAGTTAGGATATCTTAGTTTCGCGCACTTTTCTGACTAAAGCAATCCTTTCACTGAATTTATTCCCTTGCGTCTCTTGCTTTTCTTTTACTATTTCAGTATTTGCATTGTTTTTGTTCGGTTTGTTCTTGGCTTTTTGGGTTTTCCTTTGCGACTTTCGGAACTGTTAATTAAATTCGACAGCCTCATATGTGTGTAGAGCCCAACAATCTCCTCTCCCCGTACACCGCCCATTTATCACTTGTTTTTTTGCTTAAATGTTGAGAAATACTTTATGCATTGCGTTTTTATTACGTTTGGTAAATGAATGAAAGGCACAAAATGCTGAAAGCAGATGACGCTAAAAAAAGGGTTTCGCGTTGCTGTTGGCTTATCAATAATTTCATAAATGCGCCAGACACAAAAAACTACACTGAAATCCTTTTAAAGCTGGGGAACCAGCAACAAAAAAAAAAACAACCTCTAAGAGCTCCCAAACAGTGGCCCCTTCATATCCATAAATATGCGCGAGAGCAGAAAAACCAGAAGTAAAGAAACCGATGGAAAATAAAGGACAAACACACACACAAACACACACACACACACATACATACATTGGGGACAGCGATCAATGTCATATGCTATATTTATATTTATGCTTTTGCCCTTTCCCCATTTTTTTTTTTTTTTTTTGCCTTTATTCTTATCAACTTTTTATAGTTTATATCTTTGTTTTCTATCTGTGCGTTATCTTTTTTGCTTTTGTTGCGGGAATATTGAAAAATTGCATTGCCATTGACCAAAAGGGTTAACTTAACGAAGCCCAGGCTTTTAAGAACTCTTTCATATATATATATATATATATACGTTTATCGGTGTACAGCTCTTTAGTTGATGGCCATAAAGTTATAAAGTGCTTTATCTCACTTATGGCATATGCAAATATATAGCCCCACAAAAATAGTAAAAATGATGATGATGATGATGTTTAGCGAGTGCTTTGGGCCCACAAGATTTGTGGCTAAAGCCAAGAAGTTTCAAGCTTAGCCAGTTTCAAGTTACGCTAAGACACAAAAATCTGCATTACAATGTGCCCTGCCATTTGTCAAAAGTTAGCGTCTTGAATAATTATTGTTCGGATAACGAGTTGAACAAAGGAAATAAAAATGAAATATGTATGAGACTTGGCAATGCTCTGAAAGAGTTCGAAACTTAAAAAAAAACGAAATTGGTAACGAATTATTAAGAGAAATAAAAGATAGTATTTAAGTAATCAATTTATCTTTCTTGTCATACCAAATTTCTCAATTATTATACTAAATGTTTAAACATGTTCGAACTTGTTGTGTTAGATTCATGTCAAAATCCAAAAAAAAAGTTGTTCATTTTGACACATTGACAGCCCACAAAACAGATAAGAGCTGTAATTAACTAAAGACTGTCAGACTTATAAACTGATTTTTGGTCTGTCCTACCCTAACATATTTTTTTTTTTTTACACAAATATATCAAAATATGACAGCTACAAAAAAATACATAAACATAACCGAAGAAGAAGAAAAAAACAAATTAATCATATGCCTAATCTTTAAATTGTTTTATACTGTTTATATATTTAGATTTTTTTTTTAATTTGTTTATTTCGTAAGCCGATTTGAAAAACAAATATCACAGCTATAAACGTGTGTGTGTGTGTCATAATCATATTCATAATTTGTCAAATGTGTTTCAAAAAGCTTTAATTAATTAGATTTGTCATTCGCATTGACATTTCGACAACTTTTCTATTAATTATTTTTGTTAGATGAAAAGATAGGACTTGAAAAAAAAAATTGTGAATGTTTCCGCTGTTATTTGGCTGATTTATGGGCGTGGTGACACAATTTCAAAATGCTCCAAAAATCTATTTTATAACAAACTACTTGCCAGAAGACGTGTTGCTATGTGTGTGTAGATTTTGGCTTACCTGCAAGTAGAGAAAGAAATGGAAAAATTATTTCGAAATCATTATTAATACGGGAAGTGCATAATAAGTGGTTTAAGTTTGTTTCTGCTACTGGGAACTGTCGCATGTGCAGCATAAATGATTTTGAGTTTTTGATAGTTTTTGGGTTTTTGAACGGTTGTTGAATGGCTGACATTCCTGACAGATATGCATCTAACCCCTCGGCTTAGCTGCCCAGCTGCCTCAACACAAAACAAAAGCCACAGCGAGAGCGAGAGCGAGCGGGACAAAGAGATCATTATCAAAAGGGCCAGAAAAACAAGAAGCCAAAAATGGAGGAAGAAAAAAAAAATGCACACAGATGTCGTTTATTGAATATCGATTTACGCTGACTTCGTTAGAGCAAAACGCATGTTAAATGTAAATATGAATAAATGAACTGAACAAAAAAAAAAAAAGAAATACAAAAACAAAACTAAGAATATATCACATAAATACTCGAAACTGGGGGTGAGTTTTGGCTGTGTGAGTCACAAAGTTAAAGTTGAAGTTCAAGTTTGTTGTTGGTTTCAATGTCACATGTTGCATGTCCTGCAGGCAACAATCGTCATCATCATCGTCATCATCATAATCATCATTATCATCGCCGTCGTTTGTAAACGGGGCTGTTTCGGGCCACTTCAAGCGCGAAACTCAACACTGCTCGACGACAATGCCGCCAGGGCTAAAAGATTTTTGCAAATGGATAAGGCCAGGACACAGGCAGTAGTCCCAGAACCGAGACCGAGACCGAGACTCGTTTCAAAACTAACTAAGCAAGCAAAAAAAAGGGCCGTCTACGTCGATGATTGATTTCATGGCAAAGTTGATTTCAATCAGCAAATGTTTATGCAGTTTTTTTTTCTTTTTTGCGCTTCTCAGTTCAGTCGCTTGGGGGTTTGCAAACTGACAAGAATTATGACACTATCCATATTTGGAGCCGTCTCTCCTGGGCTCTGTTCAAATGGCTGTCGTTTAATTGCCAAAAGCGCATAATTAAGTAACGTACATTGAACCGCCAAACGAAAACGTAACAACAACAAAAAAAAACCAACCCAAAACAAAACCATACCAAAAAGTTAATAGGCTTTTGAGAATATGGCCCATTGTTACAGGGCTTAACCAGAACAACAACAACAACAACAATAAACTTAATCAAGAGCCATGAAATCGGCTTCAAATGAAAGAGAAAACCAAAAAAAAGAAACACGAACAATAAAAGCAATAAGCAATAACCGAGAGCGGCCCGAAAGAAAAAAAAAAGAGCTTTGAGGAAAAAAATGCTTAGCAAAGTTATTATTGAGCCTGATGATGATACAAATTGCAGTCATTATAAGCGAGGAGTAAGAGCGTTAAGAAGAAAGAAAGAGAGAGAGAGAGAGAGATAGCGCAAAGTTTGCCAAACAAAATTCCTGGCCCATGTGTTAAGGCATAAAAGTGTACAGTGAGAGAAAATATTTGTTTGAAAAAGAAAACTGGCAAATAAAACTCTCTTTAAGTTTCATCTCTTTGATCAATTATGCTCTGCGCTCAGCATAAGAGCAACTTAACATAACACTCATAACTGTTGTTTTGCATATGCTCTGCATAAGTTTTGTTCTGAATGAAGAGAGGGAGAGAGTAGTGATTTCTTCTCATGCTTCTACGACAATCTTGATTCTCACACAAAAAGCTTTAAGCAGCTCACAAACACAACATTTAATAAACGGCTGAAAGTAAACGTCATTAGAGAGCAGCAAAAGGGGGGATGTTAGTTTGTTTTGGGGGGTGTTTGGGTTGAAGGCGGATGCGCCTTGCTGCGCTGACACTTGATGAGCTGTCATAACATTAGACCATGTCTGAGAGAAGGCAGCTCATTAGTTGCTATGATTATTATTATAAACATCAAATGAGGAATAGAAATGAGAAAAAAGATGCCAAGGGATGTTGACTTTAACAGCTTTAACTAAAAATGCACTTTAAGTTAATGCGAGATAAGGACAACTGGGTGCTAATTGATTGATTGATTGATTGATGGATTGAGTGTGCCAATGTCAAAGGTGTCAAACAACAAAACAAAGTTGCTTTATTTATTTGACTTGTTGAAATATTTTTTTTTCTTTTCTAATATTCATAACCAAACATTTTTGTTTAAGATATTTTGTATTTTTCTCGCAGCTGTCATTGCTTTTAAGTGATTGTCCGGAGGGGTGGGGGGAAGGAAGGAAAATTCGATGCGCTTAATGAAAACGACACTTGACGAGCAGAAGATATACATTATTATTATTATTACAATGCTTACACAGCTGTGGCTGCCTATTTGGTAGGCTGACTAATCAAAAAATTATGAGACGATTTGTTACACCAACTATTATTATTATTAAGTTCATTGCCAGCAGCATTTTTGGAGGGATAAATTATTGGTGGGAATTGTGGGAATGAGAAAAGAATGACTTGATTGAGATGTGGGCGCAAGCAAAACAGAAGTCAAAAAATCCAAAATTGAAAGAGCAACTGAGAATGTGTTAATTGGAAAGAAAGTTGAACAAACTTGCCTATCAAAGCTCATTAAAGCTTGCTTAAGATCTTAAAAATGTGTTGAACTAACTTTAATGATGATCTTTAGATAAAGACAACAAAACTTTTAACTGTCAAGTGTTAGAGGAGCTTTCAAAGCTCATTAAAGCTTGCTTAAGATCTTAAACTGACATATTGAATGATGATCTTTAGATAAAGACAACAAAACTTTTAACTGTCAAGTGTTAGAGGAGCTTTCAAAGCTCATTAAAGCTTGCTTAAGATCTTAAACTGACATATTTAATGATGATCTTTAGATAAAGACTTGAAAACTTCTAACCGGAAAGTGTTAGAGGAGATTTTAAAGCTTATTAAAGCTCTAAGTCAGCTTTCCCCATTTCAAAAATCAATCAATTTGAACAACTTAACAAATGATCAAAGCAAAACATGCTTCCCACACATTTCATAACTCAACTTAAAGTCCCAGTTGGGGATTAAAGCATAGCTTGAACTAAATGGAAAAATATATAAAAAAAAAAAACCCGAGAGCAAGAAACAAGAGTCGCTGGCCACAAATGACTTCCGTTACAGACACAAATTATAATGTAAATCGATGCAACATGAACATGAAATATAATTGAATTGAAAATGCTGCTTGCCACACACGGCAGCAACTGACAAGCAACAACAGCAGCAGCAAATACCTCAACTAAGTAAAGGGCAAAATGCTAATAAATGCTACAAAAAAACAGTAAAGAAAAAGGAGAATAAATAGAAAAAGAAGAAAGGAAAACGCTAAACATAACATTGTGGCTCGTTTGGCCAATGACAACTACGAGAACGTCATGTAACATGTAACTGCACATCAAATATGGATGGTTGTGCAAAGGGGGGGGGGGGGGGGGAAGAGGCTGGTATAGAGTTGGGGAACAGAGTTGAACAGAGTTGGCGGCGATATATCATCAAAGCGCAGAGGCAGGCAGCTCAAACCGAATGATGTTGCTGCTGGCAACAACAGCAACAGCAGCAACAGCAGCAAAATCAATGCAATTTCTATTTGTAAATGACCAAAATGAGCAACACAGAAGAACGTTGTACGTTGAACGTTTGTTGTTGTTGTTTTTGTTGTTGTCAGTTAGTTGCATACAATTTGAGAGGCAATACAAGGCATTAATGTTGGCCAGCCATGTTGCAGCTTCGCAAAACAGAGACCACCTTTGAGCAGCAATGCAGCAGCAGCAGCAGAAATTGTTGTTGTTGCTTGCTTGCATTTCTATTTATTTCACAATAATTAATAAACACATTGCACACAATTTATCAGTGGCAAGTTATTTGCAACATGTTGCTGTTGCAGCCGGCAAATCGATTAAGCTATCTTTGGACGCAGCCAAGTTGAGAGAGAAAACGAATTAAAAATAAAGGAAACAAAATGAGACAAAAAAAAAAAAAAACAACCATGTGAGGCAGCAAAATATGAAAAACGGGCGCCGGCATTTGATGCATGTTGCTGCAGGGCACTCGCAACAGCAACAACAACAACTGCTGCAGCAGCAAAAAAAACTTGACTTGACTTGCGTTTGCCTTTGCTTGTTGCTTGTTGCTCGTATTTGTTTTCCAATTTTTTATTCTCTGGCGAAAAAGAAGCAAAAATTCAATTTAAAAATTATTGCTGCACTTGGCGCTGCGTTTGGCGGCGGCAACATGTGCCCGCTGCCTGCCTCCAAAACATGTTGATTATTTAGCAGCAACAACATGCACAGCAAGCACTGTGCAATCTGGGCAAAGGCGTGCATGACAAGTGGTCCAAGCGACAACAGTACACTGAACAAAATTGTGCTCAAGATTAGAACACAATTGTTTGGCATTCGATTTCAGTGATTTCCCGGTTTTTGTCAGTGCTTGTTGCTGGCTTACGCAGCAACGCGGGGCAACATGCAACAACTGACAACAACAGCAACATAATTTGTTTGCCAGCAACATGGTCCGCGCGCTGTCTTTAAGTTTAATTTCGCATTTGGCATTTGGCATTTGGCTCATTTGCATTTTACTGTCAAATTAATCCAATTTAACACAAGCAGCAGCAAAACATTTGCCGAGTTCTTTCCTAAACGTTGAATGTTGCTGTTGTTCGTTTGGGGTTTGGGCTTTGTTAGGGCTACGCAAAGAAATGCATTTTGCTGCCAAAACGAACAACATAATTACCGTTAAGAATTGCGCGAGCAGCACAGTGAGGCTACCCGACTCTGACTCTGACTCTGACTCCTTAATTGCCCGTGCAAAATGTGTCCAGTGGGCAACCATTTGAGGCAAAGAAGCTGCGGCTGCTGCTGCTGCAGCTGCCCCGTGGCCAGGCGCACGATTTTTCTCTTGTGCGCTAGCATTAGCAATATGGGAAACGAATCGCTGACCAGACGCGCCACTCAACATTGCAGCATGTGCAACATGTTGTTGCTGCTGCTGCTGATGCTACTTAGCTGCAGGAGATGACCGCACGTATCGATCGCATTCCACGTTCCTAATTCGCCAGCATTTTGCACAGACTCAGCTGCCTGCTCTTTACCATATTCAGGAAGATAGCGCGCGAAACGCTCGACTGTCGCAAATCAGATACCACAAAAGACAGCAACAACAACAACGACAACGACAACAGAAGATATATATCGGTAGAGAAGAACGGAAGGTGAGTTTAGGAGTTGCTTCGTTTAGCATATGCAGATGGGTTCAATTCTACGCAACACGTGAAATTATTTGCATATATACTTCGGACAGCAGCAGCAACATCGGCAACATCGGCAGCAACGGCAGCAACATTCTATCTACAACAAAGATACAATATTAAATTTAAAACCGCTCAGCTTGCAATACGAAACGAAATATGTTAAACGCGTGACTAATGTGAGAACGTTCCCAAAACGCAAATAGAGAAAGAAAGAGAGATGAAACAAACTTGATCAATGATCAGACACCGCAGCAACTTCAACAACAGCAACAGCAACGGCTGCTTGTGTCTAATTAGCTATGCAAACTATGAGATACACCGCAAAAGATACGCGCAAACAAAATCTTCTAAAGGTTTTTTTTGCTGTCTTTTTATTTTTGGCGGATTTCATGTTATTTGCAGAATGCCTGCAGCGTCATGCGTGTAATCCATGTGAGTTGTTGTTGTTCGAATTCGAATTCGAGTTTGAGTTTCGACTTAGAAAAGAAAGTTTAACTCGATTTATATCCAATTAGCTGCCATTTTCGGCTTTATCTATCTCTCTTTCTCTGCTGTGTGTGGGCGCCAAATTTGTGGCTAAGTGGCGGGGCAACGAAAATTGCCAAGAAAGAAAAAGAAAAACTCTTTTTTAAAGCCTGTAATTTAACTAAAGACCGATATTTGATGCCTTTGTTTAAGTGGCCTTGTGTATCTCTTTGGTCTTTGGTATGATGAAATTTCCAGCATAAATGCTGCTAAACGTTGTTGTTGTTTTATATGGATCACAAATGCGTATGAATCCGAGCTTAAATTAAGTTGCGTTTAGCTATACTTTGTCTAACTGCCGTTTATCGCATGCGTTTATTTTTAATAAGTATTTAAAAGTTCCGCTCGGGAATTTCGTGCTGAAGATTTTGCATCGCCTTAATGATTAACGATTAAGCTTTTAATTCACGCTAAATCCATAATTATACTAAAAGCTATTTAAGTGTGTAAGCTTTTACTTTAATTTGATGTATTTATTTATTTTTTTTTTAATATTAAAATGAAATTTTTTGGAGAAAACTTTTCCCACGGCAAATTCCTCAAAAATTAGCTACAGTTCCGTTTTTAAGGTTAATAAAAAATAATAGCTACAATAAAAATGAAAGACAAACTGCAGTCACATTCAGTTCGAAATGACATCCTGTCTTTTTTAATATTAAGATCCTTAATCTACTTGCATTTATTTGTTGCCTTTCACCAACTGCTTCACTTTCTGAATAAAATCCCGAGCAACACCTGCCTGCTTTATTCAGGATATTTCTATTCCTACAGTTTTCACTGTTAAAACCAAGAAGAAGAAGAAGAAAGGAAAACTATTGCCATCCATCTACCAGCACAAATTGTCTACCTAAAACTCTCGAAACATACCAATAATGCCATTGTTGTTTGTTGTTGTTGTTGTTGAACCTTTTCTTTTCAATTTTTCCCAGTTTTTCTCCGTCGTCTCTCCCTCTCTCTCTGTCTATCTTGTCGCCTTGTATGTTTTGTGTGTTGTGTTCTATTGTGTGTAGTTTTTCGACTATTTGGTTTTTATTATTATTTTTGGTGAAAATTTATGACTCGTTGCCGCCACAGTCTCGAGTCTAGTGTCTGAGCGAGTGTGACCATGCCCCATGTGTTGCATTCAACTTGAGAATGCGTTTCTTCTTCACACACACACACAACATTTCTGACCATTGTTTGGGCATTCGTTTAGCGAGCTGCAGCTAATCGCCAGAGTCTCGTCTCGTCTCGTCTCGTCTCGGATCGTCTCTACTTTAATTTTTTCTACCTACGCGTTTTGGGATAAGTTAAGAGACCGCACTTAAGAAACGAACCCGAACCCGAACCCGATTTCGAATAGAAAATTTCTACTCTATTTGGCGGCGGCACAAATTGCCTTTGACCTTGTCTCTTCACAAACTCAGAGAGAGATAGAGAGAGCGCAGCATTGACGGCCATTTTGTACGTTAATTTTGTGTTTCACTGTTTTCGAAGGCGAAGGCCATTGAAATAATTTAGACGCCTTTGCCCATTGTTGCTTCAATTAGGCAACATTTTGTTTGGCGAAAAACTTTGCACATTAAATGTGCAAATGGAAATGGGAAAATTGCTCGAACTGTTTGGCATTTTAAGGCAGAGAGACTCTGTCTTTCGACTTTTTAGTATTTTTTTTGTTGTTTGTTGAAAGAGATAATCATAAAAATTTAGCCGCATGAAAATTGTTAAATTTTATTTGGAAAGTTTTTGGTTGTTTTTTCTGGAGCAACAAAAATTTAATTTGTAACACTGGCCAACATCAAAAGCATCTGCTTTTATTTTTGACGACTTTTGGGAGAGAGAGGAAAAAAAAAACGGTGGGAAAACAAATAAAATTTCAAATTCTTTAAATGGAAATAATAGACTGGAAGAATACTCAGCAATTTACAGAAGATCAAAACTAGCTAATAAATATATAATAAAAATAATAATAAAGTTAAAAGGATTTCTGAGATAAATGATTTCGATTAGATTTTAAGTTGATTTTTAAAGATTCGAGAAGGATTTAAAGACTTGGAATTTCCTTAAAAAGATTCAATACTAAATTTCCTTTGAATCTCGTTTTTATTTTGATTACAGGGCATAACACATATTATAATTATTATTATGAATCGATTCTAATAAGGATTTGGAATGATCTTAAACAGATCCTGAGATATTTAGCTTCATACATTTCTAAACTTCCACGAAATCTCTTCTATTATGATTACAGGCAATAATAAATTCTATAAAAATAATTTTTTATCGATTCTTATAACGATTTGAAATGATCTTAAAAAGATCCTGATGCATTTAATCCTAAACAATCCTTTGAATCTCTTCTATTTTGATAACAGGGCATTTTAAATACCATAAAAATATTCCTGAAACGATTCTAATAAGGATTTGGAACGTTCTTTAATATATCCAGTGGCACTTTACCCTTAACAATCCTAACTACCTTTGAGTCTGTTTTTCATTTTGATTACAGGGCATAACAAATATTATAATCATTATCATGAATCGATTCTAATACGGATTTGGAATGTTCTTAAACAGATCCTTGCGGCATTTAACCTCTTACAGTTCTTAACTATATTTGAATCTGTTTTTTATTTTGCTTACAGGGCATTACGAATACTATAATCATAAATATAAACAAAATCGTCGGATATTCTCTCTCGCTTAACCAGCAACAACTTTCTGCTTCAATTGTTCGTTATTGCCACTGCGTATAGCCTCTGTCTATAAATATATATATATATATATATATATATATATATATATAGATTACTGGATGTGTTTGTGTGGGTTTTACCTGACTCTGTGTGGGATTATGCCTGCCAATGCGAAATTATACAACTTTGGCAACTTTGGCTTTGTTTTCTGGCTCGCTGTGTTTATTTTTCGGTCTTTTCATTTTATTTGATTTCGTTTTTATTTTTGTTCTACGAAATTGTTGCTTATTGCTTTTAGACTCCAGCGTTTAAGCCGCTGCTCTGCTTTTAGCCATCTTCTCTTTTCCGTTCATTCTCTCTCTCTCTCTATCATTTTGGCTTGTGAGTTATTGTGTGGATGCAGGTAAGCGTGAAAATTTTGCTAAGCCAACTTAATGCAACTTCTTTTTCCATTTTGTTTTTTGTTTTCATCTCTTTTATTTCTTGGGAATTGGCTATATGCTATGCTTCCTGCTGACCCCTACGCACATTGTTTGCTAGTTTTCATTTTCTGCTCTTTTGTTTTTATATATTTTTCGAATATTTTTACAGCTGGATGCTGGATGCTGCATGTGACCCCTGTGCACCCCCCGTGTTTGTGTTGGTGTCGCCTCGAACCGTTCGAACTGTCGCTGCGTTGCCCGCTGCGTTGACAATTTATGCGGCATTGTCAGGCATTGCATTCACATTTATCGCCAAGTTGTATCTGTGTCTGCCTCTTCTGCCGCCATGCCTAATAGAGATATGAGTTGCTGTTCGAAGTTACAACTTGGAGCCTTGTTGCAGGCTTTTATTTAATTTATACATTAACCCCTTCGCGACGCGTCGTCACACGATTTACCATACATTGCATGTTGTCACGTCATTCTGTCAACAGTTGGCAACTTCAACTGTTGACCATGAATTATCCACACACACACACACACACACATCGCACCTTGAGACACGCCCCAGGACAACACACACTTTTTTTTCTCACTTCCAACTTCAACTTCTTCGCATTCGTTTGATCATTTTATTTTTGTCGTTCTTTTTGTTATGCTACCGTGAGTAATTAAGCCGCATGCCTTTCAGTCTCCCCTCCCCCTCCTCTTTTCAGGTCAGGTATTGCAATGCTGACGCAACTTTTTAGCCGCTCATTCCTAGATCCAATTAAAGCTCTATAAAAATCACTTAAGTGCCGCATTTGACAATCAACTTTAATAAAGACCATGAATGGCTGGCAGGCTGGCTGTGCCCCCTTTTGTTGCGCCTTGTGACTCAACCTTGACCCAAGCGTTCACTAAAATGCCGTTGACAATAAATGGGCAACAGGATTCGGCTTGCAGCATACAGCAAAGTCGTGCAGCAGCAACGGGGGCAGAAAAGGAGGCAACAACGACGACAAGCCAAAAGGGAAACAAGTTGCGATAACAACAGCAGCAACAACAACAACAGCAATAACAACAACCAAAACCAAAAAAAAGAGGGCGCAAAAAAATTATGAAAAATTAATTTCTGCCCGACGGCAGACACTGAAGTTTTTTTATGATGTTATTGCTGCTCTTTTTTTTTTTTGTTGTTGTTGCCATGTTGTTGTCTGTGGGGAGACACATGGAAAGTGATTCGCAGGGTCAGGAAAATTGTTGGCATTGTGGATGGTTTTGATGCGTGTGTGTGTGTGTGTGTGTGTGTGTGTGTGTGTGTGAGTGTGTGTTGAAAGTGAATCATGAAATGTTGCCAGATGACTTACAATAGTTTTATGTGCACTTCCAAGTTGATTGAAATGTTTTAGTTAATGAGATTTCAGCTTTGTTTAAGTTTCAGTTCTGAACTTAACGGTTGTTAAATATATGTGAACTTGATATTTTGATACTTAAACATATAATAAGGAATGTATAATTAAAGAACTTTAAGTATAATGATCTCTACTATCAATTTCTCAATGTTAAACTCTCTAAGTTAAACGGGGTTTACCTAAATTGGTCAAAGTTAACCTCCTTACGGTACTATCGCATTACCATCATCAATGCCAAACCTTAAGGGCGAACCAGTGTCAGTTTGAATCAGCTGTTTGCCTAACGATGATTTGAGCGATATTTATATCGGCACTTAAGCGGGGTTTAAAAGTTACTCGGTACTCCGGTCTTGGTTTAGTTTATTTTTAATCCTAAACGAACCTTGAGAAACTCAAGTTTGACTCAACTCAGGTTAGTTAAGCTAACTAGTAAGTAAGTATTAAGTTTTTTTCTTCTGAGGTTTTTTAATTATCTTCGTTGTGGGTAGGATCTCGTATTAACTTCACCAGGAACCCTTTCAATATTTCCTTTTACTAAACACATAAATCAAAAATACCCTGCAAAGCTTTGCAAATTAAAATAATCTTTACACTTTCTCAATTCTTACAATTAAATAAAATATTTTCTATATATTTTTTTTATAAAAATTTTAATTACTTTTACGCATGAACCCAGAACCCATCGATGTACTTTTGATGAAAATTGTGCTCGCTTGAGTTTACCCTCAGTTCTACTCTTTTTTTTTCAACGTTGCGCTTTTTTTCCGAATGTTTAACAATAAATTCCACTGTGTTGTGGTAACGATGACGATTGCCACCAACCACCAATAGCAATAGCAACAACAACAACAACAACAGTGGCAACATCAGCAGCAGCAACAACAACAACAGTGGCAACTTTAGCTGCAGGCGTGTGCTCCCTTTTGAGTAAGCCCCTTCCTTACCGCTCTTTTTTGTATGCTTCCCCCTTTTCCGTTCTGGGAGTCGTCGGTCTTTGCTGTCTTTGGTATATGGGCACATTCAGCGGCGTTGTTGCCCTTTCGATTTGTTGGTCTGTCATCATGCCTCATCATTGTCAGCCGCCTGGACGCTTGCCTCCTGCTGCAGCCACAAACATCGACGACTTCACAACATCGTTTACGTTGTTGTTGTTGTCGTCATCGTCAGCATGTGCAACATTTTCATCATCATTATTTTATGTTGCAGGAGTCAAAGACTCTTCTACCTTGCCACATTCGTTTTTCTGTTTGTCTCCCTGCTTTTTTTCTTGTATTTATGCATTATTGAATATTGTTTATAAAGCGACATGTTGTTGCTGCTGCAGCAGCAATTGCTGCTGTTCTTGTCGCGCAATTATGATTTCTTCTTCTCCTTCGTTTTGTGTTTACTTTTGCAAATGCCTGAGAATGTTTATGCTGCTTAAATATTTACAATACTCCCGCAACGACAACGGGCAACTTGCAACCGGCAACAGTTGCTGCGGTGCGCTTGAATATTGAATTGAGCCATCATCAAATGTCAAGCCAATTGTCACCCATTTGAAGCCAAATCACGGCAAGTGCCAAACAAATGTCAGTACGCCAAGTGATCCCAGATCAACGATCAACGATCCACAGAGATACAACGGATCAGTGTTGATCAACAACAACAACAACAACAACAACAAGAACCCGCCACGCAGTGTAAATCAATCTAGCAACAACAACAACGGTTGCTGCTTTTGCCTTTTGCGTTTGCCTGCAATCTTCAGACATTGATTTTTATTGACAGCTCACAGCGGTTTATTAATGATCGTGCTGGGTTGCAAAGGAGAGAGAGAGAGAGAGAGAGAACGGGGAGCAAGATTGAGACGGACGCCTAAACACGCGAGATGCCAACAACAACAGCAACACACATCAATCTGTGAGCATCAATGTTGCCTGTCTGGCCATGTCTGTCTTTTGAGGATCATTCAGCTGTCCTGCGGCCCGTAGGATCGTCGTCGTCAACATGCAAATTCTTTAGCCTCGACTCATGATTAATTAGCCGCACAAATTGCAGCTGCGTCTGTAATTAATTTCATATACAATTTATGAAGCTAAAAAAAAACCCGAGCATCTACTATATCCATCCTATGTACGGATAGATGGTATAATTCGTAGTCGCTGCACGTAGCAACTTTGCGGCTTTGCACAGCTGAATGCCTAATTAGGCAAAGCGTCTAAACGCAATAATCGATCTGACAATTTATACAAAAATCATGCCGAATCAATTAGTAATCGTAATCTGAATCTGAATCGTAATCGTAAGCAAAAGCAAACTAGAATGCCTAAGAGAATCAGCGCACAGTAAGAAATTCAAAGTTAGAAAAATCAAAGTTGAATTTTATTCTTGAGATTTTTAAAACAAATTTCTTGCCGTGCACGACTTGCATGACTTGACATTTTCAACTAGATGAGATGTCAGTTGAGAATTTCTTAGAATTTCTATTTAAAAGACATCGCCGCCGCCGCCATCATCATTTGCATGGGCGTTTCATTTGTCGATCACAAAAAAAAAGAAGGAAAATTACTATAAAATAATTTCCCACAAGGTGCGTCACTAATTAAATATTTGCTTGGTGCCTGCCACACCCGGCTAACCCAGTTCTAGTTCCTCTGATTTCGATTGCAATGTTTATCTAACAACAAAAAAGAAAAAAAAAATAAACGCATGTAAACAATGCCGTAACGCAACTCTCTAAACAAATGTCGGGGCGCTGTAATTTGAGCCTAGCAATAAGGAAAATAAAAACAAAAAAAAAATAAAGAACGAACTAGCGAACGTTTGCTGTCAGTGTCAAGATGGCTCGGCTCTTAAAATGTAAATAATGCTAAAAAAGAAAGAAAGAAAGAGACGAAAAGAAATGCCAAAGAGACGGCGACAAGTGACGCCTTATCTTAAATGCATGACTCTTTGAGAGTTGCCCCTGCCCCTGCCACCGAACTAAAAAGTGTCGCAGCACTCTGAAAGTGATTGGCCTATCGCATTTCTCTACCCATCTTGCCACACAGCCAAAAGTGCAATAAATTAAGTACTATAGGAGAACCAGCTTGGCGCAAAAATAACAAAAATGCCATATGACAGGGCGAGTGAAGAAGAAGAAGGTATGTATAGGCAAACTAAAACTAATGAATTTGATGACAAAACTCGTTGAATTTAAAGCTACCAGGGTTTTCTTATTCTTCTTCTTCTATCTTTCCTATACAATTTTATATGCACTCACGTGGGTTTTTTTTGTCTATAACTTTGGCTTAAGCCATAAAGAATGTCTTAGGTTGGGCGAGAAAAAAATGGTAAGACAGTTTTAAAACTTGTTCGTTAGATCAATTACATTTGAGAAACATTATTTTTTGTTGTAAGGGAAGAAAGAGGATCCTAATGAAGTTTATAGTGTGTGTGCTTTAAGTATTATTATTTTTTAATTAAGGTATTAAGGTGGATTTTAATTGTTATAAGGTTAGGAATTTAACTTGTAAGAATTATTATATTTAGCTAGAAATAACTTTTATATACAACATTTTTATACAACATTTTTTAGAAAACATCTAACTAATTCTCTTTAATATTTATTATAAATATTATTTTATAAATTAAAAATTTTATTTTTAATTATTTTTTTAATAGCATCTAATTTAAATAGTTTTCACTTTGGAAACTTATTTTTAATGTTTATTTTAAATATTATTTTATAAATTAAAAATTTTATTTTTAGTTATTTTTCTCATGACATTTAATTAAAATACTTTTCACTTTGGAAACTTCTCTTTAATATTTATTATAAATATTATTTTTAATATCCCTCAAAAAACAATTTCTAAAGTTAGCTCAACTTTTATTCAAACATTCGTCAGTGGCCCAACAATCTTGAAGCCCATTTTTTCCATTTAATTTCAATTCAAATGAAATCAAATTGCTGTTAGACATAGTTAAATATTCCCTTTTATAGCAGCAGCAGCGGCAACAACATTCACATTTCGTATGCAATAAGTAAAGTATTTTTGTTGTAATGTTTATGGTTAATGCGATGGCAGCGCAATATCAATATCGAATTCAAGTTCTTAACATATTTCAGTGTCTTATCAGGCGGCGGCAAATGAGAGTCGAACGAAGTCCAAGTTGAGAGTCGAGAGTTGAGAGTCAGCCCGAGTGGGCAACATGTTGCAAACAGTGGACATTGTAGGTTGTTGTTGTTGTTGCCTGGGTTGACAGTCATTTAGATTTATGGCTGATTGTCTGCGTGGCAGCCAACGTCTGTTTATAGTTTGCTGTGTGTGTTGCTTGTGTTGTTCTTGTTGTTGTCGTTGTTGCCATTTTAGCCTTATTTGCACGCAGCGCAGTCCAATTTTGCATGTTGCTGCTGTTGTTGCTGTTGTTGCCCGTTGATGGTTGTCGTTGTCGTTGTCGCTTACGCAGGTGACTACAAGAAAGCAGCGCCCAGAGGCCGGAGCCAGAGCCAGAGCCAAAGCGGCAAACTTGTTTAGCAACATGGCCAATTTGCATGTGTTTCGCACTCGACGAGGCGGAAGGAGAGACCAAATACACAGTGACAAATGAATTTGAAATTTTTAGTTAGAAAAATTGAAAATTGGTCAAAGAAGCGTTTAATGATTTCGCTGAGAATTAAGCTAAATAACTATGATCTAGCATATGAATATAGTAGGAACTCGTTACACACGACTCCTTAATAATTCCAACACCTAAATTTGAGATTTTTGCGAAACAGCTGTTCGGAAAAGTATAAAATTGACTAAAATTTCTCAATTTAGTCAGGAAAAAAATCAAATAAAATGAAATCCTTGCTTTGATGATTTTAATAATGAGCAAAGTCATCTTTTCGTTATTAACCAAACTTGTATAGGTTGCGTTTAGCGAGTTTTTACTGTATTTGGGCGCTCCAAAACGCCACATTCGATATGAGAAATGAGATAAGCGTTGAATTTTTTTCTTTATTATTATTGATTTAAATGCCATCGACTTGGATCTTTTGGCGAATCTTTTGGTGCCACAAAATCGCACAGTTTATGCTCAAGTCTGGGAATTGAGATTAGGATTAAGCCGTTTGTCAACTTGTCATAATTGCAGACTTGCTGCATGATGGCGCGGCGCCGTCGATCGGCTTGTTAGCAAATTATAAACAATTTTTTTGTTGTTGTTGTTGTTGTTGTTAGACGACGTGCTTGAACGCCAACGTTGCCAACGTTGCACGTTGCACGTTCAAAAACGTGGACACAAACGATGACTCAAGGCAATTCTTTTCAGTCTGCGCGTAGGCAGCCTCGCCACAAATCCCAAAAACTCAACTTGCAACCGGCAAAGCGCCGCCGGGGCAGCTGCCAACTCCCAAACTGCACACAAAAAACTGTAAACTGCGAAATCCAAACTCGCCTCAACTCTGCATCAAGTGCAAATATGCAAATCTGTGCTTGCAACTTGCTTTGGTTGCAACTTCGGTGTACCTGGTCCTGGTCAGCAACATGCAGCAAAACCTACTCAAATGCCGCAAATCAACCTGCCAGTTTGAATCAACTTTTTTTCTGTTTTTTTACTTGTGGGAATTCGAGCTTGAATTAAGCTTGATATATATTAGATTTGTTATCATTAATTTTGAGTCTAGCTAAATGCTGAGCAAATTATGCTTGCAATATCTTATCGCAATTATTAATGAAAGAAATAAATTCAAAACTTCAAAGTTGAAAAAACAAATGAATAAACTTTAAATAAATATCGAAATGCAATCATATATGTATATCTGACTTTAGTTTGACTTAAAATCAACTAGCTGCCAGTTGGTTTTTTTTTTAGATTTCCTCCCATGAAGTTTACTCTTTGATTATAGCTCAGCAGTGGAAATCTAGCTGCCACATCACCTTTCAACTTTTTCCATGCAGCATCGCAAAACAGACAACAACAAAAAACGCTTCGAGCTGCCGCCGCCATAGCAGCAGTAATTTTTGAAGTACGAGCAACGCCTTCTATTCGCCAAATAAAAAATAAAAAAAAATCAGTATGAAAAACCCATTTTCGTTGCATGCAAAAATGTGGCAGACAACAACGGCAACATTTGGGCAGTCAAAAAAAAAATCAAAAAAAAAAAAAAAGACTAACTGCTGCAAGTTTGCATTTAACGCGGCTGCCAGGCTTAATTTTTTTTAATATCGCGCTGCTCAAGCACAAGAGACATGGACACAAACAAAAAAACCCACGGCTATCTAAAAGTAACAACAACAAAAGGCAACTCTTTGCATTTTCCACACACACACATACAGATACAATGTTGCCACACTCGAGTCGAGTCGAGTCGAGTCGCTTGTCCATGTCCAGAATCACGTCCATGTCCAGGAAGCAAAACTCTTTTGCGTATTTGCGTAGGCAAAACTTGGCGCTTGTCTGCTCAACAGAGACCGGACACGAGAGAGAGAAACAGAGAGTGAGAGAGGAGAGAAGAGACTAGAATTAAGTCTCAGCCTGTTGGCTAGTTGGTTTTTCATAATTAATTATTATTTAGCTGGAAAATACGCTTGGCAGATCAAATAAATCACATAAAAGACAGACAAAAAATTGCAAAAGCTTAATTAAAATTAAATTTTTTTAGTAAAAAATATCAATTAGCACAGCTGATTAAGGCAAGCAACGAAGACTTTATACGCTAATTTATTTAGTGTTATTATTAATTAATAAAAGTTAATTTTTGAAAAAAGATATTTTTTGTTTTATAGAAAAATTTCTTAAATGTAAGAAAGAAAATAGAAAAAAAATATTTTCAAGTCAAACTATTAATTATTAAATTTATTGTATAATTTCTAAAGAATTTTTAATAATAAGTAGCTAAAATAAATTGTTTTCCCAAGTTTTTGGCACGCATTTTTATATAGAAATTTTCTCAAAATAGTTCGGAATAGTTTTTTGTGATTTCTAAACCTTTTAAAGGTTTTTCTACCTAACGACAGCATCTTTTACTTATTCTTACAATCTCTCTCTCGCTGTGAAGCAATCATGTGATTGTTGTAATGACATGTTGCAGCAGCACTTGACTTCATTTACATGACTCAAAGGGTGCCCCAAAACAGACATTGTAATCGACCTAAAAACAAAAAAAACAGTATGGTTTGGGCCCAACTGCTACTTAGCCCAATTTCGCATAATGCACATGAACGAACGAACGAACAACGGGCCTGTTCCCTACAGTTGCAACATTCTCAAAAAAATCTCGAACCGTTTCTCTCGCTTTTGTAAATTACAAAAGAGCCAACGGGCAACGTTCGAAAAATTGAGCCGCAGCAATTGTAACACTGTTTTTGTTGTTGCGCTTTGCCTCTTCAACGAAAATCTAAACTAGGCAATAAAAAGGAATCAAAAAAAAAAAAAATAGCAACGGCAAAATTGCTCATGAAATTCCCTCGAGACAAACAGCACGCCAGGCTGCAACTCCCCCCATTCGCTTTGCCTCTCACTCTCTCTCTCTCACTCTCTCTAATTTTTTTTTTGTCTCAGCGTTTAGCTTGAGAGCTATTTGTAGCGTTGAGATTCTTGTGAAAAGTGCAGCAGGCTAGCTGGAAAAACGCTCCCCAGAGTAACATCATTTACAAGCAGATTTTTAAGCAAAGTTTTTCGCTCTAACTACACTGTGAACAATTCTTATTATTTTTAATAATAATGAAAACTTCATTTCATAACTTCAAAAATAAGCAAGGAAAAAGAATTGTTTGAAGATGTTTTTGTTTTGTTTTTTTGATAAAAATGTGTTTCAAAGAATTTATTTTAAGGTTATTTTGAGTTGTTTTATTATTAAATTATTTTTGAAGTATAATTTATTTACTTTCTATTAATAAAATTGGATTTTCACTGTATAAAATCATAATATTCCATGGAATTTATATACAAAAAAAAAAAACCTTCAACATAAATTTATACAATTATTTATGAAGCAACTATTATTTTTGTGCAGTGCACAAATTTTTGGTTCTCAGTGTCAACCCTCCGGACTGACTCAAAACATGTTGAGGGCGTTTAGCAGCAGATATTTTTTATGACCCGCCGCGCTGAGAGGCAGCCACAAGCAGCCAGCGATTGACCCACCACCACCACCCAACAATTGGACACAACAACAAAAACAAAAAAACACCCGCACTATACAATGTAACCCCCCCCTTTGCCTCATCATCCTTTAATGCCAGGCCAGTATGAGCTGCCGTGTGAGATAATTTTATACAATTTATTATCAACGTGCGTCGCGTGCAACACTTGCCACATGGCCACACTCAGCTCATCATCAGGAGCACAGACTATGTTTCGCTTGCTGTTGTTGTTGTTGTTGCGTGTTAAATGTTTTCACGTGGCACACAATCGTATTTCTATCTGGCATACCAAATCTATTCAGTATTCGGTGTTCCCCAACAATCGTTGCGTGCAGTTGTTGTTGTTGCATTAAAAAGCGTTTAATAAGCATTAGATTAAGCACACACACACACACATTTTAGAGTTACGGTACTATTTGATCGAATACTTAAGAGTTGTTCTTTGGTCCGTGGTCCGGGGGGGTTAAGGGTGAAGCCAAGTTATCGCTCACTTAATGTCCGAACTTGTGCGCCAATTTAACGCAATGAGCTTAAAAGTCAGATATGTGGGTTTATTTTCTATGCAGCAGGTTCTTCATGCAACAAGCATAGCTGATTTGCCGGGTTTTATATAAGCTTATCAGCAGCTATGAATTTTTATTTGAAATCTTTCAAGTTAAGGGTAAGAAAACAGATTTTGGAAAAGTGGAAAGAAGTATTAGAATCTTTTTTTTAAAAAATATATTTTTCTGCAAATAAAAAGTTTTTTTTCTTTTTATCAGTCTATTTTACTAAATAATTATTTAATTCTTTTTTGACTATAAACAAGTTAATAAATTTATTTATATTATATTAAAATCTACAGTATTTTTTTTTTTCACTTTCGTCTATGAAAAAGATTATTTTTATCCACTTTGTAATTTTTTAAAATAAAATTGTTTATTTTTTACAATATAATTTCTACATTGAATCTTAAATAATGCTTTAAAATTCAAAAAACTATAAAAGTAAATGATTTGTGTTTTAGGATGGAAATTTTGATATTTAAACTATTTAAAACATAAAAAAAATAATAAATATGTAGTCAAATTTCATAAGAAAGTCTTTACTAATCTGTGATTGATTTTTAAAACGGAAAAGAAGAATTCAAGCCTATTTTTACCATATAATTTTTAAGATTTTTCCAGTCTTAGTCACTCGCATAATTTCAGTTAATTAACATGCGGCATGTGAAGTTGCACATTTTGATTATTAAAGCAACCGCAACAAATGATAGCACAGACTCGAAATAATAATCAACTGTTTGTCAGACGTTCAGACTATATCTTTATCTAACCAACATCAAGTATTATGGCAATATGTGTGTTTGAGCAGCTTTTGAAATTTCTGAAAACCAAAATCTAACCGCAAAAACCACACAAAGGCCTCAAAATCGTTTTGGATTTACGTATTTGTATTTTTTTATTCTGCTTTTATATATTTTCCTTTTATTTTTGTAATTGACCAAGACAAAATGACGGAATGAATCTAAGGCGAACAACGCGCAATCAGTTTTATGATTATTTTGTGCGCTGATTGTGGGACAATTTAATTGCTTTTGCCTAGAAATGAATACAAAAAAAGAACCAGCTTTGTAAACAAATTGTTAATATTGCTTCAAGAAATTCGAGTTGAGTTTTGAACGAAGAAAATATTGTTTATAAGTTTTATATATCACAAATATTACGAGGAAATACTGGCATATGAAACTTCCTGATAAACAAACGATAGGAACTATTTTTTTCTTGGTTTTTGGTTTTTGTTATTCGATCGATTCAAGCTTATTTAATTCTCGAATTTTGATTTATGTATGTGTGTGGGTCTATAAAACGGCATTTAAATCCATTAGTAAATGCGACGCCGCATAAATAATGAAAATAATAATAATAAAAAAAACCACACAGCCTTAATTTTCACTGCTCTAGTTGGCCAAAAATAGCCAGAAAAAGAAGCCAACGCGTGAATACCAAATGACACTAATAAATATTGAGAAAAAGCAACCAAGGATTTTATGAATCGAATGAAAGGGGAGGTGAAAAGACAGACCCATTAGAGACAGACAGAGAAAGAGAAAGAGCGGAAATGGAGTTAAAACCGAGTTTGCCCTTCAATATGCAATATGTTGCAACTTACCCTTGAGCGCGGCAACTTGTGTTAATCCATTAAATCCAGCTAGTAGATGTAGCAGCAGCAACAGCAGCGGCACCAACATGCCACGCACTGGCGACAATCGAGGTGAGTGACGCATCTTGGCGCTGCTCTTTTCTAATTTTAGTTGCAACGCTGCGGCGACATTTTGATTGTCTCTTTTCTGTTGGCGTTTGATGTTGATGTTGCTTTTATTTAGAATTTCTATTTGAATTTTCTTGGCACGCATTTCACATAAATGCATTTTGTCAGATTTTTGTTTTATTGCTTTTTGTTGTTGTTGTTGTTGTTTTTAATTGCTCGAATTCTCACTTATTTTTCACTTATTCTTATCGAATGCACATTTTACACTTTGGCACACTTTTCTCTCGTTGAGATCAAAATATGAATCCTAGGGCATGGCGCCTTAGCCGGAAACCGGAATTCGCGGACAGCCAATGACGTTGCGACGTCGGGTTGTTGTTGTTGCTGTTGCTGTTGCTTACGCACGAAACACAAGTCGCGGCCGACGAAATGCGACCGAATCTGTTTGCCGTGTCTAACATACGAATTCCTTCCGAACGTAAAAGACGAACGTTCAAAAATACGCGCACACGAACCGCTCGCACAACCGTTGCGACCGAGTACCAGCAGCAAATTGAAACCGTCCAGCAACATGTTTAACGTTTACCCTGTTAAGCTACCAACGCTCAAAATCCACACACATACACAAACACACGTACTCAGACAACATCCACAATGCGTGCTCTTCTCGGAAAGGCTATGTTAAATGTTCAGTATGTGCTCTTCTAACTCAAAGCATTTCGCTGTTAAACTTGTTGCATGCTGTGGATGCTAACCGTTGTAGTCGACAGTTGCTTTGTTTACAATTGCCAGGCAGCCGCGTTTCACATTTGTTTTGTTCCATTTGCCGTTTGTTTCAGCTTGAAGCTGGTCAAATGTTGGGCAACATGTTTTGGTATGTTGCGAATGTTTTCAGTCCGCAACATTAGCGGTTTGTTTGGCAAATTAAATTATTATTTATGTTATAATAATGGATTGGGCTATATATATAGTGAATTTTGTTTATTTATGTCTGCTTTTGTCGTGTCTGGCATTGTTTTTATGGCTGTCATAAAACTATTAACACGCTCTAATAAATTTTATTAACTAGATGGCTAATTAATCTTATTTTGGCGTTGATGCCATTGAAAAATTAATATATTAAATTAAATATTGAATCAGTATACAAGAAAATTAATTAACTTAAATCTTTTTAGTTTTACAGTGTTTCTAACTGTTTTAGCTTAGAATTGAAATAACTTTAAGATATCTTAACAACTTCTCTTAACTATATAGTTTATTTGATTTCTTATACATTTACCTAGCTAAGTGCTTTCTTTGTCTAACGATATCTAAGCTCATTTAAGTGTTGATTGTGGGATACTTTCGAGTCTTTTGAAATATTGAATAAAAAAAAAAAATGTTCTTCTTTTGTTCGAATCTAAAGTTGATGTTCGCTCATTGGCAACATGTTGCCTTTCCATCAATTTGTTCTTTTCGTCTATTCAAATCTGGGCTCGGCGCGGCGCCCCACACTCCAAGGACTGGCTGACCATTTGCTATCTAATCTGAATGAGTGCTCCAGCTGTTAGGCCATCCATTTTTAAACTGCAACAACAAGAAATACCATTTTGGGGTCATCTTGTTGTATCCATATCGGGGCAATAGACGACGCCTCGGCGTCCGTTAGATGCCGCTAATGAATTTCGTAAAGTGAATAAAAAATATCAAAATCAATTGAATAGACGACACAGACACACACACACACACACACAAGATATAGTATTAATTTATCAAAATAGAATAGTCCCGAGACGAACAAAAATCGCTGCCTAATTTCCAAACGTTTGTTAAATAATCAATAACTTCAAACTGCCTTGGCTCTCTCCCTCTCGCAGGTAGTAGTTTTTTTTTTTAGCTTGGGAGTGTGAACTCTGTTCATTAATGCAGTTCAGATACAGATACATTTGGTATTGCCAAGTGTAAAATAGAGGTGTGTATCATTTTAAAGAAAAATAAGAGAAGAAAATACAGGGCTAAAAGGCAGCAGTCTAGGCAGGTGTTGCTATCGAACTTCTACTTCTTCGGCTCGGCTCAACAATGTGCATTGTCTTTTCCCAAAAATGAAAAAAAAAGGTCACAGTGCATTCAATGCATGTAGCCCAAAAAACAGGTAGAAAACTAAATATGTTTGAATGCTGTACGCATTCAGGTAAAACATATTTCAAATGTTGATAATTGGCCAATTTACAGCGACTTGAGGAACTCGAATTTGATGTGGCATTGTTGCTGAAGTTCGGCAACGTCGCACAGTTTTTTTTAACACATTATTGACCATATAAAGTTGATGTTATTTATCTTATCGCAAATGTTTTTAATTAAGTTTATTAAAATCCATTTTATTTTGTGATCAATTTTGATATTTTTAGCTTAAAAACTGACTTCAAAGGCACTGTTGCCGTACTTCACTCAACACACAAATCCCAGCAGTTTGGCAACGTTGCCGGATTAACGTATTTTCGGCAAAATATTGCCATGGCTTAAGGCTCCGTTTTGTCGCAGCGAGCCGTTTTAAATGTTTTTTTTTTGTTGTCAGCCGTAACTTGTCATTGTTGCCTGCCTGACTGACTAACTGACTGAATGTCTGTCTGTCATTCTCGTTCTCGCTCCCACTCATTTGATATGTTTTTCGTGTCTGCTGGGGCCCTAAGCCCATGTTAATGACATGTAAGTTGCGTCTCAATTGCGGATTTGCTTAGCTTACTTTGCTCACGATATGAACAAAATGACATTTTGATTGCCCCCAAACAACGTCAAAGTTCAACCCATCGGCGCTAGTAATAAATATATATTTGTTGTATTTGTCAAGGAGTTCGTCATCAACAGCAGCATTTAAACATGACTTTTACTTTCATAATTAATTTATGATGCCAGCCAATTTGCCAATCAAAAACATTGAAATGCCGTTAAAAACAGCTGCGGGCGTTCATCATTTTATTTAACTCGAATGTGTTAGACATTAAATGATTCTTGAAAATGAGTTAAAAGTGAATTAGGTTTTTATAAAGTGTGCTTATTATTTTTGGAATATTTTAAAGCGATCTAAATAGATTCACTAACTTCTTATTAAAAAAGAGTACATAAATAACTTAAACTCGCCTCTTTTGCAACTTATACAATCGACTCCAAGAATCGCCGCCGCATGAAACTGCCTCAAGTGGATAACCCTTGAGTTCCCTGAGAAAAGTGTTTCCGCATTTGCCATAAGCTTTTGCTGGCATTTGGTTTAAATTGTTTGTGGTGTTCAAAAGTCAACAAATTACTTGTACTACGCAATATACAAACAAACATAAACACATACACACACACACAATCGAGATAATTGAAATTAGCGACTGTGACAGCCTGATTGCCTTCGCTGATCTGCCGCAAAAAGAAAAGAAAAACGAAAAAAACCTGAACCTAAACCCAAACCAAGACTCAAGACTCAATGCTGGCCGCCCACTCGAATATATATGTATACCCAAAAGCCAAACCCAAATTGAGTGGGTTTTGCTTGTTGGACGGACGAGTAAGGCACATGAGGATAAGAGGCAAGTAGCAGGAGAACTTCAAAGTCTGTGCGTAGAGAAGAAGTAGAAGAAGAGCGCATGCTCATCTAACTCCACAGTTGTGTGTTGAGATTGTAGTATAATGTGTGTTTGTGTAGAGGGGATATGATAATGAGCAGGAAATGAGAGTTGAGTGTGAAATTTATGTACACAGGAGTGTTTTTTTTTTTCGACTTATTCAACGTCTTGTTTGTCGTCTATGGACGAAGCAAGGAAGGCAACCCCTTTCGACTTTTGGCCGAAACATGACTGATGGCCATAATTAAAATTTTGGTTGTGCTTGTCTATCTGTGCGTTTGATAATGAATTATTCGTAAATTATGTACTCCACGCATAACCAAACGAATCGTGTTTTGATTGTGTAAGACAAGCAATATTTTGTTTGAGAAGTTTGAAATTTGGTTAACTTTCGAGCATAATTCACTCAAATCGATAAGGAACAAGAATGAATGTACAAATGAATTAATAAAATAAATCATAAATAAAAGCATAAATTTTTGTCTGAAAATATAATAAATTATTTTGTGTAATTTAAATAAATTTAATTGGAATGTATAATAAAATAAAGAGAAAGTTAAAAATTAAATTAATATATTAAGAATTTATTAACCATTTATATTGAATTTTTTCTCAAATGTTTACTGAAAAATGAATTTTTTATAGTTTATTTTTTTTCATGAATCTAGTATTATTATTTTTTGATTATAATTTTTCATTATTAGAAATCAAGCTGAGCTGCATCTGTTTTTCTTTTTATAAAGCTGTTTCTATGTTTTTTTTTTTTCGAATGACTCATTCGTTCTGCGTATTTGCTTTGAGTGTTGTAATAAAATATTCAATAAACAATTTATGTGCTTTAAACAATTATCAAAAGTATATATATAGTATTTGTTGTGAAAATTGAGTTGTGTGCATTGAAATTCGATGCGAGACAAATTAAAAATGCCTGCTGCGCAATTGACAAACATGAAAAATGTTTAAACAAAAAACAAACAAATAAATAAATGAGAAGAATTAACATTTCGTAATCCAAATGTCACACAATTGAAATATGTAATTAATTATACAGCACATACAGCCATTAAGTATCTATGTACATACAAAATAAATATGTTTGTGTATATTTATCTAGATACATATTTGGATATGGGCTGCATTTATGCCGCCTGCTGTTTATTTGGTGCTACCAGAAATTAAGAAAAACGGAAAAAACACAACTCCACAAAACTTCGGATACAAATCTACAAAACTATTTGCCACTATGGACAAAAGGGGCGAGTGGGCGGTGCAGCAGGGGGAGATACAGCTGTGCAGCTCCATAAATGTTTGGCGGTCTTTTGTTTTGTTGTTGTTGTTGTTGTTGCTCATATTTCGTTTTTAATGTATCCACTCTATGTGATTATCTTGATTTCGTAACATTTTGAGCTTTGAGTTTTTTTTTTTTTTGAAAAGAAAAAAAAAACACCCACACGCACATTGAATTAATTGTATGAATGAATTTGAATCGCGATGCGTTATCAAATGCGCCGTCGGTGGTCGTTGACTACCGAAAAAAAAATATACATTAATTAAATGCCATAAGGCACAAACAAACAAACAAACAAACATACAGATATATTGATAAATACTTATCAAGCGTATTCAATTAAATCAAGTGCAACAAATTAATGAAACAATTTTTCAATATTTGTTTACAACATATGACCATTAATAATGAATCTATGCGAAGAGTGTGATTTAACAATAAACAGCTAATAAATTTAAAATTGTGAGTGGTAAAAAAAAATCATGAATAAATATTTATTTTTAAATAAAAAAAATGAAAGAAATATTTTTTTTTTGATAAAAAGTGAGAAAAATATATGAAAATTAATGGCAGGGCATATTCTAGTCGATGCGTATGTACTTGACCCAATGTAAATATCAATATTGAATTATGCAACATAATATGTTTATTGGAAAAACTAAAGAATAAACAAACATGATTTTTGCTGAACTTTTTTTTATGATTATTTATTTAAGCTGCATTTTTATTTGCGCACATTTAAAATTTAATTGACTTTTAATTTCATTAGTTTTTATTTGCTCTAACTTAATGCGATTGGCATTTAATTTTTTATATATGCGGCATGACATTTTATATTTAGTGCTTTAAAGCGCTTTAACCAAGTGTGTAATAATTTTGTTGTAATCGAGAAACATTTGTTTAAGCCTGCAGCTAGCTACTAATATATATAGAAATCGATCAGGAACAGTTCATTGCATTAAATGCATTTCGTAGAATGATAATCACTTAATAGCCCCCCTACCTCACCCTGCCTGAAGACGAAGCGTAGCCAACAACGATTTAACAACCATCTATCATTAAATAATTTGTTAAATTTGTAACTAAAAGCGCCAAGCAGCCACAAATTATTGTTTGGCCCTTCAGGCAGCACGGTCTAAACATGGTCGGGTTTCTTGTGAGGGAGGGGAATAAGGGTCCGAGTACGAGTCTCTCTGGGCTTAGGTTATATGAATATACGAATGTGAGAGACTGAAGCGTTTTTTAATTAGTTGTGCGCAGTCGATAAAAAAATAAGCGCTGAAAACTGAAGCGAACGAACCGAACCGCAGCGAAACAAAAACAGAAAAACAGAGAAAAAGAAACAACAGAAAAAAGGAAAAAAAACAGAAAAAGAATTATGAACTGGCAAAAAGATTCGCACGCAACAAAAGATTCACATCCACAAACACAAACACACACAGATCGGCTTTATTCTTGGCTTTTTCTTTGGCTTTGGCATCGGTTTTGATAGCCTGTACGTGATCGGTTCATAAAACTAAAAGCAACCATAAACTGATAATTTGAGAATTTATAAATTTTTCAAAACGCAGACGACGCCGTTCAACCGGGCGCGCATTATGGAACTTTGGAGTTCGATTCGATTCCGAACCCAAAACCAAAAACTCAAACTCAATCCTGATCGAACTTGCGATCGAATTGGCAGACGACAGGAAGCGATATGATGTTGTTTCATAATGATGATGATGATTATTGGCTCGAGGGAGTCAATTAGACAGACAGACTGACTGTCAGACTGGCTTGTCAGCGACTTCCAAGAAGGCATGAGGCATGCTTCATGAAAAAAACTTAGCAGCGTTCAGGCGTAACAAGAAACAAAACACAATATTATTATGGCGATAATGTCAAGGATCAAGTTAAAGTTAAAGCAATGACACGAGCTATAAGTTTTAAGTAGCTTTAAACTTAAGTTTCAAAGATGAGCTTTAAACTTTAGTTTTAAAAATGAGCTTTAAACTTTAGTTTTAAAGATGAGCTTTAAACTTTAGTTGTAAAGATGAGCTTTAAACTTAAGTTTCAAAAATGAGCTTAAAGCTATGTTTTTTTTTAACCTTCGTTGTTTTAAGAGTTTTACAAAAGGCTTCGGGGTTATTTGATTAAAGTTCATTAAAGATTTTTTGCTTATGATTAATTCAAGATTTTATTAAATTATTTTTTTATTTTTTACTAAAGTTTTTTACATATTTTGCTTACCTTTTAATCAACTTTGAATGCATCCTAACATTTAACTTAAACTTCGACTAGCTTTCAAAATCTCCTTGACTGATGAGTCTATCTTTTGCATCAAAAATCAAGGTATAGATCACTTTCAACTCATGTCATTATTGTTGTAGTTCAAATAAAAACTGTCTAGAAACTGTTCTTGAAGCCAATGAAAGAAATGCTTTTGAAATCTTGAGCCCGCACGATTGCTGTGAATGTTAAATGTTAATGTGCATTTTTTTTAAAGACGATTCTTCTTAATATTTTTCTTATTTTTTTTACGGGCATTTAAACATTTTATTTGAAATTGCCTAGCAAAGGGCCCCTGCAACGTACTCTAATACCTGCTACTGCCGCCGCCGCGGCCGGGTCGTTAAGTTGCCACATCTTTTGGGCACTTATTTTTGGTTTTACGATCGTTGGACTAATTAAAATATTAAGCAGAATTCGCATGGCTAACAAATAAAATTCGTGTTAATTTTTTATTGGTGCGCGGCTCTGCGGCCTGCAATTTGCAATAATTAAGCATTAAGTTCGCTGCGGTCATAAATTGCACCGTCTTAACACACACACAACAACAACAAACACACACAAACACACACACACACTGAAAGACTTTACGCATTTGTTTTGGTTGCCTGATAAGACAGGGTTGCAATGGGGATTAATGGGTATATATAGTATTATATATTAATAGGACGTTATCGGGGGGCGGGTCAAGAGCTCTGGCGACCCTTGAAGACAATCAAAAAACAAAAAAAATATTGAAAAATCGTCGTGCCAGGCGTCTCAAATCACAGCCAATGAATGAAACGAATGCGAGTGTGCTGAATGAAGTGGGTACAGTGAGCACCAAGTACCCAAAACATCCAACAATCAATTGGGTATGGCGGCAAACGAAAATGGTAACAAGACCTTTAACAACAAAAAAAACAAACACTCGAACATCCTATATTTTTTTGAAAAACTGTGACAATCTTGTTGTTGTTGTTGTTGTTGTTGCATTGTCAATCGGCATACGAGGGTTGCCCTGACAGAGGCGTCGATAAAGCCACAGGGGGTCATAAATTCTTGAGCTTCTTGCGTTTTTGTCTGTCTGTCTGTGCCTTTGTGCCACTGCGAGAGATATCAATGAAAAGGCCGACAACGAATAATGTCGCCATCGCTTCTCTTTGCCACATTGTCTCCCCTTAAAGTTATCGCCAAAAGAAAAAAAAGCAACAACAACAACATAATAATAATAACAATAACAACACTAAGCAAGGAATTTATCTGTTAACTTTTTGTTATGTTTTTTTGTATATTTTTCAGGCTCTGCAACATTTTGAATGCATTATTTACTTTTGTTGTTGTTGTTTATTTTTTAATTTTCAAGCAGGCATGTGTCATGTTTTTTTGTGCCGAATAAAATTATCGGGAAATTTGTTTGATTACAGGGTATTTTTTTTAATGCTTTTGACTAATTGTGTGGGTCTTTCAAGATTCTGAAATAAATAATAAAAATATAAGTTTTAAATAAATATTTAGGCCAATAAAAATTTTGTAGAAATAAATCTTACGTATCTTAATACTCAAACAAATATTTTAAATACATTTTTATTAAAACTAATATTATTTCTTTTATTTATCCAATTTTTTCATCTAATATTTTAAGACTAAAAAATGTTAAACTACTTTATAGGGATTACCTTTGAATTGTAGGGTATCAATAAGTCAATCACTTATATTATTTTTTTCAAAAGGGTTTTTTTCTTCTGGTTGTTGTTGTTGCCTGCTATCGCATACGATTTAGTGTCTTCTTTTGCTGCTTATCTGCGGTTTGCTTTCTTTCACCCAACAGCAAGCCACAAACTGGCAACTCTTTACCACAAATGCCGTTTAAAAGAGGGAAAAGGAGGGTAGGGTGGTGGGGGGGATGGGTGCAGGGTCTTAGCTGGACATGCCACAACACTTGGGCGCATGTGTCATCGGCGTTAAGTGCTACGGCAAAGAGTTAATCTCGTCGATAATTATAATTTATGGCTCGTTGTGTGTTCACCTTACTCAAAAAAACAAAATATATTATTATAATATATACAAGTACAACATCGAAGTATGCATTATAAAGCAACTTGAATTCATATTCAATGTCTCTCTCTATCTCTTTTTTTCTGTGCTTCATCATAATCACAGTTTTTAATTGGGGGCTTGGGTCGACAACAAAAAAAAACATCGCATTTTAAGTTTGCTTTGGTTTATTTTTCCCGGTTTGCTGTTCAGAATGTCAATCGGACAATATTTATGATTCAGATTGCTCATTGTAATTGATCATTGTCTGAACGATCATAAACTATAAAAACGAATGCGATGTTGTTGTTGTATTAAGCCCAATTATGTCAATCAGAGCCACTGGCTACCGTTTTCACTTTCACCTACTTAGATAGGCGTATATACATATATATACATATATGCTACGATATCTGTATCGTAATTTATCACATTGATAAGCCAAAATGTTGCGACGTCAAAAGCGGCTTTCGGTTTAACCTACTATAACTCACACCATATACCAAAAAACACTATAAAAAAAAAATAACACTGGTAGCCAGGCAAGCTGCACTCTAGATAAGTTCAAGTAGCAGGCACTATGAATTCCAGTTTTGAAAATAATCACAACGCGCTCTTTAATCTTTGCCATATTAACTTAATTTGTGCGATAAATCCTTGAGTCGAAAACTTTACTTGAGAGAAAAGACTTAAGGATACCCTGTTAGTTGAAAGAAAATAAAAATGTAAAAATAATTTGTATGCAGAATAAATAAGTTTAAGGTTTAAATAAATTGCTGCAAGAAAAATGCTAAGTATTTAAATAAGGTCATTGTTCATACATTATTTAATCACATATAATATTTTCCGGAATAAAATCGGACTTAAAAGTTCGTTAAATAAATAAAATATTAAAAATAATATTCAAAATATTCAAACTAAGTTTCCTCTTGATATCTTGATATCTACAGGCATTAATCACATCGCTAATGTATATACCCCTTTTATAGTCCTTAAGGAGTATCCTTAATGAATGCAACAAACTTGTCTGCCACCATTTTCATTCAGCACCAATCATAATTCATCAGTCAAGTCAGAGACGGCAAGACTAGGCGAAATGTTTCTATTTACAGTGCCACATCAACAAAGTACTTCCAGCGCGTTGCCTCTGCTACTCCTTCTTGCCCCATCCCCCCCCCCCTACGTTTTTAAGAAAACAAATCAACGCTGCTTGAAGCACTTAATCATGCGAAGGCTGCGCAGATTAACTCATTACTTAACACTCTTCACATTTATATATATATCTGTCTCTGTCTCTGTCTATTTGAGGATCTTGCCTCGGATGCTGCAGATAATTGTGTGGCCACAGTTAAAAATCTCTAGACTCAACAACAACACCCCCTTCCCTCCCCCCCAACAACAACACCAACTTATGCGCGGGGGCGTGCCATCGATTTGGCGGCGAACAGAAAAAAAAAAAAAGCAACAAAAATGTTTCTCAAAATGTTTCAAAATTGATGCGCACCTTCGGCCCCCTCCTGGTTTCTTGCCCTCCCGCGCTCTACCCACAGTGACAGAGCGACACGAGTGTGGCCACAGCCCCTTGCACCTTACACCCCCCCGTACGCACCTACAAACGCTTAATGACTCGGCGACGTTTGTAGCTTTTTGGTTGGCGCATTAACATTCCACAGTTGTTGTTGGGGGTGTTGCACAAACACAGCAGCTTAAGTGGAGTCATTTTAATGGCAGCTACTTTGCCTAAGTTGTTGTTATTGTTATTGTTGTTGTTGTTGGATTTATTTGAGTTCGTTTTAGTTAATCCACTCTGCGGTTGTCCCCAAGGAATACAAGATTCCAGATCACTTAAGTACATTTTCTGAAGAATAGTTTTGAGTGAATATTAATGTTTTTATAATCTTGAAAGGAGTGTGAAAAACAGCAACAGAAAGTAAAAATTCGTCATAAAATCTTCCCACATTTTATTCTTTGAAGGAAAATGTTTCAAACTAAAATCAAAATTCAAATAGAAAAATGTTTCTTAGATATAGTTCTTATAAAAAATTAACTTTATTTGCTTTTAGTTTCATTTCACACATTCAAATCAAAGTGTTTGTGTCTCCACAATAAAATTTATGACATTGCTGAACGAATTTACAGCAATAATTAAATAAAAGATACGCACACACACACACACATAAAATAATAGAAAATGTATCTGTTTTTGACAGACGTCAAATGTCGAAATGCGTACCAAAAATCAACTGACAGACACAGAGAGACAAATCGATGGGAAAAGTCGAGTGGGCATCGATTTCGTTATACTACATATTTATACTATAGATTTAAGCACCCTTTTTGTAATTTCTATGGTCTTTTCGAGCATACCCATAACCAATTATTATTACCAACACATCGTTTTTGCACATTTTGCAGATTTTGTTAAATCGGAAATGCAGAAGAAGAAGCAGAAGCAAATGCAACCCTCGCCGAAGGGTCTCTCTCTCTACCATTTTGTGTAATTATAGACATTTTCGCAACTATTGTGTTGTCCAACATTGAAATGATTCTTTACCTGAGCCAAGCGAAAAACTTATTTTGAATTGCCAGCAAAATATTGTTAAATATATATTTCAATAAAAGAACGAATCTTTGTTAAAGTTAAGACAAATTAGTTTACTTTAAGCCCAATTGCCATTAAAGTTGAACACAGAACCCAGATAGCCCATCATTTATAATCCTTTAATAGCCGTGTCTATAAGGCATACAAAAAAAAAAAAACTAACAATGCAGCTGATAAATTTTTGTTCGTTTTTGGCCCATTGTTGCACTTTAAAGCACTTCAGGTTTTCTTGCTGTTGCAACTAGAAATGCGCACAGCATTTTTTTTTTGTATTTTTTTTATAGTCAAGAATGTGCGGGCTGTGCCAAATTGACATTTGAATTTCTATTTTTTTCGTGGCAAAACTAAAAGCGATTTAAGCCTATTTTTATGTGTGCATCATTAAATGTAATTGACAGAGATTTAGTTGCAGTGTATAGATGGGAAAGGCGTGTTAAGGCACGTTTAATGCTTATAGGAAATGAAAGAAAGAAACCGTTTTTTTTTTTGCTGAATATTAAACAGTTTTTTAGTTGAAAAAAGTTGTTATTTGATTTGCCATCAATATAAAAATTGGTAGGAAGTCGGAAAAGTGTCTGGACAGGCGAAGAAAGCATTGCATATATGATTAATTGCCAAGATACTTTTCTCTCTCTCGCTTCTTCTTAGTTTTGTGACAGCAGCAGCAACATCTTTCTCTCCCCCCCCCCCCCCTTGTTTTACCCAAAAATAAACATCAAAGCAAACAAAAGGCCGCTGAAAAAATATGAAGTGCAAACTGTTGCGACGTCGACGTCGGTTGGGGAGCGAGGGATAAGGTGCATGCAACATGCTAAGAAAAATAAGAAGAAGAAGAAGAAGAAGACAAGACAAGACACACAGAGAGCAAGTCAGATGGAAATCTTGGCGACAGTTGAAAAGTTGAACAAATGTTGTTGTTGTAGATGGATGGTGGAGGGGCAAGTAACAGTTTTGGGTCTCTCTCTCTCTCTGTCTCTGTCTCTGTCGCCTGTCGTCACTGACAGCCGCCGCCGAGACATTTTCGCTTCGAATACAACTCGGCTGCTGCTGCCAAATTCCAATGTGTGATGGCAGCATGCAAATTGCATTTTGTGGCAGCAAACGAATGACGTACGGAGAGGGGGGAGGGACGGTGCCGGTGAAGGCAGTGGCTAAGGGCTAAGAGGGGTTTTACGCACAAATCGAGTTGTCGTAAAATTAGCACTTAATGCTTTAATTAATTACGTCGACGTGCGTTGGGCAAACAGTAAAATGTTGTTGTTGTTGCCTTCGTCCGTTTAATGCATTTCGCATTTATTTATGGCCATTGCGATGCACGTAACTCAACTCCAACATTTTGGTTGTCTCAACGAAAAAAAAAATACCAAAACTGAAATAAAATTCATTGGCATTCCTTGGACACGTTTCACACTTTCACAACAGCTACGTGCGTGCCAGCTGAATCCTTGTGTTGCATTTGGCATTTTATGAATGAGTCGTTGTCTCCTTCTGCCTGTGCAACAACACTATAAAAAAATAGGTGTGTCTTGGCCAGCATCTAAGCTTATCTAATCAATGAATTGGTTGCAGTTTAGCTGAAATTGCAGCGTTCTCAATTTGATGGCTAAAACAGAGCTCGGAGTTTTTAGTGTTGCGTCGAGTACAGTTAAATTGCATTATTGATTTATGTGCAAACAACACACACAAAGAGGTAGAAACGATGATCCATATCCGGCCAAGTCCGAAAAAGATGCAGTTAAAGTTGAAGATTTGATTGAAAGGCGACTGAAAGGCAATAAAAATAAGCAAAATAAAGCTATAGATGCATATTGTTATACAGTAACAGATTCCTATACTTTAACTTATTTAGTTAAATACAGTTGCAGTCACATTTACAGAACTGATTTGTTATTGTTTTGGTTTAGCCTCCAGCTACTTGATTTGTCTCCAATTCACTGTCAAAGTCAAAGGCCATTGCACAGTCATCTCGATAGATATCGCTATATCGTCGCGATTGTCACATGATTAATTAAACAAACAATGCGCATCAGTAGACGCAACAATAGCCAACACCTACAATGTGCCACGCCTCGCATAATTGATTGAATGAATGCATTAATAATTGTTATATATTCAGCTCGTCTCTGTGAGTGTTTTTCCTCTTCTTCTTTTTCATCTTATCGGGCTAAGACGACATTAACAATGTTGTTTTCGTTGTTATTGTTGTGTCTGGGTATTTTGGTTTTGTGATTCATTTGAGTTATACAAAATTTATCTGGCCTGGATTAGCCGCCGCCGTCCAGACAAACCCGCACCCACAATATCCTTTAACGAACACTTGACTCATTAGGCAAGGCATTGATACGCCAAAGCCACATCATCATTAACATCGCGATGATGATGATGATGATGATTGTCGTTGTCATCGTTTGGATGTTGCCGGCAAGCATCTTCTGGTTTTGCTGCTGGTTGCATGATTTGCATTAATTTGGCAAATGCTGTCGATAAACGCGAACGCGTCCGATAAGCGCTGACATTCACAGCCCGATCCGATCCGAATCCAATCCGATCCGATCCGAAACCGAAACCGAACCGTTGGCCATTAATTAGCCCACGCCATGACACGGCGCATAATAAATTACCAATTCATTTTTGGGGGCTTTAGCTGCTGTCCGATTTGGCGCTTTCGCTGTGGCCACACAAAAAGCTTTCCATAACACCAACAAGTAAACCAAAACTCGAACTTGGTTAAGTCTGAAAACTGTTTTTGCCATTTTAACAAACTAAACTGATTTTAAAAATTTAATTCTTTTTTTTTAATATTCGTTTATATTAATTATGGCTTTTTTTACAAACTTTCCCAACGACATGGCAATGTCCAAATACATTTAAAACACTCTAAAATCGTTTTTAAAAAGTCATCAATTCATTTTCAAACACCTAACATTTAGTTTATTCGTCGCTTTAGACATTTTGTTTTTCACACATTTTTAAAAAAAAGAAAATAAAAGAAAAACTGTCACAATTTCTTAAGAAAAATGTTAGTTGATGTTAAGTCAATTGATCGCTACATCATTGACAGACTTATGTAAAAACGAAAAACAACAACAACAACAACATGGGCACCACAGTGCGCCTATGCAAATGAGAACAAAACGCACACAAAAACACCAAGCGAAAAAAAAACGTCCAAAATTTAATTAATGCGCCGGCAATTAAACATGCATCATTTACAGTCTCCGTTGTGGCATCGGCAACGCCATCAGCGGAGGCGGCAACATCGACACATGCGGCATCCACAGATCTGTCAACACTTTTAGGGGACAAACGGCAAAGAGCCCAAAAGCTCAGTCAAACTTCACAGCCTCTTCTTGTGACATTGTCCAACAACAACGAATGCCATCATTTGTCAATATTAAGTTTAATTAGCAAAATTTTCGATTCTCATTGCTCTCAAACTTGATAAAATAAACGTATACATATATATATATATATACTATATAGTACAATTTGTTCTTACTTATAGAAGGGAGCACAATTTGTTGGTGCAGACAGCGCCCAATTTCCGTATTATTATTATTATCATTGTGGGCGTCGGCAAAAGATCGTTTATTTTCATTTCGTTTCGGCGAGCAACGAAATTTGTTCGTTAACTTCACAGATTTATGTAGATACAACAAAAAAAACAAGAACATAATAAAAAGTTCATTAAAATATTCTTTCGAATGTACTTAAAAAGTATTTTCATTTCTTTATTTGATTAAAAACAACTTTTCGTTATAAACAAACAATTTATCAAATTAACTATCAAATCTATCGAAAAGTTGCACTAAAAAACCACTCAGAAACTTGATAAAAAAAAATTATGATCGATTGCACAACGAAAAATGCAGCGTAACGCATACGCCCCATTAACCCTTTCAACAAAATGCATAAATTTCAGTTTTCATCATGTCCGTCGAAAACATCTTAAAAACGGAAACAGAAACAGAACACAGACAAATTGAAGTCTCTTTTTCTTTTTTTGAAGAGTAACTGCCTATGGAATACTCTGCCTTCAAAAAACTTTTCAATCAATCATTTAGAAAACGGTAATAAATATTTGAAATTATTTTAAAACTTATTTATACAATCTGTAATCTACTTTGATAAACAGATAAATCGAACATATAGTTTAGAAAAAAATAGGAGTGGAACCAAGGCAACCTTCAAAACATAAAAATCTCTTAGTTTAATATAGAACAACCCCTTTAACTAACCCCCGCTCAAAAATCCACGAGGTCTTTTAAAAAACAAAAAGAAAGCCACTTGCAATTGACACTCAAATGCATTTTTAATTGTTGCTTTTAATATTTTGCCAAATTATCACATAATTTTTGTTTTTCTACTTCAAAGGGCCCGGGCCGGGCCGTGCGTGCCCCTTTTGCTAATGTGTTGATTTTGGGGCGATCTGCGTCGCATAAATCATACAAAAAACACCCAAAATGCAGTTGTAAGCAAAACAGAAAGCAAAAACACTCGAAAGAGAGTGAGAGTAGAGGTGGTGAGGGGTAGATGTGTGTGCGTGGCGCACTCGAAGCCATTGCGGATCATAGAAAAATACGAAAATTTTGAAATGTGAAAGAAAAATATTATGATTTTTTTATACTCGACAAATGCTGCCAAGTGGGTGGCAACTGAATTAATTTGCCGGCTTCTTCAGCTGCACTGCCACTGTTCCCCTCGTTAGCTCTCTCCACCCCTCTCTCACTCTTTATCATATAGTTTTTGGGTTTTTATGTTTAAGTACTTTTCGAAATTGCTGCTTGCTGTTGTGTAATCTTAAGTAGTGCGCCGTGCACTCAGCACACACACAAACACAATCACACACACACACACTTACACACACTCGCAGACAGCTCCTCATGTTGACATATTAATGCAATTAGTTTAGGGCGCAACTTCGTGCTAATTTTATAGTCCTGCTCTTTGCCATATTTACATTATTCATATTTGTAACGCGCCCATCTATCCCCATCTATCTTTTCATCTGCAATCATCCGCGACGAGTGGTTCGAGGGGGGAGGGCGGTTAGAAGAAGTGCAGCTGCAGCTGTTTGCACGCCCAAAATTTATTTATGAGCCACGCTCCAAAATTTTTATGCCTCAAAATTGACATCGTTAATGAAAACAAAATATTAAAAGCAAACAAGAAAAGCTTGAGATTTGTGATTCTGAGTTGATTTTCGTTTTGAAATGTTGTTAAATTTCATGAACAATTTGTTGAGACATTTTATTTTTAATAGCCTAATGAAAATTATATTGTTCCAAATCAGAGTCAGTCCAAACCAAACTGAAGAATATTTTTTAAAAATATTTGAACTAAGTTTTTTAATAGATTTTAACACACATAATTTTTTTTTTGAAACCATTTCGACTTGTTACTCTTTTGTATACAATTTTCTCTACTTTCGATTGAACTGCTCGTTGACAAATATTTTGCTAAAGTCTAATTTTACCACCCCCCAGCATATCCGATCTCTTCTCTGTTAACTAAATGTGACCAATTCCATGAAGTGAAAAAAAGAAAAAACAAAAAAAAAATGTCGCATTTTTTTTTTTTTTACCATTGTTTATCCCAACACAATTCGCTCGCTGCAATTATCCTGCACAGTTTGTTATTTTTTGATTATGTATCCCGCTCCCTTTTTCACCTTGACAGCCGCCGTGCCAAAACCAAATTACATGGCAACAACAATGGGCTGTACCAAGTTTAACTATAATTTATGGGAGCAGCACATAAAAAAACAGATAAAGAGCGAAAGAGAGAAAGAGAGAGAAAACTACAAAACGGTACTGGTGCTGCTGCCAGCCCATTTCCGTTGCGCAGAAGGCTAATCAACAAGAATTTCTAACCCCTCAATGAATGGGCATAAAAAAAAGAGAAGTACAAACCACCCGGTGCGAGACTCTTCAATCATTCCAATTTCAATTTCATCTCGTGCTGGGCCGCCGGCTTGTAATCCCAGCTGTAAATATGCCGCTGATCCCGCACCGATCTTAAATCATGTTTCCGTATTTATGTTGTCACAAAAGATTTGCGTGTTGCAGTTCTGAATGAATTCTGCAACGGCAACTGTAGCCGCCGATTTGAAAGAAGAAGTGTCACTAAGCTGGCTTAAGAGCAACACGAGTCGCTGTTTTTTTTTTTCTTTCTTAGTACAAAAGCAAATCTTTATGCCCTTGGCCATTGCCGGTTCTCAAGGGTTGATAACGCGCGTGCGAGTTTGCGTCATTTTTATTTTTTTTATCCCTTAGCCCTTGTTGTTGATCCATCGATCATCTATTTTAATTAGCAACAGCGTGTCGATTGCATTCACACACACCGAACACACAAACTATCAATTTCACTTGGACACCCTTTGCACATAAAATGTGCTATGTATTTACATATAGCCAAATGACATGTGACGAATCTGAAGTGCAATTTCAGGACTCATACTCAAACTCATACTCTCAAGGGCTAGTAGGCGTGGCCGCATACACTTGGAGACAGTGAAAAACACTTAGGCTATGGATATGGATATGGAGGTTTTGTGTGTATCATTCATCGACTTGTGCTTGTTCTTGTTGTTTTCCCCCTTCGTTCTGGCAAGCGACAGCTGTGAACTGCATTTGATAAATGCCAAACCCAATGGAACGATTATCGAGGCACACTCTCAAACTCAATCTCAATACAAAAGAGACACGGGCTTGTACTACACAGGAAGCGGCTGTTAACAACTCTTTCAAAGAATGTATACACTTGCTGTAGAGTTTATCGATTTTCTGAAGGGTTTTGTTTTAGATAAATATTTTCAAATTAGTTTTTCTTTTAATACAATAATAAATACATTAAAAAGGTTCGGCAAATAATTTTATTTTAAGTTTATATTTTATAAGAGTATCGAAATGTCGCTATTCCTCACTCCTTAGCTTACTTTTAGGTAACTTCATTTGATGATTCATCGTTGAGCACTTTTTTTTTTTTTTTTGGATTATTGTTAATTCATAGTTTTGTTGTAGTACTACAATAAAAAGGTGTTCCAAGGATTAGCCTTTCATATAATATATCTTCATGTTTTTTAACGATGATTTTTCAAGTTTTGATGATGAGCCCTGATTTATTGTTGAGAAGTAAGTAATTATTGATTGTATTGTTAACTGAACTCAATGCACTTCGAATGGGTTTTCAATTAATTCTTATTATTATATGGAATCATGCGGTTTTTGTTGCTTTCATCTGTGTGTGTGGGTAACCAAATATTGTTTTGTTTAGCCGCCATATCTATAGAATATTCCCAGCACCTCACTACCCTGGCTCATCGCACTCATATCTTGTCTCCTGCTGTTATATTCCTGTTGCTGCAGGAGTTTGCTGTTGCTGCTGCTGTTATTGCATTTTGTAAAGTAAACATGCCAAGTGCCACTGTCGGCCCATTGCCACCCACAAATTACACACACACACACACACATATACATATACAGCTGCACCATATGCAAATATTTACATTGCGTTGATGAGGCTGATGAACAGGATGCTGTCCATTGATGAAGCCACTCGCCGCCGCACGCAAAGGGAGGCAAAAACGAACGCAAAAAGTGCTGCACAAATAATGTCATACGGCTGCCTCATTTGCTTTGCCAACTCGTCGCCCACACCCCAAAAACCCACCCATCCATCAGCTTGAAAAAAGTAACGCCTACCCACCCTTTGGGCAACCCCTTCGGCAACCTGCTGACTGCGTTTTTTTAAAATACCCTTTAAGTAAATAAATGCAAGCGGGTTACTTGATGTTATTTAAAGTGTGGGGATTTATGCCTTAGTCTTTAAACTTAAGAACTGCTTAAACTGAATTTTTGATCCATATAGAAAGGAACTTAGGGATATAATATCTAAATTTGATAACTTTTCTATGGCTTAAATCTAAGCTATGATTTTTCTGATTTTTAATGATTTAATCGTAATATTTAAACAAGGGAAAACTTACTTATATAGAAATACATTCTCTCTTCACACCTTGAAAGTCTTCATCCATTTACAGGGTAACTTCTAGTTCGTCAAGCTTAACTTATTCAACTTCAACTTGTGTTTTTTTCTAGCTGCCGCTTTGCAGTTTCTCAAACTGCTGTTAGCATAAATTTCAAAATTAAAATCGCAACTGCGACATATGCGCTTGGGACACAAAATAATAGTGGGGGTATGGCATACAGGGGTTGTTGTTGTTGTTTTGTGGGGGGTTGGGGGATGCGCACTCTCTCTTAAAAAGCAATTATTTCAAGCAAAAGATGCAGCGCCAGGGGTATTCCCGAGCCTTTAGAGTGTGTGTGTGTGTGTGTTTGTGTGAGTGTGTCTCTTTGTCCAGATCCTTGTTGCAGCTGTCACTTCACTTTGACATTTCGCTAGCCTTTTTCTCAGTTTCTCTCTCTCTCTCTTTATCGAATACACTTTCTCTATCGTCATTGAACAACAACAATTCGTGTTTACATGCGCAATAATTATAAAATTTACGTTTACGTTTGTAATTGTTAAATAAATCAATGTCACACAGCATTGTTCTCTCCGTTGCATCAAAAAAGAGGGTTGAGAGCGTGCTGTTGAAGGTTTTTTGTTTCGATTTAATTGCTTGTTAAAGGCGAATTGTGCAGCCATTGCACGTTGAGTTAATGATCCAGGAATGTGCTGACTTGCAATCGCCCGTTAAGTGTAATGCACATTGGCTGGGGCAGGGTTATGTGAGAGGGAAGGGGGTTTTTCAAGTGTTCTCCTGCAGTTGGCATTTGGCATTGCTTGGCTTGAAATTTTCGATTTCTGCTGCAGTTTTAGTTCAAGCAAAACTTCCAAATTGAAATGCAGCACTTAAAATCTTTGCTTAATCGGTTTGGTTAAGGGTTGGGGGCGTGGGGGGTTTTTTCTATTGCAAGGAGTTCATTTGTTGTCTGGACAACAACATTGACAGAGCTTGAGGCTAGATAAGGAAATGCATTGTGTAATTTTTGGGCTTTTCATTTCAATGCTCTTCTTTTGAGCTGAGGCAAAGAGCGTTTGTTGAGGCTTTTGGGTTGTAAAAATCTCCATGAAATTATTTGATAGAAAATATTTATTAAATATTTATTGCACAAGCATATGTTCTTGAACAAATACACAAACTATTGAGTTATTTGATTTAGTTTTAAATTTTATTTAATTATTTTTATCATAAGAAACAATCAAAACCACTTCAAACCTTATCTTTGAATAGAGCATCATTACATTGTTATACCCTCAAACATATTTCCCAATTCATTTGTTGCATAGACAAACATGTAGTCAAATACACACACACACACACACACACACTAACACACATACAACACACAATCAATTTGATGTCAAATTTTTTGGGACCACAACAATAGAAATGCAGCTTCATTAAATATGAAATTCTAACTAAAAGCAATTGCAGATTGCACTCAAAGGAGTTGAGGAATGGGCACAGATTTGAGTTGGAGTTGGTGAGTGTGCGAAAGAGAGAGAGAGACAGAGAATGAAAGATTGAGACTGTGACTGGGACAAGAGTATTTTCATGCTGTGTGAGACTTACTTGGTAACTGACATGGATGTCTCTGGGCTTGCTACCAACATTGTCAAATCCCCTTTTGCATCCTTCTTTCGCCAATGTTTTACAATTTTTGCAATTGCTAGGCGAACAGCACACATATACACAAAAAAGGCGGCCAGCAGCCAAAGCGGCGACTTACAAACACACACACACACACACACACACTTACTTACACTAACAGATACATATAAAACTGTAGATAGAAATACAGACACTTGAAGTATTAAATAATTTGGTGCCATTGTGTTGACACCACGAGCAACTGCAACTGTGTGTGTGTGTGTTCATGATTTCAAATTATTTCTTCATTTTGTGCTAAAATATGCAAAAACAAATAAACTAAAAGAAAAAACAAGAAACTGGCACAAGACAAACATCGTTGGCGTCATTGTTAAAAAAAAAAGTTTTTAAGGGCAGAGTATATTCAAATTTTATAATATTCATAATGCAATTCTATAAATGATTTTTTGGTTCAATAAAGAATTTTCTTATTGAGTATTATAATAAAAATTAAAGATATAAAAATGTTGCTTTTATTTTATATTTTCTTACTCGAGAAACAAGCTAAGTTTGGCTTAGAAAATTATTAGTAACTTTTATTTAAAGTTTGTTAAGATTTTTATAATGTTTTGTATGGTTAAATAACTATTTTAAATGGAATTGTAAACGGATAGAAAATTATATATATCGAAATATTTTTATTTACTTTATTTTGACATCAAACTTGATTTTCTTTATTTCACAAAAACTCACCACAAACATTTTCGTTTGGCTATCAATCAAAAGTAGCATTTGTAGGAAAGAGTAACAATGCGTCGCTATTATTTGGTGATGTTTAGTTAATATTTACATTCTACTTATGTTATTGTTGTTGGCACTCTGTCGTTGTTGTTGTTGTTGTTGTTTTCTGCATTATTTGCCGTTTGATTTCAACCATTTTTCATCCATGTCTGCATTTTTCCATGCACTGACAAAGGACAATAATAATGATGCTGCTGCTTGATGATGATGATGTTGCACAGTGTAGACTTGGTTAATTTTTTTATATGTTTTGTGCCACTGCATGCCAAGAAAAAGCAGCAGCAGCAACAACAACAACTATTTGTATATTTGTATGCATTTCCCATTTGGCTCTTGTCATTTAGAATAAACAACGTAATTGCAAGTTTGTGTGGGCGACACAAAAAAATGCTGGCGACAAATAATCCAAATATCCAAATAGATAAGTACATATATCTTCCATACACTCGTAACTAGCCGGACAGCAATCGTTAATGTCAGCGGCTTTATGATGCAACGACCTTTGACTGGACAGCGTCTTCCAAAAGAGATTGTGTTTGACTATCCGGAAAGGCCCGACTTGAGCAACAAACATGCAACATGCAACGTGCAACATCATGCTATAAAATTTATGGCACACGTGTAGCTACATTTATGCGGCACGCGGCTCGTATACCTCCCGCCCTCTGGCCCCCCTCTTCTCACCAAAAACCATAACTTCATACTCATAGCCTCATACCTATGCCTATTCCGATTGCCATTTCACATTCCCGGAACCCATGTGGGCATCTATCTATTTATCGCTCTCTGGATCTGTGGGAGGGCTGCGTTGCGTCTCTTAAATTTCTCTCTGTATGACATGTTACTTGTTTTAAGCTCTAAAATTGTTCTATGTTTACTTAAAAATTAAATACAATTTTTTCGTTTTTATGATAACCCAAAACCTTTTAGTCTGTGCCGCAAATTTAACGAGCTTATCGCGCCGATTCTTGTCGCTGTGTGGCACTATTTTTATTTTTTTTGTGTTAATACCCTGTAACTATAAAAATGATTTAGGAGAGGTTTTTTTGTGGAAATGCTTTGATATATAAAATATTTTTTAAAACAAAAATCAAGTCTTTATCTCTACCAACTTAATAGCTAGAAAGTTTAAAGTTTCTTATTTCATCTGCGCTAATACAATTATTATACAAACGATGTTAATATTATCCTTAATACTAAAACTTTTTTTTTTTATCTAGCAAATAAAAAACCAATTTAAAAAATTAGTTTATTTTTATTTTACACATCATTTATGCATTGCTATAGGGCATCTCTTGTGTGTGTGCACTTTCTAATTTAGTTTTCTTATTTATTTGATTTTTTGTTGTTTTTCGGTTTTACTATTCTTCCGCCGGGGCATCGTTTGTTTGTTCCCGAAGCGCCTCTCTCTCTCTTTCTCACATTTTAGTTGGGCAATTAAAATGCAGTTTTTGCTGTTGGACATTTATGCGCCACAGCCGTCGACTTGTTGAGTGATTTGTACTCTTTCGAATGTATTTGTGTATATATGTATATAGGTGGGTGTGGCACTGCAAATCAAGTTCTCCAATGTCTTCATTTGCAATATCCACACAAACAAACAAAAACACACTTAAAAGTCAAATTCGTTGCACAAATTTATTTCCTATTGTTTGCAAATTTCATTTGCCAAAAGCAGCAGTAGGAGGCGCAGTAGGATCTGCATCGAGAGCAGCTGGTCACAACCATGACAAAAATGCGGCTAATGTGACCATTTTATTTCATCGTAGTACTCACAACTTTATACCTAGTACGACTCCCTCCCCTCCCCCTTCACAACCACCTCAATTTCCTATGCACGCGTGCAGCTTTAGTTTTTCGGAATTTTCCATTAGCAATTATTGGAAGCAGTTTATTGTTGTTTTCGTTTTTCGCACTTGAACGCACCGCCAAAATAAAGAGAAAAAAAAAAAATGAAAATCTATTTCGATTGCGTGTTGGTTGCCCCTATTTCACATGGGTCAGCAGCGTCGAGGCAGCGGCGGCGGTGGCGGTCCAGGGGATTACACAAAATAATGACGCATAAATCCGGCAATGGCGAATGTTCACTGATTGCGGCTGAGGGTTGCCGCCTGATCCAATGTATCGTATGGGGTGTGAAACAGGGCTATAATTTTGTGGTGATCATTGCATGTCGACTAAAATAATAACTAATAGAATCACAAGTTTTGTATATCATATTGTTTTTGTATTAGTTTTTATCAAAACATATTATTCAAGAAGGTTGTTATTTGTTGTGGTTGTGATATTCTATGCCATAACATAAAAGAAATCTCTTTATTATCACAAAGTAAAGTAAAAGAAGTTTCTTTTAAATATTTACTCAAACTCACTTTACAACTTTAAATCCAAAGTAAGTTAAAAAAATAACTTGAACACATTCACAATTATGATATTATTATTTCAATGGATTTGCCAACTTTAAGCTCCACTGCATTAACTCATAATCCAAAGCTCTTTTATTTTTTTTGTGTTCAACTTTCTTCTTTGACTATTCGCAACTGCAGCGAGCTAATTTGGAATTTTAATTTCGTTTATTGGCGCATTGCAAGCGCAGGAAAGCTGCCAAAAGAATGAAAGCAGAACAAAAAGAAGAAGAGTAAGAAAAAGAAGGGGAAGCGCGAATCCCAAGAATATGATATGGGAATGGATTGAAATGAGTTCTGGCTGGGTATTTGGTTGAAATATGAGTGGCGGCAGCCGCAGACAAGACGTAGTGGGATTTTCGTATAAAGAATCCATATATACATATATATTTCTGGCAACATTCGGTGGCAAATGCTTGCCAAATGCCGCAGATGCTTTGAAGCGCCGACAGACGCGGGGGCAGGGTTGGTTGGTTGGTTGGTGGCAATCTCTCTGCCCATCCTCCCGCTGGCAAACCCAAAAGAAAATGGGGTGGGGTATAGGCTGGGAAAGAGAGGAAAAAAAAAGGTCCACTCGATGCGACAATTGTTGAAATTTAAGAGGACGCAACGCATGTTGCAAAATGTCGCAATTTGTTGCCTGTGCTCTTAGCCGCGTGTGGCACGTGATGTGAAAAATGATGCACAAGCACACACAGTCAGACAGAGAGAGAAAGAGAAAAGCTATTGAGTAGCTGCTACGGTGATCGGATCACAACATAATCTGAGCCACGTTATCACTTTGGTAAACAGCAGCGTAACCCAAGCGGCCAGCTCGAATATCAATCAATCTTCCAATCCCCCTCCCCCTCCTCCACCCCGCACACACTTTAATCTCAAAGATACTCAACACATTTTGCAAATTGCATGGGAAACTCTATTGAGGGGTTGGAAAATTTTAAAAATTTGAAAGAGATTTTCCACTCAGCTCGAACAAAACAAAAAAGGAAACATAAAATAAAAGTAATTTCAAATTGATTTTTTTTTTTTTTTTTTTTTGTAAACTCGTGAAGGTTATCAGCAAATGACGCGCTCTGACCCGATAAGGCAGCCTCTTCAAATTCAAACAAAAGTGTACCAAATACTAAATACTTTGAGCTCATATTGTCGCTTGCAACTGCCACAGAGCTGACAACATGTAGCATCAAATTTCAATTGAAGTGGCCCATTAAACAAAAATACAACAATAAAAGGCCACACACATAAATATATCAAACAAAATGCATTTGGTAGCATATTATTTTGAAGTGCAGGCAATAAAGTTGCAGTTTTATTATAGTTTGATTTTGTTAAAAAAAAAAAAATAAAGTATGAGAAATATTATACAAATTTAATTCATTTGAATACTAAAACATTTAATATTTGACAATTTGATTGAAAACAATAAAAAACTATGTTAAATAAAGAGTATGAATCAAGTCAATTCATTATCAACATGCCAGTTCGTTTCCGCTTTGATATTGAAGAGCATTGTTAAAAATATATAGTATTTATTAGAAATAAACATGCCAAGATTAAAGTGAATGAAAGACTTTCATTTGATTACCAGCCAAGTAAACAGTGCAAATACTTTAAAACCAACATAAGAACTAAGTTTAAAGAAGAAAATATTAATGAGTTTGAATTGAGAAAATTGATCTGTATAGAACATAGAGCCAACACTGTGTTTGCCAAAATGTGAACTAACCACAGCCAGCGATTTATTCGATGTGTTCTGTAGTGGGGATAATGTTGCCGTTCCCGGCTGGATAGTTATACAAAGTCGTATGGACAAAAAGCATAGCTTTCAGCAAAGCAAAAGAATCTTTGAGCAGGGATTTGGTGATATCACAGCAATTTCCTTATTGGTTTAAGAAAACTACACATTTTGTCCAATGCTAAACCGTTCGAGTTTTACGTACAGCTTAAGAATTTGATTGGTGAAACTTGTTATAGCCATTTTAAGATTGTCAATGAACATGAGAATTACTAGCTTGTATCTTTGGGTGATTACCATGGCAACGCTGGTAAGATTCTTGCGAAAAGAAGCTTAGATTTTTCGATTGATGGGTTGAAGAATATTATGAGGGAGCTGAAAGGTATTAAAACTGCTTGATAGTTAACTGGTTTGTTATGCTTAAAGTTGGTTTTCATTTATTATAGCGATCTGAATGCATTAATCAGTCAATGCTATACGAACTTAGCCAGATTGATAACACCGATTAAAAATCACGACTTAAAAACTATATCTTGGTTGGGGAAATTTATTAATAAATACATTTACTTATTATACTATACTATTATAGTTTTTCTGAATGGTTTTTTTTACAAATATAAATATTTACTAGTTACAAAATATATAAATCTTCTAAAGCTATAATGCAGCCGATATGTAGTAAGATTATTAATAATAATTCGGCATTTCTTATATCAATTAGTTTTCAATTATCAATAAACAATCGAAGAGAAGATTTTTTTTGGGTTTAATAATACTTTAAATATCTTTGAAATGTCCTTACAGAATTTGTTATTATAGATCAATGCATATATATAAACTGCCTACTGTAAGTTCTCTATAATTAAGTCAAAAAAAAATATATGACGAATATTTCGAAAATATCTATGAAAGAACTTGAGCAACAATCGAATGCTAACAAATAATTTATGGATTCTCGGTTTGCATAATATAGAAATGCTTATCATCCGGTTGCCTACGAAATGGGGTCAAGTTCATTTCGAAAACAGAAAGGAATGATGAATCGACTGTACAAGAAACAGACAGTTGCCAAAAGGTCAGACTTGAGTTTCGCCCTTATCTCAAATGCGACATCAAACCGAAATACATACAATGAGACAACGAGCTCATCCCAAATCGCCATATTCCCAAACTTTTTGACCCTCACCGAGCTATAAAATGCCCGAATACAGAAACAAACATATATACATTTATTATTAAATGTGAGCGCATTTTTATGCAATTAGAGCCAAAGACCCTGGTAGATAAAAACAGAAGAAAAGAAACTATGAAAAAACTCACCAAATGATGCGCTCAAAATGTAACAAATAGTACATTTTATATTGTTTCTTTCCATTTTGTATGGTGAAAACAATAAAAGCCACACACGCAGACCGACCCGAACCGAACTGAACTGAACCGCACGGACCCTGCCTCTGCCCACAACGTTTGGTACCATCATCATCATATCTAAAACTGGCGACACTTGACAATGGCGACGTGTGGTCCCGAGTCTTGAGGCTTGGGTTTTTGAATTTATATTTGGGGGATCTGAGTTATGAAACACTTACGAAAACAAAAGAAAGCAGAAACAAGTCGTGCAATAAATAAAATGCTACAAAGTGCACTTAAGATAAAAAGTGGAAATGTGAACAAAAAAGCAAGTTGAAACTTGAAATATTCAAAACTCATACAAATATATATATGGGTCAAGTTGTTGCTGTTCAGCTTTTTTGAGTTTTGTCACGCATTCAAAAATCTTTCAACGGTTGGTTTTTGATTTTTGCTACTGAATAATGGCAAATTGAGTTATCAACACAGTGTTGGGTTTCAATGTCAGACGAAATCAATAAATTGCACAGATAGATATTACTTCCAGGTGATTAGCTGTGTGTCTGTCTGTCCATCTCTTACACACCAATAGACAGTCCATATATATACACAAAAGGTAAATCCCCAGCATACGTTTACAGCCCAACTAACCCAAAACCCAAACCAGATACCCAAAATCCCGGACGCACTTACGCCTGAATGACTTTTTCACACGTAGCAAGCCAGGCAGGCAGGCAGGCAGGCAGCCAGGCAAAAATCATAAGGCAAATTACATACATTTGGGGTCATGCGAGTGGAGTTTCGGGCTAAGCCAGAAAAGAAGGCAAATACATACTGGCTGTCAATGGCCAAAGTTTGTCGGCCACGTTTGCCAAAAAGGTCTTACTGCCAAGATGGGGACCCACAATAATTTATAATTCAATAAGTTAAAGTTGAATGCAGTCAAACAGTGTTAACTTGTGCCTATACACTGTACGAAAAAAATAAATATTTTTTATAAAAAGTTAAATAAAATTTAATAATTTTTGAAAAGATTTTTATTTATTTCTTTTCATTAATTTTTTCAAAATTTATTTTATGACACAATATATTTTGTACAGTGCCGAGTAGCAGTTAACACACACACACACACTCGCAAACATACACACTCACATGTGCATGTGCATTTGCCTCGGGGGCGCATGCCACACAATTCACCTTGAAGGCAACTCAGAAGCGAAGATTAATTGCTGCATTGCCTTTTGTTGCTGGCACTTATCTCAAAGCCCCCCTCCCTTCACTCACTCTTTCTTCTGTCCTGTCCTGTTCTGTCCAGCGATTGACTATGTGCGCGATAAGGAATTTTATTCACACTGCCCCCGAGTCCCTTCAGAATCGTACCTAACCCGTTTTACCTTTAAAGAGCAGGCAAACTGGCAAACTGGTAAACAGGCATTCAGGCAGTAATTGCATTTTGTTTGGCATCTCATTTTAGTTACGGTCTGGCAAACTGGGTACAACAAATGCAAAGACCTTCCGAGTTAAAGTCGCCTCTTGATGATGTGGATAACGCGCCTACGAGCGAGCATAGGTGTCGCCAAGGCGATTAGGCAACAACAACAACAACAACTATTATAACAATGAGTGCTCGCCATGAATCAAAACCAAGTTTACCAGAAGCACAATCAGACAAAGATGGTTGAGAGAGAGAGTGAGGGGTTTTGGAGCGTAATTCCACTAAAACTACCAACTGACTGACTGACTGACTGACTCGATTCGTTAACGGCGCGGCGAGACTGTCACGTGATTTTGAATAATGCGGCGCTCATTTGAATTACTGTCGACCCTCGAAAGTGGCCCAAAAGGGTTTTTAGCCAGAATTCAAGCGCACAACAATTTGTCTGCCTGTCTGTCGCTCATGAAATGTGCGCCAAGTGATCTAACGATGCTGTTCTACTGTTGTTTTTTATGATAAGAAATAAACCAGATGAGCTTTGATATCAAACAGTTGGAAAAGATAGAAATGGGATGAAATAAAAAATGTGCATAGATCATATAAAATATAATGTATAAGAAAATAAAGCTGAATCTTTAAATGCATTTTAGATTTATTTGCTTCAGTCAAACTTCAATAAAAAGAATCCCAAAAGTTACAAGGAAGCATTTCGTTGTAGAAAAAAATTGCGAATAATTTAGAAAAGATTTTTGATTGAATTAAATTGCGGGATTCATGAAATGAATCGATTGTTATATGGTAGTTGCACTGTATAAAAATATCTTTCAAATTTATGTTTATTTTTAAATACTCGCAATAAATATAGTTTACTTTATTTATTTTTAAAATCTATATTTATATATAATATCAACACTTTTTACAGTTAAATTTACTACGTTTCGTAGTTAAAACCCGCATATAAAGTATTTTCGGGAATCGTCAGTCTTCTATCTATTATTTCACACTTTCTTAATCATATTTGACATTTATTATGTTCAATTTCAATCATTTCTTACATTGTAATCCAATCAAACAGTTATTTTCTTCAGTTACTTTCTTCTTTTCACAAAACGTTCGAACAAATTGAATGCATTTGCTTAATAACTTATGTGAAAAGCTTAGATTTAACCGTTTTGTAACCTTTTTGTAACCTTTTCGAATCACATGCTCAATTTTTGTTCAACCGACTAACACTTGATGATTAAGCGACGACGCCTCTCTATAATGATGCTCACCTGTTCCGATTCGGGTTCATAATAAACTATATGCATTTTATAATTTGTTTGTATCGCTAAAGTTCAAGCGTTACAAGCGGCGCCACACTCAAACCCGAAACGAATGGAACACGCTACTCGAATAGGGGGGAAGGGGCATGGGTTGCACAGAGTGAAAGTAAATTTTTGAAGAATGAATGAGAGAGTGGGTGGGGGGGGGGGGGCTAAATGCCATTAAGACTGCATTCCGTACAACGTGGAGCTTGTCAAAGCATTTTGACTGGGTGTTGAAAGCTCTTCCCAAGCACTTTAACACCGAATTGCTTAATCCAAGTGGTTCCCCCCCAATTCTCTCTCTTCTTTTCTCATCGTCTGTATTGGATTCTTTTTATTGTTGTTGTCTGTGTTGACGAAAAACGATTAAAATAATTGGCTCGCGACTCGATTCGATGTGTCTATGTATGTGTAAAAGCCATTTGCATCTGATTTATTGCATTATAAATTTGTGCGCATGCCGAAGTAGCTACGATTTTGATTGTTTTTGTTCCAAAAAACTATATTTAACTATTTTAGAAAGTTGTCGTCATCTTGAGAGAACGCCTCTCCTCTTTGCTACTACACTCGTGTTTTATTGCCTGGCCATTCATAAATTATGCCTAATGAGCCACATACAGCCAGCGCCTTCACACACTCAGCTTTTGTTGTTGTTGTTGTTGTACTACCTACCAGCAAGTTTTGAAGCTTTTTCCATGCTTTTAAAACTTATAATTGGAAAGGAATGTGCAATGAGGCGTTTGACATGAACAAAAGCTAATGCTGTCATTCATCAACTCGATCTAATTATGTGCTTGATCTACAGCTCAACTCAAAGAACTTGGATTAGCGAATGTAATAAAGTACAAGTTGACAAAAAAAAAAACTGGATTGGGCATAAAACCAACAATAAGTAATGCCAAATTTACTTTTCTACATTGCCTTTTTATACCCTGAACCCATAAAATGGATAAATCAGGGTATAATAATGGTTTTGTGCAAAAGTATGTAACAGGCAGAAGGAAGCATCTCCGACCCCATAAAGTATATATTTTCATGATCAGCATCAACAGATGAGTCGATATGGCCATGTCCGTCTGTCCGTCCGTCTTTCTGTCCGTCTGTATAAACGGGTCGATATCAGAGACTACAAAAGCAAGAGACTTGAGATTTGAATATAAGTCCTCCTTTACCATGAGCAGAACAAGTTTGTTTCAAATTATTGATAACTATTATGGTTTCTGATATACACATGGAATCGATTGAAAATGTAAAAATGGGGCTTGAAACAATGTGTAGCGATAAAACTTTTCTCGAAATTTCGTCCAATTCGGTTTAGAAACACCGGAGATATCGTAAAGTTAAGTCAGCTATAAGTTTTTTTTATATATAACATTATTTGAGGCATACTTTTAGGGCGCAGGGAGTAAAATATATATTACAACTGGGTTCAGGGTATCTTCTAGTCGAGCTCTCGTTCTTCTTCTTACTTGTTTCTTTATAATTTAATAACATCTGTGCATTGGCAATAATCTGTTGCACTTTGCTTTCTTTCCTTTATCTTGAGGCAGACAAATCCTAATACCCCCGTTTATCACATTTCCTCTTTGCAAACGAAATTGTCATCTGCCTCAACTCTAAAAATATAATTTCCATTCGCAATGTTTTCGAATTCGAATGAAACAAACCATTTTCTGATTGCTTCGTTCCACAATTACTAAACGGTTGGAATCCCTTCTGTCTTTAATGTGGTTGGTTTATTCAGATGACAGTGTAAATTTCGTATCGTTGGCAAATATTTACCAACAACTGATCAAAAGCCAAACACCGCTCGGATGTAATTTGTAAGGTGTGGCAAGCGGCGAGGGGGTTAAGAAGAAGAAGAAGAAGACGAAGTTGTGGCAGTTTGGGGTTGTGACAACGCGTGTCTGCGTTCTGGTTATTAATCAAAAGTATACAATTTTTTAATGATGTTGGCGCACGACATTGCAGGGCTGCGATAATATTTGGATTAGTTCAAGTCAATTGCATCTTGGCCAACACACACAGTTGAAACGAGACGACGCGTGCTGTTGTTACACTGGCCAAAAACCAAGACGACAAACGTCGCCTGCAATGAGACGAATCTAATGTTGCACACGTGTCCAAAACGTTGCCAGTTGCACTCCACAGTGGGTGGTTGGGTGGGTTTATATATATATATATGTGTATATGTGTGGCTTCCAGATAGCCAGCCAAGAAAGCAATGTTAAATGTTGTGTTAAGATTAGCAATGGCCAAAGCGGCTTATCGAGCAGGCTTCTTTTTCTCTGTGTTTGGGGCAAGGGTTTTTTTTCGGGTTTCAGGTTTGTCATTTTACGTGCGCGGCATTACCAAAATCGAAAGTAAAGTGGTATGCGGGCGACATTATCGGCAAACAAACTGTACAGGCCTCCTTTACTTCATTTTTGGCTATGCTCCTTGACTGCCTAATGAACGTTGGGCGAGGAAGCCGCAGGTGTTGCAGCCATGCAGCCTTGTTGTGGCTGAGCCATAAAATTCATTCAATCCTCACACAGCACATAATTTATGGCGTTTAATGTATGTAAAGTAATGAAAGAAAAACATGAAAATTAAGTTAGCTCAGCGCTAAATGCTAAACAAACATCAGACGGCATCAGCTTATCAAAAGGTTAAAGCGCCTCTGCAAACAAAGCGAATGGATCCAGCTAGAGGAAAGGGTATTTAACACCTCAAAAACGTTGCGTGTGGCCCTCAATTAAATGAGATAGCAAATGAGATTGCGTGGATAGAAATATATATCTATAAAGATATAAGTTGTTCTAATGAAGAACATAAGATAAAATAATAAATAATAAATAATAAAATAAATTAAAGTTCATTTCTGAGCTTCTTATTAAATTTTAGCAAGCATTTAATAACAAATTGAAAACTATTTAAAGCCTTTGTTTGTAGCAAACAAAAATGTAAAATAAAAATCATATTTATTTCCTTTTATTAAAACAACAAAATCGAAAAATATTTTCACATTCAATTAAAAGCTTAGAAACAAATTGCTGAAAACATTTATTCTGTTTCATAATTCTTACAAAAGTTGAACACACCTGATTCTGACTTTCGCCCCGCTATCCACCTCTCTCTCTCTCTCTTTCTCTTTTTCAACTCTTTCTGTCTGTCACACACACACGGACACACTGTAACTTAAATGTCCTGTGGACAAATTGAATGGCAAATTTGTCTGCATGCAGCAAAAAAAACTTTTTAATTGAAAAACAATTTTTTTTTTTTTTTGCAATTTCTTGTTCATTTTCTTTTTGGTTTATTTTGGCTGTTTGGTGTGGTGTGAGATGCGTTTTCGACTTGCGCCATTTTTTTTTCGGACAATTCAAGTTTCATAAATGTTATTGAGTTTGTTTTCTTTCTGATTTTTTTTCGTGCAATTTGTGTAACTAGTTTTTGTAACTTGTACGCAGTGTTGGCAAGGGGAGTGTGGGTGTAGCTGGAGTGTTGTTGAACGTCGGCCATTTATTGACTTGACTTCCGTGCGTATGTCGCAATTTCCGGTTTCACGGCAAACGAAATAAAAACGTAATTTAATGGCACATAAAGCAGAAGAATTTCAGCCGCTGCTGTTGCTGCTGCTGCTAATGATGATGGCGGTGCTGACTGACCCAGAACATCATTGCCCCCCCTTTAATTGAAATCATAAGATTTGATACTTTATGTGAAAGTCAACAGGCAGCAATTAACAAACGAGAGCGAGAGCGAGAGCGAGTGAGAACCAACAACTTTATTGATATCGATTATAATTTTCACACTTTTCAGTGAGTTGTGTTGCGATGAGTTTTTTGTTCAGTCAAAAGCTTTGAATTCCAATTGCAATTCGAGTTTTTAATTCGCTTGCAAAAGCATTTGGTCATATGAGTCGATTTTATGAGCCGCCATTGATAAGGAGGACGCATTGAAAGACACTTGACACTAAGCCACTTTAGTAAAATTATAGTTAGAGAGAGGGTCGTTCGAAAAGTATGAAATATTAATATGGTTACAGTACACACATTATAGAAATCATTCTATTTAATAGAGCTGTTAAGGTAAAGTTGATAACTGTTAACTTAATAATGTTAATCGTTAAGACTGTTACTTAACAGTAACATAGCGTCAGACTGTTTAGAGCGTTCGAAGGGAGAAGATTAAGAGTTATTGCCTTCAACAATTGTTATTATATTTTAATTAAATATTGCATGAAAAACTGATTAATATCCGATTAAAACTAGTTTTTTATCATAAAAGCTTTCTTTTTTTATCATCACAACTACTCAAACCACCCTATCACTCTCTCTGTGTATAACCGTTGGCAAGTGTTTGTGCTCCGCGCTCAGTTGACCAAATTGTAAACACGCACACCTGCCAAGCACTAAAGCCACTGAGCCACTGAGCCACTGAGCCGCTGAGCCACTAAAGTCACCTTGTTTATGGCGCCGTGAAACTGCGGGCGCTCCATTTGCACATCTCGATGCGGGTTAAGCTCTGACTGCCCCCTCCTATGGCTACCCTCCCTCGCTGCACCGCCACGCACTATCAGTATCTGCATTAGCATTAAAGCGGATCAGTCATTCGATTGGACTGCAAGTTTATAGCCAGCTGCTTGGCTCGCACAGCCAAAATGCCCAATAAGAGATAAGTGGCCAAAACCAAACAGAATCGAATCGAATCGAACCGAACCGTTGTTGGGTTCAACAAACTAAACAATGGAACAGCAATGGACCAACGACGCGTCATCATCAACTTAATTGAATTAGCCCCAAAGTGGAGAGGTAGAGATGGATGCAGTCTCCAGATCATGGACCATTATTGAATGCCAATGAAATAGTATCATCCGGACGGATCATGTGAACTTCTTTCTTTTTTCACTATCATCATCCAATTGCTGACACATTAGCGCATAATTTGCCCGCCGCCCCCAACGAATCCGTTCCAGACTCTGACTCCGTCTGCACTTTTAATTAAACGCTTCGGTTAGAACAGAAATTAACTCGATTGCACGTTAATTAGACGCGCTGCGTTTAATGAACTCAATGTCAGTGTGTGTGTGTGGGAGTTAATGTGTGTGTGTTGGATTATGTGGAGATTTCTTCCAGTTGAGACCGAGCAGCAGAGGTCAGCTAACCCAACTATCGAAATCAAAAGTTCTTACACAAATCAACTTGAACTTAAATCAAATGTCTAATCAACTTTTATTCATTCTGCCTTTTACAAAAACTTCTTAGCTATCTAAAGCATAACCAAACCTATTTTTTCTATGCCCCTGCCCATCATTCATTAGTTTCCAGCTACCGCAAAATGCATCCGTAAGATACTCGAGTATCGGCACGCGTTCGATTACCGCACGGCCCATTGAATGTGCAAATAAATGCGCTTAATTAATTGGATTTTTGCACTTTCGAGTGCTGCTGGCCCAAACTCTCCGTCTTTGCCCATCGATGATGCAGAGTTGACTTCAAATATGCATCAATAAACTCAATTAAACGTAAACGAGAAGCGCTTCAAATCAAATGCACAGCAGCTGCAGCTGCAATATGAATAGCTACATACACCTCCCACGCTTCTTGTGGGGGGATCGAAGAAGATAATGATGATAATGATGATGCACTTTTGTCAGCCAACTAAACATAAAAGTTATTGAAATGGGGTATAATGTAAATGGTTATGAGGTGTAAGTTAATTCTTTGATTTGCTTCAAAAATTAAATTAAATTGAGTCTATCGTTTCTTTTTAAAATTCCATAAATAAAAGTATAAGTTTCTTACAAAAAGCAGATCTAGATCTCAAGCTGTTCAGTATTACTCCCTAGTCTTTCCATAATCAACAAATGTTAGGGTATACCTTTAGTTCAACATTCTCTCCCTCACCTTTTGGCATGCTTAGGTTTTTCTCATATTTTTTCTTTTCGCTTTCAGGTCTCAGGGCTGATGGCAGGGCATTAGTTTGGTTGTCATGGACATGTAGGAAGCTGGGGATTTGCCAGAGGCAAGATAAACTGTGTTGCAAGTGGCAAGCTGAGCCAGGCGCACGGGGGCAAAAGGCAAGTATCTGCGTTATGGGCTGGTTGGTTGGTGGGCGTCTTAACTCGTTTGGCCTTAGCTGGCACATTGAGAAACGAAAAAAAAACACCTTCAGTTTATGTGGCACAAACGCATCTCTCAACAGCGCGTTGCAGTGGCAACATTTGTTACAAGTCCTACAACATTTAGACATGAAATCAACCCAAATATCAAACCAAACAGTGAAAACAAATCCTTTTCGTGTTGATTGAGTGAGGACTGGGTCCGAGGGGGGGGGTAGCGCCATAAAATTAGCCAACAAACCAAGCCAAACAAAAATAAAAACATCAAATAAATAAATCAATTTGAAACGAGACTCTTCTGCATTGCACTCAATTTGCCTTCAATTCTTTGTTTTTTTACTCGGGTTTTCATTTTCATTTAGTTTGAGTTTCACTTTGAAATGCAAACCAAGAAACGTGGCGCATCCGCTAATTATCCCCCCCTTAGCTACTGTTCTAAACTACCCCCCGCAACTAAATGTAAACAAATCTTGAAAATTGTATGGAAAAGTATAATTTCTAAAAGTAACTTTAAACCCTTTACAGCACAGAGTGAAAGAGAGAGCGAGAGACAAATGTAGAAAATATCATTCAATGCCTTTGACTGATGTGTTCGGGCAGCTGTTTAGCTAGGGAAAAGGAAGGGAGAGGAAGGCGATTTACAGATCAAAGTGTTTGCTTTTTTTTACGTCTTGTTGTGTTTTTTGGTTTTTGGTTTTATTTTTTTGTTGTTGTTGTTGCTTTTTTTTTGACAGAAACAAACATTGGGGCAGCGTTTTATTTACATTGGCTTCCGGTTGAGTTTTTCGGTTATTTTCATTTGTTGTTCGGAATTCGGAATTTGTGTCGGCAACTTCAAATTCTTTTTTAAAAAAAAGTCAAATTTTCTTTCTTTTTTTTTTTCAACAACAAATAAATACATTGAAAAATCTGTATTTTTAGTGTGCATTATCAGCACTCTTCTAGTTCTTTGGACGCTGTTTCGTTCAGTGTCGGCTAAAAGTATCCTACCGCGATCTCTAAGTATAGAGTGTTAAAAAAGGCTTACATTGCCTGTTGGGCATCTTATGGTTGACAACTCACATTCTCAATCGGATTCAAGACGTTATAGGCATGCGATGTTGTCGGCAGCTGGCTCAACTCAAAAGGACCCTAGGACCCAACTAGTGAATGCATCAGCTTCTGACAAGCCTTCGGCCTCTGTGCTTGCCACCCCGTGGCAGACCCCTCCCAAGTGGTTAACTGCACCTTCAAAGCGCAAAACCAACGCTCCTAATTCAGTTAAGAAGAAGGCACCAAGAAGTGGAAGCACTCCTGTCAACTTCTCTTTAGAATCCACCTCGGACTCTGACTCTGACTCTACGGTAAATGGTGATGGCGCAAAACCGCTCAAAGCTTCAGTACCCAGGAAGCAAGTTTTAAATGACGTGATCTCATCGAACCGCTTTGCTCTTCTTGCTGATGACAATGATCCTGCTCACGTCATGGGAAATGAGTGTAAAGTTCCTTCTCCTCTTATCCATAAGCCACCTCCTATTTTCGTAGACAATGTCAACAACATACAGGGCATGCTGAGTATGGTTGAAGAAGCTGCTGGCAAGGGCTCCTTCACTCACAAGTCGGATAGAGATGGCAAGGTCAGACTGATGCTTAATAAAAGTGACGATTACCGCAAAGTAGTCAAGCTGTTCACTGCTGAAAATGTGGATTTCCATTCATATCAAATGAAGGAAGATAGAGCCTACAAGATAGTGCTAAAAGGGATGCACTTCTCCTCATCGTTGGACCACATCAAAAGCGAGCTCCACAAGCTTGGTCATAAGGTGCGTCACATTGCTGTAGCCAGGAACAGATTCACCAAGGCACCAATGTCATTGTTTTTCATTGACCTAGAGCCAAATACTAACAACAAAAAGGTGTACGACATCAAAAGGCTTTGCAACGCAGTGGTGACGATTGAGCCACCGAAAAAATTTGATGATCTTGTCCAGTGCCATAGATGTCAAGCATTCGGACACACAAAGAGATTTTGCAACAAACCCTTCAGGTGTGTTAAGTGCGCGCAGAATCATAACACAGCAGACTGCACCAAAGTCAAAGAGGCCCAAGCCTGTTGTGCTCACTGCGGCATGAACCACACGGCTTCATACAAAGGCTGTCTTGTATACAAACAAACAGCCCAACGCCAATTCCAACGCATAGTCACAAAAAAAACCACTAGTCCACCTGGCCAACATGGCAGCCAACCTTCCAACCACCTCTCTGCTGGAGTAAGTTTTGCCAGCCACTTCCGCAATGACAACAGTACTCAGTACAACAATTTCAACAATCCAAGCCTCAACTCAACGCCAGTCATTAATGAGGAATCCATCATGAGAAAAGTTGAAGTCCTTATTCAACAAATGGTTGTGCAGTTAACTGCACAATTTACGCAATTGCTTGGAAACCTCACGTCACCACTGTCCCAATGCAAGTAATATTAAAAATTATCATATGGAATGCAAATGGCCTTTGTCAAAGGAGGCTTGAGGTCGAGCACTTTCTTAAAACCAACAACATTGATGTGCTCCTTGTCGCAGAATCTCACTTCAACGAACGCTCGTTCTTTCACATTACGGGATACGAGCTTATAATTTGCAACCACCCCAGTGGCGCTGCGAGAGGTGGCTCCGCTGTACTCATCAGATCAGGCATCTCCCACTCCGTACTCGATCCTATCCAGCTCCCTTGGGTGCAAGCTTCTGTTTTGCAAATCCACAGTCCTCAGGGTAATATGAAGCTAGCAGCGCTTTACTTTCCTCCACGTCACAACATAACGCAAGGAATGTTTGAGCAAGTAGCAGACCATTTGGGCTCCAAATTCATCGCTGGAGGCGACTTCAATGCCAAGAACACCTGGTGGGGATCCAGGCTCACAAACACCAAAGGCGCTGCTCTCCTGAATTGCATCTGGAGCAGAGATCTCACATGTCACTCAGCCGGTGAACCCACTTACTGGCCTACTGACCCTACTAAATTGCCGGACGTTCTGGACTTTGCTGTTGCCAAAGGAATTCATCCCAGGCTAATCCGCACGTCCATTTGCGCGGACCTACAATCTGACCACAGTGCTGTTCTTCTGGAGGTAAACATGCCCGTACTGGCCGTCAATAAACCACATTACATACTTGGTAAGGGCACCAACGCTGTTAAGTATCGCGCCTGGCTTGAGCAGAATGTTGACTGCAACATTACCTTCCATTCTGGCATTGACATTGATGATGCTGCTGAAGCCTTAACTAGGTATATGCACAACGCTGCAAGCATTGCCTCTGCTTCCTCGAGTCAAAGGCATGGCATTCCCAAAAGGGACAGACATCTCTGGTCTGGAGAGCTAATGGTGGAAATCCAGGAAAAAAGGCGTCTACGACACACCTGGCAACTAAGCAGAAACCTCCTCGACAAAACCGCCCTAAATCGCGCTACTAGGAGGATAAAAGACCTGATGCGCAAGCTTAGAAGTGACTCTTTGGAAGCTTATCTAGCTGCTGCAGAGCCTGGCGACCCCGAAAATAACCTTTGGCTGGCAACAAGAGAGAAAAGTTGGCCTACTTTAAGTTGCCCTCCGATTCAGGACGCCAGTGGCTCTTGGTGTCACTCTAGCGAGCAAAAAGCCCAAGTGTTTGCTGCACACTTAGAACGGACATTTACCCCGTTCCAATTCAGCGATGATTCTTCTAATGACGAAATACGGAGTTTCTTGGACATTCCATGTCAAATGGACCTCCCTATTGCTGAATTTGTAGATGACGAGGTTCAAGAGGAGATCAACTCTCTGTCCAACAAAAAATCACCAGGCTATGACGGGATTAACGCACTTGCTTTGAAGATGCTGCCACCAAACGTGATCAAAATGATCACACATCTGTTCAATGGGATTTTAAGACTCCACCATTTCCCCTCCCAATGGAAATGCGCTGCGATTATTATGATTCCAAAGCCCGGCAAGCCTGTGCATATTGCCAGCTCTTACCGTCCCATAAGCCTACTGGTGATTGTCTCCAAAATCTTCGAGAGATTGTTCCTACGAAGACTACTTCCCATACTGGAAGAGAATCAGCTCATTCCGGACCACCAATTCGGTTTCAGAAGGCACCATGGTACACCTGAGCAGTGCCACAGAGTCGCTCAATATATCTCTAACGCTCTGGAGAATAAAAGGTATTGCTCGGCAGTGTTTCTGGATGTAAGACAGGCTTTTGACAGGGTATGGCACCCAGGACTCCTGTACAAGCTGAAAAAAAAATCTTCCAATGCCATATTACATGGTACTGAAGTCTTATATTCACAACCGCAGATTTTTTGTAAGATGCAAGTACGCTGAATCGGATTTGTTCTTAATTCAGGCTGGGGTACCCCAAGGCAGCGTGCTTGCTCCAATTTTATATACCCTGTTCACTGCTGATTTACCGGTAACCAACCCAGAGATGTCCCTCATTGCTACATACGCTGACGACACCGCTTTCCTGGCCTCCAGTACCAGCCCTTCTGTTGCCTCAAGAATTATTCAAACGCAGCTGTCAGCCCTTGAGCCTTGGCTAAATAAGTGGAATATTAGTATTAACACCGAGAAGTCGGTGCAGGTTGTTTTCACCTTACGAACCCTCTCATGCCCTGAAGTCCACCTCTTTGGACGGAGGCTACCCACAGCCGAAAGTGCCAAGTACTTGGGCCTTACTTTGGACAAAAAATTGAATTGGAGAGCTCATATCATTAACAAAAGGACTCAGCTTAAAATTCGTTTCAAGCGCCTTTACTGGCTTCTAAGACCTGCATCACGACTCAGCCTACGTAACAAAGTGCTGGTTTACAAGGCTATCCTTAAGCCTATCTGGACCTATGGGATACAGATTTGGGGCACTGCAGCTGCCTCGAATATTCAAATTATTCAAACTTTCCAAAGTAAACTTCTGCGTACCCTAGTGAGTGCTCCGTTTTACGTCAGAAACGCTGTCATTCATAATGACCTGAAATTGGCTACAGTAAAAGAAACCATCACTCAATACAGCCAGAGATACTTACAAAGATTGGAGAATCATGATAATGTACTAGCTCTTCAGTTGCTGGACAACAGCAATCAGCTCCGGAGGCTTTCAAGATTCCATCAACTCGACCTCCCCTTCCGCTTTAATTAATTCTATTTGTGCTACCTAAATTTTTTCTTTTTACCTAACCGCCAATGTTTTTTCGTAAAATTTAGTTATTGTCTATCAAGACAGATTCTAAATAAAAATTTATCTCTCAAAAAAAAAAAAAATTTGTTGTTCTAGCGAAATAAAAAGCAAAAAATATGTTCAAGCCTTTTTGACTATGAATCGTAAACAATTCGACCAAAAAGTCAACTAAACAATGCAATTTTACTAAACTGAAAATATTTTGAAACCGTTTCAACTTCAAAGGCCAACTAAATAAAGGAAATGATATCATTGACGATACGATCTCGACACACACACACACACATACACAATAATATTATTTGGGGCTTCCTTTTTTTTTGTGTCTTCTTGTATTTAAACTTAAAGCTCACGATTCGGTCATTGATTCAATTTCGAATTGCATTCACGTTCGAGAGTCGACTCTTGTATTCTTATTATTATCTGCAGCTTTTTATCGAAAAGCCATAAAGTTTTTCATTATTACGCATTTACCGTTGCCTCTCTGTAGTTTAATTACGTTTCACAAAAGTATTAAGCCCGAAAAAGGGCCACAACCAAAGAAACAAAAAGGGCCAAAACTCTTGGCGCGCTGAGCTTCATTTCGTGAATCACGTGCCATGCGCAACGTTCTAAATTTCAATTGAATTCAATTTAATTAGCCAAACGCGTTAGAAAAATACCAACGCTTCATTATACTGTATATATATACTGTTAATTTGTATGCATCGATGGCAAAGCAGCTAAATATCTTGTATAGAAGGAAGGCGTTGACAATAATGAAACTGACATAATTTGCATTCAATCGTTTTTTGTGCGTTTGCATTTAAATTGTTTTTTGATATGCCTAAAAAGTTAGCTGTAAAATGTAAAAGTTGTGGGGAAAAAAACTTAAAATTCAATTAATTTCGTTAGATATTTAATATTATTATTGTCTCGGGCTTGTTTTAATTTGGCATGCAGTTTTGCTGGTAGAAACATTTATCGTTATTCGCGATTTTTCTCTCTCTTTGTTTCCCGATATAATATTTATATGCAAACGTTGTTCAACACTGAAAAATACTTATAAGTAGTAGTATTTATATAGTATCATCCTACTGTTTGCTGTAATCAGACATGTTAATCTATTTGTTCCGGCAAACTCTAGCGGATTGCCCCAAAGCACTAAAATTAGATTTTTCCAAAAATATCCATTGAAATTCGGCCATATTTTTGTACATTATAACATTATATTTATATTTGAAAGCCTCTTATTTTGCCTAAGCTATTATTTATTCATGGCAATCAGTTTGCTCATTTATGTCAATTTGCGAGTTTGGCTAACTGTGGCTGGCCCAAAAAAGGCCGCAATGTTCGCCTGGCAAATGAACAGCTTTTGGCAGCACTTTTTTGCCCAGTTCTCGGATATTTAATTTGCAAACCATAATTTTATTACATGGCAACAATGACTGTCCCACTTTAACCTCCACTCGAACCCATTCCATTTAAACTCTTTAGCGGCTGGTTGGAAATTCAATCAGAGCCAAAGTCGTGGGTCCTTAGCTAGTATAGGCGGATGTTGGCGATGGGTTTATCAACGGTATACGCATTTCAAAGCAAACACTTTAGTCAGATTTAAGCACACATACATAGAAAGAGAAAGAGAGGGAGCGGGAGAGGAAGAGGGAGAGAGATGCAAAGTTTATCTTTTGCATTTGTGTGTTGCCATTTTCAAGGACAATTCAGCTATGCAACAACATGTCGAAATGGCTGCCAGGACATGCCCGAACTCACTTCCGTGGCCATATGAATATTTATTAATTTGTGTATCTGTAACTCTTTGTATCTGTGTGTATCTGTGTGTGTTTGAGTATTTACACGCTGCTAACATATTCATAGACAATTGGCAAATGTAATTAAATACGTTTACAAAAGCTTTTGCCAATTCGAGCGTTGCGTTTGGAATTTGGTTTTCGTTTTGGTTTCGGTTTTGGTTTGGGGGTTTTTGGGCTCCATTTGTTTTGTGGATTGCCATTTACTTGTTTGGTTGGTTTGCTTACAGCCTGCGCGAATGAAAGGCCGTTAACAATGGCAATCAATGTTAAATATATGAGTCTTGTTAATTGAGGCAGCAACATGTTGCAAAAACATATTCAATCGAGTAGTAATCAGATTATTTATTTAAGTTAAACATTTATATTTAAATAAATTAAATTTCAGCAATAAACTTTATTTGTTCTTAAACTTAAATAATTCCTTTGTTTCAGTATAATTTTCTAGTCCAGCTGATTTTTTTTCCTTGCTGAAACTCTTTTATATACATATATATATGTTGTTTTTTTCTTCTTCTAATCGCCTTTTGCTCGCATAATCTCAAGACAATCCCATCTGCTACTTCTCACATAACAACAACAACAACTATATCGTTGAGATTCTCAATGCAATTGTGTCCCCAAGCAAAGTTTTATTAGAAAGCCAAAACTTTCTTTTAGTGATTTTTGTTGTTGTTGTTGTTGTCTTCCAGCTGAGCCTGCTAAAATCAAATGGCAAAAAAGTTGTGTGTGTGTATTGCCTCTTCATTGCCCAATAACAATGGGGTTCGACAGTGGTACCAGGTCTTATGAGATTAGCAAACGTTAAGCGGATTGTAAATTTATAAATAGCATCAAATGTTATTGCAGTTTCTTTGAAATGTCATTAGAGTTAAGTTCTTTCTTTCGATTTATTGTATTTCGTTCGTGTGGCAAACATTCGCACATTAACAAACTAAACTTGACGAGACTTGAAATGCTTTTTTTTTGGGGGTGGTTTTGGGATTTTTGCCTTAAATTTGCCTCAACCTGCTACCAACTCTATCTCCTTGACAATAGCGGCGCTGTTCTTGGCTGTCTTGGCAATTAGTTAATGTCAAACAACGATGCGAACAATGACATTAGCTGAAAGTGACAATTGACTAAAACTAATAAAAGTTAGAAAAGAAGAGTTAAGTTGTTCATCAAGCTTCATATACTTTTTGTGAGCTTTGGCTGTAAAAGCTTACTAAACATTTGCAAGAGCTTTGAAAGCTGCTTGCTAAAGCTTTTATAAAATATGTTTAGAAACTTATTTTGGTAATTAATTAAATATCTTTTAAATTTACTTACAATTTGTTCTCTTTTCTTGATTAATCAAGCGTTTTGCAGCTTGTGTCAGTTGTATTTAGGCACAAGAAGTGGATAATTGTGCAAAACCTAATGAATGGAGCCTGTTTTTGGAGCTGGCACACAACTTAATCAGCGCCGCATAGGAAAAGGTCAAGTACGAGTGTCTCGCTAATTTGTTGTCTCCCTGCGCACGTGTGTGTGTGTATGTATGTGTGTGTGTGTGTATTTGCGAGACATTGTCAAGTGTTGTGCCTTTGTCACGTAGCAAAAACTTGACTTCAACTTGCAACTTCACTCGTACGGTTTGGCGGCTAATGAGACCAACAGCCGGCAGCCAAAAAGCCCAGACCGACCCCCAAACTACACAGCTACAGCTAATGCTTCAGTTTTTAGCTTTCAGCTTTCAGATTCAGCCTTAGCTTAAGTTTGGGTTATTGTCGGCAGCTGCACGAGCTGAAAGGCAAATGTTGGTGGAGCATTGGGTGGCAAGGGCAGCGGCAGCGGCAGAAGGCGGCAAATACTAGCATAGGGCGGATGCGGCAATTTTGCCAGCCTGAAATCGATATGGCATCAAAGCAAAGCCACATTTATGCCCATTATATGCTAAGTACACTGAAAGAAAAATGTCCAAATTGAGTTAAATTATTATGAAATAAAAAAGATTTATTTAGAAATATTATAATTAAATTATTGCGAGATATATTGATAAAATTTGTTTGTTGATATTTAATTACTTTGAAATTTTAATAATATTTTTGACTTAAAAATAAAATACTTTAATTAATATATTGTAAATCATTCAGCAACAAGTTGAAATGTTCATAATATTTAATTCTCTTATTGAATTAATTTGTAAAAAAATATAATTTTATTTAATGGTTTAAGATTTAAGTTGTTTACTGTGCACTTTGTAGTACATTCATACTTGGGGGTCGGTATTATTGTGTGCAAGAGAGAAAGAGATGGTGCCCCCCAGCTATGTTGTCTGATATATTTTTATTATGCTAAAATAATCGGCATAGACAGCGGTTTCGCGGTTTTCGGTTAGCTTAGCAACCAAAAAAAAAAAACAAAAAAAAACAAAAATTATCTGAAAGATGCATCTGAATATTGCAAACAAAAGATAAAAGCCAAATGCAACGACAAACACCGCACCAGTTGCAGCTGACCTCCCCTTCACCCACTACCTTATTGTTGTTGCTGTTGTTTTTGTTGTTGTTGTTAGTAGTAGTTTGGTACATGGAACGGCTGCTGGTACGTTTCTGTTTGCCTTTCGCTTGCAGCCACGCAAAAGGTGATTTATTTGAACATGGTTATCAACTTAGTAGAATAACAGGAGCAGAAAGCGCCGCACTGCAACAACAGCAACAAAAGCAACAGCAACAACAACAACAGCAACATTCCCTATCTTTATAGGCCCCTCTTCCACCCCTCTCAACCGAATGAAACAATGAAGAACAAACAATGCAACGCGCGCTCGCAACTTGAACTTGTGGCTAGAAAGTGCAGAGAGCCCCGTAAGATACGATTGCATTTACATGCATCCGTATCGGTATCAGAGCGCCTGCATCGGGGCGTGTGTGTGTGTCCATAGTAACCGCCTACCCTTGCTACCCCCCACCCCCCCGCAAAACCCTCTTGCCGCCTGTCGCTGTGCGCGCCCAAAGACACACACCCACAGCTGCATTAGGCACGAACCCGCCGCGACTGCAACTTCAACCAAATGGATCTCAGTTCGGATTCAAAGCCACAAGTCGATGTTCAAGTCGAAGACGGGGCTTTTTGGGTTGGTTGGTTGGTTGGTTGGTCGGTTGGGGTTTGTCTGTGGCACTCTGGCAACCGGCATACAATTTGGCCGGCAGCGAAATTTATTTGAAATCAATGCTTCTTGTTACATTCTTCAGTTGCTCTGTGCTACAAACGATTTTTTCTTTCTTTCTTCTTTTTTTTTTTGACGGTTGTTGCACCAGCAGCAGCAGCAGCGGCAGCCTTTACAGCAAATAGTGGCAACTGGCGTGGCGCTACATCAAAAACTCTATGGCATAAAAGTTAATGTAGTAAAAAAGATGAACGATTAAAAATTTAATGATTATCGAAGTTAAATTATGATAAAATGCTAATTAAAAAAGGTAGTTTTTAATTTTTAATTTAAAAATCTTTACTTCATAATATTGCCACTCAAAAATATTTTTATGAAATATATTTTCAGACACATTAATTTCCTTAAAATCAACTTACAAGTCGGTAAAGCCGTTGAAATAAAGAAGAAGAAAAAAATCAAAATATTTATTTCACTTGGCATTTACAGAGGCGCTGGTTTTGCCAATTGCACTGCAGGCAGCAAGTCGGAGAAATACAATAATTGAATACCACATACATATATGCATATATAGCATATATAGTATAGTATACAATATAGTTAGTATCGAGTTCGAGTGTGCTTGTGTGTATTACTATTTATTATGCATTTCTTTATGATGATTTCAAGCGGCAGCTGATTTAATGTGCATGTTTTGCTTTTTTCTCTCGCCGCAACGGTCACGAGTTTTGGGGGCAATGTTAACACCGGCCCGGATTTTTTTTTCGGGCCAGCCATATAGCAGTAGTAGATACTAGATACTAGTACAAAGTAATATTTGACCATTAAAATGCAGTTGCTGCCACAGTCCATGGGAAATGATAATGAAGGCATCGAACGGTAAATGGGATATGAACTGCAACAAGTTGCCAGTTGCCAGTTGGCAGTTGCCAGTTGCCAGCTGCTTGCATGAGTGAAATCGATACATATTAGAACTCCAGGCAATTGCTGCAGTAGCACTCATTGAAAGAACTGACTCTCTGACTTTGACGTTGGTAAAGCAAACACAACTGAGTTGCAGTTGCACGTCAAATGCATTTCGTTTTGGGTTTTATTGAATGCCAGACCAGAAGGCTTTTTTTGGCTACGCTTTTGATTTTGATTTTCATTTTGTTTGCCTTTTGCCTGGCCAATAGATACCCCCAAAACTTCAGACCACCTTGAAGCTAGCTCGGCACTGAATCCGAAATCCGAGTCCGACACTGAGACGTAGTTGAAACTGAAGTTCGAATTGCTGCCAGGCAAATACATAGGTAAAGATTCAAATACAAATAAAACGAAACACTTGGGGAAAAACATCAGGTACATAAATTACACGAAAAGTGAACGGTTTTGACTTTCAAAAAAAAAAAAAAACGAGTCAATACTTGCAGGAAGATTTTTAAAAATCTAAGAAAAACCTCGAAGAACTTCAAAAAAATATTTGCTAAAAAAAAGGCTTACGGAATTCTTAAAATAATTCAGTTTTCTGTCAATTAAAAATACTTTTATTGATTTTTACTTTTTAAAAAATTCTTATAAAAAAGTTGGAGATCAAAAAGTTTTGATTATGGTTTTCAAAAATAAAATCTGTAATAAATTAAATGCCCGTTTTCCCAAGTGCACTCAAAGTTTCATCAATATTGTTATTCCAAAGACAAAGTTTACGCTTTCCCAAAAAAAAAAGTAAATATAATTGTTAAAGCCAATAGACAGATCTCTCTCTTCCCTTCCCCTCCACTCCCTGCTGTCCGTCGTCATTGTTCGCTGGGCTGTAAAAGTGTGAAATACCATTGCCGTAAACTTATTTACCTATTCATTTAGAGGCCTCTTTAGCTTCTCAGCTCTCTTTACCTTTTTGGCCATTACGATGACGTTAGTGTTAAGGCTGCGTCGGCGGCGGCAACAGCGGCGGCGGCGGCGACAGCGCTTTGATTAATGCCAAACTGTGCACAATTCACAAGATCTTCTTCTTGTTCTTCTTCGTCTTCTACTGGAACTTTTGCATTGGCACAGGTTACGTTTTTTTTCGGTGCCCGATTCACACATTATTTATGTGCATTGTTCGTCGTCGCATCGCAAAAATAAACGAAAATCTAGACTCGAGAATCTGCAACCATTCTTTGGGTTCCAGCGCTACCAATCCGCATACTCAGCAAGCAGCTTACCAGTCCATGCCCTTTGCTCCGCGCTCTCTCATTCTCATTCCTCGTCTCGTTTCGGTGCGGCTCGGTTCGGTTCGGTTCTGCTCAATTCTTGGCTCTGTGCAAATTCAATGGCTCTTTGCATACATTTGCGTTTAGCCAGCCATGCGTAGCCAGAAAGGCCACACAATACAACTCTAAGTACATTTAACCGAAACGAGATCGAACAATCAACATTCGGTTTAACACCGACTAAGTAATGCCCTTGGATTGGAAAATTAGAATTGGAAAGTTATTGAAAAGGCTACAAAATAAAAACAACTTTGATTTATTTATGGAAATCTCAATTCTTCAATAAACATTTGATTTTCGTAGATATATTAAGTCATAAAGTCAATCATATTTATATATGTACATATAGAAAAAATCATTTTTAAACATTTTATCTGTTTTGTATCTTAAACTTATCTGCTTAAAAAAGAGTTGTTTTTCAAAATATATTATAAAATTAAATTAAAATTTTCAAAAATTATTACTTATACTTACTATACTATAACTATACTACTTTAAATACTTATTATATATATTCTTTAAATACCAAGAAGGAGTATTTTTCATTATTGTTCTTATTCCATTGAAACCGTGAAGCAAAAACTGTTTTAGAAACAAATTTGTCATCAAAGCTTTTAAAAAACATAAAAAAATTACTTTGTTTTTTATGTTTCTGCTTCGAAAAAGTTCTATAGACATTCGCAATCAATAATAAATTCATTTAGCTGATTTATGGTTTCAAGCTAAGTTAAAAAATCTAGTTTAATCATATTTCCAATATATAAAATACAAATTTTTATTTCTTAAATTTTACTTTACTTCTTTTTACAAAGCCCACACATTAGTCAATGTACCCTGCTTTGCCCTATGAACTCCTATCAAAAAAGGCAGCCTAGCAAAAGTCAAAAAAAAAAAAAAAGAATTGCAAGAGTCTCGCGCAAGTTGCAAGTCGCCAGCGGCGGCGCAACAACAACAACAACATCGATGGCGAGCAACAATGGCCATTGAGTTGCTGCTGCTGCTGTTGCTGTAGCTGATGTTGCTACTATTGTTGTTGTTGCTGCTGTTGCAGCCTACCCAAAAACAAAGGCCAAATAACAACAAAGCGCGCGCGCAGCACAAAATGAAAAAAATAAAGAAGAAAAACGACGAGAAATATGTATATCAGATTTAAAATAAATGTAACTGCGCGGCTCATTATGCTGCGCTTACACACAGACTGGCAGCAGTTTGCCCTCCCCCTTCCAACCACCCCCCCTCTTTTTGGAGCTGCTGCGCATGCTCAACAGTTTGGTGCACTTAATGGCCGGGGCAATCAGTGGCTGCCCCTAAAGAGTAAAAAGTAAAGACAAACCTGCTCTCAGTCTGTCTGTTTATTTTTTTTTTTTCTGTAGTAGAGTGTAGAATGCCCCAACATGCTGGCTAGTTAGCTGCATGAGCAGCAGGTAAGAGACCAACAACAACAATGACTTAAGCAAACGCATTTCGTATTCGCATTTAAATAAACATTTTCTAGCCAAAAGGAATCGCGCATTGTTCGAACAAAACTCCTAGCCACAGCTACTAGACATGTTTCGGGGCAAGTGGCTAATGCAACACACAACAGTGCAACAGTGCAACTTTCACTTCACTCCAGAACACAAAAGCACAAATGTGTCTTATGTCTTGGCTTTAGAAGGCACGTGCAGCTACTTTAGTCCCTCCCTCCCCTCCCCTCACCACCCTTCCCTTCCCCATCGCTTGTTCATATTTGCATGCTCATTTCATATTTTGTTTTGTGCTGCATGCACCGTGGCTTGCCACATAGCAACAACTTAATCGATTAACGTTCATTTGCAATTTGTTATCGAGTGCTTTGCATCTGTTCATGTATGTGCAACGTGTGTGCTGTGTGCAACGTGTGGGCACACAAATTTGTTGCAACGATTAGCTGGCAACAAAATATTGCAATGCCATTCGCTTATTAATTACCCAAGATAGCAAAGCCAACGAGTGACGCATTTGTTAGTTGCCCCAAAGCTTGCCCCCGACGCGTCGCTGCTAAAAAAGAGTTGTCTGCAACTTTTGGTGGCAGCATCGGCGAAAACCAAGGGCAAACGCGGCAACATTCTTCACTGTCTGTTGCCAATTATGATTGAATTTTTGAAATTATTATCCCTAGAGCTGAAGACAAGTTTTTTTTTTTCTGTGCTTGCCCCGGCGGCATATTTTGTCACTCCTTTGAATGAAGTCTTTTTAAAACGTCGCAAATATTTTCTTATAATCATAAAAATTTTCTAAAGGCAATCAGGCAGCAACTTCCTTAACGATCCTTAAAGCGCAGAGGGCACAAAAATAATACGTCATAAATTCTTGACAGCAGTATGTTTTTTTTTTATATAGTTGAGATTTTTAAAGATTTTATTTCATTAAAAATATAATTTAAGACAAATTAAATGATGTATTTTGTTTGTAAAATATCAATACAATAAAATTATATTATTTTGTGTTATATTTAAATGTTTAAAACAATGACAAAAATGCTATTAAAAAGAAGGGCAAATCTTAAGAAAAAATATGGAATGTTATTTCAATAAATTCCGCGGCGCGCCTTTTCGGCTTGAAGTTCAGCAGCAAAGTGTTGGTAAAAGGATTAAACCGCATCCAAAAGTTGTGGGGGGGTAGAGGAGGAGTGGAACATGGGCAGGTTTAAGCAATGCCTGTGGCAGTATTGCACTCAGTAAGAGACTCTTGCACAAACGTTGTTGCAACTGCAACCGTTGCACACATTTTTCATGCTGCATTTATTTATGTTATTTTAATGATTTTCCTTGCATTTGCATAAGCCAAAAACAAAAACTCGTTGGCTTGAGTTACTTTTCTCTGTTTTTCTTTATCTTTTATCTACATTTTTTTTTTGTTTTTCTTTTTTGCAGCTCAGCTATTTTGCACGTGGGTTGCACTATGCTGTTTATACATAATTTTAAAGCAAATATTTGGGAATTTTTCGCTATTTTTTTTTTCTTTGCTTGTTTGAAGCAATCAGTTTTACCACGTGTGGCAAGTAATGTATGTGTGTGTGTGTGTGTATATCGCTGTCTTTTGGCTTTTTCTGCCAATAAATTGCACCAAATGAGCATTTAGCATTTTTAACGCCTTTTGGCTTAAACGGGGGGGCCCCCTCTTTATGGGCGATAAGGCGACACGCAATGGCCCAAAACGTCGACCCAAACTCAATACTCAGTTCCAATTTCCGTGACAGAGACTCTTGTTGCATGTTCGTTTCATGTGAGGCACGTGAGCAAACATTTTGACACGCCAACTTACTAGTATTCCCCCGCCCACCGCCCTTCGAGCGTCTTTCAAGATAGTCTTTTAGCATTGGGCGTTGATTCCAGTACATATGTAATATATAATTGAATAAAAAATTTAAAATTTATAAATGAAATTTAATAAACATTTTAAAACAATTTTTTTCATAATAAAATAAATAAATATTCAATCTATATATTTAATGTTAAATGCATTTTATTTCTAGACTGATGAGTTTAAGGGATATGTCAACAACTCCTATCATTATTATCCCGCACGCACACATGCATGGCACACTGGGTAAATGCTCTACCTCTGCCTCTCAGTCGCTGTGTGTCATTAGGCGCTTTGCACTCGACTTTGCTTCGCTGTTTGTCACCTTGTTCAAGTGTCCAGCCGCCTTCCAGCCTCTAATGAAGTCAACTGCTCATGACTCTCTGTCTGTCTGTCTGTCTGCCTGTCTCTGCCTGTCTCTGCCCTACCTGAGCAGTCATTACACTGTATGTACTACACTGCACTACCCAACACTGAACTCAACTCGAGTTCGGCCCACGGTCATGTGCATTGCCCTGTCCAGCTGCGAATGAACTTCGTTTTAAAACGAACTTCCGCCACAAACACGAAGTCTGCTATGCTAGACTTCGGCTTGTGGAACTTGTTCCGCTGTTCGCTCGTTTCGCTTACAGCTGTGTTTCGTTTCCATTTTGTTTTGGCTGGCACGTGTTTCTACTGCATGTTTAGCAACATTTGCGACTGGCAACAGGTTTTGAGTCGATTCAAAAACGTTTATAGCAGGCAACAGCTGACTAAGTTTAAAGATTTAACTAAACAGTTTATACAAAAATATTTTAAAGATTTCGTCTGGTAAAATCTTTCCTTCAATGATCTTAGTATTTCTACTTTCGCATCATTTCTCTTGCCCATCTTCCCATAAATAGCTCCGGGTCAAGAAATCTTAGCGTTGTTTAACAAGGGTCAAGAAATCTTAACGTTGTTTAACAAGATGTTAGCAGCTTTAATTCCAATCGGATGACTACCTTATGGGGCTCGAACCTTTTTGAAGAAAGTTCATCCACAAGTTTTTGATTACTTCATTAAGAGGACAACAGCCACTGCAGATATTAATAATAATTATGCCTCTCCATAACTTGAAATCGGTTTAATGCCAACTCATTGCAATGCCACCCACGGCAATTATGTATACTAGCCATATGTATACTCTTCCCATACATGTAGACATACATATGTATATACATTGTTTGTTATACTGCCAAAGCCAAACAACTTACGATATTCTAATTAAAACACATACTCCATAGACCTTACCACAAACATCATCATCATCATCAGAACTTGCTTTGCGGTGTGTGAACTTCAATTCGATGAATTTTTACATTGAAGCATGATGCAGCAATTCTTTATATTTTGTTTTGTTTTGTTTTGTTTTTTTTTTTTGGGCAGAGTGTGCCAAGTCATGTGGACAAAGCTAATGTCTGTGGATTTAGATGTGGATGTCGATGTTGATGTGGATCTAAATATGTCTGTGTCAGTTTCTGTGTGTGTGTGTGTTTGTTGGTGGATTTCTAAAGTCAGTCAATGGATCGGATTGCGAGCTCGTGTGTGCTCGATGTCTCGATGACATATTCCATTTAAAACCAAGCAGGAACATAATTGGTTTTACATTGGTAGACTAGTAGATGCCCTGTAATATAAAGATTTAAGATTATAATGGAATTAAAAAGCTAAAAAATATCATGGAACTAACAATATTATTTTATATAAGTTGTTCTCAAAAAGTTAAGGATTGTAGGTAGATTTGACGATAAAAATAAATTTGTGAACCATTAAACTGGTTTAAATTTAGTTGACATACTTTTATGCTTGTGTTAAAGTAACAAGTCAACAATTTTGTGTAACCCTAAATTACAACACCTAAATATTATAGCCTGCTTCTATGTTTTTTCCTAACGTTCAGGGTATGTGAATAAAGGCACGGAGTGTCCCACATCTGGGCACATGCATTGCATGCACACCTCATTTCTAGGCTACCTGCCACAGACACAGACACAGTAGTAGTAGTAGTATATGGGTTTGGCAGAGCGGATCGCTCGGTTGCGCATGCCCAGAAAAGAAAATGAATCGCTAGACGGTCGGTCAAAGTGACAGACCCATAACATGCCATACACACATGTGAAGGGAAGAGAAGGGAAACAAACCCAAAAAAATTCGTCTAATAAATTGACATTTATAAATAGTAGTGTAGGTTACAGTTACAAGAGTGCGTGCTCAATGCACATGTGTCTGCATACTGCAAGGGTCTCAACGGTCTCAAATACCAAAATATTACCTATAGTACATAGTTCTGTACAGCTGAAACAATGTGCATATGCTCCAATAACCATCATATATATAACTCAAGGGCAATGAGCTGCATAATTGCGCTGAGTAATTCTCACTTTATGTTTTTAATTGCCGGGAGGGGAAATTTTCGATCGGAAAAACGGAGAATTCGTGATATATTTAACATCGAAATAAAGCAATAAAAACCAGCTGTAGAAAGTGTGACTAATAAGTGTTTTTCAATTTGCTTAAGGCACAATTAAAAAGGTGCTAATTTTTTCGGGAAAGAAATATTCACATCAAATGAAGAAAATAAACATTTGCATAAGAGTTTTATACGAGAGTTTTTCAACACGTATTGCCAATCGCAAAAATTATGTTACTTAAATTGAAATTTCCTCATTATAAAATAATTTCCTAAAATAACAATTAAAAAGACAATATTATAACTTGTCCAGCGCTGTCAATTAGTAACAAAAAAAAAAGGTCTTCTTACATTTAGAGTGACATATTCGGACATCTGATAGCGATAAGGTTGACAACTTTCACGGCTTTTGTTTATCAAAATGGAAATGGAAATGAAAAGTAGAGAGAAATGAGGTTAACGTATAAGTAGTTCTAAGGGCACCGTTCACATATATTCTATTTCAATTTATTTGAATGTCAGGCGAGCATAAATATAAATGGCATGATGAGATGATATCAAGACAAAACAATCTACTATTTAGAGCGTAAAAAGCTGCACAGCCAGAAGAAGAAGAAGAAGAAGAACACAGAGAGAAACAAAAGACGACGCCAGGGCAAAAACGGAAAAAGGAAGTTAACAAAATAAGCCAGATAGATAATAAAGCGATTGAGCGATTGAGATACCGACACAGATACACCGAAACACAGAAACAGACACCACAACAACAATCAAATAAAATAAAATAAAAAACCCAAGTCCAATAAAAGAAAAGATAAATGTCGTAGCAGCAACAGAACCAACAACATTCGGAATAAGAAAAAAACAAAAAATACAACACAGGTAAAAATCAACGGCTAACAAAACTGCGACGAAATTCAATACGCTCTTAAGAAGAGAAGAGAAGAGAAGAGATGAAGTAATATATATATATGTTTGGTATTGCTACTGGGTAGGGAGGTTGCGAGGAGTGTCGAGGGTAGAGTAATAATAATTTTTTTTTGGCAAAGTGCGCCGGCGATGATGGGCCATGGATCGCATCGTATCGTATCGGATCGCATTTCACCTTCAGGTTCTCTTTCAGGTGTCACCGATAGGCATCTTTTAATGCACAGGCCACAAGACCTCGAGGCTAAGGGCTAAGACATTGGGCTCTCAGGAGGCAACACATTTTACAGCTCCGAGAACACACAAACACACATACATATAAGTAGATTGTATATTCCTTGACGGTTTGCTTCCTTTGGTCAGTTTTGTGTTTATTTTGTTTCGGCATCTTCGAGAACGAAGAAAAAATGCAGCAGTGTGGTCCGAGAACTTCTCATTAAGCGAAATATTCACATAATCCCGCATTTATTTGATATGCGCTGCATGATAAAAAGGACCTAACAAAATAACAACAAGTTTGCTGTGTGTGTGTGTGTGTGTGAGTGTGTTTTTTTTAAGTATATTTCGGACTGGCTGTCGCATTACAGGTACCAAAAAGATGTTGGGCTCTAGATTTGGCAAAAACCTGAGCTGAAAGATATGTGAAAGGCGATTGTAGTTTGTGACTCAAAAGGAGAGGTCACAATAGGCACTTGGAAAGTAAATTCAATAATTAAGTAAATAAACTTTTATTTCTGTTTATTAAAGTTTAAGCAAACACAAGTACAAAAATTTCTTTTAGCCAACTCAACAATGCTTGCAAAAATCTTTCAGATTAGCAAAATCATTTCTGCTGCATGTTGCAAGCAACAAAAAGTCAAAATAAACGACGCTACAAAGTATGCAGCATGCAAAAGCCGCAGTCAAACGTGATGCGGTTTCTATTTGCCACACGGTTTTTCCGTCAAGTTGCAGCATATGGGTTACGAATTTAAGGGTGTGAAAGTTGCATATAAAAAATATCAATTAATTTTAATTAAATGTAAGCCAACAGAAACTCATTTTTGATTGATACAGGGTGATGCTTTAGTTTTGTCTTTAGATTTGAATAACTTTACATATACTTTACTTAGTTTTCCCATATTTGCACGTAATGCCAGGCCAAAGATTATTGTGCAAATTGGCATAATGTTACACATAGCTTACAGCTATAATCTTTTAGCTTAAGATTGTTTCTACATCAATCTAAAAGACCCCTGGCAACCAAACACTTCCGCCTACAAACTAAACACATAATGATGAAACGCATATTCAAACACACAATTTCTGTGGGGTTTCACATACTGTTTGTGTTCAAGAGATGATTGATGACATACAAACTAGTTTGCATGAGATCTCAACCATAAGAGCCTCTAAACACAAACATGTGCCGCGGATTTGGCTTCTCAGTTGTAACCGAAACCAAGACGCAAATGGAGATGGAGACGGAGACGGAGACGGAGTCTGAACCTTGGTCAGTTGTAATCCGTTCAACTGTCACACAGAGTTTGGCTTTGCTAATCGCCAGCCAATGACAATTGACAATGACATTGCATATACCGCAAATCGTGGGCATTACTTGAATGAATATGTCTGTAGATAGCACCAAGTTCTGTTGGAGTGCAATAATTGAAATGCTTCCTGAACTAAAAATACAACTGCAGAAGTAAGTTTCCTTATTTTTTATGACTTTGACGTAAAATAAAGTACAATATTTTTTGGGCTTTGATCGCTTTGGGGGCTTTGTTAAGCGGCTTACAAAAATCTTTCGTATTTTTTCCCCCGGCTTCCTTGTATTTAACGAAAAGATTAACAACAACGAGCAATTGCCGAATCTGATTTTCTTGTCACAGGGGTTGCTGGGGGAGTCACCCAAAAAAAAAGCTTAATTACAAGTCACATGAGAAGGTGGTTGTTACAGGAGGGTGGGTAAAGGGAGATGGGATAGTTCGATATGGTATTGCAACTTTGATATTTTGATTAATAGATAGAACATAGAATTAACTAACTAATGAAAACATAAAATCATTTATTTCTCAATGAAGTAAATGGAAATTGAAAACTCAACTTAAAATCAAGCAAAGAATGAGGCATCCTAATGATTATCAATATTAAATTAATGAAAACAACAATTACAAACATTAATAAAATTAAGACATAAACATAACTAATAATAACAACCAGACTATATAATATATATCTATATATCTCAAATTTCATGTCATTTTGCTTTCAACTTGTTTGGTCTTCATTTGTAAAATCAAAATGTTGATTTGTCGGTTATAATTTTGCTGACTCGATTGCTAATTAACTAATGAAAATTGAGCTTCAATTATGTGTAGGCATCGGATTTTGGTTATGTTGCATTGTTGCAAGTTGCAAGGCAGACAATAGACGGCTAGAGCAGGCCATCAATCAGAGAGACACAGAGAGAAAAGTGGTTTAGATTTGGGCAACCTTTGAATTGTGATTTACATGAACGCGAGTGTCTTTTGTTTAATTTTGTTGAATGCCCCACGCACATGTAAGCCGCATTGAATTTCTTTGGCTGCAGTCTGTCTAGATAATTGATTAATTCACACATACAGAGATAGAAACAATCACACACACACAGACGTATAGGTTACCCTCTTGCTTTTAATTGTGCGTTACCAGCCATCAACGGGCCAATAAATCATAATCCATCAAAGATTTTGCGGTACATGTTTCGTCTACTATGCCACCGTTTCGCCAAACGTCTACCCCGTCCCCCGCGCTCCTGTCATTCAGCTAATGCTCAACGTTTAATTGAAGTAGCTGAACGCTAAGCGCTAACTATGAATTGGCAGCTTCTCAAGTCGTTACCAGAACGGAAATGAATACTTGGGCCAACTAGTACTTAATGTCCAAAAAAATAAAACAAATAATAATAAGAAAAGGTTTTCACAATTAACCGCTCGAAAGGATGCGGAGAACGGTTCAACAAAGTCGTTGAATAACTCTACCCCTTACCCCCATAATACAAAATCTACTTCAATAACTTTTTACCCCACTAACATACATATATAGGGAAAAAGTCGAGAATGGCGTGGCCGGAAAAGGGCTGATGGTGGGGCGTGGCTGAGGACCCCCCGTTGACTGTTTTGGGCAGAGACGCCCCTTCAGTGCGCCGCTTGATTACAATCACTTGAAACTTGTGTAGGCAGTTTTGTTTTGCAATTGCAATTTAACCCTTAGTTGGGCTTTTGCAGATAAAAGCAAAGTTAATTCAAAGAACAATGAAATTTCAATTTCAGTGAATTTCTAGAAATATTCTATAGTAAATTTGGTATAATTCAGCAAGAAACTTTGTCAGAAAACATTTCGAATTATTTTCTGTATGAATTTGTTATTCAAGTAAGTTAAGTAAGTTTCTTCAAATTTCAATGGCATAACATTTTCTAGATATTCTAGATCTATAATGTACCATCTAAGGGTTTAAGTGTATACGATTTGTAGGGTAACATTTGCGTATCCAGCGTATTGCGAGCTGTGTTTACAATATTTCTAATGTCTGCTGCTTGCTGTTGCTGTTGCTTTACGACTACAGCGAAAAGGCTGAACCTATAATTTGATTCGATTTTGAAAATGCCAACAACAACAACAACAACAATGCAACATGAAAATGCGATTGAACTTTTGTTGGCAATGTCAAATTTGTGGAATGAGATCTATGGCTGTAAAATATAGAAAGGGATTTCGAATGATATCTAAATGAGAGAGTAAAGCAAGTGCTCATTTAAGCTTGAATTGGTATGAGGATATTTTTGATTGACAGATGAATGATAGAAAGAGAGGGAGAGAGAGAGAGAGAGAGGGTAAGGCATTTGTCTTATTTAAACAACGGCAAGTTGGAAGTAAAAAAAATAGAAAAAAAGTTAACGCCACATCAGCATTAACGTCAGCGCCGCAAATCCCATTAAGGACTCTTAATGAAACTTGCTGCATCCTGGAGTGTGTGACACACACACACACACATACAATTACTGTATGTGTTTTGTACTCGTTGTTGCAATGATTGATTTCACGCCGAAACAATTTCAATCAGCATTTCCGTTCTATTTTCTTCGTCGATTTTAAGTATGTTTTCATGGAGGCATTTTAAAGCGCAGCTGCTTCGAGCGGCAAATTAAGTTGGGTCCTGGGAATCCTGTGCAACAATCTTTTATATCAGAGACTGTGTCAGAGTCCGTTGAATTTGTTGTTAAGTATGATTCATATTTTTCACTTGATTTACTTAAAATTGTTGATCCTTTCCTGTCACGCGCTCTTCTCTTTCTACTGCTTGGCTAGACGGACATGCAGAAACCTGTCCTTCTGCCAGACAACGATAAATTTATTACCTATTTAGCTTTAATAGCTTGGCTTGTTTTTATGATGATGCCACACTGACATTTCACATATCCGAGTGTATGTGTGTGTGTGTCTGTTTGTATTTGTTATTTGGGGGCGACAGTTTAATTTGTGATTAATTGACGTTAAAAGGGTTTAACAGCCTCCGACTCCAGCTTTGATTCCATTTGACATGCCACTTGATTCACACACACACACACACAAACACACGAACCCATCACTTTCACTCACTTTCCCTAGATAAAACAACAAAAAAAATTTAAAGGGTCGTGGCATGAACTTAATTTGCGCTTTATAGAACGGAAATTGCTTCATGAAAGCGGATGTTGAATATAAAATTTATAACGGCCATTTAATCAACAAATAAATAAATCCAAGCTCTCAAAGTCAAAAATTCAACTGGTTCTTCTTGGTTAGCAAAAGCCCACATCTTTATCCAAAACTAATGAAATTTTCTTGAGGACCCTTTTCAGTCATTTGAGTAAAAGTAATTAATATTTTTTGTTGAAAATTTCGGTAACTTTTTTGATTGAGTTTTGATTAGAAAATTGCTTAGGAATTATATTTTATATACTGATTTATTTTTATTTCTCACCAAAAAGAAAATTATTTAAATTGAAATCAAAGTTTCTTTCTTAGGTGTTCAAAGTGTTTGTTAAGTTAAATAAACGTTCAGGTAGTACAATAAAATTTGTACATTTTGTTAATGAAGACAATTAGCATTCGAAAACATTTAGCCAACACTCAGGTCTTGCCGCAGGCTATTCATTTCCGTCATTACCACATTTTACCATTTACCAGCCTACCTGACAAGCCGCACCGACAAAACTTGACTACAAAACTTCCGTTTTTTCAGCCGATACTCTGAAGGAAAGTTTAGAAGACGAGCAACGAACAACTGCAAATGACATTAATAGTCTGAATTCGTGCGGCTCCAACTCTTTAAATAAAACAAAGAAATAAACAAAAATCTCCCACGCCTTGCTACGACTCGAGTCGACTCGAGGCGGCAACTAAAAGTCGAGTGGCTAAAGCGGTTCAAATGAATGGTTTGTGAGCTGTTCCACACTGACCGCTTGATTAACATTTTCGACAACAATTTCACTCCGGGCGGAGTCATCATATTAATATGCTTGGCCGTTGTCGTCGTCTGTGGCCAATATGTCAACGAAATTCCTAAGCGGAACACGTACACGAAAACACTCGAAATTCGTGGAATGTGTTTTGTGGTCGAAAAGGACACGACTCGCACTCGCACTTGGACATGGACATGGACTTGGACTTGCCCTTGGTCGTGTGTGTGTTTGCAAAGTTTTAATGCGTTTAGCGTTCTGTTTCAGTTCTTCTATTCTTATTATTCTGTTTTCTTTTGAAAAGACGCGCAGAGGTGAAGAGTTAATGCGACTGCGTCGCTGCCAAATGTATTCCCCAAATCCCAGAGAGCAACCTAAAGATGAAATCACTTTCACAAAGTGCTGAGCGTCAGACAAACCAAACCTCCTGCCTTCCACCCGCATCTGCATTCGACGCTTATCCCTGATGTATTTGCATAGAGTAGAGATGTGTGTTGGGTGGGGGGGGCGGTTGGGTAAAGTTTATCTAGCCGGCGACACGACTAACCAATTTTCAGCAAATTTAATGCACAAAGGACATGCACAGATTTACCAGACAGTCGCCAGCCTTTGTCTTTAATGTGTTTTATAATTGAATTCAATGCAAAAATTCATGTACCCTTGACAACACTGTCTAACAAAACTAAAAAAACTTAACAAAAAACAAAACAATTTAAGCTTCATTTTCAAAATGAAAAACTATCGTTTTTATCTGTTGAGACAATCAATTTTATTTTGAAACCTTAGAAGTCTTAATGACTTCTTGAACATAGAAAAAAGTAAAATTTACTAACTTCTTTAGTTTGATTTCGTTTGCTTTACAGTGTTTAACAACAACAACAGACACAACAGCGATTCATATGCGAGTTCATTTCATTTTCATCATCTCTGGCCATCATCAGTTTTTCACCAGTTGCTGGTGTTGTTGTTGTTGGTGTTGGTGTGCCTCTTGTCTGGCTGCATCCTTTGTGGCGCCGAATCGGTATCTGAATGGATTTGGCTTTGGCTTTGGCATTCACAATTTACATTCGCATGTAGTCATGTGCACATATCAGTTGTCTGGCAGCTGTCTGCGGCCTTGAATCGTCCCCAAAGTCAAAGCCACAACTTAATCGCTCTATGGGGCTACAGCAACAACAACAACAACAGCAGCAACAACAGCAACAACATTTACAACTGTCAAATTGCAATAATAACGAGCTCTACAAATATGAAATTATTTCATTTCCGATTGCCGCCGGCATTTGTAGATTGTTTAATTAAAATGTTGACATGCTAAAGTACAAATTTGTGCATTTTGAAATACACTAAACAACTTGTTAGCTTGTTTCTATTACCAAAAGAATTATTAACTTTAAAAACTTATGATTAAAAGATTATCCTTTCGATTACCGGTCAAATCTATTGCCTAAGCTTGGATAATAACCAAAAATTGAGTTTCAAATAAATTCACAGCGTTTTCAAACTCTTCACAATGGCAATGCACTATGGGGCATTTTGCCAAAAAACTGGCATAAATTAATAACTCGGGAACCAAGCGAGATATTTCGATTTGGTTTTTTGCGTTGGGGTTTTAAGAACCACAGGAAATCGTTTTTTATAAAGTGGGCGTGTCACCGCCCCTTTTTCAAAAAATATGTTTTGTATTTTTTTTGTTTTCTAATATATAAGGTTCAAATCTGGCAGTTAAGCAAGTTTTCATAGTTCTAATATTGTTGCAAAATATCATCGACATCGGTTAACTATATCATATAGCTCCCATACGAACAATCGGTAAATATTCGAATTCCCGGATGAAAAATTGGCATTTCTCGGGAACCACGCAAGATATTTTGGTTCTGTTTTTTTCCTATGCTTTTCACACCTTAATAATTTTTTTTTGCAAATGTGGGCGTGGCACCATCAACGCCCATTTTATTTTATTCATTATAGCTAGTTATAAGATGGAACTTTAACATAATTTTGTTTAATTTTATAATAAGATAATTTTCATAGTAGATCACGCTCATAATTACATATCTGTATAAAAATCAGCTATTTCTTCCTCTGCAACGTCTGTGTTAAACATATGTTCAAGGCATTCTTCCTCTTCTAATTCATCTAGATCTATAGAATCATCCGCGCTTATTAAATTGCATTCCAGTAGCTCTATAATTTCCGGTGGCAGAGGAAAACGCTTATGCTTGCGAATGCGCCTCTGAAGATTTATTGAAGACACAATTGGGTCTGAAGTATCCATAGCCCTCAGATAAACGTCAGTAAAATTACTAAGACGACTGTGCTTTCTCGCATGGTGAAGTCTGTCAGACTTATAAATTTTATTTCATATAAGAATAGTTCTCATGTTCAAAATCAGCTGCTCGATAACACCAGTTATTTCGGAAAATATTTTATAATTGTTGAATGCACGGCGCGCTGTGTTGCCAACATTAGTGCTTCCGAACCCCGCCTGTTTTGGTTGATCAACCTTTAACGAGAGCTTCTCCCAAAACATTCGCTGCATTAAAGCTTTTCTTTCGGAAACTATAAGCTTATCTTCTGCACCCGTTACTCTCCATTTTTTATGCTTACTTTGTATCCAGCATGGATAACAAATTCAAAAAATCTGATCCAGCAATGCAGCGGACTCACTCCATACTTTAAATTGTCCAATAATGGAACAATTTTCAGGCATTTGAAATTTTTCTCTCCAAGAAAATCTTTTGGTGTTGCATTGCTTCTTGCGATTTAGCCAGATCGCCTGCTTCCTTTCTTTGCCCTCTAGGCCCTTTAATCACAAACGTTGTTCGTGGACGACCACGTAGTTTGATTTTTGAAGTGCTTTTGTTGCATCTAGCCTTGAAGGTAAAACTAAGTGTGCTCTTAAGCCATTTAGCATGCTTATTTGCAAACACATTTGCATTTCTTTTGCATTTATCAAAAATTAATGAAAAATTTACGCAAAACATGCGAACTTTTTCCTTTATGAAGCTTTCATTCTTCTCTAAAATCCTTTTGTCAACCAATTCTGTAACAAAATCATAAACAGCCTTCTCTTTTTCATAGCGGAACTTCTTGTTTCGCCACACTGCGAAAAAGTCTGCATTCGAAATAGTTAGGTTGCTTCCTAAAAAATTGAATTTCTCAAAAAGTGCAAAAAAGTGCAAATTAGGGTTAGTAGCGCTAGGTTAGGAATTAACAGATCTACAAAATGGTGGTACACATATAACTAACAATTGCAAACATTTTTTTAAAAGTCTATGCAAAGTTAAATTTTCTTACCAAAAATTACGGGTGGACATCACTTTCTAAATACACGCACAAAGACAAAGACACGCATTAATCATGAAACAAATGATGCAAAACACACAGTACTAACCTGTTATTTTTAACTTGCATCGCCAGTTTATTAATTGCTAACGTTTATTTTACAATTTGTTAACTTTCAATCACGTGCAAAATTTGCGGTTAGTCAGCGCTTCCGCTGACATGTTAAAACAGCTGAATTCAAATGTTAAAAACTTAACATAGGTCTGTTAACTAAAAATTTCTGTTATGTAACATAAAAGATCAATGTTTTTACAACAGGTTTGCATTAACAATTAGTTAATTTTCGAACTTTTAAAAAATGATTAAATGCCAGTTTTTTGGCAAAATGCCCCATAGTGCAATGGTAAAACTGATATAGAGATATCAGCACACACACACACACACACACACACACACACACACACACACACACACACATGTCGTTTAACAATGTGAAATTAAAGTTCCATTAGGAATTGAAGGCTCATTGAACTCTGCCAATCGTCAGTTGATGTTAATTTTTTTTCGGTTTGCGGGAAGGGAGTAAAATGTGTGGTTTAGCAACCCTGGTCGATATTTAGTGGTCATGAAGCTTAAAGAACCGCCAAGTGGCATAGCTAATGCCATGTCATGGGAGCAAGAGCGCGTAACGTTTGAACTCGTCGTCGTCTCGGCATCGACAACGACATCGGCATCGGCTGTACGGTAATGTGAGTGTCGCCTGCCCCTTAGGGGCACTTCACTTGGGAGGCACGCGCACGCTCTGGCACTTCCTTGCGCCTTGCTGGCCACAGAAGTGGAACAAATGGGCGCAGGACGTGAAATCGTGAATTGAGAGACTAAGGCTGAATGGATATGCAAAGACTCCTGACTCAGCTGCCATTGCCTGCTTTACATACACTGTACAAAATGGTATCGAACTTTGAACAATAAATCTAAAAACCATAAAGAATTTAATAATAAAAGATTAAACTTGTTTAAAATGTATAGAAAGTTTTTTATATCAATGAATACTACAAGGAGATAATATCCAAATTTTTGCACAGTGTAACTGGCAACTTTAGCGTCCTCGCCATCGGCGGCATTTTCAATTTCATGGTTAATTGTTTTGCACGCAGCATTTGGTTGAACGGAACGGTCCACGAATCGAAAGATGGAGTGCAGCATCGGCAGCATCGGCAGCACGAAGCAAGCGCCTTCAATGCCACATTAAGTTTCATAATTAGCACAACAAATGATTGCAATCCACATGCAAATTGTCTCGTTGCAAATAAGCAACATATGGATGATATCATATATATCTAAAGTTGTATTTGGGGTAAGGGACAAGTGCGTTTCTTGGCTTTTGGCTCTTTGATACAGAACTGGCAGTTGTTTCTTTTGCAGCTGCTGCTGCTCTTCGTTCTCCTCACTTTTATCTTTGACATTTACTAATGACAAATTTATTCACGCTGTCACTTAGTCGCCCAGTACTCGCTTTTGACTTGGCATTTCCTATTCGTATTTTTGTTTTTTTTGTTTCTCTCCTGTTACCCATTGTTCCAGCTGGAAAATGTCCTGAAACCTAGTCAGCTAGTGAATCACGATTTTTGTTGTTTGTTTGCACCACTTTAATTAGAACTTTTTCTTGATTTAGAATTTCAATTTTAACGATTGCGATGCGATTCCGAGTCCGAGTCCGATTTCAATACCATTGAAGTGCTGCTCTTTGATCTCTATTCGCTATTCATGGCGCACAACAACAACAACAACAACAACAAGATGATTGATTGATTTCCCTCCAACAAAGTCACACAGAGTCTGGCTAAGTAATTAATCAACTACGAGTTTCATATATAAATGACATTTATGGCATCAGTTGCAAGATGCCCGGAAAGGGCAACATTACCAGTAATGAGCAATCTTTTGAAGAAAATGTTATTTAATTAACAGAAGAAAAACCAAACACAACAAATGTATTACAAGAAAAGCTAACAGTTTCCAATGCATAAGCAAAATATATACAACCATCTTTGACAATTTTGGTGATCGTGTTTATCAGTTCGGAAAAAATCATTAAACCCTTTGCAAAAAATCCTCGAAACTGAACAAGTTTTTTTTTTTGTTCGGACGATCGGTTAACGAAAGCGAAACAAGATCTTGATGGGCGGGCAGTCAGAGTTTGCCTGGCGCTAAATTAAAGGAAACGTTTCGCCAAGTTATATATATACTTTTTTTTTAATGCTCACCAAACACGCACATTCAAAACTGAAAGTTTTGGTACGAGGCAGAAGTAATTTTCAGCGAATGGAATCCGATTAATGAATGCTTGACGCAATAAATTTCGTATAAATATCAACAATGCACAACGAACGAAATAATTGCCGCTTGAATGGATCGACAAAGAGTATTACTTGTATTGTTGTATTGGCTCAAGGCACGCCCCGAGCTAATCACAAAATAAAAATGTTAAAAAAAAAAAAAAACTTTATTTAACAAAAGGGTTGCGCACAAACGAAGCCAATAATAAATAAAATAACTGCCTGCAAAGTGCTTCCGCGCAATTTCATTTCAATAAACAATGCCACATCAAGGCAAGAAGCTGGCGCCGAGCAGCTTTTTTTTGTTTTTTTTGAGGTATTTCTACCCCCGCAACCCTGTCTAAACCAAGTATTTTGTCAGCGGCTCTTTGATTTGTCTAGCTGCCTCCTACACATAATTGGCCAACGTTCGACGGACGCTTCGAGTGGCATGAAACTGCTGCATGTTTTGTCCCTTGGGAGAAACTTGGTGCTTATCGTTTTCGATTTTACTTTTTTTTTTTTTTTTGAAATGTCTTTCAAAACTGTTTACCCCCACGTTCCTCTAGTATGTAAATGAATTGCTTAACTTGAAGAGAGAAAAAATGCATGACTTGAGAATTTTAAGAATTGATTCTAAATTAAAGTATATAAATCTAAACTTTTTTAATCGAACTAAACTAAAAACTTTGTCGAGAATATAAAAGGAAAAATAAGAGTGAAAAATAATAAAGTTAACATTTTATTAATTAAACTCCTTTGTTTGAAACATTTTACAAGTATTTAATTCCGATTTAATCATCTATATTTCACATAAACACATTATTCATTTTAATGAAAATTCCCGTATTAATTAAAATTAAAACCCTTTTTCGTTTTAAGTATTTTTTAAAAGCTTACACCTTTATAAATATCCTTAAAAATATATATACCTTTCATGAACGTGTTTGATAATGAACTTCCCATTAAATGCGTATTAATTATGCATAAACTCAATTTCAAAGACATTCCTTCGAAGCTCTACACCCTTGGCCTAGGCCCTGCCACTCAAATACTGAAGCACCACAAACATCTTGTTGGCTTGAATAAAAGAACATTTTTTTTTTAATCAAGCAACAGAATGAAAGCACCGTTCGTTTTCATCTCGATCAACATAAGGAACAGATTGTTTAACGGACGACGTCGTCGGCGTCATTAGTAGGCGCAAATATTAGCATAATGTTGCAAGAGTTTTCCCAGATTTTCGCCATTAACGGCAGCCGTTTTGTGGCAATTGCGTTGGACAGGTGTCTTTAGCTGAGAAAAGTGAAATGTTTATAAGGGCGTTTATCCTGTAGCCAAAACTGTCCAATGCTAATTCTAAGTAATTCGAGAACTGAAAACACAAATAATGAAATGAAAAACTTTGTGTGACAGTTGTTGGGCTAATCCCCGGCACAAATGTCATGAATTGTCAGGGAAAGAGCAGGAGAGAGAGAGAGGTGTCAGCAAGCCAAATGTAATAATTTTAATGATTTTTCATAAATGCAAAGTCCAAAAACGAAAAAAAAGATGGAGAGGGTTGGCACGCGTTCTACGTTATGGTAAAATGCTAACATACTACATGCACTTAAGGGTAGCCTTATATACATATACATATATGTATATATATGTATATGTTAAGGGTTTGCCTTTCTCCCGCTGTTATGACATCGCCCCTCATCCGGGCTGCACCCTTTTCGGCCTATTAAACATGGAGACTACACACCACTGAGCGCATTGTTGTTCCTCCTTATAATTGCGCATATTTTAAAAGTTCGAAATTAGCAACGCTGTAGCTAAAAATTTCAATAGCGTTTTAAATGCCCGCCGCCAGGCACCAAAATGTATTCAAGTGTATTCATTCTACTTGCCTGTAAAGCTGGGAGTGTTTTAAGTTCGCTGACTTTTAACAGCAACATGTCATAGAATGAAAAGGGGGGTGGGGAAGAAAAAGAGAGAGAGAGAGGGAGTGGGTTGCCTTGAACTTGCCACAGACGTTGTTGCCTTGTTACAGACAGCAGATACATATACTCGTCCATCCATGTGCTTCAGGCGTCAACATTCAGTCTGTGGCATTCGCTTTGCCACACAAACTGCACATCAGAACTGAAGAACAGTAAAGCACAGTACAGTGTGGTGTAGTGGTGTAGTTTGTCAAGCGAGTGGTTTACTGTACTGTAAAAGAAGTCCTTTGATTTCTATACCCTGTATTGCAAAGATTTCATTACGATGCTATGGGAAAATATGTTTATGTTGGCCAAAGAACTTATCGTACTTTGACTAACTTTGAACTAACTTTTAAAAAGTATCCTGTTGTCTATCAACAATATTGTTGTTGCTTTTTTGTATTTTATACCTGAGCATAAATAGTCAAACACTTTACAGATTTGCCGCTTCAACTGTAGCTGACGCCTGCCTTGGCGCTACATTTATCACTGCCAAATCGGGGCAAGAGTTTGTCGTGACATTGCAGCCCCTTCGGTTGGTGTGCCATTGGGGGATGGAATGGATCTCGGGACTCGGGCCAACAAAGCCTGGACAGGTTGGAACAAAGCGTTTGAGTGTAAATGGAATTCTGGGAAATGAAATTGCACATGGCAAAAGGCAACGTGAGAAAATAAGCAAAAAGAAAGCAAATAAGAAATGCAGCCACATGATTGTTGGATTGTTGGGTTCTTGTTTTTTGAGTTATTGGTTTTGAATTGATGTGGTGTTCTGTAGTCGACATCAGCACAGAGCTCACAGCTCACAACTCAAAGCGCTTAGAGATTTCACTTAAAGCTTTATACAAATGTTTTTTCATAGCTATGTTGACACACACATGTGTGCCACATGTGGCACACGGTAAAAAAGTGTAAACAATTGTTCCGATTTGCATTGAAATACACTTAAATATATTTTGTGGGTTGATTGCGAGCTAAGCTGAAATATAACTTTGGTTATGACTTTCAAATGTTATAGCTAAACATAGTAGTTAGAACAAGATTTACTTTATCTTATAATTTAAATTTTTTTAAGCTTAACTTTATTTTTTAATCTAGCGCATTCCTTTTTCGACTTAACTTTACATGATTTCACTTGCTGGTTAGTTTTTCTTTTGTTTTTGAGTTACCAAATTTGTCATAGTTACATTTTGCATTTGCATTGGACACGTGTAACTGCTAGCTGCCAACAATGCAACAACTTGCAGCACTTGTTACATGCAACAAAGTTGTGAATTGAAAATTTAAATTTAAACGCAGACGAACAACAGCATTCGACGTGGCTTGAAGTTACCCTCTAATGAGAATATAATAAAAACTTAGGGGTTAATTAACTTTTATATATAGATTTTAGCACCCTTGGAAAAAAGACGCAAATGTTGCAATTAGTAGTTGATAATGATCAAGGGGTTGAATATATTTATTAAGCTCAAACCTTCGTTTGACAGGGTATATCGTGTAACATTTGTTGGCTTTGAGGTCTTTACGACTATTTAAAGCTTACTGTAAATATCAAAAAGTCTATGGCAACGCCAACTTTTTGCCACAACCACATTCAACACTCAACTTTCAACATTTGCAATCGCAACATCGCCGCATCCAAGTGTGTTTGTGCCCCCCTTGTGTGCACTCCAGTTGCTGATAACTTATCTCTCTCTCTATATATATATCTTTGTCTGTTACAAATGCTACAATATTTATGCTCCCCATACGTACGTAAACGCGAACCGGAAGTTCGTATTATGATTTGCACATTATGCAAATTGCGCTATCGTAAATACCTTTTTTCCCCCGCTCGAACACAAAGAACAATAAGCGCCGCCTTATGTGCATATCTGACAAATGTGATAAAAGATATATACCTACTTGGCAACATTTTGCGAATCATATAATTTATAATGCAACAGCTCTATAAAATTTATTGCGTTTTGTTTACTATAAAATTTGGTTCAAATTTAAGAAATTGTAACTTATTTTATTTTGTTTATTTTTTTTTTAATATAAAATTTTTATGAAAATAAATATTTGAAAACTTTAATTCACTCAAGAGACATTTCTGATGCTAAAAATGACAGGAAATCGTAAGTGGAAAATATCTTGAAACATCTATTCTAGGATTCCAATGAATCCTATTTAAAAAAAGAACATAACTTATCCCCATAGAAATACCTTGTTGTCTTTTGTTCAGACCACTTTGCATATCAATTTTATAAAGAACCTTAATACGATATCATCATTATTGTCATGCTGAATGACAGAAAGTATATTGGATATGATTGATTTATGTACCGCATTGTGTTGACGGCTAAATTATATAAAGTTGTTCTCCACATCTGATATCAGATATGCAAATTGATGATGTAGTCTGTCTTAAATTGGCAACATTTGATTTGCCATTTTAAAGATACTACATGAATGAGTCTTGCGCCAAGTGCTAATATGCAAATACAAAAACAAAAAACAAAAAAAGACCAGCAAAGAGTGAAAAATAAACTCAAGCGACGACGACAATGGTACTCACAATTGTCACTTGAGTTTGCTTGCAGACACTGAATGCAAATGAATATGAATATGACCACAAATGAAAATAAAGAACAAAAATCAAGCTTAAAGTGATTGACGCGAAGTTGCCCTGCAAATGTTGAAATTCTTCCAAGAGCAACTTTCAGTAAAGTTCCAGTTTATAGACGAGTATCATTTAGTATGCCTTCGTCTCAGCGGGATATTTTTAAGAATTGCATCGAAGAGCTATTTGAATTTGAATTGTTTTGTTTGGTGCTGGTGGTGGTGGAGGCTGGTCATAAAAAAAATATGATTCATTGTAAACACTCGGCCTAGCGCGAGTGACTTCCGCTACGTAGCGCAAAACGCATGAAATATTTATAAATCCATCCATGAAGCATTCATTGAGTGGATGCACAGTAGCCACTTGCTGTTCGCTTCGATGAGGTGTGTTGATGGGGGGTTGGAGTGAAGGTCGCTGCATGTGATCACTCATCATCGACTTCAACTTCAAACGGGAATGGAACGTGTTGCCACTTTAACTGCCATTTAAATACACAATTTGCACAGTGCCAAAGAAAGACATGAAAGGAGCTAGCAAGGTTGTTATTTAGGTGGGGGTATGAGGGTTGGGGGGTTGGGGGGACACTCTGCCAGTGACATTTATTGGCCGCATTATATCAGCGCCAGGAACGCAGCACTCACAACCCCCAAGGGATATGCAACCGAATCTGCAGCTGAGCGTCGTTCTGGGTCTCTTTTTTTTTTCTTAGCTAAACGCTGAACATTTTTGCATAAAATCTGAACTGGGCTGCGTTAGCCAAGTCGGCAATTTATCAATGCTGGCTGGCGGCAGCCTACGAGAAAACTATCTCGCCAACTTTAGCAGCGCCCCCCACGTGAATGCCTAGCTGACTGACTGACTGACGGACTGGCTGGCTGGCTGTAAAGTTTTAGATTTTTTTTTTTTTGTTTTTTAGTAGTATGGCGCCGCGGGCGGGCATCTGCAGCTGCAGTTGAAACAAAACCGAAAAACAAAAAAACAAAATCCAAAGAACCAAAATCTAAAGTCGCAAAGCCTAACTATATATATATTTTTTTTCTGCATTTTTCGGCCAGGCAACACGATGCGGCGCTAACGAGGACAAGCGTTTATGTCAAAACCAAATACGTGATGCATTTAGAGAGCTGACTTTGCAACCAACTTATACCTCTCTCTCTCTCTTTTTCTCTTCACCCCTCCCTTTCGCTTACACCTTAGTTCGGGCTTGGTGCAGTTATTTTAAATGCATTTTGCTGCAAGTCGACGACAGGATTTACACGTTACGCCATTCTCGGTCTAATTGGATGGCCAAACGGTGAATACTTTGAAGCAAATAACACTTCAAGTGCTTTAAAAGTAGTTAAACAGCAGATACTGGAGTTAAATGTTTTATTCTTTTTATGTTATTTAACTTATTTTCATGCTCATAAAGAAAAAATTCCCTATCTAAATCCACTTTAATTGACTGTCAAGTTTAGTAACTTTAATTTAAAAATAAAAAACATTTCAATTTAATGCGGATCACTTTAGTATTTGCCAAAAATACTTGGACTTACAGTTTCATTTGGTATTAAACAAATACCAGGCTACAAATACAATTCAATCTATTAATTTTTTTTTTTTTTAACTTGTCAACAACAACAATTCATTCGTTGACAAAATTAATGATTGCCGTTAGGAAAACTTTTTTTTTCGAAGCTGAGCCTAAGATTTTCTTTCTTTTTTTTTTTTTTGGTAAAACTTTTGGATTACTTTGAGGGTAGCCAACAATGATTGTTGTTGTTTTGTGGGGAGTTTTTTGTTTTTTTTTTTTTTTGGGTGTAAATATATACATCTATCATACAGGTCTTAAGTATTTTTCACAATTTATTTACGTCACCTGGCACTTGCCACTTGCCACTTGCTACTTGGCAAATTTTGCATATCTGTCCATTAGTTCGAGACGAGTTTGTGTGCTGTTTTCATTACCTTCATTTGATATCGTTGTTGCAGTTTGGTTTCGATGTTGTTACCAACTTTTGTCGGTTGTTTTGTGTTTGTTTAGGATGAGAGAGTCAGTCGGTGGAGTCAGGTGGAGAGAGAAAGAGAGCTGCCACTCTTAGGGATTTTGCCAGCTTGACATGCGTAACGCCATTAAATTTAACAATTGCTCACACACCCTTCGCTGTCAACGCCACTCTTCAATTTAATGTTGTTGTATATATTTTTTTATTTTTTGTATTTGGCGTTAAAAAATTTACAACTTTTTTCAATCAGCGCTCGATTTGCCAATGCCTCGAAGCGTGGCGCCTGCGGTTGATTTCGCTTATTGAAACTGGTGAAACTTTTGGTTGCGGTATAGTGGCAATTTATCATTAAACGGTGAAAAATGTTGCTCAAAGTGCAACTCAAACAATAAGGCATTGACGAAAGGGCTCTTGAGAATGGAGCCTTGAACGTTGACAGTTGACAAGCAAATCGAATACTAAATTAATAATAATATATTGAAATGTGGGAATAAAAAAGGAAGATTTACGCAACTAAAAAAGTTTGAATCAAACAATGTATTTTCACTTATTTTCTTGGAAAACTCACACTTGAAATTCTTTGTAAAAAATATTCCTTCTATCAAGTAGTAAAGTTTTTAGATCCGGGTATAAGTCAAATGCTTATGTATCATAAGTATAATCCAACTGTCTATAACGCAGTCAAATTATATTTAATATTCAATTTCGATTTGGCAATCGTAAGAGGACACTTAAGATTTACGATAGACCCGCATCACTTGTACTCGCAGTATTTGCATTTTCCTCATATGATTTTATGGCCTGATTTATGGATGCAATAAAAAACAAAGAAAAAAGAAGAGACACAGCGACGTTTTGCCGCATCTTTCATAAATCGAAGCGTTCGTTATGTTTATGAGATTGTCACAGGTGCGCCGCCTTATACATACATAGTAAAATGCAATATTAAGGATCGTTAAGAGTTTCTAAAAAAAAAAATAAGAAGAAAAATCGCAATCAGAGTGAAATTGAGAGAATGAGAACTTTAAGAGGTCAGAGAGCTTTATGGCTGCTATTGCCACTAAATGGCAAACTAACGCGAGACAACCGAGAGTTTTCACTTTTATTGCCAACATTTAACAGGCCATGACACAAACACGAAGCTTTTGGCCACAAGCGGCGGTGGCGGCGGTGGCGGCGGCGGCGGCGGCAACGTTTTTCATCATCAATTTGCTTTATGGCTTGGAAACGGCGAGAAACGGTGCAGCAGCCACTTGTCATAACAGCGTTGAGCGTTTGTGCAGATACAAGATACAAGATACAAAAGTGCAATAGCCAGCAAAGCAGACAGGCAGTTCTTCTATGTAGCAATCCATGTTGCCTTCTTTGCCTTCTTTGCCTGTAGTCACGGGCATTGTCATTTCCACTTTGCCAACATTTTCACACCCAAGCAGCGACAATTTGTCTGCCAGTTTTGTTGAGATTGGGTAAGGAGGGTGGTGGATGGTTGGGGGGGGGGGTTGTTAGTAGTGTAACGAGAGTTGCCTGAAAGTGTTTAGCCGTGTAGCATGTCCGTGGCGTGTAACTGGCTTGTATCTTTTGTAGCTTTTACCGTTGCGTCGTCTCTCTTTTTTTCTGTCTCTATCTTTGCCTGTTTTGGTGCTGCCAACTTTTGATGAACATGAAAATCTGTCGGTTTAACGACAAAATAATCTTCAAAAAACTGCTAAATAATATTCAAATAGTTTTTATCTGTTTAAATAAGCTGTAGAAAATAATTATTAGTAATTATTTGGTGCCAGAAACTAGAAATTATAAGAAAACTCAAACTTGGCAAACTTGATTAAATGCTATAAAAAAAAAAATAAAAAAAAAACATACATAAGTTATTTCATCAATTTCCTAGAATTCTTGAATTCATAGCTATATGAATTTAGCTTATTCGATTGAATGAAACTTCGTTAGACTTTTTCTGCATTAACACAGCATAATAGGCTAGATTTGTCTTGGTTAAAAAACGGATGAAATGTTCAACACTGTTATGGTCATGGCACCCTTGGCTGACCGACGTCGCTTCAGCGATTTTGTCAACATTATTCAAGCATAAACATGACCCAGCAGAACGCGAGACGAGGAGCTGACGAGCTGGGAGCTGGCAACGTGATGCCACGAATCCACGAGTCCACGAATCCAAATCCAGTCGAGAAGAGAGAGAGAGTCGTCCAACAAATGGTGCAAAACGTTCGGAGCAAGCATTTAAACGTCGTTAGATTTGTATACAAATCAAGATAAATGGCCACGGAGCATGTGAGTGCCACTGAGTGGGTGGATGGTGGTGCAAGTGTCTCAGTTGGACTTGTCTTGTTAGCAGCTAAATGAAAAGGAAAACCAAAAAAAACTAACGAATTTAAAAATTCAAAACCTTAACTAGAAAGTCTCTTTGTACTAACTAATCAGAAAAATTGTTTAGTTAACTTGCTGACAACAAATCAAGTTCTTTAGCAAGTCAAAGAGTCAGTAGGAATATGCTCGTCACTTTGATAAACGCGGCACATATGAATATTGTTGGTATCAAAAGAAGAGTGTGCTGTTTATGTTCTCCCTTTTGGCAATAGCGAACCACAAAACAAAGTTTATTGCCAAACAATTTCCGGCTGTGCGATTCACATTATTAGCATATTGACGAACCCGGTCCCAAAAACTGTCTAGTCATAAAACTTTTACCAGCGGCGGCTTAGTCGAGTTTTGATGGCAAGCTTTTAACTTTGCCAGTACACAAGTCAGAGCACATTATTATTGCTCGAGCTGCTCAAAGACATCATGCCACCATGGAGTGTGTGGAGAGGGGTGGGGGGGGGGGGGGGGTTCGCCATGTATGTAAAATGAAATTAAGTAACAGCTGAGTAAACATACAGTAGATTTAGCCAAACAAGTTCATATTAAATAGTGCTTTGTGAAAGATATTATATGCAACCAAAAATTGTATTTTATTTATTTATTAAAGAGAAGGCCAATAATTATGTTATAAAAGAGCTCAAGCTGCAATTAAATATTACAAATTGTTTTCTCTATAAATGAGTTAGGAGCCAATCCGTTTTGCATGTCATCAAAACAGAGAAAACTTCAATTGATTTATTTATTTTCCTTTTGCTGCAACTTCGAGTTTTAGCAGATAAGCTGTTACTCGTTCATATTTTGAGCATTCAATCATATCCATGCTATGCACATCATTAAACATCAAACGTCGCGACGTTGCTGGCTTATTAAAATCATAAAACGCACAATTTACCAAGCATTTGGATAGACCAACAAATGCTTAAGTTGTCCATCCACTTGAATATGAAGCGGAAGCCAAAGGCAAAGGCAAACATAATCAGCATCATCAAGAGATACTCAAAAGTTCGAATGCATTTCGCATTTGAAACTGCAAAAAGTGCAAAAAAAAACCAAACAAAATATTCAATTAGCGCAATTTTATAGTTCGTAACATCTGTTGCTTTGTGGTAACAATTTTAATTAATTAGTGTCTGCAGTTCTACATTCGAATTATAATCAAGGAACTAAAATGATTTTATAGTGAACTATTTAATGAGCAATTTATTTAGTTTTTTTTATTTTATTTTACGAGAATTTGAAATCATATTGAGCCATTCATTCGGTAATTCAAAAACAGTTCTAAGAATAAAATCCATATCGCTTAAAAATTAGTGAGAATTTTAGAGAATGCTTTTGACACGATGAGCTGTGTACATAATTAAATTCATTTGTAGTAAATTCTTTGTAAATGATAAGATTGCGAAATTGGTGCTATATAAGTCCGAAATCAAATTCGTATTAGTAAGTGCTTTGCAGTCTTTTGTAAAAAACGGTCGTGCTGAATTGCTCATCTTAATAAAACGAAAGTGAAATGACAAAGTTTTATTTAATCAACATAATTCTGATCCTCTGTTTGGCTAGTTTTGCTCAAAGTTGTATTCTGGAGCAGACTGAGATTCCAGAGAGCTGCTTAGGCTTACATGGGCTTCAAATGATAAAAGTCAATGGTTCTGAAATTTATGTTTATTGCTACAGTTTGAATGGGAAAGATGGAATTATAATTCAACGTCGCCTTCGCCACAGCAAAAATTTTAATCGTAGCTGGAAAAATTACGAGAATGGATTTAATGCTGCGATTGATAATGAATTTTTTCTTGGATTGAAAAATCTGCATATTATCACAAATTCACAAGACCACGATCTAGCTTTTATGTTGATAGCTAATCAAACAGCAAAATTCTTTTACTATGAGTACTTTAGAGTTGGTAATAAGGCCAGCAAATACGCCTTAGAATATGTTGGAAAATACTATGGCGATGATGAAGATTTTTTAAGTAGTAGAATGAATATGAAGTTTACAACATATGATCAAAATAATGGTAATATATCGCGAGAAAACTGTGCAGAAAAAAATGGTGAAGCCTGGTGGTATGATGAAAATTATTGTGGACAATGGTAATTAATCAAAGTGAAATTTTCAATTGCAATTAAAATTTATTAAACTAATTTCAACACGAGATTCGACGACATTATGAGTTCCTCTTCAACTGCAGTTGCATACATGTTACTTATTCCGAAAAATGCCGACAACAATATGAATAATTAATTAAATTTTTAACAATAATCATTTACAAAATACTTTAAATCAAAATATACATAATTTATTGCTGTCGTCAACTGGAAAAATTCTGATTTATTTTTAAGATCTGAACATCAAGCTTCCATTAAATTAGATTAGCCATTCATTCGGAAATTCAAAAACAGTTCTAAGAATAAAATCCATATCGCTTAAAAATTAGCATTTTATTGACACGATGAACTGTGAACATAAATCACAATCTATGCTTTAAATTTACTTACACTTTCTTTGTAAATGATAAGAGAACGTGTGTCATCCCATTGCGAAATTGGTGCTATATAAGTCTGAAATCCAATTCGTATTAGTTAGTGCTAAACGATCGTGTCGAATCGCTAAACTCAATAAAACGATAATGAAATGACAAAGTTTTATGTACTCAACATAAACAAAAGGAATAATTAATGAAATTTTTAACAACAATCATATACAAAATACTTTATATCAAAATATACATTATTTCTTGCTGCATTTACACATTGCTTTTATTTACTTGCATTCGATGTTAACAGGACAATTGGACCACTTCATATCCTCTTAGGCACACTCGAGTGGAGCCAAGACAATGCCCAGCAAATATTGCAATCGATATCAAATTAATTAATATAATCTCTTCGATCCCGGCACCTACAACAACAACTATACAACCTATTTCTATACGTATACTAATAATGCTATTGTTGTATGCAACATTCGGTGCCAATTTCATGCTTGTTGAATCCTAAGCTACGCTGCAAACTGCTAAGCCGCCAATATTCGCTTAACTTTCGGCGAAAATTAAATGCTTTGGAAATTAGTTGCAAATCTCTAGCTGAAATTTGGGTGGTTATGGTGAGGGGTAAGTGCTTTTGTAAGGTGGAATCGAACTAAAGTATATAGTTGTGACTCTTGCTTAAAAGTAGTATATATAAATGTCTGGTTCTTAAACCAATCAAATCTGTCGAAATCCTTTTGTCTAAGTCCATTGTGCTTATCCGGAATACCAGCTGCCAATAAAAATGAAAACAGCTCTAAAAATTCGAAAGAATCGCAAAGACAGCCACTAAACAGCAATTGCGACTCGTTGTTCAGGTGACGAAATGCGTTTTGAAGGAACGTGATGTGCCTCGTAAAGGCCCAAAAAATAAAGGAAATATATAAAAGAGACAGAGAGAGAGCGAGTTGGCACATTAAGTGCAAAGCAGTACGCCAAAATGATCCCAAATCCCATGTGGGTGGCAGTCACTGCCAGCTGCCAGACAACAATGGCTGGCATAAGATATAAGGCAGGCGGGTAAATGCAATCAATACGCATAGAAAGCACATAACAGGTATTACGCATTATGTATAATGCATGATAAAGTAGTAGGTATGTCTATGATGATGCTACCTACTTATAGCACATGAAAAATCAACGCCAAGCGTAATCTATTAAATTATCCTAATTTCATCACGCACCAAATCCCTTTAGCCGTGATCCGTAGCTGGTTGGGTGTCATGCCGGGCACCCGCATAATAAAAACCAAAAACAAAAACAAAAAACAATAAAAATTTGCATAATATCGGTATAATATTTTAGCATTATGTAGCATGACAAAGGTGCCGAAAGTAACGGCATTATGTGGCAGACATTGCCAGCTCTTCCACATCAATTCAAAAAGGGGGTTGCGGTTTAGGGGGGGGCTGATAATGTGGCAACACATGTTACCAAACATTTCCGCGAAGGGCATTTATTTTATTACGCCTGCCAAACGCTCGACAATTTTTACCTCAAATATATAGCGCCAACTACATTTAATGCTGCCACAAACTTTAAGTATTTTTATCTTTACGAATAGTAGAGCTAAAGCTCAGCTTTGGCATGTAATTTATATTCTCTGGATTTTGCTTTGCACTGTTTTTTTTTTTTTTGTTTCAAAATCCCAACTAATTAGTCGTCTAATTACAAGCATTTAAAATACTGCAAATTAGCTGAAATTAGTTTTGCTTAATCGTATTTTAAGCAGAGTCAAGTCAGCATAAAATATATTCGTGTTGAAAGTGAAGTTTTTATTGAGAAGATAGTTTTGCTATGAGCTATATATATTTAGTTTATTTGTTTACATAAGTTTGCTAAATTTCTTTATCCTTATCGGCGTATACTTAATCACTTGGTTATCCAATTTATTGTTGGGCCAAGCCATAAAAATATGTTGCATAAATCTAAAAAACAAACATATACATACATATATTTGTCTCCATTGTCTTGGCAGTCGTTCTCTCTTAGCAATCAACAACAATAATTTATCATATCTATAAGTAGCTCCGCAGGCGTTTTGCTCATCTAGCCAAAAAGCGTACAGTGAACTTGCCCAAACAAAATGAAAATAAAAATAGAAAAAAAGTCAGTTGAAGTTGCTAGTATAATAGGCAAATTGGTCGCATATGTGTTTTCTGGGCATTGCGGTTGAGCTTTGATGATTCGATGATTGGGAATGGCAGGACGTGCCGCGGGACATTGATGCGTAAGAGAGCGTAAAATGAAAGGAAATTGAAATGCGGGCAAATTGAATCGAATTGAATTTGGACCAGAACTCGTATAGAGAGCAACACGTTTGGCCCGCAGCTGAATGCTGTTTCTTGTGCGCTTCGTTTAACAGACACAGCTAGACATAACGCCCGCAAGTATGCAACAACTTTCACTTGCCAAACTCATTGGTCTCAATCAAATATTCAAAGCTGAAGCAAAGGACTCAACTTCTTGATCAGAGTTTTTGACTTTCAGGCTTCAAGACATTCGCCAATGCATAATTAAAATCCATTAAGTGTAATTTTCCAACTCTTTCGATAACTTTTTTTCGGTTTTTTTTGGTTTTTTTTCCTACAGAATTCGGCGGCGCGGTCTGAGTAATTTTGCGCTTAATGAATCCAATTGAAATTAAGTTTAATAGAATGTTGGTTTGGTATGCCATTGAATACCCTACACATTTTATTCGATAAGTCATTGGAATGGTTGGTTTTTTGTTTTCAAATTTCGACTTAGAGCTGTACTACCCTAAAGCAAAACCGTTCGAAATCGAGCATATTTCGTACGCCATTAGTTTTGCGATTTGTTTGATTCGTTTTGTTTGACATTTTTGACAGGAAAAATCATTCGTTTGGTTTTGTCATGGTTCATAAATTTTGCAGCAGGCAAATTTCTCGTTGGCCTCATGAATACCAAAGTGCAAAATTCAATCAATTTGAGCCATTTACCCATTCAAGTGTTTTCTAACCTGGCCACAATGGTCATTCACATTGCTAACCCTGACTCATATGTGTGTGTGTGTGTGGATGAGGCTTGTGTTTTTGACATAGCCATAGCAAAGGACAGCCATTGAAATACATATTTGTAAAATTCATCAATTGTAAGAGTTTTTCAATTAATACACAAACACACCAACACACACACACAATTTGGTTTTTGATTTAGTAATGCTAAATTGGGAATTTAGCATGATCCGTATTATGTGGTAGTTGTTGTTGCTGGTTTTTAGCTGGAATTTAATAGCGTTGACGAATTGTTCATATTGTAAGCACTTTTATGGCGCGCAACGTTTCAGGCCAAATAAACGCATTTAACTGAAATTTTTAGGTTGCATATAAATTTTAAGAAAAACTAAATTAAATGCAGATATCTCTCAGTCATAACCTTAGTAAAATCTTTAAACAAACTATTTAATAGTAGAGCATTCAGCACTGACTATTTTATTCTTTAAATATTTATTTGTTTTTCAGTAGGCTGATTTTTTTTTGTTGTTGTTGTTGTCAGCTTATTGCCGTGTATATTGGCCATAAATAGCCAGCATTTTGTTTATTAAAACTGTGCATAGTGCTGGCGAGGACAAACAAAAAGTCAATTTATGCCATAATGAACTGCAAAACCGGTAAACTGTCGCCCAATCACAGTTTATAGCCATTTAAACGCGTTCATCGGTAACAACAACAACAAGAACAACAACACACAGCCAGTGGGAAGGGGAATTGGATGTATTGATTTAATATCTGTACTGCCTGCGGCCAATTTAATCATCATTTGTAGAAAATAATTAAAATTTACAAAAACAGACATAACTGGCAAGGGGTAACTGGCGGCTCTTTCGGCTCTCTGGTTGGGTTGGCGCTTGGTATGTGATCTCTCATATTGGTAACAACAACAACAACAACATCAACCAGAAGCAGTCTAAAGTTGCCCCACACACAGACATCGCAGACAGACAAACAGAGGGACAAAATACAGGAAGACCGACAAAAATATCTCGTTGAAAAAGACAAAAAGTGCAAATGTAACGTAAAGTTTGCCTCAAAGAACAAAATTTTCAAGATGCTAGACTTTAAGATATCCTATATTTAGTTAGGAGACTCTAAGCTATCCTCTATTAAGTTAAGAGATGAATGAAAAGATGGTAAAGCAAAAAAAAGGTAAAGATGTCTCAATAAAAAAAAAATAAAAAAAAACATACAATATTTGCAGAGCTTTTTAGGAAGTTGATCAAATCATTATTAAACTTAAATAAAAAAATAAACTTAAATAAAATAATAGATCGATGCCGAACATAAGCAAAATATTCCAAGTTTGATAATTTAGATTAAGTTCCACATCTTGCTCATAATCTTAGCCCGCATACAACTTGTCAATTCACAAAGTATACAAAGTAAGTATATTTAATTAAATATTTTCAAACTTGCTTGTGAACATTATGTTCTGTCGCACCCTAATAAAATGTGCTAATTTCGTTGACATTGCGCAGACAATTTGTAATTGAGCGCTATAATATTATTTAATTTGGATGACTGCTTTAAAATTTAAATAGCCATCGCCGCCCATAATCCATAATCCAGCACATACTTAGTTTGCAACGATTTGGCTTTGCAGTTGGCACAGCTCATAAATAACCAAGCCAAACCAGCCAGCTAGCAAGAGAGATGGCTAGAACCAAAGTGCCACTATATAGAACATTGCATTTGTACTGTTATTGGTTCGTCGCCTTTGGTTGGCCCCTTTTTACGATGCGCTGCGATGCGATGCGATGCCATGCCAAATGTCTAAATACGAACTAATACAAGTTGTATGGAACTCAACTAGTTACAGCCAGCCGCATCCAAACATACAAACATAAATAAGTACATTAATGCCTTGGTTTGTGTGTGTTTTTGTTTCGGTTTGTGTAAGTGCCATTTCAAGCTCATTAGTGGCCATAATTAGCCAGCTCAGTTTATGGCCCACAGACGCAGCAGGCACAGAGTGAAAAATCTACACTGGATTCTCGCACTACAAATGCAAAAAGTAAAACTCGGAATAAAGTCGTTTTTGAAAATGCTCAAGTCATTTCTGTATGCTCTTTGCTTCTATTTTGTGAGTAAAAAAACACATATTTTCAATTCAGTCAGATTTGCATAGCTAAATGCAATTTACATTCAATTTTAGACCAGAAATATGTTTTTCTGCTAATTCTTTTCAGAAAAAAAAAAAAATACAAAAGCAAAGAATAGAAAACCAGATTCTTTCTATGTCCCATTGTTGTAGTTAATCCTCCCATTGAACAAACTGTATGCAAAATTTAAAATACTCAAAACGTAAAGGGCATATGTGTGTGTGCTTACAGACACAAAAAACACACACACACACACATTAAAAGAAAAATGAACAAAACGCAGATACTTTTCGGCTGCCCTCGCATCATATATATTTTATTTTATTTTTTTGTTACTTTATTTTTTTGCACCATTTTTAAGAGGTTGGTTGGGTGGGGTTGGGGGGCGTCTGCGTGTAACTTTATGGCCCCGTGCATTACAAACTGAAACATGTGTTTATTGTCCAACCTCCTGCCCCTTCATATTCCCTTGAACGTATGAACAGCGTCTGGGCTCTGGTGAAAAGAATTCTTTTTTTTTTATTTTCGCTGTCAGCGACGCGTCGCAAAGAAGAACGAAGCTGCAACACTTCAAATGACACTGCCAACACACTCACACACACACACACCCCTCCACGCCCTCCACCCCTATCCAGCCTATCTACAAATTGCTAGTAGTAAAATGTGAGACGCCGCCGTTTCTGCTCATTTGTTTGCATTTAGTGCAGATGTGCTCGGAATGCAGTTGTTGTTGCAAGTTTTTGCCAACTTGTCATTTACAAATGGCAAATTAAATTGCGCTTAAATTTATTTAGCCAGCCCTCGACAAAAATACACGGAAATACTACAGCAGCTGTTCGAGCGTCTTTTGTAGTTCTCTTAACGTAAAACTTATGATCAAAATTAAGATGTTAACTAAGCACTTTTAGTGACTCAATAAAAGCAAAGAAAAAATCACCATACCATAAACTCAACTTAACTAACTTGAAAAGGAAATTTTTTCACTCTATAAAAAATTATCGATAATATTTATTTTATATATATATATACATAAGATCTCGTGTCACCCAGTTCGTCATCAAACTCCTCCAAATTGGCTTGACCGAAACTTATGAACATTTTTATGCATATGAAGAATGTATGAAAATTTGGTTAATATCTATTTTTCAAATCCCTAAATGATAAGGGGAGTCTATCACAAAATGATTATTGGATAAGTAAGTGGGCTTTCAGTAGGCTATTAACACAGCCATTACTATTATTATTACTGTCAAAACAGAATAAATAGTTTTCGGACTTTAACAATACTTAATGATAATTTATTATTTGTTATTTCGCAATTTTATATATATTTCTAAAGCAAGCTAGATTAAACAAGTAAGAAGGCTCTAGTCGGGATAGCCCGACCAGAAGATACCCTGAACCCAGTTTTAGTCCTTGCGTCCTAAAAGTATGCTTCAAATAATGATCACTTTAAACAAAACTCATAACTGACTTAACTTTACGATATCTCTGGTGTTTCTTAATCTATTTGGACGAAATTTTGAGAAAAGTTTTATCGTTACCCATTACACCAACCCTTATTTTTACATTTTCCAAATTCGATATTTGTTTGTTATCGATTCCATGTGTATATCGAAAACCAGAGTAGTTATCGATAATTTGAAGCAAACTTGTTCTGCTTATGGTATAGGAGAACTTATATTCAAAATCTGAAGTCTCTAGCTCTTGTAGTCTCAGAGATCTACGCGTTCATACAGACGGACAGACGGACGGACAGACGGACATGGATCGAATCGGTTGTTGATGCTGATCAAGAATATATATAGTTTATGGGGTCGGAGATGTTCCTTCTGCCTGTTACATTCTTTTGCACGAAACCATTATACCCCGATTTACCCACTTTATAGGTTCAGGGCATAAAAACCTTTGCATGAGCCAGTGAGCTTTAATGTAATTATTATTTGTAGATAGACCGCTAAAAATAATCGATAATTTCGTACTTTAACTTAAACTTAAAAAAACTTAACATTTCATATTCCATCTGAAAGCAAAAAATTATTTTAAGTGATTAAAATACAATTTTCTTGAAGCTATAATCGATACAAGTTTTATTTATCGTATTTTAAGAATCTTAATACGTGATTTAAGTATTTGAATACGCATTTCAAGTATGCCGTACTTTATTTAATTATCTGGATACTGCTTATATATAATTATAAGTTAGATAAAAAAGTCTTTTTTCTACAAACTCTTAAATCAGTCAATGGACTATCTAAGTTTTAACCCTAAGTAAGCAAACTCTGCTTCATTCAAGTTTGATAAATAACCTTGTTGAATTTTTTGATTTTTGCCAACCAATCGGGCCACAATGCAACTTAAGAGCCCTATCAACTTAGTCACGCCCATGCAATTCAAGCTAAGAATAATACAGAAAAAAAAAAATGGCATAAAATCAAAAACTTTCAGTGGTCCAATTGAAATTCTCAAGAGTAAAATAACTCAGCATTGAGAACGCCCACAAAATTCGAATGTGCCGCACTTCAATTAAATGCCCCCAGAAATCTACGAACACATGTTTGGAACGAACGGTGAGCAACCTCCCCCAAACACAAAAGCATGGGGATGTGATGTGATGTTGATGTGGAGGCTTGTTTGTGTTGGGTTGGGTTTGGTTGGGGAATCTATTAGGGGTTTGACATTAGCATGAAAAACGCATTTTTCTTTTGCAAAACGAATACCAAACTGCCGAACGGAAATGTTTTAAATAACTTCCGAAGTTCTTTGGGTACTTTGGCCTAGGCATACTAGGTGACAAAACATTCAGCATCTACATAAATGTGAGAAGGGGCAAAGAGTGAGTTGAGTTTTATTTTTCTTTTGTTAAACGGGAATCGAGTCGACACTTTGATTGAATAAAATTGTTAAAATTATTTCTGGCACATAGTCCCGCCAATGGAATAAATGGCAGTGTGTAAATGTTGTTTGTCGGTTTGTTTTTTTCCTAGCTCAACTTTCCTATTGAAAAGTTTTCCATATTTATGCAATTGAATTGTTTACATCAATACGATGGTTTTGAAGGGTTCGAAATTTGATAACTTTTTTATGGCTAAGTTAAGGTTTTTCTGAGTGGTTTTTCTGCCAAACGTGTCGTATACTTTATCAATTGTTGTGTCTAAAGACTTTGATTGATTCTAGTTGGGCCTCAAATTGAGAGAACTTAATCTTATTTATTTAAGAAATTACAATCAACAAAATTTCTATAAATGAACAAAATCAGTTTCAAACTTTTGTAGATTAATATTTATGTGTGTGTGCCATGTGTAGATAAGCAAATGTTCTCTTTCCATCCAGAGCTCCGACTGGCTCCTTGTTGCCGTGCTTATCTCATCCTGCATATCTGTGCCAAAAATCTGAGGCCAAAGTCAAAAACGTAGACAAAACGATGCAAAAACTTGGCAAACAGACGTCTGGCGTTTGCACAGGCGAAAGTTTTCATTTGCCGAAAAACTCACTTGGCCCATTGACAAAAGTTGACATATGCAAAAACGAAAAAAAACACATACAAATTATCAGCACATTTATCTGGGGAAATAATGCACGAATGAAAAGTTTTGATTTATTTGTAAGCGCAAACTTTTTGCCCTGTCACAATTTTGATGAGGGTGTAAACGGTATAAGAGGGAGTCAAAAGTAGACAAATTCAAATCGAAGCACAACATGAAAATGCAAAATCAAATATGACGACATGCCCATCTCTCTAGAGACAAAAACGAAGCCAATAGACAAACGGCTCCAACAGCTGAGATTAACGAGCTTAAAGCTGCTTAAAACCTATTAACGTCTCCAAATGCCAAACTTGGTTGCTGTCTATTGCTTTTGCTGTTAGCTAAGCTGAGTATTCAGCATTTCAAAATTCAAATAAAAAGGTTTTCAAAGTTTCTTAAAGATTTTTTTTATGGTAAAGGGAATTTCTTTCAAACTGTTCATTCTATTATCTTTTATAAATATGTACTGGCTATTTAAGTAACAAAATGTCTTATTTAGTAAATGTTTTGAAACATTCCGATTGTCTAATCGGCGATTGGACAATTACATCGATTTATCAAAATGTCAACATATTTGATGAGACGGGGTTAAGGACATTTGCTGTTATGTCTAGGATTCGCAAAATGTTCGCTTCGGCCTGCCTGCCAACTCAATAACATATGCCTAAGCACATATTGCGTATACGCGCCGTCGTACGACTCGGTCATTGTTCTCACAGCAATTGTTGTTGTTGTTGTTTAGCTAGCTGGGATTTGTTTGCAGTAAGCGGAAATAGTTGTAGAAGGAGGCAAAGGCAAAGGAGTTGTTGTTGATGTTGGGCTAAACTGTACAGCCAACTGACGTATGCATGTCCTCGACAGCGACACAAACACATACATACATAGCTGCCATAAAAGCAAATAGCTGTCATGCGTGTATGTTTGTGTGTATGTTTGTGTGCTTGTTTGCGTGGGGGCTAAACAATTTGAATGGCTATCGGTGAACCACAACCGAAATAGTTGTCAGCGCATACAACATCAATATGCTATGCTATAAATGTATGTTACTTGAAGGAAGAGGAGCAGTGCGGAGTGCTTCTTGTTTATCCTGTCAATTGTGCTGTCGTCTCAACTGCTAAGGTTGATATCCTTATCGCTGAGCCTAAGCCAACGACTTTTGCCTCTTCAATACAACAACAAATATTCACAAACATATAAATTTGACTAAAATGCTAAAAATTTCGACGCTCAGTGTGCAAATTGTTGTTGTTGTTGTTGTTGTTATTGCTATTGTTAGTTTTGTGGCTTGTCCTGTTATTAAGCCAGCAGCTGTTGCATTTCACAAAATTTAATGAAGTGTTCACACACACACACACACAAATACATGTGTGCTTTATGTTTATTTGGTTTAGGGCACAAAAGACTTTCGATTCGGCTTGCAAGTTTCCATTGTTGGTTATTGTTGTTGTTGTTGTTGTTGCTTATGGGCAGCTCAGCTAAACAATATCGTATGTTTAGGCCTCCTTTTCCATAAATACAAATTAATTGGCCTTGGCTGTTGTTGTTGTTGTTTTAGTAGCTGCAGTTGAACAGTAAATGTGGGTAAACGAATATTGCAACAGTTAATTCAATCATAAAGTTCAAACTAGAAGTTAACTAGCAGATATATTCAAAACTTAATAATCCAACAAATAGAAGCATACTTTAGACTTCTACAAAGATTGCCCCAAAATAAATTGTAGGGAAATTTAAAAGCCAGGACTTTTTTATCTTAAAAATATAATATTTGCTCACGATTTGTAAAGCGTTCAACAACAACAAAAAATGCCGATAACAAGACCGAAATACAACAGCAACAACAACAAGTGTGAAATAAAAACTTGTCACCAGCTGCCATTTTCAATCTTAATATTTGATGTCACACGTCGCAGTCGAACAGCAGCTGCGACCTGTTCATCGGTTCATCTACTTTTTCTCGCTTTCCTTTCTTTTTTTGTCTTCTTGTTCCTTTCTAACAAGTGACGCATGTTAACGGTTTATTGTTGAGCCCCGTGACCTAGATACAAAATCAGAGAATACTGAAAAAAAAAAAACACATAACAAATGCTCGGCATTAACAATTTTGATGCTTCAACACATGATTTTTCATGCTGTTCGTTCTATTTTATTTTTTTTTTTTTTTTTGCATAATGCGAAGTGCAATGCATAAATTGGCCATGGTTTTTAAGGGTTATGGGCATAGCAACAAATTGGGCAAGATTTCTAGTTATGAAAATGAATGAGAAACCGAATGAATCGAAAATAAGTAAATTGTCTCGTGCGCACGGCTTAACACAAAGTGAAGTGATTTCTTTTTTGTATCTCTGCAGATGGACAGCGAGTAACGGCATAATAAAAACATGAAGGATTTGTAACGTCTTGCCCAAACTCTAAAATGGCGAAGACAATTTAATGCTTCATTGATAACCGCACATGTCGCTGGCAAATGACAGCCAATTGGGCGATAAGAACAGTTCCTAACTCAGGGCATAACCAGCTGCTGTCGCTTCCAACTCCGCTAACTACAAAGACGACAGAAGTGTGCACTGAGAAAAATCAAATGACTTGAATAGATAGGTTAAAGCAATACCGTTTCATATATTTTAGTCAAAGTCAAAGTCAAACTTGAGCAGCATTGTGAAACGAAATTTTTGCTGTCAAACTCTATATTAAAAAGAACGAAATTTTGATATTTGTTTCGTGAGTGCTGGAATCTTATCTTTAATCTTAAGAACAATGATAGCTCTCTATACAAAATTTATTAGCCAGCTTTGTTTCACAATTTGTAGATTATTAATCTTACATAGAATACACTACATAAATTCTGTCAGTGTATCATTTTTGTCAGTCTCGACGCAGTCACTTTCATTGCGCAGACTTGTCAGAAAAATGTGGCCCAACAACACAAACAAACAAATAAATAAAGCAAAGCAACAGGAACAGTGTGTGGTTAGGGTCTGTGTGTGTGTGTGTGTGTGTGTGTGTAATTGGTAAAGCGAGGGTGAGGCTAATACATATTGAACACTGCGATAAACATATGAGAAATGCACATGCGACTGGCGCCAACTTCAATTCCGCAGGCCAAAAGTTTACGCCACTTAATAGAACTTGACGCAAATTCAATTACAACGTTGCGCCCTCCCCTGCCACCATCACTCATTGCACCGCACCACAACAAAAGAAGGCAAAGAACTTACTTAAGAAATTTGCGGAAAAACCGTTGCCTTCTTTTGACTTTCGGTCTGCTGCTGCTGCTGTGGAAAACTTTTGCCCACCGGCGGTGGTTTTTTTTTTTTATTTTTCTATTTTGTGTGATTTTTGTAAACGTTGTCACAGGCTTCAGGGCCTTCGATATACTTTATCTCTCTCTCTCTCTCTGTCTTCATGTTTTCGTGAGTCTCTGGCTCTTGGCCAGCATTGGTATTGGAAGTTTTGCTCTTGCGGCTATTTACACTGCAATTTGGTTATCCCCCCACTGCCAAGGCTACCGGGTTTTGGCTACAATTAGCAAATAAAACTTGGCATATTTTAAGACTCAATGAGGCGACTGCGACGAAGACTTCTTTCTGTACAAAACTTTTGCAATCACTTTCATATTGCTTCTTATTGGCTGTAAGAGCTAACTTTTTGCAACTTGAGCCTTCAAAGGAATAATAAGTATTGATTTTGATCTTAAGTTTAAGTCAAAACTGTCGGTTTTTAATTAACTGGCAATTAATGGAAAATATTTTTGGATTTTCATACGAAATCGATATAAATTAGCATGGTAAATGTTCGCATAGATGTCATTTGTGAATCCTAAAGCTAACCACATATCCTTTGTACATCAGGCTCTTCAAGAATCCTTTCATACGACAAAGAAATTGACTATGTTACTTGGTGTTCGGCTGGTACATTATCACTGCTTGATAAACTGCTTGGTTTCGAAACTTAGCTAAGAAGCAGTTTAAAAGTACTATTAAAGCAGTTTGTATTTGCACTGCTTGCAAACAATATTTGCCCATAGACTAATAATGTAAACTGCAAACTGCTTAACCGCCAATATTCGCTTAACTTTGAACGAAAACCCAACGGCAATTAAATATGTAATAAACAAATCTCCAGCTGAGCATATTGTGGCTCGAAGACGGGAAGATGATGGATAAAGGTAATGCAGCCTATGTTGCCTTAGTAGAGTTTTAAAACCTACTGGGAACTCAAATAAATGGCAAGTTGCTTATGTGAAAGATCGACTGTATAATAGATAATATAGTAAGTACTGTGTTGCAATGGGAAACCCTTTTCAAATCCAATATGCTGAACATTTTTAAGGGACTTACCTCCACGGACACTGTGGAATTTCCTAGATTGAGATTCAAACATTTGCAGAGCTTACAACTTTGGCTCCCGGTGTCTGTGGATTGGGATTGGAAGGAGATTTCCTTTGATGATGATAATGATATATCATTATGGCAGTCAACTTATCTTGGGTCGCATTGATCTGAGAAGACGATGTGAATGTTAATTTCACACATTTTTGTGTTTTGTGTTTTATTCAATCATAAGCTCGCTGGTGGTGGAATGCAATAGTTTTGTGTTTTGTAAAATGTATGGTAGTTTTGTAAATTGTTAATTGAACATTGAGTTTATTTGTTGCACACTGTTAGCGGCTTGTTGCATCCATGGCTGATGGCACGTTGAATGCTTGATATTTGTTGAGCACGTTGCAGAGCCAGCCGCTGCTGGGCCTGCTGCTGTAGTAGCAGCTTCTTTTGATAAATCATTGCTTGCTGCTGCAACAGCACGCTTTCATAGAGCATTGACAGCGATGTTGCCGTCAAATTGTTCTGCTTCAGCTGACGCTGTTGCTCCTGTCGCAACTGCTGCTGCAGCATGGCTTGATGACGTAGATTCGACAACAGCAGCTGGGCATAGGCCTGAGTTAGAGCAGTGTCATTGCCTTTGCCGCCGCCTCCGATGGGCATTACCTTGCTTTGGGCGTAGCCTTCGATCAGGCGCTTCTGTTGCAATGCCTGCAGAGTTGGTAATTGTTTGCGCATCATCGCCAAATACTCATTGTTGGTGCCGTTGTTGCCAATTCTATTTGGAGTCGAATGTGGTGCACGCAACGAAGCTTCAGTGTGATTGCCGCCATGTTTTGGCAATGGGTTGTTGTTGTTGCTAGGTTTGGCCTGCATAAATATTTGAAAGTTTACTCATTTGTTATAAATTGTTATTGTTATTGTTAGTTAGTTAAGTAAGTCTTACAAAGCCCGACGGCAGTTGCTCAAAGCCCGGTGGCGGTCTGGTGACACCTTTAGTATACCATTTTGGATACTGGTAGAAACTATCACCAAAGAGCGCATAATACTCGGCAGCCTTGTGGTAGCTAAAGCTGCCATGAGCCGGATGACCCGCGGTACTGCCACGTAGCGCCTTCAACACCTCATAATAGAAACCCGTTATCTCCTCGGTGGTTGGCATCTCAATGGGCTTCGGATCGCCGTTGAGGGGGCAACAGTTCATCTTGGCCAGCAGCTCGTTACCATTAATTTTAGCTGCGAAATTAATTGAAAGGAATCTTGCAATTTTTATGATCGCCGAACACAGTTCACAAAGATTCTCAACTTACGCTGTGTATAAAAGAAAGTTGAATTGCAGTCCATACAATTATTATTATTTAAATCACTTTTATAATAATCACAGGATCAGATTTATGTATTTCGATGTGCGTGCACCTTTTATTTCTCGGTTGCACGCTGCGAAAAATTACTTAAACTGAATTTGTTTCAATGAAACGAAATATATGCAACGCACCCTTTGTTTATATCAATTGTCTTTTATATCAAGTTACGCCTAAACAATGCCTAATATCCTTTACAGTTATTTTTATTGTTGAACTCTAAATTGTTTGGGAATATTTTGCAATTCGTTGCTCAGTGAGCTGTAACAGTTGATCCAATTTAATAGTTCAAATGGGCAGCACTGTCAACTTATTCCTTTCAATTGGGATGACACTATCAACAAGATAATCGATCGATTGTCAACATATCGTTTAGAAAATGTTGTACAACCGATAGTCAATTGAATAATAAGTATACTCGTTTTGTTTTTATTTATTTATTTATTTATTGTCAGCTATGAGCAGCTGACATGAAATAAAGATTAATATAAAATAATTATGGTTAAAATACTTAAATTAAAAGTAAAATTTAAAACTATATTTAAATCTGAAATCAAATGAAGGTAAAAAGTTAAAAAGTCAACATTAAAAAACTGTTATAGTCAGAACTAATAACTCGAAATGGTTCATAAATAAAAGAGTTGCTTGAGCAACGATCAAGAATAAGAGGTAAAAAGTTTCGGGTAGATCTTTGATTGGAACATTTAATTTTATTCGACTTAATAGAACAGATGAGTCGATTTCACCATTGAGAAGATTAGTGATGAATACTACACCATGCATAGTTTTACGGTTCAAAAAGGAAGGAAGATTCATTAAAAGAAGTCTACTTGAATACGGGGGTAGATCTATTCCAGGAACCCAGCTAAAACATCTAAGCGAAAACAGAAGAAATTTCTTCTGCACAGATTCAATTATATCCTGGTAAATCCCGTATTGTGGGGACCACATTAGGGATCATTAAACTCTTTTGACCACCGCTTGATGAAGACAAGAACATTTATGGCCTTATTGACCATCGACGATATGTGAGAATCAAATTTTAATTTTCTATCAAGAATGAGGCCTAAATCTTTAATTTCACCCAAGTCCGATTCTAGTAAGTTACATAGAGAATCATCATTATAGGTGAAACATAGCTTTACATCTTTACATCATCAGCAAACATATAAACACGAGAGTTACTAATAACAGCAGGAAGATCGTTAATAAAGAGATTAAATAGTAATGGTCCCAGGTGAATTCCCTGAGGAACACCAAAGGTAACAAAAATAGATTTGGATACTAAAGATTTAAAAACAACTTTTTGTGTTTACGATTATTTTAACACAATAGGGATTGCTTATACATTCGATAAAGGTTTACTTTTTTGTGCTCGATAGTATCGAGTTGATACCGAAGGTCAAGAGTATTTTGGGTTTGTGCAATGTCTGTCCATCTCTATGAAGAGATTTGAAATAAAGTATCAAGATAAGTTCGATAATTTTGAATCGATTAATCCACATATTTCCCACATCCTTACAGTCATGATACAATTAGTTGTATCATGCTTACAGTTAGAACTAACAAATTTGGTGAGAAGATAACTACTGGCATTCCTAAAAAAATGCATCAACAATTTTTTAGCAGTGCACTACCGTTTCGCATCCAGCCATCCGAATTTTGTAATGGGAAACGCTTATATCTTCTACAGTTTTGATTTTGGTGTCAAGATAGGTGATGACCTCCCCCAAAAAAACTGCATTAAAGCTTTGTTATAAACGGGAATGCGTGCATCTTGCACGATTTTACAGCTAGAGTCACCAAGTTTGGTATGAAAATGGCTGGTGGCATGTGCCATCTGCATCAGCTGATCTTTGAATGCAGCCCTCACCCCTGTCGCTTTCGAACCCTCTTGCAATCGGGCCTCTTGTTTTCCCTTTTTAAACGGGTTTCCTTTTTTGTTTCCAAAAGTTATGAAAATTATGTGATTGTATTGTAACGATTAATATTTAGTTGGATAATCTTGTTAATAAGTTTTAGTGCAGCCTGAAAGTTGTAAGCTAAAACTTAAGACAATTGAAACAATTTCTAATAAACAACAAACTTTCTTTTATTAAATAACAACTTTTAAAAACAGAACTACATGTATAATAATCATTTATTTTTAAGCGTTTCCGTAGTGGCAACAGTCTCATCAGCAGCTTCGACAATTGCATAGCAAAATCCTGCGCCAGCTCCAGCCAATTTGGCTAGGCCAGGAAGCTTTAACAACGTTGGTTGGCATCTGCAAGAAAATAAAAACAATTATCATAAATCGTTTGTCGTTTTTTTAAACACTTACAAATTTTCTGTATCGTTATTGCCACAATTGCCATGCTCATTCCAGCCCCAAGTATATATATGTCCAGCTGTAGTGCGCAGCAGTCCATGCTCAGCACCCATATGAATATGTGCGGGCGTTTGACCCACCTCCAGTTGAAGCTGGAGCGGTTGGGGCGTTGCCTGCTGCGCACTGAAACCGCCAGTGCCAAGTTGACCATAACAATTGCGACCCCAGAGCAAAATTTCATTCGATTTCAACAGGACCGCATTGTGAGTCCAGCCAACAGCGAGTTGACGCACATCCTCTTCAAACTGAAATGCATTCGACTGTCCAAACTTGTTGTCGCCCAATGCGATGACGCGTCGCGTGCCACCCAGCTCCAAATTGACGCACTTGAGCAGCATGTGATTCTGTCCGCCAATCAATGTGACAATTCTCAGCTCATGAGGATTATGCGCTTGGATTTTCATCACCTTGCAACGATGCAGCGACGTTGACGTAATGTCCAATTCAGTGGGTGCGGGATCCATAACGCGCAAGCGGCCAAATACATAGATTTTCTGATCTTGTGTGAGCACAGCACAATAACGCATACCAAAGGCCATCCTTTGGGCTGGCTCGTCGCGTGGCAAACGCACCGACATTGGACGTCGCACAGCCACAAAACCGCGCTGGCAAATGCCCAGCTGTTGAAAGGCATTCGAGCCCCAGACAAACATGCGTTTCGTCACAGTTATGGCGCCCGAGATGTCCCAGCCACAGCTAATCGTCTCTACGGGCACTTCCTGCAATTAGAATGTCAAACAACATGCTCGAGTAATAACAAAGCAAACTCACTTCAAAGTATTCAGTGGGCACCATGCTGAACTCATTATGGCACTCCTCTGTTGAATTAAGTCCAAGCTGTCCGCGATTATTCCAGCCACATGCATGGACGCGCCCATTGTTGTCTAGGATTAGGACATGACCTCCGCCGCCACGTATGCAGCGTATGTTGTGCGGCTGAAAGGAGCATTTAGCGAGGCGCTGCGGTGACATGCACAGCTCCGATTCGTAGCCAAGGCCGAGCTGACCGTGAGAGTTGGCGCCCTGTGCGCAGCCAAAAACAAAGGAAATCACTCATTAATTTGCATTGCAAATGACGTTTTAACGTTTTGGACGACAGGCGATGTCACCAGCGGCACTTACCCAGGCATAGACATCAACATCCACCATAACGACCACCAGTTGCGCTTTGGTTTCTTAGCTTCTAAGGGTTGGGGTTGCTGTCAGGGGCGGGGGCGTCTACGTTGCACTTCCGCTTTGTGTTTCACACGTTGATTTAATGCGCCGCAGTCACGCCAACAATGTCGGCAACTTTGTTTCTTCTTCTTTTTTTTGCCAGCTGCAGCTCGTCCTCGCAACGCGTTCCTCAGCCAGTCGCTGCTCATGTAAAACTGAGCCAATTTCGTGCCGGCCAAATAACTTTTATATCGTTTGGCTCCGAAATACTTTGTGGCCACTTTGAGTTTTTGCAGTTCGGCAAAGTGCCGTTTGCTTTAAATGCTGCTCATTTTTCTTGTTATTTGATTTTATTTCACTTTGAATCTTTGTTGTGTAAATAAGAAACGCAATCGTACCGCAGCGCTGCCAGTTAGGCGAAATCGTTCTTTGTTTACAATATGCTAGCATATGTTTTGCTCATTATGCCGGCTAAACAGGGTGGCAACATGCGCCCGTCATATGTTTGATACTTATGTGTTTGTCTAGTATGCTGACCGCGTAATTGCCAAACAAATCAACATAATTTTTAGCATAAACGCAATTGTGCTTAAACACAGCCGAATCGTTTAAACTATCAATTATTACTATTCGATTATAAGTATTATTTCGCTTGTTACACATATATATTATGTTGGCACTTAATTATTGTGAATGGCTTTAGCAGCATACTAGTTTTATTTTACTTAATGGCAGCACTGTTCTGTTCTGGATGTTTGGATCTGCGCTGCGCTGCGTAAAAGATGCGAATTGTATTTATTAACTAAAAAGCGCTTGTTTTATAGAATTGCATACGTAATCCGTGATTAGAAGTTGTGATAGCCGTTTAATGCAAAAATAACATAACAGCTCATCATATTCACGCCAAACCACACGGCACAAAAAGTGCCGTTATATCTGCGACAAGCAACACGTCGCAGCGCCTCGCCTCGCATACACACATCACTTGTGAATTGTGCACAAGTCCCAGATAAGTTGGCAAATATTAAATTACACCTAACAACTGTGTTCTGGATCCTTGGGTGTGTCGCTAGCCAATTGGCGATTGCCAGAACTGTGTTTTTTTTGTGTTGCTTAAGGTAAGCCCATTCAATTAATTGCCAGCGATTTAAATTCAAAATGTTCGCATGCAAAACAAAAGATTGCCTCCGACTGAGTTCGCTTGCGTGTGACGACGACTTTTCCGAGTCGGTGTAATGTGCAAATCATTAGTTTTCATTTGTGGCGTTTAGGGCAGTGTTCGGACTCTTATTTTGCATTGCAAATGAAAACGCAAAGTGCATTTTTCACCTGAACAGCGGTTCACTTTTTGTTCGCATGTCCCGTTATTAGTGGTAGTGGCGGCTAGTGTTGCGCATTTGTTGGTGCCGTTACTTCGCGGTGGCGTAATTGAAACACTTGGCACACAATTGTTGTAGGTGGACATGTTGGTTCTGTTCCAAGGATCTAAGAGAAAGAACAATTATAATTAGCTATATTAGAAAATTAAGTTTTTAAAGTTATATGAAGCTTTCCAATTTTTCCCACCGCAAGGATTTTTTAGGTTTCGACATATTAACATTATAATAACCGCTTCTAATGACTCAACCTTTTGCACCTCTTGTTTGCGCGCTTAGCTTCTAATACTATACTTGGTTTGCTATGCTTTTCCTGGCGACAATTAAAACTTAATTAATATTGCATGCACTTTAACCTTCGCCCTGAACTTTGACAATTATAATTACAATATGTTTATATTCGGTTCGCGTGTGGCAAATAGCGGAAGGCGGGTTTTATAATCGCTTTTTATAATCACATTAAGACATTCAATTGTGGCAAATGTTTGTATTTTGTGATTTTCCTCTGAAAATGTCTAGTTCAGATATGAAATTAAATATTTGCAACATGTTAACTATAACTAGTTTATTATTTGTTTAAAACCTAAAAGAAAATAATTTGAAAAAAAAGCGCTTTCAATTAATAGCTCTAACAGCTGAGATTAACAACTGTAACAAACTTACAACTGCGCATGCGATAGCTGTGCCGATAGTTTAGTGCTGTCAAGCAACGCGCTCACAGTGTTGCACAACACAAATAGCAAACGAGAGCGCGAAATTCAAATGTTCAACTGTTAACTGGCAGCGTTGAGTGAGTGGAAGGTAACTTGAATTCTTTTTTTTTGTACCCCAAGAGAGTAATTCCATTACAGGCGCACGTGACTCCATTTTCTATATGCCATTCTCATGCTGTGCGTTTTTTTTTTGTTTTTTGTACTTCTTTAATATGTGGGTAGAAAAACATTTTAGCTATTTTGAGATGAAATCTTATATAATGTTGTTATCTCTGCATTCGCGCTTTTGCTTACAGCTTGCCACGCGCAGGCAATCAATAGTTAGGATCGAAAATTGCACATGTTTGCATTTTCCTTTGCATTGTTTTCCTTTTATTTTAATGGCATGGTTTAATCGCGGCAAACTGTAAAAGTCGATTGCTACTGGTAATTAAATGCTCGCCCTTTTAATGCCAATTGCTGTTCCTCTGTTTTCTTTTTTGGTCAATCAACTTTTCCGTGCAATTCTCGGCATTAAGAGATTCCATTAAGGCAAATAAACTTTGAATTTAAAGTAGTTTGAGTATCAGCTTAATATTAGTACACAAAAAGAAAATGATCTGACACAGGAAAGGCACAAAAAAAAAATAATTAAAAAAAGGATGCCGATTTTAAATTTGGTAAAATATCAAATTTAAAACGATTCGTATTTAATTTCAGGGTTTTTCCACATTGATTTAATATTTCAATACGATTATGCTTAAAAACTGAAATTTTCGTATTAAATGTAAGAAATAAAACTTTAAAATCTGAATCTAAAATTAAAATTTTCCAGTGCATTTTTCGTAATTTTTTTCGCTCTGTGTAACCCAACTTAGGATAAACAACGCATAATATTATTAAGTGCGTAACTCAAACTTAAGCTCTCAAATGCATCTGTTATTCTTTATGCCAATATCAGGCGCATAAAATCGAAAGTACTCCAAAGGCTCAATAATTTTAAAACAGAAAGGGGCAAGGCGTGGGTTAAACAACAAATTCAAATGCGGCTGATGGCAGTTTGGACCAAACGCACAAAAGTCATTTGACCACTAATCATGGCTGCGGTTAGTGCTTTGTTGTCCAATGCTCGGTTGGGCCACGCCCACTATTGTGGCCTGGTGGCCTGGTGTAGGATGAATGAAGTTGGGCGGTGAATCCCCCAAAACCGTAACCATAGCCCATAACCCCGAATCTAAAACTGCAAACTGGAATTCAATTCCCTGCTCCGCACGGCAGTCAAATTATGAAAAGTGTACACTTTGCGTCTGACACTTCAAATTAAATTTCAAATTTCAAATGCCACAAAACGGTGAACATTACTCCCCATGCCCCCATGCCCTTTACACTAAACGCCGCTCCCGTTTGTCTGTGCTTTTCTTGTGCATTCCCTAATTGCTCAATCAAAAACGTATGCAATTCCTTTGGGGTAAATCCAACACTGAAGCTTAAAATACATTTTGAGAACGAAAAAAAAAATTGCGTTTCATACTTAAACTTTGAGCCACGTACCGACGGGAAGCCAACGGAAGTGTTTGGCGGTTGAACAAGTTGGCCAAAAAACGAAGCGTGCCGGCAGAGGGGTTGAGTATAAATGGGATTTTTGGGCGTTTGTGGGCGAAAGAAACTGGTGAAACGAAAGTGATTGCCACAGGCAACGCCAAAGACAACAATGCCAAAGTTTGGCTCCTCAGCGAGTGTTGGTTGTGTGGGGTTAAACGGAAACGGAAGCGCATCGAGCAAAGTTGTTGCAGTTGCAGTGTTGGCCTTTTGTTTTGCTATTGCAACAGCAACAGCAATGCAATTTAAGTTAAACAAGCGCACAGTGTAAACTCAACAACGTCCCCCCCCCATTCACACCCTGTTGCTCATCCCCGTTGCAATGATGCACTTGTCAAATATATATTTTGTTGCTGTTGTTGAGAAATTCGCTCAAGTTTTTGGCGTCGGATTTGTGAACACTTTTCAAAAATTGTTTCTCTTGATTGACTTAAAGTTTCGACAGCGTGTCGCGTATTATTTCTGAGACGTGCAACACAATGGCTGATGCTTTCGATATTATATCTATCAAAGAAATACTATATAAAAAATTCACAATCAATTAACTTGACTAACTAAATAAACCAATAAGTTCAACAATTCTTTAAGTTGCCTAGCCTAGCCTTAGTTTATGAAAAATAAACGTTTACTTAATCGATGAACTAAGTTTGAGCTCTTGTTGCTGGAATTTGAAACTAGCTGGCGAAAACTAATTATGTAGTTGCCATCAAGTTGTGCAAGTTTTTCAATATTTCAGACGACGAAATCCCCATGGCAATTGTTCATTGGCAGCTCGTCAAGTTGCGCCTGCTCGATAATTATTATGTAAATTGCTTAAAAATGCACCGCAGGTAGTATAAGCCCAAAGGAATCACTTTGTTCCGGTCTACAGCCTGGTGCCTGGCCCGCCTTCACTCTCCGCGTCTCCGCGTCTCGTCTCGTCTTGGCCAGCCGTTGCGCTGCATTAAGCCTGATTGCATTAAGTTTGCGTTCGCCTTGACGGCAAACTCTCAGCGCAAAGGGTTTAACCAGCTGCCTGCTGCCGCCTCCCCCTCCCGCTTTTATCTATGCTCTTGGAATTTCTTAGCGTGCATTTCGTATTAGCCAAATATTCGCATGCTTCGTTGAATGCCTTTTGGTTTTAGAAGTCGGTTTTCGTCGTGTCTCGTCTTGAAGCTACTCGATGGGCGAAACTATAGACGCTTGATTGAAACATTTGGGGTGTGCATTTCACAGTGGTACTAAAACTGTTCAATAAATGTCATAGGGCAAACTAAACTGTATCCTTCTTCAGCATTTGCCTTTAACAAACACAAACTTTCCTCAAATATTTTTTTCTATATTTATTAAGTACTTTTTTTTCGATCTGGCCCACTGTGCACTTGGCCTTTGCAAAATGTTCTCGCACTCGACAGGATATTGATGACTTTGTTCCTCTTTGAAATATCCCCAAACACGTCGCCAGCCAGGTATTCATCGATATTTTATGATGCTGTTTAATCTTGAGAGATTTTCGCACATTTTGTGGCCAATGGTTTCCGTTTAGCCAAATTTGTTGTTGTTGTTGTTTCGAGTTTGCAAATAATTAATTTGTGCAAATTGCAAAACTTGGCCTTTGGCGATGCTGAATGCATAATCAAAATGCTTTATTGAATATTTGTGCATTTTTAATTGGCCAAAAACAGAATCTCAAATCGAATGCCTCACGAGTCGAACCCATTTTCAAATCTACCCTCTTAGCCTCATAACTCATTACCCAAACCCGTTTAGCAACAATATGTGAATTCTACGTATGTATTTGTTCCGCATCCGCTACAAGGGCAGAGTTTATGCAAATGAGTCAAGTGCGGTTCTCGATATCTGGGCGGGCCAACTGTGTGTGCATTGTCCTTGTCTAGCCGGCGAACTGTTCTCATGCCCGATGGGCAACTAATTATTTGTTAACATAACACGAGTGGCAATTTAAATGCAATTAAGTTCAGCCGCCTAGGCCCACAACCCATACTTAGACCGAAACTCAAACTTAGAACTTAACCATTATTCTCTCAGCACTCAGCCTAGAAATGGGCTCATTAGTGCATGTCCTTCAGAATGTTTGATTGCAGCGAATAAAGCGCTGACATTAAGAGATAAAAGCAATTCAATTGGTTTGAATAACTTTAAATCATGTGCAATTAAGTTGACATTTTAGAAGAAGAACGCTTAAAAAATGATTAAAAAATAATATTCCAACTATCATTAAGAAAAGCTTTAACTAAATGTTTTTTATAGAAACAAAATATAGCATTGCTTGAATTAAAAAAAAAATAAACACTTTCTTTTGCATAAATAATTTTTATTAAATATTTTAATCGACACCATAAAATCATTTTATGCTTTTAAAAGTTTTTTTTTTCTTTGAAAATCAAATAAAATTGCATTGAATAATTCATAAGTGCTTGGACACTTTTGTAAATCTAATTACAAAACAAGCTGTCACATCGTGTTTTATACTATTTTAAATATTTAAAAATATATATATTTATTTGCATTTTTGCTAGATAAACTTTATTGTCGTATTTTATACGTAAATAGAAGAAAAAGTTGTTTGTTTGTGTCAAATTGTTAAACAAGGATAAAAACTTGTGCCTAATTCAATGCAAGAGTCAACAATGCGTGACTTTGCAGGTTGTCCTCTGCCGGGTGCCGGTTACCAGACAGTTGTTCTAGCCGCTTGGAATGCCCAACTTGACAATTTAATTACGAGCATGCAAAGAGCAAACAATACAGAACAGAACAGAACAGAACATCAAACCAATGCGCCGCCCTCGAAAAACCTTGACCAAACTGTCTGTCTGAGCTGAAATCACAAAATTTAATATGCAAATCCTTGTTTCAAATCTAAGCAAGCAACAGGCATTACAACATTTTTCATATCTTATTTTGGCCATGATTTAAGTCAAATTGCATTCGTTGCTCAAAGACTTCTTCTTTATGTTTAGGCCAAGTTCAACAAATGCGATTACATCGCAACAGAACAATAGATTGGTGTATGGAGGGAATCCTGCAATCCTGTCTGCCAAAAACTTGTTTCTAAAATGATAATTGTAAATGAGCTGAGTTGACTATATCTTTCGTTCTATAAAAAATACTTTTAAGTCTTAGTTTTTATTTGCGAAGTTAAGAAAATGAAGGAAAATCTAAGGCCCCATCTAACCTAACCTCACCTTAAACATGGATAAACTTTATTTCGAGCCGAAAGAGCATTCATTTGTCATTATCATTTAAAGCACAACAACTCTCTTAAGGCTTTGAATGTCAAATGCAGACTCTGATGTAGATAAGCTCCACAAAAGCTATACCCATTTGACCGCTAACAAAAATAACAACTGGTCAAATGTAAAAGTGTGTTAGTATGTGTATGTGTGTGTGTGAGTGTGATGAGACGCCGAATGAGATGCATGCAAATGAGCTGAATAATGAGCAGCCAGATCTTGTGGCACAATGCAAGCTAGATAGACACGACACGACACACGAGACCAAGAGGCAAACAGGCAAAAAGCAAAGACACACACACACACACACAAAACGCACAATCTCTTCAACGAGCAGAGGAATTGCTTTTGTGGCACTAATTTCCAGTTGCAGTGGCAACAACCACTCGGTACACATTATGCAAGCGTGGGCGGCCCATAGTGGCAGTGTCAAAGTGTCAGTAAGTCAACAAGAATGCACTCAGCTAAGGGCAGAATGGCAGAATGGGCATGCAATAGAAGGATATTGTGAATGGGACATTCCCCCACCCCTCCAAAAACAGCCCACTTGACACCAACACTTTGAATGTCATTAAAGGGTCTGTCCGAACGAGAATTGTTGGTTCTTTCTCTCTCTCTCTCTCTGTTCTGTTCTGTTCTGTTTCGACACTCAGTCAATGTCTCACTAACAATTGTCAACAGGCTCAAGCAGCGTGCAGCTTAGAGAGTTAACATTGTTGTTGCTGTTGTCGTTGCTTTTTGGGTATCCTAAAACGTTTGTCAATTTTATGCTTGACGACTTTGTGAGTTGTCCTTTTCATCCGCAGCATCCTTCATTGTCGTCAGTCAGTCAGCTTTGCTTTATGTGTGTTCTGTGCCGGAATTGGAATTGTCTTCACTAAACTTTTAATTCAAAACGCATTCGGATTCCATTTAAGTGCTGAACCTTCAAACAAACATCGAATAACTCTTTAGGGCATTTGTGCATATAACTCTAGTTATTTGAAATTTACGTGGCATTGGCGTTATTGGTTGCCGTTGACGACAGATAGAGAGATAGAGAGAGAGAGAGAAAATGCTGCTGGCGGCGCTAACGTTTAGAAGCTTATTAAATTGCCATTACCTAAGCCGGACATCGAACGAAGGGGAAGGGCAATGGTGCGGCATTTGCCACTCAAACGAGGGATTAGCGGCGATGATGACAACAGCTTGACATCGCATCGCCGACAGCCAGCAGGACCATTAGTCGTGAAAAGGGCGTCCTTGTTGGCTTAGCTAGGACGTTCGTTGGAACGTTTGTGGTTTCCACAGGATTTGCGAGTCATAAAAAAGGTGCGGCTGCTTTCGGTTTAGTTTCATATAGGATTTTCCACCTACTAGTCCATAAATTCGACAAATATTTAACATTTAAATGTCCAAAAATTAACTAAAGCTGGCAGGCAATGTGGTCGCTACACAGTAAATGCGAAATAGTAATTCACCTAAGCTCTAAAAGCTGAAACGCAAGGACTCACACACACACACAGAGGACAATGTGCAGTAAAAGTCGAAAGCTAGCTCGTCAACAACAACAACAAAAAGCAGAAAAACTCTTGAATGGCCGCAGAGCTTAAGTAGAGTACATATAAAAGCATGAACTTAATGTGCTTTAAATGGCACAAGAACAAGATTGCACGAAGCACAAGCAGAAGCACAAGAAAGTGAAGAGCGAGAGATTTCGCTCATCCGTTGCATTCAGCTTACAGAAAATATCAAGTGCATCATCATCAAGCGGCAAGCGGCAAGCGACGACAACACAGCAAGGACACGGCTACGCCAAACTACATTAAACTCTGTCCTCTCTGACCGGACTCATCTCAATCTCAACCATTTGCCATTCCCTCAAAGCCACAATCATTGAATGAATCACAAGTCAAAAAAAAAACCAGTTTGCATTGCTGTCCCAACAACAGCAACATCGTTATTATCGCACTGAGCACTGTAAAGTACCGAATAATCTACAGGATAATGAGCATGAATGGAACGTGAAGCGTTTCTTGTTTCGTTTCTGGGGGTCAAAAAGCACGACAAAACGAGCCAACCATGAAGGGCAATCCAATGAAATAAGTCTACTCTTAACTAAGAAGGCAAATTCTCAAGTAAGAACCTCTCTCATGTTAAGAACAAAATAAAAGCTTGAGATAATTCTGTAAACGCCAACATATTTCGCTTCATGCTAAATATGGTAATCCAATATAGCCAAGTCGTCAGTCGAGTAAGTGTAGAGACGGTTTATTACTTGCAACATTTTTATGAAGTTCTGAAGGATGTCAGAATTAAATGTTAAACGTTTGGTTTTGGTTTTGTTATTTTTTAATGTAACGAAATATGTTTTTATAGTGACAAAAGATAGTTTTGTTTTTTATAAACAATTCATTATAAAATTGGCCTTAAATTGTTTTAGTTTCGATATATTTTCCAGCAACTAAATGGTTTTAAATAAGTGTAAGTAGCTTAACAGTAGTCCCAATACCCATAAGTAGTATTAGTTGTGGTTGTAATTACTCATTGAAGTATTGCTCGAATGTCCTGGCAGCATTGTGCTCGTATTGTGTTCGTATTGCAATCGTGTTGAACATGCAATGCGAATATGCTGATGTCCTGCAGCCAAAGATATTATATTTAATTTCATATTTTGCATATTTACATAGAATATTTATGACACAGGGTCCTGGTACTGTTGTTGAAGGCAACATTTTGCCTTCTTTTTTTTGTTGTTGTTACTATTATTACTATATATGTATGTATTTTGTTGGCATTTTTGTCATTGGGTTGGGTCCAGCTCGACGAGCAAAATGAAGTTCATTAGTTTTTCTTTTTTTTGTATATTATATTTGTTGTGCTTGTTGTTTATTTATGTGGCTCGAAGTAGAGGCGTCGTCTGTCTCTTGGCCCTTGGGTACATCTATGGGTCCATATGCCATTACTCAGTCTACATTGGGGAGGACAGGCATTGGAAGCCGAGGACCGACTTGTTCTATTCATAGAGCTGAACTGAACGAATGAATGGCTCTAAGCTGTTGTAATGAAAAGTTGTGGTAACTTGTTGTATGCATAATTTGAGCCACTGCACTCATGTTGCCATATTACTCACACAACTATCCTTAAGGCAAAATTCAAACATTTTTAAGTTTTCACATGAATTAAGCTAACATATTGCTTAAAAATGGTACAATCATCATATTCAAACTTTACCATGCTATTAGCTTGTAAAAGCAAAATCAAATAGTCAATTTGTAAGCCAAAAAAAATACTTTCATTCATTTATTGTATATAGTGAATTAATATTGAATTTCACATAGCTTGACATGATGTTGAATGGAAAATGTTGTGCGTTTGAGTATCGAATTGAAAATCGTATACAATTCGTTTCCGGCAAACACAGATTCAAATCGGCCGAACAAAAACTGACAAATTCACGCACATATCCTGTCACAACATTATTATCAAAAACGCACTTGAGTGTTTTTTCATGTTGTTGGCAACTTTTTGTTCGCATTTGCAATGTACTTTAGTTAACGAATGATGACGTTGGCCCATTCACTGACGACGACGACGACAACGATGTGAATTCAAATATTTATACATATGTTGAAAAAGAAATCAATAGCCAATGCTTTTCGGATGACAACCTGCTATGGAATTTGTGTGTGTGTTTGTTGCGGCTTTTATTGATTTCATTTACTTTTGGCAAGATTGTATACGAGCACACATGTTACTTTTTGGGCAAAGGGGGCAATCCTAACAGGAAGAACGAGAGCTACTGAAACTGAGAACTGTTCACAGCTCGCTGCACACAGTGCGAAAGCGTTTCTTTCACTTTGTTTTCAATTGCAAAAGTTTTGCTCGTAATTTTATTTATTTTCTTCTTTTCTTTTTTTTTTTGGCTACTGCCTTTCTCTATTTCTTTTTGCGAATGTCTGTCGGAAGGATTTTTCTATGAGACGCTAGCAAAGCCAAAATGAAGTTGTTGAAACAAAAGTGGTAAGCGTGGTGTACTTCAGGGAGAGCAAGTGTATCAAATATATTCGAGTAGCATTAGTTGTTATCATTGCTTTTGATTTTGGTAAGAGTTTGAAAATGAAAGAAACCACAAACTTGTTAAACAACCCTCAAATATATTCAGCACTAGAACTGCTGTTGCCTTAACTTATCTGAGGAAATCATAAATATAAACCTACTGCAATGCATCATTGAACAAATTACTGAATGGAAACAGCTCCGACGACACAGTAAAAGAAAAAGAATAGAGAATAGAGAATAGAAAATCAAACTATTCGCGAATGTTGCTTCAACATGTGTCCACAGCTTGTGCGGCTAAGCCGTCTACAATCGCTATTACCTAACCCTTCCCATCATCATTATCATCCTCATCGGCTGTCGCCGACACTTGAAAACATCAATTTATTTTTATTTCCACAGCTCGTCTCTTGACTGGGGCAAAAAAAACGAAACAGAAAAAACTTATACCCTAACCATTATAGACCCGGCAAAGCGCGCCTTGCTTAGTCATTCAATTCAATTGATTCAATTGGGATTGTATCGGTTTTTTATGTGCATTTTGGGCCAACACTGTCGCACATATCCGGTACCAAGTTCTTATTGTTGTTGTTGTTATTGTTGTTGTTGTTGTTGTTGGTGTCGCCAGCAGCGCCCGGAAACTCTCGAGTGTCTCATTTATCTGTGGTTAGTTGAGGTCTTTCGTTCGTTTGCCGTTGTCCTCGTTTTGCACTTTATTGAAAAATGGAAAACGGTTTTGCGTGCCTGGGAATCGACAACCATTTGTAAAATTTAATAATACATATATATAATTTTCTGCTGCCTTTTTTTTTATATGCCGATAATGTTATTAGCCTAGGCTTAATTTTTTTTCCATTTGCCTCTATCAAAACTCAAGGATATCGATATCAGGGCGAATAGGCGAAAGACTCAAATGCCATGACTTGTGCAATTTGCATCCGAAATTGTGTCACGACTAGTTTCGTTACACTTCAACGGGGGCAGCTCGGAAACCGGAGGAACTATCCCCCGTCCCTCGTCTCCTGTGTGGTTTTGTGTCCCGAGCTTGCCCGGAATTTTGTTCACTCTTGGGACGAGCTTGTTGCTTTTTTTTGTTTTTCTTTTGCGCTTGCTTGCTTTTTGTGTAGGTTAAAATATTTTGCAACTTGGGACTAGTAGGGGCTGCTTCCAGATATGTGAGCTGGCAATGGTTGTGGTGAATTTTAGGACTGGACACACACACATACATACATATGCATGAATGTAGATTATGTGTTGGGGTCAGAACAGAAAGAATTTTTATCTTGTATGTAAAATGTTTAACATCTAATGGTTTCGGGTAGCAAATACCTGTCCCCCCCCCACCCCCCGCCTTGCAAAATGTGGCAACTATTTATTATGGTTTTTTTCCATTTTTAATGTCACACACGTAAATTGTAAGAGTTAAGGTTTATTTATATTAAACTAGTAGACTCCAACCACACGTTGCTATTTTCACTCTATGTATAAAGAACACATATTTATATTAAATTCCTCATTAGGCATAAGGTCAGCTGGATTTAATACCAAAGTGTCGAATCCACAGGGAAAATATATAATTGCTTTTTGTTCATTCTTGCCCTTGGCCTTGGGTTTTACTTATTGGGTGAAATCCTTCTCCTGGCAATAACGAACAATTTTCTTAACTGCTGACACTTTTTACACAATTTTTTGATACATTTAAGTTAATAATCTAGCTTAACTTCAATACCTTGCTATGTCCCAATATGTTCCATCTCATGTTCATAACTCTTCTATTTGATATCTTTCCATTTTACTTTCATTTGATTTGATTTGCACTTAAAATTTCACTTCCAAACGCTCAACGATGAACATTTTATTGTTACAAAAACAATTTGTGCTTTCATTCAACAAAAAAAAAAAACAAACATTTTGAGCTGTGTGTTGTTTGTTTTTCTTATAAATTCCCAGCTGCATTACAGTGCGTATGCGCAATATGTGCTCCTGTCAGTTGCTGTTGGCAGATAAATTTCTGTCATTGAGCCACTTTTTGAGGGCATCTCAACTGCAGGAAGTTTTTAGTTGTTCTGAAGTCCGTTATTTTTTTCGTTTTTTTCGCCTTGGCTAATATCATGGACACAAAAAGCACAAAGTTTTGCGCCAACAACTTTTTTATTTTATATATATTTTTTTCTTTTGGCCAGAGAGCACTTTTCTTCGTTTTTGTACTTAAATATTTACTACTTTCTATTACATGAACATTCCTATGCGCTTTGGCATCGCGTATATGTTGCTTGCTTTCAAAATGCAATTCACAAAGAAATGTTCAACTCAAGAACATCAAAATATGCAGCAATGGCGTCCACAACATGGACCAAACTCTGACTTTCTTTGTTGTCCATTGCCAAGCAAGAAGTTTTTGTTTTTTTTCACTTAAATCACTCGTCAGTCAGCGCATCCATTAGTCGGAGTCAGTGCCAGTTTTAGTTTGTCAGTGAGAAAGTGTTCAAGTGAGTTTATTATATTATTTTTTCTTCTATATTTCATTTGATTATGTTGATTTCTGTTATCTACTTGGCTTTACTTTGAAAACTTAGTTATAGTTGGAAATTAAGTTTTTAATCAATTTTATGGTTCCAGCAAAACTGCATTTAAGTTCAAATTTCCATAAATATACCTGCGAAAAAAACCCTAACTTAAGTAGTGCCTGCAAATTAACTTAATCCTTTTGACTAAACTAATAAGTAGGCCTTTATTTTTATATTTTTATATATATATATATAAATGTTGCCCTAATGAGCACAATTTGTGCATAGAACCCAAAAATGTGGTATGTATGTGCGGCAACTGCATAACTTTCGGTTGCATTAAGCGTATGCGGGTGGCTTTTCACATAAGAAATGCGTGGCATGCCACATAAAGTGCAACTGCACAAAGTTTGCAACACCACAGACGACAACAACAACAAAAAGAGTGAGAGGGGGAGCGGGAGAGTGAGCGCGCGCGTTGTTTTGCATGTTAACATACCGTTGCTTATTTTCCTGCTCGTTCATTTTCTTTTGCTTGCGCATCCTTCCTGCTTGTTTTTCCTTTAATTTTTTTTGTATTTGTTTTTTTCTTTTGCTGCTACGCGAAAAACGACATTTCAAATGCCGCACTAAATTACTAAAACACGCACTGGCACACCCACAGCTTTTCTTTTTTTTTTGTGCCCCTCCCAACCAACCCTTGGTTTATTTACTTATATGCGAAATGCCGAAAAAAAAATAGGAAAAACAAAAAGAAAACTTTCAACTCTGACTACAATTTACGCTTTGCCTTGCATTTTTCATGTGAGTTGTTTGTTATTGTTGTTGTTGTTGTTGTTGTCGTCCTTTTGCTGACAAAGTTTTTATGGCCGCAACATACAAGAATGGATTGTTTTTGTTGTAAGTGGTCCGTGTGTGTGTGTGTGTGTGCTTTGCCTGTATGTAATGTGCATCTGGTAGAAAAACTTTGTTAAATCATTAGGAGGCGCACTCAAATGCAAACATACTACCAAGTTTTGTGGCAGTTAAAACTCTGAGAAAAAAACTCTGCCTCAATATCCCTTACAAAGTTTAGATGACAGCATTTGATATGAATTTATTTACAATGCCGAAAGTAGATTCAAAAATAAAAGATTTGATGGGTTGTAGATTTTTTTTGAAAAACTCAAATCGTAAATAAATATTTAATTTTCTTTCTAGGAATTAACATTTGATTTAATTTGCAGTATATCTACTTGTATCTGAGCATCAAATCTGAATACTATTTAATTCTGTATTCTACCTCTCTCTCTTTCTCTCCGTCTCTCTCTCTCTGTCTCTGTTGCTATCCTCGTTTCTGTCGCTTCAAGCATTGACCCACATACTATAGTATCTCTGTATCTCAATCATTTTGGCGTTGCATAGCAAAATAGCGCGTTTCTAATGAACTCGCTTTCGTTCTGAATGCTGAAAGGCTGCTGACGAAACCACAAATTGCTGGCAAGTTGGAAAACAAAAAAGGCACACTCCTCCAAACGTCTATTAGCGAGTGCAGTGAAACGTTAAAAGCCGCCAATTGCCTCCATTTCGTTTGAAAATCTTTGCTAGTCTAACATCGTACCGGTTCTACACCAAAACATGCCCTATAAACTACACTTTAATAAAACACATTCACAATTCATAGTCACAGATATATATTTTTATTTGAATTTTCATTTTTTGTTATTTCAATTCAGCTTACAACCGAGTTTTAGAAACTTTGATAGCTTAACTAACTAATTAATTGACATGCTTGTAGTATGTTTTTTGTTATTGTTGTACACAGTTTTGTGCTTCAGTTTCTTGTCAATCCCAATGCAATCCAGCTATTTGACGAGGATCAATATGGAGGCCCATCTTCTCTAGCTGGCGCACTTTTCTCATCTTTTTGGTCAACTTTCGCTTGAAGACAATCTCACGATTCAGATTCATTATCTCAATGGTATCCAGTTGTCTGATATTCTTGATAGTTTCCAGTATTAGATTATCGGTTAGATGCAGTTTAATCGTTGACATCTTCATAAATGGCGCATCGCGACGTCTCAGCTCCTCGCGATAGGCGAAGAGGGTGTAGTGCAGGGAGGGTAGCTGTGGCAACGGTCGCTCCAAGCCCGGAAATAATTGTTCTGCCATCGTTATATTTTGCATTTATAATAATAACAATATAATATTAAGGAACTGTAAAGGTTTTTTTTTTGCGTTGCGTTGTGTTTGCTTCGTGGGTTCGAATCGAAATGCGTGTCCTGTTTGCCGGATTTTTGTGTTTTATAGCCAAACGCAGTTTTACCTGCCTGCACAAAACTATTCTTTCTGGAAATTTCCATCGCGACGATGGTTTTCGATTTTCAGGAAATGTTGAAAGCATCTGGCATTTGAGCTACCTGCCTTCTGTCAATCTGAATTGTGCAGCAGCTGCAAGTGTTTGAGGCACGCGAGATTAGCTCTGATGTCTCGTGGACTCTTGTCTATTATTCTATTAGAGGCATTTCCAGATCACGTTTCACAACTACTATAAAACCACGTTTGTCGCAGCTCGACGAAAACACTTTTTGTTTTATGTGCCATTAACCAAAGGACTTACTTAACTTTGGTATAGAGATCTAGTTTTTATTTAAGCATTTAACGACATTATTTTTAATGGTCTTTTTTTTGAATTTGTCTGCCGCAATGCAATTAAAATGAATTGCATTTGCTCAAAGAGCTTTGCGGCGCTCAATTTTAAGCTCAAAGGTTCTCGCATTTCCCATTCACTTAATTATACAAATTAACACCGCATCTGAACCCGGTTGTTGATTATCCGTTAAGGCTTTAAACACTGTTCATTATAAAGTAATTTAAAAGCAATTCAATTGAATGCTCGACGAATCTGTTTGCCTACAAAGTTTCAAAGAGATTTCAAGTTTATTATTTGTTGGATGAAAGCGTTTAAAAATGATTCTTCCACTGAAGTTCAATACGATTGAAGTTTTCAACATTATCTTCATGTTGAGGGCACAAATGTTAAGCCGCCTACGAATTGCTGAGGAGTTCAATGTGTTAATCACAGCAGAAGCAGCAGCAGCAGCAGCAGCATTTGTGGCATGCAAGCCGAAATGATTGCCAAACACATTATCTGTATTATTAATGAGCTGCATGCCGCACATGCCACACACACACAGCAGACATATACACTACTGTTTTACTTCCTACAACAGCTGTTGTTGTTGTTGTTGCTGCTGGTTCAATGGGTATGGTTCATGTCAGTGGGTTCGTTGGTTATATCAACTGGTTTTGTGTTCGTCTCTTGTCTCTTGCAGTTAACGCGGGGCATTGCGTTTTTATGATTGTGTTCGTTGCTTTTATTTGTTTAATTAATTGAAAGGATTTTTTTTTGGTTTGTTTTTTCTGCCGCCTCCACACATTTTTGTGGCTGACACTGTCAACGCAAACGCATTTTTCTTTTGTTTTGCATTTTACCATAATAATATTGACTTTCTGCCGGACACAGACACACACACACATAGTGCAATCGCTGCAATGATGCGAAAAACGGACCGCACCCACAGCACACGTGAAAAATATGTGCATTCAATAAATGCCAAGCAAATAAATGAACCTGCGTATTCCTTTTGGCCGCCATTAATTAATTGAAATATGCCTTTATATAGTACATTTCGTTCATTTATATATATTTTTTATGGCATTTCAATTTATTTCTTTGTGCAGCAATTTTAAATATAATTTATTCGTATCACATCTCTTATTTAATTTACCTTTTGGACGACTTTTTTACCTCAAGTCAAATTCTTTTCATACCTTTGGCTATTTAATTTTTGTTGTTGTTGTTTTTGTTATGTAAACAGGAATTTAATGCACATCTGAAAGGAGAATTTCTTTAGCCAGGCATTTGTTCTATTTGAAATATTCCATTCAATAATTCTCTTTTTCACAAAGCTAAAAAATATTCTCTTAATACTATTATTGTGCTTCTGATTAAATAGAAAATATTTTATTACGTCGCTTTTTTTAAAGACGGAACTTAAAATATTAATTTTTAAATTTGTATATTTGCTTAAAATATTATTTTCTTTATTTAAACTTGTGTTCTTAGTATTCACTCTGAACTCTAAAGTTGTTATCCTTTAGAATTTGCAAGCAGCATGAAAAAACATTTTTGGCAGCTGCTTTATGCTTTTGACCAAATATGTGTAAGCCCGAAACGCCAGGCATCTTTGTATACATATTTGTTGCTTCTTCTGCTGCTGAAGTCTTCAAATGTTTGGGCTGCAGCAGCAACAACAACAACAACAACAGCTGCCAACAAAAGAGGCAAACTGAAAAGCATAAGCCAAAAATCTGGCTCGGGGTGGCTTAAAAAAAACGTATTTGGGTATTTGCATACATTGATATTATGTAAGCCCAATCAACAATAGTTCGAGTTCTTTTATTACAAAGCCCTTTGCGACCAAAAAGCGGTTTATTTATTGGCCAACTGGCAGGCGATTCTTTTCAAGCGGCTAACAACATTTAAATAAATATTTCAAACATTTGTTGTGCCGCGCCTCAGGGCCAGCTACCTGTGCAGCATATTGAACAAGTTTTTCGCCGAACTGCACAAACACACACACACACACACACTCACACACTCTAAACACACACCCAACCCAACCCAACCTCGCCCAAAAACCGCGACTGCCTTAAATTGAATTACCTGGAAATTGACTGTTGAGCTTGGTTACGATTTGGTTTCTTTTTCTGTTCTTTTTATACCCTGAACCCATAATATGGGTAAATCAGGGTATAATGGTTTTGTGCAAAAGTATGTAACAGGCAGAAGGAAGCATCTCCGACCCCATAAAGTATATATATTCTTGATCAGTATCAATAGCCGAGTCGATTTGGCCATGTCCGTCTGTCTGTCCGTCTGTCCGTCTGTATGAACGCGTAGATCTCAGAGACTACAAGAGCTAGAGACTTCAGATTTTGAATATAAGTTCTCCTATACCATGAGCAGAACAAGTTTGCTTCAAATTATCAATAACTACTCTGGTTTTCGATATACACATGGAATCGATAACAAAAAAATATCGAATTTGGAAAATGTAAAAATGGGGGTTGGTGTAATGGGCAACGCTAGAACTTTTCTCAAAATTTCGTTCAAATCGGTTAAGAAACACCGGAGATATTGCAAAGTTAAGTCAGCTATGAGTTTTGTTTAAAGTGATCATTATTTGAAGCATACTTTTAGGGCGCAAGGAGTAAAATATTTATTGCAACTGGGTTCAGGGTATCTTCTAGTCGGGCTCTCCCGACTAGAGCCTTCTTACTTGTTTTTGTGTTGTTGTTGTACACAAATCCATCAGAATCCAAGCACACATGAAACACATCAACGATGTTGTGCAGTGTAGCATAGCAGTGCCTAGCTTTCTACTACGTTTAGCACTTAGTGTCCCTTATTTTGATTGATAGTACAGATAAATTTCACAATTTTTGGTAGCTGGTGGCATGCAACGACAATTTCACAATATTGCTGCCACTGCTTGCACTTTGAATAGGATAATGCTTGTGAAACAATTATTCGATAGACTTAAACTAAGCTAAAATTCAGCCGTCACTTAAAATGTTCATTAAACGAAACAAATAAACGAACATATTTCGCATCCATCGAATAATAATTCACACCATAAAACATTAGTTTCATTATTCAATTAGTTCAAAAAGTGCTCAAAATTGGTAAATGCAAAAGCTGTTTACCGTAAAATTAGCTCATTAAAATATTTGGCAAATAAATGACAAATGCAAAATGTATGTTTTTGCCACAATAAAAACACTAATTCTGGTCTAATTCTACAGTGCACAACAACAATAGTTTGTCACACCAAAAAAGTGGTGAATAAATTGTCAAATGTATTCACATTTAATATAATCGCATTTGATAGTATTGTGTGTGTGTCGCTGTGGTGTGCCATAAAGTTTGCGTAATAAGCTTAGCTAAATCCAAATATCAAATATTATATAGAAATTCATAATAAAGCTAACCGCTTTTTAAGCTCTGTTAGTAGTCGAAGGACATAAAAGAAGCTCTCGTCCGTCGACTGGCATAAAAAATATTCATTTAACTATTTTCATAGCATTCTGCTCAATTCTTATTCATTCAATCATAAACTTTTTTATGTATATGCAAATCTTATTATTCATTTATTTGCAGTCGTCGAATGCATATTTAAAACCGACACACGAGCGTTTTCTTGGAATATATATACATATGTATATGTATATGAATTTTTTAACAATTAATCAATATCAATAACCCTAGAGATAAGCCCAATAACATTTTACAACCGCTTGTTGTAATCAAGAGACCAACGAAACGAAAAAAAAATGTTAAGCAAACGAAAAACTTTTCACACCAAAAGGATAAAACCAAAATTCAAGCACTGCTCGTATGCGTATGTGTGTGTGTGTGTATTTCCTGTCCATGTGCGGCCATAAAGCAGCTCGTAAATTTCCGCACACGCGGACCCAGTAACCCGTTACCACCACTTGGCTGTGTTGCCAGTTTCCACTTTCCAGTTACCAGTTGTCGGTTGTCTTCGCCATTTTGGCCACTGCCACATCGCATGCCAGCGTTGCCACCCAGTGCGGCTGTTTTGTCGTTACGCCGCCCGTCCAGCACATTTTGTGTTCCATTGTTCAACAGCAGCTCGGCTTACTTATTTTCTTTTTTGCATTTCTTTATTTTGGGTTGTTTTTTTTTTTCATTCATTTTTGGTTTGCTCTCGCAGCTCAACAATGAAAACTCACGCTGTACAATTTTTCGCGGCTCCTTGTTGGTTTATACCCTTACATTGGTTGTTCCACACATCGCATGCATTTTGTTCATGTGTTTTGCGAGAGAGCATTTCAATATTCATTGTGATTTTTCGTTTTGGTGCTGTCCAGCTCTTCGTTTATTACGCAAATCCTTAGTAACGCCTTCGCTCCGCATACATCCTGGCCATATCCCTGTCAGTTACCCGCCTTCGCTATAGTCTATATACATATGTAAGTGTGTGTGTGTGTGTGTGTGTGAGTGTGCAAAGGGTGTCGAACAATAGCTGTGAAATAATCACTTGCTTGCTTGCACTTTATTAAGTGACAGCGCGAGGCGGCATGTTTGTTTTGTAGCGCAGCCTGCAACGCTTGAACGTAATAAGAAAGTATTGATAGAAATCGAAAATCATCCTCAGTATACCGCAGTAGCTCAAAGGATAAATTAATAGATAATATAGCCCAAGAATCTAACTCGCACGATGATCCTCAATGCATTTTCCTTCCAACACTTTGTTGAATCTGTAGTCAAAAATAGCTTTTAACCGGCCCGAAACTCAGCAATTGTGTTTATAATTAAATCCAGCGTCAGTTTGTGTTCTTAAATGTATTCTTTCCAGCCTGCAGCCCGTAAGAGGCGCCTCACAACTTGATTGGCATGCTGCTGTGTTGCTCATAAATTAAACAATAATTTTCCATTTGAAACAAACAAAAAGCTTTTATACATTTAATAACAAAGTCTTATAAAATCCCCACTTTCAACTATATCTTTCTTGAGTTATGATTTTTTTTGCGTTTTCATATTTGGTTTGGAAATTCATTGGATTAACTAAAGTTGGGTGGCAAAAGTTTTCTTTATGTCTTTAAGTTTTTCAATTAGTTTTGGCTTTGGCTTTTGACAAACTTTTCCAAAATTCAACCAGCTTGATTTATTCAACAATTGCTTTAAATTAATATATTTATTAAACATAAGTTGTTGATTTTGTTTCGATTAAATTGCTTTGTTCAATGTTTGCTTTTGTTGTTAATTTTTTTTATACTATTTTTGTTGTCTTTAACCTCTTTTTCTCATTCTTATTTTTTATGTTTACTGTCTGCCGCAAGTGCTGTTGTCATTTTTCTTTTGAGTTTGGTCATTCTTCATTTCATTTGTCTATTTTTTGGCACATTGCTAAATGGTAGCTATTGAAAGACGGCAAGAGAGACATAGAGAGAGAGAAAGAGAACTAAGTAAATGAAGCTTGAAACCATTTTCAAGTGTGTCTATTGTTAACTAATAATGCCATTCGATTCAATGCACCATGCACAAAGCGGCAAATGCGCACAGATCCACGGCCATTGTCAGAGCATTGCAAAGGTCCTACCACCACAACATCACAGACAGACAGACAGACAGACAAACAGACCGACAGACAGACAACTGTTGTTTGGCTTCAAAGTCATTGTGATATTCGGCATACGCGGCGTATGAACTATTTTCTTAGCTGGAGCCAAAAAGGCTGCGGCTGCTTGAACTTATTGTTCGGGGATTTCGCTTAATGCTTGGTAGTACGAGCTTCATGTGAGTGGTTCTACTACCTACTCAACCCACGTTGAAAGCATCTGTGAGTTATTTTTATGGAGCTATTCGACGTATGTCTGTTAGGGCAAATTCTTCGAAAGGGGAGCTGTGTTGCACAAAATGCTCGTGTCAACTTGAGCAAAGGTTTATTTATTTATATATGACCAGACATTAAAAGCAATTTCGCTTTGATCAGCCTTTGTATACTCTAACAATGCATAAAAATAAGAACTTAATATTGAAAAAAAGTTGTCTCGAGTTTATTAAGCTTCGGGCTTAAATGTTCAAGTTTTATTTTTAACCAAAGACTTTTTTATATAGTTCACACAAACTTCGGCTATTTCTTTGTTAAATGTCAAAATGTCTTGCAGTTGTTGCTGTTGTAGTAATTTATTGCTTGTTAGCAATCAAATAATTCAAGTGGTGCAATCTAGAAAAATTACGCGCTCTCTCTCGCTCCATGTAGCCATCTATTTTAGTTTTTTAATTAAAGAGCACAGCAAGACAGCAGCAGCAGCAGCAGCAGCAGCAGCAGTAACAACACCAAATGAGTAGGGGGACAACAGATTCTAGCTGTTGCAACATTTGCCAACTACACAGACATAAATCAAGCAAACGAGACGCCGTCGCAGTCTGTTCGCTATCATCAGATTGGACAAGGACATGACCGTGGAAACACACAGCAAAACAGTTGGCAATTGCATCATTGCCCCGAAAAAAGGGCGGAAAATACTACATTGAACGTGGCATTGCATAAAGTTTGTTGGAGAATATAAACAAAAGCCGAGACTAACAGGCATCAGTGTTAACTGTCGCGTCGAGCTCACTCATTAAACTTGCAGCAGCAGCTCAAATGAAGCAGAAAAGCTCGAATGGCTGCCACAGCGCATTAACTCTAGTGCCCAATATTGCAACCAGGGAGTTGCAAGCACTTCATTTTTCGTTTGCAATCTTTTTTTTTTAACTCCACTCAAAAGCTGTTTGCCATGTCAACTTTTTGCAGCTGGTACAACAAATTAGTTGTGCGATTGTTTTCCATTGCATACTTTCAGGCGCCATCGATATTTAAATGCTCTGCACGAAAATAATTACATAAAAATAAAGTGTCAGATGTTTATTTTTAATCAAAAAAAAAAACCTTTTGCAGAATTTTAATAGCAAACGAATTCCATAAACCTTCAGTTAAAAACTAATTATTCCGACTAGTCCTTATAACCTTCGTTACACACTGTAAAAACTTCTTGGACGAAAAATCTGTCAAACTATTCGTAGCTACGCATTGTTTTGAACATTGCAATTGTCTTCTGCGCCCTTCAACCTTGCTATTTTGCTCACACGCACGTTGCGAAACTATTACCAAAAAACCGGTTTCTCTTCTCGCAACATTTTATGCAACACAATGCAACTTGAAATCGCTGTTAGATGTTGCGCCGTGGCGAGGCGTCTCGTATATTTCGGGCAAACTTTTGCAACATTTATCTTCGTTATTATGACGCCCGAATGGGCTATCAGCGCCAAGTGGAGCTGGAACTGTTAAATATTTGCAGAGCCAGGCGACAGTTGCAAACAGAATGCGTTTTGGCTTTTAATGCGGGCTGCACTCCGGCAAAGAGCTTCTAACTAACCAACTACCCCCCTCTCGACGCTGCATTAAAAATTGCACAACTTGTCTTACAACACAGAAAAGTGACAAGGCGAAGCGCGCGGAGTTTTCTAGGACAGCGTGAGGACATTGCAATGCATTTTACTGGCAAATACAAAAAAAATAAATATATATATATATAGGAAGACAAAGCAACTTTCAACTTGCAACTCTGGACTCCAAATTCCCAACTCTCTGTAGGATGTTGGATCAGAGAGGACGGAAAGGAAGGAAATGGTAACTTTTTCCCTGCACTTAATTAGTTTGGGCATAAGTGGAGCAGAAAAAGTTGTGCGCCATGTTCCACAATATCTGTGACTACGACGATGCCAGGACACAGAAGCAAAAGGACACAAGAGATCCGAGAGACAACGATGGCAATGGCTTGTCATCTGTCTCTTTCCCACTGTCTCTCTCTCTCTCTTTCTTTTAAGCGCGTGTGCATGCGTGTGTGTGTGTGTCTTGCCAAGGAAATTGCCTCATAAATGTTCATTACACAGTTCTCTGCAACTGCCAAATGAATGAGGCAGGCGTTTGCTGGTTTGGCAAGATGGGCGTGGCTGGCTGCTGGCTGGCAGTTCTACAGTTCTAGCCGAAGAAATTCAAGCAAAATTATTATTGCAGCAAATAATTTTTGCACTGATTTATTAACGCAATTCAAATGAAACAAAAGATTTGCCCCGTCGCGACCTCAGGCAAAGCATAAAATATAATTTTATGGCAAATTATATGACATGTTAATGACAAACATAAAACATTTCAGTGTTGTTAAACACATTGTGAAAAGTGAGCACAAATATGAGTTGAAAAATCATAAGGTGGGATTTTTATTTTTATTTATTTAAATTCTATAAAATTTAATATTTCAATAAGTAATTAATTTGATACGAATCCAGATTTACAATTTTCATTTCATTATTCAAAAACATATTCGCTAAGCTCAGCTAAAAAGTTCTCTTTCAAAAATCAAAAATAGTTTTTCATAACGCAAAAAAAAATAAAAAATCATTTCAACTAACATTAAAGTTTAATTATCCCCGGTGTCAAAATAAAATCTCTACACAAACAACGCTCATATTTTTACTTCGCATATAAAATGACATCCGAAAACTAAACCAAATTCCATTTTGTCAACAAAGCCAACTGATAACAGCGCCGGCAGACAAACTTTTGTTGGCAGCTTTTTGTATAAAATGTTGCTTGTTCTTTTTTTTTTTTGTTTTGTGGCTTTATCTTTTTTGTGTGTGTTTTAATGTGCACCTCTCTCTGTCAATGAGCCCAGCGCGCGTTAATTATCAAATACACCTGCAGCAGCAGCAGCAGCTATCATCAGTACAGTGCCTTACGAAATTTCAACGACACAAGGTTGGGGAGTTGCTGCTGTTGTTGTTGTTGTTGCCTTCATCATTTGTAGCAGCATTAGGCAAACAATAAAACATTAGCGCCAGCTGATAAAGCCACCTACACAACCCCTATACCATATATATACATATATATATAAAGTAGTAGCACTTGACACTCGTGTTTTTTTTTTACAGCGCCCCCTCCCCGCACCGCCCCTTCTGACACTGCTCCACTGTGTCATGTGTCAGCGGGCTGCTTAGCGCCCCTAATGCGATTATTAAGTGCCAAGCGCGATGGCAGCGTGTAAAATTCATTATATTAGCCCCGTTGTGCCGGAGTTCATTGGCATTCCACAATTTTCCATAACCCCCCAACCCACCATCCCCCCCTCGTCCTTACATGCCATACTCGTTCATGCATTACGCGTACTCAATATCCTGGCTACGGCTACGGCTACCAGCACCATCTCTTCGTCCACGTCGACTGTGGCGCAATAAATTAGGAGAACAAATAAATCATCCATTTTAATGTGACAGTTCCGACGGAACGAGCGAACGCATCGCTTCAGGCATTCATCCAGCAACAGCAGCTGCCCTTACTCCATCCAATTCGACTTTACAATCGACGAGGACGAGAACAAACAGGACATTGTTTTGAATGCGCCATTTCTTCCATATATATATATATATCTCCGCATCATCTTGTTTGTTGGCCATATTTAGCGGGTTCATTTTCATGGCTTGGTCTCATTGTTTGCCCATTGTGTGTGGCCCCCAGCCCCCCGCAGCGAGAGCATTTTGTTTGCGTTAAGTACAGCGCCTAACTGTGGCACTTAATATTTTCGATTTGTGAGCTTGTTTGTTCTTTGTTTTTTTTTTCTTTTTTTTTTTCTGTTTGCAGGCACCAGCATTTTTGAGCTTCTGGCTAGCTTCCGTTTGCGGAAGTGCTGCCATTACACAGTGAGAAAATATGTGCCATTTCATTTTTTGTTAGCTGTTCGACAGTGCGTATGATTAATGCGGTCCATAAAGGTCATGGATTGGCATCATTGCCATTGGCAACGAATTGCCAGCAAATTGAAACCTCAAATTGGCATAAGGAAATTGCAGTTTACAGCTTAAGTGTATTAATTTTAGAACTTAAAAAAGTTCAATCAATTTAAATCGACTTTTTATACCCTGAACCCATAAAATGGGTAAATCAGGGTATAATGGTTTTGTGCAAAAGTATGTAACAGGCAGAAGGAAGCATCTCCGACCCCATAAAGTATATATATTCTTGATCAGTACCAATAGCCGAGTCGATTTGGCCATGTCCGTCTGTCCGTCCGTCTGTCCGTCTGTATGAACGCGTAGATCTCAGAGACTACAAGAGCTAGAGAATTCAGATTTGGAATATAAGTTCTCCTATACCATAAGCAGAACAAGTTTGCTTCAAATTATCGATAACTACTCTGGTTTTCGATATACACATGGAATCGATAACAAAAAAATATCGAATTTGGAAAATGTAAAAATGGGGATTAGTGTAATAGGTAACGATTGAACTTTTCTCAAAATTTCGTCCAAATCGGTTAAGAAACACCAGAGATATCGTAAAGTTAAGTCAGCTATGAGTTTTGTTTAAAGTGATCATAATTTGAAGCATACTTTTAGGACGCAAGGACTGCAACTGGGTTCAGGGTATCTTCTAGTCGGGCTATCCCGACTAGAGCCTTCTTACTTGTTTTTTGTTGTAAAAATCTTTTGTGCAGCATTTTTCTTACATTCGGTTTCTTGATTTCTGTTTCAACTGCATTGACTCGACGCTCGACGGCAAGATGGCAATGTCAGTTGAAAAGGTCTAAACTAGGTTGTTTGGATCTTCATCAATTGACACCTCATATCCTTTGAACATTTTCCAATTGAACTGCCTTTGCTCCTAGTTGCTCGTTCTATCCTCTTTCGCCATTAGAAATATTGCGCGTCGTCCTACGATTCAATTCGTTTATTAGAAAAACGAAAAAATCTTTTTGTTGCATTCGCAGTGCTGCCAAGTAGAAAATGCGGGAGAAAAGCATTGAGAAAATGGCATTGCCAATATTCTTGGCAGTCGTCTAAGGTGAGGCAGTGTGATTGTGAAATACAGATAGAGACTTTGTAAATAGATAAAATGTTGCCAAGATACAAGAAGGAGACAAAAAGTGTTTGATTTATGTGTGTGTAAGTGTGTGAGTGTTGGCTTAGCAATTCAATTGGCTCGAGCACTTTTCAAATTTGATCGAGTGAATAGCGTTACAAAGGCAGCGGCGAATACTATTCGCAATGCCAATACAATTTTAAATCAAGCAGCAAACGTAAGAAACTCAACTGATTCGCATAACTTTCATTGGCATTTGCACTTAGTACTAATAAGAACGGACAAAGAAGGCCAAAGTTAATTTCAGTTAAATAAATAAATGGGCGGCATAATAACAATGGGAAAATAGCTTCGAAAAAGTTATAAAACTGTGCTGAGGAAGTAGTTAAATAGACTTTTTTAATGGGATTTCTTATTATATATTTTTGGTAATTTTTGTTATAGTTTTTATTTTCATTTTTCATCTACTTTCTGAATTTAATTTTCATTTAATAAACTGTATATTTTGCATTTATGCCATGAAATTAAATCAACCAGCTAATAAGTAAAATGGCTAAGGCAACATCATTACAAAATGTTGCACATTTGTGGCACAAAATTGCAATTGTTGATTGTGTGTGTGGCTGATCTATGTTGCTGTTTGCTATGTGCTCTTGCTGAATCTACCCCCAAAAAAGCGACCACAGCGCGTTTGCCATTTGCTGACACGCTAATCAACATCAATTGCCTGCTGCGTTTTAGCTGCCTGGACGCCTTTACGCCGCCACATTGTGTGTGTGTCTGTGTGTGTGTGTGTGTTGAGTGTGCAATATTTTTTAATTAGACAACAACAACAAACACAAAAAGAGAGTAACGAAAATCAAATGAAAAACGGCATTTTCATATATGAGTAGCATGAACAGCGCCATTGCGAACCATGGCAAACAATTTGACCAAAAATGGCAAAAACCAAACGAATATGGTAAAACTCATTAGTGCCAAATGCAGCTGGATAGCCAGTGTTGCCACTGTTGCCACGCATGCAATACACCATATTATATATACACTTACGCTACAGGGTATGACATTTATGTTGAAAACTTGAAAATATTTTAGTTAAAAAGTTTTTGAGAAATCCAACTTAAAGCACTTTAATTTATATCGATTTTATTCATTTGCATGCTTTATAGGGTATCTAATTAGTCGTCCAAAAAAAAATAAAACTTTAGCTAAGTGTCTTTTCATGTTTTTGTTGTTAACAATTTTGACATGCGGTGGCGTTGTTTTTGTTTTTTTTTTAATTTAAACGCATTTTAAATGTTGTTTGGCCGCGAAAATGTTGCCCAACAAATTATTGATAACAAGTAGGAATTTTGAAACAGGTGCGGGGGGCGGAGCTAATACTTTTTGGCATTAGTTGAAAATTGATGAGCAATTAGCATGCAACGTAAACATATGAATATGAACTCGGAATTTTGTTCATTGTGCCAAGCCAATGAGCTGAAAGCTGGCCAAAACTGTTATTGGCCAATTTCGATTTCGATTTCGAGAGAAAATAATACTGAGTTTCGAATTGGATTGTGCAGTTGTTGTTGGCTTTTTTCTTTTGCATATTTAGCTGTTCATTGATTAAAAGCAAGAGTTGTAAAAGTTTTGTTAAAGTGATTTTCACATGTGTCGCACCAACAAATTGCACAACTTTCGGCAAGTCTAATCTTTTCATATAATTGCCTTAATTAGTCAACGGAGAAGAGACCGCAAAACTCTTATGCGCCATTTAAGGCAAAACACCCTTCACTCATTGCAACACTCCCTGCCTTCATTAATCAGCTTTCGGTATCTTTTGGGCGGCAGGTTGGAATGTTTGGAATTCTCATATTCTGCATCCACTTGACGCTTTTTACTTAATTTTTAACTTTCAACACAGATGTCAAGCTAACGCCACGCCCCGAACTGCCTTCAACTTTCTTAGCTAATTTACTTTACAAAATGAGGGAGAGTGGGATAAAAGGAGTAGGAAAAAACAGGCCACTGACGTCATTAGCGTCTGTGTAATAAAAAATAAAAAGCAAGCAAGAAAAGAAAAAGAATAGCGAAAAAGTTTCCAAATGGCGTTTTGTCACATGCAGACAGGCGACAAGAAATTTGTTAATTGAATATTTTTGGGCGCTTGCAATTTCATCTTAAGGACCAAACACAAACACAGAGGATGCCAAAAGGAGCTGCTGCTGTTGCTGCTGCTGCTGTTGGGCGGAAAATCAACGTCAAATTGGTTTAGCTGTTAAATTTGCTTGGGCTCTGATGCTGTGCTGTTGAGCAAATCGAATCTGGGACGCATTATCCAGAACAGGCGCGCACTGGTCTTGGTCTTGGCCTCGTCCTCGGCTGCAGTGAAAGCAAAATCATTAAAATTAGATTATAGAGTCCTTCGGTGGTGTCACATTTCCGGCGGAAATTGCACTTTGCGTGCGGCGTGTGCAGAGTCCTGACTGGCGCCAGGATTTCCATCTACCATCAGGCGAAATGACAGATTAGTTAATAAAATCTTTTTCAGTTCTTTTTCTGTGTTCTTTCTGCTGTGCATTCGTTTTGTCCGAACCAACACAAAACTTGACGAAATTTGTCATAAGAAACCGGCGCAATAAAATATGGAAATTTTCTTATGACAGTTGTTGGAAGTTTTCAGTTTCGGTTTCGGTTTCGTTTCGCTGTTTGTTTGTTTTCCCATTTCCATTTCTAGTATTTTTTGTTCGTTTCTTGTTTTGAGCTATTTTTGGCGTTGGCAACACTTGCAACGGGCAAAAGTGACGGCAAAGTTCCTTTTTTTAGCCAAAGCCTTGGTGTTGAGTTTTCTTTGTCAGTCAGGCAAGTCAGAAACTTTAGACAAGCTGCTACAATAAAAAAAACTATATATATATATATAGCCCAAAGTCTTTGAGATGATAGCGTGATGTGACATCTCAAGGAAAATTAAATTATCCTTGAAAGATTGTCGATAGGTTTGATATACAAAGTAAATTATTTCCTTTTGACTTTTAGTTTAATACTGCTTTGTCATTATAGAACTGCATTTGACCTGCTATAACATTCATTTGATATTCTAGGCATCATGTTGCATATTTAATTCAGTATTTTTTTAAGGTTATTTGTGTTTTAATTTTGAGTTTTTATGGCCTACTTTTTTGGGTTTCATAATAACAATAAAAACGAAGGATTAAAGTCATAAAAATAATAACTCTCTGCTTAATACTCTGATAGCTTATTTTAATATATATTTTACGACAAAGACTTGAATTGATTTAAATTCAATTATATTAAGTATTTCTTTTTTAAAGAATTTTCAACTTACTGAAATATATATTTTCTCACGTCCGCATCACCATGGAAAACAGCACCATAAAAAAATAAATAAATAAATAATACAAGTAGAAATGTTTTCAGAACGGGAATGCTCGACTACGGGTTACCCTATAACTAGATAAACCCCAAGCTTCTGTTAAGACTTATCCCTGTTCCTGAAATTTAAGCTTCAAATCCTACAAAGTTTTCATGCTTCCCTTTGCCTTTCGGCATCCTTTGCACAAGTTGCTTTTACCCTTTGAACACATTTTTAATGGGTGCAGAATATAAAAATTGCAGACTGTCAGACTTGTTGCATTATTTGCAGGTTTTCTTCTGGTGTCAAGTGGGCAAAAGACAGAAAGAGGAAGGAAAGAGAGCTAGCACGAAGAAGTTTGAGTATTTGTGACATTTTTTTTTAGGGTTTTAGGAAAAAAAAAACGCATAAGCATGTTATAAAATATGCACATTATAAAATGCGACTGCGATGCTAGACAAAAGCCGAAAGAAATTTGCACACTCATACATCGAGAGCAACGCAGACATTTTTATACTTCACATACACGCGCACACAAACATATAAACACTCACAAATACATGTTTGAGTTTTTTTTGTGTGCCTTTTATAATTTGCTTCCTGCAATGGTTTTTCCTTTAGCTGTTGACAACTGGCTGCAAAATGTATGCTGGCATTTATTTATTTGTGTTTTTCGTTTTGACAGTTTTATTTTTTTCTTGTTACTGGCAGCTGGTAATGTGTGTGTGTGTGTGTGTGTGTGTGTTAGTATGTATGTTATTCTTGGAGTAAAAACTTGTTCAAGTGCAGATGTGTTATATTATTATTATATGGTTATTGCAGTTTGTGCAATAAAAGTCTGACAAAAAAATGGATTCAAATGTAGAATAGAATAAAATGCATTGCAAAAACGTTGATAGTAAAGATTCTCTAAAGTGAAACTCTTGAGATATACATATATTTTCATTGAAATAAGCTTTAATCTATTCTATTCTCATATCAACAAACTTCACTGAAAATAAATAAATCGAAATCGTTTTCGAGTAAATTAGTTGGTCTCGTGTGAAGGCAAAATCGAAAGTCAAATAAATCGCACATAAAATTCAACCCACAATGCAATCAAGTCAAACACAATGAAGCCGAAAATCCAAAATAACAATGCCAAATGCCAACGAGCAGTGAAGGAGTTGGGCGGAATGCGGAGTGTGGAGCATAAGGAAAATTGAAATCAAATTAAAGTGCAAGACCATTTTGGCAATGAAAATCGGAAGAAAATCATTCGACATCGTTAGAGGGTTTCGACTTGCCACTTGCCACTTGCTGCATTTTGTGTCCAAAATACGCTTAGCCCTCGGCATTTCGTAGTGCATTGAACTATGCGCCCTGTCACGCCCTTAACACCAACCTGCCTGCCTTCCTGTCTTCCCACACTCAAGCTCAAGCCCTAAGGCCCCCAAATTGCCAAGCAGCCACCGTTGTTGATGAGATGAGCGCGATTCACTTGCCAGCTTCGTGTGTGTGTGTGTGTGTGTGTAAGAACTTCACACAAAATGCATCCGGCATCTGCTGCTTTGCCATTTCCGAAACATTTAGCTTTTGCTCAGTGTATATGTGTGTGTGAGTGAACTTCCTGAAGTCATCAGAGCAAATCAGTCGAAGTCAGTTGGAAAAACTCAATGCCAATGCCGGCAGGCTGTTCAGCATTTTATTTTTGTATACATTAACGGGAATATTTGTTAAAAGTAAGATACTATTTAGGAAATTAAGGTATTTTTTAAATATGTTGCGAGTTGTTGGTGGCAGCAATTTATGATTTTATTAATATTTTTGTATTTTCATTGCATTTACTTTATTTTTTCAAACTTAACAGCGCCGCTGTTAACGCTTAACAGTATGTTAATGATCAAATTGCAACATTATCAATGAACTTAAATATTTAATATTTAATTATCTTGCTTTAGTGAGTGTAAAAATTACAAAAAAAAAGTATATCCCTTTGTTCGACACATTGACACATATTGCCTGTTTAAATTTTTCAGGCAGAAAAAAAAATAAACAAAAGAGAAATATAAATAAACGTCAGGGAATTCGCGCCAATTTGCATGTAAATAGCTAAGCTAATAGAAAAAAAAGAAAAACAATGCTGTAATGTATGCTTTTTGTTATTTTGTAAAACGAATTTCATTGAATTATACTTGTTTTTTGGTTGTTGGTTTTTTGTTGGTAAAGTTCTTCTTTAACTCGCATTAAGGGCTCCCTGGAGTAAAATGATTGATTATTTATGAGCTGGCTGGAAAAATGAAATGTGAAATCTTTAACACTGTAACGATAACGACATAAAAGCTAAAAAAAAGAAAAAGAAGAAAAAACAAAAGAAATAAACGGAAGATATTTTCCTCTTTTCTTTTTAAGCACATTTAACTGTGGCACATTTTCACGTCGTCTACATAAAAAGTCAATTTCTGATCTTTTTGTGTCTGACACGATTTAATGGCGTCTGCGCAACGCTGACAAATCGTAAATGCGGTCAACAATCAAGGGAAAGGGGGGGAATCGGGGGGAAACCATGTCCATGTCATGATAAACGTCCGCCCCAACTTATTGCCAAGAGATTTGATTTTGACGAAATCGAATCAAAACGACAATAACAAAATAAATTGCCAACAAATCAAAGACAAGAAATTGTTAAAATCAAGTAACAAAAACAGAGCTTAGAACACATTAAAAGGGCGGGGGGCGGTTTCTAGGCTGCTTAATGTTAATAATGTTGACGATGATGATGCTGATTGTATTTATGTATTTGGGGCAGTCTCTTATATAAACACAATTAGCCTTGGCAACAGTCAGTCGTTGTTGGGTTTAGTGCGCCATCTTAATGGCATTTAAAGCATTATAAATAAAATTTAATAAAAGTCAACTTTCGACTGTCGCTTAATTATAATTAAGTACTGTGGCACGCGCTCGCTCGCCAAGCAGCGGACAGGTGTAATTGTAATTACTCCACGCTTCCAACTCCTACCTCCTCCCTCCCTCGCCGCACGCACCGTTCTCATTGCAAGAAATGTTCATTTAAATGGCTTGATTAATGCCAGCGACAAGCTGCAAAGCAACAACAAATAACAAACGCAAACACAAACAGGCCAACTGTACAGTAAAACAAAAATATTTATCAACGCGATAAAAATATAAATATATAGCTATAAAAAATAATATGTGGCTGACGATTTTTTTAATTTTTTATAACTAGACTTATTATGAAAAAAAATAAAAAAATAATTTAGATAAATAAAACTTTTTTTTATATATATATGTATATTAAATTATTTACCCAAACAAATAATTATTTAAAAATTTTAATATTATTATTATTATCTAATTTAGTTTATTAAATCAATAAATACTTTTTTTTTATTAATTTTTATAGTTTGGAATTTTTGTTCTTTACTTTTTATTTTAAAAACTCAAAAGAAAATATTTTAAAAATTATATTTGTTTCAATGTCAAACGCTTATTTCGCCGAATTTTGATACATGTTCTGCAATCACATTTTTATTCGCTTTTTAACCACTGTGCAATGTATATAGTATGACTACCAGTGTGGTTTTCTCCGTCACTTTGTGGCCGCACCAACCAACTCTAACCGACTCTTTTTTTCCCACCCCCGTTTTAAGTGTATTTATTTGCTCTTTATTTTTATGACCGGGCCCCCGTGTAATTGACGCTGTGAACGCGCTCGGCAGCGCATTTTGATGGCCAGGACCGTATGGGAGCTCCTCTGTATGCATATACTTGAATGAATTTATTCACTGAAAGAGGGCAGGTGGTGGAGGGGGGTGTCACGGTTCATATGCCAAAGGTCCGCGGACTGCGCTCTGCACAAAACCATAAAATGCATGTTGCTTGTATTTTTATGCTTTTGGTTAAATATTTTTTTTTTTTGGAATTTATAAAAAAAAAATAATTATTTGCAGCTCTTTGACTTTATGTTGTTTTTACTAGGAGTGTGTGTGTGTGTGTGTGTGTTGATTCTGAGCTTTGCTCATTTACATTTTTAATTAAATTTAAAAGTGCGTTTGGTGTGCTGCACACTCATTTCGTTTGTGTGTGTGTGTGTGTGTGTGTATGTGTGTGTTAATATGCAAATGTTTTGCTTGCACTCGGCTTTTAAATGAAAAACGAAACAAAAAAAAATTAAAATAAATAAATAATGTGGAAAACAAATAAAACGCTAGCCTAAGCTAACAAATTAAATATTTAAATGCAATTCGCGTTAAGTTGCAACTAGCAATTTATAAATAACTAGTGTACCCGGACCACGCGTTGCTGTGGTGCTTTTTGACTTCAAGAATATATAATACTCAAAGTCATATCTGTCCGTTGAATTTTGATCTGAATTCTAGATCAAGCCTCCCGTACTTACGCACGTTTATGAGCGCATCCTGCGTGTACTCATGAAGATAACTCGGGCTTTTTACAAATGACGCCGGGAGTGTTACCATTTGTTTGGATCTAATTCCACATTATTCGTGATCGCGTCTTGATTATGTATTTAGTTTTCTGCTTGCATTTTTGATTGGTTCAAGGCAATAATCCTTAAGCGCTCACTCTCCACTTTGACATACATGTCCACCAAAAACTGAAGAAAAGAGGTCTAGAAATCTATTTCATGCATTACGTTCACGCTGCCTTGCATTAGCTTGTGCGCGTTCGTCTGCAGTCTGTGATTGTCTCAGTAATGCCACATCATTTGCATTACGCGTTTGCCGACCTATATTTGCTCGTCTGGCATTTTTTCTTTAACAGTTCAAAACTTACTGTTTATGTTAATACGTTTGACAATTGAATTCAAAAAAAGTTTTTACGTCTAATTGCTGGCATTTTCTAAAGATATATTTTTGGTCTCGGCACGGATTTTTAAATGAACCGACTTTTCCCACACGGATTCAAATTTAAAAATTTATTTTAGTTCCTCACACAATAAACTGGCTTGCTAAAATTTCTAACTCCACTTTACTATCTCGAAATATAGTTTAAAAAGCCAACTGACACAACATTAAAAGGCAACTATAAATTCAAATAGGAATTTACAAACAAACCAATTACTGGTGGACCACCCTTAACCTTTAGGGGATGCAAAATATATTCTAGCCCATTCTCAGACCTACTGAATTCGCATATAAAATTTTTTAAAAATCGGTCGAGCCGTTTCGAAGGAGTTTCATAACGCACCGTGGACACCGTGGACACACGGGAACGCTGTAGAACGGGATAAAAAGTATCCTATGTCCGTCTCCTGGCTCTAAGCTACCTCCCTACCAATTTTCAGCCAAATCTGTTCTGCCGTTCTTGAGTTATAAGTGGTGTAACTAACACGACTTTCTTTTATATATATAGATTAAAATCGCAATCGAAATTATCAAACATAAGTGTCATAATATGTTTTCACGAGCTGATTGCAATTTAAAATCAAAAAAGTTGAGCTCAAAAGTCAAAATGCTTGATTTCAATGTAGTTTGGATTGGAAGCCAAACCAAATAACAATGGGAACAGCAGAGAAGCTGGCAAATATGATATTCATTTGCATGCAACACGTTGCCGCCGAAACAAACAAGTACCAGGTGGTGGTTTGGCCCGTGCTACGCGGCGTATGAGCGACGTGCACAACGTGTCGCATGGGCAAGCGGCAGTTTACAGTTAAACACAGTTTACAGTTTTGCCATACTGAAAACCTCAAAAATAAACGTGCCACTAACTCAACAAGAACAAACAGTGTCCAACTGATGCAATGACCAGGGCTGCAACGTAATTGAATAAACATTCAAAAAAATGAGCGAAAATAAACTTTTACAGACATTAAATAAATGTGAAATTTTCATAGAAAATCACAAGGAAAATAACTTGAGCCACTTCAGCCCTGGCATTGCATACCGTAATCTAATTTGTGGATATGGCCGCTTGACTGTGACACTGACAGTGTCCAGCCCATGTGCATGCCCAACATTTGTGGAGTTGACAGTTAAAACGTAGAGACGAACGAGACAGCTGTGCCAACAGCGAAAAGAGAGAAAGAGACAGACCCGAATATGATGCGATTCAACTGTGATGCAGTTGCCATTCATTCAGTTGAGCCCAAGCCGTTTATGAAAAATTCATTTCAATGCCTGAGTGCGCTCTTTAAAAAAAAGATTTGTATCTCGACTAATTGAATAAAGTAGAGTAAAACAAAAGAGAATCCTTAACCTTGGCCAAAGGTTTGAGCTAGTTTTCTACTTAATTTTAATGTGGCTGCACGAGTTGCAACAAGCTCTACACTTGACTTATTGTGAGTAAGTTTTGAGGGGTGGGTTGGTGAGTGGTTAAGGGTGCTTGATATTGCAGCAATGTTGCACCGTGAGTCATGAACTGAATTTATTAGAGCCGAGTTGCTAGCTCAATCTCAAAATTGCTTTAGTTAGTTAGTTACCCGCAAAACATACACAACACTTAAATACACTAAGAACTGTTGACCTACTGCATGTGCGTGTGTGCGTGTGCGTGTGGGTGTGTTTGTAAACATGTGTGCATCTGACACGAACCACACTTCAATTTGTTGACTGTCCTCAGCAGGAGGTTTGGACCAGCCATGCGATTCGAGTCCAATTCACCTGAGGCAACAATCCCAACCATTTAAATAACACAATTTCCGCAATGTTCAATAGAAAATATTTATAAATAAATATTTGAAAGAAGAAAAAAAATATATATGTATATAGAGATGTCAGTGTAATATTGCACAATTAAATATGAATTGAAATCAATTTGAATAAAAGTTTAATTGATTTGATTTACTTGCAGCTATATATTTTTTTTAGTTATTTTATTTGTAAATAATATTTTGCAATCAAAGCATTTTAGAGCTGTAAATATTTGAATTGATTAACAGGAATTGCAAGCATAAAACACAATATTTGATTTAATTAAGGCAACAAAAAAATAAATACTAAAAGCCAATTAAATGTTATGGCTTTGTTTTCCAAGAAGTTTTTAACTTAACCACAAGAGAAGACTTTCTTAAGACTTTGCTAAGCTTAAAAAGTTTATTAAAGCTAAACTTAGCTTAACGTTCAGAGCTTAAAGCTCATTAAAGCTCGTTATGACTCAAGAAAAACTGAAGACTCAAAACCCCGAGCTTCAAAGTTCAGCACTTTTTATCGCCTGATTCAAACGCTTGCATTAGTCAGATTTCATCAAAATAATCATATTTTAATGTGTTGCTTTCAACAAGAACCACCCTAACAACATCATCTCGCAATGATATATTGAAAGTAATCTGTTATTTCACCCTTTTTGCAAGGTAGCATTCCACACACTTTCAACACACACATGAAAAGCTGACACTTAAAAAGCGTTTTGATATGATTTCCCCCTAACACACACACATACACACACCGACACACAGAAGGTTATCATATCTTTCGCAGTTCGCAGTTACATTTCAGATTACAGCAAGCATATTACACGTTGATATTTTAGTTGCCAACTTACCGTCAGAAGTTCATGTGTGTGGCTTTGCTTTCGTAATGAGAAAACTGCATTGCATTGCTCTGTATTTTTTTATCATTTCATTTCATCTAACCCCAACACATCTTTTCCAAGACGCATGTGCTTTCTCTTACACACTTTTACTTAATGGCATTGCTTATTGCATTTTATGCTTTACTTTTTCTTTCTCACAGACAGAAAGAGAGCGAGATAAGGTGAGCAAAGCCTCAAGCTTATTACGGCGATGACAAATCAGTTTTCTTGTCAAGTTTACGGATGGCATTTTCCAATTTTATACTCCAGGCATTAGGATTAACAGTAGTAGAAACGCTGAGAATTTTACAACATTTACCAAAAGATATCAGTTAAAAAAGTAGCAAAAGCAGCAGCTAAAAAAGTTTTGATAAACCATAAAAATTGAAGATACTTAATTAATAATTCCCAACTCTTTTTTTTCCAGAATAATCATACCCAGCCTTTCAACAACCCTTCGGATATTCAGCTTTAGGTAAGCACTTGGAATACCTTTAATGATTTTCTTCTAAATCTTTAAGAAACGATCAATTTCAATTTAATTGAACGGGGAACAATTTAATGTCTTTGCTTGCTGGTTGTTTTTTTCGAGTTAACGTGACTTTTATGCGAATTCAAATGATTTTAATGACAGCAATTGTTGTTACAAAATCGCGTGACATTAGCTTTCGACTTTGCCAGAGATATGGCTTGGGGCGAGGTGCAGGCGATGCTTAAGCGAACGTGCTTATAACGCTTAGCTTGGAAAATTAAGACCCAAGTCGGCCAAAGTTTAGATTTGTCAGTTTCGGTGCTGCTGCTGCTGCTGCTGCCCTAAGGCCCATTTGAAAATTACGCGACGCGAATAGCAAAGGATATAAGCTTAACAGACAGTTTAGCCAAACCAAACCAAACCGCCACCCATTTGGCTTTAGGCAGACAGTCTGTCCCCCTTACGTCATTATCAAAAGCGACTTAGGCTCATCATTTCCAGCAACGTCATCGTTTCGGGCAACACACACACACACACACACAATTCATTTAGACACAACACAAAAGTTGGCCGAAAGCAAAACCGTTGTCATGGTCCGTCCTACTCTTTATGCTGCCTTTCGCTTTTGTCCTTTCTGTTTGTTCGTCATCGTTGGCCAAGCGATGTAAACTGTGAAATGTTGGTTAGTGGCAAGTTCAAAGAAATGTTTTCCCAAATTTCTCGTGGCATGCTACAAAATTATCACACTAAGATTTTGATTGATGGCGGGCGTTGTCAGGCACCAAACCCCTACAAAATATTGCCCAAGGGTTTGATTAGGTTTTTAACCAAACTTAACTTGGATTTGATCAAAGTCTTAACTCAAGAATTCTTAGAGAAATTATACAAAAAATTCTTGTTAAACTTGAACTTCAATAACTGCAAAAAAAAAAAACTAATCAAATTATAAAGATTACAAAATTTTACAGATTTTTCTCTCTGTCTGTCTCTCTCTCTGTTTATGTTAAAACTCTCAAAGTGTTTCGAAATTGCCGCATAATAAACCAAACAATTTTGCAGACGCCCCACAGACAGCAAAGCCTCTTTGTAATGATTCTTGTTGTTGTTGTTGTTGCAGCCACAACAACAAAAATAACAATAACAACTTATCACACAGCTGGCAGTCATAAAAGAGCCGTAAAAAACATTATCCACATGGCTTGCAACATCAGCGCAATTTGCAACAAGACATAAAAAGAAATACAAACCTGCAACTTATCTAAAAATAGAAAAGTACGAAAAAAAAAAATGTTTAAAGTCACAAAAAAAAATCATACAAAAGATTTGTTTGGCCAGCAAAAAACTAACTTAAAAGCTTGCTGCATATGTTTACCAAGAAGTGCGAGACAAACAAAAAAAAAAAAAAACATAACAATAACAATAAAGCCTTAAAGTGTGTTTTTTCTTTTTATGATTAAATATGGGAAAATTGTTTTGGGTGGTGTTTGGCCAACATAAAAAAAAAAAACACAAACAAGGCAAAGGCAAAAGGCAAAGCAAATGAAAACAAACAGAGGAGCGTATAGAGAGAGAGGATAGCCGAGAGGGTCGAGGAAATAGCTCACGTGAACAACATAATCGCACATTTAAGCGGCTGGCAACATTTTGTTGTCTCTCTCGCTCTGTCCTTCTCTCTCTTTGCGTCTATTCAGTTAAGGTGATGTCGTTGCCGCAGTGTGAGCTCTACCAGGTTGCGGCAATGGGGCAACAAGTGTGGTCACTGCGGTCTGTGTTGTTGTTGTTATGGTTGAGACGTAATAGCCAGCTCTGTGGATGACGCCAAAAAAAAAGCATTGAAGCCTTTTAATAAATATGAAAACAAATAAACTAACAGCAATGTTGTTGTTGTTTTGATTCTTAGTAAAAAGTTTTCTATATACCTTTTGAAATATATTTATAATAGTTCATTTTGTTCATATGGCAAGTGCATTGAGTGTTCATGAAATATGGTTTATTTGACCTTTCAGCTCGACTCTAAATAAGCGTGTCGTTTTAATCGTTCATTATATTTCTAAAATTTATTAAAAGCTTCACATATATATTTAACTCGACTTTATTCAATTGTGATTTAAATAATTTTAATAAAAAAGTTTAAGAACTTATTTAATGTTTTATAAATTAAAGCCAATGAATTTATTAAATTTCGAGCTGTCGTTTAATTGACATAAAATCGTATTTCATTAAAAACAATGCACTGAGACAAATGACCTATTTTCTGGCTATTTAAAATTGTTGTTTGATTTGACATTTAACATACTTTTTTTGTTTGCGACATGCCACATATTATTTGTGTTGCCACAGATTGTGAGCGCGCGTGTCTATAACAAATGTCAACTAGTTTTGTCTGTTGCATCGCAAGTTGAATGGAAAAAGTGTTTTTTGTTGTTGTTGTAGTATGTCACAGGTTAAGGCAATTAGGAATATTGAACGTCGACCCTTTTGGGTATGATTTGCAATGACAAATGACAAAGCTGAAGCTGAATTTTATTATTATTAACTGGCAACGCAGTGCTGGCCAAAAATATGCTTAAATTTAATGATGCGGGGAAACACTGCTGCTTCCTACTTACAACAACATAGTAGTACTTAATGAACGAACGCACCTTGTGTTCAGTATGCAACATTTGCCAAGGCTGTTGCATTAATTAAATCCCAAGGGAAGTGGGGGGCGTAGCAATTGTATACTGTAGACGAGAGCTCTGTCTATCTACTGGCAAATCAAACATTTTCCACACCTTCTTCGCCTACAGTCTTGTTGCAGCATCTTAGTCAAATTTGTCAATTTGAGTTGGCGCGCAACTCAAGAAGGTGTTCAATTACTCAACCTACAACAACAATGCTAAGTAACAAAAAGACAAAAAAATAGAAGGTGCAGAAAATATCATAAAACATTATACGAAATATTTGCCACAATAAATTTGTTGCTTGAGGGGCGTGGAAGTCTCAAATACAGAAAATTTTTCAATTACTAAGTTGACTTTGGCATTGCCCGGAGCATTAAAATATTAAAGGGGTTTTGCATTAGATTTAAGCTTAGGTGGGTAACTTTATTTAAGATTCATTTTATGGTATTAACTTTAACATAACTTTTTGCTTTTAATTCGTTAGGGTTTCACTCGTTTTAAACACACTTTCTTCTACCAAAACATTTGTGCTGTTTCATAATTGTGCATTGCATCGTTTTGTTGGCGTTTGACACGCCTGGGCACAATTAAAAAAAAACGATGCCAAGTTAGAGTCGAAACGCGGCCAAAGCCAAAGCTAAAAGCATAACTTGTTGGCGTTTAATAATGTTGCCGCAGCAATGTCAGACCGTCAGACAAATCTCTTGCCAACACTCACATGCTAACACACCCCTAAAAGACCTTATACGTAAACGGTTTTTTTTATATTTTGTGCCTAAGTAATGAGGCCCAACGAAAACGAAAGAAACCGTCAACGGCAATTAGAAGTAAGCCAAAAAAAAACAAGATGTCAACACCTTGTCTTCGTCTGAGGTTTTTTATTTTTTTTGTCATAGACAAACGTTAGCAAATGTGAGAAAGTGGCGGTTAAGGGTTGCATCTAAAGGTCAAACATTCAATTAACTGTAGTGCAGCGCAGCTTTATGCGGGGGCAACCTTATTGCAACAAAGCGAGAGAAAAGAAATAAATGAAAGAATGAATGAAGAAAGAAAAGTGAAAACTGTATAAAAACTGACCAAACTAATAAAACGTAGTGAAATAAAATGAAATGAAACGGAAATGAAACCTAACGGCTGCCAAGTAAATAGACAAACAACTCGCAACAAGCTCGAACGAGCAACTTTTTCTCTTCACATGCCGTTACATTTAGTTATGTGTGTGTGTGTGTGTGAGTTGACGCTAGTTAAAGTTTATCAAAGCTACAATAATAATAACGACAGGAGCAACAGGGAACTCTGGCAACAGCAGCAACACACAAGAATTGTTGCAAAAGGGAAAGCAAAGTTTTTTTCGGTTGGGAAAACAAGTTGGCAACGTACTCGACTGACTTGGCTTCAGCTCTATAGAGCTGCTACTGAAACAACTTTGCTGCCTGCTGTTATTGCGTGGCTGTTCTTAAGTCGTAAGTCCTCTTTGGGAGTTTTTGACTTCTCAAGTTCAGTTGCTCGCGCTCGCTTAATGCCAAGTTCTATGTAACAAACATATATATTTAAGTAAAGTGAACACGCACACACACACACAATAACACTCCACAAAGAAATAAAGTATATGCCTACAATGAGCTTAGTTTATTATCCTTAGCCATTAAATGTTTATTCACATCAGATTTTTGCTTAAAGAGTTTATCTTCTTTAATAAAGTTCCACATCAAATCTTATAACTATTCTCAATAATATTTAAAGTATTTCTTTCAGTGTACAGCCTGCTGCTAGTACTATTTCTTACGCTTTACTTTCCTTTCGTTAGTTTACGCAGTTTATTTGATTCAATGCAATACACACACACACACACAAATATGTTTTTCACTTGCGTAAATTTGGCTGGACACAAACTTTTGCTATTGACTGTCCCATAAAGTTGCCAATGAATTGAAAGGTGCTCTGTGTGTTTTCTCAGTTTTAGCCACATATGTTCTAATGTATTAACTGCTAAATATTATCCAGGGACCAGCACTAGTGTCATGCATACGAAAACTTAAAAACTGAGTTTCCAAACAATCTACGAAAGTTTCACTTAGAAAAAGAAGAAGAAACTGAGTAAAGCAATGAATTTCAAAATAGTTGGAGCTAAATTTAGTATTAATAAGTTATTTTTTTTCTATATATTTTAAAGCATTCTAAATGTATGTAATTTTATTAAATTTATTTCATTGTTTTGTCAAGTTTCATTAACATTTGAATGCTTTATTTATGTTTAATTAAATGTTAAACACCAATTTACGGGATTTTCACGCATCATTGATCAAATATACATATATTTATTACCATATGTGTTTAACAATGCTTTGACACTTTACAAAATGATTATTTAACATGCAAACATTAAACATTATTTTGTTTAACATTTGTATAATGGCAAATGATTATTTCAGTTCGGTTCAGTAAATTTGCTGACCAAAAATAAATTACAACATTGGTGCGATTTAATTTATTATGCAAATTAAAATCAAACCAAACCTGACCATCAAATTAAAACCAAAAATAAACTATGTACAACACAAAACTCACCAGAAATAAGGCCCAAGCCAAGGCCTACAAAGCGATTTGTTCGATGGTCTTTTTTCAGAGACAATGGCCAAAAGCAAAAGCTTCTGTTTCCGCCTTTTTGGTTAGAACAATTTCACAACAAAACAAATGTCACAGGGGAAATGTGTGCGCTTGCAACGATGAAAATGTTTGTGACAAATGTAGCACAAATCTCCCCTATAGAAAAGAGCAAATGTTTTGTGCGTTGGGAATTTGTCTGTGGAGGGGGGGGAGTAAGGATGGGGGGGTGGTTATTGCAAACGTATGCAGTAAAATGTAAATTTCTTTATTGTGGTTGCATCAAATTGAAATTTAGTATGCAATTTTGGTGTATAGAAATGACAAAAACTCGCAAGGACATAAGAATACCCTGTAATTAGGTAACGAATGGGAAGATTGATTTAAAAAAAGTTTTCATAGAATTTTTGTAAAAACAAAAACATCTTGTATTTAAAATCAACTAATGAAAATGCAAAGAAAAACAAATTTTCTAGTTCGCAATATAAATTAATATATATATCCCCTTCTGCGAAGTAGTTCTCAAGGGTATTGCATTGGAATTTGGAATACATCTGCTGCATTTAGTTTTGTCGGGATATTTGGAATACCGAAATGGTTAGCAACGCGTTTTGTTAGAGGCACTCGGTCCACTTTTTGGCTATATATATATTTTTTTTTTCTGTATTAAAAACTGCTTTGTTGTTTGGTGTGTGTGTGTGGACCGTTAGAATGTTTATAGGGCAGCAGTCACTGCAAATGCTCCCCAAAGTGGACGCTACTCACACACATTTATAGCATACTTTAAGGCGCCATAAGCTTATATTGCACTTAATAGCACATAAAAAGTGGCACGTGATAATGCAACGACGCACCACAAAAGTGGCCATGCTACATGTGAAAAAAAACCAAAAATATGTGTGTTCTAAATGCCAAAGCCATGTCGACATCCGTGAAACAAAAACTAAAGTTTGTTGAAGTGTGACCATATTAACGGGCTTAACATAAAGAGAGAGAGAGCGAAAGTGTGAGAGCGGTTCGGTGAAACCATAAACAATAGCTAAGCTTAAGAGCAAAGAGGATTACAAACTTAAAAACAATAGCTCAAGAGTCAGTTATGAAGGCAAAAGATTAGCTTAAATGTGTTTTCAGTAAACTGAAACGTTAAAAATATAAAAGCAATGCGAAAGATGAAGAAAAAGAGTAAATTACTTAAATAAAATAGCTAAAGGTTATAGCTTTAAAAATAAATAACACGAAAGGTTCTTTAAACAATCCTTGATCTAATAACTTAACTATATTAACAATTAAGGCTTCCGACAAAATAGTTTATTTGCGTGGAAACTGCCATTACTTTCGTTAAGTGTGACCAGCTTACTCAATGGTTTGCCTAACCTCTGCCAACCTAACCCAAACCCACGAAAATCTGTTATGATTGCGAAAAGTAAAACCACTTTTCAACCAATGACATTGTCCAGCACGAAAGGATATTTGATTACAGCACATGTCCTTCAAAAGTGCTCTTTTAGCCATTGCTATTGATTGAGTGTAATATTTTGAACTTTGATATCAGAACCACATCGTTCATTATTAAATGCAAAGACCACTTAGAGTCTTGTTTGCTCTAATTGACAATTATTATTTTTTTTTTTGTTTTTTTGGTTTATTTTTGTTAGTTTCGCTTGTGATTTAAAAATAAAATAGTCGAAACTAATAGCTCACATGTCAGTGTCAGTGTCCGAAGTGTCAGTTAGTTTCCAAGTTGTTGTTATTTTATTTTGATTGTGTTTGTGATTGTGCTGTTGTTGTTGTTGTTGTTGATCAAAGTGAAAGCAAAACATGGCTGTAAACAAAACTCACACACACACACATACACACATCAGCAATAGCAAACAGGCCAATTAAAGGTTATCAACAGGATTCACGCATCGTTAGAATATATTTATAAGGTCTACATCCTCACACCCAGCCATCAATCAAAAATGTTAAACTTTGCGTAAGTGAAAACATGGCGATCGAAAAACAAACACACTTGCCTGTTAGTACGTTAGTGTGTGTGTGTGTGTTTGTTGTGCGTGACGATAAATGTTAAATGCCAAATAAGAAATTTCGAATTTCGACACTTAAGCATAGATGGCTGCGACTAACGAATGGCAATCAAAACTACCGTTGCAATCAAATGTACCAAAACCGAAATGCAGCCAAACATGGTGTTATTGTTGTTGTTGCACATAAGACACTTGCAAAAAAAATTGTGTGAGATAAAACATAAATCCTTTAAGAAAGTTCTAAATGACAAATGAAAATATAACCTAATTACTTTTACTCATTTCGAAACTTACTTAAGATTAATAAATTTTTCTCTACTATCAAGGGTTTTTTTTTATTTTTTTCCAGTGTATGGTAAATATTTTTCCGACTTTCAGTCATTCAGGTAGTCAACTTCTGCTGTCCAATAAGGCATTCATATGGTCAAAAGCTAGTTTGATTGCTTGCATTTTTGCTCACCCTAATCGCCTTACTCCCCAACCCTCTCCCACCTTCATTGTTGCTACTGTCCGAGAACAACAGCTTGTGCTTGGTTCGTTCATTGTTCGTTCAGCTGCCTGCTGTTGTCTTCCATCTGCTGTAAAAACTGCACTTTACTTGCCTCACTAACTGGCTGCTTGCTGCTGCATGCATATTTCGTTCTGATAACGACTCAAAAAAGTATGCTACATTATTTTTAAAACCCCAATTAAAGTGAAATTGTTCCATGAACATATAATATGAGCTTGTCAAATGACTTGACATACAAATTTATATATAAAAAATGTAAGCTTTAACTTGAAAAAAAATACTTTTCATTTTTTCGCTTGGGTTGAACTTCTTCATTGTAGTGTATAGCTTATGTGCGGCCATTTCCCATAGGCATTTAAACTCCCACAAGCACAAATTAACACTGAAACACACACACACACACACACTGAGTTTCTAATGTGACGATAAAGTTCTTGGAAATCCTTTAATTGGCTTTACATTGGAATTTGTTCTCTTTCTCTCGCATCGCACAGATGAGTAGCCAAAAAATGTTGTCAGAGTTTGTTACGACGAAGAGGATGAAGCGATTGACACTGAAGAGGACATGAGACTTGCAATTATTGAAGCTGTCACAAGTTATCCGAGATTAACTTAGGCAGGGGGGCCAACAACAACAAGAGCCTCTCTCTCTCACTCTATCTCTGTATTATGCTTTTAGATTTTTTCTTTTCATTTTTGCATAATCGATTTTGCCGTGGCATGCAAACATTTTGGTATGCCTGTCGTCATGACCGACAGAATGTGTGCATGACTCGTCAAAAAAAAAAAAAAAAAAAAACAGATATGCAAATAAATAAACATATGTATGTGTGCGAGTGTCACATTCATTGTTCGATTGTGCAACGTCGAACAATTATAGATATTTTTATGATGATGAGACACAAGTTTTAAGCCAAATGTTACGGAAACAACTTAAATAACAACACACAACTAATGCTAGAACAAAAGGCCAGCCAAACAAAACCCCATTTTTACAAACATATTGACATGAATATGCATATACATACCTTACCATATCTTTATGCCATTCTACACACACACAATGTATATGTATTGTGTGTCAACTTTTTTGTTGCCCTTTTTGTTGTCTTTAAAAAGTGGCGCAAGCATTGACAAAGGAATTCTTGGGGCCAAAAAGAGATGGGGAAACATGTAAATATGTTTTTGATACCCTGTAAAATGAGTGAAAATATTATTCAACATTTAATAACTATAACATGTCTTATAAAAATCCTTTAGGGCCTTTTACTTGCTCTTAAAGTTTAATAAATATTTTCCATTATTTTAAGAGAGTATTTCCTAGCATTAAACCCGCACCCTTTGTGTTTATAACCATATTTTTTGTGTTTCTAAATTCATTGATAAGCTGGCAACATTTTTGGCTTTTGTTTTTTATATTTTTTTTTTGGTCCATGACTGTTTTTTGTGCCTGGACTTGAGGCATTGTTCTTGGCCATAGACCGTTAACGTAGACACTTTGGCCACTTGGCCACTTCACCACTTTCAGTTGCACTTAAATAACTCCGTGTGGCACGACGCCACCTGAGCTTGCTCCAGTTACACTTTGAAGACACCTTGTGAAGGCTGCCTACACTTTAATTGCACTTGCCTTTGGTAATTTATAGCCTGGCTTGGAATTGAACCAATTCGCAATGTTTTGCCGGCAGTTGGGTTACGTTTAGAGTCTAAACTTTGGACAATAGTTGTATGGGGGCTGGTAGAAGCTGGATTGTCCCTGTTGTTGGGCAGCTTCTAGTCTTGGATTAAATGTGCTTAGGTGCGTAGATATGGGCAGTAAATTGTGGGTTGAATTAAACGTTTAAAAAGTTTACTTTAGGCTGTAAGAATTTGAGCTTTAAGTAAAGTTAAAGCTTCATTTTCAGTGGAATATTACCTAGATTGTTACAGTAAAAGTTTTTCTTAAGCTTTAAGTAAAAAGCTCTCTTAAAGCTTTAAGGGCTAACACCTTTTTTTGCCAAGCTTTAAGCTTTAACTACATTTGATTCCTAAGAATCCACTAAATTGAAGCTGCATTAAAAATTTCATGACCTTAAAATACATTTTTTTTTTTAAACCGCTCAATAAACTCTTGCAGCTTCAACGACTTCGAGCTATGTAAAGTTTGCCATTTTAAGTTTCACACTCTTTATTTTGCAATTATCGCACTTTTTTTGTTGCTGTTGCTTAAGGATTTTTTCACTTCCTTCATTTGCCATTTGCAATTTGCCCAGAGTCGCCCATTTCCACTTGCATTTCCTTTTTTGCCTGGCTGCTGCTGTAGCAATTTCAGTTCGTAATTTCATGCCTGGACATCTATGACTTCATGATGTCAATTTGTACTGCTGTACTTTGTGTAATTTGCCTTTATCCTTTCCGTTTTCCCAATTTCTTTCATTTTTTCAAGTGTCAATTCCTTCGGTGCAAAAACACTTTCAGTGCAATTGTAACATGTGTCCAGCTATGTATAAATATATTAAGCCTTGTTGGCTTTAAGTTCATTTTGGCCAAGGCTTGCTGATTGCCTGACGCCGCCTACGTTAAAATGCCAACTCATTAGGCAATGTTAACCATAATCGCCATGATAGATCCTTTGGGAGAACCCAACTACCGCTCTCTCTCTCTCGCTCTCTTTGAGAGTTTGAAAAAGGGACACGTAGCAACGCATAATTACAACTTAATCGCTTGACAAACAAAACAGACACAGAGCTATAAACATAAAATGCAAACCAAAAGATTGGGCAGAGTAAGTGGAATGTTGAGGCTTGTGGCAAGCATCTAGTAGGATTTAGGGGCGTGCCTAAACTTTCAAAACAGTTTGCCAAACACTCATTTTAAAGAGCTTCTACTTCTACTTCTACTTCTACCCCAAATTAAATATCAGGTACTAGCTGCTGTAACTCTACTCTGTTTATGGTCCATTGTGCCATGGTTAATAGTTAATGGTTGGTTAGACAATATAATAGTAAGAAACTAAGCGAGGGCAGGCTAAAGAGTTGCTGAACTGAACTTAAAATTAGCTTGAAATGAGTTGTATAGCTTGGGGGAAAGGAAAGTTGGTATAAAGACAGGCTGAAGAGTTGCTGAACTTAAAGTAAGCTTGAAAGGAGTTGTATAGCTTGGGGGAAAAGATAGTTTGTATAAAGGCCTAAGACTTTACTATGATATGTTCCATAAATCGAATCTTAAAGGGGGCGAGTATAAGACTTCCTGATTGAGAATATTCGGAATACAGAATGGGTTTTTCATTGAACCAAATTGCAATATTCTGGTGATCAATTCTTAATACAGAAGACTTAGTTACACGAAAGTTTCTTATATAGATGCTCGACTGTAATTAGTTTACTTTTATACTAAGATGTTTAAGCTTAATATCAATCATACTTCTTCACAACTTAAAGCTTTTCGAACTTCTTCTCAAGGTTTGATCAACATTTGATAAATGTGAATGGCGATTTCGGACTTTTTCGATAAGTTCTTGTTTTTTAATCCGCAATACTTTTTAATCCACCTGCCGTCATCTGTTTGCATTAAGCTTGGCACAGTTTTTAGCATATGTGTGTACTTAGTGGATATATCTATTTACATGGACTTGTTTTGGGGAAAATGCTGCAAAAAACTATTTTCATGTTTTGGGCTACCTTTGCTGCAAGCCCCTGCCCCCGCCCTTCTAACCGCCTACAATTCACTGAATATTTTATGGCAATTAAAATGTTAACTTTGTCAAGCGTCAACGCACGCACAACTAACCCATGCCCCAACCCCCCATTTCCTTTTCACTTGGAGCCCCCCTAACGCCGCCTTACTATGGTTGCGCATGCAACATTCATGGCGAATAATGCTGCGGTCAATTTCGTTAGCTTCCTGCATATGTGTGTGTGTGTGCGTGTGTGTGTGTGTGTGTTTAGTGGGGGGGTTTGGGGTAAGAGTAGTGAGTCCCTTGTCGCTGCGTTTACATAGCTTTGGCTTATTGGCATTAGGCAAAGGCTTGTTGGCTCAGTTTGTTGTTGCCGTTGCTGTTGCGCCTGATTTGACAATCGCCTGCGGGCAACAACAACAACAACAGAAAGTAGGTCGTAAAAGCGGCTTAAGCCAAAGCGTTAAATGTTTCAGCAACAACTTCAGATTTTGGTTGATTTTGTGCTATTTCTGTTGTTTAGAGAAACCTTTGAACAAACCAACATTCTACATCAATATCACTTTATTAAACGTATCAAAGTCAATGCAGCTGTTGCAGTTGCACATGCATCAATATCGCTGGGCATTGCCCATTGGCATTAACATGCATCATTTGTCAATTTGGCTGAACAAGAGCACTCTCAATGCCTCCCTATCTTTCTCTGTCTCTGTCTCTTTCCATTTGATATGACGTATATGCCGTTGCCATCTAATTGCCAAAGCAGCGCTGCGTCGACGTCAGCATCAACGTCTGCGTCACTGTGTGTGCGTGTGTGTGACGTCAAATGCGGGAGCCGACAGGACGAGATCGAGCACAAGGACGCGAGGGCGTGTTAGGTGGCGTGTTTCATGGCCTTCATGGCGGCTGTTAAGTGTTGACAATATTGCCATTTTCCTAAAACGAAATAAAAGCTAGGAATTTTTATTATCAAATTAAGTTAAGTGAAACAAGTGAAATATTAATATATATTAATTATTCAAGTATTTAAATTTTTTTCAAAGGCAAATAGTAATGGACGTTTTCATTGGCGACACTGTGGATCAGTATACAATAATGTCTGGTGATCGGGCCAAAATCAAGGATTTGCTGTTCAATCGGCTCACCGAGTGCGGCTGGCGTGATGAGGTGCGTCTGCTGTGCCGCAAAATTTTGCTGGAACAAAGTGCCGGCAACAACAACAATGTAACTGTCGATCAGCTCATAACGGAAGTTACGCCCAAGGCACGCAGCCTGGTGCCCGATGCTGTCAAACAGGAACTGCTTGTCAAGATTCGCAAGATTTTGGCTCAAACTGGCAAGGATATTGCACTCAAATAATTTCGTAAAAAAATATTAACAAAACAAAAAACTCAACTCAATGCAGTAAATAAAATAATCAATAATTATAGCAAATCCTAATTAAAGGAAAATAAATAAATGTTTTTAACTGTCGTTCGGAAATCTAGCTTGTTTTCTATATATTTTGTGTGCTGTTCTTTTTCTAATTTGTGTGTGCACCGTTTTTTTGAGGCTTTCGGCGTTCATATCATATTAAGCATACGCAGCGTGAACTCAGCGGCTGCGTTTAAAAGGTTTTTGATTTAATAGCAACCAAAAAGGCAACATCAAAAGTCTGTGAAATTGGTATTTGATTGAGCACAAGTCGTGATGGCAGGGGGAGAGCAGGCGGCAAGGAAATTAAATGAAATCAGCGTTTCTAAAAATAGAATTTTCTAAATTGACTCAATAATTTTTAAAGATGAATGCAAATGTGTGCGAAGAACAATTACAGGAATTAAAAACTAATATGCAAAAAAATGAATTGATTTAAATACAAAACAAATGAAATAAACAATAAAAAAACAAACAAGAAATATATATATTATTCTATTTTACTAAAAAAAAGTATAAGCGAACGGGAAAGTAAATACAACTATCCACTTAATACAGCATTTAAAGAATAAACAAATGAAAACTATACACAAAAATGCAAAAACAACAACAAAAATTAAATAAATAACTAAGCTGATAAATAAATATTTTAGGCTGCATAACAATGATAAATAAACAAAACTAACCAAATTAATGGCAACTAGAAAATATAATAAATACTTTTTATGGTCAAAAAGCGTTAAAGAACCGCAAAACTCAAACATTTGTTGCGGCATTATATTATTAAATATTTAGAAAGTGCATGGCAAATATCAATATAATTAAAAATCAACAAAACAAAGCTGTTAAATCCGTTTGAACTTAAATTGGATTGCAGTGAAAAAAAATTGTGCAGTTAACTTTGATGTTTTTAATGTTTGATTGATATTATTGATTGGCAATGTTTGATTTATGTACATAAAATTAATGTGCAAAAAAAAAGAAAAACAGTTAGTGGAAAATTGTTACAACTGTTTGGCATTAAGTGTGATTGTTTAAATGAAAGTGAAATATCAGTTAAATGTTATAGCTGCAACAAAATTAATTATGAAATTATGCATAAATAATACGCGTTCGCATATGTCAATTGCCCGGCGTATTTAAAAAACTACGTATATATATTTAATTTGTGCCTCATTGCGTATACATAATTGAGCCGACGATATCAATTTATCAACAAAATGCAGCTCAACAAATTAGTTATTAATTAAACAATAGTCAAGTTGCAATTTGATGCCATTGCCGCCTGGCCGTTAATTAATTCGCAATTTGCCATCACTTTTTGTTGTTGTTCCATTATTTTTCAAACAACAACAACAAAAATCACTTTATGTATTTTACACTAAACTAGCTAAAATTCAAATTGATAAGTGGCTTTTGCAACGACAAATGTGCGTTTGCCACAAATCACGAATTTTTGTGAACATTTTCGTTTAGAATTCGGAACAAATTTGCCATTTTTGATTCGTTGGCTAAAACGCTTCGAGTTGTTAAATCGATTAACAAAAAAACTACATTCAAATTGGCTGTTAATAAAAGTTTTAAAGATATTTTTGCTTATTTTTGTAATAAGTTTTTATTTATTAAAATTTTTTTCTTGAGTTTTCAACTATTTTAATGTTTTGTTTTTTGTTTAGTTTTTATTCATTTTAATTCTTTATTTTTTTTTGCAGTTGTCATCTAATTTAAATTATTTTTTTAATTAAAAATTTTTATTTTTCATCAAGTTTCAAGTATTTATTTAACTTTTTTTTTTCTTCTGAGTTTTCATTTATTTTAATTTTTTGTTTTTTGTCGAGTTTTTATTAATTTAAACTTTTTTTTGCAGTTTTCATCTAATTTAAATTATTTTTTTTAAGGTAACAAAATTTATTTTTCTTAAAGTTCTCTTTAGCTATTTTGTTAGTATTTCATTAAAGCACTAAACTAACGATATTTAATCAAAAATTTATACCAATTAACATTTTAATAGCTTTGAAAAATATATAAAAAATAAAACACATTTTTTGTCTGTCGCTTTGATTAAACATTTATTCGTTTTAACGAACATTTATCCAGTAAGTCAATATTTATTTATTTATAAGCCAAACACTCACACACACACACACACACACACACATAAAAAGCTGTGCTTAAAAAGTCACAGAATATCCGAAAAATAAATGCTAGAAAATTATGCATTTATAATATGATTATTATCCAGCCCAATTCACAAATTCCAATAAATATATTTGGAAATAATTTTGTTGTGTGCTCAACGTATAATGATTTTAATGCAATTAACGCTAGTTCAGTAATTAGCAATGGATACAATTTATGTTTAAATTATTATACTATTTATTTTCATGGATTTCATGCTAAAATTATCTAATTAATTGCCAAACCGCAAGAAGCAGAAGTAAAAGCGACTAAATGGCTCATTATAAAACTTAAAAGCCAGCCTAATCTGTTTTGGGAAAATAAAAAAAAAAGTGAGAGATAAAAGCAAATACTTCCCTAAGCATGTTTATTTAATGCGTTAATTTTCCAGCGACAAAATATTTTTTATTTTTGTAATCTAGCATCAGTCAGTCGAGTATTTTGGCGTGGGAGTGGCAGCAGCAGGTAAGCTAAGGGGAGAGTTGGTGAAATGATGATGGAAACGTTGACGTCATTTGCAACTACATACATACATACATATGTACATACTATGCTGTGTGTGTCTTTATCGCGATGGTGCTTCCTCTGACGCTGTTGCCAGACGGATATCCTTTGACTTTTATCGATGCTGCAGCCCCCGGACAGCAACAACAACAACAATCTTAGCCAATTCACAATTGCAGCCCTGCGGCAGCATTCTAAAACTGACTAACAACTTGAATAACTCCACATAAATCTGTGTGTGTGTGTGTGTGTGTGTTTGTGGCATATTTGAAAAGTTTTGAGTCAGGTCTTCATATGAAATACTTTGTGCACATAACTCAAAAATCTTGAGCAACTAAACAATTTACGCAATTCAGCTAAAGCATTTGAAATATTTTATTCTTTTTTTTGTTGTTTTTGAAGGCCTCCGCCACGACCTGCCCCACCGTGCCTTTATGTTAAAAGGTCGAAACTATTTTTGTACAGCCTCTTTGGCCCACATATTCCAGCTACACATAATTAGTACAGGTTAAAGTTTGTGCACCACCGCATCACCTCCCCTACCCAACTAGTATGGAAGCTACTTATCGTTCGTTGCAAGCAGCTTTAGGAACTGCTAACTGCAAACTATGCGGTTTATTACGTTGAGCAGGGAATGGCAGTTGTTGTTGCTGTTCTTGTTGATGCTGTTTAAGTGCTGTTAAAAATCTCTCCCACGCATGTTACGCACAGCTTTAACAGTTATCGCAGTTAACAGCTGGCAACTATGTAGATTAATGTGAGAGCTCAGCTTTTGGTTTATTATGTCGCTTGCGATTTAATTGAAATTGTTTCGTATAAAGAACTGAAAACGTTTTTTGATTATTATCAATTAATTTATATCTTTCTTCCTAACGATTGGAAATGCAGCTTTATATTTCCTATATTGCATATTTGTAATATTTTGCATAACTTTTGCTTTTCGCCTCAAGCTAATTGCTTTTGGCTACATTTGTTTAATAACTTTAATTTCGGTTGCATGTTAATTGGCACGAATAGTTTTTAGTTTTTGTGCAAACATGCAAAATCCACTTAGTTATGGCGATTAAATCCAAAAATTAATGCATGGAAAATAAGATTTTCAAATATGTACTTTGGCTGCCATGTTGTTTAACAGCGACGCTAGCGTTAACATAACGCTGGCGCTGCTGCGACGCAGTCGACGTCGCTGCGCAGACTTCGTGTCGACAATAACATGGTTAACTTCGGCTCTGTATGTTGCTGCTGCTGCCGACGCTACAGCAGCAGCGCTTTTCGTATATCCGTTTTGCTATTTCAGTTCTTGGCTTGAGGCCTGCTGGCGCTTGTCTCAGTCACCTGCCAAGGTTCGAGCGCGTCGCAACGCAGCGGCAATAATATCATCTACGGTTTCTAACGGTTAGTTAAGTGTTTATGTGTGTATGTGTGCGTGTTAAACCCTCGCGTATCATTTTTAAGTTCTCTCTGTGTGTTGTCTATATTGTGCATGCGTGTGTGCGAGTGTTATTTGCTGCTTGTGCGTGTGCTTTGTTTTTATTTACATTCTTTACAACTCTCTGTTGCACTATGAGTGTCAAACGTTATACACAGTGTCGAAACACACACACACACGCACAAATCCTGATCAAGAACAAAAACCAGTTTTTCCTTTTTCATTCTAACAACAACATATGTATTTGATTTGAACTCGATTCTTGATAGTCTCGATGGCCAACGGCTTTTGTTAATTGGCTGGCATTCAAGAATTTTAAGCGCGCGCCGCGTGACTTCCCCTCGTTTATATTACTTTATTTCCCTTCCTCTCTCTCTCTCTCTGGCGCTCTCTCTTCAATCTAATGCACCCAATGCATTGCAATGCAGCTGCAGTTTGACTGCAACTTTAGCCATCGATAGATGGCAACCGTTACGCGGTTTGTTCTCTCTCTCGTTCTCTATCTATTGCTCTCTCTTGTCAATTTTGTTGTTATTCTTCTTGTGAGCTGTCCAGCTCTTGTTTGCGTCCCGCCAACTCTTCCCCTTGGCCAACGAAGCGTGCGGTTTTATCGCTTGTTTCTTCTCTGCTTTGGGTGTTTAGAAAGCCACTCAGCGAGCTCCAGACTCTGCCAAGTTGTTGTTCTGCTTCGTCTTCTACATCTTGCTCATTATCATCGTCAAGCGGTGCTCTTCAGCCTGCAGTCTGGCGGCTTCAAAACGGCAACAACAACAACAATTGCTTGATTAAACTTAAAGCTTAAAACTCGGTCTTCTTCTTTTGGCTCTTCGGTTAGACAGATAAATTGACCGACTTCTTGTACCGAAACCAAACCACAAAAAACAAGAAACTAAACGGTAATTAATTCGATTGTTGTTTTATTTGATGCTTCTTCTTTTTCGTCTTCATATTTATTTGCTGGCCAAAAACAATTTTAATAAAGAGAGAGAGAGAGAGAGAGAGAGACCTTATCAAAGCATGCATATTAAATAAGCTTTAGCTTAAATATGCTAAATGATAAAAACGTGACTGGAAATATTTGATTAATGATGTTTATGGTCTTGACAATAAAGAGATCTTTTTTTTCCTCTTTTCAATATTTTGCTTGCATCATAAACGGTCTTTACAAATTTAAAGGCATTTATGTTGGATTAATCATTTACTTTTCTAAAAAAATAAATATCTACAAAAAATCTTGAAACAAAAGTAAAGTTTTATATTAATTTAAAATGTACTTTGATTCGAATTTTGAATGTTAAAGGTCTTAAAATTAGAAAAAACTTTGCTAAAATTAAATGCTTATTAAATTGTTGCAAAATAAGCAAACAATGCTTATTTCTTAACTTGGCTTAGTTCAGAACTTGAGCAATAACTTGTTAGCCAATTAGCCAACTATTTGCATATTAGCCAATAAGTTAGCACACAATTGTTTGGTAGTTTGAGCAAATATTTGAAATTGTTTTGCCAAACAGGTTGCCACAAGCAACTGCAACAACCGCAACAACACAGACGCACACCTGCAGGGCTCAAATAAATGCTAACAAGAATGAACAACAACAACAGCAACAACTACAACAACAAACAGTAAAATATCCAAACCAAAAACGCCAACAACGCAAATAATTTCAAAAACGCGCGTGCCAAATACAATAAAAAAAAACACACAAAAAAAATAAAATCAAAACACGAAAAATTCTGGTTAAAAATTAAGCAAAAAAAAAAAACGGAAGAGGAATTTTTAAGCGCTTTTTTCTGTCAACCAAAGCAACAACAACAACAAAAGGCAGCGATCCTGTGAGCCGAACAACAAAAGCGAACCGAGGCCCAAAACAAGCAAAAAGAATAATAATAAAAACCCCTTTTGAAGCCGAAGGCAGGAAAACGCTTGTTTCGACAGAAGGCGGTGACAACAACAAAAAGAACAAGCAACAACAACAACAACCAAACACACAGGTGAGCTTGAGTGCATGAATGAAGTGAATAAATGAATGAATGAATCAAAGGGGGGTGGGGGTGGTGGTCGGGGAATGGTATGGTGCGGGTGTTGCTTGCTTCAGCCACTTCTGGAGTTTGGCAGCGCCTGTGCGATTGACTGATTGCAAACTGATAAAAGAATAATAACAAAAAAAAGGCTGAAGCACAACAAACAACAACAACAAATGCTTTTCGCCCCCATTTGCTGCTCCCCATGACCTGCTCAATAAGCAATTAATATGCACAAGTGTTGGGCGTAGGGTTGCCATCACACATTTTTTTTTTGTTGTTGTTGTTGTATGTCTCGATAAGCGATGCCAGAGCTGTTTCCCCGAACAATAAACGTTAACAAAACAACAAACAAAAAGAAATTAAAAAACAAAAAAGAAAACCATTCGCAGCACCAAAGTGATTTTTCACTGTACAAAAAAAAAATATAAAAAAATAACCTGGCACATTGTTTTGATTTTTGAATCCAAAACAAATGTTTTGTTGCATACAAAAAATAATATTTTTTTTTAACACTTTTTCTATTTAAATGTTTGATATTTTATACAAAAAAAAAACTTAGTTAAAGCTAGGAAAAAAAAATAAACATAGTAAAATTCTCTAACAAATTTATTTATTGTATTTTATTTTATTTCCAATTTGAGAATTCATTTAAAAGTTATTCACATTAAAAATAATTTTAAGTTCTTTTATTCACTATTTTCTGTCTTGATTAAGTTCCTTTAACCCTTCACTTAAAATGCGACTTAATCATGGAAATTATTGCTTCTTCATATTCTTTCTTTGTACTGAAAGGATTTTCCAATTCCTTCATATTGAGGCTTCCAAATTTATAAGAATCCCAAAATCACTTTAAATAATTGTCTAATATTCAAATTTCGCTGAAAGTTAATTAAATTTTGAAGCCTGATTCTCGTGACTTAATCAAAATTCTAATGAGCTTTAGTTTTTTTTTTTTGCAACAAAACAAATTGTAAATTGTTAAGTCATTCTAAAAGATTCTATTTGCTCGAATTGTGATTATTTTTTAGTGTCTTAAACTTGATTTTTATGGTCGTCGTCACAGTCACGACTTGTCTAATCCAAGCCAATTTGTGCGCGTCTTTGTCAGTTACAAAGAAAGTAAAAAAAAAAAAAAAAAATAAAAAAACTATTACTATAATCCGTAGTCTGTCGCAGAACTTTTACAAGACAAGTGAAGTAGCAAAAGTAGAAGAAGAAGACGAAAAATAAGAATCTTGAATGTCAAAAAATGCGTTTTAAAGAAGAACAACCAAAAACAATAAGCACAAAGGGTCGTCTTGTATTAAGTCAGAAACGAAGACAAAGACGAAGATGTCGAGGGAGTTGGGCCAAATATCGCACATATAGACAGAGAAGTTGTTATTTTTGGTAAAAATAGAAATTGAAGAAAAGTTCAAATCAACTAAAGAAAATAAACAAACGAAACAGACAAACAGACAGTCAAAGGCAGACAGCCACAGAAAGACAAACAAGGTAAAACAAAAATACAAATAACTTAAAATGTAAAACACAATAAAAGTGTCTAACTGATAGAAAGAAATGAAAGTCTACATGTGTGTGTTTGTGTGTGTGTTGCCTTAGCTTTAGCTTCTCTACCTCCTGCCTCTACTCTGCTTAGCGACTTTGACGGCATTTTTGGCATCATTAGCGCCAATTGAGCATTTTCAGCTAAATCGTTTTGTCCAACACAATTTTATTGCCCATTTCGTTTCTTCTTTCTTTCTCTATCTCTTTCGTTCTGCTTCTTCTTAAATTCTTCATCTCTTGACTTTGATCGTAAGCTCAAAAATATGCGAAAAATGTGCTAAGATGCCGCCGCTTGTAGAATTACAGACGAAAGTCTCAGCCTCAGTTGAGAAGAAAGCGTGCAAATCTTATCTATGTGTGAGTGTGTGTGTCTGTGTGCTGCTTGGAAACTGCAAGCAGTTGAAGTACAGTGGTTCATGTTATGCTTAAGTTATGCTAAGTATAAAATTATTGAAAAAGTATTCGAATTTCTCTAGGAAGATAAAGTTCAAGAAGTTTTCTGCTCAATGTTATGATAAAAGTTGTATGGTTAGATTCTTTTTTTATTGAATAAGAATTATTCCAAGATAACTTAATAAAGCCATAAACCTTTAGTTGCTTTTTGTATTCTTTAATAGTACCATTTACTGAAACATCTTTTTTTTTCTTCATTAATACTATCTAAAAAGTTACAAAAATCACTTAAAATACAAATTGTTCTTAACAAATTTACCGCACTTATCATTTTTTGTTTCAATTTACTCAATCTTTGTAATCGTCGCCCGTAAAATAGTTATTTCCTGACCACATTCATTAACCCAACTAATTTGTACATAATTTCAAGTGCTGTAAGGCCACAAAATCTTCCTTTTTGTTGTTGTTGTTAGATACAATTTCCTCTAGAAAGATAAAAAGAAAAACCCAAAACAAAGAATAAAGAAGAAAAGTAAAAATAATGTTATATTTCCCACAGTGAGATTGGGTTGCTATCCATCCTCTCATAATTGAATTATGATCACCACCGACAGTGTCAGGCGTTCACTCAAACAGACAAACTAATGAACACGCCAAGCCAGAAGGGTAGTCAAGTGAAGCACATGATGGCGATGATGATGATGACAATGATGATGATGATGATGTCAGAGTCACATCAGATGCAAAGCGAAATGAAAAACAAAGCAGTGCAAGTGCCAGACCAGAAACGGAACTCGATACCAAGTCCAAAAACCTAACTCAAAGTCGGTGTTTGTGTTTGTTGTTACAGCAGCGGCAATGAACTCAAAAGAAATGCCAGACAAACAACAAAAACACAAAGTCAGCAAGAAGATAGAACAGCAAACAACAAACACACACCACAAATGCACTCAACAAATATGTATGTTGTATGTAGTACCAAATGATGCAACATTATCAACCAAATAGACTTTAGATTTTGAGATGCAGTCGCAGTTGAAGCGAAGTTTAAGCCAATTAGAGTGAACGCCCTTTTTGTTATCTTTTTCTTTTGAATATTTACTCTCCCATGCAACAACAACTGTAACCAATTTTGGTAAGCCAGCAAAAGAGTTAAAGAATAACAGAGCGAAAGAGCCAGAGCCAGAGAGAGAGAGAGAGAGTTGTTGAGGTCATTCATCCAGCGAAGCGTTTATCACGATTATCATGCCTGGCCTCGACGGACTGTGCGTGTGTTAGTGTTCGTGTTTGTGTGTTAGTGTGTGTATGGCTTTATTAACATACTATTTTTTGTATACCCTCGCAGCATAAATGTTAGTTTGAGCGGAACAAATGTGGGAATGCGAGTTATCAAAACTTGCTATGCATTTAATAAGTCACTTAACTATTTAGATGGATAAAACAAGAAATTAAATTAATTATTTTAATTCTTGTTTAAAGATAACTTTTCATATAAAAGTTATTGAAAGTTTTTGAAAAATTTACAATTATAAAATAATCATATGTTGCGCAAATATTAGAACCCCAACAAATAATTAGAATTATGTAATAAATTACATTAATTTTATAAGTATGAAAATAATATTTCCTGACTGATTTAAAAAGTTTACTTTACCCAGAAAGACAAAAACTATGAAAAGTATTGCCGGGAATAAAAAAATTTTACTTTACTTAGAAAAACTATGGAAAGTCTTGGCAGGATAAAAAGTTGGTTTATAAGAAACACAATTGAATTTTAAAAAGCTAAAAGTTCCAGCTAGAAGAAAAGAAAGTAAAAAGAGTTTTTTTCCGAGAAATGAGAACTTTATGTAAAATATCAATTTCAACTATTTTTTTTTTTTTTTTTGAATTATATCTCTACTTTTTGTAGTATATGTATATAAATCCAATAACTAAATTCTCACTAAGTTCAACAACTTTTTCATTTGAATAATCATACAATTTATTTATATTTTTTTCAAAAGTTGTAATGTAGAGTATCTGTTGAGTGCATAATACACTCTAACATAGTCTGGTCTGTTGTTGATGTTTTTTTTTTTTGTTTTTTTCTGTTGCTTTGCTTAATGTTTGTTGCACTGGCCCCATTTCCTTTTAGCATGTTTTTCGCGCTCGCTCACAAAAGAGAGAAAAAAAAAAAACCTGCCACTAGCATAGGCCATAGTAAACTGAGCTGAGTGTAGTCTGTGTCGTTTATAGTGTATACAACATAGTCGCCAAAGTCAAAGACCACTCTTTCTATCATTTCTTTGATACTTGCAACAAACGCCCCGCTGCTCCGTTTGCTGCCGTTGCCGTTGCTGTTGCTGTTGCTGTTGGTGACGCACAAGTTAGTTGGGCCCTTTATGCATTTCAGAATGAATGAATTCATGTTGCTTTGCTCGTTCACAGTTTGGGTTTTGGGCAACAGGAAATGGCCAACATTAGACAGTTGGCACGTGTTTTGAACAGCTGCATACGAATACGAATTTATATATGTATAAATATATATTTTATGTGCAGACGGAAATGCGACATTTCTATAAACATAAAGTAAAAAGCTGACAACTGTTTGCATTCGTTGGTTTGATAATGTTATATGTACTAAGAATATTTATTATTATTATTCCTGTCATACTTATAAACGCTGGTCTTCAAAATTTATTAGACACTAGTACGTATTTCATGTGCTGCAAATGCTGCACGTTTATCGGCTATTAAAGTTACCACTAAGCACTTTGTTGCAAGCAGCGCAATTTCGTGCAGATTTATGCGATTTTCAAATGTGTGAAAGGAAATTTGAAACACTCGAACCATTAAAGTGTTGCTTGATTGCTCTTTTACTGCTTATTAAAGTCGGTAAAGGGACGTTTTATATAAAGGAAATCCAAAATAGTTTACCCAACAAATCTGTGGAAATTTGCCTCAGTTTTGAAACTCGGTTTTTTATCTTAATAAAACTTTAATTAGATGAATTGTATAGAACAAATATATAAACATAAATATATTTACAAAAATACATTGGAAATTTCATTAAAAAAAAAAACAGTTTCAAAAAACTTTTATATAAATCATAAACATATCTTAGAAAATATCGGTCACATATATAAGTATATATATATATGATATACATGAGGTTCTATTTAACATCTTTCCATACAAGTTTCCACTCTGTTAGTGTATAAAATCTTCGACTTAGTCAAAAGAATTTCTTACCAACTCCCTTTATTTTTTAATGCTATCTTCTCATTGCTGCCAAATGCTTAAAACACTTAAAAGTCACGCTCCCTAAAAACGGATGCTGCTATGTCATAACCCACCACTCCCTCCCCGCCCCCCCCCCCCATCACCCCTCTTATTCACTCAATGTTAACAGCATGCAGCTTCTGGGCTAAGCCCGTTGGTCATTATTGGTTAAAGCGATGCAGGAATATTTTCTAAAAAAAAAAGAGGAAAAGATGGCGCAAAAAAGCAAAACAAAACAGAAAACAGAAAAGATGAGAAAAGCCAACATCTTTTTATATTCTTTTGTGTTCGGGCTTGTGTGTGTTTTTTTTTTATTATTTGCCGGGCAAAACGTTTTCGTTTTCCTTCTCTCTTGGCCCTTTTCATAGTTTATTTTGTGGCTCATTTGCATTATTTTAATTCATTTCGCTTTGGTAATCGCCTGGAGCAACATCATCCCCGAGAAAGTAAAAAACTTGCTATGATTCTTATACATAATTAAGTTTTTGACCAGCAAATGAAAAAAAAAAACCCTCAAACAGAAAGAGAAGTTGATGAATTGCAATGAAATCATATGCCAAAGTTTGCAATTCAATTTATATAATTCCGAAACGAAAGCCAAAAGACAAATTACTAACTTACTTTTTTTTTTTTATTTTGGGTAAGGATAGTTTTGTGCTACTTCAGGTAACAACTAGAAAGAGATAGAGAGAGAGAGAGAGAGTGAAGTGTTGGAAAGAAACAAACACAAAGCTTGAGGAAACTTGGTCCTGGCAATGCCAGCAGGACACTTGAAACAAATTGCAATTTGTTCCATGCCAACACGCAGTACATGAGGGGGAGGGAGGGTGAGTGGGGTTGGGGTTGAGTTTGGTGTTGGGATAAAACTAGCTTTGACTTTACACGCTTTTCACATCGTATGGGCGAGGCGAGCCTATAAATTAAGTGCTGCAATTAATAATTAAAATGTGTGTTAATTAGAGAGAAAACGGTACCCAACATTTGCCGCCTTTGGCTAATTGCAATTTCAATTAGGAGCATTAGAAATGTGCACAGCTTGTCTTTCTATCCTTCTCTCTCTCTCTCTCTCTCTCTCTCTCTCTCACTCTATATATATATATTTCTATCTCTATGGTAAATACAACTTTACAAATCTAATCAACGCTTGCTGAAAGCAATTGAAAATGCAAACATGTGTGTGTGTGTGTGTGAGAGAGAGAGAGAGAATGAGAGGGCGAGAAAAGTTCATTTATTTGTTTTCGTTGGATAATTTGATTTAAATTCTTTAATTGAATTTGTTCTATATAATAGAAAATTCAGCTTGTAGCCGAATGATTTTTGCAAGTTCCAACAAAAATCAAGATAAGAAGCTTAATTATATATCTTATATATACACTCATCTACCAGCAATTAATTTATTCAAATCAAGCTAACTGTAACTATGGAAATAATTCATATGCTTCTTAACAAAATTTTTCTTTTCCATTTGCTATTTGCGAATCATTTCATTTTTATACCCTGAACCCATAAAGTGGTTAAAACAGGGTATAATGGTTTTGTGCAAAAGTATGCAACAGGCGGAAGGAAGCATCTCCGACCAAAGAAAGTATATATATATTCTTGATCAGCCGAGTCGATATAGCCATGTCCGTCCTTCAGTCCGTCTGTATGAACGCGTCGAACTCAAAGAGAGCAAGAGCTAAAGACTTCAGATTTTGAATATAAGTACTCCTATACCATGAACAGAACAAGTTTGTTTCAAATTATCGATAACTTGAATGGTTTCCGATATACACATGGAATCGATTACAAAAAAATATCGAATTCGGAAAATGTAAAAATTGGGGTTGAAATAATGAGTAACGATAGAACTTTTCTGAAAGTTTCGTCCAAATCGGTTTAGAAAAACCAGATATATCGAATTGAATCGATTAAAGTTAAGTCAGTTTTTAGTTTTGTTTACATTGACCGTTATTCTTAATAGCTAAGCATACTTTTAGGGCGCAAGGAGTAAACCGCAGCCAACCCTTCACTTATTGCAACTGCGTTCAGGGTATCTGCTAGTCGGGCTCTCCCGATTAGAGCTTTCTTAGATGTTTTCTTTTTGTCCTTTGCCAAAATAATTCTTTTCTCCCAGGCAAACGGAGAGGTTAGACTTTTGTGTTTAACTCATATTTCATTTCGTGAAGCGATGGCAGGGAGGGGGGGGGGTTGGAGGAAGCAAAGCATGCAACACTGTAACTGTCTGTTATGCTGCCGACGATTGCTGACTGCTGCTGAATATTTTAGCTGGTGAATCTTTTATTACATAACACGAGCATTAGATGCCAGTTTGGTAGTGTGTGTGTGTGGCATGCTGCCCCCAAACTTAAACGCAGCCTAAATGTCCCACAGCTGCTTTAGTTTTTGGGTTTTGTATGTGGCATGCCCCGCACGTTTCACGCTCGGGCACATTTGTTTTTGTGCCGCGTAATTAAGTAATGCTGCAAGCATTGTACAAACAAACATTCCATTCCCTTTTGCCCAAAATGTTACATACATACATATTTATTCATTTATTTATATCTGCATTGATTATTAACATCAATCAGTTTATTGGCTTTGCAATTTTTGTTGTTGTTGTATTGCTTGTGGCACGCAATTAGCTCGCAACTCATGAGTTCAATTGCGATGGCGAATTATTTTTTTATTTTTATTTTCTGCCAATTAGTAAATTAAAGCTGCTGAAAATATTTCAACAATTAAATAAAAAAATGCGTTAATTAAAAATCTTTTAACAAAAATCGTAGTTACAGTTAAGTTCACAGTTTAATCAAAACTGATCAGATTTTTAAACCAATTTATTACGGCATTTAACATAAAAAAACATTTAAAGTTGGTAAGATCTATGATCTATAGTCAAAAATCAAGTTCTTATATTAAGACAAGAATAAAATGCGAAAAAAATCATTTTTATATATGCTAAACTAACAATTTAATTACATAAATTAAAAGTAATTTCCATTCAATCAATTGCATCAATTACAACTTTAGTGTAGTTTTGCTGTTAAATAATCGCTGGCCAATAACCAACAACTTGCAAAATAAACAACATCAAAAAAAAAACAAAAAAACAACAACTATTGACAATTAAAAGTTGAATTGATTCGAATCTTTTACAAAATGAATAAATGCATAACAATCAAAATTCCTCGTAACATTTAGTTTTTGTGCAACACACGTTGCGTATGTGTAATATCTGTGTAAAATGCTGATAATTAAGCGAGTTTTTTTGTTTTTGTGCGCAATTAGTTAAGCATTTCCTGGACAGCTGGCTCACCTTGCCACATTTGATTCTAATTCAACAGTTTTAATGAAGCACAAATACCAAAAAAAAAAAGTTAATAAACTGTTAAAGAAAAATGTTTGATAGAAAAACGAAATCTAAAAAAATATTTGTATGCGATAAAAGCCAATTTAAATGAGTTGCAAAAAGTGTTAGCACCACAATAAATAAATATTAACAATTTATAACAATTTTTTATGGGTTAAAGTTTTTTAATAAAGCTGAATGAAATTTAAAACAAAAATCTATCATTTAAGTCAGGGTATCATGTATTGTATTGCAACTTGTTGACTGATGTGGCTAATTGATGGCATGACGAACTGACATACTGATGTATTAGACCGACTGCAGAAAGCCAAACGAGCAGCAAAAGTGCTCGACCCAAATACCAAGCGAATAAAAATGCAGAAAACAAAAAACAAAAAACAAAACCACAAAACACAAAAAAACTGTTTCTAATGAGGCAAATTAAGCAAGAGCCAAACAATTAAAACAAAAGCAACAAATGAGCGCATAATTATTTTATAATTAAATTCCATTTAACACACTCACAATTACACACACACACACATGTGCAAGTAATCTTGTTGTTGTGGCAGTTGTGGAAGTTGCTAAATTTTGTATAAACTTTTGTGCATTTTTCATGAGTTGACTTTTTGCTAGCCAGCGAGCCAAAGGGGCCGAAAGCGCAACAGGTGTAAATTACAAAACACAGTGCAAGCCAAATGCTTAGACAAACAGCTAAGCAAGGAGATGGGGGGGGGGGGGGGCTAGAAGGGGAAAGGTGCAACTATAAATGGTGTAATCAACCGAATGAACAAAAATTCTCTCAAATGTTTGGCAATAATAAAAGTTGAGCAAGACAAAAGAGTTAACACTTTCGCTGGCACATGTCAACGAATAGTTAATACCCTAACGATTGAGCTGGGAAAGAGAAGAAGCTGATTTTCCAAAACAAATCAAAACACGTAACAATATTGTCTAAAGCTGTTGCCAACAAGAAAAAAAACGTTTCTTTGACAGAATTTGTAACAAGCAATCAATTAAAAAAGCGTTGTTGCCGTCAATCAAGAGAAAAAGCAAAAGAAAATCAATCATATAATGATTGTGATAAAAATAATATTTATTTAATTTGTTGCTGTACGATATATTATTGCTTTTGGCCATTGTTGCAATCAAAGTGGCTGCCATAAGTTGGTGAAAGTCAACTAAAAAAAAGATATTTGAAGAAGAAGGCATTGTTGGCTTCTTCAGGTGCGTGCAGCAATTTGTGGTCGTGTGGGTGGCAACAACAGAAAAAAAATGGAAAATGCCTGCTAGTCGGAAAATGAAAGAAAACAACTTCATTGAGCTTCTTGAGCTAGTCGTGAACTAGTTTCCCCTAGTTTTTAATAGCCTATAGCCGTCGTCGTTGGCGGCGGCAAAGAGAGCATGAAATGTGCAACGAATTGTGGCAGCCACAAAGATTTATTGAAGCCCAATCGTGGCAGCAACCGGGGCTATTAACAAAATTACTTAACAAGCGGCCAACTGCAATGGACAGCATGCGGCCATAATGCATCGCATTTTGGTCAAAACGCTGCCGAAAGCAGCAGCAGCAGCAGCAAACAAACAAACAACAAACAACAATGAACAACGCTGAATTATTGCCAAGCGAATGAGCTTTGAGTTTTTGGCCAAAGAGTGAGTTCTGGCCGAGAGTTTTTTGTGTTCTGCCCAACGATCTATTCCATTTAATTGCATATTCGCGGTCAATGCCTGGACACATCCTCAAAGGCACAAAGGAGTACAAAGGAGTACAAAGGAGCACTGCACACAGCAGTTCAGCTAGCAGCATGACACTAAGCCTGCCTTGGCCAATGTACAGTGGCGTAGCACCAACAGGGTTTTGCTTTATCATTTTTTTTTTTATTTTTGTTAAATGTTAATCTCTGGCTTAAAGCTCTGACAGCGCAAAACGTAAGATGTTTAATGGCATCAAGTGCACTTCACTAATGCCTTGATTTATGATCTTTTCTCTCTCTCTCTCTCTCTCTCTTTCTTGGGGCAGCAAATGTTGCATTCTTTGTTGTATAAAAGAAAATCAGCTTAAAATCTTAGGGCATTTTATGAAATGTTCTGCACAACGAAGAAAAGTGCATTAGGGATATTAAAAAAAAAAAAAATGGGATAAAAATAAATTATTTGTAGAAAATATATTAAGGAACTAAACAATAAAAAAAATAAAAAAATTAAAAATAAAAAATAAAAAAAAATTATAAAATATATAAAATAATATAATAGTATATATACAAATACATATATGTATATAATATATATTTGACCATATATTTAACTAACTTTATTTATTCCTTTCTCAATTGCATATTAAAATTTTCATATCTTTTTTATGCAAATAAATTGGCCATAACTTTACCACAAGCTCAGTTAAAGCCAGCTTATTTAAAGCAGTTTATCGTTTAAAATTCATTTGACATTATAATTCAGTACTTAGCCCTTCAGAGCCTAACAATTCACAAAACTTTACTTACAACAAAAAAACGAAAAAACAACCAGAAAACAAAACCAAAAGTCAGCAGCTTTTTTCGTCTTGCCAAGCTTAAAGCACAAGAGAATATCTTTTGCAAAGTGCAAGTCACTTGGTTATTTTGTTGTTGTTGTTATTGTTGTTGTTTGTAGCTCGTGCTGCTCACGCCCCGTTACCAATTTACGCTAACGACGCCCCTGGCGCAATGGTTTGGCTCTTCTTGTTGTTGCTGTTGAGGCAGGTCCAGTCACAGTTTTATAGACAGCAGCAACAACAACAAAAAATTCTAGCTGCAATCGCGGTTGCCGCCTGCCAATCGGCAAAAGTTGCAAGCGGCAAAGTTGATGACCGCAGTGACTAAAAAGCAACAACAACAACAACATGTTGTGGCAACATCGATGCAATTTGTTATTTTGAATTTCTGTGCAATTTTTCGAGTTCAAACTATTTTTGTGCGCCAGCAAAAAGCAATCACAGAGAACACAGAACGAACGCACACACACGAAAGAAAGGCCTCAACCAACATCATAGTTGGGATAAAAAGTGGGGCAAAAGTAAGGGCATAAAACTCAATCCATTATATAGCGAGTTCGAGTTTGTGCAACAAATATTTAATTAAATGTTGCTTTGACTCTTCAGGGTAAGAGTTGAACAACAATCAAACAATCGACATATACAAAAATTTCATAGGAATGCGATTTTTTTTTTTACTTCATCTCCCATCGAAATGTAATAATAGTTAGTGTAGGCCATCATTATCATGGTGTATGGCATTGATAATGATTGCTGGGTCAGTCACAGTCAATAAAATTATGCCTTTTGGCATTCGCTCAATATAAATCTTGAGCTATTTTTGTTGCCGAGCATTTTCGTACTCATTCTCATGCACCTGGATGGATGGATGATGCTTAACTGCCAGCTGATTCGATTTATGCAGTTTTTACTTCCTTCTTATTTGCCACACACTTCAGTCGGGCATGGAAAAAAAATTCTGCACTTAAGCAACCCGAAGAAAAAGTCCTTGAGTTCGAATTCAAAGTCAAGGGCTAAATAAACTTTGTCACGTGGCGCACAAAAGAAATATGTATAAAAAATATATAGTATAGGGAATTGAAATCTTTTTTCTCGATTTTGGCAACTTCACAACGAATATCAATTTGAGGTGTTCATTCGATGCAATATTGTTTACACTTTTATGGATTTTTGTGAAGGCGAAAGAATTTTTACTTTTCCTAACTTTAAGTCTTGCATTCTTCAATATATATATTCAAAGTGTCTATCACTTATCGAGCTATATATATATAGGTATGTTCAAGTAAGTTTTTCATTTTTAGTTTGGCGTCTACCCGTCTGTCTTTTTATATTGAATTTAATATGCATATTGCAATAAAATTTATGCACTTTTTCCTGGCTTCCCTTTTTTCTTTTGCGTCCCAACAAAAATCCTTTTGTCATTAAATTTGCAACATCAAGGCGTCAATTTGTTGTTGTTGTGTTGGGTGCACTGGATTTTCAATTTCCATTTTTCTTTTTCATTTCCCCAGATATGTGTGCCAGTCGGGCGTAAATACATATATTTTAAAAATATTGTTTGGGCTATGATTTTATGAAATTTATCTCAGCTTTTGTTAATACTAAAAACAATTTATGAAAAATCGTTTATTTGGTTTTGCTTGGCAGATCAGCCTGATGAAATTGTTGGTTGTGGTTGAATACAATACAAAACTAAACAAGATTAAGATTAAATTGCTCTGAATTGATATGACACATGTGAATTATTATGGACATTCAAAGACTTCAAGTGATTTTATAATCATTTTAAGACATTTGAACTATTTATTGAAAATTTTTTTACTTTTTCCTTAAACAAATAAACTAATATTCTCTCGGTTGTCTTCTTGTCTCTTTACAGGTAAGTTACTTTTGTAAGCACTTAAGATTAGAGTCAAGGTAAACCAAATAATAACTTAAAAATTTCTCATGCTCTTTGACCCAGTCGCCCCAATTCTAGCTGAGCTAAGCTAATTAGTTTTGGCAGCTACTGTGGGTTGTTTTTTTTTGTCGAAACACATTTAACAAAGTGCTCTCGAATGACCCATTAAAATCAGCCATTAATTTCGAACCAAAATGGACGTCTTAACTTGCAAAAGCCAAGTTCAAATGGAAATAGAAATAGCCAAAGAAATAAAATACATATTTGGTTGGTGAAACAATATTAATAAGCAATTAACAGCAAACTTCAGAACGAGAACTGTAAATGGGCGGCGTTTTGAGCTGGGGGGAGGGCGTGTTAAGAACCACGTTCTAAGCGCCAATAAATTGTGTGTGTGTGTGTGTGTGTGTGTGAAATGTAGTGCGAATACCATTAATTAACCATAATGATTTGAGCCAATGAATGAGGTCCGAACGATTGGCATATGTGTGGCAGTTACGCACACGCACACACGAATGTCGCATGCAACATTAAGTGCAAAATACACACATACTTAATGCGGCTAATTGCCATGGCCAAAATGTATGCCCAGCGGGTCAATGCTTACCAGGCCACTTTTCAAATATAACAACAGCTGCAGATACAGTAACAGATACAGTTTCAGTTACGGATTAATGACAGATACATTTGCCAAACTGGGATACAAAACGCATAACTAACACTTCAATGACATGCCGATACACATATATATAACTTGGCTGATAGTGGCGTGGCTGATGTGGCTGAGCATCAGATTAACCGTTAATCAAATTGTGTGCCACGCTTTTTGATTTTTGGCCATTTCGTTATTCATCGTTGCTGTTACGCATTTTTCCATCGCTTTTCTTTTGTGGACGGACGGACGGACGGACGGACGGACGGGCTGCTTGGTATGCGACTCAACTCGATTGACTCGTTTTTCGTTTCATTTCGTTTCGTTTGGTTTGGTTTTTTTTTGTTTTTTGATCATCTTTTTATATGGTCATCGTTATAATGATGCTCATGATGATGATGATGATGCGGTAACTGAATCTCCTCTCCACAAACAGTTTGTCAATCCATTTGTGTGCGTTTATCTGGCCATTTGAAGCCGCTTTTCGAGTTCCACTCTTCCAATTTCGAAATTGAGCTGTACAGTTGTTTCAATGAAATGCCAATCTTCAAATACTACTTCGACTACTAATACATACATAGTTACGTACGTATACACGTTTCATTTTTTTTGTTTTTTTTTTTTTGTATTGCTTTGAAAATTGTTTGGTGTCGGATAGCTGATTTTCGTGCTTGAATTAATAGGTTGATATACTTTGTGAAGGGGATTGTTAGGAGTTTGTTTGTTTTTTTTAAACTGTACGAAAGAAATGTCAAAACTTTGAGTTGTTATTAAAAATAAAATCTGTTTTCTCTTAAATATGTCTTTAAATTCGAAAACTTTTTGGAGCTTATACAGAAATTAAGCTAGATTTCTTTAAGAAAAGTTTAAGTCGTATTTTCTCTTCAAAAAAAACGTAGCTAAAGTGAACTTAAAGTTTTATATGATATCATATCGCTTAGGAAAGTTGTTTGTTATTATTGAATTAATTCCAGGAATCTTACAAAGCAATAGAGAATTAATATTCTATACCTAATTAACTGATTAAGTTTGATTATTTATATACAGTACGACCTCGCTCAACGGAAGCTGTGAAAGTTTGACCAATTGCGAGAACTGAGACTTTTTTCCAAATTGAGATGCCTTTGCAAAAGATATAAAATTAACTAAAATTGATAAAATATGTGTTCACAGCAAGGATTTCATTTTATTTTGTTTATTTTTTGAAAAACTGAGTTATTTTGGTTTTAACTTTGTTACATTTTTAACGTTCCTGAACAGCTGTTTTGTGAATGTTAAGAATTCGCGAGTTGCACTTAACGAAGAGTTGCGTGTACCGAGCGTTGAGTTGAGCGAGGTCGTACTGTTCATACATTATTCTTTCTAAACTTAAACTCATTCTTCTCTTATTTTCTCTAAGGTCAACTTTGTTAATTGATAAACACTTAACTGTCTTTTTTTTGCCTTGCAACATAATATTTGTCCCATTTAAATAAAAACGGAATTTTCTGTGAGTTTGTTTACACGTTCGATAGTTCATGTACAAGTGCAACCCACAGAAACTTTTAGAAGTTATAATTCAGCATTTTGATGACATCTTTGTATTGGTTACAAATGAATTACTTACATGGGACAGACAGATCCCCACGCGAATCGATTGCCAACTCGTTGAGAAAACAGCACAAAAAAAAAAAAAAAGAAAAAAAACTAAAGAAGCGGGTCTTCCAAGTTAAACAACAGTTACAACATTCAACAACAACAACAACAGCAACACGACCAAGCTGAAGTCATGCGTATTAAATACCAAAAACAGAAAGAAAAAAAAAATCGAGTTAGGAAAAAGCGGAAAAATAAATTCAAATCGTTGCGCACGACCAAATTGTAGGCAATCATTTGGAAATACACACACACACGTGGATGATGTGTATGTGTGTGTGTGTGTTTGTATAAATATTGATAGTTATTTATTCATGTGTTTAAATAGGGCAAATGTCGTCGTCGCGTATACACTATTTATGTATGGCAATTATTTTTATTGTATTAACTGTTCCTCAACAGTTCCATTTGCAATGACAGAGCAGCTGGCTAGCCAGTCAGCCGGGTGGGGGGTGGTCTGTTAATTTAGAACAATTGACGGGTTCGAAACTAAATCAGTGCAACTAACAGTGCAACCTGTTTTTGAAGTGCAACACAACACCACAGCATGCCGAACGATGACAGCCGCTTGGAAACAAGTTTCAAATACTTTAGCCCCAGCGAATTGGCCCCGTAAATACAACATATACACGCCACCGCCCCGCAGCCCCCCCTTGCACCCCATCACCCACCTTTCAGCAACCGCAACTTGTCGCGTGTGTTTGGCAAAAGTGCCTGGCTGGCTGGCTGGCTGGCTGGCTGCTGCGTCCAGCGAACGGGACACTTAACGTTTTCGGCCATTGACAACGATTAAAAACAAGTTTGATGCCTCCTTTGTCCACCCATCTGCCAAATGCATCCTCACCGTCTGTCTGTCTGCCGGTCTGTTTGGCCCAAATACGCTGCTTTTTGCAAACTGGAAATGAAACCGGGACCGGGGAAGCAACAGCAACAGCAGCAGCAGCAGTCAGTGGCAGGCAGCAAACAGGCGCGACAACATTGCTGACCCAAATATATACATATATAAAAGACATTCAATCGACGTTGCTGCTGCAAGTTGAACAGTATTTTGTAGCATCGAGTGAGAGAGAGAGAGAGAGAGAGAGGTAGTGGGATAGTGACAAGTGTTGGGGTATTATGATGTGTTCATGAAGTTTGAATGTCTTGGCGACCAAAAAGCAGCTATGAAACATAAAATCAAAAAAACTAAAGCAAAATGTAAAGAAAGCAGAGAGAGAGAGAGAAAAGCTTCATAGCTGAAACAGATGCAAAGTGCTTTAGCTTGAAGATCAATAAAGTTAAGAGCTAGCACATAAACTCAAACAGATTGTCATAATTTTCAGATCATAAAACTAACGCGGCATAAACTAGAAAAATAAAATAAAAAAAAACTAAAAGTGAATGTTAAAGTAATGTGTGAAATCAAGAAACTCAAAATAATATGAGAAAATGATGATGACAAAAATATAAAACTATTAAAAATTTAAAGAAAATTCTTAAAGTATTTTCAATAATATTTAATCAATCTTAACTGTTAATTCAATCTTTTAATCACGTTAAATATTTTACTTTACCATTTTTTCCTTCAAAAGTGAAAAAAAATCAACACATTTACCAACTTAAAAACTTCAAAAATGCAACCCTGCTTTTACCCTTTACGCAAATATGTAAATTCCATTTATAAATCTTTAAAAAAAATATAAATAAATAAATATGTGTATAAATAAATGCAAAGAGCAGAAAAACGTCGAGGTGCAAATTGCAGTCTGCGATTCATGTTACGAATATAAATAAAATATTGAACGGTGTTACGGCAATATACAAAATACGTACAACAAAAAAACGGCACCCAAATGTTGCAAAGAGCAAGACAGGTGTGTGTAGGGTCAATCGGTGTTGGGTAGCGTGGGAAAAAAGGAGAGACGGAAGGGTATGCTGGGATTGGGGGCGCTACAGCTGGTTGAAATTTTTTGCGTCATTTTTTATTTTTTATTTTTTGTATGTCGTCATCAAAGCGCGCGAACGCAGGTGTTTGTAAAGGTATGTGTGTGAGTGAGTGTGTGTATCTGATGATTTACCGTTGTGGCCCCCATGCACACAACAACAACAAAAACAACAACAACAACATTGCTTGCATTGAATGTTTGCCGGCTGTATTCGGTTCGTTTCGTTTCGATTCGGTTCGGTTCGTTTTGTATCCTCGGACGGGCAACAATTGAGCTGCGGTTGCCGAGCAGGTTTTGTGTTGTTGTGCCCCATTTGAACGTTAGTTGCACGTAGCCTGGCTTGTTAGCAAATATACGGTACTTTTGCTCTCGCACACACACACACACACCCCATAACACACACACACACACACACACAGCTAACATCAAAGTGAAACGATTCAATTTTAATGCCTAATCAAACTATTGGCCAAAGCTTAAACGAAATTTTCACACACTTCAATTGATTCGTTTTTATTGTATACCCCACCACCCTCCCCCTCGCCCCTTTTTCTACCATCCACCGTTGAACAGAAAAGTTGCTCTGTCGAATCTCAGAGCATGACCAAAAAACTTTAGCGATTTGCAGGTGAAATGAAAATTGTTCAACTTTGACTAAGAATTCAAAATTCTCCCCTAAAATGTCCTTTAAATTGTTTTCTTTAACAAAATTTGTTTTAATAAATTTCTTAACTGCATTTTTTAAACGTTTTTTTTTTAAGCGTTTAAGCTTGACTTTAATTGACAATTTTGTCTTCAACTGTTATCACAATTTACAAAATGTTTTTCAAAGTTTTGCCGACCATAACACAAAGTCCTGCGCCCATGTTCATACAGTCTGCACTTTCGAGGCTACACAATTTGATTTATTTTTATAAAATATTTCTCACATGCCTGACGATGACGATGACGATGACGATGATGATGATGCTGATGATGACCAAATGCCGCTGGGTAAAAGAGCAAAAAAAAAGCAAGTGAAATGAAAGAAGAAAGAATGAGAAAATGGGCACAACATGCAGCACAGGTGTCTCTTGCCACGCCCAGACAATGCCAAAACTTGGCTGCCGTGAGTCTAGCTAAAATGAAACTAAAGAAAAAAAGAAAAGCCAAAAACAACAAAAGCCGCCTTTTGATGCTTGCAAGAATAATGCCCGCCAGTCATTTACAGTTTTTGGGGCCGGCTAAGAATTGTGGCAGGCGACAGACGTAAGGTTAGTGGGGGGGGGGGGGGCCTAGTTGCAACACAAGTATTAGCTTCATTTTGCGCAGCATTTAGCCCATGCCACAAGGCAAACCAAAAAGCGGCACAGCTCTTACACCCCGCCGCCGCCTCCTGCTACTTCTCACCCTGTCGCTGCTTCAGTTGAGCCTCGTCTTTGTAGCTTTGTTTGCTTTTTTGTTGGGCAGGCCTCAAATGAATTGAATGTAAAAAATTTAAATGCAACCAGCCGCAGTTGTTGACGCAGCATGCAACCTGCTGCACTCGACTGCTGCTGCTGCTGCTGATGATGCATTATAAAAGCATCCAACCTCTGACTAACTACTCTATACACTCTGCAAAATTACTGAGAATATGTCTAGATATTTTTTTATTCACTTTTTTTTTTTATTAAACCAAAAATATGAACAAGTTTTTCCTCAAGCAAATCACAAAACATGACATCCTACTTATCTCGCAGTTATGTATATGGTTTTTCGTCAAGTGTACGCACCCTGCCGCTACTACTTTGGTAACATAAAAATGCACCCAATGCTGAACAAAGTTCATTGTACCGCGCTTAGGCTAAGAGCCGCCGCAACATCAACATCAGCAGCCCAAAAGAAAAACGTCGACGCTTTTGATTGCCAACGGCTTGTGTTGGGCTTAGTCGAGGGGGGGTGGAGTGCAGTGGGTGTGCTGTTGCTAGTATACTATAGAGTGATATGGGTAGCCAGGTCATAGACTTCAGCGCCTCACTGTACTTGTTACTTAGGCCTGGTTAGGCCTCAAAACACGCACAACATTTTTCTCATATTTGTTTTGATTCCATTTTTTTTTTTGTTTTTCAGCGCTCTCTGTGTGAACTCATGAACAATTTTTATTGTGGTTTTGTAGAGTTTGTTTTTGCACAGTTTTTTTTGAATTTTTTTATGGAGTAGTATGTATATGAATATAGGCTAGTGTATGTAGTTTGGTTTTTCGTTAAAGTTGAATGGATTTTAAATTGTTTGAAATCGTAGATCAGTGACTTTAATTGAATTTGCTCTGCCCCGGCCAACTGAAGTTGACATCAAGACACCAAAATTAGGAACGGCTTTAATAATAATCAAAACAATCTATTTTTGATCGTTGTATAATAATTAAACTCCGTTTTATGTTTAAATCAGACTTAAACCCTTTTTAACGTTTTCAATTACCAAAAGCTATGTTAACAAATTCAAACACAATTTCATTTCCGTTGTCACTTATTTTTCAGCCCATTTCATTTGTGTTCATTAGTTAAAAAAAAAAATTTGTTTTTAGACTTTCTTCATAGTTCGTCTCATTGTATTTACCTGTTGTGTGTGTGTGTGTGTGTGTGTGTGTGTTAACAACACAGCATCAATGTTAAGTTCGATGCACTCACACACACACACACACACACACACACACACACACACACACACACACACACATGATCTGTACACGCTTTAGCACCTTTTTCATTCATTGGCAAGCCATTCTCTTTGAGTTTGGTAAACTTGACTTTCTCGCGTTTGTTTTTTTCTTCTTTTCTGAAAAGTTTACTCATGCAAAGTCAACAGAAAACCCCTGAAAAATTAGCACTTAAGTAACAAACGCATGGACATGGCAACGCTTCAAGTTAAATTAGCAACAAACCAACATACAAAACCGAAACTATTCCCCTTTTCTAACGCTAGTCTCATCTCTTTTTTTTTTTGGTGGCACTAAATAATACGCCCTAACGCGTTTATAACATTTTTCTATGCTACTGAAGTGTCTGCTATTCAAATTCTCTATGTTACAACACCCCACAGCCCCCCAAAGCAATTGCTCTCAGTTTACTCACGTTACTGCCGCATCTCATACTTCACGCTTACCCGCAGCATTTTCATTATGCAGGGCACGCGTTCACCATGGCTGGCTGGCTGGCTGGCAGTCCTGGCAGTTATCTATGAAGTCCTAGACTGCGCCGACTGCCAGATAAGCAGCCACATTAGCACACACCTACCACACCTCTCTCTCTCTTTCTCTCTCTTTCTATTCTCCCCGTCTATGCATAAACATTTGTATTTTTTTTCTTAGAATTTATTCAGCGAGAGCTGTTTATGGAGTAAGAGTCTTTACTTAAGCTGGCTATAATAGCACAAACAGTGTTTAACAATGGCCCAACCGACTAAATCTCAGTTTCAGAGTAAAACAGATATTAAGATATTAAGGTAGAATGAATTTAATAAGTCTACGACCTTTTTAAATCGCGTTTTATTTAAAAAACCTTTTAAGGAATTTGTGGAAAATGAACAAATTTAAGCTTAGCATTAACTTAATCAAACTTTATTTGAAGACTTCTTTATCAAGTTATACAACAAACTTAAATAAGATGAAGTATTTTTAAGGTTTTTGTAATATCCAAAAGATTTATTTTCTATTTAGACTATTTTATATCTAAAACTTTTCGAATAGTTAAATCTAAATAGAAACGAAATATGATTTTCACCGGTTTCTAATTTTTTTCTACTTCAAAACAACAGAATCTTAATATTACCTTCGAGATAACAACGAGTGAAGCTCCTCCTCTTTGGACATTCCATTGTTCCTCTGTGCGTCATTCATTTTGCTGCCACAAGTCTAGATTTGATTGTGGCATCTTTGTTGGCAGTTAATGATTGCCCCGGATGGCAAACTTTTCACTTGCAGTCACAACAAAACACACACACACCAACACACACACACACGTGTGCCCATAGAGCACATGCAAAGCACATAAATTAAGCATACGCCGCATTGGCCAGCCTGCTGCCAGTCTCAATTTATTTTTGTGTTATTTGTTTGTCTGTTTTTTCTTTTTGTTGTTGTTGTTGTTGTTGTCTGGGCCCCCTAGTCGTGGCGTAGTGGCCATAGTCTCTGAGTCCATTCATCATTTTTCATGGCGTTGACACTTTCACTTGTTTTCAGCAAACAAACATCAAAAACAACAACAACAACAACAACAACAACAACCTGCAGTCAAGTTGACAAGTCTATTTTTTATAGCCAGGCCCAGAGAGCCACCTTTTATCCTTAGTTATTTTTTTTTTCTTCTTTTTGTTTGGTGTCGGTTACGCGCTGTCAAATTTATTAGTTTCAATATAAATTGACAGCAACAACATCAAAAAATTTGTATGCAAATTCGAGTACTGGTTTACATATGCTAGAATTTGTACTTGATTCAACTTGGTTAAGGGTTTCTTTTGTTTTTGACAGGTAGAAAAGAGTTCTTAGAACGATGAATCAAATGATTGTTAACAAGTATTCAATGATATTTTAAATAAATATTTTTATAAGAAAACCTTTGAAAAAAAAACATTTACAGGGCAACTTTAAGTTGATCACTTTAAAGTTGAGCAGTATTATTACCTTATTTATCACACCGCTGTCATTTTCTTGACTTTTTGAACTGTCTACCAACGGGCACTGGCTTTAAATTTCACTCTAAACTTAGATTTATGTTACGACCTTACCAGAAAATTATCATAAATTGCTCCTCATTACGGCTATAACAAATAAAGTGTAGCAAAAAAAACAACAAAAAAAACAAAAAAGCAAAAGCGAAATGCAAAAGAAGTACAAATAAAGTGAAGTAAAGCAAAGCAAAACATAAACGAGCCGACAATAAATATGAAAAGCATTTTTCATAATGTGCCCCATAGCTCTCCACAGCTCACTTAAGTTTGTGTGTTGAATTGAGTTTGGTTTGGTTCGGTTCGGCTCGGTTTCGGCTTTGGTTCATTTTCTCAATGGAGTGAAAATCGCTTTCATCTCTGTGTTGACTGTCCAACCAGCCAAGCAGCGCCAACAATTCAACCGTCCCAACTAACTGTAACTGCCTTCACTTTTATTGTTTGCCGACAACATTTTTGCTGATATTTTCATTACTGTGGTGTGTGTTTGAGTGTGTGTGTTTTGCTCCGAGTGTGATTATAGTAAAGTATAGTTCAGGTACATCTTCTTTTTTTTTTTTCGACGAACTTAATTAACATTGGGGCACGACATTCAATGTCAATGGCAAGTAGCTCGGTGTACGCATATAAATTATATTATATTGTCTACGGCTGCGTAATGAGTTAATTTTCTTTCTCGAACCGAAGAAGAAAGAAAAAAATATAAACAAGCCAAAGCGTATGCTCATTAAACAAAGTATAGTTGTTTGGGGGTTGCTTACGACTAGTTGATTAATATTGTGTTGGCATATTGGCATTTAGTATAAAGCAAACAAATGTTGATATTCAGTAGCTGAACCGAAAAGGTTACATGTTTGAATTTATCCTAAAGGTTAAAGTTAAACAAATGACAAATCGTGTTTTAAATTCCGATTTGACTTACAATTTGCTAAACCTTTAGTTGCAATCAATATTCAATTGAACCAAAATTAATTCTTAGCTCTGTGCATCTCAACGTTCAACCACTTTGCAACCGCCAAAACACACATTTTACATTAGCAAACCGACTACGAGTACTACGAGGCAATTTACTTAACTCTATTTGCTTGGGGAGTGTGTCGAGTCTCGAGAGTCAAGTGTGTAAACTATGGCAAGCTATCTATCTATCTATCTATCTATTATAAGCTGCATATGCCGTGCGTTCGTACTATTTACAGCTCACTTTGGTCATACTTGACCCAGCAAAACCAGCAAAACCAACAAACCAAGCATCGAAAAAAAAAAAAACGATGACGACTCCTCGTTACGCAACTCGATCGGATGCCACACATAACACAAGCCGCACTTCAATGAGAGTCACTTCAAAACAAAAAACAAAAAAAATTATAGAAAACTCCATAGAATCAAACATGAAATTTTCATCAGGCAGTCTACCAATTTGTTATATTTTTTATTGATTACGTTTTGGTATTGGTGGTAACTGACCTTGGCAAATGTGTATTTTTTACTTATTCAAATTGAATTTTTTATTACAAAGCAGCACTTCCTCAATAGCAAAAAAATATTTTACTGCCCACATCATCTGAATTCGTCAGCGATATAGGAACAACATCATCATTATCAACATTTTGGCCATCTAACATATTTAATCTTTTAGCATTTTGTTATTGTGCTTGTTGTTGTTGATTTGGTTGTTTGCTATTTTTATAGACTCGAAATTAGCATATTTAAGATATTAACCCGAACCAGCAAAACGTATACTCTATAAGACATTAAACGAAACTTTGTCATTTTTATCGGCTTTTTTATACCCTGAACCCATAAAATGGGTAAATCAGGGTATAATGGTTTTGTGCAAAAGTATGTAACAGGCAGAAGGAAGCATCTCCGACCCCATAAAGTATATATATTCTTGATCAGTATCAATAGCCGAGTCGATATGGCCATGTCCGTCTGTCCATCCGTCTGTCCGTCTGTCTGTCTGTATGAACGCGTAGATCTCAGAGACTACAAGAGCTAGAGACTTCAGATTTTGAATATAAGTTCTCCTATACCATAAGCGGAACAAGTTTGCTTCAAATTATCGATAACTACTCTGGTTTTTGATATACACATGGAATCGATAACAAAAAATATCGAATTTGGAAAATGAAAAAATGGGGGTTGGTGTAATGGGTAACGATAGAACTTTTCGTCCAAATCGGTTAAGAAACACCAGAGATATCGTAAAGTTAAGTCAGTTATGAGTTTTGTTTAAAGTGATCATTATTTGAAGCATACTTTTAGGACGCAAGGACTGCAACTGGGTTCAGGGTATCTTCTGGTCAGGCTATCCCGACTAGAGCCTTCTTACTTGTTTCATTTGAGTTCTATGAGTTCCGTTCAAGTTTTCCGTCTTTTGTGGCGAAAAAAAAATGAAAATGGGAAATTTTTTGTGCAGTTGTTGTTCAATATAAACAGGAAATCGCAGACAAAATGTCGTTCCAATATTGGTAAACAAACAAAAAGTTGCTAGTTGTTGTTGTTATTATTATTATGATGCTTGATTTGGCGGATATATTTGTAATATACTAGTGTGTGTGTTTTTTTTTTTGTTGCTTTGCTTTGTATTTAATTAAAGGCAGCAGCCGGTTTGTTTAGCAAGTTCTTGGTGAGAAATATACATAATCTTTGGAATTTCAAATCGGACAATAAACTGGTTTAAAACAATGCGAAAAATATGAACAAAAATCATCAAATAAATCATTTTATTGAATTGAGGCTGTTTCAAAAAAATTATTATAACCTTCTACGTAAAGCAAACTACTCTTAAGACACACTCTTTGCCAATTGAATGCACTCAACAGCAAATCAGCTGAGCTATTAATCAACCCGTCCAACAAACATCAAAACAAATGATCTCAACTTATCCATGAACAGCTGCAACAAAAACCCTCTTAATACCGTTTTGTATCATATTTTTTTAGACAATTTGGCATATGGAAAAAGAAAACAAACAAAATCCAACTTGGCAGGCAATCTTCTTTTAAGACCACGTAGCAAATCACTTTACAACTGTCAACCAAACAATGCTAAATAGTAGAAGAAAAAAAATATATGTATATATTAACCCCCCTTTAAATCTACCCTAAACTCCATGCTCGTGCTATCCAACGATTGACTTTATCACACAAATTGATTGGATGCAGGTCCAAGCATATGCCAAAAAATATTTGATTGATAACTTATTAGTTAGTTGGGTTGCTTTCATCTCTCTCGAAGCTGGAACTAATCCCTAAGGGCGGACAGTGGGGCATTATAGGGGCGGTTGTCGATGCTGCTGCTGCCGTCTTGTATCAATATTATGCATGGCTTTGCAAAACTTTTGTCTTTTCTCTCTCTCTTTCTTTCTGCCGCTCTCTTTTCTTTTGCTGTGTTGGACCGTTTATCGACTTGAGCTGAACGCATGAATGAATGCCTCACAAAGATGAATACACCCAAAAGATACGAATGTAGTCACAGTCGCTTCCCTTCTGCCGATTATCACAGCAGCCGGCTGGTTTAACAACATCAAAAATTTAAATTTATATTTATGTATGTATGTACAAAAGTTTGTTTGTTTGTTCGTAAAAAAAAAAAAACAAGTTTTCTCTCTTACTCTTAAAAAAAATTTAAACGACTTTCGGGGAGTTACCAAATTTATTGGCGATCCAAGCCAAATGCTAATACAAACAAGCGCATTTTGTGGTTTATGCAAATTGTTTTGCCCAAAGTCACAGAACAACAAAACAACAAAAAAAAAATACAAAAACAAAAATATACAAAAAATAACATAAATTTTTTGTTGATGTTTGATTTTTACTACATATATATATATACATATATTTTTAGCTTGTTTATGCGCATCTATTGTGTGTGTATATTTGTATAAAGTATTGTTAACTATTATAACAAAAAACTTTAAAAATTTAATATTAAATCGTTGACAAGTTAATGTAAGAAAAACAATCAAGTCAGTGTTGGATTTTTTGATAAAAATTGAATGTTAGAAACTTGAATAAACCATGTTTTTTTGTTAATTAGTTGACAAAAAATAAATTATATTTTGGGAATTTCAAATTGATGTTCGGCATTAATATTTTTACTCGTAAAAACTTAAGTTCCTTAGATCATTTAATTTACCAAAAAGTTTCATTATAAGCTCTTAAAATGCTGTCAATTAAAATTTTGTATTTTTCAAGCCCCAATTGAAAATTTAATTTACAAAAGAAAAAAAAAAAAAAAACTTGATTTTGTGTTTTAATAAATTCAACCTGCATGTGTAAGCAAACATATACATACATATCTATATATCCTTTGTAAATACTTGTGACTATATATATTTGTTGCTCTGATGTCAAACTGTGCAATTCAAGGCTAAATCTGGCCGACTGCCTGGCGGGAATTGGGGATTGGCATTGAGCTAGCTATCATTGGCTTTTGCGGCTCATCATTCTTGGCCAAAAAAAAAAAATGTGCGGGTTGGCGGCAAATGCCATCAAGATAATGCCAGATGTTGTTGTTGTTGCTGCTGCTGTTGCTGCTGGTGGAATGTTTATTTTTTTATTGTTGCTCTGCTTTTGGTATTTATTTAAGAGCCGTCAAGTTGTCTTGACGCAGTTTCCCAAAGCAACCAACACACACACACACACACACACACACACACACTGAGTATGATTCATATTCATTTTGGTATGTTTTGTGGTTGGCCTAAAGTAACGCCCAAGAGCAATAATTCATTTTGGTGCAAGGTCCTGTGTGTGTGTGAGTCGTGAGACGTGTTGTTGAATTTGATGAAAAATCTTTTTAAATTGAATTCATTGCTCCTCATACAACATTTGGTTAACATTTCAAATGGAAACAATTCAACTATGTGTGTGTGAGTGTGTTTGTGTGTGTGCGAGTGTGTGCGTGCGTTTGTTTATTTAAGCCACTGTTAGCTGCTACCCAACAACGTTTGGTCGTCCTTGTATTGATTGCATTCCATTTTTTTTGTTGTTATTTTTTGAAGGCATATAGCGTATACATATTTGAATTTTTATTCATTAGTTGGTTTGATTGGCGAGCGGCTGCCGCCTGGTTTTGGCAATTTAATCTACAAATCGAACGTAGAGCTATTTTTTTTTTTGTTGTCAAAACTTTTTTTGGTTTTTAAAACGATAAGAAAATATCCATTGCAAAATGACAGATTTAAAGAAAAAACGTTTTTGAAATATTCGTAAATATTTACAAATTTAATTTATGATTCAGTTTTCAATAATCTTAGTATACTATTTGCATTTCCTAGCTTTGTTTTTCATTTCTCTTATTTTCCTTTTCTGCAATTTATTTGCTTTTCTAGCAATCCAATAAATATTCATGCACCGCCCCCGAGACAAGTTTTAAATGCCAGTAAATCGTTTCATTTCGAACCATTTCTGGTGCTCAATTGCTTTGGCTTTGACTTTTGTCAGCTTTTTTTTTTCGTTTGTTTGTTTGTTTGAAATATATGCAAACACTCATTAAACACAACAAAAGCCATTTCTCGCCCATAGCCTGTGGCAATTACGATTGCAGTTGCTCTTCTTTACTTTTAGTTCTTTCTTTTTTTTTTTGATCATTTTTATTTGCATTGTACTCCTTTTTACATTTGTTGTTGTACGCTTTAGCAAACACTCTTTTAAGTTGCTTTTATTGTTTTATTTGCCGCTCGGTTTGGTGGCCACAGAAGCTACTAGTTTTTGCAAGTTTTTGGTTTTATTCTAATATTATTATTTTATTTATTTTATTTTTATCGTTCTGCGGGAGTTTCCCAGTTGGATAACTAAAGCCAGTGTACAACCAGCAGCACAGCTAGAACCACAAAACAGAATTGCAACTTTACACACACACACACAAGCACACACACAAGCACACACACACACACATTCACACACACATAACATACACACATAAATAATTCTTGCAAACAAAAAACTAAATTTTTTAGCAAATAAAATGAAATATACTTTTTGTTACGACCAGCAGCATTTAATATTTGTCTTTTCGTTCTCGTTTTAGGTAAGGCACAACTTTGAAATAAATACATACAAAAATTATAGCTCATATCTATGGGATTTTATTGAGCGCACATTTGTTTGCGGGTAAGTGAAACCTGGTAACTGGAGCAACTCTTAATATTTTTGGCACGACCTCTGAAACACCAAAAACCAACAATACCTGACCTTCACCGCTAGCGCAAACAATGGATGCAACGAATGACCCTAGTATTCTATTGCGATTGTCTGGCAATCTAGTACCTTAAGATTTGCATCGAAATTCTTGGGCAATTCTTTTTTTTTTGGTTTTCGGGTCAGTTGGTCGTCGCCAAGTCGCTAGTTTGAAGTATTAGTAAAGTAGTCGTTGGTTTCCCTTTGGCTTCCCATGACACTTCCGTCTCAACAGACGGTTCATTACAGGGGCGGATTTAGTGTGAGAAGTGTAAATTGTTTTTATGATTTTTTTGTTGAATTGTTAAGATACAAGGTTTTTAACCCCAAATGATAAGCTACAAATCCAACTGTCGATTGTTCAGCTAACGGGCCCAATTACTGAATTTAACCTGCCATGCGCTCCTGGTTTCTTTTGCGAGACAAAATCGCTTAGTCTTATTGTCGCCACAATTGCTGCTGCCGTTGCAGCCTTGAGTTGCCAGTTAGCAGCTTCATAGACCAACTCAGAGCAACTTGATTGCATCGCAAGTGTTTACTGTTTACACTCATTTTCATTTAAATTTGCATTTTAGTTTATTGTCTCGTGAACGACTTGAAATACTCTACTAAATGAGTAACCCTTTTTCTACTAAATCTACTTGCTTATTATATATAATAGCACTAAGTTCTTTATAGTTTCTTTCTATCTCTCTTTATGAAAGTGTATTTATTCTGTTGCATAGTGCATTTAGCTTGTATTTGCCCCCCTCGCCCAGCGCTCTTTGTTTAAGAGTCTTTTTGGCGCTTTTGTGCGCTCGTTGCACAATTCATGAAGTTGTCTCCGTTGTCTTTTGGCTCTCTTTGCATTTCGTTTTCCACTGGTTTTTTTTTTTCTTTTTTTTGTCGTTTGTCTTCCGGCTTTGCCGTTTTCTTACAATTTATGCACTGACCTGTTTCCATTTATCCAATCCCCCCCCCCCTGCCTTCTATTGTAGTTGGTTACTGAAGGGGGGGGCAGCTAAACACTGATTGTTACCCTTAATTAATATTATAGTTGATTTTGTGTTGTGTCACAAACTAACCGAATGCATTGATTTAAATGACATTTTTCCATTCTTAGCTCAACAAATAATTGTAGATTTTTGCTTTATTTAGAAAGTTTAATATGATTAACAAAAAATGTAGGATTGTTTAATGCTTTTTATGAAAGGAAAGAAGAAAAAGCTTCTAAGTTTGTTTGTTGAACCAAAGGGGAAATAAGAAAGTTGAGTTGAGTTTCAAAACCTTTAAGTGACAGGTTTACCATATTATGTTCCATTAAACGATCTGCCTTAAATAATTAATTTCACAAATTAAATTATAATTTAAAGCTGATGTTTTTCTTTGTAAATAATTAAACCAGCTATCAATATTGAAATATCGCATAAATATTGTTTAATATTTATTGCAAACTCTTGCAATATTTTTGTTCCGTTGACTTTTCCGTCATTTGTGCATTGTGCAATCCAATTTATTCATAGCAAATACATATACATATGTATTTATGCGCTATACAAATGGTATGGACACACACATACATTTACAATTATTATTGTTTGCGGCTCATTTAAATGCGTTCGTTGTGTGCCAGTGATAAACACACTATTTTATTGTTGTTGGGGTAGAAAATTGCATCAAGCAGCAGAATTAATGCTAGTATTCGTATTCGTATGGTATACTATGTGGCATCCCTTAAATAACCCAACAATTAAATTCATACACATAACATAAAGTTGGAAAAAATTTTGATATGAAATACGAGCAGATGCTCATAAAGCTGCAATTGGTAGAAAGAAAAAAAATAAATAAATCTAAGGGAAAATAAACGTGGAATGTCAAATGGTGATATTTGTTTATATTACGTTTTATTTTTTAAATTTTAAATGTCAGTCTATAATGAAATTTGTTTGGATAATCATTCGGGCACTTGAACCTGCTTTTGACAGCATTTAAACCTGTTTTTTTTTTTTTAAAGCAGACTTGACTTGGTTATTTATTGGTCATAAAAGTGAAATATAGCACTTACTTTAAATATCAAATGTAAATGCTTCATAGCCATATTTTCAACTCGGTTTTTAACCAGTTTAAAAAACACTCTCAACATTGACATAATTTTTATTAACATATTGAAAGTCTTTCAATAGTTTTTTTAAGACAAGTTTCTCTATCTATCTAACAAAACAAAAAAACAAAAATTTCTAATTAATTCTTTTTATTTTAAATATTGCTCTAGTTTAAATTTGATTAACAAAGTTGAAATATTACTTATTGGTCGTAGCTCACAAAGGAGACCACAATACAACTTTTTAATTGACATGGAAAGTTTTTTAACCTGTGTTTTAACCGCTTTATCTATCCGTTTGGCAGGCACTTGTATAATTTTATGAAATTTGTGTAAAAACAGATAAAATATTCGTTTGAAAGGAGAAACAGAAGAAGACAAAAAAAAAAGAAAGAACCAAAAACGGTTTGAAACAAAGCAAACTACAAAACTCAAACAATCGCCCCGAAACTTAAATAATTTTGTGCAACTGCAGAAAGTTGCGAAAACGAAAACGGCAGCAAAACTTTTCAGTTTATCATTTTCCATTTTCATTTTGTTGTTGTATTATTTTCTTTTTTTTGTGCTTTGTACTATTTTATGCTTCTTTTTTAACTCCCCCAGCTTCCCAGGCTTGTCAGACGTTGTCTTGTTGAAAAATTGCTCATATTTCCGTTTCCGTTTCGCAGGCAGACTTGCCATATGCCTGTGCGTGTTGTATGTCAATGAGTCTGTGTGCGTGTGTGTGTGTGTGAGTGTGTGTGCGTGTGAATTTTGTTTTGGTGTCGTAGGGCTCTACACACACACACCACCCCCGCGTCGATCTCTAAGTTGTCACTGACTGCGTCTGCTGATGTCTGCGCATAATTTCAAATAAAAATCATTTCGAAAACACAAACACACACACACACTCTGTTCTGTGTGTTAATTAAAAGCTAAATGCAATATGAATGCAATGCAATTTAAATACTTTTCGCAACCTTGCAATTTAAACTTGAAATCTTAACGTGGCTCAAAAACTTTGTCGCTGTCAATAATGTCCCAAATGGCATTCTCCAAAACCAAATGCATGAGTTCATCATTTAGTGACAGCCCAATTCATGCATGACTAGCTATAGCCGACATATACACAACAAATTTGTCTCTCACCACCTCTTGCGCTCTTTCACTCTTGTGCAACATTTTTGTATTGATGAAATTTTCATTTGGCACACTCACGTCTCGTTTCGGATATTTTTTTTATTTTGATTTCGAAATTGTTTGACAACATTTGGGAAATTGTGTTATTTGTGTGATGAACCAACACACCGTCGTCTACATTCCAAATATGTAAACTAGCGAGTTGTTCAATCAACATCAGCTTTATTTATTGTACAAAATCCTTTAAGCAACTCTTGCAGCTAAATATTTGCTGTATTTCCATTTGATTGAGCTTTTCAACGGGTAGATTAAATAATGTTACTTAACTTTTGTTCATTTTGAAATGATTTTGATTTATTTAACATTATTTGTACTTACCAATTTTTCTTTTGAATGTTTTCCAAAGTTGTGTTTTTTTTTACAGGATATCTTAACTGTCGATAATTTATTTCTAAGCCAAAAAGCTTGCTCAGTTAATTTTGTCAGCGTTGCGCTGTGTAAATTTTAACATCGTCAATATGTGGCTTATATCCCAATGCTGACGACTGATTGCGTATACGTAATGTGACAGTTACTGCAAAAATGGGTAGGAAGAAATATGTTACGTATGCGACGTGTGTGCTCGCTCAATAATAGTTGAAATTCGACAAACAGAGCGAGGGGAATGCGGCTTGGCGAGCAAAGATTGGCAGATGTGATTTTTAATTTTACAATTTTTGACATTTGCGTTTGCATTTATATTAGATTTTACAAGGCCAAAATGGAGCATCTCTCGGTTGGCTCCTTTGCCGGGTCAATGAAGACTGACTGACTGAAACCGAATCGTTGCAGGCGTGACAAATGGGATTTGCTTGAACCACACACACACACACAAACACACACAGACAGACAAACATACATTCTCGTATGTTGCAACACATATTTCATACTCGTTCATATGCCAGCCACGCTTCACAAAGCGGGTTGCGGATGGATGGGATGATAGTCAGCCAAGGTAACGAAATTATCCGAGCACACGTAGGAGACACGGAGTTGCATATAGTCGTTGCATGCAGCAACTCAGGCAGCTTAGTTGCCAGTTAAGCCTTTTAAATGTTGACTGCTGCAACCCATAAATTTTAACTGGTTAACTTAATTTTGCCAAATAGCCATTTAAGCCAATTGCAGCCCTTTTGGCTTTTGGCTTGTGGGTGTTGGCACTAATTAAAAACCCAAAAGAATACCAAAATGTCTCAATTTGCGTTCGTTCGATTTGTGAAGAAGCGCGAAAGTGTATATTGGCTAGGCCAGCTGCCTGCGGCATGCCACACTGTTCAGCGGCAACTTTATTAATTGCAGCAATTGGGCAAACCAGCAGAACAGCAACAACAAACAAACTGGGTTTCAATCAAATTGCAACACCGTTGGCAAATGGCTGTCGCAAAATGTTGTTGCAGCCACAGCCACAGCAGCAGCAACAGCAATGCTCAACAAGCGGCAAGCGGCAGCAACCACTTTGCCCCATCAAATTAATTTTAATAATCATGGCATTTATTTAACGCAAATAAACATAATTAAAGACTTGCGTCAGCAACAATTTGCTTTAAGAATCAATTAAAATGTTTATTAAAATTCACTTTTAGGCCATAAAATAATGCGCAATTTTTATTTTATTTTGAAGCAGCTGCTGCTGAATCTGGAATATAATTCCAAAGCAAAAAAAAAATAATAAAGCATAATTTGTTGTTTCCTTTTTTGCCATTTGCAGGAATTAAGCTTTATTTAGTGCGAAACAAGAGCTAATTTTTTGTTTTTTTTTATTGGCAGCCAAAGTTTGCTGAAATTGCTGTTCTCGAATAGCTGTGAAAAATGCTATGAATTTAATTGAATTTTTTCCCAACAAAAACTTTTAATAGACTTTAAAATAAACTTGGCAGATTTAACTTGAAATTTGACAAGTTTCAATCGATGAAAAGTTTAAGAATTTTCAACGATTTATTCAAGTCATAATTCACAGTCAAAAGTTGCCTTAAGGAAAAGAGCCAAAAAAGCACTAAATTTGATATCGAGTTAAAACAATTTAGATAAGACAATTTATGGTTTATGTTTATATCAATTATTAAGTAATTTCCATTTGAGTAAATAATTTTTAATGCGAAAAGCACAATTTCAACAATTTGAACTCTTCATTAACAATATTAAACTTACATTTGAACTCAAAGCTTTCCAATACAGCTGCACTTCAGCTTCTTCTGTTTATCATAACTTTATATAGTAAATTAATCAGATGCAATTGACAGCTTTTCATTTCGAACGAAAGCAATTTCTTTATGTTTGTTCAAAACAACAGAGTAAACAATGTAATATGTTTAAGTAAACAATTTATGCAAAATTCATAATCATAATGCAAACAATTTGCTAACACAATAAACACACACACACACACTCAAATGGCCGATTGCACAAGCCCAAAAACTTGGCAGATTCTTAGCTGGCTTTACCATCATTCAGCGACTACATCATTATGCCGTTTACAATGAGTCGTAAAGTAAATTTAAGCGGCTGCCGTTTGACTTTTGTGTGTGCGCCTATTTGACTTTGTTGCCATTCTGCCCCTCACCCCCCACCAGCCGTCGCTACGTCTACTACTTTTCTCAGTTAAGGCAAGCCAACCAACGAACAAATCTCAGTCGACGCGTCGATGGTGACGGCAAGAACAATGGCCAGCGATAAATGGCGATGGCAAAAACAAAAATGCAAAAAAAAAAGAAGCGCAATAACATTAACCGTTAGAGGCAGCGCTGTTGGCGTCGCCAGCTGCCAGGCAGGCCAAAAATGTGCCATTTGACCCAATTCTCTTGCGACGCGCGCCGCGTCCTAAGCAAAACTCTTTCAACGGCTTTTTGGTAGCAGATTCAATCGTCTGCGTCATTGCGTCAAAGCAAGAGGGGTGGGCAGGGACGGACGAGCTTTGTGTGTGAGGTTAACTGTGGCAACATGGCCAACTTTGTCTTCGTTGCTTTGGCCATATTAAGCACACACTCTTACACACACACACACACAAACAATCATACGCACTGTTTGCCCAGCCAGGCATGTGTTGGTCTATCGCTTAAGCACCCAGGCAGTCACTTATCTATGAGTCTCTCTCAGTGTGTGTGTGTGTGTGTGTTGGACTGCGTGTGTGTGTATGTGTGCCAAGCTACTGACGTAATTTTCTTGAGCTTCTCAAAATGCATTTAAAGCTAGAGATGAGCAAGATTGAGCAACGATAGTTGATGAGAAACTCAACAATTAATAATGTCAATAATGTAATGCTTATATTTTTTTCCAATCCTTCCAATTATATCCTTAATTTATATTTATATTTTTAAAAGAAATTACTTTTTGTTTGTTCTTAAAAATATTGTTAATATCAATGCAATGATATATAATTTGTAACAGAATCATAGATATTTTATTTTTTATTCAAAATTGAGTCTGCCAGCTGTTCATCTCTATAAATACATCGCTTTTGCTTGCAATCCCTGACCACAGTCAACGCGTGTTGTGTCCGCAACTTTGCGCAAATGTTTGTGCGGCAAATGCTCATTTGTGTGAGTGTATCTAGTGTGTGTATTTGTATTTGTGTGCTTCAATGCGTTTGTGTTGGCAGTTGTTTTCCAATTGAATTTCCAATTTGGTTGGCCTTCGCAACTTTACTATCAATTTTTGTTTTTTTTTTTTTCAATTGAAGATTTCAACTTTAAGTTCGTTTGGCGCTCTCAGCTTGCCAATTTAATTAGCTACTAAAAGAAGACGCAAATACTTTGTCCTAGCCGTCCTTGGCGAATTGGTAACGTGCGCCGACATTTTTCATATCATAATTTCATTTTTGCAGCACTCGAGCAATTTGATACCCTGCAGCCATAAAGCAGCCAAGGTTGTTCAAAAAGGTTGTGACAAAATTAAAAAAAACATTAAACCAACAAAACGAGAAATGTATAAAGTTGACAAAAATATAATGAAAGAACGTTATATGATAGTTTCACTGTATAAAAAAATAATCAAAAACATAAACAAGCCTTCTTAATAATATTGAAATCTTATTTTTTGCGACAAGACTTCACAACGCCTTTTCTCACCCCAAGTTTCATTTCCAATTAGTAAGGTATTGATTTTTGTTACAGGATATTTTGATGGTCAATCAGTGTCAACAAACTAGCAGCATTGTACATACATACATATTTATTATTCAACTTTTTGTTGTAATTTATGGGCGCTGTGCTGGAGGAATTTACGCAGATTTCTCTCGACACAGTCTCATATTGCGAGACTTTAGCCTCGTATGGCTGAGTTTGGCTCATCATCATCGTTTGCTCGTCGTTTCTGCCACTTAACACCTTTTGGCAGCATCTGCCACGCCCCAGCAGGCAATGTTAATGAATGTTTTACGCATCCCCCCCAAACCCACCAATCTCTCACTGAGAAAAGCAAGTTGATCTGCGAAAACCCCAAAAATGAAAAAAACAAAAAAAAATGAAAGACAGCAACAACAAATACAAAAAGATGAGTTAAGAACAGGAGGAAAAAAGAACGAACCATGCCAACGACTTAAAGTTTGCCTGCCAGCAGCTTTCGCCCTTTTGCGCGCTGGTATTAAAAAGTTTCATTCAAAGCCGTTTATAAGAATTTAAGCATGCCGCTAGACAAGAACACTATTTGTGCCCAACAATGTTTAACTTGCCTTGTTTGCTGGCAAATATATTTATGTGAATTTATCGCACACCCCTCCCCCCCCAAAAGATACACAGCTTAAATTTCTGATATCAATAATCCAATTTTGTCAGTTGGCAGTTTTACAGGAATTCAGGGGAAATTAATGGGAAATTCAAAGTTTAAATTTGTGTAAAAAAGCTAAAGTTTAAGCTGGTTTAAAATTATTTTTGAAGTATTACTTCAACACTTATTAAAAAAGCCATGCATTGGTTATTTATTATAAACGAATAGTATAAACAAAAAAAAAATGTTTGCTTTATAATAAGAAGACTCTCTTAAAAAATACTAATTCATTACACAAAAACACATTAATTAGCTAAATACCCATTATCTGTCACAAATTTGTATAAATTCTAGAAGGCCAAACCTTAAATAGAATTTTACAAATCAAATTTGATTGACATGCAAACGTTTCACAACACTAAAAAAAAAAAGATGCCAACACTGCTAATTGCTGGCAAACAATTGGCATTTTCAATTACAACTTTTTTCAATCACGCTTCTTCGCCTGGCTTAAGACTTGTTATTTGACCTTGTTCGAGTGAATTTTTTTTTTTGGGCAAGGTATATTTTTATCATCGCTTTGACACACCCACAAAACTCGTAAATTACACCCCACACCGACACGACGCAGCGTCAAGTGTTTATTTATGTATAAGTACAGCAAATTTATAATAAGCTGCTTAAGATTGGATTTGAGGCAGCTGGCGCTGACAAGCCTAATCAGGCAATGTGTGTTACACCCATCATATTTGAAAAATCAGCTAAACCAACAACCTGACAACACTCAATTTGAAGCACCTTAAACTCAACTGTTTTAAGAGCCATAAAAAACAAAATTTGTTGTTGGTTGCTCTTTGGCACGTTTTAATCTTAATTTGAATTGTTTTTTACGACTTTTTTGTCGGGTTAGTCTTACTTTTAATTATTGTGTTGTGAAACTTTTAATCGCAGTTCGGTTAAGTTGAGGTTTAGAGGAAGAGTATGCAAATTTGTGCAGCTTGGTTTCCAACACGATTTCCCACAGTTTTATTTTATGCGCCATTGTTGGGGGAAAAAATATTAAAAATGTGTACAAAAAAAAGCTCTCCATTTCATGCAATTAGATCTTTGAGGGGCGAGAGATAGAGAGTTGGGTTGGGTTATGATTGCTTTATTCCAACAGAAGTATCACTGAATAATTCATGTGCTCAAAAGCGGAAATCCCACTAACTCAATTCCATTTAACGAAAAAAAGTTCTCAAAGAGTTCAGTGCAGGACACAAAATGTAAAAGAAAAATATAGAAAATACTGTTATCAGAATCATTCATTTTCATTCACAGCTAGTTTTCAATTGGCAACCAAAGCGACAGCTTCACACAAAGTTCAATAGAAATTGAAAATCTCAACAAGTCCTTGCTTTCATTCACCCGTTCCTCTCTCTCCCTGTCTGTCTGTCTGCTATAATTCAATTTTGTGTGCACGAAATAAAAATCAAAATGCTTTCATTAAAATTCAACTGCATCAGCAAAAATTGTAACACACATACTTTTCTGTGTGTGTGTGTGAGAATATGGTGGCACCACAAAAACCATCAGCAAATCAATTGGAATTGAACTTCTTTCTCCGTTCAGCGGCCATTTCATGCCAAATTGATTGTGAGAATTAAATTAATTAATTTTTGGTTTTTGGTTTTTTTTTTGATGACCATATTATTATTAGAAACTACCACATTGCACAATTTTATAGAATAAAAAAATTGAATACTCACTTTGTCTGGCTTTTTTTTTTTGTGCACAATTTGTTTTTGATTTACTAAGTGGATTTGCATTTGGATAGTGCCTGGCTAGACATAGCTCTCAAAAGTATCCTTTTTGGCAGCCATCATAAATTGTAATTGGATTTGCCTAACGGCGACACAGAAGCTTAAAGTTGATATATTAAGTGTATGAAAAAAAAGCAATTCTATTAAATAAGTCATAATAAAAATAAGGAATTTATTTAACAGAGGAATATTAAACACATTGTGGCTTGTTTACAAGTACTATTCAGCTGCAATAGCCATAAATACAATATACTTAAACGATATTTATTTACTATTATTTTGTTTTTAATGCACAAGCTGTGCTGCTGCTGCTGTTGTTATTATGGAAGACTCTCAACTACTCACACTCCAACTCCTCCCCGGACTCGAGCATGTACACAAAACAATTATAGCCAGAAGGTAATTTAGTGGCGCAACATTTCCAAGTACCAAAGAGAAAGAGAAAAAGGCGCAACAAAAAACAAACAAAAACAAAAACAACGTAAAGAAAATAAATGTTTTCTGTGTTGTTTGTTGGGGAGGGGAGGGAATAAATGTTCCTTTACCTACAATATGGCAACGAGTGCGCGAGCTTAAAATAATTCCCTGTTAAACATGGCCCACAAAACGAGAGTTAGTTTTGTGTATGCTACCACTACTATTTTGTAGAAGCCTCGTCCATGGACTTGTGTTTACCACTTGGTATGCGAGGCAATTTCCATGTCTGAAGTTGAAATTGTGCAGTTGAATTCAAGTGCTTGGATGCCTTGTTGCTTGTCATTCGAAGTAGAGTTTCTTCTTCTTTTTTTGTGTTTTTGTTGGCTTAAAAGTGCTACACAGACACAGACAAAAGTGTTGAGAGTGGCGACGGCGGCAAGCAATGATAATGTAGTTAGATGTGGTTTTGTGTTTTGCCTTGTAGACATAAGTGTAAATGTGTTGTCTTGTTTTAATTGATATTGATTGCAGGAAACGGTTTGCGGTTACCAAAAGTACGAGCAACTCAAGCATTTCACATTACTATTTGGCTATGATTTTATTGCGATTATGTGTTTGAAACAAATGCACCAATCAAATATAGAACAATATATAAAGTAGTAGTACAATCTAAACAAACGTTGTGCTCTCTGTAAAAGCGCCACAGAGTCTCAGCTTGTCGCCTGTGACAATTGCTCGCATAAATTGTGGACCCAGATAAAGACCCTTTTCACTGGTTTTGGTATCACCATCCAGACGTATAACATAGTCCTTGCTGATCAAACGATTCGAAATATCTTGTTCCAGTTTGGGACTCAATAGTTCATATAAGCTGCCAGCGCTACAATTGACATCACCGCCGGCACCTCGCTTCTTATCGACAATCGTGCAACAGTTCTCATTCTTGAGTATTTCCTCAAACTGTCGCTTGACTTCGGCCTGTGAGCTGCGCTTTGGATAGCCAGCTAGTCGCTCAAAGCACTTGAACTGGTAGAAACGACGCTCGAGTTCAGCTAGTTCATCCAGCAGGAACTTAATATTTGGCGGTTCATTGGAATGGGATCGTGAGAGGCGACACAAATCGCTTAAAAGCTGCTCAAAGTGTGTGCTAAACAAATCCTCGACATGAGCATTGCTATAAACATCCTGCAAAATAAAAGCAAATACATAAAAATTAATAAAGTTCGCAAAGAACTAATCAAATAAATCTTAAATGTTCATAATCATGTGACATTTTTTGTGTTCTAATGGTTAACTGATATTTTTAGTATATAAATGCCAAATCTTTTAAATATGGTTAGTAAACTTTAGATGTTATATCATGTTAAACTCAAAAATAGATTATTATTGCTTACAATTAGCTTGAGTATGGCTGTGTGTAACGTTGGTATTATGGTTAGCTCATAGATTTCGTTCATGCTACGCGTTTCCAGATAGTGCAGCACCTTCAATGCCTCATTCGTATCATCAAAGAGACGTCGCTGCCTGGCAACGGGCACGGGTTGTGCCTGCTGCCACACCTTTTGCCAGGTATTGCCTTCGGTAGTCATGCGCACGCTCAACTGATGTGTTATCTCGCCAGTTTCTATAGAAACGAATATAGAATTAAACTTGAAACAAGACTTTTCTTATCTCACTAAAATTACCACTTTGCACTTCCTCCCAATCTTTGGGACTGTACCAGCGTATAAAGTCTTCCATTTTGCCACGTGGATTTGCCGCCTTAAATGCCTCCATATCGGACATCAGGGATGTGCACATCATTTGTGTGCTCAGACCCGAACCGGGTCCGAGTTTTAACATAACCTCCGCATCATCTTGCAGTTGATCCTCTGTCTTGGGCACTGGTTCCTGGGTTTCGGGTATATACAGAAACTCTTCGGGCTCATCGAGCAAACATTCCGCACCCAAACGTTTAAAGCGGCCCTCGGGCTTGAGGCTCAATACAGCTTTAGTGGGCGAACTGCTTGTGAAAGGTGGCTCATCGCAGTCATAAAATTCACCATCATCCTCCTCTTCCTCATCCTCGCTAACTAATTGCTGCTCATCCAGATGTTTTTGTTGTTGTTTGCGTTTGCCAAGCGCCTCGCGTTGCAATCGACGCTCCACACAAACGTTGAGCATCTGCAGCTTTTGGTGCAACAGACAGGTGCGAGTGTCGGGAAATCCGGGTGTAACCCTAAGGAAAATTGAGAAATCTTTGATTAACAAAATGTTGGCAAAATGTTGGCAATTCCTAAAGCCAAGAATCTTTCATTAAATTTATTTTCTTAATCAAAGTTACTTCTTATTTGGTAAACAATCAAACCTCAACTCATTACGTAGGCATAGCATGGTTGCAGCCATATCACTTTGAAATGCTACGTGCTGATATGTATCTGTATTCGGAAATATGTGAGATATTCTATAAATAAACGTTGAGCGAGACAATTGTTAATACATATGGCACATTTTTGCATATAACAAAGCCGCCAATTTGGAGCTGTGACTGAAGCTCCGTCTTCAAAGCCATCATCAACAAAGTGGCAATAAAAGCTGACGGGGCGACATCGTCATCATCATCTACATACATCATTATCATCTGCTTTGCAGTGACAGTGACAATGACAACCTACATATGATATATATGTAGTCACAGATATATACAATATCTTCAATCCATGACACGCACTGTCTTATGGCACAGACAAAGAAAGAGCGTAGAGCGTTTGCCGCTGCCGTTGCTTGCGTTTTGGCCCATTTGGTATTCAAGCTGTTGCCGGCTTTTGTGTGTGGTGCGTGGCTTTCAAGTTGTGCATAGCAAATGAGCTAAGCGGCATGGCTTAGATAGAGTTGGAACTCCCGTGAGTCATTCGAACAAAAAACTAGCAAAACAAAAATATCAAAAGAGTTTATTGAACCCTTTAGTTGCGGCATATTACGAACAGTTATACGCTGCATGCATAGCACTTTTAGGAACGGAACTGACTTATTTGGCCAAACAACAGCAGCAGTGGCACCAACAAGTGGCGGCACCCTTCTCCCCATCATTTGGGCTTTTGCATAAACTTTGCTTATGAGTTTTGAGTGTAGACAGCAGCTGCAGCAGCTGCTTAAAAGCTTTTAAGGGCAACTTAAAACCAATTGACAAGCACTTTTTAGCCAAGTTCTAACCACAATCGAGCGAGAGAGAGAGAGAGAGAGCAGTTTAAGCTCAAATGCTCTCAGCACATTGTTTATTGTTAAGGGAAGAGAATTAAACCAAACTACAAGTCTCATCAACGCTCAGACATAAAATGGCTCAAATATATGGGAAGCACAAACGTAACATTTTAGTTTTGTGGCCAAAACAAACACACACATACATGAATAGATAGAGCAATTTGTTTTCTGGCTGTTTTATGTTGGCCAAGTCACTTTATAGCTCTATTTATTTCCACAGCTCTAAGATGTGTAAAATGGATAAATAGAGACATGAGGAAATTTAACCAAGGCCTTTAAAAAACTTCACTGAGTGTTCAGAAATTGTGACAAAAATCTAGAAAATAATATATGCTCATTTGATATTTTTCCTCTCATTTAAAAGACAACAAAAAGTTGACTAAATGCTCATAACAATTAAAAAAAAAGCTTAAATTAATTGTTGCTTAAAGTAAAACACACTTGAAAGTTTGATGACTTGAGGTTCTATTTATTATTGAAATAAGTTAGGAAACATTGCTGATGGCTGTTTAATTTCTATCTTCATTTGAGTATTATGATTTCAGAAATCGTTCCAAACACCTGACGTATTTTAAGTTTATAAAAAAAAGTAATAAACTATTTTTATTTACTATTATACGCACTATGTTTATGTTGTCCAAAGTTAATCTAATCTCTGGGCATTTCCTTAGTCAACAATGAATAAATACTTCGAATTCGGTAAAGATAAGCCAGCTATGAATCCTTTGATATAAAAGCAATGCAAAGTCGCGAATTGAAATTGTTGATTTGATTAGTTTGACGAAAGTTGGCAAAGCGAATGGAACGCAAAGAAACGAAATAATGAAAGGTAAAGTTGACTAGTTAAAAATGATTTTAGCAAAATGAACTTTAAACTCTTTTTTCCTTGCTTTAGTTAGCTACAATATTCTTGTATTAGTTGTCTTGGGCATCTGCAGATTAGGTCTAAGTCAACGAATTGAAGATATTTGCATAATATTCTCAAATAATACGGTTATACGTGATCCAGAATCATGCAGTCGTTCAATCACCTGCATCAATGGCAAGAGTGTCTATAGCACCTGCAAGGGCTCAACGCCATATTTCAATAAGGACACTCTGAAGTGTGTGAGTTCGCTGGATGGTGCTGAAAAGTGTGATGTATCCTGTGTGGAGAAAGTGAGTGCATTTGTTGCGGATCCAAAGACCTGCTTTGGCTACTATTACTGTGCCGATGAGAGGACGCCCGTTTATGGCACCTGTCCGGACAACACGCACTTCAATCAGGCAACTCAAGAGTGCACCTGGAAACACGCATCCGAGTGTCGAGCGCACAAGTTTGACTACTGCAGCGTAATCAAGAATGGAGTTAACTTTGATAGTGGTCTGGGCTGCAATCGCCATCATGTGTGCACCAAGGGCAAACTGGAGGATAAGACCTGCTTGACAGGCTACTATCAGGCCAGTACGGGCGTTTGTGTGGCCAAAGATTTGGTTAAATGCGATGCCCATCCACATCCCAACAATGTTTGTGGCACTAACAAGAGTCCCAAAAACAATGCCCGGGTGCCAGATGGTGCCACCTGTCAAGGATATTTCCTCTGTGCTGCAATGGCTGATGGACTTCCCGATCCGAATCCACGTTGGCTCACATGCCCCAATGATCTGTTCTTTGACAAGAAGTCCGAGCAGTGCATTCATCCCAATAAGGTTGCCTGCTCCGAGAATCGTTGCCAGGGCCGCACTAAACCATTTGTGCTCAGTTCCACCCTGGGTTGTCGGCATTATCTGCGATGTGCCGATGGTCACACAATTGATGAAAAGAGTTGCGGCAATTACTTCTTTGATGAGGATAATTCCGTTTGTACAGATACGATATTGAAGTATAGTATTTGCTAAGTCACAAGAACCAAACTCGAAACCAAATCGTATTTTCATTTAAGCATTTAAGATACTTTCAAGAAATTTTGAAGTTTTTGTTTGCACTCTTTAGAATTCCCAAGTTCTTGAGTTCTTTGTTGATTTTTTGATACCAATTAACTGAAGAATGTTTCTTGAAATGAGGCATATATTTTATACGATTATAACAAGCATTTAAAATTTATTGCTAATTGTCAAAAGTAATTCGTAACTTATCGTCGTCGTAACAATTTCAAACAATAAACCAAAAGATTAGTTTAACATTGGTTTTTTTTTTTGGCAAATCAAAAGCGTCATAACAATTGAACTGTTTATGATCTCAAGTGCTGATTATAAATCGCTGCTTGTTATTAATTATTTATAAAACCATTAATTAACCACAGATTTTTAAAGTGTAAGATAAGAAGCTTGCCACATGGTGGGAGGATTAAATTTTAGTAACAAAATATTATGATTCTTAAACAAATCAGATTAAGTCAATGCAAAGTATTTTTGAAAATCTTGTGAAGTTGAATGTAACAATGCTTTAATTACAACAAAGCAACGCTATAGAAGCTTTAATTGAAAGTCACTTAACCAACCCGACAACTTTTCCAACACCAAGCCCCCCCCCCCCTAAAAAAAAAGGGAACCAACTGAAAAAAAAGGAAAACCAACGTTTTTTTTTCCACCTGCCAATTCTAATCTACTTAAATGCTTAACAGAATTATCATGCGGTGCGCCAGCCACGCCCACAAAAAACCTCCCCCCCGCTGCAGCAACAACAACAACAATTACTTCTCGCCCTTTGTTAAATAAAACTTCAATTAAATCTTGTTTTAAGTGAGGCTCAGACCCTTGGGAAAAAATTGTTTGTAAGCGGTCCCAAAATAGTAGATGGCAGACAACAACAACAACAACAACAAAAAAACCACAAAAATAACAAAGAACAAAAAACAAAACTTTGCTGTCCCACCATTTTGGACCAACTCTTGGCCATTGTTTAAAAATGCAAATTTGGCAATGCAGCCAAAAAACGAAAAAAAAAAAAAAAACGAAACCAAACGAGACAAAAAAGTGAATAATTTACATTTACACCTTCAATTGGTGAGAAAAAAAAGGTTGGTTCTCTGCTTCGCTTCTTGTTTTGTATATCTTACAATACTTCAACTTTGCTGGCCAACTGTACTTGAATCGCTTTTCAGTATTCAGTACTACTTTTCGCACTTTCGCGCATTAAAAAATTTTTAGTGATGCAATTAATACGACGGAGAAATACCAAAAAAACAAAAAAAAGACAAATAAATGGTTGCAAGAATTTTTTAATTAAATTTTGCGGCTGGACAGCCAAGTGAGAAATTAGTGTAGAGAGCGATGGGGTAGGGGGGGTAGGGGGGTGTCAAGTGGAATGCTGCACACTCAAGCGCAAAATATTTGTTAGCCACGTAATGCAATTTCGACATGAATTGCACAAAATTTTTATATAAGGAAGAGTAGAGCCGAATACAAATAATGAAAAAACAAAAAAAAACAAAAGAAGTAGCAGATGGAAAACGCAAATCGCATGAAAAGTTAAGTCAAGTGTAACGCGACATTTGGAGCCGCAAGGGCCAGGGAATGAAAAAAAAACTATCAATCAAAAGACAAAACGTTGATTAATATTTGTTGCGAGGAATCGAAGCGTGCAGCTTAATTTATTTATTTATTATTATATTTATTATATATTTATTTGTGCGGTTTTGTGGATGGCAAACCAAATCAATGAAGCATTATTGCAAAGCTATTGAAAATTAACTTTTACTTTTACTTTTTTTTTTTGTCTACAAAAGTATTTTTTTTCCTGCCGAATTATTATGAATAAAAATAAATTCATTGAACTTTGGCTGGCAATAAGTGATAAAATCAAATATTAAGGCACACCAACCAAATGTCAAGTTAATTAAAATAAATGATGTAAAAAAAAGTTATGACAAAAAAGAAAAAGATGACAAAAATTGTTTGGCAACTTTAGTTTCGTATTCGATTGTGTTTTTTTATAACTAAATAAATTTTGTCTAGAGCAAACATTTTCAAGTAGTTTTTTGTCAAGTTTGTTATATGAACTTTACAAACTGTATTATTCTGCTATTCAATCATTGACCTTTGGCAAATGCGTATCACTTATTCAACCCGTCCCTGTCTTTCTCTTTCCTAAAGAAAACAATCTTCAAAAAGTCCTAAAATAGGCACATACAACACCTCAAAATGCGAAAGTTGTGAAGGCTTAAAAATTGAGTGAGCGACCATAATTCATGATTATTCAAAAGGGTCAACAGCAGCTTTGGCTGGTCGCAAAAAAAAAAGGTCTTTGTTTTTTCTTTTTTTTTTTTTGTCATTTGTGAGAGGTTAAAGGATTTTTACGCTTTTCTTTTTATGACGCGCCGCCTTTCGCGTAGGCAAATTAAATTAAAAGTTCGCCAGACAAACACACACACAACGTTTTTTTTTTTTGTTAAAAAGGATGCAGGACTTGTATATTGGGCCTTTGGTTTCATTTTTTATGAGCTTGAGAGCTGCGCAACGACAGTGACAGGTCCTGGGCAGGGCAGGGCAGACAGGCAAATTAATCAAACTTAACTGCCAAAGGATCAAGTACAGAATGATGAGCAGCGCCAGATAGGAGAATGGCAAGTGTCCTGGTGTAGAAGAATGAAATTGAAAGTAATTGGAGACAACTGATTGATTGGCCTTTTGACCAGGCTTTTAGCTCATATCAAAGATATATATGTACATATATATTCATTAGCTAATCAAAGTCGTTTTTTTTTTTAGCTCTATGCCGGCATTAAGATGAGACGCAGCAGCAGCATTCAAACAGCGATAACGCCCACAAATCGACAGCTTTGGCTGCCATCGCTGATATTGCTCTTGGCAGGCAGCAGCAGCAGGATCAACGCACAATGTCCTTGGCAACGTGATGTACCAGATCTGCAAACAAGCTGCATTTGTGCCTACAATCTGGGACGAGAACTAAGCGTACAATGTGATCAGGTAAGCAAAAAGTGCAAGTCTCTAATTTGTTAGTTATTACATTTGAATTTCCATGGAATGTCAGGTTGAGTTTTCGCAACTGCTCGAGGCAATGAACAAATATGCTAAACAAAAGCCTGTTGATTTGTTGTATGTGAATAATGCAACAATTGAGGAGCTCACCGATGATATCTTTAGCAATTTGAGTCTGCACAATGTGCAGCTGTCAAGCTGTGGCATCAAAAGGATATCGAGTGGTGCCTTCAAGGGACAGGAGTCAGTGCTAAAGAATCTCAATCTGCAGGATAATCTGTTGAGCGAGGTGCCAGTGAAAGCACTCAAAGTGCTCGGCAGACTGAATCTGCTCGACTTGTCGCGCAATCAACTCACCCAAATACCCGACGATGCCTTTTCGGGACTCAATAAACTCTCCACACTGAAGCTGAACGATAATAATGTGACGCTTGCTGCGGCCGCATTTCGTGGCTTGGAGCAGAGTCTGAAGAATCTCAATTTGAAGGGGACGAAACAGCGCCGGGTGCCGGAATGCATACGCGGCCTGAAGAGTCTCGCTTTTCTCGATCTCTCACAGAATGGCATCAAGGAGTTGCCCGGTGCGGCCGGCATTCGTGTCTTTGATGGCCTGGACGCCCTGACCGCTTTAAATATGGAAAGGAATCTGATACAGAGCATTGCCGAAACCGCTTTTGCGGGCGTGCGAAAAACATTGAGCTCATTGAGTTTACTTAACAATCTGTTGGCCGAGTTTCCCATTGGCGCTGTGCATTCGCTGAAGGAGCTGCGTGTGCTCGATATTGGTTTCAATTTGCTCACCTCGTTGCCGGAGGCAGCGTTCCGCGGCAATCCGAGCATTACACTGCTCGCCTTGGACGGCAATCCACTCAGCACGGTGCCGGAGGGCGCGTTCACCCATTTGAATGCCACGTTGCGTGGCCTCTCCTTGGGCGGTCGATTCTTGCATTGCGATTGCAAACTGCGCTGGGTCGCTGAATGGATACGCAACGGTGATTTACAGGTGAGTGTGGCGTATATATGTATGTATATGCCACCAGGCATATTATGTTCATCAACATTCTGTTGACATTTGTCAAATTTCGTGATATTTTTTTTTTTTAGGTCACATCACGTGAACGAAATCCTCAGTTTTGTGGCACACCGCCACGTTTCCGGGATCGCGGCTTTTACTCCATACAGCCGGAGGAGTTGAATTGCCCAGAGATTGCCGATGCGGCGCTTCGTGGTCCTGTCGGCCTCGCCGACAATCTTAAGCCCACCTTTCCCTCGTCCCCGGACTCGGTTGAGTTTGAAACTGGCCTAGCGGCAGCATCATCACCTATTGGCAATAGTGTGGCTACAACACCAACAACAACAACAACTTTATCTACAACATCAACGACAACAACAATATCAACACCAACAACAACAACAAGTTCCAGTACAGCAGCCAGCACGGTGAGTTAGCGATTTTTGGTAAAGCAAAATTGATTTTAGGCAAAAAGTTCAATACGAAAAACCAAAAAAGTTTTTTTACAGCCACATTTAAATTGGCAATGACCTCAATTTCGGTTATAAATCATAAATTGAAAGTGTTTTGTAATAGCTTTAAAAATTAAATCGAAAGAATTTTTATTAGAAGGGAAAAACTTCGGATTGATTGAAGCTTCAGAAGCTCTATTATACCGAAAGTAAAAAAAAGCTGAACCAATTTACAAAACCGGTAAGCTATGTACCATAAACCGAGCAATTTAACAGCAAATTTCGAGAATGTCAGCAAAGTGATTTATGCAACATCAACTACATTTCTCTGCTCGTTTCCTAGACTCGTCCGCCCACATCTGCATCTGCAGCAACAACAAAATCCGCCTCATTGCCAACAGCTGCTGTCAATGGCACTGGCAGTGTTCAGGCCACGGCCATTACAACAACAAGTAGCAGCAGCAGTAGTAGCAGCAGCAGTAGCAGCAGCAGCTCCTCATCCACATTGCATACGAGTAGCAAACAGGCGCCTGGCTGGCGACAAGGCGGCGCCAATGCGAATGGCAGTCAACATAAGCCGCAACGACCGCCGCTGGTGCTTGGCTATCCGCCGCAGCGTGGCACACGCATCGATGATGCCAACGAGGTGCAGGTGAAGCATGCGTTCCGTCAGGACAGCGCTGTCATCATACAATGGGATTCGGAGACAGCCAACATATTGGGCTTTCGTGTTGTGTATCGCCTGTTCGGCGAGAAGGCCTTCAAGCAGGGTCCGCCGCTGGAGGCGAGCGAACGCGAGTTCAAGATCAAGAATGTGCCGGCCCAGGAGTGCATCATTGTGTGCGTCATATCGTTGGAGGAGCTGCATGTAACGCCCGAAACGGTGCCGTATCAACAGTGCCGCGAAGTTCGTACCGTTTCGTCGCAAACCTCCAACATGGATAAGATCACAATAGCGGCAAGTGCTGCCATTTGTGGCACCATAATTGTGGCTGTGATTGTTTTTATAGCGGCAAGCAGGCAAGGGTTTTCTGCTTTAAATACTTTATGATATCTCTTTACTTTACTTGAAATTTGATTTTTCTAGGCGCTCGCGCAAACTGCAAAATAACCAGCAAAAGAGCCCATTGCCAATTGGAGGCTTGCCCGTTAATTGTTGTGGTCCAACCGGTTCGCCAGGACCACTTGGCTCCATTGCCACGCTATCGGCATTCAACAATCACAAGGTGAGTTCAACTCTTGCCAATTGGCCATAAAACAAAAACATAGATGTTGGCCGCCTCAGGCTATTGCTAAATTGGCCTGTGTGACTCGGAAACATTTTATATTTATGGCCAAAAAAAGTAAAAATAAAAAAGGAAAACACTTTATTTTTTTTATTTTTTGTCTATTTTATATACTATATCGAAATCGAAACTTTTGCCAGAATTATATTCACAGAAAAAAGTGTTTCGTGTTTTTTATGTTTTGTTTCGTAGGAATGGGATCAAGTATCTGCTTATAGTGGACGCTCGATACCGCGTCCACGCATCTATCCCGTCGAACAGCCCGACGATATGCGCAGCCATTTCTCTGGCATGCCCGGCAAGGTGGGCAAATCAAGGTAAGTTCTAGTTCTAGTTCTAGTAAGGGTATTAAAATAAGTTTAACGCTTCAAATTGAACAAACATCGCAAATCATTGCAAATCGTTGCACAAATGTTGTTTGCGCTTAATACTTCAATTTATTGTTATTGATTTTAATTATTAATTTTCATTTCTCATTATGTTGTTTGTGTTGTATTTATTCATGCACACACACACACAAACACACAAACAAACAAACATACAAACATCCATTATTGGGCGTTAATAGCAGATCCATAGCCGATGGGCAATCACAGCACAGTTTCTCAAATAATTCGCATCGCGGCTATTTGGGCAGCGCATTTCCCACAAATTTGGTCAATTCACGGCCAGAATTGCGGCAATCGCGTCAATCGCTTGCCGCTGCCTCCGAGCGCATGTCGCGCGCCTCCTACGCCGGCTCCATGCATAATGGCAATGTTGGCGGCGGCGGCGGCGGCGGTGGCGGTGGCGTTGGCATTGGCCATGGCGCCATGGGCGTTGGCGGCGGCATGGTCAATGCCGGCAGCTTAATGGGCATGAGCGGTCTGGTTGGGCCCGGTGGCCCATCGAGCATTGCGTCCAGCAATGCAAGACGCTCGCGTCCGCGTTCCAGATCACGCGATCAGCTCAACACAACGCACATACATAACCATCGACCGGGAAGTCGGTAAGTAGAACTTAACAACAACAACATTGAAATACTAACCTCCCTTTCCTAGACTCAACCAATTGTAGCAAACTGAAACACATACACACACACACACATGTTACTTATCACACTTTCAATTTTCTTTTTTCATACTACGTTGAAAGTTTTCTTAAAAACTTAAACAAGTTTTGATTGCCTTTTTATTTGGTGCCATTAAATTTTTATTAACAATTTTGTGGTTTTCTCCCTTCTATTTTTGTTTGTTTATTTTGGTAACTGAGATGCAACATCAAAATTAAATGAAGCGAAGGTGTTTTTTTTTTTTTTGTTTTTTGTTTTTATGTTTACAGGCATGTCATCAGATTGTTATTTTTATTTTACTAATTTTGTTTGGGTTTTTTTTTCCTGTTTTTCTTATAACAAGTTTCAAGTGATTAACAAAAATCTGTTTATAAATATCGCAAGATATATTTATCTAAATTCCAAATGAGTAAAGATTTTATAAATAGAAACTTAATAAGCTTGTTGTGTGTTTTTCTTTTTAACTATGATTAATATAAGTTATTATAGCAGTCAGTTAGCATCTCAATACAGCAAAAATATTATTCATAATTTTTCAAGATTGAATTTATTAGCTAATACTTAAATTTCAAGGGCACAAACTAGCAAAAGTTAATTTAAAATCAAAAAACAAAAAAAATCACTTAAAATATCTAAAAACAAAAAATAACATTATTGCATAATTTTGACATTTTTGGCGCTTTAACTCTTCGATTACTTAATTAAGTAACGCCCCGCTGTTAACAGCTTGCATTATCGGTATTTTTTTTTTTTTCTTTTCATTTTCGAACGCAACAAACTGTTAATTTAATTCACTGGTAGAGCATATTTTTTTTTTTTGGTTGTAGTATTTTATTTTTTTGCGTCTTTTTTGCATTGAATTTCGTATCTATTTTTGTTGCTGTTTTTTGGAGCTCTTTTCAAAAGTCATTAACTTGCTTTTCCCACACCAAATGGCAAATTAGTTAATTGGTTTATTGTAATTGGGTTTTTGTTGTAGATATTCGCAAGCGGGTTCGACGCATACGCTGAACAATTATTGCGATACATCGGATAATTGGACCGATCATGATATGGATATATATATGGCGCGCAATCCAACGACACGCAACGGTTTGGTGCCATTATGAGGGCGGCTTATGTTATCCTGATATTTCAATGTTGTACTAAATTTGGATGGCATTTTCTGACAATATCTGACGCCGGCAGCCATTGCATCGGGTGGCGATGTTCGACGGCGTCAACAACAACAACAACAACAACAGCAACAACTACAACAGCAGCAGCAGCAGCAACAGGAAAGAGCTGCAGCACAACAACAACAGCAACGACATAGAAACAATCAGCAATTACAGCAGCCATATCAACAACAACAACAACAACAGCAGCAGCAACAACATCGTTTACAATACTACAATACATCGGCGACACAACGTTGCACCTCGCCGCCCGATGTTGTGCCGCGTGCCGCAAATTTCCATAATAACAGCAATAACAGCAGCCACGCTCACAGCAACAACCCTAATCAGCAAACACTGCCGTTGCAAGCAACAACAACAGCTGCGGCAGCTGCGGCATCAACGAACGTTGGCATTGTTGTTGAGAATTATTTCAACGAATATGAGCGTCAGGAAATCATTTATCATCCCACTAGCAATGGCAGCATTAGCAGCAGCAACAACAGCGACATGCCAGCAACAACGCGTTCGGGCAGCAGCTGCAGCAGCAGCAGCAATGCTTTTCGTTTACAGTTACCCGCAACAACGATGGCAACGACTAACAACAATATTTTCTATAGACGAAACAATTATTTAATAGATGCAACTAATGCGCATACATTTAGTGATAACTGTAACTGTACTTGTAATTGTAGACTAAGCGAACAGCAGCAGCAGCAGCCGCAACAGCAGCAACAGAAAGCTAAAGCAACACCAACAACAGCAACAACAACAACTGACAGCAGCCGCTTTGACACACAAACAGAAGAAGCATCATCCTTGGCGCCAAGCACCTCAGTGTCAAGCATTGAACAAGTGCAGCCAGCTAAGTATGTGCATGAGACAGCAACAAATGCAACAGAAACAACAGCAACAACAGCAACAACAAAAGAAGCAGCAGCAGCAGCTGTGGCCTTGTCTGCGTTGAACTTGACATTGGCTGACATTGACACGGACTTGGACATGGACATGGATAAGCTTTGAGTGCAATATACAGTTGTTGTTGTTGTTTTCGTTAACAATATTGTTGCTGTTGCTGCTGATGTTGCATACAATCTAATAATAATGCAACAAATCGAAACAAATAAATTCAAGTTAGCTAACTATTTTTGTATGCTGTTTAAAAGTAAAAAGAAAGTGCAATGAATACATATTATACACATTATAATATTATTTGTCTGTACATACATATATAAACTGTATCTGTTATCGATAATCGGCAATCTGTTGAAAACGCTTTTTATTTTTGGTTCTTTGTCGTTGAACGCGTAGTTTTTTTTTGTTTGGTATAGCACAAAAGAACTAAAAAAATAAGTCAATATATTATAAAACAAAAAAAATATTTAAAAAAAAAAAATTTACTAATCTATACCAACACATATATACACAAATACTTAATAGCTACTAAACAATTAACTATAAAAAGAAAAACGTTATTTAATGTAGAATAATTAAAAAAAAGAAATAAACTATTTTTGAACTACAGCTACGACAAGCATAGAAAATTGAAGAAAAACAAACAAAATTGTACATAAACAATTTTAAAATTATTTTAGCATTATTAAATATTTTTTATAATTTTAATTATCAAAAATTATTTATAATTTTTTCTATGCTTGTCGTACAGAAAGAAAAAAACATTCCATTGGCTCTTAGATTTGAGCATTTTACTGCCTTGAATATTACAAATGATTTTTTCTAGAAATTCTAATTTTAAATATTTTTATATAGAGCTTTAAAATTGATTTCTTGTATAAAAAAGCTTCAGTCGAAACGTTTGTGTGCTAAGTTTGTGTAACGATTAATTGTTTAATTTTTATTTTTAAGCATAATTTTATAGTGAGATTTTAATAAAATAAAATAAAACTTATTTTGAATTTATTTATTATTTTTGTGTGGACCTTTGGTTTGTTTTTGTTTGTTTATATTTTTATGTTAAAAGTTGATTCATCAATTTTATTTTATCATTTGAAGAAGCTTACTGTAAATCTATGTACATAAATTAATAGCGTTAAGCTTTCAAGTTGAGTTTGAAGCATTTTGAACGTTGCGATTTGCGTTTGCGGCAAATCCGAAGGAGAACACAGTTGACAGTTAACAATATTTAGTGCCGATTGGGCAGGATGATGGCTTTAACAAATTGCCGAACCCAAACAACGCCCAAATCTGGCACTAGATAATTTAGTGATGTAAGTTAAATATCTATTAGAAATCGATTTAAGACAACGCTTTGAGCATTAGACAAGTAAACACACACAATTTAGATGGAAAACGGGAGCAATTATTTAGAACAACAACAATAAAATTATAATATACACTAACTAAATATTAAAAACAAATTGTAGGCAATAAATTTTGAGAAGAAGAAGAAAACACCCAACAATTTTAGGCTTAATTGTAAAATTTAGAGCATATGCAAATGTTTCACTTGTGAAGTAAGCAAATAAGTTAAGAACTTCTAAAAATATATCGATAACATAATAATCAACTGCGTTATCGTTTATAGCTAGATCTAAGAAATTTAAAATCAAACTTAATACTAAGCTTAATTACAATGAATTAAATTAAATAAACTGCCTTAGCACCAGCGAACAAGAAAATACTAGTTTGAAGTACGATTAATAAAAGAGAAGAGCACTTGCTTAGTTATTAGTTAAGCAGCACTTTAGAGCAAGGAGATGAGCAAACTGTCCTTACTTACACAAATACTGCCAAACAAGAAGAACAACTTCCAATAATACAAAATAATGTGACACAAAGCCAGTTTATTAACAAACTCAAATATAATTATTTCTTTCCAATTCTTTGCTTGAATGTCACGTTGAATAAACAGTCAAAAAAGCTCATCTCTTATTAACCAAACCACTGAAGAAATCACAAAAAAAAAAACCAAGAAAACACCACCCAATTTTTAGATTTTAGTGCGGATTGAAGTTACTCACTTACCATAAATGTGCGTTAAATTGTTAATGTATTAACTAAAGTGTTAACTATGCGGCTTCAAAAGAACAACAAAAAAAAAAAAACAAAAACCGAATAAAAATATATGTTAGTAAATGTTCAGTAGAAACCAATTTTGAGACAAGTTTCGTTTGTTTTATTGAAACAAAAACAAAATGCAAAACACGTTTTTATTTTCATTTAAATACGCATCGAGTTCCAAATAAAGCATATTTTTGTTAAGCTTGTTTTGCGTTTTACTAATGGGCTCTACTCACCCTGGCACCGATAACGAATTGTCCCATAAGAGACGCAGTTGACGTGTAAAGACCGCCCACAGCTGTGCCATGCCCTCCAAACTGCCCAGATGGGCGTGGCAAGTGGCCAATAAAGAGCTGAGACGACAAACCAATGAGTCAGCAGCAGCACTTTTAATGCGCATCGGATCGAACTGTAATAGAAAAAGTCTTTGTATAAAAAACATATATTAAATAAATGCTAGGGTCAATAGTTCTACCTTATCCTTGGAACTTTGCTTTGTATATGGAAATAATGCCAGATCTGGATGCATATCGGGAAACAGATAGGCGAGCAGCTCAGCCAGTTCACGTTCCATCATGGGGCCGGGCAATCGCTTGGTGAGACTCGATTGTGATAGAAAATCATAGTTGCGATCCTTTTTAGCTGTCAACTTGTGCTCGGTAAGCTTGTCCAAGGGATTTGTGCGCTCAGCGCCGCTGCTGGTGCCCGAGAAATTGCGACCCACATAGGAGTCGAGAGTACGTTGCACTTTTCCAACTGCCTGATAATCGCGCAGGCAGAGTGAAAGATAGGAGAAGGCTTCCACAGATAAGTAGATTTTGCCTAGCGGTGCTTTGGCAGGCACAAATTCAGTGCGCTGTTCATTGTCCAAGACCACACTCTCCGAGAGCTCGGGCCAGGTGTAGACCAAATAGCTTTCCGTACAGGATTCGGGTGCATAGCCATGAGGCAAGGCATAGAATTGCTGCACATCAAGATGCTCTACATCGCCATCGATGGCAATATCCTCGGATATGGGTCCTTGAGAGAAGGGCACATATAGTGGCATTCGAATGCGCACAGCATCTAAGGAGTATGTGGTCCTCACTGAGACTCTCGCCTCCTGCGCATACGATGCTGGTAGTTTGTCATGAAAGAGCGTCAGCAAACCCATCAAATATCGACACTCTGGTGGTGCCTGTTCCAGTCCAATAAGCCGAAAGTTGGTACGCAATGCGGGAGCTAAAGCTACACCAATGTAAAAGTTCCATTTGGGATCATAGATCTGCACAAAAATTGGCACTACGCTGTTTACCTCAGCCGCAACAACGGCGGCGGCACTCAAAAAGAAATTAAACTCCGATGTGGATTTCATGTAGTTGCTGGCCGCATTTACCGGATGCAACACTACAAATCGACGCAGACCGTATATTCTTGCTAGCGTATGCAGCTCACTGGAGTTCCTCATTGGTGGGCCAAAGCTATTCCAACTGCACATCAAATCGTGATGGCAATTTGTACGTTGCAGGCAACTACTGACTGCATCTTCTGCTGCTGGTGTTTTCCTTTCAGGCATTTGCGCTTCATAGTAATCCACGGCAATACCGTTGCGCAGCATATTCAATGTTTCGGACTTTATATACCATTTGCATTTGTAGAGCTCCTCGGGCTGCAGTGGGACGCCAACATCGACGGCCACCTCCCATTTTTGCAGCAATTCACCGAGCTGTGCGTTAAATACCTCCCAATCCGAGTCAGCGCTGAAGTTTTCACGATAGAAATCATTATCATCAATTTCTTCGGCCATTCTTATATGTCAATTTAAGCGTATCAACAAACCAAAAGGCAAACAACACAATAATATACAACTTAATGCTGCCAGCTGTATTGGCAGAGGTGCCACTTCGCGGCAATACATTTTGTGACTAGAGATGGACTCAATGGCAAACCAAGCTAAATAAATTAATATCAAGTTTTCAAACCATTGCATGTGACATTTAACCAACAGTTTCGTATTTAAAAATTTTGTACATAATTTAATTTAATTATGGAATGTATTATGCTCTTATCTTTTAGCGCAGCGCATTTTTGAGCAAACAGGATGGTATGCATTTACGAGCTAGTGTTGCCAGACTGCTGAATACCATTTTTACTTCCAATCCAAAACGCATCTTATCGTTTTCCGTCTATCGCTGGGAAAAGAACAATTGAACAGGAAGCGCATCATGGATCTCTCGCATCGTATGTAAACAATCTAATTTTATTATTTTTTTACTCAAAGTAAATATTTATTACATGCACACCGCAATTTGCCGTATAGTCAAGCGCTTTTGTTGGGCACCAGAGCCAACAGAACTCTTTCTGGACCTGTGGCAGACGTACATTGATGACTTGCGCAGCCCTCGATTAAACACGCTCATTTTTAAGGAAATGTCCGAGCAAATGTACATGTTTGATGTAACCCCGACCGAAATTAAGGCCAAAGTGCACAACATGACCAAGAAATACAGGTATGTACAAGTGTTTGCTGGTTTATTAGTTAAATAAATACAATTAATGTATCATATTCTTAAACATTTCAGAATTGAATTGAACAAATCTAAAGATGATCGACCTTCTCAATGGGAGCATTTTGAAAGAGTGCAAAACATATTAAGTGAATCGAAGCTAATTAAAGGAGGCCTCGTCATGGCTAACAGTTTAGGTAATAACTTAAAACATCTCATGTATAAATATGCAGCTAACATATTGTGTATTTTTTCTAGATTTTACGCCATTTGAAGATTCTGATGACTTCGATTCAGACACCTCAATTCATACCAAAGACACTACATTCACAGATAAACAAAGTCAAGAACCCTCTTCAGTCGAAGACAAACGCCAAAGAAGCCCAGAAGAAAATTCTGCTTCTGTCCAAAATCTTGAAACTAAAGCAAAACGAGTTCGACAAATCAGCCCTGTTTCTGTACAAAACCATTATTCAGCGATACAAACAACACGAAGCCCAAAAGAAAGCCCAGGTTCTATCCAAAGTAAAAACCTTCGAATGAAAGCAAAACAAGATCGGCAAATAAGTCCTGTTTCTGTACAAAACCAATATTCAGCGATACAAACAACACGAAGCCCAAAAGAAAGCCAAGGTTCTATCCAAAGTAAAAACCTTCCAATGAAAGCAAAACGAGTTCGACAAATAAGCATTGCTTCTGTACAAAACGAATATTCACCGAATCAAGCATCAAGAAGCTCAGCAAAAGGATCTGCTTCCGTTCGAAGCGACTCGGCGTACTCGGTTAATACTTACAGGCCAGCATCGATGGATACGGAAAGAGCTGACAAATTATTGGCCATAGAGGAGAAAAAATTAGCTATACAAAAAGAAAAACTGAGAGCTTTAAAGAACATTGCAGATGAGCTGTCATCTGTTCACAGGGATTTTCTCAAAGTTTTCAAACACAACTATAAGAATAACAGTTAGCACACTTCGAATGTTCGAATTAATGTAGTTTTTAAGTATTATGTTTTCAAGTGGACAAAATGTATAAATGCAATTTAATTAAGTTAAATACGCTAAAACGAAAGAACCATTAAATACTCGAGGTATTTAATTAAACCTATGAATTTTGTGTTGCCATAAAAAATGTCTGTATCTTTTATACTTCACGGAAACGTTGCAGTCGGACACAGAAGACTGCGGTAAACTAAATACCTTGTATGTATGTATGTTTTTATGTATGCATATTTGGTTTTACATATGGCTATTTCTATTCTATTCTTTGCTTGCAGTCAGATAACAGCACCAATTTAGTGATAGACGCTTGTGACGCTCTTCTTACCTTCCGTATGTTAATAAAATACTGCCTGCATTGAACACAACTTTAGCAGTATTTTGTTTTCGATTTCGTCCGAGTTTGCCAAAATACAGCTGTTTTTAAATTTAAAGTACCAAGCGAACAGAATCAGCAGCAAGCATTTAATAAAATTAACATCACTGCATACTTTTGTGCTGACCTTTTAAATCAACTTTAATAATTGCACAGCATACTTTTACTTACATAAAACAAAACCTTGCACACAACAGAAAGAAAAACTAAGTTAATTTATTTATGAAATCAGGATCGCAGTTTCGCCGAGGCACCACTTTCCAGTTCGGATGCAGTGCATCATTACGCCTCTGGCGGGGAGTGCATCTCCATTCTGCACTTAAGCTAATTTCCTTAAAAGAACATCGGTTTTTTGTCCATAGCTCAGTCATATCGTTAAAGACATAGAAAGGATTCAAAGCATAACTTTACTCCGGCAAAACATTTTTAAAAAAAATTATGCACAGCATACTTTTACAGCTAAGCGCCAATTAAAATATCGTTGCTTACTTTTAGTCTGCGCATGAGAATTCTACTTTTTAGCGCTGGAGTAAAATATGCAACTCTTTATTTTTGTTCTGAAAATCATCCACTTGCTGCTGATTTCTGTTCGCCTGGTACTTCAGCCAGAATTTCTACTGGTTTTAGCCCATTTTACCTCGCCCAAGCACACACACATACATGCAAACATACATACATGCAAGCACACACACAAACATGCAAACATACATACATGCAAGCACACAAACATACATACATACAAAGAGAAGAAGAGGACATTATGCTTCGCTCCGGAATGAGTTTAAAGCTGAGCTCGCATCAAAGTCAGGCTCAATAATATTGGAGTGCATTTTGCTTTGAGCGGCAATTAAAATTTAACTCAAATTGCTGCAGCATTCATCTGCTGATTTCTGTTCGCCTGGTACTTCAGCCAGAACTTCTACTGGTTTTAGCCCATTTTACCTCGCCCAAGCACACACACATACATACAAACATACAAACAGACAAGCACACAAACATACATACAAACATACATACATACAAAGAGAAGAAGAGGACATTATGCTTCGCTCCGGAATGAGTTTAAAGCTGAGCTCGCATCAAAGTCAGGCTCAATAATATTGGAGTGCATTTTGCTTTGAGCGGCAATTAAAATTTAACTCAAATTGCTGCAGCATTCATCTGCTGATTCTGTTTGCCTGGTACTTCAGCAAGAATTTCTACTGGTTTTAGCCCATTTTACCTCGCCCACGCATACACACATACATACAAACATACATACAGACAAGCACACATACATACATACATACATACATACAAACAGAAGAAAATACAAAAATACAAACATGCAAACAGAAAGAACATGTTTTGGGGGTGCGCATTTTTATTTTTTCATTTTCGTTTTTATTTACAATCTATCTTATAGATAATAAGTAAATTTTATAAGGAAACATTTACATTTTGTTTGTACGGATTCAACGCTTCATCTAATAAAATAACAAATACAAACATTTACAGGGGAATTTTCATTTATGGGGGAATATTTAGGATCTTAAGAATATGCTTATGAAGTTATATTACATGTGCTGTCTTTATGTTACCATGCTTATGGCGGCCTAAAAGGCAGGTCCAAAGGGTGGTGCCTCTTGAGCCGGCGACGCTGGGTGCTGTTATCTAGCTGGTTAATAGCTAGGTGATTGCAGTGAGACTCGAGTCTGTCTATGTATCTTTGGCTGTAACGGCTTACCTCTTCGGAGACAGTGGGAACTCCAAGGTCCCTACGGATAACCAGATTTTAAACATAGAATGGTGCGTTAACCAGTCTACGAAGAGCTATGTATAACTTACCAATAACACTTTAATCCTTGAATGCAGTTCGATAGATTTAGTCCTAGCGATGCCAATGCTCGCTCAATGTCCTTTGAAAATCAGCAAGGATTTTGAAGTTAGAGCTAATTTCCTTAAAATAACATCCGTTTGTCCATATCTCAGTCATATCCTTAAGGATATCGAAAGGACATATATTTATGAGCTCACTGAAAAGAGGTCTAACAATCAGCATTCAAGGATTTTGGAAATTCTACAAAAATATTTTGAATAAAATTTATCAAGGGGGAAGGTCAGAAATTTTATTAAAAATCACAAAATCCTTAATAACTCGTCCGTTTTAAGGACTAGCTGGTTGTCCTTTGGTCAAAAAATAGTCCTTGGCCTGCTTATTCATATAAGCTAATAAAAATGATGAAAGTCCTTTAAACAGCTGAATTATAAGGACTTTTCTTAAAACAGAAAATAACGTTTTTCTCGGCCGTACCCTTGCAGATCCTTTCGAAACCTATATCAAAAAATTTTAATTTTTTGGAGCTATCAACTGCCCAAAGGACATCAAAATCGTCCTTGCAGTTATCGAGAAAACAAGGATTTTGTGATTTTAAATTAAATTCTTTTGGCTTTTGATGAAATTTTTTAAGTGTTTGGGTTCTTAGAGTACCCCATAAACCTTGAATGCAGTTCGATGCAGCTGATGCTAGCGATGACAATGCGCCATGTCCTTTGAAAATTTGTAAGGATGCGACTTAGTTAGAGCTAGTTTTGTAAATGCACTTATCCCAATTTAAATTCAATCCTAAAAGTATGCTATAATATTTTTAATTTTTAACATCTAAAAAATAACATTTTGCGATTGTTGCAGTTTATGGCTACATATTGGCAACGCTTAAAACAAACGGGATTTGCTCAGACTCGCTGGAAGCGATAAATTTCCATCAGATTTTTGTGTAGCTTAAGATTTTGTGAAAGTGGTTATCAAATTTAACAATATTTTGTTAGCATATAGGGTGTAGGACTTTTTATGCTTTTGCAAATTGCACAGGTTAGTTAAATATAAGATACAACTACAACTTTATCTCTTGCTGTTCGGGTTTGGTATTTTTTTTTGTTTGGTTGTTTTTATTAATTTACATCAATCCATTCACTATATGCTGTCGCGCGGGAGCTTTGCTTAAAACATAAACAACATACTACACGGCTTTAACCAACGATTAGGGTGCCCTCGTCGGGGAATTCATGGGTGGGCACTTCCAAATTTAATGGTGCCGGTCCTTTGCGGATGCGTCCAGAGGCGTCGTAATGAGAGCCGTGGCATGGACAATAATAGCCTCCAAAATCACCAGAATTCGCAATTGGCACACAACCCAAATGCGTGCAGACGCCAATAACAACTAGCCACTCGGGCTTAAGAACGCGTTGCTGCAGGAAAACACAAATATGGAACATAAAAATGGTTAAAATATGAACAAATTATTTGTACGCACCTCGTCGGTTTCGGGATCACGCAGCGCAGATGTGGGCACGCCCCTCTCCGTTTCAATTTCGGAGGGTGTACGATGGCGAATGAAGAGCGGCTTGCCACGCCATTTGAACGTCACCGATTTGCCTTCGGGTATGTCGGCAAGCTTGATTTCAATTTTGGCCATGGCCAGCACATCGGCTGAGGCGCTCATCGAGCCGAGAAAGGTGTTGATTAGACCCTTGGCAGCGTACACACCGCCAACGGCACCGGCACCCACCAGCATATAGGAGAATGACTTCCTCTCCTCGGCAGACTCGTTGCGGCGACGCACATCCTTTACTGATTCACGGCGATAGGGCGTAAAATCGGGCACCTGCAGATCGCTGTGGGCCTGGCGCGTGGCTATAAATGAATGAACAAACGTTAGTTATGCTTTCAAAGGGTGCGATAAATGAAATAAAATAACATCCTGATTTGAATAGACTTGAGCCGTGCAAGCCACGCAATGTTTGCCTCACACACTCATTCGCCAATCAGCTGTTTGCGCTTGGCCATGGGACGAGGTTATGTAGAAATTACGTAAGGAAATTCGCAACTTTCGACATTTGAAGATCCCAAACATTAAAAAACAAATGTAATTATTGCACGTACACACTGCACTATACACAAATCATATCCATTTGGCTGGAATTATGTAATTATTGGTGAAGATGGTGTCTTGTTGATGCTTACCAACGGCATTGACGGCAACTCCACTTGCTCTCAGGCTGGTGGTCAGCGCCTGTGTGCTGGCACGCACAAAGGCACAGGACACGGCTTTCATCATTTTGTTAGCTTGACTTTTAAGTTTCTATTTGTTTTTGTATCGAGAATCTCGTTGAAGAGACAGCCGTCGTCCGTCGTCTATTGCTATTGAAAACCAGAGTGACCGCGCAGCCCAATCGTCAAAATACCAAACAATTTTACTCACATTTTCATATTGTGAACAGGCTTTCATTAGCATTAAGTAAATACTTTTGCAAGGCTATGCGATTCCACTTGTTATGAAGTTATATTATAAATCTTAAATTTTGTACAAATTAATATTTGAATATATTGTCAAAACGAAAACAGACGCAAACTGAGTAACGTAACGCACCTATGCTTACGTGGGTACGCTATGTTGGCTGCACGCAAATTTTAGCTCACTTGAAGTTGGCTGCGCGTAAAATTTAATATGCGCGCAGCATTTGAATTTACTTTGAACATAACTTTCGTTATGATACGAATAAATTTCTTTAATAAAAGTCTTTAGGATTGAAAAAGCCTTTGTGCCCTCATTTACATTAACTACTGCTCTTATTGATTATGAACATAGAATCAATTCTACATGCAAACAATCCCTTATTTATTTGATTTTCAGGCAGCTTCCACTTTAATGAGACTGCATGCCAATTTTCCAGCTAATCCCCACCCGCTGAGCGGCTTGAGTGGCAGGCAGTAAGGTAAGCAATCAACCCCTTTAATGAAAACTTTTCCCTTTCAAATTAGTTACTGCAACAATTTAGCTTTCGCCAAAATAACAGTGAAAAGGGTTTTCATGGAAAACCGGTTGTGCACCACCAAAAATCCAGCACCACCATTACAACTTTAATTGACTGTTGGCACAGCTTTTCCGATTGCATTTTCCACAGCCTGCTGTGCCACATGATGCCATTGATAAGAATCCCTTGTTACAAAGGATTTCAAAATCCTCCTGCCTTTTAATTATTAAGAGCTTTGTTCAACCGTGCCAAATAATTTCTAAGAACCTTTTTTTTGGCCTTTTCGCTGACCTCATCTTGTTCAAGACCAAAAACAATAAACAATAAACGCACAAAATGCCAATAAAAAATTGCATAAAAATGCGAAACTTGACACAACAAATAAATAACACACATTTTTTATGCGCATAAAAGTAGGCAAAGGCCAAAAACAACAACAACAACAACAACAAAATTCGCCAAACTTTAAAACCAATCCGCAAGCGAAATAAAAAAAAGAAGCAGCACTAAAAAAAAAGAGAAATAGAAAGAATATAAAGCAGTAAAAAAGAAAGAAAAAAACCCACAGCCGGCAAAAATAATTCCTTTGGCGCCAGGCCTGTGATTATCGAAAGTAGTTCTTTTTGATGTCGAAAGTTTTTGGCCTCCACGGCTGCCGCCAGCGCACTGCCACCCCACTGTTAACCATCAGCTCCTCTCACCACCCGTCGCTAGGTGGCGTAGCAGAACTGAAAGTGAAAGGAGAATTGCTCCTGCTCCTGCTCCTGCCGCTGCTGCTGCTGCTAGCGGCTTTCTGTGCACATAACGTCGCCTCTATGTACTTTCAACGACACTTACACACACACACACACATACGCTCACGCAGTATACAGTTTCTAACATTCACATAGAGAGGCGCACAAAATGTGCGTGAATTCTTGGGAAAAACAACAAAAATCCCTCAGCAAACCCAATACAAGTTGTAACGTACCGAAAATGCTCTTCTAAAAGTAAAACTATTTACTAACGATTTTTGTAATTGCGGGTTTCATGCAAATAATCGAAAATAAAAAAAGCATAAAAAAGGGTAATCTCATGTAAAAATTACCAAACCAGTTGATCATATTCGCAATACCCAAAAATAAAACTAAAACTAAAAAGGTGATTTTTTAAACTTGTAATCTTACAAAAAATAGTTTTAATTTTAAAAACCCGTTTTGTAATAAAAAATTATAGCAAAAATAAATTTTAAATTAATCTCAATAGCTGGCCAACGCAAAAAAAATAATTTAAAATATTTAACGAACATTTTTAATTTACATAAAAAGTATTAGTTGGTGTGCCGTTAATATTTTTCATGTCAGTTGCCAAACTTCTTTAAAAAGTTGTATGTACTCTTTTTGGTGAGTGTATTGGCAACAGCCTTGGTTAAAACTATGCCGCGTAGGCGACGCAGCAGCAGCAGCAGCAGCAGCCCTAAAAACAGAATTCAGGCTCCCCCATTTCAACCAAAAACATCCCATAGCACAACTCCCTCCTAACACCCACCCCCCGCCCCTAACTCCCCCCTTCTATTATGGTTAAGTGTGTTACACTTTTCAGCAACTCTTGAATTGGGCAATGGCGCCAACTACAACAAATGCAACAACAACAACAACGGCAACTTGCTTTTGCTATCTATTTTTCAAGCCCCCTCCCCACCCCCATTAAATGCCGAGGGCTGCTTATAGCTCCACTTTAGTGTGTGTGGCGTGTGCAGTGTTGCGTCTGTGGCAACACCAACACACAACTACAACAACAATGACACTACGATGACAACAACAATGTTGACAACAGCAGCAAAATTGCCTGCTCCATCCGCTTATCGCAACATCAGCCAAGCATAAAGCACACCCAAACCCCCCCGAAAACCACCCACTCGCACCATCAACCACCACCCTATAACAACAACAAAAACAACAACAAAAACAACAAATGACGCCCGCTTGCCCGCCCTTTTTGCCTTGAACGAAAGTTGAAAGTGGAAAATTGTGCGTGGCAGGCAAAAGTTTCAAAACTGAGCCTGAGCTGAGTTGAGTTGAATTGAGCCTGAGCTGAGCTGAGCTGAGTGACGGCCACCTAAAGCTGACTGACTGACTGACTGACAGACAGTTGAGGCTGATGCCGATGCCACGAACAACCAACACAACCCCTTCATCACCAAGGACTCCCTCTCTCTCTCTCTCTCTCTCTCTCTCTCTCTCTCTACTTTGCCATTGCAAAACCCATTTACTCCTTGGTCGGCTTCTCTGCAAAATTAAATGAATAAGCAGCTTCGCTCTGTGCATTGGTTGGGGTGTGGCAAGGGGTTGGTAGGTGGCTTGTGGCATGTGCAGCTTTTTAAAAATGGTTGCGCGGTCTGGAGTCCCTGGAGCCGACACCGCCAAAATGTAGCACAGCTGCTAGTCATTTTTTGTTGTTGCTGTCTTCTCTTTTCGGTTCTCGGTTTGCATTTAAAGGCAAAGGCAACATTTCAGTTTAAGGGTCTTAAGGTCTCTTTGTTGGCTATGTATGTGTGTTGACTTAGTGCTTAATGGACAAATGGGCGAAGAAAAATAATATTTATATTGCTTGCTCAATAAATTTTTATTTATGCTAATCAAAGAATTGTCAAAACTTGAAAGAAACTACAGCTCATCGGCAATTTTGCACTTCCCTTTGTCTGCCTCAAGCGGAGGCGTCACATAGTCTTTTCCGTTCCAGGCTAGAACAGTGTTAAGAGGTGGTTTGCGATTACAATCAATGTGCATCTTATGGCCACGATGGTTCACAATTTCGTTAAGGAACTTCACCAAATTGTCCAGAGCAAAGGTGCTCTTGAATAAAGAGAATTGCATGCGATCGCAGCTGACAGCCACAACGGTGGGACTACCGGACTTTCTCACTTGCATAGCCTGTTCAATGATTGGCTGTTCGCCAAAGACGTTCCACAAAAAGCCAAAGGACTCTAGCTCAAACTTGTGCATCAACTTGTGTAGAATGTGCAACATATTGTTGCGACACTGGGCATTGCAAATTTTGAGCGAAGGCAGCACCGAGATTATGCACCAAGTTTTCTTGTCGCAGGCATTGGACAAAGTTTCATCGTCGATTAGTTGCAACAATTGTGGCGACTTCAATTGATCCATTGCCCAACTGATAAGGCTCGCTGCCTCTGGCTTGCCAGCATAATCTTTAGCTTCGCTAGCCAGCTTCGAGTTGGCCGGAAAGTATTTGATCTTGGCCACATCCTTGGGACAATTGTCCAGCTTGTATTCAATAGCTTTGGTTTTGTATTTACTTATGTCGATGGCACCCAGTTTGATGTCCTTGCCTTTAAGTTCATTGGCTGCTTTGGCAAATTCTTTGGAAGAACTCTTCGTCTCACAGCCATAGAACTCGACCAGCCAAATCTCATCGGAATTGAACACCATCTTATCGAAATCATCTGCCTTCAATTCAATAACTTCACTCTTCACGGCCTCTTCCTCTTCACTGGAGGCTTCCTCGTCGTCGTCGTAGTCCTCGCCATGTAATACCAAATGAATTTTCCTTTCGATCTCCTCCACAGCCGCCTTAGCTATTTCGGCAGCACGTCTCGACTCGAGGAAATCGGTCGGTTGGGATTTATTGACGCCAAATATTTTAATCATGGGATAGCCGTTGATATTGAATTTGCTGCATAGCTCATAGTTGGCCTCGCTTTCGACTGCGCCCACTTTAACGACGCCCTTCAGTGCCTTGGCCAGCTGCTTGTATTCGGGCACCATGCCGTGACAATAGCTGCACCATGTTGCATAGAACTTAACAATCCAAATCGCATCGTCTTGCAGCACTTCTTGCTCAAAATTGTGCACTGTTAGCTCCACAACGTGATCTTTGGCTCCGTAAAAGCCAGTGTGACCATATGTGAACATTGCCAGCATCAAAATGCTGCCCAAAAGAATAAAAACCGTAACTATTTTATAGCCAGTCATCTCGTCCTCTTGCTGATTGTTCATTCACAGACACACAAAAGAAATGTAAACAAAATTTTTTTGCAGGAACTAAATGTAAAATATTTCGATTTGATTGCTCAGAAGAAATAAAAACTTTTTTTAAATTTTTATTTGTACATCAAGGGTACATCGAGTGAATATGAAATGTGAGCTTTACATTTGCTTATCCTTGTGTTTGCTTCGATTTGAAGTTTTTGAAAAATAAATGTAGTCAAAATTATATTCAAAGAAAAACATTTCTTATCGATTTCAAATAATATCAGATGGTTTTCTTATCGAATCTATCATTCAATTAATCGATTTATTAAAACATCCAATTTATTTTCACTTATGTTTGCACCCGCACCCGCCTTTCCTTCAGTCCCCTTCACTATCGTTGAAAACTTCTGTTGACATTTTTCAATTTGCGGCAACTTTGAAAGTTTTTCTTTAAGTTGCTTTCCTTTGATAAAGCAGCACAAAAAGCTAAGCAAGAAAACAACTCACAAAAGGCATATACCATAGAAAACGCGTCAATGAAACCTGCCCTAAATTCGCACAAGCGGCTTAAAACAACAACAACAACAACAAACGCGCAAGTTGCGAAAAAATAAAAAAAAAAAAACATCGAACCACAAAGCAAAACAACAACTCAGCGGCTAAGCCAGAATATAAAAAGAAGAAGAATGTGGAGAAAATCAAAAGAAGAAGAAGAAGAAGAGGAGGAAAAAGAAAACGTCGACGCTGCGTTTTCATTGTGAATCCTTGTTGCGTTTTGCTCGCGTACGCAGGACGCCAAAGGAGGCGCAGCACGCATAAATCTAATGCCAAATTACATTATTTTGTCATTTGGCAGGGTATGGAGCGGAGAGGTGGAGTTGCTGCAGTGTGTGTCCTGGCCACAGGGCATAAAACATTGTCAAAAATAAACTTGCGCCTTATACAAAAAAAAAAAAAAAAAAAACAAGAACAAATGCAGAAAGCTCTTGGGGTAAAAGTTTTGTTTGCCTGCCAGCAACAAAAAGAAACGAAACGAAACCAAACGAAACGAAACGAAAAGTACATTATATGCAAGCATGCAAAGGATGGCAATGAGAGGGGGGGATAGAGGAAGATTAACAGTATGTGTGTGTGTGTAGAGAGAGAGGTTGGGGCATTTTTGTGGCATTGGGTCTGGGGTTGTTTGTCAAGTTCGCGGCCAGCCGAAAGTGAAAGTAAATGCAAGCCAAGCCAAACCAAGCACAAAACGAAGCTCAAGCGTCGCAGTCGCCGCTGTTGGCGTCGTGCGTTTACCAAATATCCTTCGGCACGTTGCTTGGCCAAGGACATTGCGGCCATTAAAAATGCCTGGCATTCAAGCTGCTTAGTATATGCCAGCCAGTTTTCTTGAGACGCGACTTGCAGCACACAATGAATTCTCTCAAGCTAAAGCGCACTCGCTCTCTCTCTCTCTCTCTCTCTGTGTCGCTCCCTTTCTCTCAGTCTCGCATTGGTTGCGCTCTTTGCGTTGCGTTGCGCTCTTTGCGTTTGCGCTGTGATTGCAAACTTTCACTTTCTTTGCCATGCCCTTTGCCTTCAAAGCATTTCACTTTCGTTTTTCAAACCCTGAAAAAGTTCGACGACGTCGCCCTTTTCTCTCTCTCTCTCTCTCACTATCTCACTCTGTCGCACGCACTGCGACTTCCTGTCTGTGTGTGTGAGCTTCCGGTTTTGTTTTTGTACAACTGATAAGGCGTCAGGCAGGCGTCGTTGGCCCCAAAAAGTATGCTATGTGTTTTTTCGGTGTGTGTGTGTGTGTGTGTGTGATTTGGGAAGACGACCAGCAGGCGCCCTTTATTATTGTTGTTGTTGTTGTTGTTGTTGTTGCTGTTGCTGTTGCGTTGCAAGGATCAAGGACGTTCAAGTTAACTGAAATGGGCTGACTGCCTCGGCAAACTCGGTAAAACGACAACGACGACGACGATGACGACGACGATGGCTTAAAAGAAATGCAGGGCGTACATTTTCATTTACTTTCCTCTGCTTCTTCTTTTTGGTTTTTGTGTTTTTTGTGTTTTTGGGTGGTGGCTTGACTTTGACATGGGTTTGGTGGTTGGCGGAGGGGGATGGGGTTTGGCGTTGTTGGGTGGCTGCAGCTGCCTTCACACAGTACATAACAGATGTGCGTGTGCGCCTATGTAGGTGTGTGTGTGTGTGTGTGTGTGTATACAATCGGAAGCTTAATGGTTTGGGGGTAAAGAGCTCTGCTGCGGCTGCTGCTGCAGTCCTTTATTGAGCCCAAAACCACCCAGAAACCACTTTGGCTTCAACGACAGAAGCCAGCCAAAGTAAGCAAAGCACTGTAAGAAATACTAGTTAAACTTAAGTTCCAAAAAAAAAGAAGAAAATTCTAAAGAAAAAGAGAGAGAATTTTACCGAGAATAAGAAATAATTCAAAATAAATATTTTATTTTGTTAAATTACATTCAAAATTTTTGTCAGTGTAGTGCGCATAAAGTAACGACCGCTCGCTGCGTTTGTAATTTTGGCGCTTTTTGTGCGTGTGCAGCGAGCGATGGAGCAAAAGAGGAGTAGTAGCGGGGGACACGAGAGAAAGACGGATAAAAGGGGGAAAACGCTTGGGAGCGGCACATTTGGAGTGACGTTGATTGCTGTTGTTGTTGTTGCGTGGAAGAGGGGGGGGGGGAGGCATGCGTATGTATATATATGTATATATAGTAGGCTTGGGTATATAGTAGCTTGGGCTTTGTTGCTGCTTTTGCTAAATTGCGTAGTTTTTGGGCAGTGCACAAGGCACAACAATTTCATTGCCTTTTGGCATTTTGCTGCCGCTTCCTATTCACTTCACTTTTTTTTCCCCATTTTTTTTTTCTTCCTACGGGTTTTACTTATGTGGGTCGCATCGGGTTTCGGGCTTTCTTATCCAAATGCGGTGCATAGCAATGTCAATGGATGCCTTTTTTATGTGTATGTGTGTGTGTTTGTGTGTATATCTGTGTGTGCTTTCGTTTAAAGTTAAGCAAAATGGTTGACTTCTGGTTGGCATTTTGCCGGGTTTTTGGGGTTTTGAATGCTTTCGGTTTGCCTTATTAAGTGCGTGCCAAATGCTTGATGCGGTTAGATTTCGTTTACTTTAACCCAAGAAAATTCCGGAAATCAAATTAATTATTGTTGAAATGATGAAAAGTTCGGTTTAACATCGACTGCAACTAACTTACAAAAGAAAAAATATATTTTAAGGCTTTCCATTTGTTATGCATTTAATTTAATGAAAATAATATGGAAAAGTAGACAGTTTAAGTACAAAATTTTTGGACTTCCTTACATTAAAAGGTTAAGTTAAAATGATTTTACTTAATATTTTAATATTAATATCATTCAAAAAAGGATTTTAGCATCATTCGAACATTAAAATGCATTTTTAACATTTAGTCAAAAATTTATAAATTGTTTTAACATAATTCAAACTAGTCGAAACTTGCTTGACTTTGAGTTTTGACCCACTTTCAAACCTTTAGTTAGCTGAGAACTTTATTTTTATCAGTCAAAGTAACCAACCTTTAACACGTTGCAAGTTTGCTTTACAAAAAACCTTATTAACTACAGTAAATGTAAAAAAAAGTAGCCCTTGCATAGCTTCAACATTAAATTTATATTTTTATACCATAAAATTACGCTTCTCTTTCAACATTTGCCTGCAACGGCGCCAATCGCTCAATTCTCAATGCTGTGGCAGCTTTGTGTGTGTGTTTGTTTTTGTACAATGACAGCACCTGCCGCCCATCACAAGCCCACCCACTTAGCTACCAATTCGCCTTTCCTTTTCACTTTCTCTCTCAACAGTGTCAATCAAAGCGAAATGTCAGCCTGCAAGCGTCTCAGCTTCTGTCAACTTGCTTTTACAGCTTAAAGCGCAATCGCTTCACATTTTTTGCCCCGAAAAATTACAACACAAACAAAAACAATTAAAAAACTTTCCGGATTAAATGTATTTGTAATTAGTTATTAGCTAGAAAAACGAATAGAAAATTCTTGCAAAAATTTAACAAACAATTCTTTGCCTTTGAGCATTGAGTAGATGTCGCTGTTGTTGTTGTTATAATTGCTGTCATGCTGATAACGCAAACACACACACACACACACACTTACAGGCTATGTAAAAGCTTTTTTCGGGGGTGTGGGGGTGGCAGGCGACAGGAAACACGCGCAGCAGCGACGCCAACAGCAACGCGTATTTTGTTGCATTAGCAGACGCAGACTACGCACAAGCCGCACAAAACACACACATATACAAACACTTACTCATACAACTGTAGAGTAATTATGTTTCCCGGCATCCCTCACACACCCCCACACACACAAACAGTTCCTAGACTTTTCTCTTTGGTATTTTTAGTTGTGCCTCGTCTGCCTCGTTTTCATTGCATTGCCACCAACCAACCAACAAATCCCAAACCCAACCACTTTTTCCTCAATGCTCTACTAGTTTTGCGTACGCTGATGTTGACGTTGACTGCGACGTCGACGCCGATGCCGACTGCGCTGCGCAGCTCATTGAAATTTGAGGATTTTTGTCTCAGTGCCCTAATTAATTTTACGTACCATGAAAATCATTGTTGTATGTTGCTTTGCTTTTTCTCTATACATAATTGGTTGTTGTTCTTGTCACTGTGTTTGTGTGTGTGTGTGTGAGTACGAGTCGCATTGCAGAGACCTGTTTGAGCAACGCCTACGCATTTGCCTATTCCCCCCACTAAGTACATGAGAGAAAAAACAGCAGCAGCACTCGCCGCATCTGAAATGAATATCATTCTGCAGCATCTCATAATGAAATGCACTGCAATTAAATAGTTATTGAAAGCATTCATTGGATTGAAGAAATGTGCATTAAAATCTAATAGCTATTGGAATATTTTTTGAAGAATTTAATATACTCATTCAATGTTAGAAAGAGCTTAAAGACAAAAAAAAAGTTTTAGGAAAAAGTAAAAAATAATATTTAATAATATTGTTATGAGATCGTGGAAGACACCATGCATTGTGACCTTTGACCTATACAACAATGTAAAAAAAAACTATTTGTAATGGAATATCAATAAACTACTTAAGCTAAGTAATTAAATCAGTCTACAAATTCATTTTAAAGTCTTTTCATTTAATGTCAATCCAAGTCTTGATAATATTTTCATTATCCCAAACTTTAATTCGCCACAGAAATTAAGTCAAATCTGTCAGTCAGTTTTTTAAAGAGAACCTTAAAATTGCTTTGTTTTGTTAAGAACCTCCTACCATTTTTTGTACAGTGCACTCACTAGCCTACCCATCTTCCCTACTTGCTCCCTATTTGCCCCGCCCATTCTATTGAAACGCCTTAAACTGCGCCATATTTTCCGCACAAAATGCTGTTGCTGGCCACGAAAAAAAAAAAACAAAACAAAACAAAAAAAAAACCAATGCTTTTTTCTAGGAACTTGTTGTTGTCGTCGTTGGCCGTCGTTTGGAAATTTGAGAAAATTAGGTTTTTGTTTTAGCTGCTGGCGCAGTGTCCTGGGCACGTTGCTGGACGCGTCTTCCTCCTTTCATTCTGTCCTGTCGTTCTAACCTGTTTCGCTTCTGCTTCTGCTTCTTCCTCGCTTTGGTTGGTAATTAAATGCTGGCGTTGCTGGACCACAGAGACGGCAACAACAGCCAGAACAAGTCGAAATTCGATGGCAAGGGGCACCTAATCAGCAATCCCAGCGTTGCTCGAATCTGAGCCGCTGCTTTCACTCCCTCCCATCCCATTGCCAAATTGCAGGGTGGAAATTATGCAAATGCTTCGTTGCCAGGCACTGAGGATTGGAGTGGAGTGTGTGTAAGTGAGGGCAACGTGGGGCTGGCAAATTGTTTTTCATTGCTGCATTTAAAATATGCTCCAGTTCTCTCTCTCTAATTTGCCATAGCAACAACAAATGGTTCGGGCGACTTTAATTAAAAACTTTCACTTTCGATATGCTTTCACACTTCATTCGTTTCATTTCATCTTGTTTAATATATATTTTTACCCCATTTGATTGCATTTAGAAGAAAAGATATCCGAGTTGTTCATTTTCCTTGATTTCATGTCTTTAAGAAGTATATAGGATGCATCGCATGTTACTCGATTCTTTTTTCATTTATTTTCAATTTTTCCAATGAATTTATTTTTATCTTTTAAACACATTTTCATTTTTAACCTCTTACTAGCTTAAATGCTTGAGAATTCTTTCATTCTTCTTTTTATTGTTCCCATAAGGAACTGTCCACCTTCCCAGTCCCTGCAGCCTGTTTAAGTTTTGACTTTTGAGCATTGCTCCTTGGCAACCTTAATCTAAGGCATTTTACTTTTACATCCATTTGGCTGATGGGCTATTTAAAGTTGCTATGACTAATTAAGTGCCTGTTAGGCCATAATAAATAACAATTTCATAGCATTTCTCAAAAGTAACAAATATTAAATCTTGGCAATTACTGAAAGCTATGAAGGTTTGGTCTGTTAAAGAAATGATCCTTGGATAACTCAAGGCAATAGTTCCATCTTTAGTAGCTAAGAAATCAAATTTTATACAAACTTGGTTTTATTTTCATTTTAAAATATATATCTTTTGGTTTGTTTTCCTCAAAAAAAGAACCGCATAGTTTGACTGCAGTGCCTCATGATTTATGTGCACAAATTTGTATTTTGGTGTCTAAGTGTGTGTGTGTGTGTATGTCGTTGTGACCATTAAATTAATTGCAATTTATCGATTTTTAAATTGCAATCTCAACGTTGTTTGGGCCATAAAAAATATTGCTGGGCCCCGCATCGCACACGAATCGCAAAATACAAAAAAAAAAAACAAATGCCGCATCACGACCCTTAGCGATAAGGGGGCTTACCAGCTTCAAATAATGCGTGGGGGATTCGACATAGCGTCGTTGTGCTTTGGCCAGTGCCAGCGGCTGGATGCAGCCGCGAATTTTGGCGTCCTCTCGTGTATACAGTATAAATTTAACCCAGGCATTGACTCTGTGCACGAGTCTGGCATGCGTTGCGTATACGTAACGTGGCATTTTGGAGATGAGTAAGTGATATTGTGGGGGTGGAGTGAAGAGAGAGAGAGAGAGAGACAGTAGAGTTGAATACCATATATAAAAAGAGCTTATTAGCTGTAAGATGAAGTTTGTCAAAAATAAAACTGTCTCTTTGGCTTAATAAGCCTTCAATTCCCATGCTTACTTTTAAAGATCAACAAGTGTATTTTAGTTTGGGGATGGCGTTGATAGCAGTCAGTTTGTCAAATAGAGTTTCATACATAGTTAAGCTAACTTTTAGGTTGTAAACCGTATCTTGCAGTATAAAGCTAAAGCTAAAGCCAAGTTAAAATTCTGAACCTACTTCAAACACATTTGAAAGCTAAGTCGCTTTTATAAAAATTCTTTGATATTTTCAAAAGATCATCTAACATTCGTTCAATTGTCGATTATACACTGCTATAAATCCACTTGTTTGACTAGCTATATTGCTTGATTTTTACCGTGGCTGGTTTATTTTTTTATTAACTGGCAGCAGCAATAATGAAAAATATATGTGAGCACCATTAAAATACATCAGATAGGCATAGATCACACTCTGCTGGTCATTTGGTGTGGCACATGCAATGACACAATGCCCCCACACCCACACACACACACACACGCACACACATGGAGTTGGAGTTGTAGCTGTGCCTGTCGCGTTATCTTTGCTGTCACAGCAACGTTTTTGTTTTGCCTCCCTGGGCAATCTCATCATGTGGGTGTGTCTGGGCAGCCAGAGTATATGTTTGTGTGTGAAAGTGAGGGACGCGTGCAGCTTTATGCAGGTTGTTGTTGTTGTTGTTGTTGGCTTGTTAGCGCAACGTTACTTTAATGAGGTGCTGCCCCACGCAGCTTTCGAATGAGTTTTCCTTAAATGTTAAGCAGAGCCTATTTGTGGCACCTAACCCACACTTACCTCATTTGTCTACATAAGCCAAAGCCTCCGGCAGCTTTAAGTTCTTTCTAGGAAACATATAACGATATATAACGTTCTTACTAACGAATTAATTGAACAATTACGGGCTTTCGGGTATAAGAACAAAGTCTCAATGTAAAATTGGAATTCAATGGAAAAATCAAATAACGTTGCTAGCTAACCAAATTTTGTGATATTTATAAGCTTTCTGCTCCCAGCATTTATTTCATCAGGTTTAAAAATCTAACAATTCTTGATTTTTCAATCGATTTGTGCTGTTAAAGTTTATCCGAAGAAAAAAAGAAACAATTGAGTTTCTTACCACGAAAATCAATGACTGTAATCATGATTGAATCAATCATAGTCTCCCATTAAAATAAGAGTTAATAATACTTGTTTCAATATGTCAAGTGATAAACGTAACTCAGGAAATGGAAGCTTTTTACCATTAAAATTGAGCTGTGATTGTTGCAAGGAGGAAAACAATATTCTTTCTGTAACAAACGCATCCTAGGAACTCATTCTTTACTCAACCATTGTTTGGTCAACAATTTGTTAAAATCGTTATTGAACAAGAGACAACAATTATCAAGGTATTATGGTGGTAGTATTGCAAGCGTTCATATATGTTTGTTCGTTTGTTTTGTTTGACAAAGCGGCTTATGCCACTTTAAACTCGATGCCTAAGCAACATAAATTGCGATGCCCGAAAAGATAAAGTAGGAAAAGACAGAACCAAAAAACGGTATGAGACAAATATATTTCACAAGTGCTTCTTGACTTGCCCTACTTGTTGTAAATTGTACACCGGCACACACAAATAAAACAGGAGATGCGCCGAGGCAGCGGCAAGTCAAGAAATATGTGAAAGCAACGAACAAAAAACAAAACAAAAAAAAAATGCCCAAGTAACTTTTTTTTTTGTATTATTTTTTGGTATTTGGTTCGCATGTGTTGTGGTCTTCCATCATGGAGCGCCCCCCGTAAAAGCTGCTTGTCTCGCTGGGTAAATACAAGGAGCATCAAGTATGCGCACCGTTGGCCAGGCATAGAAAAACATAACCGAACCAAAATAGCTGCCGCCTCGCTAAAAGCGAGCCTAAAAATTGTACGAAAAAGGCAGGAAGAGCAAGGAGGAGGAGGATTGTAGCAACTTCTGGGCAAAAGTGCGTGTGTGTCTGCATTGTAAAACTTTTAATGGCTTGTAGCTTCAGGCTGAAAGGATCCCGAACAGTTTACCCACACCTGCACAATATCCGCATATAGTACTTCTCATATGTGTCCCGCAGGTGTGCGATTCTCTCTCTTTACTTTTTGTGTTGTTTTTTTTTTTTTGTCGCTCAACCAGAGTTGCCATTATCATTAACGTTATTGCTTAGTGTGCTGTGCAGCTGCTAAAAATCCTTGCGCCACTTGAATTATATATATATATATATATGGTATTTTGTTTCGAAATGCATTTTCAATATACACGAAAATGTCGCCAATTTATTTTGTGAGCGCTGCCTGCTTATTTCACATAAATCAAAAATGCGTACAAATTTATACGTCGTACGCAATGGCAACGTTAAAGTGGCAAGGAAGGCAGAAAGTATGTGTGCGGCAGGCAGGCAGGCAGGCGGGCTGGCATCTACTTCCTTTCGTTTCGTTTTTTTGCTGTTGTGTTGCCCCCCTAAACGCAAACCCCAGGCCCATTATCATCATCAACAGTCAGCAAAATGGCCCCAACTCGAATGTTGAATGGCAAAGCGGCAACAGCAGTAACAACCATAACAATAACAACAACAACAACAGCAACAACAATTACAACAGTTACAACCAGCGAAAGAGAATGAAGAAGAGCACTAGCAGCAACAAGCAGCCGCACCTGAAACTGGTAGCAAATAAATTTCTTCCATTTTTCCATTTTTTTTTTTTTTTTGGTTGTTCCGGGAGGTTTGTGCAGGCAAGTGGACGGTCCTGTGGGTGTTGCCAGTGGGCGTTTTGCATGGGGCGCATTAAACAGTTTTCAGTTGTTAAAGTAAAACAAATATATTGGCTATATGTTCTTATATACAAAGTTGATCAAGATTAAGTAGAAACTGCATATGAAGAATCAAATTTTTATTATATTTCTCATTTATTTTTGAAGTTTTTAGTGACATTTTAATGCGTTTAAAATCGATTTGACTTTAACTTTAAAGTAAATTGCCATCCATCTGCTGGGTTCCCATACAATTTCCACACTCTTTTCGATTGACCCTCGATTTACCACCCCTTTAAATTTGGGCAACAAAGTTGCAGCAACAACAACAACAACAACAACAGAAACAAACTGTAGTAAAAGGCCGCCAGCCGTCGCTACAAGTGCCCATGGCCAGAACCAGAAGCTGCAGAAGAAAACGACACACAACAGCAACAACAGCAACAACAACAACAACAAAAAAAAATGGTAGCAACAGCAACAGTAGTTAAGGGCCGCGGGGGTAAGGGAAAGCGCAAAGGTGCGTACAATCATTTTATTGATTTATATGCCGAAGCTATTACAACTGACATTCGAATTTTCCAACACGAAATGCGGCCCAAAGTTTTTGGAGTACATGGACAAGAAAGAAAGCGGAGAGGTGGAGACGGTGGGGATGGTTATGGGCAGGAAGTTTGAAGGCGGTAAGAGGGCGTAACGCAACCCCAAGCCAACGAATTCAATGTTGCATGCGAACATGAACGACTATTGAATACTCTAACAACTAACTTGAAAGCAACTAACTGAAAATTGATTGATTTGAAACTCTTCAAAGTATTTGTTTCTCTTTCAATGTCGAATCTGTTTTTCGTCGCTGCACAATACAAATATACTTCATTCCCTAACTTGTTAAAGTACCTAAAACCTTTTGTCAATGTTGCTGCTGTTTCTGTTGCTATTGCTGCTGTTGTTGTTGCACTTGGCGAAAGCTGAAGCTCATGGCCACCCCCGCCCATGTCGTGCCGCCGTCGCCGGGGCAACCTGCAAAGATGAAGACGCAGCACGAGCAGCAGTGGCAGCAGTGGCAGCCGCAGCTACGACCGGGCTCTTATATACTTTTGTGCCTTATGTGTAGCACACTTTTAGGCGTTGCTTTTGTCTTTTTAGTTTGCTTGAGTTCGACACTGGGCGGGTGTGTGGGCGAGTGGGTGTGGCTGACAGTCTTGACAGCGTGCTCGTTACTTTGACAACACAGCAGGCAGGCAGGCAGCACACACCCAACCCATCCCACCTATAAATTATACACCATCTGCCATGGCTGGCTCCGATTCTCAACACAGTTTCTGTATCCGTGAGATACTTTTGCGCTGCGCTTTTGCACTTTTTTTTTTGGGACACCCAAAAACTTTAACTCTCCGAAAATCAATTTATTACAAGCTCAAACATTTTTGAGATTTATATACATATATAAAAATGTGTATGTATGTATGTGTCTTTTTTAAGGGGGAATGTCAATCGGCCAAAAATTAATTAAAGCCAAAATGAATCCTCGCTAGAAAATGTTGGTTTCTATGCCACCATGTCTCCGACATGTGTGTGTGTGTGTGTGAAGTCTAATTAAAATTTATATATATGCGCAGTTGATAAGTTTTTGGTGGCTTTACTTGTTGATGAGGCAGCTGTCTGTCTTCTGTGTTAAGAAGGAATGCCATTATTGGTTAATATAAATATTTAATATCCTTGAAAATAATAGACTTGAATAAACATAAAAAAATGCTTATAACTATTAATCAAATTAGTTTTTGATTTTATGTGTGACCTTTACGGAAATCCTTAATAAGTTTAAAACTATTATTAAGTATGCTTATAATTTCCTTCAACCTTCTGTCAAAAATCTTGCTCAACAAATCTCACCACTTTAAGTAAACCTAATGACTGCAAATGTTACACCTCGGGTCAACTTAATAGAAACGAATGCTGTGTGAAACCAAGCTCAGTGAAGTGGAAGGCACAGTGACCAACATTTATGACAAATTTTTAGCAAATTGTAATCCAATTTGACATATTAATTAAGTACATTGTTAATTTGTCGCATTACACACACACACACACACACACACACACGCACAACAACCACCCCTAACAAGGACAAGGCACAGTCTTTCGGTCCTTCTCTCCTCTAGTTTTTTCTTCACACTCTACGCACTTTGGCCAAATGCTGGCTCCAACTCTAAGTAGTGAAAGTAATAGCCAAAAACTTTTTGACACACTTTGCGCACTGCGGGCACACGCACACACACGCACACAGCGATGAAAAGGCAAAAGGACAATGGACGCAGGACCTAAGAAACATATAGCATACAGGAAGTTTGTCGGTTGTTGTTGTTGTATATGGGTTTGTGTCGAAAAAAGGGATAAGCATGTGGAAATTTATTGTGCGCGCATTTAGTTGTACATAAGCTGGCTTATATATGTATATGTGTGTGTTTGTTGTGGGCAAGTGCAGCAAGTTCAGCCATAGGACATTGGACCCAAAAAAAAAAAAAAAAACTCAGCTCAACTTACTCGTCCTGGCGTTAAATGAGATATTTAAGTCATTCGAGATGCGTGCGAGATAAGCAAAATTTTGTGGAGTCAACTAACAACATTTTTGAAGCACCTTTTCTGATACCCTGTAGAACAGCAAAACTTGAATTGATCTCTTAACTGTTGTATACCTAGTATAGACAGAAAGTTTTGCTTTTATCACAAGAACAATAACATTTTGGGGCACGTTTCGAATTATAAACTTAGCAATGAGCTTATTTTTTTTTACTAAGGAACATCTTCTTGTCTATCAAACTCGCAGCAAGAACAGTTTGATTCGCTCTCTGATTTACCGCTGACCCGAAACGTGGCATGACCACAACAACAGCGAGCTTGGGCTCTCAAAGTATGTAAAAATAATGCAAAAGGTCTGTTTTACATACAAATAGAATATAGCGCCATTTTATTTACATATTTTGCAAATCCGGCAAAAAAAAAAAGAAAGGGTCTGGCAATAATTACTTGCAGTGTCTTTGGAACCCTTAACCCATTTTTATTTTTTTTTGTCAATCTGTTGAGACTAAAAGTTATATTGCGTTACATGCTAAGTGGATCAGTGGACCAAGTGCGAATCTGACGTAAATTTGTTTGACATACTTAAGTACAAAAATATGTTGCATAATTTGGGGCGCCAAAGTAAATGATATAAAATGATTGAGACATTTTTGCTGTGTGATAGAGAAGAATAAATCAGTTTGTAATAATAAAAATAATATGAAAAAATAATATATATATATTATATTATTTAATATTCACTTAACTTTAAGATTTACAATTCAGGTTTTTCAAAGAATAGCTAGTTTCGAAACTTAGTCTATGAAGTTTGATAAAGATTTACATATAAAATCTAGTCAATTTAAAACATCCCATTAATTGTTATCTTTACCAACTTTGGCCAACATACACCAAAGTCAAACGACAAAAATTAACTAGCAGATGACAGGCGCTTCTGTGACAGAAACCATGTCAAAAATCATATTCCCATATACAAACTAGACAGACAAGCATAGATAATGCGAGAGCCAAAAAACTGCCAGACATACTCACAGCTCACATACAGAGAGATTAAAAGCCTCGAACTGTTCGTCACTTGTAGATGAAACACAAAACCCAACAAAACTAATCGAGAGTCATTTAAAAAGTGCGTTGCTTTTGTTGTTAGTTAGCTAGTTCATGGAAGGTGCGATCCGACCGATAAGATATAATTTGTTTTATTGTCAAAAGCTCTTTTATTTTTAGCGAAATGAAAAAAATTCTATGTAGAAACATTTGAAAGCTTCTCTGGGCACACGCATTTTACGCACACATGTGGCATTATTTTGTTGGTGCTCGGATACGTTCCCGGTTTCGATTCAGTGCCCCTTTCTGCCCTTATCTTCCCACTCACCCAACAATCAGCCATAGTCAATGTTAGTTTTTTTCTCTTCTTCTGAGAGACCTTCCTTGTTTTCGTTCTGTTTGTTCTTTTTGTGTTTTTGATTTAATGGCACATACCTTGAACTTCACCGAATTTTCGCCATTTGTTTTGATATGTGCTGAAGAAACAAAACAAATAGAAAGGCAACTTGTTGTTGCTATTTTGGGTTCGCATTATGCCAAATTTGATAGTTTTGCGGGAAGTGCGTGTTGGGCGGGGGAGTGCGAAATACATTTGAATTGGCGTCGAAACTATTTGTTTTTGTTTTTTTACACAGTTGTTCTTTCGTTAAAACTGCGTTATCAGCGCGTAAAAACTATTGTATTTTGGGGTTGCCCAATGTGCTTGTGTTTTTCCTCGTATTTTTGTTTCGAATGTTTTGAATGAGTCATAGAGGCTTCTGATAGTTGAGCTACTTAATAATAGAAGAAATGCTTATTTTGGATAACAGTAATAATAATAATATAGAAAACTGATCCAATTTGTATGATTGCAGCTAGAAGTAATATGTACTACATTTAATAAATAAGTTTCTCTAAATTTATGGATTTTTCAACTTTGCACATATATCAACTTTACATAAAGGTTTTTTTTTCAATAAAATAGTTTCTATAAAAAATAAACAATTATTGAAAAAGCATGGTGCGAGTCATGTTTCAATATCATTAAACTATTTAAAAAAAAATATTAGTAAAAAAACGATTGAGTAAAAGTTTTGAAAACATGGTGCACAAATAATAGTTTTACTGAGGTATTAGGTAACTTTAACCTAAATTCACTGCAAACTTTTTTCCAACCTTTTTTTTGTGTATTAAACGTAATAAAATTTAGTGTAAGGCCAAATTACAACATACTATTTTTACAAGCAAATTCTTTCTTAGTTTTGTCCGATGAACCAAACTTCGTTTCACATAGCAAAGTTCCCAGAATTGTATAACCTTTGGCTAGACGAATGCATACGTGGCCATTTCTGTTGACCAGTTAAACAGTTAAAAGACATTAACAAGAAGAACTATGTATCCATAAACATAGTGCGTATATATTTGCATTATAAACGATTCTCAGTGACTGGTCAGCAGCTCCGCTTCTCTCTTACTCTCCTCTTATTTCATTCTCTTTCTATTTTGCGTGTGTGTTGGTTTTTTTTTTTGCGTGCAGGCAGCACAAAAAATAAATTATGTTATTTTTGTGCAAGTTTTTTTTTTTTTGACTACATTTTTTGTGTGCGTTGCTGTCGCTGTTTCCAAAGTTTGGCGCTGCGTTTAGGCTTATTTTCGTGTGTATTTCTTGGCAGCGGCGTGAATGAACTTTTCAAGGTGAAACTAGCTAGAATAGGCAAAGTGTAGCGTAGACGACGACAACGCCGGCATCGACGCCAACAGCGACTATAGCAGCAGCGCTGAACAACTAAGAATGCTTTAAGAAGGTAGAAAGCTGAAGTAAGAGATACCTTAGCCTATGAATATATAAAGTGAGAACTAAAGGAATCATATTTCTATATGAACTTTTTATGTTTGTTTGCTATGAAATTATAAATACTAAAACTATATTACTCTTGTATTAAAGCTTTCTTTCTTTCTTTTTGTTCGAATAAATGTGCCGATGTTTGCTATTACACGACTACCTTGTAGGACCTGCATACTCAACCATTAAGTTACAGGGTATACAACTAGCATAAGTGCTTGCAAAAGAACAGGAACAGCTCTTGTGTGTGTGTGCCGAGAAGCGTGTGATTGGCGCTGCTGTTGCTACTTCTACAACAACAACAAATTCAATATGAGCAACACTAAGAAAAACCCCACACGCATTTCGCTGCCCGGTTTTAGGGACGGGTTTTTTTTTCATAGAAAGAACCAGAGTCAGTCGCTTGCAAGTCGCAAAATATATATTAGAATCGAAGACAGCAGGAGAAGAAGAAGAAGAAGAAAAAGAAACATCGAACATAGAACGCAGAATTCTGCTAGACAAAAATTTAAATGAGTCTATAGAAAAGTTTGGCGTTTGGCTTCGGTCATGTGGCTCTTGCTGCTGTTTCTAATGTTGCTGTTGCTGTTGCTGCTGCTGTTGTCGCCGTTGTTATTCTTGGTTTGAAAGTCATTTTTGTGGTCTCTGTTGTTCCTCTGCTGTTTCTTCGCATTCGTATTATTCGACATCGACGTACACGTACGTTTCTTCTATTAACTCAACCCTGCCCACAGACATTCGACGGGTTGTTAATGGTTTGCACTGCCCCACACGGCTTTGGTCACTTAAGGCCAGCTTCGATATTATGCTGTTGTTTTTTATTTTATCTTTTGTTTTTGGTTTTTTGTTATTTTTTGCAGCATTTGTTTGTCTGTAATTTACAAATCATTCACTTAAAGCAGAATGGTGGGCTATGGAGTGCAAACGTGTGTTTTTATGATAATGAGACTTTCAAGGGTTTTTTATTTTTCCTCTATCGAGTTTAAAATTCAACTATTTTGTTACTTATTTTTAAGTTTTGCCGTGTTTCATACGTATAACGACTCATATTCTATAATGTATATAGATCCATAGATCCATCTTCTTCTTGCGTTTTATCTTTCCTGTCGCCTATGAAATACATACACCCTGTTACTGTAAGTTTTCCTTGTGTTTCACATTCATATGTTTCAAGTTTAACCGATAACTTTTTATTATATCCTCATATGTGTTCAGCATTACCAAACGTTCCACGCTAAAACGCTTCCAACATGTTTCAAACCAAAGAAATTCAAATGCTTGCGATCCACACAACTCTTCCAACTTTCACTGTTCTTAGTTCAGCTATTCCAATTTCAAGTGTTCCAATTTCACTGAACCATTTATCACAGCTTAATTTCCACAAAGTTATTTTCACGTGTCTTATTTTCTACTGTTCCACATTGCTGTATTCCTCTGATCAAAACGCTAAAAATTCCACTTTTCCACCATTTATTACATTATTTTTTTAAGTGCTTATTGCTCAAATCCTGAACACTACACAATTAAGTCTAATATGTGTGGGAACAAATTATTATTTTGATCCTGCTTTAATAAAGCAGCTAACACTCGAAGTACAAGACTTAAGTGCTGCTGGTTCTGGTGCTTCTAGGCCCACGCTTACAGTTCTCACATTGTAAGTTACATGTTCAATGGCATATTCAACGGCTTGCCAATCAATTTACAACGTCCAAAAATAAACAACAAAAAATAAACTGTTGGTTAATTAATTGCTAGGAGCGCATAGAACGCACCATCAATTTATTCAAACTACTTCACAAAAAGCCAAAAAGAGATAACACGAGAGAGAGAAGCATAAATCGAGCCTATGTATAGGCTATTTGGATATCTTCTGCTGTTGTCTTTTATTTCTTGTTTATTTGTATGCAGAGAGTGGAATGATCGCATCTACAACATTTCAAGGTTAAACGATGTCTTGTTGGGCATTGCCATGCCAAAGCTGTCGGTTCTAAACATCAATTGACTATGCTTTGAGAAACTCTCAATTTTTAGCTATTAAATTATGCATATGAAAAATTATGCAAATAGTAGACGCTCTTATGCTTAATATTGTGTATAAGAATAGAATAAAAAAAAAAAATAAATAAAAAAAATTCTTGCTTATAAACAAATTTAATGTTGTACACTGAGTTTAGTTTATATTTAAGTAGGGTGCTCTTTGAGTCGTACTTATGTTTGAAGACGTTTAGCTCAACATTCTTTTCAATTCTTTCAATAATTTGGTATTCAATTTACAGCCGCAAACTGATTTCCATAAAATGTGCGTGAAGTGTGCTTTTTTGTTTTGTTTTGTTTTTGCTGTTGCTTTAATTGTTGTTATTGTTTTTGATAATAGGCAAATGAAGCTTTACATCTGCATAATGAGCCACATTAATTGAACAACATTCGAGTGTTATTTTTTAGCTAGTAGAAGAAGCTGCAGGAAGTGCGCGAGACGAGATGCCTCTGCAGATCGTGCTAGAAATTGGGCACACATGCGAACAACTGCTGGAGGAGAGAAAGACAGACTGACAGAGATAGAGAGAGAGAGAGAGAGAGAGAGAGAGTATGTGAGAAAAAAAATACATCACAACTAATGCCAAGCGGTAAAACGCCAACGCCAGCGACAGCGTTGTAGCTGATTGGTGCACGCCAGCAACATAAAACAGCAACAGCAACAGCAGCAGCAGCAGCAGCAACCTGAAGCTCTAGCAAATAAATAAAATATATATATATGTCTTAACATTTCTAATGAAGTCAATGAACTTTTTTATGCGCGCGATGCGGTAATTTTTTTTTGTCTTTTGCTTGCGAATTTATTTTTTTTTGTTTCGAGCATTATCAAAATATAGAAGAAGAAAAAAATAAGTCAAGCTCCAAACTGAGTGCAATGACTGCTACAACAACAACAACAACAAAAGCAAATAGCAACAGAACGAAAAAAAGAGATATAAATCATTTTTTGTGGTTAGGTGATTTGTGTGGGAGCTGCAAAGTAAACGAGGCGTATGCGCATTAAGTAAACTTTAAATAACAATAAATTAATATTAAATCAAACATCAAATATAAGCAAAGTGTGACATCTGGCACACAAATTTATAAAAAGTGATAGTGCCCAGTTTTTGTTTTTGTTATTATTTTATTTATGTATTTCGGTTCTATCGTTCTTTCTTTAGCGAAAGCAGCAACTTTCGTTATAGCATTCTAGCTTTTATTTTCTTTGGCAGGAACGTGCCACAAAACAAAAAAAAAACTATTCTTATGCAAAAAAAAGTAGCAATAATCATAAAAAAAAAACTATTTGCCAGACACATTCAAGTGTGTGTGAAAAGTAAAACTAAAATTCTTGTGCGTACGCCGCGAATGGCTAATCATAACAAAAAGGTGTAACAAAAATAGTAACCATTAAAGACTTTACTCCAGCTACAAAAACTTTTACCTACTTGAAATAAAAAATGCTCATAACTTTACATTGATATAACAATTAGTTGGACTCATAGTAATAATAAAAGTTATAATAAAAATAATTTTAATGCATGCATCAGATAAGCTTACCAAAAACTAAAAACTATTGTAAAAAATGTAACTTTTAGATTGTCGAAAAATGATTTTTGTTTCTGAAAAATAATATTTTTGTCAATTGTAAATAAATATAATTATTTATATACTTCGAATTGGGGTAAGAACATTAAAAACTAACTCGAAAATACCTCAAAGGTAGTTTCAGCCTGAAAGTATGCAAAAATATCAACTAATTAATTGATTTAATCGATTTATTGCAAATTCTGCAAATAATTATCAAAAAAAATATCAAAAATTTATTTATAGAAATAACTATTATTAATTAAGGCTTGCTTTTACAACTTCTAACTTAATTGTTTAAAATTTGTTAAGCGCTCTCTGTATTTAGTTTTGTGTTCTTTTGTCATTTTGTTTTGTAGCCAATTTTGTTGTTGTCTTTCAAATGCAAAAAACTTGTTAAGTGGACTTTGATGAATCGCCATTTTCAGTGCGTGGTTCTTTGCTGCCCCGCTCTCTCTCTCTCTCTCTCTCTCTCTCTCTCTCTCTCTCCATCTTGTTCGACTTCTTCTACTTTAGCTATTATTCATGCTATGTCAGTTCAAACCTCAAGACCTACTGCTTAAAAAAAAACAAAAACAAAAACGAACTCATCCCACATGGGTTGTTGTTATGTTCTAGCGAATTCGATTTAGAAACATATTGCCGAGTGCGTGTGGAGAAGCAAAAAATAAGAAACAAAGCAAAAAATAAGAACAAGCAACGCCTCAAAAACAAAAAACAAAAAGACCAAAAGAGTTGAAGTCGTTAGAAGCAAAAGGCAGTTGCTGCTGCTGCTGCTGCTGGCGTTGTTCGTCGCTGGGCCACAATGCGTGTATTGCATCATCAAAATTTAGAAAAACAAAATACAACGCACAGCAAAAAAAAACCACCAACAACAACAACAACTTGGCAACGATTTAACGAACCATAGCCGATTTGTTGACGTCGTCGTCGGCTGGTTCGTTCGCTTCGTTCGTTCGTTCGCTTGCTTCGTTTTGTTCGGTTTTCTAGCTGCGACCGAAACGCAACGTTGCTGCTGCGAATGCTGCTGCGAATGCTGCTGCTGTTTGTTTGTTGTTGCTGCTTTCGCAGTGCTGAATTTGTGCATGTGTGTTGGTGCGCGTGTGATTGCGTGGCGCGCATTTATGCTGATCACCAATACACACACACATACATTCACACGCACTACATTTGCGCGGCTAGTTTAATTGCTGCTGCTGCTGCGTCGCTGCGTTTGCTGACTGATATTCTATTCTTTTTTTTTTTGTTCTTCATTTTTTGGTGATTCGCTGATTGTTTTTGTCGCTGTTGCCGTTGTTGACGCTGTATGAAAGTGCAATAACCTCGACAAAAAAAAGTGACACACACAACGCTGGACACTCAGATAGAGCAAATTTAGTGCATATTTTAAGTGGCGTATACTTAATATTTTTGATTTGAAATGTTAGAATAAAGCTCCAGACCTTTTCCGGAACTGTTATTAATTGGATTTGCCATCAATTTATAATTGTTAAAATATTATTTTTATTATTATTATTAAAGAGAAGGCTAACAATGAATTTTTAACCTACTACTTATTTTTAAGAGCGCTAGCTGCAAGGCTTTCGGCTCGCTTTTTATTAGTTATGTATAATTTTAAGTATATGAGTTTAAAGTTTTGTATTTATATTTTGTTTGTAAGTCCTAAGTTTTTTATAAAATTTATTATGGTGGAGATGTTGGATGGGGTGGGAATTTTGAGTATTTCTTCTGGAGGGAGGGGCAGGTTTGCTTCTCCATCTGTTGGTTTTTGGGCAGTCCCAGATGATGTGCTTTATTGACAGAGGGTGAAAATTGCACAGGTTGCAAGCCGGGGGAGGCTGGCCTAGGAGCAGGTGGCCATGCGTAAGATTTGTGTGTCCGATTCGGAGTCTGGTGTAGATTTGTGTGTCTCGTGCGCTCATGTGTGACGGGTATGTTGGATTTTTTCCGCTGTTGTTGAATTGCTTGTAGTGGTGGGATACTTGGAGCCAGTCAGTTAGATGTTTGTTCTTAATAAAGTTTGAGAGCAGTCGAAATAAGTCTGACTTTTCCGCAATTTCGCTTGTTTGAGACTGGGTTGTAGCAGCCAGCTTTGCAATTTTGTCTGCTTCTTCGTTTCCGTGGATACCAACATGTCCGGGTATCCACATGATCTTTATATTTTTGTGCTGGATAATGAGGTCACGAGTTTGGGAGATAATGTTTTGGGTGTTGTTGGGGTTTTTTAGCGCTGAAATGGTGGATCTGCTGTCCGTGCAAATAATGTGTGGGTGGTGATGAGCCGAAGCATGCCTTACTGCCTGCAGTATGGCGTAAGCTTCTGCTGTAAATATTGAGCAGTATGGGTTGATTTGACCGGAATCCAGGATGGTGACATCGTTTTTAATTACCGCGTATGAGGTGTTTGTGGTAGTTTTTGAGCCATCGGTGTATAAGAATGTAGCATTTTTGTAGGCTTCGCTGTTCCTCAGTGAGCTGAATAGTTTGCGGTAAAGCAGGGGGGAGGTATCTGCTTTTTTAAACTTTTCGATGTCGGAAATGAATGATGAGGGTTCTATGAGCCAGGAAGGAACCTTATTCGTTTGGATGAGCGTTGGTGGGACGTCGATCAACATGTCAGATGACAATTTAAGGCTGTTGAATACCGCAGAAAGTTTTTTTGGAAAAGTTTTACGTTTAACTGCCGCCTTGATGATGTAGTTGATTTTTTTGTTGTTGTGGAGTAAAAGTCTTGGAATGAGCCTTAACGTAGATTGTAGGACCCTGTTTTCCAGAGACGGTAATCCTGCTTCGGTTAAAACAATTTTTGTGGGGGATGTTGGGAAAGCACGAATGCTTCTTTTTGCTGCTGTATGGTATGGTGGAGCAATGGATTTTAGGTTGGCTTTGGATGAGTGTCCGTAAATTGGCAATCCGTAATCTATTTTGGAAAGGATAAGGGCCTGAGTGACATTTATCAATATGGTTCTGTGTGTTGCAGAGCGTTGCGAGGAGAGATATTTTATAATATTAAGTCTTGCAGCTAGGCTGGTTTTTAGATATTTACAGTGATCCTTAAAAGTAAGTCTTCTGTCAAAAATTAGGCCTAAGATTTTAAGATTATTACAATATGGTATAGTAGCGTTTGGGAGTTTAATATCTAATGGGTTACAATTTCGTTTTTTGCAAATGTGCAGCAACTTACATTTTTCTAAAGCTAGGTTTGCACCTGAGGTGAGAGACCATGTATTAATTAAATTTAAAATTGTTTTAAACAAAGAGTTTACAGATCTAGTGCATTTTTGCTTGGTGTAAATTAACACATCATCCGCGTATAGGATATGTTCCATGTGATTAAATTTATTAAGAATAGTGCTTATTTCATTGAATGCTAGTGTGAAAAGGGTAACAGACAGAGGGGAACCCTGAGGTATGCCGTTGTGTAAAGGGTATGTATTTGAGTAGGCGTTTTGTATGCGTACAGTGAATTTGCGGTTGGAGAGGAATGATTTTATGATGTTGTGTATTTTTTTTCCTACTTTTATTTGTGCTAGTTGCTTAAGAACAATATGGACTCCTATGCGATCAAAAGCCTTTTCAAAGTCTAGGCTGAGGGCTGAGACATGGTTGCGGGTTGCAATGGCGGTGGTTGAAAAATGATCGAAGATAAGTAGAGCGTCTAAGGTGCTATGGTTTTTTTTAAAACCAAACTGTTGCTCGCTCAGAGAACGCTTTCTTGATGTGTACCACATTATTCGTTTGGAGATAATTTTTTCAAAGAGTTTTCCTAAACAGGGAAGAAGAGAGATGGGTCGATAGCTGGTGAGCTCGTTGGGAGACTTTTTTGGTTTTGGTAATGGTATGATAGATGCGCATTTCCAGCATTGTGGAAAGCAACCTTGATCAAATACATTGTTTGAATAGTTCAATAATTGCCAGTTTAGTGACATTTGGAATGTTCTTGATCATTGGGTAGGAAATTCTGTCAATGCCAGGGGACGTGCCTTTAACAGCTGCAAGTGCACAGTCATACTCTAGAACGCCAATTTTTGAATCAATCATTTTGGCCAGTTTGGAAGGGTAAGGATTGGTGAAGTTGAAAGTCAACATGTTGTGTTTCTCGACTGAGAACCGATGGTTAAAGTTGTTGTCATGGGAGTAAGAGCTCCAAAAATCAGCGAAAGCATTGGCAATTTCTTTGAGGTCATAGATTGGCCCGGTAGAAGTGTTTAGAAATTTGATTTGGGTTGATGTGGAAGAGCCCGTTAGCTTTTTAATGTCAGACCAGATTTGTTTGGGACTGGATAAAGGTGATATTTTTTCTGTGATTTTTATGAAACAAGCTTGTTTGCTTTCTCTGCACTTGTATCGGAATTTTGCTTGGTTTTTTTTATATGCTGTTAAGTTTTCATTGTTTTGTAATCGCTTATATGCATACCAGGCTTTTTGTTTAAAGGTCTCTCAGCAGAGAGAGTTCGGTGTTCCACCAGGCAGTTCTTATCTTAGAGCGTGGGGGCTTTGATTGTGGGATATTGTAGTGAGCTGATGTGCGTATGAGTTTGTGTATGTAGGCCACATCCCTGTTTATATTGTTTGAAGAAATGTAATTTTTTGTTTGTGAGCTTAAGAATGAATGAAATTCTGGCCAATTTGCGCTGTCTGTGAGGAATTTACTGATAAACGGACACTTTATTGATTGGTGGCGCACTATAGTTGTAATTAAGGGAAAATGATCACTTCCGCATAAATTGTCAAAAGTGTGTGAAGACGTAAAGGGAAGTAAATCTGGAGAGCAAATTGTCAAGTCTACATGTGTAAAGGTTTTGTGTGTGGAGAAGTGGGTTGGCTGCCCATCGTTCAAACAGCATAAGTTATTGATTGTAAGGACTTTTTCAACTATTTTTCCTCTCCTGTTTGATTGCGGTGATCCCCAAAGTGGGCTCCAGGCGTTGAAATCCCCCATTATGACTAGAGGTGGTGAAGTATTGTTTAAAGATATAGGATAGTTCATTAGAGTTAAACGGCTGATTGGGTGGAATATAGATATTAATAAATTTTATTTTGAAGCCTATGTTGATTTCAATTGCTTGGACTAAAATATTAGAAGATATTTGTATTATTGTATGGGGGTGGGTTTTCTTAACCAAGAAGGCAACTCCCTGTTTACCGCTAGAGATTTGTGGGAGGTTGTGGAAGTAGTGTGTGTATGAGTTGGAAATGTTAATTGTTCTGTTGTGTTGGGTATGTGTTTCTTGCAAAACGACAAGGTCTGGCTTATGTTCTTTTAGTAGAACCTGCAAATCAATTAAATTGTTTTGAACGCCGTTTATATTCCATTGAAATATTTTAAAAGACATTAATAAGAAAAAAGATATGTATGAATATGTGGTTTTGTTTTGATATTTTAGTTTTTTGCAGGTGAGTGTAATTCGCAAGTCTCGTGGCGAGCGAGGTCTGAGTGACTCGGTGGCTGAACAGAATAGGTAGGGAACAGAATATGTTTGGCTAACATGGCGTATGCGTTATTGAACAAGCTCTCAATGAATTATTTTTATGTGTTTGTATAAACTTTTTTATGAAGATTTTTATTTATACTTATAAAGACCCTTTGTAGTACATCTGCTTCAGGTCTTCTTGCAAAGTCATTCACTTTTCTTCTAAGACCGCAGATGTTGCGCGGCTTTATAAATTGAGAATTTGGCATCCAACAGCTCTGCTTCTTGCTGCGAAGCTGCGGTTGAGCATAAAATATATCAAGCACGCATTCATCACATGATTCGATGTTGTTGCCAGCATTCAAAAAACACACACACATTCACAAAACTGAATGCTACTGAGCTATTGCTCCGGGAACTCAATACAGAACAGTTCTCAGCATTTGCACCATACAAAAGAGCAGCAGCAACACAAACAACACCAACAACAACAACAACGTCAAACGAACTGAACTTAAGTTGTTTACGAAAGTGCGTGGAAAGCAAGCAATGAGAATTATTCAGTCATTTGGCAAATAGCAAACAACAACAACAACAACAGGAACAAGCATTGCCATTGTTGTAGCTTCCACAAAGTTCTACCTGCAGCGTCCCACACAAACACACCAACACACACACACACACACGCGGACACAGTTAATAGCACAAACAGCATAGAAAACTACCTGTCATTATTATTTGTGCCTTTTTTTCTAATAGTTGGGTTTTTGTTGTTGTTGTTGTTGCTGCTTCAATGACATTTTTGTTGGTTGCTATTTTTTTTGTTGGCTCCTCACGCACTGCGACTTGAAAATCAAAATGCCAACAACAACAACAACAAAACAAATATGCTCAATTAATTTATTGTTGTTGTTGCGCTCTTCAAAATGAAAAAAAAAAAACAAAAAACTAAAACTCATACGAAAAAGTGGAGAAAAAATGTTTAAAAAGCAAAAAAAAAGAATTGCCTCTATCGCATTTTTCAAAGTCAGTAACCCTCTAACCTTGAATGTTGCTCCTATGATTCTATGCCATGCCATGCCGACCCGAACCCGCACCCGCACCCGCACCCGAGCTACCCCGCTTTCGCATGTTTTTCGTTTGTTCTTTTAGCTTTTGCCATATTCTTTCATTATGGAACGCAACGGGGGGCTGCTCCATAGCAGAATCTGGCATCAGTATGTATGTACATATTTATGTTTGACTAGATCTCTGTTCTCTCTATCGCTCCTTCTCCTCCTCTCTCTCTCGCTATTCGGCAGACATTTTAAGTTGCAAGTGCGTATAATTAATCTCTATTATAAAGTAACTTACTGAAACAGTGTGGTTGCCGTTTGTAACAGTGTATGTAGAAAAGGGGTTTAAAGGCCGTGCGTGCGTGCCGTGCCATATTTTCACTGGCTTTTTGAATAATTTCATTAATTGAATCAAATCTTAAATTGTTGGGCTTTAAATTTTCTCTTACTTTGTAACTTTAACAATTAATTTAAGTTACGTTTTTATCAAAACCTTTCAAATTTTTAATTTTAAAAATCTTAAATTAACATATCCTATATTTTCATTAAAAATTATATTATAAAAAAAAATTGAAGAAAATATTTAGAAATAAAAAAAATCTAAATTATTATTTAAATATTTATTTTTTTTATATATACTTTTTTATAAACAAAATTTTTATTTACTTAATGATTAAAGACAATTAACTTAGAAAATTATTTTTAAACAATTTTTAATAATATTTTCAAATTTTTATTTTTTTTTGTATACGTTTTGATATTTTTAAAATTTTTATGTATTTGATTTATGGCTAAACATTTTTTTTTAGGTCTGCCCTTTTCTAAATTATACATAAAATTATAAAATTGCTGCTAGATTTTATGTACTAATTTTTTTCAAAGTGTATTGAAAAAATATGAATATTATTTAGTTTTTGATCGTTTTTTTTTTGCTCTCGCTGCAAGTGCGTATGATGAATATTAATTTTTAATTTTAGTTTTATGCTTTTTAATACCTTTGCCTCGTTCTGACTAATTAATTTGTTGTTGTTGTTGTTGGTATATAATTATATCCGTCTGCTAATGACACAAATGCTGTGCTGCTGCCGCGAAATGATGCTATTTTGTGTTTATTATGTTTTTTTTTTTTTTTTAATTTTTGTTGAAACGTTTATGGATTCTACTACTTCAGCGCAAAGTGCGTAAGCTGCATGAGACAATGACAGCAACAACAACAACAACAACAACAAAAACAACAACAAATGCCAAATGGCGCTGCGTGCCTCGAATGACAGCCGTCAAACGCTCGCGTTGCGATAGCTTTGATTAATGCCCAGCCGCTTGCTAATTTTGCATTTAAACCATTAACACACACACACACACACACACGCACACACTCACACACACACACACCGCACTTTTAGTGTGACTTGTCAGACGCCTCTGTATTAAATATTAGATGACATTTATGTTAAACAACCTAGCTGAACAAAATATATTGGATGACATTTTCGAATGGGTGGTCTGATTCGTCTGGTTTGTCTGTCTGTCTGTCTGTTTGTCTGTTTGTCTACATAGCTGTCTGGCCTTACTTAGTTGATTTCGTAATTTATATGATTTATTCCAAAGTTATTTTGTTGGAATTCGGCTAAAGGTTATGTCTAAATCAAAATTCTAAGAATAAAATATGGAAATTTCTGGCAAATTCTTGCACAAAATAAAGTAAAATATTTAAGGCTAAGGTTATGTTGGAGGGTGAATAAATTCAATGATTTTTATATTTAGCGATCAAAAAAAATACTTAAAATTCTTTAGACATTTTTTACATTTTTTTTGATAGTAATTATAATAATTTTAACAAATTTTCTGAGTATATAAAATAGTAACTTAACTTTAGGTTTTTTCATTTTCATCAAAAATTTAAATCAAAGTTCCATTAAAGTTCGCTAAGCTTTGATTAATTGCTGTCAGAATATCACAGATACAACTTTAATGTATTACCTGCAACGCTATGTGGCGTCACTAGGCTGCACACACACACACACACTCTTACACACACGGCATTTCGTCATAACTGTCAACTTAGAATCAAATGTAAATAAATCAACAAGACACTCGCACGGCAAATGCTAAAGAACAGTAATTAAATTGTTTGTACCAAAACCAAAAAAACCGAATCAAATAAAGGGCAACCCACGCAAAATAAGCCCCAAACATAACTGAAATAATATATATAAAAGCAACTATATCAAATAGAAAGAGATGCGAAATGAGGCGAAAAAGAGTCGCGTGTTTGTCACACCTTTGAAAATGGGCTAAACAAAGCGGCAAGCGGCAAGCGGCAAGTGTGAATAGGTAATTACATTTTATGAAATAATCTCTCATAAATATGCGCACATTTTATACATGATACCTCATGCACACACACACATAGACACACCTCTCTCATTCTCACCTCTCATGCCGTATACGCAATTTTCTATTTGGTTTTTACTTTGCTTTAAATTTGCGTGTAAGTCTTTGATTTGTGGGCTTAATGCTTGAAGTCCTTTGTCTGCTGAGTTAGTAGTGACAAAGCTTAAATGTCCTGTAATCAACTTGCATTAAGCAGTGTGACTTTTCTAAAGGACTTACTAGCCAAATCTATTTAGGCAATGGAATTTGTCGAAACTAAAATAATTGTTAAAATTATGCTTTGACTTTCTCATATTGAAATTGATTAGCAAACTGTATTTTTTAAGTTTAACTTACATTTTCGTTAATTATTATAAAAGAAAAGTTATGATTTGTTTCACTTAGTTAAATGGGCAAACTTTTTAATGCAAAAGATTCCTCATGGCATCTTGACTTCTAGATTTAAATCTGCATTCAAATTAATTAACTTATTTTTGCTGAAAATCTGATTCTTCTACTATAATCCACCTAGTTAAATAAAAGCAAGCTCAAACTAAAAATTTGAAGTAAATTTAAGCCGAAATATCTCCAAAGCTGAAAAAATATATGTTTAACATTTATGTTTACATTGATCTATGAATTTTTAAAAAATAAATAATAGCAAAAGCAACTTCCTGTGTCATAAAACCTTAAACATAAATGCACACAATGCAAAGTTGATCGCTTTATGTCCAATAACTTCATTTCAAATTAAAACTGTAGTTTTCATGGGCATTAAGCTCTGTGTGTGTGTGTGTGTGTGTGTGTGTGCGTTGCCAATGCAGCCAAACACAACAAACCAGTTAACTACCAGAGATCAAGTTGACCATCACAAAAAAAAAAAAAAAACCAAATAAATCGAAAAGCTCACCTTGAGAACAGGCGACAAATTTACAGATTACAATTTACAGCTTAATTTGAATATATATAAAAAATGCGAGTTTGTAGTTAATACCCTAACAAAAGAGCAGCGTGAACTTGTTGAAAAGTTCATTAGAAAAAATAAGAAATATGACTTTAAAAAAAATCAATTAATATACCTAAATAACTAAAAATATATTCACAAGGCCTGGACGCTAGCGCTCTTTAATTTTACTTAGTTTATTCTTAGTATATTTTTTTTAATGTATTTAAGCAAATTTTTAAAAATAAATAGCTATAATCTGTTGTACTTTTTTCATGATTTTTATTGCACATCGATTTAACAATAATTATTTCTTGTACAAACTGAGCTCTAATAAAATATTAAGTATTATTTTTTAAGATATTTCCTTATTAGATATTTGTACAATTATTTAATTTTAAGCCTTTGAACAGATCAATTATTATTTGTTTATGAAAAGCTAAGCAATATAAAAACATAAATGATTTATTAAAAATGAATAACAAAATTGAAAATATTAATGAAAATCATTCAAACCTAAAATCATAAATTTACAATAATAATTCAATCTACCCCTTAGACTAATTTAGCTAACAAGTTTAAATAAATATAATATTAGCTGCACGCGATTTATTTTTTTTAACAAACTTTTGTCAGTTATCAAAGTTTCATGTAAAAAAAAACCCAAAACCAAAAACTTTAGGAAGCAATTCCACTCCTTGACCCTGGGTTCGTTCAATGCTTCCTGCTGCAGTCTTTTTATTATTTATGTAAATAATATAATAGTTTTTTTTTTATGAAATTTATTTATTTTGTATTTATTTTTACTAAACATATTTCTCATTGCGGAAATGAACGCACCAAAATACAAAACAAACAACAAAACTTAAATAAAGCTCTATAAATGTAAACTTTATGATTGAAGGGCCTAAACAACAACAAAAAACAACAACAACAATACCAGCATTTAATTGATATACGCGTTGATAGCGCAGTCCAAAAAAAAACTTTTATGGATTTTTTTATTTAATTTCTAGAAGGGCAACGCAATGCTTGCCTTGAGTATTGGTGTGTGTGTGTGTGTGTGTGTGTGTGTGTGTGTGCGAGTGCGTTTGTTGTGTGGCCCTTCGAAGAAAAAAACTTAGCTCTGGCGATACTCGAGCTTCTATAAAATACCCAAGGTTAGCAACGTCCAAAGACAACAACAACAACAAAAAACAAAAAAATCAAAATGCTTACTTTAAGAAAAATTTAATGTCAATGAATTAAGTCGAATAAAATAATGCAAGAAATCTGATTAGAACTAACGATTAGTTGGAATTTAATTATAGATGTTAATAAAAAATAAAAAAAATAAATGAAAATAATTAAGGAAATAAAAATAAATATTAAACGTTATTAAAATAAGGAAGGAAAGTATAAAAAATATATCAAAAGAGTTTAAGAGCTGAATTTAATATTAAAATTATTTTCAAAGCAATAAAATCATAAAAAAAAAAATAATTTAAATTTAATTAAAATGCTTGCTAAACTTGAAACACCTGCCACGTGCAACATTTTTTTTATCACAAACAATTTATTATTAAATAGAGAAAGAACGACAAAAAGAAAATGCAAAAAGATTAATATACTTAAGCCCAATAATAAAAGTAAAGAAACAACAAAAGAATAACTATAATTAATTGGCTTTACATGTTGTTAACTTTTATTTGACCTTCAGTAATATGTAATTGCAAATTGCCACAATTGAAATGATCATTTTAATTACTTAACCAAAAAAAAAAGAAATATAATTTTCGAACTGACAAAAAAAAAGTGAAAAATGTTTCTGCTAGTTTGCCCTGCAAATACAAATCAGTTGCGTAAATAATGCGTACATTTAACCGCTTAACTACAACAATAAAAAAAAGTTCACTAAAACATTAAAAACTGAAAAGCAAAAAAAAATGACTGCCTGTTGGGCATTTATAAATTACAGCTAGCGACAGGCCCGAAGAGCATTAAGCATTTTGATTAGCAGCTGCAAAAAAAAAAAAACGTCGTACTTATACATAGACAAACTGAAAATATGCGTGAACTACAACAACAACAACAAAGTGACAAAACGCACTAACAAACAAGACAACAAAAAATACAAATCGAAACAGAAATTCGTTGTCGATGCGATGCGTGTAGCCCTGAACATAACCTTGAACAGAGTCGCGTTCAGTTGAGTTTTTCGTGCGTGCATGTAAGTGTGTGTGTGTGTGTAAAGATTGGTTAAGTTTTTTTCGTTAGTGCTTTGGCTATGTTGAATAAATGCGTTAGAGCGAGGCGCAGCGAACGAATACAGCAACAAAAATGCGTTACGCAAAAAAGCACACGCAAACACACACATAACTCGTAGACAAAGCGAGTGCAAGAGTGAGATGGAAATACTAGTTGTGTACCTAGTCGCAAGCGCATGACACTTGAGAGTTATGCGTTAAAGCTTTTGTGTTCGTTCGCATTCGGGCTGCGTGGGCTGTTCGCATGCGCTTCAAGCTTTCAAACTGTTTATATATCAATTTGAGCGATGCGTTGAGAAGTGCGTAGAGAGCCGTCTGCATAACAAATAGTCGAATATGTGACAAATTAATCATAATATTATTTATGCTACGAGTGGGTATTTCAATATTAAATATATCTCTATTAGATATAATGATGGGTTGCTTAGGGTGTAATGATGAGATTTTTTGTAAATTTGGACTATAAAATAATTGAAAAATTTATTAAATATTTATGGCATTCATTTATTGATTTGTGCAAAAGTAAATACGTTTTTCTTCTCAATTAGTTAGGCCAATAATTGTTAATATTTCGACTGACTGTAGGGCACTTGAGCTGTTTCAAATGCTCTTCAGCCAATGCTGCTCAAGAGCACGAAGCTAAAGCCCAAAAGACAGCAGCAGCAACAACAAATGACGGCCAGGCAATAGACAACAGACAACGAAAACGAAAACTTTGGCAAACGCATAAAATTCTGCGTAATGCGTGTTCATTGTTGTTGTTGCTGTTGCTGTTGTCATCGTTGCTGTTGTAAAAATATATGTATTTGTTTGTTTGACCGAAGCTAAGCTTGAAACAGGGCCTAGAGAGGAAATCAAACAAATTTTTCTAGGCATACAATAAAAAAAAAAAACCAGAAATTTTACTGTGAGATCAGCATGCGCCGCGTGTTTCCAACTGCCTTAAAAGTAATACAAATGTATGTGTGTCTGTTTGTCTAGTATGTTCGCATCTCACACGCATTTGGTGCGTAAGGTCGCTTTAGCTTTAGTGGCGTACAATAACCGGTAACTATGTGGCCAAACATTGGCTTTAGCTTAAAGGCCTAAAGAGCAATGACGCTGCAAACTCGAAATGAAAAGAAACCATTTTTTGCTGTTGTCAAATTATGAATATCATAAATCTTTTGCAACTTCCGCATTTCAATTGGCTGCTGCCAATTAAACAGTTTTGTTTCTTTTCAACGTTTAGTTCGAAACTTATTTAAGCTGCAAACCCGCTAAATAACTGAACGAACCTTAAATTTTGGCATGTTCTTTCGTTCAAATAATTGCCCACAAAACACAATTGCACTCTTAGCTGCTGCATTGTGTTTCTCTTGACAATGGATCTTCGGCTCTGCTCTGCTCTGCGCATCACTTTTGCTTTCGTTAAAAATCTCATCGAAGACTCTCTCAAAACTTAACTGCACTCTTACAATCAATGCTCTTCTCTGCGCTTTTTCGTTCTCTTTGCGTTTGATTGCTAACAAAACTCTTTCATTTTCGATTTTGTTAATCAATTATGCATAAAACGTTTAAGCTTATGCATAATTTAAGTTTTTTTTTTACATATGTTATCTTTTATTTTATAAATATCTTTTTGTCACCTCATTTTTTTGTTTTCGTTCACGTGCCAAATGTAGTTGCTTTTTATTTGCTTTGATTTACAATTTGTCTGGGCGATTTTATCTGTTTTTTTTTCGACTTTGGCTGGCTTTGCTTGCTCTGCTGATAGGCACATATTGGTCTAATCGCAGACGCAGAGAAGTGTGCGCGTTGTTTGATAATAATAATTATCACGTGTTGCCAAACTGCTTGGACAACAAGTTAAAAAAAAAAAAAACATACATATAAGAAATATGACCAGGCACAAAACTCGTTGAAAATCTACTCAAAAATCGTTCTTATTTCTCGATAAATATGAGGAAAACCCATTCAATTGACTCTGAGTCGCATGAAAAGGCAAACCTTTGGTTCGTTGATAAATGAAATGGCCGCACTTAAAATGAGGAGTCAATCAACTTGCCATAGATGACTGAAGACGGGGTCGACACTTCAACAACAACAACTTGGCAATAAATGTCAAAATATAGAAGAATACAATAACAAAAAAAAACAAAAATAGAAATAGGAAAGGACAGAAAGGAGAGTTAAGCAAAGGAGGCAAGCCATGATGGCCAATAAAACGACGCTGTCAAATATATAAAAAAAGAAGAAAAAAAACTTCTAATGACAGTCCAAAAAAAGGACAACGAGGACAACACAAACCGTCCGAAACTGCCAATACAAAGACATTAACATGTGGCACACACACACACACACACACTAAAACAAATGGAAAGTATACAGAGAAAGAGAGAGAGAGAGAAAGATTGAAGGCAAACAACATAAAACTCGGCAGCAAAACTGACTTGAATGTCCTTTTTGCCTTGTGCTTAACCGAACTGGGCTACTCAATGGCAATACGTTAAGTACTTGCACCCCCCCTCCCGCCTACCCCACACATTGACAACTTTCAAGTTATCAAAAAACTTCATGCCAAAGCCTGCTCATTTTTATTGAGTTGTTGTTGTTGTTGTTGTGTTTTTGGTCAATTGCCACGCAAACAAATTGCTGCGTTAATAATGCCAATAACAGCAAAAACAACAACAACAACAACAACTAACTTTGGGCCAAGCATCGTCTATAGCCAATAAAAAGATGTGTAGATATTTTTGATATTATTATGCTTGGGCACAAAAACTAAGTTTGGATTCTTATTAAGCTTGGCGCTTGAATTTAATGAAGCTACTTCAAAAGGGGGAAATTCCCCAATTAGTCAAAACAGGTTTAAAGGGGGAAAAAAGTATTGTAATGAAACATAAGAGGATTAACTTATGATGAAAAATAAAAAATAAAAAAATAATTATGAAAAATATTTATTAATTTTATTTTTAAATACAAAAAAAAAATTAAGCTACATATGTTTATTAATTTTATATACAAAAAAAAATTATTATTTCGATTTTGGGTGTAAAACTTGTTTTTTGGTGAAAAAAAAAATAAGAAAAAAACTTAAGATCTATCAATTAATTGTCTTTAAAAAGAAAAATTTTATTTCGGGTTTTTAGTATGTTTTTTTGGTAAAAAAAAGAAACTATGAATAAACTTAAACGCTATTTATTTATTTTAATATTATTAAAAAAAAAAAATGCAACTTAAGAGACATTAAGTTTTTACAAAAAAAATTTCAATCAAATAGTTGAATACAAAAGATAAAAAATTAATTTCAAACATTAATACATTTAATTTCTCAAGAAAAAAATACTCTATATATCAACTTACATTCTTTAAATTAACTAATCTTTCGCTTGCTTAAGTTCTCTTTCTATGAAAATTTCCAGTCCACCCCCTCCCCCCACTTACAACTTTCACTTTCCCAAGCATCGCCCAGCACAAAATGTGTGTGTTGTTTGGTTTGTATCTTTCTATCATGCTAGTGGCATCATCTTTGAGGCCGTTCATGCAGTTTCCCAGACAACTCAAAAACATTTTCCTTATCAATTTAATGGCCAAATGGCGTCAGGCAAAAAGCAATAACAAAATCATCAAGCCAAGTTATTTATTTTTAAAGAAATGTCACAAACAGCAGCAAAAGGTCAAAACTGACAATGTCACAGTGCACTATATATATATCTATATACATAAAGAAGATGTACATTGGTTTAATAAGTGTACAAAGGCATAGCCAAGATTTGATTAAAGATGAACTGGTTGAAGTTTTCATATCATTTGAGCCACGTCGCCAAAATGCAATAACTGTGTCTGGGCCACAAACACAAAAAGCCCAAAACAAGGCCAAAAGATTAAAAACAAACCGAAATGACAGTTTGTGGCATTTATGTATGTATTTATGTATGTGTGTGTGTGTAGTTTAATAGGGGTAGCTATAGTTTTTCTTGTTATGCTACAAATTCCAAGAAGTTAGTTTTATGTTGCCCTTGCGAAGGGTCGTTGCTAGATTGTTGAGAAATATAGGAAAATTATTTATAATAATTCTATTAGGAAGAAAAAAAGATGTTGAAGTTATCTGATGATGTTACTAAATAATCATTTGCTGAATTAAATTGATCATGTTTCAGTTTTCATGAATTGTTTTTTCGAAAAACTTTTCTAAAACAGAAAAATTGCGAGTTTTTATTAAACCTATTTTTAAAAAAGTCTAGTTAAAATCATTATACCACAACATAAATAAAAAAATTTTAAAAATATATCTATTAATATTTTCTATTAAAGAGCATCCAAATTGCCGCACATCTCGATTAATGTTTTTCTTTTTCATTTCATTTTTGGGCTGGATTTTTATGGTGCCGTCTTGAGGCGCCAGAAATCCTGCTTCCTATTTCATAGGCTCTGTGCTGCTGTGGCAGCAGATTTTCTATTTTTCTTCATTTTTTTTTTTCTTTCTGCAATATTATCAGCTCATTGTTGTTGCTGTTGTTGTTGTTGTTGTTGTTTTGATTGTTGTTATGTTGTGATTGGATTGCTTCTTCAGTTTGACGCTTTTGTTTTTGCGCATTTTTTCTAAAAACTAATTTGAATGATTTTAGTGGCGCACTTGAATGAGTTCCGTTTTGCTGCCTTCGTCCTTAGCTGTCCTGTCATATAAATTTATAGTTTTTATTATCATATTCTTCTTTTTCAGTTGAGTTAGGTTCATCGCTGTTGTTGTTGTTGTTGTTGTTTGTAATAAACATAAATTTGTATCTGCACCAAAATTATGCATAAAAATTTATAAATTGTGAAATTGATGAAAATGCTGCGTCCGAATATTTTTCGCCAAAGATATTAACAAGTTTGGAGAAACTGAAGTGCTTGAAGCTAGAAAAATGAATATAGGCTTTAATCCACCTACTCAATTTGCCTCCCCTTTAGTGCCCCCATTAACGAACTAACGCTACATTTTATATATTTAAAAAATACTCATTAACATCTATCATATTGCAAAATTTGCATAATTCTGGGTCTGGCCTGCAGTCAAAAAAAGTAGAAAAACAACGAACATGAATGATATTCAACAACCCCCTGCGGCACGCAACCAACGGCAATTGGGGTCATTTTCAAAGTGCCCCAAACCGAAAAAGAAAAAAAAAAAACAAGGAATTAGTAATGAAAACGCAATTTTGCAATAAAAATCCATTGAGGCAAATAATGAGTATAAAAATTACATTTCCTTACTTGAACCAAGCCTCAAAAAAAATAAATTCTTTACTGGGTTTATAGAATTATTATTATTATTATTATTGTCATATTAGTGGCTCAGAAGGTGGTCGAATCATAAACGAAGCGCAAAGAATGTTCAGAAAGTTCACCTATGCATGCCACAACAAAAATTAACATTAAAATGCAATAAAGGATATACAACAACAACGGCAACAACCGACAGGCAAAAGGTAATTTATGACAAAATAATAAAATTAAAAGGCTGAACGGAAAATTTGTGTTTATTTTTTAAGGCTAGGCACACGGTGCGTATGCGGACTTAATGGTCATAAGCAGGCACACACACACACACACACACACACACACACACACACACACACTTGTATTTGTGCACTATTTGACCCCCAGCGTAACCCATTGCGTATACGTAATAATCTTAATAAGCATACGACCGTTTGTTCGCGCTTACGCTCAGTTTCATTGAGTAAAATAAAACTCCTTTTTTTTCATTTTTATACATGTTTTTGTAGTTCTAATGTTGATTTTTGAATACTCTGTAATATGCTTTCGGGTATGTCAGCTAAGCTAAAGACTTGGAGAGATTCGTTGCAAAGGCAAGGCAAGATTGGATTGAAACAAAAATAATTTTTAACAATTTCCTGAAAATTTACTACAAAAATAAGGTTTTTGAGTTGCCATTTCTGAGTATTAAGTATAATTTAAGTAGCTAAAATATTTAATATGTACTTTAATTGAAAATCCTTTTCTTAAACAATTTTAGTTCATTGAATTTTTCTTCTTCCTTTCAACTTGATTTTGAAGAGCCTTCAAAGTTTAGCAAACTCTCAGCTCAGCCTGTTCCTGGTTTGATTTATTATCGTATTCGTTTTAACGCACATTTATTTTTTTACGCATTTTTGCTTTACGAGCAACCCGCTAAAAATGCAAATTACAATAATTATGTGTTGTGTTTTTTTTTATCCTTACGCTTGCGGATTGCGTGAAGCATTCCTTGGCACGTTGAAGAGTCCTGAATGCAGCACACACCTTAAATCATATTTTGATTTATTATATGAAGAGAACAGTTTTTTTTTATTTTTTTTGCAGGGAGAAAAAATACCTTCAGGTTTGTAATTCTATCTTTGTGGCTCAATCTAATAATTGCCCGTAACAAAAAAAAAAAAAAAGTCAAAAGACAAGACACATTTCCGGCTGTTTACAAGATGAGTAAAGATAAATACAAAACGAATGAAAGAGCGGGAGAGCGGATTACAAAGAAAGAGAACGAGAGAGCATGAATGACCTACCATACAAGATTTTACATTCAGCATGGAATTGAGCAAAATATGATTATAAGTATAAGAAGAAAAGAGTTTTGCAGAGCAAAAACCAACTCATACATACCCTGTAAATAAAAGAAAATAAAATTCAAAATGGTTTTAAAGTATTTAATGAAAAGTTGATTCAATGCGAAATACTCTATTATTATTTTTTGCTATTTTTAGAAAGATTAAAAATTGTGCCGAAAACGTACCTTTTAATGACTTACAGTTTATGAAAGAAGTAAAATAAAGTTTTACAGTCATTCAAGTATTTTATTATATATTTAATGGATTTCTGCAATGATTTCTATAATAGATTTATTATCTTACAATGTGATATTAATATCTTCAACTAAGTATGTGCTTTAAACATAATAGTTAAACTTTTTTAAGGACATACAACTTGTCCTTCATCATCAACATAGCCAACCTCAATCTTATGCTACAGGGTATCAAGTATGATAGAAGCAGTAGCAAGAAGAAGAAGAAAAAAAAATAGCATTGCCAGAGATCATTAATTAAAATGTTGCTGGACCAGTTCTTGAGCGCTGGCAAAAGGCACAAAGAGCGATGGTAATTCTGGGGGGAAAGCGGAAAACGGTGGTGGGGGACACGCACAAGTTACAGCAGCCGCAGCGCAGTAGCAGAGAGGCAGCAGCAGCAACAGCAGCAACAGCAACAAAGCAGCATTAATAAAAGATCGCACGCTTTTTTAATCGGCAAATAGAACATAGAAACACACACACACACATGCACATAGGCAGCTCTGTGTGTGTGTGTGTGTGTGTGTGCTTTGGCCTCCAGCATACAAAGTGCGTCGGTTGCCGCCATACCCCGCTACACTCCCCACCCTTTATGCGCGCACGCATTCCACGCTATGCTTTTGCTCTGCGCTTTTTTTTTTTTAGTTTAGTTTTTGGCGCTGACATTCGCTGCGATGAGGTAATCGCCACATGCGTTCGTAAATGTGCGTGTGTATGTGTGTGTGTGTCTGTGTGTGTGTGTGTGTGTGTGTGTAGTTTTAGTTGGAGTGCGTGAGCGCAAAGCTTTGTGTCGTTCACATTGCACGCGCGCTGAGTGTGTATTGCGCGCCCCCCCTTTTCCCGCGTTTCACCATTCTTTGCTTGCTTTTGGCTTTGCCTTCTCCACAAAACATACATTGAGGTTCTACTGTGGCGGCGCTGTCCGTGCGTTTGCGTTCGTTCGTTCGTCTTAGCAAACAGTCGTTCGCACAGATTATGGCCCTTTGACATCCCATAAATTTCATGTCCACGCAGCTCGCAAAGATTAACGCTAAACAAGCTACAGTAAAAAAAAGCTACAGCTAGCGAAAACCGATATTTCATTGCTCTAACAAGGTATATTTGCTTTGTTTAGCTTTTTTTCTATGATATAAATATTTTAACTGAACAAATATTTGAGTTAACAACGAATTGAACTGTTTTAAAATATTATTTGTTAATATTATTTTAACTGCAGTTAATCCACCAAATAAAGTTGAATCAACTAACCATTAAACCTGCACTTTTGTTATTCTTTTCGCTTAATACTAACACGCCCTAATTCTGCAAGTTCTGCAATCGTTGACGATCACACACAATGGCAATCGCCATTTTCGCGCATCCAATGGGGAAGCAGTTGGCAAACATTCTAGCGTGCTGTCCCGCTCGAACGCAAGCGCTGGCATTGCTGCAGTTTGTGGGAGCATTTTGCGAGCATTGCAATTTGAGCTGTAGTATGTGCTAGCTATCCTGCTCTCACTTAAGCCGATCGATCAGTGGAGCTGGGTGCTGCGGCGAATGCTCAAAGAAAACTAATTAGCCACAAATTGGTAGACATGATAGAAAATTGTTACTATTGTTTTTGTGTGTTATTGTTGTTGCTTTTGTTTTTGCACATCATGTAATGGCAAAAATGATTGATTGACTCGAACCAAGGGCCCTGCAGGCTAAACTGTATGTAGCTTCTTTGACCTGGCCCAAAGAGATGCGCAAAAATTGTTGCCTAGTTCTAATTGTTGTTGTTGTTGTTGCTGATGTTAACTTAACCAAAGTCATTAATTTGCAATTAGTTTAGAGGCAAGCGGCACGCGTGGGAATTGAAGTTCGGAATTGAATTTGGAATTTGGAATTGCTTGCGATTTGCTTTACGTAAAACTTTTGAACAAAAAAAAACACATAAAAAAAAGGTTCGAATTCAGCAACAAATGTTTATAATTACACGAAACCCAATCCCAACCCCATTTTCAGTTCAGCATCACTTTCCTTTTTGTTTTTGCTTTTGTTTCTTCCCTTGCCCCCCTCAAACTTCTTACACTCAATTGAATTCTTCCGGCTGTTGTGTTACTCCAGCAAGACTTTGAATTCCGTTTAACAGTTACAATTCATGCATAATAAACAAATAAAAAATTGTATTGAAAATATTGATATGCTCAGTTTAGAAATGCTCCTTATAGTTTTTTTTTCAAGATAAGTAAAATAAATTTAAAACAAAAAATATTTATATATATTTTTAACTGAGTTTTTAAGGAGTTTAACATAAAACATTTCATTAAAGCTTTTCTAACAAAATCAATACACTCGTTGTTATGCATTTTATTATTATAGGGTATTCAAGAAAAACAACACAAATGTGTTGAAAAATCACTTTAAAGTAGCATCGACATTTTTCGGGGTTGCTTTAGCTATTAAATTGTGCATAATTTTAAGCAATTTCTGTTTATTTTTATTTTTTATTTTTCTGTATTTGTTGCATCAAATAAAAATAATAAATAAAACATGGCAAAAATGTCAATAAAAATGCGTGGGGACATTTTGTGGTTGGTTTTTGGTGGTTAGTTTTCCGCTGGTTTATGCTTAATTTAATTTATGCTTAACCTTTTTGCTTGGTCCTCTAATGGAATCAAGTACTTAATGTTATGATGTGATTATGATTCTTTATATGTTAGGGCATTGTTGTTGTAGTAGTAGTAACTTTAGGGATGAGAGAAAGCAGGGTTGCATAACAAATGCTGTCCTAAGTGTGTTTTTGGATCAGAGACAGAATAATATATATATTGGAGATTTAAGGATAAATGTATATGAAAATGATACTTGAGCTTGCGAATTATGCTAAATTTAACAATAAAAAAAAAAATTAAATATTAAATATTAAATAAAAATTAATATTTATCAGCTTTAAATCACAATTTGAACACAGGAATGTTGTAATAAAAAATATTTAATCTGCGTGATTTAAAAAAAATATTATGAAAAATTCGTAAAACAATCCATCAAATTTGTATTAATATTTTCGACACTTGAGTTCAACTCTAGCTTGAAACATTTGTGTTTATTCTTCAAACCCTCGGGACTTTTTCATAAGATTGCAACCTTTCACAGATGTTGCCAGTGAGTCAACACACAACCAACCACCACCCGCCACCCACCACCCATTTCTTTTGCTCAGCAGGTTTCCGTAGATTACATAATTGCCGGTGGTTGCACACACACATACTGAGGCAGGGCGACGTAGCTGCTGCGATTGATGGATTGCATTCTGAATGTTGCCACACAGCTGCTTCATCAACACAAGTATAAAAGAGAGCGAAGATCAAAGGCACAACAAAACGGGGCGAATACAAAAAAAAAAAACAATTTACTGAAATAAAAGCAGCAACCGAAGATGTGGCAGCAGCAACTGCGCCACATCAGCAACATTGCAACATCAACTAAGAGAGAGAGAAAAACAGAAAGAGAGAGAGAGAGGGAGGGAGAGAAGTAAGAGAACACCGAACACTCCAAATTATATGCATTGACCTTATTTGTGTAACAAACAAATAAAAAAAAAAAAAATAGATTTTTGGGTCGAGAATTGCATGGCACACAAGAAAATTGATGCCTCAATGACTGAGATAAAGATGGAAATAGAAAAGAGATAGCAAGTGTGGCAAGAAATCAACGTGCGTCAATTAGATGCAAGGCACAGCGCCACCCACAACAACAAAACGCATCGCAGCGACAATTTTCAGAGTTGTTTTTTTTTTTGAAGCTGTTTTTGTTCCATTTAAATGTCAACTGTACTGAAGTACAGTGAAACACAAATAAAGAGGAGTAAGTTAAGTTAAAGAAAATATATATAGTCTCATCGTACCTTATTCCGATGTCAGCTATAACATTTTCATTAACATAATCTGTGCTTTTAACTTGGTCAGAGTCTGAAAATAAATAATAAAAAATAAATAAATATAAAAAAAAATAAAAATAAAAAATAAAAAAAAAAAAAATAAAAAGAAGCCGGGTTTTAGTACAATACTTTTCATAAATAAGGAAAACAGAATTTACTTAAAATTACTTTGGTTGATTGAAAATGGTTGCCTTGCCTAATGAAGATTTTTCTCTAAGAGTAAAGAATAAATTAATGCTCTTATATCGAACTTTTCAAAAATCTTTTAATACAAAATCTATAATTATTTATATACATTTATTTTTATACTGTTTTTTCACTAGTATTTAATGTAGTTAAACTCTTTTTTTGTTGATTCGCATTTGCAAGCCTCATAATTTTCCCTGACTGTAGAGCCCTCTCTCTAGTTCTCTTCACCCTCTCTGTCTCTTTGTTGTTTGCACCGTGTTAAACGTAATGCGTCGCATTTTTCTGCCCCAAAATGTTTGCTGTGGTGGATAAATCCCGTATCTAATATCGCGTTGTTTCTTGTATCTCAAAGCAGCTCGCAACTTTTATTCCATCCCATGACATCTATGTGTTTGTTGTTGTTATTGTTGTTGTTGGCTACTGCGCAGCTAACTGCAACCAGACGACAGTCAGCACATGCGTGCGCGTGACCCAATTTCAATGCGCTACCCTCCCTCCCCTCCCTGCTACCCCGCATACCCCTTAAAGCGTTAATAGAACAGCGCTTTGCTCTAGTTCACAAATTGCCCTTTCGAATTGCGGCGCAACAAAAAACCAAAACAACAACAACAACAATAAGTGAACTGCGAAGCAATTTTTGTTTAATCGTGTTGAATGCAACTTGAATTAGTTAGAAATAAATTTAAATTATGGCATATATTAATATAAGTTTTTAGTTTTTAAAGCAATAATATAATAATAATAATAATTTTCAACATATTTTTGAAATTAGGCAAATATATTAATAAAATTAAGAAATAAATATTCGAAAACAAAAAACTATATAAACCAATAAAAACAAATTTTAAATGTTAAAATTCAAATACTTTGGAACTTTAATTATTTTTAAACAATTTTATTAAAATTCTTAAAAAATTATTTTAAATTGCTTTACGAAAACATATAAAAAGAAGTTACAAATTTAATAAAAGATTCTCTTTTTTTTTAATTTTTTATGCAAAATATTCAGATTTGTGACAGTTTGCTCTTAACTTTTCCTCAAAGTTCATTCACCCAAAACATTATAATCGTTGGGAAACGTAAAGCAACAAATAAATAGAAAACAAAAAAAAATAAAAGGTAAACAAAGCCAATGTAACGGATTCGCAAAGCTTAGAGCTTAAAGCAAAGGAACGCGACTGTGGGGATAAAAAGGCAATCAATGTCGTCGTATTCGTCCTAGAAATGTTTCCTTTTGTTGTTGTTGTTTTTGTTGTTGTTGTTGGATATGATTATTTGAGTACCCCTCGCGAATCGCTGATTGTGTGTAATAGAGCGTTAAACTCTTCAAGCAACAGCTTTATTTTTTATGTATATTTTTTTTTTCGTTTCGTTTTGTTGCCTCTTACTTTACTTGAGGAAATCAGCGCAAGGACGTTGTGAAGTTCCTGGCGCACATCTTCAATGAAATTATTAGATTAGCATGAAGGGGGGGGGGGGGGGTGGAGTTGGGGAAGGTGTGTGTTTTGGCCGGTAGCGCGTTCGTATTGTCTGGCGCGGCAACAGCGGTGTAAGGTAGTAAGAATTATGTGTAAAATGTCCTTGAACCCCTTTTTTTTCTTTCTTTGTCTCCTTTTTGTATATATATTTCGTACCCTTGCTATTTTCTTCTTCTGCTTCTTTTAAGGATTAAGAAATTATGGTACAACACTTTTTATACTCGATACCGAAGTTAAAGAGTATATTGGGTTTGTGCAATGTCTCTCATGGTACCTTTCTTCGACATCCTTCAAGCTAGAGACTTGAAACTTTGCAAATATCTTTATTTCTGGCTGGGATAGATAAATTGCCAAGATCATCTTTTAACGTGTACCGTAGGGCTGGGAAATCGATAGATTTGATAGCTGAAAATCGACAAAAATTTTACCACAAAAAAAAAAAGCTGTATCAAACTGTACCGCCCCCTGGATGTTGAAATCAAAAACGCCGATATCTTCCACAATTTTCGAGATGTATACTTTTAATTTTTCAATGGCTACAAACCGACAATTTCGACGTAAACGTTCACCTGAATAATTGCTTTCTTTTTCCAGGACCAGGTGGTAAATACCGCATAGTGTCCATTGGTTATCGGTAAGCCGCTCAATTTCTTCGATATATCCGTATTCATAATATTATCATAAGTTAAATACTTCTCGTTCTGAAAGTCGAAGAAAGTCGGAAGAGTTTATAAATAATAATTATGATATTTTATTAAAGGGCTTACGTACATAGGGGCAGCTGTGATTCATATTGGTGTGACCATTGAAGAACCCTAAAAACAATTTAGCAACCGCATTATATTTTCTATTGTAAAAACTGCAAAAGTCAATGCTTATGTTATAGAGAAAAGGCTGCCAACCGTTGTTTTTGACCAGTAATCTGAAATTTAACTGCAATTCGATATAAAATATAAAATTTCTTATAGATATGGTTGTTAGCTGTTACCGTATGTTCCTTGACCAAAGGATGGAGCAAACTGAAACGCACGCTGATTGAAGTTTTCAAACGGCTTATCGGTTGCACGTAGCAGTATTCAAATTCGGAAACCGATTTGTTCTTACTTTCGCAGGTTATATTTGTGAATTTCATTAAGATGCCCTTGTTGAATATATAAATTGTTATGGTTAAAGATTTGAATTTACCACCAAAAAAAAAAACTTACTTGCGTTTTGCTAATATTTGTGAGGCAAATACAAAATAGTATTAGCCAAAAGTGTTGAAACTTCGACTTGTCCATTTGATTGATATTAGGCGAATAATATTGAATATTAATATTTAGTTTTGTGAGGTAGTTTGTTCCAGAGGAGTTTGATGAACTAGGAAATACCTTAAACTTGCTCAAAAGCAAAAAAATATAAATTTTTAACATTTGTATATTTTTTTATTATCTTTTTTTCTGTTAGAGGATATAGTTTCGGGTAATTTATTCCTATAGTTTACAGATAAAACTTTGCCATTTCTTGTCTTGAACATTTGGCTGAAATTGTAAAAATATTATTATAATTATTAAATTTAGATCACAACATGTAGTATTATAACAAAATATAGAGTTTTGAAGGCCGACGACTCTAAAACAAAAATATAACAAAATATAAAGGGTATTTGTATTATATGTAATTAGCAATGAAAATTTTTTAATTTAATCAATAATGTTTTTTTAATTGTTAATTAGATACACGTATTTTAAGGTGAAGAACGTCATTTAAACAAAAAAAAAAAAAATAAGCTATGATCATTTTGTGACAAATCGGGAACCCGAATAGCTTTTGGCCAAGGCCCTAGGCCTAGTTTTTGAACCAACCGCTTACATTAATGGTTCTTAGCCATCGCTTTGGGCCATAAATATAAAGTTTCACGTCACTTAACTTAACTTCAAGTTCAGTTTGAATTACGTTTGCAGTGTTGTACCGGACCTAAGCTACGATCCTTGCTTCAGCAGGTAAAGTTTATCAATTTAAGGTAGTTCCCCAAAGTTTGTTGGAAATTTTAATGTCAGCTATAAGATAAAAATAGTTATTTTTCAGCTGGCAGTAAGAACACTTTGAAATCACAAAAAAAAAATAAATATAGCAAATTGCTGGTATCAAAAAAAATAATTCAACTTCAAATTAATCTATTTTTAATTGTTTGCATTTTTTGTTGTTGTTTTTATTTTCAATTATGAAACAACAGTGTTATCGAAATTACATTAATGACATCAATAATGCCATAATTATTATATTTAGCTGATTTTGTTTCAGTTTGTTTTTTATGCCACGCCCCCGAACGTTGCCCCTTGCCCTACCGCCTCGAAATGCTTGTATCTTCCACAGTTTTTGAGCTAGAGCCATCAAATTTTGTGGCAATATGGCTAGTTGCATTCCCACAAGAGCTGCATGAGCCTATTTTTTTTTAAAAACCCCTGCCCTGCATACCCTACCCCTTTGCAATCACGCGACTTTCAAAACGGATATCAAGTAAATCGCAGTCGGTTGCACGGCTCGACAGCAAAGTTTCCACTTATTTTTTTTTCTGTTTGTAGCTCAACTCTGTCAACGTCGAAATCTGTAAAATACCCCTCTACCCCGCAAAGCTCTTCAAAATTTCGTTTCTAGGGCAAACGGAGCTACCCGTTGGGTCTCAGCGGGCTTGGCGGTTTTCTTTAAATTGTTGTCCTTAATTCAGCTCGATTTTTGCCTTTTTTTTTTGTTGTTGTTGTTGTTGCTTTTCCCTTATTTTTATGTCAGTTGCTTTTGCTTTGATGTCAGTCACAACAAATTTTCGTCGTTTGCTTTTTTTGCGGTTGAGTTTTTCTATGTTTTTTTTTTGAATTGTTAAGCGAAAATCCTAAATGATTATGTTAAACCAAGATGGCACAAACATTAAAAGGCAACTTGTTGATTTGGCTAAACTCTTATCGCTTGGATTTTTGAGCTGGGCCAGCAAATTGGGTGGGCAAAGGTCCTTTTAAAGGCTTTTTTGAAGAATTTTTTTTGTTTTTTTTTTAATAAATATGATTTCCGTATTGATGTTCAATTTTGTTATAGCTTTAAGCTATTTTATATGATTATTATTATTTATTCAATCAATCCAATAATATCGAAAAGTGGTATTTTAAAAGATATAAATTCTAAATTTCAATTCAAGATGATCTTAAGTTCTAAAGGTCGGTTATTGTCGGTTGTCAGAGCCATACAAATATTCATTTTAAACATTAAAATATAAAATTTTCCCATTGAAAAAAATCGCTTGGAAACAGATCTTCTGATCTTTGCTTTGGAGCACAAATTTAATACTGTGGATTTTGTCATACTTTTGGACAGGACGAACTAGTTTGTAACATTTGTCATCAGGATGTGCTTAATTTCCCCCCCCCCTCCGCTTAACTTTTAATGCCAAAAAAAGTTGGGAGTTTGAAATACATATTATTAAGCAACAAATTAAAAGATAGTTAGCAAAAAAAAATATTTCCTTGGACTTTCTCTCGCTTCCTTTGTCTCTTTTTCTGTCTCTTCCTCTGTCTCTTTCACTTCTTTTCACTTTTTTCTCAATCTTCCAGTATTCCTCCTCCGTCTCCCTCTCAATTTTGACTCCTGCTCTTCGAAACATTCGTGCCACATCTCCGGGGCACGCAGATATTACTTCATCTAATTAGCACAATTAATGCCCTAGACACAAATTTTACGCACAATGCATACATATTTATGATGTGTATGTGTATGTATGTAACTCCTAGCATATGAAACAATTTCATTGTCAAGTGTGTGTGTGTGTGTGTGTGTGTGTGTGTGTCAGTGTCAGTTGACATAACTGGTTCAAACCAATTGACAATTGAAAAGCAACCAAAAATCGAGAGAAGCAAAAATCGAGAGAAGCAAATAAAACGCACTCATTGCAAGCGCCAAATTGGGGGCTCTCCGTTAGCAAATACACAAATATATAAATACAAGCACACACACGCACACACACGTATTTGTGTGTATCGCAATAATTTTTAATGTTCGCCAAATGCTACAAAAACAAAAAACAAAAAACAAAATATGATATCATCTTATCTGAAAGCGCAACCAAAAAATCCATTCAAAAAGCATATTTAGCCTCTGTTCATGAAAAATACATAATTGTGCGTAAGTTTGTGTGCGTGTGTCTATTACAAACACCAATACAAACGTAAAGCGAAACATTTGGCTTTTTGTGCAATTGTATAGCTTTTCGGTGGGTCTGGGCTGTGTTGTGGTGTTGGGGTTGTTGCCAAAGAAGAAGAAGCAGAAGGCGAAGAAAAAAATGCAGTATACACACACACACACACACACACACACAAACACATACAAACACAAAATTACATAGCTATACATAATTGCCAAATAGTAGTGTACATAACGGGCCTACGCAGCAGCAGCAGCAGCAGTTCAAATGCGCGCACATAACAAAAATAAATGCTAAAATTTCACAAAAACGCACAAACACACACACACACATACACACACGCACATATACAAGCGCAAGCTGCAAAAGTGCGTTCGTTTTAATGCGAGTGAGTGGGTGAGAGAAGAGCAGCAAGGCTAGCAGCGTGCTGGCGCCAAAAATGTGGAGCATACATACATATACTACAATACGTACGTACGTATATAAACCGCCCCAAAAAACTGTACATAGGCACCGCCAACAACAGCAACAACAACAGGAAGAACAACAGCGCAGCAACCCAAAAAATTGTGCTGTTTGTGTAGCTAAGCAAAAAGTGCGTGTGCAGCACTGCAAACGCTAAACGACGTCGGCGCCGCAGTCAACGTCTAACGTTGGCGGCCATGCCAAAATACGCAATACACATAGAATACATACAAACATACGTAGTATGTGCATACACGCATATAATGGCCTGCATTGGTGTGTGCGCGCACAAAACGCACAAATCAGTCTCTTATTGGATTTCTCGTAGGCAGCAACAGCAGCAGCAGCAGCAGCAGCAGCAGCTACATAAGCGCCACTCACACTCGCACACTCGCAATGGCATAACTCCGAATGCGAGAGCGGGGAGCCGCGCCAAACAACAACAATAACGCAAAATGCTCTCGACGCTGCGCTTGGCTGCGTTGACTGCGCTGCTCGCCGCTCCACGTGTTTGTTTGAATTGCGTAAACTTGCTGCGACTGCGACGAAGACGACGACGACAATGACGACGACTCTCTGTTCTCGTTCTCGCAAGTTTTCTATAGTTATTGTTGTTGTGCGTGCAGGCAGCAATAAAATGGCAGCGCTTCGCTTTAGTTTTGTTTTTTTTTTTCCTTTATTTTTGCGCGCGCTTTGTGCTCTCTGAGCGACATGCGCGCTCCTTAGCTGGGGAAGTTATATTTGCCGAAAAAGCTCAAGCTCAATCCCTCTATCTTGCTCTCTCTCTCTCGTGTTGACACTGCAAAATGAATGCGTATTGTTATTCTTTTTGTTGTTGTTGTTGTTGTTTTGCCACTGGAAGCTTGCAGGAGAAACGAGTTTGTTTTCTGCTCAAAAGCAGTGTCAGTTTCTGCACTCAAACCTAACGAGTGACAACAACGAACCGACTGGCTCTTTGAGCGCTTTTTCGGGATCTTTTTGTTGTGCTAATAATCAACATTTAATTAATAATAGAAATTTTGAATGTACTACTATTTCTGTCTATAGTTTGAGTTGAATTTGCTTTTGTCATTAAATTCTATGCACAATTACACGTTGAGAATTTGATATATTTGTGGGAATTGCAAAAGAAATAAATTCACATGTGGATCTAAAAACTGTAATATGAAAACTAAAGCAAGTTCTTTTGTTATGATTTTGTCTTTTGTTATCGAAACAATGTAATTGTAAGTTCTGTAAATTGAAAAAACCGGTTTTTATAGAATTTTTTCATATTATTTTATTGTAATATTTAAGCTTTTTTGTTTAAAATTCAATTGTTTTGTACTTAAAAGCTTTTGAAAATTTTCTTAGTACTAAATATTTTTCTTATGTCAGAGATGTTTTTGTTTGCAATTTTTTTAAAAAGATTAATAACTTTTTCTAAAACTATTTAGCTGTAATTCAAAAATTACTATAATTACTATAATTTTCTGAGAAATCGACAGCGAGTTCTTAAAAAACAACCTATTTAACTGGCCAGCTGATGCAGTCAGAGTTCACTTAACTCCCTCCCCCCCCCCACACCACCACACCCCACCCAACACCACCTTTCCATGTCACCCGCCCTCCCCCCTGCCTAATGTGTGCATAAAGCAAGTTTCTATATTTTTGAAGCCTATTTCATTTACCCACGAGCATTTTCCACATGAAGGACTTGCGAAAGGACTCTCGCTCCCTCTCGCTCACTCTCTCTCTCTCCTTCTCCTTCTCTTCTTCCTCTTTTTCTCTCTGTGATGATTAGCTCAGGCGACTTATGCAATTTGCCTGCACACAGAGTTAGCTCTCTTTGAGAGAACCAACTGCACAGAGAGAGACAGAGAGAGAGATAGACAGAGAGTTGAAGTGTGAGCGAAACTCACCCCAAAGAAAAAAAGAGGTCCTTGCGCAAAACGATGGGCAGGGGGGTTGGGCAGTGCATACACGCAAAACATGCAAAGTTGCAGCAATGACATCATAGATTAATTACTTGTCAAACTAACGGCACTTTGAACAGTTTACTTAACTTTGCACAATGCAATTAATTTTTTTTGAAAAAAAAGGCAAGCTTAAATATTTGCAATATATATAAGACTTCCCACTCAAAGCTAAAAACCCAATTGAGGATTGCATGTCCGTGCATTCCAATTGGATTAAACGCGCAAAAACACATTGCACAGCCGCTGCGCAAGTGGTTGTCAGTGTGTGAGAGACAGAGAGAAAGAGAGAGGTAGAACGAGCGCGAGCCAGCGCGTGAGAGCGCGCGCCAAAGTCCAATAAGAGAACGTAAAACTCTCTCGCACACCAATGCAAATTCTGCATTTGCAACGCAAAGCGAAACAAAATCAAAAACAAAACCAACACACACACGCACACACACACACACACTGGCAATGCAAAATGGGCGCACTCTCGCAGCAGAGGCAGCGACAGTGGCAGCGACGCCAGGCCCCAAAAAACAAAAAAAAAAAACGACACAGCAGCAGCCGCAAACTTGTTTTCGCTACGACGAAAAGCTTTAAACAACGAGAGAGCGCAAAAACGAACGCGTCGCGCCGCTCTTCGTTGTATTTTGGTTTTTTTCGCTGCGCTTTGCTGCGTTCGGCTGCGTTTTACTCTTACTCTCTTGGAGCTGTTGCGCTGCTGCTGCGGCTTGGTGCTCCTTGCTGCTATTGCTGCTGTTGCTGCTGCTATTGCTGTTTGCTGCTGGTGGTGGCTCTGCCCGCTGCCCGTCACTCTTCCGCTGTTCGTGTGTGTGCATGGGTGTGTGCGTTCGGTCGTGTATGCGTGCATTTTGTAAGCTTGTGTGCGTCGACTGCCGCCGCCTGCCTGGTTGATAGGCCATAAACGCAATTTTTGAATTTCATGCTCGTCTATTCGGCGCTAGGTTTCGGTGGTGCGCAGCTCGCAGCAGCAGCGTTCGTTGTGTGCATTTCTCGTCTCGTCTCTATTAAAAATTTCCCCACAACGGCAACGGCAACAGCAACTGAAACAGAAGCTGAAACTACAACAAACAAACAAAATTCAACGCAAAAGTTATAAAATTTTCAAAATTAAGCAAGCAAAAAAATAAATCCAAAAATATTTAATACACCAAAAAAAGCAACAGCGGCTCAATACGGAAATGCAGAAAACAACAAATAAATAAATAAATCCAACTGATATACGAAAAGCTACAAAAATCAAATAAAATTATATTTTTCAAGTTTTTTCAAAATTGAACACTGTTTTAGTTTTATTATTAAAGTTTCGTTTATGTTTGAAACAATAAAATATATTTAAAAAGAAAAATACGTCCAAGGCCGGCAAACAAATACAAATACACACACACACACACACACTAAACAACAACAATTTTTCGACAGTGTATATGTGTGTGTGTGCGAGTGTGCGTGTGCGTGAAGTGTATGTTTGTGTGTGTATTTGACAAGTGATTGAAGGTAAATTCATTGTTTATTGTTTATTAATCAATACAAATACAAAATGTTTACAAAAACACAAAAAACAAAAATATACATATTTTGTTGAAATGCAAGCTGTGTAAATGATAAAAAATTGATGTATAAAACAAAGAAATAAATTAAGACAATAACAGAATTAATTAATATATTATTTGGTTATTAAAAAACTTTTATTTGTGCCCTTAAAAGTCAAAACAAATACTATAAGAAACAATTCGAGAGTGAAACCATTTTTTTATATAGAAAAGTATTATAGAAACAATTAAAAACTTACTCAAAACACACAGTTGGTCTTTTTTGTATCTGAAAGATACTTTTTAAGAACAATATAGAACTATAGAACTATATAGACAGTCTAGACCCACAGTTATAGCGGCAGCTCTACAAGTTCTAAGCTCGTTTGGCTGAAATTCAGTTCCGGGACAAAACAAAAAAATCCATACAAATGCAATTTCGCGTATCCTTATCCCAAATCCCGACAATGCGTAACTGCGTAACTGTGTGTGTGTGTGTGTGTGTGTATTTTTGGTGATTTTTACATATGAAAGCAATTGGGGTTGCTACTCTGCATGCAACTGAAAACTGGAAAACGCAGCAGCAACTCGAAAAATAATAAACGAGAAATGCGAAACGAAAACTTCTTCGGCATTTTTTAATCAAGCAATGTCTAGAGCAACATACCAACAATAATAACTACAACAATAACAATACAAAATGCGCCTCAAACAAACAACAACCCTCCCAACCCGTCCTCGCCGTCCTCCACCTCCTCCTCCTTCGACCCACAGCGTACAAAAACCTTAGGCGAAACTACCCAAAAACTGAAATGCGAACCCCTTTTATTATTACCGCGCGACACGTGTGTGTGTGTGAGTGTGAGTGTGTATGTGTGTGTGTGTCTGTTAGTGCAATGCATGAAAAGTGCATAAAAATTCTACAAGGGATTATAAGATTGAGAAAAGTAACCAAAAAAAAACACTTGTTTGATGTTGAAGGCAAAGGAAATAAAATATAAATTTAAAAAAAAAAAACTATACTAAATAACATTAAAAAATTATTTCAAATGATTTTGAGATCCATATAAAATTTATAAAATATATAAATAAAATAATTAATTTTTATTATTATTATTATTTATGTGAAAAATTGCAAAAAAAAAATAAAATAAAAATTTTTTAAATAGGTTGAACACTTTTACAGATTATATTTCTGATAAGAAACCGTATTCAAAGAAGTAAAATTGTAGAAAAATTCGAAAATCAATTAACTATTAAAAATGAACAAATTAATGTTCGACCTTGTTCAGTTTCGATAAGATAATTAAAGACTTTTAATTCGAAACAAATTTTAAGAGTAATAAATTGGCAGTTTAGAAAACTTTCTTTTATTACTGCAACTGCATGGTTTTATTATTACTATTGTTAATATAATTTTTGGAATTTCAAATTTTTAAAGCGATAAGCGTTGACAATTTCCTGATGCTACTCACATGTTTAAGTGCCTCTCAATTCTCAACAACAACATAAATATCAAGCGCGATTAAAAAAAAATACAACGAAAAAAAAAACACACTTGCCCGAGCCCCAAAAAATGATTTCTAGTGCAATGCCTTGAAATCTCGGTTTTTTAGATTAAATGAGTTTCGAATTAATGAGAATTTTTTAGCGAATCAACAAATTCATTTCTTTCTGTGCTGATAAGCCGCTAATGAATGAAATTTGTTACGAAATTATTTGAAAGTAAAACAAGAAACAGAACAGGGAAATAAGACAAGAAAGGCAGGTTGTTGAGTGGGTAATGTGGAACCGAAAGATACCCTTACCAAAGAAAAGAAAAGGGTTCTACAAAACCAATATAAAAGTTCTAGATCTTGATTATTTTTTTTTTTTTGATTTAAAAAAACACAATTTAAATGAGATTTTCATAAGTTTAAGCTAAGAAAGATTTAAGAAAGAAAGATACCCTTACCAAAAAAGAAAAGGGTTCTACAAAACCAATATAAAAATTCAAGATCTTGAAGATTTCTTTTTTTTTTAGAATCAAAAAAACACAATTTAAATGAGATTTTCATAATTTAAGCTAAATAAATATAAGTAAAATACCGTAAATGATTTATATACATATTTAAATTGTCTTCTTCTTGATTTCTTGCAGTTCTCAAATGACACTGTGAAAATGTCTACACTAACTAATCACGACAACAAGACCAACAATCGGCGGCAGCAAAATCGGCGAATGCTCCAAAATGCAATTACAACAGCAATTTTCGAACATTTAACTAATTAGAAAAAAAAAAACTAAATAAAAATATCAAAATCAAAATTATACAATGTTTTATCTCAAAACAAAACATTAACTAAAAAACAAAAATGAACTGATAAAAAAATAAAAAAAAAAAAACATTTTTGATGCAAAAGCAACGCAAAATTTCAAATTGGCAAAAATATTTTGGAGTTAAAAATTAAAAAAAAAAAACTATTTTGGCAAGCTGCGTACAAAAAGCAAAATCTAAAAAATTTATATAAAATTGCAAAAACAAATTATTTGGCTAATTGAAAATGCAAAAAATTAAGGCAAATCAACACACATAATTAACTAAATAAACAATCAAAACAAATTCAGAAGTAAATCCAATTAAATGTAACATTTAGTAAACTAAAAACAAAACCAAGCAAAATCAGCTTAATTTAAAAACAAGGAAAAACCCGCAAAAATTTAAGCAACAACAAAAATTGGACAACTCTTCAAAATTATTGGTTCGGACAAAGCGCAATACTAAACACAGCAACACAACAACAACAACAACAGCAACAAACAACAATAAGCAGCCATTACAACAACAACAACAACTATAGTAACAACAACAAGCAGCAGCAGAAAGAAAAAAATAAGTGTGTGTTAGTTTGCATAAAAATTTCGTTTCGATAGAATATATAAAAATATTATTGAAAAAACAACAAAAAACTATTTCTTAAAAAATACAAATAAAAATACATATGTATATGTATGTATGTTATTACAAAAATAACAATTGCTTCAAATTAAATATAAAAGCAAATTATTTGGAAAAATAAAAAAACTTTTGATAACAATTGAACTGTAAAAAAAAAAAACTGATCAACTTTTTGGCATAAGTGGCAAGTGAAGTGCAAGAAAAAAACAACAAAACAAAAATTACATCAAAAAATATTGTAATATTAATTTATATCAAAAAAAAAAAACAAAAACAAATATTTGTAAACATTTTTTACAATTAAAAACTTAAGCATTTTTTGGATTAACGCGACAATTTGCAATTGGAATTTAAGGTGAGTCGTTTCTTCAAAGAAAAAAAATATTTATATATAAGAAAAGAATTTTTATATTAAAAACTGACTTTTGAAACATTTTTTGCATCGAAAAATATTCAATAAATCAAAATTATTCACTTTCAAAAATTACCCAACACTACAAACACACAAAAATATGCACAAAATTCTCTCGTACTGATTGCAACATAAAATACCTATATAAAAAAACAGAAAATGTTCATACAGTATTTATGCTAATGACGCAGCGCATTTTCACTTAAACAACTTACAACACCCTGTCCCCCTGTGCCATAGATAACCTATCTATGCCCCTCCCCACCCCTCTTTAAACATTGTCACACTCAGTTACAACAAAAAATAGAAAATAAACTCTTTGTTTCGAAAGTTTTTTGTGTTTTTTTTTACATGTTGCGATGCGCCGCAAACATTTGCAAACATTTCTATGTAATTATAATTTATGCACAAAAAATAATGTACTTAAAAAATATGAGATGTGAATTTTTTTTTTTTTTGAATAGATTTTACGCACTTTTTTTTTTGGTGAAATATGATTAATGGGAGCCAACGTTGCTTATTACTAACAATTAGGCCTTAACTGAAGAAAAGCAAAAGTTGCTTACACACACACGAACACACATACATATTTACATACGCAACGCATAATATTTTTTTTCGGTCTTCTTCTTCTTCTTCTTCCTTGCATAAATTAAAGTTTTCTTATGCTGCGTCGCAGTCGCAACCCCCCTCGCGGCATTGACGCCGCTGCCGCTGCTGCTGCTGCTGCTTGTGTCGCTGCCGGCGTCGCTGCCACTTTGACCTACTTTAAGCGCAGCGCGTTCCAAATTTTTGGTGTACATTGTAGTTGCTGTCTTGCTCTAGCTCGCTTGCTCGCACTTTGTGCGTGCGCTTAAATGTAGTTGTTGTTGTTGTTGTTGTTGCGGGCTCTTCCGCATTTAATTATATGCAACAACAACAACGGTTTTTGTTGTTGTTATTGTATTTGGTTTATTTTCAAGCATTTGTTTTACGTGTGTGCTTTGTGCTTTGTTTTTGTTGTTTTCGAGTTTTTCTTGCATTTTCACTTGTCGGAAGTGCGCTTTACCCTACTCACCTTTGTTTCGCTCTCGCTCTCTTTCCATCTCTGTCTTGCCCTTACAAACATGCATTTGCACAATCGTTCAGTTTCCTAGAATACGCACAAACACATGCATACATACACATACACCACGTCATTACTGAAAGCTTCTTCTGCCTCTCTCGCTCTCTTCCTTTTTTATGCGTCGCAGACTGCGCGGCTTTCGAAACTGACGCAACGCTTTGCATCTCATTGTTGTTGTTGTTGTTGTCGTCGTCGGCAGTTGCGCAAAGTGCGTTTCTCGTTGCATTTTGAGTGTTGCTAACCCCTCCCCCCATCCATCCCATCGCTCTGCTTGATGTTCTGCTGCTTTCTTACTCAAATTACTGCTGCCCTAATAATTGTAGCACATTTTTAATGAGCAGCCACTGCAGTTGCTTGAATTTTAATGTCACGGCTACCAAGAAAAGCGATTCAACTTACCCATAAGAAAAACAACAACAACAATAACAATAGCTTAAGCTTCGCTGTTCATTTGTTATTACAGTTGCTTTAGAGAAAAAGTGGGAGGCGGCTGGCTCTCTCTCTCGCTCTCTCTTGAGTCCGTAATTGGTTGTCGCTGCGTACGCACTTTAAACAAAGCTTGTTTTTGACCATTTAAAATAGCTGAGCTGGTAAGTTTTTATGCGCAGTACTCTAAAGTACTTGGGATTTGTAAACAAATGTTAAATAAATACAATTTGTAAGACGAAACTCGACATCAATATGTTTGTACATAAACACATATTGCATATTTCTTTCCCAGACGCAGTCAACACATAAAACTGAACGAAACCATGCAAGCAAACGTACAGTACACAAGCACTCCCACACACATAGCTAGCAGCCAGTAGAGGGCGCTTTTTGCCTACTCTCTTTGCTACTCAATCCGACTGCATGCAAAACTTTTACCAGCCCATTTGCCATTGCGTGCGAGCGTGCGAAATAGTGCGAGCGTTAGAGTTAAAGTGTGAGTGAGTAAGAGCGTATGCTTTGGCGACGCAAGCAATTAGCAGCTGGGCTGGGGAGTAGTTTTGCCAAAGCATTGCACATAGGCAAACGTTATGTATATACATACTCTACGCTCTCTTGCACACGCACACCGGTGTAGGCCTAGGCAATATGGCTAACTTAGCTAGCCAGCTAATTGTGCACAGCACTACGAGAAAAACAAATACATTGAGTGACACTGACAGGTTTTCACTGTTTTTAGTTGAGAAATAATTGACAAAAATGTTTTTTTGGTTTGTTTTTGAAACGAATTTGTCTTGCGTTTTTTAATAAGCCTAATTAGCAGCACATAAAACAAAGAAGAAGAAAAACAGCGTTGATTTAGCATGCAAGTTTCATTTTATTGTTTCTACATTTTCCGAAAAAGAACTAAGCAAAACTAAGCCTGAATTTAGTTCGTGTCTCGTAGGCCATAAAACATGGCAATAAAATTGCGTATAAATTAGTATAAACGATATATGGGGTGTTAGTTTGAGAAATGTGAAAAACATGCAAATCAAATGAGTCACTCAAAAATGTGGATAAAAAGGGAGAAATTGAGAGAACGATAAGAACGAAAAAAAAACTGCTCAAAAAACTATAATTTACAGTTCAAAAGTGCATTTTGTGTAATAAATATTCTTCAGAAAACTTTTTTTCCTGCTTAAAATGTTATATAAAAACTAACCTGAAAATGCATTTGTAATTTTCATATGAACAAAAAAACTTCACAATTACAACACAAAATCATTCTGATAATAAAATGTTATATAGGAAATATATAGAATTGGAGATCACACACATACTAGTACGAACTTATTTACACACAATGAGAAGGGCGCAGCAAATGAATAAAATTTTAATTAAAATTCAAAAAGACGCTTTAAAGCTTAACATAAGGAAATACATACAGACAGAATAATATTTGTGCTTGTGTGCAAACGCAGCGCAAATAAAATATTTACGCATTTTTATTTTTTTGTTTTTTTTTTTTTTTGTATTTCGTATAATTATTTGTAGATTGTGTCAAAGTCGCATCTAAATTATGGCGGCTGACAATTAAATTGGCTGAATGTGTATGAGGGTTGAGTGGGGGGCTAAGAGGGGTGGGTATTCAAAGGGGCAACGGGGGCAGAGGCAGAGGCCTATCGTGGCACTATCTCCAACGCCTGCACAGCAACGAAAAAATATTTTTTTAAAAAAAATCTACAGCAGCAATAGAAATAAAAAAACCTTGAGCTCGCACAACATAATAAAAAATGTGCGTAGACGCTCACAAGCACACACACACACACACACACACACACACACACACACACACACACACTCTCACGCACAATATATACAAACGTTAGCTGCGCGCGGTGAGCTTTTCCTACTTTTGAAATGACATTCAAATGTATGTATAAAAGTTCAACTAAAAAAAAAAAAAGCTCAACTGCAAATACAACAACATCAAACACTAAGGAAATCTAAAAATGGCTACGGCGCGTCGCTTTGCGTCAGCCAGTGCCAAAATAAAATTAAAAACACAAACAACAACAACAATAAAAACTAAAGCATATCATAGGCCTACATACATACATACATATTTATTTTTCTGCTGCTCTACAACAAATGCAAAAGCTAGCGACGCTCTCTTGCGCTCACGCACTGTTACGACGACTTGAGCTTTTTGGGCACGCATGGTGTTAAAGCTTTTGCAGTTATTGAGATCAGCGTGCGCTCGGTTGGGCTCGTTAAGATCTTGCGAGCGAGCGAAGCTGTTGAGTTCTCTTGTGCTTGCTGAACGAAAACTATGTGCAGATAGGTCAAGAGTGTGGAGAGAACGAGAACTGAGCAATTGAATACAAATTGAAGATGTAATAAAAAGTGGTTTGGGAATTGAAATCAAATTGGTTTACATGTATCTTTTATACAGCATTCTTTTGCTGCCACCAAAATCTGTTCGAACGGAAGAAATGTGATTATTTAATTGTTAGGAACCCCTTCGTTTTGTTGTTGTTGTTGTTTTATTCTCTGTTCCCTTCCGATTTGTTTTTAATAACAGCTTATTAAGTCAAGTATAATAATATACGCATATTAAACACACTCCACAAAACATAAACAACAACAAATCTTCACTTCTTTCAGCCACACTCCCTCCCTCTCTCTTCTTGTGTAGATTGTTCCAATCTTTGAGCGCCGGCGTCAGCACTCAAAAGCATTGAGTGTCACATGAGATTCCCCATATACAAAATTTTGATTTTTCTTTACGCCTTTCACAAGCCTCTTTCTTCTCCCTCGTACATGCCCTTGGGGGGAGGCAAGTGAAGCAAAGACGTTTGGAGTGCACTCGTCGCCGTTATGCGAACCGAAGTGTATACACAAAAAGCACAAAAGAAATTGTTAAGGAAATTAAAAAGCATAAAAACAACAGCAACAGCTTCCGTTAAAACAAAGAACCAAACAACACACAAAAGCGAATGACTGATAGAAAACCACAAGAAAAAGGGGTTCCCAAAAAAAAAACACAAAAAACAAAAAAAAAACAAAAAACAACAACACGCAACCCGCTCCAACCATATGCATCATTTACCGTTAGTACGTCAGGAACAGAGAGTGAGAGAGGGCGATTAAATGAGTTTGGGTAGCTTCGCTTAATTGCTGGTTTGGTAACGTGACTTTTTCCAGCGTTTTAATGCATCCAATATTTTGGCTTTTCGATGGGAAACAAGTAATTTTCAAAGCATTCAAATATTTGTCGTGGAACAAAATACAAAAAAAAAATGTAGTTGTTATGTCTTTTTAATAACTATCTGGACTACTTGATACAATAAGGTAAGAAAATAAAGATGAATACAAAGAAGTATGGTTAGGAAAAGTTATTTCTGTTACAAACTTAGATAGATAGATAGATAGTTTGAAGTTTTGTCTAAGAAGGACAGTAAAGTTGAGCATAAACACAGTTTTCTGTTTTTATTTCCCTTTTTTATAGTCAATTTTTCAACAAGTTCTATAACTTTTGACTATAAAACCATTATCCCTTAGTACGATCTTGATATTCTAAACTTAATATTAAGATTTTCTTATATATTATCAAACTAAATACAAAGTTTCCATATCAAGTCATATCAATACTTTTCCTCCTCTTCCTCATTAAGCTCCATTCTATGTTTGTACCCAAAAAAAAAACAAAAAAATACCCAAATTTTGTCGACTTTGTCTTTATTTTTTGCCCCTTGTTTCTATGTACGCTGCGCGCCTCTAATGAACTCTTCAAAATGACCCCATGCCACTGCCTACTAGTATGCCCCGCCGCACTTGCAGCAACGTCAAATCGTTGAATCGTTGCCGTGGCTGCATTTTTTTTCGGGGGGTAATTAGAGTCAGGGGATAACGAGGTGGCCAACAACAGCATGTAACTCTGTCTCGAACTGTCTATCAGACGCGCAGCCATGTGTGCAGTTAACCCTTGCCACCAACCCCCCTCCCTCCCTTCGACGAGTGCGACGCGGTTCGACGTTGAGTGCACTTCAAAGTAGCAATTCAATTTCACGGTTACCAAGATTGCCGACGTGTGTTTTTTGTTGTTTCTTAGTTGGTTTTTTGATTTTTTTTTTGGGAAACTGGTTCGCTATAAATCACAGCTTTTTGTTTTTATGATTCACACCGTCGAAAACTGAAACTGCAGTTGAATTCATTTAATGAGAATAAAATCAGGCGTAGAATATTTATGCAAACGCTGCAGGCGGTCAATAAGAAGATTGGAAGATTCACCAATCCGAAAACGCAGTGTATAATAATGAATAATAATAAAAGAAAACACCTTGCAGCCTATGCCGCCACAATAGCAGCTTTCAAAATCACCCACGCATAACGTTTGCCACCCTGAGAAAATGCATTAATTACCGGCCTAAAGGTAAAGTAGAGAACTCAAACAACACAATGCATTGCTTCAAGTACCAACCAACATCTAAAATCTAACTCTTTCCAACCAACGATTCTTCAAAACTTTGACTTGGTACAAGCGAAATTCGTCAACGAAGCGTAAGAACTTAACTTTGACTTTGGACTTAGTTTTGTATTTGAGTCAACAGAGCGCAAAGTGGCTTAAAAAAAAAACTAAACAAGATGCATTTTTAGAGTCTATAACTTTATGCGGGTTTATAGTTCGGTTGGTATTAAAATTGAGATGCGGGACTTGTGTTAAAAATTAAAATAAATCGGTGCTAGATTTGCTGTGAAAAGCTTTTTTTATATGCAAAGCTTTATAACCTTATTTGAAAGTTAAGAAAACTTATTCAAAGTGTAAAGCATCGAAAGTCAACAGCATTTTTTCCAGCTTAATAATATTAATATAAATTCAATATAATGCCAAAATCTTTTTTTTTTAAATGTTAATGCAGTTTTATTCGAGTTATGAAACCATGATCAAAAAGCTTTAGCTTTTTAAAATCGGTAAAGTTTTGACAAAGTTATGGCATTGAAAATATTGAGAACCGTCTTTAAGACAATTTCTTGGATAAACTTGTAAAAAATAGTCAACAGAAAAAGAAAAGGACCAATTTTAAATCCTTGTAAACATGCTTTCTGGATTCCATTAAAACTTTCCGTTGAGTACAGTGAAAGCTCTACTCGCGGACAGCTCCCTCAGGCGGACAGCTCCCTTAGCCGGACGAATTTTATAGTTTTTTAGCATGATTTTCATACAAAATCTGTTCTCTTGGGCGGACATCTCCCTTGGGCGGACAATAGTGCTGGAACCGTGGGTGTCCGGCTAAGGGAGCTTTCACTGTAGTTTGAAAATCTGTGATACTAAGTCAAACTTTTTTTTGACAACGGTTCTTGAAAAAAAGATTGAAACTTTTTCCTGAAAACGGTTCTTGAAAAAAAGATTGAAATTTTTTCCTGAAAACGGTTCTAGAAAATAGATTATAACTTTTCCTGAAAACGGTTTTTGAAAAGGGATTGAAACTTTTTCCTGAAAACGGTTCTTGAAAAGGGATCGAAACTTTTTCCTGAAAACGGTTCTTGAAATAAGATTGAAACTTTACCCTGAAAACGGTTCTAGAAAAGGGATCAAAGCTTTTTCCTGAAAACGGTTCTTGAAAAGGGATCAAAGCTTTTTCCTGAAAACGGTTCTTGAAAAAAAGATTGAAATTTTTTCCTGAAAACGGTTCTTGAAAAAAATATTGAAACTTTTTCATAAAAACGGTTCTTGAAAAAAAGATTGAAACTTTTTCCTGAAAACGGATCTTGATTGAAAATATTACAATTATTTAGTTTTAATATTTCAATAAAAACTTTACGAAACTTATAATAATTCATACAAAGTTTTTTTAGTCAAAGTCAAAAAAACTATTTATGTTTATATTTCGTTTTTTTTAATTTCTTGTTATTTATTGAAGCCACATCTTTCTAGCACTTGTTTCAATATGTATTAATAAATACTTTATTCTTATTAATTAAATACAAATTTTGTAAGCAAAATACTAATTTATGCAATTTCCTTTTCCTTCCCATTATTTTTCGCTTTCAGGTAAGCCAAATCGCTTTGTGTGCCAACTAATTAGGCCGTCTAACTGCACGTAAGTTGTTGTTGTTGGTTTTTGTTTTTTTTTTTAATTCCTTGTCGCTATTGTGTTTCCCTTTTTGTTAGCCATTTGCACTTAAGTTGTGATGTTGTGGCGCCTGTGGCGCGAGAGATGGCCAAAAGGCCGATTTTAGTCAGGTTTGTTTTTGTTGTTGTTTGCTTGCCCGATTTCTGGCCATAAATTTTGCAATTAACGACAAATGTCACTTTGCCGTCTGTCTGTGCTTGGGCCTCGAGCAGACTGCAGGTCTAAACCCCTACCCCACCCCCCTTGAAACCCCCTCTCTTTGCCTGACTACTGAATCTAGCCAAGTGAATTTGAATGCTTTTAGCTTGGGCCAAACGAAGCGTTGCTTGGCTAACGGGTACTCCACCACCAGTGCCGACCCCCACCACCGCCCCATTTGGGGCAGGGCCACCCACTTACGGTCTGGTTCGTTCTGCAATTGCATTAAAAAGCATAAATTTACTTTTAGCATTGGACGTTATAAAATCCATTTATGCACTTCACTTGCTTCTCACTCTCTCTCTCTCTCTCTCTCTCTCCTTCTCTTCATCCTTATTTTTATATATTTTTTATGCTCAACTTTTCTTCTTGCTTTTTTTTACCAGTACTTTTTGCTTTACAATCCTGTCGTTGCATGCTGGTCAGACTTTGTCCGGTTGCTCCCCCCCTCCCTGCTCCCCCATCCACTCCCTTGTCTTGCCTGCAATCTACAATAATTTCTGATTTCCTAGCTGTCCTTTTTGCTGTGGATGTTGTTCTTGTTTCTGTTTGTTGTTGTTGTTGTTGTCCAGCTACAAAAAAAAATGCCAATTTCTGCAGCTGGCAAAGGCACATCAACAACAACAACAATAACGGTTCTATGCAATTTTTGTCGAGCAAGAGGAGAAAAAAAATAGAAATAGCATTCCCAAACGCCCATTGAGAGGCGCAGTGCCACGCCCCGCTGCGGTGCGCTTTGTTTGCTAGCCTAACAAATATTTTTTATTTTCTTTTCGTTTGTGTTGCTGACGATGATGATGAAGTTTAATTTAGGCACGACTCCTCGAGTGGCAGCCACAGCCAGAGCCACAGCCAGTGCCTCTGCTTCAGTTGCAGTCGCAAGCCGACGCTGGCGTCGCCCGCATTGCCTCCCAAAGCCCCAAAAACCCCCCACACACAATTTCAACTGGCATTTTATTGCATGTCCTGCACTGTTCCTTCCTTCTCCTTCTTTCTCTCTCCCCTCCCTTGAACAACGTACAACTTTTTACACACACACGGGGAAAAAACAAAGTTTTGCATAAGCCTTTAAAATTGTAGAAAAATAATATGTACATACTAGCAACAATTTGTATACCCTAACTAGACAAAAATGGAACTTTTTCACAAAGCAACAAGTTTTTATTATTATTTTTTGTTCGAGGCGGTAAAATGTATATATTTCCGTTTCGTTTATGGTAGAAAATAATAAAAGATAAAAAGTTATATCGAGTATCTGAAAATCATGGTGTTATATTGGACGCAAAACTAGACCTATATAACTTTAACAATATCTTATTGAAAACAAAAAACCAAAGGATAACTTTTAAGTACTATTTTACTGGGTGATTTCTAAGGAATCTTGTTATTAAGTAGGTATAGTTTTTTATACCACTTTTTCCTATAGAATTTATCGAAATTCTCTATTTCTTTTCAAATTAATAAAAAACTTTTGTCAAAAATTGAGACTTGATGTTTTATGGGCTGAACTTAACGTTGACCAACCGATCTGGTGACTCAGATCAATCTAAATTAGAATAATACATAATAAATATTCACATGTGTTATCGATAAACTATACTATAAAGTGTTTCAAGATATTCTTGAACTAGGAAAAAAAATAAATTTATCTTTTAAAAATTGAGCATGGAGTAGACAAAAAGAGTTTTGTAAACCCTTGACCATTAAAACTCTATATATGGGAAATCCCTAGTACGTCCCGTCCTGGAGTATGGATATTCTTGGGTTTGCCCCTCTATATAAATCCCTAGTACGTACCATCCTGGAGTATGGATATTCTTGGATTTGCCCTTAGAACTTCAAACTGGGTTCCTGGAGTAGACCTCTTACCTCTTTATTCGAGTACACTTCTTTTAACTAATCTTCCATTCCTTTTGAGCCTTCGAACTGTGCACAGAGTTGTATTTATCACTTATCGACTTAACGATTAACAGTTCTTTTGAGTCGAATTTCGTTAAGTGGCCCAATTAGTTCTTTACGAAGCTTTTTTCAATTGTTTCCTTGGGGGTTCCCCCATGCCAGTTATAAAAAAAGATCGTTCCTTTTGTCTTTACCTATAAACCTTTAGAGAATCACTTACTTTTTAATCTAAAGCTTTTCCGATTAGCTTTTCTGTGTTTTTTCCCAATCCATGATTGAACCTAAAATTTTCTTGTTGAATTGCTCAGAGCTGAATTTTGTTATTTAATTTTGTGGGCTCTCTTTAAATATTTTTAACTATATTTTATTTGAATTAATTTTGATTTCAAGTCAAATGTTGACAAAAAAACAAATAAATAAAACCCCAGCACTTTTTGAATGCAATCTAAATTCAAGTTACGCTTATCTTTCGTTTTTGGCCTAAACGTTTTTCTAGTGTAGACAATTTCTTGCAACGTCCAGTTGGAATACAGATATATATATATATACACATATATAGTTTACTGTCCGTTGCAGTTTCCACACATTTACCAAGGACTATATGTGTTTGTTGTTGTTGTTCTTCCTTCCAACTCTGTATGCATATTTTGCACAATACACTTTTTGCTTGCAAGCCCCTTTTTTGAACCCACCCCGCGCCCACCCACCCACTCGTATGTCCATTTTCATTTCCGTTTTACTGTTGGCTAATATAATTTCGATATTTGCGTTTTGTTTTCTTTTTCCTCTTTTTATTTTTGTGGATCCTCTTTCACTCGCTGTGTCGCCTAAAAGTTCATTTCCTGGATGTTTTTGTGTTTGTGTTGGGGCGTGGCAGAAGGCAGCAAAAAATGCTGCAGTAACGCCGCCGCCGCCGCCTCCTTCTCCTCCTTCTTCTGCTCCCTGTTCTGCATTGCAGTTCTATTCTCAATTCGCAAACTGCAGCAACAGCATAAAATAACATTTAGTTTGTGTTACCCTACCCCATCCCGTCCCCCCCCCCCACCCCACCATGTCCCCTCACATTTTTTTGTGTCTGGCACTTTTTAAGCGCCGCTTTTTGTTTGCTTTTGTAATTTGTTGTGTGTGCCTGTGTGTGTGCGTGTGTGTGTGTTTTTGTTTGCATGCGCTTTTCTGTTGAATTTTCGGCAATATTCCATTAATACTTTTGGCATTTTTTTTTTGTTGTCGGTTTGTTTTGGCAGCGTTGAACACACAAAAAAAAAAAACTTTTTGATAAATAAATATTGCGATAAAATGCAATGCAGAATTTTTTCGGGGTTTGCTGTTTTTTGTTGTTCTTCTCCGACTAAATAAATCATCAATGCATTGGGGGATTTATTTGCCGGTTGCCTTTTAGAGTCCCCCCTTTCCCCCTGCAACCCCCTCTTACACACTTTACCCCCCCTAAAACTAAGACAACATCTGCAATCGAAATTGCAGTTTTTTGTTGATTTTTGTTGATTTTTGTTTTTTATGTTTGGAAAAAAAACTTTGTTATCAAACGGAAATGGAAATGCATGTGTCAGGTTTTTCACTTCCATCCTTTTTTGCTAGATTTATATTTGAAATCGAACTTCGAAATTTAATTGTAAACGTTATAGGAAAATTTAATAGGAAATGTTTGAGAGAAACACACAGAAAAAATCTCAGTTTTTTGAGAAAGATTTATCAAGCCAGCGAGTATGCCCAAAGAGTTTTAAATAATGTTTGGGCAGGATAAGAATTTTGAATTCTTAGACTAAAATATTGCACCTTCAATACATTAATACATTTATAAATGTATTTATTTAATTATTTTTATTTATTTGACTCTCGAATAAAAGACTTTTCAATGCGTTTAAGTTTCGATGAATCCATTGCGCAGTATTATTTTAAGCTCTGGGGAAGTCAGATTGAGAAAGAGTGAGAGAAAGAGACCAAGAACCCATCAATTTATTTCCAATTCCTCTTTTGCCGTTTGCATTTCGAGGTAAAAAAAAAAATAATGGGGGAGAGAAAAACATGCCACAAAAGCAATGCAATTTCGATTGACCAATGTCAAATACGAAGAAGATGCAGCATGTAAATATGTTTGCAACACAATATTCATTGGTTTTCGGTTCGAGGATAGTTGAGTAACGCCCACTTGAAGGGGCTGGGCCAATGCAGCAAATCACACAAATTAACTCGTAGACAAAACTCTGCCGCAGGACACCGAAAAAAACCAAATTCTAATGAAAAATACGTCAAGCTGATAAAAAAAAAAAAACAAAAAAAAAAACAAATGCGATAAATTGCTCAAGTGCAGAGAAAATAAGAAAATACGAAAGCAAAATGCAGAAAAATTATGGCTCAGCCCAAAGGGAAAAAAGGGGCCCTCTGCCCACAAAGTCAGTTTGAGCCTCGTTTGTAGTAAAAGAGTTGTAAATAGTAGTAGATAGTAGTACGACTATATATATACTCTATATAGTAGTATATAGTAGAGACACACACAAGCCCCAATGAATTTTCACTCATTTCCTTATCGTCTGTGATTTCCTTGCCAGACACACACACACACACGTAAGCAAACTACCAGCCAACATGCTGACAATTTTAAATGAATTTTCTATGCAGGCAGCTATCTAGTCGTCGTCCACACCACCCCACCCTCCGCCCCCCCCCTACGGTCTGTCGCATTGTCTGCAAGGCGCAGAGGCAAAAAAGAATGCAGTTTGTGTTTTGAACAGAAAAGTTTTTGGTTTGTTTTTTTCTTCTTCTGGCAAAAACCAAAAAATCAATGAAAATGTGACCAGAAAAACGGCAAGAGAATGAAAGAGAGAGAAGATGATGATGCATGAGGGTTGAACAACATGCACAATGTCATCATGATGATGATGATGATGATGAGGCAACATCAACGTTTTTGGCTTGTCATCATTATGAAATACAACAGCAACCCTCAGACTGCATGCAAGGGCAAGGGTGGAAGTTTGGGAGAAGGCAGCCACGACAGCTGACTGCACAACCCCCAAAAAAAACTGCAGAGCCCAACAACAACAACAAAAACACATACCAACCAACCACCCACACACACACACACACACACAGTCTCTATATGTATAGAGGCCAAAAAAGGAGCAGCAGAAACTTTCACTTTTTTGCATGTTGGCAGAGATGATTGCCTCATGCGGCATTTATCGCATAGTGCAATGCGCCAAAAACCAAAACCAGACTAGACACACACATACAAAGAGAGAGAGTGAGAGAGAGACGGAGCGAGAGAGAGAGCGACTGTAACAGGTTTAGTGTAAATGCAACCCTGTGTTTGTTATATATGTATATATGTGTATATTCTATGTATGTTGCAATTATTTCATAATATTTCCATTTTCCAAGTGCAGCGACAGCAAAACTATAGCATACTTTATGGGGTTGCAAATTGCAACCAGTTCTGTGGGTGAAAGGTGGGTTTGTTCTGGGTTCTGGGTGGTTTTGGCTGTCGATGGAAGCCGTTGCCGTTGGCAGAAAAGGCGGAAATGCGAACGCTTGGAAAAACTTTTTGCCACCAGCTGTCTGTGTTGGTGTTGGTGTTGCTGCCACATACTGTTGGGGGTTGCATGCTACGTGCACGAGTGTAGATAAAAATACTTTAATTTATTTTACTTTCAGCTGCAGCAGCGAACACTAGAGAAACATAACAGTACAGAACAGCCAGCTTTTTTTCCCCCCTTTTATTTCTCCATGCCATTTCCTTTTTTTTTGGGTGCCTGGAGCTGTGCATTCTGTGTGTTTGCACAGGCATTGCATATGCTCTATACTAGACGAATATGTTTTTGAACAGATAATATACCCTGTTGACATAAGAGAAGAGATTTATTCACTGTACATAAATTATTAGATTATAAAAATAATTTTAAAGGTTTTTTTACTTAGTAAAATGTTGGGAATTATTTTTTGGTGATCTAAAAAAAAATCCTTGAGTATTTTAAATAATTCTAGAAAAACCTTTCGAGATTCTTAAACACTTTATAGTCATTTATTTTTGAATAATAATATAAATACCATAAAAAATACTAAATACTACAAAAATTTATTAATAAAAACCAAAGTTTTTGTTAATTTAAATAGTTGAAGCTTTGACTGAAATTGTCTATTACAGGGTATTAACTTGCCTCAAACACCATATAATAAACATTTTGCAGCTGCATTTGTCGCATGCAACGCCCCAAAAAAACACAAAACCTGAACCAAAAATAAAAGCATTTGCAACTCGTTTGCCATGTTTAATTTGTTTTTTTTTTGTTTTTTTGTTTTTCGCTCTTGCAGTCATTTTATTTATCTTTGATAAAAGGTTTTAGTTTTACATCTACGGGTAGTCTGTCTGTCTGCACACATGTGTGTGTGTGTGTGTTTGTGTGTGTTTGAGTTTTTAGGGGCCATCAATAGTGGCTTAGGCTAAAAGGTTTTTTGTTTAAGGGATTTGACTAAACTGGCTGTGACAACAAAAGCGAAATAAAACCGCTTAACATGAGCTAAAATTCAATTTTGCGGGAAGTTTTTTAAAGGATCCTTCCTAAAGTGTTGCATTTGAATACGAAGTGCAGTGACATCAAATGCATGAAGGGCAAATTTCTATAGAAATTGAATTAAGCACATAAGCTATTTAATTAAGCTTTGAAATAAATATTTAAAAAAAAATAATTTTCGTAACAAATTCAAAGATAATTTTAATTGATTTATTATCAACAAACTTTATTAATAAAAAACTCTTGCAGTCGTCGCAAAGTAAACAATGCAATTTTATTTTTAAATTAATTATTCAACTCATTTTCATAAATTATTTTTAAATGAATTTTATATACTGCAATAAATTGTTTCATTGTTCACAGCCAAACGCCCACATAAATGTCAAATGTTCAAACAAACAATTGGTATTTAATTTATTATAAACAAAAAGAACCCCAAAAAACACAATAGTTCAATTTAAATAAAAAGAGTCAAAAAAAATATATAATGTATGACGCATTCAAAGACGCCTACGAATAACAACAAACTTCGTTATATAGTCTATATATCTACCTATACAAGCGTATATATATATATAAAAGCCGGCATTCAAATATGTTCCAGACGCGTTTGTCACGACTTCAAAACTGACACAAAAGGCGAACCAAAAAACCCAAAACGCAAATGTCGCATGCAATTTACGGCAAAAAGTCAAAAAAAAAAACAAATGAAATACAAAAAAATTGCTTTGTCGCATGACTTTTACTTTTTGTTGTTGTTATTGTTGTTGTTGTTGTTGTTGTTGATTGCGTGCAACAACTTGGCAAATAAAGGCGACAAAGGAGATTCCCAAACTTGGCAGCGACGACGCGTCTCTAAAGAAAGCGAAAGTTATGACATTTTGGTAGAAAAATGTGTGTGTGTTTGTGTGTGTGTGTGTGTGCGTGTGTGTGTAGGTGTTAGATTTGTATCTATAAATTTGAGTAGTCATAACGCTAAATTGTCTGGCAGCAGCTGGCTAAAAAATGGTTGGGTCATTTTGGGTAGAAATTTATTCAGGCGAGTTTAAAGTAAAACTTTCATAAGAAGATGTCAATGTCAGGCAAGCAAAATGATTGACAGTTGAATGATTGTTATTGGAACCCAATAAAATTTAAGCTTAAGGTTAGAGTGACAATATATATGTATATGTACATATTTCAGTTATATCTGCATAAAATTTAGACCGATTTTTACATGAAAATGCATTTCAAATATGCTTTAGATTAATTTTAACTTAAATCTGCAATCAAAATTTGTACTCCATTTTGTTCATTCAACCTCCAAACTGTCCTAAGCTAACTTGAAACTCAACCAATTCTCGTTTTAAACTTGATTTACTTGAACTAAGTTAAGTAAATCTAACTCTGAATTGTCAGAAGAAATAAAAACACCAAAAAATTGCTATAACAAATTAAATTGCCATAAAAATCGGTTGACTATAAACATATATCGGCTATAATTTAATTTTCATGCCTGATTATGATGTGAATAAAAGCGTTTTGGGGAGCAAGCAAAAAAAAAAAAAAACCGAAAAAAAAAACAGAAAGAAAAGCAACCAAAAACAACAAAAACAAAAACTCCACACTTCATTCAGCTAAACGGCGCTTCGACTTTGTATGAATGAAAATATTTATGCATATAAAGTAGCAGCAACAAGACACAGATACACACACACACACACACAAACACACACACACACACATACACAAGTGAGATACGTTTTGTGCGGGCATGTAAAAAAAAAAAAAAGAAAAGGAAAGAAGAAGTAGAAAGAAAAAATAAAGGCAGCTGAAATAAAATAAAATAAAATTTTATCTTGAACTTGAACTTGAAACTTGAAGACATCGAAGTCAACGTTGTTGTTGTTTTTTAGGGGAGGGGCAGCGACGATGTTGATGTCGTTTTGGTACAACATGTTGTGTCAAATGATAATGATAATGATGTTGTATTGATGAGCAACGTTAATGATTGCCGCTTATTTATTATCATAAAATTATTATTAAAAAAAAAAATAAAGTTAAACTTAATAATGTCATTTTGTAAACGTTATTAGCAAATTAAAAGCGTTTCAATTTTAAATGCAACGCCAAAAAAAATATAAACAATAAGCCAAAAAATTAGTACAAAAGCAGCCCGCATTTTTTTGCATATAATTTAAGTTTTTTTTCTCAACTCTGTCGCCTTACACCGCCTCTCTCTCTCTCTCTCTCTCTCAATTGTCCAATTGTGACTTTGAAATTGCGCCAGACACACAGCAACAACAACAACAACAACAAGTACGAACTTGTATTCATTTTTTTGTGCCCGAAAATGAATTTTGTTTGTTTTTTTTTTTTTTTTTTGTTAAATGTCAGTCGTTTGTTGGGCTGCAGGTTCAGTGGTTGGAAGGGGGGAAGGGGGGAGGGGTGTACATTGTTTCGAGTGCACACAAAATGTATTTAAATGAGATAATCGCTAAATCCAAAAAAACAACAAATCGAACGACTCATAAAAAATAACAACACAAATAAAATGCACAAAAATCAGTAAAAAAAACAAGAATTTTAGGTTGAAATTCGAAAAATTGTCAAAAGAATACTTACAACTTTTTTAAGAATATATTCTCTTAAGAAAAAAAATTAATTCAGCAAATTTCAATTTAATTTTCTGTGTCCAAAAAAGCAACGACAAAAATTAAAATATACAAAAAAAAAAAAGAACAACACTGCAAATAAATTTCAGCAAAAAATAGGAAATAGCTGCGCGAAATGCAAAAGTTCATAAAAATTAAATAAAATTTATGTATTAATAATAAGAAAAAAAATATATGTATATAAAATTGCACGACGCCAACGCAGCAGCAAAGTGCAAACAACAAAAAATTGTTCGTATTTTATATATTTTTTTCACTTTTGCAAAATGTATCTGCAGCTGTCTTCGTGTCTGTCTAACAGTCGCCATTGTATCTATAACTGTGTGTAGATGCCGCTTCACGTCTGTTTGCCTTTGTTTGTTGTTGTTGTTGTTCGTTGTTGTTGTTGTTATTATTATTATGTATAAGCGTTATTATTAACTCGTTTGTTATTTTGCTGTCGTCGTCGTCGTCGCTGTCGTATCTTTCGCTTTTGTTGTTGTTGCTGCTGTTGTGGAAGCAGCGTAGAATGAAAGATTCGTGGAACTGGGACACTTGTGTGCATTATGTCTGCGCTTTTTTTTCGGCGTTTTATTTTTTCTTTTTTTTTGGTCTTTGTGTGTGTGTGTGTGTTTTGTGTGTGTAGCTGTGAGATACGTTTGCTGTATTTGCGGCATTTGCAATGCGATTGGGTGGCTCTCTCTTTGGTTGTTTTTTTTTTGCTTTTTTTTGGTGCTGAAAATAAAATAGCAACAATTAGAGCAAAATTAAATATTTTTGCTTGCTGGTTCGATGATTGATGTTAAATATTGTTCGATTTTTTGACAAATAGTTTTGTAAACTGACTTTAAATTCAATTATGTAGTTGAGGCGTATACTTAATGCCGCAATTGTAGCATTTCCGTTTTAGTAAAAGCAATTTGCATATCCAAAATGCAAATAATAAATTTGGTAGAGAAAAAAAAGCACGCACACACGCACACACAAAACTTGTATATAGCAACAACTTGAAAAATTATACTTTTTTTTTGACAAAAAAAAAAAAAAAAAAAAAAAAAAACACACACACTCAGGCAAGATTGCAACCAAGGTCAGCAATGACGAATAACAGCAAAATGCGCTGGTTATTTGTTGTTGTTGTTCTGTACCAGTCGCAGATCTGAGCAAACATATATACACGCACACACACACACACACAGTAAGTGCAAATGAGAGAGGGAGAGCGAGAAAGAGAGCGAGCAGCAAAGCGCAACCAGAAAAATGCGCCTTCATTATTGTTGTTATTTGTTTTTTTTTCTATTTTTTGTTGAACAAAAAGTAAATAATTTTTTATTTGTCAGCGTCAAAGTCAGTTCGAGTCCGGGTTCTGTGCGGGACGTGTGTGTGTGTGTGTTTGTATATATAGTTTATATAGTGTATATACATACATATATATATAAAGTTGTTGACGGACGATCTGTTGTTTGTTTATTTGTGCATTTAATGTGACAAATTCAAGTATGAAGTTTATATATAAAAAACATATTGCACAAAGATGCAGGTACATATATATATCTCAACTTGATTGTTATAAGCTCATAAATAGTATTTTATATGCAGCCCCTATACCTTATATATATTTAAACATTTATTTTTTTAAAATTAAATTCAAAAATTCGTTTCATTTTCAAGTTTCACTTAAAAACTGCAATTTAAAGACATAATTTAACGAAATAAAGTCTTGGCGTTCTTTGCAATAAATCAACTTAAAAAATAAATTAAAATTTTACATATTTAACATGCATTAATTGCTTAATTGATGCGCATTTATTCAATTCATTCAAATTCGCTTGCACAACAAACTAAAATACACACACAGACACACACACTTACACATTCCACTCGCCAAAAAAAAGATCTTCAAGTTTTAGTTCTCACCTTTTGCATGCGCGTTTCAATTCCTGGAATTCCTTTGACTAACTAACACGAAGCTCTTTTCTTGTTGTTCTCACAAAGAAAAGAAAAGAATAGAACCAAAAAAAAAAAAAAGAAAAAGAACCAAGCGGCGCCGAATATCCTTGAAAAAGGCAAATGCCGATAATAATAATAATGACAAAAGTAAACGCAGCAGAAACTCATGCGACGCAGCCGCACAAACTGCACAACACCAGCAACAACAACAACAACAACGGAAAAGATAAATCAAACAGTAACTAAACACACACACACACACACATTCAAGCATATATATGTGTGCAGCGAACGAACGACAACAACTGCCAGTTAACCGTTTTTTTTCTGTAGATACCCTGTAAAAAGTCAAACATTAGATAGAGCCTTATAAAAAGAAACAGAAAAAAAAATATGAATAAAATAAATCAATATATATATAAAAAAAAAAGTTAATCTTAAATTGGAAACATATCCAAATTATATTTTTAGCTTATTGTTATGATAGGATTTTTATTTACTATAATTAAAAACATTATTCACATTAAATTATTCAAATCAATGCAGAAATAATAAAAAATCACTTGCTAAAACTGTACAGAGCATCTGCCTGTTGATCACTTGTTGCTCAACTTTTATGCTTCTCTTATTTTCGACAGTGCCGAATTCGCCGTCGCCGTCGCTGTCGCCGACTGAGCAAATAACTGCATTTGACCTTGTTTCGCAGTGCGCCTGTGTTGGTAGCTTAGAACAAACAAGATATGCCGATTGTGTGAGACTGTCTGTGTGTACGAGCAGATATACAAGTATAGATATATATGTATATATATATTTTTCGATGCTTGTTTGCTTTGCTTCGCAATATATTCGCAAAGAGAACTCAACAAATGTGAGTTTCAGTCTGTCACAAGTGTATTAATTTGACTGCGCATGGCATACATACTCAGCGAGTGAGAGAAATAGAGAGAGAGAGAGAGAAGTGAAAACTGACTCAGATAGAAGAAAGTTCGCCCCAATTTGCGGTATCTCAGAACTACTATAAAACTTGAAAACAAATGGAACCTACGCCAAAATAAAAAAAAAAATAAAAACGCTCTCTCGCTCACTGTTTCACACACACACTCTCTTCATCTGTCTGTCTCTCTCTCGTTCTTTCTCCCGTTGCCTGCACTTTATTTCGCATTACGTTTTTGGCTATTCATCGCTTTTGCCAAAATACAAAATGTAGGTTAAATTTGCGGAAATCACGCGAGTGCGCATTCAAGAAAAATAATACGCAAAAAAAGAACCTAGAGGCGGTATATAAATAATATAATGGCTATACAAAATAAAAAAGACAAATACGTGCGCAGATAGCTTACTCACACATGCAAACGTTTGTTGTTGTTGTTGTTTACTTCGACGTGTTTTCTGTTATTTTTGTTATGCAATAATCACCAAATATTGTGTGCGATGGTCATCATTTAGTCAATCACAATAACAATAACTGACAAACAGGTGCCGAATCTTGTGCTGGCTATGATATCTTTATTAAACGTAAGCCAGTAAAATTTTACGATTGTTAATCTTTTACTTGACAATGTTGTCTGGCTCAAAATTCTACGAAATTAATTATCTGCCTTGCATTTCAATTAACTAAACGCCATTTTTGCGCATTTTAATGCGTCCAATGCGTCCAATCAGAAATGCACAATAATAATATGAATAACTGCATGCGCTTGTGTGAGTGCATTTAGCAGAGAGCGAGAGCGATATTTAACGATCGGCAACGTCGGCAAACTGTTCGGTTGGCTTTCGATGTTGTTGTTGTTGTTGCCGTAGTCGTTGCAATTTATTCGCATGCGCTTTTTGCTTTGTCGTTTCAAGTTCGTGCAGCGCTGTGAATTTTAATTCGTCGGCTTTTTGTTCGCTTGCGGCGCTTTTGTTTTGTTTGTTTTGCATTTTGCACGAAGGCTGTTCGTTGAGTTGCTGTTGCTGTTGCTGCCATCGCCCATTGGCCAGCTGCAGTGTTCAATGTGTTGATGTAAAAAATGTCAAACTCGCTGTGGCGAGAGCGTTTTTAACTACTACAACTTTTCGCTATAATCCTTCAAACTCTCTTGTGTTCCCAACTAATTATGTATTACTTTTTCTCATCTTTCTTCTCACAGGTAAAACTACAAATATTTGCTTAGCAATTAAGTAAAAGCACTCACAACACAGCTTCGTTAGCGTAAGTAATGCCACAGCTCATTATCGATTTTGTTGGATTTGCATCCCCCTTCAATCATAGACATATGCCCAAAAACAACTCTCAGCTTAAAATCAAGTCGGGGCAATTTCCATTGCCCACGGCGAGTGAAAATAGAAATTGTTACTTTCGAGTCTGCCACATGTCGCATGCCACAAACAACAATGTTAGTAGCCCACCCATCGCAACCACCACCCGACCGATGCTCAACAGCTGGATGCACACAGTGCCACCTTATAACTGCCTACACTTCCTGCCATGCAACCACAACAACAACGAAAAAGTCCAACAAAAAACAACTGCAATTTCTTTTGAAGAAAATTCGAGCGCCGTTGTCCTGGCAACCACTTTTACTGGTATTAACCGGCACAAAAAAAAAAAGGAAAAATCTCGGACACGCAACGAGTGCAACCGAGTTTAAGTGGCACGTGCTGCAAATGCGCTGATAATGAAGCAAGTTTCACGTTGCACACGCGGCCCGACTGCAACCCTCTCCTCCTCTCTCGTGGGTTCAGGGCCAAAGGGTCGAGAGTGGCGCTGCCCCTTTGTTGAGCAGGGGTGGGTAACGTGTGTCGCTTGTGTTGCAGCTGCTGCATGCAACGTCATCATCATCAAATGCAACCCCCGAACAGCTTAGCTTCAAGTGCAACTGCGCTTGCAACAGCAGCATTTTTAAGGTTTATTTTTATGGGTCCAGTTAATTAAGCAACGTCGTCAGCATCTTTGCTGCAACTTTCGTTTTTCCACATTGCAAGGGTTGCTTTGCCGCTTACAAAGCCGTTGTTGTTGTTGTTGTTGTGATGTGACAGGCGTGTGCCGTTTCCCAAACTAATTGCAGTTGCCACAAACAGCCGCTACTTTGATAAATACACCATTTCAAATCCTTAAACCGGTTTATGTCTTCTGTACCTTTAGAAACAGTTCTTATGGTAGCCTGTATGTTTGCCAAAGTCTCTGACATTTGTCAAGTTGGACTTATTATTAGTTTCTGAGTTTCGTTAAACTAGCTCTTATAGTTTCAGAGTTCAATGAGGTTTTTAGTTGCTAGAGCTTCAACATTTTATGTTATTTACTTTGCTTTGTTCTTAATAAATGCAAAGATAGCTTTAATAATTAGTATTCAATAAATTTTATAGATATTTTGCATATTTTTTAATAAATTATCATTAAAAAGTTTCTCATAGATTTCAAAACAAATTTTTTCTGAGTTTGATATGACTTTATCTCAAAGTAAACTCAATTATAAATACTTAAAACTGTTTATTTTTAATATTTTCAAGCTAGCAACAAAATTATTTTAACGTTGCACAACTTTAATATTTGTCTTCAATCTAAACTTTCCGTTTTTCCTGTTTCAACATTGAAATTTCACCCACCAACAATTGCAATCAACTACAAATTATAGCCTAAGGTTATTGCAAGCACAACATCTTAAGCCCAAGAACCCAAATACCCCGACTACCCCTTTAACTACAGCACCCTTAAGTTATCCCTGCTGCAAATCAACTCAAGTTAAAGTGTCAAAACAATACAAACGACGCATATTGGCGCCAATCCAAACAAACACACATACACAGAGAGGAGCTGCACACGCACACGCACACACACACATACATAATTTATGCCCATGTACAGAAGAACAAGGCATTAAATGGGATTCTCGAAAAACTTTGAGAGTTGCGTTTTCGTATGCGCAACGCACATAAAACGCAGACTGCAGCCGAAAAACATAGCTGAAAACGGAAAAATCAATTTTCTTTTGTTGCTTAAGGGTAGATACACAATGCCGGTGATAGGGTGGGGTAGGGTGGGGTAGGGGTAGGGGTGGAATGACAGCTCGCAATTGCCAGGGCCGGGAAAAAAGCATCAACCTTTATTTGGCTTTTGGGGGTTGCACACTTACACTAACACACTTACACTAACACACACACACAGGCAGTTACGCATTTGTGCAGCAAATTGTCACCCAGTTTTTGTCAAATCTTTAAACACACACACACACCCAACACCCAACTCTTTACAGAAAGTGAAAGTGTAGCTGAGTTGGTAGCGCTTTGAAGGCAGCTAAAGTGCAGCATAATTTTTGGGGCTAATGCAATTACGCAATTATTTATTATTATAATGAAAACGTAAATGTGTATGTGTGTGTGTTCAGAGAGAGAGAGAGTGTGTTTGTATTCTTTGCCTTTGGCTGTGCGTCCTGCGGCTGCTAATTACTCATGCCGCACGCATTTTTGGCGCACTGAGGCGTATACACAATAATTTACAGCTAGGCCCGTAAAACGTGCACTGAATGCGCAGAAAGAGACGGACAGCGAGTGAGTAAAGCGAAAGAGAGAGTGAGAGAGAGAGAGGGATAGAGAGAGCAGGCTCGAGGGGTGGGGGGGGGGGCAACTGCAGCTTTTGAGCAAGCGCCTAAAATAACAAAACAAAATAAAAAAAGAAAATGTCAAAAATGCCGTGTGTGTGTGAGTGTGTGTGATTGTGTCTGTGTAGCACGCACAACGAAAAAATAAGCATGAGAAGCTCAGATAAGCCGCAGTTTGCATGCCCTTCACCAAGAAACTAATCGAATTTAAACAAAAATATTCATTAAAAATTAAGCTTAACGAAAATTTTAATATTTTAATGTATTAAACATCAACTTATTTAAACTCTAAGAAGAACCTATTCAAGCAAATTCAAAGAGCATTTACTTTTTAAAAATAAAAATTTTTTTCCCTTAAAAAACTTACTCCCCTCAAAAAAATATACTTTTCAATGCTCTGGCATGACACAGCAGTTTTGGCAATGACGTCAGACGCCAGAGGCAAATTGTTGTTATTAAAAAGGTTGCCAGTTGAGCCAAGAAAGGTCCTTATTGTTGTTGTTGCTGCTGCTGCTGGGCAATTGAACACAGGCGGCGGCAACAACTCAACAATTTGGTGTTGCAAGGCTCCAAACAAAAGTTTTTTTTTGGTGTTCGCTCGGGGACCCAAAGAAAAAAAAAGTAACCCAAAAATGTTGGGCACATAAATGTGACTGTTCTCTCTGTGTGTGTGTAGTTGTGTGTGTGTGTAACTGTGTGTGAAGATTGAAAATTATAAGGAGCATGAATGTGAGTTATCCGGCACTATTGTAAATGTTTTCAGGCAATTTTAGGGGAATTTAGCAGCAAGCTAATTTTGTTTTTAAACGTAGAAATTTTATTTTATAAACTTAAAACTAAACTTTTATTTTCCTTATTACCTTAACTTAGGTCCTAAAGATATGTGTGCGTGGAATAAAAATTGAATAGAAGATAATTGTATTTAAAAAAAAGACGGAGTTAAAAGTCTGAAACAAAACTTTCTTCCTGAGACAAAATCTATCGAAAAATATAAAAACTTATTAAACTACTCAAAAGTTAGAAAACATGCCTCAAAAATCGAATAAAGCAAAGTTTAATAACAGTTTAAATATTTAAAAAAGTAATTTTTTCAAACAAAAAAATTAATTTTTCAAAAATTTATTTTAATAGTTAAAAATTATCATTTATCTTGGTTAAATTTTCATATGTTCATTCATGTGATTTCAATATAATTTTTTTAGCACACTCAATAACTAATTTAATTTTCAATATTCATAAATTTCACGCAATATTTAAAGCCCCTTTTTACGTTTTTTTTGGTGATTATTTGTTGTGTCAACCCTTAACGAGTTGTGCGTGTGTGAGTGCCACGCCCACATTTTGGCAAATCACTTGACTTTTCATTAATAAAATTGGAGCTGGCTGATTTTTTGCCAAATTTTTTTATTTAATACACAACAACAACAACAAAATATCATCAGACGCAAAGAGTTCGAGTGGAATATTGTATACCCTACTCCTCCTGCGCCCGCTGCACCCTTTTGTGGCATTAGCTACACCCATGCGACGGAACCCTTTTGCCACACACACACACACACACACACTTTGTTTTTTGTAATATTTTGTATTTCATAATTTTTTTCTCGCATTTTTTTTGAGACACGCAAAATGTGGCTTACCAAAAAGTGAAAGGATATTGCATTGAAATCGCGAGTTCGCGTATTTCGGCTCAACTTCTTTTCAATACACACGCACACACTCCCACACACGCACACACTAATGCTTTGCAACCCTCAACATATTTATAATACATATTTTTTTTCACAAGAAAGACGAAAAAAAAATTGTTTTCCATACGCATTAATGCAGCAATGCGTGCGCTTTAGAGGAGTTTTTTTTGAGCGGGTGAAGGGTGGAAGGGGGGTTGAAGGACATAGTATAAAAGGACAGAAGCCATGCCAGCCTGGACATGCAGCACCATTCTTTGATATGCGTTTTGGGTTCCGTTGAGTTATTACTTTGTTTTGTGTTTTGTGTTTTTATTTTTTTGGTGCAGACGGCGACTGATTAACGGCCGTCTTTTGTTTTAGTTAAGTGTGGTGGAAGGGGGATGGGTGGGGTTAGGCGTGCACTCCATAAATTTGCTGTTTATAAAAAAATGTAATATTTAAGATTCGGAGAATTCAAAGAAATCAAAGTACGAATCAAACCATGATTAAAGGCTGTTGAAAAATCATTCATTTCATCTAGAAACTAAAGCCTTAGGCCTGAAATTCTTGTTTCCCTTCTGTTTACTGGTTTGTTAGCCTCAAACAAAAGATTTCTACCAACTTTTAACTGGTTCGCCCAGCCACAAAAACTATCAACAGCCATAGAAAACTGCAGTTAGTTTCTGGCCATTTCGCTCAGATTTATGCTATTCAGCTATCATCTAACTTTTTGAGTTCTGATGACACACACACATACGTACACGCACACACATACGTACGCGTACACATGTATGAATGTCGCGTCAACTCGTCAGATCGCTGATTCAAAATTCAATGAGCAAAGTGCCGCATGGCCGTTGAATTTATTGAAAAATCATGATATGTGCCCATCAGGCCAGACTTTACGGTAGAGACGGCCAGGGGCCAGGGGCAGGAGGCAGGGGCAGGAGGCAGCAATCCTTGGCATGCAAAAGCGTCGATATGACAGCTTGACTGAACTAAAAACCACGTTCCATTTTATGAAAGGGGCGTGGCGGGGTACGGCACAAAAAAAAAAATCGAAGCTAGACAAAAGCCCGCACGCATATAAGGAAATATGATTTAATTTTTTTTTTTTTTTGTCGTGTGCACAGCAGGTGGGCGGGGTGTGGGTGGTTAAGTTAGGGGTTAGTGGGGGTTAGGTTTTGATGCTTGAACTTAGTTCGAGGCTGAGGCTGAGGCTGAGCTCGAGCCTGAGCCTATCTACCGCTGCTGGCGCCCAGCCCCACAATGCTGATTGACGTGCCTTTTATTGATGCTCTTGATTGGTTTTTACCTTTTACACACACACACACAAACACACACACGCAGTGACAGATGCGGGCGAGAAACGCTACTCGTTACACTGAAAAAAAAGAACCGTGTTTGAAATGCAACAGTTTTAATTTACTGTTATTTTATACTCAAAATGCAAGTTAAATATTAAAAACTCCTTATAACAGTACTTAAAACTAATCTTAAGAAAATATAGAGGAGCTTGAGTTCCTAAAATGAGAAACTCGCTAAAAAGTAACGTTTAAAGCTAAAAGATTCCCGTGTTTGAACTATCTTTAAATAAGAACAATAAAACTAATTAATCTTCCTTAAAAAAGAACAATAGAACTAATTACAGTACGACCTCGCACAACGCAACCCTCGTTGAACGCAACTCCTCGATAATTGCAACACCCAAATTCTTAACTTGAAAAAAATTTACCTCATTTTACCAACTTTCTAAGGAAATCATACAAAGTGCAGACCACAATTTCTAATTTTATTAAAAACTTAATAAATTAAAATGAAATCCTTGCAGATAAACTCGATTTACTTTGATTTAAATGATAAGAAAATGCATCTACTTTTTGAAATAGGTCTCGTCGCCAACAAAAGATTATTCCTCGGTTATCGCAACGACCTCAGTTTTCGCAACAGGCCAAATTCTAATAGGTTGCGTTAAACGAGGTCGTACTGTTTTGTTGCCTGAGATGATATCTCTCATATGAGATTCGTTTTGATCTTTCATAAGGTTTAGTTCCCAACGTTCCTTAACTAAAAATCCTACTGTTCGTTCTAAGATTTGTTTGCTTAAATCATATTTTGATTTATCCTGAAATTTTTTCGAGTGCATCTCAACTCAGCTCTCACACACGCTAATCGCTATTCACTACTCGTTCCTTCTCGCTTTCATTTCAAACGAGAGCTGATGCTGCTGTGACGGTCGTTAGTTCAATATGTGCGTATGTCTATGTCTATGTGTGTGTGTAAGTGTGTGTGTGTGCTTTGAGCTACTCCCACATAACAGTTATGATTTTTATTACAGGTGAATAAGAGAAAAATGGCGCTGATGAATTGTGTGTTTGTATTTGCTTTGGACATTCGTCGTTTGGTTAATTTTTTATGCGCGGCAAGGATAATGCCTGGACGAACGGACGGATACGCGCCAGTTACCGTTGCCGGAGTGAATTGGAGTGAAATGTTTGCGTTTTTAATCAAATGCTTTGCGAAAGCAATACTTTTTTGAATCGAGAGTATTGAGTTGTAGTCCTACAGGACTCAACCAGGATTCGCGTATCGTTTGCTTGTTTAACTTTTATATACATATCGTAATTGCATATCGCAATGAGTGTGAGAGAGAGTGTGAGAGAGAGAGTTGTGAGTTTTGTGAATATTGCAAACAAACTAATCAAATGTCTGAATCGCGTTGCTTTTTGGCCAGTTTTCACTTCCGTTTCCGCTTAACTCCATAACTTTGCTTCGCACGCGCTCAAATGCTTTAATCCTTGCCGAGGACCTTCTGCTGCTGCTGCTGCTGCTGTCCGCGTGTATTAAATCGATGAAGTATTAACGACTTAATTGCATGTTTGTTAGACATTCTACCAACTCCTGCCCCTCAGCCCCAGCTGCTGGCCAATTCCATTCCTGTTTGAAGTTTATTAAATTCCCGAACACACACACAGGAAGGCGTTCCGCATTTGATACTTTTGTTGTTGTCAGCTGATTAACTGTAATTTTGCTACAACAACAACGAAAATTCGATTAAAGTAATGGCCTTTTTGAGCAGCTTGTTTGTGGCTCAAAGGTTTTTGTGGTCAGAGCAATGGCAAGCATCGAAGCATAAATATCAGTTAGTGCATAAAGGATAAAGGAGTTATGGGGGTGTTCAACCTGAGTATAGAAAATGAAAGTACTAGAGAAGTATTTGAGTATTTGAGTATTTGCTTATTAAGTATTTTATACTATTTTCTAACATTTTCCATATTTGAACTCTGTCTATTATTGTTCATCGCAAATGTCAATTCACAAATACAAAATACAATCCCTTGTCATTAAGCTAAATCCATGCCACATCAGACATCTGTGTGTGTGTGGCAACAACAGCAAATTAAATAAAGCTCAATGACAAACTTCATTAGCCAAAACCAAAAAAAAAAGCCAACTGTAGCCAACAATGCCAAACAACAAAAATAACAATTTGCCTTTTAGCTTACTCACACAACGTTTCTCACACCCCTCGCTTAAGCCAAAAAAAAAAAGCATTCTTCACCCCTGTTGATCGAGTTTTTGAAAACGTTAGGCAAACGTTATGCCAAAAACTAAATTAAGATTGAAATGTAAAACTGAAAACGTTTTACACAATTATTGAACGCCGTTTGCCAAATCGAATTTGTCGATGGCGGCGGGGGGGGTTTAGGTGACATGTCCAGAGCTAACAACCTTTAATCGTACAACGAAATCCACTCCAACCAACAACAAAAAAAAACAAAAACAAAAAAAGACGCCAGCTAACCCCTTTTTGTAACGATTTGTGCGAATCATTCGACTGCATAACTTACAATACCGTAAATATAAATTTCGCCAGGAAGAAACATCATATTGGTATTGGTCAAAAAAGAGTGTGGGGTTTGGGTGGGTGGATGGTCCTTAGATGGTCCTCGGCTATCCTCGGTATCATCATTGTGTAGGCTGGCAACGTTCTAATGAATGTTCTTTATTTTTGGTTGTTGGGGTTCGTTCTTGGTTCGCTTAATATTATCACTCCAGCATGCATTTTGCATGATGAAATGAAACGTTTCGAGTACAGCGCCAAAAACCTTCACAAAAACCCACCACACACACACACACACACACACATACAAAAGAAAAAGTCAATGTATGGAAATTTTTGTTCAATCACAAATCCAATGATGTTCGCTTCGACGCATTTTGACAGTTAGACAGACATTGAATGGTTGTGGGGCGGGGGGGCAGCACAGTTGAGGGTCACTTTGATGAATTCGCTTTCTCTCTTGGTTTCTGCAGCAGCTTTGTTTGAATGGCTGCTCGTCTTCTTCTTCTTTTATGCTAACTGCATGTTTCTGTTCAAAAGCTGATAGGCCTCGCATTCTCTCTTTCTCTCTCCCATTGAGTACATGCTGCACATTGTCCATTGATTTTAGTATTTTTTTTTTGTCCTTTTTGACATTTGGCCTTTGTTCGTGTTTCGTAGTGCATTGATTAGAATGTTTTGACTTGGAGTACGTAAATATTTTTGCTTGCTTGTCAATTAGTGCGCTAAGCTCTGCGAATGGTACTTGAAGCACTCGCCGGAGTTTGGGTTTGGGTTTAAAGCAAAAGCAATGCTTTGGAGTGCTTGAAAGCCAAAGCAAGGCTGGGCCAGTTTTTCAAAAGGGGATGTTAAAGTTGCAGGTTTACATAAAAAAATAACTTAAACCTTATAAATATTGACAAATTGCATCTAAAGATTTTGTTTGAAGTATATTTCATATATTTTTATGCAGTGACTAAATCAAAATAATAAAAAATAAATTTATTTGTTACGAAAAACAGCGTTTTAATTTTTTTAATTAACAAATTAATTTAAACAAACAGTAACTTATTTTATTTAAATTGTTTTTCAAATTGTGCATTAAAATAGTATTTTTTTTGAGCTTTTAAAAGCTGATTATTTCCAAGTCAAATTTTTTCGATTTTGTTTAAAACTTGCCGGGAAACTTCTTTCTGTTACCTTCGCTCTCCCTCTCTCGCTCTCCTCTCTCTGTTGCCCTCTCTCTCATTTCAATTAGCTTCGGTTAGTCTACCCCCAGCTTATGACCATTTTCCCGGTTTTCACAATGCATTCTCCAACGCTTTTTCTAATAAACTCAAACTTAGCTGCTAAACTTTTCCGACAGCCTGCAAAGACAATTTCAGCTGTCACTAGCTGCATCAAACTGATGATTGAGGGAGGGGATGGAGGGGCGACACACACACACCTGTCGTTTTGGCATTGAAAACAATTGCGCATACGACGCGTGTACAGCGTGAAAATTGCAACATTACCGCATGTAACGCAAAAATATCCATCCTGCCTTGGCTTGACTGTCTGCTGCCAGTTACCTTTTTGACATTTGATTGAGATTTGTTATCGGCGTATTCATCAATGATATATACAATAAAAATACACACACACACTCGGAAACCAAACACAAACACACGCAATGTTTTTGCAGCCAGACTCATTGAAACAAAAACAACAAATCCTTGGGCTGTGGCTCCACAATTCACAGGGGAGGGGGGGGCTGGCAAACCTGGGCAGTGACATTTTTAGGCATTTGTTCGATACGTACGAGGCGAGGACTCGCATGCCTGCCTGCCTGCCTGCCTGTTACATCTATTAGATTTCTGATGCTGTCCCAAAAAAAAACCAAAAAAAAACAAAGTAGAAACACAACAAGCAGCTGCTGTTTGCTTCTGTGTATGTGTATGTGTGTGTGTATGTCGAGCTTGGCAAGGACTGCCAAACTGGCCATGCGTACCTTTCGATCCTTGTGTGACATTTGAATTCACAGAATGGCCAAAAATCATCGAAGCAGGAGACAGAAAGCCTGCACTCCACTGAGCCACATCTCCTAATTCCTCTCTCTCTCTCTCTCTCGAACTCTGTTTCTTTTATAGAAGTTTCTCCCCCTCACACACACATTTTGCGTATCTATTTTTTAATTTTGCTGACGAGGCACACAGAGAGAACGCGGGGAGAGAGTAGAGAAAACATACAAACGCAATTGTTCCTCGGTCCACAATGCATTCCATGGCGGCGGCGGCGGCGGCGGCTGTCTACTGACATGTGTGCGTCTCATGCTGATAAGCAGCAGCAGCAGCAGACTGCCCCACAATCTCAAACCACCCCACTCTGCCCCTCTCTCTGTTTGTTACCGTTTGACGAGTCCTGTGTGTCGTCCAGCTCAGCCGCGAAATGAAAAGTTAAACTGTGTGACGCGCTGTGTAAATGCGTGGCAACGAGCCAGGAGCCAGGTTCAAATATTGTGGTTCGGGGGGGTTTTTTAGGGGTTTTGTCTTTCGGTGTTTTTGGTTTGGTTTGGCGTGATGAATATTTACTGCGTGCCCTAACTGCTAACTACCTACAGGTATTTCCTCCATTTTTGTGACATTTTTAATTGGGTTTGAGAATTCGTTGCGAGAACTGACAGGGTTTTTTGTTTTTTGTTTACCACTTGACGCGAGTCGCGTTCCTGTTGCAAGTAATTGAACCTGCCATTAAAGTTGCAATTGAAACTCGAAGTAAACTCAGAAAGGATTTTCCTTAGTCAAGCAAAGAAATCGGCGCTGACGAAAGTTTTTGTTTGCCTTTCCAGATAGAAAAGGGATAGAAAAAACTCTTCCAAAAAACAGCTGATTCGCTCGAAAGGGTCTGGCAACGCTATCGAAACGATAGTACCTTAACTTTGCATTTAGAAAACCAAATTGGTTTAACTAAAGCATTAATTTCATGCCGAGTTTAACTAGACTGAGAACTTTCTTAAATTATCTATTCTAATGCTATACCAAATCTCTAAAGAGTTATTAAGGTTCCCGAACTGAGCTTACAGAATCATTTTGACATTAAAAAATAACAATTATTATGCAACATTTTGAAACTCTAAACTTGAAATGCTTATCATTTAACATTCTTAAGTTTAATCAAGAAATAACTTTAACTAGAACTAAAAATATGATAAGTTATCATATCCTACTCAAAGTATTAATTTCTTTCTCAATAAACTCCTTTACTAATTATTATTTATTGCTCATTTCTTCTACTTGCAGGTAACTAAACACTGTCAAGCATCTTCTTCTTCTTTCTGGCATTCTCACAAAACAAGAACAACATGAACCAAATGCACTAGTTCTAATTTTGTAAGTGTATAAACTTGATTCCCCGCCCCCGCACATTTTAATTAATTCTTGTTTATGTAATACTAAAACAATAGAAAAAACAACAATCATAATTACAATTACAATTCCAGTTCGTTATTGCGTCAAGGCAAGCGTATCTTTAAGATACACAATGTTTTTTTTTTAGTTTTTTTTCATAATTTCTGACATGGTTTTTGGTTAGGTGCAACGTTGCATGTCCATAATGATTCTTGAAATGAAAAGACATTGCATAACTTATTAATCAAGTTAGATGTGAATGATTTACATATAAAAAGGGGCAGGTTTTCTCGTTTGGTTCTAACAAAGATTTTTCATATTTTAATGTTGAATATTTCTCTTTAATAAATATCGGTAAAAAAAAAATAAAAAAAACAATCGAAAAATATTAAGCAACACTGCTGACTGATTTACTGTTATGCAGCCCTAATATTACCGAAAAAAAAAATGAAATTCTCATGTGCTGTCATAATTTCCGACAGATGTCGCTTTCACATATGTGATACATAATAATAGTAATAATATGTTAGGCATTCGGCATTCGGGATTTTGTGCCTGTTTGCCATCATTTGCAGTTCTGGCTTCAACCTTCAATTATTCAATTGTTATCGCACTTGAGCAACAATTTGTTGGTGGTTTCCGCATAATAATGATAATATCATCCAACCAGGCCAATGGGTTATGTTATCCTAGCTTAGATAGATGCTACATATTTGCCAGATGCAACGGCATAAGAGGCAAATGTAGCTGCCACCCGTTGCGATTTTGGAGGCATGTCATAACTCATAGCTAAGAGAAAGAAGCAAAAGGGCATGGAGTTTGGGTTTATCTCCAATATATATGTATGTACATATAGCCATAATGCACAAGCGCGCCCCGCCCCCCAATTTTATGCAATGCAAGGGAGAGAAACTCAGGTTGACACTTGGCTTTGATGTGTGCACCATGGGGGGTGCGCCACAAAGCCAACTCAGCTTTTTTGCCATTGGTTATGCCTTGGTTTTTCTTATTTATTCTTATTCTTAGACAAATTATGCGATATTCTCATATATATTCAATATTATTATTATTCTTATTCTTAGATACTACACACAGCTGCAACTGCTACGCGTACGCTTGCTACTGGCTGTTTCTGCAACATTATGCGAATATGTGTATGTGTAATACACTAACTTACATACCCATAAGATCTTTTAGCCAAGACTGTCAACTTCAGCATCGCACACACACACACACACACACACACGCATATATTTTACCTTTGGCTCAGAGTCGCAACCTGTGTGGCAATCAACCCCAAACCCGTAACTCGCCTTTTTTGCGTTCAGTTTAAAGCAATTTCTTCGAATTGTATCCTTGGCACACCCACTTCCTGGATGGGCTTGTCCTGTCCGCCAGGCCTACAAAGTTCATTGCAAAGGTTAGCTGCAGTTACATAGCTAGAGAGTTATAACGGTTGTTTTTTACACTTGGCTGGCTAATAAGTACAGATATGGGATTTAAACTTGAAAGTACAAGGTTCGTTTTTATGGGCAAATTAAGCAAAAAATCAAACATTGAACTTTACTTTGATTTGAAATACAAAAACTAGTTTTAGTTTGAATCATCGCTTTGATAATAACTTCGAAAAAAAAAATATCAAGTTACAATACAATTCTCAATTATTATGGCACCGCCGCAGTTTTTTGATGAGCAAAAGGATGTGGAGGAGCACGATTTTCAAGTTTTCATGAACAAATTGGTGTTAATTTTGATAGCTTTAATACTCTTTGGCGTCTTTATGCTAATATTGAGTCTATTTATGTCGCACAAAGCCCAAAATGTGGTTAGTATTTGACAAAGTCAACTTTTATTAAGGCTAACTCTAATATATATATTTTTTTTGTTTAAATAGACAAAGTTGCGAGAATTGGAAGAAGCTAGAAATAAATAAAACATTTCATATTGCACTGACAAAAACAACAAGGAAAAGAAGAAGATAGCTAAAAAAAACCAAAAAAATTAGTCATTCTTGTTTTTGAATTAATCGACATTCAAATCAAATCAAATCAAATGAAGCGAATATGGCAACATAAACAAAGCAAAGACAGAGAGAGAGAGAGAGAGAGAGAGAGTGAGAAAAATGAGAGAACTGCAACTAATGAATTTTTATTTATTTGATTTTTTTTTTGTTTCTATATCAAAATATTGCGCAAGGTCAATTAGTTGAAATACCAGAAAAATATCACAATTAAATATTGAATTTTATTTATTGGATTTTTTTTTTTGGTTGTTGCAAATGCAGATTTGCTTTTGAAACTATATTGCGTAATTTGTTTGGCAAGTTTTGTTTCTCAATTTATTTATTACGTACGATTCAATTGTTTTGCTTTTTGGGAAATATTGCGTTGTCGGAACAACCCCCAGGAAAAATGCCAATTCCAGTTAGAAGACAACAATAACAATAACAACAAAAGCTGCTCAGCTTCTTCCAGAAACATGCACACATGTGTGTGTGTGTGTAAGTAAAAAGGATTTACGCGTTTTGTATTTGTTTTTTTTTTTGTTTTTTGTCTTGTGCGTTTCGCACATGGCCTCAATACAGTTAGAAGATAGATACCTGAGCTACTATTTTGCTTTCAAACAACAAAAAAAAGACAACAACAACAACAACAACAAAAAAACAACAAAATGTATTTCAAGTTCCAACTGCCTTCAGGTGTTGTCATTTTGGTTGAACCAGGGAATCAGGAGCCACGCACTGATCCTTTGGAATTTGCTCTATTTTGTTGTTGTTGTTGTTTTTGTTGTTGTTGTTCAGAGTCGCATTGTTGTTTCTTGTGTAATTGAAAAATTGAATTTCTTATGCAGCTGCGTAAAACTTTTTTTTTGTTGTAGTTGTTTGTTGTTGCCCCTTAAGCAGTACAGTCGCATGCAAAGCTTTACATAGCGGAACTTAACTAGGGATGTGTTTTTTGGACTGTAAAGTAAAGTAAAGTTGATTAAGAGAAATGGGCGCATTTATGGTTTATTGTTAAGTAAAAGGAAACCTCAAGAAGAAAAGAAAAGTTAAGTTGAAACTAAAAGTTCTTAGATGGATTTTTTGTATATATTTATTGAGTTTTTTAAAGAGGAAATTCAATAAGAATTTTATAAAATATATTTCAAAAAAGTTTCGATTTTTCTAATTAATTATACTTTATTCGAGTTTTTATTCAAATCATATATAGGTATTCCTTAATTTGTTTATTTTAACTCAATTCAAACTTAACATATATGAAATACTTTACACACACACACACTGACACTCGCACACACTTAAAACAACCGCTAGCATTCGAATTTAAAAATTAGTAGCTGCTGTTGCTGCTACTTCAGTTAACAAAACCCGAAAAAAAAAAAATGTATAAAAATAAAGGAAGGCAACGAAAACAAAACTGCAAACTTCGCAGGAATTTGCTAATAGCTTTTTACCGATATGTTTTTCTGTATTTTGGGGGCCAAATCATTCAGCAAGGCAAACGAAACCGTTGATTTTGCTAAACACACACACACACACACACACACACACACAGAGACAGACAAATATTCAGCGCAATATGGCCAGAAGGCAAAGGAAGGTTCTGGTTGCTGCTTCCACATAACAGCGCAACAGGCGGGGCAAAGTTGTTCGAGCTGCAGGCTAAAAAGGCGAAAGAGAAAAGAGAGAAGCATACAAAATAAAAATAAAAAGAGAATGAGCAAGCAAAAAAAAGCTAAAAGTTGCGCGGTCGCATTTTTCTAACGATTAAACAAATTCGAGGAAAAAAAGCGCATCCCATGCAACGCGCAGCCGCAACAGCGATCAAAATGGCAACAACAACAGCAACAACAACAACAACAACATTCTCATATTGACTTCCATAGCGTCTGTCCGTCACCTGCAGTTTCCAGGAACTGGCAAAGGGTTTTTGAAAGAAAAGACACGCAAGCAAAATCAGGGGAAACCATAGACGCGGACCTCAACGTGAAGGCGCAGCAAAGTTAAAATTAAGAAAAAGAAAAAGTTTTGGTTGCATCTCTTGGCGCGGCGGCATATTTGAGCGCGCCTAATTCCAGGAATTAAATCGTATATCTTTTTATATTTTGTTGTTGTTGCTTTTGAGGTGCTCCTCCACACTACTAAATGCTCGATTAATTTCTAATAAATTGGCTGCCAAACCAAAGGAAATACTGCTGCAGTCGCTGTCGCCGTCGCCGTCGCCGTCGCAGTCGCAGTCAATATCTAGAATTACACATACAAATGCATTTTGGTTTGATTTCGTCTTGCGACTTTGAAATTTGAGGCAACTAAACTTTTTCTTGAAAACATGACAAAGCACAGAAGCCAACTCTAGGCAAACAGCAGTAAGGCAGTAAGACAGTCAGGAAGAGAGAGATAGAGAGAGATAGAGAGAGATTGAGAGCGAGCTTTATGTCTATGTGAGCTTTATTATGTTTGTGTTATTGTTATTGTTGTTGTTGCATTTTACATTGGGAACTGAAGCTGAGAAAGTGCAAAGCTTAACAGCAGGCGATGAATTTGTCTGCTTGTTTGTGAGTTATGTCAAAACAACACACACACACACACAACGCTCCATCTTCAACATAATAATAACAATCCAAAACAATTTCCTTTCGTCATTCTCGTTGCAGCATTTGTCGTGTTCGGAGTGCGCGTCCCGAAATTCAATTGCTCTGTCGCATTCTGGAAACCAAACAAAACCAAAACTATTCATAATATAAACTAAAATAAAATATATAACTCTAAATAACGTTGCAACAACTTTAACAACATTTGATCGAAAATAAACAATTGCATGCTAAAGTTGTTGTCAACGCTTTACAAACGCAACAAACAATTGCAAAATTCCCTTTGGCTAAGAATTTGTGGCGGCCAAATTGCTTTTATGCAAAGTTGGCCAAACGATTCGACGAAATTCCATTTTGGCAACATTAAAAACAACACAAAAAACATTAATAATAATAACAAGCGATTAAAGCAACATTACAACTACAACAATAACAAAAAGAAGAAGTGCAACAAATTCAAAAGTCTGCTAAGTGTGGACCATTGGCCCTGGCCGCATCCTTTGACCAACAACAACAGCAACAGCAACAATAACAAGCAGAAAAATGGATCCGCAACAACAGTTTTGCCTCAAATGGAACAGTTATTCGTCCAATTTGGCAATAACGTTCTCCAATCTATTCAAATCGGATCTGTTGGCCGATGTCACACTATCCTGCGATGGTAAGTGAAAAGCAATTCATTTTTCTTTACAATTTGTGATAAAAGTGAGAGTTATTTGTTTTTTTTTATTTTTTTTTTGACAACTTGATTGACATAAGGCTTAAAGTCAAATGGGTTGAGAGTAAATACTAAAAGTATATATTTCTGGTATTTATTGTGCAAACGTACTAGATCAAGGTTAAAATACTAGAAAAGTGCGTTGATTTTGGTTTTCGATAAAATGTGTTGGATAATTTACAAAACGTAAAGGTCACAAGCAAAGAAAATTATATATAGAGATAAAAATAAGAGCACGTAAGAATTCCAAGAATGCAAGTAAGGAATTTTATAGTTCATATTTCAAGCAAATAATAATTGCATGGTTGATTAGTTCAACCGATTTCTGCTAAAAAGGATAAATGGATAAGCTACCAAGAATTTGTTACTTGAATTCCATTCCACATTTATTTCGATTCCTTAGAAGTGATATTAATTAAAAAAATAAGAATTCCTTAAGCTGTGCTACACAAAATAAATGAGGAAAACAAAATTCTGCAGAAAAACTTTAATGAAAATTTGAAGTGATTCATTTATGACTTGATTTTAAAACATAGTTTGTGGATCATAAATAAACAAACAATTTATAAATCGACTTTGGGTTTATGCAATAAACAAGCAAAGACAGAGAAAATGAGAGTGAGAAATGAAGAAATGGAGGTCAACATGATAAATTCCGCATCTTTTTTGCGTCTTTGGTTTGTTTTGTTTTGGTTTCTTACTTTTGGCTAATAAGCCGCCAAACGTCGACCGGCAAAACATTTTCCAAGCGACCGACATTGATTTTTCCGTTGTGATAAGGGCGGGGAATGGCGAGCTGGGGACGAAAAAGAAGTCGAAAAAGACGTGGCTTCTTTTTATGGGACGTCTCGCTGTCTGTTGCTTATTGTATGTGTGTGTGCGAGTGTGTGAGTGTTCGTGTGTGTGTGTGTGTGTGTGTGTGTGTTCGTTCTACTATTACTACAGTTTTATGGCGGCTTATTAAATGAATATAAATGCGGGCAAACTTCTTCTATATACATATATATATTTATATAGGTAAATAAGTTTATATGCTTATATATTTAGTATTATATATGTTTTATATGTAGTTAAATCAGTTGCCGCTGCCTATTGTGTGAGGTCAGTAATTTCGTTGTTTTTGTTTATTTGGGTCTGTTTATAGCTGCTTTTGCCGGCTCATTTTCAATATTATTTATTTTTTTTGTTTTGGGACCCTTCTTGGGTCTTTGTTTTCGTTTTTCCTCGCACGCATTTTGATTTGGGTTTTGGGGCGATAATGTGTGTCAGCCGCATCTTGGCCAGCTATTTATATATACATACTTAATATAATTTGTGGGCACACACATTATGCAAAGCTTAGGTTTTAGCTTTAAGTAGCGCAGCTTTAAAACTTAAACAAACATTACGCATACGCCGCGTGCGCGGTGCCGTGCCGTGCCGTGACCGCTCAACTTTTATGCGTATTTACAGTTATTGAAAAAGCAAAGCTGCCAGTCGTCCAGAGCTGTCTGCATATTTTCGTTTTTGTCGTTGGGATTATACCTTTACCTTTCCCTAACATAACATATGTGGAGAGACTGAGGCCAGACAAGAGTCCTGTGCCAAGGGTTTCCACAAATCCTGGCAAGCCAACAACAACAACAACAAAAACAAATACGCACACACACACCATATTTCAAAACCCTTTTTGCCTAGCTGCCGCCGTTGTCATCCATATCAATCGAAGTGCTACTACTTTTGATTAAAATTTTCAAAAAAAAATATCCAAAAAAAAAAATGGTTTATTCTTGTCTGCTTTGACTGCTGCTTTTAATTGTGGTTTTTAATAATTTTGGTGCTTTGAAAAATATATATATGTATGTATACATATATTAGATGGATTCTAACGTATTCATATGCATGTTATGTTTGATTTTTGGTTTTTGGTTTTCTGTTTTTTGAATGAAGCGTTAAATATTTGCCAGCCCTTCGAACAAAAGCAAATAGCGTATGTTTTTGATTGTTTTTTGATATTCATATGTGAGTGTTTTTTTTTTTGGTTTTTGGTTTTTTGGTAGTAGTTGGGGATTGCATTGGTTTCGGGCACTTTCAGCACTTGAGAAATGAGCATTTTAACTGAAACGAACATTTGCCTTGCTTGGCCTTGGGCCATTTTGTATGGATGGGCGGGCTATACTTTTTTCCCCGAACTGGGGTTGCTTTTAACCGTTAGGCATTGAAGTCATTAGCAAGTACTTAAGGTTTCAGACACTGGCTTACATTTTTTTTATTTTGAGTATCGAAAAAAAATATTTCCAAAATTTTTAACATTTTCATCAAATGGAAATGAATTTTTTAGTAGTTTTTTCAAAAATTTCTTTTTTGTACAACATATTTGAAACGTTACCAACTCCTATCTCATCATTCTCACCTTGACTCTTTAGGGCACCCATAAAATCCAAAACAATACAAATCGAACGCAATGCTCAAAAACCATTTATTAATGAATCATTGGCGCCGATTAGATTAAAGTATAGTATATATGTTTATGTAGTATTTTTTCTGAAAAAAAATAAAAACAACAACAACAACAAAAAAAGGCAGCTTTCATCTGTTGTCACTAATATTAATCAACTTTAAAGTGCACAAATAATCAAAATATATATATATATTTTTTCAAATAGTTGTGTTCAAATACGAGATGCAAATATGCGTATAAACATTATGTATATATATATGTATGTCTAAGCAAAATATGCCAGTCAGAACGTAAACAAGCCCAAAAGGCAATCAGCTTGGCATTGTTTTTAATAAATTTTGTTTATCAGCGAATATTTCGGAATAAGTATTGGGACTTTTAATATATAAAACTTTTTTGCGTTTTTCTTTGAGTCGCTTTTGACCTAATTTCGGCTGCATCAAATTCTCGAAAATAAGCAAAATAGAGGAAATACAAAAATAAAAATTAAATAAAAATTGTTTCGATATGAAATTTTTTGTATTGAACTCTATGGTAATCAATCATCGATAGTTTTTGAATAATTATATCGAGTAAAGCATAAGATTTTCCTACACTCTCTTTCCCTTTCATTATCTTAGCATAAAAGCATAACATTTTTCTAAACTCTCTTTCCCTTTCATAATCTTAACTAATTAATTTGAATTTTCCAAGAAATCACCTCAACTGATAACCAAATATTTATCAGTCGCATTTCAAGCCAGAAATTGACACACATTTTTGGCGAAAATATATATTCTTCGACTGCCTTTCGATTAGATTAAACACACGCGGTACATGAGAGCTGTGCGAGTTGTGAGTTGTGAATTAAATCGAGCTGTATTTAATTTGTTTGTTTCGAAGTCGCTGCGCGTTTGTCCTTTCAACTTGGCTTAAGTTACTCGCACAACAAGTGCCCCATAAAGTCACAGAACCCTCCCATCCCCATCTCCATCCCCATCTGCCGTAACTACTAGTATAACGACCGCCTTTGCCAAAAAGTAAAAGCGTGAAAAATGCCAACACATATAGAAAGACCGAGAACCAAAAGCACAAACACTGCCCCCAAACTCGAACCCAAACCCGAACCCCAACCCCCCAGCGTTATACAGAAATGTGGTATATATAACACAAAAGGCAGCCAGCGACGAGTCAAGAAAATACATAAAAATATACTTATACACACTCGAAGGGTGGGCGGATTTTTTTTTACTTGATGGTTGAGCGGGGAAGGTTGAGCCAAAGGGATATTGCGTATACGCTTGTAACAGCAGAAGCAGAATCAGCAGCAGCTGGTTTTTGTATGTCACAGGTACACACACACACACACTTTTACACAGACTTAGAGGGAGGCCAAAGATGTTGGCCAAGACGTTGATGTTGAATAATAATAACTCAGACACACCCATTTTCTCGGCGTGTTTGTGTGTGTGTGTGTGTGAAGAGAAGTCAAGAGCAAGGAAATCATTTGCTTGCTCGACTTTTATTATGCTTTTGTGTGTCTGATATATCTATGCTTATTTTTATACGTATGTCTGTGTGTGTGTGACATGATTTTTATGAGTTCAAGGTCTCAAAGCGCTTAACGCTTGCGGCGCCACCTGTTGGCTGCATTTTATAGCACCCAGCGCGAGAAAGTATGCTTTAATTTGCTTAGCTAAACGCAAATGCGCCAAAATGTGTGCTTGTTATGGGTGTTAAATTTGTTAAAGTCTCATTTTGTATGGGTTCTAAATTCAAACAAATACAAATATTTATTGTATTAAAGTTATTTGTTTTTTTTCTATAGGGAAACACCTAATTATATCTTTTTAACTATTTGATATAGTACACATTTTGTGAAACATTTTCTGAAATTTTGAATAACCTTTTTTTTGGTTTTTAGGCACGGTTTTCCGAGCACACAAACTAATATTGGCCGCATGTTCGAAAAAGTTTGCCGATCTGTTTGAGAATGCGCCAACAAATGGCCAATGTGTTATCATATTGGAGGCGACCACGCCGGACAACATGGCTGCATTGCTGGAGTTCATGTATAAGGGCGAAGTCCATGTCTCCCAGGAGGCGCTCAACAGTTTTCTCAAATCCGCCGAGAGTCTGCAGGTAAATAATTCACTACCAATACGTTTTTGACTATAAATAGAGGTTACTTAAGCTCTACTCTCTCTTTCTTTCTTTCTCCTCTTAAAAAACAGGTCAAGGGTCTGTCCACTGAGACGGGCCGTTTGGCTGCACAGCAGGCGCAACAACAACACATGGGTGGCGATAGCTCACCGCTGGACTCACCCACTGGACGGCGCAACATGCGCAACAGTTTGAGCGGTGGCAATGGCAATGTTGGCATCGGTTTGGGTGGTGCCAATAGCGGTGCGATTGCCGGCAATGGCTTGAGCCTGGCTGGTGCACTCAGCGGCATGGCAGCTGCTGGTGGCATGGCTGCGGCGGCCAGTGTGGCAGCTAGTGGCTTGAGCGCTTTGGCGGCCAGTGCTGGTGCATTGGATCGTTGCGGCAGTGCTGGTGGCAACATCATAAGTGGCTCAGCAGCAGGCGTTGGACCACTCAGCGCTGGCTGTGGAGCTGGTGGCGTTGGTGGCGGTGGCGGTGGCAATAATGCTGGCATTGGCGGTGGCAACAATGGACCCATCAGTTTGGGCAGCGGCGCTGGCGTCGCAATGCATTTGGGTGGCTCAACGGGCAGCCTGAAACAGGAATGCGACTCACTGATGCATCCAAGTAGCTCGTCGTCGTTGGGCGCCATGTCTGGCTATGTGCCGCCCATGTATCACCGTCCCATGTCCTTCAACGAACCGTTGCGCAAGCGTGCTCTTCGCAGTCCCTATGCCGAACAGGAGCTGCGCGGCAGTGTTCTACGCGATGGCTCCAAGAACTCCTCGGAGTGCCCCAGTCCTATCAATAAGCCGCCGTACCATCGACCCTCGTCCAGCGCCTCCTCAACGGCGCCAACAGAGGCAGACACAATGCATTCGGAACGTGCGTCACCGCAGTCTAGGTAAGTGTTATTAAACCTTTCTAAATTTGCCTCTAGCTATTTTTTTTCCCCAAATTTCCTTTTGTCAGATTTTTATTCACAAATTATGTAAAATTTCTGTCTCTGAAAGTTCTCCCGAAACGGCTCAAAAACTCAACCGATTATCAAAAACAAGGTCTCAAAATCCATGATTTGATACCTAAATTAACACTGCATTTAAGGTTGGAAACGAGACTTCTAATCAAAACTCATGTAAAAATTCTGTCCCTTAAAGTTCTCCCGTAACGGATCAAAACTTTCCAATGCCAAAACTTCGGTAAAACTCAACCAATTATCAAGAACAAGGTCTTCAAATTCATGATTTGATACCTAAATTAACACTGCATTTAAGGTTGGAAACGAGATTTTTATTCACAAATCATGTAAAAATTCTGTCCCTGAAAGTTCTCCCGAAACGGATCAAAACTTTCCAATGCCAAAACGTCGGAAAAACTCAACCGATTATCAAAAACAAGGTCTTCGAATTCATGATTTGACACCTAGATTAACACTGCATTTAAGGTTGGAAATGAGATTTCTAATCAAAATTCATGTAAAAGTTCTGTCCCTGAAAGTTCTCCCGAAACGGATCAAAACTTTCCAATGCCAAAACTTCGGCAAAACTCAACCGATTATCAAAAACAAGGTCTTCGAATTCATGATTTGATACCTAAATTAACACTGCATTAAGGTTGGGACGAGATTTCTGTCCCTAAAAGTTCTCCCGAAACGGATCAAAACTTTCCAATGCCAAAACTTTGGCAAAACTCAACCGATTATCAAGAACAAGGTCTTCGAATTCATGATTTGGTACCTAAATTAAACACTGCCTTTGAATTTTACCACAATTCCTATAAGCCTTTACTTTAAGTTTGTTTTCTAATTAAAAGTTATAAATATTTCGATTATTTTCACTCATTTGCAGCCGCTATGAGAATCACAGTCCGAGCACTACAGCTGGCAATGGAAATGCGCCTAGCAGTTTGGATCGCATTGTCAAATCGGAACGAAATAATGGCAGTGCCAATGAGGCTAACGACGACGATCGCGAACTGATGGATGAGTCAGCAGATGTATGCTAATGTCAAAAAAAAATCAAATTCAAAATATAACAATATAACGATTTTTCTCTCTCTCTCTCGTTAGAATGGCGCTGAGGATTTGCGTGTGAAGCTGGAGAATTCGAACTTTTCACCACCGCCAGCTAATTCGAATACCTCGTCGACGACACCGAATGCTCTATTGGAAAATCTTAAGAATGCGGATGGTTCGATATCTGGCAATTTGGCGGCGTCCATAGCGCCCGCCGATATGTTGAACGTGTGGAATGCCACCAAAATGAACAACAAGAACAGCGTCAATACAGCCGATGGCAAGAAATTGAAGTGTCTATACTGCGATCGTCTCTACGGCTATGAGACGAATCTGCGGGCACACATCCGTCAGAGGCATCAGGGCATTCGAGTGCCGTGCCCCTTCTGCGAGCGAACTTTTACGCGCAACAACACCGTGCGTCGTCATATCGCGAGGGAGCACAAACAGGAGATTGGCCTGGCCGCTGGAGCGACAATTGCGCCGGCGCATATGGCAGCAGCGGCGGCGGCAGCGGCGGCCGCCAATCATTCACCATAGGAAGCAGCCGCAACAGCAGCGGCAGCAGTAGTCATGAGCGCCCATAAGGAGGCGGCTAAGCAGCGTAAACGTAAATCACTCAAAATGGCATTGGAGAAATGTATGCAGCGGCGGGATGCGATGGCATCCGCTGAGGCAGTTATAGGGGGCGGCGAACAAGGGGGAATGGGAGAAGCAGGAGAAGCATCAAGTGGCGTAGATGCGGCAGCGACAGCAGCTGCCACAGCACTGCTCAGCTTCGAGCATCAGCAGCGGCAACAGCAACAGCAGCATCAGGAGTTGGCGTTGCAAATCAAAGCAGCGATGGCTGCCGAGCAGGAGCAACGTGTGCAGCAGCAGCAGCAGGCGGCGGCAGCGGCAGCTGTTGCAGCTGAAGCAGCTGATGCAGCTGATGCCGCTGAGGCAGAGGCTATGGATACAACGGCCAATACAACAACAACAACAACAGCGACAACAACAACAACGACAACAACAGATGGCAGCGATGCCGAGGCAAGCGATGTGAGTGAGGCAGCCAAACAAAAGGCTAGCTCCATGGACATTGATGATGAGCCAATGCCATCGCCCGAGCCCGAGTCGGAGCTGGTTGTAGTTGAGCCCAAGATAGAGCCGCTGTCGGACAGCGAATTGGACGAGGAGTCGGAGCCGGAGCCGGAGGCAGAGGCGGATCAGCTTATATATGAACCTGAAGTTGAAGAAATGCAACGCACGCCCAGTTCCACGCCCACCAGCCCCACGATGATGATGATGCCACACGATGCGCCCACATTGACCTCAACGCCCAAGCTCAATGTGGATGTAAGTGAGCAGTAAGAAGAATTTAAACTATTCAAAGAAAGTAACAAGAAACAAAACACCCGCCACAAGCAAAATTCTACCCCCCCAAGGAACGAAAACCCTCTGAAATGTTAAGAATTTAAAATGATTGAGTGAAAAAAAAAATATAAATACGTTTATGCGCAGATCAAGAACAACTTAAGATCTGTTTAAAATGATGATGATGATGATGATGATAATGACTACTGTTGCAACTGTTGTTGCCCTCGGAGACCACCTACAAAAAATAAAAAAGTCCCAAACTCTTGGAAGTTTGGGCAAAATGTTTACTACAAACTAATCTAAAACTAAAATTAACTTTAACTACACACACACACACACACACACACATACAAGTACACAACTACAGTATTTGTTTGACAACAATTTTTATTTCTGACAACAAACAGAGACCAACAACAACAACTTAAGAATCAAACGCAAATATTTTGTTTTTTACTTTAAAATATAATATAATAAAACGAAAACAAATGCAAAAGCAAATGCAAAAGATAATGCAATCCGGCTGAAAAATCGTTTTCAGGGTGCTAATTAAAAAAACAAAGGAAACTTCATAAAGTTCAAAACACACACACAGATAAAAGTGCATTCAAATGAAAACAACAACAAAATATTTAATGCTTCAAAAATAACAAAATATTGATAAAAACAATAAAGTTTGAACGTTTTTGATTGGTGCCGCCAAACGTAGCTGAAAAAAAAGAAAAACATAATTGTTTATGTATTTAAAGTAACAAATATAATTCACAATTATTGTTTTGTTTTTTTTTTTTTTACAACTACAAACAAAAGTAAAAACCACTGCAAGTTGCCTCAAATCAAAAAAAAAAAAAGAAAAAAGACAAAGCAAAATAACTGAATTTAAAAATAGTAATTAATTGATTAAAAATAAAAACAAAAACAAAAATAGCTACATACTACAACAACAAACTACAAAGCAACAATAGCAACAAAACAACCGCAACCACAAGTACCTGCAATAATTAAATAGTATAAAACAAATACAAAAAAAAAAAACAAAATGAAATGAATGAATGAAAGAAAACAAAAATCTTAAAACAAATGCATTTAATTTTTTGTTTTTTAATAAGTATAAATTGCGTGTCAAGTCAGCTGTAAGGTTTTTGAGCCTAGCTTTTTTTGTAAATAATTTTATTAAATTTATGAATACAAAAGGCAAGAACATAGACAGTTGGCTAACACGCACCTTTTCCCCTACCCCCTTAGATGTGCGATTTTTTTTAATTTTTGATTAAAAACTTAAAAGCTTTTAGCTCCTCTCAGAACTCAGTAAAAAAAAAAATCTAAACGCACAACAAACTTTTGGCCATAAAAAAAATAAAATCACTTTTATAATTTGCAACAACAACAAATAATTAAAACAATTGGTAAATTGGGTGCCTATAAAAAATAAATATAAATTAAACAACTATTAGTAAAATTTTATAAAACAAAATAATGAATAACCAAATGCTTTTACTCTATATTTAAAGAAAAAATAAAGTAAAAATAATTATAGCAAAAAATATGAGAGAGAAACTTGTTAAAAGTTAAATGCAACAAAAAAAAAAAAACAAAAGAAAATGATGAAGAAAATATGAAAACCACTCAAAAACGTTCTCAACAAACTTTCAAACAAAAGCAACAACAACAAATTACAGCAAACATGAAACAAACAAAAATTCAAAATCAAAAACTTTTGGCACACCTTTGGAAAACATTTTTCAACAAACAAACAAAATTAAATCTTTTCATTTTAACCAACCTCTTAAAAAAAAAACCAACAACAAACAACAACAAATAAAAAATATTTATCGTAAATTCAAAATTCTGTTTTTCGGCTCTATATAATTTTTGTAAACAAAATGCTGTAAAAAAAAAAAAAAAAAAAATATATTTGAACATTCTTGTTGTAAGAAAAAATTAAATGCCAGCGCCAGGCACTGTAAATACTATAAAAAATATATATATAAAAATACTACACACACAAACACACAGTTTAGTTATTAAGGCTCAGTTGTAAAATGATATATATACTAGCATATTAAATACTAAATATGTATATGTATATGTACTATATATATATTAAGCGCATATGTAGGAACACTTAGGCTCGCCAAAAGTTGCTTATACTATATGTAAATGTTTTTCTTATTAGGTTTTTCAGTTTTCTTCTTTTATTTTTTTTCTTTTTTGTTGAGTTGACCCACACAATAGTACTATTTTCCTACCACACACTACAATAGTTTAATACACTTTAAAAAAAAAGGTATAGGAAATAGCCAAGTATATATGTATATGAAAGATCTAGTTTGACAACACATCCGACTACTACAACTATATCAAATGTTCATACACAAAACCAACTCAAACACCCAAACACTAACACTTACACTTACACCAATTGGTTGCCTGAGATGAGAATCGCATAGAGCGATCATCATTTTGTAACGTTACATTTCTTTGTTTCTTTGTGTAGTTCTTACGTAAAAACTGTACCCAAAAACCCAGTTTGTTCTGTGATGTGCGGCGCTCAAACCACGTTTGACGCTGCAAAGTTTTTGTTTTTTTCTATATTTTATTTTTTTTAAATATAATTACCCGCCGCCCTACCACCTCTATCCCCACATTTCGAACAGCAAAAAAAAAAATAGTTAAAAAAAAGCAAAAAGTAATAATTGCAATAATTTAACTTTATACAAAATATATATTATTACATACCAACATTACCAACAAAAAAACCAACCCTTCCCACCGCTCCCCTCTTTCCTTCAACCCTCTACCCCCCCTCGCTCAATAATCTGCCTGTTGATGCCCCTAGTTTTTGATTGCAGCAGCGCCCTGCCGCAACAACGTTCTCTGGAGTCTGAATTACATATTATTTTTAAGTACGTTGTTGTCGGCCTGGGCGTTCCTTTCGGCTGCAAAATGGGCGTGACAGTTGCAGATACGCGTAATTACATTTATGTTAATAATTAAAAACAAAACAAAACAAAAAACACACTTATAATAATTTGATTGTCGTATGCTTAGGATTTTGTTTAATTAGCACTTAGTTTTTAATCTTTATATATATTATGTACTATATACTATGTACTATATATGTATATGTAAATCAAACTCAGGAACTCATATACCTCAGAATGGAAACTACCTCTTTGTTTTTGTTTTTTTATGGTTTGGCAAACAGCAAACAGCAGAAACAAACAATATGAAGATGCTATTAAAAACAACAAAAAAAAACAGCTTTAGTTCTTAGTCATGTATGATTTGATTTGTTAAGTTCTTTATATATGATTTGTTCGTAAATCCGAAAACCTAATTATAATATAATAAACTTACACACACACACACAAACACAAACAGAAAACAATAGCAACAAACAAAACAATATTGAACTGCAATAGTTAACTGAACTACCTCAATGGGCCCTAAATAGACTGCGCGTATTGCAAATATACAACAACAACAACAACAAACATACAATTTTCTTTAGTTTTGTTTGTAAAATGGTGACACACAACTACACACACACACACACACAAACACACATACACAACTTTTGGCATTTCATTTCGATATATTTACAAAAACATTTAAAGTAAAAAATTAATTTGCATCACATTTTGGCTTAGAAATAAAATAATAAAAAAAAAATTACAAACAACAACAACTTTGGCAAACAACAAAAAAAAAATATACAAATCAATAAGTTTTTGTAAATATGCGCTAAATTAAACACGAAAAAAATATTCAAAACATTTAATGTAAAGTTACAATCTTCGGCTATATTAACTAACTAACTATAACTAATACTATATCTAACAACTTTAACTATGTATATGTGTAGCGACAATTAAGAATGAAAAATGTGTATACATAATTTTCGGCAAAGCAACTAAATGAGGCAAAAACAAAACAAAAAACCCACAAACAAAAATATTACAAAAAAAAAAAAAAAACATCAACACAAAACATTACATTTTATTGTAAAAAATGCAAAGAAATTATTTTAAGGCTATACAAATTATAAGAAAAACTTGAAAATTTTGAAAAAACAAAACTCAACACACATGCTATATTATATACATATATAACGGTATACTTTTGCCAGAGCTACGCGTAACTGTCCAAAAACCCAAAAATTTTGTTGACAGCCAGTAAAATTTAATTCAAATTCAAAGCGAAACCCAATGGTTATAAAAACAACAAATATGTATAAAAATAACAACAACAACAACAAAAAAAACTTTCTTAAAGAAATTTTGCATGCATTAGAGCAAAAAACTAAGCATATATTAAACACTTTTAGGCTTAAACTTTCGGCTAAAAATTAAAAACAAAAAAAATACAACAAAAATCGACACAAAAAAAACAACATATTTTTTATGTAAAACTTAACACAAAAACGAAAAAAAAAAAAACATTAGGCACTCGCAGAACATAAAATATAAAATGCATAAATATTTATTTAGAGCGAAAAAAAACGTAAATTAATAAAATAAGGTTTTAGGCCCAACTTTCGACAAAGCGGCCTAAAATAATTTCTTTGTAAAAATGTAAGTGACACAAATATTCAAAAAAAAAAAAAAATACACACATACACAAATGTCGCCATTTTGCATTTAAAACGTTAAAAGTTGGAACAACAAAAAGGCAAAGCACCGAACTAAACATTAAAAATAAAAGAATTAAAAAACAAATGTGTTGTGCAGAAAAGGAAACCGAAAACAGAAAACTACTTTTAATGTACAGAAAAACATAATTTAAATCATATTTACAAATTAAAATACAAAATATGTAAAAGAAAACTATATGTATATACATATATATCTTTGTAATTTTGTGTTTTTAAAATTTGAAATGCTGTACAATTGTTTAATTCATTTAATTCCTTTCTTAGTGTTTCGTTGTATAAATTAATTTCTAAGCTTGAGAAGTTTTCGACAAACAAAAAAAAAAACGACACAAAAAAACCCAAATATTATAAAACCTTGAATATAAGTATATATATTATATATATACAGGTACAAAGAGCTAAATTTAAAATTATTAAAAATAAAACACTGACAAACAACAAAAGAGATCGAAAGCAAAAGTTGTATAAAAAACGCGCGATTTATAAGTAATTTTTGTTATATATTTTTGTTAGTACTTGTTTTCTATTAATATTTAGTTGAATCAGAAAGAAAACAACAAGCCAATTGTACTTATTCAGACAAAAACGCACAACATTTTTGTAACTTACCAACACTGAAAAAAAAATAACGAAAAAATGAATATTGCCACAAACTAGTCAAAGGACAACGACTAAATGGCATTAATATTGTTTTATTTTTTGGTTCGAATTTTTTCTGCACAAAATCTTATCTAAGTTATTTGAAATAACTATAAAATGAAATATCAAGAACATGAAAAAGAAGAAGAAGAAGTGAGAATAATGAATTTAATTTTAAGTAAATATGTAAAATATATTTATATATACATATATTATTATTTTGTAACATTATTTTTTATGTTGTTCAATTTTTGGTTTGCTTTATCAGCACGCAAATTGGCTTGTTTACCTCTTTTTAATTTGTAACATTTATGTTTAAAAACAAAACAAACTAAATTTATTATATATATACACACAAAACATATAAATATATATACATGCTAAATTAATGCAACTAAATAAATGTTAAAAACCAAAAAAAAATCCCCAAATTGGCAAAACTTTTAATCTGTTATCTGTAATCAAATTTCAAACAAAATTGATTTATTATTATTTTTTCAGTTTTTTCTTTTAGCACGCGGACAACAACAAATAAGTTTGTATAGTATATGTGTATGCAAAACCCAACATACATATACGTAAACCCAAATAAGTATGCTACAAAAATAAAATAACAATAATACAAAATGTGTTTAGGCCTAAGCGACTTTACAGTTCAGTTCAGCGATATATATGTAGATGTGTATGTGTATATGGCAAAATATTAGGTTTATGCCTCTATAAAATCGGTGTTTGTACTCAACCCTTTATCAAATACACAAACCCAACTTCTCCCTCCTCCCCCTCCACTATGTTTGTGTATATCAAGTTGTTGTAAATTTGTCTAAATGAAAATCGAAGCGAGTACAAATTAAATTTAAATATATATGTGCGTAATTTATTGTGTTTTTTTTTATTCTTTTAAATGTTTTTCTTTTTTTACTTAATTTGTAATTAAATTAACTATAGGTCACACTTAAAAATAAGAAGAAAAAAAAGAAACGAAAAAAAAAATTATATTAAACAAAAATTTAAGGCAAAGAAATGCATACAAAACACTTTTGGAACAATGACAAGTACAAAATTTCAGGTAATACAAAATTTAGCAGTTAAAATTTTAAATTAACAAGTATATTATAAAGGTACGTACAAATTTTTCGGAATAATGAATAAAAAACGAATAAAGAAAACAAAAAAAAATTACAAGTTAAGCGAAAATTGCCAAACATTTTGGCAAACGGTGTGACTTTAGAATGATTTAGTTAACAAATCGAGAAAGAAAAACAAATGATTTTCCATTTAATAATTTTTAGTTATTTATTTTGAAAAGAAATGCAACAAAACTTGAGTTACACAGGCAAGAAAAATATATGAAATTAAACTTTGCGCTGAACTGCAAAGTGCGCAAAATTGAAAAGAAATCACGATAAAGTTATGTTCTCAACAATTTTTGAAAAATGCAGTGAGAAAAGTCCACTTGAAAATATGAATTGTGCAAATGTACTCTAAATATATATACTTACATATATGGTGTGTACATATACATATGTATAAATAAAATCGAGCATACATACATAGTTTTAAAAAGTAATTTAATCCGTTTGGAGCAAACTCAGGGCATTATTAAGACTCACGACGATTTATACATGCATTTAATACGAAACAAAAACAAAAAAAACCAAAAACAAAAAAAAATACTTAAAAATAAAAAAACATTTTTTCGATGTGTATTTAAATTAATGAAAAAGAAAATGAAAATGAAAAACTTTCGTAAAAGCAAGTGTAATAATCATGCAAAACGATTATGAACAACTCAGGTATTAAATTTTAAAAAGAAATATTTTTAAAGATCAAAGAACAAAGAAAACGACAGCATAGTCAACATTTTCAAAAGTTGTGCAATATTCTTAAAAGTTTTCTAAATACGTAATAGTATTAATCAATCTTAAAACAAAGCAAACGAAATTGGCAAAAACATAAAGAAAAACCTAACGGAGATTATCGAGTGAGTGTTCATAAGAGAAATGAGAGCAAAAAAAAAATAGAGAATGGCATGGGTTTAGGCTGGACAGAGAAGGCGTGGTGAGTTTTTGATGCACATGACGACTTAGCATATAGTACATACACACATACATACATTGATACATACATGCGTACACGCGTACATACATTAGTTTGTACTTGTTTGTCATTAAATTATTTGATGGACTTTTATTTTACATATAACCAAATCACAACAACAACAAACAACAAACAACAACAACAACTACTACTACTACTACAACAGCAACAACAACTACAAGCAACACACATACACACACAAACAAATACACAAAGCGAAATGCAAAAATAGTGAAATAAATAGCTAAATGAAAATGAGTTTATATAAAGAAGGAAAACATAAAACTGTGATTACATTTGATTGTCGATGCGTTGATAACAAAATGTTGCATAATTAATTGATTGATTGAAATACGAAAATGCGAAAAATAAAAAAGAAACATAATATGAGAAATGAAAAACTTATATAAACCGCTTATGATTTCTCTTCCTATGTATTGGGAAATTTGTCTAACTAAATAAATATTTAACTAGCCGAAATATTAAACTTCAAAAGATTTACTAAGAATTATAATAAAAATAAAAAAACATAAAATACAAATTATAATTACTTTCTAATAATTAATTTGACAATTAGTTAATAATGAAAACCATTTCAAAGTTTTTTTTCAGACTTTTTCTTTTTGCAATAACTGACAACTAATTTACGATCATAACTAATAAAAATGAGAAATTAAACATCATATTGAGTTCACATTTCACTGAACACTTTCTGTATGTAGTGCACTTTAGTTAAAAATTAAAGTCTGAGATTTTACAATTATATGGTCAAAGTATACAACTTATTAAAAATATAAAAAACTCTTAAAAAAAACCCAAAAATATTGAATTGTCTAAGTTTATAATTATTAAACTACTTACGAAACATGCAGAGAGATACACACAAGCTCACAGTAAACAAACATTTGTATTTGGCTATATACCATAAATGTAAAAAAAAAAAAATTGAAAAAAATTTAAGAAAACGATAATACACTAATTGTATTTGAATGCTTATGATTTCTATACATCTGGCATATGTGCAAGCGAAATATTTAAGAAAACAGTTTAAATATATTTTTAATGACGATTCGGATTAAAAAATTTACGATTATGGCATAAACTTTTGTGTAAAATATAAAATCTAAGCTATACACAAAAAAAAAAAAAACCTACAGAAAAAAACGCATTGTAACAAAAACTCACACAGCATGGAAAATGGGGAAAACAGATATTGAGCATATAAAGCATATGAACGGAAAATCTAAATTCAATAAACTTGTTGCTAAAATATAATAAAATTAAATCAATTGTTTCATTTCAAACTTCCAAATGCCTACAAATTTCAGTGAATTTCAAAATAACCGCTTTCGCAAAAGTGTTCTTATCGATACTTAGCGGTGTATCAAATTTACGATATGCAACTATCGTGTACATGATGGTCACCCCGAATTTACAACAGCTGATAGCTCGTATACGGATCCAGTGATTGGCAAGACGCCATTGTGTTACGTGCTGACAAATCGAGCAAGTGCAAATTGTTGTTAACTATAGTTGTTTGTTGTTTTAATTCGTCAATCGCAGACCAAAGACACATTCCAACTCTTCCTAATTACCCATTCTGAATATACTTGAAGACACATTGTAATTTCGAAGACCAATAACAGAGCACAACCATCCAAAAAAGCAACAACAGTTAAAGTTAACAAAATGGTGAGTAATACAAATGATATGAAAACAAAACCAACTATAAAGAAAATAAAAAACAAGTTATTTTTGTTGCTGCCCTAACGAAGACAAAGGTGCTTGATTATATTAAGCGCCGAGTGACATGTGGTCGAAAGTATTTGTAAACTGCAACATTGGGGCGGGTAGAGTTGTGGCCTGTGACCTAAAACTATGCCCATATAAGGTAGTAGTCGTGGCGTGCCGGCTGTTTTGTTGAGGGTGGCGGTTGGGTGGGAAAAGAAAGGAAAGTCGGTGTCACTTATCTGCATTATTGTGAAATGATTCAAATTCAATGGAAAACAAATTTGCTATGCAATTAAAAAATAATACATTTAATATTTGTTTACAGTCGGAAATGCAAATGGATTGTGCGCTGGATTTGATGCGACGACTGCCGCCTCAGCAGATTGAAAAGAATCTGATTGACTTAATTGATTTGGCGCCCGATTTGTGTGAGGATCTGTTGTCGTCGGTAGACCAGCCACTCAAGATAGCCAAAGATAAGGAGCATGGCAAGGACTATTTGTTGTGCGATTACAATCGCGATGGCGATTCATATCGCTCGCCTTGGTCCAACACCTACTATCCACCGCTTGAGGATGGTCAAATGCCTTCGGAGCGTCTACGCAAGCTAGAAATCGAGGCCAACTATGCATTCGATCAGTACCGTGAAATGTACTACGAGGGAGGCGTCTCGTCTGTATATCTTTGGGATTTGGATCATGGCTTTGCCGCTGTGATACTAATCAAAAAAGCTGGTGATGGCAGTAAAATGATACGCGGCTGCTGGGACTCCATACATGTGGTGGAGGTGCAAGAGAAGACAACGGGACGCACGGCACACTACAAGCTCACCTCGACGGCGATGCTGTGGCTGCAGACAAACAAACAGGGCTCGGGCACGATGAATCTGGGCGGTTCACTGACACGGCAAACAGAGCAAGACGCAAATGTGAGTGAATCATCGCCGCACATTGCGAACATTGGCAAAATGGTCGAGGAGATGGAGAACAAGATACGCAATACACTGAATGCCATTTATTTTGGCAAGACCAAGGACATTGTTAATGGTTTACGCAGCACACAATCGCTGGCCGACCAGCGCGATCAGGCGGCCATGAAACAGGATCTGGCCGCGGCAATATTGAGGCGCAATGTTAAGCCCGAATCGAACTGAGCAATTGGTGCCTTGTGGCGCTAATGGCGTTTATAGGGACAGTAATCAAATTGGCCGAGTAATTCAATTTCATTATATGCGAATATATGCAACTACCAAGTAAATAAAATGTGCATTTCTAGGCATTAAATTTGTTAACAAAACGATATAAAAATCATATAGAGAAAACTTGTTAAATGAAAAAAAAAAACAAAAAACAAAGAAACATATTAATGTAAATTGACTACCCACATTTATACTACCCCTGCCCAGCCTTGTTGCAATTAACACATTAATATTTATAAAAATACATTCAAGTCCAATTACAATTGTCGCGCCAGCTCCTCCTTCGCCGCCCTTTAGACAGTATCTTCTAAGTATTTGAGTATTTGTATCCGTATAATGCAAACTATATAATTTTATATGTGAAAACGGATCTTTTTTATAATACAAATCGAGTAGTTTCGCATTTGTTTTTTATGGGAAACGTTTGCTGAGTTCGATAATAAATAATGTGTTTATATATAAATAATAAATAATGTGTGTATGTGTGTGTATTCTAACAATAAGAAGCTCGAAGCATAAATTTTACATTATGTACTTTTACTGAAACGCTCTGTATTATGTGAAAAATACACATTATGTACCGATCAGCGAAATTTGTCTTTCTTTATTTAATGATGTCATAAAGTAAGCTAGTCCAAGCGCTGTCTGTTCCTGTGCGATTCCATTGGGATCCCCAAGTCTTAAAGGAGTCAAGTCACTGGTTGGTTTGGTATGGCTATGTTTATTTATTTTCATGTAGAGTTGCACACTACCCTACGAGTTACAAAGTAGTTCTTCATTAAATAAGATATGATGTGTGTGGCCTTATATCAAATACGTGAATACAAATGTATTTTAAGTAATTGGTAAATCGAATCGAAACTCTTTTCAGTTATGCGTTTCGTTTTCTCTGTTTTTTTACCATGATTGTTACAGATAATATGTGTATATAAATATTTGTTAAGTGTTTTATCAACTATATACAAAAGATCCCGAAAACATTAATAACAAACATCGAATCGAATGTGTTTGTTGTTTTTGAGTGTGTGCGTGTATGAATGATAAAAGTAAGAAGAGTTTTAATTTTTATCATTAGAAAATGAATCGGAATTGCAGTTTCATAACTCCACAAGTAGAAATTATCGCTTTTAATATCTACAACTTAAACTAGTGATTACAAAGACGCTAGATTTATTTAGGGTGTCGAAAATAAAAATAGTTGATGTTATTACATACAATATATTACACGGGTTGCTCAGTAATTGTGCTTTAACTGACTGAATTGAACAAATGGATAGCATTAAGTAGAAGAAATGTAGTAGATAAAGCAGGATGCAGTAGAAGAGTTGTCCAGCAAATAATGCTCTTCTGCTGACATTTAGTGCGTTCAATAATAATAATAGTTATAAATAATTGGGTGCAACACTTTTGTGTATGAAAGTCTCTTAGGTACACAGCGTTTGGGGCAAGCAGCTTATTGCATTTTGGAGACTTCAAACTTTGTATTGATGATCTCCTCGTCGGAATCGAGCACCGGCAACGCTGGATCCCCCATCGATGATGGTATATTCTCTTCGACCCAACGCAAATCATCCTCCTCGGTTGTGGTTGCTGCTCTCGAAATAGATGGCGTTCTTGATGTGCCATTTTGATGTGAACCTCGCATTTTAACGCCATAAGCATCAGCCACAAACTGTTCCTCTTCATCTGGAGGAAAAAATTAGTAAGTCAATTTGGTAGATATTTAAAAATTCAGTTTACCCTCTTCATCCTCATCATCGGGCGCGTCGAGAAGCGGTGTAAACGCATAACGCTGATTGTTATTCGTTGGTCGCCACAATATCATAATAACCAGCAACAGCACAGAGAATAATATATGCCAGAAGCCCGTATCCAACCAAATATCATGCCAGCCCTAACAAAGAAAAGGATTATGAAAATCGTTCTTTAAGCTTGTTACCAATAACAACATACGGGCGTGCAGTTTTCAGTTCTACGCAAACGCAACGCAAACAACATGAAGATAACGGAAGCGATAACAGCAAATATCAGAGTATTGGTAAAATGTCGATACAGCGATAGTTTAACCATGTTTCTAAAAATATTAATAAACGAAATGACTGTAGATAAGTTTAAGAGTATATTAAATAGTATTATTACCTGCGCAAACGTAACGTGCGTGTGGTTTGAACCAGCGATGTAAAGATACCCCAACAAATGCCCGTATCGAGCACGGCCAATGGAATGGTGGCCACCAGCAGCTCACTTCGATCACTCTTAACCTTGGTAATACGCAAATAGCTCTCCACACAGGCCAACAGAAAGTATAAAGCGCCAACGCCTACAACACGATGTAGCATGGGTCCCAAGCGAGGTCTACAATAAGATAATGTTAAATATTTTGATGTTTTATAAAGCTCAATAATAACTACTTGACAATGCCAAAGCCCAGACTCATAATGATGACCAGCATGCGGGCGAGCGTACGCTTGGCACAGGATACAAATTCAGCAACGAGTTCAGCATGTTGCACTGGATAGCCTGTATTAGCTACCGTCTGATACTCTGCATAGAAGAATGCTTTCTCGAGCATGCCCAACAGTATGACGCCACCAATCCAGAATTGTATGCGCAACAAATCGCGCCATTGTGCGAACGATACAAACAGCCAAATGATGCCAAAAATCACATAAACAACGCACATAATCAAATAGAACTGTAGAAAGTAAAAAGCTGCGTTACAAAACGGAGATAGGCAAAGAACAAGAATCTATACTTACGGGCAAAAATGGATAATCTACAGCCGAAATATAACCATGCGGTCCCAAAAACTCAATGTGTACCGTTGCACGAAAAGATTGGCCAGCCGGCATTGTCAATATAGTCAATTCCAACTCATAGATACCATCGTCAGCAATAGTTGCAATTGCTTTAGGTGTCGCCTGCAAAATAACATAAACATATGTATATACATAAAGTGTAGAAACAACGTATGCAAGTGTATTTTGACTTAGGTACCACATCACCAAATCTGTTTTCTCTAAAACCATTTGTTTGCCTAGCATTTTATCAGTACTTCCGCACGGAACAATTGGCACGGCCCCGCGCAAAAGCACAAATATAACGATAAGTTCTCTTTGATAACGCCAAAGTAATTGTTGCTCGTCTTTCTGAGTCATGAATTTACCGAAAGTGGATTTTGGCTCTGCTTTAAGTAATGCACATCCTTTGGCTGCTGCTTGCCAGCACTCTCGATGTTATCCCACAGAACTATCTGATGCGTGCAGTTGGCATTGGTAACAGTTGATTGCATGGGTTGACTTAGGGTCACATTTTGCTGCAGATTTGGATTTTCACTGAGTGCTTGCAGCTAAAAATAATAAATAAGATGAGTATTTGAACGAAAGCGAATCTTCCTTAGCAATTGTTACTAACAAAACGTTCCTCATAAAGGCATGGATGCTTTGTGAGCTTAAAGCTGATGGTAAGCGGAACTTCTGCGTCAGACGAACACTCAACTGTGTGTTGGGTTGGGGAGTTTGGGAGGTAAATATTTTCAGTTAATGTCAATTTGTCACGTTGCATTTTACAGTGCTTACGTTTAATGTAGATCTTCGTGTTGGCCAGTAGTGGACGCTGCTCTATAATTGGTTGGAGATCCTATCAGAATAGTAGAGTTTATTAGAGTTTAGTTATTATGTTGTTTTGTTTGATTTGTACTTGATCTATAATAATGTCGATAATCCCTGGATCTGATCTGCCGGCCGACAGAGTGACGAAAATCGAAATGAGCGCTAACGCGACTGTAAAGTGTCTCGACATTATGTATGCGCCACACGGGTAACACCTAAATAAATATTATTTACTTATTTTCTATGTTTCTGGCTACGCGTAAGAACAATACTACAGGTTATCGTTCGGCAATTTATCGATGATTTTTGAGCTGGTGCCGGTGTCCTTAAACATTTCAAATTTAGCCCGATATAGTATTTTTTAAGCACTAAGAATTTCCGTAATAGTGCATGCAAAGAAATGTAAATGTGTTTAACCTAATAAAAGTTGCAAGCAATTTAATTGTTAATTTAAATTGTTTAAGCAGCTGTTTCATTTAAAATATCTAAAATTGCCTTGAAAGTTTTAGTGTCATCACTACTTGAACAGCACCTTCGTGGTGAATGGCTTTTTTATTAGAAACTCGAAAGCTGTAAAAGCGTTGAATTGTAATTGTAGCTAGCTTTAATAGTTAAAAATTAAAAATATTTTATTAGCTCAAAGCCGTGCAAAAACAACAACACGCTGGTTCACAAAAGTCTTAGCGCTTGTTTTCCAATTAAATTCGAGCGCTTTTAATGGGATGTTAACGTTTTAAGGGTGCCCACATTGTGCATTGTGCCTTTAAAGCATTTCATTAGTAAATACACTTGAGTATCAACTTAGCACGAAGAGCGAAAACAACAAATGTTTTTATTGCCATAAAATCATGGTAAATGTTATGAAAGGAGTGCTTGTTAAATGGTGAGTAAGCTATATAATCATTGAAGTATCCATATCATACCAACTCGTTTTAGTGAGCCGGCTATGAAACAATTTTTGCTACATTTGGATGAGAAGCTGGCGTTGGGTCGAAAATTTATCATACAAGATTTGGACGAAAGTCACCTTTTCATTTCCACAGACATTGTTGAAGTGCTACAGGCGCGCGTTGACGAGTTAATGGATCGCATCAGCTTTCCATTGCACGAAAGAGAAGCCTAAATTAAAAGAAATCAAAATCAAAATTAATCTACTACAACCGAAACAATGACAGGACGCGAATCGCATCGTATCAAAGATGCGGAGAAAAAACGTGTCCTAGATGAAGCGGCAAGAAAGCGACGTGCACGCAAGGCTCTAGAAGCGTTGGAGCAGGACAACTTTCAAGATGATCCTCATGCAGATCTTGTTATGTCCAAGAAGTTGCCCAAATTTCAGGAGAGTATCAAAAACGGCAAGGAGAAGAAGGTCAAACGCAAGGGCGCCGAATACTTTCGGGCCAAATATCGTAAAAACTTCCAGCAACTGCTTGAGGAGGACAAACAGAAGCCCAACTACGAAAGTGCCACTGCACCGCCGCCTAAGAAACCCGTGCGTCATTTTTGTGCCGTCTGTGGAAACTTTTCCCAATATTCTTGCACTGCATGTGGATCACGTTATTGCCGAGTGCGTTGCCTGCGCACTCATCAGGACACGCGTTGTTTGAAGTGGACTGCGTGAATCGGTTGTAGAGATTAAATCCCCTATATTATACAAATTATACTAATGCAAACTAGTGTAAAATTCCATGCAATTAAATATAAAAATATGAACTTAGTCGATTATTAAAAGCTCATTTTATAAGTGTTTTCTACAGTTCAAATGCAAAAGATCTAGAAATAACTTTATTGACAAGATTTTCATTTAGCCAGAAAGTTTCAGTTGGCTTTGTGTTGAACATGATATTTATTTGGATACACATTTATCGATATGTCAGCTGTTTTACATCGAAAGCCATCAGTTTGTAGCAAAATATTAAAATATTTTTTTTAGAATCGTATGCGGTCACACAATCGCGCAGTCTCATTACATTTTTCGAACGACTACGTTGCGGCGCTCGATTGACGCATTGTTAAATAAATTAAATTTTAAGTATAACGGCTAACGTTTGCAAAACAAGCCTTTTAAAATTTTTAACGCATTAAATAATAATAAAATTACAGCCAAAGCCGGTCGCGTGAGTGAGTATTGTTGCGTGTGTATTTATGTACACAATTTGCAAGTGTGTCTGTGAGAGCTTTGAGCATTAAGTCCAATAAGAAAAAGGATACCACAGCGGTAACATAAACATAACAGACTTTAGCTGCAAAGTAAATAATATATTTACGCACATAAAAAATGGATTACAATTTCGCTGATTTGAAAAAGGAGGCCGCCTCCACAGCTGAGGATATTTTCAATAATGCCAGCAAAAAGGTAACCAATACATACGACGATTTGTTGGGCGACCTAAGCAGCGGTGATGGCGGCAGCGCCAGTGGCAGTGGCAGCGCTGCCAACGTCAGCAGTGGAGCGCAGGACGATAATGCGCATACTGAGCATTATTTTGCCAATGAGCAGAAAAATCTTGATTTCGGCGACCCCCAAGCGTTTGTGCAGCGCATGTCCGCTGGCGCCAAGGAGGCACAGGAGCAACTGGATGCTAAATTTGCACAGCAAAAGGATGATTTTTCGGATTTCTTCAAGGAGACTGGCGCAGCCGCTAAAAAAGACATTGGCAAGATGACCGCTGATTTTATGAATGTTGAACGGAATCTTTTTGGTGATGCACCCAAACCCGCTACAGCGGCTCCAGTAGTAGCACCAGTTGTTGCTCCAGTTCCAGTGGCAGTGGCAGCTCCCAAGCATGTAGAGGTGCATCAGGAAGATGATTTAATGGGCAGCTTTAGCAAGCCGATGACTGCTCCATTGCAACCGTTTAAGCCAACAGCACCATCAAATTTCTACGATGATGATGATGATGATGAGTTCTTTAGCAAACCAAATGTGAATGTTGCACCAGTTGTTGCACCTGTGATTGCACCCGTTGTGGGCAACAAGGATTCTGATACAGATTCGCCGTCCGTTTCGTATACACCGTCGCCGGCCAAAAAACCAATTACTGATGCCCTCAAGGAGCAGGATAATGAGAAATTTATTTCATCTGAGGATCTGCTGAGTGACTTCAAGGATGTGCCACCAACTGTGCCCGCACGTGCTCCAGCACCAGTTCCGACTAAAGCTCCTGCTCCACCAACAGTTTCAGCTCCGTCTAAAGATCTTGTAACTGATCTTGATGATGACGAATTTGAGGTTAAATCCAAACCCAAAGTTGAGCCACCAAAACCCGTGGCCAAAGTGGAGCCGCCCAAGGTCAAGACACCAGCACCGCAACCGTCAAAACAACAACAACAACAGCAACAACAACCAAAGATTGTGTCAGTTGAAGAAATCTTTTACAAGTATGGACTTGGTAAGTAGGCCAAAAGCCGACGCTTTGATGCCCTTGCATCATTTTTATTGTCATTCGAATGTTGAATCAATATCTGCTGCAAGTGTATCTTAATTTAATTATAATTCGTTATCATTTGGTTTCTAATTAGCTGTTATATATACATGTGTATATATTGTATGCATGTATTTGTGTATCCTCGCGACCGCACCTTTTGTCAACGTCACCTGGCTGCTCTGGTCACTCTGGCAGTTAGTCGCTTGTACTTTTGTTTTTGCAAGCAGTAAACAATCCGCATGCCCGCTCTCTTTTTATCTTTGTATGCCTTTTGCTTCTTTACGGCTTTTGGCATTTGTTTTTGGTGTGTGCTTTGCCGCTTATGATGTCATGCGGCATCAAGTTTTTCGCTTGTTATATCTCTATGTATACACAATTATTGTACAACAATGATTAAATGTATATAGAATTACACTTGCCCAACGTTTTTTTGTTTAACGACATAGCTTGAAATTATTGCATGCAGGCTCCCAGGCGCTCTTTGCTAACGCTCTCACACTCTCGCTCTCTCTTGCGAAAAGCTTTGGAGTGTAACTGATCGGTCATCGAAGGGCGAGTTATCGTCATCATCGACTCTCGATTGAGTCACGACCTGAACACATTTAGTATTTAATTAGTCAGTAGCTCTGATTTTAGACTGCATATTAATTCAATGCGAGAGAATTATTATTACTTTTTTTTCCATGTATGAATCAGCAGCATTGCTGCTATTGCTTCTGCTGTCTCGTTCATTGACGTGTTCTGCGCGTTCATTATTCATATTTCACAATTCGCTAGGTGTTTCTCTTTTAGTTTTTGTACTATATTTTAGCATGTGTCCATTAAAGCAATTATGGCAAGCACACAACACACACATGTACATAAACTACTATCTACAAAGAGAAGAGTGCTCTTTAATTTAAGCCTTTGCCGGCATAATCCATTTATCTAGTTTAGGGGCCCGCTTCACTGCGCAAATTCATTTTGATACAAATTTTTTTTCCACACTCTGTTCTTGCCTCGAATATTTGGTATATTGGATTTGATCCATGAAGATCGGAAATAACTGTTATTTAAAGAATCCAACAGTATTAAAGTTAGTGCATAACAATCACAATTTTTACAGTTGCCTAACAATGAATAAAAACGGTTTCTCGCCATTTTTACAGTTATATTACGGTAAACAGTGTAATGAGCAGCCAATCGTGTTTTTGTTCATCAATTCGCGGCCTTTATTTTCACCGCATGCTGGCAACATTTTCCAATTAGTAATAATTTTCCTCTGCAGTTCGCGGTGTTGCCTTTGTCTTTATTTTCCATTCTATTTTTATGGCAAGTACATGCTAAGTATTCAAGTTGTCTGCCAGTTTAACTGTTTATCTGGTTGTCTGACTTAATGTCTATCTTTCTTTTATTGTTTTGCATCTTTTTGTTTTCCAATTGGCAATGACATTGGTTGCGGCTGCTGCTGCTTTGTCATTCGAAATCGACACAGCTGGAGGCGCAATTTAGATAACATTACGCATTTTCTTTACTAGTTGCGCTCTCGCACTTTTGTCTTTGCGTGTGTGTGTGTGTGAGTGAGCCCTTGTTCTGCCTTCCTCTTTGTTGCTTGCCCTCTCTCGGTCGCTCACAGCATTCAGTAAAGATTAAGCACATGTCAAGCTTGCACTTATCAGCACCTATGCTTTGCATTTTACGCCAGTCCCTTGTAACTGTAGTTCACAATGCAGCATTTGCGCACTTGTCTCTATCAACAAGGCAATTAAGTCATTATAAATAGACTGTGAATATCGCCAAGAAGTTAAAGACTTGAGCATACATAAGTTTATATGTACTCAGCTAATAACATTGTATGTAAGATTCAAAGTGTTGAGGAAAAGTGCATTTAAAAGGCGTAACGAATATTGTGAAAGCTTTCTGAAAGGCGACACGGTGTAAACAAAAGTGTGGATAATACTATTTAAGTGTGCTCTTTTATGTCTTTCACAAGTGCTTCCAGCCGGCAGCCGGGAAGTGAGTGCTTTGGAAAGACTTTCATGATGCTATTTTAAAATTTGTTTTCATTAGACTCCAAAGTTTTGACTCTCAAAAAGGTAGTTTAGACACTTTTAACATTTCCTGTGATTTCTATAACATTCTGTGGAATAAATATAGTTTTTGTTTACAACAAATAGCTTAAACATTTGTTTTTTAAGTTTGTATCCACATGTTTTTCATCAAATTATGAAATGGTTTTGGCATAAATAGGTCAAACCGGATAAGTGAATGTTGAAAAAAAGTAAAAGGCAAACTTTTAATACTACATATTTGCAATTTCAGTAGGAAAAGATATATATATATTATATAGTAAAATATAGGGTTTTATTTTGCTTGTTTTTTGTGGGATTGCACAACGTTTTTCATGTTTTCACCCCAGTTATCCTCAGTTTTGTTTCTCTCCAATGTATGTCATGTGCTTCCGCTTCTTCGTTTTTCATCTGCATGCTCTCAATCGGTTTGGTAACCAAGAAACTGTGCTAAAGCCAAAGAAGTTTTCAGTGCGTTCAAGAATCTAGCAAAAAGCCAGTCAGATGCTTGACGCCGAAGTCAGCTCATTGATTTCATATCCTAATTGCGCCTGCCAAAAATGTAAACAACACCCGACGGACAGACCGACAATAATATTCCGTGCTCACACCCCCTCATTTCTGGCATCCCCCTTAAAAGAGGTGGGACAGCTGCACTGGGCGATAAACACCGCACCCAAAAATAAAGAAACGGAAGCCGCCGTCTGGTAATTTCCGGGCGAATTTTCTAACCCTCTTTCAATACTACAAAATCAGCGCATGCGCTTGAACGAAAGCCAGTGCAGCGAATTGCGCTTTTTTTCCGGTTAAATTTGGCTTCTTATATTGAGCCTATAAAAATGTTTCTAAATAAAGTGTGCAAGATTGGGTTCCCAAATGCGCTTGTTAAAAATACAATTTAGCTGATATTTTTGATTCCTCCAAAAATAGTCAGCTGTTACAAAAAAAACAAACTGCGATTGTAAATCGATAAATTGTGTGCGGCGAGCAAGAGCTTTTTTCTCGTCTGAGTTCAGGGCTAAGCCCGGTTGCTCAACCCAATGCACAGGTTGCCTAATCGATTGCACTACCGCAATATCTCTCTCTCTTATTTTATTGCGCATTCACTCTCTATCGTTCTCTCTTGGCGCCGTCGCTTTAGTTTGCTTGTGAACTAGTCCTTTTGAGTTTGTGACAGGCTTGAAAGCTTTCAGCCTACGCTCAGTCTCTGTACGCGTCGTGTGCCTATCGGACGGCAGTGAATTCTTATACGCAATTTCAGAATTAATATTCCATTAAACGTTACATCGTAATTCACCTAACTGCGCTGCGCTTTTCTCGCTCTCGCTCTCTGTCTCTCCCTTACGCCAAGTGCGTTGTGCTTTTGTTTGTTGCCTACTTAAAAGAAATATACTGAAAAATATACACATACATACGTACGTAGAACGTAGCAAAAGCTATTGTTTTTTAATTTATACAACACAACACTGTGTCAAGTGCAACTGATTTGCAAATTGCAAATTGTGTGAACAAGTTTGCTTAAATAATAACCAAAAAATGTGTACCGTTGGCGAGGCCGGACAAAATGGCGTCTGCAAGCAGCGACCATTTATTTGCTCCATTTTGGATCCCAGTAAGTTGCACACACACACACATACATATACATAAATGCATAAATGAAAAAAAAACAAATAAAAAACTAACCCCTGCCAATGGTACAGAACACTGGTTTTAAGGCTGTCGAAACTAAAATTGTAGCTGGTTTGGTATGGCTTTCTTAAAATGTATATTTATTTTTTCTTTTAATTGCCTTTGCGCCTAACTGCGCGCATTAGTTTGCCATAAAAAAAAAAAACACCGCTTAATGCACGCTTACTCGCTTTTCCCCATTCCCTTTCTCTCTATCTCTCTCACTCTTTCTTTTATGCCTTGCACAACACAAAACTTAATGCTAAACTAACGAAAATCAATATATCAATCGCTTATTTGCAGATGCCTGGTTCAAGCCCGAACGTTTGCACCCGCAAGGTAAGTTTTTTTTAAATATATATATCTATGTGTGACTCTCAAACTGTTTCAACTGCTTGCACCGCATTATCAACATCAAACTTTCAACAACAACAAACTGTACATCAAAATTATGGGAAAAACTGTCAAATATGCTTTAATCTGTAGAGAATGAGATAAAAAAAAGACAAACAACAAATAGTTCTGATGTCTATAATGATGTCATTGTTGCGACCGCATGAAAACAACCCCCCCAGTAAGCCTAAAAGTATGCCATGCTGTATTTATTTTTCTTATTATTCCTTCGTTCATTGTATTCGGTTGTATTTGTTGTTGTTGTGCACTTGCTCTCTCGACACATGACAAAAGTGTGTGTTCGCTTGTCTCTGTGCCTATTGTAATTGCGCTGAATACAACAACCCTGAATGTATGCTCAAGTATATTACTGGTACATATTCCATTCGTTTCATATTGCATATGAAATTGCTTTGTTTATTTTTATACCCTTTCCGTATGAAATATAGGTCAAGAAGTATATGAAAAGTTGTGAATATGTATAGTTAAAGATATCTTTATTTTATTTTACAATTTAAATTCCCTGCTTTTCGGGACTACAGGGTACCCACAATTCGATCGATGCTAACAATCCTTTTCGCTGCTTTCGCCCATTGATTTTTACACAAACCTTAACCTATTCCGACTTAACGCTGGTCAACGGACAACGCCTAAAAGGCGACTACAGAAAACAGCGTACAATTAACATCAAGTGTACAACAATAAACCCGTTAATTATGGTCAAAGTAAAGTGTGCGGTGTGTGTTTGTTTTCTTTTCTTTTATTGTGCCACGCCCATGTAATTAGTAATCCAGCATAAATGCAGTTCATTTACCTTCTAAACACACCCCCTACCCCCTAAAACCCCGCTGCTTGTTGCCTGTACCACAGAAACGGTTAAAAACGTAATGGGATCGCATGCTAAAACGCTTTCGAAATATGTGCAAAACTGCATTTACATATAAACATTTATAAATACGTATATGAAAAACTTTTCATTCGCTCAACTCACCAAAATGCAAGCTGATTTGAAAAGGTGGGGCTTGAAATGTGTTGGTGTGGTGGTTAGGGGTTTGGGAAAGGGAACGGGAATGGGAATGTGATGTCGACTTTACAGTCCCCCTTTGCATGCAATAGACGCCAACTAGGCATGCACAGCTATAAATGTTGGTATATAGTATTGTAGTTAGTTGAGCTTATTTCATTAGCTTATGGAAGTACCATACAAAAAAAAAAATGGTTTACGACTAATATCATCATCGTCTTTCTCATTTAACTGACGTCGCCTCTGAGCTTTGCAACTACAGTCGAGTTTCCATTTAGGAATCTCAATGGAACAAGTAAAAGAAAATAAGAAATCATATAAAATGGATTATTCATTGCACCAAATTGCAGTGCTTCGATATAGAATTCTTTGTTATACGAAAGTTTTTTTATTTGAAAGTTTGACTGTATTGACATTGAGATGATCTTTCAACAGCTCTGATTTAACATCATACATTATTAATAGTTTGACATTCCTTAAATGTAAATAAATGCAATTAGTACTTGAATTTACAATCCACACATTAAAAGATCATTAAAATTAAGTATTCTATGACGTAAACTCTTTCTAATCTGCTTGCTTGTGCTTAGAACTGCTTACCCATCAATGCAGTTACAAAGCTCTCACACTCTCTCTCTCTCTCTGTTTGGCTTAACCACAAACTGTTCTCACCAGAATTCGATTGCTTTGTTGCCAGCCGCTTTGGCACGTAAAAGCAATTTCTTTTTGTTAAGGTTCTTATGACCAATTTTGGTTACCGGCCAACGGCCAATTAACAATTAAAAGCAGCCGACCCTCAAGCAAAAACATCAGAGACTGCCCACTGTGCGAGCACTCGATAAATGGTACAGTGGGGCTTGCTTAGCAGCAGGCAGTCTCTTGCCAAAGAGTGAGTCAGTCAACCCACCTATACAATTCTTTTTTGTTTTCTCCAACACAAACAACGTCTTGAAAGCCAACGAGGCGGTGAGACTAGACAGTAATCGTTCAACTGTAAAAGAAAATTACCTTCAAGCTAAAAGATTAACTTTAAAATGCGCTTGGCTAGATTTCTATCTGAAAAATTTGTATGACTAGTTTATCTTAAGTAGGAACAACTATATTTAATATACAATTTTATTTTTTTGAGCCAAAATTTGTATTGTAATTAGATTTATGTGAATACTTCTTGCTCTCTCTCTCTCATTCAGAGTATCTTTACTTATTAAAGAAAAGCAATTATTATAATATTCCATATCCCAAATACAGGCAAAATAATTCTGACTCATAACTAGAAGTTTTCTTGTGCTTTATTTAATTTTGGTCATGAAGAAATACTTCCAAGTGACCTTAAGCTTCAAGTCAAATTGAAAGCCGACCGGCTTTTGTTATTTGTGACTTGGTTAGAATAGAAATGCTAACGTGCTGCCATAACCAAGCCAACAACATGTTGCTATATATATATATACTACTTGATATTCCAGCCAAATCGAAAAGCACATGAAATTATTAGATCATCATAAAATTCGCTTTTGGTTACTTTTTGCAATCGCAAAAATTTATATCTTTTATATTCTATATATAATAATTTGAATTTATTTGCGAAAAACATTGTTGCTTATTGATAAGTTAAGTAAATAAAGACGATAGAAATATTTTATCAAAAAGAATATTCGCAGCTGAAATATCATCACAAGGGGCTTTAATAATATTTTGCTTAAGCTTTTTTCTAGGGCCCCTTGCTAATTGGCTTGTGCCATTAGAGCTTTCAAAGAAACTAAAGTTTATTGTAACAAACTCATGTCATGTGCTATACCCGAAAAACCTTTGTTAAGTAGCCTGAGTCATTGGCAAAGTAAGCTTTAACGTCATGACAAATACTTGAACGCCTACTAAAAATATATCAAAATGAAATCAATTTGTGCCGCGCTATTGAAAATACCAAGCTTCGAACTGCTTGCAAGCAGTGCACTACACCCCACCGCAACAACCAACCTTGAGTGAGAGCACATTTGTTGCTACTCTCTCGATTGTTGTTACTGTTTATGCAGCTCTCCACGGCTGAATTTTTGTATTGCTTATTACCTGTCTTCCCGGCCGGCGTCTACAACTCGAACGCCGTTCGCATTTGTCTGCTAATTTTAGATTTTTAGCTGTTTCAGCTATTTTTTCTTGTTATTGGTAATGTTGTCGTTGTATAAGTGTATATGTGTGTGTGTGTGTACTTAAGCAGTTCGATTTTTGGATTACGACGTGGGCTGCAATTGAGCAAACTGAAAAGAGAGAGTAAGAGGCGCTCTCTTCACAAAGCTCAAGGGCTGGCCGCCCAATAAGCTTCTGGGCGGCAATGCATCTCATTAAGTGAAAGCTTTTCATGCGTTGTGATCGGTCAGAGAGCAGCGATTTTAATTGCAAGATTAGCGCAGCTGTGCAATTATAACAGTTTGATCTTTAAAATCTGTGCTACTGTAGCCCTGGCATTCACAGGCCGCCTTGCCCGCTACCCCTTGTTCCAGTTGATGCTGTTGCTGCTTTGTACCTGCTATGGGCATCTGCTTACCTGCTCTCTACAACAAGCAGTGACATGCTCGAAAACTAAAGCGAGTTCGGGGATCGACTACCTACGAAAGATACACACAGAGATGCAGTCGGAGACCAAAAACAATATACCAGCTACGCATTGCATGCGTATGTACATAGCTTGACCGATACCACCTCTCCCTTTCTTGCTTGCTCTCTGGGTGTTTTGCTCTCTGATATTGTCTGCACTGCTCAAGCGTTCTACAATTTGCCATAGGCCGTAGGGGTGCTCCTATACAAAAAAAAAAAAACAATATGCACACATACGATTCTGTATCTGTGTGTACATACAAACCTCTAGTACCTATGGCAGAAAGTGCCCTGAGCGCATCTGAAATTAATTGTAGTTTAGTTGATGTACGGACTTTGTCAACGTCACAACACACTTAAACAGCGTAGTTCTGCTCCGGTAACCGCTTCGTGTTTCGCCTCTCTTTCAGTGTGTTTGTGTGCGTGTGCGTGTGTTTATTCGCAGTGCGCATCTGTAAGATACAAAAGAAAGACAATAATAACAACAAATTGTAAAGCATACTGCATAGTACTGGCAACGAATCGCTTCAGCCATCAGCTGTTGATCCCCTCGCCTGACCTCAGACACTCAGACAGACGGCAGACAAACTACATAAATACTTTCGATTCTTTGACATTTACATTTCGTGTGGCAGGAATTTTCTTTGTTTTGCTTCAAAAAAGCCTTCGTCAAACTGCAATCGTTTATTATATAACTTGTATAAAATATTTTGTCATGGCATATTTCATAATCTCGTTAAATTGTTTAAATCAATTTGATAGTGCGTTACACTCAGAGAAAGTGAATATAAAAAAACCTTAATAAATACTTGATAATCTTGATAAGAATTGATTTTAGAGTACATAAAGTTTGAATACTCTTTTAAAAATAATATTTTGATTTTACAAAAGAGTGAAATTTCCGATAAGATCAATTAGTTAAATGAAATCATAAATAACGATATACAAAATGAAGTCTTATGCTCAAAACTTATAGTTCAAGCTGCATAATTGATATTGTTTTATGATAAGCAAGATCAAAATATGTACCTAACGAGAAAAAAATTATAAAATATCGTAGTAATACTATGATTTATTAGCTTATAGTTTGCAATAAATTAAAATGCACTCAAACTAGAACCATTTTCTCTGAGTATAATTTTTTGTGGCACTTATCTATCATTGCAGTTAGCTACCGAATGCGTTGTCGCGTCTATTTTCACATTTAACACATTGCTGCACACAATCAAACACGAATTTCTATTTAATTTTCTATTATTCGGCAAGTCATTCGTCGAATTAGCCCACTGTGTCCGTTCGTCCGTTTGTCTAGGGGCATCGAATCGTGTTAGTTATTAGTAGTTCTGGGTTCGCTGATCGTTCGGTCGGTCGCTTGCCTCGTTTTAGTTAACGGTTAATGTTAATTCCGTGCCCAAAAGCGTCGCGTGTCCAACTTCCTAATTCCATTCCGTTTCGTTTCGATTCGTTGCAGTTTAGTGCTAAAAAAAAAATTAAAAATAAAAATAAATAAACATATATTTAAATTAGAATACATATATATTTAAAACATAAGTAATGGCTGCCGCTTTAGAAACGCTACAATCGCTGCTGGAAACGCTTAACGAAATCAAAGAGCTGCCCATTAATCGAGAATCTTGTAAGTTCAAAAAAAAAAAAAATATCTCGAATTATTTCAAAGAACAGAAACTGAAAATATTTCTGTTATTCTCGTTCGTTGTTTCCAATTGCAGCTATGTTTTATTTATAAACATTTTGTTTGCCGCGAGAGCAAAAGAATAATGCATGAGTGTGTGTATATTTTTTGGGATTAAAGTTTTATGGGTATGTTAATTCCTTAGGTGGGTTTGTTTGCGAAAAAAGAAATGTGCTAATCTTCTAAAGATTTTTTTTATTCAAAAGAATCTCATAAAATGTGACTGGAAAAACTTTAAGATTGGTTTTAATTTAACTTCGAACATAATAAAATTTCGCTGGGTATTATCTTTGCCTTTTTCCAACTGCTTTATTAATATATGAATTTGTTGTTTGCTTTTATTTGTGGTTTCATTTTGATTGTTGCTCACTGCTGGCTTTGCCAATTATAATTTCATTATCTCATTTATTTATTGCATTTTGTCTGTCGCTTATGCAATTTCTTTTTCAGACAATGTCAGGTGCAATTTCTATGATTATTTGTTTATTTATTTATTTTTCATTTGCCAAAACCCGATTGGGAATTATGTCAGCACTAACTGTTGTGCGCTCTCCCTTTCTCTCACACTCTTTTTTACGCTTTTTGATCGATTTTGGTCAGCATGATATCATTTGAAGCAGAGCTTATTACTCACTGACAACGACGACGCGCCAAAAAAAAAGTTATCCATAAATCTGCTTGCTTGCTTGAGGGAAGGTTGTCGTTAAGGGGTGGGGTTGTCTCTACACACTATGATGTCACACCAGCACCATAAAACGCAATTTGTTTTGATTTTGCGTAGCAGTTTGAAAAGTGTTCATTGAACAAAGCGTAGATGCAATGCTCGTCAAACTGTAGTGTCAACACACTCTCCCAATGTTTGCTCTATTGTATTAAGTGCAGCAACGCACTTGAGCGTGGTTATATTTTTTTATTGATTGAAAGTGCAGTATAACACTCTGGACCCACATCCGTCGCACTTCAACACCTCTAGTTTGGTCATTGTTCGTCACGCTCGAACTAAGTGTATGACATATTGTTGTTGTAGTTGTTATTGGATTCGAGCACACATGAATCACAATGCGTTTCGAACAGTCAAACCGCAACCGCGCCCACTACGTCAAACGTATTTGAACGCAGCGTACGTAAACTTCGTGGCAAACGCTACGATTGCAAAGTTTGTACGAAGTCATTGTCGGGTGCTTTGACACGTTGCTAGCATTCTTAACGATGAGCGCAGCGCTTTCAATGCGCGCCTACGTAGTCAAGTTTGGGTTTCGTGTGTTGCTGTTGTTGCAATTGCGCGTTATCTTTTTACTTTCATGCGCTGGGATCACGCTCTCTTGATGTTCTCTCTCAACGAACTGAAAGAAAACTTGCTCCATTCCAGAAAACTTGTTTGGTGTGCTCTTTCTCTGTCGCACTGAGCTCCAATGGGATAGCAATAGTGTTGGCAGCACGCGCAAATTTAGCTATTAAAAATAGTAGATAGACAATAAGGCATAGCTTATGTATCGACTTTCGTTTAACGGTTATTTGCGGAAATAGCTTTTAACGCTTAAAACGCCTAATAAAATCGTAATAATGTGGCTTACCTTGTTTTAAATAATTTTTCACAATGCGAAAAAAGGCTAAAACTACTTTCAGTAGCTAACTTTACCTACAAAAAAAAAAGCGTAATGGGCAACACTGATTAGCAGCAGCGGCCACAACCGCACCAACGACTTCGGCTTATTGGTTTGTTTTGTGTTTGAACTTCTTCCAGTTCTTTTGCTGCGTTCAAAGTAGACGGCGGTCCGCAGTATCGCACTCGTCCAAAGAGCTTACAAAGTTACAAAACTTATAACTGTGAGCGTGTTTGTGTCTGTGTACTTTCGTGTTTGTTTGTGTGTGTGCATTAGCCAACTTTTAATTACAGCTAAACACGCCAATTTCGCTTTGCATACAATTTGGCGGCAAGTTCCTTTTTGACAAAATAAAATAGTAAAAACTTATAATGGCCGGTGGAAGCAAACGTTACTCACGCAACAATTCCAATGGCAATTTCCAGTCGCTGCCCGAACGTGGCCCAGGTAAATGACAGCAATACTATCAACAACAACAATAACAACATCAGATGAGGTTATCACCTGTCTGTCTGCCCTGATTTACCGCTTAGCGTTATCTATGATATAATTGCCAGCGTCAGCAGCGACGTCAACGTGGCTAACGTGGGTGTGTTAAATCGCTGAATGCTCTATTGCCCAAAATCCAACAGCAACAATAGCATTCAAAATATTTTTGCATAATTTGCTTTCGTGTAGTTTATGTAGTGTAGTTTTTATTGAGCAGGTACCTTTTGAATTTTGATTTGCCACGTTGAAATTGTAGTTATTTGGTAGGCGGTGCAGTCAACGAACTTCAGTGCTTGGCAACCAAACAACAACAACAGCAACAGCAACAACATGAAAGCAAAACCGAAATCAGCAACGCGAGCATATTCCATAATTTTATGCCTGCACTTGCACTCTGTTGGCTATCTATCACCTTCTATAAGTGTTCGTGTGTGTGTGTTTTTGTGTTTGTGCGTAGTGAGTGGTCTTATTCAAGGTTATCAAATGCCGCATGCCAGCTACGCAAACATTTTGAGATGTGCTCGTGACGTCACGATCCGACACGACAAAGTTTTGCTCAAGACACTGCATTCCAAATCAGCAATTGGAAGTAAGTGAGCGAGTGGAAGGGAAGTGCGCTTGAGACAGCAAACGTTTTTTTCGCTATTAAAGATGTTCTTGTCACATAATTTTATAATTTTTTTCACTAAGAATACATATTGTTGTGAGCTTATTTGAAGAAATAAAATTTTTAATAACTTTTTGCGCACATCTCTATTAAACACAAGACACAACTTGTCTCCCTCTCTTATCTGAACTCTTATTCTTTTTCATAGAGCAAGTCCACTTCACTTTCAGTGCAAACTTGTTTTTTTTTTTTGTCGTAAACCTGTTGGCAGTTGTCCAATTCCCGATTGCCCCTTCTAGATCGATCATCTTCCAATGCATTATACATATACATACTTATATTTTTGATTAAAACCTACACGCTTTCAACACGCCTAATTGTAACTTAGTATCTTTTCAATTGATTAAAGAGACACAATAACCGCACTGAAACTTTCTCTCGCATCGCTTTCTTTATATCTTCAATATGGGAAAATACCCGTATGCTTGATTGTTTCGTATGTTTTGTATCGCTGTGTGTGTGTGTGTGTTTTTGTGTCTGTTTCTTAACCCAGTTACAACTTGTATAGCCGCCCTCTCTCATCATCCTTTCTAATTTACTTTTGATTTACATAACCTCCAGACTCGAGCTGCTCTTAACAACTGTTTTTCTTTTATTCTTTAAACCGCCTAACCCGAAAACTAGTTTTAACAAACGATTTATACTATTAGCTTTAAGCAGTTTGCTTAGCTGTTTTTTTGTTTTTTCGTTTGTGTGTTTTGTATGCAGCTTTCAATATTCTTTTTCGGTTCTCTCCAGCTGCGATCGCATAAGACAAAAGCTGATGGAAGACTTGCGTGCTCTTCGCACTGGAAGCGCATGGAAAACTGTGCTTGTTTTTGTATCGATTACCAGCTGATTCAAATAAAATGTAGAAATTAAATTATTGAAAGTATTTTTATTAGTTTATTGTTGTGTTTGAAAAATCTTGATAACTTAATCAATTTTATATTTATTAGTTTTTATATAAATATTTTTTTTTGACACATTTATCAATTCCCTAAGGCACAACTTACAGGGTATTGTACCAAAATAGAAACATACTTAATTTGTGTTTAATTAATTGCTTTCTAATAGACCATCGGCAAATTTGTTTATATTATGATGTTAGTTGAAAACCTATTTATAGGTCAGATCAATTGATATTTCAATTCTTAAGTTGAATTGGTTTTCGATTAATGAGTGCATTGACTGCTTATCGATGAAACATTCAAAGAGGGGCAAGTGGGCGGCTCATAAGATACATTTGAAATGTTTCAAATTCACATCCGTTCCACAGAGAATCTTTCTCTTTGTGTTTCTCTCACGCGCTCTTTGTGCGTGGTTGTGTTTCTTTTTTTTTCCGGCTGGGGTCCGGAAAATTCATTATGAGGCAAATATTATTTGTCTAGTATAAAACTTGGCAACGAACGCCCAACGAGATCGCAAAGCACGGCGCGCAAAACCACGAAACCGCGAAGAGCCAAAGAAAAATAAAAATGTCGAGCAGAATCTGTGAGTGTCAAATACGTATATACAACATCCATATATATGTAAAACAAAAATACTAGTATATATAATATACATATGTAGAGGATATATTCTTAGTGTTCTAGCTTATAATTATTATCTGTCATTTGCATTTTGGGCTGCATAAGAATTTATGCTAAGAGTTTCCCAAAGATTGCATAATTGCTAAAGCAAAAAACTCTATAATATACAAATGATATATGTATTTTCATACATATAGACAGCTGTCTTAATGATGTGTGTGCGTGTGTGTGTGTGTATGTGCTCTTTTGTATATTTTGGTATTATACAGTCGCTCGCCAACTGTGTGTGCTGAAACTGTAACTGTCCAGCTGTAATAGCCTTAAAACTGTTAAATTGCTCTCTCTAACTGTTAAACTAACAAAGCTCTTTTCTGTGTTTTTTTGTGTTTACAGTGGAATCCCTCATCTACTGGCGTGATGTGAAAAAGTCAGGCATTGTTTTTGGCGCCGGTATCATCACCTTGGTTGCCATCTCCTGCTTCTCCGTGATTAGTGTGTTTGCGTATTTGTCGCTGCTTGCGCTCTTCGGCACCGTCGCCTTCAGAATCTACAAATCTGTGACACAGGCCGTACAAAAGACAAACGATGGTCATCCCTTCAAGTAAATACAATTTTAACTCAATTAATACGAATACATATTAAATATGTATATACATACATATATTTTATTTTTAAATAAAGAGAGTATCTCGAACTGGATCTGACGCTGTCGCAGGAGAAGGTGCAACATATTGCTGGTGTTGCAGTTGCACATTTGAATGGTTTTACTGCGGAACTGAGGCGTCTGTTTCTGGTTGAGGATCTAATCGATTCGATTAAATTCGGTGTCATCCTGTGGGTATTCACTTACATTGGTGCCTGGTTCAATGGCATGACTTTGGTCATTTTGGGTGAGTTAACAATATACAATGATATATGTTTTTTTTACGATATTAATAATGTTGTTGTTTTGATTTATAGCCTTTGTCTCGCTGTTCACCTTGCCCAAGGTCTATGAGAACAACAAGCAATCGATTGATACCTATTTGGATCTGGTGCGCACCAAGTTGACAGAAATCACCGATAAGTAAGCAATCACAAAGTTTACATTAATCATATAATAAACTAACTCGGAATATTCTTAAATTTTTGTCAGAATTCGAGTGGCCATTCCCATTGGCAAGAAGCCTGTCGCTGCTGCAACCGAATCGGAGAAGGATAAGTAAAGCTAGCAAACATTTTAAGTTTAGAAGCAAGAGCAACAACAACAACAACAGCAACAACAACAGCAACATGTTTATTTATTTATTAAGCATTATTTGAATGGTTTAATATTCATCGGAGCATAACAAATAAATATATATACTATGTATCAAATTGTATAAATACAATTTACAAACCAACAACTTGCAATGTAAACCCAAACTTTAAACTTAAAAAACTTAAAAAAAAACAACCAACATTTAAACAAAATATCAACTTGTAGCAGTTTAAACATTGTTCAAGTGTCTTTTAAGTTTACAAACGAACGAAAAATAGAAGAAAAATCAAATCACAGCCACAGCAATGCAATTTAAAGATTTCCTCAGTTCCAAATCAAGAAAAAGTCTTTGCCTAAACAAAAAAACAAAAAAAAATGAGAGAAAAGTGAATTCATTTTATTAATATTATTATTTTATTTAGTTAACAAAATGCATAACAATATGCAATAAGAAAAAATCATTAAGAACCATTGTACACCCATTTTTATTAGCAAACTTTTCTTATTAAAACGAAAAAAAATCAAAAACAACTTTTTGCTTTAGTTCTAATTATAATTTTGTTGATTTTTTTATACAAAAAAAAATCAAAATAAAAAAAGTGAAGTAAAAAAATATATAAAAGAATAGAAATTTTCTGTACATGTTTCTTTTTTTAATTTACTTTCTACTTAATTTTTTTTCTAGCAAGTGTATCAAAATTGAATTATATATATACATATATATATATAAAACTAGGCTGATCTCTGATCGAATACATTTATAAAGTCAACGCTTTCGTCCTTGCAACAGGCGCAACTCAGATTTCATAATGCGGCTATAAGAAACAGTTTGAAAAGGCTTCGACTTGCGTTTGAGCCTGGCCGGAAATCAAAGAAAAGAAAGTTATTGAACGGATTTTCATGGCCATTTCCCACTCGCCCCATAAAAGCACATGCAACATTATTTATACTACATACCAAAACAAAAACAAATTGCTTAAAAGCTTCGCCTTGTTTCATAAACAATTACTTATGTACAATTAATTTATAAGAGTTTTTACATCGTAAATCAAATATTTAATGTAAATTTTTTGAAGCACAGCAAGTTGAGTTTTTGCCAACACGTTTTTAAGATCATAATCATTGAAAAAACAAAGAAACAAAAAAAAAAAAACATCTATTGTAGCTTAAATGTTTTTATTATTGTAACCATTTGTTGCTCATTGTTATAAAAAATGTGAAGTTTTTGTTTTGCGTTGCTTTCAATACAAAAAACAAAAAAAAAAACAAACCAAAAACAAAAGTGCAGCTATTAAGCAAAACGAGAAAATTAAGGACTAATGATAACTTTTTAGGCGTCGTCTTTTCTCCCCATATATTATTACTACATATATGATAACAATAGATATTTTTGCATATTATAAAACACTTAACAATCGGTATTTCTATATATATATATATATATCTATACATATATGTATGTAATATGTAAGTCAACAAAAATCATTATACGCTAAATGCAAAGTGCAAAAAACGAAACGATTTTCATATATAAAGCGACGTATGTATGTATGTATATCACATAAATGTGACTTCAGATTGCTATATGATAAAAACAGAGGCAACAAATGTTCGTACGTATTAAACTTAAAATAAAAAAGGACATCAATCAGTTAATATGATCGTAACAAATTTCAATAAAAATAAAATTAAATTAAAATTAAACTTGTAAACTTTTTTGCTACATCAAACAGCCTTTGTACGTTTACATCAAAATGCTAGCCTTTGGAAGCTGCTTGGCAGCAACAGTTTGCAAAGCTTAACGCCAGAGGGCTGGCAGCATGGCCGGCCAAAAAGCAAACAAAAAGCATAGAACGCTCTGTCGAAAAATATAATAAACGATACGCATGTATGACCTTCGTACAAGGTGACTGGGACACATGAGAGATAAACGCAGAGAGCGAAATGCAAAAGGTGCTAGCGATTGAGCGCCAGAGAGTACCGAAAACCGCAATCAACGTTGCATGAAATGCATTTTAGTATTAACATATATTTTGCCAATGCCAATTTGCAAATGACGCTAACCAAACGCGGCAGAGAATTTACCGCGCTGATAAGACACAAAACGTAGAGCGTTTGTTGTTGTTGAGTTGTTTATAAGAGCGACACCCAACAAATTAGAGAGAAAGCTTTGCGTTTTAAAACAGATTGTAGTTGACTAATATATACCCTGTATGGAGATTCTGATATATGAATGTGTTGCAAAATGGTTGTTCATGGCATAGGCTTGTAGCAAGTAGAGATTTCTATATAAACTTACTAACTTTTCATTTTATTTAAGGTATAATATGATACTTATGAGCTGCGCTGTAATTCGTAGCATGTAAATGTGTATACCCTGCGCATCATTAACTGCTGCTGCTGGTCATCGAAAGCTCTCGTGACTAATAACGCATGCGAAAAGTGCAAGCCGCATGAGAAGTGCTCCGGTTTTTGCAGCGAACGGTCGTATTTGGTCGCGCATTGTTCACGTATTATTCGCTGGTTCACGTATTATAGTTTTTCCTACGCACCCACGCAGCAGCAGAGACAAAGGCAGCACCAGCGACTGAGCTGAGCAGAGCAGAGCAGAACTGAGTGAAAGATAGAAGCAGTGAACGAAATTACCTCAGTTAGCAGCTGAGAGTCGAAGGCAAAATGTCGAAGCCACAATCGGACGCGGATCGCAGGAAGCAAATTTCGGTGCGCGGCATCGCTGAGGTGGGCAACGTAACCGAGGTGAAGAAGAACTTTAATCGCCATTTGCACTACACCCTCGTCAAGGATCGCAATGTCTCCACGCTGCGCGATTACTACTTTGCTTTGGCCAACACCGTTAAGGACAACATGGTTGGACGCTGGATTCGCACACAGCAGCATTACTATGAGAAGGATCCCAAGGTTAGTTAAGTGGAAGTTTGAATATTGATGAAGTTTTTTCTTTTCGATGTGTAAAAAAAACCTTTACCTAACCCAACTTTTGTTGCGCCCCTGTGTGCAAGATTTAAAAAAAATCTGTTATTTGGATTTTGTCAATTCTGATAATAATTCGATATTTCGATTACGACATGCATTTATTGCGCTCTGCGCTTTTCGCCTAATTCCTTGCTTTTCTCACAGCATTGGCCGAAAAACGTTTTTTTTTTATTTGCTCACCTTTTTTACTAACTTCTCTTTTATTTTCACTTTTGTTTTCGTCGCTCGCTCGTTGCACTTTCTGCTACACATTCATTATCATCATCTGCCCACTTATGTATTTTGCTTTCATTTTTGTTGTTTCTGTCTAATTGCTGTTGCAGAATTTGCTTGAAGTGCAGTGGGATCAATGCCAAAAATGCTTGAGGTACTTTCACTGCGACACACTTAATCTTAGGGTGGTTCAAATACACATGCTGCTAGACATATTTGCTTTAAAAGCCGGTGGCTCTGTTTTTCTCCACATACCAGCTGACTCAAAGCACTTTGCTAAGAGAGCTGTCACTCATATACAAGTGTGAGAGAGTGACCGCAAGAGAAGAGAGTGAATTCTACGTATAAATTTGATATAGACAAAGTAGTTTGCATACCGCGTAGCTAAAAAGTGTGGCAAAGGGTTATATGATCTAAAGCAACAGTTTTTCATATAAAATATATATGTACTCTCACAGTTTTTTGTATATGCTCTGTGAGTATAACACAATATTTAATTGAAGTGCTTGAATTTTTGAAGCTACATTTCGTACGCATTAATAATTTATGTTACAGGGTATCTTCCTTTTTGCATATACGCACTTTTCTCAGCACTTCAATAAATAACTTGAAATCTAGTTATGAGCGCTGAATGCCGCGTTAAGCACACTTTAAGCAAAGCTACATATGTTATGCGTATGCATCAGATACATTCATGCTCACGCACATACAAACTCACACAAACACCATTGCAATTACGTGCGTCTGTTGTGCGAATTTTGCGAATATCGGAGAGGGGGGAAGTTTGTCCTTGCTTGAATGTCAGAGCCAGCCAAAGAGTCAAAGTTTATTACTTTAAGTTTTTCCAAATAAATAAAACTATAACAATTAGAGCATAGGAACAAAAAGTTTATACATATTGAAATATTTATGAGTAGACTTGAGTACAAGTATTCAAGGTCAATCAAAGGTTGCTAACAAAAATGAGTGCCGCCTGTGTTGGCAGTGGCACGACACTGTTGCCAGCATCAGGAATATTTTCATTTATTTTATTTAATTTTGTCTTCGTTAAAATACTTTTATTGTCGTTATTTGTGTGCATTTCTTGGCGGGTTCCATGAACCGAAACAAATTAAATTTTCTTGAAATTCATTTAAATTATAATTCAAGTATGAATTTTATAGAAATATATTAATTTATTTACATAAACCAAAAGCTTTAACTAGATATACTTAAAGTTAATTGATTCTAGTTATTTAATTGATGCATTCTTGCTTTATGACTCCAATTGAATTGATGATAGGTCAAAAGGGGTAAATGAATTCTTCTCAAAACATAATTTCTTGAAATAAATATTTAAATAAGTAAGACTCAAAAGCAGGAGAATCATCTGTAAAATTAATTGAAGAACTCACTTATTACAATCCTATATTCGACTCAACTATATTAGTTTGAGCAGCTGTTTGATTCTCAGCCAAAATAAATATGAAAACTATATACACTAGTTCTGGATACGATTACAAACAGAAACAAAAGGTATCAAGCCGCAATAAAAAAAAAAACATATGTTCTAAAGGTTGTGCTGGAAATCAATGGATAGACTCTTGTTTTGCGGCCATAAATTAAACATGGGGTTATCAGACAAGGTATAGCTTATTAACCAGCCATTTGTCACATGCATTTCGCTTTTGTCACATCTGTGACAATATAGAACCATTATCTTTCCAAATCAAATCCGCAATAGATATGTTATATTCATAAATAAGTTTTTTGTAACTGGTTATAACTGAGTTAAACCCTTTCGATGTTCCAAATATCAGTCAGAGCTGATAGACGAGACATTTAATTATTCCTCTGGCGACATTCGATGTTGTCGTCAAAACATTTCGCACATCTCAACATTGACCAGAGATATCAGAGATGATAAGGTTGTAATACTTTTTTAATTACATTGTGCATAGAAACATGTTTTGGTAGCATGCAATTCAGCGCAATTCAGATTATGATTATGATTATCAAGTCGGACTGATCATCTATTGATTCAATAGAACCGGTAAATACTAATATTTCTATTTATAGTTGCCCGGTAGAACTGAATCAAATAAGCAATTGTTGATAAGGCGCCAGCGGGTGACCTTTAGGTATAGATGACAAAACTTTGTAATTGGGCCATCTGTCGTTAGGCGTCATCAAACACGCACCAAATCCCTGTACAGTTGTGCCGGGTGTTATGTAAAGAAAAAAGAAAACAATTTAATCGGGACCCCATGATTAGGTAAACAAATCTATTTATGAGTATAGATTTGTAAAATGATTATTCCAACTTATTACTTTTAAGTTTATTATGAAATCCTTATATACTATTTTATGTCTTTACATGCTATGATATAAGTTTAGCTTTACCAGAGTTGCTATCACAAATGTTTTAACTTTGTCCTTGTTTTATAGCGCGTCTACTATCTGTCGCTGGAATACTACATGGGTAGATCTCTAACGAATACCATGATCAATCTAGGCATCCAGAGTGAGTGCGAGGAGGCGATGTACCAGCTGGGTCTGGACATTGAGAATCTCGAGGAGATGGAGGAAGATGCTGGTTTGGGCAATGGCGGTCTCGGTCGCTTGGCCGCCTGTTTCCTCGACTCCATGGCAACATTGGGTCTGGCTGCCTATGGTTATGGCATTCGTTATGAGTACGGCATTTTTGCCCAAAAGATCCAGAACGGTGAGCAGGTGGAAGAGCCCGATGATTGGTTGCGTTATGGCAACCCTTGGGAGAAGGCACGCCCCGAATTCATGTTGCCTGTTCACTTTTATGGACATGTGATCGATACACCGGAGGGCAAGAAGTGGGTCGATACCCAGAGAGTATTTGCCATGCCCTACGATAATCCCATTCCCGGCTACAACAACAACCATGTCAACACCCTACGCCTCTGGTCTGCCAAGTCGCCCGTTGACTTCAACCTCAAGTTCTGTAAGTATTTTCATAAACACTTTTCGATCGGTTTAGTTTTTAAACTGATGTATTATTTCCTTTCAGTCAACGATGGTGACTATATTCAGGCCGTGCTTGATCGTAATTTGGCCGAGAACATCTCTCGTGTGCTTTACCCTAACGATAATTTCTTTGAGGGCAAGGAGCTACGTCTGAAGCAGGAGTACTTCATGTGTGCCGCCACACTGCAGGACATCATCCGTCGCTACAAGGCCTCCAAGTTTGGTTCACGTGAAGCTGTGCGCAACAATTTCGATCACTTCCCCGACAAGGTGGCCATCCAGCTGAACGATACGCATCCATCGTTGGCCATACCCGAACTGATGCGCATCCTCGTCGATGAGGAACATTTGGATTGGGCTAAGGCCTGGGACATTGTGGTACGCTCGTGTGCCTACACCAATCACACTGTGCTGCCGGAGGCACTCGAACGTTGGCCTGTGTCCATGTTGGAGTCCATACTGCCACGTCACTTGCAGATCATCTATCACATCAATTTCTTGCATATGGAGAATGTTAAGAAGAAGTTCCCCGAGGACTTGGATCGCATGCGTCGCATGTCCTTGGTGGAAGAGGATGGCGAGAAGCGCGTCAATATGGCGCATCTGTCGATTGTTGGCTCACATGCCGTCAACGGTGTGGCAGCCCTTCACTCGCAGATTCTCAAGGACTCGCTTTTCCATGACTTCTACGAAATGGATCCCACCAAATTCCAGAACAAGACGAACGGCATTACGCCACGTCGTTGGTTGCTGCTCTGCAATCCGGGTTTGTCCGATCTAATTGCCGAGAAGATTGGCGATGAGTGGCCCGTGCATTTGGATCAGCTGGTCGCCTTGAAGAAGTGGGCCAAGGATCCCAATTTCCAGCGCAATGTGGCCCGTGTCAAGCAGGAGAACAAACTTAAATTGGCTACCATTTTGGAGAAGGACTACGGCATCAAGGTCAACCCAGCCTCAATGTTCGACATTCAGGTGAAACGCATCCACGAGTACAAGCGGCAGCTGCTTAACTGCCTGCACATCATCACCCTGTACAATCGCATCAAGAAGGATCCCACAGCCAACTTCACGCCACGCACAATTATGATCGGTGGCAAAGCCGCTCCGGGCTACTATGTGGCCAAGCAGATCATTAAGTTGATCTGTGCCGTTGGCAATGTGATCAACAATGATCCCATTGTTGGTGACAAATTGAAGGTCATCTTCTTGGAGAACTATCGTGTCACGCTGGCTGAGAAGATTATGCCCGCAGCTGATCTATCCGAACAGATCTCCACTGCTGGCACTGAAGCTTCCGGTACTGGCAACATGAAGTTCCAGCTTAATGGCTCTCTAACCATTGGTACTCTCGACGGTGCCAATGTGGAAATGGCTGAGGAAATGGGCCTGGATAACATCTTCATTTTTGGCATGACCTGTCCTGAGGTTGAAGCGCTTAAGAAGAAGGGCTACAATGCCTATGATTATTATAATGCCAATCCCGAGGTTAAGCAGGTCATTGATCAAATCCAAGGCGGTTTCTTTAGTCCCGGCAATCCCAACGAGTTCAAGAACATTGCTGATATCCTTCTCAAGTACGATCATTACTACTTGCTGGCCGACTACGATGCATACATCAAGGCTCAGGATCTGGTCTCCAAGACCTATCAGGTAATCATAAAACAACCTACGACTCTTGCACAAACTTTTGCTCAACTTCAATCTCTTCCAAACAGAACCAAGCTAAATGGCTGGAGATGGCCATCCACAATATTGCCTCCAGTGGCAAGTTCTCATCGGATCGCACCATTGCCGAATATGCCCGTGAAATTTGGGGCGTTGAACCCACCTGGGAGAAGTTGCCAGCACCGGAGGATCAGCAATAAATCAATTAACACTTTTTTTGATATTTTATTTTATTATATTCGTGTGCTTTACTTTTTTAAAGTCCCAATTTTAAAGAGCCAAATTATCAAAGAAAAGAAAAAGGAAAGAAAGTTTATGATGTTAACATCGATCGGGCTCATTGTTAATTATTAAATATCTTATTTAATAAATTCTAAACAAATTTTATGCTTATCTTCAATTTGATTGAATCGAATTAGAAGCAGCAACAACAATACCGTACCTTCTTTATCGCCATTGAGACCTCAGGAACTCTTTTTAAAGTAATGAAAACAAAAAGCAATTATAACTTAGTGCAATGCTTTGTTTTTTTAGATATGGATATCAATATGCATGTTAAATAATCAAACAAAAAAGTTCAACTGTTACAACTAAAGAAACAAATTTAATTTAAATAATAAAGTAATAAAAACCCTTTAAATTTAAACATTTTACCCTGTGTGACGGTGTGCCTAGATTAAGATCACACTAAGGAAGATTCTTTTGCTGAATATGTTCAACAGCCTTTTAATTCAGCCTAATAGTATGCTGTGATTTTTGGTTTCAAAGTGTGTGAGTGGGTTTCATACGATTTTATTTAAGATCCTCCGCAGGGGCAATAATATAATTGTAAAGCTTGCAACTTGGCAGTAGCTGGTTTGGGGGAGGGTCAGTCGTCAACCAGGTGTGGGAGGTCGAGCGAGTGGGTCCTCTGGAGTCTTCTCGTGGTCAGAGTGTTGGACCACGATTGTGAAAGACCAAGATAGCTGGGGTAATTGTGTAGTCTGGAATTGTAGCTAGCATCTTTTAGGTTAAATCTATCGAACTGCATTCAAGGGTTATAGTGTTTTGTGTAAGTAATTCCTTACGGCCCACGCAATTAAAACTTGAAGGCACATCCTTTGTGTAAGCAACAAAATTACAGTTATAGAACAATTGGTGTTTTTCTTAAATATAATAGGATATATTTTTAAAATTTAGGATGGAAATTGAATTGGAAGGATGTTGAAAATTCTACATTTTATAGCATTCCTTTAGAATGGCACGAAAGTTGGGACAAATGGATTTACAAAACTAGATCTCATTAGGTCGCATCCTTACAAATTTTCAAAGGACATGGCGCGTTGGCATCGCTAGGACTCGCTCCATCGAATTGCATTCAAGGTTTGTTGAGTACTCTAAGAACCCAAACACTTGAAAAATTGCATCGTAATTTGAGTTGAAATCACAAAATCCTCGTTTTCTCGACATCTGCAAGAACGATTTGGATGTCCCTTAGACAGTTGATAGCCCCAAATAATACAAATTTTTTGACATGGGTCTCGACAGGATCTGCAAGGATACGGCTGAGAAAAACATTATTTTCTGTTTTAAGAAAAGTCCTTATATTTGAGCTGTTTGAAGGACTTTCATCCTTTTGATTAGCTTATATGAATTGGCAGGCCAAGGCCTTTTTTTTGACCAAAGGCGAATGGCGATTGTTAGTCCTCTTTTCAGTGGGTTCATAAATATATGTCCTTTCGATATCCTTAAGGATATGACTGAGATATGGACAAACGGATGTTATTTTAAGGAAATTAGCTCTAACTTGGTCAACTGGCTCTTCCATTCAAGTAAGCTTCAAGTGGCACGTCATGCATCTAGGCTTCCCTGGTACGTGACAAACCGTGTCATTGAGAGGGACCTGAAAATTGTGCCATTTGGGGACCAAATCAACTTCCACAGCAGCCGATATGCCGACAGGCTTGGGGCCCACCCAAATCCTTTGGCAAATGATCTCGCTGAACCTATCTCCCTCCGACGTCTGAAGAGAACCAATCCCGGTGATCTCCCTACCCGCAGGGTATCCTAATCCTATTTAATACCTAGATATATTATTGTTAAGGCATCATAATACGATTCCATACTACTTTTTAAGCTACCCATTAGGTTATGTACAGAAGATACTGATTCCTTTTGACATATAATAAATTGAAATTAGAAACAAAAAAAAAAAAAGTATTTTTGTAGCTTGATGCGTGATCAACTTTAAACTCATTCCGGTGCGAAGCATAATGTCCTCTTATTCTGTTTGTATGTATGTATGTATGTTTGTATGTATGTTTGTGTGCTTGTATGTTTGTATGTATGTGTGTGTGCTTGGGCGAGGTAAAATGGGCTAAAACCAGTAGAAATTCTGGCTGAAGTACCAGGCAAACAGAATCAGCAGATGAATGCTGCAGCAATTTGAGTTAAATTTTAATTGCCGCTCAAAGCAAAATGCACTCAAATATTATTGAGCCTGACTTTGATGCGAGCTCAGCTTTAAACTCATTCCATAGCGAAGTATAATGTCCTCTTCTGTTTGTATGTATGTATGTTTGTATGTATGTTTGTGTTCCTGTCTGTATGTATGTTTGTATGTATGTGTGTATGCTTGGGCGAGGTAAAATGGGCTAAAACCAGTAGAAATTCTGGCTGAAGTACCAGGCAAACAGAATCAGCAGATGAATGCTGCAGCAATTTGAGTTAAATTTTAATTGCCGCTCAAAGCAAAATGCACTCAAATATTATTGAGCCTGACTTTGATGCGAGCTCAGCTTTAAACTCATTCCATAGCGAAGTATAATGTCCTCTTCTGTTTGTATGTATGTATGTTTGTATGTATGTTTGTGTGCTTGCATGTATGTATGTTTGCATGTATGTGTGTGTGCTTGGGCGAGGTAAAATGGGCCAAAATCAGTAGAAATTCTGGCTGAAGTACCAGGCGAACAGAAATCAGCAGATGAATGCTGCAGCAATTTGAGTTAAATTTTAATTGGCGCTCAAAGCAAAATACACTCCAATATTATTGAGCCTGACTTTGATGCGAGCTCAGCTTTAAACTCATTCCTGAGCGAAGCATAATGTCCTCTTCTTCTGTTTGTATGTATGTATGTTTGTATGTATGTTTGTGTGCCTGTCTGTTTGTATGTTTGTATGTATGTGTGTGTGCGTGGGCGAGGTAAAATGGGCTGAAACCAGTAGAAATTCTGGCTGAAGTACCAGGCGAACAGCAATTAGCAGCAAGTGGATGATTTTCAGAACAATAAAAAAAGAGTTGCATACTTTGACTTCTGCGCTAAAAAGTAGAATTCTCATGCGCAGCCTAAAAGTAAGCAACGATATTTTAATTGACGCTTAGCTGTAAAAGTATGCTGTGCATAATTTTTTTTTCAAATATTTTGCCGGAGTAAAAGTATGCTTTAACTTTTTTGAATCAATATTCAGCTGCTTGCTCGACATCAAGCAAGCGTTTGACAGGGTCTGGCATCCTGGCCTGCTACACAAAATCAAAGCCAATCTGCCTACGCCCTTCTTCAACTTCTTGGAGTCTTACATCATGAATCGACTTTTTTATGTCAGATGCGGTGAAGCAACGTCCTCGATTAGGACTATCAGAGCTGGAGTGCCTCAAGGCAGTGTACTTGGTCCTATTTTATATACCTTGTACACAGCCGACATGCCCGTCTACCGTAACGCGAACCTGACCGTCGCCACATACGCTGATGACACCGCCTTCCTTTCCACCGCTTCTGTTCCCCAACATGCCTCCGATTTGGTTCAACAGCAGTTAAATCTGCTAGACGATTGGCTGAAAAGGTGGAATATTGCCGTCAACCAGGACAAATCAACACAAACCACGTTCGCTCTGCGCCTGGGTAATTGTCCGCCTGTCTTTTTAGACGGATCAGTGATTCCTGAGGAGGCAACTCCAAAATACCTCGGTATCACTCTGGATAGGAGGCTCACTTGGCGTACGCACCTCGCTCGCAAACGTAAGCAGGCTGACAGTAGGATGAAACAACTCTACTGGCTTATCGGTAGGCAGTCAAAAATGAAACTTAGTGTTAAGTTACAAGTTTACAAGGCCATTCTCAGGCCCATCTGGTCTTATGGCATCCAGCTGTGGGGGACCGCGAGCATGAGCAATCGGATGTTGATCCAGCGGTTTCAGAACAAAGCACTCCGAGTTATATCAGGTGCCCACGTGTACCATGACAACGCCACTATTCACGGCCAACTACGCATGCCAATGGTCAAGGAGGTCATCTCAAAGTTAAGTGTCAGCTACATTGCCAGACTACACAATCACCCCAGCAATCTAGCTCATTCACTCCTTGACAATAGTCTTACCACCAGAAGACTCCAGAGGACCCACCCGCTTGACCTCCCACACCTGGTTGACGTCTGATCCTCCCCCCACACTAGCTCCTGATTCCCCCAATGATTCCTTAACTTAAACTTAATTACTGCCAAGTTTCAAGCCATATTATTTAATTATTGCCCACACGGGCAGATCTTAAATAAATCAAACTGAACCCCAAAAAAAAAAAAAAAAAAACTTTATTGTAGAAAATGTCTATTATTTTGAATAAGTTTTTTAGCTTTATTGTCGCACACTCTTAATAAATACATATGCATGCATAATTAATACATAAGTTTAAGTATTTTTATACTGTATATTTATATTTTAATTACACAGTTTTAATTGATATATTCTTGTAAGCTTCGACGCGGTACAAATTAGAATTATTTACCTGAATGTTTTTTTTTTTAAACAAACAGGTGCTAACTATATAAATGTCCTGTCCGTGGCATGTTGTGGATGTTGGAGGCGGTTTCTTGGAGATTCTCCGGGAATAATTTCGATACTGTATTGGTGGCCATGGTGGGGGGGATTGATCTGTTTTTGATTTTCAATTGGAAGCACTTGTAGTACCATTCCAGCTGCTTGCGTTGCACCTCCCACATCAACTGGCTCTCTCAAATGGCCACATCCTGCAGATTCTCCTTGTTCTTTTGCAACAACAGCAGCTCGTTCGGTGATTGCAGCGGCATTGAGGCACCACCAACCACCGAGGGACTTGACTCATTTGACCTTCGGCCGATGCAGTTTGCTCTGGCAATAGAATTGAATAGAAAATGTTTTTACATAGTTAAAGGCTATGTCGCAGGTGGAGCAGACGGCTCCAGCGGCTCCGTTTTAATGTGAAAGCTGTAAGAGTTGAGAATTGAGATTTGGGTTCCATTTGATCGGGCTTAAGTTCTTACCTGCCCAAAGCTGCTGCTTTCCATTCTCCTCTAAATAAAGCTACTTCGGGCATTGCATGGGATTGGCTTCCTGGTCTCGCGACTTGGGTGATATGGAGGCCGAACTTATAGCTACATGTGGATGCAGAAATTTCATGTGACCCAGCTGGTAATAAAATAAATAATAATGACCACAATTGAAAAGCTGTGCAGGGTGCTATTCCAATTTGGCTTGAGACACCGCTGCTGCTGCTGCAACAGCTGGCAAATCCAGACTCAACGCTCAAGTTGGGGGAGCTTTTACGGCAGCTGCCACATCCTTATCAAAAATGCAAGTCAGGGTATTCCCCTTATACTGACGAAAAGTCTTCACAGTGCCATGCATCTCCATGTCAAATTTGTTATTTTAATAATTTTTTTTAAGGCTTTGAGAAAATGTTCGATACACGTTAAGGCTAAATATGGAAAAATAATTTTTGCTTCTTGTGTGGACTTGTATTTTAAAATCACGAATGAATAATAATACCGTTTTTTTGTTTTGTTTAATGATGTCTACAAATGAACGCCATATATACTTATATGTAAGTATAAAGAGATATTTGTGTGTTAATATTTAATATATATATATATTATTATCATCGCAATTAACAAACTTTAACTATGTGTTGAGCAAACTATCCATTTTAAGTGTGTGTGTGTATGTTGGTTGTGATTGGTTTTTGTTTATTATCATAGTTGAATAACAAGTATTAAAAAACAAGAAGCATTTAATTTAGGTACAAAAGCATATATGTATGTATATGGGTTTATATAATATGTATATATTTATTTTAATATGTATTTGTTAGCTTTATTATTATTATTATTATTATAATGATAGTTTAGTATAATGAACAATTTCATTATATTTTTAAGGCCACACAATCAATAACTGACAAGAGTTTCGTACATCGAAACAAGCGCACAAAAGACATTAAACCCATACATAATAGCTAAACAGGACTTAAAAGAGAGAGAGCTACAAGGATGCGTTGATGAGGCAAAAGAAGAGTATAAACAATTTATCGACCTATACATTGATTCAACAAAATATATAAAACGATGCACAAACTAAACTGCAACTTATCTTGGTTGCACTACCATTAGGGACTTAAAACTAATTGTTTTAGTAGTAGTTTTTTTGATCTTTTTGTTTGTTTAAGATATAAATATATATATATAGAGATGTGTATACATATGTATTATATGCAAATAGGTTTAAGTTTAAGCTTAACACACGACAAACTGTGGCGCACGTTGAGAAAGATTTAAGTTTAGTAGTAAAAATTCTATATAGACGCTAAAGGCAACGGTCAAATACAAATCTTTAGTTTACACGCAAATCGCATATGTATATGTATATACTATATAGATAAATATTTATGCTTATGTGTGTGTGTTCGCAGCTTTTGCCGTATAAATATTTATGTAGAGTTAGAGCTTTGTAAAAGAATATAATATATATATATTTATGTATATATTGTACGATCATCATCGGTTGCAAAATGTTCCACAAATGTGAATACTACTTTCAGCATTGGACATACACTGACACACACACAAACCATACACGCATACATGTGTGTGTGTATTAAGTATATGTTGTATATATATTATATATATTATAGTTTATAGCTATTGTTCGTAAAATGGACTAATTTCTGTTCACTTTCTTCTGTTTTTGTTTTTGTTTTAGCATTTTGTTCAGCGGCTTTTTATTTGTCTTCTTCCATTCTGTTTAACAACGCCTTAGCCATCTTTTGAGCTCCTGCTGCTCCTGCAGCTGCTTCTGTTGCTGTCTCGGCTACTCTTTTAGTTGTTGTTGTTGCGCTCTGCTCGAATGTGAATCTCATAAAAATGGATTATTGGTGTTCATTGCTCCGCTGGCCTGTAAAACGATTTAAAAAAACAAAAAAAACATGTTATGTTGTCGTGTTTGCTGTGAACATTTGCTAGGTTGCATTTACCGCAAACGGATTATTGAAGCCGCCGGAGATGCCACCGGCTAAAACAGGCGCTGGTTGCATGCTGCCAAAACCACAGCCATTGGGCAATCCTTGGTTCAAGGCATAGCCAGTGTTATTGAAATTGTAGAAACTGGACGCTTGTGGCTGCAACATGCCACCAACTGCTGTTTGCTGCGGACTGCTGCCGTAGCCATTTGGTATGAGCGTCATTTGGCCATAGAGATTCTGTTGCTGCTGTTGCAACTGTTGCTGAAGCTGCTGTGCCTGGAATGGATTCACCACGTGGTTGCTGCTGCTGTTGCCGTTGACATTCTGCAGCAGCAGTGCTTGTTGGCTCTTAAAAGGATTGGCATTGATGTTGTTGTTGTTGTTGTTGTTGATGTGATTGTTGCGATTGCTGCTGTTGCTGGTGTTGTTGTTGGCGGCAACTATTAATAAAGTGTTGTTTAGCTTAAGTTTTTTTTTAAAAAATCATTTTGTGAGACGAGTTGAAAGCGTTGAAAACTTTTCTAATAAATATTTAAATTCGATTTCGTTTCACGCTTCCATCTCCATAATTTGTGTCTAGTTTTTGTCCACTCACCCGTGCCAAAGGCATCCAGCGGCGTATTGTTGGCATTTGTCGGCGTTGGCGCCTCAGTGGCCGCTGCCTCGTTGGCCTTCAGTTCGCGCAGCTGCTCGTCGAGGTCCTTGAGCGCCGCATAACGGTCCTCGCTGGGCGCATTGCTGCCAGTCCTGGGGCTTCGCTTCTGTTGCTGCTGCTGTTGTTGTCCAAGTTGACTGCTCTGCAGCGATGCGCCTGCAACGCAAGTAAAAACAACAATTAGTGAAAACAAAAACCAAACAAAACTTTGACTAGTAGAAAAAAACTTAATTTCAAAACGGAACTCAAGCCAGCCCAAACAACAAACTAATTACAACACTTAAAAAAAAAAAAACAACAAGAACAAGCTAGAACGCCAGGCAAAGAACTCAAAAAAGAAACTATATAGTCGGTCAAAGGCCGAACATGATATACCCTTGCAGAACAGAGTTGGGCTTTCGTTGGAAAAAAAAACATGTCAGTTTCAGAACATATAACCTCTCTCATTATAAAGGAGGAACTTCTCTCTAAAACCAAAGTACCTTCTGCAAGAGTATACACACACAAAAGTAACTAAAACTTACTCCACGTAAAGAAAGGATTATAATAGGCATTGAGAATAACATTATTTGAGTCGCACACTGAATACTCTGCTTCGGCAGTATTTGTATTTGTTGTTGTTGTTATTGTTGTATCATCAACAAGGCTACAATCTTCGGTAGAACTTGAGTTGCTCAATAGATAGGGCAGAAAGGGATTCGTTGGTGTACTTGAGCTGAATGCCTCAAAAGAATCATCATCGCCACCACAGGAGCAACAGCATTTGGAAGAGTTTAAAGAGCTTGCTGAGCTTTTAGTATTGTTTGACATCTCTAATGATTGTTCTGGTTGTTGTTGTTCGGATTGTGGTTTCTGTGGCCAGAAATCATCGCTCCACAGCGTGGAATAGATAGGTTCTTGTTCCTTCTCTGGCTGAGATTTTTCTTCTTCTGTTTTTGGCTTTTCAAATTCAGTGGAAAAAAGATCAGAACTGTTTGGCATACTCCAATCGCTCCAATCTGGCAACGCTGAACGCTGGAAAAAGTTCGTCGCTGAAAGAACTTTTGTTGTTGTTGCTGTTGTCATTATTGTTGTTGGGAGCAGCGGGAAAAAGAGAAGAGATAGTTTTAGTCGTTAAATGCTCATTCTCATTCTCATGGCGTTTTTTAGTTTTTCTTTGTTTTTGTTTTGGTATTGGCGTGGATAAGCGAAATGCAAAGCAGCGTTTTGCGATTTGAAATCTATTTAAAATTGCGATTGGAAATGTACTAAATACGTGTGGAAACGTTTTACGCAAAATTTGCCAAAGCGAATAACGATGCAAGACAAAAAAGCAGCCAGAATAAAAATTGTTGGCATTGTTCGGTGATTGTTGCAGCCACAAAGCAGCAGCTGCAGGTGCTTAAGAAATCGGTTCTTGTGGAATATGTTTTTTTTGCTTGATTGTTAAACAAACTTAAGGAAATATAACTAAAGAGAAATAGCAAAAGGGCAATAAATGCCCTTAAATACTTAATAATACTTACTGAATATATCTAATTTCATGCCTTTGAATTATATATAAACTTAACTAATAATCAATGGGTTTTCTATAGGAAATCCATAATACTAATTGAAACTTTAATCAAATTTTTTAATAGTTTTGTTTTTGGATTTAAAAAGTTTCTTTTATATATTCATATACTTAATATTGTGAATGTGTTAATTACTTTGTCTCGCTAGAAACCAGAAATATTCATTCTTACGAATTTTAGCTTTACTTAGAATTTAGTTGAGATAGAAACGAGATTAAAAATCTATAGAGTATATATGTACATATATTATAGTTCAACTTACCACCTGCATTATAAATGGGCGCATGATCAAAGTCGGCAAAGTTCTCCGAATTATTTCCATTAAGCAGATGTTGCTGTTGTTGTTGTTGCTGTTGCTGTTGCATATGTGCTGCACGGATTGGCTGTACTTTGGCATAGCCATTGGTGGAGCTAACTGAACTGGCCGAGGAGACCGCCGGAGAGCCCGTGGAACGCGCCGAGGTGGCATCAAATATATTCGCTGTACCAAAATCGGCAACAAAATCGGTTTCACCAGCAAAACCATTGCTGGCACAACTGCTCGTGTCCGAGAGAGCGCCCGTTGATGTGGAGCCGGCGCTGTTCAGGCTAGTGAGTCCCAAACCCAAATTGAATGCATCGTGATTGCCATTGGACGACAACTGGGATTGATTGTGATGATGCTGTGGTCGACTGATGGCCGATGTTGATGTGGTTGAGGCACCTGTTGTGGTTCCTGTCTTGGCTAAACCATTTGCAGCTGTTCGCTGTGCGGCGGGCGGTGTCAAATGTATGCTGGCATAACCATTACTCGAACTACTACTGTTGTTGTTGTTATTATTATTATTGTTGTTGTTGTTGTGGCTAGTTGTATGATAGCCATTGCTGGACGTCTTTAGATTGAGCGACTTGAGCGGACTGGCTGGCTCTAGATAATAACGCTTGCGCTCGTATTTATCAATCATTAGTTCACGCTGATCCTGTTGCTGTGCCGCCGCACGTTTCGGATCCCATAAGCCCAGCCACGTTTTGGCGCAGAGCTCGTTGCCGTGCGCCTTCAGAAAATCGAGCTCGTCCTGTGTGAATGTTGCCATCGATATGGATTTAACGCGATGCGGTGGCGTTAGACCGCGTCTGCAAAAAGTCAAAAAGCAAAAAATATCAATTGAGTTGAGTATCAATTATAAATATGTAAATCAAAAATTTTGAACCAAAATTAAACTTTAATAAACTAACACATAATTGAGTTGAGTGTCAAGTAGTTCTCTCGATAATTCTATCCAGATTTCGATTACATTTCATTTTGAAAAACTTTTATTTTTCTTTCTTAAATATAACACGATATTGATCTTCCATTCCACAAATTTCATAAGATTTGTGAAGAGACAAGAAAAAGATATCGTCGATTGAAATTTCCGCAAGTTTCTATGTTGTTCAACTTTCATATCTGCTGTACAGTTTTATCTTTGGTGTAATTAAAAGTGAAGGCGTGCCAAAAGAAAAAGAGACGATTTAAAGGGGACGAGACGAGGGTTGACTTTAAGAACAACATAGTATTTGTTACCGATCATATGTACATAGCTCTCGCTTTTCGCTGCCATCTAACGTATGTACCACTCCCCCATGCACCCACCCGCTCTATCCACCCATCGTTTCGTCTCGTTTACCATAACGAATTGGCTCTGTGTGAGCCACTGAAGCGTTCATGTGAAACGTCCAGTTTCTTCATTATACACACACACATGTACACAAACACATACATATGTACATATGTATATGTTTGTATGCATATGTTGCTATAGCTGTTGCCGTTTGTGCCCATTTTTGCGTTTGGGAAAATTCGTGAAAAACTGAAATTAGCTTTAAGCGGCTGCAAGGCAAATTTGTTGCCGGTTTATTTTTTTTTCGCTAGTGAGTTTCATTTATGGCTGGTTTCATTTTTCATGTTGCTGCTTCTTTATTGGCTTCTTTTGGTTTATTTCTTTCTTTCTTCTTTTTTTTGGCATTTTTACCCACTCACTCAACTCTTGCAACTCTTCCATTTCCACACTTGCTCTAATTGCAGCGCTCACCCCAAGGCCGGTTTGTAATTAATTTGTGCAATTAAATGAAATTGAATGCCCATTTAGCGGGTCATTCGGAAATATGAGTAACACTTGAGTATTTTTTTCGTTTTCATTCCCTAGTAGTCATCATCTTATTGTTTTTTAACGGAACTACACTTGAAGCCCCATTCTACTAAGTATTTGGATTCAATTACAGAGACTTTGAGTATTTAATGTGATAAGTAAATTCTTTCACGAACACTTAGAATTCTATTGAGAAACAGTTCCAAACTATCGAATTTCATAACAAGAACAATACCTACACTTAAAGTTGAAAACATGATCGAAATTCTGAACCAAAAAAAATACACTTGAAATTAAGTCATAAAATATTAAACATGTTTAACGACATTTTGTATGCCACACTTGCAGCGAGACTAATTTTTTGTCAATTCCCAACACTGATTTTCCCTTTGGAAAAAAAGCCTTTGCCGCCTTTGGGGCCACCATTGTCTGGTGACCCTTGTTAGAGGGGAAGTACGGGAGTCGGTCTCTTCTAATGCAATTTGCAACTCAATTGCAATTTATGCCCCCAACACTAGCGGCAACAAATTGCAACTGCGACACAACTGGAGCACAACACAACAACAACAACAAAGAAACATGTGATTCAATTAAAGTCAGCACTTTGAGCTTTGGGAATTGAAAAACGAAAAATGAAGATGACAAAAAAAAAACTCCATTCTCGCACTGGACGCAATTAGCGCTGGGCTTTTTTGCAAAGTGGATTGGGAAATGTGAACAATTTGTATTAAAGGCAGGCATTTCCGTTCGTTCCGGCCAGCCTGTCAATTGATTTGCGGAAATTGCATTGGCGCGAAAGGGAAAACTGGAACTAAATACTGTGACGACAGTGGTCTTTGCATCATTCTGCTGTTTCAAGTTGGTTGTTGGGTTTCGTTAGTTTCTTGAGAGCGTCCAATTGCTGGTATTAAAGGCACGGCACGCACACGCAATTCGTTAGCAGCTGCTGCTGCTGCTGCTGCCGCTGCAAGTGCCACAAATGACTGCCGCAAAATGTGGCCACAGCTATTTTTGTAACCCGAGTGAAAAGTGAAAGTTGTTACCCACCCATCAAACTAACACAAACAGACAGACACACACGTGAACAGTCCAGGTCCACGTCCAATGTGCCACGCCCACCGTTTACAGCCAAGGCATTTGAATTGCTTTTGGCTCAGTTAAGCCAGCAAGCCAACAAAAAAAACAGTAACAGTAGCTCTTTTTTTAGCTTGGCAAAATGACAGTGAATGCCAAAGTGTTTTTTTTTTTCATATTTTTTTTTGTCTTTTTTAATAATTAAAATGTGCAAAAGGCGGGTTGAGTACCATTAAAGTAGAGTGAGTTAATGTCGGTGTGTGTGTGTGTGTGTGTGTGTGTGTGTGAAAGGCAAACATGAGAGTGTTAAACACATATACTAAATAGATTCAAGTTCATAAGTCAATGGTAATTAGATTTTAAAGTTATTTTCGAACTTTTGACATTTGACATTCTAAAGAATTATAGACATTTCATGATTTCTAAGCAAGTTATAATAGATTACTGTTATTATAATCCCAACTGTTACTTTCGAAGAGTTCTTAAAATTTGTAATTATTTTGATGCCAGCAAAGCTCTCAACTAGATTTTATAACTTTTAATATAAAGCATCTCCTAGTTAAATATTTTCATTGCTTATTTCATATTCTCTCATAGCTCGCTTGTTTAATTTTTAGTGCTGCTAATTGAAAGACAAGACGCAGTGTGGGTTAAAGAGGCGGCAAACACAACTGAAAGCCAAAGCAAACAAACTTACAAACAAGAACTACTACTAAAGAGGTTTCATAAGTACACACACACACACACACAAACACACACTCGTAATGTATGTGCATAGCCACGCTAATTGAGAACGAGAGAGAGGGAGAGAAGAGCCGTTGCAGTATAGTGTCAAGTCATGGCACGAAAAGTGTGTCATCTGGCAGGCCCCAATACAAACTTCACTAAGAGTTTGAGCAAACTCGAAGAGTTTGAAGAGCAAACTTGCAAGTTGCAACAGCTGTGTGTGTGGTTCAATGCACAAACAAACAATGCGAAAGCTTAATAAAAAAAAGCTTTGAAAAAAAAATACTCAATTCACCATTCACAATCAACATCCGAGCGTTTTTTTTTTTCTTGTGGAGAAACAAAAAATTTAAGTTTAAGAGTTTGCATCAAACAGCTGCTTCGGGTTTTCCCAATCAGCGCCACATCTTTTCGTACTAGGCACAACTAGATACAAAATTAAAACAAATACACACACACACACACAAAGCTTAGTTTAGTTTTCATGTACATTTGTATTGTATTACAGTAATTTTTATTTTTATTTTTTTTTTAATTTTTTTTCGCCACTTTGCCGCAAAGTGCAAAACTTGTTTTATGCGCATTTTGCGCACTCAGCGTAAAAAAAGCGCACAAATAGAAATAAACAACACAAAATTGTAGAGAAATATTATGCAGAGCCAAGAGATATAGTATATAAACATATGTATGTAAATCTGTATATAGATAAAGATACATTTGTACTTAAGAGCACGCTAGAAGAGAATAAAAAATCGTAGGTTTATAGAAATGGAATAACATTTTTCTCGATGTTTTAATGATAACTCATCACTTTTAATCACATAGTGTTTATGCCATCTTCTGTTAGGGTATAAAAAAATAAGGCATAGTTAATTTCAGACCTACCACAAGAAGTTGAACGCTGATGATGCCCGACTCAAGAAATTGTGCAAAAAGCAGTCGCAACTACAACGAAAAAGCAAGTGGCAACGTCAGACGCAACCGACTGCGGAATACTCGATATCTGTTCGAAAATGGGAAACAACAGGTCTGATTGCCAAGGGATACGTATGCACTGCCTTCAAAGATTGTCTGTTGTAGAGCCTTAGGGTATGTCACTAGTTGTATTGCCAACAAATTTGGTGACTCGAGTTTTCGGTTTTTAACTGGGCGGTAGAGCAGCTGGGGCGTCTAAGGCGGTATGGGTGAACGTGGCATTCAAAGTTTTGATGCAGTTTTGTGGGGACGCCAGTAGCTATCACCTTACAAAATTTGGTAGCTCTAACTGTAAGGATGTGGGAAATATGTGGATTTATCGATTTTGAGTTATCGAGTTTGTCGATTTTGAGTTATCGAACTTATAGATGTTCGGTTATCGGATTAATCGATTTTGAGTAATCGAATTTATTGAATTTTCAGCCTCCCAGTAGGAGTAGAAACCCCAATTTCGCATTTATCTGCCCTGGCAATAAATAATACATTTGCCAACTTTCAAACCTCTTGTTGAAGTTTCGTTCATATAAACGGACGAACATTGCACAAGCCCAATATACCATTTACCTTCGATATCGAAGGTATAAGAACCAATAACCACACAATCGAACAGTGTTAAATTATGATAATGAACAATGAGAAGAACAGCAATAAATACTACTTACTATAAATCGCACCAAAGTACAACAACAAGCACAGATAGGAAGAGGGAGAAAAATACAGGGAATCAGAAGGGCAAACAATGAAACATTTGAACTTTTGTTTGTTGAATTCGAAATAAAAGGCATTTAACAAAATACGCAGAAACCATTTAAGAATTTAAAGAGCAACAAAAATTGCAATGAGTCATTTTGAGTTTCCAGACAGCTGATAAGAAAAAGAACAAGAAACAGCAATGTGAAAGAGGGCAAAAAAAAGCAATTAGTCAACTTTGTTTTTTTGTTTTTGGTTTTGCTTAAATTAAAGAAACCTTTTTGCATTCCATTTTTTGTTGTTGTTTAACTGTCAGCTTGGCTTGGCTTATGGCTAATGAAAAATATTTTTCAACAAATTTTGGGGGTTTGTTATTGTTTTGTACATCATAATTTTTAAAGAGCTTTAGCTTTGTTCTACAGAAATTTAATTAGTCAAGAAAAAATATAATTGCAACATTTGTTTGGGTGCTCTAAAAACCAGTTTAGTATGGGATTCATTTTACTCTTTTCTTATGAACATAATATTATTAGCTCAGCAAATGTTTGTCTTAGAATTTCTTACATAAAATTAAGTTCATTTATGACTCTTGATACTTGAACAGCAATGAATCATTTTATTGAAGGCATTAAAGGGCTATGCAATAAATTAAACTATTTCGGCTATGTCTCACCATATTATGAATATGAAACAATGTTGAAAGTCCCCTTTAAATGGTTTACAATCTGGGTTTGGATATTATGTGTTTGACTTTATAGCAAAGCTTTATTACTGGTATATGATTTTTCACTTGGATTTAAATCCATTCATTAATCAAAAACTCAAACCCTATTATTGACACTCGATGATGACCTGCATACTTATCTAACAATTGTTGTTCGTTACTTGAACAATTTACTTAAAAACGAACAACAATTTATTTAAGTACTACTTAGGTTTAAATGCCGCACAAAAACCAGTTAAGGTCATACAGAAGAGAAGAAAAATAAAAAATAAATAAATAACAAAACGCAACTTATTGTATTCGAAAATTGAAGAGCATTTAACAAGCGTTGCGCATTGATTGAAGGTTGTTTAAATATGTACACGTGTTCCATTGGCTTTAAAGCCTTAAGCCGAAGTCGAACAACTTACTGCGAAGTTAAGTTGACAAAACTAAAAGTTGTTACTTTAATAGATTTTTAAGTTTAAATGGATATACTGATACACTGAACCGACTCTTGATCGTTGTGGACTGCGACAAGCTTCAAGTTTAACTATTTGTTGTAAGCAAAACCAAACACACGAAAGAAAAAAAATTAGCAGACGTTGCAGTTGTTGTTTTTTCATATTGCAAATGCAAATATTTGTGAGCGATAAGTGGATGTCAAGGGGCGTCTCATTTTATATATACATATACATATACATATTTATTCTGTTTGGATTGTTAGGCATAATTCACGGAAATCCATTTTTAAACGCAATTCGCAATGCAATTGCCCGGAAGATAGGTCCCGGGCGTAACGCCCTTTCCAGCGGTCATTTAAGCATAAAAAAAAAAAACAAAATAAAGGCGTTGCCGTCACGTGTTCATAAATCATTTATAACTTAATTGGCATATAAATAAAGGGCTTATCAGAAAAAATATGTGTATCACTAAAGGAAGCTATTGATGAACGAATAATACAAAAGTTTCCTTCAAAAGAAGAAAAGTTTCTTAAGCAAAAAAACATATATTTCAGAAAAAATAATCAGAAAGTTTTTATGACGATTTAAGGAAGTATTTTCTAGCTTTTCACATAAAAATAATCTGAAAGTATATAATACTTTTTATGCATCTTTACATCTTCACGCTTTTAGACAAAGACAAAACTCCACTTATTGAAAAGAGGGGGAAAGTAAACGTCTTTTGTTCTGAGTTTGCCCAGACAGACAACAAAAGCTGATTCAAACAAAAAGAGACCTCCAAAGATGAAGCTGAAAACAACTGCTGCTTGCCGGGTTGATTGGCTTTCGTCTCACACTGATGCTGACTGACTCTGTCTCTGCGGGTTTCGATGAATGTGGCCCTCAAAAATCGAAAGAAAGAAAGAAAGATGGCAACTTTGCAAAGTTGAAGTTCAATAACATGCGGAAAACCTCCACGGTTGAGCAAATGAATCATTAGTCAGTCGTCTGCCTCAATTCACAAGAAAGTGTCACAAACCACATTGTTGTAAGTTTTAGCAACAACAAAACGACTATCAAGCTGCAACAACTGCAGCGAGGAGAGGGTAGTAGTACATAGTGCTGGGGTAATTGTATTGCAGGGCTAAAAATATCAACGAGTTTCAGTTTCAACCGCAGTCAAGTGCCTTACAAGGAGACAACAAACAACGTTGTCGTCGTCGTCGTCGTCGTCGTCGTCTTTGGAACCCTGAAATAAAGCTTTGAAAAATATTACGATCCCCAAAGTGTGATACACAAATGTGTCATAAGTATGTAAATACATACATATATGTACATCTACACACTGGCATATATCAAATTTATGTTATGGTTTGTGTAATTGCTATGCAAATCAACTGAAATAACGACTAACTTTGGCATATTATTCATATTGCGGCATATACCCTGTACTGAAGATGATGTTAGGTCTGATGGGTAGCTTAGGAACGGAAGTACTAAGGATCTGGTTAAGATAAGTAGAAAAAGTGTGATTATTAATAAATAATCGCTTAATGTGAATTTACTTGAAGATTTTACCTAACAAAATATTCCGTTAATGGAATTGTTTGTTTAAAATCCCTAGAAATTGCTTGGTTAATAAGTAAAACAAAGCTGTTCAAAGTACATCAACTCTATATATAAGGTTTTATGTTTTGGCTTTTATAAATAAACCTTATTATGACTGTACTGCAAATCTTAGGAAACTTTCTGATTTTAATGATGGTATCAAATATTTAAAAACGAAATGACTTTTTATGAAACAAACTGTAATAAGTATGGCTTAGATTTAATTGAAAGGTTTTTTTTAAGTTGAGAATCGATCCATTACATTAATGAACTCGACTTTTAAAATACTCTTAGCGACTAGAACAATCTGTGCTTGCAATTACAAACACAAAAAGATTTATATATCGCTGAGCGATTTGAGCATCCCACGGACTTTTGGCCCTCTGAAAGTTGGGTGTATTTTTCCTTCCTTATAGTATAATCTCGCTTGTAGCACGTAACTGACGTGCATTAAAATGGAAATGGAACAGTACGTGCAAGGCAATCTTGCAAATATAAACAAACACACAGAGAGCATCGTACATATGTATGTATATAAATTCGAAAAGAAGCAAAAACTAACAGAGTCAATTACAATTCAAGGCCTACGCGCGCGGTCCGAGATAAACAAAGTCTCGAAAATACCGGAAATATTATAAGGATACGAACGCAAACAAACACACACAAAAATCGCAAATAAAAACAGATTGATTAGAATAAACAAAGCTTCAACCACAAATTTGCCATTTATTTAGTTTGTAGAACTGTTTGGCAAATACTTGAATATTTCGCCAGAAATTTGCTGACCCACTCAACTTTCAGTGTAAGATTTCAATTTTTATCAGGGACAGCCATTTTTCTTTTAGACTTTTTTAAAATGCAGCGTTGCCATTTTGCACATCAACAAAGTTGGTCTTAGAAAGAGCGGCAATAACTTTTTTTTTCCTTGTAAGATAAACAAGTATTTAAGTTTTAGTCTGCTTTTAAGCTTTATTTGTATTTGGCAAGACTATTTGCATGTGCTTGATTATAGTATAGAAAAGAGGAGGAAGCCAATTAGACTGCACTAAACTGTCTAAAAGAGAATCCCACGCGTCTGTTGGCCATGTCGGGCACATCAATATCAGGGAGAAAAGGGTGGGGCGAAAGAGAGGTGGAGTCGGGCAATGTTGGCCAGTTTTTGGCGCAGAGGCGTGCGTTGTCATTGCCGACATCGTTGAAGGCCCTGTGTCAGTGCTTTTGTCGCACAAAATAAATTAAACATGGCACTAACTGAAGGATGAGAAGAGAAGGATAGTGTTGCATGTGGCAGGGGTTAGAAGCAGAGAAGTCAACTGCTGCTGCTGCTGCTGCTGCTTTTGTTGGGTTTTGTGGACTGTGGCTGGTGGCTGGTCGGCTGACTACACTGGACTTGTGACTCAATGAATATTTTAATAATGCGCCGACGCCTGCAAAATTGCTATAAGAGCCTTGAGCTCTTTTTGTTGTCGGCTCGATTTCAAAAAGCATGAGAAATGGCCTGTTGGTTGGGGGGCGGGTGGTGGTCATTTTGTGGGGTAAGTATAGAAATGCATGCGAACTTTTTGAACTGCGTGGGCCATGCAACATTTTCAAACGAGGCAAAAGTTGGCTTATGGTTATGAAATTAAAAAATATTAGTATTTCCTTGCATTAAACTTGATAAACTATCTACAAGTTGAGAAATATTTCTGGGTCAACTTAATAAATACAAAAAAACTAACCTCTCGCATATTAAGGAATTAATTTTTCATGGTTTTACATTTTCGTTATTGAATGGTCTTAAATTGAAGAAATTTTATTTGGTGAGCAGTTTTTTTTCTAACGCTCTATTTGTACTCCCAACCTACTTCTCCGAGTATGACGTTGCCATCCACTCTTAGGTCTAACGCAAACAAAACACAAAACTAAAAGAGCGAATACACTATCTAGTAGATATTGATGTATGTTTGTATGGATTTTTTTTTTTATCGACGCAACGAAATAAATCTGTATGGCGTAGGCGCCAGCATTCGATCCTGTTGCTGGCTGATTGCCAGCTCCATGGGGAACCCGTTTTTTTTTTTTATGGCACACATAAGCACACTCACACACCGACACTGATTGACATTCCAAAGCTTAATTTTAATTGGAATTAGGCATTAGCTTTCCAGCTGTGGAACGGCGACTGCCACCCACTGCATACTCATACATACATATGTACATTCAATTGTAATTTGGGCTGCCAGATCGCTAGCTTAACTGCACATACTTATGTATTTCCGTAATTATTGAGCACTTTTTGCCATTTCATTATTTATAGAATACATACATACAATAAAATCTCAATTTCAAGGCAAGCGTGCACTCGAAAAAAAATCAAAATCAAAAGCAATGAGAAAACGAATGAAATGAAATGAAATGAATAAAACAAACGGCGATTGCAACAGTGACACCTTGTTTCTGTGCATTTTGCCTCAATTCCAAAGTCGACAACATCAACAACAACAGCAGCAGCGAAAAAATAAAACTGCGCAATTAATTGCCAATCACACACAGAGAGGGAGAGAGCGAAAGAGTGTGAGGTGAAGAAAGAGTGCCAGAGGGAGAGGTGAGTTAGAACGGTAGATAGGGAGGGGAAGGTAAAGAGTTTTGTTTGTTTTTGCTAAATTCTACTTGTAATGCGATTCACATTTGCCAAATGTTAATGAAGCGTTTGCTCCAATGTTCGCATTATTCACATAATTGAAAATTTCTACGTTGTTTGTGTGCGTTTGTGTGTATGTAGACAGGTAAGTGAATTGTTAGGCAGACTGGATAGATTCTGATAATAAAAAGAGCCTGACAAATGCGGAAAAAGCTTCAACTATGTACACAGACTATAAATGTTTTTCACTATACATATGCATGTATGTGTAAAAATAGCTAAGAATTGGGCACACAAATAGACTTTACACACAGCCATACATAAATACATACATATTTAAAGCATATATATGTGAAACACAAACATAACTAAGTATGTGTAGATACTTAAGCATATATGTATATATTTGTAGCTCGTAGAGATGAAACAGACAAAAACTATGATATTGTTATCGCAAGGTATTAAATTTGATCGACGTTTTACAATGTAAAAAAACTTAAATAACTTTAAACGAAAAACTGATGATTTGAATTGCTTTCTATTGAAACTATTTCGTGACACGAAAGAAAGCTTTAGCCCATCTCTAGTGGAAAGACAAAGTATTTAATTGCCATTACGCGTCGCGTTTTCGTTTATTGTTTTCATTATGTTTTTTTTCCCCCACTTTCTGTATGTGTTTTTTTTTTGGTTTCCTTTTGCTTGGTTGTTTGTTGTTATGGTTTTGTGTTTTCGGTGAATCGCAGCAGAAAGAAAGAAAACCTAAAAAGGGCCCACACAGCTGACAGCTTTTGGTGAAAGTCTGCCCCCTCATTAAACCCCGCCTGACCCCCTCTCAACGATCACTATGAGTTAAGAGCCAAACGAGGCTGGGACGTGCTTATGTTGTTTCATAATCGAAACAAAATTTACATATCTATCATTTTGACCACAAGACGTGCAGCTGATTATCGTGCCAACATATACATACAAACATAATAGTAGATGGTAAATATACATCTTTGTATATAATTATTGGCGGTTTAAAAGTATACGTAAGAGACCATAATGATTATCTAAAAGTTTTGTGTTTAAGTAACATATGTAATTGTTTATCTTCTCGTGGGAAATATCTGATGAATATGTGTTATACATGATCTTCAGGGCAAATAAAGTGATAAAGTATATTAAACTAGCAAAAGAAAAATAATACTAAATTGTTTTTTCATGCACAACTATAATTTCAAAAAGGCTTTGCACAATTATATTCTTTAAACGCTTTTGATCTCGTGAGATAAGAAACATGCTTTTCGTATATACACTTTTCTACGCCACTGTGAACTAAAACTACAGTAATTTGTCAGCTGGTCCGAGTGGTAGACTTTGCCGCCAGAAAACTTGTGGTGGGCAGAGTTTGGCGTTACATTTGCTCTTGTGGCGGTTATTGTGGTCGGTCGCTGGCAGATGACGCACCTGAGAAAGTAGACCAGTTGCCAACTGAAGAATGGCAACGGAGGTCAATGCAAGAGATAGAGATATGCTAACATACCGAGTGTTTGACAGACAGACAGACAGACAGACAGGCAGTCTGTTGTCAGTCATTATCTGGCGTTAGTGCAAGCTTTTCTGAATAAAAGTACCTTTCTTATCTAATCAACAAGTTCTCTTTGGCTGCCCAACAGATGGCGCGACTGCTGCGCGATTGAGGTGCAACAATTTGTCTGCAATTGCCACAGAAGACAAGAAAAACAGCAACAACGGCAACGAAAGCAACTGGCCCAAAAATACTTTAGTCTGTGGCAGCGCAAAAGAAAAAATAAGTTGTTTGACAGGTTTTACGCCTTTATAGCCAGGCCGACGGGGCCGGCCGGTATGTCATCCAGTTCCTGTTGAAGAGAAGGGTAGATGGGTTGGGTTGGTTGTGGAGGGGCTGAGTGGTGGCAGGAAACATTGTAGCATTGAACATGCACAACAATTTTGTATTGGACTTTGAGTGCCTTTTGTTTGACTTCGCTGTGTACACAGTACAAAAAATAAAGTGACTAGAATAAATTAATTTTTTATAATCAATATACGCAGCAGTAGGAATTGTAGTAGATAAATAAACATTTTTCTATAAAATCGACAAATTTTTTTTCTCTGCTTGTTGTCCACTTTTTACATGAATTTAATTGCTTCTTCTTTTTTTTGCTGTGTAGTGCAGTTTAAGTGAAGTTTGTTGGTTGTGTCTCTTGTTGTCTGCTGCTGCTGCTGCTTCTGGCTGTTGTCATGCCAAAAGGGCCTGGCTAAGGCATTTATGCGGCTTTCCATTTACATAGTCGTAATACTTATTTATTTTGCCCGATGTTTCTTCTTACTGCTGCAGCTTTCAACTGGCGAATGAGTCATGCAATTGCTGTGCAGCAAGCAGGGGAGCATTGGCCCAATGCTGCATTCAATAAAATTAACATATGCTTTTGTTGCATGCAAACATAAAAAACAAGAGTCAAGAGAGTGCCAGAAAACATTGTCCGCATGCAAAATGCAACGAAACCAAACAACAACAACAAAACTAAGGTAATTTATGTTATCGTTGATCGATAGGCAATGAGAGAGCGCCCGCATGTTGACCAATTGAATTCAACGTTTGACAAGCTGGAAACGTTCACAGTGAGAGAATCTAGGGCGCAATCTTTGTGTGTAAATGTGTGTGTGTGTGTGTGTGTGTGTGTGTTTGGATTGTGCATCACAGCTGTGGCCCTGTGGCGGAAGCATGCAGATTGAAAGTAATCACATAAATGTAATGAGGTGGAGAAAGAGTGGGAGGTGTGCTGGAGCTGGGGCGTGAGAGCGGAAGTGCGTAAATCAAGTGGAAAAACAAACGAAATGCAAAACAGGCACACACACACACAGAGAGAGAGAGAGAAACACCATACGGTGGAAACTCCACAGGCAGGCAGGCAGTGAAGGAGAGATGACCTCAATTTACATTTAATCGCGCAAAGTGCTCGAGCTGAAAGCATAAATCGCAGCCAATTTGGCAATTATTTGCCGTTTAGTGCCAAGGACACAAAAAAAAAAACTAGCAACAACAACAACAACAACAAAGAAAAAACAAATGTCTCGCTGCTGAAAACTTTGCATGCGCTGTCCAAAAATAAAAGCAACGACAAAACAATTTCATTTCGATTTCGAAGCCCAAAGTGACTGCCAATTGAAAGTTTGTCTGCGATTTGCATTTCCAAATTGGTGCCTTAACACACACACACAAACTGGGAGAAATGAAATTGCTTTCGCTTTCGCTGAGCACCGCCTGCACCCCCCGCACGCTTTACTCTTGTTTTCCCCACATTCACCCACTACCTCAACTGTCAATCGGCGATGATGTTTTCGGGGTCGATCAATGCATACGAACTCAAATTATCGGTCAATCGCTTGTGCTCGAAGATTGCCGCTTATCTTTGGAAAGAAACGAGCGTTAATTTGCATCGATGCATCGTTGCAACTTGCAAGTGATATTGGCGAGTGGCGAGGATTGAGCAAATTACATTTACTATGATTGCCTCAAAGAGTAACGAACCTTTGTCGCAAGTAACGAATGGCAAGTAGTACTTACAGCCTCCCACTCCTCACTGAACAACAAACAAGCAGCGAATAGATCGATCGAGTGTAACGAAAAGTAAAACCAAATGAAAAGTGAGCCTAAATAAGCCAGGTAGTTAGGTAGTTGGTAGTTGCAATACTTACAGTACACCCGAACAGCGTGTGCAGACAAACGAACCGATTGTCATGTTAACGTAGGTGGGCCCCTTCTGGTTGCAATCGAAGCATTGACGGTTGCCTGCCCCGCTGTTCACCAGCTCACGCAGTGCTAAAAGGTATTTGTCATCCTGTTTTTTGCGTACGGCCATAATGGTGTTGTAGCTGTTGGTGTTGTTGTTTTTTCGATTGTTGTTTTTTTCGTTGTTGTCGTAGTTTGCTTTGTTTCCTGCTTCCGGCTGCGTGTTTGAGCTGCTCTCGTTCCTGCTCCCGCCGTTATTACAGTCCTCCAGCCACTCGGTGTCCGAGCCGTCGCGCGATTGCGTTTGATAGATGTCAGCGGCGTGAGGGGCACTGCTGCTGCTATAGACGTATGCGAACTGAATTTTGCCTGATTTAACTAACTAACACGTTCAAAACCGAATTATAAACAGAGTTATGCGTGTTTTTTCCTTCTCTTTTATTTTACGCAACGTTTGACCTTTCTGCAGCTGACGGAATTACATACAACAAACAAAAAATTACTTCAAAACAAACGCTGCCGCTATTTATATGTATGTATGTGCGTGCTTGAGTGTGTGTGTGTGTGTAACAATTTAGACAGCAGACATATGTATGTATTTTGCTTGATTATTATTGTTTACGTTTTTCTTTTAACACTGCACTATTTTCTTCATACAACTAGCGAACGACTGGTTTTCGTTTTCGTTTTCCTTTTATACATTAATTAAATTTTATTTACACACTTTCTGCTTGTACTGCGCTCAATTTAACACACAATCACTGAATTACAAAAACACACAATGCGCCTTGTCTTCGTCTCGCTGTTGTTGCTGTTATTAACAGAATTAAGCACACAACAAAATTCTCTTTTAATAACAAACTGAAAATTTCAGACGACCGTCCGACAACAACCGCACGTCGCTAACTTTAAAATGGAACTGACTTGAGTGGTGTGACCGCATGTGCCTAGTAAGCAAATGCTGCGCTAGGGTGACCAGGCGTTGAACTTAATTCGAGTGGGCAGCCCCAATATTTAGACTTTCAAATTGTGTTAAAGGAAACATTTTTTGTTTGTTTATTTTTGTTAAACTACAGGTACTTTTGCTAATCCTCCAATGGCTTACGCACATTGCCTTTGTTAGCAAATTTGCGTTTCTTGAATGTGGTGGATGCACTGCTGCTGCCAGCCGTCTCCTCCAAGCCTGTCATTAGTATTTTCTCCTTAAAACGTTTAACAGGTGGTTGGGATTCGTAAACCGATGTAACGACAGGCGCTACATCATAACAATCAGTGTTGGGCAGTTCCCAATCAATAGGTGCTGGTGGTGGTCTACAAAAAAAATATATTACGAAATATTAATAAATGAGAATCAGATATAAACTCATGACAGTACTTAGTTTCCACCACTTGCCACGAGCCAATCTCCTGTGTGGCTGCTTCCTCTTCCGTTTTGAATCCCTGTCTCTTTTCCTCTTTTTGCTTCTTCTCCTTGGCATTCTCGGGCTTGCGATAAATGCGCGCATGTTTTTCTCGATTGAATCGTGCCACTTCCTCATCCGCATTGGCCACGAAACGCTTCGCCTCCTCTGCCTGCGTTATCTCTTGCTGATTGATGGCCAACTGATTGATACGCTCGTATTCATCGTAAGAGAGGAAGCCTTCCTTAGGTGGCTTCCACACTGATTCATTCGTTTTCACATTCCAGTAGTATGTATGACCTTCATCTGATTTGCCCTCAACCCATAGTGATGCATCCGGCACTAGTTCAGTAGCCACCTTATCCACATTGACTCGCCTGCCATCTTCCTCCTCTTCATCGGAGTCTCCTACTAGGCGCATGGGATCTATTTGTCGTTGTCTTCCAAGTCTGTCTCCCGGTCTGCCACCGCTGGTGGATGCACCGGTTGTTGCGCTCAGTACTGTGTTAATAGAACGGGCTGTCATATCACCGTGATAGCCATGGATATCCTGCGCATATGATTTCATTGCAGCTGTCTCCATTTTCCGTATCTCATTGTCCATCTTTTGCTTCTCCCGCTCAGCCTTTTCGCTGTTGCGACTGATCTCCGTTATGCGTTTGGAGACATTAAGCTTGTGCTTTTTGCCACTCTCGTGAAATGCAATGCTCTAAAAATATGCGAAACTATTAACAATTCAAGGATCTTTTGATTTTACTTTGTTAACTCACAGCTTTGTTGTCACTAAGCCAGCACTTGCAGAAATCACAATATTTGCGTTCATTTGACTTCCAGAACTCCGTCCTGCAAAATAGAATGTTAAATAGATTTAATATTTAATATTTTAATTTTATTATTGACTCACATTATTGAAAATTTGTTTGTTCCTGTTTTTTCTCAGTTTGTTTTGCTAGCACTAGCAGTGCTGTAAAACGCAAACACTCCTTCCTGTAGCTTGAGAATTTAAGTGCTTGACAATTGTTTTACTCATTTTGGTCGTGTTGTGTGAGACCGCGAAATAGGTATTAAATTAAATTTTGCCGCTTCCTAACTTAAACCAAGCTTTTTACAACACCATTTGTTAAAATATATCACATTCATGTTAAGAGATACTCGAGACACAAATAAAATCTTAAATTTGATATTCCAGTTTTTTCTCCAAAAAGTATCGGGCTTGCCACTGGACTTGCCATCTCTGTTAGATCGATACTTTTTGGCAAAAGGTGAAAAAGACTAGACAGCGCTAGAAACAAATATATTTTGTTTACGCTCGCTGTCCGCTCAGAGACGTCCCGAACCCAGCTATGGCACAGGCCCGAGTAGCAACAACACCGAGTCTGCAAGACACAACGACGGCCAAGACAACAAGTGAGAGAATTGGGCAATTTGCTACCGACCTGTGGTGCAAAGACCAAAACGACGGTTTCGCAAGCCTGATTAAAAACAGCTGATTAATATTAGTTAATCAAAAACCTGTTTGATTCATAAACTATTGTGATTTTTGATACCGAGTGTTGTTAGCTCATGCGAAACTTTCGATTGACTTTACAGATGGTGTATCCAGTATGGCAATGTTGGGTGAAAACAGCTGGGACGAATTTTCCATAGAGGTGCCCTGGGGTACAGTGGAAGGTGAGTAATGGTCAAAGTCGTTGGAATAGTCCCAAAGAATTTTATTACACACAAAGCTGAGTCATCATTATTCAGCTTATCGCACTTGCACGCTTTCAATGCCTGTGATTATATTGTGCGGTGTTCGAATGGCGCAACGCTACTATAAAACAAAAGCAATATAAACAATAGTAAATTGATAGTGCGAACATTTGAACATGCGAAAAATCGAAATGACTCTAACTCTTTACAGGTAAATGGTGGGGCTCGCGGAACCGTCAGCCAATTTTGGCTCTGCATGGCTGGCAGGACAATTGTGGATCGTTTGACAGGCTGTGCCCTTTGCTGCCGGCAGACTGTTCTGTGCTGGCCATAGATCTGCCAGGTCATGGAAATTCATCGCACTACCCGCAGGGCATGCATTACTTTATATTCTGGGATGGCATCAGCTTGATACGACGCATTGTGCGGAAGTTCAATTGGAAGAACGTTGTGCTCATGGGTCACTCTTTGGGTGGAGCCCTAACATTCATGTATGCCGCTAGTTTTCCTAGTGAAGTGTCCAAGCTAATCAATATTGACATAGCGGGACCGACTGTGCGAGGCGTCAAGCGGATGGCAGAGGGCACTGGCAAGGCGTTAGATAAGTTTTTGGACTATGAAACGCTGCCGGAGACTAAACAGCCGTGCTACTCGTACGAGGAAATGATCAAGCTGGTACTGGATGCATACGATGGCTCTGTGGATGAGGATTCTGTAAAGATTCTTATGAAGCGCGGCATGAGACCGAATCAAAGTGGATATCTCTTTGCACGCGATCTGCGGCTCAAGGTGAGCCTATTAGGTCTCTTTACGGCCGAACAAACTCTGGCGTATGCGCGTCAAATACGCTGTAAAGTGCTCAACATTCGTGGTGTTCCCGGCATGAAATTCGAATCGGGCGACTTTTATTCAGAGGTTATTGCTACGCTCAAGGAAAACGCCGAGCATGTGACTTATGTGGAGGTACCGGGCACGCATCATCTGCATCTGGTCACACCAGAGCGTGTGGTGCCGCATGTTTCACAATTTCTGTTAAATAAGTAGATAAGATAAACTAAATCCAAACGATGTTGTTACGTTATAATGTTAAACTTTCGTCACTTAATTCTAGTAGGAGTCTCAAATACTGTATAAAACATAAATTATACTTTTGTGCATTGACCAGTATTACAAAACTCATCGTTTTTCTTGGGTTCACTTTCAAAATGAGCATTTTTTTTTTTGAGCTGTTTACCGTTGTTGCTTAGCAACATTTTGTTTTGGCGTCATTCGATGCAAATGTTTATTTGTATAGCGTTGCGGCTGAAATGGATTTGATACAGGAGATTAATGAAAAATATCAAGCTCTCGAGGCGGAACTTGACAAGAAACTGGAAAAAGTGTAAGTTAAGTGGATTTGTTTTTGTTACGGTTTCAAGTGAAGAGCGAAATTAAACTATTGTTGCTATTTGTATGACGCTGTTTGTGTTGAAGTTATCAAACAAAATATGTAGCATACCTTTGGGCATAACATAAAGTACTTGTTGTATTTGTAGACAAGCTGAAGAACTAAAATTAGAGCATCAAAATGAAAAACTGGCAGAGAAATCAGCAGCAACTCCATCTCCAAAAGTATTATCCTACGAGCAGGCACTGCAAAGAAATGCAAATACCTTAAAAGTAAGTCGGCATTCTATAGCCAAACATATAGTATGTAATTTGTTTTCTCTCCTTAACAGTCTCTAGAAATAGCCAAGGCACGTCTACGTTCCCGCACCACATTCTCTCCTGTAGAAAAGATCCTTCAGCGTGCTTTAGAGAACTATAAGAAGGAATTGGAGATTCTAAATAAAAAGCAATCCAAACATAAACAGAACTTCAATGGACAAGTGCAGGCGGAAGATGAGGACGATGAGAAGGAAGAGAATCATCTATACGATCTTATAATGCAAAATGTTTTGGAGGCCAGCGAAAGTCGTCGAAATTGAGAATTGCTGTTCACATTATTTTCGTGGAATTTAACGCTATTGTTTACTATTAAACGTGGGTGTCTGTCATCACAAGTGCCACTGAAAAAAATTCAATTACTCAAGCTGAATAAATAGAAGACAAAATGTACATACACATGACCAAACGAGAGTTTGTGTGCTTTTTCCCCACAGTGCACATAAACGAGAACCCAAAATGAATAAACACAATCCAAAGACAACAACCCAACTCAAGATCATACCAAATCAAAAAAACCTGCCAATCCTGTCACCACATTAAAAGATACACCAACTAATTTATCTAAGTGTTTGAACATGTTCGGCGATATTTCAAAGCAAGGAGCCCTAACATTGCGACAAGGCCAACAAATGTAATAGAAAATAAATCAAATACCATTAACAAAATGGTTCTCGTCTTAATTAGTTTGGCGATTCTGAGGAACTACTCTGCAAAACCTGATTAGATTAAGATCGATGACCAGCTATCACTCTATATAGTAATAAATCAATTAATGGCACTAAAAGAAAACTTATGTATGAGTTTTTCCCAAAATACACACACAATGAAAACATATGACATGAACTACGTTGATAAAGCGACTGCTTGTAGGGCAAGGGAATGAGGGTTGGGTTATTGAGTTTTGCTTCTGCTGCCTCATTCTGGTATCGCGAACGTGTCGTAGAAGAGTACCTTGGCGTACACAGCGACATTGTATGTGTGTCGAGCAAATAGCAAACAACATTTTTAAGTTAAAGTTGTCATTTGTGTTATGGAGCAGATCACACACACAAACGCATACAGAGAAAAACTACCTGTATATATAGACTACCTGCTGCTGATAAGAACGCGCACAGTGTGTTCGCTGCTGCTACTCTCAAATCTATTGAGACAATTTGTAATGCATACAAAACAATTCAAAGGTGTTCGCTTAACGACATTTTCATTTTCAATTTTCTTTTTGTTAGCATGTCAGCAAAAAGCATCAGTTTAATGGCCAATACTATGACAGTAGTAAAGGCATACATGCCTGACTACACTGCGAGAAAATTATCTGAGATAAAAGTTAATTAAACAATTATACATCGAATACAAGTTTGTTAAAACAATTCGATCCTAAAAATAAGATTTGTGTTGTTTGAAACCGATTTTAGCTTGTTGTATATTGTCACAAACGAAAGGAATTCAGTTATTTCTTCATGTGTAGTGAAAAAAACATCACCCACTTGGTGCCCCACATTTATGCGTTCAATATTTCATATTTATTTGTTTTCTGTTGTTGCTTCGAACACACACGCATAGCTCCTCCTTCTTCCATCTGTACACCTGTATGTGTGTTTCTTTTTGTTTTCTTGCAATTCATATCAGTTAGAGGAGCTCGCGCTCGTTTCTCAACGATCGATCGACGACTTCGTGGCGCTGACGTTTTAAATTCATCGACACATCCAACGTTTCAGTAACGTTCCGAAACGCGACAAGTGCATAGTGAAACGCTCCGTGGAGCGATCGTTGATTTTAAGATCGATTCTTAATACCGAACTTTAACCAAATTTTTTAATTTTAATTGGGGGCAGCGAATTACTTGGGCCAAGTGAATGTAAACTGTTAGAGTGCATATTGCAATATACGAAAAAAGTTTGTTCGTTTGGCTTAAGTTATTTTCATGCCCGTTAGAACGCCACGTGGGTAATGCGGCCAGTTGGCGCAACTAATGCGATTACCGTAAGGCTTCTTTCTCTACAGCTTAAAAGTAACTGTGAATTTTGTCAACGTCATCAATCGGTTTGATGATCGTTAGAGCAGAATGGAAAAGGAACAGAGAGATAGAGAGAGAGTTGTTCAATAAGAGATAAGAAACTCTCCCCATTCTCAAGCTGGTTAGCTGTAATCAATCATAAATTGCAAACACAATAAGAAAGAACAAGAAAAATTGTTGGTTTTGGATTGATAATGACACCGATATCAGCGATGTGCAGGCAACTTGCTCATAATCTTAAACGTTAAACTGATTGTTTGGGCTACCGTATAAAGCTTACTATAGAATCAAAGGCTACATATACGTATATAACCATAGCTATAAGAATATCAGCTTTCGATTTACCAATGTTTTTATAACAGGAGGTACTTTTATTGACCACAAATAGCTTTTATTATTATATTGCTGTGTACTATTTTACAGCCCTAACATCAACAAACAGCCTCCCCTCCATTTATTACACGAGTGATAAATTTGGTTTGATTTTTTTTGTAGACGTGTCGTAGCAAAACTTAAACTCATTCGACATGGTTGAGAGTGTGGGTAATTTGGGGAGTACAACGATTGACGATAAGCGACCGGTTTTGGGGTTGTCCAGTTAAAAGTAACGCTCTCTGACCGATCGACGTGGCTACAGATACCTACTTATACATACATACATGAAAATATAGATATTTTCGAATGGGTGTCGTCTTCTAGACTGAAATTGAAATTGAAACTGATTAATGTGAAACGTTTACAGAGAACCTTGCTGGAAGTTATCAGTTAGTAAGTGACAACCGGAAATTAAAGTTGAAAGCGACACGATTTCTTCATTAGCTGTGTTTATTTCCACATAGAACTTGTATGCGGCTCTTTGAGGTTATTTTATAGTTATTTTGGTTGTTAGAGAAAGGTCGACAAGGTCGCAGGAACAATCGGTAGGGTTCAATAAACCAAGCCGAAAGCTTTATGACTTTCATTTGTTTATTAATAGATTAACATGTTCATAATTAACCAATCAGTCTTTGATTTTTGGTAGCAGGCAGAGTCGAGTACATCACAATAAATTGGTAAAAGAGTAGAGACGGGTGGACGTTTCTCTAAGGAAAACAAAACCCCTTGAAGTGCTTCAAAGTGTACCCAACCTGTAGTTGTTGAAACACAATTACAAGCTGCTATAATAAATCAAAAGTGATTAAGAGGCAATGAGACAGACTTGGATATACCCTGCTTAGAGTAAATACTTTTTGAATTGGGGTAACCTTTATAAAAAAAACCACAATACTCCCCGACTTTTCCTCGTTTTGGTTATGACATGAATTTTGTAGGTTTCAACATACCTTTTTCTACCTACTTAATGCAAAACATACTATACCCACCAAAATGATTTTTATATTGGGTATTAAAACGTGTAGGTAAACGTTGATCAGGTGCAAGCGACAGACGAGGACATGGAATTCGCACAACAAGCTTATTGGTTGTACCAACCAAATCTGGGGTGCTGGCGCTTACTACACGATGTCATTCGGTAGACATTGGAGGGTGCAGTCAGAATTTTGGCTCCACGACTCGACGGGTGTGCCAAGAAACGTCAAAAGAAATGAATTTTCTGTCCAAAAAAGCGTAAGAAGGCCCGAATGTCTGACGATGATGATGATGAGCGGCCCCGAGTTTAGGCTTAGGGGTCGTACCAAACTGATGAAAGGGGGAAAAAGTGGAGACGTGTGCTTGCAAATGTAAAAACTTTAGACAGGGAATCAATTGTTGCCTTGTTTTGTTTCGCTTCTTTTTGTCGAAAGACACGCAACAACAATAGCAAATAGGCTGGTAACTAGCTGCAAATGGGGTGTGGATAGTAGGCGGGGGCGTGACTAAAGGAGGCGGGGTAGGTAGTGTGGCCAACAACCGTGAAAAGAACTTCAGGATGACAGTTATGGGTTACAAAGGCAAGGATTGAATCAAATAAATAAAAGCACAAGGTTCAGTTGCAGTCAAGGTGGGGTAGTTCACAATTGGTATGTGGAGCGGCGGGTGTGTAGGTTTTTTCTGTTAGTCGGGGGTCCTTCGAATCCATAACCTTACCATGTCCATGTCCATGTCAAGTTTGCATGCGGCTGCAGGTAATTCTTCATTTGCTTTACATAATCATCATATACAAAATAAAAATGAATGGCAAATCTATTAGCATATAAACATCGCATAAAACCGTAAATGTCGACAGCAGTAAATTCGTAAATTCAGTTGCATTTAAGCAGTCGTCTCGCAATGAACATCTGGAAGGCAAAAGTGCTCACCGAGGTGCCCTTTGGACATGTTCTCGTTGTTGGTGGCAAAGTCAAGCCGCATCCCAATAAGTAGGCAATATAAATTTTATAAAATTTCTGTTTCCATTGAATGTTATGTCTTTTCAGAATCTCCTTGGATTTAACGGATAATGTGAATGCCGAAAATGAGAGCGAAACGGTTTTCCTCAAGATCGAGGCAAACTTTCGCGAGGGTCAGATTATACGCAGCATGTTTCAGCCAGGAGAGGGCTGGAAACAAGAGGAGATATCCAAGAACTGGAAGTGTGATGGTCCCAAAAATCCGCTTGTGCCGGGACAATGTTTTACTTTTCGTGTCGCAGTGCTACAACGCTGCTTTGAGATCTATGTGAATGATCAACTTTATGGGTCCTTTGAGTTTGTCAAGTTTCCGAAGCAGATCAACTATGTGCGCGCCTACGGCGATTTTGAGAAGATCACTCAGTTTCATCATCGCATGCTCTTTCCTTTGGTCTTTCCACGCAGTCTCTTGTGCTGTGATCGCGTTGCATTTCAGAGCGATGTTCCTAGGCGCTATGAATCAGGCACTGTAGTTGCCATGGAATGTATTGCCAAGGGACCACCCACAACGGAGTTCTCGATTTGTTTTCAGTGCAATGATACGGGTCGCATGATTCTTAAGTTCAATGTGAACTTTGACAAGACAACTGTTTCGCGAAGCTACCAACGAGAAGACAACAGGTTAGTCAATATATTAACACTTGGCAATTTTTTTGTCTCACATAGTATGTCCTTATATTTTTGGCCAGTTTTGCCAGTGATGATGAGGAAACCGAAGGAGAATTTCCCTTTGTGCGTGGAAAGCTATTTAAAATTGCTTTTGGAATTGGAGATCGCTCGTTTCTCATTGCGGTCAATGGGCAATACTTTACGTACTACAACTTTCCATTGCGTCCCTTTTCGATTTCGACACTTAAGTGCTTTACCAACGAGGTTGGCGACTTTTCTGTCAGAAGTTTGGAGTATCATTCCGATTCACCGTTACTTTCACGTGTCGAAAAACTCTCTATTATCTAGAGGAGGTTTTTTGATGTATTGTAATAGAATATGTAAAGTTGTCGCTAGTTGCAATCGTTGAATTTCTTCTCGTACACCAGTTAACTAAATACTTGTAGTCTATCAAGTTTAACAAATAAATTTATCAACTCTCAAAACATACGTATTTACAAAGTAATAATATGTTATGATTATTTTTGTTTATTTAGGTTCCTTTAGTTATTGCAAGGACCAGGCTTTATTTGAAACAATTTATTGCTCTTGCCGCTAGTCCACTCTCTTTACAAACAAAATATATTTATATTGAGATGTATTTCTCTACACTCTCTACTGTGATGCTTAGTATGTGTATCTGTGTGTGAGTGTTTGGCTAATCTTCAATGAAGTACACTTACAGTTAGTCTTATGGTTAGTTTCGAGTTTCCAATCTTTTTTTTTTTTTTAAACACGCATATACAAATAGAAACAGAACTACAAACTACGTATTAAAGTAGGGGATAAATAAAATATCCCCATTGATTGCAATATCAAGGTCAAAATTATGTTGTCAGCTACATGTTTATATATGTTGGTATGTTTTAAAAGTAACGGAATTCGCCCTTCTTGCCCAAATGCTTGCTACGTATCATGTCCGTAGCATCTGGCGAGCGTTGTTCCGAACTTGGATTGTCCTGCAAAAAATATCAGTGTTGACGTATGGGAAGGGATTTATTATAAGGTGCTGCTCACCACATTGCCACCTGTCATATGACGGGATTTACTTGCTCCAGCCTGCTGTTGCTGGCCATAGAACTGACCGTTGCCCTCGCCATCTCCATAATTAAAGGGTGTGACAATCGTGTGTGGGACATGGGCCACTTGACCGCGCATATTACGCGCCTTCCACCACTTGCGTGTGTCATCAAGGATCTAAATTGGAACTAAGGATTAGAAAATCTGAAATTGTTATTGAGGCTCAACGGCTTACCTCCAAGTATTCACCGCGCATAACGCTTAGTTCCTTATCATTATTGGCGGTGCGGGGATAGGTGACCAGAACAACTTTAGCTCCTGACGACTGTAAATCCTCCAGCCACGTTTCCAACAGCTGATCCTCGCTAGCATTGGCAGCTCCACCACGCGCTGTTCCCGCAGACAGTTCGGAAGCCCCGCCAGCACCTGCACCACCATAATTGCCAGGTCCACTGTTGACGTTGCGGGATTCCCGTGTATGCAGATTTTGGAGACCCGCCGTAATTGCACTCAGGGTGGGTCCAGGAACACCGGGATTATGACCACCGCTGGCAGTAACGCCACCACCGCTGCCCCGTTCAATAGAGTCAAAGGAGAGCTCGCTGCGTGCATTAAAATCGGAGGCACTGATGGCACCGGTACGATCCCGTTCCCGATCACGATCATTACCATGATGGATAGTGTATTTTTCGCTAAGCGAGATACCCATGCCATTTGTGTCATACTCATCATAGCCACCACCACTAGCACCGCCTCCTCGCCCATTGATTCCTAATCCGGTACCTGGACCCGCATGCAAGTCGAGACGTCGCTTGCTGACGTGCGTCGGCGATGTGGTCTCCAGTTCGTCAATGACTAAATAATCGGGTGACCAGCCATCAAGAAAGACGGGATGATACGTGCCAACATCCTCCTTCCACTGATCACGTGGAATGACCCAAGCATCACCCAAGGAACGCCACAATTCCGTCTCTTTGCTGGTGACGCAGTTAATCAGCAAATTGATAGCTTCACGCGTCAGCAGGGGATTAATGACGCGAGCCGGCAACTGTGACTCGTAGTAGGTATCGCTGGATGCCTCCACAATCAGTGCCAGTGGCGTGAACAGAAAATGCACCAGTTCCGGTGCATTGGGATCATGAATGTGGGCCTTCAACTTGGCCAGCAAATTGAACGATAGCTTAAACTTGGCGAATATATCAACGAACTCCTTCTCGTGCGGTGGACGGGTGCGCAAAGTGAGTAATCCCTCGCCAGGATCACGTTTCTTCGACTTGCGATTGCGACGACGTCGCTCCAACTCTCGGGAAGCAGCTGCTGCATGCTGCAGTCGCGCAATAAACTTCTCAATGTCATCGAAACAATGATTCAGCACTGCAACATCCCGTTCATATTTCTCGCTGGATGTGGAGCTTGTCTCGTCACGATCGTTGACACCACCATGCTCCGAATCCGTTTCCCCATTGTGTCCGAGGTCAACTTCTGTCACTGCATTATTGCCAGCTGATCCCCTCATGCCGTACTGATCCACGCTGCTGCGCTGATGCATATGATGTTGATGTTGCATCTCTCGATCTCGTTCACGTTCCCTCTCTCGTTCTCTTTCTCGCTCCCGATCTCTGCCACGCTGCTCCCTCTGATGGTGTTGCAGTTCGGCCCGACTGTGCGACGACGAGGAAGACGTCTTGCTCATCATCATGGCCATGCCCGAACTGGAGCTGGCACCACCTGCATGCTGTGAAGGCGTTGATCCACGTTGCTGTGTTATCATCTTGCCACTGCGCAGCTGCTTCAGATCCTCAACCAAATGGACGGCACTAACACTTTGTGACTGTGCGAAGGGAACACAATAGAGATTAAGGCCATTATCTAAATGGTCATAACTTGGCCAACTCACCTGAAATATGTGCATTTCGGATCGAGAGCCTCCACCGCCCGAAACTATAAAGACAAGTATATTATTATAGAGCTCCATGGCATCGTTGGATGTGAATGCGGTGGGCTCTTGCACCAGCGATGCAGGAAAACGCTCAATAATGTTCTAAAACAGAAAGAATTTGATGAGTTTTAAAGGAATTTGATGCATTAAGCAAAGCTAACAACTTACCCCCGTCTCATAATCCATAATCAGCACCCACTGATAGTCCAAGCAGAGCTGCATCTTCTGCGACCAAATGCCTGTGGTCTTCTCTAGCTGCAGCAAGCGTCTCATACCATCGGCTGGATACACAATGCCTGACTCCTTGTTAACAGTAAATGTGGCCAAATGCTCCAGCAGGTATGTAGGCTTGTCATGCAAATCGCCATCGAGACGTTCACGTTCCTCGCCACCGCTCCGATCATCACCGGAGTAGTCGCCGACACCACCATGGGCGCCACCACTGCTATTCCCAGCGCTTCCACCGCCATTCGAATGATGGTTGACCATCTTTCCAACTGTTGACTGTGACTTATTAGTGGTTCTGCTTTGCACCTGAAAGTGAAAATTATTGTTTTATTGATTGTTAAAATCACAAACACAAATTGTCATACAGTATAAAAATTATTGTTATTTTTCTCAATTACGAACGTTCACTGTATTCAGATTTGCAGCCTTGCACACATTTTTGGTTTGCTATTGCGCAGTCACAGTTGGCTCTGACTCAGGCCACATTCCACGCTTGGCTTTAGCCACAATCGCACAATTATTCTCAAACTTTAACATTTTGTTCGCTGTCGCGCAGCTTAGGAATTTAAAAAATCGCGCGTCCAACCCCCTAGCCCGCAATCTACAGCTAGCAGCACACCTCAGCTGTCAGCAACACACTTCTATGTGTGTGTGTGTATTTGTATAGAATCTACCTGTTTGTTGACGATGTGGCTTGGCAACCTCTCAAAAAAAAAAAAAAAAAACTCTCAGCATATTTGCAAATGCTGGCTGAGAGCAAAAATCAAAGAGAGCGAGAGCAACAAGAGTCGCTCCCTCGACTTAAGTGACAGCAACTACTTAGGCGTGTGCCGACGGCGACTGCGCCGGATGCCCAGTAAAAGGCGATCACACATGTATGCAAAAATATACATATGTATAAGCACTAATGCATATGTATGCATGCGAATGGGAATTTATTATTTGAATGTTAAAGCCAACTTTGTATGGGTCGAATGTTATAGTTGGCGTGTTTATATTTTCGCATACCAAATTGCATCATCGGCAAGCAATTTTGACAGATTTACAACGCTAACGCTACTATTTACCTATGCTATGTTGAGCAAAACAAACAAAGACGACAACGATGACGATGACAAATGAAGGAAGGTGATAAAAATTATCACACATAACGATGGCAAAAGTGTCCAACCTTAGTTGAAGCCAAAAGCATACGTAAATTATATTAATTTCTGCTCAAGCGTGAGCGTCGTAAAAAAGCACAGTAAGAAAATAGTAACGGTCGACCGGCCGGCTGGCCAACCATACATTTATGTAGAGATAATTAATTAAGCCGTGATAAGCACTATGGAGATAGTAGGCAAACTCATTTGATTTAGTCATAGGAAATAAAATTGTAAAACAACATCAATACACAAGAACGCATACAGTTAATTTCGTTCATATATACCTACAAATGCACATGCATGCATGCATACATACATATAATCGTAACTCAGTTTAAGCTGCACCCAACAATTGTACAAATTTAGATAAGCGTTGACTGACTTTTATTTTATTTTTCATGTTTTTTTTTGTTTATCTAAAAAACATTCCAAAGGCAAAGGCAAATGGCAAAACAACAAACATTTTTAGTTTTTGTATTTCTCTGTGTGCTCATTGTTGTTGTTGTTGTTTAATTTTTTGTTATTGGTGCCCCCGTGAAAAAACCAGCTTGTGAACAAGTGAGACTCGCGGCTCAGTTACAAATGGGAAGACATCGACACCGACACCCCAAGCAACGAACACAATATGGCCATCCCGTTCGCACACATGCGCATGCGTGGCTGCCGCTCTGCCAGGTGCGCTTAGAAGAGTGAGACTCTCCGCTCCTATTTGAAGTCTTACTTTGTTGGTGTGTGTGTGTGTATGTGTGAGTGTGTCTGTTTGTGTTTGTGCGCTTTAAAAAGGCAGCTCAGATTTGTCCCCGCTGCGTCTGCTGCAACTTTACTTTTTGACGACCGCATTTTTTAGCTTTCTTTTCCACCTGTTTTTCTTTACCTCTGTTGATATTTTTATGATTTTTTCTTTTACCCAGACTGCTGCTCACTTTAAGGTACATACCCATGCATGCATGTACGTCTATGTGTGTAGGTATTGTACATAGCATAGACAATAATAGCAAAGGTATGCACACACTGGGAGCGGCGGCAGGTTTTCTCATATTGATTTTTGTTCAATTCATTCACTAATTCATCGAAACCTGCGCTATCGCTATGTTCATGCATGTATTCTAATTGACCGCATTTTGTGGTAGAGACTATATATAAATATATATGAATTTATTTATTATATCTGGCTCACACCTGTATATGTATGTACATACACACATGTGCATACGTATGCATATAAATTTATTGACTTTTATCAATAGTTCATCATTCTTCTCTCATTCTCACGTTACGCATTCTTTTCTAATTAGCACAATTTCGAATTTTTGTCGGCACGTTCGATACGCATTTTTATAAGTCTTATTCACAGGTATTCAAAATATTCGGTTGTTATGGGGTGGGGGGAATCCGAGTTCGGCACACTTCACATACATTTATAGATGCTTCATTGATTCAATTAAAAAAATTAAAACTAACTGTAATGGGGCTTGTGTTTTTGTTGTCTAATTCCTTTTTTTCACACTTGACATCTATCTCCACACTCTGCTCACTAAGCTTAAGAGAGCTCGCCAACCTTTTTTTTACCTGCCGTTTACTTGTTGTGCTTTTGAATTCTCGTCCGCCTTCCTTCTATTTTGGCTTTCCACTTTCGTTCGTTCTACACAATTGTACAACACTTTTTATTAATCAAAGCCCGATTTTGGCTTTTGCACATAAATATTAGTGCGACCCTAGTAAGTGCGCACTGATTTTATTATTTACACTCTCGTTTCGAGTAATATTATGGAAAAGAAATTAAATAAATTAGCCGTGTTGTCGCCGTAATTGTATCTTTTTCTTCAAGCACACGCGAGCATTGTCCGCTGTGCCGTGTTTAGTACGTCAGGCCAGACCAAAACCAATGTACTAACTTGGTTTACACAACACGGCTAGCTCTAGCTCCGTTAGCCAAGAGCTAAGCCTCAAAAGTGCCTGAGTCGTCACGGTGTGAGAGTGCAGTCGAAGTGAGCGCGCGTCGCTGAAAGAGTGCGTCAAAAAACGTAAGCGTTGCCACCTGGTTGTTCATTTAAAAAGCCATTTGTTGCTAGATAGTCAGAAAATGAAAATATGAAATTTTTCGTTCTTTACACCTTTTGTTCGTTTCTGTTTTTGTTTAGCTATTTTTTTTTTTTTTGCACCCACGTTGTAAATGCTTCTACTGGTAAACGAGGCAAATCATTCGGGTTTCTATAGTCAGCAAACTCAACAATTGAACATTCTGACATACATTCCAGTTTATTATTATCAAAAATATTGCTTAGACCTATAAACTAACTTATGGCGTTCGTCCCTGCCGTTCAGCTTCTGTTTTTTTTATTCGCCTTAAGCAACTTTGATTTCAGCGCTTTAACATCCACTTTATTATCTTCGGCAGATCGCTTGCTGCTCTGATGAGAAGTATCTTCTGTAGGTGGCACAAAGTCCTTGTTGCGACGTTCGTCTTGTATCTTAGTTGCCTCGGTTTGCTTGGAAAAGCGCTCCTGCTGCTTCTTGGCTTGCTTCTGCTCCTTGTTGAGAAAATATTCACCCGACGCGAGCTGCTTGTCAATCTTGCTCTCCGGCTGCGCTGGCGGGAAGGGTGTATATTCTCCTTTGGGTTTTTTGTTCTTGGGTTGCTTGCGCTTACTTATGTTCTTGTTCTTGAACTTGGGCAGAAAACGTGACCAGTCCTCATTTGCCAGCTTTGGATCCTTCATCAGTTCACGCTTGATCATAAGGGCTTTAATGTTGTAAATTGGATGCACATTGTTCATGGTCTCTAGAACAATATCTCGCACCTGTTGCAGACCCTTATAGGGCCCTAAGGCGGACACTGTGTTACCCTGCACCAGGACATAGCAATCGGTCAGCAACTCAATCGATTTTAGCGTTGCACCATTTGGTCCAATTAACCGCTGTCGGCGCTTTACGAACTTCTCCTTCTTGTGCACGAGGTTGCCAATCTTAATGATGTCGCATCCAATTTCGTCTTGAAGCACTCTTTTTGCCTGCTCGAAGGGCACACTGCGCGCCATCAGTTTGATCATATCACGGGATTTGATAATAATGTATGGATCCCATGTTTTGCGTGTTGTCTTCACAACCATGCTGCCTTCGATGAGGTCGAGTTCAGCCTTTAAATTATGCTCTGCAACACATTGCTGTACCAGAGGCCACACTTCCTTTAGGTATTTCTCTCGATATTTTGGAAAGAGCGTGGCAAAGGAGCTCTCCTCCACCATGCCATGTGGATTGTGCTCGGCCTTAAATGTGGGTATTTTCAGAGACCATGCATTGTCCACGGGCTCCGTGCTTAGCTTTGTCGGTTCCTCAGCTTCACTATCGCTCATACTTTTGGCGATTTCTTCAAATATAGTACAAAAATATAAAATCCAGTCGTGCACGTTTGTTTTGAACAGCTGCAGTGGAAGTGTGACCGTTTGGCTGACTAGTAAAATCGATAGCTTAAAAGTTAGCTCTACAGAGCTGATATATCAGTTTTTTGTTAAAATATAATCAGTATCTACGCTAGTTATGAATTATAACATGGATTTTAATTTTTAACTTGAATTACGTTTTACATTGTGCACTGAATTCATTCTGAATCATAGCTAGCCTTGTCATATGTTTTCTAGCTGCTAAACACGAAAAAATCGAAATGTTATTACTGTATCGATATGTTTTGCTTCGAAGGTGTGTCGCATGAAATTTTCTAATCATTCCATTGTTGCTTTTGGGTGAGTTTGGTCGACGTTTTTGTAAAGGCACAGACTTTCACTTTCGCTTATAAATTGAGACGCAATAAATTTTCCAACTCGTACGAATAAAAGAATAAGTTATGCACACAATTAACTGGAAATTGGTTGAATTTATCTTCTGGTAGGTCATTTTGCTAAAGTATTTCATCAATTTACATTAACCACATGAAGTGCCTTCGGAATAAATGCAACTTTGGGCGTGGACGTGTCGTGCAAAAGTTGCATAAAGTTAACCCAAATTGGTAGTTGTTCATTTCAAGTGGAAAACATGAGTATTGTATCGTTAAAATGTAATTTTTTGCATATTGCGTACTAGTGTGAAATTTTTTCGTGAAAAATCAATATGGCGACGCTGACGCATCTACGTGGCTGCCGTAGGCGCTGCCAACTTTCTTAAATTAAGATTGAAAAAAGTTGTTCAATTTTATTAAATGGTATTTTAAATAAAAGCGCGTGTTTAGAAACAAAATAAAATAAAACAATATTTAAAAAGTATACCACATATCTGCAAACTAGTTGTTAGTTGCTAAGTGCAGAGATGTACATGCGTGCCAAGAATCGATTGCTACTACTCGATTGACTTGGTCTAATCGTACAAATGAGCAGTGCGACGCGCGACACGTTTTTCTTTGTTACAAACCAACATCAGTTGAAATTGGTCGTCTGAACATTAATAAATAACTAAAAACTGTATCAAAGCGCTGCTGTCTGCTTGGCAACATAACATACAGTGCAGCACGCATATGTACTATTATATTTTTTGCATATCGTTAATTCGAACCATTTATTGCGTCGCTAGGTAGCGTTGGTTTTAAGTTTATTACAGATTAAACATATGTATAACAAAAATTATGTGAATAATTACTGAGTGGTGTTTTTTACGTTTTTTTAGATCTGAATTGAAAACGATTGCAACTTGATGCCCTAAATTTGGTGCATTACATAATCTTCGTGGTGTTTTGTATAAATATTGGTAGCACACGCACTGCTGAATTGTGTGCCTGTAGTAGAAAGAGACGACGATAGTGCATTTACTATTTGGCGTTGCCATTCAGTTTAAATTAAATTGAATAATGGTAAGTTTGCGTATTAAAGATTTTAATAAATTTTCTTAACTTTATGCTAACTATAAATTTTTTTTAACAGCCGCGCATAGTGCCGTTGCAGTTGTTAAAGTGCCTTCGGGTGCTTCTTGACACCAATGGTGGCATATTAAGCGCAACGGAAGTGAAGCGGATAGCTGGGTAAGTTGTCAAGCATCACGGCCTGCAAGCAATCGCCACCTAGCGTAAATTTTTAACACTTTATTTGTCTTTCTATGTAGGTTGATGACAAAATATTCCAAGAAGTTGGTGTCCAAATGCGTTTACGTGCAAATCCTGAAGTCGACGAAAACTGAGCTGCTGGGCGATTTTATGACTGTTGGTGGCTGGTCACTTGTTTGCACGTGGCTAGGTGATGCCATACGAACTATGAACTGGCCGCTTGTTCAGGAGATACTGGAACTTTTACTACTCTCCCCTGTTGATGTGAATAGGTTGAGGATCAACTCAGCGCCTATTCTGGTAAAAGGGCTGTGCAAGGATGGGGGTAACGAAGGTAAGTGCTAAGCTTTGATTTTGGTAGTTAAATTTGTTTGACGGAAACGAAAATTTGTATTTAACGTTTATTCGGTTGCCTATTACAGGCGTTCGAATTCTGGCAAAGCGACTGGTTGAGCAGTGGCTAAAGATTGTTACGGAAAATCCGGCTGGCACTTTGGCAACTAGCACGACTGCCAGTGCGGGGGAAACACCTCAAACACCCAAAGACTCTTCAGCCGCTGAGCTTAAAGACTCGAATATGGAGAACAGCTCGTCGGACAGCACGGACAGTGGATGCGGCGGGGCAGCCACTCAGAACTACAGAATTGTCTCAGCTGAGCGCAAACGCGCTATAGTATTAACAATCAAAACAGTTGACAAATCGTCTGCGTCGACGTTAGCATCTACAGATACTGTATCTAACGATGACGAAAATTCCTTGCCACCATCCGAGACTGGCTCCGAGTCCAGAGGGACGGAGCCAAATTCTAATTTAGATAGTACACTACAGGCAGGTTTAGATGATAGTTGTGCAACAAGTTCCAAATTAGGGGAGGATGTTGATAAAAAGCACAAAAACACACGCGGCGAAAAGAGCAAGAGATCTGATAAAGACCGTGATAAGGACAGAAAATCGTCTAGCAGTCACAGATCCTCTTCATCTAGCCATAAGTCGTCCACTTCTTTATCTTCCTCTTCAAAGAGCTCCTCAAAAGGTTCATCTTCATCTTCGTCCCATCGTAGCTCTAGCTCCAGCTCTGATAAGCATCGTGATAAAGACAAGGCACGTTCGAGCTCGAGCTCAAGCAAAGAAAAAGATCGCAAGGAAGGCGGCTCTAGCTCATCCTCATCAAGCAAACACAAGTCGTCGAAATCTTCGTCGTCTTCATCCTCCTCAAACTCTTCCTCGTCGTCGTCTAATTCTAACGCATCCAAAGATCGCAGTCGCGACAAGGACAAAGAAAAGTCGACCACAACATCGGTTGCTAAAAAAGAAAACGAAAAAGACAATAAGCTGATGCCGCCACCAACAGCCTCTTTATCTGATAAGAAACCCAAAGAAGGTGAAGCCGATGTGCAAAAGCCCAAATCGATATCCATACCCAGTCGCAAGGCTTCGATATCGATAGAAATACGCAGAGATACTGAGAAGGCCACAACGGTTAAGACTTATCAGTCCAAGTTTCGCTCCCATGGCCTCACCGAAGAGGCTCCGCCGCCACCTTCCCGCAAAGGTCTTAAGAAGCCAGCATCCACAGCTTTAACCAACTCAGCAGCAGCCGCCGCCGCAGGACCATCATCGATACTGTCATTACCCAGTGGACTAAAGCGTCCTTCCCCGCCGCCGCGAGAAATGTCGACCGAAAAGAAGCCTAAAATTGATATGACCCAAGTGAGCGGTCATACGGAACGTCCTGGAGCAGCGAAACTTATAGCGCCCAAAAAGAGTGAGCATTTATTTTTGAAATATATTACTAAAGTCCCTTTCTTTTTATCTCTTTACAGGAAAAATTGCTGGTTTTTGCTTTTGTTTGCATAAAACAAACTTGTGTATTTTTGTTGAAATCATTTTTTAGAGCTATCTGGTTTTATAAATTGATTGATTCGTTTGTTGGGTTGGGCATAGAGTTAGACAGTTTTATTGGGAAGGGTATATACATATGTGTATGCATAATGTCTACACTATATGGCAATTTAATGTGGGCCCGTTGGGTTTGAGAAAATGGTGATTGATAATAAGACTGAATGCGTCATTAGGTGTATATAGAGATAATATTATGATTTTGGTTGAAGCAGCATTACACTGCGCTACACAAAATGGATTTTGATGTCGGCCACGTTCAAGAATGCAACCGGCAACCGGAGGGTCAATTGTACGGCGCATGCGCTTGTTTGGAATGCCCGAGTGCGGCTTGGTGTTAAGTATTAAACCTCAAACTACAAAAATTAAAAAAACAAAACGAACAAAACCACAATCATATATGTATATTTATGATATACCTACTATACACGTTTATGAATATTAGCTTATAAGGTATGTAGAATGCAGCTTACTAACATAACCAACTATCTCTATATATACAATTCTACACACTACAAACAAAAATAAATACGACTTTCCTCTAGAAAAATTCCCACGTTTTCTATTGAAATAAAATATATATATGCAAAATACGATGAACAAATATTTCAATATATTGAGCTGGCTAATTCTTGAAGTTTGGTAGCAAAACATGAACACGGCTTGAACGAAAAAAAATAAAATAGTTAATTAAACTGCATATATTACACATAATTGGATATATCGAATATATCGTTTGATATAATTGAAGGAATAAACCGATTCTTCTGTTGCATGTTCATGACGCTACCAAAGTCTGAGAACACGGCCGTCTTTTCACTTGCCTGTTGGCCTTGCAACAAGTACTACAAACGTCGATCAGATTTGGATTTTTTTTTTGTTTTTTGTTTTTTTTTGTTATTAGATGGGTGATAGTTAAGCAGTTTAGCTATTCAATGCAATTGGATTGCATAGATACTCTATAGAGAGAGATATATACGATTATGTATATTGATGATAGTACTCAGTCTACGCTCGTTTCGCGTGCTGTGCACGTCGTGTGCTTAAGGGGGTTTACCTAGTGGGAGTGTGTAGGTTATGCTGTGTGTAGATTATTTCGGGTTCTTCGTTTATCAGGTCGTTTTTTTTTCGCAATTCAACAATCAACAAAAGCAAAAGCCGGCAGAGTACGTACGTAATAACAATAATTATTAATATTAAATTTGTCGCACGAAAATTAAAAGATTATAACCATAAAGCAATAATAAAATTTAAAAATTATAAATCAGAACGTATATCTTGAACGTTCAATTGATCTAGAAGTCTTTAAGCGACAACTAAATTTAATACTAATATATATTGTAAATTATATAAGATTTAAATCAAGCTAAAAATAGCATTTATCTCTCGAGAAGTACTTATAGAATTTCAAATTGCTCTATTTACAGTTGCAACGCTGGTGGAAACAAATCTTTTCTCGGATGCATTGGCGGCGTCCATAGAGCCCAAAAAGGTTGTGAAACGCAAGCGACTTAATTCTGCAATCTCGCCTACCGAGAAGGAGACGCCACTGGCGCCACTGAAGTTCTATCAGGACACTCAAGATGAGTCGAAGGGCGAGGACAAGTCGGATGATAGCACAAAGGAGAATGATGAGAGCAGAACGGGTTCACCCGGCAAAGATACCGATGCTGACGATGATGATATACCATTAAAGAAGGTCAAGGAGGAAATTGAGCAGAAAACACAAAAGGATAAGACGGCAAAGGAGGGCGCCGCCGATGAGGGTGAGAGTCAGGAGGAAGATGACACCCCACAAGAGCCCAAAAAGCCAGGTCCTGGTTGCGGTCCCGATGGACCACCAGGTGTCCTCATGCTGCATCGTCGCAAGGGACCCAAAAAGAAGCTCAGCTGGCAGCCGGAGGAGAAACTAACGCAAATCCGTTACTTCGAAGTGGATCGTTCGGAGCGCGTGAATGTGACGAAGCAGAGCTTCCTGGAGATGAAGAACATGGAGCGTTACAGTGAGCGAGATGCCTTGAATATATCGCGACGCGGATTTGATGACAACATGGAGCCGCAAATGGAATGGCGTCCCCTGATCGAGGTGGACAATGTGCCCGACCATCCCAATGGCAGTCTGTCCAAGCAGCGCCAAGTGCAGGCAGACCGTGAAGCGACCACGTTGCGTGCTTTGTACTTCTCGCCTGATATGATACCTGACAGTGCCGCCGAGGCGGAACTGGAGCCGCATTTCTCGCACGACATTCCAATAATACCCATTGATGATTTGACTGGCAATCCGGATGCACTCAATGACTACAGCTCATTGCCCTGGCCGGAACCAAAGGGTTTTAGCGCTGCCGCTGGCAATGAGATGGGTTTCAATGACGTCTTGCCACCGGGAATGAATCCCAACCTTATACCCAACAATCCCTTCCAGCCGTTTGGCAAGAGTGGCTATATGCCAAACTCCCCGAACATGCCACCAAATACTAAACCACCCATGCCAATGAACATGCCACCATCGGGTCCGCCACCCATCTGGCAGAATCAAATGCCAGCCGGACCGATGGGCATGCCGCCCATGAATGGACCACCAGCCGGCATGGTGGATATGAATGGACAAATGCCACCGAACTTTCCCTTTGGCAGTCCGAGCGGTATGTTTGGTGCCCCACCAAGTTTCAATAGTATGAGCTATCCACCAATGATGATGAATGGACCGGGTCCGGGACCCGGTATGGGTCCTGGTCCATTGCCCAATGGACCCATGATGAATGGACCGCCCATGCCCATGGGACCCATGCCTAATGGACTTGGACCGCGAAATAACAATCGCAAGAACAACAATCTTGTTGGAGGTGGTGGAATGGGTGGAGTTGGTGGCAACTGGCGCAGTGGTGGCAACAACTTTCAGGACAACTCCGGCGGCAATTGGCGTTCAGCGGGCACTGGCACCAATCGTGGCGGTGGTGTTGGTGGTGGAAACATAAACACTGGCATTTGCAAGCAGTTTATGAGAGGACATTGCAACATGGGCAAGGCCTGCAAGTATGTACATCCACAAAAGAAAAGATTGTAGGACTCACCCGAATCTTCCGAGGAAGATTCGACCGTATAGATCTCACAACACATGCACACAAACACTCTAATCTCTGCGATATGGTATATGTGATCCTTTTAACAAAAAACAAAAGAAGGATTTCATGCCACCACGCTGCCACCCACAGCCACTGAAGACTGCAGCCATAAGAAGCACTTTGCCTTTTTGCCGGCGACTTTTATATTAACTTCAATTTGTATATATACAAGCGTAATTGTAGTACTATATCATTTTAAATTGTTCATATGTATTTACATAATATGTACTACAAACATACACACACAAACACACATTTGTAGATTTTAATTGTATAAACTAGCTAATGGCTCGAATTAAGGACTTTCATACAAAACTACAAATTAACTTATTCGTAAGCGATAGATTGTTAATAACAAAAGACCAAGTCATGCTATGAAGGCAAGTTAACAACAATAATTTTTACACAATCATATTAAAAAAAAAGAAGAAATGCAGTTTAATAAACAGCATACCATGCTAATATATACACAAAAAAATTATTCATGTATCATTTTCCGAAAGGTCGCAGGAAAGTAATATTATTTAGGCCCAAAATCGATTGTCAACATATAGGAAAAATGAGAGCTTTAACTACAACGAAATTATCAAACTGAAAACGATAAATGATGATATTTTCATTATGATCATCATCGAAAGAAAATTGTGCATTGCAGTTAACTGACAACCTGAACTTTGTAATTAGGCAAATGCTTCAAGCACGTTTATAAATAGCTAAAAAAAAAAATCAATGACACATATTCGAATGCATGTAAGATGTATGTTTGTAGGTATTTGGGCTTTGAATAGGTAGTTGGGTAGTTTGTTGCACTTAACCTAAAATTTGTACGGCTTCATGGGCAGCTGTCTGCTTGAACCTAGGCACATTTGTAATTCAGTTGCTGCCAGTTGTATTTTGTTAAGAGACACAAAAAGATTTCGTCGTCACCATGAAGTTCATCGGATTTGTCATTACTTTATTATACACTTTGATCGCTTTGAGTAATGCACTCAGCTTCACTGTAACTTCACGCATCTTTATGGATGTGAAGCATAAGAAGCAGCCATTGGGGCGTATAACATTTGGACTCTTTGGAAAGCTAACGCCCAAGGCAGTGGCCAATTTTCGGCACATTTGTTTGCGTGGCATTAATGGTACCAGCTATGTGGGCTCGAAATTTCATCGGATTGTGGATCGATTTTTGGTGCAGGGTGGCGATATAGTCGCTGGCGATGGCACTGGTTCGATCAGCATCTATGGCGACTACTTTGAGGACGAGGAAAAGGGTCTGAGCATTGAACACAATCGTCCCGGTTATCTGGGCATGGCGAATCGTGGACCACACACAAATGGTTGTCAGTTCTATGTGACGACTGTGGGTGCCAAATGGTTGGATGGCAAGCATATCGTATTTGGCAAAGTGCTAGATGGCATGGATACCATATATGCCATAGAAGACGTAAGAGTTCGAATGTGAAAAGTATCTATGTAAAAAATTAAGTTTCTTTCGACAGGTAAAAACTGATACAGATGACTTTCCCATAGATCCGGTGGTAATAACAAACTGTGGTGAACTTAAAACGGAACCATTCGAATTCTATCCCGATGATTATAATATATGGGGATGGATTAAGGCAGCGGGTTTGCCGGTAACAAGTTCATTTCTAGTTCTATTTACTTTTCACTACTTTTTCCGTCAACTTAATATGTACTGCTGACCTTATAAACTGGTTCACTGATGGTTTTATTCAAGCACATTCAATATAACTTAACAAACTGCACATAATCAAATAAAAATGTTAATAAAATGAATGATTTTATTGATCGAAACCAAATTCCAGTTTAAGCTTTGATCACCCCTCGCAGCAAAATTGGCAGCGTTGGTCCCATGTGTAACTAAAAAGAAATAAAAGTGTTAATGCAAAAAAAATAACTCTTAATAATAAAACTTTACATCTATATAGATATAATCAACGATACGCTGATTCGTTTTGTAGTACTTCGACTGGGGCTTGAAGAAACCAACCAAACGCAGCTCGACATCAGAGAAATTGGAATGTTCTGACGTGTAGATTTTGGCCAGTGTGAAATGATGTTTGTGATCCGGATAAACCGAATAGTTTAAACTATTGTAATACTCCTCGATCAAACGACGATCCATATCAGTTATTTCACGCTGATGTCTGATCATATCATCGAAATCAAAGGAGTGAGCATGCTTCAACCTTGGTTCTGTATCAGCATCATGCAAACGTTCCCACATACTTCGGTAGGTTTTGTTAAAGAATTCCGGTTCCGAGCACTTTTCAGCCCAGTACGTAAACTTTTTGTCGACACTAAAAAAAAAAGATATTTTTAATTTTTTTTATGCGTTGGTAGTTATTATTTTTTATGTTCATTGTGCTCACTGGTGCTCAACTTTAAAGTCCACAAATAGTCCTGGAATACGAACAGCAGTACGGGCTGCAGCTATTAGTTTTCCGGGTCCAAAGAAATGCAAACGCAACTCGAAGCGCCGGAGAGTATCACGAGTCAATGGACCCAGATCCAAGACATATCCGAGTTGTTCACAGGGCAAAGGCTGTACCGTAAAATGTTTAACTAGCACCGGCAGTTTATAGCCGCCTTGGGACTTATTTTGATCCACATAGCTCTGGTAAACCTTTTCATGTGTGCTTAAGAGATCCGGATTGTTTCGCAGCTTGCGTAGATAACGCTCCGTAACGAGCATCTGGTTGAGCACTACCGCATTTGGTAGCTCCTGATTGTTATTCACCAGCACATAGGTTTTGGTCATCTTGTAGAGATGTATGTCATGCATGCGTTGTCTCTCACTTGGCATATCCTCTTCGCTGCTGGATAATTCACTAAAATCACTTGTCACCTCATCGACCTTTTCGACAGCCCCCTCCTCTTCATCGCCAGCTCTTGGCTCCAGGTCAACTTCTGTGATGCTTTTGAATATCTCGTAGTTGTAGATCTTACGCATGAAATAATATTCCTCGATAATGTCGGACATGCTCTGTTCCAATTTGGGCAGTGATGTAGTGACATTCAATATAGGTAATATACCTTGTCCACGTAGTCGAAAGTAGCTGTAGGCACTGCTGTTTATAATCACATTGAAAGTTCGCGAAAAGTTCTCATTGAATCCAAGTATTCCCGAAACTTGAATCTTTCCTGTACCTAAGGGCGCCAACGACAGCATATTTTTCTGCATGAGCTTGGCATAGCCATCGATAAGTCGGGTTTCCTGGTTAACGGGTCCATCGATAAATAACTCAAGTGGATATTTAGTAACATTCGTGACACATACAACTGAGTTGAACGTCTCGTACCAGGGCTTAAGTGGAAAGTAGCAAGATTAGTTTGGTTAAGGAGCTTAGGCCCGAGTAGCCCTATTCAAAAACTCACCTTAAGATTGAGATAAATATTATCATTTTTATATTTCACTATCTGCACCAAATTGACAAGTGTCACATTTAACAATTGATTACGTCCACCTATAACGTCTAGCTCAAATGTTGACTTCACCTCATGGAAGCGGCGGACATGTGGTAAGTGAAGCAGACAATCCTGATTTCGAAGTTCCTCAACCTGGCCAGTTTTCTCGTAAAAGTATATATAACGATCGGAGAAACAGTATTCCGAGGAGGGTTCCGATAGCTGTTGACTGGATTCAATGTTCAGTCTATTCAGTATATAGTCGATGGTGTGATTAACATAGCTTTCCGAACTGTGAAGATCGGAGTCCATCAACGATTCCGGTACATCGTCCATATTTATAAAAAAGCGACTTTGTGCAAGGTCGAGATCATTGACGATCTCATTGATAATGTCAAGTACTATACTACCAGTCTCATGTTCGCTGTGGAACTGACAGCGACACTGCTGATATCGTAGCGTCAAGTTGTCTTCATCCGCGCAACTGAAATTGTACTCCAATGAGCGAAGGATTTCAGAAAGGACTTCAACAACCGCATCAGCAGGATTATCGGTACCAACATAAATCTGTGATTCCTCAATGCGTCTCCATTTGAAATCAGCTGTGGTGCAGCCTTGATTGACAATCGCCACATTCATACTATAAGGATAACCAGTATCAAAGAGCACCAGCTCCGGCTGCATGATATTAACCTCTGGCACTTTGACGAAGAGTTTTAAATTCAGGTATTTATGTGCTGTGCTCAGAGCAGTGACATTAATGCGACCTTCGAGTTGTTTGCATGCAATTTGCTTCATTGTAGATTTATTTAGATTCACAAATATCTCCTTTTGCTCCAGAGCATTCAATCGAATCGAAATTTGTTTCTCAAAGCGATGTTCGTAGAGCTCTTTAATGCGAAAGGGACCTGAGACATCGAGTAAAACATTGTCAATTGGCACGTTATATGGATTAATTAGTTGTGCAATTCTCATTTGTGGACGCTCCTTGAGCGGATCCTTAGGCTCGAAAGTAAATATAAGCTGTTTGCGGTCCCAATACAGATGACATTCTACAAATGTTGCCTTGGCTGTCATTCTTATCATATATTTGCGTTGTGGATTCGACAAATCCGTAACAACTAATAAAAAGTCACAAAGATAGACAGCCTCCTCATAGCTAGACACAAGTATCTCCAGTTTCTCCTCCCCGTTTGATTGTACCTCTAGCAACTTGGGTATCATCTCGAAACGTGCCGTTAGAGGTTGGTTTGCACAGATATTGCTTTTCATTCCAGACTTATAGGTTTTGAGGCGTGTTATGTTTAAACGATAGTCGCGTTGTCCTTTATTTATTACTCTAACGGGGAAGCTATAACGGAAGATATTTGCATTGAAATTTTCCTTGGTATCCGTAAAAAGTAGCCCAGCATCGAAGTTTTCTCTAATGTTTGGCTCAAAGTAGAGCGGTACACCATCCACTATACATTCAATGGGTATTTTTATAACATGGTCAAATTGCAGATCTATAACGATTGTGTTTAGATATGTGCCGGGATCGGTAAACATGGTTACCAGGGTAGTGTACATGCTCTGACCGGAGGGTGCTAATTTACCGCCCCTCACTGTCAGATACTGAAACTCAGTGTTTTTCTGAGGAAACATATGTCACTAATTAAACTTTCAAGAGCTTGGGATCTGCACTCACCAATTTAATTGAGAGCACCGTGTTTGTTGGCGAAACATTGTCAATATAAAAATGTAATTTGTTAAGTTCGTAAACCAGTAAAGTCATACGCACAGATTTGGGTTTAATCCTTATCTCCGTGGGTAAAACGTTTGCTATTATGTGAAATGGATATGGATGTGGGTCACCAACGATTCTTAATAGACCAGATAGTTTGTTTCGGCCCAGTTCGCGAAAGGCGATCAAACATTTGGCTACTGCAAAAGAGTTCGTTCCTAAAAAGAATTTCCAGGTGCCATCGTGAAAGCTCATATCAGTTGGCTATCAAGGACGATCAGAGATATATTAAAAAGCTTTAAGAGCCATCGATAGTATTTTTGATTGTAACAAACTTACAATCACATCAAAGTGTAAAAATCCTCCAACATTGGACGTATTGAAAAATTCCATATCAAATGGATATTCCTCACCCGCATAGATAATGGTTTTGGTTAGATCAATCTGGCTATCCCATGAGATTTCGGGCGTGCAACAATTGTATTCGTACCACAGCTTGGAGCATAGGTATTCGGAGTTGATCAACGTCTTGATTTGAGAAACATCACTGGATTCTGAAGCAGCTGATGGCAATGCCGGACATATGCGTACCGTTAGTGAGCGATGGTGGTAGCCAACACGATTTGGTATTAACAATATGGTTATGCTGCGACCAGTATTTGGTCTCAGATAAATGATCTCACTGTCATAATACACCTCTTTGGGATCACTTGGTACGGCATTCCAGTCAAGAAAAATGAAATTATTATGCTTGTTCATAGAGCTAAAGTATTGTGTGTCCAATAGACTAGACAAGGCTGCCTGAATGACCCGCTTATCCGTTTCCGTTTTATCAAATATCTTTTGCTTCTTCAGCTGCTGTAGCACATGGCCGGCCATTTCATGGATGGGTTCTTAAATGTTTTAAATGAGATATATAATAAAAAACTGCACAGAAACATCTGAAGTTATTACCCAAAACTTCCTCTTCAAAATCAACACTATATTCGGAACCGATGATTGAAACCGAGTCCATTGACTTCATTTCTGCTTGATTATTAAATTCATTTGCATCAAATTCTTCACGCGCATACGCTTTCCGCATTTCCTCGTGAGTTGCTTGCAGATGCTCGATGGGATCTCTGATTGTTATGGGCAGCAAATCCGAAGAATCGCGTATGTTGAAGACCAAAGGTATTTCCTCACCATTATCAACGCACGATATTTGCAATGTTATGGGTACAGCCAACGGATTCATGAGCAATATGAAACGCTTTTGTGGCACAGCGAAGGGAATGCTGCCGAATTCGACAAGTTGCGGAAATGTGCGTAGCTGAATATGTTGGCCAATGCCCCTAAGATATTTTAAGATATTTAAAGAAATTTTTCCCCGAGAACAAAATTACATTCTATAGAAGCTTACTTAATCTGTACTTTATGATAGCTTCCATTAAGCACCTTAAAGCGCAATGTCACAAAAAAACGGGCGGGTACAATAGAATAGAACGAGACACGAAAGATGCCACGTTCACAGGGTTGCAGAGAGTACCCTTCGAGGGGTGTGACGCGTAAGCCACAGGTTTCTTGTTCTAAACACTCCTTGAAATTGACCTTGGCGACCACAGCTAAATTGTTTCAAATTATTTAAAAGGTATCTGATAAAAATGTCCGCTTACATACCATCCACATTTAGGATCTTAATGAAGGAGCAATGCTCTTCACCCACATAGACCTTACGCATGTCTATGGACTTGGGATAGATCTCCACCTCGATGCCAGCGATATGCCCATCGGCGACAACAAAATGCGTCTCTAAACATTTGAAATCATCAGTAAAACAGAACGTTAGTTTCGTGGTCTGCAAGTACGGCGGTTCCGTATCATCGGGTAACGGCGACTTGTCATCAATCACAGGCCGAAAGGTCACCATCATCTGATAGGATGCTAGCGGTTCAAGCTTTGTGGGTGGATTGTAATTGAAATGTTTAGCAGCTGCAGCACTATAAGCAAGTTGCTCGCTACTGCCAACATCATCAAAATCGTAAAGCAGCACGCTATGCATGCTAATTGCACCTTCAATAAGCTTATCCGATATTGATGATTGCTCGGACAGATATGACTCAGATGAGCTTTCGGTTTTGATATCTTTTTCGCTGAAGATTTCACAGCTCACATTAACCATATGAGGAGACTCATTGCAAATTGTTATTGTCCGTCTGACTTCCTCACCAAATTTGCACAGGCCATACGATAAGTAGCCTGGACTAACGTAGGCGCCTATAGATTTTGGCGTATAATCAAAAACAACGTGCCGAGAGGGACCTTTAAAGTGAAGTTGTTATTGTTAAGTTTTAGTAGCAGAGCTTGTAGTTTTCTTGATACATACTCACACCACATTGTATATTAAAGAATCCCCTGTATTCCTGCAGTCTGTTTGGAACAAACTTAACCAATAACTTAACATAGTCGCGCGGCGGTATAATTTTCTTATTTAAATCTATCAATTTGAGTCCTTTGAAGCTACTGCAGGTTGTTAAAAAAGCGAAAGATGATTTATCGTTTCATAAATTGAATTTGGTTAAAAGCTTACTTTCTGTACTTGACATAAACGGGTTCCTTGGTCGGATTGTAAATGATCATTTCATAACAAGATTTGTCCTGTGGCACAGTGGATGGCAGGGTTATACTTTCGGAAAAGCATGGATCGGTCAAATTCTGAACAACTAAAATAGAAAGTTTCGATAAAACCAAGAAGACTTTAGCTAACTGTGCGAGAGTACGAGATAATCTGCTTAAATATATCGCTATTTATCGAAAGCGATAGCTACACAAATATTATCGACATACCTATAATGGGCACTTGAAATGTAATATTCGGATGAAAGGAATGAATGAATATATAACGTCGACGATTAACTTTAGCTAACTGTGCGAGAGTACGAGATAATCTGCTTAAATATATCTATATCGCTATTTATCGAAAGCGATAGCTACACAAATATTATCGACATACCTATAATGGGTACTTGAAATGTAATATTCGGATGAAAGGAATGAATGAATATATAACGTCGACGATTAATATTGGTAGATGTGTGGCTGCGTATGTGGATTCTCACATTGAGCTCCTTGTCTGTTTCAATGTAACGATGGATATCGGGTTGCGGTATTGAAATTGTAGTATCGCTAGGACTGTCTGTAGTAATTAGAATTTTGCGAGGAAACTGCAAAACAAAATCTTTAAGTAGAATGAAAAAATACTTAACACAATAAAAAATACCAATCCAAGATTTCTAATATTTAAGTTTAAACCATAGGTTGAATTTCTTTTGAAAGGCGTCTTATGTATCATCAATCGTGGCGTTATTTCCAAATTTTCCACCAAATTGACATATTCAGAAAAGTCTATATTATAGATAGTAAGTAATAGATAGTAAGTAATCGATTAAAGTTGAATTGAGTTGTACTCTAGCTTACATTCTTTGGCTATGCAGCAGCCATAGATTCTTGAACGAGTGCTGCGATATGAAGCTGGTGGTTGTCTAGGCTCTAGGAAACGATCGGATTCGTTATCATCAGTACCATCGATTTCCTCATCACTTGGATGCACAACGTGGGGCCCATCTTTTGTGTATGCAACCGTTTTATCTTCACTCATTTTTTTATATATATATATATATATATATATATAATATTTTCACTTGATTTGTGTGGAAAAGCTATATGTGTTTGGTTTTTCTAGACAATTGGGCCAGAGTTAAGGAAAAATAAATCCCATTTCGATATACAAATTCGGTGGCAAAGTGTCTTGTTGTTGTTTGTCATTCAAGTGATTACGTCATCACACACTTGCCAGTTTTTGGCCAGATTGTAAGACAATTGTATATCACGTTTACGCCCCGTTGTTGTTTGGGGAAAACAATTTCAATTTGGCAAAACTCAACGCAGCGTGTTACCAAAAAAATGTCGAACGTATTTTGGACAGGCAAAAGACAAGAGCTGACATGGTTTGAGGGGCAACAAACTAAGAATGCCAAAGAAGCCGCAATACAACAAAATGCAGTCGCACACATACACACACACACACACACACATGAGGACAGACACACAACAAAGTCGTTTGGCAGCCTTATTTATTTGTTGGTCCAGTTCCGTTTTGCTGTTGATCTTCTCTCTTTCTGCATTTGGCAAAGAGGCGAATTGTTCTTTTGTGCAAAATTAATGATATGGGCCGGGTACGAAAGCCGATGTGCGGTTTACGGTTAGAGAGAGAGAGAGAAAGATTCGACTGGCCTCGTCTATTGCCATTTTTATTTGTCAACGGACCAAGGCTGGCTGAAAAAAAAAATTCGCCTCAAAACCAATGCAACCGCAAAGTGAACAAAGAAAATTGAAAGCAGCCCAAGGACCAAATAAAGGATGTGTGCACAGATGCCAAACTATTTTGCATGTGTTACCAAACCATTCCACACACAAACTCTATCCTACCAACGCGTCCTTTTTTCGGGGCGTGTTTGTGCCTTTCTCTCTCTTCTCGTCCTGTTTGTGTTTATTATCGCCAGCATGGCGCTTATAAATCACGCCACTTCACATGCAACGCAAGGATTCTCACGATGTTGTTGTTGTTGGCGGCAGGATGGAGGGGCTTACAAAGAGTCTCGGTGGTTACAGAGATAATGGCAGTCCACTGTCCACACATGTCAGCTGCGGTGTTCAAAAAGGGAGGCGTCGTTACAAGATACCCGAAAATTGCTAAGTTTTTTTGTTTTTGAATGCAATTGGAATTGTTCTTGTGGAAAGAACCGAGAAAATGTTATAACAAAGAGCTGCGACTTTTTTTTGGGCTTTTAAATATAGTTTTTAATAAAGAGGAATAGAGGGTCTACACAGTGCGAAAACTGTACTCATCATATCGTATCATATATCCCGTTTATTATATTCAATTAAATTTATCTTTTTGTTTCTGAGCTCGACTTTCCCTTCTTTATTAAGTGGTAATTTATGCATGCCCAAAGTTGGCGCCATCAAAACCTATTGCTGTCAATTGAATGCCATCATAATACGGAAAAAGAGCAAACACACAGCCCCTTCAACGGAGCTGGCATTCCTTTATGACATTATTATTATGAAATGCGAATGAGAATGACACTTGGAATGAAAGCGGCCAAGTTTTATGTGAGAGTCCTCTATTTGACCAGCTCTCTAAAGAAGCCCAAAAGATGATAGCTGGCAAACAGACCGGACTGACAAACTATAGTATATAGTAGTTGCAGCTGCAAGGTAAATTTTCTAAAACCAAAACCAAAAAAAAAAACCAGAAGCGGTTTTTATTTGTTCGGCTTATGTGGTCCTTACGACTGTAAAGTGGCAATTCTTTAACAATTTATGTTGGCCAAAACCCAAAGTCGAGTGTGATTCAAGCATTTTGCGCCTGCAACAGCTGACGCCAACACTGAGCTCAGCCCTTAGCCCAATCCCAACTCTTTTGGCTGGTTGAAGGGTTCGTTAGGTCCGTTCGTTTTTTTTTATATACTTACATATATTTTTTTATTTCTTGTTTGGTCCGTCGGCTGTGAAAATTTCGTGAATTTATGAGCACTTGAGAGCAGGCGCCATCGCCATTGCCATCGCCAGCGCCAGCGGCTGCGTTCGTCCTCAACGACAGCCTCATCCTGGTGACTTTGTTGGCCTAATATAAATTTCAACTTTAACAACAACTGTGCGCTAGCTGCTTGTTGGCCCTGGCAACATTTTAATGCGCGTCCCCGGCTACTTTGGTTTCATTTTTTTTTTTCTGGGGTACTTGTTTTTTAATACACTTGCAAAGGTTATTATTAAATTTTGTCATAAAATATGTAAATAAATGTGTGTTTACTTTTAGGTATTAAGAGCATGAAATCTCTCTGTTAAGGCGACATTCAATATAAGTAAATATAAAGTTTAATGTTTGTAATGAAAATAAATAAAGTTAAAAAAAAAAATTATATAAATTTTAATCAAAAGGTTAAAGAGTTATTAGAAATCTTTATTTTTTGTTAGAATAATTTTATTTTTTCTAACCAACCTTAACAAATCTCAATTAAATTTTTAATATATTTTCCAAGATCTGACCAGTTTAGATCACAGAACTTCAAGGGTATCTTAGCTTCGACGATCTGCACTTTCTTTTTGGTACAATTCTAAGTGGCAGCGCAATAAAATGCTCTGCAAATGCTTTGAAAGGATTGCGGGCCAGTGCGGATCGCAGTTCTTGCTCGTAAATCGTAGAAAAACCCCCTTTTTTGTTTTTTTTTTTGGCCATTACACAAAAATTAGTTTACGTGGCACATAATTTTACATTAATTTCATTTCAAATGACCCCCACAAGCACCAAAGGAATAAATAACTACTTGATGGCAAGTAAGTAAAGTACTCTTGCATGTACATATGTGAGTGTCACACACACACACACACACACACACTTGAACAGTTTCGCCCACTAAGGAAGAGCCATGCCAAAAACCACTTTGCCACATTTTAAAGTATCTGTCACATAAAATACACGCAGACTGCTTGCTGCCTGTGGCCACACACAGGAGTGGTGGCAGTTAAAGGGTTGAGGGGTTGAGGGGGGGTTTGTATACTACTACAAACAGTAAACGAAATGCAACAAAATATTTTGTTTTGCTGCACTGCACATTGAAAAAACACAAACTGAGGCTAAGAAAAACACAGAAAATGAAAAACAAAAAAAGGAAAAACAAAAAACACAAATGCTTATAAAATGATAAGTTGCGCTGCTACATGAAGCTCGACATCGAAGCTCGAAGCTCGACGCTGACGTTCACGCTGACGTTGAGTTTGGAAGTCAACGTCGACGCAGATGATGACGCTAACGTGGCAGTAAAGTCAAGTGAAATGTACGAGCAAGCGTGCAGTTTCTAAAACAGCAACAACAACTATCAAAACACATAAAAATATAGAAATAAAAGTATGCCAGAGCTAAAAATGATGGACTATGAACTACCACGCTATCAGTTTTTTAAGTTTATAGATTCTTTTAAATAAATTCAGCTAAGAAATGTTGAGTATATTTATTTTAAACTTTGTGCTTCAGACATAAGTTTTCGCCAAACTCAGAAAAAGTATTTTTAAGAAAGATTTTTATATATTTCCTTTCACTCGAATAAAAGTCTTGAAATAGTCGAAGTCTAGAAATAATTATTATTTGAGTATTGAACTTTATATGTTTAACAAATAATACTGAGGATCCAAAATCACAAAGATTCATCAATAAAATCTCAAAAAGTGCTATCAATTAAAAGTATTTTATTATTTAAGGAAATTCCTTGGAATAATAATAATAATTAATTCTTTACATAATGCCCTTCAAAACCTGCAGCAAAAAACATCTAAAAATCTATCATACCCACCCTAAAAATATTATTACTTGCACAGGGTATATAGTTTACAGAAAAAAAGAACGAAACAGATGCACAAACATTATCGTTGTCAGCGTCAGCGTCGATGTACTAAGGAAATATTTTGTGTGAAATTATTGCGGCAAGAGCAGCAGCAGCAGCAGCGGGAGTCATAGAGGGAATAGGGAATATATGAAATAATAAAAAAGAAAAACGAAAACAAAACAAGTCGCATAACAGCAAAAAGTGTAATAGTTGACATTGTACAAAATGCGGGGCTTGGCACCCTTGGGTACACTTGGGTGCAGCCATACATTGCGTATACGTAATGTTTTTTTTTGCAATATAAAACGCTCCGAGGCCAATAGCCCGCAGTAAGCAATTAGCGTGACAAATAACTAAGACTATCGCCCAACCGCAATAGCCCCAAAAACCAAATGGCACAAAAGCATTGATCTCCCTTTCGCTCTGTCTGTCTCTCTCACTCTTTTGGCCATTCGATGTCAGTTAATATGAATGAAAACTAATTAAAAATTTACAACTGATTGACTGCACAATTTTCACTGATATTTTCACACACACACAGTGACAGCGTGCAGCAAATGAGACGTGCTGCGTATGTTGTTGTTGTTGTATGATGCAACAACCAACAAAATGGCAACAGTACCCACTCAATATGAGAGCCCACTATCAAGCCCACTGACCATGCAATTTATGCTAATGCTCGTTAGTGAAATCAAACAGAATCAGCAGCAGCAGCAGCAGCAGCAGTGGCAGTGGCAGTGGCAGTCAGAGCAGTGGCAGTGCAACAATTATGTAAACAACAGGGCCGTAAAGCAAACTACGTGTACAAGCGTCTGACAGACGAACCGACTGACCAAACATTGAAACGACTATCAGAAATAGTTGAACATGATGGCAGCCAAGAGAACTCTACTGCACTGTGGCCATAAGAGTTTTAACAACAAATGAAAAATACCTCAGTTTTTTACTAAATTTATATATAATAAAAATTAATAAAATTTACCTTTTCAGTAATAAATAACTATTTGGTTAAGTTTACGGTTTGTTAAGTTCTTTGTTGAAACTCTAAACTTTTCATTGAAAATAAGCCACAGATATTTTTGTATTAGATTTTCCAATTGGTGGTCCCACTGTGCCGTTGTGTTGGTTGGTCAAAATATATATTGACGCATATATTGCCAGTGACAATTAATCTGCTAATTGCCAATTTAAGCACGTAAACCAAACACAGGCGGCTGCCTGGATGCATCGACAGCAACAGCAAGGACAATGACAATGACAACGACTGCGCATCAAATGACACAAGAGGTAGAGGCGGGGGATTTGAGTTTGGTATATTGTGACAGTTATGGGCTGCCAAACGGTTTGAAAAGTTTACGTGTGGCAACAGCAATTGCCGTTCGAAATGCGAAATGCAATTGCAACTGCAACTGAAACTGCATTTGATTTGTCGTTTTGAGTAATGCAGAGGACATTCCGAGTACTTTTGTGTAATTGAAGCTAATGAAAGTCAACAGCCAGGCAAACTTGATGATGATGCACCCACACAAAATGCGTATGAATAATCAGCAGACACTCGTAAATACATAAATTGGTTTTGTTGCTGTGCTGACACGCCACGAGCTATGATTTACGGCTCAAGCACGTCTAGGGCCCAGATCCGACCAAAAAACCCAGAGAAATCCATTCCCATCCTCAGGCGAAGAAGTCACACACAATGCATGTCTAATGAAGCAGCAGCCTCGAGATGTCACATTTCCTTGCCTTATTTTCAGTTAAATTGAGTTCTGAGTGTGCGCTGCATTTTTAATATTATTTCAATCAGTTTTTCTTCAGTTCGCAATATTGGAAACTTACTTAATAAATGCGCTACATTGTTGGAAAGTTGTAATAAGGATTTTTCAAGTTTTCTTTCAACTCTTTTTAAAAGGCAAAAGCCAGCGCTTGCCGGCGCTCATTAAATTTTAGCAACGCCACAAAATTCCCTTTTTGCTTTAACTATGCTGCTTTTTCGAATGGAAAGGGTATGATTCGTACTTAATAGTTGGTTGGTAGTTGAATGAGGAAACCAATTTGAGTCGAAAGGAAATCTGCCTCAACTAAAAACAAAGTATTTATCAGTTGGTAATTAGAAAAACTTCAAAAAACGACTTTCTTTCTGTTTGTTTTGGCCTTTTGCCTTTTTGACAGCAATTGAAAGAGAGCATCATCATTGTCAACTCAACTGTCGACGTCATTTACCACATTCAAAATGCCATTAAAAGCATACTAAAATTAATTTGTAGCAATTAGTTGCAAATTGCAAGAAAGCAAAACGAAACAAACAAAAGCGAAACCAAAGAAATTGCTCAACATTTTTATGTGTTTTTGCGCATTAAGAGAAAACTGTCTATAGAAAATGTTGCTGGGCCAAAATCATAAAAACACAAAAAGGGAATTAGAAATAAGTAGAAGATGGAGCAGGAGACCAGAGAGAGGCAGCAGCAGCAACAAGGAGCAGGAGCAGCTAGTGTTTTCGAGCATAAATAAATGCTTTGTTATTTTTGGCAATTATTTTCACATTCGAGTGTCTGTCTGTCCTTTGCCAATGGAGCTCATTTGTAATTTGCAGCCGGGAAAATTTGAGCATTGTGTTCAGCTGTTGCCATTGCTCTCAAATATAAATAAATACCCTGTAACCATTTGAAATATGAGTGAAGCGTGGGTATAATAAGTTCTTAAAAAAATTTAATCATTCATGTTATTTTTTGTTTAGGAAATCGTTATTTTTTCAATGAAAACTTATCGATAAAAATCGATAAATGTAAAAAGTTTCCCATTGTTCGATTTAATGTTTCAAAATTGGTCAGTGCCTATAAATTCATCTGATTATCACAACTCTTTACAGGGTATTTACTACCCCATCACGTACTTAAACCTTTTACACTTGCTGTTATTGTTGTTGTTATGTGACTGACGCCATTAATTAGCCTCCTTGTCGGCCTCAGTCAGCGCCAGCGACCGATAGACATCTTGGTGCCAGCATTTGTCTTAGAGAATTGGGCAATATGGGAGTATCTTTTGGGTTATTATGGGAGTCGTTTTGTGGATATGGTAACGGTTAGGTGGCACATGACACATGTTGTCAGTATGCTCATCTTTCTTTTTGCTGCTGCTTCTGCTGCTTCTGTTCCCGACTATTTTCTCCGCTAATTGGAAAATGTCACAATTTATTTTATTTTTATGTTTAATTGGATTCTGCTTGTGAAAGTTTGTTGCCCCACGGGGCATGACACAAACACACATCTCCTTGTCGCCTAGGTACGATGCATGATAATTTTCTTAATTTGCGCGCCCTGATGAGCTAGCTGAGATAGCAACGCTCGAGCGAATGAGAAAGCAAAAAAAAATATTCGAAAAAAAAAATAAAATAAAATAAGACAAAAACTTTTGCCATTTCGCTGATGGCATCATGTGTACGTGTAAAAGTTCAGCCACCACTCACAACTACGTACGCACTTAACAAGGACGAGATGTCGAGCACTCTTCAAAGGTGCAAATAAAGTAAATTATTAGTTTCGTCTTCGTTTCGTCTTCTTCTTTATTTGCCTTGAGTTGCTTGTGCTACAGCGTCGACTCTTGTGGATTTCCGCTTCAATTACTGCCGTTGCTCGCATAAATTTCACTTGACAAACTTGTCGGATGGTAGTTGCAATGAGCGGAGAGGGGGCAAGGGGCGGATGGGAGATAAACATCTGTTTGTACGCATTGGCAAATTAAGAACATCCCCTACAACATCCTCAACGTGTGACAAATGCAATTCCCATTACTATTTCTAACAGCAAAAAAAAATTTTGACTCAAACCACAGAAAAAAATTCGTATTTTTTTTGCTTAAAAGCAGCATAGAAAATGTTCAATTACTTTGAATTGAATTAAGGTCAAAAATCATCATCAGTTCAAAATGTTTTAAAATATATTGTTCCCGAAAATCATTTTAGATTTGACAGATTTTTGTGTGTGAAAAGTTTCAATTTTTAATAAAGTTTTATTGATTTAAATGGTTTTGCTTTATATGTATCTCTTTTCAGTTTTGGTTTTAAAAAACTTAAGACAGTTTGAACAGTAGAAACAAAAGAATTTATAACACTTTCCAACACTATTTATCAAGGTACGCAGAATATTTATTGCGTCAAGTTTATGGATCATGACACATTTGTCTTAGAAGACATTTGAACACTTTGTTTTATTGTTTCTCTCGTTTGTCAAAAATGAAATGATTTTTTTATTATTAAATTTTTGTATTTTCTCCAACCTCGAAGTACTGAAATTTATTCCCAACATAAAATTCAGCAACAGGCAAACCTACTTAAAAGCATGACACGTTTTTTTTTCTCGTTTCTAGACATTAATTAGACTTAACTTAATGCATCAGGTGTTTGTTTGTTTGTATGTAAGAAAAGTGTTTGTTTGTTTGTATGGATGTTTGTTTTGTGCTTATGTACATCTGTCTAATAACCCACAGGTGTTGTTGTGCGTACGCGTGTGTGTGTGGTGTATTATAGCAGCTCGAGCATAATTTCTAATTAACTTTTTGCTGCAAAGCGGCAAAGTCATAAGCTGAAATGGTACGGGGGGAGGGGGGGTTGTGTGTGGGTGTTGGGGAAGTTTAGCTCTGAGATCCCTTTAGCACGTCATCATAAAAATGTTTTGCCAACACATTTACGGGATGCCTCTTGGGTAAAAGAAGAGAAATGCGTAACAAATGAAGTAAAGAAATATGTACGAAAAAAAAAAAAAAACAAAATGGTAATAAAAACACAAAAACAAAACACCTGTAAGCCGGTGTGCATTGTTGTTATTGTTGTTGTTGCTGCTTTCGTTTTTATGCGTTAAGTCATTAAAATGAAAATTTATTATGCGCCCTTCATGTATCATGCGCCGTTGTTGCTGCGACCCACTTATGGTCGTTGTTGCATGCGCCGCAGCCTATGCGGCGTATACGTAACGCATACATACTATATCATTAAGCTCATATTGCTCATGCTTCGCGCAAAATGAAGCCAATAAAGCTTTTTATCTTCAGACAGACGTGATTTATTTATATGCCTTCAGAGAAATTATACACGAGAGCGCGCGCCTTTGATTTCCAAACCAAAACCATATCATATACATACGTCGTATCAAATGAGGCAACTGAAAAAAACAACAGAAAACAAAAAACAATCTTAGAAATGATAAGTGATTTCAGTTTAGGGAAGGTAAAATATGGTTTTCGGTTATGAGTTTTGTATGGATGGTAAGGATGAGGTTCAAGTATCGAAATGACGAATCTATCGTTAAATATGGATAGTTCCAATGCCAGCTAATTGATGTACATAGAAAGGAAACAGGCTTTCAAGTTTCGAAATGACGAATCTATCGATTAATATCGATAATTGATTGGTTGATAGTTGATAGTTGTACAAAGAAGGTTAAAACCTATTTTGTCTGGTTCTCAGTGCCACGAATTTAAGCAACACAACTGAAAACACTTTAAATGTCTTTCTCAACCATAATATAGCATTAGATCCACATACTAGCTAACACTTTCTAACACCCAACATATCACTACTTGCTATAGCTTCTTTCCATTCCATGCGCTACCCACTTTAAATCCCTAGCAGCGATTGTCTCTGCATTATTTGCATAAATTCTCTTGCTGCCATTTTCCAAGTTGTCGCATTTGCTTTTCTACACTTGGAGTTGAGTGTTGTTGTTTTAGTTGTTGTCGCTGTTGCATTTGTGTTTGTTTTGTGCTGCGATTTAAGCAGTCGACGCGACTCGACTTGGTATCACAAACAAAGTGTGTTGTCGACACAAAAGCCCAGCATAAATCCATTTGCCACGCCTTCGCATTCGGATGCAGTTGCCTTTCCAACAAGCTACTACTGGGCTGCTTTAACTGCCATTGTCACTTGGCCTGGCTGAAAATAACACTCTTACACACACACACACAGTCAGAGGCACAACTGTGGCCCTATGCGAAGCTAAATTAAAAATTTTGCACAACGCAAAAATCAGCGATAAAAATGGAGCAGCAATAAAATAAAAGAAGAAAAAACTTTCGATGCGGACAGTTCACTGGGGATACATATATACATATATAAGATTCACAGTCAATTTTCTATTATGTGGCAACTACTCACACCACTGTAATATACTGCCTGTATACTACGCACACGATCATAATTTTTTTTTCTTTTTTTTTTATAGCGCTAAGCATATTTTACACTCGGCATATGGTTCTTATTTTGTTGTTGTTGTTGCCTTTTATTGTTATGTTTCGAGTTTTCATTTGTTTTATAGAGTTTTTGCCAGTCGCCAGTCTGGCAACACTGTCAGTCTAGGTAACTGTTGTTCCGTGTGAGCATATTTTTTAATACATTTCTGGCGAAAAAACAACACACAAAACACAAAAATTACCATCCAGCGGCCCTTATCAGCATTCACATATCAAGAGTGTGTTTTGCTCGATAGCACTTTGGGGAGCAACTATGAGCACTGGCTGTGTGTGTGTGTGTGTGTTAGTGTGTGTGTGACAGTGACTAATAAAAGCGTTACTGCTTTTACCCTCCACGCCCCCACACACACAAAAGCAATATAATAGTCAAGCAGCGGCGCTTGTGTAATATGCATACAATATTTTCATTTCACAGCTTTTTTTTTATATATTTCTTCTTTTTTTTTTGTTCACAGTTTTTCATTTGTTATTGCAAAAACAACAATAAAGTGGAGTTGGTTTGGGGAGTAACGAAGTTGAAATACCCTTTGAAAGAGACAGAATTATTATGAAAAAAAATGATTTATATTTTTAGTGATCTAAAAGTTTGGTTTATAGAATTTTAATTTCTTGAATAAATCTTTTCAAAAGTAGTTGAACCTTTGCGAATTTTACTTGAAACTTGCTTTGAATTAGACAATTTTCGCTTTTTAAATTACATTTTCGAAACAAACACAATCAAATTTTTGGCACAAAATATTTTTAGATACGATATTCCAATTATTTTCTTGAAAATTCCTGACATATGTCTTGAAAATATTAAACTACCTCCATGAAAGTATATTAAAAAAAAAAAACAATATCAAAACAAATGCTGCTACGTTGTTGTTATCTCACTTGTCTGTCGTTTCGTCTTCGAGTCGGTTTGTCGTACAAATATCCTATATAGCCGCTGGCAGGCACAACAAACACACACTAGCACACACACACACACACATCTACACATACTGACAGCAAATAAACTGTTCATAAAGCAGAAAAAAAAACCGAAAGGAAAAAAAAATGGCGAAAAACAACAATGGCAAAAGGCGTAAGAGACCGGTTGAGACGGGGGTTGGGTGTTGGGGTTTGGGTTGGTGTTAAGGAGAAGCAAGGAAAATATGGGGAGGACATGCGACTTAATCTCCATCTAAACGCAATGGAGTCGTAATAACTACAGAAACCAAATGAAAAATACAATCCTAGTCACAGATATACAAACACACACACACACACACACACACACATACACACACACATGTGTAGCCACATTCATAGTTTACGTTTTGCCACTTCATTTTATACGCTGCCATTTTTTTTTTCTCTTTCTTTTTGTTGTTGTTCACGTTTACTTTTTGACTCATCTTTGTTGTCGTTGTGCTTGGGCTCTAGTTTTGTTGTTGTTGTTGTTGGCAGAAATCGTCGGAAAAATGGCCACTTTGTTTGTATTTTGTATACTCTATTCTCTAAGGAGTCGGTATGAAATGTTAACTGGTTGATCCAAACAGAAAAATCTAAGATGCAGATTCCATTTTTGGGTTAAACAGTTTGGTTTTTTTGGAACTCAAACTTTTTAATATACCCATTATTTTAAAGAGTTCTCTGATACGTCCTTAATAAATCAAACTCTAACTATTGAAATTCCAAACAAAACTTGTTTTTTCAACTTTCAAGCAGATAACACAAAATTTCAAGAGTATTTCATAGTCGAGCAATTTTTAATTACAAAATCAACTGTTAGAACCTTTGTTAGAGGTTCTAGGTTTCGCTATGAGAATAGCACTCTAGTGGGCAATAGGTTTGTATGTATATTGAGGTAACAACCGACTAAGTAAGTATGGGAAGCGTAGTTGCTTAGCTGATTAGCCCACTTGGGTGCCATTGGGTGAGCTTCATTTGCTCTATGGTCTGGTTCCTACTACTAAGGATACTACGATTAAGTATGTACATACTACTTACATACTGTTTGTGTGTGTATATTCTTATTTTTTATTGCTTACTCATTCTGTTGCTGGACTCAAAAGTCCGTACCGCATGACCGCAAATATGAGTGTATTGGGGACAACAAAAGGACTCAATATGTTGGCCATTTGTTGCCTCCTGCCTCAGAGTCCCACTGAGTGTGTGTTTTTGTTTTGTGCCTCGAGCATGTTGACTATAGCAAGAGTCGAAAGACAAATATACTTAGTAGAGGCTATTCGAGATGACTTTGGAATACAAAATTCAATCATGAATGTTTTTCTAGATTTTCCTAGTTCTCCTCAAGTCTTGAATAACAATAATACATATATATTTTAAGGGTATTTTCTATTCCATTTGGGTTGTAAATAATTTTTCCTGTGCTTCACAAGTTGCACATTTAATGAGTGTATCTCTGACACCCTCTAAGCCCTCCCTTGTTGAACTTTAATATTGTTCATGTTCTGTTGGCCAACTCTAATTTGGCCATTACCAACGTTGATTAGCTCATTAAATGTGTGCTTGTGACCCAAAACTTGAAAAGGAACGGTTTTCAGGGTATTTAATTTTAAAAGTTATTGAAACCCTCATATCGCACATCAATCGGCTGAGCTGATATAATGTCAACTTGAAAATAAGTCAAAATAATTTAATTAAGTTTCCTTCCAAAGGTCTAATCAGTTTTTAGCTGGAAATACTTTAAGGATAACTTCACACTTTAAGTTCTAGTTTATAAGGAGCTCTTCTCAATGTTTCTTGTTACCTGTTGTTGCAACAACTATTTATGTTTATTGTGGCCTTGACTTATTGAAAAACGTAGGCAATAAAGTGTCGTCAAGATGTGGCATAGAGGCTGGGCCCAATATTTATTGCAAAAGGGCAAAGAAAGAGACAGACTGAGTAAGGGGAATTCAGTTTGTTGACATGCTGTTGCCATTTTTTGGGGTTGGCCAACACTGGCCAACAAAAACAACAACCAGTTAACGTCTGTTGCAGCGGCCACTGCTGTTTGCCTTTACATTTTTTGCGCCAGCCACGAATAAATAAATGGAGAAATGGCTGGCAAGCCGGGTCTGGTCGGATGGCCACACGACACATGGCCAAACAAGCTGATAAAGTTAAGTGCAGACTGCAATGTGAATGTGTATGTGTGTGTGTGACGTATGCGACAAAGCACACGATTAAATTACAAAATGTCAATAACGATAACGAATGAAATTGATTGAAACGAGCAGCGACCACAATGGAGAGACGCAGCCAACCCAAAAACTGACGGATAATAAATTATGTGTACGGCACCCATATATATGTGTGTGTATTTGTGTGTGTGTGTGTGTGTGCGACACCTTATAGATACGAACACACTATAGTAAAGCGAATGGCATGTCAATTAAAATGCATGATGTTGAAATCATTCGCAATTAATTCATAATTAAAACGCGACACATTATCAAAAAAGTGCGCGCGAGTGGGGGGGGGGGGGCATTTACATAAATAGCCTATGAATTATTCATGAGTATTATTTCGTACGGTAGACAAGCGCGTGGCGCCTCTGTGTGCTGTCAGCAATGTTGAGCCGTGGCGATATTTTAAAATTGATGCCCCATTTAAACGCTATCTGAACGCATTGCGTATACGCCACGGAAGTAGCAATTACAAAAAATATGCCATTCGTCTCATTAAACTTAAATTAATCTAAAATATATGATGCGATTTCTCTTACAACTTGTTGAAAGACATGCTAAAGATTGCAAAAAGCTTCATATTTGGGCACAAAATTTGTGAACCTGCACATTTCTACAATCCCACCCTTTAACAACCCGCACCCTTTTCGCCACGCTCCACTCGCCACCCCCACCATTTTAGGCCACTGGCAGTAAACAGACAAATGCACTTAAAAGCATTTAGTTGTGCGACAAAATTTTGCAACATTGAAATGTGGTTTCGGTGGTTTTCAAAGCTTTTTCTGGCCAGCTGGCCGCAGTTGCAACCCAACACAAACTTTTTGCTTCTACCCCTCCAGTGCAGCTCGTTTTTGAAATTAATGTGCGTGCATAAACAAGCAGACAAGGCAGCACGGCAGGCGGAACATGGTTCAAAGGGTCTTAAGTTTTTGCAACTTGGCTCTCTGTGTTGTCGAGAAAACGAGCTGCTGCTGCTGCTGCCGCTTTTCTGCATCTGCTTCTTCTTCTTCGTCTTCTTCTTACTGCCTCTCTCTCTCTCGCTCTCGCTGTTCCCTTGCGCGTACCCCTTTTGCTAGTGTCATTTGCTGTTCTACCTAAATTAGCGCCATAAAGTATGCAACAAGCTTTATGGCAGCGCTTTTAATTTGTTTTCTCTTTCTTTGGCAGCAGCGACAGCAGCAGCAGCGCTATCAAATATTCATTTGAGCTTCTTCTGAATCTAAAGGGCCTATCAGAGTTCAAAATGGCAGCTGGCACAACTACCCCCTCCGACTGCCATGCATTTCAATTCCCCGCCCATTGGCCAGTGGGCAAAAACTTTCAGCTAATTTGCGTGCGGCAACTAAAACATTTTGCTTGTTGGCCGCGGTTGACAGAGAGGGGGGTGAGGTATGTGTGTGTGTGTGTGTGACGGACGCTTTGTTTTAAACTAAATTCCCATTCAACTGTCATTTGTGGGCGCAATGGCGCTGACATTCATTAGAGAATGTACACTGAAAAAAAAATTGATGATGTTTGGTGATTTAGTTCAAGAAAAATAACTTATTTTACAAAATAAAAATATAATAAATAGTTAAAAAAAAATTAGTAAAAAAGTTAAAAAAAACATTTATAAAAAATGAAACCAATAATAATTTTATTAAAATTTTATTAATTTTCGATATCAATTAATTTTCTCCATGTGTTTTCGTGCAAATATTCGCGCTTTGTCTTTTGTGAGTCGCTTGTCAAATTACAGTGGCGGCATAAATTATGCGTATCCCTGTCCCAAAAACTTTTGTTAGCGTTTTGAATGTTAATTCCATCGTTGTTGTTGTTGCTATTGTTGTTGTCATAAGTTATAGCTGACTGACACGTAATTAAAAGTGTGTTATGAATTTTGGGAAATCTTGTGCCAAATAATTCGCTCCTGCAATAACTGACAGTTTGTCAAAATTGTTATTGCTTGTAGAGTATAAAGAAGGTCGGCATTTATGTAGGATATATGTTTCGTATCTGTTATTGTTGTATGACGAAAGCTGTTCGCTGTTGATTTTGATTGGAATCGATGAGGGTCATCAAATTAAATAAATGGCAACCAAATTTACTATTAAATTGAATTTGGCAATTTGTCTTCGAACTTTTTTTTTTTTTTTATTATGCAAAAGGGGGCTTGGGAAACTGTTTATGTTGAAGCTGGGAGATTCACATAAAAAACAGTCGGTTGCAGTGGGAGAAAGGGGTGGTTTGGTTAAGCTGGGTTTGGGGGTCTTTTGGTTTTGTGGGTTTGGACTGTGCAAATCACATTTTGTTTGTAAATCAGCAATTTACGCCAAGGCAGCAAACGATGTCGCTTTTAAAATACAAACACTAAAACAAATGCACAGCGAAAAATCAATTACTAAGACTTGAGAATTTTGTTGGATGCAAAGTGAAAAACTAAAAAAAAAATAAGATAAAAATTTATTTGAACAAATTTTCAAAATTAAAAAAAAATTTAGGCAAGTTTTATTTAAGCTGCTTTTCAAAAACATTTAATATTTTTTTGATATCTTTTGTGAAACACTTTTTTTTTGGATTTCTCGATTTTATATTCTTTTATATAAAATATATATTTTTGTTTAAGTCAAACCTTTTTCTCTCTGTGTGCATCTGCACTTTTAAACGCTCAATAAGATTGGAAAATTGATGGCGGTAACGCTTATTGCTTGGTTTCGCTTGGCTCTCGAAGTGCGAGCTACCCGTTCATTTTACACTTTGCCTCCTGAAACGCTCTCCCCGCTGCTGCTGCTGCTGCTGCTCCATTTCCAGTACATTTTGTACTTATGCCACAGAGCCTGTGTATGCTTCCTTTGGTAAGTAAATCCCTCATTTTCAGTGAAAATAAAAATTGCCCCAGCGCAACGCAAAATAAACACATTTAAGTTGCAAATTGAATTTTGCATAATCCCAAGCGCTCGCCTCTCTCTCTCTCTCTCTTTCTCGCTCTCTCTTCGTCTCTCTGTCCGTTAGTTCATCTGCCCGTCTCGTTCGCTTTTTTCCTTTGCTTTGCTTTTTTTTTTCACGGGCCGCATTGTGGAAATGGTCTCGCATGAGACGGAATTTCTGATTAGTTGCCATGGATCTGCAGAACCCCCACAACAAACACCTCTTACCCCCCCTCGCTCTCACTCTCTCTACCTTCGTCGTCTTCACTTTCTCACATTTTTACTTGTTTACTTGGCTGTGACTTTAGCGGAATTCTATTTATTTAAAAAAAAAAAAAAAAAAATCTAAGAAGAAAAAATGTTCCTTTTGGGACAAATTTTGCACTCACACATGCAATCATGCCTACGCACACCCCTTCAAATGCCGTTACACACACACACACACACACACTCGCGAGTGTATGCAAATAATGGCACACACACACACACTTCGGCATCCCTGCTAGGCGTGTGATCCTGGGGATTTACAAAGTAGCTGCTGTTCGCCGCGTAATTGAATTTACTTTATACTTTGCTGATTAGAAAAATGAAAACGTTGATTGGATTTTTGTCAGTGTGTGTGTGTGTGTTTTTTGTTGTGTTTGCTTTAGTTTTTTTTTTTTCATCTTTTGGTTCATATGTTAGCTCAAGTTGATGCTTTCACTACGATGGATCTGTTTGGTCGCCGAAAAGTCAACTTAAGGTTTAAAGATAAGAGAAATTAGTTTGCTTGCTAAAATGTTGATGCAACCTAAACCATTTAGTAATGAAAAACGTAATGGAAGTTATAAATTAGCTTGCCACAAGCGAAAAATATGATATTTTGTAATTTCTAAAAGCTAAAACCTCAAATGTAAAATTGTTAACGAATCGCATTGAATGCCAATTATGAAACAAAATCAAATATAAAATACGATAATAGGGGGAAATGTGTTTTTATGCGAATTTTATGCAAACCGCAAGCCACATTAAAACACTCTCAAACCTGTCGCGGCTATAATTAAAACTCAAATGTAAAATGCCAGCGGCTAAATTGAACAAAACTTATCCACTATAAAATGCTGTTGACAAACAATGCATTGTTGTTTATGTGTTGATTGTTTGTTTGTTTGCTAGCTGCTTTTTTGTAATTATATCCAGCAGAGGAGGCTTGCCCATAATTAAACTAACAAACATGGTGTCATTGCATTGCATGAATGAAATTCTGTTTTTGATGAGCGCACGTTTTGACTGTAATGAGTGTCATATTGTCCGGTCAACCTTTTGACCCGAGTGTCCTGTGCGTTTTTGTGGCATTTTAATTAATAAATACAAAACGCATAGTGCAACGTTTACATTGTGGTCAAAATTAGCGACCAACAACTTGCTCGCCATATCAATCGACTTCTAATTAACTTGCATTTGGCAAAAATATTTACAATTTGACAGTTAAATTCGAATGGGTTCGTTAAGTTTGCCTTAAGTGAGCGCGCTCTTCGTCAAGTTATTGGGTGCCAGAGCATTGAGAGATAAGAATGAATAGAGCTATTTGTAATTAAAATTCACACAGACACCCACACACACACAAACAAACATAACCTAAAGCTTTTTAGTTTGAATTTGTTGCCACTCTGTGAAGTTGCTAGTTAAAGTATGCAATGCATTTGCTGTTTGCCACAACTTTTGAAGCTTCCACTTTTTGTGCCGAGTTTGGCTGATCTCTTTACATTATTTTTTTATTTTTTTTTCTGTTTAATCAGCTTCAAAGCACACACAAGCACACACACATACAGATACACATTGAATAGTTGTGTTGCTTGGAATGCCTTCAGTTCATTGGAGCGTCACGTACTTTGAGTTTGAGAGTTTGTTTGAGGGTGGTTTGGCATGAAATATTCTCGATTATACGTTGAAAATCAACTTTGGTGCGTAATTATTTCGGAATTAATCCGAAAGCAGCAGCAGCAGCAATAGACAGACAGCTACACAGCAACACAGCCTGGCAGTTTTAAGTACAAAAAACAACAAGCCAAACAAAAAAGTTGCTCATCATATTTTCCAACAGATCCCTCTGCTCTCCCTCAGCTCTCCCTCTGCCGACTATACAATTCACTGCTCGCTGAAGAGTATACAAGTATGCATAAGTGTTTTCAAGTCGACTTGTTTTAGCGCGTTTTCATTGCAAAAAAAAAAAAATAATTCATGATAAACAAAAGCAATACAAATTAGAAAATTTTAAAGTAGATGCTCTCTGGTAAGTAATAAACTCAGCATAAATTTAATATTTCTAACCTTAACAAATGTTATCAATAAGCGATAATTATCGATTTTTAAATTCTTCATCTTCTTTACATAACTTTCATCACTTTTATATCTCTATTTTAGACATTTCAAAAAATGGCCGCGAAATAATAAATTATCGTCTATCCTAATGCGCGGCTTACTTTAGCTTATTTATAAGAACATGTTTTGCATTTTATGTGCAAAGTGGCAAATTAAAAGCATTTTCATGCCACCCAAAAATACGAAACAATAGTCCATTGTGAGGCAGGGATGCTTTTAGCTGATAATGTTGGGAAGCGGGGCGAATGGAAACAAAATGGCCAAGAGCTGAGTACGCCCAACATCATCCTTGTACATCTCAAAGATAGTTCGTTCACATTAGAAGAGGACGAAGAAGATGAATGCAAAGTTAGTCATTCTTAGTCATGCCACAGTTATTTACATACTCGATAATATTTGCCTTGAAGTCTATGTCTATGGATGCTTTTGTGCATTTATTTTCCTTTGGCTTCGATTCGCTTCGCTTCGTTTCGATGTGAAACACTAAACCTTTTATGGTAAAGGCCAAACAAAAGCCTTTAAAATATTCATAGAATTGCTTTAATAACGCTAAATGTGGTAAAGTCAAGGATTCGAACCCCAAGGCAAGTCGTTCACTCAGCTATCAAATTGAGTCTATTGACATCAGATGGGCGGGTGAGGGCGGGTGAGGCTTTATGTCTGTATGATAGGCCACAGGTTATGCCTCAAAAAGTAATTTTTGTGACTGAAAGTTGACTGATTGGCACAGACTGGCGACAACAACTGGCAACTGGCGTCCAGTTTAAATTTGCGGCGCCACCCTGCACTCCATATATATGTATGTATGTATTTGGTATGCAAATCAGACCGAAATGGGAATTGGGAGTGGGTGCGCCATGGCGACGACGACGACGACGACGACGATAACAACGATGACGACAGTCAAGCCGGAAGTTGATTAAATGACAAAATAAATAGAAAGTGAAGGATAATGTCAACATTCTAAGTGGTTTTCTTTTAAAAAGCTTAACTGACAATGAACCGCAGGGCAGCCATCGAGTCGGTGGACCAAACGACCGCCAACAGCAGACCGCCCGCCAAACGTATCCAGTTGAATAAATTATTTTTGTTACTCCCAGGCACAAAACGAGACGAGACGAGACGAAACGAGACGAAACGAGATGAAACAGGAACCGCAACTTGGCCAACTTGGTTGCCACCGCAGGCCGCCTTTCACTTCTTCATCATCTTCATTCTTGTTGAAAGAAAATTGACTTTGATAGTGCATGAAATTTGATGATATCGCCAAGGTTGTTGTTGCCGCGTTGACTTCTAAGAGTATTCGACGTTTTTCTGATTTTCAGTTGCGGAGGAGAAGAAGGCCCTTAAAAATTATATTAGAACAGTTGCCCGTTGGCAAACATATCTAGTTAGAATTGAGTTAAAGTACTTAAACTGATTAAACTTTATTAAGTTCAATCTAAATATTAATTGTTTTTTTCCCGAAACTTTTTTATCGATTGTTTAACTAAGGATTTTTCAGGGTTTCGCTCCAATTATAACTCTTAAAAGGAAGACAATTTTGCTAAACTAAAATATTATCTTTGAAGTCTTTTAAATGTTTCTCCATAAAAAAGCTTTACGAATTCATTTTGGGTCCTTCTTCTTCTTCACAGTTTTGGCACTGTTCCTAATTGGTTTTTATACTGTTTGAATGTGTCAGCATCCGCCGCGTCTTTATATACTGTCCAAAACAAATGGCGGCGACACATATGCTTCATTAAACAACTGGCAAAGTGCCAAAAAATAAACAAGAAAAAAACGGCAAAATGATGTCACTTCAAAACGGTGCAAGTTAAGAACAAAAAACCCAAAGTAAAAAATATCGCACTTGTAATTAAAAAGCAAGCAATAAATATTTGGTTGATTAGCCGTAACAAAAAAAAAAACGTTGCTGACAGCGGGTTTGTTTTTTCAAGTGTACAAAGAGAAACGAAAATAATATGTATACATATAAAATCTGTTTTGAATTAAGTAAAAAAAGGTTTAATTTAAGGCAGCTTTGCCTTAAATCTATCCTTAACTTACTTCATTTATCCATTATCTTACTTGAATCAAGTAATTCTGGCTTACATGAAAATTCATAAAATCAAGAAAGTTCTTACTAAAAATAAGAGTTTCCCGGATTGACTCACTTTCGACCCTTTTCTGGCTTATTTTAAGTCAGTTCTCACTGATTTTTATTCTGGGTGTATGCAACAACTTATTGAAAACCTTTTTCTGCTAAGTAAACCTTTCTCTCAAGCTTTGGATCTGATTTGATCCCATCCAATAATGATATTCAGTTGTTTGCCATTTTGGATTTGTTTAAAATTTATATAAATGTATTATTTTTGGGAAAGTATACGAAATATATTAGGTTGAACCACCTGACCTTCCTTGGGGACTGTCAAACATAGACCGCTAAAGGGTTCCTTAGTGGGGAGAAATATATTGCTGATTATACAAATAAATAAATATATATTGATTGAACAAAAAGAATCGATGATATCATACTTAGTACTCGATTGCTGGTGATTCCCCAGAGGAGCAACACTGAACCAATTACTGAAACTGAGAAACCAGAAACTTATGGGTAAAGTTGTTCAGGAAAAAACATCAGGAAAAAAACCTTTGGTCTTCGATATGAGCAATTCACTGCAGGCAAGCAAAGTACTCAATGCAAGGATCAATCCAACGAAGTTTCAGGTCTTTTAGGTTAAACATGATTTCTTCGAAGAAATTAAATAAAAAGTGCTTTTCCTTTAAAAACTAATAAGCTGGCTGAAGCAAAAAGAAAATGAATTAGGGCCAAACAATGAACGTTAACAACAGCTGCACAACTGTAACTTAAGATTTCGCTGTCGACTCAAATGACGCGCATTCTTTGTAGAATATGTAGGTTAGGTATAAGGTAAGGGGATGATTACTATAGTACTATTTGCCCACTAATGGCGGAAAGCATTCAACTAAAATGCTTACGACATAATCATATGCTTAACAATTCATATTTTCAGAGTAAGAGCGGGGTAAAGCGGGTTGAACAGGAATATAATACATATGAGACAATCGGATTTCATGCTCATCATGTTGACGATGGCGGCAAAGAGATGAGAGATGAGTTAGAGGAGTGGTGGTTTGGGTTGTGGGTAAAACGTTGTGCTGCGGATTTGTATACCGATTTTTGTCTTACCCGCATATCAAATCATACGACAAGGCTATAAACTATAAATGGTATGATAGAGGGGCAGATGACGAGTGGGACGAGGGCTTGGTATAGCGAGTTTGATGCTTGTCAAACAAATTATAAGCCGCTGTCGCGCGGCTGCCAGCCGCAAAACTCAAGTTGCAAACCAAAAGCGGTTTATGAAATTGTTGTTGTTGCTTGTTGCCTGCTTGTTGGTGGTTGTTGTACTATGTTGTATGTCGTGCTCACTCCTAGTTGTTGTTGCTTTGGCTGCATGCAGTTAGTTGACAAGTTGTTTGGCCCTATGGGCGGCTTCAGGGGCTTAAGACTAATCCGCATATGGAAAATTATATAATATGCATGAGAATATTAAGGAGATGTGCGAGTGTATGTGTGTGTGTGTGTGTGTGTCGGTTGTTGGATCGACATTGGATGTGATATGGACTAATGCTGACAAAGCAATTTTCACATTGACACATTTTCAGGCATTCACATAGAACCAGAGCAATATGTTGTAGCACTTAGATACATGTACTACATACATACTCTTACATATTATTTTTTAAAAATACCCTGTAAACCATTTAAAATGTGTATAGAGAGGGTATGATTTAGTATTGGGTAACAACTGTGAGAGGTTCAATCATTATCAAATACTTTGCTCAAAAAAAAAAATTAATTTCAAAGAAATATAAAAACTTATTTTTCTTTAGAAGGTAGGTTTTTGCAAGTCTACCCTTTTCTGGAAAAACGCATAAATATTTTTGTTGCACAATCGGAAACTTCACTGGTAGAATGGAGATAAAATAATTTTAATTTTTTTATTATGGTGTTATTTTAATTTTCAACAACTTGAAATAAAATTAAAAAAAATACATTTGCTAGTGTGATAAAAGAATCGATTCAAAAACCAAATAAACTAAATAATTGATATGATATTTTTGCTCAATAACTTTTTCAGTAGTTTCTACGCTTCAGAGGATATCTTCTATTTAAGCTTCCCATTGCATTTTTAGAACAGCCGCAGAAATAAAACAACAGAAATAGTTTACATACAAGTAGTTACACTTTTTAACAGGGTATTTTTAAGTCACAAACACAAAGTCAACTCAAGCAAACTTTATGTGTTTTTCCATGTATGTACTACGTATGTGTGTGTGTGTGTGTGTGTGTGCACTTTACTTTTGTCGAGTGCAATTTATTTGCAACATGCACACACACACTCGAATAAATATAAACATAAATAATAAAAGCATATTAGTGCACATTTTAATTCGTTTTTATTAAAATGCGCGCAGGTACTGTGTCGAAAGGGGAAGCAAAGAGGAGGGAAGGGGGTTGCTGTTTGTTTGGTTTGCGGGCTGTCAGAATGTTTTTTTGGACGTATGGACATGTGGACTGGGGCGCACTGAAGTGCGGAAGACGCACTTACATCACTGCACAATTTTTACATTAACGTAAAATGTACAGAAAAAGAACAGAGCGAGAATGAGAGAGAGAGATAGAGAGAGAGAGAACAAGAGAATTGGAAAGATGAGGGCAACGTTGAAAGGGCAGCTCTTACTGTTTTTCATACGCCCCATGTGCCGTCGTGGGAAATTAAAATAAAAGGAAAACACACACACACACACACACACACACAACAACAACAACTACTATTGCATATGGTGCGAAAGAATGTGATTGGGGGCATGGGGTAGGGTGGGGGGGGGGGGGGGAAATGCAATTTTTGACTTTTTCCGGCACATCCGAAAATGTGCAATAAAAACGGTTGAACTTTTTGGCACTCTTGACTCTCGCCAAAAAGCCAAGTGAATTGCGGTCTGATGGATATATTTTTGTTGGGTTTTTTTTATTTCAATTTTATGTCCGTTTTGCATTTTGCACATTTTTGGATTTTCAACATGCCCAAATTCCACATACCCAGAACCATACAGAACAAACAACAAAAGAAGTGCAAAACAGTGAAAAAAAAAACTAAATGTGTAAAGTGCCTCATGTGTTTTGTTTAATGTTTTATTTTCGGGTTGAGCCAGTTGAGCTTGTTATGTTTGTTTCATGTGCTTAATAAATACCCTGCAACTATTTTAAACACTACGATTAGGAGGTATAATAATGTTCTGAGTAATTATGTGATGGGAATGGAGTTTCAGAACTTATTAGTCAGACCTTTATTGTACTTGAACACAGAATTTTTCTTCCACAATTATGAAACAATATTTTCTTTTTCTCGTAAAAAGTTCGTTTGCTGATTCTACTGAGATTCGATTGATCGAATTTCGAAAGCTCAATGAGTTTAAAATCTCCATTCATTTTTCTATAGTTTTTCCTATCAAATTTTGTTTCTAACGAATCAGATTGCTGCCGAAAAAATGTATTTCCAAGTTGTGAATGCATTCTTATTTATTTTCTATGGTTTTCAGTGTGCTGCAAAACTCTTGCAGCAGACCAAAAAATGATGTCAGTACGTTTTGTGTTTGTGGCCAACTCAAAAAAAAAGAGATAGAAAAAGTGAGAAGAGGAGTAAGAGATAAAGTCGACTATCGATCGCAAACGCAATTAACAGCAAAAATACTCTTTTGTTTAAGGTGCAAGAAGTAGTAGTCGAAGGCGGGGGAGGAGGAGGAGGCAAACAACATTTTGCTGCCAAGTGTAGCATGAAATAAGTGCGCGATATATTCATAAATTATGCGCCTTTCATTGCCAATTAGAAAATCCTGATTGCCTGCCTGTCTGCCACACACACACACACACACACACATACATGCAAGTGTATATAAAAGCCAGAGTTCGCTTGCAGTCGCCACACAGCAGCCACAAGGCAACCCCAAATGAAGCCAATTAGTTGACGTAATGCTAACGATGATGCCGAGCAAGGCGATAGAAGGAGAAGGCTGAGGAGTAGGCAGGGGGAGTGAGGTGAAACGACAGTTTTTGAACTGCCTGCAAAATGAAACATTTGAGGCTTGCCGCCCAGCTGTAAACCTTATGTCTACCTGCCTCTGACTCTGCCTCTGCCTCTCTGTGTGAGTGGCAAGAAGGTCGCGCTGGCTTCGAGTGGCTAATTAATACGCCCCGTTGCACCAAAGAGTGACACAACTAGTCCAGCCCCCCCCCCCCCCCCCCTCTCTTCAGTTACCATCAGCATCAGCAGCCTTGTAATGAGCGTTCAGAGTTAATTGGCGTGTAAGAAAAAAAAAAGGTAAAAGGCATTTGCTGTTAGCCAAGCACCAAAAAATAAAGAAGAAGAAGAGCAGCAGCAGCAGCAGCAAAAAGGATGCTCCTCCTGCTGCAAAAATTTAAGCAAAAATTTCATACTGCTTCTTTTGCGCTGTGCAACAAAGCGCACATTAATTAGAAGTAATTGCCGCTGACTAATGAGCTTTGTTTTATTTTTCAAAGGATCTTCGGTGAAACTCTGCCCCGACTAACGATCTAATTTATGGCCCGTCAATAGTTTGGCTAGTGTCAAGCGTTTTGGCACTGTTTTTGGGCAATCAACTCATATTTCATGGCATGTTCAACTGTCATTAGGATTGCAAATGGCGAAGGGGTTGGAAATTGAAACGCGAAAAACAATCAAAACTTTTACGTTAACATGGCATGGACGGAAGAAGGCAAATCAAACGCAACATACAACACACAAAAATATATATATCGAACGGGAAAAACTTGTGCCGCACACACTTGTGAATATTTTTTGATGCCTGACGCTCCCCGCCTCCTTCCACGCACTCTCCCCATTTAAAAACAAGTTTTGAGGCTACCTATATATACTCTATCAACCTTATAGCCTTTGATACCCTATCTAGCTGCCAAAACGCCACATCAAAAATACGCCTCTGGCTGGAATTTTGTTTTTATACGATTTCGATCAATGGAACCATAACAACAACAAGTTGGAATATTTGATTTCAGTATGAAAGACTAAGAAAATTATACTGTGTAATATGAAAAGTGTAGATTAATCGATTATTATCTAATTTTTGCGGTTTAAAACTATGATTTTTTATTTATCGATATTTATCGATACACTAGAAATATTCGAAATCGAAAGTAAGTAGAATCTCAAGTCTATGGATAAAAACCTTGACAACTACGCACTGCAGACCAAAAAAGTTGACTTTTAATTCGATATTTATCGATATATGAGTTGAATAATAAAGTAAAACCCGATTATATAAGTTATCGACTTGGCTGTTTGTTTTTCTATACATTGAATGGCTTTATTTCAAATTGGGAAATCAATTTGCCTTAGCCTATAACACCCCACTAGCATTCTTTTATGCCTACAGGATAGAACATCGACAACAGAAACATTGAAACAATTTCAAGCGGCGCCGCCTCAAATGACGCGCGAAATGAAATGAAAATTTTCTTGCAACACTCATCGCAACACCATTCAACGCCCACAATTCAAAATACACCGCATCTAGATCGAGTAAAGTGTAACACTTGAATGTTGTTTGTGTTTCCGATTGTATTTTGTTGCTTTGCCATATTGAACTCTGACACGCAACACGCCAACGAATATGGATATGAATGTTGTTGGGCAGCAGCGGGGTTGTCGAGGCACGTTTACGGCATGGAAATGAAACCAAGGATATCAATATCGAATAATGAAATATGCCAACTTTGATGATGAGTCATATATCGAGCGATTGAAATGCTATACCCAAAGCCGAAACTGCCAACAATTTTTTATTTTCTTTTTTTGCCTATTTCGATAATGTGACTGGCAAACACTTTAGTAATATATTTTTTGGGGGGGGGGAGGGGGGGGGGGAAATGGGCGGCGAGTGGACTGGGTGAAAATTATGGAAAAAATATGAAGCAAAAAGGCAAATATGTAATTGAGTTGCTCTTGGCAACAAAGCGGCTTAAATGCTTTATTATTAAATGGAGCCTCACAAAGAATATATATTGTATCAGTTGAGTGAAAAGCTGCTGCCATGTTCCAAGAATATGCCAAATGTCAAAAGCAGCTTACAAACTGAAAAGACAGCAGCAGCAGCACTAAAGCTCATCATCATATATTTTCACTAATGAGAACAAAAAAAAAAAAGCTGCGCTTAACAATTTGCCCTCTCGAGCTGAATGTCAAAACGATATTTGAAGTAGACCCTTAACGAAAAGTAGTAAAAATATTTATTTTAAATATATCAATTTGAATTTCTTGCTAAATTCCACTAATGGCATTCTTAACCTAAGCACGACCTTTTCTTATTATTTCTTCAACATTTTTAAGCTTAAAAGCAGAAGAATTCTTTCAACTTTGATAAAAAAAAGTCAACTCAAAATATTTTGAAAACATAGATTTGTTTTCTTATATGGAAACTTAAAAAATATTTGTTATTAATTTTAAATTATTTTTGCAAGTCAAAGTGAACTTTGGCACATACATTTCCATTAAAACAGAAACATTACCATTTTATTGCCGTTATTTATTTTTATTTTTTTCATGTCAGCCAAGTGGCAAAAAGGCTCTAAAATGGCCGCAAATTAATTTTAATTTTCGACATTTTCGCTGGCCGCACTCAACTGCCAGCTAAAAGCGCCAACAGCAGCATCCCGCAATGACCTTCGGGCTTTGTTTAGTTGGTTGGGGGGGAGGGGGCGGTTGGGGGGGAGTAATGAGCCGGGGTCTGGGTTGGTCAACTGTGTTTTTGGTCATTTATTTCTGGCCTCGGAGGCTTTGTTTTGTGCGCAAAAACACAACTGCTTTTGACGTGGTCGTAATTACAATTTTACGTAACGTGTTTTTGAGCGGAAGCCCCGTCAACTTGACGTTAGTGGAGAAAGCTGCTTTGCCGCAGGGTCCGTACGCTGCCGCCGATGAGAAGATCCTTCAAAAATGTATGCAAGAAATAAGCCGAAAAAGTGTTTTTTTTTTTTTTTTTGTGTTGCCCTTCCCGCCAAACTGATGTTCGTTGGCCGGAAGGCGTCAACTGCTTGGGTAGGTTAATGGTCAGAAGGTGGAGCAGGAGAAGGGGGTGCAGTAGGAAGGGTAGCTGCCCCTTTCGAAATAGACTGCTATACATAAATAGCGGTTATCGCGTATGGTCTAAGCCATAAGCCATAAGCCATAACCCACTTTCACAACGTATCGAGTTGCCTCATTCGTGCAGCACATACAAATGCCGAGCATTTATTTTAATCCTCAGCGACACTGCGCACAAATTCAATGACGAAATTAGATAATAGATAAATTTGAATATATTTTACCTTTCGAAACAAACATTTTCTAAGCTTTTCGTTACGATATTTTTATCTTATGAGCTTTCTTATTTCTTTTTTAAAGATTTCTGTTAGTTTTTCTAAGTGTATTCTATGAACTAGGCAGCATGGAGAATAGTTTGAGTACGGGGCGTATTAGTAATCGGCATTGGCATTCATAAGAGCTCCTCCAACGCTTCTTGCCCTTCTCCCGTTCACCGTTGCCTTATGCGCCGCCTTTTGCTTTAGCCAGCAGCGCTTGGGGCCACAAGGCCATTCTAGGACCAACAAAGTTGCGGATTCATAACTCTTTCATTTGGCCATATCTGCAGTATTTTTTTTTTTTTGTATATGTATGTATATGTGGCGTTCCCTTGCGCCTCGCGTTGCTATCCCCTTTGGTGTCGTTAAAAGCGCGCTGAGATTGGCATTTGGCTGGCTTTCGTTGCCAATATTCTGGCTTTCATTTTGTGTCCTGCACCTTGTTTGGTTCCCGTCCACAGCTGCTGCTGCTGCTGGTGGCTGGTCTTAGCTTGCCAAGGCATTCATCAAATTCAAGTCATGTTATCGCAGCAAAATGAAACAAATTTTTGCAATTTGATTGCTTTTCGTGTTGTTGCCAGCACAGAGCGAGAGGGAGAGAGAGCGAGAGAAAGGAAAAGGGGACGAAGCTGAAGCATGCTCTCAATAACTTGCCAATGTACTTATTCTCTCGCTCTTTCTCTGTCACTCTCACTCTCTCTCTGTTGCCTTTCTTGCATAGATGAAGCACGACGCTGGATTTCATATTTAATATGCATGCCTATGGTATAAAAAGGATCCTGCGTTCTTCCGCCCCAAACATCTTCGTCGTCCTTTTGCGAATTTGCGCAGCGAGTTATATGCGAAATTTTTCATATTTTTTACGTGCTTAAAAATCAAATGTGCTGATGCAAGGTAAGCCGCACACACACACACACAGACAGCAACCAATGACTGTGGCAACAGTTGTAAACACGTGTTACATCATTACTTCACCGGATGGGTCTCTCTTCGGCAGGATATACTGCTTGCTGCTGCTTGATGCCTGGCTATATATAGTTGCTTGCCTTTTCGAATTCGGAATACACTTTCATGGAAGGGAATTTGATTTTTTTTTGAGGAATTTTGAAAGAAAGTTTGGAGAAAATGTTTATGAAAGTAAGGAAGGTTAGGAAGGTAAGGATCGTTATGAAGAGGCTTAGTTTGAGTAGCAATTGGAATGAGGTTTCATATAAACAAATAATGCTTAAAAAATCTTACTTGATTTGATTTTTTTTGAGGATTTTTAAGGAAAGTTTGGTAAAAGTGTATATGAAGGTGAGGAAGGTAACGAAGGTAGGGAAGGTAATGAAGAAGCTTAATACAAAATATATAATCCTTAAAAAATCTGACTTTTGCAAGGTCTTTTCTCATAATAAAAACTGATAGGGCATTGAAATTTCTGCAACTCAAGAAAATAACTTGTTTATTTCTGATTATCAGATACTTAAATCACATTGCCTGATTTACATATACACAAACATCAACACACACACACACAAAAACACTCATACATACATTATAACGTTTGAAAGGGGCAAAAATGAATGCCCCGTCGGCCGCCTTATCATTGCATCGAATGAAAGACTGTTGCCCATTTGAGAAGCTGAAGTTGCTTTTGTTGTTTATTTCAAAAGTTAATTTTGTGCTTTATCATAGCAACAGCAGCAGCAGCAAGAAAAAACAACAGCAGCCAAGGACTACTCGGTGGCAGGCGTATGGGAAGCGTATGGGAAATGAAAGTTTTCAGCGGAAACAGGATGCTGTACACGTTGCGCCCAAGCAGAGTCAGCAGGCAACTTTCGTAGCGGCGTGTGAATAAAGTGAAACAAATGAAAAAACCATTCCAGTCTCACATCTCCCCTTCCGCCCTTTGCAGTTTTTTTTTTTTTTTCTTTGGCAACAATTGCATTTGCTGCGGCAAACAATATTTTTGTTATCTTTTGCAATACACGCGGCGCAGCGGGGGCGTCGTTGTGGGCGTGGCCTGGTGTATACTTTACAGCGCCGTTTCCGTAGCATTTATATATATATATATAGTATAAACATTTGTTTTTTGTTGGCTTCAGCCAAGTGTTCAATGCACAACTTTTAGCGCTATTGTTAAAAGAATTAAAAGCATGAGACAACAGAAATGAAACAAAAGCCAGATATGATAACAGAACACTATACACACACACACACACACATTGGTGGTTAAAATGGGGTTAAGGGGAGGGGAGGGGGGGGTGGGGCCTGGTGTGACTGCTAGCGGTTGTCAAGCAGGAAACGGAAGAGCTGCCACACACACACACACAAACAATTCTTTAGTTAGTCCAACATGCGAAAGTGAGAAATGTTCCGTGACGCAGCAAATGTAATGGAAAATTTCTTCTTGCCAAGAAATTGTTACTGCAACCACCACCACCACCACCCCGAAAAGCCACCCCTAAAACAATTACTAACTGTATATTTTTTCCTCATGCAGCGTGTCAATGTGTGTTGAGCTGCTGTCGAAGAAGGAGGAACCAAAAAAACAAAAACAAAGAAATGTGCCACAACTGTCACAACCTACTTATTTATACAAATATACAGTAAGACCAGGCTTCACACAACCCTCGTGATGAAAATGATTGCAATTTTTTCCGATCATCTTCGTGAAGTAAAAGACGAAAAATTGACTCGATATATGAGAAAACGAAAGCGACGAGTCTTAAGCTTTAGGCGAGGGGGGCTCGTTATCTTCGAGAAAATTATAATTTCTAACAAAGTACAGATCATAAACTCTCTCATATTAGGAGCTCCTGATATAGCATTTCCACGAATAAATAATATAAGTTTTTGATTATTGCCTCCGGCTTTAACTTTACTTTTAGTTAGAAGTATAGTGGAATAAAATAAAATATAAAACTTGCTTTGAATACAGATTTAATCAATTTAACTTAGTTTTAAGGGCTAAGCAAAGGCATCTCTTTTTGTTAACAGAAAACTTTCCAACTGAGTTTTCGCTACAGTTCAAATTTGAAAAGCTTTTTTTTTTTAGCGAGGTCGTACTGTATAGTATTTTCCTGCAAAAAAAAAAAAACATATGTACGCATATAAGCTTCCACTTTATGCACATTCTATGTTTATTTTCCATGACCGACCGAGGCGATGATTTTCATAGTGAAGTCAGTGAAGCTTTAAATCGTTGTGAACTGTGAGTTGCGATTTGGATACTGCGAATCTGTGGCAGTGCCAAGTGCGTTATTTCCCCAATGCATATTATTACTTTTTTATTTTGTTCATACCCTGCAGGCATAAAATGGTTAAAAGGGTTGGTTCCCGGCATTAAAAACTGGCTAAGAAATTGTTATTATAGAGAAATCATCATCAAATTGAAGTTCCTTGTTTCTTTACTTTCACAATCTTTTAACCAATAAGGATTTTTGCAATTAACAAAAAAATCCTTGAAAAATCTCCTCCCAATTAAATATTAATCTTGAATTAAGATTAGTTTCAATAATATCACAGATCCAACTACTCAATCGCATGGCAATCGCAAGTTAAGATATCATTCCAATCTCATCCAAAACAATTCTACATGTTTTTCTACTTCGTTCCTTTTGGGCTGGGCCATCTATCGCCTGTCTCTTGAGCAACTGCGGGAGACGCCGCAGTGCCTAACGCAAGCAACGTTTATTGCCATAAAAGTTTACAACAAAAAAAAAAAGAGGAAAAAAAACTCATTTCCGTCACAAAGGCAATAAATGTACATTTGAAAGAGACGACAAATAAATAGTGAGAGAGAGACGGAGGGAGGGTTTCTCTAGATCGATGCTATAGATCTGTGACAAAACTTTTACCAAGAAACGGCAGCCACTATTCTCAACAACAACAAGAAGAAGAAAATATGTCGCACGGAATCACATTTCCGGAACGGAAATCCAGCACTTAGCCAAAACGGATGTAACCATTTGTTGGATAGCGAATTGCTATGCAAATTGACTGTGTGTGTGTGTGTGCGTGTGTTGAGGGTTACAAAAAAAATAAAACGTCAAATAATAATAATAATTTTTGTTGACACCGGCAAAAGCCAAAAAGAGGTGGCTGAAAAATGAGTGGAAAGCAATTTAATTATGTAGATGGGAATTTTCATTTTATTTTTTTTTCTAGCCTGAGTAAAATTACCTTAGTAGCAGCTGAAAAAGTAGGAAACAGGATCAGGAGTGTTTGAGCTTCAGCAGCCATTGCTCATTAGTGTCAATCTATTTAGCATAAATTTCAATTAAAGCAATATCCTGCAGCAGGCAGGCTGGCTGCCAAGCCAAGACTACCATGTTTTAGCCATGGCCAAGGATGACACGGCCGGGCGCGTTGTTAAACCAACTCTTAGCGCACTTTCTTAGAATAATAGAGCGGAAGCAATGCGCAAAAAGACGATGAAAACGATGAGAAAATATAACTTGCTGGCAAAAATTATGGTGGGTGGGGGGTTGGGAGTGGTTGCGGCTGCTGCTGTCATCGTTATACTTTGGTGTGGCTCATATTTCAGTCCTTGTTTCAACGTTTGCTAAACTCATTAAAAATAGCAAAATAGGAGGCAAAAATATGTAGAATGGCAAACCATTTTCCCTTCATTCTACCTGGAGATCGAACAGTGAAAGCTATTTGCCCATTGGCGTTGCCCCCCTATACAATATTTTTGTTTTATTATAAAAATCGGATCATAACTGTATTTAATCCTACTCCAATTATTCCACTCAACTCTTCATTTAAACTCTAACTTTGTAATACAAATATGGATCGAGGGATGAAAGTTATAAGCCCTTTGGCGTTGCCACGCTACATAATATTTTTTTTGTCGGGTCATAGTTATATATAATCTTTCTCCAATTATTCCTCTAAACTCTCCATTCAACTTTAACTTTGTATCACAAATAAGGATTGCGAATTAGAAGCTATTTGCGCTTTGGCGTTGCCACCCTATACAATATTTTTGTCGTATTTATATATATCGGATCATAACTTTATTTAATCCTCCAATTATTTCACTAAACTCTCCATTTGAAATCTAACTTTTGTATCACAAAACAGTTCTCAATTTTATACCACAGTAACGAAAACTAACTGAATGAAGAAGGAGGAGGAGCAAGAATCGGTGGAATGGGATGCAGGAGCAACATCGAAGAGCTCAGAGCTTAATCCCTTTGCTACACAGTTGAGACATTGGGCATGTTTTGCTGTTTTAGCTAGAAAATAAAAATAAGCATAAGCTTTTTTCGACCACGCCGCCAACGTTATGAGCAAACTGCAATATTTCCGCACAGCTTATGTGGCAGAGACACACACACTAACATATATGCGGTAAATCCCAGCAGCAAACCAACAGCGGCAACAACAACAACAACTGACATTTGTATGTGTCTGTATCCCCCTGCCAGGCAGGATTCTAGTTCCTGTCGTTGTGTGGTCTGAAGCAAGGGGCGACGACACGGGGCAAGTGGTTGAACGGTGTTTGCCGTGGCAAGGCGGAAGGAAACAGTTAATACTTCTGTCTGTTATGCGCTTACTTCCTGTCTCCATTAAAAGTCATTCTTTTGGATAATCCTTTTGGCAACATTATGGCAAGTATTAAAAACTTTTTTGCACCAACTATTCGCTAGTCCAGTCCCCCCCCCCCCACTCCCTCGATTCCTGCATCACTCTTTACCACACCTTATGGTTTTTGCTCTTATTACCTAGCATGTAAAAGTTTTTCTTTTCTATTTTTTTTTTTTTTGTGCAGATTCTTCTGCAGTTGCTGCGTTGGATTTGGACTTGGATTTGGATTTGTTGGCCAGGCTAACAGTCTATTCTGTCTGTCTGCCATATTATTTCATACATGTGTCCATGTTGTTGTTGTTGTTGTTGTTGTTGCATGTGGTAGTTTGACTGCGGCTGGCAATGCATGATAACCATAAATATTGTGTGTAATAGAAAATGTTGTGTAAGTGCTTTGGCCTCGTTTATTTTACTTTTTGTTTTTTACGCGTTTTGTTGATGCTTCTTTTGTTTTGTTGTAGTTGTTGTTGTTGTTGTAGTCGTTTGTTGTGCTTGTGGCTTACCTCCTTGATGCAACTCGATTTGTTTGTCCAATTTTGCAAGTTTTGCCAGGAAAGATTAGATTGAGGCAAGAAGAAAAAAACCTTAGATGTAGAATATTATTATCGTATATCAAAAATACTTATCAGGTTTGAAGTGTTCGTCTACCTTAAGTCAAATTGTATTCAACTGCACCTTAACCATTATTTCAATAATCCTTTTCAATATCCCTTTGCTTTCACTGTCACTCATTTCGTCACCGAATTATATCACGAAAATAAAAGAAACCCTCTTTTTGCATTAAAAGCACAACGATTAGCTCCCTTGGGGGGCTTCGTTTCAATGTAAGCAGAGTAAGAAAAGGGAACAGCGTCAATGTCAACGGCAGAAGCACTATTATCCTTAAGGACACACGCCTCAATCACACGCAGGCATTTAATAAACAAAACCGAGTTAAAAATGTCACCGAAAGTGAAACGCAAAATGTATTTCAATAGGGGCGATGCGAGGGGTGGGGTGTGGTTTGTGGTGCCATTGATTTCGATTGAAAAAGTGTTGAGTTGTCAATTTTTCATAGACTAAAACAGGACCAGCAGCAGGAGTAGTAGTCGTAGTCGTAGTAGTAGTAGTAGGTGTGGCTGACAAGCGACAAGCAACGATATAAAATTTGCATAGAAAACACATTCACTAAAAACACACACACACACAAGAACATTAACATATTTTAATGGTGTGCGTGTATGAGTATGTGTGTGTGAATGGCGTTGAAAATCAAGTAACAATATGGCCGCTGGTGTCATTTTAGCCTTTGCTTCTGTTTCGAGCATTTCAGCAGGCATTTTATTGATGCCAAACACGTTTTGCCGCTATAAACCCAACCTTTTTTCACTTTTCAAGCCGAAAAAATTTGAATAATTTGTCGACAAAGGCCAACAACAGGTAGCCAAAAGCGGGCCTAAGCCAGGCGGTGTGAACGAATGCAAAACGGGACGAAAAAGCGATAGGATAATGCAAAAAGACCGTTTATATTCATTTCAATAGACCAGAAATAAGCCGACTTTGGGTGTCGAAAAAACGGAAAAACGGGAAAATGAACACCATATGGCCCAAAGGGCGTGCCAATCAGGCAAAAACAACAACTGAGTGTTAAAGGTGGTGAGATTAAGATAAATGTTGTTAGTAATGAAGAGTGAAAACTGGGAAAGCGTTCAAGGAAAATTACAACAAATGTTGGATTAAAAGTCAGAACTTAAGAACAAGTTAACTCAACTCTTTTGTAGAGTATTCAAATTGATTAACAAACAAAAAAAAAAAAAGAACAGCTGATCAACCTTAACAGCTGTCTAAAATAAAGCTTTTCCAAAACCAGCTGTTTTGAAATTCCAATTTACTGCAATGATCTCAAAACATTTTCCATCGATAGCCCCCAAAGAAAAAGCTTTTCATTTTTAGTTTTCCGTGAAACTCGGAAACAAACGTAACACACAAATTTTCTACGGCTAAAAAATATTTGACAAGCCGAAATTGTTGAAATTGTTGTTGTTGTGTGCAGCACACTGAAAAATTCCAGTCTGTTCGGCAAAAAAGAAGAAAATGTGGCCTGGCATTGCTTTGCTGTGCTGCATGTGGAATGCATTTTTGGTGCAAAACAGCTTGCAAAAACAAATCAGCATTGGTAAGCCAACTTCTACTAGAATAAAAATAGAAATATTTTTTTTCTTGATTTTTTTTTTTGGCCAACTCAGGCGCATTTTTCTATGACAATGAACTGGAATTGGAGAAGGAATTCATGGCGGTTTTAAATGCCATTAATGGACCCGAAATGGAGCAAACATTCCATATAAATCCATTGATAAAGCGTTTAAAGCCTGCAGATGGCAGCGTTATAATTCAAGAATATGGTAAGATAATTTTTAGTTTCAAAAACAAAAATGAATTCATCAAAATGGAAAAAACTTCTTCGTCTTTCAGCTTGCGATCTAATAGATAATGGTGTCGCGGCTATTTTCGGACCAAGTTCACAAGCGGCGAGCGGTAAGTAACGACAGCGGGAAAATGGGAGAAGTATATACTTAGACTAGTTGTTTGGTTCCTGCCGATGTGTGTAGAAAACGCTAAGCAAAATAGAAAAGCAAAAGAAAAAGCTTTTTGAAAGCGAATTGGCAAGCGAAGGCAGCCGACAAAACATTATGTTTGTCAACAGAGAGGAAAACAGAGAGGGCAAAATGAGAGAGAAAGAGAATTTATATGTTTGTACAAAAGCTAAAAGATCTTTTTTGATTTTTCCCCCATAGATATTGTTGCTTTGGTGTGCAATAATACGGGAATACCGCACATTGAGTTCGATTTGGTTGACGAGGAACATTTGGATGAGAAACCCAATCATCAGATGACCCTAAATCTATATCCACCACAGCTGATGTTGTCCAAAGCCTATGCGGATATAGTGCAATATTTTGGCTGGCGTAAATTTACAATTGTCTACGATGCAGATGATGGTGAGTGAAAGGCTCTTGAAAGAAACAAAAACCATTTCATAATAATTTTCTACACTTTTTTTGTTTTGGTAGCCAAGGCAAATGCTCGTTTGCAGGATCTGTTGCAATTGAGGGAGGTGCACAATGATGTTGTGCGTGTTCGGAAATATCAAAAAGACGATGATTATCGTGTCATGTGGAAGAGCATCAAGGGCGAGCGACGAGTAGTTCTAGATTGTGCGCCCGATATGCTTGTCGAGTTGCTCAATTCGTCATCGGAGTTTGGCTTTACGGGGCAGTTTAATGTGAGGAATGTGAGATAACTCTAAATTGGGGGAAATTCAAAATTTTTTCCATTTTGTTTACAGCACATTTTCCTTACCAATCTGGAGACTTACATCGATCATTTGGAAGAACTAACCGCAGATAATGAAACATTTGCTGTCAATATAACAGCAGCTCGAATGCTGCTCAGCCCAGAGCCACCAGCTGTAAGTACTTTTGATTGGTGAAAAGGAAAAATCCTGTTCCTTATAATAGTCACGTCCTATCCTTCTTAAGCACCTACCCCTTTATGGCTATGTAACTCAAAGAGATAATATTGTTGATGAGTATAAGGAGCCAACGCGCACTTTAATGCACGATTTGCTGCACGATGGACTGCAGCTGTTTGCGCAAGCCTGGCATAATGCCAGCTACTTCTATCCGGATCGGATGACAGTGCCCCGGATGAATTGTGATTTTGCTGCGTCCGGTGGTCGCACCTGGCAAATGGGTCGCTATTTGACGCGCCTCATGAAGGCGGTAAGTGCTAGATCGAGTTGTACAGTAGGTTTGTGGATTGGAAACACTTATCCTTGCCGCTTTCACAGACTTCCGGCGTAAATAGCACGAACTTTCGCACCAGCAATTTACAGTTTGACGACGATGGACAGCGAATCAATTTCAATATTGAAATCTATGACCCAACCGACAATATTGGCATCGCCGTTTGGGATACGCGGGGTCATATAACCCAACTGGACACTGTTGCGAAGGTGCAAAAGAAGATTGTGTATCGTGTTGCGACTCGAATTGGACCACCATATTTTATGATCAATGAGACAGCAGTGGAATTGAATATGACTGGCAATGATATCTATATAGGTTATGCTGTGGATCTCATTGATGCGATTGCTCAGGAGTTGGGATTTGAATATATATTTATTCCCGTCGCAGATCAACAATATGGCAAACAGGACAAAGATACAAAACAATGGAACGGCATCATTGGTGAAATAGTCAATAATGTAAATTGAACTAAAACTCTCCCGCTTCAATCGGATCGATTAATCCTTTGAATTTCCTGCTTCGCCTACAGGACGCCCATATGGGCATTTGTGATTTGACTATAACGGAAGCTCGTCGCAAAGCTGTTGATTTTACAGCGCCTTTTATGCAGCTGGGTGTCAGCATTCTGGCCTATAAAAGTCCACACGAACAGAAGGCATTGCATGCATATTTGCAACCCTTTGGCGGCGAGGTCTGGATTTGGATACTCATTTCGGTATTTGCCATGTCATTTCTAAAGGTTATCATTGCAAGGTAAGGAGTTTATTTTGCTTAAACAAAAGTTCCCAAAGTCAATTCCTTGTCTTCTTTTTTGATTGAAGAATCGCTCGAGCTGAATGGGAGAATCCACATCCTTGCAATCGTGATCCTGATGCATTGGAAAATCAATGGCATTTGCACAACACTTTTTGGCTTACGGTCGCCTCCATAATGACAGCAGGCTGTGATATTTTACCGCGGAGTCCACAGGTGCGACTGTTTGAGGCCACTTGGTGGGTATTTGCCATCATTATAGCCAATTCGTATACGGCCAATTTGGCTGCCTTCTTAACCAGCTCCAAAATGGAGGGCAGCATTACCAATCTCAAGGATTTGAGTGCGCAGAAGAAGGTGAAATTTGGCACCATTTATGGTGGAAGTACCTATAATTTGTTGTCTGAATCGAATGAGACGACTTATCGTCTGGCATTCAATCTGATGAATCAGGACGATCCTTCGGCGTACACCAAGGACAATGTTCAGGGTGTCGATAGGGTTGTCAAGAGCTTGGGCACCTATATGTTTCTCATGGAGACAACAACATTGGAATACAATCGGGAGCAGAATTGTCAACTGAGATCGGTTGGTGAGAAGTTTGGGGAAAAGCATTATGCTATAGCGGTACCTTTTGGCGCCGATTACCGTTCCGATTTGAATGTCGCCATCTTGCGAATGAGCGAACATGGCACTCTATTTAAAATCAAGCAAAAATGGTGGAAAAATCCCAATGGCAGTTGTTTCGAGGAGCCCGATCCGAATGCCACAGCCGATATGACCTTCGAAGAGTTGAGAGGTATTTTTTATACCCTCTATGTGGGTTTACTGATTGCTTTCCTCATTGGGATTACCGAGTTTCTGCTCTATGTGCAACAAGTGGCAGTTGAGGAGCATGTGAGTTTTAATTTTTTCCTTAAATTCCTTTTCTCATTTCCATTCCTTTGTCCAGCTGCTTTTCAAGGAGGCCTTCGTTAAGGAAATTCTGTTTGTGCTCTGCGTTTGGAACAATAAGAAACCCATTGTAAATAGTACACCGGCCTCAAGTTTGGGTGCAGCGTCGTCGCGTCACTCGTTGGAAAAGTCCATCGAAAGGACACCCAAGTCGTCGCGTCGCATTGTCATTGGTCGCTCTTCGGAGGAGATGAGAGAATTGCCACCACCTAATAAAGGTGGCAGAGCCAGAAGCGGCAGCAGCAACAGTAACAACAACAACAACAACAGCAACAGCATGGAAAAGAAAAAGGAACCCCAAAACGAAGCACGCGTCTGACAATTTATCCCCATTGATGTGTGTTAACTGTAATTTACCCTTCTTCGTTGCTTTTTTAATCTTCTCCTTACAGTTTGCAGTCGAGTCATAATAATAATAATAATAAACAAAATTGAAAGCTCATCGGTTTGTTGGGTTGGGCCGTGTAATCAATTTGTAGCCTTTTTAAGCTTGAAATTACTTCGAAGGATGCCGCAGGCGACGATATACGAAGCGAGCGAGTCCTTGTGCATAGCGTTGCTCGCGACTCTGGAACTTGCCACACGGTTCACTGGGCAGCCTGCAACCAACGTTAACGTGTGACAAACCATTCGTCCCTCCCTTCCCTTCCCTTCCCTTCCCTTACCCTCTTTATGCTTCTTTCACTTTGTGTCATTCTCGTTTTATTTGCTGGTCTTTTGCCGCTTTGCCAACGTTTGGGAGCCAGCCACCAAAGCTGCCTCGGCTTGTCAATTGCGTTATTGGAGCTTATTGACATTTTATATCCCCAGCAAACTGACGAACGTCGTCTTTGCCCAACTCTCACATCGCCATACATTTCTGTGCAACATTGTAAGCAAAAGTACATTTTTGATCAAACGACAAAATACCCTGCACCAAGAGAAAGAGAAAAAATATTCTTCCTAAATTTAGTTTAAACAAAATCGTATCGAAAAATAATTATTTTAAATCAACTAAAACTTTTGAAATTTCGGAATCGTTAGGATTTCTACCAAATAATCACATTCTCCTTTTTTACAGGGTATAATTATTAAAGCAGCTTCGGGCGCCGTCAAGCAGATGAAACTGCAGCTGCAAGTGGTGGAAGCAAAGGTGAAGGTTGAAGGTTGAGGGGGGAGAAGTGGAAAGGCGCCGATTGAGTGGAAAAATATACGCTTGTTGATTTTGTTGTTGTTGTTGTTGTGTCGCCTTTGGCTTTTGTTGGTTTTGTGCTGCTGTAAAATGAACAGCTAGCTTCTGCCACGCGCCACGTCGTCATTGACAGCAACAACCAACAACCAAGTCGAAGGACATTCACTCTGGACAACAACAGCAACAACAACAGCAGCAACAAAGTGAATTTTTTTTTTATTTCCTTATATCGCATTGCATTCTTTTTTGACAAGTGTCATTCGGTGTTGCCGTGCAATTTTTAATTATTTTGTTGTGAAGTGACTTTTGGCATCAACAGCGTGCGTCATTTGAGTAGCAGCATCCCCCCACCCAAACCATCCGACGTTTTTCACATACATTAAACAACAGTTTTACACTGGCGCTGCCCTCTGTTAGTTGACTGCTCGTTAACAGTGCGCTGTTAAAAGTCTCCACTTGATCTCAACACACTTGTTGCCGTTGCTTACGCTGCGCACAAGCCAAGCAGTTAAACTCACCACCGCTGGTCAATGGCTGAAAGGCGAGCGACAAAGCGACAAAATCCACACAATCCACAAATGCAACCCCAATCAAGCAACACACATAAAAAGTCAAGGGAACGGGGTGGTCTTATACGCCGCGGCTAGGAAGGGGCTTGGCTTGGTTGAACTTGTGTGTGTGTGTGTGTGTGTGTGTGTTGGTGTTGGTGTAGAGAATGTCATTTGTTAATGCCACGCACGTAAGCAATTTCCGCACGAAAGCGCATTCTTTGAGCCTTTAATGTACTTTTTGATGTTAACAAATTTTTGAACATTTGTTGTTGCCGTTGGGTGACAGCGACAGAGAGAAATAAAGCGAGACAAATCCAGAATGTTAAGTTCTATATAGTATTGGGAATGTTTCTTTTTGCCATCAACTTGAATTAAGTGCGAGTGATTAGTAAGAGCATAATAAACCGATTAATAAGTGAGGTTAAGTTCAATTTGGAGTTAACAGCTTTTAAAATGGAGAGCAATTTCACGAACTGTTAAGCTGTGAAAGAGATAGAAAGAGAGAGAGAGAGAGACAAACACAGAAGAAGTCAAGTGCATAAAGCATTCTTTATAACACACACACACAAACACACATCTTAAGTGCCTCCTTGCAACACTTGAAAGCCAAACAAATTGCAATTGAAATTCACATGGCAAATCTTAAAAGAAGCAGAAACAAAACTGTTAAATAAAAAAAGTAAAGGCAATAAGTTAAACAGGTTCGAGTCGAAGGCAGTTTTCTAGGCAAGGCAATTAGCTGTAATAAATTCTCGGCTCACATGGGTGGAAATAACATTTTTAATTAACTGCAAAGTGCAGCAGCAGCCAGCTAAAGTCAGCAAGCAAAGTGATATTGTACCGTTATATATGGCCGTTCAGTGATTTGCGATTTATAGCACGTTTCACAGCACAAATTGCTTGTGCGGTTAGTTGAGGAGTGGGGGGGGGGAGGGTTGGGTGAAGTTGGTCCCCTTCCAATCAAATGTCGTCCAAGGCGAAACTTAACCGTATTTCTTCGACTTATTTGTCACGATGAGCGATAAGCTGGTGGAAAATAACTATTATGATGCAATTTTGAAGCCTCAACGTTAAAGATTTTAAAGCGTTTCAACTAGAAGATTTCGATTAAACCTACTACAGCCTCCTTTTAACTCATAAATTTTGCGAAACATGCCACAAAATACGCTTGATGGCTTCCTCTTTTCCTGCTTCTTCTTTGTACAGTGCAGTTACTCAAAAAAAAAAAAAAAAAAACTCAAGTAAATTGTGCATGAAATCTGAGCTGAAAGCCGTTTGCCGTAAGCCGTAAGCCCAGTTAACAAGTTGTGTGTTAATTACTCAGTTTGCCACATTAAGCGGCAATTTTTCGGCTCCAAACCTTAAATGCATTTCGGAACAACAGCAACAGCAAATAATGGGAATTATGAGCAAAGGCACAGCACAAATGCTGTATAACCAACAACAACAACAACAACTGCTCTTAGCCAGTTGGCAGTTTCAAACAAGCTTTCTTGTCACGAGAACTAAACTAAGGCGATTGCCAGTTTGCCTTCGTTTGTTTGTTTGTTAAGCCCAGAAATACCCATGCAAAATTTGAGCCAGAAAGGGTATAATTAAACGGTTGCAGTTGAAATTTGTACGAATTTCCAATGAAAAACGCTGAAAACTATGCTACAAAATTTCAGGAGAAAAATTTTATTCCGGGAAATAATTAAAAATATCGTAGAAATTGTGTTTGAAAACTTTTCAGTAATGTTAAAAAATATGCAATTTTTATTTTAAGAATTTTTGTCTAGCTAAAACTTAAGCAAAAACTTATTGAATAACGATTTCTTCGAACGAATTTCGACTTTGCTCAAAAAATAAACATAAACCGCTTTAATTGAAAGTATAGGGTATCTCACAGTATTAAACATACATCGTATACAACCCTACCCTTATTATTTGATATTGTTATTTGATTTAGTTTGCTTGCTCGACAATGGAGTTAGTAGTTGGTGCTGTTGCCATTGCATCTTGGACTGTTTACAGTTATGCAAAATGGTCGAGATGTGTTTCCAAAATTTACATTTTGTACTAAGTTTGCGCTCTGCTCACATAAATTGCCACATTTGTCGATTGAATACCATTTGGAGCTGCTATCTCGCTCGCACGCTTTGCCAGAGGCACGGCACGATCATCGTGGCCCGAAAAAGCGCACACATTTTATACTGCGTACATATAATATTTTGCAAAGAAAAACAATTGCCAAACCATTGCAATATTTCTTGGGCAACGCGCGGTTGCTTGAGCAGGGCAAAGACAACAGCCAACACGGAAAACAAATAAACGCAGATAAAGAGCTGCGAGCTGCTTGGAAGACAAAGAGCAAACAACAAGCGAGCGAGCGAGAGTCTGCTGTTGAACAAAATCCCCACACGCAAACAAATACACACACACACAAACACATATACGCCATCAAGTAACGGAAACGAGAAACGCGCGTCACACATATGTCGAAGTGAGTGTGTGAGGGGGGTGTGAGTCAGTGAGTGAGGGCGTTAGATATTTATTTGTCTTCCTCTCCTTCGCAGTCTGCACATATTTGCACATGTTTCACATTTGTATTCGATGCGTTATTGAGCTGAAAATTGATGCACATTACTTACTCTATTGAATTACACATTAGCCAGTGGCTTCGCCCTCGCCCTCTCCCTCTCTCTCTTTGCCCTTTGGCCCACCCACAAACCAGCAATAAATAATTTGAAAATAACAAAATAAGCAACTGTGGAGAGAGAGTAAGCAAAAACAAAGACGCAGGAACGAAACGGAAACAACAACAACAAAATCAACGTCGATTGCAGCATGCAGCGAAACGACAACGCTTTGAATTATGCATGTGTGTGTGTGTGTGTGGTTGTCTCCCACTTTAGTGCTTGCAGTGCTGCCCATAAATTGCCCAACTAAATACAATTTATTTCTCTTCGTCGCCTGGTGACCCGTGTACTATTTTATATGTACTGTATATATTTATTTTATATATATACATATATATATCGTTTCTAACGTCACACAGCAGAGCACTGTGTGCTCTCTGTGGCGTTATTTATGCGCTGCTTTTAGCATTTTTATACCCTTCTAGCTCTTTTTTTTTATTATTTGCTCATATGCCGAGGGCACATCTTCAATATAATATTTATGTAGTTTTAAATAGTTTGCAAAATGTCCTGTGGTCTCGTGTTAAGCTGTCTGCTGTTAGCAAACAGAACTCTTAACAGCTTTCAAAAGATGCCTCTGCTTTGAAACTATGTTAACCGTTTCGAGTTGTCAAACTGTGCTACGACTTTGCTACCCCTAGCAGCAGGTTGACAGTTAACAGTGCGCTGTTAGTGTTATACTTCACAGGCAGCGGATAATGTTTATAGCAATGTTATGGCAGGAGCTCCTGCAAGCGGATAATGTTAAGTTAAGTCGAATAATAAAAAAATTTTAAAATTTTAGCATTAAAAATTAAAAAAAAAAAATAACAATTTTACACTTCATTTTGATATTGTGATTTGTTGCTTTTGCCTAAATTCTGTAAAAAAATGTCATTCAAGTCTATTCGCTACGTATGACAAAACGTTAACTGTCAAATGTTAACCCAACAGCCCAATCAACACCAGAAGCAACAGCAGCAACAAAATCTTACGAAATAAAACAAAAGTAAACTCAACTCACCTCACCCAACTCAAATCCTGTGCACTGTTAACTGTCGTGTGTTGTGTTGAATGCGCTCTGGATTTGTGCTCTGGTGTAATGGGCTCGCGCCTTTGTTTGTGTTTATGTTTGAGCTCGTGTGCGTATATAATAACGAGTGCGCCAACTGGCTGAGTTTAGTCTTCGTTTTGCCACTGAATCGTGCGGTCAGCAATTGATAACTGGACTGCGAATCCACGCGCTGCGTTCGCCGCGCCGCGATTGGCTGAAATGAGCAAAACAACACAAAAAATTTAAATACAAAACACACACAAAGAAGCGTTTTAAACAAAACAAAAAAAAATTAAATAAAATAAAGGTCAAGCAAGTACTAATTATGCAGCACTTTCAATTAGAGTAAATCTTACAAAACAAATTTTGAATTATTTTTTTTTGGTCTTTTTGAAAAAATCGCGCGTTTGTTTCTTAAAGCAACATTTATCAAGTAAAAAATAATCGTAAGCTCGTTTTTCGTTCTTTTGTTGTACCGTTTTGCTCTGTGTGTTACAGTTATATTCTACGTTCGCTCTGCCGGCATCCGTTTGTGTGAGTGTGAGTGCGTGCGTGGTGTGCCTTTCTTTATGCGTGCGTGCGTGCGTGTGTGTGTGTGTGTATGAGAGCTTATGCATTGTCGCACACAGCATACCAAAAATATATGTATAAATAAAGAAGAGAAAAGAAATAATAATAATAACGGAATACACTTCCGCAGTCGCCGCGAGCAATGCAAGCAGAAACTGAAACTGCAGCCATAAAGTGACAGCAGGCAAGTATTATTTACTCTAAAAATGAATGAGAGACAGCATAAAAGAGCGAGAGGCTTTTTGACTTATTTATGGAAATCAAATATGAGATGTGCGCTCTTGTTGCCTGCCCAACTCCTTTAAGTGGAGCTTAACTCTTCTTCTTGTTTTTTCTAATGCAAATTTTTGAATGCAATTTTGTTGACTCTCTCTCTCTCTCTATCGCTCTATCGCTCTGCTTGATTCCGTGTGGGATTTAAGGCAAAAGTTTTTTTTTCAAGCTTTTTCATGCAGTACAACAAATATTTGCACAATGCGTATATTCCATGAAAATTTGCTATGCAAATCATCTAGGCAACAAAATTGAAATTAAATTTGAGAGAAACAAAACAAAAAAAAAATAAAATAAAAGCAAAGCTGACTCAGCTGCCTGGTGAATTTAATTCGGGTTAAGGCCTTTTGTGGCGCAGGCTTATAAAAAAAAAAAAAAATCAGCTACAACAAAACAACCAAAAAAAATAAAAAGTAAAATAAACCGCGTATTGGGCTAACCCCAAAAGCCGCGCCTTGTGGCAGGCATTTTGTTACTGTTTTTTGTTGTTGTTGTTGTTAGCAATTGTGAGAGCAGCTTTTACCCTTAGCTTCACTTCCGCCTGCCTGCCTGCCTGCTTATGGCTGAGCTGATGCTGCTTGCTGCTCTTCTGCCATATGCGGCAGCCACAAAACTTTTGAATTTTTAAGTGGCAATTCGTGTAGCCGCTTCCTTTACCCTCTATCCACACACACATACACACACACACACACACATACATATAAACAAACATAAAACAACAACAACAACAACTGGCACTTGTCTGACTCCGCCATATAAGGTTTTTTGTTGTATGCTTTTTTTATTTAAATTTTTATTAGGCAAGCGAGTAATTGCAGTCATAGGAGCGTTAGGCTAAGTGGGTCTATTATTTCTCTTATTTAGTTTTTATTTCGTTGTTGTTGCTGTTGCTGTTGCCAAAAACAGAATTAGCTTTTTTTTCGCATTGGCTTTCGGCTTATGAGCCTCATAATATTAATAGCTTGTGTGAATAATGAATGGATTTGCCGGCAATATTAAGCAAAATTACAAAGCGTCTAGAAAAATGCGAAGCAATAAAAGTGGCAAAAAACAAAATGTGTACCAAAAAAAAAAAAATATTATCGAAAAGCAACAAAAATAAATTCAAATACAATTTTTACAAAAAAAAAAACCGTACCAAAGGCAATAAGAAAGTGAAGGTTATATTAAAAATTGTTATAGAATTATTTATTAAAAAAATAAAGAAAATAATAAAGAATTTTAAGGATAATAATAATGAAAAATAAAAATTTTGTAAATTCAAAAATTATTTTTAAACTTTTATTTGATTATTTTAAATGTGATAACAAACATGTTTATTATTGCCAATTTTTACTCGCTTTTTTCATCACTTTTTCGCAGCCTTATTTCAAATTGTAAATGTATTTGTATTTATTTATTTAATTTACATTTGGCTACAGCTACAGATTACAATTACGCCACAAAAGTTGTCAATTCACTTTGTTCACTCGTTTAGTTTTATTTCTGTTATCTGTGTGTGTGTGTGTGTGAGTCTCTCTTTCTCTGTGTTTGTGTGTGAGCCTAATATTATGCAAATTAGTTTGTTTGTTTGTTGGCCACCGCATTTTGGTTTTTCCAATGGGCCTAATGAATAAAGCATAGCGAAATTATTCTATGAAATTCAATTAGCATGTTTTTTGCCACTCAACTTGTCTATTTAAATTTAGATATAATTCTATCCTATTTCAAAAATTTCTATGTTTGTTGAAAAGTGAAAAGTTGTGTTTTTTGGTGTTTTTTTTTTTGTTTTTTTTGTTGTTTGGGGCACATAAATTAGAGTGCCTTTTGGCTAAGCTGTAAAATCTACCTAATAAATTATGCGTGTAATTTGCTGTGGCAACAATTAGATAAAGTTTTATTTTTTTTTTGATAAGTGTTTGCTTGTCGGTGCTGAAAATTTTCATTAGAACGTGCGAGAAATCCAAAGGAAGATTTTAAAGAAAATGAAAAAATTCGTTCGAAAATGAATATTTTTTTGGTGAAAATGTGAAGAAAATTAAGTGAAATTCGATTTGAAAGAGTGTTCAATAATTTTGTGATTTAATAACAATTCGACAAAATGTTTAAAAATATTTGAAAAAACTAAAAAAAAAAAATTGTCAGTTTGAAAACTTTTTCTTGACACTTTTACATGCAAATTCAGCTTTCAAACATTTTCGTGTGACAAAAATAAATAAAACTCGAAACAGAAATGTATTATTAAAATTTGCAGCTGCGGTTTTGTATTCAAAAAATCGAAACAATTTGCAATGCCAATTTGTGGCACAGCTGAAAACTTGCAACTTGCTGCAGTTTCTCTCATTCCTTCTATTCCTGTATTTTTGAGGCATCATATAAACCGAAATGACATATGACAAAAAAAAAAATAGCAAGTTGCAAGCCGGCAAAGAAGTTCAATGTGCAACTTTCGATTTTGTAGCAGTTGATGCCCCAAGTGTGTGTGTGTGTATACATGTGTGTGTGTGTTAGGGCGACTTTGCTGCAATGTTTTTCTTTATTCAGTTCATTTGCCAATTCCTTTAAGCTCCCCCCCCCCCTTCGCCACATGCTGTAAATGCAGCTTGCAGTAGGTAGTAAAAGTGCAACTTTGTCCGTTTGTTGTTTCAACTTCTTTCCCTTCCCCCTTCCCTAGGTAAGCTATATAACTGAGTCGCCAGCTGCTCTAAATATATATGCAAGAACAGTTCTCAGTTCTCTATGCTGCTGCCATAAATGCTGTAACCTTGGCTTGCAACACTTAAAAGAAAATTAAAGTCAGTTGAAATTTTCTAGTAATTAAATCAAGCCAGCTAAGAAATTAAGTATAAAATGATTTGGCCATATTAAAAAAAAATTGATATGAGCTTAAAAATTATTTTCAGTTTCCATTTTAGCATATTTTTGAGTCAGAGACATGAAATTTAAGAAAAAATAAGTTAAAATAAAATTCATTTAAGGCAAACAATTTAAAAAAAATTAAGATTTTTTGTATAAAATTAAGATTTGAGACTTATTCCTTTAAAGCCAAAACTTAAGTTCTTTCATACCTTTTTGAAGAGCTGTTGAAAATATTTGTTGCTTTTTAGTTTGGGCACTTATATATAATATATAAAACTTGTTAATAAATAAATATACATAAATGTTTATATATTTTTAGCTTGACTTTCTAGTTGCAGCAGAAAAATTAAAATTTTGTCCATTCGATTTTTCTTTTTCTTTAATCTCCATAAAATTCAACTCGTAATAAATACTAGTTTTTTTTTTTTTGTAAAAAAATATTGTACAATAAACTAAAACCTTTTTTTTTTTTGCTGTGCAATCGAAAACCACAAAGCGCAACCACAACTTACACAGCTCACACACACACACACACACACATGCAGTTTAGCTGATCTGCAGGCGTTGTCCATTTTGTTTTTGTTGTTGTTGTTGCCTCGTTTTGTTGTTTTTAGGGGCAACAGCAGCAGCAGCAGCTGTTGTAATCCACTTCTGCATGTCCTGTGCAGGTTTTCAAGTATGTGCCGCTGGACTCGAGACTAGCTAGCGCTCTCTTTTGCTCTCTCTCTCTCTCTCGCTTACTCACTCTCTCTCTCTCTCGCTTCTTATGCGAAACTAACTTTTTCCATTATTTTGCCGCTGGTGTATTTTGTTTTTCTCTTCTTTATTTTTTATTTATTTATTTTTAGTTAGTTACTCGACTGGTTGGTTGCATGCCCCGCCGCCGCCGCCAACCGCCTGGCAGTGTAAACAAAAGCTAACTGCAAAGTTTTGACAACACTTTTCGGTTATGTTGCATACAGCACGCCCCGCCCCCACCCAACCCCTTGCCTTTCAAAAATTTGGGTCGGCAAAAAGGGAAATTTATGTCGCCGCCGCGTGCAAAGTGACAGCAAACAAATTGCCGCGAAACACAACAAGCCATGGCTAAAATGTTAACTGTTTAATGCAAAAACAGCCAAAAATGCAAAATGCAGCCGCAAAACTTTTTGGCCGGGTTTGTTGCTAATCCACTGAGAAGCTGAGCATCCGATGAAAGATTATTGAATTGAAGATTACTAAAAAAAATAACAAAAAATAATTCTCAATAAAATTAAACATATTGCATAAACGTTTTGAAATTAATTGAAATTTTACACGTCAAATATCAATTTCTTTGCATATTTCTACAAAGTTTTTATTTGAATAATTATTATTATTTTTTTTTAATTTTCTTTCCACAGAATAAAACAAATCCTTAATCCTTTTAAGCTTAACTCAATTAAGTTTCGTATTCATAAATAACAATTAAAATGAAAATTGTTAGCTTAATAATTTCTCAGAAATAAACAATTTTTTTGTGAATTTTCTTTAACGCTTGGGAATCTAAAATTCAAAGTATTTTGAATTGATTGCAAAACAAGAATTAATTATCAAAAGCATTCTAGTTATCAAGCGATTACTATAGTGTGTGTGTGTGTGTGCTTTTGTGTGTGTGTGTGTTTATACATACATATGCAACTTTTACGCCTTGATTTGCGTTGAAATATTGTGTGCCTAAATTGCCGTTCAGCCAGCAAAGTTATAATGTTTCTTAAACCGAACTTGAATTATTGATAAAATACTTTGAGACAGTCTGTGTGTGTCTGTGTGTGAGTGTAGGTGGCATAAGGGAATGTGCTTGCCACCAAATAATCTGGCAACTCCTTTGCTGCTGCTGCTGTTGCATCGTGTGCAAACAAATTTCCAACTCGCACGCTCCAAACTTATTTGATGCACTTCAATTCAAACCAACCCAACCCAAACCCAAAAACAACACACACAGAAAGCTACGACGAGTCTGCAAATCCAGCACACACACAATCACCCACACACACACACACACACACACAAACAGTAAGCTTCACTAAATGGCGACATTGATAAATGTTATTTTGCTAAACTTTCTTTATTTTATTTTGTTTTTTTTTTTTTTTTTTGTAACTAACAACTAGAAAAAAAGCATTCACAACTTGTTTGATTGAAATCGTTAAAAGTGGAATTAGTTGAACGAATTGTTGAACATTGAAAGCTAAAAGAAAACTAAGAAAAATTGTTATGGCATTTAAAATAAAGTTCAATTAAATATACAATTTATTTCTTAGAAAACAAAGAATTTAATTTTATCTTTAAGCACGGTTCGGTATAGAAATCTGTGCAGTAAAATAATTTCGCTTTATGATTAATAAAATTCGATTAAAAATGTATCTCAATTCTCAAATTACGAAGAACCTTTGCAGCTTTAAAAAAATTACACACAAACATATATACAATATAAATACATACATTTTTTTGTTTGTTTCTTAAGGAAATCTGCTTTTTTCCTTTTTTATGCTCGTTTTCTAATTAAATTCTTAATTAAGTTTAACGCATATTTTTGAAAAGACGCCGAAAGTGTTGAGCACAAGCGGTTACCAAAAATTTGCAGTGCTGTTGTTGTTGTTGTTTTGCATGCAACTTGCTTGGCTGTTGGCAAAAAGTCGCAAGTTGCCACATGAAAATTGCAAGTTTTTCCAAACCAAAAACTTTGGCGACTTTGTCTGCTGCTGCTGTTTGCCTTCTGGCCATTGTAGCTTTGTGGCAGTGTCAAGTGACGGCAGCTGTTGCAACATCAGCTCAGGCTACTGCCTCAGCCAGCAACAGCCGCAATTTTAGCCACATTCTTTGTCACTCGAGAGACAGAGACGACGACGAAGACGCGTTCTCTCTAATTTGGCCAAGCTAGCCAAGCCACTTTTTTTTTATTTAAACGAGTGTGTGTGTGTGTGTGTGTGTGTGTTGTGTTGTGTTGGTCCAGGCCAAATCAAAGAAGGCAACAAGATAATTCTAGTGACCACACGGCGTATGCACAATAAGGCAGACAGCACAAAAAAATGACTTTAAAAATGTTTGCGTCTCAAAAACAACTGGCTTCAAATTGGTTTTCTTTTTCTACATTAAAAAAATATTCAAACTTTGCTGCTGCACACGCAATCGATTTAAAATTCGAAAAACTGAATATGCCGTTAACCGTATATCAGCCACGGCATGGCACGCCCAGCGCAAAGCCAATTGCAAGTTGAATTAATTCTATAACGTGCATACGCGGCGTATGTGTGATATGTGTTATTTCGAATCGCCGACGTCGCGACGGGAGTTAGTCGCTCCTCTCCCACCACCACCCTTCCCTGCACGAAGGGTCAATTATAGCCAAATGCGCTAATGATATTCAATTTCAACGAGCTGCCTATTCAGCATTTTGTCAAAATGTCAAGCAGGAGGCGGCCACAAAACAACAACAACAACGACAGACAACAACAGACAAAAAAAGATAAAGTCGAGGTCCTGTGTGAACGGCTGCAGCTGCAGTGAACTTCGTTTCGTCAAAAAAAATATATGTGAAATATAATTATAAAAAAAAAAAAATAAAAGTGAGTCGAGCAAGTACAAATGGATATCAAAGTAGAAGTCACGCCGAGGAAATCACTCAATTGCTCTTCTACTAACTGACAGCTACACATTATCAAATATTTATGAGCAGCTGACTGACCGACCGAGCGACCGACCGAACGACCAAAGGGGCGGCTGTGTGGCTCATTGAAAACATTTGGCCCCGTCGCGACTGGCTAAAATGGTAAAGCAACCGAAACTTTGACACCAACGCCCCGAAATGACATACAGAAAAATAAAGAAGAAGAAAATGGGCAGCACTTGACAATTTTTATATATAACAAAACATCTGCTTGTAACGATACCAAAAAATAAATATATATATGAAGTGAAAAGCATAGGGAGGAGGGTAGGTTGGCTCACATGACTAGCTATAAACGCGACACACACACAAACGGTATTCTCATTTATAATTCAGCAAAGTAAAACATTGAAATAATGAAATTACACCTAAAGAATTTCTATGGCGACGCGTCGCAACAATTCTGATGTCTCCACAAACAGTGGACAGAAATCATATAAAAAATATATATTAATATATATGTATTGAGCTGATTCTATAAATAATATTAATTAGAAGCTTGGACAACTTTGCTTTGAAGGAGAATTAGTTTTTGATTTTTAAATTAACAAAAAAAAAAAGTATTTGTCAATAAATTCATAAATGTTGGATTCACTTTTACTTAAAAAAACAAGATTTTAGATTTATAGAAAATATCTCTACATTATTTTTATACATTTGATACTATTCGAGTCCACAAAACTCGTACCACTGTGCAACATTTCGACTCAGAATAAAAAAAAAAAAACGAACGAACTCAAGACGCAACAGACGAACAGTTTATGCTTGAGAGAAATATGAGCCGCGAATAAATAAAAAATTTAATGAAAACACGTATACGCGACATGCGCCAGTATTACAAAACTCTGTGGTTCCCTTCACCATCCCCCCCCCCACCCAACAACCATCAAAAATGCCGCCGCCGCCGCAACGTTACATTGCCGACGGCATGCATGAGAGAGAGGAGCATTTTTTGACAAAAATGTTTATGTTTTAGCCGCGCATTGAAAAACGCAAATAATTGAATTTTCTGTCGGGCAAAATTAAATTAGGCAACGTCGCCCGTTTGGACAGGTCCTTTAAAGCTGTTTGGGCTATATATAATGCATTTTAAATGTGCATAATTAAAATAAATGCAACAAATGATTTAAATTTATTAAAAAAAAAGTTTCCAACAAAAAGGAAAAATAGCCACCGCATTTATGTGAATGGGGCAGGCTCGCATAAAGGGTGCGGGGCAACGCAGATAAACACAATAAAACTTAATGACAATGCATAAAAGTTCATTACAGCCAGATATGCGGACAACATGTTAAATAAATGCAAAAAAAAAAATATTAAACAAAAAAATAAAATAAAATAAAACAAACGCTGTTATCTAAAGATTGACGAGAGTGTGCACAGCGCTTGCTATTAACTGAAAAATAAATGTTATATAAATATATATATAAACACAATTAAGTTTGATTTTAAACAGAAACAGATATTCTTTGATCAAATTGCAACAGTTACTTTACACTGTGGAATTTACACACATATATATACAGTGAAAGCTCTACTCGCGGACAGCTCCCTCAGGCGGACAGCTCCCTTAGCCGGACGAATTTTATAGTTTTTTAGCATGATTTTCATACAAAATCCGTTCTCTTGGGCGGACCTCTCCCTTGGGCGGACAATAGTGCTGGAACCGTGGGTGTCCGGCTAAGGGAGCTTTCACTGTATATATAGAAAACACTTTTAGTTCGTGTAAACACAATTGTATGACGGCATTATGTCTGGCACTTTGGAGCCATGCATGATTAATGCATGCACTACAGATATGTCAACCCCCCACTGCCCCCTGCAAACAATCAAACACACACACACACACACACGTGTGTTTGTAATCATCGCGATGATTGGTTACATAAAAAATGACCACTAATTAACCTAATTTCTAGCCGGGACAATAAACAAAAAGTTTCGAACTCACTAATGCAGCAATATAAACCATATGGATAGATATCTGAACACATACATATACTATATAGATATAGATTTTTATGTGTATATAAAGTGGGAGACAATGACATTTATTGTTATTATTTAATGTCGTATATTAGGATTTGGAAACATTGTGGGGTAATTATTTATCAATATCAAAATTATTTCAATATTAATGCAAACAACAAAAATTTCAATAATCCGTAATTATCGACAAATGTAGATCAAATAATCACATTTTAGCTACAACAACAATAACAATAACAACATTAGCGGCGGCAAGAAAATTAATTATGAATATACAAATGGAAATAATTTAACATGAATATAACAAAATGAGCCAAACACCCTGCCCAGCTTAAATATGTGTGTGTGTATATTGGTGTATAATTGAGGTTAAATGGACACGACATAATTTTTAGTACAATTCCGTTTTCGTTTTGTGTGCAATTAAAAAAATTTCCCATTAACGCTTAAAAGTATGCTACGAAAATTTTGGTGTAAACTGAAAACAAAGTTTGGTTTGCTGTTGTTAATGCGTGTGTGTGTGTGCGTGAGGGGGTAGCATGAATTTGGGTTAAGGTTCGCAATGGTCTTAAATGCTCTATTAGGCATTTATATACTTTTTTTCTGAATTATTGTTTTTCATTCCTTTACAAAAATGGAAAATAATATTCAGTTTTGGTCTTTCGATATGTTATTCCGATTAAAAGAGAGTATTAACTAGTCTGCCAAATTGCTCTACTTACTTCCTTGTTTTCTAACTTAACATTGTTGTTTTCTTACTTTTCTACTTACAGTTGTTGTTTTTTGGGTATTGTTCGGCAAACGCCCCCACTGCGTGCGGCAGGACGAAGGCGTTTTGTTATGCAACAATACGAAAGCAGAGCAGAGAATAGAGCAGCTGTGGACGGCCGCAGAGAATGCAAATAAATGCAACGAATACGAAGAAAACTGAAAATAAATTAAGAAAATCAACAACAACAACAACAACAAAAGACACACACACACACTAATACACTGCACAAACATATGCACACACACACACACACATACAAATCACCTAAAAATGCAACGAATTCTGCTGCATGAAAACAACAACACAAACAACAACAGCAATCGCCAGCAGAGATACATGAAATATTCAAACTAACTAAAAGCAAGGCAATTCATACGAATATTCTTGAAAATCTAAAGCACAACTCTCAAGTGCTGCTGCTGCTGCTGGCGTTGGGCACATGACGCTAATGGAGCATCGCTTGGCCCAACAAGCAACACAACGACGTACAGCAGCAACACCATTGCTGCACGGCACAATGCTTGCCAAACTGTGGCCTTGGATGCGGCAGGAGGCGTGCCTGCAGTGGCTGCATAAATCAAAGTAAGTTCCAACCACTGCACAATGCCTTCTTATTAAGTTCGTTCTTTGTTGTAGCAGCAACAAAACCAAAACATGAAATTTCTAATTATTTTTAGAGATTTGTTTTATCTTAAAAATATTTATATATTGTTTTTAAAGGAATTTTAAGTTGAATGAAATTTCAATATGAAAAAAGAGCATCTTTAAGTCGTTATCCTACTGCTGCCAAGTTCGCCTGTTGTTATTCTTGGAATATGTCAAGTTTCTCAATAAATCCCACACAAAATGCATTGTGTATGGCGAATTGAATGGGGAACAATTTCAAATCGAAAAAAAACAAGTTCAAAAAGAAAGCAAGCAAAAATAAATATTCCCCATATATGTATGTATGATAAACATATTCAATAGAAAGACAGAGAGTGAGAGAGAAAGTGAGAAAGCAAGCATCGTGTATAGAAATTTAAGTTAAATTTGCCAAAGCGCTGAGCTGAGCTTTTTTTAAAAGGTGCCACACACAAAGTTTCGATTTCTGCTAGGCTTTCCACTCTTCGCTCCAACACGCCCCCCCCCAAACTGTTTTGTAAGTCGAAAGTCCACTTGAGCTGCTTATGAGATTCAAGTCGGAAATTGTCACCGGTAGCTATGGTTATTTTTGGGAGACACATAAATAGCTCAACATAGAAAACAGTTGATACAACCACGCAATATTTATTTTATTTTCTTTCTTTGACATTTAGCACACTTGAAAGCGGTTAGTTGAGTTGTTTTCTTGGAAATTCTGAGTTTTAAATAAGTTTAACTGATTGTCTAAAAGCGGTTTACTTAAAGAGCTAAGCTTCTAGCTGTGGAGGAAGTGAAGCTCATGAAAAAGTGCTTAAAGAACGAGTTTTATGCAGGAAAAAAAGGAAAAAATCATATCAATTGCTTTAAACACAACTTTCATTGATTAAATCATAAAAAATGCTTTAATTAAAGCACAACTTTAACTTAAACAGCTGTTAAATTTAATAAAATAAAGACTCCACATAAAATCCTGATGAAAAATCGAAATTGTTCTTGAAATTAAAATCCATAAATGTGAGCAAAATCAAAAATAACCAATGCGACGAATTCTAACTAGAGAGAAGTTCACAGCTGTGACCAGCTACCAAGTCCTTGTTCAGTCCTTGCTCTTGCCACGCCCCCCCCCCCCTTTGGTCCAGTACATGACCAGCATCAATAAGTTTTTGGGGCGTTCAAAGTTTGGGACTTGCAGCTGCTGCTGCTGCCGCTTTTGCGGTTATGGCGGCTACTGTAAAAATGAGCAAGAAATTTATTTACACACACACACACACACAAAGGGAATTTTATGTTTTTGGGAAGGCGAAAGTCCAACTTGAACTAAGGACCAGTCGATAATCAGTGAACAAAAATCGAGAAGAGAAGCAATCGACAAACCGAAATCGACTCAACCAGTGCAAATTTGAGGTTAATGCACAAATAAATCAGCCACAAATTGAAAGACATCAAAAAGTGGCGGCGCACGTAGTCCTTTCACTCCTGCCTTCAATCAACATCTTCAAAAAAATATTGTAAATATATCATCTTGTGCAATATATTAAGAAAGTAGAGGATATAAAAAAACAACAAAAAAACAATGATAATTATTAACGCTCAACTGCGTCTCAATCAACAACATTTAATCTCGCATTTCCCGCTAAGGATTTATGTTTTCCAAGGCAGCCCTCAAGTGTTATACCCTGTATAGAATGATAGTTAGGGAAGCTTTACACATTTATCGATTATAATCGATATTTAACAGATTTTGTCTCTAATTATAACCAACAATTTCTTGTAAGTTTATTTTTTTGTTTTGGTATATTTCCCGTCGAGCTGTTTTTGCCTCTCATCATTTCTTGCGTGCTTATGTTGTTTGATTTTTTTATTTTTTTTTTTTGCCAGCTAGTCGAGTTGAAAACTGCGACAAACAGGAAACCGCTAGCTGATATCGTGCGCCTGCTAACTTCCGATTTCCGTGTTGCAAGCGCCTCTCTGTGTGATTGAGCGACGCTTTATTTCCTGTCAAAACGGCAACTTACAAGATAGGCGCCAAAAACTCTCTAGCAAAAGGCCTACTACAGCTGCTACTACAGTTGCTGCTGTCCAATGTCAGCTCATGATAAACTTATTAGGTATACTCGTTGCCTTTCTTCCCATTCCGAACTTGAAACTCACTTTTACAGACATTTTCAGAGTGGGAGAGAAAATTTTGGAGTTGGCTTGTTAGCGAAGCGTGTCGACTGCCTATTTCGAGTCGGTTAAAGTTTTGGGTGTCGCACAGTCAGTCATTGTTGGTATTGGGTTGCGGGGGCTGCCGCCTGTCGGCATCCATGTCAGTGATTTATCACAAGGCACAGGCACATAAATAAACACCGGCCCTGACACTCGGCGGTCTTTTGCCGAAAGCCCAAGAGTCGCTCGCTGCTGGAGTCGAATTCGGATTTGCTGTTTTCTACATTTTTTTCTCTTCCTTCGTCGTTTGTGACAGTCTGCGTTGCTTCGATTTGGTTTACGCATCAATGGATTTATACCTCCCCCCCCAAAGCCCCGCCCGCCTGTTGTACACTGCATAGCTAGCAACCCGAAACCTCCAACCATCGATCCCTCATCCACAACCCATCTCCCACGAGCGTTTCCTTTTCATTTGACGCTTTGTGCACTTGACTTTGGCGTTGTTGCTGCGATTTGCTGGCTCTAACGACCCTCATTGTTTGACACTTGGCGTTGATTTTTTCGGGAAAATCGCTGCCAGCCAGCAAGCAGCCGACCATCTTATCTCTCTGCCAGGATAATGGGAGGCCCCCCCCCCTGTTGTTGTTGTTGGTTTTTTTTTTTTTTTTTGGTTTGCGACATTATTTTCACTTTATTGAAAACTTGTAGCCGAAATTGATTTCCAGCGTCTCCTGACATCACATTCCAAGGCCCAGGGATTTGACATTTTCTTCACTCAACGTTCACCAAACCGGCTCGGCTCTGTTTCGACCCTGCTATAAGAGCCAGTTGTGCGTTTTTTGGTATACCCTTACTGTAGGGTTTTTGCATAAAGTGTTGCAACTTAAAACATGATGGATATTAATAATAAGTTGGGCATAAATACATTAAAGGTTTTTCGTTTTTATCCTAAAATTTCTATTTCGAGCTATGTATATAAAAAGAGTATTTCAATTTTCGCTCTGCTCGTTTATACTATTCCATTTTAGCTTCGTTTTTGTTTTCTATCAAATTTATTTCGCATTTAGTTGAATACTTTTTGGCATTTGACTTGAAAATTTCGCATACATTTATTTTAAAGACTGTAATTTCATTTTATTCTCATGCTAATGTCCTGGGTGGCATTCTTTGTGTGTCTGCCCCCCCCCCCCCCCTTTCTATTCGCACTCTGACAATGACTTGCAATTGTCGTGTTGGGTCTCCTGACTTTGGTCTCCTTTTTGGTATTATGAAGTATTTATTTGTGCACATTCCGTTCTTAATGTGCTGTGCTCGCTCGGGAATGAAGTGAATTTGCAATTTTTCATTTAAAAATCAATTGAAACGGCGCATTTTGCCGGATGGCAGGGGAATCCATTGTCTTTTACATATACATATTCGGGAGTTTTAGCATTTTGACAAATTATTTCGCCATGTTTTCAATTGAAAACTAACGAAATAATGGCAATATTCGTGCAATTCAAAAGTTTAATATCAATAAATTACTATACAGTACAGGTATATATATACATATATATATATATATATATATAGCTGTAAGAGTTGTGTCCATTGTATGATTCTATTTATTTTACTTGTTTGTTTTTTCGGAATTGTTACCTCTTTTCGAATATATTTCTATATATAGAAAATTCGCTGTTTGCAAAAGCTGGATGGCTAGAGAGAAAGAGAGAGCGATAGCGTCCTGGAACAATAAAAGCAATCAGTGCTTAAAAATCAAATTCAATTTGCGCATATTCAGCATATTCCCGAACGCCGGACATGTTGCTGCTGCTGCTGCTGTTATGGTTGGTTTTTTTTTGGTTACGCTTTCGCTTTTGTTATTGCGGCAGCTATGCTTTATTTTCATATAAAATATTTTTAAAAATTTATAACAAAAATGTCCAAGAGAAAGATATAACAAAATGCCAGCAAGGACAACACAAAGATAGGTAGCAAGAGAGAGAGAGAGAGAGAGAGAGAGGGAGAGGGAGTAGGAGAGCAAGGTTAACTCGGTTTGGAGCACTGGCAAATCATAAATATTCCTGAATCAACAGAATATGATGAAAATCCATAAATCATTGTGTGAGTGTAGGTTCTGTGTGTGGGTGTTTTTTTTTTTGGGTGTAGTCGGATGGGTTCTGGCAAGTAGCGAAGGATTTTGCAAGGATTTCGAATGCAAATCAACTGTGTCAAAACTTTTCCTACCAAGTGCGCAGCAGTTGCTGCCTTCGTCGCCAACGCCGTCTCCGTCACTCGGGCCGAGCAAACAAATAATGAAGACGAATGCAAAGAGCAGACAGCAAAACACCAAGCAAATAGCACTCGAGTAGCAGTTGCCCAACACTGGCAGCAGCCGAAGTGAGGGGTAAATCTGCGATGCGAAAGTGTACAAATTTAAGCAAACAATGGACCGAAACCGAGCAGCTAAGCTGAGCCGCCAAGTATACGTAGAAGAAGAGGCAGCTGAGCAGTGCTCAGAAAGAGAAGAGAAAACAAACAAACAAAAAAAAAACAATACTAAATAATATTTTTAAGCTGACGACTATAAAATACTTCTTTTTCCATGACATTTTGTGTATCGATATTTATCGATAACTAAATTTTTTAGCTCAGCTCTTCGATAATTATTGCTTACTGCTGGAATTTATTATTATTTTACTAGTAAACTATGAACTTAGATCTCGATTTCTTTGGAACCATTGGAAACAATATTTTATGCGCAATCGATTATTTTAAAATATTATTTTATGGGTATTTAAAACTATTAATTATTAAAAAAAAAAAAACCAATCCGTGTTAACAACTAGAAATCGTAATCTTTGCATCTCTCATTTGTTATCGTTATCGATAGTTTTCACAAATTCAGCTCATTACTTAAATCCAATACACCCCAGAATTTATCAGGATTATTATTAACAGTGTATAGAAAACGTCCATTGTTTTTCTTTTAATGCGATAATTTCATTCGCAAGAATTTAATGGAAAATTATTTCAGCTATTTTCATAATGCTTCTCGGAATTTCTTCACTTCCAAAAAACTTTTGCATCGCTTTGCTCGTTGTCTTCAATTTTTACTCAATTTCCAAATGGTTTACAACAAGATCTAAGATCTCTTCGAAGTAAAATAGACACAGACTCAACATCCAAAGGCAATGTTGAAATTAAAACTTTAATTCAAATGTGCGCAACAGAAGGATACAAATGGCCAGAAGGAAGAGCATAAGTAAGCGGGGGGGCAGGGCACTATAAGGAATTTTGGGTTTATTGCGAAGCGCAAATTTGTTGCAGCAAATTTTCAATGGAATTTTATTGTGTGCTACGTTTTCGTTTGGGTTTTAGTAGTAGTTGTAGTTTTTGGCAACCCTGGCTGGCTGGCTGGCTGGCTGGCTGCTGCGTTGGCCAAGCGTAAAATTAAACGATTGCAGTCCAAATGGCAAATGTAGTTGAAATCAGTGCCAGCTTTGAGGCTAACCAAGCGTAGTAGCACTTGCATGTTAGCCAGTCTAACTGACTTGTTGCTGGGTTTTTGTTTTGTCGGCTCTTCTTCTTCGTAATTGTTCAGGGTTAGGTAAATTGCAAATTTTTGTTTCGCTTTCAATTAACACGTGGTATATATTTTGAGGCACATTAAAGCACAGCTCGATTTGGTTGAAAAAGCACCGCTGCTGCATCTGGGATTGGGATTGTGAGCACGTAACGCGGGCCGGGCCAAAGAAGAACAAAATCAAGCAAATTTACGCAGCTGCGCAGCTGCCGACGCCGAACACAGCGGCAATTGGCCAAGCGACACAAAATTTAGCGACAGCAGAAGGAGTGGGAGTGGGCATAAACTCGGACAAAGATAGATACACTCGAGCAAAAGAAGATAGAGAATTAATGGAAATATTGGCAAAAATTTCTTAAAGTCAACAAGGAATGCTTTAAGCACAAAAATGTTTCTTGTTTTAGAATGAAAAGAATCGAACTTTTGGTCTCTGTGTGCAGCACGAAACTTGTCGCCCATAAAACTTGAAATTGAAAAACTTTTAACTTTATATTCGATATATGTACCAAACAAATATATATATATTCATGCCTTGCTGCTCGGCTGAATCGAAGGAGGCACAAAACGGAAAAGCAAATCTCATAGGCAAATGCCAAGGCAAGTTGAAACACTTTCGCCTGATTACAAACGCGCAAATGATGCGTGCCTAATGCGATTCGAGGCCAATACAAAAGAAGGCAAAGAACTCAATGCGCAGAGCAGGCAAGGTGAACTGTTTGAGGGGAAACCAAACCACAAGCACAGGCAACCAAAATTGACTTTCCAGCAGTGTCAGACAGCATATCTCGTTTTGCTTTTGCTTTTGCTTTTGCATATGTCGTGAGTTTTGCCTAAAAGTAGGCAGCACAAAAGCACAAGCTGACAGCCAGACAATTTTTTTAATAAAACAATAAAGCAGATGTGTCGATGGTGAAATACCCCTTAAAAAAATATGTAAGGAGCATATATGTATTGAGTAATAACTTAAATGTACTAAATAGTTGAAGGCAAGCATTAAAGTCCTTGAGTTCCCCAGTTTGGCTTTTTTTGTCAATCTTGCCTAAGACCTTATATACCCAATTGCTTAACAACAAGTCAAGCTTGTTAAAAGCATAGAAAAATACCAAAAAAATGTTGCGTCAGGCAAACGTTTAACATATGGCACAGCACAGTAAGAAAGAGACTGAAAGTAAAACAGACTATAAGACACATACTAAGCTCAGACGTTTGGAATGTTGAGGGGGCGGAGGGGAAGAGAAGTATGGGTAACGTTGGCGGTAGTCATATGGATGTGAAGCGTAGACAAGCGTCGTTGGTGGGTCTGGCTGTGGGCTGGGCTGGTGGCATCATATTAAACGCGCCAAAGAGATAAACACAGACAGTACTAAATTAATTCTGCTCAATTTGCATTAAAATATATGTATGTATGTATGCATAGCACACATACATATATGAAAAAGTCTCGAGACTTTGAAAAGGGAAATTGTCGATGTGTTTGTGTGTTTGCTTTGTGTGTGTGTGTGTGTTTTCTGTCTTTGTTTTAGTTGATTTAATTCAAAAGCCTTAGGCCAGAACGAATGCCAAACAGAGAATATGAGTTTAAGACAAGTGTGTTCTTGTTCTTTCTGTTTTTTTTTTTAGTTACTTTCGGTTCTTTTTTTTTCACCTTAAAAATATTCAAGCATTTCCCTTTTGGAGCTCAGTTTGATTTCTACCAGCTGCCAAAAGCAAAAACAATAAACGCTTAAATGTAAACACAGGTTTTTCAAAGAAAACAAAACAAGCAAATACCAAATATGAATATCAAAGAGGTTATACAAAAATATATATATATTTATATTCAATATGAAAGCAAATATAAATAAGCCACAACAAATACACTTATTCTTATATTTGTGAGCAAAAAAAAAGAAATTGCTGCACACACTTTATGAATTGCCATTTCTTCTGTCCTCAGTGGATTTGCTTACTCGTTTTACACCAAAATATTGCTACCAAACACCCATCGTCCTCACTCTCTCTCTCTGCCCAGCATTCTTTGGTTTGGTTATTGTCTTTTACATCATCGCTTTACTTAGCATAAGTACACGCAAAAAACCAACAAACGAGCAACAACAAATTGCCGTTGTCCCTCCACCTTCATATTTCTCTTAGCCTCCATTTTTTTTTTTTTTTCATGCGCCGCGTGGGGCAGACACCGCCGGAAGCTTGCATAGTTACACTCAAAAAAAAAAATGTTTTCTTTCTTTGAATGATTTGTTGACGAGAGTTGTTGGAAGTAAGAGTGAACATTTGAAGGGTTTTAAACTGAGACGAAGTTCTTTAGCAATAAAAAAATATTCAAAGCTGTTAAATAGTTTGTTTTTCTCGTTGATAGCAGTAAGTCAACATATCTACTAGTTAGTTACAAAGTAAACATTGATTTACTAACCAGACTTTTAACTTAAAAATTAATATTTGCCCACTTTTCTTTACTTTCTTTCGGTGTAGAGTTTCACCAGCTGCCGAACGAACGCCTTTTTTGTTGCCGTGCCCATTGTTAACATTTATTTTTATTTTATGCACTCACCGTCTTGAGCTCCAAATAAGTATGCACAGCACGGGGCAGGCAATTTCTGGCCCCAGCTACAATTCCAGTACTACTCGCATTATCCACTGTCCCAAAAAACAACAACACCCAACCTTAGCTGTTGGTTAATATTATTGACTGCCGTTTGGGTGGTACTTTTTGTTTTTGTTGTTGTTGTTGGTGTTGGTGTGGTGTGCGTGGGCGCGTGCCAAAGCCAATATTTAGCTAATGGTCTTCATATTTTAAATATTGGCGCGCTGCGTGCAACATCCCAAAAAAAAAAAAAAATGAAATGGGAAGAAGGGAAGTGAGGGAACGTGTGAATTTGCACAGCTCAGTTTAAAGCAAATGTTTTGCGCCGTTGCTGCTGTGCTGTGCGTGCAAAATGTTTAAATTGAACTGCAAATATATACACACCAATACACACACACCAACACACACACATACACTCGCGTAAATGCAATTTCATTTGTGGCCATAAATTGAGGGGAGTCTCGCTCCTCGGCCATGCAGGAAAAAAGCAATGTTCCCATTTCTCGATTATTTTTTTTTTTTTTTGCTCTTTTCCTTTTTTTTTCGCTATTTATTTGCAAATGTCACGAGTGCGATGTTTTACTAGAATTGTTCTGGATTGGAGGTGTGGCAGCATGCAAGTGTATGTGTGTGTGTCTGTGTGTGTGCCTAGCGTGGTGCAACGATAGAGATAAAAAGTATATTTGTTGGCATTATTTTTAAATAAATATACGGAGACTCTCCACTCTGTTTGCAATGCGAGGGGGGCTGAGGTTGAATAAGCGACTTTTAACGATTTTATAGTATTAAATATATTAAAGTTAATGTTTTTTGGATTGCGTAAAAACTAGGCATGACGTTAAAGTGTTTTTCAACTATTTTTCAAAAATCAACTCAAGTTTTCTGAGATTTTCTTTTGCTCCAGCTTAAGTGATAAGAAATTTAAAACAATGTTAACGCAAAATTGCTGGCCATTGTTTAATTAAGAAGGCAAATTTTAAGTGCTGGCCATAAAACAACAAGGATTGCATGCAAATCCGAATGCCAAAACAACAAAATCCATAGCTGCAAAATCCACAAGTTGCACTCAGTGCAAAATCTTTCTTATTCAAGCAAACAACAATAAAACACACTTACACACACACAGACACATAGATTTTTGGGCACACTGCACTACAAATAAACCATAAAAAACGTGCTGAAACCACACTTAAATAAACAGAGACACAGCGAGAGCGAGAAAGGGTCATAAGCATATGACAATTCCAATAGTTTCAAAAAAAGGCAACAAAAAAACGCATTTCACTCTCTTTCTCTCTATTTCTGTCTCTTGTGCACGATAAGAAACAAGTGAATTGTCGGCACACACATACAACACAAAGATGAAAAGTAGCAAAGACGGACAAGTAAACTTATATTGATGTCAAACATGCGCCAAAAAAAAAATAAATACAAAAAAAAAAAATGAATATGAAAAAAAAAAACATAAACAACTAAAGCAGAAAGGGGCGGATAGCAAAAAAAAAAAAAACAAACAACAACAAAACCAAAACAAACAAAACAAAAGCTTGGAGCCAAGCGAGCGGCGCTTTTGTTAGCGAAGTGAACACAAAAGCCGCACAACCCAAAATAACTGGAACACAGCAGCAGCTGTAGCTAAAAAGTGTGTTAGTGTGGTAGAACGGTAGGGGTAGGGGTAGGGGGTAGAGGCTGGGTGTAGGATTTAGGGTGTAGGGGCTATGGCTGCTGTGCTGTTACTGAGCTATCGAGGCTGAAGCAATGCAAACGATTTCAAAACTACGGCGCGTATACGTAATCTGCCATGAACCAAATATGCGAAGCGCCACAATAACGGTTAAGGGCGGCATGTAGGCGTGGCAGCCAGTATGGGGACACCTTTTTTTTCTTCATTTTTTATTTCGATGCTTTTTTGGGTTGTTGCTGTTGTGTTGTGATGGAGCACCTAAAAAATTGGGGACACATACGCGGCAACAATTTGTGCACTATAAAAAAAAAATAAAAATATGAGAAAAAACCGAGTAGCGGCGCATTAAAGAAGTGTTTGTATGGAGACTCGGATATACTCTTTTAGGCAAACGAAATTCTAATATCAAAGCTTGGTTATTAGCTAAAGCTGTAAGCAAAGTGCTAAGCGCTTTAAATTACTCAAAGATAATGAATTCCTTAAATTGAATTTAATTAAGTTTTCCATTAGAATTGATTCAAATGCGGATTACGAGTAATGGCATTAAGTTTGTTTTATCGATTTCAGCGATGTGGAAAATTGATTGAGATAAGAAAACGCTTTAAAGCAATAAACGTAACTACAAATTGAATATACTCCAACTTGGTTAGGGTATACAAATCACAAGAAAATAAGAGCACAACAATTGCCCGGGCTAAATGATTTGCCAATGTTAAGGGGCGCTAAGTGTGCGCCTGCAGGTATGCAACGCTTTTTTCCTCTTTCTCTTCTTTTGCACTTTTATATTAGGTTTATTGTATCGCGCTTGCCTCGAAAGCAGTCTAATTGCTTATGCCGTCAAGACACACACACACACACACACACACACACACACAATCACGTTAGCAGTGCTCATGTGCCGAGGTTATGCACACATTTTAATTTGTTTACTTTTTGGCATTGTTGTGAGGTGCCTGGCACCGCTTTTTTGAATCCATAGTGAGAAGGACAGAGAGAATAAAAACGAGGGGGACAAAAAGAGAGAGAGAGAGAAAGAGAGGGCGCTTAGCGCTTTAGCCTAAAACTAAATACACTTTTACGTGACTTGGCGACATCAACATATGATTTTGATGGCAGCCATCGCCACGTGCTCATTAATGCGGGGGGTTTGGGGGCAGATTGTTGCCACATGTGTGCAGTTCCTGCCACAATCTATATATATATATATATAAACATATATTGTGTACGTGCTAGCATGTGTGTATTTAGTCTATAGATTATGCTCTAAGCTATCCGGTTACGTCTTAGTTTTTGGTGTTAGATTGGATTTCGGTTTGAATAAATACACGGTTCGTCTTTAAAGACAATTGAGGGGTGCTTTAAGGAAATGTTAACGAAGATGGCAGAAATATGTGATTTGAAACATTTTAATCCATTCACAATCATTCAAATGACCTGAAAAACTGTGCAGCACTAAATCTAAATGTCATTTACACTTTTCAATGTTTTTGCTTGCTGTTTGATGACAAAAACGCGCATTACATAAGTCAATGGCAAAGAGTTCATACGAGCTGCAGAAGAAGAGCTGAACTTGGTTGCACAACATGTCCCTGAGCTAATTTCGCTGTTGCCTCGCAGATAAGCACTGAGGTATTCGCCAGGCAGAAAACAAATTTCCTGCCTGCCTCTACATTGACACTGATTTCATTTCATTTAATGTACATCATACAAAACGGGAGTGTGTTTTTTCAAAGGCAGGTGCATAACGGATGCATGAAAAGATGCCAGAACTGGCAGCGAACGGTAAATCAAGAAAATACCTGCCTCAATGCAAAACGCAGCATTTAACACATCTTTTTGTGAAAGATAATATAATGTAAGAAAGAACAACAACGAACAGCGAACAGGTGAATGGCAGGCATCAAGCATACAAAACGGCCATGCCACCAACCACCTTAATAACCCATGCCGCCTCCCCTTTTCCGACTATTTATAGGGGCACGGCGAGCTGGCAGCCATGCCACAGCCACACTATGGTCCTATAAAATGCTTACAAAATGTTGTTTTATATGAGCACAGCGCTTTTGTATGCGTATGTGTGTGTGTGTGTGTGTGTGTGTGTGTGTGTGTTTATGCGTGTTGCTTGCATTTTACATGTGGCGCACGTGTGCAGCAACAACAAACATAGCTCGAAGCAACAGAGCCGGGAAGAGCTGGGGCGGCAAAAAAGCATAAATCGCTTCACATGCGCAAACAAACTGTTTTACCCTTCTTTACTCTTCCCCTCTTCACTCCGCTGTCTGTCTTTCTCTGTCTCTTTGTGTTTGTGTGTGTGTGTGTCAGCACTCATTAGGATTAATTTTCCGGTTGCAGCATAAACTGAAGCTTACAGCAAAGGACAGACACAAGAGACTACATGATGGAATATGTAAGAGTGAGAAAGAACGAGCGAAAGAAAGAGAGAGAGAGCTGCATGTTGAGTGTAACAGGCAGTCAGGCATTCGACTGCGCTTAAGTGTTGAGCGAAACATACAGTCAGTCAGTCAGTCAGTCAGTCAGTCCGTCAGTTGAGTCGGCCGAGCCTTCAAATTCTATAAAAACGGGTATGAAGCATTATCTATAAAGTTATTGCAATGCTCTAACAGACTGAACAAATATGGAAAACTTTTCCATAAACAGAAATGGTAAAGGTTAAAATCCAAATTGAAAACTTGAAATGTTTATTTTTGTTTGATTGAGTTACTTTACTTTCATGATAATTACTTGATTTTGTTGGTGATTTTGAACATTTATTTTTTCTCCCCTTTTGAAGGGTATATCAAGAGTTGCATACACCGTTTTGGAAGCCACCCCCCTTACCACTTGCCAAGCAATCCCCGCTCGCTTTTGTTACTGAAAAGGGATAAAAAGAAATAGTTAAACTGCATAAAATTTAATCAAGAGACGTTGAATGTCAGCCGGGTGGCCCTGGTGGCTTGGTTACGACTGCAGTCGACGGCTCGACCCAAAGTAAAAGAGGCAAAACACACATACACACACACACACATTTACATACACGCACAGGAAGCGAGCACGTAAAGGAGCAAAATGACATTTTATCATCAAAGGTGGGCTGACAAGCGGCAGAGACAGAGACAGCGTCTGCAGCAGCAGCAGCAGCAGCATTGGCGGCACCAGCAATAAAATGAATGAGCAACCGAAACGCAGAAAGGTGACGGGGAAAACGATATGAGAAGAGACAGAGCGAGAGAGAGAGAGAGCATTTTGTGTGCGCTGAAGGATAACCTACATTTTACTTTTCATTTATAGTTCGCCACTTTATGCACGTCTGCATATATACCACGAGTTTATGTGTGTGTGTGGCTAGCTGTGTGTGTGTGTGTGTGTAAGTTACATTGCAATGACAAAGCAAAACTTTCCAATTAACTTTGATTAAAAAGTTTCTACTATCGCCATACAATGTAAACATGAGAAATTTGTTTGAATCCAACTAGCTAACCCCATCTCCCTCTCTCTGTCTTCTTCTCTCGCTCACTCTCTGTGCCACGGACTGGCCAATCAGTGGGCATGTCCTGGAACTGAACGTATCTCTGTGTCTCTATGTGGTCTCTGTGGTCTTGGCCAGGTGCAGCAGAGAGTGCGAGAGAACTGCACATAAAATCAATTTGCAATAAAATCAGTAAGTTGTATTTGTTCAGCACAAACAGACAGAAACGTGGCACTGCCAAGGGGTTGGGGTGTTTGGAGTTAACAGTTAACGTACAGTGTAAACTTGCCGTCTGATCAAAGTTCTGGCGCCCAAAAACTAAAAACTGTGCTCCCAGCCCAAAAAAGTAGGCAGCACTTTAGTTTGTTGTCGAGCTTGGCGGCGATTTACGTTAATAAATCAACAAATAAATGAAATGTATTGAAATGAAATGAATGAAATGAGTGCATAAATGCATTACAAATAAACTCAGTGACAGGCCCGCGAACAATGTGCCCCAAAGGCAGACCGCAGACTGTGACTGTGTTGCAACATACAAATAAACAAAAAGGCAACAATAACAACTGCAATCGGCAACTGTCTGTGTGTTGACGCTTTACAATGAATAAATTTGCAATATTTGTTTTCATTTCATTCAGTTAAAATGTTGTGTTATTTTTACACACACACACAATGGAAATATATAAAAGAAGCGATTGTTCGTTGTCATCTGCGGGCGGGTGGCTGGTTGGGGCAAAGGGATTGGACAAGCTTTTGCTACTCAATTGAATCCAAGCGATTGATTCAGTAGATTTCCTTTTATCGCATCTCGTAACTATTCAATTCACATTACCACCCAATGACCGTTAACTTTGAAAAAACCAGCTAAGCGTAACGTGTTACCTGTTTCATATTTCGATTACGTTTACAATTCCAATTTCCAATTGAACGCGTTTTTGGGATTTAGTTTCTTTCGAGTGTGTCCTTTTTTATGCTAACAACTTGATACTAGTAATACGAAAATAAGGATATATTAAAAGTTATCGTAACAATATAAATATTTAGTTATATCAAAAACCCAATCTATATAACAACATTTTGTATGAAAGTCGACTTTATTTATATTTATTCAGCTGCAAATAAAATCATTGCATAATTTCTTTCATTAAACACTAAATAGTAACTGCAAAGCAACCGTAAAAAAGGATTTGAAAGGTCAACAAATAAATTTCCCAGTATTTTATTGTGAAATAAAGATTTCTCTTTACTTTGCGTATTCATGAATATTTCTCAGAATTTTCTGGCACAACACTTTTTGCTTTTCAGTAATAAACGTAAATTCAGTTTGCCTTTCATTTTAATTCTTTGTTATATTAAATGCAAATGATTCATTCAAAGGATAATAAGCTTCAATTAAAACGCGCATTGTGCAAGTAAATAAAAAACAGAAAAAATCACTTTTCAATGATTCAAACAAGCTGCTTGCTGTCGGGGCAAAAAAAAACCAGCTGGCATTAAAAACATACAACAAAAAATAATCAATAATTAAATTATGTAACTTATAAATGATATATTAAAAAAAAATAAAGAAGCTTGTCATGTCATATTGATTAATTCGTTGATCGCTACGTGTTTTGTGTGTTGTAGAAAAAAAAAATATATATATATATATAGCAAGGAATAAACATTGAACAATCGCTCATCTCGAATTCCGTTTCCGATACCAATTCGTATCGCTCGTTTTCGTATTCGTATTGCGATTGGCAATTGGCAACTGGCAATTGCAAATTTCTATTGATATTCTTCTCTGGTCGTTGCAGCATTCAATATACCACAAATGGCACATCCATTACAGATGCAGCTGCAGCATTGCAATATACAAATTTGCAACAGCAATCCGCAATTTGCTTATAAGCAACAACAACAACAACAATAGCAACAGTTACATGTGCCCCAACCAGTTTATCGCCGCCCATTCGGTGCACAAACAAATTGGGCAACTGTTTTGTTTGTGTCCGTTTCTGTCTGATTTAGCCCGCACATGACAAAAATGTTACACAATGGCACCAACAAAAAAAATCTGTTAGTTGTCAATATGTGCACAGTTGGACCACTTTTGCCAACAGCGTTCAACCTTTAGCCACGTGCAGGCTATGTCCCTTACATATGGGTACGGGTGTTGGTATGGGTAGAAGGGCAGGCTATTTGGTCAGAACAGCTGCAACAAAACTGTGGCCAAAGCACCAGAGAGCCGATGATGATGCAGCTGCCCCAAAGGGAACCACACGAACTACAGGCACTGAGATACATGCAACACTGAGAAAATTATTAAGAAATATTTTTAAAAAAATGAAATATTTGCATTAAGTGTGAATTTCACTTAAGATTCGTAAGAAAATCTTTCGGCAGCTATACTTTTAAGTATTGCATTGCAATTTCTCCAAGTGCATACGCTCACGTTGATAGAGCGATGCATTTAAGGTGCACGCTGTTTCGTTTGCATTTGCGAATCAATCGTTTTGAATGATTGATTGAAATGTTTGATATACATTTGCCAGCTGCCAGCATAACGCACACTAAACCACACACACACACACACACACCTCAGAGAGACACTAACACACACGCGTGTGACACTCGTATAAAATCGATCGATCGCCAAAGGCCGTTTTAGAGGAAACAACAACAACAACAAAAAATATTCGGTGGATATAAAGCATTTCACATACGAAAGATTCTGTGGCGCGCGCGTGACAAATTTTTAACGCTTTGGCGCGCCAACCGAATTTGTTGCCTTCGGCGACGACAGTTAGAATTGAAGGAGCAGCAACAGCAGCAGCGTTGGCCTAATAATTTGCAACATTAAAACAACGAAACGACGAAAGAAAGTGTGCAAGGACATTAAATGTTTGACGCTAAAGATACTCTGTTGTCGAGCCCAAGATGCTAAGATGATGACAGGCGGCTAGAAGATAAAAGCTTTAAAAAATATATATGTATTCTCATAATATTTGATAAATTTTCTATTCGAATCATGTTTAACAACTGGCACTTTGCAACGCCATTTGCCATTTGTCTGCAGGGTATATGGAAAAGCCATAAAAAAAAACCCTCATACATTGAAATACGTTTGGCTTTCTTCACGTAATGTTAACATTTTTCTTATGCAAGATGCTGGCGCTGCTGCTGCTGCATAACCAAAGGGTCTTAAAGCAGCTTAAAGAGCCCCAGCGCCAACAAGCGCATTAAAAGTTTAGGGGCCGTTGCTTTCATGTGGTTTTTGCCTTGTCTGAATTAGTTAAAAGAATCGAGACGAGACGAGACGCAACTTCCTGTAAATGAAGAGGCCCAAACGCGCTTTTACTTTTATTTGTACTTGAGAAGCTGCTTTTGTGCCCTTTTTTTTAGAGGGGAAGAAATGGCCTAAATAAATAATTTGGCAAGCATAAATTTATGCTTCAATAAACCAGACCAAACCGCTGCCAAGGTCTGCCAAAACAGCTGTAGAGTATGAGGCAAAAAAAAGTAAGAAACCCACTTCAGCAACATAACGGAAATAATCAAGTTTGCACACCGCTGAAAGCCACACAGAATATAAAATAATAAAAAAAAAAACCCAACCAATGTCCAAGACGCACTTCAAAAGTATTTTGCACTTTTTTTTCGTTTCCTTTCCGTTTTGCTTTCAACTCATATTTTGTGGGTTTTCACTTTAAACTTGAACAGAAAAGGGCACGTGGCGCAACGAGTGTTAACTTAACTTTGTTTTGGCGCACTTTTCACAACCGATTCTTTCTTTACATTTCATACGCTGTTTTTGCTTGGACGAACTGGCATATTTGACTCGATATTTCTATGTAGTTAGTAAAGGGTAACTCTTAGCCGTGTCCAGCTCACTTTTGTTTTTCACAGCACACCGCAGCAGCCGCACGAGTTCTTCGTTTTTGTGTCTGGCTGTGTGTGCGCATAAATTGTGGCATGTGGAATGTGCAGCTTACACACCCACCCATGTCTCTCTCTCTCTGTCATCCCTGCAACAATCTCTTGCAACATGTGCTGCGTTAAAACAATAAACAACATGACTTATCACATTGCGTTACTTGTGATTTAATTGGATTTATACACACACAAGGTCTGACAGACATTCAAGCCACGCCTTCAATTTTTCTCCATTTTTATGGCAACTGCAATGGCAATTGGCATCGGAATCGCAATCGGAATCGATTGTGGTTGCGCAAAGTTTTTAATTATGTTTGCGGTTAGCAATTCGATTTTCTTTACATGGCCGCCGCGTGACAGGTGCAAAAAGTTATTGCCGCTTGATTATTTTATGTGTTGCTGCCAATGCGTTTTAGTAGCAGTAATAAATATATTTTATAGTATATATAATAAACTTTATAGCACATAAACTGTAATGCATTTTTACAATTATATCAGAATCGTTTTCAATTTATATCCAACATTATTTCAATATAAAATTTATTCTAGCCAAAGTCAATAATTTCTCGTTTTTTGTTGTTGCATCAAAATGTTAAAATATTAAAATGGCAAACTATTTAAGGCCGGGCAAGCGTACAAACAATTGGGGCGAATGGGCAAATATTTATACATCATACAGCGTACATACATCAAACAGCATACAGCATGATGTAAGGAGCGAAAAATGGGAAAGGAATTTTAATGCTGTTGCTGTTGCTGCTGTGTTTTGTGCGTGCGGTGGCAAATCAAATGCGCGCCAAACATGGCGTATGCGTAATTATAATTATGTAATACAAACAGCGCAGAGCACACACACACACACACACACACACACACACACACACACACACACACACACTCATGCGTATAGACAGAGGCATTCCATTTTAATTAGCATATAGAGCATCACGCATACGCCGCGTTTGGCCGGACTCAATTTCAGGCACTTGGCATTTGGACATGCCAGTTATAATTGTTCAACAGGCTTAAACAGACAAACGCACGAGTGTGTGTTCTGTGTGTGTGTGTGTGTGCGACACACAGCAGCAGCAGCGAGGAATACTGCTTGGATAATGATAAAGTAGGATGGCACAACAGTTGCGCATTCAATTAACGCAGCAGCAGCAACATACACACACATATAAATAACTAGGTTAACAGCTTCGTTTGTGCACTTTAATCCACGGTCTGCCACGTGCACGCTTATCGAGACGCCTAGCAGTTGCTCTCAACGTCTCTCCCTTCTCCGTCGTCTCCCTCTTCCTCAAACATTTTCTCATTTTGGGTATTCATTTTTCGGTCACCAAAAACATTTTTGGCATAGTAAATTCTATTCAACCCGGTTTTCCGCTCTTTCTTTCTCCCTCTCTCTCTTTGCGTGTGTGTGTCTGTCTGTGTGAATACATAATTAAGCCATTCACAGTTTTGAGCATTTAAATTAAATTATGATGGCAAAGTGTTGAAATATCCCCAACGTTTTAGATTAGTTTTGTGCTTGGGAAAGGGTTCGGTTTAAATGGGCGGCGCTTTTGCTAATTGCGTGTGCCACTTAAAGGCATATATCGAACTTTGTTAATAGACAGCTGCTAATTAATACCTAATTATTATTTATGTGTAAGTGTGTGTGTATGTCTGTGTGTGGATAATGTGTGTGGAGTGTGGGAAGAACCAAAAAAATCATTGATTTATCAAACTATGATATAAGTGAATAAATTCAATTTGAATCGATAATTCGATAAGCCTACTATCGATTTTTATCGAACTATTATACTTACTTTTTCTTTATACAAATTATAAACAATTTTCGTTTCAAATAGTTTACGATTATTATCGATAAATCAATCGATAATCTTCTAAAACTTCTTTTCATTATAATTTACATTCCTAAAACACACTACATATAACTATATATAAATACATATATCCAACTTCTGTGTGTTACTATCAAATTGAATTCAATGCTAGCAACAACTGCGACTGACTAAAAGGTCTAAAGTTTCATAACTTTGCCGCTGAAAGCCGCTCGGCTATTGACTTTACAACAGACAGGGCGACGGGGCAGGGGCAATCGGGTAGTGTATGGGTTTGCGAAGGCGGGCAATTGGATGGAATAGTTGTGCCAAAATGTTCAACGAACTACAAAAACCCAAAATGAAAATCGGCAAAAATAAGTGCTGCATATCCCCCCACCCCCTCCGCCCGATTCAAAAACTATAACAAAACGAAACGAAAAGTTCGAATTGCTGTTGGGGTCGAAAAATATGAAAAGTTTTTGGACCGTCGAGTGGTTTTGGAGTTGCAACACTCTCCCTGTGAGTGTGTGGTGGGCGTTGCTGCTGCCTTTTTTTGTGATTAGCATAAAACTGCCAAAGTCTGTGCCGAGGCCATAAACATTCGTACTACAGTCAAGACACACATGGGACGGACGGGACGGAGGGACAAACGAATGGGACGAAACTGTTTTTAGCTTTTTTAAATACCCAAAAATATTGTTACGAGTGCAGCAGCAGCAGCATCGACAGTAAAACCACCAAAGCCACACCCAAAACTACAACACACACACACACACACCCCAAACTCCCTTCCTTTTCCTTCTCTCTCTCTCTCTCTCTAGTTCTTTCATTGCCATTCATGTTCAGTTAAGTCCGAAGCTCACAATGCGCCCAATGGGCCATTTTGGGCCATTGTGTCGACTTTCGACCATGTTTGCATGTGTTGCGCACTTTTGCCGCCAGGCTTACCTTGCATAGCCGCATCCGCTCAAGTACACACACAAACACATGCACACACATACGAGAATATTCGACTTGGCTGTGCAGTTTTTGTGGGCTTCGTATTTGGCAAGCTAAACGAGTTTAGTTGGCCAAACATTATCATAACTTGGTCGTTTGCAAGCCGCAATGGTGTAATCGTTTCATTTTTAAAACGTTTTCGGCATTTTTACAACACACACACACACAAACACAAAATGACTGGCTTTCCGTTCATTATTTTGACGTCCGGTTTCAAACATTTTGATACCCTTGCAATGTGTATTTCATAAATAGGTTAAGCACTTCAGTTACACTTTTTTTAAGTCATAAACGAAAGTCGAATTGTGGCAATCAGAACTAAGGAACTGAGGTGAACTTAGAAGAGCTTTTCTGCTTCTAAAAAACCTTTCTTATTTTTAAAGAGTATCAAAACGTCTGCAACATTAAATGACAATTACATGCCTTTCCTTTTATGTATAGTTTCATTTGTGTTTGTTTACTAGGAATGACTCTAAAAATCGCTGCATACTTTTTTGGCGCGTAATAAATGGACTTTCGCTTTCTGCCAAAACAAAAACAAATAAAAACAAGTAGAAACGTTGCAGTCGGACCCACCCGACTGCGGTATACTCGATACCAGTAGTAAAACAGATTAAAAGAGAGCTGATTGCAATGGTGTGTGGATACGGCAGGGGTGTACGCTGCCTCAACGATTGTCTGGTGCAGATGGGGATGCCAAAAAGCTATCTTCCTTCTAAATTTGGTGACTCTAGCTCAAAGTTTGTTAAAGGTAGGGGCTGGGGCGGTATGGGGGCGTGGCATCAAAATTTTTGCTACAGATCTATGTATCATGTCAATAGCTATCCTCAAACCGAATTTGGAGTCTGGGGGCTGGTATGGGGGGCGTGGCGTCCAAAGTTTTGCTGTAGATCTATTTATGATGTTAATTGCTATCTTCATACCAAATTTGGTGACTCTAGCTCAAAGTTAGTAGAATATGGTGAAGGGGGGCTGGGGGCGGTATGGGTGGGGCCGCCATCCAAAATTTTTGGGTTTCTTCATCACCAATCTTGGCATCAAATTTGGCGTCTCTAGCTCAAAAAATGTGGAAAATATAGGCGTTTTTGATTTCAAAATGCAGGGGGCTGGGGAACGGGGGGCGTGGCTCCAAAACTTTGATGCAGTTTTTTGACGATCGTTAATAGCTATTTTCCTACCAAATTTGGTGACTCTAGCCTAAACGCTTTGGAAAATACACGCATTCCCGTTTTTAGTGAAGCATTGGGGCGGTTTGGGGCAGCTTGGGCAGTATGGATTGGCGTGGTATCCAAAGTTTTTATGAATTTTTTTGGGGGTTATAATTACCTATTTTGGCACAAAATTTGGTGGCTCTAACTCAAAAACTGTAAAAGATGTAAGCATTTCTGTTTTTACACTGCGGGGGTGCTGGGGGCTGAATGGGTGGGTGGGGCTCCAAAACTTTGATGCAGTTTTTGGGGGATCATTACCAGTTATCTACCTACCAAATTTTGTGACTCTAGCTCAAACACTATGGAAGATACACGCACTACCGGTTTTTAGCGAAGCTTTGGGGTGGTTGAGGGCGGATAGGGCAGTATAGATGGGCGTGGCATCCAAAGTTTTTATGAATTTGGTTGGAGATCGTCAACACCTATCTTGGCACCAAATTTGGTGGGTCTAGCTAAAAAACTGTCGAAGATACAGGCATTTTTAGTGTTAAACTGCGGGGGGGCTGGGGGCGGAATGGGTGGGCGTGGCTCCAAAATTTTTGATGCAGTTTTTTGGGGATTGTTAGTAGCTATTTTCTCTCCAAATTTGGTAGTTCTAGCTGTAAGGGCTTGCGAAATAGCTGGATCTATCGATTTTGCGTTATCGAGTTTATCGATTTGCCAGCCTCCTAGTTATCGTAGAACTCCAATCTTGACACTTTAATTTACTATGCCATTGATAAAGAGATTTGCAAAGTTTGAAGTCTCTAACTTGAAGGGTGTGGAAAAAAGTTGCGAACATACAGACGGACAGACGGACAGACGGACAGACGGACGGACGGACAGACACCATGACGGACATTGCACAAACCCAATATACTCTTTACCTTCGGTATCGAGTATAAAAAAAAACACCCGCAATGGAATATTTAACTTTATTCGTCAGCAATTTGAGTGGCAAATGATTCGTTTTGGAACTTTACCCTAAAAACTAAGGCTGCAATCGACACACATGTGAATGTGGGCGAGGCTAAACATAGCTGGAAAAAACAAAAACAATGAGAAGTTAAACCCTTTTCATGCTAGGATATGCCGCCATATGCATATGTATAATTAATAACTTGCATAGTCAAGCAAGGTGCAAAAAATAAGCGACTATTAATTATTAGTATTGTCAGCAAGCGAAAAAAAAAATTCCCCCTAAATATAATAATCCTCCCCTGGGCAGTAAAATGACTTCATTGCAAATATATAGTATATATATGTATATATATACGCTGGCATTGAAATTAAATCAATGCGCTTAAATTTCACGTCTATTAGTCTCCCGAGTGCCGACGACGCCACTTTCTAATTTCCATACCAAATTCTTTCTTTTTTAACGCCCCCTCCCCCCCCCTTTCTAACGCTGTTTTTGGTATGTTTTTGGCTGGCGCTGTTGCTGTAGCTTAAGCTTGTAGCTGCTACTGCTGCTGCTGCTGCTGTGTTTTGTCGCGCCAAGCAATTAATTTTGAATTTTAATACCCCCCAAAGTCACTGAGCGCCAACACACACACACACAGCTGACTAATTGTGGCAAAGGCAATATGCAGGGCGCTTTATATGTTCTCGCTTATCGGTTGCTTAATTTTACACTGTCAGAAATATTTTAGAACACTTTTTTTTACGTTTTTAAGGATTATATTATTTTTTTTGTTATTTAATTTTATTATTATTTAATCATTTGAATTTTTTATAATTTGTTTATAATACTTTCAAGTCAATAATGTCAATCAATATATTGAAAGTCAAACAAAAGCTTCAAAACAAAAGTCCCTTAAAAAACACCAAAATTGTTTACTGTGTATGTTAGAAAAGGATGAGAAGAGGCCAAAAACACAAGCAGCTTAAATAAGAATCCGTTGCAAATCGAGACGGCGACAACAACAACAAAAACGAAAAAGACGACAACGTCGACGACCTTCGACGAAAGTTTTTGTGACATAAGGCGAAAACACCCACACACACACACACACACTTATATTAAAACAACATGAACTGGCAAACACACACACACCTTTGCCAACGGAAACGGAAACATCGCGAAAATGACAAAGGCACAACAGCAGTCAGAAGCAGCAGCAGCAGCAGCAGCAGCAGGACATAAAAACCATTAAGGCGACAGCAGCAGTTACTGGGTCAAAGGCACCGTGCAGGACATAGGCAATAAGAAGAAAAAAAAAAGCAAGTGGGTGTCGTTCGGGCGCACAAAACGTGCCAGCCATTAGATACCAAACAGCACACAAGCTGTGTGTAAACACTGTTTAAAGTGTGACCCCCAAAGAAAAACAATGCAAACAAATTTAATCAACAATAAACGTTGAAAGCATGCAAAATAGACAAACAGCCGAGTCGTTTGCGAAGTGAACGTTAACGCTACAAAAAACAGCTAGAGACAATGAAAAGCCAGTAATTTATTGTGTGGCAGCGCTAATTGCAAAAATTAAACATGATTTATGGCCAACGACGATAAAAGTGGGCTGAGAACAACAACAACTTGCCGTTAGCCAGATGCCCAAAAAACAAAAAACCACAAAAACGACGACGAAAAACCTTCAGCTCCCAACTGGAGGGCTCAATAAACACACAGCAGGTCTTCGTGTGTGTGTGTGTGTGTGTGTGTATTTAAGGGTGTAAGTGTGAATAACACATAAAGTGCGAGCCAGTGGCTTAGATAAGAGGGCGCAAGTTATGGACTTGACCTAACTTTTATTGACACACTTTGTAAAATGAATTTATGTGTGACATTTTTAATGCAAGCGAATTGCCTTATTAACAAATATCCTTTTAAGAACGATTTAGCACATTTTTTACGGACTTTCTCATCTTTCTTAACAATCATGCATGCCAAGTAATCAACTTACTCATCTACCTTTGAAATCATGCATGATATCATGCGTGATAAGTTATCAATTGATAAGATTTTTCCTATAAACTTTCCCCTTTAAAGAGGACTCCACTGAATAAGAAAAACCAAACAATGTTCAACCTTGGCCAATTATATATAGAAAATTGATATGCGAACGGCAATTTAAATGAGTTGACAACCAAAAGTTGAATGATAATGTTCATGCTGATGTGTTTGTTAAGCAGTCGAAGCAATGGTTTGGAAGCAAATCAATCAAGCCGCACACAAAACGACCCATTGCAAACAAGTTGTTGCTGTCCATTCATTTGAAGGGAGAGGTGTACACTAAGCCGGGGACAACGGACAACAACAATCTCCATCTTATTTGGACCACTAGTTTCTTATTACTTTCACTAGTTTAGCTGACACGACACAGTCAATGGCTGTGGCAAAAGCAAAGCTCATCATTATGGCTCATTAGCAAAGCATTTTTTCTGTTTCTTTGTCCTTCGTCGTCGTCGTTCTAACCTATTTGTAGTATATACTAGTTCCTGGTGTTGATTTTATTGAATGCTGCTAATTTGCACATAAGCCGCTTGGGGCCTCTCGCGCATAATGAAAAATATATATGTATCTCCCTCTCGCTGTGTTGCCACAGACCCAAGCAACCAAGCAACTAACTAAGCCCCTTTAAGCACCAGGCAGAAGGCAAAAGCTTGGAGCCTGGATCTAATCCAACTGCTTATTACATGCTACATGTCTCTGCAGCATCCCACAAATACAAATAGAGATAATATAGCCTGGACAAAGCAGTCAACATAAACGCGACACTACTTTGCAATGAACTCGCAACGGACGACTCATCTCGTTCCATTGATTTTTAGGTGCAATTCACAAGCTGTTTGGGGAGTTTCAGGGCCGTCGGGAGAACCAAAATAAAGAAAATAATTAGCCGCAAATGTTAAAACAAAACAAAGTATTTAGTTAGCTGGAGACAGAAAAGAGAGTGCTCGACTAGGAGTTATCTCGTACATAAGCGGAAGAAGTTACTAAGAAGGAAAACTACTTAGGAATTCCCTGTTACATTCCTTTTTTAACTTACTCGTTGGAAACATTCTCTTATCGAGTATTCCTGCAAGAATATAGTCATTATCCCTAATCTAACTCTTCCCACATTCAAGACAAAACCTTATCCCTAATAAAAACAGGGTATAAAAGGACAAAAATCTGGAAAAATACAAAGACAGGAGGTTGGGGACACGTGAACTTTCGGACTTTCAGACAACTCTTTGGACGTGGCTAGTGTGTTGACTTTTTGCCATGCAAGAAGAGCGAACGGCTTAATGTGCCGGTGAGCTCATATGAGGCAATGTTAGCGGCATGTGTCCATTATTTGGAACATTAAGACCAACCAACGTGGTCATAAACGGGGAAGTACATATAGGGTTAAAGGGAGCGTGGTCGGGAGCGACATAAGGGCATGGTTCGTGGTTGGAGACATGCACAAGCATAACGTTGCTGTTGATTGCCTTTATTGTCTGGCTGTTATAGCAGCAACCAACAACAACAACGCACAGCCTGCAACAACTGTTGCGACTTTTAATGTCAACGAACGCCTCATCCCCGTGGGAGTGGGTGCGGGAAGGTTTATGTAATGAGAAAGAGGTCTGTTAGCTCCACATGTTGACGTTTGCAACCGCAGCAACAAATGTTCATAGAGACAGCAACAGGAGTTGCAACAGTAGAAGCATCCTGTTGCCACCTCGCCCCACCCGCCCCTTCTGGCGCTCATTATGTTGCAATGGCTGCAGGAGAACATCATCAACAAGAAGTTGGAATCCAGCGAAAAACTCGCTCCACAAATGTCAAAAGTGGAAAAGCAAGAGAGAGACAGAGAGGAGGGAGATAGAGATAAAGCCATGAATGCAGGCTACCTGCACATTTTTCGCATAAAAGGCAAACTGCTACTGCCACAATATTATCTTCTTCTTCTTGTTTTGCATTCACATGACCGCTGGCAAAAACACAACAACAAGAGAGAGAGAGAGAGAGAGAGAGTAACGCATAGCAGTAATGAGAAGTACCAAAGAAAAAAAAACCTAAGCACAAAAATAAATGTAATAATAACAAATTTTTAGATGTGGCATTTATATGGCTTATTGAAATGTGTTTTTCTATTTAAATGAAAAACGAAAAGTAAATAAACAAAATGCTTGGAAAATAAACCTACAAAAAAAACTAGAATAAATTATAAAAATAAGCTATATCGAGCGATTGGAAGGTTCAAAAAAAAAAATCAACAAAATATTTTATGGCATTTTTTGCTGAACTTTTATCCACTGGTATTTTTCTTGCTATATTTAAGTTCTTTATAATACCAAACACTAAATAACTTTCGATTTTGTTCTATTTTTTACTTTTTGCAGCATGGACTACACAACGCTGATATGCTGCGGCCTGGCTTTCGTATTATATTTGAACACCCTTAATGCGGGCTTTGTCTATGACGACAGGTAAGAGAAGATAAAGCATGAACGAACTTTTACGCAATGTTTAAGCTTTAACGCAAATTTATGTATTCAAGTTAAGAGCAAACACTCAAACACACACACACACACACACTTGCTCGCTGTGACAATCTTAAATGTCTAAAAAAAAAAAAAAACGAGAGAGAGAGAGCCAAAAATTAAATAAAGTAAAAATGTTCTGAAATTTTGGTGCGAACTGTGCTGGTTGGCTGGCTAGCTGTTTGGTTGGTTGGTTGGTTGGTGTGTGGCATGTGGCATGCCTCGGCTACTGCAATGGAATTTCTCAGTGGTACTTAAAATCGAATTTCAAAACACACACACACACACATGCTTATACATATATGTATGTAGTAGACTTTGCTGCGGCTGACTGGCTGACAAGAGAGAAGGCAGAATCTTCCAGCGATTTTGTGCGGCATTAGAGTGGCATTTGTTTTTGCTGAACCGCAAAAACCCTTCTCTCCCTCTCTCTCTCTCACTCTTCTCTTACGTTCACCACACTTAAATCCCTACATAGTCCGGCAGCTGTGCGTGCATCAAGCGTCGATGGGAATGGTCCAATGATGCTTGCGCATCCCAATGACACAGTGACAACATCGAGATACATGCCACACAGACACAGACCATCACCCATCCTTTAACCGAAACACACCTGAGCTTTGTTTGAGTGCCTGAGAGTGCTGTCGAAAAAAAGCCAAAAAAAAAAAAAGTGAAAAAATATATTGCCAAAATGTGCAGCTGTGTGTGCTTTCAAGCCGATCAAATTTGGCCATGGCACAAAATCAATTTAAATATTTATCCTAGATTTTTGAAAGCTCTCTTATACGAACTCTTATACATAAAAACCCTATCTAATAATTAACAATTTCTTTCTAAGACGCGCCATATTGGGCAATGCGGACGTCTCTGGCGGATCAAGTTGGCAGCGCAGTTTTGGCAATGACTTTTGGGGCACACCGCTAACGGATAGTGGTTCGCATGGCTCGTGGCGACCGTTGTGTGTGCTGAGCTTTAGGCTCAACTATTTGCTGGCCGGTGGCTTTGCGCCGTGGGGCTATCATTTGACAAACAATCTGTTGCACTGTGTGGCAACGGCGTTGGTGGTGCGTGTGGCGCGCACGCTGCTTGCCTCGTTCTGGGCCGTGCTGGCAGCGGGTGCACTGTTTGCCGCCCATCCCATACACACCGAGGCAGTGGCCGGTGTTGTGGGGCGTGCCGATGTCGCTGCCTGTGTCTGCTATCTGTTAACCTACCTCAGCTATTTGCGGCACATGCGTTGGCGCGAATCAGCCGATCCACGGCAATGGTTTGCTCTTGCGGCAACCATCATCTTTGCCCAGGCAGCGCTGCTCTGCAAGGAGACGGCCATAACGGCATTGATCGTTTGTGCAGCGTTCGATGTGATGCGAGCGCTTAGTGGACAAGTCGACAAGGTAAGAATCAAAACTTGAAGAAATCAAATCAAATTTCTATTGATTTTTTATTTTTTTTTTCAAGCAACGTTTGCGTTCGTTGTGCATTGTGCTTGGCGCCCTTGGCTGCAGTGCCTATTATCGTTTGGTGATTGTGCCTGGACCGCAGAGCGCTTTTTCTAGCGCTGACAATCCCATAGCACGCACTGCTTCGAGTTGGACGCGTTTGTTGACATTTCTGCATTTGCCTGTTGTCAACTTGAAGCTGATGTTGCAGCCACAAATGCTTAGTTTCGATTGGGGCATGGATGCGTTGCCGCGTGTCACAACACTCTGGGATCGTCGCAATGTGCAATCGGTTTGCTTATATTCGGTTTTGTTGGGCGTGGCATGGCGCTGTGGCAAGGTGCTGCTGCACAGCAGCGAGCACGAGAGTAGTAGCAACAATAATATTAACAATAATAATAATAATAATAATAATAGTAGTAGCTCAAGCTATCAACAATATCATATACAAAAGGTTGGCAGAAAGTCACGCGCCAAGCGCAAGAGGCAAGCCAACAACAACAACAACAAGTACCAAGCCTATGAGGTAGCTTATCAACAGGATGCGTTGCCATGCAGCGATTGCAACAACAACAATAGCAATGGCGCCTATGTTTATGGCGATGCAACAGCGACAGTGGCAACAGTGGCAGCAGCATCGCCACATGCCACATCACCACATTTTGTGTCTTCCGCTGTTAGCTTGGCTTTGCTGAAGGCATTTCGTGGCTCGCGCAGCAGCAGCAGTTGCAGCAACAGCACAACCGCCAGCAACAAGAGCAGCGGCAGCAACAGCAGCTCCACCAGCTCCAGTTCAAATTGCAGCTCCTCCTCTTCCAACTCCTCGTCGTCGTTGTCGTCGTCGTCGTCGTCGTCGTCATCGTCGGAGTATATGCTGAATGGGATGTCCTTGCCGGCAAGCAATGCCTGCATATTGCTCATGTCCTGCGCATTTCTAACGCTACCCTTTCTACCCGCAAGCAATCTGTTCTTTTATGTGGGTTTCGTTGTCGCCGAACGATTGCTGTACCTGCCCAGCGTTGGCTTCTGTCTCCTTGTCGGCTATGGCGTCTCCAAGCTCCTTGCCTGCTTGCAGCATTCACGCAAAACCCGCCGTACACGCTGCAGCCTGCTGCTGCTGCTGGGCTTTAGTATATTGCTGGCAGCAATGTGTGTTCGCACGGTGCGCCGAAATGCCGATTGGCGGGACGAAGAGAGTCTGTTCAGGAGTGCAATTACAGTCAATCCGCCAAAAGGTAAGCTGTTGTCAATAGGAAACGAAATTGCTTTCAAGCTTAATGCTTTTATTTTCTTCTTCGTTTTTTTTTTAGCTCTGGGAAATTTGGGCAGCGTTTTGAGTTCACAGGCGAGATATGAGGAGGCGAAACTGGTGCTGCAGGAGGCCATACGCTTTAGGCCCAACATGGCGGATGTTCACTTCAATTTGTGAGTATATAGTTGAGCATTTAGTGAAGCATGATAGCGATTCAGCTCTGCACTTTTATATACATAGCTATCTTTCAGTTCTTAAAAGTGTAATTATACAATCCGTAAGTTTTTTAAGAGCTAAAAGTACAACCAACCCGCATCACATGTGAAACACACACAACGCTTCAAGTACTTGGCTAAATGGCAGACTATTTTCTCTTTTTCTTCTTCCTTTCTGCCATTTTCATTATATTGCATTGTGCGCCTGCAGCTCGGCTGCGCATTTAGTGCGACCATTTTCATGGCTCAAGGCTGCTGTCACACAGCAGCTAGACGCTGTTCGAGTTTGTAATACTACTACGACTACTATATAGCCAGCCCAGTATAGTATAATGCCAAACAAGCTGTCAAATGAAGCCCATTTTGTTGTATTCCTCAGGCGGGAGGGATGGCGAATGAAATTCTTTTTATACGACTTTTTTTTTTGTTCAAAACTATGCGCATTTTGTGCTGCTCACTTTTTCATTGCATACTTTTGCGCTCAACTCAACAAAAGTCCTTTGCGTTCACACTCCAGCCAGAAGATCTGTCTGTCTGTGTACGTGTGTGTGTGAGAGTCTCTTTATGCCTCTTTAACCCACCCACCACCCATCCTATCCTATTCTCTATATTCGTCTGTCAACGTCGGACAAAGTCTGTAAGCGTGCTGTTTTGTCTGTGTTGTCTGTTCGCATTGCATTTTCGCTCATTGCGCATATTTTGATGCAGCAGCAGCGACGATGAGACGGCCAAAAGAAAAGCCAACAAAAAGCAACAACAACTATTATATGCCATATAACAACAGCAACTAAAAAACAACAACAACAAGTGTTTTAGCTGCTGCAACTGGAAATAAAGTAGTAAAATGAAAAAATCATGTTGAAGTTGCAAGCTTAACGACTTTTGAGATACTCTGTTATCAGTTTCAGCTTAAAAATGTCGTGTGAACTTTTTTTCTTGTTTTTAAGGGTAATAATTTTTATACATATATTTTGTGATTTCGACATATTTTTTTTCGCACAAATTTCCCTTTCTTAGTTCCAAACCCTCCCTTTGCTTTCTACTGCCAAAAAGCCGTTCGCGCTTTGAATATTCAGTGCCTCATTTTTTCAGAGTCTTTTTTTGTGTTTGCCGGCTACAACTCCCACTCCAATTCCGAGTGCACGTCCTGTCAACTGTGCCGCAGGCGACGCAACGTTGCCATGCCTTGTCGCATGCCAGATTATTGCATGTGATTTTCCTTCCCTTAGCGAGTGCTGTTTAATGTCAAAGTAGACGAAAGTCAATGGTTCAGAATCAGGTCACAACATTGCTATGGCTGCTGTCATATTTAAAAACTTCAGCTCCTGTGGGTTCAAACAAGAAACACAAACTATGCAGCGTGTATTAGCCGCTGGCAAAACGAAACCCTTCAATGTCCAAGAAGCATATACACAGAGGACCAACCGCAGAGGACCAACCGCACACACACACCAAAAACGCTAATCGAAAATCAATGTTGTCAGCAGCAGTTTGCAGAATATCATCCTCCACCCTCCTCAATTTCAACGGTTTGGGATGCTATTTCCTGTTTTGCGCTCAAAAGGATATACAGCTGTTTACTACTACTACAACAAATACATACATATATTATTTACGATGATCAAGCCATCAATAGCAAATGCTGCAGGCATTCGTATACGTTTGCTTGACTGATTACGCGCCCCCACGTGGTGCAAGGACGCACGAGCATCCTTGTGTTTGCCAGACAATAAGCAAAGAAGTCTTTCAACATTCTTATGCAACGTTCGAAGCAGCAACCAAACATCAAACAACACCTAAAATCACTGAGTTGCATAATTTGATTTCTTTTTGTGCACGAAAAAAAAAAACATGTTGCATTTGATTTGTGTATAGAGAATTATTCTTGAAGTTCTTGAATCCTTTGGCCTGCTTTAAGCAGTAGCTACAGAAAATGTTTGCGCTTCACAAACTAATTACATAAATCCAAGCAATCTTTGCTTGCCTTCTTACTTCGACGCCTTAGCCTTTTGCCCGTTGCTCTCTTAGCCTTTCAGCGAGCTGCCTGGTGTTGAATGTCGTCGTCGGTGATGATGATGCTTGACAGGTTTCTAGGCGCCGTCAAGTGGCCGCCAGTTGCCGCCAGTTGCCGCCACAGGGCGCTCTAATTAGATCTCAAGTTGAGGTGGTTGAAGAGTGCGCGACAAGTTCAGAGCAGTAGCAGCCGTCAGTCAGTCAGTCAATTATGCTATATAATGGCAAACACTTTCACTTTCACAACGGGTATCTCAACTCATTCACTTTCTCTCCTTCATTCTACTTTCGCAGGGGCATACTTCACCAGAATCAGCAGGACTTCAAGTCAGCCGTCGAGTGTTTTCAACGCGCCATCAAATTTCGACCAAGTTTAGCAGGTGAGTTTTACTTTCGAAGTTCTTTCGATATACTTAAACTAACTACGACTTCAAATAATCATGCTAGTTCTTACTTACATATAATCGCAAAATTCTTACACTTTTATTCTATTTCCTCCCGTCTTTTTCTTTAGTGGCCTATCTTAATTTGGGCATATCATTCATTGCGCTGGGCAAACGACAGCAGGCCATTGAAATTCTACAAGTTGGTGCGACTTTGGATGGCGCAGCTGTACGAGATCGTAGTGCCCATGATCAGGCTAGAAGCTCGGCGTTTTTGCAATTGGGTGCACTCTATGTGGAACAGGGCAAGTTGCAGCGAGCATTGGCTGTGTATCGTGAGGCTTTGTCCTCGTTGCCAACGCTGTTGCAACAAAGAGAGGTGCTCTATCAGCGCATTGGCGATGTCTTTGGCCGACTGCAGCAGTGGGATGAGGCCGAGCGACATCATCGTGCCGCCTTGGAGCTGCAACCCAATCAGGTGGCGGCTCACATTAGCTATGGCATAACATTGGCCAGAAATGTAAGTGCAAATGAGTTGCTTTGAGCTGGTTAGTTGGTTTTCTAACTTTTATTTGCTTATCATTTGCAGAGCAGTCGCGCTTCGGAGGCAGAGATGTGGTTCAAGCGCGCATTGAAACTGGCACCGGAACAGGCCAGCGTTTATCATCATTATGGTGAGAAAAGAAATATGAATTACATGTGTTTGAATGCCTTAAAATCACGTCTCTATTGTTTTTTTTTCTATCTAGCTGAATTTCTGGCATTGCAGTCACGTCATCACGAGTCGTCTGTTTATCATAGACGCGCCGCAGAATTGGCGCCAACGGATTATGCTTTGGTTGTGGCAGCAGCAACCTCTTTAAGGCTGCTCGATCGCAAAGCGGAGGCAGAGCTTTGGTACCGCAAGGTAAGCTTAATCAAGTCAGACTCAACTTTTAACAATTGAAATACAATTATTTTTCGGTATTTTTAGGCCGTTGCTTTGCGACCGGATGATGCACATGCTCACACCAATCTGGGCGCCATATTGCATCTGTTGGGACGCACAAATCATGCGGCTGCAAGTTACAAGGATGCCCTAAGACTGCAGCCAGGCGATGCCATAACGCTGGGCAATCTGGCAAAGTTGGGTGTGACAAATGTTTAGCGTTAATTAGCGTGAAAAAAAAAGATAGAGAGAGCACTAGTTATTTTTATATATGTATGCGCAGGCCGATTACAGCCGTTAGATAACTCTACAGAATTTATATACGAAAGGACTTCGATATCATTTAGCAGAAGCAAACAGGAAGAGCAGCATGTAAATAAACCACAAAAACGCAGCGACCAAAGAAAGTCAAAAGGCAAAAAAAAAAAAAAAACAATTCTGAATTTATGTGGCTCGATGACAGAAGACGACGAAAAGAAGAAGAAATATTAACGAAGCAGTAGAGACAGAGAGAACAATAATTAAACTACCTAAATGTTAAGTTAAATCGAAAGAAACAAAAAACAAAAACAAACCTTAACAGGAAACTGGAGGTGCAGGTGCTGTACAGTGAATATAAACCAAAATTATCAACAACAAAAAATAAACAAATAATAAACAGAAAAACCCAAATTAGAGTTGATGGAATTATCGATAAATCGATTGATGACTAATGTATATTTATCGATAATAATAAACGAGAAAAACAAATCATGCAACATTTTCGTTACTTTATGTGCTTAATATGAATGTAAATTAATGTAAATATAGCGAAAAACAAACCGAAAATGAAGAAATACGATAGCTATATATATATAGTTATCGAATATATAGTATATGTATATGAATCAATGTATATGTATGACTGTATATGGACTATGCCTATGGCTTCTTTTTGTGTGTGTAAATTTTTTAGTTAAGCGAATCAAATAAATAAATAATAATAAAAAAATATGATTGTAAAAATAAAACCAAACTTTAAAGTGTATGGAAATGAAAAGAGAATACATATATTATATATATATAATTAAAGAGAAAACACAATTATTTGAAAAACATCAAAACCAAATACTTTTGCATTTTCAATCCGCCAACATCGAGGACGACGACGACTCATTGTGCTATAAGCTGCTTAGCTAACCGATAAGCACTAAACTCAATGCTATGATATTGTTTTCTTCTTCTTGTTGCGCCCCCGATCCCTTTAGTTAGTTCTGCCTCAAGTGTCGCACACTGAACCCATAATTGTGACCACTTTCTGCCCAAAGCACCAGGCACCAAGCACCACTTGCCAGCCAACCAGCCCAGTCAACCAACTATATCTACCCACTGGCACTGGCAGTGGAAATATTTTCAGTGCTTAACGGCTTAAAATCCTCTTAAATTCTCGACGTTCCTTTCCCTATTGCCCTCGGACCCACGGGGCCGCAACCAACTACAAACACAATCAGTGTCAAAATTTTCGAGTGAGAGTCGAAGACGAAGACGTTGACTGCACTTAGAGAAAATATAGATTGAGACATTTTCGAACAAAAAAGGTTTTTACTTTCTTGGGTTAAATTGTGTTTCTCGCTGTGTATAACTGTGTTCAAGCACATCCAAGAAGGCCAAGTCGCCACTTAAGCCCAAGCAAACCACAACAAGAAATAAAGCGTTTGTGTCTTATGCCAACTAAATCGTTGGATTATGAATTACAATATACTTGACTTGACTTGGCCAGCGACAGCGACAACTGGAGCCAGGTCCAGAACAACGAGCAGTCTACACTGCACTTTCTCGCTCTCGCAAGTCATAATATTTCTACAGCTAATGCAGGCAGCTAAATGGCTGCTACAAGTAAATGGAATGGATGGGGCGGGGTAAGTAGCGATGCTGCAGAACGATAAAGGTGATGACTTTTGACATGCAAAGGCAAAACGCGTCTGCAGGACCTTCGAGCTGGCAGCAGCAGCATCAATTGGTTTGGCAACTCAAGTGGCGCCTTGTTTGTTTTGCAAGGAGAAGAGAGAGAGAGAGACGTGCACAAGAGCCAACACTTTGTGGCATATAAATGAATGTATCAGTCAGTCAATCAGTCAGTTCTAAGTGCAGCTGCCAGTCCTGCCTTTTGGGATACTACTGTGCCACGTCATCATCTGCTTTGACGGCATCGCAAGCACTGCCAAGCACTTTGTTGCAACAGCAATAGCAAACTGAAGTATCTCTGAAGCAGCAGCAACAGCAACCATTGCCCACTAAATGTGCTCGTCGCTAGTTGCTCGTTCGTTCGAGTACTGCTCACTAATTGCAGACGCCTGTCTGTCCCCAGCGCAAACCCAAAATAGTGTTGACAATTTAGCTACTTTTGCGGCAAGAAATATTTTGTTTTAACTTTGCTTCATCAACTTCATCAACACATTCGCAATAAAAAACGGTTTTAGTTTCGAACAAACTTGATTTAAGTCATCAATGTTGCCTATTTCTGCACAACAGCAACAAATGCTAAAAGTAGCTAGTGTTGCTGTGGCAACACTACAGCTAAAAACTAAACCGGCTTTCTTACAAGTGACTCGTTAGCTTTTGTAGAACGTGGCAGAGATACAGCTCCTGTTAAAACGAAGGTTCGGCGCTGAGCTGAGCGCGCTAATTACTGACAGCTCCAGCAGCTAGTAGCTTGTGCGCGGATTTATGACAGCCTCAGCGTCAGCATCAACGTCGCGACGTCAGGACCCCTTCCTTGCCGTAGCACCCACCCTCCCTCATCATACTAGACCTGGGTTGTTTGGTGGTGGTTATGTTACTTGAAACCGAATGGTGAACTGGTCTTTGTTTAAAGAGAAGTTGGCTGGAGGTTGAAATGAAATCAAGCCTGGTCAGCTGAGACTCAAATTGTGGATTCTGGCTGCCAAATGCAGAAGACCTCAGATGCAACTGATTCGAACTAATTATGCTGCCAAGCAAGAAAGACAGAAAAAAACACAAACCAAAATTGTTTGATTTACACAAACAAAGAGAGAGAGCGAAAAACAGCAATGCTTGGTAGTTTTATGTTTTAATTGTGGCTTACGTTTGATTTGGCCAAAGGGCGTACAAAGTGCCATGACAGGCATAAAAACAAATGCAAACATGCTGGTACAAACACACACACACACACTCTTATTTACAAGTGGGTGTTGGCAAATCCAAAATCATTTGTTATTTGCACATTTCGCCAAGGTTTGGGGGGTGTTGAGGGAGAGAGAAAGAACTTTTACCGGACTCTCCTGTTCTCAAATCGCTTTTGATGAGGGTCACATCAAATGCTCCCGCCTGACCGTTACAGACGTTGCATGTGTTGCGTGAATGCTCCCATGAGCAGACCCTTTAGCCAACAACAACAACAACTTTTTTATTTCGTCTAAGAGTATTTCCGGCGATATAACATATACAGGAACAATCTCTCAAAATTGTAATAGTTTGTCTACAATTTTGTATTTATAATTTCATTTCGACTTAGGAATAATGGATGTGTTTCGGACTAGAGAGATGTTTATTCAAGCTTGTAAGTTGAGAAGAAATTGTCTTCAGAAGACTCAAAGAAATGCGAGCCAATTAGTCGCTAGTGTTGCAGTTGCATGCGCCACTTGTGTCAATGCCATTTTCTGTAGTCTCACTTGACAGGCAGGCAGGCCCCAAACGTGACAACGTCAACACTTTTGCATTCGCATAATAATCATATTGCGAACATAATGGCGTGAAACAGCAACAAAAATAGCACACAAAAAATATATATATATGGCTGACAGTTGACAGTTGCAACTGAAGCTAAAGCTGGCGTTGCGTACCCACGCGCTTTAATACCCTGTACAAAAATTATATCTAAGAAAAAGTTTATAGCATTCCATGTCAAAGCCAATATTATGGTTTACTTTAATACTCTTCGGTTGCTTCAGCTTAGCATTAAAGTTTTCGCTTTTAAACAAATGATTTATGTTCTTAATTTTTGGAATATTCCTTTCTCATGTAACTGGGTATGTTTCAGTCGAGTTCTATCGCTCTGCTCGAGTCTTCTTATAGAATATTCTCCTTATTATTTTTTCTTTTGCTCATCTCTTTGTGTAATTGCACAAAAATAAACTGGCTGCATGTTTTTATTGTTACTTTCGTGCGCCAAATTTCAGAATCTGTTGCATAATTTTTTGGTTGTTGTTGTTGTTTTTTTCGTATCATTTTTGTGCCTTTGCTGACTGTTGCTGGCGCGTGTTCAAGTGTTGACAGCGCCGAACGCCAAGAGCACAGCAGCAGCAGCAGCAGCAAAGAGAAGAGAAGCAGAGACAATTGCAATTGCAACAGCAATTTATGGCTAACAAGTGGAATGGCATAAAGAAGAAGAAGATGAACACAACTCCAGGCTTGTTGCAATTTTCCAACAACAACAACAAGCAGCAACACAATACAACAATGCCACAAGCTTAATAACATGCAAATTTCATGTGTGGTTTTGTAATTTCAACAATTACAAATCGTATTTAATATTTGTCTGTCTCCAAAAAGGAAAAACTCCGATTTGTCGGCTTCAATTAAAAGGCAAAACTACTATGTACAAATTTTTCTATGCCAGCGGCCGCACAATTAAAAATCAAATTGTCAAATTACAAATATACTACATGCATCAAATTACACACAGACTCCCACACACACATACTCTGAACTTTCTATATATATTTATATATATGTATAGAGACATCAGTAAACTAAGCTGACAGTAAAAAGTCCGTCCAAGCGTGTAATTAGAAATTATATCCAATTGCCCTGCGGCCACTCGAGCAGCCGGCAGAACGGCGGCCCTGTCTTTGTCTCCCTCTTTTTCGCTCTCTCTCTCTTTTTCTATCCCTTTTCTCTTTCATTCACATGCTTCGGCACTTGATTTTTGGTTTTTCGAGACAGCCACAATGCCTGTGGATTGAATGTGCATGTTCTGGCATGTGTGTGTGTTCTAGTATGTTAGAGTATGTCTGTTTGTGGGTTTTTGCCCAGGATATGATACTGTGGAACAATTAAATACATTTTCTCTCCAAAAATCATTTAAATATTAGTTAATTAAAAGTGTATCAAAGTACAATTTCTTATTAGAACGGTATTAAAATATTAATTTTAAATAATTAAGCGAAATTAAATACCATAAAATACTATATTTTATATGTAAAATATTTTTGTACTTTTGAAAATATTTGTATAAATAAAAGTTCATTGTATCATTAAAATTTTTCTTTGCTCGTTTCAAAAATCGAAGATTATTTTTAACAAACATTTTCACATTAAAGTATTTTTTACTTTGTCATAAAATTTATGTAAATTTTTTTCATTTTATTTAATTTTTTCGATTTAAAGATCTTAGTGAATTTTTATTGGTTTTTACATTTGTTGTTAATCCAATTTGAACATTTCTGATTTTAACGTTTCTACACTTTAATTTTTTTTTATTTATGACAACAAACTAAACACTTTATCCCATAGTACATCGACCCGAAACTGATGCTGCAAAATGTTTGAACAGCAGGCAAGCAGGCAGGCAGGCGGGCAGCCTTTAGTAGTAGTTGTAGTTAGTAGTCAACAGTCTTTCCGGTCTTGGACGCTGCCTATGGCCAGAGTCTGTCGTCAGTCAGTCGGTCTGTTTCGGCCGTCGTGGCGTAATCGACAGTCGGGCCAAATCGGCAATTGGCAATCGGCGAGAAACCCTTTGGCAGCTGCCAAATTGTCTCTTGTGGTTGTCACACACTGCGTATTAGTAATGCGCCGTACGCAGCTTTGCCTGCTGGCTGCCAGTTGCCGGCTTTGCTTGGGTGTTTTGTGTCAAGTGTCAATGTCTGTATATATATGTATATTGCTATATATATATATATGTATTTCTGTGTGTGTGTTTTCAATTACAAAATGTCAGACAAGTTGAAAATTAAATTCACAGCGTTTTATCGATTTTTAGTTGCAACTTTTGCCCAACCCCCCCGATTTTCGACCATTATATTAAAGTTTTGCGCCTTGCTCACAAAAACTTTGCTAAATGCTTTGCTCCAGGTAAGAAGGCAGCTCATAACAAGCTAACAGCTAACGGCCCCCTCCATTCATTCCCTTCTCTTTTTACTATCCCTCTTAAAAGTTGAAGACATTTTGGCTGCTTTTGTGCTCAGACTAAATGGCAAGCAGAGATTAAACACACACACACACCTACACTAACTTACATATATGTATACATGGATATAACAGTCTGCAAAGTCGGGTTCTATAAGCCACTTTACACACACAGACACAAGCTGAAAGTGTGCAGAGGGAGCGCTTTTAACCAGCCCAAAAAGGCGACATTCCTTGATTTGTCTCTCGAAATTTTTAGCTATGAAAGTTAAAGTGTGAAGTTATAAGGAGAGTTTACTTATAATTAAATGCTCGCTAAAGATACTCTACTATTTTTTTATAGTGTCATATTAAGTAGGAATCCTGTTCAGTTCACAAAAAGATTTTTTTTTTCAACGATTTTTGAGTTATTACAGCTTGTCAGATTTTTATAGATATTTTTACGTTAAGACATAAAAAGAGGGAAAATGCATTTAAATACATTTTGAAAAGAAAGAAAGTTTCAAATGTATATTATTTATAACTTGGCAAGTCTTTATGACATTTGCAAGATTTTCAGTCTTTTTTTTCTGAAGCTTAACTCAAAGATGGAATTTTGTAAGAAGTTCTGAAGTTCAAAAGTCGCTTTAGGATGCAGCCAATTGTCTGGCAGCCACTTGACCAGAATGAAACATGCTACATGTAGATGCGTGCAACGCCAAAAGCCGCTTAAAATCGTCAAATGTAATATCTTGAGCTGCAGCGCCAGCCAACCAAACAGCATTAGGAATAACAACAATGCATCGCATTGCACAAAACAGGGATTCTCATTCTCATTCTCTTTCTGTATCTCGATTTGGGAAGCGTGACAATGTCAGATCCAGACGTCACAGGATTTTAAGTGCCGCTGCAGACTAACGGGGAAGGGATGTCTTGGACAGGAAAAAAAAAGCTGGAAAACAAAAGCAACATCCTTTTGGCTGCAGCAGCAGCGGCAGACAATGATCTGAGCTGCGTTGGAGTTGTGGCATGTGTAAAGCAAGGTGAAATATGTATATATATACATATATATTTTTTATTCGTGTTGTTAAGGGATGCGACAGGAAGGAGTAAGAAAGCAAAAAAAAAAAACATGCAAGCAACATCCATTGTTGTTGTCCCTTACTCTCTCTCCAACTCTGTTTGGGAACATTTTTAACTTTATGGCATTTTATTATTATTCTTATTTTTTTTTTGCTTTTCTTTTCTTTTATGATTGTTTACAAGACAAGCGGCTTTTAGGCATGCTGCATGGCCAAAACAGACTCAAGGTGGTTTGGGTATGCAGTTGTGTGTGTGTGTGTGTGTGTCGTTTGGGGGCACATGTTAAAACAAAGTGCTTTTGTTTGGTGACATCAAGTTAAGTACCTGCCCCAAGTTGCATGAAAACAAACACTCAACATGACAAAATAGAAGGGAGGATGTGTGTGTGTGTGTACGTGTGGTGAGCTTGAAGTGTGGGTGCTTCACACACACAGTGTTGTCGTGATGCTTGACGTGACTCGAGAGTTCGTTTTGCATTTGAAATTTGCATTTTTAATGAAAAACGGTTTTAATTGCATGAAATTGTTTGACTTTGTCAAACAGCGAGTTGCTAGAATATAGCGTTGCGTTTTTGGGGTAGACAACGGTATGAGAAGGGCAAATTTGTGACTCGTGATGTGCCGCACATAAAATAGTCGCAAGTAGAAAGCAGCAGCTTCTATTTACACACCACTGACTATCAACAGGAAACGGATGCAACACTTGGCAGCGCTGCCAACCGCACGCAGCAAACGCCAATTGCAATTGCAACTGCCACAGCAGCAGCAGCAGCAGCAGCACAAAATGATAGCCAGACACGTTGTGTGGCACGAAAAATTACAACTTACACCAAAAATCGGTACACAAAACAAAACAAAAATTATAAAACAATACTTTTTGGAAATTGTTTGATCAATAAAAACAATAATTAATTAAAAATGAACAATTATTTTTTTATTTGTTCTTAGTTCAAATATATTTTATAATTTAATTTATTTGAATTTTATTTTATTATTGACAATTTTTATGTTGACTCGACTGAACTTTTTATTTATCTGATATCAAGTCAATTATTATTATTATTTTTTGGTTCAGTGCATCGACAAACAAACAGAGCGAAAGACAGAAGGCAAACAAACAACTGGCAACTGGACGCCAACTGATAGCAAATATGTTCTCAAGTACTTTGTGGGGGGGTGGGGGGAGCAACGGTTTTTAAGCTAGCGACAAAAACTTTTACCTCTACCGACGACGACAGCATTTGGACCCATTTGGAGTTTTTGGGCTCGCCAATGGCTCGTCTTTGACTTTGGCGCGCTAAGCTGCTTAAATCTTTCATGTAAACTTTTTGCCCCAAACCAAACCCAACCCAACCGAACACCACCAACACCCAACCCTATCCTAACTCGATCTTTGCTGTTTGCCTCGCATCCCGCTCATCTTTAATGAAGTCGCTTCCGCTTTTTTTTTTGTTTTTGTTTTTGCTTGACAGTAATTTTTTTTTTCTTTCTTTTAGAGCTTTTCGCTCATCTTTGCTCTGGTATTTCATTTCGTTTCAGTTTCTTTCTTAGACCAACACAAAAATATATAAGTTTTCCCAACTGTTGCGCAAGCAACGAGAATTTAAGGTTTGTTTTCTTTTTTTTTTCAAGCAGTTTGGATGGTTGCAGGAGGAAGGGTTGGCGGCGGCGGCTGCCGCTTGCGTGATAAAAGCACCAAATTTTCACTTTTGGCTTGGCTGCCACAGAAGTCAGCACGCGAGCGAGAGATAGAGAAAGGGAGAGAGAGAGAGACAGAGATAAATGCATTTAACTGTTTAACTAACACAAAACGCACGCAATTTGTTCTGCAGAAAAATATTGAAAATGATAAACGGTAAAAAGTCTTCTAAAAGATATTTAGTCTTCGTTGGGTGGAAAATCAATAAAAGTTTTAGTTTCACGAAATATTGGGAACAAATGTTTTTTAATCGGATTTTCATTTTAAGTATTCTAAAAAAAATTCTATCCAAGGTTTAATTAGAACTTTTTTAAAGATTTCAAATATTTTTTCTGAAAAAAAAGAAAAGTTAAACTGCTTTTTATACAATCCAAGCGCAATTGTCGAAACCAATTGAAATATTTGCACTTTAGTGCACCATTAAATTTCATGTTCCTAGCCAAAAAAAAAATAAAGGAAACTAACAACAACAATTTTGAGCTGCAACAGCAACAACAACAACAACAAATAAGAAGCACACGACAAAAACTTAATCGCTCGTGTAATGACTGCATTCGACTTTTGTAATTAGCAGAGAACATCGTCGTCGTTGCTGCTGCCCTCCCCTCCCCTTCCCTTTTCCGTCACTCTACAAATAAATATTAATTTGCTATAGCGCCCGCTTCACAGCTGTTGCTAAAGCTGTAGCTGTAGCTGTAGTAGTATTTTGCTGCCTTTATCCCATTTGTCGTTTGTTGCACGAAATTTATGTGCAACGTACAACAAATTTTCACTCATTGCCAAGCAAGCAGCAGCAACAGCAACAAGAAACTCACAGATGGACTAACGGAATGTGTCGTGGCGTCCAGTCTCCAGGGTTTCCGAGGGGTTTTTTTTTTTAAAGGGTTTGCGTCTGGCACTTTACAGTTTGTTGTTTGTGCCGCTGTTGCTTCGGTTTCTGTTTCTGTTGCTGTTGCTGCTGCGTGACAAGAGCCCGCGCGAATGCTATAAATTTTGTATTTAATTTTCAATTCGTTTTAGTTTTATTGCCCAGCAGCAGCAGCAGTAAGAAAATAGCAATACAAAGGCAAGCCGACGTCTATATACTCTCGAAGCATTTTCAATGAATTTGCAGTTGTAATCTGAATAAAACTTATCTTAGTAATTATCAATAATCGAAATGCTTTCATTTCAGAATAAATTTAGTTTGCTATGTCTTATTTTTTGGCCTGTGCGCTGATAGTAGTCAGTCAGTCATGTCGAAACGATAGTGCCCAGCTCTTAGCAAGTGTATTTAAAAGCTTCAGCAGAGCAGTTGAAAAGTTCAAGAAATGGCTGGCCGCTTGCCAGCAGCTGCAACAAAAACAACAAGAACAGCGTGAAAAACTGTTCGCTGCATTTGAAGCGTAGCTGCAACATCCGCTGCCGGTCGCCGGGGAGTACAGCATGTGCTGTTGTTGTTGGCGTTGCCAACCCCGAAAATGTTGGTGTCCAAAAATGACTTGGCCCAAGTGCTTAGCTGTTGGCTGTTTGGCTGTTTAGCTCTTAGCTGTTGCTGCTATCGTTTTTAATGTTGCACGTCCAATTTGATTACAAGTGTCATCCATTTGCACACTGAAGCCAAGCCAAGCCAAGCCAACAAAAAAACGAAAAACATTACCATCCTAATGAAGTAATTTCAATTAATTCTTTGTCTTCGGCTTCTTTTCATTTGCATGTTGCTCGGCACGGTCAAACTTGTGGCATTAAACTAAACAATTATTCAATTCACCGCATTCTTAGTTGACCCACATCAAAATTTAGTGGCCGTGACGTCAAACAAGTGACAGGTGGCATTAGGCAAACCAGTTAAAAGCCCCTTCTTAAGTATTAACTCATTTTTTAGAAAGCAAATGTTGTGAATTTATTGTTAGTTTTTTGACTCAGGGTTTTTGATAATGATTTCAAAAGAGTTTCTTTAAGAAAAAATAGAAAAAACACTTAAAGATCTACTCTGGAACCCTTTGGCATGTAGAATCTTCTAGGTTAGCTTTTGTTTCGCAATACATTTTATAAATTAGTTTATGGGAAATTTTAGTCAACTTGCTGCTTTTGGGTGCGGTGCGATTATAAAAACATTTGCCAACAGCTGATATCCTCGCCAATTGATGGGATGGTCAAATGCTTATAGCAGTAAGGACGCCCTCCTGCCCAAACTTGAGGAACACAATCTAAAAACAACAACAGGCAAACTAGTGGGTTTCGGGTTGGGGGTTGGAGATGTGTAAGAAGAAGAGGGCGTAACGCACTTAGAGTTTATTGCATTTATATAGAGAGTGTGTGTAGGTTGGTTTGTGTGTGTACAAAACACAAATACCATATAGTAGGTACTTTATAGAGAGAGGGAGAAGGAGCGAAAAGCTGTCCACGTAGCACGTGTGTATTTCTGGTGTTCGTTCCTGCTGCTGGGCACCCAAAGGGACACCATTTGGTAATGAGATTTAGAAATAAAATCTACAAAGATGTTTGCACGAGCTGTTGACGTTGCTGTTCCTATATACCCATTTTCCATTTGCCATTCCTTGTAAGTGTGTGTATGTGTGTTTGAATCTGTGCTGTGTCCATTTGTTTTCTACTTCTATCCATTAGTAACAGATGCTACGACTGCCAGAACTACCAGAGGCAAACTTCAATCTTCAGCTTACAGAAAGAAAGAGAGAGAGAGAGTGAGTCCTGGCCAGAGAATTCACATTCAAATGGCATCTGCCATGCATGCTGCCATCATTTGTATGTAGACAATATATATTTGTGTGTAATTTGTATGTAATTTGTATATAAGTAGTAGTAGGAGAAGCAGGTTTTACGTACAAGACGACATTAAGATTCTACTGTGAAGCTTGAGATGTTTTTAACTTTAGACTTTGCTAAGAAATCATAAATTTAGATTCAGAAAACCACAAAAATTCTTTAAGAAAACCAGCCCAAAAATATAAAACAACATCGTGCCACTCAACATGTTTGTCTGTATGTGTGTGTGTGTGCGTAAATATTGGGAACATATAATATTAAATAGTTTTTTCACTCTGCTTTTGCGCATTAAACCTTTTTTTTAGTACTCGATTTATTGTTCACTTTTCCGCAAATTTATTCTTTGATTTTCATTGCAATTTAAGTTGCCTTAGGTTCTGAACTGGTAGGACGAAAGCAAAAAGAAAAAAATATGCGAATCACAGTTTCTTTTACTACTTCTCCTACACACACTCACACTCAAACACACGCACACACACTTTAACAGGATACGCAGCAAATCGGCCGTATATATCATAAACACGTTTGAATTATGGCCATGAACGTAGAAGTTGCTCTTTTTCACGTTGACTTTTGTTGCAGCAACAACAATAACAATCTGCCCGGCTACCCGACGCCATAACGAGATAAATCATTTTAGACAGCGTCATTAGTTGGCTGTAATCATTTTATACACTGTTCCTAAATCAAACAAAATGTTGGGCTTTCAACGGATTTGGGGTTTAAGGAAGGTTACAAAAAAAAACGAGGAAACTTGAATTAGTTTGTGAAAAATCTATGCCTAAAAATCATTAAAGATTTAATGACATAAATTTTGAATCAAACAAGCAAAACCAAAAATAAGAAACGATTCTTTGAAAGTTCATAAATTAAAGCAGTTTTCTTTCAGTTCAGATAAGAAGCCTTAGAACAGAGTATCTGGCAATCTTTCTTTTGCTGCTGCACAATTTTTTAGTTAATGTTGTTGCTGCTGCTGCTGCTGCTGCGTTAGCCACATCATCGACGGACCAGCAAAACAACAACAACAACAACATCAGAAGAAGCCAAAAACACACGCGCCAAACTTTTGATACATTACGTATACGCTAGTGTGTGTGTGTTTGCTTTATAGCTGCCCCCAAGTTGCTAAACTGCCAGCCTCGCCGCTCAGGCAGCATGATTCGTTTATTTTTTTTGTTTTTAACGGAATTTCGCATGCTGTCATTGCCATTGGCTTTAAGACGAAGGCCGGAATGCTGCTGGGTGGCTGACGATTTAATCCTGCCCCTCTAGCGAAGGGGGGAGGGAGATGTGGTAAATGGTAAATTTCTTTTTAATTTGAAGCATTCACTCAAAGTCATCGTCATGTTGTTGTGGGGCTATATTAATGCCGGCGAGAAAAACGCTGAACACGTCCAGCCAATGACTTATAATTTATGGCGATGGCAGACGTCCGTTCGCATTTAATGGCGCTGCAAAAATAATAATAAAACCAAGAACCGACAACCGACAACAACAACTAAAACGAGAACAAGAAATATTCAATGACCAAAAAAGCTGACTTTTAAGCGAGAGAAAAATCAAAAAATTTGCACTTGACAAAAAAATATAGAAAAAAAACTTTGAAGAATTTGAAAAAAAAAAAAAATTAATAAAAATTACTTAATAAAAAAAGAAATAAATATTTACAAATTTGACTGGGAAATGCTTTTAAGCTAGGAAGAATTAAAAAAGATATTAAAGTTAAAATAAAAACTGTAAACTATTAAAATATATTTTTAAAAAATTATTCAAACTTGTCTTTGAATTTAAAAATAATTAAATTTATTAAAAAATTTAAACTATCAAAAAAATATTTTAACAATTTTAGAAAACTATTTCAAAATTTACAAATTGATAGAATAAGCATAAAAAAATCGTAATACTTTTTTAATGCTTTGCATGATACGCAAATATTTATTTTTTTAAGTGCTACATCCTCCCTAGTCTCGCCACGTTTGGTCCCTTAAGTTTTCAAGGTTGACTTTTGGCTGTTGTTGTTATTGTTTTTGTTGTTGCTTGGCCCCGTTTTGTCTATTTGCGGCTAATGGCTTTTTAATTATATTACGTCGGCGGTCGACTTCGATTCGAGTCAATATTTAGAGATTCTCTGTATCGCTTTCTCACTCTCTATCCATCTCTCTTTTTCCCTTCAATAATTGCATCATTTGATCTTGTTTGCCCAGACAGACGAAGCTGCTGCCGCTGCCGCTGCTGCTGTCGTCTACTTCGCTATACTGACAGACCCAATCAAGTGCATTCATCAATTCGTTCGAACAGCGCAGATACAATTTGCTACCCCCCCTCCTTCCATCATACCCTTTGCACCCTTTGCTAACTGCTTTGCCATGCCTTTAAAGTTCTCGCTGGTTTTGCAGCAGCAGCAACGTCTGCGGCGCCACACTAACATATGCTAATAGCAATTTGTGGTAATGAAGTTGATTAACATTGCAGCAAGAGTGACAACAACATACGAAACATGACACTGGCACACACACACACACATACACACATTTACAAACTAATACATTTACAGTTGAGGAGAGACACACTGCTCCTTTGGTAGCACAGTGGATTCAATTATGTTTATTTTTTCACATATTTAATATTTGACTTTGGAATGCAGTTTTTTATTCCATGAAATATATCATAAATAGAGGTATGCTATAGATTTATTAAAAATCTTCATAGCATTAAAGAAACTATTTTTGTTTATGATTAAAAAGTGGTTTCTCTTATAAATGGAAACATAAACAAGTATGAAGGCTATAATCAGAAAATACCCTCAACCCAGTTGCAATAAATATTTTACTCCTTGCGCCCTTAGAGTATGCTGCAAATAATGATAAATTTAAACAAAACTAATGACTGACTTAACTTTACGATATCTCCGGTGTTTCTTAACCGACTTAGCCGAAATTTTTGAATAAAGTTCTATCGTAACTCATTATTTCAACCCCAATTTTTACATTTCCCAAATTCGATATTTTTTGTAATCGATTCCATGTGTATATCGGAAACCAGAATAGTTATCGATAATTTGAAGAAAAAAACTTGTTCTGCTTATGGTATAGGAGAACTTAAATTCATAATCTCAAGTCTCTAGCTCTTGTAGTCTCTGACAGACGGACAGACAGACGGACATGGCCATATCGACTCGACTTTTGATGCTGATCAATAATATATATATACTTTATGGGGTGGGAGATGCTTCCTTCTGCCTGTTAAATACTTTTGCACAAAACCATTATACCCTGATTTACCCATTTTATGGGTTCAGGGTACAAAAAACTGTTTTCAGAAACAATCTGTTTTATTTACTTTTAAAACTCTATACTCATATAGTTACTTCTCTTTAAGAGTCAATCAAGCAGTATAAGGCATCTCTATAAATGAAATAATCTAAACTTATTTAACCTTTTTTAATCTCATAATTAATATTGTATGCCTCTTCAAGCCAACTTGTTAGCCCCATTGTACCAAGTTTTGGTAATTAAATTCATGCGCCGTTAGTCGTATTGCCACCGCGTATTATTACGGAAATTGAATTCAAGTTGTGCATTCACAGCCCCTGCCACCTACTGTTAACTGGGCCCTCATTTCCCGTTTGACAAGTTGCGATTTCAATGTGCAACATAGACGTTGATGTCTAATATACACACACACACACACACACGTTGATTGACATGCCACAATAGTTTTGGGCACTCGAGTCGATTGTTTTAACATTTGCGAATGTCAATTAACTTTTACTGCCAACAATTGCAGTTTATGTTGGTTTATGTTTTCTGTAATTGGCTGATGAAGTGAAACAGCATTAAACCAAAAATATTATTATTATGTTTGTGTTTTTGGCTCGGCTAAACGCATTTTTAATGCAATTACAATTTGCACAGCAGGACAACAACACCAAAGTGCAACAAATTTCCGTTAAACACATTTTTTAAAGTTTTTTTAAAGCATTATTCGTTGACTGACGTTACTTAACCCAATGTTTGGTACAATTTCAAAGTTTTGTCACAGAACAAAATAAAGTTTTTTGATTTTTGCACAACAAACAAAACTTTTTTTGACAAGACGTTTTTTGGGGCCAACTGTCATCATTTTGTCAAAACTATTGCGAATTTGACACCAATTTCGAGTCTCACTTGTGAAAATATTTCATTTTTTATTTCATTTTAGTTGAAATAATAATAAAAAATAGCTGTCTTTAAATTTTGTATTTTTGTTACCATCGAGTTTGGCCATTTCAATTATGCCGTTAGTTGAGGTTAAAAATGTTGCCACGCCCAACGACGCCCACAAACGTTTGAGCCATTTGTTATTTGCACAGTTTTCATGTCTGTTAATCGAATTAGGCTGGACGAAAGAAGGACTTTTCTCTGTTTTTCTTCTCTCTCTCTTTTGCGTTCTGGCTTTAATTGAATTTTGGTAGCCATTTGTGTGCCTCTGTGTGTGTGTGTGTGTGTTTGTGTGTGTGGCCTCATCGCCATATGCCGCTCATTACATACACTCGTCCTTTTTGGCCTCCTTTTCGTCCTAGACACAAGTGAGCTGTTGCAGTTTAAAACCCTGCCATATCGGCCGCAAGCGCACTTTTGTTAATTACACAAAAACAATAATAACAGCAACAAGCAACAAGACTTTTCGTAACGCATCTCTCTCCCTTTTCGTCTCTCTATTTTTATCTCTCTCGTTCTCTCTGTTTCGCTGTTGCATCAGTTTATTGAACTTAATTGCATGCAATAAGCCAAACGTGAAATCGAATCGAAGTCGCATCGACTGTGTGCAATGATTGCCTCCAGACTATCGCGTATATTCACTTACTGGTGTGCGTGTCAATGTGCGTGTGCGTGTGTGTGTAAGCTCTGTTTCAGAGCGCTTATTAAATTACCATGGGCAAAGTGCCGATCTTAAGTTGAGAGGCGGGAAAGCAAACTATTGGCAAACTTCATTAGAGGAACTTGAAATTTACTTTGTTTAACTGATTTGAATGCAAATTTATTTTATACAATTTTCATACTTTTTCTATAACCCCCCTTCCCAATCTGCCTACGCTTATGTTCTTAACACGCACAATTTTATTTATTTATATTTTTTTTGGCATTTTTACGTGACTTTCGTGTTGCGTTTGGGTTGCTCGGCACCTCAAAATTGAATTACCACTGCCGCGGCGCCGCCTCGAATTGCAATCAGTTTGTCAATACATATGCATTAATATATTAAATACTTGTGTGTGTGTGTGTGTATTTGCATATAACATTTCACTGATCACTTGCTGTGCGCAATTGCAAATTTATTCATTTGTTCCGTTGCTTTGCTTTTGTGTTCGGGTTGCGCTCCATTTCCGTTTCCGCTTTGCTCTTTTGCCATGACACTCGCCATTAACTGTATTTACTTTTTGAGCACGTCAACATACAACTATTACAAAGGCTTATTTACTTCATTATAAATAATAATTTTTCATTTCAATCGAAGGGAACAAAATTCCTTTAAGCTTTAAAGTTTCGTTAGGGAATTTCATGGACTTTAATGAAAACTCTGCAAATAATAAATGACTGGAATATTGTTACTTGAGGTCGACTCTTAACCTCAAGTAATGGCATAATTAAATTGCGAGCTGCTGATGACCCCCACAATGCTATAAATATGGTGAACAGATTTTGGGGCCAAGGCGCAAAACAACCGCAAAGCAGCTGACGACATATGCTGGTGTATCTTTGCATGTATGCGTGTGTGTGTGTGTATGTGGGCGTAGTCATTTTAGTTGACTCGCTCGTATAGTTGTTGTTGTTGTTGTTTGCGGGGGCTATCAATATTGATAGCCAAAAACATTACGATTATTTGTTTGGCTCGTTTTTGCGTGTACAATTTTCATGTTAACATGCAAATTTACAAGCACAAACGCAACAACAGCAACAATTGCTAAAAACAACAACAACAATACAGCAACAGGTGCCAGGTAAGCAATCACAAAAACACTAATTTTGAATTATTGCTGGAACACAATTGTGAATTGTGATGAATTTGTATGAAAATGTAACAAAATGTTGCAAACAAAAAACAATATATGGTAATTATATTTGCCATTTGAAGAAATTAAATTAAGATAAACTTAAAACATTCGATAGGCTAACAAAGATATAGAAAACGTGCATCATAAACAAGGAAATTATTTTGAAAATATCAAAAGTAGCAAAGTTTGTTATGATTTAAGATTAAAATCTGCTTGAATTCTTTGTATAATTTTGCTGAATTTTAAGATTTTTTTTAATGAATTTGAAACGTTTTTCATAGATTTTAAGAGATTTTAAATGAATTTTGAAACGTTTTTCATAGATTTCGGGGTTTTCACTTTAAGCATAGTTTATTTTTTTTACTTCTAGGCATTTTTTCCGTACATTTTAAATGGATTTTTCTTAGTTAATTTTCTTAGTTTGTTTTTTTATTTCAACTAATTCAGCTTTCATTCATTCGGTCGGTCAGTGGAACCCCAAAGCACAATTGTTGCTGCTCTAAATGGGCAGCTAATTTGTGTTTTTTTTTTTTTTTTATATAGAAATAAAAAAAACCCTTTTGTGGGTTAACTCGTTTTTGGGTTTTCTATGGCCTTTTTGGCACAAACCGTCTGATTGGATTCATAGTAGCTTGGGCCGCTTAATAAAGTAGAACGTTAATTGAGTATGGTAATTAACTTAAATGCATTTAACAAGGGGACGGTTGGGGGGTAGTGTTGTTGTTGCGTTAGCAAAGCTGGTCATTAAATTTTTTTGCTGCATTTCAGCGGCTGGCGCTGTTTATCTGAAGCTTTTAATCTTAAAGGATATTGTTTTGTCGTTGCGGGGACGAAGGGACGAAGGGACGACCGAACGAAGGTTTGCTGCTGCTTGGCACTTTTGTCCAGCGGGAAATCTGTGGAACAGATTCATCATGTTTGCCTACTACTACAACTGGGTGCGGCAAGCAGTTGCAAGATATGGGGCAGTGGTGGGGGGCGGGGAGTTAGGTGCAGCGATGCTGAATGAGGCGCGCCTTTAGCTGCAGCCGGCAAGGACATGACGCAGGAGCAGCAAGCCAGCCAGCCAGCAGCAGCAGCAGGACATTTTTAATTAAATTGCATTTCCGCTTGGGAAATTTTTTATGAGAAGCTACAACGAAAGAAAAAAAACCAGCAACAGCAGGGGGGTATGATAGTAGGGGTGCGAGAGAAAGAGAGGAAGAAATCGAGTAGGAAAGAGCGAGAGGAAAGCGCATTTTACTTCTGCTTGCTGGGCGCGTTTGTTGCTTTTCTGCTTATTTTTATGCCGCTGCTTTATCATATCCCGCCGCAGTCACACCCACAAAACGCCCAAGCCCTACACTGAGAGAAAAATATCTACAAACTCGCAATAAACAACAAAAACACATTTTCATTTATAGAAATAGTTTTGATCTTCAAAAACCTAAGCCTTTAAAAGTAAAAATTATTTTTTTTAATTTCGCGAAAATTTTCTTTTGGAATTTAATCGTTTTTAGTTAAAAATGCTGATTCCAAGTTTAAAACAAAAAACATGTATATTTGTTTTGGAACAATTTTTTCTAAGCTTGTAGTTTTTTTTTTTTTGTAAATTTCTATTCACACTATTTTTTCTTTACGTGTATTCACGCAATCAGTGTAGTTTTGCGCCTGCGGTAACTTGAGGGATACTGGAAACGGAGCTAGAGTTGGAATTGTACTGGGAAGAGAACTAGGAGAGAGAGAGAGAGAGAGAGAGAGTGAGAAGGAGAGAAAGATCCTTTGCCGCTGGGTTGCATGTAATTCAATTTTTTCTTCTTTTTCGCGTCTCTTCCTGCTGCAATGCAATCCGCCCAACAAAGAAGCATTTATATTTCTGCGTCGGTTCTTTGTATGCGCTTTTCTTTGTTGTCAGCAAGCACAAAACTCAATATGCCTCTGACTTGATGTCCTTTGTAATGCATCCGCTTTTGGCCAAACCAACTGACGGATGGCCAAACTGACTGACTGACTGACGGACTGACGCACTGAAGGACAGCTGACTCTGACTGATTTTACTGTAAATCTCTGCCTGCAGTCAGCTAAAGTTGACAATCACAAAACGCAAGCCAGGATTTAACATCAAACTTAATGACTTTGCCCAAAAGCCAAATTGCATAAAGTGTTCCGGATAGCGTTTACGCTAACCCCACCCTTCCCGCATTTGCTGCAATCAACGTGAAACTGCTTTTAGGGCCATTAGCCCAGAGCATATGCATTAAGCTTTTTTTTCTTATAAGCCATACCCTTCAAAAAAAAAGGGGAAAAGGTATTTTGAGAGAGTGAAAAAAATAAGCAACAGACAAAATAACCAATTTGATACACAAAATAATCAATAAAATATTTAAGAACCTTTTTTTTGATACATTTGTACCTAACTACAGGGTATATTCCAGTCATAACTTTACCCACGCCACTTAACTTTACTCACATCGTTGTTGCATTTGTATTTGTTTTGTTTTTGTTGCCTACATTAAAATCAAATTACGAGTCTAAAAATGCTGCTGGAATTTCAATTACAATAGTCGATTTGGCAACAACGCCCCGTCCATTGCCTAGAACATCCCGCGGTCAATGCTGCTGCTGCTGCTGCAGCTGACCGCAAATTATGCGCCCGGTCCAAAACCAATTGGCGCTTTGGATTTTTGCGCTCCGGCGCCAACAATTTCCCATCGAGCACATAATTGCAACATTCCTAACCGATATGTTCGTTTACCGAAATTGCCCAACAAATACGCATTTCAACTGTTTGGCTGTAACGGTACACTTCCAGTGTCTCATAAACTTTTCGTCGGAGCACCCACAACACACGCATACGTATGTACATACATAAGATATAACTGTAAACATTTACTTTTTCACATACCTGCTGCAGGTTAAGTTTTGTGTTTTAGTTGTTGGCTACTTTGTTGTTCACTATTTGCACATTAACACATGTTCACATTTTTATACACACACACAGAAAAAAAAAACAACAAAATAATATAATTTACGTTATTTTTTATGCTAATCGCGAGGACACGAAAACTTGGCTGAACAAAACGCGCGATCTTCACTCACTGACTTTGCGCTTGCTGATTAATCGATCAACTATCGACTGATCACTTCTGTCATCGAGCAAATTATAAGCGTCTGTGACGTGGCTTTCCACTTTGTATTTACTTATTTTAAATGCCCGTTTGTTTATTTATATTCGGTGTATCATGAAATGATCAATAACAATTGAATTAATTATTTTTAATGATGTCTCTTTTAGGTGCAAACTGTGTTAGCAACATACGGTCACACTGGACAAAGAAAACAGACGAACGTTTTTTCTTATTCAGCGGCATTGGCGTGTTTATTTATTTTAGAGTGCAACAAGTGCAAACAAACTGTGTTAAATTGTTAAGAAATGACTTTATTTTGATGCACTCATGATTTTTAAGAGTATGCAGTGAAATCAAACGCAATGGCGTTCTCTAAAACTGACTTCCAACATTGCGGCGCTGCTTGGCTGCCAAAGAGTTAAATTAGCATGGAAATCCAATTGCGATCTCAGATATGAACCTTTTTTAATGGACGACAGGAATTTTGTTATATTAAGCAAAGAATTAAGCTGCTCAGGTAAGTTTTTCAATATTTGCATAAATAAGTGCATTTAAACCTCAAAAACATGCAAAATGTGCAACAGTACTGTCCCAAATATTTGACGCGCCTGCCTATTACATATGCAGCTATCAAATATACTCAAATTCTTTTGAAAATCGTTAGGTTTGTTAATTTATAAGCTCATAAGCGGTTCATAGACTAACAAATGATACAATTACAATTCTTGGTGGGTTGCCAAATCGAAAGTCACATAAACGCATAGCCCTCTGTCTCTGTCCGCCACTGTTGCTTGCTTCTTTTACTGTTACTGCTTTGCAATGTGAGAACTGTAATGAAAAACTCATAACCTGTGGCTTTTTTGCCATTGCGGTCACACGCACACACAAACAGTCCGACAGACAAAACAAGGAAAATAGATAGATAAACGCAAAGAGGAGTTGAAAAGCCAACTCAGAGGACACGCAATCCGACATACCGAAGGCATTCTCAGGATCCAGCCAAAAACAAGGCACAAGTTTTCCGCATGCTTTTGGCGGCTGTTTCACATTTCATTTCTGTGGCCGGGGACGTCGAAGGGGTCGCAAGTTCATGTGAAATTGAAACCGAAGAACCCACATAGCTACGTTTTGACCTACCCCGCTGCCTGCCCCTGCCCCTGCCCCGGCAAAACACACGGAATCACTTACATTTTGACATACTAGAAAGAAAACGACGCAAAAATAACTTCTGTTGACAACTAAATTCGATATCGATTTGATTTAGTTAAACGCTGAAAATGTCCCAACGCGCAGCAGTAAATGTCATCAAAATGTCCTTCCACCCTCGCTCGCCTCGAGGCGTTGTTTAATTTCGCATGATTGTCGCCTTAGACGCCAGCAAAAACAAACAAACCAACCAGCCGTCCAAACAAATAGTAGACCGTTAGATAAGCGACAGCCAAACCAAATAAAAATAAAACCGAAAAAAAAAACAAATCTCAGAAGTTGAAAGACAAGCAAATACTCAATAACTTGGCCTGAGGGCTTAAGAACTCAAGTTAAATACGCAAAATGTTTTTGGTGTGGTTTTGCGAAACTTTCGAGTCCTTCAATCTGAGTGTTAAGGACTCAGATTTTATGACGGTAATTTGGGAAACATTAGTAAGTAAGTTTGGGTACAAAATAAAAATATGTTAAAGTCGCTTATTTAGATAACAAATCGATGAAAGTCGATAAAAAACCAGACTTCAAAAGCTGCTTTGTTTTCAGGTATTCGAAAAAACGACTAATCCGCCTCGTTCTGGTTAGTTTTTCGTTTTGGACACATTTTTGCTTGCCAGTCATATGTAAATTTCGCCAACTGGACACTTGGAACTTGCCTGGTGTCTCCTCAGACTCATGTGAATTTCAAATTTTCGAAGGGCAACAGCAGGGCGTGGCAAGTCGAATGAAGTCCTGTTCAAGCTGTTGAGTTTTTATCAGTAGACATTTCTTTTATTCCAGTGGCTGGCATCAAGTAGTAGCAAGTTGCAAGTAGCAAGTAGCAAGCTCCATGTGGCAGCGAGAGAGAGAGAGAGAGAGAGAGAGAAGGGGCAGAGCGAAGAGCAAGTAACATGAGCACAGCCAAAAATTAACATAGACTAAAGACTGTGCGGCACGCCTACGAGCTTGCAACACGGTAGAGACACATACCTAAACATATTCAAATATACATATATGTTTGTATGTATTGCTGCATATTTGTTAACAGTTAGGCGCAAAGTTATAGAGTCGGTCAAGAAGAATTTTCAATGAAAAAACTTTAAAAAAAAAAAATATAAAAAAATTTTTTAGTTTTTTAGTATTTTTATTTCGCTTTAAAGTCGAAGTAAAATAAAATAAAATTTTTTCTATAATATAAATGTTTCATCAATAACAAAACACACTTTTCATGGAAAATATATTCAGAAAATACTTTTTTTAAGGCAAGAAAAACTTAATTTCATACCAAATAAAATCCAACAATTTATATTTTGAATAAATCCGTTGATGTGGCTATTATTTTTATCATAGGTGTAGAAAGGACACACACAAGTGGGTGCAAACCTCAAAAGGACAAAAATGTTGGTTGGTTGTTGTTGTTGTTGTTACCATTCGGCCACAAACGTTTTGGCACAGTTCTGTGGCGGGTGGGAGGGGATGGGTTTTTTTTTTTGGTTGAGGTAAAGCCAAACAGACGCTATCAAGCGAATTAAAACCAAATCACTTACCAAGCGGCCAAAAGTGTTAACGTGTAAATTTCCATTTTAGCCAAGATCGAAGCGCTCTGATAGCAGCCAGACACTGCTGTAAGCCTGCAGTGGGACACACCCCTGCCCCCTGCCACAGCCCCGACCTGTGATAAATACGAGAGCTAAAAAATAAAACTACTTCAAATGGCCCAGGTTGAAATAAACGTGTACTCTACGAGAGTGTGTATGTGTGTGTGTGTGAACATTTACATGCATAAATAAGTAAAATAGAGAGGACGTGAAGGCAACACACAAATACACACACACACACACGCGCAAGTTGTGTCGTAGAAACTTCTTAACTCAATGAAATCTGCAGCAATTTCGTAAATTAACACTTCGACTTTCAGGGGTGTTGTGTTTAGGTGTGTGTGTGTGTGTGTGTAGGTGAGGGCGGCAAAAGCTGAGCTGTGAAAATAGTTGAAAACAAGCGATAAATACACTGAACAAAATAAATCTTTAAAGGATTTTGTAGTTACATTAAGTGAAAGTACTTTCTTTGAAAAGAAAAAACTATTAAGGTTTGTCTCTCTCTTTCTTTTACCTGTGTTTTCTCTTTCTCTCAGTGTACGGCTCTGCAAGCATGAATAGAACAAGAGTGCGTTCACATTTTGTGTGAGACAAGGCAAAAATCTAGAAATTTTCACACTTACTTCCGACTCATTGGTCTTTCTGTAGTTGAGTCTCTACTACGTGTGTGTGTGTGTGTGTTTGTGTGTGTGTGTGTGTGTGTGTATGTGTGTGTATGTGTGTGTTGTGTGCTGCCTGCCAAAAGTCTATGGCTGCGGAAACAATCTGCTCGCTGCGCGTCGAGGCGGCAGCCATAAACAGTTTTGCCATCTCTGCAACCAGCTTCAATGCCCCAAACGCCTACCACCCCGGGCCACCCCTTAACGCTTACCACCCGCCCCTATAGAAATAATTCTTTCAATTTTTGGTATTTGCATTTGCATTCGCAGTGAAATTGATATTTTTGTATTTTGTGGCAAAATTTTTTTATAAAAAGGCGAATAAATGATGGGTGAATAAAGTTTCAGCGAATATCAAAACCAAAATCCAGAGACAAACACACAGAAATACATGGATAAATGTATATACATATATGTTTATGTGTGTATTAGAAGGCTGCTTCAACTACGTTGGCACTTCATTCAATGTGTCGCTGCTCAAAATATATATCGAAATCTGTTTTATCTTTCTCCGTTCTCTCTGTTTGGTTTTCGTTCGATTTTTGTCCTTTTATACACAGACTCAATATAAAATACAATATACAAACGCATAAGCTTCGATTTTTATGTCCTAACGGGGTGGATTAGTAGACGAAATAAAGTCGAACAAGATATAAGTTAGGGTATTTTCACATGCTCGACTAACTATTTTTCTTCTGTTGGACATAAATTTAATTTTTGTAATTCCCCTTTTGGTTATAAATTGTGCAACAGTTTCGGTTTCACTTGAATGCAACAACAACAATTCCAAGTTTAATAGTGTGGGAAACGCGTGTGAAAATATTCCTCCATATATATTAAATCCCTGCAATTTAGTTCCAACTATAGACCCAAGTGTAAGAAAAGCGATCTAAAACGCCAAATTACACTAATTCAGCTCATAATGTAAACTGTAGATTGTCCAACTAATGCGATAAACAATGCAATTTAAACCTATTTTAAATCAGGCTGCTAAAAAAAAAACAAAAACGAAAACAAAATAAATAGCTGCCAAGTCTTTTTATAAATTGGCCTCGTGGCCAATTTGCCGGCGACAATTTATTAAAAAAGGTTAAAAGCGCAGGCTTCAATTCAGACCGAATTAGGTCTAACATGGCCCCCATTTTTTTACACAACAACAGCAACAACAACAACAACAACAAAAACACGCTCAGTGGCTTTAAGATATTGTGTTAATTTGCCACAGTCATGAGGCAAGTCGAGAGTCGAGTGCCCTCTACTCTCTGCCTCCCCCCACCACCGAAGCTCTTCAGGCGCGTTGCCGCGAAGTATGCTACAAATTTGTTGCTGTTTTAATTTTTTCTGTCAGCTGCGCTCGAGCGCCTACAAACTGCAACCAGCAACATGCAGCGTGGCAACAACAACCTGGCCCCCAACTTTTGCATGCAACATGCAAGACTTTCTAATTGTTTGCCGCAGTTGTTGTTGTTGTTGTTGCCTCACAACGCCACTCTTTTCCTCGCCTCATCAAGTCGAGTGGCAGGCAGCGTTAAGCTTAACAAGTCCAGTGCCATTGAATAAATTAGAAATGGGCTTTCTCGCTGTGTGTTCTTGAGAAAAATTAAATTAAATTAGCTAAGGGTAAGCTCGTATAAGAAAAGTAGCAGACTGGGTAACTTAAATTTATTGTTATCGATAACTATCGATAGATAAGAAATTATATTCAATTGGCTTGGGGTAAATTCGCATAAGAAAAGTAATATAATGGGTAACTAAAGTATATTTGTATCGATAAATTATCGACATATATTGTCTATCGTCATTGTAATCGATTTATTTAGATCTTTTGATAAAGCAGAGAACTCTTCGTTGGCATGTTTGGTTATTCCAGCTTAGCCAATCGTGTCTATAGATTGTTTTATCGATAACATTGACACTATACAGCACTGCCATATCGATAAGTTGGCGGCGTTGATATGTTTTAGGGTATTTACTTAACTTGTATTCCCCTTTCAAATGCCTCGTATTTGTGTTGCTTTTGTTTCTCTTTCGCTGAGCCTCTTTTGTCGTCTAAGCCCATTCTGTTTGCTTTTCGTTGCGTTTTGTGTACATAGAAATTATGGCAAAAGCAACAACAAAAACAAGTTCAACGATACTTAACACACTTCAGTGTGTGTGTGTGTGTGTGTGTGTGTGTGTGTAAGGTTGTGTGGCTTGAGGTTGGCTTCCCTCCAGTTCGGCCGAACGACGCAAAGTGAACGCCGCGGCGACGAGTGTTTGACAGTCGTTGACGCTCGTTTGTACCTTTCACAATGTAATCGACTGCCGTATTTTGCATGGCGATGTCCGCTGATTGCGTTAACCCAGCTGAATGAACGCTAGGTTGTCGCAATGCCATGCAGAGTAGCGACGAAAACGACGCTCGTGCAACGCAATGGCATGTATGGAGCGACTTTAGCGTCACTCGTTTGACTTAATGGCATGTATGGAGCGGTGCTAGCGACGCTCGTTCGACTTTTTGCCATGCAGACAACGACGTTAGCGCCGCTTTATCAACTTTTTGCCATGCAGACAACGACGTTAGCGCCGCTTTATCGACTTTTTGCCATGTATGGAGCGTCGTAAGAGACGCTCTACTGTCCCAATGACATGTATGGAGCGTCGTAAGAGACGCTCTATTGTCCTAATGACATGTATGGAGCGTCGTAAGAGACGCTCTACTGTCCTAATGACATGTATGGAGCGTCGTAAGTGACGCTCTACTGTCCCAATTACATGTATGGAGCGTCGTAAGAGACGCTCTACTGTCCTAATGACATGTATGGAGCGTCGTAAGTGACGCTCTACTGTCCCAATTACATGTATGGAGCGTCGTAAGTGACGCTCTACTGTCCCAATTACATGTATGGAGCGTCGTAAGTGACGCTCTACTGTCCCAATTACATGTATGGAGCGTCGTCCTCTCGTGACGCCAATGGCGTCCACAATCAATATACAAATCAACCACATAACATAATTTGATATATAAAAGAAATATATTAACAATTAACTAAAATAACTATTTTTCTATTTTGGTGGTTCATTTTGCTCCGCCTTCCGTTTTAGCGACAATCTTTTAAAATGATTTTTTTTTTCCGCCACTAGGGCCAGACGCAGCTCCTCCTCGACATCGCCACTGCCTGACTCCGGAATTGAGTCTGGAAAAATATAGAATAATGACAATAATTTCAATAAATTGCTTAAGCAATATTTTTTAAAAATATTACCTAAAAGAGCTCGATAAAATTTCGGCAATGCCTTGAGTCCCTTTTTATTTTTTACTCCATGGATGTTGTACCTGCCCCACAATGGTATCCGACAGTAGACGGGGCAGTCCTTTTTTAATGCCAATTGGGGCCAGTATTTTTTTCATTGCGGTTACCTGCAAAACAAAGATACAACACATATAAGAACATACATATATAAATTTAATTTCAGCTGATTAACTTACATATATTTGCCGCGACTCTGGGCCAATTGCTTCCTCCATCTTCAACAAATCTTCCTCATTTTGTAGAGGGAATGTTTGTGAGATGTCGTCCGCTGTTGTTTTTTCGCTGACCAACTGCCGAATCAGCACAGTCTGTGCAGCAATTTGGCCTGTCAGCACCTTTAGGTCTGCCTCATGCTGGGCATGCTGACTTTTGACTAAATCTGGATATGAAATGTTAATAATGAAATTAAGGTGTTATATTAATATTTTTTTTTAATTACCAGTCAGTGCCTGAAGTCCAGCTTGCTGACTTTTGACCAAATCTGGAAGAGTACACAATATGTTAATAATGAAATTAATGTGTTATATTTATGTTTTTTGTAATTACCAGTCAGTGATTGAAGTCCAGCTTGCTGACTTTTGACCAAATCTGGAAGAGTACACAATATGTTAATAATGAAATTAATGTGTTATATTTATGTTTTTTGTAATTACCAGTCAGTGATTGAAGTCCTGAATCTATTTCTTTATTAGAGCTTGAGGAATTGGTCGGAATATTTTCTTCTGTAATTGAGCAATTGGAAAAATCATTAAAGTATATAAAATTACAATTAATGTTTTTTGATATACTTACGTAGTGGAGCAGCAAATCGTTTTATTTTTGGGCTTGACATATTGACTTCTGATTTTTAAATAGATGTTTTATATGTGATTTGTTTTAAAAAAAGGTAAGAATTTTTTGTTAAAGGAAAAGAAATAATGTTTTTATTAAAATGAATAGCAGTGGAGCAACGGCATTAACAAAACTCCCCCCTTGTGTGGTAACCCGACAGCCTTAGACTCAAAATCAGAGAATTGAAATGATTCAATTTCACCTAATGCATCCGTTTTTGCAAAATAAATCCCTAAACTTAAGGAACTTATTGGGTCGCTGAAGAAGGGACTTAAAATGTAGAAATTTCCGACCAATTATGCAAGTATTTTCAGAATTATCTGAAAAGGACTCAATGCAGATAGGGATATTTTTCTTAATGTAACAGTAATTGTTGGGACAATCTGAAGACAAAACTAATTCTTTAAATTTACATTTATTTCCCTTTATAATAGGGAACGCACTTATAGTCGGGGCTATAAAGTTTTCCTCAACAATTTTTCTATGTATTTGCTCTAGAATTTTTGTTGGCTTTCGGACGGAACTTTTGAGGACTTGCAAATAATTTTCAAATGCATATGAGGAACCAGCAATCGGATCCCCGATCTGTTGAACTGTTTCGCTAACATGCAAAAGACTATGTACATTATAAGAAACACTGTCATCGCCGAAAACATTTGGAAAATTCTCAACAAAAAGATTTAACATTTGTTGGGAAGTTGCCAAGTTTGCATCGCGCTGCTGTGGATTACAAAGTAACCTGTAGGCACAGTGTAAAAGCAAAAATACATAGTACTGGTCATCATCAACTTCGTCTTGCAAAGCGACAATGCCAGGTATATAATAAAAATTGGCGGAACTCAGTAGCCTTCCAATGCGGCAGTTCATTTAATGCTCGCGGTTTTCGAACAAACTCCTTGGGAACATGCCTGCGCATGGATATTAATTTATTTGTGACATTTTTTTTTTTTAAATCGGACATTTTTTTTCTAGTTCTATTGTTTTGCAGACGAGTTAAAAATTTTCTCATGACACCTAGTTCAACCAAGTGCATGCAGTCTAAGGGTATCTGGGTTACCATACAAACACTTATTTTTTCTAAGGCGCACTTTTGCGCTAAATACTCCTTAGTGTGATGACCAAGGAATATTCGATTTGCAAAATCTGCATCCGTTATTAAAACCCCCGACTCTGTGCTGTATGTTAAAGTTGAATTAACTTTTTTTGCAACCTGCGTACATTTGGCACACCCATGGCGAGACGTATGCCCTGGAGTACCACTTATGTAAGCTCTTGCAGGCGCATCACACACAATTGCTCGAAGTTGTATAGAACAATTTGTTCCGTTCAACTGAAATCCGCTTTTTACAATTTCAGAGACAACTCCGAGCAAAAGTCGGCAAGAAACTCATCACAGTTTCCTGGCTTACTTTTTCCTAAGAAAACACCGATCGGAAAAACTGGCACATTTTCAACATTGTTTAGCCGGATTAAAATTGGCCACAGTTGAGCCCTAGAGCTATTGAATAATGGTATTCCATCAATATTTATATCTAAGCTCAAGCTGCTTGGCAATTTTATGCCTGCGTTTAATTTTATCAATTGATTTTTTAACCCCACATTTAGATATGAACCACCATTTATTTTTGATATTTTTGGTTTTATTTTACAGACAGACTTGTAAAAAGCGCCCACATCCAGGTTTTCACCCCGCAATATTCTAATTAGCTCAATTGCGCAATCGCGTCTCGGTTTATATTTAATAAACCACTTGCGCAGGCTCTCCGTCAAACTAACTTTTTCCACATAACTATTTCTGTCCGGTTCGTCAAAGTCCACGTCAACTTCTATTTCTTGCGCACGCGCATCAGGACAAGTAAAATCAGGCACGTGCACTGTTTGCTCGCTGGGGTGCTCCGCGCCGCACGTGCTTTCCCTAACAAATCTTGCAGACGCTGCCTCTCTGCTGCTTTCAAGCGCCGCATTTGCCTTTCTCCAACAACATTTTTCATTTTAATACAACCACACTTGTTTTACACTTTTTAATAACAGAAAAATCACTTACCTTCAACAATTGTTTCACAATTAAAATTCTACTTAAAAAAACGCGTGCCAACTTGTCTGCCGAAAACAAAAGAAGAAAAACGAACAAAAATTTTTTTGTCTATCCTCTTTGAGCTCGGCACGCGTCACTAAACTTTATTGCCCGACGTTTGTATGCCCTTCCAAAAATTTAAAATAATTCACAGTGAAAACATTTTAAATGCCCGAGTTTTATTTACTAAATTTAATAATATTTATTTATATTGGTCATAAATTGTACATTTACAAGTAAATGCTTATTGCAAAGCCTTTCAATGGCAAATATTTTGCTGGTAGAGTGTTTGAAGATTGATAGATTTTTTTTTTTAACAAACCCACCCCATTTTTTGGCACACGCTTGCACACGCTCTCTCGAAAATTAACAGCGCCTCTCTCTCTCTCTCTCTCTCTATGTCAAGCGTTCGGGTTTAGTCATTGCAATGACGTGTCTTTACGACGCATCACCGCAAAAAAAGTCAACGCTAGGTTTACTTAAAGACAATCACTGCGCTAGCCGTACTAGAGGGTTGTCTTGCATGTGCAAAGGGTTAACCAATGAGTAAGCATTGTTAACAAGGCGACACTTAATTGGCAATCCCTTTCGGCAAACGTGGTTGTGTGGTCGTGATTCAACGTGATTCGTGTTGCCTGATTTTATAATTTTGTTTAATAAATAAACAAACATTTTGATTAACGCCTCCTCACCTGCCTTTTATACATTTCATACACTTTTTCCCCCTCTCTCACTTTTGACCTTACTGACTTACTAACCTCAATGCCGCTACCATTTTGATACCCAACCTAAATCACCATGCCCATCGTTTTGTATAACATCACCATTAGTCTTTTCTTGCTCTTTGTATTTTGTGTTTTTTTTGCCTCTTTTACTGGCTTCATAGTATAAAAATCACCATTATTTGTTTTGCTGTCAGATTAGTTTTACTTGTTGACGCTCTGCCTTCGCCTTCGTCTTCGTCTTCATTTTCGTGTCTGTTTAGGTGTTAATGTTTGTTGTTGCCGGCTTTTACTGGTTGCTTGGCTGCTGCTGCTCAGTTGATCTAAGGGTTATTAATCGATCTATATTGTTTGAAATATTGCCTTGTGTGTTTACAAGTTTATCACGATTTAATCAGCACTGCGAATTGTGTTTGAATCTGCATAAAAACTTGGCAAATACCCAAAAGAAATATTACTTTTGACTTACATTGTAGACATGTAGGCAAAATAAGTTACTCATAATCAACATAATTATTTTTATTATCTTAACAAATATCTTGCTTAATTTTTCGTTACTTCAACTTGCTGTTCCAACAACTAACCAACACTGGTCAAGTTTTTATCAAAGATGATAATCTACTGTTCGAACATATTTCAAAGGGGTGGGGGGGGAGCGACTCATTCGCTCATAACTCATTTTGTATGCTGTGTTGCCCTTTTTGTATGCGCAATTAAAAGCGTTGCCCAGATTTGCCGTTAATGGCTGTGCTAGCCATGATTTTTGTAGGGGGGGGCGCTACAGCGATTATTCCCGTTGTTTGTCCATTGTTCTGACCTGCCTGTCTGCTGTTACGGGCTCCCAGACGAAACGCCTATAAATGCAGCTTGTATTTTCCACGATTTTAGGCGATTCCAGCGATTTTGTTGATTACAATGCGGTCGGCCGGGAGGAGACGCACAAGTGAAGCACAGTAGCAGCAGGCTGTCGAAGCAAATGCCGTCGAACAATCGTTTGTTTGAGAGGTGTGGTGCGGTGCGGTAGGTGGGGGTAGGATGCAGGATTTGTGCGTGCCTAATGAACAAAATCGTCGGTGTTGCAAGCGGCCTGCAAAATGTGCATGACCAGAAAATTGAACTGAGACCAGAAAAACTGAGGCACGACAAATGACCAAACAGACATGGCTCTAACTCTCTCTCTGTTTCTCTCTGTTTCTGCACATGCGACACTCAACGGGTGGTAACAAGTTGGTTGTCATATGGATGGCCAGAAGAGGTGGATGGGGGGGGTGGTTGTGTTCGAGCACGTGGCTTTGCGGCTCGGTCACTTCTAATGATCGAAAAAACGGGACATGTGCCAACATGCGCAACAGGAAAACGGAAAAGCATCGTTAATTTTTGTAAGTTTTTCGTGTATTTTTCTTGTCGAAATACAGGGGAGACATCTGATGTCATATTTACTGTATTGCTATCTACTTAAAATAAATTTCTTTTTATCAGGCTTTAAGTGAAAGTCCCGAAAGGCAAATGTAGCTTATCAATTCCAAGAAAAAAGATATGGAAACTTTCTTAAAAAAAATGCTAAGGATTTGAATGAATTTTCTAGTTTTGTTAGCTCCTAGAAATGTCTTGAAGTTTGTTTATTCTAGCCGCTCGTTCTGTATGGCATTCATCCACGCTCTTTTATTGATTTTCATTTCGTATAAAATTTTAATATTTGATTTTGATGCCTGCATATTGTGTGCGTTTAATGGAATTGTTGCCAATTTAACAGAGCTGTTTGCCATTTGCTTTGATTGCTTATTTTGGTGCAGCCATGACGAGTTTAAACCACTCTAAAAAAAAGAAAAAAGGAAAAGCGGCAAACACACAGATTCGACAAGTAAAAATTTGCAATTGGCCAAAAGTCGATTGCTGACCAGGCCCAGGTGCACCAAACATTTGGCAAAGGAAAGTAAACGAAGATGAAATCAGCAAAAGCCAATTCATTTTTTTTTTTTATATATATATAATTCAAATGCAAATGCTTTCAGTTGGCCAACTGACTTTGGACCATTTGCTTTTAGTTTGTTTTTTTTTTTTTTTGGGCTAGTTCCGTTTAGGTTTTTATCGATGCATTTGCCCCTCTGTGGTTTGTTCGTGCAACTGTCTGAGTTGGCATATTTGGAAAAATTGTAAGCACCTTGTAACTGCCTGGCCTGGCGTGCAGAAGTGCATAATATTAGATAAATAATGATATTTATCTCGCTCTCCATGGAAATGCTTGCAAGTCAAGCATGAACCATAAATAAAAGTAAAACGCTGTGATATATTCTATTTTGTTATTATTTATTAGTATTTTTATCATATGCAAAAGGTATAATAAACATGAAGAAGGGCGATTTTAAGTAAATGGTTAAGGAAAGATGTCTTTGGGTTGAATATGCAAAGGATATTTATGGAGTCAAGAGGGAGTAATAAAAATAATATTATTTAATGATAAATATCGTCGTAAAAGCTTAGCAACTTATTGATAACTTTTTGAAAAGAACAAAACGTTGACGATTTTTTTTCAAGTTCCACTTAAATTTTAATAGCAATACTTGGCAAGTTATGAACAAAGTTCCACTTTAATATACATTTTAATTACATAACTGCTACTTAAATAATTTTTGTTTTTTGTTTTTTCAACTGGTTATAATTGCAATTTGTGCAGTTTTCGTTCTTTTAAGTAAGGAACGAAGGTAGTTGAAATGTCGACAGTCGTCTTAGAGTCTCTGGTGCATTGCAGTCAGCCAAGCAACTCGACGAAATCAGAGCCGTGGCAAGCAAAAAACTTTGCTACCTTTTGCGGCAGAACAAGCTGTCGAGTGCTTTTCTTTGCTTTTGTTGTTGGTGTTGGTGTTGGGTGGTGTTGTAACAATTACAACGAATGTATTTGTGTGGACCAGGTTGACCAACAACAATTGCAACTCGGAACTTTCAACAACGTGGCAACAATGGCTAAGAAGAAATAGAGCCACATAAAGCACACGGCAAACTCGAATAAAAAAAAAAACAAGAAAATTACTCGAAGCAAAACCGCAAACATGTGAATTAGAATCGCAATGCGGCAGCCGAATTAAGAACCAGTCAGCTGCAGCATTGCAACTCTTCTCGACAATGGGGGCTAAGAACAACCAAACTCAAAAAGCCGGTTGCGTAAAGCTCATTAAATGAAGCCAACACACCAGCAAAATGGATTTTTATATAAGTACAAGTACCGAAAATGGTGTGTAACAAATGTTGTTGTTGCTGCTGCTGCTGCTGCTGAAACTTCCCTTAACTCTTAGTACAAAACGTCAACCCTTAAGTCGCAAAAGTTTTGCTCGCTGTTCGTTTAAGTCGCATAACTCTTTGCTCTACTCTGTCTCACACTTTTACCAGCTGTTTCTACCACTTTCTTTGTTCTTTCCACAACTTATCAAATTGTTATCTAAAGCCAAGCAAAAAAAAAAACACCAATTTTATTAAAAATATTTAGTATACTTTAAAGAGAAAATTTCATAAAAATATTTTAAGTACTGGAAAAAAAATCCTCTGACTAAAAAATACTTGCAATATTGCTGAATATTATGGGACACTTAACAATGTTTTATTGCAAATAATTTTGAAAAAAAAAATATAAATAAATAAAGTACTCGAAGGAAATTTCAATAATATTTCACCTTGATGTATTGCAATACGCTTTTGTTCGCCTTAAAGTTGGCTAGTTTATTGTCGAGTGTCGGGTTACCTTGTTTTTTTTTTTTTTGTATTTTTATGTGTTGGCCCTGGGTTGTTTTGCTTGGAGAAGCCCATGCGATTGCATTGCATGTAAAACATTTCAAGTAAGTGATACGCACCATAAATTGCTGAATTTATAGCGGAAGTGCAAAATACGAAAAATACTTGTGCACTTTTGCACTTTTGCACCACACGCCGAACAAAGACGCCGAAGAGCTGAAGAGAAAAAGTTGTTCGTCGTCAAAAGGGAAGGGGGCGTGTCATACAGCAATAAGGCAACGAAACTAGCGAACTGTAGTGAACTACGATTGCAATTTGATAAATGCGTTTAATTTTCAGTCAGGTTTTGTGGCAATTATGCAAATGAGCGAGCCGGCAAATGGAGTGGAATTTAAGTGCGGAGTGTTATTATTATTATTATTATTATTATTATTATATAAAAATCAATTTTTTATGCCCGACGAAATGTCAGCAAATAAACTAAAAGAGATTGCATTAAAAAAAGAAGAAAATAAAACTTTATAAGCTTTTCAATTGATTTAACCCCAGCGGCTTTAGCCAACATAATGAGCATTTTATTTGATCAATCAAGTCCAATGAGCTATTAAAAAAAATAATATTTAAATACACATATATATTTTAAAAATGTTAAATAAACATTGTTCTTGTTTTTGTTTTTCGGTAGGCAGTAATTAACGGCATATTTGTGGAATGATAAAAAAATATTTTTATTTCTGTTCAAAATTTAAAGGTTAAGGATAAGCTTGGCCGGCATTTTTTGGTACGTTTCCAAAAAAAATCAGCTTTATTTATTATTGCAGTTTTTCAGCTCTCGAAAAAGTGTAGCGCATTTAACAACATATTAAGTCAACCAAAAAATGTATTTCATTTAAATCTCGACGGTTCGTCTATTGATTGGTTATTCAATTTGCAAGAAAAAACAGGAACTTCGAATGGTGTCGACAACTAAATACCCTAAAGAATCGTTTAAAGGATATCTACATATTGAAAAATAAATAATTTGAGTGGTTTTTGTTAAGGTTAAGAGCAAAGACCAACTAACATACCCTTTAAACATAGTGTAACTTAAAAGTTTAAAATCACGTTTTTCTATTATTTTGCAGTTTTTGTTGTAATTGTTATTGTTGTTGCTGTTGTTGTTTTGTTGGTCATTGTGTAAATATTTACTCAATTTATTTATTGCAGCAGTTTTATAATAAATATTTAATTTATTGAAATATGATTAAAACGCATAGTCGCTGGCGTAAATCAAAACATTTTTGCACATTTATTATATTGCGCAAATGATCCAAATACTCACACACTCAGACACACACACATACTGGGTTACGCCTTATAGTGTATAGCATAAAGTATTATATGTGCATATATTGGATTTAAACTGGGCAAAGAATTTATGTGCGGTCAGATTACTGCATGCGAAACCGTTGTAATTCATTGCTTGAAACCCGAGAGCTCTCTCGAGTTGTATTCCTTTTTGCGTTTTTTATTTCAATTTGTTATGTTGGATATAGTTTTTTATTTTTCTCATTTATGATGCGGTTGCAATTGACGCATTGGTACTTCAGAAATACGCATACTAAAACCAGCAAACAGCAACAAAAACTACAACAACAAGAGGACATCTGAGAGATTCAACAACTACAACTGTTCACAATTTCTTTTTTTGCCAGCCAGCAGCAGCACTCCAAAAAGTATGCTATAGAAATGCGCAATGACATCAGGTGTGAGTGAGGTGGATAATTGAATGAGTAGGTAAGGTAGTTTGTACACTTAAAGAAAAGCCTTGTTTAAAATGAGATTTTTATTAATAACATTAGATTTTTATCATATTTTATTTTGTCATCAGTGAATGTTATTATTTTTGTAATAAAATATCTTTATTCTATTCTTTACTAATTTTTAAGTGACAACTTTTGTTCTGAGTGTATGGTTGGAGTACTCAGAGCTAGTATAAAGCTGCAGCTGCCGCAGCAATAGCAGCGTTGCGGTTAGCTGCATGTCGTTGTGGTTGAGTGCATCAAACATCAATCAATTCAATGGTACTAGAAACCAACACACACACATTCACACAGATGCACACTATCAACTTGAATGCTACAAACATCAGCCCAGATAACGAGAGACCAAAAGCCATTGCATTTTTGTGGGTAGGGAGGGGGTAACGGAACACACGTAATGAATAGTGGAAAACACATATACATAAGTTCATACCCAGCAAGCCACAATATTAAGTGACTCACAACTTAAGCACACACACACACACTTATACGCATACCTCTTCTACTTGTATGAAGAAACCCATCAACAGCCATCTTGTAAAGCATTCGATCATGGCAAATCTATAATGACAGCCTCGATAGCCTGTATCAAAAGTACAACGTTAAGAGAAAAAAGCTCAAGTTTGAGTTAAAACATGGCCAATGCACAGTGGCTAAAGTATCGTAAATCACTAGATAAAAGATGGTAGAAGTTTTAAGCTTATTTTTGTTTTTCTTTTAGCCAATGTAGCGTGCCGCATGTCAAAATTGTAAGTGGAGCGAACGGTGAGACGTTTGCCTCAGCTGACTTCGGCTTGGGCTGGTCAAGTCATGTCAAGTTTGAGACTTGACTGAACGCTGGCCATTCTGCGTGACAGTGGCATGAAAGGGGGGTAAGGGGCCGCCACTTGACTGCCCCAGCACATCTTTTATAATAAAACGTTTCATGATTGCGGTCCTTTTTGTTGTTGTTGTTGGCATCAGCAACAGCATCGATGACTACAAAATTTGATAAACAGCCTCACTGACCAAAGCTTGCATGCAAGCAGATCCTGCGGTCGTATGTCCTGTCTGTCAATGTGTGTGTGTGTGTTTGTGTGTGTGCCTGCCTGTGGTTAAGTGTACTTCTTTGGCAAATTGTATTTGACGAGCTGTTAACAGTGCTGCTTGCATTAACTGAAGCCACTTTGTGCAGCTGATAAAAATAAAATGAAAGAGAATCCTAGGCTAATCAGCAAGGCGTTTTCACCAACTGGCCTAAAGTGGATGTGGATATAAGTCTGTGTGTATGTGTGTGTGGTTGCGTCAATAAATGGCCCATCTTGGCACTCTTACCATTTTGGGGCCGCTGTCTTGCAACACAATAAATATCCGCTTTTGTCTCAGAAATAAACATAAACCGAAATGCCGCAAATCTCAGTAGCTGGCATTTTGGGTCCTGGGCTATGGCCCCCCCTGACCCATGACCCCTGACCCCGTTCGGCACCGCAAGGCGCAACTTTTGGCGTTTTGGCAACAATTTGTAAATAAAATTGTGGCGCAAATTAAGCGTATAAATAAGCCACAAAGCACATCGACCAGCTCTCTCTGTCTCTATCTTAGCGCACGTAGCAGCCACGCACATCCGGTTGTTCGGGTGCACTGTTAAAAAAGATGGGTTGATAATTGAAAAGAAACTATTCACAGCTAAATCTTATATTGTTAAGGAATACTTCGAAAGAGAAAACTATGCTCTACTTGTTGGCTATCCCTTCCTCATCTAACTATCGTTTCTTACAGTGTATCTCCTCAACTAACCCAATCGACGCCAATTCCGACATTGTGTCGCTCACCATCATCATCATCATCATCATCATCATCAGTAGCAAGTAGCAGCTGAGCGTAGAAAAGCAGAAAGAAGTTTGGGTCTCTTTCTTCCTATAACGTTTTAATAGTCGCTTCCTTTTTCCCCCCTTCTCACACACACTTGCACACTCAAAAAAGGAAGTTTTGTGCGCCTTTGCTGGCAAAGCAATTGATGCGCGGCTGCCAGGCTCGAGTCGTGCTCCTTGTTTGTCCAGCCGCAAGGTCGCCGTATTTTTGGCCCTGGCCAAAAGACAAGACGAAAGTCGCACAACGTTTGTCGTTATTAATTTATTATGAAAATCTAAACGACTTAAGTGGAATAATATGGGATAAATTATTAAAATTTATGTGCTTTCGAAGCGCAACGCAACGACGCGACGCGACTTTCTTCTAGTTTCTATCTCTCTCTGGCAATTTGAAAGGCAGCCAAAAGTTTTTTTTTTTGTTTTTTAGAACGTACTTCAGTTTAATTTCTTTGCGACGGTGTCGCTGCTGTTGCCGCTGCCTGCTGCCATTTCCGGGCAGGATGTTGAGTGATTAAGTGTCCGCTTTTTGCACTTATGCTTTTTGCATAATTTGCCTGCCTAATTTTCTTCTTCTTTTAATGGCGCCGTATGCGTGTGTGCCACCAATTTGTAGTTTCAGCGATGATGAGTCCAGAGTCACAAAATCTCACAAAGTTATTGGGGTACAGCATTTAACTGAAACAAGCATTGCATTCCAGTCTTAAAATGCGCAGCTTCAACAAAAATTAGTTGAGTTTTTCAAGTTTCCTTTCATTAAAACTTTACTACGAGTTGCCATAAAAAAAAAAGTGAGACACATTTTATTTATTTATTTTTATGCTGCAAATATCGTAAAACATATAACGCCATCGACAGACATATTGTCAAGTGTTTTTCGTAACACAAGCAACATTAATGTTATTCGTTTTATTGAAATTAATCGAATAATGTTGGCAACCCACCCAATCAACTAAGACAGAGAGAGAGAGAGAGAGTAAGAAACGTAGCACAAAAACAATACAAAAAGGCGGCAGGCAAGGACTATGGCAAATTTTATGGCGCACTTGTTTCGCGTTAATCGTCTATCGTAAACTAAGCATTTTAACGGCACCTGTGGTAATGGATTACTAAAGCAACAACAGCACCCCCCCCTATTTTCACCCTCTCTCTCTCACTGTTCTGGGTTTTTTCCATTTCCGTTGTGGCTCCAAACGAAAAAAAAGGCGTTGCAAACAGCACTCGTCATTGGTTGGAAAATTAATAAAGTTAAGTGTCGACGCACAATAAAAATGAAGTTTTGCTGGCCTTGGGGCAAATAGCCTTTGGGGTGCACGGTTCACCATGCCACAACTACTACGTAAGTGAGGCATAAACGCGCCTCAGCCTTGGGCCAAAGTCAAGCTCCATGGGTTATGGGCTTTGCTTTGCAATAATTGCAAAAACTGCAATAATATTTGCCTTTTATTTGAACGCCTTTAAATAGCAGGCAGGCCATATGCCATATTTAAGCCAAGCTGTTGTGGCATGCGTATCACGTGTTGGCTTATAATTAGTGATGGCCCAACAATTGAACGACGGTCTTAAAATCATAAACTATATGAGTTGAATACTTAACGAGATGGTTAACAATTTTATATATGCAATATCCAGATATAAACACTTTTTGGGCATAAAACTGTTAGAGGCTGAAAAAATTCGATACAAAAAAAAAATTAATTAATTTTGTGTAAGAGAAAGTAGCAACTTATTAAAAACTTTGTTTTATTTTTTATTTTATAACAAATATTTTTTAATTGTTAACAAAATGCATTTTTTAATTGATTAGTTAATGTAAATAATAATGCTAGAGGTAACACAAAGAGGTCGTGCTTTAAAGTTCGTGTCACGCACGAAGAAAAATATAAAAATTCCGAAAATGCGCTCAACTCTTGCGGGATATTTGGTATGCACCTGTGCCCCCCCTGTGCAGCAGCTCGCATGACTCGCCCGGAAATGTAAATACGCAGAACGCAGAGTTTGTGGTTGTGTGTGTATTTGTGTGTGTGTTTGTGTGTGTGCGTGTTGATTGACAATGGGCTGCAATGCGCGACACTGTGGCGACTCTGATTGGAATTTATAGCACGTTTTTGGTTAGATGCCGTTATTGAAGCAGTGTAACGCGTATCCCTTGCATTATGCTGCAGCACAAGGATGGCAGGGGGCTTAAGAGGGAGATAGAGATAGCGCTGCTTTACATTAACGTCTATGTATGTGTGTCCGTCTCTCTCTCTCTCTCTCTTTGTCCTGAAGAATGACAAGGACAATGCGCCGGGGCCAGCTGAGAAATTAAATAAGTATAAAGCACGCAGCGAAGCGAAGTCGCAATAAAAAACTGGCGGGCAATAATAAAATAAAACAACAACAAACGACGAAAAAAAACCCTCCACACACACAGTTGTGTGCATACATGCATATGTATGTGTGTGTGCGAGACTTAACACGCAGTCGATGGGCGCATTTCCGGCGCAAAAATCGTGCGTTGCGTGCCGCCGCCGCGGACAGCAGCGCGCATTGCATAAATCACATAATAAAACCCATAAATTTCGTATGCAGCGCCAAGATGAAAAGTGCGCAAGCAACAAAATAAAACCAAAAAAGGGACATAGGGAATGACCAAGAAGCAATGCAAAAAAAAAAACCAACAGGGAGAAACAGGATTGCAGTGTACAGCTGCAAGAAGGCGAATATTTATCTGTTAGCCAAACATGCCGCCGAACTATCCAGCCTCCAATCGAAAATGTTGATAAAGTTGCAAGACTATGCTTTTATTCGCCCTCTCTCTCTCTCTCTCTATGTTTCTTGCAACATTAATGTTGCAACATGATTTGTTTTGCGTTTTAGAACAATTAATGTTCGGAAATGTTGATTTAGTTGCTTTGCTTTCACTTTTAATGACTGACTGACTGACTGCTATCAATGCACAGCCAAAACGGTTAGACATAGTGAACTAATTTTTTTGCAAAATTAAAGCATTTGGTTCGTTAGTTAAAACTAAGATTTAGTTTTATCAAATTATTATTTTAGATTTTTTTTTTTAATATTTTTGTTATTATAAGTAAATGCATTTCAAGGAGTTGTAAGTTTCTAATCAAAATATCATAATGACTAAACCAATTTTAATGTCAAGCAACATTTTTTGGCATTGTTCAACACTGAACCGAAAATTCCCAACGATGCGCCAACATCAAGTTAAATGATTTGACAACGTATAAATTGCATGCATTTCATTTGATTTGTCTACCTTGAGATTAGAATTGGTGTGTGTTAGAGTGTGTGTGTGAATATGGTGTTGGGGATTTGGATTAGACAGAATTGAGCTTGTTCTCATCTCATCATCATCATCATTATCATCATTGTCGTTGACTTTTAATGGTTGGTGGCGGGGAATTGTGTGTGCAAAGAGCGAGAGCAAATCCCAGTGCAAATCCCAGGCGTGCTGTTGTTTGCATCAAAATTGGAAATGTGCATGTGGTGGCATGCGGCATGCAGCATATGTGGAACACCTTGCATTGACAGCAGATTTAACAGGTGCAGGTCAGCGCCACTGGGCCAAGGGTGGGCGTGGGCCATTTTCAGTGGCATGTTTCTGCTAATTTATTACGCCTGCGAAAGCATAATGGATGCCAACGCCATTTTGCCTTACATATACTACATATACATATACATATATATATGTATATATAGATATGTATGTCCAATGGGACAAACTCCGGTGCACATTACAAAGCGACAAACAGACAGAAAGACAGATAGATGGAGAGACAGACAGACAGCCAGGTAGATAGTTAAATTGTTGGCCAGTCAGGTAGGGCAAGAGGCAGAGGGGGTAAGGGTGCTGCCTCAGGGGTTTGTTGGCTAGCTGTTGCAGTTGCAGTTTCAGTTGTTGTTGTTGCTGAAAATGAATGTCTAATTAATTAAAGTGCGAATTGCACTAGGGTCGTTTGCTTGTTTTGGCAGCTGCATTAATTGCCAGCCGCCTAACAGTAAACATGTTGCCAGTTACTACACTTGAAAAAATATAAATAAATTTACAATAAATTCTAAAACATTTGTTTTCCAATCTTTATAAAATGATAAGACATAAACACAAAGTAGAAAATAAATAATATTTTCATTAAAAAATTTTCACAAATTTCTCTTTGAAAAAAATACAAAAAAAGAACAAATAAATAAAAAATAAACTTTCTTAAGGAGCTTTCTTTTAAAATAAATTCGGAAAAAAATCTAAAGCATTTCTTTTTTAAATAATATATACATACAGTAGTATCCAATTATAACGACTTTAAAGGGACCGGCGATTTTACGTATTTATAATACCTTTCCATGTCCTTACACTCAATACTGAGACTTAAAATATTATATTTTATGATTTAAAAATTATGCTCAACAAAATTTGATATTGTTATGCACAAAGTTTGCAAGAAATTATATGAAATAATTCTTATACATTTTATTGATATTTTTATAGTGTTGGGTAACGCTTGATTTGTTTAATTTCAGAGCATTCTACCCTAATAGAATTCTTTCCTGCTTGATTTATTAGAATCACCTTTGCTCAATAAAAAATTATCAAACTTGTTGTTATTACAGTGCAATTTTCTGATGCATCAAATGCAATTTTATGCGGCACCAAATTTTGTCTAACCCAAAAAATATTATCATTTTGGTGCGCTTTTATCGGTCTACGGTGGAAGTTGGTTCGGTTTGGTTTGGGTTTGGGTTTGGTTTTGTGGGGAGCCTTTCTATGCGCACAAAGCTTAGCGCCACATAAATAATAAATTTGTAACATTGCATTTTACGAGCATATGTCTCTATGCACATGTGTGCGTGTGTGTGTGTGTGTTTGTGTGTGTAGCGTGACATTAACAATTTATCAGTGAATCGAAAAAGCAACAAGCCAATAAAAATCACTCCGTTTGACCGGTTACATTTGCTGCTGCTGTTGCTGCTGCTGTTGCCCCTGCCGCCTGCCACATTTTTTCCGCTTTCCCGGTCTCCTGCTCTCTTTTCATCCGTTCTTTTTATTGTTGTTGTTGTATATAGTCGGCATCGTTTTGCGCTTGTCGCCCATAACAAATGTCAAATGGCATTGCAATATTGATGTTAGAGAATACATGGCTCGATTGTATTTGTGTATGTTTGTCAGCCATTTAGTGTTGTCCATGTGAATGCACTGTAAGAAATATATGAAATAATAGCAGTTCAGTAAATTATCAAGTTATAATGTAATATATTATAAATAACTACTTTATTGTTTATTGTAAAATGTTTAAAAAATGAAATTCACATTGTGGCGTTCAGCGGTTATTTTAGGCACTAATGAACAAATCATAATAAAAATAGTTAACTCTGGCAACTCCTTCGCTTAAATGCTCGATTTCACCTCAATACAGACACAAACCATGAATAGCTGTTCACTTCAACATTGTGCTCAAACTCAACTCACCGTTTAGCAAAGACAACAACCCAACAAGCCCACGTTAAAGCTGTACGCAAGCAGCTTAAAACACGGCTAGCGCAAAAGTCTGGGGCTAAAACAAAACCAAAAATCAGTTAAACGCGAGCTTACGAACGGACAACAGCGGCGAACGGCAAACAAGTGGGGCACAGTGCTGGCCAAAACGAAAGTGAAACAACATTTAACAAAAACAACAACAAAATACGTGAGCGTTGAAAAGTCGTCTGTGTTTTTGGGAAGTTGGCGCAATCGCGAATCTCGAACGGTGCTCAAGCTGGTGCTTTGGTGGTTAACAAACAAGTGAAGCAACAACAACAACAACAAACAAGTAACCAAATCAAGCTTTTGGCCAGGTTAACTGCAGTGAGCGGTCAAAATCGGGCAAGAGCAAAAACAAAATAAATTATTGTCGACTTAGCCCACACGGAACAAATAAGCAAAAAAAAAAAAACCTGAAAATATAACAGGCATGAATTGAAAGAATATTAAAAATTGTGTTTAATATGTGTTTTACTTAAAAATAAAATATAAATTTTTTATCAATCAATAATTACAAAATGTTGCAAATGTTTAATTTTCTGCTCGCAATCATAAGTTGTTTACTTTTGCTGGTGCCAACGTTAACAGCTGCTCAGGGGTAAATTATAGTAAATTATAATAACATAACAACAACAACTACTTACACATACAAATACATATATATGTATATATATAAAGACACCCACAGTCTGTGAATGCGAAGATAGCCTGACAATGAGTATGTGAGAAATACAGGTGACAAGTTGCACACACTTGAAGAAAACAAAAACATTGGAAATGACATCACGCCACTTAACTGAAACGAGATCTCATCAAACAAAAAACAAAAGACTTAAGCAACAAACCACACGCAGCCCGAAAATTGGCAGCCGGCAGCTAAGACTCTTTCATTATCCCATAAAACTTACAAGTTATAATCAACTTCAAAAAAATATTCAAAAACATGTACGTTCGTTCAGCTTCCAGGCGATTTGTTTGGTTCGGCTATTGACATGAATGTAAACCTATACACTTAAAGAAAATACCCTTTATTTCTTAGGCTTTTAATGCTTTTTGTCAGTTAAGCATACAAAGTTTGTTAGTCACTTTTAACCTAGCCTACTACTCATGGCAAATTTGTTGACTTTAAAGCGACGCATTTCAACTTGTTGACTCATCTGTAAATATTGATCAAGAACAAATGTACTAAATGTATATATTATACTCGGTTTACTCATTTTACTTTACCGAGAAAAAAATAATTGCAAAAAAAAGTCACAAAATATGGAATACATTTAAGATAATTAAAAAAAAAAAATTATTAAGAAAATTTAAGATGTTGAAAAAAAGAAATTGACGTAAAATAAATACAAGTAAATGAGGAATATTTAAAAAAATAAACAGACAGCGACAATTTTCATTTAAAGATTTTTACACACTTTTTTAAATGGAAATCAATTTTAATTCATCAACTTTTAGTTTATTTCTTTTTTGCGTTTAAAACTAAACACAGTTCTTAAAAATTAATTTATTTTTGACTATAAAGAGCATTAAGTCTTCGTTATACCACACTTAGCTATTCCTGCTTGACAGCTAAAACGATAAAAAAAAAAACGTCATGCAATAAAATAAAAATAAAATCGAGCTAAGATTGGCGAGCTTTCCGGCGACCTACGCAGACATTGTTTTCATTTCATCTCTCTCTCTCTCTCTCTCAATTTGCCAGGGTGATGCAATAAGCCAATGCCTTTTAGAGACGAGTGAGTGTGTGTTATTTTTTTTAAGTTAGTAGCATAACAATAAAACTTAACTAGGTAATTTAAACAGTTGGTTTTGTTAAGCGACCTTATTGCTAGATGACACATTAACTAAGACACTTACAATTTACTGCCTCATTTCCGATATTGCGCTAACCTTGAGTGTTTGGTCTGCCAATCAAATAAATAAATGAGTGTATTTGAAGTTGCTTAAAATCGCCAAATTCTGTTTGTAACGTTGGCGTTTGGCATATTTTTGCTGTCAATTTGATACTCTTACTTTGATCACTGGCCTTTTTTGGCGAAAGGCACAATGATGATTGTCCAACATTTATGCAGGTTATATTCTGTTTGCCATATAAGGTGCAGCTCAAGGCAAAAATATTATTATAATATATATGCTTGTACACGTACATTTCATTTAATTCAGTTGATATATCAACTGCTTACAGCCGACATTTAACGCGACGCTTAATATAAAATGCAATCATGTGAAACCTCTCTCTTTCTCCATCTAAACTGCATTTTGTGGCTAATTTGAAAAAGACAAAAAAAAAGCGAAATTGTTATTTTTTTTTTTGTTGTTGCCATTTTGGCTAACTTAACTCAGGGGGAACCTGTTTATCAGCCTAACAAAACGTGACATAAACACATAAAAGAAAATGTGAGAACAGGTTAAGCGGCGGCGACGATGGCTACAGCGGCGGCGGCAATTGAAATTAGAACAACTGTTCAAACGGTGAATTACGCCAAAAAGGCAGGCAAAAACAAAGAAACAGTCGGAACAGGTCGGATAAATGGACAATTGTACATGACACAGTTAGCCAAATGCCTACAAGTTTAGCAATCAAAAGCGGAGAGTAGCACCAAAAAGTCAGAAAGAAACAGAACAGCTTGAATGATTGTACAAAACTTAACTTATATCATCGAACAAGTTTGTAGAAAAGCATTAATATCAAACTTTTGATTCAAATTATTCAAGTCGTGTGCATCAAGTTTTGCCTTTTCTATTTATAGCCATTTTATAATGTTTTTTGCTGAAAGTATTTCGAAGGCTGTGAAACCTTTCATCATTGGTTAAAAAAGCGATTAGTTGAATGTTTTCAAACAATTGCTTAAGGCCCTTCAAAATGCATAAATTGAGCTTGCATTTTTTCTTGTGTTTAACTTGGCTTTGTCAAGCTTATTTAAATGCGGTTTTACGACCTTGCAATGCATTTTATATCCGTCTAACAGTTCAGTTACATCATTATACTAACACTCTCTTGTTTTATTTATTTTTCCGCCTTTTTCTTTGAACTACAACTACTATCTTTTGATCTTTATAAATATTATAATATTTAGCTAGCAATTCATCAGCATCTTAATAAACCAAACACTCAAACTTAAGCAAAGATTTTTGTTTTTGGCTTTAATCAGTTAACTTAAATGTCATAAGCTTGACTCATCGAAGCGGCAGCTGCAATTGTTTAACCATAATACTTTGTTATTGCAAACGAACTCAAGTACTACTCAAGAAGACAAGCTCAAAGTTGTAGTGTTGTGTGTGTGAGTAGGAAAACCACAAAACAACAACAGCAAATAGCTATTTGTCGCCGGCCGCAACAGCAGCGCCCCCAAATACCATTTCCGACACGAATCAAAACGCGGCGGACTATGAAAAGACGCTGACCCGAACTCGAACCCAAACTCAAACTCAAAGTCGCGTACATAGAGTACAATTAACCCGATCTATTGTTTAAGTACGTATCTTCCGTTAAGCGCGTCGAAATGAATAGAAAAACCTCAAAGAGATTCCAGATACCATGTCAAAAAAACAAAAAAAAAAAAAAACATAAATTGTAAAGCTGTTTCAGCTGCTGAAATTAACTTGAAAACGATTAATGTTACTTCTCTTTCTTATCTAGTCTCTATACCATAATTGCACCAAATACAGTGAGACCCAATTCACAGTACCATGTGGCAGTGAGCATACACAAAGCTGTGGAACCGGCAAGAGTTAAAGTTGGCATTTTGAGCAGCACCTATACGGATTTTAAGACAGTCGAACTGAGGCCCTACTCAACGCAGCTGCTCCATTTTGAGGTGAACCCTTCTAAACCATTCCATAATTGAGTAATGATTTTTAACTTTTACTTTCTCTCTCTCTCAAACAGTTGCCGGCATTAAAATCGGATCGTTATCGTCTAACCGCTGAGGGCTTGAGCGGCATTATCTTCACAAATGAAACCCAATTGCACTTTGAGGCCAAACAGCATACGGTGCTGGTGCAAACCGATAAGAGTATCTATAAGCCCGGTGATCTGGTGCATTATCGTATCTTACTGTTGGATCCAAATCTAAAGCCGGCGCGTGGTTATGGTCGTGTGAATGTGGAGATCAAAGATTCTGGCAATAATATCATCAGAAGCTATAAGGATATTAGATTGACCAATGCCATCTACTCCAATGTGCTGCAGTTGTCGGATTATCCACGTTTTGGTGACTGGTCCATCATTGTGAACGTTGCCGAGCAGCAGCATAAGCAAAACTTTGAGATATTGGATCACATATTGCCCAAATTTGTGGTGGATGTTGAGACGCCAAGAAAGGCTATTTATAAGGATGGCAAGATTGCAGCAACGATTAAAGCGCAGTAAGTAAAAGTTTATAATCATTCAATGAGCACTTCTAGCCCTTGTTTTGTTCTACCTTCAGCTATGCTTTTGGTCAACCCATTGTTGGTGAGGCAACTCTCTCCATTTATCCCACCTTCTTTGGCTCGCTGCAGCCTTTTGTCAATGATTTGATAACGCGAAAAGTGGTGCCCATCGATGGCAGAGCCTACTTCGAGTTTGATATCGAGCAGGAGCTGCGTTTAAAACAGGACTACGAGCGACAGTATCTATTAGATGCTTTGGTAGAGGAACGTTCTACAGGATCGGTGCAAAACTATTCTACAGTGCTTACCCTGTATTTAAATCATTTTCGTGTGGAAACTGTTAAGTTGCCTAGCTATTATATACCAGGCGTGCCTTTTGAAGCAACTGTAAGTTATCAATATTCAATGCACATTCAAAATGATATCTTAATAAAGTTCTCCTTGTTTTCAATAGGCACGCATTGCTCGAAATGATGACAGTCCGTTGAGAGACTTTAATCCAGAGATAACCGCGTATTTGACAAATGTTTATGGCAGCAGCGAAATGTATAATCGCACTGTTTACAGTCTGGATTCACGTGGCGAGATCAAAATGAAGTTCACTGTGCCGATTGGTGATCAGGATGAATATCATTCCATTATTGTTGACTATCTGGGTGTTATAAGCGATGTGGGCAAAGTGCCGCGAAAGCATTTGCACACCAAAAATTATATAACAGCCAAGGTGCTAAATGACAAGTAAGCGAAAAATTAACTAGTCTTTCCCCCTACAAACTCTAATTAAGTAAACTTTATATTACAGGCCCATGGTTAATCAGGAAATCTCCGTTGCAGTTCGCTCAAATGAGCCCATGAAATATTTTATGTATCAAATTGTTGGACGCGGTGATATAATTCTTTCGCGCACTGTGGATGTAAGCTAGAAAAGCGCTTTACTAAGTGGAATTTATTCAAATCAATTCATATTTTGCAGGTGGCTGATAATACTTATCATACAATCAAGTTTTTGGCTTCATTTTTAATGATGCCGCGTGCCAAGTTGCTTGTTTATATGGTTGTTAATGGAGAATTTGTCTACGACGAGCAGATTATACACTTTGAGGAGAATTTATTGAATGTGGTGAGTGGCCGAATTGTAACTTAATTGAAATCTAATATGACTTATACCTAAACTCTTCTTTAAGGTTCAAATTGAGGCACCTTTGAGAGCTCCACCTGGCCAGGATATAGACATAGGCATCAGCACTAAACCTTACTCCTATGTGGGTCTCATGGTTGTTGATCAGAATGCGGCAATGCTACGAAGTGGTATGTTTAACTGTTATACACTTTTGCCTAACTGGCTGACCAATGTTATATCTTACAGGCAATGATATAACACACGATCGTTTGATGGATGCACTCTATGAATATGAGCTAAGTGATGTGAATACTCCTGTGGGCTCACCGGGCAAGGAATCTGGCGTTATAACCATGTCCAATACAGATTATTTTGTGGAGAAAGGTAACTAACTACTACTATCAAAAATATTAAAGAATCCGACAATCAATTCAACAATTTTACAGAGGCAGAGGCGACGCCTATAACAGGTCGCGATAGTTCCACAACGATGGAAGAGGATAGATTGACAGCTGTGCGTAAAACTGATATTGGACCAGCGCACAAGATTGAGGTTAATACTTTGCCACCGGGCAAGGGACGCTATGCATTCTCGTATACCCCAAAACCTTATTGGCATAATCCTCGTGTGCATGTCATGCGTGATCCTGCAGAGACTTGGCTCTTCCTTAACATCTCAGCGAGCAGCGATGGTCGCAATACAATACATCGACGCATACCCAGTGCTATGACCTCGTGGGTGTTATCAGCTTTCACTCTGGATCCAGTCAATGGTTTGGGCCTGAATGCGCCCAATAGCAAACTGGAGGCCTACAAGGAGTTCTATATAGCAACTGATCTACCCTATTCCATACGCAAAGGTATTTGTGAAAATTCTTACAATAAAATGAAATTAATTCTTAAACTTTTCTACTTTTAGATGAACTCATTGCCTTGCCTTTTGTGGTGCATAATAATCGGGATAGCGATCTAAGCGTCGATGTCACTTTCTATAATACGGCACAGGATTTCGATTTTCCACAGCTGGACATCAAACAGACAAATAAGCCAAGTAAGTGCGCTTTGTTTTCTTTTGTATAATTTAGTTTCTTACCTTTATTTTTTCGTTTCGATTGGCAGAACTGGAACTTTATAGTCGTCGCACCATTCAAGTGCCCGCTAAATCAGCACGCAGTGTCTCTTTTATTGTGACACCCCGGCGTGTAGGTGCTCTGCCTGTCAAGGCTGTGGCAACCACATCCCAAGCTGGCGACACTGTAGAACAAACACTGATGGTCGAACATCCTGGTGCCACCGAGCATGTAAATCGTGGTTTCCTCTTCGAATTAAACTCAAATGCGCAAGCTAAACAAAATGTTACCATTAAAGTGCCTCGCAATGCAATACCCGAATCGACGAGCATTGAAATTAGTGCTGTGGGTGATTTGGTTGGCAGCATTATTGGTAATCTAAACCAGCTGATCTCTCTACCTACAGGCTGTGGCGAACAGACTATGGTTAGCTTTGTGCCCAACCTAATGGTGCTGCGGTATTTGGGCGTAAGTTGAAATTAAAGAAATTAAATTTCAGCTCAAACTATTTTTAATGTGTTCAATTTATACCTAATCTGTTTGCAGCGCCTTCGGCAGCTAACTCCGGAATTAGAAACTAAAGCAACCAACAATTTAGCTGTGGGTTATCAACGATTGCTCTACTATCGTCACAAGAATGGCGCTTTTAGTGCCTTTGGTCATTCTGCCAAGCAGAGCTCAACATGGCTAACTGCTTATGTGGCCAGATTTTTGAGACAAGCAACTCCTTACACTCAAGTCGATGATCATGTGCTGCAGACTGCCTTGTCTTATTTAGCCAGCTTGCAATCTGGTAATGGGGGTTACGAGGAACATGGAGATGTCTTTGAACAGTTCGATGATGGCGGCATAAGTCTAACAGCATTTGTTACCTTGGCTATGATGGAGAATGTGGTAAGTACTAAATAAATCATATTTAGAGCAAATACTAATATTTTTGAACCTTACAGGAAGCTCATGCCGAGTATCGTAATAATATAAACAAGGCCTTAGATTTCATTGCTCGTGGCTTGGACACTGCGAGTGATCTGCATGCCATGGCAATTGGCACCTATGTGCTCTCGAAAGCCAATCACAATGCCAAGGCTGCTTTCCTGCAGCGTCTGGACTCAATGGCCACTAATGCCGATGGACGCAAGTGGTGGAATAAGACAGCACCAACCACCGAGCAACAATCGCCCTGGTATAATACTACGCGCAGTGTCAACATTGAGATCTCTGCTTATGCAGCTCTCGCGCTGCTGGAAAACAATTTGATTGGCGAAGCTTTGCCTATTCTCAACTGGCTGATGGATCAGCGTAATGCCTTTGGTGGTTTTGTTGCCTCACAGGATACTGTTGTGGGTCTGCAGGCATTGCTCATGTTTGCCGAACGCTTCTCGAGTCAGGGCAACAACGTGCAAATTGGTTTCCGTTATGGTGAAGGTGCCGAGACCATATTGAATGTCAATGCGGAAAACTCGCTAGCATTGCAAAGTGTTGAAGTAATTATGATTTCCAATCTTGCTGAAATAATTAACTAATACAAATCTTTATACTATTTTTTTAGCTACCCAACAACATAAAGAACGTAAGTGTTTCGGCAACGGGACGCGGTTTGGCTTTGGCTCAAGTGAACTACAAATACAATACGAATGTGACAAGTGCCTGGCCGCGATTTGTGCTCGATCCGACAGTGAATCGCAATTCACATGCGGATTATTTGCATTTGTCAGCGTGTGCTAGTTTTGTATCAGTGCCAGGCGATGCTGAACGCTCCAACATGGCTATAATGGAGGTTTATCTACCCAGTGGCTTTGTTGTCGACACGGATACACTGCCCACACTGGAGTCCAGTGAGCGCATCAAAAAGGTTGAGACGCAACAGCGCGACACAAAGGTCATCATCTACTTTGATTACTTGGACAGGCGTGAAGTGTGCCCCACGTTGCATGCATACAAAACGGTCAAGGTGACAAAACATCGACCAGTACCAGTTGTTATGTACGACTACTACGATAGCGGTAAAACCAAAAAACAAATTATCAAAAACTACTCCAACTTAATTATGATTTCTTAAATTTTAAGCTCGACGCGCTCGTCAATTCTATCGTGCACCCAAATCCAATGTCTGTGATCTTTGTGAGCATGCAACTTGTGGTGATTTTTGTGAAAAGGCCGAGAAACGTGAATCCCGTCGACCTGATGATTATACAGCCATAGCTGGTCACAATGCAGGCAACAGTCAAACGGCAATAGCTATGCTCTTGATGTGTTTAGCTATTCTATTACAACTAAACTGTTAGAAAGAATATGAAAGGACTCCAAACAAGTGGAGCCAATAACATTAAACGGAAGCTTTAACAAAAAAAAACCACTCATCTAATTAATAAGCTATATTTAGAACAAAACTGTGAACTAAAAACCAACTAATTTTAACGATGCTAAAAGTTGCCAATAAATAAATACTGTTAACAATTACTAAAACAACATAAAGTTTATGATTTGATGTGAGGCTAGCAAGCCTTATAAAAGAACTCAAAAACGATGTGAACGATATGTACAAATAATAACTGATTGCTGTTTATATAGTTCGTATACCAAATTAATAGTTTAGGGTATACAACAAATTTAAAATTATTACCAATGTTTTGTAAATTTAAATTGTAAGTAACAAAATTTTAAATTGAAATGGCTAAAAAAGAGCAGGAAGTGGAGCCGCCACCTCGACCACGAAAGGATAAAAGAATATCTCGCGATGCGAATCGCGGCAAATGGAAATCAAAAGCTGAATTCATACTCACGTTAATTGGCTATGCGATTGGCATTGGCAATGTCTGGCGTTTTCCCTATCTCTGTTACCGCAGCGGGGGAGGTAAGTTTAGCTCGCACTCATTTCAGCGCAATTCACTCAAACAATTTCTGCTCTGTTGAGTCTGTTAATAGCGCATGCCCCTAAGAGTGCAGTGTCTATTTTAAGCTACTCGCAACCATTTAATTATGATAGCTTTCGAGTGAAAGCTGCCGCATTTATGTGACGTTTTTGTGGGCACCTTGGCAATGGACTGGCGAATGCCTTCGATAGCTCAGTTGGTAGAGCGATGGACTGTAGAGTTTTTTGGTGTTGCGAGCACTTGCAGGTTCTAGGCCAGCAAAACCCGGCCTAGATACAACCTGCTCTTGTACCATCAGTTTATTGAATCGCGATATGTTGAAATCCATAGGTCGCTGGTTCAAATCCGGCTCGAAGGATTATTTCTTTTTGTTTTTTTTTTTTCTTACTTTCTCGAGCAATATACTTTTGTGTCAGGTGCATTTTTGGTGCCATATCTGCTAATGGTATTACTTGCCGGCATACCCTTGTTCTATATGGAGGTGCTAATTGGTCAATTTTCGGGAACGGGGTGCACTGGAATGTTCCGTTTGGTGCCCATATTGAAGGGTACCGGCATTTGTATGGTCATTGTGAATTTGTATTGCGTTTGCTACTACTCCGTCATCCTATCGTATCCCATACGCATGATGTATTATTGTTTCCGAGAGGCGGTACCCTGGGTGGGCTGTGATCATCCATGGAATTCACCAAATTGCTCAAAAATTGATGATGTAAGCGGCAATACCTTACTAAATAGATATGTTTCCTTATAGAGTTTCTTTTCTTAAGTTGCACAGTGAAGATGGCCGCGCTGTTACATCGGCCGATGAGTTTTTTCAGTAAGATAATCAGGAAAAACCGAAGAAAAAATATGAACTTATTGGTTTTTCACAGTTTGGAAGTTTTGCGCATCTCGGAAAACATATCCGTGCTTGGTGGCATGGTCTGGGAGCAGATGCTAAGCCTATTCATTGCTTGGGTTATCATATATTTGTGTGTGATAAGGGGTATAAAATCGGTAAGATATTCAACTGGGTGAAAAGGTTTTTTGTACATTTAACTAACCTTGAACCTCTTTCGCCATTTCACAGGTGGGCAAGGTAGCATATTTTACGGCAACATTTCCGTACGTACTGCTAACGGTACTCTTTGTGCGTGGAGTTACCCTGCCTGGTGCTGCAACCGGCATCACCTTTTTCGTGTCTCCCGAATGGCATCGTCTGCTCGATTTGAAAGTGTGGGCCGATGCCGCCATACAGATGTTCTTTGGCTTAGGTCCCGGCTGGGGTGGTCTTATCAATATGGCTAGTTTTAATAAATTTCGCAACAATGCTTTATTCGACTCCATTTTGGTTGTGTCGGTCAATGTGTTTACCAGCATCTATGCAGGTTTTGTCGTCTTCTCCGTACTGGGCTTTCTGTCATGTAAGTAAGAGTAACAAAATACTTAATACATTAATTTAACTTATTTTGTTTTCATTGTAGATAAGTCGGGCATACCCGTTGCCACAGTTGCTACATCTGGGCCGGGCTTGGCATTTGTTACCTATCCGGAAGCAATTGCAATGTTGCCAATACCACAGCTATGGGCAAGTTTGTTCTTTTTTATGCTCTTCCTGCTGGGCATTGACAGTGTGGTAAATATGTAAAGGGGGGTTTTTCTATGTTAGTCTACTATCTCTCTTCGAATTTTTACAGTTTGTGCAACTGGAGGCAATAACCGGATCAATACTGGACGAGTTTGCCTTTTTTCGCAATCACAAAATTAAGATGACAACTGCATTATGCACACTCTTTTTCCTAATGTCGACCATAATGTGCACACGGGTAAGTAATACAAATTTTATATCAATAAACATATAGTATTATCCCTATATTCACCCTAGGCTGGCATGTATATATTGCAATTATTTGATTGGTATTCCTCGGCCATAGCGATTATTGTGATATGTTTGGTGGAGATCATTATGGTATCATATATCTATGGTATAAATAATTTTATGACAGATGTTGAGTTTATGTTGAGAAAGCGGCCAAATCTATTTTGGAAAATATCCTGGAAATATATATGTCCATTGGTTCTAATTGTAAGCTCTAGCAAAAAAAAACTCTCAAATTCAATATTCAAATTTTTTTTTTTTTTAGTTTATTCTATTAACGAGTATTGCGTTTATACGTACCATCACCTACAATGACGTAGCATATCCACTCTGGGCTATTGCCATTGGTTGGTGCAGTTTCGTATCGTCGGTAATGTTTATACCGTTCTATGTGTTTTATATAATGATCCGTAAACGAGATACATTGTGTGAGAGTCTGAAGAAACGTTTAAAGCCCTTGGATTGGACACCAGCTGATCCAGAGGATCGAGCCGAGTATATTCTTTTCAGAAAACAGCGTTCAATGCCAGCATTTATGTCCGACACGGAATACGAACCAGATAAATAAAAGACTGATAAGCACATTTCTAGCAACAACAACACTTATATCAAATGTCTTTTATTATATGAAATTGGATAGAAAAAAATAACAAATATATATAATATATGTATACGTTTCAAATATTAGTTAACATCCTCAGTGACTTCGTAGAGCTGATGTGTTATATCCGCATTGCCCACGACTTCCTCATATTTTTGGCGATCCTCCATTTCGTTGGGATACCAATCGTTTGGACGACAGGCACGTCTAAAACGATTACAAAATCCTCCCGTATTCTGGCACATTATAAACACACCATAGCCCGGAATAAACAATAATGGCAGGAACACCAAAACCAAACTCATATAAAGCATTATGGATGAGCCAAATGCATGCTCCACCGTTGAAATAAACAAGCCCATTAACTGAAAAATAATAATAAACATATTTTAACTAAATATAAATTACATATTTGTGTCATATACGAACCAGCGAATAGATCAGAAATAGTGGCGCTATGTAGCGCAATACGAAAACCTTCCAGGAAGCAAAGGGCTCGCCGAGCATAAATTCAATATCACGTTGGAAACGTTCTCTCCCATAGACCCAAAGTACCGCTAGCAACAGTAATAAATGCAATATACTATGCGTGATTATGGTGTCCAGGGATAAGGCCGAGAAATAAACAATGCCGTGCTTTCGAAAAAAATTTAAATAAATCAGATTATTCAATAATGGAATAGAATATTGGAAAATAAAGTTAAGTACGTAAAGAAACATTGAAATGTTAAAAGTATAATGGAAAACACAAAAGAAATATACAATAAATGATTAGTTTTAGGGAACATAATTAAAATGTATATAACAAATATACCAAGATATGATAACATAACAAAAATCGACTTACATTTGTGCAAAATAGTAATGATAATACAGATAAAGTGCCCAAAACGCCGTAGGTAACTTCTTGTTTATAAAGTCGCAAGAATTCAAACTCATCAAAAAGACTTGTAAACATTGTAAAAAGTTGTGTAACCTAAACAAAAAATTAAAATCAAAATTATTATAATAACGAAATCGTTCAGTTATTAGAAAATAACTAACCATAACAAGTATTGAAGCCATCAGCAACATGGTATAGTATATAATGGTCCACATATTAGGCCACTCTAATGTTGATAAAGCGCTGGCACTTGATAAGTACAATATCCAATGCGTATCCACAAAAGAATCGAAATCTTTTGGTGTCAAGCCTTCAAAATAATTACATTTGAATGAATGTTAATACTTTTATATTGTTTAAAATTCCATTTCCATACTTTCAAAGTAATGATCCAGCATAAAAGTAACCATGCCAAACAATATATAGACAAGTGTCTGGCCAAAGGCAATTATCCAGGTGTATTTCATGAGGTTCGTATTGAAATTGTTGAAACTGGACAGGGTCATAACAGTGCCCCAGCCAGAGCCAAAAGACTGCAGCACAATAATGGTCATGGTGAAGCCACCATCTAGCATCGAATCCATGCGGGGTGTCACATAGTGTGTGAGTCCATCCCAGGCACCAGGCAGAAAAATAAATCTCGCAAGGCACACCAGCAATAATACCAATGTGCCAGCAACCATATACCGTACCAGTTTACCAAACTCGAAGTGGGAGAGTTAAGAATTTAATATTATTTTATTTTTTGCTACAAAAACGATTTAGGTCTTACCTGTGCTGTTTCCGAGAACTTGTAGAATATGCCAGCCATTAAAGCCCAAATGACAATGGAGAAACCCGCAATGTGCCAAGATAACTCATAATCCATATCTTCATAGGGAAACTCAGTCAATGTCTCAAAGTGCTGTCTACAATTTAATAATTTAAATCATTTGATGCAAAGCTGAACTATATTTAAATACAAACTTAAAGAAAATAACAGATGGTACTTGCACAACCGTCATTTCAAAGATTTCCGTTTCATTGGTGCTGTTTAAAAGTGTACTGACTTCGGTTTTCGTCAAATTACAGATCTATAAAATAGACAAAAGTTATCAAGCTGTGTTTTACCCTACTTTAATTGGTACTAACTGTTGTTTGATTTGACCAAGAAGAAAATCCTTCGCAGCTCCAAGGCAGTGTTGGACGTAGCGAATGCATTATGAATACAAGTGGAACGATTGCAAAAATGCTATAATAAAGCATGCTTGCAAGGCTCAAAACAAGGCTCACATAGCCCATGCCTAGTGGAAATTAATACTAGTTTAAAAGTTTATTCACATATTTAAGTGCCAGCTTAGAGTTTACCTTTAAAAAACGGTGATAGTCGAAAAGCTGATATAAAACCGCTGCTCGAAAATTGACCCATAAACGAATGAATGACCAATATCGGCACCAGATATATAGCCATATAGATATAGTAAGGTAACATGCCAAATACTACAAATATATTGAAAATTTTTAATAAGAACAAACATATGCTATCAAATATTAATTGAATTGCTTTTTATCATTTAGTAATATAGTTTTAAAGGCCAAAAGAAACGCCCCTTAAATTTTTAATGACTTTATCTATACAATGATTTTGAGTTTGTAGAGAAAATATCTAGAATTATCAGTAAAATAGTTTTTAATCTTATAAATTCAAAATAATAAAAGTTAAAATAGTATTTTTAAAGGATTTTGTCCTCGGCATCCAGACATTATCTGCCATCGGCATTCAAAACATTCACAAAAACTACCCTCGCATTTTTATTTCGAATACATTGATCTCATCTGTCGAATACTAGGTAGATTTTGATAAGCTTATCAGTTGGCTAGAAATCTAAAGTGAGTTTTTTTGCATTACACAAACAAACACTGTGTCGAACTTACATCCCATATCGAAATAGAACCAATACGAGACAACAAATATATCCAATTTGAGTGCCAAACCAAAACAGGCGTATATATAGTCCGTTGGCTTTTCCCATTTGCCACGCTGCAGATCGGGTTTGAATGGTCTGCGGCCACTCTCATATGAGCTTTCATATACCATTGCAATTTATTTATATACACTCAGTATAAATTTATATATTCGAATTATATGCAATTTTCACTTTATAAAATCAAATATATTCAATAATTAATCAAAGTCAAACAAACAAAATATTATTTGTAAAGCAAAACAAAATGCGATTAAACAAAAAAAAGCCTTGCATGTGCAGCTCAAAATTTAATTATTTTTGTGTGTGTTGTTGCTGTTTTGGCTTTTTCGCGCGCGCGCCCGTTTACATTTAAATTGACGTTCTAATTAGAAGAAACGATGCCGGCAGACTGAATGTGAGGTTTGCGAGAGAGCATCATCTATATAGTGCCCATCCATGGAATATATGGGACAGATACTTTTTTTCATTATCAACTCAGCGGCCGCTGCTGTCTCAATGTACAAAAACAAAAACAAAAATCAAACAGATTGCCAAGTTGCTCAGCAGCTGCTCAGCGCACACGAAATGTTTACATTGAGAGAAATGAGGTTTGGGCAAAATATGAGATTTGTGTTCGAAAACGCATCGCTTGAAACCGCAACAGCGTGCATGACATTGACAATGATTAGAATAAATAAATGCAAATATATCAACAAATGCGAATAGTATTTTAATTTTGATCAGTTTGATTTTCAATTAAGACCAAGTCGAGTCCTAAAAGCATATATTCTCAGAAGTAAATAATGACTTTTTCCAGCAAATCTTTGCTTATCAACTGTGCTAACACTAATCGAACCAATCACAGAGCTGAAAAGTATTACAAACATATTTTTCTTAATGAAACATATTTAAAGTTTTTCTTCAAATGAATACGTATAGAAAAAATACTTGTTGGAATTAAAAAAATCAATTTACATATGTTTTGTAAAAAGAATAATAACCTAAATAAATAAATAATTTTTTCCAATTTTTTGTTTGTAAAAGAGTTTTGCAGTGTAAACGGCTAACTTGTCCATTATTATTTTTCTTTTGGAGCATGGATCGTGGGTTTTTTATTGCTTATCTGCAAACGAAAATCGGACATAGCATTTACAGTCAAACTATATTTTATAAAAATATTAAAAATGAGTCATAAGAATAGAGCCAAAAAGTATGCAAACAACTAATTTAAATGACGTTTAATTTAAATGTTGTTTGTTTTTATAAAATGTTTATTCGTATAATAATAATTATATATGCAACTACAAATATCACCAGTTTATTGTTAACTATAACTAGATTTGCAAAATATCAGTACATTTAATTTAAAAAACACTCGCGTTGACATATAAATATTATTATATTTATTTTATATTATTTTTTTGTCGTTTGTTTCAGCATTTATGTTTTTTTTTTTTTAAGTTCAGTTCGACCAGAGTTTAAGGTCATTTTGCTTAAGTACTCAGTGGACAATAACAATTAGACGCAAATTTGAGTAAATTTCTATTCGTTAAATGTTTTAGGCACTAGAAGTTTGCAGTGTATAAGTCGTAGTAACTATTCAGGCAGCATTGCCATTGTCAATGACAAGCATTTCGGATGTTCCCATTATTTCCTCGTAGAAGCGACGATTATCCGCACTTACTGGATGCCAATCGTGCGGAGCAAAACATTGTTTCCATCTTTGACTGCACGTGCCGGTCGTTTGTGTTAACTTTAAGCACATATAGCTCAAGGCTAGCAGATACATTAAACTCTGACTGATCCATATGAGAATATCCTCAGCACCATTTACAGTTAGCATATATCTTATTTCCCACTAAAACGAAGTCACCTTTAGTTAGTTGTTAGAGAATTTCTTAGCTGACTTACCAACGAAAGTGCTATAAAGAACGGTACGACAAAGCGTATGCATAATATCTTAGAACTCGAGATCGTTTTGCCCAACATAAATTGCAAGTCACATTGAAAACGCACACGTCCATAGATCCAGGTAGCCATAGCCACCAACAGGCCAGAGATTATAATCTGTGTAAATAGAGCCATGTAGGATAAGGCACTAACGTGACTAAAGCCCATCTGGAAGGGATTCAAAAAAGCATAAATATATATAGATAGAGATAAATAATATCATGTGAGGTATACCTGAGTGCAAAAGTAGACGGATGTAGCCATTAGACAGAGCACTAAAAGTATGGTTATTGGTCTCTTTCTAGGACGCAGCTGCTCGAACTCATCGAACAGCGCTGTTAACACTGACATCATTTGAATGACCTTAAAAGAACAAATATATAATATTAAAAATTATTGGTATAAAAGATATGGTAAGATTGTAAAAACATTACCAGCGCACACATTTCAGCCATGAAAAGTACAGCAAAAAATAGAAATGACCAAAGTCTGGGCAGTGTTGTAAAACTGCCAAAGAGATTGGCATAGGCTAGATAAATGAACTGCATCGTATGCTTCTTTTCCACGTGCCACATAGCAACATGTACTAAAATAAAGGAAACAAATAATTGATTAACAACAAACGAAAAAAGATTTTTATGGTCAAAAGCCTACACTCAAAATGATCATTAGCCACATGACCACAAATCATGGCCATCACTGTGATTAGAACATGGGTGAGACAAACCCAAATGCTCAAACGTTCAGCATCGCTGCGAAAGCTGTTATAGCTGCCCAATGTAATGATGCTGCCCCAGCCAGGACCCAGTATCATGCCAGCCTGCAGTATGGCTGTGCCCAACGCTGATTGTATGGCCAGCCAGCTATCCTCGATCGTCGGACTCAGATAGTCAAGCAAGCCCTGCCAATCCAATTGCTCGTGCATCACCAGATATACGAAAACAGCTACAAAAAAGCCAAACATCAGAACACAAGCACAGCGCAAAGTCTTGCCAATCTGTAAACGAAAATTGTTAGTTAATTCTCAGATACATATAGTAACTATTGACTTCTTACCAGCGAAACTTTGCTTAGAAGCAGTGCCAATATAACAGCCCAGATGCCAATAATCGCCATAAGCAAAGACCACGATAACGTCCAAGCACCAGCATCTTGTTTAATCGAACCAATTACAGACCTATTAAAATAATGATTAATATTTTGATTTTATGAAATATATTGTAAGCTTACTCAAAAAACTCCACTGTGGAATGTGGTTTGTGATCGGGCGCCTGTAAAAATATAAGAAATATGTTATATATATAAACAAAGCAAATGAAAAAACTTACCTCTTCATCGTATTGATTATGTGTGGAACACTCGGGTGTATTCCATGTATTATTGCAGCTCATCCAAGGCATTACTTCGTGCAGGGAATTGACGGCATAGATGAGTGGCACTGCAGCATTAATGCTATAGTAAGTCAAAGTGCCCAAGTTCAACAGCAAAATTGAATAGCCTATGCCTAAATAAATAACATAAAACAGTTCAAGTCAATATAGTATAATAATTTTAAATACACACTCTTTACATACCTTTAAACATGGGCGATACGCGAAACGCTGATATGGCACCCGATGAGGAAAACTGTCCCAGAAATGTTTGTATCAAAAATATGGGCAGTGAATAGAAACAAACAGACAGCAGATAAGCGCTTAAATAGTACTCTGAAATAGAAATAAAAGCAATTTGCAAATATCTTAAATATTGACTTGATCAAAAATAAAATGGAAACCTATATTTTGGTATCGATTACAGGAAATCCGCCTTTCTGCTTTGCACATTTTTCATGAGAATGTTGAATTTTCGAAAATTATAAGCGCACAATAAAAAGATCGAATTCCAGCAATTACACTTGAAAATATATATTTATATTAAGTTAATAAATGCGTATTAATGACTAACCGATTAACCACACACATCACAGAAATAAAGAGCAAGGTTAAGCAAGCGTTTTTTTCTTTATATTTATTACTCATACGCCATGATATACATTACTAACAAAGGAAAAACCATATACATATGTTCGAACAGCTTTTTTTGTAACAACAATCAATTGTAATCAAAACATTGTTGTCTAATTGGTATTTTCTTTGTAAAACAATCATAGTTTCTACTATTATATAAATTACAGCTCACATAACTATTGCTCATACGCCATGATGTGCAATTGTCTTTGATCTAAGCGGTTAATGAAACTGCTTATAAAATCACGAATTATCTTGGATTTGTCTTAATTAAGCAGCTGTTGAGTTTTATTTTTATTTTTAATTAAGATTTCTATAAATAATCTATATGGGTATGATTTAATTATGATTCTTAGAGTTTTTTTATAGGCTTTCAGATATATTAATCGATTCTCGATTGCCTTATTAAAAACAACTCTTTTTTTTGTATTGCCCTACAGGGTATATGCATCTTAATAATATGCGAACAATTTATAATTAAATCGCTTGCCAACTGATAACCTTTTCATATATAATTAATTGAATTTAATTGATAAGAAAATCATAGAGTAGAGGGATTGATAGACTAATTAAACTAAATATCAAAATCAGTTTTTGGTTAATCTCAAAGTCCACTTCATACTTACTCCAACCACCAAGCATAAGCGCCCAAACTGAAGCATCCGAGAAGGCCATTGTGGTGAAGGCATAGCTGGAGCTGGCAAAATAGAAATCTGCCGATTTAGACCATCTGCCGCGTAGATTGTCGGGTCGAAAAGGTCGCTCCATGGTGTCATACGAGCTAGTATTAGGTATGGCCAAACTGTGAACTTGACGTGCACGAAACGTGCGGCTGCCGCGTTGAACCGGCGAGGCAATGCCTCCATTTCCATTTCCATTCCCAATTCCCATTCCATGACCATTTTCTGAGTCGCCGATGTGCATGCAATTGTTTAGCTGCTGCTTGGCATCGCCACAGATGCCTTTCATGCTGCCTGTGTTTTTTAGTTGTTGCTGCTGCTGCTGCTGCTGCGCTCTAATCACAAACCTTGAACATCAGCGTCATTGGCTATTTTAAGTGGAGTAGGCACTTTGGGACTTTAGAAACACTCGAAAAATCACTTCAATTGTACTTGTTTCAATGGTTAAGAAAATTGTTTTTTATTTCCAAGTTGATTTCATTTCGTTTTTGTCACTAAACTTGTGTTGCTGACCCAGTTAACGGCTTTTTAGGTCATCATAAAATATATACGCTAATAACTATTTTTCGTAATATAAAAGAGCGACCTCTGTCGGTTTAGTTCTGAGTTAATGTTACTTAAAATCTTAATAAGCACTTTTGTTTAATTGAATTTGACTCGCGACGCGCTTTCAGTTCGAGAGGGGAGAGTTAAGTGTTAAGTGTTCCCCCGCTGCGATTGTTACTCGATTTACCGACGAATAGAAGGCAGAAAGAGAAAAAACACCCAAACGATTGCGATGCTCGAAAGCAAATGATGCGATTTGTGATTGCTGTTCTTTCTACTGACGCTGCTGCTGCTGCTGCTGCTGCTTCCACTAAGCAAAGCTAAATAATTTGAAAAAAAAAACGAATTTAATTAAATATAAGTATGTATAAATATACTTGAGTGAGTGTATGTGAGAGTGTGCGTATACAATGCATACAGTGAGTCAAAGTCTGGCGCAAACGTAGTGTGAATGGAACCAAATCAAAAAGATAAAAAAAAATTTAAATGAATTTAAAAATAATCAAAACTGTTATTTCAATGATTATTCAAAGCGGCAATAAAATATAAAACGCTCAATATCGTAATGCCTAAAAATGGGTTGTCATTTTAATAGATATGCGTGCACTGTGCAATGACATTGCTAGACCTTTTGTTGTTGCATTCGCTTTCAATGTTTCCTCATCAATGTATTATGTATACTTTATGTACACACTTGACTATGTAACAGTAACAGTGAACAAAGCAAAAAAGACATCTACGCAGCTTTAATGAATACAAATATGTAGTTTAACATAGCAGTTGATACTATGTACATTGACTATCTTGATCATTCTACATTGTAGTTGAATCAACAAAGAAGAATTCTATCGAAAAGCAATAGCAACAAAATGCAAATCAATTTAAAACAAAGCGAATGGCGCGTTTTTTTCTGATACATAATCTGTTGGCAAATCAAGGGGCAATGGACGACAGCGGGCAGAACGCCAGCTGATGGCGCTGCACTACTTCTCTATCGCTTTGTCACTCTCGCTCTCACTAGTGTGTGTGTTTGTGTGTATGTTTTATCAATACACTTGACATTCGTGAGTTGGGAGAGCCACGTTATGCCGTTATTGCTCTCAGCGCAAAGCTTTTCAACAAGTAAAATTATAACAATAATAAACGGGAGAGTGAGAGAACTATTTTTAATTCTGCTTGTTTGGTGGTCGTTGAGGGCTTTTGTATACAAAATGAGAGCAGAGTAACAATCAGCTGTTTTTTGTTTTGAACAGCATTGTGTAATTTAAATACTTTTAAGGTATTTCACTCAACTCATGTGTGTGCTACGATGACGTCAAATAGCTTTTTTCTATGATGAGTGCATGTTCAATGAACTTTGTTAACTGCATCACAAAATCAAATGCGCTAAACGTGTCCAATTTGTGCAAATCAATCAGTTTATTTGTGTATGTTAATAAATATGGCAAATAAAAATGTGCAAATGCTCAGACAACAAAGGCAAAAAAAAAATGTGTGCTCGTACATTTGTGTTTGTACAGTAGTCACTTGCAGATGTGGACTTACGTACATATTTGATTTTATTTAAAGTTTAAATGTGTCAATAATTTTCATTTTATTTCTGTAAATAACGCGATCTAAATATGTATGAAGAGATTACTGCATTGGATACAGCACACACACACATAAATACCAACAACATATACTTGGCGTCACCAACGTTTGCCAAGTCTCAAAATACAAAGATTATCATAATATTGGCGCCGCAAACAGTGACTATTATTATCATAAAGCCCGCACTCACTGCATGCGCTACACTCTAATCGACTATCACACTTTCGCACACAACAACCAAAACAACAACAACAAGCGCACACACTTTACTGTAATTGCATTTCGCAGGCCGGCGACAATTTGCAAAGTACGTGAACCGCCTCCGTCTCCGGTCGTCGTCGTCGTTTGTTCATCTGACGTCTGACGTGAATCTGCCAAATCGATTGACGTTACCCTCGCGACTTTCGATTGCGACAACCGTTCGGTTCGTTGCCAGCGCCTCTTTGCCGACTACTAACTGGCGGACGAGCTTGCTTGCAGGCAAAAAGCTAACATGCGAATATGCTGCACAGCCATAAAGACGCCGTTACACCATCGGTACGACGATTCCGAATGCCCGAATACCAATATATACATCGAGTCATTACACCAGCCACGAACATTGGTTGCTCTTATCTCAATCACTGTTTGCTGTTGCTTGTCACTGTTGCTGCTGTTGCGTCCGTGTTTGTTTTTTTTTAGCCATGTTTGTGATTTATACTCGTTTTTCCTTTGGCAGAGATATGCATATATTTTTTTTCTTGTGGGAATTTGCAGAGGCACATAGTTGTAAAATGTTTGTGGCATGCCACTGCGGTGGATGGGTCTATTCATTTAACTCTAAAAAAAGTTTATGCAAGTAAAACGATTTTTTTAACGCTGGTTTTTAGAAGTACACCAAAATTAACTAAGTAAAGTGTTAGTTAAGCATAACTTAGAAGAAACTGCTTCAGGCATTTAATTTTAGTCCCGACTGTAACTGCCAATCATTGCACTAGCGAGATTGTGTGGCAAAAAGCCTGTAGGAAATTTTCTAACCATTTTCAGACATTCACCCAATATGGTAAGAAGCAGTTTTTGACTCAGCTGACGATCGTGTACTATTTATTGTGTGTGCTTAAAACACGATTGACTCTTGGCCGCAAGGCAATACTGACTAACAATAAATCACTTTTCCACTGGCGCATTTTCAATCTGGGGGAGCTGCACTATTCTCTTCTTACAGCTCTTGTTTCCCCCATCCAAACTGAAACAAATATGAAACTTTGTACTCCGATATTTGAATGCGGCTCTACTTTCAGTCAGTCACAATAGCGTCGAGTGTTTACATTCAATATGTAGACATTATGTCTTTGGAGGGGGGAGGGAGAGTTGCTTTGTAAAGGAGGGGTAGGGTGTGATTCAATTGCAATGCCCCTTTCACGAACTTGGCACTCAACTTGGCTTTAATTGCGGGTTTTTCATACATTTCGTTAGTGTGATTGAAAATATTGCTGAAAGATTTGATCAATAAATCTGGCGCTTTTATAAAGTACAGATTGATATATCTCTTTGCGTTCTTCTTCACTATTTTTCGAAGTTTATCAAATCTCTGATAGAAATATAATACTAGAATTCTAAACTCTTTTCGAAAAGCGAAGTATGTATGTATATCAACAATCTGAAGTACTTTAAAGTTCCCCCCTTCACGTTATCAAATTAAATATAATTACTTAATTAAGATCAAATATGTCACAAGTTCAAACCAAATACTAACATTAATATGTGTAATTAAAAGTCAATACATTAACCTAAGAGCTGCTGACTAACTTAATTGAATGACTTAACAGATTGCTCTAATCAAAGAAGATAATAAATACAACAAATTTAGCTCTAATTCAGTTTAGTTAATAATCGTTTTCAATACAAACCTTGAACCTAAAGTGCAATATAAACAAAAACCAACACAAGCTTTTAACTTTTTTACATAGATTTATTGTCTAGAAAGAAAGTTGTTTTCACAGTTGATGTTACGAAAATGTCTTTTGTATAAATAATGACGTTTTACGAAAAAGAATAATTTTGATAGTCATTAACAACATTTTTTCATTGGAATTATAGACAGTATCATGGCGGATGCAAAGAGAGAGAGAGGGGAATTTTAGATCCTTAAAGAGTTCCGGGTGCGGGTGCAGCATTGATTGAAGCCACCGACTGAACATGTCCAGCGAGGGGAGCAGTGTGGACAGCGCCACGTGTCTGAGCGGTATAGACACCCTCATGGGCAACTGGTGCCACAACAACAGCGGGAGCATGTGCAACATGAGCATGTGCAGCATGGGTGGCAATCAATGCGGGACCATGAGCGGCAACAAGATGTCCATGTGGCCATTCACCAACGGACACTGCAGCGGGCCAGTGAGCAGCCGCTGGTGCAGCCCAATGGGCAGCATGTACACCCCAGGGTGCAACAACTGGACCACCGACAGCTGTATACGACAAACCATGACCAGCCACCTCAGAGACCCACGGAATCACCGAGGACTGCACGCCCATGGCAAGAGCCAGAGTAACGACGACGGCAATAGTGAACTGAAGAAAAGATAGCGAAGTTAAGTTTGGATCCTTAGGGTTAGATCCTCTTTGGCATTGACTTACTTTCATTTTGCTTGGTTTGGTTTTGGTTTTTGTTTTGGTTTGTAGCGCTCTTGTTGAACTCTTGTTCTGAACTGATCTATTAACGGTTCGGTGGCCAGTTTTATAGCAAAAGCCAGTTCCCAACAATGGTCAGCAAAAGTTCAGCCAAGTGAGAGTTCTGAGTTCAAGTTGACACAATATGCATATCTTAAAATGCACTCGAAAAAAAACAGTAGAACAAAAGAAATTTTTCGTAGTGGCAACATTTTTTTAAAAAAAATTTTAATTTTAAAAAATTTTAATTCGCGAATATTTTTATTTGAAGATTAACTTTATTCATTGTATATTAACACAACACTTTTCTTCTCCAAGTGTACCTTGGACAGTGTACATTATGCACATTGACATATATGTTGATATATCTTTTGCATACATGTGATTACAGCTATTCGACATGACTGGGAACACATGCAGGCGTTACACGAACAACAAAACACTCAACACTCGATATACTATGTATGTAACTAAGTACGATATACTAGTACATATGTAGTCCGCAAGCGGTTTGCTCAATCGATCGATCTTAGACATGTTTTCAGAAATGCATATCTCTGACCCAACCCACTTTTTTTTAAATACGGTTTAGTTTTAGTTCCGGTTAGTGTATTTTCACTGCGTCATCGTACGATTTAATTACTTAATTGTTATTGTATTTGATTAGCATAAAAAATGTGACTTTCGCTTTTCAATCTAAACCGATTATGGCACGATTCATATCCTGATAAAACCCAAGGCAATACGCCCTTAAAACTACACAAGCCATAAGTCATAAGATAAGAAGTTTAATTTTTATGAGAAATTGAATAGGAATTGAATTGCAAGTTAAGTAAAATGATCTTTTATAAAATTTTGATTAGAATTTATATGTTAATCTTCTGCTTGATAATAATAATATAAAATTTGGTTATAAAGTCAATATTTAAATGTCGATTTCAAGTGCTCGAAGGCTTTTTATTATTCCTCTAAACTAATCCAAACGATATTGCCTAACTTCTTAATTACTTTTCAATAAAACTCGTTAAGCTGTCGAATTGTTCAAAAAAGGAATTAATGTCGATTACCATTTAATATTTCAGACTTTTTACAATGCTGCATTTCTAATGCAGCGAATTCGAATAAAATTAAAGAAACTCTTTAATTACTTCCTTGAATGTTTTTTTTTTACTATTATTATGCCGCCCCAGATTTGCCAAATGGAGTGCCATTTAATGATTTTTACATAACACTTACAGCACTCCCCAAGCGCATGGGGTTTGCTTTTATTGTGGGCGTTAGAGACAGGCTTAAAGATTTGCAGCCGGGTTCCAATTTGATCCACCCACACCTAACTAAGTGAAACAATTAAAATCCAGCACAAAGACACCCGCAAAAAGATAAAACTAAAAGAAAACAACAACTACAAACAACAGACAACAATTCAATTATGCAAATGCAAATACAATTGGCTAAAAACTGAACTGAAAACCTTGCGAATTGCAGCCGCATTGCGAACCAGTTTTCTAATAAAACAAAAAAAAACCAAACAAACCAGTCAGGTGTCAATGTGCACCAAAAATGCATTTTAAGCCAACGCCAACGCCAAAAAGAGTTTAACATTGAGATTCAAGTTGAATTCTTTTGGCCGATGAAAATCTGTAATTAGCTATATATATATAGAAGACAACTTATAGACACATGTATCGATTATATAGAAGTTCGATTGGGGCTTGTCACTGCTCAGTTTATTGTTGTTGTTTGTCTGTAATTGGCTTTGAGCGTTTGCATAATTAAGCATACGCCCTGTGATTGCAAACGCCTTTCGGCCAATTAAATGCATAGCTCAAATGTACATTGGCCTGATCAGTTGACCATAAAATATATGTTTAAAGAGAAAAACATGTCCAAACATATCATCATATTAACAGCTGCACTTGATTTTAATCACATTTGATCTAAACATTCTTTTTGCCATGAAATCAATTAGATAACTCTGTAATCTGTTTTCAAGGTTAAAGCTACCGATTCAGCTGCATGGCTGTCATACTGTTTATTAAATTGATTATACAGTTTGGATTTATGCTATAGTTATTTATAATGACTACTTAGTTCACTCAACTACATCAGCTTTCAATTGTGCTTAGTTAGTTATGTTAAATATTTTATAGCCTAGGGCAAATCTTATTGATTTGTTTGATTTTTAAAGCAGCTACTTAAAACAGCAGATAAATATTTTCAACACTTAATAAGTTATGTTTAGTTCTTGTTATAAACTAATGTATTTTAATAGCTTGAGACGTTTTTTTACAATTTGCTTCAGTGAAGAAATACACAAATAAGTAGAACACATATTTCTTGAAAGAATTTTTTTATTACTTCAGTTTTACTTTTAATATATTATACAGTGTCTAGTTGATTTATGATTTGAGAAAATTTTTGTTTTAGGTATCCTAAAGCTTTTAAGTATTTTCTATATGTTCTTGGCCAGGTTTCAATGAAAACCCAACTGAAATCAAAGTAAGATCTATCAGAATTCCTTGAAAAAAAAGCAATTGAAGCACAATTTTTGGTACATAGTTTGACCGGCTCTCAAGGATTGTCACACATAGACCAATTTGGTACATAAAAATAAATACTTCACCTTTTTTTTAACATAATTTTTCTTTCTTAAAAACTTTTTTGGTGCATAGTTTGATCGGCTCTCAAGGATTGTCTTGCATAGACCACTTTGGTACATAAAATATCTTATTTAAATACTTCACCATTTTTTTTCTTTTTGGTTTTAACATAATTTCTCTTCATTAAAACCGTTTTTTTAAATAAAACCACAAAAAATATTCGCATAAATAAAAACGCTGCATGAATTTATTTAAAATCGTTTTTTCGTCAATCTTACAATTGTTGCAAATTACTAACAGTAAGTTTATATTGTATGTATTTATGTATGTATGTGTAGTATATATACACAGAATATGTACAAGGAAGGAGAAGGAGAGAATGGAAATAAAGGAAGATCTTTATAGATAGATGGAAAAACAGAAAGTATATTGTTGCAAAGTAGACAGAATAGAATAGAATAGAATAGAATAGGAAAGGAAGCTTGATTGGATATGGAAAGTTCTCAAGTAATAAGAAATTAACATTGCTGTTATTTGTTGGTTGTAGTTGTTGTAATTGTTGTTGTTGTTGTTGTTTATGTTGTTGTTGGACTTAATTGCTGAACACAGAACCAACTCAAAAGTTTGGAGTAAGTGTATTGTTGTTGTTGTTGTTTGAGAATCAACGAGAGAAGATTCATCAGGTTCGTAAACGGGACTAAGAGCGGTGTGCTTAAAGAATAGTGAATGGTTGTTGTTGTTGTTGTTGTTGTTGTGGGTGGTGGTAGAGTATCCGAGTAGAGTCGTCGTTGAAAGAAGTAGACAGAAGTAGATGAAGATTAGACAACAATTGGGTATTGCGGCCAGTTGCACAGTTGTTCCTTGAACATCATCATCATGATCATTATCTGCATCCTGCCGGCTTCACTTCCATTTTGGTATTGTGACATTTTGGGCAGAATGAGAGATTTACAAGGTACCAGGTGCGGGAGCCACATTCACGGAGGTGGCAGAGTTGATGTGTCCGGCGAGAGGAGCGGTGTGGATGGCACCACGAGTCTTGGCAACATATACACCCTCATGACCATGACCATGAGCAGCAGCGGCATGGGGACCCTGGGCGAGAGCAATGCCGGGAACACCACCGTGCCAGCCGGGAGCACTGCCGCCCCATGGACCGGCGCTGTGATGGACAGCAACGGCGGCAGGTCCACCCCAGCCATGACCCCAGGCACCGTTCCAGCCACCGTTCCAGCCACCGTTCCATGCACCATTCCATGCACCGTTCCAGGCACCACCCCATGGACCACCCCATGCACCATGACCGTCATGGGCAACGGCGTTCACATAGCTGACACCGGGGGCAATTGCTCCCCATGACGCCTGGGCACCGGCAATGGCGCACACAAACATGACTACGGCAATGGCGAACTGAAAACAAATAGTGTTGGAGAAGTTTGGCGTTAGATTAGTTAGTGTTGGTTAAGACCAACAAGTGCTTACCTTCATGTTGATTGTTGTTGAGGGTTGAGTTAAAGAAGTTGAAGGAGTAGAAAAGGAGAGACTTGTTGAATGCTCAGCGAACGAGTTGATTCTGATTTCGACTACCAAATTGTGGCAACTTTTATACTAAAAAACCAAACCTATGCGCCCCACAGCAAAACCTGCCCCACACACAAACAGCAAAAATAACAACAATTGCACTCATAGAAAAAAAAAAAATTATATACATACATATCAAATTCGTATATAAAAAAAAAATACACACAAAAACTAGACGACGCCCAGTGTTCTGCTAGCTTCGCTGCTGGCTGCACCGCTGCAGAATTGGAGCAGATCTCTTTAGAGTCTACTAGGTAGCCTTTCACTGCCCAACTGCGCAGTCTCAACGCGTCAAAGCGACGTTGACGTCGTCAAATCGTCCGGCTGAGATCTCTCGCTAAAGGTGCCAGCTGTTGGCGTCTCTCTCTCCCTCTCTTTCGCTCTCTATCTATATTTCGAGAGCAAAGTGCGGGCGGCTTTGTATTGTTGCGCAAATTGCAATAAGCAAAGAATTTAAGAGCCAAAGGAAACACACAAACACACACACACTCACAAACATGCCCACTGCATAACTATCGACAAAAGCAATCGAAAACACGAAAATTGCAACAACACCAGAAAACTAAATTATATATTGATAAAGCCAGGCGCGCACTGCACCACAAACACATTCAAAAGCCATAAGCAACAAAGACCTGCGGCATTGGGCAAAACTTCACCTCACCCTCTCTCCCTTCTCCAACACAATCATTTTTTTTTTACTTGCAACGTACTGCGGCGCAGTTAAAATGGTTGTAATTGTGATTGTCAGAATATTTTTAATTATGTATCACTTTAAGGCATACAATGAAAAACAAATAGTTAGTCGCGTGCCTGCACTCAAAAAAAAATACCCAAGCTTTGTTATGTTGCCTAATTGCAATTGTGACGTCACAATGAAGAATCGTTATCGATATGTGATAGTCGCTCGTTCCAATTTGATGTCCCATCCCCTTTCGTTTCCTTCGAGTTTTAAGTAAAAAGTTATTTTTTCAGTGTACTCAATCAAACAATTGCAATTGCAACAAGCACTTTGCATTTGGGCTCCAAAGTAGGAAGGTATGTATGTGGTTGGAGACAACGCCCAAAATAAAAATAATCAAAGAACTGTCAGCAGCCGCATTGGCAAACAATATAAATGCAAAATAGCAAATCGAATTGTTGGACTACTTTTCCATATTTGGACACTTGGACCAACTTCAACTTGAAAGTGACACAAGATGCAAATCACAAAACTCCACTTATTAACGAGCCGGGAGGGTCAACGAGTCAAAGACCATTTTAAAGTGCATGTAGTATAAAACGAGTCGAACGATTTTAGCGGCAGCTGCTGCAAATGGTTTTGACCAGCATTTATCACATTCAATATGATAATCTGCAGAGCATTAAAGTGCTGTTTTGGTATGCCACAAACTTGTGCTATTATACAGGGAACTTAAATATTCATCATGCTCGTAAATGAAAATGCATTTATTGCGAAAGTTGAAACTGTAACGAATGGCTTGGCAATAAAATCAATCAATTATATTTATTTTTATTTCTGCAAATTTTTTTCTTTGGTTAGGTATGATGAAATATTCTGGGCGTTGTTAATCTGATAACTATTCGATCATCTTATCCATTGTTTTCTAGCCCCAATTGTCTTGCTTTTTTTTTTTGTAAACGGTGGGTGGAGATTTTGTGCCTAATAACTACTATGCTGTCTGCATTGTAATGATTGGTCAGTTATCGCCACAAAATCGACCAATTGGCCCCCAACTTTTGCACGAAACTTGTAAGCCGAGCGAACACAGCATGTACAATTATGCAAATTTTCAATACATTTTTTTCGGTTGTTTTATTCTTACGAGTCGAAGTATGCATTAAAACAAGTTTTTTTCTAAATTTTATAAAGCATTTGGATTATGTAGTTTAATAAAGTTTTTTTTGTCTTTTGTCGGTTGTTATAGAACTATACTATCGATATATACTTAATGTTTCATTTCAAACATTTCAAGTTGCCGTTGCTTTTTTAGTTTAACAGCCCTGTTCTAACAACAAACAGTCTGAAATTACTAACAAACGTGTCGTACACTAATTTGTAGCTTTTCAAAGTTCTCAGGGATTTTTACTCGTAACACGATGGCAAATCTTGTAACAAAGGCCAAAACGCTGGTTAACAGTAAGTTAATAGTCAATTAACTTTTATTCACTTAACATGTTATTGCTTTTGTTTAGAATTACAGGCTCAAGCGCGTCCCGCTTTCGATGAGTTTATGAGGTATGCCAAGGTTGAGTTGGCGCCACCAACTCCAGCTGATTTCATGCATTTGCGCAAAACCGCCGAGGCGGCTGCCAAATCGGCCAAGAAAGATGCTAAGAAGGCAAAGGGACGTCTTGGCCAGGTAACCGTGTCTGAGGCTTGGCTCAATACACTGGTGACCGTCGAAGTTATCACCTGGTTCTTTATGGGTGAAGTTATTGGTCGTCGTCACTTTGTCGGCTACAAAGTCTAGAAACCTAGAAAGATGATGTCTTACATACAATAAATAAAGCAGCAGCAGCACCATTAACATATACTATATTCATGGATTTCAAAACGCCCATTTATTATTAAGAGCCGCGCCTTTTTCAAATTCCATCGCATTTTGCATTTGGTACAAAACATGAGCATATACATTTTAGTTCATAATGCATAGTAATTCGAGCTCAGCTGCGCACTGGCATTGATCTTGGACACTGGATCTGTTTGCTCTCTCAGCTTGGGCAGCTGGTCAAATGCAACATGACATGCACCACCACCGGGTAGGTGTCGCAAGTGAGGCGAGGCGTCCGTGGTTCGACCGTGTTCGTTTTGTTGTGGGCGGTCAACTGGCATAAATCAGCTTGACACCAGTCTGCACAATTGCATAATTCAAAACAATGCACATGTCGCACTACAAAAAAAAAAAAAACTAAACACAACACAAAACATACATTTACCGTTTGACCCAATTTTTATGGCATTATAATGCTATACCAATCGCCTCGAGAGGGAAATTATGGCCAAGGGAATTTTTAGCCACTATTCGCCATAAACTATAAAAATGCCAAAGACGCAAATAAAGCAATATATATTCTGAATTTCATCTTATTAGTTGCATAAACTAACTTAGACGCTTGCATAAATATTTATAATGTTTGTAAACAGTAATTTGTTTACAGAAAAGCAAATATTTTTAGTTATTTTGAAAGAAGAATCTTGGGAATTATAAAATTATATAGACTGATTGAGTTAAATCGGGTATTAAAGACCGATTGCCCCGTGCTCATTTACCTTTTTCGTGTCACAACTTGTGTTCAATTCTATTTTAAAAATAAAATAAAAAAAACTCCAAAAAAACTCAGGCCACCTAACAAGTGAAACTTTGACGCAATCTACAGGCTCGATTGCATCATGCCACAGTTTCCAGACCGAGTCCTTATCAACATTTTTATTTTAACTTTAACATGGAAATAGAAACGCCCACTTTTAAAAAAAGAAACCGAACAGTAGATAAATTCCATATTAAAATCGTATAAAAAAGTATAAACTAATTATGGCCCAGTCCGCTGCTTGGGTCCGGCCTTACTTAATCTGGCATAAACAATGTTAGCCACGCTTGAATTGAATGTTTTTTATTTTTTTGGCCAGGTCTAGCCGGGCCAGGCCCCGACTCTTGGCCTAATCAACAGTTCTCTTTACTGATTGTTGCAAGTTGCCACCAACCGCGGGGCAGGCAACACATTGTACATTTGGCCAACACACCACCACATTTGGCAACAGACCATTGGCACTCTTTGAATGTTTACAAAGTTTGTGGCTGCTGTTTGTTGTTGTTGTTGTTGTAGTTGTTGCTGCTGCTTGTTGCAACGCCTTCTTCACCCACGCCTTCAACACCTAACCATGTTGCTCATTATATTATTTAGTTTGTTATACAGTTATACGCTTCTTATAGTAAAAAGCTGTAGTAATAAATTACAATATATGAGCACTATAATTTTAAGTTCAACAATATCGTTTGCTGAGCTATGAAAATATTTATGGACTTTTTCCTAAACACAGGGAGACCTTTGGGAAATATCTTCACAAATATTTATTATTATTAACTTGCGAATATTATTTAAAGTCATTAAAGCCAATTGTTAGTATATTTTGCATTCGCATATGCCTTGCGACTCTTCATTTTTGATTGTTTATTTTTTATTATTTGCAACTAATTGAATTCAATAACATTCGACTTGATTACAAATTTGAAGTGGGTGGCCTCCGAATCGTCTGCGATTTTGTTGCCGATTGCTGCAATTGCATTTAATTCGATTGTTAATTATGTTACATTATAAAGTACTACATAATTAAGTTATTGATTTAATTATCCACCCCATGTTATTCAATCAATCTTCTAACGTAATTAATCCGGTTACAATTATGATGCTAAGCTTCGTTAATAGCCATTAAAAATGTTAGCTCAATAATTAACCACTTTTGTGTGTCCAAAACCCACTTGACAACTGTCACAACGTACAGATTACGATAAGTACATATACTTTATTATTAATCTAACATGTTCTATGATCGGTTTGAATGCTTTTGACTGCCTCTCCCACTTTGCAGTTACTTACTTGCTTATAGTACGCTTCAATGGATCCAAGTGTAGCTTATTTTATTGCATTGGGGATGCCAATTGCGTTCACTTGATAAGGCTTAAAGGCAATGTATCGAATCAAGTTTTGGTAGTGGAGGTGCAACTACTATGTAGTTTTATGGTCTATTAACAGTTTAACAGCCTTAAGGTATTTATAAACTGTTTAGACAGTTATTACTGTGCAGGCAAACAGACTGGAGAAACTTAATACTGTGTAATTATTTTTTAATTGTTTATTGTTAGTATTGTGTTTATTGGGAAAGTTGAATAGAATTAAATTAATCAAGGAAGGCGTATTTTAATTGATAATATTCCAGTTACACAGCAAAAATAAATAAATGTCTTTATTCTTTCCTTTATTTTGTAAATTTAAAGTACATTTATCCCTCGGTAAAAATATCTCACAATTTCTTAACAATCATTAAAAACAATCAAAAACTGGCTTCACTGCTGGGCTTGGCTTGGCTAAGATCATTTAGTCCATTAACCTTATTCGGTAATTCATAGCCATCGCCCACATATGATCATGAGCGTATAAACATAAATACATACTATAAACATTACACTGCAACGAGTCATAAACAAAACCAAAAACAAAGCTGAAAAAATGCCAAACCGCTTAATGGCCCCCAAATAGCAAAAAAAAAAGCAAAAACAAGATACGATAAACCGGCAGCCAAAGCAATGCACAAAAGTAGACTCAGCGCATGCGTTATGCGTTGGCCCAAATGCTTGATGCTGATGATGGCCTTGGCTAATGCCTGATGCTGGCCACATTTAGTGGGCCAACTTCTGCGTGCCAAAAACAAAACAAACAAAAAAACCAGTAAAGTGCGTTCATGCGTCCAATGAACCGACCGCAAGCTAAACAGGAAGCCAGAGATACATGCGTAAACTTGAACTTGTGTGTGTGTGACGCGTAGTAGGAAATTGTTGCAACTGCAGCTGCCACTGCAAACTGCGTTTGCGTCTGCGTCATGCGTTTTGCGTAGTGTGTAGAAAAAAATGGAGAAATAAAAATAAAGTGAATGGCAAGCAACAATAACAGCAAGCCGGGGCTAGGATATACATATAGCTAGATTTATGGGCAATTGCTATTGGGCTTGGCTGCCAACATGACATGGTAACAAACAGCGGCGCTGATTGTTGTTATTGACGGTTGTTGTTGTTGTTGTACGTAGTGCTACTGCTGTTTACTTAGTAGCCAACGCCTGCTGCTGACGAGTACAAGTGTTGCCAACTTTTGACGAACAAGAAAAAGTTCGCTCAACTCAATAAAATGTTTAAATTATCGGTTAATTACATTTAAATTTTATTTAAACTTTATTTATGATTTTATATCAATAAAAGTTAAATTAGAAAATATAAAACAATCACAAAGCATAGTTTCAAAGCTAAATTAAACAATTGACGCTAAGTAGTTGTAACTGTGAAATAGCCAAACTGATCAACTCTGATGCTCACCCCTCTTGTGTGTTAAACGAGAGCTGAAAGCTGAAGCCTGCTACTGGAACTGTGGGCGGCGGCAATACACAACATTATTGGCAGGCAAGGCACGTTCAGCATTTGACACTTTTATTAAAGCGACTATTTTGGATTTTTAAGCTTATCATGTTTGCTAATTCACCGACTTAGGCTGGCTAACTTTTTCCATTCCCTCTTCTGTAATGGTGATTTCGTAAGACTGTGCACTGCACTTGGGGATGTCTAGACTGGACTTGTTGCACTCTCGCTTCCAAGACATTCACATTCGCAGTCAAGGGGCAACAACGTAGGTGTTGAGGCGGATTTGAGCCTCCAAACGCGTTTGCATACTGCACATACATTACACTATAGTCAAGCTGGTCGTATCAAGTTTTGTTTTGTTTCTGTTTTTTTTTTTTTATTATTTTATTTTTTTTTTGTCATTTCGTGAATTTTTCTATTAATAATTGCAAGCGCCGGCCGATCAAGGCAAACAACCCCTGCTCCACTTAAGTCAAACTCTCGTTTTCAGTCGTTGTAACAACAATGTAGTTGGCAACAACTTGGTTGGCCAGATGTGTGGCCGCCCCCTAGACGCAGTTGTTGGTGCTGACGCAGGCGAAAACTGCATCTGAAAAATGATAGTAAAATTAAGTCGACGCCCCCTTAATTGTTTATATTGGTTGATCGACAGTTTGAAATAGATTAATTACCTAGCAGATTGCATTATTTAAGCTTTTGTTTTGTGCAAAACAATAATTACTACACAAGAACATTTCTCAAATACAATATTTGCGCTTACTTGTAGAAGATGTTAAGCCATGAAAACCTATCGACGACTACACACAGCTCTGTTTAATAATTCCTCTGTACTTTTTTTTTCGTTTAGGAAGGCCAGTAGATAATTTATATAACACATATTAATAAGTATATACATCATATAAAGTAAGTTTCATACAATATGTGTTTTATTCTTTTTAAAACGAGCAAACACCTAATTTGAGTTGCCGCCCAGCTGTTAGCGCACCTATCGCTAATCCACCACAATAAATCGACGGCAATAACACAGCACTGTTAACTTGCAATACATCTGTTAACAATTGAGTACATTTGTTAAGAATCGAGTAGTTTTGTCATTTTGAGTATAGCGGCACGTGTTGCAGCAGTATCGAGTTTATTATTTTATTAAATACTGTTTAATTAGTGAACACAATGAAGGTAGCAACGAAAAAGGTCAAGTCCCTTGACTTAAAGCCGAAAAAAAGCTTCAGTAAGAAAAAGGGTCTACCAAAAGAGAAACAGTTGCCAAAGGCCACCCAGAAAACACTCAAAAAGGTAGCCGCCAAACCTGTCAAAAATGATGAAAAGCAACCAAAGAAAAAGGTGGCTAAGACGCACAAACAAGAATTGGAGGGACTCAAGGACTTAGATCCTGAATTTTATGATTTTCTAAAAAAGAACGACAAGGAACTACTAGACTTCAACTTATTTGACAGCGATGATGACGACGAAGAAGAGCGTGACGAAGCCGAGGAAGCAGCAGGAAATGAAGATGCAGTAGACAGTGAGGAGGACGATGCAAAATATCACAAGCCTAGCGATGATTTAGCTGTAGCTAGTGACGAAAGTGATGGTGAAGATGATGACGAAGAGGCAGCTGAAGGTGGCGTTCAAAAGGTTACCATAAATATGCTCCGTCAATGGGAAGTGCAGCTGTCCAAACCCAACGTGTCCGTCGAGTCTGTGCGACAGGTGATACAAGCATTTAACTCGGCCTTGGCTAGCATTAGTGCGGATGCTGAAGGCGAGCAAGCCAATGCTGGTGCCTATAGAGTGGTTGGAGCTGCTGCTTTCAATGGAGTCATTCAGTTGTGTGTGCTGAATTTGCAACCGGCTATTATACGTGTGCTTGGCGTGAAACCCAATAGTAGTCTACCACTTCACAAGCACAAAAAGTGGGTTAAGGTGCGTGGTTGCCTGCGCTACTATTTGGGCGACTTGATACGTCTGGTGGAGCAGGTTTCCAGCCCGAATATACTTACTGTCCTGCTCAAGCATCTGCATCAAATGGCTGGCATGGTGGCGCCCTTCTCAGCACTGGGCAAGACCATCCTAAAACGTCTCATTGTGCTCTGGGCAACCGGAGATGAAACTGTCCGAGTGCTTGCATTTTTATGCGTTCTTAAAATAACTCGTAAACAGCAGGTAAGTTGATTTGAATCCCAAAAAGTGTATTTCGTCTTAACAATTTTGGATTTCCTTTACAGGCCACTATGCTCAACCATGTGCTTAAGGCCATGTATCTCGCCTATGTGCGCAATTCAAAGTTTGTATCGCCCAACTCGCTGCCAGGGATTAATTTCATGCGTCGTTCGCTGGTGGAAATGTTTGCTCTGGATCTTAATGTGACCTATCAGCACGCTTTTCTCTACATTCGTCAGTTGGCGATACATCTGCGTAATGCAGTGATATTGAAGAAGAAAGATAGCTTCCAAGCTGTCTACAATTGGCAGTATATCAATTCATTGCGTCTATGGTCGGATTTATTGGGAGCCAGTGCAAATAAGCCACAACTGCAGCCACTGATCTATCCATTGGTCACAATAATAACGGGTGTCATTCGCCTTATACCGACGGCACAATATTTCCCACTGCGTTTCCATTGCCTGCAATCGCTCATCTCACTGGGAAAGGAGACACAAACTTTCATCCCGGTGCTTCCATTGATTGTGGAAGTACTTCGCAGCAATACCTTCAATCGTAAACACACCGCAGTGTCAATGAAACCACAACAGTTTACTTGCATTCTGCGCTTGAATAAAGCACAGCTCTCGGAGAATGGTTTTCGCGATGAGGTGGTGGAACAGGTTTGCGGTCTGCTGTTGGAGTATCTGTCGCATGAGTCAGCATCGCTTGCTTTTAGTGATTTGGTTGTGCCCGTGGTTATGGCCCTAAAGGCTTACCTCAAGGAATGTCGCAATGCCAACTATACGCGCAAGTTAAAACAGGTGCTGGATAAGATTCAGGAGAGTAGTCGCTTCATTGAGCAGCAGCGCACCAAGAGCAATGTCCAGCTGGACTTAAAGAATGCTCAAGCTGTCCAGGCCTGGGAACAACAGGTTCGAAACAAGCGCACACCATTAGAAATCTACTACACCAGCTGGCTGAAGACGCACGAGACGAAGAAGCGTCGTCAAGCTGCCCAAACAGACGATATCAATGCAGACTACGGTATACCCAAGCTGAAGCGCCCAGTGGCCAAGACAGGCGTTACAGTGCGCAACGAAGATGGTGAGCTAGAGCTGTTCCCATCCGATTCAGAAGATGACACAGACGACTTACCCGATCAAAGCGATGACGAGCATGATGAGAGCTCAGAAGAAGAGGTGCCACAACCTAAGAAGCCCCAAAGCAAGCAGCCCGTGGAGAAAGTGCAAGAGGCGACTACAGCAAAGCCTGTTGATGATTACGATGATGCCGCCGCATCTATGGATATTGTCAAGGACTTAGATTTGAATGATTGGTAAAACGATGATTGACGACCATGTAAAACGCAGAAAATACACAATTTCTTGTATCATAAACATTAACTAATCAATACCTATATTTACAAACTCGTTAAACAGAAAGTATGCTATTTTTTTTTTGCTCATTGTCCATTGTTCTTCTTGCCAGGCATAATCTCGTACTCCTTGTACTTGGGATATGTGCCAATAGTTGCGCCCTCAACTTGCTTTGGCATTGCACCTGCATCCTTGTCCTTGGCATAAGTGGAATCCAATTCAGCTGCATTGCGCTTTTTCATGTCCATGATTTGTAGATTCTTAACTAGTTCTTCGCGCGTAGGCGGATCCTCACGTCGTCCACGCAGCCATGCCTCCCACTCAGCGGTCAATTCCTGATCGAAAGCTTCCTTGTCAGCGGGCTCAAACCAGCGGGAAGATTTACGCTTGCCAATTGATGGATTTGGCGGTATCTCATAGTATTTGTTGCCAAAGTAATCCTCACCAATGTAATTGCCACGAAATTGTCTCGGTCGCAGCGAACGCCAAAAGTTTTGCCATATAATGCCAATAAGATCACGCGTCGGCTTTTTGTTAGCCATCGTTTCGTATGTTTATATTTTCGATTGAGGTTAGATACGACTTTTTTTGTTATGACATTCAGCAGCTGTGCCTTGACAGTGCTGTTAAATGACGTGACGTAAACTGAGCGCCTTGAATTTAAAATTTCAAACATTATGTATATAGTTTATTGAGGTTGTATTGGATTATTAACATAAATCAGCTTAAGCTGTGGCAGTTACATATGTAAAAGGCAAAATGCATAAGACTTAAAGCTTCAAAGATGCATATTAGGTTTTAAAGGCAAGGCATATGGACTATGCCAATCACGTGCAAATACATTAAACACATCCGTTCGCAATGTGTGCTGTGTATCATTCTCGAAGTCCACTTCAGTAAGCACCAAACCAACACCTGCCGTGTGGGTAAAGTACTCGCCCGACCAATTGGAGGTACCAATGTATGCAATTCTCTCCGTAACCATGTAGGCATTGTGATTCACACGTCCAAATGGAATCTTTGACTGTTGTTCATCTGAAGGCACAATAAAACGGCGCTGAAAAAATTAAAAGTTTAATTCGAAAATCGATTTTGCTGATTTGTATTATGCTCACAATTTGTATATCCACCTGGTGATTCAGTGTGGAAAGATCCTGCAGCGAGCGCAAATAGTTGTCTTCATTGGGATCAGAATGCTTCCACCAAGAAATAAGCAACTTGACTGAAACACCACGTTCCACAGCTGCTCTGCGCAGTGCATTATCAATAGGTGGCCAGAACTGTGGCTTGGCGCCATTCACAATCAACGGATAGTAATCCATGACAGCAATATTAACAAATTCAACAGCAGAATCAATGCAGTTGAGTATAGCATCCAGATCATGAGTGCGCCCACTGGCTGTTAGCGTCGGTGGTGCACTGGAGATGTAGGCCCGCATCGTATAGTTCTTGTTAATACGGATTAGCATTGGATGGCGCACATTGTAGTGGGAATGATAGAGCCAGGACCACTGTTCGGGCATGGCTGCATCCTTCTCGTTGCCCAGCTGCCAGTAGGCTTTAAATATCTTGGACAAATCGCGCGTCAACTGCGGACAATTCTGGGCTAGCACACCCAACTCTTTGACTTGCGTAAGCGAACGCCAATCCATATTGGCACTGCCCAAATAGAAATGCTGTCCATCCACAATCCAGAGCTTGGAGTGCAAAGCACCATCGTTCGCCAGTTTCACAGCAACCACCTGAGCAGCTCCATAATTGCTAAAGATCTTGGCATCCGCATGCCAGGAACTCTCCAAGCTCTTATTCAATGCAATACGTATGCGCAGCTTCGGCTTGCCCGGATCACCATTCGAAAGCAAACGTTGAAAGAGCTGCTCACCAGGATGAGTGCTGCTATCGTTGACATCGATGCCCCGCAACGTCCAATATGGAGCAGCAATATCAATCGTTGACTTCGCCCTGCTCAGTAGCAGTTGCCACGCCTCGAATGTGCTAAGAAATTTGGGGCTATCATGCGTGTAGTTCAAGCCAATGGGTATTGTTTCCACCAATTGTAGTTGACAAGGTAACGGCATTTCGATGGGGTGATTTGCGTCATTCGACTCGATGCCGTTTAGTGTTTGCCACGGCAACAGGAGTACAATTAATACAAGCACAAAGAGAATGAGAACGGGTATTATATAGCCATGCCCACCGCACAAGGCGTTTTGTTTTTCTGCCACCGCTAACGTGGGACGCCTGCAGCATGACGTAGTTGTTGTTGAGTTTGAATTCCGATTGTAAATTTCATTTGCATCGCCGTGTAACGGTACTGCCCGATAATCTACGACTGCCTCGGGCATCCAACTGTGCTTACGACGATCCAACATTGCACTGAAATGACACGAAATAACTGAACATTTCGAAGCCCTATTTTCTGTTTTATGTTTTTTCTACTGATCTATTATTCGCATGGTTGTGACAAATAGTTTAGCCTCCCCGTCCCCATTCCAACCACACAAACAAAACTCTAGTGCAGTGTTGGCTAGCTACGCTTTGGTTTTTAATCGATAGCCATTAGAGATGACCTGCAGCAACGAGCAAATAATTTATTATTTTATTTAGAAGCACCTTTGAAATAGTTATTTAAAATTATTTTCCCGCATCCTTACAGCTAGAATATCCAAATTCAAGCTACTGGCTTCTCTCAAAAAACTGCTTAACAAATCTTGGAACCACGACCACCCATACTGCGGTTGCTAACCCCAGCCGCCACACAACCACGTAAAAAACGGGAATGTGTGCATCTTTCACAGTTTTTGAGTAAAGTCAAGTTTAATAACTTTTGTTTACATATATTTGAAATTTATAAATGTTAAGTTAAGCTATTAAAGCTAGTACAGCCATCGAATTCCTGTTGATCAACCCAACTCGTCCGGCGTGTTTGTTGAAGTCAAAGATTTGATAATCTTTGGTTGCGATTGTAACGGTCACTTCCTTGCTGTGCACCTTTAAATGTTTTTGGGCAGCTCATCCTGTCCAGCGCTTTCGTTGATGTCAAAGAATTGAAAATCTGTGGTTGTGATTGTATCGGACAATTCCTTGTTGTGCACCTTTAAATGGGCTTGAAGTGCCCTTTTCGTCGGGAATGCCCTTAAGCATTTTTCGCACTGGAATGGCTTTTCGCCGGAATGCAGACGCACATGCGCGTTAAGATTGCTGATAAATGTGAATGTATGTCCGCAAATGTCACATTTGTGCGGTTTAACGCCAGCATGCACCAGCATGTGCTTCTGATAGCCCGATTTCTGAGAGAGGCCAACGCCACAGACTTCGCAGGTGTATGGTTTCTTGCGCGAATGGCTAACCATGTGCTGGCGCAGCGACGGCTCGTCATAGTAGGACTTGTCGCACAGAGTGCACGCATACGGTCGCTCGCCGGTGTGCGTGAGCTTGTGCCTCTTTAAATGAGTTCGATCGGTAAAGCAACGATCACACTGATTGCACTTGAACGGCTTATTGGGGGCGTGGCGCCGCATGTGCATTCTTAGGCTGTTCGAGCTGCGATAGAATTTTGAACAAATCTTGCACTGATGCGGATTAGAGTTTGAGTGGGTCTGCAAATGCATCTTGAAGTTGCGAAAATGTTTGAACGTTTTGCCACATACCTGGCACGTATGGCTGTTCGCATTATTATGACTGAGAACATGTTCATTTAGATGACATCGCTGCAGGAATGACTTATTGCAAATATTGCAGACATATTGAGAAACGTTGTCTTCTGGTACTGGTGAATTTGACGTAAGCTCTTCACACTCTTCAAATAGCTTATCCACAAGATTATTATCATCAGCACAATCGAAGTAGTCAAAAATCAGGGCTCGTCCATCGTCGGAAGCGACATCGCTGGATATACGTTCCACTTGAAAGTCAAGCAATTGCATTTGCTCATTTACCGAATCCATTGGCTTATTGTCATTTCTATCCTCCAATGGTGAATAGCTTGACCAATTTACCTTATCAAGAATGTGCATCGTCTCTTGTGCCTCGTCCGACTCATAATATTTAATGCCAAATTCATCAAGTTCCGGTTTATCTTCATGTTTTGCAACTTCATCAAAAATGGGACTCCCAGTTCCAGGGACAATATCGAGCTTAAAGTACTCATTATTGTCACCATTGAGATGAGATGTGGAGTTTGGGGTTTCGTCAATGTTTCCGTGTTTCCGGAGTAGCAAATCATCGGATTCCATGATCATGCGCTTGTAATTATATGCCTGCTCTAAAAGCTGCAAACAATTCAAGCAAATGTGCTGCGGCATTGAGGGATATTTAGCTTGCGGCTCAAATGATAAATTAAAGCAAAAGTTGAGCATCTTAGAAATGGTTATGCGCTCAGTGATTGCGTCAATTTCATCTTGTAGAGACTTATATTCTACACAGGCCCGGGTGCATGAGCGACAGTTGACCACCACGCTGGCATGAGGACGGCTCATGTTCACGTTTTCCAGATTGCGCTGCAATAAAAATGAATGTGTTGTGTTTGTTAATCGAATATTTAGATATTTTTTTTTCGTTTGAGTAAATTGAATTGAACAAATTGTTATACTTACTTATTTCCAAATAGTTAAACCGCGACCAGTTTACCCGCTAAGCTTCAGCGTCAAGATGTTCGAAAAGAAGCAATCGATATCGATAGATTTTTTTGATCAGCTGCTGGATTTTGCATACTGTTATTGCGACAAGAAACCAGCTGTTGAATTCACATAAAATATTATTTAAATATTCATCTTTAAATCAGTTACAATTAATATTTTAAGAATCGTTTTCTTAGGCAAAGGCCCATTGATCAAATAACACATTTTTCACATATTTTTTAACTCCAGAACAGGTTTTTAAGAAATGCTAATAAAATTTCGGCAAATGTTTACATTTTTGGGTGACCACAGCTTTCGGCTGTGTACTCAACCACCCACTCTAAGCGCTCAGTCTGTGTTAAAATCTTCCGGCTGAGAGGGCTGAAAATTTTGATGTGCGACTGGCTTATTGTTTAAAGCCTTCATATAAAAATTTCGAGTGTTTATAAATAGTTAAATTTTGTACGAAAAGTACGCGTAATTATGGCAGCAAGGTTAATGAATGCACAGGCACAGGTATGTGTGTTGCTAAACTCAAAACGAAGCGGAATCCAGTGCATCCACACACACAGATACATACGCATACATATAAATAATAAATCTATGCTGATAACACTATTAAAATCTAAAATAACAAATTATAGCACTTAATAGTGGTACAATCGAAAATATTAATTGTTTTTATATGCGTAATAGTTAAAAGTCGACCTCAATGCAAATTATAACTTTTCGCGTTGCGCTTTTTCTAACCTAAAAAACACCAAGCAAAAAGTTGTTACCTAATCAAAAGTATATACGTTCTGCTTTTCTTTTTAATTTAAAACCATGTTGGATAAAAAGTAGTGCCAGTGTGTGTGTGCATTTGTGTTTGTGTGAGTGTAAACGTGTATAAAGGTCGACACATGCCGTTGCATTAAAACAAAAAGAAACTTGCAACACATTAACACTGTGCAATTTGTATTTGTCTTTATGTAAGCATCGTTATTCAACTTGCAATCGCTACCGAGCCAGCCTATCATATAGCTTAGTTATTCTTATCTTCTAACACTTAGATAGTACTTTTAAATATCCCATAAATCAAAGCACATTTGCAATGTGTCTTTTTTTGGCTGTGTGTGAAAGCCACGAATTTTCCAGTCAGACAGACAGACAGGTTTTAGTTAATATAACTCATATAATAACATAAAGAACTTTGCATAAGGACAACAGCCGCACTTTAATTAGTCAGTGGTTCAATAACATTTAAAAAGCCACGCAATTCGCAATGCTCTATGCCAATAAGTTGAATGACCTTTTGACGTATTTGGTTTGGTTTTGCAATTGTTTGTTTTTCTTGCTATTTATTGATCACGTGCCTGAACACTAAATGTTTGTATATTACGTTTTTAAGAATGCTTAGAAATACTCTGTTTTTTCAAAGTAAACAGTTTTATAAGGTGTATTTTTTACTTTATGCACATTGAAATAAGTTTTTATTCTAAAAAAAAAACCTTTGTCTAATTGTTAAAGATTAATTTATACTAAAAAGTTATACTAAAATAAGACAACATAGTTTGTTTTTTGCACGAGTTTCATGGCAGACTTCCAATAGCTTAAAGCTTTTATCGCCAGTCTATATTGATACCATCAATCAAGTTTATTAACAATTTAAGTGCCGGTGATATGTTCATCTTTTAATGCAATCATTGTGTTTACACAAAGAACGAAATATTCTATGCTTTGTTTAGGTACTTTGAATTCGAAAAAAAAAAAAATTAATACGTTAATTGATAAAATGAATTATGTTACTATAGCTACAAGTGTTTAATACTTAATGTGTTAAAGGGAAGCAGAAATTATTATATGTTCATTTCGTGTTTTTATGGATTAGAAAACATAAATATTTTTTTTCTTTAAACTATTTTTGTTTACTCAACTGAAACATTATTTCAACAATAAAATTCTTGTTAATCAAGTTACTTAAACCATATCTATTTTATTTTTTATTAGGTGTGTAAACTGGGCAAACATGTTGTCGACCCAATGGTGCGTCAATTTCATGCATCGTGCTACACTGCCTCGAAGGTGGCGCTGTCGAAATTTGACTCGGACGTCTATTTGCCCTACGATAAGTTGAGCAAGCGTCTGGATGTTGTGAAGAGCCGCCTCAATCGCCCCCTGACCCTATCCGAGAAGGTGCTCTATTCGCATTTGGATGATCCAGCGAATCAGGATATTGTCCGTGGCACGTCATACCTGCGTCTGCGTCCCGATCGTGTTGCCATGCAGGATGCTACCGCTCAGATGGCACTGCTGCAGTTCATTTCGTCGGGCCTGAAGAAGGTTGCTGTGCCCTCGACCGTGCACTGCGATCACTTGATTGAGGCCCAGATCGGTGGAGCCAAGGATTTAGCGCGTGCCAAGGATCTGAATCGTGAGGTTTACGATTTTCTGGCCTCAACTTGCGCCAAATACGGCTTGGGCTTCTGGAAGCCAGGCAGTGGCATCATTCATCAGATCATTCTGGAGAACTATGGCTTCCCCGGTCTGTTGATGATCGGTACCGATTCCCACACGCCCAACGGTGGTGGTTTGGGTGGCCTGTGCATTGGTGTCGGTGGTGCTGATGCCGTTGATGTTATGGCTGATATCCCATGGGAGCTCAAGTGCCCCAAGGTCATTGGTGTCCATTTGACCGGTAAGATCAGTGGCTGGACTTCGCCCAAGGATGTCATCCTAAAGGTTGCTGACATTCTGACTGTCAAGGGCGGTACTGGTGCCATCATTGAGTACACCGGCAAGGGCGTCGATTCCATCTCGTGCACAGGCATGGCCACAATTTGCAACATGGGCGCTGAGATCGGTGCAACAACCTCGCTGTTCCCCTTCAATCAACGCATGGCTGATTACCTTAAGTCCACCGGACGCGCTGGCATCGCCGCCGAGGCCCAAAAGAATCAGGCTAAGTTGCTGACAGCCGATAGCAACTGCGAGTATGATGAGGTCATTAATATCAATCTGGATACACTGGAACCCCATGTTAATGGTCCATTCACCCCGGATTTGGCTCATCCCATTAGCAAGCTGGGCGAGAACTCAAAGAAAAATGGCTATCCCATGGACATCAAGGTCGGCCTGATTGGCTCTTGCACCAACTCGTCCTATGAGGATATGGGCCGCTGTGCCAGCATTGCCAAGGACGCCATGGCACATGGCGTCAAGTCAAAGATTCCATTCAATGTGACACCCGGCTCCGAGCAGATTCGTGCCACAATCGAACGCGATGGCTTCTCTGAAATCTTCGACAAATTCGGCGGCACCGTGCTGGCCAACGCCTGCGGTCCTTGCATTGGTCAGTGGGATCGTAAGGATGTGAAGAAGGGCGACAAGAACACCATTGTCACCTCATACAATCGTAACTTCACTGGTCGCAACGATGCCAATCCCGCTACTCATTGCTTTGTCACAAGCCCCGAGATGGTCACCGCTCTGTCAATTGCTGGTCGCCTCGATTTCAATCCGTTGACGGATGAACTCACCGGCTCCGATGGCAAGAAGTTCAAGCTGAAGGCTCCATTTGGTGATGAGTTGCCCGCCAAGGGTTTCGACCCCGGACAGGACACCTACACCGCTCCACCACCAGTAAGTTTCAAGATTTCCTTATAATTCCGGTTTCTTTACTAAATAATTCGTGTTGTATTTGTTTAGAATGGCGAAAATATCAGTGTCGCTGTTGATCCCAAATCAGATCGCCTGCAGCTGCTGGAACCCTTTGACAAGTGGAATGGACAGGATCTGGCCGACATGACCGTTTTGATTAAGGTCAAGGGAAAGTGCACCACAGATCACATCTCTGCGGCTGGACCCTGGCTTAAGTATCGCGGCCATTTGGACAACATCTCCAACAACATGTTCATTGGTGCCACCAACTCCGAGAACAATGAGATGAACAAAATCAAGAACCAGCGCACTGGCAGCTGGGGCAATGTGCCCGAAGTTGCACGCGACTACAAGGCCAACAACATTAGGTGGGTCGCTATCGGTGATGACAACTACGGTGAGGGCTCGTCTCGCGAGCATGCCGCTCTGGAGCCACGTCATCTGGGTGGACGCGCAATCATTGTGAAATCGTTTGCTCGCATCCACGAAACTAACCTGAAGAAACAGGGTTTGCTGCCACTGACCTTCGCCAATCCCGCTGACTACGACAAGGTATTTAATCAGCAAGATTATAAAAATGAATCGCTTGTTTATAATATATGCTATGTTTTTTTCCAGATTCAACCTACAAGCAAGATTACTCTGAAAAACCTTAAGAACTTGAAGCCTGGCAAACCAGTTGAATGCGAAGTTAAGAATGGCGACAAGGTTGAAAAGATTATGTTGAACCATACACTCAACGATTTGCAGATTGGATGGTTCAGTGCTGGCAGCGCTCTCAACCGCATGGAGGAGTTGGCTCAATAATTTACTTATCCCCCTCCCCCCCCCCTCTCGAGTCGTACACACACACACACAAAAAAAAACACACACATAGATACTTATTATGAAACCCGACATGAAACGCAAGCAATCAAATTATGGTATTGTTAATTTGTATTGAATTTTTTTTCAAATTGCTTTTAAATTATTATTTTTATTTAATTCAGTGTCAAAAGTGCTAATAGTAAAAAGTTATGTAATCGAAACGTTAAGCGAAGCAATTGTGAAACTCTTATACACTCTTATACATACATACATTTATTATTATATGTATATATATTTTTAGTTGCACTTTGTTTTGCGAATTTGTTTGCTGCGGAATGCAAATAAAGTTGATTGTAATATGTATGAAAAAAAAAAAAAATACTTACAATTCTTTTATTTTTGTGTTTGGTTTTAGTTTATGATTTCTGAAGCAGACAATAAGTGCACGCTCACAAAATCCATCTCCAGGATATGTGATGCCATATCTCCCCTTGTCTAATATTTGTTTTAACTAATTGTATCAATTATTAAACTCAAGTTTTAAATTTTAGATTGTTAACAATGTCTAACGAATAAAAATATATATACTCTACTCAACAATTGAACCTAACTTTAAATGTCATTTAGTCAATAGACAAATACAATAGACAAAATTTAAATAGTCAAGCATTATGGCCAATCTGACATCGGCCTTGCCATCAAATAGTTCCATTTCACTAACCAACTTAGCTTTACTTTCCAAACGGAACAGACTCAAATGGCGCAAAAACTTCAAACTTATCGATTTGTACAAACATAACGAATGCCTCTGGATGGAGAATCACAAGGATTTTTGTAACTTTGCTTTAAAAGAAGAGATCTGGAAAGAGATTGCAGATCAGATGGCAAACCATGCAAATCCGGAGCCAAAGCCAGAGAGGTTGAAGCGTCTTGTTCTTAAGTGGCGCTATAAAGTTCAAATGGAACAGCTGCAAAGACAGGAAGCCAAATTTTATGATACGGTCGATCAGCTGCCGCCAAAACTAATTTATTCGGATAAATTTCAGTTCTTATTGAAACACATGTTTGACAGAACAAAGTCGGTTAAAAAAGATGTTAAGATCGTAAGTAGATTCATAGTAAAAACGTTTAGTGCAAGGATTAATCTGAATATCCTTAGTCACTGCCTGAAATAGCCCCTGTGACAGCTGCTGTGCCCAAGGTAAGTCTCTCCGCCAAATGCATGCGTTTGGGTCGTAGCAAAAATCCAAATCGCCAATCCTTTGGTCACAAGCTGCAAACATTGGAGAGCTTAAGAAATAGACGACGCAGCACACTCAGCCTTACGCCAGAGACCTTTCAACAGCTGCCCTAAAAGGCATTACACAATTTATGTTACCACAATAATTTAATATAAATAAATAATCATATGCAAGAGCTGCAGCAGCGCTGACTTTGAAAACATACTGTTCACCAGTGGGCTTTTTGGTTAGGATTAATGGTAAGTTCAAGAATTAACCAAAAATAAATAAACTTTTAATTTGATATTATTGTCATTAAACAATGTTCAAAAAGCTATCTTTATCATTTTGGTGGTGTACAAATTTTATTCAATGCAAATCGCGCAAATGCAATTCACATGTCGATTTTTTTCTTTTGCTTTTCGAGCAGATTGGCAATTTTTGGTTGGTTTGCAGGTTTAAGTACCAGGCGAACAGAATTCAGCAGCAAGCAGCCGAATGTTAATTCATAAAAAGTTTCAGCATACTTTTACTCCGGCAAAATATTAAAAAAATATATTATACAGGGCATACTTTTACGTCTAAGCGCCAATTAAAATTTCATTGCTTACTTTTAAGCTGCACATAAAAATTCTTTTTTTGAGTGCAGGAGTAAAAGTATGCAACTCTTTTTTTTTGGTTCTGAAAATCATACACTTGCTGCTGATTTCTGCTCGCCTGGTACTTAAGGTTGCAAACCAACCAAAAATTGCCAATCTGCTCGAAAAGCAAAAAAAAAATGCTCGAAATCAACCAAAAATTGTCAATCTGCTTAACGCAGAAAGAACATGTTCAATGTTCAATGTCCCGCAGCAGCTAGAATCCCTATAACCAGAGAGATTCTACTGCTCATCGCCAAGAGGCGCTTACGCGCTAGGTGGATGAGTTCTTGGGGCGAGCGGATGTGTTTGCTGCACACCTCGCTGAGCGCTTCCAGCCATTCAATCTTGCCAGTCTGCAGCAGGTTGAAGAGACGCATGGCCAGCTGACTCAAGCTAGGCTTGACTCAAAAAACGTTATGAAAAAAAAATGAAAAAGTGTGGAAATATTAAACATGCCTTTAGAAAATCAAAAGTTGTTTAAAAAATCAATTCAGTGGAGCCGAAATTTAGGATTAAAGGGTAATTAAAGAACCCAAAAATTAAAAGTAAAGTTTTATAATTCTTATTTGTTCATAGAAAAGGCATTACTGAAAAAATTTACGATAAACATTGGTGCCATCACAAAATTCGACAATATATATTTACATATAGCCTTTTTCGATTTCATTACATTTCTTGTAGTTTTTTTTTTTATTTTTATCTTCATAATTTGTTTTGCTGTGATTTTTTGTATGCCATTTAAATAGTAAAACGTTTTTATATAACAATTCATAATTTTAGCTTACAGTAGTTACTATTTTCTTTTTTTTCTTTTTGTAATTCTTACAATTTTCGGTTTTGCAAACACTATTTCTTGGAAAAACAGTTTTCTTGCAAATATACAACGTTCTGAACATGGTTTTGCATTTAATTTAATATCGTTGCATACGTACATACAAATTCGTATGCATGCATATAGTATATATGTATATTATGTGTATAACTAAAAAATGCGTAAATAAATTGATTATTTTTTACGTGTTCTGTTTTAAGTTTCCTTTTCATAAAAGGAACAAATCGCACATGCTTTATAACATGTTTACTTTAAAAATATAGGCCAATATATTTTGTTTGGTTTGGGGTTAATTTTTTGTTTGACATCATTTCGCGTTACTTTAATTACAGAAAAAACTAAAAAATATTATAAACCTGAATTTGCTTTTGTTAATATTGTTTTTCTCTTCTCTATGATTTTGATGATTTTGTTATTGTTTATTGTTTTGTTTTTGTTAAAGCGGCACTCTATATTGTATTTACGCACAGTTGCTCTCTCAGTATGTTAATTAATTTTTTGCTTCATAACTGTTAGCTGTTCTGGGATTGAGAACAAGCAGCGGCGGCGGCGGCATCTCCTGCTATTGTCTATAGCGCCTCTCGTGTTGTTTACCATGCAGCAGTATAATGTTCTACATATCTCTATTTCTATGAAATGGCTGTTGGAAATTTTGGCTTGAACGCATCATTCCCACTCGGTGGTGCCGGGCGGTTTGGCTGTCAAGTCGTACAGTACCCTTGAGATACCATCCATTTTCGATATATCATGAACAATTTGATTTAGAGCCTAAAAAATACAAAATGTTATAAATAAATTACATTTATGAGCTCAATTCAAATCTACTTGTAATGGCAGTTGAGCTGAACCGGGCACTGCTGGCACACCAGTCATGAAATCGTTCGTTATGAATGGACGCAACACAATCGATCTTCTGCAGGAGGGTGTGCGATTGATAGGATCACGGTCAAAGTGCACGGGTATGAGAACGACAGGCATTTGTGAGATTTTACGATATAGACCAGCTTGCATAATGATCTGTGAATAAAATTTGTAATGTTATTAAAATTATTTTTTATAGATTCCTGTAATAAACTCACCTCGTTGGCAATGGCATCCGCTTGCCGAAGCTGGGCTAGAACCACATTGTTGAGAGTTGTGTGCGTTATATCCGTTACCAGATATTGCACGGGCTCGCCAAAGATATAACAGACTCGGTTAACATTATGCAATATGCGCGGTATAATTTTGGCCAAAAATAACATATCTGCCCAGTTGGGCTCATTGCTCGTCGTTGACAAGCCAACCACGTAGCTGTATGATCGCTTATCTCCTTGCACACCTACTGAACGCACCGGTAACAACGTGGCCTGTATATCCGAATTGGCAGAGATGTGCAGTAGTTCCGTTTGTTCAGCTTCACTGGTTGCTCCCGTTACCCGATTTATAAGTGCATGATTCTTAAGCTGCTTGTTTTTATAGTCCACAATAACTCGCACAATGACCTATGGACATAGACATAATATATTAGATTGCAAAACATATAAACGATTTTTCCCTTTAACATGCCTGTGTTTCCGAATAATCTTTCTCCATATAAGCTTCCTCTGCGCACAGCACACGTATAGCTAAACCGGGTCCGGGAAACGGTTGTCGTTCGACCAGTTCCGCTGGAAGTCCCAAATCATTGCCCAGATCTCTTACCTCATCCTTGTGAAAATCACATAGCGGTTCCACAACACGACCAGCATTGCGCAGTTCCCTGTAAACAGTTTAATTAGCAAGATAGAATATCGTAAACGTGCGAATGCCCTACCTAATCAGATCCGTGTCATTATGATGCGTCTTTATGGTCTCGGCATTTGTGCTGACCATATTCGAGGCGGACTCAATTAGGTCGGGTCGCAGTGTGCCTTGTGCCAGCAACACATCCTCGGGTTTAAGCTTCAGCTCGGCGACCACATCGTTGGTCACCTTGACGAATATATCACCAATTATTTTACGTTTCTCCTCCGGGTTGTAGGTCTGGCACAGCATGGGCGTCTCAACAACCGAATACTGCCCTGGCCTCTTCACTTGCGTGGTACCCTTGAGGAACGTGTAGCCTTCTTTACGTACTATTAATTCGATGCCAATATCCCGCAACGATCGCTCCACCTGTTCGCTTTCGTTCTTACGCATGAAACCTATGTGTGAATAAAAAGTGAGAAAATTTAGTTACTTGATAACATCCTTTATATTATTATAAATAGTAAGAAGCAGTTGACGTTACCATTATCTACATGCACTGCAATTATCTGGCTTGGATGTAATGCTCGTCGCAGCAGCGCTGCACATACACTTGAATCGACACCGCCACTGACAAGTAACTGTGTTTTTGGAAAATTTAAGGCAATTTATAAATACAGTTCTCTTAATCGATTAGATTTGCAAACATACCAAAACTTTGTTATTGCCCACTTTCTCGCGTATATAGCGTATGCATTCCTCCTTTCGACTGCCCATGGTAAAGTTTGGCGTTAGCTCGCAAATTTCATATAGAAAATTGGAGAGAATCTGTTTTCCATTGATGGTTAGATCGACTTCTGGATGAAATTGAACTCCATAGATACGCAACGCTTCATTATAAATTGCAGTCACAATGCGATTCGTTGACCAGCCACCGACTTTAAGTTTATCACCCACTCGTTCCACACTATCTCCATGGGTCAGAAGCACAGACTGTGTGCGGCTTAGACGACTGCAAAAATAGATGGTGTTTAATATTTGAACATATATCAAATTCTCATTATTAATATAATATAAATATGTAATACCACGTGTAGAACAGTTTTTAAACTACGCGAAACTGAACTGTTCTTGGCATCTTGATTTTGATCTAGCAGCATTGTATCAGCGCTCAAATAAGCTTGCAACTTGAACGCTTTCTTGTTGCTGCTTATAACAAATAAAGGACCTTTTCTCACCTAAACAACGGACATGATGTTTCAATCTCAATATTTTGCTGGCCATCCTCACGCACATCTGTCTTAAGAACGGAACCACCAAATACTTTGTTGATTAGCTGCATGCCATAGCAGATGCCGAGCATTGGGATTTTAAGCTTGAACAGATCGGGGTCACATGTGGGTGCACCTTCGGCATAAACTGAATTGGGTCCGCCAGATATGATGATGCCTCGATAGCCATTTTCGAGTATCTTTGACGCTGGCGTGTCTAACGGCAAAATGTCAGACTCAACCAAAAGTTCGCGAACTTTGCGATCGATGACCTAAACAAAAGATAAATAACATATAAGATATTGTGATGTACAAGTTTTCAACTACAACATCGATCTACTTACCTTGCCATACTGTGCGCCAGCATCGAGTATAACAATTTTGTCGTGTCGCAAACCGTTCTCTGCTGGCGTCAGAAAAATATTTGAGCTCATATCTTTATCGTTGCAGCACTGTCCAAAAATAGAGAAAGAGAGATAGAGAGTAAGATACGTGAATAGTTGTTGCAGTTAAAGTAATGTTAACTTATGAAGCAATTAATTTCAACTATCAATATGCAAGTTACTTAAGCCTATTTATATGCCAATATATGTATATATGGTATGTGTGTATGGATGTCAAGTCAAGTAACTGAAGCAGGTGCATCAAGGTCGAATTTGAATTTAATGCAATTTCAAATGCAATAAACAACGACTTAACACATACCGGTAATATCTTGTGGATCACACGTAGTATCATTCAACATGCAGACCAAGTTATTTTTGCCACAATTCTACGATAGACAACAAACATTTCCATTTTGGTAAACAGCAATGAGTAACAAACACAAAACTATTTGAATGGGGTCAAACGGCGACGTCTTCAAAATAAATACAAGCATACATGGTACATGAATGCTGCGGGCGCAAGCTGTGGGTGGCGGGGGTAGTGAGCTTGACGTATGTAAGTCTGTCTAGGCAAAAACAACTGATTTCGTTTATGAAAATGCACACTGTGCTATTGTATTGTATTATTTTTTTATTTAAATGTTTGTGGGGACCCTCATTGGGGCCGGGGCCGGCAACTGACCGCGACAGATGACATGCAAAAAGAGCATGAGAGCGAGTGTGTGATGTGTATGAGTGTGAGTAGGGGAGAAGAGAAAACAGCAGGCAGACAGGCAGGCGAATGAAAACTCAAAACACGCGCAGGCGATGCTTAATACCGTTTAATGCGAAAATGCGTAAAACAGAATGTGCAAGAAGGTGCAACGGTAAATGTGTAATGTCGAGTTACACTTGTTATTGCAGTTTGTGTCTGACAACTCTATGCTTTAAATTTTTAAAGCTCATTCGGATCAATCCGTGTGCCCGTTTGACTCCACAGCATGCGTTCTGTTGTGGTGCGATAAAAGCAACAACAAAAACACAAGTCGTAGGTTATCAACAAGCAGCAAAAACAACAACAAAATATTTGCAACGTGAGAAGCACATGGGGGACACACGTAGGGAATTCATGTTGAGCCAAGCTCTTAACCACATATCGATCAAGAACTTTAACTAGCTATGCCACTTGAAAGTGAATATAAAAAATTCGGTCAATAAACACGCAGTAATTGCAAAAAAAAAAAAACAGAAGTGTGATGCGCGGCGCTGACTGATGTGGCGATTCTTACCTGCGTACTAATTGCCGGGCGGAGTTTAGGTAGAAAACTTTATGCCTTAACACTAAATAGCCGCTTATTGTAGGTGCGTGTTCCTGGTATGCTTTAATAATTTCGCTCTTTAATTTTCTTCGGTATTTTTTTTTTTTTTGGGAAATCGGCACCGCGTCCCTTTCCAACAACCACAAAAATATTTTATTCAGAGCTTTAAGTTTGACGCTGCACTCAGCGTGTTGTTGTTCGATTGATGTTTCTTGTTGTGCTTGTTTGTTAAACAAGCGAAAAGACGCGACTTAGCACTGTCGAGAACATTAAAATTTAAATATTACGGTGCTCCGCTACTAAACTTTTCGTGGATAAAAGCCGAAAGATGACATATTGACGAATAATTTAGTGTTGGGTTGTGCATGCATGAAAAAGAACTAGTTGCTCTATGGAGCGAGCTGTTAGTGCATGCCAGGTTCGTTATTGGTTTTAATTATTTTCGGTGTATAAAATCGAATTGGATTCAACCAAAATTTTTTTTTGATTATTATTCTTTACAGAACACATGGGAATAATAAATAAATGATATGTTATGCTGTGAACCCCGGCCAAACAATGAACTAAATGATCGAACAAATATAAATTGGTACTGAACAGCACTAGCTGAGAGAGAATGCCAGCGATAACTAAACCAGAGTTGGTAAATGCACATTTTATAAAATTACTCAATACACATCAGCTGGGCCCGCCAAAAATGATTTGTATGCGCGCTATTTTGATGCAATCGTGAAAAACTTTAAATCAACTTTAATTGTGCTTTAACTATGGCTCCCACAAATGTATCACAATCCGATATAAGCATCGATGACGAGGCAGAAGTATTGGCTCTAGAAAAGCTACTTGGCGCCGTTGAAACCGAAAATGCAAACTCAGCAACAACAAAACCCAAGCCACCCACTTTGGCCACAGCAGTTCCAAAATTACGCGACGACAGCAGTTTTGCCGATGCATTTAGCTTTGAAAAGACAATTCAACCAAAAAAGACAATAACACAGCCAATGCCCAAATCAACTGAGCCAGAACTTGACTCATCAGACGATGAGGAGGTCAAGAACTTTTTGGAACGCAAATATAACGAATATGGTAGTGATATTAATAAAAAACTTAAACAACAACGTGAAACGGCTCACGAGAGTACGGTCGCTCGTGAGGTGGATCAATCGCTGAGGGCAACAACGAAATTCATAAGCTCAACGCCACAACCGGAGGCACTTCGTCTCAAGAATCCACATAATCCCATTCATCGCAAGTCGCTGACCAGCAATTCCTTTCAAAGAGCACCACCAGCAGCGGCGGCAACTACCAGCCCCAATCCCGCAATGCAACAATCTGCAATTGCCACTACTTATACAGATCCAGTTTTTGGGCTTCGCATGATTAATCCGCTCATCTCCAGCGCCTTACTGCAGGAACGCATGAATAGTCGCAAGGCAGTGCCTTTTTCAGGTCTAGCATTTCACATTGAACGTGGCGATTTGGCCAAGGATTGGGTCATTGCTGGCGCCTTAGTGTCCAAGCAACCGGTACGAAAAACCAAGAAAGGTGACAACTACTCTACGTGGACGTTGTCGGATCTGCGCGGTGAGGTGAAGACGGCATCCATTTTCCTCTTCAAGGAAGCCCATAAATCGCTATGGAAAACCGCAGAGGGCATGTGTATAGCTGTGCTTAATCCAACCATCTTTGAAAAGCGTGCGGGCAGCAAAGATGTCGCCTGCCTGTCCATTGACACATCCCAGAAGGTGATGATACTGGGTCAGTCCAAGGATTTGGGCACGTGTCGGGCAACCAAAAAAAATGGAGATAAATGCACAGCTCTGGTGAATCTTACAGACTGTGATTATTGTGTCTATCACGTGAAGCAAGAGTATGGCAAAGCGTCCAGACGTTCCGAGTTGCAATCGGCCAATGCAGGTCGTGGACTCAACGAGCTGCGCAACAAGGTGTTAGGTGAGTGGCAGTAATTCTAAAACGTCTTAATAGCTTATACCATTAATCCATATAACTTTCCACAGGCAAAAGTGAAGTATTTTATGGTGGACAAGCCTTTACGGCTGTGCCGGCACGTAAGAGCGCTAAGCTGATAAACAAGGAGCGCGAGCGACTAGGTCAGCTAGCTGGCTACGATGTCTCACCCTTTGCCCATAGCGTTAATCATGAGTCGAAGCCAAGAGTCATGCCTGCTGATATACCCTATGCGGAGCGTGGTGGACCCGTTTCCCGTTTAGCTGACAACGTGCAGGCATCAACCAAGCAGCGCTATCAAGATCTAGAACGTTTGCGTCTCCTGAAAGTGGAAAATGAACGTTTACAAAAGCTAGCCGCAGCAGCAACTCCAGCTTCACCACCCGCTAAGGAAGTTGCCGTGCCCACAACGCCTCAGAGTGTGCCGGAAAAGTTTAAAAATCGCGGCTTCTCCTTTGATGCAAGCCTGACGCCTAAACTTGCAGGCAGCGATAACTTTAGTTTTGATGTAAATGTAGGATCGAGGCAGGCGCAGAGCTCTAAATTGAAAGCAGCAGCGCTGCTCAAGAAGAAGCCCCTAGAAAAGATCAATCCTAATTCCACGCGCGGCTCGGACACAGGCAAACGGCGAGCTATTGATGAGCTTAACGACAAGTTCTCCAGCAGTGCAAAGCGTCAGAAGCTGGATGAGGAGGATCGTGAAATGATGCGTAAATCACGGATTGAACGCATCATGGCAGCAACATCCTCGCACTCAAATCTTGCAGAGATGCGAGAACAGGAAGCACAAAACGATTACTTTAACAAGCTGGAGCGCAAGGAAGCGATGGAAGAGAAGATGCTCAATACGTTCAAAATGCCATGCAAGGCTGTCATTTGTCAGAAATGCAAATATACTGCCTTCTCTGCTGCCGAGCGCTGCAAGGAGGAGAGGCATCCACTCAAAGTTGTGGATGCGCAGAAGCGTTTCTTTCAGTGCAAAGATTGTGGTAATCGCACAACCACCGTTTTCAAGCTGCCCAAGCACAGCTGCAGCAGTTGCAAAGGATCGCGATGGGAGCGTACAGCAATGATTAGGGAGAGGAAGGTGTGCACGGGAAGAGAACTCTTATCGGTGCGGGGTGATGAAGAAAGCCATCTTGGCAGCATAGCCAATTCAGCGAACCTGAATCTCCTCGTGCCACAAGAGGAATAGAAATGGTTTTACTGTGAGTGAAAGTAAAAATATTTTGTTTTCTATGTAGATATGGCATACAAATTTATATTTTTATTTATTTATATACAGTCTAGTTTTTGGCATATACATCAATATAAGTACAAATGGTCCAATGTCTTATGGTTTATGATCCTAATACATATATCTTTGTATGCTTCATATAAATATTTTGATTTTTTATATAAGGCTTAATCAAGTGCCTTTCTTTTAAGATAAATGCGTAGGGTAAAATTAATGTGCACAAACCTTAAGCGACCTTTTTTAAAAGCATCTTCATTTATGTTAAATATACAATATGAATAAATATTAATGTTTGGTATGCTTTAAATACTTGACTTAATAAATAATACAAAAGCATTTATTTAAATTTGCATAAAACGCAAAAGTTTTCATTTTATGAACTTTTGCGCTTCTGAGAAATTAAGCCTTATTTTTTGTTTTTGTTTTAAAAACTAATAGTAATATTTTATACAAGGAGATTTTAAAGATAAAGTATGGCAAAGGCTTAACATAGTTAACTAAATAATATAAGCATTTCGACTGAAAATTTTAAAACGTTTCAAAACTTTGGAGAGTTTTTAACAATTGTGCAAGAGTTTGATTAGTTTTACAGCTTTTCTTAATGAAGAACTTTGTATTTTATACGATAGGAAATATTTGAATCTATAAAGCTGTAATGTGGAAGTCGTTTAAAAACTTTAAAAGAATCAAATAATTTTTTACAAATTCTTAAATAATTCCCAACTCAATTCAAATAATCTAAGAGATCACGCGTTTTTTTTTACGCAATTTAAATAATTTATCAAATTAGGTTTTGTAAAACACTATCAATCCTTATTCTGTAAATGCGAACAGAGTATTCGAGCTAATTTTGGCATAACTTTAAAGCTAAATATATGTAAAAATATAGGACACACAAGATTAAAACTAATTAACAAACAATTTGAACGAAAAATCAGGTGCACTCAAAAATGAAAAGGAATGCAAATAGTTTCAAAACTCGCATAAATCCTAAACGGCATCCTCGGCATGTGATTGTGGCGTTTCCGGATCCTTAAGGTTAAGCAGACTAGAGAAACGAAATGAGATGGTCTTGGAAAGATGTTTCTCAAAATCGCGATTATCAAGATTATCGGGTATCAACGTATTATTGGTCATGTCCATATAGGAGCGTCCACGTTTCACAGGCACCGCGTAATCTGGCAACGCTGTCGCTGCAGATATGACACCACCATTATTGGTCATATTACTGTAGCTGGGCACACAGCTGGACTTGCGTATGTTGAGTGGAAAGCGCAAATCATTTTCATAGCGCAATACTTGCTCCGTAGTGCTGGCGTCAATCAATGGACGTGGCAGATCATAGCCAGGTGGAGCTAGGGCAGCAGCTTGAAATTCTGTGACAGATTCATCGCGACTATTATCCTGCTGCAGTTCATAGCTGTTAATCTTGGGTGGCGACCACAAGTGCTGCAGTGAATCCGGCTCACCCAATTGCTCTATATTAGGCATCAATGCTGCCTCATCACTACAGTAGAGAGGATTGGACACAGCATTCGTCTCAAGCTCTATGTACTTTGCATTATTGCCTAGTAGCTTTTCAAATTCTGCAGCGAGGTATTTAAAGGATGGACGTGCATTGGGTTCGTCTATCCAACAACTGCGCACCACGGAATAAACTGCTTCGGAACAGTTCTCTGGACGTTCCATTCGATAACCTGTCTTGAGTAGAGACCATAAATTCTGTGGCGCTATGCCTGGGTAGGGTGAGGCACCCAAGGTAATCAACTCCCAGCAGAGCACACCAAATGCCCAGACATCCGATTTGCTGGTGTACACATGATCCGCTAAAGATTCAGGAGCCATCCACTGTAAAGGGGAGATGGAGTTAGGAGAAGTTCTTATAGGAAATTTCTTTCAGGCAACTTACCTTAACGGGTACACGATCTCTGGAGCGCTTTAGATACGCATCATCTTCATAGACATCTCTGGTTAGTCCAAAATCAGAGATCTTACAGATTTTGCCATCGGCAAGGAGCACATTGCGAGCAGCCAAATCGCGATGTACTAGCTGGAGGAGAAAGAAAGTAGAATTGGAGTACTGTATATTAAATAAAGTTACCTTAACCCACCTTCAGTTCCGTTAGATAGTTCATTCCCTTGCAGATCTGCCATGCAAATGTTAGCATCATTTTGACATTAACCGGTTCGACACCATCACTAAAATCCACACCAGCACATTCGATCTTTCTACTCAAGCGTAGATAACTTCTTAAGGAACCATATCTAGCATATTCGATGATAAGTAGAGGTGCTTCCTTGGATTGGGTGCAGGCGCCAAGGAGCTTAATCACATTAGGATGTGAGACCTCCTGCAGCAGTTGGAATTCAGAGAGCAAAGCCATATACTCCACGGAGTTAGCACCCTTCTTGAGCATCTTAACAGCTACGGTTGTGACGCCAGGCAATCCAGCAATCTGTGTGGCATAACCTTTCAAGACCTGCCCAAACTCACCCTCACCCAGCACAGTGTCCAGTTGAAGTTGTTCCCTTGGAAACTCCCACTTTGCATCAGCGCTCTCAAACTTGAACCCACTTTGCAACGGCATCAGAGGGAGATCACCTGGTTCCAGGCTGTTAGGCTGGTGGTTCTGTTTGGTTCCTGGTGTAACGGATTGTTTACCCAAACGTCGCTGCCAGAGTTTTCTTTGTGAAAGCAGCAGGCAAAGCAGCAACAGCACAAAGAGCAAAGGACAACTGATGACAACCAGGATGCAGAAACGATTACATTCCATGCCTGCCAGATGGAGCACACCTAATGCCAGTACATCATTCTGTTCCTGCTCTACCTGTGTATGTCCCTCCACTGGCCTTACACTAACCATCTCCAGCTCGGTTTCATTCTTTCGCTTGCGCTGCTTGCGTACCTTGATATCCTCCTCATCAGGGAGAGGAGCACAGCTGCATTTTCCATTATCCTCGCAGAGGCATGTTCCTGATCCAATCAATATACCTCTTCCATTATCATTGCTGGTGTGTGGACCCACAATTCTCGCAGCTGGTGTACAATCCTGTGGACAGGCATGGGGATTTAGTTCCTCCAACGCATCACACACATGATCCGGACAGTAGCGTGCATCCGGCACGCAGGAGCCATAGTTTCGACTAAACATCGCACCACTGGATCCTCGCCAGATGCACCCTCCTCCATTTGTGGCTAGGCCACAGAACTTGTTGCACTGCGTCCGATATTTAACCTGGGCGCAGGTCTGTGAACGGGACTTTAAACGGAGTTCACAACTGGCATTCGCCGGACGACCCTCAACCAGATGGACATTGATGACAAAGGCATGTGATTGCTTCTCCCCATCCTGCCAGGTAACGTTCAGGAAATAAACCGTCTCTGAAGCATGCTCCAATGCCAGCGCATCTTTGACATATACAATGCCAGCTGTTTCCGTTAACCCGAAAGCTCCACTTCTATCTTCGGCCAATGCAAACCTCCAACCTCTCATCCTGTGCAGCTCCACAAAGTTCTCGGGTTGGGCAACCCTAAAAAATGACGCAGCTGCACGATACACAAATACATCCTTTTCATAGTCAATGCTCATTCTTCGGCGTCCTGTTCCTCCTGTAAGCTCCTCTGTGTTGTCAAAGATGCGCTGCTGTCTCACTCTCAGGGGCAACGCTTGAGGTCGCGCCTGATCACTCTCGTGCAGTTGACTGGTGTCCACATGAAGGCATATATGTGCCGTTGCAGTCGTTGACACGTTCTTAACCTGAATGGTCAAATCTCGTGCTTGCAATTCAATGCAGTAGGGTGCCTGACGCAGCATTCCGCTCCTAGCAAAACGAAGCTCTGGGAAAGAGGACAGCAAAAATAATATTTAATGGTCAATGCAAGGATCTCTCTCACTCCTTCTCGACATTTCTCCTTTAAAAGTGAAAGCGAACACTTCTCCTACAATTATTATACTTACGACAACTGATAATTGTATGTGGTCTGCCCGTGTGATCCGCCTCGTAGGCGTGACAATCGGGTTGTACGAGTCCAAGTTTATCATTAAGTATAGCATACTTTAGATGCTCATTCGCTGCCAACGTGTCCTTATCCAGGTAGATAATTTTCTCACCCACTGGCTCATCCTGAAAATGGGGAGAAAAAGGTTTCGCTTCATTAGCATTTTGCATTAACTGACCAACGTTAATTGAATGCTTCGTGGACCGCTCCCATTGACCTCGAGCACAAATTGCTCTTGCTCTTGCCCTCTAAGGAACGGAGCTCCTATACTTATTATCTAGTTTTAATGCACAAGGTCAGCAATTGGGAGGGGAAGTAGAGCGTTAAGAGACCGTAGGGAGCTGACATTTGATGTGTCTGTACTAGAAACTTAAAAAATGACTCCCTTGCGATGAGATATTAACCTGTTTTTCAAAAACTATTTGGGGACAATACGAGCAATTAACTTTTAGGTTACCTTAAGGGTAAGGCAAAGTTGGGAAAGGAAATTGTTAGCAGATGATTCGGAAGAAATATTAGTTAGAATAACAATATTTTGACTAACATATTAATTTTATATTAATGCATTCAATAAAAACATTACCAAAGGTTTTTAAAGCAATTGTTCAAAAAGTAACTAATAGAAGCAAAGAAACTATTAAACGAAAACAAAGCTTGTTGTTTAATAAAATGCTTTAAAATAAATAAAAAAAATGAATAAAAGCTCACCTTAGCATTTATGGAGAGACCTTTCCATTAACTGATAACATTTTTGACATAAATTCCTAACGCCTGTCAGCAATTAAAGCTAAATTCCCGCCGGGTCACACCTTTGTATCATAATAACCTTTTTTCATTGCAGACTGTTAATTTCGGCTCACAAAAAAAAGGACTCTTATTACTTCTATGTACAATTAATTTAAAAACGAATTACCTGCGACAAATTGTAATAGTTTTTTTTTTCTTTAATGACAGTTGTGTTTAAATACCCTGTAAACGTTTACAAGAGATAGATGGATGTGAAGGTTTTTTAAGCTTTTCAAAGGTGATAGATTTTTTGTAATCATACGAATTGAAACTATTGTAAAACATAAAGGATTTCTAAGAAAGCAAGTTGTAAACTTAAAGCTTATGTCAGCTTTTAGGTCATATACTCGTCGAGCAACCCCAACTAATGCACTTTTTTTTAGTTCTTTGCTTAATATCACACGTTAAATATTTAAGGAAGTTGAAGCAATTACTTGCAACTAGCTAACAACTAAATGACATAGTTTTTTGCGGCTCCTCGGGAATAGGCTTGGCATCGGCAGGGCCGCGAGCTCTCGGCGGTTAAACACTTGGCCAACAACATGACAACATAATTTGAGGCTACCCAAAAACCCAACCACCCAATGAAACTTAAAGCTGTTTTGGAGCTTTAAGACACACACACACCCACACAAGCCACAACTCAACCCACTTGACACCCTTCGTGCGAGAATCAGGAAAAGTCTGTCGAAATGTTACGCGTTTTTAATGATGAGAGAGTAAGAGCAAAGTTTTCTGCCAGACAACATAATGGCCAAATAATGGCGTCGCTTTGGGTTTGCGTGTCCTCAGGACGTTTATCAAGCGAGAATTCAATAAAAGCCCGCACCCACCTCAAAAAAAAAATAGGAAAAAAAAGAACCCCAGACAGCAACCAGACACAATGTCTAAGGAAGAAAAACTTACCGCCTTAAAATATGGTTGATCCAAGTGGAAATTAAAGTGTGGCTGTCGCTCCTGCAATCGGGGACCGTTGTCATTGCGATCCAGCAGTGTAATGTTATAGCTTCTCCAGAATTGACGCTTCTCCTGACCGGATATGTTCACTGTACACATAATGCCCGCTTGGAGTTGACCAGCACGGACATGGAGACCGTTGAGTTCATCATGATCCAATGGTTGTTTGCTATACAAACGATTCTGTTTGAGTGCAAAGTGAGCGCTGCCTGTTTTCAGTTCATACTCCACGAAACGATGGGGACACAGATACTTGGCAGCACGTGAACTGAGTGCTCCTATCAGTACCGGTTCGAAAGATGCACTCCGGCTCTGACTGATCGACTCGGCAATGGTATAATGCGCACCAATCCAAAAACAAATGTGCTCCAATTCCGCACAGTAATCGCTCAATGATTGGGGTTCCACTTCCAGCGTTAGATGTGCCACCTGTTGCAACAACTCACCAGATTCCGCATCGGAATCTGAATCGGATTCATCCCGACCACGCGGAAAGGCAGTCAACACATATTTCACACTTTCGTTCAAAGCTTTGTAATCGGTACGCATAAAAACCTCTCCGGAGCTGGCATTTATGCGTAGCAGCATATTCTGCTCCAGATTGTAGATATAGTCAAGGGCTGGTTGATTGTTCTTCAGACGCAACACTTGAAACTGGGCCAGGGGTATCTTGGAGAAGATGCTCTCCGATTCCTCATTGATGGGCAGCTTGAATTTCACAGATGTGGTGGGAAAATAAACATCGACAGCTGCCAAAAGAAAATGATATAATAAAGAAGAAAATCAGTTGATTGTGTCATACACACTTCTTAAACAGAGAGAAAAATTTTGGGTATTATATTGCTACAAAAAAACTTTGCTTCCAACTTAAGTTGAAGTTTGTGGAAGGATTTTAGTTATCTTTTTTTTGCCAGTGTCAAATTCATATAAGTAAATGGTCAGCAAAGAAGTGTGGCGGCCACAAGTGAAACTTAAGTAACTGCCGCACAAACTCCCATTCCCTTCCCACCCTATTCCAAACCCACCCTGCTTTGTTTGCATTAGATTCTCAAAGCCTCATCAAGAGATTCAAGTGCTTACCCATTTTATCATCAATGCAAAGATACTTTGAGGGTCATAAAAATAAAATTATGAAAGTAGTTTGATAAGCTTGCTTTGACCTCAATTTAATGCCGGATGAGTTCACTGCTTTAAATCCTATGCACAACACACGGCGTATGCGTAATTTGATAAGATTCTTATTTGTTTGCTGCTAATGACGCCGTTTGTTGTTGCTGCTGTTAGCTGGATCGTGTGCTTGCATACGTTCACTGTATTCAATACAAGCCATAAATAAATACAATAAAGATATTAGTTATTAGCATATGGGTTATCATAACGAAACCCACACACACCCACAAGCACAATCACAAAAACCCACCCATTGAAGTTTTCGCGTCATCGCATATTGATTTTGTGATAAGAACTAAAACAAACAATGGTGTGAGATAAAAAACTAACCATCTTTTGTTAGCGTTAAAATACAATTCAATGCATAATTGGTAACAAATATGTTTGTGTTTTAATAAAAGCTTGTTTTGTAGTGGGAGGAAAAAGTACTAAATGGTTAATGAACGATTACAAAATGGGCTAAGTGTGAAAGGCAATTACTGAAGGGTCAAACGTAAAAGTTAAAAATCTCGGAAATATCGTTTTTTAGTCATTAAACTTTTGTCCTACTTTCTAAGCTCTTATTTCACACCAATCACAAACTCAATAAACATTCAAAGTATGGGAAGTAATCTCTTAACTTAAGTACTTTTATGTATTTGTCGTTCGGTTTAGTTTTTAGTCAAGGACCAAACACTTTGTCATGTCCCAACTGGTCGCTGCTACTTATAAAAACACAAATGGCGCCACATCTACTTTTATGTTAAGTTCCTATTCCTTGCCCCAAACTACATACGAGCATAATGCCCCTTACAAACTCTGAAAGAATTAGTTTTCTTTTTTTATGTGTGGGTGGATTCGTTTAAAGAGCGCCAAGGACACGAACACAAACATTGGATAAAGTGAGTGCCTGACGCCATTTGTTTTATACGCATGTAGTTCTATTCACATAGATGTTCACTCCTCCTCCAATCCCCAAAGCATTTAAAATGTCATTATAAATGCGTGTCTGTGAGTTCGTCGCTGTTGCTTCATTCTGAACACAATCTACAATTCATCTACATATTTTATCAGCACATTTTTCGCATGCCTGAGCGTCAGCAATTGTAATGAAAACCGTTCATAATTTATAAAACGAGAGCACCAACATGGGGAAGTATGAGCATATTTCTAGCTTATTTTTCTTATATCTTCACATTTGAGCTTGAGCTCTTTTTGCCATAATTATGACAGGTATTTGGTTAGCAAGCAAACATTTTGTGTGTGTTGTGTGTGTGGCATCCAATTAGCGACAGTTTTCTTGTTTACATTGCCCTCCACACAAATGGTTTGTTTTATGATTAGTTGGATATACCTCTGTGCGTGTGTGTGTGTTTGTGTGTGTTGTGCGTATGGAGGCACAGCGAATATTTTGTCGGCAATTTGATTACAGTTACATTTTTTGTAAGCTTTGAAAATGAGGTGTGAGAATAATGGCATCTTAGAAAATTATGTTGACTATATTAGAATTTAACCAAAGAGAATGATTAATTATTGTGATTTTTTGATTTTGTCAAAGCTTAAGAGCTTTAAAATTATATCAATAAAAGCCAGCTAACATATATCATACTTTTAAAAAATTCTACAGAGATTATAGTAAGTCCTTACCCTATTATTGCTGTAGACAAGAACATAACTTTCTCTTCCTGCAACAGTTGTTAAGTGTAAACTGAGCTTACTTTAGAACCACTTGGGAATGGTAAATTAACAAATGACTGCATGTATAGAAAACAACTCTAGTGGGTCTTACTGTTGCTTCCACTAAGAAATATGTGTGTAAGCTATGTATGCACACACTAAATACTCGAAACTGATTAATCCGATTATAAAAGTAACCCCAAGCAAGTGATTTTTTTGATTAACTAAACCGTCTTTAATCTGTTAATGCAAGCTCAACTTCTTAAAGCCCTGGGGAAGTGTCACAAACCTTAACTAAAAGTCAACAGACGCTTAAATAGAGTTGGCTGATAAAGAAGGAAAAAGTAGAGGACAAAAATAAAAAACGACCCTAAGCAAAACAAGACCATCTATCAGAAGGACAATTAAAACCACGAACGAAATGGCGCATTAAAAAGTCAACTGACGCTAGATAAAAAGAGCAGTTTTCATTTATTTTTGTTTTTTTGTTTGGGGTGATTGGACACACGCTAATGACAGCCCAGCAGTCAACAAAATGTCCTTTGGGCCATTACGGCTCGTACCTGAACTTGGCCGAACTTACCGGTCGACGGGAGACTGAAGGGGAAGAGTGCAGTTGTTGTTCCGGCATTGAGTAACAGGAGACTGAAAAAACGTTAAGTGAGGTGCGGCTAGTTTTGGACTCGAACTAATTAATCTGCTCAAATTAATTGACTTTGCATCGAATTAGGTCGTTCAGTTTGTTTGCATACTTTGTTTGTTTGTTTGACACCCATCGCCCTCATATCACCCTCTCTACCACCCAGTGCATTGTCCTTTTTTCTTAGCCGTGTGAGTCATTTGTTTGCATATTTCCACAAAACTCAGCATCCGGACATTAGTTTTTATTGCAAGTTTTTTCCTTTTTCCTTCGGTCTGCGTAATGAAAACTTTATCTTTGTGACATTTGTTTTGCTTCTTTTTTTTTTTTTTTGTCTGTGTGTCAAATGTTTTTCCCGTCCAAGTTGCAACTTTGGATACGTATTTCTTTTTTTTTTGTGTGTTATTTTTCATTACTCATACGACGACCCTTGCAGACTTCAACAGCATATCTTTGTATTTAGCTTGGCTTGGCTTACTATTGTCTTTTTGGCTTCCACATTATGAAATTCGTTCCGTTTGTCTGCCTTACTCTGCACTTTCACTACACACTTACTTATATAGTAATGCATTCGTATTTGTTGTAATAACTATTTGGAGTACTTTAGTCAATTCGAGTTGCTTGGCTTGTTTCCTCTTGTTTCCTTTGTCTGTCTGCCAAAACAACTTGAATAACAAATAAGCAGACTGTTAATAATGTGATCGACTATTACTTCCTAATAAAAGTAAATAAACCAGTCTGCTCATCACATTTAACTCCCATCTGTCACAATATCTTAAGTTATTTTTGCCTTTAAAATAGACAGCAGCTTAACGGGAACCCCACCAACAGCTCGCAAGTGCAAATGAACTTGAAAGACTTTAATACTGCAAAACAATATGCACACACAAAAACAGTTACACGCACAGCTGACGCTTTAAATGAGAGCACATTGCTCTCACAGCTAAAAAGGTGATCGATGGTTTGCCTCTCGCAATTGTTTACTGTCATCAGACCTAGTCCGAGAGCGTCACACATTTGTCAAAGTCAGCGAACTAGTTTACTTTTTCATATGGTAATTTACGACTAATTAATGAAGCCTACAATTAGTTAAAATCGTGTTGTGTGTGTGCTTGAGGGGGTGTGAGCAATTAATTTAATAGTGTTACTGAACGTGTTACTATTTGAATGACAGGCACTGTAGCTGCAAAGTATGACAAATGCAAAACTATAAAAAGGAACAACAAGCAAATGCAGAAATTGTAAACTGAATGCCATGCTTTTGTTGAGATTTCTATCTTTCGCGCAATAAATAAATAAAAAAAAGTATTGCACTTAATGCATTTGTTGTTGTATGGGGCGTATCTGGGTGCGACAGACAGATCTCATAATTGTTTGATTCGCTTGATTTTGACAATCTCAACATGAATTTATTGCCATTACATTTTGCAATGAATGCAAAAATGAAAAGGAAAAGGCCTTGTATCTGTGCTACAGTTGAGAATGCTAATTGCCTTATATTGGTCTGGTAATGTTTAAAATAAAAGTTGCCAAAAAGCTTAGCTTTATAAAGTATATTTTTACTTAAAAAATCCTTTAAAAAATTCACAGTGAAAATTGCAGGTATTAAAAAATAATGAAAGCTTGTTTGACAAGAAAAACACTTAAAATCACCACTTAATCTTTTATTCATCTATCAATCGACACATTGAAAATACAGTTGTCAATTGGTATGCTATATTGTGTCATTCGTATCCCCATATTTGTTCGATCGTGTAGATTGAATTGATTTTGAATTCGTGTCGTGTTCAAAGTTAAACACGTGAACAGCTTCGATTTACAACACTTTCCTGGCATACGACACAAACAACAATTACAACAATTTAATCAAAGCCGTGCGACTGAGAGACGACAACAGGGGACCCGGTGGGAGGGGGGGCCACTCAAATGATTGGGGCAGAAGCCGGGCCAAATGCCAAACAAAGTGTCCACGGCCACTTAAAAGCGCGCACAATGCGAATATAAAAAAAAACAACAACACAAAAACTGTGAGCAAAATAAATAAACCTTAAATGGTGTGCAGCTTGTTGTTTGGTGGATGGGTGAAGTGGAGTAGAGGGAGGGGGAGCTACAACAACACACCTATTGACTTAATTCAGCAATTTTTTTTAAATGCACTTTTCTACCGTTTTGCTCTTTGGCTCTGGCAGCTGTTTGAAAATTTCGACACCTTTAACCTGATGATTGCAAAATGGGGTGGGGCGAGAAGGGGCATGAGGCAACGGATATTTGCTGCCCCGTGCCCAGTTCACAGCGACGCAGTGCGTTCAACTTGGTTCCAAAATGCAAATAGAAGCGAACAGCGAATCAATATGTGCTGCAGATAAAGTTAATGGAAGAGGGTGAGAGCGAGGGAGAGAGAAACTGAGCGAGCCAGGAGTGGGGTGGTTGACTGAAGTCAGCTGAAGTCCAATGCTGACGCTACTGACTGACTTGTGGTCGCCAACCCCCGGAGGTAGCTTCGACAAATATGATATGTCTGTGGTAAAAATAATTTTGGGTGTGTTTCCTATTGCACTGAAGAAAATCTTAGCTTATAATGATTTTACAGAATGTTTTTTTAAAAAACAATAAACAGTTAAGTTACTCTTAACGGTAATGTAATAATAAAATTCAAGTCTTATTTTTTAAAAAATTTTTCATTGTATATTATTATTATGTTAAACTTATCAAAATATTTTTAAAAAAATATCAGTTTTTCATAAAAAACCAACCTTTTTTTAATGTGTACTCAAACAAACAATAAATTCCACCGCCTAACAGTCAGTGAGACAGTCTGTCAGCTGTTCGAAGTGCTACTACTAAGTAGTTCATTGTCATGCCCACAAAATATCGCTTACTCATATGTCAAAACTGTCCGTGTTGCCATCAAATGGAAAATTCACACCTGTGACAGCGAACTCCAATTAAATGGGAACTGAAGATAATAAAGTTCATCGGTGCCTTTGAGCATATCATTAAGTAAAGAATTATAAAGCACACACAAAAGTGCCACCAACTGCATCATAAATGTGTGGCAAGAACTTGAGGTTTAAGTATTTCAAGTGGAAACCAAGTTCTCTATCTGTATCTTCAGTTGTATTCCCACGCCGCGTTTTTGTTGTGAGATTTGAACCGCCACTCGATGCAAATTAGGTGTAATTGGACTTTTATGATTGATCGTTGCACTTGGGCGTGTGTTTTGGTTATGGGGCGTGATTTGTATCATTCATTGATGATTGCCTCATTCGATTGACTCGAATAAGTCTGAGAGACAGAGAAAGAGATAAGAGTCACCAAGTTGCAGCAATTTTATTTCGTTGCTTATTTTGTTTTTTTTATGAATTCTGAATTTTTTATTTGATTTTATTGACAAGAAAATTCGAAGTACAGATTGGGTTTCTAATTGAACTAAAGGATTCTGGAAATGCATTTTTTATATAGAAAACTTCTTTATAGGGAAGTTCGTTGTATGGAAACTTGATTGTTCTACAGAAATCATACTAGTTATCAGTAATGTCTTGTGGTTGCACTTTTCTTTCCTTTTCCCTGCCCTTTATTTGACATTTTAGCATTTTCTGCAGTCATAGCATTTTCTCATTCATAGCTTTACCAAAAATTTATGAGATACATTTGTAAACTTGAATTTATCGAGCACTTAAATGCCCAATTTCCTAACATTTTCATAAGTTTCTTATCGCAATATTTACATAACAATTGTTGATCAAACATTTGTATTTCAATTACGAAAAGAATATAATTATAGCTATCTCGCACTTACCCAAACAACAGATGTGCAGCTTCAGCAGTACAATGGCGGTCAGAATAACGGTAACGCTGTTGAACGCCATTTTTTTTTAAGCGTCTGCTTCAAGCAGCGCTGCAAAAAAAAACAACGAAGAAGTTCGCCTCTTTGTGTTCCGTTATCTTTGTTGTTATTATTTATGTTTGTCGGATTCTTCGAACGAAGTCTGCTGTCTGGAGTTATGTTTCTGGAGTCTGTTTCTAGTATTTGCCCAGTCACTTGGCAAATTGTTTGCTCAGTTTTATAATTGTAATTGTTATTTCCACTATTTGACAATTAACTTTTTCCTTCACGCACTTTTCACATCATGTCTTTGTGTTTATTTTGTTATTTTTTGTTTATTGATCCACTCATTTAATAACTATTGATCACAAGTAGATAATAGACACATTTATCAATTAATGTGCGAAAAAAGTCAATTACAAATAAAAAAAAACGTAACGTAAATAAACATTGAATTATATAAAAAGGTGCTTGGTGGAAAGATACCCTTTAAACACACTTGATTGTACTTCATCAGTTGTTTCCTAAGGTTTCTTCTGAAGAGATGTTTAATATATACAAAAGCGCTCGATGCCTAGTTTTAAACCCTGTTATAAGGCCTAAGGACTTATAGAACCTTCCTTTAATTTCAACATTTCCATTCATTTAAACAAATATTTAATTATGGAAGACAAAGTTACAACACTCACAATTCTTGTCAACAATTTCTTCCGTTTGCGTTTTGTTATTATTCTATTTTTATTGATAGCAGCACCCACGAGTCGTACACCCCTCTTTCTGCTTGCTTCCCTTTGCTTGTCCCACAACTGGCGCCTGGTCTTGAATTCAATTTATCATAGAGTTAAGGCCACACAAGCTCAAGGGTATTTGCCTACAATTTCTGATTATTGCAATTAAAAAATTCTTCGTCGTTGAATTTGATATTTTTTATATATTTTTTGTTGGAATTTTTGTACACTTATTAGAATATTTTTAGATTAATTTCATTTGTGCTATTTTTGGCAAAATCGATTTAACACTCGTTTTGCATTTATATGGGATTTGCTTGGGTCTTAAGTCAGACACAGGCCAAGCCAAGCCCCTGCGAGAATTTTTTTATGTATTATTTATTTTTTGTTGCCGATTCATTGAACGTACGCAATTTGGGCAAACTCAATTGATCTTTAAATTGAAAGAATTTTTGTTACACTCGCAGTGGGTCTTATGACTTTATGAGGAAGTGTGTGAAAGAGGGGTTTGATACCTGAAATGTTTGGTTTATGAATCTATCTAAATGAAACTTTAACCGATTTTTCTTATAAATAATTTACTTTTAAAAGTTTATCTAACTATTGATCTTAAGTGTATTTAAACTTCCTTAACCCAAAAACGATTAACCTGGCTCAAAACTAATCGTGCACATAATTGTCGACAATTTTTCAATTTGTTTTTGGACAGCTTAAAAGTATCCGAATTCTTTTGTTTAACAACTTGAACGAGATGTGAAGCTCACGAATTTAGTTTTTTGAAGTGGGTTGGTTAAAAAGAACTGTCAAAGAGTTAAAAGTAGGAGGGGTGGGAGATGAGAGGGAAGTGCTTTTGAAAAACAAAAGCAGGTGTGATAAAAACACACAAAACGGCATTGGGGCATGGGCAGATAGCAGTAATTCAAAAGAGGCCCAAAGTCAAACAACGATAATAAGCAAACCGCATGAATTGACAGAGTTTCAGAGTGTGACAAACTGACAGACCGAGTGACAGTCAAGCACTCGCAACTAAAGCCACTGTAAAGTTCAAAACTCACACACAACTTTTGACACACTGAGCCGTTGACGCTGCAACATAAAATAACTGACACAAAGCCGGCTTCTGAGCCACAAAACAACGTGCACTTGCCAATTTGTGAGTGGACTTGAACCGACTGGCTTTTGTATATGCGGGCCGGGCCAATCGGCAGTTGGCAGCCCAGCTGTCTGCCTGCCAGTTAGTTTTTCTCTTCCTTCTTTCAATTAAAGGCTTGAAATTCAAACGCGATGCGATTTTTATATGCACACATATATATAGTTTTAAGGTGCGTCGTCCTGTTGCGCCCGAAAAAAAGGCAACACAACCATAAAACAAGAAATGTTCATCCGACAAGTCGGCAGACAACTAACGCGACAAACATCGAGAAGCCGAGAAACGACAACCGTCGCTGGCTAAAGTCAAAGTACAACTGTTTCAACTTGTATGAATTTCTGGCTTCTCAGAAGCGTTTGTTGTTTGTTGTTGTTGCTTTTGTTGATTTGTTATTATTGTTTCTATCGCTGCTAATTCGGTGACTTTGTGGCATTCGCCAAAAAAATACATAACACGAAAAAGATACAAATGTTTGTTATGCTTTTGAAAATTTCGGAATATTCGTGAAGTCTGTCATTTTTGAACAGCTTTTAAAAAATACCCTTCAGTAAGAAGTTATTAAAATGGGTAAATTATTTAAAAGTATTTATAAGTAAACAAAATTGTATGCCAAAAAAATAATATTGAATCGATAAAAAAGTTATAAGTTTCGAGGATTTTTTATTTCACTTCTAACATTTTTGAAGTATCCACATAATTATTGTAATTTTTTTTCTTTTTTACTATACATATCCAAACTATATAGCAGGGTAGTTTGAAATCGAACAAACTAATTTTTGAAAATCTGTTTATATTTGTTTCTGCGAAAAAGGGTTTCGAGTTTGTTAAATATTTGTTGGCAACGAAACCGAGTGCGTACTATTTAGGATTAACTACAAACACATATAAGTCATTAGTCAATTCATTGTTTAAAATGCTAATGCTGAACAAACAGAATAATTTCATATATGTACATATATAAAACTAATCTCTTTTGAAATATATTCATTGCTAATCGTAGAACACTTTAAAGCGATTTGTTTTACAACTTGCAAGTAGTAGATTGTAAAAAATGCAAATTGGAAAAGCTAAAATGTCACACATAAAGTCATTAATCAAGTGTCACTCACTTAATAATTACAGTATTGAATTTGTACTGAACTATTTGCACAAATGCGAATAATAATGAGATTCGATGTTATTGAAAAATTGACTTTGGTTTTTTTTTATCGAAATAAATTTGTATGTAATTAGAAGTTGAGGTGCATTTAAAATTAGTTAACTTATTAAATTATCAGCTGCTTAAATTGTAAAGCAATTAAAAGTAAGTTCAGGGGGCTAAATGATATGCCAATCAGTAAATAAATTAAATTTTCATAGTCAACAAATAACCATAATTTAACTAAAGAGTCGACAGAAAACGAAAATGTGCAGAGTAAAATAAATGTATGTAAGTATTAAAAATTATATGCCCTAAAATTCCAGCAATAAAAGTTTTTTAAAAAAAAAGTTTAAATGTTGCCTTGTTATTTTTTTGTTGTTGAATAAAGTTATTATTTTTATCTTGCTTAACTATTATTTGCAGTTATGTTGATGTTTCTTTTGTTATTGAAAGAAAAACGTGCACAGACTTCTTATCAGCTGGAAAATATCCACAAATATGTCTGAAATGTTGCAAAAAAAAGTTATTTTATTTATGGGTTGCAGCTGCACAAAAGTTGTTGCAACATTTGTTCACAGGTTTTTTTAATGATTTTTTCTTTGGTCGTACCAATTGTATTTAATTAATTCTGCGCGGAATAGCGTAAGACAGTAATAGCCACGTTAACAATCGCGTTGAGCTGCTGTGGAACCGCTTTCCATGCGCTACGTTTTACCAATGAAACTGAAACCGGCAACAAGGCAACGAGGCAACTGCAAAAGCCGCAAACCCACAAACCAAAAAAAAAAACCCATCGACGTCGTCTTTGTTGTCGGTTGTCATCGTTAGCTTCGTGTGTGCGTGTAAAAGGGTGTGTGTGTGTGTGTGTGTGTGTGTGTGTGCGTGGGTGTGTTGCCGAGTCAAAAGTTTTTCACCCTTGCAGCATTATTTTTCCCTTGACTTGCCCTGTTGCTGCTGCGGTTTGTTAAATGATGAACAACGCGCTGTTTGCTTATCATCGGGGTAATCCTTATCCCAGCGCGCACTGATAGCCAATATAGTACTTATGAACATATATACATATATATTTATATGTGAAATATTCATTCAGATAATCATGTTGATTATGTTTTCTCTCGCTCTTTGTGGGATGAACATGTTTTCATCTCGAAACATGATCTCATCCCGTTCTTCAAACATTTTAGTTGACATTTGTGCATCAGTTCTAACCGAAATAAAACAAATATCAAAACACAAGTTTAATTTTCAAATTTAATACACTTAAAAAAATTAAGGGAATAGATTTGAAATATTATTAAAGCACTAAAAAAAATACTAGAAAAGTGTAACAAAACAAAACGAAAAATCTTCAAGCATTAAATTTATTAATAATAAATTGACCCAAATTCATCGAACAGACTTTACTTTCTGTGTATTGTTGGGCAAGGGTTGCTCATCTCTAGGTTTGGGAAAGATATTGTTGGTGGCGGTTAAATGAAGATTTAGCATTTACCTTGTCATGTAAAATTTAATACTTTTTTTAGGTTAAATGTATAAACATTCATACATTCAAAATATCCGAAAAAAAGTATTGTTGAAATATTTGAAATAAAAATACAGTTATATTTGGTTTTTCTAATGCTTTGATTTATGTTTTCTGTTCGTATTTGGTTTGTGGGGCATGTGTTGTGATGCATGTGGGGCACATTTATGTTTTATCTGTTTTGAGTCGCAAGCTTAGATTAAAGCTTCATTTATAATATGAACAAGCATGTTGGGCGTGTAAAAACTATAAATCAAAATCAAATCTATTAGCTGTTGTAGTCGCTGAGATGTGTGCTAGTATGTTCCAGTTTTCCATTATTCCATTTTTAGCAAGTGCAAGCTGGACAGATGGGTTTGTCGCCCTCGATGGAGAAGGTCCTTGTCTTGATTGGATTTTCGCAGCGATTGCAGCAGAAGCAATCACTATGCCACTTGGCATTCATGGCAACGATGGCGTTCTCAGTGATTGGCTGCTCGCACTTGGCACAGCGCACAGCAAAGAGATCCTCGTAGTCCCGCTTGCAATAGGCCTTGCCCTCCCGCTCAAAGAAACTGGAGTCCTTCAGGGGCTGCTTGCAAGCACCATCGCATACGAAGCAATGTTCATGCCAACTGCTGCCCATGGCTGATATGGTTGTCCCATGTATGGGCTCCTTGCAACCGGCACACGTGTTGGTGTAGCGTTCCAGGTAGCATGCATTGCACACGGGCTCACCTTGCTGAATGTTGAAGATGTCATCCTTGATCTGTTTGTCACAGTCGCGGCACAGAAAGTGCTCCGGATGATAGTTTTTGCCAAGGGCAAAGACAACCCGGTTTGTGATCGTCTCGTTGCATTTGTGGCACTGATATTGCTGCTTAGCTTTAACTGCTACCTCTTCATTGGTTTTGGATTCCATTCTATACAAAAAAGGGTTTTTGATAAAAAATATTTTTCTTTTAGAAAATACAAAAACTTACTTAACACGTGTACAAAAAATTGTTGTGTATTGTTTTAGTCGGAATTTTGATATGTATTATTTTTTATTTTTTTAATGTAAAGACATATATTTTTGAATTCCAGAGGGAAAAAAACGAGACAAATAAAAGACGTGTTAATTTAGTGCGACTCAAATACGAAATGAAATTCTTTATTTGTTCGTACAGAAACTTGCTCGAGAAATGTCTGAATTTTTCAAAGGCTACTCTGATTATAACAAATTGACTTTGCAAAGCTAACTAGTTCTACAAAATTAATTAAATACTCTAAAAATATTAAATTCTTATAAAAAGAGTATAAAACTTAATGAGTTGGGAAAAAAATGCATTACAATTTTAATTTTCAATCAAAAACGATGCTAAAAATCATTGAATAATATACAAATTAAATGAAAATTATTTTTATAATACATTAAAGACTTGTTCTACTTTTCCAAACTTTCTTTGTTGATTTTTTCTTTTGTTCTGCCTTCTCAAATTGCAATATATCTTTTTCTGATTTCAATAATTTATGGTTTCCGAAATGCATGCAGCACCAAATTAGTCACACCAAAAACCATTAATAAATTGGTTTTTAAGCGAAAAAAAAAAACCGGAAATGAAAAGCTACCACAGCAATTTTCAAGAACCAACCCCATTTAGGGGAGGAATAAGAATAAGAAATTAAGAAAATTCTAACAGCTAAATTTGTGCAATTAATAAAAATATATTTTTCATATTGTACAAAAAATTTAATAAGCAAAATACTTGCTGCTTCCGCCTGCAAAGCAATTAACAGAAGGCAAAACACACTCACACACACATGCGTGGTCCAGAAGAGTCCAAGTTGCAGCTTCCCCATCTCGTCGTTTGGTCCCCATTTGCGACAGCATGGTATGTGCCACATTTTATTGTACCCTCTGCGGGTATGAAGTGTGTTTAAGGGGTATAATGTCCTAGTTGTGGGAATTTTATTCAAAAGAAACAGTGTTTTCCAAAGGACCTTCTCAAACTTTTTTAAAACTGTACCGGCTTACAAAAGCTAGAGCGTTTTTATCATCTTTCGTATTAAACAAGAACGGTTTACGGTGAAATTTATATAGTATAATGATCTATCTAACATCCAGGATATTTACCCGCAGCACACTCCCTTTCCAAGTACTTCAACTCGGTGTTTGTTGAATGGTTTCACAGCTTGGCTTGGACGTGGCTGCCATTGTTTTTTTGGGGCTCGTACTCATATCGCCAGAGCGCGTTATGCGATTATCCCTCTGTAGTACATGTCACCATTTCATTTGCTGCAAGGAATTCCACAAGTTGTTGGAGAAGAGGGATTGGGAATGAAGGCGAAGGGATTGCCATTTGGACGACCCGTTTGAGAGGTTGTTATGCAAGTTGAAAGGGAATTTGTGTCAGGCTCTTTGGCGACTTGTCTGCGTATGCAGGAGTGCGTGAGCAGAAGAAGCACAGGAATTGAAGAGAGAGGGGACTGTGATGGGGGAAGTTGAAGCACACCAGTTGCATAATTATGTTTAAAATTATTTTATTAAAAACGTTTCATGTGCATATGCGATAATTGCTGCCACACTTTTTTCTATTTTTCCTAATTGCTTTTAACACAAACACACGTTTCTGGGACAAGTTCAAAGAATCCATTTGGGAACAAGTGTTTTATTACTTTTATGGGAAAACAGTACAATTTGAAATGCAAATTTCCGCTAAATGACAAAGTAAACGGCTCCAAGTTTTGAGGATATGAGGCACCTAACGAAAAGTTCAATTTGCACTTAAGCCCGAGTTGGAAAATTTGTTTTTGGTAGAGTTTAAAACTAATCTTGTTTTCAATTAAAGAACAAACAATCATATGTTTTTATCTATGGCTGGCGAATCGATAAATTCGATAACTCAAAATCGATAAATCGGTACCATATTTGGCGACTGGCGTCCTCCAAAGAACTGCATCAAAACTGCTGGTGACAACACCCCTACCGCATCCGTACCACTCTGGAACCACCAAAACAAAGAAACACAAAACCCAGACCGAAAATGTGAGTCAAACTCGTGTCAAAGGCCTTTGCCAGTCAACAAATTTAAACCAAGCCGGAGTCCAGCATCAATTACTGGCCTTTTTTGTAATGTTAACGGCCGCCAATCGGTGATTTTAATTATGCAATAAGGGTTACGCGGTCGTCCTGGGACCAAACCGAAGAACATTGAACTTTGCAGCCAATGCAAAATCGAATTAAGTCAGTAAAGAAGTTGGTCAAGAGTTGTTACCTTTGAAATGAACACAGTTTAATGCATTAAAAATTAAAAATAAATACAAATTTATACATATATACATATGGCTTAATTGGAATATAAACTAATAGGAGCTTCTATTGCGATGTTTGTCCTTGTTGCTGGGTTTCTTCGAGGAGATTAGAGTGCGCCGTTTCAGACGTTTCACTTTGGTCTTTTCACGCTTACGCAACTTCTCCTGGGCCAACTCCACAATGGTATTGCGTAACTTTAATCTATAGCTCAAGAGATTAGAACGTTCTGTGCCAATTGCATTATCATTATTGGCCGGTGCTCGATTCTCCACATTGTCATGGATATCATCATCCTCATCATCCGTCAACATGGCCAGTTGCAAGTCAGCCCAAGCAGCATCTCCAGTTAGTTCTTTTTGTTCCTTCCACTGTTGAATTTGTTCTTGCTTTAGCAGCTCCTCGGTTAGTAAAAGTTTCGATGTAGCCCATTTGATCAATTGATTTTTTTTCAAACTTATTTGATGGCGATATTGAAACAATTGTATGCCTACATTTGTTTTGGGACGACTATCATCCGTCCTCTTTTCAGGTTCCACTTGTGGATTCACTGCTGGCATAGGGTTCACAACTGCCACTGGTCTCTCGACTGGCCCTTTGGTATCAATTGAATTCCCCATTTTAGGTTAAGTTTTCTTTACGCGTCCTTATGCTCTATAAGTTGAAGTTGATCTGACAGCTGCAAGCAATTTTCAAGCGGTATATATATGATAGTTTCCAGGAGGTTGTTAATTTTTTACCAGGTAGTTATGGAGTTATATATGTTGGAAAAAGGTGGTAGTATATGGTTGCACCTGGTCTTGGGTTTAGGTATGTTGATATAATCCACTAGATAAGTAAATATATGAAAAAACCATAGTAAATATTTAGGGTTACTTTTTTTTGGTACCTGTCAATAAGTTTTATTATCGCGCAGACTTAAAGCCTTGCGGCTATCTTTTCTTATAACTTACCTCTTAAACCATGATTTTCAAACACATGGCTGGTAGTTAAAATTTGTGTAGATTTGTGTATCCTCTAAAAGATCAGTGATGCTCTTATGCTAATTACTTATCAACTAAAGTGGCAATGCAGTTTTAAGAGCTAGGCGAGAGAGAACGTGAAGCTAACGGTAACATTGACGTATGTATGTGTTGCGTAATTGAGAGAGTCATTCGTGTGGATTTGTGAACTCGAAATTGGATGCACGGTGGGACAAATAAAGGCAAAACTATATTTAGCAAGATTAAGCAATTAAGCAAGAACACAACTCTTATAAGTATGTTTAATATTTCTCTTTTTATAACTAATACTATTTTTTGTAGCACATATAGTGAATACTTTAATACTCACACTCAAATTAAGCAACTTACCGCTGCGATTGCAAGCGAACACAGTTTTCCAAGAATCAATAACCAAAGAGCGAACACAAAGTGAAGAAGAAGCTAAGTAACGGTAAATGGTAACTTCCACAAGCAGCACTACCCCGCGGTTCGATCTTTTACATTTAATGCGCTCTCTGCTCTCTCTCACATTTGTAGTCTCGTAGCAATTTTTATTTTCCCTCTTTAATCCGACTCTTGGCACCCACAGGATGTGCAGATTCTAGAATCGCTTTACTATAGATAGTATACCATACAGAACAGACTTATAGTCCAAATGTTCAACTAATTAAACAAACGTGTCAAAAAAATCACAGAAGTATGAAATTTTTTTTACAAATTTATGAGTTTATCCAACTAACTTTGTTTACCTGAGATGTGATTTATTTCCAACTTACTTAATGTCAATTATGTTAACATAATGTAACCATATAATTGACGTATCTCAGAGTTAATTTTCGATTGATCATAAAATATATCGGTGAACCGATATATTCAAACCCGAAGCTATTGAAAATTTAAACACACATACACATGTATAAGTAAAATACCGCCAACTTCAAAAATCAGGGTAGTAATTTCCCAAAAAAATATAATAGAAAAAGTACAGCATCTTGCTCTAACGTTTGGATCGACCCTTTAATGGCAATCAATGTCAGGCAATCACCACAAACCGTATTATATACCGGTAAAGGTAAACATACATATAGACATAGTTATTTTCCCTACCTAAACTACAAGTTAGGACATGCGTGGACACGTGTTAAATTCGCCACAAGTGGGCAGGTCAATAAAACGGGAACTTTTCTACCTGCCTACTATATAAGCCTAATAGCAATTGTTGGTATACAGCATTCGCATCTTGAAACGCCTTGGCGATGGACAACGTCAACGACAACGTCAGCAACAAGGACTCCAACAGTAAATCGAAGCTATTGATGCTCCGAACTCCGTTGGATGCACAAAATCAACTGTTTATATTTAACTCACCAATCGATTACGCGGATCAACAGCTGATAGTTTATCAATATTCGGGCATGTTAAACGGTGAAAATGGTTATTGTGTTGTCTATAAACGTGATCATTATATTATCAATAATCCGCCCAACTATCAGAGCCCGACGAAGCGCAGTTTTCTCAATGAGTGCATTCGACAATTGTATCTAATGAATGGACTTGCACACAAGCTGCATTGGGCACCAAGTTCGACGTTGAACAGCCGCATGGAACTGTGGCAACAGGTGGACATTTGCTTGCAACCGGAACGTATCAGTTCGAAAGATGCCTGTTTAAAAAATGTCAAGCGACAACTCTTCCGTGAATCCCAGAGAAAGCGTAAAAGCAATCCCAGCTTACGTGGCAAGGTCTGGGGCACACAGGTGTTCAACTTTCGTCACATGCGTCAGAAGATTTGCAGAAGGCATATACGTCGTGGCTATTTGGGTGATGCAAGACAAATTGTGATCCAACAGCTAATTCGTGAGAATTTTAAACGGGAAATAATGCACCAACCGTCAGCTTGCCAGACCCTTATCAATGCCACCGATGGCATCTACAACGTGAATGCCAGTTTAATCAATGAGATCTGCAGATATCATCAGAATGGAGCACGTCATCAACTGGCGGTGAATTGTCGCCTCAATTCCAATGAGATGGAAATGCGAAATAATGAAGCCTGTAGTTTAACACAACGTGCCAAGCGTTTAGAGTCAATGTTCATCCATGAGCAAGTGCGTCGTGCTGTCCAGAATCATCAACTAATACTCGAGGAATCCGTGCGTTCCGTTTACTATGCCAAGGAACTGTTTCGACTTGTCGAGGATCACGAGGAATTCGTCTATACGGATAAAAAGATTTTGGGACGTCAATGCTGTTAGGTTTTCCCCATTTTATAAATAGATATACAAAGTATACAACAAAAAATAATTATATATATATATATAGACATTTAATGAAAGTTTCTGTAAAAAGTATTGTATCAAAAAATATTAAAAATGCATAACATTATAATGATTTGTTATCGATATTTGATCCTTGAAATGCACATAAAGTCCGGTCACACTAAGAAGTTGGATTAGGTAACCATTTGTTGTTCTATCAGTTTTGAATGCACATCCATAAGGCTCTATTAGAGGAGATAGAAAAATAAATTAATATTATATTTGTTTATACGATATAAATAGCTTATATTTAATCTTTAATATTCCTAACTTAAAAAACTTAAAAGATTCTGAGTCTGATATCTTGTATCTAACTCTATTTCAATACTTTGTTCGATATTCTAACATAATAGATCTTCCATCTTCATTAGCATTAACACTTTATCATTCCATATTTATTAATTTTACAAAATTTTGGTAAATATATATAAAATCTAAGCATATACAAGATTTCTTGAGTTCTTCTTTATACTTCTTCATTTCACAATTAGGTTTTTATTCACAACCAATTTCTTGAGTTTGAATTCTTATTCATTGGAGGACCAATTCAATTTACTCAAAACAGTCTTTCAATCCATTTGCTTGAACTAGCTGTAAAAATATTTTTATATTTAAACATATGTTAACTTATCTACTAAACCAAACAACTTAAGAGCATTTCAGACATATGATAAGTAATAAATTTGCCTCTCTGGAATATGTTGATTTTCTTTGCTTTGTTATATAAATATTTCTCCCTTTAAATTAAAAACAATTTTGATTATTCAACTACATTACATTTGAAATTTGTGTAACCTTCCTCGGAGGCGGCTGCATTTGTTGTATCTCTGAGTATGCCCTGTGAATTTATTGAAATGTATATGCCAATCAGGCATTAGCAACATTTAACTTAAAGCCAAGAGGCTAAGCAAGAAAACCGAACGTTAGTAAATGTTCAAAGCAGTTAAGGCAACTGTAACTAAAGAAGCATTTTCAAAATTTATAATCATAAATAGCAACTCTCCCAAAAAACCAACACCTTCTTAACAAGCTAATAGCTACCATATCCAGCATTTCCAAAACCACAGTTTTCAAACCATAATTGCATTTTGCTTCTCGCATACCTTGAAATATTTAACCGTCTTGACGCGCAGCTCCAACGTTGCATCCTCGTCACAAATCATCAATGTGTTCACATGCTGTTGGAATGCACTGACTGTCCACATATGATTAACGCCCTCCTCGATGGCTTTGTACAGGGCGAAGGCCTTGTGAGCGCCAGTTATCAGAATCATGACCTCATGCGAATCCATAACAGTGCCAACGCCAACAGTTAACGCCTGTTTGGGCACCTTGTTGATATCATTGTCAAAGAAACGGGCATTCGCCTCGAGTGTGTCCTGTGCCAGGGTTTTGACACGCGTACGCGAAACCAACGATGAGCCGGGCTCGTTGAATGCAATATGGCCGTCGGGGCCAATGCCGCCAATAAAGAGTTCCACGCTACCAGCTTCTTTGATTTGTTGCTCAAAGGCATTGCACTCAGCAACCAGATCGCTCGCATTACCATCCAATATATGAACATTTGCTGGATCAATGTCAATGTGCTTAAAGAAATTGTGCCACATAAAGAAGTGATAGCTCTCGGGATGATCACGTGGCAAGCCTGCAAAAAATCCATATGCTATTTTCAATTTGAAACAAAAGCTATTTAATACTTACCCACATACTCATCCATGTTGAAGGTCTTTACATATTTGAAGGAAACCAAGCCCTGTTTATAAAACTCTATCAGCTCCTTGTACATGCCCAAAGGCGTACTTCCCGTGGGCAAACCCAACACAAAGTATCTAAAAACAATTAGGAAATCTTTAGATTAAACTTAACACAGTGAGTTTACATAATTATATACTTACTTATCGGGACCCGGTTTAAAGTCATTGATGCGTTTTGCAACATATTTGGCTGCCCATTTGCCAACGGAATCACTAGTTTCCAAGATTATAAGTCTCATTTTTTTAGTAACTGTAAATAAATCGGAAAGGGTAAATGTAGATTATGCATTCCAGATAAGATTTATTAAGATCTGAATGCTAACATATGTTTTTATGTCAAGCATTAAGATCTTTCATAATTAAGTGCAATTGATAAGCTGTTAATTGTGTTCATCACAGCTCTAGTGTGCGCTCGAAACAACAAATCATTAAACGCTTGCTTTGTTGCCAATAAAATTTGATGACCTAATTTTAAAGATTTATACGTTAAATGCGCATTGAAATTTCAAAATCAGACTATCTTTAGCTTGAAGTCGTTTTGAACGACATTTCATTCTATCTAGATTTCACTGTACTCGAACACTTTCGTTCTCAACAGAGTGAGAGAACAATACACATGTACTTAGCGTTCAATGGAGGACGACGCTTGACGGTCGTCAAGTTGCTCACCTCTACACTGTTAACGAATGTTTTATTCTTTTTTGTTTTGCAATGTTCAATAACAACAAAATAAAATAAAAGGCACGCACTAGCAGTTGTAGCTAGTAGAACAAAAATTCAATATCTGCGGTCAGCTTGCAGTTAACTTGGAGCGTTTGAATCGCTTGCGAGACTGACAACAAGCAATGGGTGCCGCTTCAATTTGGTTGCCAATTTATATTGAATATACCATGGTTGAATTATACAAGGTTAAGTCATGCGCGGCAGAAGGAGCCTGTTGATAAGACCATGCGAGTGCAAGAGAGATAGCATAGTTGCTGCTTCGATATTGCTTCATCGTCTTGTTTTAGTGTGCAAAAACGAGATAGAACGATGTGTGATTTTGTTTACATTTTTCAACAGAGGTTCTAATTTCAGAGCGTTGTGTGTTTTTGGCTACATGTGTAATTTAAATTTTTAAACTGATTATGTAAATGAAATAAAATGACATGAAACATGTATAAACGTATAAAACTTATAAACATAGTTCTAAAAAAGTAACGTAACCTTAAAATTCCACGAAAAATTCGTCCGCACTCACAACTTATCACGTTGACAGCTGCTTTGCGACTAACAACAGGCTCCTAAAAATTGAGCGAGCATGCTCTCACGACTTAACCATGTATAATTCAACCATGGAATATACTGTATAAATAAGTGAACGTCGTATATACGATATATATATAGCGAACACGATTAGCTCTTGTTGTTTCGCGCTCTTAGTGCTAAAGAGAATAATCCAAACATCGTATGTATGTACATATGTACGAATGATAGTAGCCTTGAAATACTTATTTTGACCGGCGTTATCGCGTTGCCCTCCCAGTGTGCAAGGCGTTAAATTTCACCGGCAATACGCATCTGTCCGTTTAGCTGCTGCACTGCAAGCAATAGTACGAACGAATGAATATGAAAAGAGAACTATTTAACATGCACTTGTACATTTAGAAATGTTTATTCTTTGCAAACAACAACAGTTGAATGAACTTGGACGCTCTTCTTATTGAGCGCATATAGTAGTTTGAGTAGTTTGTGTTGACTGGCGTTGCCACATAGTGCCAGCTAAAAGCAAGAGAGCGCAGTTGAGTGGAATTCCAGGCACATGCACACACACATACACATAGTAGAATTTAAAAATAACTCAACGTAGAGCTCAAACAAGTCGTCATTTACTCTATCAAAATGCATGTTGGTTAGCGTAACATTTTGTAATACAGTGAACATTATTTTTATGAAACATTTTTATTTATTTATTTAGCAGTTACATTTATGCTTAGGATTACAATTTAATTATAAGGTTTTTTTTTGAACAGTTTGTCGTGGCCACACCCACGCATAAAATATATGCTGCGTTCATTGAGCTCTGCAAAACTTTCTTGTTTAGCATTAAACCGGTTCAGTGCCCGAAAAATATATATATATATATGCATGTATAAAAACAATTTAATGAGCACCAACTGAGGGGAGAGAGTTTGCCTTATAATTTTTAAAAATATATATATATATATTGGTGGCCTTTTAATGCGTGTGTTTGTTGTTCTTGCTGTTTTTTTAGAAATTTTTGTTGTTCTTTATAATCTGTTTGTAAAAAAGATGCTTAAGATAAGATAAGACATTGTACATATGTGTATGTGTGTGTGTGTGTGTGTGTTAAGGGAGCTCTCACATACACATTACGTTTGGTTTCTTCCGTTTGATTTTATTAGTTTTAACAAGAGCTCTAGTCGTAGTATGTTTAATGCTGCTTACAAAACTATATGCGTACTTATTTTTATGTCTATGTATGTTTATGGATGAAAGTTAGCCCAAATGCATCATAAATGCTGTCAACTCAGCATTTGCAAAGCACTTGAGAATGCACAAAAACAGAAATAAAAATTATATATAGACAAATTGTTATTTCTCTTGTAAATTCTAAGTGGCATATATTTTCTAAGTAATAAAAAATATACCATATAAAGTTTACAAAAATTGGGAGAGGATTTAGTTAAGTTTTAAATTCGAAACACGTAACGTACATGGAAATTTGTCATTTCCTTCAAGTTAAACAAAAAAAAAAAGGGATAGAAAGAACATTGGAACTAAATTTGAATATTAAACATTTGCAAGATAATAAAGACATAAATTTTTTTTTATCTAACTGCAGGATGTACTATTTGAACTGAAACTTTTTTTTTAATAGGAAGAGCTACAAAAAGTATAAACCTATATAAATTAGCTGTCAGTTGTGTTGTTTGTGTCTGTCTGTTTGTGTGTGTGTGTGTGGTATTAATTGATTGTTATTGTAGTTTGTGTTTGCGTTTTTGTCTGTCTGTTTTTGTTTAATTATTTCATGGCTGGTGTTGCTGCTACATTACATAATCGCGCACTTCTCGCCAGCCTGCTTTGGATCACCATGCTGATGATACAGCTGCTCGTGGCCATCAACAGCGCTAATGCTGCGACGACGACTGAGACGCGAGGAGGACACATGGGTGGAGACAACACGCTTGATGCGTTCCAAATTGGCCACAGAATCGCCATCGTTGTTCAACAGAGTCGTCTTTGTATTGTCCCCGGTGATCCATTTTTGTTGTTTCATAACAATATTTGATGGCGGCTCGTGTGTGGCACGCGAATCCGATGACCAAACAGTCACTGTAGCATTCGGTTCGATTTTTACAGAACGATGGAACTTGTATGTTGTGGCCGGTCCAGCATCGTTAAGGGAACGCTGCAACTGCCAGCCACCGATGGAGATCTCATCGTTGCCCTTGTTGTACAACTTGACAAATTTACCCTCGGGATCAATCTCTTTGATTTCTACATTGCCTTTGGCACTGGCTGACACATAGAAATCGGATACACTGCGATCCTCTGACTCATCGACCAAGGTTCGCTTGCGCTTCTGTGCGACCGATGGTGTGCGACGCGAGGGCGTGGCACGTGTGCTGCGCAATGATTGACTGAACGATTGTACAGTTGCCGTATTGGCGGGCGTTATATTCAGACGCGCCTCCTCACCAACCAACATTTTGTCATAGGCAGCAATTTCCAGATCCAAAGAAACCTATAACATGAAAAATTAATTAGTGTCATTTGAAAAATAAAAGTTATTTCTATAGTCGTGCCCCGTACCTTGATGTCCATTAGATCCTGATACTCTTGCAGTTGATTGGCCATTTCCTGGCGCAAGCGAAGCAGCTCCTTCTCAAGCACAGCAATATCATTGCTATGACGCTCTCGCTCAATGTCCAGCTGTTGCTCGATCTCACGAATGCGACCGTTCAGAGCAGAATTGATCGATTCCAGATCATTGATCTTGGCATTGAGGCCATCGATGCGTATGCGTGAATTGCGCAACTCCTCAATAGACTTGTGTGATGAATTGTGAGTGCGAGAGGCGGCATCCTGCAGTGAACGCATCTTGGCCTCATACAGCGATTCAATATCTTCGCGATTGTTGCGCATCTGTTCCTCATACTGGCTGCGCAATTCGTGCAGCGATTGTTGCAACTTCGCTTCGTATTCGGAAGAGAGACGTCCATCGATTTCGCTGTATTCGGTTTGGCGTATGCGACGCGATTCGTTGATTTCCTGCACGTGCACTTGATCCTTGAGTGAGAGCTCCTCGCGCAAACTCTGTATGCAATTCTCCAGATCAACTCGGGCCAGTGTCTCCTGTTCGAGATTCTTGCGCGAATCTTCAAGCTGTTTACGCAAGCGCTCCAAATCCTTGAGGGCCTCATTCAAATCATCATTTGCCTTCTTGCGATCAGCATTGGCCTGCGTATATTTATTGCTCAGCTCATTGGCACGTGACTCGTAAATGCGGGCATTGGCTAAAGTTGGGCAGGAAATTTATATTAAAGAGGGTTGACACTAAAATGATCAGATGAAAGTTAATCAAATTAAAAGACACTTACATTCCGCTGCAGTACATTCTTGAGTCTTCTTATCCAAACGACTCGACAACTCTTCATTCTCCTCCCACAGACGTTTTGTATCGATCTCGAGACGCGCACGTTCGCGTGCCAATTCATCGAGCATGCGACGTGCCTCAAGCAGCTCAGTCTCATAGATATTCTTAATGTTAGTCGTCTCCCTGGTAACCGTGTCACGTGTCGTCTGCACCTCAATGCTGAGACGCGAGTTTTCCGTCTCCAAGTTACGTACACGATCAATATAACAGGCCAGACGATCGTTTAGGTTCTGCAGCTCGACCTTCTCCACGAGGCGCGAATGGCGCGTGGGGCTGTTTGCCGGCTGTTGCTGTTGCTGAGACGACGACTGCGATGGTTGAGGCCCAGATGGTGGCAGCGGGGTCGAGGTGCTGCCGGGCTGCGGTGTCGCGGTGCCAGCTCGTCGAGATTTCGATGACATTTTTCACGGTCAATCTTTTTTCCTGCTACTATAATGGAAAAAATAATAAAAATATGTTTTAGTAAAACACCACTAGTACTATATTGAACACACAACTTATGTAAATAAATTAAAAAACTCATACTACTAACTGACCCTTAAAAAAACACTGCTATTGCTCTTGGGTTGATTTGTTTTTGCGAGCAATCGGTTGCTTTGGACCTGATAAAATTCCAAACAGAAAGAGAAAAATTATTATCAGAAAAAAAAATAATAAAAAACTACTCAAGACGCGAGGAAGAGAGCGCGATGAAAGCGAAACGAGTTTCTCTGCTGTTGCCGTTCCACTCTCTCGAGCACAAAACATGTTACCCCAGTTTTTCCACTCAAGCGACTGTACTAAAGCGGACGAACGAAAAAAAAATTACATTTGAGTGACTTTTTCGGCGTTTTGTTTATGGGCATAGGGTTAAAATAAGCGGGTGCGGCATTGAATCGTTTGTTAAACAAATTAAATACAGACACACGCATTTGTTGTGAAATGCGTTTGGGTATTAGGCACAAAATGAAATACTTTGATTTACACAATATGGCGTTTTTTATTCACAATTTGCATTTTGACAACGGCAGTATGTTGCAGCTGCAGGGGGGCAAGCGCAATGGCAACTTTCGAAGGGGAAACTCTTGCATATTTCACTAGCTCTTTCTGCTCACAGTTTACAGAAACGTGTTGGGTATATAAAAAACTTACGTGGTTACTAATAACTTTATCAAATGCTTTACAATTTAATGGCCAAAGTAATATTGTCGTCAAAAAACGCGGCCGACGTAAAGTTCTTGTTGGTAGACTGACGCTGACAATATCGATATTTGTGTAACTATTGTAAGTATCGCTTTATGTAGAATACAGCTCTGTATTTAATATATCGAGCCACATTGAACAGCCGCATCGATAACGATAGAAATCACATTGCTATCGACGTCACGTTCCCAGCCAGTGTCGCTTCAACAATCTCGCTTAAATAAATATTAGTAATAATTAAAATTTGCGAAAAACTAACGTGCTAACAGTAAGTGCAAGTTAATTACAGCAGCATAGCATTTAGATAATGTACGCAGCATTGAACTCCGCTAAAATTTGTTAAATTGCACTGTAGTGATTCAGTGTACTGAAAAACAAGATGGCGGATCTTGTTCGCCGGTTTCGGCAAACAGAAAACGCGGCATTTACGACATTCACACAAACACATGTAAATAACAAGAGCCACTTTTTCCACAGAATATTCTACACTCTTCGTGACATATTTAGGCACAAAGAGCTCCCAAATAAAAATGGCTGATAATGACGATCTTCTCGATTACGAGGATGAGGAGCAGAACGAGACTACTGCCGTTGAGAGCCAGGAGGCACCAAAGAAGGATGTAAAGGGTACTTATGTATCTATACACAGTTCGGGTTTCCGTGACTTTTTGCTTAAACCCGAAATTTTGCGTGCAATCGTTGACTGCGGCTTCGAGCATCCATCTGAAGGTATGTACAAAAACGTTCGACCGGTTGCTTAGCACTCGGTCTAATAAAAGTGTACAACTAACCAAAAAGAAAAAATGTAGTGAACTATTAACGGTTCTTTATAAATTGCGGTAAAAGTCTTAAAATCAGTATAACAGCGTTGAAAAACGTACAGTTGTGTATGTAAACAGTTATTTATTTGTGCATATCTGGTAACACTTACAGTTCAGCACGAATGCATACCGCAGGCTGTGCTTGGCATGGATATCCTCTGCCAAGCCAAATCAGGTATGGGAAAGACGGCTGTCTTTGTGCTTGCCACGCTGCAGCAGCTGGAGCCCAGTGATAATAACACCTGTCACGTGTTGGTCATGTGTCACACACGCGAGCTGGCATTCCAAATTAGCAAGGAGTACGAACGTTTCTCTAAATACATGTCAACAGTAAAGGTATGTAAAAATTTCATTGTGCATTAAGTGGTAGCTCTATTACTGATGAGGCTTGCTTTACATAGGTTGCAGTATTCTTTGGTGGTCTGGCGATTACAAAGGATGAGGAGACCCTAAAGAGTGGAACACCCCATATTGTTGTTGGCACACCAGGGCGCATTTTGGCATTGATACGCAACAAGAAGTTGAACCTGAAGAACCTGAAGCATTTCGTTCTCGATGAATGCGACAAGATGTTGGAGCAGCTCGGTAAGTTTAAATTAATATATTTCACAAAAATACGTAAGTTATTAACAATATATATAATCTTTTTATTCTACTATAGATATGCGTCGCGATGTGCAGGAGATTTTCCGTAGCACACCACACGGCAAACAAGTTATGATGTTTTCCGCAACGTTGAGCAAAGAGATTCGTCCCGTTTGCAAAAAGTTTATGCAAGATGTAAATATCTCCGACGCACTAGTACTCCTACTACTACTATTACGACCACTAGCTATAATAATTGAATACGAAAACGCTCGCGCCATGCAAATGAACCAAAACACAACTACAATGCAACTGTCACACCTTCTGCTTTTTACCTGAGAAACCGGTCGATGACACATTTTATCCTGTAACTCGTTAAATGCGTTAATTAGAAACGATCAACGACATTGATTATTCTTCAAACGGTTAAATATTTCAAAATCTTGCATATAACTACCATAAACCATTTTCTAAATGGTTAAACGCGTAAATGCAAATCGAAGCTGGCGCTAAGAGCGCATAAAATATATGAAACTCTTGTCCATAAATACCAAAAACCATTTTCTAAATGGTTAAACGCGACAAACGAAAACGAAAACTCGCTCAATGCGTATAAATTACCGTAAAATCTTGCCTGTTATTGCCAAAAACCCATTTTCTAAATGGTTAAACGCGTAAAATACCAAACGCAAATGCCAATCCACGTTAACAATAACAAAAACAAATTAAAATGCAACCAACAAAACTAAGAAAACCGTACTAAATGAAACGACAGTCGTCAAAGAAACAAACGATACTGATTCTGATGCGTCCCCGCTACGTCTGATGTCCGCATGGAGCGCTAGCTACCTGCCACACATTCGAGGTGATGATGCATGCATGCATGACGCTACAGATGCGCAGCACTGGCGACCGCAAACAACAACAATTAAATACCGAGTACATACATACTAGTTGATGATGATGGTTATTAGCGTGGCCGTATGTAGAACTTGTAGGCGTACCTAGTTATATAAGTTGCAATTTGCTTTTTTGTCAATCTAAATTGTTTTTTCTTTAAAATGCGCCATAAACCCATTCCCCATATTTCAATAGCCCATGGAAGTATACGTTGACGATGAAGCCAAGCTGACGCTGCACGGTCTCCAGCAGCACTATGTCAATCTGAAGGAGAACGAGAAGAACAAGAAGCTGTTCGAATTGCTTGATGTGCTCGAGTTCAATCAAGTAATATCACTGAAAAGCGATTTTCTTAAACTCTTTATCCAATCAATTTCGTCTTTAAGGTCGTAATTTTTGTCAAGTCGGTGCAACGTTGTATCGCCTTGGCCCAGCTGCTGACGGAGCAGAACTTCCCGGCCATTGGCATTCACCGTGGCATGAACCAGGATGAACGTCTTAACCGTTATCAGCAGTTCAAAGACTTCCAGAAACGCATTTTGGTTGCCACTAATCTTTTTGGTCGTGGCATGGATATTGAGCGTGTCAACATTGTCTTTAATTATGACATGCCCGACGATTCGGACACCTATTTGCATCGTGTGGCACGTGCTGGTCGCTTCGGTACTAAAGGTTTGGCCATTACCTTTGTCTCCGATGAAAACGATGCCAAGATACTTAACGAAGTACAGGATCGTTTTGATGTAAACATTAGCGAGCTGCCGGATGAAATTGATCTCGCCACCTACAGTACGTTTTATAACCAAGTCAATGTTTGAAAGTTGTATTAATTTTTCTTATATTTTCTAGTTGAGGGACGTTAGTCACAGCTTAAGGAAATCAAATAATCACTATGGATAAGACAACAATGAAAAACCTTTTATAAAATTTACTTATTAATAATAAAATAAATCCAAACAATGGTTGACATACCAAAACATTTAAAATATATGTTTATAGTTGTAATTACAGCACGCAAGAAATACTTGCTGTGCTCAAACGTTTTACTGAGTTGTCCAGCAGATGTTTTTGGCATATTTTTGACGTCCAGTTTTTGGGACATGCGCAAAACGGCTTGAGTTTCCGGCAGTTTTGCAGCCATTTGTAGTGTTAGAAAAAGAGGCTGGTCCTTGCGGGTGGTGGTGCAGGGGTAGCTGTATAATAAAGAAAAGCAGAAGAAGCATAGACTTAACCATGAACGACAATAGGCAAAAACAATGTGAATAGTAATTCAAGTTAACAAAGATGCTACTCAAAAAATATATGAAAACACGTCGCAAGGTGAAGATTCTGCTGTTGGTGACGATTGTAGCATTAATTGTGATCACATGCATTATTTTACTTGGTTCCTCGGGACAAAATGGTGTTGCAGTTGAGCGTTTGCTAGACGAACGTTTTATACAACGCGCCTTTCAGCCACAGTCGGAGCAGCAGCCCAAAGAGCAGGCGGTGGCTCTTTTACAATCACATCGTGTAAATGGCGTCATTGTGCCAGAAAAGTACGATGAGCAAAAGATTAAGTCACGTATCATTCAGAACCGCTTGCAGCAGGTTAAACAGCAGCAGCAGCACGAGAATGCAGCGGAACATTCACGCACCACAGTGGATGCCCTTGCCACCGCTGTGCACATATTTTATACGGCTCCAGTGCCGTGGTATAAGTCTAAAAAGCCACCACTGCCACAGCCCGAGCATCCCAATGAGGTCGCACTGCCGTTTACAACACCAAAGCCGGTAAAGGTTCTAAACACAGCCTTCTATCCCGCCTTGGGTTTGTACAAGCCCAGTGCCAAGCTGCTGGGTCAGCATTTCGAGAATATTCGCAGCTGTGGCATTGGCGTGCTCATACTTAACTTTGCACGGCCCTCGGATCCGGCGCTACTGCATCAAATCATTGAGCTGGCACCGCAACACAATCTAAGCGTCACATTTGAACTCAGTGTGGCGGGCAATCGCACTGTGGAGTTTGTGCGTCAACAGCTGCAGGATATTGCCACCTACATCGAGTTGCCGGGGTTTTATCGAGTGTGGAGCCAGTCCCGAGGAGCATTGATGCCGGTGCTTTATATTAGCAATGCATATAAGCTGAGTGAAAGTCTGGGGCGTCAGCTTTGCCGGCAAATGGGACCGGAAGAGCTGACGGAAAAGCGAATCGGGCATGGCGATGCTGGTGGACTGCGACGTGTCCTCGATGCAATATTCATTGGTCACATCAGGTGTGTGTAAACTTTAACTTAAAATTACAAAATAAGTTGTTAGGTTAAGATTATGCCATTTTTTACAGTTCCTTTCCGATTTGCATTCACAATAGTCTGTCCGTTATTCCGAAAAGGATGCCAGATCTTTAAACTTGCAACTGCGTTTTATTGCTTTTAAGGCCATAATATTTATAATTGCTTGTTTTTTTTATTACTTTAACAGACTTAAAAGCCATGCGGATGTGTTGCGCCGATTGTGTTTTGATGGCTTCTACAACAAATTGCCAAGCAATGGTGCCGTCTTTGCCAGCACTTGGAAGAATTGGTCATATCTCAAGTCCTATGCACTTTCCTACAAAATGATATTTGTGCCTACTGTTGGTCCTGGCTTTGCGGAACGTAATAAATTCCCACGACACGGTGATATACAGCGGCATAGGAGCAATGGTCGTGTAAGTTTAATTTATTTTATGAACAAAAATAAATTGAGAAATACTTTGCTATTCATGTTTCTAGTATTATGGCGTAGCGTGGCGCACGGCCATTTTGAATCATGTGGGCTTCATAAATATAGCCAGCTATAATAATTGGCCGGATGGAAGTCAAATTGAGGAAGTCGCGCCACGTGCCGGTTTTCTCGACTACAACCCGGGCTCGAGAACCAAATATCTTGATCTAACAGCACATTGGGTGGGCAATTTTATAAAGACACGCCAGGAGGCGGCAGGTGCTGTGGCATCAGGTGCTGCTGCCCAAAACTGTTATGAGCTGCTGAACAATACAATTTGTTAAAGCTGTTGTGCAATATCATATCGGAAAAGAAATCAATTAGTTGCCTTACCTTTGGAGCAGTCGCCTATAGCTTCCAATTGGATGTAGATCGAAAGTGTGTTTACTTTAATAAGCAATCGATTGCAAATTTTGCCACGAAATTACTTTCTTACTGTTACTAAGTCTTCTACAACTTAATATCTGCCTATATACTAGCAACCAGAACAATTATCTATGTATCTGCCAAATCGAAAGAAAAAAAAAAACGTATGTAAAGTGCAAGCAGTATATATTATTAGGTAAATATAATCTTAACTATTGCCTATTCAAACATAGCCGAATATTTTACAATTTTCTATTAGCATTCGATTAGTGTTTAACTGTAGTAGGAACGAAAACAATATCATAATGCCATGCCATATTATATAGTACATATACATTTATAGAGTGAAAATGTAGCAACAATTATTTGTTAAACATACAACTTATTATCACTTGTTAAACAAAAGGTACTTAACAAATTTTATCTTTATTACAAGTACAACATAAACCATATACATAAATAAATTACTTTATCTAAGCTTTAATAGATTAACTAGTGCAATCAAAGGCAAATATAATACATATTTATTAATTATGACTACAAAAAAAAAAAACACTTCAACCTGCGAGGTTTGCTTTTTGTATATGGAAATTTACAAGTTGCTGCAACCATCAACATAAAAGTAATGATTTTTGTTTTTTGTTTGACGGAAGTGTACAAATTACCTGACTACTGAATTTTATCAACACACTTCCTTGTGACAAATGACAGCAGCTATCAAGCTATACTATCGGAATTTAATGTTGTTGACGAGAAAACTCGTATGAAAATAGTCTCAGTTTGTGCATTATATTATGTCTTATAAAAGATCAATGAAAGACTATAAATTGGACCGAGAGCAAAGACAAATGGCTCCCAAAGGTTGCTGCTGCAAGCGTTCGCAATGCATCAAAAACTACTGCGATTGCTATCAATCCATGGTCATCTGCTCCGTTCATTGCAAATGCATTGGTAAGTCATTAAAATACCATAAGCTATTTAGCCACGTACACACCCACACAATGTGTTGTAGGTTGCCGCAACACCGAGGTGCGAAAGGCGGTTGATGCTCCACCAACAAAATCAGCAGCATCTGCTAAACGGGAACGTGCCGCAGCTTTAAGTGCTAAGGCAGCGGCTACTGCGGCTACGTCTGCTGTAATTCATCTTATACCAGCCCCAGGCTCTGCCACATATGTTGGCCAGGAAATTGGTGGGTTAATGGTCATGCCGCCAGAAGCTGCACCGCCAATTATACAATTGCCCGAAATGGATGTGGAAAAAATTGTCACATTGCCGCCACCAACAACTATTGCTCAGAGGAAGAAACTGCTGACAGAACTTCCGTTGGCAAGTCCAAAGCCGACAACGCCTAAAGAAGTCAATATTATTAAGCCACCTGTCGCTGTGGCGCTGCTGGAACGCATTTTAGTGATGGCCATTGAAGCCGAAGGAGTTGGCATGAATCCGGTGCAAGTGGGCAAATTGATATTGCTGGAGTATGGTCGAGGCCTAAAGGATATAACTGATCTCTATACAGCTAATACAGATTAGTTTCAAATTTTAGAATTAAATATATGTATATACTATATATATTTATATGGATTGAGTTATCAGCTATTACTTTTATGTTCATAATCAACAATCTCAATTTTGTTTCTATCTAATAGAAAGTATCAGTCAATATATACATTTACAAAAATATACAATTTTATATACAATGCGGTAACGATCAATTTAAGAAGGCCTATAAGCTCATATACCGCTAGAAATCATTAGGCTGGAAAATAAGATCTGTTGCCAATCCATCATAGTTGCTGCTGTGCCGTTCGGTTCCTGATGTTGTCGCTGTTGTTTTGTGCCGATCCAGCGGCAGCTCATTATCAGTATCGTTATGGCTTTGTGCTCTTGTTTTAGATTGTTTGTAATTTTGCCAAAACTCCGCCGGTTGTGCAAAATCCGTGAAGTTGGAAAACCGCATTGCCATGGCACAACAAAATTGATGAAACTCTTGCTTCATCTCCAAACTCATTACATTTTGCACATTTCGATGCGTTTCCGCAACATAGCGCAGACAGCGCTCCAACTGCTTAAGCTGTTGTGATAAACAATCAAGTTAGTAGAATATAGAAGACAAGGTCATAAATAATTTGCTTACCGGTTCCTCCTCCATATCGCGCTTACGTGCCCCACGTCCACGACCCTTGCTTGCAGCCGCAGCCGCAGCAGCAGCAGCAGCACTTGTACTCGCTGTTTGTGGTTCCAAAGGTGGAGCAGGCGGCAACTCTTCTACATTTGCACTATCCTCAGTTTCGCCATCTGCATGATCAGCACTCTGCTGTCGTTTGCCATTGGTGCAAAAGCATATGCGACGCATAATAAATAGAATATCCATTACAACATCTAGAGCGCCACTTGATTTAATGAAATCTTTATCCTTTGTTTTCTCTGCAAAAAGGAAAAGAGAGTTAGTAGTTGTTGGTAAATTCCAAACCAGTTTTAACTTACCAGCTATCAACTTAAGTTGTCCAAAGTACATAAGCAAAGTATGATCATCTAGCGTAGCAATAATATGATTATAAAGCATACGTCTTGCTTTTCGCATATCTGGGCCCTTTAGACGCGACTTGAATTTGCGAGCAGTTCCTCCAATAATAGCCTGTTCATTAAAATCAAATGGTGTCTCCTTGAGGCAGTGTTGAAATAAAGATTTGTCATACAACTTCATATAGCGTATAAAGAAAGCATCTGCTTCACGTGCAACCTCAGCGCTCTCGTCCAGCAGTCCACTAAGAAGTGCAATTAGAATCTGACCCTTTAGCTTAATATTGCCAGCCAAAATGACATCTTTGACACAGCGATAAGCGCGAACGCGTGTTGCATCATATTTGGATGAGAGTTTGTGTAGAATGAAGCCCATATTGTTTTCCAAAATTGCAGGAAACTTTTTGCCTAAATCATTAAGACCGATTAATGTGTTATTTATGAGCTGCGGCCGATCGTTTGTCTTTAAGATATTGCCATACACTTTAGAGATTTTGATGGCCATAGTATAATCTCGCAACGATAGACGACCTGCAACTACAATCATCCAGTTCATAATGCGCTCATTATCCGTATCAAAACTGGACTCGTTCAATTGATTACAATCCCTTATATAGTCGAGAATATACTTGAATATTCTATCATCCACATTAATCTGCAGCATGACAATTAGCTCCGTATATGTCGTCAGCAGCGATGTCATGCGTATATGATCCTCTTGGAAATTGTCAATACACGAGTTTAACTCATTTGTTACAACATGCAACAGTTGTTCTTTCCAGCTTTCCGCAGCGTTGTTGTGCCCCGGCGCTTGACTTTGTGATAAATGATTAATGTGTCCCAATAGCAGCAATGCTGGTGAGATGAGTGTTAACCAAACCATGCCCGTTCTTAGAACAGATATCAGGTGCTCAAAGAGTTGATTGAGCGCAGGCTTTGAGAATTTTGGCAGGCAGTAGCAAATAAACTGAAGTGCCAGCACTTGATTTGATTTCATATTAAACGATGAAAGTTCATTAAACGTTGGTATGATGGCATCCAAGTTGTGTGTTATGCGACTCGATATGAACAGAAGCAATGACCACGCCTCCGTTGCCATCGGTGTGGACAAATGAGATACAATCGTGTTCACCAGTAGAGTACTAAAATACAAAAGTTATTTAATTCATTCCAGATCGGAATTATGGTAAGAGTATTCTTACTTTACTATATTTTCTGTCTGCAACAGCAGAGTCAGTCTTTGGTGCAGATAATCGCGTGGCTGTGTTGCCAGCAATGTGGTCATAATACGCCATGGCAATAAATCTTTCGCCTCATTCGTATAATCCAGCGGTTTAATGGCCATCAAAACATTTCGATAGAAACTCTGTTGAAATAGTGTATGAAGAAACTTTTTAAAACAAACATCAAGTTATTTCCACTTACATAAAGTGCTATTTTCTGAAGACCAGCATCCTCATCATTCAGCATACAGGACCAGATGCGACAATAGACATCGATGAGAATGGTGCAATTGAAATACTTTTGCATCAGAAGGTCGGTTGTTTCAAGCGATGCCTTGCGCACCGATGACAGCATATCGACGGAAAGTAGAGAAGTCTCACGCTCGAATTCAGTATCGTAGATAATACGCTGATTGATGAGAGCTAGGCGTTCCAACAGTACGATGCCCGAGCAGCGTGCAAGGCCATTCGAGGAGCCCAGAGCACGATCGTAAATAACCTGAGGCATTTTTTTGACCAACGGCTCGAGGTCTTCGTGACCCTCGAAGCTATAAGCGAATTCCTCGATGCTCGGTCTTTCTTGCATCAGCTCAAGCCGTCTTGAATTTAGGTGAGCTGATGTCTCCACATCGTCGAATTGTGCAAACCCAATGACTTCGTTAAGTATGCGGGTTGTAATCGGTGAGCCATTTTTAAGGGCCGAAATGAGGACCTGGCTGGCCTTGCGGCGAACTGAAAGTGTCCTATCATTCAGGCAGAGTATGGTCTCTCGGATTATGGAAACTTCTCGTGGCTTAGTTGAGACATCGTGTTGAAAGATACTCCACTCTACCTGCGTCTGATGTTGCAAAATGCAATCAATTAGTTCGAGGGATCGAATCTGCAGGCCGACTGCATCATCCGCTTTGACAGCCTCAACTAAGAGATCTGTGCAGGACTTATTACATTTAGCATAGAGCGCAGCATCATACTTCGCCGCATATCCAATGGCGATTTTCTCATCTGCAGTTTTCCACTGAAAATATTTTAAGTTTTTTTTAAGTTCAAGTCTATAAGAATACAATAAGACTTTACTAACCGCTTTTATGGGGTTCGTAATAACGCACTCAATGTAACGTTCCAACACACGCGACATTACATCTGGATACTTTTCCAAAAGCCTGATAAACCAATCTGAAATGTGCTCTCCAGTTTTGGGTCCATTGCCTTTAGTATTTTCCGGACATATGTGCATGCAAAGTGTGTGGTTCATTAACAGACTCAATGTTTCATATACATCGCCATTTTGCTCAATGGCTATCTCATGGAACAGTTCAAAGCATTTCAAATGGAGTTGTGGTGCATCTGTAAATAAGATTCAATGGTGAATTTTAAGTAATCAACTGTTCTCACGCAGGTTATCGCCCAACTGCAAGACCTAAGTATATCGATAAATGATATGCAGGTCACAGTGAATTGTTCACGTATACGCCGTTATATGTTCATCTCTATCAGTCTCAATTACGAACGAAAACAACGAATAAGACTTGTGAAATTTAAAAATTAAATTTAAGGTATACTTTGTAGCCCAGATGTTGATATTATTGCGGAAAAACTTTGGCGCTTTGTCGGCCACACAAGTGCGCAGCATTGCCAAACGCTTGTTGTCCACCACAGCAGCAGAAGACAGAACAAAAAATTCTTCGCCGGCTACGGAGCATTATGATATCATTATTGGCGGCGGTGGATTAGTTGGCACAACATTAGCAGCAGCGCTGGCCAAGAACGTAACCCTTTCAGACAAAAAGGTGCTGCTGCTGGAGGGAGCTGCGCCATTCAAGGGATTCGATAAGAGCGCACCATATCAGAATCGTGTTTCAGCCATCAACCGGAACTCCATCGAGCTATTCAAATCGATTGATGCTTGGAAGCACATAGAGGCAGCGCGCTATAAGCCAGTGAAGCAAATGCAGGTGTGGGAATCGAACAGTGATGCGCTCATACAATTTCAACACGACAACTTTGCCAGTGATGTGGCATGCATCATTGAAAACGATTTAATACTTGATGCAGTTTATGCGCTTGTCAGGGATTCGTCTCCAAATGTAAAAGTGTTAAATCAGGCTCGTATTGAATGTGTGGGTTTGCCGAGTACAACAGGTGCAGCTCATTCGCAAGTTCAACTAAAGGATGGACGAAACTTCACCTGCGAACTGCTCATCGGAGCTGATGGCGCCAACTCTGTAGTTCGCAAACAAATGGGCGTTGATGTTTTCTCCCTCAACTACGATCGCATGGGTTTGGTTGCCACATTGAATCTGAATACAGAGGGAGATTGTGATAATTCGGTGGCTTGGCAGCGTTTTTTGCCAAGTGGACCGGTGGCTATGTTGCCTCTAAATGAAAAGCAGAGCTCGCTGGTCTGGAGCACTACAGTGCCGCATGCCAAGCAACTGTTAGCCATGGAACCGTCACAATTTGTGGATGCCTTAAACGAAGCTTTTTGCCGGCAATATCCAAGAGTAGATCTGGTGGATAAAGCACTTCAGGCAGTTAATGCATTCTTTGGCAACACTGGAGCGCAGCATCAGCGTCAGTTTCCTCCGCGTGTTTGCGGCATCCAGGATCGATCACGCGCCACCTTCCCATTGGGCTTCCTGCATGCCTCTTCGTATGTGAGCAATGGCGCTGCTTTGATTGGAGACGCAGCTCATCGTGTCCATCCTTTGGCCGGCCAAGGCGTCAACTTGGGCTTTGGCGACGTGCGCTTGTTAGTTGAAACTTTAGCTGCCGGCGCCTATGCTGGTTTCAAGCTTGGCGACACGCAGCACCTAATCAAATACGAACGCAAATGTTTGGCCAAAAACGTACCCATTATGGTGGGTGTTCATGGACTGCATACTCTGTATTCAACGGAATTTTGTCCAATCGTGTTGATGCGTAGTCTTGGACTGCAGCTCACCCAGAATTTGCCGCCCATTAAGAATATGTTCATGAAGAGCGCCATGGGTTAGGCTTTTCCATCTTTTTTTTTAAGGAGTGTATTATGTTTTAAGAGTTGACAGTTTTAAAGTTGGTATGACAAATAATAAAGGTGTAAGGCAATTTAAATAACGATTTTTGATTTTGATTGATTATAAAATGATTTAAGCATTTATTGAACTTATTGCTATACATATTTATATGTATTTTACTAAATTTAATTATTGGTTGCAGCAGATTCATGGTATGATTTAGCTTTATTCTAGCATTACATAAGGCACATTTGGTAGAGACTTTCTTAAAGACTAAGTTATTCTATGAATTTGGCATTTAGGAAATTTTTGTTCGTTGATATAAAAAGCTTACTACAGCTCCTGATGGCTCTTGCTAATGCCAACTTGTGGCAAAGTAGTGCCATGGCTGTTCTCACCCAGCTTTAGATCCTGCTCCAGATCGAGAATATTAAGATCGTTCTCAATTGCAAAGATTTGCTGACGATCGCTTTTTAATTGCGCCTCACCACCCGATGTCTCATCGACGCTAACTTGTTGCGAGTCCTCCGTATCAGATATATAGCCCGTCTCGCCGGTATAGTGTATGGGATGAAGAAGCATGGGTGCAGCACTAAATGCAATCAAATTACGTGGTTCGAAAGCATCACTGAGATTCTTTTGTGGATGACGATTAAACATGACGGGCAAAAATTCGTCGACTGGTATGAGCTTCTCTAGTGGTTTAACAGCCAACAGCTTCTTGGCACCCTGCAGGGTAATAACATAGCCCAGTGTCCAATAGGAGTAGCCGACATGCACGAGATTTTCGGTGCCCTCAACCCAGGGCTCACGTTCATCCTTCAAACGCTTGCGTCCAAAATAAATGAGGTCATAGTCGAATTTGTTGGCTTGTTGCAGCACCCGTTTCACATTGTTCTTAAAGTACGGCTCGAAGCGTATGTCATCCTCCAGGATAAGCACACGACGCAGCTGTCGTTGCACAATCTGCTGCCAGATGCGATAATGACTTAAAAAGCAGCCAATTTCACCCATTGTCATGGGCCGATGATGATACGGATCCTCATAGCCGGGCAGAAAACTAATGCCCATTTCTTGAACCAATTGAGCATTCAGTTGCTTGCCATCAACGGCTGCAAAATGTTCCACTTGTAGACCCATTTCGTTGAAGAGTTGCTCCATTTTTACACGTCTCTCTGGACGTCGTTGCAGATTGATCATAAAAATGTTGTCGAAACTTAATTTGGTCTTTTCAGGCAGTTGTTGGTGAGGTTGCAGGTACTTCTGCACTGGCGGCACAGCGCCCAAATCATGCACCATATTGATTCTCAAATTGAATAATTGCTGCATATCCTGATCGAGTGTATCTGTAGTTTCTAGTGGTTGCATTATATAGCCAAATGGTAGCTTGTTGCATATATGTAGTGGTACACCGGAACTATTTGCTGAAATAGCAAACACAATGATATCATCGACGGGTCCACTATATAAACGCACTTGTCCATTCGACTTGTGTTGCATTTCGACGAGACGTTGACGATCAAAGGTTAGATAACGTGCACCCGCATAGTTCATATCAACCAAAACAGCAGTATGCACCATGGGCACCTCAAAGACACCAACTTTATCGCTATGATAGATCTCCTTGTATTCTGCAGTGCGTTGATAGTAATAATCATCACTCATGCCACACCAGAAATTTGAATAAAGACTCTCCGATAGCAGCATGGGAGCAATAATGGGTAAGCGTAGAGCTGTTAAAGTTTTCAGTGTTTTCGGCTCTGTCAACAGAACATCTGCATCCAAAAAGAATATGAAATCAGCCCAAATATCGCGTGCATATTGCAATGCTTCCTCTTTCAATGCAATCACATGCTTGAAACGCGACACCGGCCAGTCGTAAGCTGAGGTTTCATTTGGATAACTCGTCGTCTCATTATTAAATGCATAGTTAACACTATGGTAAAGTTCGCCAGAGTGCCGGAGCCACTTTTGTAGTAATTGAATGCTGTCATCGTTGCTATGATCACAGCGTAACCTAAGTATATGTATAAATCACGAGTTATAATTGAAATTTAAACTAATATTTTATACTGCATTTAACTCACCAAAAGGCAATGCGTTTCTTAGGATAATCTAATTGTTCCACATAGCTCAAAAACATGGGTAAAATGTGAGCTTTGTTGCGAACAAGTAGCGCTATAAGCACGGTTGGCTCTTCATATTGTAATTCATCATCGACATCCACATCCTGAGCCCAACCGACGCACAAGGCGCAAACTAAGAGTAATCCTTGTACTATACGCATCTCCACGTCATGCTTTAACACATTATTTACAGATCAATTAGGTCACGCACTCACTATCAAACGGATGCTGCGGTTGCTGGACAACTGTAGAGCGTTTTTTGAATCAAATCTATTTATAAACTAGCGTCCAGCGTTCATTAACCGACAGTCATATGGTTTTAATCAGTTTCATACAAACGATAATCTATCGTTTTGAAACTATAACAGCTGTTTCACCGGCTGTTATCGTTATCAACTGCCGTCGATGCAGGGTGCAGTAATCTGTAATCGGTTTCAAGTGCAGTTGCTGTCGAAATAAAATTAATCGCTTTTAACCAACAATTTATTTATAACATGCGATTACAATGCCTGCTTGGCCGTATGAGGTTTAACATAGCTGGGAAAATTAAGCTGCAGACCCTCCTTGGCCTCGAAGAACGTATATGAAAGGGTAATGGTGTCACAATACTCTAACGCCGGATCTTGTGTGATTTCAGGATCAATGTAGAAGAAGACGGGCATATCGACTTCCTCGTGCGGATTAAGCATTTGCTCTTCAAAGCAAAAGCATTGGATTTTATTAAAATATGCTCCAGCCTCAAATGGTATCACATTATAGGTGCTAATGCCAACCACCGGTTTATCTGTAGGATTCTTGGCCGTGTAGAAGGCAAGTGCTGTCTCTCCGGGCGCAACTTTAATTTCATACTGTTGTGGCTTAAAGTTCCAGCGCATCGAAGAGCCAATATCAGCATTAAAGCGTATTTTGAGCACACGATCCTTTACTTTCACCATATGTTCCACCTTTTGAGCATCGTGGCCTTGCGATGTGGCGCCGCCATAGCTGTATGCCTGACAGAATATGCTGTAGAGCGGCACAGCTGCATAACTTAGTCCAACTATCAGCACACCGCCAGCAGTTATGTAGTATAATGTAGATTTAGATCGCAGTTTACGGCCTGCATCGAAATCACCTCGACTGCCACCCATGTTGGACTGTGTGCGACATTGCTGAACTTTCAATTGCAACTGTGTTTGATTGGATTTGTGCCTAAGCAACTGCTGGCACTGAACGCGCAAGCCAGCAAAGGTGCGTAGCATTTAAAACGATTTGTTTTGATTTCAAGTTGTAAATTAAATCGCGTTTTCATTCAATCAACCGTTTGTATAATCTTTATATTTGCCTGAACAGCTGTTTGAGAATAGTGTGCACACACGACATTTTCCACCGGCTGCAGTTCAGTGTTCCCACGTAGCGAAAAAAATTACAAGTGATGAGCGCTGTTTTTTTTAAAAGGTATAAAATCTTAGCCCAGTCCGTGACAAATAAATCTTATATACCACTCGAGCATCTTCTAAAACCATTAGCATGGCAAATAGTTAAATGACACTGAATATTGTACATCTCTATCAAACTTTGGCAAGTCAAACTTAAATTTGTTTTCATATAATATATAATTACAATATTCAAATATGTTTGCAATACTTACAGTGATTTGTGTAGCCATGTTTAAAATTCATATAGAGTATTTTCATAAGGCAGCGTATTATGCTGTCACGAGGCGTTGGGTGATCTCTAAACTGCACATTGCGAAAAACCAGCTTCAGATCGTCACAAACGGTTAGAAAAAGTATCCAAATATTATTGGATTGCATATAAGAAATTCCATTCAGCTCGAGCAGTCGAAAGGTTCTTAAACCATTTTCAATGACATCCGCGTCGAAGATGCCAAAGCTCTTTGCCCCCGGAATAGTTAGTGTTAACATATAAGTGCTGAATGCATTTATTGCCAATTTTATGTTCATATTTGCATCAATGCGCTCGGGTGCAGCCATGATCGTTTGTTGTGGCAGTGTTGCCAAACTGCTCACTGCGTATATGTAAGTCAAATACTCCTTGGGTGAAATAACATCGATGTTGGCCCAGTTATCAAAATCGTATTTGTTTGGACTGCACTCAGGATCATTGCTTCGCCTAGACCGAATGCAAGTGGCCAAATCTCTTAGGAGTTGCAATTGGTTATCCTGGGTTTCCAGGTTCTGCCGGCACATGGGCAGCACCCAAAACTTAAGCGCATCAAATTGTGTCGTCTCCTCATCGTCGCAGCTTAGCCAGTCCTGCACATGGGTCCACTCAACACGTTGCGCAAAGTGCGACTTAAGTTCACAGAATATGCGATTAAACTCCGACATGATTAACGCATTTTCTTATTTATATTAATTCACGTTTTTTTGTTTACTGTAGTCACAATAGTAATTATTGTACTAAATAATATCGGTTATTGCAATTATCGTTTCCGATAGCATGCAAAATTGTATTGCACACAGCTGTTCTCAATTAAGCTGAGTATGCAGCACAAAATGATAAAATATTGTTTATCAAAATAATGTTAATAATACTAAAAAAAACTGGACTATATACAAAAAAAAGTTCAGCACAGCAAAGAAAATAAACTTTTACTTTGCATCCGTCATAAATTCAATATGACGAACCATTATGTGTTGATTAGGCGCAGCATACTACGCTCAAGAAACGTATGGATAAACTGCATCCAATTGTGTTTTTCAACACAAGTAAACAATGGATGCTCTTAAAGAAGCGTCCCTGGACAACGAAGAAGTTCGCGAGATCCTAAAGAACACAACGGATCTACGTCAATACTCGCGACAAATCGAAAAAGAGTTCAAAGATGTGGAAAACAAATCGATTGAGGATTATATTGCTGAATCTCAAAACATTGCCAATCTGCACAATCAAATCAATGACTGCGACGATGTGCTGGAACGCATGGAGAACATGCTCATGAGTTTTCAGAGCGTGCTCAACAATATAAGCACTGAAATAACGCAACTGCAAAAGAAATCAGTGTCCATGTCGCTGCAACTGACAAATCGACAGTCGGTGAAAGCGCAGCTGTCGCAATTTATTGAGGACATGGCTGTCTCGGAGGAGATGATTAACATTATAATGGATACGCCTGTGACAGATCGTGATTTCAGCACCCAGCTTAATGTGCTGAATCACAAATTGTCATTGGTTAAGGAGCTCAGTTTTAAAGAATCCAAGTCTACGAGTGATGTGAGCGATGTCCTGCACAAATTGCGCCTCAAAGCCATGTCCAAGATACGTAGCTATCTGCTAGAGCAGATCTACAAGTTTCGCAAACCGATGACCAACTATCAAATACCACAGAATGCAATGTTAAAGCATAAATTCTTCTTTGAATTTATATTGTCCAATGAGCGACATGTTGCGCAGGAGATCTGCAGCGAGTACATCGATACCATGAGCAAAATCTACTACAGTTACTTTAAGGTAAGCATTATGCACTGCCATAAATTAGTTTATTGACTATTTCTTGCTTTACAGAGTTATTCCACACGTTTGACCAGTCTCAAGTTTGAGGAATCTTGCACCAAGGACGATTTAATGGGCATAGAGGATAATGCATCCAAGGGTCTGTTTGCCAAGACGACTAGCTTAAAGCATAAAAGCACAATATTCACCATTGGCAAGCGTGGTGATATTCTCAACCAGCAGCTGGAAGCTCCCATTATAGTGCCCCATGCGCAGCTGAAGAATCGAGTAAGCTTTGTGTAGCTGTAAAAAAAACTTTCAATCCTTCTATAATTAACTTTTCTAGTATACGTCTGAGGCTTTGTTTCGGTCTGAGCAATATGCGCTGGTTGACAATGCCTGTCGTGAGTATTTGTTTGTGACGGAATTCTTTATGGTTCGTAGCGCCCAGGCACAGGATTTATTCAATCAAATAATGGGCAAAACATTGACATTGATGATTGTAAGTTAAGTGGATTTGAATAAGTAATCAATAACTATGACGTGTCATTTGTGTTGCCCTACTAGAAAAACTTGGAAACGTCTATACATGATAGCTATGATACCATCGCAATGTTCCTTTGCATTCATCTGATCTTTCGCTATCAGCTCATGTGTCACAAGCGATGTGTGCCTGCACTAGATAAGTGAGTACTTAGGTTATTACTGATGAAACTTTATAAATATAAGAAATACGATTCTTCTTTCAGATACTGGGATTCGTTGCAATCAGTCATCTGGCCACGTCTTGAGCATGTTTTCCGTCTTAATATTCAGAGCATTAACGATTGCGATCCAACCAAGTTCAACAAGGAATTGGGACCACATTATGTGTGTTAACAAACTAAAAATTCCTATTGACTATTAACTTTACATTATGCCTTTTAGATTACACGTCGTTATGCTGAATTTAGTGCTGCCATTGTCGGCATATCGGAGCATTTTCCAAATGAACTTGTTAGTCGCCTGCTATTGGAGCTACAAAATGAAGTTGAATGCTTTATATTGCGCATGGCGGCTATTTTTCCCACACGCAAGGATCAGCTTATATATCTGATCAACAACTATGATCTCGTGCTTGGCGTGCTAATGGAGCATACGCGAGACAACTCCAAGGAGGCGGAGGCATTCCGTGAGCAATTAAATGCGAGAAGCGCTGAATATGTCGAGGAGATTCTGTCACCACATTTCGGTGGCATTATACAATTTGTTAAGGAGTGTGAGCCATACTTTGAAAAGGATCAGCTGGACGAGTTGCGTAAACAAGAGCGACGCAGTTTGGGATTAGTTGCCAGCTTCTCGGCAAATTGGAAAAAATCTCTAGAAGAACTTAATCGCGAGGTTCTTCTCTCTTTCCCATCGCTACTGACAGGCTCACAGCTGCTGCAACTTGCTTTGGCCAGTCTAGTGCAATATTATCATCGTTTCCACAAGCTATTAACACCCAATGCGCGTGCCCAACTCACTAATATCCATGTGGTTATGGTCGAAATCAAAAAGTACAAAAGCAACTACTGAGGGACAATTTAAAACTGAGTTTTTAATATGTGTGTGTAATAATGTTTGCGTAGCGACGAAACATTCCAAATAAAATGTAAACTATCATAATTGTGGGATGGCAAATGATACTTTTTTTAATCCTCATCCTCAAACATCATCTCAACTAGATCCTTGCTGGAGCAGCGCTCACCATCCAGACGCTGTGGTGACTTCCAACGCAGCAGCGTTGGCAAGAAAATCAAATGAGTGTTGGGATCCTTGCGAAATGGACAGTTTAAATCTTTCCAGCTGCAAATACAAACAAACATACATATTTAATTATTTACTACGCACAGAGATAAAATAGAGCAATCGATTGCCACTTATTCGATCAGCTTTATCTCTATGTGCTCTATAATCGGGGTGTGATTGTAGTACAAGCGCTGAATCATTTTACTGAGTGCTTTCGTCTCACGCTCTTCAATTATTAACACGAACATATGTACAAATGTCCCTTGTCAGTACAATTGGCACACCCCTATTGTAAGTGTTGCTAAAATTTTTTTCATTTGATTATAACTTACTATGAGCGTTCGCCAACATCGACATGTACAAAGTGGGAATTCTCAGTGGCCTTCTTTAATGCATCGTGTATGACTGGCTCCGCTGTGGGCGAAACAAAAACATAAAAGAAAGCACTTGACTTGAGTAATTGTAACTCTAAACTATTTGCGGTTAACCGCTGTTCATTTTTATTTACCCTTGACACAATAGGGGCACCAGCTCTCGCCATTTTCGTCCTTGCCGCCGCTAAACAAGACATGCACCTGATTGTTGCCATCACCAGTTTCCAGTTCCTCCATTTTCTTAGCGAACTCCTCGTAACCCTTAACGTTGTGTGTGATGACCATGGTGTTGCTTTGTTCTAACTTATTAATACCGCCTGCGAATGTTCGCTTGACGAGATGTCTGATTAGCGTTGGCAGCGACGTGATTGCGCACTTTTTAGTAACTGGTGTAAAAAGATTACCGCACTTGTTGTTTTATATCGTTTTATGTGTGTGTGTTGTTGTTATCACGAATCGAAGCCGACAATGAACGACTATCGATTGAGTAAAGCTGAAAAGTTGCTTTAACTATCGATATGTGTGGATTCAAAATAATGAGCGAAATTGAATAGTCTGAGCTAAAAAATTTAATAATGAAACTGCTGTTATTGGATATGCTTAGCTTGCTTTAGCTTTATTCAGACACAAAAAAAATTAAAGCGCCTAGCTTTGATGTTTGACTAACTGCATTAATCTATCGATGGCTGTCACAGTTTTCTTTTTATGCATTACACCAATCATCGGCAAGCAAATCATCACTAGTATCATCAAAACAGATGTTTACGTATAATAGTTTTTGCAATATTATTTAATTGCTACAATGGCCCAATCTATTTTATTACGGAGTTTTATACAACAGAAACGTACTGTGTTGTTGCCCACCGCAGCACGATTAAAATGTCTGGCAGCATTGCATTTAAGCAGTCGCTCCGCACAGCAAGCAAAAAGCGGTTTGTAATTCATAGCTGCAACTGCATTTGTTTTTTTTTTTGCTTATGTTTGTTATGTATTTAAGGTGGCGGCGCACTGCAAGAGTCACGCGGCAGTGGCAGCAGCAATGTGTCCACAGATGTGCGACCGATTGGCGAAAAGATTAAAGAGAACACAAAAACGGCCAGCTATACGGCAATAATTCTAGCCGGTTTGGGAGTGACTGGCATTATGTTTTATGCAATTTTCCGTGAACTGTTTTCGGGAGAAAGCTCAAACAATATCTATTCGAAGGCGTTAGCCCGTGTCGTCGATGATCCGCGTGTCCAAGACGCTATTGGAGCGCCTATTAAGGGCTATGGTGAAACTTCGCGTCGCGGTCGTCGGCAGCACGTTGCTCACAACAGCTTCGAGCGCCATGGAGTGCCCCATATGCGCATGCAGTTCTATGTCCAGGGTATGCGCAACAAGGCCACCGTTCAGCTGGAGTCAAGGAAGGTAAGAAGTGTGATATATTTGTTTTATAATTTCACTAATTTCCATGCTTGTAGGACTCCAAAGGCAATCAGGAATTCCGTTATCTGTTTGTGCAATTGGATCATTATCCGCGTACCACAATTATACTCGAGGATAATCGCGCTAATGATCCGACGCCAGCTTCGCAGTCATCATCAACATCTTCGTCTTACGGCAATCTGGAGCTTATGTCGAATAGTCGCGATAAATAAAAAAAGACTCCCCCTTCCCGCCATCCCCCCAAACCAATCCTCATTTAACAAATTCTTTGTATAATTGTTATTTAATTTAAACCATTCGACTGATAAACATTGTGAATTGTTGCTGTTTTATTCGCCAATGGAGAAGTTATCCATCTCCAGAATGGCGCCCGATTCATGTCAGTAGAGCTTCTTCCACGGTATTATCTCCCAAGAGCGTATGATGTGTCGTCCAAAGAGGAAATCCTTTAGCTTATTCATCACATAAAAGGATATGCCAAAGAACGAAGCAAAATACAACCAAAATTGACCCAAACGTTCCCAAATGCTCAGATGATAGCGAGCCGGAATTTGCAGCACATCCGTCTCCAAATCGATAGTTAAACCTGATTCCAGCTGAGGTGGACTACGCTTGTAATATGTTTCTTGCACTGCCAGCTGAAAGTAAGCAGGATTGGCTTTAACCTGTCCAAGCAACGATTCCATTTTGTATTGCGAGATGTCTGCAAAACTGTTATTTGTATCCAGATGCACGGGACGAAAGTGTGTGCGATGATTGCGTCCCGGAAAGGGACAAGTAAACTCTATGTACTGCTTGAGTTTGAGTTCACCCTTGAGTTGAATGCGTCCATTTTGGAGTCGTCCTATTGGCGGCAATTGCAGCTGATGTGCCACAACAGCTGGGGGATTCAGGATGCATTTGTGACTCAGCTGCGCCTCAAAGAACAGCAACAAATCAAAGTTTGCTAGTGGTTTTGGCAACTGCTGCAGTTCCAGCTGAAAGTGTAGACGATCGATTATGGCATCGTGATCCAAATCCTGTGTCCAATATTTGCTTGCAAAGCACCTGCCGGAATAGTTTTGCATCCTGGCGTTAAAATTCACAAAAGTGCTGCATGCAATTAGCGTTGAGTCCAACTCGTGCCGCTCCGTGTGACCCACAAATATGTATTGATAGCTAAACTGCACTTTTGGCTGTTCATATAACACCCTCGATTCCGATATGCCCGAATATGGACTCAATAGGGAGACCAATAAAACCGGCAGCATCACCGATAAGGCTATAAAAACTAACACCAGCAACGATGCCAGCGAACATAGCGCGTTCTTATAGATTATGGCCGTATTCGTCGTATGCAAAGGTATGAATTTCATTATAAATTATATATTTTCGCTTTGAATTGAATTGCAATTTGTGCACTTGTCAAAAAGTTTCTGCTTTGATTGAATCTTTCGAATTTGGTTGCTGGGCAACGGGCGATAGATGGCGCGTAAGAACATTCGTTCAATTTAATGAAACACGTAGCAGTTAGCTTATGTCAGCTACTACTAGTTTCGTGAAATGCGGAGCAATGCAATTTAAACGTTTTCTTTCAAATTGAATTTATTTAACAATAGTTTTTTACAAATAAACTAATACATAAAAATTGTGGAAGCAATCGGATAGCTTGTTTATTACTTCGTCTTCTTCTTATTGCTGTCTGCTACGCTTTCAACACTCTTTTTAAGTAAGCGCATTAAAATTGAAAGCTGCAACTTCCGATTTTTATGCGTTTCACATTAAAGCGCTTAAAGGAAAAAAAAAATCAGAAAAAAAAAAATGATTCAAAACCAGTTGCAGCTGTTAATTATGCGCGAATGTTGGTCAAGTTATGCGTACCAAATTTGATTTTCGCTTACTTTTCACATTGTTTTGTTATTTTTTGTTGTTGGTGTTTTTGAGGCGTCCCTCTTATCGAAATCCTATAATTATGTGTAATCAATACTTTTTCAGTATCGGCTTAAGTTCGTTTAAATGTATGTATGTCTATGTGGCCGGAACGGATGTGCGTAAAAGAAAAGAAGACAGCTCACTGGGCAGTGTTAAATTGCTGCCCATTTTTACTAATAAAGCGATTGTTAGTTAGCGTTCTGCTTTGAACTGATTTTTAATGCGGATGCGTTGAGTTTTTTCTGCGGCTATTGATTACAACCTTTCTAAAATAAAAGACATATATGTACATATGTATCTGGCAACACTGTAAGATGAGCTAAAGGGTGGCAGCTCTAACATTCATAAATTCCGTTATTCTATCTCATAACTGTCACAAAACTCATTTTCAATACAATCTATTTTTGTAATAATGTCTTCATTTTTGTCACTTATTTGTCAACTTTTTATATGACTTTTCTTCTTTGTTTAGTTCTAGTATTTATTCGAATTTTTACCCTCGTGACCTGTCAGTTAATTTCGACTGCTTTTGATAAGTTTCTTTGCTTTGACATGGCCGTGTCAAAAAACTATGGAAAAAGCCGTTAAGCGATATGATGAATAAATAAATAAAATAAACCACATTTGACAGTTACAGCTGTTTGTTTGACAGCTAAGCAGAGTTGCCAAGTGTAAGAAATCAAATGATTCAATACAGTTAGAAAATAAAACAAGTACAAAAGAAAAGAATGAAGATGAGCAAAAAGAAAATCAATAAGTTTTCTTATAAAAAAATGCTTTCCACACGGGTTTTATTTTATTTTTGTTTTGCAGCGTTTCCACGCCATTTAAAAAAAATAGTGGGGAAGGGGCGATGGAGGGGCACACTGGTACAGACAAAATGGCGAGAACACACACACACACACACACACACACACACACACACACACACAAAATTTGATATGCGAGTCACGATGCAAGGACAACGCCAGCTTTGTGCTCATATATTCTTTTTCAACCCAGAATACAAAAAAAAAAGAAAAAACTTTCAAGCTTTCACTCGCAACGCGTACGTGATGCCGTTTGCCGCAAAGGAGCTGTTGAAGTGGCAAATTTGCACCGGTGCATGAGAAGGTGGAGGGGGGGAGTAGTGGGTGTGTAGTAGGTGGGTGGGTTGTGCAAAAAAGTAGCAGTTTATTAGGCTCACCAAATTAACATAGGAGCACTAATGTCCATTTATGCTAGTTTCCGCAACTAGCAAAGGTTTTTGGAAATTTTCACTAGGCTTCACTTGAAGAAAAAGTGTTGAAATATGAAAAATAAAGCCAGATTAGCATGAAAAATATGTTTTAAATTTTCATCACTTACCTCCTAAAGAAAAACACACTTTAAAAAAACTCGTTTTTAATAAATTCTTATCAAATTCGTGTTTTAAACATTTACATATAATATTTGCTTCATAACTCAGTTATGGTTTAATGAAATTTATTTAAAAAATTTCTTTTTCATATTATATTTTTAATTTTTAATGCTTTTTTCTGGTGCATCCTTCTAAAAATTAAACAACGCCTGCGCGAATTTATTTGTAATTTTTATTTTTTTCAACTGTTAGTCAGCCCTCTCTCTTTACGACTGGATGCTGGAATGAAAATGAGGGGAAATGTTTTCCCTGTTGTTCTTTTCTCCTTTCTTTCCATATTGTTTTTTTCCTTTTTTTGTACATTTACTTGGTTGACATCCCCAAGGAAATCAAAGAAAAACGTATGGTTAACGTTTTGCAGTAGTTGCTTTAATATTTATATAAAGTTCCTGACGGGCATTCATATATATATATATATATATGTATATATATAGATACACAATGTAGAGAAATATCTAAAGATATTCCCCTTACAACACTCAAGGCGCCAAAGTGTTACAACGCTCACAATCATACAAATGAGATAGGGTTGGAGTGTGTGTGTGTGTACAGTTATATATTTATATATGTATATGTATGTATATATGGATTTGACAATCAGGCCGCAAGCATATGTTACCCGATAATTTGCCGAAAGTTTTAATGAAAGACATGGGACTCATTTCTCGTGCTGTCTCCACGCACACACACACACACACACACACACACAATGTATGTTGTCTCTATCTCACTCTCTCTTCGCTCTCCCAGTGGGTGTTTTGTGTCTACAGCTTTTGTCGCCATTTTGTGTGTGTGTGTTTGTGTTGAAGCAAATTTTGATGAGCTTGAGAAAAGTTACGATTGTCGTCTGCTGAGAGGGTTGGGTTTTTGTACATTTTTCATTTTATAAATGACAATTGTATTTTGTTGAGTGAGTTGAGTTTTGAGTGCTGCAGGCAACTGTAATCACACCATATCTGTTGAAAGTTTATTATAATGTCCTTTTGCCAACGTTGTAACATTTTTTTGCTAGCAATTATATTTAACTTAAAAGCAAGTTACTTTTAAACAATATTTTGGTCTTAATGTGTTTTGTTTCCAAAACGATAAACAAACAAGGTTTTGTGGATTGAAAATTTCTTCTCTTTTCGGTCAATACTTAAGCCTAACTGTCGCATTCATAAATAGTTGAAACATTTTTAACATTTTCAATGCATAACAAATGGCAAATACAAATACTAACCAATACCGACAACTGGCAGTCAGAGAATTTGCTATGAAAAATCTGCACAGTTGGCAGACAGCTTCAACAAAAAACAAGTAGAAACGTTGCAGTCGGACGCACCCGACTGCGGTATACTCGATACCAGTAGTAAAACAGATTAAAAGAGAGAGCTGATTGCAATGGTGTGTGGATACGGCAGGGGTGTATGCTGCTGCAGGGGTGTATGCTGCCTCAAAGATTGTCTGGTGCAGATGGGGATGCCAAAAAGCTATCTTCCTTCCAAATTTGGTGATTCTAGCTCAAAGTTAGAAGAATATGGTGGATGGTAGGCTGGGGGAGGTATGGGGGGGGGGGGGGGCTTGGCATCAAAATTTTAGCTGAAGATCTGTGTATGATGTCAATTGCTATCCTCATACCAAATTTGGTGACTCTAGCTCAAAAATAGTAAAATTTGGGGGAAGGGGGGATGGGGTTGGTAAGGGGGGGCGTGGCATCCAAACTTTTGCTGCAGATCTATTTATGATGTCAATAGCTATTCTCAAACCGAATTTGGTGACTCTAGCTCAAAGTTAGTAGAATTTGGTAGAAGGGGGGCTGGGTGCTGGGGGCTGGTATGGGGGGGGCGTGGCGTCCAAAGTTTTTCTGCAGATCTGTTTATGATGTTAATTGCTATCCTCATACCAAATTTGGTGGCTCTAGCTCAAAGTTAGTAGAATATGGTGGAAGGGGGGCTGGGGGCGGTATGGGTGGGTGGCGCCATCCACTTTTTTGGGTTTCTTCATCACCTATCTTGGCCCCAAATTTGGCGGCTCTAGCTCAAAAAATGTGGAAAATATAGGCGTTTTTGATTTCAAAATGCAGGGGGCTCGGGTTCAGGGGGGGCGCGGCTCCAAAACTTTAATGCAGTTTTTTGGGGATTGTTATTAGCTATCTTCCTACCAAATTTGGTGACTCTAGCCCTAACGCTTTGGAAAATACACTCATTCCCGTTTTTAGTGAAGCATTGGGGCGGTTTGGGGCAGCTTGGTCAGTATGGATTGGCGTGGCATCCAAAGTTTTTATGCATTTATTTTGGGACTATAATCACCTATTTTGGCACAAAATTTGGTGGCTCTAACTCAAAAACTGTAAAAGATATAAGCATTTCTGTTTTTCAACTGCGGGGGGGCTGGGGGCGGAATGGGTGGGTGGGGCTCCAAAACTTTGATGCAGTTTTTGGGGGGTCGTAACCAGTTATCTACCTAACACATTTTGTGACTCTAGCTCAAACACTATGGAAGATACACGCACTACCGTTTTTAGCGAAGCGTTGGAGTGGTTGAGGGCGGATAGGGCAGTATAGATGGGCGTGGCATCCAAAGTTTTAATGAATTGGGTTCGAGATCGTTACCACCTATCTTGGTACCAAATTTGGAGGGTCTAGCTCAAAAACTGTAGTAGATATGGGAATTTTTAGTGTTAAACTGCGGGGGGGCTGGGGTCGGTATGGGTGGGCGTGGCTCCAAAATTTTTGATGCAGTTTTTTGGGGATTGTTAGTAGCTATTTTCTCCCCAAATTTGGTAGTTCTAGCTGTAAGGGCTTGCGAAATAGCTGGATCTATCGATTTTGCGTTATCGAGTTTATCGATTTGCCAGCCCCCTAGTTATCGTAGAACTCCAATCTTGACACTTTAATTTACTATGCCATAGATAAACAGATTTGCAAAGTTTGAAGTCTCTAACTTGAAGGGTGTGGAAAAAAGTTGCGAACATACAGACGGACAGACGGACAGACGGACAGACGGACAGACACCATGACGGACATTGCACAAACCCAATATACTCTTTACCTTCGGTATCGAGTATAAAAAATAAAAGCTCTCAATAAAAAGAGGGAGAGAGTGAGAGAGAGAGGAAGTAAAAAATAGTGTACCAAGCGCCAAACGTGTCCCGCTGGGCAGCACTCTTCACAGAGACGACAAACTGTTTCATGTTGTTGTTTTTTTGTATGGCAACACTGGTCAGCACTGTTATGCAAAAAACACAAATACAAATACAAATAAAACAAATGCTAGTATAGTTTCATTTTTTGTAGATACTCTTAAAGAGTGAGGGTATGACGACTTGGTTGTCAGTTTCGTAATGCAAAGAAAAATACTTTATTCTAATATATAAAGTACAGTCAGACTTTCATACAACGATCTTTCGTATAACGAAGTTTTTTTTTGTTAAATATAAAAATCCATTCAATCATACGAATTTTGCCTCAATCGAAGTTTTTTATTGTCTCTTTAAGATTCGTTATATGAAAGTTCGACTGCAAATCAATTCTTGAGTAGATTTTTCTGCAGCTTTATATAAGAAAGTTCTCTCTTTCCATATATTTTTATGCAGTAAGCGTATCTAATCATCAACCTGCCTTTGTTAGCTTTTCTCTCTTGATATTTTTTTTGCTTTCCCATTGGTAATAAGCGCAAAACTTTGACAGTTTGTTATCCGCATTTGTTAGACATTTGTTTCAACTATTTTTTTTTTGTATCTGTTTGGCTTTCGCGCCTCCCTCAACGCGCACCTGTTAAAGTATTGGTAGAGTGGGAAGGAAGCTGCATTCGCGAATACACTTTCCAAACGGTTCACACGGGAGCAGCTGATGTAGGAAACGCTTCCAGCCAAAAATGATAAAAAGTGGAGACAACTAAAATCGCTTCTGAAACAAAATTAGAACAGGAACTGGAATTGGAACTGAAACTGGAACAGTTTTTTTTTTTTCGTTGTAACCTTTTTTTTTGTCAAACATGTGCTCGTAATTTGCGGTTTCTGTTTTCGGGGGGGTTTTTTTTTTTTGTAATACTTTTCTCACCTTTTGTAACAGACTTTTTTCCTTTAATGCAACCAAATGTTACCAAATTAAAGAATTCCACGTATTTTTTTTTTTGTTCAACGGCAATTAATGTTTTTAGGCAATTGTTAAACGATATTCATTTGGTATGCGAGTCCATTTAATATTGCATGTCTTGCGGTTTCCATTTAAGGATGTTTCAGCCCAAAAATACAAGATGGGAACGACCAATAAAAAAAATTAAATACTGGGCGTTGCGGCCACAATTAGTGGCATTTATGTTAAATTTAAGAGCGGTGAAAGTGATGTGGAAGGGAGGGTGGGCAGGGGACAGGGGACTGGTAACGGCACTTCAATTGATAAGCATAACTTATGATAATATTATTGGGTTCATAAAAAAAGCAGATCCATCGACTTTTAACAAAGACTTTAAAATGCTAAACTTTATTTTTTGTTTTTTGTCAATATACCCTATAGGCATAAAGTAGTTCAAAGAGCTTTATTTATAGGGAATAAAGCTTAAAAATATATAATCAAGCATCTTTATCAACAATCGATATGATATCGATATAAATCGATTATTTGTATGTTTTCTTTATATCGTCGATTACTTTTGGTTTTTGAAAGTTTTGTTATCGCATTACGTGGTATTTTCCCCTTGATAAACCCCCTTTTAAAACTGAACCCATTGGACTATTTTTAATTATAATTTTTGTTAAACAAAAAAAAAAAAAACTGCTTTGCATTCAAACAATGCGACATAAAATCGTTATATCTAATCAATGAATTTATAATAACTGTCATAAAAGCGCCAAGTGTGGAAAATATTTAGAGCCTTAAAGAAACAACATAAAAACCAAACAGAAACTAATAAAAACAATCTAGTCGCAATTTGCTCACAAAAAAGTAAATAAATAAAAGATAAGATAAGATTATAAAAATGTTTATTGTAAAATACTTAAAACAGTTGGCGATCAGCAGCCAGCATTAAACTAAGAGATTTATTCAAGTGGAGGAAAGACTGATTTGAGCCACGAAATGTGTGAAGAAACGTATCAAATAACTCAAAAACAAATTTCAAGAGTTCAAGACCATAAAAAGAGAGAGAGAGAGAGAGAGAGCATTGCTGTTGTTATTTTTTTGTTGTCATATTTTCTTCGTTTTTTCTTTTAAGTGGCATTCCACAAAGACTGGCAATACAAATTAGCTGTTAAAATAAAAAAGACGGCATGTGTCCTTAGGCTCCAAAAAACGAAAATTAAAACGGCATTGTTGTGTGTCAGCTTAAAGAATTTCGGGTGCCATAACCTGCCCGCCCTCTCGTCGCAGAAGAGTTGCCAACTCCTGCTGTGCAAGCGAAGCGTTGCATGCCACATAATGCAGAATATATTTGTAGAAACACAAATCTATCTGTTAGCAAACCGAACATCAACAAAAAAAGACTTCAGAACGCACATAAATATAAGTGAGGCAAAGCAAGAGTTTGTTCAAGACGAATATTGATTGCTCTTTTGAGTAAAACTAATGAAAAGAATGTTAGAAAATAATTCAGCCTAAAGGAGAAATTTTTCCACCATTCATTTGAAGTCTATCCATGCATGATTAAATATTTATTTTCAAGAAAAGTTCCAAAAATATTTTTTAACACATTTTTTTAATGATTTTCATAGCGATTTAGAGAGACTGAAAACTATTTCTTTTAAGCATTTAACATTTTTTACCGAGTAATTATAAAGTTCTCATTTTATTTAAGCTCTTTCTTGATTTTTTGACAAACTGCCTTTGAAACCCAACATAGCTTTACTAAGTTAGAGCACCCAGTGGAGTAATAATTTTGTACAATGCCCGCGCCTCATTAGCATTTATAGGCGCCGAAATATTTATGATTTTATGCTCTGTCAAAAGCAGTCTTCAATTTAAATTCGTTAGACACAAAAAAAAAACCCGAACTTCATCATTGCCAAACTCAAACATATCTGAGGCCAATTAGCTAGAGGAGGGAAGAAGCATATGTGTCATGCTATAGTTACGTGTGCCTTCTCTTTCCATCTCTCTCTCTGTCTATATGGTAATTTTACACTAATTGCAAAGGCAAACCAGATTGAATAGGCGGTAGGTGAGGGGTAGGTGCAGTCGTCTTCCCTATGAATGATGGTTGCTACGTGTCGTGGCTGATCAATATGCTTGAGCGTTGTAATCAGTTGTGTGGCCCGATTTAAATTGTTGGCACAGGTAATCCATATAAAACGTAAGCTAATCGAAAAGCAGGGAGATAAAGAGAGAGAATGGGTCGTTTGGTGGTGGGGGGGGCTGGCTTTGTTTATAACGGTGTTATGTCGTTAATGTGCAATTGGCATGTTGGCAACACGACGCCAGTTATAAACACACACACACACAGACATTGAAGCCGAAAAGCAGCTGCTTGAAATTGAGTCTGTTAAATTGTTAATGAGGCAATTTCTTAAGCCAATCGACAGGATTTTGTTAGAGCAAAAGAAGAGGGTTAAGTTTCAATATACTGAAAATAAATTATTCGTTAAATGTAATAATTATTTTTATTAATAATTATAACATTTTCCCATTTGAATTTCCCTAATCAACCTGCCACAACTTCAACCCTCCATAAGAAAAACGAAAAATTTCCCACCCACACTACGAAAAACGAAAAAATCCACAATCCAATTGATATTTGGTTGGACATATCAATTTACCACACTTACAAACATACAGGACATTAATTTTATGTCTATATATGTGATTAATATACATCGTTTTCGTAAACCCTCCCCCAAAAACCAAGCCAACCCTCCGCGCTGAAAACACAAACACACTCCACATATGCGAAAATAAATCCCAATGGAACTAGAATAGATGACAAATTTCAATGATTGCCGTAACAAGTGCCAATTTTATGACCAACAAAATCAACTAAACCTAATCAAGCGATAACCAGAAAGAAAAAAAAAAAATAACAACCCCTGAAAATTTCGGGTTTGTGCCTCATTTTCCATTCTTCATCGTCGGGGGCAAAAAAAAAGGTTCACTGGAACTTTTTGGCAAATATTCATAAAACAAATTAATTTGCACTCAAGTTTTGCAGGTAGCTTAAAAATTCAAACCCAAACCTTCTACTAAACTGAAAAGTTGAAAAAGTTCAACCCCCAGCGTAGCTCATCAATTAAAATGTAAACAGGCTGAAAGTTTGCTGTTGTTGTTGTATTTCTTGTCAAAGCAAATTAAGCATAATTACATTTTAATCATCTTTATTGCTCTTTCACAAGTTTACTGTTATGTACAAGTTTGTTTTTTTTTTTTTGGTTATTTCTGCATTATGTATAAACTCACTTTTTTGGCCACAACAATTAGGGGTTGGCCGGCCTGCCATGCGGTTGGGCTTTTTATTATGGACCGCAGACATTTTTCGGTACAAAAAAAAAAAAAACAAAAAAAAAATACGGTAGCAACCACAAAATTTCATAAAGTTTTCGTATATTATATTCTACCTCTCTCTCGCTTCATCAATAGCTAATGAGAGAGGAGCAAAGTGAGAGCTTAAGCGACCGAAACCAGCTGTTGTCATTTACTTTGCCTCAAATTTTCAGTTTGTGCAGGACTCACTCGACTTGGCTTCATTGTCTGTTGAACTCGGTTGAACTGTTTTTGTTGAACCTAATTAAGTTACAGTTTAAATTCAATTTGTAAATTATATGCCCATTTGAGAACAAGCGGAGAATGATGTTGATTAAGCTATTTAAAAATATTTTTAACCAAAAATTCATACTTTCTATTCACATTTGTATTTTTACTAATTAGTTCTAATAAGAAACATGCAATTAATCACTACTAAATGGTCTCATCACTAATTCTGCGCTCATTACTAATTCTGCACTCATCACTAAGACTTTGCTTAGATAGGCAGCACTGTTATCGATATATGACTGAAAGCTTTTATTGAACTCCAGCTTAACTTAATGATCTAAATTGTTATTTTCTTAAGCTGATTACTGTAAATGTATATAAAAAGCCTGTCCTTAATGATTTATAGTATAACTAAAAAGCCAAAGCCAAGCCAAAAATTGTGAATGCCAATGCAAAGGGATGGCAAATCGTCTTGATTGTTGTTGTTGCAGTAGCTATTGCTGCTTATCTGCAATTGCAAAAATTGAAATCAATTAAAATGACAACAAAAGTGTGGCCCATAAATACTGTGTGTGTGTGTTTGTGTGTGTGTGTGATGCCGTTTTTATAGCCGCAGTGGCAGGCAGCCACTTTGGTCACTCTGGCAAATCTAATGAAGATTTACTTTAGGCCATAACACATGGTCAAAGCGGAGCTGTAGCAGCAGCAGCAGTTGCCTCTTGGCCATTTATTTGGAATTTTACATTTTACAATCGTGCGACCAGAATGCAAGTGGGTGGAGTTGCGAGTGAATGGAAAATGCGTGCAACAACAGGCAATTATAAGCGTTGTACGACCAAACTCAAACCCAAAAACAAAACAAAAAAAAAAACAACGAGAAAAACAGTAGCAGCCATTTCTAACGGTGGCAATAGCTTTGGCGACAGTGGATTTCGAAAAGGAGGAAAGGGCCAGTGGCGTGGATAGCAGATGGGCAGCCATTGGCATTGCAACACATAAAGTTCGATTGTTGTTGTTGCTGTTGTTGTTGTTGCTTTTGGCTGGCTGTTTGGATTTATGTGCGCTATATGCGGTTATAAATTCCGAATACATGAATGGCTTGCACACACAGGGAGAAAGAGAGAAAGAGAGAGCGAGGGAATTTCTATGCGCCAAATTGCAGCAGTAGCTGGAAATTCCTTTTGTCTCTTTCCCTTCCTTATAGTTTTCAATTAGAGCAATAGCAAAAGCAGGAAAGAACGCATGGCAATGTGATTCTTCTAAATTGCTTCACTGCGCAATTATTTCAATTTCGAATGAGTACAGCAAACTGGACAGCCAGCAGCTAACTATTTGTACAGTAAACACTAGCTAACTCTGAAGGCTTAGAACTCTTTGAACCTTATCGATACAAAAAACTATAATTGAAAACGTTTTTGAAAAACTAAAGATCAGAAAAACTTATTGATTTTGACTTGCTGATGGTTTTTCAAAAGGAGCGACAACTGTACAGCCCCCCTTTATTTTTGTAAAGTCGCCCCAAAAAACGGGCCACCCAATTGGCTCGTATTGTCGTTATTTGAGTTTCTTGGCTCATAAATCAGTTTGTTGCCTTTTTAATCCGTTTTAATTGCTGTTCGTTGGTCAGACTATGAATGTCGCAGTCGCAAGGACTAACGTAAGGCTCTGTTTGCCGTTATTGTTGTTACAGTTACAGCTGTTGTTGTTGTCGAAGCGATTAAGAGCATGGCGTCCATTATACGCATTCAACACACACACACACACACACACTCGCACACGCACACACATGTAACGTATAAGTGCCTTACAGTAAGCCTTAACGGCCATTATAAACGTTGTATGCAGTCTGAAATGGATATAAATGTTTTCTTGCTGTCGCTGCTGATGCTGCAAAAAAAAAAAAAACAACAAAAACAAACAAAAAAACACTTGAGCTAAGCTTAGAGTTTTAAGGCGTTTAATAAAGTAATTTTACATATGCTCGTAGAGCATATTTAAATTTGTAAAGCTTTTAAGACAGCTTAATCGTTTTAAATCCCATTGGAATTTATAGTATTTCAATTAGATAACTAATTTATCGCAATTGTGCTGTCAGCATTTGCAATGTCTGCAATGTTGACAAGCTGGCAACACCAGCCCAAGCATATTTATATCGATGCAATTGCTTATTGTGAATTGAATGAAGATAGCTGTAAATCAGTGCCTCTTCTTCAAGTTACTCAAGACTCGCTCTCTTGCTCTCTATTCATATGTACGCATAAAATTAACCACCTGGTCATATGTAAAAGTGCTGCTTAAACTGGTTGACGCGTGCGTAATTTTTTATTTATGTTATTTAATTTTAATTGATTGGCCATAAATAAAAACAAATAGTGCGGGTGATAATGAAGTTTTGAGTGTATAAAATATCTTGTCGGCAAAGCTACTATGCGTGAATGTAGTTGTGGGCTAGTGAAAAGTTCTAATTCATGATCGCCTCTACTTCTTATTGTTCATGTACACAGCCACGCAGTCGCCCACACATGTAAAACAAGCGGTACTTCGTCTATTTACATAGACTCGCTCTCTTGCGCTCTAATCTTATGCATGTATGTCTACATGCAAATTAATACCTGGTCATAGGTAAAAGTGCTGCTTAAACTGATTGACGCGTGTGTAATTATTAATTTATGTTATTTAATTTTAACTGATTTGCTATGAATAAAAAACAAACTTATCGGCTAAGCTACTATGCGTGAAAGTAATTGTGCGTAAGTTAACATACTCATAGAGTCGCTCTCACATGAATATCAAACGGTGCTTCTCCGTTAAGTTGCATATGTAGACTCGCTCTCTTGCTCTCGTTTCATATGCAAAAAAACCGACGCCTTGTTCATTTGTAAAAGTGCTGCTTTAACTGATTGACGCGTGAACAATTATTAATTTATTTTATTTATTTGTATTTGATTTGCTATAAATAAAAACAAATAGTGCGGGTGATAATGAAGTTTAGCGTGCCTAATATCTTGTCGGCTAAGCTACTGTGCGTGAATGTAATTGTGGATTACTGAAAATTTCTAATTCATGATCGCCTCTAGTTCTTCTTGATCTTGTTCATATACATAGCCATGCAGTCGCCCACACACGTAAATCAAGCGGTACTTCGTCGAGTTACATAGACTCGCTCTCTTGCGCTCTTACCTTATGCATGTATGTATACATGCAAATTAATACCTGGTCATAAGTAAAAGTGCTGCTTAAACTGATTGACGCGTGCGTAATTATTAATTTATGTTATTTAATTTTAATTGATTGGCCATAAATAAAAATAACTAGTGCGGGTGATAATGAAGTTTTGCGTGTATAAAATATCTTGTCGGCAAAGCTACTATGCGTGAATGTAGTTGTGGGTTAGTGCAAATTTCTAATTCATGATCGCCTCATTTTCTTCTTCTTGTCAATGTACACAGCCATGCAGTCGCCCACACATGTAAATCAAGCGGTTCTTTGTCTAGCTCGCTCTCTTGCGCTCTAATCTTATGCATGTATGTATACATGCAAATCAATACCTGGTCATACGTAAAAGAGCTGCTTAAACTGATTGACGCGTGTGTAATTATTAATTTATGTTACTGAATTTTAACTGATTTGCTATTATGAAAAAAAAAATTATATCGGCTAAGCTACTATGCGTTGGAGTAATTGTGCGTAAGTTAACATAGTCATAGAGTCGCTCTCACATGTAAATCAAACGGTGCTTCTCCGTTAAGTTGCATACGTAGACTCGCTCTCTTTTCATATACATAAAAACCGACGCCTTGTTCATTTGTAAAAGTGCTGCTTAAACTGATTGACGCGTGCGTAACTAATAATTTATTTTATTTAATTTTAATTGATTTGCTATAAATAAAAATAAATAGTGCGGGTAATAATGAAGTTTTGAGTGTATAAAATATCTAATCGGCTAAGCTACTATGCGTGAAAGTAATTGTGGGTAAGTGAAAATTTTAAATTTTTCTCCATGTACATACATACACAGCCACGCATGTATACAGCCACGCAGTTGTTCTCTCATGCATACAAACTTATTGTACACCCACTCAAGCTATGCGTTTCAGTTACTGTTGTTGTTGTTCTTTTGTTAGTGACCGACCGACGACATGTTGAAACTCGCGCGCCAATTTAACACTTGTCATTTGGCTCTCGTTTTGTGCGTTCCCTTTTGCTCATCTCTTAGTTTTTTTTTTCTTCATCTGCATGCTCAGACGTATCATTTTCATTATAAATATAGCCACACAGATCCCCCCAAGGCGCTCTCGCTCTCTCTCTCTCTATCGCTCTCGCTGAATTTTCGCTTACTTGGGCATAAGCCACGAATTTATGACATTTTGATTTGCGTGAAATTTGCTTTTGGCACGCATGCGTTGCCTTCGCTCTTCCCGCCACCCTTTGCCCACTGTGTGCTTGTATCTCTTTGTGTCACGTGCTGTTGCTGCTGCTTTAGCTGCTGTCGTCGTTATCCTTTTCGTTCTGTGTCACATTAAATGCGCTTAAAGCGCTAAACAAACGCGTCCAAGACAGACACTGAAGCTGGGTGCGCGCTGTGGCGATCCTATAAACAGTAGTAACACATTACAAACAACATTTGGAAAATATTAGCCAAATAAGTTGAGTAAAAAATAACAAAAAAAAAAAATTAGTTGATTGATACAATTTTTATTAACAATTTCTATGGGCATAATTTTAAAAAAAAACTTTTTTCTCTGTAAAATGAAAATTTGTTGTTTTTTAGTCAGAATTTCATTTCTCATTTGTTCACTGTACTTGACACAAGTAACTGGCCCACCTATGCGTGTGCTGGGCACATTTAGCGTCATCGTTGGCGGTACCCTGGTGGTGTTGGCTGGCTGCTTGCTGGCTGCTGGCTGGCTGATATGGCTTTGCCAATTAAAGCGAAATATGCGCGCATGCGCTCAACACAGTCTCCAACTCCAGTACGTCCATGTCCACGTTCAAGTCATGGACCAGGAACAGGACCCAAGGTAGACAAAGCGTCGCACAAAACAGTCGCCAGGAGTGCGGGCGAGAAGCGACGTGATGTGGAGAGGGGTAAAGTGGCAACTTTGGAGCGAGGTGCAACACAATTTTTGACATTTTTATGAGCATGCAGCGCATATATCAAGTTGGGCGACGTCGACTTGAGTTTTGTTGTTTGGTTTGGCTTGGTTTGTTCTCTTTCCCTCATTCCACCAACGAAATGGAATTCCGCACATAAAGTGCGACGGCGCCCACGTAGGCAAAAAAAAAAAAAAAATACACAAACAGAAGAAAAACCCGCTGATGCCCGGAGGCGCCTCTTTCGCGCCTGCGCATCGCAATGGCAATGGCAAAAAAAACAAAACGTATGGCAACCAGACGATGCCAATATCAATGGCAATGGCAATGGCGATGGCGTCGTCTGACTGCTGCCTGCCAAGGGGACATATATCGTGCGAATATTATTTATATACATAACGTTCCACACACACAAACACATATGCAAAAAACGCACAAATATTTATCACGCGCTTTTTATATTTTTCGAGTGTATTTATACCCTGTTAAAGTCAAGTTAAAGAGGAAAGTTAGGCCATCTTTTGGTGGGGTTCAAGTTTGATTAGATTCTGAGTTATGGTTGGTTATTATTATGTAGTTGGTAAATTGAGAGAAGTACATATTTTTTATGGAATTATCTTCCATTTTACTTGGGTGCAAACATTTTTAAAAAGCTTCTTTACTTGAAAACTATTTAAAGGGATTTTGAGAAAGCAAATATTTCTCATCAATTATTTACACAAAAAGAAATGGAAGTGTTTTCAAGCCAAGCCAAAAAAATGATTTGCCTCTCTGATTTGCTTTTTTTTCAACATTTTTTATGTTAAAATATCATGTATTTGATTCGATGGTATTGATCTTTTAAAAGTTACTGTGAGTGCTATTTGCTAAATTATTTTTAATATTTTTGGATTGAATAATCTTTTAATTTAGTTTCTTGTGTGGTATTTTTTAAGTCTTGCTTTACCATTTTACAACAATTTTCTACGAATGCGCCACTTTGGCTGACTTATTGACCAAGTGGCCAAAAACATGACCTGGTAGATGGCACCAAACACACACACACACACACATACACTATCATACACACCCATATAAGCAGGCAGCACAAATTGAACTGTAGGTGGTGACCGCTGCTGGGCTCTTGTCATCTCCCGTTGTTATTTCGCTCATAAATTTGTACAGCAATGATTTTAACGTTGTTTTCGTTGTTCTTTTGCTTTGCAGTTTGATTTGTTTGAACACCCAGCGAAAAATGTATATTTACCCTCACTGAATTATTGTTGCTGGTCCAGCGATTTATGGCCGCGAATTGGGTTTTGGTTTGGTTTGGTTTGGTTTGGTCACCAAAAGTACTCCTCATTTGAGGAACGCGAATGCTAAAAAAAAGACGACCCCAAATCGATTGGTTTGGTTGGGCAATTTATTAGCTTTGTTGGTTATGGTCATGTCAAAATACGTGTGATATGGAAAATAATGAGTTTGTTGTGGTCGCATTTGTAACCATTTTTATTTTGGTCGATTGAACAAACTCAAACTGATTATTTAATAATGTATTGGTCCCTCAATATTCTCGTTTTAAAACTTTCGATAACACAGAATATTGATTGTTTCCTAATTCAAGAATTATTCTTATTATACTCATTAAAAATGCTTGGCTAATACCAAGAACCACTTAGCAACAACACGCCAAAAAGTTTCAAAACATTCAATTATAAGTATGTATATAATATCTGACTAATTTTGTCAGGTTCTACGGATTATTAGTCTCAAACAGAACAAAAAAGGTATAAAAGATATCGAAAATGGAAAAAAAATAAAAGTTTATAAATTAGCTGAAAGGTGCCTACATGTCTGCCATAAAAACAAAAGCCATCAGCATTGACCCACTGTCTTTGTTGTTGCTGTTGTTGTTGTTGTTGTCGCCGACTCCAGACATATTGAAAATTAAAGCGAGCGCACGTTTAGCCTGCGGCCCGAAGCACCAATTGTGAGTGAAGACTTCGGAGCCTTTTGGGAGTCATAACTTCAGCTTGAACAAAAAAAAAAAAACACTTTACAGATCATTGATCATCATCAGATGTAGACGCAGAGCGAGACAGCCTAAAACAGAGTGTGGGCTAAGCAAGAGCGAGAGAGTGCGATTGAACTAAATTGTGATTATGATTCATAAGCGTCGTCCAGAGGAGAAGTTTTTTGAGAGTTTTTTTGTTTTTAGGGTTCGTAAATTACCGGAATTACTCGAATGTTGTTCGGTGTTCGGTTTTTATTATTCGTCTCTTTCACTTTTGGGCTATGGTCGGTATTTTTTTTTTTTTCTTTGGTTGCTTTAAGCAAGCGGGCCAACACCTTAGAATTGTCTGGCGTGCCTTTATCGGTGTTCTTTTTGGAATTATTTTATTTTTTTGTTGCATACCCTGTGCCCATTAAAAAATGGGTTAAAGACGGATACAAAGTTGTACTGACAGAAAAGTGTGAATGTCAAAACTTAAAGTTAGATAATTATCGATAGTTATCGAAAAATTTCGTGTTCTATACTTAAATATCGATAAATTTCAAGTTCGACACCTATCGATAAATATCGATGTTCAGCTATGTTGTTGTTGTGATTTAAAGGTTACGTAAATAAAATAAAATTCGATACTTATCGATAAATATCGATATCAATTTTCGATTTTAGAACAAATATTAAAAGTTTTATATCTCATAAATAAAGAAAAAAATGTATACGAGGTATCTTCCAGTCTGACGCCCTCAACTAGAGCACACATTTGTGTTTTGTGTGTCGTTTTTTAGATAAATGAATTTGCGCTACTTCAGGCAACGTCGACAGCTACCATCTCCAAAGATATGCAGCCATTCACACACACATACACACACACACACACACACATACAGATGCAGATGCAAAGATACAGAGATACTGATACTTAAGGCTGACCGGAGGATCGTTGCCGGCAGAACGGCAGCTCGTCAGTTGCTTTGATTGAAGCAGTCGGTGTTTTTTGTTTTTGTTTCAGTTTGAGTTGATCGTCGTCGTCGCTGTCGCTGTCGCTGTCTCCTTCGGCTCGACCCATACGCAATTATACCGAAAAGCCCATCCATAATTATAGAGCGGCAACATATTTCGAAGTTAACACTTTCGTAGCGATGGCTTTGGGAACTTGCTGCAGGCAAATTTTATTGATGCATCACAATTTAATGTGCAGTTGGCACAGGTTTTTTTGTTTTTTCATTCTTTCTGCTTTTGGTTATTTTTTGGGATCTCGATCATCATTTCATAAAGTCGATTTCAGTTTTTAGTTTTGAGGGGCTTTCGGTCATTTTGGTGTATTGTAATTTTTTAATAAAATTTTTGGTTTGGTATCAGTTCTCTCGTTGATTTTCATGTTGTTGATTGGTATCTCGTGTTTTTGTCATAGCACGCAATATTATCGTCTTTAGATTTTTTCCTTATGATATTAAGGTTATGTGTTGCTTCAAAATTGAGGTTATAGTATAGTGCGGTACTAATTTAATTTGGCTTTTTATTTCCTTGCTGGAAGGCTGGAGCAACTTTGTATTAAAGTTTCATTTTCACACTTTAATGAGGGAAGAGTTTCTTGTTTTTTTTTAGCATTGATAAAATAAGTACAAAGTATCTCAACTTTATGCTCATTAAATTGATTGCCCCAAAAGTTGCAAGTCTAGATCATAATAAGCGTCAACAGCTTTCAAGCTAAATAAAGTAACCGTTGGAAACCTGCTTCATTTCTAATGTGAGAGATCGTGTTATCTAATAAGCAACGCTTTTAACACAATATCACATTACGATTATCATATTTAAAAAAAGAAAAACAACAGCCGTTCGACCTTTAATCAAATCAGCTAGTTAGTTGGTGTTCATTCCAATACATTTTATGATTATTAATATCGGGTTGATTATCGCTTTGTTCGAAATCACAAAAATAGCCAACACACGCCTTCTCACACACAGCTTCGATACATATATTAATCTCGATTCGGTTCACAATATGCATATTGTATATCAAGAGTCATTAGAATTGTCAACGCATAAATTAATTGCTCATAAAACGTCTAAGTTATGCTCGTTGTTGTATCTTCTCGGGGATATATTTATTTTATTATTTTATTCATTTGAATTAAATTGTGTGAACGGAATTTGTAGAAAATCAAATGTAAGGCATTTGTCGAATTTAATTTGATTTTTTACTAATATCAATAATAAGTTGTTATTTATTATATTTTATTTGTGAGCTGAAAAAGTATTATAATATTGTTATTCCTTTATTATCATAAAGTATGCAAACTGCTTGCCAATTTACATATTTAAAGACTATTCCTAATAAAGTAATAAAAAAAAATAAATAGATTGAATGAGATGTTCAAATTGAATTGCGTGAAAAGAAACCCATCAATATTTGATTTTGTCTACATTCGATCGCAGAGCATAAAGCAAAATGGGTTAGGAAAAAAAACAGCATATTGTGATGAGTCCAAAAAATTATGTAAATTAAAACTTTAAAGATATTATCATTAAACTTGAAAAAATATATTCATTTATCTGTAACGAAACCTTTAGTTTCCGCTCTAAATAACTCGATAGTTGCTTTGGTTAACTTTTAAACTCATTCTTCAAATGTTTTGACCTTAATCGAAATAGTACACTTTGTTCGAGAAGAACCAATCGATTATTTATCATAGCTAAGCCTTCAACACTTCATTTCGAATGTCTGATAGTTTTAAACCATGCCAATAGATCGTATAAAGTAGCATCTTATATAGAGTTGCATATCGAATCGGATTAGTTACAATAAATCAAACCATTCTCAAGTTGAAATGGATAGAAATATCAAAAGTCTAGTACAAACTTTAAAGAAAATTTATGGAATTTTGATTAAGAAGTCTAGCTTAAGAGGCGCCAAAGTGAAGTTTGTGCTCTCAATCTGTTCGAGGCATTTCAACGCAATTTAAAACACAAAATTACATTTCAATTATTTGTGCTATTTTATTTGTTAAGAAGCGTCTGAGACAGGCAGCGATCATCACACCTACTTTCTGGCAATGATAATTGCCCATAATTCAACAGCTTTATGCTGCAGCAGTTATAAACATACATACTACACTTTGAGTTCCGACTTTCAAGTCATCATCAACATGTGTTGGCCAAGCATGCAACACGTGCAACATGCCAACTCCAATGTCTGAAAAGTCGCCGTCTGAGTTATCACAATGTGCATGCCACAACTACTCGAGGCACACAAATTAGTTTCATGCTTAATGATTGCGTAAATGGTTGCTGGAATTCACATTTTTCCTATTGCCCATTAAGTTGGTAGGTATTTTTTTTTATGCTTTCTGAATAAACTAAGCTTGACGGACTATAAAGATTCTTTGTTCTACTGCTAAGGTTTTTTTTTAGTATTTTTTATAAAGAACCTTTTTTTTTGTTGATGTTTTTTTATTCTGATATTAATATACATTTTTGAGAGAGATTGAATTAAATCTTCTGACTTGGAGGCTCTTAAAATTTATTTAACACACTTTCAACAACTTTGTATTGAGTTTTCAACTTAAAAATAATTTTTAATAGTTTTCAAAACGATTTTAAAAATCAATTTTCTGCGAACGCCACTTGGCACAGTTCTAAATCAACTGAAGCGCCGCCAAATATGACATGTGTGCAACATTGTCGCCATATAACATTGGAACTGAAGGAACCCCAAAAACAAAAAAAAACAAAAATCATCTGTATTTATTTGGAAGAAACAAAATCGGGACAAAAAACAAAAACAAAAGACGAAAAAATTATTTCATAGCCTGTCATAAATGTCGGCGGCAAAAAGCTTTTTGCTGCTTCAGTTGTGTGCTGTTGCAAGTTGGCTACAACTTTGGCAACAATTTGCAGCATCTTCATCTTCATCTGCAGTTGTTGCTGCTGCTGCTGCTGCTGTTTCTGATGCTTCTTCTTCGTTATTATGATCTTTTAATAGCCCGCAATTTTCTCACCTCGCAAAGTGTGAATATTATGGTGTAATTGCATCAACGCATCAACTCCTACCAATTTCCAAAATGAAAAAAAAAAAATGTTAAAAAAAAAACTCCGGCCGACACCAATTGCCAAATCTTCTTCTGTCCCTTTTGGAGGCTGAGGACCAAACCATCATAACTTCTGTTGGTAGCCGCCGTCGATGTTCTCTTACCCATTTTGGCCCCATTGGCCCGTGGGGCGTTGATTGTGGCGTAACTCCTTTATTTTTTTCCATTGCTGCTTTGAGATTTTTTTTTTGTTTTTTTTTTTTGGATATTTGGTCCTCTTCTTGTTGCCGCCGACAGGTTCATGTTACCGGCTGCTGCCTTTTTTTATTGTTGCATTTTTTTTTATTTAATGCTTTTGTAATATTTTTGGCGTTGGCTTTTATGAAAATTATTGCAATAGTGCGTAATTATTTTCTGTGCTCTTAATTTTCGACAAAAAAAATGTGAAGGGGCTGCTGCAAGTTGCAAGATCGGGTTTTTCATCTGCCTTTTTATGTTGAAATTATGCGTTGCATGCAACAATTTAGCTCTGGGGGACTTGATCAAAGATAATTCATGAAGATCATATTGTTTCCAAACTGATATGAAAAAGATTCAATTTGATATTCATTTTAATATATAATTCTCTTATCTTTTGTATGAGTTTTAATCGATAAAATCTAGAATTCAGATAGGTTTTGTTTTTCATTAAATTTTCTTTGAGCTTTTCTTCTGTTTAAAAAGCTTGCCAAGGTCATCGGCATTCTAAGCATTTTAACGTCTCTATATCGAGGCAATTATGATTTCAGTTTGATGCTGCTGCTTAATTTGCTTACAACAAGCCTGCTCGTTGTTGTTGCTGTTAGTGTTTTGGGGGCAAGTTGAAGCATCATTTGCATGCGGCATTCAACACGCATTAGGTTCACACCCCAGACAACATTTTACTTTACACGTCGCACACACAAATTGTCGCTGCTGCTTCTGCTTGTTGTTGTTGTTGTTGTTGTTTAGCATTTTTCACAAAGGAGTCCGAATTAAAAAAAAGAAAAAAAAGAAGCAGCAGCAGCTTAAAAGAACCAGAACGAAACTTCCTAGTAGCAGCAGCCACTATTCGTGTCGTCTCCACCCGGTTTGTGTGTGTGTGTGTGTGTGTTGGCTGTTGATACCAATTTGATGGCATAATTTCAACATGCCCCGCAGCCATATAAATTTGTATGTTGCTGTTGTCGTTTGTTGCCCAAGCCCGACGACTGCCTCTCTATCAGCTTTTAGCCTGGTTGCCGTGCCTCACAGACTGCCGCATGTGTCGAAGAAGTGGCAAATTTAATGCCAAAACAACGACGGCGGCATCCTGGCCGGGATTTCAATTTTATGCCCAAAAGGTACGTCAACATGTCTGCAACGTCAATACCGCTCCGCCCCGACTCCCTTCTTCAATCGCTTCCTCAATACACTCGAAAAAAAATAATATACACACATAATAAGACTGCATTCAACTCAACCCTTTAGTGAAGCTTGATTTTTACGGAAATTAGAAATAAATATTTTTTTAAACACTTTTTTTTTTTTGAGTGCATGCCACATAATTGTTTGACTGCAGCTTCTGGATGGCAGCTTCCAATTCCACACGATTTTGTTTTGTTATGCTCTTGCTTGGTTAATTATGATTGCCTAGGCCACGTCTGATGACCCCCTCAAGCTCTGTGCAACAACAACAACAACAACAACAACAAAACATATTGTATATTGCAATATGCTAATATAAACCAAGAAGAAAGAAAATATAAAAACAAAAACAAAACCAAAAGTAAGCTTTCCATAAATTTAATTTATTTTTTATTTTCGCGCCTAGCTTTGCGCTTTGCAAGTTGCACTTCTAAGCGGCGCCGCCGCCGCCTCGTGAATGGTTTTTTTTTTGTAGTAGTTACACCCATGGGGCATGCACTCTACACAGTAGCTGACACAATTGTCATTTTGGCGCTGCCTGCTGGTGAAAATATATATTCGCTAAAAGATTTATGCCTGTTCTCCCATACTCAGCCTCACCTCGGTCCTGGGTCTTAGTCTCTCTTTTGGTACCGTTGCAAATCTTTTTTGGCTACTGGTTTTCCGTTTTAAATACCCTATACCTATTACAAATGTGCTCCCAAGGTATTTAGACAAATTACTCAATATAAAAATGTATAGCTCTTGGTAAAAATTGATAACAATCGATAGTTATCGATGGTTTAGAGTTAAACTATTTATTTTTTCGTTCCTAGAGCATTTTTTAGTATTTCTTCGACAAATTTACTTAAAAATTCGTTTCAATAAAAATTAGTTGGTAAATTTTCCTAAAATTTTTGTCCTGATACAAATCGATTGATACATTTGACTAAAAAGATAGTTCCGATAAGTATCGATTGATAGATTTACTTAAAAATTGGTTCCGATATACTTAACTATCAACTTATTTTCTTCAAACTAAAGAATATCGATTAACTTATTCAAAAAAAAGTAGAAACGTTGCAGTCGGACGCACCCGACTGCGGTATACTCGATACCAGTAGTAAAACAGATTAAAAGAGAGAGCTGATTGCAATGGTGTGTGGATACGGCAGGGGTGTATGCTGCTGCAGGGGTGTATGCTGCCTCAAAGATTGTCTGGTGCAGATGGGGATGCCAAAAATCTATCTTCCTTCCAAATTTGGTGATTCTAGCTCAAAGTTAGAAGAATATGGTGGATGGTAGGCTTGGGGAGGTATGGGGGGGGGGGGGCTTCGCATCAAAATTTTAGCTGAAGATCTGTGTATGATGTCAATTGCTATCCTCATACCAAATTTGGTGACTCTAGCTCAAAAATAGTAAAATTTGTGGGAAGGGGGGATGGGGTTGGTAAGGGGGGGCGTGGCATCCAAACTTTTGCTGCAGATCTATTTATGATGTCAATAGCTATTCTCAAACCGAATTTGGTGACTCTAGCTCAAAGTTAGTAGAATTTGGTAGAAGGTGGGCTGGGTGCTGGGGGCTGGTATGGGGGGGCGTGGCGTCCAAAGTTTTTCTGCAGATCTGCTTATGATGTTAATTGCTATCCTCATACCAAATTTGGTGGCTCTAGCTCAAAGTTAGTAGAATATGGTGGAAGGGGGGCTGGGGGCGGTATGGGTGGGGGGCGCCATCCACTTTTTTTGGGTTTCTTCATCACCTATCTTGGCCCCAAATTTGGCGGCTCTAGCTCAAAAAATGTGGAAAATATAGGCGTTTTTGATTTCAAAATGCAGGGGGCTCGGGTTCAGGGGGGGCGCGGCTCCAAAACTTTAATGCAGTTTTTTGGGGATTGTTATTAGCTATCTTCCTACCAAATTTGGTGACTCTAGCCTTAACGCTTTGGAAGGAAAATACACGCATTCCCGTTTTTAGTGAAGCATTGGGGCGGTTTGGGGCAGCTTGGTCAGTATGGATTGGCGTGGCATCCAAAGTTTTTATGCATTTATTTTGGGACTATAATCACCTATTTTGGCACAAAATTTGGTGGCTCTAACTCAAAAACTGTAAAAGATATAAGCATTTCTGTTTTTCAACTGCGGGGGGGCTGGGGGCGGAATGGGTGGGTGGGGCTCCAAAACTTTGATGCAGTTTTTGGGGGGTCGTAACCAGTTATCTACCTACCAAATTTTGTGACTCTAGCTCAAACACTATGGAAGATACACGCACTACCGTTTTTAGCGAAGCGTTGGGGTGGTTGAGGGCGGATAGGGCAGTATAGATGGGCGTGGCATCCAAAGTTGTAATGAATTGGGTTCGAGATCGTTACCACCTATCTTGGTACCAAATTTGGAGGGTCTAGCTCAAAAACTGTAGTAGATATGGGCATTTTTAGTGTTAAATTGCGGGGGGGCTGGGGGCGGTATGGGTGGGCGTGGCTCCAAAATTTTTTTGATGCAGTTTTCTGGGGATTGTTAGTAGCTATTTTCTCCCCAAATTTGGTAGTTCTAGCTGTAAGGGCTTGCGAAATAGCTGGATCTATCGATTTTGCGTTATCGAGTTTATCGATTTGCCAGCCCCCTAGTTATCGTAGAACTCCAATCTTGACACTTTAATTTACTATGCCATAGATAAACAGATTTGCAAAGTTTGAAGTCTCTAACTTGAAGGGTGTGGAAAAAAGTTGCGAACATACAGACGGACAGACGGACAGACGGACAGACGGACAGACGGACAGACACCATGACGGACATTGCACAAACCCAATATACTCTTTACCTTCGGTATCGAGTATAAAAAGTCGATTGTTTTAAAGATTTATTATAAAAATCGTTTTCTTTGCCTCATACTTCCTTGGGTATCTTTTCGCCGTGCACTTTAGAGAGTTGTCTTTCATGTTTTTTCGCGCCTTTAACACCGCAAGGGTTTTAATTTTAATACCAGTTGCCACTTCTTTGGACTTACAACCGACTCTTGACTATCTGTCTGTCGTGGAGTGCTTTCCTTAGTTATGTTGTCTATTATTGCCTGTCAATATAAATGTCTAACTTGGACATTTAATAGCCTTTTAAAAAGTCTTTGTTTGTGCTGCCGGCATTTTTGTGTAGGAAATTTAATTAAAAATATATGTATGTATTTTTTTTTTTTGGCAAAACGTGAATTTTTTGCTTTGAATGACAGTTAAATTCAATTATGTCGATACAACATTAGTTGCAGATTTCAAATACACACGAAAGTAGTAGATAAAAAACAATATTTATTTCTATGTATTAAAGTTTGGCTTGTATGTTTGTATGTTATCTCATGCCAGCCACATCCACACATCAACGCGCATTTGGATCGTAAAAATAAAAACGCTACCAAAGTTGCTGGTAATTTGTAAAAGAGCGCGTCGAAAAGTTTTGTGGCACAAAGCACAGCAAAAAAAAAAACAAACACCCAAAAAGAAAAGCTAAAATAAAAGCAGGAAAAGATGTTGTGTTATGTTGTGCCGCCATTTTGTTTGGCACAACAACATATATATTATAAGAGTAGGGTGTATCGGTAGGTGTTTAAGAACTGCATGTTTTTTTTTAGAAACTTTTTAAACTTTCATCAAATTAACTTTAAAGTCAAAACTTATTAATTCTGAGACATAATTTGTCTTCATTATTTATTGAGATACCCTACTCATACACATATAGAGTATGTTTATATCGCTTATACGCTTTTTTTTCCGCGTGTGGAAAGGGTTTTGATAAACTTTTTACATATTATTTGGCTGCAGCACCCCTCAAAAACCCCATCGCCATGAAAATCGCCACAGCCGCGTAGTGGGTGCAAAAATGGTTAAAAGCAAACTTAATGGCGCCACTTGTGCTTAAAATTTATTTTATGATGCGCATGCTAAGCCACAGTTGAATTTTAAAATACATTCAGCCACAGAGCGAAAGGAAAAGAGGGAAAAAAGGAAAATAGATAGAGCGAGAGATTTGCTACGGTTCGTCCTTTTGCTGGGCTTATCCTTAAGGGAACGCGTCGTTTACGCCCCAAGAGGAAAAACTCTTTTGAAAAAGTTTCGCGCTACTTTTTGTTTTTTTTTTTTAAACATGCGTCGGTTGTTTGAGGTGAGGTATGGGGTTAAAGGGTGACTTTGTGTGTGTGTGTGGAGGGGGTGCAGAAAATGGCATGTTAGCATGTGCCTTGGCTGTCAAGAACGCTGCGGGGCTTAACGTTAGGATTTATGTATCAACGCTTTAAAATTTGGCGCAGATAACGCGCGTTTAATTGGCTCTCGCTCTTGCTCTTGCTCTATCTCTGTCTCTCTCTCTGTGAAACTTGCCCTCTGACTTGACTTTGTTTGGAAAGTGTTTTTTTTTTTCGTTTGCGCACTCAATTTGGCAAATGTTTTTGGGTGTTGTTTTTATTTAGGGCATAAGTGGCTCAAATGGTTTTAAAAGTGTGTTCACGAAGGTTATCTACATTTTGATACCCTGTAGGCCAAAGCAATCACAAAAAAAAAAAGGTTTCGAAAGGGTCAAAAAGGGAAAGAATAAGCTAATAAAGCTTTCTCTCATAACTCAACTTGATTGTGATTATAAAACTACTAAAAATACTAAAAAACTGAAAAACTGTTGTTTGTCATCTTTTAAATAAGTTATTAGACCATATTTTCATTGCCGAACAAAGATATTAAAGCCATTTTTATATTTATTGCTTTAAGCCGCCCAACTATTGTTAGTTTCGAAAATCAAACCCATTCACAGAGTTTTGTCAACAAAAAAAAGCTTTCATCAGCTAACCCAAAGGCAAGTGACAGGTCTTATGACCTTGATGCTTATTTTAGTGCCGATTTAACACATAATGCAGAGCACATTCTCAGACAAATACATAATCAAGTCATAATATTGTGATAAACTATTGTTAAACTGTAACGTGTTCGAAAACTAAACTTAAGCTGCTTACCAAAATCAAAATCAAAACTCTTTCAGCAAGCTACCAAAATAAAGCTAGTATAAGCCGCTTACCAATCAATTGACCAATCGTATACCATTTATATATTTGTTTATTATTTGCTCGCTGCTGCCAAAAAAAAAAAAAAAAAACAAACAATGTAAAGTGTTAATTTGTCTAAGAAATCAAATCAAAAACTTAAATCGCACAACTCAAAACTCATAAAAGAAAAAAACCATCAATGATCGTGTGGCAAACGGTTAGCATAATTTTTCAAAACATGAAAATACACTTCGAGCGGCGATAAATTACAATAAATTAGAATTTAATTAAACTAAAAGACGAAACTAAAATCTTTTGATTTGATTTGTTTTTTTTTTTTTTGTGTTAGACTTTGATTCAAAACTAAAACTACTTTGGGCATTTCATAAGCAGCCACTAAAAATGTCAAAATATTATGGACGCAAACAACACAAAAAACACAAAAAAATAACGAAAAGATTGTCATGCTGTCAAGCATTCAACTCTTCAACTACTTGGCCCATTGTATGCAGGCCAAGAAGAGATTCACAGCGAACGATCCGTTCTATTGTTATGCTCGCGCCTAACGACTCACTAAACAACATGAGCTTATGCCCGTAAACCTAATGAACGGATTAAGTCGACTCTACGTCTGTCACGAACGTTACCCCCTTCTCAAGACTCTGTGTGTGTGCACTTAGAAAAAATCATGACCGAGTAAAGTACTGTATCGATTTTTAAGTAAAAACTTTGTAAAAATGTAAACAAAAAATAAAAATATTATTATTTGAAAGCTTTGATTGTATCTAAAAAAAATCTTATGGTTTTTTTTTACATAAAAAGTAAAGTTTTTTGTTTGGAAACCGAAATAAATATGTTACATCTTTTTTTTTTTGTAACACCATCAACCTTTCGAAAGTTAAACACATATATTTTTTCGAGTGTTTTATGAGCCTTGCTTGATCTTATGGTCAGAGACACTCTGTGTGCGTCATGTGTGTGGCAAGGTGATAAACTTTGATATTTTAATGATATGTTCAACAAAACGTTTGTTGCACCATAAAAATTTTCTTGAGCTGTAACTGTTTTCATTAAATGGTAAATCGGCTTTTCTTTATAGCTTGTATATGTAGCTACAAACGTTGTGTATCCCCCCCGCCCCCGCCCTCGCTGGCATCTAGTATGTCTATTGATATTGTTTGGTATTTGGTATGGCATTAAACTTACTTTACAGGTGTCCATACAAATTTATGAGCTGTAAAAAATCTCAATTTTTGATTTTGTTTTCAACTATTTCTTTGATCATATAAGATTGTGAAATATAATACTTTTTGCCAAAGTGTGATTTCAAATGATAACAAATTAATTTATTGTGTTTTTATATTTTTAATTATTTATTTCAATTTATGCTATTATCTCATTTAATTTTTGTCTTTATTTTTTGTCTTGACACTTTGAAATTAATTACTTCAAACAGTTTTTTGACCGCTTTCAAAACTTTTCGAGCGCTCATTTAATTGGCCATTCTTTGCCTTTTAATATTTAAATTATGCATTTCGTTTAGCTTTGTTTTTCTCATTTGATAGAAGTTGGCATTAACTTGATCTGATGGCTATGGCTCATCCCATCAACTAAGGCCAAGAAATATAAAAAACCTTTTTCTTCTTCCGTCACGGCGGCAACGCCCTACATCTTCGTTTACTATGTATATTCGAAAAGCGTGTAACACGAAACATTTTCTTCAGTTTTTATTTTTTTCTTCTTCTCTTAGCTGCCAAGTTTGGTGAAGTTTGGATTTTTTTATGGCAATATAAACGCGACGATTAAAACGTTAAAATTCAACATTTAAAATCATGTTTGGTTTAATTTTCGAAGCGAGTTAATGCAATGCGAAGGTAGAAGGCAGACAACTTGAAAACAAAACTGGCCAAGCGGCTATCTATCTAACTATAACTATAACTATAAATGTATCTATGTATCTTTGTATCTATGAATTTGTAGCTGGTTATCTGCAGCAGCTATCCGCAGTCATGTCAGACAATCAACTTAACAAAGTTAGTCAACCGGAGTTGGTCATTTCATTCAACATCTAATAAAATGCTTGAGTTATCCACATGTAGCACACTCTTGTCTAAAAGGGGATTTGAGCGCGGGGGGTAGAGAAGTTCGGTGTGGCGTGGCACATCATTAAAATCAACGTTTACATACAGCAAACATCAATGCATACAACAAATTCTTTTAACTACAGATCAAAATCAGCAAACTGAAACAAAAGTGAGATAACACACACAAGAAAAAAGATTTATGGTATTTTTTTTCTTCTATCAAATGAATATTTAATACACTTGTAAAAAACGATAAACATTACGAAAAAGTATTGAAATTTATATTTTATTTAGCTTTAGAAGCTTACAAATTTATTTCTCTTCGTGTGTTACTTATTTATTGACATTATCATGCTACTCCATTGGAAAGTGTATTAAAAATATTGGTACGACTTACGATTTACATTTGCAACAACGCAAACACGAACATGTCTCAATTGCGGGCATACAAGTGATGCAAGGTGGCAAGAAGGAAGGGGCCGGTGTTGGAAAGGCGTGGACAGTAAACTGTGTTGGAAAGCGCAACGAGATTGTCGACTTCCTGAGCGGAATCGACTGCTGCTGCTGTTGTTGCTTTTGGCGTTTGGCGTTTGCATTTGCTTTTGTGTGTCTTGTCCTTGGCTTAGCTCATTTACAATTCTAATTATGCACAACATTTTCTAATTACACGACCATCAACACCGTTGCCAGAGTCGTCCCAAAGATGCCCCACAAGCGCCTCTTTCTCCTAACGTTGAGTTTTTATTTTATCTCTCCCTGTTAAACACTCAAAAAAATAAAATAAATTAATAAAATAATTATAGTATTTTATTGGGTTTCTAGAAATAATTTTGAAATTTCGAAGAAAGTTTTTGGTTTTTTTAAATTCAAATTAAGACTAGAAAATGACTCATTTGATTCCCTTCATATTTTCTATTTTATTTATTTATTTTTTTTTTGAGTGCATGTTAATGGATTGTTTATATACATACTATGTATACTACATATATCAACGGATACGTCGTCGCGCTGATTTCATTTGACTACCAGACGATGTTGGCGTGGGCCGCCTTTTTGCCGCTGGCCATCATCATTATAATCAACATCATCCTCAGCTTTTTGCACGCCATAATTAACGTGTGTGTGTGTGTGTGTTTTAATGTGCAGCTAATTGTGTTGCCAATTCGCATTTCGCATTTCGAATTTTGTATTCGCATGCGGCCAGTGTTCACTGTACTGCAATGCGCCAAGCATTTTAATTGCCGCCACCTTATATGTATTGCATATACATACATTTTGTGTGCATTGTGTTTAAAATATAATTTTATTTCAATTTCTTTGTTATTATTATTACACATACGCCATGCTGGCATGTATCGCTTTCTTTCTCTCTCTCTCTCTCTGTCTTTCATTGTCTTTCATTGTCTCTCCCTCTCTGTTGCTCTTCGGCTTTTTTCAACAGCTGCTAAATTAGTTCAACACTTCAGTTGACGGCATGTTCCACTGGCATGACATTCAACTGACAGTTGGTAATCTCTGGCATGTTGGCAATTTCTGACAGACCAACTGACAGACGAACAGACAGACAGACAAGGCAGAGAGGCGAAACCGAGCGACGAACATGCAGAGAGGGAGAATGAGAGAGACAGAGAGAGAGAGAAAGAGTGAGAGAAACTGTGTGGAGAGGCCTTCAGCTTCTGGCATAAGAGTCAATAGCACTGAAAGAAATCATGTTCATTTAGTAAAAAATATGAATCAACATTAAAATTAATGGCTTTAATGTTACCGATAAATATCGATAGCTATTTATTATCGATTTATCAGTAAATTCGATCACCAGTAAAACGTATTCTTTGCATTGATTTTTCTATATATCAATGTCTATCGATTTAAATCGATTATGTATTTTAATCGATTATGTATTTTAATCGAAAAAGTAAATCAGTTGAAAGATTGCAAACCATTAAGTAAAAAATGTGAATCACCACTAAAATTGGTGGTTTAAAAATGTTATCGATAAATATCGATTGCTATTTATTATCGATCTATCAGTTAATTCGATCAGCAGTAAAACGTATTCTTTGCATTGATTTTTCTATATATCAATGTCTATCGATTTAAATCGATTATGTATTTTGATCGATTATGTATTTCAATCGATTATGTATTTTAATCGAAAAAGTAAATCAGTTGATAGATTGCAAATATGAACACTACAGAAAGTGTATATTGCTCGTGTTGTAACATACTTTTGAGCAATCTACATAGTCTTTTCGCTCGGTGTAAATTACATTGTCTTATGCTTTTTCTTTACCTCTATATTATATTGCATGCAGTTGCAGTTGCAAATAAAATTGTTGCATTTAAGAAGCAGTTACAAACGCCTAGAAGAAGATAGCAGCTCTTTTATTATTACCGCTGTTGTGGTAGTTCAAGGGGGTAGCCAGCAATACTTACCGCATAGCCGAGGGCAGATTGCAAATTTCGAACGTTGATGTTTTTATTATGATTAAACGTAATGGGGTGTGGCTATGGCATGGGATTAGCTATGCACAATTATCGTTCAGAAATAAGTTGTTGAAGTTGCTTATTTTTTTCCAAGTCGTTTTGTTCTGAGCTGGGCGATTTTGTTTGAAGCGTGGGTGTTTAAGCCACGGAATGTCGTCTGAGTCTTTCTCAACTCGGCAACAGCGAATATTTCTTTCCAGACGCATTGACGACGACGACGCCGACGACGACGACGATCTTTAAATAAAAGTTGAGGCACATTGAAAACCACCTGCTGGGCAGCGAACACAAGGCACTGTAATCAGTTTAAATGGCCAGCCAGCCAGCGAGCTAGCAGGGGGAAAAAAGTGTTGCTTGGTGGTGCTTAAAAAGGTAGAGCCTAACACCACTGACATTTGGACTGTGGTGCCACAATGAACACACCATAAAGCAAAAGTCAAACAAAAAATTAATAAAAAAAATAAGGCAAGCCAGCAGCAGTCTGACAGGCGGAGACAGAGGGACACAGAATCGATGGATCGACACTACCGGGACTTTTTTTTTTTGCAGTTGGCGTTTTTGTTTGTTGGTTTTATATTTTACGTATTTTGCATGTCGAACGATCGATCAAAATATAAACGAGGGTATTTGGGATAAGCAAATGGCCAGATCGCAAAGCCCAAAAAGAAAAAAAACAAAATTTTAACTACCTTTAGGGTACCGGGTATCCAGACAAAATTTTTTTTTTTTTAAACGTGCACTTGAAAAAAATGTGACTTAGCACATGGAAAATGGCCAAAAGCTGAAGGAATGTTTTTTTTTTCTGATAATGGCTTTTTAAACCTAGATGTTTAACATTTTTATAAAGTTTAATTAAAAAGTTTTCTAGAAGTTCATATTCTTGCCGATCTTAAGTGTTTTTTCTGAAGTGTATGTCTCAAAATATTCTCCCACCTTGTCTTTCTTTCGCCTTCACTTTCTGCCTCGAATTCTTCTTTAGCCTTTGGCCCCGGAAAGTTTTATTCTCTTTTTTATTATTTTTTTTTTTTTTGGTATTAAAAGCGCATATAAAACTGTCAAATTGTTTTGTGTTGGCCAAAAATTATGGTCCATCATTAGCGCACAACTTGTATGCAGTTTGTTAAGTGAAATTGAAAACAGGATCCTTACAAAAAAAAAGACCTTCGACTTTGCTGTGCTTTGCTTTGCTGGCTTCGCATATTTTCGGGCCTAACGCATGTGTTGACAGCTTATTAATGTCTGGCTATAAATTGCAACTTAGGTTAAATAAAGCCAAAAAGCTGCAAATCTTATTGGGGTCGGGCAACACTGTTGCAAGCGTTGCGCTGTTGCCAATTTTCATTAGCAGGGAGAAATGATACTTGGATACTTCAGGTTAGAAATAAAATGTTTAATGATAGTTTTGTGAACTTTGTATAAACAGCGCGTATAAATAATTTTTTTTAAAAATATATTTTCCATTAAATTCCTTTGCAGTGTTGCCAATTTTCACCATACGATTAAATATCAGTTTAAATAAATTATTTCATAAATATTTATTGACCTTTTTTTCTCCTTACTTCTTCACCCAGTAATAATTACGAGCCATGAAAAAATGTACTCCTCTTGAGTTTTTTTTTTCGCTGCCTGAATCAATTTTTAACAGTGAAGCAAATGTTTAAACATGCAAACTCTTGGAATAGATTAACTCCATAACAAATTGAGTTGGGTGGTCGTTGATGATTAGATATGTATGGCAAATGCAATCAATGCAAAACGCGCTCTCTTGCAAAACTCATCAGCAGAAAAAGAAAAATTGAAGTAGAAAAATTGGCAAGGGGTGTAGAGAGGGGGTTGTTTGTTGCTGGTATGTAGAGGAGCTGCATGCTGTCAAAAATGACAGCTATAATTGCGACGTCATAATGCTGCGTCATGTCTATGACAGTTTAATTGTGGATAGGAAAGCGCGCAATTACATGTCGGACGCAGCAGCAGCAGCAACAACAACAACAACAAAAAATTTTAAGAAGAGAGAAAAGCTAACAAATGTGGAAATATATAATTGAAAGAAAAAAATTTGCATTGGCAGGCCAACTTGTTAGACGGCAACTGCTGGCCTGGCTGTGTTGCTTTTGCTGGCAATTTTGCTGCTGCTTTGCACCCAATTAAAATGTTTCACACGTTTGCATAATTAATACTCAAATAGCGCGCACTTGTCGGCAAAATGCCCAGACATAATTACACAGGGTAGAAAGCAGGGGATTCACAGCAGAAGGACGGGGGACGTACAGCAGCTAACATAGATTTAGTACATGCGCTGCCCAGTTTTGCAAATGAAGCCTGCAAATTGGCGACAAAATCTAGGCAAAGATGTCTAAATTAAGACGAAGATTTAATGCGCTTATAAATATTGTAAAGAAAGGGCTGTTAAAGGTTATTAAATATAGTAAATTTAATTTTTCAATTAATGAAACAGAAATTATCAGGATTTTTTCAACTTTCTTTATTAAATTTTAAACATATTTATTTTTTTAATATTTTACAAAAATCTCTATTAATAAACTCTTCATTCAGCAGTCCATTACATTTTTTTTATTTACACTTTGTTTCATGTTTTTTAATATTAATGTCAACATTTAAAGACTCTTCGTTTTTAAGAGTAAAACGAAAAGTCAATTCTTCTGTCGGCATTTCTTAGAAGACGTTTGGTTCTTCTTCTGTTGTCGAAATTGTTAATTATGATTTTAATTTTGTTGTTGAGGCGCTCGCTCTGCCCTGCCTCATATGACAGCATTTTGACAGAATTGGGGCCCCTTGGCTGCATTGCAAAAAACGATATTTAAGCGCATGACAAATAAAAATGTTGCAAATATGCAGCAAGGCGAAATTAAATAAAATAAAAGGTTGCCAGCGAGCTGACAGTGGAGAATGTTACTTGCATTTTGCGGCAGCATCGCTGCCTCGGCCTCAGCAACAGCAGACAAAACTGTCATCTGTCAATTTGACAGTTTAACTAGGTAATTAGTGTGTGTGTGTGCACAACATACAAATATATATGTATATACAGGGTGTGTTGCTGTCAGTGAGCACTAAAAGTAAAGAACACTTGAGCCTGCCACAGATTCTCAATTTCACTTGCCACTGCCACTGCCACTGAAATGTCTCTCTTCCGCTTGTAATTCATCATTTGACATGAGGCAAGAAAACACACTCCAGAGACAGCGCTATTTTAGATACCCTGTAAACACATAAGGGGTATTCGGATGTTTTTGTTTTCATAATCGCTTTTAAGCGGTTCAATAACTATTTTTTAGAGTTTAGTTATCGATAAGTATCGATTATTGTTACTTAAATATTGTAATGGTGATTTTTATGGAGCAAATTCCGGGTCATAAACACACAACAAACACACACACATCGATAATACTCGATAATAATCGATAACTATCGATTTTATTTTATCGATTCTACAACATATAAAATTGCCAACATATAAAATGAAGTAAAATAGACTTGCAATTTTTATAGTTCTTTGGCATTCATTACTTACTACAGGGTATCTTCTAGTCTGGGCTATTGTTAGTCCATGCTGACTGCTTAAAGTGATCCGCGGGAGCAAGCACACTCGCGTACTTCCTGCTATCCCAGTTCGGTCTACACACTTTGCTCTGTTTCTGACTTTGGCAGCTTTGGCTCCTGCAATTACAGCACTTTTAAGTGCTTCATTGCCAACTTCATTGCAGCGCATCGTCATTATCCTCATCATCATCATCATCATTATTATTATACTCGAACATCATCATCGTTTGCGTTTGTCATTCGACTGGAACCAAACAGACGAGTTCGCAAATAAATCATCTCGTGTGCGAGTCCCTCTTTTTGCCCCCCCGATCTACAACTCCCCAAGACATCTATCTCTCCCCTTTGTCAATATATTTGTTGCGCTAGTTTGCTTTTGTGTTGTTTTAACTCACACTTTGTTTTCGTTGCGGTATTTTTTTCTTATGTTGCGGAAAATTATGTTGTACTTCTTAAGTGCCATATAGTAGGTTTATGGGCAATTGAGTGGTTCTGCTTTAAAAATTATTGTCGCTTCTTAAATGCCAGTGGTCCTTGTTTGAGTGATTTAGATATGGAAACTAACAAAATCATATTATTTTTAATTGAAAATGTGGACAGAACTTTCTAAAATAAGGTATTATTACTTGGGGAAATATAATGTTGGATACATTTTAGAAAAGTTTACACAAAATGCAAATCTTATGTCAAATTTAATAAAATCACATTCGCTAAAAAAATTAAACATGATAAAACATTAAAAAACTCAAGAGATCTAGTTGAAATTTACATAAAAATTGTCTCAGCTAAGTTATAACAATTGTTTTTTAAAGTTCTTGACTTAAATCGGTCGAATTTTCTTTATTTTTGGGACAAACTTGCGTTTTCAGCTTTATTTATGCGCTTGTCCCACTGAAACTGATTTCAGACTCGAGTGATTTTCAACAATAAGTTGAAGAAGAAGTAGAAGTAACAGTAGCCCAAAAAGTCAAAAATCATTGAAGCATGCATAGCGATTTACCCCGTTAATGAGACCATAGATAACAACACAGCAAACTGTCAACTTGGCCAAACAAAAGAAAACAACAACCAGAAGTCGACCAAAGGAGTCAAGAGGCGCGCACACTGATTAAGTCAACCCTAACAAATAGAGTTGTGGCAGTTGTTGTTGTTGTTGTTGGGAGGGTGGGAATGAACATAAAAAGACGAGGCCGCCTTGCTCTTAATGGTTAACCCTCTCAGCGAGAACAAAATCGACAGCAGCAGCCATTTGGAAATACAAAAAAAAATAAGGGGTAAAATGTGCGAAATATCACAACTTGGCACTCGGCAAAAGAAACTGCGTCACAACAATAACAACAGCAACAACAGCAACAACACAGCTAACAAACAACCACTAAAACAACAACGCAGCAGTTACGCCGGATTATCAACCCCTTGCCTGTTTTATGTTTGTTGCCTTTGGCTTTGGGTTCAATTGTGCAATGGGCACAATTTATAAAATTGTTACGCATAATAAATTAAAATATCATTTTAGAGTATTGGCCGTGAAATTGAGCTTAGCCAAGGCAGGGCGGGCAGATTAAGTGGGTAGGTGGGAGTTGGACTTAGCCTATTTATTTAAACCAAAACAAATTATTGACAAATTGTTGGCTTTGGGTTTTTGGAAGCTTGAAAAATTTGTAATTGTTTTTCTTATAATAATTAATTAAATTAAAGTTTCACCCTTCTCAGAGCTGATAATTATACAATAATATTTTAAGTTTTCAAAATTATTCTAGTTTTATAGAAATGTTTAATTTTAATTCATTTTCTTATTGTCTTGTATTACTTTTATTTTTTCATGCAACATTTACTGTTTTCTACTCAATTTAGAAATTCTTTCTAAACTAAAAAATTTTTTTTTTTTACAATTTCTTTTTAAAAATTATGTGTCGGCAACAACAAAACATAAAATAATTTTTAAATTAATCCAAAGAAAAAAAAGTTTGAAAAAAGAAGCACGCAAAGCTCGTGTCTTAGGCCAAATACCAAAAACAAAAATTTGTAATCAAACATTTTCTCACCTCAGAGTTGAGCAGAGATCTTGTGTTGTTGTTGTTGTTGTTGTTAGCCTTTTTGTTGTTGTTGTTGTGTAGTGGGCGTGTTCGTTGTTGAACGTTCTGTCGGCGTTGTCGGCAGCGGCAACATTTCTGTGTTCTTCACATGTTTTTGTTTTGTTTTCTTCTTTTGAGCTGCAGCCGCATTTAAGTAGTTGTTGTTGTTGTTTTTGGCTGCTGCTGCTGCCGTTGTGAGAATTTGCCGTAAATCAACCTGTTGTATGTTGTTGTTGTTGTTGTTGGTTGAACACAGTTTTCGGCGTCAGCAAGTTGGCTTATGAAGGTGCCACAGATACATAGCTAGACAGAGAAAAACAGGTTAATCGATTTTAAATCGGTTTTGATGTTGTTTTGATCGTTTTGCCTCTTGCAACTAAATATGTATGAGCTGCTCTAGTTTTCTAGAGATTTTTTTCTCGATGTTGTTTTTGTTTTTTGACGTTTGAACTTGATTACAGGTGATTTTAATAATGATGTGTCTTCTGCAGCATGCAACAACAACAACAGCAAAGAACAGCAGTTGCCAACTAAAAATAGTTAATTAAATGCCTACTGAAAGTCAAGATGCGACAGAAGAGATCAACTTGATTTGCGAGCTGGGGCCAAGCTTAACAAGCTGCTAAAATGCGTTTTTGCATAAATAAATGAATGGTTTCTCGTACACAAAAAGAACTAAAAACTAAAGAGAGACAATTGCAGTGCGCAAATCAAAAGCATTTAAATGGGGCGTTAACTGCAGGTGTGTAGCACTTAACCTAAAGCCAACTGCAACTTAATGTTTACAGTTGTTTTAGTTGTAGGTTATTAAACAGTAAACACATAGAAAACATCTTAAATCCAAAAATAAGTTAATAAATGATTTGTATCTTCTAATTTCAAACACTGAGGAATGCAAAACCTTAACTCGAATGTGTTGAAAGCTGCTAAAAGCAAAAAGCTTGTCTTGGTTTTGTCATTTGGTTTGTCAATTCAATTTAATGACAATGTTGAAAGACAGCAACAGCAACAACAACTGAAGAAGAAGAAGCAGCCGAAGCTTTAAGAAATTGCCCATTGTTGTTTTGGTTGGCAGCAGCAGCAACTGTTTGTTGAAGCGATATCAACATGCATGCAATTTACTCATCATCACAGATCGAAAGGTGATAGCCGACATGTTACTTTTTAATTGACGCGAAGATGAGTCAAAATGAATTATTGCCTGCAACTAATATGGAGTCGCCGCTTGTGCGGCAATTAACCAACCAACCAAGCAACCAACTAGAGCCATGCTTGCAACACACACACACACACACACACATACACACATTCAAAACTTGGCAAAAACTTCATGTGCAAACTGCTGCAAAATTCAGGCCTTATGCACAAACACACATATGTTTTACCGGCCGGACGTTGAAAGACAATAATGCTTGATAATGAGCTGTAAAGTTTATTAATTGCCCGCCTGCCACAGCCAGAGTGAAAGAGAGATGGTGGAAGGGAAGGGAAGGGGGACGGGTTCTTTAGCCTCCTATTATTCTATTCAAGGTGCGGCTAATGAGCCATTTGCGTGTCGTCAATTTTTGTATAGCATATTATTTGCAAAAGCGAATCAGCAAGAAAAAAAAACAGTAAAAAGAGAAAGAGCGATAGAGAGAAAGAGTGAGACAAGTTCACACACATTAAAACTAAATTATTGAATAAAAAAGAGGCGCTGTTTTTTTTTTTCAAATTGCAACTAAAATTACATTTGTGCCATGTGTCAAAGTTCGCCAAGTGTTGAGTTAGAGGATAAAAGCGAGATGATAATGGTTATAGAATGAAAATAATGTAGAGTATTATATTTATGAACTTATATAAAAACATTTTCACATCGATTTTAAAAGTTTTAGTAATTAATCGATAATTATCGACAAAATTCGATAATATAATATCGATATGTTGACTGAACCAAAAACATATCTGTGTTAAACAAGTGGATTTTATTAATGTTGTCAACATATATTGCTATGAACTTCAAAATCTAAGCTATCGATATATTATTTTCATTATTTCGTGTCACGCGCACATATCAAATAGCACAAAACAAAATTTTCACTGTATGCATAATGTTGTTGCCATATGTTATGGGTCGAGACAGACTCGTAGTTTGTATACCATCATCATCCATCTAAAATCCATTCAACATTTTGTAGTTAACACTTTGTAATTGCACAATGCAAAATCAGTGAACTGCAAGAAACAGTTTGACAAGTGAAAGATGCTATGAAAACTCGGGAGGTTTTTAGTGGAGTGTGCCATAAATCAATCGAATACTCTACGTGTCGCTCGCTCTTTTGTTGTATAAATTTAAATTGAGTGACAAAAACAAAGGGCAGCCAACGAAAAGGACATTCGCTTGCGATCCCAAAACTTGTTTTGCATTAAATGATGTGTAAAATGAAGCCGTTAAACATGTCCGCTGGGACCTAGCGAGGCTCGATGATTTCTAGAAAAAAAAAAACAGCCTAAGACTGTCACTCAAGGACAATGTTTATATGCAAATTAGCAGAGTGAAATTAATGAATGCGATTTATTGTAAATGCAGCTTCTGATTCTAGAGTTGATTTAAAGCCTGAAACGATTTTTAAAATGGAATTTCTTCAAGTTAGATTCAATTAGTTCAAAGAACATTTAAGGCTTTGCCCTATCAAAAATGGATTTGTCTTATTTGTCAGTAATCAAAGTGCTCCATGCCAATCTATTTGCTGTCATATTAAAACTTAACAAAATACACATGGAAAATTCATTTATGACACATTTGGTAATTGTCATTTGTGGAGCATCTCAAATGGTAATAGTCGGTTGAGGTATGGTATCGAGTTGATTTACTAATTGCTGAATATGTCTCCAGATAATCAATGTTTAAAATTTTGACACCATCTCAGCAAATCTCCTGGCATCCCAAGCAATTGACACAACAATTACCACAAGCCAAAAGATGGACAGCAACACATCTCAACTTTAGGCCTAGTTTTGGTCTGGTTCGGTTCGGTCTGGTCAGCTGTTGTCCCTCATTTGATCTGACCACAGACAGCCAGTGCCAGTGCCAGTGTTGTGTTGTGTTGTGTTGTTGTTGTGTGCTAACAAGCCAACATAACGTTGTCGCATGTCCTGTTCGTGTCTTGTGTCCTTCTGTATGTTGAATGTGTTACTTTTGGGCTGTCTTGAGCAGTTATTGTTATATTGCTTTGACATGTCGCATTGGGCCAAAGAACCCTTTACTTTTCTTCTTTTTTTTTTGGACATTTAATGTCACTCACCTTGCGGTTGTCAGGATAAAGCCCCTCCGTCTCTCTTGAGCTTCTTCTACTCTCCTTTACATTCTTCCTGCTTAAGCTTTCGTGGTTTTTGTAAAGTTTATCGTTACTACTTTGCGGTTACATATTTTATAATTAAAAGCACATTAATTAGTTGGCCTTTATTTTCAGTTCATTCCTTTAGTTTTTAGTCTTTGTAGTTTCGTTTGTGTCTGTGTGTGTGTGTCGATGATGGCAACGCGTTGATGTGACAACGCCAACAACCACATCATCCACCAAATGCTTTGATCTTTTTAATATACCCCACACAAGACACTGCAACAACAACAACAGCAACAACATCAGCTAGTATAAATGCGCAATTTTCTGTCTCTAAGAAAAACTACTGTGAAAAAATTGCTTTTGAAATAGTTGCAGCAACAGCGAATTGCTGAGAAGCTACAGTTGCCTAAGAATCCTATACAGAAATGTTCCGAAAAATATAATAAAAAAAAATTTGATTATCTAAGTATAAGTTTGTAGTTGAATGATTGATTTTTTTCCTACTTTTCTATCTTAAAAATTCGTATAAAATATTTTCAAATATTTTTATTAATAAATTAATATTCTTCGATCATAAATAAAATTTCAGTATTATTTTGAAGTTTTTTTTTTTTTAATATTCTTTGCTGCAATTTGTAATTCTATCGCATACTTTTGACTAATGCACAACGATTAAAGTAAGAGAAAAATATATGTACATATATATAAAAAGATTTATTTATTGTTAATATACTAGACATAAGACATTTTATGGCTTTTCTGGCAAAATGTACTCGTTCTAATAGTATATGCAACACCCAACAGCACAACACATCCAATGACAGCTGGCACACATGTAAAGCAAATGGCTAAAAAAATAGAAAAAAAAACCAAAAAATTAGAAGCAGTAAAAAGTTGATGGAAAACAAAAATTAAGAAAAAAAAAACTAAACTCTTTGCAAAATGTCGCCGACGACATTTTATTTCGCCAGATTTGCCTGCGACTAATTTTTCATTTCTGGTTTGCTTCAAGTACAACTTCTAGTACTTTGGGGGATACTTTTGGGCCTTAGTATTATACTATAAACTTGGCAGGCAGCACAGGGCCACAATTAATCACACGGTGTGTGTGTGAGTGTGTGTGTGTGTATGTGTGTGTGCGAGTCAGTGGCAAGCAAATGCAATTTTGGGGGCGATTGTTGGTACTGTTTCTTCTTGTTGTATTTTTTGTCGTTGTTGCTTGACTCGGCAATGTGACAAAAATCTCGCCTGATTTTGTCTTAATTAACGCCAAACGCTTCAATAGCGATAAAATATGCGCCTTTTCCCGAGTCTTTTCCATTCTGCATCGCTTGCTTGGGCTTCATCCTTTTTTTTTTTCTTTTCTTTTACTGTTGCTCATTTCCAATTAATGTGCCTCACGCGCGCTCATCAGTCAACGCTTGGTGGTGTTTTTGTTGTTGCTTGGATGGTTCTGTTTTTTTTTTTTTTTTTTGTTGTTGTGTTGGTGCAAGATTTGCTCGGTTTCCAAATTCACGCATCATTCGCACATTGGTGGCAGACACCATTCTGCGATCACAGAATGCGTAACGCCCTCTCTCTCTCTTTCTCTCTTCCTCTCTACTCGAGCCCGAGTTGCATATTTAATTGGACCACACAACGTTGCAGCGTCACAGATGCTTGTGCTGCAGGTTCTATATACCCTGTTAAAAAATTAGAGAGCTTCAAATGGGGTAGAAGATAGATGGGCAAGTTAGTTAAATGTATAGAAAAAAGTTTTTAAACCAAAAACAAAATTAAATCAAAAATCTAAGTTTTTTTCGACATATTTTATATAGTTAAAAGTCTAATTTTTTCATTCTACGCACAAAAACCAAGTCTTTTTCTTCCTTTGAGTGGCAAACATAATATTTTTTGGAACGATCCTATCTTTAAGAACTTTCTCTGTTGATTCTTCCTAAAATGTTCGAATCGCCTTTCATATTTGCTAAGAACTCCAAGTTTGTTTCCAAGTTCCTCAGTCTAAAGCTTTACTTAAGACATAATACAGGGTATTCTTAAGTCACTTACATATTAATAATTCTTGTCTTTTATTTTTCATTTGGTCACCGCGTCGCCACTTTGAACATTTGTCTTATTTTGCGCTGACAACTTTGGAAGCTGCTTAAGTCGCTTCAGCGGCTTCCAGCTACCAAAAAAAAAAACAAAAAAAAAACACCAGAGCGCTACCGCCCGGGTGTAGGTGTCTCTTTTCTCACTCACTCACACACACATGCTCTGTCGTCTCGCTCAGTGACATCTTATATGCCATTGAACTTGAAGCCAAGTTTGTGTTGATTTACGATTGCTTAACAATTATGACTCAATGCAAAAGTTTCTTTGTTGCTTGATTAGCATAAAATCAACGATAATTTTAATTTATTAACTAGCAAGTAGCAAGTACTACTACTTATTTGAATGCTTAACTGATTGCGACATTGTGTATACGCCCTGTTGTGGCCTGTCAAAAATCATAAGCCAGCACACATGTCAACGCTGTCAGCTATGCACTCGACTCGTTATCGCTCACAAACTAAGCTAATCTTTATGCATATATATTTATTGGGAAGAGTATTTATGAAGCCGTCAGCAGTCTCGGCAGTCAATGACACAAAGTGAAAGGTAAGGCATCATATCAAATTCAACATAGAACTGCAGAGACGAAACTTGCTCGGGAAAGTAACAGCTTAAAAATACCCTGCTTCAATATTATAGACTGTTGCATCAATATAAATATTATCTAGGGTATACAAATATCAAAGACTAGCTATGTGAAAGCCTTCCTCCAACTCCCCTCCCTTATAGACAATAATCATAAAATCATATATCATTCATCGATCATTGAAATGCGCGTCATAATTCGCTCGAAAGAAATGAAAGAGACACAGAATTATGGATATTCGAGTAAGAAATTCATGTTCAACTGTCGCTTAAGTTTTTTCAATGTTCATTGTTAGACAACAGACAATGGAAGCGCATTAAGTGAACTCGGTTCTGTTCTGTTTCTTGTTGTTTTTTTTTTTTTGGGTCTACACAAATCGTGACTGCACATTGTTTATAAGGTGTGAAAATATTTAAGACTTAACATGAAAACGTTTCGACTACAAAACTGTTGATCGTTGAAAATTATGATTGATGATTGAACGATTGAACAACAAAAAAAATAGAAAGAATCAAATCCAACAACTTGTTGTCCTTTATACCTTTTTTATTATTACAATATATTTTTATGGCTTTCTTATATATTTTTTGTTAGTGTGTGTTTTTTTTTTAGAGTTTATCATAAAATAATCGCCACTCGGCAATCGATCAGCGTTTGTCAGAGTTTGTTTGCAAGGCGGCTTTTACTTATGGCCGAAAACTAAATACCAAAAATACCAAAAATAAAAATACACAAATGCGGGTACTCAAGAATAGTTTTATGTGGGTGGCTTTTTTGCTTTTGATTCGGAGCCATTGTGTCTGGTTTGGACGACTGTGTGTGGGTTAGCCTGCGGGTTCAGCTAAAAAGAATCAACAATATGTGTTGGATTTATTGGCTTATAAAGTGCGATATCATAAATGTTTATCAATTTATTAAACATTTATTTTTTTTTCTTCAACTTATTATGTTTTTGACGTTAACATTTTTATTATAATTATAAGCTGTCACTGATATTATTTTTCTATGAATTATTTATGAAATTAACAACATTTAAAAATTGATTACTAATTTTTTTTTAAATATTTTGGCATGCTAATTATATGTTTCAATAATAGTTTTTGTCAGTTTAAGGTCTCAGCTATTTAAAATATTCTCAAAAATATATAAATTGATATTTTTTCTTTACTTAAAAAATCTAACATTAGCGTTTTTTGTTTCTTAACACAAAAACACTTAAAAACTGTTTTTTCTTTGTGTATTTTGCCTTTCACTTGCGGCGCCTACGCAAAAAAAAAAAAACCAAAACCAAAAATGTTTTCGGTGATTGCCGAAACCTTAAAAGTCTTGTCAATCAAAACTGTTGACAAGGTTTGCCTGCCTGCTAATTAAGAGTTATGATCGATCTAAACACAAGCATAAATTGACTGCCAATAACAACAACAACAACAACAGCTAGCTACCTCATAACAGCTGCTGCTTAGCCATACGATAAAAATAACAACAGCAACAACTCTTTGGGCCAAGTTTTCTTGTTGTTTGTTGTTGCTGGTGGGTTCTGTGGTCTGTTTAGCAACATGGGCAACCTTCGTATCGGCCACAATGTTGCCCAACATGTCAAGTGAGGCCCTAAACTGCGTGGCATTGTTCGCTTTTAGCACCCTACAGCCATTTCACATAAACTTATTGCGAGCCAAGTAAAAGTCTTCGGTACGGAATGAACACGTTACAACAAGGAGCCAAACTCGCACCTCGACCAGAATTATTTTTTATTTTTTTGTACTTTTTTTTACACTCGAGGCATGTGGCACGGGCACTCGCGCTCGCCTCCTCCTTGCAGTTGCTGTTGCAAAGGCAGCGTAAATTGAGTTTATTGCGCCGCCGTATTGCTGGCAAATTACAGGTCGGCGCATTTAACTTTGTGCCAGGATATGAAAGAAGAAGAAGGGCAGGGTGAGCGAAGGGGTGGGGCGGTCAAAGAAAAGACAACCGACAATTGAAGCGAACCCAAACTGATACCTGAATGATGATTCTGATGTTGCTGCTGTCAGCTAATGAGTGTTACAGGCGCGACTGACAAACGTTGGTTCTTTTTGATACTCCGTTACTTAATTCAGTTATAGGGCATATTAAGGGTATATTTCATTACTTAAGATTTAAGAATTATAAATTTATAATATTTCACATCACCTTTTTTCTTTTAACAACATTTTACTTAGTTTAAAGATGATTTTCGAAATACTAAGTATCCTTAAGTCGATCATATTCAGTCGGTAAAATATATATAGATATTTTTTTTTTTGGGTATGACAGCATTACATGTCCAAATGTCATAATATTCCAAAGGCTTTTTTCTGCGATAAAAATGTTTATATTGCTTTTTGTGTTTCTGCATTTCATTTCGGTATTTTTTTTGCATTTCATTTCGATTCAATTCAGCGTTGCTCTTAATTTTTTTCTCACCTCGTTGCATTATTTAACGCAAATTAAAATAATTTGCGGTTCCGTTTCAGCAAGTAGTAGCTCCAGCAATTCTTCAACTTCAACTTCGGTCCACTTGTGAAACAGGTTCGCTCCGTTCTCCGTTCTCCGTTTGCTCCTTTTGGCTTTAGGTGCATTTCAAGTGCGACAGTCGCGTAACAAACAAATTCAAGTGCAACACGCATATGCCGCCTAAAGAAATGCCTGCAACAACTTAAGACTTAAGAAAGAAACAGCAAAAAAAAAAAAATATAATAATAATAATATTGCAATTTACATTTGCTGCAATTATGAAAATGAATTGAAAACCAGCGGCGGCAGCCAACTCACATTATAAATTGAAAGCAAATGCAGTAATATTTTTTTTTTTTCAAATAGATGATAAGCGGGTTTATTAGCTATGTCATGGAGTTTGGCGAATTATTTATATTTATATTAATATGTGTTGTATTTAAAATAAATTTAAAAGTGATGTCAGATTAAAGCGATTATTTTTAATATATATTAAATCATTGATTTGAATTCTAAAGACTTTAAATTAAATAAAATAAGTAACAAACATTTTTTGATAATGCTGATTTTTTTTTGATTTTTTTATTTTATTTTTTTGTTTTTCTGTTCTTACCATAGAATTTCCTGCCTTCTGACTCCCTTTGTTTCTCTCTTATATATTATTTATTTATTTTTTCTCTTAAATCTTATTGCTTTTAAGACTTACAAAAAGCACATTTAATATTCGATCTTTGAAATGCGACTAGTTTTGTTGTTGCATTTGCATTTGTGTTGTTTGTTCTCCGTTTTCTGCTGCACTTCCGCACTTATTATGACAGGTGACAACACTTGAGGCGCGCCAAGAAGGAAATGAATGTGTCGTTGTTGTTGTTCTTGTTGAATGGATGGGTAGCCTGGCTTAACTCTAGGGTTGTATTATCCACTAAGTTGTTTTTAAAAGCAAGCCAAAGTCATAATTTCTACTTCTGTTGTTTTCTTTTTCTCTTTCACTTTTTTTTTTTTTTGGCTCTGTTTGAAAAACTTGTTAACTGCTTTTGGAATGCAAATGAGACATTAGTCAAACGCACTGGGGCATCAACTAACTAACTGTAGACACTAACCCTTTTTAGTTTTTGCCTGCGACAACAGCGGGGGGCGCCCCATAAACAAATAAACACATTTTAACCCTATTTTGGAGGTGGCTCAGCTGAATTGGAATTTTCTATGAAGAAATTTTTGTGTTTTTGGCACCTGCCAACACAAATGTTTAGACAAAGGCATTAACAAATTTTTACTGCTCGTATGTACGGTTAATAGTTTGGCGCCTTAGAAAAAGGGTTTTTCCTTTTCTTGTTTCGTTTTTTTTTTTTTATTATGCGCATGTTGGCAATTATGTATGGAAAACTTGTGAAAATTGTTTCACCTTTGATGTTGCGCCTGTTTGTTGTTTATTACATATTTGTTTGCCTCCACCATGTACATGTTCATACGCCAGTCAGTCAGTCAGTCAGTCAAGGCGTCAGTCCAAAGTTCTAATAGACTGCATTGTTGATAAGAAACAAAACCATATAGCACATATCAACACTTGGATACGACTACTTTGTGCTATGAGGCAAACACTGGCTTCCAACGCTGACAGAAAATCAATTGAGCTGCAATAAAATTACAACAAACAAAACAAAAAAATAGTTGGCAAAACCAACCTTACCAACATATTTTCCTGTTGACAGCAATTTAATATTATCGTCGTGTTATTTTCTGCACGTATCCCCCAGAGAGAGAGAGAGAATGCAAAAGCCCCCCAAACCAAAACATGCAACGGCTTTTTTTATGCCCTTCCCTGCCTTGGCCCCCGGTGCCCCACCCCGCGCAGCAAGGTGTATGATTTACATGATTTTTGGATGTTTGAGTGTAGGCTTTGAGATTTTTGAGTAGCCTATGCATGCAATCACTTGAAATGCACGTATTTTAATTGAAGCATAATATTTGTGACATATTTTTTTTTTAAGATCTTTGATATAAAACTTTCTCAAAATAATGTTTGCATTTTTGTATTATTTCAGGTTTGAAACATGAAGTCCCATTGCATTGCTTCAACGGGTAAGTTAAAAAATTTTCAAATCGCGTGCCAGTGTGGCAACGCCAAATCCATAAATTTAACAATTAGTCAACGCCAACTTGGCAAGGTTAGTTTAAAGTTGTTGCAAATTAAAATATAACTTTCATGGCAAGCATCTGTTTATAAGCAAATAATATACAGTGTTGCCATATGTGCATAGCTTAGCAAGGTGGCAGCACTCTTAATGCTGAAATAACGATTTTGCTATTTGTTTTTTGAATATAATCGTAATAAATGAATTTTCCTTTTTTATTGTATAATTTTTAGTATTTTCTTAAGAAAACCCCTTTCTATTTCTTATAAAACAAAGATTAAAATATCTTTTATTTATTTGCGTTCTATTTAATTTTTTTGTTAGTCATAAAACTAAAACTCCTTCTCAACTATCGCTTCCTATCCAAGGAAACTTTATGAATTGTGACGGCTTGATAAATGGTTTCGAAATTAGCAACTAGCAAACGAAAAAATTACAGATTACAATAGTTGGGGAGGGGTGAGGGTTGGATTTTTAGTTAGTTAGCCACACGCTTCTAGATATTATATGTATAATTGTAGTATGGGACCCATTTCTCATATTAATAAAAAACAATGCCAACACGACAATAAAAGCCACACCAAATGGAAACAAAAAATCTCTCCTGTTTTTTATTTTTTTTATCAAAAACTATTTTTTATGACGTACTAATAACTGCAAAACTTTCACTGCTCGTTTTTTGTCGCTTATTTGTTGATGTGCTTGGCCATTGTTGCTGTTGTTGTTATTAATTAAATTACATGGCAGGCATTTTACAACATTTACAGCAAATTACAACAGTCACATGCATAGAATAATGTGTAGAAAACTAAGCCCATAGAGAAGTAGTAGTAAAAATATGATATCACCAGTCCAAAAAATAACAATAAACTAGTAAAACATAAGGGAAACTTTTGCGAAAAGCCGTTGTTTAAATACTCTAGGATTACTTTTTGTATAAAGAGTTAAAATAATGTTATTAATGATATATTTTATTTAAAAAAAATTTTTTAATTTCTGCTAACATTTCTTCAAATTTTATTAAGTGACAAAAAATGTCTTTTTAAAACCATTTCATAAATTAATATACCCCTTTTTATATAAGGCAAATTCAAAAGTCCAGAACCTGGACATGAGTTTTTAGTTAGTTTTGGTTTCGGTTTCGTTTGGGTAAACCAGGTATGAGAGTGTTAACACTCATAACAACTGCTAAAGCCCATTTTGCATGTTGGCAGCTTATAAAAATGCAGTCATATAGCACCGAAGTAAAACCCTGCTTGGCTTGCGCGCCCCTTTCTTCGTGTTCCGCTGCCCAAAAGCTAAGAGATTTTTTGTGCGCGATAAACACGCGCGCCCCAACACAAAAGTGTAAATTAAGTCCATGCTCATGGGCAGCATAGACGTAGCCCCCTCCGCCCCGAAACCGACTCGTGTGTGGGCCGTGTAAACGTGCAAAACGAGAGAGAGAGAGAGAAATAGTCGTAGAAGTAGTCGAAGAAAATGTGTAGAAAATTATGAGTTATGCCCATGCAAGGACAAAAAAAAATAAGGCAGGCGACATAGCAGCTAAGCTTCATTTGCTAAGCTCATGGCCGAAAAGCCTATAGAGTCATAGTTATGCACTTGGAAAATTAAAAAAGTAAATATATAGTATGTGGAATATATGTGAAAAATATAATAAACAACGAGTCGAAGGTCCTAGATTAAATAAATTAAATAAATAAAAAGTTTCTTTACCTATATAAGGATTATATATATGAGGATCTAGATTTTTTTTAAAATTAAAATATGGATTATATATGGGAGTCTAAATGTTTTTTAAAATAAGAGAAAGGATTATTTATATTATGATCTAGATGTTTTTTTTTGTTAAGTGTTATATAGGTTGGCTTAGTAAATCTTATTATTTGGAGTATATATTTAGCAAAAATCTGAATTTATTTATTATTCATAAATTTAAATAACGAATTTTACAGAATTAAGTGAATTTTGAAGAATGGCTTTTTTCTTATAATCAGAAAATTTCAGAAAAATATCCCAAAAATCTCAAAATATTTTTTAATATTTTTAGCATTTTTTTATTTTAAATACGAAGTTAGTAAAATATCTTTGACATTTCTTATTAAGGTCAAGAGATCTTGATTTAATGTAATTTATCGCATAAGAATTTCTGTTTGGTTTGAGCTAATATTTTCGTTTAGTGTACTTTTAGTCATATTTGGATACACATACAAATAAACATATATATAAAAACATATATCCATGGTTTGTGCTGCACTTTTTGGTGCAGCTCTCCTAGTCGACATTTGTACAGTTAGCGTGCCGCTCATTAGCATGAAAATGTTTATTATTGTTGCGATTCTTGTTGTTGTTGTTGCTGTTGTCCCATAGAATTTATGACTGCCACAATGCGAAATGTGGGTTAGTTTCTTGCCGCTCCTGTCTCCTTAGCCCCTCTCTCTCTCTGTGTAGAAATGGGAGCAATTTTATGCTCATCAGCGTTGGGCATTTCTCAATGCCAAGAAACGAGACGGTGGTGGACGCATTTTGCGACGCCTCGCCTCGCCTCATAAATTAATTAATTTGTGCGGTGTGGCTTTCAGCGCGTTATCAATCCGCAAGGATCGCACCAAACAGCGGCGACGGTCATCCAACAGGATCTCTCTCTCTTTCTCTCTCTCTCTCTATCTCTCTCTCTCACTCTCTATGTTGTGCAGCTCAAGGGCAGCTGCTGCTGCTCGTTCAATTCCAATAAAAATATATAAAAATTGCTGTTAAGACTCATTATCACAGTGTGAGAGGGGTGATGGGGGGGAGCAAAGTCGCAGGATAATCAGCTTTTGGAATTAACGTGGCTAAGAAATGCGAGCAGCAAGCTGGGCAACATGTAGCAAGCAGATATGTATAAATATATATATATATTTGATGATTGTTTTATCTGCGTTTTGTATACCCTGTAATCAGTTGAAAATATTCGTTTCAGAAAAATTAAGTTTTTTGTTGAATTATTTTTATTTTAATATTTATTTAAAATTATTTTGGATTATAATCTGAAAAAACTGATTCGTCGAGATAATATTTAGTTTCGATTTTATTTAGAATTTATTACAAATTAGCCATTTTTTTTTAATCAAAAATATTTTTGAAATCATTTTTATTTCTATTTATTTTTTGTTCTTAAATTTGATTACATAAAACTTTACAAAAGGGTATCTTTAAGTTCTAACACAATCGATAAGAGTCTTGATCAAGTATATATATTGTTGTTGTTGTTGTTTATTAGTGTCGTTGTTGTTGTTGTTTGTATGTTTGGCTTATGCAAACAAGGCAAAGGTTGTACAACATCGTGTTAAAAAACTTGTTCGCAATTAAACGATGTCCTGCCGCGTTTGCATCGCTGACTGACTGTCTGCCCCGATCGGAGTCGTCTCTCTTTTTTTGCCCTTTCGTTCGTTTGTGGAATGCCACAAGGTGGAGATGCGCAAACGTTGCGCATGCGCTGAGCACCTTCCACCTGGTGTTCGGGGCAAGCAAGCGAGCAACCAACAACAACAACAACAACAACAACAACAACAAACTTGGCTTGTTCAACAAGACAAAGGTTGCACGTAAATGACCCAAGTTATCATAAATATGTCAAAAGCTGAAAATTAAATGCACAGCATGCTGCATGCTGCATGCACCATAAGCCTCCATATCCTCTTCACAAGTTTTAAGTTTTTTTTTTATTTTTTGTTGTTGTCGATTTTTGGTTTTGGTTTGTTCTGCTTTTTTATTGACATTTTTGCACTTGTTTAAAATTTTGATTTAATGCATTTTTCGCTACATGTTTAACAGCGACCACACGTGGCGCCACGCCGAGTACCGCTTGTTGTTGTACCACTCAAAATTTAGTGGATCGTTTTCCAAGATCCGCCAATCTGGCTTCGGTTCGGTTGTTGTTGTTGCTGTTTGTCGATTTTTATTGCTCATTTGTTGTTGTAAAACTGGCGTTGACTTGATGTTGGGCTTAAGTAATGTTGAGTTGCTTCGGGTTTTTTGCAAGTGTATTGAACTAGTCGGACGATTATTAAAAATTACATAAATATCACATTGGTTAGATAATAAAGAGAAAACATTTTTAATGCAATTTTTTAGATTTCTGCCAAGAGTATCTTAAAGTCGGCCTTGCAGCCTTGCAAGGATTCAATTACTCAACACTTGTTAAACATTTTTGCAAGGTGCCAAAACAAACATAAAAATAAATCAGCCAACAAATAATGCACTTAATAAAAATCCGATTTTAATGTTGCCAACAACATAAAGCCTAACAAATTATAATTTACCAACAAAAAATTAATTGAATTTTTTATTGGTTCGTTGTTAAAAGCAGTTGACATAAGTGTTGTACAACGCATTCCAGAAAAACAACAACAATAAGAAAAAACACTTTGGAAATAACACAAAATAATTGAAGAAAAAAATACAAATTTTTGGCATTTATGTTTTTTTTTTTTTTTGTGGCATAAAAGGCGACCCGCGGCGTAACATTTTATGAATGAATACAAGAAAATTTTGTATGCTGTTTGTTTATTTCTTTGTTTTTGGATCGGATGGCGACCAGTTGGCTACCTGGACAAATGTGGCCTGTGAACTGGCCTGGCCTGGCCTCACACGTCATTCATAATCGGGGCTAACAAATGTTGATAAATTTTCAAATTATTAGAGACATTAAGTGCGAAGAGCCGGAATGTGGGCTTGATGATTTTTAATAAATTGCGCCATTTATCATTGATTGATTCATGGTAGTTTAGTGGGGGCTGGGGGCGGTTAAGAGCATTCAAATATTAGATGTTGAAATCATTGAGCAGCCATTTAAGGCAAGCTTTTCATATGCAAATTAAAGTATTTGTTTTTAGGACCACCCCGAACAAACAAACAAAAAAAAAAAAATACTCTCTCACACACATATATCTATATTATATGATAGTTTTTGTTTATTTTTCATTAAGTTCAACTTGGTTTGTTTGTTCGTTCGGTCAGTTTGCTTATCGATTACAACTAATCGTGATTAAGTGCATTCCATTTGGTATATAGGCAACATGTTGCAGACTCATGCTGCCAGACGTACTACACTCTGTTCTCTCTCGTCTCGTCTCCTCTCCTCACTTTGCTTTTCACTGTTTGCAAGACAAATTAATCGACGCGATCAATTCAACTTCCATTCCAATCCCCCCCTCTTGTTGTCTTTCCCTTCTCCGCCAGCATCTTCAAGCATGCTGCTGATTTTGATCTTCGACACTTTTGTGGAACTGTATGTGCATCTGGGAGATATCTGTTTTTGTATATTGTTGCAGCTTTTTTTCTTTCATTTTTTGTACCCTATAAATTTTCGAAGAGCTGATAAGGGGGTCTTGTAATTTTGTGTGAAGGTTTTGTAACTAAAAGAGAAAGTTTTCAAGTAAAATTAATTTTAACAAATGCAAATTTTAATATATGTCAACAAGAATGTTAATTTTAAGCGTGCTGTTTGCAAATATTTTTTTAAAAATTATTTGAAATTTTTTTAAAAATTATTTGAAATATTTTTTAAAATTATTTGAGATTTTTTTAACATTATTTCCAATATTTTTGAAAATTTTTTGAAATATTTTTGAAAATTATTTGAAATATTTTTTAAAATTATTTGAAATATTTTTTAAAATTATTTGAAATATTTTTTAAAATTATTATATTTTTTAAAATTATTTGAAATATTTTAAAAACGTTTTGTTTACTTCTCGATAAGCTTGTTTTTCTTTTATATATTTAAACATGATTTTACCATTCCTAATTCTTGGAAAACTATCTATAAACCCTCAAGTTTTTATAGTCGGAAAACTGTCTTAAATATTCCAGCCAATTTACATTCGATTCTACATTCCGTACAGAGTATTTAACAAGTCTAGTTATCCCTTCTTAGGTTAAATATTTCATATTTTCTGCCATCTCATTGCAACGATTGCTCAGCATTATTATTTTGTATGATCGCGCGGTGTTAAATAGCTTGTTTGTTATACACCCCACACACACACACACACACACTTACGCACAACAACACTGTCATTCCCCGCGTCTGAGTGTCTAACAGGCTTGCGAGTCGAGGATCTGTCTTTGTATTGTATTTGGGTTCAGGCCCAGATTAGCCTGACTCAATAGCTCACGATTGTTGTTTGAGACTCTGTCAGTCAAGTTTCTCGCAGTTGGGTGTTTTTGATTCTTTTTTTATTAGCACTCGACGAGGCACTCGAACGAGGACTTGAAGTGTGCTGCTGCTGCTGCTGCTGACGATGTTGCAACAATGATGTGCAACAAAATACAAAACACAAATCTTTAACAGCTTTGTTCGCGTCATGCTTTCTTTCCCCACAAGGCACGCGTCAAACTCAACAAAAAAAAAAAAAAAAACGCGTCTCAGGTTTTCATTATTCTTTGTTTTTGATTTTATAGCACAATTGTCTGTTCGGCCAGCTTTTGCTTAAAGCGCTAACAAATTGGGTCAAATGCAACAACAACAACAACTCAACCAGACAATCTCAAGTGACAACGTTGCCAATAATACAAAAACAATTAAAAACCGAACGCTTCCGTTCTGCTGCCGTTAATTCCAGGAATTTGATTAACAATTTTCTCACACAGGGCAAAAAAAAAAAACCGAATTGCCATATCAACGGAAATTACGAGCTGGCAATTTTTATGAATTAAATATTATTGTGGAATAAAAATTAATATCATTTTTGTGTGTTATGGAAGCGTGCAGCGCACAACACAAAAACAATGCAACTACTAAAATGCAAACGCATGCAACTTCAACTTATGGCTCTTGCCTTGCGCGTTGGCCAAAAACAGGAAGCACCAAAGTGTCTTTACGAAAACAAGTAGCTGAAAGGAAACGTTTGAGTTGATGGAATAAGAAATGCCCTGTAGATAAAGCAAAGTGCAATAAAATGTCAACTACAAAACAATGAGAATTATAGAAAACAAAAAAAAACTTCTAATAAAATTCGAACTTTAATAAATATTTATTTAATTATTTTTATGATAAATTAAAATGTCATGAAAAGTATTTAATTTTAAGCAATTTACTATTTAATGATTTTTAAAATAGAAAAAACCTTCAAAATGCCCCAAAAATTATTTTGTTAAACAAAAAGTTTTATTTATATCTTTCTTGCCTGAGAATTTTGATTTTGATTAAAGTAAAGTATAACTTGGCATACTTTTGACATCACTTTTGTATTAGCACTGTACAATTACAGGGTATAATTATGAAAAATTGCGCGCGCACAAAAGAAAATTGCAGCGAAATACTTGAAAAACTTGTTTTTTCCATGTAAGCCAGAAAGAGAAAGAGTATATAATATGTACATATATATTGTACACATGTATAGTGTATATAGTTGTAGCTATCGAAATATGTTAGTTTGTGTTTTTTTTTTAAGCTGGCCAACCAAGTTGCCAGGTTTGCGCTTGCGTGGGCTTTATTGGCAGTGTGTCGAAAATATTTGGCCACAAAATTGCACAAATTAAATTAACGACATGGCGGCGACTATGATAGCAGTGTATTAGTTTGTATGTGTGTGTGTGTGTGTGTGCCGATGATAAACTACTACACCAAAACACTAGTTTCTGTTGTTGTTGTTGGGCTATAAACGTACAGGTTTCTTTCACACGAAACTCAACAAGACTTTAGCATGTTGGCCTTTTTTTTTTGCTGTCTGTGGGGTCTTGGACTTGGACCTGGATCTGGACATGTTCTTCTTCTTCTTGTTGTCGTGGCACAGCGGGTGACAGGCGCTGTGTTTCCATAATTTAGACGGCTGTTCATCACCGTTCATCAACAGAACCGAGAGAGAGTGAGAGAGAGAAAGAGAACGAGAGAGCGACAGAAAACCATCAACAGTGGCGCCTAGAAAACTGAAAATCCAAATCCAAAACCAGACTCGCTGTTTTGTTCTGTAGGTGCTTAGGTGATTGCAACACTTGTGTCAGTGTTGCCTCTACCTCCTTCATCTGCCCGATGATCCCCGATGCCACAAATTATTGCATGTAATTAATAATGTTGTTTTGCTGTTTGCTGCTGATGCAATTGTTTGCTGCTATTCTGTGGAACTATTCTGTCATTATACACCTTAAAAAAAAACTTTACGTCAACTATAATTTAAAGAAAAATATATAAAATTCTTGGATCGACTTTTAAATAGATTTTGAATGATTTTTTTTGCAGGAATTTTAAATTAATTTCCTATTATTTTCAACATTATTTAAGAATATTTATATCAAAAAAATAAATTTCAAAGCATTTGTTCTACTTTAAGTATTTTCTGTTTTTTTTAGTGTACTTCTTAGTTTTTTTGTTGTGATTTTCCATTGTAGGTGCTAGACCAAGTTTGGCTTTGGTGTTAATAGGTGCGCCTTCTGGGCTCCCTATTGTTGTGGTTTGTGCCTCTATTTGCTGGAAATCATTAATCACACACAATTTATGGAGTAGTCGTCGTCGTCGTCTCCGTCGTCGTCGTCAACGTGGGTCGTACGTACAAACTCTTAATGATTGTGATTTTGTGCGTTGTGTTTTTGTTTTTTTTTTTTGTTGCCTCCGATTTGAGTTAAGGGGCGTTGCTTCAACTTCTACTTTGGTCAGGTAGCATTAAATTGGATATTTTTGTGTTTCGATTGATTGAATGATGTATGGCTGAGCATTTATCGGGCCGCCTGTTACACGTGTAACATAATGTTCTTGACAGTTGTAGATTATGTGTTCTGTTTTCTTTTCTTTTTTAATGTTGTTCCTGGAAACAAAAACTTGCATAAGTATTTAAGTGGAATTTAATAAAAGATTTATTAAGACTTGACATAGCAGCATTTCGATAAAAATATGCTGTCATATCGATATGTCAACTAGTGTCAACTATCATCTCATTACTATCGTACAATCGTACTGCAAGTTCCTCTCTAATAACAATAAGAAGGCGACGAAAAACTTGTGAAAATAAAAGAAAATGAAAGGCATCGATAAAGTAAGATAATTGTTGTTTGGCAAAGCTTAAGGTTTGTGGCATGCTTAAAAATACAATTTGCAGAGGATGAAACATGGCAAACGTAACCAAAAAGGACGCATGCGTGAATTTACATCAACCGAGGAGCTGATGCAACAACAACAGTCTATGGTGGCAAGCGACGAGGAAAATCCAGATGCGCAGGATGCGCACTTGGGCGATGACATCAACAACAACAACAACAAAACTCCCAATCCTAATTTTGATGAAGCTGTGCAAAAATTCGCCCAAATCGATTTGGTTGATAACGATGATGATGATGATGTTGTTGCCACAAGCAATTATAGCGAACAAGTTGGCAATCGAGTTGATGGTAACTGCAATTATTGCACCTTCAAATCTTCTCGATTATCGCGTCGCGAACGCAAGGAGCTTGAGAAGCAAAAGTTGCATGCTGCTGGCAAAAGCGCAAAGGCAAGGGCGGATCTGGCGCGACTCGCAGTTGTGCGGCAGCAGCGCGAGGAGGCGGCTGCCAAGCGAGAGGCTAAAAAGAGTGCAGCTGCCACTACGCCCAAGAATATGTTTTTGCGAGTAACTAAATGAACCCAAAAACAATAAATAATAGAATTTCTCCAAAATAAAAATGAAAAAAAGTTGTTCAAGGACTTTTCTCCAACCCCCCGCTTTGTACTATGTATTTTCCAGCAACCTTGAAGAACGATTGTCTAACTTTGCCAGCGATACTTGTCACCAGCTCCTGTCGCGTGTCCTCCGACTGCAAACAGCACGACGACTACTTAAACACAGTCAAAAATGGAAAGAAAGAAACGAAACAAAAGCTGCAGAACTAAATCAAAAGACAAACCAGAAATCAATAAAAACATTTTACAACAGCCCAGCGCGGATGCAATTGCCATCAAGAAGGAAGATGTCCTGCCATAAAAGAAAAGTCAATGCCATTTTCTTCAGAAATTTTCAACTGTGCACGCTTATTGCCGTTCTAAGATAGACATTATTAATTTTGTGTAAATGCGCGTGTCAAATGTGTCTATTTGTTGTTGTTGTTTTACAATAAAAATCAAGGTAAAGTAGGCGGCATGGCAGAGGGCGTGTTGTGCTTATTACTATCATTCGGTTGAAGGACATACATACATACGTTTATGTTGGCCATAAAACAATTGTTTTGACCAAAATGTGCATAATGAGCTTGCCACACGCAGTTAATGGCTTTTACAGCATGCTTAGCCTTGACATGCCTGACAAGGTCACAAGGATCTCGATTCTCTCATCTCTTAATACAAAAATTATCCTTAAGTTCCACTCGTTGTTTTTGTACTTAACCGATTGAAGGCTGATTTAGTCAATTGAGTTATTTTTATTGGTTTGCTGCCTTCTTCGCTGTTGTTGTTGTTGTTGTAACTACTTCCGTTCCAGTTGTCGTTGTTGTTGTAGAAACCCCCACGCACTGCGGCAACAACTGGCAACTCGCAACACACTTTCCTCTCAGTCTGGCAGTTCATCAATCTGGCTGGTTAGTCAGAGATTTTTTTTTTTTGATGTGGTCTCGGCACTAGTTGTATACTCTAACTAGAGCTAGAGCAAGTTGGCTATATAAGAATTGGAAAAATATTTTTATTTTGAATTTCGAAAAAAATAAAAGTTCCTTTGGGAATATTCCTATTTGGAATATTTTTTAAGTAAAGAAAATATTGTTTTTACTATATATTATACATATATGAATATTTAATTATTTCTCATTGGATTTTATCCCAACTGATTCCATCTTTATTTTTTGAGTGTATTAAAAACTGCCGTTGCGTTTTTCTTTCTATCAATTTTGTTTATTGTTGTGTTTACTTTGTCGCCTGTGGCCTTAAATTTTTATTGTCATAGTCGTCTCATAAAAGTGAAACATCAATTTGCTTTAGGTTTGTTTAAAAAAAATAAAACTAAATTATGAGCGCGAGTTTCTGTTTGTGCACCATCGTAATAAGCGCTTTGATGTTCTGCCGTCGGGCAACAAGACTTTAACCACCTCTCTCTCTCTCTCTTTCGACAATTTTCTTTCCCACCCTCGATTGTCCAGCGCTGGTTGTCTGTCATATTGTTTTCGATTTGTTGAAGGCAATTACGCATATTATTTGCACAAATTACGCATGACAAATTATTTTGGATTTGTTGTCGTTTGGTGCGTAAGCACGCGAACCTGTGAAAAATACCATTCAGAGCAGGTCTTCAGTGAAAAATGTTTAAGTTGGGAAGTTTAATAGCTAAAAATATTCTGTAGAAGACTTAAAAATTATTATTACTTTTTATGATATCAACTTTTAGTGCCCCAAGAAATCAAAAGTGTACCTTTTTTAATTCTAAAATTTTCAAAAATTAATTTTCCTCTATATGTTAATGCTCGATTACAAGCAGAATTTAATAGTTAGAGTCCTGATTTTTGGCATGAATAATGTTTAACAAGTTGTGTCAATATTCTGAAAATTTCAGTTGGATTGGCTAATAAAAACAAAAAATATCGAAAGTTTAAAGGCTAACCTTAAGTCGAGTTTTCGTTTCAGGTACTCTCCTTTCAGTTGTTGACGCATTACAAATTGCTAATAACTTGATTATGCTTCTAATGGTTGCAATTGCTGCTTTAGAATTTGATATAAATATATATACATTTATATGCAGACAAATAGATATATATATAGCTGGACTTTCTTGTATAGAACCAACCACCAAATGCTTACACATAATTTTTTTGTTGTATTTTTTATTGCCGCGCATAACTTGGTATAATTACGCTTTTTGTGTGTGCAATTTGCTGCCACATCAGAGATGTGCGCCTCTACAAACAGTGGCATGCCCCTTCAATCTAGGGAGCACCCTCTAAAAACTACCTCTGCCCCGCCGCTGCCACGCTCTCTCACTCTTCAAAGACTTGACACAGACCACATGAAAGCGACAGAAAGCGAAACATAAACATCTACTTAATGATTTCCTCTATGCCAACTTGTAATATTCTCTATACAATAAACAATATAAACTATATTTTCTATACGTTTTCATTCATAATTCCGACGCACTTCCATTGTTTTCTTTTGTTGTTGTTGTTGTTTACATAGTAAATTTATACGTTTAACTACTAGTTTCCATTATTTTTAGTAGTTAATAAACAGTCGCAAAAACATTCCACACATGTGCGTGGCACATTTTGTTAGTAGTTGCATGGGGCAGACTCAACTCAACTTCAAACAAACTCAAAAACCACAACACAAGAATCCTCAATATGATCTTTGGGCGATCCCAGACAGGGAAAACACAGCAGACAGCTTGGCTGCAATGCCAGAGATAGAGAGCAAGGAAAGGATTGTTATGCTACACTGAAGAAAAAACTAATAGTAAAACCTAACAAAACATTCAACTTGCTAGCAAAAGTCATGAAATGTTTTGCTTTTCTTAAAGGTTTTCTCAGTGCATTTGACATATCCTGCACTAGAAACCTTGCCACAAGCACTTTAGTTTCCCAAACATATCACATAACAAGAACACACACACACACACCCTTTACTTACACCACACATTGAAAATTAGCAATTACATATTGACACCCAGCCAAAAAAAAAAACAAAAAAATTTTCAACCACAATTTTCCCACACGTTTGCCCATTTTCGTTAAGGAGAAGCTGAAAATGTTTCAGTCATAAAACTGACAAGTGCCAAACTCAGGCAAACATCAAAAACGTTCCGAGCAATACACGCTCACAACTGCTGTGGCACGTACACATGTGGCAATAATGAGACAAGTGCAACATACTTGCAAAAATTGTCATTTGTTGTCAATAATTTCAGCACAAACGAAAAATTTCCCATCAAAATATATTTTTATTTGTAATTTTTTTCTTTTTTTGGTGGTTGAATTCTGAGTCGTTGCCTGGGAATGCTTGAAAAAGTGCCTAACGATGTGAACACACCTCCAAAAACAGACGTTTTGGATTGCATATGTTCACATATAGTATTTAATATGAACTATCTGAAAGTCCGTTAACCCAGGAAATTATCTCAATTGAAGGGTAAAGAACTGATGTAAAAACTGTATCAAACTTTTCTTTAATGTAAATTTTGTTTATGTTAAAAAAAGCCAACTAATATTATTTAAAAAAAAATTATTTGAAAGCCCTAAAACAAATTCAAGATTATGCAAATTTTTTTTTGATAATAATCCTGTCCAATAATCTGAGCTTCAAGCTTGTGAACTGCCTAATAAATCCTTGATTGTTTTTGAAAAATGTTTAAAAAACAATGCAAAAATAATAAAAACAATTTCGAGTTGGGTTACATTAGGTTATATATTGGTTTTACATTCAAAGTCTGAAGTTCCAACTAGATTTTCTGCTCTGTTTTGCCCTTGGCTTATGTTTTTTGAGAGCATTTTTTTATTTCTATTAAGACATTATTTACAAAAGGTTTTTTTTTATGTCTCGTCTTTAGGTTTTGCGTAGCCATTCGATATTCTGCCTAAGTCTTATTGAATGGCGATTTCGGCCGGGCTTTCCAAACACAAACAAACACACACACACACACATAAATCATTCGCCGCTTAAAACTTTTGTTATGACTTAAGTTATTTTTTAACGATTTTTGCATATTTTAAAATTAAACATTTTAAGATTCGTGTCGAACCCGCAGATTTTTTACTACTCACCTTGTTGGATTTTGATTTTTGTTTTTTATGCTTGTTTTTTGTGTGTGTCTTTTCTTGTTTTTATTTCTCGGATTTTCATTGCTGTGTCGTCTGCTGCTAATGAAGTGTTGTTGTATCTCTTTTTTCTTTCTTTTTCAATATTATCATTTCGGTATTTTATTGTGCATTTTTATGCGGACTTTTGTGTGCAGCTCTCCGCAACTTCCTTTTGAGAAACTTGCTGCTGCTGCTCCTCAAAATGTAATTCAAGCTGAAAGGAAATCACATTTAAATATATATCTATATATATATATGAATTTAAATGTGCTCATAACACGTTTTGCTTTGGCTTCTTCATTTGCTTGTTTTACAAATTGTATTCGACGTTTTAAAAATATTTTTTTTTGGTTGCTGCTGCTGTTTTGTTGTTGTTTATATATACATACATATATCTGGCGTATCACATAACTTAGGCTTATCGCCGTTCAATGGCAACGTTTCATCAAAATGTCAACGTATATCGTAGAAATTAATAAATTTCAACTTGCCAAATGCAACAAAAAAAACCTCCAACGAAATGTATGAATTTATTAAGATAAAATATGTGTATATATTTTTTTAAGCTATCAGAGAATTTATGTGAATATATCGGAGAGAAAAAAACTATATCAAATTAATTTAAAATATTGAATTAATTGCATGAATATTCAAAGTTGAGAAATGTAAATTTCGCTACGCAAATAAAGCGATTTTAGTTAATAAATATTATTTTCAATATATTTTAAAATATAAAAATATTTCTTTTGTTCCTCATTTAATTTCCTTAAATCAATTTCAGCATTGAACCACAAAATCCTTTGGCTTTTGTTTTTTTTCTCATTTCTTTTCACCATAAACTCACACATTAGACACCCAACATTTAACTGTATTATGCCCATGTGGCAGATAGTAATTTGCCACTAATTCCCTGTGCTAGCTGTGTGAAAGTCCAAAACAAGTCAAGCTGCCTGTAATAACCAATTGTCTCGAATGCTAAGCCTTTTAATCAATTGCCCAAAAACAATAAGAATACATCAAAAACAAACAATAGACAACAGAAACAAGGCGATAGAATGTTTAAGTTAAGAGTGAACTACAATAAGATACCCTGTAAATTAGGGTAGAAATGTGCTAATCAACTTAAAGTATATAAATTGAATTGTTGAGTATTTTTGTTGATTTTTCATTGAAAAGATTCAATTCCTAAACTCTTATCATTGCTGGTTACAGTGTCACATTACAGGGTATCCCTAAACACACACACACAAAACATTGACCACAAGGATTTTTGGGGCGGGGGGCTACAAAAGTGTTTCCCATTTAGAGCAGCATTAAATGCTCAGCAAAAGGGACACACTAAAGGATTTACATTTGAGTAGTGTTTAGGGGAAATCCCTCTATTCCGAAACGACTCTAAACAAGAAAAAAAAGAGAGAAAAGCTTTCGGAGCTAACCTCAACGGCCTCACACGCCACAAAAACACAAAATACGGACTTAAGGCCAATTGAATGAACCTTTAAAAACTTTTCCATATCATATGTAATTATGGAGGAGGCGAGTAAGGGGGCGTGCTTGAACAATTTGAAGACTAATTTGCTTTGCTTGCCTTTTAGAAAATTGATTTCTGTTGTTATGAATATTTGATGTATAATATGCGGTATCTGTTTATGTCAAATTGGATATTCGACAGAGAATGACAAATGTAAAGAAGAAGAAGAAGAAGGTAAAGACGACGTCACATGTAAATGCAACATATTGTGTATATGACATGAAAATTTGTTAATGATGTATGAGTTTTTTCATACCCATCGACTGGCCAGCCACTAGTGTCCATCTACGTCTATGTCTATCTATCTAATTGATTTCCTAGACTTTTATGGACTGTCATTTCGATTCCCCTTTCTCCCTCGTTCTCTCAGTAGCTCAGGATTGACAGTTTTTTTTCTATGACATGTCGCAGACAGTCGTGTCTATATGTGTTTTTGTCTCTGTGTTTATAATGTCATTATAAAAGGCGGCAGCCTTTAACTAACATTATTCGATATATCCATCAGACACTAGAGGTCCATAGTTACACGGTTAAAAAACTCTTGAAATCTTAGTTAAAGTTTATGAAATTTTTTCACATCAAGAAAAGCTTGAAGAAATTGCGGAATATTTCATTTTTCGAACTTATACTTTATACCTGTTCCCACATTGTTTTCAGTGTATTTTGCTGCGTTTGCACATCATGACAGTGTTGACTTTTCAATTTATCGATTTTTTCTGCAATTTCATTTAATCACAAAAAAAAAACAACAAAAAAAAAACGTTAATTTCTACAAATTTTCACTCGACAAGCGCCACGCATGGAGCTGAAGGAATTATGAAGGGGGGGAGGTGTAGTAGTGAGGTGTAGAAGGGTGGCAATTGACATGGCGTTAGGCAACGTCATGGCACAGGTTACACACACACACACAGGGAAAGAGAGCCGCAGAGACTCGTCGAGTCGCGCTTATTGCCCAATGGGCCTCACGTGGCCACTGCGCTGTCGCACGTGCCGCATAATGTTGCAAGTGCTGCTGCTGCTGTTGGCCCTTGCATATACACAGTTGGGTGGCCAAAAGCCACTCTGTTCGGTCTAATGTTTGGGGCGTGGCAGGCGGTGGCGGCAAGCGTTTTATTGCCTGTCTCAGTTCGATTTTGAAATGTCATCTAGCCGGGAAGAAGAACAAGAAGAACAGTAGAATATAATAAAGTTAAAAAACAAAAAAAATATGAAAAATAGTCATGCAAGCAATTTATTGAAAATCCATTAAAGCACATTTTGTTGTAGAAAGTTGGATAATTTTTCATTAAATTTTATAGTTGAAAAGGCAAGAAACAATTTTTCTAAACTAAACAAAGGATTATAAAAGTAAAGGAATTCAATTTTCTCTAGTCAAAAACAACTAAAATCTCTTTTCTATAATTTTATTTTCAAATAATACTTAAATTTAATAAACTTAACTTCCCTAACATCCATTTCTTTTGTAACTTTCGCCCCTAACAAGTTCTCAGCAAATCGCGTATCCTACCTTGCCGCAGTCGTTTATCATTTGAGTACATAAATCAATGGGAATATACATATATTCTCAAGCATATTCCCGCCCGCCAATTAAGTGCCTCAAATATTTACAAACGCCCCAAAAATTAAATATTTTGTCACTGTTTTGTAGCGCCCCTTGACACTTAACCTCGACTGCTGCTTGTCCTACTGTCTCTCGCTGATTTGTGGGTGTTTGTCTGTGTGTGTGTGTGTGTGTGTGTGTGTGTGTGTGTAGATGAGGCGTGAGACCCCCCGCACAACAAGCCGAGCAAGTGAGAGCTCTAAAGAAGTTGCAGACACATTCACAGCTGCTCCCATGTGCTGCAGCATTTCATTTACATTCAAATTAAAATGAAACGCCCCAAAAATAAGGAAGAACGCAACACACAAATTTATGCCAAAGACAGAACAAAGTTTTCCCTCAGCTACCAGCAGTATGTGTCCCCCCCTCTGCCACCACGGCATTCTATTACTTCTTAGTTTGTTTTGACACTGGAACTTGTACATGAATCTCTTTTGGCGGCCTTTGCTCATAAATTAGCCCTGGGGACACTTTGACATGTGTCCATAATCGAAATAGAAATTGTTACAAAATAACGCAGCAATAAGTTTTATATATTTTAATGAAGTTTTAGCATAATAAGTCATGTTATTTTGCATTAAAAAATAATATTAGTAACTCAATATAAATTTTCTCCATGTGTAAAATGCCTATTGTTGTTGATTACTACACTCTCGTCTGTTAAGATCATTTTGATTGCCTAATGTTTTTTTTATTGTTGTTGTTTTTTTGGTGTGATTAGTTTGTAATTAGAGGCAAGAGACATAGAATAAAGATCGCTGGCATTAGATAGACGCCAGTACTTAAATAAACAAAATTTTCGGGGGTCGTTTTAGGTGGCAGATAGACAAATGTTGATAGCACCTTACTACAAACAAAATATCTAATTTGGCCTTTATTTCAATAACTTGGCAATTTGCTGCTGTATTTTCTGGTTGAGATGTTTATCCTGGCGCACATTAAAAGTTAATTTCTTTATAATTGAAGTCGATGAATGTTTGTTTTTTTTGGTGGTTGTTCACTTTATAAAGTTATCAAATGTTTGGGCCAATCCGTATTGATTAGTTCCGAGCGTGTTAAGCAAAGGAATTTCATGATTTATTCTTAGGCCAGAAATTAAACTTTCAATACAATTTCGATACGCTTATTCACACCCAGAAGTCAAGATCCCCTAGACAACATCATCGATCTAACTCAAACAGCTAACGAACGAAAAACCGTCAGCGTATCACGAGGGAGAAAAATCATGTAATGAAAGTTCGAATTTCACTTTGAGTGACCATGAAAATGCATTCGTTAAACATGTTTTTTTCCCCTCCCATCCGGCTGCTGCAAGTTCACTTCGCTTCTTTCAATTTGTTTCGGCTTGCTGCAACGCGTCGCTGCCAACAACAAGGAATTACGCCCTATGCCTAAGGCTTAAAGGACCTATGGGGCAAGCAGGATCCCTCCAAGTGAGTAGTGTAACGAAACAAGTGCAGACGTGTGAGAAATTCCCACTTTTGTTTCGTCGCACAGGATATTTGCCTAGTTGGCAAGCGAGAGTCAAGTCAAGTGTTTCGAGAATTGCCAGATGCAACTACGAAATTGAATTGCTGTAATGTTGAGATGGTGTGAAGAGTTGCCATTACCAAACTAGAATGGAAAATAATCTATGCGTAGTATTTTCTGCTACTTCGAAATTCCATGACTTATTTTCCATAAACCTAACCCGAGAAATTTATGAAAAAATACAAGGAATTTTTTTTTTATTCAATTTTTAAGTTTTTTATTGTGTTTATGATTTTTTTTAAAGGTTTTGTTTTTTAGTTTTCTGACATTAATGAAACATATAATTTATTATTATCAATTAATATGTTTTTTAAATTTATTTCTTTGCCAAACTTTTTTTAAACTTAAAATTCTCATATATAAATAAAACTAACTGTAGCGTCTATGAATTTATTTTAACACTACGAATATATTATTATTATTAATTATTATTTTATTTTAAGCATAACTAACATTTTTAGTGTACACAAAGGTGAAGCAGCATTTATATAATTTTTTGTTTTTTGATTTTTGATAATTTTGTTTTAACTTTACACTGAGATGAGTTTTCAGAACAACATTTAAACACTTTTTACAATTAAATTTGTTATCTTAATATACAAAAATTTGCTAAAATTTTATTTTTTGTTTTTGTTTTAAGAACTGTACATTATTTTGGGAAATATTTTACAAAAGAAATTTAATCGAAGCTAGGAACAATTATAAAGTTGTGGTAGGAGTTAGAAAGAGAGAGAGACAAAGCAAAATATAACAAATAATTTACAACATTTCTAGGCCGTTTCTCAATGTTTTAACTTGAACTTTAGAATTTTTTTAGCTTGAAAATTGTATACACAAAATGTTTTTAAACTCTGCTAAAAGTACAATTATTTTGACTGAAATATTTTTAAAATTATTTTAACAGATTTATTTTGAAAATTTTGTCGGAAGCTTTGCCGTTTATGATTTTTTCTTTGTTTAAACATTGAGAAAATTAGGCCATGTATTTTTTTTTTTTTTTTGTTTTGATTTTTTTGGATTAATACTGTTTTTGAGTGTGTTGTTTTTGGGTTTTTCCCAGCCCTACTTTAGTGGGCTGGGCTGCGCGAGGGATGCGCTGACGGCGAACCCCCGGCAGAGGACGACTGCATCGACTGCTGCTGCGACTGCGACGCTGACTGCGCGGGCAGCTGATAGGGGCTAAAGCGTTGATATTGACGCGGTCGCATATCGGGCGACGGGGAGCCCGATGAGGAGGTCGACGACGGCGTCGAGGCTGTGGGCGGCGGTGGTGGTGTGCGATTGGCGGCCATTGCAGCTGCGGCAGCTGCCTGGTTTGCCTGAGCCTGCGCTTGCGCCTGGGCGGCGGCTTGAGCGGCCGCAGCCTGCTGATTGGCGCTGGCCAAGAAGCCGGCGGTTAGTTGCGGCCATTGCTGCTGGAACATGTGAAAGGCGCCCAGGCCGGGTGGTGGCGGCGCCTGTGCCGCAGCCTGATACATTTGGGGCATCATAAGTTGGGCATAGGGTGAATTGCCGCCAAACATTTGCAAATGTTGACGCGCCTTTTCGAAGAGCGCCATTGAGGCGGGATCGGCGGCGCCTTGTGCCGCAAACTGTTGCATCAGAGGATCAGGAAATAGCCTCAATGGAGATCTCAGCTGTTGTTCCAACAGCAGCGCTTCCATTGGATCACGATCAAAGTCTGTTAAACGCGACGAATCACGAAAACCTTTGGCAAATGGATTCGAATCGATTTTCAATTTGGTTATCAGCTGATTTTGATATGCTGTTACGGCTGTAAAAACGGTCTCCGGAAACACATAGGTCTTGTGATCCAGTTCCTGCAGTTCCTTGGGTGTACTCGGTGTGCTCTGGCCATGCGACAAACGCACCAAATGTATCCTCGGCTGATAGCGATGCATCGAATTGAGCACAATCTGTGAGGGGAGAGGGGTGTGAAAAACAAAGCAAAAGAAATGGTGATGAGTTTGGGTTAAGTTTGTGAAAAGAAGTATGGGTTGGTTAGGTTCAAGATAGACATTACTTCTAAGGAAATTTCAAGTAAAAAGATGTTTTAAAATATTTTTATTATTTTCTTATGATAATATAAGTTTTCCCTTTAAGGTTGATCAAACTGATGATTCATTAAAGTTAACTAAAATATTTTTTCGTGTCAGGATTTTGTTTACTTTTTCTTTCAAAAGCCTCACACAATTATCAATCATTTACAAGGCGTCTAATCGCGCCTAAAATCTATATAGAGGGGAAAAAGAGAGAGGCGAGGGCGAGATCCCTTCTCAACTTGCAACTTGCAACTGCAACTCACCTGTCCGTTCTTATCCATTTCGTTATTAGTCAGCTTGACCTTCTCAAAGGAGATAACTTGTTTGCGCAACGCCTCGCAGCTAAAGGGGCTATCGGGATGTGAGTAGAGACGGGCGGGCGGCGCTGGATCCGCCTTGCCAGCCACCAGCCAAGCAGACCGATGATACGCATAACGATAGCGTTTCGAGTCCATCGGTATTATATCCAGCAGCACCGCATAACGATCGGCCGGTTGGATCTGGCGCAATGGTCCCGAGAATGAAACGCGCACCGTGGGGAACATGCGTCTAAAGTGAAAGAGATTTTGTTGTTTTATTTTTTTGTTAAAGGAATTCCTTAATAAGATTTCACTTTGTTTGTTTTGTTATTAATTTGAGGCCACCACACACACGCACACACACACACACAAGAACCTAGTAAAGCGCTAATTTATAACCCTAACTGACGGAAAATATTATTATTATTATTTTTTTTTTCATTTTCATTCTTTGCTTTGACAAGTGTGAACAAAAGACGAGCTGAAAACTCTTTAGTGCTGCTCCTGGGGCATCCTGTGGTTTTAATACGCTCTAAGCCTGCGTGTGACATAACCTGACAACAACAACAAAAAAAAACCTGCGCCCCTTTTTTGGGCGCTGCCCTAAGAGACCGCCCTGATTGTCGCAACGGACAACAGACAAAGCGTCGCTGAGGTGTGATTTTTACAATATCATTAAAATGAATAGGCAAGAAAACGTATGTGCGTGTCTCTCTCTCTCTCTCTGTCATTGTCTCCAGGGTCATTTAACTAGTTCACAGTCTGTGTGGTCAGGTTGGGAGCTCTATATATAAAGGTGTGGACAACCCGCGGTGATTGTAGGACTTGTCCTGATTTTCATTTTTCGGACAAGAGCTACGCCCAAAAAAAAAAAAATATAAATACTCTATACACTTTGTGGCTGTGGTTGATTGTGTGGCGCAGTGTGGCACACATCAGGTAGAATTTTTGGAAAAACCCAGAAAATTGTCTTTTTGGAATTGTCAAATGAAGGACCGCACACAGCTAAATGGTATTTGTTTGAGAACTGGCATGAAATTTGTGTTGTCATTGCAAAAATTTGGCATGCCTTTTGGATAGTTTTTTTTATTCGGAAAAGTGGAAGGAAGTTGATGTTAGGAAACCAAGGTTTTTGATTATTGAAGGTTAATATTAAATGCTAGATTGAAATGTTGATTGAAAATTGAATGGTAAAAAAAACCTTTTTGATAGTTTTCAAAGTACTTCAATAGATTCTAACAAAGAAACCTTAAATTTCATAATAATACCCTCAACTTTTATTTAAAGTTTTCTTTTTCAGTTACTTTAAACTAATCCCAGTATACAACTGTCTAATCTAATTCAATTTTCAACCAAAAATCAATTACCAAACTTTTTTTTTTTGCCACAAAAAAACTTTCTTTTTTCTTTCAACTAAAACCGCTGTTAACTACAATTTGTATGTTTGGAAATCCAAATGATTATTATTTAGTTAAGTAAAGGGTAATTTTTTTTTTTTAAGTGTTGTTTCTGTTGTTGTTGGTTGGTTGCTTACCTTCCCGTTTTGGTAATGATCATTTCGGTGCCCAATTCGTGAAAGCGATCCCACAGCTCTTTGGTCTCCAAATGGCATTGCACCGGCTTCAAATCATCACAATTACACGAGCCAACGATTTTTGGTGCCTTTTGCACCGGTTCGGGTGTCAAACGTTCCTCACTATCCTCGGTGCCCGGCGATTGTGGCGGTGTCGAGCAGCGTCCTTGGCTGCTTGTTGAACTTGTGTTCAATTGTGATTCATTATTGTTGTTGTTGTTGATATTATTGTTGTTGTTACTGCGACTTTTAATGTGTGATACACTATGATTGTTGTTATTGTTGTGATGATTATGATGATGGTTATGGCGACGCGCCTTTGTTGGTGGTTCCTCGACATCACTGCAATCCACAACATCCACATCAACCTCATCCTCAATGGAAATAGGACCTTACAAAAGGAAAATCAAGATTAAAATCAATTCGGAAATTTTGTTATGTTTAGCAACATATGTTGCGGGTAATTGCAATGCAACATTGTTGCTGACTTTCAATTAACTGCAGCACTCTCTCTCTGTCTCTCTTTCTTTCCCTTTGTTTTAGATTGCCGCAGACAGTTCGTCGTCACAATTTCCGCTTCAAAAAAAAAAAAAAACTCGCGCTTGCATTTATTTGATTGCAACAACTGCAAAATTTGTTGTTGGTTTAGTCAATTTGTGTGTCTCAAGGTAAAAAAGTAAAGCAAAATTATTAAAAAACAGTTCATTTGCCTTGCTCTAATGAGCGACAACCCCAACCCCCCCCGTCAGCTCGCTGCTGCCTTTCAGCTGTTTTTGAAGGTGTTAAAATGCTAAATCAGCAAGAAAATATATAATTTTTGTTTCTTTTTTTTTTTTGCAGTTTTGTTTTGGTTAAATAATTTACATTTATGCATAATGAGTTTTTATAGTAGCAAATTTACAAATTTCGGTTTTTTTGTTTTGCCGTCGCTTTTGTTGTTGTTTTTTTTTTTTTTTTCAAAGCTATAATCAAGTACAAAAATATATTTTGCATGTCTTTTGGCGATCTTTTGATTTCTATTGATTGGCTTAAGCCCTCCTTTACCCCTCTGGCACTCTCGCACTCTTTATTAATTGCATTTGCCGTCGGCTGTTGCTCTAGAAACAAGTTTTATGTTGTTTTTGCTTTAAGCTTGACTTTTAATTGTCGGCAACATTTAAATCTTGTTGCATTCAGTTTATTTTGTTGTTGGTTGTACTTAATTCTTTTGTTGTAATTATCAACAAGTCGAACAATTAAATTGTGTTAAAAGCTCTTTCAGTAGCGCTTTTAAATGTATTTGAACATTGTGAATTATTGAGATTGTGAATAATTAACAGTTAATCAATGCTTTAAGCACTTGAAAGTTGACAAAAGCCGGCGGCATGTTACACTTTCGATTTACATTTTTAAAGAGCTATTAAGCTTGAACTTTATTTTGTAATTGAAATTAACTTATCAATGATTAATTAAGATTTTTAAACAATCTGAATTTCCACTTTGAGAGCTTAAAGCAAATTTATTCAAAACTGAATTTTGTGTAGAATCTCTAAAATATTCTAGACAAAGCTTTTTAAAATCAAAAATGCATTGGGGATTTATTCTGGTTAAAAAAAAACTCTCAAGATTAATCAAAACGGTTTTTTTAGGTAAGTAAAAAAGCTTCTCGGATTTGTTTTTCGAACAAATATTTTGAATAAACATCGAAAATACCCAACGGCGGCTTTAAAATGTTTGAATTGATTTTTAAATTGAAAAATTAGCAACGGCTTGAGATTTCATGACAAAAAACCGACTTAAAGCTTCTCAAAACCAAAATTCATTCAGTTGTCAATATTTGAATAAGCAATTTGATTAAATTCTTAAAATGAAAATATTTTTTCCCTCAAGAACTTATTAACTGTTTTCTGAAAGCTTTGTAAAGTGCAGCAAACCTACATCAAATAGCCTATATACCCTAACTTTCTTAGTTATTATTTTTGGTATCTTTGCTTTTGAAACTTACTTGCACTGCGAATTGATGATTCGCGACTTGAGGCATCTTCTCGTGCCATTATTGCAGCTATGGAGAAATCTGTTGCGGAGCCGGCGGCACTTTTGCTATTAGCTGTTGTTGTTTGTGTTTGTGGTGTTGTTGCTCCTGCACCTACTGCCACTGTTGCCGTGTTAACTGTGTTGTTGTTGTTGCTGGGTGGCGCAACGGCCGAAACGCCATTGCATAGATACGGATGTGAGCCGACCAACATACTGAGTACTTTTACTTATAAAAGTTGAAGAAAGTTTTTTTTGTTAGATATATTTTATCTTCTTTTTGTTTGTTTATTTAATGCAGCACTTGTTGGGAGCACTCAGATATTGTGTTGTTGCATTTTTGATAGCACTTTGTATGTGTATAATGATTTATAACTGTTAAAGTACACCAAATAGACACACACACACACGCGCGTAGGTAAGCACACACATACACACACACAGATGTGTACAAACGTTAATTGTTAACTGTTAGTTTTGTCGCGAAAAAAATGTATTTGAGCGCAACGCGAATCGAGTGTGTGCGCAACGTAAGACTGGCGACGACGAACTGAATTCTGTGTTGGAAATATCGTTGAGGGAACGAACGTGTTGTGGCTTAGAAGCCAAATGCAATAACAACAAACAGCTAGCAAGCAGACAAACAGGCAGCGACAGAGCGACGACGGGCAGCAGTAACGAATGGCAGCGGGAAACCAGTTTTCCAACTTGAACCAACTGAAGTGCAAGCGAGCTAGTTAGGTTGGGTACTTGAGAAAGTTAGGACACACGCCAAGTGTGAGCAGTTGCGCAGCACTTGCAGCGAATTCAGCTGGAAACAAAACACACACAGCTAGAGAGTGAGAGCGTGTTCAGGGGTTGTGTGTGTGTGCGCAAGAGCGTGACAGCCATTATAAATGGCAACTGCGACTGTCATTGCACTCACACGCATGCGCTGCTTGCCTGCCCGACTGTGCTGAGTGGGAGTGTTGACGGCCACTCAGCAGCAGCAGCAGCAACAGCAGCCACCGCCGCCACATCGATGAGCAGAGAGAGAGACACATTCGTTGGCTTGTAACGGTGCGACGTCGTCATAACTCATTTACAATTAAAAATGTCGGCGCTTTTGCGCTCGCTCTCGCTCTGACACATGGACTGTGAGGGCATTTATGATGTGCAAACGTTTTGCTTGCGGTTTTTCATGTTTCCCTCTTTGTTGTTGTTGTTGTTGCTTTTTAGACAACTTTTCGCCGTTGTCGTCTCTTGTTATCTCTCTGCCCAGGCTGTTGTCGCCGCCGCTGCCGATGTGCTGTTGCTAGTTGCTGTTGGTTTTGTTCGCTTTGCTTGTTGAGTGTCTTTCGTTTCACTTCGATTCCAACACGTTCCGCTCCGACAATGTTTGAGTGAGTTAAGTTTGAGTTGATTGTTTTGGGTTATTTCTGTTGATTTGAATATGTCTTGTGTTGTTTTTTTCTTTTCACACCGTCGCCCGCCTGTCTGCTAATTAGCAACGTTCAGTTGCATTCGCTTTCCTTCCTCCTTCCTGCTGGCATATCATATGTTGAGCTTTGTATATTGCTAAAGGATACAGTTTTTTTTTTACAGTTTGTTATTGTTTCGCAACACTTGTTGAACAGCGTTTTGTTTAAAATATTTATTTAATTAAGTTTTTATTATCTTAATTACAATTATGTTTATTTAACACCTACTACGTGTTTAAGGGTCACCTTCAAAATATGTTAAAACACATGTTCACAGGTTTAGCTTATATAAAAGAAGACAATCAAAAAATATTACAAACGTGCTTAAACAGCTAAAAGCTAAGTAGATCATGTAAGCAGTTCTATTTTTTACTGCCTAAATATCATTTTTTTTACATAAGAAATTTAAATTTTTACTCTAAAAAAACGCCTTTTTATGTTAAGACAATCAAAAAATATCACAACCAAAAAAAAAAAAATTCATTGCATTCAAAACGTGCTTAAAATTGAAATATTTATTGCAATTTTCTTAACAATATGTAACAAATTATATCAACAAAAACTAAACAAAAATCATTTTGCATTTCAATGGAAAAAAGTCTCGTTGCTTGTTTTTGCTTTTCTTTTCATTTTTTTTAACTGTAACTCTAATTACAAGCTTTTAGCCAGTAAATGCTGATTGTGGCACATTAGCAATTGCTGGTTGGTTGTTTTTGTTTTTGTTTCCTTCCTATTTTGTAATTATTGCAAAACAAATAATGCATGACTTTTAAACTAAATGTATGGAGTTGTGAAAAGAATATGGCAACGAACAGACACTAACAGTAAAAACCCGAACGGACATGAAACCAACATGCAAATAAATACTATCTGGATAGAGTAACGCCCACAAAGGAAAATAAAACGTTGTTATTTAAGAATAATTACACAAACAGTTATTTATTTTTTTATGTCTGCAAATTATGGTTAGTTGAAATTGCAACAAGAAAAAGTCAAGACCTTTGTCATTGCCAATTAAACGTAACTTGAGGTGAAAGAAAAACAAAAAATATTTCTCAAAAAAATGCATTTGACAGTTTATCAAAATTCATTAGTTCTATTCCCATATAAAAGGTGGCCAATTAGTTTTAGGTAAGAATTAACTGTGTTAAAAGTCACTGCCAAAAGTCACTCACTTTCCAATAATCCCGCTTATTTGGTATACCGCCCCTCCCCGCTTGTTTAGGTCTTGAACCTAGGACCTAGAACCTAACTCTGACTTTGAATTTATTTTTGCTTCCTTTCTCTGCTTTCTTTGTGTCCTGTGTGTGATTTTTGTAATTTGACACTTTTATGCGCTAACAAAATACTCACCAGAGATTTAACATTCGTTAGGTGGAAACACTACGAGGGTTGACACAGAAATAAGGCTAAAGTTCTATAAAAAAAGAATGAAAGAAACTTTAGAGAAAGTTTTTGTTGTAGAAAAGTTGGTCAACAAATAGCATAGAATGCCAGAAAACAATGTTCAACTCTTGGAAAATAATTATTAAATTAAATAAGTTCGTAAACAAAATTTATTTCTTTGAACTTTACTTGAATCTTTCAAGTCTAGATCTTAAGTTACAGCTGCGACACATAATTTGTTAGTCATAAAATCGATTAAAATAATAATTCAACATTAAACAAACTGAAGATCTGATCCTCGAGCAGCCCTCGTTTTAGGCGACACACTAGAAAGTAGAGAAAAGGAGCGGCAAGAGGCAAGGCCTTGTTGTAAAGTGGGCATGTCAGGCGGCTGTCAATGTGACACTTTCACCAAGGGCGAACGAACAACTAACAACAACAACAACAAATGGCAAATAATGTTTGCTTCGTGTGTGTTCCGTTTGCCTGTTTGCCTTATTTTTTTTCGCGCTTTAGCAGCTTCCTTACGAGGCAGAGGATATAGAATGTCTGTGTGTGTGTGTGTGCGTGTGTTTTTCTTGTTTCACAGCGGTGGCAATCGCGTATGTCACCAAAATGTCAACTGTCGATAAACATAAAACGAAATTACCAAAAACTAAAATCGAAAAACGAAAACACAAGTTGTAAAAACAAAAGCAGGCCGACTAATTTATTTCCTTTCAGAAAAAAGAAAAACACTTCGAGCACTTGTAAAAATAATAAACAAAAAAAAACTCGAGGCAAAAGGGAATTTCGCTTGTTAATTAGTGTTGTAAAGTGTCGCAGCGACTTGACTTTCTCCTTTTGTTGAAAAACCCTCTTTAAGTGGTTTTTCGCCTTCGTCTTCGTCTTTGTCGGCTCAACGCTCAATTGCTTATTAATAAATTTAACGAGCTCTCATTTTTTTTTTTTTTGTTGGTAATGTTTAACGAAATTGAACACTTTCACTTTGTTTTGAAACGCCGACGAAAGGACTTGAAATTCGTCCTGGTCCAAAACAAAACAAAGCGACATCTTTCGGTCAAGTTAATTTAGTATTTAAAGACCACCCACTATGAAGATAGTATTTTTTTTTTTTTTTGATTAATGATTTGTTTTTCTAAGCTAATGGTTATTCATTCATATTCCCTTTGATCTTCGAATCTCATTACTTGAGCTCCCATTTCTTAATTTTCATTTCCGCTCTGATTCGAGTTTTGTTGGCTTTATCAATTTTTGAATACTCTTGAGTTGCTCTTGAAACGCTTTGGGGGCACTTCGATCAATTTGTGTGAGGCACGTGTTCATCCGGCCGCACTTTGCCACTTGCCGCAATCTGTTGCAAGCCGGAAACAAATTAAAATCTTATTAATAGAATTCAATTTAACTTCATACATATTAAAATTGATTTTAAAAAATTTTTTTTTCTGAATTTTTCTTAATTATTAAATATTTCTGTCGCCTTTTTGCCTTTCATTTTTCATCTCTCGTTTTTGTTGTTGTGAATTCCATGCCACACAATTGTGTCCAGTTTCCTCTGTCCTTTGACCTTTTGAGCATAGAAAAACCTTTTCACAGCATTGCAAATATTTACCAAATATTTTCCATTATGTTTTCTACATTTTCACGCCCCGCAAAAAAACGAAAAAAAATAACTGAATTTTTCCCATTCTTTTAAAACATTTTTGTTGGAAATTTATTAATGAAACTCATTGCGTTTTGTGCCGCACCGATGAATGCCCAAGGGGAATCTTCACTTGGACTTGGATGCAGTGCATCGTCTTCTTCTTCTCTTCGGTTCTCTTTCTTCTTCTTCTTCTTCTTGTTTGCATATATGTTTATTTCAAAAAACCGCCGCCGCCGCTTTGATAAATTGCAAAGCCGCCAAAAGCCTAAGGGAATTGACTTGGCTACCGAACCGGCTATTTAGTTGATACTCTATCTTTTTGGGAGTTTTAGTTGAGCTATGCGTTGCGTGCAGTAAGTATTGAGAGATATTGGGATGAACCATAGAAAAAGTATTTGTAATTTTAATAAAAGTTATCATTTTATAAATTCTAATATTAATAGTTTGACTGTCTTATAGTGTATTAAATATTCGGCTAAATTCGTGACCTTTTCTTTGGTCTTTTTTCGAAGGTTTCGTCGCAACAGCCGGTAGCAATTCCGTTAAAACGTTTTGTGTATTTTGCTGGGTTTGTTGGCCTATGCAAAAGTCGCCGTTGATAGACAAAAGGACGCGTCCTACCTTACCCTGTTCTTCCCGTCTCCTGTTTGCCATATCCTCTTCGCCTCTATATAGCCAGGATCGAGTGCGACCGCAAAGGAATTGTGTCTGCAAATGATTCTGGGAATTCGTTTTTTTTTGTTTTCATTTATTTTTTTTCATCTGGCAATCGCATAAATCGTTGCCAACTTGCCAAAGTCATGCGCCAGACTTTATCTCCCTCTCTCTCTCTCACTCGCACACTGTGACTGTGTGTGTGTGTGTGTTGAACAATTGTCACACCTTTCGGCGGCCACTCAGCAGCAGCCGAGAATGTGCTACAGCTCAGCTCTCTGCTACTCGCTCTCGCTTCTCCTGCCCCCCCCTGCTTTACCCATTTAGTCTGTGTTTGTTTGTAATTCGACTCATTAACAATATGAGGCAATCTCTGGTGTGCGTGTGTGTGTGTGTGGCAGGCTGAAGGGTTTTCGGTTTCGGCTTTCGGTTTTTCGGTTTTCTATGCCACATAAATCACAACTTAAACGATGCGTAATTTCGTTAAATTACTTGAAGCCTTTCGCGTTTTTTTGTTTTTTTTTTAATATTTATATTTATGTTTCGTTTTTCAAATTTATGTCATTGCAAGAGGCGTTTTGTGTGCAACGCCTTAAAAAACAAATACACTAAAAAAAAGGGAATAAAGAAATGCATTCTTTCTTGGTGCTTGTTTTTGAGTGTCTTCCTTAGCGTTTAATAACTGTCAGGAGCCACGCCCATTTTATGCACCTCAATACTAAATTTTCACTTTAATTTTTGTGAGGGATTTCAACAAGCTTGGAAGAAGAGTTTAATAAGTCAAACTAGTATTGAATATTCATTATATTTTAATCCAAAAAACTTTTACTCAATATTAAAATTCATATTTAAAGCTAATCTCCATTTAATCTTTTGTCGGTGGTTTTTTGAAGTTATTTATTAAGAATTTTTTTGACTATTTACTTCCTTAGGGCATCAAAGACTTTTCCGACTCATCAATGCGTTTGTCATTTTTTTGATTTTTTACCTTCCGTTTGAAGTCAAGCGGCAAAAACGTAGAGAAAAAACTGTTAAGCCGCTAAAGGCGCAACACCCACAAGAAAAAAAAAAGCAGTTGGTGGGCGGAACACGCCCCGCTAACCCCTCTAAGCCGCACTCGGAACTGCAATTATTCAGGAGTAATCCCGCTGTGTGTCCTTTTTTTTGGCACAGGTGCAAGGGCAGGGCAGGGCTATAGAAGTCGGTGTGAAAAAAGGCAGCGCAATTACAAAAAGCAAACAATAGACAGATTATTAAAGGATCTTAAATGATCTTAAGGGTACGCAACACTTGCTACAATCTCACTTTCATTCATTGCACAACATAATTGAGGCAGCCAGCTAATTGTAGGGTATCACTACACTTTTGGCTAAGATTACTTTCTTTTCTTTCGGAGGGGGAGTTGGTTCAAACATTTATATAAATTGACTTCTTAGCGCCTACGAAAAGGACACGTGCAGCCAAATATTGATTAATGGATAAAACACAAAATGGCTGCTGCTGCTGCTGTTGCACATGTCCTTTTGTCAAACCAAAAAATGCCTCTTCTCACACAAACAAGGCACAAGTCAAACCTCTAAGAAACAGAAAACAGAAAACCGAAAACATATATAAAACTTTGCTCCAAATTGAATTCAAATTGCATAGGATGCTGCAGCATCTGCCTAAACAAAGATCAGAGGACGACCTTCCTGCACGAAACGGCAATAGATCATTTTCCACGCTCTGTGTGGTTACCCTCTGCCCTCTTACCGCTTCCCTTTTCATTATATTGAAATTTGTTTGTGTTGTGCCAACAGAAATATGAAAAATATATAATTTCATATTTGATTTGCATTTGAGATTTGTTGAGACTCCTGGTTTGGGTCTTGGCATTGTTTGCATTTGATGCGGTTTCAATGAGCATCTTTCGAAATGTTTTGGTTTGGTTTGGTTTGGGTTTGGTTTTTTGTATGCCACATCAATCATAATTAGAATGCCTTGTTTGTGTTTTTTTCTTTCGAATAATATATTTCTTGATCTGATTTTTACTTTATGAACTTTTATAGGTGGCATTTTGTGACAGTTACAGATTATAATAGAAATGCAAGGATTTTTTTGAATGAGAAATGTACTAAAAATTTATGATCCTTTGAGGTTTTAAAAACCCATCATTTTTTAGATAATTTTTAGATAATCGAAATGACTTTAAAAATCGTTATCTTTACTTATCTTAAGGCTTTCTATAAACCTTATAGGATATATTTTCAAAAAACTTTAAATCAGATCTCAAATTATTTGAATTTTGTTCACCTTAAAGTGTTAATCCTCACACATTTGACATTAATTTTCACACATGAGCACTACAAAGGGGCATCAAATGAGGATCCTTGGCAACCAAAAAAATGCTCAAAACATTTATAAAATTGGGAATTCTTAGCGAAGAAGTCTGAACTGGATTCTCATTGTGAGGTCTGCTGGAACGCCCCATATTTTTGTTGTTATTTCGGGCACGTTTAGAGTTTCGGGGATTTTACCCTTCTGCTGTTATTGTTGTTGTTGTTATTGATGATGATGCAAGCAAGACTCGGGATACTTTTCGGTAGGTGGATTCTTAATGAGCAACTTTGTGTGCGGTCGAAATAAATGAGAGTGTGTGTGTGTGTCAGTGTGTTGCAAGCGGCTTTTGAGAAATTTGAGAGGCGTCAACAGGCGCTAAATCCGCTTAAGTTCTGTGACGGAAGTAAAGGACAACAGAAAGAGACAGAGACAAAGAGAGAGAGAGAGAGAGGGAGAAAAAAAGTAGAGCCTGGCTTATAGCTTCATTCAACCTGGTGGCAAGTTTTGAAAGTTGATGCCACATTGCGTGTGCCACAAGTCAGGCAAAAAAGAAAATATTAAAAAACAAACAAACCGACAGACAGACAGAAGCTGTTTAAATGTCTACGCGCAGTTGTTTAATATTGAATGAAATACTTCTTGCACTCATTTTTATCCATTCACTTTGGATGCACTGAAAAAAATTAAAAAAAAAAGTGAAAAAAATACATAATTGAGTTGAAGTTAGAAAAAATAAAGAGAAATAATATTTTTTAGATAAAGGCAAAAATATAATTTTTTTTAATGCAACAAAAAATATATAGTGTATAATATATTTAAAAAATTTTTTTTTTAGGAAAAGTTAATCATTTGTGGCTCGTAATGCTTGCTGGAAACTAAAATAAATAAATAGTTTATGATATTTATTTAAAAAAACATCAATAAAAAAAATCGATTTATTATTTTTTATTTTTATTAATTTTATTAATTAATTTTAAGCTCTTAACTAAGAAAAAATCAATTTCATATATTTTATTTTTATTATTACGAATCTTAAAGGTGTTGTTTATCATTGTTTACTGTGTATTTTTTGTTTTTTTTATGCTCTTGCCAATTCATTTGCCAGCTGACATACTCTTCTTTTCGGACTTGACCTTATGTCGCTGTTGCACGCAGCTCAATTGAAACGTTTAATTGCAAGCAAACCAAAGGTGGAGGAGAGGGTGCGGGGGGTAAAAGAGGAGGAGGTTGCTCAAAACCAACACTTTGAAACTTTGTTGGAACTAGTAGCAGGAACAAACAGTTTGTCCTCTGTCCGAGTGTCATTAGTGTAATTAGATCTTTTAGTTCAGAGTTCAGTTCAGAGTCTAGAATTGACTTTATATGGCGTGTCCTTTCTGAACTCTACTCTCTCTCTATATATATATAGTATAAGTAGCTATCAATTTGTTGTATTTTTTTTCTGTACTAATTTTTATGCCAACGGAACGTGCGCAATTTGTTTACCATCAACATAATTGGTTGTTTCCAGTTTCCAGTTCCCCTGGGCCCACTTTTGCCTTTTTTAAGCGCTTTTTTTGTTCTCGTTGTTGTTGTTGTTGTGTATCTCTTTGTTTCTTCCTACTTGAATGGCAATTAGTTAAAATGATTAAGTTGATGCGCTGGGCTTTTGCCCTTGGCTGTCCTTTTTTTTTATTTAGTTTTTGTTGTTGCTGTTTTGTGTAATTACATTAGCCGCAGTTTCGATAATTCGAACTCGCCACGCACTCAGTCAAATTAGCTCGTCCATCTATCTATATCATATTGGTCTACAGATCTCTCGATATACATACATTTCTATATAAAAGTATTGGCCACAAAACAGCAAAACAGACATCTGTTCATTAGGTTTGCCTTTTAAGCTGTTTGTTATACATAGTATTTAAAAAAAAAAAATCTTTATTTACTCTAAACAATTTCAATTTCATTGTTTGACTTTTGCACTCGTTTCGTCATTGATCGATCTGGTTGTTTGTAAGACAAAAAGGGGAGAGAGTAGGGTGTCATCTATAACATTTATTGTTTTGCCACACACATGCCAAAAATCAGTCTGACGATGATCGATCGATGATCTTCCTTTGACACTCACCACGCTACGAAACGTTTGGTTTGGCATTAAAGTTGTATGTTTTTCTACTTATTTTATGATGTTTTTGAGTGAAAGAATCAGTTTATGTAAGCTTAAACAATGTAGTTGACTAAAGGATCAGAGATTATTAAAAATTTCGGTTTTTAGGAAGATCAAAACAAAACGTTTATCAGTTCGAATTAATGTTCCTTGCCTTTGCTTTGGTTTAAAGTTCCTTTTTCTGAAACGTGTAAAAGAAAACTTTGATTTGTCATAAGGTTAGGTTAGGTTGGACCGACTGACTTTTCCCCATAGATATGTAATTATTTACTTTACATTTTTAAACATATTTTCTCTATTAACTTTCTACGAGGATTTTTATATAGATTTTATTATATTTTAACAAACTTTTTTGACTTTTTTTTAATCAAAACTCTGAAACAATTTTTGTTGTTATATTTATTTCAAACATTTCCCAAAAATATCTCAAATGTACTCAAAATAAGATTACTCCTCGGCTTAAAACAAACATATAAAATCTATAATAATATATTTCAAACCCGAAAAATCCGGTTCATTTGTTGTTGTTGTTCTTGTTGTTTGCTTGATTTTATTGGCCACAATCTTAAGCTTGAACTAAACGTTAATCGCTCCCAAAACGCCATCAAAATAAATAACTTGACACTTGACTGTGTAGCCACACTAAAAAAAATATGTTTGGGGCAACATGCTGGCAGCTACAAAAAACAAACAAATATGATTTTGTTTTGTGTCAACTTTATGGCTTAGAAACTCTTTAGAAAAGTGCTGCTCCATAAATAAAAAAAAAAAAAAAACTTATTACGCACATAAAATAAATCCCACACTGGGGAAACTAATTAAAAAGACCTTTTGTAAGTTATTTTGGAAGGGGCTGTGCGGGGGCGCGGCAATAAAATTTATGAAAATTAACATAAAATTCTGTGCGATTAACTTGAAAACTCTTGCGTTGTTGGGTTGTTTCCATATGGATGAAAAATCACATAATAAACCAAAAAAGGAAGAGCAATAAAAACAAATATGGCGACACACGGCTCGGTTTTTGTGGGTTGGAGGGTTGGAGTTATAAAGAATAAGGGGAGATGCTTGTGGGGTTGATGATGATGAGGCAAGCAGTTGCTGTTGCTATTTGAGCTGATTATCATGCAACACTCGCAACTCGTGCTAAACACATGCTTCTTCCTTTCAAAGTCGCTCAATAACAACTTTTAGCCAAAACACATATACAAAAGTTTAGCCGTGCGGCGCAACGAAAGCGATTAGGCTGATTGGTGTTTTGTATACCCTGTAAAGAAGCAGGGTAAAAGAGAGGTAGCATGAACGTTAAGAAAGTGTTGCTAATATGAAAATTAAGGCATAGCTTTGATTTTTCAGAACCTTTCGTTCCAAAGCGCATCAACTTGGAGAGAATTCTCTTAACCTTAAGATTTTTGGAAATAAGAACTTTTTTCTTTGTTAATTTAAGATATAATGGGTTACTTTCTTCCTTAGAACCTTCAAAATATATACATAAAATGGGACAAAATGATTTTTATACTGATTTTATTTAAATATCTTTATAGAGTTGGTATATTTTCTTCCATCAAACTTTAAATTCTTTGGTGTGGGGGTGAACTTCTGTCTGTGGTTGTGTTTGCGTGTATGGTAAATAACTTTCACTGTATATCACATTTTATATTTATATATATATAGGTGTCCTCTTTAGTGTTCATCTTCTTCTTCTTGCTCTTCTTCATCATCATCATCATCAGCATTATAGTATCACACGCTCGCATTATGAGTAATGCGCACCTTATGTTGCCGCCAAGTCGAATGTGATTAGCTCAAAGTGAATGGCAGTGAGAGGGGTAGGGGTAGTGCTAGGGTAGTTTAGCTCCCCATCCCATTAGTATCTTCCCTGTTTTGTCGTAGATTTTGATGCGCTTTATTAACCCCTTTCACTGATGATGTTTTTCCTGCTTCTGCTTCACAAATCAAAATATTATGATGGCATCATTTACACGCCACATTTTCAAATTAAAGTTGATCTTTCAACCCCCTCCCCCCACACTTCTCTCTTTCTAGTTTTCAATGGGGTTGTTTGTTTATATCCGTTTTTATTATTTAATTTTTTTTTGTGGTCGCGCTTCTCAAGTTTTATGCTTTAATTTGATTAAACAATTTTTAATATCAGTTTTATGGATTTTTTTTTTCCTTATGAAATTTTAATGCTTTAACAAATTGGGCATTGATTTAAAATTTCAAAACCATTTTTTAATGTCAAAATAAATTTTTCTAAAATGATTTAATAAATTTTTGAATTTTTTAATTTATTTTTTTTTATTTTATTATCTCAAGCTTAATTTGAAACCGCTTGAATTTCCGTCTATTAAATGAGCTACCAAAAATTATTGCCTTGAGTCAATTTTGGTAACAAAGTTTTTGGCTTGTCATTAGGCGTTTAAGCGTTTGCCATTTTAGAATTTTCCGTTTGTCAATTAAAGAAGAAGCAGAACGAACCAAAAACAACAGCAATAACTGTTGTCATCAAAATAAATTTTATTGCCAGACAAAAACTTTGCAACAACAACAATTTGGCAAGTTCATTAGCTTTTTCCTAACAGTGAAAATAGACTTTTGGTTAATTAAACGCAAATTGTTGTGGCGGCAAATTGCGAAAAAATAGCCCGAAAAACTTTTGTGTCGCCAGAGACATTAAAAGCCTTTTCTCAGCACAAAGTTGATTGTCACAAAAGTGTGTTAGCTCAAGAATGAAAAAGGCATTAAACTAGAGATTGATTGACTGCTAAAATACTCTTTAAAAAAAATATTGAAGTGAAGTCAATGAAAGAAAAGACAGTTAAATTAAGATAGGACGATTAAATTTAATAATTGATTATAACCTTTCTATTGAAAGTCATTTAAGCTAAGAAAGAGAGCATCTATTGAACTTATCGATCTGACTGAGTTATTAAAATTCAAAGTTTTTTTTTTTGTATATTTTGAAAGCCTAATCTAGCTTTATTTTGAGTTTTTTATGGCAAAATTGATGCTTAAAACTTTTTTACATTTTTCTTTAACCCTTTTCTACTCAAATCGAACTCATTACAGGGTATCTTTTGACAAAATTAATGAAAGCGTTTTAATAATGCCAACAATGGATTCGAGCGAGATGCAAAATGACAATTCTGCTTTTCTGCATTTGGCTTTAATGTCAAAGTCATAAAAAAAAGTACAAACAGAGAAGGGGAACGAATTCGTAAAAGGGACAAACAAGCCAAGTGAAACAAATATGGCGGCGGACTGTTAACGGTGTGTGTGTGTGTGTCTGTGTGTGCTTTTCCATCTGTGGCCGTTGCCCACTTAAATGGCCAAGTATGTGTTGACACTGGCATGTAGTTGTTGTAAGTAACGATGGCAGGCAGAAATAAAAGCAGCAGCAATGGCCAAAAGAGTCGTTGTCCTGCCATGCCACGCCTTGCCACACACACACGAACACGCCGTTCCCCTGCCCCACCCACTGCCCAGCCGATTTTGGCATTCGCCTCGGGTGCCGCTTGCGCAAATTTGCCACTTCAACAGCTCCTTGCGGACGCCGTAAGCACCGTTGTGAACGAGCTTTGAGCATTTTCATTTATTTTCCGCACATTTTCATCTTCACTTCGCCTCTTCCATTCGTCTCGTCGCGCGCGCTCTTTATCTTTATCTTTGTCTGCTTCTACTTCTTTTTTTTTCGCGCTATCGCTCTCTCTCTCTCTTTTTTTCGTTTTTGCCACACCCCCACACACCGAAAGGAAATAGTACGTGGAATTTATGCGATTTTCCTTATTTCCTTTTTGTCTTTTGCTTTTCGTCTTCTTTTTGCTGTTCTCTAGATTTTTTGGCAAGTTGGAAAGTTGTGAAACGATGCTCACAGAATTTTAAGCAGACTCCTTTACGTCCTTTTGCCTTATAAGGGGGTGTTTGCGTGTGTGTGTGTCTTTCCTTTTTGTCAATATTGTAACTTGCAGCGCTGCGCAGAAGAGAAAATGTGCTGTGAATTTGAAATGTGAACGCTGAGAGGAAAGCCCTTAAAAATACTTTGAAATGGATAAATGGGGTAGCTTAGGTTCAAAGGAGCAAAAAAAAAAAAATCGACATGAAGAAACTAAAAAAATACTATAAATTTTAAAATGTTGCTTATACAAATGAGTTCAGGATTGAGAGTTTTTTTTTAAAGAAGGTAGATTTTCAGGAAATTTTTAAGAAGTTTAATTGATTATTTTTCCTTTTTAAATTGAAGTAAAAAATAAATAATTTTATTGTCGTTTATTCAAGTCTCGCCTTGTTTAATTAGAAAAACTTTCGAAACATAAATGAAGTAATCATAATTGTCGTTTGGATAGTTCAACTAGCTAGTTAAACGCCGGTACCTCAGCCTGAAACACCCTACAACAGAAACTTAAAATGGTTGTCCCCCCAACCAAAAAAAAAAAAAACCAAAAAACAATTAAACGCAATAACAAAATACAAAAAGAGAAAAACAGAAAAAAAAATAATACTCCCTCCCACTTATGGCCTTATCTGCATAATTTATGGTAAAAATCAAACGCAACGGTTTTCAAGTTCCTCTCTCTTTACCTCCCTCTCTATCACTCTTTATTATGGTTATAATTATTGTTGTAGGCAGCCATGCGCAGGTTTTTTTTTTTTTTTTGTATTTCGTTGTTGGGAATTGCACCACGTGTGGTGCGGTGCAAGCAACAAAACTCACGCTAATAGGCGCCACCAAAAAAAATACAAAAATTGTAAAACAATTAAATTGTAATAAGTAGCGGGTTGCCTTAGTTCCATGGGCGGCACTTGAAGTCTTTTCCAGCTTTTCTTTTTTTCTTTTTTTCTGTTTTCCCTGGGCTAAAATTGAGTAATTAATAACCCCGCTGGCTGCTAGCTGTCCAATGTGTGTAACGCCTCTATTAGCCAACCAAAACTCAATTGTGACTTTTTGTAAACGCAAGAAAAACAATGATAAACAATTTTGTTAACACGCTGACTCACCAGCGATTCCGATCGAATGAGAGCCGCATGTGGCGCCAAGGATTTGACAATGGGCTCAAGCCAAAGTCGCTCTTATTTGGCAACTTTAACTCCCAATTTGCATTCCAGGGTCGCCGGTTTTTGGGGAGCTCCAGCAGCGCATTTGATTGACACTTGACATTTCCTGAGTTTCTTTCAGTTACGTTTTGGCTTTTCTGGGGAGATCTGTAATCGCCAGCTGACATCGAGCTGTGTGGCACCGTTAGATGACTTTGTTGCTTGCTTTATGAACATTTTTTTCGTTGTGAGATGAAAATGTTTCGATAGCTTTTTTGTACTTGGCTGAAGTTTTGCTTTCTGCGCAACAAGGTTGAAAGCAATGAGTTGTTAGTTACTTAGATAAGCTTATTTAATTACAACATTTAAGTAGGCAAAGTAGATGAAAGTTAAATATAAATAATGTTTAATCAAAAGTATAAACCTTTCCCAAAAGAATATAGTTTTTTGAAGTAGTTTTACTTCAGGAAACAAACCAATAAAAGCAAAGTTGGAGTAAAGATGTTTAAGTTCATGTGTCACTTATTTTTCAAACATAATTCCAAAAGTAATAACCTATATATTTTTTTAAAACCCTTAAACTTAACAATAAAATCGTGCTTCATGTTTCTTCAAAAAAAAAAAATAAAAATAAAATTTTATATTCTTCAAAGCATTATTTCGTTTTTGTTAAATGTTAAAATGTTCCTTAAAAATGACAAAAATAAGTCCGCTTTTCTTTATCCTTTTCACTTTATTCACCCTTTTCTCCTTTTTGCCACTTAAAAAATCCGTTAATCTACTGTGGCCAAGACCCCCATCCACTTTGGCTAAAAACCCACACACGTGTAGACAGAACCAAAAGCGTTGACTGCACCTGGCAGCCCATATAATTTTATACCTCTTTCACACACACACACACACACACATACACACATTATTACACACATATTTACTCAGTTTATATGCAGAAAAACCCACCCATTGGAAAAAGGAGGAAGAAACATTGTGTTGGATCCTATCCTGCTGGCAGCCAAAATGCGTCAAGTTGTGAAGCTGTGTGCAAAAAATCATTAACACGCACACCCCCAAAAAAGGGGGTGGTAGGTTCTATCTCTTTCACTCACTCTTTCCCTATGTGCCTGTGCTATCTCGCTCTTACACTTTTTAGCAGTTGTGCGAGTTCTGCTCAAATTACTTGGGTTTTTACATGCGGCAGTGAGGCACATTAACACTGTAATGTGCCAACTGTGTGCCAGTGTGTGTGTGTGTGTGTGTGTGTGTGTGTGTGTGTGAGACTGAAAACAACATGGCGGCAACATGGGTGTCCAAGTCATTGCCATGCATAAAGAGCAAGTCTTGCCTGGAAGCTGTTCGCCAGAGACCCTGAAGCTATATAGGGGAATACACTGAACAAAAAAAAATTTAATTTCTTAAACAAATGTTAAAAGTTAAGTAAGAGTATATAAGAAAAGAGAAAGTAACCTCAAAATTTAGTCCTAAAATATTATTTATTATTATAATATAACTTTTTCATACAATTATGTTGCAAAATAAATATTTTTTTTGGCAGTGTAGCTGACTGCTCCTGTCCTTTAGTGACTGTGGGGCGACTGCAGATACTTTTAGTCAAGATTAATTGTTATATATTAACATGGCGTCGAGTTACTGAGTCTGCGAAAACGAGCTATTTACAAGCTAAACGAAAGTTGACTTTGCCTCAACGACGACGACGAAACAGGGGGGCAGGAAGGGTACTGTGAGTGCTGCAGTGAAAGTGGCAACTTTAATAAACCGTTTGCCAGTATTTGGCTATAATATTTAAGCCGGTTCCAAGTCCCTTTACCACGATTCGGTTGCAACTGTTTATGGCCTAACTCTTGTGTTAGATTTATGTTTGCCCATTTTCATGTTTTATCATCAGCTGCGGCGTCGAATTATTCATGAATATATATAAACTAGTTGGATGTTGCCGTTGGTCATGTTACTCATACGACGCGTTGCCGTTGCCTTTTGGGCGCAAAAAGGGTTCGATTGCAGTTTCGACTGTCTGCCCCAACGAACTTTGAATTATGAGGCTTGTGGCGAGGGGCTTTTTTGAGGTTATTTTTGTGTTGTCCCCACAGAGTGCGGGCGCTTTGTGGCGGTCGAATGCGGTCGAATGTGGTGCGAAAACAAACAAATTTGATTTATAAGTGTTTACTGAAATAAGCGCCAACTAAATGTTATAGAGACTTGAAATAATGCAAGTGAAAATTTCAAATTAAATTCAAGTGCCTTTACAAATATTTATCACAAAAATCTAAAAAACAAAAAAGTAACTTTTTAATGTATTTTCATAAATAATTCTTCGCCCATTCAATGGTTTGACATCTTTTTCTACGACTTTAACAGCATATGCTTGAGTAACTAACCAAAGCACACTTTATAACGACGCGAACCCTCTGTTCAAACCTCCCTTCTCACATCCTCCACTAACAACTGTCGCATATTGGAACCGCAGACAAATTTGTCGACGGCTCTTGAAAAAAGTTATTTCGCTCAGGAAAAGCATATTGACATCTAACTGAAACTCAATATGATGGGGGGGCGGGGTGTGGGATGTGGCCAAGGTTGTACCAAGTATAATAAAAACCACATCATTCCCTTTAAAACAGATCCTTTCCTTCCACTTGTTCTTTTTTTTTTGTGGGTTAGCTTCAACGCGCTGTCACTTTTTGGGGGCGCAAATTTGGGCCATTTCCACCCTCGCTAATGTGCAAATAAAAATGTTAAAAGGGTCCTGTAGCACTCAATTACACGCCCTGGTGACCATTTGTGCTGCTGCTGCTGCTCCTGCTGCCCCCGCTCAACTCCAACTCCAACTCTCTCTCTCCCGCTATGTCTTTGTATTTGTTTCTATGGAGAGAGAGAAAAAAACATTATGGCGCGCGAACGGAAGTTGCCATCTTGTTGATGGCAGTTAAAGATAAGCATACAAAACAAAAAAAAAAACTAAAGAAAAAAACAAACGAAAAAAGGAAAAAGCTGAGAAAAAAAGCTGCGTTTATTTTTTTTGTCGCGCAGCTACATTTTCATGGTTTTTCCACTTTTCTTTTTACTGCCTGCAATTTTTTGTTATTTGTTTGTATATATTTTGAGCAGATAGATATATACGCTCTTCTTCTCTCCCGACTCCTTTTGTGTCTTTATGCCTTGTTGGCAGTTATCTCGCTGTCTTTGTTTTAAGTATGCTCTTGCCAAAGGGTACTTGAATTTTGTCATTGAATATGACAACAACTTGAAAAAGATGATTTCAAACTTATCATGTATCAAAAGGGTTGACATTAGATCATTTTATATGGAACTTGCATCGTAAATAAAGAATTAACATCCCAAACGGTGTAAATATTCTTCAAAAATCATGCTGAGATATTATCAGCTGTTATAACATTTTAAAGAAACCTTTCGTTGAAATTTTCTTAAAAAAAAAAATCAATTAAATTCTATCAAGAGCATTTAACTATCGGTTTGACTTACTTTCTCCTATTTGACGCTTTTAAGTTTTATGTGCATTTATTTTTATTTTTTCGTTTTCTTTTTTCACTGTTTCGCTTTGTTTCTAATTTGCAATTTGGTTTAGACGCGATGCTAAGGACACAGTTTGTGAGGACAAAGCGATGCCTTTGAGCGGTTTTGTCATGTCATTTGATTATTGGGTGGCAGCGGTTGGCACTTTATATATATTCTTATAGCCAGTTGTCAAAAACAACGGAACGACTGAGATACAAAGAAACACATATGGTCACACTGTTTTTTTTTTTTTTTTAAATATTGAATTAACATCTTTATAAGCATAATATATAATTTTAGCATATAATTTTAAGTACTTTTTATTCGCACAACTCATTTTTTTTTGGCAAATGAAATGCGTCATAAAATTCCCATTTTTACAGATCGTAAACAAAAGGCGACTTCAACGCCGCAACAACCAAAAATACATATATAAAACAGACATTTAAAATCGATAAATTATAATTAAATTATAACATAAGCGTATGCTAATTTCCATTTTTTTGTATCTACCCCGCGGCGTTTGTCGCATTCTTTTAACAATTCTCTGTCGATTTCTGTCGATTTCTTGGCCTGTTTCGGTTTGTCTCCTTTGTGCGTAAGCCAAATTGCTTATAACTTGGCAAAAATTACACCCCAACTCATTAATGTCACAGTTTTCAGTTTAAAATTGGCAAATTTCAGCGCAATTTTTGTGAATTTTCAAAAAGGCTTTGACTTGAGTTTTTGGACTGGCTTAGTGGGTCAATTTCAATCAACTTGAGTTGACAATATTTTTAATAGTTTAAGTAACGTCCAACTACACTAAAACTCGACTTAATTGACTAGCTGACTGATTGCTATCAACGCAGGAATCAAACGATAAGACAAAGCTATCAAATTTCTTTGGCAAATTATACTTTATGAATTGTAGGTGAGAACTTGGCTTGGAAATTTCCATAGCTCAGCAGCAAGTGAATAAAGGATGTCTCCCGTAAGCAGCTACAATCATTTTTATTATATAATTTCCCTTTTGTCAGTCCACAAATTGATTGTCATTCCCAAAATAACAAAAAGAATATCCAAATTGCAATCGCTTAGCACAAAAGCAAACAAACAGCTCAATTATGTTAATCAGATTCACGCCCATCCGCAACATTTGGCTAATACAGAGATTTCCTTCCCTACTTTCTTTCTTGGCAACAACCACCCGCTGCAGGTTGCCACCTTTCACCCTTGAACAACGCAAAAACAACAACTCCATTCAACACCAATTAGGGATGATCATCAGCAGCAGCAGCAGCCAGTAGGGGTTGGGCGTTGTTGTCATTTGTTATTGAGCCAACAATAAAACAAAGAGACAAAAAAAAAAAAAGTGACTTCAACTTGCAGCTTGTGTCATAAATACGCCCCGGCATAGACAAACAATCAACAATTTATGCACAGCAGCAGTCGAGGGGTGTGAGGATGAAGGGCGTACTTGTAAAGGGGTGGCCTGTAACGAACGCGCAGCGGGTTGTTACTACCCTCTGGGTGGGTGGAGTGCTTGCCCAAAATTGGCTCATGCAAGGAGAGAGAGAGAGAGAGAGAGAGAAAAGCTCTCATGTTAAACATGAATTATGAATTGTTATTGAGATTGATGTTGTTGTTGTTGCGAGTGCTCCTGTAAATGTAACTTATTGTATTGTGTGCACAGAGAGAAATTGTGTGTAAGAAATGTACAAAATACTCATTATTGCAAGTTAAATTTATACCAAAATAAATAAAGCAAAATAATCAAAAGACAAAATTTTTTATTGAAACAAAAATAACATAATTAAATATATAGTTTCTTTAATTATATAGTTTATTGCTATAATACTCTTCTTTATTTATTCTAAATTGATATTTTTCACTGAGTTTAACCCGCTTTTCTCTCTCTGCACTTTGGTATCCTTCAGTTCAAGTTTTGGCTTTGTTTTGTGTGCGGTAATTTCATTGAAATCATGTTGAGTAATTGCTGCACAGTTTACATGGCTTGCCAGGAGTGTGGGGGGGTGGGGGTTGATGGAGTAGGAGTAGGGGGTGGGTGTAGGTGTTGTTTGTGGTGTATATTTTTGGGTGTCTATATAAATAACACTTGGGGGTTGGTTGACGTTGTGAGTGCCACTTGGCTGCTGTTTGGGATTAAACGAGCCCGCCGCCGCCGTTGCCTTTATGCGGTTTGTATTTATTGCAACCCCCACTCCCCCCCCGCCCCTCGTCAACTGCGTAATTGTGTTTGTGTTGGCATTATGCAACACATGTATAATGCGTATCTCATAGATATACAATGTATCTTATGTACAGATACTCTCTCGATTGTACAACTGTCACACGGCCTGTGGCAAGTCGACACTTGTGCGTATTCCCCCTCCATCACCCCTCCCCCACACCACACCCTCTTTAGGCATTTTGTCATGGCCAAGTGGTTGGCGGCATTTGGCTAATTTGGGCATAATTTGTGACTGTTTATTTATTTTGTGCTTACAGAAAATTAATTTCGGTTGACGGGTCGTTGTTGTTTTTGTTGTTGCTGTTGTTCCTTGGCTTCGGTTTTACCCAGTTGAACAATTTTACATATGTTAACATTTGCCAATGGCGTTATAAATACTTATATATTTTTTTTGGTGGCTGCCTTTAGGGGTTTCTCGATGATTTTTTTTTAATGAATAATATGTAAATCGCCTTTAAATTGATGGCTAAATTATTAAACAGGTTTGTTGTAAAGTAAAAAATTCAATTCTTGCTTCGCTATGCAATTAGTTATTAGATAAATTGATAGATTAACAAAAAAAAGGCCTGTCTGATTTGTGAATTTATTTAAAACCAAAAAAAACATTAAAAAAAATTTAAAAACATAATATTTAGTAATGAATATTTAAGTTTTTGCCCTTTGAAATATTCAACTAACAAAAGCATTTTAGCTCGACTATATTTCTTAATTTATTTTTTTAATATTATCCAACTAGTAAAAACGATCTTCTTGCATTAAAAATGCATTGAGTTCGGTTCCAAGACATTTGCAATGAACGTGCAACAACCACCAGCGACGATTTCTCATTGAGCATAAATAGTTATAGATTCGAACTGTGGGGCAAGAGTCCAGAACAAAAGACTTGGCCTTAGGCCTACCCATTTACCACTCGCAAACCACTCTGCAACACAACAAACACACACACACACACACACACTCAAATGCTTTCACATGCAAATCACCTAAAGGCCTAGACAACAACAACAACAACAACAACAACGACAAGGCAAAAAAGAAATAAATACGAGCTTTAAAGGTTGAGACTTTGCTTTGGCCAAGACTCGTAAATTTGCAGCTTATTGGCAATAACTGCAAGTGGCTTGTTAACAATTTAACACGTCTTAATCGTTAAACTTGTCGAGAGAGAGCGAAAGAGAGAGAGAGAAAAACACACAATCCGAGAACTAACTCAGAGGATGACACTTTTGTAGGTGTGAATGCACAAAATAAAAAAAAGAATTTGCAAAAAAATTCTTCTTTCCGGCAAATCTGCATATAAAATTCAAAAAATTCGTATAGTCTGTGCGTTGCAGCTTAACAAAAAACCGGTTCGGCTTTATTTTTGTTGTTGTTGTTGCATGCGAGAGAGAAAAGTCATCGTCGCTGGGCAAACAAACAAACAAAAGACTTAAGTCATAAACTTTATGACATTTTGCAGTTAAGGCAACAGAATCTCGGCAAGAATGTCATCAATGAAACAAATCGATTTGTTTACATGCCATATTCGTGTTGTCTTTTGTATCGCCAACTGCCGCCTGGCCTCTTACCTCTCCTCTTTTCTTTGCCCAATATCGATTTGACTCTTTCGCCTCGGCCCACACTCATTTATGTTACTTAGCTTTCTGCTGCTGCTGCCTGGTTTTGCCTCACACAATTCTCAGAAGATTTTAATCTTGTGCTCACTGCACTTTTTTTCTCTACAGTCTACCAGACAAAAGAATGGCAATGCTCGGTGTCGCCCCCCCACTTAGACTGATGGGAAAATTGGCTCGAAAAGGTTTTGTTTAATACCCTGTGCAAGAGACAAAAAAAAAGCTCAAGGTTTTAAAGAGTTTTCTGTAGGACTTTAGGATTTTTAAATCATTCATATATAAAGTAAATATTTAACAATAATTTTTCAACATTTTTTACAAGGTATTCAATATTCGTATTGCTTTAATTTTTTGTATTATTTTAACCTTTTATGACGGCATTGGGTGTGCGGTTTATGACTTTTCGTGTCTGATAATTTTCAGATTTTAATGTGCGAAATTAAACATCACATTTTTCAACACGAACGTTTCCAACGTATATCATAAATTTTAGTGTTTTTATATTTTAGTATTGTACCAGAGGTATATTTGCTATAACAAAAAAATATTAAAAGAGTTTAAACTTACTCCATTCATTTAACTAAAGCTCAGCTCCAAATTTGCTTCTGATTGTTCAAGCCACAATAGATTATAAATAAACATCAAGCCTTATCCGATTGCAGTCCAAAATAATAACTAACAAAACGAATACAAAACTCAACATCTATGTTAATTTTATAAAAGTCGAATTTTAAGCCGTGTCCATAGATCAGTCTTAGCCCGTGCTTATTGCAATTTAAAGAGGCACGAATACAGACATTACACTGCCGTTGAATAGTATGTGTATACGCCGCCAACTCAATTTGAAATGCATAAATTAGAGCAATCGATAGAGAAACCAAATATCTATATTTATCTAGCTGGCTTATCTGATTTTGTTTTTTTTTTTTTTGTGGGCCATGTAACTTGTATATAAACGCTGCTAATAACACACACTAAACAGGCCAACAAATTACCGTATCAACATTTATTTTTTCTATTTCAAAACCCATTCGATATCGGTTAAAATATTTATTTTTTTTTTCAACATATTTTCATGCAAATTAGACGAAAAGAAAAAAAAACCAAAAAATATTCGAATTGAATGAGTTTTTTTTTTTTTTTGGTCTTTTGCTTCAGACAGATGACCAGCATCCATAGACAATGCGACGGCGGCGGTCTAAGATTGTTTCACCTCACCTCCCCTCCCCTTATCCCCCTCAATGTGCTAGTGTCACACACGGGCGGGCTCATTTGTCGTAGCGCTGCCCAACTTTATAATACTCGAAATACACACACAATGTTTGTTGTTTGTCAGAGCTATAAAAAGTGTCAAAACTTTAGCTTGTTGTTGCTTATGTTTTGGTTTCATTCTTGAAAGGGAATTCTATATACCCTGTAGTCGTTAAATGAGGCGAATATAAATGGAAAGTTGTAGTTGAATAATAAAAAAAATAAACTTCAACATCGTAGTGCAAAAAGAATCAGAGTTATTTTAACTTATTGATTCTATTACTTTAAGTTATAAACTGAAAAGTCGGGAAATCAAATATATTTTTGATTAAATATCCTTGACCATCCAGATCCACATCCAGATTAGATATTTTCGGACTTTCAAATCGATTAGAAAACAGTTTTTTCTGTTCTTAATATTCTTCACAGTTTTAACTTCTTAGTTACTGGGTATTTTCTCGTCTTCGTACACTTTCTTTTCTTCTCTACTTATTTGCTTAGGTTTTCTGTTGAGAATTTGTTGAGGGCCGTCGCCGCTGGTTCTATTGTTTAGATATTGATTTCCAGCACAAGCTAAACAAAAAAAAAGAAAAGAAAAAAAGAAAAAATCTTTGAAATGGGTGTGACGACCTCTTTTGTTCCCGATCAAAATTCAGCCACCAGCTAATATCGTTGAGCAATTTATGAATGAAAGCCGTGAAAGATGCCCCCCCCAATAGCCTCGCCTCCCTCTCATCCATATTTAGAAGACATAAAGTCTGGCTGCAACGTTTTTTGTGTGTTGAAGGGAAATCTCTTTTGACTTTTGTGTTCCGCCATGAGTCAGATTTTGTTTAGAATTTAACCAGCCGACTTTTTGTTTGTGCAAAGTGTAATATTATGACACTTTATTTGGTGTCCAAAGGATTATTAGATACTGTAAATTGGATGCTCTGGGAATCGTAATGTTTTCATTAAAAACTCAAACAAAATGTTGCTGGCATTGCATTCCAATTCCAATTAGTTTGTGTGTGTTGGTGGGCCAAAGCCAAATTTTATGTTGCATTTATTACATAATTTTCTACAAATTTTATGGGCGCTGCGTGTGCGGCTCAAGAGCTGATTTTACGAGCCAACTCAACAAACACAGAGAGGGAGTGTGAGAAGGGAAGTGAGGGAGGAAGAGGTAGCAGAGTTAGTATTTCTTTGGCTTTGGCAGGTTTTTCCAATTTCAGTGTAGGATTAACAAGGATTTTGTTCGTTTGGGGCTGAATGAATGAATGTGCTTACTGCTGCTCCTACTCCTACGGTTTCCTGGCTCCTCTGCCTTGGCTGCCTTGTGACGACATTTTTCAATTAAGAAAGGATCACAAGGCGCTTAGTAAGGCAGTTTACTCAGTTTGCCCCAACTTTGGCCCAAGCAGTGCCAGAGCCCTGGGTTTTAAGTACGAGAGAAAGCAGTTACAGCTACTACTACAGCTGCCAGCTTCATTAAGTCTTGCCTTTAATTAATTAGTACTCAGTCTCTCAGTATCCTTTCAATAGATACCGTTTGGGCGCATAAATACTTGCGCCTTTCCTGAGAATAAAAACTTTTTGGCAGTTGCATTGCGTTGTGTAATGTTGCCAAATCAAATAAATTGTTTGGCAGCGTTGAATGTTTTTGATTGATTTTTAAACTTTTTATTTCTCCAACAAAATATTTCGATAGAATATTTTACATTTTACACTTCAATTAACCGTGCAATGATCTTCATTAAATGGTAATTTGAGCAATCTTGATAATTAACAAGATCCAAAGACCGATTGACCATTTACGTACTAACTGTATAGCATAGCTAATAGATACACTTAGCAGCAGTTAAAACATCTTGAACTGTACATTTAGCAGCAGTTTGATTAAATGCATGGCTCTTATATAATTGTTGCTACAAAGTAACATAAAATTATCGATACCCTGTTAATAACTTCTTAAGAAAGATCCAGTCGATGATGGGTGTTATCGATATGATTTATTTACGATAGTCATTCAAGTTGGTATCGATTATCGATAGTCATACAAGTTGGTATCAATTATCGATAGTCATATAAATTGGTATCGATTTTCGATAATCGATTAATAATATTTCCGACATGTTTTGTACATCTCCCATGTCTTAGCTGCTTGTTGCTAGCAAAATCGGTTATTTCGACTTACGATAACTAAAAGTCGATACTACCGATTTTCGATAACATGCATCATTTTGTTGCTTGTTGCTAGAAAAATCGATTTTATCGACTATCGATAACTAAAAAATCGATACTACAGATTTTCAATAACATGCATAATTTTGATACTCCCCTGTTTGTTACAGGGTATTTGTTGATTTAATCACTTCTTGACTTTTTTTAATGTTTGCAAGCTATTAATTTTTATTTCAATGCATTTTTTTTTTATTTTTTTAATATTTAATTAACTTGTTAACAGTTTCCCAATAGCAATATTATAAAAATAATTGTCCACAGGTTGTGGCTGTTTGCTGCTGTTGTTGCTTTATTGCTGTAGCTGCTGTTGTCGCTGTTGTTGTGCACTTCATAAACAATTTGCACAAGATCGAAAGAAAAACAACAATAACTGATTCAAATCGGTTTTTGTGCATTTGGCTGTGTGTTCGTTGCATTGAGCTCTAAAGCTGTACATGAAATTAATTATAGTTGGCGCTGGCTGTCTGGCAAATAATTATTAAATAAATACGCTGTGCAAGTGCTAAGGTGAATGGCAAACATACTGGATTGTTTACGATACGATACGATCCGATCGGATCGGATCGGATGAGGTTTAGGATTGACCGATCGATGGCTGACTGACTGGATCTACATAATAATTATGAAATTTACAAACAATTTATCACGTTGATTAAACGTTATTTTTCTTACATATTGAAATATTGATAGATGGTTAATTGATCAAAATCATTTCACACGATCCCAAGATTAATTGTAATTGCCGATGTGATTGTTGGCTCTTGCTAATTTGCCAACTTTATTGACGTTGAGTGTGTGGCGAAAGCTGTTTTGTATCTGAGCTTAACCCAGCCACAAAGTGAGAGCAATTTCAACTTCAACAAAAGCAAAGACATTGAACTCGATTCGTTTATTGAAATGGAAATGGCAAATGCGCACGATAACTGTAATTAGGTAAACGTGGAAATTATATATATGTAAATATATACAGGCGACTCAGACATAATGAACAATTTGCTGTTGAATGTTGCAGTGGAGAAAAGTCAATTGCTTAATTTTGAAATAAGATAATAATATTTTACGAATGGATTTAAAACCTTAAAACATCTAACAAAAAATCTTAAAATCCTTAAAAGTAATAAATATTATTAATTATGATATTTTAACTAATTTTAAGTTCTTTTAAATTTTCTTTAACAATAATGGGAACGTTTTTTGTTAAGTTTCTCTTGGAATTCTATAGTAAAGTTGAAATTTCATTTAAGTTGTATTCTCATCCATCTCAATTGGCTAATCACTTTAAGGTTAGCTCTCTTCCCCCCCACCCATCATCAACATAATTATAATAATCAACATTATGGGAAGACGCCAAATGCTTTTAGTCATCTGTTTTTCTCTATAGAGAACATTCTCCCTTTTCGACTCTGAAAAACCAATAAGCGATAAGCGAACAAAATACCTTCGTAAAATGCCTTATTGAAAAGCTTATGGATGAACACGTGCTATATATATTCAGCTGAAACTGAAAAAATTGTTGCGATAAAACTAATGAAAATGCGTTTTCTAATTGCACATTAGGCAAAGTGAAATGATTTCCAATGTAAGTGGAAAACAACAAAAAAAACAAAGCAAACCAAAAGATACGCAAACAAATCTCAAGTGCAGCTTCTGTTTATGTTTAAAGTGAAAAAGGCACGTGTTGTATTTGTTGTTGCTTGTTGTTTGTATTGTAATCTATCGTGTTTGGGCTTTTTATGCGCCACTGCGTTGCCCATTAATTTTAATTTGTAAGAGAAATAGAAAGAAAAAAATCAACAATTGCACACAATCATTTTCAATTTAATGTCATTATGTGCAATTTGTCAACAATATAAATATATATAAACATGTGTGTGTTTATATCGAGAGTGTGTGTGTGTGTGTGTGTTTTGCTGTTGCTGTGATTTTTTTTGCTATGCAAATGATAAACCAACTCCCCTTATTTTATAGCTGTGTGTTTTTTCCATTTATTTATTTCTTCGTGACGAAAAGTGATTGAAAGTAAACAATAAAAGCGACACTCGACGCCACTTTCCACCTTTCTCATGCCACGTTCCCCCCACCACCCACCACCCACCACCCACCTCTCTCCTTACTTTTTGGGGGCACCTTTCATTTGGCTAACAATTTTGTACTTTGCGTTTTGTCTGCTTGCCTAAATTGGCCAATTGCGATTGGTAACAGCAGCAGCAACAGCAGCAAACAATTTAATTCAATTAAATATGCCGCTTTTTTGCCTTCCTTTCTTCCTCGATTTTTGTTGTTGTTGTTGTTTGGCTGTCGTTTGTTGTTGTATTTAGCGACAGTTGTTTGCGGACAATTGTTTTTATGTGAAATTTGTCACACTGTCATGTGTGCATTTTAAAGCGTCTGTCACGACTGTCATTGCTAACGTTTTTTTTTTTTTTTTGCTAATATACCATTTGAATTATTTATTAGAACAAAAATTTCCAACTTAAAATGGCGACATAATTAACGGTTGTTGTGGCTCATTTAAGTGTAGTGTTTAGTTGGTGTTATTAAATCGTATTCTTCAAAGAGTTTAAATACAAATTGTTATGTGCATTTTGTTTCTTTGGGAAACTGAAATCGTTGCAACAGCTGACGCCGATTGTTGTGAAATAATATTTACAGTATTTTTTAGACTAAAGAATATCAATTTAAGTGACAAAAACTTCTTCAATAAATTTGGAATATTTTTATTAATTTTAAAAAATATTTGAGAGAATAGTTTGACTAAAATTGATTAATATTAAATTTTTTCATGAACAAAATTTTTTTTAATTTGTTTTTAACATTAAATTTTAAGAAATTATTGACTTAATGACTTATTTGCCTTACAAAAACAATTTTTTAGAGTAAAAGTACCTGTAGTCTGCTCAACTTTCATAAGCAAATCGATCCAAAAATCCCCTTGTCTAGGCGACTGAACATCATTTTGAGCTATTAATCATATATACTAAAAATTTGTATTGAAAGGAAATGCCTTATTAAAAATCAATAAATTGTTAAATTTCTCACAACAAAATCAACATATTTATCTCTCTACCAAAGGCATAGAAACAGTTAATTAATGGGCATCATTTGGCATACTTCCGATAAACAAACAAATATTTGGATATTTAATTGACCCTTTAACCCCCATGCCAGGTTCAAGCCCGCATGGCGTTGGCTATATGTATGTATATTTGTTTGGGTTTTTACTTTGTTGGTTTATTCACCTGGGCCTTAGAGAGAGACAGAGAGAAGCAAAGCCAAAGACAAAAAAACGCAACGAACACAAAATTATTGACTTCCATATAAAATCACCTGTGGTGTCAATATTTCAACACTGCCAGCGGTGTTGATGCTCATCAGTTGAAGTGTCTCTCTAACTGACTACCTTTCTCTCTCACTCACTCACTCACTCGCTCTCTCTCTCTTTCGATCATTTGATTTATTGGTGAGTTTAATTAATCAAACAAACTTATGAGTCAATATTTGTTCGTTGTTGTTGTTGTTATTTAAACAATGAAATGTTTTGCCAGTTTGCCTTAAAACGAATGCAAATTAATCATATGTCTCCTGATCACGATCTTTTGGCTGCTGTTGCTAGTTGTTGTTGCTTGTTGTTGTTGTTGTTGTAGCTGATGATGATGACGAACTAACTGACAGTTGTTTGACATACCCCAGTCAGTGGCACCCCGGGCACAAAAACAATTAACTCAATCGAAATGCAAAATACAAAAAAAAAACCCAAGAAAAATAAAAAAACGAGTTAAACGAGCAATAGAGACTATAAAAGATTAAATACTCTAACAGGATAGAGCATTAAAATTTCATTAAAAACAAAACTCAAATATTACAAAATAAAAACAATATTTTTTAACTTAAACTAAACTTTGTGCCCAAGAAATCACCAAGTTCACACTAAAATCAAAATACCCCAGAGTAAAAAAGTGTATAAAAAAACTAAGAATGATGAGGATCTTGGCACAAGTGGGTGCAGCACGAGCAGCATATGGCATTAAAAATGTAAAAATGGCAATTAAAAAGGTAAAATTGTTGATGTAACAATTCCATTTGAGTTGCTCGCGTGCAACAGCAACAGTTGCTGCTGAATTGGCAATAAGTAGCTGCTGCTGCTGTGTCTCGTTTTTTTTAAGAGCCTGTCAAAGCTGCAACTTGACATTTGTAACATTGTAAATGTTGACACTTTTACTCGGTTGCATGCCACACACAGCGTAAATGAATGTATGAAAATGATCTTGTTATAAGTATATTACATGAATGATCACCGCAAATTGGATTGCCATGTGGAATGAGGAAATGTCTGCAACTGCAACCACCAATGATCGCTTCTTTGCCACCTTCAGCTGAAAGAGGGGAGGTGGTAGGATGAAGGGCAACTCTTGACTGATGAGGCCCGCTTTATTTATAGTCGGGTGTGTTTTTGGGAGTTCGGGTAGATATCGTGAATGACTTACACGTTGAATGAGTGAATGATGAGCAAATTTATCGCAGCATTGTGTCAAACTTCGAATCTCTTTCCATGTTTGTGTGTGGGCTTTGCTCCATTCTCCATCGCTCCCTCCCTTCCTCTTTTAAGTTCGCTGTCTTATTGGGCTTGTTTAGCTGTCGCTTTGACACCGCATGTTCTTCTGACAGTCGTTTAATTATTTGGCTTTGATTGTTAGTTTTTGGCCTATACTGAATGTATTTGACAATTCCATTCATGTTTGTTGCGCGCCTATTTTTGTTGCATGTGTCTTGTGTCTTGTTCGATTCTTCTTCTTGGTGTGTGTATGTGTGTGTAACACATCATTGACACGATCCCAGCTGCTGTAACTGGCCGCAGTTGTGACATTTTACACACTTTGCTTACTAGGAGAATTGTTGATGGAAGCTTTTTTTTGTTTTTGGGGGAAAGATTTTTGGATAAAGGGAAAAGTAAGCTGTGGAAGCTTAAGTTCATGGAACATCTTGAAAATGGAGTACTATATTTTTATAATATGAAATTTTAGGTTGATGTTAGAAACTTCTGAAAAAAAACTAAAAGAAAAAAATTTTTTTTTTGTGGATTCTGAAAAAAAAGAAGTTTATATCAAACTTCAAACAAATATGCAAAAAACAAGAAAGAAGGCTCTAGTCGGGATAGCCCGACCAGAAGATACCCTGAACCCAGTTGCAGTCCTTGCATCCTAAAAGTATGCTTCAAATAATTATCACTTTAAAAAAGGTCTATGGTTACCCATTACACCAACCCCCATTTTTACATTTTCCAAATTCGATAGTTTTTTGTTATCGATTCCATATGTATATCGAAAACCAGAGTAGTTATCGATAATTTGAAGCAAACTTGTTCTGCTCATGGTATAGGAGAACTTATATTCAAAATCTGAAGTCTCTAGCTTTTGTAGTCTCTGAGATCTACGCGAGACGACAGACGGACAGACAGACAGACGGACAGACGGACGGACAGACGGACATGGCCATATCGACTCGGCTATTGATACTGATCAAGAATATATATACTTTATGGGGTCGGAGATGCTTCCTTCTGCCTGTTACATACTTTTGCACAAAACCTTTATACCCTGATTTACACATTTTATGGGTTCAGGGTATAATAAAGCTTTAAAAATAAATGATTTCTTTTCCTTAAAATATCTACGTTTAATCTTGCAGTTCTAGTTACTTATCGATAAACCGATAAAGTTTTATCGACTCATTACATTCGTTAAAACTAAACGTTTAATTCATGGTTTGCCTTTAATAATTTTTTTTTTTCATTAAATATTATTTTTTTTCTAATATGTTTCTTAAATAATTTTATGATCTTTTCCACCTTATTTCTTCATAATTATTTTCTCACGCTTTATATATATAAATATATTTTAAGTTTTTTTGTTTTTTGAGCACAGTTTCACACAATTGGCTGTTGGGGGTCGCCTTCTCGTCTCATTTCGTTGAGCTACTCCTTTTTTTTTTTGTTGGCCCAAAACTGCAACAACAAAAAGCTTGAGCCGCGCCAACGCCCACAAAAAATGTGCTTCCTTGCGAGCAGAAGGTTTGGGCATGGTGAGTGATTGTGGTGAAGGGAGGGGGGGAGGGTTAAGCTCCCCTTCAGGCACCGCCAAGCTACTGCCTCCACCGCATGATTGATGTGAATCTTGAGCACAAATTAACACCGGAATTACTCCTCGTACTCGTGTTCTTGGGTAGAGTTATTATATAGTTTGTATTTTGGGGCATCTTGAATATATGTATGTATGTATTTGTGTGGCAGGGCTATTAGGTCAAAGCTCCACCTTTTGAATGATGCGCTCGCATTTGAAATGTTGCCGACATTCAATTAGGCAAAACAAAATCAAAAAACCCATGCCGCCTAATGTGCCACAAATGTTGGCTGCAGCAGCAGCAGCAGCAGCAAGTTGAAAGTTAATGAGACGACGATTGCGACTTTGCCACAGGCCACAAAAAAAAAAAAAAAAACTTCAAGCTTCTCTCTCTCTCTCCGCTCGTTCGTTGTGTCGTGAGTCATGCGACGAACACGTTAATTATGAATATGCAACTAAATCATTACATTTTAAAGGCCAGTGTCAAAGGCGCAGCTGGAGAGTTGAAGCTGAAACCTCGAAGCTGGAGTTGGGGCTGGGGCGGCTCGTGCTTGATTAATCGCAAAAGGTGCGAGAAGCGAAATGTGAAAAGGGTTGCAGCAAAGCCCTTCAAGCAGTTGTTGCATGTTGAATGTAGAGTGCACTGCGAGAAATTATAAGACAAATCATAAAAGTGTTGAATTTTTTACTAAAACAAATTATTTACTAAATGTTTTCAGTGTTTAGCTTCGCCTAGCAAGCAAATCAGTTCTGGAAAGAGATAGGTAGAGTAAAGAGAAAGAGAGAGAGAGATAGAGTGCAACGCGTGCTTAAGGCGTCAATGGCAGCGTCAACAGGCTAGCACCTCCGATCCCCAGGATCTCAAAAACAAAGCAAAACACAAGAACTGAATTATTGCTGAAATATTTGTTGATTTATTGGCATGCAAAAAGAAAATATTTATTTTTATTGCACTTGGCACGCAATATGCGTGTTAGCTGCAAGTTGTGTGTGTGTGTGTGTGTGTGTGTGTGTGGGGCAAGTTGCAAGTTGTTGTTGCAATTAGTTTTTGCATCACCACCCAACGAGTGAAGTGCTGCAATATCAAATTACCCAACGCCAACTCTTCGCCTCAACCTTGAACCGCCAAACAGTTCAGTAAAGAGACAGATAGAGACAGAAGGGAGGAGAGAGAAGCAGCAGTTGTTGCAGTCATCCTTAGTATTAAATTGAGCTGGCAGCTTCCAGTTTTTCTTTTTTTTCTGTTCTTTTTTTCTGTGCCAGCTGAGGCAAACTTCCGTGTAATTAAGTGGCATACACAATGGTCGAGAAGTCAACTTAAACCAAACCAGCCAGTCAGCCAGTCAGCCAGCCACCACCCATTGTGTGGCAAGTTGCAGACTCTGGCACTATATAAAACTACAGCTTCAGACTGGACGACAGGCAAACGATTTGTGAAGGCCCAGACAAGCGTATGCACATGATTTCAACACAGAGAAAAGACACGAGGACCTCTTCTTCTTCTTCTCTCTTTTTCTGTGTGTTTGCGGCGCCAGAAACAGCTAAAGATATCGCAAATATGATAAATTGGGCGCTAACTTTATTTATGCGGCTTGCGGCAACAACCACACCAGCACCAACTACCGAGAAAGCCAATAAACCAGCTCTAGCCTTCTTTCTATTCGCATTCGCATTCGCATTCTCAATCTGTGGCCTCGTTTTGGTAATTTGATGCCATTTTGGTCGAAACCAAGCAAATAAAGTTGTCAGCTGGCTCCTTCACACAAAATGCAAATGATGCCAACAGCAACAACAACAAAAACAACAACAAAATACTTCAACTTGAACTTGCAACTTTAGTGTACCTCTCTCTCTCTCTCTCTCTCGTTTTATCTGTGGCGTCTCAACGTGTCTTTGCAAATTAGAGTATCGTGTGCAACGCGTTTGTTTAGTTGCTGAAAAGTTTCTTGAATTTCAATGCCATTTAATCAACATGTTGTGCCAAATACTCTGTAATAACTGTGACTAATTGGGTATATAGTGCTATATAGAAATAAGATATGGCATTTGACAGACAGTTTGACTTTTCGTTTGTCTGCAAAGCTTAGGGTACCTTCTAGTTTATCAGAATCCTTTTCGCATAAACAAGTCTTGCTTAGAGTTTATTTTCTTTGAAAAAAAAAAAAAAATCCAGAAGCTGCGGAAGTCTTTAAAGCTAATGGCATGGCTTACGGGAACAGATAAAATAATATTTCCAGTTCTGCAATCAAAACTTGTTTCGTCAAATCGATTGTTGTTTTAGATAGTTCATAGAAAATTAGACTAAATATAATAACTTTATCTTGGTAATTTGCTTGGACATTTTTATATATTTAGGTCAATAAAAAATGTACGATAATATCAACGATATAATTAAGAATATAATTAAAGCGAACAAAGAGATAAAAACTACAGCGTATCAATTATACAGTTTTTTATATATAATTGCATTAAATGATAAATTAATTTAGCAATGCTTTAATTAACAATCAAATAATTTATGTGTATGAATGAATGAATGTTCTTATTTGAATGAAAATAATTGTTTCTTTACTTCAAAATATTTTCACAACTCATCAATTAAATGATTGTGTGACGAATGAACATTATTTATTGAACAATTAAAGTAGAGATAATATTTTATATATTTTAAATATTATTTTGAAAGTTTTTTTTTAGATAAGTTATTCATGTATCATGAAGTTCTTTGCAATATATCATTTTAATAGAAATCCCATTAATGTCAAAAAAAAAAACAACCAATAAACCCCTTTTTTTTGAACCAACTGACCAAAACTCATACCAAAATACCATTCTAGTATCGATTGCTATAAAATTGATCATTAACGCTGTTAATTTGATCGCAGCTAGCAGCTTTAGGAGCGTCGCGTCGCCTCGCGTCGCGTCGACAGTTGGCAAGAGGCGGATAGAAAAAAAAAAGGGTGCAAGAGTCATAAAAATTAAAAGCAAATTACGAACCAAACAACAAGCAAGCAAGAATAATAACCGTTGTTACAACAATAACTACACAAAAGCCAAAGCCAGTTAACTCGACAATATTAGCACAATGTTCGATGGGTTCAAACCGTTTGACGACTGACTGACTGACTGACTGACTGAAGCTGACTGACCAAGCGCAACCTTTTGTCACTCTATAGATTGGGACGCACCTTATAGTATGCCATATATCCACATAGAATGGACTATGTAGACGCGGCACTTCCGTTTAGCATTGAAGCGCAACCGTTTCAATAACTTTTTTTCATTCCCAACTGACGTACCAATTTATACTATACAATATATATTAGCTAGCTAAAAAAAAAGAGTTGAGACCCCCGAACTCTATGGGCAAAGAACAATTTGAGTGCCTAATGACGCACAGTAATGAAGTCGCCAGCATGTTTCGCCCCCTTCCCCTCCAACCCACACACAGCAAAAACTAGAGATGGCAGTTGTATTGATTTGTGAGACACGAAAAATTAGAGGTGAAGAATTTACCTTTGGAGCTTAATAGAAAATATAATTAAAAGATGAAATTTGTGAAGAATTTAACTTAGGTATTCGCCAAGGATTAACAATCAGCAGTCACTTAGAACAAAAAGTTATATATATATATATAGCCAATTTTCCATGGAACGAACATCAATTTTACTTAGTTTTCCATATAACGAATTCAATACTAGAAACCTGCATTTTGGATCTATCGAAAAACCCCGTTTTTCTTTTACGAAAGTTCGACTTTTATACAATGGAAAAAAGCGAAATTACTTCCCATACCATAAGTCACGACTCTACTAGCTCTTGACCCATCCCTAATCCCAAAACATTCGAATTTCGAACATATTCACATTGAACCAAAACCCAACCCCTTTTGTTTTTTCGCGCTTGATGTGTCGTTGATTTTTGTTGCTGTTGTTATTGTTCGTAGCTGCTGCCGGTGCTTTTACTGCTTCAGATGGGTGCTAAAAATCGTCACAGCTGTGCAACGTTTTTATCGAATTCAATGACTTAATGTGCAACATTGTGTCATCAATATCCGTTTCCGACGAACATTCACAGTTCTCGTCTGACCCAACTGGCCGTGACAAAAGTGTGAATTACGCTTCAGCTTGAACGCCCACTACAAACAATAAATAAAAGAAGAAGCTGATTCTAAATCTAAATCAAAATCAAAGTCAAAGCCCCCCCTTTCAGTTTAACTAACCCCAACTCTTGTCCATTCACATGTCAACGCAGTCAGTTCGAAGGGTCTACAACTACTTCGATTCCTTCGTCTTATCAATTTTCCTCGTCTTTTTAATCCTTCACTTTCGTATCTGTCTGATTGACAGTTGACAGTCGACAGTCAGTGTCAAGTCATCAATATGTACTTAGTACCAATACAGCACCAATTTAGCCCCATTTTTAAGCCCTGACCTCTGTCTGGCCTAATCCCTATGTAAATCTGTCAAATTAGATGCGATTAGTTCAAAGTGTCAAGTAGTTCTTAGCCTTTTGGCAGCCAAAGGTGCCGCCTCTAAGCCATTTTGGTTGACTTTTTGGTTTTTGATATTGTCGACTTTGACTTGTTGATGGGTTTTGCTTTGGCTTTAAATCAAGTTAAGTGTGGGTTGTTACTGTTTGTCGAAGGTGTTTATATAGTAAAATGCTTTCAAAAATCAGTTACTTAATGAAAGGCTTAGATGTTTTCTATCCAAACCTTTTTATTCTCTCACACCAACAAAATCCTTGATATAAAGTTCTTCCTTTAACTTTTTTATTCACTTTCTCACGCCTTTAAATCTTCCATTTAAATACCCTACCACTCGTCGGGATTTATAGCAAAGTGTGCACCAATTTGCACAGCTAATAAAATTAAAATTTAATTTAAATTGATTTGCTAATTCCCACGTATGCCTAACAATAAAAAAAAGAGTGTCTTACGCACAACGAATCGCATTAAAAAGCGAATGCCAAAAAAACGCGAGCCAAAATTATTCAATTTAGCAAATGTCGCAACTGGGTTGGGACATTATCAACGGCGTATGCTTAGCAATTGGCAATGCCAGACGTCGCGGCTAATCATCATCATCATCATCATCATCATCGTCGTCGTCGTGGTCGTGGTCGCTTTGTCGGTTATCGATATCATACGATATATAATGACACAATCCGACGATGCGCAACTGTGACAAAATTAATTTTCAACTTGACTGCATACGGTTTGGCAATGGGGGGAGAGGGTGCTGGTGCACACCCCCTCATGTGTCTGTGTCGTGTGTGTTGACGATAATGAGACCATAGATAACACAAATTTAATGCTACCCAACATTTTCCCAAATAGTTGCGCGAATTTGTTGCATGAAAAACGAGAACTTTAGCTCCTGCTCCTGCTTCTGCTCCTGTTCCACATCCGTATCCCCTTCCGCTTGCCGGGTTTGGGTGCAAAGCACTCACAAGTCAACAGCAAACGAATATCCGAATGAGTGTTGTATTGTTGCCACCCCTTTTTTGGTTGGGTATTGTTCGTTTGGCGGGTTGTTTTTGTTGGCCGTCGTTGGCTATCTAGAAAAATCAGTGAGGCCGAGGCCAACACACACACACACACACACATACAGACAAATTGGTTCCGCTAAATAAATCACGATTCATGATTATCGCCATGAAATCGAAATTTTACGCTTTCATTCTCTTCTAGTTTGTCTCGGGGGCAGAAGTTATCTAATACGCTTTAAATGTTTGACTCTCCCACAATTCCCTTTTTGTTATTATGCAGTAGCTGAAATATTAATTAAGGTTGGATTAGTTTAACTCTAGTTAAATGGTAGAGGCTGGATAAAAGGCGTTTAAAGAGTAGATCGAGTTATTGAGTTGTAAGGATTGTTATGGGGAGATATTCCCATGGTTCAAGCGCTTAGAATTGACCCAGAAATGCTCCTTGTTATTTTCAAACTAACCTTTCAACAAAGGTTCTTAAAAGAAATGCGACAAGAACTGCAATTAACTTGGCCTTCGAGGTTAGCATAGGACACAACATGCAACATAGTACAATATCCAAATCAAAATCAAATCAAGCCAAACTGACTGACTGACAAATCCTGAGAAAGTCGAAAAGTTGCAAAACGAACTAACGAATCATAGCACAATGCACAATAATCAAGCAACCCTGAAAAGTCGAAGGGTGTCGCAAACGAAACCACAAAAACAAGACCTATACCCAGCCCTTCTTCTACCCTGCTGCTGCTGCTGTCATATTTGCTCATTTAACGGGCTGACACATCAATGTCAAATCATATTATTCCAAGCAAAACCACAAAATAGGAAGATGAAAAGGAGGAAGGGGGAAGGAGGAAGGGGGATGAAAAAAATGTGTCATTGTCATCAAATTGCAGTGAGAAAAAGAAAGCGAAAACGAAAACGAAAACAAAAGCAAATGCTAAAAACATGACAGCTAATCTAACGGCAATTATGAATGCCATAACGTACCCTACAGACACCCCGTGTGTGTACGAGAGAGAGAGAGAGTGAGAGAGAAAAAACCTCAATACATCTAATTGAAGTTAAGCATTAAACGAATGAATGAGACTGGTCGATCCAGTACCAGTATCAATCTCAACAACCTCAACAAAACAACAGCACCCCAATCCTCCGAAATACCAGCATCAAACGTCAACTCCATAGTTGTTGTTTTTTTTGTTTCTGGTCTAACAAACAAACTGTCAAAACTGACATGACAAGCGACGTATCAAACGAATTCAAACCAAACAGTTGCGCTCTAATCAGCGTTTTGTAGGTGCGTGAGGCATAAGTTTGGGAATGGCGGGTGCGGAGGGAGGTGGGGGGGCATGGCCGTTGATACTGCCCATTTATGGAGTGATTTTCCGAGCATTTGACACTTGACATGCATATGAAAATTCTGACACGTCAACGCGCGGCGCTTTTTTACACGCCAACACAAAACTACAAAGCACTTAGATTAGAAAGGGAGAGAGAGAGAGAGCGAGAGAGAGAGAGATGGATTGACCTGCGCTTCGTTTGTAATTTGAAACGTTACTAATTTATTTAGTTATTTCTTCAGATGGCTTCGTTTCTTTGTCTTTTGACGCCCTGTGCCGAGCACATTGAAGCAAAGTGTAGTTTTTAGGTAATGAAAGTAAAAAGAAAGTTAAGTAAAGGCCGGATAAAGAAATATAGTTAAGAAATTTTATTATTATAATCATTTTTAAATATTTTATATTTTCTAATACGAATTCATTTAATTCTCAAGATTTGTTCACAATTATTTTTGATAATTTTAGTTTTACCTTTACGAATTTATTTAATATATTTTTTAAATACTTAAAAATTAATATCCTTCCCACAAAACCAATAACAATCGAAATTCAACCACTGTACGCACTGTTGTAAATTAGCCACAAGCACTTCGATTGGAAAATACCTTAAGACTGAAAGAGAGAGTGAGAGAGAGGGAGTGACTGAGAGGGGGGCGCCTCATCTGGCATCAAATCGAAAGAAAAAATTGTGATTGACGCATTTGACAAAAGTGGCGATTAAATGTGTTCGTATTGATTTTGCTTTGTCGTTTGTCGGTTTCCTCCTCTGATGTTCATCGACATTAGCCTATGACAGCATTATGCTTTTCTATATTGTCTTTTGTTGTTGTTGCTGTTGTTGCTGTTCCAGGTAATTTACGTATTTCAATATTGATTGTGTTTGTGTAAGGGCTAAGTAGAAATAGTATATCAAAACTGACTGAATTGCATTGTCGGCATTTGATTTAGCCTTTGTGCCTTAGCTTTTCTGGTCACTTTGCATATCAAAAGAAATGTCAAACGAAAAGTGTCAATGTGCCCGGCCACAAATTGATGACCATTCAGTCGGGCTATGTGTGGTCCACAAAAAAGTTAAATGTAGTCTATATTGATTTTAAAATGTATAAGTCTTATATTCAAGCTTTAACACATAAATATCTAATCCTAGCTAAACTAAGTATATATAAACTCCATACGGGCTAATCTTCAAAGAATTATCCTTGTTGTCGCTACAAATGACCATTCAAACAAGAAGAATATCAACTTTAGGACTTGAAACTGACTTGCTGTCTTGTCTCGCCTGTCTTGTGTCTGCCACAACTTGTGCTACGCATTCCAGAAGCTAAACAAAATCTCTACACCCAATGTTGGCGTTTATCGGCTGACTGCGCACAAAAACCCTCTCTGTGTGAATGACAACAGACAGAGACAGAAAGGCAGATAGAGAGAAAGAGAGACAAAGCCAGACAGAAATCCATTCATCAGTGGCAAATTTGTTGGTGGTATGAATCCATCATGGGGCCCAGTGAAAGATCGTTTGTCGCTGATCATCAGCTTAAAAATCGCACAAATGACGAGCCATAAGACATGAGAGTTGTATAAGATATATATATAAAGTATATGTGTGGCTGAGGTGGATCAGCAGCACTGAGCTGACAACAACAGTGAAGCTCTCTTTATTTTTTTGCTGTTAACTGGTTTTTTATGTTTTGTACTTTTATTCAGATCTTGTAAAAGGGGGGCGTACGGGTAGCCTAATGAGCAACGGTCCTCTGAATTTTGATGCGCTATACAAAAGCAGGTGGGGCATATAGTGTAAGTAGTGGCAATATTAAAATATTATTAAGTATACGTATATTTTTTTATGGAATAAAACAGTTTATATTGTTTAGTAAAACCAAACCAGTTCGAAAAAATATTTTTTTTAACTTTAACCAAATTGTTTGATTAGAGGAAAGTTTTAATTTCAATTTCTCAACTTTTGCGTTGAGTTTTTTTTTTTGATTAAAGTAGCACATTTCGCATTTCACATTCACTTCGAATCGAATTCATCTTTCCATACACACACACATATGAGTATGTCCAACACTACTCTTTTGTTGTTGTTGTTGTTGTCTGTCCCTGGTTGTGCTACCATATTGGAATTCCCCCCAACTGGGCACCGACGCACAAATGATGTTGATTTTTATCAAAACTTATTGAGAAAACGTAATTTTTTAAGCTTTACAGCGTCGTACATTGTGACTGTGGATTTGTGACTGCGAATGGAGTTGAAGTTGGAGTTTTGCTACCTGCTAAGCCAACCCAACCACCTCAACTCAACTCCCCTTCTGCCCTTTTCGCTCCACACTCTTCGGTCAGCTCGAGGCGTTTGTCAGTTAGTGGAGTTGTATTTGAAAAATCAGCACAGCAAGCGATGCTATAAATAAATACAGCAGCCATACAATGTGTGTGTCTATATGAAAGGATTGTGGGGCAGGGGGGGGGCATGTTGGTTGGTGTGGCACACTCTGTGTGGTGTCTGTACCCGGTGGGTTGTCCATCAATTTAGCAACTGGCTGTGCGAATATTCAGCAAGTTTTATTTGCTGTTGCTGTTGCTGTTGCAACAACGTTGAATATGCCTCCTGTTGCAAGGTCTGCTGTGTGGTCTGCTACACTGCTGCTGCTGCTGATGCGGCAAGTAACTGCGCGTATAAATTTCCATTAACGATGCCATATATTCGTATTGATTTAAATGGACAACAATATGTCCCTCCCCCCCTTAGTCTGCTTGTCGGTCAACCGCAATAATACGAGCCCCATGAATCAAGCGAATTCGCGTCATTTTGTTGCTGCAACAAGATATACAGTGAGAGGCTACAATCTCTCTAACAAACTTCTAATAGTTAGCAGCAGATTAGTCTTATATCTCATCAAAAATAAAGTTTTATTTCCCAAAAAAAAAACGAGAGAACGATTTAAAATCGATTTACCTGAATTTGTGTGCGGGATGCATGCAACAGGTTGAGAGAGAGAGAGAGAGAGAAAAAGAGAGAGAGAGAGAGAGGCGGCTTAAAACAAAGGCTAGCAAAATGCGGCTGAAGGCGTTGTGAATTCCGGCTCGATGCCGACAGAAAATTCAGTCCGAGCAAACGCCTACCGCAAAGAACATTTTTTTCGTTTTTTTTTGTTTCTTTAGCTCACGAAAAAGAGGTGAGAAAATTGTTGATTAGCTTCCATGGAGGGCAGCCCCCAAAAAAACACTGGTGGTACCACCAACAGCAGAAGCAGCAGCAGCAATACCCTTTCTCTCCCCCTCTCTGCCTCTGCGATCTTCATTCCCATCGAGCGATCTTGATGAAGATCAACATGCCATTGATGGGCGTGCCTGCATATGACTTTGATATTTGTCGGCATATCGCTTTGGTTTTGCGGCACAAGAACTCCAACTCCCTGCCTCCTCCTATTTTGTTGTTGTTGCATCTTTTGGGAATGCTGAAAATAATATAACTATTAAAAATGTTATGAAAGAATATGTCAAAGGCTTAAACAAGAAATTGCATGGTAGTATGGGAATGCTCTATAAAATATTTTAGCTTGAAGCTGATTGTTTTTATTAAAAGAAAAATAAAATTAAAGTTACAAAATATTATTTTTAATATTTACGATATAAATTTTTCGAACAAATATTTATTTATTAGATTGTGCACTTTTTGCAGCATTTAAATTTTTTTTGTAAAAATTCAGCCCAGAATGTTTTAAAAACTCATGAAAAATTATTTGTTAATATATTAGCAGTTTTTTTTTAAATAAATTATTTACAAAAAAAAACTAAAAATATATACGTATCAATTACTTTCTTACATTAAAAAAAATTTCCATAAATAACCCATTTTTATAAACACAGTATAAATTGTTTCAGTGTATTATCATTATTATAAAACATTATTTATATTTCCAACTGCCATAATCTGCTTAAAACTTATTAATTTATACTTTTTACCAACTGAACTCTTATTTCAATATACCCTAAACCAATTGTTAGGGCATAATTATGCACTGTTGCTGTTTTGCTGTTGTTTCTACCTTCGTCTCCGGCTGCTGTTGTTGTTGCTGCTGCTGTTGAATGCTGCCCACTATCACTTACTACACTCAACGCCCTGTTCGGTTTTGATCCGCAACGGCAACGGCAGCAGCAGCAGAAGAAGAAGAAGAATAAGAAGAAGAATTCGCAGCAGCCAAAGAAGAAGCTGCAGAAGCAGCATCAACTTGATTGTTGTTGTTGGAACTTAGGGCTCTAATAATAAAATCGAGCGCGTGCAACTGACTTCCCCCTGATCGCCTCCCCCACAAAGTGAGCCCTTATGAGAGAGTCTATCTCTCTCTCTTTCATTCTCTTTGCTGTTGTGCCGCTCTATAATTATCTCAAACTGAAATTAACCGTCGAAAGAGTTCGGAAAAAGATTATGCGCATCGCATCCGATCCCCGAGCCCAAAACAGAGATCAAATCGGAAGATGTGTGGACCGCACTGAATCTTAATTTCGAGGGGGGGTCGGTTGCAGGGGGGAACAACAACTGTTGCTTGTGCTAATTTATTGCGCGTTAAAATCAGAAAAGACTTTGGAATCAGGAAATCTTTAAGTTAGTTAGGATAATTGAATAACTCAAAGTTTTTGATGAAAATTGAACATTGCTCATTAGCCGAAATTACAAGTCATTATATGTCCCGACTGTCAGTCGGGTCAATTATAAATCAATTAACTAGTAAACTGACCAAAAAAAAAAAAAAAACCCTAGAAATGATTCCAATCGACAACAAACTAATGCCATATATACTATATACATATTTGATTGATGGACTGTTCGAGTTGTTTTAGTTTTTCTATCTTTCGTTCATATCATTGACATATGATCAACGGTTTTTTGTCTACTAATAGAGTTGTTAGTTTTTTCTTTAATCATTGGTTAATTGTTAAGAACTTGAACTTGGAAAAGATAAAAATTTGAATCAAACGGAATCGTTTTGCTATATAAGAACTTATATTCTGTTGCCCCAGAATGAGCCTTGTTATTTCATAGTAATCCCCTCTCGTAGTTGAACTAATCCATCAAATCCATTCGCTTTTCATAGACCATTAAAATTAACTAGCCGGATTGGGCAGTAAGGCAGTTTGAGATTCGTTTTACAAATTGAATAAATGACACAAATTTTGCTGCCACCACGCACAATGCACAAATCCGATTCGAATTTGTAAGCGCAAAGGCAACAACAAAAAAATGTAAAGCCAAATCCATGGCGATAATCGGGCAGTACAATAGCAACAACAACAACAACTTTGTGACACCGCCCACGTGGCACAACACGCCCACCCACTTACACACACACACGTGTCAAGCGACTGTCCGTCCGTCTATCTGTCTGTCGGTTGTTGTTGTCTTTGACTACCTCACGCCCCCCTCTCTTCTCTTTCTTGCCTACTGACAGCTACAAATTGCGCTACAATGCTTAGCTTGAAAATGAGCTGAAAGCAGTGCAGGGTGTATACACTGCAAGAAAACGGATGTCAATTGATAAGCTTTGAACTTAAGGAAATTTAGTTGATTATTGGAACACTAAAATTATTAGAAATTCGGAAATGAAACACTTTTTTTATTCATTCGAAAAGAATCAATTTGATGGCAGTGTATTCGTTACCTCACCTTAACCCCCTCGCACCCTGTCGCCCTCTCTTTCGCTCACTTTCAATCCAAAAAAAAAGAAGAAGAAGCCTCCTCCTCGATCGATTTTCGTGTAACTTTCAGCATAATGACCCAGCCACGTGGCTGTCTAATGTCTAATGCCTAATTTCGATTGTGACCAACCGCCGCCGTCGCCGTCGCTGCCACATAGAAAGTGTCGAGTGTGGCCAGTGGGTTGGTGGGTGGGGGGATATACATATAACGCTTCTATTGTTTTTCTACCCAAACATTTTTATGTTAAAATGTCAAATGCGAATGGGTTTTTGGGTTGAAGTTTTATATGCCTCGTTTTCAATACACTTTATTGCATTTTGGGATTTGGTGGCAAAATGGTCGCAATTAAATGCGTGCCAAATTGTTGGAATAATTAATTAAATTGCATTGAGAGAGATTTTTAGTTAATTGCTTTTCAATTCAATGATTTTTATGTTAGTGAAATTAGAGTTTTAGAATTTTATCGACTTTCAAAGTTGTTTTTTATATCATTTTTTCTAACGAAGCGCGACATCCTCATCATATATCATCGGCTCGTATATCGCTGACATTTGCGCTGGAGGCGCGTTTTGTGTGAGGTCCCATAACGAATATCTCTCTGCCTGTCTGTCTGTCTGTCTGTCTGCCTGTCTGTCTGTCTGTCTGTGTGTCGTTCCAGGAGCTGCCGCATTCGATGCAACATGTGTCACGAACATGTCAATTAGATGCCCAAACTTGGTGCAAACTGTGCTGGGGCTGGATTTGGATTTTTCTATTTGCTTTTTTTTTTTTTCATTCTAGTTAGATTTAAGAGCGACACACGTGAGACAACCAGGAAGTGTGGGTGAGTTAGGGAGGGGGGGGGGGAGAGAGAGAGAGAATGTCGGAAGCAGACGCACATCGAAAAACGTTGAAGTGTGAACAATTTGTTTGTAGGATATAATGATATAAGAGACGGGAACAGAACGGAACGGAACGGAACAAAGCATTCCGTTAATTAAGAGAGTCGAAAATTGTCTACTTACCAACAAACACTCCAGCATCCATAATTTACACCATTTAATTACACAGAGAGAAAAATTACATAAAAAAAAAGTCAAAAATAAAATATGATAAAAAGTATTTTTGATTTCTACATATAACTTTATTAAAATGTTTTTTTTTTAAGGTCATAAAATATTCCGTTGGTGTTTTTCCATTTTAAAACTTATTACAATTTGTGTTGCTTATCTAGTAAGTTTTTCTATTTATTTTCTTTATTCTGAGCATTATTTATTTTGAACTTGATTTGTTGATAATTTTTTTTTCAGTGCATATCTGCTCTTTTGTCACACACATGGGCCACCCAGTTTATTTTTTTTGTTGCATTGTTGTGATTTGCGGCTGACTTGCCTCATAATTATTTAAAATTAATGACAATATGAAACTGTGAATGTGTGTGTGTGTGTTTGTGTGTTTGTTGTTGCCCCTGCCGCCTCAACCACACATCCCCATGCCCCTCTGTAGAGTGGCGCCATTTAAGCGCCCGGTCGCAATAATTTATGAATTGTCAGCTAAATTTGACATTTCGATGTGTTGCATGGCAACGCAACGGGGCTGGGGCAGGGGGCAAATGCTGAAAATTGGATACGTAAAACGTGGTAGCATTCAATTTATGTGTGTGTGTGTGTGTACGTGTGCGTGTGTGTGTCCTGCTTGTAGGTATTTGTTTTATTCGGCTTGCGGCCTGTCGAAGTGTGAGAATTATGCAGCAAGCAAATGTTGCTGTTGTTGCTGTTGTTGTTGTTGTTATTGTTTTTGGGGGAATGTCATAAATTTCGTTACGCTCATTAGCGTTGCGACTGCATATAAATCCTTGTTCAACGGTTAGGGTAAAATCGAGTACCATTAGCTATGAGCTTAAAGTTGAGACACATAAAAAAGAAACACAAAAAAATGAAAAGTGATGTTACAATTTCGTTAAGTTTTGATGAATGGATAAAAAACTCAATTTAAGAAGAAAAAGTGAAAAAAGTATTTATATATTTTTTTGAGTTTTATACCAATGAATTAATGAATTTTGTTGTCTATATATTGTTGTTTAATTATTTGTACTTAAGGCTTCGACATGTTTTAAGTATTTCCTGTCTTAAATATTTCCTCAAAGAGCATTCAATAGTTTTGATATTTTCTTACCAACCAAATGAATTCTAATCTTATTTTGTGTCTTATTGTTGCAACTCAAAAATTCATCACTGCCTCTCCCCGCCCTTCTTTCTAGTTTGTGTGTGGCCAAACCAAAAAAGATATTTTTTCTCGCTCTCAAGTTTCCCGTGCGCAAAACATTGTGACGCTATAGAAAGATGAATAATGATTTTAATCATTAAAATGAAATTCGATATAGATACATTATATATCTGTGTATCTCTTGTTAGATGCCGCTTGTCACTTGTCGCATTTTCACATAAATAATAATCATAATATTTGGGTTATTTCTGCTGCAAGTTTTGCGTCTAATTTTACGCGATTAATCAACAAAATATTTGCTGTTCCCCCTCGACTATTTTTAGATCCAAGAAGCACCTTGCGTTGGAACAGGTGTATTTCATTTTTAGCTATTTCTTCATCAACTTTAAGAGTTTTCAATTCGAAAGGAACTGCATTCGTTTGTCAATTAATCAATTTGTCGTTTTTCGCATTTGTTTGTAATTAATTAAAAATAGATGTTACAGTCGAAACTATAATAATATTTTGTAATCGCCCCCAACTTGATCTATGGTAACCACGTGTCCTACATCACATTTAACACTGACTGCGACTCGCTTATTTTGAGTCTTCTTAGCTGGAAAAACTGCAGGAGGTGCCCCTGTGGCACAGTAGGGTGAAGTGGACTAGCGGTGGTGGCAGCAGCAGTCAGCGTGGCAGGTGCTGCATTTTTTGAAAGGTCATCAAAATAAGCAGAAGTTTTGTTATAGAAGTTTTTTGTTATAAAGTTATATATAAAAAAAAAATATGTAAAAATTACATTTCAATTAAATATGTTTTCATTACTTTTAGCTTGAAGTTAGTTTGGTTTTGGGTTTTAAAAAAAAATCATTTATGTATATTTATACTTTTTAAGATTTTTACACATCAAATATTAAATAGGATTTATTATTTCACTTATTATAATATAGATTTTTATACTCTATCGACTTAGGAATAAAATTTTAAATTTTTTTTTCCCTTAAAAACCAAACTAAATTCAAATACAATTTTTTTTCTCTCAATTTTATTCCTTTGATGTTTCTTAGTTTGATTAACTTTTTTTTTCTTGTTTTTAGACTGTTTTTTTTTGCACTTTTATTTTAGTCAGTGCCGGGCGAGGCGAGACCACACAAAAAGCAGCATTGACGTGTGAAACGAATTGTCAATTGGTTGCAATGCAACATCAAGGAATGTGGCAACATTACCAGTAGCAACAACAACAACAACAACTATAGCTGCCACGATTAAAGTGTGTACAAAATTAGATTGCGGCAAACGGCCAGAAAGTCAAAAAACCACCCAAGTGGAAGACAACAACAACAAAAAAGTGCCAATTCGTGAAATTTCACAAATGCCAATCGATGTGAATAATCAGCAGCGACAACAACAGCAACACGACTTTGATGTATCAAAAAGAAAGAGAGAGAGACAGAGAGAGAGAGAGAGTAGGTTAGAGTGAGAGGGCAAAAGAAGCTTGTTGAGTGACAAACAATTGTAAAGTGAAAGGCCGCAAGGAATTGCAAAATTTGGCATTGGCAACTGCCTCAACAAAATTTACAAAGTACAAAGAGTTCTTCTTCTTCTTCTTTATGATGTTGTTGCTGTTGTTGTAGTTGTTGTTGTTGCAGCAGCCGTTGTACAGATAAAAAATAAATGTTAGTACTTGAACAAAACTGCGAATTTAAATATATGGAAAGTCAAAAAATCCTTAAAAATAAATAAAAAATATTTTAAAGATTTTTTATGTATAGAAATAATAAGCTTATGATTTTCTTATGCATTTTTCGCTAAGTGTAGTTATAAGAAAAGATGTGCTTTCTTGTTGCATTTGCCTTTTATGTTTTTAATCACATTTTGTATGTGTGTGTGTGGCATTCTGTGTCTCGTGCGACTTTTAATTAAGTTTATTGCCAAGCAGCCCAAACTGTTACATCAAACCGCCCCGCCCCGCCCCTGTTACTGCTTCTTAGTCGTCTTCTTCTTCTTTTTTTGCCAAACTAATTTCTCTGATTCACACTCCTTCCATCAACTTTCTCCCCCGCACCTTTTTTTCGTTGCTGCTGTTCGCTCACTCCTGTTTTCTCTCTCTCGCCGTCTCTCCCTCTCTCAATTTATTTGAGTGCCTGCAATTGTTAACAAGCTACGGACAAGTTGCAACTTGTCTGCCCCCCTTCTCTACTCATTGCTCACTCACCTTACCACGTCTTTGCGCCTTGCACTACCATCTTGTTTTCCACCTCCTTTTAACTCTCTCACTCACACAGACACACACGTTCTCGTTAGCTCACTACTCTTCTGGGGTCTCAGATGCTTGCGCTGTAGTTAAAGCTTTCAACATTGTCTGCCATTTTTGCCAAGCAACGCCCTCAATCATTTGCCTGTTTAGCAAAAGCACACACACACACACACACACACTCTCACACACACACATATTTGCACTCACAGAATTTCCCCTTTTGTTGTGCCTGGAATATGCCCACTGGAATGTGCGCTCGCTCTCTCTCTCTCTCCTCTGTAGCATTCTCGCTCTCGCTCTCTACTTTTTGCATCTGAGCTTGAGCCGCCCAAAATGGCCGCCTTTGGCAACCAACGCCGATGAATAACTGAAGAAAAAAAACTCACTCAAAACTTGTCGCTCAACCAGCTTATGGTTTTTTTTTTTTTTGTCTTTCATTTCATATTCGCCGCGCAACTGGCGGCCACAACGCAAGTGACAAAAAAGCACTCGCACGCTCGGCTAGCTCTGGCATCATTTTTCTATATTTTCGCACCTGATTAACATTAAGTTTTATTCGAATTTCGAGCGTTTCAACATTTATTTTTATTAATAATTTTTTTAAATGCCTCGCCGCACATAATTCACAGACCATAAACCCAAAAAAAAACAAAAATGTTGCGGCAAAAATGTCTTACCTGTTGCCATTAAAATCAACTTGACAGCTCATCGAAGCGTGCGTGTGAAAATCTAGATACGAAATTCATGTTAAAAGCTATATAAATCTGTCATGACATCAAAAGAATATTCATAAATGAAAAATGTTTGAATTAGGTTAGAAATAGGTAATAATTATGTGCTGGAAAATTTTCTATTCGATAGAAAGAAACTTTTGTTAGTAAGAAAAAATATTGTGAAATTCGCAATAATCAACTCAAACTTTAATAATTATAGATTAAACTGCATTTTGTATAAATTAAATTATTGCTACACATAATAATAATAATAATCATAATAAATGTTGAGCAGCTGCACCAAAAATTTGCATAAACTCAAAAATGATTTAAACATCGTTGACGTCTTATTACAAACCGAATGCCAAAAAATATATATGTATGTATATAAATCTGTATATATAAATGAATAAAATAAGCAAGGCTATTTAAGCTGCCTGTTGCAACAACAGCTGCCTGTTGTATCCACAAGATATATTTCAACTCCCTCTCTGTGTAATTAGTAGCTGTTCTCGGCAAAAATCTCCCACCACCTCCCTTGCCGTTTGCTGCAGCTCGTTTTTGTCGTCTGGCAGTTTTTGTGTGTGTGTGTCTGTTGTGGCAAGAGATGCGAGATATGTGTGTGTGTGTGTGTGGCAAAAGATGAGCTACAAATTTCTCAAGTGTCAACACCAAAAATGTGTAGCAATAGAGTTGCCAGGCTGTCTGTCTGTCTGTGTGTGTGTTTTCTGCTAATGAAATAATCATTTTTCATTGCATTTTAGTTAATGCAGTTGTCATTTATTAATGGTCATTAGCTCAAGTCTAAAACTTTTGTCATCAGATAAAAAGATACAAAATACATTTTTTTTGACTATTTATCAATCAACAGTTAGCCCACATCCCTTTGCATCTTTGCACATTTGACAGTTGTGTCGAAAAGTTAATGAACCGAAAAAAATGAATTTACTTTAGGTGGAGTTCATTGAACTCGTTTGGCGGCATCCGTGCACAAAATTGCAAACTAATCATTGCACTACAAATTATATTTTATTTATTTGATATATATGCACTTGCACTTCTCCACCTTCTTTCGAAGGAGCACACACACACACACACACACACACACACACACACACACACACATATATCCTTGGGGCAACTTAAATTGCAGCGATAAGCTTTAAACTGCGCGCACTTCCGGCATGCCAACAACAACAACACCTTTTACTCGCTCTCTGGCATAAAAGCACTTGATTTCCAGTCAACAGGGGCGTAGTTTTCCATAAAAAAGTAAGAAATTGTTATGGAATTGATTAAAAAAAAGATGAAAATATTTTTGATATCATATTTTTTGGTCTTAAAGTCGATTTTGAATATTATTGAGGGATAAACATGATTTAAGAATTAACTTTAAATATTAACTAAAACTGTTTCAAGGTTTTTTAACTTTTAAGTCAGAAAATTCATTATAAATGAGCCGCAAAATTATTTTCTTTTAAGTAAAATAAAATCTTTCGAATGGAAAAATCTTTAAAAAGTGTGAGAATTTTAAAAAATTCAACTACACAAAAAAAGTAACTTAAAATAAATGAACAAAAGGGATCTTTAGTTCTACGCCACTGCGCAAAGAACCTTTATACATACACACACACACACACACACATTCACAAGCAAAGTATGGCCGGCGTGGAAAGTGTTTGGCAAGGATATGCTTAAACATGCAAATTTTCAATATGCAGACAAAAACCAGAACGCAAGCAAACACACACACAACACACACACGATAAAGATGGAGATATATGTATGTGTAAGTAAGAGGGAGATGGAATATGTGCATACTGTAACATGCATGCCTGCACAGCAGCAAAAGAAGAAAATTCTCAACTGGCCGCCGTAACGTAAAATGCATTTGGCTACAAAAATAAAAAGCAAGGGTTTGACTTCTCGACTCTTTCCTCTACTAGTCAAACCCACAACTCGCTCTTTCTCTCTCTCTGTCTGCCCCTTGGTGCTTGCTACTTTGTCTGGTTGTTGTTGGCGTATTCGATGAAATTGCCGGATTGTGTTGAAGTGTGATGTAGGCATCGCTTGTTGTTTGTGCCCTGGACAGGACACGATGAGGACGACGACGACGACGACGATGAAGCTTCGCGACGAGAACGAGGCCTTTGGCATAATATTCGAATCACATGCCGTATCAAACGTGCCACAGTTACCCAAACCACTCCCCCTCTGTCCTAGAAGTTGCTGTGAAATTAATTTAATAGCAATTTTCTAGGCGCTTGTTAAAACTATTTGATTTGTGCATGTTCAGTTTGTGTATATATAAACAATAATAATAACAACTATAATTAACTTAGAGTCGGCTATTCTGATGTAACAATTTGAAATATTTGTATACATTTTTAGAGAAGGTAGAATAAGAAAATATTAGAAAAAAAATATTAGAAAAGTTTAGATTAAGATTAATATTTCTAGAAATTTCAAAGTTAGTTTTTTTTTAATTTTTATAAGTAGGCTCCTACTTTTTTCTATCTCTCAAAAATGCTCAGATATTAAGCAATTTTTTTTTTAGGAAATTAACTTAAATTAGATGTAAGATTAGTTCTCCATAAATTACAATAATGTTAAGAACTTTTTTTCTTCTTTTAAATACACTTTAATTTCCCAACATTCAACCATCTCTAATTCAACTTATCCACACGCTAAATATTATGTTCTTATGCCATATCAAAAGCCTGAGCCATAAACATGAAAATTGCCAAATCATGGTAACATTACAAACAGAAAAAATGAACCAAAGAAGGGGGGAGGGAAGAGGTATAAATATCCGTAGAGTGAAGTGCAGTCACTTGTTAAATGTAGATGTATCTTTGGTTGGTGTTGTTGTTGTTTGACAAGCTGACCCTTGTTGGTTTTTCAAATTGAATAAACAACATTTTCATGTGGCATAATTAGCTCATGTTTGTGGCTAATGTGAATGCCACGCCCCCAAAAATAATAACCAAAAATAATTAAATATTTGATGAGGAAAGTTAGAAAAGAATTTGCTTTTCTTATTGGATTATTTAAATTATTTATTCATTTTTCACTTTCAACGAATCTTTCCTTGATAAATAAAATATACAAAATAATAAATTCCAACAGGATTTAAGAAATTTTTTAATTTATTGCTCATTCAAAAAACAAAAATCCTTGGCATTCCATACAATTTATTGGGATGTTCCCTTCATCTAAACACAGTGAAAAAAAAATATATATGTATATAATAATTTAGATAAAAGTGTGCATAATTTTGATAAGGATATAAATATACTGTTAGCCTGACCAAAAAGAAAATTTATATGCTCGCACCTAACTGCAAATTGTGTGTAATGAGCTGAGCGGCATTTACCTTTGCCTTCCACCTTTGGTCTTACCTTATTTTTTTTTATCATAGTTGTTGTTGTTGTTGTTGTTGTTGCTTGCTCAGCTAATTTAGTGGCACCTTGTCTAAGGCCCCGAAGAAAACATAAATTTGTTAGCGCCTGGCCGGGTTTTTCAAATGTTTTTTTTTGTATTTTTTTTTTTGCTTATTTTGAGGGTGTTTTGTTTTGTGTTTTTGCTGGCTACCCCCAGTTTCCCGGCATCGACGAGCAGACAACCAAAATTAGTCGAAAAAAGGTTGCCTGTTGGCTTAGAGCATTTACAGATCGGTCTCCAATGATAAGGCGAATTCCTTGTTTCCTCTACTCTCTAGATATTTATGTTTGAAATTAGGCAAATTTTTTATTGGCGAGATAATTTGTGTACGACTTTGTCGCAGTGAGTGAGAGAAAATTGCGGCTAATCTACATTTATCTCAAATGCAGGGTGTGTGAGATTTAAATAGTGCGATGAATATGTTTTGATATGAGAATTTGTGTCAGGCGGGCAACGACAGATCGAATTATTGAAAAGTAATCAAAACCAAAACATTTAAATATTGCTGCGACAAGCCAACAATTAAAAAAGACTTTTAATTTTCAAATCAAACCATAAATTAAAAAGGTTAAATGCCCCAATCCATACCTACTAAATACTACTAAATACTTAATAGAAATGTGACACTTTCTCACACAATTTTTCCCATTCGCGTTGTGTGTGTTTTTAATTAAGTAATTTTTGGGAAATCAGTTTGAAGTTGGGTTGGCCCTGTGCCTGCTGCTTGTTATTCAAAAATATGATATTATAATTACAAGCTGCGAGTCTATAATTATTAGTTAGTTAGTTAGTTAGTTAGGTAAACCTAAACACTGAGGCCCCCGTCGCGTTATGTAAGACAAGAAATATATATTATTAAATACCCTTCAAAAAGTCAAACTCGATGTTCGGTTTTTTTTTTTGCCTGTGGGCATAAAAATTAAGTTATTAAATATATACTACCAAGCAATATGTATTTATAACATATGGGCATTTTTCCCTTGTCTTTGGGGATTTTTAATTACAGTTGATTGACAGCAAACGAGTTTTGAATAACAAAGGCGCAAAATGTGTAATTGTAACAAATTGGAAACATTTGCAAATACATCGAGAATCGGAGATTGTATAATAAATAATAATATGATATATGTTTTTGAACTAAAAAGCATAAATAAATGGTTTTTAAAATTTAGATCATTATGTGAAACGAGATTAAGTTGCAACAGGAGATAAAAGTAACAGAAAGCTGGTTTATTAAAAAAAAAAAAAAAAAAAAAATTAGAGCCTTCATTGCTTTGAGTTTCATTAATCAATTATAATACTTGCCGAATATTTTTTCTCATAATTTCAATTTATCACTTTCCCTACATTTCCGCTGCATTTGCGATTTCTTATATTTGTTCGTATCTATAACTTGCAACTAATTAAAAACTGCATTAAAACAAACTAAACAACAAGCAACAATCAACAATTAATAATGAGTGTCCATGTTGAAGACATATATCATTAGAAATTGATGACGCATGTCGCGTGTGCAACTGCAACTGCAACAACAACAACAACACTTTGCGATGGCAACCCTTTCACAGCAAACTAAACATGAACTTTGTTTTTTCGTTTGTAATTAATTAGACTTTCATAAAGAGCACAAAATTCTATAAATTATATTTTTTTTTTATTTTCATTTTGGCTTCACATAAATGTCGCTGCCGCTGCTGCTGCTGTTGCTGTTGATGCCACGCGCGACTGCGCATCACGTGCAACTGCATTTCCATCATCATCATCATCATCATCATCATGATGATGATCAGCGGGATCATTAATTAATTGCCTAGATAATGAACTCCAAACAACATTTTTTGCATTTGTGTTATAAATTGTTTATTATTATTTTTGCACATAATTTAAATAGTTTTTTGCTTTTGTTTCGTTTTTTTGTTGCGCTTTTTGATTTTCAATTGAGTTTTTTTTGATTCGAAGAGGAAAGTGTACAGAAAGAAGCATTTGGAAAATTTACAATATTTTATTTGCATTTAGGAACAATTAAATTAAATTTAAAAAAAACACAAGCGAATTTTTGTATATGTTTTGTTTTTTTTTTGCACTAAGTCTAAGCCTAATTAAATTAACTAATACTGTTACACGGCTAATGCTATTAACTACTTTAAGTACATATAAATATACACATACATATATACTCTATATAATCAGGCTTATGCACAGCGCAGCCTCAAACTTGATTACAATTAAATACGAAATTCAATGAAATTTCTGCTTATTTTTTAATTTTTGATTTTCTCATCATAATTATTTTTATATATAACAGCATTTCAATTAAAAAACCAATTTTCAAATTGTTGGCAGTGGAATGTTGCACAAATAAAAACCAAAGACTTAATACTCGAATCATAATTTTGTGTATATGTATTTAAAATATTTTTATTAAAATTAATTTTTTTTTTAATATAATTTTTTTTTTTTAAATTATTTTTTATTTTTTGTCGTAATATTTGTAATCACATTTGGGGCGTTTGCTGCGCATTAACAAGCTACTAAATTGAGTGTTTTACAACATGTTGCTGCAACATGTTTAGCTACACAGCTTTTTGGGGATATTTGTTTAAATGGGATAAAGGGAACTGTGGTTATTTACAAACATTTTGTTCAATCATTGCACATACATTTCATATCAGTATTTTTATTTAATAAAATATTTAGTTGATATTGTTGCACTGCCTGCATCGTGGCAGGCGTGGCAGCAACATTCTTAGGGACTCTCCGCACGCGCCGATGTTGCCGGCGATTGTGGATGCTGTTGCGGCACTTGATAGGGACTAAAACGTTGGGGATAGTGTCCCAGTTGGGTTTTGATGCGCAAATCGGGCGATGCTGAGCCGCACGACGATGTGGGCGTGGCAGGTGCTGGCGGTGCTGTTGTTGCACCTGACGTGTGCTGCTGCTGCTGCTGCTGCTGCGTTTGGGGTGGCGGTGTACGGCTGGCGCCCGCTGCTGCTGCTGCAGCGGCAGCAAAGGCAGCCTGCTGATTGGCGCTGGCCAAGAAGCCGGCTGTCAGTTGGGGCCATTGTTGCTGCCACATTCCCAGCTGAAAGGCGCCCAACGCCGAGGGCGGTGCCGGCGGTGCGGCACGCTGATACAAATGCGGCAGCAACATTTCCGTATACGGCGAACGTCCAAACATTTGCAAATGCTGTCGCGCCTTCTCCAGCAGCGCCAACGACGCGGCATCGGCCTCTTGCGGCGTCAGTTGCCCCATCAAAGGATCCGGAAAGAAACGCAACGGCGCCGAACGCATATGCTGATCGAAAAAGAACGAATCCATGGGATCTCTATGGGGGAAAAAAAGAGAAAGAAATGAGAGCGGAGAGGTTTAAGTAAAGTGGAAATATTAAATTTGAAGAAAAGAAAAAAAATTCTCTTTCCAATTCGCAACTTAGAATTGCATATTTTTTCAAGTGTAACTTGTTGCTTGCCACACGGAGGCAGCGCAAAAGAGCAATAACATAATTACGTTGAAAGTAACTGCCAATTGCCGACACTAAACAACGCCAAGCAACAACAAGCAAGCAAGCAACAACAACAACAACAGCAACATTCACTCATTATTTTCGTGTTTTCATTTCATGTACGAATCGGCTTCAAAGTTAAAAGCGCCGATCTGTAATTTACGCCACTTAAGACGCCGCCGTGCCGGCTAAAAAACATTGAATTGTTGTTGTTGTTGTTGTTGTCCATGTTGCCCATGTTGCTGCTGGGCGCTGCCTGCGTTTGCTGTCTTAATAGTACACATAGCTGGCCGCCTTGCAACACTTTTTTTTTCGAAGTCGCTGTCCGAAAAAAAAAAACCCACAAAAAACAACATATTTATATAAAAAAGGGCAGATCTTAGGGCCTGTTCCTAAGAACCTTTTAAGACAGGGAAAGCAAGATCGAGAGAGAGAGCGAAGAGAGACTTGAAAAAGTTGCTGCTGTTTAAGAGAATCCTGTGCAACTTGTGTGTGTATTTGCGCATGCAACATGTTGCCAATTGAGTAGTTTGATGAAAATATTTTTTATTTTTATTTTCTTAGTTGAGCAACAGAAAATCGTCTAATAAATGTTTAAAGATTAATTAAAAATGTTTATATAATTTATAAATAATTTCTTAATGCGGCTTTTGTCAAATAATTTTATTCATTTTTTTTTTTTTAATTTTTCCTCATAATTTTTTGTCACGATTTTTCACTCAAAGCAGAAGAAATCCATTTCCTTTTAAACCTATTTTATATAGATCCATTAACTCATCTTTTATTGCTACATTTTGCAACTTAAGCAAAGAATTTTCTCAAAACATCACGCACAATCTGAAGTTTTTTTTTTAGTTCTTTTGCCGCCGCTGCTATCCCGCTGCTCTACTTTTAAACAGACACTAATTGATAAACTGATTCATTTCGCCACAGTTTCACACATTTTTGCTTATCACAGCAAATAACTTTGACCTCAGATTTGGCTACTGTAAGGTTGGGAATACTTATAAACAAAATGCCGACACTTCTAGGTTCCTTGGTCTATCGTAAATAAGGTCATAAATCAGCAAAGAAGCCTCATAAAATGGGGGTCAAAGCGACAACTACAACAACTATTTTAGTTTAGTTCGGGGCACTTAAGAACTTAAGTTATAAAAAGCAAAAAGTAAACAAAAAAAAAAAAAACTCACCTATCAAAATCAGTCAGACGCGACGAATCGCGAAAACCCTTGGCGAACGGATTCGAATCGATTTTCAATTTGGTAATCAATTGATTCTGATAGGCCGTCACGGCCGTGAACACCGTCTCCGGGAAAACGAACGTTTTATGATCCATATCCTGGAGTTCCTTGGGATTGCCGGGTATGCTCTGGCCATGGCTCAAACGCACCAAATGTATCCTCGGCTGATATCGATGCATTGAATTCAACACGACCTGAAAAAAACAAAACAAAAAAAAACAAACACAAATATTTTGTTAGAAAAAACAACAATAAAAAAATCAAATACCAAAAAAGTAGTAGTCGGCATTTGTTTTGACGCTGCTCACAGCATCCTTTATGATGGCGATAAAAACGGTAGCATGCCTCGTAAACAGAGAGTCTTATATGTATGTACATATATGGCGACTATATATATATATATATATATTGTACATAGTGGAAGTTTTAACGTTTCTGTTGCGCCTTTTGCCACCAAATTGCCAACAATTTTCATTCATTTTTTGGAATTTGCATATGCCGCCGCGGCTGTATGACAGGTTATTTTCTCTATATCTCTTCCGCTTACTCTGTCTCTCTCTCTGTCTCCCATAAAAACAATGGCAGCCTGCAGTTGATGCTTTTGTTTTTATTTGTTGTTCTCTCCTTCTTTTTTCCTCTCTTCCTGCCTTGACTAAATTATTCATAAATGTTTTGTGGCCCGGCAAAGGATGCTTAAAACAAGACGGTGAGGCGAGGCGTCTGCTTGATAATAACTACGAATCTCTCGCGTGAATTTTCACGGCTCACGAAAAATTGCGAGACGGCAACGGTTGCTTCGTGCAACATTCAGCCAGACATTGTGGCAGAATTTTTATAACCCGAAATCCGCATTAAAAGTTGATAGGGAAAAAGTATTGTTTTGGGGTTTAAAACTGAAGCAATTTTTCAAATGTTATAGCTTAAAAATCATAGTAAGAAATCGATTCGGTTTTCATTCGTTTCGATGACTTGACCCTTTTGACCCTGGCTCACCTGTCCACTCTTATCCATTTCGTTGTTGGTCAGCTTCACCTTCTCGAAGGAGACGACTTGTTTGCGCAACGCCTCCGGGCTAATGGGGCTATCGGGATGGGCGTAAATGCGTGCGGGGGGTGGCGGATCCGCTTTGCCGGCAACCAGCCATGAGCTGCGATGGTATGCATAGCGATAGCGACGCGAATCTAACGGCACAATGTCCAGCAGCACAGCATAACGATCCGGCGGTTGGATTTGTCTCAATGGACCCGAGAAACTAACGCGCACCGTCGGGAACATGCGCCTGAAAGTAGACACCAAAAATGTGTTAGTACAAAAATAACATCCCCAAATAACAAAGCGAGAAAAAGCTAGAAAAAAATCGTGTTCTATGTTTATATATATTTTATTGCCAGCCATTGTGTTTTTGAGTCTAAGGCCGAGGGTTGTATGTAAATATAAAACGCATATTTAATTTTATGACTTTTAGCACGTTTTTGACACATTTCCGCGACGAAATAACGCCACAGCAACACCAGCCCCCCCCCCCGACTGTCACCTAACAAACCACAAAAAACAACAACTCAACATACAATTTTGTTGTTGTGTAGAGTTCTTGCAACAAGCTCTCGCAAGTGTAAATGACGCTAATGACCTAGCCCAGTTCTTGTGTCATTTGTCTTTCTACCTGAAAATTAAGCTTATGTTTGTGTGTATAAGTGTGTGTGTGTGTGTGTTGCTTTTAGTTTTATCATAATAATCCACTAATTAACAGTATACTATATGCATAGTTGTTAGTTGATGAGTGTGCTGATTACCAAGAAGGCATGAATTCATCAGTTACCCAAAAACTAAAACTTGGATATTCTTTGAAGGTTTGTTCTTAGTAAATCGGCATGCTTCTTAGATATACATACTATATATTCTATATAAAAAAATTATCAAATGAAAAAAAATGGTTTAGGGTGTTGCTTTAGTATTTTAATAATTATATACTTTTAAGTTTAGTAAAAGAAAATCTTTGCCAACATTTTTTCTTTCCAATGAAATGCAATAAATCACAATCTGACCCCCCCCGTCCCGCCCCCTTATGTTTGTGTAATTGAAAATAATATCAGACATTATTGTCAACCCATAAATCCCATACTACACATTACTACTTGTAAGCATGTAACCCCAACACAACAACATTGACATGATACATGATTTAGTCTAGTACATTATTTTATTATTATTTTCCATTTGGACTGCGCCCACAACAAAAACACGAGATATGGGCGTGTTCGTGTTCGGTTGCACTTGGCAGCCAGAGTTGCAACTACAACAATTGTATTCTGATCATTGCATCAACTCAAGCCTGACTTGCGCAGCTTGTGGCAACTCTAGCCACTCAATCTATTGCCCCGAAAAATGTGTATTTTCCATATTAAACAACATCAGATGTAAAGAGTTGTTAAAGAAAAGTTCGTAACACAACTTTGATAGCTTGCTAATGTGTCCATAAATGTGTGAAAATGCCAAAAACGTGCCACGCCCAGCTCGAAAGAAACACACCAAATTCCCCTCCCCGCTCGCCTTACTTACCCCCTGTTTTACTGCTGCTGGCGAAAATGTCGTAAATCATATTGCCAAACATTTACATATACATTTTTATGAGCCAAACTCAGCGGCAAAACTGCCAGCGGTGTAAACAAAAAAAAAAAAAAGACTCTAAGCCAACCCTACCCCTACCCCCCTCTCTTTACTGCTTTACGCCCACATAACGCTGCGTGAAGTGTGGGCGTGGCACATAGTATAGTTCTTGAATATTATTTTTAGCTATGCTAGTCCAAGTGTGGATTTTATGTATTTGTTTATGGGAAAATTAGGGAAATGGCTTTCACTCATTTCACTTGGTGTGCCAAAGGTTACAAACATCAAGTTTACACACCATTTGCGCCAACGCCAACGAGGGTTGCTTCTACACTTTCAATTAAGCTCTTGCTCTTGCTTTTCCTCACTGACCACAACTTGTGCTCTTTCTCTTTCTCTCACTCTTCGGTTTTTGCTTTGGGCGCTACACGAATTCATTATCAACACCTTAGTTCCAGCAAATTAAGCTGACGACGCAGTTAATAAATGCAACTAAATGCTAATTCTCTCAGCCAACCCCCAAGTTCTCAGTTGAAGTCAAAACTCTGAACTAAATGAAAAACTGAGCCTGATCTTTATCTTTAGCCGGCTTGTAAAAATATATGAAGCGCAGCCCATTTATATCACTCTTTCTGTATCTCCCTTTCCAACTTGTAAGTCTCTGGGCTATCTCTTTCATTGTTTATTATTTAATTAATTCATGTAAATGGCCAGCAGCATACACTGCGCATAAAAGGTGTTAAGTTTAAGTGAAAATATAAAATATATTTAATAAATTATAATCGATTTATTTTTGGGTTGTATTTTAAGCTAAAAATTCTACGAAAAAATTCGAAATATTTCAAATCTTAAGTATGGAAAAAGTGTATTAATATTTGATTTGATTTTAATTTGACAAATTAACTATTAAAATGCAAGTATCAACAATATTTTCATCCTTAAATATTTTTATTAATATTTTTCCTTACTTTTTATTGTCTTTTATTTTGATTGTATTATTATTTTCTAATTTTTTATTCCCTAACTTAATTTTTTTTAGTGCATTTTGCTTATTTTTTGGCTCTGCCTACTTTAACTGCCTGTCTTTTTTTTTTTTAATAGCCACTGATCCTGCAACATTTGTTCTTCTTCTACCCGGGCATATTAACTTGTTTCATTGTTGTCCTTGCCCCAAAAAAAATGATAAAGGTTTTTTTTTCGTTCTTTCACTTTACATTTCATAGTTCAGCTGCTGTTACACAATAAAATATTAATGAAGTTGTAACACAAATTTGTTTAAAATAAATAAATTTCAGTTGCAGTTGCAGTTGCAGTTTGCCTCTTGTTGCAAGAGGTGTGTTTTTTTGTTGTTGTACGTAGCATGAAAATTGCAATTGTTACGCGCCTTTTGCTAAGGCTACTTCTGTTTCTCTACCTCTATCGCACCCCGTAAAACGGTGCGGAACCGAAATCAAAAGATTAAAACAACATTGCCTAATATGCGTGAAGTAGAAGAAGAGTTTGTGTTGTTGTTGTTGTCACTAAAATATTGACAAATATTTTGCCCACTTTTTTTCTCGCTCTTCTAATTGCCTCCTGCTGTCTGTTTGACTTTAAGAACAATTAGGCCGCCTGCAAGTTTCAGTCTTCTGTCTCATTGCAACCACATTTGCCAAACTGGCTGCTGGTTTTTGTTAGTTTTAACCACGCTGACAGCGTGACAAAATCGTCACAAAAACCACGTGACATTCTATCTCAATGACCGCAACAACAGTTTTCGAAAACCAACAAATGTGCAACAGGTAAAAATTCGGTTGGTTTCAAACATTTTCATTTCCTTTTGCTTTTCTCTCTTTGACTTTCAATCATAAATCATTTTGTGCAGAGTTTTTGCTGCCTATAGGGGTTTTTTTTCTAAACTTTTCTTTTAGTTTTTTTTTTGGTTTCTTATGATGTGTTTCGTTCCAATTATTTTTATAAAATTATAATAAGTATTTAAAAATATTCTCAAGGTTCCAAAAATATTTTTATATACATTTTTTATTCCCAGCTAGTATAATAACTTAATAAACATCAACAATTTTCATTCATTAAAATTCTTAACAAAATTGCTGCTGTTCATATCTGAGTGCTCCACAAAAGGCCATTAACGAATATACCCTATAAATATACGTTTAAGCAATTTAAAAAATATCACTCAAAAACATACAGAAAACCAGCAATTTTCGTAGCTTTCGTTGTTGTTGTTGTTGGCACTAGCCAAACGATGTGCTGACATTGATCCATATCAGGCCAGGAATATATATATATGTATATATAAAAAAAAGGGGTAATACTACCTTAACATTTGGCCCAACCCGCAGAAAGCACCAGTAGCGGTATATCACTCTTTGGCTCTAATTACAGGGCCAAGACTCGGCGACAATGGCCAAAAAAAATAAATACAACAAATGGCATTTGGTAAAAGGCAAAGGACATGCAAATGTGTTGTTAGCGCGACAATCGGCGGCTATTACAATGCAATTTATACATTTGAAACTGGCCGAAAGGAGTAAATTTGTTAATGTGTCGCAAATGCGAACAGCTAAAGGGAGGGTGGGGAGGTTGAGAGAGTGTTAGAGCCATACACTAAACAAAATAAAGGGGTTAACAATGGAAGCCAAAAGCCAAACAAACAAAAGTTGCCAAGCAAAATTAACAATCAAAAAAAAAAACATGTAGAAGAAAGCGAACCAAGTTCCAAGCTACAAAATGTTACAAACTTAGTTACTATTCTATATGTTTTTATGTTGAGCTAAAGCTAGTCGACTTGACTAATGCGCATTTCGCATGTCATCGACTAAAAAACTTGAAGAATCAGCCACAACAACAACAGAAACAATAACAATAACAGCAAAAGTCAGTCGGGTGAAATTTATGTTTAATGCATGGTTCAGTCTTTGTATGCCCTGTACTTCTCGAACAGCTGTAAAGGGTATGCTAATTTGATGAGGAAATTAAAGGACAATAAAAAAATTATTATAGAATTCTTTGTCTTATGAAAAATATAAGAAGATTAAAGGAATAAGTTTGAAATAATGTTGAGAAATGATTATTTGAGTTAGAAAATATATTTTAAAAATGCTTCTTGTGTTTTGAGATTTTTGCAATAATTAATAATTAATTAAAAACTAACAATTTAATATTATATTTCAGCACAAGGAAGTTGTACCAGTAAAGGAACTTTCGATAAATTATTTGGTAAGTCTTCAATATTTTTTAATTCAAAATTCAACTTTATAAAATATAATTATTAATAATCAGAAGTTCATTAATATAAAATGTTAGTTTCCCTAAACCAACAAACTTAAACATAATCTATGTTTCTTGTTCACATCGCATGCAGGGTATACTATAGTCTGTCAACTGCAAACATTCACATTTCACCCAAAAAGCGACATTCGCACGAAAATCGTCAAGCAATAATTTTTTGAAGTCGACTTTGTTGAGTTGCGAATGAAAAGTCGTTTAAGCATTCCACGGCAGTTTGTCGGTGTGTGTCTGTGTGTGTGTGTGAGAGAGTGTATGGCGTGTGTGTGTGTGTGTGAGTTTTGGCTACAAAACAGCTGACATGAAACAGCCGCCAGTTTGGCTGGCCTCTGCTTTGGTTTTTTTGGCTTCTCTTCTTTCGAGTTGTTTTCTTTTTATTTTTGGGCCTGCCTCTTGCTAATCGAAAATCGACAAAATCGACGGCATATTATTTCGATGCCTTGTCAATCAATTCGGGAGGCATAGCATGAGCCGACAGAGGGGTGAAGAGGGGGGGTTGCAGCATGGTCGTAATGAGAAACTCCACAAAGCAAAAAGTTGCTGATATTTTGCAGTTAAATAAACCTTTTTTTTTAGGGTGTGCCGCCAATGTCGTGAATGTGAATATAAAAATGTGAATGTAAATGTGAATAGTTGTACTTAAATCTCTACCCCAATCCCCCCCCCCCCCCCTCTCAATTGCATTTACGCCCCTCATTGCCACAGAGTGAAAGGCGTATTCAAGTTTTATTGTGTTTGGAGTTTTTCAGGATGATTCCCTTTAGCGACGGCATTTTTATTATTATTTTTGAGTGTCTGATTAGCTGGCGATTGAACGATTGAGCGATTGATTGGTTGATGGGTTGGCAAATCCTTAGGCATGCCACACGGCGACATCTGCCCCCAAAGTTAGGCTAATTGAATGTATTTAAATGAAACGGTTTAAGGAGAGTTTTGTGTTCAGATTCGTTAGTGGGAGTTTATATACAAAAATTTTCACAAAGTTTTTTTCTATGTTTCTGAATGGTTATTTATAATCAATCCCATTCATAATCCACCCATTATTTCATTCATTTATTGTTTGACAGGGGCTTTAGATTTTTTTTAGTTTTGCTCACCTGCCCGTTTTGGTGATGATCATTTCGGTGCCGAGCTCGTGAAACTTATCCCACAGCTCTTTAGTCTCCAGATGGCATTGCACGGGCATGAGATCATCGCAATTGCAAGTGCCAAGTATTTTGGGCGTTGGCTGCTGTAGAGAAAAGACATAGAGAGAGAGCGAGAAAAAGAGAGAGATAAAGATAGATTTGTTGTGAATAAAATAAGTTGCATATACGAGGGTTGCCTTTAAACATTGGAAGAACTTACATAAATTATAAGAATTATTTCTGTTAACTAAAAAATAAATAAAAAATCAAATTAAACTTCATGGAAGTCAAATTCAGTGAAAGATTATGTTTTTTAAAGGTTCCAATGTGGTTAATAAATTATTTTGAAATTTGCAAAAATAATCATTTAATTTTATTGAATGAAAACTTATTGAATTTCATTTTAAAGTTACTTTTTCCATTATTTTTTTGCTTTTTAAACAAAAATCAATCAATTCCATTTGTCCAACTTTAACTTAGGCAATTTTAGTATTCTTCAAAAACTCTAAAAAAATATTTTAAAGTAATGAAAAATTCCACTTTTTGTTTAAGGGCAACCCTCGCATATGTTGTTAACTTGGCTTTTATTACTGTTGCGTTGCGTTGTTGAATTGGTTTTGGTGCTAACTTTGTTGGGCTTTTTTACCTGCGCAGGCTCCTCGGGAGACAGGCGCTCGTCTTCGGTTTGTGGGCTATTGGCGGCACGTGGGGGCGGGGCAGCGGGCGGTGGCGGTGAGGGTGTGCTGCCAGCGCCAGTTGCAGCCGATGTTGCACTACTGCTGCAGTTGCTATTCGTGCCACGCCCACTCCCACTCCTCGATTTGTGATGATTGTTGTTGTTGTGATTATGTTGTTGTTGTCGCTGCTTGTTTGGCATTGCATGTTGCTGATGTGTATGTTGCTGCTGCTGCTGATGCTGTCGATGTTGCTGCTGTTGTTGTTGTTGTTGCTGTTGTTGCAGTTGTTGATGTTGCTGTGCAACACGCAATGCCTGACGCGCTTGTTGCGATGCTGCTGCGGCTGCCGCAACTGCCGCCGCCGCTGCTGCTGCCGATGTTGCCGTTGGCGTTTCGCTGTCGCTGCAGTCAACCACATCAACGTCAACATCATCGTCCGCATCCTGCGTCGAATATTGCTCAACTGACAACGGACCTGGCGAAACGTAGGCGAAACAGAACAGAAACGGCGAAGAGAGGGAGGAAGGAAAAGAGAGAGACAATGAGTGAAATTTGCGTTTTACAAAAAGAGTTGTCAAATTGCAAAAAGCGGAGGCTGGCAGCCAACAGTGTTGCCAACTTAAGATAATTCTCTTCAAATAATTCTAGCTGGATTTTTTTGACATGGTCAAACCAGCGGATTTATTCGAATATTTATAATACTTAAAAGAAAAAGTTAATAAGATTTATACTTCAATAAATCTTAGACGTTGCTTTTAGAGTAAAAAAGTTCAAACTAAAAGGATTAATTTCTTCCACTTAATACAAATAACGAGAATAAATTTTCTCATAGTGTTCCTATTATAATGAAAACTGCCTAAGATTGCAATTTGAATTTTATTATTAACTTATTTTTAACTACAGTTTTGAAACTTTCTTAATAGAAAAATACGCAAACCGTTTACTAATCTAGTTAAAAAAGCGTTAAAAATCGAACTTTCTCAAGAGGAACAAGAAAAATTTCGTTATAGAGTTGATTCGATTTTTTTTGGTTCGAAACTCAGTTCCAAGCTCTAGAATTAGTTCGTTCGTTGTACCGATGATCGCAAGAGCAAAGTTTTACTGTACTTAGATAAAATGAAAATTGGTTGATATGAATATATATTTTAAAAATACTCAAAGAATCTCAAATATATTTTTATTAAATTTTTTTTAATATTTTATTATTTTAAAAAGGTTTCATAGCTTTTTAATAAGCTAAAATTTAAGAATCCTTCCTAGCAAAAAGCTTCTATCTCTTCACTTCTGCCAGCGCTGTGTAAATCAGCAACATTAGCGACAGCAATAGCGGCAACATGTTGCATGCGGCATTTGATGACGCACATGGGATGCATTATAAATAGATACAAATATGCAGATACGAATACGAAATTCAATTAATTTCCTGCGCCCAAAAATCCAATTTCGTATGTTAATTTGTTGTTGCTGTTGCTTCTGTGTGTTGTTGTATTTTTCGCATTGTTTTTATCAAATAATGAATTGCAATTGGCAAATGCAAAAACGGCAAAAACAGCAGCCAATTATGGCATCTAAATAGTTTTGCAAATCGATTTACACACACATACATACATACATACATATATGTATATTGATAGGTGTGTGTGTGTGTTTGTGTGTGTTTTTGTGCTTGTCATGACAAACAGCCACGCCCACACCCATTTGGCACCAACGCCCATTTTTCTACTGCTTTTTATCTGTTTGGAAATTGGCTTTGATTATTTTATTGCTGGCGCATTTGCCGCAATTATCAAGTCATCAACATTTGTATTGTCATCAATATGCAATTTATGATAGAGACGGGGGGGAGGGAGAGAGGGTATCACAAACAAGAAGGAAAAAAACAAATGGAATTTAATAACTCTACAGCTGCTTTGTGTGGCAAGTGGCAGGAGGAGGCGGCGGCGGAGGCTGTAGATTAACTTAATGAAGCGGCTAACTTAATGAAATAATCAAATTTAATAATGAAACAAATAAATGCCATAGCTAATTTAATTATGAAAATTAATATGCACGACGTATTTTAACTTAATCTTAACTTTAATCGCGGTTTAAAGATAAACTTGACTTAATCAAAAAAAAACCGAATCAAAGATAAGACAAATTTTCAGCTGATTTGCCATTGATTATCAAAGCAGTTTTTAACTTGATTTTAACTCTTGGGTTAAGTTAGGTTAAACCGGCTGAACCTCCCTGGGGAGTGTCATACGTAGACCGCTAAAGGTTCCTAAGTGAGGCTGGTGGTTGGAGATGGTTGGAAGTATTTTCCGATCCGCTTAAAATAACGCTTCAACTGCAAATTTTGTATTGATTATATTATAAATCTTGTATAAAATTTATTACCGCAAAGCTATAATATTTTGTTCTATTCAAAGTACAAAGACACGAAGATTCATCCTTCATTTTACCATTTTTTCCACATAAACATTTTATTGGATCCATAAATAAGGTTAAGTTGCCTGAACTTCGCCCATTTAAAGACCATCAAATTTAAATGTCAAAGAATTTTTTGTGCCATAGAAAAATATTTATTTAAGCTTTTATTATGGCAAATAAATTGTTATTAGGGTTTTTTTTTTCTTGATGGAATATTAAATGCTATTTAACACATAACAAGATTTATTCAAGCAATGTATTTAAATAAAATGGGGCTTCTGAGATTCTTTTTGAAAATTCAAAAACTCATTCGAATATTTTGGTTTTATTTACTTGGCAATAAAAAGTTTTTGATAAACCCTTAAGTCCATCAAATCTATGCAAAACTTCAAAATCCCTTGTCAGACCTTTGAAATATTCGTAAAATTACCAAAAAGTTGTTTTGAATTAAAAAGTTTCTTGGCAAAAAAAAAAATAAAGAAAAATCAATTAAGATATTTAAATATTTTCAATAATTAACTTTTGTCATTCCGATGAATTCTTTAGGGATCAGAATAACCAATTTTTAACTTTTTGTATGTTGTGAATAAATCTATAGAATTTTTGATATTCCTATTAAAAGTGTGATATTTTTGTGTGATTTAAAAAGTATATTTGAAAATAAATAACTAAATTTATAATAATTTTTTTGACCTTATAATGTTTAGCAAAATACTGTTTTGCCATTAAATAAGGAAAAAACTGGCTTGAAATTTATTTATTTTTATATTCAATAAGAATTAAATATGGAAAAGTATCCAATCTCTGATCCCGAGAGTGAGTTCATAGGGAGTTTTCCTTATTTTCTTAGCAAACTTCTGAACCTGTCTTTAATATTATTACTTATTCAAATCCAAAAGCCAATAATTAAGTATGTACAGTCAAACCCGGAAAAAGTGAACAAAAAGAAATTCAAAATTTTGCAATTTGTTCACACAATCCAGGTTGGCCTGTAGTATATTCAATTTGGTTTTAGGACCTGAAGGGATTTTTAATGCGACGTTTTCTCTACCTAATTTTCATGGATTCTATTAGCTAATAATCAGTTTTGCTACATTTTATAACAGAAAAAGAGTTTGAAATTATTTTTTATTGTTGTTGTTGTTGGCGTTGTATGGTAGGATCGATGTCAATTACATTTGCTACTCACTCAGACTTCGTTCGGATGGCTCGCGACTGAGACTCGAGGCGTTTCCGCCGCGCGCCATTATTGCGGCAATTGAGAAATCCGTGGCAAAGGAAATATTATGCTGATGATGATGATTGTTTAAATGATGATGTTGCTGCTGTTGATGATGATTAAGTTGATAATGATTGTTGTTGTTGTTATTGGCAATTGTTGTTGCGGCAGCTGCTGCAGCAGCAACAGCGGCCGTTGCTATTTGTTGTTGCAACTTGGCTTTGAAACTTTGTGGCGCTGTCGTCGGCGACGGCGGCTTTGCATTTGCCGGCTGATTGCTCAACAGCATTTTTAAAAAGCTAACTTTGATTAGAATTATATTTTTGATTTTCAATTTTCTCTTATTTTCTCGGATTCGTTTAACTGTTAATTAGCACATTTTGACACGAATTTGAAAAATTATAGCGACGATTTTTGTTTGTGTTTTTGTTTTTTTCGTTTAGCGAGTGATTTTTGTTTTTCAAAACTACGAACGAGGCGATTTTGTGTTGAGTTGCGTTTTCTTTGTTGGCCCGATTGTTGCCGTTGCCGTGAAAACCGCTTTACAGTCGCACAGCTGACCATTGAATGAATTTGTGGCAACTGCGATTTGCTTTTTGCCATGTAAACGCATTCGCCAACACACACACACACACCCGAAGTGCGAGCGTCAAAGCTTCTCTGTACCCCCTTACTGTTCCACCCGCCACGCTGCCAACGTCTCTGTCGCTGCCCGTAGTAGCCCCCACACCTAAGATGAAAACCAACAACAACAAAAACAGTGCTCTACAGCTGACGATCTCTTACGGCGCAAAGTTTTCAACACCACGTAAGAAGTATGTAGTCGCAAAACAAAAATACTATCACGTCACGTTACGACAACTTAACGTTTTAACGTATGTTTGTGTGTGTGTGTGTAAGGCACTTTTTGTCGTTGTTGTTGCTGTCTTTTGTTGTCCGGCTATGCGCGGCTAGCGCAAAATACCTGACAGCACTGTGGGCCGCAATTTAACGCAGCTCGCGCAAAAGCGCCAAAAACTTTTGTCGTCGTAAGCTCTCCTCTCTCTCGCCAAGCACGCAACGTAAAGCGGTTAACCGCAAGAGACAGACAGACACGTCAATGTGAAACGATGAGCAATGTGTTGTGCGAGCGAGTTAGCATGCTGTATGCTTGCATTCCAATGCAGCGACAGCGACGTCGCCGCGCACACACATAACTCACGCTCATTTTCCAATACGAATAACGTAAAATTCCCACACACATACACACACACACGCGAAGAGAGAGCACCGCTGAGCAAGGGAGACGGCCTGCTTGCGCTGAGCACTTTCCGAGTGGTTGGCGCAAAAAAAAAACAAATTGAGTCTGCTGTGCGCGCAGGCTCTTGTTGTCTCGCTCTTGCGAGCGCAAACAAGTTCATAAATTCGTCATTTTGTTTTTGGGCTGTTGACAGTTGGTCTGCTTAGTTGTTGTTGTTGTTGTTGTTGCTGTTGTTGCTGTAGTTTGTCTGCTTATTGGGAGGGGGTGTGTTTTCTACATTTCGTCGGCTATTTACAAATACATTTTTTTCCCTGGCTAAAGTGTGAGTGATTTTTTGTTGTTGTTGTCAGACGTTTCATTCTCATTGTGTTGCGGCCGCAAGAAACTCACCACGTTCCGCGTGTTGAGTGGGTTGTGTATTATTGAGTTTGAGTGCAAAATGAAGGATAAATGAGCTGTTTATTGTTTTTGAATATGAGAATAAAGTTATTTTTTTTAATGAATGTAAATGGAGTTTAGATTTTATTTAAATACATTTTAGTGTTTAAAAGAGTAAATTATATTTGCTTGTATTTTGATTTTGTTCATTTCCTGTCTTATATTTTGGAAATAATTTTTAGAGCATCAATTTTATTTTTGCATCATTTATTTCTTGTCATATTTTTAAGCCCACGCTCGTTTATAAAAAAATATATTGCCCCACATGCAAAACTCACAACGTTTATCGGAAAAACTGTCGCGCCCTTCAATTGAATAATATCATAATTGAATATCAGCGCTACCCACAAACAAACCAACACACAACAACAGCAAACACACCCTGCATACATACATATGTACATATATGTAAATGTTTTTTAATTTAAAAGTTTACTCGCGACAAAAATGGAAATGCGTCGACTGAGAGAAGCAAGAGGAAGAAATATGCGACGATGGCGTGTGAACGCAGCACAAAATTATTGCGTCAGGCAATCAGACAGGACGCGTTCTCTACCTGTCTCCCTCTCTCTCACTCTCGCTCTGTCTCTTACTTGCTGCAAGGACATCTACATACAGCCATATTTTCTGCTTATTTTTTGGTTCTTGTGGTATTTTTTTATTTTTGTTTTTTCACAATTCGTCAGCTGCGCCACGACACAAACAGTCCCCTACCTCTATCCATCCCTACCCCTCCTCTTCTACAGAACCAGCTGCTACTCCCGTATTCTCCATACATTATTTTCCATATTGTCTCCGTTTTGTTGCTGCGGTTTTCGCGGCATTTTGCATGTTGCACCTTGTTGTTGCGTCTAATGGCGTTGAGTGACGAAGCAGACGCAACTAGAGAGAGAAAGGGGCGGGAGGGGTGGTGCACACAGAGGTACAAGGCAATCGTTCCACTGCTTTGCTCAAAAATCGGTTGACAATTTTTCAATGTTTTTTTTTTTCATGCCAAACGAAGCGCAACGCAAAAAATACAACAAAAAAAAAAAAAAAAACTCAAGCCTCATTTGCATAGGCCAACATTATTTATAAAGCATTTTACTCATTTACCCAATGAATTTCCTTTCTCTGTCTCTCTTTGAAAAATTGTCAAATTGTGTGTTTAACTTGTAGCCAAAAACTATAAATAGCTTTTAATTTAATCTAATTAAAATGGGCGCGTTTTTCCAAGTGGATTTGTTTCTCCTTTTTTATTCGTGTTTGGTTCAATTTGGTAACTTTGTTAACTTGGTTAACACCAAAAAGCTTTTTGCTTGATTATCAAATGAAAACAAATTGGCCTTAAAGGCTTCTTTTTTTTAATGCCAAAACCTTTCTTTCTATATTCAATTTCTTTCTGTTTTAAGTGCTTTGTTTTTGCTCTTAATCAAAATTGTTGTTGTTTTGCGCTAAGTTTGCAATATGTTGCAACAACAACAATCAAACAATATATTTTTGGAAAATTTCAATTCAACGCCACAAAAACCAATCCACTGAAAGAAAAAATCATAAATTTATATAAACCCCAGCTGATTTTTTGCCATAGCTAAAAATTTCATTTCTTTTCATATTTTGTTTTTCGCTTTGACAGGATTATGACAACAACAACAACAACAACCCGAATGCGGCAGATTGGAACACCGATGTTTTTGGTTCATCATCTTGTTGTTGTTATTTTGTTGCCATTAGTTTTTATTTAGCTCCCCAAAAAATAAAATAACAAGAATTGGCAAATTTCACTATTTTGATTTTGATTTTGTTTTTTGTATTTTTTTTGGCTTACGTGCGCTAAATGGCCAATAAGCGCAGCAAAGGACAAAACAAGGGTTAAAATCAACAACAACAACATAAAAACAACTAAGCCGCAGCAAGTAGAAATGTGTGTGCCGTGCCGTGTGTTGCAATATGGTCTTGCCACGAGTAGATATACAGATACATATATATATCAATTTTATTGCTTTAGATATTTTCATATTGCGTAGCTAAATTGTTTTTGCTGTTGTTCTTTCCAATCAACTCCACCCGCTGCTAATCCTTTTGTGCCAGGCAAAAAAAAAAAAAAAAAATAATTGTACAGTTGTTGTTGAAGCAGAAGAAGAAGAAGAAGAAATGAAAAATCAAATCTGTTGCAGGTGTGTTTGTTGTTCGGCTGCGTCTCAAGGACACACGCGCCACAAAAGATGCCACACATAACTATCCATAACATATGTATATCGCTCTCTCTCTCTTTCTCTCCCACTCTCTATGGACAATTATCCTTGAAAGAGAAGAGCATAAGCATCCTTAATCAATTAATGGCTGCTTTTTAGCTGGAACTGAAAACTGAAAAACTGTAGCGAGACTTTAGACTGTTTAAATTCAACTGCAACTTGTGGCATGCGGCATTTGTTGCATGCTGCATGGTAGATTCTGCATACTTGGCTAATTTGATTTCATTACCGCGCCCCCACAACTAAATCAAAACAACAGCAACAACAACAACGATTTCAGGGGCGGAGCTGTGGCCAAGCTTAATGCGAAAATTAATCGAAGCGAAATCGCGTCAGCGCATCAACTACACTGCGATAAAAAAGTCAGCAGAGTTAAGTCTTATTAAATTTAACATCAATTTGGTAGAAGAATCTAACGAGAAACTTTAGAGTTAAATAATTAAGGAATATATATATTTTACTCCAATTAGTATAATTCAAAAAAATATTTCTTTTGCTTTTTTATAAACGAAAAATTATGGAAAACAGTGCTTTAGAAAAAAATAATATTAATAATAATATTTATTTTTAAAGCTTACTAATAAAATCTTTTACTAAAAAAAATAGAAATAAAAAAATGCTGCAAGAGTAAATAATATTTTTAATTTAAAATTCGATTTCAAAGCTTTTAATTTAAGTTAAAAAATTATTTATTTTATTTTCATTATTATAATTATTATTAAATTTTATTATTATAGAATAGTTAAAATGTAATCGACAAATCTCACTCACTTTGACATTTCGCTCAGTGTACGTATCGAACTTTAGCTACAGCTCCATAGCTTGGGGCACCACCATCTTCTGTTGAGCTTCCAGCAGCTGGGCAACGCCTATCACACACAAGAAGAGGTGGGAGGGGGGGCAGGGGGACCAGAAGAAGAAGATTTTGAGAAAAAAACAGAAAAACAGAATCAGAGTTGAACTACCGAAAGCGTTGAAAACACTTTGTCGGCTCACAGATGCGTTGATAATATGCTAAAATTGTTGATGATGCACGCCCACAGGTGTTTGGTTGGTTGCTTGAGTGGCACAAACGATAGAGATGCAGCAGTTGCAAGTTTAAAGTTGCAGCAGTTGCAGATGCTTCGATTTAAACATTTGAAATGCTCTTTTCTCTCTTGGCTCTGACAGTTTCCTGGGCTGGGTAATTTGCCACATGTGGCAAAGCAAAACAGCGCTTGTCGCTTGCCGCCTTTCAAGATCAACGATGGATGCCACATCCTGTCGAGTTCGCTATGCCACACAAACACAAAAATTGTTAAGCTGTCACAAAATTTATGAGCTGCATTTTGCCTGACCAATTAACAAGCCAAAACAAGACTAGAACTGCGGCTAGATCAAAGAACTAACAAAGATAAAACTGGAATTGATAATAGAGATGAATGTTGGATTTATGATATGTACTGACTGACTGACTGACTGACTGCTATTAATGCGGCAAGATTGGCTTGCTTCCTGAATTGAGCGCTCCTCAACGCAATGGGAAAAATTATTATTGTTAACACAAAAAAAAAAAATATAAACACACATTGCTTCCATTGAACTGAGGCGGTTGCAACAACAGGTTGCAACAAAGAAAGAAATCTTGTCATTGTTGCTGTCACAAAAACTGTGAATCACACCTTGCCTTCTTTTGTTTTGTTTTTGTGTGTTGAATGTGATTAATGTGATTTATATCAAATATATATTTTTAACATTTGACAAAGGACAACAAAATTGACAATAGACAAACTGGCAGCACAGGTTCACACACACACACACCCATTGTGGCAAGGTGCTAAACAAAGATCGTTGCATGTGCAACGTGCTTGATGTTATCAGACAATGCACCAAAAAAGAAAGGCTGCATTGACGCTGATTTGTCTGGCATACTTTTACTTTTCTTTTTCCTGGAAAAACTGCGCCTTGTGTGAAACAAAAACGAAACAGAAAAACTAAAGAAAATAGTTACAGAACCTTAAAGTATTTTTTATATGTTAAAATTCTAGTTTCGAACTTAGTTTAAGTTGTTGAACCAGGAACCAATCATTGTGCGGCATTTACTTTGGCTTGCAAATTGCAATTAATCATTTTAAATATATATACATAAATATATATGAAAGGAAATTCAAGGCGTTGCTGTTATTTTGATGGCTTTGCAGCACGCTTCAATCGCCATCTTTAGCTGCAACAAACTGACCATACACACACACACACTTTCAACATCGACAATTGCATGGCAGAAGCCTAAAGTTGATTTTTTTATTTTGACGGTGGAACACACGCGTTGACATGCAGCACGCGATCCAAATGATGATGATGATGATTGTGCTGATGATGATGATGATGGACACAAAAAAAAAACTGGACGCCAATCGCCATTGTTATGACTATGTTCGGCAATGGACGGCAACATTCTAGCCAAAAACGAAACAGAAAGCAAAAAAAAAAAGAAGCAGAAACCTGTCAATGGCAAATTACATTGTGGCTCGCTGGGGTTGCACTTGGGGGCTGGACACACATGCCACACATGCGACAAAAGATGCAATTAACTTGGCATTTCATCAAGTTTAAAAGTTGACTGTTATGTGTGGCGCCTTATGCTGTGCACCCTGTGTGAAGAAGGAGCAAAAAAAATGTAAAAAATATATAAAAATATATATTTGAAAAATATAAAAAATATGTTTTAAGCGTTTAGAAAATGTTTTGAAATAGTTTGTAATCAAATGAATTTGTTATCAGTTATTATTCTATTGTTTGCAGGGTATTTTTTGTGTTGCAAACTGCGACTGCAGTTGTTGTTCTTTCATAGGGTTAATATATATATGTATATATATTCGTGTATAATTAGAGCGCAAAGTGTTTGCATTTTGATAATTTTGATTTACTCATTTTTTTTTTTTATTTAATTATAGCTGCAAACAAAGTTTTTTATTGTTGCAACTTTGTGGCGGGGTGGGGGGGAGTGTAAATGTGCGATATGAGAATGCCATAAAAAAGCTAAAAAAAAAAAAGGCAGACGAAGAATAAATAATTAATCGAATGCATCTAACAATTAAATGAGGAGATTTACTTTTGCCATGAGTTTGACGCTTTGTTGGCCAAGTTAATTGCAAGTTGACAGTTGTTGGCAAATTTAATAAAAATCCGTTTTGTGTGTTGACAGCAAAATGATTTTTTATTGAGATATTCGTTAAGGAGGATGTAGTTAAATTAACTAGAGATATTAAATATGTATAAAATATTAGAAATTGGCTAGCTTAGTTTATTATATACTCTTACCTAACAAATAAATAATTATTAGAAATATTTGTTATTGTTATTATTGTTGGTTATAGAAATAAAAATGATTTGAATCATGTTTTTGATAGGATTTTTTTTGTCAACTTTTTTTTAAATAATTATCTACGTTTTTTATACCCTAAACCCATTAAATGGGTTAAACAGGGTATAAAGGCTTTGAGCAAAAGTATGTAACAGGCAGAAGGAAGCATCTCCGACCCCCTAAAGTATATATATTCTTGATCAGCATCAACAGCCGAGTCGATATGGCCATGTCCGTCTGTCCGTCTGTATGAACGCGTAGATCTCAAAAACTACAAGAGCTAGAGACTTCAAGTTTTGAATATATGTTCTCCTATACCATGAGCAGAACAAGTTTGCTTCAAATTATCGATAACTACTCTGGTTTTCGATATACACATGGAATCGATAACAAAAAAATATCGAATTTGGAAAATGTAAATATGGAGATTGAAATAATGGGTAACGATAGAACTTTTATAAAAATTTCATCCAAATCGGTTAAGAAACAACGGAGATATTGAAAAGCTAAGTCAGTTTTTAGTTTTGTTTAAATTGTTCATTATTGGAAGCATACTTTTAGGGCGCAAGAAGTAATATATTTATTGCAACTGGGCTCAGGTTATCTTCTGGTCGGGCTCTCCCGACTAGAGCTTTCTTACTTGTTTATAAATTATTTTTTCCTTCAACTCTTCTCCTTTAAATCAATCCATCCCTTGAAGAGTCACTAAAGTCAACTTCAAATGTGACATTTGGTCCTTTCGGAGGACATCAAATCAAAGAGTCAAGCCAATTTTGATGGCTTGCACTACTGCTGCTGCTACTAACTTGGCTAGTTTGGACTTTTGGCCAGCCGAAGCTGTCGCGAAAAAGTGCGCGAGACGTTTAGACAGCTGCCAAATGTCGTCCAAACTGTTTGACTTTTGTGGCTGTGCTGGCCCTGAAGGAGCTGTCGCCCGCCCCCCCCCCCCCGTCCCCCGTTTTAAGACTAGTTGCCCCATATGGCATGTGGCACGTTCCTGCAGGCTTTTGGCCTTTGACGTGTTTATATTTTGTGGCAGTTGCAATGTGATTGATGTGCAACAGCAGCCAGTTGCCTGCCACATTAAGTTGTAAAGTCATTTCGAGACAGTTTTATTGGTAGAAAGAGACAGAGACAGAGACAACAACAACAGAAGCAGCAGCACGTAAGTACAGTATGTGTGTGTGGTCTTCTTCTTCTTCTTCTTTGCATTAGCCCCCCACCCCCCACCAACACAGCCTTAATCATTTCTGGGGTTTTTGCTCGACACAAAACTAATTTGAAGTTTTTGGCCAATTTCATTTACAAATATGGCAGGCAAAATGCAAATGTCATGGCTTTCGATGAAGTTGCCTCGTCACTCCACCCTCATCCCCCCTCATATTCACTTGTTGTGGTGGCATGCCTCGTATTTGCATTTCGTTATTGTCTCTCTCTCTCTATCTTTCTCTTTTTGTTTTTGTTTGGGATATCATTGTCATTTCCACACGCAAAAGTCATTTGGCACATGTGACACCCTTTTTTGGCTTAAATTGCTTTGGTTTTTGTCCTTTCTCTCTATTAGCTTCCTTCCTTTATCCTTTCAAAGCGTGGCAACATTTGCACTTGCATTTTGTTGTCAATATTACATGCTACATCCTACCAAAATACTATTTGCTTAAATTAAGAATTTGCTTTTACCCATTTTATCCTGTTTCTTTTCTATGTTTTTTTTTTGTTTTTGTTTTCTTCAGCCTATTCTCAATCAATGTCCGTATATTGGCCATTGGCAATTTGCTGCTAACTGCTAACTGCTTTTTCTTAACGCTTCGTTGGACTTTTATTAACGTTCAATCGCAAGTTGCAAGTGCCTTTTTGGTGCCTCTTCAAATCCTTTTTCAGCAAAAAAAATGTTAGGATTGTCAATTCGTAAATTGCAGTGTACAAAACATAAAGAAGCGTGTCAGTGTTGGCAAATGACGCTTAAAAAATAAATTTAAAAAAAAAACTTGCAAAAAAATTCGATCAATTTTGTTAGAAAATTAAGCAAGTTGCATATGAAAAATGTTTGGGAAACGAATTAAGGTTTTTATTATAAATGAAATAGAAATTTGTTTAATCTGCGCTTAAGCTTAAGAATATTTTCCTGAAACAACTATATATATTATATAACATATTTAATTTATTTATTTATTTTTATGAATAAGAATATATATTTAAATAACTATTTTTAAGCTTTCTTGGTAAGAAAAAAATGTAAAAAGCTAACTTTCTCAGGTTTTTATATATTTTCTTGCCAAATATAGTTCTTTGGCTTAAGAAATACATCTTCTTCTTTTTTATGTGTCAATATTAAATATTCCAAGAAGGTCAAACTGTAAAAAGACAATCAAATTTTAATCAGTTGACCAACCGCACGAAAAAATAAGAAATCAAATATGATTTGCTATATCAAATGGCAAAGTGCAACAGGAAAAAAGAAAGAAATACAGTTAAGTAAAAAGAAAATGAAAGTTTTTTTTTTTTGTTTTTGTTGTTGTGCTTTCAAACGTGGCAGTCATAAACTGAAAACTTTGGCAATGTTTATCTCGGGCAAAGTCATGTGAAAAAATTATTATGGATATGCAAACAAAATAAAAGGGGGGACACCACAGTTTTACCGCAACTTAATGTGATTTGCTATTTATGGTAGTGTATTTTTTTTGTATTTTGTTGTTGTTGTTGCTACCATGCCCCACGTAGAGAAAGGACACATCCTAATCCAACATATGAAGTTGCGTAAAAGTTTTGTATGTAAATCCTGAAGAGATAAGGCGACGGAATAGCACAATGACAGCCGCAGGAATTGACCAAATGGTCAGCCAGGACACACACACACACACAAACACGAAGAAAAAAAGAGGTCCTTCCTGCAGCAGTTAACATGAATCTGAGATACACGTAAAGTAATTTCATAAGTTTAGCAAATCACGAACCCAAGCAACAAACAACAACAACAACTAAACTGAAGAGACTTTTTGTTTTTTTATTTTGCGCAAGTTTCGAACAGTCCTGCGGCTGCTTATTGGTCCTGACACATGTGTGCCCTCCCTTCCCCCCTAGACAAGCCCCTCTTTTTTTTGCGGTGATTTAACATAAAAAGGTAGAAAGGCAACCTTATAGAGAGACAGAGACAGAGAGACAAAAAACACACACACACACAAATAAGAAAGTTTTGTTTTATTAGTTTTTCATGCTGGCAAAAATGTCTTTTGCCTGTTTTATTATTAGCAGGGAGTCATTGGGGGGGGGGGAGGGGGTGGCAGTTTAGCAGGATCTGGTCATTTCCATGACTTGCAAGTTTTGTGCTGACCAATGTCATAATGGATAAAAAGCTGGTGTAGCAGGCAGGCAGGCAGATTGTACTTATTGTTATAGTTGTTGTTGTTGTTGTTGTTGCTAGTGTAGCGCATTTTGTGGGACATCCTGTCATGCGTTCAATTCCGAAATGGTTTCGCATAATTTTGCAGAAGAAACTACAAAAAAAATATATATATATACAAAAAAAAAATAAAACAATGTAGAAATACAAAATGTTTGGCTTGAAGAATATTTAATGCTCTTCATAAATAATGTTTTTTTTTTCAGTATTTATTTAAAAATGTCTCAATATTAATTGAAAAATAAATAAAGATTTATATATACATAAATATATTGTTGTATAAAAATATAGTTCTATTGAAATATTTCTTAAAACAGATAGGAAATTTTGTAATAAGTTTTTTTTTTGCATAAAAAAAATATTTTGTGTTCCAACTGTTGCCCATAAGTACTAAAAAATAAACCAGACATTACCAACATATTTATTGTAACGCTCAAAAAAATAGTTTATTGAAAGGTTTAACAATATAATTCAAAAACTTTTACTCCAATATCAAAAGTCAACTAACAACGAATAAATAAATAATTAAAGTTTACCAAGAAGACATCCATCTTTCTAAGTTACCTTTTCTGTTTCCTACTACACAACAAAATCACTAAGCTCTTTGTTAGAGTATAGGCAAACCCAGCCAAGTCCATGCTGAAGTTACAAGTCCAAGTTACAAGACAACAACAACAACAAAAAAGTCCAAGGCTGGCAATTTGTGTTCAAAACTGCGTACGAAATCCATTTCAAAAATTAGTTTTATTTCCTTTTTTTTTGTTTCTTTCTTTCTCTCGTTTTGTTTTCGTGTTGTGTACATTTGCTTTATGAGATATTTACCTGATTTGATTAAGTTTTGGGCACACGCTGTTGATGTTGCTGCTTATCCCATATTAGTGGACATTAGTTCTATCCAAAGGTAAATTCCCTCTTTAAGTTGTGGCTCAAGTTAGTAAAAATCTATTTAAAAATGGCTTATGAGTTGAGTTTTTGAATTATGAATTTGTTTATTTAGTTCATAAAGTATTTTTAATAATTTTGCCAAATTCTTTAACGCATTCGCAATTTAATACCTTTTTGTTTATGAAACTCAAACTGATTGCTTTTTGTTTTTGTTGCTGTTGCTGTAGTTGTTGCTGTTGCTGTTGTTGCCTGCTTGCCTGTCTCGATCGTGAAGCATCCGCAGCAGCCAAACAAAAAGTTAACAAATTCACGCCAAGTCACCTTTAAATCAGCAACAGACCACCCAAATGATTAGCCAAAGAGCTGACTTAACTGTCTGTCTATCTGTCTGTTAAGCCCAAACAAGACTCTTCTGTATGCCATATAAAGCCACACGACATGGCATCTGTATATACATATATCAGTTTCATTTGCATTCGTCATGGCTGCTTAATGATCCACAAGTCCAAGTCGAGTTGAGTTGAGTGAACGACGATGCTGACATGGCCAGATATACTATACTATATATATATATATATGACCATATGCATAAATCTCTTATGTCTGGCAAGTTTTATAATCTTTTTTTAATCATTTCATATTTGGATTTTGTATATATATATATATATAGATTTTTGCTTTGGCCTTTTGTTAAAGCTTGGCAGCTGGAAGCTGATGCTGCGTTGATTGACGTATGAATATGACTTTCCAACTCCCCCCCTCTTTAACACCTTTGGTATGAACAGTTGCTACTTGGCCAATTGGCTGCAGTTCTCTCTTTGGCTCGAAAAAAGCATTCCACACATTTAATTCTCGCTTAATCACTGTCCATACGAACCGAACGGTATTATTGTTGTTGTTGTTGTTGTTGCATATCGCCTGCTGTCTTTGCGCGCCGCGTAAGTAGACAGCAGCAGTTCAGGATATGTACGAATGAATACTACATATAAGAAGAGCTCTCTGACTGCTTACTGCTTATTAATAATATACAGAGAGGCCTACGCATATTCATGCCTGTCAAATGAAAATTTCATGCTACTCCAAACGAAAAGAAGCAAACTGCCAAGAACTTGAATGAAGGCACCTTTCTGTTTCTTTTTTTTTTTTTGACAAATTAGCCTCATTTGTTGGCAGTAACAGCAACAGCAGCGGTCAAAACAAATGCTCAAAAAAAAAATGTGTATAAAAAAAAAAATATAAAACAGTTCAGGACAATGCGATAAAGATCGTTTAGCGCGGGGGAGGTCAAGGGTCAAAGAAGGAGCCAAGCAACAACAACCGGCGAAGCTGTTTAAACTGAATTCAAAGTGTTTCTCATTTACTTAATACAAAAGAGGTGTGTTAGCCCACACACACAGACACACACACACACACACACATTCGTATGAGCTACCGTTTAATATGGGCTTAAGGTAGAATTTTAGGTTTTGTTTGGGGCTCTGAAAAATATGCAGGAAGTCTGTTTTAGTTACGAATTCCGCCTTCAATTGTTGTTTAAATTATAAATTGTATTGAATTAATCATGTCAAAGTTTTTTTTATGTTTTATAAACTGAACATATTAAGGAAAGGCTAACAGAGCATTAGTACCTAAGAATCCCCGTTCAAGCCAATTCCTAACAAAAACTTGGCTTTTTCTTGAAACTTTCTTCTCTTTTCCTTTAGGATCTTTTCTATAAGTAGCTTCCTTTGCTTTCTTTACCATTGCAGTTCCTTCTGCAAATTCCCTGCATTCCATTTCTACCACCCAAAAACGCCTCGATCATTTAAGGATTATCTCTCAAACCTTCATAGATCGTGCCAAAAAATAAATGTCATCAATTGTTCTTCTCTCTGTTTTCTCAAATGATTTCGTATGATAAATGAGCATAAATCTTTCGAACGGGGCGGGGGGCAGTTTGTTTGCTCAAGTACTGTTCCATTGTTAGAAGACCGACATGAAGGAAACAAACAGAGACAGTGTTAGATAAAGGAGGCCAGTCTAAATGATTTTCTAGCTTTTCAGCGAAAAATCAGCAGAAGGTTTTTACACACAGAATGGCAGTGTGACTTTTTGCCAGTTTAACACCTTTTTTTTTTTGTTGCTTTTGGCCAACATTTCGGTCAACATTTGACACATTGCGGCAAGCTGTGTCAATACAGAATAAAACACAAACAAACAAACAAACGAACAAACAAAAACCAAACCCACAAACAAGTTTCACATGAATTCGAAGAAGAAGAAGATCCTTCTACTATTTACACTAATGAGCAAATGTTATAAAAATTCGGGGCGGCAAATAAATGCAATTGTTTTCAAACCAATTGTTGCCCAACCACACGAGATGCCAACACACAGAGGAAGAGGACTGAAGAGAGGAAGTCGAAAGAGAGAGGGTGATTAAGGGAGGAGTGAGCAGGGATGTCCTGTGTGTGCGTTTGATCTCATTTTTCCAACAGCAAAAAAAAAACAGAATATCTATTTATGTTCTCGCTTGATTTGTTAAGTTGACCATAAATTATATGCAACTCTCACAGAGAGTATTGCCTACCTTTCCCTCCCTGCCAAACCTATCTTCCATCCCTACCTTCCATCCATCCATCCAGCATCTGCTTTAATTAACCTAGAATTTTTATTGTCCTGTCAAGGAGGTTTCTGTCCTCTGATCAGCTTGTTTCGGTTGCTGGTCGGAACTACACATTTTTTGTAAAGGTAGAGTACTCATTAATTCGTTGACTTTTGCCTATAGTTATTATTATAGTCTTAGCTGAATATGCCTTACTGTAAACATTTTATAAGAACTCAAACGCATCAAAACTAACTTCGAAAATAAAAAAGTGAATAAAGTTGCTCTGATTATATAGTATAATCGAAATATATCCAACTGTTTGAGCAACTTTATGCTACGAACAACTTTACAGGGCATTCAAAGTGCGGCAATAAAGCTCAACGAAAAGAGTTGACTGTTGATACGAAAGAGCTAAGAGAAGGCTGAGAATGAGAGGATAGACCATACACATTTTTTTTGAGATTAAACACATTTTGCATTTAATTTGCCATAATTATAGCGGGAGCGTGGAGTTGGAAAACGAGGCGTGGGTAGGCTGAGAGGAAAGGAAACAAGTCTTGCAACCCCGTTGATGGCGCCAAATGAAGTTGTAAATGAAGTCGGCAACGTGTTGCCAAAAGGCGCCAATTGTTGCTGCAGCGGAATGTTGCTGGTGTTGCAGGCTGATCGAGTTGCTCAAACCATAATAAATTCTAAGCTTACATTTAACAGCTTTGTGTTTCAGATTTAGTTATTTTTAACCTTCGATTTAGCTCAATTTTTTAAATATTTGACTTCACTTTTGTTTTATTTTTTGTTGTCGTTTTTTCTTTTGTGTTTTAAATTAAAGTTGTTCAATTAATTTGTGGCACTAAACGTTTCCCTCCTTCAACATAATTGATGTGTGGCATAAATGTGTTAGTTATGGTTTACTGTTCTTTAGTTTTTTGACCAGCATTTTTTTTGTAAGTTTGTATATCGAATTTGGAATTTATTTTCTCATGGCTGTGTGTGGAAATGTTTTCAAAGTTAATAGGTTTTTTTTTTCGAAAAGTATCAAAAAAAAGGTGAGGGTATCACATTCAAAATCTAGAGTAGCTAAGGTAGAAGGTTAGTTTCGTATCAAAGGAAATTTGAAGTATTTTCCTTTTTGTATTAAATATTCATTATTAAAAGCTTAATTTTCATAGCTTAATTTAACTAATTTTTCGGTATGAAGTTTATTTTTATTTATTAACTATGAATTCTTAACCCACTACTTAGTTTTTAAGAGTTATTTATGCAACTTTTGTTTCATTGTCAGCCAAGTTGCAATCCGCAAATTTCAATTTAATTTTTTTTTTGTACCCATCTTTTTTTTTTTCATTTTAGCCACACACAATTAAAGCAAACGGCAATTAGACTTTTGTGACTTTTGCATTAACAATTGTAGATTGTAGCATTTAATTGCATACTAGCTGTAGTAGTCGCAACATGTGGCAACTGTCTACACTACACTTTGTTGATTCGAACTACATTTGCAAATTGGACCACATTGCCACAACTTTTGCCAACTTTGGCGGCACAAAGAGCCGCTGAAGCGTCGTCCATTAGTTCTTTTATAGTATGCACTCGAATGACTTTATATATGACGACTATATCCAAAGATCTTCTTACCACCACACCCCGCTCTCTCTATCTCTCTTTCGCTCACCCAAGCCCTGCTTCTTGTGGTCTGTTGATTTCTGTGTCATAATTTTGTACGCTAAGTTGGCAACACTTTGCACACACTCTGAGAAACTCTTTTGACTTTTTGCCGGTGCCGGTGCCGATGCGTGCTTTTTGTCTTCTTTAATTGCTGCATCAGCGCTCTTCAATGGAAATGCAACTAATTATGTACACGCAAAGTGAGGCAAATTGTAAAAATTGTTTATAATTAACAGGTTTTCACAAATGGCAAAAATCCACACACACACAACTTTTCTTGCACTCAATTTTTATTGTTATTATATAGCGTTTGTTTTTCGCTTCAACAATTGACGCCGTTTGAGTGTTGAAAAATGCAAATGCACAAATTGCCATTCACACGAATGCAGCAACCAACCAAACATTCACTCGCACTCGCACTTGCATTCGTTTATTAGTATATTCATGAATAATTAGCGGCGCGTAATAAAAGATCCAAAGTGCTGAAATTACAGTTGCCCGAACTGAATTGTGTTTTATTGTGAGTTGTGGCAAAAACTGGCAGCTCCCCAAAGTGCTGCAATTAAAAGTGAAACAAATTCATAACTTTATAAGTTTCAAAGTGCATTGTAAATACTTTCTCTAATCGGGTTGTGAATATGATAAAATTGCAAATTGATGGCAACAATTGTAAAATGTTGGCTAATTGTCTCGAAAACATCAAAACAGCTGACCTAGATGCTATTTTCTAATGGGAGAGAAAAAGAGAAAAAGATGGTGTTAAGTTTGAGTATAGAGTTGACCCTTCCATCCCGTAGTTTTTTCTCAGAATCTAGCGACGGCAGTTTAAAAACTAATTCAAACCACTAAAAAATGGAAAAAAAATAATAATTTTTTTTTTAAAAGGTTCTTGGGACAATTTGTCCCGGTAGGAGTAAAAGAGTTAAGGGAAGAACCATACCTAAACCCAAATAAAAACATTAAACAAAAAACTAAGAGCTAAAGATATATATAACTGACAGTAAATTATATAGAAACAGTTGAACTACCATATATCAAATCTTAAGGAGACAAGAAAAGTTTTCTTTAAGGAAAAAATCCATAATATTGAATGAGTTTTTACTTAGTCCAAATTGAAGGGTTTTTGAAAAGAATTCTTTGAATAGTAAACTTCGTTGTACGGAAGATCAGCTATATAAAAATTAATAAATATGTAAAGTAAAAGAAAAAAAGAGAGGAAAAAATTGAGGAAGAGAAAGATAAAAAAAAATTTGTCTAATCCTTCTAAGGCAAACTTGTTTGTTTTAATGTTTTCTCATCTTTCTCCACTTTTCCACTCTCACTGTACTTTTTACATCTCTAACACTTTTGTTGCCTTCATCTCTTCTCTCCCCTTTCCCATCCCCCTCCCTCCTTTCCTCTTCACATCTTTGCGCATAAACACATTTGCCATAATTTTTTCTTTTGCTTTCTCGCAAACATATTGAACAGCGACAGTTTTCTTTTTTACTAGTTTGAAAGAAATGGAGTGGGAGAGAGAGAAGGGGAGGCAATTTGGTTGCAAAAAGCCATCTGCGACCTTGCTTTAGCAACTTGCTTCCCCTTACATTCTGCAACGTGCCACATCATCCGAGAAGAGACAACAACACATTGAAGCGCCATAAGCTGCGCCTGTCTTAAAAAAAAAAAAAACGAAAACGAAGAACTTCATACAAATAATAAAGTTCGCTTGTCAGTTTAGCAGCCATTTTGCGGCTCCAACCACCCACCCAATATGATGAGTTAAATAGAGGGGAGTGAGGGGGTGAGGCAAACACACTCTCGAAGAGGGCAACTTCAATGTTTTGCATTGTTTTGCGGCTCAACTTATTTCTTGCTTATCCGCAATTTTCTTTCAGGCTTTTACCTTGGCATCAACTTTTTTTCTTTGCTTTTATGGCACCCACTCTGCGTGCCACCCCCTGCTCCCCCCTTGTCTTGTGCCACAAAGTCGTTGCTGCTTCGATGATAAATCTGCCTCAATTTGCCATATCGCGTGCGTGGGCGGCATCGTGGGCGTGCCCTATATACATATACATGTACGACGAGTACCTTTGCCTTCCTTTATTCCATTCCCAGCCGACTTCTTCTTCGTCGTCATCAAAGGCAAATTGTTCATGTCCATTTGTTGTTGTTTCTCTTTATATACACAGATTTTTGTGGTTAGTTGTGGAGTGGCTTAAGACTTGATTTAGTTCTCATTACGTTAGGGCGGGGGTGTGGGGGGCAATGTGCAGGACACTGCCTGGATTTGCTTTATTACAGTTTAATTAAATTTCCTCCTTCCGCGTTATCCCTTCGGTGTCTTCCTTCTACTGCCACGTCTTCATCATCTGCTGCCTTCTACTGCGAAACGACTCAATTACGCAGTTAATCGTAAAAAAATCCTTGCACTGATTTGTTGCAGCTGAAACCAAAAAAAAAAAAGAAAAACCCCTCGAACCTGTGACGGGGAGAGTGGGTTTGGCTTTGGTTTCGGTTTGGTTTGGTTTGGTTTGGATTGCCATCGCATGTTTGGGCCATAAAAACTCGTCGTCCTGGGCTATTATTGCCAAGTGGACGATGGCTCCTGCTGCTTCTGTTGCTTCTGTTGTTGCCGTTGTTATTCTGTTTATCCTGCGTGGCCTCAGGTGCGCACGCGGTCGAGTTGATCCATTTATGGCCATATCGTTTGGCCTTTTGCCTTGCTGCTCTTATTTTTTTCGAAATACCCTGTAGGTTTCGAAATTTTTGTGGCAATGATAGAATGCGAAAAGTAGAAGAGGGGTTCAAGGACCAAAAGGCAAAGCTAGTCAATATTTTGAGAATAGATTTAGGCGTAGAATAAGTTTATTTGATCTAATTGATAACTTACTTTGATGAAAAGTTATCGATTAAAATCGATTTGTCTTATATCTTAGATACTTGACTGTGCAGGGCATTTCGTAGTCGATCACACTTTTGAGAAAACTCTATGAAGCTATTTTTTTTTTTCATTCTTCTCGTTACGCTTCCAATTTTTTTTTTATACATCATTTAAGGGATATGGCGACTAAGATGCTACATGACCACAATGAATGAGAGCTGTATCATCTACCCCCTCTCAAGCCCTCCACCCCCCCTAGTCCAACTCCCTCGCTCGTATTAATTTGCTGTGTGGCAAGCTGCCTTTTAGATTTACGACCAAATCTCATACAAAATGCATTCAAGGAAGGAGCTGCACGGGAAAAATCCTTCTGTTTTTTTTTTTGGTTAATCAAACCTCACGTTGCCCCTTTTTAAGGACAAAGCACTTTGATTACTTTTGCGTCGGTCGGGCAATTAAGCGCTAAACGAATAAATGATTGAAAGCCAACTCTTGCAATAAAAATCCACAAAGAGCTGCTTTCCAATTCACTTTTCTGCACGGCTGTGACACGTTCCGACTTCTATTCTTATTTAACCACCCTAGAAGTATGCTACAGTTTTCAGCTAGCGACAGTCCTTTTGGTCCTAATGCTAGTTAATGCTCACAATTTAAAGCCACATTTTAATTTGCTTATGCAAATCGCCAAGCAAAAAGTTGTTTACTTTTTGACACATGCGACGATCACAAAAAAAAAGAAATAGAAGAACAGGGACATAATTCAACGCATAAGGTAATCCTGGGTGGTGAATCCTGGCTGGCTGACTGTTTACCTATGCAAATGAGGCCACTGACATTGTTAATCCTTTGGTGGCAACGCCACAGCAATTATGAAACTAAGCAAACAACAAATTGCGACAGACTTTGCGAATGAAGGGGTGGATCAAGGCATAAAAAATTAGTTCAAAATAATCCATTGACAAAATGAAAATATGATGAAGTTCTAAATTTGATTAAATATTAATTTGTTTCTAACATATTTCATCTTAATTTTTTCACTTATTTTTCACTTCTTTGACTTTTCGCAACGCCTCTTTAATTAGGCAGTACTCGAACAGCCTTTCAGATCTGACGCATTGAAAATGAGTCACAAAATATCAAAAAAAAAAAAGCAAAAAACCAAAAACAAAACAAACAAACCACAAGCCATAAGCTTAGAAGTCGTTAAATCAAAAGTCATTAAAAGAGTTTACGCAAATTTTTGTTCGCCATATTGAAAAAATCCAAACAGAAATCATAATCAAAATATACACAAAACTAAAAAGCTAAATATATGCATATATAAGACCGAAAAGTGAATCGAATTATGCCAGAACAAGAAATTTTTATCAATTTCTTTTGAAATTTACTGGCAAAATGCTTAAACATGGCGTCGATTTGCTTAAAGAAATTCCCCAATGCTTGAGGTCGTCGCACATGAAAAGATCACAGATCAAAGAGAAGCCAAAATAATGGCAAGGCTGAGGAGGGGCTGCTGCTGCTGTGGGTATAATTTTCAATTTTCCACAATTACCGCGAGGCTGCCGCAGCAGCAGCAGCAAAAACATTTTTATGCGGCGCACACACAATGTTGTTGTTGTTGGGGCTAACGAGGGGTGGGCTTGTATGGTTGGGGTTTGTATATGTATATAAAGTGCAGATAAAATTAATTAAAATTTAATTCAATTCAATTCAATTCACTTGCGCCGGCGCGTCGCACAGCCACAACAAAGAGATTTATCGCTGATAAACGCGTTGAGAATGGCCAATGGCCAAAAAAAAAAAATCGGAAAAAAAAACTCGTTGTACGCCGCCACAGATCAATGGATTGGTTGCTGGTAGTAGTACCACCCTCCCTCCCGCGCCTTCCCGCAGCTTACTTACCCCTTCCACTTGATGGATCATGTTTGTTGTTGTTCCTGTTGTTGTTGTTCTCTTCTAGCCATTAAAATGCCATAAAATTATTAATTAAAGCAAAAAAGCCACTTGCTGCCACACAGCGCATTTATGACTATGAGCAGAGTTTTTCCCAGTGACGAGTGGTCGTCGAATCTGAAAAATCTGAAAGGAAATTGCTGCTGCTGCTGCTGATATGAGCAAGCTACAGGCCACACCTAACCAACCGCCCAACCGCCCCCCAACCCACCCCCTCGCCACATCGATGCCTTTGTGATTTGTGCTTCTGAGTGGCCTCGCATGGTGCAAGAAGCATTATGGATTTTTAACGAGTTTTCAATTTATTTGCGCGCCAGGCTTTTTGATGGTGGAGCAAAAACAACAAGACGAAAAGAAAGAAAGAAAGAAGCAAAGATAGAAAATTTTCAATTTCGAGTGCTTTTCATATAGACACTTGACTATCAAGTGCTTTATTTTCCAATCGAGTTGGGCTTTTGTGGCTTTTTTCTTTATTTTCATGACGTGGCCGGCCGGGCGGCCAGTGAGACAAAAAGTCAACAGGAAATAAACTTGGCAGATGCCAAAATAAATTCACAAAAATATACACTAAGCTACAAGGTAGATTATTATAACAAAAAACAAAAGGTTTTGAGTGCTTATAGATTTGATTAAATTATTATTTATATTATGAGTTTCTTATCATTGTTCTTGGCATACAAAATGTGAACAAAAATGTCAGCCTTGAATTTACATCAATTTTTCCTTGATTTCAAATAGAAACACAAAAGTATTAGAAATATTTTCCAAACTTTAACCAAGTTCTCTGAAGCTCAATTTTCTAAACTCTTATTAAACTTACTCAACAAAAAAGAAGAAGAGAACCAACTAATACATGCAATAAGCTCGTTAGTTTGCCTTTGGCCAGCAACAATCGTGTCCGCTAATAAACCAAGTCAATGGCTAAAAAAAAGAAAAGAAAGACCAAAGCGGCAAACAAGCTACAACAAAAAAACTGTTATTGTTAGTGGCAACAACAATAGTCAATAAAACATGCGGCAAATCATGTTTATCGCATTGATTTATGCATTTTTAATGTGTTGCCGTTGCTTATCGGCAATGCGCCTAAATCAACCCACTTTCACTGCAATCCCAATCCCAATCCCCATCCCCAGTGCCAAATACTCGAATACACAATACTCAATACCAATAATAACAACAACAACAACAACAACAACAACTGCTAAAGAAAAGATGGACAGACATATTTTGGCTTTGGGCTACGTTAATTTTTAAATCTCACCGCCTGATTAGTTTGCTTCTTTCTTTTCTGTTGTTGTTGTTGTTGTATTTTTGTGCGCCATCTTGATTAGCAATTGCTTTTGCTTGGAGTTTGGCGATTCAGTTTTGTAGCTCTAAAGTTTTGTTGTTTGGAGTCTTCTGAAGTTTGAAGTTCCTCGTGTTGGTCGTGTTGCATTGGGGGTTTCTGTTTCTGTTTCTGTGGTGATTGTGTGGCATCAAAGTAAGCCGCCTTGTGCCGCTGCCTTTTGTCTTATTAATAATTCACATTAACGCTTTGCGAGTGCGGCCAGGTTGCCGCCTGTTTTTTTTTTTTAGCTTGTTCCAGTGTTGCCAGCCCACAAGGATATTATCACAAAATGCGCATCTCGCCCACAAAGAGCTTTTTTTTTGTTGTTCTTGCTGTTCATGACATAAATGCCGAAAGCGCACGAAAGCTGTGAACTGTAGCTACGAATAAGCCAAGAGCCACGACTTACCAGCTTGGCCAATAAATAAGGTGTGAAATAGCTAAGTGGGACGGACATGAAGACCTTAACTGGCAACTCGAACCTGTGTTAATTTGCGCCAGATATGCGCCAGGTTATTCCTTATTAATTGGTGAGGCATAATTGGTGGATTGGTTGGATGTTGGGCATGGCGAGGGTTAAATACTTAAAGGCCTAAACTTCTAGCTGCAAACTTAACTAAACCTAAGAACTGTTCCCAAGGTACTTTTTCCAGTTCAAAAAGTAAAAAATCATTTCGTTTTTGAGAGTTTCTCAAACCATCGTTATGAAGTTCTCATATTACCAAACCCAAATATCATTTTAATGTCAAATCTGTTGAATCCGTTAACAATGGGAAATTAGGCTTAATTTTCAACCGATATTAGCTTTTGCGTTGAATGCTTAATTTGCGACGGAATTGTCAGTATGACACTGACCACAAAAAAAAACACGCCCAAGCCATTAACAAACCCTTAACCGCGCCACCCAATCAACCACCCCCTGCCCCAGCCCCCTGCCGATACACATGAAAAGTGTCGCTAATTGTCAAAAATTGTTCAACTATTTTTTCATGTGCGTGTGGAATTATCTATGTGTTGGAGGCGATGGGTTACTAAACCAATCAATTGGGCGGGCGGAGTGATATATATACTATATATATATATAAACGTTTTATGGCTATGATTTCCAAACTGATTTTTGTGTAACTTTTGCTCGCCGCTAAATGAATATTGCGTGACAGTTTGTTGAATTTTGTACAAAAACGAAACTTTTGGGCTGGAAAAACTTTCCATAGGATATTTGTGGCTTTTTTTCACGCGCACCTAAACACTGGCAACAATTTTGGGGGGGGCTAATTGTGCGAGTAGAGTTTGGTTAGAAACCAAAAAATACAAAAACCATTTACATAAATGGGGAAATAATTAAACATGACACAAAAAAAAACAATACAAAAAAGTTTTTCATGTGGCGGGAAATTTGTGCGCGCAATTAGTTGGTTTAAATGCCGCATAAATGTGCCAAGGCCCGAGATAGAAAGAAATAGAGATAGAGAGAGAAAGAGAGAGCAAGCTAATTGTCAAATACTTTCGGTACAACAAACAAAATGGCGTCAACGTCAACAGCGGCGCCAGCGCTGCGCATGCGCAACTTTTCGTTGAGCTCACGAAATCTGATATTGCCTTAAAAAAAAAAAATGTAAAATAAAAAATTAAATTTAATGAACGGTTTCGAGCGCTTGGCCTCTCTGATCGTAATCTCCGATTAATATTATTTACAGTAGTAATCTACGCAAGGTGTCGTCGTCGTCGTCGTCGTCGTCGGAGTAGCCAGACACCAAAGACACCCGAAGGGTGTCCAAATATATGGCGAAAAGCCAAACCGACAAATAATCAAATACACTGAAAATAATGTTTTTATAACTTGTTTCAGATCTAATATTTTCTAAAGCTAATTGTGCTCATTCAATCAAACAAATATTACTTTTCTAAAATTTTCCTCAGTGTATTATTTTTTATATTAATTTTTAACACAAATATTTTTCCAATAAGAAATTTTCCTATTCTAAAATTGAATGTTCATATTAATATTTTTTGAATTTTTGTAGGAATTCACAAGGAAATTTTTATAATACCAAAAAAAAAAACTTGCTGCTTAGAACTTTTAAAGATCTGTTCATTTTGTGCTCTCAACTCGAAATCAATTTTTTTTATTCTCTAACAAAATTGTTGCCGCACACAATCTACACAACATTTTCTTTCAGTGAAGCATAGATAGGTCGCATTCCACAAAAGCTACCTGAAATAATTGCAGCAACAACAACAGCAGCAACAGCAGCTGCGGAAGGAAGCAACAGCAACATTGACGCCCGACTCTTGACTCGAACTCAAAGTCAGTTTGGTAACATTTCGGGGTTCTTTGACCAAAAATGAAACTAAAACGTTATGATTTGGCGTTGATTGCCTTGTACGCGCTCATGTGGTCAACACCCAAATTTGACACCCGAACGCGAACCCATTGCTGATAAATTGTGAATGATAAGCGTGATAAGAAAAGGAAAAGGAAAGAAAAGAACTGAAAGTAGTAGCCAAATTTTGCTGAAATTAAGGTATGAGAAGAAGGTAGTAAGTATTATGACTAATTTGGGCCAAAAGGGTGATCGTATAAGGTTGATCAAAACTTATTGCATTATTATGCAGATTATGCAGATTATGTTAGGCAATTATAATTTTTAAGTTCAAAGGGGCTATAGTAATTGTTTTGTGCTGTGTTTATTTTTACCAAAGGGTTCCGAGAAGTAAAAAAATATATATATCTAAAAGAAATTGAATCTTAGAAATATTTTCTATAACTCTATATTCCTTATACTTGGCTTTCTTCCTTTTCACTCTCTCACTCAACCGTTTTCCATATATTTGCTACTTGTTTTCCATTCAACATTGAATATATTTTTCCCCTGAGACCAAAGAAGCAATCACAGAAAAGTTAGAAGAAACCGCAGGAAACAATAAAAATCCCAACTTAAAAGCCGAAATGCGCGTGGGACCAACAACAACAACAACAACAACATACAATGAGGAACAGTAGCTATTTTAGTACTTACCGTTAGTAGAACAGAGACCTTAGACTTACCGTTATTTCTGCTAATTTAGCGGCCTAAGAACAAACGAGCGAGAAACAACAGGAGAGCGCTAAATAACATGAAAGTAAAAGAGCCAAGGACCTAAATGGCAAAAATGCTTCGTTGGCTATTTGACTCGCAGTCTCAGCAGACAATGTGGCATGCAACAACAGCAGCAACAACAAACAGGACGAAGTCATTAATAAGCCAAAAGCCATAAGTAAATATCCTTAAAGGATATGCCAAATGGGATATAAACTCAACTTGCTTATGGCTTCAGGTCCACTGGCAATATTTATGCATATCTCTTGTGGCATAAAAATTGCCAACTTTTTGTTGTGTTTGTGTTTGTGTTTGTGTTGTTGCTGCGGCCTGTCAGTGGCAAACAAGAGGAGACAAAGCGGCGTCGTTTTGTTGCCCGACAACACAAACCGATTTCAATACTAAACTAAGCCTCGATTCAACAAACAGCATCTCAAAACAGTCCTTTTTTATTTTTGAGTCAGTTTAGTTCGAAGCCTGCGTCAAGCGGTGCACAGCTGGATCGAGGCTGTGGCGACCACATGTTGACATTACTTTTTACATACATGCCACACGAAGCAAAACAGGTGTGAAATTCTATGGCATGTGGGTGCAGCATCCTCAATACTTTTACTCCGTTCTTCTCCGCTCTCTTCCTTTCACAAACAAAAAAAAAAACACATTAATTTTAAATATTATTTTGGCAGGTTTTTTTTTTCTGTTGTTTAATTAATGAAATTTCGCTTTTGTCGCATCTTTCGACAAATTGCCAGCAATTTCGCCGTGTCATTTGCCATTAATTTATCTAAAAATCCACACAAAACAATTGAGTTTCAGTTTCAAACATTTGCTTACAAACAAGTTTTTCAAAAGATTGTTAAAAAAAAAAAACGGAGATTTTTTCTACCGATATCAAAATAGTAACAAGTCGACTGCCCATAAAAAAAAATTGAAAAAAAATGCAAATTATTTTTGCAAAAAAATAAAAAATCGATTTTTTTACCTTAAGTCATTTGTGACATAAAATATTAAATAACTCGTATAATATATTCAAATATTCGAAAAGCTACTCGTATTTTTAATGTGAGCATTATAAATGTGTTTTTTAGTTTGTTTTTTTTTTTTACCTTCGATATATGTGTGATTTGTGAAACAATAACAAATGACACTTTTTAATCATTGCATATTAACAATGTGGGGGAAACCCTGAACGCTGAACTCAGCCCGCACACAAACACAAACACAAAGAGTATCTGAAAGTATATAAAGTATTTATAATTGATGGCCACAGACCGCAAACTGTGCCACCAACAAAATAAAAACTCATTAACTAAATCCGCTTTTAATAAATATACACGGCGGTTTGGTTTTGGTTTTGGGTTCCAAACTACATACTATGTATATAAAACCCTGGCTTCCAGTTTGTTCTGCGTCTGTGTTACAAGCAACCCCGTTGGCAATCGCCCCCTCTCACCCCCTCGCTCTCAGTCACTCCTTTGGCTTGTTATAGAGCACCCACAAATTAATCAAGCTGACGGCAATGCGACGTTGTTGATGATATTGGGCGACTGATGCTGACATTGATGCGTCTCTGTCTGTTTGTCTGTCTTTGTGCAGCCCCCAGAAACAGCTCCAACTGTGCATATGGCGGCATCAATCTGTGGCAAGCAGACAACAAACTTGGCTCACAAAACTCAACTTAAGGGCTTCAGGCAGCTTATTTGTTTTTGGTTGCGGCCAAGTGACATGTGTGGAATGTTAACCCAAACTCAACCAATTTCTAGAATCAGAAGCGTTGACATGACAACTTGAGATGCATACTCTAGATAAGCGCCAACAACAACAACAACAACAACAGCAACTGGCAACTTTCTAAGCATGTGGCACGAGCATGAAAAACCTTTTTAAAATCGGTACTTACACCTTTTGTTACATTGCATTGCACAATGCAACCCAACAACAACAGCAACAACAATACAAAAATATAGAAACCCATATCCAAAAAAGTCACGCTGCTGCCTGACCCGAAGACGATGTCGTCTCCCCTTGCCACAACGCGTTGACCCCTTTGTTAGCCCTGTTGTTGTTGACTCGTGCGCTTAATTTTAACAACAATTTGTATTATGAAAATGCAATGCATTTCTAATGAAAATTGCCCCATGGCTAAGGTTTTTTTTCTTTCTTTTTTTGGATGCTGTCATTGATTGATTGATCTTGTTAAAAAAAAGTTTTATAGAGAAAGAAATAAAAAAAATACCAAACAAGAGCTTTTCACTCTTGTGTCAAGTAGATGTGTTTGCTTAGGTTTTATAATATAACAGTAGATACTCTGTAAGAGAGTTTTAAGTGAGCTTTTTATCAAAAAAGGATCAGTTCCTTAGGTCTAAAGGAAATCTCTGAATTTTTCTCTGACTCCAAAGAAGATCCTTGGCATAAAACATTTGATATCAATTCCTTAAAAAAATTCGGTTATTAATTTCACTATTTTTGTCATTGATTCCCACTTTCTTTGTTCGTTTTCAATACTCCTACTTCTTCTAATTATTTTTACAGGGTATAACAAGTGTATAACAAGTCGTCGTCGTGTTGCGTTTGTAATGCATTTCGTAAGCTCACTTATTTTTTTGACTATAGTTTTTTTTTTTAAATAGTTTTTTTTGTTGTTAAGTCTTTGGTGTGCGTAAATGATGCTGACAACGCATTTGATTAACACGATTAATTGCTGATAAAAATATGTATGTCTGACAGTTTGTTGTTACTCCTTCTTGCCGCTTCTATTCCGTTGCCTACTGGAGATACGCCCCAAAGTGAAAAAGTGAAAGACAATAAATGAAAATGCATATTAATTGAAAAACAAATGCAGAAGAAAGTGTATAAGCTTTTTGCACTTTGATTTCTTTTCTTTTCTGTTCGTTTTTGTTTGTTTATTTTTGCCGGTCATTTCAATTAGTTATGAAAAATGCATTTCTCAACAGGTGTGTGTGTGTGTTGGCCACATCGCATAAATTCATCAATTGCAGCTGCAACATTTACTGTCATTTGTCCAGTTGCTCCTTTGGCTGCTGCCTGCCTGCCTGCCTGCCTGCCACCCATTGTGGCGTTTGGCTACTGTTTCGCGCTGTGTGCCCCATGTGGTGTGCGAATATGTTTGTGCCCCAGCCCCACCCAACCACTGACTACATATCTGAGGGCCATCAAACGATGGCAGGCAGCAGCTGTCAACTGTCGCACACGACTTGTCCTTGTCAGTCAATGGGAGGCTCTGGCTCTGGCTCGGGCTCGGGCTCTGGGCTTTTATTTTGTTGTTGGTTGGATCCTGATTCCCTGTTTGAGCATTTTCTATATTAAACTTCACATTTTTTGACGTATGCAGCTGCAATTGGTATGCAAATTGCTGGCGGCACGTTAGCCCTTACTCACACTCCTCCATCCTGCCCCAAACCACCGCACTTCCATTGCATTGCACAGATTGAGTTGCGCCCGCAGATTGTGTGGCATCTTCATATATGAATTTGTGCCACTGCCAGTGGCAAATTGCGTATATGCCTTCATAATATGTGCATGTGTATGTGTGTGTGCGTAAAATGGCTATAAAATGGCAGCAGCTTTAGGAAATTTCGAGCTAAAAAACTTATTTGGTAGAAATCCAACGACAAACAAAAAGGAAAAAAATTCAAACTAGAAGGATAAATCAAGAATTGTTCCTTAGTTTTTATGCTTTCTTATTGATTTTAATTTTTTATTAATTTATTTTACAAAAAATTATTTTCTTAAAAAATAAGAAAAGCAAATTCTCATTCCTATATTTCTCTTTATTACTTCAACCAAAGACTAACCACAATCTAATAAGTTCCGCTTTAAAAATATGTTCTTTATATATCCTGATCTATTTGGTATTACATACCTCTCAGTCTCCCCCGTACCCATCTCTTTGAAATGTTTGCTCAAATTGCCTCAAATTTGTAGTCATAATTTTAATAAACCATACAAAAATGCGAAACAATTGGAATCCGTTCAACTACTCAAAAATGTTGTACAATCTTTCTGTCTCTCTCTCTCTCTCTTGCTCGCTCTCTCTCTTTCTAACTGTGTACTTATGACAGCATCAAATCATTTCATATTTGTTAAAGGGATTAGTTTGTATGTTCCAAAACAAAAACAACCAAAAATAAAAATATATAATGATGCCACACACAAAAATGTAAAGAAAGACGAAGACGAAGATGCCTCACAAAACCGATTTCAAACTGAAAGGCGAGCAAAAATCAATCTTAATCGCAGCTACAGTTACAGAGATAAAAAGAGTCACATGTGGCATCATTTTACATTTGTGAGATGCGTGAACATAAGAAAAAACCAAAAAACCAAAAAAAAAATTGAGCATTAAGCGTGCTTAATTCGTTAAAGAAAGTTCCACATTTCCAAATTTCCATTTCCCTTAGATCAGATCAGAACAGATCAGTCGCTGGAGTAGCATACCAAATTTTCTTGGCGCAGAATGACACACAGGACACGCCCCCCAACGAACAGGCGCGCGCAAGTGCAAGAGGCGTGAAGAGACAAACTAAAAAAAAAGTGTGAAAAACCACACGCATAATATTTTCGGCTCTTGTTTTTTCCTGAGCGTTGTTAATCCTATTTGATGTTTTGTATTTTGTCTGTTTTTTTTGTCTTTTAGTCTACGGTAATTTTAGTAAAATTAATTGTATTGCCACGAAAAAAAAAACAAAAGAACATGAAAAGCGTTCAGCTTCAGTGGCAGCCACATGAAAATTGATATGAATTTTGTGCTATCTAAAGCAGGAACGAATTCTGTTGTTAATCACATTCTAAAGTGTTCAGTGTTGTTTTAAATACTGTTTTTTTTTTTGAACTATTTATCAAGTTTCGTTAACACTGCAGCCATTTTTTCTTCCCATATGGTTGAGAATGGGGCGTTTCTCTTGACGTTTGCAGCTCTTCGGGTCTTTAGTTAAAGCCAGCCTCTTGCCTCATTGGCACTGATTCGTTCAACTCGCCAAATGTGGCTCGGTGTTGTTTTTGTTGTTAACTCGTTTTGGTGTTTAACTTAAACTGGTTTGTAGTTGGTTGGCTCTTCACTTTGTCCGTCGCATCAGCAGCTCTTTAGCGCTTGTTCCAAAAACTAAAGTGTTGGACCAGTCGCTGTTACCTTGCCACCTATTCTTCGTCTCCTCCTCGTCACTCTTTGGTAGCCTCTCCATTTAAGTCTGAAACGAACCCGGCTGAACAACTATGTGCTTACTTTGAGTGAATCTTTTATGGCACTGCCTACTTTGTGAGGAGGATCTTTTCAGTGAACTTGTTATGAGTGGATTTTGGTTTAAGAAATATATTTTGAATATGCCGCAACAAGCGACGGCAATTTGAGTTTTGAGCTTCAAAAAATAGTTTTGCATAAGATTTTTGTTCGGAAAAACCATAAAATTAGCTTAAATTTGTGTAGAAAAATAAAACTTTCAATACACCCTTAGAAAAAAAGTCAAAGATTAAAGAGCAAATCGATTAATCAACATGTTTTTTTATCCCTAAATATTTAATATTTTTTATAAAAGTTGGACTCTTAATGTAGAGAAAACCATATAATTTCTAGATAAATTTAAAAAAAAACAAAAGTTCCCATCAAATGTTGCACCTATTTTTTTTCTGTCCAATTATTTGCATTTTGCAGCTCCGTTCGAAAAGATTCCCCTCCATTAACGAATATATATAAAGGTGTATGGGGATAAAGCCTGCAATTTGCCATGTAAAATCGATAATCATTCACAGCATTTATGTGTGGGACACGCCCACATTTGAATAGCAGCCGCCCCCACACAGACGCCCACCTGAGCGGACGTGTTGTAAACAAAATGATTTGCCATAAAATTATCATAATGCCGCCACGAAATGCGCCAACAACATGTTGTCAACGGGGCAAAAGGCAAAAACAGAAATCCACAACGACAATGGGACAACACACACACAACACACACACACATACACTAACACATTTACAGCCAAATTGACGAGCGGCAAAATGTAATTTTGTGCCCGCTGGCATCTTTTTTGCTGTTGTTGTTGTGTGTACGTCACAAACACCAATCAAAATGTCCATAAATTTTGTTTTGTTTTTTTTTTTAACTGTTTTGCCTACACATATTGCCTTGAAAAGCGCCAAACAAACAATTGAACTTTGTTACAATAACGAAATATGGTCGAAAGTCTAACTGCTGCACCCCGCCCTTAAAGTCATAACTGAAATCAAAAGGTGTCTTCCTCTCTCTCTGTGTTTGTCCATTTTAGGTCAGTTTTGTTTAATGTTGTAATCTTTGTAGCTGTGGGTTGCTCGGTTATCAAAGCTTTAAAATGATCTAGTATAAGCTATAAAATAGCCCTTTTTATTGAAGATTATTGAGAAATATTGACGATAAACCTTTATTTATGAATGAGTATTTGATCAAATTAGTTTTTATAACATTTTCATACTACATAAATTATGTTTATTGAGCGATCACTGTGGCACCTTTCTTTTTTATACCCTTTACCCGGTTTTCTCTCAACTTTAATCGATTTGTTTGGTGTGTAATTATGCGTAAATGTGAACAGAATTTACATGCAAATCAGTTGCCGCCTCAGTTTTTGTGTAAAGTTCTCTTCTTTTTTTACCAGTTTGTCAGTTGTCCAGTTATCGCCATTTCATGCTCTGCTTTTTGTGTCTCACAACACACACACACACGCTCAGTTTGTAGCCGCATGCAACATCAAAGTTAAAATTAAATGCGCGGTAATTTGGCAAAAGGCTCAAAGGATGCCGTTGTTGCCGACGTGAAGATGGCCCTGAATATGGCCCTGAATAAAATGGGCTGAAGGGCTAACAAGTGAGAGCAAGTGAAGAGGAGTGCGATGGTGAGGCGGTGCGAGGGGTGAATGATAGTAGTATGAGGAAGTTTAAGTTGCTGTGTTGTGATTGCCTTTAACATTTTGCCGACAGCGTGAACGTGTGTGTGTGTGTGCCCAGGTTAACTTCTTCTTTTTTTTTGCATCTTTTCTCCAGCAAATTGTCTTTTGATTGAAGTGAAGAGCGAACGAAAGCATCTCTGAATTGTTGCTTGAAACTTCATTTCCAAAATTTAAATTATGCGTTGTAATTGGCGCTTGATTTGCGGTCAACAATTTTTGATAACTCTGTTTTACAAGCGAGAAGCTTTGGTAATAAGCGACTGAAAGAAACAGCTGCCAAAACTTTGGTATCCGAACCCAAATAAAGTGTTAAGTTGATTTAAATAATATGTAGAGAAACAGTTGCCTTAATTTATAACATTTCTTGATTGTTTAACTCAACTTTAAAATAAAATAAATCCCAAGCCTCTCAACAGACATGTTTGAAAGTATTGCGTGTTGTTCAAACCGACCACAAAATACGCTGCAGGGCTGACAGGCAGCACTCAACAACAGAGCTGCAGACAGAGTTGTCACTCTCACAAAATTGGCTGAACTTCTTTTGAAAGTTCATTTGGCACGCGCGCTGTTTAAGTTAAGATAAACTGTGGGAAGATTTAATAATTGTAAGAGAATCAATGGTTAAGATTTGAATGATGATTAACCGATGAAGAATTCATCTAAGCAAATGAAAATATGTTCAAGTTTATTCGCCTCTTTTTCTATTTGGCTCTCAAATTCTTTACAACTTCAAAGTGGCATTCTAGTTAAAGCGATTCTTTAATTTCCCAACATTAAACGATACGTTAGAGATGTACGAATGGGCATTTATCATGCAACTTATGCATTTGGCTAATAAAAGCGTTAATCTCAACTACACCTCAACTAAATGATAACCACTTAGGCTAAAGACCACACCAGTTGTACTAAGTAAAGGAAGACGAAGAGAGCGAGAGAGAGAAAGAGAGGAGTTCTTTAAAGCTGGCAGCTGTCATGTTTAATGCCCCAAAGACTGTCATGTACTAAGCAAAAGGAACTGGAATTCCTATAGGAGAATAGCAATAGGAATAGAATCAGAGACGACTCCCCGAGGTGTGAAATCAACATAAGTGCAGCCAGTAGCATGAAAATTGACCACTAAAAAGGGGGACCAAAAGAATGAAGAAGTTCCTGTTGCGACTTGAATGATTTAGCATTTGCCCCCGAGTCAAGTTTAAACTTAACTTGCCTTATATAGAGCCATAAAATCATGTGACATATCCGCAATTTGTTTTAAAGTCGCGCCTGCTGCTGGCTCTCTGCGTTCAAGTGTCAAAATCGACGCCCACCCGCTGGGAAGACTCGACTCAACTGGAGCTCAAGTTGGGAGAGTTTCTTCAGAAGTACAGCCAGAGTTGCCACAGTTGCTGCTTGCTTTGTAATCAAAGTGTGTGTGTGGGTGTGTTTTGTTGTTCTTGTTGTTGTTTTGCATTTCAAAATTCGTGGAACTCTGCGATGACAAAAGCTTTCAATGCTGCCTTTCGATTAATATACATTTTTTTTTTGCGATAAGCATCACAAAAACTGAATATGAAACCATTTATAGTAAATATACTATATAGTCATAAATTAATATATGTATTTCTAATAATTTGTCTGCAAATTTGCGTTCAAATTTGGCCACGAGCAACTAATTGCTGTCGATTATGACTCGGCCGACTGCCGTTTGAATTTTTTTGGCAAACTGCTGACAAGTTATTTATGATTATATCATTTATTGAGGCTAGTTGTTGGCTATTGTTGCTCTAATTTGTGTGGCTGTCTAAAATCGCTTTAATGAATTATGGCTTATAATTTGATTGTTTATTATATCGTTCGACTTATATAAACATTTAATTGTACTCTTTATTGTTATTGTAGATTTTTGTTATTAAACCTAATTCGCCCACCTTGCAGTGCTCAAAAGCTGTTCAAAAACTTTTGACTAGTTGGGCTAGAAATATTGAAATTAATTTTTTAATACGTGCCAGGATTTTTTGTAACTTCGTTCTACCCTGACAAATATTTATAGTTCAGCTAAGTAGAAAATGTTGTCAGTGTTGTTTTTTTTGTTTGTTGGTTGGCGCCTTTTACAACACACAACAAGAACCAATCTTTGTCTTCTTTCTAATCGAGCATCCGTCGATCAGCGTTCAACAAGGACAGCAACAAGTTTCGCATCTCTGATAAGCAACAAGCAACAAGCAGCAGCAGCAACAAGCAACAAGCAGCTTTTGTGTGTGTGGGCCAACAGCAAAGCAGAAGATGAAGTTGAAGTTAAGGCAGCTGGCAGCTTGATTTGGCCAACTCCCAGGTGTATGGCGGGTGAGGCAACAACAACAGCAACAACAACTGGCTAAAGATTCTTTTGTTCTATGCCGTCAACACTAAATACTCACGTCAGCCAATAAATCCACTTCAACTGTGGCACACAAAAAAAAATGCTTCGCTGTCTTCAACAGCGAAGATCGCCAGATTGAGATCAAGCCACGAGTCTCTATATCTCTCTCTCTCTCTCACTCACCCTCTCGTTTGCTCCTTTTTCGCACAGCTTCCAAATGGTTTTTGAAGTGTAGCCGGTTTTTGGGGCAGCCGACTTTTTGCACTGGCTCTGGTGGGTACCCTTTAGGTGTCAAAAGCAATAAAACGCCGGCCTGTAATCAACGCGATCCTAAATAGGTGTACAAATTACACCAAAGTCCTTAATTATAGCGAAACCGCCAAAGAAGAACAGGCAACAGAACGAGAGAAAGATTCAGAGAGAGAATGACAGAGATAGAGAAACTAAACCACAAAAACGTTTTATATCTTGACCCTGTCTCTCTCTCTTTGTGGCTTTGACTGTGGCATCGTTGTTTACACTCGTTGCAACGTTGCAACGTTCCTTAGCCTCCATCTCCTCCTCCTCCGCCTCCTCCTCCTCCTCTTCTTCTTCTGCTGCTGCTGCTGCTGCTGATCTCTCTCTCTTAGTAAGCTAGCAACTATTAAGAATTTGGCACGGTCCCAAGGCGCTGCTGCTGCTGCTGCCGCCGTGGCATATAACTTACACCCAGATCGATCAGCGCAATTGGTGTAAATGTACTTTGCCATAACAACAACAACAAACACAGCACTTGGCGCTCTCCTCCTTGCTTTGGTTGTGTTTTTTGCCATGCCGCACGTTCGTGCTGCGAAAATTACATTTGATCGATTTGATCGGCGCTACAACATCAAAGGAATTGAAAGACGAAACAGAAAAAACAAAAACAGAAAAAAACGATGAATACAAAACTCAGAACGCCGACAAATGTGAAGGACTCTCTGTGCTGGCGCGTCGAGTGTTTAACATTTTGTTAAGCTCCAGTAGAAGTTAGGGTATTTTTTAGCTTGGGCTGATTTTCAAAACAAAAAAAATCCAAAATGAACCTAAATTGAGTTAAGCTACTTAATAAAATTAAATATATAAAGCATAAGGCTTTAATAAAAATCGTTAAGAACAGACTTCAATCTATCTATAATAATATTGTTAATAGGTTTCGACAAAAAATAGTTTTAGCTAAATCAAAGCCTTTTGCCATGTTTTATAAGCTTTAACAAATATATTTGATTATTTTATATTCAACTTCCAAACATCAGAAAAGGTCAATTTTGCAGCTTGATTTTATTGCTTTTATGATCAATTTTTTCCTTCCTATTTTCCCTGCCTGGCTGCTGCTGCTGCTGGTTCACTTAAAGTGTGAAATTTGCTTAGCTAAGCGAATCGAAAAAAACCAAGGCTTAGAGCGAGGGGTGATTTTAATGTAGTTGAACTGAACCCCACTGAACTTGCCTAGCATATAGGGCAGCTGCATTTAAGCCTTAGCCTTAGCCCGAATGCTTAAGGCCAAAACGCTTTAGTTGCAGTTGCAGTTGCAGTTTGCAGTTTGCAGCCTTAGCCTTAGCGCTTAGTTGGTAGCCCAACGAGCCGTGGCCCCACGTTCAGTTCAAAGTGTTTGCCAGTTGCCCGTTGCCCGATGCTAGTTGCCCGTTGCTAGTTGCCATTGCTGTAACGGTAAGCGAGGGAAATTCAACACGCACGACACACGACGATAGGAAAAATGTAGTATAAGTAACTGTGACCATAGCTTATGTGCGCAAAAGCGAATTATTCGATTTGGAGGCGTAAAAAATGCAGCTACCCAATAATTGTGGATTGTGGCCAAAAGTAAAAAAAAAAATACATAATAATAATCACAGCTAGTCAAAAGAGTTTTCTTCTACTGCAGAAGCTGTGAAAGTTGCAACGGAACATTTGGTAAATTTCCTATCTTTCTTTCATTTCTTTTGTTGTTTGTTGCAAGCTCATTATGATGTTGTAGGCGAATTTTCAACTGGACAACACGTAGGCGGCGTCGGCAGCGGCAGCGGCAACGGCTTCCAAATGTGTAATTTGATGTATTTATTTTGGTTACATGCTGAGATCAGCTAATAACTGTGCAAAATTTAGCTATCAAATAATTGTTTGAATGATGGGAAAAATATGTATTTGCTTTCTTCTTCACTTACCGCCGCTCTATCTGAATCTAAAGTTGTCTAATTGAAATTCCCATGCTTTGGGGACAAGGCTGGCTGCTGCTCTTTCTCGCTCTCTCTCTGTCCCGAGTCTAATGGCCAACAACGCACAGCTGCCACACAATGCCCCAACAAACACACACAATTTAAGTCAAATCACAGCACAGCACGCACAACGCATTCTTGGCTCTGGAGAGAGAACTGGGAATCGTTGGGAATCGTTGGGAGACGTTGGACAGGACAAACTGTTTGTTGCAACATCAGCAGGCGCACATTTTCGTGATTTTAATTGTCCACTTTCCAACATTGTGCACTACATACAAACTCTGCTCTCCCCTCTCTCTCTAACTTCAATCATTTTCATTCCCAGCATTTTGTGCTCGGAAATTGTTCTCATGTGACCCATGACAATCAGTTTGTCTGTCGTTTGCGATTGCCATTTTAAATGCTGCTAACGAAATTTAATTGGCCTCTAAATGATTTTAATTGTGCCACACACTGATGTTGGCCATAAGTTACAACAAAACCAAAACCAACAATTTCGATTTTACTCAACAAAAAAAGCTTCAATGTTTGAGTATATATAACAAACTGACTGACTGCTATCAACGCACAGGCCAAATGATACGAGATCTTGAAGGTTTCGAAGCGATTCCAAGTGTTGGGTAGTAAACTGAAGCTTTCTTCGCATTCGCATCTGTGTCAAAATCCGTTGGGCCTTACACTTTACACTTTGTTTAATTCGTCATCATATTGCAATTCGTTGCCCATTAAAACAAATGAGCCATGACGAAAAGCAACAACACTCCAGTTTCACTTTGGCAAATTAATAACCTTTCACCTGAGTTTTTAATTTGCAAAAAAAAAAGGCCCGCAAAACATATTTTTGCTGCCTAACCGTAGCATTTAGTTTACAAGTCGGTTTGGGGCCCACCCTGTCGAGTTGACGCAGTGGAACCTTCGTCAAGAGTTGCTCGTCGCCTTCTTTTTGGCTTTTTTTTTGTTTTTGTTTTTGGCTGACATTTCAAATTTAGCAAATGTCAAAAATGCTGTTCCATTGCCGCGCCGTTGATGCCGAGCTCATTTGTCTGCCTTCAACAAATGTTGCCACGGCTAAGTCGCACTTTTTAACACTTTTCACTTAGACGGTTTCAGTTACGGGTTTCGGGTTACCTTCTTCACTCTATCTTCTCGGTCTGTTTGGCCCCCGGCGGCCAAATAACCAAGACCAAGAAGTCCAACACCAAACGATAAGCCGACGACGATTTGGAGTCAGTCAGTGTCTTCAAATCAACTCCAAGATGACCGACCATGTTGTGCCCACAGCACAGGAGTTCTTTTTGTATATGTAGCGCACTTTCCTGCCATTGCTAAATAATTTCACAGTCTATCAATTAGCGTGTGGAGCGCGTCAGCAGGATTTTTTTCGGTGACTATGGAATCAGCCAAGTTATTATATATAGAAACATTGTACAATATACAAAATTTAAGTGGGTTACTATTTGTAATAAATAAAAAAGAGAGCAGGGAAAATATTTCAAGTGAAAATGTACAACGATTTGCATAAATGAATACACAAATAATGTGTTTGCCCACTGTACAAGTTAGCCCATTTTTCATACTCATACAGCAACAGTTGGTGGCTTTTCAACATGAGCAACATCAGCAATGCAGTTGAGACTGTTTTGCAGACGGTTCGAAGAAACTGTGAAGACTGTTGTAGACAGGCTCTTATGACCTTAGGGGCTGGCAAAAAGGTGGTCTCGCTGATTGTTTACGTCTGCGCGCTACTCATAAAATTTCAATTAATTTGCGTGTCACTGCAACAACAGCAACAACAACTAGTCTGTTGCCTATGCTAAATGCTTATTTAATGAAATGCAAAGAGGCAACAACAACATTCAAGTTGAAATTATGTTTATATGTAGTATGTATTAATAATAATAAAACAAACCTTCAGTTTTGTCTCTCTTTTGCTGAGAGCTCTGTGAGCAAAGCTCTCGATAGTTGTGCACAAATTAATCTTCTTCAAATTAGCATCTTGATTAGCCAATGAAATGTGTAACCTCAGACTCCCAGATATGACTATAGGGTATATATGTATACATTGACACGCATACACTAATATGAAATCAACAGATGATCATTGATCATCGTCACACACAACTCCTTCTCTTTGCTTTGTTTTGTTGCGTTTCGTTGCGTTGCGTTTTGCTGTGTGCTGTTGATGTGATTACAATAATTAATCTTGCTCGAGATTATGTTTGTTATTTATCTCAGTTTCTCTGCTTCTCGCATTTTTCTGTTGATTCCCCATGTGAAGATCATTCGCTTTTGGCTGCTGCTGTATTTATTTTATACACTCTTTTTTTTTACTCAAGGCGCCTGGCGTCAAATTAAGTGTTTGTGTCGCTTGCCATTAATCAAAACATATCACAAATTTCGATATGAAAAAGTGTTTTGTATTATATCAAAACAGAAACAGAAAAAATATTCAGCAACAAGATGAAATCCTCAGCCTCAGCCTAACTACTACAACTTGTTTCGTTGTAGTTAATCGTTTCAGATCTGGCTGTATGCACTGTTCAAAAAAAATGTAAACAGTATACAAATCAATTTTCTATCTAAATCTAAAATAATTTCCATGAGTTCAAACCTCGAAAAACTTTATTTTCGGTTGAAACTTGACTATAATTTGTTGTCAATTGAAACTAAATTATTTTTTTTCTGTGTACGCATTAAATTGTATTTTTATATGTTTTTTTCCCTTTTAGTTTGATTTCTTTTCCTGGTCTGAAAATGTCACCTGCTGTGCAAACAACACACACATGTTGTTCGAGCAATGGTTGCTGGTGTTGTTGTTGTTGTTGCTTGGTTTCCTGCTGCTGCTGCTTTTGGTTGTTGTTGGTTGTTGGTTGCTGGCTTTTTGATGAATGATGGACAACATCAGCTTGAGAAACTGCATTTTATTTGTGTTGTTGTAGGTAGCTTCATTGAATTTGAATTTATTTGCAGTTAATATGCAGCTGTGATCAGCAATCTCTCAACTCTATCTCTTTGCATCTATCTATAAGACATAAATATGTTCGGTAGCTGTTTGGAAAGTGGTATTAATCATTTATGTAGTAGTAGTAGTTGGCCACACACACACACAAATATTCAAGCTAAGGAAAATTTATTAACTGCCTAATTGTAAGCAAATTTGACAGGCTTGTTGGCCATAAACTTTGTCTAATATCAGTTTTTACAGCAGCAGCAGCAGCAGCAACTTGTTTTGGTTGCTTATCGGTCTAAAAATATCGATGCAACAACAGCAACAACAATGTCAACATTCAGCAATCAAGTGACAGCAGCAAAAGCCAATTATCTATAATAAAAAAACAACAGCAACAACAACAGCAATTATTGCAACCAGTTTGCGAACAGTTTTCAACACATGGCAACCAAAATGTGACACCTGCAATTGTTGCTGTTGCTGTTGTTGTTTCTGGAGTTAAAGCCAAATTAAAATTCACTTGCTCAGTTCAACACCTTGGTCAATTTAAGCTTTTGACATGCGTGTGTGTGTCTGTGTGTGTGTTGTTTCTTCAAGTGTAGGTTGACTGTGTTAAATAATTGCTTTAGTTGTTGATTTCTACTAGCAATTTCAATACATTTAATACTAGAAAATTCACAAAAATCTTAACTTATCACACAACTAAAATCTTGATGAACAGCTTGACAGCTCGTTTTAAGATTCGTTGTTGGCTAGCACGAAAATGTATTTTTTCTATATCTAGAATGAGCAGCACATTCAACAATTATTTCATTTTAGTTATTTCACAATCATTTGCAAGCAATCTTGTCCAAAAATAAATACAAAAACACATCCAAAGCCACAAATAGTGTTTTTTTTTAATTGTGAGTTTCTAAACATTTTTATTAAGAAAAAATTGGTTTACAAAATTTTGTTAATAACAATTTAATGAAAAGCAATTGCTTACAATTTTGTTTCAATTAAAAATAAATATTTATTTAATTTGAAATATGGTTACTAAGTATTTTTGCAATAGGAAACTGGTACTGCTTAAATATAACAACAGATGGCGCTACTTTAAAGGCCACCAAACGGGCGTTACACTAACTAAGCCATAAAAAACGTTTTAGCAGGGACAACAACCAGCTGCGAGCAGCACAAATATACTGGTTTCGTTAGTTTCATTTGCTGTGAGAAAGAGCTAGAGCTAGAGCAGTCTGCACTGCGAGAAAAAGTTTTGAAAACTTTAAATTTCAGCAAGAAGAGCGACGTCTTATACATATAAATTTATTTTATTATCATTAATTAGATTTTAAAAAATATTCAATGCTGGCTATTCTGTTTTTTTGTTTGTTTTTTTCAAATACATGACTATTTATTTACACATAAGTACATTGAACAAAATTAAGGGCGTAGTTAATTACATGAACATATTACATCAAGAATTACAAAAAAATACAAATAGCTAAAACTCCACACACATATTTAAATTAAAAAACTTAAGATATGAAAAGCTTATAGTAGATATAAATTTTGTTTAAATGTGAAGCTAATTTTTGAAGCTTACTAACTAACAAGTACATATCTAAATAATGCTAAACTTATCCTCATCATAACCATAGTTATTATCGTCTCATTATCTTCTTCATAATCGTTCTGTAGTTTTAGCTTAGTTATAAAATATTAAAATGCTATGCAAAGCTAACTTAAAAACTTGAATCCAGTCCAAAAAGGACCTTACAAAATCGGTCTTAATTTTAATTATGGAAAACTTGTTTTGTTGTTGCTTGTTTGTTGGTTGGAACGTCATCATATATATAAAAAATTGTTTTGATATTTAGCTAAATTAATTACTATAGTATAGAAATCATAAAGCTTAAAAATTACACAAAACAATTTCAATATTCTAGCTAAATTAATGTTAGTTTAAGTGAAGCTTAGTTAAGAGATTCTTCTTCTTTTTTTGAAAAGTGCTGCTTAAAGTTAAAAGTTACTTAAAGTTAGGACAGGCAAAAGACAGTCGAGATGGGAAGAGTTGAAGAGTTAGATGGTTTTTTTTTTTTTTCGAGGAAGATTAAGAATAGATGTTTTAGATAGAGAAGATAGAGTAGTAGTAGTAGTAGTAGTAGTAGTAGTAGTAGTAGTAGTAGTAGTAGTAGTAGTTTAGTAGTAGAGCAGAGTGGGATGATTCTTTTTGAAGCTTAGACCTGCAATCGAAACTTATTTAGTAAAAGCTAAAGCATAAAGCTTTTATTAAAAAATCTTAAACTAAGAGTATTCAAATAAGAAAAAAAAAACAAAAACACGTTTTCACTACTTTTTGGCGAGTGCCTTGCTATGCCCCCTGCCCTTGCCCACCTGCTGTGGTGGCTGTGGCGCACCCTCCTGCGAGCCACTCTCCGCATCCGATTCCTTGATAGAACCACCCTCTTCGTCGCCAACCAGTGCTCGATACTTCTTTGCAATCGCCTCCCAATCCGCAACGTTCTCAATGCGATTCTGATTGGCCGCCGAGAAGCTGGCCTGTGAGCCAAGCGGCGATAGATGCACCTGAGACAAGGCCACCGAATCTGAGAAATATCAATTAGTTGTTTTCAAAATTAAGGAAAATTAGGGTAGCACTATGCAGCAAAGTAAGAGCGCGGTATGGCTGCAACCGGGTTTTCGATAGGCAAATTTATGTTTCCCAAATTTTTAAAAATATTTTCATAGTTTTTATTACACTACTCAATTGCAATCATACCGCACTTTGCCTTTTTGCATAGTGTAAATTAAAGTTGGAAGTTGAGAAAAGAATTTTTGAGCTAGAGCGCGCCAATTTGTAGAAAAGAGAAAGAGATAGTTGAGAGAGAGAGACACAGTTGCATAGACGACAAGTAAAGAAAGAGAACAGGAGCGAGAGAGAGAGAGAGAGGAAGTCGATTTGTTGACAGACGAACGCTTGTTGCTACAAAACTCTTTGCACAGGTCATGCACGAACTTCGAAGTGGAAAGATAGATACTCTCTCTTTTTTTGGGAAAAGGCGATACATACATTGCTCACCTTTCTTGATCTTCGATAGCCATTTGGCTCCAGCTTTGGTACGTGGACTGGCCTGACGTATTCCCATCATCTGAACCAGACTTGGACGCTTCTTTTTCTTCATGCGTGCCTGTTTTAGTTGTTGTTGTTGTTGTTGTTGTTGCGTGTGTGTGAAGTAAGTGAAGTCAAGGCGGCATTAGAGTTACACAGTAGGACGACACATGACAATCAAACAGGACACATAGACAGAAGACAGAAGACGAACGAACACATCGATTAAAAACATCAAAAGCATAAAATACAAAACGTGTGACCAGAATAGTGCGAAAAACTACACATCACAAGTACAGGGTGCAACAAAAAAAAAAAATACAGGCAACACACTTAAAGCATTTGTGGACAAAAACATTTCACATTTTTGGTAAATAATAAGAGTTTCTTTTTGTTTTGTTATTTTTTTTTTTTTTTGTTGTATGCATTTGCAGTTGTTGCCAATTTGCTTTAAATGGTTGGCAGAAAAGGTCAGCAACTACAAGAGTTCTGATCAGATTAAATCACATACAGTCTGACGAATGTGTTTTTTACATGTAGTTTTTATAATTGTTTTTGTTTTTTTTTTAGTAAATTATTTTACCTTGACCTTCTCGACGATCCACATAAACCAGGTGGTAACTAAATTAAGCGGCGATGGCGCTGTTGTTGTGCGATGCATATTGCGTATAAGCTTGGATAAACCAAATTTCCATTCGATGTCGGATTGCGCCTAGTATTTCATAGGTTTTGTTTTATTTTGTTTTTTTTTTTTTTTGCATAGATTCGTGAATGATGATTGATGAATGCATATTGTATATAAAAAGAATAAGACAAGAACACATTGTACACAAATGAGTTTCAATGAAAGCATTCCACAAAATTGTTTCTATATAATATATAACTTAAGCGCTGCAACTGAGAAATTTCATAAGAGAAATACACAAATGTACACGTTAATTTTGCTTAACAATTTCTAGCTCATAGATCCCCTATAGTATCTCAAAGATGTGTTTTTTTTTTATAAAAATTGCTAAACAAAATCGCACGCATTTATTGGTATATTTCATAGAATCTAGACTTAAAGACATAAAGTTTTTACAAAAAAACAAAACACACATAAACATGCAGCAGTATATGATTTGTTTTTTGTTATTGGATTTGGATAAAGCATGCAGTTTGCCAACACTGGGCACGCGCGTTCTTTGCTGCTCAACACTGTCACACAAAAGCTTTATTTCGCTAGGCACTTTTCTAATACAATTCTAAAGCTAATTGACATAGACGAAATTTCTAGATTTTCTAAGGTTTTCTAATCTATAAAAGCTGGTGGTTTTTATTTTTTCATCTGTAAGATACAAAATTTTGTACCGCACAGATAGCTCTAATTTTGGATTGAAAAAACCTGGAAGATGCAAGTCTGGGCAGCATGATGGATCTACAAAATAAGCCACGAATCAAATTGCTAAAAATATTAATGCATTTAGTATTTATCTTCTTCCATGGTTAACTTATTTTACATAGTAAATTCTTTATTATTCCTTTGTCCTTACCCAGGAAATTGTTTTGTTTTTCTTGAGAGAGACCCTAGCTATATACCATTTTTAAATGAAATCCCTATCATAGTTTCTACATAAAATCTATGCAAATCTATTGCACTCTATGATTGTTTAGCTGAAAAAGACTTTAAGATTATTATACAAATATCATTGAATACATAGCTTAGTTAATATGATTATTAAGATAATATATAAATATTTGTAAGTATTTTTAAGAAATAAATGTTTAGTGGGGGGGGATTATAATATATTGTATGTATGTAAGCGCCGTTAGCAAAAATACTACCTGAATTCTTTGATAGGTGTCTGACATCATAGCAATCAGCAGATTAATGAGTACAACCACCGATACCAACATGTATATGCCAAAGACAATTTTGAATAGATACTCAACCCAATACGGTTGAGTGGGCGTGGCTAAATTTTTGATTTTATCAACTTGCGTTTGCTCCGTCGTCGTCTGGCCAAACACGGCGAAGAACAATAACTCGAATGAGTTAATCGGATGCATGCGCACTGTGTCGTGTCCGTTTTCGGTTTTCGTTTTTCGTTTTCGTGTCGTATCATATCGTTTCCGGTGTTTTCCGATGTCAAATCCATATTAATACCATTTACCGAATACCATTTCATATCAACCCCCATACAAAAGTAATATTAATTATATTGACGGACACAGCACGGCATTGAAATGAGGTTTTTTTTTTTTTTTTTTGAAAAATAAAAAGATAACGGACGCCCATTTAAGTTGGTTTGTGACATTGATTGGTTGTTTAGTTGGTTGGTTGGCCAATTGACCAAATCGTATTGACAATTTGATGTGGCACAACAAACCCAACAAATGTACGCCAATTGTATTAGTTGTAATTTCAACGGGGTTGTTATCAAAAGCGTCATCAAAACAAAACAAAATCAAACAAAAATATATATATATGTTTTAGATATTTATAGTAATAAAATAGTTTAAGGCATTTAAAAGATATAAAGAGAGAGAGAACGGGGGAGAGAGAGAGAGAGAGAGTGTGTGTTGCGATTAGTGGTCAATTGTCAATACTGTACCTGGATGCGCTGATAAGTATCCGACATCATGGCAATTAGTAGGTTAATGAGTACAACCACAGACACTAACAAATAGATGCCAAAGACAAATTTGAACAGGACCTCGGTCCACTCGGGACGCAGATGTCGCATGGGATTGATGTCCACCCAGGTCGTTTGTCCGAAAACGGCGAAGAACAGACGCTCGAAAGCCAGAAATGGTGTCATGGGTCCTAACAACAACACATCCAAAGAACTTTACCCATTTCTTTTTTGATACTCTTGATTTTGTTTTTTTTTTTTTTGTTTCTTGCCAAGCAAAACACATACAAACACATACGGAACACGAGCTAACGAGTGAGGCAGAAACAGTTGGTGAACATTTGAACATTTGAATAGTATTGCTGATATTTTTTTTGGATAATTGATATAGATTGGCACAGGCGTGTGTGCGAAAGCAGCAGCAACAACAACAACAACAAACAGCAATAACATCAAAACACGTCAGGCATTCAATTTTGTTGATTAATCGGCCAACACACATACGAGCTTCGATTATTATCGATATTTCGTTCTTTTGTGAGGTTTTTCTCCATATGATTCGTTTCGCCGTAATGTGCAGAATATTTCTAATGGTTTTCTTAGTTTTTTTGTTTTTTGTTTTTGTGGTTGGCAAGCAGCGGCACAAGCTTCAAGCCCAGGGAATATATTGTATATATATATAATTTATATATGAATTTCTATATTTTTGTATAAACATATATTTTTGTGAATTTATATGGCTGGCGGCGACTTTGCAAAACATCAACATGCATTATGGAATTATTTATTTAAATCTTATTAAGTTTGTACAACAAATGTGTGATATGCAATAATCAAATTATATAAAATTATTTTTAAGCAGATAAGACGACTAAAAAATAAATAATAAATTCAGTGTTCATTTAATTCCAACAAAAAGTCCTCAACACATTCTACTTACAAATAAATATTTAAAATCATATTTAAGCTACGTTTTAATTGCAAACTGGCTAACAAATACTATCCATAAATTTATTCACAATATTTATATAACATTTTCAACCTATTTGTTGTCAAAATAAGTAAACTTTTGGATCACTAACTAACTGATGATACTTAAAGAAAATATAATAATAAATGCATGCATTCAAAAACGTAAATAGAGCAAATAATCTTCGAGAATACAAAAAAAAAAGATTATACTTGTAAATATAATTAATAATAATAATGTGATGATACCTATTAACATTGATTGAATCCACAACATCGAGATTGCACAAAGTATATGTATATATATAGAAGGTGGAACGGAATCCGCTGACGATGACCAATAAAACATGCCTCGAAACGAACGAAGAACGAACGAAAGGAACTTAAAGAACAAGAACAAGGCTAACATTAGATAACGAGTATATAAGTAGATTCATATAGTAGTATTAGGGTGAGTGGGATTTGTTTGCAATTGCTTTTTCCATTAGAACTGGAAAATAAGTTATGACAATTAAAACTGGTACACACAACATTGAAGGCAAGAGGAACATCGGCCGGGGCCCAAACAAAATGCTGGGACGCCCGACCTGCAGATAAGTTATTAACGAACATATATTTGGTACGTATATAAATATATATATACATATATTAGAAAAAGAGAAAGAGAGCGAGAGCGATGTAGCCCCACAAAAGGAAGCAGTTTAACGGAACTTACGATCATCTTTGTGCTTGCGTCGGAACTCGCTGAAGCGACTATCGACATAACCCTCTGCGGGCGGAGGTCTTGGGGTGGGCATATCATCTGGGTTTTACGGTATGTATAGAAGGGAGAGAGCGTTATTAGTGATGGGTCTGGGGGTTTTTTATACAATATACATAGAATGTAGCAAAACACAAGACGACATCAAAGAGGTTTGTTTTTTTTTTTGTTGTACAGCATGCAAATTGTTATTGTATTTTGTGGTTGTATTTTCATATAGAGGTGAACATTGAGCACACAGTTTTTCATTCAAAGGCAGATACAGATACTTATCAAGACACATTGAACTTTGAATAATCAATAAAACCAAAAAGAAAAAAAACTTAAAAGGATGTTGCGAAAACATTCCAAAAACAATAAACCGAAAATATCAACACATAAATAATTAGAGAGTTAAGCAAAAAGCAAACGTTTGGACTTACCGTCACTGAAGTAACCGCGATTACGATTCTTTTTCTCAAAACTCCTGAGATCCTCGGGCGTGAAATTGGCAAACGATTGATTAAGCGCCACAATATGCATGGAGAAACCAAACACAAAGATAGCGAGCACGGCCAAAAAGCGTGCCAGATCCTTTAAGAGATCACCAATAATAATGGCCCAGGGCCCAAACAAATGATGGAAGGATAAAAAGTCCAATATCTGTACACAGGCCAGCAGGAAAGCCAAGGCGAAGCATTGATTACGGCAATAGACCAATGTGGGCCAATACTCCTTGGAGACGAAGAGAAAGGCAACGACATGAACGCCAACGCCAGCCATTCCCAGCAGCAGAACAAGCACTTTGATCGATCCCAATCCCGATTTGTCCGAGGGATTCGTCAACTCGAACAAAAGTAGGCCGCTCAACCAAATGAGCAAACCTATTTCGTACCAGTAGGGGACCAGACTCAGACGCAGCACCGGATAGATGGGCGTTATGCCCACAATACTCAAGTGTGTCATGAGGTATATGTGCGAGGTGAGGTAGGACATAAATTTGATGATCGGCACCTTGTTGAACTTGTGCCCCATCGGAAATGTGAAGCCAATCCACACGGGTGGACAAACAATAAACGCAACCAGCAGCAACATTATTTTCCACGATGCCCACGTCAATGAGCCGTGCCAGAGTTCCTATGGAGTGAGTTTAAGGATTAGTCTGTCTTTCAATTCCTTTTAAAAACCCCTATACACACTTGCAAATAGCGTTGGACAACCGTATGCGCAATGACTTCCTTCTGCTCGTTCTCAATCAGTACGTCGAGAAACTCCACGTTTCTCTTATCGGTCGCTTGAAGGATCTTTCCTGCTGAATCGGAACCAGCTGCAAGTGCCAACAGCTCTGTGGCCATTGCCTCACATTGCTTGCCAGCAGCAACCAGATCTTTAGCGCGCTCTTTTTCCTATAACAGATTTAAGGGAAATTAATTGAGTAAGGGAGTCTTAAGAATTTGACAACTTACCTTTGTTGAAAGTACTATGTAGATATTGGATAATTTGGCTGCTGTATCTACTGGAGCTGGTGAAACCAGCACAAACTCCTGTATTGGCTTATTGTTGTGGTTCTTGGAGACAACCATAAGATTGTAGACAAAGCGTTTATCCTCCATCAAGCCGTAGGTATCATGCTCCTTGTTCATCAGATAACGCAATACCTCATTGTGACCCTCGGAGGCGGCAAACCAAATGGCCGCACAGCCATAGTTTGTCTCGGATTTGGGTGAGGCACCCGCTTCGCAGAGCAGCTTGACCACATCCAAGTGGCCGGCTTTGGCAGCACAATGCAGTGGAGTCCAACCGTTTCGATCGGTTGCATTTATCTCAGCGCCCTGGCCGAGAAGGATCTCCACCATCTGGAAATGACCGTGCATGGCAGCGATATGCAGACCAGTCCGACCATTACGATCCGTGGATTGTAGGAGCTCCGCCGACCGACTCAGAAGCAAACCAACCACTGACATGTGTCCACCGAAGCAAGCCAAATGGAGCGGATTGTAACCCTTTACAGAAATTGATTAGTGATCGAGTTCAGAAACAGAAAAGGGTGGACCTTGATAGAAGAAGAAAAAGTTTTGGGGGGTTACTTACGTTCTCCACGGTAGCTGCATCGACTTGAACACCCGCCGAGTTCAGAAGCAATCGCACCACGTTCTCATTGCCTGAGAAGGAGGCAAGATGCAGTGGCGTCATGCCCGACTCGGTGCCCAGCTCTCCAAAGAGGCTCTGACCCGTTGGCGTCTCGGATTTTACAGTTGCGGGAACGCTAGTCAAGAGTTCCCGAACAGTATCCGCCTGGCCGTAATAGGCAGCAACATGCAAAGGTGTTAACCCCAACTTTTTGCTATTGATCCTCAGTGAATTTGTGCTCTTCAGAACATCCAACACTTGTCCATGTCCATTCTGGGCAGCCAGATGTACTGCTGTGAAGCCCGCTTTATTCTCCTCGGTGCAAGAAGCACCGGCACGTACAAGAGCCTTAACCACATCAGCGTGTCCACCTTCGGCGGCTAGCTGTAGGGGCGTGGCATCGGTCAATTTATTTCTAGCTGATATCACGCCGGATCGATCGAACTTCATGAGCTCCTCGATGACCTTAACGGAGCCCTGCATGGCCGCAATGTGGGCGCATGTGTTCCCATCCTTACTCGTGGCATTTACCAACGACGGATGCTGTTGCAGAAACAATTTGGCCACTTCCGAGTAGTTATTCTGGGCAGCGACATGAATGGGCTTCTGTCCCAAATCATCTGTCGCATCGATATTCGCACCCAGCTCCAACAGCAGCTGACATACCTCCATTTGTCCACTCGCTGCCGCCAGATGAAGAGGGGTCTGTTTGCGTAGGGTTAGGATGTCTATGACTGCGTTGTGGTCTTTGATGAGGAACTTCACCAGATGCGTAAACCCATTCATTGCGGCCAAATGCAGTGCAGTGCGTCCCACTCTTGACTTTGAATTGATGAAGGCCTTGTTCGTAAGCAGTGCATCGCATACATGCAAAAAGCCCCGTTCTGCCGCTAGATGTAGGGCTGAGCGACCTTCTATATCGAATACATCGACCCTGGCATGATTCGCTAAAAGGTTATTGACCAGCTCCATGTGCCCCCGATTGCAGGCAATCAACAGCGGTGTCCATCCAATCGACGACTGGCGATTCATTGCCTTCTGTATGTCCGTTGGATTCATGTGGGAAATCATCTCCATTAGCACATCGTTATTGCCAGCTACGGCACAATAGTGAAACGCCGTCTCCAACACATTCTTCGTTTGCAACGTCACATCTGCGCCGTTCTCGAGTAGCATGCGTACAATTTGCTTATCGGATTCGGGTATTTTCACCTCCTCTTTGGTAATTTGGCAAGTATAATGTAACGCCGTGGCGCCATCGTCGTTCACTGAATTGATATATGTTGTGGCCTTGTCCGGTCCATGTTTCTCCTTGACCGTCTCAATCAAATGACGAACGATTTCAGGATGACACGAACGACACGCCATATGCAAAGGGGTTTCACCAGTCTAGAAGGCAAAAGGAAAAAATTAAAGTTTTAAAATATTCCTGAAACGTTTACTACTACTTACATTTGATTTGTATAGTGGATCACCTCCATCCTCAAGCAGTTGCATCAGTGTCGCTAGATTGCCATGCCTTGCAGCAACGTGAACTGGCGTCAAAGCATCATCGGTTATAAGGTTCGGACTGGCTCCGGATTTCAACAGCATTAAGGCACAACGATCGCCATCTTTGACTCTTGCCGCAATATGGAGAGGCGTCTCGCGCAGCTTGCCACCACGAACATGAACATCGGCTCCAAAACCAAGCAGTGTTTCAACAACAGCTGGTTTCGCAGATTCTACAGCTATATGGAGGGCTGTATAATTGTCCTGGGGAAAAGACAATTTATCGAGTATTTAATAACATGAAGAATTCATAGAAGACGATTCATGCGATAGTTAGAAGATAAGTAAGTATAGAAAAGACATCAGAGAAACAGCAAAAAAGTGAGCATAGAATATAGGTAAAAGTTTTAGTATTAGATATTAAGAGCAAGTAAGACTTAGACTAAAAATGAGTTGCAAGCAATTAAGCTAGCGGAATGGGTTATTGGCTCAAATAACATGAATTTGATTTGGAGCATAGAAAAGAGTTGTAAATAGTAAGAGATTATGACAAAGTGAAGTAAAAGAGGAATGGAACTTGGCGATGAACGAATTGAAAGAATCGCATGGAAAAGCTTTCATCGTCAATAATACATTCATCAATTGTCAACTCACATTGGTGGTAACATCGACTTTCTCGCCCTTTTGCAGTAGGGTATTTATGATGCCCGTGTGCCCGTACGCGGCAGCGGTGTGTATACTTCGGGCACCATCCTTATTGGGCATATGCAGATAGACACCCTTCTTGAAGAGCATCGTTGCGCACTCAGCATGACCGTTTAATGATGCAATGTGCATCAGAGTGCTGCCATCCTTGGTGCGCTCAAAAATGCTCGCCTTAAACTTGTCGGCCAATATCTCAATGACATGTGCATGTCCATTCTCAGCAGCCAAATGCATTGGCGTGCGATCTGTCCAAAGAAATTAATCAGTCAAAAATAAAAGAGCGCTTTTAGTTTTCTTTCACCTTGATTATCTGCTATCGAAGCAGATGCTCGCACTCCATAAAAGTACTTGAGTAGCGCTTCGTCTCCTTCGGCGGCGGCAATGTGCAATGGGGTCTGACCCTCCCCATTTTGGGTGTCCACATTGGTGCCATAGTCGACCAGGATGCGAACCATATCAACGTCCCGCCGTCTGGCCGCCAAATGCAAGGCCGTATCTCCATTGGCCGTCGTTGCCTGCAAAGAAAATCGGCCAAAAGTGTTTATTTCGGAATATGCAAATTTGGGTGTTTTTTTTTTTGTGTTTTGGTTTGCCCATAACAAGGCTAACAACTTTGCTTAACACTTTAAGGCTTCTATTTAATATTAAGCTGCGTTTTCGCAACGCTTTTGACCCACTTTTGGGTCACAGCCGGCTGATTGCGTGCCGAGCTGTTGGCTGTGAGCTGTTTGAGCCCAAAGTCAACTAACTCGAACTTTAACTTTAACCCCCTTTTATTCTGGTTAATTTCATCAACACGCACTGCTCTTGACTTAACTACAACAACAACAACAACAACTGGCATAAGTTAACGTGCAAATTGAAAACAACACTAAAAACTTTTCATGCGGCAATGTCGCATCGCATTTTTGCACTGTTGCACTTTTCACGCTTTCGCTCTCTCACGCTCACTCACTCTCTCTCTCTCTCTCTCTCTTTTTGAACAGCTACACGTGTGCGTAGCGTTGCCATATCTTTGAGTTATTTGCATATTAATGATTTATTTGTAAGGTTTTATGACAGCTCTAGATGTTTGAATTAGCATTTATGATTTGTGACTTTTGAGTTTAAAATAGCGATTAGATTTGAAAATGTCAAGAAATTTCCGAACCTTGTTGATACATTTATTAACATTTTCTTATATTCGTGATATAAAAATCGTTGCCAAGTGAGAGCTGAAGGTTTCTTTTGACATTCATTTTACTTGTTGAAAATTTAAGAACAATAAAACAACATTATATTCTTTTAATGGCTCTAAGCTACTGTTTAGGTTTGATTGAGGAGTTCTCCGACTATTTTACTCAACGAATCTTAATGTGTTTTTATTATCTAGCATTATTTTCTTAAAATATATACACATATTTATAGAAAAACTTACCTTTAGTTGGTCCGCCGTTTGTGCAGCCAAAAGTTCTCTGCACATGGACTGATTGCCCGACTCCACAGCCAGCAGCAATGGGATTTTGCCACGCTAAAAGTAAGAAAGAGATAGGGTTTTTTGTTTTTGTTAGTAACACACTAATTAAAGGTAGCACACACAGACACATACACACAATATATCCAATTAGGCAATTCATGCCTCAAGTGCTAACGGGCTGCATGCTTTTTGCCTATTTTTAGACAACTTTCGCAACTTTTCGCGCGAACTTTGAACTGCCAAAGGCGCAAAAAAAATACCCCCCACCGAGCTACCCTCAGTAAACCCTTTGAAGCTATCAGCTGGCAAGTAAATCAAGTTGTAAACCAACTTGTGACCCCCTTTTTGTATTTAGTATTTGGTTGATAGGAAAAACCCCAGGCAAAGTGTTTGGTGTTGCCAACGAGTTGAGCGCCCTTTGAAAAGAAGAGTCTATGTAGTACATAGTGTACGATATAGTACATAATAGTTTAGTTTATGAATGTGCGTGCTGGAGCTGAAAGAAAAGCTATTCAAAACAAATCGAAATCGAAACTCGGAATCGGGTAAATGGGAAATGTGAAATGGCAAAAATAGGCATTGAAGATATCTAAATACTTTATCGAGCTAATTTTGGCTGACAGTGCCATTAGCTCAGTTGGTCTGGCTTCTGTAGCCTCTAATTGATTTAAATCAAGTTGTCAAGCCGAAAAAGTCATTTTTTTGTCTAGACAACTATCAGTCGACTACTATTGAGAAGTATTTGTATCGAACGGGGATTGTCTTGGTAATTTTATGAATTTTCCTTCTATTTTTTTTTTGGCCGTCGCGTGCGTTAAGCAAATATTCAAGCAAATTTTGCACACCCATGCATGAATGCGAGAAAACAGTTCCGCTTTTCAGCAAATTTCTACTCTTTTGAGCTTCTTCAGTTGCAAGTTACAATCAGACGACGACGACGACGACGACAACATCAACAAAAAACCACTGAAATTGTTTTTTTTTGTCGGTTTTTCTTTTGGTTCCGGAATGCATTTGCTTTGGTTACATTTTATTTGTTTTATTTTTCGTTTGTGCATATTGATTTTTCACAACTTGTTTGGCTTTTTATTGTTGCTGCTGTTGTTATTGTTGTTGTTGTTGATTTTTATTAAACATTTGTTTACGTTGGCACCGCCTGGCACTACACTTCCTTTGAGTCTGGAGTGTACTTCACATTATGTCGTCTATTCAAATCATAACTTGGCTTTTTGAAAGAAAAAACACACACACACACACAACACTTGTGGCTCTATGACAATACTTACCCCGTCTGCTTTGACTCTGATATCCTTGCCAGCGGCGGCAAGCAAGGTTCTTAGGATATTTGTTGCTGTGCCCGTTTGTCGACTGGACACCAAATGCACTGCGGTCTGTGAACGTGACTATAAAAAGAGAAATTCAAAACAAAAGAATATTTTTTTTTTATTAGTTATCGAGCATAATAAATATTCGTATGTGGCACGCACTTTATTGTTGCCCCTTGTTTGATGCGACTTTTAAAAATGAATGGAACGCAAAAAAAAACTATATTCACTTCAAAATCACAATTGCAACTGAGTGAAATAGCTCTCAGTTTTTGGGCTTATAAACACATTTCGTGTCACTTAAGCTGGCATATATTTTTTTTCCTTTTTTTCATTTTTCATTCCATATCACAGATTGACAGCAACAGCGCTGTATATACATACTATAAACCCTATACCTATAAACTTCCTGCTCTCTGCTTTGACACTGACAGCAACTCCATGAAGTGTGGGTGAGTGCTTAAGGTGTTGCTGTTTGCCACGCACACACACACACACACACACTCACGAGAGAGAGGAGAGGCACCCACTTCAAACTGTTGGCTGTTGCTAAAACAAAAGTTAACATCTGCTTTGCATGTGTGTGTGTGAGTGTGTGTGTATATAGAGCTAAGTTTCAGTTAGCTACAGTTAAAACTATCTGGCTCGCTTTCTCTTATGCTTTTCAGTCGCTTTGTTTCCCTTTCTAAGTTCTTTGTTTGATTAACATCAGTAATTTCGGCTATGAGCCACACTTGCCACGCCTCAACTTTTACTCATTTCGGAAGCAACAAAAAAAAAGGAAATTAAAATGTGCTTAAACCCAAATTTGCTGAACAATTTTTGACTAAAAAAATACCCTGTTGACAGTAACTAAACATTTATTCGACCTGTTAAACTTTTTATAATAAACCCTAAACTCCCAAAAATTTTTTATTAAGCATCTTGAATGGTCTTTAGACTATCTTTTAAATATAAGATTTCAATTTGAGATACACTTTGAGTTCTTTTTCCATTTCATTTACATGAAAACCCCGTTTCTTATTCCTCGATGGTGCTTGGTAACCGCAGTTTGTTTACCTAAAGAGCAACTGCAATTTCGGCGAGGTTCTATTATTAGGGTCCCTGTGGCTCGACATTAGTTGAAGTCTTAACCTTGTCGCCACTAATTGGCCCCCTAACGTGCCAAAGTCACATGCAACATGCGGCGCCAACAACATCTTTAACGCTGACCTTTGCACACAAATATGCGTCTAATGGCATACAAAGTGCTCCAAAAGCGATTCGTCACTAACAAAGAGAAACTTGAAACTAAAACCAAACGATGACTGCAGTCACAAAATATTCATCGATTTTCAAAGCACTTGAAAAGTTCCTGGAAATCAATTAAGTTTGTAGAAAAAGAGTTTTTCAAGAAAGGAAAATTAATTTACAACAAACTTTTAAGGTACATTATATGAATACAAAGATGAATGAATGCAAAAGAGTATGAATCTGGAATGTGCTCTTGAAAAAATCTTTAAAGCTTTATAAAGTATAATTAAAAGTTTATGGCTTAAGAATATATACTTACTCCGCCGGTGGAAAAGGCATCAACGCCACGTTTTGTTAGCAACAATTTGACGACATCCTCACGCGAGTACATTCCCGCAATATGCAGCACATTGTAATTATCCTGCAAAGCGAAAGAGGCCAGAAAATTTTTATTAGGAGAAAGAAAATTTGTGGGTGAGACTTTAAATCAATTGATAAAAATCATTAGACAGACGGCTTAAACTAGCTCAGGTCAGTCGTTTCTTCAATGGGTCAAAGTCACTTTTGAGTTTCTCTCCCATTTCCTAAACCTCCTTAACCCAGCCATGTGTGCTTTTACTTCCTTACTTTGCTTCTGGCACTTTGCATTTGGCCAGAAAGAAAGGTGCGCCTGATTACCTGGATTTTCGTTTTCGTGGTTGTTGGTTGTGCCACAATCTTTGCATGTGGACTTTCACTTTTGGCCATTGCTTAATGGTCGTCGTTTGCCTTCCCTTTGGCACACATGCAACAAATGCATCAAACTTGCTGCATGACCCTGCCACGGCTTATTTGTATTTCCTTTTTTTTTTTAAAGACATGCCCAAAAAAAACCAAAATAACAAATGTTGATGCATTTAGCGACAAGTTTCCAGTGAGTCACATCGTTGGCCATTTGCCGTCTATGGGCTTATAGTATAATAAGCCATAACGCGCAATATGTTACACATACGCCCCATGGGCCAACAACGGTCAAATTTACTTAATTTATAACTTCTTTTCTTTCGCTGCGGAAGTGAGTCGAAGCTTTTTATGTGTGCTTTGATTTAAGTACGTACCATGTAGGCTAACGATAATGCTCTGTCATGGAGTTCTCACCATGAATGTACATAGTATGAATATTTGGCGTGCCTCTTGTATAAGAGTTTATTTTAAGCTTACTATTAATTTCCAGTTAGCGGCTTAATACGTAACACAAATATTTATTTCGAGCTAACATGTTGTTCAGTTTTATGCTAATACTTATATTTCTTATCGGGATTCCTAACTTATCGAAGGGGCATACTTAGCGCATGTCATGCTGCTATCGAGTTTGCAACTATGTTTTGGTTTTCTGTTGCGACTATTTCTAGCTGCAACTGTAGCAACGAAATTTGCATAAAACTTCAAGCGCCAAATACGGCGAAAAAGACTTCAAGTTGAAGTCTTTGACACGTGTCCCGCTTCGAGACATCCACTGCGAAGTTGTACTGCCCAGTTTAAGACCTGTTTTGCGGTTCGTACTAACTTGTAAAAAGTCAGCGCAAATACAGTGGCTTGTAAAAGTACACGTAAACCGTCAGACAGATAATATTTCACGCGCCTGTTTTGCATAGTTTTAGCTTCAAATAAGTCGGTGGTTGTTGTTGTTTTTATTTGGCTGTGGCGGAACGAAAGCAAAAACCGGAAACACAACAAAAAAAACGGAAGCGCAAATTTTCCAGCACATTTTTGCGCTTGCTTATTGGACGGTAAAAAGGGGTTGGGGCGGCGTTAGGTGAAACGTGCCTTGTGTTGATTGTAAGACGACCCAGTTTTCGTTTATTTGTTGTGTATAAACCTTAGCGTAAGTAAAACACAGAGAGAAAGACAAAGAGAGGGAGAGTAAGTAAATGAACGCAACAAAGTATGCTACAATTTCTACAACCCAAGATGAAGTCATTTCGCACACCCAAGCCAACAAAAACCCAAACAAAACTAAGAGACACTTAAAAAAATTAAATTTAAAAGTATTATATTGTTGTTGGCTGATGTCAGCTAATGATGTTGGCAAATTAAGAAACACGCCCACTTTTTAGCACATTGCTCTTGAAGTTAGATTCATTAATATTTGAATTAATTCAAGTGCCTCTCACACACAAACACACACCTTCGTACATTGTGCGTGCTTTCACGCACAAAATAATAGTTAATAGCTTAATGTAAAAATTGCACGCTGTCATTGCGCATGTGGGTTTTTATGCCGAACAAAATAAAACAAACAAAATATATACCAAAATGCTAAATGCGAAGAGTGTGGTCAACAGTCTGTTTTAATTTGAATTGCATATATATTAATGACGCCATGACAGACTTCTTTTACCTTTTGGCCATTTGTCTTACCCAAAAACAAAAACAAAAAAGGTCAGCGAAAAAAGAAATAACGGAAGAAGCTAAAAAGAAAAGGAAGAGCGAGGTGTAAATAGCAATTGGGCGTACTTCAAAGTCAGACGCTTGATTAATTGGCTTTTAAGCTGCAACAAATGAAGTTGGCAACGCCTCTGTTGCCTTGCAACTTCAATGACATGTGTGAAATACACCTCCGCCCACTCCGCCCACAGCCTTAAAAATGTTAATTACTTGTACTCATTACATCATTTCATTCTTTGCCAGTGCAAATGTCGTGCCACCTGTGTATTACTTTAAGATCTCCAAAACTCAGATAAGCCATAAAATGATATAACGAAAAATAAAGTTTCCACTTGTATTTCTTTTTTAATTCATTAAGCTAAAAACATTTCTCTAATTGCAAGCACTTTCATTTAAGTAATTATTTTACATTTATTTTAGCTATTAAACATCTTAATGGACTGTCAACTTTTGTGAACTCATCAAGTCGATGACGAACAAAAAAACATGACGCATCTTTAATTGTGAAAACTTGTAAGGAAAAGGTAAGTACACCAACTACTTAACATTTACACAATCATAAAATATTCTAATATGGTATGAGAACTTATGTAAGATAGCATCAAGATTATGTGTGCTACAAGCAAAAGTCACACACGCCTTTGTTTTATGGCAAAAGGAAGTTACTGGGAGTTAGAAAATGAATTTAAGAGTTTTTTATTTACTCATAATGACATTTTCGTAGGAAATGTTAATTTCAATTGTGACGTCAATTCCGATTTGAAAATATTTTAATTGGAAATTTAAAAACAACTTACCTACATATGCATATGCATAATTCATTTATTTCACAAAGTCAAAACCATATTATTCATATTTTCAATTTAACCTTTAACATTTCACACAAGCTCGAATAAGTTAGAAAATATACATCAATTGGGTTTTTTATGTGAGTCTGCAGTATTAAACATAAAAAAAACAGCAAACAAAAAATTATATTGTTTGTTTCGGTAATTTAATTCGACGAGTTTGCTTACGTTTGGATTGGCAACAATTATTTGGTAATTAGGTCAAGGATTTGTATCGCTTCAAGTGCTCAAAATGAAATGTGACCCGATGTGTCGCAAGTAATTATGGCATGCCAACATGATGCCAAATGCCCAATTGCCAAATAAGCGTGTGTAGGCGTCGAGAGGTAAACTTTCAGACTACAATTCCTCACTTAGTATTTATCGCAAAATTGTGTGTAATTCGTCAAATGAGAAAGTCTTCAATACAGTTTGCTGTCTGGTACTTTTGTTAACTTTATTACTATAACTTAAGTTCCATCTTAACTTCTTGTTGGTTACACGCATTTTTATGTTGCTTTCTGTGCTTTCCATAACCCCTATATTATCTAAAAATACCATTGCAACTTTCTATCAATTTGAATATTTTCGTGGCGCCTAAAGATATGCAACAAAAAGTGTACAGATAGAAGAAATCAGAGAATATTATACCGCAAACTCCCCGAAGTGGAAGTGTGGGAGGCGGAAATTCCTTTGTGGCCTTGCGTGTCGTCTGAAAACTTAACAATTGTAAGAACCAGGCCAGAAACGCTTGGCCAAGCTTTGTTCAGTTGACCCACAGCGACCGTTAAGTGGCAGTTGAGAGTCCACAAACGGAGAGTTCTGCCGGCAAATGCGTGGACCTCAAACACCCTCTCTTTCGCTCCCTTCTCTTCCTCCTTGCACTGACGCACTCGCTTGAGATTTAATTATTCGGTTTTCATACTCGATACCGAAAGTAAAGAGTATATTGGATTTGTGCAATGTCCTCCAAGGAGTCTGTCCGTCTGTCTGTATGAACGTAAATTTCATCGACAACCTTTAAGCTAGAGGCTTAAAACTTTGCAAATATCTTTGTCTATGGACGGGATAGATAAAGTGTCAAGAACGCAGTGCATACCCCTTACGCATCCGTATACCCCTTAACAATCAAGCCTCTTGTTTCCCTTTTTTTCAACAGGTATCGAGTATACCGCAGTCGGTTGCGTCCGACGCCAATGTTCCCACTTGTTATATTATCGATTTGACACAATTTCAGCGGCTTGTTTTGCTTTAATTTCATTTTTTTTTTTTTTGCCGATTTTCTTTGCTCAGCTGGTTTCTGTAGACGCAGTTTGAATTACTCTCAGCTAAATTTGTATTCATAGTTTGGTAATTTGAGACGATTTAGCCAACTTATAAGCACTCGTTACTTACATTATTTCGTGCTCCAACATCGGCTCCCAGTTCAATCATGCGATCCATTATTGCCGTCCGATTGTCCTTTGTTGCATACATTAGCGGTGTCATGCCGGTGTTCTGAAACCACAATGCATAATTATCAGTTACTGTGCATCAAAGTTAAGCAGTAGAAGTTTGTTTAAAATGACATAGATATAATATTCTTACACTTCTTAAAATTTATCGTTCCTACGCATAAGAATCGAGATTTCCCTTGCAATTTGGTTCATCTCACAAAAATTTCCCTCGCACAATGCTCATATTCATTTGGTCAAAGAGTTTTGTTTGTCATCATCATTATTGTTTGTACATAGTTTATTGTCATGTTTTTTGCTTGTTTTAACTCATTTTTTTGCTGATAATCCTGTATTTTCACCTCATTTATTGTGCTTTACTTTCATAATCAAAACTAAATCAAGTCCTGAATAGTAAATATTTTCAATAAATATACCAAAAAAATCGCTGAGCCTAGACTAGATATCATTATTTTTAATATACACTGTATGCAAGTTTTCCCCTTTTTAAAGGCGATGTAATGCATTACAAAAACAAACAAAACATATTTAAGAATCTAAAAAATATTACACATATTTCATTGTTCAAAAATTGTGTACTAAAGCTGCTAATTTTTCGTAAAGCACATTCTAAGCTAAAGTCATCATTTACTTTATTTCTTTATCTAGAGGGTATCAGTGTTAGTCTTAAAAAGAGAATTTTTATGCTAATGATGCCTTTCGCACAGCAAAATAATTTGCTTGGGGGGCGAAACCCTTTCTTTCAATTCGAGCCGAATGATATTCACTTTAGTTTTGTCTACTAAATTCCAATCGGGCATTTCCGTTCTACTTAGTATATTATATATATACCTTTACCGCTGACTGCATTTTATTGTCAGTTGGCGTTTAGCGTTTGTGAAATGGGGTTTGGGGTAAAACAGTGCTATTTTTTGGTAATACTTGCAACGTTAATTTTATGTCAACGACTTTAGCGTTTTGATATTTTTATGGTAAATTGAAATCGAAGCGCTTCAATTTCGATGCTTTATGAGTTTGTTCCTGTTTGTTTGTTTGTTTAGGGGTAGCAGCAGTCGAATTGTCGCAACTTGTGGCAGGATACTCAATACAGGACGATTCATTGCCTTGGCAGCCAAACATTTGGGACGCGCTATCAAATAACACACACACACACACATACGAACGAACAACAAGAACACTACAGTGTCGTTATTTTGGCTGGTAAACAACCAACTAACAACAACAACTTAAATGCCGCCATTGTCGACGTTGATAAGGGCGACGTCGACTTACATTTTGCGCCGCTTTCGATGGGCTTCAAAATTGATTTTACAAAGTCGGCTGTACTAGCTTTTGCCATCTTTACACTGAGAAAACAAATACATACTTCAATACGAATTCAATGCGAACTGATTGAAAGTTAATCCAAAAAGTGTTTTTACTTTGTTTTTTTTTTTGCAATGTATTTGCTTAATTATTATTTTCTTAAACTTCGTCTTTAAAGCTTCTTCTTCATTCTCTGAGTGTAAGTAGAGTACAGTACAATACACAAATTCACTGCGTTCACTCTTTCTCCTGCCACTTTGCCACTGTCCGTCTACTTACCAAATCGAGGACTCCGGCTAGCGGTATATGATTGCCATCCTCTCCCACATTAGCCACATATTTCTCGAGTTTCTTAAGCTCCGCTTCAATGGGTGTCCATTCGCTCTTCATGGCCAAAGCGAGCACCTTATTTGCCGTATCGCGTATGGAGGCACCGGCACTTGGTGGCTTTGGTGCTGGAAATCCATCGGCATCCTTCTTGTCGCCATTGCTAGAGCTGTCATCCTTGGGATCGGAGTCGGCTTTACTTGCGGGCGTTGCACGTTCACTCGTTGTGGCTGAATCATCCGGTGGCCCCGTTAGTGACGAGGGCGTCTTGCGTCCAACACCAGCACCGCCAGCGCCACGCCCACCGCCGCGACCGCCTCTCGGCTGCGACATTTCTCGGCCGCCTAACAACTACTACTACAACGACTGACCAAACTGGCGGCCATTACACAACGTCTATAAGAAACACTTTAAATAATTGTTTAAATTTTTGATAAGTTGAAAGTTTTTTTGTTGGTTGTGGCTGTTTCCTATTGATTTGTTGCATAGTAGTTAGTGTCTTGCATTCGCATTGCACAATAATTTGTTGGCCTCCGCATTTTACCAATATTTGTTACCAACAATTTGCATTTTCATTGGCAACACACACACACACTCACAAACAGAGAAAACAACAAACCATTGTTGGCTAGTTTAACATATTTTTTTGTCGGCCCCACATTTTGTATAACAACAACAACAAACACACAATTATTATTATTCCCTTAGATTTGTTTTTATTTTGTTTGTTTTATTTTTGTTGCTTTTTTTCGCTTTCTTCACTTTTACTACACAATTTAATATGTTTTAGCCAGTTTTTGTTTCCTTTATTTTTATGGCTCGCTTTCGGGTTGCGTGTGCGTCTCACTTTAGTTTTGCTTTTTGGCCAAGACTTTGTATTTAGTATTTAATATTTTTATTTTTTTTTATTTTTTTGCCGAGCTAAAGGAGCCAAAAACAACCGTTTGCGACGAGCTTCTGCGAGTTTCTGATTTGCCAGTCGCCTTTCATTTTGCCACTTACCTTTTGACACATAGGTCCGAACGAGCGCCTTGGCAACCTGACGAAACTCCCTGTTGCCAATCCTGCGCTCTCTTATTTTGGCGGGGATAGTGTGGGCAGGGGGACCTAACTGGTGGCGTCTTCTGCGGCGCACGCGTTTGTTTACAATTGTTGATTCCAAACAAAATCGCAAAATGTGTTTTTTGGCGCGTAAAATTTGTTAGCCAGAGAGAGCTCTCCGCATTCGTCAAGTTTTTTAATCTAGAGATGGTTCAAAAATGGGTTCTCTTCATTGAAACAATAAAATTTATATAAGTTTTTTAAGCATTAGTAATCAAAATTAGTAAAAGTTAAAAAAAAAAAAATGCCTAACAATAGACAGAGTCAAACCTCAGTAGCTCGAAGACGTTCGATACAAGACCTCGAGAAATCGGCACATACTTTTAAGAAATCCACTTCTATGCACACACGTCGAGATCTAGATACAAGCAAGGAACCGGAAAGACCTACAACAAGAAAAACTGCACCTAGAAGACCATCTCCATTAAATAGGCCATCTTCTTTGCCAAGAACATCTGTGCTCAGACGATCCGGATCAAGATCTACATTGTCAAGACCATCTTCGGTGTCAAGACGTCGTTCATCCATAAGGAGACTAAGTCGGCCGTCCGCAAGGGGTCGTTCATCTTCACGCTTTGCAGAGGATGATTATGACGAAGTGTCAGCGAAATGTAAATGCGCTCAATGTCGAATTCGCAATCCTACACCTTGGCTTTTAGAAGAGCGAGATCGCATCTTAGTAAATGCGGACTCAGTGCAAAATGACATCGATGATCGTGTGTCGAAAATGCTTTATGATCTTCAAATGTTGGTTGGCTTTAAATCGATCTCTGTGGAGCCCGAAATGTTGATGGAGAGCATGAAGGCGCTCGATTGGGTCATGGATCGATTGGCTTCTTTGAAGTTTACAACGCATGAGCATCCAATACCTGACGATCCTCACAACTGCTTTGAGGAGCCCCATCAGAAGGTGGTCTTTGCCAGGTACTTCTCCTCCCCGACAAAGAACACACTGTTGATCTATTCTCATCTGGATGTGGTGCCAGTAAAGCGAGATTGCTGGCATCGGGATCCCTTTGAGCTGCAAATGGAGGACGGTTTGCTCTATGGCCGTGGTGTGACTGGTGGTAAGGGAATGCTTGTTGGCTGGTTGCAGGCCTTTGAGTGTTGGTTGAATGTGCATGGAGATCTACCCATAAATATTAAGATTATTGTCGATATGTTGCATGAGGTGGGCAGCGATGGCTTGCAGGAATATGTTAAGTTCAGAAGTAGTTTCTTCCAAGACGTTGATTATATGGTCTTCGATACAAACTCCTGGCTAAACGATGAAACACCAGTGGTCGCATGCAGTCTCACAGGCTGGATACATTTTGGGATTGAGCTAAATGGTGGTAATAAGTCTTTAGAGGGTGGTTTGGCTGGTGGCTTGGTCTTTGAACCCATGGTGGATCTGTGTCATATAATGAATCGTCTAGTTGATGATGAACATGAGATACTAATTCCACACATAGATCAAAATGTGCAAAGGCTTTCAACAGACGAATGGCTGCTGCTGGAGAAAGCGAACTTCTTAACCTATGTCTACAGGGAGGATCTCTATGTGCGACGACTTAGGAACGAGGAAAACAAGGTGGAGTTACTGCTGCACCGTTGGTGTAAGCCCGCCCTAACCATGCATGGCGTTAAGGGAGCTGCTAGTCGTCCTGGTTGTAGTCGCGTGCTGCCCATGCATGTGGTTGGCAAGTTTTCGATTAGGCTGGTGCCCGATCAGGACGTGACACAGATTCAATACAATGTCAGGGAATATATAAAGAAGGTGGCTCGCGATTTGAGTATTGGCACCAGAATGACAGTTGAAGTGACCGATTCTTGTGAACCGAGCTCTTGGTCACCAGAAACCAAAATGACCAATGCCCTAATACATGCTGTGAGTGAAGTCTATGCAGTCGAACCGGTTGTCACCCGAGGAATACCCGTTTGTATGCCCATTGCGAGCGTTTTGAAGCAAATCATTAATAAGCCCATTATGCTGTTGCCCTTTTCGCGTCGTCAGGATAATCATCATCTGGAGAATGAGCATATTGAGGAGCTATGCCTTGTGCAACATGCCAAAGTTTGTGCGTCTCTGCTCTTTGAGCTCTCACAGATTCGCTCCAAATGCAAGTGCGATGTCATTACGAGCTATTGTGATAAACGCGGTGTTGCGGAAGAACTGCACGAATTGTATGGCCACGATGAAGATGAAAACCCGAAACGTAAACGAAGAGCATTGTTAAGCTTTTTTTCACATCACGATAATATCCGGAAAAAGAAAGCTAAGAAACTCACTCTAAAAGAACGCATAGAGAAGTTCTTTCGCGCTCCCTGTGAAAGGAAAAAATCCAAGGCTAAGGAACGCATGCGACAATCCTTGGACACAAGGAAACCTAAGATCCGGGAACGCATTCAGAAAATTTTTCGATCGCCCTGTCCCTGGAAAAAACCCAAGATCAAGGAACGGCTTGAGGCATCGTCTAAAGAACGCTTTCTCTGGAGTAAATTTAATAGAAAGAAAGTGACTAAAAAAGCATCTGACGGACACTTTCGCTGGGATAAAGTTGAGAAGAAGAAAGGGATTAAGAATACGTCTGAAGCGCGTTTTAACTGGGCAAAATTTACCAAGAAGAAAGGGCCGAAAGAACTTTAATGTTACAAGCAGTTTGTATTCAATTAATGCACTATGGAGTCACAAAATGTAAGCCTAACTAGCCTGAAAACCAAATCAGGGAGCTTTCATTTCACTTACATTTATTTCGAAGCACACAAAAAATTCTTTTCAAAATTGCTATAGTTTATCTAAGCGTGTAAAAATGATATGTTGGGGTGATAAAAATTGTTGCGGTGTCTTCGTAGATCGATCGAAAAATGATCGATGTGACTGTTTGCGTGATTACTGCATCCGTGACTATGATCCCGAGCAGCGGATAACTGTACATCAAAGGGAATTAGGTTTTGCCAATGATTATCTATCCTCAAGAATTAATAAACACTTGCACGAACTGGACATAATGTTGGCGATAAAGAGCATATCGAGCCGTGTGGAGTACCAGAAGCAAACTAGACAGATTGTCAACCGATTGGCGCAACGTCTAACCGAAATGGAGTTTGATGTGGAAGTGGTGAAGGTGCCTCCCAAGGACAATGGACCAAAGCACTACGTTATATTTGCCAGCTACTTTTCTACCCCGGTCAAGAATGTAATGTTAGTCCATGGACATTTGGATGTAAAGAATGTGGCCGTGGGCAAGGACAATGGTGGATGGAACTATGATCCGTTCAAGCTAACCCGAGATGAAAACGTGCTCTATGGAAATGGCATAAGCAGCTCAAAGGGACCAGTACTTGGTTGGATACACGCAGCCGAAGCATGGCAGAAACAGACCAACGATCTGCCTGTTAACCTAAAATTCTTCATCGATACGTTAAGCGATGCTGATGGCAATCTTAAGCTAAAAGACATTGTAAACCAGCGAAAAGAGTTCTTCCAAGGTGTCGATCTGTTGATAGGCATGACCAACTTTTGGATAACCCCAAATACGCCCATGTTGTCCACCAGTTACACTGGCTATATTTACTTTGAACTGGAGGTGCGACACAAAAGGAAGTCCAAAAAGGAAGAGTGCGCTAGTGCAACTCGCGAACCCTTAGCAGAGCTGTGTTTGCTGATGAACACTCTTACGGATAAGAAGGGAGAACTAGCAAATAAACTGCAACGTCATGTTTCACCTGTAACCCAAAATGATTGGAATATCTTTAGTATGACTGAGGTGGGCATGATGGAGTTCAAGGAATCGTTGGGTGTTCAACGGCTACCGCATGAGGAGTCAAAGCAGCTGTTTCTCAAGCATCGCTGGTGCATGCCTGGCTTGACGATGCACAGTCTAAATCTGCCCGTCTATACAAGCACCCGGGACATGCATGTACCGGATCGCATTGTGGCCAAGTTCTCAGTCAAGTTGGTGCCCAATCAGAGTGTAGAGTATGTTAGTTTTCTGGTTAGGCAGCATCTTGACTGTGCCTATTGCCGCCTAAAGTGTGAACATTCCGCCTATTTGCGCGTTTTAGATTCTGTCAAGCCACTACATGAGATTAGAAATGCTTCCTTCCATCTGTCTGCAAAACGGGCGTACGAAAGGGTCTTCAATGTGAAAGTAGCCATACCGGATACTATCCCCCTGTGCGTGTCCATGTTGAATGAGCTCAGAAAGCATTGTATGAAAAAGGCACAGATCATCGGTATACCCGTCTGTTCGGTGCGTATGCAACCGGGTCAGCCAAATGAGTGTCTTACCTTTAAGGAGTACCGCAAGAATTTGGAACTGTTTGCTGCCATAATTTACGAGGTTGCTTCAGTGCCGGCCGATTGCAAATGCTCTGAAATTAAGGACTTTTGCTTCCGATCGGGCAAATCGACCGATCACGACTTTATACGCATGATGGAGCCCCGAAATGCCAAAACCCATGTTCTCTACGAGCTCAACGAGAAAGAAATCGATGAAGTGCCCTCACTCACTAAAGTATTGCCCAGCCCTGCAGATCTGCTCTTGGGCAAAAAGCAATCGAAACTTGATCATCATCATTGAAAACTTCGAATGGTTAATCTGGTATTGAACTTTAATTTTTATGTATACAAAACTATTGTTGTGCTGATAAAAACGTGCGACAAATTGTGTGTGATTATGACAAACAGTGATACGAATTTTGTAAATTGCAAGTCAATACTAATAATACTATGGAAACATTTACGAAATTGCAGATAATGTTTATTATAGACGGTAGTCCCAACAATATCAACACTTTTGTAGATAACAAGTCAATAAAAGCGTATGTTTTATAGCATCGGGTTGACTGATAAACATATTATGTGAGCAACAAACAAGTTTTTTTTTTTTGGCATCTCACTCCTCAACTGGAATTATAGCTTTTTAGATAACACACACAAGAGGCTCTCTCGGAAAGTAAACCGCAAACAAATAAATACATAAAATACGAAAAGCATAAAAACAACAATAACACGTGCTGTTTGTGAGAAACAAAACACAACACGATGAAAATAAACAAAACAAGCAATCAACAAGCGAAAACGAATGCAAATAAATCATTTACATATGGCCTTAAAATTGTTTCCACAATAACAAGTAAATATTTAAATTTTCTAGTACTTTTTGCAACGTAACGCAGAGAAATAAACGTTACTTATCAACCTATCCAACCATTAGGCACAGATTAGAGTAAGGTATTTCTATGCTATACTCTCTTACTAGTCCCCCTATCTTTCTTTCTCAAACAATCATTGAGTGCATATGCGGCGACATCGACTTGCGATTTCAGTATGCTTTTATACGCGGCGAATTGTGGACGTGTTTGTCGGTAACGCTCTGAGCAAAAATATCTATTAAGCATTTGCAATTGATAAGTGATGTTAAGTTGGAAATCATTGTTTTAAGTGCGTTGTTTAAAGATAAGTGATTAAACTATGTTCAACAAGAAGCTGCAAACTGTGTCCAGGCATGTCCTAAAGCAGAGCTTGAGCCACAAATCGTTGCGATGGTAAGAACTGAGTGTGGACACGAACCCAATCTGCCGCCCACATAGTAGTCAAGATCTTTTAAGTAGGAACCAGCTTACTTGAAGCAATTATAGCTTATCTATTCGTGACCTGCCATAAATGGCATAGTAAATTATCAAGTTTTGATATTCACCTGTTGCGTGCTCAGTTTTCCATTTAAAGTTGTTGTTCCCACATCTAATTAAGTATTGTGACTTAAAAATAAACTTAATCTATGTACATATGTTTGATAGTCTTGCGTGTTGCTACGATAAGCAATTATACACTTTCATATTAACAAGGCTCTCCAAGCAGCAAGTGCGAACATAAACAAAAACAAACAAGAGAGCGAGCAGTAACTGTAAACAGAGTGCCATAAATCAACAGAACTTGCTATAAACACAAGCTTAAAAAGCTTTTTGTGGTTTGTTGTGCATAACGCAGCTTTAGCTATAAACATGTTCCACACGCAGCCAAGACACAAACCATATTTACGACACTTGACTTATTTCTCGATCTCAGCCTTTCATCAACGACTCTTGACACTCAGAGTTATATGCATCATATTGGCAAAGAGCCATTAGCTTATCGCAATGTCGGACAGCAGCTGGAGCTAGCTGCTTCTCAGTTTGGCAGCACCGAGGCGATTGTTTCGTGTCATGAGGCAAAGCGGTACACGTTCCGCAGTCTTTTAGCTGAGGCAGATGTGGTGGCGGCGGGTTTGCGCAAACTGGGACTACAAAGGGGCGATGCTGTTGGTATTTGGTCACCAAACTATATTCATTGGTATCTGGGCCTGTTTGGCGCGGCACGAGCAGGACTCACATCTGTAGGAATAAATCCTGCATTCCAAGGACCCGAAATGGAGTACTGCCTGAAGAAGGTGGACATCAAAGCAATAGTCGCAACGGATACATTCAAGACGCAAAACTACTATGAGATATTACGCGGAATTTGTCCCGAGATTGCTGACTCTGAGCCTGGCAAGATCCGAAGCGATAAGTTTCCTCATCTGCGAGCCGTTATCATCAACAGCAGGGAAAGTTTAAAGGGTGCTCTACGCTTCGATGAGCTGCTGGGTTTAAGCAATGCCACCGAGCAGTCAGAGATTACGAAGCTGCAACGCGAAATTCGTCCCGAGAGTCCTTGCAACGTGCAGTTCACGTCGGGCACCACAGGAAACCCCAAAGCAGTTTTACTATCCCATCACAGTTTCGTCAACAATGGCAGCCAGGTGGGAACTAGAAATGAGCTCGATGGTGAGCGAATTTGTTGTCAGGTGCCACTCTTCCATGCTTACGGCGTTGTGATAACTGTCATGTCAGCCATTGCAAAAGGAGCAACGATTGTACTTCCATCGCCTGGCTTCAGTCCCAAGGATTCGCTTAAGGCCATCGTCGATGAGAAATGTACTGTGATCCATGGCACACCCACCATGTATGTGGATATGATAGCTAACCAGCGTGAGATGAAACTGCCGCTCGGCAAGATTAAGAAGGGCATCACGGGTGGAGCAGCAGTCTCACCACAGTTGATCCTGGACGTCAAGAAGGTTCTAAACGTCCAGACAATGCACAGCCTCTATGGACTAACTGAATCAACTGCTGCTGTCTTTCAATCTCTGCCTGGAGAACATCAAGACCGAGTGCTCAACTATGTGGGTCATCTCTCGGACCACATCGAAGCGAAGGTCATCGATAGCGAAGGTTACATGGTGCCGTTCGGACAACCTGGTGAACTGTGTTTGCGTAGCTATTCGAACATGTTGGGCTATCATGGCGATGTGGAGAAGACCAAAGAGATACTCGGAGCTGACAACTGGCTGCATACGGGAGATCAGTTTGTGTTGGAGGCCGATGGCTATGGACGTATCGTGGGTCGCCTCAAGGATATGGTCATACGTGGCGGTGAGAATTTATTCCCCAAAGAGGTTGAGGACTTTATAAATTCCCATCCTCAGGTTGCTGAGGCGCATGTAAGTGTTTTCTTTCAAAAAGTTCTTGAACGGCTTTACATTGTGTCCCTCCCCCTTTAAGGTCATTGGCGTTCCTGATGAAAGGATGGGTGAGGAACTCTGCGCCTATGTACGACTCCAGAGCAATGTCGATCCAAAGTCCTTCACCAGTGAATCCCTGCGTGCTTATTCCAAGGGTAAAATTTCCCACTTTAAGGTGCCACGCTATGTGGTGCCCATTGATACATTCCCCAAGACCACCTCCGGCAAGATACAAAAGTTCATGCTGCTCAAAAAATTTGAGGCAGATTTCCAGAAGCAGAAAAGCTAAACGAAATTTTCATGAGTTACCTGTTGTTGTCCTTGTACAGTTTTTAAACTGACTCGGTTGATTGTGTAGTGAAATGCAAATTTTGTAAATAAAATGAAATTGTAAATAATTAAGTCATTTTTGAAACAATTACTATTTAATTTTTAGCTTTTGAAATTATTGTATAGGTTTTTTTTTTATGTTGTTGTTGTTGTTGTTTTATGTTGCTTGCATTTATCTTTCATTCCATCATTCATACTTTCTTATAGGTATAGACACAATTTCTGATCATTTGCTGTTGTTGTTGTTGTTGTTGTTGTTGTTGCTTCTGCATCGGCTGGGCTCACACATAAAAAGTAACATATATTATATGTATGTATATAGTATATAGTATCTGGGTAGTACTTAAGAATTAATGACAATGCTGCGTGTTATTTTTGCGTATTCTCTTAGATTTAGATACATTTACGGCTACAGATACAGATACAGATATATTAATAATATAATCATTGATAACAAATTAAAAAACTGTAAAGTTAACTAAACACTAAATGCTAAAAACTAATTTATTATTAGGCTATAAATTAAATTAATTAACAGACAATTTTTTTTTTTTTTCACTTTAATCTAAAGCTAAAAACTAGTTAATAAATTATTTTCAAAAAACTTGCACAAAATAAACAAACGAACAATATTTAAATTAAAGCTTAAGTCCGAGGCTTTTTGACAAATATTTTAAATTTCAAGTTAGGGCATTTTTAAGATTGTAAATTTTTGCTTCTGATTTTAAGGACATCAAGTGAGTTTTTATTTGTAGCTTTGCTTTTCCGTTTAAGCTTAAAGGGAAATATTTGAAGGCTAGACATATATATATATTTGGATTTTGCATAACATTTTACTTTCTATATACGATATCTCGATTTGCGGTTAGCATGCTACACTTAATATGCAAATATGTGTGTCTGTATATATATATAAATTGTATATCGTATAGTTTTATAAGTTTAATGCACATATATATGGTATATGTATATACATATATATTGCGCTTGAGCTAAATGCCTAACCATTTAATACAATATTTTGTTTAGAGTATTTCTAATTAACCGTAAAATCCACTCGGTATTATCGTATATTTTTTACTTTGAAACATTTTGCTGAAATAGTTTAAAGAGAGTTTGCTCTACTTTATTTACTTTACTGTTACTTTTTCAAAACTTTTTTTTTTGTGATATATATCATAAAATGTGCTACATACAAACACTTTTGGTTTTGCATATCAATCCATAAATATCTTTATGTATTTTGTTTTTTTGATTTCTCTTAAAACTGTGACGGATCCACTTGCTGTGTATAAATGTGAGTGTGTTTGTGTGTGTTAGAATTTTATTTCCTTCTCATACTTAAATTAATTTTTCTCCTTTTAATCATAGCCTTTTGAATAATCATTATATATTTTAGAAATTGCTGCCATTTAGCTTAAATCAATTAAATTATTTACACGTAACATTTTTTTTTCACTTTAGTTTTCTTGACTTGTTAATGCGCCAAGCTTTGCTTTTAGTTTTTGTTTTAATTTTTATTTTTTGTTGTTTGCCCATTGAATTGTTCTACAAATCGATGCGCCGCCGCCTGACCCACAAGCTTTAAAAGCTATCATCATCCCCATCATCCCCATCATCATCATCATCATCGTCATCGTAAACATCTTCGTCTGCCTCTTCATCATCACCCACAATAAGCTCCTCCTGTTGGGCATCCTCTTGCATCTCATAAGCCTCTTCGGCTGCCTCGGCTATCTGCTCGATGACAGCCCGCTCTTCATAGCCCACATCCTCATCGGGTATTGACGGCTGTCATGCCACATCCGCATCCGCTGCATCCTCCGACCAGCTAACCTCCATCGGTGTTCCATTCAAACTGTTACTAGCGCCATTCACCTGTTCCAGCATCAAAGCCTCCTCAATGGACATTCTCGAGGGTTGCTTTTGTCGCTTAGCCGTCGTACAACCTGCTGCTGAAGCTGTGCTCGAAGCCGACGAACTGCGCATATCCTCGGACGAGGCAGAGCAGCTCTCGTCTTCCGAATTGGCGCCAGAGACCATTGCCTCGCCAGCCGACTCTTGGATCTCCTGGAACTTCTTGAGCGCCTTGGGATATGCATCGCCGCAGGTCATTAGCTTCATTGTCGAGCAACGCGGACGCAGCTCAGCAGGTTGGGTATCAGGCTGGGAAGCAGGTTGTGGTGAACTGGATGTCAGTTCATTAACATGCCACTCGGGCAGCGCCAGCTCAGAGCTCTGACGATGCTTTGAGGGATGCGCATCCTTGATGCATACCGATTGAGAGCGTGCCCGGCACAAAGGACGTGGTGATTCCGGCTCCTGAGGATTATTGCTGCTATTGCTGCGCTGCAAGGCTGTTGCCGACATGCTCTGCGAAAGTGGATTGGGTCCATGACCATTAGTGTTGTTGCTGCTGCCGCTTGCAGCATTGGCGCTCAGTGAGAGCAACTGTTGCTGACGACGTTGTGTTGGACTCCTTTCACTGTTGCTCCTTAGAGAACCGGCACGTCGCACGAGTTTTGAGGCAGCCACTTGTGGTGTCTCATCATCCATTTCGAGCACCCAGCTAACCGAATCGTTGCGTTCAATAACGCCCTTAATAACTGGCGATGTTGGCGGCGATGTGCTATTCAATGAGATCGAATTGCTGCGACTGTAAGAGTAATTCTGTGACAGTTCATGCAACTGTGCTTGCACCAGTTGCAACTGCTCCGAACGCTGCTTCAAATGATACTGTAGCTCCTCCTTGTCGCAGGTTAGACGCTTGCGTTTAATATTCTCATGATTGAAGGCTTTCTGCAGCTCCTCCATTTGTCGATGGGTGTCCCTGAGAAATTAATCAGATATTTATTAGTAAAATATTTATGGGATTTCTCTTTATTGCTTTTAACTTACTTTTCCTTCTCGGTTTTAGCCTCTAGTTCTATGCGCAGCATTTCATTCTGTGCGACCAGAAATGTGACACGATTGCTCAAACCGCGCTGCTCATCATTCTCACGCTGCAGTTCGGCATTCTGTTTGGACAACGTTGAGATTTCGGCCTGTTTCAGTTCGAGAACACACCGCAAACTATCTGCCTCGCTGGTGAGACGAGTCAGTTCAGCATTGACAGCATCTGACAGGCTGTTGTTGTGGCTGCTGTTGTTGCTGTTGCCACTGCGACGCTGATGGGTGGAGCAGCGTAGGACACTGATCTCGTCTTGCGACAGAGCCAGGCGATCGCGTAGATCACGTTCATTATGCTCATTGCTGGCACGCAGCGATTGCAGTTCCTTGGTTAGGGATTTGATTTGATTTTGCAGCTCTTCTTCGCGTTGTGCAGCGGTATTCAAGCGTTTGGCATGTTTGTTCTCAGTTTGGGTGAGTTTCTCGTGCAACTGCTGCTCCTGCACCTCTTGATCCTGCAGACGTGTTTGCAACTGCAACACCTGCTGCTCGGCAATGCTCAACTGTTGCTGCTTGTGACGCAACTGATGTGCCACTTCCTGATGATACGACTGCAACGCCTGCTTCTTCTCCTCGTCTTTGGCCAGCAGCTGGGATTCAAAGTCACGAAAACGTTCCTTGGCAATCATTTGCATCTCTTGCATTTTGTCTTGAGCTGTGAGTTAAGTTGAGAATTGATTTTTTAGTACGCAATTTTTGGCAAAGTTCAAAGTTCTTACCTTGTTGCAATTCACTGCACTGTTGGTGCTCCCTTTCCTGCTGACGTTGCGTCCATTCGATATCTTTTTTGTGTAGCTGCTGTTGCAACTCTTCGCAGCTCTTTTGCGTCTGCAGCAACAAGGCAATTGTTTCCTCTAGCGTTGTTTTTGTTTTACTCTCCTGACAGCTTTGCATTTCCATCTGCAACAAAAACGTTATACAAATTTAAGTAAACCTCTTCAAGGATTTAGCTACCTGCCGCATTATTATATGCTTCAAGTGTTTCTATGTGTGTGTGTGTGTGTTCGGTAATTGTTCTTGCGAATGGTTTTACGATGGGAAATTTCCAGACATCATAAAATATGAGGGAATCTTAGTCGTTAAACTGGGGTAAAACATCAGCAAGCGAAAAAGGTAGCCTGAAGGTTCGGATTTCTTAAAGCATTTTTTAAACACATTTTAATTATTGTGTTTAGTAGAACTTTAAGGAAAATCCCACATATAAAACTCTCTTATATCGAAAGTTTGGAACCTTTAAATTTGCCTTACTTAATCGAAACTCGATTGAAATTTGCATTTTATTTTACCTGTTGCTGTTCGTTGTGCATTTTTATAATATCATCCATAGTATAACAGAAACTGTTTTCAGTTTTCGGTGTGCCTGGTCCTGGCGGCCCCGGCCAGCTGATCAAATCAAAGTCCATTGTTTCGGAGGCCAACGTTTCGTTGGTAAACACAAAATTTTCAAACATTTTTCTATTTTTACACACACAGCGACGTGTTGAACACGACGAATACTTTAAGTAGACTGCGAAGAGACAGGAGACGACAACTGCTTTTATAGGTGGACAGGTAGGAAGGCGAACAGGCAAAATGACAAACGACCGACCAGCCGTGTCAAAAAGAAGAGCACAATATTTACAGGAGATTTAGCATGCGATATCTATGCATTAAAGGAAAGAAAGGGTTTTCTCGTTAGCTCAAGAGCTGCCACAACTCCATTTGTAGAAAAAAGCAAATATTCGAGAAAAATCTATATGGGTGTTAACCTCGGTGGTGGACCGAGAGGCGTTTTTGGCTGCTTGGTCAACGCCTCGTATCGTACTAGCAAAAGGCTTACGACTCTCAAAACTCAAATTCAAGTCATGTGGTTTCGGATCATATCAAAAATTGTTACTCAAAATTAGTCACAGTTTTTATTGTTTTAATCTTTACTTCGTTTTTATTTTTTTTTGGGGCGTCCCTGAATGGGTGTCTCAATGCACTTCAATTGTGCTTAACTCTCTTTAAGTTTTGGTGCTACATTTTGGGTGTAAGCGTGTCGAAAAGTTAGTTCATTGTAGAGTATTATTTTCAAAGAACTCGATATAAAATTTGAATCGCTCTAGATTAAATGGCAAAATTGTCACGTCTTGTTTAAAAACACAATGAAAACCCCTTGGGAAATAAAATGATCCATTTTTAAGAGTTTCAATTAGCTAAGGCTATGATTTTTCTCAGGAGAATGTGGAGAAGTTTTATGTAAAGATGTCGTGAATCTTATTGCAAGTTGTCTATACTCAGGAAAATTAAATATGGCTTTTTCCATTAATATTTTTTAACTTCAAACTAACTCAAAAACCTTGCATTTGCATTGACAGTTTTCAAGTCTAGTCTTTGGTCTCGCCCAACTTCCTTTCTAGTCTACTTTAAGCTCTTATCTGACGCTGTCAATAATCGATTGCTGGCCAAGACAAATGTTGATCTACACAAAATTAACTGTCCGGACATTAAATTACTATACAAACGCCTTCGTCTTCAATTGACTGTAATGAATTTGGCAAATGTCGTTACATGTCTGGCGACTCCCTTTATGACTTTGTCTACGTTTCGAAGGCTACCTGTAACTCGCTGAGTAATTACAATTTTGACAGACTTCACAGAACTTTCAAATCCTTTCAAGAGTCGAGATTCGAATCGAAAACTTTAAGAGCATAATTTCTATTTTGGCATTGACGAATTGACAGTTGGCGACCTTCATAATTTTACCATCAATAATAAACAGTAACGGTCACGCGCTGCTAGATCCTTACTATATCCTCGAGTGTCCTTGCACGAGAGTGTGTTTGTGTGTTTTCCTGGTTTTCACACCGTAACGTGAAATCTGACTGGATCATCATATTTAAATAAATATTTATGTTGCAACAGCAGCCGTTTAGGCTTTTAGTGGGAAAATAACAATATTTCTTAAGTTGAGCAAGATATCGAGAAATTCCATTGAAAAATTCCCTAAAACTTATGTTGCATGCTGCCACAACCGCATGCAACAAGTAACAGTACAAAAGGGAAATTGAAATAGATTGCATATGGAACTTTTTGACCCTGCGCTGTGAAGATCTTTTCAAGGGTTTAGGCATAATAAAAATAAAATAAAAATATTGTCAAAAAGTGAGGGTAATTTTGAAAATATATTTTTTAATGACGTTAAGAGCATATTAAAGGTGGGATTTTAATTTCTTTAAGGTGTTTAAGAATCTGAATTTGTTTCTATACTTTTTTTTCCGATTTTTATCTATTTGCTTTATAATATTTCTTCTATCTCATAAGATATGATTTAAGAACAACATATTCTTTTTATATCGTGTCAAGGGAATTTCGCGTTTGTTAAGACATAAATTTCCCTGCAAGTAGATTTGGTTCTTAGTTATCTTCCGTTATATACTTAACTGATTTATTTTTAAGCTGCACAAAAAGGACAAAAACTTAAAGTGGAATCTTTAACGCATTGTCTTGGGTATATCCTGCTGGTCAAGGATTTACGCAATTGTTACAGCATTTCATTTTATTCTCTCTTCCTTTTCATGTTATTCGCTAACAACCTGCTTTTGAGATTCGCGCTACCTGCTGAAAATAACTATATACCTTTTTCTATATACCTTTCTACATCTGCGGTTGAAAAGTCAGCCGGCAAATAACATTATAAATCGATTTATAAGCAATTGCAAAACCCGAAAAAAAAAACAAAATATGCAAATGTCTTAATAATGTTTGTCGCGTATTTTTATGATCTTTTGTTATTGATATTTAATAGCGGGGTCAAAAACATGCGACAGGTCAATATGCAATCGATGAAACAGGTAAAGTAGAAATTTATGATGAACTTGTGAGAAAATTAATGAGAAAATGTAATTGAGATGAAGTTTTTGTTTGCAAGTAAAGAAAAGATTCAATCGATCTAAGTTTTTGTCTAAAAATCACTTTTTAAGCTGTTGAATTTTGTATTTTATTTGATGAACTCTTCGTTTTTCTATTATTTCAAGGATTCAGTAAGGAAGAAAGGCACCAAATAAAATGTAGATAAATTCATCTTTCATCTATGTACTCAAATTTTCAATCTTACAGGTAGTTGAAAGTAGAAAGACAATTGCTTTTAAGTTCAAATTTACTCGCCTTTCTCTGCTTTTAAAGATCTCGAAGCAAAGGAAACTGTTAAATCTCACACATGTGGCAAATAATTCATAAATAAATCCTTTCAAAAACTGATAACAATTAATTGAATGCAAACGAAGATAACTCCGAACTAAAAGCTGAGAGAAACTCACACTCTTTTCTCAAACACACAAAAGCAAAGGGTAGAGAGAAGAGATGAGAATAGAAAATATTTTCCAGTTTTTAATTAGTGCAAATATCACAAAACGGCTTAGAATTAGAACTAGGAAATCCAGCATACGGATTCAGTTGGCTTAAGGCACAACAACTGAAACAATTAAACAAAATTAGCTCAAATTTAAGCGCAGCTTAAGCCAAATTTCTCAAACCAAAAACCTAAACTGACCAGCAGACCAGAAACTGATACATAGACAGACCAGATTTGGCCAGCAGATTTTGTCCTTTTATTAGAGCACAGGTGAGACCCTTTCTGTAGCTTGGCCAAAGACAAAGGGAAATCAGCAGCGCATGAAACTCTACAGAAAGTTTTTCCGCAAACTGCCCGACAGACAGGCTGAAGCCTTTTCGAAACGAACACAAACGAAAAAAAACTCTACAAAACTCTTGGCTTTTGTCCGGCTGGCTGGCTGGCACCTGTTTTTCCTCTTAGTCTTGTTACCCTCTCTCTTCTTTACTTTGCTGCATTCAAACTTTAAAATCTTCCTTAAACTCACCTGCTCGGACATAAACTGCACCACAATGGCAAGTCCTGTCGTCTGACGTCGTGCTTGCTCCACCCGTTGGCTATTCGCCTCCAAGCATTTGGCCAAACGTTCATAGTTCAGACTTCCTTTATCCAAGTAACGCTTCAGGGCGGGATTATGGGCGACAATGACCTCAACGGCAATGGGCTTCACAGTTGTTGCTGTTGTGCTATGTTGTTGTTGTTGAGTAACATTGTGGACCTGCTGTGGGAGAGAGAGAGACAGCAGAGAAGTTTTAGAATGTTAAGTAATATTATATATTTGTTCTTGGATTCAATAATGTTAATATCAATATTCAAAAATATTTTTTAATATTATTTCAGTATATTTTAAAAATTTCTTTTATTTATATTTTGATCAAAACTCACCTCATTTGTACTGGAAATTGTATTTGTTGGATTGAGTAAATTTGGTTCGCCATTTTGCAGTTGTTTAGCTGTTTGTGGATTTAAATCCTCTTCACGCTGGCAAAAATTTGGCTCTATGGAATTGATTTGTGGTTGCTGTTGTTGCTGCTGTTCAGGTGTGTGGCTGCCACAACGTTTCACTTTGGGCGCCTTCTCTGTGGCACAGTTGCAACTGTTGTTATCGGCGCCACAAATGCAGGGCAATTCATTATTGCTGAGCGACGAACGCTTTGATTCTCTGGGCGTTTGAGTGGCGCTCGAAGCAGCTGTAGATAAAATGATGCCCAAGCTAAGTTCCTGCAATTCGGTTTGATCAACGCCAGAACGCAGCGATTCTGGAAAAAGCAGAGAAAAGACAAAAAGGGTTATGAATAATTGAAGAGAAGAGAGTGAAAGTTGTCAACTCATTAAACGATGAGTCAATTTGAGCTTAGTTCAGTTATTTTGTGTATAGAGAGAGATGAATAAAAGTTACTTGAGATCAAAGCTAAAGCAATGACAACAAGTTGATAGACAACAAAGAAAAAAGAAAGGGAAAGCACAACAATGTTTTGTGTGTCTCCATCAATTATAGATGTAAGTGGCAAATGCCACGCCCCCACAACAACAAGCAACTGACAAAACAAAAAAGCCTCCTCATCAATTATGGACAAAAAAAAACCAACACCTTCAGCTGTCACTTAGAGTCGTTGGAAATATCTATCAACGATCCTCCATTTCCAACGATTATTTTATACAATTTCCTTACACAAACGAGCACGAGCCATAATCAATGGCAATTTTTGTGTTACCGCATCCAATTTTGTGGCTAAGTGGCAAACAAAATTGTCAACGCTCAACCAGTACAACCTGTACAGGCAGGCAGGCAACATACTAACTGAACTTTAACAACATACAAAGTTGCAGTTTGGTTTTTTTTCCTTCCTAACAATCGTTAATCAATTTCTTTATACAATTTTCCCAACATGATTTATGAAAATGTAATTTCTTAAAATGAAAATTGATAATGCAATTTGTGTCATGTTGCACATGTTGCGAGGCGCACAAAATAATTGCCTCAATCACAAACAATTTTTGCAATGCAATTTATTACTTTCGTGTAAAGTGTACAAATTTTCATATGATTTTTTTAAGTGCTTTTTATTAATCGATACAAAATTTGAGCTTTGCCAAATTTACACAATATTTAATTGCAATATTCGTGTCATTAGCTTTCTGGTATTATTTACACCTGTTTATCTTGAGTAAAAACTCTGAAAGAGATTTGATAACAGTTCAAAAACATTTGATTTTAGTTTCATTGAAGAGGGAACAATATTTTAAGGTATTTTCCAACCCAACACGACCTTCTGCCTTTCGAACACGGAACAAATGGCACACCTGATGTGAAATTTTCAAGAATCGCAAGAGTCGCGCGTTGAAATCCTCAATGACACACGCCTTGTAGCAAACATTGACAATGCGTGGCACACGACTCGAGCAATTTTGAAATGGCAATTAGGCAATTAAATGGCATTAGTTGCACGACAACATTTAATTGCTGAAGGCCAAGACATCTGCTGCTTAGCTTTTCTGCAGCAAGCAATTTCCCAGCAGTTCCCACGTTCTCACGGATCTATGTCTGCTTGCAACAAGTTGCTGACAGGATCGCAATGGGCCGTGTGCAACAGAAAAGTAAAATGCCTGCTGTGCAAATTGTGAAATTTGAAACATTTTATGGCCTAGCTGCTAACCGACCACCTCAGTAGTTATTCCTTCGTAGTATAATGTCAACAGTTTGTTTTTCTATTTCCCATTGGTTTGCTTTTCACTAACTGTTTTACGACTTGTTGGGGAAAAACCCAGAAGCGAAGCCTGCTTCATTTAAAAACTACAAGTTTTTTCTAGTGTGAAAAGTGCTGGGAGTAATGGATTTTCCCAAGGGTTTTTGGTTTGTTGAGCTCGAAAATTATAAAAAGTAAGAACTAAGTAAAGGGTTAGGGAGAAAAATAATACATATGCTAGACTTTAAAAATGGTATTGTAAAATGTCTTTGAGGCTAATTAAATCGTTTTACTTTGAGATTAAATTTATATTTTAATGCAAGCTTCAACTTAACTTTTATTAACATATTTTTAGTTTATCTTAGGTTCATACCAAATTTAGTTTTTCTAAGTTTCTTGCCCATTTTAATACTCTTCCATTCAAAGAATTTAATGGATTTGGTTTGCCAAGCTCATAATGACGGTTTTTAGTTTTTGGGTTTCAGTTGAAAAATTTGACATGTGTTTAGGTAAAACGCCTAGCTGTCATTGTGAGCGTCACACAGTCACACTGTGCCGCACTGTGGGCTGCAGCAATGCTTAAATGCTGCCATTCGGCTGTCAAGCAAGTAAATGACCAACTCACAAACACACACACAGTCACACACACTTGTACTTGTCAAGGCACATGAAAAATAATTGAAATTCCAAAATATCTTATTTGGCATTAGGGGCAGGCGAGTGTTTTGAGTGTTTTTGAGTGACTGAACTTCGCTTGATGTATTCGCTGTTGTTGTTGTTGTTTTGGCCACATTCGGAAAATGCAACCTGTCTTGGCCCAAATGGCGACCCAAAAAACTGCAGGCAAACCAACAAAAAAAAAAAACAAGTCCATTGCAAAAATGCCCGTAATTAAAAGCAGAGAAAAAACCAAAACGCGAGTTAAAAAAAACACAACAAAATGGCAACTGGCATTTTCAATTAGTTGCGTTGCAAAAAACAACAACAAATACAAAAAACATCACTTGAAAAATTCAAACGTCGGATTTTCTGTTTAGTTTCCAGCGCATAGTGGAGGGGGAGGGGGGCATGGTGTCAAGCCTTTAACAGGCCTGGGGGAGAGGTTAGTTTGTTAGTTTGTTGCCCTGTCCAGTTTTATTTGTTGCCTTTTTCATAGATGTGTTTTAATTGCAATTTAACTTATGAGTGTTTAGCGTTAGACTGAGATAGAGAAAAAAAGAGAGAGAGAAAGAGATGGGGGTCAGTTGAAGAGTCGCCCAACAAAGCATTTACTACTGTGGGGGCGTCAATGACACAACAACAACACAACAAGAGAAATAAAAAAGAACTCAAGTGGAATTAATTCAAATTGTTGGCAAAAATCAAATTTGTTAAAAAGTATAATAAAAATAATGAACAAATATATATAAATTTAAATGGAACTGTTGGGAAATTTTAACTTAAGCTGACATCATAAGACTTTAAGCACCATGTTCATATACGAGTTTTTGTTGATTTGGTTGTTCATTTGCATAGTTTATGTGAATTTTGAATCAGGATTTTGATCACAACACAAAAAACAAAGTTTCATTGCGAGTTGCACAGCAGCTAGCTTTGTGTCAATCAATTAAGCCATAGAAACTTAATTAAGTAAGATTGAAAAGCGTTTCGAAAAGTAAAGAGTTACTCAACACTAGTTTTTCAGAAAACTGAAATACTTTTTAATTTAATAACGAAAACTTGTGCTCTCAACAATAAAAATTCTTTAATAATAATAAAAAAATTTTTTATAAATTTTCAATTGATTAAATTTAATTTTAAAACACTTAATTAGATCAAGAACAGATATTGAGATCATTAAGAAACATTTATTGGTTTGCATTAACCAAAAGAATTGTAAAATTAATCTTTTTTATCTTTCAAAAATTCACTCGAACTTTTTGGACAGCAAAGTAAAGTTTCAATGGAAAACGTTTCTAAGAAAAGTTGCCGAAAATTTGTAATGTTTTGGTTTTTTGCGTGACTAATTTTTTAGCCTTTATGTTTTTTGTTAAAAATAGAAAACGTTGCCAGTTTATAAACAATTTTTTTCTTTACAATTGTAAACAAACTGCGTACGAATGAAATTTAAAGAAAGAAACCAATAAAAAAGTGACCGCAAAAGCGGAAGAAGTTGTCAGGCAAACTGAATGAACAAAACTGTCTGTTGAATGTCAATCAAAAAAGGTGGAATATATAATTACAATTTATGATGGCTGCAAGACAAGCCAATGAGTGAATATTTAGTTATTGATGAAAGACTGAAACATCTGGCAGAAAGAGCGTAAAATTTTTTTTTCGAGCACTTTTTCGTTTTGTAATTACTTTTTGCGGCACTGGACGACTGGCGCACTACTTCAAGGTCACGCAATGGTTCCCCCCACTTTCCCTTTACCCATTTCCATTTCAAATATGTCGACTATTTATTTGATTTTATTTTGTTTCTCTTATCTGGTTTTTGGCACAAGTTCTAATGCTTATTTTTAGATAAGTTGGGAACGCGTCGCTCGCTTTTCTGTTTACAATTCGAAATCGTTGTGAATTTTCACTTTATTTGGCACAATATAACACAAATAAATATGTACAATATTTACCAAAGCGACAAACAAATTTATTTGTTAACATATACGTTGTGAATATTTGTGTATTATTATTATTATTGTTTCTATCGATATGAACTTGTGTATTATAATATAGTATATTTATTTTCATTATATTTTGCGGTTGGCAGAACACAAAACAGTAAAAAAAAAGTCATATGCATAAATATAATGAATAATCCACAGAGACTATTGGGGTTCATTCAAATCATAAGCTTTGAAATTTGTCATCAAAAAACATATAAAAAAAATTAATAAAAAATTTATTATATTTTTTTAAATATTTTTTAAAGAATTATTCCTTTTTTTGTGGTTTTGTTAAAAGATATTCTTCAAGATCCATAAAAAAAATACAAATATATTAAATAACATTTCCTTGTTTCCCATTAATTAGCTGAATAAGCTTTTGTGGTTTTGTTTTTTTTTTTTATACCCGCATACTTTGCCTATAGAGAGTATCCCAAGCAAATGAAAAAATTAATGTTTTAATATATAGGCTTGACAAACAAAAGTATATAAATACATAAGTTTATGAACGTTTACATATAAGTATATAAATAATGCTAGACTAACTTGTCATTTGTTTGTTTTGGGGCCAGTTCTAGGTCAGAGCTCACAATAATACTACTAACACTTTTACTTGGTTCTATTTTCTGATGATTTTGGGAATTAATTTTTGAATGCTTGGGCGTGATTTGTTGATCGACATTAACGGCTGCATTTTAATTAATTGCGCCGCCTTAAAATTTCACCTTGAATATTTTTGAATTTGATTCAAGAACTTACCGCCAATGCCTTCGTCCTCAACATTTTCCTCATAATCAAAGTCAATTAAATTTGCAGTTGCTTCGCCTTCGTTTTCACACATTTTTAAAACATATCGATTAACGATAAGCGATAATAACAATTATTATTGAATATTTCCATATTAGTTTGGCACAAACCATATTAAATCACAACAACAAAACACTTTGAAAGTTCGCAACATAAACTGTTGAACGAATCTCATCAATATGAAATTATAATAAAAAGCGCGCACTTTGCGTTGGACATTTTGCTTGGTCAGTTGCCGTTTGCTAATTGCGACACTCAACTCACCACAGTGCGTATGCCAAGCGACACAGCGGCTAAGTGTGGTGAATATGCGCAATCGTTGAATTTTCATGTTCATGCGACGACATCGTACGGCATTCGTGCTTTGCATTCACAAACCAAACCAAACTATGCGCCTAATTAGTGCCGAGAGCGACAATAATATGCGAGACAGACAACGTGACGTCAACTTTGCAAAAGCTTACATGAAGAGAGAGAGAGAGTGAGAGAGCGCGTTGCTATAACTGCAGATGACAAGTGTTGAGTGCGCTTCGTTCAGTCTTTTCGGTCTGGGGTCGTTCAATGGGTCAGTTAATAGCTTAAGCAGCGGTGGTGGATATGGAGGAGGTGGGGGTGAATATACGCAATCTTAATTAATTTTATGTGACACCAAGCAAGCACAGTGGTCGAACAACAGACAAAACTTGTTATAAAAAAAAATTACTTGAATACGGTTTTTTATAATAAAAATGTTAAAGAAAATAAAAAAACAGATGAAATAGGTATTTTCTTTTTTTACCCACTGTGCACGGTTCGATGGACAACTAAAGCATCCGTCGTCATAAGGGAAATTAGTTTGCCAAAAAAAAAAAAATCAAGCACACTGGAAAGTGGCATCTACTACTAATTAATGAGTGCCAAGAACATAAATCAAATTTTAATCGCCTCAAATCATAGCAGAGGCAATAAAGCAGCTGTGTAGCCGCATTTAAGAGGGTCTCGCTTTTGGGCGTAGGCGTCAAGTGTTAATTTTAAATTGCCTCTGCCACGCAACACTCAACTCAAAGCAACAATAACAAACATATAGTGGAGGCTTGGCCTAGTGAACTTGTCAACAAGTGTTAATTGCGAAAGCGATAATAATAAAAAACAAAACCAACACACACATAAAAAACCATAAAGCAAAGACGTTTTGTGCTTAAATCAATGCCAGAAAGTTGGCATGTCGAATGGGAGAAGGGAAAACTAACATAAAAAGAAATTAAAGAAAAGAAGGCAACAACAAAAAAGTTGGCAAACGAAGCGAAACCAAGCCAAACGCTATATAAAAACTAATCCAGTAACAAAAAACCAACAACAACGCAACTACTCCCACCCAGAGTGAATGTAGGGAAATAAAAAACAGGCACAAATGTCGGGAAATTAGCTTATTTATGCGATAAGCAATTAGTGAAAAAGTATAAAAAGAAAATCAAGCTTATTCAATGCGAATAATATAAAAAAAATTTGTTGCTAAAAAAAACTTTCAAACTTCAACAAAGTTTTGTTTTTGTGTAGCTTTAAAAAAAAAACTAGAAATCATGTTGATTTATATTTGAATAAAAATGTCATGAAAAATATGAAATCATAAAAAATTGTATAGCAACATTTTCATATTGCTGGAATGTTTTAGTTTTTGTTAAAAATTAATTTTTCGATATTTTCTTATTTAAAAAAAAAAAAGCGTATAAATAATATTAAGCATTTCATATATTTCTTAATTTGTTTCGACACGTGTCCCACTTAAGCAATTATTCATGACTATTTAAAATCGATTAATACTGGGTCATAAGCCATAGCAAACAAAGCGCAGAAACCCTTCTTATTTGTGGCACACGACCTTAATTATGGCCTGGCTGACGAGACTCTGGCTAAAATGACTTGCATTTAGTTTTAAGTTAAAAAGAAAAATGAGAAATAAACAAGTTCAATGCAAACGGCATGAAAACAACAAACAACAAGCAACAACAACAAAAACACAAATTTTGAAAAATGTGCCATCTCAGCAACATTTAAAACCAATTTGCTTATCTTTAGACGCCTTAGCATGCAAATTGCGCATACGCCCCGTTTACATATATTTACTAATAATGTATGCCGCATGCAGCAGCTGCAGCCACAACCGGCATCAAACTGCCACTTTGGCCACATTGGCTGTCGGCCAAAAACGCTACTCGAGACAGTAAGGCGGTTATCAATCAATTCAATTGTTATACCCTGTAATCATTGAATCAAATTGATTCGAACGGGGTGGCATGAAAAAATTCATTAAAGGTAAAATATTTTTAAGGCGTTCAATAAAACTTACTTTTTGGTAAGAACATTTCGTTGGCCTATGAGTTTTTTATACATATACATATATTTCAAGCCTTACAGGGTATATTTCTATGCCTAACTGTTATAATTTATTTTGTTTGCAACTAACGCAAGCAGAGTGTGCAACAATTTGTTGCGCTTAGCTGAACAATATATGTATATGTAGTACTAGTCTATGGGGCCAGAGACCAACAAACTTGGCCAGCAACATGGCTTGCTTTGCTTTTGGCCATTAGCTATTTTTTTTTCTCTTCTTTTGCCGTTACGTCGCCTGCACTTGACTCCATTAGTGGCAGGCAGGCCGACTGGCAGACATGCTGGAGGCGCCACAGCATGCGGTCACAGTTTGTTAATTCACCGTGAGTACCGTTGATTAAAGCGTGATTTAATTATGGTTTAATTTCATTATGAATTAATTTATTAATTGATTTGTGAGCTGCAGAAAAAAAATTCAGGGAATTATAAAAGCAAAACACACTTTAAAAACACTTAAGCGAGCACGCAGCAATGATGACATTGGCATCTATCTACACCACGACTAACAAATACCCTCAAAAATAACAGAAACTCATATAACGCCAGTCTTAGCAGCACTGTAAACAAGCAGTGCGTGCTTGCCAAACAGTTTGACAGCAATTGACTTCCTGCGCATGTTCTATGCTAAGCGCACTCTTTGGCTTTCTCTCTCGCTCAGCTGTCAACTGTGCTCACTGAACAATAAGTGTCAGTGTGTCAAAAAAACAACATACACACATACATATACATGTGTGCGTATGCAAAAGCACATTATGCAATTCTTTATGCTGACACAACGCCGAACGTGCGCAAGCGAGAGAGAAAGTGACTGGGAGAGTAAGTGAGAAAGTTTCGTTCATATATGTTCTACTACTACTACTACCGCTGCTGCTGCTGCTTCTTCTTCTTCACCATTTTCGTTTACTTTTGTTATAGCTGTAAAACCCAAAACAAGTGCAGTTGGGGTAGTCTGCCAACAGGATGACTCATCGCTGACTATGTTGAGCGGGGGTGGCGGCGGGTTGGGCGGAGGATATATAATAAGCTTGACAACCAACATACACACACACACACATACTAATGAGTAAAATATACTCTCGCACTTGTCCGTATTCCCTTAAGCTCTCTTCTCCTTCTGCTTGGTGTAGCACGAAAAAAATTAACAGAGATGTTACTTTTTATAGCACAAAAATCAATAATGGTCCATTTGATGGCACCGGCAGGCAGACAACGGGTCGTGTTGAGGGGTGGGGAAGGGTAGGGGCAGGATATGTGTTGCCTTTGTTTCTTGCTGCGCACTACAAAATGAAAAACCATGCGCAGAAAAGTTAAGAAATGGCAAAGACAATAACAAGGATCTTTGAAGTAATGTAAAGAAATCGATAGATACAAATTCGATAACACAATAATATTTCAAAAAGATCGATAAAGAAAAGATTATTGAAAACAAAGAAATCGCATAATAATCAAAGCCAGATTCTAAAGCTTTGAATATAATTTTTTATTCTTTCAAGTCAAATATCATTATTAAAATCAGTTTTAATACTAACTTCATCTCCAGATCGATAACAAAATTAACACAAATGACTTGCCAATGTTAGAAAAAAAAATAATTTCATGGTATTGATACTTTTTTTTTGGCTTGTCTCAAAAAAGAAACCAACAAAAAAGGCACAAACAATCGGATTTGAAACGCGCCAAAACTAACGAAAACTGCCAACAAACAGAAGTCTTAAGAATTATAAATAAGAAATAGAAGTTAAAAAATAGTGGAAACAACAAAAAAGTAGATCATTAGTAGTATAATTACGCCAACTCGACTCGAGTGGAAAATTTTTCGGTTAGTCGACGTTTCGTTTAAAGTTGGAAGAACAGGAAATTGTTGTAACATTTAAACAAGAACAAGATATTAAAAAAAAAACATTTAATGTTTTTGGTATTAGATAAGCGCTGAGTAGTTAGAAATTTGTACAAGTGTGGGTTTTGCCGTTAACCATGGTTAGTTAACGTTGTATTTTTTATTTGGTTACTTCAAGATCTTAGCCCATAAATAGTTGTAGTTGGCTGGTTGTTAACCGAAATAGCCGCTGGCCATATCTAACAATTGCCATTGTTCTCTCTATTTATCGCTTTGGTTGAGTTTTGATGTATAAATATGGGTCAAAACAGACAGAGAGAGAGAGAGAAATGAAAAGAGCAAACGATTTAGCAGAAGATGAACCCAAAGATATAATTTTGTGAATAGACATCAACAATTTGATGTAAATGATAATTCGTTCTTTGTATTTTTATTCAAAAAGTTTAACAAAATGTTAAATCATCTCAGTGCAAATCTTAATGAGGTTTTCCGAATCATGAAATAGAGATAACTGGAATGAACCCAAACGCAAATGTAAATGTTATAAGGGTATGCAACATTCGTCGTGCGCTAGTTTCCACAAAACTCAGTAAACTCCAATAACTGTTATAATCTGTTTAGCACATTAAATCAGGGCATCTTCAGGACAATAAATTGTAATCCTTTAAACTTATTTTTTTTTTATCAAGTCGCAGTTTTAAGAAAAAATCCCCATATATTCAACAACTAATTCTCCTTAATTTTTCACAGGGTATTCGCGCACTTTGTACTTCTCTTTTCACTCATGAAAAAATCATTGATTTTTCTCAAAAAAAAAAAAATCCTTGTAACTCACCGGCAGCAAGCCTTTTATCTGTTGTTGTGGATTTTGTAGTTGTTGTCTTTTGTCTGCGTGGCAAACGAAATGAATTCCATAGAAATGAGCTGGCCGATGTTGCAGCAGATTTGTGTTTCTGACTGTTGCTGCCGCCACCGCTGCTGCGTTGCATATCCATTTCCGAATAGGTTCCAACAGCAGCTGTCAATTTTGTTGGTATCCTTGTGGCAGGCGGCAGTTTGCCATTATTATTATTATTGTTGTTGTTGCTGCTGCTGTTGTTGGTTGAAAGCAACTTTTTGGTTGCTGCAACCGGCTGTGTTGCTGCTGTTGCATAAATATGCTGTGCAGCCGCTGCAGCATTCAAGTTCTTGCCATATTTCATATCATTGGGATAGTCCTTGTAACTGTATTTTTTGGCTTGAGCATTTTTGTGATTTTTCAACATTTGACGAAACTCCTGAACATCCGCGACCGAAGGCAAAGAATACGTCGACGTCGACGTTGTTGTCGATTTGCGGTGCGCGTCCAAATTTTGTGCGGAGCCATAGAACAGCGACACAAACTCATTGAGGCCCATTTTTTTTTTTTTTTTGAAAGAGAGACACAAAATCTGGCGCAGGCGCAATGCCAAATATCTAATGCTTGTCAAACTGTTCAAGTGTTATATACGCGCGCAACAATCGTTAAGCTTTAATGCTCTCCCCAACACACACTCTCTCTCTATCTCTCTCTCTCTCGCCTAATCCACTCGAAACGATAATAAGACAAGGCTCGACGCGCAACGTCTGTTTGTTTGAAAGCGCGACGCGCGACTAACTTCAAGCCAAAGGCGACGCCAGCCAACGCTACACAAAAAACCAACAACTCAACGACGCTAAAGTAACGGCGCACAAAGCATTAACAACAATATCAACAACAACAACAACTGTACAAATATACATGCTTTAAACTCTAAAGCTTATGTGAAGAGAAATGCAAAAAATACAACAACAAAAAACTATGTAGATAAGTAAAACAACAAATTTAGCAAAACTGTGAGTGCTGCTTGGAGTAAAAGTAGGTGCGCGGTGCGGTAATAAATATTAATTGTAATTATGCAAAACTAAAGAAGAAAAAAATTATTATAAGACAAATACATAGTTTGGCCAAAAGCAGAGCAGACAAAAAATGGCAAAAGCTAAAAATCGAATTGGGGAAATAAATGTAACAAAGGAAAAATCAAAGCTTCAAAAAAAAATGGGGCAAAAAATAATAGAAAAAACTTAATTTAGACAATTTTCAAATAATAAAAGTTGGGCAAGTCCATATATATATATATATATATATATAAGAACTAGAAATTCTAGATGAATTACTTTTAAAAAAAATTGCAAATTTAAATCACAATTTTAAAAGGCAATTTTTAAACCATTTAAAATACTCCTGCATAATTTTTTTATAACTAAACTAAAAAAGTATATTCATAAAAGTAACAAAAAAAAAAAAAAAAAATCACAATCAAGAAAAATAAATCAGTAGCTGCACTTTCATTGTGTCTTATGAAAGAATAATTAAATTGCTAATTAAGAAATTTGTAGTTAAGATTTGCGCATAGATATGGTAGATAGATATGTACATATATATTTTTAATAATGCTTTTCACTTGACTGGCAAACAAATAAAGCAACAAAATTATTTGCCATTTCCCCCTTTCGCTGGATGGGATTTTTTCGGTTGTGGCTTATATGAAAAAGGAAAAAAAAAAACAAAAAACCAAATAAAAACGTTGACTGTAATTGTAGACATTGTCATTTTGTAAAATCGTCGCCGTGACTTTCGCGTCACACTTGGCCAACAGCTGGCTGAGTGAGGGGGAATAAGGGGGTGGGAGGTGCGTAGTTAGAAAGACAAGTATGTAGTTTGTTGTTGTTGTTATGTGGGCCTGGCCATTGACTGGCACGTGTTCGCAACAGCAAAGCAAAAAATCATGCAAATTGTTAAGAAACAAAAAAATGTTTCAATAATTATAAAGAAAACTGCGCTGATAACTCAAAAAATATGCTCGCTTTTAAGCCAAGTTTTAAGCCAAGTTAAAAAGGGTCGAATGGCCCCAGCAGCCAGCAACCCTAAACTAGTTATTAGTATTAATTTTATTTAATCAATAAATAATCAAAAATCACTTTAATTGAAATTCCTTGAATATCTCAAAGTCAAAATAAATTGACTTGAACTTCAAATCACAATAAGCGACCCAAATTTGATTTTATTTTTTAAAGATTTTTCATTGAATTTGCCAACTTTTAGCTGCTTTCAAATAATAAAATAATTAGCTCATGTTCATTAATTATGTGAATCGAAATTGTTTCAAGTCTTATTGCACAATAAACCAGAAAGAAGAAAGCAATAAACAAATTATGAAAGTAAGTCTAACTCAAAGTCAAGACGAAGCTGTGATGCTCTAACAAATATTCCATCATTTAAAACAGCTTAAGAAAATTTCCAAAAATAGAAATGAAACTTTTTTTGAGAAAAGAAATATGTTAATTGAAGAATTTAAGTCTTTAAAGCCTTTCTTCAATCAAAAAAAAATAAAACAACTCATAACACCCTTTCCATCACATCATAACCATTCCAATCACAATCAGCATATCAAGCACGAATAGCGTGCCGGATATATTGCTTATAAAACTTATGTTTCTTATGAGTTTTTTGATGTTTGCATGATGTTTTTTTTTTGATTTTATGCCAATTGAAAGTATTACACAGCAATTCGAACCTTTTTATTATTATTACAATTATTGCCTTGTATAACAATAATCATAAACTATTTCGAAAGTGTCGAAAATTGCGCTGTACTTCACATCCTCCCCCCCTCCCCTCTTCTTCCCCCTGTCTGAAACCACATGCTGTTTACAGTTTGGCGTATTGCGTACTTATTTTTATTTTTAAGTTGACTTGGCAATTTTCCCACCTTTTTTTGATTGAGATAAAAAATTAGTAAAAACGAGAGAAAAAAAATAAACTAATGTCATTCTCACGCTGCCCCGTTAAATATTCAAAAATTGAATTGCAAATAATATACCATACCCTCTAGTCCCCTTAACAACCTTTCCCCTCCTTGCCTTCGCCTTCTCCTCTAACAATTCACTTTGGTTTTTCTTAAGCAATTTATGCAATCGGCTTGGCTGTTTTTTTTTTTTTTTGGTTATATTTGGAGATTGGGTTTTGGGTTTTTGGGATTTTGTTTTGGCTTTGGCGTTTGTGATTTGAATTTTTTACGTCTTGTGGCTTTTTTTTGTTCAAATTAGAAGAGGAAGACGAAAAAACCTCTGCCTCTGCATGTTTTATTTATTTATTTTGATTTGTCATGCCAATTATGCTTGTGAAATAATTTTGCTGATGTCGCAGTTTTCCCTTACAAAAAAGTGGCACAAAAAATAAAAAATCAGCAGCTCAAGCAATATTTTTATTTAGCAGAAAAATGGGATTTTTATTGATGTGAAAATTTGTTAATTGATTTTTATTAAAAAAAAAATAACGAAAAAAACTAGTTTATTAAATAAATAATAATAATAATAATAAATAATCAAGAACTGACAACAAACAACAAAATTAAGATTTTTTTTGAATGAAATATTTAAGAGAATTTTAATTGAAAATTTAAATTTGTTTTGATTGACTAAAAAATACAATTCAATATTATTTAAAAAGGTTTTTAATATTTGTGAATTTCACAAAAAATTTTCAGGCAGCTTAAACAAAAATACTCCCTAAACAGTTATCGATTAGTTTCGAATCCTACAAAATTTCCCTTTGACAATTTCTCCCGCAAATAAACGTAAATTGTTTGTCATTTGCATTTGTTGACGATGAAATTGGACAAACAATTAGCAAATTTGTATAGTCACAATTCGCATTTTGTGTAAAATACAGAAAAGTTTTTATCATTCGATGACGATTGATGATTACACGTTGTATTTATTTTTTTTTTTTTTTATTGTAACGCGTGATGAGCACAAAAAAGAAAAAAAGTAAAAGTTAATGATAACTGAAAATCGGAAGAAAAAAACTGCTGCAAGTAAAAAGGTGCGTGTCTGTAGGTTTCTTTTTATTAATATTATTTGTCGGTCATTAACTGGTTTTTTTTTTTTGGTTTTTTTTTTCAGCTTGAGGTTTTTCTTTGAGGTCAACTTGAAGGAAAGGAAGAGACGAAGCGAGAGAGAGAGGCGTAATTCGGTTTGAATTAGGGAGCAGCTGGCGACAAATGTTTTGACACTACACATCACACAGCACAATCAATTAATTCGAATGAAAGCGTGAAAAATGGCAATAAAACATGAATAGACGCACGCCAAATCAATGAACTTTTGTTTGTGGGCTATTATTATAAATAATAGCCGAGTGAAACCGAGATTAAATTAAACGTTTAACCAACCAAATAGAGTTGGCGTGCCCAAGATTTTCCATTTCCATTAGCTTCTTCACTTTTATTTTATTTATAGTTCAATCAAATTAAATGACAATTTAATTGAACGCATGTCGCTTTGACTAAGAAAACAAATTGATAAAAAGCAGTGCAAGCAAGCAGGTCACTTTTTTGAAGTGCTGTTAAGTGTGGTCAGAGAGAGAGAGAGAGAGTCAGAAATGCTGGGAATAACGTTAAGAATTAATTTGAGTAACGATGCAAAGTATAAATTTATATAATTTCTTAATTTAATAAAATATATTCTACTAATCTGTCGGAAACATATCTTTGAGACGACATTCTTTATAATCTGCAAGCTTAAAATTTAATCTTAGCACATTTCTTGTCTTAATAGTTAAAAAACTGTAACAAACCGATTAATTTCCATTAGAAAAAGTCTTTAAGCTTGCAAGAAGAAAACTTAAAATCCCTCTACGTTAAATAGTTGTGGGTGGGTTGCTGCATTGGTTAATTGCCGCAGCAGTGGTTTGTGTCCCCACTTCAAACCAAGGCTGTGAAACATTTCACAAACAATTTAACTTTAATAAGCCACAAAACAAGGCACAAGTACAAACTAAACAGTGGAAAGTGGGGTGGGCAACACAGCAACACCTGACCCCCTTCCATTCCCACTCCGCACTCCGCACCCTCGCTTATATTTAAAGCGCACACAACTCGTTGCACATCAAAGCATTAAGCGCGGCGAAATGTGCAACGTGCCTTTTTTGTGTGTGCAGCAGCAGCAACAGCAGCAACAAATAAACACAACTTGGTTGACATTTTGTGGTCGAGTGGAGCCGGGCGAGGGTGAATAACAGGGGAGGGGAGGGTTTAAGTAGTGTGTGCACAGAGGTTTATTTTTTTGCTTCTGTGGCGGCACCATTATGTAGAACACGAATCGCCAAGCGAAATTTATCAAGTACCATACATAAAGCGTGTTTTGTGTGTTTTTGCTTCGAGAAAGAGAGAGCTATCAATTTTCAAGTACTTTTTAGAATAATTTAGTTTTTGTCAACTTTCTCGTAAACTAATATCCACAAAAATGCCTGAATTTAATCCTATAAAAACTTTTGGCCATAAGAAATTCGAAGGAAAAAAATCAATATAAAAATTAGATTAGAAAAAATATTGATTTAGCTAAGTTAAATTGCTTTATTACAATATCCCCCCATAGTCGAATTTAACGCATTTATATTAATTACAAAACTTGAGCAATTTAAAGACAAAAAAAAAGTTGGTAAATGGTCACAGGTGTGTTTGTCTTTGGGCCCAAAAGTTTGTTGGCTGTTTTTTTTTTTTGTCTTGACGCAACTATAGCAAAAGTTGCCACAAAAGCCGCCACAATTCAGTTTTCAAACAAAAATACCCCTCCGCCCCTTTTTTTGGTTTATTTATAAACCATTCGCAATGCTTTCGGAAAAGTCACAAAATCGAATTGAAAATAATAATAAAATTGAATTTTTAATAACTTACCTTCTGAAATGCCAGCAGCCAATGTTTTTGGGCCACTTTTGTTGTTAGTAATTGTTGTTGTTGTTCCATTTGTTGTTGAATTATTATTTTTGGTTGATTTTTGTAGCGTTGGTTTTGCCGTTACAATTAATCCTTTGCTCGCGGAGCCATTTAATGCCGCGCGTTTTTCTGCAAAGAAAAAAGTACAAGATAATTAAATTTTAACATTTACTTTAATTTTTGTTCCAATATCATTCCTTTTAATGTTAAAATGCATTTTGTCCATTTTTTTGCTTGATTCAGAGTTGCTTATGCAAAAATCATTGCATACTTTTTGGCTGTCGCATAAAATGAATTGATATGCGAATTTAAAACAGCTCAAACAGCTAAGAAAAGCTGGTATTCGTTTAATATTGTAATAAAAAAAACTTACGCTCTCCATTGTCGAAAGAGCTTATTGCATCTGGTTCGCACTCTTGCCAGCAAAAGAACTTTTTAAGAATGCAATTGCCGCAATCCATTTTCGTATCAAACAATAAAACGGGGTAATTAAGGTGTTTTGGGCTTTTGTGTTGTTTTTGTTGTTTATATTTATGTAATAATGTTGTATTGTTTAGTCAGAAAGCACATGCCACAATGCCTACTAAACTATGATTTACAAGAGAAAAAAAATGTGTTCTTTTTTTTTTACTTTGTTGCTGCTGCCTATCAATGCAATGGCAGGGAGCGCAGAAATATCCAGCAACAACATTTGAACATTTGAAATAAACCAGTTTGCAACAGTTTCAGAACCACACACATGGGAAATAAATAACAAAAAATAAACACCTGTTGTGACGTTTTTGTTGACGAGGAACGGGGGAAATAAATGGGAAAAGCTGCATGCCAGCTGCAAGCAGTGCATAACAAGCACTTGTCATGAAAATATGTGCAAGCAGTGTAAAATGTTGCTAACTAGCTTGTTGACATTCAACTGTCAGAAACAAAAGAGAGAGAGCAGTATAGTGAAGAGTAAATAAATAACGGAGCAACAATGAAAGCAAGTGCAAGCAGTGCAATATTACATGCTGCTAGTGTTTAGATCAGTGGGCAGCTTTGGGCTTGAGAGAAATCGATTATAGAATATTGCTTTGTGAACGCTTTAAGTACAAATATTAATTTGCTACCAAGTTTGCCAAAGAGCATAGACAAACACAGCCAAAGTTTTGCTGACAGCAAGCAGCGCAAAATCAAAGCTAAGCAGTGCTTATGTTGCAGCAACATAAGTTTGCTGCCAAGCAGCTGATCATCAACAAATTCAAAAGAGAGTAAAATAAACACAACAAACTCTCTTTAATGTACCAGCAATTTCCCAACACAAATAATTAGCATAATTTACTTTTATTTGAAAAAGGAGTTGGTGCGGGGGAAGCGCTGCTGCTGACCTCACTGGGGCTTTTTACTTTGATTTTGTTTAACTTGCTTTGATCTTTTCTTTTGCTTTTCGCATTTTTTTTTTTAAAGTTAATTTGCAAAGTGCACGACAACAACAAAAACAGCAGCAACAACAAAGAAAGAATTGCGCGACAACTTTGTAAGTTTTTTGTCGTTGTTGTTGTTCAATGTTAACCGCAAATGGCTAAAAAGGGGTAAGAGGAAGAGAGCACAAGCCAGAAGCCATAAATGGCTAGTACAAGTCTAGGCCGCAAAAAACAAAGACAACAACAACAAGACGCCAAAAACAGAAATAAACAAAAGAAACAATCGCATAAACCAAAAGAAAGACAGAGAGAGAGAAAGAGAGAGATAGAAGTTGTTGCAATGTTGCGGCCAATGTCGGCGGCAGCTTAAAAAGGCAGCTGACCAAGGCTAACAACAAGTTAAGCCAAAGCAGAGGCGAAAGAAAGAGACAGATAGAGAGAGAAAGAGAGAGAGATGGTAAATAAATCTTAAGTAGCATCCTTTGCAAATCTTCCCAAATGATAAGCAATTACCCAATGTTCGTATTATAACCGGATCTGCACAGCAATGATCTCAACTTTAGTTAACTTCCATTTGAGTGTTGACAAAATAAAGCCGCCTTAATGACAATTTGCCAATAAAATAATGCTGTGAACGTGGGCCAATTCAGAGGCACGTTTAAAACCTACGCGCAACAATGAAAAAAAGAGAGAAAAACAAAACGTAATGTTTATGTTCATTGATTGAATGCTAAGCAGTTTAAATTGCTGGAATTACAAGAATGGCAAAGATCGCGCCTCAAAGACGCTTAAAAAGCCAGCGAAACTATAAATTAAAATCTAATCTGATTTGCTTCAAAAGGATGGGGAATTAAAATGCTTTGAGACACACAACTCTATTTGTCTGCCTCACAAATGCAACGGAGAAATTGAAGAAGATTTTATTGCATTCGATTGTGGAGCTTTTGGTTGCAATTTCTTATAGAAAGCATCGGTGGTTCAGTGGTAGAATGCTCGCCTGCCACGCGGGCGGCCCGGGTTCGATTCCCGGCCGATGCATAAATAGCTTTTTGCTTTGATTTTATATTTTTGAAATATATTTTAGCAAATTTGATAAGATAAGAACAATAAAATAGATGGCAAAAACCACTAGAGAATATATAAAAAAAAAATATAAGAAACTCAATAAAAGTTTCTGATACAAATCATATTTAAAAAAAATAAATTAATGATATATTATCAGTTACATTTATGTTCCCTGATGTTTCATGATGCTATCAATAAACTGAAGGAGAAGTAAGAAACGTTCGCTAGGCCCTAACTTATATTCCAAATTTAGTAAGTCTCGCGATGACAGACTCTAAAATATTAGTTTTTTTACTTCAAACGGATTATTTTAAAAGAAACTTTTAAAAAAAAGAAAAAGTTATTGAAATTAATGGACTTTTTGATAAATTTCTAACTTCACATTATTTGTTTTAACATTATAAACTACAAGTGGACCCCGGCTACGCGTTGCTTTGCTGCTTTTATACGTATTCTCTATGAATGTAGAACAAGTAATCGTTAATCGGCGGTTGTTTCACCTCTCAAATGGTCCCTTGATGATGTTTTTTCAATTTTAAAAAACTTTTTAAGAAAATATTTTAACTCTTATGTGCAAATAAAGACAGATAAGACAAAGTGGGAATTAAAGGTTATCCGCAAATCATCACGGCCATGATCTCAATATATCACCAAAATCGCATTTAAATCGATTCAGCGGGTTCGGAGTTTATAAGCCACAATCACACACAAACATATATAGATAACCTAGCGTTTGAAGTTGATAATTCACAATTTTAACGGCCCCCACACTGAAGCATCGGTGGTTCAGTGGTAGAATGCTCGCCTGCCACGCGGGCGGCCCGGGTTCGATTCCCGGCCGATGCAACTATAACTTTTTTATAAATATTTCTATAACGTATTAAAAATCAAGAATAATTTCTTTTAAAATTTTTTACTAGCTGTAAATTGCAAAAACAGCTAGTTGAAAAGAGGCCAATTCATGTTTAAACAATAGCCCAACAATTTGTAAACGCTGCTCTTTCTTTCTTCTTGGGAATATTTGCATATATGCAAAACACGTTTATTACAACAAAAGGTTTTTAGATTTTGTCGCCCTCTCTCTTTCTGTCTCCCTCTTTTTGCTTTCGCATTCATGTGCAAATAACTGGAAAAACATGCGCGATAGCGCGAGTAAATTAAATTTAGTTTGCTTCGCTTGCAGTTGATTGTTGCTAATAAAAAATAGAATGTCCAGTCGAAAAGGGGGGGAGAGTGAAGAGAGAGACAAGGAAAGCAAAGACAACTTAATGCGACAATATAAGAGAGCAATTTAGTCGCTCAGCAAATAAAGCAGCACAATGAAAGCATCTCCCCCATTTAAAGTAATTTATGCAAAAAGAGCAAAGAAAAAACAATAAGGAGGGAGGAGGAAAAAGTTATTTTGCATCGGCCGGGAATCGAACCCGGGCCGCCCGCGTGGCAGGCGAGCATTCTACCACTGAACCACCGATGCTTGTGCTGTGATCAACACGAAAGCTCATTCAGATCAAAAAGTTAAAAACCGGAATGATGAGACTTTTTAGTTAGTTTGCAATTTGACTTTCATTATCAGCAAAACAACAAATTTATAAGTGAAATTTTGAAAAAATGTTCAAATCAAAATCCAAATGTACAGCACACGAAAGATAATGTAATCATGTCTTATACAATGCCAGATTGTTAATTGATATGAAAGGCTTTTGCCAATCGAATTGAATACAATATAACTCAGGAAGAAAGTTGTAGCAAAAAACATGAAATAATGATATTTATGTTTGTAATGATGTGAATGAAAATTTGTAAATGAAAAATTCGACTGCATGCATAATGTATATGTTTTATGCATATGTATAAACTATATGAAAAAACAAATTTCAGTTTATTTATATCAATGCGCAATGGCTTTGGATTATACCGGAAAAAAAAATGTTGTAATACTCTGTAAGAAAAGTTATTGACTTAAAAATATACATGAAAAGGTTGGTAGATAAAATTCTTTGATATGTCTTTGATGATGTCGAGCAAAATTGCCAACTTAAGAGAAATTCCATAATGTGATAGGTTCTAAATTTTTTTTTTTTTTTAATTCTGAAATTAAACTTTTTGGTTTGTAATGGGTATATAAACTTAGATCTATAGCAATATACCTTACATCAATCTGCATAACATCAATCTGCATAACATCAGTCTACCTTGCATCAATCTACCCTAAATCAATCTACCTTAAATTAATCTACCTTAAATCAATCTACTCTACATCGATATACCGTACATCAATCTACCTCGCATCAATCAACATTACCTCAATATTCCTCACATCAATCTACCTTACATCAGTCGACTTAGCATGAATATACCCTACATCAACCTACCTTACATCAATCTACTATCTACCATAAATCAATCTACCCTAAATCAATCTACTCTACATCGGTATAGCCTACATCAATCTACCTCACATCAATTCACCTTACATAAATCTACATTAAATCAGTCTAACCTACTCCGATCTACCTTACATCAATATATCTAACATCATTCTACCTTACATCAATCTATCTAACATCAATCTACTTAGCATGAATATACCCTACATCAACCTACCTTACTTCAAAGTACATTTCATCAGTCTAACTTGCATCAATTTACCAAAAATCAATCTAAAGTACGTCAAACTACCCTACATCAATCTAGCTCACATCAATCCTAAACAACAAAAGTATCTATGTATAATAATAATATGTCACACAACAAACAGAATCCACTACATTTCGTATAATCTAAAAATAAAAAAGAAGACCTTTTACCTCACTTGCCCTTTTCGTCATTGCCTCTCTCAATTGAGTTTTCATGACATTCAAGTTGTTTTTCTTTTTTTTGTGTCATCATCTCGAATGATTTTGCACAAACCTCAAACTAAAAACATTTAGTTTTTTAGGGCGCTCAGAGTTATGGGGAAGGCGTGGCTAAAGTACCAAATGGCCCACAAACTGGGCTAAAAACAACAACAGCAACAACAAATTTAGCCCAGTTCCGTTTGAGATCTGTGGAAATCTTTGTTGGGCGAGAGAGAAGAATTGGCGCTTAAAAGTTGACTCATTCAACGAAAGATTCGAAACAGAATGACTCAGCGCGCAGCTAAAAGGAGTAAAAAAAAGATACACTAAATATACATTTGCAGTGTACTTATTTTTGTGTGTGTATGTGTATTAGTATTGTCAACGCAGAGTACCCCTTCACCACCCTACATCGTCAAAGTTTAAAACGAATTTATCAATTGGCAGCCGATGCTTATTTTTGCTCAACTTGAAGCGAAATTTGATGATGATTTTTTTGTTTTTGGGGTGTGGAGATTAATTTTTGTTGTCAGTTTAAAAGCCTTGACAAAATGTTAATACTCAGCCGAGCATGGTATAATATTATTTAGTCACGAAAAATGATCTCATAATAATAATGAGCGGCATTTAAATTATGAATACTTGAAAAGAAATAAAATACAGACAAACTTCCATATGACGAACTGGCTTTTAACAAAGTTTTCTAAGCAACGAATTCACTTCAAGAAAGCTGCAATTTGTTTCAATCAAAAATCCATTCTATAAATCGAATATTCTCTATGAAGTAGTTTTCTTCTGCTTTTAAGTGAAACAATTTGTATTCAAACAAAAGTAAATGAAAAAGTTCTTTGATTAATTTAAGGCTGAAATTCAACAATTATTAAAAATTGTTCAAATTTTAATCCAGTTGCAGTTTAAATAAATAGAAAATTTTATGGACTTACGTATGGCAATCGGCGTTGGTGTTGTCGATTTGTTACGCGTCGATTGGCCCTTTGTGGTCTGTTGGGTTTTTGGCGGTGGTCCCAGATCCGTTGGCGATATGCTCAAATTGCGAACATCTCGCTTTTTGGCCGCTCCTGCAAGAACACAATGAGACAGAGACAAATGTTCGATAAAGTGTCAAATATTTATGCATACTCTTGCAGGTAATCGATAGAAGTATATATATATATATTTATGTATATGGTATGTACACTTTGGGATTGTTGCATAATTTATGCGTGAACACGTTTTAGCAGCATTTTCCATTTAATAACTCAAACACACAAAGTGCCGCCATGCACTTTAAAACGTTTAGCTCTTCGCCCCCCCTCTCCGATTTTGTTTAGCAGTTGCAGTGGGGGCATGCCCGCTATTTGCATTTCAATGTTTGTCGATTATGAAAAAACAAAGCACTTGCATATAATTGAAGCATATTTTCGCTCTCACTCTAGACTCTCATCCCATCCTTTTCTATCTCTACGAAGCATCCGTAAATTTGTGTGTGAAAACGAAGAACAAAAAAAGGGGTGAAATTTTATTTTAATGCGAGTGCATGTTGCAAACACCAGGGGGCGCTTTATTACACTAAAAAAGCATTATCATATAGCCCAGACATGGGGGGAAGTTGTGTAAACCAGAAATATCATCATCTGGATTTTAGTTCCTAAGTGGTTGAATTTACATTTAAGTTTTTTTTTTGGGAACATTAAATTGAATAAAATTGTGGAAGATATCTCAATTGGATTGAGGAATATTGTTCATATGTATTTGAATATTAAGATTAAGAATTACACTAAAGGGAAATGATTTTTTTTTTACTTTTTGATTAACCAACTTAAGGCTTATAGAATATTATGAATGAAGAATTAAGATTTCTACATGAAATATTTTATAAAGAGATAAGATTTGGTCGAATCAGATCAGATTTTATTCATATTATAGTATTAGCAACATTTCTTAAAAAAAGGTCAGCAATGATGCAACTTTTTTCTACAAAATTTGACTTAGTTACTTAAGAAATCATTTAAACAAACAAGATAAATCCCAAACACACTTAACTCCTTCTTTAATGTTTTTAATAATCTCAATCATAATATTCATAACATATAATTCTCTTCTTTTATTTTCTGCTAACAAATTCAACTCAAAAATTCTAGTTTAGTTTCTTTCTTATAATATTTTGTGTTTAGCTTTTTTTTGTTGCACTTGTTATTTGAATGTTGTTGCACATAATTTGATATTGCGGCAATGCGGTGTGTTAAACGGTGTCTGTATATATATACACATATAAAGCTTGTTGCAACAAGGGTGCTGCAACAACAACAACAACAACAACTAAACGACAAAGAAGAGCCACAGCCAACAACTACAACAACAACAATAATAACAAAAGCGGTTTGCAGCTTTTGCTACCAGCTGCATGAAATCTAATAAATTTTATTTTTAGCTGTCGGCTAATTGCACCGGACTCGAAAAACTTGCAACGCGTTGCCCGGTTGGCAAGACCACAAAGTATAAATTGCACATGTGTGTGTGTGTGTGTGTGTGTGTGTGTTGGTTTTTATCAGTGTGAACTACATGCTCGCATTAAGTCACATAATCCCTTACGGGCTTATCAAAATGGAAAAAAATGAAATTTGTAGCAAAGAGAAATAGTTTTACTTGTTTTTTGTGTGTCACGAACGACAAAGTTGAAAGCTAAATATTATTTCAGTTGCACGGAAAAATGAGAATTATTTTTTTTTGCAAAAAGTGAAGCTTACTTTGAGCCAGCAAAGTCCAATTAACATCATATGCAAAAGGTAATGAGAATTTTTTTGAATGTTTAAATGGAAAGGGAACATTTTGTAAAGAATGTTTTTTAAACAGGTTTTAATATGCAAAGAAAAAACTATTATGATTTTTTACATACTTATATTAAGAATATTGTATCTAATTATTAAAGATGATTTGCACAATATTATTTTTTCATTTTTGAATAGACACTTTTCTCAAAGTTGCCAAAAACGTGTGAATTTTTTGGTTTTTAAAGTTGCAAATCATTTTTTTTTTTTTCAAACAAATTTGTGAATTCATCCAATCAGTTTGGAGTGGAAATAGTAGTATAAGTATAAAACAAGCCAATTTGTTGTTAACAAGTTGTTCGATCACGTAGCACTTACCTTTTGTCACGCTCTTCGAACTCCGCTTGCCAAAGCTGCCAAACCTTTCGCGTTCGATCATTTGGCTGTGTATATAGCGTTCGGAATACGAACGGGACAATTTGTCCTTGGAGCTATGTGCACCCATTTTGTAGCGGGTGTTTAACAATCGAACGATCTCTTAACCAATATTGATTTGTTGTTAATTCAAACTCCTTTATACAACAGCTGCCTTCATTCACAATAGTTGATTGAAGGCATATTATTTGATTTTATTGCACATTATTTAGTTTTTAATGTTTATTTTACTGCATTAGGGAAACTTTTATTTAAAAAAAATTTAAATTGCTCAATCATCGATTTGTATTATCAACCTCATTTAATGGCCAAAAGCGCACCCAGTTTGGAATATTTTACAGAGTATCTCTTAACCAGTAAAACTTTATTACTCCCAACACTCAACTGAAGAATTTTAATGATGCATTTTAATGGCATTTTTTAAGTGCCAAAGGAAATTCAATATATGTGGAATATGCGCCCATTCAAATCGTGTGAAAATCACATAAAAAAAAACTATATATTTGGAATACATAAAAAAAAAATACGAACATCTCCCAGGAAAAAAAAAGCGGGACAAAAGGGGGAATGGAGTGGTGAGGTTTGAGGAATTTCGCAAGACAAATGTTGTGTGAGTTTTTTTGGTTTTTGGTTTTTGGTTTTTGGGTTGATAAATTGCTTGCAACAGATGAAACGACCTCAATTTTAACTCTTAGACACTCGGGCAGTTCTTGTCGTTGTTGTTTCTTGTCTGGCAGGTGCAGCATCAAAACAAAAACAAAAAAACACGAAACCCCAAAAAAAAAAAAAAACGATTGCAACAGGCCCGAAATAAATCATTGGAGCGCAGTAAAAAGCACTTATGACCAGAAAGTCCAAAAGAGTGGAGCAGAATATATGTTACCCACCACCCCCCACCGCCCGTTGAATGTCATTCTATTGTGGGGGGGGAGGGGGAATGGAAAGGAACGCTTGAGTTACAATGTGAAATGAGTTGACAAATTGTTAGGCGCAGAAAAAAACGAATTTGGAGCACAAATAATACTAAATCAAAAAATAAAACGAACAGAAAAGTGCCCGATAATAATTTCCCAGTTTCCTAGCTGTAACACAAATAAGAAAAGAAAAAAGAAACTGGGAAATTCATGCTTGCAACGTGTGGCAAAGCAGGCGAAGCGCAACCTAATTGCTAAATATAGTTTGTGTGTTCGCTTGTTGCTTTTTTTTATTATTACTCAAAGGGAACTGCTGGGAGGAGCGTAAGAAGAAGTTTTGTTTAACAATTCAATTTCATTTCATTAGTTTAATTTTAGTTTTCTATTTATGAAAAAAAATCTATTTAATTATATGAAAAATATTTTTAAATTATGTTTTGAGTTTAATAAAAAAATCAAAATTAAAATTTATTAATTTTTTTTTTTTTTGAGTTTAAAGAACTTTGCTTGAGCAACCCTCGCGTTTTATTATTGTTTTATTGAGTCACAAGTGTAGTGTAGGCCCTGTAAAATGTCACCAAACTATAATTAACCGCACATACAATTTAATGTGGTGCAAAAGGTGTTCCCAAATCAAATCGAAAGCTAAGACACAAAGGGGGCAAGAGGAAGCTGGAATGGAGAGGCAACAGATCTAATTTGGAAATAACTTGAGTGCATAATTCACATGCTTGGCACACCATTTTCAAACGGCAACAACAACAACTGTTGGTTGTATCAAATGCCGGAAATAAGCATTTCCCAACTACAAAGCGGAAGTTGTGAGGCCAATCTCAAGGGCATTTCCAGCAACAACAACAACAACAACCACAGTAGTTGTTGTCATTAATCAGCATGTCTGATTTTGGTATGGGAGGGGCTTTTTTTTGTGGCAAGTATGATGCGGGAACAGCAGCCGCAGCAGCAGCAGCATCATTTAATTTAATATGCAAAAATTGAATTTGACTTTTAATTAAATGCTGTTTCGCGTGGGAGGCGACGCCATCTTCGTCGTCGTCGTTGTCGTCGTCGTCTGCAGTCTGCAGGTTTTTCCATGCCACAAACAATTTTTCACCCAGCAGCCCCCAAAGCAAAGCAAACCAACAACAACAACAACAACTGCAGACAGCAGAAACATGCGAAAAAGAAAAACCAATTAATTGAGCAGACAGCAGAAGGCAAAGGCAAAGAACTGGAAGCTGAAGGCAAGGGGAGTTCATGTTTAAAAAAAGGGAAACAGGAGGGACTCAGGTGAGCATAAATATGCATAATTCAGATTTGCCACCAATTTAATTGAGCAGAAAATGCTGAGGATCTGAATATTCAAAGTCCATAAATAAACAAGTAAAAAGCAAAAGAATTGAATAATTCTTAAGCATAAGGTGCATTTCATATATATAACGCCATCGAAAATTTCCTTAAAAGATGAATGTGTTCCAAGCTAGATGGCATATATGCTATCAATTAAGTGATAATATATATTTTATAGAGATAAGTTTCCAATCTAATAAGATGTATGATATACCCTTTAAAACGTGAAACTCATGCACTTGCAGATAAGCTTTATTCAAACAATTCACAAAAAATAAACCAGATGACCATGTTCTGCTGCTTTAATCCTTTATTAGTAATAGCAGTCAGTCTATTAGTCCGTCGATTAGAAAAAATTGATACCTGAGTTTCTTACAAACAAAATTGAAAGCATTGTTTATGTAGGCCCCAGCAGCCAGTAGTACCAAAACAATTATTAAGTTTACATTCAATTTATTAAATAAATAAGTAAAATTGTTTCTTAACTTAATTAAATTGTCAAGTCTCAAAACCCAAAACATAAAAAATCATTAAAAAAGTTAGCAATAAATTTTACAACTAACGAAAAAAAATAAAACTGCCCCCAAATTGTATAAATAATCATTTTCTGCCTGAAGGACGAAGACCGTAACGAATTAATGATGGCACTAAATGCCGCAATGCAAACAGAAAAAAACATCGCATCTGATTAATCAAAATATACGAACGAACGAACGAATGGATTCACATATGGAAAAGTATTCAAAATAGTACTAGGCGGCCCCCTCGACTTTATTGGCAAAGTCATTAAAAATGTGAACAGAGAGGTGAATGCACTAACTGAACTCAACTCCACTCAACTAAATTTAACCAACTTGAAACATAAAACTGGCAAACTGGCAAACTGTAAAACCCACTGGTCAATAAAATAAACAATTGCCATGCGAAAAAAGCATTTTTCCTCTACGTTTTTTTTCATACTTTTATTTATTAATGTGGACAACAATAAAGTTAAGGGGGAATGTGGCGGAAGTTGATTTTTTCCACTTTTTACAACTCCTGAAGCGAACATTAAACAGAAATGTGTGTGTCCATAATAAAAAAAACTGTCATTAAAATGTGCAAATTTCCAGTAGAATTATTTTAAATAAGCTAGACAAATTATATACTTATTAATCATAAGTTTTGCGCCATTTTATTTATTTGCATTACTTTCGGTTTTACACACAAAAGTCTGGCAACGTTGCTCAAATGCAAATGCTGTAATTTTTTTCTTCTTTTTTTTCTTAAATGATGTCATTGAAAATGTTTTTATGTTCCCCCCAATTTGCTCCAGTAAATTTGCACAAAAACAAAAAATTATATACTGCACAGGGCCAAGACAAATTTAGATGTTTGACATAGATTTGTGTGTCTTTAATACCCTGTAAAAAAGTTAAATGAGTTCGTAGGCTATGAATGACTAGAAAGTGTTTGGAATGTAAAGAGTATAGAATAAATATCTTTCGTTTTTCAATTAGAAACTTTTGTTGAATTATTTGAATAACTGAAAAAGTGTTAAAAATTATTTTATACTTAATCTTTTTATTTTCAATTTTTCTCCTTTTAAACTTCATGTTTTAAGGTATCTGAACGAATATTATTTTTTGCTTTTTAATAATTCAGCTAAAAAATCTTTTGAACAGGGTATTCTGCTAGTCGTGCAAGCGGCAAGCGGCAACTGCAAGCAGCATAAACAAAAAGGCGCAACTGCAAAATGCATTCATAATGCAATTTTATTTTTAAATCGCTGGCTGTCATCTCGCTTAGGGGCGCATTGCATTTTCTGAGTACATTTTTTTCCTACATTTTTTTTTTTTTTCATTTTGCCAGTTCTTCCTCTTGAAGCTTCTGGCACACTTTTGGCCCGGTCGCCAGAGTCGACAGTGGCGCGGCATCGAGCAAGTGGCGGCAATTTGTTATAAAAATATCCATTTGCATATTAGCATAGATAAACGAATATTGTACAAATACTAAAACTGCAAGGCAGTTTGCCTAGTTTTTTTTTTCTTCTTTTCTAACTTGGCTAACAAACTAATTTGCTGGCCAAATTGTCTATTGCCGCAGTTGACATAAACCTCATTTTGTGGCTGACAAACAAACAACAACAAGTGGGCCGCTAATTTGTTGAATTTAAGCGCAATGGGGCTACAAATTGATGCACTAATTTCAATTCGTTATGCTACTTTAATATAGAGAATTTTTCAAAATACATTTAATAGTTTGAAATAAGCACAAATATATTGAGATTGAACTTAAGTTCCTTAATTGTACTTGACTTTAAAAGTTAAAGCTTACAGTTGTATTAGCTGAAGATTTAACTTTTCTATCTCAGAGCTTTAAAGTCAACAAGTAAAGTAAAGCTTTGATCTTATTTGAAATACTTTAACTTTTGTTCTGACTTTTTTTGAAGCTCTTCTAAATCAAATTCTTTAACATATTCATTGTTAATCTTTTTCACAGCAGCTTAGGTCAGTTTCAAGCTCAAATCTTAAACTCTCACAACCAATTTAAAGGTTAGTTTTGTTTCAACTGTTTTCACTTTCTTCATTTTTATTTGCAGAATCATCTTTATTTGTTTATATGTTTTTTGTGGACAAACAACAAAAACAACAAAATGAGTTTTCAAAACAAATTGTTGACAATCGACAGCTTGAAAAATATATATATACTATAGCCTTAATTGAAAAACCGCTAAAAACTAAAAAGATAAACCTTCATCAAACTCAAATTCGAGTTTCACATCTTAGAATTCTTACTGTCATCTACGGGAAAACTCTTTTCTGCAAGGGAAAAAATTCCTATAAAAAGTATCTCTAAAAAATCGAAAACTTTTTTTAACAGAATCTAACTCAGTGAGCTTTGCTTAGCAACTTAAATTGTTGTTATAGTAGCTTAATTTATTTTCAGTTGTTATTTCAATATTGAAGGCAAAATTGTAAAACAAACATGGATAAATATAATTCGTTTCTCATATATTGTGCTATATGCTTCTACACTTTATATGGACTCTGGATGACGGCTTATTATTACTACATCACATTGAAATGCAGCGACTGCGAGGTAATTTAACTATTATCATTATATATTTTCAGTAAATAATAAACAGTTTTCTTCTTTTATAGAACTATAGCCAGGTTTCGAGTAAGTGTATGGAGGAACCAACTCGATGTTTAAAAACCGTTCTATTATGCCATCCATTGTGTTCTGAACAGCGCTAAAGAAATCGGATATCATCTTTGATTTAAAGTAAATTATTTGAATGACGAAACAACAAAAAAAAAAAACATCATTTAAATAAAATTCTTTTCTCAATATAATCGAGTGCTCTTTATTTTTAATGTCCATACTTTCAAACATGTTCATTTCAATTCGTTCGCGTCAACACATACACAATACGATAAAATTTCAAATTTGTGTTTTTAATCTCTCGATAATAATCGATAACCATGGCAAATGGGTGCTATGGTGTCTTTTGGTTTTTTGTTTTTTTCTCTTTCTCGTTTATGGTGGCTTATTTTGGCTCTATACTGTATATGTACACATATTTATTTTCTATGTGCTGTGAATCTTGTGATGTAAGTCATGAAAACAAACAACCAAAAATCTACATTAATTTGATTTTTTGCCATTTACAGGGTGCCCCGGAATACTTTTTAAAATGGATACAGTTTCCGGGCTACTGTTGGGTCGCTATGTGGGAATGCACGGAACCCACTTGTAATTGTTGATTTTAAACAAATGACAAATGACATGAGAATCCATTAAAAGAAAAAAAAAACACAAAAAATATTTTTCTTTTAATTTTATGAAAGTCTTTAATGTTGGCCTGCAGCTAAGTTAGCTTTTTTTAAGATTAGCTGCTAATTGGATAGGCAATCAAATAGACTAAATACCAGCTGAAGTTAAAGAAGAACAAGGTAAGTAATCAATAGACGGCAACAGAGAATATTTAAACTGAGTTAAGACAGAAAGAAGCAAGCAATGATTACCTTAAAACTAGTTTGTTGTTAAAATTTTTGTTTTATGAGTCAGAATATGGAAATTGAAGACTGAATTTATTGGTTTTCGAGAAGTATTAAAATCTAGTAATTTATATTGGCTTGTAAGTATTTATTAGAGAGTTGAGTGAAAGTAAAGTAAAAAAAGTAATCGAACACTAGAATCTACTCAAAATACTCATCTCTATTTGGTAACGCCAACGATTTACGGTTAAAATCAAGGTTTAACAAAATAAAAATCCGGTTTTCACTCTCTCCTTATACAAATATTGTATGTAGTTGTAAATTAGTATTAAGTTAAGTACTTAGGCTCGTCTAATGAATGGCGATAATTTGTATTTGGCTTTTGTCGTTAGAGACAAATGCTTCCGGCTCTCTACTCGTTCGAAGCACAATTGGGATACTATTTTTTTTTGGTTGGAACACGTGCGACCTCCAAAAATATAAGCAAAATATAAATATTTTAACTTGATTTGAAGACATTTTTGGAGTTGGTTGGATTAAATTTAAATGTGAATGACAATGGATGTATTTTTCTCAAAGTTTTTGAGTGTTTAGAAATCTAGCGAAAATGCAACCGAGTAAAAAGTTAGGAGCGATTTACTGAAGACACAATTAATTGATTGAAAAAAGATTCCTAACTTAAAGAAATATGCATTTAGGCATTTCGAAAAAACAATTTCTCTTTTTAGTATTCTTATATTTGAATTTCATTTTTTTTTCTCGCTTTTTATAAAAACATTGAATCAATGATTCAAGTACGAAATTCTACCAACTTTTGACGAGGAAAGCATTTATCCCACTCTCGTGTTGAAGCAAATGCACTTTGATGGCTTAACCCGAGTGGAAAACACTTGAGCCAGTCAGCACATTAGACGGAGACGGAGACGGGATGAGACCTCCACTTGAGTCACACGCATAAAAAAAAAAAAAAAGAAAACCTCTTTGTGGAGTCTAAAAAGCCTCCAGTTTGATATGCAAATTAGGCACGATGCGTTTTGCGTTTCGTGTCTTTGCATATCGCGGAGAGAGGAGAGGAGTCAATAGAATGGCCCCAAATGTAAAGAACAGATGCCCCAAGCATCATGCAACATGAGTTGTAAGAAAACAGTCAACGGATCTTCGCTCTTTATGTATCGTGTGGCCAACAACGCATCAAGTCGACATCAACAATTATAAGATGAATCGAGTTTTTGGGTCCAGATGCTGGTTGAATAACTGCAGCGATCAATCAAGAATGCCGACAGCAACAACAAAAGAATCGTAACAAGTTAATGACAAATCCAATAGACTGAGAAAATGTACACTTAATAATGTTACGGAACTAGAGAATTAAGACTTAAATATGATGTAAAGATAAGATTGATAAAGCCCCGTAGAAAGAAATCATAGAGAGTATAGAGAATTGATGAAGAGGAGAGAAAGATAAGCAATATGTAGATAGTTACAGAGAAAGAAACAAAGATAGAGATAGTGAGAAAGAGATATAAAGAGAGAGATAGTGAGAGAAAGGGAGGTACAAAGGCAAAGCTTTAACTAGTTGGGAATTACAAAGCCCAGGTATTAAAAGAGAGGGACTTTAGTATTTTCCTTAAGCACCAATTATAATTTCAAATTTAATTTAATCATAGTATTTTTCTTTATTTTAGGTCTTTCATTTATAACATTTTAATGGGCAATAAATTTTGTTAGCCCCAATTGGCAAACATGAAACAATTTTCCAACTAAAACTTTAATGTCTACATATCTTTTTTCGATCGAGTTGCCCCCTTCCTCCCGCCACTTATAAAAGGCGAACAACAGCTAATTTGTTAATGTGCTCGTTTCTTTTGATTTGATTTTGATATTCAGTTTAATGAGCTTTATAGGAAGTTCAGTTCGGGCCAAATACAAAGATATAAACGCATTAAATATGCTCAATTTAGACCAAAACTTATTGTACATAAAGTGTTGGCTCTTTTTTGGTTTTGGTATTGAAATTTGATACGAAAGGAAAATAAATAAAAAAAACTTTAACAAGCATTCGTCAATGGCAACAAAGTGTTGACTTTTTGGTTCAGTGACCACTGAATATTTGTTGTTATTGTTGTTAACTGAACAAAAAAAAAAGTGTTTCAATTGGCTGTTTTTGTATTTGACTTGGCCTATAAGCGCTTCATTATGCCAACGCGAAAAGTGCCCGAGTTAAGGTTTTTTTGTTTTTTTTCTGTTTCTGAATGAAAGCAAACGCCAGCGGAATTATGCAAAACATATCAGAAACTTATGAAGAAAAAAATAGGCGAAAGAAACACAACAAATTCAATTACAACAACAACAATAACAACATACATATATGCATTTGGTCGATATGCAAGTGAAAGTTGACAGAGCAAGAGTTTTTTTTTTGTTTTGGTTTCTTGTCTTGCCATTTCTTTAGGTGGAACTAACAATTGCAAGCAAAAAGGGCGTCAATTTAATGGGCGTTACCAGCTGATTATCATAATTGTTGCTCTTGTTTTTTGTTTTGATTTTTTTTGGTTCAACAAGTGAATTTTCCTTTCGGGGATGCTTGTTAGGAATCATAAGCTAAAAAATTGCAGTGTACAGGAGAAATATTTTTTCGTTGAACGTTTTTTTTTAGCAACAATTTTTGAAAGGCTTCTTCTCAAGAAAGTCAACATATTTTTGGAATTTTAATAATAAAATACTAAAAAAAAAACTTTATAGCTTTGTAAATTTAAAGTAAAATAACTATTATGACGTCAACATAAATTGCAACAAGGTAATTATAAAAGTAACAACCAACTAATGTTTTCAAAAAATTTCATGTTGAAAATTATAACAAGCATAAAAGGAGATACTAAAATATTTATTTATGTTGTTTATATTTTTTTTTTTTTTTTGCAATACAATTTTTTAGAGCATGATTTTTGCATGAATAACGCCCACAACACTTTCTCGCATAGTTAAGCGTATTATACACAAACTAATAAAAAATAAGCAAAAAATAAATTGCAATAAATAAAAAGCAATAAAAGCAGCAAGAAAGAAAACAAAATACCAAAAAAAAAATTTCTGTCTAGCATTTTTTGTGCTCAAACGAAAAATTTCCCACATAATTATACAGCAGCGCCCGGCCCGAGTTACTATAGTTGAGCAAAAATAATGTGGAATCAAATGCATTTCAAAGAGAGTGAGAGGGATGCCAAGCAGTGCGAAGCAAATGAAAGCAAACTCACACACTCGCACACAAAAGCCGACGACAACAAAGTCAAAGCGGCTGCTGACAGACAGCTGAGCTGAGAGGAGCGAGCAGGCGAGCGCGCGAGGGAGATAGGCAGTTCAAAAGAGAGCGGTGTAAGGAGTTAAGCAACTGCTTGTTACGGTTGTGTTAAGCCAACGTGCGATGTACTAAATTAAAAATTCAGAGAGACAGAGATGCGGACAGAGCGAGAGAGCGCGACGCAAAAAATGCAAATATGATAATAATAATGTAAAAAAGGCACAAAGCATGCCAACAGCAGCAGCAGCAGCACGTCAAGTGAAAATTAAGATAGAGCAAAAAAAAAAATAATAGAAGAAATAGATAGAAAGAAGCCGCAACGCAGACAACTCTCGACTGCATAATGAAAATAATAGCAGACATGATATAAAACACAAACACTAACACGCAAGAACAGTTAGCTTTAGAAGAAGAAGAAGAAGATGCAGTTTGAAGGAGAGTGAGAGAGGGAGCTACATAGATGCTGGCACTTGTTTGAATTGAAGCAGTTGCGAAAACTTCACGAATGCCGGAAACAGGTGTCGCACTTGCACTTATCTAAAAGAGCAGTGCACAAAAACGAACGAAGAACACCTAAAAGTAAAGAACTTTACATCATCATCTAACAAGATTTCTGTTAAAGAAGAAAGTTGGAAGAGATTTTAATAGAAGCTCAACTTTTAGATCAAAATCATCATAGAATCCGCTATGCTTAAGCCAATTGTTTCTTTTTTTTTTGTATTTTATTTTATTGTATCAATCATCATTAATCAAAGTTTAGACAAAAACTTTCACATTTAGCTGTCCCCTTTCTTTTGTTATGGTTTATTTATAATAATTATGGCTAAAATATTTTTTTTCGGCCAATTATTAAGCACGTTTCTACCATAACGATAAAAGCGAAATAAGAAGTTATTATTTTTTTCGATTTAATCGATTTTACTTTAAAACCAGTTTGGAAAAGAAACATTATTGTTAAGAAACCGCGTTGACATTACAATAATTTTGTTAATTTATTATTTAAACCAAACATGAAATTCAGGCAACGAAATTGGCTTAAAAAACATATCTCAAAAAATAAATTAATAAATGAAAAGATATTATTTTAGCTTTTTAATGCTAATTGGCTTAATGAGAACTTTCTTTTCTTATTAATGTTTTTTGTTGCTTTCGAAATAATTATGGAAGAGCTTTTAAAACAAGTTAAGAAACTCTTTTGTTAAAAGATAAAAACTTTAGATCTTTGAAATATTCTCCTCTTGTTCTAAATCGCTTAGAACTTTTCTTCCTGCACTTAAGATCACTATGTGAACTTCAACAAAGAAAAGTGTGGAAAAGACGAACTTCCTTCCTACGCCCATTTAATGAATTTAATCTCAAGCTTTATAGAATGAAGCACGTTTCTAGCCTAGGTAAAAAAAAACAAAAGCTAACGGCGCTTACAAAAGAAGAGAGAGAGACGGAGATGTTAGAACCTAGTCATTTTATTTGCGGTTGTCTTGTCAACAACAACAACAAAAACAAAACTGTTCAAACTGTAACAAAACGTTAAGCAGCATAATTTATGGTTGTTGTTTGGCCAAAAGCGATACCAAAAAAAAACGTTAACAAGAACCAGCGCCAAAAACTCATAGTGACTGAATAAGTGACTAACTGACAAACCAAACAGATTGATTGATTGATTGATTGAGCGACTGGTTGATCGCTCGCCAAACAAACTAAGGCGAGTTTAAAGTAAGTTTGCTTTTTGGTTATTCAATGCGGTTTGCCTTGGACGAAGGCTAAACTCTTCTAAAAAAAATAAAGTACATAAAGAGATAATGAGCAAGAATCGAATTGATTGTATTTAGGATAGACGACTAAGAGATGCACTGTAAAAAAAAGTGTTCAAGGTGTAAGAAAAAATTAAGGGTTTCAATTGTTAAAAAAATATATAAACATAATAAAAATAATTAAAATTAAATAAATGATATTGAATAATAAACTCAAATAAAATAACAAAAAAAAAATAGACAGAAATTAAGAACAGTTAAAGTATAAATTTAAAATATCAAATTAATAGCTTTTATTTGAATAAAAATTATTTTTATCAAATTTTCAATTGTTTTTGCTGAATGTTTTTTTTATTTGAAATCTGTCAATCATAAAATTCCTATTGATAAAATTACTTTTGCATAAGCGAACTTAAAACGAAGCTATCAAATTTCATAGTGCTAGCTTTTATAGTATTTTTAACTGAGATCACACTGCATAAAAAACAGCGACAAAACAACAAAAAACATCAAGAGAAAAAACAATAAATTAAAACCTCAAATGACGTCAAATGCAAGCGAACAGGTAAAAAGCTGATAATAAAAAAACTTAAGATTCAAATGATTTGTTTTGGCTTATTGCCTTTTTTTTAACATTCGCTTCGAATACATTTCAGTAACCGGCATTCTTTAGCAGAAAAAAACGAAAAATAAAACCCGTTTTTTGTAGTGCATAAATGAAACTAAAACCGAAACAAATTGAAATAGGGGCTGCATCTTGCAGTTTTTCTTATTTTAAAAAGAGAGATAAATTTTATTAAAAAAAAAATATTAGTTTATTATTCACTTTTTATTTTTTATCTTTTTACATTTATTTGTTGTTGTTACTTTTTCTAGCAAATTTATTCACAACACTTTGTTATGATAATTAATTTGTATTGAAATATTTTAGGCACGTTTGTTTCGCACATTTTATTTTGGGCCGCAAAGAACGCGCCATAAAAAACACGGCACGAAGTATGAAGAATGCAAAACTGAATACGAATGATACGAAAAATGTGAGCGCAGCCGGCGCACGACAACATTGAAAACTCGCCGCAGACTGAAGAGTCGCATTTTGTAAAATGGAATTTTTGTTGTGTGCCGTTTTAATCAACGCTGCAGATACATTTGTATCTAGATACACACACACACACATACAGACGACTCGAACTCAACAACAGCAACTCTTAAGCAGCTGCTCTAAAAAGCCGGTTCGTTGTTTAATGCTATTCTGTTATGGCCATATACAAAGCGCGTTTTGAGCCCGTTAAGTCGCGCTTTAAAAAGCCAAAGTCTCTGAAAAACACGTTTCATTTGCTCTTAAGGTTTATGTTTGAAATGTTGCAGCAACATTTAGCAACTGCTTGTTTTTAACACTGCTTGCATAATAAACAGCAGCGATCGTTTGTTTTGTAGAACAAGGAACAAGGTTCGAAAGTAATTTTCAAGAAATACTCGTTAGTATACTGGTTTTCAATAAAGTTGATATACATAAGTCATATTAGCTACCAAGACAGCCATGCATTGCTGGCGTTTAAAATTTGCACATTTGCACTGCTTGCCAGCAAACAGTTGTAGCTGCAGTGATTATTTCACTCAAAGAAGTGTAGCATACTTTTAGACAGCACAAAATATTTTACTCTCTGCAATGACTCTAAAACTAGGTACGAGTCTTTTGTTTCAAAACATTTAACTATTTTGGTAAGTTATAAATTGTACTTACTTAGTGGAGTTTTTGCCAAATGCAGTTTTGGGGACCCACCGCCATTGCTGTTGCTGTTTCCAAGTGAGCTCAGGTCACTGTGCGAACTTTTTTGGCTATCCTTGCTATACGAGCGTCCACTGTAATTAATTAAAAAAAAGAACAGGAAGAAAAACAATTAATTAACTTCATAAACAGCAACTAACAGTGCTTTGAAATAACATATTAACACACAGCAACGTTTGTTTATTAATTGAATGAAAAAAAATGCCATAAATTAATTTTTTCTTGTGAAAATTATAGGAAAATAATATTTTTGGCCAACAAATTTATTGCGTCTGCACACGAAAGTGCATTTTTCTTTAGGTTTTTCAATTTGGTATTCCATTGTGTGTGAAATTGCTTATCGCAACGCTGGGTAATCACAATAAAACAATAAAAAAAAAATGTTGCAGGTTGAAAAGTAGATTAAAATCAATTCACCCAAAAAACTAAAAAAAAATTAAATTGTATTGTGAAATACTTTTCTTTTTTGTAGGTGCTGAAATTTGCTTTTTAACGCTGCATTTAATTTTTGGACATGCGACTTCCGCTTGCTGCACTAATTGAAAATGTTGGGAGACTAAAAAAAAAGTTGGGCCGGGAAATCTTTACTTATATTTTTTTTTTAGCAGGAAACTGAAACTGGCTAGCAAATGGGCCAAAAGGAATTAGCATTGCCACACTGCGTTTCCGTTTGCCTGACAGCAAACCCAACTGCCAACGGCCATAACTGTAATTTATGTTCAAATAACTTCAGCAACAACAAAAACAACAAGATGCAACTGAAATAGAAAAAAATAGCAGCGCAACAAAGTTTTGCCGTTGTCAAGGCGACATTTTTGCTTGAAAGCAACATTTCTGTCATTCTATTGATATACCCTTTATGGTTCAGGAAGTTTTAGATTTTTGTCGTTGATTATGTTACAATTTAATGAGCTGAGAGGATTTAAAACTATTTGCGTTTAATCCCATCTTACTTTTTTTCTTCTTTTTTACTATGAAATACAAGAATATTTTAATTCACTTTTCCACAAATATTTATAAAACTGGTTTTAAAACTGTTTTTAAATTAAAATAATACAATTCTGTAACTGAAAAACAAAATGAATTAGAAAAAAAAGATGAAAGAAATATTAGCTGGATTTTTTTTTTTTAACTTTTGAACCTCCTTTTTATTATACTTTGTTCTTAAAAAATCCCTTAAGTTTTCCCTAGTTTTTTTCGTTAGAATTTTGTTGCAGTTTTTATAGAATTCCTAACAGATTTGTTTGTTACTTTTTTATATTAACACAATTTTATATTTATTTACTTTACAAAGTTTGCTTTGTCAGCGTATTTAAGTTGCAACAAACCGCACTTAACCATGATTTTCTTGTTATTTTTCCCCCTGGTTTTTCGCATTATTTACTTTGTTTTTTGTGATTTTTCTTGTGCAAGGCGAGACAAGTGAAAAATGCGCATTTAATTCAATTTTCTTGTCGTCGCATAATTAAATGCAATTATAACGCAATTGTCAATGCAACGTTGCTGCACCTGCTTGCGAGCCAATTGTTTGCCACTCCCTGCCCGCTTTACCCCTACATCTCCTGCTCAGCGTTTTCCCCTCTCCTTTTAAGAGGATGCTGCCATTAAAATAAAAAAAGAGAGACAACATTTTTGCTTTTACTTTCAGGTTGTAAAGCGAATGCTTTTTTATTATTTTAATTTTATAGTTGACTGCACCCAATATTAAATATATATATATATTGGAATGGAAACGATTTAACATTAAATCGAGTGAAGAAAAAAACATTTGAGCTGAAAAGTTTGATTTGAGTTTGATTTGCAGTTGACGGGTTTGAAATGTTTGCAAGGTGAAGAAAACTCGTATGATAAGGCTAAAATATGTTCCGATAGTTTCAACTTTCGATAAATTCGATTCTTTGGCTTTCAAGTTAATCGATTTGTTAATCAATACTAACAAAAATCAAGACTATTTAGCACTAAGTTCATTTATCGTTAACTCATTTTTCATTTATTTATTTTTAAGTCATTCACTCATCTTCCATTCACCGCTTTATCGTTCGTTCTTTCATCAGGAATTCATTAGTTCTGAATCAGAAATTTTATTGAAGGTTCTTCACATTCTTAAGAAAAAGTTTCTCAATATGAATTCGTCTAAGCTTAAAAAAAAACTTTAACGACACCACAATAAATTACCTGAAAAAAGCCTTCAAAGTGATAAGTTTGATGTGCGTTGATTACATTTAGGGTTACATGTAATGGTTTAAAGGGTTTGGCACCTTTTAAAGAAAGCCACTTTTCATGGCACTTTCGATGCATTGTTTTTTTTTTTATTGTATATTTAATTAATTTGTCTTGCACATTTGCATTTCATTAATAATTCATTTTAATTACGATTCGTCTGCTGCACATCACCTCCTTTATACGACCCAACTGCACTCACCCCTCCTACTGCTCCTACTTTGTTGTTGATGATATAATAAATATTTATAACAAGCGTCACGAATCCAATGCGAATGCGAAGACAGACAAAAGCAATGCGAGATATTTTCAAAGTGCAATTTGTTTATAACAACCAAACCCCCCCCCCTCGCTGCCATTCCCCACTTTTTTCCAATTTAATTTCCGCACAATGTTTATGCTTCAATTCATTTGACGTTGCTCTTCTCCCTGTCGTTTCCCTGCCTCTGCTCTCCCTCGTCTCTCCTTTTTTTACATAATTAATTCCATTCCCTCATTTTTTATTTTTTTTCTTTCATTGCTGTACCTCTCAAAAAAAGTTGGGTTTAAATATGTTGCACTTGCGTCTTTTGCCACTCGAGTTTTTATTTTGAACTTGCCACTCATCAAACAAGAAAAAAATTGGGGCGTGGCTCAACTGCGACACAGTAAAGCTCATTAAATGCATAAAACGTAGAAATAAAAAACCTTGACAATGAAAATGGAAATTGCGTTGCCAAATGCCGTGAAAAATGACAAAATGGGTTGAGAAATCTGAGAAAAATTGTCTGGAAAAAGTGAGAGAAAATAAAAATTCCATACGTGACAAAATTGTTGACACGTTTTTATAAGATTTGAAATTCCTTAAACTTTGTAACAAAAGAAGAAGCAATTTTCGATTGGGGAAACTTAGATTAGGGGAAATTTAGATTAGATTTGCAGAGGAAAGAAAATTTGTATAAAAAAAGGGCATTTTTTAATAAAAAATAGGTAAGAATTGTTTAATAAAACTTTAGATAGAAAAAGGCGCATTTTTTTTAATAAAACCTAACTAAAAAATATTTTAAAAAAATGCTCATTTGTTAAATATGATTTAACCATTTTTAAACATTATAATTTTTTTTTTTATCTTGGAAAAATATGTAGAATATTTTTATTTTTTAATTAATCAATTTTAAAATTTTAAAATTTTTTTTTAATTTAAAAAGAGTATTTTTATTTTTTAATTAATTTTTTTTAATAGTCTTGGCAAAATAAGAAAACAATTATTAAAGGCATTAAAATATAAAATCTGTTTAAAATCAAACCAAATCACATATCAGTACTTAATTACAAAATGGCCTTCAATTTGTTTCAAAACTTTTGAAAAATATTAGAATAAAAAAATATTTTATACTAATTGCAATAATCTCTTCACTCCAGCAATAGTTTCCAATGTACTCACAAAATCAATCTATAAAACAATTTATACTATTTTTGCTTGTTCAACTTTTCACTTTTTGTTTCATAATCTGACGTTTTTTTTTTGTTTCAACAATGACAACAACAACAACATTAGGAACTTTTGTTTGCTGTTGTATCTGGATTTTTTGATCCTTTAAACGGTTTTTTTACAAGCTGACAATTGTTCCGTTCATTTTTTCATTGATGCCACAGGCAGCATTTTAATTGCTGTCGTGTGTTGCTAGGTCCAAAAAAAAAAAGAAAAAGCATAAAAGATTGTTGACAGTTTTTTATGGTTATGAGTCTCATGGGTTGGGCCTCGTTTAGTGATATATACATTCAAAATATTGTTTCGACAACTGAGCGACTTCCGCAAAATGTTGCAAGTTCGCCAAGCCATCATGCGCAATAATTTTACGCTAAACGACAAATAGCCAAAAGGGAACTATACATACATACATACGTATTATGCAAAGCCATGCAATTTGCTTAACAAGCGAGTAACTTCCCTTCGCTTCCCCTTTCACCTTAACCCCTTTTCCAAATCACAATTCGTACGCTTAATGAGCTTCCATTAAGTTTAATTGCAGTTGCAACTGTTGCAACGACCGCCACAATGCATTAAGACAACTTTGTGGGGGGTCAGAAAAGAGCAAAGGAAAGAGAGAGAGAGAGAGAGTCAATCTCTTTCTCTTTCTATGTTAATACTTCTCCTCTATTTGTTTGGGCTAAGCAAAGTTCCGCTGGATATTCAATTGAAATTCAAGCAACAACTTTTAATACCCTGTATAAATTTTTTTTTTTAATTAACGGGAAGTTAAGAACATACAAAATGAATAGATACATTTTTAAAAGAAAAAATATTTTATACATTTTTAAAGTACATAAAAGTTAACTTGAACAAGTAGAAACGTTGCAGTCGGACGTACCCGACTGCGGTATACTCGATACCAGTAGTAAAACAGATTAAAAGAGAGCTGATTGCAATGGTGTGTGGATACGGCAGTGGTGTACGCTGCCTGAAAGATTGTCTGGTCCAAATTTGGTGGCTCTAGCTCAAAGTTAGAAGAATAAGGTGGATGGTAGGCTTGGGTGGTATGGTGGAGGGGGGGGGGGGGGGGGGGTGGCGTGACATTAAAATTTTAGCTGAAGATCTGTGTATGATGTCAATTGCTATCCTCATACCAAATTTGGTGACTCTAGCTCAAAAATAGTAAAATATGGGAGAAGGGGGGCTGGAGGTGGTAAGGGGGGGCGTGGCATCCAAACTTTTGCTGCAGATCTATTTATGATGTCAATAGCTATTCTCAATCCGAATTTGGTGACTCTAGCTCAAAGTTAGTAGAATTTGGTAGGAGGGGGGGCTGGGTGCTGGGGGCTGGTATGGGGGGGCGTGGCGTCCAAAGTTTTGCTGCAGATCTGTTTATGATGTTAATTGCTATCCTCATACCAAATTTGGTGGCTCTAGCTCAAAGTTAGTAGAATATGGTGGAAGGGGGGCTGGGGGCGGTATGGGTGGGGGGCACCATCCACATTTTTTGGGTTTCTTCATCACCTATCTTGGCACCAAATTTGGCGGCTCTAGCTCAAAATATGTGGAAAATATAGGCGTTTTTGATTTCAAAATGCAGGGGGCTCGGGATCAGGGGGGGCGTGGCTCCAAAACTTTCATGCAGTTTTTTGGGGATTGTTATTAGCTATCTTCCTACCAAATTTGGTTACTCTAGCCTTAACGCTTTGGAAAATACACGCATTCCCGTTTTTAGTGAAGCATTGGGGCGGTTTGGGGCAGCTTGGTCAGTATGGATTGGCGTGGCATCCAAAGTTTTTATGCATTTATTTTGGGACTATAATCACCTATTTTGGCACAAAATTTGGTGGCTCTAACTCAAAAACTGTAAAAGATATAAGCATTTCTGTTTTTCAACTGCGGGGGGGGCTGGGGGCGGAATGGGTGGGTGGGGCTCGTTTCCAGTTATCTACCTACCAAATTTTGTGACTCTAGCTCAAACACTATGGAAGATACACGCACTACCGTTTTTAGCGAAGCGTTGGGGTGGTTGAGGGCGGATAGGGCAGTATAGATGGGCGTGGCATCCAAAGTTTTTATGAATTGGGTTAGAGATCGTTACCACCTATCTTGGTACCAAATTTGGAGGGTCTAGCTCAAAAACTGTAGTAGATATGGGCATTTTTAGTGTTAAACTGCGGGGGGGCTGGGGGCGGTACGGGTGGGCGTGGCTCCAAAATTTTTGATGCAGTTTTTTGAAGATTGTTAGTAGCTATTTTCTCCCCAAATTTGGTAGTTCTAGCTGTAAGGGCTTGCGAAATAGCTGGATCTATCGATTTTGCGTTATCGAGTTTATCGATTTGCCAGCCCCCTAGTTATCGTAGAACTCCAATCTTGACACTTTAATTTACTATGCCATAGATAAAGGGGTTTGCAAAGTTTGAAGTCTCTAACTTGAAGGGTGTGGAAAAAAGTTGCGAACATACAGACGGACAGACGGACGGACGGACAGACACCATGACGGACATTGCACAAACCCAATATACTCTTTACCTTCGGTATCGAGTATAAAAATTAAAATAAAATATGTGAAGCAAAATAACCATTCAAAAAATTGACTTTTGAACAGAAAACACAAAATTCAGAAGCTTTGAAAAATATATTTGAAAATTAATTCATACTCTTTCTTTTGAGTTTTGATCTCTAACAAAAAAAAAAAAAAAGAAACAAAAGTCTTCCATTTATTTTGGATTATCATCCCGTTTGCATCACGATTTTATTCTCAGTTGTTGCTGCTGCTGCCAAATTGATTTGAAATTGATTCAAGTGCCTTTTGAAGTTTGCCTTTTTTTCTTCAATGGAACATCATCGGCGTGTTTGTATAGAGTTTATAATCTTTTTTTTTTTTATTGTTTGTTGGTTTGGTTTGGCATCCACAATTTGCGTACTTTCACTTTGACCACAAACACAATTTGCTTTAATCAATGGATTGGCCCCCATTGCTTTGGTCTATCTCTCTTTGGCTTATCTGCTCTTGTTTTCTGCTCTGATCTTTTAACCTTAAGGCCCATCAGACCGGCCCCGCCCCGCCCCGTCCAGGGCATAATTAAATTGTTCACTTCCTTTGTTTTTTTGTTTTTGTTTTTTGTGCCAACAATGAGAGTTCATTTATGCGAGAAGCAAGTTCTTCTTTTTGCATATTTCACATATTTTGTTGTTGTTTCATTTTTTATTCAACTGCTGACTTGTGAAATTTTCACATTAATCAATTCTTTTGTTCATTTTGAAATAAGTAGGTGACCTTTTTGGGATCTAATTTATGATGCTTAATTTGCCCCCAGCAGCAGCAGCAGCAGCAGCAGCAGCATGAAAGGAAAATTCTTTTCAAAGTCAATTAAAATTGTCTCGAGCAGAGAGCACAATCTTTATGTCTCATAGGAAAACTAAATTAATAACTCTATTCTTAATTTTTTTTCTCAGTTCCTTCAGTTACACTTTGGCGCCAGTCTAATTCACAATAGATCATTGTGCTTGTGTTGTTGGGCTATAAAACCAAAACAATTGAAGATTTTATGTGAATGAGTCGGGTAGAAAACAGTGGCTATAAGAAGAGGCATGATTGTAGCCAGTGTTGCTTAACGCTTGAGTCATTAATGGAGCATTAACTGAGAGTTTGAGCTTTAAAAGTAAGACAAAGACAAACAGCACATAATAGATTACAATAATAAATGGCAAACGGAACCAAAGAGTTACTTGAAAAAAAAAACACACACAACGAATACAAAATGCCTTAAGAAATTATAAATCAAATGATAATATTTATAGTTAAAAGCAGTGTTTAAGGGAATTTCTAATGCTTATAAATTTAACAGTCTTTAACTCATTTTAAATCATCAATAAAATATTTTAAATTTTTCTTCAACTAAAAATTCAAAATATAATAATAAAAAAACATTAAACAAAAAATATATGAAAATTTAAATTGAGAAAGCTTGGAAATTGACTAAACACCCTTAACATAATCGTACACAAAAAAAATATTTATAACTTTAATATTTTAAATTATTTAATTGAAAAATATATGCTAACCGTTATCCGAAAAAAGTTTACTTAATATAAAAATTTAAAAAAAATTTAAACTAAAAATTTAATTATTTATTATTAAATATTTTTTATTTTAATCTCCAAACTGCATGAAAAAAGTGTAAGGCCAAACTAACGAACAGTATAACAACAACTCCAACAACTGCAACAACAACAAACATCAACTCCCCATGCTACCGGTTGACAGAGTTTTTGTTGCTGTTGTTGTGTCTGGTTGGTTTTGTGTTGTGTTGCATGCATGCATGATGTTGTTGCAGCAACTTATGTCTCTCCTCCATTCATCATAGATGGCAAATGTGCAACCTGCTGCGATGCCCGCTTTGCCACACTTAAATCATATATGGAATGAGAGTATGTCTGCCTTATAAACGATAGATATACTTATACTTAAGTATACGAATATATATGTATATATATAGCGAAGGCAGTTGACAGACAACATTGAGGTTAGGAAACCATTGCGAATTGATTTTTGTTTACTGTTGTTGCATTTTTCTTAATGAGACACGACGACATGTGCAGTCATCAGAAAGATACGAAAGAAGGAAAGAAAAACTTCATAAAGCGCCGACTTTAAATTGAAATAGCTAGAAGATCATAGACTAGAAAGATAAGAAATGGTAATTATTACATGTATGTTTGTTGCTGTTGACAACAACAGTTTTCTTCAAGTCTGAAAGAAGCCGCATTTATCGTTCATTAACAATATTACTCTAACTAAACAAATAGTTCAACGTTTGTGGATCAATAGAAACTGGGCTAAAAAGTTAAGTTGAAAGAAGAAGAAAACAATGTGTTTGTGTTTTTAGCATGTTGAGAAACGCTTTGAACTAACATTAGAACAGTGGGTTCTACCTAAAGAAAATCGAGTATAGTTTATTTGTATTTCAAAATAAACCTACAATAATAACTTTTCTTATTTGAACAGTTGTTGTTGTTGAATGTAGAACGATTAAATTTAGCTTCAGAGCAAAGTTTTGGTAAAAGGTTACTCAAAAATAAGTGTAAAAAGGCTTAATAACTAGATATTAATGTTGTAAAAAGCCTTAAAAGCAGTGTTAAAAATGCTTTTATTGAAATTGATACTGTCAAAAAGCATTTACAAAACTAACTTGATACAAAAAAGCTCAAAAATCTCTGGAAATTCGTTTTCATTTTGTCAGAATATTTTGTAATCTTTTTGGTAAAAAAAACCTTGTAAAACATTCACAATAAACACTTGAAAACAAGATCGATTTGATTGTTCGTCACTTCCTTTGCAATTTGTAAACAAAAAAGGAAAACCATTTTGGTTTGTTGCAACAACATCATCATCCTCTTTGAGTTCCAGAACACACACCACAACATGGTCGTAATAAGAAGCAGCCCCAATTCTCGCATAGTTTATCTTACAACAACAACCAACCAACCAACCTAAACAACAACAACAACTGAAACACATGGACGGGGTTTCTATTCAAATTGCGGTCAGCCGAGAATTACGTTATTAATAGCCACTCAGCAACAAACAACAACAAAAACAACATGAACAATATAATGATTATTATTATGTTTATTATTTGTTCTGATCATTTTGGACAACGGCGGCGGCGGCAACGGCGATGGCGACGTCTTTTGACCAAAATGGCATTTTGATGTAAGCGATTTTTGTGTTTCTTTGTTTTTTTTTTTTTCACATAGATCGATCTTATTTACATATTTGTAAGATGTTTTGCGGTTTTTAAATATATTCATATTTGCCTAAGCTAAAGTTTGTTTTTCAAAAAAAGTAAACATATCTGACTAAAGTGTTTGAAGAAAGATACCCTATAGTTGTGATTTATGAACAGAGGTATACTGAGAGAATCATCTTTAAAATCTATTTTATATCACTTTAAAAACGGATCTCCAACAAAGCTTTAAGCTTCTACTGCTCATCTACACCCTTTTAGTAATTACAGGGTATCCCAACAACAACAACAAAAATAACAAAGCGAAGTCTGTTTTCCAACATTAGCGCACTCAACTGGAACTTGAGAGCGAAAATTTTTGGTGCAAAAAGTGTCCATTATTCGAACTGAAAGAAGTACAAAAAAAAAAACAAATTTCAAAGCCACAAAAAAACTTAACTAAACAACATCAAAAACCACAAAGTAAGCAACGTTTTTTCAAGAGGATGTTGTACAGTAACAAACATACAACTGCAACAATAACAACATCAACAGCCACAAAAAAAACCCAACAACAGTTAATTGATTCTAAGCCTTAGCAACCGGCATCATTTTTGGTTTTGGTTGAGCGCCCGTTTATAATATTTTCTATCCATGTAAAACGAACGAAACTGAGCGTAAACACATTTCAACTAAAAAAAAAAAACTAAAATAGAGAGAAAGATAATGCAAGTTAGTTAAGCTAGTAGCAGTACTTAGCCCGGTTTGAGTACAAATTATAATAATTGAGCGCCATTTAGATATACTCTTTACGAAAGCGAGAGAACGAGATTTGTTTATGATTAAAAAGAAATAACTTATTAATTAATCAATTTTATATTACATTACATATATGACTCAACAAGAAAATAATCTAAAATAAAGCTTTTAAGAAAACTTTGCAAAGGTTTTAAGGCAACTTCGAAAAGCTTTAAGCTCATAAAAAGTTTCAAAAGAACATAGCCTAAAATAAAGTAAATTTAATATAATAAATAAAAAATCAGATTTAAAAACAAGCTTTAAAACTTAACAGAGCTTTTTTTTTAAACTAATGATGCAACAGTGCAATTTATTTAACATTTTCTTTTAAGCAAAGTCATATTTATATTACACTTTTTTTATGTTTTAATGCCTGCGAGCTTTCAAAAGCTTTTAAGCTTCTTATTGTGAATTAAAGCATTAAGTATATAAGTATTTATTTCAGTCCTTACTTTTTTCTATCAACAACACGAGCTTCTATAGGGTATTCATAGTATTCATGCTACCAAAGCTAACGAGTTCATTATGCGGTTTGTAAATTTTCCAATGGCCCACCTTGTGTCGGTTACCTGGTCAGTGTTGTTGGTTGTAAATTCACAAATATTCACTTATTCATTATGCATGTCGACCGACGACCAAAATTTGCTGTTGAAAATGCCACAAAAAAAAAACAAAATAACAAAAAACCAAAACAAGTGTTTTTTCTGCTTCATTTTCAAAACGTTTGACTTGGGCATCGTTTGGAAAACTTGCGGCTAGAAAATTGTGAGACGCCGCAAGAGGGGCATGCAACATTTTGCCGGCAGTCCTAGTTATTTAATAATAGAATTTGAACTAATTTCGCTTGCTTTTGGATGGTTCATCGGTGAAGTGGTCGCCCGAACGGCTACCGGGTCCGAACGGACTACGGGCTCGAAATCCCGTCCGAGCTGCAAAAATAGAGTTGTCCGAAAAGTTCTATACGTATTTGTTTTTGTGTTTTTGGGAAGATGTGTTTTATAAATACGTTGCGCGCGTGATTCATATGGTGGAATTATTTCGCTTTGGGATTTGTTGCTGTTGCACATGTTGTTGCACAAACAAATATGTATGTTGTTTGTGTCTAATAATGTCAGACCAGATATAGAGCACACAACGTGGGCGCACACAGCGTAGGCGGGGCGGCTAAATGGCGTGCATATTGAGGCAGGTGTATTTGAACAGAGGAAAAACTCATGGAATAAAGTTAAGGATTACTTCAACGCATTACCTTTGAAACTTTGACAATAAATATAAATAAAATTGTTATTTAACCGTTTCCATCTATGAATGACTTTCAAAATGTTTTAAGTTCCACGGAAAGCAGCTTCTTTAATTACATTTTCATTTTCCACAGAAGGAACACAAACATCGGCCCTTCCACACACACGGAACACAAATAATCCCGCTTTCACAACAAATAACAAATAAGAAATAAGATTAAAAAAAAAGTGCCACGGTAAAAATCGCTTAAGCTCATTAGTTAATATCCAATTTTATATAGTCGAAGTCAAAGCAAAAAAGGGCGACAACACAACATCAATCAAATATAAAAAGGGCAAAGAAAAATTGAAGAAAAAAAACCAGAAGCCAACTAGTAAAAACAAAAAGCAAAAACACACACAAATTTTACTAATTTGTAAAACATTTTTAGTTACAAGGGACTGTAAACCGAATCCGTTTGCGACATATTCCCACTGATATATGTATATATACATATCTATCGACTGATAAATCAAGCTGTGAAATGAAGAGTTGGGGCACACATTTCTAGTTGCTGTTGACACTCAATGCAGAACGTGCGAAAACGCATAGCAAAGGTAGATAGAAACGAATGTCTAAAGAGAATATATGCATGACTAGAAGATGCCCTGTACATGTTTTAAATGACTGACTGACTGCTATCAATGCACAGCCCAAACGACAAGTCAAAGCGATCTTATCTTTTCACAAAATGTTGGTATTTGGATCGAAGTGAAACTATGAAACGATAAACTACTCAATTAGATCACTTCCTGGTTCTTATTAAATCCCTTCACTAACTAACTTTTCTACCAATTTCGTTTATTACCAACCTAACAACAAAACAACACAACCCTTTTCTTAACTCTGATTACAAAGCATCAGTAGAAACAATAGAAACTGCACTGTCAGGGACAGAAACAGAAACCGATGAGGCTGAATGTGCGTTGATTGCGTAAATGCCTCATGTGACGCATGTGGCAACAGACTTGGTCATTGTTACAACGTGTCGCCGTACCAATACATCTGACCACCTAACCCCCTTACGGAACCTCAGGTGTGCTGTGACAAATTCACAATTTGTCATCAATTTCCTCAGAGATGTTTTTTAGTGCTGAATGTGTCGTTATCAATCTATCTTTGAATTCCCTATTCACATCACCACTCACACCCACCACCCACCTCTTTGCATTTGCAATCATTTTTCATATGTTGAGCAATTTGTTTTCACATAAATTGAATTTTTCCCATCGGAATTTTTTGTGATTTCCGAGGTGCAAAATGTCGCAATAAGGTTTTTATTTTTCTCAGTTTTCGTTTTATGTTTTTTATGATTTTGTATATAGTACATATATCTATGAAGTATCAGGTGATAATAAAACAAATATTTAATGCCACATTACACGACATTTTCAGCGGTTTTTTTTTTTTTTGTGGCACTTTAAATATCATCAAATGGCATTGGACTCGCGGGAGTTCTTTAAGGGGTACATAAGTAAGTAATGAATATTTAAGGTTAATTATTTTGAAATTTGGGTCGTCACTTGGTGCTAATTACATATTAATGTGCACCGAGTGGCAGTCACAAAAGAGAACTGGAAACAATTAACAAAGTAAAATGCAACTAGAAAAGTAAAAAAAAAACAAATTTTACCTAAAACCGCTAACTTTATTCAAGTTTTATGAACTTCTTTACTAGTTTTTGAGTTCTTTGCAGAGCATCACAATCTAAGCCGTCCTTAAACCCAAAGCCTTAAAGCCCTTAAGACTTGAAACATTTTCTTGCTACTTAAATTGAAAATTGTTAAGGTTTATTGCGTAAAATAATATTTACTCGTAAGCTTGAGTCAAAAACTTTCCATCATAATTTTAGGCACCGGCTAATAAACAATTTGCATTTTTGGCCACAACGGCAAAGTTTACAACCAACCGAGCCAACTTTTGCCTCCTTGGCAGAAAACTAACTTGATTATAATTTCAAATTGTACGCGAGAAATCACAGCTTGTAGTATGATGCCCTGCTGCACTTGTAATTACTGTGGCAGGTGGCAGCAACAAACATAGAAAACTGCATAAATTTGGCATGCAAATTACTTCTTTTTTTTGTTGATGGCATAAAATTATGGCCAAATGCAAGGTTGCACGGCAAACAGGACTTGACTCTACAAGCCATTCGGAAATGATTCTAGTTTTTTTTGAAAATTTTATGAATTGCTAAACGCCAAGTATGCAACAATGGCAAATTGCAACAGGAATTGCATTCGAAAAATCCATTTAAATTGATTGGCTAATAATTTTGTGGTTGAATTGAATGAAATGTGGGAAAAGTTATTCGCAGGATTAAGAAAGTAAATTATAACTTTAAAAAAAGTTTCCTCTTAACACAAACAAAATTAAATGAGAGATTTAATAACCTTTTTTTAAGATAATAAATTGAGTAAGCATTAAATTTCAGAGTAAACATATTGGCAATTTGGTATAAATTATAGTCACGCCTAATTTGGTTGTAATATTTCAATTATATTGTTGTCACATAATCAGAACATAAACAACAAGAGCTCGCTAAAAGCTTACAAAAATTACTCACAACAAAGCCAGCAATAATTAATAATTTGATCAAAAGGCAAATAAAATATTTACATATTTAAAATGAGAATGGAAACCTTACACAAAAGACAAATGAATGTCAAATCTTGCAATACAAAATAAAACAAAAAATTTATTCTAAAAACGTTTTTAGATCAATGAAACTCGTTACAACCCAAGATTTATTGTTTTAGAATGCGTTGAGCCTTAAAAATATTTTTTATATAGAGAATAGTTTTTTTTTCTGATTCTGCCAATAAGTCATTAATCACGTTTGATTGGCTGAAAGGTTTCTGACTGACGTCTTTTTTTTTTAAATAAAAATCATAAAACATAAATATTAATTTATAGGCTGTATTGCAACAGTTTCAGCTTTAAGCCACGTGCTTTAGCCATTAAATTGTGGCTCATAAATATAGAAACAACCAAGTTCGTAATTCTCCAAGCGCTTTGTGTTGTGAATTTATTTTTATTGTGCCAAAAATATGCATTAAAAACCAAAGCGCAAAACCCATTGATTACCGTATAAATATATTCACACAATAAAAAAATTTACAAAAAATAAAGTATTCAAACAACTTTGTGAATCAACAGAATATTTAGGGGCTTAGCCTGGCTCAAACTGAGAAGCCGGCTACAAGTTCAGGGTCGTCAGCAAGAAATACTTATTCGCATTTGTTTAAATCAGCTTTCAAGCTTGAATCAACTCAGTTCAGTTCATTTTAGTTCAGTTTTTTGCGTTTTTTGTTGATTTTTCTTACTTACAAATTGCCAGCGCAAATAGAACTTCAAATTTCATTTTGGTCAAAGATTTCGAAGGGGGGGTTGAACGGGGAACGGCTTCTAGTTAATCCCATTTGAAGTTGGTTGAAAAGTTTGAGTTTTGCGGTTTTGAGGGATAAAACTTTTTTGCCAAAAACACTTTCAATTGCTGACAATCGTCGTTTAACTTATTTTTGCCTCATTTGTTGGGCAAACAAATTCTAAACAATGTTTCAGAAAGAGAGTGCACAACGTGCAGATACCCTAAGGTTTAATGAATAATAAATATTCATGAAAATTTAAGTTAGAAATAGGTTTAAATAGGTTTCTTCTACAGGAAAAATTATCAAAAAACATAAAAAGTTAAATGCAAATTATTTATTTTCTCTTTTCTACACTCTCTTATGTTAAGATACCCCTTACTTGCAATCTGTTTCACCTTTGATCTGTTTTTATTTGCATTTATATTTTTGCGACTTGGAAATATTTTCTAATGTATGATGTAATTTTGAGTTAATGTTATTCAAATCAAATGAAATTATTGCAAATTTTATTTTACATTTTTTATTTTTGTATTTTAAGCTTTTTTTCGGATAAGTTTATATTCAAAAAAAAAAAAAAACCTATTCATGCTCTATTTGATTTCTATTTTTGTGGGCATTTCCGTTTCAATAGTATCAATGATGTATTTCAATTTTTGTTTTTCATTTGAAAAAACTTCCGTTGCTTTTGAAAGCAAAGCAATTTAAGAACTTCATAAAATTTCATCAAAGAAGCAACACAAAATTTTACAACCAATCAAAATAAACTTTATAATCGATGTTTTTTTGAACATTTCGGGTTTCAAAGACGAACAAATTCATAAATTGCATTCTACTTTAGCCGCAGCTGGCAGCTTATTAATATTAATATCAACGCTTTTTATAAACAAAAAAGCTTAAGCATTTATTAATAAACAAGTCAGCCGCGAATTCGCTAACACAAAATGTAAACAAAAGGTAATAGAAAAAAATAATTAAGTTCATTTCGCTAACGTAAACATATTTTGGATTATATTCGTAGCACCTTTTTAACCTTTTGGGCGGACAAAAGAAAACACGTTTGCCATTTGTACCTTTTTTGCCAGTTCAAAGCTATTAAATATGCCGCCTCAGGCATGTGTGGCAGTTGCTTTAATGTTTTTGGACTGCAAACTTTTAAAATGAGCGTCGCGCTTGTTACGGTTTTTTTTATAGCAAAATTGTCACGCATTTGCGGGGGGTGTTGATAGGATAAGAGAGGTTTGTGGCGTATCAAACGCAAAAGGCTTAAAGGAAATAAAAAAATGTTGCATAACATGCGTTCGAGTTTAAAACACCAAACGTGCCCCGAGAGCGCCATGAACAAATTTTTTTGTTTACAAAAAATATTAAACTGGTTGTATTTTTAATTATTACAACGAGCTTGCAATTTTTTATCTGTGGGCGTTGAATAGTTCAGCTGCATTAAAAATACCCAGCAAAAGTGGGTTAAACAATGGGTATACAAGGCGTAATAAGAAAGGAAAAAAACATTTAAGACATAATTTCGTAAAGCCGACTCGAACTAAGCACAATCTTATCAGCAAATGATTTTCTAACAACCAGAAGATTTTAGTTCTTACGAGTTTTGTATTTAAATTACATTTGTTTCTCTTCTTGAGAGTGTTTCTAATAAGTATTCCATTTAATACTGTGCATAATCTTTACATATTTTATAAAAAGCCTTAAAAAATAATAGACCTAATAAAGTTATGATTTATATTTGATAAGCGATTAGATAAGTTTGAAAGAATGTTCAAATGGAATTTGAGATAACAGCGCCCGGGTTGTTAAAGTGCTTCGGATTTACTTAAATTGTTTCCTTCTACTTATCAGTATACTTATCAGTATCCACAAGCAAATTTCTTTTAATATTCCTGACCCAAACGAAGCTTACCTTAACTTATCTTGCCAAACCTATCCTAACCTATCCTATCCTATCCTATCCTATCCTATCCTTTCCTATCCTATCCTATCCTATCCTATCCTATCCTATCCCATCCTATCCTAACCTAACCTTACTTAACTGAACTTAACCTAACATAACATAACATAACATAACATAACCTAACCTAACCTAACCTAACCTAACCTAACCTAACCTAAGCTAACCTAACCTAACATGACCTAACCCAACCTAACCTAACCTAACCTAACCTAACCTAACCTAACCTAATCCAACCTTACCTAATCCAACCTAACCCAACCTAACCCAACCTTACCTAACCTTACCTAACCTTACCTAACCTTACCTAACCTTACCTAACCCAACCTAAACCAACCAACCTAACCTAACCTAACCTAACCTAACCTAACCTAACCTAACCTAACCTAACCTAATCCAACCTAACCCAACCTTACCTAACCTTACCTAACCTTTCCTAACTAAACCTAACTTAAGCTTACCTATCCCAACCCATTCCAACCTTTACCCTACCTATCCTGACTAACTTTAATCAACACACAGAGAGCATCTCAATGTCGATCATTTTATCGGAATTTATATATCATTTTCTGAATTTGCTCAGCAATATTGTTGGTGTGGCATGAATGTTTGGCATGATGCATTTTATCAGCTGTTGAGTGCTGAACGTGTTGACAACAGCTCTCGTGACACTTGTCAAAACAGCGCAACGAACATTTGCCATCATTGCCCCCAAGTCTGGGCACTGAGAAGTGGCATCACAATTGATTTACAGCTTTTCAGAGGCAGCCAAACACAGACATCTGCGGCATGAACTCAGCATACTCTCTGTGTCTCTATAAAGTTTGTTGATGGATAACTTTATTAATATTCAATGGGGGTTTATTTCTTCTTTTTTTACCAATTGAAAATATGATGGGCATCTTTTTATTATTATTAATAATCCCCACCAATGACATTTGATGGTGCTTGATTGTTTTGACACCGTCATGATCATTAACATAAAATTGACAGCATCATTCGCCAAAGGTCAAAGTCATAAAAGTACATAAAGATATAAACAATTTATTGGCAATACTCGGAGAATACCTAGGAAATAAAAGACTTGGATAGTAGTTGAAAGAACTGTTTACAACGGATCTTAATCTTTTGTTTATAATCATTTTATGGGAATCTTTAAGTCAAGTCCAGAAGAGTTTTTAAGTGCTTCTTATTTACTGAATGACCTTTTGCTTTTGTAGGAATAGTTTCTAAAGAGCACCTGAATTATCTTAGCTTAGTTTCTCCAACATAATTGCATTTACAATTTCCCTCAGTGCATAGTTACATTCTCTTTTATAAGACAATCGCTTAAGCTACTTGTTTGCATTACTTAGCAAAAAACAAAAAACAACTACGAAATATATATCTAAAAAATTTTCACAGACTCGTGTTAATGAATCCGCTTACAAGGCACAAAATTTGGTAGCACTTTGGGTTACTCAATTTTAAGACATAACATTCGATTCGGTTTGGATGTCTTATTCAGATACTCTGCCTATAATTACTAGCCGAAAACTTTAGATAAATATTTGATAAGTATTTAATTAATGGCATTTTTCAAGTGTTATTCTTTGTCATGTTGCCTAATCGTCGGTTTTTCTATTCTATTTCTTCAGTTGACCTTGTTCACAATTTATGAGTATTTTTTCATGCCTTTATACCATATATATTTTGTTGCTGCCACCGCCTGTGTTTATCTTTAAACTAACACGTCCTCTGCCCAGATAACATATGTATGTGTTACAAGGCCCTTGTCTTCCCCTCCTCACCACCCAACCCATAAGCGACACAGCCCTAAAAACAAGCAATTAGTGCTATGTGTGTGTATGTTTTTGTTGTGTTTGCTTCTTCTTACTTTTGGCCTTTTGTTCGAAACGATTTGAGTTAAGCTTCGACTTATGTCATTTATGTTTGAATTTGGTCAAAACACACAAATAAAAATTGATTAAAACTGTTTGATATGTCTTTTAATTGGCAGAGATTCATTCATGTGTAGAAATGAAAATCTTTAATTTTCAACTTTAAAGTGCCAACAAATGGTTGTAAAATATTTTGGTGAATAAAGAGGATTGGAAATGAATATTAAAAAAGGTTGACTAACGTTAAAGTTGAAGGTCAGAGTTTTGGCAGATATATTATTATAAGTATTTCTATATATAAAATCAAAAATACATTTACTAAGTTTTATTTGTGCATAAATTAAGTAGTTTAAGAGACTCGTGCTTATCTCATCTTAACTAGAGGTCAACACGGTTGAGTATTCGCTCATTTGTAGTCATAAAAATCACAAATTGTTTGTTACAACCAGCTCGCTGCATTGTCTTAAATCTGAATTTAACAAAGCTTAATGATCTTTTCTCAAATACTTGTGATGGCATCTCAAACTAAAACAATATCATCTTTACAGTTAGATTCAAATACATCTGTTAACAGTTCGCCACCAATAAAAAATAAAATAACAAAACATAAATCTTCACAAACAAATTGAGATAATAAATACAATATTCAATGACTTGTGAAATTCCATGCAAAATATAATTAAAAGGCTTTATTTCTTTGATATCTTTGATATGTTTCACATATGCGAAACTTGAGGCAAATCCGCACTTATGACGCTGCAGTATCTCACAGCAAGCTTGGGCGTTTTTCACACAATCCAAAAAAAAAAGTAGGCAGCGCACACTTCAAGATACGATTGACGCCCAACCCAAAAACCCATTCACAGCACGAAGCTAGCAATTTTCTGTCGTTCAATGGTTGTTGTTGTTTTTGTTATTGTGATTCGTTTTCTAGCAGTTTTGTGAGAAATCTTCTCGCACAATGCTGTCAAATGTGACAATACACAAACAAATTAGTCGTGTGCATGCAGTTTGTTTATGATGTTGTTGTTGTTTTAATTTTAGTATGTGTTTTTAACTGTTGTTGTAATTGGATTTTTTATTTTTAAGTCAAAGTAATATCTATTAGCAATGAATTATTACCAAGCTGGGAACGCAGTACACAGTAAAAAATAAAAGAGATGACTAAAACCTTAAAAATTATTTTAACAAAAAAAAATTTGTATATAAAAAATGTCTTGACAATAGAAAAAAAAACATTTGCACAATAATATTTTTTTCAATTTTTTTTTTTTTAAGTTAACTTGTTAACAGCGTACCAAACTTTAAGCACCAAAGCAAAATGCATCTCATCAAACGTGATTAAAAATGCTTTTATCTAATGAAATTTGATGGCGTGTTTAAAACAAAACAAAAAAAAACAAACTTAACAGATACAAATAAAAAGTGCATAAACTCGTTATAGTCGAGACAAAACAGACAAATATTAAGGAGAGTGAGCTAGAGAGAGGAAGATGAAGACAGAGAGGTGTGGATACGTGGCTTAAGCTCAAATCAGTTTTTTTTTTGTGCTGCTAATTTGCGGTTTTCGTTTTTGTTTTGTTTTTTTGCGGTTGCTTATTAAATCTCACTTTGTTTTTAAGAATCAATTTTTTACGTTTTGTTGATGTTGCAATTTTATAGAAAAATAAATTTTATACCAAACTTTAATGGTACAAAAATTATAATGAATCAATTAATCAAACGAAGGTCTCGCGCAATTTAATTAATTGAGTTTTATGCTCTGCTTTTTGTTTAATCTACAACAACAACAAAGCCAAAGTTCAGTGGAACTAATTTTGTGCCATTTCAATTATGGTTCCTTCCTGTCGCCCTCTCTCGTTTTTACTCTCTCGCATTCTTTTGTATTAATTTGTATAATGCACATATACGCCCCCTTTTGGCTGGAACAAGCATTCCGCTCGCTACACATGAAAAGCTCAACTGTTTGTACATCATTTTAATGACAAAAATAATAATAAATTGCTGTGAAATTAGGCACAACGCACATACACTTAGCTTCCCCCTTTAACCCAACCTAAGTTCACCTAAGTTCCTCGCTAATTAATGTCCAAATGTTAAGCGACCTTCTCCTCTTCGCCCCACCCCTTTGCTTTGAACCAGACAAATGATGTTATACATGAAACGGCTCTCAATAAATTGTACTAAAACTTGACTTTGACTTTGCCTTCAAATTTTAGCTTCGCGCTGTCTTCTCGCTTCAGTTGTAACTAGTTGAGTTTGACATTTGAATTCGGGGTTTGTCTTTATCTATTTGTGCGCCTAATTTGTTGTTGTTTGACATAAAAACAAGATAAGCTAAATATTACTCTGTATTAGGTTAAGCAATGATAAGAAAGTTGAGAACTTTTCTAAACAATAATCAATTAAAACTCAAGAATTGTAACTTTACAAATACTTCAATTAAATTCCAACGATCTTTAAGTTAATTATTTTAGTTTAAAAAACAACAATTTAAGCACTTTAAATTTATTAACTCGTAACTGACCCTGAACTCAATTTATTCAGTGCACAATCTAGTCGCACCTTTATCACTTGCAGGTGAACGATGGTTATAAACTATAAAATTGATATCAATGGAATGTGAAACACAAGAAATCAATCAATTGAAGTGTTTGATAAGATGGCATTGCCATCCAGACTGATAAGATGCTTGAGGGTACCATAAAATAAGCCCTTTTTTTCTTTGCAGAATATACCTTAAAACTTCCCAAAAGACACTAAATAAATATCCCAAAGCTAACTGTAATCACTTACCGTTTTATTAGCACTGGCTGCAAACGTTTCGATGAAGATGCTGCTGCTGCTGTTGTTGTTGTTGGCGATGTTGCTGTTTTTGTGAGACGCGCAAAGACGCCGACGCCAACAGAGCCTTTATCCTGTGGCTGCCGCGTTGACGTCGACGCCGACATTGACGTTGGCCTAAGACTGCTGCTGCTGCTGCGCTTTATAACTGTTGATGTTTGCCCAACAGCAGCTGGCGAACGACGCGCAGTGGGACTAATGCGTGGACTGCCGCCACTGCTAGATGCGCCATTGGATGGAAGTGGCGTCGGGGATACACCCGGCGATCCTGCCATGCTGCGCGTCGTTGAAACTTTAGATTTCACATCATTGTAATTTGTTTTAATTGTTGATTTATTGCTCGCAATTTTATGCATAACGGCATCCCATTTATTTGGTGTATGCGCTTTGCGAGCTATTGGCGCCGCTTTTTGTTTTGATTTGCTTTGTTGTTTAACACTTTTTGTTGTGGTTGTTTTCGATTTGGATGTTTTGGACAACGACAGCGAGGAGGAGTTTGACGAAAACGTGTGTAAATTTTCAACGGTACCGAGCGATGTTAACGATGTGGATGCGTGCGGACGCGGCGACACAGCACGCTGTACTGAAAGCGTTGACGATCGTTGCTGCTGAGAGCCGCTGCTTGTTTCGTTAAAAGCTTCATCACAAAAGCTCTTGGCGCTGCCGCCATCAACGCTACAATACGACGTACGATTCGAGAGCGTCGTTGCTGCTGATGACGAAGAGAGCGGTCGTGGTTGCTGTTGCTGAGAGTTCGACTGTTGTTGCTCTCTTTGCGCTTGACCTTGATTCTTGCGCATGGTTTGTGTGGAATCATCGGGCGATAAATCCATTTCCACATCCATCTCCAATTCGGGCAAACGCAATTCCTCATCGCAACGGTTCTCTACATCCGTAAAAATGCCCGAGGATTCCATGCAAGAGTCCTCGAGCTGTGGCACCGATGCACTTGGCTGCATTGTTGGACCATAGAGTTGGCCATCAATGACCTGAGCACGACGATCGCCACGTTGCAACACATCATCTGCATCGGATTCCGTAAAGAAATCTGAATCGGTCATTGGATCCTGTCGTCTCATTGGCGCTGCTGCTGCTGGCAGTGGTGGAAAACTTGGCTGTCTGCTTACTCGACCCAAATGTGGTCCATTGCTGGGTGAGTGATCGCAGGCGGCGCCACGTGAGGCAGGGCGAGACATCTCACCATCACCCTGATAGCCTGTATCCAGGCTGGTCACACTGGTCACGCTGGTTATGAAACTGTTGCTGAGCTTGGTTTGGGAACTCGTTTGTGGATTGGCAACTGCAACTGTTGCAGCAATGGGCACAACTGCAGCGGATATTGGAGCTGTTAGGGCTACTAACAGTTGCGGCTCTATGGGATCCAGTGGCAGTTCCTCCGGTGATGGGGTTTGCTCAAGACGTAGTTGTTGTTGCAATTGTAAATGTTGCTGTTGTTGTTGAAGATGTTGCTGTTGTTGTTGCTGATGCTGCTGCTGTTGTTGTTGTTGCTGCTGATGATGTGCAGCAGCCAATAGTTGATGATTTAGATTCGGATTGGGATGCTGCTGTGACGAGGAATCTAGAAATTCCTTCATTTGATCAGGCGTCAAAATACCCAAACTTTCATCCAAATCGAAACTATGTTGTTTTTTGAGCAACTGTTGTTGCGATTGGTGTAGCGACTGTTGCTGTGAGCCCGAACACGAATTATTAACCAACTCTATGGAGAAATCTAGCGAAGTTTCTGGCAACTCTAGGCCGAAACTATGACGTTGTTTATTGAGAGCAGCAGCATCCAAGAGTTGTTCCCTATCGGGTGTTCGGGTGGGCAAGACGAGATCGCTCCTAGCTGATTTTAGGAGTGGAGATAGCAGATGCACTGGCACCGGTGTCTGTTGGAAACGTGCACCGTGTGGCGTTGTTGTTGCCGATTGTGGCGTCATATTGAGCAGGGAATGTTGTGCCGCCATCGAGCGACGTCCTAAGCTACGTTGCGGTGCTTGTTCCAAAAGTTCCCGGGTTAGGTTCAATAGTTGTATATGTTGCGCTGGCGATTGAAGGCCACTCAAATCCAACAAACGCTCCGTATTCAAAGTGGAGTTTAGTGGCAACTTCATGTGGCTTTTATCCGGCGCCAGCGCCGTTAAGGTCACATCCAATTCCTCTTGTTCGGCTGGCAACTCTAGACCCGATGGCATCGACATGTGCTCCAGCAACGGTAATTGATCCATGCTTTTGGTCAAGTCCAAGGTTTGCTGGAGACTCATTGGCTTGGTGTTGCAATCGGAAGGAGTTAAAGTTTCATTGAGGTTTACAAAGGTTTTGTCTTCCGGGGAAACATAAGTGCAATCCATTTCCTCATCACAACTGTTGTTAGAGGGTATAACAGGACGTGTACGATCCGAAAGAGAGCCACCTAAGATTTGTGTGGCATCTGCTGTTTGAAAGCCGGCGGTTGATTTTTCTGGAATCACTGGACGTGTACGATCCGCCAGGAAACCATCAATATTCGATAGGATTTGTGTGGAATCTGTTTGATCTGCCGACCTTGTTGCGATTACCAGATGTGTGCGATCCTTTCGTATTCCGCTGGGTTCCGACAGGATGTGTGTAGCATCCGACGGTTGTGGCTGCTCCTCCGGTTCCGAACGTGTTTGACCTAAGACAGAGCTTGGTGTATCCATGTCAATGGTGGTTCTAAAACCAATGCTCGATATGCGAGTACTCTCCAAACGAGCAGAATGTGAAGTTAGTTGCTCCATTGGTTCCTCCTCACTTGCCAGCTGTTGTTCCATGTGCTCCTCCTCGTCACAAACAAAGGTCTCGGAACGCATTAGCGACGTGGGTGTACTGCTAGTCAGCTGCTTGGCAACGGGCAAGGGAGTTAAGGGTAAAGAACTAGTCATCAGCTTGGATGCAGCAGCTCCTACCGATCCTGCAGCAGCTGACAACTTGCCGTGTCCAAAGTACTTTTTGAAAACGTTGCTTGTCCATTTGGTTTTGCCATTCGCGGCATTACTCAGTGGTTCGCCCGAGCTGCTCTTCTTAATGCTTCTGCTGGTTCCTAGGTCATGCAGAGGCGTTGCCGTTGGATGATACGAGCTGATTGGACGCGATGATTTATTATTATTATTATTATTATTGTTGTTGTTGTTGTTGTTGTTGGGCAATGCCGGCTTGCGAAAGATTTGTGTACTGGATTTTGTTGCAACGGGCGGGCGTATGTGGGAGGTGCTGGAGGAACTTGTTGTTGTTGTTGTTGTGGAACTACCACCATTCCAACCAAAGCTGCTCGGCGCTGGTATGCGAGAGATGCCATCCGGGCGAGCTGTGCGCGACGTTGCCGAATCCTAAAAGCAGAAAGACCGAGAGAGAGAGAGTAAAAATAATATTAATAAATTATCACGTAGTCAAAAATGGTGTGGGTGTGTGTTTAATTGTTGTGGCTTTATTATCTCTACCCTCTAAAAAAAAAAACAAGTAGAAAGTTGTGCAGCCAAGAACAACAAGTGTTATATGGTACAGTGGCTGCTCTCAAATGAGAACGCTTTTGGGTTCAGAGCAGAGATTAAAGTTATTATTTCTCAAAATACTTTTTTTTTAAATATTAAAATACGTTTTTACGAAATTTGGTATCGATTCTCCTTAATTTTAAGAAAACCCAATAAACGCTTTTTTGCTTCCTATCAAAATCTGTTCAAATGCTTCAACAGCTTGCGACAGCTGTCGACGCTTTGACCCGCATACCAGCAGCAAAATCATTGTTGACCACCTCAACACAACCTCCAAAATCTCCCGCAACTGCGAAATGTGCGTAGTTATTTTTCACCCTGGCGCCAACTGGTCTTATTTAAGCTTCTTCTTCCCTTTTTTTTGGCAGGCGCCACATCCTGCAATGTAGTTCACTGGGGCGTTTCCACTTGGCACCAGTTCAACGCACTTTAAAAACAGGATAACTAAAAGTTAAGGTATAAGGATGGGGGGTTGGAGGAAGGCAGGAAGCAGGGTATGGTAGCGACTAGCAGGCAACATTAGCTGTGTGTTTTAGGGGTGTTGCCTTGATACGCTGATGTCATCATTAGACTATGCAGCAGTTGTTGGAGCGGATGTCATTTGCATACCCTAAGAAGATAAAGTTTATTTGTCGAAGGAAAAATACTTCAATTGCCAAGATAAGTGGGGGAGTGGGTGTGACAAAGTGAGAAGTTAGAGAGAAAGAGAAATATTCGAATAAATTTGAGAGAAATATTCGAATAAATTTTAATTTTATAATATAAATCTACTAAACTTTACTACCTATAATTTTTTTTATAGACCAAAGACAAAAGTTATTTATTTCAACTTTTTTATTATAAAATTTTGATCAAATCCTTTTACTAAAACATTTTTAATTATATTAATAAAACTTAAAAGTTTTGTTATTCTTAAGTTCTTAACCAAAACTGTACTTAGTTTTACAGGGTATCTTGACAGTTGCTCATTATTAAATCTTATCAACCCGCATTTCTGTCAGGGTTGTTCACTTGCAAGCCAAAACGAACTGCTAATTGCAGTCTAATCTTAAATAATTAAAGAGGGGACGAATAGTAATCTGTTCTTTATGAAACTCGACGTGACTGTACTGCTTTGTATATATGATATACTTTTTGGTATAAATACTATCATATAATTATTTTATTCCAATTAAGAGTTGCGTAAGTATGAATTTGTTTGTGTGTCCGAGAGGACGCAAAAGAATTATAATAGAAAAGTTCAGCTTATTGTTATTCAGAGTAATTATACGGCATCAGTTTTTGAAAAACTTTTGCGTGCTGCAATTAAAATCTCTAATAAATTTTGTTAGATAAAAAGTTAGGCAAAAATTCTCTTCGTATGAATTATGCAAAAACTACATACATATAAAGTTTTAAATTAAATTCCTTCACGCATTGTGTGATCAAAGTTTGGTTCTTGGAATTTGCAAGTTGTTTAAGTTCTTCCATGAACTCTCGTTTAACAAATTTAAGTTTAACGCTTGAACAATGCATTTACAAAAGGCGAGCAAAGTTTTTGCAGGGATCCGGATATCGTTTATTTTTGGGGGGGGGGGGGCTCGACAAGAAAAGTTGTTGAGCCACAGAAGCCGCATTATTAAATGTACTACACCCAAAATGTGCCTTAATCGAAAATGCAATTTTCATTGCAGACACAAGTTAAACAAGCATAAGGCAACTGCTTATAGAAAACCCCATTTCACTCTTTCCACCCACTGAAAAATATGTATGTCCTTGAACTTTTTCGCGTGCCCCATAGAATAAAACCATTCGAAAGTTTTACACACAACACAACAAATCCAACAACAGCAGCATTTCCGAAAAGCCAAAACACAGCTCAATGATTCTTATCATCCATTGCACAAAGTTCGTAGGTGGAATGGTGGCGGGGTCGAAGGGTGTGTTAGGGAGGTGTGCAATACGAATTGTTCATTTCGCTAGCGTTTCGAACAGTCAACAGACAACCGCATATGTGGCCTGCTTCTTTAATTATTGCAATATGACACGCAGCAGGGACTGTGGGTTTCATAAAATGTCATCGATAAGAGCTCGGAGCTGGGAATTGCCATAGCAAACGATTTCTCTCATTATTTCTCTATATGGTGTAAGGGAAGAAGTAAATACGAGACAGAGATAAATATGCATAATTTCCACTGGGAGAACTGTGTGCAATAAATAACTGATTAATCTGTGTGCATTTTAAAGCATCTGTCTGGCGACTGACAAGTTATTTATTTTAAGTTCAACGTAAAATATTTTGGGGTATAAATTAGAAGATGAAAAAAAAGAGTTATTCGTTCTTTGTACTTTGTCTTTGAATTCCTAAAACAGTTTTCATTGCATACTTTGCGGCAGCACAAATAAATTCAAGCAATCCGCTGAAAAGTTGAAAACTGAAAACAGAAAATTAAGTTATACAAAGCATTTTGACGGTTATTTACAGTTCCCATTTATTTTTAATAGTTATCATTATCGTTTTTCATTAAACAACAATATTCTTCAAGTTAGTTTCAAACTCTTTTCCGCAAATTTTAAATAAACCAAAATTAACTCGCAATTTATTAGCATTTTAATCAGGAAACTGAAACCAACCGAGAAAGCAATTTGCTATCTAGGCCACAATATTTGTGCCAAACACAATGCGACAACATAAAAATATTTGTACCGTTGTCGGGAAACGGCGGTTGGTTGACAAGGAGACAATAACAAATATTCAGTAAAAAAAAACCGAATATAAAAAGGAAAACATGGGAAACGAACGCAGCACGCAATGAGTAAAAATACAAATAGACTGAATTATTGTCATAATGGCACAGAAGGAAGGAAGGCAAAAAGCGAAAAAGGAAAGCAAGATGACAAAAAATATTAAGAAAAAAAAAACCGAAAGTAGCAAAGAGGGTGGAAAATCACACATGTTCACTAAATGGAGGGCAGACTGTAAAAACATATCTAATATATGTGGGTTAAGCTCCAATGCATAGCCTAAGTCTGACAGAGCAACGAAAGTTGGGAGAGACGGCGATGAGGCAAAAGGAAGCCGGCAAATACGGAACTTAATAAAATTTATTGATTTATGAACGTAACACAAATGCATATCGACAGTTTTGAGGGTTCGTTTTTTGTTGTTTTCCAACCCGAGTATTAATAATATTTAACTCTTACACAGTGCGGGTAGAGACTTTAGTTCGGTTCGTTAACTGAAAGAGTTGGTATTGTTTTTGTGCTCTTTGTGTTTGGCTATTGGCTTTTGCATGGGTCATAAACAATCGATAACGATTGTCGAGGTTAAGCGCCGAGTACTACATAAACAATAGCTGTTGAATAATGAATCATAGAATTTGAAATGATTTTCGAGCTGTTGCCAAGGCCACAACTTCCATCAATAGTTTAAGGATACTTAAGAGCTTTCTGGATTTTTCATCGTGTTTTGACCCAAGAGTTAAACTGCATTCGAAATTACAAGCTTAGCTTTCAGTTTTAGAGTTGACAACGTTCCTAGTGGAATTTAAACCTTTGCCATTCACACCGAAACAGTTTTCAGTCTGCTCCAACTATATCTCTCTCTCTCTCAGCTCAATTAACTTAACTGTTTTACTTGGTACGTATATATTTCACTTTACAGACGGCTACAAACATTTTAACAAGCCATTAGCTCGTATCCATCAACGGCAATAAGCGGCTTATCTTGACAGCCATTGGGCAAAACGGACGAAACGGGTGAAACGGGCAAAAGCGGGCCAATGGCAAACCGGGGAAAGTCAAGCAATTGCTGACTCAATATAAAATTAATTTTATTTTGAATTTAATTTAACTTATCATGAATTTCAAGTTTTACTTAAATTCATATTTTTCAAGCACTTGACGATTCAACATGATTCCAAGGATATATTTATATTTTCATATATTTATAGTAAATTTTTGTTGCACAGCTTGTCTAGTGGAAAGACGTCAATAGATTCAAGAAAAAAAACGTCTGTGACAATATTATTAATATTGCGCAGTAACCGAGACGGTGATTTTCTGTATGTTTGTCTATGTGACAGATGCACAATACCCTGTAATAAAGTTTAAGACTGGGCATAAGGGAATAAAAGGCATGGGGAAAAGCTTTAAATCAATTTAAAGTGTGAGAAAAAATGATTTTAAGCTTTCAAGCAACTATTCCATGTTCCTCTTCAATTTATTTAAAGCTTTTTTATCGCAGGGTAACTTACAGTCCAATGCCCTGTCTCAAGCAATTTATCCCCTCACATGCTGCGCAATATCTATGTGTGTAAAAAACAGCGCCACGTTTTATGCATACATATTTCTTTTTCTCGAGAGGGCAATAATTTTTTGGACAATTTCGCAGTGGTGCGTAAAATTAAATCATTTTTATTGCGTCTTGAGAGTCAGCATGTCCTGGACATATGTCTAGGCTAGAAGTACAGCTACGATATGCTCGCAGCCAGACGCGTTAAACTGGACATATAACTTACAGTCGATATAGAGACAGTTTGTCTTTCTGCTGTGCTCCAAGACTTGTTGGACCCACAATTTATGGGCATCATCTGTGGGAACAGTTTCAATGGAGCAGCATTTAGACAGAACACATGCCGAGAGATAAATGCGAACTAGTTGTTGCAAAGTCAGCTGAGAGAAGCCGAAGGACTTATACTACAACTACAAGGAGAGATTTTTCAACTTTTGGTCTGCAGTTGCTAGACAAAAAATCGTTGCATACTTTCAAGCGCAGATTAAAAAGGCGTCCAACCATAGCAAAGCTAAAATGGCCATACAGCAAAAATAAAAGCAAGAAAAACATTCGAAGAAAAAATGTAAAAAACACTTGCTGAATATTATGTACCCTTAAGGAACATTATATTAAAAATAATATAATAAAAATAATGGAAATATTTATTAAAAATGGTAGACAATATTTTTTAAGGCTTTTTAGATTTAGAAATTCATAAGAAAATTAATTTATACACTAACTAAGATTTTCCTCCAACAATCTCTGGCCATGATAAAATAGGGCATACAAAGAATACAATGAATAATAGAAAACCTGCCTACAATAGGCAAAGGTCACAACAAAAGGCAAATGAAGTCAGACAAAAGGGGACATTAAAAAAAAAACAAAAGAACAAAAAACATTTGCCATTTTAATTTATATTTATAAAAGCTGCCAGGGGGAAATGTAGAGTCACAAAAAAAAAACAGAAACAGTTGTCGAAATAAAACCGCCTTTTGGGTGTTTATATAAATGAGTTTCTTATTGAGGCCAAAAGGATTTTCATTGGGCGCACGAATATGTTTTGTTGGCTTCGAGTTTTATTTAATGCGAATTTAGCTGAGGCAGAAAATTTCAGTATGGAATTAATGTGTCGAAAACATTTATGTGCAACACGTTTGTGGCCTAAGGTGAGGAGACTCTTACGGCGTGAGACGACGGTAATTAAGAGCTAAATGAGACTAAGGATTCATGGGGAAACGATAAGCGGCTTAGCCGCAATGCTTATCGGATTATAAGAAAATGTTTTGAGCCAAAAAGAAAAGCAAATAAAAGTTGCCCATTAAATGAGTTTTTCTATTCACTGACTTGAACAAACAGTAATTACAATTATACGGGAAAAAACACTTCTAGGAATCGTTGAGAGTTTTTATAAAAGAATACAGTAAATGGGGAAATGTTTTCATATAAAAATAACAAAGAAAACATTTCACAGACAAGTAAATATTAAAGAATCGCCAGTGACAAAGTTAAGTTTCTAGATTTCAAGTAAATTTGCTTTCTATCTTGAAAGTTGAACAAACCAGTTTGATACTTTGTTAATTTCCTACGATGACACTTAAAAATTTTTCGATCAACCCTTTTTAAAAAACAGCTCAGCACATTTAAATCAAGTTTAAGTTTCGTATATTTTGCAAATCATGTTTTAATATCTTTCGACATGAGTCAACTGTGTTGCATTTCGAGTAGTTTCGTACCTCTTCCCTTCACTCTCTTTGCTTTCTGCACTTTAGTTGAATGGTAAAAAATATGTGGAATATCCAAGTAATTTATCATGCTCCAAGGAATCGGGATAAAGGCATAGCTGGACATTTATCAAGTGGGCAGCCTTGTGCAACAGCGACAAGTGAAACGTGCAACATGTTTCCGCCTTTCTCCAGCTGCATCAACGTTGGCATTGAAATATTTATATGTATGTCTTGAAGAAAAGTTGAGGCAAAACAAAAATGTTTCTCAATGTAAATCGTTCGTTTTGCCTGCAACTTGAATTGATGAGTCCCATCTGGCTATCACACCTAATGCACATTTTCTCTGTATCCCCTTGCCCTCCCCCTCGCCCTCTTCAGAAAAGCAATTTTCTAAATTGCAAATGCAATTTGCAGTTGATTTGAAAGCGTGCATTTTAAAGGCAAAAATATAATCAACTTGAGGCGATGGTTTGGGAGCGATATGAAGGTCACTGGCAAAAAGTTTATTGCTATAAGACGAAAAGTGTTGGAAAATGAACAATTTAACCGATAAATCTTGTTAGTGTTGCAATTTTCGATAACAAAGTTACTTATCGAACATAAAAACCTTTCAAATCTTGACCTAAAACTTAAACTAAAATCATAAAACCAAAATATTCACAAAACCACAAAAGAACGAACCGCTAACATTACTAAAAAACTGTGGTTATGATGACATTTAAATAAACAAAATAAATTCCCATTCGTTAAACGTTGCCCGTTGCATATTTTAATGTAGCATTTAATTTCATGCCAAACCAAAATCTGACACGTTTTGCCCTAAACCAACCAACCGAATATTTTCAGTAAATAAACCACATATAGATATGTATGTGTGTATGTAGACCTTGTCTGTGTGTGTGTGTTTAGGATGCACCGACAATGTGAATTACTAAATCCCAGAAAACCGCAACACAACAACTGAAATTGCACACACACAATGTTGCTAATGGTTGGAAATGTATCAAAACCGGTACAGTTGCAACAACAACAACAAAAACAATATGTATGAACATTGTTGTTACATTGTTACCAAAGACAATAAACCGAACCGCAAAATGTTCGAGCAGCTAGCTTCATTTATTGTCAACAGTTTTCTGATACGAAATTTACAATTTTTTTGCGACCGCTAAAAATTCAATATGGGTTCTGTCTGTCTATTGAGGCAGCAACTAGCTAATGAGCGTCATTGTCAATGCCACAAAGTGCGCTAATGCTCATTATACTGTAACAATGTAAACAATATACATTATGCAAAGTACTATAATGCAATAATGGGTATAATGCATTTAGCAATAACTTGATTAAAACTAAAAAACATTATTTAAATGGGCAAAATTCACATTTTAATATATTTTACTTGTTTATTTTCATGGAATAATTTAATTTTATTAGGGTAACAATTTTTAACACTTCCCAAAACACTTTAAACAAAATCAAATTAAAAAACCTCTTTTTCATCACCCTCTAAACTCGTTTCTTTTTAGAAGAACTTCTTTGACACGTTATCAACTTAATTATTTAAGTCAACATACTACACATTTCTTGTGGCACCCACATGATACCATTTGTGTGGCATTGCAATTTCAACATTCAATGACAATTGAAATCAAAATTCACTTTAGAAAGAACAGCAAAATCAAACAACGAAAAGCTAAGCAATGTCCATCTTAACTCTCTCTCGAGTGAGTGCTGCACAACACTTGCAACACTTGCCACACTTTTATAAACATTATTTTTTTGCTCGTTTCTTTTTCTTTTTCCTTCTTTTGCTGGCTCGTGTCGCTAACAGTTCGAAAGCGGCTAACAAATGCCAGTCGAAAGTTGACCCAAATTCTACAGAGAGGGAAAAAAAGATATGGGGAGAAATCGAGTTTGTTGAAGTCAGGACATATGAGAAAAATGCTGACTAACACGTCCTAACACATAAAACATTGCTGCTTCAACTACACTCAAAAAAATGATACACCAACACAAGATAGAGATACAACGAGTTTTTTTAAATTAAATTCAATTTTAAAAGAAAAATTTGAAGGTCTTTAGCTAAAAATTGAATACTAAAGAAAATTCTTATAAAAATAATAAAAAAATATATATATTTGTATATATATGTGTATATTAAAACGTTTCTTTAATCAGTTTTTTCCATCATAATATTAACTATATTTCGCTTAACTCGTTTGAGTGCATAACAAAACTATGTGCAACTCGTTGCAAATTTATTTATTATATTTTTTTTTTTCTTTCTTTGTCATTCTGTTTGGCGCAGCGCATGTACCTGTCAAAACGGGGGTAACAAACAAAAAACAACAACAACTGTCACATATATCAAATTTGTAGCTCAATAGCTCAGTATGAAACCATGTGGGTAGAGAGACATACAGACGTAAAGACTGACAACTGCGGGTTTTATGTGACATTGTTTACCTAAGACAACAACAACAATACAATGATTTACGATTGAGTTGCGCTGTGCTTAAAAAACAAAAAACAGCAAAAAAAAAAAAAAAACAACGCCATTTAATTTCGCAAAGCGCACCATCGTCAGACACGTGGCTAACGAGAAACTTTCGACGCGGCAAACGCGTCGTATGAGCAACGTGCGCAAACAAACACATACCGAAAACACATGCATATATCACATACGCCTTGTGTGCGTCACTTGACATTAATGTTGGCATTGCTGTAAATTATTTTGACAGTTTGCTGCGTTTTATTTGCATACTTATTTGGGCGTAGAGCAAGCAACTTAAATGTTCAAAAGTGTATTTAAATAAATATTTGATTTTAATTTGAACTATTTTCTTATGAACATTTTCTTTTGAGTTAAAGTATCTTTAAAACCCGTTCATGACTGCCGGCTCTACATTGCAATTTCTTAGCCACGAAATCTTTCTTTCGGTTCGTGCAGATTTTTCACATTCTGTGCGAGAAGTCAGAAGGCCGATGTCCAAAAATAAAATCAAAAAAATTAAGGCAAACTGGAAGCAAATATTGCCGCATTGCAAATGCAGTTCGCATAGTTCGTTTTACACTTTGAACTTTTAAACAAAGTTGTGCAACGTTCAAAAGTGTTGATGGCAAAAGAGTGAGACAGAGAGAGGGGGTGCGACGAGGCATGGTTGCATTGCAAGCTTGTGGACAGCCAGCCCGAGAAGATGTTGGCATTTGAACCAAGGCAAGCTGTGTGCGAATAGCATTTGAGGTTAAGTAGAAGTAAAACACTTTTGGTCAGCAAATCAGGCAGATTATTTAGGTCGAATGAATAAAATAAATATATATTTATATTTATGCCAACAGCAATTAATTGCTCTTAAATTGCTCTCAAGTGTTGTCATGTGAATAACCTAATAATTAACAAGCATGTTTTTTTTAATGTAATTGAAAAATTAATATGCATAAATATTTTTTTTTCATTATTTTTGTTGCAGTGCTTTTGAATTGTAAGAGATAAATTCGCATGTAGCATATGTTAGCATAGTTTTTGCGAAGGACGCGCCTTACATATGTAGGGGTAGCAAAGGATAGGAGGGCGGCACACACACACAGGATATACGGCTGTCTTAGTGCACGCTGAAGCGTAACAAACGTTGGCGACAGCAGAGTGGAGGAAAAGGATAGAAAGACAAAAGTTACGAAACGTCAAACGGTTTTCTTGTTTTTTTTTTTTTGCTTTTAGCTTTTCAGATTTTTCCCCTTGCACTCTCCTCAATTATGCAATGGCCAACTAAAGATGGCAGGGCAGAGGGTTGAAGGTCGTTTTGCATAAGCCCTCAAAAGTATGCTACATATTTAATATATATATTTACTTGTACAGTTAACTGGCGCTCGCTCACATCAACTGCAATTTTTATGACTGTCAGCTTATTTTGATACCCAAAGCATACTAAACTTGGCTAAAGTAGAGTATCGTTCGCTTTAAGGCACCCAGAAAACTTTTGCATTGCGACAATTTGCATTTCAAAAGTGATATTTTAATGATTCTAGAAATATTTTTATTTAAAGGGAATTTATAATTCGAATAGCTTTTAAGTTAATGCTTAAAATTAAATGTGCAAATATAATTTTGAAACTTTTCAGTTATTCATAAACATATTTATTTATGTTTACATTTAAATCTCAGTGAAAATAGATTCTCAAAGGCCAAATCTGTGCATTAATGTTTTTACACTGATTTTATCCCCAAGGATTTCAAACATTTTCAATTCTATTTGCATAGGTTTAAAATGATTTTCAGTAAAAATCAAAAGCTTTAATGACACATGTGATTATAGCTTTGGCTATAGCTTTTTACTAACATTTTTAAACACACTTTTACTGTTAGCTTTACACAAAATTATATCTTCACTTTATTAGAACACACATCAAGGATAAAAACTTCATGACCATATATAATTATGTGCATAGCATTTTGACGGCAAGGGCATGCACATTTTTGCCTATTCATTAGAACGTTCTGGGTTTTAATAATTACCGCATAGAGCAACCGCAACTTGCATAAAGTTGACTGGCCTGCATGTGCCACATTCTTTCACACCCTCTACACACACACACACACTCTTCACACACACACGTAATATGCAAAGTCTATTAAAAATGTGACCGAGCACCTTAGCAAATGTGGTGTTAAAAACAAAGAGAATGCAATGCATATAACATGGTTGAAGCAACAAAAAAAAACCCGACTAGTGAGATACCTGCGGAACTGAAAAAAAAAATACCTTTTATAATACTACGCATATTACTTAAGGGTACGAAAATGTCAGTGCATTAGCGCTAGGCAAGGCATAAAATGTGTTCTTTGTACAAGGAAACAAATACAACACCCTTTCCATTTCACACAAACTCACACACACACACTCACACATTTAACGTTTTTACTGTGTGCCAACGCCACCTGGCGGGCAAGTCATTAAGTGAGCTTGTTTTGTGCTGATTTGTGAGACTTGAACACCAAAGAGTGAGAAGGAAAGAGAGAGATAGCAACAGCAGCATGAGGCCATATAAGTGCAAAGACTACCCAACCTAGGCACACACACACACACAATGACAGGCATAATTATAATAGGCATTAAAACGGTCGCTTGTGGGTACCCAAAAAAAAAAAAACGAACACCGAGCCAGTGCTGCCAGAGTTTTTTTAATGCGAGCAACAAGCAACTAGTGAAAATGAAAGGAGACAAATTTATTTCGGTACTATAATACACTATTTGAACAGGGTGGATAATGGCTATAATGCGATGGATGTGAAACTTATTGAATTAAATTTTGATCAAATACATTTATTTTCTCAAAAACTTAAAATTAAACTTATAAAATATATCTAACTGGCTTAAATTTGTTTACGCTCCTTATATTATTTGCCAGTATTTTTAGTTAAATACCGTACTGTTTTTACTGATTCTTTATCATTAGATTAAATAACCCATTCAAATCAGAAACTAAAACTTTGATTATTAGGGTATTCAACTTTCGACAAAGTCTCTTTACTTTTTAGCCCTTTTCTTTCACTTAACTTCCTCTTTCATTTTTTTTTTGAGTTGGTCAAATTGTAGCCAACAAAAAGGCTAAGCAGAGGCAAGCCCCAAGTCAGCCGTCAGCGTGCGCAAATTTATTTTGTTAAAAACCCACAAGGAGCAAAGCCGCCCAAAACGCAGTTACTTTATGTATGTATGGGTGTGTCTGCTGTGTCTGTTTTGTTTGCACAACATTGTTGTTAACTTGCACAAAAGTCAAAACTAACACAGCACACACAACCACACTTAACTTAACCACATATATATATATATACATATGTGTTTTTATGGGAAGCCTCACCCGATATACTAAACCGGTTTGGCAACCTGTTTGCAACCCTCTTTTTATAGGAAGAAGAACAAAAAAAGGCAGCCTCTCCGTTAAAATGCTTTTCATGCATTTCCGTAATTTTAGACGAGTAGTTTCCACATTTTTTTTTGCTTATTCTCATATTTTTTTCTATATAGTTTTGCGTTTCCATCGCGTGCATTCAGCGCATTACAAATTTGCATTGTTTTATATTGTTATTGTAGTTGTTGTTGTGTGGCTTTTGTTGGTAATATGGGGGCTTCAAATTGGGTTAGTAGTAAAAAGAAAATTCACTTGTTTGTTTACCACAATCTTTCAATGGATTTCGCGGAAAGCAACAACAATAAGTTGCATGCAAATTCTTTTCACCTTCTCCTTTTGTTTGTTTGGTGTTTTATTGTAGTGCAGTTTGTTTGTGTTGCATACTTTTAGGCGACGGCTGAAGTTAATGAAATTCATTCAATTTCAATTATTTTAGAGTTAGCTGAATAATGAAAAGGAAGTAACTTAATTGCATGAAATATTTTTCGAAAAAAAACTTAATTGCATAAAATATTTTTATAAATATCAATCTAAATTTTATGCTCATCAGCTTTTATGATATAGTTAAAATGCGTGAAGCTCTATTTGTAATATTAAACTGCAATTTTGTTATAAATTTTAATAATATTTATTTTAATTACGAGGCAAAATTTCTGTTACTGGGTTAAGTTCATTGATTCAATGTATATTTCTCGAAAGTTTCCTAGCCAAAAAGTTATATTCTTTGGCTTAAAAGCCTTTTAGTTTCAACTCTAACTATTTATTGATTTCACTTTGCGTCAGTTTCTTCCTCTATATGATGATGCAATTCAACTCCTCCAATCACACCAAGCTCAACTATCAAAGCCAAGCTGATTCAATACGTTTCTTTACTTAACGCTTCAGTGCACCAAACATTTCTGCAGGCCATAAAAACTAATCACCCACCTGCACACACACACACACACACACCAAGGACACACACACCCGCACACACACACACAGGTTGTTCCAATACCGATTTGAAACAAATTAACCGCACATGGCAGCCGTCGTCACAGTTGGATTTAAGTGCATCGCTCGGTTAGCTGGCAATTTTCCGAGTGTGGCGCACAAAGCCAGGCAACCGGAAACACAACACCTGGATTGGTCACACTCCACTCCACCCCCCTCCCTTTACCACTCTCCTTTTGGTCAGATTTGTCGACACACCCAGCTAGCTGATGACAGGCGCTTAATTTTCAATTACAAAACACATTCCCATAAAATTCGAACGTCCGAACGATGGGAACTAACGGTAATGATATCATACTATACTATACATATATATACGTTGGTCAGCTTATGGACAACTCTTAGACTATCATGGGAATACCTGTATGTGTGTGTTTCTGTGTGTGTGTATGTATGCCCATCATCATCATCATCCTCAGCACGTTTTTACACCTTTCATTTTATGTTTTTATTTAATTTGCTGCACATGCAACGTCGCAACACAATCAAATACACATCATATACAGAGCATAGAAGGGATATTTAGGTTAGCTGAATGGACATGAAAATCAAAAAAAAAAAGTAAATAAAAGGAAAATGATTGCAACATGGGCGTTTTCATAGTTTGATAGCCCAAAAAGAAGTTGCAGCAGTTTTTGAATGTGTTTCGAAAGTTTCGAATACTTTTAACCCTTTAAAGTTAAGTTAGATTATCATATTTAAGACAATTCTTGAATTTTTCTATCATAAATAATTTTTATACCCTGAACCCATAAAATGGGTAAATCAGGGTATAATGGTTTTGTGCAAAAGTATGTAACAGGCAGAAGGAAGCATCTCCGACCCCATAAAGTATATATATTCTTGATCAGTATCAATAGCCGAGTCGATATGGCCATGTCCGTCTGTCCGTCCGTCTGTCCGTCTGTATGAACGCGTAGATCTCAGAGACTACAAGAGCTAGAGACTTCAGATTTTGAATATAAGTTCTCCTATACCATGAGCAGAACAAGTTTGCTTCAAATTATCGATAACTACTCTGGTTTTCGATATACACATGGAATCGATAAAAAAAAAACTATCGAATTTGGAAAATGTAAAAATGGGGGTTAGTGTAATGGGTAACAATAGACCTTTTCTCAAAATTTCGTCCAAATCGGTTAAGAAACACCAGAGATATCGTAAAGTTAAGTCAGTTATGAGTTTTGTTTAAAGTGATAATTATTTGAAGCATACTTTTAGGATGCAAGGACTGCAACTGGGTTCAGGGTATCTTCTGGTCGGGCTATCCCGAGTAGAGCCTTCTTACTTGTTTCTTCTATAAAATTCCCAGTCTTAACTGCATTTTAAGCAAATTACTTGGTTTAAGTAGCACCAAGTTTCAATCAAATATTTATAACCTTATTTTTTCCTTCCACATTTCCTATTGAATTCTGTGAGATTTTTTATCCGCAGTCAAACATTTTTTTTTAGCACATTTTCTATATAAAATTCAATTATCATGTAGCAAAAACTTTGTTTTTATGGCTGTGTCTGCTGTTCAAATACATTTATAAACATTATGTTTTATTTGAGTTTTTGCACGTTGATTTTGATTCAATTTCTGATTGAATTTTGGTCCAAACATTGTTTTATGCTAATTGCGCACTTTGCGCTCAAAGCACCAGCAATTAATTAAAATGGATATCATAAAATACACATTAAATTTTAATTTGGATTTGCGGTCGAATGATGCTACAATATGGTTGTTAATTAATTCAAACATGTGTTTTTCTTCATTGGCAGATTTACATAAATTTAAACATTGTTAAAAATTAAGTAGAAATGTACAAATTATGTCAATAATTTCAAAAGTAATTAAATGAAGTTTTTTTAATGGGGGGAAACTAAATGTACTGAAAAATGTGAAAAAGTAGCAAAAATTGGTTATAGGTATAAAAGTATTTTGATTATAAAAAAACTTAAAATAAGGAAAATTAAATTTCCACCTTTCTTCATTCCAATTTAATTACAGAACATTAAAAATTATTAATTGAAAACCTTCTTTACATTTTTGTGTGTTTTGTGGCAACAAATTTTTAATTTGGCAATTCTTTAAGTAAATACTTTGAAGCTGTGGCAGGGGCACACACACGAAATAATACGTGACTCAGGACAACGCCTGTCTGCAACACACACACACACACACACACACACACACATGTGTGTGGGACAGCCGCAGCGCGTTGCAAGTACAATATCTTGGGCTAATTTCATTAAATATTCATGGCCATGGCAAACATAGACACCAACAACAACAACAAAAAACATAAAAAGGGAACACAAAAAAGCCGAACAGAGAACTTTTTTGTAAATGCAGCAACGACAAAGGCGATTTGTTGCAGTGGCGCCTCCTTTGGCTGCACTTGGAAAAATATATATATAGAAACTTGAAAAAAAAAAGTCATTAGAAATAAAAAAAAAATATAAGTAAGAGAAATCATATAAATCAAGGATATTCCAACACATCATAACTTATTTTTCCGTTCATCATCTTTTTTTTAAGTGTACTGCACACGAACAAAAATGTCGCTTGGTCCTAGCCGTATTTTAACAAGCTGGGAAAGTTGGCAAACGTTCCACATATAAAAAAAAAACACACACAAAAACACTCTAAAATCACCATTGTTATAGGTGTGTGTTTGTGTGTGTAAGTTTAGGCAAAGGCAACAGCAGCAGCAGCAGCTGCCACTGACAAATTATCATTTAATCATTTGGCAGTTTAGCTCACTTTTTTTTTGGACAAAAAGCAAAGGTTCAAGGTTTATGGATTGACTGTGCTGCCGCTGCTGTTGCCGTTAGTTGATGTTTAAATGTTGATGGATGGAGGAAACTAAACTAAACTATCCATACATCAACACATCAACTAATTGCTATTTTTTTTATGATGATCTTGATAAACGAATTTTGGCTCCAAAACGTACTTTAAACTAATTTAATTAAGCACCACATAAAAAAATTGCAGCCAGTTGCCAAAAAGAGTTAATAAAAAAGTGTTACACTGCAACAAAATATGTGTTCGGATGTATGAAATGTTTAAGAAAAAAATAAAGGCTTCAAAATAATTTATTCTAAACTCTTTTAGCTCAGAATTGTTTGAGTATTGATATAATTATACTGATTTTTGTTAGTGTACTTTTTAAAATGAGCAACAAAAAAATCAAAGTTTGAAACGCAGACAACTTTTTGGCATTTAGTTGACTTTGTTGCAGCTGCTGCTGCTGTTGCATAAATAAAACTGACGCAGATATAAAAATGGCCCACGTTGCGACTTTCTGTCTGCGCTCAAGTTGCATATTTGTTGTTTATTTATTTCTTTTTTTGTTTATTTCGGCGATGTCCTTTTGGCCAACAGCCCATCAAATGACGGTACATAAACAGGCCACAACCACAATAAGAGAAAGGCTTTCCCCGGCAAGTGCCAGTCAAAAAATTCAAAAATTTCACTGAGATAAGTTTTTGTTTTGTAGTTGATTGAAAGTCAAGATATGAATGAATTATTTGCATATTTAAAAATTATTGACTAACTCTTTAAAAACGTATTTGAATTATTATTATTCGTAATTTTATGATTTATTTAAAAATACCAAACTCCATATTATTTTCAATTTGAACAATTTATAAATATTTATTAATTTATAAATGCATAAATCAAAAATATTCAAAAATCATTGGACGAAAATATATTGCTGATAACAGATGAATTTGGTATATTGTGTTTGTATTTGTTTTATTTTTTTTGTGCATTGGCATTCTCACTGAAGCGTAACATTTATCGATAAATATGCATGAACACAGCGCGCAGAGCCAAGAGCGAGATGGAATGCGAGGTGTTGCGAATGCTGCGTTATGTCAATACAAATATAGAAATGCTAACGGCACTATAAATCATAAATGTTCAACGTACGCTGGCTAGTGTGAGAGAGAGAGAAAAAGAGAGAACATAAGCAAGTTTGAGTATGGCAAATATCAACATGGTCAGCAGGCCAAAAGTGAAACAGATGCTGCCCCTAAAAGCATGCTACACTTGATATATATAGTGAAGGTAAAAGGGATTGATTCAAAGTGGAATTATGTGAAGTTCCATCAAATGCTCATTTAATGAATATTAAAACTAATTTGGATTCGTTTCCAACACATAAAACCTCATTCATCAATGTTTTTACGGGATTATGCTACAAAAATAGAATGCGTGATCTTTGCTCGTATGAATAATTTTGTAGAATTTAAATATTAATATGATGATATGTTTCTCTCTATTCCCACTTTTAGCTTAAAACCTGTTTTACACATTATTTTTGATTATTTTTTCTATTTTAAATCATTTTACTCTTTCTTTTTGATTTTCCACTTCATTATTCTCACTTTTATTTCCAGTCCTTATTGCACCTTCCCACCTTGCAATTTCCTCCAAAATAAAAAGCCTATATATAAACGTGTTGTTAACCCCGAAAACTCAGTAAATCCCGCTGTGTGCTTTAACTGCACGCAAACGCAATTTCCGGCCATAAAATCAACTAATGGGCGCACTCCAATCAACCCGAAAAAAAAGAAAAGAAAACTCCACCCAAAACTTCAAGTTTTGTGTAATGGAGATCACATTTTTCTTGTGTGTGTGTTTGCCACATGCCGCACTAAATGAGCAACATTTTTTATCTTTTCGACTATTCAACTCATGCATTTTTTATGTGTTTTTTTTTTTGTGGGTGGCTAAGTGGGTGGCTTTTCTTGCACGCGACTCTTGAAAGTTGCATGTCGAAGTAATTTGTCTCATCTACAAATACATAAAAGAGTATTACGTGTATGTGTGCGTGTGTTTGTATGTATTCTCTTCAAGATAAATTACCTTCGCTGCCATATAAAAGTTATTTATCTTAATGAAAAAAGCAAAAGTTGCTTTTATTTATTTTGTGCCACGCCCAACGCTTCATAATATTATTATTCTTTGCATCTGGCGTTGTTGTTGTTTTTATGTCATGATTGAAAATAAAAAGGAAATTCGGATTTTCTGCTCGCACAGCTGGCACAGATGGCAACTCTGTTATTTCAAGCTGCTTCCAATCAAATAAACGTGGCCAACATGTTGGCCTATAAAAAACGTTCTCAGCTCTTCCATTATTAGTTAAACATGAACGTAGAAATATATATTCTATATATGCACAGAGCCTGTGCCTAATCCGGATACATATAATCCTGCTGGGGCGTATCTAGAGCGTTTTGTCCTTGAAATGCGATTTGCAAACAGTATTAAAATACTAAATTGGGTATAATAATGCTTATAGGCACCCTCTTTTTATCAAAAAAAAAAACTTGGAGAGAAGTTACAAAATGGTTTTTTTTCGAGCATTAAAATTTCTTGACTAGACTGTCTGAGTAAAGTCGTTAAAAATAGCAACCCAAACCCAATTTATCTTCAAAACACCTTTAAACTCTCACTTTCACTCGAAATTTTACAGGGTATCAGAGCCAAAGAAAAAATAAAATAGTCCTCTTCTCAATGACGCTGCACTTTTATTGTGCGCCTTTTCGCGACAAGCCTTACAATCATCATAATCATCAACATCATTGTCAACAACAACAACATCGACAATAGGAAGAGCGGCCTTCTTTTGTCGTTACAACTGTGCCGTCTCCTTTCCACCCACACCTTCTAGCCCCGCTTTCTATATGTGTGTAATATTATCTCGCTCTCTCTCTCTCTCTCTCTCTCTCTCTCTCTACTTTTGTACAATTGTCGGATTGTGGCTTTTTTTTGTGTGTCAACAACAGAAGAAGAAGCAGAAAGAGCTCCAACTGCTGCAAGTGCAAGGATAATAACAAGAAGCAAAAGTTGCAGCATGCCGAGTGACATTTTCTAAAATAAATTATCCCACTGTATGTATGAATGTATGTGTGTGTGGTGAGAACTGTGAAAGAGGCCATGTTTATTTTTCATTGGCGACAATTTTCTTGGCAGTAGGTAAACACATTTTGTGGCAAGTGTGTCTGTTTGAAAAATTTATAGTTTTGTAATTCTGGATTCAGAAAGACTTTATTTTTATTTGAAAGCTTATAGACTTTACTGTTTTTAAGCATGTATACTTTTGTGAGAAAAATAAATAAATAATGAAAAGAAAGTCTTTGAATCGTTGCAAGTATTTTTCTTCAGGAAACTTCTATCAATAACACTTGACACAAGATTAATGAATGTAATCGAAGTTGAAGAAGAAGACAAATCCAAAACCATCAGAACGGCATTAGTATCCAATTGCATTTAACGATGTTTGAAATTGCCTCACCTCACAATTTATTTGGGTATTTTATACACACACACACACAAACTCCCCTCACTAAAAACATTTGTTGCCAATTTTACACGCCATAAAAATCGCACCTTTCCCCAAGAGATTCAGAAATACCAAACTCAACAAATCAATGTATTCCCATCTCCCTTACACACACGCACACGCACACAAATATGCATAATTTATCCAGAACACAAGTGAAAATCAACTCCAATACGCAATCAAATTTAGTTCAAGAGAGTGAAGAGTAAATGTGCCAGAAAGGGGCAGCAAATGGAGGAACGGGCGTCAAACACATAAATAAACCATTTTCTAATAATATTAAAAGCTTAGAGCTTACGCTTACCTTTGACATAATTAGTTTGTTTTATTGTTGTTGCTGATAAGTTTACGAAATTTGCCAGCAAGAAGAAGTTGGCGTGAATAGCAGAAAAAGCCGTCGGCCTTTTCGTACAGCTTGGAGAGCTTCTCTTATTGTTGTTGTATTTTAGTCTCTGCTGCTGCTGAAGTTGCTGCTGCTGCGGTTGACGTGCGCTGTCTTTCAAGTGCCTTTCAGTTCAATTCGCTTTAAGTTGTTGTTGTTGTTGTTATTATTTTTGCTGCTTAGCGCCAACGAAAAGTAATAGGCATAAACACAAACTTCACGCACACTCACACACACACAACACAAACTTTGTTTTAGTTAATGATCAATAATTTGTGCAAAAGTAGGCGACGTTAATTTATCTATTTATTTTTTCTTTTTTACTTTAATTTAATAATTTGCATAAGCACGTAGAGTTTGCGCCTTTTTTTGCGCTTCTCCTAATTTGTAACGGTAAAATCCTTACGGCACTTTCACACAGACGTCACACGAACACGAAATCTACACCCACACGCACACACTAAATATAGGTAAGCCAAAACGAAATAAAAAAAATTCACACTAAACCGAACAGTTAAAATTATCTGCTTACTAGATAGTTACATTGTTTATGATATTAGAGATTATTTCTTATTGATTTTTTTTGGCGCGTTCATTTATTTTATTTTATATTGGTTGCTAGCAAAAGATTTGAACGAATTAAAGCTGCACCAACACAACCGACCACAAGCACGATTCACCGGAAACTAAAACAGAAAGAGAGGCCTGGCTTGGCAAAGAGCACAAGTGGGCTTCTTTCGGAAATAAAAGAATGTACTAAATTTGACTATAGCAAATACTAAACTTAAGTACCATGAGTGCGATACAAATAGGGGATAGTAAGGAAACGCTTCGTTAAAGTGATTTGTTGTTTTGTATGTACAATACTTTTAAATGTTCTCGATTTAAACTTTTGGCACTTCTTTGAAGTATTTGAATGACGAATGTAACAAACATTTAAATATGCGCGCTTCCAGGATATTCGCTTATTAGCGAAACGGTCACACTGCTGGTGCCAAGCAAAAAACTAAAACAAATATTAATTTTATTTAATATAATTATACGGCCACCTGAACGAAGAACAAGTCTTTAAAATAATTTTAGAAGCAATTGAACGCTCTACTTATGGTTTCATATTCATATTTATTAAATTAAAGCCGTTTTATTTACTAAAAATGTGTCGCATTGAGGCAGGGCTTGTTGATCTATAGACCTTCTGGCAGCACACTGGCTGCTTAACGCACGGGAACCCAACTTTCCAACACTTCGCCGTACTTTTTGCGATCTTGAAGGCAAAGGAAGATACATGGAATAAAGTGGCGTTAAATGAGTTACAGACTCTTGCAAAACTCAGCAACTTACTTGTCTTTGGAAAATCATCGGGATGCAACTCAACATAATGCCGGAGAACTGCATCGCGTTTGGCCAGGTATTCGTCGCGCTTCTTGTCGATGAATACACCAAGTCCGCCGCCAATGATCGAAAAACCAATATGTTTTTGTATGCCTGCGCAAAAGTAACAAGAATTTTAGCATACATTTTTCGGTTTTGGTAGAGGAAAACTATGTTACGTCACAGTACTCACCAGAAAAAACTGGCTTACGGAAGCCCCAGTTAACGAACAGCGCAACGCCGAACCCGGCTATGGTTCCGGCGATGGGATTCCATATGGGTGCCAAGAATGTTGGCTGGCGAGTGCCTTTGTTTGTCAAAATTTCCAATGGATCGTTGACTGCCGAATGCTCCATGTTGACAAATTGTAGCAGCCAATACAAGTGTGACCAAACGCATAAATTGACTATCGAACCGCGACCAGCTGTTTATCGAGTACACATCCAACATAGCATGAGCCACATATCGATACTAATGTTATACTAAACGCACAGTGCTGCCAGATTTAGCACAATAACGAAATTTCAATTTGCTCTTTTTTTGTTTTTCTTTATTTTTTGTTTCATTTATTTTACGTTAAGTTGTCAAAAATTGTTTTACAATAGTTTTGTTGTTGTTGTTGTTTACATTAAACAGCGCGCTGCACAAAGCAAGCAAAAGGCAATTCAAAATGTGTATGTGTAAGGCTTTATGTGTTTGTATTTGTAGCTGCTTAAAACTGTAAACTTCAAGGCAAATTTTCGATTTCTTATCTTTGCTTAATGAAAAACACACATAGAAACATTAAAAGCGCAATTCAAAATGTGTATAGGCACAATTATTACATATCGAACTTCTTATAAGGCTAGTGTCCTGCATTTAAGCGATTATTTTACAGCTTAATTGTCTATATATATATATATATATTTATATAATTATACCTATAGGTAGGTTAAAGGCAAAACTAGTTTTTTTTATTTCAGTAAATGATTCGTAATTTCAAACTACTTAAATAAAATGTTTCGGCACAATTTTTTTGCATTTAACAATAATAAAAATCAAGTGTGTTTTTTGTTTCTTCAAAAAACCAGCGAAAAAATATGTGGATAATATTTTTGTAACCAAATAAACTTAGAAAAGACAAAAATGAAAAACTAAACTAATCAAATGATTAAAATTAAAGTTGTATTGTTTTTATAATATTTTTGTTTTTGTTTTTTTCAAATTGTACTTATAACATAAACAAGATCATCAATTAGTTAAGCGTAACTTTTGTTGTTTTTTTTTGTTTTGATTTTTTTAAGAAATGTATTGCATTAAAGTTGTTTAAAACTTGCCCTACATAAGTATTATATTTGTTATATATATATTTATGTTTGTTTTTTATTTTGCTTTAGTTAATTTTTCACTCTTTCTGCGCGTTTTTTTTTCTTCTTCTTCTTTTTTAAGGCAATTCGCAATGACACAATAAGTAGCACTTGAAATAGACTTTAACAACATTTTGCCAACAATGGGCATATATATCATCATTATTATGATTATAATTAAAAATAGTACAATAGAGTTTTGTATAATATATATAATTATGTAAATAGTTCAAATTTTAGTTAGTTTTTGTTGTTGTTGTTGTTTGCATAAGGAATGACATTCGCGTTGAAAATCATATGTTTAAACTATATAAAATAGATAAGTATTTGTATTGGGCGAGAGGCGGGTTGAGTAGCTGTCTAAAATATATATAGATATATATGTTTACATATACTATTAAACTATGTTTACATATTTATTTAATTCTTTTTCATTTTGTTGTTGTTGTTTATATATATATATGTATAAACATATATATGTATGTATTACACAATGCACACAATGTTTTTGTTTTTTTGTAAACTCTATGTTTTATATTTGTCTTTAACATAGTTTTATTTAATAGTTGTAGCTCATCTTGTCCATTTTTTGCACTCGTTTGTGTCTTTGCTTAGGACACAGAGCTGATAGCATTATGCGGCGAACCCATTTGTGTGAGCACCTTGTCCAACCATTGCAGCGGCCCATGCAAATGTATCTCAATCCAACAGGGCGTTGAGGTAACATCCTGTCGATGATATTCAGCACCCCAACCTTTAACGAACGACATTCGGATTGTGCACATTTTTGTTAGCTCATAGACAGCCTCGAAGCCATTGTTCACCGATTGTGACAGCAATTGAGCAAATTCCTGATTATTGAAGATCTTTAATGAGCAGCCGGGCGGTATTTTGCATACGGTGCTCGGATGGAAGCCATGATGATAATTACAGTTGCGCGATTGCACAAATATGGCGGAATCGGACAAACATTCGGCATAAACCTCACCAGTAACATAATACAAATGAACGCCTTTACCTAAACAATAAAGAATAATGAAAGTTTAATGGAAATTTTAATAGTATTTTTGTTTGTTTGTTACACTTACCTATATGACGGCGTGTATTTTCTATGGTACTGTTGCGATTCACATTGCTTAGCTGGCCAAGGCAGCAGCGATCGGAGTTGTTCGATGGATTCGTAAAGCCATCAACAATTACCGAATTGTTATTGCAGTGAAAGACTTCGCCAACGCGACAATTGAGCTCATAATAGGCTATGGATGCCCAGAATGCTGGCTCCGAGTAGCTAACCTGCGCCACATCGCCCATTTGGGCATCGAGCATTTGTGTGCCATCGTTCGGATTGTTCGAATTGCCATCCTCGGAGGGACTGTAGGCGGGCGGCGGTGTACCGGCCAAACTGTCATACGGTGAATTTGGATTTGAATTCACTGAGCTGGGGCTGCCCACCGATGTGTTGCTATTGCTGAGACTGTGCGAATTGAAGCCACTGTTCGAGTAGCTAACATTGTGCGGCATACTTGGTTCGGCCATTTGATTGAATTGCAACATCGAATGGCCCGGTGCAAATTCCGAGTGACGTGGCACCAACACCGGCGGCAACACGGGACTCTCCACCCGTTTGTAATGATACGGATTGATGCATACCTCTTTCTGTTTGGCGCTAAACGGATATTGGCATAATTCGAGCGGTTTCAGTTCATGATGCGACTGCAAATCGGGCCAACGCCAAACCCGACAATAAATCACATGCGGCAAACCCTTGCGATGCGATACCTGCAAGAACCAATCGAAACAGATCGTTACTTACTCCTTCTATGAAGTATTATTCAATTTTATATTCACCTGTAATCGGCCGTCGAGAGAGCGTGGAATTGTCACACATTTCGATGGCTGGCCGGGGCAGGATAGAGCACGTTCCAATTCCTCGATGGCGCCTTTGCGTTTCTTAAGTTTCTTGACCAAACTATCAACGGCTTTCTCGGCCCATTTCTCCTCCTCGTCGCCCTGTTTCCAGCCGAGTAGCTTCTTAACAGCCGGCGATTGGAATGAGAATAATGTGCCCAATGTTGTGATGGCGCTGCTTGTGTTTGATTCAACATCATCGGTGTCCATTCTGTTGTTGTTTGTGTTTGTGTTAGTGTTGCTGCTGCTGCTGCAGTGTATGTTGTTGTTGTTGTTATTATTGTGTATAATGTTGTTGTTGTTGTTGTTGTTGCTTTGGGGTGGAGTTACCCGATAACCGGTATAGCTATCAACGGGCGGATAGTCTGTAAAAAACCAATGCAAATTCATATAGAAAAAAAGTATATATGTATGTCTTATATATAAACATCAATATCAATATAAGCTGCTATTAGATTGGTTAAAGGCAACGCCCACAGCAATAACAACAATAACAAATCGAAACTTGGCCATTTGCCCAGCTTTAAATGAAGTCGTTGTCGTTTGGGGGATCAGGCTGCCAGAGGGCAGGGGGGGATACTACTCGTTGTTGTTGCTGCACACAAATCATGCTTGACTCCTCCCCCTTTTTGGATATGCGCCCAAGGTCGCTGGCGCCCATTGCATGCAAATCATACAATAAAAAAAAAAACCAAAGTTCAATTTTCAATTGAGAAGAATATAAACTTTATAGACAAAAAAAAGATATCAATCGCAAAGCGCAAGCAATTAAATGTTTTCTAATTATTTAATTGAGTGTTAATAATTCAGTTTTGAAGAGGAATCGGTGAAGGCGGGGGACCTTATTATTTTTGTATGTTTTTCCTGAAAATTATTATTTTTATATTACGTTTTTTTATAGGAATACCCCAAATAATCAAGCTGTACTTATTTTCCTCAAACAATTTCCCTAAATCCATAAATACGAATTTTTTGTTGAACTAATTTTGATTAATAAATTCCTATTAAGAGGCGAGCCTTTCTTAGTCAAAATCTCACTGACTCATTTAGTTTTTTTTTTTTTGCAGCTTTAAAATATTAATTTAATGCTCGAGAAATGCCAGTTTTATGGCCAACTTCAAGTCGGCTAATGTGTTAACTTGCTGACGCATTGTAATGCTCTGCAAAAACAAAAAACAGAAATAAAACAAACAATTTGTTTGTTTATTACCGCAGCTAATTGTTAAGTACCTTGTTCTGGTGAATTTTTCAATTTATTTTAAATATTTTAAGGAAATTTTTCTGACTGTTGCATTTCTTTGAAAAAAACGATATAATGAGAAAGATTAAAAATGTTTGAAAATGAAATCATAATTACTTCAGATGAATAGAATAAAGCTGATATATGGGAGAGATTTTACATGAATAAAAAAAAACATTTCTTTATAGAATTTTTTTAAAATTTTTTTATTTGAATTTTAAAAGACATTAATATAAAATATTCGAAATTGCTATCAAAATCTCGTTGTTGTCTTTCTTGGCTACTTTTGTACCACAGTGCATTAATGTCTGATCAAATCGACGGACATATCATAATTAGCACATAACAGAGATAACATTACAACAACAAACAAAAACAACAAACAAATTCAACTTGTCAGCCACCAAAGTGCAACTCAACCTTGCCCCCCCCAGCCGCCGACACCCTTCAGCACCGATTCTCTTTCCTTTTCTGTCCATTAAAAAACTAACGGTTAAGACAACAATTCAATTTGAATTATGACATTTCAATGTGAACCACATTTCTCAGAAAGATATAAATAGGAAAAAAAATATAAATAAATATTTAACACTTTTCTTCATCTTGCAACACCTATTTGTCTTTTGAGTGAGAAAAATCTAATTGAATGAAAATATGTTGTAGCAATTAATTTTTGTTGGCGGCGGGGGGTTGCTTTTTGTTATTATAATTTTTTTCATGGAAATTCAAATCCAATTTGAAAACCAATTAAACGCTGACAATAAATCAACAAGTGCAACATTTGGGGGACACCTCCGAACACGCCTGCCAAACACACACACACACACACACATGTATAGACACTTGCAAATTTGTTTCTAGCCAAATTAGCCGCAGCGTGAATTAATTTTCAGCAACTTTTTTACGTTGGGCGTTGCCGGATTTTTCATATTTGTTTTTTGTTTCTTGGTTTTTTCTGTTGACAATTTGTTTGGTTGCTGCCACATGTCGCACCAACTCAACTCTTCTTGCCCCTTTGCAAGTCAGTTTCAACAAATATTGGACCAGCTGGCGTTAAAGTTTAATTGCAACTCGATTGATTGTGCGGCTAAGCATTCAAATTAATTTTTTTTCTATAATAAAAAAATAATATTGCCTCCGCGGTTTTTCCCCTGTTGCAGGTGGTTGACTTTAACTTATTGACATGGTTTTTATGGCATTTTCCTAAGAATTGTCCACAGCTGTTAATCTTTGATTTACAAAGAGGATGATTGTGTTGGCCAAATAATCAAAATATCATAACAAGGCATTATTTGTTTGTGTTAAAGATAAACATTTGCTTGATGGGGAATATTTTTCATAAGTAGGACACTTACTGATGTTTTAAAGAAAGGGTGTTCTATGTTTCTGGATTAAAGGTCTAAGAACCTAACTTGACTTTAAAAGAAAAATACTATACAGCATAAAACTGAATAAAATGCTTGGCACCAAAACTTCAAAAAGCTTCATTTAAGTGAAGTTAAAAAAAAGCCAAACAAACATTTTAAAATTCTATAAAAATATATGACCAACTTTTTTCAATTTAAAAGTCTTTAACCGCATCTCAGAACAATCGATATATATTTACTCAATTTTACAACCCAATTTAATGGGAATGTGAATGATCCACTCAACTCGTCTAGCAATTTTACAAACAATTGTGACTACAATTAAATATCAATAAACGTAAACTTCAATTACAAATTAAGTCCGTCTGATCGATTAAATGCGTGACAGCAGAGAGGGACAGACAGAGAGACAGAGAGATGTAACTAGCGCAGATTCTTCCAGGAAACACAACTACCAACAACAACAACAACAAGACAGAACATCATAACTCAACTGCATACCCCACCCAAAAAAAGAAACAAGAAAAGGAGTAGAAATAGCATGGAAACAGAAGCTAAAAAGGAATCACTCAAGTATTGCAGGCACGCATTCGCGCATGCGTATCATATAATTCCAATCAATAATCAATCATAAATGCGGCAATGACAATAAAGCGTAAATCAAAGAGCATCAGGTAAAGCCCAACAGAACAACAACAACAGTTGCTCAAAAGGAATAAAGAGAGCGAGAGTGAGTGAGATAGAGTTCAATTTATCGCGCTGCGCTTCCGTTGCCATTGAAAATGTCAAAAAACAAAAAGGGAGACGAGGACTTTTTATGTGAGAGAGTGAGATTGTGAATGTGAGTGTGTTAGTGTTTGCGTTTGTTGGTACATGTGTTTAAAAATAAACAAATAATGAAATGAAGATACATTACAAGCCCTAAACGCCAGCAACAGTTTGATTTGGTTGGGAAGAAATCAAGAAATCAAGAAATCGAGATATCAACAACACTTAAGAATGTTCTATTTAAGAGAGAGAGTTTACGACTAGCAGATACGCTGTGAATAAAATATGTATACTAAATAGAGCAAACGATATTCCACTGTGCAGCTTTTATGCGTTTACCGTTTAGCTATCAACCTTACATTTTATGTACACACAAAAAAAAACAGGGAATTAAAAAATCAAGTAAAATAAAACACATACACATGATTGTAGAATGAGAAAGAAAGAGTACTGGTTAAAATATTTCTTCACGGTTTTTCTTTCGATGGCGTCTTCGGCTGTGTATTGTTGTTGTTGTAAACGGCAAAGATTGCAGATATTATGTTATTTATTTATACTGCACGGCATACACACGAACGCACACTAAAAAACATTTTCAATACGGACAATCACACACGCAGCGCTGCAGCGGCACAAATCAAAAATCAGCTTCACCAAATGTTATTGGAGAGACCCTCCACAAAGGCGAAAGCAAGAACGCAAAATATATTCGCGCACTGCAGCAATACGAGTTACATTATTCGTTCGATGCGCTTTAAGTTTATTTAATTTCAATAATGTTATTATTATGATTGTTGTTTATGTGCATTTATCAATTGTTTGCGTAAATTTTTGCGTGAATTTCATTCAATAGCAAGAACAAGCGCGGCGCAACATGAAAACACAACTGCACGATGTGAACGATCAACGACGAATGTGTGGTGAACGAGCGCAAGCGAACACGTTAAGAACGAAGTGTGCGAGTGCGAGAAGAGTGAGTATCAGGGCTGGGTGCGAGCGCCAATAAGGAGCAATAAAACTATCGCAAATCAACACATTTCAGTAGCTTATATTACCGATGATGTTTATGCTTTATAATTTTTATGCACAACTTTAAGATAGGTCAGTGATAGTTTTCGACTGAGTGCAGCCCTGACTTTGAGTAATTGCTGATTGATGTGTTGTGGTTTGCTTGTCGACGCCGTTTGTGTTAAAAGCCACAAACAACAATAGCACAAGCAAACCGCATTGCACGCACACACACACTTAAAAACAAATCAAATGTTCTCTCAAACTGCACGTGAACGCAAACGTGTGGGCTGCAATCAAACTGTAAATGCAGCAAGTGAATGGACTAGATGCAAGCAAAGAGTTTACAATAACAAGGCGCTCAAATCTAACAAACAAAATTCTTACATGCCTTGCGTTGTTGCTGTATGGTCAAATTGCACTTTTTGGAGTTGCCAGATGTGTGTTTATGTGATGTGGAGTGGGCGCCACTTTTAATATTGCCTAGGTTTTATAGCGTGTTTAACACTACTAAACGCGAATTTATTGCCACCATGGGTAACATAACGCAGTTGTCGTAAAATACCGAAAATAGTCATGAAGCGCAAACCCCTAATAAACAAAAAAAAAACAATAGTAGCAACTACAAACATAAACATCAATAAAATTTTATGCATGCAAATTATAGTACACACATATGCAACATTGCTCTCCCACACTCTCTCATCGATCTGTCAGTGCACGTGCCAAAAAAAAAAAGAGAAGTCCTTTTGGCAAGCAGAAAAAACACACAAAGAGAATTAAGTCAATTCTAATTACAAATAATTGACCCGTTAATTGCGAAAGCGCACGCAAACTTTAGCGCCCTTCTAATGTAATTGAGCTGTCAACGGTAAAACTTGGGATAAGAAAAAAAAAATCGCACACAACAAACAGAGCTACCCTATGTTGTGACGCCCACGCTCTATTTTTTTGGCAGCATTGCCAACATGCATTATTGTGTGGTAGGTTCGTGATTATACACCGTACTGGCATAATGTTGCCAATTACTCAAATTTAGCGGTTAAATTTAGTTTTTAAACAAAAAAACATTAAAGACTAAAGTAATAAAAAAGTGTTTAAGAAAGTTTCGTAAATTATTCTTAAGAGTTTTAGCAATTTTGGATACAGTTTGTGTTGCCCTTGCATCGAGTTTTCAACCCCGCTCTAGTTATAAAATAAATGCACGCAAAACATGTGCCAAAACTAAAGTTGCAGCAGCAGCAGCAACAGCTACTGGAAGAAGGCGTCGTCAAGCGTGTTCAGCTGCCAATCAATGCCAATGACTGACGCAGTAACCAGCGACCACCACCGTACACACACACACACACACATATTAGTGTTGCATGCCACATCCCCTTAACTCTTCTGTTTCTACTGCAGCATCCACTCGCCTAAATAGCCCATAAATATGTGGAGTATGCGAGGCACTGACTGTTGCAACTGTGGCAACTGCCACTGCTTGGGGGTTAAACGTGGCCGCGCTTTGTGGCGCCTAATGCGTGAGACAAAACAAAACGCAAAGAATTCTTAGAAAACCGTCGCCAGAGAGACAGAAAGAGAGAGACAATGGAGAAGCAGACGGAGGAGGTGCAGTACATGCGAGTCCGGAGCGGATTAAATGGCACAAACATGGCTAATTACATGTATTTAACACACACACACACACACAAACAACAACAACGTTGTCGGTGCGTTTGGCTTGTTGCAGTTGCAAGTTGAAGTTGGCAACGCGACACAACAACCAACAGCCCAATGACAAGTACAACAATTATGGTCAAAAGCGGCAGCTAAAACGTTGTCACTAAACACAACAGCAACAACAATTGCAACAACAACAATCGACTTTCAATAATTCTTAGCATTGATGATGATGATGATGTTAATGATGATCATTACGCGAATTGTGCGTTGTTGAACACAGAACCAGGGCTGCAAAACTACGATAAAGAGTAGGGATTCAATTCAAAGAAATAAAGAAAATTAGTAAATAGTATTTTAATGCTTTTAAAAAAGCTTTGAAATTGAAAGAAAACTTCTTCTATAATATAATGAATCTCAAGGGGGAAAATACGTAATATAGATTGGGTTTTGGATTGTTGGGTGCGTGAAATTAAAAATTAAAAAAAATTAAATTACAAAACTAAGTAAGCTTTTAAGCCAATCCAATTTTAGCCCCTAAGGCAACTTGAACGTGATCTTAACCTAATCGTTTATCGGTTTCCATAACTAATTCCACATATTTCTTTTAACGTTAACCAGCCCTGGTCTACCACATTGCCATTTAAATAGGAGCGGCTCTTTTTTTTTTTTTTTGTAGCGTCTTCCTTAAACGCCTAACCCTTCGAAAGCCTCTCACAACAACAACAACTGAGGCTTGTCAATGCATTTATTTATTAGATTTTAAATGCAATAATTATTAGTTTTATATGGACAGTGAAGCGCCAAGCAGCGTCAAGTTTGTGTGTGGCACGATCTGAATACAAAATGAAAACAATTTATATAGACAAACAATAATAAAAACAACACGACAATAATACATACTAAATGCACAATACCAAACTGTGTGTGGCGCTGCAACCAAGTTGCATGGTTAATATGCAAACGTCGACTTTCGACTTGCAACAGTAGCTGCCAAACTGTAAACTCTTGGGTGTGTGTGTTCGTGTATTTGTTTGTTTATGTGTGGGTGTTGGCTTCAATAAACCCCCACGGGAGTCGTCGCATCCAACTCCTCCTTCTCCTGCCGACTTTCAACTTCGAACAGAGCTCGCTTTGACAGTTTAGCGACAGAGATTTATGCGCTGTAATTTCCCACTTTATTACAGTTTAAAGTTGCGTTTTCATAAGTTTTTCCCTCCATTATTTTTTTTTTGTATTTTCTTTCATTTTAATGCTGCCATTTGCTTCAATTTGGTTTCATTGACTGACGACCAACGTTCGACCATTAAAAAAAAAAAGACGACCAAGAATTCAAGTTTACTAGATGGTTAAATAAAACAGAAAAAGAAAAGCTTATGGTTTTATTATGTTTAGTATCTGTTGTGGGTGTGGGCTTTGTTCTCAAATGATAGTCATCTAGCTTTTTTAAGTGGAATAGCTTTAACACCTCATAGAGTGTGGGAATGTTATGGGAAACATTTCTAATTCGGGGAAAGAGTTTTAAAGAAGAGTTAAAAACAGTAAGGGAGTAAGAGGGTTATGCATAAGTTACTATGGATACTTCAGAATTTATATGACACTGTATTACACTGTATTACATTTATTTGTAATGTAAAATAAGTCTGTGAAAGGGTGGAAGAGCGGTCGATCGTGAATATAAATAACATTATCATTATGATACAAGAGATTTAACAATTCAAATACTAAAAAGTCTGTCAAAACTATGTGTTATTTAAGAGTTGCTATGAACATTGTTTTGACCCTATTATTTATCCCTTTTTCCTGTTTATTTTAAGGTTTATATGGTCTTCAGGTGAATTAAAGGTTTCTTATTATGAATTAAAGGTTTCTTATTAAAAAGATGATATTATTTTGTGATCAGCACAACCAGTTGTTGTCCTCGAAATACTCTATATGAACACTTTAAAATCTTAGTTAGCTTTTCTTCAAACTAATTCAATGGCGGCCCAACCTTATATCTTTGATTTCTATGCCTTGCGATAGACCAATAAATCATATGCCAAAGTCAATAAATCATTTTAAAAGAACTGTAAGAACTTCTGACTATGAAATAGTAAAAAAAATATATATTTGAAGTGAGCTGTTGCTTGTTTTAAGTCTTTGAACGAACGTCTCGACGACGCCCCTTCAATTTGTGTTTTTGACCCAAACTTTGCCTCCAAATCATCAACTCCTACGCCAACATAGAAACCTACGTTACTTTTTTAAGTTTTTGTTTTTTATTTTAACTACGTTTGAAAGCGGTTATTCTAATTTATGTTGCACATATGTATTTTGTTTATATCTAAAGTTACACACTTGGCTTGATTGGGCAATTCACAATTTGCCAGGCAAGCGAAAATTAAGTGCGCAAAGTCAATATTTCAATTTCAGAGGGGCAGTAACCAAAATACACCAAAAAAAAAACCAAAACAAAAAAATACAGAAATGCCAAAATTTGCATATGAAGTGGTGCAGCATGCCGCAGCATGTTGCATGATTATTAAACTAGCTAACCAGCTGAGAAGGCGGCCAAAAAACCTACGCATCAGGTTGTTTTTTGTATATATTTTTTTTTTTTGCTTTGCAACTTGCAACTCTAACGACTTTTAGCGGCCGTCGTTTTGTAAATGAATCGTTGAGTTAAATAATTATGTTATTAATTGGATTTATGTGCAGTTTTTTATTGTCGTGGCAACATGCCATACAATAAAACATGAATATCCCAAAATTTGCATGTTGATCTAGCCCTGAGCTAAGTTTTTATATATTTTTCATCGTTTGTCGTTAATCCCGTTGCTGCATGACTTTATGGCTTTGGGGGGCGGGGTGTTCTTATCGCTGCAAAACTATTTTTGGATCTATCGAAAGCGTGATTTACGATTTTTATTCGTTTTTCTGCTAGTGGGCGTCCCTGTTGTTCACTTTTGATATCCCCATATTTAAATTTTGGTGCTTTTGATCTTTTTGTCGCGATAATCCGCGCAATGGTAAAAAAGCAACCAAAAATAAACATTGTCAACACGCATTTGAATTTATTTGTAAACCGTTCCGCATATCGGATTTAGTCTTGTTTTTTTTTTTTTGTTGTCTTTTATTATTATTTTTAACTATGATTATTTTGTTATGAACTGGCAACAACTTTATTATTGAGTACAAGATGCTTATCGCCGGCTCACTTTAGACCTTAGTCAAAAAAGCGGATGCTTGAATAAAGAAAAAACTTATAAAGCTTAAAAGGTTTAACAATATCAATAAAATGTCATAGTTACTATTTACGAGCGATCACTGTACTGTAAGCCAATTATAGCATAACTTATTTGTGTACTTAGAGACACGTTTGTTTGAAGAAAGATTGCTGCATGTGAGAAGTTCTTATCAGTTGAATAAATCAAATCGTCTAGTCTCTGCCAGTAGATGCTGGAAGAGTTTGCATTACGATGATGCAGCAAGTTTTGATGTCAGGAGATTTTATTTTTGCTATGCTCACTTGGGCAAAACAACAACAGCAAGCACAACAATTGTAAGTATGATGTACATAGTTGCCATATCTCTCAAAAGTTGAGAGCACATACAACGAACCGCAAAATACGCAGAAAAACCAGTGCTAAAATCAAAACACACCCACAACAAGGTACAAATATGCTAGTATGTGAGTATGTGTGTGTGCGTTTATAGAATTGAGTGCACGTCTTGGGTTGCGCTTCAGTTACCTGCGACAAAGGAAAGCAGCGACGCTGCCGTCAACTCAGCGCCGTCTAACGGTGTAACGAATTCAATTCTTGTTTTATGGGCAGCCAGTGGCGTAGTAGATGGCACGCAGCACGGGTATAAAGATGCGAAAATTGTAAAACTTAAAAAAATCGGACTTAAGTCAATAACACAGTTCAAAAATCTTAAGAATGATCGTTAATTTAAAAAAAAAAACTTGTTTGAGTCTTGCTGATCCCACCTAGCTTTTCACCTTGTACATACACAAACATGAATAGGTGCGAATGCCGCCCTACAAACTGCTGCGGTTGGGTTTGCGCGCGCACGCTCTGCTGATAACAACAACAAAATGAAGCGCAACAAAAGCAGCGCGGCGTAGATAAGCGCACACACACACGCGCCTGTGCCGTGTAAACGCAGCTATGTATGTGCATAGAAAATAGTAAAAAGCAAAACAAAGAAGAAAAGGTGTGTGATGAAATTGATAACAGAGCGTTAGCGTTTTTTCTTAGCTTCATTTTTTTTGTTTTGTGATAACAATTTTGTTTGAACAAAGCGCGAAGAGTCAGCGGAAGAGCGTTAGAAAGAGCGTATCCAGTTCTCTGACTCATAAAATTATTAAATTGTTGAAGGTTCGCTTTAAATTTCATTAATCATCAAAGTTACAAACAAACGTGTTATTTGATTTTTTCTATGTTGTGACTAATTTAAAAAATAGCCAAACGCCCGCATCAATTGTCTCCCCAGCACCCCTTGTCAGTGCTAATCCGAACCTGTGCCAGGCAGCATTCAAGTGGATTTTGGTTCAAAGCGAACGAGAGCAGAAGAAATATCAGAAATATTTGTGTGCACGCAGATAAGCGACATTCAAGTATTTTCAAAACATAATAAATATTTGATTTTATTGTGTGTATTTATAATTGTTTTCAACAATTCTATTTTGTTTTTTTTTTGTTTTTAGTTCAATTAATGGCGCGCGCAGCACAAAAACACATATGTATAGGCACGCACATATACACAAACACATACACAAGCACACATATTGCAGCATAAAACTGGCGAGAGGCTGAGAATAAAACTGTAATCGTAATCCCTGCAGAGCAAGAGTAACAGAAGCAGCAGCAGCAGCATAACAACAAAAACAACAACAACATCGACGACGCCAGCTAAGTCTCTTTCGGCAGCAGCGCGCAGCAAATAAGAAGTAGCGTAGTATGAGAAGAAAAAAATTTTCTTTCAGCTAAACGTAATTGCACTGACTACTGTGCTTATTTTTGCAATGGAAACGCACATTAAACTGTTTGAAAACTACTCACGCGTTAAATTAAACACTTTTGGTCCGTTTTTGTGGCCAGTTTGTTTACTTTAATGCACCATAAGTATGTGAAATTTGTTATTTATTTTAAATTGTTTATCATGGGAACTGCACACACGACGACGACAACGACGACGAACGACCGACGACAGACACGAAGTGTCTACAACACGAGCCTGCTACCGTGTAGGCGCTTTACAACACTTAAGCGCTGCCATCTGCCCGATGGTAGATATTTGCTATATTGATGTAAACAATTTTAAAAAAAACTGATGTGCATGAAGCTTAGTGACAATTCATTAATAAGCAAATCACTTTTACACTCGTACTAAGCTATTATTGTTAATGTCGATTGATATCGGAAGGTAGTTTCCATATGTGAAGCTGACAACGTCTTCAGCTGGCTGGTAAGGTCATGTTAGAGATGGAATAAATATAGCATTGATTTTGAATTGTGTGCGTTAATTGCGTTTGTTAGTAAAGCAGAAAAAGGTTTTATTTATTTACCTGTTTATGGCTACTTAGGTAAGGATCTTCATATGATTAAAGATCAATACTTTTTTTAATACGTCTATTTCTATACTTTTCGGCTCTTGTTTTTTAAATTATCGGGTTTGTTGGCGGTTTTTCAGTGAACTGCATGCTGCGATAGTCGATTACTTTCGATGAATTTGCATAGTTGCAGCGGCATCCGGCTTTTGTTTTACAAATTAGTTTATTCTTTTGTTGTTATCCAATAAAACTATAATATTAACAACATGCAAGAGTGTCCTTACGGCGAGAAATGTTACCGAAAAAATCCCATCCACTTTAGTGAATATTCGCATGCGCATCGTAAGGAATAATTAAAACTCAGACGACATTGCGAAATTACATTTGGTTTAAAATTTTGTACTTAAAGTGGATGCCATTTACGCAGAGGGCACTAAAGCAGACAGCAAGGAATATAATATACCCAGCAAATACTCCAGTGAACTCATAAATATACAGTTAAAGCTATTGGAGAAACAGTTTCCTCAATTGGCAAGTAAAAATGTTGTTGAGGCGGCTGCCAAGCCGAAAACAGAGTCTTCTGTTGTTACTTCCAAACCAGTTAAAGTTGAAGCCCCAAAGGCAGGACCTGTTGCCAGCACAAGTCGAGATGCAGCCGCAACAACTGACCATGTCAGCAGCAAGGATAGCTCAAATCTTGCCAAGAAACAAAAACTTAATGCACGCAACATTCGCGATTATATTCCAGTTGTAATGGAAAAGGGCAAAATGGCTCAGAAGTTGGAACGCGCAGCGCCCTATAATATGTTTCTCACGGCCATTACTGACTCAAAACCGACGCATCAGGAGCCCCTGAGTGTCACACTACAGGAGATACTCGATGAGAGTCTTGGCGAGATTGAGTCAAGTGTTCAAATCAATTTTATGATCGATATTGGTTGGCTGCTGGGTCATTATTATTTTGCGGGCATTCTGTAAGTTAGTCATTCATTATCTGAAAATGCTTATGAATCATTTATATCCTTTCCTAGTGACAAACCGCTGCTTGTGCTGTATGGCGATGAATCTCCCGAACTTTTGGGCATTGGTAAATTTAAGCCACAGGTAACAGCGATTAAGGTGAACATGCCAACACCATTTTCAACATCGCATACAAAAATGATGCTGCTCGGCTATGCGGATGGATCGATGCGTGTGGTTATCTCTACAGCAAATTTATACGAGGACGATTGGCACAATCGCACTCAAGGATTGTGGATAAGTCCAATGCTGCCAGCGTTGCCCGAAGATGCGGATACGGCAGCTGGCGAAAGCCCCACGGGCTTTAAGCAGGATCTTATGCTTTATCTGGTGGAGTACAAGGTATCGCAATTGCAGCCATGGATTGCGCGTATACGCAAAAGTGATTTCAGTGCCGTCAAGTGAGTAGAAAAGTTAGTTAAAGAAGTAACAAAGCAGTATTTTCCTTTACCGCAGTGTCTTTTTCATTGGCTCTGTGCCTGGTGGTCATCGGGAGAGCGCTGTACGTGGGCATCCTTGGGGTTGCGCGCGTCTTGGCTCAGTGCTGGCAAAGCATGCGGCACCTGTGGAGGATCGTATACCAGTTGTCTGTCAGAGTTCTAGCATTGGCAGCTTGGGCCCAAATGTGCAGGCCTGGATACAGCAGGATTTTGTGAACAACCTACGCAAGGATTCATCGCCAGTGGGCCGACTGCGTCAGATACCACCATTCAGAATGATCTATCCTAGTTTTGGCAACGTGTCGCTCAGTCATGACGGCATGTTGGGCGGTGGTTGTTTGCCTTATGGCAAGAACACCAACGATAAACAGCCATGGCTCAAAGCCCATTTGCAGCAATGGAAATCTGGAGATCGGCACCGTTCACAGGCCATGCCGCATATCAAAAGCTATACGCGTTTCAATCTGGAGGATCAAAGCGTGTATTGGTTTGTGCTCACCTCGGCAAATCTATCAAAGGCTGCCTGGGGCTCATTTAACAAGAACTCAAATATACAACCATGTTTGCGCATTGCCAACTATGAAGCAGGTGTCCTCTTCCTGCCAAGATTTGTGGTGCGTTGAACTACTTAACCTTTGTTTGTACAATTCTTAGTCAATAATTGTGCTTTATTTGCAGACTGGTGAGGAGACTTTTCCCCTGGGTAATTCTCGGAATAGTGTTCCAGCATTTCCCTTGCCCTATGATGTTCCATTGACGCCGTATGGCGCTGACGATACTCCCTTCTTGATGGATTATCTGCACGGTTGAAAGCCAATTCAAATTTGTTATCATTAAATACACTTACATCTCATTTGTTTAAACTAATCGTAGAGTGTTTTAGTTTTCATTCTACTTTATAGATTTTTGGTTTTAAAAAATTATAAATTTCCGCCAATTGTTCTTTTACCAAAACGATTACATTCAATGGCGCAAGTGATGACAAGTGAAACGCGCTGAATTTTAAGCTGCTGCGCCAAAATGAGGCGGTGACTAATCGATCACACCGTAGTAAGCATATTATCGTTCGATAATTAGAAAGTGACAGGTAAAATTTTGTGTCATTCTGTTAAGTAACATATCAGCAAAATGCTAAGATTTTGGATGCCAATAAAACATATGTTAGTTGAACGACAAACCGGAGTTCGGTTCGTTCAGTTTATTTAGTGAGTCTAGGCCGTGCAAATAATAAATTGGCAAATATAAGTTATTTAAAGTGGCGCATTTCGTTCCACCAGCAGAAGGCAAATAACAACAGCAACTATAAACGGAGGAGGCATATTTTTACACGCAGAACAAGGCCAATAACAACGACGACGACGAATAACGCGACGACGACAGCAAAGACAGCAACAACAACACTTGCTGCAAAATGGAGGCAGAAGGTTTGACAAATGAACAAACGGACAAAGTGCTGCAATTTCAGGATTTGACTGGAATTGAAGATTTGAACATATGTCGTGATATACTTATACGCCACCAATGGGATCTCGAGGTAAAAACAAACGCACGCACGCACACACACACTCACCCTAACATACACACATACACATAATTTGTAATTAATTAACTGTGTGACCTTTCATCGCTTGTGCAGGTGGCCTTCCAGGAGCAAATGAACATACGCGAGGGTCGCCCCACAATGCTTACAGCATCGTCCGATGTGCGTGCACCAACCGTCATCAATGATCGTTTCCTGCAACAGGTCTACTCAGCAAATATGCCTGGCGGCCGTACCGTTAGTCGAGTTGGTTCAACTATTGGGCCAATACCTCGCAGCTTTACCGGCATCCTTGGCTATGTGATCAATTTTGTGTTCCAATACTTTTACTCCACACTGTCAAGCATTGTTCGTGCATTTATAAACATTGGTGGCGGCGATGAGCCGCGCCTTGTCACTGATCCTCTCACCGATGTGATGAAGTTTATACAAGAGTATTACGAGAGATATCCGGAGCATCCGGTATTCTATCAGGGCACCTATGCCCAGGCATTGAACGATGCCAAGCAGGAGTTGCGCTTTCTGCTCGTCTATCTGCACAAGGATCCCAGCAGAAATCCGGATGTGGATTCATTTTGTCGCGAAACGCTATCTTCCAGATCGATAATCGATTACATTAGCGCCAATACGCTGCTCTGGGGCTGTGATGTATCCACACCCGAGGGCTATCGTGTCATGCAGTCGATTACAGTGCGCACCTACCCCATAATGGTAATGATTAGTCTCCGAGCGAACCGTATGATTATCGTTGGACGTTTCGAGGGTGATTGTGCTGCCGAGGAGCTGCAGCGTCGCCTCCAAACGGTAATTTCTACCAACGAGGTGTGGCTAAGTCAAGCTCGTGCCGATCGCTTGGAGCGCAACTTTACACAGACGCTGCGTCGTCAGCAGGATGAGGCCTACGAGCAGAGTCTTCTCGCCGACGAGGAAAAGGAGCGCCAACGTCACCGTGAGCGCGATGCTGCCCGCTTGCTAGTCGAGGCCGAGGAGGAGGCACGCCATGAGGTTGAATTGAGAAAGGAGCAGATTGCGCGGCTCAAGATTGAGCTGGCCAATTTGGTGCCCAGCGAACCAGATGCCAATGCAGCCGATGCCATTGCCGTTGTATTCAAACTGCCCAGCGGCACGCGTCTCGAGCGACGCTTTCAGCAATCAGATTCCATATTGGTAAGTGCAAATAGCGTTTTTCAAAAATAACAAAACGCATCTAAACGTTTCTTGCTTTTAGGACGTCTACCATTTCCTGTTCTGCCATCCCGAATCGCCGGATGTATTCGAAATAACAACGAATTTTCCAAAGCGTGTTCTATATTCCAAGGCAGCAGTCGATGCCGCCGAGGGCTTAGCAAATGAGCTCGTTAATAAAACACTTAAGGATGTCGGCTTAAAGAATCGTGAGGTGCTCTTTGTACACGATCTGGAGGCGTAACTAAGCACTACCACCAAAAAACAACAACAAACAAATTATGAAGAACAGCCAATCAAAGCATAAACGAAGATACATTGTGTTTCCAGCTGAAAAAACAAAACGCAAAACCAAAAAAACTTGAACCAAGTTTGAAGTAAAAGTCGATAATAGTTCTTACGTCCAAAACTAAAGTGGCTGTAGTTGGAAGGTCAAATACACACACACACACACACAGTAATATTCCTAATTGAATCATGAATATAAGAACATAATTGTTTAACAATGTTTATGTTGACTTTCGTCTAACGGTTCCCATTTAAAACCATCACTCCAAAATATATTGGTTTCCAATTTCTTTTTGATATCATTACCTACTTTTAGGTTAATTATATTTCTTACTATCATGTTGCTTTAGCCGTACTTATTTTTGAATCATTTAATTTTAAAAATTAAATAGAAATGAAAACTCCTTTAATGACTTAATACAATCAAAAAACTGAAAATATTTTCAAAGATGTTTTATTGATAAAACTTTCATCAAGCAACTTTGTTTTCTTAATCATACAAGAAGAAAAAAGTCCATTAAATTAAAATTGATTTCTTCGGTCGACAGGCGATAATCACTTCGATACCTGCCCTCATTGTTTTTATAAACATCGATATTAATATTAACCACAGGGTGAGTCACGTACACATGTAGCATGAGTCAACTTGTTTCAAGTATTTATTGTGAAGTATTTATTGAGCAAAAAGCCACACACACAATAAACGCGAAAAATCTAAAATTTTATACTGGACGCAAATTGCAGTGAGAGCGACGAGGATTCCACCTGGCATTGTACAGACGAACGCGCACATCTCTTGCCCAAAGCACCAACACAACGAGCATCGAGTAATTTCGGCTTGCGGTCCAAGCTAAGGCAGCTGGCGTCTCAGCTGTTTGATACGAAGGAATTGACGCAGCAATTTACGCGTGAACATCGCCAGTACTACAAATATCAAAAGCTAACCAATAACCACAAACGTAAATATCTTAAAACAATGGCGACACCAGTAGCATCATCCGTTAGCGATGCGGCTGCAGCTTTGTCTGGAAATCTGCAATTGCCGCCGCTGCGTACTTTAGATGACTTTGTGCTCGGTTCGGCGCGTTTCCAGCTGCCCAACTTGAAGGATTTCGACAAGTGGGGCAATCGTGTGGTAAAGAATTTGCTGTACTATCAAACCAATTATTTTCTCGTCTTTCTGGCCATCTATGTGATTATGGTTGCCTTCTATCCGACCAAAATCATGAGCGGTCTTGGCGTCCAAGCTTTAATAATTGCCGTCATTTGGCAATTCTTTAGCAGCAAATCGAAGACGAATTTCATCGCTAGTCGCCTGACGGGTGGCAATCAAATCTTGGCTCAACAAAATGCCCAACAAAAATGGTACATTCTAGCCGGCGCTTTGTTAGGTGGCTATTTGTTTTTGCACATGATCAGTGCGGTATTGTTGACGGCATTTACTTTGTTGCTGCCCATTTCGATGACATTTATTCATGCCTCGCTGCGACTGCGCAACATAAAGAACAAGCTGGCCAATACCATTGAGAGCTTTGGCCCCTCGACGCCCATGGGCGCCTTTTTGGATGTATTGAATGTGCGCGCCGATGGACTCATTAATTGAGTTTGAAACTTCTTGCTGGCCATGTTTGACAAATGTCTCTGCTTATATTTCTTGTAATTGTTAAATACCACAGTATCCATTACCTTATGTACAATTTGATCTTTTTAATATGATTTTATTACAAATGTATTTTAATAAATAAAGTTTTCCCATTGAAATTATGTCGTTAAATTCAAGTTTGTTTGCTTGTTTTAAAATATTAAAGTTCGATTTCAGTAAGAATTTCAAAACTGCCTTCTTTTGTTCACGCAATTGCCCTGCCAAGCAAAATTGTGTGGCAACGGTGGCTTTGACGATCTTCGCCGCATTCCTTGGACACTGACGAAGCGGCTGGAAAAGGACACCCCAACGTACCATCAGAACACTAAAAGCCATTTCGATGCTGCTGGCCAAAGCACGTTTTAAATGGCCATTGAAATTTAGCTGTTGGTCGTTCAGCTGTTGTGCTTTAAAGGGCGTAATTAAATTATCGCTGTTAAAAACTGTATGTGCTCTAAAGCAATATCCAAAGTTTGTTTCATGCTCTCCTCTTCTTTACGATATGTCCAACAGCTTGGCATCAACGGCGCCAAGACAGTGCGGCACCTGCCACATCGCCTTACATTCTTCGACTTTTCTAATTCCATTTGCTGGCCCCACTTGGCTAAGCTTTTGTGCTCTAAAATCGAAGGGCACAATTTGTTGCAGCCCCTGGAGCTCTTTGTCATCCATTGCGCGCCGACAAGAAAAACTGTTTTGACACTGTTACCCATTAGAAAAGAACGCGCCGATAACATAGCCGATATTGCTTTTGATACAATTAAAACGGAATAATCGCGCCTAATAACTTTCTTAGTTCGTTTTTTTTTATCGCTCTTTGTGTTTGAGTGTGATTCAATAAGCTCAATTTACACTCAGTCGTGTCACGCCGGCGGTTGAATACCAATTTCCACTCAACAATTGAGATTCTGCACAGAGATCTCGATAATCAACTTCATATTTCGAATGGAAACTAAACTAGCCCGGAGCTTTACATTCCATGTTTACTCTCGCTGGAAAGTGGAAAACTGATTTTACTTATTTAATGATTTTTTATAAATAACATAAATGTACCATTCAAATAACTTTTGAAGTTGCTGCAAACAATAAAAGTTTCACTGGCGAATTTTTTTATTCGGAGAAAGAAAACTTTGTCGATTTGTAAGCGATTTCATATTTGAAATTGCGCCAAGTACAAAAAGACCGGTGCCATATACATACATTCATATATTTAAAACAAGCAGGCAAGTCATTATAGTACTTTCCAAATAGATTTCGATTTTTGGTGGCTTTTTCACCATGGCCTTGAACAAGCTTTTTCTATCTGTCCCCACCCCCCCTGACAGCAGCGGCAAAAGAGCAACAATGTGTTCATGCTTATTACATAAGTTAATTTTTTAATAATTTAGCATTTCATAGATTCAAATTCAGTTGGCATGTGCTTCAGATCTCGTGACCACTTGGATTTATTTAGCAGCTGAATTCATAAATACATATAAGAATTTGATTTAAAATGTTCGAATTGGTTCGCGATTATTGGCCTTTGTTAAGGGATTTATACGAAAATGATCGTACGAATTTGTCGGGCTATGATTTAATTAATTGTTTAATTTATGCTAAAAATGTGCAAATATTTACAACCGACGATAATTGGCTGGAACATGGAAGTTTTGTGCTAATTGTTAGTAAATGAAATTTGACAAGTTTTCTTTTCAAATGTTATTATTTTGAATGTTTTACAGCATAATTCTGACCACAAAGCAGATGTCTATTTAAACACTTTGAATGGCAATTTGATTGATATGCAAAATTTGCTCTGTGATTTACAATTGAATGGTCGACATTGGTTTTGCGGTTATAGACATATATTCAATGCGACAGTCAAACAATATTGTGTAGATAGGAATTTGAATTTAAAAAAGTTGGATTATTTGGAAACATTTGTCTATCATCTGCCAGCCTCAGAGATACAAGCCTTGAACTACCCGTAAGTTAAAAACGGATCGTTAAGAGAGTTAATAACATTTGGACGCTTTTCAGCTCTGTGGCAGATATCAGCTTTGGGCCCTTGCAAATCAAACATGCTTCGCTTGTCGATGAACATTGGCCATATCGATCAAATGATTCGTTAGCTTTGATAACAAATCGCATTCGACATAATATCAGTGTCGGCGCATTTGATAGGGACGGAAAGTTATTGGCCTGGTGCTTGAGGTGTGTGTATTAAAATTGTATTACTATTATACTCAATTAATTAGTTCTTTTATTAAATTACTTAGATCAATTCATGGCCACCTAAGCAATTTGCATGTTTTGCAATCTCATCGGCGTTTGGGACTTGCATCGTTGCTGGTGCGTTTTATGGCGCAGGAAATCGCAGCTAGCGGCTCAGAGGTTTTGGCCACAATTGCTTTTGGCAATGAGATTTCACAGAAATTTTTTAAAAAGCTTGGCTTCAATCAAGTCGATAAAATTTATTATACCATGGTGCCAGCTTTATGAGCAAGCATTTATTATTTTCACTTGTATATAAATATATATTTAAATTTAAATGATTTAAAGATATTATTATTAATTAATGGTTGCAAGAGAATGGGAGAGAGGTAAATATAATTTCATGTTTGTGTTTTTGCCGGCTCGAAGTCAAATTAAATAGTTGGTAAATTATTCAGCCTTTTTTATATTTTCCCTGCAATAACTGCTTTTATTTATCGGAGTAGTTCGGTAGAATCTGTCTTCATACCAAATGATCATAAATAACAACAAACGAATGTAATCGCATTGTGTTTACTCTGTGCGTTTTAATATAAATAATTTAATCAGGCTACTCTCACCAAAAAATAGGCACACACTCTCTTTCGGTCTCACTCTCTTTCATTATGTTACAGTGCTGCCAGATTAGCTTTTTTACAGCTATATCAAGCATATCTGATAGTACAAAAGCTTCGAAAATCTTCAAATATTACATAGAGTCATCAAAATATAGCTTATCTCTTGATGAATCAACTGGTATAATTGTGACCAAATTGATAGGTAGATAGCTTATTTTAGCTTATTTTTTCACAACACCTGACAACACTGATGATAAGTCTGAAGAGAGCACAAAGAAAAAAATTGTATTTGATTTTCAGTTGTTTTTTGGCATTGAAGCAAGATGGACATAGCGCAATATAATTTGCATTCCCTTGTTGAGATAACGCGCAACGAATGGCCAACTTTACTTGAACTCTATGTGCAGAAAAAGAAAGAATCTACGGGCTATATTTTAATTAAAACCTTAACCAATTGGATAGCTCAAGATCCGCAGTTAGATATTAAATGTTTTTCCCTGGATGGCGATTGGAAAAACGATGGCACTTTTATAATGCTTGTAAGTAGAGAATTATTTTGTATTTTGACATTAATGTTTCAACTTCTCTGTTTTCTTGAGTGCAGCTTAAACTTGGAAGCCCGACTCGAGAAGTCTTTTTCAATACACTGAGCGATAATATGGAGCGTTTAGCTACCGCGCTACTCTGTCTGACATCCAAACCAGACGAATACATGCTTTGCGCTTTTGGAGAGCGTCTGATGCCAGCCGTAAATGAGTATAGAAAGAAATTTGAGAAGCTTCAAACGAGAGAAACAGCTTGGTACAGTGTCAGCAAAGAAATTATTGACACATTCGCAATAGAGTAAGAAATTGGAAAAATGCTTTCTTTTAATTATTATATCAACTTAATATTTTACAGACCACCGTCCGGCATTGAGTTGCGCCGTTTGGAGATTAAAGATGCGACAACTGTTAACGAAATCTGGCCATTTCGTGCAAAAGGTTCTATAAAATTGGTTGAATGTTTAATAACCCATAATGATTCAGTTGGTGCCTATGATGCGGATCAAAAACTTGTAGCCTGGTGTTTAAGGTAAACATATAGTAAAACATATATGAAAACATAATCTAATAATATTAACAATAGACTGTCAATTGGTGCATTGGGCTTGCTACAAGTCCTGGAAACCCATAAGCGACTTGGCTTGGGCAGTTTGATGGTGCGTTATTTATCCAAAAAAATCTCCGAATCGGGTGATGAAGTTTTGGCTCCTGTTGTCACTGCCAATACGCCTTCACGTAAAATGTTTGAAAAGCTGGGCTTTCAGAAAATCGATAATGTTTATTGGGCGTTTTGAGAAGTTTTTAAACGAATTATAAAAACAACAAAGAACTTCAATTCAAAGATTGTATTGTAACTTTAACAAAATGCCATTTGTTTTATTATTTATAAAAATAAATCTTATCTTTTAATCAAATTTCCAAAGTAAAATGTAGTATCTAATAAAAATCGATTCTTGCATTGATTCATGCAAGAATAATTCAATAAAAGTATTAGGAATTTTTTATTGAGAACTGATGCAAAATAATATGAAGTGGAATTTGCAATTCCTTACTGAACGTAAGCAAAATAACTTTATATTTTATTATTTGAAGAACGGGGAAACACCGTCAACAATATGACAAAATCATTGGCAAACAAACTTTCCCAGCGAACACCCACAAGCTACTTTGCTTATGACAAATCTTTTGTTTATATGCACAGTCAATAGATCGACAACTATTATTAATAATATTTTAACCTTTTTGTTGTCTCGGTTTTTTTTGTTCGTGTCTGGAATAGCTCGTCAATCTCTAAATATTTGCTCAAACAGTTATAAGCCGAAAGAAACACAGCATTGCAAGAGCGACTCTTGTCGCTGCTCTCTTCAGAGAGGATCAAGTGCAAAAGCACGGAGTGTGAATGGAGAGAAACTGTGCTCGGATTTGCACAGCATATAAATTATAGTAGTAGAAAACTATTAATAAATTAATCTTTGTATTTATAATAATTCAATTGAAACATTTTTAATATTTGTAACAGAATTTTAAACAGATTGTTAAGTAATTTTATGCGTTTCTAACCAATTGATTTAGATTCGAATCAATTAGACATTCTGAACGCAGAACGTGAAGTGGGAATTGAATCACCTGAATTGCCCTTACCATGCTCGGATCAATGTAGATTTTTTGATCACTGAACAGGGAACTGAGCCAGCTGCCCCAGTAAACAGTTACCAAACTAAACCGAACACAACGAATGTTATTTTAACTTAGAGTTCTGGTGCGTCATGATATGACAAAGTTGCCGTTGATCTATGGCATTATTAATGGGCCAATAAGCGAAAATTATAGATTGCTTTTGTAGGAAATTAACAAATTTGTTTTCCCTGTAACATAGCTTTATAATGATTCAAAACACTTTTATAAAATAAAAACCCGATGGGAACTATTTTGTTCTATTTATAAATAGAAAGAATGGATCGATGCGCAATGTCTAATTATTTGCTCAAACAGCTACAAACCGCAAAACACAAAACTTAATAAAGAGAGCGAGTGGGAGAGTCTACCGTTTACCATTCTCATCACACAATCAATACAAATTTCAAGAGCGACTTCTGAAAATCAACTTAAAATGTATACACACAAAAATATATTTTCAACAGTCAAATCATTGTTGCGTTTAATTAGAATTGAGCTTAACTAAAAACGAGTTGACAAAATATTGGGCGACTTTTCTATACGTAAATGGATCAACTTATTTGTGAGCAGGCAAGCAGCTGTCGTGTGAAACCAGCAGTGCAGCAAAACGTAAACAAAACCTGGGGTATAACCCAGCATTTTTAAACATTATTGCAATGAGTCGATCGTCAATTGTCACCAATGACCATTGATGAACATGCTAAACGCTCGAGCGTTGCTCTCTTGACAGTGGACAGAGCAGAGAGCAGAAAGCAAACGGTGACGATCTTTGCTCATGTACTGGAATTGAGAGGATGGGTGATTTATACACCCAAGCAAAAATCGCAAAAAGAAAGATGTTCACAAATTTTGTCATTTCTACTGTCTTTCCATAAATGATAATTTTTAAAAATGTATTATTCGTTTGAAAATCATTGATTTATACTAAAAAGAATTATTGCTGCAAACATAAACAGGTTCATTTTAGTTTGTTAATCATCAAGCACTGACATTTTTCTCCGAGTGTATTCACGTTGATAACGAGTTTTTTTCGCATCAACATATAAAATAAAGTGCGCAAAGCATGACAAGCTTAGTTTAACACCAGCTTTCAAGGCGTTTTCTTCGCGTACGCGTTTAACAATTTAATTTCACGTTATAAAATTCAATCACAAACACACACACAGGCAATAAATAGATATAATTGTATGTGTTTAGTATATAATAATTACAACACAAGATAAGCATATAAATATATATAAATAAAATACAACAACAAAAAACAAACAATAATTAAATGTCGCGTTCGTTGTTCTATGGCTTGGTGGCCTTCGCCTGCCTGTTTTCCATTGGGAATTCCGATCTGGATCTCTGGCGTGATGTACGCGATCCGAATAATCCACAAGTAATGGAATACTATAAAAATATTGGTCACCCCGCCCCCGCCGCCGCCGGCGCACCTTCAGCATATTTTGCACCTGCATCGGCGCCATTATCATCACCTGGCCTTGTGGCCGCAGTGCAACCGGCAGTCCCTGCTTCCGCTGCTGCTCCAGCTGCTTATGGCCCACCTCTGCCTGTTGCACAAGGTGCTTCAGCTGCTTATGGTCCACCTCTGCCTGTTGCTCAAGATGCTCGATATGCTTATGGTCCACCTCTGCCCGTTGCTTATGGTCCATCTTCATCTGCGCCAGCTGATGCATCTGCCTACGCTCAAGCGAGTTCTGTAGATGTTAATACTTCCGATGATATTGCTCGCAACATTTTGACCTTTGCACAAAGTCTCTCGAATAAAATCAACGAGAACTATCACAAAACAACAATATTCTCACCGTTGAGCATTGTTTCCGCTCTGGCTCTGCTGCTGCTCGGTGCCAAGGGAAGCAGTTACTCCGAGCTGGCGCAATTGTTCGGACAGAGCAATACAGTGAAGCTGCACGAACAGTTTAGTCTGATGCTGCAGGATGTTCAACAGCCAACGAGGCAAACAACTTCACCACTGCGTCAACTGGATCCTTGGCATAGCAATAGTGTGAGGAGGAGCTTGAGGAACTATCCGAAGAATCGTAATGCTCCGCAAGTGGTGCATGTGGCCAATGGATTGTTTGTGCAACATAGCTACAGTCTTAACCCAAACTACAGGTAAGCCGTGTTACAATGGATCATAGTTGATCACTTTTTGAGTTTTTCACACTTTTGAGTTCGATTCTAAGTAACAAAAAAAATTAAGCAATCTTAATTTCTATCAAAGTTCATCAGTACATTCAATGTTCTCGCAAATTGTTATCAGTAAAACATCAAACTTGCTTATTTTATAAATGTTTGCTGACTATAATCAAATCAAGTCGATTTTAAAAAGATATATACATATATATGTATACTTTCAATATTGTAGCGGTGGGAAAGATTAAGAAATTACTAACAAATAAATAAGAAAAACAACAATAACGTCAGCGAAATATGGAAATACTTTAAACTTGCATAGTTCCAGTTTTTTAGATTCAAATTTATGAATATTCGATTAACTAATCATTGACAATAAGCAAAAAAACGAGTTTAACATTTAATTGATAAAAAAAAGCTTTGGAAAGATATTGTAATAGTTATGATATTGTCTTTTAATAATGTTTAGTTTTCGAATGCTTAAAAAATAACTTCCTCAACTAAATTGAAAATATCTATATTTTGCAGACAAGCTGTTTATGAAGTTTATAACTCTGAGGTGAAACCACTCGATTTTATAAATGATCCTAGGACGGCAAAAAATGAGATTAACGCTTGGGTTGAGAAGAATACAAGGGGCAAAATCGATAACATCATTTCCGATGATTTACCCCAAAGCACACGATTGATATTGGCGAATGCTTTGTACTTTAAGGCGATGTGGGAGATTGATTTTATTGGTGGTGCCACCAGAATAGAGAATTTCTATCCCAATGGCGAGGGCAACCATCCAGCTGTACAAGTTGAAATGATGGCCGGCGCTGGTGCGTTTCCCTTCTATGAGGATCCACAGTTGAATTGTCGCATTTTAGGATTGCCCTATCATGGCAATCTCACAACCATGTATGTCATTCAACCCACGGGATCATCGGCCGAACAGTTAAAATATCTGCAACAACGGCTGACTGCCGATGCGCTTGAGGGGATGATTAGTCGTATGGTTAGACGATCGTCTATAGTGGCATTCCCCAAAATGCACATCACCGAATCCTTCATGCTACAGCCTATACTCTCACGCATGGGCTACAAAAGCATCTTTATGGGCAGCCAGAGTGATCTAGCGCTAATTGGCAATGAAGGATCCAGCAAACCGGCATATTCACCAACTAACTCTGGTTTGGGCAGTCTTAGGAATCTGAATGAACAACGTATGGCGGCAGTGCCATCATCTCAGGGCAACTCGGATCTGGTTGTATCCGAAATTGTGCACAAGGTGGACTTTGTGGTCAATGAACAGGGCACTGAAGCAGGTGCCGCATCGGCGGCTATACTACGAAAGTCTGGACCAGATGTGCTATTCCGTGCGGACACACCGTTTATAGTTCTAGTTCGGCACGATCTGACAAAGCTGCCATTGTTCTATGGCGTGATTAATGAGCCACCATCAGTGACGGCTACACATGGGAAATATGTGCCTTAGATTTCTACATAATAATAATCAACTAGTTTAGCATTTAATAATTTAGCCAGATGCGTCAAATTATAGAATTTCCTTTGTAATTTTTGTTGCGACGACCTTTTCTATTCTATATTTATGTGTTGAGCAAAATCATTTGTCTATTTATGACAAATTAATATTGTTAATATATATAACTGTGAATGAGTCAATCAACGAACTTAGTGTACATACTTTAAAATATCCTATTTATATAACAAATAAAAGACAGAATTTGTAAAAAAAATTGATGGAGAACATTTTTTAACATTACAAGATAATATCACATTTATTTTTAAAATAATGCGCCATGTTAGTTTTCGATTAATGCATCGATAGACATTGTCAGTAAATGGCAAACTTGGCTGCCGCTCAAAATTTCCCAGCCCTCGCTGACAGCTGTTTAAGACTGACAGAAACAAATATAACTTTAACCCCGTTTACAGTTTATTTATCAAAAATAAATCAAAAATGATGTCGCTACCCGATTCGGACTCTGAGGACGAACTGCCGCCAGGCTGGGAAGAGCGCGCCACTGACGATGGCGTCGTTTGCTATGTAAAGTAAGCATATGGAACTCTGCAAGCCCAAACAGAAAACGCTACAAATTCCCATTGTTTACCTTTTGCAGTCAACTAAGTAAAGTCTCGCAGTGGACGCATCCAAGAACTGGTCGCTCCAAAAAGATAATCGGCGAGTTGCCCCTCGGGTGGGAGAAGTACTATGACGAACAAAGCAAACGTAACATGTTCCACAACAAGGAAACGCAACAGCGCACAAACATTGATCCACGTCTTGCATTTGCTGTGGAGGAGCCCACGCTAAATGTGGCTCAAGTGCGTCAGAGATTTGATTCGTGCAGCACAGCATTGCAGGTGTTGCATGGCAAGGATCTGCATGGCCGAGTAGCACTGATTACAGGTTCAAACTGTGGCATTGGCTTCGAAACAGCACGCTCCTTGGCTCTGCATGGCTGTGAGATAATATTTGCCTGCCGTAATATAGCAACTGCTCAGGAGGCCATTGATCGCATTGCCGCGGAACGACCAGCAGCACGTGCTAGATGTCGTACCGCATCTCTGGACTTGGGCTCTCTGCGCGACGTTAAGCAATTTGTTGAGCAGATTAGGCAGAGTGTTTGGTAAGTGGTAAAAGCTAATTTAAATCTGGTTGTCATTATTAAACTTTCATTAATTTTTTAACAGCCATATTGATTATCTCGTGTTGAATGCGGGCGTATTTGCTTTACCCTATACAAAAACTGTTGATGGTCTCGAAACAACATTCCAAGTATCTCATTTATCACACTTTTATCTAACTCTACAATTGGAATCCCTTTTCGATCATTTGACACGTATTGTGGTGCTCTCCTCTGAATCACACCGGTAAGCAATACTTATCAATTATATATGTATATAAACAGCTTTGATCCAAGCACAACTTTTATGGACGCCACTGTAGCTTATAATCAAACTGCATTTGGCATACATATGTACATGTCTATTTATCAAGTTTATTGCACTTAACGATTGGACTTTGGTCCGCGACGCGTGTCTGTTTTATTTTGTTTTCTTTGCGTTGGCGTCGTTTGCATACTAAAAATAGTTCAAATGCGTGCAGTTTAAAATACTATGTGCATGCATTTTAGACCGGTTGGAAATTGCATATAAACAAATAGTCTAGTTGCGCATATTTAGGAAAGGATAAAACTTAGTCTACTTATTCAAGTTTTATTAATACGATAAGACCTTTTCATAATTGCATAAAATAATTAAAGGGCTATTATCAGTTTTGTTTGTTTTATTTCTAACCTTGATAACTCCTCAAATTGTGGCCGTGAAGCATCTGTGTTTGACATTCCAGTTAATCACGACTTCCAAGGTGAATCGCAATTGAACTCCGCATTGAAATTATGTACATATGTATGTATGTAAGTAACAGCATATATAAGCATGTACTTATGTACATATGAACATACATTTTTGTACACTTTGTGCTGCGTACTAACGACTACGATATGCTGAAAAATGTATTATGTATGTATGTATGTGTGAACGTCAAAGAGGTTGGCTTGTAAGGCATAGCTTGCAGTACTTTTAAGCGTGGGTTTTTAAAAACTACATAAAATGAAGTTTATCACTTTTTCGGTTTTAGAAATATTTTTGATCGGCACCGCGATTGTTAACATACATACATATGCATTTATAATAACTGTACAATTCACGTGCTGCCCATTCAGGCACAGTGGTTATACCCAGTTTTTGTTGCTTGCCATGTTAATGTTTTGATAAATCTGCATGGCACCCCACTGTTCCGCTGTACAGAAATCATCAAGACATGCGTGAAATAACGGAACAAAGCATAAAATGTAATTGAACTGATGATGCTCTGTTTGTTGTTGAAGGTGGTTTTTGTATTTATGTATGGCTGTACATATGTATTTTTCTCACTTTATATTGCTTTTGCGTTCGTTGTTTTAATCACGTATCACATTTCTGAAGCCTATGCGTTTTATCTTGGAAGCATGCACCAAAAGTCGCGTGCGCCAATGCGTAGCTACAAAAAGTCATGTATGCCAGCAATTAGAGGTAACATACATACTTCATACATTTACATACACAAACAATTGCTAAGCTGAGTGACTCCAAATCTATGTATGTATTGACGAATGACGCTGATTTGAAATTGGGGTCACAGCGATTAAGCGATAATTGTTTGACAGGGTTGCTTGCATTCAGTTTGTTTATTTAACTTGGCTTGGGAAATTAATTTAAATTAATTAAAATGTTTGCAAAGATATACAATGAACAATATTAATAGACAATTATTATAAAGTTAAAAGTTTTTGCATAAATAATTTGCATTTGCCAAATTGTCGCCACGCATTTATTATTTTGCCTGTTAGCTGTCACATAAACAGAAAGTTTTTATGAAAATATGCATAGAGAAATTGTTTACTTTTTGCATTTTTATATACATATGTTATTTTTGCAAGCTCACACATTTCTGCTGTGTATGCAAGAATAAAATAAAACGGCAACTATTAAAAACAAATTCAAAGTCCATAAAAACTGCGTATTTTGATTTGTAAGTTGAAACGATTCGGCTTTAAGAATCTGCGCATGCGCTACAACAACTAGTCAAGGAATAAAGAGTGTAATTCACTGTTTAAAAACATATGTATGTACATATGTGCATATTTGAACTTGATTCCTTGTTTGTTGTACAATGGCATTGTTCATTCGCCTTGTTCTAGGGCACCTTTGTTTACTGCTTTTGTTTTGTTGTCTGAGAAGGAGCCTTACCAACAGTCATGACCTGAACTATTCTCATGGTTTCCAATCTTGCATCTCATTAACGAGCACTGAACGCGCGACATCAACAACAACAAGAGCAACAAGAAAAAAAATAATGCCAATCAAGACTCGTTTGCGTTCGGCTGGTGTGGGTGCAAAGTCCAAAATGGGTTTGACTAGATGATGCTCCATTGTTACAGTGGTTAATGGCTGTAATTTTAGAAACATGTTTTAAATGTTTTATTTATTTATAGAAATTTGAAATTTCATGTAATTTAAGACGTTATTAAATACACACTGTTGTATCTTATTGTAAACAAAAACCAATAAGATATGTACGTTGATTTTAAGATATTAAAGCGACCACTGTAAATATTTAAATACTTGAAAAATAATTAAGCCGGCTATTTGTATATGCACATTTTACAGGAAAGAGAAAAACAAAACAGAAAAAAAAAATAAAAAACAAAAAGAACAACAAAGTACTGCGCCTTAAATTAAACTCGAATCTCTCGCTCAATTCGTAACCCTTCCACAACTTTGCCTCTGCTCACCCCACAGATTTGCCAGTTTGCCCGTGGAGAATCTTACGGTACAGCACTTATCACCGCCAGCTGAGAAATATTGGAGCATGATGGCCTATAATAATGCTAAGTTATGCAATGTATTGTTTGCCCAGGAGTTGGCACAAGTGAGTCATCCATCCAACCATCTATATTTAGTATCTGTGTCAAATTGTTGATCCAATTAACCAAAATTTTTTGTGTTTGTCATTTACAGCGCTGGAAACAACGCGGGATCTCTGTGTTTTCCGTGCATCCTGGAAATATGGTTTCAACGCAGCTGTCGCGTAATTATTGGTTTTATCGACTGCTGTTTGCCATTGTGCGTCCCTTTACCAAGTCGCTGGTGAGTGCTTTAGGATGAGTCAGTTTTTAAAAAGACTTTTACTAACATTACACAATCTTAAATCTTCTTCTGCAGCAACAAGCTGCTGCGACAACCATTTACTGTGCAACGGCAAATGAGTTGACAGGCTTATCTGGATTGTACTTTAATAACTGCTATTTTTGTGAGCCCAGCAAACTGTCCAAAAGCGAGGCACTGCAGCAACAATTATGGACGCTAAGTGAGCATTTAATCAGCGAGCTAATACCAAATAATTAATGCATTTATGTTTTTATCTTATTATTCCTATTTATACAATTTTATAATTATGCTTCGAGTATACAATTTTGTGTTGTTTTTTTTTTTTTTTTTTTGGTCTTAAATCTAGCATTTGAAAAAAGAAAACAATTACTAACTACGAACTAAAAGTCACAGTATGGGGTAATAGACTAAAAATCCGAAACGCGACCCTTACGCTCCCAGTCGCCATAACGTGTCGGCTCTGGTCCAGCGGGTCCACCAATTTCTCCCGTATACGGATTTGTTTGATTTGGCCAGGGTTTTAGTGGCTCCTTCTCTTGATAGGGATGACGTGAGAATTCATCCAGTTTACCGAGTGGTGTCTTCGCGCGCAACTTTTTTTGGAACGCCACCAACTTTTCAGATGTGCTTTTTGGCTGTTGAATCTCTACAACACTGTCATTGCCACTAACTGCGGCCCGCCAGGCGCTGCTTGTCGATAAACAGCTCACTATTTTTATGTAAAATAAAAACAGGAATTTGGTGATAATTAATTTTGAATAAGAATTCACTATATTCACATTACACACACACACACCTTGTTTGCCCATCTGTGGCAAGGCACGCAGAGTTTGTTTTGTCACCGACTGCATTTTTATTAAAGTTCAAAACTGTTCTTCAACCGGTGATAGTTGCTTTTGAATTCGTTGTTGTTGTTGATTGAAACTAGCGATGTTGTCACTTGCTCAGTTCTTGTACGTTTGAGGCAACTGAGCTGCTGCCCATCGTTTATATAGGTTTTTAGTTTTTGTGTGTTGCGATTGCGTTGAAAGCCGCACGTTCAGTTTCTGGTTTCTTTTGTTGGGGGCTGTTACGTATTGTAATTGTGTAGCGATGTTGATGGCTCGCGACTTATCGAAGCTATCGGTTTTTCGTGCGTCATAATTGACGAAATCTTCTTTGGTTTTATTACTTGCCCTCATATCGATACTGTGTTTGGCATCGATATTTGGCATGCATGCTTCTCGTAAGCAGTTATTGGTGTTGCATTTTTAATATTCATACGAGTTCTATTTTGTTTTTAAGCTTGTAATGTTACCCAAGACTCCAAAACCAGCAATTTGGAGATTTATCAAGAGTAGCGCCAAGACTCTATTTGTTCTAGAAGCTGTTTGTTTTGCAGCCAGCTACGGTCTCTACTACCGCATGAACACAGACCAAGGTGAGTGCCACAATATTGCATTTTATGTAAGCCCTTTACTCATTGCTCTCTGTCTCTCTCTCTTGCAGATTTTCGCCGGTACATTAACGAGAAATATCCATACGCTCTCGAATATTACTACAAAATCGGTGAGATTGTTGGCGACAATACAGTGCGAGAAACAGACGCAAATTACTGGAGTTCCACAGCGGAGCAATTCAGAAAAAAGGAATAAATAAATAGTTTTAAATGGCTAGCAATCCCTACGTTAAATCAGTGATGTTGCTGGTTGGCTCCGGCGCAGTTGGTTATGGGTTGATGCTACTCACAGAGCCCAATGCCGAGAAGATTGAACGTATTAAAGCTTCTGCAAGAGGCCCACGACAAAATAACGCTGACGATGAAAAGAAAGCGCTGTTCATGAAAAAACTACAGGAGGCAGCTACAAATACTCCAATCTATAGGCAAACACCAGGCGCTGCTGATAAGAAGGATAACTAAGCATATTTTTTTTTCATAAATATTTTTTTGCACTGTTTGTTATATAACATGATATTAATGTAAATAAAACAATATAAAATATGATGCATAATTCTTGTTACGACAAAAGTCTCGAATATAATTTATTGATCAATATGTTAAGGAATTGGAGCCATTCGTGGCTTTTATTTTTTGCGTTATTTCAGCTTTTGTTTTTGTGCAATTCTCTATATTCCGTTATTCGCAGCGCACAACAACAAAAGGAAATCGTGCCCTTTTATCATGAAACCGATATTCTCTTTAAGAATCGATACTACACCATTGACAACATCGATATATAAATAGGTTTAAACAACAACTTGCTATTAGTTAAAAGAAAATACAATCAATTAAGTCCAACATGTCCATTGATAATGTGCCATTGTTATCTGGAACGCATGGTCCGTCGGCCGTAAAGTTTGGCGCTAGCAAGGAATTCCATACACGCACGCAGCAGCAGGAGCTGGATAGCGCATTTCTTGGCAATGAGAGACGACCGTGGATGAAGGCAAAGCCGAAACCGACAAAGACGCTTAGGGAGCGTGAGACAATAAAGGCATTGCTGGGAACATCGATCCAAGATAATCTCCACAGCGACAATGTTAACAAGCTAATTCAGGAGAATATTGGCTTTCGAGACTTGGCCTCGCTGACGGGTGAAGACCTTGAGATGTTTGGATTTAGATCTCTCAAAGAGCGCAACGAATTGATAAAACTGTTCTCCCTAATGCCAAACCAGGACCCTAGCTATAATGACATTTGCATATCAAACGCCTCAAAAGCGTTCAACAATCAAATTATTGGCAACGCTACTAATCATATTCAGTGTTTACGCTCTGCACTGGCAGCCACCAATTATAAGCTGCAGGTAATGCCACCAGAGGACGTTATTGTGGGTGACAAACGCTATGCCAGTCGCTTTGCGCTAGAAGCTCTGAACAGTGTGCATTCTTTATCAGATGAAATAATCGACGATTTGCGCAAGCTGGAGAAGTTAGCCAACAAACAAGAAGATTTCCAAGCAAAGGCAAAGGAGGTAAAATCAAGAAACACATCACTTTATTGCTTTTAAATAATCTTTATCAAATTTATAGCGTAACTTGAAGTTAATATACTACACAACCCTGGCATTAGGAGCTGCTTGCGCCTGGTTTTGTTGGTGGTCAAAGCGCAATCACTGCCCAAATCTACAAAATGTTTCCCTAAAAATTTAAACCAGTTGCAAAGCAAAACTTTGAACCAATATGCATTTAAAAAATCGGAATTATCTGTAATCGATTCAACCATTCCATGGATTAAAATATTATGTTATCCAAAAGTTATATATTCTAAAAAAAATCTCGCACGCCATAAGAGCTGCCACATCTTTTGTAAAAATAACAATTTATGACTTATTAATGTATTTAAGTATGTTAAAGTAAAAACTCATTAAAATATATAGATATACATTTAAAGCCCTACAACTATTTTGATAATTCGCTACTTTGTTTTGACTTCCTCAGCAAGAAGTAGAAAATTTAGGCTAACATAGGAATCCACATAAGCTGGAAACTCCCAGGCTGTGGTATATCCAATTAGATCACTTCTTTGGGTGGAGTGTGCTATGTTTTCTGTAAGATAAATTAAATTTCAATGTCAGCCGGCACATGCATAATTTTAACTTACGCATAACATCCAGCTTGACCTGTGCCTCCTGCTCGTATCGCTTTAAGAGTTCCTCGGTGAAGGACACGAACTGTGTTAACTTCCAAGTGCGATATGTAACATTTGATGAGCTGCCAGCAAATTGACTTAATGCACGCAACTGACGCAAGATCTCTCGAGTGTTTTTGGATATGTCTACAAATATGTTTGTAATAATGGAAAGCTTATCGCATACTGGACGCATGTCATCTGGATAATTGCCAACTTCTTCGTCCGGTTTTTCCAAGCATCGTGTCTTTTTTGCCTCAATGGCATAGCAGAATGTTGTACCTCGCTGCTGAGCCAGCTGCCATTTGGCATAGTTACTCTGCAAATCATTTACCAGTGCTTCCAAACGTGCCTTGCAAGCGACCAAATTTGTATCATGTTTCAACGGCGATTGCACACGCTGGCTGTCAACTAAAAAACAAAATCAATATTACTTGTGAATATGAGTTAAACCATTTTACCATATGTATAACTTACAACGCACTGGTGTTAAAGACGTATTTAAAACATCCATTTCATTTATTAGGTCTCAATCGCATTCAACAATTTAAAGAATGTGGAATCAAAACAGAAACAAAAATCAAACAGCTGAGATCTACGATAGACAACATTTTTTTTTATCGCTCATCTCAAATCTTAAATTAACAAGACCAACAAAAGCGCAATATTTTAACTAAAAAACTTTCAGCTTTTATTTATAAAATATTTTATTTAGTAAATTATATTTTAAAACTACAAAGTTGACCAACATTTTACAATCAACACATCAACTGGCGCCATCTGTCTTCCATATTAGACATAAGCTGGAACTATCGATAGGCATCGATTAAAACAAGTTCACAAACACATCTACGTCTGAAGTATCAAAAAAGTGCCGGTCATTTTCTATCAGAAATTTCCACAAAGCATTCAGTCGAAATTTGTCGAACAAAGCTAAACAAGCAAATACATTAAATTTTTATCAAAATGGCTACCTGGACCCCATTGGAATCTAACCCAGAGGTGAGTGCTTATCATTGCGCAAAAGATTGTTGCAGTCGCAAAGCCAAATTTCTTAAATCCGATCTAAAATAAAAAGCTTGCAATTTTTTTTGCGACTTGAGAAAAAGACGCCATGATTGACAAGTCTCGTTCGTTTTGCTATTCGTATTCCCGTTCCAGGTGCTGACCAAATACATACACCAGCTGGGCGTGTCGCCAGCCTGGTCGGTGATTGACGTCATCGGTCTGGATGATGAGTTGCTCGCAATGCTACCCATGCCAGTTAAGGCACTTGTTCTTCTCTTCCCAATTAGCAAAAAGGTTGGCTGCCATTTTGTTTTTCCTAATCGCTTGTCATTAAATGTGTGTGCTTTTACAGTATGAAGAGTATTGCGAGGAGGAACGTAAACGCATTTCGGCTGGATCTGAGCCAGTAAAGCATCCAAAGGATCTGTTTTATATGCGTCAATTTACCCATAACGCTTGTGGCACTGTTGCCCTCATCCACAGTGTGGCCAACAACAAAGAGTAATCAGCAGTCGAATTTTTCATCAATAATTTTTTAACTCATTTGGCAATATTTTTACCCAACAGCATTGAAATCTCTGATGGCGTCCTAAAGAACTTCTTGGATATTGGCGCTTCTTTGTCGCCGGAAGAACGTGGCCATGCTTTGGAGAAGGATCAAGAATTTACTGAGGATCATCAGAAATTGGCCCAAGAGGGACAAACCGATGCTGCCGCATATGATAAAGTAATTCATCATTTTATTGCTTTGGTCAACAAGGATGATACTCTGTACGAGTTAGATGGCCGCAAATCGTATCCCGTCAGTCATGGCAAGACTTCGGCCGAGAATTTTGTGAAAGATGCCGCCAAGGTGTGCAAGGAGTTCATGGCTCGTGATCCGGATGAGTTGCGCTTCACCGTTTTGGCTCTAGCTGCCACCGAGGGCTAAACAACAAACTATTCATTTAAATCGATAATACATATATGATCTCTGATCTTTTACTCACACATACAAAACATACGCATTTGTAAGACCAAAACGCAGAAGAGCTGGCAAATTCGCTTTTGGTCATATTTATTCACAATATTGTATTACAAAAACTACGCATTAAATGCTTGAGAACTGAGTATGTATAACCAAACAGCAGGTGTTTATTATTGCTTTATATCCTGTAAGAAGTTAATAAGGTAAGAAAAAGGGTTTTTATTTAAAAGTGCAGAAACTTCGTAGGATGCAAAATGTTTAACTATAAACATATGTACAGAGTATTTGTAAGTCAATCACTATTGTATTTGACTTGTCTTAAAGTTTATCAACTGCGCATGCTTCACAATTATTCACGCTCCACGTAACTGATTTGACAGCTGCATTCTAACAAACCACGCAAAGTGGTTGCTTTTTATACATTTCCACTAACAATTGTTCATATTCTGGTTTTTTAAAGGATTTACTAGTGCAAAATAGATACCACCAGACCCTCCAGTGTGCCGCAACAGGATACATACTAGATTGATTGATAAATAATATTTTTATACATGTGGGCGTTATCGCTGCCCGGACATAAAAATGAAGCTGCTGCTCAAGGAGCTGACGCGTTTCACAACGCAACCACGCACCTTCTATTGCTACATGTTTCTCAGCATTTGGATATTTCTGCTTATAGCGGGTATGTGGAGCAGAACTTGAATAAAGACTTTAACCGTAACTAAAAGATAAGTTTTGCTTTTTAACCCAGGCATGTATCGCTATATGGGCAATGCTGAGCCCAATGGCAGTCCGGGCAGCGGTGGCGCCTACAATCTCAATACTGGCACAGCCAGATCGGATGCAAGTGAAGCCTCCTCGAGCGCTCAGCGTTTTGCACAGTATCGGGAACGTTGTGCACCGCTTGCGCAACTTACTCGAATGGATGATGGTGGCATACTGGAGGGCTGGAAATTGCAGGGAGTTTTGCTCGTCATCCGGCATGGAGATCGTGGTGCAATGTCGCATGTTCATGCCGGTGGCATTAATTGTGGTGTGCCAGCAGATGGTGATAGTTTGGTTAATAGGTAAACTACAAATTTTGTCTGTTTCTTATTTCTAAAACTTACCTTTTGCAGATATCGTAACTTTTTGCACAACTCTAGCAGCTCGGCTTCGGGCTCAAATCATATGTATTGGAGCAAGGTGGGTCCGTTTCATGGTTTTCCTTTGTTGCCCGCCACGGAGAGAGGCTGTCCATTGGGTCAACTCACATACAAGTAATTTAGGGCCAGAGCAGGCAAACAAACGAAACGTAGGAAAACAGACAGCGAAACGGGATTTGTACCGTTTACTGTTTGTTCTCGTGAGCGCAGAGGTTTCGTTTCAATGCCGGCACTCTTCTCTTTATTTTTGCCACGACTGTGTTTACGTACGCTCAATTTGTTCGGTTTTTTTACAGGGGAATTGCTCAACTGTTGCATGTGGGCGAGATAATGCACCAGATCTATGCTCATCCTCTTGGACTGCTTCTCAAACCCAATGCCTTGCGAGGAGCAATGGAAACAACACCACATACTTTGCTCAATTCGGATGAAGTTGTTGTGTTTACAACCCGCTATCGACGCACCTTTCAATCGGCGCTCGCGTTGCTCTTTGCTCTGTTGCCCGCAGAGAAATGGTTGGCATTGAATGTGCGGGAATCTCATAGTATGGCATTCTGTTTTGCCGACTGCAGCTGTGCCCAGTCTATGGTGTTGAGGAAGCGTTTGATGCAGCTGGCGGATCGTCAGTTGATGAAACGTCCCGATGTGTTGGCTGTGATGCAATGGATTGGTGGCACACTACTGCAACACACACCCACTGAGGGTGGAGTCACCAATCCTTTTGAGGTAGTGGATGCCATGCTAACGGTGCTGTGTCATGAGGCGACGCTACCTTGCCGACGTCGTAATGGCAGCCAGACGAGAGAGGCAAGCACCAGGAATCAGGATTTGATTGATGTCATCAATATCGATCAGGATGATACGGCGGCAAATGCGCCACAAGCTGCTGCTGCCGCCGCACAAGAGGCAGCAGATGCAGTTGCTCCACCCAATGATGAACAGCAGCCGGAAGGATGTGTGGAGGCAACACATGTGGATGCACTGATGTCCTTTGCCGATGAACTTTCTCTGAAAAGCTCTCGACATGTTTTCTACAAGCGTTCTGGATTATTGCGTGCTTATGGAATGATTCGTCATATAGTTGGTTATATGCTGAAGATGATCTCCGGAGATCGAACGAAATTCGTGCTCTATTCTGGGCATGATTGCACCATGCAATACCTAACTGCTGCCCTGGGCATACAAAATGCACAAGGACAAACCATTAGCTATGCCTCCCGACTTGCCTTTGAAGTGTATCGCAGTGAGGCGCATACGGATTATTATTTTCGTGTTGTTTATAATGGTAAGGATGTCACGCAGCAAATTGAGTTCTGTGAGGGTGGCAAGAGTTTGCGTGTAACTAGGGATAGTCGTGGCAATAAGGCCGACCTATGCCCAATTGAGAATATCATTCGTTTCCTGCACGAAGATTATTTTGCACCATTGAACGCAACCAATTTTAAAGAAGCCTGCTCCGCAGCTGTAGGGAATCCTGCCAAGGCTAATGAGTTCTAGTTCGTGTTCATTAAGGGATTTAAATCTCTTTCCACGCACTTTTTGAACTGTGATAAGTAAATAGTTAAGGCATAAACTATAAAACAACAAAAAGAAAACCTAACACAACAAATTCCAATCGAAACAATGTTAAAAATTTGTTCAGTTATGTTTGAGATCTAACAATTTTAAAGAATTTTAATAATTTTTCAAAAATTTTTATTATACAAAATCTTAAGTTTTTGGAACAGAGTATCTTATTTATCGCACACAATTTACATAAGCCACATATTATAATAAGAACAAAAACATATCATATACATATCAAATGTTAGCCGATTTTTAGCAAAATCATATGAATTTGCTATTTTCCTAGACTTTTTAAAACCGTAAATCGATACATATCAGCGATGGCTTTCAAACCACAGCAAATCGTTTACTTAACTTAAGATTTCGATTTTTGAGAAAACATTACATATCAGCGAAGACTATAATTGGTTTGAGTCTTTGATATCAGCAACATATCATGTGCAAAACTTACCTACAGTTTAAATATACATAAATAAATACAATATGTTTACAAATCTATGCCGCAGTTAAGTATTTCAATAAATGTTGTCCCAAATGAATAAAAAGTGTTTCGAATCGCGAAGTTCCATTAAATCAAGGTTTTAAATAAATATGAACACACTTGACAATCCTGCAAACCACCAAACTAAATTGCATGCTATAAAGAGAGTGCAGTAAATTTGATTTACGACTCCAGCGCCATCCAAGTAACTGCATTGGCATCCAATCGCCGACTGACTGACTGCAAGACTGTACAATGCAATTTGCAATTTGGTTGCTGAGTGCATTTTGACGTACATTTGTGTGTGTGTGTGTGGGGTGAGCCGCTCACACTTACACACACTTGAGCCACAAACGATGAGCATCAGCTTGAAAGAGTGATAAAGCAAACGAGAGCAGAGGCACAACAAAAAAAGAACAACGTACATAACGAAAAAAAAAGAGAATAAAACAAGGCAAATTGCGTTGCGCTGACGTCGACTTTGGCAGTGGAGAATGAAGCCGTTATTACTTATCTGTGTGTCTTTGGAAGGGGTTTGAGGAGTGAAGGAGGAGTGCTCGCGCGCGCAAGTAATGCGGCGCACTCAAATACACATACACACAAATACAGACAAGCAGTGAGACAAACAGACCGAAAAGTGTGGAGGTGGGGTTTGGGGGGAGTCAGCGAGCGCGCAATGAGTGTGTACAGAGACCGAGCGTCGATTGTACAGCGATTGTAATGTAAAATCGACGCTCTGCTTTGTGCTGAGAGCCTGTTGACATTCAGTACATTTTGTTACTTTTGTGCACGCAGCTGGCGACGGCGACGATGATATGGCGTACGCTAAAAGCAGGAGTTGTTTTTGTTTTGTATGGCGTTATGGCTCCCGAGCACAGCCGTAAAAAGGAGCAGTTTATTGCAGGCCCCCACATTGTGTAATGGGATATATAACAACAACAACAACAACGACAACATTCATACGTTCTCAGGTTCCATAGGGACGCGTCGCGTGGTTGCTGTAAAAACTGTAAAGCGCCGTTTTGCCCACATTGGGTACCCTCGACATCCACGTAATCTCGTTGTCGTAATGCTAATGCCAGCCCTGGGGCAGTCGTTGCGCGCATGGTGCATGGTTGTGTTACATTGGGAAAAGGAGCCCAGAACTTGTAGACGCGTTGCATTTGCAAAAACAAAAAGTCACAGTGCATTCAAAAGAGAGTGTTTGACTTGATGATACTCTGTAAGTGAGTATACAAGTGCATCAATGAGTGCATTAGGTTTGCACTCAGAAAAAGTCAAAAGGCTGCGTAAAATAAAAATATTGAAATAACTCCAATTAATAAGTTATTTGGTTTAAAAATCACTAGAAATCAATAATAATTTTACAGACAAATAAAATCTTGAACTAATATAAGATGGATAAGATAACACTCCTTTTACCACTTTGTAAACGACAACAGGGTATCAAAGCAAACGTCTGAAAAAACACTCACCTTTTTTTTTTGTCGTTTGCATGTGTATGCGTGTGAGAGAGAGTGGTGGGCGGGGCAGGTGTGCCTGCTTACCGGCCTGAGTAGCGCAACGACCGGTGCGAATGTGCAGTCAATGGCATTTTAATATAAGCATCTCTCGCTGGGGCCAGCCGACGTCATTGTGCTCAGTTTGCTGCACGCCGTTGTCAATGCCTTCGTCTCTTTCGCTGTGTGTGTGTTGGGGGCAGTTGGAGCGAGCAGCATGCAAGCGAAGTGCGAGTTGCTAGGCTCTGTGTGAGCCAAAACGAGAAATTGCATTGCGGCCCCAACTACTAAAAATGCAGGTCCCTCTCACACTCTTTTAAAATGCATTGCTGTGTGAATAGGAGTGTGTGTGTGAATAAGAGTGCAAGTGCGCACGCACAGTGGGAAGAGTTTATTTGTAATAAGTTACATAGCAGACCAGAGCTGTTTGTTAAAAATTAAAAAGACAGAGTATGTACCAACAAGCATGCATTTATTGTCTACAATTTTTTTTATGTTTTTTCTCAGCAAACAAACAATTTACAATTGCTTACACATTTTTACAAATTGTCGCTCTTTTGCCTCACTGTTTCACGAGCCAATGTTAAATTGCATTATGCCCGCGCACTCTTTTGGTGCTATGGTGCTCTCACTCGCTCACGAAAAAAACCTTAAAGAGCTGCAGTTCACCAACACAAGCGCAAAAGCGTCTCTCAATCGGCCCTGGCCAGAGCAGCAGCAGCAACAACAACACTAAAGGCAACAATGCGCTCATGTGCATTGAGAACGGGGAACCGATGGAGGTGCTCGCTATAAGAAATAAAAAGAAACAAATTGAGTTTTGTTGCTGCAAGTGTGTGTGTGTGGGTTGCTCTTTCTCTTTCGTGCTCGTCATGCTGTGTGCATTTTTGTTACAAATGTCGGGGAGCTGCTGTTCGTTCTGTGCTGCGCCTCTGTTACAAAATATTGGCGAAGAAAAATCATACAACGTTTTTTTTCAAACTTTTTTTTAACCATTTTTCATCGGTACGCAAGCGTTTGCTGGTATTTGTGCTCGTTTGTGTGTTTCTGCTTGCGTATTTGTGTGTAAGTGTAGGAGCACTTGCAAGCCACCAATCCGATTGGATATTGTGGACAGTTGTGGATGGGCTGGCAGGGGCACTCCTAGGCAAAAGTGGGCAAACACTATTTTGCTTTTTGGGGAAAGCGCGTGTGGACAGGATTTTTTCATTTTGTCTAACATGCAATAGACAAACAGAGAGAAAAACGAACCAGTTGCTGTTGCCTATCGTTGGTCTATGCTGTCTGCGCTCTCGGGCCATCTAATAGAAAATCCAAGAGTTTTCCAAGCAGTCAAACTAGGCTCCATAGTAGTAGATACCCCTTCCAACTGTTTCCCCGTCGCGCACACACACTCACACGCACACATCGGGGCAGATGCACTTTTCAAATGTCTAGCGTAGATGAGACGAAAGAGGGACGCGGCATTTATACAGTTTTCCACGCAAACAGCTCAATGGAGGAGCTGCATCGTCACACACACACACACACACACACACATACACATATGCAAGCATAGAGCTTGAGATAGTCTCAAGTGAGCATAGCAACAGAGGGAGAGGGAGCGGGCAAGAACGGCGATAGCTGCAGCAACGCGCACATAGAAGAAATTGCCAAGACGTCGCGACGTCGTCGTCGTAATTACACCTCAGAGTAGAGCAAAACACAGCGGAGCGGATCGTTGCACATGACGTGAGAGCACCGAAGCGTTAAAATGAAGAGAGGGAGGGTATTGGGCGGTGCCCATAAGTTGGTACATACACATACATATTTAGTAAGTACCTACGATTACACAAGTACTTGTACTTGCATATATTATTACTTAATCACTTTACACAGAGTGAGCCCAACAAAATTGTTATTGCTGCTGGCAATGCTCTGTGCCGACGATAACGGCGCGGTGAAGAGCGTGGCTTTACTAGCCTCAGACTTAACATAGGAGAGAGTGAGCAAGAGATAAAATGAAGAAAATAGTGAGAGAGACATTTTACTTTCCAACTATATTGAAATCTTTGACTTTTCCATCAATATTAGACTTAGAAATTTTTAAATTTGTAGACAGAAATTTTTTATACTAAAATTTTAAGTTAATTATTGGTTTTTATAGATAGCGAATATGTCATGGACAAGCCAATGAAAAGACTAGTTCAAATCAGGCCACACAATGTTATTTACAGTAAGGCACAGTTCTTTGAGATCTATGCAACCTCATTTTTATCAGCTATTACTGCCGATCTCTTTGTCTATCCGCTGGACGTGACAAAGACGCGTCTACAAATTCAAGGGGAGCATAGCAATCCCTATGCCAAAATAGGCAAGCATCGTGGATTCTTTAGAACATCATTAGGTGTTTTAAAGGAGGAAGGTTTCTCGAAGCTATACAGCGGATTTTCGGCACTAGTGGTACGGCATTTTTTCGTAGCGGGTCTGAAGATGGGTTCCTATGATTATCTACGCAAGATGTGGTATGTTAAAACGGCTGATGGAAAGGCAACGATAAGCTTTCATCATATGATGCTGGCTGGCATACTTTCTGGTGCTTTATCAACAGTAGCAAGCAACCCATTGGATTTAGTTAAACTTCAGATGCAAATGGAAAGCAGAAGGGTGTTTTTGGGCATGCCACCCCGAACCACGGGTGTTGTTCAGGCGATAAAAGATATTTATTCACATGGTGGAATTCGCAGCTTATATCGAGGCTTTGGACCAAATATTGTCCAAATCTCGCTTTTCTCAATGGGTAAAAGACGCTTAAAATAGTCAAAAAGTGTACATTAACAAATCCCAATCTAATAGGTGGCGTAAGTGTCTATGATGCTGGTAAACGAAAGATTCGACAGCTCTTTAATAGCGAAGATAATTTACTAGTTCAATTTTCTGCGTCCATGTTGGCGGGACTATCATGCTCGGTCTTAAGTTTACCGGCAGATGTGGTCAAGTCGCGAATTATGAATCAACCCATCGATGATGAGGGTCGACCAATGCGCTATAAGAACAGCATCGAGTGTTTGCAACTAATGATAAAAGAGGAGGGCGTTATGTCTCTTTATAAAGGATTTTTACCGTATTGGTTACGTTGTGGTCCATGGTTTTTGGTGTTCTGGATGTCTTTTGAAAGTATTCGTCGGTTGAATGGCTATGGAACATTCTAAATGTTGTATCAATAACTAAAAGTAATTAAAACAGTTTTTAAGTTTTATTTTCTTGACTTAAAAATATAAATTAAATTCTTGTTATTAATTTTATTCAGATAAACAATTTAAACTGGGTTAAACAATAATTCCATTAATTTTTTAGCCATGCATTTTCAGAACAATAAAATAACAGCTAAAAATGATATCAAAAACACTGTGAAACTAAACCTTAACCTTCAAATTTTCGCACATGTATTATCACACACACATATGCACAAACACCTAAAATAATCTCACCCTTTCTCGCACTCTTAAAATCAGAGGAGCATGTTTTATCAGTGCGCTGGCACAGAGTGCAATGCACTGAACCCCGAGTACATTGGCCCCAAAACGAGCGACTCACTCACAAACAAACAAACACTCACATACACACACACACAGCAGCTCGCTTATATAAACGGTCATACTTATTCGTTCACAAGCATACGGATAACAGATAACAGACACAGGCCGAATACAAAAAAAAACAAATCCACACACACAAACACATTAACAGCTAAAACAAAATCAAATTGCATGACCTTCTCATATTGCCATCCTGCTCTCACTCGAGTAGCGGCCATTGAGAGCTTGTTACGTCTTTGAGAGCTGTTAGCTAAATGCTGTGCGCCTATTGAATTAACATCGCATGACGCAAAGTTCGCGGAACGTACATTTTTGTCAGTCAGCAAGCAGCAGCAGCACCCGACGACGACACACAGTTGAAGGCGTCAGAGCAGCCAGCGTCGCATTTTACCGTTCGAATGTGGCGGCGTTTTTAACATATAGAGAATATCGTTAGAAACGAACACAGCAGCTACCAAGTTTTCATAGAAATAGCAAAAGACTTTGTTTGGACCCCAAATCCCAAAAATCAGGCTGCAGCTAAACATGGGAGCTTGGGCCACATTCAAGCTGAAGTTTGGAGCTATAGTTTGAACTTACAAGCACACACACACATAAGTACACACTTATGCAGGTATTAACATTGGAGTTTGGTAACGCTGTAAAATTAACATAACAAAAACAGCATTTTAGCCCATTATACCAGATATTACAAATTTGAAAATGTTTATGGCAAATATGGCGTTATTTCTTTTGTACTGTTTTATTTTATTTATTTTTAGTTTTATTTGTTTCCCGTTTCTTGAAGCCTGTTCGTTTATGTTTTAAACATACAAACGAAATAATGGCGTAATAAATACCACAATTTGTAATTGTGTGTGTGTGTGTGTGTGTGTGTATTGGTTATAAATAAAATAATATTATAAGCGGCGCTTGAGGCTAATTTTTTGGGGTTAAACGGTTTTGTTTGCTTTGCGTTTTTTATTTGTGATTCGGGCCCGCCTTCTAAAATTATAATTTATTATTATTATATTTCGTTTGCTTAATTACACCAGGAAAACAGAAGTTGCATAAACCGAACACACAACAACACAATAACAAGAGCCTAGACAACAGGGTGGCAGATTCATAGCCATGTACTCCAAATACCCCGCCGCCCCTGCCATCTCTGTTCCCATCAACACCAATGGCTGTTTGTCGTTCGTTGTCTCTGTGATTGAGCAAAAAATCGAAAAAGATGGCTACTAACAGCGCGGGCTAACAGAAAATGTAGCTAAACGGCCGACGTAGCCGTTGCGCGTGTTGGGGAAACATGTGCAATTGGGGAAACACAAACAAACGCACGCACACACACCCATATACATATATGTACATGAAATAGGGGGCCAGACGTACCCTCATTTCACTGATTATTTATTCATTGGGGCCAATTCGACTCTCCGCTTTAAAAGGGGCACAGACGCACACCAAAGACCTTCTCAAGGCTGGGGGGATATTAACATCGACGACGACGACGACGACGCTTCTCTGATTCGATCAAAAGCTGATGCTGCCGGCGCAACAACGTGGCGCACACTCGCCGACATGGGGAAGTCTTGACTACCATATCAGGCGCCGAGCATTATTCAACAGTTAACCATGAAACGCCACAAACACACAAATACACAATCAAGTGTTTGAAGTGCGAGAATACGTAATGAGAGACCCAAATGCTTTGCCCCTCTTAGTTACTACATCTGTGTGTGTTTGTGTGTGCTTGTGCGCTATGTGTTGTGTATCGTTGTTGTTGTTGCTGTTTCACTCGAGTCTGTTTCTGCGTTATGTCACGCCCTCCCTGTGGAAATGAAGGTATTATACACATATTAATACATATATGAGAAAGATATAGCTGCAAAAGATTAACTAAATCTTAATAAGTCAGCGGGTTTTAAATGGGTTAAAAGGGGAAGTTGAGTAACTCAAAAGACTTAAGGGCAGAAGTGGAAATAAGCTTATACTAATGGAATATTTAATGTTTAATATGTCTTCTTTAACTGTTTATTTTTAAAAATTCGATAATGCTTTTCTTGAGCTTTATAAAAATTAAGCGATTTTTATAAAAATTATTAAGAAAGTTAAAAACTTTGTAGATAAACTTGCAGATAACTATAGTTAATAATTATTTTTTATTATAATAGCAATATCACAGAATTAAAAATATATTTTTTTTATAGTCGATTCTTGATTCCCCGATATTTTTAGCTCTTGATCGATTTTCTTAATTTTAAAATCGCTAAACAAGAATCCCTTAAACAAGCTAAGGGCAAGATCTTCTGAAGGATCCTTAAACTCCTATCCTTAAATTAATATAATCCTTCACTCGCACGCCTCTGTATTGTGGTAACGTTTACTAACTAACACACCTGCTACGATTGCCGAATTCTTCCCCAACACGATATCGGTATCCCATCTACCCAATAGCTGTAGCCCCTGACTACCCCACCTCCCTCTTCATGGACGTGCAAATGGGGGCAGTGTCGCCGTATGATAAATGTTCTGCAAAGAATAATAAGGGGAGACACGATAGAATCGAATTAAACTGCTTCAAGCACAACTTCTATATATGAGGGGGGCCAAAGGACACTTTCATTTCGTGCCAAACGAGAGAGTAAACAATTTTTAGTGAAATTTTCGAATAGGCGAACAGCAAATTTGTAGGGCGTACGCTGCCGAGCCGATGAGGATGATGATGACGATAATGATGATGATGAGACTACACACAACACAGCACACAACAAACAGCTCCGTGTGCGCCGTATAGTATGCCCGCCCCATTTACTTTTGTTGTTTTTTGTTATTTGCTCGCGCTCGCTCGCGCCAACAACTGTTCTAAATGATGACGGGAGCAGCAGCAGGCATAAACAAGCACAGCAACTTAGATGATATATGTACAAAAGCAAAGAACACACAAAAAACAACACACACACACACGCACACAATCAGCACACATAAAGACAAAGGTGGGTTCTGAGTACGCGGCGAGAGAGGAGCACAGAACGTTTGGGGCTCAGGTCAGCGCCTGGTCTTGCTCACACACACACACATACGGCATTGACTTTGAAACACATTTGACAGCAGCAGCAGCAGACGCCAACAAAACAACAAAATCCAGCTCATGATCGCATTGCGAACAACAAAAACAATCGAAAGAGAAGAAGCGGGAAAATAAGACGAAGGGAGCTTAAGCTTGTTCTCAGAGCGAACAGTTGAGCGAGTTCACCATGAGCAAAATACTAATTAGCATATGAGGTAAACTGCTAGAAGGGCACTTAACTAAAACACCCTGTCTCGCTCTAACCTAGAGCGTAGGACAAGAACAGCAACGACAACATCTAATTCACCTCACCGCTAAATACACAAAAACAACAATACAAACACACAATGTTAAAGAGGTAATGAACTCTCTGATTCGCCATTCGTATGTGTGAGTTTATTTCATTGCCAAGGTAACCGCACGTACACAAACACAAAAGCATACACACACATTTGCACTCACACCCATTACGAATCGCACTCACATTCACAGTGGTTGGTTGGCGCCCAGCCGCCTGCTGTCAATTTCTGCGTCACTGTTACCGTTAAAACTTAAACTTAAAACAGTTCAAACATTTTTTACAACATGCAATCGAAAAGCAAAATCGACAACAGTACAAGAGCCGCCAGCACAACATACGGAACTCATTTATTTAATACGCTTGCCCCATTCGAATGGTTGTGTGGCAACACTTTAAACCAAATGAGCTCACGTGTGCGACTGACTGAGCTGTCTTTGAGTAAATTGGCCAGGTTTTCAGAGATACCAGAAGCACAACCTTCATAATAATGTTTATGAATTTTTGTTTTTATCCATTGGGTTCGACTAAACACTAGCGTCAAAAAACAGTTGGCACTTCGAACCATTTAAAAGGTGTAGTTATTGAGTGAATTAGTTGTGATTTGGGTAACTCAAAGCGAACCAGTTGGGGAGCAGTTAAACGAAATGCCAAACGAGTCTTTAAAGCATATTTTAATGCATGCTAGAAAAAAATGTTCAAAAACATAAATAAGTATTTATTTTTGATAATGTTTTGCAACTTAAACAACAAAATAACTGCTTATTTTTCAAATACTATAAAGCGGTCAGAAGAAGTTTTGTATGGGTGCCCCACTCAGTTAAAACGACCCACACTCGGATTCGAAGTGTGGTTGGCTGTCTAGCTGGTTGCAAGCAAGTACGCGAGTGCGAGTACGAATACGGTACGGGTACACGAGCGAGTGAGTGAGTGAATAGTGTGAATGCGTTATATTCGTAGCGGTTTTGTGAATATTTCAACAGGAACTCAGCAATGAGCAGCAACACGCATGCTGTGCCTTTTGATTCGTTAAGCAATTGTGAATGCCATATGAAGGCAACAGTTTGCGTGGTAGGTGCGAGTGAGTCGACTATATTGTTGCCAAGTTGTTTGTTCAGTTGTCGCTGTTGTCGCTGTTGTGCCGGTGTGTCGATGCGTGTTTGCCGTCATTGATGAGCGCCTGCTAACTGTTTTAGTTAAAGAGCAATCCATTTTGTTTTGCGAAAAGGAAAAGGAGTAGACGAAACTCGCACGTCGCGAAACAGTAACAATTTTGTTTTGTGTTTTGTTTTCAATGTCACGTTTGGGAACGTATAAAAACGAAACAGCAATTCCGATTGGAATATGTTTTTCTCTTGTTTAAAGATGTCGCAATTCTTAACAAAAATTGTTTTAAATTTAATTTTTGTTTGTCGTTTAATAAGTTGAGTTATTGGTAGTACTACTGTTGAGCGCTATTTTTCAACTTTGCTGGACTAGGAAAAGAATATTTTGTATAGTTTTCTAATGCGGTTTGAACCAATTTAAAATGTTAAATACAAATTTAATAAAAGTAATGAAAAAACCGAAACAAAATTGTACCAGAAAGTCAAATATGTGTTGCTTTTGTTGTCTTAAACGATGCTAATTGGAGTAAGTTGATGAATTTTATAAATTTAATTATTAAATCGTGTCAGTTATGTTGCATAGTCATTTAATAAGCTTTGTTATTTGAGTGCCTTCAATATTGCAACTATTAATGTTCGATGTCGGCATGTCTTAAGCTTTAAGCGCATCAAATTTTGGACTTTGGCAAAGTTTAAAAAGCTAAAACAACAAACAGTCGTTTTTGATTTGTGCATTAAAATGCGTATCCTAAAGCTTCAATTAATTCAAAACATTTAATTTATATTTTAAACATTGTATTAAAGGTTTATTAAGCTTGTCAAATCTTTCTGATTTTGCTTATTTGCTTTGTAAATAAGCTTGGCATTATGAGACCGGTATGATTGTTGTTATTGCGCCATATACACACACACACACATAAATGCGCATATAGGGCCCACATTTTGGCTTTTTGATAAAACTTGCAATCTGCCAAGCACAGAAAAGCATTAACAGTGCTTTTAACGCAACCCGAGATGTGTATGCATGAGTGTGTTTGTGTGTGTGTGTGTCTGTCTTTGTGTTTTGACTTTTGAGTAGATTAACGTGCTTTTTGTTTAATACTTTGCATGTTAATATTTGTTTGAAATAAAAATAAATACGTATAAAACGCATAAACTAAAAATGCCTTTATTCAAAAGAATTCAATTTTATTTTTTTACTTATGTTTGTATGCCTTATTAGGTGGATTGCTATAAATAAATTTAACTTTTTTATAATAGTTGCAAAAGCTAATTAAATATTTCGCTAAAAATCAGTTTGAAGTCTTAGAATACTTGAATCTCCTAAATCATTGATACAAAAACATTTACATATAAGTTGCGATCAAATTTTTTATATTTGATACTAACACAACATAAATAAACATTCATTCGGTTATGTTGGGCAAAAGCGTTTTTTTTTTTTAAATAAAAACTATAGCCCTAAGAACTTTAACTTTTTCACATATACACAGACACGCACACATACACATAAACAAAACAGCTTACAAATCAAGCTTAAGCTAAGAACTTAAATTATATAGCTAGAACTTTTTTTGAATTCTACCGCGCCAGAATATGAAACATATTGTGAGAAGAGGGAACGCTTTAAGAAGCGGAGGGGGGTAGGAGAGCGGCTGCAAGAGCACATCGAAAGATGAGAATCGGCCGGCACAAGTTTTGTTTGCTGTGATTGCAATAAAAGCACTCGGATGTGAACTTGGCAGATTTAACTTTTTTCAAGTTTCGAAAAACCAAAGTTGCACGGCGACTGCGCTGCCGGCAGCGCAACTTTGGCAAGTTAATGTTGTTTTTGTATGTTTGGAAGCTACAGATTTTGAAAGTTCTTGTACTGGGAGCTAAAAATCGACAAAGGCTTTAGCAGGGCGATATTTTGACAGTGTGTGTGTGTTTGTGTTTGTGTTTTAAAATATTGAAGCTTGTGGGTAGCTGCAGAGGTTGGCGGGGCAAGCGATCTGACATTCGAGCCAGCAGCCAGAGCTTAAACAGCTTTAGCTGATTTTAATATACATATGTATAACAACAATGCGAGACAAAATCGCCAGAAATTCCGTTAATTTTAAAATTTGTTGTGTAAGAAATTGCAAAAAAATTAGCGCGTCAAAATTGGCGGTTCGCATTCGCATTCGCAACTTAGTTTTCGGTCGTTGAATTCTGCTTGGACTTCGTCGTTGTGTCTACAAATTTTTTTTGCTTTCATTTCATTTTTTTCTAGTTTGCGCACACGACGACGAAAATTGCACAACTCATTCGGTGTAGAATTATTGTAATCCCCACCAGGCGCCCAAAATCGTTTACCAGCTGCTTAGTCATCCCCATCACAAACAAACACTTCGGAGTGCTTTTTAGCTTCACAGCGCTTTTGGGTGTGTGTGTGAGAGCGAGACAATAGCAGTGTTTAGCTTTCGATGGAGTGCATGATGCTCTCGCATTCGCACACACCCGTCGAAAGCATGTGAGTGCAGAAACAGTGTGTTGCTGCCAGCTTTTGCTGTGTTCCTGTTGAAAAATTCACAAAAAGCCAAAATAGCGCGAACCGAACGTAAATCGAAAATCGGGCGTTCACAACGTCCCTCGGTCGTTCACAATGCCGCTACAATTCGAATTGCAGCCATTAACGGTCAAAATGATTTTTGATTGCCACTTTGCAACTTGGCGCTTTTTTATTGAGAATCGCAGCAGGGTGGCAGCGTTAGCACATTGCATTTAGTTAAAACATATGCGCAGAATATCTATTATTAAATCGTTTTACTTAAGCAACATCAGCAATTCGCTGCAGAAGACTTTGTCAACTTGTGAAGTTTCACGTAAGTTGACTAACTTTTCATACTAAATTGTACCACAATTCACAAAGTCTGCATGTAAATGTTGCGATATTTATAATTTGTTTGAATTTGTTTTTCACTCGGTTATATCTTGCATTTATTGCACTTGCAGCAATTACATAACACATAACATAATAATGGCGTTACCTGAAGGATTGGCTGGCAAAATGAAGACTTTCCAGGCAAGCTCTTGAAACTTTTTTTAAATATTTCAACTCTTACTTACTGATATTCATAGGCTGTCAATGATCTGCCTGTCTTTCTGAAAGGTGGACCAGCTGATAAGGCTCTATTTGGCATTACTGCAGCTCTTTGTGGTGTGGGCTTAGTGAGCATTGTGCATATGGTCTACCAAATGGGTTTCGCCAAGAAGAAGGCATAAAAAATTGCTGGTATATTAAATAATAGTTGATATATTTTAATTCAAAGTGCAATACCAATAAAGAAAGAAACCAAAGCACCGCATTTTTTGAACTAAGCGGCACAAGTCACAATTGAACGACTCGCCCTGTTGCAATTTACAGTTTAGTGTTGACTAATGTCAACATGGCCACACTGGTGTTTCACAGCAGCTGATTTCTTAAGCACGTTTACGTGTGAATGGTCAGCCGCAACAAAGCAATATATCTGGTGTTGAAAACATTTACAAATAAACAATAAAACATAGAAATGGAGCCAAATGATGAAGTTGTAGAGCGCCAAAAACTTGTGCCAAATGATGTGGAGACCGAGGAGGAAGCAAAATCAGCTCAAACACCTGCCACGCCCGTCGCAGTGCCAAAGATCAATGTAAATTTCACACGCCCAACTTAAAAGAGAAAACCTCCACCCCCTCCTCCATTAAACGAATATTTCAATAACATTTGTTTATCGCTTAGATTAAGGGCATTTCGAGTGGCGAAACAACGCGTAGCCGGAACTCAGCTTCCTGTTCCATTGAGCGCACCATATCAGAGAAGGGCCAAGGACAACAACAACAACCATCGACAAAACCAACACTGCAATACGTAAATGAGCGCCGACCACGCCCACATGCACAAAATAACGCCCCCGCCGATGAACGTTTCGAGTTCAAAACACGACCACGCAAACTGCTTAAAGGTAAGGCGTTAAATACTGAATATATTGAAGATCTTTTGAATTTTTCAGTTGCTGTGAACGCTGCGAGGAGCTCTTTAATATTTATGGTGTTCTGATTAGTAGCGGCCCATATGACGCATTTGTTGCTCACATATTACTCACACAAACACACAGACACACACTTGCACTTTCGTACAAAAAGAAGAGCTGCTATAAATTAAATTATTAAAGCTATATGCCATTCGCCTGGAAGCCTTCTTTACCCTTCTGTTCCCCTAGGATTTTGTTCGTTGCCATTTTGAATTCATGACTTGACTCATGTCAGCTGCAATTTTATTATTGGAAAACATTTGTTTTAAATTTTACCATACATTTTTATTTATTTTCGACTGCTTTTGATTTATGTTTGTTTTTTATTTTATTTGAATATGATTTATTTTGTGATGCTGAAAAATGCAGATGACAATCAAGTGGATCCGATTCAAAACAGTGAGCACAGCTTTAATAGCATAACATTGGTAAGCAGCGAATGGTTACCACCCGATCCCAGCACAACCAACAACAACACCATCACCACTCCCACCAACAACACCACCAACAACAACAACAACGATAGCACAAAAACAAACAAGAACAACATAAGGCCGCCGCCGCTACAGTTGCCAATTGAAGAAGCAAGCGTTCACAGCGACAAATTTGACGATCGTCCAATTAAACATCATTCCTTTGTCTCCGAAGTGCCCGATGTGAAGCATATGGAACGCGCCCTGCTTGGTCTACTCGATGACTTTCATTCCGGCAAACTTAAGGCATTTGGTTTGTATTGCAAATGTAAAACAATTCAATTGCAATTAGTTAATACATGTCTTTTCGCTGCTAGGTTCTGGCTGCACCATGGACCAAATGACAAAGATACGTGAACAGCAGGAGAGTTTAGCTAAATTGCATTTTGAGCTGGCTGCCGCTGAGGAGGATTCGTTGGAGCATGGCAATGAGTTCAGTACGAGTCGTGCCCAAGAGAATATGTTGCAGTTGATGCAACGGCTCGAACAGTTGTCCATCTCCATTGAACAGTTGCAGACGAGTCACACGGGTCTCTGAGATTTGGCCAACATGCAAATGGCCACGTTAAGTGATCGTTTGCTGCTGCTCTGAGTGTTAGCCTAAACCTCTAAACCCTATGTGTACATACAACTAAGTTTTTACTTATAAATTTTAAGAGATTTTTGATAAGCTTCCAGTTCAATACAATTAAGCATTGCGAATTTAAGTTTTTTAGCTCTATATAAATGCATATATATAAACATATATATATATATAAATATTTTAAATGTAGCTTAATGTACTAGTTGAATAGCTTACTCTTTGAACAGTGCCAACAAATTGTGGCACAACAATAGCTAGAGATTTTTTATTTACCACTGACAAGCTTGAGATTTCTACATTATTGTGTTGTTAAAGTTATTTGCAATTTATAAGCTGATTAAAAAAAAAACAGTTATTACTTTTATATGTAAAATTGAATTCTAAGCAAAATGTTGTTTTAATTATTAAAACTGAAAAGTTTTTAAAGGAATGTCAATTACGAACAAACTAACATAATAACAACATTGTCAATTATTTCCAGATTAAAATCAAATTTTTTTTTAAACCAACTTTTTTATCCGATCCTTGAGATACTTTTCTATATAAATTTGTCAACGCTTAAACCAATCTAATTATGTTGGTAATTCGAACATCAACAAAATGCCCATAAACAATATGCTCATCCGGCTTGGCGGCCTTTCAAAAACAAAAAAACATAAATAAGAATAAAATAATTTTTTGTTTCTTTTTGTCGCGAAGCCAAACGCTGGCCAAAGAATTTACGTTTAGCATGCACAATTTGTTGTTATTGTTATATGTGATATGGGTATTGTTTTTGTTACTTTTATTGTTGTTGTTGCAAGCTTTGGACAAGTGCATTTGTACATAGGAAATTTGTTGTTGGTTGTTTGTTGCGTCGCTTAATATAATCATTTGTATTCAGTTTGTGTCCACTTCACTTGGACTTGTCATCATCAACATCCACATCATCATCATCATTAACGTCATTATGGTCATTGTTGTGTCTTTGTTGTTCTTGTTTCTTTAACTTGTTGTATTTTTGTGTCTGATTGGTAAAAGTAATTTGTGGCGAGTTCTTTCTTTTTATTTCTTCTCCTCTGTTCATGTTCTGTTTAAATCCGGGTTTCAAGTAACAAGAATTGCACACTGAAAGAAAATCGATGAAAAAATTTTCAAATTATTATTCGAAAATGTTGATTAATATTTACTATGATATCCAAATATTTCACAAAGTTTTTATGATCTTGGCTTTTGGTTATTAGAGCTGGGAATACATATTTTATGTTTCGAATAAAATATAAAAGATGGTTTGTATTTTAAAATTTTACTCTTGGCAATCAAACAATTTTATTATATATTTTATTCTCAAAGAACTTTTATGGATTCTTTTTCTTGCAGTGTACCACTTGTTGTTGTTGCTATTGCCTGTCTTTCCCTTTTGCGTGTTGCGGTCAGAAAAGTCTGCTCTTCGGTTTTGGTTTCGGCATTGGGTATTTTTTGGTCTGGTAGGGGAGGGAAGTTTCGGGGATTTGGAGTTAGCGGTTTTCGTGCATTCCAACCTTGTGTCGAACATCATTTGCGTCAAATGAAGAAATAAACGCTTTGGCCGGCGCATCCGCCATGCTGCATACAAAATGCAACCGCTGCTAACCTGTTGCTTGAGACGCTTAAATACACTGAAAGAGTTTCTAAAGAAATTTTTGGTTACAAAAAAAATACCTAAAGAACTAGAAGTGAGACATAGTCTTGATAACTTAACAAGTTAAAGTCTCATATCAAGCTAATATTATTTACTTTTTAAGGTTATCTAAAAATTTTCAAAGCACAAATTATACTTGAAACAAACTTCTATTTCGTTTATATTCAAACATAATTTTTCGCAAAGTGTAAAGATGGTTATTTATTAACGTTCGAATACACACCCACACCGGTGGCACTTCCATTTGTCCGGCGTTCCATCACGCGCCTGAATTTACTTGAAAAGGGTCGCCACGATCGGGAATGAGGGAATTTCCGAGGCGGCATTGCCAAGCCCTAGAAAATCAAATCCAACAACAAGTGCCTGGGTGCAACAACAACAACAGCAACACCGGCTCTTTGAATATAGCTTCAAACAGGGATCGGCTGCAGTTGGAGTTGGAGTAGAGGCAGGAGGTGGGTATGTGGCAGCACTGCAAGTGGTCGTTGCCAGTTCATCGAATCCGAGTGTTATGTAAAAATGAAAGAAGTCATTAATATGTGACCCGCATATCAAATTTCTTATGAAATGAAACGAATTGAACCTTTTTGGTCTCTTTGGTCACATGAGAATTTGATGAACTGCCAACAAGGCGACAATGTCGTTGATACCTGTCTTCAAACTGTCTACCCCTTCCCACCCTCCCTCACCTCAAAAAAAAAAACAACAACAACAACAACTGTTGAGCGGATCACTTGTTGCCCATCAACCAGCATGTTAAACATTGGCCATTTGGTCGTTTGGTCATTGGCCATTGAAGCCATTTGATATGCCATCGGCCACTTGATGTTTATGAACTCTCTCACCCTCTGCCTCTGAGAGGTCATTTAAAACGGCAAACGCTGCATTCTTTGTCTTACTAACAGTTGCCATCTCTTTTTCTCACCTTGTCTCGAGCATATACTCGTTTGGGGTATTTAATAAATCCCACAGGGATTTTAAAGCCTAAAGTTTAAACGGGATATTTCTCTTTACTCCACAGGGTATTACACACAGCTGCTAGCTCTTTCTCTCCTTGACTTGATCTCATACTCGTGTGGGGTATTTTTAAATGGGATATTTCATTACTCTCCACAGAGTATCCAGCCAGTCACACACTGTCAAACATAACAGACAGTGCCAGCCACCCCCTCTTCGCCTGCCCAGACACAAAGAGCGCCCAGAAGCGAGTCTGGCAGCGGAAATTATGTTGCTGATGACAGAGCAAAAGCGGAAGTGTACGCAGATCTCTCGCTGGGACCAGGACGGCCATACAATAGAGTTGGGGGTGTACATGCCACCCATCCATTCGCTTTCCCGTCTGTCTCTTTTTCCCCCTCGGCCGTTACAGGAAGTGCGACAAAATTCAAAACGTACTCTGCAGTCGAGCATCCTGCTGCTGCTGCTGCTGCGGCTGCTACTCACGTCGGAAGCACAGAAAAGCAAAAGGGGTGGGCCGTGAGGTGGCTGCTGCTCTTCGTACTGTTGACTGACTGACAGTCGGGTTGGCGACTGGGCTGGCATAAATGTGAGCACACGGCAAAAGTTGTGACTGCCTCTCCTGCGCCCAAAAGAGGAAGTGTGTCGGGCATTTGGCTGGCTGGTTAAGTTTTTATTAGTGATGAGCGTTTTTCGAGTTATTTTGCCTACGATTGTTAAACACAAATAACTTAGGCAACTTACTTTGGAGGTTTGGAGATTTTCAGTATTTTCAACAACAACAACAACTTTTCTCTTTGCTTTGCACTGCGCTCTTTGTGTCCGCAAAACGGTTTTCTACACCCACGCCAAAATATTAATTGCCTGGTAATAGACATTTCACTTGTCAATGTAATTGATCACTCTCTCGCTCTCTCTTTTTAGTTGCTCTCTCAGCAGTTCGATTGGCCTGCATTTTAGCACGCTCAGCAGCAACAACAACAGAGGCAAAGCTTTGAGGTTCTTTGTTTTGATTTGCTTCCTGAAAAAAAACAGCTCTGATGTTTACTGACTTCATTGCTTTGAAGTTTTTAAGCTCCTTTACTTGAAGCTGGCAAACAATAAGCAAGAAGACTTATAGATTAAATTTTTAATAAACTTTTGCACTGTTTACGCCATTTTTAAATCTCACCAGCTCTTAGCACGCTCTCATCTCCAAAGTGCTGAGTCACGTTTTGCCTTACCGAGAGAAAAAGCGCATAAAAAAGTGGTAAGGGTGAGTGGAGGGGTGAGAGTGGGCGCGCATACACAAAAGCGTTGTTGGCGAGGCAAGGGCGACGTACTTTATTTCCTGTAAATGTCCTCGAAAATATGAACATTATATCCCGGAAACGGAAGCAGCAGCAGCATTTGCAAGGAAGCTGAACTGAACTCAACTGACGGACTGGCAGGCAGGACGCTAGCCTGCCATTTGCCAAAGGGGAGGCGTCCTGATTAAAGTGGGTAAACAACTGACAGAAATGTACAAAACACGACGACAACAGAAGACGAAAAGGCAGAGGGCAGGGAGTCTATGATTGGTGACGTCTTTACATCCTGCAGGAAGCTTTATGTAGGCGAAGGTGGATTCAGTTTCAGTCTCGAGCCTTGGCTCTTTAGCTGCCGGCACATTTTGCTCCAGCTCCAAGGCAGCCTGGCAGATTGACAGACGGGCAGACAGACGGGGTTTCGGATATGAAGAAGAAAAATCTTTTGCATCTACGAGGAAATGACGGAAGCAGCTACAGCAGCTCTCCGGCTGCTTTGGCAGGAAATCATCGTCGTGGACGTAAATTAAATTCCATGCAAAGTTAATTTTCAACTGAATCATCCGAGTGCGTCCCATCCCCCATCCCCTCATCCTTGCCGTAGACTATTTCCGCATCTCGCGAAGGATAAACATTTTTGTTTCTAACGATGTATGCGCGAAAGTTTTCCAATATCCTCGGCACATGGTTGGGCAATGCTCGTTGATAACGTTGGGTTCTAATTTTTCGTATTGGGTCTCAAACATAAAGTTGAAACTTTAAATAAGTATTAATACAATTTAAATGTAAATGATGTTTGTGTATAGTTAACCAAAATAGAGAATGTGATTTATGAAGTGTAAAATACGGAAGAACACGTGAGCTTAACTAAAATTTGTTAAAAATATATTTAATGAAATTCCATACTTAAAACTAACTTACGACACTTTGTTTTTTTTTTTAATCACAGCAAATATTGTAACTTGCCCAAACATAGCTTGCCAAATTAATCAACAGTCTGAACTTCCAGTTTAATTTTTCTCACACAGATTTTAAAGCTTACGTTCTCCACTCCTTAACGCTCTCGACTCTCTGTCTCTCTCCCTCTAACTCCGCCTCGCTCATGCTCATTTTCTATATGCCGAAAAAACGAAAAGAAAAAAACTCCATTTAATATTAATGAGGAAGCATTGCAAGCTCTCGTCTGAGACAGCAGCATATGCACTCAAACGGATCAGTTACACACTCTCTTACGTTTCATTTTGTTATCGCCCACCCACACACATGCACACGCACACACAATCATATTTACAGCGTATTCACATGCTGCACTTTTGGTTATTAACTTTCAAGCAAGTTGGTTATAACAGTTATAAATTGAATGAGGCATATTGCCAACATATCGCGCCGATTATATAACTTCCTCAAGCAGCAAATACACACACACACACAGCTACAACAACAAACCTCTCCAGACGGCAGCCTCGACTTAAGACCCAGTCACAGTCTCAGTTTTAGTCCCCAGACCCAGACGTTAAGTTAAGTAAAAAAAATAATAATAAAAAAAAAGTGTTACAAACACGCTACCGACTAATGACGAACCGGCAAACCAGACGAAGCTTTAAGACACCCGAAACCGAGACACGAGATGCAGACGAAGAGACGCGAGAGAGGCGAAAATCCAAACGACATCAACACCACCAACAACACCACCAATACTAACCAGCGACACCCACTGACTTACATTCATAATCTATTTGAAAAAAAACAAAAACAAAACATGCAGAAACAATGCCTGTGTCGCTCACAGCATCCGGATTTAGAGTGCCAAAAAAAGTAAGTGAGATCGTTCGAATGGCGAGTGATCGTTAAGTTAATACCCTGTATGTATATTAATTAAAAGTACGTTGCAAGCAACAATGAACAATGAACTCTTTACTAGTTTTAGCTCTAGACGAAAAGCTTGAATTTTCTTCACCTTTGATTCACGTAAATCCTTAGCTGTGACACGAACCATTTTCCCACCTTAATGTTATCCATTTGCCCACAAGCATTAACGCTTACAGGGTATTCAAATGTAAACAAAGCAAGAAAAGAAAAGAAGAGCAGAAGAATTCAGGTTTACACTACAATGCGGTAATGTACAACAACTGAGCAAGCATCAACAGCATTGCATTGGCAAAAGTTGGCAAGTTCGTAAGTTGGTTAGCTGGCAGGTTGGTAGGTTGGTTGGCCAACCTGTCTCTGCAGACTCTTTAAAGTCGGACCTCAAAAGAAAGAAAGACGAAAAATAAACGTTGAGACAGTGGGTCGAACGGTGGCAGCGTCGCGCATGCGCCATAAATGGGTGGGTAGCAGCACAGGCAACAAGAAGAAGATGAAAAAACACAGATAGAAATGGTGAAAGGAGGAAGAGGTGGAGATGGCTGTGATGCGATGCTGGAGATGGAGCTACTGTGCCAGTGTTCCACATTTCGCATACGGAAATCTGCGGCATGCCAGGTCTTAGGCCGAATCTGAGACAGAGGCTATGATCATGGGTGTAGCCAGGAACTAAGTTGGTGAAGAAAAGGGGTTTCTAAAATACTTTCTAATAAAACTTAGGAGCTATTAATAGTTGGTTGTAGGTCCAAAAGTAGAAACTTAGCATTAAAGTTTTTTTGTTTATTTTTGGAACTCTCCTTTTTACTACGCCCCTGTTTCGGACCGCTTACTGAGCTTTAACCATGACGATGACAGGTGGGGGTCCGGTTCGATTTCTCACCAATCGAGTGACCTCCTCTCTCTTTCTGTCTCTCTCGCTCTGTGGACTTCGCCTCGCTTTAGTCTGTTTCCTGCTTTTGCTTCGCATCTTTTGCGGTTCTTGCACAACTTTCACCTTTCACGTAATCTTTGGCCACAGCTTCAAGCAACAAGCTACAACTTTGAGAGCTCCAAGCTGCGCCCAGGCACAAAATCTCGAAAGCCTGAGAGATTCGTTTATTGTTTTGCCATTGACAAGTCGGAACGGCGGTGTGGGGGGAGCTAGGTGAGGATGTTGCTCTTCACTCTGTTTATGGTCTAGCATCTAGCGGTACATTGGCCGTTTCCAAGCCGTTTCGAACGGTTGTGATTGAAGTTGATTCTGTGATTGGCGCAAATTACATACCCATATCCCATATCCACTTAAATTCGAAGGCAGCCGAGAACAGCTTGAACTCGCATTGCGGATAGAAACACACACACACATTTTAGTGGACGACGCATCAATGTTAGCCTTAATAATCTGTAGGATGGGGAATTAATGATTATACATTGTAGGAAATATGCTCAATACAATGTTGGAAGAGATAAAGAGAAAATGTGTTTGATTATTTGGATACCATTTTTTACCAACGAATTTTCCAAAAAAAATTCCATCTTAAAGCCAACTCTTTTTACCAAACTTCAGCTTTTTATTCCTTCATCTATTTTATTATCCAAGCAAAAAAGGTGGAAAACATTTTCATACCAATTCCTTATGCAACAATCATTTAATTTCATTATTTCTTATAATCAATTCCAAAACTATATTTTTATATTATTCCATAAACAGTTAAAAACATCAACTAACATCCTAATAAAATCTTACAAATGATTTTCCATCATAAAAAAAAAATGTGTGAATTTTGAATGGCACTTCAAACAGAAAATTTCAAGTTTGCCAGGTGTTGTGTGAGTTTTCTCAATTTCCAAAAAGTTGACTCATAAAAAATCAAATTTTTATGTGGCATCTTCATAGCATTTCCTTTTGTCAAAATCTGAAGTCGTTCAGCAATATAGGATAACTTCCTTTCTGACCTTTTCGGTTCCTTTTTGAGTTCCCAGGCATTTTTATTAGAACCTGCCGGCTTGACTTCGATTCTATTTCATTTTAGTTTCTTTTTTCAGCCTGTTGTCGATGCTGTAATTAATTACACAGCATTTTCCATTTTCAAGTGTTTGCGCTCACTTGTCCTGCTCTCTCTCTCTCTCTATCACTGTCTCTCTCTCTCTCTCGCTTGCCTTCTCTATCTTTTACTCATTTGCACGCTTCGAAACGCTTCTTCAATCTCTGTAATGTTCTGCTCTTAAACGTTTTCCAAGAAAATGCAGCCAATGGGCATGGACCGAAACAAAGATCAAGATCGACACAGATCGAGGCAAAGATCTTTTAGTTAGAGCCTTCTGCTGAGCGGATGTGGCGCACATTTTCCAAAGCCTCTTCGGCCTGATGGCCTTTCTGCCTGAGCCCTGAGTGCATCTATTGAATGCTCTAGCGTTGTCAGTGATGCCTATCAAGCTTTTATTCCCGCTGACTGTAGTATATGTCTGTGGAAAGATTTTAAATGAGCTCTTCAGAACATAATATTAATAATAGTTAATGAATTTTTACAGAAATTTTTTCTGATTTGATTTTTGCGAATTTGTTGAATTTCCTGTTGATTTTTTGTAAATAAAAGCTGAATTATTAGTGGCATTTATATAAAGTTTTTAGGATAAATATTTCATTCTATCTAGAAGATATAATGTTATTCCGATATAATTGAATAAACTCCCAAATCTAGCTACTTGTTAACTCAATATTCCCTCGTAGTTTTAGCTTTTCCTGTCCATCTCTATGGAAAGTGCGTGTTTATTTCTAGCTTTAACTCCGCCTTAGCCTCAAGGCGGCAACGACTTTAACTACACATACTTAGCTCACAAGATAATCTGAGAATGTGTTCTTACTGTATGCGAGAGTGTGTGTGCATGTGTGTAACAGTGATATTTAATTGATAAAATTTCACATTCCACAAACACTTTTGCAGCACTTCTGTCAGTAAGTAGAAGAAGCTGATGATGATGATGATGAAGCCAAAGCAGCGACTTTTGTGGGGACGCAAACTTTGTTAATCCTGAATGATTTTGAGGATTCTTGAATCGATCGATCTGCCATATCGATATACTCAATGTACTCGGTTGCACAATGCACCACGTTGCATGAAATCTGAAACCTTTACCAATATGTGTTCATCTGCGGTAAAAAAACCTGCTCGGTTCCCTCTTCGGTATATAAAACACTTGTGGAGGGAAACGTTGGTTTTCAACCCCTAAGTGCAGAGAGGTATTTAATATCCTGTTCAAATTTGAAAGGGGTATTATGACAATGTGCAAATTTATGCCAAGGAACTAAAGATTCTTGTACAATAAATGAGAACCAAGAGAACTTACCATATTATCTAAAACCTTTAGTTCAAAAGTAGAAAGAAAGTAAATATTTAAAGCCAAATGGACTATAGGGTATATCATAGTCGATCTCTCATAGGTAGACCCTTAATAACTTGCTATTGGTTTGGTTACTTTATGTTCTGCTTGAATGCTTTTTTTGTGTCTCGCATCGTCTCGTTTCGTTTCGTTTAATTTTTGGGCGCTAAATTAGAACACGAAACTCACAATTCACATTCCATAGGGCTGCCATAATCCTGACCAGAGAAAGAGCAGGGCGATCGATTTGTAGGCGATCAGGTCTTTGATTTTTTCGGATCGGTGTATTTCACCGTTTTTGTTGTTGTTGTTGTTGTTGCTTCCATTTGCTCTTTTGTTCTCTCAATGCTTGAGTGCTTGTCGCAGTCGTTGTTGTTGTTGGTGTTGATCCTGGTTCCTGGCAAAACGGTTTCCCACGGTTTCTTCTTTCCTTCGTCGGCTCGTTTCGTTGCACATTGTACACAATCCAATATCCTGCACACCCAGCTGATCCTCGGGGGCAAACTGTCTCAAAGAAGGTCTTATGAAATATCAATACACAATTAGTTATTGTTGCCAGAAAGATGGGAATGTGTAACAATTAGGCTAACCAGGATCTGCACTTAATATCCTTTCCCATTTAATGGCTTTTTATGCGTAACGAAACGAGAGCTCTTTTTGGTTGTAGGTGGCAACGGGGGCGGCTGGCATCGTGTTCTGCTCAAAATGCATATCAGCTTCTGAGAAGGCGTTTTTAAAGGATGCCGCCTAACTAATTCCGAAACACCCTGTATTGTAATGAGTTGAGATAATTATATAATGGATTTAGTTCAATATTAATTAGGAAACTTATGGCAACAATATCAGTTTTCTAAGTTCATCTTCAACCCAGCCATATTCACTCTTATACTTTAACTCTTATGCGTAATAAGCTCAGCTCAGCACCAATTACTCATTAAGTGATATTCACTAATTGACATGCTAAAATATTGATCGCATTTTCAATTGCATTCCAATCGAGTGCCGCCGCCACTCCAGACAAAATGGAAACATAACTATAAATATTCAGTAAATAGAGTGCTCCACCCTTTGGCCGCATTTTAGTGCTAATAATTTTGTGTGTGGTGCGATTGGCAAATGACCAAAAAGTGAAGCGTCTGGAAGACTTCCGCATCGGGATGCGTTCGTCGCCGGGGCCGAGTGTTATCTATAAATAGATGCCGACGTATGCGCGTCTTCTACTCACATCCTCTCTCGCCAACACCCGCTCTCTCTTGAATGTATTAATATATAGGACAGGGGATTCAAAGGGCGTTCATGAAAAAAATTTAAATACAAACGGTTTGTGTCTGAGCTGCTTACTACATATATATGTATGTAGTCGAAATGAGCGAATTCTGGACATTGTATGAGATATGTTGTCTATTTTAATGTATTATCTGCACTTGGGCATCGAACTTGCGACGGGCCGTGCCACAGACTACAAAAAAAAAATTCTCGCCCAGATTGACGGCGGCAGGTTGCAATCAAACAAACAAACACACATACGTGTATTATATATATATATGCAACACATTCAAAAGCAAATGCATAGCAAAATTTAAGAAAATTAAGTTGATTTTGCGTCATCTGCCACCTACGACCCAATACACACACCCACAATGACTTCCATCATCCCTTTTCTACCCCAACCCCTTTTATACTCACTGACTGAGCAAGAAAAATGTTCGTGATCGCAAAAAATAATGTTGATTGGCTCAATTGGACGACTATTTGAACTCTGAACTGCCGCACCACAATCCTACTTTCTCACTGCCACCCTCTCTCATTCACCCACTCTCTTGCTCATTCTCTGCGCTTAAGTGTCTCGCACTTTGCTTGTTCCAATACTAATTTGGGCCAATGAACAAGCAGAGGGAGAAAAGCGGGGAAGTGGAAATGACGGCATCTCGATCGCTGCCGTTTATGGTCATTTGACTTCAAATGTCAACGTTGTTTAGGGAAACTGGTTAACGAACTCACACAAACGCAAAAAAAAAAGAAAAGAAGTAAAATACGAATTACAAATAAAAACTCAAACGGATGCAGTTCAACGCAGTTGAGCGCATCTTTTGCCATCTTTTATGGCAACCTGTCGCCCCCTCAACGCTCTTTCACAGCAGGTCACGCTCTCTCTCACTCTCTCGCTCTTGTTTGCCAAGACTGCTACTAATTTATGTAGGAACAGAAACAAAGAGTTTCAAAAGACTCACAAAGCGGAAATGTCGCGCTGCACCTTCCAATCACAAACGGTAATTAAAGATTGGTCGACTGGTTTCTAGGGTTTGTGTAAAATTAAATCAAATAATAAAACAGTCAGCCCACCTTCTGTTAGCTTTATCGATAAACGATTGAATCAACTTTTATCGCGTCGCTGATTAACAAGTCAATCTGGGCCTACGCCAAAACACCCACACAATATAACAGATATGTTTGAAAATTTTTACTTCATTAAATTATAGATTTTATTGTTAAGATAACAAAATAATTTCATGCTTATTAATTCTTTTGTATTGATCACCAGCAAATTTGTTCGTTGAAAAATGTGTGAAAATATTTATTTTTCAAATATCTTATTCCCAATGCCGCACATAAAATGTATAAAAATATAAGTATGTATGTATGTGTAGCAATGCATAATAAAAGGAAATAAACAACTTGCAAGTATTCGGAAATAATATTCTATACAAGAATAACTGACCATAAAATAATAAATTCAAATTTCTTTATTTCTCTTTGGCAGCGGCACACTGATTTACTCTTATATTCGCTCTCGTTCTCTCGCTCTTTTCTCTCAAATGCGCATGCTCTTCGGTGCGGTCTCTGTAATCGTCGTTTGCTTTGTTTATTTCTTACTCGCATGTTTTGAGTCAAAACGTAAGAAACTTTCGTGGTGAGCGGACGTGTTGCTGCGGCATAAAAAAAATTTGTTGTACAATAATTATAAATACCGAATTGTAATTGTGCAAAAATATTCTAAACTAATTGAATTTAATTCAAAGCGCGCGTGCCACAAACAGCTAAATTAAAAAGTACATCAACAACAACAATCATAATTTTTAAGTTGAATTTATCGCTTGACAAATCAAAATAAGAAAAGCAAAAAAAACAACGAGGCAGAATACAAAGTTTAAGAAAAGCCGCCGCTGCCGACAAGAACACACAAACAAAGCATAGAATAGCTAAATAACTGTGTATGCAAAGTTTTCTTGTTGTGGTTGTTCTCCAAAATATACATGCATATATACATGCAAAATAAAGAAATAAACAAAAATTAGGCGAACGGAACGCAACAAAAACAACAAAGTCCCAAGTAGTGTGCAAGCAAAAGTGAAAAGGAAGCTGAATTGTTGTTGCGCCGCGCTCTCGGTGTAAGTGTGTGTGTGCGTGTGTTTGTGATTTTTACTTGCACAAACGTATGCAAAACGTGGGTACAAAAGGGCCAAAGCAAAGAACAACAACAGCACGGAGCAGCACAAGTGCATTGCCTGTGTTTGTGTGTGTGTGTGTGTGTGTGTGTATGTGCTTAAGGCAGGAAGAGACGGAAGTACTTTGAGCTCTTTGTGGCTGCTGCCCTGCTCTTTGCCCTCAACAAACGTTCATACGTCTCCAGATTGCGCTCGATTTGTTTTCGTGTGTGTGTTTGTCTTGTATTTTCTGTGCGCCCAATTCTCTTTTGGCGCTGACATTCGCTTCGCAATGGCAAATAAGAAAAATCACACAACATTTTTGAAAACCAAAACGCAACGTTCAGCACAGGATTAAGGCAACGCAGCTACGATTTTTAACTGCACTCTTCCCGCCCGCTTTCTTCCAATGGCCACTTGAAGCGTCGCAGTAGCAGCGAACGACGGCGTCGCACATTACGAAAAAAAACAAAACACAGAACCAGGAAACAAGCAGCAGCAAAGTGCATGCATTACGTCGCCTGACGTTCGTCTTACGTTACGTAGTAGTAGTGCTGCAGTTGTCGCAATGCGAACACCGACTGCATAAGTAACACAATAATAGCAGCAAGACCGTATTCTGGATCTGGTCAATATATCCGCTTCCGCGTTGTGCTGCCGCTAAAAGCTTAAAACTTTAAGAACGGCAAACAAACAACGAGTATTACAACAACAATATAAAAAAACATCGTCGAGACAACTACGTCACGGCACAGTGGAGCAGAAGCAAACAGGTAAGCAGTGAATTTTTTAACTCTTAAAAAATGAAGGATATTTGAAAATTCTTAGAAAATATTATGATTTATAATTTCATGCCATATGTTGGCATAATTTGTTTATCGAACTATTATAAATACATAAACACGTTCCACTTGTAAGAGTCTGACCTTCTCGCTGTACCATATGTCTCATATCGTATCACACAGTATATATGAAACATTAAGATGTGTTTCCACCATACGCCAAGTTGATAAATGTTAACGCTAATCTTATTTTGAATCGTATACTTACTTTATTTGTGTTTCTGTCATGTTCTGACATTTTGTACACGCCCGAAATTTACAACATTTTCATAGCATTTATATATGTTCATATGTATTTTTTGTTGAGGTCAACAAATTATAATTCCATCCGACCAAGATAAACGGCAAGTGTTGTTGTTTTGAGTACTATAAAATGCTTGGGCGTTTTATCTCTTGTAGACACTTGTCTATTTCTGGATTTGCGGATTTGTTAAGAGGAAACAGTATAAAAGTAAAGCAAAAAGTTGTTGTCTATAAATAAATTCGAAGCAGCTGATTTAAAAAGAACGAAAAAAAAATGTGATTTGTTTTTCTCTCATATGGAAATTATTTCACACCTTACAAAAAAAAAAGTCAAAACTAAAAACGAATTAAGCTAAAAATAATATTTCCAATTAATTCAAATTTTTTAAATGTCTAGCGACCACTGTGCCTTGTTTGTTTTTAAAAGCATTAATTACATTTGCCCGCTGCATCATCATCATCATCATGGTAGTTATTAACTTCATTTGAAAGTCGCGTCAAATTTGTTGAACTGTTTCCAAAAGGCAATCACTCAACTTAAAATCGAAACTCAACTTGGTTAGTTTTGAGTTGTTCTTTTCGTTTTGTATGTTTTATTTGGTTCGACGGGTCTCTTGTTGCATGCACTTTTTTCTATGGAAGTGAAACAAAAGCGGAGCGATAAGCTCCAATTGGGTTTGGCGCATTTTTGCTGTGAGTCTCTACTAAAGCTCACGTCAGCGAAATCTTATCGCTGTTGCCGCTGTGCTGCTGTTGTTGCTGCTGCTGCTGCTGCTACAGCAGAATATTGTGTTTATTTGTGCATAGCCTGTTGTAGCGTCTCTGCCGCTGTCGCAGTCGTCATCGACGTTGCTGCTCCCTGCTATACTCAGACACTCGTACACACACACAGACACACATATACAAAAAGCTCTAAAATCTCTCTAGGCACACCTGATCATGTCGTTTGCTCCCTCCCCTCGCCTTCTGCACCCTTTACGGAAAGCAAAGATTTTTCGTCAATAAATTTGATTATATGTGCTTGCGTGTGCGAATTATTTATTTAACATGTTCGGCTCTCCAATTAGCGAAGAACGAAACAAATGTCGACACACACGCACACATCAATACACAAAACCGACATCTTTCCAGTTGGAGCGGCTATTTTTATGGATTTCTAGCTGTTTATATGTATGTTTGTGTGTAGTAGAGCCGTTAACTTTCCTGGTTCTTTTGCTATGTCTGTTTGTTTGTCTGTCTGTTTAGCTGTCTGTCTGTGGGGCAGCACAAAGCCAGCGTAAATACAATAAATTAAATTCACTTCCGCATTGCTCCACAAAACGACGTAACGGGTGAGTGTGTGGCAACGTAAGAGACGCGTCGCGACGCTATAACGTAAGAGCAAGAGCGAAAAGTGTACGGAAGCAAAAAACCAAAAGAGAGCGTCAACGACATCGACGACGACGTCGACGATCTGTCGGGTCAGCAGCATGGCAATTGGGGAAGCACACACACACAATCGAATAAGTGTATGTATCTACATATGTATGTATTTGTACTATGTGTATGCTAGCATGCTAGAGCAAACAGGTATAAAAAGTGTTCATCGTAGCAGGTAGAAGAAGGTGGCGTAAAGGCAACGGCAATGCCAGCGCCAGCAGCCTAATGACAGAAAGAGGAAGAAAATGCCAAGCAGCAGCAGCAGCACAAAAAATCCAACAAAAGCAGTAATATAATGTAAAGTAAAGCATTGTGACTCTTGCTCCCTGCTTTTTAATAATAATAATAATGATCTGAACTAGTAAAGGGCTAAAAGTATACTCAATATTTATTGTTGTTATTTTTCTGGGCTGGGCTGCTGTCTCAGCAGTCTGATTGCTTCTTCTTTTTGTTTAATGACTACTCAACAATGATCTTTGAGTCACAGACACTCACACACACACACACACGCTCAAGTGCATTGAGAATGAGTCGCAGTTGTCGTCTTCTTTTGCTGTAGTAGATATTGTTGTCGTTGTTTTCTTTTTTTGAGTATTTTTCGCTGACGCCGATGACTTTTAGTTGTTTAAACTTGCATGCGGAAGTAGCGCGCATAGCAATTGTATTTGCTGGCTTACTTACTTATTGCTGTTGTAGTTTCGGTTTTCTTACTGCGTGTTGTTATCGCACAGCGCAGATGTAGCCATTGTTGTTGCTGTTGTTGTTACTGTGTGCTATATTGATGTTTTGCAATGTTCACACACACACACACACACATGGCAGCATTATGCCAGCCACTTGTGTGTGCAGCCAACAATACAACAATAACAAAAACGACCCATTTTATAGTGCACAAAATCACACACTAACCTGAATCTTTTTTGTTTGCCATAAATGTTTAGCGGCCTCTCACAAACACAGCATCCCACATTTATGTTGTCTCAAATTCGCAAACTGAAGAAAGTAGTATGTGTGTGGCTTTATAAGTGATGTCTGTGTGTGTGTGTGTGTGTGTAAGTTATCGCCGCCTATCTTTCAACACTGATCGTGCGAATTCACCATAAAGCTTTTCCTCCCGCTCTTTCATTTTGAAGCTGATTGCTGACCATCGGCATGGGTCATAAAGGTGCTATAAAATGTGCAGAAATTTATATAAGAGCTTATCAAATAGCAAATTTTTGTACGTACATTTTATGTAGTTAGGTTCTGGTGTACTGAAATAGTTTTTTTATAATTATTATGTACACTATCAATTAAATTGAATTAATTATAAATTAATGCATTAATAGTGGTTGAATACAAAATTGATGATATGATAGCAAATAAGGCGCATTTGTAAAATATAAGAGTAAGTTGATTGACTTTCGAAGATTAAGAAAAGCTTCCTTTCCATTACGATCTTAGTTATTGCAAATAAAACTAATTATTTAAAGACATCAATCAATTTTCCGATAAACTGATCATTTTCCCAGCCTCCCAAACGCACACACACACACAGGCACACATTTTTCCCAGCTCAGCTCGGAACTCGAACTCTCCAAAATGAAGCTGCATTCAAATCTCTGTTGCCATGGCCGAGAGACGAGGTAATGGTATAAACAGAAAAAAAAAACGTAACCTGTTGTGTGAATTATGTTACGAACGTAACGTGTTTCAAAATATAGGAAGTCTTGCTTGACTTATACTGCCGCCGCCGACACAGCAACAACTGCAACTACAACAACTACAGCTAAATGGCTTTTGGGGTTCAGCTTGGTGCAGAGCTTTAACGGTGCCTTGTTTGTAGTTGTTGTTGTTGTTGCCTATTATCTAACTGCGCGCCAAAGAGAAAGAAAGAAACGTACACAAACGAGCGAAAAAACTGCCAAACTAGCAACAACAAGTAGGAGTTAAGTGCTTGATTGGACAAATACCCTATAAAAAAAAAACAAACAAATTGGATGTTAATGATTGGGAAACGCATTTAAATGTTTAATACAATATTATTTTGTTTGAGATTTTTATTATTAAAGCTCACTTTTTTTCGATCTGTTTCATACTTTCTTAGCCTAGTTATCATACCTCATTACAAAAAGAGCACACCACAAACGAAGACTAAACAAAAAAAAAAAAACAACAAAATCAGCGTTGCATTTTGCCATTTTCTTTTGCGCTGTCTGTGGCACATTTTTATTTTCCTTTTAGTAGAGTGTGTGGCACACATACGAAGCAGCTCCCCAAGCTGGAGCGATCTAGCCGAGCGGCAAAAAGGGGCCTGGGGAGGGGTTGTTGGACTGTTTGGCCAAGCAAGAAGTGGAGTAGAGTAATGTTGTTTGTTGTTGTTGTTGTTGTTGTCGATGCAACACAATTAGGTAATTTTCTTTCTACTTGCGACTTAAAAAAGCCTATTGAGCTGCCCCAACGAGGGGGTGGTGGGTAGAGAAGTTCGAGTCGCGTTGCGTGGTTAGACGTAACAGTTTTTCTGGGTGCAACACTAAAACAAAAACAAAAAAATTATGTCGTAATGGAAGTAAAAAGGAAGTCGACTGTCGCCCAAACTAACGCGCTTTCCTCACACCTCTTCCATCTCTCTTTTTCTTAAGCGAATGCAACAAGTTAGTTTAAGTACCGTACACTTGAGCCGTACCTATCTATAGGTCTAGTGTCATTTGTATTTTTACCTGATATTGCTTATCAATTGTGTTCAGCTAACTGTAAAACTCAAAAACTTACCTGTTGCAACCGTTGAATCGTTTTTGGCAAATGTTGTTGAACTCTGTTGGTGGTCTTTCCGCACACTAATTGTTTCCAGTTCCAGTGCGTGTGCGACCTTCTTATCTCGACAACGCCCCCCCCACTCGCTATCCTCTCAAAGATGATCCGAAAATTGCTGTTTTTCCATGGAAAATCCCCTTAGCGGAAGGAAACAGTGACAATACTTGAGATTTTCAACTGTGTGGCACACAATGCAAGGCAGACAAAGAACAAGAAGTACCTTTTTGTATGAGAAACAAAGACAAAAAGATTTAAGATCTGACCTGCCCTTGAGTGAAGAAGACCCTGTATGCTGCTGACCATCTCGATGCAAACTGTGGGCGGTCCTTGACGAAATTTTACTTTCAAGAATTGTAGCTAAATATAACAAAGAGGAAGGTTGCTTGCGGTTTCAAACCATTTCCGGACTTAAAATATATGATTGTAATGCAAAAGTGATATGTATATTAATTGTTTCTTATAGTTGTTATGTTATATCTTTATTCTGTAGTTTTTTTTTTTTAATTTTTATAATTTCTAGATAGCTTTGATATTCAAAAAATTATTTTTCTGATACAATTATAACCTTTGAAGACTAATTTTAAAGGAAAATATTTCGTCAAAGTTCAAAGAAAAATAATCCTAGTTTATTTATACGTAAAATTCTACAAATAAACTTAAAATTTATCCTAAAATTAAATACTAATGGCCTCCCATTTCTATTTATAATGAATTTATGATAAAACTAAATTTTTTGATATTTGATATTTTAAAACATAAAATTCCAATTTCTTGCTACAATTTTGTTTTTGGTACATAAATTTGTTTATATTTTTGGCACTGGCAAATCGTTAATAAATCAATTTGATTTTAGCAAACGATATCAAATTGATAAGACACACGCGTTACCCCGCCCACCGATAGGTGGAATATATGGAAATGTGTGTGCGTAATCGTTAAAAATGTTCGATAAGCAAGTCAAGTGGAAGAGCCGCAACAAATTGGCAGCCAAAAACGGAACGAAAATAGTTTTGGTGAAGAGAGGGAGTACCGGCGGGTAGTGTAGGGGTCTGGTGCATACAGTGCTGCCATAGAAGGTGTTACTTATTGCATGAAGAAGGGGTTCATAAATGAAGAAACGAGTAGAACGGTGAAACGGAAATGACGCCAGAAGAGCACTCAAAAAGGGGTTTACCGGGGCAGAAGGGTTCTTTGAAAAAAATGATACGAACTAATCAGAAACAGAATTGTTACTAATGTGTTAGATTTTTAATATGACCATTACTTTTTGTATTGCGCGCCACACGCAAATTTTATTACTTTTAAATTATTTATTTATTGCCCGACCCAAAAGACCAATAAAAGCGAAAGGAAATAACAAAAAAAAAACAACAACCAAACAAAAACGTTCTAAAAAAAAAGCAATTCTTTTAATCATTTTGTACGTTCTACAAGTGGAACTACCATTATTTGTTTGTCGTCGATTAGGAAATATATATATTTGTACTACACACATAGGAAGCAATCAAAAGTATGACCACTTGAATAAAATACTAGTGCACGACTTTATCATTATGGTATATCAGAATCGCAATCAATTTCATCATGTTTATTTTTTGTAGTTTAATACTACTGTGTCAGGGACATTACAAGAAGTCTAGCCTCCTATTTTACAGACAGGAAATGTAGAAGAGAGGTTCTTGAATTTTTGATTGATTAGCGGAAATATTTATTATTATTGTTTTAAGATAAGGCTTAAGTGTTAATGTTGTTGACTCTTTTAAAAAGGTAAAAAAAAAACTTGAAAGAAATTTCGTTTATAGTTTTTCTGCATAAATTTAAGATTTAAAACTGAGTTTTTTACATTTCTGTGCTTCTTACATATAGAATCCCTAGGATTTCTCAACTTTTGTAACATTATACATTGTACGAATTCTTTTTTTTTTGTAATGTCTTTAATCTCTGAGTTGAAGTGTACGTCATATGCGGATGTAGTACATTTTATTTTATTTTTATTGAAATGATTGCAGCTGTTTTCCTCCCTGTTTCTAGGCCCACACACACTGAATTCTGATTTGTGCATTGGCACTTTTGTTGTTGCTTTTATTATTATTAATACTACATATCATAATATTGTTGCATTTCCACATTTATATATGTATATTTGCTGATAGCAGCAAATAATAAATATGTACATATAAAAAAAGGCGTCTCTATCTCAACAAAGAGAGCGAACGAAAGAGTGTGTGAGAATAATTAACAGTTAGAAGTCGAGTGTGCAATGCATATTTTAAGCACAAACAACAATTATAATCATCATAACCATAATGATAATTACATGAATGTGTGTATTGTTGTTGTTGTTGTTGGTCGTTGATGATAAGAGCACCAACAACAAAGCTAGCCTTATGGCTAAATAAAAGCTTGAAACTTATGTTGTTCTGTTGGCCAAAGTGTTATGCCAGAACGTGGCCAACAACAAACCAAACCAAACAGCTAATGAGATAAACAACAACAACAACAAAGCTCACTAACTATTGTCAACGCAACTCTCTAATAGAGTCTCATCCACTTCAAACAGCAGCTTCTTCAAGTTTTCTTCATGCCGCAGTGCCTCCAGCCACATGGCATTTGCTAATTATGAATTGGGCGACAATAGGAAACAGTTGCAGCTGCATCTTCTGCTTCTTCTTTCTAGCTAGAGCTAGGCTACAACCTAGCATCATCTCTATACATTTGTGGGCAAGCCTTTATTTTTGTTGTTGTTTGTTTTACAAAATGCTCCTTCAACCACATTTTTGCTACGTGATGTTCGTGTCAATTTTGTTGTTTGTTTTAATTTGTTAGCTTTACTTGGAAAATTATAATATAATCTGTGTGTTTGTCAAGTTACACTTGATGAAAAAAAGCTCAACTTATTCCTTGCTATAAGACAACAATAAACATTTTTCATATAAAATGTGATAAGTTTTTAACATGTTTGGTTTTTGGGAATACCATACATATTTTTATTGCAATAAAGTATTTTTTAAATTTCTTTCCAGATTTTTTAAAAAATATTTCTAATATATTTTTTGTTTATCTTAAATTTGTTATAGTAATATTTTTTCTCGAAGTGCATTTCACCAGCCAAGCTGCTCATCCACATTTTCCACGTTTCCCCATCCGTATCAAGCACCACCCCCGGACTTTTTTATGTCTACGCTTTAGCTTCTTAGCAATTGACTCGGGGCTATTGCTGTTGTTGTTGTTGTTGCTTTTGTTACACTTATATCATTTGACACTTTGGAATTGATGTTGCGACATTCGTTTGAATTGTTATTGTTGTTGTTGTACTTATGACAAATGTCATCAAAATGTAGAAATTTTAGAACTAACCCGAGCAAGTTAACAAATTGTTTACTAGGCTCACACTCGAAACGCTTCCTATAGCTAATGTTACGTCGCATGAATCAGTCTATATAATATCTACATACAGATTGTATTTAATATGAGCAATCAAATAAATGTAAAAAAAAGAATTGTACATAAAGATGATAAAGCATTGTGAGAATAACAAATTGAAATGAGGAATAAATGTTAAACGAAGATCGTTTATTTAACTGTTAAACATAACTTAACTTTGAAACTTATTTTTATAAAGTCAATACTACCAGAATAATGAAGAGCAATTTTGAGGCAATTTTGCATATCTTTGATATCAGTTCTTTTTTATCATATATTTCAAATTGTAGCTGGACCGATAGAGCTACATTAACATTAACATCATCGACCAACTAACATAGTTACGTAGTCTATGGTTAACATTAACATTAGCATAACATACTTGCACTTGATCTCTGTATTAAATGTTACGCTCAGCTTTGCCATCCTACAAAAACTGGTGTGTTAGTAAAGTCCCGTTAACGCATACATTGTGTACTTTTGTAAGTTTGTAAGAAAGAAACCAAGAGAGACTTGTGTACGTGAAGCTGCTGCGTTTTAAAAATTTTTGACAAAAAGAAAAAAATCAATTTTGCATTTTACAACAATTATTCAAACTCTGAAAGATCTCTTATATTGATATAGTTGTACCGCCACCTTATCAATTTTTTTTTTGGTTATCATTCAGCTGCTGTTTTACGAGAAAATTGACTGATTTGACTTCGTTGCGAAGTTGTTGTTGTAGTTGTAATGATTGTGTTTTCATTTAATCAATAATTCATGTCGAATGCTTATCGCATGTCAAGACAATATGCGCTAATTTACTTCCAATTGTTGATTGTGTGATATCTATTTAGATAGAGTCTAGACTGCTGCTTTACTCTTTAAACATGTGTATTTATTTTAAGTGTGTGATTTTGTTGTCTTTTGCCTAGCAACTTCCTGCATGAACTTTTACTGCGTTCGCTGTTTTTTTTTTATTTGCTTAACTTAAACTTCCTATTCGCATTATCTGGGGAAGTGACTCGATCCAAGCAAAACGAATCGAAACGATTTACACGTTTTAATCGTCGTCAGAAACAAAATATCTCATCTGTTCCCGCGACAACTAACTATCCAAAACCTTCTTCCCCCCCTTTCAAGTATGTAGTTAGTTAACTCCTCCTTCTTTTAAGTCGGCAGCTTGCATGACTTGATTGTCATTATATAGACAGACTCGATCTCTGCCTCTCTCTCTCTCTCTCTCTCTCTCTCTCTTTGGCTTTTTGTACATCCGCTTCCGCATTTATTAAGTGTCTTTCCAGCGACGCGCAAAATGTTCCAACGGCGCTCGCTTAGAACGTTTTTACAATTCAGGTTTTTTTTATTCGAAGCTAAATCAGCTAGTCAGCTAGCCAGCCCAGCCAGCCCAGAATCAGACAGAGCTAGTAGTTGCGGCTTTGTTTCTTGGTGTTGAGCTTTTTTTTGTTTTTGTTGTTGCTTGAGTATACCCTATTACCATTAATAGTTCTTATAAAAGGTTGTTAGCAAGTTATTATAAAGAATAATTGTCTGAATCTGTAAAATTAATTTTCGTTAATTGTTATTTTACTTAAAATGGGAAATTTGGTGTTGTAAATGTGAAGGTTTTATTTTAGATTGCTCTTTTTTAAGTTTCCCTAATGAACATTGATTTATTCACGAAGATTTACAAAAACTAACCAAATATAGAAAAAACGTATAAGACTTATGTTGTGATTAAATAATATCAGTTGGGGTTCTTCTAAAGATCATTAAAAGCACATTTGTCTTTGAATAACTTCAACGGTTTTCTACAGGATATCTCCATAACCAGCAATCTTAGCTAACGCATTCTTCTACTTGTTTTAATGCTTCTTCTTTGTGTTCTGTTTTTTTTTTTTGTTTCGAACTTTTTGCATTGCTCTCTGTAATTAAGATGCGAGGCGCGATCGTCGCCGTTGTTGTTGTTGTCGACCAAAACGAGCAACGATCACCGATCATGCCAAAGTTCTGTTCCACGTTCGACTGAACCCGTAGCGAGATACATACGGGAGGCGGTGGGTAGAGCGGGGTGCGGGGTGGGGTTTGGAGAGAAATGGTGTCTTGGTTAGCTGACTACTCCATGCATGCCTAGATCTCAGCAATGTGTGTAGTTTTGTTGCTTGATTACTAGCGCAAATACGAAACTACCGGTTTAGATACCGACCAACAGATATGTATGTATATGAACGAATATATAGAGAGATAGTTAGCTTGGACGCTTGCTCTTGACTTGGATTGGCATGACTTGGTTTTGGTTTTAAGACTTGGTGGTTGGATGCTCACATCCGTGATCTAATTGACCATTTGCGGTACAGGAAGCTGACTTCGCTTGTCAAGATCAATTGGCACAACCGACCACAAGCAAATTGATGTTATTCTTGTTAGGGTTTTGGCTATGCAGCAGGAAGTCCTTCACATAGACCAAAAGTCAATACCATATAATCAAGTCGAAAGATAGGGAGGCAGTGGTCGTAGGCAAGGTACATATATCTGTATTTGTATCTGTATCTGTATCTTTGGCGTATCTATGAGTTACTCTATGTTATCTTATCTACGAATATTTGTTATAAGCTTAGTGTAAGAAAAAAAGAAACCACAAGCAAATCGTAAACATTTTGTTATACTTCTAAGCACTTTTCAACATATATAGTATATATGGTGTGGAAGTGTGGCCTAAACACATATACGCACATGACAACAACGAACGGAACATATTGTATCTATATACATATATATCTCTCTCGGTTGTCTTTATCAAAAACGTCGACCATGAAGACAACAAATAATCCTAGTTTTATATCAAACATTATATTAGTTAAGGTAGTACATTAAAGAGGTAGGTTTAGTGTAGTGTAGTGTAGAAAGTGTGTTATATTTCAGGCTTATCAAAACACTGTTTGATGGACTAAGTTCAGGGGCGTTTTGTTATTAAACTTTCTACTCTGATTATTGGTATTTAATAGATCGCACTTGTACAGTACCCTGCGGGATTACCTTTTGATAAAAAGTTTGCTTTTTTTCTGTTACTAACTAATTTTCAATTCTTTTAAAGAATTTTCTATTATATTTTCATAAAATCTATCCATAAGTGATCCTTCGATACTTTCTTCTTGTCACCCTTATAATGGTAGCTCTTCCAAACACGGAAGCATTTTATATTTTATTACTAAACTCAACTCAATTGAATCGCACTGACCTGAACCTTAACCCCGACCCCAACTTAAACGCACACACACACACATATATTTGGATGTCCGTTTATGATTCTGTGCTCTGCCTTATTAGGTTCGACTAGACGCGAAGGGGTTCTGTGTGTGCAACAAGAAGGGAAATTGCGAGAAAATTGCAAAAAAAAAATAAAATTTTATATATATTGTTGGAAACAAACAGTTGCAACTAATTGAATGTAATGGGCACAAATGATGCGGTTGCCCCATCTACACTTAGCTCCCGCCCTCCCTTCTCTACAGAATCATCTCTAGAAAATCATTACCCGTTGTTGTTGTTGTTATTGTTGTTGACGACGCCGATTACGCGTGGCACAAACGGGCAACAACATTTTTGAACTCTTCTGCAAGCGTTTGATGAACTCATCTTGTCATGGAAAATATATGATTATTACTTTTCTTGTTGTAAGTGGAGAGTAGGTAGATATACATAACTATGATGTGGATAGGCTGTTAGATAGCTACCGTTGATAATGATCTTCATGATGATGATAGTGTTGGTGCTGCTGCTGCTGCTGCTGCTTTTATTATAGCACTAATGTTGTTGCTGTTTTACCGATCATCAACATCATTAACAAAAAGCGCTCTTCGGTTTGCATATTAAAACCAAAAAAAAAAAATAACAAAAAGGTTATCGAACGTTTGATATCATTAAGCATTTTGTATTCGGCTTTCTGTTGTCTACTACATCAACTCCTCTTTCTCTTCTCAATCTCTATCTCTGCTGGCCCATATCATTAGAGAGACCCCATACCCCCACACATAATAATAAAAGATATGCGCAAAGCATAAAGATGAACAATGAGGCAGCAGAAAGTCAAAAAAAAAAAAAAGAATAAAAATCAACAGAAAAAAAATCTTTGTAGCTCCACATTAGAACAAACATGCACGTAACGCCTAGTCACATTCAAATAATGCCCCTAAAATAACAATAACTACAAGAACAAAAAAATTAAGAAAAAAAATGAACATCATAAAAACTTTGGTTTTTGGGTTTTGGCTTGAGGTCACCAAACGCGGTTTAGAGTACATTAAAAAAAAAAAAAACAACAACAACAAAAACAAAAACTAACATGCGTATTTATTTTATTTCTGGGTTGCCCCCGATCTTGTCGCGTGATCAACAAAACTAATAACCCAAACTAAAGTGTGAGTTTCTTGTTGCAGCCCTTTAAAGATCTCTGATCATTTGATGATCGGTAATCAATTTGTGCTACCTGACTACGAAATACTCTTTGTAAATTTAAACATTTTTTTAAATTGTGTTTGAAAAACTGTTTTGAAACTTTTCTTTGTCTAGCATGCAATCAAGAGTTTGATAAATTGTTTTTTATTAAAAGTATTTAATTTTAATTAATTTGAGTGGCAGAATGTGAAAAAATTAAGTTTTAAGCGCTGAACATCAATGCAATTGATAGTGGCTATCGATATTTATCGATAACTTAACTAATCATATCCTTAAATGTGTTTGCTTATATGAACAATTATTATTATAAAGACAGGTTTAAAACTAAAAATCGATATTGAGATAACGAAAATTTAATGAATTTTAATAAGCTCGCTTTAAACTTAGTAGGACCCAGGACTTATCCAAATAAACCTTATATCGATGTATATATGTATGTATATGGTCTGCAAGGTGTCGATAGACATAGCCTGACCCTTTAAACATTAAAATATACCCCACTTTATCTGTTTTCAAAGTCAGAGTATGTAAATCAAAAAAAAAAAAAGAGATCACTTCCATGGAACTACTTTAACAGGGTTCCCGAGGCAAAAACAGATCGTTGTCTATATGTTTTGGTGGGGGAATCTGGTTTACTACACTGTGTGTGTGTGTGTGTATTTTTTTTAAACCATACCTTACTGCCTTTCTTTAGCTTCTTCTTGAACGTTTTGTGGTGCTTTGTTAGTCGCAAGTGCGTAACGATGATTGATTTGCTTGCTTAAAGAGCGCTTTGGCTTTGCTCGCTTCGATGGATGGATTGGATGATCAGTGAGATCAGTGAACAGTTTGGCTGACTAACTGACTGACTGTCTTCTGGCTCTTGTGTGCTCCACAAAAAAGTGCCTACGGCGCTTAAAGCAAATATAAAACAATAATAATAACAGCAACAACAACAACAATATAGCAAAAGTGACGATCTAGACAGAAATTGAACTGACGACCATTTTGTTGGGTGGAGGGGGAGTACTCAACTGCTTCTTGTTATTGTTGTTGTGTTAGCGCGAAGAAGAACCCGGAATTGGCGTCTGTTTGTTGTATTTTTTTGTGGTTCTTCTCTATACATACACAATATGTACATATGTATATGTAAATGCTGTGATATACGCTCACGCGCTTGTTATGCATGATCAGCTCAATGTCTATTTGTATGTCATATGTATGTTTGTATATACGTATGTATATATTTTTAGCTGTTTAAGTTTGAGCTGGTTTTACAAAGCTCTAGTGGGTGGAAGGGGGGAGGTGTGTCTTTTGGTGTTGTTTTTTCTTAAATATATGCTTGGCTTATGTGTATAGATTCGTTTGTTGTTGTTGCTGTTGTTTTTTTTTTCGCATTCATTTTTTTTTTCTTCTGTTGAGCGAAGTTATAAAGCAAAGCAGGTCGTTGACTTGGATTTTTTTTTATTTATTTTTGAATACATAAATTTTTTTTGCTTATTAATTGAGGCATTTGATATGCGGGAATGTGGCAAATGATTGAATTGAATGTCTATTAAAATACAGTAGGCGTAGGGCAATCGAATTGTTTTAAACATAATAAGTTTAGGGAGGATTTTCTTTTGCTAGGCAAGCACCCTTTTCAATGTTCTTTTTAACGATCATTCACTGTATGTTTTTTATGTATGGTACACGTGCAAAGCACACGATCATCACATTGATTTACGTTTTCTTTGCTTTATTCTTGCTTTGTTGCCCAATGCTTATTGAATTTCATATAGGTTCTCTATACAAGACAAAAGCCTCACGGTGCTTTGTATTTATTTTAAGGGTAGTTTTTGTTTTTGTTTGTGTTTCTGCTTTGAAGGGTACTCGAAGAATCTTCCCTCTGTGTGCGCAGATGATAAATAAGAAGACCTCATAAAAGAGATCAAATGTCAACTGGCACCATATTGTAGTAGTAGTTGTTGTTGTTGTTTACTTATTTATTCTTTTTTCGTCCTGAGAGTTTCCAAGAAGCAGCATCTAGAAAGATGTAAGTGCATCCGCAGCAGGTAACGCATTTCCTTATTCCCAGCTCTCGGTTCCCGCCCAAAACTACCTGCTACGTCATTAACAGCCAGAAAGAGCGAGAGAGTTGTACAGATTGATCTTTTTGCTGTCGCTCTCTTTCTCTCTCTCACTTGCGCACATGCATTCAGGGCCCAAGAGAAGAGAGAGAGAGAGAGAGAGCGTGGCCGTTAATCTTAATGCGCCATGGCGGCTGTCGCTTCTGCCTTTTAATGTTATCAGATTTTTTCCTTACACAGTTTTTTTTTTTTTCGTTCCCAACGTTGTTTTTTTTTACTGCGCAGCAGCAACAACATCTCAGCATCATCATCAGCAACCACTTGATGCGCAGCGGGGGGAGAGGGGTTGGAGGGTGGAGACCCCTGTCGAGTATAGTAGGATGTGCCTACGGAAATTACTCATTAACTCTCCGCCAAGTAAATGCACAACGATTGCATTTTTAGTGAATCATTCGAAGTGCTCGCGGTAGCTAGAAATCCACTTGCCAAGTACGAATGATGGATCAAATGTCTTTCGAGTGTCATCTTATGAACACAGTAGAGATAAGTCCTGTTCTGTTTATGACTAACAAAGTGCTTACGAACTTGACAGAGATTGAGAGTGTTCGCAATGTGTTTAAGTGAGTTAGAGTATGAGAATTAACTTGTGAAGGTATGGAAAAAAGAATTGCTATTATTTATTGTTATTTTAGTATTAATATGTATAATTTATTTTTTAAAACTTTATTTTGTCTAGGCTTCAAGATCAAACTCTTTAGCATTCTTATTCTTTCACACGTTTTTTAACGCATAATTAAGTCGATATATTACCAATATAAGTTTTCCTTATAAACAGGATGCTCACGCCTGATTTTCCATTTGGCCATTTGCAATCGTTTCCCATATTTCTTGTCTGGCATTTCCGATCCCACGCCCAAACCAAATCGAAACCGCCCCCCAACACCACTCAACGCCCCGTGGTTGTTGTCTTCGCTGTTCAGGCAATTTCGCTATAAGCGGAAATCTCTTCTGCACAAGCAAAAAAAAAAAATTCTTTTTGCACACAAACACACACGCATTCCTTTCTTCCACTACCCCTGACGCTCTCTCTCCCTCTCTCTCTTCGTCACTCTTGTGCTCTCCACACGCTGCAGTTTTCTACAAGCTTTACCTTTTACATTTCTTATTTGCTGTCTTCGACGCTGCTGTTGTTGTTGCTTTGTGATCTGCGCTGCTGCCGCGCTGCTGGCATTTTTCTAAACTGATCGTTTTATAATTTTCGTTTGTAATTTCCGTTGAAACCGGTTCGCCATCATCCGCATACCTAACTACCTGTGCCAGTTGCCTGTCTTGCCCCTTTCTGTATGTTCGTTCTCCAAGCCGCCGTACCTCCTTCATCACCAACGTTGCTGCTGCTGCTGCTGTCATCTTCTCTCACTGAGATTTTAGAATACACACACACGCGTGTGAGAGCATGTGTGTGTGTGTATGTTTGAGTATATATTTTAATTCTTATTCTTATATTGCGTGTGCGTTGTGTTTTATGTTCTGCTTTTTTTTTAGCTTCTTTCACTTTGTTGTTGAGATGATGATGAACATTCATTTGTCATTTTACTACGTGCCACCGACTGGTTAAATGTTTATTTGTTTGTTGTTGCTGCTGCTGCCCTGACTGACTGACTGCCTGCCTGCTTGCTGCCCCCGTCCGGAACATGTGTGTGTAGTGCAGAGTACAATATATGTACATATGAATTTATTTTGGTAAAATCTCAACCATATGTTGTTGCGGCAACCATAATAACACGTAGGATCGTCGTACGCATGTGTATGTGTGTCTACACAATCAGCACAGGGCAGCAGCACCTCTTAAACAAAACAAATAGACCCCCTCTAAGTAAAAGACATGTACACAATAAAATACATATTTATATGTACGTGCATATACATACTCACATGCAGACAAATAAACATGTGTATATCCCTCAGTGTAGCAAATGATGATCACCATCATCATCATCAACATTATCATGTTCCTCATCTGTTGTGCCTGTCTTCTCCTACTTCTTGCTCAACAACAAAATACAAGCAAGCAAGCAATATTTATTGCTCACGCTCCTCTCTCTTTTCGTTTTGCTTACTGCCATCTCGCTCGCTCGCATTTGTTAAATAAATTTCTTTCGCTCACTTGTTGAAATGCTTCCCGGAGAATGAGGAAGTTTCTGCCTGTTATTGTGAGAGCGAGATGAGTTCAATTTGAATGTTTGTATGTGCATGGCAGACATGCATGGGACTGGGATACAGGGTGCTCGATTGTTGCGACTGCTGCTGCTTCTTGAAAATTGCCTTGTTGCTCTCTTTACCCACTGGCGGATTTATTAGTCGCCGTCGTTTGCCCCAACGTCTCTTTCTCCACTGGAGCTGCTTTGGAAACGGGTTTTGTGTATGGAATGTGCACTTCCGTTTGCTGTTGCCGCTGCTGCTGTTGTTGCATTTGTTGCTTTTGCTGCTGCAGTGATATGGCAAGGCGAGCCCAGATCTGAGTGGGCAAATGGGTACGGCTTTCAAGTTTCGTAAAGCGACGTCCCTGCTAATGTTACCCCCTCTCTGCACACCCCCATCTCAAGCGGCATCAATACATTCGTTTATGTTGAAATCTTACAGCGACTGATCAAAGATATGTGCAAGTGTATGTGTGTGTGTTTGCCCAGGGCTCCCATGTGTTGTCGAATTCGAATACGAACACAAACACAAATATATTTTCTGTCGGTGTTTGCTTTGTACACATCCGGAATAGTAGCGCAAGCAGAGTTGCCGTCGTCGCCGCCGCCGACGCGTGTATTTATGGCAATTACCATATTGAGAAATTTTCAATTAAAAAAGCTCAAATGGAATTCAAAATTTTGTATCGATGCTGCGCTTTAGTATCGGTATATGTTTTCTTTTTGTGTGTCTCGCTGCGTATTGTCATCGCAATCGAAACCCGAAACATATTGGAAACACACGAAACGTTCGTAGTGTATGCATTTGTTCGTTCTATGCTGATCGTTTCGGCGGGGGTGTTTGATTCTTATTTGGTGATGAGAGCGCAGAACGCGAACAAGAAACAGAGCACATAACGTCTTGGGTGCGCAAGTGTGTGTGTGCGTGAACTTTGTTTTCGAGAGCTTGTGTATTGATTCTGACTCATAACATGCGCTCTCTCGCTTGCGCTCTTTTGAATGCGGCGACGTGCCTGTAGCGCCTGTGGAGATTATGTGTTTATGAAGAAATCTGATTTGCTTGGAATGCCAATGCGTGTCTGTCTGACCGGTAACCTATCTCTCTCTCACTCTCTTTCGGTATCCCGCTGCTGTCTGGGTACAGTGGCTGCTTGTTAATTAGAATTAAATTCCACAGACATTATAATTGGATTTTATTGGATTTTATTTGATAAATTTGATGCGTTTATTCCATTATTGAGATGTGCATATTTGAGATGTATGAGTTTTGACTCGAGATATGGATATGTTCTAGTTTAAAAGGTGGTCACTGTACAGCGAATGTGAGAAATTAAGAACACTATGCTGTTATCGATAACTAATCGATTTAGTATGTTCAAAACTAATCTCAATTTCTGTTTCTTTTTCTTGCAGATTTACAATCTTTGTGGCTTCTCAAAACATAGTGAAAATATTTGGTGCGGTTGCATGTATGCAAAATGAAAATGCTTCCAGTACAGCTATCATTGAATCCGCTCAATCCCATATGGAGCGATGTCATCTGGCGCTGCCCCCCACCACCATCCAGCCAATTGGCTGAACTCAAAACACAATTGCCGCCATCGTTGCCCTCCGATCCGCGTCTCTGGAGCCGTGACGATGTGCTCGTCTTCCTGCGCTTCTGTGTGCGTGAGTTTGATCTGCCCAAGCTTGATTTTGATCTCTTCCAAATGAATGGTAAGGCGTTGTGTTTGCTGACACGCGCCGATTTCGGACATCGTTGCCCCGGCGCCGGCGATGTTCTGCACAATGTCCTCCAGATGCTGATCATTGAATCGCATATGATGCAATGGCATCTACCTAACAGCCCTGTCACGCCAACCGGCCGCTACCCATTGTCGCCGCACAGTCATCCGCCTACGCCCACGTGGCCACCGATGAATATGCCACAGCTGGATAATGGTAGCAACAACAACAGTGGTGGCAGCAACAGCAGCGGTGGCAGCACCGGCAGCATCAGCAATAATCCCTTCCACAGCAGCTCCAGCGCCGCCGCCCATATGGCTGGCCATCATTTTATGGCGCCCAATTCGGTGACGCTGAGCCCGCCGCCATCTGTGGACTCTCAGGCGAGCAGCCCGCCACAGCAGGCAGCCTACCAAAATGGTGGTCTATCAACGATGGCAACAACAGTTGCTACTTCGGCAGCAGCAGCAACATCAACAGCAGCAAGCACAATAACAACAACAGCTGCTGGCGTCCAGCCAATGAAGGGCATCAGCAGCGCCAGCAGCAATCACAGTGATTCCGATGATGAATACTCCGAGTCCAATACTCACAACAACAACAACAACAACAAGTTGAGTGCCTTGCCACCGGCGCCGCCACACTCCTATAGCTCGGGCAGTCCACCGGGTACGCCCATCCACAAGGATCTAAAGCCCAATTGGACGCAACAGTTGACCAACAGTTTTGTAAGCTCTTGGTCACAACAACAACAGCAGCAACAACAACAGCAGCAGCAGCAACAACAACAACAACTACAGCAGCAGCAGCAACAACACCAGCAGCAACAACAACAACAACAACAGCCACAGAAACTAACGTTAGATAATACCGGAGTGGGAATACCACCTGGAAGTGGCTCCATTTCAGCGCCAACAACGCCCAGTTATATGTACAAAGCGAAGCGGGAGTTCTTTCCGGAGAATTCGGAGCCAAATACAAGTGAGTGGAAAAGATCAAGTGATATTTGTAATGAATTGTTGATTTATCGATAAATAAAAGTTATCGATAAGTAAAATCTGTCGATAAATATAAATCGATTATACAATATGCATAGAATTACATTCAAATAATAACTACAATTATGTAAGCCATATTTATTTGGCTACCAATCGAAATTCATCGATAATCACTGTGTTTAAAAATAAAGCATTTAATTGATGATTTATTTTTATTACATTTTGTTAAATGACTCCATTCTTTTCCTCAAAAAGTTCGTGTGTATAACAATTCTTTTCTAAAATATTACAATTCTCACAAAAAAACCGAAACTAATCGATAATTATTTTACCTTTCATAAAGATGGCCGCCTGCTGTGGGATTTTCTGCAACAGCTGCTGAACGATCGCAATCAAAAGTACAGTGATCTTATAGCATGGAAATGTCGGGATACGGGCGTCTTTAAAATTGTCGATCCCGCTGGATTGGCCAAACTTTGGGGCATCCAGAAGAATCATCTATCGATGAACTATGACAAAATGTCGCGCGCCTTGCGCTATTATTATCGTGTGAATATTTTGCGTAAGGTGCAAGGTGAACGGCATTGCTATCAATTTCTGCGCAATCCCACCGAGCTCAAGAACATTAAGAACATATCGCTGCTGCGACAAACGACGCCGGCAGGCGGCAACAGCAACAGCCACACACAGCCCAGTGGAGCAGCCAGTAATCAACAGATGAGCAGTCAACAGGCGCCGCCAGGATCTCCAGCAGCTGTTGGGAATTGGACGCAACAACAGCAACAGCAGCAGCAACCACAACAGCAACAACAGCAGCAGCAACAACAACAGCAGCAGCAGCAGCAACAGCAACAATTGCAACTATCACCACAACGTCCATCCTCGAGAAATGGTCCACCAATGAGTTTGCCAACAGCAGCTGCCGTTGCTGCCGCTGCTGCTGCCGCCGCATATGGACCACAGCCACCATCGCCATTGTTCATGCAAGCCTTCCATTATTTGTCGGCAAACGCTGCGGCCGCTGCAGCAGCAGCAGCACCGCCACCAAATTCACCGGCCGGCACAATGGCCGGCGGGGCAGCCGGCAATGTGGATAAATTTCAGTTTCATCCGTTGAAACTGGAGAATGGCGATAGCGCCGGTGAGGATCTAAAGCCCACCGATTTGAGTGTGAGCAGCAAAAGTGCCAGCAATGAGGATTGTTATCCGTAAGTGCTCCCGACAACAACAACAACAACAACATGGCATTTGCTAAATTTGCAACTCTTTGCAGGCTCATACGCAATGCCGACGGCCTAACAACCATCAAGCTAATACGCTACAATGATTCCACAACGGAATCCAAAACGGATTCAACGCCAGAGCGGAGCACTGGCAGCAGCAATGCATCCTCACCCAAACCAATGGATGCACTTGATCAGCAGCAGCAACAGCAGCAACAACCACATCCTGTGCCCATGGACAGCGATTGCAATGGCAGCGATGATTCGGCATTTAGGCATATGCATCAGCAACAGCAATAGTGTAACAACAACAACAACAAACACCTCAATCACACACACACACACACACAACAACCAACATTCAACAATGACAATCATCCAAAATCATCCCCCTACCACATCCCCCCCCCCCCCCCCCACAACTTTTACCTGAGCAATCAATGCAGCTGCCAAAATAGGGACCAGCAAACAGCAAATGAAAAAAATCAATAAAAATATCATTCATCCTTTTTGTAAATACCATAAAAATAGCAATTAGTTTTTAGACTGTCATTTGCATTAGGTTTAAAGGCTAAACAAGTTAGCAACAAAAAAATAAATATTTAATACAACAAAAACATGTAGCATACATTTATGTATGTACAGTGAACGCTAGCTTATTGAAATGATTTCAGTTGTGAAGGCTTTTTTTATTTGTTAAAACAAATTATGCAATTTTTTCTTAAATTACACTTTTTATAGAAATTTTAACAATTTAAATTTAAATTATTTGTCAATCTTATATTTTTGACTTTTCCATGAAAAGTTTTTTGTTAAACCAACTATACAATCAATGTCTATTAAACTCTCTTTTGTAACTGAATTATTTCAATTCACAAGCGTTAACATACACACACACACTTATAGTGTGTTTATATATATATATATTTTAAGTAGTGTTTTTTTTTCGATAGGCGCAGCGCAGCCTTCGACGAGAGTTTTCAGAGTTATGTGCCAATTTGTTCTACATAATAAATGCTAATCTTAATAACAAATCATTAAGTTTAAAAAAACAAATCACACCCTTATACACACATACACACACACACATACATATATATAGATATATAGACAGATGTAATTAGCTTGTAAGTGTTGTCACCTTTGAGCTTTACAATGTTGCCTCAACAATGGTTTCAAGTAACATGGAAAACAAATTTGTTAGAAAATCTATATAAAAAAAAACAAAAAACAAGAATTTGAAATTGTTAGTTATATACACACATACAATGAAAAATTTTACCCTTAAAACAACAACAACAAAAAACCATTAACTGTTTTACTTCTTAACGCCATTAATTTCATTTCAAACAAATTAATTGTGATATGACTATGAAAGGAAAAAAAGTGAATTAACAGCAACAAATTATTATCCACGAAAAAAAAGAAGAACTGCAACAGTTTTTTTTGTTTCAATTATTTTTTCCTGGACTTTTTATGGCACAGCAAATAGCATATTGGCCCTTATGCTGGATATATAGATTTAATGAAAAAATAAAACATTGGCTTCCATTTATAAAACAATTAACATTAAAGCAACAAATCCACAAACATAGAAATTTTATATTTATGTATTGTATTTAGTTTTTTAAGACAAGTTTAAATTTTAATGTTTAAGGCGAGCAAACAGTGTTCATTTTTTTAAAAAACATTTTGATTAAAAAAAATAAAAAATAATCATATGTATAAAAGCTTGATTCAATAGGTTTTTTTCTATATAAATTCTTTTGTACATTTTGATGGCACTTTTATTAGTTATAAATCGTAGACATTAATCATTAACTAAGCGAAGCGAAAAATTGATGAAGCAAAAAAGAAAATACAAACAAATCTGTAATTATTAATTATTAACTAAAGCATATTGCATTCTATGTTGTAAGTGAAATCTAAGCAGAATACAATTTAAATTGATACATACATATATATAATTTGTTTGTTTTTTTATTTTATTGTAATCGTATATCGCATAAGTTTAAACACCGCCAATAGCTAATAATTAGCACTTTAGTGTCGCCACAATACCTGTTCTTCCAATTGAAAAAAACCCTTATCTTTCAATCAACTGATGATATATATGTTTAAGAAAGAAAATAATAATGAAACAAATTTATATATATGCAATAAATAAATGAAATTAAAGAATGAATAGATATAAATGTTACAATTGTTGTTTAGCTCCTGAGAAGCGTTTGTGTGTGTGTGTGTTTTTTTAGCGGAGAATTACTCCTTGTTCAGATGGTTAATGTTGATTTGAGCTCTTTGGAAAAGCGGCTTTAAAATAGTAGCAGAAACCTTTGGTTTTTCTTGATTAAATCTTTTTGTAAGTTTTTTGAGCTTCTTAGAACAGCTGCTGATTGTTCACATATCCTAGCTCCTTAGAAGAGCTCCTGATTGTCCAAAAATTCGCGTATCATATTGCGGCAAGACTTGAGCAACGCCTTGTTGCAAGCTTGCTTGTTGGCTGGCATCGTTTTGAACTTGGCTTTAACAATGCCATTGTTACTAACACCATTTAAACTGCTGCTGCTAGTGTTCCGGCTGCCGGCTGGCGATGACTTTGCTGGCGTTGGGGAACGGCACAGCAAATGCGGCGGAATGCTGCGTTTCTTGAGCGGCTGGGCAGAGGCATTGATGGCATTGCCACTGCGCACCTGTTCCTTGGGCGTACAATTGTCCACATCAACGACGGCTACGTCTGCTGGCTGCAATGTTGACAACGACGACGCTGCCGGCGGCGGTGGTGGCGGTGGTGTTGTTGTTGTAGTAGTCATTTGTGCCAACTGGCAACCCACATTGACATCGTATTGATAGCGCAACATAAGCAGTGCGGCGGCTGCCTCCAGTTCCATGAGAGTATATTTGCCATCAACAACTGTTGGCTTCTCCTCGGGCTGGCTCAAATTTGTATTAACGACCACAACTTCCATTTGACGCTTTGTGTTTGCTGGCTGATGTCTGATGTGCAACTGATGGCAAAGAATGTTATGCATTTCGATTTTATAGAAGCTTCGAGGATTTACCTGCTGCAAGATGGATGCAGCGGCCGACTACCTACCAATTTGGCACTAATCCGTTGAACCCGAATCAGCAGGCAATTTAACTAAATCCGCGACAGCTGCAGCACAAATATTGGAAAATATTCCAAAATTTCTTATTACAGGCAACAAGGAAAAACTTTGATGACTTTAGCGGCACAGGCAAAACAGTTCTATTCAATATGTAGTTTTATTAGTACTCAAAAAATATAGAGATGCTTTTTTTGACAGCTAGCAGAACTTCAAATTATGAACTAGATTTATGGTTTCAAAAAAGAACAAATCATAACTTCAAATGATCTTGTTCAACAAATGATTAATTCAATTATGGCTTTTTATCTTTAATTTGGTATTGCTTATATTCTTTCTATTAAAGATCGTTGTAGAAGGTTGTACGCCACCAGGTATTGACTATATTGTGTGTTTGTTGTTTTTTTTTGAACATTACAAAAAATCTTTTCGATTTATTCCAAAATAATAAAGTTAACACTAAATTTAGGTTGCATTGTGCCATTATTTTTCATGCGTCTTTGCTGCTTATACAAATATACATACATAAATAATATATATACACTATATATGTATATACATATAATCTGAAGGACTTGGAACGTTGCATCTGGCATCTGAAGGATTTTCGTCAATATTAAGTTAAATACATCAAGTCACAAAGTGTACTACGTATGAATCTCAAACAGTTTGGCGACCTCATTGAGATCCTCATAGTCCGTATTTTGATTGATTATCGTGCGTGCGAGTCCAATGCGATTAAATAGATTCCACAGCAAGATGCCGACAATCTTGTCGTTTTTTAAATAAAATATAACACCCTTGCCATAGTTGGGCTCCTCGCTGGGATCACATTGCATCTCGGGTTGTTTGCCAGCTGTATTCAGTGGTGACTTTGTTTTGTTATCCACAACCAGTTCGGTAGGACTGGTGGAACGTTTATTGCTTTCAGAGGGTAGTGCAAACACGCCAACAGTTGGCAGGGATGAGTCCACCAGGCCAATACCTTCGTAGCCAATTTCAGGTCCCAAATCCGACCAAAACATGCTCTGATGTTGATATGGTTTCTCTGCAAGTTAAATGAACTTACTTAATAATAGCCAGAAAGAGATAACTTTTCAACTACTCACTCGCTCCAGTCATGTTTTCTCCGGCTAGCCGGCCGGAGACCACAGAATGGTCATGATGCTCTACACGCCGTCGTCCAAGCAACGGATCATAGAAACATGATGCATCACCAGCCACATATAGATTGCGACGTGCCTCCAGCTCTGCATTGACTACAAAGCCGCCAAGACTACGATCCACCTCCAGTTTTGAGACTCCAGCCATTGCCGTATTGGGTGAGCAGCCCACACAAACAACCACAATATCAGAGAGCAATGACATGCCATTATTTAGCTCCAGTTTCAGTTGGGAATCACTGCGTGTGGCGGATTTAATGCTGGCATCGGGTACAACGCAGACACCCTGTGCCTCCATTTTCTTGGTAGTCCATGAGCTGAGGTAGTTGGGCAGCACCCTGGACATGTTGCCCTTCTCCTGGAACACCTGATAGACTTTGCCACCACCGTTCTCCTTGGAGTAGTGGGCCAGGGAGCAGGCAAGCTCGCTGCCAACAAAACCATTACCCACAATTGTTATCGATCGCTTCTCTTTTGCGTAGCGACGCAGACGATCAAAGTCATCCGGGGTGCGATAGACCATAACCTTCTCGCGCACACTGGGCGACGCATCGGCAAACATGGGTAGATTTTTTGGTGCACAGCCGGTGGCAATTAGGCATGCATCGTAACTGATCTGATAGCCGTCGTTCAACGTTGCAATCCGATTCTGGGCATCAATCTTCTTCACGGAGAAACCTTGAGCGACGGCTATGCCGCCGTTTACGCTATCCTGCAGCTTCTCAGGGTCCACAAAGAACTCTTCGGGTTCAAAGTACAAGCTATTTAAGTGAAACATAATGTTTAGCGCTTAAAACCCATCGAAATAATATATAATAGCTCACCTGCGCTCGGATCCCGTCCATTGCTTAAAGCGATAGTCTTTGATGGGATCTTCATTGGGATTGGGTGTATACCACAGCTCCTTGGAGAGCGGTGGTCGCATATACGGCTTGCGGTATTCGTTGCTGATCATTAGCACCTTGGCTCGTGCATCATTCGATTTGATTGCCCGAAATGCAGAAAATGCAGCAGTGCCGCCGCCAACAATCAAATACGGCACATGCACAGGAATCAAATCGGAGCTGCGTGGCGCTAACAATAAAATGTAACAAATTATATAACTTTATTATATCGATAGCACCATCTTTCTTCTTACTCGTTATGAGCCCTGCAACCTTAGCACGCTTCAGCCTATCCTCAGGACTGTCATTGTCCGCGTCACCACCGCCTTTTTTGCTGTCACGCGTCAAAAACCAGGCCAACTAAATAACAGTTTGTCCAATTAACCATTGAAAAGGTTAAATATTTAATATGTTACACATACCAAGCCACCAGCTAATAGAGCAGCTATGGCGCCAATAATGCATTTCAACTTAAGTTGCCTTAATTTTTCTTCAGCTGCTCTCTTTCCCTTATCTCCGCCTAAGCCATCACCATCTCCAGAGCCAGAGCCAGAGCCAGAGCCATAGCCACCAGAACCACCAGCATCGCCACCTGAGCTAGCACGAGCGCTTTCGCGACGCAATCGTTGAAATTCTTCGCATGGATCATTATCTTGTCGATCACGGTTGTCTAACTTTGCTGCGGGTGGTTTATCACATTGAGACGACTTGAGTACATCCTGGGCAGTTGTGGAACTAAGTCGTGCATTGGCATAGGCCTGCAAAAGTAGAGACATTAACACAAGAATCACAAAAAGATAAGTTCAAGGTGAAAGAATAAGCGCAAATGGATATAAAATGAATGCTACCGCTTGAATTTGCGAATCGTTCAGTGGAGTAAATGGAACTTTGGGATTTTGAATGGTAGGCATTGGGAAATTTTGAGGCCTTTCAGTCTCATCGATGTCGGGCACAAATTCCACGGATTTGGCTACTTGCATGCAGGCATTATGATTCGGATATTTATTGGCTTGTAATTTAGTGCGTGCCTCGAGCGTACGTTTTTTTACCATTTGATATAAACTGTTGTGTGCCGGCCGATTGTTGCCTGCAATAGAATATATATAAGTGAACATAAAAACACTACATTAGAACTCGCGCCGGGTATAAGCGATCATAACCTCAATTCGCCTGTTGGATGGACTTACCGTTCATTAACTGGGGAAGTTTCCGTGCCGTTGGTATGACTTGTCTGTTGGCCAATATGTGAGCCTGTCGACAGAACTTGAGGCACAGACATCTTACACTCCAAATGCTCATAATACCGTTTCAAAATGTTGTAAGGCAGGCAGGCGGTAAGGCAGCAACAACAAGATTTAACAAAAATCTCTTGGCTATTTTTTTTCTTGTGTAACAATAAGTATAAACGTGTTTGTTTTAGATATTGTTTTATTTCAAATGTCGTGATTTTGGTCGGTAGTGTGAATGATTTCTCTGTGAGAATATGTCGCGAGTTTTAGCACGCATCTATTTAAAATGCGAATTCCGAAAGACTTAATTTTACATCACAAACATTCACAATAAAATGAAAACATATATTGGCATTTTCCAACACCATTGACTACAAGTGTCAGGGCTGCATGCTTAAATGTTTCATTTCATATTCCGCCGCCCAAAAACTAATGTAAACACACAAAGTAATAATTTAATGGAGTTATATTTTTGTGTGCAAAACAGTTATGTCAAAGGACAAAAGTTAAACTTTATTTTATTTATCTGCTGCTGCTGCTGCGACTGTTTGCTTGCCACTCACTGGGGGCTTAATACCCATCAGATTGCACAGTTCATTCCGCAAAGGACGGATCTCGACCAATGGCAAAGTCCAGTCCGTTTCCGATAGCAAGGTCAATATATCATCCATCTTCTCTTCCGGTATTTCAGTAACATCACCGTGCAGAGCCAAAGCTTCATACAGTTTAGTTGCCGCTGTCTTACGCACATGCACATGCTGCAATCCTAAAAATACTGACAACTTGGACAGGACTCGCTTGCTGAGACGCGGCACCTGGACGAGCTGACAGAATGTGCTAATACTGGTTGCAGTCTTGTACAGCTTCTTATAGCCCTTCACCTCCAAATTGAGCAAACGATAAACGTCCTCAGCAAAAGGATTTGCCTCATCGTGCAAAACGGCATCGATGGTACCGGATCCAATAAGTATCTCCAGGAAACTTAGCATGGGATAGGTAATTCGCTCGTTTAACAGGTGACCCTCAAAGTTCTGGACAATCTCAGCGCATAGACGCGGCACCATCTCAAGATGGTTACGCAAAAATTGGAATAACGCAGTTGAAGCATATTTAATCTGGAAATAAATTTTGTAATACAGTTATCAAAGTTAAATAGTATATTTAAACTCACAAGAGATTCAGTTAGTTGTCCAATGCTGGCTGTAAGGCCCAGCAGCACACGTTGGGAATAATCGGGTAAAGCGAGCAGTTCGCAGAACAATGGGAATGTGTGATCAGCAAAGAGCCACAAAACGGATTTATCATCGCTGGGAAAGATCTCCAAGAGTCGATCCTGAGCACGTATATATGGTATGGCAGGCTGAGCGTGAATTAAACGACAGCAGAGACGTCCAGCCAAACCGCGTGTACGATCAATTTTCTCCACTGCCTGCTGCATGAAGCCCACAACAATTTTGTGTACATGCTCAGGGGTTAGCAGCTCCCTTGGACATTGGGTGGTTAACTCAAAGAGCGCATTCATGGCTGCCTCACGCACCCAGGCACCAATGTCACCACGATTATCCAGAGTGTATTCATCGAGAGCGTGCAGCAGGCAATCAATTACCTTGTTAAAAAGCCTTGGATCGGCAAAGGATACACTGGAATCTGCATCAAAGCCCACGGACTGAACCACTTTGCTCAATGCGCGCACACTCTGGGTACGCGCCTCGCTCCATCTGTAGGTCTGGATATTCTCGTGATCATAGTAGGCGACTTGCGGGGCCAGCGCATGTTTCACCAGATTATTGAGCACATCATCCAAATGTGGACGCAATAGGAATGCTGGGAGTACGCCCAATGCGGCCAAATAGCCCATGCGTGTTTGTTCCTCCAAATCATTGTTGGCGCCCTTAATATATGTTCTGATTATAAGCTCGTTGGCAGCTTGTTTCGACTCCTCACAATAATAAGTGGAACTGAGTTCCGAAAACGCATCCACAGCTGCTTCGCGTATGTTGCTGGACTTGGTAACCAGGCAGATGTCAATAACTTGTTGCCAGCTGCCTGTAATAAATATATTTGTTATTATTTATACAAAAAAAATTTACTTTCTTTTACTCACTCAAACACTGTGGATTAACTGGTAGCTTGGCAACGCTGCAATTGCGTATGAAACTTGTTGTGCAAAGTTTCATCAGTTCTCCGCTCATGCCGCGATAGAAGTTGCGCTCGAGGAATGTTTGAATGAGTTCATTTAGCTCAGCAACACGTTGATTGGATAGATAGACAACTGTTGCCGATGGTGCTAGTTCCAGTTGACGCAGCGCCAAGGTAATCTCACCCATGGCCAGAACACAGCCATGACGAGCATTTACATCAATTGTTTCGGTCTTGGCTAGAAGCTGAGGCATTACCACAGCAGCCATATACTCTGGTGCACGATAGGTGAGCTTGTGCAGCGCCTTGGCTGTGATTTCACGTATAGCCGAATCCCAATGGCCCACTTTGCGCTGCACCAGATGATCAATCAACGGCTGGCGATATTCTTCATACTGGGCAATAAAATCACTGATATTCAGATATGAATTATTGCGTATGCCCACCGAGTAGAAGTCCGTAGTGGTGGAGATTTCAATACCAAAAGGAAAATTGCCCAAACGGCCGACGCTCTCCTGGAATGCAGCGGATGCAGCACGTCGACAATTAATCTCACGATCGAAGGCAGCAACCGTAAGCAATCCAGACGAGATGAGCTGCACAAAAGGCTTCAGATCGTCGGGATTGTAGGCGCGTGCAAAGGCCCAGCACATGTAGCAGGCGGCATCCCGAATATGCTGTCCCACAGACATATACCCCTTCATCTCATCGTAAAAGAGCGCCTGCATTAGCAGCGGCACCAATTCGTGCAAGCGATAGGGCAACAGCAGTCCACGCTTGGCCAGCTCAGCTATGGCAACGCAGCCACCATGCCAGGCTTCGTGCGGTTCCAGCGGATTGAGTATATCAATCACAGATCCAATAACCTCATCTGCCAGCTCCTTGGGCAGACGATTGGTCACACGACCCAGTCCCTTGGCAGCACTCCAACGTATATCGTTGCCACCGCTGCGCAATGCTTGCAATAGCTCCTCAATTACCTCCTCAATGGCATCGGGCACAATAATCTCCTCACCAGCACCATCATCTTCCGCATCTGCATTGCCCGACACTGAATCGCCAGCAGCGCTAGCATGATGACCCAAATTGGTGGCCAGCGAGCGTGTGCCTGTCAAATAGTTGTATGTTATAATAAAAAAAAAAAGTCATCCAGTTGACGATTGCTTACCACGCTTGTAACGCCAGCTGGCAATGCGTGGCTTAAGATGCACCAAGCCCAGGCGCTGCACAATCTTTACAAAATATTTGTACTTGAGAAAATCATTGACATCCTTGTACTGACAAGAGACGATCCATTGCAAAAGCTTATCTGCATATGGCAGCAGATCCTCGCGCTTGCCATGTTTTAGTATGGCAGCAACGGCAGCCAGCTGCCCAAATTTGACCTGCAGTGTATCCACCTGATGCTGCTCGATGATCCAGTCGAGAAAACGCTCCAAATACAAATCCTTTATATCGGTACGCACAAAATACTTAGCGGACAAATAGGCAGCCATGCTGCTGCATGTATCATTGGTGGAAGCATACAACTTGCACAGCTCGAAGATGCGTTCCATCTTGGGTATGGCTGGGGTGCTGGCCGAATGATTGCTTGGCACACAATTATTGATGGGCATAGGCAATGGTGCTATTGTCTCGTAGGCATCTAGGCGGGCCATATGAAAGGGATTCAGCACCAGAATGGACATCCAGAGCAAAAGCATGTAGCGTGTTTCCCAGTTACTGAACTCCTTCGGATCCTGCTGCCCCAACAAGTGCAGCACAAACTCCAAATCGGTTAGCTCGTGCGGCATGAACTTCACAAGAACTTTGTAAGTGCGCACTTTGGATATGATGTACAAATACTTAAAGGCAGCATCACGATCGCCAGCCGGTAAATCTTCTTGCCGTATTTTGTTTAGCAAGCGCGAGAGCAGCAGCTCCAAATGCGGATCCAGAAGATGTGGCTGCTCCTGGTAACGGGACAATAGTTCTGTATATTGCTCAAACTCACGCTCAAACAAAGCTGCCTGTATTGGCTTCATAGTGTCGATAAGGTGCAGCACTTGCTCAAGTTCGGCAAAGTGTTCCAGGGTATTTGCTGGAAGGTCATCATCCTTGATATCGTCGATTTGTTGCATCATTCTTATTTCGTTATTTCTTTAAGAATTTAACAAACAGCCGGCCCTAGAAAAAACTGAAATTACTTTCGATTCTCGTTTTGTTTGTGAGTGTTTCGTTTTAACTGTTCCTCGTAACATATGATTCACAGTTGAAGCTGAATGTCACACAGCTGCTTTATGCCAGGGCTAAAAACCAGCATTTATTGTTTTCTCATACAGAGCGGCAATACTTCATTGTGCTGCTGATCATTTATTTTCATTTATAATAATTTGTTGAATTTTAAAATATCTATTCGTTTTTAAGACTTAACTGTCGCGAGAAATAGCTTATTACAAGGTCTTAAATCAAAAACGCGTTTACGTGTTGTTGCATTTAGTTAATTGAATCAGCCCTGAAGCTCCACATTTTGTTTACAAGCCGAGCGACAAAACATTTTGCTGCGAATAGAACCTCACATCGAAGTTTAAAATGAAAGAGGATAATTTTCGCTTAATCGCTGAAGTTAAAAAGCGTCGGGCTCTTTGGGATTCAACAATGCTTTTTACTGACCGCAAACAAATGGGCAACATTCAGTGGCAGGAAGTGGCCAACATTATGAAGCAGGATGGTAAGTTCCTGCATGTGAAGTTTGGCATTTAAAATAACAATAACTTTAACAATTTGCAGTACAATACTGCAAAAAGCGATTCAAGGGGCTTCGCGACAGCTATCGCTCGGAAATACGAAAAATACAGCAACGCCGTATTGAACAATCAAACTGCGTTTATTTTCGAGCATTGGAGTTTATGCGTGATCTTTTCGATCCAAACTGTTTGGTGCCTTTTAGTCCGCAGCCCATAGATTTAGAGTTTTATGATGCGGAACAGATGCAGAATGCTTTGGATAGTTTTATCATTGATGTGGACAATGATGATTCGTTTGATTTTGAGATTATGGGTGATATATTTAAACGGGACTCTGTAGAGGCGCGGAGACCCGACTCTGAATCTAATATGTCGGTGTTAAATAGACAAACTTTTGATCTATCGAATATGTCAATGCCAATAAACAGATCAGATGTGGAAACATCGCCGAGGCTGGTTTCACGATTACTGGCAAAACCTCCAGTTGCAAAACGTGGGCGTCGCCGCAAGACCTTATCGGATAGACCAATAAACCACAATGGTTTATTAAATGGTTATGCTAGAGCGACACCATTGCCTGCCTCAGACTCAGAATCAGATGCCAATGTTGATCCGGATCGCAGTTTCCTTGTCAGCTTGTTACCCCATGTAAAGATGCTGACGCCGATGAATAACATGAAATTTCGCATGAAAATTACGCGACTACTAATGGACCTTAATCAGAAGGATGTGCAACCGTTATCACCTACGTTTAACCCAGATTTTGCGCCAAACTATAATAGTCCTGAATTTGAGAGTGAGACAACTAGAAATGGCCTGCCCAGCACGCTGCATGCTGCCAATGCATTTTTAGCACACAGTTCCGTTATTGAGTGTGATGTTAAAATAGAAAACGAGGTCATATTTTAGGGATTGCTCGAAAATTTAGTTGTATATGTATAGGTATATTAATACACTTACACAATTGGCTATATCCAAACTTAGACTTACATTTAAATCATACAATACGAAAAGAACACCAACTTAGTAAAAGACACTATGCATACCCATATGTACATTTGACATTCTATCATCACTTTTGTTTTACACTGTTACATTCTAAATTCTTTCATATCTATATTCATATATATGTATATAGAAATAGAATAAACATGGATCGCGCAATATTTTTGCTTATTAATTTAGTTTTTGCTGCTCGTTATACGGCTTAGAACTTATTAATTAACTAATTCAATTTATTCGCTGTGAAAGGAAGAGAGAAATGATATAGCAATATTAAAATATATGTCGTGCAAAAATTGTGGTTTTTCTTGTTAGTCTTCCTTTGGGCGACATCAAAATGTCCTACAAATATATTCATAATTACTATTTAAATTAATTACAATTGTCTTTTACTCTGAATGGCAAGTTGAGAAGCTGCGTTGTGAATGCCATACGAGTCAGCTGTTCAATTTTCAAAGTCAATGTGCCTGCAAACATTTAGTCATTAAATTTTTGTTTCCACTGCTGGTTAAGACTTACTTGGCTGTGTTCTGTTGGATTGTGTACACGTCTGAGAACAAACAATGGGAGATAGTTCGGATGAGGAGTTTTTGCACAACGATTGGGTTCCATATAGCGAACGTGCCGATTGGGCCGATATTAAGCCGCTTCCGCAAGATGACGGGCCTAATCCCGTTGTGGCTATATCATATAGACCAAAATGTAAGCTGAACTAAAATCAAATATAGATTTCTGATTAAACGATAACTATTGCAGTTCGTGAGGTATTTGACTATATGCGAGCAATTATTGCTAAGGGTGAAAAGTCGCAGCGTGCCTTAGATTTGACCACAGAAGCACTACGTCTCAATCCAGCCAATTACACGGTGTGGCAATACAGACGTGACATACTGCGTGAATTGGATGCCAACTTGAAGGATGAACTCGATTATCTAGAGGAAGTAATTGGACAGAATGCCAAGAACTATCAGGTCTGGCACCATAGACGCGTCATTGTTGAAATGATGAACAATGCTCAATTCGAATTGGAACTGACACAAAATGCCTTGGACAACGACGGAAATGCTAAGAATTATCATGCCTGGCAGCATCGCCAATGGGCAATACGCACCTTCAAGTATGTGTAAAGACGTTTTTTTTTTTTGATGAGGCACACTTAACCATACTTTTGATATTGACCTTACAGCCTTTATGATGACGAGTTGGACTTTGTCGATCGTTTGATATGCGAGGATCCTCGCAACAATTCTGCCTGGAATCAGCGCTTTTTTGTCGTTAAGCATTTCGGCTTTACGCCAGAGCTGATTAAACGTGAGCTTGCGTACGCCATGGACCGCATACGTGTGATTAAAAACAACGAAAGTCCGTGGAACTATTTGGTGGGTGTGTTGCGCCAAACAAAAACTGGACAACTTAATAGTCATGCAGAAGTAGTGGCATTCAGCGAGGGATTGTATAATGCTGGCAATCGTTCGCCATACTTGCTGTCATTTCTAATCGATTTGTACCAGGAGCAAGCATTGCTAGAGCATGGCAAGAGCGAGGCTGCACAAAAGGTCTACACAATGTGCGATGATATGGCCAACAAGCATGATGTCATACGTCGCAAATATTGGCAATACGTGGCCACCCATCTTAAGTCGCAGCTAAACAAGCCATCGGAAACGGAGCAGACCTAATGAGAAAGGCAGAGGTCTACCTCCGTCTCAGTGATCTTGACCAGTTTGCCTAGTTTAAAACTATGTACGTACAGCAAACCTTCTTTATACAGAAATACATACCACTTTAGACCATAAACAAATATTTGGAAGTGAACTTATTTGATGTGTGGAAAATTATGCTGCTCACAACAAGGTCTAGCTGTTGTTTAACTTTTCAAGTCATGTTTGTTTGAACACGTAAACTTCATTAGCAATCAAAAGATAACTTTTGAGGGCAATTCTTCCATGCTATCTGAACGTAATTTTTATCTTTGAGTACAATGTAAGAAAAGAGCACAAACATAATATTTCTGCTGTCTCAATATTGGTATTTATTTAAATTTTCTTTTGTTTTTAGTTTTTGGTTTTTATATTTTTGTTTTTAGTTCGAGTACATACAATATAGCAGTTGTAATATATAACGTTTTCACTTTAAATTTGATTTTCTTGCGTATATTTTTGAGTTTTCATAATGGAAATTGAAATTTAAGTTTTTCAATAGGCAAAGGCAAACATTAGTGTTTTTTTGTTTTTATCTTATGTTGTTTCGGCATTTAACAATGGGATTTGTAGCCATTTCTTCACCTATGCATAGTAAGTAATTATTTACTTAAAATAAAGCAGAAGACATCTTTGGCGTGTTTTTTTTGTTTTTAGGAGCAAAAATCATTGGAGTACTCTTTTGCATAGTTTATAATAAAATTTCATAATTATAAAATATATATATTTTTACCTCTTTTTTGTTTGTTTGATGGTTTTGTTTGTTTTTTATTAGTTTTCGTTTTTGCTTTCGGGTTTACTCTATAAATTTGAAGAAAGCCTTTAAATCCAAATGTAATTAGTACGAAACATGCCTTCAAAATCAAAGCTTTCTTATTTCGCAATGGGCCATGGCAAATATATATGTATATATAAATGGATTGTTGGAAAATTAGATTCTTGGAGAAAAAGTAGCTTAGAAAAGGGAAAGCTTTCTTGCGCGCTTGGCCCACATCATAAAATATATCTATATATTTGGTACCAAAACCATTATATCTGTTCCAAAATTGGTTTTACCTGTTCTGAGTTTTGCGTGGAGCCAGAGAAAAGTGTAGTTTCCTGTGAGTTTGTGTAACAATGTGATATATAGGGTTTATATATATATATATATATATATATATATATACATTTAAATATGTGTATATATATGTGTGTGGGTGTTTTTTATATATAATAGAGTCATGTTTTTTTGTTTTGTTTTTTAGTAAATTTATACGCTCTTGTTGTTCGCACTGAGACGTTATTATGACAATTGTTTGGAGTACATTTTTGTAAAAGCATTTTTAGCAAAAAATTAAAAAGTTTCATTTTGTTCATTTCTAAAAGTTCGGACCATCATAAACAGCGTGTTCCATTTCTATTATTGTTATAAGTACATTTACGTAAAATTTTATTTAGGCTCACTTATTCAATTTCTGTCTTTTGTCTTAACCTTTGTCTGCTACTATCTTCTTAGTTTGTTATCTATATAGAAAATAAATAATTTCTGAATAACATTCATTACTCGTTTTCGAAAACATGCTGCTGCGCCTTCTTGTTTCTTTCTTTCTTTGTTTTGTGTGTGAGGAAGCTTCATATACCATCTATAAATATACTCGTAAATGTAAATACTATGTAGATAATCTTTTTGGTTTTACTTTGTTTTTATCTATATAATTGTTAAAAAATTATCGCCACTTGTGTCTCGCTATGATTTTTACGAATCGAGTTTTGAAGTTATACTACAAAGCAATAGTATCGCTCATCCTGTCTCTTCCCACTATTTAAGGTGCCAACTTTACATTCACACACAGAGTAAACATGCATATTTATGTTTGTTTGTTTGTATGTATGTAGTTGATGCATGTTTACACTGTCTGTCAATCAATCTGTAACTCTCTCGGTTTGACGGCTCTTGGAGCCGCACATTCTTACTTATCCTCACCGATGCCTTCATCAGTTGTTGTCTTACGCTCTCTAGCCTCTTCGTTGCTGATATCACATTTTTCAGCCAACATATCCTCGATGCCCTCATCATCCACAGTCTGGCTCTCGCCGGGCACATGCTTTTGCACTGCAACAACAACAGCCGACTCGCCCTGAGGTAATGGCGGAAATTTGGCATACGATGTATTGCCAATGGTGCCCACGGTGCTATCCTCATAGCACTCCGGTGTCATACGCACCCGGCATGTCTCGAACGCCTTTTCATAGCCCAGTTTCGTATACAAGTTACGGGATGCATCATTCTGTGGACGTATGACAACAAAGGGTGTATAGCCGCGCTCAATAACAAGCTGAGTCAACGCCTTGGCCAAACGGATGCCATAACTGCAGAGGTGATAACAAGCAAATTAGTTATGCTTTCCTGTCAAGTTGGGATAGTGTCCCTTAACTTACCCCATTCGTCGATAATCTGGACGTGTTTGCATTGAAAACATAGCGCCATAATATGAATGAACCATCCAAGCGGCCAACTCATTGGTATCCTTACGAAAGATACCCAAGCCGGGCAGGACACGAACGAGTATATCAAATAATTTGACGCATTCGATTTCATTGGCCGGATATAGATCGTGTATGCCCTGGACATTATCCAATGTCAGCAATCGCATCTCCGCATCATCGGGCAACGGCTCCAGCTCCAGTTCCGTATTCAGTTTGTTGCACACATAGATATCACCACTAAGTCGCTCCATCAGACCCATTTTCGAATAGAAATCATCCAGGCGATTCATAATAGCGATGTGCGTAAAGTTCAGGTACAATGGCTTCTGCCAATCGATAAGTACATCTTCGGTGCGCATCATATCGACATGTTCGATTTGTGCGGATGGACAAAATATGCCAAATGTTTGGTATATATTGTTGTGGGGCTGTGATTGATTGAGACACAATCATATAAAACTTATTCAAGTTGTTTCAAATATTAGTTTAGAGTTAAACTTACCGTAAGCGTGCATCCAGGAAAATGTAGTATTATTGGTTTATCGGGCCAATCTTTAGCAACATAAAATTTAAAATCCCAAATACGATCATTCAGGTACGTTTTAATGGTTTGATGAAACTGTAAAAAAAACATATAATATTATTATTGAAGAAGATCCTTAAACATTGTAAAATATTCCTTTACTTATTCCTATAATAAAAATTAACCTTGCCTTTATAATTTTCGAAAATTATTTGCCCAAACTTAAGATTGGTATACGCCTTCATAGCACTAAATTAGTTGCTCGCAACTTTTGTGTCGTGTTAAGCACACACAAAAGAAATTTTGCATAGAAATCGAAACTTTAAGCACCAACACCAACTCTCTTGCAACTGGGTGCCAAGCGGAAAAGTTTACTATACACTCCCGCTCACTCTCCCTCTCGAACCACCAAGCGAATGCGCAGCACAAAGCGAACTTGAGCACGTGATGGCGCGTCTGGAATGGCGTGGGCATTAAATATTGAAATGAGGCGGGGGCGGTTAAAGAGTGCAAAAAAACAGGTCAACAATCAACAGCGATGGGTCGCTTAGATTGCATGTCTGTGCGGTCTACCGTTAGTTGTTGGCCCCGGTAAATAGCCCAGCCCCGACTACTACACTTACACCATGGTAATAGTTGCTAAAATTGGCTAAAAACAAGAAAAGAAAAAAAGAAAAAATTTGGGGGCGTGTCTGTCAAGAGAAAACAGATAGTGTCAAAAGCATGCAACTGTAGAATTTAGCATTTATATTGTCGTATCTCAATGTTCATTTCAAGTGGCAAGTTGGCTGAAGGTTTTATTAGATGTATGAACCTACCTTTAATGATTCCGGCAGATAGCGTTCTAAAGTTACCAAAATTTCTGGAAGCTCTGATTCATGCACCAAACGAAAGTGTCTACCTTCAGGAATGATTTCCATTTCTGAAAAAAGAGAAAAGTTAAGAAGACAAAATTAAAAAAAAATCAAATATTCTTTTAACTATTTGGGGAATAAATGCCATTAAAAAAATCGTTAGCAAATTGCAATTTAATACACATTTAATACAAATGACAAAATAATTTTCATTTCCGAATCAAACAACTGCAAATGGATGTCATTATTTTCTGCATCAATTGCGAGCGCCGTGCATCATTTAATAATCTTTAATGTGGCACAAGTATAAGTGCAATGGCTGTGGTTATTTTTGAATGTCTCCCCGCTGCTCCCACAAACATAGATAAAACACCCACATTTCCCATGTCAAATCGTCACGTTTTGGCCACTGTCAAGGCCAAGAGAAATGTTCACAAAAAAGAAAAAGAAGAATTTTGCAAAAATATGTGAACGTGAATAGAAAGCATATAAAAAATTGCTGATGACAGCCGCAACTTTGATGATGATGCTGTAATTTTGTTGCTTATATTATATGTACGTAGTTAGATATGTTTGTGCACACATCCGATGCTCGTCTATATATATACATTGCCTGTGGGCACACATATCCGTTATTGAGCCAATTTGCAAGTAATTTAAGCCACACATAGCGTGTAATAAGCTAATTCCACAAACACCAGAAAATTAGTTGCCATTGAAATGTTTTTCTTTGAAGTAAAAGTACAAAATGTTTGCACACTTTTCATATTATTACATATTTAATGTGTTTGAACTTTGTTGTTTTCATGGGCAAAACTTTTCCTTTAAACTTTGGTTCAGGCTGGAGGACATTATAATTATACTTAATTCAAAGTTGTTTTCTTTGGACATATTTTCTATTCTCAGCAAACTTGACGTAATCAATAATAAGAAAATTTAGATGGCAAATAGACAAAATGTTGATCCAATCGGAATGTTCTAGTTTAAGCTTTTGTTTCAACAAATGCTGACTACTTGACTGATTGATGATTGGCTTGATGCGGCGCATATTATTATCAATTTACGTTCGATTTTGTTTTACTGGGTTACTATGACTATTTGTTACAGCTATTTGTGTCGAAGCCAACAAAACGCTCCAACATGGCGCAAATATGTATTAGTATTGGTTTTAGTTATGTTTGCAAATACTTTTATATGGAAAGTAGCTCATAGCAGTAATACACAAAAAAAATGTGGGGGATAACTTTTGTTAAATGCTTTTCAGATGTAATTGGATTTTTGCTAAAAGAAAAGTTTAAAAATGTGTCAACAAATGTTTCTTAGCTACAAATGTAACTAACGGAAAAGGAAATTAAACAGGTTCAAAGAATAAATATTAATTGATTGACTTTTCTCTTAGTAATTGTTCTTTGAAGTCCAACCATAAAATTTTTAGAAATTACAATTACAAAGTACAAAAGCAAACCTTAGTACATATTTCTTGGTATTTTCTATCAGTGCATTATGTACGTTATTAATTTAAGTCAAAGCAGACAGGACATAAGATGTGTCTACGCACACTTGCATGTCCGGCCGAGACAGGAAGGGATAACAAAAGGACTTGTGCATCGTTTATACTATAATATATTTTTTTCGTAGAAACAAAATCAATACTTAGCTAATCGGAATCGGTGCAGTTAGATGAAGGCGAGTGTCCTGCTGCTAATGCATGTGTAAGGCAGACATCCAGACACACTGACGTCCGTCACTTTTCGTTTTCAGTTTTCGCTTACTACCGCCGTTGACATTTCGCACAGTGGCACCCCCAACAACAACAACAAGATGAACGCAGGCGCGTCGCCAGGCCAGACAAATTGCGATTTCGATTTACAGATAGTTCCTTTCCCGTTAACATGCCCATTCCCATTCCTTGACGTTGCACCCCTTCTTTTGACCTGCTGTGCACATCGCACTTGCCAGCCAATTAATTTTTGTTTTTGCCCCAATTATACTATATGCACTGGCTGGCCCTGATGCGTTCATTTTCATACCCTAACCAAAGATGCAATTAATAATAACAGCGAAACAAGCAATTAAAATAAGGTTTATAGTTCTATTTATGGGAAAACTCGATTACTTATACAAATTATTTAAATAGAAAAACTTATGAATTATAAAAGCTGATTGAAGTAGTACAAGAAAATTAGTTAGTTCATAGTTTCAATTTAAAATACTCTTTTGAGATTATTCAACATCTTATTTCAGTTTCACGTAGAATTTTAAAAAATCTCTTTGGAAATGATTTTCTAGGATTTTTTTAATCGTTCTTTCACAGTCCCGCTTATGAACAATTTTAAATTAATAATTTACCAGGAATTTTTAAATGTTTTTTGTAATAAATTTCATCAAGTTTTCATAAACCTTCCTTAAAAAACTGTTGCAAAAACACTTAACATTTCCTAAAACCCTAAAGGGTATCTCAAGTTCAAGTCAAACGCGCCCCTATCACGCTTGCGTCTGCAAGACAGTCGATATAAGAATTTGTTCATGGGCAAGCAGAATTCTTAATTCAAAATACAGTGCCACTTAATTGACATGAACATGTGCATAGATTCGGTTTTAGTTGCATTTTCAATAATTTCGCATCACACAATTAAAAAGAAATGCAAAAAAAATAAATATAAAGATAATAAATGTGCAAGAACTTACAAAAAGTATTAAATCCGTTGACCTTGTATGAATTTGTGTTTGTAGTTGTTGCTGCTGCTGCTGTTGTTGTCGCTGTGGTTTTAGCCAAACTTTAAAAGCCTAAAAAACCTGCGAACTTGCTGCAGCTTTTGTGTCCCGATTTTTTTTATATTAATATTTGAGCGCAATTATATATTTGTTTTTCTATATTATGGCAAATTATTTATCTTACTTCTTGTTAAATTTATTAAATAAATTTTCTTTTGTTTTAAATAGTATTTATTTGTTAGTTTTTAGGTTTTTTGGAAAAATCGTGCAGTATGAAAATAAGTTGTTTAGTTTTGTTTTGGTTTTTTGTTATTTTAATATGCGAATCACAGATGCTCTTTTATTTGTTTATATAATTGTTTTGTTGTTATAAAAAGGAGTGCGTTTTTAGTTTAAGTTTAAGTTTAAAAATTTCGTTTTGTGTCCTTTGATATTGTTTAAGTGTTTTTAGCTTTAGCAATAAGTTATATATCCAGCGCTTATTGTTTTTTTTTTTTGGTTAGGCCTTTATGAATGGAGGATGTTTGCGGCAGGCTGCTCAGAGAGTTTTAAAGCCGGGCGAACGATTGCACTCTTGCAGTGTTGCTAGACGATTTATATATATATATATATATATATATATATATATATATATTTATTATATATGGAGTATTTTGTTTTTTACTGCTGTAGTTTGTTCGTTTTTTTTTGCTGCCTGCGTTGCACCTCCACCACAGACAGGCCTAACCAGCCAGGCAAGTCCAAAACTCTTTGTTTTTCTGCTGTTTTCTTCTTTTGTAGTTGTTGTTGTATTTCGGTGTGTGTGTGTTCTCTTCAGCAGAGATACAACAACAGGCGTGTGCTAGTCCAGCATGGCGGCTGAGAGAACAGCAATGTGCAGTTAGTTGGCGATGGTAATGCAAATCTTCTTCTTCTTATCGTTCTTCTTTTACTGTTGCTGCTGCAGTTTTTACTTTTTTTTCGCTTTGTCTGTCTGTTTGTCGGTTTTTGTTCTGTTTTCACTTGTTTTCGCTTGTTTGCAATTTATGTATTTTCGACGAAAAAAAATTGATTTTCTACTTGTGTGTATGTTATTGTTGTTGGCCTGGATTCTTGCTAACTCTCTCTGGATGTCTGTAGTGCATATGTTATATATCCTTGTGCGGCGCCTGCCTGTTTTTTTGTTACCGTTATTTAGCTAGTTCCAGTCCCAAGGACGCGCTACTTGGACACACAGGCGGTACAAACACACACTCGCAAACACAAACAGAGTCAAGAGTGAAGTTGAATTTGTCTAATTTTGCTGAGAGTTTGCTGAGGAAGAACTCCTGCCACAAGATTTTTCTAGTAAACAGTACGCTTGTTGTTGCTCTTAATATTCTTTTTCTTCTGCAGTGCGTTCCAATCCGTTGTGGCTTTGTGGATGGCTTGTGTGATGGCTGCTGCGCCTTGGAAGTTAGTTTGGAATTCGCAAAAGTTACCGAACTAATCTGGCTGACTGACGACAACGAACTGATTCTGAATCTAAGGAGCACAGCCAGATGTTGCCACGAGTTTCTATAATTATTATTGTGTGTGTGTGTGTGCGAATCGTCACTGCAACGTGGCAACGTCGTCGTATTGTTGCTGTCGGCTCGCCGTTTATGTTCTCGTCCTCGTCTCGTGGTTTTATACCCTTTCTAAAGCCGTTTTGACTTTGTCGCAATGTTTGACATGCACACACGCAGACTTTAACTTTGAGCAACCCTTAATGGTACAGAATGCGGCTTTTCCTACGAGAGTCAGGTTTGCATTTCTCTGCCCAGCGCAAATGGGGTTAGTTTTTCATGTTGCAAGAAAAATATATTGAGTTTAAAGATTTTTCATTGCATACTTTTTGGGCGCTTGAAATTTTTCGACACTCGTAAAAATCTGGTTTAATATCGAAAACAAGCTTAAAATCTAAAAACTTGATTGTTTTATAATAAAACTAACATTATATATAGCAAAGTCCAATACATTTTTTTTTTTAATTAATAGAGCTTTTAAATTAGAAGCACCTTCAATGTTTTTAGTGCAGTTGCTTTTACAACAAGGGCATTAAATATTCGCTATTGTTGTGTTATTTTGACATGTAACCATCACATTTAAATGCCGCCTGCAATTGTGTTAGTATTTTTGCGCTCACATGTTGCCCATCGCATTGCAAAAGAGCTGCTCTCGTTTTCGTTAATGTTTACTCTCTCACTCTCTTTTTCAACACATTGAGAGCAAGAGAGCACAGTTAGCTCAGCATTATTTGCTGGCTGCATGCAATAACAGCGAAAGAAGCGAGCGAACCGCACAGTCCGCCAACTCTAACCACCGTTTGTTTGGCTCCTTTGTGCTGTGGGATAGGAAGTTACGCTTTTTTGTTGCTTGCGCTGTTCTGCGTTTAGCGCAACTGTACACAGAACACAAGCAACAACACATTCGAGATTAACAGCGGCAATAACAGCGTTTGAACACAAGACATTTTGCCAAAATGGCTACGGCGTCAACGCGATACGTATACGCCACGTAGAGCCGCCACGAAGACGTGCACGTGTCGCCGGCAAGAGAAAGAGAGAGAGAGAGAGAGAGAGAGAGTGTGTGTGTAGAGTTGAGAAGAATTGCAATGCCTTCAACTCGTGCTGTCTTTACCTGTGAACGCCCCTCTCTCACTTTGTTTTATGCTCATGCTCATTTGATTTGTTTATGCCGCACAGCTGTGTGGCAGCCGAAAATCATTTTAATCGCCATTTAGCTTTGAGCAGTTGAAGTGGAGGGTCAAAGGGGCAACTTAGGGGTAAAGGGCAGTCGGCTTCAAGGTCGTTGCTGTCCTGTTGTTCCGTTGTCCTTTTGTCTAGTTTGTGTGTGTGCGTGTTTGAATTGACATTTTTATTGGCGTCAAGTGGCGACATTCAAACAAACTATTCAAATAACAGTTGCCATTTACAGTTGCTGCCAGCTCCAGTTCCAGTTCCAGTAATTAAAATAGACATACAGACGCGCCAAAAGCGCCTAAGTATTGCACCGCAGTTGTGACGAACGCGTGACACGAGTATATTAATAGCATATGAACGATAGATTGATTTGAATAAAAGTATTAATTTCTTGCAAATGCATTTAATAATTATTTTTTTATACCAGCACTAAACAGTTATAAAAGGAAGACAAAGTTAATTTGTTTTTACCATCTCCCATCTCTAGTTTTGAAGTTGTGCAATAAGTTTGGCCATGCATCAAAATGAATCACGCAATTCTCACACAGCACGCAAAACAAAAAATGACGCCAGCCAATGTGCCCCCAACCCCTTTTGCACACTTCATCCATTCCTTAAGTTTTAAAACAATTTTTTTCTGCTGACAGTTCGCACCACGCGTGTTTTGCGTGTTTGTATGTGTGTGTGGTTGTTATAACAGATACGCGAATCGTTATTCGATGCGCCAATTTCCAAGGAAACTTTGGTCATAAAATAAAAAAAAACAAAAACAATACCGAGAAACTAAGCAAATTAAACAACAGGCGCTTTGCCATAGCATTTTATCAGGTGTTTTGGGTATTTGCGTATTATACTCATGTCCTTCGGCCCATTAAAGTTTTGTCATGGCGCCTCATAAACTGCAAATGTATCTTAACAACTGTAAAATGGGCCGAAATTTATGCGCGGCATTTGCTTATTAAATGCTTTGCCAAAATGACACATTCGTAAGGCCAGCCAAAAAAAAACCAGAAAGTATTCCTAAGTCGAATGTTTTTGAATGCAAGATGCCCTTTACACAACACCCTTTATCAATAAAAATCGACTTTAGATAAACTATTGGATGTAATCGAAAATTGTATGTTAAGTATTTTGCATAACTTTATCAAGAAATAAAGTTAGAATAAAGCTTGTAATCGAAACATCGTTTTTAAACCCCTTCTAAGGTTAAGTTTAATGGGTATCCTTGTACAAGAGCCAAACGGACATCAGTTGACAAACGGCTAAATGCTACAATATAGGCTACTTTGGGGTAAAGTGTACGTACATATTGCCATCAAGTAGGCGACACCAAGGTCGTGCCATGGAGTTTTGCCCCGACATTGGCTGGGCCTTTAATTAGCTTTAGCAGCCATTTCACTTGGATTACTCATACGTAACGTTGTGCAATGGAATGGGCCGAAAGAGAAAGAAGATGAAGCAGTAGAAGAAGGCGCCTATTGTTTCAAGTGCTGAGCACAAGATGGGGTGTGGGGAGGGAGGTACTCCGAAGTTGAAATGCTTTTGTATGGTCAAACGTGCATGACTGGCACGTGTTTTTTTTTTTTTGTTCTTTGCCGTAGCCCGGACAAAGCCGGCAAAATGGTAAATGTTAAATTGTAAAAGGGTAAATAAAGCCTGTTTAATGTCAGGGTCAAACCGCAGTTGCAGTCGCAGTATGGTTGACTATATCGCATGGATTGGCTATTTTGTTTAATTTGTTACACATGCCTATAATATATATAATATGTATATGCATATATGATATATATATATATGTATATGCATAAATCAAATATGTATTGTGAAAACCACATTGTTTTGACCATACTATGTAGATTTTATCTTGAATATACCTGCATACATGTTTATTACATTTATAGTTGTAGAATATTTAAGAGCAATTGACAGAGCCGACAGCTGCACACTCTTTGGGGACACGTGGCATAGACAGCAGCAACGAAATAAATACAAAAACAGCAACAACAACAAAACATGACCTTGACTTGCCAGTTGACAATTAAAGTTATATTCATTTGCAATCAGGGACATGTTTATTAAATGACGCAGAGAAAACATGGCCAAAAACAACATTTATGGTCATGCATAAATGTAACTAAATAGAATATTTGGGGAAAAGTAAAGGCTAATTGATCACATATACAAGACAATTTAAATCAAGCTTCGGTTTTTCTTCTTTAATAGTTGTAATTAACTCAATTTCACCATAAACTGGATCATAAAAATTGATTTTCCAAAAATAAAAACATAAAGTAAATAATCTTCACCTATGCCTAATTAGAAGAGCGGCTAATCAAAAGTTCGAAAATAGGTTATTACAGAATACAATTTACAGCTTATATAATTGTAGCTGTTTTCTGTGCTTAAAACCTGCTTTATATCGTAGATGTGATGAAACCACGTTTTAATAAATATGGTGCGATTTAAATGAACTAGTGTGACCTTAGACTAAAAAAAGCCAAATACCGGATATCGTATGGAAAACAGGCTATCGAGACTACCGTGAGCGATACCTCCGTGCGATTGTAACTATCGATGAGAGCAATATGCAATGCTCACTAGTTCAGTAAGGTGAGCAGCTTTTTTTTGCTCACTCACTCATGACCAGCCCAACTCAATTACAGTTCTACATTGTGAAACCAAGGAGACAGACGTATATTTCTTTGCTCTTATTTCTCTTCGCCGAAAAGAAAAGCACCAAAAATATTTAACAATTTCGCGTACATCGTATAGTTTTGCATCACAAAATATCAGCGGATATATATACAAGTGAAACAATTTTAGCAGCAATGCCATAATTGTTCAATTTTATCGTAGTTCTTTTGTGTGATAAGAAATACGTGTGATTTGTTGTAGTTGCATAACCCCTGAACCATTATTGTAAAGCGCCAAAATAAGAACGCCCGAAGGCAACAACAAAAACAACTACCAAAACGGAACGGCAAAAATATTACCGCCCGTGCTAAAACAATAAAAAAAGAAAATAGTAGAGAACGAATATAAAAAATTCCATTGCGGTGTTGCGGCCGTTGCCGCCGGGAAAAGAGCCGCTCCCCGCCGTCCTAAAAGCCAGCTCCTGCCTGTTAACCGTTGTTGTTGTGTGGTGGGGGAACTTCAAGTGCGCGTTAATTAACCAATCACATTTCACATCTGCACTAGAGAAGCCGAAATTACTCGATAATGTCTCAAAATCGTGAGACTTTGATACATTTGCTAGCCGGCGGGTAAGTGTAAATTAAATATTAATTCATACGCCAAGACTTGAGATGTTTGTATTGCGCCTTAGAACTGGTTTTAGTTGAAATACTAAGCCAAATACAACAAAACATAAAACAACAGCAACGTCGCAATTGCGATTAGTTGCCCAACAACAATTAAACAATTGACCTGCAAGATGGGAAAGTTGGCAATTGCGCCAAATAAAAAAATAAAGTCGAACGAAAGATTCGATTGAAAAGCGGACAAACAACAAAAACAAACACACACACGTATGCATATACAATCATCTGTAGAAATCATGCATAGTTCACGTGTAAGGCTTATTTTTGGGACAGCTGGCCGCGTCCCACGCTGCGTAAAAATACAAAAAACGCGATAAACGTCACAAAAAATCGTCAATTAAATCAGCCAGACCAGAAACATGCACAATAAAAAAGCAAAATAATAAATATAAGCAGCACAATTAAAACATATATTTCTTTCTCTCTCGCGCACACATGCACACACATTTCACCACATTTGCCATTCACAAGAAGAGTGCTTAAAGTAAAAACTCGGGTTCGAACTAGCTTTCCAGTATTAGTTCTTGGAAGAGTAACAAGTGTTTCATTTATTGGAACTGATTGAGCAAGCAATAGAAACAAATTAAAAGTGAATGAGAAACGTAGTTGATGTTCGATCACACATACACACATAAATCATTTGTTTTTGTGTGTTGCTCAATTGGAATTAGTCGACAACGGCACAAACCAAATAACAAGCTTCAATTGTATTGTTGTTGTTGTTGTTGTTATCGTCATTGTCGCTTGTTGTGGTTTCTATTTTTAGCTCTCTGCATCTGAATAAATTAATTTATTTTTATTTTCCTTTGCACACCCTGCAAACAACACAGGCGGCATATCAATTTTAAGCCATCTGAATTTCATTTTGAATTTCACGCCAACCGGTTTGTGAAGCGTTTTTGTTTTGTAGCGCAACTGAAATTCAATGCCGCTCACATTGCAAGTAGTATTTAAAGTTTGTTATTGTTTTGATTTAGTTTTGTTCGCAAGTGAAGACAAAGGGGGCAGGTCAGTGTTGCTTTTTGTTAGTCAAGCCGAGCCTCTTGTAAATAGTAAATAGATTGGAAGTTTGAATGGAATTTGATAAATACGGTAAACATTTAATGTAAACAATATTAAATATCGTTCTTCTTATAAGGAAATGACAAGCCTATTTAAATTTCAATTACATACTAATAAAAGTGAAATGTTGCAGAATTAATAATTTAAGTCAATGAACTTGTTAGTAAAGGAAATTATATTAATCTTTAGACCAAGCTTAAAGCAATTCGACTTTTTAAAAATTATTTTTTACTATCAATAAAAATGTTTATCCAAATGTTTAAAATATAGAACTGAGTATATGCTGTGAAACCTAAATTACTAATTTATAGCTTACTCTTATATGAATTTTCATATTCTTTGTTAAGCTCAAATGCAATTTGCCGACCGGCCGTCAGCAAATTAGATTAATGTACAGTCTGTATTATAGCCCTATTCATATACAAACACTTAATATATGTATATGCATAAGTGCACTTTGTGTTCATTGCTTTAAGCTAAACAAAAAAACTACAAAGGCGCAATAATAATGTGTTGTTACCTTAACTGCTATCCCATATACCTTCCCATTTCTTAACTGATTACCCAACTGTGAGTAAATAGTACTCAAGTGGACACACATGCATACATATGTATGTATAAACAATTGTACTTGAATGTTTTTCAATTTGTTTCTATGTACTTCAAATGGTATCTCATGTTTGCACACTTTACTATCGCGTCTTCTATGCATAGCTAGAAAAACAACCTTGCAACAGTTGGCTAAACTTTTCACGTTGATAACACTGTTTATCGATATAAATAAGAGAAACTGACAGATTCACATTGACAAGGCATATGCATATTATAATTGCTTTTTCAGGTTGAGTGCGTTTAGAAAAATTGTGAAATTAGCACAGTTTCATTTGCATAATTTGTATAAAATTGTTAATTAGATGCTGAAATAATCCCGCAACTGTACAGGGTATATGTCTAAAGGTTAAAAATTTTAAAATAAAAAAATAAATAGAAAACATTGCAACAAAACTAAAAGATTTAAAAATATATTTTTATTCATTTTATTTTTAAAGCGGAACTTTTCAGTTCCTTTAATAAACTATTTATGTTTGCGCTCTCTCGTCTTACAGGGTATATAAAAGGTTTAATTGCATTAGCGATCTTTACTTTTCTGTTGTTTTCATATTAATGACAACTTTTGCTTTTATTTTTTTTTACGAAAACAACAACAAACAGTGACAAATGCGGTCTGGCGTTCGATTTGTTTTGGTTTTTTATTATAGACAAACTCTTTCTGGCGCATTGACTCGGTTGAAGGCGACTTGACGGCGAGCAAAACAACATTGCTTATAAGTTGCATTCGATAGGACGTGACAGAGGGGGACTATTGACGTTGCTTGATGATAGAAAACAAACAAAATAACAATGCCTCGGTATATTATATAAGCTGAGCTATTTTTAGACTTGCTGCATAGACGATTTTCCTTGAAAGAGGGTCAACAAATTTTTATTTATTGTTTTCTTGTTTTGCTGACCGAAAAAATGTGCTGTTGGAGATTGCTGATTATTTGTTGTTAATTTTATTTGAGTGCGCTTAGGCATTTACGTATTAATTCCTGGTTTACTTTTGTTTGAAGACATTCTAATTCTACACATTCAATAGAAAGGGAAAATCACTTTTGGCTTCGTTTTAATCGTTGACTAACGAAACAAATTTTTGCACTAGAATTGTGTCAAGGGCACACATTTCATATATGTTTATTATTATAAAGAGAACCAAAATCATATACGTTTTGCTCGCGGCACATTAAATAAACAAATTCCGAATGTGTGGGCGGCACGAAAAATATTCATTTTATTTACAAAATAATGTTAGAACGTCGCGTGCCAAGTTCATTGATTGGGAAATTCAATTATAAACAATATAAGTTCGATTAAATTTCAATGTGTTTTAATTAAATTTTAAAAAACTCATAGATTCTTAAATTCCAACTCGTAATAAGTTCTGCACTTCTGTCACATTCTGCTATTTGACCTAGAAACTAATTATACAAACATAAAACTTTCCATCGATTTCATAATCTTAACAGCAATTAAAAAAGCTTAAAAGCAAATTCTGATAAGATTTGCCAAACCAACAACCATTTAAAAGGCGCAGTTTATCAAATGTTTGGGATTACAAGTCGTTAATGACGCATCATTACCAGAAATCCAAACATCTGAAAAACACAGAAATATTCTCACACAAAATATGTATAAATAAAATGTTATCCATCTGCGATGTGTACCACCAATAAAACAAAAAAAAAAGAAGGTGCGATTGGTTAGTTTGCATTTGTGTTTGCCAAATTTTCCACTGTTATCTGGCGCGTGAGTCAAAAAACAGCTAAATCGACCATTAACCGGTTGCGATTTATAAAATGCGATTCATATACATATGTAAGTAGAAGACCCCAAACAAACAAACAAACAAAAGCAAAAGGCCATTGAGTTCGCCATATAGAAACCAACTCGAAATGTCCGCATTCGAAATGCATTTTCCCAAAACGAAACGAGGGATGCAAACACAATACTGTTATATTTATTCACAGCTGTTGTATCTATAGAAATCAAACAATTAACACATTGAAACTTTAAATTATTGTGCAGAAAGTTAACATTTAATTAGATAAATAATCTTTTTTGATTCGAAACTACTCGTATAAATATTTGATTGCGTATAAATTGCTTTTAGCTTGTGGTTTAGTTTCATTAGAATGATTTTTCTAATTATCTGGCGACATTAATTTATTTGTCCATCTGTCTGGTTTGAGGATTCGTTTTTGTTGTTGCCATAGCCACACGATATGTTTAATTTAACGACATGCTAATGATGATGATACTAAACAGTCGACTGTTGTACCCCCGTTAACGTATTTATTCAATTTGTATAATAATTGCCATTGTGTGTCGACTTTAATATGTATACACGAATCAGTTCGTTGAGGTTGAAGCAATGCAAATACGAATGAATATTATATTAGTTACAATATTAAACATATGGCATGTTCGGCGGGTATCGCGATGTGTCAAAGTTCTCTCTAACCGGTTTCGCGTTGTGTAATTATGTCACAAATATATATATCTATACATATATACCAGATTTAAAATGCAATCTGCAGCGAAATGTATTCTACATATATGCACTCACAACGTGGCCTGTCACAGACGTATTTCATTGACTGATAAGCTCACGCGGCTTTGTCCGGCGGTGCTTGTAATTCATTCCTAGTTGTGTTCTCAGGTTATCGGACACATTGGGTCAACGAGCAGCTAGTTGAAACCGGTTTACTGTTGGCCCTGCCAGTAATCTCGAATAGATTTGTGAAATTGTTTGCTAGTTTGACTTTTTTCTATCGAGGCAGCAACCAATTTAGTATGAGAAGCATTACTTAGAAAAAAACTACAGAAAAAGTTGATTCTAGCAGTAAGAATAATCAATCAAAGAATAAATCGATTAACATGGATTTTTTAACTTATGTTAACATCAATTTGTATAGAATTAACATTTAAAAGTCAAATGAACTTATACTATACACTTCACACTTTTGTTCTTTAAGTATAAAAAAAAATATATTCTTTGTTTTCATACATTTCTTGTGTTATGCATGAAAGGCGACTTTTCGTGTCACTCATGAAAAATCGCAAAAAAATAAAATTGTGTTCATTTCGCTTTATGCTTTGTTTTGCTGAAGTTTTGGCCATCGATCAAACATTTCCTCAGATTTGTTTACTAATTTATGAGCCTGACAAGCAATAAGGAAACTTTTTCCTTTCTTAACTACGCAAAAAAACAACGGAATAAGGCCCTTTTGTTTGCCGAATTGATTGGCAAAATAAAATTATACTAAAGATCACGTTTTTTGTTGGTTGTTTTTTGCTTTGGTTTGGTTTGGTTGCCAAGCGCCAATTTATAAGTTTCCAATCTATTTGCGTTTTTGCTAGAGCAAAAAATTGTGTCACGAGTCAGTGTAATTTATGAGATAAGAATGTTTCACTTTTTATCACAAGGTTAGATTCATAATATTTACAGAAGTTTGTTTAATGTTTTTATTAACCAAGGTCTTGGCCAATTTAATTACCAATTCCTATAGAAGTAATTAAAAGGAGGAATCGGGAGTGCAAGCTTAAAGTGATATCATTTATTTTATAGAGCTGGCACTTAAAATACTGACTCATTATTAAAAGTAATTTCTTAATGCAGTTGCAAATGCACATTTGCATTAAGAGTATTTTTAAGTGCATTCCAATTATATGCACAAAAATTGGATAAAAGTAAATAAATTTCGAAACCACTTTAATCGAACCAAATGCAAAGCAAAATCAAATTTTATTCAGCTTTTTTTTTTGCGATTTCTCAATAAACATTAAAATTGTTCAAAAGCTAAGATTGTAGAAAAATTATTGGCAAATGTATATTTTTTTTCAAAAATTTTTAAGATAGATAATTCTTTCACAGTTTAAATGGTCAATTGCCAAAAAACGTTTTAAGTATCTACTTTTCAGCATTGGCAATAAGTCAAACACTTTGATTTAACATATCTAAAAATCCGCAAAAAATTTTCCATTCTTGTCACTTGCGTATTTTTAGAAAAGTATTTTATTTCAAAGAACGCACATATTGTTCTTGTGCAAATTGAAGCAAAATATATTAAACAAAAATTCATTTTGTTTTTGATTTCTTTCATTGCAGATCTGCTGGAACCGTTGGTGCTGTGGTAACATGTCCATTGGAGGTGGTAAAAACGCGTTTACAAAGCTCGACGGCGTTTGCGTCGCCGCCGGCACGTATTGTTGAGTCTGCTGGCGGACCGGCAAATGTTGGCGCCTCCGAGCTGTTGCGGCCGGAACAACGACGTAAGCTAAGCACAACGATATTACGTAACAGATCACAGCCACAGGTGATTGGGGGTGTGCGTAGGGTAGTACCAAGTTCTTCTTATTATTTATAATCCATATAACATATATTATTTAAGCACACTCATTGATGACACTCATTGTGCGTGTGAGTGTGCCACAAAAAATCATCTATCGCTTGTCTCATTTATAGTTTGACATACAATTTTAACAACTTGTATTATTTGCTTTTAAATTTTGCAGATTATGGCCATTTCACATTGCGGCATCTCATCAACAACTCCAAAGTCCATGAGCATTATGCAGTGCTTAAGGTAAATTGAGAAAAGTTTGGTTTAAACAAGATGAATTTCAAATAAATGTATTCATTTTTACTTATTTAGACACATTGTCCAGAATGAAGGACCTCGCGCACTTTTCAAAGGACTCGGCCCAAATCTGGTGGGCGTTGCGCCATCGCGTGCCATTTACTTTTGCACTTACTCACAGACAAAGAACTCGCTCAACAGCTTGGGGTAAGAATCATCTAAGCTTTCAAGACAAACTTAAAAAGCAAGTTATATCAATTTGCATTAAACATGCAATCCATTTAAGTAAGAATTTGTTAATGACTCTCACCTTTTTTCTTTCTCATTGCAGTTTCATTGAGCGTGATTCGCCGCTGGTGCATATTATGAGTGCCGCCAGTGCTGGCTTTGTCTCATCGACAGCAACGAATCCCATTTGGTTTGTTAAGACGCGAATGCAGCTGGATTATAATTCCAAAGTGCAGATGACGGTGCGGCAGTGTATTGAGCGGGTGTATGCCCAAGGTGGCCTTGCTGCCTTCTATAAGGGCATAACAGCAAGCTACTTTGGTATCTGTGAGACGATGGTGCACTTTGTCATATACGAGTTCATCAAATCAAAATTGGTAAGCGTTAGGTTAATGGGTAAATAAATTCCTTAAACTCTAACGCTGATTACTTTTTATGCAGTTGGAGCAGCGCAATCAAAGGCACACGGACACAAAGGGATCACGTGATTTCTTGGAATTCATGATGGCTGGCGCTGTTTCCAAGACGATTGCCTCCTGCATTGCTTATCCACACGAGGTCGCACGAACGCGTCTGCGAGAGGAGGGCAACAAATATAATTCGTTCTGGCAAACGTTGCACACGGTTTGGAAGGAGGAGGGACGTCCTGGACTTTATAGGTGTGTGTTGTTGGCATGTTGCATGTGTACTTTCCCTTAAAATCACATAGAAAATCATTGATAATCTTATTAGACTTGTGAATCCCTATAGTGGAGTTCCCCCACACTAAGGTCTCTCAGATTAGATTAAAGAAATCCCATCTGACACATGACTTATGCGTGCTAAGATCTTTTTCTGTTCCTCAACTAATAAAAGATGATGCCTGTAGCGTGCATGAATATTAATAATCAGAGCGAATGCTTCTTCAAACAGAATGCAAATTTATTATCATAATAACAAACAACCCACGATTTTTTCTCATTCAAATTTAAAATTGTGTAGATAGAAAAAAAAAATCATCTTTGCGACGCAGTTTGTATCTTTTGAGAAACTTTTGTTTGCCTTCAACTAATTTCGTTATCTAGAGTTCAAGAGCACCTAAACATCACTGCTAAATATTTGTGTTAACTAATTGATTTCTTAACGTTTTTCTATCTGCACAGAGGCTTGGCTACGCAACTGGTGCGACAGATACCCAACACGGCAATCATGATGGCAACATATGAAGCGGTGGTTTATGTGTTGACACGACGCTTTAATAATAAATCGAACGAGTTTTACGATTTCTAAAGTCTATGCGATGGCACGCCTATTAAATATCAACCAACCGCCTGCCCGCCTACCCCGTCTTATAACGTAACGGACAAGTTAACAGCGAGGAACCCAATCTGTGCATAATGTAGACGCGACTGCTGCAACTTAATGTAATTTGTAATCTAAATGTGGTTTTCTAGACGATATAACCAACGAGCGCAAAATTTCGTTTAGAATATTAGCTTTTAAGGCAACGAACTTGAGAGACTTGAGACGTTAGAGAAAAATAAATAAAAATCATAAGGCCAAATGCAAACTACAAAACAAAAAAACTGAAAAGTAACTAAAAATGACTTCAATTGAGTTGAAAGATTTACAAGAAAACGGTATCAAAATTTAAAAAAAGGCTAATTAGTTAAAGGTTATTTATGTTTACACATTAAATTGTGGCTGATATTTTGGTATATATTCACTTGTGTATATAGAAATATAAATATTTATGCTGTACATTCTAGTTGAGAGAGAGAGAGAGTGAGTGAGAGAGTTGAAAATAATTTTTGTATATAGATGAAGTTTTGCTTTTGATTTAGTTAATCTCGTTGCCTTCCTAGTTTTTAGTTGATAAGCACAATTTGTAGGTAAACATCCGCAGGATAAATTCTGTGTCAACAACCGATCCTGTGGTCGCAGTCATTAGGCGCGCAAATCTGTTGCCGAAATCGATGCCGCCATATCTATACAAACTAATATACACATATATATATATATAATATATTAGTCTTATTAATTCGTACACATATTTAGAACCGGTATGCACAATGCAGCGTATACGTAACTGTTGTGTTAAGTTTTCTCAAATGCGATATATATTTTAGTTATCATTAATCTATCATTACTATTTACGAATACGTTGCTGTTTATTTAGTGATTAATAATAAAAACAATATATTACAATGTCACTATATATATATATATATTATAGTGCCTTTAATCGTGTTTAATTGATAACGAGCAAAGAACGAAGAAAGAAAAGTACTGTGAAAATTTGATAACAATCTAATTGAATGGTGAAATCAATAAATACAATTTTTTGTTTAAAAATATAGACGTTTATGATATTTGTATTATCTTATCTGCGCTTTGTCTGCACTCCATTGATCATAGTCCAACAAAAGTTCACTTGTTCTTATTTGAGATTAGAACTTGAGTCGACTAACCAAAACTTATCAGACGACTTATTAACAATCAGACATAGAACTCGTTTCTCAGCATATTTAAATATTAGCGCGTTAACACATTCAACAGGTCCCCTAAAATGGTCACACTCTAAAACGATAATACCTATCGAAGTCGCACGAGGGCGCAACCAGCAACAAGTGATCGTGTCACTGTTAGCACTAAAACTCCAATTTTCAGTGTTTACGTTTGCTGCCTGCGCGTTTAGTGTTTTAAGCTAATTAAAAACAAGTTAAACCAACCGACAAATATAATTTTTATTTGAGTTTGTGTTTCAAACGCAGTGCTATACAATTACAATTGAACTGTGCGCATGCGCCACTTGTTCGGACTGGATTTATAGTCGCGCTCCACATTCGTGTATTGTAACCCACACCCAATTTTCAAATGCGCATTTTTTAATTGCATTTCGAATGCGTTAAGGCGAGAGGGTGAGGATGCTGCTCAGTGAGCTGCACTTCTGGACAACGCTGCGCGATGAGGTGCGCATTAAAAGCAGCGACTTGGGTGCTTTTCGCTATAAGCGCCAGCGCGAACTCTCTCAAGAGCCGACGCTGGCGCTAGCCAAGAGAGATTACACGGAACGTCGCAATGGTCTGGCCGTTCTAAAGAACAGTCGCAAGGCAGCTGGGCGCTTAAAGGATAATCTTAAGAAACTGGAAGATGTGCTGCGCACGCATAAACTGGTGCATACGGAGTGGCAGGATGCGGCACAGGTGTTGCTTCTCTTCGATAATGGCATCATTGCCCACATCTGTGTCGATATCTATACGGGCGACATATTGCGCATGGTTTTTGAAAAGTATCTTGTTGGCAAATTGGCCGCCGAGGTCATTACCGATGGTAAGTGAGTCTTCTTCTCTCTCTCTCTCTCTGTATTGTGTGTGCGTGTGTGTTTGTTAGTTGTTTGCTATTTGCTTTGTTTGGTCGGAGAAATTTGCATTTCCAACTCCACAAACAAGGCACTTTCCCAGCATCAACAAGTAACAACTACATAAAATATCACATTCCACATGCAATTATTGTAATTTTTTATTACACCCTATACCCAATGTAAATGTATAGAAAGAGTGAACTACATATATAATTATATTTGTGTTATTTGATGTAAGATTGATAAGCTGATTTCTTTTGCATTCTCAAATCAGATCAATGTAACATCACTTTATTCTACACATTGATATTTGTTTATTTTTTGTGTCGTCTGCCAAATAATAAATAGTCAAATAATTTCAGTTCTCTATAGGGTATTAACTAGTCGAATTTGTTACACGTCTTGCGCACTCTTACTTGTAATTTTTAATTAATTAATACGCGCGCGCGCTTTCATGTTTGTATTTTTTTCTGTGTTTTGTTTATGCACTTTGTCTTTTACTTGGCAGCGTTTTTTACACGTTCCCACATCGTCTTGGCCTACAATACGAACCAGCTGACGGTGGTGCTGTTGCAGCGCCCTAATCTGCGGCCGCTGGGGCCAGAGAAGATTGCCAACATGGATCCGCGAATATTCCATGTCATCATACCAGGTGCTGCCTCAGAGCGTAAACTGGCACGCCATTTAACGGTGAATGGTAGTTTTGATCTGTTTGTTGTCTGGACGCAATCCTCGCAGAATGAAGTCTATCCCTGGCGACCCACTGTACGAGATCAGGATCGTGCCAATATACACATCTTTAAGATAAAGGGGTAACTAAATAAATATATATTGAAATTAGCTGGTTCTAATCAATTTATTACTTAGCTTGCAGCTGGAATCAATTGCCTATTGCTGGTCAGAAAATGATCCGCTCTGTGTGGACTTTTTGCGCAGCTCAGAGAATCAAATAATCACGCTGGAGCAGAAGGTATCACGCAAGGGAGATATTAGTGCAGAGATTTGCTCCTATGAACTGGCATCTGGTAAAATGCAACGAACTGCAATCACATCAATTCCAATGGGCACACAGATCTGTTGCTTTGCCTTCAGTCCGGATCAGGAGAAGTTATTTTTGGGCAGCATTGATCGGAACATTTGTCTGCACGATCTGGTGCTGCAGACAACCAAATATGTCAATCAAATCGAGATTGTGCCCACCCAGTGTGCCTGGCACTGTGACTCTGCGCTCCTCTGTGTGGCCAATGAGCGTTCTGTGCTGCAGTGCTTCGATTTGGCTCTGGCGCCGATCGGTAACCAGCTGGTTAGCGAGAATGTGACGCCGCTGAGTTTGCTCGATCTCTCGCATTACTTTGCCACGCAGCCAACGCTGCTTAGCATTGCCTTTAGTCGCAAGCCGGATTTGAGTAGTTTCTCGCATAACTATGCGCAAACGGATTGCCTGCTCCTGTTGCTCTACGAGCAGGGTCCCCTAGCCTGCATGCGCATTTTTGGTGGCACGGGCATGCGAGGCGATATTCATAATTCTGGCTTAACGGCAGATGTCATTGCCGATAAGTATTTGCGTATTCATCAGCCGGAACGTGCTTTAAATGTTCTGGCTGCACTCAATTGGGAAACCTATGGCGCCATGTGCTTAATAACTCTACATAAGATTGCCAACTATGTGTTCTTCGGTAGTGATCAGCGACGAGCGCGATTTGATCTAATGGCTAGAGCCTTAAAGACATTCACTCATACGCTCTCCGAGGATACCAAGGATGAGTTTAGCGATCAGGTCTATGATCTTAAAAGACGCTTCTGTTTCTTTTTGCTGCGGTAAGCTAAGAACATCATAAACTCTTTTATGCACATCTTTTACGTATTGATATTATTCACAGCAAAAACCTTTTCAATGAGGCATTTGAGATTGCCCATGATATTGCGGACTACGATCTGTTTATGGATCTTTATAATTTGACCAAATGCATTGGCAGTTTAAGCGAATTTGCACTGACTGCCTTCAGCCAGGCCGCAGCCATAATCCATGGGGAGGATCACGTCAATGGCAATTTGAGCCTAGCTTTGGCCAGTGATCTACGCCCCGATTCCGCCTGCTCGCAATCCAGCTACTCGACTCCAAGTCAGCAGGCGCTTAAAAACTATGTGCCACCCTTGCCCTCCTTTAAGTCCAAGATCTTCAATGCTGAGATGGTTCAGATTAACATACCCAAGCCGGAATTGAAGCCACCGCTCCCTGAGCTGAGAACATCCAAGCTAAGCAGCGCCTTCACGACGACATCGCTTGTGGCACTTGCCCAGAAAAGTGGCAGCCTAGCGCCTCTAAAGCATACAGTTTCTAATGGTTAGTAATTAAAAACTTTCTGTGTTCAATACTAAACTTTAAAAATGTTCAACAGGCAATGGCTGGTCACAGGATGTTCCCGATCAAACTGTTGGGTTACCGTTGCCACTGTCAACATCAACGATACCCCGCCCACAGCCAACGAACTTTGCAGATGTACAGGACTTACAGTTGGCTGTCCTGCCTCTGCAGCAGCCACCATCCACTCTTTCATATCAGCCTAAGTTTTATCAGCATCCGCTTGTGTCCGGTAACATACCCGCTATGCTGCCAACGCTGGGCAATGAAGATTACCAAAAGCGTTTGCTGCACAAAAAGCCAACAGCTTCCATACTCTCAAATGCTGCAGCTGCACCAACCAATGGCGAGAGTGCAGGAACGCCCAGTGTCAAAACTAATCCAGTCGAGAAGAATAAAGTCAAGTTCTCGGACACCATACAGGTGGCTGTTGTGCCAGTAAGTCGTGTCTCTTACTGCAGTAGATCTTCTGCAATTTATAAAAATTGTTTTTAACTGATAGGAAATTCCGCGCAAGGAGAAACCGATGCCGCCCAAACGGAATGGTTATTCCCGACCAACGCCACGACATTTAACAAATCCACGAAAGGAATTAGCTGATAGTTTGCCGCTTTGCCATCCAAATGATGAGTACTTAAAGGACTTTAATCCAATAACCACAAGTACGTAGTGAGAATAAGACCAAAGTTTTCATTATTTAATTCATGTTTTTGCTTGCAGATGTCAGCAAACCGCCAACGCGTCGAAGTGAGGAAGAATCGACGGGCAATAAAACAACGCCGAGCTCTTCGTCTTCCATCAAAGTGGTGCATTTTGGCGTTGTCTAAGCGAATATACATAGTTAATAGTGTAATTAGATAAGATTAGAGATTCGCCTTCCCGTGTAACCCGTTGCCGTCCAATTAGTGCAAAGCTTTAAATAGGAAAGTTTAATACATACGTTTCTTTTTTTAAACTTAAAAACTAAACTTTAATATTTGCCCGTATGCCAAATATGACAAAAGTATGCGACTATTTCTTTTTTGTAGGCGTAGCGCCGCCCATGCGCTCCAGTTCTGCCTTGAGATCAAGTAGATCCTTATCAGGCACGTAACGACGCTCCTCACATTCATCGGTGTGCTCCGCCACAGTTAGATAGACACCTTCCGGTAAAGCTGCCTGTGCAATGCGCAGAAATTGCGGATAAACAGGCGCATCGACATTACTCAATTGCAGATTGCGTTCGTAGGTGGTCAGCTTGTAGTCAGACTCGATAACAGTCGAATTGGGCCTTAAAAGGTGCACTTGCGTCCTTTGCGGCGGTAATGCATAACAATCGGAGACGTCCATATCCAAGTACTCAGCAACACCATGCAGGAAGCGTTGATAGCTTTCAAGCAGCGGGTAGTCGTAGCCTTTTATTTGCACATTAAGGCTCTCGTATTGCGGGAATTTTGGTTTGAGTGACTACAAGAAAATTAAATTGAGTTAAGCAAATATTATTTTTCAAAGCACCATCATATTACCTCCAGGTAGTCCGGCTCATAAACACTATAGCTGCTTGATCTTACTATTGAAACAGTTGTTTTAGGCAACTGAGTCGCCAAACGTACCGTGGGCAAAAACTGCAAAAGTTTGAAAATATTAGTTTTCACATATATTAGCTAGTTTACGTTTGTTATTTACTCGGCGTAGCATTTTTCGAATACAAAACGAAACGCAGGTTATGTCACAACAGCTGTTTAGAAGCAAAGTACACGTCGGTTCTGCATGACACGTAATGCTGAACTTCATACATTTCCAAACAATGTGTGCCAAGCTAGCAAAATAATTATACTATAAGTTTGTGAATGACATAAAACTTACTATTCCAACAAATTTAAATTGAAAGTTCTAATTTGAGAATCGATAGCAGCACCACAAGTATCGATAGATATAAGATACCTTTTCCATTGAATGTCAATTTGTGAAGAAGATAAATCATAAATTTTTGCTTCTGATTTCGTTGTTTGCCAAACTAACGTAATAAAATAATTACAATTAGATCGAAATGGATTCAACAAAGGGCATAAATCTGGCATTACTGGTACTTTGCTTGTGCGCCTGTTATGCACTGGCTTTTGAGGGCAAGGAAATACCGGCTACTAAATTCGGGCAGAGCGTTGCGCCCACGATGACTTTTCTTTATTGGTAAGGTGCAAATTAGGCACGATATCAATTTATTATCGCAGTTTTTTACATGTCGTATGTGGCTTTTGCTTTTTTCTATTGTACAGTTACTCATGCGGCTACCGCAAGGCGTTTGAGGATTATGTGAACATACTAGGTGAAAAGTATCCGCAAATACAAGTTCATGGCGATAACTACGATCCGCCCGGCATAAATTACTATCTCTCCAAGCTGATATTCGCACTTAAGCTTATCATCATTTTATCTGTGGTGAGCTCAACGAGTCCATTCGCCTGGTTTGGCATGAACACGCCAAGCTGGTGGGGTCATCTGCAGACAAACAAGATTTATGCCTGTATGATGATATTTTTTTTGGGCAACATGCTTGAGGGCCAGCTGGTCTCATCGGGTGCCTTTGAGATAACACTAAACGATGTGCCGGTGTGGTCGAAGATGCAAACTGGACGCTTCCCTGCGCCGGAGGTGCTGTTCCAAATTATCGACAATCAGCTGCAGTTCACTGAGAGTATTCAGGAGAATCCCGACTTTGTTAAATAATAATAAAAGTATAAAATTCAGTTATTTCTATTAAACAAAACGGAGCGCCAACCTGCTGGCTACAAGAAATACACCAAATAATACAAGGAATGATAGGTCACCACATGACTGGAAAAAATGGATTTAAGCAACGTAGATAATTAGATTTGGTTCTTGTCTCTATATAACGTAAATAGTTGTGTATCTATCTGTTCACTGTTTTATGTACTACTTCTATTATATCAGTTCCATTTACAACTTACCTTCAATGAAAAAATATTGTGTATTTGTTTAAGTTGCCACAATTTGGCACTTTTTGGCGTTGATGCATAATACATGTGTAATTTTATGCACTCTGTTATAATTTACATCAGATATTGTAACATTTTTTAAACTTATTAATAGCATATATAATATATTAATTTCTCTAAAGAGTTGAATAATTTGTTTTGACCAGAGCTAGTCGTCTGATATTTAAAAAGAAAACAAAAGAATCGGAATCATTCTTCGTGTATTTTATTTTATTTATCAAAAAACCTTGCTGTTTGTTTCACTTGTTCTAAATACGTTATTATCTGGGCAGTGGGATTATTATGGTAGTAATTTGACCTCGTACTTTGATTGTGAATATTATTTTTTGGTTCACTTTTATTTTTACATATATTGTTTGTTTTGATTGTTATTTGTCTCAACTACACTCAAAGAAAACGACACTGCACAAGGGTTAAGAAGGAAGAGTGTGTGTGGAAGAGGAAGAGAGAGGTTCCTGTTTTGGTGATTGAAGTGGCTGTTAACGAATATAGTGATAGCGACTTAGATGTAATTATTTATTTTATTATTTAAATGCTACTTAGTATGTAATCGGTGCTGGCATCTAAAGAGCGAAAGTGTCGTCACGTGGACGCCTACGATATTGTTGGCCGTATTGATTGTATGGATTACGGAACTGAGCTCCACGGTTATAGTTCGCCGGCGGTGGTTGAGGTTGACGCACCACCGATTGCGGCTGTTGGCGTAACTCAACGCTCGGATATCCACCCGACCAAGTCGAGTATGACGATGGTGATGGTGATCTCGCACCCGATGACGACGACCAGTTGTTCGAACCAGAACCCGTGACAGTGCCTGAACCGGTGCCTGAACTGGGGACAGATCCACCGGCTGACCTAGAGCCGTAGCTGTAGCCCGAGCCTGTGTTCGAACTTGAACCGTAGCGAGAACCCGAGCTGGAGCCTGTCTGGTAGCCTGTGCTGGAGCCGGAACTATATGATGGCAAAGTACGCTTTACAGTGAAGAAGCTATCGCCACGACGACGGCACACAGTACATCTATAAAAACGGAAATAAATAAGATTAATTCAAGATTTTTTACATTTTAGATAATGTTAACTTACCTGCTTATCTTGCTAGTCTGATCTGCCTTCAGTGTAAGCTGGCGGGGTTGCACAAACTGATCTTGCTGCTCGATAACGGCCAACCAGAAGGAGGCTAACGCATCGTAGTAGTTGCAGCGTCCATGGCCATGGCACTCGATAACAGGATTGGCACGGAAATCCTCCAAACAGGAGCCAGGCGACACAAGGCTTTGGCCAACGCCGCCCGTATTATCCATGGTAGTCTAAAAAAGAAGCATAATGAAGGTAAGCTTAGATTATATCTGTTATAACGAGTCGCTTACCATATAATAACTGAAACCTGTCCACATCTCCTCCCAGCCACCGGGACAGTCCGGTATAGACATGGACTGCGAATGCAAAGCAATCGCTCGAGTTGAAGTCTCACAAACAACGCAGCTAGAGAATCATGAATATGTTTAAAAAGATCAAGTCTTGTGAGTAAGAGTGTCTTGCTTACCGCGAAATGTACTTAATAAGATCCCTGGACTGGATGGGTGTCATGGTCATTGGCATGGGTTCAGCGGTGGATAGCCATAGACTGTCGTCATTGTTCTGAGCGTAGTTGCAGACGTTGTTGAAGTCACAGAACATGTATGGCATGGTGGTGAAGCGCATCAGGCAGGAGCCAGATTGGCCAAGATCCTGACCGACGGAACGACTGCTGGCCACGTTGCCAGAGAGCGAGTAGCCTTCCCACAATTTATTTGTGTTCGCAGGACAGTCTGGGATACGCACAGATTGAGAGTGACGAGTAAAAATGAAGCCACGGCTCTTTGGTGGTGGCGGTGGTGGTGCTGGATCACCCTCCGGACCTGGCTGTCCACGCAATCCCATTCGACCAGTCAAACCGATTTCACCCATATCACCGATTTGTCCCTGAACACCATCAGGACCCTGGTAACCCATTTCGCCAACATCTCCACGATAGCCCAAAACACCACGCATGCCAACGGAACCAACATAGCCGGGGGCGCCAATATCTCCCTGTTTACCCTTGAATCCATCCATGCCGGGCTCACCACGATCGCCGGCACGAGCATAAGTGTAGGAGTAGGTAACACCAGCTTCACCTTTCTCGCCAGACAGACCATCCATGCCATCAATACCGCTCCAGCCGGCATCACCCAAGGGGCCCCGAGGGCCACGTGGTCCGATGTAGCCAGTGCGGCCGGGACTTCCACTGAAGCCTTGTTCACCTTTAACGCCATCATAGCCGAGCGCACCCTGTTCACCACGCTCTCCCGTGTCACCCTGCCTGCCCCAAATGGCAAAACCAGCCTCACCCTGCTCACCCTGATTTCCAGTGTTGCCGCGTTCTCCTTTGCGGCCTTGGAGTCCGTGCATGCCAGGTCGACCGGGTGGTCCTTGGTAGCCAATGTCACCAGGCAGACCTTGAGGGCCCAAGCGCATAGGTCCCTGAGGTCCGATCTCGCCATTCAATCCGTACTCGCCCTGCTCGCCTGGTGCACCCTTCTGTCCAATCCGACCTGGACGACCAAAAAGACCGTCGTAGCCCCTGTCTCCTTCGTCGCCGTGCTCTGCCACTTGCCTGGCACCGGGCATGCCTCTTAAGCCCTTGTCTCCATGCATGCCTTTTGGTCCCGGAAGGCCATCAAAGCCAGGCTGACCACCAAACCCAATGTCACCGGACTCTCCTCGTAGTCCACGTAGGCCAGCTGCGCCGATAATGCCCGGCTCACCAATTGGGCCTTCTGCACCATCCAGACCGAAGTCACCAATCTCACCACGTGTATCTTCTTGGTTTCCTAGATAGAGCACTTCGCCGACATCACCCATTTCGCCCAATTCACCTCTTTCACCAGTACTGCCACTGAGACCATTTTCCCCAGATAGACCTTCGTCACCTTGCATGCCTGGTGCTCCAGGGTAGCCAACATCACCAATGTCGCCAAACTCACCGGGCGAACCCATAGGTCCAATATCACCAGCATTGCCCTTGGGACCAAGAATTCCATTGCGACCCGGATAACCAGGAAAGCCATCTGCGCCCTGATCCCCAATAATGCCAGCGTTGCCTTGTAATCCGAATTCACCATGTGCGCCCTTAAGGCCATGCAATCCAGGTAATCCATTGCGACCGGGTGCACCAACCTCGCCTTTATAGCCTGGTTGACCATCAATAGCGGGCAGTGAATCTCCGGGCACACCACGTTCTCCTTTAAAGCCAGGTGCTCCATTATAGCCAGGTGGTCCTTGCCAGCCGCCATCGCCTTGGTCACCCTTTATACCACTATATGCGGAGACACCCTTGGCACCCAAACGTCCAGGCACACCCTGATCTCCTTGCTCGCCCTTTCTACCATTCTGCCCAGGGACACCCGGATAACCGAAAGCACCGCCGTCGCCAGTAATGCCTGCAAAAATACAGATAATTATCTCATGGCATTGGCAAAAGAAACAAAGGAAAATTTCGAACCTTTTGGGCCGAAATCGCCAACATTCCCACGAGTTCCAAGATCTCCAGTGCGTCCATCAAGGCCAATGTCGCCACGATCACCCTGCTCGCCAGGAATACCGGCCAGACCCATTGGGCCTCGGTCACCCGGGAAACCGGCTGGACCAGGATCACCAAATTTGCCAGCACGACCGGGGTAACCAATGCTTCCTTTTGCTCCATTTTGTCCAGATTGTCCGTGATAGCCAACCTCACCCTTTTTTCCTTTAAAGCCGTGCAGTGCAATACTGCCTGAGCGACCTGGCTCACCTTGTGGTCCTGGAGGTCCAATCACAATGTCACCACGCTGGCCTTTGTTGCCAGGCAGACCTTCCTGACCCCACAAACCATCATCGCCAACGAAGCCCTTGCTGCCTTTAGGCCCAGGGCGTCCCCTTGGTCCTTGGTAACCAATTGGACCCTCATCGCCAAAGATGCCCTTGATACCGGGTCTGCCAGAGACACCAATCTCACCAGGCAGAATATATTGTCCAGGCTCACCACGTTGTCCCTTGTAGCCCTTCAGACCATTCAAGCCAGGTTGACCATCGAGACCAGGCTTGCCAGGCAATCCATGTAGTCCGTAGTCACCGTTTTCTCCCTTGTAGCCCTTGGCACCGGGTGCACCCATCAGGACTTCACCGGGTATGCCCATATCACCAGTTTCGCCCTTAAGTCCGGGTTCACCAGACTCACCTTTGGGTCCGCGGAAGCCAGGTTCACCCGGATAGCCCAGATCTCCAGGCTCGCCACGATTTTCAATAATCTCACCGGGATGTGGTTCACCTTTGTTACCCTTGAATCCTTCGCTACCAACATCACCACGCTCACCCCTGAGAGAAAAATCAGTTTAGCTTACGTGTGGAATTTTTTAAAAGAATACTTCTTACTTTCTGCCATTGTAGCCAGGCTCACCAGCTAGATAAAATATGGGTGTTGTAGGTGGACTGCCTGGCTTGCCATTGCGACCATTGATACCGGGTGCGCCATCAAAGCCAGGGCGTCCAGCATCACCGAATTCACCACGTAGACCGGGTTCACCCTTAACACCATTTACTCCGATCCGGCCATCTTGACCACGGTCACCCTGAGCACCTTGATCACCCCGTCTTCCATTGTCGCCAACGTCACCTTTTTCAATTGTTTGCAAGCTACCTGTGTACTCAATCAAACCGGGACGACCTTGTTGGCCAGGACGGCCAGTTTCACCGGGAATACCGGCAGAGCCTTGCATTCCCTTAAATCCACGCAGACCTGGCTTGCCACGAACGCCTTTCAAGCCACGAGCACCAGTGATGCCAGCCAGCCCACGTACTCCATGCTCGCCCGGATAGCCACCATCACCCATAAGACCCTTGAGACCACGTGGTCCTGCATGGCAGATACCGCAATCATCGCCGCGTATGCCCTTGTCTCCTGGAAATCCACGGAAGCCAGGCAAACCATCTGTGCCAGGCCGACCACGTCTACCGGGGGGGCCCTGCGATCCAGCTGGTCCAACGATATTCAAGCCCTCGCCAGGCTGACCTTTCTCACCAGTCAGACCGACCTCACCACGGTCACCGCGATAGCCATCGACACCAGGAATACCGTCTTGTCCAGCTTTGCCTTTGGGCCCATACAAATTAAGTCCAGGCTCGCCACGATATCCAATGCGACCGGTAGGACCATCCTCACCGGGTGGACCTTGCAAGCCGGGTGGACCCATCAAGCCGTAATCACCCTCCTCGCCCTTTTCGCTGCGTCCTGGTGGACCACGGTTGCCGCTTAGTCCTTCGTCTCCAGGTGGACCGGGTGTTCCCTGGGGGCCACGACGTCCTTGTTTGCCGGGAATGCCATTTAGACCGGGATGGCCAACAGGACCGACATCTCCCTGTGGACCAATAGGGCCTGGTAGCGACTTGTCCAAATTAGGGTCGTAGATACCGGGTGGTCCGACGGGGCCCTGAATTCCAGGCATTCCATCGTAGCCATCATCACCATGCTCACCGGGTCTGCCATCCTCGCCATCCTCACCATTGTAGCCGGGCGCCCCTTTGACGCCCTTAGCGCCGGGACCACCTTGTCCACCTTCCCGACCATGCTTGCCACGCTCGCCCCGCTCACCGATGTCACCTCGGACACCGGGCAATCCATCTCGTCCCATCATTCCAGGCTCTCCAAGTGGACCAGTTGGACCGAACTCACCGATTGGTCCTGCATAGCCCTTATAGCCTTTCAGAGTTTCATCGTAGCGTAGTGCACCAGGTTCACCCTCACCGGGCTCACCCTTATCACCCATGACGCCCTGTAGGATTGGATAGCTTTCCGGTACGCCCATTTCACCCTTAAAACCTTGCAGACCCTGCTCGCCCTTGCGACCTTCAATGCCAGCAAAACCAATGTCACCCTTGTAACCCAGGGCACCACTGAAGCCAGACTGGCCATCAAAGCCATCGGGACCCAATTCACCACGGTTGCCTTTAGTTCCCTTTGAGTTGATGCCACCTTCGCCGGCATCACCACGTGAGCCAGGCGTACCAGTTTTGCCCATAGGTCCACGTTCACCATTCGGGCCGGGTGCACCCGCTGCACCCTGTGGACCGGGACGACCATCGCAGCCATCAATGCCACGTGGTCCTGTGGAGCCATTCTCACCAGGAAAGCCCTGCAAAATTAAGACATTCAGGTAAACTACTTTGGCCAAATTTAAGGCATACTTACTCGTGCTCCCGGGAAACCAGTTGCACCCTGGGGTCCAATATCACCCTACAAATTGATAATGTCAATATATAAATTTTATTTAAGTTTCTATTTCGTTATAAACTTACGCGATGTCCTTTTTCTCCCTGTTCACCGTATTCTCCAATGTCGCCTTTTTCGCCGGTATATCCAGGTGGTCCTTCAGGTCCCATATCACCGGGCCAACCTTCACTTCCGGTCACGCCCTTCAGGCCAATGGATCCAATACGTCCTTTGATGCCCTTGCAGTCGCATAACGTTGTGTTGCACTCCTGAAGTGCAAATTCAAATGCCATTAGTTTCTTCTTTAAATTGCTCTACATACGAGTCAAAAATACTATAGCTAATTGAATTTCAAAGCATAGAACGAGCTTTGATTGCCATTGATTAGCACTTAACTTTGAAACTGCTCTGGAAACAAGCGTCTGTCATCATTCTTAATTAAAGCCCATAGATTTATTTAAAAGATGTAAACTGTCTGTCCTAATTCGTATTGGAAACTATGTTTCCTAACGCGTCTAGCTTTATTTTAATTAAGTGAGACTGACATATGCAAATATATTTTAATTATACATATCCTCTAAGTCATAAACTTTATTAATTAATTTCCAAGTAAATAACTTAATAATACCATTCGGTGTATTAAATGCTTAAAGAATCTAAAGGATAAATAAGAAGAAACCCAACCAAAACGAATAGAATGCTTACTATGTATGTTATATATTTAGACGCAATTGGAATTAAGAGCAATGTAATAATCCAATGATAATACACACTTAATGGCCTAGCATTGTATGCTGCATGCACTTAAGATATTTTCCGATTATAGCCATTAGTCATAACAATAACAAAAATTCGCGGCAGTAACAATTGGCGGGTGCATGGAATGTGATGGTGCAACTTGTAGCAAGTACGACAGCACACGCCTGCAACGCGTTACAAGCCGAGCAAACTTAAATTTTTGCTTTAATTGCACTATTTCCGTTTCAATGAGATAATCTTTAATACTATAGTATACATATTGTTGCTTATGTTTGTTTTAGCAGCCCCCGCGTTGCGCATATAACACGATCATTTAAGCGAACAGCAGCAAGGCATTAGCGTTAAAGGGAGCGCAGAATTAGCTGCAAAGTATAATCCTGAGTTATTTGTTATTATTATTATTTAGTATAATTTTTCCAAGCCATTGCAACAAGTCTTCAACAATCTTCGAACTTGAAGCAAACTTAAGCTAGATAGTATTCCTAAATTTCAAAGCACATAAACCTAAATTTCTACGCTTTCGACCTCAACAAGGCAATTAAACCGACCATTAAATAAAAGTATTCATTGTAGTACGTTAATTTCAAAAATAAATTCTGCCATATGCAATAAAAGATATTAGTTTCTTGCTCATTACAAATCCATATAACTTGGCGACACATCTGTAGCGTTCAAAAGTCTTTTGTAAACATCCTTAATATGTTTAGTATTGCGAACACACAAAGCATAGTATTTATAGAGTTGACATAATTCTCGCTTAGTTAAGAATCAGAAAAAAACAATTTATAGCCTATGTTCATTAAAATGACTTTGAGCGTCGTAGGGGTCTCCAACAATTCTACAAAAACGTTTGAGATGAAACAAGAACCACATAATGAATTCACACATGTTGCACGCATGTTTTTTTTTTTTCCAGTTTAATATTTGCAGGCGCTGGAAAATTAGTTTCAAATTTATTTTTGGCACGCAAATTTTTAGCAAAAATAAATGGCCAAATTGTTTAGAATTCCAATAAATATTGAGTGCAGTTTTTCTTTGCTGCTGCACAGTCATCAGGTAGACAAAATCGAAAATAAAAAGTTCAAAGCATTTAAGACTAATCAAATATTGCATCGCATCGAACTAAAAAGGGGACTTCCTAGAAATAAACACGAAATTTTGCCTGATCAAACCATCTGTTAACGAAATACATATAGAAACACATGACGTGTAAGTCAGAAAATCAGAACGTTAAATCTAAACAATTTAAGAAAAAAAAGAACAACAAAAACTATACAACAAAATGTTCTCTGTGTGGCTAACCAGAAAATAAAAAAAATGAAACCAAAACGATACGAAAGTCGAGAAAACACAGACGATTAGCCGAAAATAAAATCCACAATGCATATGGCAGGTGAATGTATTGTTTGTTTGAGAGGGGTAGGTGGGGAAGGAGAAGTATGATTGTTTGACATAGTTGGCCGGTAAAATACAATTGCAGTCAGCGTTTGCACTCAATATCTGGAATATGTATGCGAGAGGTTGATTTGAAAATAAAATGCCGTTCTATAAACACACAAATTATAATGCATACTAATTATAATGATGAGATCTTGATGGAGAGTGAAGAATGGAGAATGTTTCAAAGGCGACAAATAAAGTTCTAATTTTATTCTAGCTTAAACAACAACATTGTTCAATATCAACATGATTATTTTGTCTTAAGGAACAAGCTTAACAAACTATTTCCAATTTCCCACATGCGAAATAAAATGAATTCGCTGAACTAACCCGTAGACCTAACAACACAATATGTGTTGGTTAGTAACCTGACTAATTCATTTGGCTGGTTTGGTTGGTCAGGTTATTTTTCACACATTCCTTCAATTGAAAGAGGCAGCAATAAAAAACCCATATAATTAAAACCCTCGAATTTCATTCAATCAATTTGCACAACCAAAAATTCACAAACAACATTCGTTTTTGCCTGAGTATGGCAAATGGAAACACGTTTAAATCAAAATGACAACCTCTGCAATTTCCTTGAACTTGACACTTGCTAAGCAACACAAAAAAAAATGTACATAAATATACTATATACAAGTAGGGGAACCAACAGACAGCGCAACAAGTGGCGTTGTAAAAAAAACCTTATGAAAAAACCAAAACAACTGCATAAATTTGCGAACAGAGAAAGGCAAAAAAAAAAACTGTCTGTCCTATTGTCTAATCTCTAAGGTGCATAATATTTTATTTTATTTGACACATTATTACTATAACGAGCAAAAACATAGTTGCAGCTATAGAATCGCCGACGTAAGCAAGGAGACCAAGACATGAACCGTTTTGAAAACGCTTGTGATATATATATGGAGTAGATTCTCAATTGTGTGTTGAGCAGGTAAGGTTCATATACTTATATAGGTAGATTTATAGCTGGTTGCATACTCAGACGGTGTTTGTACGGAAAAAGTTCTGAGTAGGCAAAAAATTGTAACTATGTCATCGGAAAAACGAAGACATAAACCATTTTAGATTTATTGTGGAATTAAATAATTATTATTATTATTATCGAATAATTGGAACTTAAAATTTATTCTAAGTAACAATTTTTGGTTTTACAGCCAGAGCAAAGGGGGCCTTCAGGCTGGGAATTAAATAATATTTAATTAATAATTGTGAAACATTTTTTTTTTTTTTGAAGGAATTTTCTTGTGTAACACATTTACTTAAGCAAATAACACAGCCTTGCAACAGCTGCCTGCTACACAACTGCAACACAAAAATTACACGTATCGCCCGCTAAAAGTCGGCCGCAAACATCATTTACCATACATATCTGTAATCTGTATACTTGATGTGTGTCAGTGGCTCACTTGAGCGCATTTACACATGTTTATGCCAATTGTGATCGCATGCTGTCTCTCTTTCGTAAGCATTGCAACTTAGCTTTGCAGTTTAAGGTCAAAGTTGTCAAGCCTTCTCACTTGAATCAGAACGGCAATAATTGACGACACACACACACACGAACACCCACGCTCAACTAGACCATGAGATGTCGTCTCTACATGTCTATGTGCTAAGTGCTGCTTTGCCTATAACATATTTGATCCTCCAAGTAGCGCTGCACGTGTAAGTGCGAGTACATTGGCCTGCAGGGTATCTAATAACGCGCACTGGAATTCACAAGTCGAGTTCCATTTAAAAGCAGCAAAACCAAACGCAAAAAGAACTGTGATACTGATATCCATAACTCAACTCGACTATAAAGCATATGGGTAATTACGATATGCAAGAAATGCAAAGCGCAGCAAAATAAAAAAAAATACGAAACTCAAAAAGTGGAATATCAAAATCGCAACATCTTTTACTTGGGCAAGTCGCGAACTTGTTTTCTATACTCATACTCATACTCGTTTTAAGTGTTTTAGTGTTATTCGTTTTTAGTCAGACCTCCGACTTAATCTGTGCTTTAGTCGCACACAAGATGGCGGCCAAGCGGCCCGGATGTGGCACAGAAAACAGAGAAGAACACATAAATCATGGCTGATAAGACTGGGAACGCTATGCGCTGACAACTTTTCTTGGGCATTTTAATTAATACATTTTAATTTGGCATTAAATTGTACGCTACATATATATACATATGTATGGAAAGCAATTGCCATTTTTAATTTTTGCTGAACAGCACAATATAAATGTGAAACATGGACAAAGGGGTTATCTGTTGAATTTCAATGTGAACTCTTTGTTGTCAAGTTTTCACTCCGATTGACTTCGTATTGTTTAGCTTTTGACAGTGTGCAAGAGTCCTGTTATTTGATCGTGCGTCACAATTGACCCAATTCACCACGGTCTCTCTCTGTCTCTCTCACTCTCACCCTTTATTGCTCGCTGTCAAAAAGTGCAACAACTCACGCGCCATCAATCAACATTTGATGATCTACAGCAAAACAACTACAACAACAGCAATTGCAAAAACAATGTAACACTGCGCAAAACATAAAAAGTGTTTAAAAGCATGCCAAGTGCAAACTGTAAGGATATAGCCAACGAACGGATACCCTAAGGATTGCGTTAGTTTTATTTGCATACGTTAAAGCTTTTATATGTCTATCAATGATATGTATGTACATATATATAAAATAGATTAAACAATTTCTAGGTTCAACCTAAAATATCTTGATAAGACTAGAATACAAAGTATTGCCAACTATCTGATTTTTAATTATAGGGTATATGTTTTAAACGTTATGTGGAGCAAACATATGAGCAACGTGTGTGATTGACATGAAATCTCATGCCCACACATTTACATATATGTTTATGGATATGTATATGTATATGTATATGGAGCATAATGAATGCACATCTGGACTGCGATTGAAACTTTGCCTGCCTGGCTGCTGTGGTACATATTATTTGTTATTGTTGTTTTGTATGGTTGTTGCTAATATTGTTGTAGCGCTCTTGCAGCATGACATCATTTTGATTTTTTTGACATCACAAAGACAGCGTCAAGCTAAAAATCTGCACATGCACACAAAACACCATACTCTCAACCAACACCCACACATACATACATACTTACACGCACACACATATTAAAAGAGTTTAACGTCCAATGACGATCTATGTAAGTATGTGATAGTTTCAAGTTTTTTTGTATGCATTATTGTTTAGACAAACGGTTGACAGATGATAACTAATTGCCGCGCACTCAAATAACATATAACTGACAGCACAGCGACTGCCAAACTGTTAGTTTGATAGCGTCTAAATATTGTACGTCAGTAAATATGTTTGCATTTCAATGTGTTAAATGGTTTTTTTAATTTTTTAAATTTTATGCCAGATATCATAAGCAAGTATTTATTTTCGGTTCAAAAATTGTTTTGAATTAGCTTTGCCTTATCAGAAAGTGGTTAACCTTGTTGTTGACTTTGTTCAATGCTTTTGCAATTATTTAGAGCAATCAAAAAACTATTTCAGATATTTGTTTAAATCAAAAAAGACACAAAATTTAAAGCTTGATTTATTTTTAGCAATGACACTTCGCATATGTGAAACATTGGCAGCGAGATATACATATATATTTTTGTATGCATGTATGTACATGTAGACATTTATGAATCCTAATGAATTCCAATTTCAGAACCGAAGAAATACAAAAATGCCTTGCAACTAAATAAAACTGATAGCAACAAGAAATATTATAGCAAGCGTCTAGAGTCGGGACTGAGACTCTGAGATGCCTGATAACCCAATTTCTTGAGCTTTAAACACAATGAACACAGGCATCAAATAATCGCTTTAATTTAAAAAAATGTTCACACTGCTGTTATTGCTGCACTTGTTGTTATTATTGTTTTTGTTAGCCTCTAGTTGAATATATCACTTATACGACATGTTGTTCATATCTCACAGCCAAAGAGAGTGTGAGAGAGAGAGAGAGAGCTAAACACTTCGCATAATTTCCGCATTCAGTTGCAGATAAATAAATAATTGAGTCAAATTGAAATGCTGCTCGCCAAACAATTTTCGAAATGCACGCAAATAAACTTCCAAGACATTTGTACATAAAGAAAGAAAGCCGAGTGTTCTTCTTGCTGTTCAAATTGCTGTTGTTCTTCTCCATCGTTTCGTTGTTGTTGTTGGTGCTTGGGGGGCCCCGTTATGTCTACAGCTGGCCAGTGATTTATGTGTGTGGATGTGTGTGTGTGTGCGTCTAGGGTCAGCCTAAGAAGGACTGAGCTAACGACTGAGACACGAGCACACAAAATGCCTTTTGCATAAACAAAGCGCAAGCCAAGAAACAGCATGAAGCGGGAGAGAGAGCGGGAGCATAAGCATCGGCTAGCATCGAACAGCAACAACAAACTTTCAATTCCAATTTGAAATGAGCCAGAGCGTCAAAGACAGCCGCAGCTGCATCCCCCGCCTGCCTTAACCCCTGCCTTAACCCCTGCCAACCCAATCACTTCAACTGCTAATTGTCGGCAACAGAAAAATAACAAACATACATACTCTCTGCACAAGAAATTTCCATATAAAAATGTGTTCAAAATGAATTCAATTGTTGCTGTTGTGTTTTTTTATAGACAACTGATGCTGCTTCTGCTGCAACTGGGCAGACTAAGAAGAAGCTGTAGCCACTGTCGTTTGCTGATAAAGAATTCATGTATGTATGTATACTTATCAAAATTCATTCATAGAAAACCAGGCGCAGTCGACGTCGCCGTCGGTGTCATCACCGGCAATAGCAGCAAGCAAATGTTAAGTGCAATCGTTACACATACACGCACACACACAAGCACATGAAAGCGCACTTGTTGCGGTCAACGCGCGTAGTTTTCTCTTAAATATTGAGCACGCGCTCTTGCTTTTTTGCGCTCTTAAACAGAGCGATGCCATCGATTGTTTGTGTGTGTGAGAGTTGATGCGTTTGTGGGACGGAAAAGGAAATCACTTGGCTGTTAAATGTAGCGCAATAAATCATTTTTGTTAAATGCAAAAACCAGTTGTCGCAATACAGTTTGACAGCTATTGTCATAATGTACATGCCAAACAGTAGCGCGTTTATACAAATCAAGTTTTATCATTTTTGCGGTTTTATTTTACTGACGTTGTTGTTGTTTGCCACTCGACACAAGACACTCTCTCTCAACAAAGTTGAGAAGTTGTTAGAAGGGAGTTGGGCGTTGGGAGTAGATATAAAACTCTACCATGGCATTGACCACGTAACCGAGTGCGAAATAAATGTATGAGCTCAAATTACCAAATGCCAAGAGACAGAACACGTGAGTTGAGGAATAATTAAATAAAATATAGTTGGCCTGATAATTGTTCTTTATTTTGTGTTACAAATTAATTGTGCTGAGAGATTTGTACTGATTTTTTGTTTTTTCCTGGCGCAAAAGTCATGTTAAGGCGATAGCCTCTGGCGTTGGCGACACTTTAGAAATTCTATTTTCAGTTCGATCAGTTCTACCAAGTGTCGCAATCAGCAGACTGGGCGCTAAGCTATCAACATTAACCGTCAATGCCGCCAACATGGCAATAAACCTAATTAAATCTGTACGATTTTGAACGAATTAGAATATACATATATTTGGTTTTGATAAGGTTTCATAAGTTGAAAACACACAGCTCAGATTAAAGACCTGCTAAGACCTTCTAAAAATTATGAAACTGTTATTTAATTATTTGTAGTTTTCTTTTCTTGATTTTAAGAGCGCATTTAAGTTGGTTATATCAAAATTTTACAAAATATTAAATTTCGTTGCATAGTTCCAGGGGCAAGTGAAAAGAAATTGCACTAAAAATTCGAAAATATTAAGATGTAAAGTAATGTTGCACGAGTTAATTTATTGTTTAACAAAAAGTTTGAAATACTTTGAATATTTTTCGAAAATGTTTGAGTTCTGATTGAGTTTTTGGTTTTGCATTGCCTACCGGAAATATTCTATGTCATTTTCGAAATGTTATACAATATTCAAACATAATTGCTTTGCGTAGAAGGAAGGAAGACCTATAGGTTATCGGCTCTATTAATTAATTGATTGCACGCGTTAACCTTTTAGTAGAGCTCAAGATTGCCAAATCTGCAATGACATAATAACACTAAGCCGATAAGAGAGAGCCAGAATAGCAGAGAGATGCCGAGAGCATGGATCAAGGAACTAATAAACAGATGAACAAGAGAGTTTATCTCAAGTGTTGCATGTGCCGGAAATATATAATGCAATGTTTAAGAAATAAGGAAATAGCGGGGCAATGTGCCCTTTTCTTTTTGTCGATGATTAAATGCAGCAATGCTGACCTAATTCCCTTTTTACTATTTGCTCAAGTTTTTCCTGTAGATTACAATAAAATAAAACAAAAACAGTCATTTATGAATCAGCTGCACTTGTGTTAAATGGGGATATGACGCTGTAATATTGTAGAATATATAGTTTCATAGTTTTACAAGCACTGGCTACAACTTTGTATGCCAACAGTTGGACCAGCGCTGATATGAAACTTTTTAAGAGAACATTAAAGCATTCAATAGCCAATAATAACAGTTTGAGAGTCGTTGGTTATTTAATAATAATATTCAACACAAATAATTATAATTACTTTGATAATGTTATTTTTGCTTATAAGGGTTTTTTTTTTTTTTTTATTTTACTTACCTTTGCCTGGACAAAGGGCACAACGCTGGCTAACAGACATAGAACAGTTAGCAGACCCGAGAGATCCGCTCGATCTCTGGGCAACATCTTCATGGTCCTCAGCCTGACCACACAAAAAACTCGTGAACTGGATAACGGGCAGACAAACTTAAAATGTCACTGCAATACTAAAAACACACACGATAACTGCGAAAAATAGACATTGAGAATTTTGTTTTTATTTGTTTGAACGTTTTTAAATATGGAACAGTTTATTAATTAATGGGGGGGTTTTTTCTTTTTGGATACTTCACATTAATAATTTTTAGGAGTCTTTGTTGGAATTAAATATTATGGACTAACACAAAAATTGCTGCTGCTGCGTTCGGGTTCGCTACTTGATTAGCTGTGCTGCTGCGATCGTCGAGCACAACACACTCCCCACATGTGGAGATCGTCAAGCGTTCAAAGTGATACTAAAATCGGGCGGCACAAAAGAAATTTGAATTCGTTAAAGCAAGCGCGAGTCGCGAGTCATATTCGTCAGGCACTCGGCTCGTCTTCGGCGCACACTCACAATAGCACTGTGCTTTTGTCTATGTAGTAGTTAGTATTGAAGACGTCTGAGTGGGGCGTTTAGGTTTGGGTTGCGCAGCCTGTTGATAGGCGATGCTTACATTATTTTTTTTTCTTTCATTTTAGAATTTAGCACTTTGTTGCCTTGAAATGAGGAAACGGCGACAACGAAGGCAACATGTACTATATTATTATTATTATTTCATTTTTTGTTTTACTATACATTTCATATTATAGTTTTTTAAGTTAGCGATTAAGCTAAGGCTCATTAAGTATTTGAATATTGTAAAGGCTGATAAGGTTGCTTTAAGGTTGCGTATTTCCTGTTAGAAAACTAAAATCAGCTCTTTTTATTAAAATTAATTAGTACGCAGATTTTTATAAATAGAACTTTACGAAATGTCCATTGTTGGGGTCAATTTGGAATCAAAATCAAGTCCCAAAGCACAATCAGGGCTTTTGTGCGTTGCGCAAGATTAATGTCGTTCCCAATTTGGGTACACGACCCACTAGTCCCAATACTAGACTTTTCAAAGAAGTTGTTTCTCTAAACACTTTTGCCCATAACAAAGAAGGGGTGTTATTTTATAGATTGCAAGCTTGGATTGGTTGCGACAGCTTCAATTCTTTGTATGTTTATAACTCAAGGTATGGCAGGATATCGATTGGATCTTTGTAATTCAATTGAAGTTTGTCCTTATACTAATCACATTTAAAACGCATGAAAATATATTTAAAAATCTCTGATCTCTGAGAAGCCTTCAATTCTTATCAGAGGTCTTAAAATATTGTTGACCGTTTGCCTTGACTTAATATTAAAAAAAAAAAAAAAGCAAAGCGCAAAAACTAAGCACTGTATTTTGAACTAATTTCTAATTTGAGAAATTATTTTTTGAATTGTTTTATGACTAAAAGTCACTATATAATAATTCTAAAAAGAATTTTAAATATTAAACAAAGTTTTTAAATTTAATCTTGCTATTTAATGTAAAAAGTGCTTTTTGAAATAGAAGTCTTAGTCATCGTCATGTCAGCATTTATATTGTGTTGCCTACATAGGGGGTTTTAAAGTGAACGAAGCGCACTAGTATTTACAAAAAGAGTGCAACAACTTAATTTTTTCTTCTTTTATTTTCCAAATGTCTAATATTAACAAAAAAAACTTAATTTTTTATAGTTCTAAAACAATGTTGATATTTAGTGAAAGAGTTACTGCCACCAGCACATTTTTTTTGCAAGTGCATAACAAAGCCGGAATCAAAAATTAGCACACAATGTTTCGATGAGATCGAGCCATATCAGAAGCGTCAATGGCGTGGCAATAACGGAACTCATGTGCCCGTTCTTACAATTGGGCTATCAGCCTGCCACCCAGCCGATTTGTTGTAACAACTGTGTGTGTAAGGGGGGAAGTAAAGGCATTGACGATGTATCCAACTGGCAAGCGCAGCTTCCATATCAACATAAGTTGAACAAAGAGCAACAACTAAGTAAACGACTTAGTTTCAGACTTATCGCAAAATGTTTCATTCATATTCTACTAGTTAGGTTAAAGCTGCCTGCTTGGGATTTTAAATGGTTGCTACATACTTAGTTGTCGCCCATCCGTTCCACACTTACTCACGCACACTGCGAAAAAGACACGCGCATAGCTCACACAGACGACACGGATAGCGTACATGAGCCGAGCAACGTTTATCATTCGTTGAGAACTTCGGCTAACGATCGTGCGATCGCTATTTGGTTTTTGGCTGGCTGAAGCTTATACTATAATTAGTCGTGTTCCGTCTTCTCAAGTAAGTAGGCTGGCCTCTCTGGGTTTGCATTTGTCTTGAGTCTTTAGTCTTGTGGTTCTCGGCTAGCTGGTTGGGTGTGTGTGCTTTGTTAGTGTGTTTCGCTCGGTTCGTTTCGGTTGTGTATTTGTTCAGTTCGCTTGATCCAGTCGATCCATTCAGTTGGATCACTTATACCGTAAGGCGATTGTAGCCCCAAAAATTTATGAATAAAAGAAATAAAACTCGTTTTCAACACAAAAGAAAAAGAGTCGAACCAAATATATTATTCTTAATTAAAATATAATAAAAGTCAACTATTAAAAAACTCTTCAAGAAAGCCAACTGTGACTCTCAAACTGTAACGCGCACATAGCCTGAACTTTAAAAGAAACATGTTCTAATCATTTTCAATTTATTCTAAACAAAATAATAAAACATATTTTAAAAAACTGTATGCCGTAGCCTAAATTGTGGTGTGTTAAGCGTTGCTTCTTTTTGAAATTAAACAATCAAATATATTCCCAACCGAATAATTTTATAAAAATTTTCAAATAATTTGTTTTTGAAAAAAGAAATCGACAAGCGTTTAAAATAAAGTGACTCCTTCCTTGAATTTCAGGCCATCGACGGCAACACATTTTTAAGTTTACTAGGACAGCAGGAAATAACTGAGCAGCCTAAGTGCATAGGGCAAAATGTTGCCCCACTGGAAGCGGTAAGTAAATTTTTTTTTTTTTTTAATCTCTTTCCTAAAATTCTGATATTTTATGACTTTAGCTTTAAATACTTTTTAATCAAAGTCAATGCCTTTTAAACAGTAACTTTTAGTTCACTTGGTCGCAGTGCCCTTCAAATATTGCTAGCCTAATGCGCGCAGAAACTTTTGTGTGTGTGTGCGTTGCAAAGAGAAACTGTATGTTCGAGCGGCGCTGATGCTCTCTTATGAGGCAATGCTCTTTATGCTGCGCTCGCTCTTTTACTTTTACGTTCACTCATACACATTCATATTCATATGAGATTAGCGACTTGACCAATATTGCTGCGAAGCATGACGTTATCAAACGAAACTTAAGCCATACATGATTTTTTACTTGTGATTTAAAATTCACCTCAACTGATCTTTTATGATCCTCGTTTATTTATAGGCTGCTGTTCGCCGCTGTGTTTGCTGGAGCAGTTTTAAGTACAAACGCTGTAAGAATCTAAAAAAAAAATGATGCGATTTCAATTTAATAAATTATTTCGAATCTTGCAGCAATTTTGGAAGAACCCCGGAGCAACGGGCTCGATTCAAGAATCAGTCCGGCACCACAGTAGAGATGAACCTAGAGATAATTTTTCGATTGATGAAAGTTACGACATTGTAGATTCGGCGAGCATACAGCGCGGTGGTCAGCCACCAAAGAACTGCACAGCCGGTTATGCAGGTTGTGTGCCAAAATGTATTGCTGAGAAGGGCAATCGAGGCCTGCCTGGTCCCGAAGGTCAGACTGGAGACAAGGGTAATATGGGTTACGCTGGTCCTGAGGGACCACCAGGTGACAAGGGTACGAAAGGTGACCCCGGTCCATATGGTGCTCGTGGTGATAAGGGTGAAAGTGGATCGCGTGGTATTCCCGGCCTACCAGGTGTTGCTGGTGTTCAAGGTACTGCCGGTACTCCAGGCTTTCCGGGTACCCCTGGCAAGGACGGTTGCGACGGTGCAGATGGCTTAAACGGCGTGCAAGGTCTTTCTGGCATGGCTGGTCCCCGCGGTTATCCAGGTGGTCCAGGTTTGAAAGGTGAAAAAGGTGACCCAGCTAAAGAGAATGGTGACTATGCCAAAGGTGAGAAAGGTGAACCCGGCTTTGCTGGACGCTCTGGCTTCCCTGGTCCCGAAGGACAACGTGGTGATAAGGGCGAGCGTGGTGATACTGGTCCATTTGGACCCCCTGGGCCTCGGGGAGATCGCGGTATCAAGGGTGAAAAGGGAGCTGCTTGCTTTGCCACAGCTATGCCTGGCAAAAAGGGAGAGAAGGGCGATAAAGGAGATCCGGCACCAAAAGTTCATTCCCATGGCACGGTCACAGAATTGGGTCAACGTGGTGATGTTGGTCAGAAGGGTGAAGTTGGACCGATGGGCGAAAAGGGTGGCTTGGGACCTGCTGGTGAGCCTGGACACGATGGACAAAAGGGCGAGAAAGGTTTGCCAGGTGGTGCTGGGGACAGAGTAAGTCTTAATCGTACCTAAACTAGATTTGAAACCAGCCTAATTCCCTTTCTTTAAGGGTCGCCAAGGTAACTTTGGTCCTCCAGGACCTGCAGGACAAAAAGGAGATCGTGGCGAGACCGGTCTGATTGGTCTGGCCGGCCAGCCTGGTTTAAAGGGTGAGCCTGGACGAGCTGGTAATTCTGGAGAGCGTGGTCTTGTTGGTCCACCAGGACCACCTGGTGGTGGGCGTGGCCAGCCCGGTGCACCTGGACCAAAGGGACCTCGTGGCTATACTGGCCAGCCAGGTCCACAAGGCTTGAACGGAATGGATGGTCCACAGGGACCACAAGGCTACGTTGGCCCCAAAGGAGGTCCTGGCTTGCCTGGCCATCCTGGTAATGAGGGACCTTCTGGACAGAGGGGTGAGAAGGGTAACGCTGGTCGCCTAGGACCTATGGGTCCAGTCGGACCAATTGGTCACAACGGCCCTCCAGGACCTGAAGGACAAAAGGGTGAGACTGGTACTCCAGGCTACGGTATCCAAGGACCTAAAGGCGATGACGGTGTTAACGGGTAAGTGACCATCTTTAAATTCATTTAATAAAAGTCTCTTATATAATGTTACTCTTGTTAACAGATATCCTGGGCAGAAGGGCGGCAAGGGTGAGCGCGGCTACCCAGGTAATGCTGGTGTTCCCGGAGATTCAAAATTGGGTAGACCTGGAACCCCAGGTCAGGCTGGTATCCCTGGACCACAGGGTGACGCCGGTCGCGCTGGCATTCCCGGCGACAAAGGTGACATGGGACCCAAGGGTGATGCTGGCGGCAAATGCTCTTCCTGTCCAGCTGGGCTTAAGGGAGACAAGGGTGAACGTGGCCTCAATGGAATTCCTGGCAATCCTGGCGCAAGGGGACCACCCGGCGAGCGAGGGTACTCTGGGGAGCGAGGCGATGACGGCATAATTGGACAAATGGGACCTTCTGGTGACAAAGGAGAGGATGGCATCCCTGGCGCTCCTGGAGCAACAGGTAAACCAGGTCAATCAGCATTTGTTGATTGGAGTCAGATTGTGGCTGAAAAAGGAGCAAAAGGAGATGCTGGTTATCCTGGGGCTGCTGGTGTTAAGGGTGAACGCGGTGAAAGTGGGTTATACGGCGCACCTGGTTTAAAGGGCGAAATGGGAGTCACTGGCGAGAAGGGCTACATGGGGCAGCCTGGTACTGATGGTGCTCCTGGCAGTCCTGGACGTGATGGAACTGATGGTTTCCCTGGACAAAGCATCAAGGGAGAGCCGGGCCGTCCTGGCTTTGATGGCGTAAAGGGTGACAAAGGTCTTGCTGGCTATGAAGGATTAAAAGGAGAGCCAGGCACATGTGCGGCCAGTGAACTTAAGATTCCATTAAAGGGCAACAAGGGTGAGCGTGGTGCCACTGGAATGCCTGGTCCTAACGGTCCAATGGGCCAGAAGGGTGACCTCGGACTGCACGGAGAGAAAGGCTCAACTGGACCCCAAGGTCCGCCTGGATTGGTTGGTCCTCGTGGTATTACTGGTCCTCGTGGTGAAAAGGGCAACCCTGGTCAATATGGCGCACCAGGTAACGATGGAAAGGATGGTCTTCGAGGACCACCTGGTCGATTTGGCGAACATGGACAAAAAGGAGAGCAAGGTATAACTGTTGCTGGACCTCCTGGTCCTCAAGGTCGTGACGGCTCGATTGGAGAGAAGGGAGACCGTGGCCCAGTTGGAGCTCCGGGTATGCTCGGACCTGATGGCGCTATTGGCTATCCTGGTGAAAAGGGTGACTCTGGTTTTCCTGGTCAACCAGGTCCCACTGGCAAAGTCGGTTTAAAGGGTGAACCTGGTCCAGTTGGTCCTGAAGGTCGTTCAGGCCCTCCTGGCAGTCCCGGTATCGATGGTGTTCAAGGCCGTGATGGTGCCAAGGGAGAGATTGGTAATCCTGGTCTTGTTGGTATGCCTGGAAACAAGGGGGATCGTGGTGCTCCTGGAAATGACGGTCCAAAAGGCTTCACCGGTCCAGTTGGTGCCCCAGGCAAGCGTGGTCCTCCTGGTGCTGCTGGTATTCCTGGTAAGTTGATTAAGTATATAAAATAGGTGCATTTGAATTGAATAACATATCGTTTTATCATTCATGTAGGTATGAAGGGAGACAAGGGTGCGCGTGGTTTGACAGGCAACGATGGCCCTTCTGGCGCTAGGGGTCCGACAGGACCACCCGGCATTATGGGTGTTAAAGGTGATACTGGTCCTCGTGGTTTGCCCGGACAAGATGGTTTAGATGGTTTAATGGGCGAGAAGGGTGCTCAGGGCTTAGCAGGCTTTGACGGCCCTCAAGGTGAGCCTGGAGATGCTTCCGAAAAGGGACAAAAGGGCGAGCCCGGTGTCTCTGGACTACGTGGTCAAGATGGTCAACCCGGAGTACCAGGCTTGAATGGCGACAAAGGTTTGCCTGGTATCCCCGTACATGGACGTCCCGGCCCACAGGGTGAGAAGGGTGACACTGGACGTGATGGAATTTACGGACAAGATGGTCTGCCTGGTGAGAAAGGTGATGCTGGCTACCCTGGAGGACCTGGACCTAAGGGTGACAAAGGTGTTGCTGGACAGCCTGGTAATCCTGGCATTGCTGGACTTGATGGTCTGACCGGACCGAAAGGCAACTCTGGACCCATTGGCTACCCTGGCCCCAAAGGCATCAAGGGAGACCGTGGACCAGCAGGCGTTAACGGCTTAAAAGGTGCTTTGGGTATTGCCGGCAGACAAGGATATCAAGGAGCACCTGGTCTAAAGGGTGACAAAGGTGACAAGGGTCTGAGAGGACCTGCAGCTCAAGTTGACTTCCGCGCATTGAGAGGTGAAAAGGGTCTACCTGGTAAAAATGGTCTGACTGGCTTGCAAGGACCTAGAGGTAACAAGGGTGACCAAGGACCAATTGGCTACCCAGGAGATAAGGGAGATCGTGGACTGAATGGACCCGCCGGTATCCCTGGCTTGCCAGGAACTCCCGGACCCAAGGGTGACATTGGCTTGCATGGAGAGCCTGGCTATCCTGGCCCCGTTGTTAAGGGAGAAAAGGGTCTTCCCGGACGTGCTGGCAAAAACGGACGTGAAGGTGAACCATTATGAAGAAAAATGTCATTGTACGTTATATATAAACTTAACTCATCTTTAGGTGCTCCTGGAATGACTGGTATGAAGGGCGAGCGTGGTTTAGCTGGCTTGCCTGGCAACGCTGGTCTTGTCGGCTTGCCAGGTCCAATTGGTCCTATTGGTGCTAAGGGAGAACGTGGACTGCCTGGTGCTCCTGGTGTTGATGGCAGCGACGGATTAAATGGAGCGCAAGGAGTTAAGGGTGATTTTGGCTATACTGGACCTAAAGGTGAACGCGGCTTGCCTGGTTTTGAAGGACAGAAGGGCGACAAGGGAGATCAAGGTATTGCTGGACCACCTGGATTGAGTGGTCTACCTGGTCTCAAGGGAGACATCGGTGCCTCTGGCATTGATGGTCATCCAGGCCCAGTTGGTGCACCAGGCGAGAAAGGTTTCACTGGACCCAAGGGACGTGATGGTCGTGATGGTATGCCTGGTCTTCGTGGTGAGAAAGGTGAGCCTGGCTTGGTGCCACCACCCGGTCCCAAGGGTGAGCCCGGACATCCTGGTCGCGATGGCCAGAAGGGTGAGCCCGGACCACAAGGAGAACGTGGTCTCATTGGTATTCAAGGAGAGCGCGGGGAGAAAGGTGAACGAGGCTTAATTGGTCTTACTGGTGCTGTTGGCCGTCCCGGCATCAAGGGTGAGCGTGGCGAGCAAGGTCTTATGGGCGTGGAGGGTGCTGTCGGTGCCATTGGTTTCAAGGGTGAGCCCGGTCAGCCATGCACCGGTGCCCAGGACTATCTAACTGGCATCCTGGTTACACGGCACAGCCAAAACGATCAGGTGCCACAGTGCGCATCGGGACATGTTGAACTCTGGACTGGCTACTCACTGCTCTATGTCGATGGCAATGATTATGCACACAATCAAGATCTCGGCCTGCCCGGCTCCTGTGTGCAGCGCTTCTCAACACTGCCAGTGCTTTCCTGCGGACAGAATAACGTATGCAACTATGCCTCGCGTAACGACAAGAGCTTCTGGCTTTCAACATCGGCACCCATTCCGATGATGCCAGTCAACGACAACGAGATCAGCAAATATATTTCACGCTGCGTCGTCTGTGAGGCTCCAGCTAATGTGATTGCCGTGCACAGCCAGTCCGTAGCCATACCAGACTGCCCCAACGGATGGGAAGGCCTTTGGATAGGCTATAGTTTCCTCATGGTAAGTCACGATTTTATATAGAACAATAAAAATAAAAAAACACTTTATTAATGTACAATCCGTACGTAGCACACTGCCGTTGGCAATGGAGGTGGTGGACAAGCGCTGCAATCGCCTGGCTCTTGTTTGGAGGACTTCCGTGCCACACCATTTATTGAGTGCAATGGCGCTAAGGGACACTGCCACTTCTATGAGACAATGACGAGCTTCTGGATGGTCACGTTGGAGGATAGCGAACAGTTCCAACGGCCTGAGCAACAGACCATCAAGGCAGGCAATCTTCTATCCCGCGTCTCTAGGTGTCAAGTTTGTGTGAAGAACTCGTCATAAGCGGTCGGTGGGACCATACGCAATAATTTTAATCTTAATGTAATGCCTTAACTATACCAACGAACAATGTACACACATACACAAAACACACACAACAACAACACACTCACACTAGAACCAACACTGCTACCAAATTCCTTAAACTAACCAAAAAAAGAAGAAGTACCAATGAAATATGTAGTACCGCTGAGAGTTAGGCGGTGCTTGATGCCATTTTTTGTATCTGCCATTTTTTACCATTTTAAACAACAAACTGCTTCTTAGTTACGAGTAAGTTAAGTAAATCAACAACAAATAAACTAGCCTGGTAATATGTAAAAAAAAAAGTAAAACCTTACACTGACTTTGCAAGCTACACGGTTTCGATTTGAAACCCCTTAAGAAGCTCCATGTTTCATTTTGTTCCATTGAAAGGTGAAAGGCATGGTGCACAAGCAAACACCGTTCTTGAAATTTAGCTATCTTCATTGTTCTTGCAAACTTTTTCGAAATACATAACTTACGAAAATTGTTAACGTTTATGATGCCAAAAAACCAACGTGGTAAAAATAAAATATTGTAAAATTTTTAACTGCGATGAAGCTAGAATGTTGTGTGCACCGCTAAACATTTAACTTTAACCCTGCCCCACAACTTCCTTGAGTTTTGAGTTTAATTTGATTTTTTTGGGTATTTTTCATCAAAATTTTTTTATCAAACTTAAAAATGCAAATCATATCAAAATTGTAGATCGATATTCGTAAGTCAATCTGCACGCTTATCAGCTGGGTGGTTTTTTTAAGCTTGATAATTGTGGTATCAGGGGGGTTGGTTGGTGTTAAAAGACCCGCGTTAAAATAGAAGGCAAAAGCGCTGGATTCAAAAGCGATACGAAATATTTGATGTTCAGTGAAACTCACCACTAGGCTTTTTTGGACTAGGCACTTGTGCGCATGTCGTTGATTGGGATTGGAGGTGGGCAGCAACGGCGGTTGAGGGTGGCATACGTTACCATATGATAATGATATGTCTGCCACACTCACACACCCACACGAACAATAAATAAAGTCCAATTGGTGGTGGGTTTAAAGGAACGTTCCAGCTGTATGTGTTTTTTTATTAAATAGGGGTAGCAGCTCATTTGGATTCAAATTGGAAAAACGAGAACAGAACAGAAGAGACCAAGACATTGATGAGTGCGGAGTGCAAAGTGTGGAGAGCTCTAGAACCGTTGGGTGTTACGATATAGCCACGAACTGTGGAGTTGGCAAACAAAGAGCTTACGCAAAAACCAATGGAAAAAATGTATAACAAGTGAAACAATCGCATAGAAATTACACGTAAATAGTCTAGTGTAGATAGTGATCAAAATAATATAGAGGTGAAGTGGAGTTGACAACCAAATACCGGATGCCCCGAACAGAACGGCGACACCGAGCAACCCCCAAGCATACAAAGAAGCACTCAACCTTCATACACACACCCGTTCACAGCCCCCTTCCCCGCCCAGCTTATATAGTATACGGAGCAACCCCCAATATTGTATTCCTATATGATTATCGTTCTGTTGTTGTTATTTCAATCGCTGTGCCTCTACTGCCAACGTCTGGTGCTGCACATCCACGACAGATGCTTTCCGCGCAACGCACGCCTGCTGCAGGAGGTTGCCGAAACGGTAGGCGATCGTAAGGCACAGCAGCATCTGGAAAACTTGGAGCTGGAGCAGAGTAAGCGACGTCAAAAGCGTCGCATCTTGGAGCCCATCCTGCCGCTGGGCGTGGGTGTCAATCTGGAAGCGTGTCGCTTCTGTGCCCACAGTCCACAAGGCTATTGTCGGCATCATTTCCATTTGCAGCTCCACACCAACGGAGGTGGTGAACAGGATTACAAACAGCTGCGTCGCAGTCGACGTGAATTGAAACGTAGCTTGGAGCAGCAGCAGCAACACCTTTATCCCCAGCCAAGAAACACTTATCTCCTCAATTATAGCTATCAAAGCCGTAGTACGAGCTCGTTGAGTAGCGGTTACTCTTCATTGTCACCCTCTCAGGAGGATACGTGTAGTAGCTATTTAGACCAACAGTTGGAGCAAGAGCAGCAGGAAGATTTGCAGCAGAAGAAGCAACTTGGAGAGCAGAAGGATGCGCAAGAGCTACAACCTGAAGAACAACCCTTGATAACAAGTCACCTTTAGAACGGAAACTGAAAACGAGCATCTCAATGAGCATCTCCTTGATAAAAAGTCACTCAAGAGTTTTTAACAAAAGCCAATAGACACTAACAAAGCACACTTTTAACAACGACATACAAATTCTTTAAAGAAAAACAAATAAATTTCCTGTGAATGTTTCATCAACGATTGTTACTCAAGCATCATTTAACCAACCATGTCAGACGTGGAAACTGAACAACAATCGCAATCGCCAGAACGACCTCGTCGAAGGAATGTTTTGAGTGGCTCAAAGAATAAGTCAGCAGTGCTTCCAGTGTATCAATGCCCCTTGATTGATAGCGTTGAGGATGATTGGACTTGGAGTAAACGGCATCGTTCCAAAGAGGTTGTGCTAAGTGGCGCTGATTTTCGCACAGTGCACTTTCATCCTAATTGGAGCAAGTGCACCGCTGGCATAAGGGGCAAACGTCCCTTAAATAATGGTCGCTTTTATTGGGAGCTGCATGTCTCACAAAGGGTCTTTGGCACCTCCATTATGTTTGGCATTGGTACCAAATCCTGCCGACTGCATGCGAATGCCTTTCGCAATATGCTCGGCGAGAATCAGCATGGTTGGGGACTTTCCCATAAAGGTAAATATTATACAAGCATGTTGATGTTATATATTTGTTTATTTTTGCTCTTTATCTTAAAGGCGTTCTTTGGCACGATGGCGTAGCTCTATTATATACAAAGCGATTTCGCGAGAATCATCCCACCCAAATTGGAGTGCTTTTCGATGGCATTGAGGGCACCCTGACCTACTACAAGGATGGCAAATGTCTAGGTGTGGCATTTAGGGGCTTAGATATGGTAAGAAAACAACGAAACGAAGGCTGTTTAAATCAATTTCAATTTCACTCAGCAATAACGTTTTTAAATCGAAATAGTTCTTAACGAATTCTTCAACTTTTCATAGGTGAAAGACCCGCTTTTTCCCATCGTCTGCTCAACAGCTGCCAAGACGGAGATGACTCTTAAATGTGCACGTCGCGAGTTTGTCAATCTGAAGGATCGCTGTCGGGCTGTTATAATGCGTAAGTTACGCAACGCTGGCAATGTGGAGAAATTAAAATTACCATTGTCGATTAGTGAATATTTGGGCGAGGTAATCGATAATATGAAGCCATTGCCTCAGGTAGACAACTTTGATATATTGTGTGATTTTTAGTGTTGTTCGAACTATGCGATTGAGCATATTATGTAAATGTGTGTAGAATATCTATTTGATGATCCTATGTGTGTATTTTAGATGGATTCGGATAACATGTATATGATGAATTTAGATTTAGAAACAAATCGATGACCCCGTGAAACTCAGTATTGTGCCATAGTTTGTGGGACGCACTGATGAATGATTTTATAATGATAATCTATTCCCGCATGTACACAATATACATTATTTTTAAATGTGAATTGCAGCAAAATTCACGAATTCATTTTGTTTTTAGCTTTTTGTTGAAATTGTAGTAAAAATGTTTTCGGTAATAGGCCAATTAGGTGCAATAATTGTGATATAAGAGACAGAGGCAACTTTCTTGTGCTGACAAATGGCAACAAATAACCTTAAATGCGTTACTTTTTAATATTAATATACTAAGCTATAAATATATTAACATAAATTTAAATATATTTTCGTACGAGTGTGAAAATCTAGTCAAAGAACACAGCACGCGGCTTCAACTTGTGGAAACCCCAAATGTGTACATTTTAAATTGGAGGTAGACCTTTTAGTCAGCTCATAATATTAAGCAAATGTTACAAAACTTAACTAACAGTAATAAATCCTGAAACATCCTTGCAAACAGATTCTCGAAATACTAGTCCAAATGTATAATACCTAAGCACTTCAATACGATCTCAAATCAATAGAATTTAAAAGCATTATAAAGATCAATGTATTCCAATATTGTATAATTTATGAATATTGTAAGATTTATAGTAACTTAATATAAAAAAAACACCAACCAAGCAGACAAATAATTTAGTTAAAATTATTTATGTATTCATAGTGAAGATTATTATTTTTGGTGTCTATATAAATTAATGAAACATATATGTATTATTTGAAAATGTTCATGTGTAAAAGGTAACCAAATTTGCAAATGCAAAATTTCTTGAATATTGAATTGTGCAGCTGCGTCGGGAAATTTGCATGAATAAATTAAATAAATATTAACTAACTAAATGAATAAAATGTAATACTAAGCACAGATTCTCTAGAAGTTTTTGTGATATGAATAAAAGTAATGGATTACAGCTCATCGGACAGGTGCTGAATGTTTTGTATATGATCCCCATAATCAGTTGCCTCGCTGCCGACAAATATGTCGTAGTTGTTCAGGATTTCCGGATAGGATAAACGATCGTCATGATCCTCATCAGCAGACACAAACAAATGATCCACCTCATCATCAGCAATGGCCGTATTACTTGGCACAATCCAGTTGATTACCTAAAATAACCCTTTAGCTACAACTTTTAAACTTAGATATATTAATTCTAAGTACCTCATTGCCTGTTAAAACTCCATCGCTGTTCGCATCGTGTTCCTTGTCAAAACGTTCCTTCTCAGTTATTAACCAATCCTTGTCATGGTGCGAAGCTGATTCACCGACAAACTCTTGGAAGTCGATTTTGCCATCGTGATTTTTATCCTTATCCAGCATTGTATGTTCCAGCAGCACCGGTAGCATGTGTGGATGCTCCTCCGGATTTTGGAAGTAAACATATTCGTCCAGACTGAGCATACCATCCTTGTCGGTATCTGCAGCATTGAACATTTCCTTGTCCTGCTTGATCATATGCTGCTCATCCTCGTAGGTTTCAAAATCAATTACCTCCTTCTTGAAGTTCTCATCCTCCATGGCGTAAGTGTCCTGCAAATACTCTTTCCAACTCATCAAGTTATCCGAATTCTGTTCGATTTCCTCAAATCGATCCGCCGCTTCTTCTTCCGACAACTTTCTGTTCAACGTTAGAAAACATTAAGTAAGAGCATTCAAATTGACGAATTTAAGCACAGAGACATGCTGCAATCAAGCGACTTAACAAAAGCTTATTGGGGATGCATTTGGTTAGCTGCCGGGTTAATCAACAAACAACACTCACTTAAAAGACCTTAATATCCAAGCTTTCAGTTCGTGCCGATCGACAAACTCATCATGATTTAAATCCATCATTCGTACAAGTATTGCAAGTCGTCGCTTGGACTCTTCTGGAGTCAGAGTATCAAATTCCTGTGCCTCTTTTGTGTTGCCTTTAGGGGGAAACATTAAAATAAAATATATGCATGAAAAACATGGCAGAGAACATAAAGCAAAACATAACAAAGAAAACTGATTTAAAGTCGGATGTGTGAGACTTAATGATACCCTATCTAAAGTTGTACTTTACTGGGAAATATTCAATTTTATTAACTATTGTATCTTTTTATATAAATCCTGATAAATTTATTTAATAATTAAACACAAATAGAGATTTCTTGCAGCCGCATTTAATCATCCTCTTCTTTACGAGTTGATTATTATTAAAGGGCACCATAAGTTCTAAATGTTCAAAAAGCCGGAAGAGCACGTGCGAGCACAATAGACACAACAAGCAATTATTATTATTATCATTGCCCACAAATTTCAAAAAACTTAATGTTAATAATGTGCTGAGATTTTAGTATTTCTATGAACAATAAAAAAAACTTATTAAACAAATGCAATACGTCGAAAAGTTAATACTTTTGAGGAAATCTTTGTGATCTAAACAGATACAATTTTAATTCAAAGTAGGCTTTTTGATATGTTGCCTTCAAAATTCATTATTTAAAAAAGCTTTAACAGAATGCATGAGCAAAATGGAGCACCCTTTGTTTAGGTACATCACAACGGAAACCTGAGTGTGTGAGCTAAAAACAACATGTGAGTCAGAACGGCCCAGCCTGATCTGTTAACCCCTTCATCTTTACGCACCTATGATGGCCTCATGGTCAAACTCCACATTGTGCTCTCCGTCTTCACCGTGATGATGTGCATCCCTCGGTACGAATATACCATCTTTGACACGCTCCTTGCTCGAATGTTTCTCGTGCTTGTGACTGTTTGCCACAGCGCCAATAGCTGGCATCGGTAAAACAGAAGCCAGAATCCCAATGCTGCACAGCATCACTGACCAAAGTGATAAATTTCTGGGCATTTTCAAATTTAGTAGAAGATCCGGTGATTTGTTTATATGGCACTTGAAATATGCTATCTGATGAACGTTTTTGTTGCTCGCTGTTTGCTCGTCAGGCGCAGACTGAGCAATTTGTTGTTGCCCTCTTGCTCTGGGATGCTGTGTGTTAGAAAAAGAAACACACACACACACACCGAGAAAGGCACTTCAGATTCTAGCGGACAGCGACACGCTTTAGCCAAAAAGGCAATTCCATTGAACTCAAATGAACCTCAGTCAATGAATTTGCGTAACCTGAAATAATATATACTTATGTACATATGCATGTTTACCCAATACATTCAAATTTATATGCTTAACTTACCAGCTGTTTGGGCCTTTTGCACAAATGAGTTTAGAATAAGCATTAACTTACAAAGCTGAGCAAACTGGGCAATTGCAATTAATGACACATGAATTCTAATTTAATTTTAATTATAAACTAAACTAATTTATAAAAATTTAAAAAATATTTTCTGAAAGGGAGGCTCGTCACAACAATCGCATCTTTCAAAGCTATCGTCATCGATATTTGCTCGATGCTATCGTGCATTATATACTGTAATCGATACATGCATCGATGGTTTAGGCATCGGTTTTGGAAATAGCATATCGAGTAGCGCAACATCACTAGCTATTGTTATTGCAAAATAAATTGTTTGCCAACTTGCGCCGATTTTGTTAAAATAATCTTTTATAAGCCACAAGAGAAATGTCCAATTAAACAGAACTTCATTTACATTTCCGGAAATAAAGGACTCCTGCAGACTAAATCAGAGTGTGTGTGCACAAAGGTGAGTAAGTAAAATTAATTAGAAAAGACCAGCACCTAAACCAAACGAGAAACGGGAATTTAAATTTTTGATTGGATTCAAATGACATCATTTAGTAGCACCTTATTTGCAGTGTTTCGTTGATGACACAATAATTTAGTTATTTGTATTTGTGTGCGCGAAACGCGCAAAAAGGATACAGTCCAAAGGGTTAAACCTAATATCTTAGTGGGTGGGTACTTATGGTGACTTACAAGCAGACTTTGCTTAAAGCTGTTGACCGGCTTGTATAGCGGTTGACTAACTGTAGGTATACATTAGCTTAGCTTTGCCAAGCGTAATTATAGTCAATATGAACTTGTAAACATGCAACTAGTCAGCGTCTGGTTGTGCCAACAATGCGTGTGTTTGTGTCTGCGTGTAGGGGTACTCACTAGAGTTGGACACGTGATGCGATCTCGTGATAGTATGACGTGATTCAGAATTATTTTTAAAGACGTTGAAAACAAAACAAATAGTTGCGAACATGCGGCCTATGTACATGGTATGCTATTATTTTTCTAACACGTGCCCATCCCCAGCTTTCTCTCTTATCCTTGCAAAGAGCGCGCTTTTAACTTTTGTTTGTCGACGAATTTTTATCTATTTGAGTATTCATTGCTTGCACTTTGTGGCTTAATCCAATCAAGTTGCTACCCATTACAGAGAGCGACGCAACGCCAGACCCCATTAATAATAAACAACAAACGCAAACAAACTAACACCAACAACTACCACATGCACGGGAAAACCTCTAAAGCTCACAAACAAAATTCAGTCGTGAGCCAACCTTCAGTCAGCACAGCAGTTAGCTTTTGTCGTGCAGCGAACAACTCAACAAAATTTGTCACTTTTTCGGTCTCGACGAGTTTGAACCGGTTAACAATAACATCGGCCCCGCCCGCGCTAATTAATAGCTAAAAAGTTACGAAAAAAAAAACAGCAACAAAAACGAATCAAGTAAAAAGATATACCAAATGCCTTACATTATCATACGCGGTAATCTAGCTTCCTACAGTCACAAATATCCATGGCGTGTACTTGTCTCTGGATTGAAAGGTAATTCAACAATGGCACTTTAAAGCAGAGCTCTCTCTCACTCTCACTGTTTCACTTCAATTGCTGCCAATACACTTATTACAGATATTTTTTTTTTTGTTATATGTGTCTGTCGAGCAAATATTAATGGGCAGTTGTGTCTTTGCTTTTGTCCTATGTTTTTTTTATTGCGCCACACAATTATTTTAAGTGCGCTTTGTCAAATTTGTAGTATCCACTTACTCAGACAGTAACACAGACACACACACGCATGAACAACACCCACGAGTTTGAGTGTAAGCTTGATTTTCTTTTTTATTGTCGGTTTTACCACTATTTTACACCGCAAACTAGACAGTTTTGAATGGCCCGTCCTTGAGTGGACTCTTGAAGTGTGTGTGTGTGTGTGTGTGTGTGTGTGTGAATTGCCTGTTTCTCTACAGTGGCATCCCAACAAATTAGTACATGCTGCACTTAGTCTTATCACTTTTCATCTATTGCTTTCGCCTTTTATTGCACGACCAAAATTGCAAGCGATTATCGATCATTTTTTAGCCATGAGAAAAGCTTAAAAATCTATTTTGATTTATTAATACGAAAAGCGTCATATGTTTATATCGTTGATTTGCTTTTTATACAAGGTTTTTATATAATAATGTCAAAAACATCTTTATTAATCATTTCAAACCAATTTTGTATGAAAAGCCATGTGGATTGAACAGCAGCATTCCAAACAGGTGTGCAAACGTAACATAATAAAGTCATATGGAGAGAGTATTTAAGCATCGGAGTGCATGAGAACGAAGTTATTGCTTAAACTCTCTCTCTCTCTTCCACTCTCTTATTTATATCGCGTTTTGTGTCGCACATTGAGCAGTCAGTTTCGTTTTGTTTCGCGCTGAGTGCAGTTGAATAACGTCTGTAGATTGCATGGTGAGCAATTCACACATACAAACATTAGCACAAATTTATGTAGCTTACATATACTTTATCGTTTGTATTTTGGAAAAGTCAATGGACTCTGTGATTTGTAAAGAGCTGCTGTGCTATATAAATATTTTTAATAACAGAAAATAAATAAACTTTGCGCTTTTGTTGAAATAACACTACAGGCAAAATTCTAGAGTATTGGTTGCTTATTAATTAGCACAAGTAGTACACACACACAAACACAGATATACTGGCGACAAACGGCCGGTTGCTGGCGTCATATACTGGTCCCTCCCCCCAACATCATTATTATTATTGTTATTATCTCTTTGTTGAGCGCCTGTCATACAAGTTATACCTTACTTTATGAACACAACAAGTTAAACAATATTAAGCCCAGCAAATAAACACATTAAGATAAGAGCTTTATCAAAACGAAATTTTCTACGGCATATTGCAGCTGACGACATCGAGCAGTTGAACAAGTTTTCATGCGGTGGCTACAGCGATGAGTCCACAATTGTCTATCTAGTGCATCCGTGTCGCATTCTGTCAGCTTTAGAGGTAAGTTAACTATGGAGTGTATGATTTTTTCCAAGAACTATTGACGATCGAACTTTCGCAAGTCGAATTTCCGTTAATTTGGAATCAAATTTGGTTCAACTCATGGATATTTAACTATAATTTGGTGTTCCCCACTTCTTAATCGGTTGATTTTGGTTTATTTCAAACTAATTTTTGATTACTTTTATTTTTACAGATTTTGGGTTTTCGCGTTGTGGCCAGCTCATCGACAGCTGTTAAGCAGGATTACAACGAGTATATGTGGACAATGCGCAAAGAGTTTGACGAACCCGAACCAGAATCCGAATCCGTATCCGTAGTTAGAGAAAATCTATCCAACATAGGTCGCGAGGCAGCTAGTTTAGGCAATTATCACAAAGTTGATTCGCCCGAGTAGATTTTATCCAATCAATTCATATTCTCTAGTGTGTGTGTGCGTGTGTGTGTGTTGCATGTGTCTGTGTATTGACGTGTGCATGAGTGTAAAAAAAAAAACTATAGCAACCTAGAGAGCAAAAAAGTAACCAAAACACATTTAAAAAAAAAAAAAGAAAAAGCGCCTTGTAATAGTTAAAGTATTGAAGAAAGAAGAATAAAACGAGCAAAGTATGAGCGATAATCAGCCCACGGCAGCGCCAAAGGAATCCACACTACAAAGCGAGGCTCCTCCACAAGCACTATTGCAACAGTCATTGCCATCGGCTGCATCGATCGGGGCAACCGTTGCTGCAGCTCCTTGTCCCACAAATGTTGTGACCATACCGGTGCCCATTCTACAAGCGGAGGGTAATTTTGCATACGTGACTGTTAAGGGTTCGCTGCACGACTATACTTGCACCGTCTTTGGCTTAAATCAGGCCGAAGTTCAAGCTCTATCCACTCGACTATCGGTCAAACCGTGTGTCAATGGTGTTTTGATTCCAGTGCCGCCTATGGTTATGCTTAACACATTGGCACAGCTCAGCTATAAGGTTGTTTGCAGTTGCGGAGAGGCTGAAATCTGTTGGACTATGCAACGTGAGGTTTAATAGCTGAATCCGAGCTAGCCAAGAAGAAGTAAAACTTAAATTCCCAAATCAAGTCATCAACGATTATTCATTATTATCATCAACAACAAAAACTCGAAACGTTTGCTAGGAATACATCATTCGAACAAAATCACATCAACAAAATATGGATCATCATCACTCCGATAATTGCAAGTGCCACAAGCAAACGCTGCCGGCACAGCAAACACTCAGCGATATGGATTTCGATCGAGGCATTTGGAATGCTGGTAAGTCAACATATACTAATTTTGTTTGCTTAAACAATAACAAACAAGTAAATGGCAACTTTGTTATCCATAATACATTACATCATGCATTAAATAGCTAATATTCATAGTGATATACATACTTATGATAAACAAATTGAAGCAATATATCAGAATAAAAGTTCCTATAGTTATATCTAAATTTTTAAGAGCATTATTTGCCCCTTGTAATGCGAGACCAATAACTTATCTCTGTCTTATTTTACAGCTATCTATGACGAGGTGGATCGTGTGCGTGAGTTTATCAAGAAGGGTCAAGCAATGGCGCGCGATGATTGCGATTACACTGCCCTGCATTATGCAGCGCGTAATGGCAATGAGGAAATCTGCAAGCTGCTAATTGATGAGGGTAAAGTGGATGTGAATGCGGTGACCAAGGCAGGTGCCACAGCGCTCCATCGTGCTGCCATGATGGGTAAGCAATCAACTCAAATAACTCAATGAAAACTTTGACTTAAAAACAAATTGCACAGGTCACTTGAATATTGTCAAGCTTTTGGCAGCGCAGCCCAAGATTAATCTATTGCTTCAGGATGAGTGTGGTCAGAGTGCATTGCATCGTGCAGCATTGCGTGGACAGTTGGATGTGTGTCGTTATCTTTTAAAAAAGGAGCCGGCGTTGAAGACTCTCAAGGATAAGAAAGACAAAATCGCTTTTGAGTATATCATGGAGAATGCCAATGATGATTTCAAGCTGCTTCTAAAGCCCTAAACAAACAATGGTGTTGTCATTATAGTGTGTTAACCTTTTGTGGCCCTGTAAGTTTGATCACAAAATTGTTATGGTATTTAATATCATAAGTGTTTTGTTGGGAAAAAATAGGGCATTAAGTTCATTCATAGTATGTCTTGTCAAACTGTAAAGTGTAAGTGCAAAAATGTTTTAAAAAAAATAATCAGCAGCAAAGTATTCGTATATAAATTACAACAAAAATTCTATTTCTTTTTCTTTATTGTAACACACAGTTAGAAGTGTCTAAAAGTTCTGTCAAATTACATGCTAAAGAGAATTGATTCGTGAATATTTAATTGCAACCGGCTAACTGAAAATTTTGTATTTGAGATTTATAACTTTGGCATTTTCGAACGTAATGCATATGTTTATAAATATTTAGTTTACAAACATACAATATATTATATGTATTATATGTTTATGGATATATATGTATATTCTCTATTGTTGTAATGAAATGGTTAATACTAGAATACCCAAAAAATACATTGTGTACTTTCTTCTTTCTTCATTATTCATTTTTTTTTTTTGTTTCGGTGATCTGTGATCTGTTCAACTAGACGTGTTTAAAACTTCTTATACATTTATAAACTACACCAAAGGGGGAAATATACAAACTACATACATATACTCTTATCTATGCTACACTCACATACATACATACATATATAATAAATACTATAAATTGCACACATTTTTATCCATTTAGTAATATTCGTTGCTAATCCCACGATTCCATTGTACGTAAAACACGTCCAGTTATTTTGGTGCCCTTCAAGCTGGGCACCTCACCAAACTCACTTAGATATTTCTTGAGGGTTTTGGGCAAGCACAACGATTCCTCTACAATGCGCATTATTGTGGAACATTGCGCGGTGGGTGGATACTTCTTATGGACCGATTGATACTTCTGCAGTGCTTTCAACAGTTGCTGCCTTATCGTCTGACGGGCTAGGGATTGCAATGATCTCGGCTGTGTGCTCAACCGACGCAAATCTTCATCAAATGCCAAACGCTGGGCTTCTGTAGTCCTTGAAGTCGTCTCTACTGGTTCGGTGGGCGCGGGAAACTTAAAACCAATATGATCTGAAATAAGTTGGGGAGAGGAAGAGTGCCAAAATGGTTTTAAAATTTACGTTTTCTAAACAATAATTTTACTTACTTAACATTTCGGCGAATGCCAATGCTTGTTTGGAGCAACTGGCGCGCAGCTCTTCGACTACGTATTCGCCACAGATCTGTGAGATATTGCAGCCTTCACGCAGTAACACCTGAGCAATATCTAATCTCTGCAAGCCAATAGCACGAGCCAAAGGCGTTTCACTGTAAACAAAGCCACAAACAAAAGTTGGACCCTTGAAGCAATAGAGATCCCGTCGAGCACTGGCCAATTTGGCGAGAAGAACACGCAAAATGGCACGAAACTGATCGGCGTCCTCAACTTGTTGGACGGCAAATAGTAGCAATCCTGCATCATAGGCCTCCGAATAGAGACCCAAGCGACGCTGCTCTACAGCCTGATCCAAGAGAAACTCCAGCATCTCGGGCAGCTGCTGATGAATAGCCAGCATGATGGGCGTTAGATTCTCACAATCACGCAAAGTCAAGCTGTCGCCATGTTGAAGCAACAACTCGACCATATCCCGATCTGCCTGATCCGGACCCAAGCACTGATGTAGCAAGTGATGAGCTGGCAGCCTTCTGGCGCCCCTTTCAAGCAGCATTTTGGCCAACACGTGATGCCTGCCAAGCGCAGCAAACGAGAGCGCTGTATTGCCATCCTTATCCTGGAGGTTAATGCGTGCACCACGCTCAATAAGCTCCTTGGCCAAATCCTGCAGACCACATACAATGGCGCTCATCAATGGCGTCTCGCCCTCATCATCCGTTTCGTTGATATTGATATTCGTTTGGAGCAACAACTGAGCCGCCTCACTGCTGCGATTCTCAATGGCCAAGTGCAGCGCCGTCTTGCCATCACTCAGAGTACGGGAATTGACCAGAGCTCCATGTTGGATGAGCTGCCTGGTGACTTCCACATAACCAGCGCCCACATGCAATGGTGTATAACCCTCACTGTTGACCACATTAATTGGTGCCTGATGCTTGAGGAGCACACGTACACATTCCGCATGTCCCCAGGCGGCGGCATAATGTAATGGTGTAGCCAAATCCGAGTCATATAGATGTGGATCCTGTTGCCGGCAATTGGGACAGCATTGGGTCAAAAATTCACCAGTATTCTCGAATGTCTTGGCATAATATAAATACAGCTGTGACCCATCGCCATAACCAGTTCCAGCTCCTCCACTGACTCCACTTACTCCACCACCTCCACCTCCTTCTCCCGCTGACCAGCTTTCGCCTTCAAACTCATCCACCCATTCCAATTTCTCCATACCTTCGGGCGTACTTTCAATCTCTAACGCATCCGGATGTGCTTAAATATTAAGAAAAATTCAAATCAAGCTTTGTTTTTTATGCACAATTTTTTGACAGCCAGCCAAAAAAAGTTTTGAATTAAAACTCACAGCACTCTTTGACCAGCTCAACTATTGGACAGCCAAAAGTAGACTAAAGCGACCCAGAAAAATTCAATATTACACATTTTTCGAGACAAGTGCAACCATAAATGCTCTTGAAAGTTTTTCTTTTTCGAGGTGGTTCTTATCAACATGAAAGTTATTAGGTTAACCGGTTTACCCGCCTCTTTGTAAATTATTTTTTTTATTAGGTTTTATTCACCTTCTTTCATGTCTCTCTCTCTCTATCTCATTTCTCTCTTTATTCTTTTCGTCAAAAATACGTTACGTATTTGGGTCATTGAAAGCGTAGCTCAAACTTCAAGCTACTTCAAATGAAAATGGAGCTTCAACATATTTTTGGTTAAATAGATTTAATTGATTTAATTTTTAAAAAATTCTACTTAGAAAGGATTTTAACTATTTTCAAGTTCATAAGTAGTTTATATAAGTCATCGCGCATTAAATTCCATTAATAATGATTAAGTAAAGTTTAAAAAATACTTTAAAAAACAACTCAAAAAATAACTGAAGAAAAAAGTCAACTATGAAAAAATGAATGTTCGGGGAGGATTGAAAAAAAACGTAGGTTGCAAGTTGCAACCACCCTCCTCATTGATTTTCTAAACGACCAGCTGTTGCCCATGAACCCTATTGAAAAAACTTTTAATGTCCCCGCATAGCCCATTTAACTTACTCTGTGGATAAACACTAAGTAGTGGTTCCTCACACGACTGCACCAGGAGCTCCAAAAGCTCAGCATCTCCGAGCAGCGCTGCAGTGCCAACAGCTGTCCGCCCACATGTGGACGATACGTAGGTGGCCTGGGCACCGTCAATTATACAGTTGAGTGCTTGGCCAAAATCGCCATTGTGGACAGCGCTTATCAAACGCTCATTAAGATCATAGGAAAGCATGTTTCCATTGATTTTAACAGCAACGAAATGTAAAATTTTATAACTTATTGAAGCAGTTGCAATATGCAAAAAACCGAATGAAAATTAAATCACAAAGAAGCTGCAGTTCAAAAATGATTTACACTGGCCGGAAAAGCGAACGAAAAGAGACTAAAATAATGCGATATCAACCCGTGAGGCCCAAAAATTTGAGAAAAACCCACCACCTGCCGTGTTGCACGCGTCAAATGGGCGTTCAGAGAGCGTGTAACACACGTGAGAGAGATAGTGAGAAAGAGGGAGCTTGCGCAATTGGGGGAACATATGAAAAAATAAGTGTGGCTGACTATAAGATGCCCTATACATCAAATTGAACGAAAAACATAACTTTTAATATTTTTCACAATTATGTTAAGAACACAAACTTAAAATTTCGCTCAGCTGTGTGCATTTGAATTTAACCAACACACACACACAGCTACAAAAATATTTTTTTTATTATTTGTTGTTGCGATTTGTTTTCAAATTTTTAACATTAACTATACTACTTGATCTCCTTGGTTTCCTTGGCATTTTGCAGTGATTCAGTGATAAAGAGTTTAGCCAGCGATTGAGAGCAGAATTGTGCAATATGCTGCGCATGCGTATTGATTTGCCCAGATGTTATGGTGGCGGTTAATCTAGCCGGCACCAGCATAGGACGATACAGCTTGAGAACCTCATCCTCGGGCAAAGTTGGTTCGCCCTTTGAGGTGCGTACAGCATTCTCTGCAGCCAATTTGACCAAGGCGCGATGTCTCTCCTGTAAAAAATTATAAAGGAATTACAATATTAATCAATTGTTAAAAGAAAAGAAAAAAAGATAACACGCTTACCGTGTCCTGCTTGAACACAATCTGCTGATACTTGTTGTAACGCACAGCCTCTTGGTACAGCTCATCGACACGTTCAATTAAGCTGCGCATGTGATTCTCCAGCACAGAAGCGGTGCCCAGATCCAGGAAATTGTGACCCTTATCCTCCGGCAGCAACTCGTTCAGCTCACTCATCATGATATTGGTTAGTGGCGAGTTCTTGATCACAATGGGAATCTCAGCAAAGAGACTCTCATAGCCGACCTTTAAGGTGCGGAATGCCTCTGGTGTAAAATCGCCATCCTTGTACATTTGTATGGCCTGTGGTGTCAGGCGATAGGCCTTCAAGCACAGGAATCCCCGCGATGACTTCTGTGTGTCGTAGACAACCACAACGGACTCCTCGATACTGGTCTGATAATGATACTGCGACTCCAGCAGCGCCAGCGACAGGCTATTGCCCACATCGGAGCTTTGATACCAGCCCACATGCAAATGGTCGACATTGACGCGACGTAGGCGACGCATCACAGTCAACTGGTACATCTCCTCGTCCATAGACTCATCCCCACTTTTGGGGAATGGAAAACAGTTGGTGATTTCCAGGCACTTGTCCACAACAAGACCGAGTAGGGCGCCCTGAGCCAAATCCATATTGCTCGACTCCTCATGGCAATGCTTAACCATTTTCATAACGGCCTAAAAAGAAAGAGGGTAATATTGTTATTAAATTAAACATGCAATAAATGTGCAATAAGTCGTGTAAATGTTTCAAGTCAACGTTGTATCATCTTAATTTAACTCTTTGTCTGCTGCAACCGCTGTTTCTCTTAAGGCATTTGTCATTGCTCTCTTACTCTCTTGCTCACGTACACACACACACATAGACAACAACAGACTGACAAGCGCGTGGCATTAAAAACACATTGCACGCCCTTTTGACAGGACATTTTTTAGGTCTTGCACTTTTAACTTGATGTGTAGTTAGTCAGTAACTTACCAAGCCATCACATTGTACATAATTTATGGTATTTTCTGAATCCTCAGTACGAGCATGACGAGCGCCGCGGTTTGCCATTTTGACAACGATGGTAGAGAAAAGAAGTGAAGTTGGTTGCAGACACGCAGAAACACTGTTGTTGCTCAACACTACCCAGCAAACAATATAAAATTTAGCTACACTAGCACAAAACAGCTGGAGCAACAGCTTCAATAATAAATAGAAAGAAAAAAAACAATTTTGTTTATCTCGTTTATTTTAACAATATTGAATTGCTGAGCTTGTCAAAAAAACGAAACGAGTAGAGCTGATTGCAACGTCAACGCATGAGCTGGAGCTACATCAAATGCTCGATACAGCTTACTAGGTTAGTCACAACTTTCAGACGCTTGCAAATCATCTTTAAAAAAAAAACAGTTAAAATGACGACCAATTGGCGTGAACTGTTTCCCACTAAACTGACCTTCATCATATTTCTGTTGTATATGTCATTATTCATTGGCCAAGGTAAGTGTGTTTATTGTTTACGTTTGCTTTCTGTAACTAATTCTTTGATTTAATTCGACAGGCATATTTGTCACAGCATCACAGGAATCAAACAATTCCTACAGCTATAACACCGTAACGGTTGTCCTGCTCACTGAGGTCTTCAAGCTTATTATATCTACGTGCCTGTATTGCAGAGAGTGAGTGTTTAATAATTACAATCATGAGTCGATTTGTGTTACACAGTCAGGCAAATATATCTGACACCATAAAGTATACAAAGATATACATACATATATATTCGTCCATCTGTCTGCTGCTATATTAACCATTCACTCAGCATTATTATTATTTACATTTACATGAAAAAGCTCAAATATCTATCGAACTTATATAGCCTGTCTAACTGCTGGATTAAACATTAACTTTTTTTCCATTCAGAAACAATCTGCGCTCACTGATACGAGATGTGCACAAGGATCGCAGCGTGTTGGCTTTTTATATGGTGCCGGCATTTCTCTACTGCCTGTACAATAATCTGGCCTTTGTGAATCTGGCCACCTTCGATCCGACAACGTATTATCTGCTGTTGCAACTGCGCGTTGTCGTCACTGGAATTCTGTTCCAAATCATATTTAAAAAGTATTTGACACGGCGACAATGGATTTCGCTGCTACTCTTAACTCTGGGCTGTATGCTGAAGCAGGTGGATTTAAATAGCTTTTACAATGATGCCAATGATGATAGTGAAGCGGCTGCAATACGGGGTGCCGGTGCTGCACTGAATTCTACGCAAAAAAACGATAAAGCGATGGGAAAAAATATGACAGGCTTTGATTTAAGCATAAGTGCGGTATTTATACTTGCACAAACTTTTTGCTCGTGCCTCGCTGGCGTCTACAATGAGTATCTACTCAAGAATAAGGGTGCCGATGTCAATATCTTTGTGCAGAATGTATTTATGTATTTGGATTCGATTGTTTGCAACGCTGGAGTTTTGCTGCTGCGCGGCGAACTTCTGGATGCCTTTAGTGCTCACAATATGGGCAGCATTATGCGCTTCAGTGTGCTCGTTATAATTGTGAATAATGCCGCAATTGGAATTGTGACCAGTTTCTTCTTGAAGTACATGAACTCAATACTCAAGACATTTGCCAGCGCTTTGGAGCTGCTTTTTACTGCCGTACTGTGCTATTTTCTGTTCGCCATACCCATTTATATGAATACCGCGCTGGCGATTGCAGTCGTTTCATATGCCATCTATTTGTATACCCAAAGTCCGGTTGTTAATCTCGGCATGGTGCGTCCCTTGTCGAGTATCAGTGACGCTACCTCTAATCTAAAGACTAAAGAGAAAGATGACAGACGTCGTCTGTTGGATGAGCAAGATGATACAGATCTCGAAATGGATAATATTGTCTAGATCACATATGTATGTATATAGTATATATAGTCGTTAGCTTCAATCTTTGTAAATAGTTCTAATCGACTTCAGTGCCTCCTAAAATTACTTGTAGAAAGAAAAAACAATATGGCGAACGTGCAATCTTTTTGTATTGTAACTATGTATATATGTATGTATGTATGTACACTGCGTGTATGTATGTATTTCAAGTTTCCCTTCTAGATAATACAAAAAACTAAAATAATAAACAAACAAAAGAAAACAATCATTCTAACAAACAAAAGAAACAATCAATCTAACAAACCTTTTTGAAAAAGTAGTAAATATGAAGATAAAATAAGTTAAACATTTGTATAATTAAACAATGCAATACAATGGAAATTAGAAGCTTCATTCATTTATTATAATTTTGTCAATTGGTATACACAGCATACATTGAAAATATTTTTAAAAGACAACATGAAGTTCAATTAACGCGGTGGTGATCGACGCATTTGCAATGCGGCTTGCAAGTTTTCATACTGGTGGAACATTTGATAGTCGGCACATTCCTTCAAATGCTCATCCATATCGTCCGCCGGTAAGCGATGTGTTGCATTATATTTGCAAATTGCCAGCGGTGGCCCACGGTAACTGCGCTGACACTTTAAAATATGAGCGGGCAACCGGAACCGCAGAATTCGATGTTCCGGATTGTATGGACATATATCATACTCTGAATTAAACATTATTGGTGGTATATAGAAAAAATTCATACTTTCACCATGCAATGCTGAATGTTTCTGATGTAAGCACGATGTAATTGAAAGTACCGCTACTTGGCAGAACGGAAGTAGAGCATTCAGTGTGGAATCGAATGTAGCCCATCGATATAAAATGTGAGTTCTTTGTTAGTATTTTACAACTGGGATTAGGACAGGTATGCAGATAACGATAATCAAAAACTTTTATCATTCAGCACAAATGATATGTCTTGAAATTTATAGAATTCTTGCTTCAGAAATTTTTAAAGCATTTATAATCCTAAAATAAATAGAATACATTTTGTATGCACATTAAGCTAAAAGATATTTGAAAGCCATATCGAAATTACTAGCACTTTTGTTCGATACTCTTTTCATAAGCTCATCTCTAAGCGATACTCTTCGAGTGTTGAAAATGGTATCGGCACCCCCGGAACCCTTCGTACGTTTTTCATTCGTTGAAAATCAATCGTACAGTTCGGACGTCGCTTTACTAGTGGAAAAAGTAGTCGATCTAATTGTGTTGTGAAAAAAGTAATTTTTACTGTGAAAAAATGGCACGTACTAAGCAAACAGCTCGTAAATCAACTGGAGGCAAAGCGCCTCGCAAACAATTGGCCACCAAGGCAGCCCGCAAGTCGGCCCCATCCACTGGTGGTGTTAAGAAGCCCCATCGCTATCGCCCTGGTACCGTGGCTTTGCGAGAAATTCGTCGCTACCAGAAGTCTACTGAGCTGCTTATCCGTAAGCTGCCATTCCAGCGTTTGGTGCGTGAAATTGCCCAAGATTTTAAGACCGATTTGCGTTTCCAGTCGGCCGCCATCGGCGCATTGCAGGTAAACAACTTGGCGGGAAAGAGAAATTATTTGGTGGGAATAGTCTTGTGAAAAAATCGAACGAAGTAGGTGGGGGGCATTTCGCATCGTCATGTAATAACATTTTTTCCATCACATTTTTTCACAACTATGCATGTATGTATATGTAATTTTTTTGCAGGAAGCTTCGGAGGCCTATCTTGTCGGTCTGTTTGAGGACACCAATTTGTGCGCTATTCATGCCAAGCGTGTCACCATTATGCCAAAGGATATACAGTTGGCCAGACGCATCCGTGGTGAGCGCGCCTAAACTGCGCGTCCGCCATCTTTAATTAGAAAAGCAGCGCAGCTGCAGCTACTATCAACACAGACAGCAACAAAAACAATGACAACATCTGCGTCGATGCAAATCGCAACTGCTGCTGCTGCCGCTGCTTAGATTTAAGTTTTTATTATACATAAAATAGAAGTAATTCATTCGTAACCCATCTTCATAATTAATAAACAAAAATACACGTTTTTATTTGTGTAAAACATTTGCTCCAAACAACAAAGCAGTTTTATTTTTGTGTGTTAGTATGTGTGGGTATTAAGTATGTATGTTTTTGGGGGTTGAATTATCTTCGTGTTGGCAAATGCAATTTTATTTAAAAACAATTGTGTCCAGCATGGCTCCTAAGCACTGTACAATATTATTCTGCATGACCTTATCAACTTTTTCCTCTAAATGACGTTTTGGATCTTGCTTCCCGACATTTTTGATTGCCAGCTGCTCGGGCGTCATTTTCTCCTCGTCTTCGAGTGACTGAAAAATAAGCATGGAATAAAATAAATGCAGAAAATTAAGTTTAAATAAATTTATGTATAGTTCCAAAAATTGATGTATGTAGTTCATTTACATCATATATGGTAATTAGCTGAGTTGTGACTCATGGAAAATTTATATTTAGTTAATTATTTTCGATATACAAAAATCACCTAGTTAGAGCGAGACAGATTGATTTTTAAGAGTAAATGGTTCCTTCAGCTTATTGAAAGAACTAGTTCAATACGGAAAACTTAAGTTTGCTATAAGCAACTTTTGCGATTGTTTGTTGTTAAATTTAAGGGTTGCCACCTGGCAAAAAAAATCGTACGTGAAAAGAAAGACTTACAGAATTAATTTATTAACTATACAATTAATTGGCTGGAAGAGTATACGAATTCGATTTGAAATTCTTAAAAAATTATTGTTAATGTTTTTAGGCTCACCTTATTGTAGTTCTTGGCCAGATCGAGCATTTCAGCCACAGTATCCTCATTAATGGAGCAGTGCTCATTGTAGTCGGCGAGCGTTAAGCCATCCTTCCATGATTTCTTGTGCAAATTGAGAAGCATTTTCTGTTCAAGCTCGTTCTTGCGGTAGTTAATGCTGATGGAATAGTAATGACGATTCAGTCCATGGATCAGTGCCTGCACCGAGGGCTTTTGCAAATGGCCCAAATTCGAGGTGGTCTGTCGAGGCTCTTGACCGAGCACCAGCATATTCGGATTGATCAGGCGGAACGCATCGATGACGACCTTGCCCTTTACCGACTGTATGGGATCTACAACGACAGCGACGGCACGCTCAGAAAGCGCTTCAAAGGATTGCTGGGTATTGATGTCCACGCCGGATAACCAGCAACCAAAACCAGGATGCGAATGATACCAACCGACGACCATTTCGGGTCGACCCGTCTGCTTAAGCATGTCCAACATTTTGGCTTGGAAAACGGGATCCACTGCTTCCACGGAGACGCCAGTGCCTGTTTGGGGCATGGCAAAAACATCGATAACCTGCACAGTATAATCATCGACAAATTCGCCCAGCATCAGACCCATCACCTCCATAGGCACACCGGCGCGGCCGTGCTTTAACATTTTCAGTAGTGCCAAAGATGAGATGTACACCTGTTCGGCGGTGTCAACGACGGGAGCATCTGTTGGCGGTGCTGCTTGGGGCATAGCGCCGCCCAAACGTAGCAAACGATCCATAATTCGACTGCGACAAATTGAGATAACGAATAAAGCGGGCCAAAAATTTTATTATTTTTAAACTCACCTAATGGTTAATATTTGAACAACGCGTGTTTTCGCGAAGAATTTTTCTTAGTTTATGTGGAAATTTGCTTTGAGCAACAACAAAAGCAAAGCAGTTCTTGCTATTGCTTCTTATTTTTTGACAGTCAGCGTCGGCAAAGTGCAAGTAATACTTAATTTATCGATAACAGTTATAGGCGCAACACTTCCACACAATCAGTGTTGTTAATGCTCGATGGCCCAAAAGTCATTTAAAAAAGTTGTATTCTTCGCTACAAATATTTATCATACTTCATACGATAAGCTTGAACATATTTCTGTGTCTTTTAAGTCAACAAGCTAAAAAACTTAGCGGAATTTCTATAACAGCTGAGTGGGCAGTATGACCAGCTGTTGCATAGTGAACAAAACTATATATCGATATCAATAACTCATACTCAGATGATGTTTTGAATGTTCATTTTTAAAATGCAGGAAAAAAATGTGTATTTGATTTGTGTTAAAATTATGCGCATAAAATGCAGCTTAAAATGTTCCGCCAGACTGCGCAACAATTATGACGGCGTCTTTTCGGCCTACCAATTCAAAGTGTAAATGCCATGCGAACGTTCATAATAAGGCCGCACGCCGGTAAGTAAGAAAACGAAACAATTGTACTTAAGGTTGCCTTGCGCTTATTGTAACTGCATTTTGCCTTTCACCTGGCAGCAGCCATCATTAACCAACCATTCAAATGCCACCAAAATTCCCAAGCAACCAAAAACAAACCATTTAAAATGCCATCGCACTAGGTTCAAAGGTGGGTGGGTCTCATGGATTGCAACATTTCGTCGGCGCTACTCCATTTTCTGTCTCTTTTGCACTATGGCTTTTTTCTTAAACTAAAAGAGTTTTTTTTTTCCATTTGCCATCTTCGGCAACAAACAAACTTCGCAGCATTATCGTCGTCGCAGTTTTCAGTTGCAGTTTGTCGTTCGCTTAACACGCTCGTTGCTTTAACTGTAAACTGTTAGTTTGTCTTCCATTCGTTTCAATTAGCACCGCTACTTGCTTTATCAATTAAATGCATTGGCAATATTCCGTGTAATTGGTTATTTTCTAAATCGTGCCGTGAAACAAAGGGTAAATAATCACAATTTGTACACAAAGGTTACAAAGGTGTTGCTTTTGTTTTGTTTTTCATGTTGCTAAAACAGTTTTGGGCCAGTTGACGATTTTGCAGCGTCTTATCAGCAACAACCAATTTGTTATTATTATTGATAAAGCTAGATGGAGAGAGGACACAAAGAGAGCGTGTGCTTTTTGGTGGGAGCTAATCAGTGTTGCCAAATTTAAATTTTTTAGCGTGAAATTTTGTGATGTTAGCTCTTTTATCCACAGTTTCAAGCTGTTTCATGATTATTTCGAAAACAGCTTCGTGGGCTGTCAGTCAAAGATCTCCAGCTCCGAGCAATTGCTCATCAAATGCCAACAAACTGCTTCTACATACTCTCTCGATAACTGGCTGGCTGGCTATCATTGACCTTGTCAGTGAGTTTAAATATTCGAAAAATGCGTTTAAAAGCATTCAAGCTGTCGTCATTAAATCTTGTTGTAAATAAACGTGGCAAAAGCAAGCAATTATAAAACGGTAACGAAAACTCAAACTATTTGTCGGTACAAAAACCAAAACACGTTTTTTTAGATGTGAATTTGACCTTTTATGGCCAAAGAAAATTAAATTGATGTTTTTTGGTTTGTGATGTTTTCGAACGGAAAAATAGGAAAATGTTAAAAAAAAATTATCGCTTCAAAAATGTTGGCCAACTGGAGCAAACGATAATAGTAGGGTGCCATTTAATGGAGAGGTTAACGTTTTCTTCATTTATTTTCTTTTAAAGTTTTCATTTCTTAATGATATGGCATCGAAAGTTAAAGTGAAAACTTTTTGAGAGTTTTTCACAGCGTGTGCTGATATCGAATTTTTATAATTTTAGGCCAACTATCTGGGCAAGCATTAAATTTGTGAGCTATGAATTAAGCTGATTATCTTTTTAAAACCAAATCTGTTGAAATAATCAGTTTAAGTTGTTGATGTGCTTTAAAATTCGAGACTTCTATTTTAAAGTGGTTATCAAAATCTACTTAAAACATAATCTTATTAATTATCATATAACTAACAACATGTTTATTATGACATTATTGTTTAAGCTAGATTTGATTTTTCAGTCAAATATTCGAAAACCCAATAAACTTTACAACTTCCAACATCAACTACACCAAGTACAAGGTATGAAGTTAAATTTACTAGTTTAATTCGTTCTTAATGTAATATTTTAGCAAGTGCTGACTACAGTTTCGAGAGGGGGTGGTGCTGGCAGCTGTTGGTGCTAGTTTCGCACCATCGCATAGCTTCGCCATTTTATATGTGTGTGTTCAGCTGTTTTTGATACCAAAACTTGGCCTTGAGTAGTTTACGTAACTAGAACGAATGTTGGAAATAATGGCTATAAGTACGGTTATATCCAAAGCCTAGTCAAGACATCAACCTAATTGAGAAATTTCATAATTTTACAACATGCTAAGCTGATCGCGACATGCAATTGCCTTTGATTTCACTTTTTATTGGCCAAGTTTGTGTACAAATCAGAGCAATACAGCCTAAGAAAAAAGGGGGGGAATTCGAAGCTGTTGCTTATTAAACGCTGCTGGTGAAAGAAAGTTTTAATTACTTGAAGCGTTTAAGATAATGAAGCATTTAAGACGTTCATTCATTTAAAAAATTGATCAATTGTTTATTTTTTTTTTTTTTTGAAAGTGCATACAACAAAACAATTGCATTAATTTGCATTTAAATAGTTTTCAAATTTTCACTTTACAGCAACACTTAAACAAAACAATGACTTCGTTGAATACGTCACTAATTTGTGAACAGGAGTTGGAGGTGAAGAAAGACTTACGGGAACCACAATGCACAAGTACACCATTAAAAGGAGGAGCACCACCCACGCCACCCACTCGCATACCATATCCTAGCAATGGTGAATTTCATGTTCCATTACGCCGTTCCGCTTCCATGCGTTTGCGCGGCACAAAATCGCATCCAAGGCAACTCAACATGGATGGGGATTTTAGTACGCGCGCAAAGCTGTCAGAGAGCTCATCGCTTAACGCTTCTACGCCACGTTCAACGGTTTTTGTGTCTTTGACGCGTAATCGCACCTGGTGCAATTTAGGCCACAGCACTATCACAACCACATCCCCAACTCCAGCCAAAACGGAGGATACCACACATGCATTATGCAGCAGCAGCGACACCCAATATTCAGCCTTATTAGCAAAGCAATCTGAAGTCGACATGGCTGCCTCCAAGTCGCGTAATATGGTAAGTTTTGGGCGGGTCGCTTAACTGGCATACATTTATATAGTTGTATCGATTTTTAATATATATTTATTGATACTCTGCAATTGCTAGCTAGCTGACCTATGTAAATGAATAACAGAAAGACAAAGAAACCGCCCCCACTCAAAAAGAAAAATTAAAACACGTCGTACGCGTGTCAAATATTATTTTGTCATAACGAAACGTCCCTGTGGGAGACTTGTGGTTCTAACAACCCTGCATTAACATGCTCGCATAAATACGCCGCTTGGGGGAGGACGTGTGAATTCCAATTAAAATTTGCGATGTGCTCTACATTAAACTGGCAGAGTTTATTTAATTTTCAGTGCGAGTTGAATGACCTAAGAACGTTCATACGGCTGTTATTCTAGTAAAACTTAGCTACAATTTGCATATATAGCTAATAACCAATTGGATCTAAATGAGTTCCTCATTCACCTTTCAAAAGTCGTTCTAAAACTATCAATTTCTTTCTCATCAAATATGCATTACCTATATCTTCAAACTGTGATTTACAGTTTGAGAGTCACTTTGCACAGTTGAGCGGCAAAGTTTGCATAATGGCAACCCAAACAATATTCTCACAACAAAACAAAAATCCCAGGCCGCTGACCAGCAGCTGTTTCAATTCCATTTCCGCTTGTTTCGCACCTTTCCAAAATGTACCACGCAAACAAACGAACAGCTGAGCGGGGGACGATAACAAGGAAGTGCAAGTGCGCGGCGCACTTTTGCCAATATTGACAGAAAACTTACGAACACATACACGTGTAAGCACACACGCTTACCTTTTTACCCACCACTCTCTGTTCCTTACTTTTATTACCACCTCAAAAAACTCTGCTGCTGCTTCTGCTGTCAATTTTGAGGGTTGTCTGGTCTTTCAGTTTTGTTTTCGTTTTGTTATTTTCTTCTGCTTTTGGGCATCTTCTTTATTTTCTCTGGCCCATGCAATGTATTTGTGTTTCAGTTGAGTTTTTATGCTCAACGCGAACGAACGCGTGCAAAAAGCAAAAGCTTAGCTCAGCTTTGATTATTCCCCTTTCCATTTCGCGCTTTTTCGCATTTTGTTATTGTTGTCAAAGATTTTTGGGCTTTCGCGTGAATGGCTTTAGGTATGTATAGATTGTGTATTTACATATGTTGTGGTTAGGCTTTTAAACGCATTCTAATTGTGACTTTGAGACATTAAGTTTAGTGGCAAGGTTTTCGTGTGCTTTATACTTGGTAATTATTCGCTTGGTGGGCCTTCATATAGCCATAATTTCAGTTCGTTGGCCCTTTTGCATAAATAAACGTTATTGATGTGGAACTAAAAAAACAGATAAAAAACTAACAATATGAAAAAACAGTGCATAATAAAAATTTGAATAGTGAAAAATACAAAAATATCCAGGACGATTAAATATTTAAATATGTATAAGAAAATCCTTAAATGAGAAAAATTCTTAAATCATATTTTCTTAAGATTTTTAAGGTTTTTTCCTTGTTTTTGTTTATAAATTATAATATCCGCCTCATATTTTTAAATGGTCCCTGAAAAGTAGGCAAAACACTAAAAGAAAAAGTGGCCATCAAAAAGTGCATCAATATTGAAAAACTGCTCATACTTATCATATAAATATATATATATATATATGTATGTGAAGCTATAAAAACCAAGTTGGCAAAGGTCCAACTGGGCTATTTCGACCATTACGTGAACACGTTTTGCACACCTGCAAATGACAAAATGCGCTTAAAGCGTGCAGCACTCAAATCAAAACCATCGATTTTTTATGTTTTTTTAGTCTTTAGAAGGAATAGAAATATAATAGAAGCAAGACGTGACTGTAGTGGTGTCTAAATTGATATCAAGTCAACTTGAACACATTGTTATTAGCTCAGTTAACGTTCTTACCCAACTACCAACTTTTTTTTAAAGCCACCTGAGCTCGTGCCTAAACCTTATGACCAGAATTTACATGTTTTTGTTCTTCTCAGTTTGGTTAAAAGCAATTAAAAATAGGTCAAGAAACTCATTAATGTTCATTACGAAATATGCATGGGTAATTCAGTGCTCATAAAATGAAAAAAAAAAAAACAAAACAAAAACAAAGAAAGAAACCATCTCTTTCCTCAGAATTACATGAGTTTTTCATGTTCTGTTCTGTGGTTTAACCTGATTTGCCAGCAAGAACTTATTTTGTTGTTGTTTTTTTGCTTTGTTGCAGTTGGCTTGTAAAATCGCTGACAATCGCTAAAAACTTGACTGAATGTCCAATTGACAAGTTGGTCAATAACTTTTCTATGTACCTTTTGTAGCTCTTGGGGCGAGTGAGATACTTGATTCTAAATCACATTTTGTTTTAAAGCATTTGGAGCTTTTTAAGCTGCTTTGAAGAATTAGCGCAAACAGAGAAAGATAGAGAGAAAGATAAAGATATAAAAAAAAACTCTATAACTGGAGTCAATTGAAAAGGTTTGTGGTTTCTTCTGTTTTTGCATTTTGACTGTATTATGTAATTATGTGGTGCAAAGGTTTGATTTTTGCTTGTCTTATTTCGTAATATAATCATTTTCAAAAGAAATCGATTAACTTCAGATTGAAAAGAAAGGGATTTATGTAAAGTTTTGCAATTTTGGCACATTTGAAAGTATAACAAGAATGTTATATAATATTAACAATTGTAATGGGAATTAGTTATTTTGATTTAAGATAGTTTTTTTTATCAAAAAATATTCAAAAAGGGTTCCCCGACTTTTGGAAAATATTACAAAAACCTTAAATCTAATATCTTTAATGTAAAGAAAAAATCCACTTTCATGAAAACCTTAAAATTTTTATAAATTAAATTGCTAACATATATCTAAACATAAACACAGTCAAAAAACTTTAATAATAATCTCCCTTCAAAAAAAAAAAATCACACTAGGCTAAAAGTCAGTTAATTGACCACAAAAATGCTGCTGCAGTTCAAGCTTAACCAATGGATGAAAAGGAAGGGGGAAAATTGGGGGATTTGGAGTTAGTATCGGAAAGAAAGGAATGCCACAATGAAAGTAAGCGAAAAAAAACAAAAACAAAACACGGGTGTTTTGTTTAATGTGTAACAACAAATTGGTTTTGGGGCGTTTTGCGGTATTTATCTCTTATTCTCTCTTTCTCTATGTTATGTACTACCTTCACGTAGTACCTCCTCGGCTTCCCTTAGCCGCCTCATCAACATCTATAAAACTACACGCGATCTTTTATGCTTGATTTTTTGCACGACTGAGCAAACAGCATGAAAAATTGAGAGATTTTTAAACAACAACGAAAACCGCAACAAAGATTAGCGCAAGCGAAAGCACAAATCGACAAATAGGCAAACAGAATGAAAGAAAAATTTAACTGGGGAGGTTTTAAGCTAATCGCTTCAACTAAACATTTTATTTATCTATTTGGCAGTCTCTAAAGCTGAACGGCGGCAGTGCAGAGCTTACATCGACAACAGCGTCAACGCCAAAGACTCCAAAGACACCGTTAAACGGTGCTCCAACAACGCCTCACAACTGTTGTGGCCGTACCACATCGAAAGTTTCAACGGGAAATATCAAGAAACAGGACTCTACCAAGTTGTCCACAGTGCATGAGACTAAGATCTCGCCCAAAACGCCGCCAGTGACACCAGATTCACCCAGTACCTGTCTGGATGATGATATAGACTCGATGTATTCGTTTGCGACCACCACATCCGGTCGCTCGACCATGTCCTGCGAGCATCCCTATGTAGCCAGGTACGATTTTAAAGTGGAAAGATTAACAAGACCTTCGGCAGCTATAAAATTCCCTAAAAGGGATAGGCAAGCATCTTTAGATCCACAAAAATTACAAAGGGAGTGTTGACAAACCGTAAGGACAGACTCTTTGGGCGTTTTAACATTTTAATAGAGTTTAAGTTTCATTTTAGAAAGCGATACTTTAAAGGAAACATGTAATCGCATACTCCTTTAAAGGTTCATAGAAGACTTGTATAACCTTAGGGATTTTATGAATGTGCCGAAACAAATATTAAGTCTTCAGGAGTTATGAAATTCCTTAAAGATCTAGTGTAGTTTTTTAATTTCATTCGTAAGATATACAAGGATTAAGTGAATTATTAAAAACGAATCCGATCGATCCTATTTAAAAGTCCTTCAACTCAAAGGATTTTTCTTGATATTACTTTAACATTTAATTTATTTTCTCTTCTTTATTCCTTAGGAATGGCACCACTTTCAGTGGTCGTAAAATGAAATATGTGGTGCACTGCTCGAATTATGCGGGACAAGTTGGACCCGATTATCTAACGCCGACGCAGCGGGCACACCGTCAGATCAGACGCCTCAAGGAGCTGCTGTGCATTGCACGCCAGGATCTTGAAGTGAAGGATACGGAATTATTGCGACTTACCCGTGAAGTTGTGGAACTGCGTCTGTTCAAAGCATCGCTCAGCTCGCCAGAGGAACGTTCTGCCTCCTCAGATGCTGTGACAGTGCGTGAAGCGGAACTTAAAACATCACAGGATGTCTCACCCATTATCGACATGGTGGACGAGTCCAAGTGCAGCCCACGTCAGCAACAACACCAATTGCAAATGTCTGCCGAGATGCAAAGTTCGTACGCCGATTCCGGGCACTTTGAGGATCTGACAATGTCATCGGTGCATTCGAAGGATTCGCAAACACAAAGCGATGATGTATGCGACGAGGCAGCTGCATGTGCTGGAGATGTAACATCATCGTTGACCGACAACAATTTGGAAAACTATGAGCTGCAGCGTCAGGAACTCATTAGCATGTACGAGCATCGAATTGAGGAACTGATACGCACTCAGGATGGCGTCACCAGTGATCTGAAGAGATCGCACAACGATAAAGTCGAGGCGCTGCTACAAAAACTTGCCGAATGCAATACAAGGTACTCGGACATTGTGCCGGACTATGAGCATGCCAAGCAGCGAATACGGGAGCTGGAGAAACAATTGGAGGATCTACAGCGTAAGCTCATTGAGCATGAGGAGAAACAAAACAAAATGTATTTGCATATGTATCAGCAGGGACAGGAGGCGGAAAGGATAACAAGAGCTGATCAGGTAATGATTAGCTGACTATCTTATTTTCGCATGTTTCATTCCACATTATTTGTTATTGACAGGCAATGGAATTGGCACAGCGTCAACCGGATAGCAAGGTGTCGATCAATGAGCTGTTGCATCAATTGCAAAGCACACAGGATGAGCTGGAGAATATACGCGTAAGATTCTTCAATATATTTCTCATACTTTTTTCGGTTTTGTTTTGTGTATTGCATTTTGTTGCATCGTGAAGCAATATCATTACAAGAAAAAATTAACAACAACAACTATACACACACACACACGACGATAACAACAACAAGAAACACAACAACATCTTCACATTAATAACTGTGTATGTGTGCGTTTGTGTATGTTTGTGTGTGTGCTTTTCTCTCTCACCTTTCGATTGAGAACGTGTTCCATTTCAATTTGGCGCTTTTTTGTTTGGCTGGAAAAAGCTGCAATTAATTGAAATGCCGCGGCGTTGCATTAATTTAAAATTTATAATTTTAAGTACCATAACATACTTATATGCATAATTAAATTAAATAACATATTTTTGACATAATTGCATTCAACATTTTAAATTAAAAAACAGAGAGCAACGTTTGATTTTCATCGTTTTACTTAACTTTAAAATGCTTGTTTCATTCCATAACGTTTTGTTGCGAGCTCAAATGTAGTACAGCAAGTACAGTTACGCATTATAGTGAAGAGAGTGCATGATTTACAGTTGAAGAGTTCTTAAGTTTCTTCTTTTAATTGCATGTTTTTTTGTAGTAAATAATTTTTCTATACGTAAAGCGATAGCTTTTTTTTTTAAATTTTAAAAACTCGTTAAATTCTCTTTTTATATAATCGTAACATATTTAATTGTCGTATAAACAAAAATAAAATATCAAATATCGGAAAAAATACCAAAAATATATTTTTGTAGGCATCAGAGTGTAGAATGAGGGAATGCGGCAGTAATCATGCTCTCCTTACTGCAAAGGAGGCCATTTCTTTGTGGGTACTTGGCGCGCGTAAGGTTTGTAATATCCAAAAAAAAAAACCTCTCCTAACAAACCAACTAACAAATTTAACCTAACCCAACCTTATTTTATTTTTCTTTGCAATTCAAAATTAATCATTAAAATTTATGAGTTTAATTTTATTATATTCTGGTCATTGGCTAACGAACATTTTTGATTACCATGTTTACCCTATAAACATATCATTTACATAAGCGCCATCTCATATCATAGGGTATTAAGAAAAATGGTTCTGTAAGTTGTTTTGGGGCTGGAATGCGTGTAATGAAACATGCTCTAAAACCGTTTAGATTTATTCGAATCGATGCATTTGTGCATTTAATATAATATGTTATTTTTTTACATATTCAAATAAATACTAGAAATGGTAACTAGAGGTATGTTTTTTTTAAACATTTCTGTATATAGATATAATACAACACTAAATACTTGGCTAGTTACGGTAATTTCGTTGCTATAATCTTTAGCAGCCTTAAAACTTGAAGTCTATAACACAAAAGTAAAGCTAAAATAGTATTTTTTAAATACCCATTAAATACTTACATACATACACAGCATGTGGTTCATATATTATATATCAATTAAATCCCTTTAACAGTTCATTAAACAAATTTCGCCTCAAAAATGATCGCTGAATTGATTATAAAATAATTATAATCAAATCCAAGCGATCACTTTTCGAAAATAAAAAAATCATTTCCCCAAATTATATTCAATGTTACATAATCATAACTTCAATGTTCATATGTCATAGCACCAAATAAAAGACTTTATGTAAATATTATTACATCTATAATTTGTAAACGAGCAAAACCTAACCTCACATTTACTTTCTACGTACTGCCGAATGTGTGTGTTGACGACTAATCTTTCTTTCACTATCTCTTCTTTGCACTCTCTCTTTTTACACTAACAAATACTTAATCAAAAAATTAGACGATTTATCGTCGCTTGTTGGAAGCGCAAAAGAATCGCACCCATGTCGATCCGGAAGTGACGTTGCAGTTTCTTAAAAGCGCCATATTCTACTTTCTAACGGATAAAGAGAACTCACAAGGTCATCTGCAGGCCATTGAGAGCATACTGGAGTTCACCGATGTGGAAAAGGAGAAGATAAATCAAGCGAGATCATCGACAAAGTAAATCGCCTTTATCATTATTATTTTAATGATTTATCATTTATTTCTTTTTTTACATTTGATTCAGCCAAAATAATGTTTTGTTTTTTTAGTGATGCTAAATTCATTGTTTTGTGTCGTGTTCAGTTAACGAATTTATTTTCATTATTATTTTGTCACTAAAATAATTATTGATAAATATTGAGATGAACCGCAACGAAAGAAAATCTTGTACAAAGAGAGAAAAAATAATCATATTTCCAATATTTATTATACATTTTCTGTTAAGCACACGAGTACGTCCTAGAGTAAACGCCAAACTGCGTTAAAAAACAAAAATAAAAAAATTAGAAATAAAAACAAATTGTACATCCCTTGATTCGTCCAGGTTGTCAGATATGAAAAATCATATGTAGTTTAGATCGTGTTTCAGTGAAATTATTATGATGAATAAAAGCTAAAATAGTTGAAAAAAAGGGTGATATCTTTTATTGAAATCTCAAAAGTCAATGAAAATCAGTGTAAATGTAAGAGTTTTGGTATTCAAACAATAAGTTCAAAAAGCGCACAACTGAATGCGCAATCAAACCACGATAGCTTATCGAAAAGTGCCCACCGACAATCTGCTCTGTTGTGCGTCAATAACAGCGCATTTAGCCAACACTAAAACCTATCGTTTTACCATCCCTAAATGTTTCGCAACATTCTATGCTCACGGCAGCATGCATCACAGCAACATTGGCATTGAATGAGGCAACAGATTCAGTGTGCTCGCGCTCTTTCATTCATTCATACACGCAGCAGCGGCAAGCCCGGCCACAATAAGCATTTGTATTATTGTGTCTCAGCATGTTGCCAATAATTCAACCACAGCAGCCTCTATCGATATATCGATAATTACTTCGGGTCTTTCACTCATTCTTTTCCGACTCAACAAACTGTTCGGACGCGTGGCGTGGTCTGTTTTTGTATGTATTTAAAAACAAGTTAAATTTTTATAGTTTCGTGGATGTGAAACACAGTGCACAAATAATAAAATAAAGAAAAATATTTATACCAAACACACATATAAATGCACATACGTTAATGGCACGACAACAACGTCGCCTTTGCTTATAAAATTTGTGATGAATCAAAATAGTTGAAAGTGCGACCCAGTGAAATTTGTTGGTAATTTTTCGCGTTGTGCATTTTATTCCAATAATCCAAAAAACAAACATAAAGTGTACACACAGCACACACACATGCAATAAGGAAATATCGCGTATGTGTGAACGTGTGTGTGTGTGTGTGTGCAGGCACTTGATACCTACTACGGAAAAGAATTAATGAAAGAAAACTAAATGTATTTGGTGTACTAGTTGTAGAAAGTGCGGAAGGCGGTGTGGTTTTGTATACAAATGTGTAAATAAACCGGGTCGCCCACATTTGCGGGCAAATCAACCCCTTCCACCGGCCCACCGCCCGCATCCCCTTCGTTCAATCATTAACTTCCTTTTATGTGTGTTTCGTAGGAATTTCTTTGGAACGCTGCCGACAACCAACGACAACGTCAACAGCGACGCCGACGCCGACTGCGCGACGACGTGTAAGTTTAAAAATAAAAATACTCAATTGCAGTTGCATTGGTTTCTTGTACTTAATGTGAATTTGAGCGAATGCGTTTAGCGGCATTTTTTGTTTATGTGTGTTAGTGTGTGTATTTGTGTGCTGTTGTTGTCATGAGCTTGATTCTTATTGGAGGTCGCTCAATTAAACCGGTTCGTTAGCATTTGCCATCTCCCCCCTCCCCCCGTATCTTGCTCATCTATAATTCAGGCACTGCAGTAGCAGCAGCAGTTGCAATTCCGCTTTATTTATAAGTATGTATGTTTGTTTGTTTGTGTGTGTCGCAGGTTTTTCTTTTATCTGGTCTACTCTATGCATCCATTTGCCGTTGCCGCTGCGGCTGCTGCTGCTGCTCCTGCACGGCTCTGCTATCGTCGTTCGGGGGCCTTGCAAATGTGCTTTTTTTTCAGTTAGTTTATTTTTATTACATTTTTGTTGATATTTCTTTTTTTTGCATTTTTATCAACCAACTGTCCCGCCGCACAGTGGGACCAGATGCATTAGAGCCGCCTTTGTGCTATAATTAATGTTAAGTGCTTTTTCCTCATCGCTTGACCACCACCTGAGTGTGAGAGAGAGAGAGAGAGAAATGGAGAGAGTGGTAGATGGAGTTTTGATAGCAGTCCGCATTATCGCGTGGTACACTCGAAAAAAAAGAGGTCATGCAAGCTGGCAGATATTTAAATTGTATATGTTTGCAAAATGTTTTTACTTGTAACGAGCAAGTTGTTTTTGCTTTCTATGTCCACTCATGTTAGGAATTTGCGTCCAGTCCGACTAAATGCTTAACTGCCGCACTGTTCGAGCCTCTAAAAATGTTGTTGCTATGGCTTTGGCTGATGCCAAATGAAGCTATAAAAGTGGGCCATGGCACTGACCACAAAAACAGATAACTAGCCACTTTTAATATGCCCAGATCTCTTAGTTGCAATGTCCAAAGTTGTTCAAGAGAAAGCCATCAAAAGCGGGCAATGCCCCCCTCAGCGCCAGGCACTAAAATTACACACACACACACACACGAACAGATATAAAGAGTGAGAGAGAGACTTACATACACATTCAAAGCACACCTGCGATAGCAGTAAATTCGCAAATGAGCAACTCTGGATGCTGAATAGATTTCCCCATGGTGTTGCATACCCTAAAACGGTGTTTCAAAAGTTTAAAAGAATTTTGAAATGTACATAAAATGCCAATAAGTACTTTGTACAGGTAATTTTTGGCTAATCTCAGCATTACAATTAAAAACACTTGACACACTTGCAAAGAAGAATAGATTAAACCTTAGCTAGGGTATTTTCGAGTGCATCATAAACTGCTCCAATTATGATAACACTTTATTGATTGCTTTGGCGTGTTAAAGAAACCAAAAAGATGAAATGCGAGGCGAGAAAGCAATTTATGTTTGCATACGAAGCTATGAAGTAATTCATCCTTGCATACACAATAACAGTTCATCCTGTCATTTATCTATCTATGTATGTGTGTGCGCTTTTTGTTTTCGTTTAATGCACTTTCCACTCTTGTTAGTTGATTGACTTTGGTGAGGCCATCAACAGCAGCAGCTGCAGCCAACGGCTCTCTTCACATAAAACGTTAATCACTTTCAAAGCATCTCCGCACATTGCACACTTTTTCTCATGTACTTGCATTCATTTGTGCTTTTTTCCCTCTCACATACACACACACACACACTCACACTCATATCGCCAAAATTGCCTTGGGACTTTTGCATGGCCATATGACTGCACGCCCACAATAACAACAACCACAACGGTCGCAGCAAACAAAAAATGAAACATAAAGAACATCATCAACAACAACAACATCGCTGTGAAGTTGATGACTGCTTTGGCTACAATTACAAGCATCATTGGCCTTATTTCTTTTAAGCCATTGCTGCTGCCTTGAGTGTTCTTTTTATACTCGATACCGAAGGTAAAGAGTATATTGGGTTTGTGCAATGTCCGTCATGGTGTCTGTCCGTCTGTCCGTCTGTCCGTCTGTATGTTCGCAACTTTTTTCCACACCCTTCAAGTTAGAGACTTCAAACTTTGCAAATCTGTTTATCTATGGCATAGTAAATTAAAGTGTCAAGATTGGAGTTCTACGATAACTAGGGGGCTGGCAAATCGATAAACTCGATAACGCAAAATCGATAGATCCAGCTATTTCGCAAGCCCTTACAGCTAGAACTACCAAATTTGGGGAGAAAATAGCTACTAACAATCCCCAGAAAACTGCATCAAAAATTTTGGAGCCACGCCCACCCATACCGCCCCCAGCCCCCCCCCGCAATTTAACACTAAAAATGCCCATATCTACTACAGTTTTTGAGCTAGACCCTCCAAATTTGGTACCAAGATAGGTGGTAACGATCTCGAACCCAATTCATTACAACTTTGGATGCCACGCCCATCTATACTGCCCTATCCGCCCTCAACCACCCCAACGCTTCGCTAAAAACGGTAGTGCGTGTATCTTCCATAGTGTTTGAGCTAGAGTCACAAAATTTGGTAGGTAGATAACTGGTTACGACCCCCCAAAAACTGCATCAAAGTTTTGGAGCCCCACCCACCCATTCCGCCCCCAGCCCCCCCGCAGTTGAAAAACAGAAATGCTTATATCTTTTACAGTTTTTGAGTTAGAGCCACCAAATTTTGTGCCAAAATAGGTGATTATAGTCCCAAAATAAATGCATAAAAACTTTGGATGCCACGCCAATCCATACTGACCAAGCTGCCCCAAACCGCCCCAATGCTTCACTAAAAACGGGAATGCGTGTATTTTCCAAAGCGATAAGGCTAGAGTCACCAAATTTGGTAGGAAGATAGCTAATAACAATCCCCAAAAAACTGCATTAAAGTTTTGGAGCCGCGCCCCCCCTGAACCCGAGCCCCCTGCATTTTGAAATCAAAAACGCCTATATTTTCCACATTTTTTGAGCTAGAGCCGTCAAATTTGGGGCCAAGATAGGTGATGAAGAAACCCAAAAAAAGTGGATGGCGCCCCCCACCCATACCGCCCCCAGCCCCCCTTCCACCATATTCTACTAACTTTGAGCTAGAGCCACCAAATTTGGTATGAGGATAGCAATTAACATCATAAACAGATCTGCAGAAAAACTTTGGACGCCACGCCCCCCCCATACCAGCCCCCAGCACCCAGCCCCCCTTCTACCATATTCTACTAACTTTGAGCTAGAGTCACCAAATTCGGTTTGAGAATAGCTATTGACATCATAAATAGATCTGCAGCAAAAGTTTGGATGCCACGCCCCCCCTTACCAACCCCATCCCCCCTTCCCACAAATTTTACTATTTTTGAGCTAGAGTCACCAAATTTGGTATGAGGATAGCAATTGACATCATACACAGATCTTCAGCTAAAATTTTGATGCCAAGCCCCCCCCCCCCATACCTCCCCCAGCCTACCATCCACCATATTCTTCTAACTTTGAGCTAGAATCACCAAATTTGGAAGGAAGATAGCTTTTTGGCATCCCCATCTGCACCAGACAATCTTTGAGGCAGCATACACCCCTGCAGCAGCATACACCCCTGCCGTATCCACACACCATTGCAATCAGCTCTCTCTTTTAATCTGTTTTACTACTGGTATCGAGTATACCGCAGTCGGGTGCGTCCGACTGCAACGTTTCTACTTGTTTTTTACTATGTTTAATGTCTTTCGCGTTTTTTTTTTTTTAACTTTATTTGCACTGCTTTTACTCCACTCTCTCCTTGGTCTCTCTCTCTCTCTCTCTCGGTCTCTCTGGCTTGTCTATTTGCTCTATAAAACTTCCGAAAATGATTACGAAGCATTTTTGATGGCAGCCACTTTGTTACTTGAGAACTCCACTTGCTGCTTGCTGCCGCATGCCGCTTACCCTTTCCTCTCTTCCATTTTAATGATCACTAAAGCTCGTGTTCTATTTTAACAATTTTTAAGCTCTTGTAGCTGCTAATTTTAGCATACACAAAAGTTTCACAATCAGAACACAAACAAGTCACGTTGCTTCCGCATCTAGTAGCAACATGAAAAATTAAATTTAAAGAAAACGAGTGAAGAAAACATTTTTTTTTTATTGCCACATTTACGTTTTCTATTTCTAAACACTTTGCTGGGCGGGCTGCCTGCTTTTGTGATGGGCATACCCACTTAAAGTGAGTTTTGCCCTTAACAGCTGTCACATTAGCTCTGGGCTGCAGCGCAAACGGTTGAGTAATTATTGCAATCTTTTAATTAGCAACGAGAAACACTCATATTTAACAGTGAGTGCTTTTAACCTTAATCCCACATGTTAAGCAATTCTATATACATATTTCCTTTTCATCAATTCCTTCAGGAACAATGAAATTTTGGTCTATCTCGCTCTTTTGTCTCGTTGTTCTGCTTATTTATGAGCATAAATAAAAAACAAACAGCAACTGCACCCACACAAAAGAAACACCAACAAATACACATACTTAATTCAATTATGCTGGCATATACATAAACACATACAATCATATTGCAAAGTAGCAAGAAAATTTATGAGCCATACGCTCTTTGACACCCCCCTCTCTAACGGCCATTTTTTGTTTGTTTTATACTTGACAAAGCCTTGGAGTTACAACAACAGCAACGCCAACGCAGCAGCAACGAACCGCCAGCGCAGCATTTTTGCCAAGGTTGGCGGCGTTGAAGTTGCAGTAACAACAACAACAACAACATTTGCGAACCCCATAAATGTTGATCAACTGTTGTTGGTTTGACTGGGGCTGGCAACTATTAGCGCATGAAATGCCACGCAACTAACAAGCGGAAAAAATCTCATTTAAAATATAGAAATACATCTGGTATAAAAGCATCATCAACAGCACCTGCCAAGTGGCATTAATTAAATAATTAGTTCGCCATTAATGAGGTTCGAAAAAATTAAAAAAAAATATTGGCGTAACATGTTGATAAGTTGCCAGTTTTAGGTGTCACATTTACAGATCATGAAAGAGGCAAATATTACTAAATATTTAGAAAAGCCCTAAGTTGTTATTTACATCATCGTTTCTTCTCGCGTTCACTTCCAATATGCAAAATGTTAATTAACATAACATATCATCTCTGTTTTCTTCCTGTCTTGTTTACATAATTAGTCTATGATTTATACAAGCCTTGCTGTTAATTGCAATTTTTGTATGTTAAAACGATGCTAATAAATTAATTAGTTTTGCATAAAATACATTAGTAACTAAACTCAGTTTCGTTATTGGTTATTACTTAGTTGACAGCCCACGTTCTAAAATTTATAATAAACTGACAAAAATAAACAGAACAGATGCATTTGCTTTGAACATTGATTAGCACTCAATGAATTGTGAGAAATGTTGTGCAAGTGTTGAAATAAAAACATAGGTGTACAACACATGTTTTTATTGAAACACTTTGTAATCAATTTTAGTTCTTCCTAGTTGCATATCTACATACATATATTTTAAACTGATTGTTGTCTAGCCTTTGATTTGAGCCGCCGGCGGCCAAAATGACGACTCGGCATACTGCTATGACGCTCGACTGCACTTAAGCTAATTGCAAAGTATGCCATAGGCCAAAATGGCCTTTTGACTGGCCGCCCCTCACCCCTATCCTACTATCATTATCTAGTAGTTTCCATTTAACCAGGGTGGTCCAAAAAAAGTTACGCAACTTTTTAATTAGTTCAATGTTTTTCAGCAAATTGACAAACATATATTGATCACGAAGGGGTGAGTGGTGAGTGTTGAGGGTAAGGTTAGCTTATGGCTCTTTTAGCTAGCTGTGGCAGTAAGCGCATTAAAAAATCTTATCGATTTTTTTAGCTGGCTATTCAACCGATTTGCATATGCACCACAAGTTGCTGCAGTTGTTTTGTTGTTAGTTGTTGTCGTAGTTGTTTGTGCTTTATTATGATCATAATAGACATGACGCAGCTACCAACAGTATTGTTGTACCCTGCGCTTAAAAGCTGTTTGTTTGATAAGTAAAGAGAAAATTTTCCCGTAGCTATAAAAAAATAACCCGTTTGCAGAACGATTATATTCAACAAACCGAGCAGTAAAATCAGCTGACGTGTGTTTAATTAAGCTCTTGCATACAGGGTATCCAACTAGTCCAGCTTAATCAACTTTAAAAAAACTTGTCTACTTTTGTTTGCAGTTTTGCTCTATAGAAAAGTTTTAAAGGGAGGCGTCTTTTCAACACTTTGTGTGTTTGGCGCCTCACATACAAAAGCTGAAGATTACGTGGCCACACGGTGGCTCTTTCAAAACTTATGCCAAAGAAATGTGCGCTTGTGCATGTGTGTATTTGTGTGTGTTCCATTGTCGCTGTCACGCAATCCATTCACAATACTGTCATTTACAAAGTTAGTCATTCAGTCAGTTTGTCAAACCGTACATTAATATGTTGAGTGCTCCCCAATTGGTGCGCTGATGCTGTTGAGCAGGACGATTAAGCTAAGGGCAATAATAATAAGGAAATAACATTTTAATGGACCCAACCAAAAGGAAGAAGAAGAACAAAAAAAAGCACACAAAGGAAAGAGTGAGAGCGAGTTGACAAGTATTTTGGGTTTGTGGGATTTGTGGGATCTGCGGGCTGTGGGCAGTGTGACAAAGCCGCAAAGTAAAAGAAGAAGAAGAAAAGGCGAATGATGTCAACAGCTGTTAATGTTCATGCATGCACGTTATTGCAGTAAACGTTCGAGTGTGTGTGTGTGTGTGTGTGCGTGAGTGTCTTATTAGAATAAAAAGCTTAAGGCGCCGTCTTAAATTTGCTCTACCGTAAAAACAGAAAACAATTTCTGTGATGCTCTCTTTCTCTTTGTCTTTTCATTTACACACACACACATACAGTCGTCACACACACCTTTATCGTGCTTAGTTGCATCGCATAAACATCTGCTTCTCTGCTCTTTGTAATGAGCACATGGCAAGAAGTTAATGATGCGGGTCAAGCCACCGTCCGTTGATGTGCCACATTAAAAAGGCCATGGACCAAATGTCAAACCTCAAAAACAAAAAACTTTTCTTTAACGCCATTGCATTGCGTTCACATTTTTTATCTCACTTTGTTTGTTTTGCTGTGCGGCTAATTTGCACTGAAAGAGATGATAACGAAAACGTTTATAAGGTTAAGTAAACCAAATGATTCAGAATATTCAAGATTATTTATTCAAGTTAATAACCTCTTTTGGAAATTTTCTAAAATGACCCATAAACTATTTTCTAACAGAAAAAGTAGTACAAAAAATAACTTATAGCCACAGAATCTTAGAAAAATATTTTTTTAAGCACATCAATATTGATATTGATATTGCAGGGTATCTCCGTTTTTGCACCTTGTTTACACATTTCATTTTGAATGCTCAACTCCAACTTTTTTCAAATTGTATGCCGCAAAATAAAAATAAGGAAAAAAAAATGGCACCAACAGAAAACTTTGTGTTTTAAATGCCACAACTTTTTCTGAATGCTCTTTTTCATCTCCATTTCTCTGCTCTCTATATATCTCCCTATCTCTTTCTCTCCTGCTGCTGGCAATTGGCAATTGATATGCAAACGGCTATCCGCCTGCTTTAGCATATTTTTGCTATCTAACCGCATGGCCACGCCCACTTTTGCTACATTTAACAGCACTCACTCACTCACTCACTTACATACACACACACACACACATACATGCATGAATCCAAATCCCTCCAGTGGGCATTGAGCAACTTCTCCTTTATATCAGTGTTTGTTTTTTTTTTCTTTTATTTTGATTTGGGTAGAAAACTCGTGCAAACTTACCATACAAATTGTTTGGAATTAGCGAGAGCTTTGTTGGCAATCTGCCTCCCCCTCCCCCCCCCCCCCGCAAGCCTAACTGTGTTCTCTAGTCCCTATTTGCTTTTAATTAAAATGCGTGTCATGCAATTTTTTTCAACGGTTTTTTTTTTGGTTTCGTATTTATTTGTTTTTCGTTGGTTTGTGCGCCAAAGATTCGCTTTTTGATTTGAGGTGATGAGAGGCAGGCAACGTGTGGAATAACTGATGACTTGCCGATAATGATAATGATGATTAAGATAATAATGATGACATGGGAAAACAAAGATGTTATCCAGTTTTTCACAATTTCTTTCGGACTGGCTTATCATTCCCTTGTTGGCTATTTTACTTGTCGTTAAGCTTTGTTAACTGTTTTAAGGCATTTTAGTTTTTGTTCTTCGTCTCTGGAGAACACTTTAACTAGATCTTAAGTGTACCCATTAACGCATATTTGTATTAATATATGTATATAGTAAATTGGCAAGGCTTTGAACAGCTGTATTGGATTTTTGTTTACGTTGTTTCGAGTCTTTGTTTTTGGTTCATTTACGCATAATATTTGTACAGCTTTTCGCTGACAGCAGTTTTACTTTGTGTATCTGTGTTACTTGCTATTAAAATATTGTTTTTGTTTATAGAGTTATTGTTTTGTGGCAAAAATTGAGTTTATTTTATTAGCTCATTGAACAATGTGATAGAATTAAATGTGTCATATTTCGAGATATTTGAAGAGCAATATGACCTAGATATGGTAAATATCATATTTAATTAAGTCATTTGTTTGTTTTTAACCTCTTTTCGGATAAGGAAATTACCCCTCTACTCCTATCTTAGAGTCCACACATAATTACCACAAAATGACCCTGAGCTTGTTTTATCGCTTGAGCGCACAGCTGATCGTTAGGTATTTACCGGTCTAGTCGTAATGTCTAGCGTTGTTGCGTCGCGTACAGCAGTTAATGAACATTCGATAAGAGATCCGGTTGTTGTGCCAGTTTAACATTTAAATTTGATTACTATTTTTTTTAAGTTCTATCAACAATCTTTTCGATTTATTGTATAGTTCATTAACCTTTTGTCTGACCGGCTAAAGCATTTTTGTTTTATGACGCTGAATAAGGCGTTGTGTCGTTTATATGAAGAACGTGCCTGTGTGCGTGTGCATTTGTATTTATAGCACTAATTTGTATCACTGCCGACGGGCGGCTGCTGTGCATGCCAACATGTAACAGAAATAAATGTTATTCGTATGCAATATAAATTACGCGCTTCTCTCATACTCTCCCACTCTCTCTATCCCTCTCTGGTAAACCTGGCGTTTGGCCATCACGGATCATTAAAGCTGCAAGTGCAGAAGCCTACTCTTTACTCTTGCAGTTGTTTTTGCTGCTGTTGCTGCTGTGTTCTGAGTTAAGAAGAGGGAACAACGGCACTAGTTGCGGGTGCGCCGCTTTGATGTGTTTGTTTGGCATTTGTTGCTGTTGTTTTCGTTTCTCTCGCACAATTTATGCGGTGGGACGTTTTTGTTTTGCATTTACAGTTGTTATTGTCGGATTTGGGTTTTCTCCCTCGCGCTCTCTCTCTCTTTCTCTCTCTTGCCTTTCTCTGTGTTTTTGTGAGTGCGCCAAATGCGCGTGCTTAATTATACAAAATGTGTTTTGCGCTCGACTTAACAGCCAGTGATTTATTTTGGTAAGCTCGCTGGGCGCATTTGAATGATGAATTTATGAATGTGTGTGGATGCCAAACGGCTGTGTGCAATTGTTATTTGGATGTTGAGTTTTTTTTTTTGTCGTTACTGAAATGTACATGTGGGATTTTTTTAAGTGCGGATTTTGTGTGTCGCATATGTCAAGTGCAAGTGCTTGTGATTGTTGTTCGATTATTAATTCTTTATTTAAACTAACTGATTCTCGCCATGTGGAACTTAGAATATCTCTATTCGAATGTTGTGTAGAAATTATGTCAATGCTTAGTGCTGTAATGTAATACAAATACCAAATCTATTGAGATTTTATGTTTAAAGCGTGATTGTCATTTGTTCATACATATGTATGTTCGTTTTGTGTTGGCTTGTAATTGTGCTTGGGAACCAGTTTGACCTATCATTATGGTACAACTGTAATCATTGTCCACAGGGGTTTGTAATTGCACAATTTGACAATTTCATTAATTGCGTTTAATTGCTTACGTTTTCGAATTGTGTTCTGTGCTTTTGTTTTGCCGTCTCTTAATTGCAATTCCTGTTACAATTTCATTTGTAACTGCGGTTGCTGTTGCTGTTCCCGGTACTGTTACTACTGTTGTTATTGTTTTATTTGTATTTATTCTACTACTACGACCACTTGATGCGACCTTTGCCAACGCGCCAATTCATTAATAAAATTGCTCACACAAAGCTTGCTGCAAGCTTTTAAAGCCGTTATTAAAATGCTCCGCAACTCTTCCACTAAAAGTCCACGTCATAAATGTCGCGCTCTCGCACAACAAATCGAAATGTTACAGTTATCTCTACGTTAGCCACCTGCTGTCAAGGCTTTTCACGTAAAATTGACACAGATTTACATCAAATTAATTGCATTGTGTGTGTGTGTGAGAGAGTGTGTTCGGTAGGCGCTTAAAGAGTTCGAGCGGGTGCGGGTGCACTCAACAAGCGTGCTACAGTGTGCTACAAGTGCTTTCATCTTTTGTGCCACGACACGACACACACACACAGACTCATTACACATTGCACGTAAACATTTGTGCCACGCCTCCCGCTGTCACGCTTATCAGTAGCAATAAGCAGCCAGCAACAGTCGGTCGCTCTTATAAAAATATTAAAAAAATGTTTGCTTCCGCTTTGCTCACTTGTGTCCGGAGGAGAGCAGCTGTAAATGATAGGGCAGGCAAGAGAGTGAGAGAGACAGCTGTGGGGGCGACCTGTGAGTGGTACTTAAAAGTTAACATAAGTTGGACGTGTGTCTTGGATGTCGATAGTTACATGAAGATGCTCAGTTTTAGAGAAAATAATTACAAAAATGAAAGATTTACACGAAAAAGTTTAAAGCAGTTGTAAAATAGTAGAAGTGTTTTTAATGTTTTCTTTCCTTTGTTCGTCTGTGTTTGAAGTGCAGTCAAAATCTATCACGCACTCATCTCTAATATTGATTGAGTAGTAAAATAAAATAGAGAGAGAGAAAGAGATGCGCGCTGGCATCTTTTAAATTTATGACATTTTGACAGGTTTCCGAAACACTGTGCGTCGCGCTGTGCGACTTTTAATTAAAATACGTACAAAACTCAATTTACGCGATGCTCCAGAACTTTGACTAAATGAAACTCAACAACAACAACAGCAGGAGCAGCAATAACAACACAAACGCTTATCAGCGCTCTAAAAGTCAAAGCAAAATGGAGAAAATGCGATAAACAACAAATCAAAGCAATAATAGCGCCTACACATGGTCATACACCCATACAAACCTACGTACATACATACATGTATACAAACAAACTCATCAATTGTTATTGTTGCCGCTCTTTCGCTCACACTCTCGAACTGTTTACATCTGCCTGTTAATGTTGTTGTTGCTCGTTGGATTCCACATTTTCTTGAGCATTTGCTGATTGTTGTGGGTTTTTGCTTTAAATTGGTTTGAATTGAATTATAATTAAGTGTTAATGTGAGTGTCTTTATAAATATTGTTAAAGTCGTTAAATTCATTAATCCAATTAGCAATTTACACTGATTACATGCAAAAGAACAATGATTGTTTATCAACAAGAAACTCAGCTAACAGACCAGACATTTAACATTAATTAGCGCAAACAAGCTGTTAATTCTATTTGTTAAGCTAACAGTCGAGTGCTTTTACTTTCCACAGTCCAATTTACCAGTAATAATACAAAAATTGTTTGCCAAGGTTTTTTCTTTCTTTTTGTAAATGCACATTATAAATTAATCACGTTTCATATTCAAAACGATATGAAACGACAGAATAATAATTGTGTTGTCCATTCAAATGAATTGAACATTTTTTTTGTTTGTCATCCAAAAATGTCAGTTTAAATTTGATTAAGCACAAAGGTATTTAATTTAATGAATAAAAAATGCGGCAATTTTTTTTATGGACTTTTGTAAATAATACATTACATAAAATGTTGCTGACGCATTACATAAAAAGCTTTTGCAAAAATAATTATTTCATTGCCGGTTTTGCAGTACGTATACGTAAACCCGTTTTTCAACTCGATACAGAAGGTTAAGAGTATATTGGCTTTCGGCAATGTCCGTCAAGGAGTCTGGACACATCGATAAATTCGATAGCTTAAAATCGATAAATCCCCTTATTTCGCCCATCCTCGTTCTAAATCAATAGATTCACCTGCTGCTTAGTTAAGCTCAATGTAATACCGTCCACAATAAAAGCGCCCCCAGCCAACCCTTTTAAAAACTGGAATGAGTTTATCTTTTCGAGCTAAGGAAGATAGCGCCCTGTCTCATCTAAAAGGTATCGGGTATACCGCAGTCGGTGGCGTCCGACTGCAAAGTTTGCACTTGGTTTTTTTTTGTATCTTTGTTATTGAGTGCATTATTGACGACTTTATGCTGCACGCACACTGAAGGGCACTCCTGTAGCGCTCTCGGCTGCCTGTCATTTGCCACTTCGTTTTTAGCCTCTTTTCGGTTCGTCGTATCTGCACATGCAATTGCATATTTTAACAGGTCGCCTTTTTACCGGACCTCACCCCTGCACTTCACTTCACTACCTCTCGTTCTCTCTTGTTTTCTCTAAAGTCAGCCGGGCGCCCTCTACACAAGAGACACACTCTTGACGTGTGTGTGTGTGCGTGCATCGTGTTATGGAAAAACGGGTTTTTATTTGAATGCACTGCTCTCACCCCCATCTCTTTCTTGCTCTTGCACACAGCGCTGTGTCTGTGTCTATCCTAGAAGAAGCTTTTGCACTCTTTGCATGCCTTATGAATGATTCAAATGCATGTTATGTGTGCAGCAGAAAGAAGAAGAAAACAAAACTTGACTACAAAAAATACCGTTAAGAGTTGTTGCGCTTTTTTTTTTAGCAATACCCTCGCAAACGGAGCTCCTGCAATTATAAGATTTTGTTTGTGTTAGTAAATAACGGATTGAATGGTAACTTTTGGGGGAAATTGAAAGGCTTCTGCTCTATTGTTAATAAACTGCTTTGGTTTTATGACTAACAAATTCATAAGCTATTCAATGCAATCAAATATACGGTAAGCAGGGTATTCGAATAGTCGATTTTAATTCGCATGGCAACATTTTCACATGATTTCAGACTCTGTCTCTGACATCTCGTTGGTTGCCGGTTTCCATTTGGTTGGTTTTTTAACCATAGTTTTTGTTGCTATTTTTTGTTGCCGTTGCTGGCTGCTGCTTTTGTGGCATTTTTTGGGAGCGCTGCTTGCGACTCTGACCTTTGTCAATGGAATTTGTGTTGAAATTTATTTTGTTTTCCTTTTATTTTTTGCCATCATCCGTAAACTGCTTTTGCGAAAATCTTTTTGACAGAGTAACGAGGATTTTGTCTGGTTAGAGCTGACAAGCAAAGGTATTTGAATGTTAAGTATTTATTGACATTATTGATGATATTTGCATTGTAGAACATACATATATAAATCATGAAAGGATATGTGTTTTGAAATGGTTTAAATACATCCGGAAAAACCGAGCGTACAAGTACAAAAATGTTCGGCAACAAAAATATCTGTTGTTTCTTTGCCTTTGTAAATGATGAAAAATATTAAAAATTATAACTAGCTCTGCTTGAAATCAAAATAATTGCCTGTCATTGAGATTACGACGTTATGCTATTATTATTGTATGCCCAAAAACTTAATAACCATACAAATATAACACGATAACTTTCGATTTTTTTCTCACATTTACATACATAATTTATACTTTGTTGATTTTTCTGTTGGTTGTTAATATTCAATAATTTTGTTTCTTTCTTTTGCAGTTGAGTAGTTTCTCAAGGTCTTTTGTGCGTGTGTGCGAGTGAGAAAAAGACGGTAAAAAAGACAAGAAAAAACGGCAAAACTGGTTGGGGCATGAGCTGAGGCCGAGGCGACACTGGAGATTTGGAAGTCGTCTCAATGGATCAGCAAACAACACCAACAATAACAACAACGAGAGGATGCGGCAGCAGCAGCAGCAGCGACAACATGAAGGGCAACTGTTAGTTAACAGCGGCTGAAATTGTGCGTAGCATGAGACAGAGACAAAAAGAGCGTAAGCTCCACATATGTGCCAAACCAACTGTAACAACAACAACAACCAAAACATATAACAAACATCAACTAATTAAAAGCAATTCACGCTTGAAAGAGTGAATATAAAAGAAAAAACATACACACAGAGAGAAGTAAAGATCACGGCGCCTGTCAATCTAAAAGTCTGATAAGAAAAGTTGTACATTCAACAGGGAAACTATAACCAACAAGAATTTATACTAAATTTATAAATTCTTGTTGCAACAACAATAACATATCTAACCAAATCAACAGTAGCTTACAAATTCACTCAATCCAACTATAACAGAATACCGACAATGCTGTAAACGTTTAACAAGAACAACAACAACTACACACACACACACAACAGACAAAAGCTGATTGCTGCCAGCTGACTGATTGACTGACAGAAACAAATTAAATTTGTCGCACACAATAAAACACATCAACAACAAACAATCAAACAACGAAAATCAATAATTGTTTGCAAACACGTTTAAGCAACATGACACTGCAAACTTTCACACGCAAAATGCGGGGACGCATGCGTTCAAATACCTGCCGTATTGTATTACTCACCTCACTGGTATGGCTCATTTTTGATTTTGTGCTCATTGCTCACTATTCGGATTGCATAGGCAAAGATGGCTGGCGTTGCAGGCGAGCCGGCGAGTATGATGTCGAGGTGAGTTACTGTAAACTTTGCTCTCAATGAAAATAGTAGATCTAATTATTCGGCTTTGCCCGGGCCACTTTGATTTTGAATCAGTCAAAATGTTTTCTTTTCTTTGTGTTCATGCCGATTTTGTCTTCTTTGACAGCAACCCAACGCTGAGCGTTTGGTGGACGACAATCAATTGGTTAACGATAACGAAATCAATACGGAGAAATCTCTGGATGGTGATGATACAGCTGGCATTCCACCAATTATGGGTCAGGGCTTTGTCTCTGGCGGCATATCGATGACCTATCGCAGTGTTATGCTAAAGAAATGGTTCCAAGCGCCCACAGTGCGGGAGTCTAAGGGCAAACCGGGTGAGATGGGCAAACCCGTTAAAATACCCGCTGACATGAAGGATCTCATGAAGGAGAAATTCAAAGAGAATCAATTTAATTTATTGGCCAGTGATATGATCTCATTAAATCGCTCGCTAACCGATGTGCGGCACGAAAAGTAAGTAAAACACAATGGATTTTTTGATTCTCCTTTTCATTGTGCTATTTTTAGTTGCCGTCACAAGCAATATGCCTCAAAACTGCCTACCACTTCAATTGTGATAGTCTTCCATAATGAAGCGTGGACGACGCTCCTGCGAACTGTTTGGAGTGTCATCAATCGCTCGCCACGTTCCCTGCTCAAGGAGATTATACTGGTGGATGATGCCAGTGAAAGAGGTGAATATATAATTTCAAAATTAAGTATCATTCTTTTAACAAACATGTTTGCTTTGTAGATTTTCTGGGCAAACAACTGGAGGATTATGTGGCCGAGCTGCCAATTCATACATTTGTGCTGCGCACAGAGAAACGTTCGGGTCTGATACGTGCTCGTCTCCTCGGCGCTGAGCATGTAAGTGGCGAGGTAATCACTTTCCTGGATGCACATTGCGAGTGCACAGAAGGTTGGCTGGAGCCGCTGCTGGCACGCATTGTCCAAAATCGTCGCACGGTTGTGTGTCCAATCATTGATGTCATCTCGGATGAAACATTCGAGTATATAACCGCATCGGATTCAACGTGGGGCGGCTTCAATTGGAAGCTTAACTTTAGATGGTGGGTTGAGATAATACTTGAACGGGCTTCAAGCTTGAGTGGTGCTTGTGGTGAGGTGAAAAGGTTTAAATATCAGAACTTTCTTACAAACAGAACTGAAAAAAGTATCATTTGACTTTTTTCTATATTTCTAACTGTGTTATTCGATTCTTCTAGGTATCGTGTACCACAGCGTGAAATGGCTCGTCGTAATAATGATCGTACAGCGCCTTTGCGAACACCAACGATGGCCGGTGGATTGTTCTCCATTGATAAGGATTACTTCTATGAAATTGGCTCGTATGACGAGGGCATGGATATTTGGGGTGGCGAAAATCTGGAAATGTCGTTTCGAGTAAGGCAAAGTCATTTAAATATTTCTCTTCTATGGTTTTTTCTATTCGTTCTTACAGCTACAGCCAAGCCGCAAAAAGTGTTGCCCATTTGCCTATACATATATTCTAATAATTATTTTATTTTTTTTTAATTAACTTTCACTCATTGATTTTTTTTTTATTAAGTCGCATTATTTTTGATTAATTTTGAATTTATTTTCTTGGTTAAAAAATGAAATTAAAAATTAAAAAAAAAATAAAATATGTATGTAAAAATAATGCTAACCACAAACAAAAAACACTCAAAACAAACAAAAATATATATATATTTATATATATGACAATATTCTCAGATATGGCAATGTGGAGGCATTTTAGAAATTATACCCTGCTCGCATGTGGGCCACGTGTTCCGCGACAAATCGCCGTACACATTCCCGGGCGGCGTTGCCAAAATTGTGCTGCATAATGCGGCGCGGGTGGCCGAAGTATGGCTGGACGAGTGGCGTGATTTCTATTATGCAATGAGCACAGGTTCGCAAAAACAAACAAAATCAAAAACCATACAAAACTCAACAAACAACATAAAACAGCAAGAGTTTATATAATGCGCATCTAACACCTTTTGAGTATAATGAATTTGAATGTAATTGGCTTTCACTTGTTACTAAAACAAACAAAAAACTAAAAAAAATATGAAATCAAAAGCTTTCTTCGGCTTGCCGTAGATTAAATACTTTTGCAGATATTGTAAAACATATTAACAGTGAAAGTAACTGGTTCCTAACAATTCCCTTCACAAAACTATCATTGTTTGCAAAAGTATATTCAATAAACCCCAAAAACAGAGGTATACTTAAGCGCTACTTATATACTGCTAATAACACTATTAAAAACACTACTAAAAATACACAACAGAAAAAACAACAACAATTGACATTGTTTTTAAAGCATAAAAAGCATCAAGGTTTTTTTTTAACAATTACCAATACTAAAAACTAATTTTTGTAAACCAATTTGTGTAAACTCTTTAAAAACAATAATGCTTTATATATATATGTGGAATCTTAATAATAATACAAACTACTATATCTAACTATACATGCATATTTATGTAATGTAATTGTAACACACAATATATCTACTACAAAAAAAAAAAACAATAATAATACCGAATGTCGTCACATTTAAATTTTGTATATTTAAATCAATTCTAAAACTAAATCGTACTAAATACGCTCTGGCATATGTTTTATTGTACTAAATTTTGATTATTAGTGTGCTCTTGATTGTATTTTGTGTTTTTTTCTAACAGAGAATCTTAATGTTCTTGAATTTAGTGCTCATGCTCATGTCTGAAAAAAAAAAAAATAGAGACGACGGCAGGCAGACCAAAAATCGTCTTTTGTTATTAACAATTCTGAAACTAACCCAAACTTACATACATATAAACAATAGTTATAACACGTTGAATCCACAAAAAGGCGTTACATTTATATACAACACATAAATACTATTATTATCCGAGTACTTCTCACAGTTGTATTGACAATACCTTAACATTGAACTTAAGCTAAACTTAACGTACATAATACTCGTTGCATTTTAATTTTAATTTAAGTACGAACGAAAAAAAAAACACAAATTGGTAATTAATTTTAGTATTTAATTTATACATTTAAGTTGTTACTAATATTCTTATTTATTTATTTGATTTTGATTGAATCTTCACTCGTTACATATGTATGCACCGCTCGTTGTCGGACTAGGATTGTTCTTGTCATAAGCGACATTCGCTCGCTTCTATTAAAATCTCACTTGAGAGTCTCTATGCCTATAAATGCTGCTCGTTTTTAGACTCGCTGTTTAGTACAACTTCTCGTTATGAGTGCATGTTGACTCTTTGTAGTAACTCTTTGTGATTCTATTTGCTAATCACAACAGATTGTTGTAACTCACTTGTCACATGGTTTTTCTCGCTACTTAATTTACTCGATTTATGACATTTACTCGCTACTATTTCAAATCCTTGTAAAGTTTGTGAATATTGCTTTAATTCGCCAGTATTTGTTTCCGTTTTGTTGTTGTGACAAGTAACGATGAATCGCTTTGATTTATCGTTTATTATAGTGCATAGTGTGAACAGTTTCTAGTCCAACTTCTTCTGCCCATATCAGATATAAGGGATCACTCTCGTTACTTTTCTAGGTACTCGCTACATTTGCGCTTGGCTTGACTGATATACATATAATGAACCCCCCACCCCCCTCCTAATACATACATGCATATGTGTATGTGTACCATCTCTTTTTCTCTCCCACTTACTATCGAATTCTCTCATTTTAATTTTGTCTCTAATGCCCGATGTCAACTTTTGTGGTATTACCCGCCGCTCCTCCAGGTTTGGATGTGTGGCGGTTTACTCGAGATAGCGCCCTGCTCCCGTGTCGGTCATGTCTTTCGCAAGTCAACGCCGTATACCTTCCCAGGCGGCACCACGGAGATTGTTAATCACAATAATGCGCGTCTGGTTGAGGTTTGGCTGGACGATTGGAAAGAGTTCTACTACAGTTTTTATCCAGGTTAACGAAACAAAACGAAATCTCCTCACTTTAATCGAATGCTTCTTCACTTAAATATCCGACTCACTTTGCCTAACTCTTACTTTCTCTTTCTGTCTATGTCTCATTTTCTCTCTTTCTATAGTTATTTGTTTCGTATATATATATATAAATATATTTATTGCATTTTGCAATTGTCTGTCTTTTATATATATTAAACACACATTTAGAAATATATATATATATATATGTATATATATATGGCATGGCCCAAAAAATGATCACCCTGTATATTTGTTTTGCAATTTGTATGTTTTATTTAAAGTTCTTGTTTGTCCCCATCTAATTTCTCTCTCGCTCTTTTCAAGGTTCCATTTAATTAACGTTTTATTTTTTCCAATTGTTTTGTCCAAAAAAATTAAAAAGCACACAACCACAAGACGCCTGTTTGATGTCCCACACCACCACCAAATACCACCCATAAAAACCCAAAAAATTGCATTCGCAATGATTTTCGTAATTATTTTGTAGGGGCATTTAACAATTTAGTGAATACCCCTAACTTTTTGTTTCAGAGTTTCTGCTTGTAACACTTTAAATATTTATTTAATATATATATTATCCATTGCATGCTTTGTATAAATAATAAGCTTATATGTATTTGAATATTTGTGTGTGTTGGTTTTAATTAAAAACAAAAGCTTTTGCACAAAACTTCTGTTGACCAATTCTGCTTGCAAATCTTACCACCAATGCTGTACAATAAAAAAAAATAGCTTTTTATGGACACGAATGTAGCTCCAAAATACACCTACACTCACACTAACATTGATGTTTAAAGCTTACAAAAAGGAAAAACAAAAACCCTTCAAAAAACTTACTCAAATAAACTCTCTCTTTATTCTAACCCTTTTGAACTTTAGGCGCTCGCAAAGCTTCTGCTGGTGATGTTAGCGATCGTAAAGCGCTGCGGGATCGTTTGCAGTGCAAAAGCTTCCGTTGGTATCTGGAGAATGTCTATCCGGAAAGCTTAATGCCATTGGATTATTACTATTTGGGCGAGGTGAGCTTTTCTTTAATTTTACAAAAAAAATAATTTTGAACTAATTACATTTGTGCTTATAGATACGCAATGCTGAAACTGAGACCTGTTTGGATACCATGGGTCGCAAATATAATGAAAAAGTTGGCATTAGCTATTGCCATGGCCTTGGTGGCAATCAGGTGTTTGCCTACACAAAGCGGCAGCAAATCATGTCCGACGATTTGTGCCTCGATGCGGCCAGCTCCAATGGGCCCGTTAATATGGTGCGCTGTCACAATATGGGCGGCAATCAAGAATGGGTATACGATGCAGAGGTGAGCCTTCAAAATATTATACATACATATATATGTATATATCTATTAAATAAACTCGAATTCGATTTACAGGAGAAATGGATCAGGCATACAAATACTGGTCAGTGTTTGCAACGTGCGACGCGAGATGATGCCAGCACACCACTTCTAAGGCCGTGCAACTATGCAAAGGGGCAGCAATGGCTCATGGAGTCAAAGTTCAAGTGGCAGGCACACTAGCTACCGTCAGCTATAACTAAAACTAAAACTATACATCAAACTAATCCTAAACGTAAACTAAACTGAGAACTTCCAATATTTGTGTTTAAAAACTGTTAACTAAGTTGCCAGAAAGAATGGAGAGATGATAAAGAATAATAGGAAGGAGCAGAAGCATAGAAGTTACTAGCAAGGATTTCAAGCATTTGTTTTTTGTTCCTTTTTTTTGTTTTTCCTTTTACATTATTATGTACTAAGTTATTGCCTAAGATTATAATGATTCTTTGGCTCTGTGTTTGTATGTGTGAGAACTGTTGTGGCAGTTGAATGTCTTCCCAATTGAATAATGATTGTTTGTGTGTATGTGTTTAAATTTATAAATATTATTGCAATTAAAAAAATATATATGTTCATATATATATTTAAAGCCTCGACCAAGTGTACCAATAAATTGGCATTTAAATGACATATTGTGCTTCACAAAAAACAAAAACGAAAGAATATAATAACTACATCAAACGCATCTAAGTGTAACTAAATAAAAATACTACAACTAATATGTGTCATAGGAGAACGGCTAAAGCAAGAAAACGATAAATTAAACTATATACATATGTATTGTATTGTATTGTATGATGGATGGAACGAAGTGGAAAAGAACATCCCGCACATTCCCCTAGCAAATAACTTATTTTGAGTTATGCGCTCCCAACTGAGTTGTGTTTTTTTATATACATAAATATTTAGTATACAAACGTAATATATATAAATGTAATATTAAAGTTCTTCTTTCGTTTAATTTCGCTTTGTACCAAATGATAAAATTCTACAATATCGTTTTTTATTTGTTTTTGTTTAAAATCATAAATGCGCTGCATATCATTAATAAATAAACAAAAATGCTTTCTACAACCATAATCACTATTCCGATAAATCAATATAAACATAATGCACGCATATCATAAAAAACAGTGTAAAAAAAAATATACCTAATAACTTAGTTAAGGCATTCATATATATATATATATATATATATATATTTATGGTTGATATGATCATTATACATAAAACGTAAAGAGAGAAAAAATATGTTGTACATAATATTCTGAAAGAGAGTAGCTATTTAAAATATACATTTAAATTAATTATTTATATGCTATATATATGTGTATGTGTGGTATGCTGTGTGTGTGTGTGTGCAAGCAAAAAAAAACTGTACTATAAATTGCATTTAGCATTAAGTATATGTTTCTCTAAGTTCGAATTTAGACTTTAGGAAAAGGAAGAAGAAAAAGTTTTGCATCTTTACTAAAACGTTGCTCACATCCAACAACAATATAACAACAACAGCACGTAAAATACATACAAGTGCTCAAACTTTAAAAACTAAATATTTTTGCTGTTGTGTATATATTATATATATATTTATCAAAAGTATTTAATTAACTTAAAAAAAAATAAATAAACAAATTCACCACCTGATAAAAATGATATCCCAAACAAGTAAAATCTCATCCACACACATATAACTTTTACAATTAAAACAACAAGGAAAAAAATCTGTAAAAGCCAAGTAAAACTTTTTAGCTAAATTAATTTTTTTAAAAACCATATACATATATATATAGTAATAGAGACGATATGCCTAAAGTATATACATATATAACTGGTGACGGTGCAATTTTAATTTTAGCATTAAATTAGCAAAAAAAAAGATTCCAAACAATCGAAATCAATCAACTAACTGACAAACAATCCAAAATCTCCTATTTAGTTTAGCTAAATATTTTTTGTATATTTGTTTTTCCCAATCGTGAAATCTCCCAAACAACAAAATCAAACACGTCAAAAACTACACATAAGCCACTAAAAGTTGTAAAATGTATTTTTTGTTTAATTAGAAACTTTTTAAATTTTATAAATAAAAACAATGAAAAATTAAGATAAAAAATAAGATGTGGCTTTTTGTAATTCTTTCTAGCTAAGTAAAGTAATATTTTGAAACATGTTTCAAAGCAGTCATGAATATTTTACTAATATTAGCCAGATCAGTTGTTTCACAGCTAATAGCCTGGCTCAGCGATTTGACACAACTTATGCTGAGCTTTGAGCTTAAGGAAATAGCCCTCATAACTAGCTGAGAGCATAGTTAATGCGTATATTTAATGCCATCTGCCTCGAATGATCTTATATATCATATAAACACCACTCTTGTAGGGTTTACAAAAACAAACAAACATCACTTTCTTTTTGTTTTTACTAATAAAAGTAAAAGGATTTTATTTTTTTCATATTCACTTTTGCTTCTTTTCGACCGGCGCGGCGCAAACCACAGAAAATTGGGTTGTCTAATTTTTCTTGGCATAAAACTACGGAAACTCTAAAACGTAACGGAGCATTAACTGTTCTGTTTACTGTTCCTTTGTCTCACGCAGACGACGCACAGCGGAGCGCACGGAAGCGGCAGCTGTCGTGGAGTAAACCCAGGCACCACCGGCAACGGTACGCTTGCAGCGTTTGCACGACCAGATGCCAACGACGGTGCGCTTCATGGAATCCTGCAAAAAAAACGTATGAATTGCAATGAGTTAAATTCCAAATGAAACCTATGCTTCGCCTTACCTTGCCGCAGAACGAGCAGGTATATTTGCTGTGCTGGGTGATTTCCATCTTCTTGACCATCTTACGCAGGGAGGCACCATAACGGGTACCATATTTACCAACGATTCCAACCTTCTTGGTGCGCTTGGCCTATTTACAGAGAAAATTTAAAATGTTTCGTCAGGCTTCGTAAGTGCACTTTGATGAAATAATTTCATAATCAAATAATGGCAGATTGTATGCCTTTGTGCTAATTCGCAATTTTATATCACAATAAACACGGATTGCCTATTTATTTGAGGATTTTTATGCATTCGTACCATTTTTAAGTTGTTGATTTGTCAAAAAATTCAACAGGAAAGAGACGAAATGATAATAACGCGCGGTGAAGTTGGCTGCGCTTGAGCGTTTCATAGACAAAAGCTTAGTTGTATGCGACTAAAGAAGCGGCAAATACAATTTTATCAACATTATATTCTTAACTAATGAAATAAAATAAATTGATTCAAACTAAACTTGTGTACAGATAAATACTCAATTAAAGTAATGTTCAAATGTATTTAGTATGCTTAATGTGAATATGTATAGAAATTAATTTTATTGTGCAATTTGATTTTATACCATTCACGTGTTAACGCAATCATCAACTGTTTGCTGCAATATGCGTTTGTTGTTACCCAGCCAGTGCTGTCCAATGTGCGGTTTTGATAAAAAAAAAAAACAGGAAAGAAACAGACACCAAACGAATTTACGACGAGACATTAATACTATATAAGTGCTCGCTTTCAAGCGATAAAAACAACAGCAACGGCCGTCAACATTTATAAGCGTACACTGAAAAAAGTGTCGTTGTCGCTATCGACAAGTAGGAGAAGCAGAAACATGCACAGCTGTACGCTACTGCAAGATGAAACCAAATATCAGCCGGACACGCTGGATCTCAATACAGATGCGAAAGCGGCCGATTACTGGTTTCCCTGCTTTCGTGAGCTAGTCACCAAGTATGCCAAGCAAGCGGTTAGCAGTGAAATGGATAACAATGACGTTGGCGATAATGCTGCTGAGCGTGCAGCACAATTTCAAGCTGCTTATCTGCGCCAGCTGCAGGACTATCAGGATAACATATCCAACAACAGGGGCAAAGTTGTTCTAGGCACCAGTGAACTTCTCAAGCTAAACGAAACACTGTTGCGTCGCTTTGGCTTTACGGATCCCTGGCTGCGTCAGAAGCAGCAAGAGAATGCCTCAGCAAAGGGCCGCCTTAAGCAGCGGCTGCAGGAAATCGATGCCATAACGGATGCAAATGCACGCTGGACGGAACTGGTACGTGGCGTACTTGCTGGCAATATGTTCGATTGGGGTGCTCAAGCAATAGCCAGCATATTGGAAGAAGATAGCAGTTTCGGACTACATGCAGCACTGGAACGGATCGAGCAGCGTCCCTGGCTGCTAGACAATCTGGATGCGTGGCTGCAACGCATGCGTATTAGTCCAGAGCAGCCGGCACACAAGTGTGCTGTCGTCTTTGTGGATAACAGCGGTGTGGATGTTGTTCTCGGCGTCCTGCCCTTTGTCCGTGAGTTGCTCAAGCGCGGCACTAAAGTGCTGCTCTGTGCTAACAGCGAACCGTCGCTTAACGATGTTACCAGCAGAGAGCTCAGCTCACTGCTCGACGACTGTGCCTGCGAGTGCAGCATATTGGAATGCGCCTGGCGCCAGAGCCATCGGCTGCTTGTCTATGCGAATGGACAGAGTGGTCCCTGTTTGGATATGCGCACATTGCCGCGGGAACTGTGCGATGCCATCACTGCCAATGAGACTGATCTGCTTGTTATCGAGGGCATGGGTCGAGCGCTACATACAAATCTCCATGCCCAATTCAAATGTGAGACCTTAAAACTGGCTGTGATCAAGAATCGCTGGTTGGCCAAATATCTGGGCGGCGATAAGATGTTTGCCGTCATTTGCAAGTACGAGGTGCACAGCTAGTGGATGGATATTTGTATGGAAGGATTTGAATGGATATCGATTGTTATGCTATGCATTGTTTTGTTTCAAATTATTGTTATTGTTTAAAAACAGATTCAGTTTCGCTGTGCATCAAAAATTTGTGATTGTTTTTTTTTTTAAAATCCGTTTTCTTAAAAGTTTCCGTTCAAATTGTCTAGTAACTTGTATAAAAGATATTTTTTTTTTAACCGAACTAGAATTCTTTTATAGTACTCAAAAATATCTGTCAACTATTGTGAACCGTATATTTATTGTTTTTATACACACACCGCATACATGCATAGATTTAAATTATTAAATATGTATAAAGTAACAATGGTAACATTTTGTTTGATTATCAAGCTGAGCTCCCATTAAATTTTTTATCTGTCATATGGTCACATTAAATAAGCCAACTGATAACGAAAACACCGTCAAAACACACAAACACAAAACCGCAATGGATTAAAACTGAATTTTGATAAGAAACTAGGAAACCAGCAGCGACAACAAAAACAATTTATACAGAGTCGTGACAAAATGACAAAACAGCAACTATTAACAATTAAATAATTGAGGTTTTTTTTGATTGTAAATTGCCACTCTACTTATGGCTTTTATAGCATTATCTACTATTACAAACTTTACATAATTTTATGTGAGCGTTTAGATTGATGATAAGAGTATTTTAGATATCATATAAGCTTATCAACCAACTGATTATGCAATATTAATTAAGCATCTGTTAAAATTTAATCATCTGTGTGAGGCGATTTTATTTTGGCTAATGATATAAATATTATGTTAAAATACTTGTTTTAAAACAGGAGTCTGAATTTAATATGCATCAAATTCGATTAATGAATTGGGTATTGCATGAGAATAAAGACAAAACAAAGAAAATTTGAAATGCTTAACAAAAGATCAATAAACTGCATACAAGATTTAATTTGACATAAATTTTAAATCGCCTATTACTTTCATTTCACAGTTTCAAACATATTTGATTAAGATTAAGTTGTCAATATACTATATTACAACAAATATATTTACATAAAAGTAATTTAGATAACACAATCAAACACAGAGAGATTGGTACAGAGAGTAAATCGATTGAATATGCATTCGGTCAAGCATTCAAATCAGTCTGAGTCGAGTGGCTGGGGCTGCAATACAAAACGCGGCAATATGTATCTATTGATAACTATAATCCTTTTGCTGCTACATCTGCTCTTCTTGCCAATCTATCTGTATCTTACCTGGCATCACAAATACTGGCGAAAACGTGGCCTGATCACAGCCAAACCTTTAACCTTGCTGGGCACCTATCCGGGTCTTTTAACACGCAAAAGTAATCTTGTCTTGGAAGTGCAAAAGGTTTATGAGTGAGTAAAAGATTTTATATTAAACTCGGTATAAATATAAGAACTTATTCAACTTGTTAGCAAATACAAAGGCAAACATCGTGCTGTTGGTGTTTTTGTCACCCGACAACCTCAAATTCTTGTGCTCGATCCGCAGTTGGCGCATGAGGTGCTTGTGGATAATTTCCGTTGCTACAGAGATTCATTGACCAGCTCTTATATACGGCACGCCAAATGGGATAAATATGTTCAGAGCAATCCATTTTGGGCATCGGGCAATACCTGGCGGCGACTTCGAGCCGAAGCTCAAGGTGGACTATCTGTAAGTCGCTTAAAGCAAGGCTATGCCATTTGGGAGCAGAGTGGCAAGAAGCTAACCAACTACATGACGCAGCTACTCACCGATCCAATGAGCAATGAGCTGGAGACAAGAGATGTAAATAGAAGGAGAATTTTGAAATTTTTAACTGATAACAAACCTCTTCCAGCTCTGTTTACGTTATACTGCCGATGTAATGTGTGACTTTATTTGGGGAATAGACGCTGGCACTTTGACCCAAAAACCCGGGCAACCGAATAAGGTGCAAGAAATGGCTACGAAATATACAAGTTACACCTTCTATATGATATCCATATTTATGGCATCGATTGTTGCTCCAATAAGTCGTTTGTTGTGCCGCATGCGTTTCTATCCCAAGGATACAGATCAATTCTTCTCGAATCTAACCAAAGAAGCCATTGAGTTGCGTCTCAAGGCGGACAATGAAACACAACGAACGGATTATCTATCGCATTTGCTGAAGTTGCAAAATGAGAAAAACGCGACACATGATGATCTGGTGGCACATGCATTAACTGTAATGCTAGATGGCTATGATACAACGGGCTCAGCTCTAATGCATGCTCTCTATTATGTGAGTAAAGATTTGAATGTTCTTAAACAGAATATTAAAATTGGAACTCTTCTAGCTATCGGAACAACCAGCCGTACAACAAAAGTTACGCACAGAGATACTTAAACATTCCGATAAGGATAAGGCTCTTAATTTTGATAAACTGTGTGATTTAGCTTATTTGGATCAGGTTGTTTATGGTTAGTAAAGAAGCTTAAAATACACTTTCTAACTTTCGATTAATCGAAACTTATCCTTAGAATCCTTACGTCTGAGCAGTCTAATACCGCAATACACAAAAGTATGCACACATCCAACAAATATCCAATTAAATGAACACAAACTACTTGAGGTTGAGCACGGCATGACAATTATGATACCAAATTATCAATTTCATCATGATCCAAAGTACTTTCCGAACCCAGAAATATTCAAACCCGAACGCTTTGATAATGGCGCTCATCACGAACTAATCAAGTTGGGAATTTTGTTGCCCTTCAGCGATGGACCACGCATTTGCATGGGTGAGCACTAAAAATTAAGAATAAAACAATAAATAATATTAATTTCCATTTGTAGGCATGCGTTTGGCTCAATTGACAATCAAATCGGCATTGCTGCACATTATCAGCAACTATCAGGTGGTGCCGGGCAAGGGAAAGATAGAAGCGGCTGGAGATTCGGGTTTTGGTGTTGTACTTCAAGGTGACATCAATTTGGAGTATCGACGCTTCGAACAATAGATAGTTTATCTACAACTAGGTCGGGAAGTACTACTATAATCTACGAATTCTAGACAAAATAAACTTATCTCATGTCTCGACAGACTCAAAGGCGATTTACTCAATACTCAAAATCTCTGTACTCTATATTTGGGGAATGCTTGCTTGATTTTTATGTAAAGAGAAATAAATTGATAGCATTTTTTGTAGATAAAGAAATTGTCAGTTTTATTTTATGAATTGTCATAGGTTAGGGTTAAGTTAAAGCTGATTATATTCTGTTCTAAAATACCGCTTCAAACACGTTTAAGGCCTTACTTAAATCAGATTAAAAACTGATCTGTAAATTAACATTGCAATCAGTTTATTCCATAAAATAAACAATAAGGTATTAGATAATAGTATTAGTGATAATTGAAGGTTAACTAATACCTGTGACAAAATTATTTTTGCTTCCATTTTAGTACAACTTTCGTTTGCACAAGCCCCAAAGTAAGTCTCATCAGTCGCACGAAAGTGATGCACTTTGTTTTTGCATTGAGATAACAATAGGCATAGTACATATACGTTAAATATTATAAGCGTATTAAGCTATTATCAGAGAGAATTTCACTCAAATGGGGCTCCAACCGAAACAAACAGTTTACAAACGAGCACCGAGCTGAAAAGTTCTATTGAATATACATTGCACATATTACGTCATGTGGATAGTAATTGCATTTGTGTTGTCTATCTTTGCTGCTGTCTATCTTTATCTCACCTGGCATCACAACTATTGGAAGAAACGTGGATTGATTACGGCACAACCTCTAACACTGCTGGGCAGCTATCCAGGTTTATTTGGTGGCGGCAGCTCTTTCATATCAGATTTAGGAATTATTTACAAGCAAGTATAAACGTACATATATATGTAAATATTTATAATTTTTAATTGATAATCTTTTTAGCAAATATAAAGGAAAACATCGAGCTGTTGGTACATTTTTAACAAGAGCTCCACAAATATTGGTTCTTGATCCGCAGCTGGCACATGAAGTTCTTGTGACGAACTTTAGTGATTATAGGGATACGGTGACGAGCAGTTATGTTGCTCATTCGCAGGATTATGATAAATATGTGGCACGCAATCCATTCTTTAGTGTAGGAGAAGAGTGGAAGAAACGTCGCACAGATGGCGGCGCTGGTCTAACAACCAATAAACTAAAACAAGCCTATGCCATCTGGGAACAAACGGGATATAAGTTAATGGACTTTATGAAGAGATCGATTGTGGAGCGTTCGAATAATGTCATTGAGACGAGAGATGTAAGTGAGCGGATGAACTTTCAACTATTTATACTGTTGACGTCTGTTTTCCCATTCAGTTATGTTATCGCTATACCGCTCAAGCAATGGGTGATTTTATTTGGGGCATAGATGCTGGCTCCCTAACTGGAGGCATCAATGATGTCAGCCATTTTCAAAGAGTGTCCACTAATTGGGTCGCCCATGCCTTTCACAGCATCACCCGTTTCAATCGTACTCCAATCGCTCCAATTATGCGTCGATTGTTTCGCATGCGTTTCTTTACACAAGAATCGAATGATTTCTATCTGAAACTTACTCGAGATGCAGCCAAGATGCGGCAAAGTTCCGGTGCCGAACGCGCTGATTACTTATCGCATCTGTTGCAGTTGCAGGAGAAGGGCGCTAGCATGGATGATCTGGTGGGTCATGCGTTAACTTTACTTATGGATGGTTTCGAGACAGCTGGCGCAGTGCTCTATCATATGCTCTATACGGTAAGTGTAAAAGTATTCCTTATCTCATCAAGTATTCACTTCAAAATGTTGTTTTGTTTTACTTTGTAGCTGGGCGGCTATCAGGAACAGCAGGAAAAGCTACGTACAGAAATCTTGGAAGCCCTGGCTGTCGATAAGAATATTACTTACGAACAGCTAAATACTCTGCCTTATCTCGATCAGTGTGTTAATGGTAAGTTTCTGAAAACAGCTATGACATATTTGAGGCCCTTACAATTTTGACTTTACTTTAAGAATCGGTGCGTTTAACTAGTGCCATTGGTTTCTTTGTCAAAATCTGCACAAAGACCACAACAATTGATTTGGGCAATGGCAAAATAGTCAACGTAGAGCCCGGGGTAACAGTGGCAATTCCCACATATAACTTGCATCACGATGAAGCCTACTTTCCACAGCCGGAAGAATTTAGACCCGAACGATTTGATAATGGTGCTGCAAGTGAGTTTACCAAGCGAGGGTGCTTATTGCCCTTTGGTGATGGGCCACGCATTTGTATGGGTAGGTTTTTTTTTTTGTTACCAAAAGGAATTATCAAATTATCTACTAACGAATTTACAATTTACAGGCGTTCGTGTGGGTTTACTAAATATAAAAATGGCTTTATTGCGCATTTTATCTGTTTACAAAATAGAGCAAACGAATAAGTTAAAGTTGACCTCGGACACCGGCTTGGGAATCTACTTGAATGGTGATGTTGATTTGAGATATACAAAACTATAAAAAATAAAGTTCAAATTTCAATGCAACAGCTGTTGTTGTAAGCAATACACACACTCATACTCACATTTTTGCAACACTTTGCGTATTATGAAACGTGTGCTGCAATTTTGGGTTGTTCACAATGTACCGAAATTTAATTTAGCGCAAAACCGACCGCAGTCCAACTAGTACCAAGGCGACATAGTGGTTTCAAATCATCTCCCCCCCGTGCCGCCTCTCGCTACTCTACCACATTTCACCAAATATCGCTGGGAATCCGAACTGTGTCAGTCCCAACTGGACTTTATACCCATGCACAAGTATTTTCATATTGAGCGACCACATGCCGTGAATATGACGCCCAGTGCAGCAGTGGATATTCTATACTATTGCATATGTGTATGAATGTGTGTGTGTCGATATGCGTGTATTGTGTACTACTGTGTTGCAAGTGCTGCAGCGTTGCCTTTCCAAAAATTTTTTCCAGTGGGCATATGGGTTTAGATTTATGATAAGTATAAGAGAGAAAAATTACAAATAAATAAACTTTTAATTTGATTTTATTGTCATTTAACAATGTTCAAAAAATGGCGGCGTACAAATTTTATTCAATGCAAATCGAATTCACATGTCGATTTTTTTTTTGCTTTTCCACCAGATTGGCAATTTTTGGTTGGTTTTCAGCCTTAAGTAGCAGGCGAACAGAAGTCCGCAGCAAGCAGCTGAATGTTGATTCAAAAAAAAAATTACAGCATACTTTTACTCCGGCAAAATATAAGAAAAATATATTATGCAGCGCATACTTTTACGGCTAAGCGGCAATTAAAATATCATTGTTTACTTTTAAGCTGCGCATAAGAATTCAACTTTTCAGTTCAGGAGTAAAAGTATGCAACTTTTTTTTTTGTTCTGAAAATCATCCACTTGCTGCTGATTTCTGTTTGCCTGGTACTTCAGCCAGAATTTCTACTGGTTTTGGCCTATTTTACCTCGCCCAAGCACACGCACATACACGCAAACATACATACATGCAAGCACACAAACATACATACATACAAACAGAAGAAGAGGACATTATACTTAGCTCCGGAATGAGTTTAAAGCTGAGCTCGCAACAAAGTCAGGCTCAATAATATTGGAGTGCATTATGCTTTGAGCGCCAATTAAAATTTAACTCAAATTGCTGCAGCATTCATCTGCTGATTCTGTTTGCCTGGTACTTTAGCCAGAATTTCTACTGGATTTGGCCCATTTTACCTCGCCCAAGCACACACACATACACGCAAACATACATACATGCAAGCACACAAACATACATACAAACATACATACATACAAACAGAAGAAGAGGACATTATACTTAGCTCCGGAATGAGTTTTAAGCTGAGCTCGCACCAAAGTCAGGCTCAATAATATTGGAGTGCATTTTGCTTTGAGCGCCAATTAAAATTTAACTCAAATTGCTGCAGCATTCATCTGCTGATTCTGTTTGCCTGGTACTTCAGCTAGAATTTCTACTGGTTTTGTCCCATTTTACCTCGCCCAAGCCCACAAACACACAAAAATACAAACATACAAACATGCAAACATACAAGCATACATACGTTCAAAAATACATTTTTTTTATTTTTTTTATTATATATTTTTATTTATAATCTATCTTATAGATAATAAGTAAATTTTATAAGGAAACATTTACAGGGGAATTTTTTATTTATGGGGAATATGCTTAGAAGTTATAATTATAATATCTTAATGCTACCATGCTTTTGGCGGCCTAAAAGGAAGCGCATTTCATGTGAATTTATTTAAGATCTGCCCGTATGGGCAATAGTTAAATTTAAAAGCTTGAAACCTGGCAGGTTTCGTTGGGTGTGTTAAGGAGCTGGTGTGGGGAAGGATCAGTCGTCAACCAGGTGTGGGAGGTCGAGCGGGTGGGTCCTCTGGAGACTTCTCGTGGTCTGGCTGATGTCCAGAAGGGAAAGGGCAAGATTGCTAGGATGGTTGGGCATTCTGGCAGTGTAGCTAGCATAACTTCCGTGACCAGTGGCATGTGCAGTTGACTATGTATGGTGGCGTTGTCCTGGTACACGTGGACACCGGATATGGTTCGGAGTGCTTTATTTTGCAATCTCTGGATCAGCATCCGATTGCTCTTGCTCGCAGTTCCCCACAGCTGGATGCCATAAGACAAGATGGGCCTAAGAATGGCCTTGTAAACTTGTAATATGACTAAGTTTTATTTTGGACTTTCTGCCGATAACCCAGTAGAGTTGTTTCACCCTCATGTCAGCCTGTTTACGAGCGAGGTGCGTACGCCTTAATAAACAAAATGAAAATAGATAAATTTGCCAATTATTAAAAACATAGCATACTTTTAGGCATAGAACATAAATAACAACAGTAACAGTTTAAGAGCAACTGCGTTTTGTTGCGATATTCAAGCTAACCAAAAATGTTTTTTTTTTTCAAATTACAGGGTATTGCACTCGACCACTAAATTGCTTTTATTTGCGTTGCGTTTTTTTATATATATATACATAAAATTTTTTTTCGCTGTTGCCTTGTTTTGCAACCGGCCACAAAATTTCATTTGAGCTTGCAATATGGTGCATTTATATTCGGTTTTTTTTATTCATTTAGAATTTTTGTCCAGAAACTGCACGCGAGCCGTGTAACTGTGTTTGTGCATGGAAATTAAATTTTATAACGCCATCGTCGACCATTTTATTTATTAGTCTAAACAAATTGTGGCCAGAATAAATGTTGGCTGCCATGTAAACCGCAAATATTTGAATTCGATTTAAAATTAAATGCAGTGATTTTTAAGGGAGAGAGAAGGCTGCAGCTAGATAACAAGGTAAGCAAAGAATGAAAAGTTAATGACTGTCGCCTGTTAATGCGCCACAAAAATGAAAATGGGTCCCAAAAAGAAAATTGTGTTTGCCGCTAAGCCAAAAGTGAAATGCAAAGCCTTCATTTTTGGTTGTTGCAACCAAACACTTGGCAGATAAGCAACAGCAACAGCAGCAGCAGCAGGCAAAGCCAACAGCAAGGACATGCCGCAGCCAGAGGTCCTGTTTGCTGTCTCATCAATGTTGTTGTTGTTGCTTTGCACCTCTCTCTGGCTTCATGGTACGTTGGCTTTTATCCAATTTACCTGATAACCACAAATGAGCGTTAATGGCCAAATAAATAGAAAAGTGGCAAACTACGAAGCGACGGCGCGTTAACTGAATGGAGCACCAGCAGCCACCCGTTCCCGCTGATGTACATACATTTTAATACATTTACTAAACAAATTTAATGCGTTTATAGTGCAGGCAGGCATTTGTTTGCCAAGCGGCGCGGAAAAATGTGTGTACGGCGATAAATTTAGATGACAGCAGCAACTGGTGAAACCAAAAAGCAGATTAAATGTTGTGCTTTGTTTTTTATATTAATTCCAATTTACGAATGCTTAAAGTGTTTGTGCTTTAATGCTGAACTGACTGTTGATTTGATTGGATTTGTTAAAAGATTATTTCTAGTTTGATTAAACAATCCAATCGTTTCATTTTGTCGAATTTTTATTATTGGCAACAGAGTTGGTATCTATTCTGGCCTTGTTATAATAGAAGTCAAACCCAACGTTTGCCAAAAACAAAACTACAACTAAACATTTCAGAGGACAAACAATGTGCCAATTTATAGGGTGGGACGAACAGAGAGGGGCGTCAAACTTGTTCTGTGCCAAAACAGCGTCAAATTCTAACATAAATTTGTGCACGTTCCATTTTGCCGATGGGTTTTAGGTCGAGTTTCGATTTGGAAGTTGTTGTTGCTGACGCCATTGCAACACTTTGGACCACAAATAGCAAGCAACGAATGCAGCCAGGCAAACCAGCTAATGGAATTAGCAACAATTTAACCATTAAACACATCATGTGCATTGGCATGTTGCACTTTAGCTGGGATTTGTAGCCAACAGTGGCAGCGCCAGCAATTTGGGAATGGTGATTACTCTGGTCTCCATTGTCGAGTGTCGGTTGTTTTCGGTTGTCGGGTTGTCGGGTTGTTAAGTTGTTTGGTGTCGGTTTTCAGTGTTCTATGCTTGGTTAGCTTAGATACAAGTGTTAGCTCTCCCCCACTCCCTTTTATCCATCTCTCAGTTCATTTCTCTGCATATCTCACACCGCTTTATTGGCATTAAATCCTTATCCTGACTCACTTTCTCTTCCTCTCTGGCTGAGTTTGCTATTTTGGCTTTCGTAAATGCTTAATAGACTTTTGGTGAGTTTTATTGCTAGCAACAGTTGTTCGTTGATTTTGGCATTGCTTGCATAGTGCAATGTAGCACTAATTAAAACGAAATTTGTTGAGCTTTATCAAATATTCCCCAACTTAGCCCCAACGAACTCTTCTCTAAGCCAAATTAAAGGGCCATAAGCCGCAGCTCAGAATTGCAGTAATTTTCCTTTATGACAGGTAAATTCTTGATTTTTGCTGACTTGGCACAACTTGTTGAGCCACTACGCGAAACGTTATGTCAGTGCTATCGAATGATTTGGCTGTTTTTATTTAGGGAAACCAACTCAATTGATAAACTTACATAATGATTTTTGATTTGATGAAATATTGAAGCATACCTTTGTGCTGACAGGTTAATGCTCTTTTTTTACCTAAAAAGCAGAAAGCAGCTGGCAGGCGCTCGCCAGCAGACGACGGCCCCAGTACCAGTGCTGCGGCTCGTGCCGCGGCTCGTTCTGCTGCTCGTGATGCTCTTAGATCTAACTCATTTGCGATGCTTTCAAGCGATGACGACGATGACTGCGATGACGAGATCGTTGAAGTCACTGACGAAGCCCCCGAACGACAGCCACTACCCTGTCCCAAGACCATCAAGCCTCCGCCAATTTTTATCCCGGAAGTTAAGAACATTAACGCCCTAATCGAGTCAATCCACTCACTTGTAGGTAATAAAGACTTTTCTTACAAGGCAGGAAAAGACGGCAGCGTAAGAGTGATGATGGCTAATAAGGCAAATTTCACGGCTCTCAAAAATCACTTAAACGCACATGGTAAAAGATACCACACCTTCCAGCCCCGTGACGAGAGAGCTTACAGAATTGTGGTTAAGGGTCTGCATCACTCGACAGACAAGGAGAGTATCAAGGAGGCAATGTTAGCGCAAGGCCATGCTGTTAGAGATTTGCACTATGCCATGAACCGATTTAGCAAAACGCCTATGTCGATATTTTTCATTAACCTGGAGCCAGCTAGCAACAACAAAGAGGCTTTCAAAATTAAGCGGCTCTGCAGCTCTATAGTAACTGTTGAGCCGCCCATCAAGTTTAACGACGTTGTGCAATGCTTCCGCTGCCAAGGGTACGGGCATACCCAGAGATATTGCCAACTAGGCCTCAGATGCGTCAAATGCGGAGGTACGCACAGCTCAGTGGACTGTAAGAAAAGCAAAGACGAGCCTGCCTCTTGTCTACACTGCAATGGCAACCACGCCGCATCTTATAGGGGTTGTATTGTGTATAAGAAAGCTAAAGCCCTAGCCGCTCCTAAACGCAACCAACCTGATGATTTGAAGAAGAGACCACCGCCAACAGCCACTTTTCCCTCTGTTGACCCAACCTTTAGCTACGCCTCAATAGTCAAAGGTGGTTTTAGCGCTCAGAACCAGGCCCCCGATCCTCCCATGCAACCTGGCAACCAAATTGAAGCCATGATGACTCGCATGGAAAACATGATGGAAAGGTTCATGGAGAAGATGTTCGGCCAGATGACTCAAATGTTCGCCACGCTTGTCAGCAAGCTATGCAAGTAAAGCTTCATATCACTATATGGAACGCGAACGGCCTGTGCAAAAGCAGGCCAGAGGTCGAGCACTTTGTCAAGACCAACCAAATCGATATCCTCCTCCTGTCCGAAACACACTTTACAGATAGATCGTATTTTTGTCTCAATGGATATGATTTAATCTTAGTCAACCATCCCAACGGTAGGGCTCATGGCGGTGCAGCTATTCTTGTAAAAAGCGGCATCAAGTATGTTGAGCTGTCTGGCTTACAAGAAGACTGGGTGCAATGCGCGCAGATTAGATTGATCAGCACTCTAGGAGACCTCACAATTGCTGCAGCGTATGTCCCTCCCAGACACAACGTCAAAGATGACGATTTCGGCCAAATCCTGGATGGCCTCGGAGCCAAGTTCATCATCGGCGGTGATTTCAACGCAAAGCACTCCTGGTGGGGCTCCAGACGCAACAACTCCAAAGGGAAAGAATTGCTTAAATGCGTACAGCGCAAAGGTCTAACTTGCCACTCCTCGGGCGAACCCACCTACTGGCCAACTGATCCACTCAGGAACCCTGACATCCTGGATATTCCCATATCTAAGGGCATAAGCCCCCGCAAAATTGTCTGCATTGCCAACTCGGACCTCCTCTCTGATCACAGCGCTATTTCTTTGCTCCTGAACACCCCCGTGGAGAGGAAATCTGCTCGCAGAAGGCTCACGCAGAGTAACACGGACCCTGCGATGTACAAATCCTGGCTGCTACACAAAATCAACCCAAACGCCGCGCTCATATCCTCTGAGGACATTGACTCCACACTTGAGCATCTTACGCAGGAAATGCATAATGCTGCTGCATTCGCAACTGCTCGGCGTAGAAGCACCCAGACACCTACTCCATCTAGAGACTTGCACCTTTGGACCCCGGATGTTGCTGCCCTGGTCACTGAAAAGAGACGTCTCAGGCGTATTTGGTTTGCGTCACGCAGCCCCTTTGATAAAAACCGGCTTAACAGAGCATCCAAACAACTTAAAGAGCTGTTGCTGCTCCTAAGAAGAAGCGCGCTTGACGAATTTCTGGAGAACGTTGAGCCTGGTGACCCTCAGCACAATCTCTGGCAAGTTACGCGGCATATTAGTAGGCCTGTCAAGAGAGCTGTGCCAGTTAAAAATGCAAGCGGTGAATGGTGCCGGTCCAACAGCGAACGTGCCGAGGCTTTTGCGGACCACCTATATAACGCCTTCTCGCCCTTCGAGAGATGCTCAGCTGAGGACACCGAGGTCACTAGGAGATTTCTTGAATCCCCAAGGCCCTGCGACTCGTCAATCCCTCCAGCTTTTTATGTGGAAATTGAGCAAGACATCGCCTCGCTCAAATGCAGCAAGTCACCTGGCTTTGATGGTATCGACGCCTTGGCGCTTAAAATGCTCCCACCTTCCTGCACTCAGCTGTTATGCAGAACATTCAATCGATGTATGGAAATTGGGCACTTCCCTGCGCAATGGAAATGTGCGGAAGTGATTCTGATACCCAAGCCAGGCAAGCCTGAAGCAAACCTCGCCTCCTATCGTCCAATTAGTTTACTGGCAATTCTTTCCAAATTACTTGAACGAGTGTTTCTGCGCAGAATGTTGCCAGTTATTGACGAGGCTGGTTTGATCCCCGATCACCAGTTTGGCTTCAGGCGCTCGCATGGGACCCCCGAACAATGCCATAGACTTGTCGAGAGAATTCTGCATGCTTTTGAAAACAAGAAGTATTGCTGCGCGGTTATGCTCGACATCAAGCAAGCGTTTGACAGGGTCTGGCATCCTGGCCTGCTACACAAAATCAAAGCCAATCTGCCTACGCCCTTCTTCAACTTCTTGGAGTCTTACATCATGAATCGACTTTTTTATGTCAGATGCGGTGAAGCAACGTCCTCGATTAGGACTATCAGAGCTGGAGTGCCTCAAGGCAGTGTACTTGGTCCTATTTTATATACCTTGTACACAGCCGACATGCCCGTCTACCGTAACGCGAACCTGACCGTCGCCACATACGCTGATGACACCGCCTTCCTTTCCACCGCTTCTGTTCCCCAACATGCCTCCGATTTGGTTCAACAGCAGTTAAATCTGCTAGACGATTGGCTGAAAAGGTGGAATATTGCCGTCAACCAGGACAAATCAACACAAACCACGTTCGCTCTGCGCCTGGGTAATTGTCCGCCTGTCTTTTTAGACGGATCAGTGATTCCTGAGGAGGCAACTCCAAAATACCTCGGTATCACTCTGGATAGGAGGCTCACTTGGCGTACGCACCTCGCTCGCAAACGTAAGCAGGCTGACAGTAGGATGAAACAACTCTACTGGCTTATCGGTAGGCAGTCAAAAATGAAACTTAGTGTTAAGTTACAAGTTTACAAGGCCATTCTCAGGCCCATCTGGTCTTATGGCATCCAGCTGTGGGGGACCGCGAGCATGAGCAATCGGATGTTGATCCAGCGGTTTCAGAACAAAGCACTCCGAGTTATATCAGGTGCCCACGTGTACCATGACAACGCCACTATTCACGGCCAACTACGCATGCCAATGGTCAAGGAGGTCATCTCAAAGTTAAGTGTCAGCTACATTGCCAGACTACACAATCACCCCAGCAATCTAGCTCATTCACTCCTTGACAATAGTCTTACCACCAGAAGACTCCAGAGGACCCATCCGCTTGACCTCCCACACCTGGTTGACGTCTGATCCTCCCCCCACACTAGCTCCTGATTCCCCCAATGATTCCTTAACTTAAACTTAATTACTGCCAAGTTTCAAGCCATATTATTTAATTATTGCCCACACGGGCAGATCTTAAATAAAATCAAACTGAACCCCAAAAAAAAAAAAAAAAATAAAAAAACCTGCGTACCAATTCATCTATCTTTTCTAGTCAAATAAAATGCCACTGCTAGATTAATCAACGGAACTAGTTTCAGTGGGATGCCTAACACATCTCTCAATTGAGTCAAAACGAGCGTTGTATAAACAAACAACACACACACACATGCCTTTCGGGAACTCTGTGTGTTGTATTTTTTGGTTGTTTGTTTATTTATTTGCTTGTTAGATGACTGCTGGCCATGGTCAGGTAAGTAATTTGCTCCGAAAAATGGCATGATTAATTAAACAAATTGCAATTTCCTTGTTGCCACATAAATCGCCTAATACTGCTGGCAGGCAGCACTGAGAAAAAGTAGGTTAAGGCTTTGGGCAACTTGTCATTCAGTAACTTAATTAAAACTGAAAACAATCCAAAAACTCATTGGAATTTTCACCCTTAAAAAGGTTTATTATTGACTGTAGCGCTTTAAGATTTTCATAAGCGCTTCGTTTGGCGAAAACTAAATGAATATTAAGCGAGCTCTTAATGAAAATAGACAGCCCGAAAATTGCTTTTGCTTTTATGACATGTCTGTGCATTCATAAATCATAAACATGCTTAAATAATGCTAGCAGCCACGCTCCCATTTAATCGAAATGTGGATACAATTTTTAACCCCAATATACAGCTTTAATATAACGTATACGTACATGCTCACTTAAACCCACAGTGAATCGGGTGTGTGGTGTGTGCTATAGATAACAACTTTAAGAATTATAACTTTTGGGATTTTGGAGGCCCCCAAACGTGGCACAATGACCACAAAAGTAAATAATGTTACAGACCCACATACAAACCAAAGAATGGGACAAAAAGGAAGGACGACAAAAAAAAAATAAAAAAAATAAATAGAAAGAAAATTGCAAACTTTTAAATATAATTTTAGCTTTTGTGCTGGTGCGTCAACATGGAACATGATATGGCACAAAATGTCCCTGCGGAAGTACAAAGTCAGTCGACGCCAGTCCACTTTAAGTCCAAGTTGTGTTTTTTGGCCAGTTCATCGTCGGCCTTGTCAATATTTGTTACACAATCAGCAAATACAAGCAAGCAGCATGCAGTTGGCGCTTTAGGCTTTAGTCTCGAATTGTATGTGTAGCACATCCTTATGTTCCTTTTATTTGGGGCTGAGGACCTTAGACTGAGAGTGAACAAATAGTGTATGAAGCTGTTTCTGTTTCACATTTGAGCTCAACGTGAATGTGGTTTTCGGTAAATAAAAATGTTGTTTGGCTTTAAGCGAATCAAATTGCAATTGAATCGAATCGTATCTGCTGCTTCATTCGACACACAAACAGTTAACTTTACCAGAAGCTCAATTAGAGGTCGGAAATTCCAGAGAATAAGCCTGGCAAATAATTCCAAACAATTTGTTATTGAAAGTTGTGCACAAATAAGACATGATGAGTTTTGTGCTAGTTGTACCATGGGCTTAAAACGGTTGTAGCTCACAAAATAATTAACATAAAAGCAATGCAACCTTAGGGGTTGTTTATATAATATAAAAGCTTTTGCGTATATTTATTATTTCTCTGTACTTGAAACTATATCACCTTTTTCCTTTGCTGTTTATTAGTCTGTTTTATTGAAATTTTCTCACATTGCTATCTCTACATAAAAATCAATATGCGTAGCTTATAAATTGTTGTCTCATCCTTAAGTTACTTTATTATGCAAGAATAATGTGAATGTTTTCGCAACTACTTTAGTGTCGGAGTGTCATATCTCTTTCTCTTACGACAGGCCTGGTTTTCTGTTTCGCTTTCGCTTCACATGTCGCTAATAACATTGACAACTGTCAACGCTTCGCGGGAGTAACTGTCATACACACACACACATTGACACATTCACACATTCACACACACATATGGGGCAACACATTGAAAAATGCGAGCACTTTCACGGATGGCGAGGCCATCAAGCGAACTGCCAACTGTCAGAGCAGAAAGACAGAGAGAGAGAGAGAGAGAGAGAGAAGATAGAGTGGGAAGCATCCTTACCAAAGGACCACATTCGCATTCGCATTCGGACTCTTGACTCTGATCCTGTTTGTGTGTCTGGGTCGGGGGCACAAGCCGCTTTACTTCTTAACATTTGTCAGCTTTGCTTTTTCCATTTCACTTGCTGCTGGCTGCAAATTCATGAAGATATACTTTTAAATATATATGTACATATATAATTTTTTTCACTCGAAATAAATATGAATCCTGTAGCACTCGTGAAACGGTCATGGTCATACGGTACGATAAGCGGCTACACTTTGGATTCTTTTTAAAAAAAAACCTTCGAGTAGCTCTTGCTGCAACAATTGCTAAAGGCAGAGTGAGAATATTGACACGAGTTGAAATTTTTAATGAGATTTAAAGACTTTTATGTTAAAGCTATTATTTATTAAGAATTTATATAAAACCCACAAAGATTTCTTTAAAACTTATAGTTCGGTTTCAGCTTGTGTCATTTAATGTGTGCCAAACCCAACGCAATAAATGTTAAGGTTAACTGCTTGTCCGTCGTTCTGTAGTTGGAGTGCTAACAAATGAAACGAAATAAAATAAGTGCAATTTATGCATATTAAAAACTATATATTTCCACTTGCCCACCTATATATGGGAAGCATATATGCATCCACATATGAATGGCATACTCCATGGGTCCTCACATCCTCACATGCACTTCAACCATGAGTTGGCATTTATTTCGCTTGCTTTCTGTATGGTTTTTAATTTTTTTTTTTTGGTTTTTATTTTTGGTACGTATAATTTTTATTTGCTGAGTATTGGACATTGTTGCAATGGGGGCGCCGCGCAACTTTTGCCTTGGCGCAACTTTTGTCAGTTTTATGTTGAATGTGCCCGGAGATGGCAGCCAACGTTGCACGTCGCAACGCTTGCCCCACGTTTGTCCTACCAACGCCAACAAATTTAATGCGCAATGGATTCGCACTTGAGAGCGAACGTTTTGCGTTGCACCCCAACAACTCGACAAATGTAATAAATTTTCATGCCCACTGTCACAGGCTAGGCGCATCGCATCGCAGTGCAGTGCATCGCGTGTTTACTTTCTTTCTGTATGACGTTACAGGCGAGGACAGCAGCCCTAGCAGCTAGGCGACAGAAGACAACAGACCTTAACCAAATTGGTAACCCGAAACGCAACCAGAGTGTTCTATTTACTGGTTGGGTATAGTATGAAGATTTAATACACTTTAAGGCGATAGACGAAACAGGTAAGAATGACCTACCGTCTTTTGTTACTAACAAAATTATTGATAAATATTTTTAAAAGCCTTTAAACATTGTTAAGTATATGAAAACTTTCTTTTTAAATTGTTAGATTTGGTTTTATAACAGATAGTCATAATTTATTTTCAGGGCATTAAAATATGGTAGGACTTTGTGTTTTTTTTATGTTATGAAAGTCTTTTGGTAGTTTTTTCGTTTGCTTTATATTTTACATATTCGCAAGCGCACTTTGAAAAGGGTTTTCCCTTTTTTTCCTTTGGCACCGCTGAATAAATATTAAAGTTTGTTATTCTTTTGGTGAGGCCTAAGGTTAAAGGTGAAATGCAAGTGCAACACACACCAGAGGGAGTGTCCAGTTGCAATTCGTCACAGGAGCTATATCCGTTTTTAATCAAATGCAAAGTTGACCAAAGAGACAGAGAACGAAAGTGAAGAAGTCGGAAAGAGAGAGCCAAACAAGGACGATATCATGTGACTGTGCCAACTGACAACTGCAGGCCTCAAGATGGCAGACAACACTGTCTGTCTAACGTGGGTTGGCTATCATTCTCCCCTTCTCTCCTTCCTTGTCTCTACCCCTTGCTTTTTGTGTTCGTGTGTGGATTGCAAGCAGCTGGCTGTGTTCCGAATGTGGCTGCTGATATGGCTCACTTGTGTCATTTATCTTCTTTTACGGCATAAGAGAGAGAGAGAGATAGAGAGAGAAAGAGAGTGGTGGCGGCCCATTCAATTTCAAAGGTGCCAGGCAGCTGACTGAGCAACGCATAAGGCACGCACACAATGAAACACATCAACACACACACATACAGATAAAGATATGTACATATGGGCATAGCACATGCTTGTGCATATTTGAGAAATTGTGTTTGAACTTTGGCTTTGGTTTGACTCACTTTGCTGGCGTGTGAACTGCAATCTGCAATTGTTGTTGTTGTTGCTGTTGTTATTGTTGCCATGGATGCTCTTGACAAACGCAAAAACCAACGACTTGTTCACACCCATCCACCCACTCAGATCGCCTAGAGAAACTCCCTTTCCAAATTCACCGCTGATTGAAAAATTTGCAACAAATTTTTTAGACGGCTGCCAAACATCCTCCGTTCCTTTGCTTGTCAGACATTCAGACACAACTTGACTGATTCCCCACATCCCTTGTCCGTAATAAACTTGACTATCAAACCGAACCGAATCCCACTCGTCTCCCGTTTTCTTCGTGTTAAATTTATGCGCTTTTAAGAAATTCATACAAAGCGTGACAACCAATTGCACTTTGGCTTAAATGGCAAGCAAACAACACTAACAATAAAAATCACTTGTCATGTAAGTTTGTGTTTGCGTTGCACATTGACAATTCTCTAAGAATGTTTATGCTAAAGTTTTAAGGGATCGATAAAATGTTTCAATTAAATGTTGTATTAAATGGCATCGAGAAACAGCTATGTAATACTCTGTATTTGAATAGGTTGCGGGGCATAATAAGTTACAAAAAAAATTCTTAATTAAATTTCCACTACTAAATATATTTAAAATCAGATTTTATATTGTAATACAATTTTTTGGAAGCATTTATAATTTTTTAATAACATAAAATAAATAAAGATGCATTTCCCTTTATTAAACTAAATAAAAATAACAAACTTTCACACTACAACCATTATTTTACCATTTTTATCAAGTATCGAAAGCAAAAATTATTTAATTCTCATGGTTTTTGTTTTGTTTGTTCAAAAATTGGAAACTATTTTAATGGGTTTGGTTGTCTGGCAACAATCGAATTGGCAATTCATGCTATGCAAATTTCAAGTGTTCATTGGACGTGCCTGAAATTGCAATTAGTGCAATTTTGCAGCGCAAAATGGCGCATAAAATATCAATAAACAGTTGGCAAACAAATGTGGCCCAAAAAAGCCTGGCTTGTTGGCTGGCCAACAGAGATGTAAATACAGATGCCAATTTATGCCATTTATATTGCCAAAATAGATGGTCGAGAATATGAAAAGTACTTTTTATTAAAGCTCAACAACTATATGGTGTTGATTTTAATACTTTGTAAATTTATTCAATTACAAATTTCAGACTTATGACTTATGTCGCTTTCATAAATATTTAAATGTGGTTGATTATTTTATCAACTAAAGTTAAACAAAGTTGATTTCTACAAATTATGCAATTTTTTATTATTAATCAATACATAATTATTTAATCTGCTTCAACTGACCACAACAATAAACAATAAAAATAAAACTCATTTCCGGAAAACTACACAAAAAATATTAAATATTATAGTTATAAAAATGTTTATTGGAACAATATGCACGAGCATGAATTTAATTCAATATGTATTTCCATAGGTTTGATGTCAGCTATAATTGTTCCCAGTTTAAAGTACTAACAAATAAATCCTAATTGATTTTATTAATAACGTAGACAAAAAACAATTATAAATGTGCAGAGCCCATTAAAATAAATAATCATTCGAAAATTGTTTTGTACGGTAAATAAAATATAATTGAATTTGACTGGCAAAAGCCGCAAAATGCGTAAATTGTGCGGAGCCGTCTTACTCTTTCTATCTCTCTCTCTCTCTATATATATATACATGGAATAATATAATAGCTAATGATGCAAATTAATTACAAATGATGCACACACAAAGGAATTCTATGTGTTTCTGTGTGTATGCGTGTGTTTATATTTTTTGTGTGGCTTGATTTTTAATTTATGCACACCGCAGTTGATTTTCACATAAAACCCAACGCATAGCTTCGCAAATCCGCCGCAACTTAAAAGCTTAAAACGCCACGCGAGATGGCTGCTGATGCTGGGGGTTCCCTGATATCCGAAGCCAGCGTGTCCTGATGATGCCAAGTTCCCCGGCCAAGGCTTATAAATTTTAATTAAAATGCGCACAGCTACAACAACAACAAGAACAACAACAATAAAAACACGAACAGTAACAGCAAAAACAACATCAACGACAGCATCAGCCGCGCTTATTTCCGCTTACATTACAATTACATTCATTTGCCAGCCCCATAGCCATGAGCTTGGGCTTGGCTCGTGGAGTCAGGTAGTATTTGCCAAGGCTACAGTTGGCGTTTAGTTTTGGGGTCTTAACACCTGAACTAATGCTGCTGAAATTTGCATTAAGTTAAGCATAACTGCAAATTGAGGAATGAATGCTTGCACTTGCTCCTTTTTCGAACTATTTTGTGTATACCCTGAGAATATAAAGGTATAGCTAAAATATATACAAAAATTATAGCATACTTATCAGCTTCTAAAAAATTATAGTATTCTCTAATGCTGTTTGTTATAGAATTTTCATTTGGGTAACATTCTTTCTTGTCCAAACTTAACAACAGATATCTTTAATAAAATTCTACCAGCTTCACTATTTCCCACAGGATACATATTGTAATTGCAATGCAGAAAATAAACTATTTACAGTTTTCCATTATTTACACTTAAAAAGACAGCTGCTGCGCCCAGCAACAAAAACTTTCATTCTGTCCAATTTCAACCATCTTCAGGGGGTTTTGTCTAGGGAGTTGACTATCTGCAAACAAGCCAAATGGCAACATTTGGTCGCATTCGGTTGCTGCACTAATGACGCGAATCGGCCTAAATAACAAGCTGCTGGCAGTTGGTCAACAAGTTGGCGAGGGGAAAGCCAAACTTGGGTTGTCAGCTTGGCAGTCGATTTTTCAGGCTCCCTAATGAGACGCAATGAGGAAGGACGAAGAGGAGGAGCAGTGGAAAATGTAAAACCACAAAATGGAAATGGAAATTAAGTAAAATGCAACAGCGACCAGCTGCGACAGTGGGCGTTATTGTTACTTGGCGTGGCATTCCCGTTAGATAGATTTGATTTAATTAAGTTGAAGTAGGCGTTGCGTTTGCCTTCAACTTATTTATGCTTCAAGCAGGCTGGCAAATTTCTTTCAATCTCAGTAAGCTGGAAACAAACGTATAAAATTTATAATAAAAGTTATTCAACATGGAAGAAGGACTAACAACCAAAGTAATGCAACAATTTGGTGTAGAGAAGTTCTTTCGAGATACGGATGAATTGAAATATTCTATGAGTTTTTCAAACGATGGTGAACTTCTGGCTATCTGTGATCATCAATATCTGAATCTATATGATTGTGGCAGTCTCAAGAAGTTGTGCCAAGTCCGTATGCGAAGATATCATTCAGAATTGCTTTGTTTTACCCAGCATAAGAGCCGGCTGCTGCACACTTCAACAAAGGTAAGTTGCAGGTGTAAAAATTGTTAGTTTCATAGAGCTCTTCACTTCCAATTTGTAGGAGGATTTTGCCGTACGCCTCCTGGATCTTAATAATCATGAGCATGTCAGCCTCTTCAATGGACATAAGAAACGGGTGAGAGCTCTGTGCTTTCGGCCTGGTCATGAATATCAGTTCCTAACTGCTGGTTGGGATAGTCGTGTGTATTTGTGGGATCAACGCAGCACTAAATATATGCATCGCTTAGATAATGTAAAGAGTCCACTTGTGACCTTTGATCCCAACGGGTTGGTCTTTGCCCTCAGCAGCACCACGGAATTCATTGAGCTTCATGATGTGCGCATGTTGAGCTCAAAGCCTTTGCAACAATTTGGCTTTATGCTGAACAAAGATACAAAATGGACGCAACTGCAATTTGCACCCGATGGTAAAACTATATTAGTTAGCACCGATTACATCGGATGCTTTAGTGTGAGTGCTCTGAATGGTAAGTTCCATCAGGAGTACTCGGGCTACCCTAATAAATATTGTTTGCCGATTCAATCTTGCTACACGCCCGATTCCCAATTCGTTTTGGCTGGTGCCGATAAGGGACGAATTCATGTTTGGGATGCTGAAAGTGGTCAAACCATGGCGGTGCTACACAGCAATAGCTTGGAGTCGGTGTGCTGTGTACAATTCAACCCTAAGCAAACAATGTTTGTCAGCAGCGATACCATGACACGCTTTTGGCTACCAAACAAAACAAATGATAATCAGAAACAAGAAGTTACAGAAAAATGTAAATTAGAGTCTGTGGTACACAAGATTACACCCACCATAGACTTGACTGCAACGGATAATGATGAAGAGGTGGAGCCGGTTGACGATCAGGATGATATAGTGGAAATCGTGGAGGAGAATGACGAGATCAACTCAAAACATTTTTGTCCATTGCCAAAGCCACGTTATCCATCGCTTTCTTCACGGCTTAAGCGACGCTTGGGACGTCCTGTTTGGGTAGAAAATCAACTCGATAGCTCAGAGGAAGGTGAGCTTAGTGAAGATGGCTAACCAAGTCACAAGAGAGAGCTGTAACTGTTACTTTTAAATAAAAGTTACTTTTGAATAATGTTATAAAAACTGCTTTAATACACAAAGTGTATTGAAACCTAACTATTTATGATCAAAACGATACAGTGACTTTATCACCGTTTCTCACTGTCAATCACAACTACTTTGTCACATTTTCTAAAAAACACTCACATACACACACACACACACGTTGCAGCTATCAATCAACAAACATTCACACGTTTGTTTTGAAGTTGGAAGAGTTTAGACTTTGACTTGAGCAACAGTGCATTCAGTGCAAAGTTTGTTGGCAACTTGTGCTATTGCATTGCATCACTTGGCGTCCAAAAGTTTCAACAACTGGCAGCAGCAGGAGGCACTTCACAGCTGGAGCCACAACTAACAACAACAACAACAACGAGAACTAAAACTGAGAGTAGAACTAGCAAGCCTTTTGCTTTTGAGACACAAACGCACACAAATTGTCGAGTTTTTTGCCAGCAAATTGCACAGCTGGCTGCCTTCGAGATCCTTTTCTATACTTTTGCGTAACTTTACTGACAAGCGTTTCATTCAAGAACAAGAGCAAACAAACAAACAACAACAAGAATATTTGCAACCTATTTGTTTTTAAATATTAATGAAATCTTTTGGGCTAAAACATCTCACACAAATTGCTCTTGAACTATTGTGCGTAAAGTTGCACGTAACTCTAATTGAAGAATTGGTCAAAAGACTATTCAAAAAGTTGTCTGTTCTAGACTGTTCAAAACTTAAAAGTTTACCATTCGGGCCCGTCAATTTGTTTGCAGAGTAAAGTGGTAAAGTTTTTTATTTTATTTTCACTGTTCAAAGTATCTGCTAAGTGAGGGTGTCGAGTTAATGTTGATTGTGTTTGGTGATTATGTTTTTTGTGCAAAGGCTTAGAACTAGCAAAATCCAATTATAATATTAAGCTTAAAAAGCCATTTAAGTTAAGCCAAATTGAATTCCAATCACATAACTGCAATAAGTATCTTTTTAATCCCTGTGGGCTTAAGTTAAACTTAATTGCAAACACACGCCTTAGATACATTTGCATAATTGTTCTGATTAATCAAATGAAAGTTCAATGTTGAAACGTGGCAACAAAACAATAAAAAGTAAAGATAAAAAAGAACAATAATTAGGCAAATTAAATTAAGCAACGCTGCCAATTGAAAGTGAAGTAATCATAAATTAAAGGGCATGCGACAAATTTGTAGCAGCATTTGACGGAAACGGATGTGCACGTGTCGCCATTTTGATTTGGCATGGCCATTACCATTAGCAAATAATTGTTAATCTGTATGTGCTAAGCAGCCATTGAAGCGCATAAACGGCGCATTTTCTCTTATTCTGGTTAAAATTAATTAAAAAAGGTGAACCCAAATTGCAAAAGAAACAACAAAGTCGACCGTGACTAAATTGTTAAATAAAATCCCAAAACTTAAGGCCGCAAATCCTTCTTATCCCTATCCGTTTAACACCCGCCCTCTCTCTCTTTCTCTCTCTCTCTCTATCAACTGTTATTGTGAAATGACGCAAGAATATTTAATGTGCTGCTCGTTGGGTAATAAAAGCGGATTTCTTTTTTTGGGCTCAGCTCACAAATCTTGTTTGGGTAAGAGGATGAAGTGTCGCAGGCGGGGTAAAAAAAAACATGTGCCTGGGCCTCTTTCTATTTTATGAAGTATGAAAGCCAAGAAACAGCGAAAAGTTTTGTGTGTAAAACTTTGCAGTCAATGTCTAAAAATTATCGATGGGAACTTTTTTGTCCATGCTTTTTGTACTTTTGAAGAGCCCCCAATCAATTGCATGCATCGCTGCGAACAAGCCAAAAACCAGAAGCAAAAGAAGACCGAAGAAGCAGCAGCAGGTCAGTTGGGTATTACAATAAAAGTGATTTAAAGTCGACTAAAATCCATACTTAATATAAAGAATCAATTTGACCTCAATACGCTACAACATGGTTGGTGGGGGTGCACTTCGATGGAGGGGTGAGGTGTGGGAGGACTTGTTTGCTAAACTTTTAAATTACTGAGCGGGCACTTTGAATAATGGCAGGCACCAACGACTCACACTTTTTCCCCTACTTGTACCTGATGACCTTTTCTTTGAAGGTCCTAACAGGCTTTAACGGCTGACAAAACTTTATGCTTCACAGTGATTATATATAGGTGGGGATTGTAAAGCTCTCATATCGCTTACAAATGTTAAGCTTGTGCCCAAGCTTCTTTGAACTTGATTGCTAGATCTAGACTCCTCGGGTGGACAAACTATTAGTTCCATAAACAAGATACCTTTTTTCCTAATGGAAAATTCCCATATATTTTCTTCTAAGAAAAGTGTATTTAATATTCGACTTTTCACACCCAACTTGAATATTACTGTACATGTTTTTTTTTGTTTGTGCTTTACTTCCTAAAGACTTCAACTAGGACTTTGACTTTCCCTTCGCTTTCGACAAAGTTGTCTTGAAGTTTCGAGCAGGAGTTGCTCCAAGCAAGGGCAAGGGGAAGTGTGGAGTGCAACTGGACGTCTATTTCCGCATGGGGCGTAAAAATAACAATCGACTTGCAGTTTGAATACGTCACAGAGACTTTGAGCTAAGACAGGGGGTTGAGAGAGAGGGGACTGCTCGAGCCTGAGAGACGTAAGAGCCAACTTTCTTCTTCCTTTGCGTTTTGCTTTCGAGGCGCTTCTTATAAGACGGCGGGATTAGGTGGATTTTTAAGTGGCAGCAGCAAAAGTGGCCACGGGCCAGCTACGGGCTTAACTTTTCGGCTTAGTCCAAAAGCTCCTTCCAACCCTCCCCATCCCTGGTGACACAATTACATGCACGTTACCAGCAATTCCTAGAATACTTCCCTCCCTTCCTCCATTCTCCTAAAATTGCTTAGCCATTGACATGGACAGCACGTGCTAATGGCCAATTTTTGGTGGCTAACCAAAAATAATAGGGGCGTGGGTAAAGAAGCATGTGGACAGTTGGTTGTTTTTTTGTTGTTGTGTGTGTGAGTGTGTGGGTGAGTGTGATTTGGTGTCGAAAGTGTCCCGCAATGATTGGTTTCAAAATTAGCTAGCCATTTGTAAGAAAATCGCAACTGAAGATCTATTAGCTTTTTAAGTGGCTTAAAACTAGCTGAAAGGAAATTTCTTGCATTGGTCGGGGAAATTAAATAAATTGAGCTTGAAACTCAAATCAAGTTAGATTCTAATGCAAAATTTATTTTTTGTTATAGAAAACAATGTTTACGTTGTTTTTAAAAGTCATAAAATAATAATAATATTAACGCTACCAAAAAGCACACCGATTGTTCTTTAAATGTGTATTCATTCATCTCAATTATTTGACAGCATATATTTTAGCCCAAAGTTATTGTACAAAATCATCGTCAATTTGTTGGTTAACAGTTGTCAACATTCAAAATATCATTTGAGGCGCTTCAATGCTTGATGGGACGACAACCAAATCCAGGCGCAACATTGATTGATACTTACAAAATGCTGTCCGAAAAATATAAAAGGCCCCAACAGCCTTGCAGGCATGGGTTAGAAAAAGATCAACACATTCAAACAAACTCAAACTATTGGCCGTAGGTTCAATTTGGTTGCTGATTGCCTCAAATTATCCGAGCATTTTGTCGTTTCGTTCTGGGTCTGGTGACGATTGTCAATCTGCGTCCCACTGTGGTCCTTGAATGAATTCAATCCAGCAAACTCTTTTAATAACCACACTTAACATTGACTTTTAGCAATTCTCCGCACGCCTTTTAAATTGAAATTTTTCGATCCCAACTAACTACAGAAATAAGTACAGAAACAACTATGTTTTTAAGGTATCCTTTTTTTTTATCTTGCTTTGCCTTTAACAACAAAACTCGCGGCTTTGGCAAATGCCACTGTTTATTTTTTTATAGCTTGACGAGAGCAAAGCTGAAAGCGCGGAGAGTTGGTTGGAACTTAGAGCTCAAAGGTTTTGGCCATTGCCATGGGCCTGGACGTCGCGTCGTCCTTAGTAGCATTTGCCATCACCATCACCATCACCATCGCCATTGCCATTGCCATTGCAGTTGCAATCAGCTTAACAGTAACTAGAAAATAAATTGCATTCGATTTTGTTTTTCTCGCATTTTTATGCCCTGCAAAGCATCGATGACTAAAGGGTTATATATTTTTTGGTATGAGTTCAAGTTAGTTTAACAAGTAAAGAGATAAATATTTTACTTTTTTTTTAACTATGCAGCAATATAAACTTTATACATTTGTTATTCCAGGATACACCGTAGTCAGTCATTGAACGTTGAAACATTTTTGTATTTTTGCGCTAGCTTTTTGCAGTCGTTTTTTTTTTGTGTTTGTTTTTTTGTTTGCTTTTTTTTATCGCTCACAGCCTTTGCCGACTCGTTTTGTTATGCTTTTTGTGTGTGTTGCGTCCTTAAATCTCTGTGCTGTTCTGTTCCCACATCCCGTCTTCTTTTTCTGCCCATCAATCGCTATCTTTTGTCTTTGTGTGCTGGCCGTTTGTAGTCTGCCCAAATGCGTGATTGGCCAGCGCGAAACTGGACAAAATAGAACCGAGAAACGATAAAAAAGCAAAACAACAGAACAAAACAAAGCAAAACAACAGCTAAAGACGATGCGAACACAAAACTGCATTTCGTGCACAGGCTAAGTGAAAAATTGTGCGCCACAGTAAATGTTGTCATTGTGGGTGGGTTGAGTGGTTGAGCGGTTTTGCACTTTGTTTTTGTTAGTGCAGCTGGCCAGCTTAAAATGCGCGATTCTTTTCCATTTTCTCTCCCTTTCTTGTGGGGCGATCAGTTGGCCAAAATCCCAATTTGTTGCTGTTGGCCGGCATGGCACAAATTGAGGCCAAATGCAATTTGCTCTGATTTTTACTCGAGGCTAGACAAATTACAAAATATTAAATAACGTAGTAAAGCAATTTAAAATTAAACTTATTAAGAATGGACATTGTTTTTAATGGCTTAATATTTATTCAAGTTGTGCGAAAATAAATTCAATTAAGTTGAGGTCTGGCTAAATGCATTCAAGTTGAATTTATTCACAAAGAAACAGATGCTGCCAACAACCAAACAGTGAGACACCACTTGAACCACAAAGCAACCAAATGGTTCAAACATAGCAAACAACTTTTGCATAGCCAGTGGGCAACATTTGTGCTGCTGACACTTGTTTTAACTTTAACTCTACATTAGATAACTATTTAAATACCCTAGAACTGTCAGAGAATCTATAGTTTAATTATAATATTTATTATTTTTTTTTAGCAGATTTTAGTTGGGACAAATATTTAATAGTTTCAATTTTGTTCTCATCGAGGCTCCATAATTTAAATCAAATGGGAACTTTAAACACATATTTAACTTTCAGCTAAGCGTATACCTTCCTTTCACATTACTCTTGCCGTAAAACGAATATGTTTCCATCCGTTTGCACTTGTTTAACTAAACGAATTAATAACCAAAGAGAGAAAACCCAAAGGATATGAGACAGAGTAAAGTTTTGAGCTTGATGACAGCTGGCTCCAAGCAGATTTTAATTAAAAATCAATCGAATGCAACTATTTAATTAAATAACAATTACAACTTAGCAAGCAAACTATTTAAGGCACTCGCAAACAGGTCAAGTTATTCAATTACGTATACGAAGAATGTGAACATTAATCATTTGTAATTGTCGGACGGACGTTAAGTTCATATTTTATGGCATTTAGACGCCTCAATGGCCATATAATTAAAGTTAAACTCCGGTACAGGTGTCATGCAAGAAAAAAAAAACACACCTGACACTTTTATTCGTCGTGTAGTTGTTTTTCTTGCTGTGGTTCTGATTGTTATTGCTGTTGTGGGAGCTGTTTTGTGGACAGTTTGCTTTTGATTCGGGACAAATATATTTTGCGTGTGTTTATTTAAGCAATAAAAAGGCAATTTATTTATATCCGGAGAAGGGCGCCAGTGGTGTGTGGCGTGTCCAGTGTTTTTACTGTACGTCATTAAAATCAAAGAGAAATGCGAAAGTGAAAGTGTGTGTGAAATTTTGTGGGTGCACATAAATCAAATTTTATTACCTAAACGACAATTATTTTGCCGCAAAAATCAAAACGAGCCTCAAACAAATGACAGCGCCAGCAGAACAGGCAACGTTGCCATTTTCTAATGCCCTGTTGACGAGTTGTAAGTTGTGATAGGGTATGCTAGGTTTATAGGAAAGTATGTAACAAGTTGTTGTCAATCAGATGGAGAAGGTTAAAACAACAGGGTATACTCTAGTTAAACAAACTCTTATTTTGCAATTCGGAATGCATTTTTTCTAGCAGGCTTATAAATAAATGTGAAGCTACATGTGACAGGGACACACGCGGCAGTCGGCTTGATTTATGGGCAACAGAATATGCTCATATGCACACCAAATTCAAAGAGAGAGAGAGAGAGAGAGAGAGAGAGAGAGAGAGAGAGAGAGAGAGAGGGAAAGGGAGAGACTGAGAGAGTAAAAGAGGAAGTCAACAGTTGAAATTGATCACCATAAGCAGGGCGGGATGAGAAGAAGTTTGTTGTGGCCCTGAACAACGTTGCGTATGAGTTCTTTTAATTACAATAATGGCATGTCAATTAGAAAGCTGACACAGTGAAACTTTTGGCCAGAGGGGAGCAAAAGGCAGCTAATTAATTACCCAAGTGGCATTAAATGCGGTTAGCAGTTTGCCCAGAATTGTATAAAAAATAAATACAACAATATAATTAAAGGTAAAAATCAAATATTAAAAAATCATTACAAAAAATTAAAATGAAAACAATGTTACAACTTATATTAAGTGCGGTTTATTGTTCAGAACATGTGGAAAAAAATATATATGAATTTACAAAAGAGTTATGTGAATTTAAATATTTAATGAAGGAACTTTCATAATAAGCTTAATTTTGAACCAAATATAAAAACTCTTGGCAATTTAATAAAAAAAATTTAACAAAAACAAAACTATAAACTCAAATTGAAACTTAAACTCTAAGTTGGTTGGTTAGCTTAATAAAAATAAAGCAAACACTTTTGCCGCAACTGAAGCTACTTAAATAGATTCACTATAAATATTTTAATTATGCAACGCGTAAACTAATTAAACCAATACAAATACACAAACAGCCACAGCATAACACACACACACACACACATACACGCACTCGTGAAAGAGAGGTGTGGGCGACAAAACGGGGGGCGTGACAAGTCTCACACACACACACACACACACGCAGCAAGTTTTTAAGCTCTATTTGTTAACTTTAATGCTGCAGCAAACGAGCGAGCAAGCGAAGGATATACTCGAAGAAGGCGAGTTAAGAGTGGGTGTGGCCGAGAGGGAGATGATGGGCGTAGGGGTATGGTGTGTATTGTGCTTGTGTGTTGAGCAAATGAAGTGCGCTTGGGTGGACGCTATGCGAGTGAAAGCAATGCGGCATAATTCCTTGTTAGCTGCAAGCAGTTGTAGTTCCAGATATACCATTTAGATACAGCTCCTAGTTGCTGGGGTAGGTGCTGTAGTTATAATTATACCAGTTGGCTTATGAGCCATATGAGGTAAGCCGTGTCTAATGGAATGCGTATGTGGCGAAGGGGCGTGGTAGACGTCAGAAAAACGCAAAAGCTACTACTATTAATTTAATATAGTTGATTTTAAATGCTCGGAATACGCAATTAAGTAATAAAGAGAAAACTACAATTTTGCTACGACTAATTGAATTGTTAGAGAAAAATTTATGTGTGTGTAATGCGTAATTGAATAAAATACAGATTAACTTTGTGTGTTTTGGTTATGAAGGAAACTATGTTGTGATAGAAACGGAGACAATTCCATCCAGATTTCCGTACAACATTTAACTTGTACAACAACTAACTTTTAAATCTTTGAATATCTTTTTTTTTAGTTATGTTAAATGATTTAAAAACAGTTTCGGGTTTGTTCAGTTAATTTTATCATCAAAAAGCCATTCATAAACTTTATGTTTAATATTCCATTTAGGTTACACTTGAATAGGTTTTGGGTTCACTATTTTGATGCCATTTTTGGGATATCCCAAATTCGGCTTTAGTCACTTTGAAGCACGCTTTAAAAAAAGTATCACGTGCCACAAAACCGCACACACATACACACCGACGATCTCGCGCCACACCTAACGCAATACAACACACGTACAGCGAATCAAGGTGAGGTGTAAAGTTTATTAAGCATACGCCATGTGCGACGAGCGTTTCTCCTTCAATTCCCTAATCATTTGACAGCTGGTGTGTGTTTGTTCGGCAGCTTAAAGTTTACTTGGCGTATTAAGCGAGTCGTTTGTACAAAGCACATATTTTATTTAATATTTGTTTACCTAAGCACACTATAGTGTGTGTACGTGTGTGTGTTGGTGGGTGTACGTGTTGTGTTTGTGCGTTTGTTTATTTTAACTGTCAGTTGTCAATTATTTTTATTGGCAGGTATTATTATTTTGTGTGCACATTTCTATGCAAATTGTCAAACACACGCGACGAAACACAGACAGATAAAGAAAGAGAGAGAGAGAGAGATAGACAGAAAGAGAGAAAGAGAGGGTGGTTGAGTGTGCTTGTGGCTTTTGGGGGCGCGCGCGTCTAAAGTTGCATGTCATTGACGCTTAATTTGTTTGCTTGGCTTTTTGTGTGCTGTTTGTGTGTGGTTCTTGTTGCTGATAATATTGTTGTCCCTGTTGTTGTATGCCACAGATTTTGCGGTTGCGTGAGCTACAGACTATAATGACTGAACAATTAGTACGGCTTTAATCCTAACAGCAGATGTAGGCCTCTAAGCTGCAAGGATATTAGCAATGGAGATTGAACCTGTGGATTAAACTAATGCGCAAGCTCTTAGAATTTAACAAGCAGAGATTAGGGAAAGTGAAAGACACAGAGAGGAGGGATAAGAAAGAAGAAATGATAGGTTGAGCTTTAAAGTTAAAGTGAAGTGAGCAGCTCTAGGCTTAAAGCTTTAAGCAGCGAGCTTTGAGCAACTTTTGTTGCTTAAGGCTGAAGCACGAATTAATTGTTATTTAAGCTCAAACTTTAACTTTATTTATTTACTTTTAATACAATTTACAATCTGTTTAAGCATATAGCTTTCAACTTTTACAAATTTTTAAAGCCATAATTTCGTTTCTATCAGTCGTTTCTAATCTATGGTATTTGCTTTTTGAACTTTAAGTTCAACGACGATGACTTGAATTGTTTTCTATTTTCTGTTTGTTAGTGAAAAACCTCAAAAGTTGTGTCATATGCAGTTGTTGCACGCAATTTGTTGTTGTTGTTTGTCGTTGTTGTTGTTGTCGTTGTTGAGTGTTTTCGTCGCCTCGAGGACTTGGCATACATATTTACTGATATATCGATATCCAACTGCAGGCGGCATGAATTTGACATTTGGCTGTTGGCTGGCAACAACAACGACAACAACAACAACACCGCCGTTCTCAAATGCACATTTGCAATGCAACAGGAAACAATTGAATTTGCATAAAACACAAGCGCACACAACCGTTTTCCATTTTCCAATGCCATTTCGCAGTTTTTGCATGCTCCGAATTCATTTATAGACTCAGACTCGGGCCCTTCTTTCACATTTTGTGCCCCCCAGTTCCGGTGACTGGGGCACTGGACACTCTACTGAACCGAACCGAACTGAAACGAAATGAAGCACACACACATGCACAGAGCTGCCGGCAAAGATGCCCAGTTACCAGTTAACAGTTACCAGTTACCCATTTTTGAGGGTGTCCTGATGGTTTCTTAATGAGCTGTGCGCTACCAAACTGCAATCGTGAACGCCCATTAAATAAACCAACGTTATGGCCGATGAGTGTTTACAGCAGGCTACAGAGATCCAATTGCTGCCAATTTAAATGGGTTGGACAGTGATAGAAATTATAAAAACTTTGGGCAGAAAAAAATCTATACTAAAAAAAAATACTAAGATTCAATAATAAAATTTTAATTCCATTTTTAAATACATTGTATTTGTTTTTGTAACTAAGAATCAAGTTTCTAGAATAAATTTACACGATCTTATCTGACTTAAAAAACACTAAATAATTTTTGGTTTGATTTTTGCATTATTTACCCCACTTTCAAAACCTAATTTTCATTTAGAAATTCTTTTTAGCACCAAAACTAACTACTCGCTTCACTGTGCAAAATGCAGAGATACCAAGTCTGTCTCTGCAGCACTGCAGAATTCGTTTAACTCGACGCCAATGATACCATTTTCCATTATTAATTGTACATAAAACGATTTTTTGGCGATTAACTTTTCTCCACTTTGGCTTTGGCTAGCAGTTGCAGTCAAATTAAATTAAATTACCAAAAATGGAAAGCGACAATATGGCCAAGTACTAAACGAGTTTCAATTTAACTGTGGAGTCATTATTATTTTTAAACACTTTTCTAGGGGAAGCTTTTGCTGCTTAATTAGCATTTTTGCTGTGTGTGCTGATGTATGCGTTGTGTTTATTGAAATATGTTACCCGAACCCAAGTAGGTGTCTATGTGTGTGTTTGGCTTAGATAAGAAAATATGCTTGACGGCTGGAATGTGTCGTTGGCAAAGTTAATGTACTGTAAAGCTTTGAAAGGGTTCCTTTGGGCTTTGGGGGTTTTCTATTTTGGGACTGCCTGTTTTTTTTTTTTGATTTTGTGCGCCATTTAACACTATAAAATTATTATCATAAATATTTAATAAAATAATGAAAAAACCCAAACGGAAATAAAAACCATTAGCATAAATTGTATTTGTGGGCGTGGCCAAGACACGTTATCGGCTTGGCGCGGCAATAAAAACGTTTAGTAATTATTGAAGGACTTCGAAAATGTTCTTTCTGAGGGCGCCCATTCAATGTGCGCGCATGTCGATAAAAAGGGAGGCACCACACTAAGCTGCACATATAAACTAATATAGTTATCAAAAACTACAGTTACAAGCGTGCTTGAGTGTGTTTCTGTCTGTCGACGCGCAAGTTTGCCGTCATGTTCGAAAAACTATTTCGATAAGTTCAACGACAAATTTGTTAGGATTTTGGCCCATTACAAAATGTCCCAAACAAAAAATCAAAACCAAAAAAAAAAGGGTTTCGGCCGAAAACAACATACCCTTTGTTCTAAACAAAATCGTACAGATTGTTTCTTCTTCAAAAATAATTTATTTATTTTTATAAAACTTGGATTTGATACTTTTGATTTTGCATATAAACACTTCAAGCCAAATTGAATCACAAAATCAATGAACTCACTGCAAGTGTATGAAAAATCAGATATCTATAAAATTTTGCAAAATTGCCTGTATGCCAAAGTTCGATAGACATGCAAGGGTTGCTCAAGGCATGTGGGTTTTTGGGGTGTGGCAAAGGTGTGCGGGTGTGTGTGTGTGTGTGTTATTGGTTTTGGAGTGTGTGTATATGGCTTTGCAAATTGCCAAGCGACAATTTTATCAATAATGATGTGAGTGCTGAATGTGCTTCAAAAGTAGCAAAGCAGTTTTGCCACCAACCTAAAAGTGCCCCAGGCCCAACTTCAAAAACCAATTGAGCGCAATTTCAAAGATTATTACGTATTAGTTATATTTGTTTGTGCGGTTTTGTGTGCTTATGTGTGTGTGTGTTTCGTTATCGGATATGTTCAAAACTTTATGCCTGCTTGAACTTCATAATGAGTTGCTAGGGGGAATTTTAATTGAATATGGCTATAAAGTTGCTTGAAAACAAAATTTGTATGCCAAACACTCAAAAGCAATTCACAGCACTGACAAAAACTTGAAGGCATAAAGAAGAAGCACACACACACACACTATAAACTCTGCGGCACACCGGAAATACGCGTTAGGGTTGATGGCAAAATGGTTCCCCAAAAGTGTGTGGCATACTTTGCGGCGCCAGCAGTAAATGCTTCTGTGGTCGCATAGCTGTCTGTCTATGTCAGCATCTTTAAACGACCAGTGTTGCAGCTTTATTTCCATTTCGGTTGACATTCGTGAGCTGTGAACTGTGACAGACTTTGACTCTTTAGTTTGTCTTTAACGTTGGTGAGAATCAAGCAAGAAAACCAAACAAATATCATTTCAAAAAGTGTTTGCCTCACAAAGTGGAAAAAATTGTTTGGCTTCGCTTGGTCAAAAAACGCAAATTCCATGAAATTAAAGTCGTAAACTTTCTTTATAAAAGACTAAGTGTAATGTAAAAAAAATAATAATACGTCAAACAAATAAACAAAAAACTATAAATATGTTTTATTTAACATTTACCCAAAATTTACGCAGAGCCCATAGAAACACGCCAGCTGTTACAATAAACAATATTATTAGAGCAATGACTAAAAATTAATAAACGGTAGTTATTCAATTAGTTTGAATGCAATGCGCTTGATTGACTTCAATTGCTATTATTGGTGTTGCTGTTTGCTGGCTGGTTGCACAATGTGGTTTGCAAAAAAAAGGGAACTTTAATATAGTAAATAATGAAAATGATTTGTGTGACGTTCGGTTTCTGTTTGTTTTGAGTTTATAGCCCAAAATTGCTGACCAACACCGAACATGGCCATTTGCATAATAAATGGCCTGGCAATGCGGCAAGCTCTAAAATAAATTACAAACACACGCACACACACACACACACACACAGAGAGAGAAACAAATCAACAACAAAAGGTGCACACAACGAGCAATTGTAATTCTAGTTCGTGTTGGGTAGACGGCTGGTAAAGGCAAATTACTCATACGCCGCATGCAACAGAAAGAGAAAGACATTCGAATAGACAACAACAGATTAGTCACAGCAAAAAAAATAGGTGAAACTGTTATTAAAGTTGTTTTATTTGCTTTTCATTTCATTTTGCTTCGTTTTGCTATGCTTTGCTTTACAATTACAATGCACACAATGCCCACTTGGAAAGTCATTAAAAATATGACAAATTATATGCAGGTAGTACTGCTAGTAGCTAAGGGTTAAGAGGCGAAAAGAACTTTATCACTTGTTGTGCTAGATGTTGTTGTTGTTGCAGCTGTTGCTGTTGTCGTTGCCTGGTGCTGATGGGCAGCAATAAACTAAAGTTAGCAGCTTAACAAAACAATAAATGAAGTTGGCAAATGCGATTGTTATGCAGCTTGCAGTTGTTGTTGTTGTTGTTGTAACAACATGACAAAAAGACCCACGGACAACAGCAGAAAATGACAAGAAAATCATTGTGAGCGCATCGAAGCCAATATGCTCTGATTAAGTTGAATGTTTGATGAAGCTTATGAGAAAAATAGAAAAATTATAAATTATAAAAAGAATTTTCCAGTCAAAAAACTGATTATAGTATTTTAAAAATTATTTAACTAAACTAAAACAATATAAATTTAATAGAGCAAACAAAACAAAAACTTGTAGCTTAAAAGCAAAAATGGATTTATTATTTACATACCACAAAGTGTTGCGACCTTCATGCGGAATTTGTAATACTTTTTTCGAGCAAGGGAAAATCCAGCCAGAAGCTGATTCAAACTTTAGCTGCAAGTCAAACTTCGATGAAAAGTTCGAGTGAGAAAAACACAGCAAACTAAAATAATGAGAATGGAAAGAGAAACAGCGAGAGATAGAGAGAGAAAAAGATAGTGAATTCCGCCACTGCATCTTTTGTTTGTTGCGTTTAAGTTTTAAGCTGTGTTTTTTATTGACTTTGCCAGCACTGGCAAATTTTGTGTGTTGCTGTTTTTTTTTTAGATCGTTTTACCTTTGTTTTTTTTTTCTGGTGCTTTGTTGTTTTTGGGATCGTGGCAAAGTTGTTTAATTGCCGTGCGAGGCCAATTAGTGGGCGGCCAATTTGCGGCAACTCAAACAAAAACAGTTGGCAACAGGTGGCGCTTGAGTGCTGCTGTGGGTGTCGTCTCATTGTGCATTCACTTCATGCATAAGTCAAAGGCAATATAACAACAAAAATGCATATTGTACACTTTTGTTTTAGCATAACAAAAAACAAAACGAAGCAAACCACCACACGACAAAACAGTGACAGAAAAGACAAAGAAGAGCGGTAGAGGGAGACAGGGACAACTAGCGTTGACGATTGTGATTTGATTTTATGCAGAGTTTGAAATCCGGAAATGGAACAAGGCAAGGTTGAGTTTTGGAATATGCCGCTGCCGGTTTTCTCGTCACGTAGCTCATTGAAGCGACAGCTGTTGCTAAAGGCAAATGCTAATGGCCAACAGCATTTGCCATTCAACTGGCTAAAAGCCGCTTAAATCGCTCGATACGCAGCCTGTGTGTGTTTGTGGAATAGTTATGCAAATTGCACAGTGAACTTTATCTTAAACTACTTTTGGATATAGAAAGCAATATCCTTATTTATTCATAAAAGTTGACATCAACATTGCAAAAGGGATAAGTATCAAAAAGTTAATATTAAAAATATAAATATCTAAATTGCAAACTAATATATTTAACATGTCGTTTTTGAGTTCCCTTAAGTACATCTCTAAGCTCATCTAAATTCACTTTCCCAACAATCCGCATTATTTAAACTTTCCCTTCTTAATAAAAATACAGAATATTCTCAATTCCCCCTAGATGGTTCTGGTATCTGTCAATTGTGTGCTATGAAAAGTGTCAGTGATTTTCAAATTTTAGTTAAAATTGGAGCAACTCCAATCACTGCAAGCATTTTCAACCCCATCTAAGAGATTTCAACAAAATTGCTGGACATTCAAGCTGGCTTATGGCCAACCAGAGAGAGTGGAGAGATGGAGAGTGAAAAGATTGCGAGGGTTGGGAAATGATTGCCATTCCATGGGGCATTTTATTGGCCAATGCCAAGCAATTTATGCAATGTCTGGCAACGCTGAGACAGCTGTCTGCAAAAAAAGCTAACAATTGCTTAACTGTAATTAAAGAGCAAACGATTTATCCGCAAAACCAAACGTAGCGTAATAATTTCTCAATTACTTTTTACGTTAAGCGTTGATTGATGCTAATTGGGAAATTATACACAAAGGCGTGTCGAAAATGGCCAAAAAAAATGAAATGCACACACAACGAATTGGCCAAGACATGGAGTTGTAGCCAGCCACACATGTAAACGTGGCCAAAAGCAAGGCCGGACAGCAGCAGCTCATTTTTAGCCGGAAATGAACTAGAAAGTCAATGCCGAACCCCGAAAACGGCCAGAAGCGACTTTGCGGTAAATTGAAAAATAGTTGGCCACAACCAGAAAGCCAGTCAAAAGGAGAACAGTCAGAACAGGAATAGCAGCAGCAGCAGTAGCAGCTGGCTCACAAAACTGGCTATTGCCAAAATCAAATTAAATTTCCGTTTTAATGCAGGGCAACAACGTCTGCTGTTGGCGATATTAACAAAAAAAAAAAATTGTTGTTGTTTACGCTGTTGAAACATTTTACATTAAGCCGCCAAATGCATTTTTTAAGCCACGTTTGATGCAGCTATTGTTGCCCCCGCAAATGACAACGGTAATGAAGAACTGATGTCAAAATAAACACACAACACACACATACAAATTTACTCACAAACACATATGCATGAACGTGTGCGGGAACAACAAAAAACAACATAAATGTTTTATGTTAATGGTCAAAAAGAAGCTTCAATGCAATTTCTGTTTAATACTGCTGTTTTTTTGCAAAACGATTTAAAAACATTTTTAGAAACATTTCTTAAAGTGTGTCAAGTTTGAAGTTTTTTTTTTTTAATATAAATTCATAGATATTTGTTTTGCTTAAGAAAAAACAATCCTATAAATAATTTGAGTATTCAATGATTTATTTTATTCAGCAATATACAATGTCCTTTAAGTCATAACAACCCCATTAACAGCGAGTGACAACAAAGTGAAAATGAAATAGTGCCAAAGTTTTTGCACGCTTGTGTTTTATGCAAATTCTCAGGTACTGTTTTCTCTTCCCAATGCCACCCCGCGCCGTTTACCATCATAGCTCGGCTCAGCTCAGTTCAGTTCAGCTCATAGTCCGCTGTTTGGACAGGTGAGCATAAAGAGCCGAAAGAGAGAGAGAGAACACACTGCTTTGAAGTGCAGAATAAATAAAATGAATGAGCTGGCGAGTGTTGAAAGTGCATAATGTAGTAAAGCATGGCACAAAAGAGGACATAGGTGGTTGGAGAGGGGACTTAGGGTATATAATTTCTTGTTGGTGGTAAAAGATAGTACAGCAGTGTGGGGATAACATTTTTCAACTCACTTTAAATCATTGGCAAAGACAGCAAACAAAATGCTATGACAGCTGAAGGTTAGCAGAAATATAAAATACAAATTAATTGAAATACTTTTAACTAAAAATGAATTAGTTAAGTTAAAAACACATTTAACTAACATTATTTGCTTGAATGTTAAATTTATAAATAGAAATTCGGCAGTTTTAAATTTGTCACATGGCGTATACACAATATTGTTTTGTTCGGTGTTTTTTTTGTGGCCATAAATCAATGTCAATCACGTTGCCAGCCCATCAATCTGCGCGAGTCAATCAAAACACAGTTTGCAGCAAGAGAAAAAATAAACAAATTTTAAACTCAAAATTTGGTAATGTAGCCAAAATTGTTGAAAGTTGTTTAAGTCAGGTCTATAAAATTGCCATTAGGTTTGATGAAAGGCGGCGCATTAAAATATTGCAGCTACCTCATTACGGTGCTGCGTGCAACTTTTTGGCGCAGACAGTGTTGGCAGGCGAAACACTTCCGTTTCCGCTCATAAATCACATTTGTTGGAGAACAAATGCAACTGTGCCATCGTCACCGAAAAATATAATTGGAAACCCATAAACAATTGGCCAGTTTGTAGTTGCGTTTCAGAGTTAGTGATCCATGCAACCCAACGTGGGGCAACAGGCTGCAGTGTGCACTTAGAAAAATATATGGTCTATCTATGTAGAAGCTAGAAAGTGTTTGTGTGCCACATTTTTCTTAGTGTAGCGCTACAATAAAAGCTGCAGCCACAGGAAGTGATTGATTTATGCTATCGTTTTCGTTCCCCTTTACCCATTGTGCAATTGGCCGCAATTTCGGGGTTTTTTGGTTTTTATTCACAAATCTTTTATTGATGATGTGTGACGAGCAATTGTTAGATTGCCACAAAAAAACAACAACAACAAACAACAACAACAACAGTTGCAGCATTCAATTTGTACGTTGCATAGTTTTAGTTTAGCGTTTTGTAACGACTTTTTGCCGGCTCATTGGACGTGGGGTAATTGATATCGCCAGCAGCTTTATTTTAGTCACGTCCTTCCGAAACTAACTTTTGCCAAACAATTAGTTTCAGTTTTTAGCCAAAAGTTTGTTGCTAAAGTTAGCTTGTTGCTGTTGCTTTAGCTTATCGCTCATCGACATCGACATCGACTTTGGCGACATGGAACTTTTTGTTGTGCAACAGCAGCAGACACACACACACACCACGTTTGGGGGCAGCTAAAACGATAGCGTGGCACGCACATTGTAGCCGTGTAAGAAATGGCAAAATTGGAGCTTATCTCCGTGGCACAGTAGATAACGTATAAAACACATGTAAGGCAGATATACACAAAAGACACAATTGGATAAAAGCCAAAACGAAACGAGAAAAAAAAAAAACAGCAAACCAACACTTGGAAACAAAAAAGAAACAAGGCAAAGCAGCAGTTTGCTGATACAAAAAAAAAAAAGTACAATACATTTGCAGTTTAAGATAAACCAACAGAAGTAAGTTAAAGCCAGACAGTGGATCAAGAATCTAGATATCTGGTTATCCATTTAGTTAAGCTATGAATATAAATTGTTTGACTTAAGCTTGTAGCGGAAAAATACACGTACAATTTTGAACAAGAACAGCACTTAAGTTTAGTTATCCTGCCTGGAACATATCATTAAGTACTTACTCTTAACTGTTGCCTAGTTGTTAGAATCTACAACATGTACACTCATCAAATCGTATTATATATATATATAGAGTAGTACCCAATGTCCACAGTCTATTGTGCAGTCAGCTAAACTACTCGTTTAAGCCCCTCCCCACCCCACCCCATACATAAATATTCGATATGTGGACCGGTGCTTTAGTGCTTTGCAATCCGCTTAGCTGAAACTTGAGCACAAATTGCATTTAGTAGTATCAACTGTGCGATACCCCCATCCTCCCTCTCTCTCTCTCTACACATCACTACTTATCCCTTTACTTATCAAGCCATAGCTACTTTAGTTTACTTTGTATAGAGAAACAGTTTAATGGGTATACATATGTACTAAGCTGATGTGAAACTAGCAGTTACAAAAGAAGCTCCAGTCAATTTGGAATTTTGATCAGAATGAAGAACAATCAAAACTATTAGTTTGGATATTATGAAATCCTATGCCTCTCTTAAAGGGTAACTTTTTGTCCATCATATATACGATTTAAACACGAGCTTATTTTTATTGACTTGCATACGAAATGTTCGCATTTATTTGCTATTCTTTAATCGGCGCGCAGTTTATTGAAAGCTACACTCAGTTTAATTGAATGGCTGCACCAAAGGTTTTAAGAGGCTACTCCAACAGTTCCTTGCACCCACTTGCCGCCCTCAATTCGAATGCTTTCAAAGTCAATTGTTTGTTTTTGTGTGAGTTTTGGTGCGAGTGTGAGTAGCAAAGTTTTACTTTAGCGCAAAAGTTCAGCGTATTTTCATTTTTTCACGCCGATGGGCCAAATTATAATTTCAGTAAACTGCCAGAGAGAGAGAGAGGGAGTGCGAAGGGAAAGAGAAAGAGTTTGATGCTAAGGCAGGACTATAGCCGAAAGTGCTTTATGGCCAACTTTTTGGTTCAGCACTTAGTTTTCAATTATGAAATTTGCATTACGCCGACCACTTGGCAAGCACAATATTGATATTGATTTTGATTTGTTTAGTCTATTTTTAGCATATATAACTGTATATATACTTTGTGCTACATAAATATATGTCTTTTCATGGCTTGGATTTATATATAAGCGCTCAATTACTTAATTGCCGTCGAGGCGAACGAGTTGTCGAAACCTTCATCGTCATCGTCGTCCTTTCAGCTAAATTAATCAATTGATTGTCATGCAATTGCAATTACGATTACGATTGCACTTGCATTCAATCCGTAATTAAGCAACTGGCCTAAGTGACTTGACTCCCCAAAGTGCAGTGAACCCAATTGGTAATTGGAGTTTTGGTGGAAATCCATTCAGTTTTAGTTAAATTGAAATAAAATTAAAATGGATTTTTCTTAAGAACAAGAAACCGATTTCCATAAAAAAACGATTATTAAGCAAACATTTTTGTCTAAAAATATTCAATTTATATACTTTCAATGGATACAAAAATTTTTCAACTAAAAATTATAGTTTTTTGACTCCTGATTAACTTGTTAAGTTTAGCTTTAAATTTTCCATCTGTACTTAAATTGACTTTAAGCTGGCCATCAGCTCCACTAGCTTATAATGCTAATGCCAAATGCTAACAGTAGAGCTGAGCAAGCATCGAAGGAGTTGCTGTTGTTGTCTTTGGCCAAACATAGCCACTCCTTTATCGAAATGCTCCTCCCTAAGCCCCCATTGCATTGTTTACTGTTTAAGACAGGTGGCATCAGGTGACGCGCATTGTCTGATCCCCTGCTGTCCATTGCAGCAAATGCTAATTAGCTTTGACTGTGGTTTTATCCTTGGCTTTCTCACTGATGTTGCCCAGGAACGCGACGCCAAAGGCAGCTTTGCTAATCAGACGTCTACTACATACACACGACTGCATGAATTTGTAAATGCTGCAACTGAAGCTGCTCAAGCGACTGGGCCGTGGAATTGGAAGAAACACTTCAAGGAAATCTCTTGTACTACCGAAAATATTCTTTCAAAACAAAAAAACCAATCCAAAAAACAATGGCTGGGATATTTTTTTTGAAAACTTTAAACTCGGAAAATCATAAATAAAATTTTTACTTACAATATTCAAAAATTTATTTTTTAAAGCAAACTTTCAAATAAAAAATTTATAATTTAATTATTAAAATAAAATAGCTAATATAATTTTAGAGCTTTAAAAACTTATTTCTAAATTTGGATAAACATTTTTTTGCAAGTGCACCCTCATGCTTTGAGCTCTTGCCTTTGCGGTTAGCTGGCAGTCAATAAAATTTGCGGCTTTGAAGTAAATTGAACTAATTAAATATTTACAATAGGCGGCCCAACCTGTTGTTAAGCCAAGTTTGACTTCATTAGCCAAATTTGCAGCCGGTAACCGAAAATTCGCATTTACAGCTTACTTTGGCGGAGTCAAAAGTCAAAGTAGTGAAGTTGAAACCGAAGTAAAGTTGGGTTAGTAATGATAAATGTAAGTGGCAACCAGGGGAGCAACAAATCATCGCACAGCAAAAAGAAAAAAAAACTAGCCGAAAAGTTTAATTTGAATTTCAAGTTTTGCGGCAACAAACTTTGTCGCAGTTGCAAGCTGTCTGCGCTAACTCTTCCTCATTTCTCTCTCCCTCCCTCTGTCTCTCTCTCTCTCTCTCTCTCTCTCTATCTCTGTTTCTTTCTGTTCATCTCTTTTGCTTTGTTTTTTAGTTCCGTTGTGCGACAAATGCTTGGCAATTACTTCTTAAAGCCGTTCAACGAATTGATTGCCACTTCGGGGTATGAAGTGTTAGAGAGAGAGAGAGAGAGAGAGAGAGAGAGAGGTAGGTGTGACGGCGCCTTAGAGTAATTCACATCGATAATGGCGCTTTAATCGCACAAAAACTTCCGGCAATTTACCAAAAGAGTGTTGAGAGCCAACACCCGCCCTTGCACCCGTCTTAAACTCACCCTTGAAAGCAACTGGAGTCGATTTGTTGATTTGCCTGCAAGACGTTTTGAAGGCAGCCGCCCCCTCTTCATCCTGCTGCTGTTGTTGTTTACATGGCTGACGAACATGGCCCAAAATGAATGGTTTTGGTTCACTGCCGGCTTGAACGCCTTGCTGCGCTAATTTTGTTAATGTATCCTGTGCACACACACACCTCGTACACACATATATTTGCACGCCCTTTTAATTTCGTGTTTTTTGCTTAACTTTATCCGTGCTGTGCCGCGGTCTACAAATCTGAACGGCTTTGTGCAATCAACGTTAACTTGTTTTGCCCTATTTCAATTTTTTCGTTTTGCTTCTTTATTACTACTTTTTTCTGTTTTTTTTTATTCTTCTTCCTCAAAGCGAGATAAACATACATAAATAAATAAAATCTCAGCTACGCTGCGTAATATGCAAATGTTTGTTTAGAGTTTCAGTTGACACAGCGGCGTATGCGTAATGTGACACTTATTTGAGCCGAACACATACACGCTCACGGTGTGTATGCGTAATGCGTATTACCCAATATGATGTTAAAAACACTTCATTAGCGCCACTATTAAAGCCTGATTTAAACGACTTTTTAAAGAGTATAGAAAATCAATTTCGGGTTTTTGCTATTGACAGCTCGACGAAGTGCATTAAATTGGCTCAAAATGAACGCATGACCAGCTGCCACATTTAAAACAAAAGCACACTTGACGTCTAAGCTGTCAATGTTAGTTAGAATGCTGTTGCAGCTGCCACAAAAACTATTTATTCATTTATTTTTGAATGCAACTTATTTGCAAATTTTACATTGATATTTAATGGAATTAAATTGATAATTCAGCTTAGCTGATTGTCCAACACAATTAGCTTGGAATTATTGAATAATATGTCAAAACACTGGCCATAGGCATAAACATAATCAAAATATCAAAATTTCCATACACATATTCCATTAGCATAATTGTATGCGAATTAATGCGAATGCCAATTGAACGATAATGCCAAACATTTCGCTCATACTATATTCACTATTGGCTTCGCAAAAACCCACACATATGTTGGTCACAATAGCTCATGCATATGGCATAAATATCAACCGCTTATTAGAATTTACAAACGCAGTGCTAAAAATACGCAATCAAAAATGTTTTTATATATTTTTGGGTCACCAAAAATCACATAAATATTCTTTAGTACAATTATCATAGCAAACATGTTGTTGGCCATAATTTGTTGAGGCATAATCAATTAGAGCTGACAAAATTGTAGCCCTCGTACCCATTGCTTGAGGCTATGACAAAAATCTACACATGTCTTAACGGCAAAATTGCATGTCTCGAAAACCAGAAAGTGCTGCCAATCGAGGAACAGCACGTCAAATATTCCGCCAACAAAACTGGTGCCACAAAGAAAGTGCAAGAGCATAAAAATCAATTTAGTATTTTTCAAATAAAAATCACATTCATTTTGCCATTTACCGTTTTACCGCTTACTTTGTTGTTTGTTTTTATGCACACAAGTTTCTTCATAGATTAAAGACATGGTTTTATACAAAACGTCAGTTATAGATACCTTACCATTTTTTCGTTAGCTTGTGGAGTAAAGCTGTAGCGAGAGTTACCACAACAGCTAGCAAGAGTTCTCAAAGGCGAGAGTTACCACAACAGGCAGCGAGAGTTACCACAAGAGGCAGCGAGAGTTACCAAAGGCGAGAGTTACCACAAGAGGCAGCGAGAGTTACCACAAGAGGCAGCGAGAGTTACCAAAGGCGAGAGTTACCACAAGAGGCAGCGAGAGTTACCACAACAGCTAGCAAGAGTTCTCAAAGGCGAGAGTTACCACAACAGGCAGCGAGAGTTACCACAAGAGGCAGCGAGAGTTACCAAAGGCGAGAGTTACCACAAGAGGCAGCGAGAGTTACCACAAGAGGCAGCGAGAGTTACCAAAGGCGAGAGTTACCACAAGAGGCAGCGAGAGTTACCACAACAGCTAGCAAGAGTTCTCAAAGGCGAGAGTTACCACAACAGGCAGCGAGAGTTACCACAATAGCTAGCAAGAGTTACCAAAGGCGAGAGTTACCACAAGCGCTGCGCATAAAAGTATGCTATGAAATTTGTATAGCTCTGTGTCGGCGTCGACGGCTTTAAACGCATCAAAGGCAATTGAGCGTTGGGAAACACAATAGCATAGCTTTTGCTAAAATAAACAAAATAGAAATGATAAAACACAAAAAAAAAAAATAAATGAAAACAATAGCATTGTATAATTATATTTTCCCATTTCTTTTAAATTTTTTGGTTGCAATTTTCTTTCATTTTTTTGTGTTGCTGTTGGTTAAGTCGGAAAAAAGAGCTTTATGGTAAATAATTCAAATGTTTCACATACACTTTCAGCTATCTGGCCTTTTTTTTGCCTTTGTTTGTTGATTATACCTGGTGGTTGTGGTATACGTATTATGAGTAGAAGAGTAGTAAATTTAAAGGGGTTTATTTTTTTTAAATTCCTTCAAAATAAATGAGTTTGAGTTTTCAAATTAATTTTGATAGAACTTAATTATATTGAGTTTTAAAAAAAATTTTTAGCCTTTATTTATTTGTAGCTGCAAATTAAAGGGTATTAAAACTATTGGGTAGTTTTTTAATTTTGTTTTTATGACAAGCCAAATTAAAAACGTCAGCGGAAAATGTTAAGCGTTAGGTGTGCATACATGCATGTCATTTATATGTTTGTGTTTGTGTTTTGCGCATTCATATAGTTCACGCAACGTCGCAACTTCCGCTTTAAAGTTAGCGGTGGCAAAATGCGAATATAATAACAACTGTAAGTCGTGTTATTTTCCGGTTTGCAACTTTGCAACTGAGGTCGACATTTTGTGGCATGTTCACGACAAAAAAAAAAGTTCCCATGCTTAGCCAAAATTAAAGATTTAAAATTGCTTAAAGTTCAACGCAATTGTTAAATGACAAAAATAAAAATAAACTTCAACTGGCAACAGCAGAAAAAGTGTCGCAAAAAAAAAGCAGTACAAGAATGGAGAGAAAGGAAGAACGCAAAGAATGCTTATTGAATGCGACTCTATGTGCATTTTGCCGTTACTTTGCCAGCGATTTTGACAGTTTGCTAAATTACGCGACATTAACTTAATAGACTTCCCATATACTATATATATTAGTTTGGCAGACATTTGGCAGCTGCAGCAACGTCATGAAAAGCCACAAGGCTAACAAAAATACAAAAAGCAATACAATACAACAACGATGTTACGTGTTGTGTTTACGTTACAATCGACCCAACCAACAGTACAATATATATTATAAAAAAGAACACGTATTTATTTGAGATGTCTTGAGATTTTGTTCGCCCTTCAACTTAAACAAAGAAATGTATTGTTTTATGGATGTCAATGATTGAAACGGTGATATTAGTCAGTGAATAGTGGACCTGGATTTGATATAACTGATAACCGAACTTCATGACCATATTCACATTCATCGCTCAAGAAGCCTGTCTCATGCGAATAGGGATCATTGTCATCGAGCTCATCGCCAGAGAAAAAGATTTCATTATCTTCGTCTATAGCGGAATTATAATCGCGATAAAAATCTTCTTTAATCTCGCAGAGGTCATTATTAGAAGGCGGCTCTAGGCTGACAATAATGATGTCTTTTGCCTCCACATCGGCATGCGGCAAGCTAAATTCAATAATCTTAGTGCCCTGAACATGGATTTGTAGGGGCAACTGACGATATTTATCTTTGATGCGCAACTGGAAGCGCAGTTTTTGTATTATGTCATGAAGTAGTTTTTCGGTTAGCAAACGACACATTTCCAAATGCATAACACGCAACTTGGGGCAGGATTGCATTAGTTTGAGTATCCCATCGTTAGTAACATTTACCCAGTGTCTAAGGTTCAGAAACTCTAACAGCGGCAGTTGAAGAAAACCCAGCTCCCGATTACCAAGAATACTATTATATGGTATTACCAAATGGCGCAAACCTTTCAAGTTTCCAATATCAGCCAGCATTGTAGAACTTAGGCAGTTTATGCCACGAATCTCTAGGTGTTCAAGCTGGGTTACCTTGTACTCCGCCAGCCAATTGAGCAAGGTGGGTCTTACCAAAGTGCCCTGCTCATAGATATACAATATCAGTTTCTTTAGTTTCGGTAACCTGGCCACATATTCGTAGTCATCATCTATGAGTAGACAAGTGGTTATAGTTAGTTCCTCCAAAGCTGGGCACGAATTCTCACGGACGAGATATCGATAGCACATTGGTATGGTTGTGACAGCCTTCAAGTTTAATTCCGTGAGCATTGGCAATGCTTTGCACATTCTGACTAGATTTTGCGAGCTTAAGCCCAGGCAATACGATAAGTTAACTGACTGCAAAGTATTTGGCATATAGTTCATGTTCTGTCCATTCAATCTGAACTGTTGATTTTCCGATAAATCCAGTTTCTTCAAATGCGTTAAATGCCTTAAGGCCAACAAACTGGAATTGGTAAAATCACATCCGATCAGATATAGTTCCTGTAGCGAGTGCAGATTCTTAAAAAGTTTTTGCATAATACGTAATATCAATTTGGAATCCGTAAGGTGCATTGTCTCCAAGTTGACACAGTAAGTGCCAAAGTATTCGCAGAAACGTTCACAATGCACCATCGGTAAAGTGCCTTCCACGTGTCTCAAATGTTTGCCCGATAGCATAAAGTAATCACGTATATCCCACACAGTCATTGTATCAAAGTCATCAAAGTGACGCCTGCGATTAAACAACGTCGACGCCGACTTATAAACGCTGCAAAAACGCAAACAACACCGTGCGAAACGTATCTGATCGATCAGTGTTAGCTTTCGCATTATATGCTCCAAACAGTAATCATTCAGCATCAGTATTTTAGTACTAGTATTGGGCGTCGTGATTGTCTCTGCATCCCCATCATCGTCCGGTTGATGCCAGCTATCGTTTACCTGCACCGATAATCGCCCGCCATCCAATTTGTGAAAACGATGCCTCAAAGCTTGGGCCGCAGCGAATGGACAGGCAAAATGCACATAGCCCGTTTTGGTGATGGGATGTGGCGGGTTCTTGGTGCACTCAAACAGTTGCAAGTGCTCAACACACCCAAAGCCTTCAAAATAATCGTGCACTTGCTCCGTTTTCAGCTACAAAAAGCCATGCAACATTCAATTGGTAGCAAAAAAAAAAAAGAAGAAAATGCATCACATTTACTTACCTCGTTGGCTATATTGTGTAGAAACAATTTCTTAACCACAATGTGATCTTCAGTGTATGCGATGTTCTTTTTAAAATAAAACATTTGCTGCGACGAATTGTTTAAGAATTTTGTCATTGTGAACTTCTATTCTTTGCGTGCTACAAATAAACTTATTAAACGAATGCCACACCTTCCAATTTGTTTTGTTCAATTAGAATTACAGCTTGCTGTACTCTTAAATAAAATAATTGGCAAGGTTGCATTTGCTTGCTTTGTTAACGATAAATGTTGAAGTGTCAGTACGTTGAATTATCGATTAATTTAAGTTTTTCCTTGAACTATCGATACTATTTTATTAGTAAGAAATGTTAAGGCGACATAAATCTTCTTTCGATTTTTGCATAAAATTCAACTCCCTATAACAACAATGAAAAATAAATTCAGATATATTTTTTCCCTTCAAGTTTTTTTACTGCACTTTTCATCAACACAATTTTCCAAGTTTTGACAAACATAATTCTGGAGCCTTCCTATGAGCCGGAAAGCGTATTAAAAAAAGTGTCACAAGTGCACAAGGCAGTTCGAGAAGATCTCGGTGCTCAGATTGTGTGCGTGTGTGTGTGCCAGAGTGAATGGAAGAGCGAGACTTAAGCAGACAACAAGAAGAGAAAGCAAGGGTTCCAAATGGCTAAAATAAAAGGAAAGAAAAAAATTGCAAGTGCTGCAGAAATTAGTAGGGACGCGTCGGTTGTTACGCTGCAATGACTACGCCGATGCTTTTGCTGCGTTAAGCAATAAGGAAGAACACACACACACACACATGAGCAGACGTATACATTTGCACCGACTGACGCACTTATACATATGCCCAGTTGCACATTTGTTCATGTTCATGTTCATATTGATATTTTATTATATTGCTAAACGAAAGAGCATTAAATGAGCTTGAAAATATTATAAGCATGTGCATGTTAAGCAAGTTTTAAGTTAAGTCGGAGGGTAAAATAGACCACATTACATTAGTAGTTACTGGTAAGGTTAAATTGAACTTCGAAGACCTCAATTCTTTACTGACTTGTAATTTGAATATATTAACTTTAAGTTTGTGAATATGCAGAGATGCTTACGTATTTCTTACAATAAGCATTCATGCCTCACTTTGTCACCCTGTTAAGTAAGGCATTCAAATCAGTAAAGTAAGTAGGTATAAGTCACATTCATACTGCTCATGCCATCGAGTCCAGCTGGGATGCATACGTATATCACTCAGTGTTATGGTTATCAGCACAGTTGCTGCCTTGTTGCATTGTTGTTGCTGCTTCCGTTCTCCTTGCAAACGTTGCCACAGACACTTGAAACTGCTAACAACGCACGATGGCGTTAACATTGTGCAGTGTTGTTGTTGCTGTTGTTGTTCCCTTGACAGTTGTTGTTGTTGTTGTTGTTAGTTGCCATCTATAAATTCTTGCATTAATGGCAATGTGCTGGCTGTTAGGAAGGAGGCGTGGCTGCATTTGATGCTTCCTCTTTCATGTAAATGTCACCAAGGCAAACTTGCAATGATTGCACTACAAACCACCGGAGAGTGCCAGCCTTCTCCTTTCACCCCTTGTCACGACTACTGCTACATCTACAAAATCCATTCTATCAGCTCTGCTGCGCGTTTTGATTGCGGTTGCAATTGCAAAAAAATAAAATAAAATTGGTAAACATATTTTTCTTTTTACAAATTCTACATATTTACCCCAACGAGCAGTTACTTTTTTTCCGAACAGATCTGTTACTTTATTTGAATTTATTTTTGTACATTTTTATTCTATATATGTACGTATTTTTTTTAATGCGTTGCGCAAAATCCAATTTAAGCATCGTTGTGCGTTCGGGCGACGAGGATGAGTTTATTTTTAAGTAGTTTTGCAACGAAATTCCCTCAAGCATTTTGTGCGTACATGCTGATAAGTCTATATAAAGAGGCGGAGCGTAAGGGGCGAGGGCCGTTGCAGACAGGCAGCATTAAAATTCAATACACAGTCAAACATAAATTCGATAAGTTTGAATTCGAGTAACAGACCGAGAGAGCAACATGTTTTATTTGCTCGGGGGCGACGTGCGTATTGTGAGAAAAAAAAACCAAATGGTGTAAATTTTGTGTGTGTGTGCGAGAGTGTGTGTGTGTGTAGTAGGAAGCATAAATTCAATAGCGCAAACATGCGACTGCCGCTGTCAGGACCTGCCCCATATTTTGCCGCCCTTCACGTGGTCCATTCTACTTCTACACAAAATAAAACTTTATTGACACAAACATAAAACTCCCAAATGGACGTGTCTCTCTCTCTCTCTAACTTTCTCTCTTTCTTTCTTCCTTTTTTGTATTGTATTCGCATGCTTCTACATTTTATCGATGGACAAATTTATGCATGTGTAAATATTGTTGGCATTCTGTTAAAACATATTGACAAACATTTACCGAATCGAACTTTAAACAACATTTTTCTTTTGTGTGACAACAAAATCATTGAAAAAAGAAAAGTATACGACATCCTGACAATGGTCAATACTTTGCACAGTAACTAACTCACAAGTGGCAATCACTTCAAACGCAGACAGACAGACAAATTGTACATCCGCATAAAGTAGATGATGTTCCAGATATAAAGTAACATCTGCTTATTTTCGCACGTGAGTAGAATAACAAAATGGGGAAAAGAAAAGAATTCTAATATTACGTTTATTGTAAATTGAGATGCATATTAGATGCATAAATAAACACGAACTGCTGAGCTCTCAAATATAAGAGACTTGGTATATCAATGTTCCATAAGAAAGAAGTATAAAATATTGTTGGACAAAGTTGCAATAAAAATCTATTCAAGTTAAACAATTTTCTTTGACTTTAAAAGCCCTTTATAATGCTAATTGCTTGTGCCACATTTCGAGGCATAGTTTGCCACAAGTCAAACTCATAGTCTTAATGTCTTAAATTACACATTTGCCAAAGACTAAATGAAACTTATTCGTACTCTGTTTCATTTTAATAGTTAAGCTCTTCATATCTGCGATAATAAAAGAACATGCACAACTTTTAATGCGGCAACTTTTAATACTTAAGCCCTTTTTTCTCTCCTTATACCCAGCAAATATAAAAGGAACTATATGAAAGATACCTTCGACTTGGCCAAACTTTCAACAAGAAGACTTTGTCACAACTTAAACGAATTTTTAAAAGCATAATCCTTTGTGTTTTGATGTCTATTTAAAAAAAAAACTACAAATTTCAAGGATTAAACTCAAAACCTTTCTCTTAGAGTATCTTCCAGTCAAGCTTTTCTGAACAAATTACAAAATTTCTTTCTTTCTTTATTTTTCTGTAACTGCTGCTGCTGTTTCTGTTCGGCTCATTTAATGAAACAATTAAAATGGCTTATGCATTTAACTAGCAAAAACAGTTAAGCGACATTTATGTGTGTGTGTGTGTGACTGAGAGTGTATGTGTATTTGTGTGGTGAAACAGATTAAAATGCCAGGCAAAAAGCTTAGAAAAATTGAGAAACATTTGCATTTGCCGCCTAATAGAACTTTAATTGTTTATTTTGCCCAAAGGATTTAACCAGGAAACTTGTAACTTTTGGTTTATGTAGAAGAGTGATTGGATTATGAAGATTTCTATGGATAGCTTTTGCATATGAAACTTTTCAAAAAGTAACATGATATTTTAAAAAAATCAAAAATGTTCTTTGGTATTTATTGGGTTTCTAACAAACTTTGTATTATTCCAATACCCCAAATGCAACAAGGCGCACACACAAAAATCTAAGGCGGACAACTATTGACAAGCAAGTTAACTTAATAGGGCATAGTTTTATCTAACACATATGCACAAGTTTATTTGGCGAAACAAGAGGAGAGCCGAGCTGAAGCTGTTGCTGCAACGTGTGTTAGACTTATGGGCTAAAAGTTGCATGAGGCGAGCGCAACGTTATTGGCTCTATAAGGCGCTCAGGCACGAACTAGGCAGACAGGAAGTGTTTGCCAGGACCAAAAAGCTGGCAGACATGGCGAAAGCTGTGAAACGTGCGAAATTCTTAGGCAAATATCCACAGTTTTTGACATGTGCGACATTAGATTGAACACAACTATTATCTGCATAGTGTGCAAGTGTGTGTGTGGTGTATGTGTGTGTGTAGCAGAATAAACGCTTTATGTTCACCACATACAGGAACCTTTCTTTCTCAGCCAGTGCAATGTTAGTTGTCTTTCTCGCTCAGTGCGGATAACTTTCAACCCAACTCCATCTAAAACCCACAGAACCTCCTCCCGCCCCGACCTTCCCTGCTCATTTCTATAGGCCTTATGTGCCGTACACCAGCATTTACGATGCCCCTCGTATTTTGTGTGTCTGTGAAAATATTTTCAAAGTCTTAACCCCGATGGCTGAGCAATCATAAATCAAATGCCACTGCGCTACCTTTTGTTGCTTGAGTGCTCCAAGCAAACACACACACATACACTAACACAACACACATACATGTTTGCTGTTGTCGTCATCGTGTAGCTTAAATTTTATTTATGGCTCAAACTGTTCCTCTTGGTTGTATGTGTGTGTGTGTGTGTGTGTGTGTGTGTGTGTACATAACATGCGAAAATGTTAACACACGCGTGCAAGAAAAATCGACTGGGAATGTGGATAGTTATGGTATGCCAGACTATACGCTACCCTGTCTTTAAAATATATATAGAACTAATACTGAGCACAAACATTTGAAAGTTTTAATTTTGACCACAAGAACTTCTAACTTTTAAATAATTATTATTTTTGTTTTTGATTTTTGATGCTTAAATATTTGTTTGATTTATTTATTATATTTTTTATTGTTTTGTTGTAAAGCCACAATCTACATAATTTTTTACAGGGTATTTGGTTTGCAGCATGCCAGACGCAGACGGCACACATTGAAAATGAATAAAGTTTGTGTGTCTATCAACAAACAGCACATCGAACCCAGCTAGTCGGATTCTTGTTGTTTTTTATTTATGCTTTACGTACCATAAAAATGTAAGTAACATCGATATTGTAAAACAGCATGGAATAGAAAAGTTTGTTAAAGAATTCCATAATAAATATTTACAATTTTGAAAAATAATAGCCCCAGATTATATATTTTTGAACAATAAATGTTACCCTACTGCAGAGCATTTAAGCTCGGCGCCAGATTATGCTTTGTTTTTCTGTGTTTTGTTATTGGCAACAAAAAGAAAAACGTGGGTAATAAATAAAAGAAAAATACAAAATACGCAAAAAACAAGACAAAAAACAATTGAAGGAACTGTATAAATTTATTGCCAATCGGAGTTGTTGGGTTTTTGCAAGCACACGAGTCGGATGAGCGACATTGTCGACGACTGACAGCTGACTGCACAGCCGATTGAAGCTGACATTCAGCCATAGAATTTGCAGGTTGACTAAAAGTGGCCATAAGCCGTAAACGTTTAGCTATTGCTCATGGCAAATGGCTTTATGCAACTGTTTGCCTTCTGCCGACTATTCATAATATTGTGGCATTTGTGTGTACACTGAGCGAAAGCAGTTGCATATTTGCATATTAAAATGATTGCGTGTTCAATTGAAACACGAGCTTTCTCAAATGTCAAAACAATGAATTTGAGTCCTGAAAATGTAAAGGTCCTTCAATTTGATTTCGTTCTTTGTGTATAACTCTCTTTTCCCCAGTGTAAATGTGTGTGTGTGTGTGTGCCGTAGATGTGCATGTTTGCTGGTCAGTGATTTGTGCATGCAAACATATATTTTTGGGGCTTGTATTTCTGCCGTGCACATAAATGTGTCACGTTCCGCTGGCTAGCCATGCGGTTTTAACGCAATTAGCCACAACAAAATGGCCAACATGATCAAGCACAACATCATTATTATAATGAACATCTTTATTGTCGCCATCAACATCATCATTATCAAGAACACGTGCAACATGCGTTGGTTGGAAGCTGTTGATACCAGACACACACACACACACACACGCACACGCCTCATTTCCATCTCTGTTTTGGACGTTGCTGACCTGGCCTACAAACCAAGTAACATTGCGTATGTTCCCACCCTCCCTTCGCATACGTATTGCCCCTGTATTTCAGTTTGCCGCATTGTGGCACAATGAACTGACAAGTGTAATTATGTTGCTGTGTGCGAGAGAGCGAAAGGGAGAGCGAGAGTAGCGTGCTGCCTCACTCTACGCATAACCGTTGATTGCAAGTTTATATCCGCGCTCAGTTCATGTTGAGCACCCCAACAGCCACTTGCCCCAAGCCCACTCCAGCCCCATCAAATCCACTCCAACAGCTGCAGCATGCTGTAAAGAGTCTCATTCAACTGTTGACGCAATCATATCCTGTATTAAGTTTCTAGAGAGAATTATTTATTTATTACTTTATGTTATGTTATTAATTATTTCTAATAAACACAAAATTAAACTTGGGTATAAAACAAGATATATAAATAAGAAAAGGTCTAACCCATCTTAAGCTTCAACTACAGGGTATCTGACGCGTGTGGCAACTATATGTAAATGCATATTATAGTATAGTACACTATAGCGTAGTATACTTGTACTATAGTGAACGAGTCTCCAAACTAATTGGCTGCGTTTGTGGAGGCTGTTCTGAATGTATCTTTCTTGACTTGATTTTATTTCTTTCTTTTAGGAAAAGTTTTTTGACTGTGTTTATGCGGTGATTAGTAGCGGATTTTTGTGTGCCCACGATGGGCTGGATGGCTTAAATGTTTGGTAGTAGTTAACAAGCAGTTGATTCTTAGCACCGAACGAAAAAAAAAAAAAAACATCATACAAATTAGCAACGTCAAGTGTGAGTAAATGAAGTAGAAAGGGAAACGTCGAGGTAGGCAATGAAACTATGCTAATTAGAAAGGGGGACCAAGTGTGAAATTGCGATGAGAAACTGCAATTAGGCAAGGTAGAGGTCGAAAAATAAATAGATAAAAATGATGTGTTAAAGGACTTTAAGAAATATTAAAAACAACCTTAAATTGAACTGTTATAAAAATGATTAAGTTGCTTTTAAATCTGTTTATACCTTGATCACAAAAAAAACAAAAATACTTTAATAAAACTACCTAAAATAAAACGAGAAGTAGATTTTTGTAAATATAAACAAAATAAATTGACATTAATTAAGCATAGCTGTTTTGATGACACAAATATTCGAGTTGCCTCCAATGACTTAAGGACACTTTGTAACTCAATTCGAAAATGTAAAATGAAAATTCCAAAAATATCACTTCAATTGCCCACACACAGACACAGAAATTTAATTAAAATCCACTTGCAGACGGAAATAAAATGTGCATTGATATCACTTGAGAAAGATTAGAAACAATAGAAAATAAATGGAAAAGCTGAAAACAATTTTTCGGGTCAAATATTTGTATTTGCTGCCTGAGTAAACAATCAAATATTCTGCAGCAAATCTCTGACTTTTGGCATTACAACCTGTGGCCAAGACGAAAAATGCAATAAATAATGCAGCAAAAAAGGCAAAAAGTACAACCAAAAGAGATAAGTTAAAATAATTTACTGGTCAACATTTTATTTGCTTCTTTTTTGTTTTTTTGTTTTTGTGGTGCAATACATTTTCATCACAATTCATAATTCAGCAAACCGCAGAACTCAGCACAGACTCAGACTCACGCACACAAAATGAACAAACAGGACAGGCAAGGACTATTTTGCACACACAGATGGCACTGTAGGATAGAAGTGGCAATGTAGATTAGTTGAGTGGGGTAGGTAGACGAGGGGTACGGCAGACAAAGAGGCACTTTAAGTGAAACTAAACAGCGATGCAAGTGACGTTGTCGGATTGCGGCTTGCTGCTAAAGCTAAGCAGCCAAAGCAGACTGAGCCAAAAGCAGCAGCAGAACACAGTGCTGCGGGTTGTGCTTTTCTGTATATACCCTAATCAAGATCGTAAAAGAGCATATAGGTTTCAGCTGCACTTAAAGTAGAGTTAAAGAATTAAAAAGGAAAGATCAAAGTAGCATAATTTAAGCAGTTTTTTGTGAATGACTGACTGCAGAGCTTTAGTAATTTAATTAGTACAGCAGTTTTATTTGATCTCTAAAATGAATAATAAGAAGGGATTTTAGGGATAACTTGCAAAAACTTAAGTGAATGCGTCTCAAACTAGTTCTAAATCTGTTATCGTTTATCAAGGTCAGAATATCATGCCTGTAGTAACTATTGCCTTGTTTAGAATCGGCCAAGTGTCCTTTGTGTCCTTGCATCCTTTTCGACTGGCAGTTGGCTGCTGGTTTGTCTGGTTGATGGCCATGTTGTCGGCATGGGCTCTATACAAATTAAAATTAATGATGCACTCACAACAAGCAAACGGGAGACAAACATGTATAGTAAGGTGTAAGGAGTAATGGATTGGTATGGAATGGGGGAGGGGACTCCCATAAAAACTACTTTACATGCGGGTAAAACATGTAACGACGCTTAGCTAAGCTCTTGCACCTGGGCAGAAGGACAACGGGCAGGACATACAAAGTAGCATTAGGCCACATTGCCAGACAGCTACCTAATTTAATGCTAAAACGGCATCAACAGCACCTTTTGCAGTCCCACTCTTCCACCTCCCCTCTCGCTCTCCTTCTCTTTGTGGCCATAGTGTTGGGCTTTTTATTTTTGTGTTTGAAATAATGTTGCATACGTTAAGGCGCCGCTTGCTAAATGTTAAACACAAGCTGACAAACACACACACAAACACATATGCACAGGACGGGAGTCGCAAAAAGGACCTTCACACAAAGATACACAGCGCGCTGGCTGAGTATGTTTATGTGGGTCGACTGAAGAGGGTGGGAGGAACCACTTCAATTTATATTTTGACCAACATATGGCGAACCAAGCAAAATCGGGGAGAAGGCGTTGGTCGGAGGCCACTTTTTGTTGCCAGGCTGCTGGGTGTCTGCTTTGGTTGGTTAGCTGGCACCCATGAAGCTACAGCAACAACATTAACAACAACAATAGAAACTAGAAGCAAACACACGTTGGCTTAATAAAGCGTATGTTTCAGTTCCAAAGACTGGTCAGCTAAATGATACCCAGCAATCTAAACATAACTCGATTCAAAATTAATTAAGATTTATTCAAATTAATAAAGGAAAGATCTGTTTCAACATATTTTTTCTTAATTTCTTTGTCGACAACTTTTAAACATGCGACAGCTGAAAAACCCTATCATGTCATCAATATTCTACAGGGTATTTGAAAAACACGGGCAACATTGTTTCCGCTTTGGCTTTGTTTTGTTTTGTTTCAGCTTCCGTTTCAGAATCGCTTTGCCTTGCTTTTTTGTTTTTATTAGCGGATGGTTAAGTGTATGTAGTGTCTGTATGTGTGTGTGTGTGTGTCTTTGGCAAACGCTTTATTGTTATTTCACTTTTCATTCATGTTTTTGAAACAGGGATTTTCTTTTCATCAGCATTTCAATTAGGTTCGATGCGGCATGCGCCATTTACTCGGCCCGCTCTAATAGGGCAGCAAAGCAGGCGTTGCATCAAGAATATTGCATGAGGAAGGGTTTTAAGGGGTCCTGGCAGGCAGCCACAGAAACCGTTTACACGGTCCGCTGCCTTAGCTTCGCACTCACACACACACACACGGCTTCAAGTATTACTTGGGCTCTGCCAGCGGCAACAAAGTAAATTAATCCATTAAGAGAAACACGGCTTCACCCGCTAAACCTCTCCTTTTAGCCATTAATTCCTTCATCTAGTCGACCCGTCTAAAAGTTTTAGCTTTAAATTTTTTAAATACCCTTTAGCTGAAGCAAAAGAAAGAGTAAGGAAATGTGTAAGCAATTTTGATTCCATTAAATGTTTATCGCAAAAACTTTTTAAGCTTAATCAAATCCAATTCAATAGAATCTGAAATACATCGCCAAGGTACTTAAGACTTTATAGTATAGAGTTTTGCCTAGTCGTATATAAATTTATTCTCCCAACACTTTTTCCTAGTTTTTCTTTGTGACATTGACGTGACTTGGCATTGGCTTCGCTCTGCAAACAAAAGCAAAAACAACAGAAACGAGAGTTTTAACGGAGGGCTCTTTCCAACTTTAACGGCTTACACTTCAATTAAGTTTGCATCTGTGCCCGCTTGACCATTTCTGGTTCAGTTTTGGCTTCCTTGGCTGCCTTGGCCATTTGCCCAGGTCAACAGGCAAAAGCAGGCAGCTCTGCCGATGCAATTTGGCAGCAATTATTGCAGTTGAAAGTCAAGTCAAGGAGTCATGTGGGACTGAATGAGATGGCTATAATGGTAGTTGTACTCTCTATCCATTTTATATATATATATATATATATATATACAAATTGAGGTTAATGACAACAAGAAGGACTTGGCTGCCAAGTTGGCCAATGGGGTTCATGTTCATTAATGCCGACCGTCTGCCATTAATAAAGTATCTATATCCATATAGCCATTATATTATGATCTTGTATACAAGTGCAAGACTTATTGCTACATACATATATATGTGGGGCAAGTTCATGTGGAGCACTTAATAACCATGTCGCTTGGCGGCGTACAATTTTTAATGCTAATTTCGCCATTTCCCCACTGAAAAATGGCATCGCCTTGCATTTTAATTATTCCGCCTTGGGCTAGAGAGTGGAACAGTGGAACAAATGCATTCATTTAAGCTTTTTTAAAGATCCATAGTAAATAAAATAAAAGGCTGTTGAGTATTCAGTATTACAATTGGACTCTATCAGGTTTTGGTGAAGCCCTTAAAATAATAAAACTAATTAAAATTGTTAGATCATAAATCCCAGTTAGTAAAATGACGACAAACAAGCTAAAATCCAGAAAGGATTTCTTTTAAAAGCTTCAAACATTATTCAAATCAATACACAGAAAATTCTTCCAATGAAAGCCGCTTGCTTTGCATTTCACTTTGTTTGCAAGTGTATTGCAAACGTTTGAAATATGCATAAATAATACAAAATATACATGTATATATCTATATGAACCAAGAGCTGAGCTGACAATGCTGTGAGCCTGTTGACAGCTCAACTTCTTTCTATATTTTTGAGTATTTTTATTTTTATATTTATTTCGTTGATTTTGATGTTTGGCATCCTCATCATCTTTGCTGTCAAGTACAAAGAAGTTTGCTCGTTGTCTGAGTGCGGCTTAAAGGCACGCGTGTGTATGTCCGTGTGTGTGTTTGTGTGCTATTATGCAAATTATTTGCACGAGTTTTCAATTTTGGTAAAACGCTTTGGGGCAACATTAGGCCATACAAAATGCAAAAGATGGGCATATCAAGAAATATGATTAAAATGACATTTGATGGCAGCGGCAATAACTTGAAATGGGCTCCGAGCTTGACTTAAGCCAAAGCAAATTAAGTAACAAACAAAGAGACAGAGACAGTAAGAATGATAGAATGAGATAGAGCATAGAATGTAGTTTAAAAGCAAATATGCTTAGCCTTTGGCCATTTTATGGCTTGTTAACTGACTTGGCCAAGTAAAATAGTCCAAAAAACACCCACAACACTTTCACATGTGTTGTCTCAGCAACAACGATAACAAAAACGAACAACTGAAATTATATAGCCGGGCTTGTTTTGGCCAACAGTTTTAAGTAAACACAACAGCATAAATTCCACAGGCAACAACTTATTCACTTTTGTTTTGATAGTCTACAAGGCAAAAATAAACTGGCTAACGGATGTCCTTGCTCTTCTTATTCTTCTCTCTCTTTCTGTACGTATGTGCGAGTGTGCCCCTTTGGTCTTCTGGCTCTCAATCCAAATGAGCACTGACAGCAAGCTAAAGAAATTTCTTTCCATTTTCTGCTGCTGCTGCTGCGGGTTTTGCTGCAAGTTTAGATAAATTTGGCCAACACCACAAAAATAACAAAATTGTGCGGTTAGCATTCAGGATTTGGCTCTTTCCGGACAGCTATTCCCTTAACAGCGTTGGCCATTTGTAAATAATTATAAGCCAAAAACGGCCACACCACAAGTTTATAAGGTTAGTTTTAGGATTTTTTTGTTGCTTTCATTTACTTTTTGTTATTTAAATATCTTTTAAGCACTTTTCACACAAGCATTGTAAGAGTTGCCAAATATTGCAATTATTTAATTGTTTTTTTAAATGCCTTCAGCTAAATTCACACCTGTCTGTAAAGATGTAAAATAATATTTGGTTTATTTTTAGTAAATTCGCTACAAAATGTGTTAAAACCAATTTATGAAAAGGAAATAGATTTGTTGAGCTGTTTTCATAAAAGTTTACTTTTTTTATTTAAGACCCAAAAGACTTCAAAATGGAAATCGAATAAATTAAAAGGTCAAATACTGGAATAATACTCAAAAATCTTTGCCTTAGCTTAAATGAATGTCTTAATGAATTAGTTTCGATCCATTTCAATGCGTTAATCCTAAGTTGCACTTAAATTCAATAAGCTTTGTTAAGAAACTGTAACTGTTACTTTGAAGATTAACAATACAAAATGAAAATGCCTTTGAATCGTTTAAGTTTGCCACTAAGCTTTAAGAGGCTTTGCCAGCATGCCTCTTTTGCCAATTGAGCATGCAACAACAGCAGCAGCAGCAACAGCAACAACCGTAGCAGCGCAGCAACAACAATGATGCGTGTCGTAAACGAGCAAATTACGTAATAGCGATAACCATAACCATATAAACGATGCTCACGTGTCACGTTACGTAATAGCATCAGTACAGTTGGGGATTTAATGTGCTGCATACTACAAAAGCCACCACTTCACCCATCTTCCACGTCGCTTTCAACTTGAATGTGGCACAACAATTAATATGCCTGGCATATGGCAAGCTCATTTTAATGGGCTGGCATCACTTGCAAGAAGAAGCTAAAGAACAAGAAACAACAACAGCAGGTGCCAAACAATAGACGAGATAGGCGCCAGTTGCTCCCACTCCCTTCTCATTTGCCATAAAGTACTTAACGTTGAGTACTGTCAGTTAACGAAGCATTTTCTGATAGGAAAAATCTTCATTAAATTCTGTCAATCTTGAAAGTCCATTAAAACCATTTAATAAGTTGATATATTTTTATTTGGGCAAAGCCAAAATTTTATTCTATTGATTTTTAGTTTCTCTATAAATATGTATGATGTATTCAAAAAGTTGTTTGGTTGGTTAAACAATTTTAAAATTCCAAGTGAACAAAATTTGTATTCATTAAAATGCATTTCCCTTCATTTCTTTTATTGCCACATACATTTTTCATGAATTTAATGTATCAACACGATTTTAGATTAATTTCAAAGCAGGCCTTTTGGCTCATAATCTTAGATAGCGAAAGCGAAAATTTGCATATGTGTTGGAGATTCTGTTTCAGTTCCTGCTCGAGCTTCTTTAATGTTGCTGCCTTTTTGTGTGTTTCTTCTGGTTTGTAGCTAACTGCGAGCTTTGCCACTCACATTGCACATACGCCACATATGCCTACCGATACATTTCCTGGTATCAGTATCAAATTTCGAAGTTTCCCCCGACGGCCTTCAAAAAGCTTTGCTGCCAGGAGACAGCATCCTCATCCTCATCCCCCATTCCTAATGCTGATTGCACAAAGCCCCTGGCAATTTCCACAAGAAATAAATTAACGTTAAAAAAAAAATACATCGCAAAAAACAAACAAAATCACGTTCTCAAACTCAAATCGCAGGCTCCAACTCCTGATTATGCGCCGATAAGTTTTGTGTGGTTTTGCGTGCCACACGATAAATAAATATGCAACAACAACAGCATCGTTGTTATGTGCTGTGTGTTGCGGCGCTTGTTTTACATTTTATTTTGAAATTGTATATCCTCTTGTTTTTTGTTTTGTTTATTTCATTTGAAATTGCCGGATATTTATCTGAGCTTTAAATAACAAATCATTATCGATGCGCATTATAAATTTTATTTTGAGGCGACACAGAGCCGCATGCCCATTAAGCAGGGATCCAAGCGGACTTAGCCGGGACGAGGCAATTTCCTAATGACAAGGACACTTGTAAAATCACATTGAATAATATCGCATTTTGTTCCTGTCTACATGTTTCTGTGTGTGTGTGTGTGTGATTGAGTGTATGTGTGTCTTTGGAGCAGATTAATTTCCGGCATTTAGACTTAATTCCCAAGTTGGCAAAATGTTCTAACCAGCGGATGGGACAAAACGCCAGAAACTAACCTAATGTGCCAGTCAGAGAGACAGAGAGAGAGAGAGGAAGAGGGAGTGAAAAGTGAAACGGAAAGAGTTGTCTATGTTCCTAGCAATCGATGCAATCGGCTAAGGACCAATTTACCAACATGTCAACGGCCAGGCACAAGGACAACGAATTGAAGCTGGAGTAGGCAAAAGGCTCAGCTCAGAGAGAGGTTTAGATTTGCACACATTACCACTCAATCTTCATATATGTGATATGCAGGATTTATCCACTCTATATATATACATATATGTGTGTGTGTCATCCTGGTAGTGTCTGTGGTTAGGACTGCGATATGGCCAAGCCTTCTTGGCTTCAACATGCACATAATGTCCACATGGCCGCAAAGGTTTATTGACAATTGTGTTGAGACATAATTCCTTTTGATCGATTGCGGGCTACACAACTCCAAGCTGCATACACCCAACTACACTGACAAAAATAATTTATTCAGAATTAAGAAAATACTTTAATGCATACCAAAAACAATTTTTAAAACAAAATAACCATGAAATACATCACTAAATAAATAAGGCAAAATCAACAGTTTATTAATATTAACTCTAGTGTAGTTTATGCGCTAGTGTAGCGTCAATTTTTCTGTCAGTGTATGTTTGTGTGTGCGTGTTTAAGCTGAGTTTGCGGTCAATTCTAAGTGATGATTTTTTTGGCTTTGGCTCTGGCTTCAGGCGCCTTTGTCTGCAGCCGCTGCACTTTGCTGTGCTTGATGCTCTTTTTCGTTTTCTAGGCGGCATATTTACTGCAATTGAGTTGTGCTTCTCCCCCTTTGGGGAAAACCACAAAAAGTCGGGTTGTGGGGGCGTGTGGTATGCAGACTAGTACTAGTATGTACTGAATTATTTGTGCAATTTATGGGACTTTGATTTCATTGGCAAGATGTGTACGTGAAAGAATGGCAGCCATACATAGAATGCAATTTATGGCAACTTGATAATTTGTGATGCCCAAAGGAAGAGGGAGAACGTGGCTTGTGGTTGAAAATATTAGTAACATAAGAGGAATGCAAATGTGGTTGATTTGTAAAGAAGAAAATAAGATTGTATCTATAGAAGTTTAATAAATCTACTATTTGTATATAAGATTAAAATATATATAAAAAAAAAAATAGAAAATAAATAAATATTTGGTTCTTCGGACAATAAGAAAGCAAAATTTAAAGCGCAGCTTTTGATACAAAAATAACCCCATTGGTCTTAAATGGCAATCCATTTGCAAATACCCGAAAAGTATGCTATTAAAAAATTTCGTTGATAAACAATCTTTGTAATCTTTACAAGTTGCTAGGATATGACTTATAAGGCTTATTGATGGCCCTGAAAGTAACTGCAGCTGTTGTCTACCAAAACTCAACGTCAACGTCAACGACAAACCCAAACCCCAATCTCAAACTCATTTTTCAATTTGAATCAAAGTCGGAACCCATTTCAATTGCCAAACAGCATTGTGTGCCATTCATCGCAAATGCGCACTTAACGCACTATGAAGCCATTGAGGTATTGAATGCTGCACCAAGAGAAAGAGCGAAAGAGAAAAAATATAAGTAAAAAACGAATGCGCATAAATCCTTAGAGTGCACACTTAACTCCTTTTTACTCTGCGACAAAGTACATTTACTAATGACCAAGTCAAACAATGGCGTCGCCCAGCAAAGTGAAAACTAAAGCTTGGGGAAGGGTTGTGTTTTACCCAAAGGGCCAAAAGGGCCGCCAAGTAGCAATTTACGCGCTCAAGGCGGCAGCTAACTGCAAGATGCAAGTGACAAAGCACACAAAACGAGGCAGCAGCAACAGCAGCTGAAGGCAACAACGAGTCAACTTCGAGTGTTGGCTGTGGCAGCAGTAGACGAAGAAGCAGCGGCAGCAGCAGCAGCATCATGTTAATTGCAGCTGCGACAGCAGCGACAACAACAGCAGCAACAGCAAACAGTGGGGAAAGTGTTTAAATAGCGTAAATGCCAACACACACTCTTGCATTTACACGAACACGAACACAAGCACACACACATTCACACACATAGAAATAAGTCAGCAGTTTTGTATTGTTGTTAAATGGAAAATAGTAAGTAAGCAGGGAATATGTAAGTTATTTCTATGGAAAGTAGGGAGCATTATTTTCAGTGACTTGGAAATAGTAAAAGAATTTTAAATATTTAAAAAAATAAATATTTATTTAAAAGCGTTTATTTTTGTTTTTTATTTAAACATAATTGCGAAAAGTTGTGTGTCCACAAATGAAAAATGTGTTGCATGCAGCGCGTTGCTTGAATAAAATTCAAAAAAAAAAAAATGTTCACAAGCCGCACGCTTATAAATGTTGATAAAGTAATTAGTTTCATATGCGCCTGGCTCATATAAACACACACACGCACATAAAATATGTGTGTTGTTAGCGTGTGTGTTGCACACACATCAGTGTGTGCCGCACATGGAAAACTGTAATTGAAAATATGTATGCACCAACTTTTGGGTGAGAGGCATTGTAAAGTTTTTCCATTTATTAAATTTACAGCAAGAGTATCTACATATGTGTGAGTGTGTGTGTGTGTGCGTGTGTGCCGCATAGTATTTAATTATTTTTATATGCGGCACGAAACAAAAACTGTATAATAACCCAACAAAGTTGCGCCTTTGAGCCAACGATGATTTTGCTGTCAGTTTTGAGTTTTTTTTTTTTGTTGAGTTTGCAGCATTTTTCATTTGTTTAGTATACAGTTTTGATTTTGTGTTGATTTACACTTGGTTTTTGTTTTTGCGGCTGTTAATTAATTTGTGTTCAAAGTCATGTCGCTGATCAACTATAACACATATGAGGAGTATTTGGACCATTTTATCACTGCCAACGATGTGCTCTATATGCGTAACTGGAAGGTCAGCAGGCGACTGATACAAATGGCCTGTGGCAAGAGTTGCATGGGTCGCCTGCTGAGTCGTGCCGAGTTCGCCGAGCAACGCAAGAAAGTTGAGAGTATGCTAAATCCACGTAGCGTCAGTGAATCCACACTCTTCGGACAAAACTATACGGGAAACGATGAAGTCCTTAAACAATTTGCAGCACGGGAGTTCCAGTTGCTTAACAAACAAATGTCGGTAAGAAGTACCAAAAAAATTAATAGCAATGAATTAAACAAAGCTAGATTATTATTTAGATCAAATCGTTTAGAAAAATTATAAAAATTATTCGAAATTAGATTGATAAAATTTCTTTAATAGTTAAATTTTTTCTAATTCCAGACCATTATTTTTTTACTGATGCGTTCGTCGAAAGGCTTGGAAATCTCTGGTTTTATTGATCTAGAACAAAGTTTAAGGGAATCGCGTTACAAAAACTCCGAGCACTATGTGAACTGGCCAGCAATATTCGAAGGCAAGGCAAAACTAATGCCACATCCGCATCACCTGAGCTTTTTCGATTGGAACAAGAATAAAGTCTTGTGCAATAATAGCGAAAATTTTCAAGTCATATCGGGCACTGCACACAGTTTACTAATGAAACATCGTGGCGATCACAAAATAATCTGTGTGAATGCTGGCTGTAGTTGCGTCTTTGTTAAGAATGCCAAGCGTAGCATCTACAGCTCAAATATTTATGGTCAATGTATATTCTTTGACCATCATAATAGGCGCTTCAATTAGCTAACGCCACACCTAAACAAGGGGCATTAAGTTGTCCGGCCTGTTATAATGTAATTATAAGCTTGTCGAGTAATAATAGTAGAACATGTGATTGACAAGCTTAATACATTTAGTATAGACCATTCGAGCTGATAGTTTAATTCCATAGATTGCGCTTGTTCATTGCTCTGCCTTTGCACTATAGAAAAAAAAAATACTATTTTTTTCTGGCTTGATAGCTTTTTAAATATTCTTAAATCAACTTTTATTAAAAATACACGCCGAAAAAATGTTGCTGTAATAAAAATGCACTTACGTTCAAAATACACAGAATGGGCAGAACGTTCATTATAATCTTTTTTTATTTTAAACTTGAAGAAATTAAACTTTTTCATATTATTTAAAAAGCTTTCAGCTCTTTTCTTCATACATTTTTGTTACAAATTAGTACAAAATTATATAAAAACTGCTTATAAAAAACAGTTTTTTAATTTAAAGTTAATTTTCCACTACAGATTTTGCCAAAGTGCATTTTGCCAAAGCGAATTTGTCGTTGACAGTTTACGTAAATTGCTTTTCATATCTTATCAGTTTGGCTGCGGCGGCCACAGTTATGCCTGCTGACGTTTTGATGGACATTTTGAGGCCTCTCTCAGCAAAGCCAGCAGCCAACTGCTCACAGCTCTCCCGCCCCTCCCCCCGCCCCTTCTGCACATCAACAACAACAAATTTCTGGCTCCGGCTGACCATCAACGTTGAGTACGGAAATTACCCAAGCTTTATAATATTTTATGTGTGTGTTTATGTGTTTACTTCTCTCACTCACTCTCTCTCTTTTGATACCGTAAATCTATTAAAATCAGTCAGTTCCTGTTTGTGCTTTGGACAGGATTTGCCTATTTGCCAGTTAGAAATGCAGCTGCTTTGTCACTTTCAATTATCCATGCAGTTTGCCAAGTGTCAAGCAGTTCATTTTCGAATCCTTTAACCTAACTGACAAGCGTTTCATGTGCGCTTTTGGCCCAGTTAAACAAACTGCAACACGAATTAATTGAGTTTTTCTGCATAATTTCCTGAGAGTTGAACAGTCAATTAGAAAATGTTTATAAACATTTGATTTACTCAAGTATAAATATTAAGGTTTAAATCGTCAAACAGAATCAATGATTTTATTATTTACAAGCTTTCAAATATTCATGTCAATCATATGCTCTTCAATATGATTTATTTAAGGGCTTCAGAAAGTTCATAACAATAACAATCATATTCAAACGTAATTGTTTTATTTAAAAAAAAAAACAGCAACATTTTGATTAGGTCAAACGAAAATAGTAAATAACGAATGCACATAAATGATAATTTAAATTCCATTTGCTATGGCATATAGCAAATTTAATTTGAATACACAATTACGACTAGCTGCTAATTTATGCGAAGCAAACTAAGTTTTGAGAGATGTCTGCCAGTAAATAGTGCTACTTGGACCAACTTCAAAGTGCAACTGTTAACCTTGTCAGTTCTTGTCCTTGTGCATAGCCTTTAGACAGCAATTAAAATAAATATTAAGTGCTGCAACGGTTGGAACAGCAAACGGCAGGTGCAACATGAAATACGAGTGTCCTGCACAAAAATGCAAATAAATATTTGCTAGAGAAAGACCGAGAAAGTCGGAGTCGGAAGTCCATCCAATTTACTTTAGCACTAGCATTCCATATACTATACTATATATGTATGCATGTTGATATATCTGACTGTGCATTAAGATATGGTAAATTTGTTGCTTTAGCCTATGGCTTGTCCTTTTTGGCAGACACAAATAAATTTCATGAAATCAACTTGCAATTTACTGCCAGAATTTGTTTTCCACTCGTAAACAACCTCGGCCTCACTCTGCCTTTTGATTTAAGCAGCCTTGTGCCGAATACTGCTGAACTGAATTGTATTTTTCGTCATGTATGACAAATTCCTTTTGTCATTCGTGACAAAAACTTCTTTTGCACAAAATGATTAAAATAAAACAAGAAAGTCCCTTGGTTTGCATTTCATATAGTTATAAGTTTAATTTAACGATGGATATGATATTGATTGCTTTGTTATTGCTGTCAGTTTAATTGGCAACATGTGCAAGCAATAAGGTCAATGAATAATTCAATTATGTGCAAACAAATTTGGCAAATGAAATTCATCAGCAAAAATCTTTGCTTATATTGTGTTGTTCCAGAAATATATTTCGATCAATGTTTCATCAATATTTGCTTATGAAAATGTATTATTTTTAAGGTTTTTAAATAGCTTTAAATGGGTTTTTATTAATAAAGTTTAAATTTCGATTTATGCCCTTAAAAGTATGCAACAGGTTTTGTATTTGGGAACACATGTTGGGAACGTTTTACTGTCATTGTGATTGGATTCATGGGTAAGGCGACAGAGTGCTTATAATTTATGTGTGCAGAATATATTCGCACACAGCAGCACCATATGCCAGCAGCCTGGCACAAAAATCATAATAATACTTCTCAAGGCTGTCCCAAAATATGTCTAATAAATAATTGAAGCACTCAGAAGCGGACAACAATCTGCCCAGAGAGAGAGAGAGAGAGGGAGAGAAGGAAGGAATGAGAGATTGCGGAATGAGGAAGATTGAAGTGATACTTAAGAGCTGGCCATGGAAACCCCTTTCAAGCCAAATAAACACATAAAACAGGCAGCAACAATAAAGCGCACACAACGTCAAGGTAGCACATAAAATCCAAAGCCAAATAAGGGCCATATTATTATATGCTGCTGCATGCCACAAATGCTTAGCAGTCAAGCAGTGAAAGCACAGTCCAAGAGCAATCATAAAATGTGACCAATCATGAAAGTAATGAGTGCAATTAAATACCCTGTAAAGGTAACAAAACAAAATCAAATAAAATGAGAAACAAAAATAATTACATTAGAAATTTACACAAAAATAAAAATATATAATAAAATCAAATATTAAAAATAATACAAACCAATAAAGTTTCATCTTAAGCTTGTAGTTTATTCATTTCGGTTTAGTTTATATCCCCCATTCACTAACCTGGTCACATTGCTATTAGCGGCAGCTGTGTTTCGCATGGCTTGGGTTGATTGAATCGACCAAGCTTCCTGCCTGCCGCAATGCCTGCTTGACTACTGCCGCTGCTGCTGCTGCTGCGTAACTTGTCGCAAATGGTCCGTACGAGACTCGTATATAAAGCGTAAATTAGCAATGGCCAAAAGGTGCCGTTGAACCGAGGGTCAAACATGGAGTAAAGCATTCACTTTGGGACTTGCTTGAGTTGGCTAAAGTTTCGTTGTGTGTGTGTGTGTGTGTGTGTGTGTCAGTGTTTGTGACAAATTGAGCCAACTTTTACTCGGGTTTTATTCACATGGCCCACAAAATGGGCGGAGGCAATTGTTGCGATGCACTCGTGCCTGCAAACAAAACATCAACTTGCCACAAAAGCCAAAATCAATTTAACAATTCCTCAAATTTAAACAAAAATATTTAAGCCACATTGCAATTGCATAATACATTTTTGCTTGAATTTATTTAGAAACACATTAAGTATACGCATTTAAGCGTTATTCATTTTCTGATTGTGAGTTTGCTATAGATTTAACCACAAATTCATTTTGTCAAAACACTTGAATAAAAATATGACAAAAAATATTAAATAAATTATTCAAATTTATAAAACTGATGGAAGAGTAATAAAATTAATAGTTTATTCGAAATAACCATTTAGGCTTGGGATTAACAAAATAAAATATTTATTTTTGGACCTTCAAAAATAACATTTTTGGACATTGAAAAATAAAATGTTTTTTTTTTGACTTGTTAATTTTAGTGTACATTTTGTCAGACTTCAACGGTTTTTGGTTTATTTGTTAAAACTGTTTTTTATTAGTAAAAAGTAATTTTTTTTTATAATTTTCTGCAATGTGTTTTGGTTCGTTATTTGTCGAAGTGCACTAAAAACGTATCATGCAAAATGGCCAACACACACTTGAACATTGTATAAGCCAAATTTATGAGCCAGACAAAAGCTTCTAAACCACAAATCAAAATGCAATACAAAGCGCCAAAGCAGCCAGCAGCAACGATAACAACAATAACAATTATGTATCAAGTAAAAGCAATTGTAAATTTTCTAACTGAAGTCATTCTGTCTATATATCATCTGTCTGTCTGTCTGTCTGTATGCCTGTCTTGCGCTTCAGACTTGCTGAGTGTGTGTGTGTGTGTTTTGGCGGATGCCATAAATAAAATTCAGCAAAAAGATAGACAGTCACACACACATTCACACATACACACACATGGTTAAAAGTCTTGAGCTGCCATGCAGCCGGAAATTGTTTCGCAACGTGGGAAATGTTTGATTTATGTCTGTTTTGTCAGTGGTCCCAGCACGTCGCTGCAACCCTCTTTGCCCCCCGCTTAGACAGTCAGTCAGAAGTTGTAAAATGTGTAATTGATGATGTGGCAAGAACACATAAAAAGCTGGGCACGATACACAAACACAAACACATGCATTCCTTTATCCCTAAATACATACACACAGAGAAAGAAAGAAACGCTTGACTTTGATTTTAAAACGTTTAAAAAAACAATTAAATATTTATAAGAATATTTTGTTCATATTTGTTAATAATTTTTTATACTCTAATGGTCTTTACATATTTGTAACTATAACTTTTCTTGCAGTGCACAAGTACGGCTAATGTATGTTTGCTTATGCGTTGACTTTTGCAAATTTTGTTGACATTTTCGACAAAACGACTACAAAATGGCCAACACAACACAACGAAAGCAATGGCCAACGACAACTTGGGCCAAAGATAAGTGCAGTTAAAGTGCAGGACGAGACGCGTGACAACATGCAATACAAGTGACAAGAGCGCAACGGAAGTCAAGTGGAAGCCAAACGCAAAGCGGAAACTCTATGCAGCACCAATAATAACAACAAAGTGGCTAGCGGGGATTAGCTGGAAAGAGAGAGAGAGAGAGAGAGAGAGAGAGTAACGGGGTTAACGCAAATATAATGTTGACCATTTGGCAAGCAAGCGACAAGAAAAGTCATTTTGCTTTGGGTGCAAGTCAGATAGCAGCAAACATCTCAGGCTACCTGCCTGCCTTGTTATCCTTGCAAATATTTTTGTCAGCACACAATGGCATTTTTACCAGTAACTGAGAAAGAGAAAGAGACAGAGAGAATAGATCGCAAAGCTTGTGCTTGTTTGCCAAGTTGACAACGTCTCCCATTGATGCTTAACAAATTGATTTTCTTTCTTCTCTTAAGCTGCATTTATTCACTTGAAGTGCTTGAGGGGTGGCTTGATAAGTTGAGTGTTATATGGCCAGAGCTAAGAAAAAACAAATATTTTTATATATTAAAATTAACACAAGATAGCAAAATAAGCATTCCTTAGACTGATGAAAAATAAAACATTGAAAGAAAGATACTTTATGTATTTCATAATAAATAATTATAATAAGTGCTTCCTAATAAAAAATGCTTGGCAGCTTTTCAAGCGTCCCTCGCAACATTTGATGTTGCACGACATTTGCTCATTGAGCTTATGTTGCTGGTTGTTTGTTGTTGTTGTTTGTGCACACGATATCTCTAAATGATATATGTTGGTGTGAGTGTACCTAATGCAGTGGAAAGTAAATTTAGTGCCACACAAGGCAACAATCGTTTACTTAACCCTGCTTGGCAGGCAGCTTTTGCACAATTTTCGCTGTTGCTTGCTTTTTTGTTGTGGTGCATAAATAAATTTTCATTAATTTATGCGGCAGCAACGCGACGCTGCTTGCAACACAGCTTTCCCAAGCATAAGTTTTGCCATCAAGAAAACCAAACAAAACCAACAAGAAGCAAGGGCAGCACGCAGCCAGCAGCCAGCAGCCAGCAGCCAAGAAGTGCAGCCAAACGAGGCAGCCAAAAAAAAAAAAACATTATGGTTGCACATTTTGCGGCAAAGTCCTTGAATGATGATGAATCCCGCCTGATATACTTACTTCACAACAGCAACAAGAAGTTTTGAATAGTTAATGAAGCGTGCATTAAACAACAAAAAGTGTGACATATATACTAAGTAAACAGTGAAGAAAGAGAGAGGGAGAGAGAAAGAATGTTAATGCAACATTTAAGGCATATTAAATCGTTGTCAGGAAATTTATTTGTTAGCTCGTTAAAAATTAAATTCATTTCGAAATTAAACTTAAATACAAAAAATATGCAACTTTCAATGCAAAAAATATTTGATATTTGTTGAAAGTTTCGTGTTTTGGTTTTTTTTATTTTCTCTCCGCCCTTTGGTATATCAGATTTTATTCTGTTGCTGTGCAAATTATTTGTGGCGAATGCATTTTTATATGGAGCTTATTTCTACGGCTCGTATAGAGAATAATGTACGCAAATAGACGCCCCAACGTAGAACACAGAGAACAAAGCTCACTCGACCAAGCCCCCACCCCTCCCGCAGCAAAGTAAACAAAATGCTGTGTTTTATACGTTGAAAAGAGTCTGAACAGCTGACATGGATAGCCAAACAAGTGTTGTATTCGTTTGTGTGTGTGTGTGTGTGTGTGTGTGTGAACTTTATTTGCGTTTGCTCAAAGGTTTAGCGGCAACGGCATTTTTGATGCCACAACAAAAACTAAATCCAAACATGAACAAACCAAACAACAAAATGATAAATGAGTATAAAAAATGGAGGTAAGTGTGCTTGACTAGAAAATACCCTCTTTATTTTTAATCAATGAAGAAAAGGCAAACTTAACACAGTGAAAATATCTCTGAAATATTTGCAAATTAATGCAAACATAGGCTACCCCATTTTCATATGCTTATAGGGTATATATTTTTTCGTAAACCCTCAGCGAGGTCAAATCTTAAAGCGCTTAGCGTCATTGCTTGTTTGTTTATTTGTTTTATTATATGTTTGTTTTTTGTGTTTATTTTCCTTCCTGTTTTTTGTTTGCATGCCGCCAAACCTGCTGTCATTTAATGCCTCTATCGAAACTCATAAAGAGTGTGCCATGCTTTAAGGTCGTACGTTGCAACAACGAGACTCATTGTAGGCATCGAGTAATGCCACAAGTGCAGCTGTGTTCAACAAGCTTTGCGGAGTGAAAGCCCTCAAAAGCAGGCGCTGATTTTTAAAATTGCATTTATTTACTTAAAGCGCGTAAACAATTTATCATTGGGAATGCGGTTGTTGTTTGTTGTTGTTGTCATGCATTTAAGCGCATAAACAAACGCGCGTGAAATATTCAATTAAATGCTGTTAAATGAAACAATTACGAAACAACGAACGAACGTACGACGAAATTCAGTTTATCGCCCCGCGACGCTTCTGTTTCTGAATCCGAAGTGCAAATGAAGCAATGTCAACAATGGTTTTTATGTTTGTGTGGGTTTCTCTGCATGCACACATGCCACAACATTTATACACACATATGCGAATGAGTGAGATGTCTGTCTGTCTGTCTGCCTGCCAGTCGTAGGTGTGGCACACACTTAATTGTGCCACAAACTGAGTTATGCCTGCAATCCATGAGTCATTTATACTATATACAAAAAAAAAAAATAATATGGTTTTTTCCTTTGATTGTTGATTGTCTGTTGTTTTCTCCAACCGGATATTCATTCAATCGGATTTTTTGCGTAATATAATACAGGCAAAAGCAAGAAACAAACAAATGAGCTCCATTTATTCTGACGCATCCTGATCAATTCATTAGCAGAAGAAAAACAGATAACATGAAGAATAAATTATTTTTAACACCTTGTTGCAAGAGAAGATATCAATAAAAAATCTCTTAAAATCCACAACGCAAAACTATACACTTACTTTTACTTTCTATCTTTAATGGAATATTCTAAGAACTCAAAAGTATTTTGAGTTGAAAACAAAATACAAAAACCAAAAAAACACCAAAAATAAAAAGTTTCGCTTCAAACTTAAACCTTAAGCCCGACATACTACATATTTAGATATTTATAAATATTTAATTCACAGCGGCTTTTCATCACCTATTTTCTATGGGCTCTTAAGTTTTCAAATGTTCACACAAATTTGTGTCTAAAAAAACAAATGCAACCAAAAACAAAGTCACCTTCGTTCGTGGAAATTTACCAAAAAATACCGTTAACTTGAACGCCCTTTGCTGGATAATATGAGGCTTTGGTTTGCCAAAAAACATACAACCAAAGACTGAACGGTCTGTTAGTGTGAGTAAGTAATTACACTGAAAGAAAAATGTACATTTTAGTGAACAAATAGATTGGTATCTCATAGAATTTGGATTCATAGCAGTCAGTCTCTTAAATAGTAATATAATATTTCTTTTCTTAACATAATAAGCCAGTTCTCACCATTATTTTGCGCTGAGTGTAGGTATATGTATGTATATGTCTGTCGTATATATTACGACATATGTATGTACACCGGCTGTGGTGACATTTTACGGCTTTTCTCTTTGTTAATTTCATTTGAAGCATTTAAAATGTACGACGTGGCTGACGCTGACAACTAAATAAACACACACACACACATACATGCATGCAAAAAGTTTTGTCTAAATGTGTGCGTGTGTCGGCAAAGTCTTTGGCAACTTTTATAATGACTTCGCTTCAGAGCCCGTAGCTCAAAGAAACAACGAAGAGAAAAAAAGTGGAGAATGAGATGGAGCAACTTTTGGCGTGCAAAAATATTTAACCACAAACGACGAGACGTCAAAATTAATTAGAAATAAGATTAGTTTTTAATATCAAAGTGTGTACGTGTGTGTGTGTGTGTGTGTGTGTAGGTGTGTTGTAAAATTCTGTAAAATTCGCTTTGACAAAAGCAAAGATATGGCTTAAAATTAAAGATGCTCATCGCGTACTTTGAAACTTGGTTGATGCTTCGTTGAGTTTTCCAGATAAATGATTTAATTTACACAAGTTTTCGCCAAACCTCGTAAAATAACACATAAGACAAACAGGAACAAGTTCAAATCTTGTTTGTACAGTTTTATTTTCATATTTTCTAACAAAACACAATTTTTATTATTGTTTTTGTTATTTCAACACTCTGAACTGATTCGATTCTCGATTTTTAGAACAACCAGTTGCATTTCTCATCCATTGAAAACGTAAACAGAAAATGCAAATCGTTTTAAATGCGTTTGTGCTGAAAGCAAGTTGAGCTCAAAGCTTTGAAAAAGGCAACAAAAAACAATAAACAACAATATGGCCAAGCCAAACAGTTAAGCAGACAGTAGCTGTTAAGACTGAGAAGACTGTTGTCACACAGACACAATAATACACATACACAAACGACAACAAACACACACGAATAAATCAGAAGCAAAATCCACAAAAGTGCACTTAAGTAGTTGTCTTTGTTGTTGTTGTTGGCTGTTGGTTACCAGGCCAAAGACGTTGATGACGTCGTCTTTTTTATTATGAACAGAGAAAGCCATGATGGCAACTGAGGCACAACAACTGAGACCAACAGCAGCAACAACAGCGGCTAACGAACGCAAATAACAGAAACGCATCGAAAAAATGGAAAGCGCTTAAAAGTATGCTATAGTAAAAAGTTCTCAACAAGTAAATACCCCGCAGTAAAATATTAAGTGTTAAATAAGTTAAAGGTTGCTCAATAATTTATAAAATAAAGATATTTAGAGTGCGCAACTAGAACAATACCCTGGAAGTGAAACATGCACATATTCTCAATGTATTATAATTGCTCTAAGCATCGCTCATACATACTGATTTTTATACCTTATCCATTGAACACAGAGGGAATCACAAGAAACAGGTTATCCTGCAAACTGCAGTTGCTGCCACTTTAGCTGCAAGTCCTGCCACACACACAAAACAAAAAAACAACAGAAAGAAAAAAAAAACACAAATGAAGCCCAAGAAAGAAAAGGAAGCAGAAAAAAACCCAGCTAGAGAAGTTTCTGTAGTGGCTGCAGCGTATTGAAAGGTGAACAACTTCAACAGCAGCAGCGACGACAGGCAGCCTACAAATGATGACTGGGAAAGGGGTGGCAGAATGTGCTGGTTAGCTAGTAGTGGGGGAGTGGCAAGGGCGTGTTCCTTTGCTTGAGTACTGCTGACACAAAAATCAACGCATGGAAAGTAGCACAAGTGTCAAAATCACTTAAGTGCGAATAGAAAGAAAAGCGAAGCCAGCGAGGCGAATGGACAGACGAATGCAGACGGATAGACTGAGTAGATAGATGGACAGACGGAAGGACGGCGCCACCTCCAAGGATGACGCTGATGACGACGGCGCTGATGACAAGCGCTGCTGAAAAGCAAACTCAAATTGAAAGACAAGCAGCGCTGAGGAAACGGATTTAAGTAGTGGCTGCCATTTCTACAGAACAATAGCAAATTGCGACAAGGGTTGCGTGAATGGCGGATGGTGGGCATGGCTGTTGGCTGGTTGGTTGGGGGTTGATAGTTTGGCGTCTGTTCTTACTGCAAAAACCATCGCAGCGGTTTCATGCTACTTAGTTATAACTGCAATCCAGGCGTTGCCAAAAGTGCTAAATGAAAAAGTTTTCAACGGAAGCCGAACGAAGCGTCAATGCTCTGAGATTTGAGTTAGATGATTAAGTTAAATAGGGGTGTAAACATTAAGAAAAACAAAAAGCACAAGAAAGGAGAGTTTCTAAGAAGTCATAAAAGTTATTTGATACAAGAAATGTATAGCAACAGAAATATGAAAGAAATGATGTGAGGTCGAGACTTCAAAGCAAAAGCAAGTTTAAGGCACTTTTAAATATATTTTACATTTTATTATAATATTTTCATGCAAGTATTTTCCACATTAAAAAAGTCACTTCTTAAACGCATTCAATTTCTATTTGAAGCTTTTTATTTACTTGGCGACCTTCATTCATCACTTTAAAGACCGCAGAAACATTCAAGTTCATTTCAAAGCAGATAAATTGCTAACCCTTTTTGCCTTAAAGAGTATACACATATCATATAATAAGTTAAATAATTTATGATACACAGCACAATAAAATGGCAGCCACATGGTGGCAAGTTGTTGGGTTTTTCTTTCCACACTTTTCAGTAGAGCCATGTAATTTCGAGCGCATTCTTTTCCCAGTCATTAAAAATGACAAATTCCGGGCACAACAGCAAAGTAGGACGAACCAACAAAGACAGAGATAGCTAGTGCTCGAAAAAAGAGAGAGAGAGAGAGATATGCGTGAAGAGCAAGCGAAAATATGCTTTCGTGCAGTTTACGCGCTTAATCGCATTCATAAAACTCAATTTTACGACTTTTAAAGCAGAACACAACAAAAACAACCAAAAGTAAGGATTTTTCCTCAGCGGAGGGCGTGGCGGGCCGACGAAAAAGGGTTACTCATCAGACGATTTAATGTGCAAAAGATTTCTCAAGGCTAAATTAATAGGCGAAAGGCCCAAATGCCTCCCAAGGGGCGCGAAGGAAAAGAAGGAGTAATGAAAAATACCTGCTCGGATATCAGGTGTTATACACCTTGTGTGCTTCTTCTGCCTCACCCCTCCGACTCGCATAATTGCTAGGCGACAGGCGTGTTCTGAAAAAATGAAAGCGTTAATGAAATTACAAAGTGTGATTATATTGCCCCGCACGTGAAGATGAGATGAGAAGGGAAAATATGTACGTGAAATGCCTTCAGAAAAAGTTATTGCAAGTGTTCACTAAGGTTAAGAGTGTGTGTGGTGAAATATTGTGATTGGAAGCTTAAGGGATCGTAGGAGTTATGAGAGAAGGGACTCAAGTTTTGGAAAAACCTTTAAAAAAAGGTAATTTAATATTTTGTATCATTTTTACAACATTTTTTCTCAAAAAACAAAAAGCATTTTGTAAGTTAAGCTCCGTTCGATATTATCAAATTTGTTATCAACATTTTTCATGCATTCTTATTTGATTTATTCCTTGAAAAATAATCATATGAAAGTATATTTTTTTTTAAGTTTGCCTTGGATATATTGGGTTTCAGTTTACTATCAATATTTGCCAAATGCAGAAATCCAAAACGAAAAAATAAAATAAAGCCAATGCACACATTTCTTGTGCAATAAAACAAGCTAAAAATCAATGTGAAATCAATGAAGGAATTGATGCAATTAGTCAGACATTGGGCCATAGGCCTGAAACAGGCCGAATAACAAACACACACACACAACACACAAAGCTGTCAAAAGCTGGCTCAGAACAATGCACAGAAGGTGCCAGGCAAAAAGCAAAAGACCAAAACCAGATTGTTGGGCAAGTTAACACTAAACTAAAGTCGTTTTCATTGTTTTCTTGTTTGAGGAAGGCAGTGAAAGAGAGGCAGGCGCACTTCAGGCCACATTCCTTACTACATTTGATATGAGCTATGAATAAACATCGTTCTTTGAGCTGCATTGCGTTTTCCATTCAACTTTGTTGGCTCAACGAAGCGCATGAATATGTCAAAATGCACTCACAACATTTTTGCACAAAAGAAATCTCTTATTTGTCGAGGTAATGGTGAACTAAGCAAAAGGATTTTTGGATACGCAAAACTTGTATTCAAAAGTTTAAACAAACTTTCTAGAAAAGATTAATATGAACAGTGCATTAAAAATATAATTAAATTATGGCCAAGCTCATTGAAAAAAAGTTATTTTTCTTTGTTATCAGTTTAATTTAATTGAATGACAGAAAAAGTTAAACTAAATATTGAGCACAAACATACATAAGGATAACACATGGGAGTTTTGCCAGTTGTTAAACAAAAGCAACAACAACACCGAAATCATATTTCAAGAGCTCGAGAACATTGCAAAAAGACGAAACAAAAAACTTTTACGACAGTTTGACAACAACAGCTACAGAATGGTTGTTGCAGCTGCTATTTTTGGTTGCCAGTTGTTGTTTGTTGTTGTTTTTTGAACTCACATCGCATCGCATCTCATCTCATTTCATTTGCACTTGAGCTCTTTGTTTCTCCATTGAGATTTGCTGAGAAGATGAAGCAGCTTCAACATGATTGAAAGTAAATGTTGGCGAAATCGAAGCAACTGCAAGTGAAGTGAATACGAATTCCCTTGAGGGCAACTGTGCGTATGTGCAATATTTCAAGCAGCATTAGAAACTCATGTCAAAATGGCAGCCGGTTTTAAAAATGGCGCTCGTTAAAAGCGCAACAGCAACAGCAGCAGCAGCAGGAACATACAGACAGACAGCGGCTGACAATAACATCAAGAGAGAAAGAGCTGTTTTAATCAGAGATGATTGTAAGTGTATACCCTGTACTTTGTGCCAAATTGGGTATATATGATGTGTGCTAAAGAGTTGTTCATATATGTATGTATTATTCAAAGAGGTTTTTTTTTGAATGCCGAAGAAACTTTGAATTCCTTCATGCAAAAAAAACTTTGTAGCTGCTTGCAGAGTATTTTTCAGTTGCGTTTTCTTTTCAAGCTGCTTTATTCTTTGTTCAACTGTTTGTTGGTTGTTTTTGTTGTTGTTGTTGTTGTTGCTGGCAAATTAATGACAACATCAGGCATCAGGAGGCATTTTCCATGTCAGCGCGCAACAAACGCGAATCATTTTAATGCCAGTGCAGGATGCGTATACGCAACGCGGATGTTAACCATTTTCTATTGTTAAGAGAAACAACAGCTGAAAGCAAATACGTTAAGTACAAAAATACATGCTCAAAAGGACCTCGCGAATAAAAGATGGCTGACAAGAAGCGAACGAAGCTTTCTTTGATTAACTTAAGTTGACAAGGTTCCTAATGGCAGTTTAAATGGAGACATCGTTAACTTTAACTCTTATAAACACACACGAAAACCAACACGAAAATATGCTAAATGTATTTATTTTCTATTGCGCGTATTTGAAAACTTGTAACAAACATCTTAAACAAAGTTGATTCCCGTTTTTGTTTTGCTGCCATTTTATGTTATTTATGCCAGGAAAGTGAGAAAACTTTTGTTGTTTTTCAGAAGAAGAACAAGAAGAAGAAGAAGAGGTAGTAGTAAAAGTCTCAACGGTGTGTGTGTCTCAACCTTTTTTGCGTGTGGCAAGTTTTAACGGCTGTTAACGCGGCAACTTTATCAACTGGTGGCACGTGCAGAATGCAGGATCCCAAAAGGATTCGTGGCGCCACACGCTTTTAACAGCCGTTGACATTGATTTGGGTTGCGGCACTGATTCTTCTTCTTCTGTTTCCTTCTCAACCAACCAAAGAAAAAGTAACCCATTTATTTACTTGATGCCTGGCAAAAGCGCGTTTTCTTTTTTGATTTCTTTTATATATACACTGAACCAAAAATATCAATAGTACAAGTTGATAGTCTCCCATCAAGCGTCGTATTTCGTCATTTGTAAGGAAAAACGTTGTTTTGAATGGATTTCCCGTAATATCAACAGTATTTTTTTGCGTTGTACTTTCAATTTGTACTATCAATTAAAATGTGGATTATATTACTGTTAAATTGATATGACAGCGCTGTTTTCAGCGTTAGTTTGTTAATAATACTGTTTAATTGATATGACAGCGCTGTTTTCTGTCAATATTACTGTTAAATTGATATGACATACTGTTGCAATTTCATTGGTTGATATTGTCTACTGGTAAATTGATAAGAAATGCTGGAGCTCGATTCATAAGGAATGCGCTTAGTCTAGACGATTTTTACAGTTAGGTCATTTTTGTGAAAAAGGGTAAATTATGTATAGAGCTTGGCAGCGTCATTATGAGTTTGGAATTGGCTTAACATCTAAGGCACTCGACGCAATAACATGTGGTCTAAGGTTCAAATCCCGTCTCGGTAAGCATATAAAAAATAAAATTTATAAAGGTTGATTCTTATTTCTTACATTTCTAGCTCCAGCATGAATGACTTGCAGCTTTCACAATGGGCTAGCTGCACTATATATCTATCTTAAATCTTAGGTATTAGTAAAGTCAAGTACGATTGTTATACTAGGATCATACTGATTACATTACAATTACGGGATCCTACTATCAATTCAACAGTATATCCTATCAAAATTACAGGAACCATTATCAATGCTTCAGAACAGTAATTCCTTTCAAAATTACAGTAGAACTGTACTAACTCTTACATTCTTTTCCTATCAAACTTAAATTTTTACTTTCAATTCTGTGTTTGATATGATCCTTTCACTTCTACGTTCGGCACTTTCAGTCTTGAGAGTACACGAATATCAATAATGATAGTACGACACATCGTACCAAAATTAATAGGAAAAAACGTAGAAAAGTTAGTATTTCTGGTGATTTTTTGGTTCAGTGTATATATATTTTTTTTGGTGAAATTGTGGGCTTATTTAGATCAGGGCGAGTGGCATTCTTGGCTTGGTCTGCTGGCTTTTTAAATGTGGCACACACACACACACACAAAAACACACACTCGGTGTTCGTTGCAGCATGTCAAAAACTTGCCCAGCTGCCGTTTCAAGAGGATGTGCAGTGCTTAATAAGCAGCTTACAACGTTGTGCAGTCAGTTTGTCACTCATTTTGCTTCATCATGCAGTAAGTGTGTCAATGCAACTTGTCATACCTTCCCTGCCCTGTCCTGCCCTGCATGGTCACAGTGCCACCCATTTGTTAAGGACGCTCGTTTCGCGACAAGCCTTGGCTGGCATCTATTTGTACTGCTGCTTAGTGCAAAACTTGTCATTTGCAATTTCAGCATTTTTATTTTAAACTACGCGAAACAGAAGGTATAATGAATATGTCTCATAACAAAATACTGGATATAACCTTATGTTGTCTTGTTATTTATTAATTTTTAACAAATTTTGCATATAAAAAACAATAATTGATGATTGTAAAGACAAAGACAAGTTCTTCTCTCCTTTTACTTTTAATTCTCTTTTACTCTAATTTAAGTCAAAATTTTTGATTGAACTTTTAAGGAATATATTTTCTGAATTTGACAATAATTTTTTTCTGAGTGAAGCTAACCAATATGTTCTTATTGGTTCTTATTAAACAGAAAATTTTTTATTTAAAAAATATTTGTCCTTAATTTTTTTTTTTTAAAACTTTTCAAAGTGCATTCAAACTTCGTCATTTGTATTTAGCTCATTTCTACATTTGTATAAGTATTTTTTTGCTCTCGCAACTGCTGACAACTCGCGCAAAATATTTCGCATGCAAATTTTCTATTCTGCCCCATTACCCAGCTTACCCTTCCACTTGCCCTCACCCTTTTTTCGCCTAGTTCCGTAGTTTTGCTGAGGTTATGTGTAAACGAAGTGCTTGTAAATAGAATTATGCCATTTAATGCACAGGTTTTTAAAATTATGCTTTGCAACATTTTTCTTTATACATTTTCATATTTTCTTTTTTTTTTTGAATTGTCAGCAAAAAGTTGCGCCTTGCCTAAATAAACAAATTAATTTGCGGTCGTCATCATCTTTTTTCTTTCTTCCAGCCCATTAAATGGGATTATGTACTTGAGATTTTGTGCCGTTTCTTTTATATAAAGCTCTTTTTTATTCGCCATTAAAGTTCTCTTATTTTTTTTAATTAAAAATTTAAGCGTTTTAAAGCTGAATTGAAATGTTTGTTTATCGCGGTTTTTTATTGATTTTTTGTTAACCGTTTTATAGTAAATATATGCACAGTGTGCATTGCACATATATAATATGATATGGCATTTCAGCTGTGATTCCTTAAATCGTCTGTTTGGGCTATTAAAAATTTACAATGCTGCGTTGAACAAAAAAACATAAAAAGCAGCAGGGAAAATAATAATAATACAAACAATATTATTAAGAAAAAAAATATATTTTTAGATCCTCAAAAGTTCTATAAATAAATAGAAATCGTAAGATTTATAATATAAGTAGGGACATTTGTTTTTAAACATCTGAAAGCAGAAATTATTATTTATTTACATTTTATATGATATTTTTTTAAGCCTCAACTTAACTCGCTGCTCCCATAAAATACATAAACAAAAAAAATCAGTTATTGAACATTTGATGAGCTGCTGCTGCTACTGGCAACCTCCCTCTCTCTCTCTCTCTCTCTCTCTCTCTCTCTCTCTCTCTCTCTTTCTATGCTGCATGTGGCACGTGTTTTCAAAGTCAGGCAACGTTTTCAATTAAATTTTCACAATTTTCCATTTGCTCGAGGGGCAAAGTCTACTCAAGAGAAATGGCTTATGCGATATATATATACAAATATGTATGTATATATATTTCATGACAAATATTTCCGTGCGCAGCTTAAATTTACTTTTTTTTCTTCTCCTTTGCTTGCTGCGCCTACTTAAGTAGGCAGGCATTGTAAGGGTTGGGGGGAAGGACATATCGAGAGGGATTTGTGGAGGACTTCCGTTTACAACATGGCAAAAAGTTGTTGTCCGTTGTCGCAAGTGGAGCAGGCAGGCTGACGCCTAGATGTTTTTGTTGTTTTTGCCTTTGTTATTGTTATTGTTAATGTTAGCAATTAACATGTTTTCAACACTTGCGACCAGACCAAACCAGACACACACTAAAGTTGCATGACTGGTCGCAAAGGCATCGCCTGCAGCTTTCTGTGGCATGCCTCGGCTGCCACTTGACGCTGGACGCGTAAATTGCACGCACACTCCACGCTCCACATCAGACTAGGGGGCAAACAGCACAGACACAAGCGTAACGGAAAAGACGCGTTGTCTGTGTGGCGCGCTCAAAAGTATGCAACAATAAACGTACAGCGTGATGCACAGTGGCCTGAAGTTATGTGAGAGTTAGGAAATATTCAAAAACAATTTTCAATATTATTTTATTAAAAAACTCAAACAAAATTTAATATAATTTTACACTTTTGTAAGAGCTTGAACCACTGTGCAACATTGAAACCGCTTTTAGCAAGCAATTAAATTCTATTTGACATGATTTTTTAATACCAAATGTGTGATTTATATGCATTTTTTAACCACTGTGCGTGTGCTGAAGTTGGTTAAAGTCGTTGCCCAAGCGCCTGTTTGACTTTGTCATTAGCAAATGCACTTGAGGCCGAAACGAGCGAAAACGAAGCCAAGTTATGACGTCGACGCGTCGATGTTGCCGCTGTCTCTCTGTTGTCGCATTGTACTGCCGCCACTTCCGCTTTGTGTGGCGCCTCTCATTAAAGTTTGTAGCAAGGCTCAGCCGCATTGTTGTATTGTTCGCAATTATTGCAACAGCAGCTGCAAAAGCGAGCTAAAAACTTATTTACAATTTAACTGCCGTCTTATTTTGTTATTGAATAAATAGTTTATATGAATGCAAAACTCAAGCAGCAGCAGCTGCTCTAACTTCCTGTCGTCACTTAGTACTCTTTCCTCCCCCCCTCGATTCGCATCGTTGCAAATGCAATTGCACAATTTTCAATTGTGCGCAAAATGTTAGCCAAAATGCTACGTAAATTGTTTTGGCAACAAGTCGAGCAGCCCAAAAAGCCCGGCAAGCAAACCGGATTGGTTGACAGGCCAGGCAAAAGCCAAGTCGAAACTGGCGTTGCCCCAAAAATCGGAAGCAGCAGTTGAAAGAGGGAGTTGCTCCATCCTGCTCCGTCTTGCTAATTTTATGAGTGGAGTCGAGTTGACAATGGGAATTGCACTGCAACAAAATTCCACACGAGTCAAATAATATTTGTTGGCTTTAAAGTACTTCATTTGCAGAGCAAATCTAAACAAGGCTGCTCAAGTAAATTACTTAGGTTTTTGTGTATGTGCATAACTGTAAAAAAGAGAGAATATACCAGCTTTAGTATATGAATCTCTTTTGAGCTGTTTCCGTTAAATTTCCGGTCGAACAGCAACATAATTTCTCTTAAACAAAAACCAACAACGATCGCGAAGTTACAAACGATCTCTTCGAGCTCTCTTATACGAAGTTGAGCTTCGATTCGTATTCGTATATTGCCTCTCTCTTTACCTTAAGTTGCTTACCTTTAAGCCTGTGTGTGTGTGTGTGTTTTGTTTTATTTTGACAAAGAGACTTAAAGAGTTTAATGCCATAAGCTGTAATTTGCTAAATATTTGAGCCCTTATTACGCAAAACCATTACCAAGGTTGGTAGGCCATAACGTAGTTGGGAGACCTCAGTTCTCGATCCTTGGCCCTTTTTTTGACCCGAATTCCAAGCTCTACTATGTAACAGGTTGCCAGCAGAGCACATTGCATAGGAGATTAGGCAGTCAGAAGAAGAAGTGTAGCAGCTGTTACTGTTACACTGTTGCCTTTCGCATTCTTTTAACCCTTTGAGCCAAAGGGGTCATGACCCCAAAACAGTAAGAGACGAGATGGCAGAGGCCTTCATTTGTAAGCCATGTCAGTCAGGCGAACCGACGGGGATTAAGCCCTCGACCTGGCACCGCACTTCAAAAAGAAAAGGTGTGCCACGCCCTCAAAACTCAATGCTTTTGTATTTTCGGCAAAAAAAAAAAAAAAGAAGCAAATATTTGTACTTCAGCTTGAATGCCTGAACGATTGAACTGAGAACGAAATTTGAACAGCAGCAAATCACAAGCGTTTGATTGATTGACGATTTGGCAGAAAAGGTTACCCTTACCCCATCCACCAATCTCCTTCCCCTTAAACATTGTATACACATTTAATATTTATACAAAGAAAGAAAAAAAACAACAAAAAGCAAATCAAAAGTTAAGCTTCCAAATTCACAGCTCACATTAATATGCATTGCTGTTAAGAGAAGCGAATCAGAAGCACAAAACCCTCCGACAAGGTTAAAAGCTCAGCAACTAACTGTACCTTTGTTTGTCTTTATGTCTCTCTATCTATCTCTCTCTCTCTCTCTCTCTGTCAGTCCGTCTCTCTGGCAAATCAAACAAACGCAATAAATCAACGCAAACGAAATGAATTTTGATTGTCATTGATTTATGTGCATTGCAGTTGAAGGCAGCAACTAACGAAAAGAGGAGAGAGAGAGAGAGAGAGAGAGAGAGAGAAAGAGAGAGGGAGACGGCGAGAGCACACGCCCACAGCTTACGCAATAATACGATAGATAATAATGACAAGTGAATGTCTATTTTTTTTTGTCAATTTTCCTTTGAAGCAACATTTGCTCAAAGATGCCAATTTAAGGAATTTATTTAATATTCATTGTTTGATGAGAACTAAAAGCTTCATAATGCCAATCATGCCGGATTGGAAGAGGTTAATGAAAATTAATTTATTGAAAGAGATTTTTGGCATTTATTTTTCTTTTTTGTAAAAAAGATTTCTGAGAAATTCAATTCATTCACATTCCTGAGCAAGATTTTAAAGCGAGAATTTGACTAGCAAAAATTGAGTAATTTCAAATGAATATTCTATTTCAAATGATTCTTCTTTTGACCTTTGAAATATACAAATTTTTCATTACATACTTCAATTTGGGTGTTTTGTAGATATTTTTAATGCTGTTGCCACATTCTCATTAAGCTTTGCTAATTGTAAAGATTTTCAATTAGAATCAAACAATTGCTGAATGTCAAAATGTTTGTCAAGATTGCCAAGGGAAAATTATATAACAAATGTTTACTGTTTTTGTTGTTGTTGCTATTGTTGCTCATTGTCCTACGTGACCTGGCAAAATTAATGGTGCTGAAGGACTATTTGGTATACACGTGGGGCGTGTCTGTATAAATGATGAGCCTAGAACTTTGGCAAGGCGGCAAGGTCGACAAAAATAAGTACTTGAGGCTATTTCGTAGTTGCCCTGATTATAAGGCGTTTTAGTGATATAAAATTAATGACATTAATTATTTGTGTATAAGAAGTACATACTTATTACGTATGTTCTTAGTAGTAGTTATGCAAATCATGCGGCCTTTTGACCTGAAAAAAATAAGTCAATACGAAAAACTTTGCACAGGGTCACCAGTACAAACAAATTCCACCCACAAACCCACACACATACGCACACATTTATAGATGCAAATACTTATGCGCATACAACAAAAACACTAATTGACTAACTAGCTGAGGCTGGCACAGGCGACAACAGCGTCAATGTCGTAATGTGATATACGTTGTTGAAGCTTTATAACAAAGAGAACCATAAGCGCAATCAAAGCAAACAACATTCCAATTTAGTTTCGATTTAAAACGTATCGGCCACTCTTGTCGGCATTCCGTGACTGCTTCAACCCTCACACAGAAAGAAAAGCCTAAATTACGAAAGTGTAAACTTAATTGAGAACATTGCCAAGTTGAGTTGATTTTTGTTTGATTTACGTGCCGGCAGCCAACAACTGTTATTATGTATACACACACATACATACACACACATACATACATACAAAATAACTGTGGTACATAATTTATGCAGTGTTCACAGTCAAGCTTTGACCAGCTGTCGCTGATTAGCCATCAAATAAAGTGTGAGAAACAAAAAAAATGTGAAGAGAAAAAGTACTAAAGAGACGCATTCATTGGCATTTTATAGCTCATTAGGTATGCACATACGTTTTGCAGGCGCGTCAAGAGCACAAAACCCAAGTCATAGCTAAATAAAATCAACCTACTCCCCCGCCTCGACTACCACCGTCATGAACCCTTACACTGTTATTCCCTGCTGGCAGCAAATTCAATTTTCTACGACGCCGATTTGGTTTCCGCACGTCTTAAGCTATCGTCGCCGACCTCTCCAACGAGCTGCCATGAATACAGTTATATAGACCCAGCCATAGTCTAGGTGTCCTCTCTCCCACTCACTCGCTCCCGCTCTCATTGTGTGTGTGTGTGTTTGTAAGGTGCTCGATACTCGAATGCGCGCAGCAGCAAAATAAATGATAAGCATCGGTGTGTGAGTGTATGTATGTTGGCTGCTCATGAATTACAAATCGCATAAAGGATTTGCCACTCTCGGCTCTAAGGAAGCGCATTTTATTTAGTGTATTTGTTCTGAAGTTGTCTTGAGATATTATGCTTGAGTGCATAGGAAAAGTGTAAGCAATTGAGCGCTTGTAATTCGCAAACAGTTAAAGCTTTAACTTGAGTAAATAATAAGTATTAAAAAGACACATTTTTAATATTTTCAATTTTTTTTCTATAAAATGTAGAATTTGTCAGCTGCTTTATTGTGACTTAATTTAATTATTTGTTTTTTAAGACTAGTCGATTAATATTTTTATAAGAATCAGATTGTTGAGTTCTCCAGCATTATTTTATATATATATATAAGTATATCTATTTTAAAACTAATTATTTTCAATATATACAATTTTATTTATCATTTTTACATTGTGAGAAAAAATTTGTTTGTTTTATTTATTTATTTTTTTTTTGCATTTGTAGAAAAAATTATTATCACTGTTTTTCTCTTTTTCGATATCGAAAACTCGTTTGTTTTTGTATAGATTTTCAATAATTTGTAGTTTTGTTTGGTAGTACGCATTTTAGGAAAATAGCCATTCTAAACACTCTCTAAGTAGACTAGTTCTTGGAAAATTTTACAATAGATTATTGTTCTTGGTATTGTTTGCTTCTTATTGGGTATTATACGAGTAAAGTTAAGGTTTAAATAGGAAAAAAAATATTAGAAAATTTAAAATTCAAATTTTAAAAGGCAGGCGAAAAATTTCTCAAGGTTCAAATGTTTGGAAATGAAAAAAAAAAATTTATTTTGAAATATTTTGTGGTTTACGGAACAGCCATTTTGTTTTGGATTTTTGAATACATAAAAAGCATTTTTGCGGCAGTCGATTTGGTAAGTATATAGTATATATTTATATTTAGAACTAACCACCTTAAATGGCAAGTAAAAGTATTTTTTATTTATTATTATTATTATTATTATGAGCACAATTCAGAAAGTAAATTTTTTATTTAAATTTATGTTTTTTCAAATCCATAAAACATTTCTAGTTGCGCTCATAAAATATGCTAAGGCCACATTTAATATTTATGTATATATATATTAATTATAATTCTCTTTAAATTTATTTATTTATTTTTAAATGCTAGTCGAAATTTAATACTTGAGCTGTTCGATGATAAATTTTCTGTTTTTTTTTTCTGATTTACACAAACAAAAAAAAAAAAAAAACAGGAAATGATAAGCATAATATGATTAAGGTGGAATAAATACGAAAAGCCGAACATTTAATGAAGCGACAATCATTCTGTATTATGTACACATTAATTATGACAAATGACCGTTGGATGAAGCAGTATAATTAAGTGTGGTGCAAGGGGGGGGGGGGGGACAAAGGGACGTTGAAAATTTGTCGAAATGCGTAAATAAACTTAATGAGGCATTTTCATTTTCATTTTGTTTTTTTTTTTTTTTTAAGTTTAAACGAACGCAAAGATAAACGAAAACGAAAAAGCGAAACAAAAAAAAAGGTTGCACATTAAAAATAATTAATATTTTCAAGGAAATGTTATGAAATAAAGCTTATAAGCTCATAAAGTGGATTAAAAAAGGGAAATCTGAGTTGGAGGAAAGTTAAATGAAAATTTCATAAGATAAAAATGCTTTGAGATTCATAAGAAAATTACTTTTAAAGGATTATAGCAAAGTTTCATAAGCAAAAATAAATTAATATTACAAGAGAATATTTTAAGGAAAAGTATTTCTATAAGATTATAATAATAATTTAAAGCAGAAGGATCGAGTTGAAATTGAATAATTTTTAGAAAAATATTGAACCTTTAGGCAAATATATCAAGGTTCCTTTGTATGAATCAAATGCAATAACTGGTTGAATGTTAAAGTAAACCTAACGGCATAAGCTAAGCTTGGCTATATACTAATCGGTTAATGTATATATACAATATATATATATACAGCACAAAGCTAACATGATTGATAAAACAACGGAAATAAATGTCAAGTGTAGAGAATACGTGTGTGTATGTGTGAGTGTGTGTGTGTGAGTTGAAAATTCCAATTGTCCGATTTTGAGACAGGCATTATCACGCCAGTATGGCGGCCATTGTTGATGGATGCTCCTGATGATGATGATGATGACGATTTGAATCAGCATGGGAATGGCCGACATTTTGTTGTTGTTGTTGTTCATGTTGTTGTTGTTGTTGTGGTTGATGGGCAATGTGATGGACCGGAAAGCTCCACAGTGCAAAAGGCATCTGCTGTTGCACCAACAAAAGCAGTTGGCGTAATTTGTTGGTCGTTGTTGATTTTGTTGTTGTTATTGTCGTTGTTGGAGTTTGTTTGTTGCATGTCAGCTGCTTGGCGCAGCGCATCTGCAGCATCTGCCGCATCTGCCATTCGCCGCGTCGTCATTCATCCCAGAGGCACTGTTGTTTCTGCCGCACATAATAGGTGAACTGTGTACACTTGCGGCAAGTCTTGATCCCGCAACGATAATTCGTCTGCTGCTGCTGTTGCTGCAACTGCTGTGCCGCAGCGGATGTGTCACCAGCCATACTTTTGCCCTTGCAAAACTTCAGTCCGCAAGGATACCAGCCAATGCAGGTCTCTAGGTTGCACAGGCATGGCGCCCACAGGCTGCTCACCTCGTTGCACCGTGTCGACAATGCATCGGGAAATTTTTGTGTTGCTGCCTCAAGGCTGGAAATTGACGAACCTAACAACACATTCATATAACACAAGGCCAAAGAGAAAAAGGTTGCAGTAAAGTGAACGAAAAGGCACCAAACGATTTTTAGTTTATGTTGAAAAATAAATAAACTATATATTTAATTTTTAGAAAATTCTTTGAAAAAAAAAATCAATAACTGTAAAGTTAACTTGTTTCATTTACTGTAAAAATATGGGTAAAGCTTTCTGAAAATTTATAACAAAAATCTTTAAAGAATCCCAAAACTAAATTCCGACTAGAGAAAGTTTGACTTCTAGGAAATTGATTGATATTGGGTTAATATCGTGTTTCAAACATTAGAGATAAAATGATAAAAAAAAAACTGGCTTCGTTACAAAAAAGTTGTATTAATTGAAAATCCCTTTTGGAAGGTGGAATTTTCCCTCAAAAGAATTTTCCTACATAAATAAAAACCTTAACCCACCTTACTTAATTCAACTTTAGTCGAAACGAAGTTAATTAAAATCAATAAAAATATTCAATTAGGTTTTTATTATCTGCGATTCTCTCACCTGGCAGTTCGGCCCACGCTTTTAGGTCGACATCGCGAACATAGGTGGCATCGGTGGCCTCGGCACAAAGTGATTGCAGATGCCTGGTGATGGGCAGGGAACGATTCAATTGAACCCAACTGCTCATCGTATACGTTTCGCGCCCCTTGTCCTCCTCGGGTGTGCGTATGGCGTGGGGATTCTTTTGGCGCAGCTTGGCCATCGCATCCGAGGAGATGAAGTCACCTTTATTGAATTTAATGGCAAAGCACATAACCTGATACTGACTTTGGCCGCGTTCCTCCTCGCCGAGCACCAATGCCTTAAGGATTTGCACCTCCTGCAAACGAAATGAAAGGAAAGAGAATTATGTTAATTTAAACTTGAATTTGATTGAAACTAATGAGAGGAAATTGAAAAAAATATCCCTTTTGACAATTACTTACATTGCGAAAGTCTATTAGTTGTGTGATGAGGGTACCGTCGGTTTTTTGAAACTCCAGCGTTATTAAATCCTCGCCAATATTAGATGTTATGCTCTCTTGTATTACTTCGCCGCCCTGCAAACAACAACAACAACAGCAACAAACAAATGAATACGTTATAAGAGATGCAACAAGTTTGAACTAGACTCCAAGGAGCTTTTGTTCTCTGTCTCGTGAACTCACTCGCACTAGAATATTAATAGAGATGTGGGCAAACACAACGGTAATATTAGAAGAAGCTGCTGCTTGTTCTTCTTCTTCTTCTTTTTCGTTTACTGCACAAAATTAACTAGAACTGACGCAGAAGCGCAGAGCAATGCGGCCATGAACCAAATTAGAGTCAAGAGAGTTGTGATGAGTGAGGGGTGAGAGGCGGGGGAAGGAAAAAATAACCAAATAGTGAAATTGTGATGGAAAAAAAACAAGACATATAAATAAAAACATGGCCAAACGAGATGAGAGATTGTGTGAACTCACTGAGGCTGCTGCTCGCGGCCTGAGGATGGCAAGTCGCTGTCACTGAATGTAGTTCAACAACATGACAAGCAGAAACATAACAACAACAAGATTTGCACATATGTAAGTATTCTCTCATATGCTTTCAGCTACCCAGCAGGACTTTAATGCATGATGAAACCACTGGAAGCCACATGAACTTTTGTCATTAAATTCCTTGAAATCGAAACTAGTATTTTCCTTTGTGTGGTGTGCAATACATTATTGATGTAGCAACTCTTGAACAATGCCTGGCAATACCGAGAACAGCTATCAAAACTAACTATCAAGGCTAAGAACATCCAACCATTCAATATAGACATTTCGAGCTAATGCCATTTCAATGGAAAAGCTTGTTTAAACATAACCTCAATGTCGAATGCCAAAAAGTTTAGCTGGGTAATGTACACGTGCATAAATGTATGTGTGACTGCCTGTGTGTGTGTGTGTGGGTAATGTGGTCTGTTTGTGTATGCCCGAACAAAGCGAATGTAAACAAAGCGCACGCTGAGAGCAAACAGCGGCAGCGGCGTCGGCAGCGACGCAAACAGCATCAGACATTTTGGGGCCAGGGACAGCAACAACAAAAAGCACCATCAGCAAAGGATGTCACATGTAAACAAGAACAACAAAACAAAAATCAACAAATAAAACAGCAGCAAATCGCTCTCTTTGTTGTTGAGCACTCTTGTTTTTGGGCAGATGTAATCTAAAATTTATAGAATAGCAAAAGCAAGTGTCAATATTATGATTTCAAGCAAAACGGAAGAACAAAAATAGCCTACTAAATAGCAGCTGCCATAAAAACTGCGAGAAAACTGAAAACTAACAATAAAAATAAGTTCAAGGACAGCCACAAATGACAACAATTTCGTCGTTTAACCGTTTTAATTAAGCAGAACAGCGAAACAAATCACAGCAGCTGATGAATGACAACAAATGCGCTCTCTCTATTCGCTCTGTTGTTTTGACGCGCTCAATTTCGAATCGATGTTCGAAAACAGCAGCTACGTCAGCAGCGCAGCTAGCGTCTCTGGCCATGTTTGATTTTGTGAATTTTTTTTTATCTTTTGTCGTTGATTTTTGTAATGAGGCGGAACAACTTACCTGATTTTGCACATTTATTAGTAGTTGCGCTTCACTGATACTTGCAGCCAGCAACAAATTGCACAGCATAAACCACATTAAAACGCGACTGTCTCGAAAATATTGATAACAACCAAACGAACGTCGGCGTCCCGCCATGCGGCAATTGTTTAACACATTAGAAGAATTTGAGGTTTTCACTAGCCGAGTACTTTGCTTTATTTCATTAACAAACATTTCGGCTTTGAACAGTGCACTTCACTGTTTGTACAAACACACTTTGGATTCGATGCACTTTGATTTTTGTTTTGCGTTTGGTGAAAAATACGCGACAAATTGGTTTAGCGTCCGCGTTACACGTCCGCTCGTTGTAAAAGTTTGACGCGAATAACAGCATAACAACAGTGCGAGCTGAAATCTGTTTTAACAGAATTCGACAATCACTCAACAAAGAGAAGTTCCGTTCATGAGCGAATCAAATTTTGGCTGTTAAAATCAGTGCTGCTCAGCAGTGGAATATAGCTTTTTTTAATGCGAAGTGCTTTAATGTATGTAACTACTAATTTTGTGACATAATTATTGTGTTATTTGGGCAGTTTTTGAGTGTTAGAAGCAAGTAATTTTACGTCTACACTAACATAACAGCTGTTGCATTTCGATACCTAACAGCAGTGTTAAGTGGTAAGTCGCTCACCCGCCACACTCACCGGTTCAGCTATCGTTTTACAGCTGTTGCTTTCATAATGTACTAAATAAGGCCTTAACGCATTCCAAACGCTTGTGACGTGATGTATTTTTTGTGAATTATGTTGTTTAACATTTTTTAAACAATAAATTTACTTTTCGTTTGCTGGCACTTCAATATTAAAACGCAAGCACGATGCTAACACTGCGAGAGCGACAAATAAGTAAGTAATTGCCAGATAGCAGAACAAATTGAATGGTGACAACTTAAAGTGCTTTCGTTTTTCAGATGCAATTAAGCAAATGCTTAATCTCAATTCGCAGCAGCCCAAAGCGCTGGCAGCGGAGCCTGTGTGGAAAATTCTAATATATGATCGCGTTGGCCAGGACATCATCTCACCCATTATATCGATCAAGGAACTGCGCGAATTGGGCGTCACGTTGCATGTGTGAGTAAGCGTTGGGTTCAAGCAGGGGTAAATAGGGCAAATAGGTGAATAACTGTGTGTGTGTGTGTGTATGGGGAGTAAAAAAGTGCGGTGAAGATCCGAGTTCAAATAATGTAAAGAGAAAGAACAGGCATAATCTTTCTTGTAACAGCGAATTCTAATATAATTTTCTTTACTTAAAGGCAACTGCACTCGGATCGTGATTCTATACCAGATGTGCCAGCTGTATACTTTTGCCTGCCAACCGACGAAAATCTTGATCGCATACAGCAAGATTTCTCCAATGGATTATACGAAATCTATCATCTAAACTTCCTGGCACCCATAACACGCAGCAAGATTGAAAATTTGGCAGCGGCAGCCCTGCATGCAGGCTGTGTGGCAAACATTCAACGTGTCTACGATCAGTATGTGAACTTTATAAGTCTGGAGGATGACTTCTTCATCCTAAAGCATCAGCAGAGCGATCAGCTCTCCTACTATGCCATCAATCGTGCAAATACCCGTGATGAGGAAATGGAGGCACTCATGGACTCCATTGTAGATTCACTATTCGCCTTATTTGTGACGCTGGGCAATGTGCCGATCATCCGATGTCCAAGGAACAGTGCCGCAGAGATGGTTGCTCGCAAGCTGGAGAAGAAGCTGCGCGAGAATCTGTGGGATGCGCGTGCCAATCTCTTTCACATGGATGCCACACAAGCGGGTGGCGGTGTATTCAGTTTTCAACGTCCTGTCCTGTTGTTGCTGGACAGAAATATGGATTTGGCGACGCCATTGCATCACACCTGGTCGTATCAGGCTCTGGTACACGATGTACTCGATCTAGGGCTGAATTTGGTGTATGTAGAGGATGAGGCATCGGGTGTAAGTGGCGGTAAGTCATCAATTGAGCTATAAACTTGACATGAACTAAAGTCTTGTCCGTTTTTTAGGTGCGCGCAAAAAGCCCAAAGCTTGCGATTTGGATCGCACTGATCGGTTCTGGGTCACGCACAAGGGTAGTCCGTTTCCGACAGTGGCCGAAGCGATTCAGGAAGAGCTCGAATCCTATCGCAGCTCAGAGGAGGAAATCAAACGCTTGAAGACCTCAATGGGCATCGAGGGTGAATCGGATATAGCTTTCTCGTTGGTCAACGATACGACAGCAATGTTGACGTCAGCCGTCAATTCGTTACCCCAGCTAATGGAGAAGAAACGTTTGATTGACATGCACACCAAAATAGCCACGTCTATATTGAATTACATCAAGGCCAGACGTTTGGATTCCTATTTTGAGATCGAGGAGAAGATAATGTCAAAGCAGACATTGGATAAACCGTTGCTTGAATTGCTACGCGATCCGGATTTCGGGAAGCCGGAAGATAAATTGCGTCTGTATATCATTTACTATATTTGTGCCCAGCAGCTGCCCGAACCCGAAATGGAACGTCTCAGGGAAGCTCTGCAAGCGTCGGGCTGTGATTTAACTGCCTTGGCCTATGTTCAACGCTGGAAATCCCTAATGAATCGTTCCCCGGGCATTAGTCAGGCCACACAATACGAAGGTGGCGGCACTAGAACTGTCAACATGTTCTCCAAACTCGTCTCACAGGGCAGCTCCTTTGTCATGGAGGGTGTCAAGAATTTGGTTGTCAAACGACATGTAAGTTTTCGAGTTTAATTACATTTATTAAGAGTTAATCCAACTTTGTTTTTCAACCCACAGAATCTACCCGTTACGAAGATCACCGAACAGGTGATGGAATGTCGCAGTAATTCCGAAACCGATGATTATCTATATCTCGATCCCAAATTGCTTAAAGGTGGCGATGTTCTGCCCAAAAATCGTGCACCATTCCAAGATGCCGTTGTCTTTATGGTCGGCGGTGGCAATTACATTGAGTACCAGAATCTAGTTGATTTCATCAAACAGAAACAAACATCAAATGTCCACAGAAGGATCATCTATGGCGGCTCGACGCTAACCAATGCCAAGCAATTCCTCAAAGAGCTCTCGGCATTGGGTGGTGAAATCCAGCAGCCTGTTGCAAGTTAGAAGCGATTGTTTCATTTGCATTGCTGCTGAAACGACAACAACAAGTGCAAGTGTGTGTGGCAATTTCTTATATACTTTATATATATACTATATGTATTTTAAGCATATCCAAAAATAAAAATCAACTGCATGGCAAACAAAAAAAACGTTGAACGTGAGCAATTACTCGAAACTGACGCGTAATTCCCAAAGGACAATAACAAAAAAACATGCGTTGCCTCTCATGTACAACAAGTTGGAGGGGGGGTGCTGCCGGGGGGGAGGTATTGTATAGAGTGCCACAAACAGCGCTCGCATTCTAGGCGCCCATTAACACCAAGTTGGCAACGCTTTTGATGGACAGCTGACAGACAGCAGCTCAAACAGCAACAACAACAACAAAAAGACAACAACGACGACGACAATTATGGAGCGACAACTATGCGTGGCACTTGGGGAACTGGGAGCCCTTGCAATTAACACTAGCAACAAACAACAGAAGCAACAAACAACAGCAACAACAACAACAAACGCAAGTGATGAATGGGCACAGTGACTCCCAAACTTTAATGTACCAAACGGGAGTTGAAGCAAAACTGTTTAGAAGCGGATTTTGTTTTGGCATGATTTTAACACAAAATCGTTTAAATAATGTTTATTTAATTGTTAATATTATGTTACTTTAAATTTAATTTATTCTAAAATTTTTTTAAATATTTTTTTTGATAGAAATCGATAAATCTTCCTTAAAAATCAAACAAAGAAGTATAAATCTTAGCAATTAACTTGTTCAAATGTTTAACTCTTTCAACATTAATTTTAATTAACAAAAACTGATCATTGATTAAACTGAATGAATTATTCAGATTTTTCTAACATGTTCAAAAGAAGAAGAATGTACAAATATAAATTGGAACACTCATCGTTGGTGTTCTTCAAAGGATTTTTTTGTTGAACAGCAAATTAAGATTTTGAGTCATGCCAAAACGTCAATCAATTTATAATTCTTAAATCTTGTTGAGCTTAGGTTTTTTTTTTTCGTTGTTGTTTTAATTAGAGAAAGAATTATGGTTTAGTCAGAAACATATTTATCTGTATACATATATGTATATATAGTTGAACATATATCAAACTGGCAGCATTTCAAGTTGAGTTTGGCTAATTAACACTTTTCGTAAATCAGAATTGATGGCCATGTTGAAAAGCGGCCCAAACTTAAAAAAAAAAATAAAAAAAAAATAAAGATAAAGATGAAGATGATGACGGGTGATGATTATTCATGGAGCGCTACGTTTAAATATTGGTTTTTGCTTCTTGTTGAGGTTTTTTGGTTTTTGGTTGTTTTATTTGTTGGCTTTATGTGGCTACCCGTGGCTACAATTTAAATGTTAACATAAACAAGAGCAATTTAACAAAAGAAGCAGCAGCAGCAAACAACGTTCCCCAAATCCCAAAAAAAAAAAAACAACAACTCAAAAACCCAAAAGTGATTTCACGGGTGGTCCAAAAACGATGCGCTCAAACAAATCATAAAAATTCGTATGGAGCAAAAAAAAAAAAAATAAACGAAAAAAAAATACTAAAAACGAAGAAGAAACTAACAACGCAACATGAAAAGAAATGCTACTCTCGTACCAACCAACCCAGCCATGAATCGATTATGTGGCCACTGTATATATGTCTGTGTGTGTGTGTGTGTGTGTGTAAATATTGTTTAAGCAACAACAACAACAACAGCTTTGAAGCAAAGGTAACTGAAAAATGGTCTGAAAGCAGCTCGTTTCCCACATTCCAGCTGCGAAACATAATGGCTGCCGCTGTCGTCGTCTTTATCGTCTACCTATATACATACAAACATACATACATATACTGCAAGCATACATATATCATAATCTTAACAACTCTTAACAAGCCTGAACAAATTCCAAAATTCAATGAGGCCCCAACAACAACAACAACAACGACGATGGTGAGAGAGAGGGAACAAAAAAGCACAGCCAGTCAGACGGCCAGTCAGAGAACATCGAACGAAAGACTACAAAATGAAGTGAATTCACACACACACACATACACACACACACATGCATGAGTAAGAGGCACATGAATGGAGAAGTTTTAAAGTTTGGAAGCCACAGTGAAGCAGCCAAAACTATATTGAATAAAATATTTTTTTTAGTTTTTAAATATTTTCAATAATTAATTAAATATTTCTTGCGAAAAACTATTAAAGAACATTAATTTGTTTAAATGTAATATTTATTTATTGCCAAAAACTTAGTTCTTTATAAAAAATATATTAACTAGGAATTTTTCTTGACAGTTTTTCGTTAAAGTTTCATAGTAGGATTTGTTTCTAGTTTAAAATAAATAAATAAAAATCAATTCATTAAAATTATTGAATCAGTTCTTCTTAAAAATAAAATGTATAAAAATGTTTTTATAAAAAATATATTTATTAATGTTGAAAGTAGCTTAAAAAAAACCCCTTTATAAAAGTTTTAAAGTCTTTGCACTTACTAATTTCACAATGCTACTCAAGCGACATGACTCTAAAACTGTATTACTTTCACAGTGTTTTTTTTTTCAAACACAAATCGTAGATTTTGTTTGCTTTAAGTAGTTTGTTGTTGCTGTTGTTGCTATTGTTATTTTAAAGTCTTTTGTGTTATCCTTGTCAGCATTTTGTTGTTGCTGCTGCCGCTTTTTAGCGTTGTTGCCACCTTCGGTGGTCCACCGTGTGGCATGTTAATTAATCAACCAAATATAAGGAGAGAAACCAGCCAAAAAAAAAGAACAAAATAAAATAAACGCACCGAAAAGAAGAGAAACTTCAACAAGAAACAAGCCAAATATTTGCCGACAATAAAAGAGCAACGTTTGCGGATCAGGAGCTGATGTTGAAGGAGCCTTGTTTGCCTTTGTTAGCGGCTTGTTAGCCAACTCGAAACTACCAATAAAAAACAGCAACAACAACAACAAGAATGAGTAGAATATAAAACACATACATAAATATTTATATATACATATTTATAAAATTGAAAAAAGATGTTGTCTTCATGGCTTTTGGCCATTTCCTGAAATCATAAAATTCTAAAACAAAAAAATCATTGCGTGACGCATCAGGCTAAAAGCCACGCCCATTCCAAAAGCGAAAGCCAAATGCTGAATTACAAAATAAAAACACATGAAATAACTGTGCTCGAGATCGCATCTCTCTCTCTCTCTCGCTCTCTCTTACACAGCCTCTCTCTGCTGAAGCTTTGGCTGTGGTGTCATTATCCTGCAGCCGCAGGCTTAACACAGGCCGCGCCTAATGGCCACCAACAGCAGCGACAGCAACAACAGCCGCTCCCTCGGCACAGCTTCATCAAACCTAAGCAAAAACACACACACACACACACGAGGGGAACACATCGGAACGGAACCATCGTTGACCAATGCGCTGCCCAGGCAAAACTTAAAAGCTTTCTTGGCACAGTGGTGTAAGTATTTAAGAGCAAAGTAAGAAATGATTAATGGCAAGAAGAGCTAATAGTTTATTTTAAAAATATTAAATTATTTATTTGTGGTAAATAAATTAAATTTTATTGCATACTTTAAGGAGTTTTTTGTAGAGAAATCCATTATAAGGCTTTATTTGCTATAAAATATTAATTAAATTACTAACAAGATTATATTTATGAACGATTGAGCTCTGAATAGAATTATTTTTATTATAGTTTTTTAAAGTTATTTAACGAGTAATTCGTGCATTATCGCCTGCATACACCACTGTGCATTTAAGGAGGATCAACTGCATAAAACACACAACGACAACAACAACAACAACAACAATGATGATAATGATGATGATCATGATGACGAAGTTGTTTTGCTTTACGATCGCGTATCTCAAGTTTATCGCTTCATTTTCCATGTTTTATGCGCAATTTATGCCGCGTCGTCGTCTCTCTCAACCCATCCCGCCGTTCTCTCTCTCCCTCCCGCCCTCTCTTACTGTCTCTTTCTGTTGCAGTCGCTCCTTTCAGCCCGGTTTTTGGGGCCACAATTGAATGCTGACGCTGTTCTGGCTGCGCTTGCACGCACCGCTTTGTCTGCCGTCGTCATCATCATCATCGTCATCATCATCATCGCTAGAAGATACATTCGCATTTGCAGGTTTCGAACACACGAACACACACACATACTTATACAGACCCGCAACCAGCCTCCATTCCATTCATCCTCCGTCTGCGCATTGGACATAAGTAATTTTGTTGCCTCGATTTCTTGTTCGTTTCATTTTCGTGCATAATAAACTTGAACTTACATGCAGTTAACTCATCACACACACACACACACACACACACACACACACTTACTTACTTACATACTTGTAATTGCCATTAGGTTGGGTTGTGGCCTTTATTGTAATTGGGTTACAATCTTAATGGCTTTCAAAGTAGCTAAGGCTGTTATCCTAAGTCAACATGGAGTTTCGAGCATTTATTGATCGTTTAACTTTATTAGTTGGTAATTTTGTGTCATTAAAGCTAGTCGAATGCAACTTAAAAATGCCTTTAATGAGAACTGTTATGGATATATGTATGTAAACTACAAAAGCTTTATTCTCTATGCTAAACTAAAGCTAAAAAGCTTTCAATTGCATCAATAACAATGACAATATAAAATGCCGTTACAATTGCTATACGTTCGAATTCGAAAAAACACATATCGAATAAGAGAAAGGTCTCGAACGAATCAAAAACGCCTACTTTCCTGATTGCTGTCTCTTCAAATGCGTATCTCCCCCACCATAAAACTCGCTGTCTCTCTCTCGCTCTCACTCTTTTGTATGCTCTCTGTGATCAGGCCTCTCTTACCTGTGGGACCTTTTTGCCTATGGGCAATTAGCTCACCGCTTTGTAGGCAATTAACCTGCGATTAATGGGCAGGCACACACACACACACACACACACAAATGTAGAATGACCTCTTATTATACCCTATTGCCTATTGCACTCATAAAAATGTTCTAACCAATTTGTTAACCGCCTTTGGGCCCCTCTCCAATCGTTTCCTTCTTCGTCGCTTTCTTTATTTGTGTACGTGGTAAAAATTGTATTTTTATGTTTTGTCAGTGTTTATAATTAATCACCTGTTGTATGCATTCCACTCGATCCCCACCTCTCTCGGATTCTCTCTCTCTCCCTCTTTTTCTTACTCTAGCTAGCGCCATTAGCGCCGGCTTTTCTTTGGGAAATTTTTTGATGTCTTTATTTACTAATTTCCCGCTTATCATTTGGATGTTTTGTAAATTGAAACATTTTCACTAATTGCCTGAAAATTATTTGTTGTTGCTGCTGTTTGCTGCAACAACAGCTGCTTCGAGCGCCACACTTGAGTGCACTTTGACCCCGATCCCAGCTCCGTCCAACTATGTATGTATGTATATCTATCTATGTATGTATCTCCCCCTGCTGCCACATGGACAATTAGAAGGCACAGCACAGCAATCGACAATCGGCAACATCCGGTCAGACACTAACTCAAAATTGAAAATTATGTGGGCGACGTTTTTCCAGGAAAACACACGCACAAAGAATGAAATAAAAAGCCAAACGAAACACACTTGACTCTTGACCATGTTGTTGAGCATGGGGCCAAGTCAAAGCTATTAAACTTGGAACTTCGATTACACTGCCGAACAAGACAATTAAGAGAAGTGAAGCAAAGGAAATTATGCTCAGAGAGCGTTGCTATTAATTCCCTCTTTATGTATACAAAATATCCCTTTAAAAGCTTCCAAGCTTACAAAATTGTGCAGCATTATAGAGTTATAACCAATTGAGCAACAATTTTTAGTATTTTGTGATTCTTTTAATCTGTTGTCTAGTGTCATTTGGTTGTCTATTCGTTGCTGTATCCTAAGACTCATCAGCGTCTTTTGTTTTTATGTTCAAGCGCCGCTTGGCAAAAAGCTGTTGCATCTTCCTCTTGTTCTTCTTTACCGTCTTTTGCTGCCTGCCAAAACAATTTTACAATACTTGACAAAAGTTTTGCGGCAGTGGTCGGTCCTAGGTCCCCGATCACAGATCCCAGTTTGCTAGTTGCCAGATGCCAGAGATCCGAGTTTTCAGCTACCCGATACAAGGCACAAGAATTTTAAGTGAGCTGCGGTTGTGAAACAACAACAACAACAACAGCAGCAACAAGCAAACCAACAAGTAAGCGCGTCTGACAGTCTGCAGTGTTTGCTTGTCGTTGTTGTTGTTGTTGTTGTTGTAGTCGTCCTCATGATCAGAGACCACAACCACAATGTTGTCGTTTCGAATTGAAAATGCATTTTTTATTTTTAATACCCTTTGCACATCAAAGATGTATAAAAAGTGTATTAGTGAAAAACAGAACAAAAATAAACTCTGTAACTGCAAAGAGAGGAATTGGGCGAGAGCAGCTGTAAAATGAACAAAGCAAAAATTGAAGAGCGAACTTTAAGTGCCGTTATGATTGCGAATGGATTGTCGTTAGTGTAAGTGCAAGTGAGTGCAAGAGAGAAACTTATATTAAAGGGAGCGCTATTGGGATTTGGAACTTAGTACAGTTTTACAATTGAACAGATGTAGAACATAATCAAATAAGTGAAGTGCATTGCAATTACCCTTTCCTAGTTACAAGGTATCTGCTAGTTGTGAACTCCCAATTAGATCCCTCTTCTATATGATACTGTTGTTGTAACGCTGTAACAAGCTGCAGCTTGCAAGCAAATGGAAATGAAAAATAATAAAGCCTTTCCTGGCTTAGACAAACGGACGCCGGAGCGCACGATTTGCTTGTAAGACAAAAGCACACACACACACACACATACTCAAAGGCGACATTTGCAACATTTGCCAACACTAGCACACAAAGGCACAAAAAACAAAACGCAAATTAAGCCAGCGAAATTAATTGAAGTGATGCGCAATGCGCCAAGCTTTAAATCACTCACAACAACAACAACAGCAAACAACAGCAACAACAGCTGCAACAACAACAACTAAATCCAAAACATCCGCTGACAAGGCATTTTGTACTTACAAGTCATTATCACCAGCCTGAAGCGATCGCCACTTGCTGATAAGGATAACAGACGCCAGCAGGGACTTAAAGAGGCAGCAACAACAACAACAACAACTAGATCTTTAAATCGCTGCCTCGCTGTCTCTCTCTCACAGCCTTTGCTGTCACTACAAATACACTGCGAAAATCGAAGGTGGGGTAAGTTGAAAAGTTTTTTGTAGAAAATCATTTATTTATTTGGCAATATTTTAAATTCGATGAATAACTTGATCGCATTTGCATTAAAAATTGAAATGCAAGTCAACTATTTTCTCACTGTGTAACTGCTATCAGCGCTACAATCGACAACATCAAAGGCAAGTCGTCAGCAAGCAGCATAAAAAACCGATAACGAGCAAAAGACACATTCGAACCAAAACAACAAAAAACGGGAGCACAACCTGTGGCAGCAAGGAGTAAGTGTGTTGTGGCAGGCAGCAAGCAAGCAAGTGCTGCTGTTTCTTTCGTTTTTTTCTTCTTCTTAGTTTTGAACAAAGCACGTTGATAATGATGTCATTTGGCATTTATTTACGAGCCCATAGTCAATGCTAAACGAGCTCTAATTTACATTTATGAAGCTGTTCTACGCACGCACACTAAGCCTTCTCCCCCTTCCCCCTCCCCCACCCCCTGCACACACACACTTTATCCTGCTACCCTTTTTGCTGCCACTGTTGTGCTGCGTGTGTGTCCCAACTTTTGTTGTTGTTGCTGCTGTTGTTGTTGTTGTTGATCGTTGCGCATTGTTGATAAGATCAAAATCGCATCGCCTTATTGTCGTCTGTATGTGTGTGTGTGTAGCAGGGCATGAAAAGAGAAACGAGATCAACTAAGTGATTCAAAGTACAAGTGAATAAATTACAGATAACGATACGTGTTTGGGTTTATTTCGAGTTGGGTAGCGTGAAGAAAAAAAAAAACCGAGAGCTAAGAGAGTAAACTAGAAACATGCAAAGAGGGTGGGGAAAACAGAGAGAGAGACAGGGAAAAATTTTAAGGGAGGGGAAGAAAAAAAGAGAAGCTTATATTTCTTCTAAGTTGAATAAATTAAGCTTTCTAGATAATAAGAAGCTTTAAAGCACATTATAAAAATTGTTGAAATGTCCTTAAGGCAAATTATTTGTAGCAAAGGTATAAAAAGTTTTAAACGAAACAGAAAATATTATTATGTTAAAACCCAAAATAAGGCGATTTTTAGTTCTACATTAAAATATTATTGAAAATTTTAATAAAAGTTTATCGAAAAATATATCATAAAATAACGATTTAACTAGTTTGATCTTCACAATTTAAGACGCGCTTAGTATACAATATTAATTCTAACTAGAAATAAGAAACTAAAAGTTTAATACATTTTAAAAAATTCAAACTTCTTAAACATTTAAAGCTTAAATAAAGTAGCTAAAACAAAAGTTCTTAAATACATTTTATTAGAATTCAAAATAAAGTCTGGCAATATAGATCTTAAACAAACTTCAGCAATATAGGGCAATAGAATTAAGTTCATTTTTGTATTAAACTTTTGTTTTTTTAAACCTTATTCAATGTCAATTTGCTTATGATATGAATCAGTATAGATAAATAACTTGAAAGCTACTTAGACAACTAGTTAGCCAAGCTGAAATGTTGAATCAAAATTTCAAAGAATCCTTTGTGCTGCGAGCATTGTTGCCGCTGCTGCATAACAAATTCTCAGTATTGCATCCCCCGAACCAACAACAACAACAACAACAATCAGAAACGGCCTATTATGAAGCAATTCTCGACTGTTTTTTGTTGTTTGTTTGTTGCTGGCTCTCGCTTGGTGGCCAACAAATGAAGTCATAAAATTTTCAGCGTGCCAAAGCCAAAACCAAAACTAAAAAAAAAAATAAAAATATCAGACGCCCAAAAACAGTTTTGTACGGTAGGCCCAAAGCTGCCATTGATGATGAAGATGATGATGGGCCACAAACTGGCTGCTGTTGCATGAACCAAGACCAACACAACAACAACAACAACAACAGAGAACCGGCCAATTCTTAGTCTCTCACACACAAAATCACGTTGCTATGTCGGCGGCTCCTTGAGATACAATGATACAATATTATTATTATGCTGCGCCAGGCGCTCAGTTTCAGATTGAAATCAAAGTTGTGTGTGTGTTTTTTTTGTGGTAAAAGAACAATTCAGCATTGTTTTGGCCATTGGCCATGGGGCCACCCAAAAAGTTATGATTAAGTTATGCTCCTCTGCTGCTCTTCTCGCAAATAGCCAAAACATGACGAAGCAAAAGCAAATGGAAAACATAAAAGAATGAGAATGGAGAGGGAGAAAACTAACTATTATGTTTAGCGAAACTTTTTTCTCAAAACATTTGCACATTTTAGCCCTTTTAAGCCAACATATATCAACCGATTAACGTAAAACTTGTTGCAAGTCTTTGTTGGCACCAAAAATTAAGAGCTTGAAAGTTTTAAGCAAGATCAGCAGATACCAAAAAAAAATGATACATAAAAATAACCAAACATCATATCAAGCTGGGCAAGCTGCAAACTTTCTCACGGTTCATGCCACCTGACGCTTACGAGCCTGAATCCCCAATCCCCAATCCCGAATCCCAGGCCCAGACATTACTTCGTTTTTGTTGTTGTCAGTTTTGGCCAGCTCGATGAACGCCTGCATAATTTTCAATGAAGACATCTGTCAGCGAAAATGTTCAGGCGTTTTGTTTATGGCATTTAAAGCAAAGCTGATTTTTATTACCAACAACAACAGCAACAATAATGAAAGCCACACGCGACGACATGGTCCCACACACACACACACACACATATACACACATCATTGACACATCGTACGCAAATTAAAAGCATCTTCGTCTCGCATCATAAAGCCAATCTCAGAGAGTCAGAGAGTCGAGGTCAAAAGGACGCGTCCCATTCGACGCGATCTGTGGCATGAAAGCAGTTAAATGAAACACCGCTAAATTGTCGACCGCCCGAGTTGCAACTTATTTTTGTCTCTCTCTGTTTATCTCTGTCTCTGTCTCTCTATGGTTAATCAGGCTCATTAGGTGGGCCGCTCATTTATATACAAAATTACGAACATGGCCCGCAAATATTTTGCTCTGGTCCCTAAAAATGTGATTAAGTTATTTTGTGGATATTGAGAGCGAGAGGGGCAAGTCAAGTGAGTTAGGTTTGTTGTTGTTGTTTTCGAACGCTCCATTAACCGTAATTAAGGTATTCCTTTCTGCCTGCGCGCTTTCTTTTTTGCTTTTGTTTTCGGGGCTCCTTTTGGCTGGGGCCTGCTGCCTGTTGCCTGGATTTTGTGTTTAGTGTTGGTCTTGTTTCTTCTTTATTGGCTTATATGTATATGGCTCGTTGTTGAAAACTTGAGACACGAACATAACGACAACCGGCAAGCAGCACCACACACACATCTTCATTTTCTACTCTCACTCTATCTGCTTGTGGGGCAAGGTTTGGTTGGTGCACAAGGAGCAAGTAGGGGGGGCACGATGCCTGTTGATTCACTGCTAATGTTAAGAGTTGGAACTTTAAGGCAGCTGGAAAAAACACACACAAAAAAAAAACTGACTGACTGCTATCAACGCACAGGCCAAACGGTAAGACATAGAGCTTAAATTTTTTTTGCAAAATTAAAGCATATCGATTGGAAATAAATGCTAAGATTGGATTTCAACAAAGTGCTTCATTTAGTGCAGTTATTGTGTATTTTTTACTTTTTATTAATATTCCTTTTTATTTCTTTGAATTTAAATCAAGTTTATCCTTTGCTTTTTTTTGGTTTAGTAATTTTCTTACAGTGCATTTCTACCTCTTTGGATATTATTTATGAAGCTATTAGTAAACTGTGTGAACATATTTGCTTCTATAAACCCAAACACTCTCACACAGAGAGAGAGGGAGAGAGAGATAGAGACAGTTGCAAAAGGACCGCACAGGGCTACAAATTGCCTTAAGCCATGTTGGCTGTTTTTCGTTTTTTTTGGCTTTTTGTTGTTGTTGTTGTACCTTTGCTTAACCGAATCTGATTTAATTTTTTTGCCATGGTTTTCAATCCGTTGGCTCGGTCGATATATGTTTATATATATTTAAGCTATATAGCCAGGGCCACCGGCACCCAAAAAAAAAAAAAATTATAAAAAATAATAAAAACCAACGCCCCAGCGCCCAACTTGATGAGTTAATAGGAATCGAGTTACATTCCAGGCAAAAGAAGCTTGCTTCGTCTCCCTTTGCCCCTGCCCGCGCCCCTGTATGTTTATGAGGCCCGCACATGTTGCGCTACATTTTTTTTTATTGCCAATGTTGTTGTTGTTGCTGCTGCTGCTGCTGCTTGTTGTTGATGGGCGCATAACAGTCATTTGATGGCCTGTTTGTGTGTGTGTATTGAAGTATTGACAGATTTAATTAACTCATCCGCAGCTTAAGCAGACATTTTGTAGTCGGTTATCCTTCTTTAGTTTTTTGTTGCTGCTGGCTGCCTGTTGTTGCTCCTTGTTGCCTGCCGCTCGGACAGACATCCGGTGTCGTATGTTGCTCGCACTCGTATCTCTTTCGTTTGATAATTTCCGTTTTTCAACTTGAATGAACTTTTTATTGCTGCACAGTTGATGCCGCGCTGCACAGTTGATGCCCCTACAGTTGATGATAACAAAAATCCTTAATGAACAAAAATTATTATTAATTGTTCATTTGATAATTTTACTGATTATAAATATGAAATGAAATAATATTTAATTTGAATATTTTATTAAATTTATTTCCATTGAATTGTATATGAATTAAGTGGAAGATTTTCTTTTATTATTTCATAATTTCTTATAAGAAAATATATGATTAATTTTTGATTGAAATATTTTTGTTATTTCATACAATACAAGAAATGTTGCGCAAAGTTTCCTTCAAAAATCTTTTTTTTAATTTTATTTCTTTAAAGCTTTTAAAATAATTTGTTTTTATTAAAATCCATGCCTTTAAAATCTTTTTCAGTTTTCTTTAATACTCTTTTTTATCTTCACTTTTCTTAAAACCCAGCCAATCAATTAATCTTGCACCACTGTGCCTTGAAATTGTTGGCCAATGGTTTTGGTATTTGGTTTGTTGCTTATTCAATTTTTTCTTGTGATCTATCGCAAGGCATCTAAAACAAAAATCAAATGAGCCATGCAAAATGCCGCCAAATGAATCCAACTCAAGGATCTTTTGCCATTATTATCCCCAAAAGAGACAAAAGCGTTTTGATTTTCGGTTTTGTTTTTTTTTTTTTATGTTTTTTTGGCGGCCCGCTTTTTTTTTTTCTGATCGAAAGTTGATTGAGGCGGAGCCGCTGAAAAGTCTGCGACACAAAGTCTGCTCGAACCGTGGACACGGCAACACGGCTAATCTGCACTTGGAGCAAAGCCGGCTTGTTAGCAACAAGGCGGCAGTTAAAGCTTCAATTCCTTTGTCTTAACCCAAAGAGAAGCAAAGCAAAAAATAAAAAAAAACCCGCAGACAATTAGTGCGAAGCGAAATTTGAATAAAGCGACATTTATTTGACAGGCCGTCAAGCGTCTGTCGGCAAACTATCAAAAAAAAAAAGAAGTAAACCCTGAAAAAAAATAATATACATAAGAAATAAAAGCAAGCACAACTTGGCTTGATTTCATGCGAATTGAGCTCTTTTTTTTGCTGTTTTTTTTTTTTTGCATTAAGTGCAGTCATGTGGGAAAATATTTTGAATACGATAACTAACCGTGGCAACAACAACAACATACATATATATAAACATATATGATAAACTGATGTTGATGGAAAATTTTTTCAAAGACAACAAGTCGCCGGCTGCAACAACAACAATAACTGCAACTACAACGGCAACAAAAAAAAAACAAAAAAAAAACAAATTAACGTTGCGGCAAGTAAACAAAATTAATTAAATGACATGAATTTGACGTGACAATGTTTTTTGTTGCTGTTGTTGTTGTTGTATTTTTTTTTTTGATTTTGATTTGATTGCTCAACATTTGGCTGCAGCCGTTGCAGACTTCAACGAGCCAACAACATCGTTAGCATCGGAGCTTTCAACTTGAAGCTTCGTGCGAGACGATTGCAACTGCAACGGCGGCAACTGTTGATGACGACTTGCCAGCCAGACATGTTGCAGACAATTGCTTGTGCAATTATTGTTACTCTCATTCGAAATGGGGTTAGTTCAATAAGTTATTAAAGACGTTAAGTAGATAGTTAAAAAGATAAACAGAAAAAACTGGATTTATATCGTTAAAGTCGTTCAATGTCTGTTAAACTATTCCCAATATGTTTGAATGGAGTTATAATTTTTGATACATTTTTTTTAGTTATAACAAAATATTTCTTAGTAATATTTCCTTCCATAAAAATAATCTATAGATACGAAATTGCCACTAAATCGAACTTACATTATGATTTCATAATCTTCATACCTTTGAACTTTGATCAACTTCAGTTAGTGTATTAACAACTTCTCTATCAATTTCTATTAACACTCACACACAGATACACACAACTTTTGCTTTCTTGTGCTGTGTGTGTGTGTGTGTGTGTGTGTTGTTTTTATGTATTGGTTTGCTTGTTTCGTTTGGGTTGCATTCGGCACTGAGAGTTTTGTTTGGCTGCAATTAAAATGCATGTTCAAGTTTTCGTGGCAAAGTGTTCGCTGCTGCAGCTTGTACTTCACTTGAAAGTTGTTGGCTTTTTGCCTTTGGCTTATATGTTTTTATTTTGCCAAATTAATATTTCTTGTTCATTAGTTGTATTTGCTTTAAGCAATTGGCGCTAATATTTCCTGCCAAGTAATTAAGTATTGGTTGTAACACAGGTGCAACGCAGCGTATGAGTAATACTTGATTGAATATTTCAGCTAGTGTCAAATAAGAAAGTTTTTCTTTGACTTAGTTTAATTGCCAAAAATTGGTTAGATTAAATTAAGAGTTTGTCAAGTTTAAGTTAAAAAAAGAAAAATCATATTTTTTCATTATTAAAGAAATAGTTTATTCAATAAGTAATATAAGTCACTTTAAAGTTAAGTTTAAAATATGATTAAATAATTAATTAACTTATTTTTATTAAATATTGTTGGCTGCCATAATTTTAGCTACTTATATAATTTTGATTAGCTCAATTAGCGCATTTATTGTGATCTGTTTGGCCTTTGGCTGTGTGGCAAAAGAGCCTTTCAACTTTAAAGCGGCTACCATTCAACTGTCACTTCAAGTAGCCACACACACACACACACACACACATACCCGATTCGACACACATTTAACACACACACATATTTATTCACACTTAGCACATAAATAACCATAAATAAAAGACTTGGCAAGTAAAAAAGTGTTAACCACAACAATATATACATACATATATATATATGTATTTCTATATAAAAATAGACTCTAGAGTTTTATTGTTGATTGTAATAGAAGAAAAAAATAAATAAAACGATCATGGCGAATAGAAACGCGTTTGTGGCTTTAATTTACCATTAAGTGTATTATTTACAATAACTGCGCCCGTTTCGCCTCACCGCACCGCACCGCACCACCTCGCCCCCTCCCTCTATATATGGTTTATGACAAGTCGCTCATTAGTTGGGGGACTGCTGGACTGGGTGATTACATTTTAATTAAGTTGACAACACGATTAGCATGCGTAATTGTGAACAACTTACGACAAACGCCGCCGCCCACACACAAGTTTGCCAAGTTTGTTGCCTAAGTCATTTGTTTGTTGGTTTCAAATCTTTGACCGCAATATTGCTCCATAACTGTCACGCTTAGTGACCCATTTTGGGCTGAGCTCAGCTCGCGACAGCTCGCGACATTAAATTGCGCATTTATAAATAAATATTCGATAAATTAGTAGACGAGAAGAGAAGATCTCTTTGAAAAAGTAAAAAACAAAAAATCCATAAGCAGTTTGTAATTTATGTTTTGCGCATATCGTAAAACTTGACTTTGACTTGCTTTAAACGGCTTTTGGCTATGGTCAAAATATATATATATACAAACGCAACACACATACTAAATACTCTAGCAATATTTATGGCAAGATCGTAAAAGAAAAAAAATACTATGGAAATTGCTCAAAACTTGTTGGTTTATGTTTAAAAATTTACGCTATACGGCGAACATTAAATAATCATCATAATTGTTTATGGAGCATGTTTAAGTGAGGTGTAAAATACTTTAAAAGATTTTTTTAGAGGCTTATTACGTCGGGATTTGACAAAGAACGAAACATGAATTTAATAAAATCTTAATGAAAAATTACAATTATTCAGATAAATATTAGAAATTAGGATCAAGTTTATGACTTTGTTCATCAGTAAACCTAGTTCAAAATTTAAATATATAAAATGTAATAAACTAATAACTTAAGCACTTTTGACAATAATTTTTCAAGCTATTTATTAATAGTTTTTAAGGAATCTTATCAAATCTAAACATGAAATTTAAACATAAACTTCAACATTTCTTTTCGCTATTAATCCAAACGATTCTAGTTATGTTCTTGAAGCATCAACTCTACATAACTAAAACTGAACTTTCCTTTCTACAAATCATCTATGCAAACCTTAATTTTTTTTAAACGTCTTCTATTTATCCTCTTAAAGATTGCGTTTAAAAACAGTATAGTACATTCTATACAGCAAAGTATACTTAAATATATTCCATAACTTTTTGTACAAGAAAGTGTAAATTTTTTAAGAATTTTAATATATGAAATTTGCGAATTATAAAGCAAGGCGCATTTATGTAGATTTTTGCTTCAGCTTAGCTTAGCTTTCTATGCAAACAAAATTGTTGTGCATGATAACAACTAATACACACAAACACACACATGTACTAATGTGCGTAAATGCCAGCTTAAAACAACAACAAAAGCAACAACAATTCAACTTGAACAAACATCCAACCAGACAATTTGGCTCCACAACGTTTTTTTTTTTGCGCGTTGTCGTTTATCGTGCTTTTTTGCATTGTTGTTGTTGTTGTTGTTGGCGCTGCTGCTGCTGCTGATCATTTGTCACACCCTGCAGCAACCAAAAAGTTTATAATCACAACAATATACAAAGCAACAACAACAACAAAAGGAGAGTATGAAAGACTTGAAGATACTCTTAAATTTTAGTGTATTGGCAACTCGGCCGAATCGAGCAGAGCTAGAACGTTAAACTCGTTTTTTTCAAACTTATTTTTCCAAAGGTTCGTCACAAAATCTCAAGTTCTAATCGACCGATTGATTGTCTTCAAGATCGAATCGATCGATTGTTTTGAAACTCTGTAGGAATATTCTGTAAATATTTCTCTTTAGCATGAACCTTAATTCAAAACAGAAATCAAAGTTTAATATTTGATATTTTTTATCAATATTTTCATAATGTGTTCTTGAAAAATCAGTTAAAATAATAATAAAAAAATATTCAGTGCATTTTTTTTGTTGTTTTTTTTTTTTTTGTCTACGGTCTCTCGGACTTCTCAACTAGAATACCCCCCTTAAGCCATTTAAACGCTTTTCAAAGTCAAAGCCTTGGGGCATTGAGCGTTGACTTTGCCGTCGCCGTCGCAGTTGATGCCAGCGTCGACACACGCCTTTTGTTTATTTAACAGCAGCAGCAGCAACAACAACAACAAGTCATAAAATAAAATAAATATAAGCAGACCGAGCGGCAGCAGCCAGACTGAACAGCAATAATAACAACAACAACAACACTCGAACGTAAGCTTTATTTATTAATAATCAAAAGACATTTCCCCCCCGCACACACACACTCCCTTAGATATTGGCACACCCTTTTGGTGTTGATATTGACGCTGCCATGTGTTAAATTTATTCTTAAGCTTATATTGTTTTGACATTTTTTCGAAAATTTATGATAGACGACGACGAGCTTAAACCGAAAACCGTTTCTAAATAAAGCCAATTGTATAAACAATCGGGTGCAATTGTAATCGATACCCCAAACCACACACACACACACACACACACCACAAACAAAACACAAACATTAAGTTTCGGTTGCTTTATTTTTTTTTTTGTTGGCGACAATTTGTCTGCAATTTGTTTCTTCCTTGAAAGTCGGACCTTGATCGGTTTTGTTTATGTGCGTGAATATTTTAAAGTTGGCGCTGGATCAAAGGCAAACTACATATAAATAATGTCTGGTTATGCCGTTTTCAGAATTTGCTTAGAAAGCTAATTGTTTTTTTTTTGTGGGTTAAAGAAATAGAGTCAAAGAATTCCCAAGAAAGTTTTGATGCCAGATTGAGTTACTATGAAAACAAAAGTAGAAATTTGTGATTCCAAAGAATTTGCTGTGAGTTGTTGAAGCTTAATGAAGAATCATTGAAAAATGTACAATAAATTCTTTTGATTATTTATTCTAATAAATCTCACATCATCAAGCCCAATTACCTGTTCCTAACGAAACTAACAACAAAACAACAAAACAAACAATTCATTCATGCAACAAGCTATTAGAAAAGTATATGAAATATTTCCACGCCGCGGCACTTGCGAGCTCTCAACTCGATTCAATTCTATGTAAGTTATAAATACACACAAAAATCGTGAGCCAACAATTGCCAAGCAAAGACCACCAAGGTGAGCTAACTGTGCAACCAGTTTGAACATTTTTTTTTTTCGATTTTAATGTTCTCTCGCTTTGGGGTGGCCAATTTTGGGTAGCGCCATTTGAACATCAAAACCGGCAAAATTGTCGGCGCCTTTTTTGCATAAATATTTTGTAGCAATTGAAATCGCATCTCTGTCAAATGAAAGTTGTTTGCAAAAATCAAAAATCTTGTTAGCTGAGAACAAATACCATAAATATTTCTATGGGAGTGTGGCAGGAAATTTAGCTATGTGAAATGGTTGGGTGTTTATTTCCATGCAATGATGTTGCAAGTAGAGGATTTTTGGTAGTTAAAGTAATATGTATTTTTAAATTTTTTTTTTTTTACTTAATCGATAGAGTATTCCATTCTCCGACTCTAAGTTTATAATTTTTTAAAAATGCATAGTTGAAATGCCTGGTCGCATCTTTGTTAGTTTGTTTTTGTTTTTTGTTTTTTTTTTTAACAGTGTGGGGGGTTTGGCTGCCATTTAAGGAATGCCTTCTAATTGTTTTGTAATTTGTTAGCCAATTAATTGGCGACTTCATTTCAAACAGTTTGTAGCTGTAGTCGGTTAACGTTAACGTTAACGTTGACTTTGACGTTTTGACGCTTGACGTTGACTAATTGGAAATGCAGCGAGGCGCGCGCGCGCCTCTCGCTTATTTTGATTATGACATATTACTAAAACGTGCACGCTATAAAACGCGGCACGCAAATCGTAATAGGAACAGGTCCAAAATACTTACGACTTTGTCTATGGGAGAGTATTTGAATGTGTGTGTGTTTGTCTAGTGTCATTTTAACCATATATTCCACATTTTAACTATATATATATATACAACAGACATTAACATTAATTGTTGCACATTGATTTAGTGCTCACGCCGCCTCATAAAATCCTATGCATATATATATTTTCAGCGTGGGTGTCGGCGTCGACTAACGTCTTTTGTGAGTCTTTTTGCGCGCATTTCCTTATTGCGCATACAACATGTAGTACAAGCTTATTCATATTGTATATATATATATTCTTAACCTAATTCAGCAAGTTCAATTATTAAACAAACAAAAAGTATTGAATAATTATTTTTATTAAGTTGGTAACATAACTTTTAATTTAAATTGTTATGAATCATTTTTTTTTTAATGAATTGTATATTATTTTGGATTATTTTTAAAATTCATTTTCAATTATTTTTGCTTGAAAAAAAATACAAGTAGTTTTTCTAAATTAATTTTTATTTATTTTTCAAGTATTTGTTTAAATTGTATAAATATTAAAGTTTATTAGCACTTGCATTTTTTAGCCAAAAAAATTAAAATTCCCAAAAAAAATATTGTTAAATTTTTTCTTTCTACACAGATTTTCTATTCAATTTGCGCTCTAGGTCAACTCAATGCCTAATTAACAATAAATTAATTAAATACACACTAATTGCTTATTTGAATCGGGTTTAACTTTATGAAAAACGACAACAAAAACAAACCATTCTATCATGGCATAAAAATAAAAATTGTCTTATCGCAAATCAGCTAGAATTCTTTTTCGGGATGATTTTCTCATAACTGAACTTTAACAACATCTTCAACAACAAGAGCAAGAAAGATATATCAAGAGAGATCAAGAGTGAGAGAGCGAGAGAGAGAGAGAGAGCGCGAGAGATATAGCCTGTCTAATGCCATAAACTTGAACTTGATTGTTAAGCAAATACAATAGAAATTGATGTTGAAGCTTATCTAATTTATGCTATCAAAGCGATTATCAAGCTCCCTGTCAAAATTGCTTGTGTGTGTGTGTGTGTGTTTATCGAAGCACGCTTTCTAACCAAATCTTGACTAATTATTTAATATATTATGATGCCGCTGCTGCTGCTGCTGACACTCTGCAAACAAAACCAGCGGGACCGAAGAAGAATTTTGAAATTTATTTGCGATCGAGGAATTTCGGGTGATGATATCATATGATAATAACGCAACAACAACAACAACAACATTAAGCTGTAGGATTTGTTAAGAGAGAGAGAGAAAACATTTGCCTAACCAACGCAGCAGGTGTTTACTTCTCTCTCTCTCTCTCTCTCTCTCTGTCTCTCTCTCTCATTGTGTTCACAGCATGCCATAAAATGCTAAAATTTTATGAAACGTGTTTAAACAAACAACCAAAGATTGATTGGAACGATAAGATGCAGGCAAACGTTATGCTAAACACGCTTGGCTTATCATAAGAAATGTGCCACAGTTGATTTCGTGTTGTATTCGTGTATCTTAGCCGTTGCCACAAGTCTGTTGCCAACGTTAAATTGGCGCTGCATTGTCTGCCTAGTTTCTCAACTTTCATACTGAATCAATTTGCTATATTTAAACATTCAGTCAAATATTTCTCTTCTTTCAACTCGCCTTTCTCACTTTAAGCTAATGATAAATTAAAAGCCAACAATTAGTGATTACTGTCACACACACACACACGAACACACACATACTAACACACACCAACACACCCAGAAACCGCATTGCTTATCGTCAATAGCACAATTTATTGTTGTTGTTTGTACAGCTAATGGATTTATTGGGTAAACATCTGTCGCATGTTAAACATTTGTCAAAAATTCCATACTGGTTTTGCGCTCGGAGCCCAAAAAAAAAACAACACCAACAACAACTACAGTCAAACATCAACAGGCAAGGCATCCATCCATCCATCAGCTTTTTATCATACAGTCAGTTTGTCTATTTTTAAAGTTTTTATGACTTTACAAACCGCGGGAAGTTTCTCAAAATAAAATATTTTTATTGTTGATGGCAGACAGATGGGCACCGCAATGTGGCAGGCATAAGCTTAAATTTTGCTTACAATAATTGCACAAAATCAAAGTAATTTTTTTATTATATTTTCAAAATATTATATCTAATAAATATTTACTATTTTATTTTATTAACTTTTGTTCAGTAAATAAGCTTAAAAATATATTTGATTTAACTTAATTAAATTTATTAGTATTTTGTTCAATTATTAAGAAAAACATTTGGTGTGATTTCGTTCAATAATAAATCATTAACAAGGTACTTACCAACAAGTTCGTTGCCTAAGTCTTTTGTATGTCATCATCATTAACAGCTGCAAAACAAAAGTAAACAAAAAACAACAACAACAACAACTGTCACTAAGCCCCGCTAAGCTTCACTTTCAACTGTTCTGTCTCTCTCCAAATGGGAAGTAAATACAACAAAAATGCAAAAGCAAAAAGCAAAATAAAAAAAAAACACTTTGAACAGAAATTCCTTTTATTGCTGTGTTGTTGTTGTTGTTGGTTGTTTGGTTGTTTTTGTGACCAGAATTAATGCCATGCGATAGCAAATTTAATTTATTACGATAATTTTTCATTTTTGTCATCAACAACAACAACAACAACACTGGCTTGCTGAAATTTGAGGCGCTGCTGGCCAAGTTCGAGGACGACAGAAGGCAGCTGGCTGAGCAAAAAAAAAAAATAAAGGCAAAACTGAACTTGACACTGAGCAAACAGAGAAAGAGGGAGATAGACTGTGCTGTGCTGTTTGTGTGTGTGTGTGTGTGTGTTGAAGTTGGGCGCGATAAGCGCGACTAATAATGGCTAATAAGCCATTAAAAAGGCATAAATTGTTTTGTTAGCCCATCTCTTAATAAATTCCACATGAAATTGGTTCCCCTTTAGTTTCTTTTTTTTTTGCCACTTGCTGCTCTCTCTTTCTCTCTCTACTTGCCACAGTGACATTGTCACCGTTGCATTTGCCTTTATTTATGTTAATGGCGGCTTCAGCTACAAATTGCAATGCCCTTTTGTGTCTTCTGTTGACTTTTGTTGATACCATGTTGATCGAATGTTAGGCATAAAAGGGTGTTCACATTTTTGAGTGGAAAGTTAAGGGATTTTATTCATTGGAAAAGCCTAGTTTAGTTTAAGTTTGGAAATTGGTTTAATTTAACTTAAGAATAACGATGAAAAAGTCTTTTTGAAAGAAAAGTTTACCTTAAAACTCTGCACTAAGGAAATACCCAAAGTTTAAATATTCCGTTAGTTCGTAATCTGCTGAGTATTAACTAGTTAATCTCATACCTATAATAACATTCTCTCTGGTTTGCTTGCATATCAAACTGTAAGTTGGTTTTTAATAAATTTTCATTTTTGCTGTGGAACTTTTCTGTTGCTGTTGTTGTTGTTGTTGGTGTCTTAAGTGTAGCTGCATCTGTTGTTGCCTTCAGCATTTTGTCGGCATTTAAGTCTTTGTTGTTCTTTGTGTTTAATCGATTGTTCGATTGTTTTGTTGATGGCCTGTGCGGTGGCTGTTGCCTTTTCGATGAGGGGGCATTTATTGTTTCGACATTCTTAACGAACCTCGAATTTATGAGTTAATACAATAATGCAAAAGTGTACAAAAATACTCGATTACACACTCTCCATTCGTATGCGCCGCACTCAATTTGTTTTTAACCGGTCGAAAATGAATCCTTGCCCAGTCAGCTGCTGACATTTTTGTTTTGTTTCATAAATAACGCATTTAATTGCCCATTTGCACTTAATTTTTTTTTAGCATCGCAGGCTTTTCGTTAATTAAGCTGCCAATCTCTTGAAATGCGCATACGCAGCGTGGGACCAAAACAATCTCTGATTGAATTGAAACTGTTGGTTAACCTACCTTTCCTGTTGTTTTCAATATTGCTCTTGTGTTGATTATCTTTTTAAGCTGACCTTGTGGATTTTTAAAACCGTTAACACAGGTTCTTAATGTTTCTTTAGCTATTGGAAGTAAGGCAAGTCTTGTTTAACTTTTTCTAATTCAAACGTAAAAGTTTCCTTAGCTTCGCTTTACCTTCTTCAAATAGGTAAATAAATAAATCCTTTGAGCCAAGTTAACATAGTATTTATGACTTAATCGCAGCAGCTGCCACTTGCGGCAAGAACTATGTTTATTTATTATTAATATTTTTTTAAGTATTTTTGCTGTTTGTTTTTGCCTACATGCAAATAGACCTGCAATTATATTCAAATTAGCGGTATCTGCCCACCCGATTGCCATGGCGTGCCACAAACAAAAACCCCATGCCACATGCTCCATGCTCTAAGAATCCATCCTCAATTTCAAGTTCGAGTTAAAGTTGAAGTTCGTCTTGTGGCGGCTGTGGCAAGCAATGCAAAACGCTTCGACTCGGCCCGCTAATTAGGAAATGATTTACTATGCGGGCATTTTGCTTTATGCCACAGCCAAAACATAGAGAGCGAGATAGACATAGATAGAGAGAGGGAGAAAGAGAGAGAGAGAGATGGAGAATAAGTGGCAGTAACCACCCAAAAAGACCGAAAAGGCCAAAACAAACCACGGGAGACATGTTGGCCACCATGCAAAATACAACGAGAACAAAAAAGCAAGGCGGCCAAAAATGAGGCACAAGGCAATAACAATGCCAACAACAACAACAACAACGTAGAACAACCAACAATTTTCAGGCATAAAACATTTTGTTGTTCTTTTTTTCGCGTATACCCTGTTATAATATAGGAAGAGCATATTTGATTTGAAAATTCAAAAATTATCGATAAACATATGTTATATAACAATAAAAACATCAAGTTTCGATAGTTTAGTTTTTTTTTTTCCAAAATTTGACTGTAAAACATTTTATGTAAAAATATTCAAAAATCGAAAATTGGGAGTATCTCCTAGTCGAGCTTTAGGAACTTCGATCATTTTACTTGTTTCATTTTTGTACAGTTTTTGGGTGATAACCGAGCAAAGCCACATCAGCAACATTATCAACAGCAACAACAGCAGCAGCAGCAACAGCAACAGCAGCGGCAACAGCAGCGGCATCATTATTATTATGATCATCATTAGCTTGCTGCGTGTGTGGTGTGATCGGCAGTTGCCCGTTTGGCTGCTCCTGCTGCTACAGCTCCTTGTGATCAACTCAACTAAACATATAAACACACACACAAAGAATAAACACGAACAAAAAAAAACAAGCAAACCGAAAATTATTAATTATAGTCACGAAAGGAAATAAAGATTTCATTTCAACAGAATGCAAAGGCCCGCACAGACCGAAGAAGCTACAACAACAACAACAACAACAACGATTGATGAAGCACTGCAGCATTTCTCACAGTGCAGCATCAGCAACAGCAACGACAGCAACAGCAGCCGCGGGGCCTAAAAGGATTATAAAAAAGTTGTCGAAACAAGCCATTGGCAAACACAGAAAACACAGAAAACAACAACAACAACCATGGCAACATTATTAAGAAATTAAGTAATTTCTTTTTTATTTATGCTCCACGAGTTTTACTTTAGATTATCTCTCGAAGCGGTTCGTTCTGTCGTTCGTTCGGACCCAAGCCACAATAAAAGGTTAGCTCCCTTCGCAACTGCAGCTGTGACGATCCCAACTGGCCGCCAGCTGCTCCTCCTCCTTCTACTCAACTTCAGCTGTGTGTCTCTGTGTGTGTGTGAAATTTATTAACGATTTTTGTATATATTTTTTCGTGTTATGTCTCATTTTGGTTTGGGTTTTTCGGACCTCTCTCTCTCTTCATAGTTAAGGTGTGCGCATAGACACTTTGGGTGTTGGCCAAAAAAAAAAAAGGCCAGCTAGCAGCGTTTTGGAGTTTTTTTTTTTCTGTCGTTATCGTTGGCTTCTCATATTTGATGAAATAATTATTTTTTGGGTTTATTGTTGTTGTTGTTGTTTTTTGTTCGCCAATTGGGTTGCCATGAAAGAGACCTGCCGCCCTAAGTGGAGCTAATTTGTTTGCTGCGAAAATATTTGAGACGCGCTAATAAGCCGCATAAATTTTGTGTTCGCGATGTCTGTCTGTGTGTGTGTGGTTGATGGGCTGATTAGCAAATTTTGTGGTCAGGATGTGGACCACACACGGCAATACAATCATCAATTTATTTAGTTGTTGCTGCTGAAAGCCAAAGCAAAAGACTTAGGCCACAAACTTGATAGACAGTAATTGCTCGAAATTAAATAAGCAAATAAAAAAAAATTATAAACAATAATAATCATAATACTAATAAAGGTGTTTGAATGGGTTAAGAATAAAACATTACTTACAGAAAAAAAAAATGTTTATAAAATATATTATTAACTAAAATAAAACTAAACAAAATAGCAAATACAATTCAAAAAGGTGCAAACCAGAGGATCTCTCAACGGCAGTCCTTAGTTAAATATTATAAAACATAAATCCTGTGTCATCTGTCATATATTGTTCCTTACTCAAATGTAAAACAAGATTAAGTTGCCAATTCTTTGGCAGAAAGCTTGTGCAAAAAAAAAAAAAACAAACAATTTAAATTTTTTTTGATTGATACAGAATAAATCGTTTGTAAAATTCAATATTTAATTTACTAAACGTTAAATAAGATTTGCACATATTACGAAATTTTCCACTGCTTTTTTGGTATACAAAAAAAAAAAAAAAAAAAAATTTGAACTAAAGAAGCGACTTCGTACAAATATCAAACACTTTGATCGACGCAGCTCAAGAAACCTGCATGAACAATGCGTTATGAGCTTTCAAAAGGAGCTGACAAGCATTACAAATCATATAACAACAACAACAGCAAAAAATGCAAATGCAACATCATTTGACGTATAACACATCTGTTATTTGGCCGTCGTTGTGGGGCTGTCATGAGAGAAGAGAGAAGAGGCCATGCTGAAATACAGACATTTTTATTATTTGTTAGCCCAATGCCCAATTAAAAAGCCTGATGATGAATGATCATTATGATCTACAAAACCAAACTGCCTGCTGTGTGCGGTGTGCGAGATCACTTCATCTTCGTCTTATGATCCTGTAAACGGCTGCGTCTGTTAGCTCTTTCAATTTGTATTTAGCCATACTAAGAAACTAACAAACGCACAACTGTCGTCTTGCCGCACGCTTCGCTACTTTTTGGCACGCCGCGGCGATAATGTCAAAAAGACTGACAACATCGTCGCACCAATGAATAGATCACATTGTTTTTAAACACAAAAATTATGATGAAGAACAAGAAACACAACAAAAAACACACATAAAAGATTATATAAACAAGTAGATTTATTGTCTTTTAAGGGGGGCGACAATGAGGTCAAAAAGTGCCGACATTGAACTAGTTTGTTTCTAGTTTCAAAAGTACTTAACAAAGATTAGATTCAGTTATTACTACTTGGAAATTTGAATAAAATATTAAACTTTTGCGTTGTTAGTGCTATCTACGTATATACAAAGGCAGCACTCAAAACAAAACAATCTTTTGTATGGGAAATAATAACCAAAGCCTTGGATTAAGATTGACAAATATTTTTCTTACAAAGAAAAAATCTGTAAAAAATCAATATCAATTATCTATTTCAATTAAAACAAGAAAATCAACCCAGAAATAATTCATTAATTACAACAACTGTCAAATTTAAAAATATTTTTTTTTTTGTAACAACTTTAATGCCTTTTTATCGATAATAATAATATATAATGAAATCATTTTACTGATTTAATTTTTTTTTTCTATTTTTTTATAAGATCTTTAATGCCCGTTGACAAGAAACTTTAATGAAATCATTTTGAATATTTATAACAATAAAAGCTGATGAAATATGGAGTTAAATAGTGACTTCAGTCTATGTTCAGCAGTGCTGTCAGTCCGTTATTCTAGCCGTCAGTCTGTCCGTCATTCAGTCAGTCATCAGTCAAGTTTGTGGGCTAATCCGCAATCAGCGCGAATGAGGCGATTTCTAATTTGCCAAAAGGTGTGCCTCACGCTCAACAACAACAACAACAGCAAAAATAACAAGCGACAGCAGCAACAACCAATAATAATAAATAATAATGAAATTATTTATGCTTCAATCGCAGGCAGCTCTCGAAACGTTTCAGACAGACAGCGTGTCGCTCCCCAGCCCTTGAGCAATTGTTGTTGTTTGTGTCTGCCCCGGTCCCTTCGATTACCCTTAAGTTCTTTTTTTCAAATAATTAATAACAATAATTTGCAGCACGATAAGAATTTGAATTGAATAGCATTAAAAGGCGCAAAATGTATTGAGTTGTCGGGGGGGAGGATGGCTGAAGGCGAGAGTTAAGGGGCGTGTCAGGCCAAATGAACAACAACAACAAGTTTTCTTTCTGATGTTGCTTGTCTGTTTATCTAGATTAAAGCCTCGCGGCAAGGCACAAACACATAAAAAATAAAAACAAAAATTACACAAAAAATACATTAAAAAAAAAACAAAAAAAAACTACAGTTCATTATTGAAATCATTGTGTTGAAGTCTTTCTGTTATTTTTGTTTTCTGGCCGATGTTGTCCGTGTAGCATTCGAAGCTAGACATTTTGGCATTTCATAAGAGACTCTCATTGTCAGTCTCTCTCCACACACACACAAACACTCACACACACACACAAAGCTCAAGCCAGACTCAGAGACTCTAAAGAATCGAGACTGTGCGCTTTAGCTTTGGCTTTTTGCTTTTTGCTTTGGCTTTTGTCATGGCAGACATGTTGGCAACGCCAAATGTTGTTATTTTTTTCTTTCGCTTTTCTGTTTTGCCTGAAGCAAAAGCAAAAAAATACAACAACAACAAGCAAAGCATATAAAGATGTACACGAGGTACGATCGAAGAGGTATTGTCTTTATACACACACACACACACACAGATTTGTCTATAAAAATTATGATGATCAGCAAGATAACTCTGTGTGTCTGTGTGTGGGCAATTATGTGTAAGCTTGTAGTATCTTAAGTCTTTGGCGTACTCAATCTATTAATTTTTCGTTATTCGTTAAATTGCTGTGATTTATCAATAATTATAGAGTTATCTTTAAATGAAAATGTTAAGCTTTAACTATGCAATATAATTATCAATTATTATTGAACAAATATGTTCAGAGCGAATAGTTTGATTGTTGCTTAAATATATAATAACTGTAATATGTTTTAAAAGATTTCTTAATCCACAGAAAATCAAAGAATATTTTACTTTAATAGGCTTTTATATATGTGGAATAACTTTTATATATTTACATACAATTCTTTATTTTTTAATTATTTTATTTTAATAGATAAATAAATCTTTTCATTGCAATATTTTATCTTAGGATCTTTACTGTAACGAACAAATTGCACTTAATTTTTATTTATTTAACATCTTGACATCCTTTCACCTTTTTTTTAGCTACTAAATTATCTTTTTCCTTATTTTAATTTATATTTTTATTATTTTCACTCAATACTTTAAATACCTCCCACTATTCTAGTTATAATACATTGTATCATCTGCCTAGTGTTTCTTTTTTTTCTCATAAACATTTACATACATATTTATATGTATTATTTTGTTTGCTTTGGCCAGCCCCAGACGTCAGCCCCTATGGCAATTGGAGTCGACTCTTGCTGTTGTTGGCCGTTGCAGTTGCAGTTGCAGTTTTACCATCGGGGTGGTCCAATTGTACTTGGACTTGAACGATTGGCCAGGTTACTTGCTTGGCTGGCTGGCTGGCTTGGCTCACGAATTGCATTAAAATAGCAATTTCAGGCAGCGCGCAAAGTTCATGTCAGACATTATGTTGGGGGCCTACAGAATTGTAGGAGGTACACGTTTTGGTCTTTGTTTTTTGTTTTTGTTTTTGTTTTTTTTTTTGGGGCCTTCTCGTTCTTGTTATTTTTGTTGTTGTTTGCTGCGGTTGCAGTTGCCGCGTTGGCTGGCTCGGCTCGGCTCAATTGAGCCAAGTGACGGCCATTTTGAGTTGTTGTTGTTGTTGTTGCTGTAGTTGTTGCTGTTGTGCCGGGGCAGACAAAAGGCACGACGATTTCAACGCTTTGTCGTGTTCTTTGTGCTATTGTCTGTCCAAATGTACCAATGTCCACACTGCCTGTCCTTCGGCTTCTACACTGAAACAAAAAACAAAAAAACAATTTCCCTTGAAAAATTATTAAACTGCTATAAAAAATATCAAAGAAATCTTTGATTAACATATTTATTTCTTAGAAATAGATTTTTAACAAAAAATAAATAGTCAAAAAAAAATATTTTAGTAAAATTCATCTGAAAGTATTTTTAAATTATTAAAAATATAAATCAGTTGAAAAAATTTTATTATTAAGTAAAAAATGTTTTTAAAATATTGATTCGATTTTTTAAGTTGGGAAAATATTATTTTTTTTCAATTCAACATAAATATGTTATAAAATTATTTCCTAAATTTTAGAAAAATAGCTAGAGAGTTAAAATCTAGCTTGTTGAAAATTTAAATCTATTTGTTATTATTTTTTTCTCAGTGTGGTCTCACACGATCAACAAGTACAAGAGTTCTTGAGCTTGGACTTGGACTTGGAGTTGGAGCTGAAGTTGGAGTTGGCAAAGTTGGGGAGTTGAAGTTGGAGAGTTGGACCGAAAGTAATTTATTTCTTTATTGTTTTACGAATTTACAATGCAACTGGGGAACAAGGCAAAACTTGGCAACGCAGCCATAACAATCACGCCGCAGTTGTTGTTGTTGTTTTTGCTGTTTGCTGTTTGCTGTTGCGTGTTGCATTTGGGGTGACCACCTTGACTGCCACACACACACACATACACAAACAGAAAAGAGAGAGAGCCTCTGGGCACACAGACACACACGATGAGGCTCATCAGTGTCAATGCTTGGGCAAACAACCAGTCGATGTCCGCTTCTTTATCGTTGTTGTTGTTGTTGTTGTCGTCGTCGCCTCCTCCTTGGTGTGTGGTACGCATGCGCCCAGCAGCGCCCCAAGGAATGCGTTTGCACGAAATGCAAAATGTCAGCAAACGGCAACGGCAACGGCAACGGCAACGGCAACAGCAACGGCGGCCCAATCGACTGCAAGTCGGCAGGACTTAAAACCAACAACAACAACTTTCAACTTCGACGCTCCAACTACGAATCCAGTGATCGGACTTCAATAGCTTTGCCACAGCTACTTGCCTTAACATTCCATTAGTTGCGCCTGGAATTTCCTTTGTTTTCTGTGAGAAATTTTCAGTCAACACATAAATTGTCGTAGGCGCAAGCGGTCTCAAAGCGGTCTCTCTCCACGTCCAACAAACAGCTTCAAACACACAAACTTTCAATTCTCCTCCCCCTTAAAAAAAAGTTCTCGCTCAGCACTTTTGCTGATAACACTGTGCAACCATAACTTTGTTACCATTATGGCAACTATAGCTTCACATTTATGATTAAAGATAATTTTTAAAAGCAGCTCAAACGTCTTGGAAAATTTTTATGAATTAGTTTGAGGTTCTCTTTTTGGAAAAAATCAATAAAAAATAGTGCTAAGTTCAAAATAAGCTATTTTTAAAATGCGCATTAAAAAAAATCTAACTGGCATTCGATCCTTGAAATCGAACAGTTTAAAACTTAAAATATGACATTTTTAATAAATTTTAAAGCAAAAGCTTTCATTTTTGAAACTTATTAAGGAGCTTTTAATATAAAGATAGTAATATTTATTAAAAATAGCCAAAAAAAATTAGCCAAACATATTTTAAAAAGCTGAAAACCCTTTTAAAAAAAATATTATTTATTTGTTTTTTTTTTTTAAATTTTACTTCCATTCAAAAATTGTTAATAAAACTTTGCTGTACAGTGAAAAAAAAAACAGATGCAGCGCAATTGTTATTGCTCATCGTTACTGTTGTTGTTGTTGTTGTTGTTGCGCATCGCAGCAAGGGAGGTGGTTCAAAGGAGAAAGGGGTTAACCGAACCGGAGATGGGTAAACCGAACGGTTTGCGATCGGTAGGCGATCATCAGTGGAGCTGCTGGCTGGCATTTAGACAATTAAAATACTTCAAGTGCTTGTCTTTCGCTCAACGTCACATTTTGTTTATTTATGTGCATTGATTTGCCTGGTAGCTTATAAATTTTCGTTGGCCAAACAATGAGGCAGTTGTTGTTGCTGTTGTTGATGTTATTGGCGGCGGCGGCGGTGAGTTTGTTGCCTAAGTCTTTCGTTATGTTTGCATTGCTTTATTTGCAGTTAAAGGCAGTTCGCATTTCGCATTGCACTGCGCTATTTTTAGCGCCTTGGCACTTACACAATTCGTTTTACGTTTATGCGATTATAATATTAAATGCAATAAACAGAAAATCATTGAGCGTCAATTGTTTGTTTATTCAACTCAATCAAAATTCCTAGGAAAAAATTCCAGGCACTTGTGATCCGAACATTCAATAAATTGGCACTGTCAACCACTTCGATACCCGCCCTCCACCCCGTTACCCGTACCACCCATCTTGAACAATTATTACTCACCGTCGTAGTTACTTGGACATGACAACATTTTAACTAACTGCCTGACAAATGCAACCAACACACACTGACTGGCGCAATGTAGTATAATTTTTCAATTAACAAATGATAAATCAAACTAACACCCAGTCCGAGAGGCCCCGTCGAACTTCAAGTCGACTTGCCCCAAGTCACTTCAGTCTTTGGCTTATATTAATTGCATATACACTGGGATTAACGCAATTAAATTTCCTTAGTATAGATACAACTATTTTGTTTTCTAAATTAAATACCCTTTTTTTTTAAATCAATAATACTTTGATTTAGTACTTATTAGTTCAGTGAACCAATAAAAAAACGTTTGTATAATTTCTATGGAATTTGTCACCTTTGAGTTGTTACTTTATTACGCGGTTTTAATGGGAATCAGAATTAACTAAGGGGTTTTTAAGTTTAAGTTAAGTTCAGTATGAAGTAAAGGTTTTAAAAAGTATGAATGAATGAAAAAGTTCTTTTAGCAACTATTAAAATGTGTTCTGATTAATATTTTTTATTGCGTTATTTCTTTTAATACTTTTTCAACAAATTTCTAAGATTAGATTTATGAAAATTAATAATAAGTTTTGATTGTGCTTACAAAATGTATTTTTTACTAAATAACTTTAAAAAATAGATATGAAAATAAAAAAGAAAAAGCTGTTAGTGTTAGAATCCTTAGTTTTCTTTGAATAATTAAATAATCTCTCCAAAAACGAGAGAAAAAAAATTGTTTTCTTTGGGGTACATATTTTAAACAATGACAAAAAACTTAACATAGTCGACACCTTTCTTTCACAATACCCAACAAATCCCTTTGCAAACTTGTGGGGAATTCAAGTTCGCTTTATTTATGCAAATCCCGCTACTTACAATATGTCCAACCTATTTACAATTGAAAGCCCTTCAATCAGTATTAAATGCGATTATCAATTAGTAATTGCAGCGTAGACAAATCTTAATTGCAAATCAAAACTACAAAGACTTTGAGATTCACTGCTTTTGTATTTATTATAAGAATTTATAGGACTGATTAATTGTTTTGTTTTGTGATTTTATTACAAGAATCTCAACTTGCTTCCGTTTGCTCGAAAGACTTAGGCAATGAACTTGTTGCTGCCAGCTGTTGGTTCATTAGACGAGACAGCTTATATGCTAATGCCAGTCAGTTGACTGGTTGAAGCTGTGGGGTCTGAATAGTTCTTTTTAGCTCCTCGTTACTTGTTTTAAGTGGCATTTGGCTGGAGCACCTGCTGCCTGTCTGCCTGTTAGACATTAATCCGTGGCATTTAGTTACGCTTTAATAAGATTTGCTTTTCTTTCTTATTTTTTCTGCGTCATGTCTGGAGCGAAAGCAAAAAACTTGAGGCTCAAACTGAAGCAGACACAGCGACGCGGCTTTCAACTTGCCACAATCGTCTATGTGTGAGTCGCCCCATTTTTGCATTCACTTCCAGCAGTTTTTATGTTTGATTATTAAAACTGTCATAACTGGAAGATGCTCTAACTGAGTTTAGTATTTTTGTAGTATATTAGTTTTAAGTATTTATTTAGTCTTTAGTACTTAGTATTTTGTTAAGTATTTTAATATTTTTGAAGTTTTTAATTTTTTTTAGTATTGTAGTATTTTTCTAAAATTTTAGTAGTATTTAGTATTTATTTAGTATTTTTCTAATATTTTTAGAAATACTTTAATTTAATTTAATATTTTAGTATTTTTCTAATATTTTAGCAGCATTTTAGTATTTTTTAGTATTATGAGTATTTAAGTATTTAGTATTTTTAGTATTTTTCTAATATTATAGGAATTTCAAAATTTGTAAGCTTGAACAGACTTCGAAGTATTTAATTCTGCATAAAGTTTGTCTTTAACCAAAGAAAATAGTACAAATATTTGTGGCAAAATAGAAATGCCTGCGGTTGAACTAATTAATGCGCAACTTGAGGCATGATTCTGTAGGGTTTCTACTTGTCGTATTCCACTTAAGCAAATCAGTTAGTTGAAAGTCAAGCACCGAAAATGAAATAAAAAAGGGGAACCAAAAAAAACTGCAACTGTTTGTAGCCTTTTTGGGGGCACTCAAGCCGTGCCTCGGGACACACCAACTTCAACTTACAACTCAAAAGATACAATAGCGATGATTTGCCAAGATCTGGATCTTCACATTCATATATATACATATACATATTTAGGTATATATATATTTATATCCCAGCAGCAATTCATTCATATTTGTTTTTACTTAACTTTGCCGAAGATGAGAATGATTATTATTATGTTGATGATGATGTTGCGATGATGACTTTGCAACTTCTGGCGGCACAGCAAAATATGTTTTCTTCTTCTGCTTCTTTTGATTCATTTTTTTTTTTGTTTTTTTATTAATTTTTTATTTTTGATGCTGTTTTATGGGACGCCCCTTGTTGCAGTGTAAATGGAGTTTCGACAGCCTAATTGGAGATCAACGCAATATAATTGTCTGCAAGATGATAATGATGATGATGATGTTGTTAAAAGTCGTGGCCAGTCGAGAACAGGTGAATGAATTTGTGACAGCAGCACAAAGGCAAATGATGTATTGATAGCATCTGTTTTGGGAGCAGAAACCAAACTGAATCAGAAGCAGCCACAAGTCAGCAGTAACCACAAGCCACATTCAGCGGCAGGACGTCTGCAACTTTTGACAGACTTTTTGTTGCCTTTTGTGTTGTTGTTGCTGTAGTTGTTGTTGGCTCTTGTGTTATAATGCCGACTCTTGTAAGCAACATGTAATTTATGAATAACTTTACTTTTTTGCTCGGTTTATTTGTACGATTAAATGCTCGAAAATAACCTGATTTGAATATTCATAAATGCGACCTTCGTTGTACAGCAGCAAAATACAAAATTCCAACTCATTCCAATCATTTCAATAAACCAATTTAAACACTCAAACGGATTTTGGTACTGAATCTGAGGAATTTAACTAATTTTAATCATAAACAACAAATTAAATGCGTTAAATACAATAACTGCTCTTCATAAAAAGAGAAAAAATAAAAAAAGAACCAAAAATTTGAAATCCTTCGAGCCGGATTTGAACCAGCGACCTATGGATGTCTACATGTATCATATCTCTCTACAGTCCACCGCTCTACCAACTGAGCTATCGAAGGTCGATACATGTGACGTGCCAAAACGCTTATACAAGCCAACGTACTGAGTGCGTTCCGGGCTATCGTTGGTCGAGAGAGCGCAATGAATAAATCAAAACGGTACTCATGAGCAAAAGCTCAGCCATGATACAATTATTATGGTAGTGTCATGCGAGCAACGCTCTCTTTTTTCTGGTACCAATCGACAGTCGCAAAGTGCTTGTCGTTGTGGTAAGACGTCCGTGCGGACGAATTTTGTTCTGTTTGTTATGTTTGTTCATGTGTTTTTTTTAGTTTAGATTTTTACTTGTGCCGTTTGCATTGCCCAACGAAGTAAAAAATTTTATTTTAAGATAAGAATACATTTTCGTATCAAAAACCTTAATTTAGTATTAAAAATACAAAAACAAAAACAAAACATAATTAAAAATAAAAAACTATTAAAAATACTACTTTAAAATAATAATAATAAATGTTTTTTATTTGAATATGAATATTTATTTTAATTTAAATGTCACAACAAAGCAACCAAAATGTATCGGCCGTATACATACAACCAAAACACTTTTTATACCTAACTCTGTCGCACTAACAAAACAACCCCTTAAAAGAGTCAAGAGAGTAAAATAAAGAGAGCAACTTGACTGTCTCCCTCACACTCACATGTTCAAATCAGTTGGTACTTGGTTGCCCGCATGACACTACCATTATAATTGTATCATGAGCTCCAGCGATGAGTGCGCAAGGGAGAGCAAATGCCAGGCAGCTTTACATGCGCGCTTTCTGCAGCGACAGCAAAGAACATTTCGTTTATTGTTGTTGTTGTTGTTGCTGGTTTCGTTTTTGCCTTACTGTTTCGTCATTTGTTTTTTTTCGGGGCCGGTCAGATCATATGTACGGCGCTTAGAAATAAACAAAAAGGCAAAATGCGTAGCATTTTTTCAAGTCGACAATTTAACTGGAGGGCCACCTAGTAGAAAACACGCTGCAGTCTCGCTGTGAGTCATCCTCGCGATGGACGGCAGGAGGCGCTTCGCCTGTGGCCAACAATAATAACATCAACAACAACAACAACACTGAGAGTGAGTGAATCATGCTAAAACCGCGCACGCTCTACAACAACAAAACAAATCTTTAGCCCATTGGCCTTATCAGTGTGAGGCAGGTGGCTATAAGCACTTGGCTTCTTCTCGGCCGGGCCTAGAACAAACTGCCACAGCGAAGGCAGCGGCGGCGCCTTGCAAAGTGTTGCTGATAAGGCGAGACACACACACACACACACACTTGCGAACACTAGGAGATTGTAGGGCAAGAGCGAGAGATGATACTTAACAAAACAATTAGGATGCCAAAAAAAAAAAAAACAAGGAAATCAAAAGCAGCAAGTCATAAAAATAAAATCCAACGAGCAGCCAGCGGCAATATCAGTTAATCTATATAGTTTGTAGTGTATGTACAGTGAAAAAAAAGTTTCTGCATTAAAGAAATTAAATTGGAAATTCAAAAATAAATATTAAGCAATTTTAAATTTCTAATTAAATGCAAAAAATACTTGAAATAATTAAATTTTTTTTAACAAAAGTTTATACAAAATATTTTTTTATATATTATTTCAGTTTAAATAATTTCAAACATTAATATAATCCAGTATTTTTTAAAATTATATTTACTATTTATTCACAAAAAAAAATTTCCTTTTTATTTACAAAAAATTTAAAAACAAACGTTCACTGTATTCCCTTTACCCTAAATGTGTGAGAGAGACCCAAAGGTTTTGTGGAGCGAATACAAGCGGAGCGAAAAAACTGACAGCTTACGGTTAATTACATACAAAAACAACAAGAAAAGGTCGTGCAAGAGGAAGAAGAAGAGGAGTGAGAATGATAGAGGGAGAGCTAAGCGCCGTTGCGGCAATTTGTGTGATCCATTGAGTAAGGTTAAAAATGAAAAAAAAAAACAAAAAAAAAAATGAGAGCCCAGGGAAACTCTGTGGATCGATTGCCCAAACTGTCTTGTTAGATAAGAAAATGATTGCCCCTTCTAGAGAGACAGAAAGAGAGAGAGAGAGAGGGATATTAAAAAAGTGCCCCTGCGGTGAGGCTGTAATTTGCTCAGGTATCTTTACAAAAACAAATGTTCATAATTTTTAAGAATGACTCAAATGTAGGTTTTCCATTTCTTATCAAAGCCAAACGATCTTTTGACTTTTTTCTTTCGGTACTTTGCTCTTGCTCTTGATGTCTTGGTATCAATTTCCAGCTATGATTGAATGAATCTTCTTTTTCTACTTCTTCTTCGTCTTCATCTTCTTCTTATGTGGGCGTCTTATCGCTCGGACAAAATCTAGAAAATTGCCAAGTTCCTAGAAAATTTTCTCAATATATTTTAGTTTTTATTTTTTTTTTTTTTACAATATTTTTGTTAGTTTGACTTAAGTTTTTCTTCTTTTTTTGGCAACAGATGATTCTGTTGCAGCCTGTTTGTCTCGCTATCTCGCTCTCTGCCGCAACTAGCCTCTTTTTGTTGCTGTGTGGCAGCTTCTCAGCTTCGATGATGAGTCATATAATTGAGCCGAAAATTGACTTTGTAGTGGATAAATTAATTTACTGACCGTCGATAAAAAGAAATAAATAAAATAAGATCCCTCCGCATGACTCACAAACTCGGGCCTGTCTCTCTCTTTCTATGTTTTTCGAACTTGAAGTTGGGTTGCAGCATTATTTTTTGTAATCAATCTGCCTTTCTATAAATAGCATCAAGTCAATACTTGTTTATTTTCTGTGACAAAAAAAAATTAATTGCGAGTCTGGGGCAATCCTCAGTCTTATCAGTTTATTGCACAAACATATATAAATTGTATAATTATCAATCAATAATGCTTTTGCTATGAGTTCCAAAGTTACATCACATTGAGATCACGAGTTTGATTGATTTATTTACAAAAGAGAAAAATTATATATAAAATTTGTTCTAATTTTCTTTGTCGGAATCTTTTCTATAAGCTAATAAATATTATTATTATTTAATTGTCTATATATTAATTTATTTTGAATATAACGACGTGCTTAATTAAAGTTTTTCCATGGCTGTCAAATGAACAATAAATATTTTAATGGCATATTTTATTTTCACAGCTGATTTATTTCCCGTTACTAATTAGGCAAGTTCATTGATAAAAAAAATACAAAATCTTATTGTCTTTTTACAATCATGTATTATTTATTACAAGTATTAACTTGTCTATTTAATGCCATTTTAATTGGCTCGTCGACATTCGGCGGATTGTTGAGGCATTGTTTATGTCAAAAATTCAATTTGCTACCAATTTTGTTTACTATTATATCATCTTATAGACATCAGTGTTCTATATGTAGCTCCTCCTTTGGGTCAGCTTTTATGCTGTGATAAGCATTCGCATTCCGCTCCAGCATTGCTTTGAAAGCGATCTGAATTGTTTTTGTTGTAATAGCACGAAGCACTTGAACTCAATTGGGCCGCCGCTTCGTATAGACCTTCGATAGCTCAGTTGGTAGAGCGGTGGACTGTAGAGAGAAATGAAACGTGTAGACATCCATAGGTCGCTGGTTCAAATCCGGCTCGAAGGATCGTGGTAAAATTTTTTCACAGTTTTTACATACTCAATGCGATTGAAAATTTGCGTTAAAACTTAATTTGACACTTTTCAAATCAGTTTGAAGTTTCATTTGGCTAAATTTTTATCTCGAACATTTTTTTTGTTGTACTCATGTTTAAACAGCAAATAACGTTAAATTTAACAAAAATTTTCAAAGTACATACAATTTTCCATGCATGTTTCAAAATTATAATCTGACTATACATTTTTTTAAGTGTAATTGTATATTTCTAAAACTAAAATATTAAGAAAAAATAAAAAAAAAAACGAAAATATTATATCCTTCGAGCCGGATTTGAACCAGCGACCTATGGATGTCTATGTTTTCTATACGACCGCTACAGTCCACCGCTCTACCAACTGAGCTATCGAAGGTGTACGGCGAGGGTCGATTTTTGGCTAGTTTCGAGCTACTTACCGTACCGTATTGCTGTGAACATTGTGTTACGTTTTTCGAACTTCATGTTTTATTCATTTTTAGATTCAAAGTGAAATAAAAAGACTTGGCGTTTAAATTGTTTTTGTGTAATTTGTTTTTTTAATAAAACTGTTTTCTTTTATATTTTTTTCAACTTTCTTCATCATGATCACGATCATCATCATCATCAGCAGCATTTGCTCAAATGTTTTGTTTGTTTGTTTGTTTTTTTTTTTTAAATAAATAAAATAATAAAATTTATAAGAAAATTACAAAATACATGACGCACACTGCAACTTCAGGCGCGCATTACAATTCGATATATTTTCGAGTTTATAATTTTTTTTGTTTTTGTTTTTGTTTTTTTTACTAATAATTATTTGTCAACATGCTGCGCTCTTAACATTTAATACTTAAGGGGCTAAATTAATTTAATTCATATATTTAACATATGCAATGATTATATATATTCGAGTTTAGCTTAAAACGCATAACAATAAACGATATAGTGGTATTTTTTGTTTTTTTCTTCGATTTTTGTTTTAAAATTAATTTAGTTTGCAGTTTAACTTTAGTTTTAGTTAAGAATTTTATACAGTTTACGTTTAGTTTTGGGGGGAACAAAGTTGAATACCGTTGCGTCGATATGTATATGTGAGTGTGTGTGTGTGTGTGTGTGTAAGGATTAAGTATTGTTTAGTTTTAGTACATATACAAGAGAGTAGTTATTCAAATATACATACATATATTTATTTTTAGTTAGGACCTAAATAATTTCATATATATTTTATTTATTTTCATATTCCTCGATTTTTACAAGTTTTGGAAAAGCTCTGGCACTTTTCTCTAGTTTTAATTTTATGGATATTCTTTGTATATATATAATCGGTTATATATACACATATATATATAGCTTAGCATTAGCTTTCTTTATACAATTTGTTCAAGATTTCATTTTTTGCCAGATACAAAAGTATCTCAAAGTGCGGTCTATGGCATTATTAGTTTTCTATTGGACTGCTACTTCGGCTGCAGGAGACGACGTTGACGACGCAGGGTGGGCGCAGGGTGGGGTGTGCTTAACGTTGGCTTTTGGCTATTTACAGTTTGGTGGTTTTTTTTTTTGTCACACTTTCCAAAGCCTGGCTGTGAAAAGTGACAGAGGCGGCGCGGGCTGGCTGGCTGGCTGCTCCAAAAGGGCGGGGTGGGTTGGATTTGATTGGCTGCATTTCGCTCTACATACAATTAAAGTCTACAAATTTACACTTAAAATTCAAATATTCAGTCCATTTTGTTTGCGTTGTGTTTAAAGCATTGACGACGACGGCTTGGAACCAAACAGCATTTGATGCTCTTTCTCTCTCTCTCTCTCACGATCGTTCGTTCTCTCTCTCACTTACTCTCTCTTGTTGTTGTTGTTGTCTATCGACAGCCACAGCCAACTACCGTCATATCGGGATAGTTCTTGAGCACAACCGTCCTTTGGTCATTGAGATAGAGCATCGATATGCCCTCCAACTGTGTTGGCACACAGCACGCCTTTGGTACCTTCCCTGGATTGAGATTATTGACTAAGGTTTGCACAACCGCATGATTTGTGGAATTGAGATGATCGGCGAGCGGAAACGGGCATTTGCCATGACAATAGAATGCATCGTAGCCCGGTGGCGCAACAATCCAATCGCTCCAGCCCACATCCTGAAAGTCCACATACAACGAATGCCGTCGGCAGATCTCCTCATGATTCTTTCGACGCGATCGACGTTTATGCCGACGATTGCGGCCACCACCATTGCCACCATTACTATCGCCGCCACCACCACCACCACCACCCTCCCGATTGCCCACATCCCGTATGGAACGCGCCTTATGCCGTCCATCGTCGGTGTATGTGAATAGCAGGGGCTGCTTGTGCTGCCAATCTTCGTGCGCCTCGGCCGCACTGCGGCGCAAGCGTACATGATGATGTGGCGCCGGTTTCAACGATCTCATCGTTCGCACCTCCACCAACAGGCCGTAGTTCTTGTGCGGTGTAGCCAGCCACCGGTCCACAGCGGGTTGCACGTCCAGACTGACCGTTTCGGTGCCATTCAGACGCACTGTCTTCGTATCCAACAGCAAATAGCTCGGCTCCCTCTTGCCCCGAACACCCACTCGCGTTATATCGTACACGAGCACCTGATATCGGCTACGATTTGCCGACGAGCCAACGCTCAGCGCGTCCCGAGTCAATTGCAGCTCGGCAGCCTTGAGCTTCTCATCGCCGGGTATGCTCTTCACATCGAAGTGCAGACGAAACCGATGATGATGCGGAAATCGATCGTCGATTTTACTATCTGCAATTAGGCGAAATCAAAAAACAAGAAATAACATTTTAATTTTGAAAATCTTATTTATTTATATTCAATGATTTTTTGCAAATAAAAATTCAAAACTCCAAACATGACGAAACAATATTGAAATTTTATGAAAGACAAGGAATTTTCAGAAATTTCCTATCCTATTTACGTTAGAAATACATATATATTATCGACCCTAAAACTATATTTTTCTAAGTTGTATTTTTCTTTTAATATTTTTATGGCAGTAAGTTTTTATTACTTCTTCTTCTTTTGTTTGGTATCCTGCAACGATCTAACCAAAATTTTAAAGCGTGACAAAATTCGGAGGCCCATTTGAAAGGGAAAGAGAGGCAAAAATCACACGTTTTTCGGTCGAGCCGACTTTTACGACTGGCGCCTGTTGCAAAGGACCTGACCCACCCACCCCGGAGCCAGGACAACACAGGTCCGTTCGTTCCGCAGCCGCCGCAAGGTGCAAAGCAAAGCAAAAAGAAAAAAATAAACCATCTTAATTTGAATCAGCAAGCAGAACAGAAAGACACTCAAATAACTTCGAAACAAAGACACAAAAAGTCGTAAATCGTTGGCTAAGACCCGAAAAACAAAAACTACAAACTGTTTAGAGAGAGAGAGAGAAAGGAGGCTTAGACACTTGGCCAAGAGTGCTACCTGATCAACTGCATATCTATCTATCTAAGTACAGACAAAAATATGTCTCTGTGTGTGTGTGTGTGTTTTTATCTAACCTAACTGCTTTATTGTTCTATCCCCTCTAATCCTGTGGAAAATAATGCGAAATACGCTTTAATAATAATTGTTATTTTTACAAACACACACATACACACACACTCGAACACTTAAAGCCATTTGGCGCATGCGCTAAACATTCCTTGGTGTAATTCTGTAGAAAAAGTTTCAAGGTCACATTTGGGTTAAGAGTGCGGCGTCGGGTCAGGTAGAAGGACACTCTGCATATGCGTTTGCGTCCCTTTAGCCTGCCCCGTGTTGTCCTTTCATTTGAATGCTGCGGAATTTCCGCGTGATTTCTCAACGCTTGCGTGAATGATGCCCAAACAACAAATGCAAAAACCCAAAAAAAAAAACAACTAGAAAATAAAATATCGATAGAAGTTTAGAAATTCGAGGGAAAATCCTGGATAGTTGTTCATTCGCGTTTCGCAAGCGGAAAAAACCCGTTGCACATGGTAGAATCGTGAGGCAGCGAGCCTGTTGCAACTGCCACACGGAATTAAGCAGGTGATAAAATAGGTCACGACCAGGGTATGATACCTAAACGATAGATATACATTTAGATAATCTAAAACACCTTTATTATAACGGAAGCCTTAGAAAGGGAGAAAAAGTTGGTTGTTGTCCTTAAGATTTTAGTTAAACCTTTTGAAAAAACCTTAAGGCATTTTGTACTTCTAGAACAACTTAAATCTTCAAAATTCCATTAGGAAGAAATACTTTTTCTTCAAAATCCTTGAGCCTTGAATCCATAGAATTTCCTTATAACTTCTTTCCTAAAGCTTAAAAACCTTAAGCAAAAACCAATTAACTATAAACTCAGCTGATAAAAATATTTGAGCTTAATTTAAGATATATTTCTAGAACGTAAGAATCGTAAGACTCACCTTTATGTGTAAAACTTCTCACTGTATTCGCTGATTTAGTTAATAGTCCCGGTTTGGGTATATTGACCGAATCCAGCTCATGGCCCATTATTTGGGCGTAGAGCTTTTTCATTGCCTCCGGTATTATGATTTTGGATCTATCGATTTTTGGCGGTCTCTTCATGTTGAAGAGCGAGAGGAGACTGTTCTCGATTTCGACTAGAGTTGAGGGATCTGGTTTCAATTTGTCCTTGATGATCTCTTTGCTGCTATAAGTTGCCGGCTCATCCTCAACAATTATGGCATCGGCAATGCCCGGCACCTCGAATTCCCCCAATACACTATCCGTATGCGAACTCGTATCCATATCCGTATCCGTATCTGTACTATATAAACTGACAGGGGCGGTTGCTGGTGCGGGCGCGGAAGCAGCTTTTGGCTCAAATGCAAACACTTTCGCAATGGCGGTTTGTGTTTGAGATTCTGTTATATGTTGTTTTTGTTGTTGTTGTTGCTCCTTGATAGCCATTTTGTTTTGTTTGTTGTTGTGGTGTTTATGATTATTAGTTAATTTATTATGCTTATGATGCTTGTTATGCTTAGATTTGGAATTTTTGGAATTTTCTAATTGGTCTGTTCTTGTTTTATGCACTTCGTTAAACTGTTTAAATGTATTGGCACTTTTGCTATGTTTGCTTTTGCTTTTGTTTTTGTTTTTTATATCACTATCACTGTTGTTGTTGTTGTTGTTGCTGTTGCTGAGATAAAACTCGTTAAATGGCGTAAATGCTTTTGCTAATGCTGTTGTTGTTGTAGTTGTTGTTGTTGTTCTTGTTTTAGTTTGATTATAATTGATTATGGCCTTTGTTGTTGGTGCTATCGCTGCGATAAATCTCGTTGATATATCCTCGGTGCTAGCAACTTGAACGATCGTTTGAAAAGTCGCCAGCACTGCGAGGAGTAAAAGCCATGCGCGCATGGTCGCTTGCAACTCTGAAACGATACAAAAACATAGGAAATTGTTTAGCATTTGTCGATAGGGTTAAAACACGAACGTCGGCGTCAACGTCGCGCGCTCTCTCTCTCTCGCTCTCACCGACGCAGCCGGCGTCAGTCAAACAGAACACACAGAGTCTACATTTAACTCAAAGAAAGAGAGAGGGAGAGCACACTCAAATGAGCATGCGCGTTGGGCCAGAGCGAGATGACTACATATACAATAGAACGCAAATGCGTTTGCGTGCGTTGCTTTCGAGCAAGACCGAGAGAGAGAGAGAGAGTGAGTCAAAAAGAACGTGGAAGAGCGCACGTGAGTTAAGTTTGAGTGGAAGAGAGCGCAGGTAGAAGCAGCAGCACCAGCAGCTTCCCTAAGCAACCTGGCCCTATTTTATGGCCCGGCGAAAGGTGCGTCCTGTTCAACACAATTGAGCGCAACCCAAGGAAGATGAACTTTTTTGTGTGTGTGTGTCTGTGTGTGTGTACGTGCATGGTTCATTGGCTGCTGGTGGTGGAGGGCCCAACTTAACACTCCCTCACGCCACCCTTGCACCAACCACCCCACTTAACCCCATAAACAGCTTAGCCGTAGCTCAACTCATTTTGAGCTCAACTCAATGCGATTGCTGCTCTTTTATTTTTGTTGTTGTTGGTGTTTTTTTTCTTTTTGGTTTGATTTTGTGTGTTGCAATCGCGGACATTGCACCTTTTTGGAGCTAACCGACTGGCTGACACACGATCTGTGGTATGCAGCAGCGATTTGTGTCTACGTTTAGAAATTCAATACAATAATACAAATGCATACAATAAAATGCAAATACACAGCAAGTGGGTTCAATAATATGTGTGTTAGAGAAGAAATTAGAGACGCAACCCGGCCCAGACCCGGTTGTCATAATTTCATTTGACATTTTTCTTTTTTTCTTCTCTTCATATAATTCATTTTTATGATACTATACCAAACAAAGGGTATCCATGGAATGAAAGAGACATAAGGAAATGATTTGGAATTTATAAAGTATTTTTAAAATAGAACAATTAAAAGAAAATCCGTAAATTGACTTTTATTTAAACTGAATAGTAAACTAAATATTTTTAAAGTTGATTTTCGAAATATTATAGTTTTATAATATTTTTTTAAAAATATTTATAGAACACAATAAATGTCTTAAAAACAATACGGGAAAACAATTATTAATCTATTCCATTAATCTATAATAAAAGTTTATTTTTTAAAATTCTAAAAATTAATCATAGGGTATATCACCCATTTATAGGGTATCTCCAAAGTCAACACACTCTCCAAAATCGATCAGACGTAACTTGTTTTATTATTGTTCAATATTTCATGTAAGACGAACTTATCGCCGCCTCTCGCTTTGATTTATACCAAGGCGGCATTTTCAAAAAACCAAAAACAAAAAGAGTTAACCAAACAATAAACTAACAAATTTTTTCGTGTGTGACTGCATTTATTTTTTATCTTGAGAACTGATGAAAATTTATGAAAATTATTAAAAAAAAGTATTCTACTTATAAATACTTAAAAATATTTCTTGCCTGGTTATAGGCAATAAATTTTTGAGATGCTATCTCAAGATGAGCTCCGAAAAGGAATGTATTAGTTGCCGCACACACACACACACACCGTTGTCGTTGCTGGCACAACAAATTACATGTTGTTTTTCACATAAAGATTAAAATCTTATCGAGTTGTTAAAATTTGTTATACGACAAGGCGCTTGGCGCAAAAGGAAATTCGGTATTTATTTATTTTTTTTTGGTTTTTTGTTATAATCGAAACGAACACAAAGATGGCACACGCTGGGGGGTGTGTTAGCGACGGGGGTTTCTCTACATAATTTTTCTACTCCTTCTACTCAAAAACAGAAAAAAAAACAAACTCAAGTGAGCCAAGAGAGATCTTTCGTTACTGATAGGAGTAGTCAAAACCAATTTATCGACCAAAAAAAAGGGTGAATGAAATTTTCATATTTATGAATTTTTAGGTTTTTACTTTTATGCATTTTCATAATTTGCTGTTCGAAAATATATACAAAACCTTTCCCCAGAATCACAAGGACTACTACCTGAGCTTGGGCTCCGGGGGTTTCCCCTTTCTAAAATGAAAACTAAATGAATGTCTGCTTGGAATTTCCAAAGCGTGTTGCCATTGAGTTCAACTACGAAATTTCCCACCCTATTTCCGAAACAAAACAAAAAAAACCGCCAACACTTACTGAATTTCGAATTTCAGCAAGTTTTTCTTTCGTTGCGCAAATTGACACATTTTGGATTGAGCAATAGATACGATGTATGTCAAACTCAGTCAGCACAATACACACACTTATTTGTGTGTGTGTGTTAGTGTGTGAAAAGAGCACAAAACACAGCACGCTAACGCACTCATAAAGACACAAAGAGATACTTTAAGTTACAATACAACTAATACGAATACAATTTCATGTTATTTATGTTGCCAGCAAGGACATTGACATCTATTGTGACTTTGTGCCAAAGCCGACGACACATCGAACATATATACATATATATATAAGTATACACCTTACAAAACGGTACTTTATTGTAAGCCACAACAATGTGAATTTCTGGGAATTAACCTTTGGGCATTTTTCCTATTACAATTATGATATATTATATTGTGTGAGGATGCGATAGCGTGAAAATATTTTGATCGAACGGCTAAAGCGGGTTAATTGTTGAGTTGAGATCATAGTTGTGTGGGAATATCACGCCTATAAAAAATATATTATTTATACTTATTGGAGGTATTTTCGATGACTTTATTTCAGGTTGTTGAAGAATTCAAAATAATTAAATGCTTTTATATTTTAGACATAAGTGAAGAGATTATTCTAAAGGATTTTCGAATGAGTTTCGCTATAAGAAAAATTCAAATAAAATTATTTTCATTGTCTTTAATAAATATTTTCTTTTGTTATAACAAAAGTCAGCACAATTTTTGGCTACAGCGGCAAATTCCTTTAACATAAAAAAATACATGTGTTATAATAATATTTTTTTTCTTGTGTTTCACGTCTTAAGTTTCAGTCAAAATTCAATTACCAAAATTCGCCACAAAAGACTTATGTAAAGCAAATGTTTCTCTCAATTTTCATAACCAAAATTAAAGAATTTTCACTAAAAAATAAATACCATATCATATTGTGCATATTGGCATTGGATCAGGGTCGATTTGCTGTGAAATTTATGCATATATCAATGTGTGTGTGTGTGTTTGGTTCTCACATTAAACAAGTTCAAGACCATAAAAAAAAATGTAATACATATTTGTTTATAAGTTTGATTTACATAAGCTTAATGCCAACTGAGACACTTTTATTTTTTGGTTGGTTTTGGGTTAAGTTGAAGTTCACACACACACGCACACACACACATGCGCGCGCGCGCACCCACAAAGCAAAAGAACTCACCTCAGTCTTATAAAGTTTCCTATGTTGTCGTATCTCGGGATCTAGACTTGTATTTATAGCTATAAATATATATATGGTTTTTTTGTTCAACGTCAGCTCTTCGGGTGTTTTTTTTTTTTTTAAGTTATTAATTTGTAAGCCGCGTATTTTGATGGATTACCCTCGAAAGCAAATGTTGCTTCTGACACATTAACGAATTTATGACGTTTGCTTTTCTCTCTCTCTCTCTCTCTGTCTCTCTTTCAGTTATCTGTTATCTCTTTTGCTTTGGTTTCACTTTGCTTTTCGAGCGTTAGATGTATGTTTGTATGTATTTTATTATGATATTTGCACAATTTACAGCTGCTTTAGTTTTTGTTTGTGAATGTATGGCTACCGTACAGCTTGTAAAAAGAGAGTGAAAATAAATCACGCTTTAGTCAATATCTGATAAGTTTGATAAATCTCAGCTTGACTTAGTTGTTGTTGCGTTTTTCGCTTGCGATAATTGTATATGAAATAGATGAAATTCTTGTTTAAAATTTTATTGCCGCATTCGAGGCGCAGGCAAAGCCGCTGGCACTGATTGTGTGTAACGATTGTTGTTGTTGTTGTCAGGGCACATGACACACCAGAGACATAGTATCTGTAAGATACTTTAAGCATTTGCACTTTCTTGTTGTTGTTTTTGATATTCAATTTGCGATTTGTTCACGCGCTCGCTTTTGCAGCGGGCTCGTGTCGTTGTTGTTGCTGTTGGAGTTTCTGCTGACGGCACAGTAATCCACATATTTTCCAAAATAAAATGTGACAACAAACCAAATGCCAAATAATACAAAATGCAAAGTGAGTCGTCGCCGCACGAAAACGTTTAACCAAATTTATTATTTATGTATTTTTTTGAACGATTTCTTTTTGTTGTTGTTGTTGCTGCTATGCAAATCCCGAGCGCACTTTACATAGATATATACATATGTATGCGTGTATCTGTATCTTTTGTTAGATTTATTTTTGTGTTAAATATTATTATTTTTTAGGTTTTTTCCCAGTCAATTGACATTCCAACAATACACAAACACACACACGCACAACAATTTTCATAAATTATTTAATAATAAATTTTTTAAACACTCGCGTTAAGTTCACAATTTGAAGTTTACGCCAAAATCTTGAGGTCTTACTTTTCTTATGTTTTTTGTGTGCAGTTGTTGTTTGTCGCTTGGGCAAACGGTCGCCAGCAAAATAGTTTTCAACTCGATCAGCGCTGTGGAACGACTAACGCCTTCATGTCTACCTCTACCTGATTGAGTTACAGGTAAGCCAAAACATACACACGACCGGACTGCGAACACGAAACGAACGCAATGCATTCATTCGGCTCTTCTCATCGTTGAAGTCGTTGTCGTAGTCGTCGTCGTTGTTGGTCTTCGCGTCTGAGTGAAACCGATGAACTGAGCGCAACTCTCTCTCTAACGCTCAGCTCTCTCATGATCATGATGCGCTGCTTGCTCACTTTTTGTCTCTGCTTGCGCTGCTGTCTGAAAGTTTAACTGTTGTTGATGATCATCATCAATGTGATGATATGATGATCACGCATCCATCTCGTCTGAAGTTCCCTTTGCCACTGGTAGCCAGCACGTCGTCAGTTTTTGCTTCTAACTGAGTCGCTCAATTCGACGTAGCAACAACCCAGCAACAACAACAATTGCGAGAGAGATCGATCGAGAGAGAGTTAGAGTTCGTGAGAACAATAACTGAGTGAGTTGAGCTTGAGCGTAGTTTCGTTTATGCTTTAAATGAGCTTTAGGTCTATCTTGGAGGGTGGCTTATAAGATAAAATGGATATTCTATAGAAATTTTTGGAAGCTGGTTTCAACTTTAGCAACAATCTTTTTAGAGCTTATAAGCAAGGGAAACTTGAGGTTCACGTTATCATTTTAAATATTTTTTAAGAAATCTTAAATAAATTAAATTTCTTTTCGGTTTGATAAAAATAAAATAAAAATAAAAATTTTTGTGTGGGTTTTTTTTTTTGAGATTTATCTGTGTTCAAAAAATTTTCCATATGATACATTTTATTAAAATTAACAAATTTACAATAAAATGTATTTTAAGTTTTTTTTAATTGTTATTGCATTTGTGTGCTTGTGTTTATAAGTAAAAATATATTTTGAATTTTTCAAGCTTGTTGATATTTGTAATACTTTTCCATAAGAAATTAAAATAATTAATAATTTTTTTTTCTGGCCATTTTGTGTGAGTTAAGCATAAACTTTTAAGCACTTTTCACAATATTTTGAAATTATTTTTTTAAAAATTTACTTACTCAGTTTAAATTTGGGACTACGCACGAAACTGAGTCCCACCGACCCAATTTAATTAATTTTGTCAATTTAAATCAAACAATGTGTCGAAAACTGCAACTGGTGAGTGCATTGAGTAACGAAAATAAATAAATGAAACCGAATCGTTGAAACGCTTTTGTTTCTCGTTGGAGTTGCACGCGCGCAATGAGCCAAGTATAAAACCAAACTGTCTCGTCTTTGCGCGGCGCACGCATTCCTGGGGCCAGCTAACCAAGCAGCCAGCTAACCAAGCAGCCAGCCAGCCAGTCAGCCAGGGCCCAGTCAAATCGTGATCGTAGAGATCCGATCCGAGCCGACAAAATCAATAGGAGCGAGCGAGAGATAATGCTTATTTTTTAGAGTGTCTGTTAACACACACTCACACACACACACATGCACACACACACACACAGGCACATCGAACGAAAAAGAAATACTCTTGAGTGTGTTTAGGTAACGAAAATCCTTAGCATTGCATGGCACACACAACAAACAACATACAAAATGAAATCAAAAAGTCAAGAATTAGTATAATTTTATTGGTTGGCAGAAGAGGTAACGAAGTTGGCAGAAGGGCGGCAAAGAAGGAACGATGGAAAGCGGCGGCCATAAGAACATAACATAAGACACATGCTATCTCTTGCTCGCACACAAACACACACACACACATAGTTATATACAAATGCAAACAGTTAAATGCATTTTGAAGCTGCCCCGCTGTTTGTGGAGATGACTTGACACACCCGCGTTCAGTTAAAGGCACAGCCAAAGTGACTGCCACAAAAAACAGAAAAATAAAGAATGAACAGAACTCTTCCAGACCTTGTTGCACTTGTTGCTGTTGTTGTTTTTGTTGTTGCAAGCAGGTGCTGCAAGCCAGCCAAAACGACGCTGGGCCACTTGGCCCTGAAGGTAGGTGGAGCCCGCCTCTAGTTAAGCCTCTATCTCTTGGCTCTTGGCTCTTGGCTTTTACCTTGAACTATACGTTAAGTCACTTTTTGTTGTGTTTGTTTTTTCTCTTTTCTTTTCTTGTTTTTTTTTGTGCATTTCGTTTGGATTGCAGTTGCAAACGTGGCATTGAGTCTATTGTAACAATTAATTAAAAATAAATACTATTGGATTGACAGGTATATTTTTTAAAAAACCTTTTTAAAGATAGAAACTTATATAAATAAAATAAAAATTAATGAAACTTTAATTATAGAAATACAATAAAACTTCGCTAAACAAAAAGAACATTTATAAACTCTTAAAAAAAAACAACTTCGATTTTTATAGAGTTTAAATAAATGTATCTTTCAGTTTTTGAAAAAAAAGTTTTGTTCTAACAAATAAATATTTTTTATATTAAACAACAGTAAAAAAAATCTAGTTCCATTGGCAATATTTCATGCCGTTTTTTCGAGATTTTAAAAATGTTAGTTACTCAACTTTGATTGATTTACCATTTTAACAATCCTAAGAAACATTTTAGAATCGATTCAGTTACAATGCTATATGAAAATATTATTCAATTATGAAGCAAAACTATCTTTTGTTTAAGTAGCATTTTCTGTTGTTGTTGCCTTTGCTGTAAATCGACTGTTGCTGCCTCATGTGGCCTATGTGTCTTTTGTGGACATATGGACTGCTACGCAGTGCGCAGTGGCGACACTAATATGGTCGCGACGTCTGGCTGGACTTAAGCGTTGCCAGACATTCTGGCTGTTTTATCCAGTTTGCCGTTTTCGATTGCCTTGCTGCCCAAACTGGCGCCTTGAGGCTGCCTAAGTAGCCGCTACTTGTGCTACAAACTTTTGCCGGCCGCACACTTGACGCCGTCTCTTGTAAAAATCTCTCACCAAAAACAAAGAGCATCAGATTTCAAAACGAAAACCAAAAAAACAAACAACAAACCCAAGCCGGAAGAAAGCAAGACAAAATATATATATTCTGACTGAAAGAAGAAGAATAAAATGCCGAGATGCTTCTTCGAGTTGTAAGAATGTCGTCGCTGTGGCTGCTGAAGTGCTTTGTTGTTGTTGCTGTTGTTGTTGTTGTTCCTCTTACGTTTTTTACTTCTTCTGATTCATGCCGATTGGCGCACAAGTTAAAGAAGGCGGCTCCAAAAAAAAACAGAAACGAAAAAACGAAACAACTTGGCGCGAGAGATCCTTTTGTATGTTAATCGCAGCCCCAGCAACACGTTGAGAGACGCCCAGGGCATTAAAACTTTATACAAATATATATACATATATATATAGATATGTAGGTATGAATGAATAGAGGGAGAGTCTCTTGCGTGTGTGTGTTGGAGTCTGTGTTTGGTTTGGTTTGTCTGCTCCTCCTCTTTTATTCTTTTGCAGCTTGTTAAGTTTCTGGGAGTCTGTGTGCGAGAGAGAGAACAGGGGCGTAGCCAGGGTAGAAGTGATCGAAAGTATTTAGAATTAAATAATGAAGTGAAAATAAAGTTATTAAGATATTTATACGTTCATATCGTTATTAAAAATTCTTCAAAAAAAATCTTTTCAAAAGTGCAATAAATATATTTTATTTTATTAACTCCGTTAATGTACACACACACACAAACATGGGTAAGTATGTGTGTTCCTTACTCTAACTGCATTTAGCAGAGATAAACAGAGATGTTTCTTAAGCCTGCTGCGTCTTTTGCTGTCTTCCATCTCACATTTTTGTTGGCCTCTCAACTTTAATGGCATTTAATTACCTTTTGCACGAGGTTTTTAAATGCATCTTCTTCTTCCTCGTATATTTTTTTTGTTTTTTTGCTTATCTTAACGCCCTTACGTGGCATTGCGGACCACCAGAAACAATTCTCATTAAGCATTTTGCTTCGTACCCTTGGCCCTATCGGCATTTACCATCAAAATTTGCGCGTAGTCCTGGCCTTTTGGCCCACACGGATCGTAGCGCCGGCGCTACTTTCACTCCCAATACCAACAACAACAACAACAGCAACAACAACGAGCGGCAACTAAAAGAAATGATTATCAGTTTGCAAGGCGGCTTTGCAATGGCAGCTCTCTTCATTTATCAACGCGTGGGTCATTTATAAAAATCCTTGAATCCAAAATCCCGTGACAAGTTGAAAACGAGAAAAAATAAGGCAAATGTTGCACTGCGAAAAACGGCTTGACACAGTTTTCCGAATTTCCGTTTGACCACAGTCCGATAAAGGCACTTCTCTGGCTATAGCTCTTATTCTTGGCCATGCGGGCCATGCACAGCAGGGAAAATGATTCGGATCGTGATCCTTTTTTTGTGTAAGGACAAACGCAACGGGGGCGGTTGGTAATTGTGCCGACGAGAAGAAAAACGAAGAAGAGATGAGATGAGAAGGATATAAGAATAAGTCGAAAAGGGAGTGAGACTGAAGACAATCTATAAAGGAAGTTGAACTTAAAATGCAGAGGAAGTTAGAGCTAACAGGCAAGATAATCGAATAGGATATACCAAATACGACTTCAAAATCGATTATTATCGATTACCAACAGAACAACAAACTTATAATATTAAATATTGTATTAAGAATCTGATTTTTTAGCTGTTTTGAAACATTTCCACCTGCTTAAAAGTCAGCAACTCAATGGAACCTCATTAAAATCTAAGGTTCAAAGTTCGAACCATTTTGGCATTGTTCATGCTGTAGCTGACATTCTGTTGTTCGTGTTGTTCCTGTAGTATTGTCAGCTAATCAATTACCACAGGAGCTGGAACAACAAACATTTGCAACAAACAATGCAACGCCAATGATAATGGCTTGCGGCACGTGGACATCGTTGAGTGCGTCGCCTTTCACTGCCACATTTTGATGGAAAGGTGACAGTCAGAGTCACTTCATAGGAGAGAGAAGGAGAGGCGGGTAGACAGGAACCCCTGTACAAAAGAACCAAAGCAGCCGCAAAAAACTGAGAGAGAAGCAGTTGAAGGGAAAAGAAAATGATGTTCGAGTTTGAGACATGGCTAAGAGCAATTGTTGTTGGACTGGATCGATTGTTGTTTGGCTTTTGTTCAATTAAAACGTTATTATTGTGTTCAATGCATTGACTAACTGACTGCAGCATTGACTGACTGACTGACTGACTGACTGACTGATTGACATGCAACTGGGGACTCAAAGTCTAAGTTGCGTATTTCTGTATGTGAAAGCTGATCCTGGCTGCAAACAGCAAAACCGTTTTGTTGTTCGGTTTGCTTGTAATTTGATGCTTGTTGTCATTGTCATTGTTCGTTGTGAAAACGCGTTTTGTTGATGCATGATTTATGCGTCGTTTGAGCCCTTTGTAGAGTAACCCAATACTCCCCCAAAAAACAATATCAATATCCAATATTCTTTTATTAGCGCCACTTGGTAATTGTGCTTCTTTCTATTTGGGCATTGCAGTTAAGTTAAGTTCCTAGCTGCGGGTGGCTCCTGCTGCTCCACGTTGTCCACACTGAAAGTCTCTTTGGCCATATGGCCACTTTACTTGGTACAAAACAGTTTGAATTCAAATTAACACAGCAGGCAGTCCAACAAGCACCAAACACCAACCATGAGCATTAAAAGTCAATTGCAATTAAGTTTTATTTCGGCACCAAAGTTCTTTTTCTATTGTTGTTTTTATGTGTGAAAATATCAAAGGTGGATTTTAGAGGCGGACACCAAAAAAAAAAAAAAACGAAAAATAATACAAGCCTCAAGTGGTTACAAATCAAATCGTTGGCCATTTAGCGCCATCGATAAAACTTAATGGCCGCCATAACTGTTTGGTCCTAATCGATGTGGAGTTACAAACGCATACACTTAGCGAAACGGGTGTGTGATAAGTCTTTATTGAGTTTAATTTTTTTTAAAGATTTTCTAATGTTATTTCACGAAAGTTTCGACAGTTTTATCGAAAAATTATTGAAAAACCTTTTTTGCCTAAAATTTGTAATTGATTTTAAAGCAGCAAAAACCTTTTTACTAAAACCACAAAGCCATTGGGATACTTAAAAACTCGTCAAAGCTAATAATTAATAATATAATGACTGCAGTGTATTTATATAGTCTATTTAAAAGTTCTGAAATAATTTTTAAAAAATGTAATTTATATTTTTTAAGTTATTTGCTTTTTTAGACTTTTTCATGACAAAGTTTTTCTTCCGGTGTACTTCATAGAGTATTTCATAGAGTATAAAAATAGTGAAATCAATTTTGAATAGATTTGAATTGAGCAATTGCAGCATGTGCAGCATTCAAATTTATTACTAATTGGGTGTGAATTGGCGGCAAATGGTTATGTTGGGGCTGTGTGTTGTGTAGTGCATGCTGAAGTCTGAAGTAGCATGCAACATAATCGAAATGGGTGCTAATTGATAGGCCTTTGATCTGATCATTGGCCAGAGTATAACTGACTCGTAGGTACGTACATACGTATATTTATATTTACGGCAAAACATTGTACGGCCAACATTAAACAAACAAATCGAAAATGGAACGACTCGAAGGCAGACAGCGCAAGAAGCAAAAAAAAAAACCCAACAAGCAAGGCACTTTATGTAATCGCCCATAATATGTGAGAGAGCGAGAGAAACAGTTAGTCAGTTAGTCTGAGTTAGTGATTGTGTTCGAAGTATCGAAGGTGTTTTCAATCCGTTGGCTGCACATCAAAATCATCATTAACACTGCGGTTCGACACTTGTGGCATGAACATGTCAAGTGCCACCAGAGGAAACATCAAATTTTATGATTTCATAAATATTTGGCCGTTGCAACCCTTTAGGGCGCTAAGCAGCTCACTGCTACATTATCATCATCATCATTATATCGAATTGGAAATTGAAAAATTGGAAAATGTTGCAATGTTGTTTATACTACAAACTTTTCCAACACGCCACAACACATTAATTTACTTTGTCTTCGCCCAAGCGTAAACACACAAACTTTTCTTTTTTTCAATGTTGCTGCAGTCTATATATTTTTTTGTTGTTCTATATTTAAACATCTAGTTCCCATTATAATTACAGTACAATAAACTAATTCAAATGGCGCAATAATCGCCACTTGCAATATTTCAATATTTATTGTCCATTTGGCATTCGGCATTCGTTCGTTTTTCACTTCCGAGTTTATTAATTTTTATAGCCCGTTTTTAGTTTCTCCTACGTCTCAGTTATTCGACTTATTGTGGCTGTAAATATCATCAAAGTGCGTTTTAATTTTTTATATTCGTAAATAGACAGTTGTAATTTGTTCAGTGTTGCAAAAGCTCTTATGATGCGATTAAGTGTTGTCAAAGGTTGTTAATAGAGTTCTTGATTGTTGAAAATCGTCGATTTTTTAAAAAAAGTTTATTAAAAAATAAAATTAAGTTCATTTAAAAAAAATGTTTTTTTAATAAAGTTTTTTGACTGTGTTTTGTTTTTGTATATTGAAAAAATTCGTAAAATGTTCTTTAAATATTTTTTTGGGATCTATTTTAATGCTTTTCGTTAAAAATAATATTTTTGACTACTTAAAGCTATCAAATCATTATTTTAACGCATCCTTAAATAATAATTGATATTATTTTTAATTATTTAATTTTGTCTTTAATTTTTAAAAATTGACCAAAAATCATTTTTCACTATTGCTATAATTTTTTAAGCAAAAAGAATTTTTGTCTCTATTAAGAAACATATTTTCAATTGTTAATCACTTTTGAGACCTCAATCTAGTCCCGGAAGTTAAGGCAATTGGCAATTGTCTGTTAAGTTTGCACGGCAATAAACTAAGTTATGAATGCACCACAAATCCATGTTGCACGAACATATGCAACAGCTCTCGTTACTTTAGTGGCATATCAAAACAGATCGATTCACAGACGCACACTAAAACCAAACAATATCGCCCAAGCCAAATCCATTAAATTGCTAAACAGATCGATTTGCATTTTGGCCAGAAAGAAATGGTGAAGAGGTTGTTGCCTGTTGCCAAGATAATAAAATCAGTTGAGCATCTTGTCAACTTGTTGGCCATAAAAATAAAAAACCTTCTCCATCTGGGAACGCTTTGAATTTGTACATAGACGCCATCTTGCGGTCGTAAATTGTAAACAAAATTATTGCAACGATTGCCAAATTAAGTGTAAACCGCAAAAGGCTGAAATTCAATTTGTGGAAAATTGTTTGTTTGTTTAAGTTGCAGTTGCAGTTGTTGTTGTTGTTGTTGCATCGAAAAGATTGAGATGCGTTTTTCTTAGCTATTTATAGTTTTTATTTAGTATGAACGGTTTTTCGAGTTGTTTTTGTTGTTGTTTATTTATAAGCGCATGTTTGACATTGAAAATAATTTATAAACTTTTCAGGCACAATTTATAAACTCTACTCGCTGGACAAACCTGGGCAAACTGACCAAACTGGCTGCATTCATTCATTCAGTCATTCATTGATTGTGAATTGATGCACTCATTATGAATGCAATTGCGTTGCAGATGTTGCACACACACACACACACAAACTCGAACACACCTTGCAGCATTTAAAACTGTAGACCAAAAATGGTTAAAGTCATTCATGTTTGACTTGGAATCGGAATCGGAATCGGACTCTCGACTAGAAGAAAACCAAGCTAAAGATGCCGCTGATTGATCAGTATGCAACATGCTTGAGCAGCCGCAATGTTTGCCGCGAATGCAATGCAACAACGACGCAACGACGCATCTTCTAGCCAATTGTTTAGCAACAAACTGTTTGTGTATTGGTCGCAATGTGGTCATGTTTGCTGGCATCTGCTGGCATCTTGTAATGCAACGCATGACAATGAACGACGGACGCGCCTCAACCGTTGCAGAGCAAAATGTAGAAGAAACTGCTCTAGCAACTTGGCAACTTGGTGAATGGCTGATAGCATTGGTTCTTGGCTTCAATTCCATGTGGCCACGGTGCGTATGAATGGAAGACAAGAGGCGTTCGACGCTGTCAGCTAGGCACAGTGAAGCCAAACTCAAACTTACGTAAGTTGAAAAATCATAGAATATACTTTCTGTCTCAGCAAATTGAGAAAGGTTTACTTGACTGACATTTTCGATATGGCAAAAAGGTTTTTTTTATTTTTTGAAAATTAATTTCAACTCAAACTTATTTATTACAAACAAGTCATACTCCTTTTCCTTTGATTAAAACTACTTTTTTGTATTAATTTTCGATGGTGTTGGTTCCACTGTGCGCTTGTGTTGCGTCTAATTTCGCATGCGCAGTCGCAGCTTCGCCTCATTGCCAGATCGCGTGCATTGGACATATATGGCAACGGGGCGCGCATGGCGCACGTTTTAATTAGGATAATGAGTTGTTTCCGGGCAGCAGCAGCTTCATTCACCAGTTGCCACAGTTGCCATAAATGGCTAAGGCGCTGCTGCTGCTGCTGTTGCAGTTGCAGCTTCTGCTTGTTGGCTTCACTATGGAATTACAAATCATTGTAAGTTTAATTAAAAATTAATAAATTTATGAGTTGCCATCGCATTAGCCATGCCAATTGAGTGTGTGGCAAACAACTGGCTGGCGCAAACAATGCCACATCAGCAGCCACTGCCACTCAGTCATTGATTTATGACGATTGTTGCACAGTTCTCGAAAGTTCAGACTCCGCTGAGACTCGCAGGCGTCATAGACGTAGCACTGTAACTACCTCTCTCTCTCTATCGATCTTTCTCTTTCTTGAGTTGAGCTAAGATCCCGGCACTGCCAAATAATGACAAGATCAAGGAGCACCGCTCGGCAACGCTGACTGATGCGCCCTTTTGGCCACTTCACTTGACTAATTACCTAACGAAACGCTGCAGCATATTTAAAAAAAAAACAAAAAATACGATTGTTTGTTTGAAAATTCCCGTTGCACTCAATATTTTTATATATTATTTAGAATTTTTTTTCATTCATTTTTAATTTTAGTTAAACGCATTTTAATATTTTTGAGCCAAATTACAGAAGCTCTTATATAAATGCGATTATTTATCGATAATTGTTTCTGCATAAATTCTTTATAATTTTCCAGTTAGCATTTAACTTTTTGGCTTCGCTGCCACAGAAGCAACCACCACACTTTATTTGTAAGGGTATATCTGAGTGTATGTGTGTGTGTGGCAGCAAACAACGTCGGTGGGCCCAATGTTGCTGCCACTGCATTGAGAAACAAGAACCTCTCGAAAAATGAGTTGTTGTAGAATCGTTTTGTGGCCCAAACAAATACCAAATATTAACGCAAGGCATTTCAACGCAAGCCAAACACGGCGCTAAGTCGATAGAATTCTGCCATATACACATATACCCTATATTTATATTTATTGTATTTTGTGTAAGAGAGAGTGAAACGGGGGGATTTGTTGTATTGATGTTGTTTAATTGCCACACTGACAGATGCATGCAGACTCCGTCAGACTCGACTTGAGTATGAAAATCAAAGGCGCAAAAATTGCAGGCGGCTACCTTAGAGCCACAAATAGATACAGATACAATAGCAACAAAATTGTTCTAGCTGCGTTAATTTTTTGTTTATTAGGCGGTAAATATCAAAGTTGAGCATAAATCAAATTCCACAAACACATCGAACAACGACACACAGATACAAAGATACAAAGATACAGGCTACTTGCATTTGACTGTTGACGAAAACTTTTTCAAATTCGGCTGCGTTAATTTGTACGCTCCACAAACAAAAAAAAAACTTGCAACTTGTATCTTTGTATCTCACGGTCTTGTTTGTTTGTTTGTTACTGTTGTTGTTTGTTTGCGTACGTAGTTTGGTCTGTTTAGTTTCAATAACCATTTTCTAATTAACACGAATTGCGTGTTTTTCACATTAATTAAAACAACAACAAAAATCTATTAGAAACCAAAAAACTTTTTCTCTCGTTTTTTTTTATCAATATTTGCAATAAAAATCAATCAACAGCATTTGCAATTAATCAAGATCAAAAGGCGGCGGCGGCAACAGGTCCCCACAATCTAGACTAAATACATTTTCATATACAAAGTATCGAAAAGCAACAATTTAATATTCAAACAAGTTGATGCCACGCGTTTTGCGTTGCAGCATTTTCCAGCGAAAAAAAACGTCTATTTCTTTTTCGTTTTCGTTTTGTTGTTTCCAGGTATCGACAAACTTGGCTATTTTGTTGTTAGAAGTGAACTTTGTGTTTTGAATTTACGATTATTTCATCAACCTTGCTTGTTACCAGATTATTGTACAATGTATTTGGATTAATAGTCCATCGGAGAATTATGGCAAAAGATTTGTGTTTTATTTTTGCCATGTGTTTTGTTTTTTTTTTTTTTGTTTATTTTCACTTCGATTATTTATGTTTGACAGGTTCTTAAGTAAAGTGTGGCGAGTTGCAGATAGATAACTTATAGTTCTGAATTATAGAGAATTGTGTTTAAAGAAAGAATATACATATATAACAATCAATATGCTAAGTAGAAAAGCTTCATCTACTTATCACATTTTGCTGAAGAAACAAAAATTAGTTTTTAAAGAAGGCCTAATAAATTACAAGCAAAATAATTTTCTGTTAATATCGACCTTTAAAAATTACATAAAACTTAAGTTGAAGTTCACTGAACTGTTACCTTGACAAAACGCACATATTGAAAAGTGTTTTGGATGTTTGCTGTTTTGATGCTTATGGGTTTTTGTCTCTAGTCTGTTGCTGATTGAGTGGGTGGGTGGGTGGTTGTGCGAGTGGCAAAAGCCAAAGCAAGTGCATGAATTTATTACGCCGGGCCAAAAACAGATTGCCACACAGACAAATCAATGTGCGAATCGACACAAAATAAACGCTAAAAATCTATTATCAATACAATCTGTGGCGTTATGCCTGAACACGCTTGACGCAGCCAGACGCGGCCAGCTACCGCACAACATGCCACACAGCCACAGGGTTATACTTATAGACAGACACAGACGTAGCGTCAGACACACAGGGCAGCCAAGTTGTTGCCATGCTTAGCTGGCCATCTTATAGCCAACATTGAACAACGCTCGTGCTCCAAATACACTGAGAAAATATCGCGTTGGAACTAACATATACATTTTTGCTGTCTTCTTATGTATATATATTTATTTTCGCATAGAAATCGACGTAGAGCGGAGATATTGAGGATGATTTTAATTACGTTTTATGGGGATTTTTTTTAAAGATATTTTGTGATCAAAAGATTGATCTCTATTAACTTTATAGTCTTGTTCAATAGATTATAAAGTCTGTATTCCAACATATTCCCTACTTTTAACTTACCCAATCCTTGTTTCAATACCCTTTTAGATACATCCTTTTTGTTCTCTTGGTATAGAAAGCTCTTAAAAATTTCATCTCTCATAAAACACAAATGTCTACACGCAAAACAAATACAACAAAGAGGGGGGCAGGTAGTTGTTTAACAAGAAATGTTCGTGCCCCGCATTAACTGTTACATTTAATTGCGCCGCCACCACAACGTGTGGCATTCAGCAGCTGGCATCAGGCATCAGGCATCAGGCATCGCGCGCGCCGCATCTATCCACTTGGATCCACTTTCAACTATCAACTACCCCTCGCTGCCCCACTCACGCCCACAGCGCTTCCACTGCCTTGGGGTGTTTCTGGGAATCATTGGGCCACGAGGCGTGTAGCGCGCACTTAATATTTATTGTTTATTTACACAAGCGCAGTAATCGCAAAGCGCAAACGCGCCAAAAACTAGCATCGCAATTGCCAATGATATACCCTAACCCCTGACATCACCCCTTGTGATCGGTTTCACCCCTCACCTTTGGCAGTCTAAGCACACAAAGGGAAGTCTTTATAAGATTTTCATCAATATCAGCAAAATAGAGAGCGAGAGAGAGAGGGAGAGAGAAAGGTTTTCTACACTCAATTTGCATAGTGGTTAATTTTGATTTTAATTTTCGCAGAAAATACAAAAATGTTTTAAGCATTATTTTTAAATGTAGAATTCACAATTATTAAGTTAATTTCCAGTTTGTTTTCTTTAGCTTATTTTTTTTTGACCCACTGTAACAATGACCTTCCCCCCTCCCCCCTCCTTTATTGGAGATGATCAAAAATGAATTTGTTTCATTTTGGCTTTTTGCGTTTCAATATTTAGTTGGAAAAATTGTGTGTGTTTTTTTTCGCACGAGCTCATTTAATTAATAATTTATGATCTTAGCACTGGTAAGTGTGGCATGGGTTAGCTTAAATGCCACCTGGCATCGTGGCGAGTGGCAAGTGAAATTTGCTCAGAAATTTGCGTCTTCTAATTGCGCTGATTTGTTGCCACATTTTGTGTGTATTTTGTATGCTTTGCCAAATCAAATTTTTGCAACTTTGCTGCACGTTCAGCCATTTTACTCAAAAGATAAATAAACAAAACGCAGATAGACGAAGAACGCACAGACTTCTACTATAGAATATGCTTGAGAGAGTGATTTTCCCACCAAATACGAAATTTTGTTACATTTTAAGAGAGTCAGGCTCTTGAATTAATTATGCAATCAGAAGTAGCAGATAGAGCGATTTATGGGCATAAATCACACGCTCATCGAGCATTACGTTGTCCAAAATTTGCATAATTCCCGGGAAAAATCATCATCAAGAAAAACTATATACATATATATATAAAACATACGCGTTGGTCTAAACTTCAAATACACTATGAGAAATGATGATGGATATGAGGAGCTCAGCTCAGGCTCAGGCTCAGGTTCAAGTGGCTTAATAGCTGGAGAAAACAAGTGAAGTTCAACAGTTTGAAGAGCACTCGAATCCCGAAGTCAAAAGAAAAACACTTCACACAAACACACGCACACACACACACACACACAGGAGTCTTCTTCTCTCTATGAGGATAGGGAGCATCAGGAGCCGCTCGTTGTTCGTCTTCCTTAAGCTATGGCCTATTGAAAAATTAAAATAACTTAATGCAAAGTAAGCGGCTAAAGGCAACAACTGTTCATGAGCAAACAACAAAGGCAACAAATACAACAACAACAACAACAGCAACAACAACAAACATGCATTCGAACATGGGCCACAACTCGTTGGCTTCGTTGGCTCTTAACGAGGCCGACATCAAACAAAACGTTGACCAGAGGCTGTCCAACATATCGGTCCACAAAGCAACAACAAAAACAACAAAAACGGAGTCGAGCTCACTGCTATGCAAACAATGCTAGGCAACACAACGCATCTCGCTCTTATACGTATGTGTGTGTGCGTGTGTGTGTATGTTGCTAACATTTCACTCAACATGCAAGACAGACCAGGGCGCAGCGCCTAACAAGCGAATCAAATTCTGACAAACAAAATAACGAAGAGAAGATACTCTTGTAAATGTTCAAATAAATAAATAATTCATAAAACAAATAATTAATTAACTTTTTTCAACATTTTTTTAACATTTAAATTCAGGAACTTGATTATTGTACTGAGTTTTAATCATTTAAAGGATTTTAAAAAAATTACTACACTAAAATATTATCGATTTTTATTAAAAGTAAAGAAAACACAGAAACAAACTAAATATTTTAAGTAACAGTTATAAAAAAATGTAATTAAATTTATTAGGAAAAAGTTGAGGAATAAAAAATATAGAATTTGAAATCGTTTATCGATTTTAAAATGTCTAAAAACTTCCCATTTACAGTATCAATATTTTAATCGAATTTATTTTTAAATTTTTTTCTTCCTTTCTTTTATTTTTCGTAATTCGTTGCCTAATTGCACATACCCGTTTACGCACTGCAATGTTAGAGTATATTGAACAAGATGCTCAGCTTGCCTCTCGCCTTGCTGGTAATGTGAAAAATTTCTTAGCCAAATATTGACTAGCCAGAAGGCAGTAGCCCCGAAGCCAGAGAAGCCCAGCAGTCCAGGCTGACGAGGTTGATGATTTTTCAATTTGGGTTTTTGTAGTTTTCCGCTGACTCTAGCAATTGTTGTTGTTGTTGTTGTTGTTGCTGCTGCTATGGGAGCACTTTAAAACAGTTCATTTCTTTTGTCAAGGCTTTTGGTGTTGGTTGGTTGGCTGGTTCTTTTTAGTTTTGCCGCTTGGCAAATGTCAACAGCTACTGAAGCTGTAGGCAAAATATTTGAACATCTTTAGTGATTTGCTGTTAAGTAGTTGGTGAAATGCAGATGCAAGCTAAATTAATTGTTTGGGGCGACGGCAGCGGCAGCGGCAAAGTTCTGGCCAATGCCAGGGCCAGTTCCAATGAATGATGACAGCTTTAGCGTTGGCGATGATTTGGGGGGGAGGGCTAAGAAAGAGCAGAACGAAGATGATGCTGCCAACTTCTTCACTCAATGTTTGTTTATTTATTTGCTTTTAGCTGTTAATGATTTATGTAAGATGCTGCTGCTGCTGCTGCGGCTGTTCAGTTCCTGGGCTAACGTGTGGGCACTTGGAAAATAACAAACATTTGAATCGATACCAAACACAATAACAACAACAACAAAATCTTCATTGTATTTATGTGTTATGAACTGCATTTCATCTTTATGGCCGCCTTGCTGCCCTCGCTACCTATCAGTGTCATCAATTAGCATTAGTAATGAGCTTTTAAATGCATTTGGGGCTTGCGTGTTTGTCGAAAGCAGCAGCTGTGGTTGTTGTTGTTGTTTTTGTTGTGCTGTGTCAAACGTTGCGTATGCGTGATATTTGTAATGCCATTTCGCTCGATGATTAAGTGGCTTTGACTTTCTTTTTTTTTGTGAGTTAATAAGAAATAGCGATAGATAGAGGTGAATCAATCTTGTTTTAGTTTCAATTTTATTCATTTCACACAGTAAAAATATTTTCCAAAATCTTTAAATACTTTGCTTCAATTTCTCATTAAATTATTGACTGATTTCTTTCCAGTGAATATTTCTTTGGGTGAAAATAAACAGTAAATTCAATCGCTGAACTCCCACAGAAATATGCCACTTGGAATTTGAAGAATTCGTGATATTTCGGCTCGAAAACGTGTTCAAATTTTTGGCAAATTTGTTTAGTTTGTGTTCTAAGAATAGGCATTATTAATTATATCAATGCATTGGGCCGGTTTCTCACTAAACATATCACAAAAACAACAACGACAGCAACAACAAAAAGCGCCCACCACCACCCAAAATAGCATTCGGTTTGCATAGTACTCAGCAGGTACTCGTGAAATTTATTTCCCCACTTCAAATAAACATAGAAACATCGCGAAACAAAAAAATCATTGCCTTAATTCTGCGATGACTTTGTGAGAACGAAATTTGCTTTGGTTTATGTTTATTTAGAGGCGTGTGCTATTTACATTGCCAAATCGTGTTTAGGTTTCAAACAAATTTAAAAAGAAATCAATACAAGTTATATGTGTCGATATTTCAATACTCTACAATCTGGAAAAATATCTGTGCCAAGTGAAAGAAATTTCGAGCACAGAAACCTCATCCTAAATGTTATTGAAAAAACAATCAACACCTTAAAATTGCATATCTTTCGCAAAGGGAATACTTGAATAGGAAACAAAATCAAATGAAATTGTATTTGGTTCATTAAGTGTGTTTACAACAAAAGATAAAAAAACATTTGTACGAACAGAAGCCAAAGAACAAGTGGCATAAAGGGAAGTCTGCGGCGGCATTCTAATAAACAAACGAACTGCCAAAAGTATTGCAAACATCGATACTAGTTAATACTAGTACTTAAAACATAAACAAAAACGAAAATACGAAAATCGCCAGCTGGAAGTGCCATTAAAAATTTCAGAGATGCTTGGATTCCAGCAACAGCAACTTGTTTTTCTACCGCTAGACAAAAATGCCAAGCAACAAAAAAATACTACACGATATATACTATATATACATATATATATATATTGTATATTGTATATATATTGGCGCTAGCTGCGTTGAGCTCTTGCTGTGATTTTTATGCACAACAAGCAGCGGCGGCTGCAGATGATGCAGAAACGAAAGAAACGAAGAAAAAAAAAATGAAGAACAAAACGAACAATTTTTAATCGAAACGAATTAATGAGCTGCGTTGAAAGCGAAATAATTTTTGTCGAAATCGTTAAAAGTGCGCGCGCCTGTCGATCGTTTGCCAGTTGATGATATCCTGCGGTGCAGCATCAGCAGCTTCAGATACAAATGCACACAGATACGCTGTGTATCTGTATCTCGTTTGCTTAACCTTGACCACTGCCCAGCTGGACACAGTTGCATCTACAATATGCATGTGCGCTTGTGTGTGTGTGTGTGTGTGTCTGATAATGATGATGTTGCAAGTTGTTGTTGATGCTTTAGTCTGCGAGTCAAATGGCAGCAGCCACCACCTGTAAACGAGTCTGCAAAATCGCTGCTGTCTAAATATTTAGTAGCGCAAACGCGAACTTTGTGTGTATTTTTTTTTTTTATTATTTTTATTTGATTTGTTGCCGCGCTGAAAATGCGTTCATCGAAATTAAACGATCTTTCTATATATCTCTCTCCCTCGTTCTCATTCTCTGTGTGTGTTCAACCTTGACCAAAAAGCGCCAAAGCAAAAACCAACAAAAAAAAAAAAAACATATTGCATACATATGCGCGCTTGTATGCCGGCCGGCAAGTTTCTACATATGTATGTATAATCTATCTTGATACACATACATATATACTATATGTATATTTATTTGTATACAACATACATTTAATTTGTAGCACTTAGATCGATCGATCGTTGTGTGTTTGGATTTGGGGTGCGAATTGTTTGGCGATTAGCATCAGCACATAGCTCAATTAACTTTGCCAAGTACATAATTCAATTATTATAATTTATCCATGAATTTCGTCCATCTATAAGCTATAAGAAATGATATTTCATATCTCAAAAAGCTACGCAAATTTTCTTTCTTGGGAACTAAATGAGTTTTTAATAGAATAATTTTTTTAATATCACAAAAATACTTTTTAAAGTTATTCGCCTTGATTTTTGATTCGTTTCTGATTTCGAAGAATTTTCTTTCTCTGCTGTAATTTGTTCGATTTCTTAGTTGGCCTGTTGGGTCATTTCGTTTTTATATATATCTCGGGACGTATGTTTATCTATATATATATATATATATATATATTTTTGCGATTTCAGGCCTAATTCCATTTATTTGATGATCATGGCTAAAAAGTTCATTAGCCTAACCAAATCCTTCAAAACCAATGATGATGTGGTAATGATATATGCATAAAATTTAGGTAATATAATTTTACTACATATAAATTGCAAGTTTTAATGCACAAAAGAATATTTCATCAATACAAATACTTCAAATCAGTCACAAATTGCATCATATATATACTATAATCACAGATATGCAACAGATTGGACAGTTTTACGCTTTATGCATTGTTTGAATCTTCATTCGACATATTTATTGAAATATTTTTCAAAGTACAAAAGCCCATGTACATAGATTTGATATCATTTACCAGGTGATTTATATCACAACACTTTGATTTCTCCGTTTTCCACATTAATAGAAAATAGCTGAAAAATGCTTGTCATGATTGCTCATTGAAATGAACTGTTCCACATATTTTACCAAAAATTAACACGAATTTTATTGGGCCAAACAAATAAAAATCGCTTATCGCTTGGAAACACTCGTAAATTCGCCAATTACCTAATAAAAAACCGAAGTCGAGAGATAGATTCCAAGATTTTGCGGCCATAGCTCAAGGCCATTTTAAGTAGATATCGCTGGTAAGCGAAATTATCTTTCATTTCGAATATAATATTAGTTCGTCGACATATGCAAATAAGTTTAAAACGAGTGTGTTTCAACTGTATTTAAGTTGTTTTTAGTTTCTGGAATGAGGTTTAGTTGCCCCCCCCTCCGATCCACAGAAGTTGGCTGACAGCTTCCAGCTGAACGGCAGCAGCAGCAGCAGCAGTTTTTTTTCACGAGCTGATCTTCAAATCGATCGCATTAGTATCTTTATCACGCATGTCACGGCCACAAATTGCAACGATCCATCAAATAATAAATATCAGACACAGAGAGAGGCAGCAGGGAACAAGAGAGACAGAGAGAGAGACAGAGAGAGAGAGAGAGATGAATGTGCAACCAGTTGAGGGGCAGTCAGTTGAAACAGTTGGGTGGTAACTATATCTGGGCTTACGTCGTATCGCCGTATCATTTCATATAAGGCTCGCTTGCTTCGATCATTTGTTAGTGGGACGACGCGACGCTAAGGTATTTATTTATAGCAATGCTAAAATTAACTTTTTGCGGTTTACCATTTAAAAATAAAAAACAAAATGTGCATAAATAAATAAGCAAATGCAAGCGCATTTAACTGCTGCAGCTGATCATTTGTTTTTACAGAGAGTAGTGAAGGGTTTTATTGGAATTTTATTTTAAGTGAATTAAAAATAATCTAAGCCAATAAAAAATACTTGCAGTAGATAGACTAAAGAAGAAAGGCTTTCTGAATAATAATTCTAACTCTAGCAGTTTTGTACTGCTTTGTTTTTGTAAAACATTTTCTTACAGGGTATCTTTTTGTACAACTCCTTGCACACTTAATACTTTGATTGATTTGCATGCAAATTTGCTGCCACATTACTTTTTATTGCAAATTTCTTTGGCAAACTGAACTGTTTGTCGACTGCAAAATGCACCTTAACTAGTTTTGATTTTGATTTTATATTCCGACAACTTCTCTATACATTTATTCATAGTCTATATGCATATTTATATGCATACTTAGCAACTAGTTGTTGTTGTTGTTGTTGGTCACCTGCTGTGTGTGTTTGTTTTTGTTTTTTTTTTTTTGTATGGAGGGGAGGAAGTTTTCACTTTCAAATTCGCACTGGGGCAATTTGATTGACAGTCTTAAGATTTTTTTTTCGATTTGTGTTTATTTTGATTTTGATTTGACAGGCGACACATAAATGAAATTTAATTAAATTAGTTAGATTATAAAGACTTTGGGGTTGTTTAAGTTAAGTTGGTGCAAGGGGAAGGGGAAGAGGATGGGGAAGGGGAAGTGGGGAAGCAGCTTCTACTCGTTGCAAGCTAAATAAATAAATAACCAATTTTTAATTGAATTTCTACCTACATTTTTAACCTGTTTGACGGCATTCCGGGGCAATCAACGTCGCTCCGCTGCTGCTGCTGCTGCCGTTGTTGTGGAGTAGTCGTTGTTGTTGTTGTTGTTATATGCATAGTGGTCGAAGTAGTTGTTGTTGTTATTGTTATTGTTATTGTAAATTGCTGTAGCAATCGGCGCTGCCGCCGCAGCAAACCTCGTGCTGCTTTTTTTCCTCTTCTCTCTCTCTCTCGCGCGCTAAGCAACAAAGAAGACCTTTTGCAACGACAACAGCATCGCCAACTTCGACTGCGACTTCGACAGCGACGTTGGCATCGGCATGTTATCAGGGCGCAGAGAGTTGCAGTTTCTTCATCATCTTCTTCTTCTTGTTGCGGCGGTGGCGGCGACGGGAGAGACTGTGAGGCTGCTGTTTTGCTCTTGCATTGGAAGTGAACTGAAGTCTGAACTGAAATTGTTGTGATAGCCAGCTGGTAGCAGCTCTGTGTGGCTGCAACGTGTGTCACTAACTTAGTCACTATACACACACACACAAACACACGCACACGGTGCGTGGCACTTTCTTGTTATACCCTGTAACCTTTATTAATGATTATAAAGGGTATTACGTCGAGATGGAGAAAGAGAAAAGTTGAGCTAAGTAAGAAAGCCTTAAGAGCTAGTCAGCTGAAATGTTAATTGTCCATTCAGAAAGTATCGATTAATATCGATAACAATATATTTAGCATTTCTTAGAGGTTATGAAACAAATACTGCCAAAATCAAACAATTGAACAGTATGTAGATAACCATACGAAAAACATCGATAAATATCGCAAGATCATATTACTCCTGATAAAACATTTCTCATTGGATCAACTTCTTTTCAAATAAGAATTTTATTTGAAAATCAGGAACAGGATATCTTCCAGTCTGATACTCTTAACTACCTCACACTTAGTTATCGCGATAAGCGATTTGCATCATCGAAAATGGAACGTTTTAGAGCGCTGGGCACTCTTTGGCATGAGTGAATGCACCAAAGGATGTTGACTTGTCACGCACACAAACAAATACAAAGACAGAAGAAAAAAGAGAGAGAGAGAGAGCGAGAGACATAGAGAGAGCCAGCGCATATTGCTGAGTAACTGTGTCTGAGAGTCCATTGTAATTATGATAATTACAATAATAAAATTCAAGTGCCGTTTCATACTTGAACTTAGTTATTTATTGCATATGGTGTATACATAGTAGTTAAGCGCACTATACTTAACATACTTATGTACTTAGCTGTTATATCAACAAGTAAATTTTCTTGTTTAATTATACATATTTATGCCCATATTTGTTAATGCTTTTTTTTCATTTTTTATTATTTGCATTGGCTGCTTCCTTGAACATGCAGTTTTCAGTTTCTGTGGTTGCATTGAAAATGAATACGCTTCTAGCCATGAGACATACATATACCATATATATATATAGAACATGGATATATATTCATTCGATTTAAGCCTAGTTTCAACTCTTTCAAAACCAACCGAAAGTGGTTCAAACTGGCATATCTAACTAACTGTGAGGGTTAGTTACGATTGTAACTGTGTTTGCTGTCTCTTACAACAACGCATCAAAGTTGCTTGCAAACGTGTTTTCAAAGTCAAACGCTGTCGATTTCTTGTAATCTAATATACGAGGCGATTGAAGAGCCTGGCATATGGATGTAGTTTAAGATATTAACAAACCAGAAATTTGTGGAACTTAAGATAAGTAAATATTGTTCTTAAACAAGATTGCTTGAGAATTATTGCTTATACAAATATTTGTGTATAAATAAAAGAAGAAAAAACAGCTGTTAATCCAAAGATCTAACTTGACAATCGATCACAGATGAATGAACTCCCAGCTCAAGGTGACAAATGGTGTTGGCTATATGTGATAATAATATCACATCCCAAGTGATACCCGAAAAGCTAGTCACACAAGTTTTATTATTTGTTGCACTACACTGCGTATGCTTAATATTCGATTGAACTTGATTGAATATTGGGTCAGTGGGCTTTTATGCTTCTTCAAAATAAATTGTAATAGAGACACATATGTATAATCATATTTTATTTATATGATTTATCACGTCTGACACTTGGGCCAAACCACTTGTCAAATGGTCAGAGCAGCAATGGGAACACCAACAACAACAACAACAAACGATAGCGGACAGCATGCTGTGATTTTAGATAAAAATTCATAACTCAAACTCAACTTGTCTTGCCTTCAAAGTTCAAATCACTTGGCACACACACACACACACACATATTTTAATTATTTATATATTCGTTTATTTTTGCGCGCGTTCATTTCGATAAGCTTCAAATGGAGACACAATTTACATTAACAGTTATACACACACAGAAATCGTAGAAACGAACAACAACAATATTTAAGCGTATTCAAAATCAGCTGTTTGCTGCGATTTCGTTCGAATACGAACTTGAAATTCGCTTATGAAAACGATAAAAAAAAAAAAAATTATTTCCCTTCTCTTTGCCATCTTTTGTTCTGTCAAAAGAAGGCAACATTTAATCGGCAGCCTCCACTAATATAGCCTACCCCCTTGACTCTCTCTCTCTGTCTCTCTTTGAACTCACACACTTGCCACACACAATAACAATTTCTTCTTGTGGCTGAATATTTAGTTCAGCGTAGTTTGTACTACTTATTTATAGTATAAAAATACTTAAATATATAAAATGGTTTTTTTTTTTTAACTGATAACCAGGCAACGGGAAAACGACAAAGCCAGTGGAGAATTGTCGAAGGCCATTCGCTAAACTACAACTACAAATGCAACAACATAAGCTTTGAGGTTGAGGTTTGAAATCTGAGATTGCGTTTGAGCTAAGTAGAAGAAGAATGGCACCGTTATAGACACACAGGCTACATTATAGCTAAACAAATTTGTATGCTAAAAAAAAAAATGTTAGCAGAGTTATTAAATAATAAATCCGAAGGTCGCTTATGGATATACTATATATATATCATATAAATGACTCAACAAAATGAATCATTTGTTATGCTATAATTTCCTTTGAAAAACAATAATAATAAAAAAACAAAGTCTGCTTTGCTGACCCAATTTATACAGACAGTTGATAACTTTGAATCGTTTGGCTTCGATAATAGTTTTTTTTTGCAATGATTTCTTGTTTTTTTTCTTTATTGCAAAAGAAACAGTTAAGCAATTTTCTCGACACTTTCAGCTGTCGCCCGCAGGCGCCAAACGGAAATATTCCAATTGGCAGTTGTCGAGTGCAAAGTCCACAAAGCTCTATATAGTCTATATAAAAAGATATACATATATATATATAGATATTTATTGAGCAAAAGCTGCCCAAACACCTGAGCGGCCAATTGAAAATAAACACACACCCGCTGCCCCCCCCCCTCCTTATTTCCTAGTTGCTGTTTTCCTTTTGTATAATTCAAGTACAAGCAGAGTACACTGAAAGAACAAGTAGTTAACTTCAACGTGCAAAAGAAGATGCATTATTTATGGATTCTTCTTGAACATAAAATATTTTTTTGTTTTTAACTATATAAATAGTTTTTCTTTTAGTGTAGCACTAAAATTTTTGCATGAAAACGTGCTAGCAAAAGCTGCTGTTGTTGTTGTTGTTTTCGATTGCTGTTGACCAGGCCAAGACTGAAGCTGGTTGCTTGCCACAGTAGTGCAGGAGCCGCCGCATCTGCTTGCGGAATTTATTTATCGTTAAGAAAATGTGTGTAAAATAAGTGAAACTATTGGAAGCTGCTGCCCGCTGTGCGCCTGTCTCTCAGCCGTTGTATTAGTGTGTGTGTGTGTGTGTGTGTGTGTGTGTGCCCAGTGTGACCAGTTTGTTTTTGTTGCGGCAGCTAATGCCACACCACTTTTGATAAAATGTTGGCCTGGCCTAAGCTTGTTGCTGATGACCAGTAGCAAGCCACTTACAGCTGCAGCAGCAGCAGCAGCAAATTATTGCCGCATTGCTGCCTCGTTGTTATCAGAAGCAGCGGCAGCAACAACTAAACACCAGCAGCAGCAGCAGCAGCTTGCCAGCAACACAATTCGAGCAACATTATTCAGAGCAAAAACAATCAAACCAACCTGGTTATACCCTATCACAAATAGTTTGGGGTGGCAAAGGGGTTGCTTAACCTTCAACTTTATCGAAATGTAAGAAGGACAACAACATATTATCAAACTGAGGCATCATTATATATAAACGATATCTAAACACTCTATCTATCGTACAGGGCATTCTTTGAGCTGATCACAATCGACTCGAATTTAACTCTTACTTGTATTTTTTTTGATGTTGTCGAATTTCAGAAAGTGGAAGACCTTCGTTGTTGCTGCTGCCTCTGCTGCTACTGCTGCTTCTGCTTGCCACTTGTTGTTGCTGCTTAGTTTGTTATCAGGTTTGGGGCGGGGAGGGTTCGGGGTAGATACTTTGCTTTATTTATGCCTATCAATTTCACACCTAAGCCAACGAGTTTCTAAAAACGAAAAGCAACCAAAGCTGGGCATAACTTCATATATTTCTTTGACTAAAAACAATAAAAGATTTAAAAGGCTTTTATATGTGTATCGAGTAATACGATAGGGCCAAAACAGATTCACAAAACAAATGTGGCTCATTGGCTTATGGCTTATGCAATATGCCGATCTGGCTGCCGAGGCGATGGCATATCTATAACTATAACTATAACTATAAGTTTAACGATTATGAATAACCATAACACGCCCAAAGCCAAGCCAACCAGTCACATGCAATTATTCAATTAGCCAAATGGCGTCATAAATTATCAAGTCGACGACTTAAGTAAAAATATAGCTATATAGCTAAAGGGCCAATCATTTGTTTAACCCAACCCAAAGCAGCGTTTACCAATGCCAGTGTCAATTGCTAATTGCTGTTTGTTAATTGCGGAATGCCGTTTGGATTAAGTTTTGTCATTTGACTTTATAAATAGATATATGTTCGACACTTTACGACTTTGTTTCTCCAGCTAAAAACAAAAAAATAGTGGAAAACTTATGTTCTATACTAAGTATATTCTGATTATTTATTTTTTTATGTGTTTAGCATACAGTTTTTAAGAGCTTTTTGCATATAACAAGTAAATAGATACTCAAAAAAAAAAAAAAACTTTTACAGCATGAGTTTTTTTTTTATTGCTTCAAAACGTTAAAAAAAATATATCCAAATCATAACAAAAATAGTTATGAAACTTTTTCTTGAATCTTTTCAACAAGCATTTGAGCTCAGTAAATGTATTTCAATTAAGTTTGCATAGTGAATTTTTTTATATATAGTTTTAAGAGATATAGTAACTTAATCAATCAAATCATAAATCAACTCAGCACAAATCACACAAAACTTATGTAGACAAAAAGTTTCGCCATATCAAGCTTCGAATTTAAAAGTTTTTAAATATCGCCGATATCTTCAGGTTGGGTACGAATTAAATGTTCAACTTTAAAACAGCTGTTATAATAATACATATAATACACTATTTATAGGAATTAATGTTTTCAAAACGTTTGGCATATAGAAATTTGACACGCAGACACCATGTCGTATGCGCATTATTTGATATACAGCCACATATCGAGATATGTGCTTGATAAATATATATAAACATATGTATATGTACTCGATTTGAGACGCTTACCTTGTGCACCTGCTGCACGTCTTAGAAACGTTTTAAAATCCACAAATCCTTTGGCTGCAAATGCAACAACAACCAATTTTGGCAATTCACAAACGTTGCATACATTATATTCATATACAACAGACACATGCATATATATTTATATATATATTTGCCAACTTCTCTTTTCAATATTATTATCATATATCCCACATATTAACGAAATATATATATGTATATATATATATATATATATATATGTTGCACTTCACATTTTGTTGACCAAATGATTTTTGGCTTGTTAGCTATTGGCTTATTGCTTCACACACACACACAAACACATTTAGAAGCACACGCATGGCTCTTTTTCACATCTATATATAAATATATAGAAATCGTATTGGAATCGCGGAACAAACGAAACAATTGTGGCGCGTGGGGGAAGAGGCGTGAAGAGACGACGTATTCGTATTCGTATTCGAGTCTTGAAGCTGTTTACTGTTCTTGAGCTCAGTTGCTATCTCTGATAGCTGTTGTTGTTGTTGTTGTTGTTGTTGTTGTTGTTATGGCTGCTGCACAGCTTTAACTTTTGATTTACAGCACGCAAAAACCGCGAATTATTAATAAAACAAAAAAAAAGAAAAAGAAAACCGACAAAAAAAGAACAACAAAAATAGTTATGTATCTAAGATGTTTTTTTTTTAATGTATAAGACGTTTGGCTAGATATGCAGATTTATGTGCTTGGAGCCCTGCCTTTTTAACGAGTTAGATCAAGTTATGACAAGCTTAGCTTGTTGTTGTTGTTATTATTATTGTTGTAATGCCTTGGCTTGTAAATTTTGTTGTTATTATGTTGTTTTTAGATTTTTTATTTTTATTTTTTGTATATTATTTGGACAAGCGACGAATCTTTTGGTTCCGTACAACGAGCGCTGAGCGCAAAAAACTGAATGAGCGTCCAAAGCGGCCGGGCAAGGCAAACCAGGCGGCAAAGCGTCGACGACGACGACGACAGAGACGGCAGCTAGCAGCAAGCGAGCTAGTTAGTTACTTAGTTTTGAGCTTGTAGTAGTGTGAGAGTCGATCGAAACACACACACACACACACACACGCACACACACATACACACTCATATCAAGTTGCTTAAGTCGCTCAAGCTCAAGCGCCATTTAAGTTGAGTAATTAAAACCAAGCAGCGAGATTTGCATGTATGCATAATATACTATGTGTGTGTGTGTGTTTCGGTTTCTGTCTGTGTGTGCGTGCGTGCGATTAATTATTAATCAAGCCCAAAAAGCAACAACAATAAACAAACAAACAAACAAGTCCAACTGTCCCTCCCAGCCAGCCGCAGACAATTACAAAAGAAATATTCAACTCTCTCACAGCTCAGCTCGGCTCTCAAAGCTCGAAAACTCTCAAATTTACAAGCTCAGCGACTTTCTTTGCTGCTATAGCTGCTCTCCAGCTGCAAAAGATGTTGTTGTTGTTGTTATTGTTGATTTGGTTACCGAAATCGGCATCTCAACTGGTTGCAACTCTGCATTCAACATCGAATTGCCTGCTGCTGCTGCCTGCCGCTGCCGCTGCGGCAAATGTAAATCTAAATTGATTGCAAAATGTTTGAGACTTGAGCGTATTCATTATACGCCATGTGAATTGGACACAAACAAAATGTACAAGCACAGCGTTGCCAGATTGCTTGTAAAATAAACATATGCAGAGCAGCTGATAGTAATCACAAATCAAACAGGGTATTGATATAATGTTGACTTAGAAAAATAGTTTTAAATCATTTTTTAATATTTCTCCTAATTTTTGTGACATATAACATTGTTAACAAAAGACGTTCGGAAAATAAAAAGAAAGCAAAATTCAAATTCTAAGCAAAAAATGGTTTCAAATTTTCAAATTAAACATTAGCACTCATATATTGTTTGAATATTTTTAATAATTTTTTTTCTTAAATATTTTGTTAAGTAAATTTTATTTATTTATTATTTTTGATTGTTTGATTTATTTGTTTTAAAAAATTGTTATCGTTAGGCGAAAATTGTTTTTGATTTTTTTAAACCAAAACGATTCTTCTCGAAAGTTCTTTGCGCATATTGCGCATACGCAGCGTTAACGGGCAGACAGGCAATATTGTTTGTCTATCTGGCAACGCTGGTAACCAAATTAATGCAGCATGTTGCTTGTTGTTGTTGTTGTTGTTTCTGAAAGCGTAATTAAAATATTGCACTTGTTACTTTTGCTAGTCGTTCAATTCATTTCTGCGTGTTGTTGTTGCTGTTGCTGCTGTTGCTTTGGCAAAAACAATATAGGAAAGAGCATGCCAAGACAAGCAGCAGCAACAACAACAACAACAACAACAATAAGCAGCAACGAACGATCGTCGTCGTCGTCGTCGACGTTGTCGTGTATTAAAACTTGTTCATTGGAATTTTCTAATAAATCAATAAACGCAGACAACACATTGTGAGTGGTGTGTAACGGTTGAGGGCAAAGCGCGCGGTGGACGGTGGAGGGGAGGTGGGAATGGTCAGTGAAGATGCGGCTTATATGGGCGGCAGGTGGACCAGGTTGATAAGGCGGGGAGGGCTTGGATGCATGGCACACAGCTGGCGGCGGCGAATACGCATCGAAGATTGCGCATTATAAAAGTAGACGATAATTTTTTTTTGTATTTCTTTTTTTATTTGTTAATTTATTTTTTTGCTGTTGTTGAGGTTATGGAAAAGTTTCTGTTGTTGTTGGTTTTGTTGACGCAAGTTGTTGACAGCAGCAGCAGCAGCAACAACAAATCACGATTGCAGCAGCTGCAACAACAGCAACAGTTTGCAACACTTTCACGCATTGGCGGGAACTAGCATTTCCGGAACGTAATGCTGCCGGGGAGTGGGTAGGTAAGGGGGTTTCTTTTCACTATAATTATGCAATTTGCAGTTGTTTCAATCGATTTTATATATATATATAAAGCTTAGCTTATAACTGAAACAAACCAGCAAAACCTTTCAAATATTTTGTATTTCTATAAAAGTTATTTTTTATGAGCTGCTTTGAATTCCACTTTGTCAGCTTCACCGATTGGAGACAAACAAACAATGCGGAAAAACAACTTTTTGCTTTAATTAAATTATTATGCATATACAATATAAAAAAAAATATATATATATACATATATATATATACATATATATATATATATACACTAGGCTTATAACTTGTGCGTTTTCATAATCAGGCGCAGAGATCAGAGATGTGTTAACCAAAACATTTGTAAGATTTTGTAGCTGGCAACATTGTTGCTATCAACATTGTTGCTATGCAAATGGGCCAAATCGAAAGCAGCTCCGTTTGTCACATTTTTTGTTTTTTTTAATGTAAATAAAATGGAAATTCCTTTGCAAAACTAGCAGGAACAACAAAAATCGGAAGAAAAAAACAGATTGTAAGCAGAGAATACATGGCGAAAAAAAAAAACTTGTAGAACAGCTCGGCGAGGCACATGTTAAGATGACTGCCTTGTTAAACGAGCCTGCAACACCCCAACAACAACAACAACAACAGCAAACAATGTTGCAATGCTTAATTATTTCAGCGGCAAGGAATTCCTCGACGCAAACTTGAACTGCTTTTGAGCTGATGTTGATGCTTGCTGCTGCTTCTGCTTTGCAGTTGCAGTTGCAGCCTGTTGTTGCTGCTGCTGCTGCACTTAAGTGGAGGGTATTGCGGCCAAGCGTGCAGCCAGGCAACGCGATTGTTGCCAACACTTGAGGTCGTCTGCTCACAAAGAGAGAGAGAGCGAGAGAAAGAGCGAGAGAGAGACTCCAAGCGCCTTAGCCACAAAGTTTTTGCCACAATCTTTGCTGCTGCTGCTGCTGCGTCTATGGCCAAGTTACCAGTTGTGCTTGATTTTTTGTTTTACCCTGTAAACTATTAGATATTTTCTTAAAAGGGGTATGATGAAGTGAAGCCAAGTCAAGCTGAATGACAGGTTTTCTATCTGAAAGATAGTTAAAGCTCTCAATAGGATATCTTTAAGTCGTTCACAGTTTCAAATGCTTGCTGTGATTGTGGTCTGGCGCACCTATTTGTAATGCATTAATAGCCAAGTCAAGAGGCAGCAGCAGCAGCAATTGCAGCTCAACCGAATGCAACAGATTGACATTAAGCTGGCTTGTGGCTAGCCAGAGATAGAAAGAGTAAGAGAGTGAGAGAGAGAGAGAGAGTGCATTGGCCATGAAGGGGGCAGGCAGCCAGCTAGCGTGCTCGATTGAGGATGAAGATGATGCATATGATAAATGGCAATGCCTCACATTAACACTGTGCCTCTGAGTAATACCCAATAATTGGTAATTGGCGTAACATTAAAACGAACAAAAATTTTTATTTTGGGGATTGTCGTCGCTCAACTTTTGAACTTAAGCTTAAGATAGGAGCAGAAGACCTTAAGAAGCTGATAGTATTTAAATTGAAGAGAAAATGACTTGAATAATATTTCAATAAAGACATGGCTGAATCTCTCACTGGAAATATAACACAAAGATTTATTTAACTCGTGATTTGTGCTTTGGAATTTTCGCAACAGTTCAATGCACCAAAATCATTTTGGGGGTTAGCAACAAGGGCTGTACAACCCCCCCAAAAAAAGCCAGCTGCTTCAAATTAAGAAATTCCATTTCAAGAATGAATCATGGCCAAACTTTGCACAAACTAAGTGTATGCAAATTGTATCTGGCAGATACATGTGACAAAACAACAACAACAACAAAAAACAAGCATTAATTGTATTTCAGTTAGGCAATATTTTTGTTCATAGAAAACAATGCGAGGCGATGCGATGCGATGTGAATATGATTCCATTTATGCTTTGAACTTTGCCATTGTCTAGACAAATTAAGCACAGTAACAAATTGTTGTGTTGCCATTGGAACACAGTTGTGTTTGTGTAGTGTGTGTGTGTTTGTTCAAGCACGCGGCGTATGCGCAATAAATGTGTGTGTGTGTGCGCTTGTATCTTGTTGTGGTTGTGATAAGCGTCGTCAGCTTGTCTGGTCAGCAGTTGCCAGTGTGTGATGTCATAAGTCAACATCTCAGTTGCCCCAAAAGTCTATTTGAGTGTTAGTGTGTGTGTGTGTGTGTGTGGTGTTCAAGATCTGATCGGAACGGATCGGATCGTTAATTAAAATAGCCATCAAAGAAAGAGATGCGAGAGTGCGAGTCGCAAGTCCGAGTACTTCATTAGCCACGCAGTTGCCACGCGCACTCAGCTCTCCAATGCTTAATTAATAAATCAACGCGACACTTGCACTCAATGGCCGCAGCAGCAGCAGCCGCAACAGTATCTACAACAATAACAACATGATGATAATGATGTTGCTGCTCAAGAGCAGATGTTCAACCCGCTCTGAGATTGTTGCTACGCCACAGCAGACAAATTGACGCGACATTCCACAACTGCTGCTGCTGCTGCTGCTGTTTGCTGCTGCTATAAATGTTCTTTGCCCAAAAACTAAAGTCAAAGTTGATTTTATTCTTTTTATGGGGGAATTGTAATGCTAGTGTTAAATATAGATGCTGACCAGTAAGTAAGTAGCTGAAGCAACAACTTGCAGGCAACTTAACGGAAACGGAAATATTTCTAATCGCAGCACATGGATCTAAGTGTGGGAGTTGCCCCAACTTGTGGGCAGCAAGCGGCTTAATTCAATTCAGCTGCTTTAATAAGAATAATGTCATCTGAAGTTAAGTTTAATGATTTAATAGATGTAAAGTTGTTTGTTGTCTTTAATGATTACAAAATGGTATACAACCAGAAGATATTTTGTGCTAATTTTACTCTTAAAAAGAGAGGAAAATTAATACTTATTAAAAAAAATCATCAAGCAGGATAGTTAAAGACTTTGTTATACTCTCATCATAATCTGTTGATTTAATCAGCTAAACAAGTTTTAGAAACTTCTTTCATATCACATATCAAATACCAAAACTTAATTTATTTATAGCCGCACATTTATTTATCTCGATAAATAAATTCCTTAAAAATTATTTAATTTTCTATTCATGCTCTTAGTAGTTTTCTTATCACAACCTAAAACTCAGGAAGTTTCAATCAGCATTCATCTTAGTTCCAAGTACTAGTTGACACACTATAAACTAACCGAAAGGAATAATAAACTGTTTTTTGTTCTATTATTATACGTTTTAGTTCTAAGAGCCGTTTGATATAAAAAACAAAACAGAAACACACATTTTTCGCTGAATGTAATACTACGACTTTAACAGATTGTAATTAGATAGTCGGATTTATCAAGTCATTCTATTATTATTATTATTAAAATTATTGTTCAAAAGAACTGTAAACTTAGTCATCGCTAGCTCAGCGTCAACCGCAGCTGCAGTTTGTTGTTTATTTTTGTACATTTATATAGTAGTTAATAACAAAGTTAATCAAGCAAAAATAGCACAGACTGCTTTGAGATACGATTCAGGCGATTATTTAATAATTGTGCCAAATGCGCGGCAAAATAATTATTGTAAAGTGCAATAGCAACAGCAACAACAACAACCATATCAACAACAATAGCAACAAAAGTGCTTCTACTGTGCTTGAAACAATCAAAAGCTGAGCAAAAACAAATGAATGATAGATTATTTGTGACTTTCTGTGAACGAAAATAAAATGCTCTAACAAAATGCATACGAAAGTTCTGTAGTTGAGTAAAAAAATTATTTAAAAAATATATTAGCTTATTGAAAGCATACAATTTTTAACAGTTGAGATTTGACTTTTTGTTAATGAAAAAATAAGTAGACAATAAAAAAGCCAATCACCTGTAAGAGTTTAGATAGAACAGGGTATAAAAAACCAAAATTCACAATTAGGAAATAATTCTGAAAAATGACAGTTGCAAATTTTGTTAAATTGCAAACTGGGCACGCGTCGCGTTTTAGATATTTTATTTAGTAGTTTTTATTAATATTTCACTCTTCGGAATAATATTGTTGTTAAAAATAAAAAACAAAACTAAACAAATAAATTTACATTTTTAATTGCATATATCGCTGTCTATTGTTGTTGCTGTTGTTGTCACTATTGTTGCTGCTGCGTGCTACTGTTTGCCTTTGGGGTCTCAAACAATTAAGATGATTTATTAGCATCGCATTTTTATGAGGCGCACAATACACAACAAAAACAAACAACACAGAGAAATACACAAAAAACTAAACTTTAAATATTTATGCTTTATAATAATCATGTTTGGATACAGTATCCAATAGATAGATAGATATATCATTTGATTTATCACACATATGCTGATGAGAACATCAACACAATTCATCTGGTACGACAACACCAACAACAACAACAAAAAGGAAATTATAATGTTGCTGATTTCATAAGACACACACATTATATATATGTACATATATGTATATTTTTTTTTTATGCAATGGGGGGGCAAAATGCTAATTGCTAGTTTATGTTTGTCACTTGAGCATAATTTAAAGAATTCTCGTACTACTATTAAAAACGTTAATGAAACGGGTCGTAAAAGTTTCATAAGAACATTAAACAGGAAAATCGTAAAAACTGTCTGAAACAGTTGTTAAAACAAATTGAAACTATTTTACTCAAAAACTGGCAATCTAAACTATTACTGCACAACTAAGAAATGTAGATCCATCACATTAGTGCCCGTGTGACCAGTTATCACATGATATTCGCCATTATCCAGTTGGTTGTAGAAATTGTAGCTATCACAATTGCGCACGATCTCAGCCAGTTCGTCGAGTGTATGGCTGCTTAAAAAGGATTCGATAACACAGCTGTCACCAATGGCGCCAGCTGCAGCTGTGGGTCCATCAATGCCATCTGTCCCGGCGCTTAAGAAACTGCATCCATTTAATGTCTCATCACGATGCAACATTTGTGACATAATCAAAGCCAAATGCTGACTTCGTCCACCCAGCCCTTGCCCAGTGACCTGTGTGACAGCAAATAAAATATTATATATATTGGAGTTTTAAAGCTCTTTGAACATCACCTTAATGACCGGCTCTCCGCCACAGATAAGAAACAGTGGCGCTCCTGTTTCCGCATGCTGTTGCAGCGCCCTTAGGAACTTTTCAAAACTTTCCTCGCCATAAACAAATCTTTCGCAGAGTTGCTGTTGATTGATTGTGTGCTGCTTGAACTCTTGAATGTTGTGCAGCAAATATTGATATTCCGCAGCTATCTTGTTGATGTCACCTTGAATGGTGCAGCTTAGAACACAGGTTACGTAACCAAGTTTGTTGGCCTCCTGCACAGCTGCTGTAGTGGCTATAACATTGCTGCCCACAACAAACACTTTAACATTATTAAGAGTTTGCTGTTGCTCCTGTTGCTGCTCGTCAAATAAGTGCTGCAACTGCTCCGATAGTTCAGGCCACACATCGTGCTTTTTCAGTATCGCCGCTGCTGATTCTCCGCCTCCTAATTGCTGTACTGTGGGTCCGCTTGCAATTAGCTCCAATGGATCATCAACAATATCGCTCAATACAAACGTGATTATTGAGTCTGCCTTTTTAGCAAACTGTGCCAGACGACCACCTTTAACATCCGAGCATGCAATGCGCACTGTATTAAGCTCCTGAATGCTTGCACCACGTTTCATCAGCTTATCCACAATAGTGCGCTTGTCTTGGAGAGTAAGTGGCGCTTTGGGCAGTGGCAACAATGCTGAACCGCCGCCAGAGATGAACACAAGCAGCACATCGTTATCGGTCATGCTCTGAGCCAACTGTTTGATTTCCAGCGCTGCTTTTAGAGCGTTCTCATCGGGTAGATTGTTGGCTGCACCTTCGTAGATAACCATCTTTGGGTTAATGGGCTGATTATACTGTTGCAGGCTGTTGAGAGGCACGCTTAGCACACATCCCGCTGCAAACTTGCCCAGATCGTTTAGCACTTTGTTGGCCATGGCCAAAACAGCTTTGCCAAAGCCCACAACATGACAAGTTTTCCCAGTTATATCATGCTGTTGTCCGTCTAACTTTATGAAGAAACGTTGATTCTGCTGCCGTGGCCGCAAATCGTATCTATTGTAGTCGGCAAAGATATTTTCCGGATGCACTGCGTTGACAGCATATTTAAAGACTTGGCGCATGTGCGTCCAACTTGGTTTCTTTGACATCTTTGTTGTAGTTATTCTGAAAGTTGCAAAATTTAACAATATATTTACTTTCCTACTTAAATTAACTTTTATTTAACTCAATTATTTACTGAATTTATTCTTTGTTTAAGAACATTTGTTCGGTTGTGATTTTATATAATGAAAATCTCAATACCTACCTTTATTGCCTTGTGTGAAGTGGAGACGTTTGTTGTTGCGCTTTTGGTTATGGAAAAATGTTAATGAGCTTATCATAGTTTTTAATCAGCGAATGAACAGGTCAAATTTGTAGGTGAAATGAACTGTTGTTGTTTTCTAGTCATAATTGCCTTGATTATTGCTGAACTTTTCTATTGCGTATAGTTAATTCTTCAAGTTTCTTTTTGTCATTTTACTATTTCTGCATGTTGTTGAAATATTTATTAATTGTTGGCTCGCCGCCTGTCTTCTTCTTTCTAAAATAGTATCAACAAACCACACGCACTTTCACGCATACACTTACAAAGTGTGGTTCGATAACCACTTGTGTGCATTTGGCGCAGTCATCGCAGCTATCGTTTAGTATCGCAAAAAACACTTATTTCACAGCGCTAGCGTATAAAAGCTGATAGCTTTACTACGAGCACCGAAACCGCCAATGAACAATAGGTGGCGTTAGCAGTACGAACTGATAAGCAATTCAAAACTTTAACAAAGTTTCATTCTGTATTGACCCAAATATCAACCTCACACAAAGTGTGCGAATTAGTACTATTACTGATGGTGCTATGCTGCCGGAACAGGTGCTTGTCGTGTGGGTGCTCACATATGTATGCCCCAAACTCAATTTCTATGAGACCAAAAAAAACACTGATCTAACGTTTTTGATAAGGTAACGCCTTTTGGAACTTTAAAAAGCGGTAACTTTCGCTGTTTGGCACACAGTTCAATTAGAAGTTTGTCAACATGAAGACGACGCTGCTCTTGCTGCTGGCTGGTAGGTTTTTCAATGGAAGTTTTTTGTTACAGTTTAAAAGGAATAATCTGTGATTAGCTGGATTCTGTGGCAGCTGTGCGAACCCGCTGCTAGGACTTGTGGATCCTGCCTGTTTTGTGGCCAGCAGCATCGAGTGCCCCAATTCGAATGTAACCTTCTGGCTGTACTCGAAGTAGGTTAACATGGAATTCAATATTTTGTTGCTGCTTTGAAGCTTGTCTTTTGTTTTTCGTCTAGCCTCACTCGCGATTCACCTGTGCAGTTAAATCCGCTTGATCTTAATCCTTGGGACTTTCAACCTCCACGTCCTGTAAAGATTTTAATTCATGGCTATACAGGACATCGTGACTTTGCTCCCAACAATCAAATTCGACCCGCTTTATTGGATAATGAAAATGTCTATGTAATCTCCATTGACTATGGTCCACTTGTGCGTTATCCTTGCTATATACAGGCAGTAAGGAATCTTCCTTTGGTCAGCAGATGTCTAGCACAGTTGATCAACAATCTCTTGGAAAGAGGCATAGTAACACATGATTTGATCCATGTGATTGGCTTCAGTTTGGGCGGTCAAGTTGCCGGGCAGACAGCCAACTATTTGAAGAGGAAACTCAAACGCATCACAGGATTAGATCCTGCTAAGCCTTTGTTCATCCTAAGCAGCGATACGAGACGTTTAGATGCCAGCGATGCAGAGTTTGTGGATGTGATACACACGGATACATTGGGCAGGGGCATGTTGCGACCCATGGGGCATGTGGATTTCTATCCTAACTTTGGACCCCTTCAACCTGGCTGCATTGAGGAGAATCCCAGTGATCCAGGCAGCTGTAACCATGAGCGTGCGCCAGTCTTCTATGCCGCGTCCATAAATTCAACAATAGGTTTCTGGGCTCGCCAGTGCTCCAGTTGGTTAATCTATCTCTTCGGACTCTGCTCCACACGTGCGCCACAAGCTTTGATGGGCTATCATGTGTCGGAGGAGGTAAGTGGCTCCTATTTCCTTAAGACACTCAGTGTTCCACCATATGCACTGGGCATGTTAGAGGAGGCGGATAATAGCAAGTATTTGGCCAAGTTCCGTTTGAATCAAAAACACAGTGAATTTGAAAATGATTTCGAACTGGAGCTAAGTGAACCTATACCAGAGTTAGATGACAATCATCTGGATACCGATGAGCTGGAGAAACAATTGATCTGGCAGGAACAGGAGGCACTCGATGAACCTCTCTTTTAGGCCTGGATGTGATACTAAATATTATTTTTTAAAAAATATTAGTCTATTAAACCCTCATATTGTTAAATTGATTTAAAACTAGAAATGTATTAGCCTTATCGACAGGTTCTTAAAATTATGACGTTAACAAAGCTTCGTTGTTGATAAGGCAAAACGAGTGGTACCATATAAATACTAGCAACTTTGTCACTTGCTTTCTTAGTTCGACTTTGAAGCTGAAAACAACCACGATTCTAGTCTCTCTACTAGGCAAGTTTCTATTCAAGTTTCCCTTTATATTCTCTACACTGCTTACAAGTACATTCTACAGACATTTCCTAAACTCTTGTTTAAACACAATCAGGCATATAAATAGATACAACTGTTTATAAATCAACAAATAAGATTTTGTTATTCATAATATGATGATGCACATTCTTAATTAGATTGTGTTAAGAAAATAATAAAATAACAAGCGAAAATTTTTGCTCTGCCATTCTAAATTAGATTGCGTTAAGATGAAGTCGAAAACGCCAACGCTGCTTTCCTTGCTAGGTAAGGTTCTTTCTGACAAGAAATATTCCTAATGCTTTTAAGGATTATTTTGTTTTTCAGCTGCTGCATTGCTATTGGAACTGGTAGATGCTTCCTGCTTTGTGGCCACCAACCAGCAGTGCCCCAACGAGAATGTTAAATTTTGGCTGTATTCAAAGTGAGTAGCATATGAGGTTATGAGTAACTTTTTAATAGGTTCAGCTCATCCTCTTAATAGCGCCACTCGTAATGCACCTGTTCTGCTGAATCCACTGGAACTTCGAGATTCGGACTTTCAACTTGGGCTTCCTATAAGGATACTGATACATGGCTATACAGGTAATCGGGACTTTGCACCGAACGATATAATTCGACCCGTTTTATTGGACAAGGACAACGTCTATGTGATATCCATTGATTATGGTCAACTTGTGCCTTTTCCCTGTTATACCGAGGCTGTGATGAACTTACCATTAGTCAGCAGATGTCTTGCTCAGTTGATTGATAACCTTCTGGAGCGACGACTTGTTCGGGCAGAGTCGCTCCATCTGATTGGCTTTAGTTTGGGGGGTCAAGTTGCCGGTCAAACAGCTAACTATGTGAAGAGGAAACTTAAGCGCATCACGGGATTAGATCCTGCCAAGCCGTTGTTCGCCAGTGCCAGTAAGGCAAGAATGTTGGATAAGGGCGACGCGGAGTTTGTGGATGTTATACACACGGACGCTGTAGGAAGGGGCATGATGCAATCTAGGGGACATGCCGACTTCTATCCGAATTTTGGACCACTTCAACCCGGTTGTGTAGACGATTTTCCCGCAGAACCTGGCAGTTGCAATCATATTCGAGCGCCTCAATTTTATGCCGAGTCGATTGGCTCGCCCGTCGGATTCTGGGGACGCAAGTGCTCTAATTGGTTATTATATCTGCTTAAATTGTGTCCGGTGGATGCACCCTATGCTCTGATGGGCTACCATGTGTCAAAGGAAACACAAGGCACTTATTATCTTACTACAAACAGTAAGGCGCCTTTTGCCTCAGGAAAAGAAGGGCAAGGTGTTAGTAACGTTGATTTTCTGGGTTTGCAGTTTAACGACAGATACACCAAGATCGTTAACAGCTTTGAATTGGAATTATTGAAACCCTCTGTGGATCTAAAAGAAAACGATGAAGAACGTTACGCGCTGGAAATGAGATTGAACTCACTGGAGCGGGCTGCAAGAAAATGCTTTTGGCTTAGAAATCTTTTTAGACGTCAGCCAAATCAATAAAAAAATATTTTTCACACATCAAGTGCGAAATCAGGTGAACTCTTTGATAAGATCACTTGTTTAATAATCAAAGCTATTTGTATAGCTACTTTATACATATTATCAAACTTTACAATAAAAGTTAACTGCATATGTTCCGTTTAACTGAAGTTGTTTATGCCCTGGAAAAGGCAAAGAGAGAGAACTCAGTTGTATAATCAACTTGTCAAACTAACTTGTTTTCTTATCAGCTCAACTGCATAGGGGTGCTCATTATTCATTCAGTTTTTAAAGTTAACATTTAAAGAATTTACATTCGAGATGGTGTTCAAGCTCTCCCGGTTGTCTCAATGTATTTGGCTCAGTTCTGTTTGAATCAAAAACACAATGAATTTGAAAATGATTTCGAACCGGAGCCAAGTGAACCCATACCGGAGTTAGATGAAAAAACCTGAAAGCCGATGAGCTGGAGAAACAATTGATATGTCAGGCACAGGAGGCACTCGATGCACCTTTCTTTTAGAACTATATTTAATAATAATTATTTGTTAAAAAAAAAAAAACTTATCTTTTGAACCCTCATATAATTTAGTTGATTTTTGCCTAATTGAATCGTGTCATGAAGTGTATTCACCTTATCGACAGGTTCTTAAAATTATGACGTTACCAAAGCTTCGTTGTTGATAAGGCAAAACGAATGGTTCCATATATATACAGTGGACGATCGGAAATTACAACTGTCGCAAATTGATATCTTCCAGATCTTACAACCAGTGTTTTCAACGCATTGAACGTTGTACTTTTTTTTAAATTAATTATGAATTTCTGTAAATTGTTCTTTTACTAATTTGTTCATTAATTCGTCTTCCGTCAAGATATGACCTTAGTAGGCCAAAATACGGCGCAGGCAGCGTGTGCTTGATTTTAAGTAGTATTCCGGTGTGCCACACTCGATCAAACGCTTCCTGAATATCCAGAAAGAGGGCGTTGCAATACTCCTTGTTATCGTGGGCAGTCAGTATTTGCTCGACAATCCGATGAAGCTGCTCGACAGTGCAGTGGCCAGCATGAAATCCGAACTGGTGCTCAGGAAAAATGCCTTTAGCATCCATTAACTTGACCATCCGGGCGGCAATCAGTCTCTCAAACACCATCGAGATCGAAGGGAGGAGACTGATCGGCCGATAGGAAGCAGGTTCCCTTTCCGGCTTGCCAGGTTTGTGGATCATGGAGATTATCCCGAACTTCCACTGAGGAGGGAAGTATTGCAACCTTACAATAGCGTTGAACTCTAACGCCATGAAGAAAATAGCATGACTGGGCAATGCTTTTAAGGTGGCATTGCAGATGGCATCATGGCCTGGCGCCCTTTTGGTGTTCTGGCGTGCAATGACATCAGAAATCTCTCTCGGGTCAAATGGCTTGATAGGCAGGTCCATTTGCAGTGCTTGAGTAAGCTGGTCTTCCGTCTCTTCAACCAGCTGCAGACTGACAAGATTAAATGGCTGGAAGCGCTCAGCGAGGTGTGCATCAAACACATCTGCTTGCCCCAAGTCAGTCCGACACCATGTCCCATTTCTGTCCACCAGTGGCGCTTTTCTTGCGCAACGCCTTTTGATAGCGCGCGTGGCCTTCCAAAGCGAGTGCGTCGCTTCGCTTCCAACACCAGTATTGGCCAGCCTCTCATCAAACCATACGGATTTGTGATCCACCAATGCACGACGGAGCCTACTCTGCGCTCTATTCCAGTCTGCTTTGTCCAATGGGTGGCGAGACCTCATCCACCTAGCACGTAAACGCCTCTTCTCAGCGATGAGCAGCAGTATCTCTCTGGTAATAGGGATTCCATTTGCTGCGGGCTTTCGAGATGGGGTGCGAGTAGCCATTCTAGCTGCTGTCTTGATTTTATGGGTGAACGAGTCGATAGCGTCATCCTTTCCAGTTTCAATCGCCGTGTTGAGGTGCAGTGAGGACTCAAGGTACTCTTGAAAGCATTCTATGTTAGTGTGCCTGGTGATTAACCGTTCCGTCTTGGGATATGCTATTGCTGCCGCATCCAGCATTATTATGAGAGGTAGGTGGTCGGAGCTGAGCTCAACAACCGGCCGTATATCAGCGTGGATGTTCAAGGCACCCCTTGTCAGCGCAAAATCAATATAGCCTGGTGAGCCTCTACTGCTATACGGGTACCTCGTTGGGCCTTGCTAGTAAGTTCACCTCTGAATTCAGGACAAGATTTGCCAACGCATGTCCTCTTGGATGCACCTCCCCGCTTCCAAGAGCCAGTGTGACGCATTCCAGTCGCCCGCAACGGTAAACTTTGAATGATACTGTTCCAAAACAGTCTCAAAATCATCCATAGTCCATATAAACCTCGGGGGACAGTATACCGCTCCAAAGTTGATAGGTCCAAGTGCTGTTTCGATACTTGCAGACGCAAGTTGCACCTTGTCAGTGGCTATTGGTGTTATCGGGAAGTGGACCAAACGAGACCTGATTAGAATCGCTGTACCGCCTTTGACGTTCCCAACGCTCGGATCGTTAGCAGCATAAGCCTCATACCCGAAAAGCTTGGGTGCCTCTGACCCTTTACAATGTGTCTCGCTGAGAAGCAAGACATCAATCTCATGTCGCCGCACGAAGCACTCTACTTCGGGCAGCTTCGTAGATACGCTGTCGGCGTCAGCATCATTATGGGGCCTTCTGCGCTTGGAGCGCAGTGCTGCTGTGTCTGTTGTTGGTGCTGATTTAACATCATCATCATAATTTCCATCTACTTCTCTTGGTGCGAACGGAGAGAGCTAATGCTTTCGTTAAGGGACTGCAGAATGGCATCAATGTTGTGGTTGACGCCCATCAAGTGCTGAGGTCCATCCCTTGTCGTCCTTTGGCGACAATAATAATATAATAATAACAAAACAAATATACTAAAACAATAACAAATATACAAATACTGCAATGATGCGTCAACTGCTGTGGACTCTCATCAATGGAGATCGAAGAATGATATCTTTCAGTTGTCGCTTGTTGTACCCAATAAAAAAATATATTTTTTAATAAATGCAATTTTACATACGTACAGGTACGTAAAGGATGTGCTTTCGAGTTTTAATTGGGTTTTTGGGCGAGGGAAAATGGGCCAAGATCAAAAGAAATTCTAGCGGAAGTACCAGGCGAACAGAATCAGCAGATGAATGCTGCAGCAATTTGAGTTAAATTTTAATTGGCGCTCAAAGCAAAATGCACTCCAATATTATTGAGCCTGACTTTGATGCGAGCTCAGCTTTAAACTCATCCCGGAGCGAAGTATAATGTCCTCTTCTTCTGTTTGTATGTATGTATGTTTGTATGTATGTTTGTGTGCTTGCATGTATGTTTGTTTGCATGTATGTGTGTGTGCTTGGGCGAGGTAAAATGGGCCAAATCCAGTAGAAATTCTGGCTGAAGTACCAGGCGAACAGAATCAGCAGATGAATGCTGCAGCAATTTGAGCTAAATTTTAATTGGCGCTCAAAGCAAAATGCACTCCAATATTATTGAGCCTGACTTTGATGCGAGCTCAGCTTTAAACTCATTCCGGAGCGAAGCATAATGTCCTCTTCTTCTGTTTGTTTGTAAGCATGTTTGTATGTATGTTTGTGTGCTTGCATGTATGTTTGTTTGCATGTATGTGTGTGTGCTTGGGCGAGGTAAAATGGGCCAAAACCAGTAGAAATTCTGGCTGAAGTACCAGGCAAACAGAAATCAGCAGCAAGTGGATGATTTTCAGAACAAAAAAAAAAGTTGCATACTTTTACTCCTGCACTGAAAAGTTGAATTCTTATGCGCAGCTTAAAAGTAAACAATGATATTTTAATTGCCGCTTAGCCGTAAAAGTATGCTCTGCATAATATATTTTTGTTTGTTTTATATTTAAGGTCTGCCCAGAGGACCCACCCGCTTGACCTCCCACACCTGGTTGACGTCTGATCCTCCCCCCACACTAGCTCCTGATTCGCCCAATGATTCCTTAACTTAAACTTAATTACTGCCAAGTTTCAAGCCATATTATTTAATTATTGCCCACACGGGCAGATCTTAAATAAATCAAACTGAACCCCAAAAAAAAAAAAAAAAAAGGTCTGCCCAATAATTGTACAGCTTGAAACTTGGCAGTATTAGTTAAGGTGTGATAAGGAGCTTGCCATACAATTAATTTATTGCCCACAAGGGCAGATCTTAAATATATTCAAATGAAAACCAAAAAAACCATTTATAAAGGACTTTCTTTTTTTTTTCATATTGTTTATTAAGGCATTCGTTCAGCCCGATTGGGGGCGCCGGCTAACTTAAGTTAAAATTTTAATAACAATAATAACAACAAATATACAAATACAATAACAAATATAAAACTGCAGTGATGTGTCAACTTCTGCTGACTCCCATCAATGGAGATCGAACAATAAGATCTTTACCAGGACGCGTTCTGGTAAGACTATTTGCCAGCCGATTTCTGCGAATCTCTAGTCTTTCATGGTAGCGACTCGAGTGCTGGTTAATCTCATCGAAAACTGACGCTAGTTTTAGTGGAGTTCCTTATAAACCTCTAGCAGCCGGTGATTATCCTAGTAATCCTGTTTTGATCAACCTGGATTCTGCGAATTTGGCTATCGCAAGCCAGGCCCCAGATTTGGCACCCGTACACTCCATATTGGTGCTATTATTAGCCTGTAAATTGTCACTTTGTTGGAGAGCGACAATTTACTGCGCGAGCATAGGAGCCAGTAATGTTTTTTCACCGAAGCACATATGCGCGTTCACTTTCTTGTTAATTTGTAAACATTATGCTATAATGGAAAACTATGAAAAAGCACATTCTCAACAATTTTGGTGGTGTTCAAATTTTATTCAACGCAAATCGAATTCACATGTCGATTTTGTTTTTTGCTTTTCGCGCAGATTGGCAATTTTTGGTTGCTTTTCAGCCTTAAGTACCAAGCGAACAGAAGACAGCAGCAAGCAGCAGAACGTTGATTCAAAAAAATGTATAGCATACTTTTACTCCGGCAAAATATTAGAAAAATATATTATGCAGAGCATAGTTTTACGGCCAAGCGGCAATTAAAATAACATTGCTTACTTTTAAGCTGCGTTTAAAAATTTTACTTTTGAGTGCAGGAGTAAAAGTATGCAACTCTTTTTTGTTCTGAAGTTGATCCACTTGCTGCTGATTTCTGTTTGCCTGGTACTTATTGCTCGAAATCAACCAAACATTTTCAATCTGCTTAAAAAACAAATAAAAATTGACAAGCTGTGCTCTGTCGGGGTCTTGTGGATTTGCACAAAAATTTGTTCCTGGCTTACCTCGTTAGCCTTAACAAACAATATGAAAAAAAGTTCGACTTTGTTCACATGAAGCTGATAGCAACAAGAACTTAATTCTCCCTTTTAGGGAGAGAGTGCCATTATATTCTCTTCACTGCTTACAAATAATATTCTTTACTAGCTGCTGTTTTGCTGTTATACATATTAAAAAGCGTCAAATTAAAAATTTACTGCATTAATCCGTTTAACGTACAATTTCTTAACGCTTTTCGTGCATATAAAAGATGAAAGTGTCGAAAAGAAACATTATTTATATAGTTTTTTTTTTTGTGCATTCATAAAAAGCTAAAACTTTTGTACTTGCATTCCATTTAATATTGTACAGAAATGATTACGGCAACGCCAACGCTGATTTCCTTGCTTGGTAAGGTTCTTTCTGACAACAAATATTCATATTGCTTTTAAGGATTATTTTCTTTTTTAGCTGCTGCATTACTATTGGAACTGGTAGATGCTTCCTGCTTTGTGGCCACCAATCAGCAGTGCCCCAACGAGAATGTTAAATTTTGGTTGTATTCAAAGTGAGAAGCATATGAGGCTATAGGTAACTTTTTAATAGGTTCAGCTCATCCTCTTAATAGCGCCACTCGTGATGCACCTGTTCTGCTGAATCCACTGGAACTTCGAGATTCGGACTTTCAACTTGGGCTTCCTATAAGGATACTGTTACATGGCTATACAGGTAATCGGGACTTTGCACCGAACGATATAATTCGACCCGTTTTATTGGACAAGGACAACGTCTATGTGATATCCGTTGATTATGGTCAACTTGTGCCTTTTCCCTGCTATACCGAGGCTGTGATGAACTTACCATTGGTCAGCAGATGTCTTGCTCAGTTGATTGATAACCTCCTGGATCGACGACTTGTTCGGGAAGAGTCGCTCCATCTGATTGGCTTTAGTTTGGGAGGTCAAGTTGCCGGTCAAACAGCTAACTATGTGAAGAGGAAACTTAAGCGCATCACGGGATTAGATCCTGCCAAGCCCTTGTTTGTTAGAGCCAGTAAGGAAAGAATGTTGGATAAGGGCGACGCGGAGTTTGTGGATGTTATACACACAGATGTTTTAGCAAGAGGCATGCTGCGATCTATAGGACATGCGGATTTCTATCCGAACTTCGGACCACTTCAACCTGGTTGTGTGGACGATTTTCCCGCAGAACCTGGCAGTTGCAATCATATTCGAGCGCCTCAATTTTATGCCGAATCGATTGGCTCGCCCGTCGGATTCTGGGGACGCAAGTGCTCTAATTGGTTATTATATCTGCTTAAATTGTGTCCGGTGGATGCACCCTTTGCTCTGATGGGCTATTATGTGTCAAAGGTAACAAAAGGCACCTACTATCTTACAACGGACAGTAAGCCGCCTTTTGCCTCAGGAAAAGAAGGGCAAGCAGTTGATAGCACTTATTTGAAGAGCTTGAAGTTCAAGCCCAGTTACACCGAGATCGTTAAGAGCTATGAGTTGGATTTGTTGAATTCCACTCCGGATCTACAAGCAAACGACGTGGAACGTAATGCATTGGACTATCGATTAAACTCGCAGGAGCAGGCTGCAAGAAATGGTAAATTGTTTGAACATCGATTTTGAAGTCTTTCAAAGCAATGAATACATCTACTCATACATCAAATAAGTAAACAGGTGGACATTTTGATAATAACACATTTTTAAAATAATCCAAGTTATTTGTATAGCTTCTTTATAAATATAAACAAGCTTTATATTAAATGTTTACTGCACGTTTGACTAACATTATTTTAACGCGTGAGCTCAAACACTATTCATGCATATAAGTAAATAGATACAACTGTTGATAAGTCAACAAGTAAGATTTTGTTGTTCATAATGAGCGAAATCTTTTGCACGGGCACTCCAAATTAGATTGTGTTAAGAAAATAATAAAAGAACAAGCGAAAACTTTTACACTTGCATTAGAAAATAGATTGTGATAAGATGAAGTCGAAGACTCCAACGCTGATTTCCTTGCTTGGTAAGGTTCTTTCTGACAAGAAATATTCCTATTGCTTTTAAGAATAACTTTCTTTTTTAGCTGCTTTATTGCTGTTCGAGCTGGTAGATGCTGTCTGCATTGTGGTCAACAATCAGCAGTGCCCCAACGAGAATGTTAAATTTTGGTTGTATTCAAAGTGAGTAGCATATGAGGCTATAAGTAACTTTTTAATAGGTTCAGCTCATCATTTTAACAGCGCCACTCGTAATGCACCTGTTCTGTTGAATCCACTGAAACTTCAAGATTCGGACTTTCAACTAAGGTATCCTGTAAGGATACTGATACATGGCTTTACAGGAAGTCGTGATTTAGCACCGAATGATAAAGTTCGACCCGCATTATTGGATAAGGAGAACGTTTATGTGATATCCGTTGATTATGGTACACTTGTGCGTGCTCCTTGCTATACCCAGTCTGTGATGAACTTACCATTGGTCAGCAGATGTCTTGCTCAGTTGATTGATAACCTCCTGGATCGACGGCTTGTTCGGGAAGAGTCGCTCCATCTGATTGGCTTTAGTTTGGGAGGTCAAGTTGCCGGGCAAACAGCTAACTATGTGAAGAGGCAACTTAAGCGCATCACAGGATTAGATCCTGCCAAGCCCTTGTTTGTAAGTGCCAGTAAGGAGAGAAAGTTGGATAACGGTGACGCGGAGTTTGTGGATGTTATACACACAGATCCTTTACTATTAGGCATGCTGCGGCCCATGGGACATGCGGATTTCTATCCGAACTTCGGACCACTTCAACCTGGTTGCCTGCTGGGCGATCCCATACAGCTGCTGAGCGGTTGTAATCATATTCGAGCGCCTGAATATTACGCCGAGTCCATTGGCTCCTTAGAGGGATTCTGGGGACGCAAGTGCTCTAATTTATTATCGAATCAGCTTACTTTAAGTCCAAAGGATGAATCCTATGCTCTGATGGGCTATTATGTGCCAAAGGAAACACAAGGCACACACTATCTGACTACAGACAGTAAGCCGCCTTTTGCCTTAGGAATGAGCAGGCGAGCCACTGATTTGTTGGGTTTGCTGTTCAACGACAGATGCACACAGATCTTTAATGGTTTGGAGATAGATTTATTGCCACCCACTCTGGATCTAAGAGAAAACCCTGTGCAACGCATTGCGTTGGAAATTCAATTGAACTCGCAGGAGCACGCTGCAAGAACTGGTATTTTGCTTGATCCGGTGAACTCTTTGATAAATCTAGTTGGCAAATAATCAAAGTAATTTCTTTTACTGCTGCTACTTGTTAACTAGTCTTACAATTAAAGTTTACTGCATATCTTCCGTTTAACTGAAATTGTTTAACGCTTTTCGTGCTTTTCTATAGAAACAAGGATAACTATGATTGGGATTATGTTTCTATACCGAGAAGGTTCCTGAGGTCGAACTGGGTAGCTTGGCCTGGAAAAGGCAAAAATACTTTTCAAACTAACTTCTAGCCCAAACATCAATATTAATTACAATAAGACTGACCTTGAGCTAAAACATCAAAAGCATATTTTCTTATCAGCTCAACAGCATAGGGGCTCTCATTTCACATGCAGTTTTTAAATGTTATTTCAAGCTAATTTAATAGAATTAACATTCAAGACGGCGTGCAAAGTTCTCCCGGTTGTCGCAATGTTCAAATATCGAACTAACTTAGTACTGCCTCTGCTACTCATACTCCGAATATTCATTAGAAATAGTGAAGCCCAGCTGCAAATGCGAGAATTTTTACCTGAACTGTGTGTATTTGCCGTAGACAAGTGTCCCAATTCTCGTATTGGCTTTTGGCTATATACCAAGTAAGTTATTAGAGTTATTCAAAGTGAGAAGCATAAGAAAATATAGGTAACTTTTTAATAGGTTCAGATCATCCTCTTAATAGCGCCACTCGTGATGCACCTGTTCTGCTGAATCCACTGGAACTTCGAGATTCGGACTTTCAACTTGGGCTTCCTATAAGGATACTGTTACATGGCTATACAGGTAATCGGGACTTTGCACCGAACGATATAATTCGACCCGTTTTATTGGACAAGGACAACGTCTATGTGATATCCGTTGATTATGGTCAACTTGTGCCTTTTCCCTGTTATACCGAGGCTGTGATGAACTTACCATTAGCCAGCAGATGTCTTGCTCAGTTGATTGATAACCTTCTGCAGCGACGACTTGTTCGGGAAGAGTCGCTCCATCTGATTGGCTTTAGTTTGGGAGGTCAAGTTGCCGGTCAAACAGCTAACTATGTGAAGAGGAAACTTAAGCGCATCACGGGATTAGATCCTGCCAAGCCCTTGTTTGTTAGAGCCAGTAAGGAAAGAATGTTGGATAAGGGCGACGCGGAGTTTGTGGATGTTATACACACAGATGTTTTAGCAAGAGGCATGCTGCGATCTATAGGACATGCGGATTTCTATCCGAACTTCGGACCACTTCAACCAGGTTGCTTGCAGGATTTTCCTACAGAGCCGGGCAATTGCAATCATATTCGAGCACCTCAATTTTATGCCGAGTCGATTGGCTCGCCCGTCGGATTCTGGGGACGCAAGTGCTCTAATTGGTTATTATATCTGCTTAAATTGTGTCCGGTGGATGCACCCTTTGCTCTGATGGGCTATTATGTGTCAAAGGTAACAAAAGGCACCTACTATCTTACAACGGACAGTAAGCCGCCTTTTGCCTCAGGAAAAGAAGGGCAAGCAGTTGATAGCACTTATTTGAAGAGCTTGAAGTTCAAGCCCAGTTACACCGAGATCGTTAAGAGCTATGAGTTGGATTTGTTGAATTCCACTCCGGATCTACAAGCAAACGACGTGGAACGTAATGCATTGGACTATCGATTAAACTCGCAGGAGCAGGCTGCAAGAAATGGTAAATTGTTTGAACATCGATTTTGAAGTCTTTCAAAGCAATGAATACATCTACTCATACATCAAATAAGTAAACAGGTGGACATTTTGATAATAACACATTTTTAAAATAATCCAAGTTATTTGTATAGCTTCTTTATAAATATAAACAAGCTTTATATTAAATGTTTACTGCACGTTTGACTAACATTATTTTAACGCGTGTGCTCAAACACTATTCATGCATATAAGTAAATAGATACAACTGTTGATAATTCAACAAGTAAGATTTTGTTGTTCATAATGAGCGAAATATTTTGCACGGGCACTCCAAATTAGATTGTGTTAAGAAAATAATAAAAGAACAAGCGAAAGCTTTTGCACTTGCATTCGGAAATAGATTGTGATAAGATGATGTCGAAGACGCCAACGCTGATTTCCTTGCTTGGTAAGGTTCTTTCTGATAAGAAATATTCCTATTGCTTTTAAGAATGACTTTCTTTTTAAGCTGCTTTATTGCTGTTGGAACTGGTAGATGCTGTCTGCATTGTGGTCAATAATCAGCAGTGCCCCAACGAGAATGTTAAATTTTGGTTGTATTCAAAGTGAGTAGCATAAGAAGTTATAAGTAACTTTTTAATCGGTTCAGCTAATCCTTTTAACAGCGCCACTCGTAATGCACCTGTTCTGTTGAATCCACTGGAACTTCGAGATTCGGACTTTCAACTAAGGTATCCTGTAAGGATACTGATACATGGCTTTGCAGGAAGTCGTGATTTAGCACCGAACGATAAAGTTCGACCCGCATTATTGAATAAGGAGAACGTTTATGTGATATCCGTTGATTATGGTACACTTGTGCGTGCTCCTTGCTATACCCAGTCTGTGATGAACTTACCATTAGTCAGCAGATGTCTTGCTCAGTTGATTGATAACCTTCTGAAGCGACGACTTGTTCGGGAAGAGTCGCTCCATCTGATTGGCTTTAGTTTGGGAGGTCAAGTTGCCGGTCAAACAGCTAACTATGTGAAGAGGAAACTTAAGCACATCACAGGATTAGATCCTGCCAAGCCCTTGTTTGTAAGTGCCAGTATGGAGAGAAAGTTGGATAAGAGCGACGCGGAGTTTGTGGATGTTATACACACTGATCCTTTAGTATTAGGCATGCTGCGACCCATGGGACATGCGGATTTCTATCCGAACTTCGGACCACTTCAACCTGGTTGCCTGCTGGGCGATCCCGTACAGCTGCTGAGCAGATGTAATCATTTTCGAGCGCCTGAATATTACGCCGAGTCCATTGGCTCCTTAGAGGGATTCTGGGGACGCAAGTGCTCTAATTTATTATCGAATCAGCTTACTTTAAGTCCAAAGGATGAATCCTATGCTCTGATGGGCTATTATGTGCCAAAGAAAACACAAGGCACATACTATCTGACTACAGACAGTAAGCCGCCTTTTGCCTTAGGAATGAGCAGGCGAGCCACTGATTTGTTGGGTTTGCTGTTCAACGACAGATGCACAAAGATCTTTAATGGTTTGGAGATAGATTTATTGCCACCCACTCTGGATCTAAGAGAAAACCCTGTGCAACGCATTGCGATGGAAATTAAATTGAACTCGCTGGAGCACGCTGCAAGAACTAGTATTTTGATCCGGTGAACTCTTTGATAAATCTAGTTGGCAAATAATCCAAGTAATTCCTTTTACTGTTGCTGCATATCTTCCGTTTAACTGAAATTGTTTAACGCTTTTCGTGCTTTTAAATAGAAACAAGGATAACTATGATTGGGATTATGTTTCTATACCGAGAAGGTTGCTGAGGTCGAACTGGGTAGCTATCGTTTATGGCCTGGAAAAGGCAAAAATACTTTTCAAACTAACTTCTAGCCCAAACATCAATATTAATTACAATAAGACTGACCTTGAGCTAGAACATCAAAAGCATATTTTCTTATCAGCTCAACAGCATAGGGGCTCTCATTTCACATGCAGTTTTTAAATGTTATTTCAAGCTAATTTAATAGAATTAACATTCGAGACGGCGTGCAAAGTTCTCCCGGTTGTCGCAATGTTCAAATATCGAAGTAACTTAGTACTGCCTCTGCTACTCATACTCCAAATATTCATTAGAAATAGTGAAGCCCAGCTGCAAATGCGAGAATTTTTACCTGAACTGTGTGTATTTGCCGAAGACAAGTGTCCCAATTCTCGTATTGGCTTTTGGCTATATACCAAGTAAGTTATTAGAGTAGAACTTTGAATTCAAGGAAATAAGAATTTTAGGATCAAGCTATATAAAGCCAAAAAGTATTTAATTGCGTTTTTTCTTCAACAAAATCTTTTATCGAAATAGCTGGTCGTTGGTTATAACTAGAATTTGTGTGCTTACAGCTACAGTCGAGATGAGCCCATTCTGTTGGATCCACTGAATCTCTCAGCTGAACTATTCGAGCCACGTTTACCACTTAAAATACTCATTCATGGTTTCATTGGCAATCGCAGTCTAACACCGAATCTGGAGGTAAGAGATGCACTACTGCAGACCCAAGCCGTCCATGTAATCTCTGTGGATTATGGGAGCTTGGTACGCTTGCCCTGCTATTATCCGTGGTCGTTGATGAATGCTCCAGTTGTGTCCAAGTGTTTGGCACAGTTTATTGACAAGCTTTTAGCGGCTGGCATCTATGAACGACAGCAGATTCATTTGATTGGCTTCAGTTTGGGCGCCCAGGTAGCTGGCATGGTTGCCAACTATGTGAAGCAGCCGCTTTCTCGCATTACAGGATTAGATCCAGCCGGACCTGGTTTTATGACCAATTTGCGGAAGGACAAACTTGATGCCAGCGATGCAGACTTTGTGGATGTGATACACACAGATCCGTTCTTCTTTTCCATGCTTCCTGCTATGGGTCATGTGGATTTCTATCCAAATCTCGATGAGTTCAATCAAAGGGGCTGCAGCTATTTTAACCAATGGCGTTTCTACAACTGCAATCATTATAGATCTGCCATCTACTATGGAGAGTCCATTATTACTAAGAAAGGTTTTTGGTCGCAACAATGCGGTGGTTGGAAGCAATATTTCGCACAGCGTTGTGGTCTTTATTCGGATATACCCAACACACTAATGGGCTATTTAGTTCCACACAAGTAAGTTGAGGTTTTATTTTGATATACTTCTCAGCTTACTTTTTGATTTCATTTCAATGCAGCGTTTCGGGTGCCTACTTTCTCAGCACAAATGCGGAAGCTCCATTTGCCAAAGGACCGTTGGTTGAGGTGATTATTGAGGTGGCCGAAGTTTGAAAATGCAAAACCAAAAAAAAATAGTTGTTAAAATTGCAATAATCTTTTGAAAAGATGCTTTTCAATACTTGTATTTACAAATTAAAAATTGGCTTACTTTTCAATTGATTTTGTAAATTTTATTTGAGTTTTAATGGTTTTTAAATGTGTTTTCTTGTATGTATTTAGGAACAGCCAAACTTATTGTCAGCACTTAAAAAGCTTTCACTTAACAGAGCGAGCTTTTTTGTCGTTTGGCTCGCATGCTCTACAAACTTTTTTTGGCTCAACGAAAACGAAACCGAAAAATCGAAAACACTTAAAACGAAAGACTTAAGACACGAACTCGCGATTTAGTTGCTCGCCAGCGCGCAAACAGAGCGCACGTCTTTAGCTTCACATTTGTTTGTTTTGGCAATCGGCTGCAAGCAGCACGTGCGTCACGTCATCTACCCGCGCCTCCTCGTGTGAAAGCGCCAAGATCAAGTGTTGCACAAATAGTGGATTTCTGTTGCTGTTGTTTTTTGTTGTGTTGGTGTTTGGGCGTTTCGCGCGTGCCCGCTAATTTTTAACATACCCGCGGCATCCGGCAGTATGCCGCGACAGCTTCGCCAACTTGTCGTGCATTGAGTTTGAGTTTGAAAATCGAGAGTGTTGTGTTCGTTCAGACAGTCCAATGACCAGCAACAGTTGCCGCCGCCGCACATATAAATTAAAATCAAAACAAATACTTAGGCGCCGCAAATTGCATTTATTTTTCGAATTAAAAAAAAACCTTGACCCACAACGAGCAAATATTCAAATAAGCTGCAATTGACCCAAATGATTCACTTATAAATTGTGTTCAATAAATTGTGTTTTCAAAAATGTTATTTAATTGCGCACATCAAAAGCGGGAATTACTGGGAATCGGCTCGACTTTGTGGTTGCTGCTCAGCTTTAATGTTTTTCATGTGGACTTTGCCGGTTTGTTTTCTTTATTTATTTTTATATTTTTGGGTTACTACAGTGCTAAAAAGAAATCAGTGTTAAGTTAAACTTTTACTTTCGCCCTGGCTGCTTGCCACCTTTATGATTATTTCGTTTTTTTGATTTTTTTTTTTTTTTTTTGGCCATGCTTGAATGCTTTTTTTTTTTTGCTTTCTTCTGGTTCGGCGCTGTCATCGCGGCTTGTGATTGTGATAAGGGCGTGTCAAGTTTTGTTGTCGCTCAAAAACTCCATAAATAATTGCACAACTCATAGTTATTAATTGTGTTAGGCCATCGAAATTTCCAATTGGCGACCTTGCTTCATATTGCCAGCAACAACATTGTGATTTTATAATTTGACCATTGAACAACTTAAAGGTTGATGCTCTCTCTTCCCACAGCACGTACTCGGCCAGCAGAAGTAATCGCAACAAACAACAACTAACAACGGTTTGTAACTACATTGTTGTTTGTTACGGCAACAATGGTACGTCTGCTTTTTGTCGCTGCTCAGGTCGAAAAGTGGTCAAAATTTGGCACACTGACTTGACGTGGCTTAGCAACCGCAAAAAAGTTGCCAAAAAAAACATGGCGAAAGCATAATTTAAATATTCATAAAAATCAAAGACTTATAAAATTGAAATCAAAAATATGCAACTTCAAATCTGATAAAAACTTTAATTAAAATATATATACACACCTCTTTCTTTCTATTACGAAATTAGTTTTGATTATTTGAAATAACTTTTACTAAATACAAAAAGATGGTTTTATTTCAGTAGTTTCAGCAAAATTTAGTTTTTTTTACATAACTTCGTTTCAATCGATTATAAAAATAATAGAAAATAAATTAAAATAACGAAAATGTACTTGTTTTGGAACCACTGTGCAATTGGTCACTTGTCAAAGAGCTTATATCTATTTCGCCATTTTTTTTTTTTTTGTTATAATCGCTGTCATCGATTTTTACTGTTGTAAGCCATTTTTTCAATTTCGTTTTTGTCTCATCCAAAACCAAAGAAGTAATAGAAAACAAAACACAAAATGCCTTGTTCGGAGATGACAGATGTGTCACATTATTGTTGTTGCTGTTGCAGCTATTGTTGGCCCAGTTAATTAATTGGCTGCTTGTTGCTACTTAGCCAAGTGCAGCTACCGTTCACCTGCTGTCTTAATAGCTAGTTCATCTCTGATAATCATACGAATTTGTATTATCAATCTTTTACTTAATGCACCTTGACACCCTTTTGAGGCTGTTGTTGTTGGTTTTTTTTTTCGCAATATTTTGCAATTGTAGCTGCTCAGCTTTATGATGCGTGCTAGTAGTTGGTTGTGTGGGGGTTTGTCAAAGGTGACATGCCAGTGAGTGGCGTTCTGGCTAATGGGACGTATGCGCATTGCAAAAGTTCGTGTCATCATGGCAAGCTCGAAAATTCGGATGGCCAAAGTCAAGGGAATGACAGCAGAGCTAATTTAGGATTGTCGCATGAAAGTGATTTTAACCTTAAACCTTTTCTAGCGACGTTAATTACTCGGTTCAGAGCATTGACCTTAAGAATTTAAGTTAGTCATGCAGCTAATAAAATATTTAAATTGGCATTAATGACTGTTGCCTTCAGTTGTTAAAGTTGCAGTCAAAATCTAAATCAAAAGCTAATTAACAAAACTAAGCAGCATTATTCTAGAGGTTAAACCATTATTGCGAAGGTTTTGCTTTCAACAATCGTACTTATTTTGACAAAGTTTTACCATTGACTTGTTTATTGATTCGAGTTCAAAACAATTAATATTTATATGTACAGGAAACAGAAATTCAAATTGGTGAATTGCAAGCATTTAGCTGTTTTTTTTCTTTTTTTTTATTAAATAGCTGGCAGCTGCCAATTGTAATCAAAATATCAATTTAAGCGATTTAAAGGTTAATAAAATGTACAATTTTAATCAGTTTTCTATCAAGTTCATACCAAATTCGTTATTGTTATTAAACCTCAATCTCAGCGCTATGAAAACCAAAAAACAAAGTGAAGGAAAAACCGCAACACAAAAACCTATAAAAACACTTAAACTAGCGATTTGACATAAACAAGAAAGAAAAAGAGAAAGATAGAAAGAGAGAGAGAGAGAGAGAGAGAGAAAGAGAGACAGCAGCAAAACAACAATATGTAATACAATATAAAAAACTTTAACAACAACAACAAAACATCTTTTAATAACTTGCAAGCCAAACACGAATTAACCGAAATGATGATGAGCACGTCTCAAGTATTGTTGCTTTAAACAGTTGCTGTTGTTGTTGTTGTTTTTTCTCGTCCGCTTGTGTCTTCCGCATTTGGCTTTGAACGCTTCCGTTTTAGGCTTTCTGGAACGATTTAAGCCATTGCGTTTTTATTCGATATTTATTTCCATTTGACTTTTCCGGCGTGCTGCTAAAGCGTCTTTTTATTTCGACACAAATTTTCACACAAAAAATAAAATAAAATAAAATAAAACACTTAATTGGTATTCGTAATGTGAATAGTTGAGTCCAAGTACATGTTAAAGTCACCAGTGTGTTCAAGCCATCTTACATAAGCCACAAGCCAAGTTAAGCCAAGCAAAGCGTAGCGATTGTGAAAAGAGTTTAACTGAAACTCAACCGAAAAAGAAAAAGAGATAAAAAAAAAACCAAAAAAACAATTGAGGCAGAAAATCCGACTCGACCCATTGGTAATTGTATGCGGGGGAGGGCGTGGTGGAAGGCTGTCTGCACTTTCAGCCGGTCAACATACTGACTGAAATAATGCTTGGACTTTAGATTGTTGCATGTTCGAACGTTGACATGAAAGCATTATGACAACATGTCATATATGAAACGATGGATAGATAATGCTAACCAGCTTCAACTTCAACTTATCCAACTAATTTTGTGTTCACTGTGCCATGAGGTGAGCGGTTGGCTTTGTTTTCTATTATTGCCGTATGCCCTAAAAGGCGCTGCCAACTCAAACTCATCTCTGATTGTCGATCAGTCAGTTAAGTCAAGTTGCAATTGCAACAATTTGTAGACCGGTTGCCATGCAATTATCACTATTGCAACATACAAGCAGCTGGTTTAGCATTTTAGCGGCTAAACAAGTGGGTAAATTGGCCAGCATTTTATTAAATACTCCCAAGGCCGATTCTTAGTGTATGCGATTTTTTAATGAACCAATAAAAATTCATAGCGCATGCGAAGTGTTGTGCGTAAAACTTTGAAAAGGTTTGACAAGTGCTGGCTATTTTTTTAGCTCTTAAGATTTGGGAAATGATATGAACGAAAGCACAAAGAACAATTATTGCATTTAGCTGATATTCAAATAGATTATGTTTATGATATATGTTTTACTCAAGAGCTAAAGTCTTGAAGAGTTTTTTTAAGTAAGAAGAATTTTCGCTGACTCAAACTTTTAATTAAATTTAAAAAAATTTAAACCTTATTATATTTTGAACTGAATCAAAGAACAATTATACTAACATCCAGTTCAAAAGCGTTTTTAAATGAGCTCATTCATTATTGGGTTTTCCTTATGGTGCCTCGCTGTCATGAATCATACATTTATATATATATATAACGCCCAGTTATGTCACTTTGCGCATTTGTCTGTTATTAATAGCAACACAACACTAACAACAATAGCAAAAATGGCAACAACAAAACGAGTGTCGCGGCAAACTTCCGTTTTTGGCCGCATTTTATCAGACTTTTACTTTTGCCACAATTGAAGAAATGTTGCAGCAACAACAACAGCAACTGGCGTCAAATGGCTGCAAATGTTGCAAATGCAGTCGCATGACATTTGCCGCAAATCGGCAACATTCAATGTCGCCAGCAAACAGCAAAGAGCAGAAACCAGCAGCAGCAGCCCAACAACCAGCTTATGTAATTTAGCTTAACAAACTTGTTTAGCCAGCTCGCCGGGCCGGGCTCAGAGGTGGAGTTTGGAGTTTGGGGTTTGTAGGCGCCTGTGGTGTTAAAAGTTGGCGCCAACTGATTGCACCAAGAAATAAAATGATTAAACGCATTACAAACATTGTTAAAAAAAGTTCAACTTCAACTTTTAATCTAGCTGGGGTTTTCGTAATGATGTTGTAAATTGTATTCATGTACATAAAGACAGATTCAAGCTACCATTTACCATTAATTTGAATATAGATCTAAGACAAATTCTCCTTCTCTCTTTATTTTACAGCTGGTCAAAATGCCGCTGTTGTGGCTGCTGCTGTTGCTGCTGGCCATAATCAGTCACAGGTCTATGTAACGGATTCTTGCCTAGAGAAACCCTATCGCTGTCCGCATCCAAAGATTCAATTCTATTTGTATACGCGCCGAACACAGGAGAACCCCGAATTTATAAACGTACTCGATGCGAACTCACTATACTATACGCACTTTAATCCGCGGCATTCTACCAAGATAATCATACATGGTTTTGGTGGTGGCCGCTTGTTGAGTCCCAGTCCGGATTTGAGGGAGGCGTATTTCACATTGGGCGAATACAACATCATTATTGTGGACTATAGCGCTGCAGTGAAGGAACCATGTCTCAGCCAAATGGAATGGTCACCACGCTTTGGCAGCCTTTGCATCTCGCAATTGGTCAAGTATCTGGCCAGGCATCCGCGTGGTGTTCAGCCGGATGATCTGCATTTTATTGGCTATAGTGTGGGTGCGCATATAGCTGGACTGGTGGCGAACTATCTGAAGCCGGAAGAGGGTAAAATTGGTCGTATAACAGCATTGGATCCGACAATATTCTTTTATGCGGGTGCAAATAACTCGCGAGATCTGGACACCAGTGATGCCCACTTTGTGGATGTTGTGCATACGGGTGCTGGTATCCTGGGACAGTGGCATTCTAGTGGACACGCTGACTTCTATGTGAATGGAGGTACAAGGCAGCCAGCCTGCGTGGGATCTGCAACGTTGTTTCGTAAGTGTACTTTTCGATACCGATATATATATATATATCAATAGCAATCTTATTTCGTATGTATACTTTTTGATACCGATATATATATATCAATAAAAATCGATTGTTATCAATTCAACTTATTTATTTTCAGAAACGTTGGCCTGTGATCATACCAAAGTGACGCCGTACTTTATTGAATCGATAACATCCACAAAGGGCTTCTATGCGGGACCCTGTCCGAACCTATTCACATATCTGATAGGCTGGTGTGAGCCCAAGGATTCGGAGTATGTGCTCATGGGCGAGCATTGTTCGACCAAGTAAGTTAACACTCTAAAGTTGTTGAGCCAAGGAACTCTACTAATGATTCGCAATTAGGGCGCGTGGAAACTATTATGTGACGACGAATGCAAAGGCGCCCTTTGCTCGAGGTTTTCCCGGCAAGGCGCGATCCAATGGGGAATACCAGGGCGTGCGGCGTTGAGAACATGAACTTGGACTTAGTTCTACACTTAAATTGTAGCACTCTTGTGATTTTAGTTTGTTGTTTCCTAATTATGTATTTGTATTTATTTGAATTGTGTTTTGTTAGTTTAAATTTGCCGCCATCGTCGTTGGGAACCTTTGGTTTTTGAAAAAGTCAAGTTCCCAGCCAAAATTGTTCGCGACTTGTACAAATCTAAATCTAATCATTCAGTTGTAAGACGACGCTGCTGGAATTCGAAATAAAAACTAATGTAGTTTAACATAAACCAAACGACTTTTGCAAATTTTGTTGGCATAATTTGTTAACATGTTTGTTTTTTTTTATTATTTGTTTTATTGAATTCCAAATACATTTTTCTTTTGTTTAGGTATAATTTTTTAAGCCTTTATATGTGTGTTCTCGTATATTGTTGTAGTTTTCGTATAGTCTGGTTTTAAATGATGTGGTTTCTGAATTTTTATTGATAATTTTTGTTATTTGTTAGAAGTGAAATCCAATTAAATTTTTTTTGTAACACAATGTCGATTTAATATCAATGAATTATTATTTAATTTTTGGTGGTTAATTTTTCAATTGAATGATGTCAGTATATATATATTTATATATTTATATTTCAAATACCTTTTTTATACTAGATCATAAAATTATACAACATGGGCGGGTGTTGCCAGAAAAGGGAGCTTGATTTCTTTAATTATTACATATACATACAGATTTTTCTTTTTAAAATTTTATACATTCGCTAATTGTTGAACATAACACATACACAAAAGCAATCACAACAAACTATTAAAATATTTATACACAGCATAAATCAATTGAATTAAACTTTCCACTTTAAATGTTTCTAGTGTTGATTATGGAAAGGATAGTTTTGATTGTTTAGATAATTTAACACATAAATGAATGAATTATATTATTTCTAAACAATAAATGAGTTTATTAATGGAAATTCTTGGCTAGTTTAAGAAGTATTTATTATAATTTGTATGCGCTTAATGACACATTCAAATTGTAGTACCCTAGTTTTGAACCGGTTGTTCGTGTTCAATGCTCATTTAATGATATTTATATTTATGTGCTTGCCAGTTACTATATATTAATATATGTTTTTTTTTTATGTACACTTAAATTACTCACAAAAGCATTTAATGATGGCATTTAGCTAGGTTTTTTTGCTTTTTCATTGCATATTTACAGAATTTCGGGTCAAATGTTCAACTATTTCGTAAGAAGTTTTTTGTAATGTGAGTTTTTGTTTTTATTTTGGCTAAGGTATACATAGTTTTTGAACAAAAAACACTGTGGCTTTTCGTTAACATACTTGTTATTATTGTCCACACAGCCTTGAGAGCTTATCGATTCTCTCAAAATGAAAACAAAATTTTAAATGATATTGTTAATGACAATTGAGAGCCTCGTTGAAGTTCATCGCTCCTGTCAAGAACTTGGTATTGGTATACATACATATTTATTTTGTTAATTATAACTATATAGTTGTGAAATTTTCTCTTCTTATATGTATATACACCCTGCGAATTTAAATAATTATAATATTACACGTACGCCCCAATGGCCACACATTTTGTTTATATTAGTTTTGCTGCATTTGTAGTTAAAGCATCAAATTTTGTAAAACAAACTAAACAACATTTGCGAACTCTTAACAATTAAATCATAAATAATATTGCCTTTTGTTAACATTAATAACAAAGCTTATTTAACTAGGTATTGTCGCTTTCACAAGCAGTTTGTTGTCGTCTCCGATTAATGGGTATTGAGCAAACACAAGTTGGTATTTGATTAGTTAGTTATCATATACGTATATATATATATGAGTAGTATAAGTCAATAGCTAAAATTAAGCTCAACTGACCAATCAACATATATAAGTATATATATATTTATATATATTATTAATCAATAACATTTAAAATTTATGCATATTTTTTAGTTTACGCTCTAGATAAATATTAAAGTTATGTATATTATTTTAATATATATGTGTATATATAATATTCGCTGCTCTGTACAAATTACGATATAAGAATTGACTCTTTTAGTTAGAAAATTTTCACATATTTTTAATACATAGTGATTTAATTGTGAACTATTTGTTACATTTCTGTACTCCTCTAAGTAAAGTTAAGTATTGTAATATATATATATGTAAATATATATAATACATTGAATACGTTGTTGTGGATTTATAAGTACTACAGTTGTCCGGCAATATAAATGCGTTTATATACAAATTAAAATAATATTGTGAACCTAAAAAAAAATTTCCACTAATGTGCGCAAAAATGAAAAAAAAATGTAAGTCAGTATTTTATAATGCAAAAATTTAAAAAATAATTGAAAACATTAAAAACAAGTGTGCAAAAAATCAATTCAAAGTGACTTTAAAAACATATTAAATAAATATAGTAAAAAAAAATACAGAAAATTTAATTTATAAAACTTTTACTATTTTTTGTGCGATTTTATGTACAGTTATAATCTAATTTTAATGTGCTTTTTATTTATGATTTTAGTTAAGGTGATAAATATTTGTGCAATTTTTATTGAAGAGTTCTACTGAGGTTTCAATTAAGATAACTAAATTCCAAAACATATAAACCAAATTTTAATTTCTTGTTGATAATTTATAAAGTGCTTTGGCAGAGAAGAAAGTGCGATAAGAAAAACAATTACTTAAAATAAATATAACAACAGTAGGAGGAAAAAATATTTTAGAAAATCAGTTGATCAAATATTATTGATAGAAGAAAAATTCAACATTATATAAAATTTTGTTAAAGCCCAGCAAAACTCCGCAATAAAATAATTATTAAGTTTGTGAGAGTAAAACATTAAGATTATTTCAAAGATCATATGAAGACCAATTCTGAGGTTATTGGTGTCTAACGATAGAGCTAATTATAAGTCTAGTTAAATATTTATATAGTTTAACATAACTAAACTGCAGTTTTATATACTTATGTACGATTAATATTTATGTAATGTGCATAAGTTGTGTTTATATGGAATGTTCAATGTTTATTATTCGTGCCAAACATCAACAATTGTTTATTTATTAGGAGTTTTTGTTTTTGTTTTTGATTAAAATGTATATTAGTGCTTAGAAATAAATGACATTTAGAGCCGGTTGCTTATCATACACAGAAGAATATCATCAACGGTAATAAAACTTGCAGTTTTCACTTTTTGCTACTTGCATAGTTAACAACAATTTTTTCTATATATATGTAAGTATATATATATATGTATATAATATGTATCTATATAGATATAGTTTAGTTATTATTTATAATAATATTTCATAACGATTTTAAGACAAAATTATGTGCCTGGCTTTTTTTGTAATGATATACACAAATGTGAACTATTATTTGTTAAATTTCTTTGCTAAGTTTCGTATGATTTATATAGTATGTATATGTTTTTATCGTTTGTTGCTGGAGCTTGTAAATAGAAGTTTCGCGAAAGCGACACGCTTAAAAGTAGGCTATAGATTTGTTGTGTGATTTGTGTTTTTGTGGTTTTTGTATTTGTTTGGCGCCAAGTGTAACGGTATTTTCATATGTAGTTGCTCTGTTAGGTACATAGTTTCATTGTGTTAGTGTATTAGTGTTGTCGTCTAATGTTTTGAGTGTTAGTTGTTGTTGTTGTTGTTGTTCTAATAAAAATTCGTTAAGACTCGGCCTGAAGTTAATGCTCTTTCACTTTTAATGTGTTTAGATGTGTTTATCTTATATACAAACCAAACCCCATCAGGAACAATAAACAATAAACGGCAACAACAAAACAATTTGGCTACAACTAAAAGCTAAGTTAATATATATCAGTTAATCAGTGTTTGAGGCTTTTGGGTTTCCATTTTTTTACTGCTGTTGATACGACTGCTGCTCATAGGGATTTGTTGTTGTTGTTGCTGTTGCTGCCGCCGTCGGCAATTGCCCTTGCGTGTAGTCATAACCATAGCCGGCAGTCGCATTGTCACCATACGGCAGAGAGGCGGGCTCCTCGGCAATGGGTGCCGCACTCTGCGCTGATGCCACAGCAAATGGATTGTTTGCCACGTGTCCCGTGGCGCCGTAGCTAATGGCATTCGATTGTTGCATTTGACTCTGCTCGGTGTACTCCGGTGCGCCCTGTTAAAGTGAAATGGGCAGGTAGGAAAATAATGATTATTACTACTGTGGCGTGACTTACAAATTCTGTCTCCTTGAAGAATGTGCCCGCCTGGCTGGGATAAGTGTTGGTTATGGCGCCCACAGGCGGTGCCCATACCCGCTGCTCTTCCGGTGGCGGTTCGGCCCAAGGCTGCAGCTCACCAGAGGCAAAGATACCATAGAAAGTGCAACCAATCAAATGAACACAGGCAGCCAATGTGAATACCGTAGTCCAGCAGCCAGTAGGCTTTAAAACAAACAAAAGTCAACTTTCACATATCGAACTGTCAAGTCGATTTAATTTTAACTTACATTCGCCTCGATAAGACCGTCTAGTGCATAGGGTACAATGATGCCAGCAAGGGTGCCAATGCCATTCGAAAGGCCCATCAATATACTTGCATAACGTGGCGCGATATCCAAATGATTCACATTATAGCCAGAGATGGCAAAGCCACTGAAGGCCACACCACAAGTCAAAGCAAACATCGCGCCCATCTATACCAGAATATAAATAATGCAATGGAATATTACGAGATGGCAGAAGAGATCGTTGAACTCACCGACGTTGTTGAATGCGCCACGAATAAAAAGAACAATCCCTCCATGCCAAAGCCGCCGCAATTGAAGAGTTTACGCACATTCGTTGTGGACAGTATGCCATTTTTGCGCAGATGATCGGCCAGCATGCCGCCAAATGGCACTATTGTGGTCATAATCAAATGCGGCAATGAGCCCACAAAGCCCGCCTCCTCGACCTTGAAGCCAAACTTGTGCTTGAGAAATGAAGACTGAAATAGCACCAGCAAATAGAAGTTCCACGAACGACAGAAGTTCGCCACAATAATAGCATAAACTGGCATGGAGCGCAATATTTGTCGCCAAGGTGTCGTCTTGAACGATGGCATCGACGGGTGAGCCGATTCGCCCAGCGATTTCTCGATGTACTTTAGCTCTGGTATGCTAATTGCGGGATGTTTGCGTGGATTCTCAAAACACAGCCAAATCCAGAACATATACCAGATGATGCCAAATGCGCCATAAGCATAAAACGGCGCCTGATAGCCCACAGTATCGGCCAGTAGTCCAGACAACGGTAGACCAACAACAACCCCGGCATACGAACCGGAGAAGGCCAATGTGGCCAAACGGGAACGCTCCATGGGTGGCGCCCAAAAGCGCCAAATGCCATGACAAGCCGGATATGTAACGCCCTGTAGAGATAGATGGCACGAATAGAATATATAAACAGAAGTGGATGGCTTAGAAAAAATTGTTAAAAAAAACACAAACACAAAAGAAATCACATTTAAATAAATGCTTTTGTTATGAATACCCTATAGTTGAGTTTGAGAGAGGGTTGAATACATTAATTTCTTATCGATTAATATCGATTTTTGTCAAAGCAGCATATTTTTTCGAATAACTTGTTTATTCATCCAGTTAAAATAACATTTTTTCACTACTGGGTATCTCCTGGTCTTTTCTATCACACCCTTGCCAACTTATGACATGTTTTCGTATCACATGTTTTCTTTATAATAAAGCAAAATCCTTTTACAACCCCTGCACCCTCTCTCTCTCTCTGTCGAAACAACATCCCTACCCTTCACCCAATCCACTCAAAGCAAAAGCATGCGTAATCCTTAGCTTTGATCTGACGAAATCGAATTCGATTTGAAGTTTGTATAAACGTATGTATGTACTTGCCTCAAAGAGTCCTTGCAGCACGCGCACACAAATCACCACATGTCCATGCATCAGTGTCATGGCAAACGGCACAAACAGATGCAACGTGGCAGAGCTCACAATTGACAGCCCAAAGATTTTGTTCGCCGGAAACTTGGATGCAATAAAACCGCCGGGTATTTGTGTAATCAGATAGCCCCAGAAGAAGGATGAGTCCACATGGCTTTCCACAGCAACCGTCCAGTTCATAAAGACAGTCTGAAAAGGGGAAGAGGAAGCACAAATAAAATAGGAATGAGAACAGAGCAGAAGTTGCAATCATTAAAATTTATGCCGCTAGGCTTTATTAACAAGCAAAAAACTTTGTTCCTGTTTATTTCTGTGTTTGTGGGCGTGGCATTGTGTGTGACTTTTGAGTGATGTGAACACGCACACCAACAAACACACACCCACGCTCAAATTGACAACAGCTTTGAAATCAAATGAGGCAAATTTAATATCCCCTTCCAATAATTTCCATTCATGTTTGAGAGCTCTTTAAATGAACATACGAAAAAGGACTTTTGATATTTGTTCTAAGTTGAACTTACCCCATTGTGTTCGCCCTTGAGCTTGGCCGCCGACATATTGCAACGCATGCCAAACGCAATCATAAATCCCACACAGGCCATTGTGGCGATAGTGTAACGTGCCGGCATACAAGGACATTCCGCCTTGCAGTACTTGTCGATCTTGCGCAGAGGCGGACGTTCAATCTCTTCGAAGGAGGCGGGGGAATCGGGTCGATCATCGTCTTCGTCATAGGCATGTCCACCGCCGGGGCCTCGTCCCTCCCGCTCACCGCCCTCCATCTCCTCGTAGCCACCATGTCCACCATGATAGGTCTGGGCTATCTCGAATTTCTCCATATTCGGCTTGATCCTAAAAAGACATAACTCAAGCCAATTAGTTGCGACAGTGGGCAACAGGTAAGTTTTGGCTGGCATTTTTGGTCGAAAAGGGGCGTGTTAAGAAACACAAATATTTTCAGCTTGTTAAAGCGACAATCCAACAAAATTCCCCCCTCGTTGTTAGTGACGGCCTCTTCTTGTTTTCCCAGAGGCATTTTTGTGGCCCTGTCGATTGCGGGGTTGCGGCAAAAACCGAATCATCCAATTGAAATTGAATTCAATTTTATTAAGTGCTGATAGCCAGCCTCAGAGGGTGAACGGGAACAAAACATTTAAAGTATTCAGGTAGCGATATTTTAAATGTATTTCAATTTGATTTCTCTCTCTCTCTCTCAATGACGATTTCTTAATCTGATTGTGGCTTAAAGTCAACGTTTTACGCTGACAAAGCAAACTGATTGATGACGGCATGAGTGTATTTGTGTTTTGGTTCATTTTTTGTGTGGCTTAATGTAATGCGATATAGTTGGGTTGGGGGAAGTTGGTTAAGGCAATCCTACATCTTAACACTGGCTAAGTGACACATCAACATTGATAGCCTCATCGCAAAAGGCTGCATTAACAACAGTGTTAGTTTTTTTTTTTTTCATTCATTCATTTCTCTTCATAAATATCTAGACAAACTCTTCGCAATACAAACTAATAAGCCACCACCAGCAAACAAGAAACACTACTACAACAACTACTGTACAATAACAACAATAAGAAAAGGGCAACTCCAGAGTCTTCCTTGCCGGTTTGTCACATAACTCAAATGTCTGCCGCCAAAGCTACCCTCGTCTGGTCACGCAGCTTCGTCATGCTGGCGAAAATAAAAAAGAAAAAAAGTCTTCCTTGTTCCTTGACCGACTTTAATGCCGACTTGTCTGACGCCAATTTTATGCGCTATATATACATATATATTGCTGTGCCATTCGAGCATCCAAGGCTTTGTGACAATGTTTGTCAATGGCATTGAAAAAAATGAGCCTGTAATGGATGCGATTTAATGGACTGAATATCTTATTCTTTGGTACAAAAAATGTTCGTTATTTTTGATTGTAGCTGCTAAACAATAATTCATTGTATATTTTTGTGGTTATATCTATCCAAGGATATAAATTTTGGACTTGTTAACTATTTGGTTTCATAGCAAATTTAAGTGCAACTCAAAGAACATAAGAATGTTGTTTACCAAAAACATAGAAATGTCTCAATCTTCATTTTTTGTCTATAAAAATTAATGAATCATTTTTGTAATACATATATTTAATGTCCAAAGTTCTACTAATTCATAACGAATATTTTTGCATGTTCATAATAATTAAATCAAACTGTTTGTTACATGTTAAATCAGTTGGAAAATTAGTTTAAATACATCCTTTACTTTTTCTAGAGTATCACAAAAGTCATGCTCTTATTGGTTTTTGTTTTTTGTTTTTTGGCAAACTATTGCGCAAGTTGTTGTTTTTATTTTTTTGCAGCCACTTGTTTGGGGCATTTGATTGTCAGTAAAAATTTTGCAGACTTTATGGCGCCACATAGATTATAGCTAACTGGCGCCGCTGTCTTGTGAGTTTCTTCAGTTGCCAATTTTTTTGTAAGTTGTCTGTCTGGGCTTTAACTTGGCCGCAATAAAGCGTGTGCCCCCATTAGGCGGTTTTGAAATGGGGGCAAATGTTTAACTTGGCAAAGTTGTTCAGGCTTGTCAGCGACACCAGAAACGACTACTTAACGTCTGACAATTCTAATTTCGTTTTCATTTAACAATAGCGGCTGAAGTTTGCACGCATTTCAATATAATATGAACGCGAAAGAAAGCGCGCTGTTTGAGTGGCACTTAGGACCATCAGCTACAGATCCTTGTGCTGCTGTTGTCCTGGCAACCAAGCTCGTAAAAATCAATTTCATTTGCGTGCAAACCTTTTCAATTCTCAAGAAGCTCGAACTCGAACACACACACACACAAACACAAACACATACACATTGGAATTCCTTAATGGCAACGAAATTGTTTACCTATTGTTCCAATTTCTAATTTACGCCCACCCCAAGGTCCTTGAGAAATCAGTTGTACTAGAAATAAGAGTTCACTCTCCTTACCTAGTGTGAGACGTGCTCATAAAATTGCATACCACAAATTCACGCACTTGTCCTGTTTTTCGTCCAATATGTGTGTATGAGTGTGTGTGTGTGTGTGTGTGTGTGTGTGTGAAGAAGGATCTGTTGCTGTGGATTCCCAGTTTCAAGCACGTGCCGCAAACGTGCACAGCATTCCTGAGCCAACGGTGAAATGCATCCTGTAAACGTCTCGGCATGCCATAACTGTTGGACAGACTGGCAGACAGACAGACTGACTGACAGACTGACAGACTGACTGAGTGACTAGGCGACTTTAATGACTTGTTAAGCATGCCAATAATTTAACAAACTTGAACGACGCTTCACAACGCGACACAAGGCGACACGTGCCGCAACTTTCGCGACGCCTCTAAAGCTCTATTCACTCCATCCTACCCGGCTCTCTCTCTCTCATTCCCCTTTATAATCCTCTGCATGGTCAAGTTCAACCAACCACGCGTATTTTGTGCACAGTGGTTTGAGTTTCACTTGATCAACGTTGCGTTAAATTAAATTTTGATACTCTTATTTTGTTTTGTTGGAGAATCATTTGATTGCATTCATAATTCAGTCTCGGCATATTGAACATTCAGCATTTTAAACGCACTGTGCTACAAACCAAAGATAAGCGATAAGAATTTATGACTTTATATATTCCAATTATTTCAGGAATCGATTATATTGTTTAACTTTTCTACATTTATCGTAATTTCTTTAAAACTTTCTACTCATTTTATTTTGTTATTTTATTTTGTTATGTTTTATATTTTAGTTTTTAAGCTTTCTTTGCTTTTCTCAAATTGTGTTGCACAGTGTTATTTTACCATTTTATCTATAAGGATTCGTTCAGCTTCGTTCTGCTTTTACTTACCCGCCAAAAACGCCTGTCGCCTTCTCCTTAAACGCCGTCAAGCCCTTCATGATGATGTTGCTATTGCTGTTCGGTTGGACTTTATTGTTTTTTGTTCACTCGCTGTTGTCGCTGTTGTTGTTGTTATCGCTTGTGCGCATAAATATTTTGTTGCCAACTTCACGGCGGCTTACCGCTGTACTTTTATTATGGGCGTGTCGAATCCACAGGCGGCTAATTTGCAGCATGCAACAAAACAAATTTTGATAACTCAATTTTGGTTGGTTCGTCGTTCTGGCTGTGATTTCTTAGTTGGGGGAGAATTATCAGTTGGACGCCATTTAATGTTTGTTGAAGTCATTCGATGTTATACAAGTAGCCGAAAGGTGTTGCATATTGCTCTCACAGTGCCTGCCACAGGAAAAAAAATCAAGAGATGCAACATTATTAATGTATTTTAGTGTGTGTGTGCGTGTGTTGCGAACGAGTTTGTGTTTTGTTGCTGATAAGCGAAATCCTACAAAGTATCATAATTTGCCCGCATTTGTCGGCAGTTTTGTTACAAATGTTGCCACGACGTTTGTTAAGCGGCTTATGTTCATAAATTTGCCTAGCAGCTAATGGCCAAAACGAATGGAGAACTGAGATTGGGTTTTCTAAGGGATGTCTATGCTTTTGAATACTTTATTATTTGCATTGACTTGGAAAACTTCAAGTTTCGAGGTAGAAACTAAGCTCAGAAGTTTTTTAAAAGTCGAACAAAAAATCGTGGTTTGAAGCTATTTTTTAATACATAACCTCAAACATTCAAATACTTGAGCCCAAATTCTGAAATATTCCTTGATTTCAAAAGTTTTAGGGCTTACCTTTTTTTAAGGGTGACTAATTTGAATAAGGATTTTACATAGGATTTTTGATAAATAATGATATTGGGCTTTAGAACCTATTTTTCAAGTCACTTCTTTAATAAAAATACAAATTATATTTTTGGTGCATTTAGCTTTGAACTTAGTTTTCATAAAAAAATTAATAAAGTCTTTCAAAAAAGTGATTTAAAACTATTTATTTTTCAATATATTTTGTATTTATAGACTTTCTTTCAAATTAGTATATGTAGAGCGATAATCGATTGCTATTTAATGTCATTCGCAAAAGTTTTTCATTTGACCTTTAGTTCTTAGCTGTTCTCTCACTTACGTTGTTCACAAGCATTGCGTAATCCATTCTGGCGATGTTCTCGATTATGTAATCGCTTAACGTAATCCCAAATAATTTAACGTTTTAGTTTTGTGATTGTATTATTAATTTATAAATTATTTAGTTTATGTTAATTAAACATTATGCAACATAATTGTAATACTTTAAAATTATTTCTTTTGTATTTTTCCTTTTTTTTTTTTGGTTATAATATCACAAATAAGGTACACAGATTATAGATATATGTAGATAGATAGATGTAGCTCAAATAGCTTGACACATTACACGTAATGCTGGAAAAAGAACAAACACACGTTTTGAAGGTTATGTAAGGAGGAAAATATGATGAATTTTCCCAGATTTTTTTTTGTTAGGTTATATAAATAATGAGTTATAAATTGCTTACAATTTCTAAGCAACACACGCCCCGAAAAAAATTTTAAAAATAAATAAAGTTAACTAATTACAAAACTTAAGAGTATGGCATTTTATAAGCCCGGCTCGACAACATTCAGACAGAGTTGACGAAGACCCCGGCGGGACAACGGCGACAATCACGACGATGTTGGAATGATCCGCGTTCAACTCTGTCTGAAGACTGTGCGGCATTCCGGTCAGCCGAGGACCTCAGTGAGGATCAGACAATACCACAAAGTCAGTTGGCATTGCCAGAGTGTGATGGAATGAATGCTGCATGGTATATAAGCAGCTATCTCAGCTCCTGCAGCTGGAAGCTATATGCATACATATATATATATATATATATATATATATATTGGGGGGTTGAGCTGTGCTACTCTTGGTATATACACTGGAAATTTTCGACATTTGAAACTGGAAGAACGAAACGCGTGGTATTTAACCAATCGCCCAGAAATTTCCGAGTTTAAACACAATTTCGTAAGCAATTTTTAGTAGTATTATTTAACAATTATATAGTCCTATATACTATATATGTATAGAAGTGTTAATATAGTTATAATTGCTTTGAACTGGCCACACTCACTGACACTAACGCTGCGGCGCTTGCTTTGGCCTCAGCAGGACAACGCACGAAGTGAAACTAACGCCAACAGCATGTGCCCTTCTTGTCTGGCCAGCTACGCAAGATGCCCTGGTCCAGATTATGCTCACCAATGCCAGCAACAACAACAACATAATACAAGCACGAGCAGCGCAAGCGAGATAACCTTAGGTGTGGTGAAAAGCTTGTGTGGTGGATACTGCGCACGCTCAGCCTTGAAGTATGTGCAGGAATTTCGTTGGTCGAGGGTTGTTTTGGCAACAGTAGCAATATTCTTGCTTGCAGCAGTGGGAGTTAGCCACCTGGCTAGCCATTCACCAATCAGCATTCACCTCCAAATCCTCTCCATAGCCATATAGTACATGTACACACATAGCTATATATTTTGTTGCCTGGCATGCGAGCAATGTTGAATCTCAGTGGTGCATGAAATGCTATTAACATGTTGCCCAGACCATACTAGCTGCTGCATTGTTTCGCCTGTTACCATATAGACGACAAATACAAGCATCGTTATATGGTTTTTATACATACTTCATATACATACATACATTCCACGCAAAATGTCAGCCATTTTGAATATTTGCTTTTGTTTGCGCTCTCTCAATCTCAATCGCATTTCTATTTCTCCCACGCGTTGAGCTCAGCGTTTTTTTTTTTTTCGTTCATAATTTATGTTGCACAATTTATTGTGCTATTGGCCAGAAATCATTCTTATTCATTATTGATTGTCCAGCTAAGAACGGTAAGCACAGTTTTCAGTTAAAATAAACGATTGACGAGTCTGCGTTTCATCAGCCATTTAAAATATTGCCATCCGACGTGGTCATTCATTTTATTTTGGCATAAATAATGGCTGACTTTTTGAATTACAGCAAATTACTTTGGTGCTTTGTGTTAAGCAAATCAAATTAATTTTTTATCAACAAGGTAAAAAAAACTTGAAATTTATGCGGAAAATTTATTTGTATTTTCTTCATTGAAAACTACTGAGAAAAGCTTCCAACTAAAATGATTCATTGCCGTTGTTGATTCGATTTTATTGTTATTTCCTGCTTAGTAGCTCCATAGTTTCCTGAAAGTTACACTTAACAGTATCCAATAATCTAGCAACTGCTTAGATTCCCAAGCCTTAGCAAGATATTCATAATCCATAACAAACGCCATGGCTCTAAGAGTTCTCATCTCACTTAGAAGTAGCAAAGCAGCTCGACCCTAACTCCAACGTTGCTAATACAACGCATTGGCGAAATACCCTTATAAGCATTGGGTAAACAGTCAAACAGTTGCAACTCAGCCAAAAGCTATAATAAAGTTGCGGATGTAAACAGCAAAAGCGACAACAAAAACAACAACAGCAATCGGAGGGGGGAAAGAAATGAAATGAAAATCAACAAAACGGCAGTCATAGCCCAGCCGCTAAAGATTTTCACAATTTTTTCCTTCCATCTCACATTGGCAAAAAGGATACATGACCAGGAAGCAAGCTGAGCGGGATAGAAAGCAAGAGAGACGGCCAGACAGTCAGCGCAGACAACCAACAACTTTAGAGACAACGTGGCGTCAACAACAACAACAACAACAGTAAAATGCACAGATATGATATTAAATTTCCAAACATTTTTCGGCAGCTATTACTATTTAAACATGGCGATTAAGGATGCGCATCCTGCTTGCGCCTAAAAGCAGCAGCAACAAAAATCACATTGATTGACATAAATGAAGAATAATCGAATTGCGCCCATAAAACTCTAAACTAAGTGGCAAACCCGGCTGCGGCTCAAGTGTCACGCCGGCACACTGACACAATGGGCACAAACAAAACAATGGATTTTAAGTTCAAATATTTTTGCAAATCAAAAGCAATTTTACCGGTTTTCCAGGTTAAATTAAAATAAAATAAATAAAAGAATGATGAAGATTTGTTATGACAACTTTTTCATAGTTTAATAGATTCTGAGATTTTCTAATAACATAATTTGAAGCCTATGCTATGCTTCCCATATAATTTTTATCAAGTCTTATAGGTCTGACCAAGGCATACTTAAGAAGGTGGCGTAACTCGCTCTCTCGCCCTCTTTTCACTTCTTAAATTGTCAGTCTGTTAGCAGCAGTTGTGAGCTTCTTGTGCTACAGACTTTACGTGTTGTTGCAATGGCGCCTCTCTCTCTCGCTCTCTTCTGTCATTCTGACACTTAAATAAGAAGTTGTGAGCGGTAAGTGCGGCTACCTTGTTAAGTATGCCTTGGGTCTGACCAGAAGCTTGAAGGTTCTTTGGTTTGGTTTTCTGATATGATTAATTTTTGATTTAAAAGAAATTTTTTTTAGGTATTAAGTCTTTTAATTAATTTTTTAAGCTATAACAAACTACAACAGAACGCAAATGGAATTTATTCGGAAACCTATCAAACTTTAACATTAAGCTGCATTTCGCATCTGGGTTCCACTGTGCAACCACTAACAAGTAGGCTTGGCTGCTGCTATCCCAGACCTCATAAATTGTGCGAAAAAAGTGTCAAACTTGAGTTGACAGGCGCGACAGCAGAAAGACGGCGGGAGGTGGGAGAGGGCTTGAAAGAAGCGCACGTCAGCGGTAATTAGTGCAACTACGGCGCCCAAAAGTCGGCTACAATTTCATTCTTGTTTCTGTTCTGCTGCTGTTGATGTTGCTGCTGTAACTTTTTGCTGTTGCTGTTGTGCCACTAATTACAAAATAACTTTTTGCCGCGCTACGTTGTCATCTTTGTTGGGATTCCCCGTAGCGATATGATGTATGGCTTTTCATTGCTTGATTTACTGGAAGGGTAGTATCTGCTTATGGATTACTGATTACAGCAGACAAAATGAAAAAAAAGGCTTTTGGCTTTAATTACCAGCAATGTAAGCGGCTTTAAAGTTTTGTCTCGATTGCCACAAAAGTTTTGGCATGCGTATAAAGTTATTTTTTTAGTATGGTCAGTCGGACTGAACATTGGACATGGACATGGACAGCTTGTTGATTTAGCCGACTCATCCTGTCAATCCACACATCCACCCACTCAATCACAAAACTAAACGCTCTGCTCTCTGCCTGCGACTTGATAAGCGCGTGCCACCGTTATAAACCGTAAACCGTAAACCGAAACCAAAACCTGCCTGCTTTGGGGTGTGTCTTCCTTAGCGGTGGGAAAGCGGGGGGGGCATTGTGTGTGTATGTTGGGGGGGTATCTTTCACTCTGTGGCACAAAACGATTTTGATTTCGATTTCGCTTTCGTCAGCCAAGAGATTTAATATTTATTTTTGTTTGTGTGCAAATAGCTGGAAGCGCCACAGATATGAGACTGTGGCACGTATAGTGAGTGTATGGGGTATGGGATTTGGGCATTTTGTTTGTAAGGGCTTCTAGTGTAGTAGGATTGAAGTTGTTTTGCCTGTTATTAGTTTTGAGACTCGAGGATAAGTGAAGGTTTGTCTTATGCCTTCAATTCAACTGTATGTAATCGAAACCAGCTTTTCAGATTTGATGTAGGAAAATTCATCATAAATCAAATTTAATACGTTTTTTTTTTAAGCGATTTCTGATTGTTCTATAGGTAAGATGGGCACGAAGAGGAAAGCCCAAAAAACTCTTTTTTCCTTCCGTGATTCATTTATGAAAAGTACCTTAGATCAAATCAAGTAAGTTTCTGTCTAAATTTAACTTTAACTATTTTCTTGATGTTTATATCCTACGCTTGTTTAATTAGCATATGTCCAACTCCATCGCTTGGCATCCATTAGGAACATTTCATAATCACATTCATTCATATTTCCTTCAAACGTGAACACAATGAATAACGACACAAAAGCCAAAGTGCCAACAACAAAAGGCAACGTAGCCAAATGCGGCTGTTGCCTTTGCAAAGCTGCAACTTTATTTTACGCTAGAATGCACACACGTTCTGTGCTGCCACCTAGCCCATCCTACTAGCCCAACCTCTCTCCCGCCACACACACAACATGGGGCGACACACCGGAAGCGATGCTTTTGCGCCCCGGCGTGTGTCGGACTCTTTATGAGCAGTTTTTTGTTGTTGTTGTATTACTTTTTTTACATTTACCCTCAAAATGCATAAATACTTTGTGTATATCTCAGTTGTGTGTAGCATGTCTTGATTAATGTTGGCGTACGTTGGCTTTTACCCCAACTGCCCGCTTGAGTTCTGCTCCTGCTGCTGCTGCTGCTGTTATTCTTTACACTGAACTCGGGCAATAAAAATGCTGTCACACATCATTTGGCAGTTTGGCAGGCCATTGGTAAAGTGTATTAAAAAGTTTGCTTCTCTTTATTTTAAACATTTTAAATTGCTTAAAGCACTGCGTCCGCCGGACACCTGCCTGCCGTTGCTGCTGTTGCTGTTGCCATTGGCGTCGCCTCGTTCGGCCTCATAATGAATCTAATCACTTACGCTCGAGTGCATCAATTATACTGCCATCAAGCATCATGAGCCTGAATAAGGCGATGACAGACAAGCAGACAAAATGACTGGCGGCGGCACTGACTCTCTCCCTCTCTCTTTCTCTCTCTCTATCTGAAAAGAGCGTGGCGAATTCTAAGTACGACGTCAACAAAAAGCCAACAGAAGCGACAGCAAAGTCCTTTGTTAACTGGCAAAAATTTGTTTGCAACGTCATCATCATCAACAGCAACAACAACAACAACGACAAGCTCGTCAACATCAAGTTGATAACTTTATGATATACATATACATATATATATAAATGTTTATACCCCTAAACTGCCCATAGAAAATTTTCTAAAATCTCTGCAACGCGGGGTTGCAAAACTGACTGAAATAAGAGGAAGAGAAAGAAAGACTCAATGAAGTGAATATGAATTTGATAGATTTATGAATATGAATGTAAAAAATGTGATTCCAAAACACTAGAAAATATTACGAAAATATGTAATTAGGATTTTTAACTGATGCCTTTTAGATTTCTCTACCTTTGGTCGACCTTTTTTTTTTTGTACAAAGTCAAAGATTCTCCTTCTTAGATTTCAGTTTTCTATAGTCAGATCTTAACTTTTCTGTTACCAATAACAACCTGGGTTTTTTTTTTCAAAGTATTGTCAAATAACGAATCTTCCAAGCCACAGCCATAGTAGCTATGGTCAGCAGTGTAGCTGGCGTGTTTTGCAGAAACCACAGAAGTTGTTTTCTCTGTTCTTTTGTGGGCTGTGAAACTTGGGCTCATTAAAAGAATATTAAGTTTCTATCGGCTTTGAAGCGTGGCCAAGGACATTTTGACTTTAATTGCCGAGTATGTGAAGACTTAAAAGTCTTCTTTTATGCGGTTTGTTGCCGTCAAAGCGAAACTCAATTAAGCGACAGCCTCAACTCCCAACGCCATTCCATGTTTGCAACTGATTTAAAACTGCTGATACGGCAAATAAGGACATCAATGATGGTGAATGCTTTCGTTAGGGTTGCCAACAACAACAACGACAACAACGACGACTATTGAAAAGACATTTTTAATTGAAATTATCTGATGCTACTACCTTTTAGCTTTTACAGTAAATAGAAAATTTGCGTTTTTCCGCTTTGTTGCTTTGCGCCGTGCAGCTGAACTCGATGTATGTGTGTGTGTGTGTGTGTGTTTGGCGACAACTTGTTTACAGCTTTGGACGCTAATAGCGGCTTTAAGTCGGCACAAGGATATGCCATAAATCCATGTTAATAACGCGAGGCGACGGCAAAATGTGCTTAGGCAAGCAAATTTCAATTCCTCAAGACGATTTTCCATTGAAGGAGGGAGGGGGGGTAGTACAGACTAGAAACGACTCAAATTCAAAGACATTTAAGTAGATTAAGCGGCTTTTATGTTGTTGTCCTCAACCAGCAGCCATCAACCCAAATGAACGTCGACAGTAAAACAATTCACCAGGCACGCCCGGTGCAAAGGACTTAAGCACGATGCCCACGAAACGATACGATACGATACGCTACGGCGACAGGACATAAAGCCTGCAATCTGCTGTTGCTGATGCCTTTGCCTTTGCCTTTGGCTTTAGCGCACTCTAAAATGCGACTCTCCAATATGCAAATAGCTCTTCAGCTTGGGCTGTGAGGGGCGTGGCTCAATGGGCGTTGCAGCAGCAAACAATGAAAGTAAATGCCAAAACATTTTATTGATTATCAGTGGCAAAGCAGAAAGCTGAGATGATAACACCAAGCACAGTGGGAAGGAAGTGAATAATATACTTGAATATTATGATATGAACAAAGTTTCGCTTCGTTTTGTTTCCAAAAAATAACTTTAAGGAACCTTTGATTTAAATTTGAAAAAAATTCACATAAAACTTTGAATTCTTCATTTATATACTACTGTGCGTGAGTGCTGCTTGTCGCTACTTGAGTTGCCATTACGCGGCGCCGGCAAGTATGCTACACTTTTTGTGTGTTGTCTAACAGCAAATGGGGAAACTGAAGTCTCAATTGAAGTTGGAGTCTGTGTTTGTGTGTGTGTGTGTGTGTGTGTCTCGTTTTCGGTTTGAGTAAGAGCATTGAGCATTTTAATAACCGCAGTGAAGCGCACAGCTCGATGTGAAACGAGTGCCATAAATTATGCCACCCACCGCTTCACAATTGTCGTCCTATGTCCCTTTCTATTTTTTGTTTTTTTTTTTGTGCTGTTGTCCTCCCCGTCGAGCGATTTGTAATACACAACTCTCAAACCCATTCTCACTGGATTGCGCTTTTTGCAGTAGGAGGCGAGAGGGGGCACAGTGGGCGTCGCTACCCTTCGTTTGATGCGTTTGATATATGGATGAAATTTAAACTTTGTAAAACGGGCAGGAACACAAGGCGCAGACGACAATGGCGCATCAATTTATATTGTGAAGCACTTGGGTGGTCAATGTGGCGTCATAATGCAATTGTATAATTTTCTTAAAAGCTACTATGTATACTGAATGTCCTTGTGCCAAAGGTCTCGAGTGCACTCAGGCAAAGTATCAACACACAAAGCATTAGAGAAATTAAAAATGAACCCAAAATGGACAATGAAAACTCCATTTGGTCAAACACAAGTAGGTAAGAACAAAAAACAATCAACCAAATGGCGTGAACTGGACACAATTTAAGGACATTTTAACTAATTGAAACGAGCATCATGCAAATAGAAAATAAATACAAAAATCACCAAAACAAATAAAACTATATACAAAATATAAATAGAAATCTACGGCGAGCAAAGCCTTGCGAGGCTGCAACAATCACGTTTTGTTCTGAGGCTTAGTCCTTAAGCCATAGAACGTTGTAACGACCACCTGTGGCTGTTCGCAGGATGCGCGCCAGGACAACCGCTGCTCTCACGTCTCAGGTGCAAATGAAGATTTATAAAATTTGCAAATTGATTCAACGTGCAAGTGTTTTTTAATTTGCTTGCTCCCAAGTCGTAAGTCGCAGAGGCTCACTTAATCAAATTTTTATGCGTCCTTTGGGGGCACACACCCTAACACCTCACACACACACACACACTCAGGCACACACAACTGTTTGGTGGTCGTCTCGATTTCACCCCTGAGACCTGTAAAGTTTCGGGCATTGCCTCGTAATCGAGGGTTAAACTAGCGTGTGCAACATCAACAGGTAATTGCCGCTCAAATTGCGATTTTTATGACAACTTGCGGCTTGTTAGCGCCGCATAATTCATGAGCAACAAACTCACATAAAGTCTTTGGTTTTTTTTTTTTACCTTTTCACATTTATATATTGTCACAAAGTTAGCTTGTCGAAAGATAAATCTGAAATTCTTTAGAGAAAAAAGATTTTTAAATCAGAACTAAACACAAATATCCACTCATAATCCACTCAGACACTTTTGAGTATGTATATAAGAAAATATTACCCAATAAATTTATCTGGTTTTCATCGAATTTCAAAGTTGTGCGACACATTAAAAGGATTTTCGTGGCACGTGACCGCACATTCAAAGGATATACTTTGAAGAGAAAGAAACTTGGCATTATTTGGACATTTTTTTTGTTGAAGTGCGAATTGAAACAAGAGAGAAAAAAAATTAGCACTTATTTTGAAAAGTTCGTGTTTATTTAGCTATTTATTCAATTTTAATATTTATTCCTTTTCGTTTCCGCTTCTTCCAATCAGTCATGCCTAAATAGCAAATAGATGCGATTACATTTAATTGAATTTTTTTGGCTGCCTCAAAAATTGTATTAAATTACAAAAAAAAAAATAAAAGAAAAAATAATCAAAAATGCGCAACGCAAACGAAAAACGTGACACTAAAAAATGTTGTTGTATTCAAATTTTGTGAAAGTTAAGCCGCCAAAATTGGCAAGACAATTGAGGGAGGATTGTCTTTTTCTTCAATTTTTTTCTTCTTTTTTTCTAGAGTTTTTAGTAGCTGTAATTTATATGCATAATAATGCCTTTGATGGAAATACGAATTGACAATTTCGAACAGTTTATTAAAAAGAATTTTTTTCTTGATTTTAAAAAAACTGTGAATCAGCTGAGTTGCAGTTGTTGCATTAGCGGTTAATGTTTGATTTTAAGATTAGTTTTTCCTAAAATATTAAGTATGTATTTCACACGTTTATATCTACGACTTCCCATAGAAATATTCCTCTATATGAAACCCCCCAAAACTTTAGCTTTCAGCTTTTTGCCTGCAAACAATTAAATTACTTATGCGGAAAACATTTCAATTAAAGTCAGATTCAATTAATTATGCGATTAATGATGACTGCTGCATTTATGCCTATGCTTAACCAGTTTAAAGACGGGAAAAATTAACAACAAAAAAAACGTTTTCAATTTAGTGGCAGGACAATAACAGCGAGTAGAACTAGGAGGGAAACAGCAAACGGCAGCCAAGGACGCCAAAGAAATTCAATTAACCTCGAGTGGTGTCTGCTGCATTGTGTGTGTCTATGTGTGTGTGTGTGTGTGTGTGGCATAAAACAAAATGTGGCTGTGGCTTCATTGTGGTGGCATTTTCACATTCACACCTCATCAACATCAACATCATAGAATGGGGGGTGGGGAGGGTTTTGTGACTTGTATATACCATACCATAAAGCTGCTCTCTAAATTCTTAATAAAGACCACGTTTTGTTTGCCTTAACGCCGCCGTTTAACCCCCTTCACGCTGCTCGAAGCCCCTGGCTATCAGATCCTCTACGGGTTCGTTCGATAAAAAGCTGGTCTGATTAAGAGAGCTGGGCAAACAAATCAGTTTCGCTGTGTGCCTTGGCTTGGCTTGTTTGCTTAGCCAATGTCTAAACATCTCTCGACTCGACTGTATTTTAAACTGTTTGCAATATGTATACAGGGAATATATATATGCGGCATGTAATTAACATTTCAATTTTGTTGGCATCGCAAAAACTCATTGCGACTTCATCAGACAAATGTATCTCTCTTCTGACCTCTGCTTCGCCCCGCCCCGCCCCACCCCGCCCATTGCTCGCTGTGGCAATAAATAAATTGTTTTCCACAACGATTTCTGTTTTTTCTGTTGACATATGCAAATTTTTGTTGCCTGCACGCGTACATTGAAAGTTTTTTGATTGCTTTTAAGCGCTCCACTCTATGTATCTAGCTGCTTAGGGGTGCTGCATTTAGTGGTGAGGGGGGTGGGATTCAGAACAGGCTATTTGCCAACTTGTAGGTAGTTCAATAAGCTTTGATTGTTTACTCTTTGCTGGTTTTATTACTTGTTAAGGAGGAAAAGTAGCTCTCAGAAAAGAAGGTAGATTTTATCGCTCTAAGTATTTAGGGAAGAAAAAAATTAAAAAAGAAATATAGCAGGGATAAAGTTTAACTCATATTTTAGAAATTAATATCAAGCCAGTAAAAACATAAAAGTCAAACAAATCACATTTAAAATATTTTTTCAATCACCTTTCCTAATAGTTATACCAAATAATTTTATATTCTATTGAATAACACAAGCTTAAAATTTTAAAATTTTACTTATATTTCATTTTTATTTTTCGTATATTAATAAGTTTAATAATTAGACATTTATTGTTAATAAAATCACATTAGTTAATAAATTGCATATATGTATTTGTGAATATGTATCATCAGCTTTTCTTGGTTAAGTAAATCGATATGAATTGATATGATGTTGCTATGATATTCTTTAGGTTCATTTTTTTTTTTTTTTTTGTTTATAAAGAATTAGCATGCACAACAGAAGAAATACATATATATTCTCTTCTTGATATATATAGTTGCTGATTCCGTTCCAAATCCAGGCTTAGAGGATTCTATCATATTTGCGATAGCAAGCAAACTCAACGCTCCAAGCGAGCGGGAAAAGTTGCCTGCTTCCGACTTTTTTACGCCTGGAGTTCCGTCGGCAAAGCAGCTGCCAGAACGTTAGGCCGTTCAAACGTGCCATCATCTCTCTCTCTCTCTCTCTGTCTCTCTCTCTCGATTTATCTGGATATTATTTTGTAGTCTTCAACTCCCCTCGTTGGTGTTTGTGGTTTGTGTGTGGCGCCAGTCGCAAAGTTTGCGCTTTTATAGCTGCCGCCAAATGGCTGAGCTTTATAACTTCACCACCTCACCTCCCACACACACACACACACAGAGAGCAGAACTTTCGTGTTGAGTTTCTTTGCAGCGGCAGCGTGTTGAGTTTCATAAAGGCAACAATTGTAGCTGCCTAATTGGGTGTACGACTAGTACATAACTGTATATTTGTTTGTATATGTGCCGTTAGGTAAACAGCTGTCTATACATAAATGCGACCTGTTTTATCTGTGTGTGTGACCTTACAAACATACTTCATAGGAGGAGCTTCGTATTTAACTTTTGCAATGGCTGCCAAAAACATTTCTGCTGTGCTCAGCATTAAATACCAAAAACACCGAATTTTAAATACTAAGCTGAGCTATTTCTTCAAATTTCTAATCCTTTACTTTACTGAGGCGGCCTGTCTGTGAGTAAGTGATTAAAGCCATTAACGAAATTATCAAGGATTATAAAGATTTGTACACAATTTGATGCGCTGCCACGTCAGCTTCCGACCCAACACCCCTTTCTCTCTCTCTCTCTCTCTCGCTATTCTACACCTCGCACCACCCGCAGCGCCTTGCTCAAATGGAGAGACAATGCAATTTACCGTAATCCAGGGGCTTCAATTAATGGAGTGTCGACGTCGTCGTCGTCATTGTCATTACAGCCTCGAAAGGGGTTGCTTGGGCAACCTGCCCGCAACCCGCCGCAATGTGGCTGTGCACAATGAAACACTGAAACACCCCCAACCCCACTTTTTTTAACCATACCCCTTACGCACTGCCTGCCTTTAAAAAAATATATTATAGTTGAAGCAGTGTTTCCTTATAGGCAAGGAAAACTTGTTTCAAATTTTAAATCAACTATGTCAGTTTACATTTAAGAGCGATTATTGTACTACAATGAGGTGCATTAGGCTCAATTTACCGAAACGGGAGAGGAGAACTAGAATTCAAAAAAGCTAACACGTCTCTACCCTAAGGGTTATTCCCGCTCGTTATGAGCTCTAAGGCAGTGCAATTTTTGCAAGTTAGTTGACAGCAGTTCTTTTTATTTGACAGCTACGACAAAAAATGTTATAGCATAGTTTTGTTTGGCGTGTGGCACGTTCAAGGACGAAAATTGACCCAAGACCATGTTTGACTATCAACTTTTATTGTAAGAAGAAATGAGAGAATTTTGTTTGGAAAACTGCCCATAAGCTAAAGGTCAAAGGCTACGGCTAAAATACGAAAAACAGAATGACGTCGAGTTAATAAAAAATTTTATCAGCGAATATAACAAACCCAACGAACGATTATCAATTAAAAATTTCAAAAAAAATATTTAAAAAAACTTCTACTTACAAAAACAGATGTGGTATTTCAAAAGTATTTTTCAAAACAAAGCTACTTTTTTTTAACTAAGCATAGAAATATTATACAACTATTCATAAAGTAAGCCTCCGAACCGCTCACGATTGTTTTATAGAATCTCAAAATTTAATACATTTATACAACAAAATATTACAATACTAAAACGTGCAGTTCTTATAACAAGTTACAGATTAATAAACTTTACAAACCAAAGGAAAATATTAAAGACCGAAAATGGAGGATACCGTTAAGGAAAGAGATCCGGATACCGCTACTATAAAGTTTCAAGAGAACACAACTGAAGCCGAAAATATCGATACTAATAATGAACCAGATCTGGGCCACGAATTAAACGTGGAACATAGTCAGCCATCTGTAATGATACATGAAGCCGAAGGCACCGAAGTACTTGAAGCAACCGAAGCAAATGGTCAAGAAGCTATGGAAGATGACTTGGAAGAACTCAACTTGTCTGAAGAGACAATGCAACGGTTGGAGCTGGAGAAAAATAAAAAAAAGAAGCGTGAAGAAAAGCGTCGAAAGGATGAGGCAATGAGAAAGAATTTTGAGGACCCGGAACCGGAACCGCAACAAAAGGACCAAATAGAACGTAAGTCCGCTACTAGTTTGCTACATGAACCAGATATAGGTTCGGAGACGGACAGTGACAAGGCATCAAAGCGTAGAAGTACTGATGACAGTAAGAAATCTGACCAAATAGAGGAGTTACTCGATCAAAACAATTCTGTGATACTAACCAGCACAAACGACATTGATGAGATCGGAGGAGAGCTATCGAGTTCCTCAGATGAAGAGCTACACATCCAACGAACTATGGGGTCCTTTAAGGATAACTTTTTCAATAATATGTACTTTCCCAGCATGTCGGACATCTCATCCGAATCGAGCAAAGAAGTGGAAGATCTTCCATCCCTACATTCAGAGTTGGTGCCACAGCGCGAAAGTTCAACTGTTGGGGGTACATTTGTGGATCCCGTGGCTGGTGAGGAATGGCACGATGAGCTTGAGCAGCCGTCTCAAGTTCCAACACCAGAGGAAAAAAAATTGTCCGGTGAAGAGGAAAAATCGAGCGACTCTGAAATATCATTTGATTGGCCCTTCGATCTAGAAGACATAGAGGAGCCTTTAGTGCAGAAAAAAATAGATTTCGCCGAAGTACCCATGAGCTTTGAACTTGCAACGCGTTCATTCCATCGCATGTCAAGCCTTGAAGCCACAGCACAATTGGAATCAAAACGATTATCAATAGAGGCTCGTAATGTTGTTATTGATTTCGTTTTCAAACTGATCGATGATGTTGTGGCAACAGCCGAATATGTGGATCCTCTTGTCACGATGTCTTTAAAAATGGATAAGCATAAGTTAATGCAAGACTTGCAACGCTTAACGAACGATTATAACTTCGTCCGGCAATATAGCAAAGAGCTTACGAATAAAATGTTCGAATACTATCGCCGTCTCGGACAGTTGCGTGTCTTTGAACAGTTGTCGCCAGAATTGGCACAACAGGAGAATAGGCGATACCGTGAGGCACTGCAGAAACTGGATCATCTAAAGAAGAAAGTCGTCGAGACAAAGAGACTCAATAATTTGGTTATGGCCAGCGTTTCAATGGATCTGGCCTATGCACGCAATATAACCATATACACGGTGGATTCGCTTGAAAATTGCGTTCGTAATACGCTCATACGCAAGGAAATGACGTTCCTGCCACGCTTTATCGAAAATGAATTGCGACGCATGCAAAATTTACGCAACGAAATTAGCGATAGTCGTCTGTGGTTAATAACGAGACAACATACTTTGGGCAGCCTGATCGAGGTGAGTAAGACAGTAACAGTGTGGTGGATTCGAATTCCCATATCGACCGGCCATCTGCTGTGCAACTATGCTAATAATTTTTTTATATTAATATTATTTATTGTCTCAGCGCAAACGGAAATTTGATCAAATAACTGATGAATTGACGATGGATCAGTTTTTGAATGCGCAACGTGAAGTTGCAGCGCTGGACACAAAGGTCGAAGGTTATTATAAGAAATCCAATTCACATTTATGCACTTTAACTGATTTTTTTTTTTTGTAATATAGAGCGTCAACATGATTTAAAACTTATGCATTATCGTTGTACCAAGCATGTGCATCAGTTGGCCTTTATTAGGGAAAAGACCAACATGCTAACGGATAATCTAAAACAACGCAAGCAGGAGTTGGCCAAAAAAATGAGAACACAAGTACAATTGCGCGATAAGGTCGTCAAGCTAAAGATGCAACGATCTCGCCTCAAGGAAAAGAAAAATGAATTGCGAAGGCAGAGCGGTTTGCTCTATATGCCTGCGCTATTAATTGATTTTGATGAAACGGTGGAAATTATTGCCACCAAAAGTCAGAGTGTCAAGAAACTAAAAAAAACCGTACGCGATCTAGAGGCACGCATTGCCAGGTATGAGCATATGTGTGCTAACTCTGTCACATCAATACCAGCACCTAATGAGAGCCTTCGGAGAAGCACAGAAATATAATAAACATATTACTTTTATACTTTTATACGGATCAATTTATAAACTTTTCAATATTTGTAACTCTTAATAAAACTGAACTTTTTACGAAATAGTATCGATTTAACTACGATTTGTTCTCGCAACATAATAATCTGACTTTTATAAAACTAATTAAATAGTACAATCGTCCCTTATATCTAATGAAACCTCTCGAACTGTCAACCATCAACTTCAAAGTTACAGTTCCACGGCAACCAATTTCTAACTTATTTATTTATTATACGTTTTTTTTTTCCTCCATTGTTTCGCTGTTTTGGGCAATTTCATGATGCTAAATTAACTGCCAGACATTTCTATTAGCTCGGCAATGAATGCCAAGCCAATCCACGCCTAATATATGCATGATGTTGTCCGCCCGATAACACTTGAAGTATGCCAAGGGCGGGGATTCGGTCCGGACGGAAAGGGAAGTTTTGCTCATGTTGCTGGGACAACGTTTCTTTCCCATTCTTATCGGAGGCACGTGAAGAACTTGTCTAAATGAATTTAATGAAATGGAAATGTGCAGTCATGAGCTCAAAGATGACTTTAGTTACACAGCATCGGTTGAGGTCTTCTCACTTATTTATGTTTGTATATGTATTGGTTTTATTTTGCATTTAGCTGGTGAAACTTTCTTTTCAGAACTTGAATAAATCGGATTTTAATTAAAATAATTAATATTGTTTATAAGTTTTTCTTCCATTCAATAAGACATTACATTTTTGCAGGGAAACTGGTTAGTAGGTAGGTAAGACGGTTAGTAAGTACTTTAATAGAACCGCTGAGAATAATTTTCTTTTTTTATATCTTTTAGCTTTTTTGAGTATTTGCCAACCTTTCCAATCAAAGTTTTAACTACAATTTCTAAAACAGGTTTTAAAATTGCATCCTTGATAGCATAAGTTACTAGGACATTTTGGAGTTTTTATCTCAGTCTAATCAACTCTCTGTTGCATTCACCAAGACACAACATCAAATGCAACATCAGGCAGACAGAATGCGTTGTGGGAAACGAGATAGACGTTAAGGCGTCGGCATTGTCCCAAAGTACCTTTTCACACATGAACGCACAGGATGCCCAGTTTCTCTCAGCAGCTCCCTTTAGACAGCCGACATAAAGGGCGGTGTTACGCCCATTTGTTGTTGTTGTTGTTTTTTTTTTGTTATTGTAAATCACAGAGTGAAACCGAAACCGTTAACGTGTTGCGGTTACGCTGCTGACTTTGCTGTGGCAAAAAAAAAACACAGAAAGGACAGAAAAAAAACGAAGCGAGTCATTCCATTTGGGCTTTATTAAATGCGCCAGCGGGTGGGGAGGAACAGGCTCAAAGGGAGGGTTAGCTGACAGGCTGTGTGTGTGTTTGTGTGTGGAAGGGCAACGTCCTGTCTCACAACTTTTTATTGCGAAATTCGTGATGTTTTTTCCAGTTTTGGTTTTGATGCTCTGTTTTTGTAAATTGAATGAACTGAATATTCAAAATATTTCACAATACAGTTTTTAAAAAAAAATATTAATTAATAAATCAGAAAAATCTAAAATTGGCACTTTTAAAATTAATATTTTTTTAATGCCACATTTAAATCTTAATACTTTGTTCCACACCAATTAAAGAGTATGGCGCAGTCTATAATATCTGACTGATAAAAATTTAACTTTGTTTTTTTTTTAGAGTTTATCAAACTTCTTACATTTGTTCTGTTGTAAAATGGGAGCAGGAAACACGCACACACACACACATATACAAACACACAATTACTTACACATATGCACACGAATGTATAAGCAAACTTTGTGATTTAATGATTGCTTTTGAGTGCTGTGAGTTTACCAAATCGATAGAGCTGAGGGAACGGGGAAGCTGCTCCGGTTTCACATTTCAACTCCAAGACATATGAAATTGTTACGATTTTTTTAACATGTTTTCTTTCTTTGCTTTGCCGCAGCCTTGGCAAAGATTTGTCAATTCCTTGACACAATGATGCATAACGTTATCTGAGATTTTGGAAAGAGTAAAAAAAAAACACAACAACAGCTTTTGCAAATTAATCTTCTTAATGTTCGTGCCTTTGGGTTAAGAGTTCCCAAACTCCCAAGTACTAAGTAGAGCGCTTAGGTTTTCCAAATCACATAATGCGATTGTTGATTGTTGCATGGCTTTAAATTGGAGTAAGAACATAATACTTTAACAGTGGTCTACGGGGTGAAGGAAGTTAGAGAAATAATGATTTTCTTAAACAAGTTAAGAGAAGGATTCTTAAAAAGTTAAGGAAATAGTTGATGTAAGATTCAAGATATTCAAAACAATCTAATCTTAAAGCTATATTTTTTTAATTTTTATTATTTTTTGAGCGTAAATTTGTTTGAAACCACTGCATAAAAGTACTTGGCGCCCTTGCAGTATTTTTAATGGCCAGCGCTAATTGCAGCACTTTGCCGCATGTTGCAGGACCATTCGAAAGCAGATGAATCCTTGAATGGGTCTAGTCACTATGGGTAACGCATAATCATATCAGCTTCCACACGATTTAACAGCGACGCAATTGAGTTGCGTTAACATGGCAACTGGAGCAATGTTTTTCGACTCATCCTTGAATCCAATAAATGCACTTGGTCTATCGACTTTTATACGTAAACAGCAAACACTCTTCTCTCGCTTTCTTTGATATTTGCTCAACACTTTTTTGGTTTCGCATTGATTGCATGACAAATTGCGCAATTGCTTTGCTAAAAGCATTGAGAAATCATTCTCGAAATATGCTTCTTATTTATTTTTTTTTTTTTTTGTGTTCATTGGTATTGATTGTATTGTACCTATTACAAATTGCAGACGCTTTCAATTCAGTTTGATTCTTGTGTCCTGCGGTGCTTCCTGCTGCCATGGCATTTAAGCTGCGATAAAAATTCCTTTCGATAAGCATTTTGTTTATACGTAGTACTGTTGGATGGGTTTTGCTTATGTATGTCATAAGCTGTTTGTTGCCAGCAAACAAGCTGAAATGTTATAATCGATGTGGGAGGTGGAAATGGAGATGTAGTTAAGTGAATCCAAGGATGTAATTAACTTTAGCATAGTTCTTGGAAAAATCCTGTCTAACCTTAAGAGCATTAAAGTAGGATTAAATGAATCATAACTAGAATAACTTTATTTTTTTCATGTAGAATTTAATTCTTTTTTTCTAAGAATTACATTTATCCCTCTTCTCTTCAACCCACTCATTAAAAAACTTTAAAAAGCGCAATACACAACAGCTATCTATATATATACATATATATATGTTTATTTGTATTTACAATCCGCTTGCAAATTCTGAACCTATTTTTGCTTTTTTGCCAGGCTTTGATTGTTGTTTTGCACATTTGGTTTGCTGGCCCACAAAACCGAAAAGGATATGCACAAAGGACAACGAGACATTCAGACAGGCAGTCATAATACTCATTATGAACGGCTTAAGCGATTTCCCCTGGGTACTACCGTACCACACACACAGTAAGCCTCTTCAACAGTGATTGAGACTTTCACATATGCATAGTACAATATACAAAAATACTTTTCTCCTTTTCGTTTATTATTTTCTTTATTTTTTTTTTTTTTTTTTTTTTTGCAAAAGCAATCTGAATGAAATCCGATTTGTAGTCAGTCAAATTGGCAAAAGTAAAATGAATTCTCCGCCTGTTGGTCACATCAATCAGTTTTTTTCTGGTATTTTTCTTGTCATGTTTAGCAAACATGAAAATATGTTATAATTAATGTTGATAATTTTTACCTAAATTTGGTTTTTTACTTTTTGGTCGGCACGTGATGGCCAAATGGACAACGACGTCGTTTTGCTAATGAAAATAATCTGTCATCAAAGCCAAGAACAAAAAGCCAACCCCTAAAAGCTCGTGCGAACAGGTGGGAACCAAATGCCAACCACTCCCTTCTTGTCCACCAAAAAGTGTGCCGCCCCCTTTTCGGTAAGGATATATGATTACGTTGACTTCCAACTATTAACTCAATATTGGAGTAAATTGTCACTGGCTGAAAGGGTTGTGATTGCAGGAAATTGCATTTGTGTGGCCAAATCAGATAAGATTCAGGCTATACAAAAAAAGCGGTAAAAACGTCCTGTGCGTTAGTATTCAGGATTCAAAGGATATCACATTAAAAGCGCATCAGATCGTCTCTAACAGAGGAAACTGTTGCTGTAATTAAATTCCACGAACAATCAGAAAAAGTAAGGAAAAAGAAATCAAGGAAAATTGCATAGATAAACGACTGGAAACGACCTTTGAATACTCTTGCAGTAAAAGTCATAGAAAAAGTATAAAAGATTTAACAGAAGAACTTATTTTCGTACAACAATCTTTTGTATTTTAGCTGTTACTTAGTTTTCAAGTTAGCTAATAGACCACAACTTCACGACCTAATCCTACCTTATCGCTTAGCCGTTCTACCCTCTTTAATACCCTTTTGACGCACAACTTTCTTGCTGGTCATTTGCGCCACATTCACTCGTCCATCTTCTTAGGCATTACGCATTGCGTATCCTTGACGGTTGCTTTGTTTGTGCCATTAAATTAAATATCCCGCCTCGAAGGACCTTTGACTGTGTGCTCTTCTATTCTGTGCTCTGGACACACAATGCGCGCAATTTCTGTCATTTCCTTAATAGAAATCTTATCTTTTGTGACGCCTTCGCGGAGTTCGAAGGAGTCGAAACAGCTTCAAGGCTCTGCAGCGACTTAAGCCGGATATCGCACCTTTGACATCTGATTGCCGCAAGGGGGGCAAAGTCACTGTTGGTGTGCTTAAGTGGACATTATTGCTGGCCGATTTGTGTATGTGTGTTTGTGTGTGAAGGTTTATCGAGCACAAAAAGGAAATGCTTTACTTTGAATAGAATAGTTATTAAAGTCAAAATATTTTGAACAGTTTAAAAAAAATAAATCAAATTTAAGTTTTATTTATTTAGTAGGCATCGAGTTGGCTACAAACTTTTGTTATAGTTTCAAAATAAATCCTTTTTCGGCAAATACCGAACTGATTTTAATTAATATTTATTCTTCAGTAGGTTACAAAAACACCCAAAATGAGCTGCTGTCCCAAGCCATGCAGCCCGAAGCCATGCTGCCCGCCTGTCAAGCCATGCTGCCCGCCCGTCAAGCCATGCTGCCCGCCTGTCAAGCCATGCTGCCCGCCTGTCAAGCCATGCTGCCCGCCGGTCGAGCCATGCTGCCCGCCTGTGAAGGCCTGCTTTAACAATACAGGAAGAAATTCGCTGCTGAACGATGTCCTGGGACCCTTTTCGGATGAGGTCATAATGACAGCTTTAGATCGCATACTTTACTGTTTGGGCGCAACCAAAATATTCCGCCAATTCAAGTGTGATGATCAGCCAGCAATCAAATGTGGACCTCCAGTGTCTTGTTCAGCTCCTTGTACGCCACGTGGCAGGCCGAGCTGCAGCTCCTTGAACAGCAGAATGAGCAATACCAGTTTTAGCAAATATTGCAGTGCCAGCTCAAGAAATACTTGCCGACCCGCCAATGTCTGTTGGCCAACGGCAAGTCCAACGCCACCAAAAGCATCCAGTCTCAAGTCCAAGTGTAGTACAATTAGAGCAACGCGTCCACGCACACCACACGTCGACTTTGCCAATCCGGTGATCGATGATCGTAAAAAGAATAATGGACTTTCGCTTGCGGATCGCATTAAGTTTTCTCTATCTTCGGCTTCAGCGGCTTATAATCGCTTGAAGAACAAGGTAGCAACTAATCTTAAAGGCTGTGATCAGAAATGGCTATGGACGCGTTTGGTGCGCACCGAAGATGGTTGCCATGTCTATGAGGTGTACAAGAATTCGAATGTCGCGTGTGCACCACAAACTATGAAGGGTGCCAAGGAAGCTGTTATATTGTTTGTGGTCACGCCAAAGGGCCATGTGATGCCATTTGAAACTGTGTCGTCGTATTAGTTTGGTTTTTTTCTTTTCGAAATTTGTTGTTTGTCAAACTGTGAACATTTAATCAATAAACAAGTAGTCAATTATAAAAATACCCATTAATATATATATTACATTGAAACAGTTCTAAAAATAGGACGTACAATTTTCTTTTTCTTGGAATTTACAATTATCACAGCTTTTTAGTTAAGTTAAGCAACGCGTTTACCCTTTTGAAAAAGTATATAGACTATACCGGTGCAGGTCAGCAAGTAGAGCATTAAAATAGTTAAGGATTCTGTAGTGTTGCGATCCCTCGTATTCATTGTCATATTAACCAAGCCTGTAAACAAATTGCACAGCATAAAATATGTCAAACCATTCGAATTGATAGCCTCAACAATTATTGGCAAAGGCGTCAATTTCATATTGCTTTGAAGAACAAATTCGAAGAGAAATGCACAGAGCAGCGTCAAAGTTGTTGTTAAGCTATACAGCCAGAACACATAGCCAGCATTGCAGGTGACACGTGCAATGCCAAAGAAAACGGTGCAATTAACCACAAGCATCCAGCCAAACATGACATTGAGCAGCATGATGCACATCTTTTCCCAGAACTGAGCATAGTTTACTTTACTCAAAGACGTATACCACTTGGCACAGTAAATACTTAGCAAATAAAGCGCAACGCAGCCTGGCAGTGAGCTAAAACCTTCACGATTAGCACTCCAGAATCCCAAGCGCATCCGGTTTGAAATGACAAAACGCGCGAGACCCATTTGCAAGATAAGTTCGTGCAACCCCAAAATACCTGTAGACAAAAGCATTAACACAACTTTAACTTCATAAGTTCAAACTCCAAACTTACCCAAAGACAATGGCAAAAGATGTGAATCCTTACGTGCCAGCAGACTGCAAAGGCTGCCGAAAAGCTTTGTAAAACCCAGAGTGAAAAAGGCATTCAAATGAACACCATATTCGGATTCATCCTGATGATAGTCGATCAATGTGATTATAATTGTGCGTATTAATCCAAGCAATAGCAGCGGTGCTACAACTTTGCCCATCTTTTTGAGATCTTTGAAATGTTGGGCACGATTTGAGACAATGCCCATGGTGATCACAAACATACCAATGCCCACATCCATAAGGGAAGCACCATATCGCTGACTTTTAAAATAGTCCGATGGAAATGCATTAAAGTCGACAGCCAAAATGGCACAACCAGTGCAAATATAGGATGAGGCACGCATAAGCGTAAACACCAGCGGTCTCCTTCCAATCTCAATGCAAAAATCTTCTTTATTGGCAGCAGCGAAAGCTCTTGCCCAAATGCCCGTGCGCCAAAGCTGTATGCCAATCAAGGCGCAAAGTAAAATACAGCATAATTCATTATAATCACTGATCACTGTATTGCTCAAAACAGTGGGAGTGAAAATAAGCAGGAACTCCAGAAGAAATCGTCGCGTCGAGTTGGGCGGTAAATGGTCGCAAAACAGCTGTGATACTATGATGCCCAGTAATGTAAGCGCAACTGTGGGTAGCACACGTATAGAACATAGTAGAGTATATTTTGTATATGCTTGTTCAAACAAATTAATGTCATCCATTGCGCTACAAACGTCATGTTCCAAGTATGTTTGAAATATGTAGAGCGGCGCTGGCATATAGCACATATCACTTGACATGTAGACATCGTAGTAGCCAGTGACTCGTATTGCTTTTCGCCCCTCCATAAGTAAATCTTATAATACTTTAGTCTTGTAATAAAATGCATTCGCCGAGCGAACATAAACAAAAAACACATGCTAAAAAGAGCTGCTGGTCTTTTATGAATTGCAAGCGTTGCCACTATTCACTGCTATCGAATCGAACTTTCGATAGCGCCATTTAGCAGGCGTTGTCACAGTAAGCATAATTATCGATTTCGATAGCCTTATTTCGTTGCTGTCAGTTTATTTTTAAACAAAATAAATGCATTGGGTACACGGTAAATGCATTGGTTAAACAAATCACAAAGCGCTAAACAATAAATTACAGCTCATCATGCTCAGACGTCGTCGTGGGCTTTGGGAATTGATCATGCGCACGCACTTTTGCTGCCGCCTGAGCCACCAAACTTTCAAACTCCAGCACATCAAAACGATAATTTGTGAATTTGGCATGTGCTCCACCCTCTGGATGATGTCCCTCATCTTGGGCATGGACTAGATCCCGCTGTTCCCAGGTGGCATAGTGTACGCCACGCAAGCGGGCCAAATCCTTATAACAATTGGGATCCTCGCAGTTGTACAGTTCAAAAATGCACGCCCAATTGGGCAAAAAAAGCAAGTGCGTCAATCCAGCGCCATGCATACCAATCAACATATCACTATTCCTTGTGATGGCCAGTTGATCGGTAAAGGTGAGACTGTGTGGGGTAATCAAAATAAATTAGATCTTAATAAAGAATTGCTTGCATTTACTTACCGTTCGTAAGAGACACGCTGCACTACATAATCCTCGTTGGCTTCCAGTTGAGCTAGTAGCTCATTTTCATTCAACACCTGCCTGTATTTTGTGCGTCGTGACAAATATGTAATGCGCAGCTTACGCTTTGGTAGAGGTGGCTCAAAGGGTATCTGTAGTCGATGCAAAATGAACTCGGAGAAGGCGCGAAACAAACCGCTATTGGAGCAGCCTTGAATCTGTTGGGATTGAATACAGTTTTAGTTATTCACAAATTTATTATATTGTTATACCTACAATGGGCGTATTGTAGAACAATCCAAAAATCATGCGCGGCAGCAGGGGAAGGACAACATTTCGAAAGCATATCCGCTTGCCCTGGACATCGCTCAGTGTCCAAACGGGTCGCTGAGTAAAGGCCTTAAAAGTATCCCGAAATGGTGAGTCATAGGGATATGTTTCCCAAATAATTATCTGCACATCCGTATTGAAAGCAGCCGGATGAGATTGATTGACAAAGAGTGAGGCGTACAGATTGAAAAAGTCACAGAAATGATGATACATATTGTACGTAGCATCGATCTTCATGATGAATGTGGGCACATTGACAACCAGATCACAGGCCCCGCTCTCCAGTATTGGTTGCGGCAGGACATCAAAATTACGTAGCTCCGGTCCCCAGGATTGCAGCGCCGAACCAATGTGATCCATTTCAGCATTTAATCGCGTGCGATTTAATTTGCAATGGCCCAAAATCTGGCCTGGACGCAGGACATCCATGTGATAGCGTATGCGCTCTTTGCGCTGAGGCAAATCTCTGAAATCCAGCAGTAAATTGCGTCCACGACAGAAGCGCAAATAACGTGTGCATTCCAACGAGGAGTCTGTTAAGTACTTGGGCAAGCATTGTGGCGTCAATTCCGAGAGCTGCTGCTGAATGTAACCAAAGTCTGCTTGGTAGTAGAAGGTCTGCATTTGTGCCTCCTTGCTCTGCACCCAGCCAGTGTGATCTCCAGGGCAGTGAGGCGTTTGAAAGCGTGCTTCCACACTACAATTGCGTTCATGTCCCCAGCAGGCTCGAGATTCTGTTCGTATTGCATTTGTCGCATTTGCAGGCAGCTGTCTTTTGAGTTTGGGAAAGGTGTTCAGGTAGCGTATGAGATGACTGGACGGCAAATTGGGCAAGGTTAGTGTATGCTTTGTTTCGGCAAGACTCTGCGCTATGAGTATTATTAACAGTAGTTGCAGCTGCATCTTGCTTAAGACTATATTTAAGTACACTTTCTAAACGCGTCTCGCTTCACACTCTTTTTTTCAGCTCACATCTTCAACAACACCAGCAACTGCATTTCACGGCCAACAATGGCATCAGTGCGGCGGTTGATGATCTCACTGGTGTCGGCTGATAGATGATTATGATTTAGTTTATTCAGCGACAGCTACAACAACCACAACAATAGGTGCCTGCCTGGCTGTCTGTCTGCCGTCCATCATAGCTAAGACATGGTAAGAAAAACGAAAACCTGCTTAGATCCAGCAGCTGTGAAGTCAGCTGTTTTTGAGCGCAGGGTGACCATGCCAAGCATAAGGTAGCGTAAATACGAGAGAGTGAACAAAATGAACAACTAGTACCGGAACATTGCTCACTTGTTCTTGAACATCATTACATTTCGCATTTGACTCTTGAAGGGTATTATTCTTTTGCGTATATATTTTTCAATGATTGCTAATCAATCAAAGCCACAAAACGGGATCAATTGAAGCCAAATACGATGCGTAATGTGCCGAAATCGTGCGTAAATTATTTTAATAGAATAATTGTTAGCTAAGTGCATAGATTTTAATCAAAACAATTTACAGACTCGGCCTTTCAGTCACAACACCAGGCGGCAGCGCTGCCGGAGGAGCCACAGATAGTGGCATATCGACAAGTGGACGACACAACAGTCTCGAGGACATCAATCTGGATCAGTTTCTAAAGACAATCAACTATGAGGACACAGTCAAACAGTTGGATATTTATTATGGCATCGGTAAGTGTTCGACAAAGCGAGGAATTCAAGTGCAAATTGCACTTGTTTTGAATAACCTTGAGATGCGTCTGTGTAGGGCAGCTGATTGAGCAACCAATTGTTGCCACGAAGCTGCGGCACGACGAGGCGCGTCTCGTCGCTTCTTTCTTTTTCTATTTTTATAAACAATTTTCGCTGTGTGTTGCAAAACTATCATAACGGCAGACTAAAGTGCTAACGTCTTCGATTTGTTTTTCTCGTTCCCTCTCACTCCCTCTTTCTCACTTTTGATCCCCATGACAAAACATGTTTACGCTTGCTTATTTGCATTTGTCAACAAGCTTTAAAAACATGTGCGTGTTAAAGTCAAAACCAGAATTGACACCTCGCTAATCCCGACTTAAAGAATACCCTATCTGTGGATATCGAAACTTTAACATTGCAAATTAATCTTGAAAATGATTTCTCCTTCCTTGTTTAGTTAAACGCCAACTGTTGCGCTATCAGAGCCCCATCACTGGCCTGTTCCCGGTGATGAGCACCGATCAGGTGGTGGGTTCGGTGCGTGATAGTGTTTATTGTGCTGCTGCCGTATGGAGTTTGTATCAGGCATACAGACGAATTGACGATGATCGCGGCAAATCCTATGAGCTCGGCCAGAGCACTGTCAAATGCATGCGAGGCATTCTGGAGTGTTGGGTTAAGCAGGCGCATCGCGTTGAGCTATTCAAGAAACGTCAGTCGAATCAGCATGCTTTACACAGCAAATTTCAATTGCATACAGGCGAAAAGATATATCCAGATGAGTTTTACAATCATTTGCAAATTGACTGCGTGAGTAAAAATTGGATACCCAAATGGCATAATTATTTACACATCGAATTTCTTTATCTACAGGTCTCGTTGTATCTGCTGTTTCTGGTACAGATGATAACCTCGGGCTTGCAAATCATTTACACACACGATGAAGTCGCCTTTGTCCAGAATCTGGTTTATTATGTGGAACGTGCCTACCGCACACCAGACTTTGGCATGTGGGAGCGTGGCTCCAAATACAACAATGGCACACCAGAAATACACGCCTCCTCCATAGGTAAGCAAACATTTCTTTGCGTTATAAACTTTTATTGTAAGTCATGTGTTTTGTTTTAGGCATGGCCAAGTCAGCGCTGGAGGCCATTAATGGCTGCAATTTGTTTGGCGAGAAAGGCGCCTCCTGGAGCGTTGTTTATGTAGACATTGATGCGCACAATCGCAATCGCAGCATCTTTGAAACAATGCTGCCGCGTGAGTCTAGCTCCAAGGTGAAATAATCAGTTCAAAACAAGCAAATTCGTAAGTAATTCTTCCATTGCTTGCAGGGCGTAGATGCTTCTTTACTACTGACGCTCTCATTCCCAGCGTTTGCCTCGCACGAAGATCGCCTTGTGGAGCAAACCAAACAGAATGTTGTTAATCGGTTGCGTAGCAAAATGGGCTTTAAGCGTTTTACACGTGATGGTTTCCTGAGCAAAGCTGAGGATAAGACACGACGCTATTATCAAGCCGGTGAGCTGAAAGAGTTTGAGGGTCTGGAATGCGAATGGCCATTGTTCTTCATATCGATGATCATTGATGGCGTTTTTAAGAACAACAACGAACAAATCGAGGAGTTTCAAAACGATTTACGTCGCTGTCTGCACACTGATGCGAACGGCGATCCTGTCGTTACCATGTACTATGAGCCGGATGGCGATGGTTCCTATATGCGTGCACCGTCACAATCCCTGTTCCTTTGGGGCCAGTCATTTTTCATCATTGCCCAGCTGCTGACTGCAGGACTGTTGCACATCAACGAATTGGATCCCATCAGACGTTATTTGCCCAGCTATAATCGTCCAAGACGCGCCGGTCGTTATTCAGCTTTTCAGGTGAGTTGTTGGCGGAGCGGGTCGGATATTGTTTTGACTTAGGTTATCCCAGATGGATTGGCTCAGCTTTGTCCGCTGCTGTGTGTGTTTCTGCGTACGCTATCTAATTGGTATTTTATTAAATTTGTTATGTTTATTTAGTTTTGTACACTTTCTGGGTTAAGTAATTGGCTTTGATATTAACTACTACTTATCTTTATATATAAAAATATATATATTTTGTCCATTCTACACTACCAACGTACTACACAACTACCGCTTCAAAAAACCCAACAAAACAATAAATATAAATCCAAAATTCATAAACAAAAACCTCCTAAAATCGGTTGGAATACAAAATTTTAAAAACAGGGTAAAGCTTTCGATGATAAACGCAAAGTAAGTAATCGATATTCAAGTACACAAATTAATCGCACTCAATATGATCGAGATATTTCTAAATATATTGATCTATTGTCCAAAATTTAATCTTTCTTATACAGAATCTGATATTCTTTTTAATGTTTTGCACAATAGAACACAATTTTATCAGGAGATAAAATAATTTTTTTTTTTTTTATTAGATTATTTCTAATACAAATTGGTGATTCCTGCTAAAATTTACACACACAGAACACTTACTAATTCTATTTTTTTTGTTGAAAAAGAAAAAAATATTTCTGTGTTAATTGTTTTTTATATATTATATTTTGTATATAGTGTATATATAAAAAAAATTGTTTCTTGCTTATTTATTTGTGTATCTAATTCCAAAGTTTTTTCTTTACTCTTTTCGGTACTGTTTGTTGTCTAAAAAAAAACACAAAACAAAATTCAACTGCATAATTTGTTCCTACACACGCGCTATTTAAAAATAGGCTAAACCGGGCACTGTAAGTAATGGATCACCCCAGAGCTTCGGGCTCTTGCTCCACATTTTATTACCACATTGTAGTTACAGTTTGCGCTTCTTGTTTTATTTTCTTAACCGATTGTAGCTAACTTAACACAGCAAGCAATTAAAAGTTCTTTGAATTAATTTATTATTTTCTAAAATGTTTATTTTTGTTTCGGAAAAAATCAGCGCTTTGAGAAAACTCCTAAAAAAAACCGCGCAACTTTCAAAATACTATCATTAAATTTTCTAACTAATTATTTAACTATGTAAAATGTATATATTTATTTTTCTACTAAAATAACAAAACAAACTCCTCAAAAAACCATAAAGAAACCACGCGTACCGCTCATTTTGGATTCCGACAAGGTAATTTGTGGTTAAATTAAATTCTCAGTGGGCTAAAAAATTTCATATGCGTTGTTTAGGCGACACAAATTGGCAGTTTAAATGGAAACCAAAAAGAATTTTCAAAATAACATAAGCTTAGGTATTCACTTTACTAAAAACGTACTTCTTAAAGTTGATTACTGTTGTTTTATATGTATATGTGTATTATAAATGTATATGTATATATATATTCCCACGCTCTCTTTCTCTCAATTGTTTTCTTTTTGTCTCTGGCATGTTGATAAAATGTAAACAAGCACACCTGCTGTCCTGTTTACTCCACACTTTCCTCACCTACCTCCCACTCAACTTTCTCTCTCCTTTGTTTTTGTTTTTTTTGTTATGCTACTTTTTGTCTGCATTTTGGCATTTGACTATTACAATATTTTACTCCCTCATTTGAAGAATTGGCTCTTTGCATTTATCTAACTTGTTAATTGGAAAATAGATTTGTTTTATAGTATTATTATTAATAATGATTTTTATGCATCCTTACAGGGCACCGCAACCGATTTGGTGGTGCAAATTGTGCTGATTGCAGAGTCGATGCGTTTGCAAGCCATGATGGCAACTTATGGCATTCAAACCCAAACACCACATGAGGTAGGCTTCAATTATTGGCTTGGCTAAAGAGAACTTATAGTCATTTTGTCCCCCTACTTTCAGGTGGAACCCGTGCAAATCTGGAGCTCAACGGAACTCATCAAAGTTTATCAACATTTGGGCGTTAATAGCAAGGTCGGACTCTCGGGTCGTCCTTCACGTCCTGTCGGTTCGCTAGGCACCAGCAAAGTTTATCGCATCTGTGGCATGACCGTGCTCTGCTATCCACTGATCTTTGAAGTCTCCGACTTTTACTTGTATCGCGACATGGCATTGCTTATCGACGATATCAAGACTGAGTTGCAATTTGTTGGCAAATACTGGCGTCTGTCGGGCAGACCCACAGTTTGTCTGCTGATACGCGAGGAGCATATGCGTGATCCACAGTTTAAGGAGATGCTCGATCTGCTGGCCATGTTGAAGAAGGGCTATTGTGATGGCATGAAGGTGCGCATTGGACGTTTGCAGAATCTAATTAGCAGCTCCTGTATTGAACATTTGGATTTTATGAACCAAAGCGATTTGACAGACAACGAGAATGCATTCTCACAAATCAATCACGAATACATTGGCTATCAATCGCTAACAGATGTGCCCAAAGCTTTGACCTACGTGGAGGAGAAGATTTCGGTGGCGGTGAGTCATATTATCAATATCATTATTTACGTTATCTTTGCACTAATTGTTTTTTTTTCGCTTCAGCACTTTGATAGCAAACCCATACCGGATATCATACATGCTCTACGCAACACCGACTCCATCTATTGCTTGTGCCAGCTGTGGGGCATTCTACTTAATCGCGAGGGTTCACACTTTGAGGTTAATGGCTTGAATGTGAGCACGGCTTTAACGCAGCTCTATCATCGTGCTGGATCGCTACGCTATTGGCGCGCTGTGCGCTACTGTTCCTCGTTGCTGCATCACATTGTGGACTCGATCAGTCCGTTTATCACCACCGTGCTGGTCAATGGTAAGGAGCTAACCGTTGGCATTATTGGCCAAAAGGAGACTGTGTTCGATAAGCCCATGACGCCCGCTGAGATTCAAAATGTTATGTATACCAGCGTGCAGCCATATGATGTCATTCAGGCGGTGTTGCAACAAGAGGTGGTTCTTTATTGCGGTCGTCTCATTGCCACCAACCCGTCAATGTTTCGTGGCATATTGAAAATTCGAATTGGCTGGGTACTCGAGGCCATGCGCATCTATTTGCAAATCTCTGGACATCAAACCATTGATGTGGATAATCTGTCACCGTTCCAGGTGCGCATTCTATTGCAGAAGGTCCTCACTGTCAGCGAGTGGGCCGTGGAAGAAAAGTAAGTAAATTGTTTATAAAACCGAAGTTTAAATTTGATCCATGCATTTGAATTTTAAAGACTTACAACACTGCAACGTCGCCGGCTTGAAGGCTGTCTGTGTCGCGTGCCCCAGCACTTTTATAATAAAATCTGGGAAATTCTGCAACGCACGCCACAAGGCATATTGACGCAAGGACATCATCTGCCAGCCGTGCCCACTCTCACAAGCATGAGTCGTGGAGAACTGTCATTTAATCTGCTGGTAGAGGAGACGCTCATTTGCATTGATCGACCCGAGAGGCGTCAAATAACAGTGGAGCTGCTTTGCATTGTGGCCACCATATTGAATCGGTAAAGCAAATATTCTTATAATTTAGTTTATGTACAACTATTAAAGTTCTTCTCCACGCAGCAATCCCGAGCTGCACTTTAAGCAGGCGCTCGATTTGGATGGCATTATAGCCGAAGCATTTGCTATGTACTGCAAGGATAACAATATACAAAAGCAGGTAGCTCCCGCAGCAGATGAGCCGACACAGACAAGCAAGCAGGAGGATTTCACAACCTTCTACTCATTGCCATATTCGGAGACCACGGGCTATTTGGCGCGTGCCGCTGTCAATAAAGTGCTGCAGGGCGGCGTTTTCTCCACGGATGATGTGCAGATCGATGGCGACCGTTTGCATGATGACAATTGCAAAGTGTCCTAAGCTTTCTTTGCATATGACCAAAGCATAAAACGAAACGTTATACAAAGTAGTTCGAATTATTAGCCTATTTAATTGTTTGAAGAATTTTTCATTGTCCTCTTAGTTGTTAATTATACGTCAACATATATATACTACATATAAAAACCTTGTTGCAAGCAACAAAAAAAATTATAAAATTGTTACATGCTTAGTTAATAGGTCAGTAGTGTTTAAGGGGTTGAAAAACCCTGCACACGCTTATGGTTGCACTTGACAAATACCCTTAAACACGGCTTAATGCAATTTTAGACAAAGCGTATCGATTAAATGGCAATGCCCCGTGCTTATATCACCTTGTCTGTGGCTATAAAAGCCACCCGCGGAATGTTTGCTCTGTTTACAAAGTTTCCAACGTTTGACGGTTAAGGCAGCATGCGAGCACCCGATTGGATGAGCACTGAGATGGCGCGTCTATCGCTTAAATTGGAGCGCTACAAACCGACAAACAGTGGCTACAATCGCATTCAATCCATGCGTCTACCCAAAAGCGTAACGCAGATGCTTAACAATCCTACGCCTGCCGCTGCAGTCTCCACAGCCAACACTGTTACCGCCTTGCAGCAGGAGCACGCGTTTACGACACCATGCAGACGAGGCGTGCTCAGTCGCAGCAAATCCGAGTGGGAGGAGGTATACCCAGCAGTTCAATTCTGTCGCCAGCACAGCAGTGAGAGCACCCAAAGTGTGAACAGCAACGACATCAAATTTACACACTATCGAAATTGCTCAACGCGATTAACGTGAAGCCAACCAAGTGTCGGACATTTAAGCTTTAAACTATTTGTTTTTATAAATCCAAAAAATTCTATTCTAGCCATAAATTGCATAAGAAATTAGTATGAATAAGTTATTTGAAGGAGCAATTAAAATACTCTACAAACTTTTTATAAATTGGTTTTCATATCAAGTTGTTTTTAATTTTAGTAAGCTAATTTAAAATGTTAATTACTAAAAGTAGGTACATTTATTTATTGTAGTACTTTTTACTTTAAATAATTGTTCGTTGCTTGGTACAAAAAATTAGTTCAGTTTATTACATTCATTTAGTTAGCTTAAATATGTATAAAATAGCATGTTACATTTTAGTTGACGTGTGTTTTTAATATAATGCTAATTGGAGATTGTTCATTCGAATTACACAGCTATGATAATTTCCTTCTTTTAATTTTGAAGCAAAACGCGTTCTAAGACTTTCTTTCAATTATTGCATTTTGATATGAAATAGCAGGTCTAATATTTAAGCAAATGATATTTGCATGCGATATACAAAAATATAATATATATGATATGCCTAGAAATAAATTCAACGCTTTTTATATTTATGTATATAGTACAATAGTTTCGACTTTAACAAACTTTTCAACAAATACAAAACATAATATCGATTTCGATGTAATCTCAAAAAGAACGTTTAAATATTGTTTTGCATTTTGAAACTTGCGCACACGACACGAATTACATTTATATTTTTAATACAATATATCTATAAATATAAAACATTTATTGTTTGGTTTTTCAAGTGTTTAACTTACACAGATAAGTTGAATGCGTTTCATACAATTATGTTTGAATTATTTGATTTACAATTATGTTATTTGTAAAATGCTAAAAGTCCCTGAATATGAGTTCTCATTATTATTATTTTTATAGAGTTTATATACACAAACGTATATATGACTTAGTTATTAACTTATGCAGATTCTCTATCGTTTCGTTTAGCTATTTAATCTTTTAACTAACAAACAACACTTTTCGCTTAATAAGACAATAGACACTAGTTTCTTTAAGTTACAATTCCTATACAGTATGCATATTTATATATGTATTGTATTGTATTGTATTGTATGCCCTGTAGAACATGCACTAACTAACTAATTAGTTGGTGTACAATTTCATTAAACAATATTACTTTCGTTTTTTAAAACACGGCAGTACTTGACAAAATTTAACTACAAACATACTGTAATTAAGTGTAAGTGATTTGTGTTTTTTAATTTCTCTCTAACTAATTGCTGTATAAATTCAAAAAGGTGATTATGAAACCTACGTTACCTCAAAAACAAAAAGAAACAACGTAAAAACGAACTCTAATTAACTCAAAAGTTTAGATTAGACCTATGTTATTGTTGTTGTTGTTGTTGATGTTGTTGATATTGATGTTGTTGTTGTAGCTGTTCGTTTCGTCGCACACTCATGCGACTGGGTATTGAATCGGTGTCACCATCATCATCCATATACTCTTCCTTGGGTCGAGTCCACTTAATTAAAGTTTCCGGTGAACGATACAGGAAGAGCAATTTGGCAAATAGATCCTCCTCCAAAGCGAATTCCAGCGCCTCACGTACCTTAAATACAAACGATTAACTCTTTTTCTTGCAAAGTAAGTTTTAAGGCACACTCACCAAGTAGATATCTAGGCATAGCTGCAGCACTCTATCCACATAGGGCAAATCCTCGAACATGATTTTGCGATTTTGGCCACCAATAAACGATTTCATGAAACGCGAGGCCAATAACACAAATGTGGTGTAAAGACCAATTATGCTATAAGTAAAAATCAAATCATTGAAAAATAAGGCTAGATTTAGAGTAAGATGTCTACTTACCCGCCAGCTGTGAGAAAACTGAAGGTCGATGGGAACTTTTTGTCGTTAAACGTGTACATCACAATGCCCGAATTGCAATCACTGTAGGGCAAGTCCTTAAGCACTAAGTTGTAAAAGCTATCAGAGCAAAAGTCGCGAATCTCCCACCACAGTCCATTGGTGGACTTATCGCGATGCATTTTAATGACAAGCGGTCGATACTCCTGCTCCTTGCCGGTCAACACTGTAACCACAAATGCATCACCTGAGTTGAGCACCTTGATGAACTTGGGTATCATGTTGGGCAGCACCACAACCACTTCACTGCTGTTCTTGACATTGGTGGTGCTATTGCCATTAGTGGTGCTATTTGCATTAGTAGTATCATTGCCAGTGGTGGTGCTATTTGCATTGGTGGTATCATTGCTTTTGCTATTAGTAGTGCCAGTAGCATCATTGCTTTCCAGCTGATCATATGTCTCGTTCAGCATGTTGATGAGTGCCGCTCGACCCTCAAACGTTTCGTCTAGCTTTATGATATGCTCATCACCCACATTCTCCTTAAGACCCTTAGCCGGTGCCTTACGGGTCAACGAATAGGAAATGCGTGCAATTAGTGTGTGATCTGTGGAAGATATAAATAAAGTAAGGAAAAAATCTTCAGGCAGGTTACTCAAACAACTTACTGTTCCGCAAATCATTGGCCAAACGCTCCCTATCCGGTGGTGCTATATTCCATAACGATGGCGAATTTCCGGCCAACTTAACAGCCGCAACATCCGTGGCATCATAGCCAGCTATAAAGGTGAGCGCTTGTTTGTTCTTTATAAAAGCATTTGTCATCTGGCCATACATCTTGGAATCGACTTCAAAGATGCTGTCATAGTTGTTTGTGGTATAGATGGGATCGTAGGGTCCAATGCGAATAGAAACTGAAACCTGATAGGGTACATTGGATGTGCCTACTGCATTGCCCAAAGCAAACAAACAGAGCGGTCCCCAAATACAAATGACAATCAGTAAGACAACAGTTCCACCCATTATCAACTTGGACAGTGAAGCTTTTTTCTGTGCTCGCATCGCAGGGAAATCAGTTTCCGATTGCCGTGTGCAGCGTATGAGATAAATATTCGAGAAGATATCCTCCATTTTGAGCCAATCAAAGATTGTCATCGTGCTATCAATGCACACCCAATCGAGAATGGTTCGCAGCTCATATAGGAATGGTATTTGCATATAAACTTTGAATGCAATCATATTAACCATCGAGAAGCCTTTGGTAAAGAAGTTGCCCAAAATCCGTTTGGGATAGCCCGATTTGATTTGATATGAACTCAGCAGCATGTAGAAACATTTGATCACATAAAATATGATTGGCGGTGCTAACGAATTAAATGTACGCTCCGTTACCGCTGGCACCACAAAGAACATCCAGATGTGTATGCCAATCACCGAAAAGAAATGGAATATGATCTTATTGACGAGTGCCTTCCTCAAGTACAACGCACGATCGATGACAATCAGCAGAAACTGCACCAGCAACATAATAAGGAATGGCACTGGCACCTTGTTCTCCGCCAAATAGGTTTGAACGCCGCCATCACTTTCAGTTTGTTGTGTCTGTAAAGGCATAAAAAGGAATTAACATACGTTTCATTTAAACAATATTTACGAAACTCACGCCAAATGCTGTAAAGCCAAAGAGCAACACAAAAAAGTTTATGAAATCGCACAGGAACATTAGAGCATAGACATCTGTAGCCAGTCGAGATTTGTGCACCAGACTAAAGAAGAACTTGTGCAGCGATGAAGTGTATTTGGTGCGTCTGCAAAGAAGATAGAAGTTTAAAGATTAGATTTTGTTTAAAAAATTGAAAACTGGACTTAAATACTTACTCCAATTGATTGATGGCTGACTTGCTGTAGTCTGGCGAGCCTGGCAGCGAAACTTGGCTAACCTGCAGACTCATTTTCTGGGCAGCATCCTCGTTAAGCTGTCGTGAATCCTGCTGAGACATATTATCGCTATCCTCGCGATCATCGCTGCAGGCAGAAGAATCGAAACAAAAGTATATAAAACAACATAAGCGGAATATATTTCATTAGTAAACTTACATGCTGGCTGTTGGCTTTGCAAACTGTTGATCTATGTCTTTGTAGCCGGACTTCCACAGACCCTGCGACTTAAGCAAATATCTGTGCAGGAAGAGCACCAATAGCAATATCAAATCATAGACGGCATAATGTGTTTTCATTTCGACACCAAAGATTTTGGCTGCCGCTAAAGGCTGATTGGGTAAATTGTTATAATTTGCCCAAATCAATTTGAATTGAAAGATGCACTTGATCAGCACAATGGCCTGTGTGTAGGCAATCAGAGTGACCCAGAATGTTTTCGTTGGACGTGGCAGCGACAAGGTGCCCCAAAGGAACACCATAATGGGCAGCGGCAACGATATGACGCTAGCATTAACCACCTTCAAGAGCAAGAATAAAGACACGTTAATATTACTTTTTAGATACATTTTAAAAAGAAAATAACTTACCTGATTAATAAAAACCACAATGTAGCAAATGAGATCCGTGTTGGCCAACAGCGCATACCAGGAAGAGATCAAGACTTCCACAATTATATGATGATCACGTTGGGCAAAGTTCTCCTCCTCCAAATTGAAATCACCAGCACTGTAAACAGTCATAAAACTGATCAGTTACCGTTCTTAAGAGTTTGAGCAAATTCTAGACGGGATAAGGCATGCCTGGTGCACGTTATGTTAAGTTTGTGTAACCTGTGCGCTGCATGCAACGCTTGCCAACATGCGTGTGGTTGGGTGGTGCGTTGTGGACACTAAACTTATAAGTTGGGCAGCGGTAGGAATTAAGGATTAAGGTTTTGTTTAAACATAAGCCAAACAACAATAATACATACATACATACTAGCAAATAACGCACAAAGAGTGGCATGGTCTTAAATTAAAGCAGATGCAAAAAATAAATTAGGTTTCAACATAGACAGAGAGAGAAAGACATTTTGAGATTTAATATAAGATAGATAAGATAGATAGACAGTTAGGAAGTTACGATGATTATGTATCCCGTCGAATAATAACTTAATATTTATTTAGCACAGTTTAACAACAGCAACAACATCAACAGCGCTACGAGTACTTGCAACTGGTAGATTGAGAGACAAGGCGTGATTTCGTATGATGTGTGTTTGGTTTGTTGGTGACTTTTAAGAGAGGGGGGCGGCGTGGTCAATACCTGTCCACGTGCTCGTAGGACCAGTGCTTGCTGAGCGAGCCAGAACCGATGCTCGCCTGCTGCTGATGATGCGTTTGTTGTTGTTGTTGTTGTTGTTGATGGTGATGATGATGATGCTGGTGGTGGTGGGGCGTGGGAGGCGGTTGTACGCTGCGCTCAGTAGATGGCGCTTTAATGCGTATCTCAGGCAGGCCGCTATCCGATTTGCGGCTTTATATGGATATGTGTATGTTTGTATGTATATGTGTGTGTGTGTGTGTGTATTGTGTATTTGTATCGAAATGTACAGTTATAATTGAGAAGGTGAATATTCAGTAGAAACAAAGTTTTTTGCTCAAGTATTAGAGTTGTGTTTTTTTTTAGTACAAGAGAGAGAATCTTAAGATATATGTATATAAGAGATGAGTTGTATGTTTGTTCGACTGTTAGTTGACAGTTTATCGTTTAATAATGATGTTTATATAGTTTTTAGATATTTACTTACCCTTTGTTTGGCGACGATGAGCTTATTGATTGTTTTCTATAAACACAAAATATTTTTTTTTTTTTTGATGAGCAAACAATGCGCACATATAAATGTAAGAAAATAGAAATTAGTAAGGATTTGGATACGATTTTTATCATCGAATATCAACTAAAAATATTGTTTTAGTGTTCGAAATTTGAGAACAAAAATTAATTTTCAATTGAATTAAAGCAAAAAAAAGTCAAAGTTTTTCTGGCTTGACAACATTTAACAACAAAAGTTTCAATTTGCAGAAATTGATTCAGCTAAAAATGGTATTTAAACAAACTAAAATATGAGTATAAGCGGTTTGGGATATAAAAGCTGAGAAAAGACCGACTTCAGCAAAAATAAGAACTATTAAACTACACTACTACAAAATAATACTATTTCCAGTCGAACTTCCATATAACGAATCTTAAGGTTTAAGATTGTTCGTTATATAGATTGGAATTTTGGTTTAGCAAAGATGTTGAGTTCCGGCTATGAGTAAAGAGACCTTCATTAGATGGAAGTTCGACTGTAATTAATAAACATTGAATACTTTAAGAGCTGTTAAAAGCGTTACATAGCTGACATTTAAGTGACATGATTAGGTTCTCATTTTAACTGTTAAGATCTGTTACTTGTTGGTATTTAAGAAGCTTTACTGACTAGCACATTGTGTTTTTTTAGATAAACAGCAAGGAAGTGGAAAGGTTTTGGGTGGCTAAGCTGGTTTCTTTTTGGGTCGATTTTGTTACCTAGAGATTGCAGCATCAACGGTATCTACTGGTATTGCGATGATATCTTCGACAGCGTGTGGCGTACTTGTTGCTGGTGGTTTATCATGTGGTTCTGGCGGTGTGAGCGGTGTGGTTGTTGTATTTGTGGTAGGTGGTGTATTGAAGTGTTCATTTGAGGTGAGATTGTCTGTTGTTGTTTTTGTTGTTGTTGTAGTGGCAGCCAACTGTGAGCGACGTGGTGTGGATGATGAAACAGGCTGGCCACCGTTTTCATCACTGATCAAATAAAAAAATTAATGCACAAAAACGTAACATGATGTTGGTGAGGTGAGTTTATGTTTTTTTTTTGTTTGTTGTTGGTGTTGATTTGTGGTGGAAGCAGTTTTGTACGGTTTTCAAACACACACGTAACACAAAAGGTAAACATATGCAAATAAAAATAAAAGAGAGAAAAATAATACGAAATCAATATTTAGCTTTTTTTCTTTTTTATACATAACACAAACTTTAACAAAATGATATCAACGTTCGAACAAAATCCAAAGTAACTTTCGAACGTTTTCAGTCTCAAAAAATATTTGAAAAAAAAAAATCAACTAAATAAATAAACATTTTGAAAAGTTTGGGATAGTTTAACGCAAGCGGCGCACACTCCATAGAGAGTTACGCCCAACTAAATACCTCTCGAGATTCGATTTAAGAAAATGGAACATGGCCGCAGCGCTGGAGAGGCCCAAGCGGTTCAGCGAACTGGATTCCTGGAATGAAGTATAAGTATAAGAATAAGTATAAGTATAAGTATAAGTATAAGTGTAAGTATAAGTGTAAGTATAAGTATAAGTTTAACTGTAAGTATAAGTATAAGTATAAGCATAAGTATAAGTATATGTATAAGTTTAAGTATAAGTATAAGTATAAGTATAAGTATAAGTATAAGTATAAGTATAAGTATAAGTATAAGTATAAGTATAAGTATAAGTATAAGTACAAGTAGCAGTATAAGAAGATATCGAATAGACGATTTACCTTTAGTGTTTTCTTCTCGCCCGCTAAAATGCGATTGACAAATCGATAATTGCGCGAAAATCGATTAAGGCGTATGGTCAATGTAACCAAAAAGCCCTCTAGTAATCTTATAATCGGATTCGTATCGAAATCCTCATCCGAATCCTTGGCTGTCACATCAGCGCTGTCCACTTCCATTTTGGATTTGCTATCTGAGGTCTCCTTGGAGGTGGCTTCTCGAGGTGCTGCTGCTGCTGCTGTGGATAAGACTGTTGAGGCTGCTGTAGTTGTTGGCACGTCGGCAACATCCTTGGCAGGATTGGGACTGCTAGTGGCTGCATCACGTTCCTTGGATATGCCTTTGCTGGTTGAGGGAAAGAAATCAGTTGGCGCATCTTTTGATTTCTAAAGAAAGTTATAGAGATAACACGAGAGTAATAAGTATAAGAGCTGAGATAACTTGATAATAAATTACAACATTGATACGCAAGAAACGAAATAAAGTTAAGGTAGTAAATATATATATACACACATAAAAAAAAAGTATAATATTGTATGATATTTGTACAGTTATATTTATAGTTAATAAGATAAATATGTGTGCGCCATTTTGCAGTTGTTTGTTGTTTGTTTGCAGCGCTTAAAAAACTCGTGATTGAATTTATTATATATATATATTAAGATATATAACGTTGAACGGGTGCGCCAATCAAAGAATTTGTTGTTTGCTTTATGCTGCACACTCACAACTGCATCTTGCATTGATGGATATGCTGGAGGCGTTTGTGCTTCGAGCAGCGTCTGGCTGCGTCTCCCAAAGTCAAGCGGTTCGGAGAGCGTTGATGTACGTATGCCGACATCGCATTCAATGGTATCATCATCATCATTATCGATCACATGATCATCGTCTTCATCGTCATCATCGAAAATAACATGAGATCGAGCACGATCTTCGTGCCGTTCAGCACCCTCCTTTTCAGCATCCAGTTTAAGGGCAATGCGTGAACCCGGTTCGGAGGCATAGGAACGTTCACGCATATAGCAATGTCGACGATATTCGGCATCATTAAGATCCTTCCAAACCTTTGTATTCGATTGTTTCAAGTTCAATGTTTTGGGGGCGCATAATTTTTAACAGAATTTACGATAGATTATGGGTATATACATATATATATATATATATATATAGATGATTATGTTTACATGCGTAGATCAGGCATTTTAATTATTATTATTTAAATTATAGTATTCCATTACCAGTCTTAAGCTATGAGCACTTACATCGTATAACGTTTTGCGTCGCTGCATTTTCATTTCACTTTCGGTAATGTTCTCTTCCTCCAGAAAATCAATCTCATCGTGTATTAAATCCAACTCGAATTTATCATCCATTTCCTCAAACATATAATAATCGCCAGCACGTGTTGCTTTTTATTTTGAAAGAAACGAACAAATCATTATTAACCAAAATGCTTATGCAAACATCGACTTAACTATTTAACAACATTTAGAAGTGGTTATATATTGTTCGAGAAATGATTATCAAAATATATTTTACAGAGAGAGAGAAACAGACAAAACTGCAGCTAAGAGAGCAACATTTCATGCAGCTTATCGAAAAGAGTATAAAAAGTATTTATATATTTTATAGAGTATAACTGCTAATAGATTATATATACAAGACAATAGAATATTGTCATTAAGTTGCTATAAATTTAACATTAGGTAGAGTATATACTAGATGATTATGATGTTATTTTTTCAATGATGATAAACAAATCAAGCACAACAAACAAAATAAACAAAACTTTACCATGTGGATGCAATTTAATTTCCTTCCTTCTATGTACTGTTGGTGCAGGAAGTGGATAACCATGTTCTAAAAACACACATATAATAAATAAAAAGTATATAAAAATAAACAATTATAGAAATTAAATTCAAAAACTATAATAACATTCTCATCGGTTAACCGATTTTATTTTAAATATTAGAATTTCTTCGGTTCAAAGCAGATCTCGTTGCTCATTTAGGAATTTGAAATGCAAAAAAGAATTTTGTCAAAGCGAAATTTAGGTCAGCACAATTTAGAATAAAAAGTAGCACACATAGAAGAAAGTAGAGTTTAAATCTTATATAACTTAAAACAAATCATTTTCATTATCTTTAAAGTTTTTATTTTACACTTGTATTTAGCGCGCATAAATCATTAAACGCTTCAAGCATTGATTATATAAATCGATGCAGTTTAGTAAATGAAAAAAAGTGTTATTTACATAGTTTAATCTTTTCTTGTCGTGGAGTTAAGATTTTTTTCTTGCTTGAGATGTGCTACACACAATCTCAAATTAAGTTTTTGTTTATTTTGGAGCACGCACATTGATCAAAATCTTTATACAAAGTTTCAGTATTATTATTTATAAAAAGTATATGCGAAATATAGTATTGTAAAAGTAATAAGATTCATCCAATACATGGTCCATGCAGTAGTGCGGGCTCATAGAAGGCGCACATCAGCGACTCCGTATAGCAGACCGTACCGACAGGTCCCCAGCTATGTGGACGATTCATTGCCACCTCACCCCGTGCACCAGACACCACATTACTAGTGCGTCGTAATCTAGCTTGTGCCTCATCCAGAGAGTAGCTGGCATTGCCTATGCTCTGATGACGACGATGCAAAGACTTTTGACGCATGGTTACCAGCTCCTCACGCTCCGGCGACTTGACAAGGGAGACAAGGTTCATTATCAAAATGGATTTCTTAACAATTTGCATTCGTTTCAATACCGCATTTTGTTTAAGCGGCGATCTAGCAATAGACACCGTTTCGTTCCAGGAGACGGCTGCATTTGTTGACGATTGCCGGCGATGCTGACGCCTAAGATTGGGCGTTAGATTTGCCGAGCTGCCGCTGGTGGAGGCCACCGCAGTGGCATAAGCAGCCAATGGTGGCACCAACGGTTGGAAACTGTACTCAGATGGTGCCAGGCCTAGAGAGATGCGTTTGGGCTCTAGGAATCCTTCGGTGAGCAGTGCTGAAAGTGCCTCAGTGCTAGGAGTTGTAGGCTTCGAAGAATTCAAGTTGCAAGTTGAGTTGTATAGTGGAAATTTACATGCAGCACTTACAGCTGTGGTAAGGCGTTTCACAATTGGTTGTTCCATTGCCTCATCACTCATCGATTCCACATCAACATAATCCATGGCATCATCGCATAGCATTATATTTATCTCTGGCTCAATAATGACTGCAGCATCAGCGCTATCAACACTTTCGACGCTGCTGCTGCTGCTGCTGCCAGACAGCAGAGAGGCACGAGCTGGCGAGGAGGTGCCGGAGGAGGAGCTGCTTTTGGTACTCGGACCTTCTGGTGTCAAATAGCCAGAGCCTTGGCAGGACAAAAAGCTGCTCTGATGCGCCAGCGGTGCTGCTTCAGCCAAACTAAGCTCCATTGGTGTTCGTACTCCTTTTTATTTGTAGTTGTTGTCATGGCAAGGATAATTAGGATTGGGAACGATGGATAATACACACAGCACACACACGCGCGCGATATTTACGAAAGAGACGACAATTTCCAAATGTACAAAATTCAAAAAGCCAATTTGGAAAATTGCAACGCGATACAAAAGCGAAACCCGCCCACAAATTGAACTCATTCCATTCACATCCAAAAACCAACTTACCATCGAAGTGGGTTTGTTTGTCCAATGGACGCAGCATCTTCTGCTGTGTGGCACGTATACGTTCCATTTTGCGCTTAATCTTGTGCAACACCTGCTTCTCATGATCATGTCGATGAGCGATTTGCTTCTGACGTAGAGTCTCAATGATATCAGCACCTCTGCAGGAAGCATTAATTATTAAATTGGCTGTCAAGTTGAGTGATTTGAGCTTACCTTGAGGCCAGAATATTATTAGCCTTAGTATCCGTAATGATATGACAGAAGTAATGTGAGTTGAAGATGCGCAGCTGAAAGATGATGAATGCAAAACAAATTGCATCCCAAAGCAGCACAATTTGATGTGTGATCTTGGGACAGCCATCGGGACCAATCGGAAAATCTGTCTCCTCGCTCAATTGCAGCTCCTCGTTAAGCACATTGCTGGTACAGGTAATGCCCAGCATATGAACCAACCAGCAGCAGTGTTTAGTCAACGGTGTCATAAACAAACAGCCAGCCATTTGAAAGCTCGTCTTGATCAGTATATTGGCCACATTGAAAGCCAACAGCCATTTCCAGCGACTGATAATTGTTGTTATTGGACGCAGATAGAAATCTGAGCCCTGCCACAGGAACACAAACGCGCCAATTAGATAGCCCAGTGCAAGTAGATCTGCTATATTTGTGCCGGCCAAAAAGACCACAGTCAATGTGAACCAATAAAATCCGCAGAGTACACCATTCTTCAATATATCCGAATAGTTGCGTATATACGAACAGAAATCATGCGTTGGATTATCGAAAGGCACTCGTCCCAATTGGGCAATGTCTGCAATCACACTGCGATTACTGCCACCGGGATAATCATCATTTGTGGCATAGCGCTGCTCAATGACAAATATGCTCTTCTGTCGATTCAATATGATGAGCACAATAAAGTCAAAGATGAGCTTGGGCACATGATTAAAATGCAGTGAACCCGGCAGCATTGTCCAGCGTTGAATGCTTTCGCCAAAGGCGTCATTATCCCACGGATAAACTGCAGTTTTGAAACAATTAGAAATAAAGATGTATTTAACTATTGCACAGCTTACCCATGCACCAACTAGGCGGCAGACCGACCAACACAATGTACTGCAGCAATATAGAGATGGCAAAGAACGCTTGGAATATGCCCCACATTTTGGCACATTGCGAACGTTTGAGTAACAACAGGACGACTAGCCACAATGCATATGCAACAGCGACAATATCCTGACGATATGTTATAGTGGACACAAGTGCAATCAACGATATCTCAATGCCAAACTTGTAGAAGCCAAAGTTCAACAGATACTTGACCAGGCCCACCAAATCCTTTTCAGCATCGGCACGCGTTACATTCTGAAACAGCAACTTTGGCTGATTGGCGCTGATCTCACCGATCTTGGCTCTCATTTGGAGTTGACGCAATGAGATGACAGCATGCATGGTAACAATAACCATATAGATGATATAAGTGCGCAGCAAACCCATCAGACCGCCAGTTAGTTTATCGGCTTTGTTGAGGCCAACCCATTCCGCATTGTTGGCTGTGCGATTATCGGACTAAAAAGGGGCGAAAGAACATTAGTTAACATTCCTTTAAAATAATTCACATAATAGTACTTACACAAGTAACGCTGTATTGCGTATGATCCAAATACTCGATTTGATATATCATCTTGGACAGCACAATGATGGTGACAATAAAACTAATCAAGCGACTTATGACAATTTGAACGGCCTTGCGTGAGGTGGCGCCCAGCACACAGAAGCCCACAAAGATAATGTGTAGGACGCAAACTTCGCTCACGCTGCAAACAAAGGCCGCAATGTAGACGGCCTTCATGATGTGCAGCTCGAGAAAGCGCCAAAAGACGGTCTTGAACCTCTTGAATATGTATTCGGATTTATTTTTGATTTTCCTAAATGAGATGCGCACCAAATCTCGCACTGAAGTTTCGAAATCAGTGCTGGCAGCAGCAGCAGCTGTTGCCTCCGCTGTGGGTCCAACGGAACGACGCAAGGAGCTGGCACTGCCACGTCGCTTGGATGGCGCCGGCTCCAAGGCATTCGTGTCCGTGTTTAGCTTCTTTTGAGCGGTGCCTGCCGCTGGCTGCTGTTGCAGTGAGGCAATGAAACGCTTATGAAAATAGTGCACCTGGATGACAGTCAATATGACAATAATTGTGGGCGATACCAAATGCAGGAACAGATCCTTAGTCTTATATAGCTTCAAACCAATATCAGCTTGACTGCAAAGCGATAAAAGAACAAGAGCATTAAGGATAATTGAAAGGAATAAATTTGCATAACAACTTACAGCGTTTGGGACACATTGAGATAGTCCTTCCAATACATATCAAACTTATCAAATTGATATGTATAGATCAATATTAATATGGACATGGCATAGAAGATCAGGAACAGCCAAAAGCCGTACATGATCTTGACCCACGCCTTGGACGATGATTGAAAGACAAGCAAGAAGAATAGGAACAATGCCATATAGCAGATGCGAAAACCCGTCATATCCTCGCCAGTGATGGCACACAAAAATATGACCAACACCAGCAACCAAATCCAAAGGCGCACCAACAGATTCTTAATAACATCGCCCGCTTTCTTTAGGAACTTCGATGTCTTCTTGCCGTCATTGATGAGGTAGGTGGAGCCGGCTGAACCAACTGTGATCTGCAGCGGTGCTATAATGTCCGCCAAGGTGCTATCCCTGCGTCTGTCACGTTTCTCTTTAAAGAACTGCCGTGACGTCACCCAGAACATTAGCACAAAGGCGGTCTTAACTATAAGCGGCACACAAGGACGCATATGATTCTCGATGGGTCGCTCAAACCCAATTTGTTGCAGATTAATGCCAGCAGTCTGGAAATACATATAAATGTGATTAGTAAGAGACTCAAAAAGTTTGCCTTGGTAGGGGAAGGGAACTTACTGAGACCTTTGTCGGTAGTTCATCGTTGTTGAGGTCCATGCCATAGATATATTGGGCCACAAGCAACAGCTCTGCATACAGCACAATAAATGGACTGGAACGCATCATTGCTTTGCGCTGATTGGGTATCATCCACAGGACGTTTGCCCAAAGCAGCAAGACAAAGGTTAGCCAGCTGTGATAGACGATAGACCAGGCCTGAAAGATTGAAAATAAATATATTAATAAATTGTTTTTGAAAAATATTTATCAACTCTATTCTTACCATCATCAATATATTTGTGAATATATAACTGTTTTGATAAATGAAACCTCCGACGCTGACAAATCCATATGATATTTGATCTAGTATCGATGTGGTATTATTCTCCTGTTCCGACTGTCGATCCATTGAATCTAATTGTATATCATTGCCACCACTTGTCGGTTGTGTTGCAGCATTATTCGACTCCACCGCTTGTGGCGTTCGAGCTTTGCGTGTGCTTTGACGCACCAGCTATATTTTTTTTGGGAAATATCAGACAAAATATTGAAAATAACCAATAACCATATAAATTATACAAATATTCAACATATAGACAGAGTAAGAGAGAGAGGGGCAGACTACATATATATTTTTGTATGGCAGGCTATTGTTAAAATGTTACTAACCAAAACAAGAACTAGGTGAGTATTCTATATTTTTGGTTGTTAGCTATTTACAGACGACCCAAAATGTCACACACATACATACATACATACAAAACTCACTTACGTTGTTTGTTTTTTGTTTTTTAAATTTTTTGTTAGCATTTACATAATTATGATTCAAAGCTATGATTAATATATATTCATGTTTTTGACTAGACAAAGCGATTAGTATTATTATTATTATTAGACAATTACAAAATGTACAATAACAATAGAACAAACAGTTATTAAGCTATAGTTACAGATAGATTAGCTAGGATAGATAGATAGAGAGAGCGAGTAAGAGAGAGAAAGATAGCTAAACTAGTGAACAATTGGTTAGTTAATTGGAAGGAGGTTCGTAGTGGCGAATAGAGTGGAGTTAGTTTACGTACAGGCGTCGTCTCAGTCGGTTCATTTAACGTTGCACGCTGTTCACGGCGCAAAGAAACCTAAAGCAGAAGATAAGTAATAAAATAGATAGAGCGTAAAACAAAAATTCGAAACAAAACGCAAAAAAAACACACACGCAAATAGAACAAAATCAAAAAAATAATAATAATACAAATTAGTATTCAATTAAGTAGAGAGCAAACGCTCACAACAACGATCAAAATAATAAAGGAAATAATAAAAAACGAAAAATTGGTTTGGAAATTCGCTAAGCAAGTAGCTTAGTTTTTTTATGTTGTTGTTGTGTTTTTGTTAATATTTAATATTTTTGGAGTTAAATTAGTTAAAATCTTTAAAACACCATTTTATTATAAAAATTATTGAATGAATGTGCACTGGATTCCGAAAAACTTATTCAATAAAGTTGCATTTTATTTTAAGAATTACCATTAGATAATTGTAAAATAATTTTTGAAGGAATTATAGAAAATAGTCAATACAGAATAAAAACAAATATTTTTGTTTTTAACTGATTATAAATAACAAAGACATTACTAGTTTATTAATTGTTGAAGGTGTAAAAAGCAAAAAAAAATATTTTTAATTTTATCAGATAATATAAAGTATTAAAGATTTTCAAACAAATGCTTATAAAACCTTTTTATATAAAATCGTAGCATAAAGAATTTCTTATCAATGTCATGTAAACTTATTTCTAATCAAAAATCCTTTATAAAATGTTCACAAATCTAATTTGAGAACTTCCTAAAATGCATTTAAATGTCAAAAAAAAAACTTGGCACTGCAAGAAACTAAGTTTAAAATATTGAATTGTTTGTTTAAAAAGTTTTAACGGAATCCGTGTGACAAGTCGCTTCCAAGAAAAAAAAGTTAGTATTTTTCCAGTTTGCAGTTAGTTCAACCGTTGCAGAAATATACTATATTCAGTTTTAGTTATCCTACACACACACACACACACAAACTCACACTCACATACACAGAGAACTTCTATTTATTGCTGTATTCGTTCTAAGTGCTGCTTACATAAGATTTCAAAATTGATTTGGCGCTATTTAAGAGCTTTTCTAAACACCCGCAGGCTGCTGTCTGTCAGTCTGTCAGTCAGTCTGTCTGTCTGTCTTATCAACTCTTTTTGCTTTAGCAAACCATTTACACAAATCCTTACACCAAAAAACACACACACACATGCATGCATTCCCTGTTCTTACACTCAAACGTTGTGGGCGACTTGTTGTGGCGCCTCCGCCGGAAGCGTTGCTTTCCTTGCCACCCATGCCACCGCTTCGTGATGCTTGTGACGTGAGCAGCGAAAGCTGTCGGTTGATTTTGTTGTTGGTTATATGTTTGCTGCTGCTGCTGCTGCTGCTGACGATGCCGACGCCGCTATTGCATTCAAGCTGCTGTCCAAAAGCTGTGGCAGGCTTAGGCTCCAGCTGCATGGCATTGTGTGGCAAACAGCAAGTTTTTTTGTATTTTTTTTTAAGTTAGCGATAGTTTGTGTGTGAGTGTGTGCGTGCGTGGCATGTTTGCATGCAAAAGTTGTAAGTTAATTAGTTGTTTGTTTTTTTGTTGTGTGTGTGTTAGTTTATCAAAAATGTGAAAAAATTGTCCAAGGCAGCCGTAGGAAAATTAAAGTAGAGCATGAGCAAAAATCACATATCAAAATCAATGTTAGTTGTTATGGTTAACCAAGTTTCAAACCCAATTTGGTCGAATAGGAAATATTCGGAACTTACCGAATATCGTAAAACTGTACAATAGTTTATAAGACTGAATGTTTGATACAAATATAATTATTTATAATTCCTTAGTTAACTACAGAGCTCTCATCTTTCCTACTATCAATTTAATAATACGAAAGTCATCGCCAAATAACTTTAAAGACTTTAGGAAAGGAAAAACAAACAGACAGACGTTTTCTATCAAAAAAAAAGTAAAGAAATACCTTGCATCAATAATTTATGACAAATTTAAACTTCACAATCTATCAAAAACTTACCCTTGGATTGATGAGATGCTTGGTGGTCAATGCTAGGGCAAAGTAGGCAAAGAACAAGGCAAACGGATTCAGATACGAGTCCAGGGACAGTGTATTATTGTACAGAAGGATGCGTATATCCGGCGTGCAACTGGACTCAATGAGCGGCTCCAGACCAATCAAACTGTCGTTGCAAAACAGAGAAGGATTAGAATGACTATAAAAGTAAGTTGGATTTCTGTGTTGGACTCTTACCGTGCCGTCAGGCTTGTGTGATTGAGATGGCCCTGCATCCAGGGTGTCTGATACGAGACAATACACAGCGAATGCAGCACAAGGACAAACATCACGCAGCGCAGCAACAAAGCAAACCCACTACAAAAAAATGACAACAAAGAAGAGGAGAATGAAAGACTCTGTGTTTTTTTTTTTTTTGTTTTGTACAATGTGGGAAAAATTGATTTGATTGCATCTGGGATAAACAAAAAAGAGGGTTACGCACCGTTGCAGTGTCTGGCAGGTTGCCCAGTAGGTGCCCGCCAGCAGGAATATGAGAAAATAAAAGCCACCCGGCACCGATGGACGCAGTACAGCCGCAAAAAACAATGTGGCCAGACAGAAGAGAGGAGCTGTTAAATAGAAAAAAACAAACAAAAGAGATTATGGATTAGTTGACAGCGGTTGCAAAACGGATTAAGGAATTAAAAGTTGGTCTAGTCGGATTTTAATCCTTTGCCAAGCATTTAGACAGTTTTAGGTACTCTTCTTCTTTGAGTTTTTGGTTCTTTTGCTTTTGAATACTCACATATTTTAATCAATCCCTCGAAGTGTATATGCTGACTGATCATTGAGACACGTTTGCGCAATTGCTGTTGTTGCTGTTGCAATGGTGTTGTTGCCGTTGCCTGCTGCACATCGGCTCCATTCGCATCGCTGCCCGACTGCTGCTCCGTTTGAGATTCTGGTAGATCACCATTCTCCAGTTGCTCAGCGTTAATGGTCTGTGTGGCCAATTTCTTGACACTGAGATATGAGGCCAGCGAGGTGGCAAAGACCAAAACCTCTGGCATAAGCCATTCAGCAATGGCCAAGGGTCTACAACGAGAAAGGGAGAGAGTTAGTTAAATTAGTCATAATTCTATTTGGTTCAACTAAAACTTTCACTTACTTTAGATCGATGAAACTCATGAAGCCAATGTGCCGCAACAATTGTTCACTTAACGAACAATTGTAGATGGGCAGGGAAATGCTAACCGCAAGCACCTGCAGCGCAATATGACCGAGCAGGACGAAAGCGCTTAAGGCTACCAGAATGATGAAGAAGGCGGTGACAGAGCCTTTGAAATTACGTCTTGTGGCAAGCGGTATAAACGGCGACAAAAAGAACATAAGAAGATATACGAATGATATGCCCACTGGCCGCATCAGCGAAGCTGCAGGAGCAAACCAAAACAATTAAGTTAGTAAGTGTTGCAAGTTTGCGTTGCAAGTTGCCAAACTTACCCAATACCAGCACAGCCGGCACAACGACTCGCTGCAGCACGAGGCATGCATAACTGAAGGCCATTTTAATGCGGTTACAACGGCGTTGGATGCTGTTGCGAATGCAGACTTGTTCTCCTTCTCCTCCGCCTGGTCCTTGTCCCGTTCTTACTCCTGTTCACGTTACTGCCTGCTGCGATCCTGTGACCCCCAAGTCGACTCATTCATAAAACTTACAAGCGCTGTTTCCAACGGCCACACAGAGCGCAGCCCAGCTGCAAATAAAACCAAATAAATTACAAATTATATTAGATAAGCGCCGGGCGAAAGAGATGGGGATGCATGTTGTGGTTGGGTTGGGTTGGTCACCAAGGGCGCCAGCTGTCAGAACATGTCACGCCTAATGGCAAACGGGCAAAAAGAAGAGACAGAGAGAGAGAGAACGAGCGCACGAGGCGTTGCAAAAAAAGTGCAGCCAAGCAAATGATACGAAAGTCTCACCTCCCTACCCTTCCGGCTTCCTGACATGCCGCTTGACATCCGTGGCTTCCTGGCTCTCACCACCCATAGCTTACTTAAAATTTAAGTAGTTGCTGGCAACTGTTTTAATCTTTGGCTTATAAACATTAACTTGGGTTTTAATTACAACTTGAGTGCAAACAGACAAACAAACTGTTTTCGGCAAGAGTTTGGGTGCGACCAAAAAGCGATAGGAACCATGGAGTTGCGTTCGTGACACGAGAGAAAGCAAGAAAAGTTAGTGTTTGTTGTTGTCATACTCCTGAGTGTACTCTCAATTACTCTCTCAGCTGATTACTCTATCTTTCATATTTACAGTTTCAGAATAACTGTTTCATTGCAAGATCACCATAACAGTAAAAGCTCATTTTCACCACTTAAAAAAGAACTCAACACGCGCTCATCACTAAAGCACACACATACGCTGCTTTGTGGGCGTGTCAAGTCTGCCCGCCAAGACAGTAGTTGAACCCAGTTAGTTGACGAGACGCGACGTCGCACGCTATTTTGTCTTGGGTTGGGTTAGTTTCAATTTTTCTTTTCCGCTTTGGCTTTAATGTGTGTGTGTTGTTGTGGGGTTTGGCCTCCAAGGCGCCTATTATTATTAGTCAAGCAATTGTGTTTGCCATTTCATGCTCCGACAACGACTACCAGGAGGACAAAGGGCACAAGACACACAAATACATATAGGACCCGCTTGCCTTATGGTTAAATTTGCAATTGACATTCAATGGCACATAATGTGGCATTTATTTGCATGTCCTAACGATAATGTCTAACGGAAAAAATTGCTCACATAAATTGAGAAACCAAAGCAAATTAGAAGCTCATCAAATAGCCTGTAAGTATTAGTAGAAAAGAAACGGTAAATGTCGCTCGATGCTATGCTTGCAGACTGATAAATGAGGTTGTCACTGTCAAAAGCATATAGAGCTAATTTCATAGTAATAATATATTAAAATGGAGCTGCAGCGAAAATCGGCAAAATTATGTTTGACATTAACATGGTAGTTTAATATATTTTTAATAATGAAAATTAATTTTAAAGCCACACCAACAATTGCAGCTAATTGCACAGACTTAAAATAACACACACACCATTCAGAACGAACAAAAGCCGAAACAATGACGTAATTAAGCATATGCGAAACTTAATAATTCTTAATTTTTCTCGGCAAAAAAACACACGCACATACAATGAGAACATGAAGAACAATACACTGGAAATGCTTTGCAAAAACGTGAACATGAATAAGTATTCGTGTGTGTGTGTGTGTGTTTCGTTCTGTTTTGAATGCCAAAATGCCAGCGATGCCGATGACAACGCCGTCGCCTCTCATTCAAACACATCAACATAATACTTGCTAATGAGAGAGTGAGCATGAAATGTAAATACAACCACACACACACACACACATTTAATCACAAACAGACCAACTGAGCGACCGCTGAAAGTGGGAGAACATTACCGGCAAAGTTCAAGTGGCTGCCCCCGCACACACACACACACACATTAAGAAAAAGAGACGGCGGCTAGACGAAAAATAAAGGCAATGTTAAATATGTAGTAGACACATAAAATAGTTATAGTTTAGCAGTAGAGCAGATGTCTAATGGCACAATAATGTTAGAGCGCGAGGGTGCGGCAGATAAAGCTTAATGCAAGCAAACAGTGCCAGCCGTAAGTAAAATTTCCACAGACAGCACTAAAATGGAGCAGAGAGAAGCATGTCTCAAAAGAACACTAAAGTAAACATTAAAGTTAAGACAGAACAGTTTGAATGGCAAATAAGTATTACTGAGTATTACTATATCGGTGTGTGTAAACAAGTGGAAACCTGTTGATTTTAAAACTTGAAGAATTTCATTCATTGATGAATTCAAATTCTTTGCTTTGACACAACAAATATGTTTGGATTTTGCTTAATATAATACTTGCACAATATTGTATTTTGGCGCAAAATTAGCTATAAACATTAGATCATATTTTTTCGTTGAAATTTCCCCCAAATTAGCTAAATGACGAATATGTATAAAAAAACAAGTTTCGCATTGCATCATCGCTGCGTTTTAGTAAAATACTGTCAATCTCACACTTTGGAACATAAATGAGAACAAAGAGCATTCGTACATTTGGGAGAAAATCACCTCCAAAGTCGGCAAAAGATAGAGATGGAGAGAGAGAGAGCAGCCAAATCTATGTTAATAAACATATTGATGCAGAAATTGACAACTGGAGTTTTTGTTGTTGTCGCCCATTGTGAACCGAATCCTCTTTTGAAATGAAATGAATATCAAATGCCTAAATCGAACTTAACACCAATTCATTTGCTCTGCACGCATCGTATTGGCATACATTTACATATATAGTATACATATATACAAAATCAAAACATATGTTAGATACTTGAAATAAATGTATATGTTGGAATATGAATGTTGATGGCAGATGGCAGATGTTCTCTATCAACATTTCTAAGGCTACCGAATGACTTTTGGCCTATTGTTGGTATTTCGATTGGAATTCCATTTATGCGTAATGTTTATTTTCGGTCCGTTTTTATGAGTAGACATGATACTTTTGTACACATTTCCTTTATATTCTTTATAAGCAAAGAAGTAACTTTTTATTTACACGGTCTATCTAACATTTGCAAAAGGGTATTTTCTTGCCTTCTTGATACACATTAATGTATTTGAATTGGCATTTTACCTTTGTTTCTATGTTTTTACTTGGCATACATTTTACATTTTTGGACATTTCATTGGCATCTTTCAGTTGTCTCAATTACAGCTTTGTAATCAATTTTATGTATACTTATTGTTTTGGCACTTGGAAAACGGCAGCATTAACATTTGTTAAAGTCAAACAAAGTTGCATTTAGTTAAAAATTTCAATGCGTCCCATGTGTCGTATACTTGATAAGCATAACCTTCAAGTTGCATGCAAACCGCAAAGTTTCAACGTCTCTTAATGCGTTTAATTAGCATTTGCATTAGCATTTGCTAATGTGCAAATAATGAATGTTTTGTATTAGTTGGGTGGGAATATGAGGAAAAACATTTTGTATTGAAGTTTCTTTATTTTCTGAGTGTTTGTTTAGCTATGAATCAGTTTCTGCTATTCACATTTGTCTGTTTTGTTTAGATCAATTGTAAATATACATATTTGATTACAATAACAATAAATACTTGAAGTCTGTTTACATTTACATTAAAAACAAATATAAATTCTAGTATTTAATTAACCTTTAAAGCATCATATTTTATCTAGTTTATCTACAGAATATTAAAAAGCTTACATTACTGTTGCACTTTTCCCTCCTCTCCCTTGTAGCTTGTTGACTTGACATAGACAAATAATGTTCAGAGGAATCGACTTTCTACCACGGGGGCCTTAACATCAACAATTCTGTAAGCACGTATTTCTGTTACTTAGTTTCTGTTATGTTGGCTTAATTTATGTTAATGTCAGGGTCATGCATAATCCATAGGCCAAACACCGCAAATGACACTCATTTGACAGTTGACTGTCATTCGACGCATTCCTCATACTCAAAAGAAAAACTGTTGCGTGTCTCTGTGCCACAAGAAATATGACGGGGCATAAAAAGGAAGCAACAACAATATTTTAGCTGGGCTGGTCAACAATTATGTGTGCGTCTTTTTTTTATGATGGATGAATAAAAGTACGCTATGGTAAAAGAATTTTTTTGGACTTTACTATCATCAAATTAGCAAAGGAATTTCACATAAAAACTGACGACACTTCATGACAGTCCGAAAAATATATATAAAAAAAAAATAATAAAAATTATGCTATAAAAAAAGGTATGCAGAAAAGAACGGCTTGTCGGGTGTGTGCTACACTTAAAAAAATGTTTGAATTTACTTTTGAATACAAAAAATATGTATATTCCTTTTCAGAAATATTCTTATTAAAAACATAAAAAATTTGTTCATATTTCATTTAGAAAATTAGAATATTTGCAGTGCTGCTATAAATACTCTACCACACTTTATGCTGAGTGTATATTAAAATATTGCTCACACTTTTCGCCTGCTGACTAATTTTCTTGTTCATGACATTTGACAGTTGGCCAAAGGCAACGCTACTTTTAGGTCTCATTAAATATCACTCGACGGCATTAAACTGGGCGTTGTAATTGCGAAATTGTGAGAAGTCGCCACTTGGCATGCGTTTCATACCCGCCGCCACTGTACGTGTCCTTTTTAACAAATTAAAAAATAAAAGCACACACTCGCTTCAAAGGGCTAAAAAATAAAAAAAAAAGCTGCGCTCAACACGTGCCAAAAGCAGCGGCAAATAAATAAGCCATGAAAATGGACTTGGGGCCTTGTTCAAATGCATCAGCCAAATTGTTTGTCAATGGGCAGCTTTATGTTGTTGTTTGGGTCCGACCCCCGCTCCCCTAATGGGCTACTACATCAGCGGCCAAAGCGCAACACATGTCGTATGTGTAATATCCACTGACAGGTTACAGCCCGTCACACCCACCCACCCTCCATCCGTCCTGCCGTACACCTCTGCGTTCGTCCTGCTACGGCGACAGCTACAAAGACGTGAAATTTATGTGCTTCTGAACTGTATTTTTACAGTGGGTAAGGGAATGTCAAAGAGTGCAACAAAAAAAGGATTAATAAAAATATGTAAAGTTTTCGCATAGATTTTGACATCTTGAAACATTTTTGAAACACTTTTTTTTACTATATCGTGGTGTGCACTGTCATAGCCACAGTGCCAACTGTGTATGGTTGGCCAATAAGATAAATGTGGGCCAAGAGCGACAGGCAAGCAAAAGCAATATGCATTTAATGTCATACCATCCATCTATTCAACCAGCTGTGCGTCTGCTCAGTCCAACCGTTTGTCAGCTTTAGCCTGAAGAAGGCGTCGACACAGCTTGCCGGACCATTAGCTATGTATCCCCCCCCCCCCGCACCCACCACCACGTTATGTGGTTTTGGGGGCGTCACTGCTGTGGGCGTAACCACTTAACAATTAATTTCCCAAGTGAAATTTACGTATACGTAATATAAATTGAGTATCACTTAGATTGTACAAAAAAAAAAAACAGCTTGAAAATGCATGTAAAAGAGAAAGAGAGAGAGAGAGACTGACCCAAATCTCATCAAACTGTTGGAGCCTGATATGAGATTTATAGTTAAGAATTATGATTCTTTTTAACGATTTTCGGTTGATTTAATTGAATAATCCCCAAAAGCAAAAACAATATTGAAAGTTTTGATATAAAATGGAAAACCAGTGAAACATTTTCGTGACCTTTGAACTGCCAACTGACCCGTGCAAAAAAAAAAAACAAAGAAATAATAACATTTCTTGTTTATAGTTGCTTATTTAGTTATTCGCAGAAGCAAAGAATGCGCTTTAAATAAGTATTACTTTTTTTTAAGGAATTCCTCGTTTGTTTTTTTGTTTTGATTGCGTGCTTTACATAGTAAACAGAACAGAGGGTTGGTAGATGCTACCCCCATTCGCCGACAAGGGTTTAACAATGACTCTGTTGGTATATTATTGACATTGGCAATCATTGCAGACATATGACGCCATCAGCCGGAAAGTAGATTGAAAAGCAAAACAACCGCGTGACATATCAACTACCCTAATGCGTTTATATAATTGGCTTGTCTTTTATATATATAAATAGTAGCCATTAATCGGGGCTTAAATGTTACAAGAACTGTCGCAAAACTATAAATAGCCAAAGGCAGATCTTAAAACAAGTAAGAAGGCTCTAGTCGGGATAGCCCGACTAGAAGATACCCTGAACCCAGTTGCAGTCCTTGCGTCCTAAAAGTATGCTTCACATTATGATCACTTTAAACAAAACTCATAGCTGACTTAACTTTACGATATCTCTGGTGTTTCTTAACCGATTTGGACGAAATTTTGAGAAAAGTTCTATCGTTACCCATTACACTAATCCCCATTTTTACATTTTCCAAATTCGATATTTTTGTTATCGATTCCATGTGTATATCGAAAACCAGAGTAGTTATCGATAATTTGAAGCAAACTTGTTCTGCTTATGGTATAGGAGAACTTATATTCAAAATCTGAAGTCTCTAGCTCTTGTAGTCTCTGAGATCTACGCGTTCATACAGACGGACAGACGGACAGACGGACGGACAGACGGACGGACAGACGGACATGGCCATATCGACTCGGCTATTGATACTGATCAAGAATATATATACTTTATGGGGTCGGAGATGCTTCCTTCTGCCTGTTACATACTTTTGCACAAAACCATTATACCCTGATTTACCCATTTTATGGGTTCAGGGTATAAAAATAAACTGTAACATCAGCTGGACAATAATCCAGTGTTAATTTATTGCAAAAATAAATTGAATGCGACTACTCAAATGCGCTATAAACTTGCTATAAAACAAGACAGGCTATAAAAAATGCGAAAAATTAATTTAAAAAAAAGTTTTATTATTTATCAAATTTTTTAAGGTGGTTTTTTCTTTGAAACTAAGTTTTTCCTTCAATATGTTAAATTTTTGAGTGTTTCTTTTTTTATATTTTACAAAAAAGGCAACTTCAATATGTGCTCGGGTTGACCTATTTAAAGTTAACACGCTGTTACATTCCCAACATAAACTCAACATGAAAGTAAATTTCTACAGGACAAACGAGCAAAAAAAAACATTGAAAAAAACCAAAGCGCGTTAGTGTGTATGACGTTTTGGCGTAATCAATGTGAAATTAATGGCTGGTAGACACGCGGATCGGTCAAATTGCTAGTTTGGGGTTTGATAACAGCTACTAGATGGCGCCACCTACTATTAAAATCAGGAGGAGTAAGTTATTTTTCTTTGGGACATTTTCAAAGGTTGCACTTTTGCTAAAGAACTTTGTCAAGTGCATTAAATTACAAATAAATATTATTAAAGTAGCAAGACATGGAAGTTAAGATGCTTATGAAATCAGTTAGACAGAGAAAAATAGAGTTGAATAGTGCAAAGGGTTGATCAGATTATGTTAGGCTATGCAATCGCTTAAAGCAACTCTAAAACATTCATTTGCAAATTGAGTGGAGTGTTAAAAAAACAAATGAAAAATTGCTTTCAGTCAAATCCTTTTTGAGTTTTACTTTGTGCAACTTGCTTCTGTAAGTCCAAATTTTAATTAGGACAATAAAGCTTAGGTCAAGTGAAGTTTATTTTTATTTAATGAGAAACTTTAGGTTTATTTTTTTTACTATATTTGGCTGCACAAATTGATTAAGTTTACTCCCGCATAAATTTTTTTTTTTTTTCTAACTTTACTTGAAGGTCTTACACACCACTTTTCGAACTTGCACTGTTAAAAGTTAATCCTGAAATATGCAGTTATAAAGAAATACATTTTCCCATGAGACAAAAAATAAAAGTTTTTCGACGGCGTTGAAGCGTTGCAAAGTGAGGGAATGCGTCATTGAGCACTTGGTCGGAATTCTGAGGCATATCGGGAACATGCACAAATACATACACATACAAAAGTTTATAAGGCAAACAATAAGCACAACAAGTATAAAATGCGAATCAGAGAGAACAAAATACAAATATTTGCGCATAGCAAACGCATTGAGGCGTCACTCGGCATTTTCAAATACTCTCACGGTTCGCCCTAGAACCTCCTCACACTCAAACCCAAACACCAATGAGATTCACGCATGAAATCACCCAGAATTATTATATGGTACAAACTGTAGAGCATATTTTCTAGTCACCCGCATACAAAAGCAACAACAACAACAAAAAAACCTTAGACGATAAGTCGTCGGAAAAAATTATCTAAAAATAGTCTAGAAACAAAAAAATTAAAAACTTAATTACATTTTATGTTTATAGTATATAAAAATGCGAAAATTTTAGTCACTTAATTAAAACAACTAAGGAAAGTGGTTGCAATAAAAACAAACAACTCCGTCAAACGAAATAAGAAGAAAAACTAAAAAAAGACGAACCATGTAATAGAATATTTTAGAGAACGAGTTTTGTTGGCCGGCAATATGACTTATCAACAGCAACAAAAACAAGATAATGAGTTTTTTTTTTTAAAAAAACCAGACTTGAACATTTTGAGCATAGCTCCAAACACAAACAAACATAAATGTGGTATACTATGAAAACATTTCCGTAAGCGATGACGCAACTTAAAAAAAGAAAAACACAAAAAGTGAGAGAGAGAATTCATGTTGAGGAATTTTTCCGTTTGACCCCAGTAAAAGCAGCATTTGTTGAATTTTTTTTGTGGTTGAAAGAAGCTGCACAAAATGCCGACCATTTCAAAAACAAGTAACAACAACAGCTGCTGCCAACAAGGATGCACTATTAGGTTAGTTAGCTACCTGGCCAAGCATAAAAGGCAAACAGACAGGGGCGGCCACAAGAGACAGGTGAGGTCGAAAGGTGCAGCTGTAGATAAGAAGCTAGAATATTGTACATAGAAGGAAGTGTAGATTCGCTTGATTCTATTTTTTTCTGTTTTGTTTTTTTGGGCGCGTCTCGTTGCCCCGACATTGTGTTTGGCTTTAATGGAACTAGTTGTTAGGGGCGGAACTAGTTAAAAATACAAATACATTTGGGTATTAGAACATCCTACAATCTACAAGTTTTTAACAAACAGGTTTATGAATCAGCTTACCCAGACATTTTTGTGGGTTAAGGTTAAACAAAACAAATATGTGTCGCTTGATTAGGATTATTATTTTAATTTCCTAGTTCGGAATTTAGAAATTGTGAGATATTTTAATTAAGTTGTATGAGTTAAACCAAATATTAAATAGCAATTAAATACTTTTCTTCCTTTTTTGTTTTCTTTTAACTCAGTAACATTGATCAAGCGCCCAAATGAATTCATTTAGAATCTCATTTCGCCTCGGCAACAGCAGATGGCGCCACAAAATGTTCAAATCGAAAATCAAATATGTTGCATTCGATTGTAAATAATGCACCTAAAGACAAACATTTGCCAGGGTCTTTTGGGAAAACATAGAAAACATTTTGCTTGAAAATGGTTAAAAAATCAAATACCCTTTAAAAATTAGGTAATGAATATAGGAAAATTAAACAAATTGCACTTTTTATATCATGAAGATGACAATGTTGTTATAAAAATAAAGTCATAAATGTTCATACCCGCTCGAGTAATTATCATTAGCAACAAAACAATGACAACAAACAAGTTGAAAAATAACTGCAGCTGTTGCAGTTTTGTACAAATGTACTGGCTACCCTCCTCTTCCAATACCTAGCGACCAAGCGAACCCAAACTATCTATCTATATGTATAGTATATGTGCAATGTGTGAATGTATATCGTGGGCTTGTTGGCTGTATAGGTTGATGAGGGGCACATTTATTTGGGCGGATGGGCAATAAAACTAAAATTTGGCTTGCCAACTTTTGGGCCAAAACAAAAGCGGAGGTGGGCTACTGATTGTAGGCGAAATTTGTGGCAGATGGAGCGTGGTTAATGACTTTAAACGCTGAGAGTGGGGCAGCTGGGCAAAGAAAAAAAACCTATTCTAGCTAACATTTGGTTTGCGTTGATTTTTGCCTGAAATCAACAACAAAAATTTAACTTTGATAAATTACACAAACAAAATATGTCAAGTCATTTAAGTGATAAGAATTTTTGCTCGTTTTTTGGGCAATATTATTTAGATATCAAATGGTCACGATCAATTATAATTGATTGAAGCTATAATTAATTGTAGCAGGCGAGAAAAATAAGTACAAAGAGGCTTTTGAGAACAGAAAAACATTAAATCTTCATAGCATCATCATAAAAAGTGTTTAAAGTAGTAAAAAAAAAAAAAGCTTGTAAACAAGATTGTTCAGATTGTTTAATGAATACTTTAAGTTGCATTTCTATGAATTTTTTTAAACTTTTTTATAATATATACATTACTAATTGCTTTAACTAAGCGTTTTTTTAATTTTTAAAAGTTGTTGAACTTTTTGCCAGATGAACCAAATATATAACTTTTCGTTTATGCATTGGAAGTGTTTCTTGTATATTTTATTTACTTAATTATTATAGTTAAGTATTAAGTACTTTGTGTATTTTAACTTTGGCTATTCTTTGTTATGTTTTTTGTTTTATAACGATTTTATTTAAGGTATATTTATCTTCTTGCTGTATTTATTGTTAACGCTTCAGCTTATTGTTTATTGTATTAAGCCTGGCTTTCAAGTCGATTAGTTTGTTTTTTTATGGTTATCTTCTCCTTTTCCTAAGGATAGAAATTCAATGAGTAAAAATTGTCAAATTCAATCAACAACTGAAGCACCTTTTAGTGGGTAAAGTGTTCTGCCTGCCAGCCAAATTTGGCGTTTAGTTTAATTGGAATCTTTCAAGTGTTTAACTATTGTTGGCCTTCTGGCTACCTTCATGTTGATCCTGGTGCCAGTGACAGTACGTGCTAATTTATTGGCACTGACTGTCGCCTGAGAGCCGGCATCATTGTAACGTGGACGTTTCTTTTCCAGCTTGCTGGCCCAACAGTTGGCGGCACGACGCCGAGCATTGCCACCAACGGTATTGGCTGCATCGCTGAAGGAAGTGTCTGGAACTGTAGCCGGTGGTGCTACGTCATTTTCTTTATTATCATCGTTTAGGTCCTCGCCCTCATCCGAGTCCACTTCGGTTTTGATGGGTTTTGGAAAACGAAGGCCACGAAACTCATAGACCAATGGATAGATGCGTTGCACGGACAACTCAATGGCATGGACACTGGCCGCCGTTATCGTTATACTGCCGGTCGAGAAGATACGCACAGTGGCCTTGGGATCGCGCATGCGATAGGTAACACCGGGACACAACTCCGGCTCATAGCAGGCCGCATCACGATGGTGCATAGAGAAATTGACAATCTTAATGGGCCACGGCATAGAGCAGGTGCCCAAAACATTGACAATGCGAAAGTTTTGAAAACGCACCGGAAAACCCAAACGTTGCAAGCAACGAGCAAAGCGTCGAGCAGCAGATTTTGCCTGTTGCTCCGATATTGCGCCCGTACAAGTAATCCTGCCGGATGACCAAATCGTTGCTGTCGTATAAGGACGACGTAGACGCATCGTCACCATTCCATTCTCCCGACGGTACTCCACATTCTTTCCGGTCAACGCAATGTTGCGCAAATTGAGATGACAGCGTACACTAAACGAGCAGACAACATTGTTTATAATAATGTCCAGTGGACATTCTTCATCTTCAACCGTCGGTTGTTCCTCTTCAAATTCTATCTTAACAGTCGCATTGGCTTCTATAGGCTCTACAGCCGCCTGTGGAGATTGGCTATCAAAGCTTATCAAAGACATTATTTTGAAAGAGAATTTTTTATTTTATTTATTTTTTTTTTTTAACTTTTGAGCGACTGACTTTGTTCAATAAAGACAGACGACTGAAGTTTAGAGATATATTTTGCTATAGTGTGACCCTTTTGACGTAACAAAATGTTCTTTTCTATGATATATAGTTGGAAAAAAAACATACCTTAAAAACACTCAACTTGAAAATCTATTTATTTTACAAACTAAAATTCTTTTAAGAATGTTGGTAATCCGTTAAAGATTGAATTCGTAAAATAAAAGCAACTTTTAGGTTAAAAAGTCATTTTTATTTTTATACAAACCAGCAAAATTCGCAAGTGTCTGTTCTCAAGAATAAAAACAAACACCTGACCGTGGGCCCATTGTCAGCTGCAGTCCGAAAGCAAAGGCAGTCAACGTTTGCCAGGTGATAAGTGTGCCTCTTTTCTTAACCCCTCCATTCGCTTTCAGCATTCTTTACAAAAGCCGTAACTAATTTCAGCAACAACAACAACAACAAAGCTAGCTGACTAAATGACTGGGTCAACATTAATCGACCAACAAATGGAACTTAGATTAGTTCGCTTATCAGTCAAGAGTAAGTTGGAAACGAGTTAAATAAGTGCAAAGTGAAAACAAATGAAAGTTAGTCGCTCACTTTGTGTTCATTTATTAGCAGCGTTCTAAATTTAATTGAGGCAAACAAACATTTTGTTTTTATTAAATGGTGGTGTGTTAATGAATTTATAAATAGATCAACAGCTGCGTAAACACTCATATCAAGCGAAAATGGAAAGTGAGAGAAATGCCGAGAGAATTTCTTATAGCCAAGCGATTACTGTAAATTTGTAAATTAACCTCTCGATACTTACGAACTCAGATCAGCACGTTTGCTTTCACTCTCTTTTACTCTCTACTTTCTCACGCTCTCTGGCATGTTTGCACTCAAAATGAATTTCCATTTACTACTACCATTGAGAATTATGTACAGTAATTTGTCAGCGTCCGTAAATTAGTTACAAAACTTCCAGCAGATTTCCAGAGCATTAAATTAACTTGACGCTAATTTGAAATAGTTAAAAGTCTATCCATGAATTAAAAACACAAACACAAATGAGAAGAGCGACAAACGAAAACAAAACTATGTACATATGTATGTGAGCGGCGGAAGCAAGGGAAACGGAATAGGAAAAGGAATTGGTAGAATGCCGCATACGAATAAAGAATCAAAAGACGGCCTTATTGTTGCTGTTGTTGCCTTAGGTATCTGTATTTGTTTTTCGCACGTCCAATTGTTGTTGGTAGCTAAAATTTGTTTAGCTTTGAAAAACGCACTAAACAGCATAACAAACAGGCAGCACACACACACACAATCACACGCAAGACTTGGCTATGTATAAATTTATAGCATGCAGCCGGCACTAAGGAATCGATCCCAATAAAATAAAAATATAAAAAAAACTATAGAATACAACTGTAGTTAATAATTTGACCAAGTCGAAAATGAAAACATGTTGCTGGCTGGCCAATTAGCAGGTTCGAAGGTGATTAAACGTACAAATACTTATGTATATTTAATTCGATTTATACAAATCGGTTAAAAGTTGCTAAGTAAATAGTATTCATAATCATACCACATTTGCATAAGCAGCGCGTTGCGCGCCGATACAGCGACAAGAACAAGAACACCACCAACAAAGAACACAACACAAATACTTTCGAGCAATAACAAATCGCTTGTTTTGTTTTTCTTTTTTTTTTTGCACTTTCTCTTGTTGTTATGCGCTCTTGATTATTGAGAAGATCACTTTAATTGCTGAGCAACACACCACACTACACGTTTTTAATATGCACACGCTTTGGTTGTTGTATTCCAGCTATTATTAATATTTTTGTTGCGTTTTGATTTCGATTTTTATAACAAACACGACGCCCACGCGTAAACACGTCCGTTCGCTTCGCAAGTTAAAAGCGAAATAACAGCTGAAAAGAAAGTGTAGCTGTTAGTTGGTCAATGGGAATTTCGAAACTGTTAACTTACAGTGATGTAATTTTAGCAGTTTTAGCGGCAAGTAAGAATTTCTTCACAAGCATTCATGTAAATGCAAGCTAGTGATCAAGTAAAATTTAAAATATATATTAAAATCGATGTAATGATACCAACTAACTTAAAAATTAGCCAATTCTAAGCATTAAATTGTCTAAATGCAAAGAGCTGACAGCCCTGCGCCTGTTAAGCTAACAGGCACTCTATGGGCAACTATCGGCGTTGCCAAGAGAAAAGACCACTAGTAGAGGAAACATACTTTTCTAATCATGGCTGAACTACAGGTAAAACGTGTGAAAAAAATATATAAATTTTTAATTAATTATAGTTTATTATTTTCAGGCATTTAATCAAGCTGCCGAAGACGTGAAGAACTTAAACACTACACCGGCTGATAACGATTTACTAGAACTCTATGGCTTGTACAAGCAGGCCAATATTGGAGATTGCAATACAGGTAAAACAAAAAAAAGTGTGCTTCGAAAAAATGTGGAATAGTTCCTTAAATAATTATAATTATAATTATTGTTTGTGTTATGAACAGAAAAACCCGGTTTCCTGGATTTTAAAGGCAAGTCCAAATGGGAGGCCTGGAACAAACTCAAGGGTATGACTAATGCCGATGCCCAAGCAGCTTATATAGCTAAAGCAAAATCTCTGATTGCTGCCGTGGGTCTAAAGTCCTAAACTTTGAAAGGCATTTAAATATTTAAACTTATAAGTGACATTTGTATTTATTGCACATAATTCGCACAAATTCTTAAGCACAAAATACTCACAAGCCAACCAAAAAAAGTTTAAACATTTATTTTGTCAAAAGCGGATAACAAACATATACATATACATATGTATAAGTGTATATAAAAAAGGGATGTACGTGTTATACGTACATATATTTGTTATGGGCAAACCTAGCTTTACAGCTGAGGTGTTCTAGCACTATTGCTTGATTGCCGTTGCCTCTCGTACACCTCGCGCTGTAGTTCTCTCAGATTTAGCTCTAGGGTTTCCACCACATCGAAATTCATGTCCTCGCGCGCCTGCTTTATGTAACCTTTTATAATGTTGATCTGCTCAATCAGTGGATCATCGGCACTCGACGCTGTTGTGGATGCCTGAGGCGCTGACCAATTGTTCAACGATTGCAAATCAGACTGAAAATTGTGGAATGTTAATGGAAATTTCAAATTAAAAGAAACTGATTCGACTTACACCATGGGCAAAGGTGCGATTCTCCGGACCAGCTCCCGATTGAGCTGACAAGCCGTTACGCTCATAGGCCTCCATTGCCATGCGTTGCTCGGTAAGGATGCGTTGTTCAGTTTCCATGCGTTTGCGCTCCTGAATCTGGCTAATAAGCGCCTCATCTGGCAGTGGTGGCAGTGATAGCATCCTCTCTTTAATTGCTTGGACGCAACTCAGTCGAATTGCCTTTTTGAGAGCCTCTTCGCGACTGCCAGGTTCTGAGTGAATGGTAAGGATGCGTTTGCTACGTAAATCGATCCTTTCGGCAACCTGACCGATCTTGCCACGCAAAGCACCCGCATCAGCAATTGTGAATATCGATTCACCTTCATGCAAACTATTCACAATCTTTAAATACATATCCAGATCTGGAGTGACCTGTTTTTGTAGCTGCCTTATTTCCTCATAGACCTGGGCAAGCAGTGGTCGGCAAGTGCGACTCTCATGCATGTCCTGGCGCGTATCCAACAGCCACAAGCAATGCTGGCACAGTCTGATGGCTCGATCCTCATGATGCTGCATCTGCTGCAGTGGTTCTCCCCGTGTCGTTGACAAACTGGCCAATTGCACTGGAGCAGAAAATCAATCAAACTACTTGTAACTCAATCTTTATTTTCACTTACTTGCATTCTCCAGTTGTAGGAATCGGGAGCAATCGTGGCACATTATGCCACCACACAGACGACAATGATGCTGTCTGCGTGCAATGTGAAAGCTCTTGGCGCAGTTGGGGCACAGCTTGACGGAGCTGCCGTCAAGCCAAGGCACTGTTTGCTGTTCATGATGCTTGCGCTGCACTGCGTCTGTGGGCAAATCCTTTAGCAGCCGATGCAAACGTATAATCAGTTTATTTGTTTCGCTGGCATAGCGCTCCAGACGTGGATTGCGTACCGATTGAAAGTACTCGAGGTAGGAGCGTTCCACACCTACGCTCTGCTTAGAGTTATTATTATAGATATTTAGCTGCATTTTCGGTGGCCCGCCTCCACTAGCTGCTGCTGCTCCACCAGCACTTCCGGAACCAGCAGCTGTCAACGCTGCTGCCTGTGCGCCACGATTGCGATCATCATCGAAGTTGTTAAGGATTTTCTTTTTGGCTTTGGTAAATATATCTTTGAAGACGGACTTCAAGGCATCCCCTTCATCGGCGTGCTGGCGGGCAAAGTGCTCGGTGAGAAAATCAATGGACTTCAAGTCGGCCCGGCAAATGGGACAGAGAAAACCCTCAAGTATTTCGTCACTTCCGGCGCTTGGCTCATCCTCGCTGTCAAAGGGATTACCCGACATGCTGTCATCAATTTGCAGCAATAAAAAAGCGTGAATTGATTTCTTCTGTTTTGTGAGTGTTTTCTCGCCTCGCCCTTGCAAATTACATGCACGTTGTACTCCGCTATGAGAGCTGTGGAATTGATACTTTTGTAGTTACAAATTCAATTTAAATCTGCATTTGGTTACTCATAAAGAGAAACTTTAATTTAATTTTGAATAAAAAAACTCCCCCAGTGCCACCCATACGAAGAAGATAGGACGGACTAGCCATTCACATGTGTTCGCGCTGCTAACTTAACAGTGCTGTTCTGTTTTAATGTTAGGTATGCTGTTACTGTTACATTAATAATTCACAATATCTTGAGCTTTTAAAATTATATTTTTATAATTAGTAGTTTTGCGTCCATAAAAAACTCTAAATCGAAGCTTCTTCTTCATCATCACTGAACTGATCTTCATTTATGCGTTTTCGCGACTTACGTTTATGCTCACGGGCTAATAACTCTTTAAATGCCTCATATTCTGGCATCGTAACGTGACATATTTTTGTAGCAAACGATTTCTCCGATGTGTCCGTTATCTGATAAAGCCTATTATTTGTGGTCGGCTCATCGGGATCAGCTTTAAGAGCACGGGGCTTAAACAAACCTAAACGCAGCAAAAAAGTGTGACGACAGCGCAGTTCCTCAAATGGCAGCGATAAACCGGCAGATTTAACTATTTCTGGCACTTCGATGCGCATTATATCAAACATATAGTTGAACTTTTTTTCCATAGTCTCTTCAGGCTGCGCTAATAAATCCGGACTGTTCATCAAGAGTTTCCACACATTTTTATTCGTAGAAACGCGACTTTTCAGATATGCGGATAATGAGAGGAGCTGATGAGCATCACTAACGTCGAGCAACTCTGGGTATTTGGTTAATAGCAAGTGCAACAGTTGCTCTCCAAACTGACAGGCACGCCAAATCTCCAAACTGTTCACAATGCGCTCTGGCGTGCGTTTGAGTACCGTTGGATTTGCAGTTACAATTCTCAAGAAGCTAACTGTCTCAAGGCCATGATTTTGAAACGTCTCATGAGCTCGTCGCCATAGCGCTGGCGTGTAAATGGATAAGGCGGGTTCCAGTTTGATGGCTTCCTCAATGTGAACTTGCTCAAGATTCACAAGTTTTGGAAGCGTTTGTTTTGTTGCCAACTGACGAACAGCGAAGCATTTCAACTGCAACTAAATTAATTTTAATAGTTGTTTGTCATTTTAAATACATAACACGCACCTGTTGTTGATGTTTTAAATTGAATAACAATTTTCGTAGCATTCTTAACAATTTTGCGCAATGATTTTACTGTAATCACAACAATCAACAGCTGTTCGTTCTTTGCTGTTAATAATTAACAGCTGCTAAAGAATTTCTGCCTACCCATAATCCACAATCAAACGTAAACAATTACACATGTTTTAGTGCTGCAGCCCTGGCTCTACAATCAGCAATACGCCGCGTCTTAAAACTGTTAATTATATTATTTAAACGATGGCAAAGAGCAAGAAACAACAACGTGAACTTCATGCGGCTAAGGAAGCTGCCCAAGCAAACAATGCTCAGCTAGAGACTTGCAACGACGCCTACACCAGTGGCGCATTTAGTTATCTGCGGTTTTTAGTGCACCTGCTGGCAGCGGCTCAATTTTCGTATGGAATTTACTACTATATGTTTAAAGTGTATTGGCCAGAAGGGCTGCGCGAAGAGGAGGAGCTTAAAACGCGTTGGGGAGGAAAATTTAAATACCTAACATTCCTCGATGTGATTCTGCAGGCGATTTACCACATTGCGGCACTACTCAATGATCTCTTCGGCAGCAACACGGTCGCACTTGCTCCAAAGTCCTTTCTACGTCAGCTGCGTGATTATGTATTTGCCACGTTTGCATTTCCAATTGCCCACAATGTTTGCATATCATTCTGGGTCATTTACCTTTGGGATCGTGAGCTTATCTTTCCCGAAGCACTCGACGCTATATTTCCCAGGTAATTGTTTAATTTTTAAATGTATGCGCAGATATCCGATTGTCATACTTGACCTTTGCAGCTGGCTGAATCACGTTGTTCACACAAATGTTGCGCTTTTGGCTATTATGGATTTGTTCACCTGCTTCCGCCAATATCCAAGCCGCCTTGCTGGTATCACTGGAAATGCCTCGTTTATGATTCTCTACGTCATTTGGGTGCATATTGTTAAGTACTTTAGTGGACAGTGGGTTTATCCCTTACTTGAAGTTCTGCCAATGTTATTCCGGTATTTAATGCTCGCCGGTATGGTGGGTTTGAGTTTGGCATTTTATTTACTGGGCGAATTCGTTAACAATATCGTGTGGGGGCCAGAGCTCAAATTGCTAAAGAAAAAAACTAGTAAGCAAAGTTAAATCGCGTTACAATAGTCTTTGGTAAAACTAAAACGTCTTAGAAATTTCTAGTTTTTAGAAACAACATTTCATACTTTCTTTAATATGTTAATTTTTGTGCTCAGGAACCGGTTTCATTTATAAAAGACAACTGTATTTTATAACTTAGTTTACACGCAGAGATTTGGTTATTGTCGTTGTTTAGCCCAGCGAGGCTGCTGTAAAATATACTCCATTGTATGTTAAATATATAAGTAAAGCGCCTTTAAATAAATATTACATCAAATATAAAAGATTCTTATCACTGAAGCCTAATTCAAACAGCGCGCTCTATAGACCGATAGCATCGATGGTCTTACAATCGGTGCAGTGCAGATATATTCTACAAATATATTAAAAGTACTTTTTGAAATGTGTGCTAACAATTAATTAAGGTCGTTGCATTTTGACCATTATTCCTGTGAACAACCATTTATGAAGATATAAGCAACTATCGTTTCTTTGCGCGGATGCGGAATTTGATAAATTGTATGGAGAAACACGTTGACAACTCTGGCCACGGCAAGGCGAATGAAAATTGGCTTAAAAGCAAGCCGAGTGAACACCATGGAATTGTGTTAACGTTAATACATATGTAAGTGAAATCCATTATGTGTAAAGTGACTATATAATACTGTGCTAAAAGTAAACAATATTATGTGAGCATAGTAGTTTAAGCGAGCTTTGTTTGTTGGTTGGGTGAGTGTACTTTTTGCGTACAAGTGCAAGCAGGATAGCAATATCTTATATTTGTGTTAGTGTTACCAGAACTGCCAACTCGATTGTTACTTATGCATTTTCCCCTGACACCCGGAGCTCTCAGCTGTTTTGCTGCCATAAAATCCATGGCTACATGTGTCCCAACAATGTATGCAAAAACCGTTTGGCAGCAACACAGCCACATTCAAAACATTAATGAATGTTTTTTCGTTAACAATACAATACTATTTGTTTGCTAATGTGTTTAAAGGTGTGTGCAAATTATTTATTTATTTATGTACTTGTTTTTATTATTTTCAAGGTAGTTGAATTGTTTTTTACTTAAAATGTTTATAGACTTTCATCATAGTTTGTTAAATTTCTTCACTCATTTGTTGCGCATATTGTTTGATTTTGGTGTTTTGAACATTAATTGGCAAATTGTGTTCACATTAAAGATTAGAATTTCATGGGCGTGACTTTTCAAATTTTTTGCTTTAAATAATTAGCTTGATTTTTTCTAATTCTTCCAGAAAAATGAAAGTGGCGTCGCCAAGCTAACTCTTCGTTTGTCGTCTACTCTCATCAACATTTTGGCCGACAGCGAAGCTTCTACATTGCGTTACGCTCTTGTTTACGTTTTCGCTCTTTTTGCTGTCTCTCTCGCTTTCTTGCCGTCTTGGCATCATTTAACTGTTAAAAACAATAACAATGCCCATGAGTGATGTGGCTACAACGTTAATTTATGCTGAGCACGGCAATGGAATAACAACAACTGCTACGACGAAGCATTCAAAGGCGCCGCCATCCACACCAACTGGAGAGGGAGTAGGAGCAACCACAAATATGACCATCTCATCCAAAGCGGATGGAATTGTTGGTGGTGCAGTTGGTGGTGCCGGTGCTGCTGCTGCACAATTGGGAAACAAGTTGGCGCCACAGTTTAATCCCTCGCCATTGGCCGCCATGCAGGGCCAAAAGTGGCATAATTTCTTCGATTTCGACAAGATAATTAAACAGCTGCGCGCTGCAGAAAAACAACATTTGCGTGGTGGTGGTCGAGCTGGTGGTGGTGGCGCTGGGGGAGGAGCAAGTAGTGATACTAGACAGCCAGCAAATGTGGTTCAAGTGCAGCGCTTAAATGCCGCTGATATGTCCTATTATGATATGGTGCCCGAGCTGGCGGCACGTACTCTTATTGTGTGTGATGTCTGCAAGCACAGCTATGTCCAGGCCGGTTTCACAAACCACGTTGAGCTTCGTCATCCAATCGCCTGGGATGCGACGCCCAACAAGTTAAGCAGCAGCAGCATCGCTGAAACGCGTTCCACAAGCTCCACAACGTCAACAGCGGCCGACAATAGTCCTGATGTGGTTCGCGAGTCGGCAGAATTGGTGGGCTCCCCAGCTGATACTCAAACGTCGAGCAGTTCCAATGGCTCCACCACCTCTCTGGCAACTGTACAGAACAACAATACTGCGCATGCATCCAGCAGCTCGTCGTCATCATCGTCGCGTCACAAAAGCAGCAGCAGCAAAAGTAGCAGTTCCTCAAAGACCATCATCAACAATAACAACAGCATAGCTAGCAGTAGCAGCAGCAGCAGCACGAGTCGTTCGCGTTCCAAATCATCCAAAAATCGCCATCATTCGGATCATAAGGTCGGTGGTGGTTCCAAAAAGAACAGTGCCATAACAAGTGCAGCAACTGTTGCTGCTGCTGCTGCTGCAATCAAAGATGAGGCAGTATCAGCGACTGCCTTAACGGTATTCTCCTCCTCATCGAATTCATCGTGCTCGCTGCCAACAACGCCAACGCTAGCAACTGTTGCCGGCAATGTTAATGAATATGGCATCAATTATTCACCCGCTCCGGCCGCACAATTAGCCAGCATGCTGCTGGAAGAGACGCAACCGCCGACAAAAAAGAAGGTAGCGTTTGACTTAAAAACAATAGAACAGTTGAATCTGGGCTGGTTGTTGTTATTAAGTCAAATTAAAACTTAACTATATTGAAACTAATGTAAAATTTTTTTTTATAGCTGAAAGGAGCAACAAATAGTGATTCTTCGTCACATCATCGAAGCAAACCTGCCAAGGAGAAGCAATTGGCGCCGTTATACGAACAGCAACAGCAGCTAAGTGAATTGGATCAAGCCGTATCGTCCATAACCGGTCACGTGGAGATGGATTCGCAACAGCTTGAGCAGCAGCGTCAACAGGTTGATCTAGCCGCAGCTAACGAAGAGCCATTGCCAATGCATAATACATCTGATGATAATTCCATATCGCTGACTTTGGATGACATGCTCGACAGCAAGTTCATTAACGAGATACTAAACAATGTCGAATCCGATATACCCTTTGATGAGAGCGCACTGGACACCTCACAGCCGCAACAGCAGCAGTTGCAACTGTCTACGGATCATCATCCACCAGCAACAAAACGTTTGCGCTATGATGATGCTAACGATGCAGCTGACTATGCAACTGCACTCTATCAACAACAGCAGCAGCAACAGGTTTATAGTGATGATCAGCAGGAGCAAACGGAATTGACGGCCATTGATGCAATGCAGCTGCAACAGCTCATCTATCAGCAGCAACAAATGCTCGACGAGCAGGCAGCAGATCAGCAACAACAACAGCAGCACCAACAACAGCAGCAGCAACAGCAATTAAAACAGCAACTCAATGAGCAGGCAGTGGCACAATTTAGCGTTTATAATGTGCCCTCGCTGACTGATGATACAGATGCAACGACAGCAGCAACAGCAACTGTTGCCGATGAGCAAATGATACTGCCAAATATTATCTATGAGATTACGGACAATAATCAGGTGTCCGTGCTGGATCAACAGAGTCAACAGCAGGTCATTGCCGAGTTCCTAACCCAAGCTGGCTATGACAATTGCGATGTCAATGTATTGCAAGCAGCGACGAGCAATGGCAACAATGAGACTGCTTCTGCTGGAGCTGGTGTTGTACCCAATTATTTCAATGATGAACTGGGCGATTTGGACTTTACAAAACTGGAGACTGTATGCGCGGAAGCCAACCACACTAAGACTGTCAAGCTGGAAAACCAGCCACAACAACAACCACTTCAAGCCACCACCAACAATAACAACAACAACACAAATCCATATAATAGCTATGAGTGCAATTATGTAGCACAACCACATCGCCAATTGGCCAATGCCAAATACCATGATGATACCAGCACCTACTTCAATATGACCCTATACGCGGGTCCACCACGTCCGCTGGCCATGAATACCTTTGGCCTGGTCAAACTGCCCAATGGGATGGGCGCAACGTTGCGCAAGAATCTGTTGATGACGCGCAAAGCAAATAATAGTTTGCTCTCGTTAAATGGCAGCAGTGGCGTTGTGGGCACCCTGGCGCGTCCACCGCCACCGCTGCCAATATCGAGTGTGAATTGTAATGGTAATGGAACGTCGTCTATGTTGCCACGCAATGCCTGTCCAGGCAAGACTATATATGCGCAAAAGGGTAGCGTCATACAGCAGGATCGTTTGCGTTGCAACAAGCGAGCGCTGTCTCGGAACAGCAACAACAACTTTAGCAATGGTGTTAGCATGACAGTCAAGCGCCTGAATGAGCTGCTCTCGGGCAAGCTGAAGCCCCAATTCATGGCAGATAGAGATAAATCCGAACACAACGAAGCCGGCGCCGACCAACCACAACAGCATCAGCTGTTCGGGGAGAACCAGCGCATGTACAGTTTCTATGAGAAACGACGCAAATTGTTGGCGGTGCGTCAGCAACAACAGCGACACAAGACAATGAACAACAGCAGCAGTAGCAGCAACAAGAACTGTTATCGGCAATTGCTGCGTCCGAGACCTATGCATTTACCATTGCAACTGAATGCTATTGGCAGTCCAAGCCCGCAGCAACAGTTGCTGAAGAAACAATTACTTCGCACCCTGTCCGACAGCAGCAATTTACAAGCAGCTGCTGCTGCTGCTGCTGCCGCTGCCGCTGTTGCCGTTGCTGAAGCAAGTCGCAGCACTAATCCATGGAAGAGCAACAGCTCTACACCAGGCAGTACTTCAGCTGGCGGCGATCTAATGCGCGTACTTGTCTGATAAAAAAATATATATATATAAGTATATAAATACTATATATAAACAAATTACATACATACATTATATACAACATATAATGCTATTATGCATTAGGAAATGATTACGATTATGAAAATGTTTAATAACAATTTATAATACTATACGTAGCCCTCCCCCACCCCCGTATGTTTAATATTTTAACACATTCTTTTAAAGCAATTTTTTAATTTCTTTTATTTTTTAGTGATAATTTTAGTTTTCTGGCTATACTTGATTGTACTATTTAGTTTACTGTTTAGTCGATGCACTAAGTATAGTTTAATTTTTGCTGTGAAGCTAAACAGCATTATGTTGATAACCCCTCCCTAATTTATAAAATGTAAACTTAATATAATTATTATATACAGATGTATATGACATATGTATGTATATGTACACAAATGCATGCAAACGTTTCAAATATGCGACTTTAATAAATTGCCAAAATTTATTAGCCGGTTTTGGTCAACGACTTTAATTATTCATTTTGAATAAAGTCCATTGAAAAGCCTATGCATTCTATACAAAACAATTGAAACGCTACAGAGTGAGAACAGTATAATGTCAATCGAATCATGCGTAAATTGATATCGTTATCGACCCAGCTCAGCTGCCGGCTTCTCAGTTGTGTCTGAAGGTGCGTGTTTTACTTTAGTTTTTTATTACTTACTTAATTCAGTAGTTTAATTGTTTTTAAAAACAAGGTGTTCCTAATCTGTGGTTGTAAAATGCGCGCATCCAATGCGCTCATTGCCTGCTTCACCCTGCTCAGCTGCCAAAACGCACTGTGCACTTTATCGCCAGACAGCAAAACCAAAAACAAATTCAAAAGCTCTAAGTTTTTGCGTGGCCCGCAGGATAATGATGTGTTTGACTTGAACTTAATTTCACCGCATCCCTTGCCCAAGGACATTATTATGCACCATGAGGCATACTACAAGGACACAGCCTTACGACATTTTAATGGCACTGTTCTTGGCTATGTAACTCCAGTGAGTTCCAAATGACACACTGCGCAAGTCCTTCAAACAATAACTAAATTTAAATTTTTTAGTGGAATTCCCATGGTTACGATGTGGCCAAGATATTTGCCAAGAAGTTTGACATCATATCGCCTGTCTGGCTCCAGGTTGTGAAGCAATTCGAGGAATATGCTGTTGCCGGAACCCATGATATAGATGCCGGCTGGCTAAGTGATATCAGACGCAAAGGAAAAGTTCAGCAACGCACAGTCAAAGGTGGCCAAAACAGTTTCCTGCATTAGCTATGAACTACTTGATATTAACTCTTCTCTTAACAGTTTTTCCGCGTATTATTTTTGATCATTTTACCGATCGTGATATTAAATTGCTTTTAAGCGATGCCAGCGAACGTACAAAGTTAAATGAATTACTAATTCAGACATGCAAGGAGCATGGTTTTGATGGAATTATCTTGGAGGTATGGTCACAAATCGCTAGCCGTATTGATGATAAAATCCTCTACACCTTGGTGCTACAAATGGGTTAGTTATCAGTTACTATATTGTTTAAATAAATTCATCATCTGATCTTTTTTATAAACACACAGCCAAGGATCTGAAGAAGCAACAATTGCGATTAATATTAGTGATACCGCCACAGCGACGGGATATGTCTAATTTGTTTAGTGAGAGACACATGGATCGATTGTACAAGTATATATATGCCTTCTCGCTGATGACCTATGACTTCTCGAGTGTGCAACGTCCAGGAGCTAATGCGCCTCTCTATTGGATGCGCAGTGCCATAGATCACATTGCACCAGATGGCTGTCAGGACATGGAGATAAAGCGTTCCAAAATCCTAATGGGCTTAAATATGTATGGCAATGATTATACACCCGATGGCGGTGGCCCCATTACCTTTAACCAGTACTTGGAACTGGTAAGGCACCTTAAGAAACCACTAAGCAATGATGAGCGCGATATGGAAAACTTTTTTGAGATCAAGTGAGTTCAATCAAGTTCAATATACAAAATATGCTTTTCATAATCCTCTTTTAGAACTGAAACCGGTCGTCATACCGTTTTTTATCCAACACTTTACTCTATTCATGAGCGTATCAAACTAGCGCAGGAGCTGGGTGTTGGTATCTCTATTTGGGAGCTGGGCCAAGGCTTAAACTATTTCTACGATCTCTTTTGAAAGTTATGCATTCCATTCCATTCTGTGTTCGAATTTAATGTATTTGATGTTGTGCAACGTATGGCAATAGTGCTTAATATAATTAGCAACCATTTTTTACTGAGTGTGGAAATAATTATATTTTTCTTTAATTATACCAACAGCTACGTTCAAACATGAAGGTGCGATTGTCGCTTAGCGCCAATGAAAACAATAATCGAGCTATCGATTAGCTTTGCATTTCTCTTTGACGACCTCCAAATACTTGCAAAATGGCTAAAAAAAAATATTGATAATAATGTTAATTAAAAAAATCCAACTTTAGTATCCGGAATAGTTTAAGCATGATGTTTATTTATGCCAAAACGGCATGCATCCCTGGTAAACGACATATTTGCCAGCCCTACGGTTAGTAGTTGCGGTTTTGCATATATTTTATTCGCCGGCAGGTGATAAATGTTATTGAATTGCATTAAAATGCGTTGGCTTTACGCTTGCTTTGTGATAGTTTTGTGCGCGCTAATCTTTTGCGAGTACGTTGCCGATTTTGTGGTGCTACAAAAGTGCAAGTGGCCCGAAATCCGGCGCAAGAAGTATGTGGACGATCCATTGCGGGCGATGATTATAGCTGATCCCCATTTGCTGGGACCACATCGAGGCCATTGGCTGGACAAGCTATATCGCGAGTGGCATATGACACGCTCCTTTCAGGCTGCGACCAGACTGCTGCAGCCAGACGTTGTGTTCGTGTTGGGCGACTTGTTTGATGAGGGCGATATGGTCAGTGATAAACAGTTTCAGGAATATGTGTGGCGTTATCTTCAGATGTTTAATCTACCCGCCGGCATACCACTTATCAGTGTCGTTGGCAATCATGACGTCGGCTTTCACTACAAGTGAGTAGCAATTGAGTTGATTAAAAGACAATTGAAATTTGAACATACATGCATATGTCCATTTCAGAATGCATCCATTTTTTATGACGCGTTTTGAGAACTATTTGAACTTCTCCAAAGTTCATTTGTACACCATCAAGCAGATACACTTTGTTGTTGTCAATTCAATGGCAATGGAAGGGGATGATTGCATGTTCTGCAATGAAGCGGAGTCAGCGCTGAAAAATATTTCAAGAACGCTGCACTGCATGCAACATCCACATGTGGCAGAATGTGCACGAACGCGTCGTCATCCATATAGTCAGCCAATTGTTATGCAACATTTTCCTACATATCGCATATCGGACAGGGTGTGCAGGGAACACGATGCTCCGCACATTGAGGCATTCAGGGAGCGCTATCATGTGCTCTCTAAGGATGCAACAGATTTGTTGGGTGATCTACTCAAACCACGTCTGGCCTTTGCCGGTCACTCACATTACTACTGCCACAATGTCAATCGATTGGGCATCGATGAGTTTACGGTCGCCTCATTTAGCTGGCGCAATAATGTGAATCCCAGTTTCATGCTGGTAAGCTAACCATGCAGAGAAACATTTTTGTTATTTTCTATCATTTGCGTTTGCAATCTTAGGCCACTATAACACCAGATGATTATGCGGTGAACCGATGCAAAATGTTGCCACAACAGTTTGTCTACAATAGTTATGTGAGCGCTGGAATTTCTTGCTTTATACTGATTGGAGTTCAGCTAAGAAAGTATTTAATCCAACGGAGAAAGGCAATAATGGAGGAGGATTTGTTGATGGATCGGAAGCTTAATTAACTGTAAAACTGTTTAGCAGCAGACAATGGAGTACAAGTACGATAGTATTCTCTCATTTTGTGATTCATGGCCAAATTAGAGGCTTAGTTTAGGTAGCTAATAATGCCAGAGTATGCGCTTTTTGCTTACACACATTAGTAATAGCATATCAATAAGTAAACTACAGCTTTTTATGTATATCAAAGATGTATACAAGTATATTTATTAAATTTTTTTATCACAGACAAAATGCTTGCTAAGTCACACGGAATATTAGACATAGTCTGCCGACAAGAGTTGAACAAAAACAAAACAAAAATGCCAAAAAAAAAATAGCATGTTTAACTGGAATCAAACAAAGAATCGTCTCAATAAAAGTACATTAATATTGAAATATGTATAATACAACAATTGTTTGTGTGTGTGCAGATTCAATAATTCCTGTACCATTTTATCATTTGCGCCCATTACGATAATGAAACCGAACTGCAATTTGTACTAATTGACAACTAGACTAAATTATTTAAATTTAAGCTAAACTATTATACTTAAGAATGTAGTAGCGAACCAGCTCCGTTGGTAAACAGAGTACGTCCTGTAGGAATTCGTAATTGTAACTAAGTTTAACGATTCTTATGTTCGATTCAGTAGATTAATTTGAGCCTGCGTCTGATGATGGCGCGGCGCAAAGCATTCCTTTGGCAGAAATCGATGTATCACGGGCGATATTAGCTGCGGATTGAGTGTCTTTATATTGGTAGGTTTCGTCAGCAGCGAAACTATTGAACCCACAATAATAACTGTTGCAACACCAATCGGATTAATCCAGTGATAGGATAAACGATATAATGGAAACACCTGCTCCTCATCCACCCAAATATTCTCGCTCAGCGTCGCATTCGTTTCACAATGCTCCACAGAAATATGCAACTTTTGTGAATTAAGTTGACCCGCTGCGATGGTAACTTGTGTGCCAAATGATATCCAGCCGGCGAGCAAGGCGCTAGCAATGCCACCAACTGCAGTTCCAGTAGTGTTCGCCCATGGCACTAGCATGCCCAGTGTGAAGAGTCCAAAAGTTGTGCCGGCTGCAATGGCCGTCATTGAGGTGCAAATGCTCAGTATGCCACTTAACCGCTCCAGGACAAAGACCAGCGAAAGTGCAACCACACCAAGGACTATCACAGAGCCTTTAACCAGAACCGTGGCGGCGCGTTCACTTGGCTGCATCTTAAAGCAGCCTCGCACAATGTCTTCCAATATAACCAGCGATGTGGAATTGAGCACCACCGAGAGGGAACTCAAGGCAGCACCAAAGATCCCAGCTATAAATAGACCAGCCATGCCATGAATATGACCAACGCTCTGCACCACATACAACGGCAGCAATTGATCATCGTGTGTTATTAAACCTGCACTTAATGGATCACAATCCTGATACTTCTCAAAGATCAACAGACCCACATAGCAGCATACCGAAACAAAGGCAGCGACACCAATTGTGAAGATGGCCATGGAAGCGCGCGCCTGTTTCAGTGATGGCAGGGACATATAACGTTGCACCATAGTCTGATTGACGGCATTAAATGATGTCCAGTAGGAGAAGCCGCCAATGAGTACACTCCAAACAGTATGACGCACATATGGAGATGGATTTGTATTGCCAAATATAAGGCGACCACCTTTCGTCGCATCATCGAACAGCTTATCGAATCCATTGGCATAATAGGTGCCCAAGGCGGCCACGACAAGCACTGAGAGAAACATGACTAGCGTCTGCCAGGCATCCGTATGCACCACAGCCTTAATGCCGCCCACAAAGGTGTAGAACACACACACTATCACAATCACCGATGATATCACATGCAAATTGATGCCAGACACTGTGCAAAAAAAAAATTTTTGAAGCATTTTGTAATATTTATTATTTATGTAGAAATTCAAAAGAATTCCGTACCTTGATTCAATGCTATGGCAGGCACATAAACAACAAATGGCAGAAAAAGTATCTAAAAGATGTAAAAAAAATAAATTAAAATTTAATGAACAAAAAGATCTTAAAAACACCATTACAATAAACTCACCTCATCCAAAATAAACATAAACGATGCTATGCTACGAATAACAGAATGAAAGCGCATTTCCAAATACTGTAAAGATAAAAAGATTTAAGATTAAATTAAAGATTTGGTTTCAAAGAGTATATTGGATAAAAAAGCTTAATATTTTTATAAGCATTTAAATAAGTTTTGTTTTAAGTATCGCTTTAGCCCGATGAACATATTATTGCAAAACTAAAACAACTTTCTCAATTATTATATTAAATAAAAATACTTTTAAGTAATCACTCAATTATAAAGGTAAAACATAAACTTAAAAACAAACTCTTCCAAACTAAACTACCATAAATAAAATTTATATAAAAATATATTCTTATTAATAAAAACCTCTTTAAAGCTTAAAACTACAACAACAACATTAAAAAAAACCCGGAAAAATTTAGCTTCTAAATGCGATGGCAAAACTGTAAAAGTAATTTAAATATTGGACCGTATAGAATATAACAACTGTCAAGTGGCTGAAAACAACGATTCTAATTTGTAATTAATCATAGCGTAGCTTATGCAAGTAAGGCGTACAAAGTCCATTGAATATTGAAAAGCACTTGTCGAATGTCTTTTTATCGTTAATTAAAATGTGCGCTACAATTGGCACTTGGGTTTCAAATTGGCCAAGATGATGATGTTTTTTGTGCCGATGACAAATCCACAAAGCAAAAAAATAAAGAAAATAGAAAACGATTGCGAAACTTGATTTCTAAATATATAACGAAAGTTCAAGGTTGGCAATACATTGTAGCAGTCTTATAATCAATTTATCTATAGAATATTTTGAATATTTAGTTAAGAGGCACGTTAGCTAATGCTTATGTTTTATGTACTAATAAAATTGTTTATGGTTTAAATAACAAACATTTTCTTTAATAATATTTTCTTACTTCTTATTAATTGTCTAGAAAATGTTCAAAAGAACTGGAAATAAAACAATTTTAATAAGATATATAGTAAAAAATCAAAAAACCCATGTAGAAATCTTATCTATACATTTATATGCACTATATTGATTAAGAGCAAAGGATAGTTTTCTAACATTAGGCATATATTGACCCACAACAAAATTACCCAAATTGATTGCATTTTCTAAGTGGTATAAATTAATTGAATACCATAAAAAAAGAGTCTGGTCTGTTGTTATCATTCTTGGTTCTTTGATTCTGTTTAACAACTTGATTTGTTATTGTTTAAAGCACTTCACCATTGCGGTAAAGTCATTAAGTTTTATGGATTAGTTTTAAAGATAAAAAGTCTACGAACCTCATAGGAGGAGCCGACTTGTAGAGTCGTAAATACTGGTATGTAGATATAGGAGACTGCAAAGCCTTGCAAAATAATGGCAATGGCAATAAACCAGTATTGTGTGCCATAATTATAAATCTCTGATGTGGTGCCCAGTATTGTAACGCCCGATACATAACTGTTGATAAGCATTAACAAAGCGATAAGTTGTAGGCGTTATTTGTACACATGGTAAAGTTAATTTGCTGTCACCTGGCTATCAAACTCATAGCAACGGGGAAGACTTTCAACTGTCGCGATCCCAACAGATATTCACTCATCTTTTCCGAACCGAAATCATGTTTTCGCATCACTTTTGGTGTGGTAGTGGGCAGAGTGGGTTCAACTTCTTCAATAGATTTTTTTGTTTTTCTAAAAACATTTTATATTATCAAATACATTAAAAATATTTTGTGAGCTTAGTGAATCCTTACTTTATGCATCCAAAATAAATGCCGGTTCCAGTGGATAGAAAAATCATGCCCAGAAAAACGACATAATCAACGCTTCCAAACCTGTAGCTTTCATCTGTCTGCAAATAAATTATGATATTAAGTTAGAGATAAAATGGTTTTATCTTTTAAATAATGTGAGGTAGAACTACTTACTATGAAATTTAAAACTTCTCAAAGTACTACCAAATATTAACAAAAAATAATGCTTATCGCTTTTTAAATTCCCACAATTAAAATCCACACCAGTTTTAACGTATCAAACTCATTTCAAATGTGTTTTAGCTTAATAAGGTTAAGTGTCAGTTAATACTTGTTAATCCGGCGGCAAGCTAATTATACTTATCATCTCGACTCGTTTTTTATATATTTTTTTTTTATATAAAACCGAGAGCACTTAAATACACGCGAGGACTTTAACCTTTAGCGTAATGCGCCCCACCAAAAAATAAAGAAAAACTTTATCACATTTAGAACTTTGAGTTTGACGCTCTTCATCTGACTTTTTGTGATTTTTTTTTTTTGAAAAAGTATTTATTAAGCTTATAAGTCATGCTTACCACTTCCATGTTGTTGTTCTTGTTTACTTTTACCGGTTGCCGAAAATGTTTGAAAAACGAAAGCAAAACAAATAAACACACGCTGCTTAGTGTGTGACACTTACGAAAATCAAAACGCAGAGAGCACAAAAGAGAGAGAAGACCAAAAGTTCAACACAGTGCAATGGAACTTTTATTTATTTTTGTTTATGTGGACTTTAAAAATGTTTGCTGTTACAACACTGATTCATATTACACAATATAAATTAACGAATAAAAAAAAAACGAATTTAAAAACATTACAGCGACAGTTAAAAGCGATTCGAAAACGAAATCCGAAAGCAAAATAGAAAGTTGTTCGTTGCGCAAATTCTGTGCATCTGCTGAACGATTCTTTGAAGGCGAGATGTCTAAAAAAAAAAACAAAAAATATACTTTGCGACACGCGTCAGCCACACCGTTGTCGATGCCGATTTGGATGACGAGCTGAGTAAGAGTGCGACAAAAAAACAACCGTTAACAACGTACGCACATCGTATTCCAAATTGCAACTGAGGCCATCGCAGCGCGTGCGTTGGGTTTGAGGGCAAAAAGCTCTCCCGCCATACAGAACAATGTTGTGCCAGAGCGTTGGGTGAGAGAAACACCAACCAACAACAACAGCTTTGCGAAAGCTTCGTCGGTTGTTCGTATTGCCGCAGACAAAACGGGAGAGAAACGCAGAGATAGAGAGAGAAAGCTGGAGAGAGTAAGGGGTTACATGTTGATCGACATCAAAGAAATTATGCACTTTGATAACAGTGCATTTTTATTAAGATAGTGCTATAAACTTTAAAATATATAAATTAAATGACGTTCATACGAATTTTTTGCTGTGCATAATCTTTACACATTTATAACTAAAATAGTAAGTTGGGAAACAGTATCATCTTATTGAATGATCAAAGAATATTATGTTTAAAAAATTGTAACTATTGATAAGTAAAAAAAAAGTTGAAATAAAATGTTAATTTAACTATCTTTGCTTATCCTATTTTTCAAATTCTATTATTTTGTCACAATCATATTCAGTTTGATAAGAATTTTTTAAATATTGCATTGGCTTCTGTTCTTGACGACTTTGATTATTTGTTTTACTAGAATTTATATGATTTAATTCGTATCAATTGAACAATAATAGCTTGTCAGTTGGCATTTATTACCCCTTTTGATGCAATGCAACCTGACACTAACCATTTCACACAGCGAATCGAATGCAAAACACAACTGACAATTCCATTTGTAACCATATTAACATGTCGCATTCTTTCATTTCACATTTGGTTTGCATTCTTTTGTAATTAGATTAAGCATACGACGCTTTGGTCACCACTTCACCTTTGAGCCATGAACAGTTAGAAACGGAACGCGCAGCTGTCAAGCTGATTGCAATGAGCACATTAAGCTGCACTAATTGCACCCAGACGCCAATTGCATAAGTAAGAAATCAAAAAATGAGTAAGAGCACCCACAATTCACCGACGCGTCAAACCAAACTAACTTTCAAGCGCCACTCGAAGAGCAATCTCATCGACTATGAACGCATGCAGTTGACAAGTGCCGATTTTCAAGCTCCAACAACAACGATAACGACGACAACAACAACGCCATCTACTCATAACGGCAAAATGCAACTCAAATTGAGTGCTAGCAAAATAAAGCTTCCCACTAGCGCCATACAACAGCAACAAGAGCAGTTAAAAGAAAGCTTCGATGCACTGCGTCGCAAATCGGCACCACAGCTATTCACCTTTAGCATTGCACCACAAATGGCAGCTGCTTTGAATGACACTAAAATCGTGCCACGTCTGCCGGCTCACAATCAGAGCAATTGCGTCCGTCGATCACGCACCTTGGGCATGCAACAAATGGTGCCACAGCCTAATACGATCGATAGCAATAGTGATCCCAGCAGCAGTAGCATAACAGGAGGTAGCTCAACTTCACCAGAATCACTACTGGATAATGTGCTTAGTGGTGCTTCTGCCGGCACAGTGCAGAGTAGCAGCAGTGCCAGTGATATAACTGTAGCGCCACCAATACCACCACCACTAGCACCACTCGCTGCTAACATCAATCAAGGACAGCTGCGTTCGCCATTGCCCAAGCGTGTGCTCAGTTTGAAGACATCGCCGGAGCTGCGAATCTCACCACCTACGCCAGATAGCGGCGTGCATCCGGAGATAAATACAATGTTGTTGCCAGCACCTGGAACTGAATTCTATGATACAGCATCGATGGCATCCAGAAGTCCATCGGCATCGCTGGCAGGCACTCCACTTGCATCACCATCTATTAGTTTCAGCATGAATCGTGCCGCAAGCTATGTGAACATTACATTTCCAGATGATCTCAAGTGTGCCATATGCATGGATGTCTATACAGATCCACGTACGCTGCACTGCCTGCACTCGTTTTGTTTGCAGTGCTTGGTCAACGAGAATCTCAAGGAGGAGGCATTGTGGGAGGATCGTTCTAGCTACAGCATAATCTCCTCCACACCAGACATTGCCAGCGAACTTGCCACTGTTTCGCCGGCCCGGCAGCGCGGCACAAGTCTCAGTCTGCGTAGCAAGAAATCCCTCGATCGCATGGCGATAAGAGTAAGTTTTAAGATTTAATGATTTAGATATGAAATATTTTATTTTTTCATTGTTGTTGCACTTACCAGGGCAAACGCTCCGCTTTGGCATACTCCTCCAACATGCGCTTAAATTCAAGCTTTCTAAGTGAGCCGGAAACAATTCGTTGCATTCATTGTCATATTTGTCAATTTATTACGGAGTTGCCGTCATTGGGTGGTGTTAGACAGTTGCCACAGAATTTTCTGTTAGTGCGACGCATTGAGGCACTGCGTCTTCAAGCTGGCGATGATGTCATATCGCGTGTTTGGTGCTCACTCTGCAGCGATGAAATAAGCGTAAAGGATCTAGAAAACAAATTTATTCGTAGTTATTCAATTTTGTATCAATACTTTCTAGGCTACCTATCATTGCATAAACTGCACCTTGAATCTCTGCACACTGTGCAAGGATGCACATGAACGACAACGCAGCACGGCCAATCATCGCATGCGCAATATCATTGAGCTAAGGCGCGCACGCAAACAAAAGCAGCAGCAACTGGGACTGGGCGACAGCAGTCATCTGTTGCTCAAGTGCGGTTTGCATGGTTTCGAGCTTAAATCCTTTTGTGTGCCCTGTCAGCAGGTGAGAAACATTAATTTATATGCTTATATGTAAATAAATAAACTCACATATTCTTATGACAGTTGGCTTGTCCAGATTGTCTGGTGCTGCAGCATCGTAATCATCGTCATGAACATGTTGCCAAGGCGTTTGTCCAACTGCAGGTGAACAAGAAACTTAATGAGGCAACGGAACAAACACGTCCATTGTGTCAATATGCGGAACACTCAATTGAACGTCTGCATGATATAGCGCGCGGTATTAATGCTCGCTGCGATGACATTCAGGCCCAAGTTGAATCCTATATGAATCGTTACTTTGAAGCATTGCAAGCGCATCGCACTACGCTACTGCAGCAGATCAATCGCGCTCGGGAGAGCAAGGTGGAGGTAATAATTCATCAACAACTTGAATTGGGTAGGTGCTAAGTTATTTATAATTGTATAAAAAACACTATAATGAGACGTTGTAACTTTAAACTCTCAGAAAAACGCACGCAACAGGCTATGGAGGCCATTCGCTTTAGTCAGGAGCTCTGTGACATTGGTGCTGATGCAGAGATTTTAAGTTTTGCTCGTATTCTTTTTAAACGTTTTGAATATTGTCAACAATTTAAGCCGCCAATCGATCCAAAGGTGTGTATAAGCTTGAAAACGAAAATTATTCGCTTTTAAGTGCAGCGAAAACTGATTTTTCGCCACTGCAAACCGTTTTAACGAAATACTCAACGAAAGACGCGCTTTCGTTGAACGCGCGCTCTAGCTCTCTCTTAGGTTTTTGTGCGGTACTGTCCATGATGGAAATAATACTTGCATATGTGTTGAGCCATGATGGTACAGTCAGTGCACTAGCACTCACATACATACTTACGGTTTAAATTTTCTTGACTCTTTTAGATATCCGATTCACTACACTTTCTATCGAAAATTCGAGCACCTGGCACAAAGGATCAGCATGATATACCACTATATGGCATTATTACAATGCAAACTGTAGAGCCATCGCTGTGCACTCTGCAATGGGAGGGTTTTTCGCAGTTACGCCTACACAAGAAGGTAGATTTGTTGCTGCTGTCACGCGATGCGGATGGCGTGGCATTGTGTCATGGCGGACTAGAAATCAGTTGCATGATAAAGTACAAGGATGCGAGCGCCAAGTTTCTACCCATTGAGGTGTCCGATCATCGTGATGGCACATACAGCATCTCTTTTACGCCTGACACTCAGGGTACACTAGTATTGACAATCAACATCAATGAGCGGCAAATCAAAGGCAGCCCTTATACCTTTCACTCGCGTCAAGTGCGCCCGCATAGCGGTATCTATCACTGCTGCGCCTTCTGCTCGGGCAAGGGTAACAAGAGTGTGAAGTGCTCATGCGAAGGCCGCATGCCCGGCTACAGTGGCTGTGGTCATGGCCATATGGGACATCCTGGCCGCCGCCATTGGTCCTGCTGTGGCAATGTGCTGGAAAATTCCGAATGTAGTGTCGCAAACAAGCTGCTAAATCTTTAATTTTATGACATCTGTTCAACTACGGCAAATAGTAAGGAATTTTTTTGTTTATTGAAATGAAATCTAATGATAAGAATACATGGTACACGGTGCTAAACCATGTAGTAGAAGAAATAAAATGAACATAAGTTTATAAATTCCAAATTTTGTTGTTGGGCTATCTTAAATATCTAATCTTCGTTGTCCGAATACCAGGACAGACGCTCCTCATAGAAGCGTATGACCATTTGAGGTATAGCTACATTAGCCACAGTCGATGGCACCATCTCCGCCTGGTCCACTCCCTTGAACTGAATTAGGAATGTAAGACGACCATTGTTATCAGAGGCGCCAAGTATTTTTTCAGCTTCTAGGCCGCGATCAAAGCCAGTACCACCGGCAGGTATCAAGTCGTTAGTCTCCTCCACCTCAGCACGCTTGGCTTTGGTACCAGCCGGTCCGGCTATAGATAGAAATGAAATCAAATGATTAGCCTTAACATGAATAACTTTTACACTTTCTGCTACTTACGTTTGCCGCCGCTGTTGCTAGCTGTGGTACTGGTACGGCCAGATTCTTTGACTTTTGTGCTGCTGCCGGGACGATCCGATTTCTTTGTCGTGGCGTTAACCTAAAGAAAAATCACATTTTTTTTTTAATTGCCACACGAGTATATTAGAGCACCTACCCCATCCTTGCGATCCAACTCATATTGTTGTATGAGATCTTGGCAATCGAGATTGCCCTCTGGCTCCCAAGTATTTTCAGTTTCAGCATAACCCTTCCACTTCAAATAATATTCAACCTACAAAGTGAAGTTTGTATACAGCACAATTTTCATAATACAGCAAGGGAAAAAAAAACTAACCTTGCCCTTACGCACACGACGATCTAATATCTTTTCAACGGCATATTCCTCCTCTTCTTCTTCAGCACCAGACGAGGCATTGTTGCCTTCAGGATTATCGGATTTTTTGCCCATTTTATGTTTTTAACTAACAAAAAGAAAAATGCGCATGTACATACGTATGTCAGTGTGTGCACAGTTGTGTGTATATATGTAAAGCTATAACTTAAGTACGAAAATTGTAAGGCACTTTTCAACGACACAAAATGAGATGCACACTTACCACGAACTAATAATTTTATTAACTACTGTTTATAAAACAGTTTAATTTTGATTTTTCTTGCGTTTTTTTGTGCCAAAAATTATGCTTGCAAGAAAATTTGCGCGCTGCTCTCTAATGAAATAATGCGGCAGAAACGGCGTCAAGCCAAAAATTCGATAGCAAGCGTATGTTATCGCAATTTTTTGGCAGTGAATGTCAAAAGCCGGTCACCGGTGTCAGAAGTGTGAATGTCAATTTAGCCAACGCTAACTAATAATTTGCGCCAAATATTTTATCTGCACAGTAACTTTTGTCTTGAAAATTAAAATGCCAAAAATAAGAAAGCAACAAAGTTCCTCGTCCGACAGCGACAGCGGCCCAGAAGATGTAAGTTCCAAGTAGTTTAAGCAACTGACACTTGTTCAATAAGTGATGTTAATTAAAATAATATATGCAGCGCAATCCGCCGCCAAACAAGAAGGCAAAAGAGAGCGCTTCGGGCAAGTCAAACAAGAGTGACTCGCCGGGAAGTGGTGGAGATGGCACCGGCACATGGACACTAGAGGGCATGCGTCAGGTTCGCATCAACGAGTTTCGCGGTCGCAAAATGGTCGACATACGCGAATACTACGAAAAAGATGGCAAAGTCTTGCCGGGGAAGAAGGGGATATCGCTATCGGCTTCCCAGTGGGGAAAACTAGTTGCTATTGTCGATGATGTTACTCGAGCTCTCGAAAAATAACGCCAAAAACATTAACAAAACAAAAATAGATGATTCGTAGATAGTACTTAGCATTTTCTATTAAATCGAAATATATTCATATAGACAAACATATTGATCTACATACTTATAAATATTGATCATGGTTAAGACATATTTTTTGATAACGCTGGATTTGTTGTAAGCATTAAAAGTACACGGTAAGTAGTACGATAGCTGTAAGCAGTAATGCAAACGGCAACCATGTCTTAATGAAGCCACAGACGCCTACATAACGGCCACAAATAAACATCCAAAACGCCAGGATAATCATGTTCCAACTGGTGCTGTTATTATAGCGCATATTGCATAGAGCCGTCGCGACATGCGAGTGACAATTGTCACAAAACAGATTGTGCGTGCGTGTGCCATAGAGCACCGATGCTTTGGAAACACCCTCATCCCACGAATAGGGTCCACCTTCAACGTTCTTGGGATGCAGGCGCATGTAGCGAGTCGGTCGACCAAATGCCATATTGTCCTCCGTCACAAGATATGGTCCAGCAAAATCACGAATGACACCATTGCTCATACAAATGCCCATGTGACCGATAAGTGGAAGTATCCAGGTAAGCACTGGTATCGGTGTCCACACAATGCAATAGGGAAAGCGATCTAACTCATAGTCAATGGGCGGCAAACGCTCTGGTACTCGATCTCCGCTCATCGCTCGCTCAATGTCTTCTTGCTGCTGTTGATGATTTCTGGACGTTGACGTCGACGACATATTAATGGTATGTAGAACAAAACACAACTAACACGACTCACAAAATAATATGCCGCCTTGATATCAATGAGCTTCGTATACTTGATCAAAATTTTTCCGATTATCTTAAACGCTAGATAAGGTTGGGAAACTTATAATCATGCATATACAAACTCACACACACGCATATACAGTTTTGTTTACAGCTCACCAACTATCGATTACTTTGTTAACAATTCAACCAAATAATTTATTCGTGTTCAGTAATCTAAAAACCTATCGATGTACAATGACTAATGGCTCTTGGCTCTTTAACAGCTGGCTTTAGTTACGGTATAAACTCCCTATAACGAATCAAAACATAGCAATCTAATTGACAAAAAATAGCCTTCACTAACGTTCCGATAAGTATCTCTTTTCGTAAACGCAGCAAAGTCGTAATAGTTTTAGCTCGAATGAAACTCAAGAAGAAAACATGCTTTAGTGTACGTACGGATCAACGCGTGCAAGCATATGCTGGCGATAAAAAAGAATCACCATAGGGGCATCAAATAGTAGCAAAAAAACTAGCACGCAAAAGCAGTGCAACACAATCAGAGCGTTTGGGAAGTAGAGCAATGACGCAGGTGTACATAAATGGTTCCAGAGATGAAGCCAATATTCGGGATCACGACAGTCTAGGTGCGGAAAGGTAAAAACGTTCCCATGCGGATCCCTCTGAATATAAGTTTGTTTGCAGATGCTTCCATTCACGAGCTCATAAAAGCCGCAGCGGAGGCCCGAAAATTCGCATATTGTCCATATAGCAATTTTGCTGTTGGTGCCGCCATTCGTACCAGCGATGGCACCATCTATACGGGCTGCAACATTGAAAACGGTGCCTATGCCGCTTGCATATGCGCCGAAAGAACGGCCGCTGTGAAGGCTTTGAGGTAAGTCCTTGATTTCTGGAATCTATAGAACGATTGAGAATTCTTCGTTAATTTTTTTTCAGTGAAGGCAAACGTGAGTTTATTGCCTGTGCTGTTGTTGCTCAGCAGGAGAATGGATTTACAACACCTTGCGGTGTCTGCCGTCAGTTCCTATCAGAATTTGCCATTAATGGCAAGGATATACCGTTGTATGCTGCTAAGCCAACAAACTTACCGCTTCGAGTGCTTTGCACCAGCGTTTTGCAATTGCTGCCCAACGGCTTCACTTTTCAAAATGGCAAATAAGTTGCGAAAATTTTCCTGACTCAGTGTATTTCAGTGAAAATAGTTAATGTTGAAAAATACACTGTACTTTGTGCAATATTTTGTGTGTGATTACCCCATTTTGTCATTTGTGTTCAATTGTAAACCCATCCCGGTTTGTTTATGTATGTACATATAATGTGAATGTAGCACTCTTTCACCATCAGTCGCAGTTTTCTGGGTGTTTGAACATCGCTCGGCAATTAAATGTGACGCACGCTCTCTTTCCCAACAGCAGAGTCTTATCAGCCGAACAGCTGCTGCCCAACGGCGCGCTCTCTCTTCCAATGTTTATTTTTGAAGCAACGCGAAACAGTTTAGACAAGCTAACAGCAAACGGTTAGCAAAAACCGTCCATTTGCCAACGGACGGTCGAAGGTGACACACGGACCCGCACACACGACAAACGTTTCAAACAAATCTCGAAAAAGCGCGTACTATATACATATTTATAAATAACAATACGCCCACGCAACAACTAATTGAAGATAAAGTTATGTCGCACCTGTTGAAAGGCTTGGCAAAGCCGGAGATAAAGGATATGGTGGTGGAGTACGGAACATTGGGTAAGTGTATCAACTAAAATCAACCAACGATCATAGTTTGTGACGTGTCGGCTCTTTTTGTTTACGCAGATGCAGCAAACAAGGAGTTGCTTATTGCCGCATATTTGGTTCGTCAGCGTGCCTATGCGCCGTATAGTAAATTCAAGGTTGGAGCCGCCTTTCGCACTACACCCACCAATGAGATCTTCACCGGTTGCAATGTTGAGAATGCTGCATTTACACCTTCTGCTTGTGCAGAGCGCACAGCTCTTACCAAGGCCGTCAGTGAAGGCTATCAGCAGTTCGCGACGGGCGCTGTTGTTGCCTTTAAGCCAGATGAATTCGTTTCACCATGTGGCGTTTGCCGACAGTTTATCAGAGAGTTTGCTGGCAGCACTGATATACCCATTTATATAGCACAAGCGCTGGAAGAGCGTCCACTCGAGGAGCCTTTTGCCGACAAAGATCCGGTGCTGTGTTCGTCCATCTTTAATCTATTGCCAAACAGTTTCCACACCTATTAAACAGCGGCTAATCTAGTCAGAATTTTATTATAAACACTTAAAATACATGAATGTTTTATTGATCTTTACAATATGCACAATAAACACATAATGTTAAACTGGTACACAAACCTCCTATATAAGTATTACTTTTTGTGTTACCAACCCGAGTCAATCAAAAATGCAGCTCAATAAAATATAAAATTAAGGTTATTTTTCACTGTGTTATAAAAAAAAAAAACCTTATCAACTTATTCGCTTGCAGTTTAACTTATCTGATTACTCGTCGCATCACGTTGAGCAAATCACCAATTAAATTAATTATACATTTCCCAAGAATTGAGCTAAAAGCAAAGTAAGTTTTGCTTCAATATCAATAAAATTTGAAGCTTACTTTTTATTATTTTTATATGAGTAAGATTGGTTTAGGCAAGCAAATGTATTTGTAAAATTTATAAGAGAAAAAAAAAAATGTGTCAAAAGCAAAAGGAATTGAAAAAATGCATGAAACGTCTGAGTGCGTTACAAAATGAGCTTAACCAGCGCAAGACGTGCAAAAAGATTAAATGTTATTTGAATCAACTACAGGAACTTCAACATGAGGTGGACAAACGGCAAACAAAACGAATTGGAAATCCTGTTTCCGAGTCGCCAAAATTATCACATCCCATTAAGCTACACGAGTATACCATTAGTTTTTGTAAACTAGGTAAGTTTAGTTTAGTTAGATCTTGTTTTGTTTTGTGAAACATCGAGCTTAACTGTAGATAACTGTGGCCGCGAATTGTTGGAGGATGCACTGAATGCACGTTGCAATGCCTATGCGCCTTATAGCAACTTCAAGGTGGGCGCAGCATTTCGCTCGAAAAATGGCAAGGTGTTTAGTGGTTGCAACGTTGAGAATGTGGCATTTTCATCTGGTTGTTGTGCCGAGCGTGTTGCTTTAATGAAAGGTATTAGTGAAGGTTGCAAGGTATTCAATGCGGGCGCTCTGGTTGCCTATTATCCGTGTGGATATACGACACCATGCGGCGTTTGTCGTCAGTTCATACATGAGTTTGTCAAAATGGATATACCCATATATATAGCACAGGCACCGGAGTGTGACAGCAAGCTACCAGCGTTTGAAGATAATGATGAAGTTCTGGTCACCTCAATTTATCATTTGTTGCCACACGCCTTTACAGCGTATGAGTAATAATATTTTCTGGGATATGTTTTAGCAATAAAATTCTATATATTTTCGTTTAAACATATTTAAGCACTGAATTACCAGAGCCATAAACATTAGCCTCACTCAGCTTGGCAAAAGGTGTGACGGCCTCAGAGATAAGTATGGGTTTTACATCGGTTATATCGTACTCGATATACTCTTTGTTCAGCTTGGGATCCTTATAGTTGTCGCGATTTTCAGTGCAAAGACCAGCATGCGGTACAGGCTTCGTCTGATTTTGATACTCCAAGCGACGCTTGGGGCAATCGTGTGCACTGCCTGTGTCGCACATGGTCTCGTCGGGAATTCTATCGACATTTGGTACCACCGGACAATGCTCTGGCCAGTTCCAAAATGTTATATTATCGTGGGCAGCAATGCGATCTTGCGGCGTTATTTTTACATAGGACAAATTGTATGTGGTGGCCGATGGGTCCAGATATTTTGTATATGAACTTGTTGTTGACCGATCAATCATTACTTTGGTGGCCTCAACGGGTGTGGGCATAGCCATTGGCAGCGGCGGCGCTTCAAAGGGCAGCTCAACAAAGGTATATGTGTCGTGACTAACGCTTGTTATTGGCTTCATTTTCCTCTTGACAAAACGAAGTTTACATTCTTGGAAGCGCTTCATGAACTGCATCTTCATGTTTAGCGACGGATTGCGTAAAACATCTGGGTCACCATACTGCGAAGGAAAAGAGGTTAAATATAGCATTTTTATCACTTTGTTTAGCGCAAATTGAGCTCACCTTCCATGTATAATTAGCGCTCACGTCGGTGAGCTGTTTTTCGTGCAGCAAAGGATCCCGCACATAGACGCCCTTATTGGAACACTCAGTGGGTGCGCTCAGCTTAATGCCCAGACGGGTGTCCGTAATATGACGGTGTCCACGATAGGTCGATGTGCGCCAATCTGAAACTTTTTCACTAGCCGGCTGTTTTGCATCAAAGCAACCAAAATCATCCATGACTTTAACGGATTTATAGCCAAATATGTATTACAAATATTATTAATAGTTTGTGGAAAATTTCGAAGTGTTACGCAGTTGTTATATAAGAAATTTCGATTTTGTGTAACTTTTTGGTTGTCCTGGTTACGACAGTATATGAAAAGTACAATAGACATAGATTGTTTGTATATGATTTTATATATTCAGAATTCAATGGTCTTACAATAGTGTAAAGTTGATAAAGGAATGCTCGTTACAAAAGCGAATTTGTTTCACAAACAAAATCATATTCGTTATGTATACGCATATGAATTAATAAATGTATATAGAGTTTTATATATATAATAAGAGATAATAAACTTGTTTGCTTAGCAAAAAAAACCAATTAATTTACTCCTTGGGCGTCTTGGCTAAACGGGTGTGTAAACAATGTGTGTAGATAATAATGATGATTATGCTCAGGCAATTTCCTTGAGAGCTAACAAAGATTGACGCAAAAAATCGTATTGGTTTTTAGCGTGCTTGATTTCCAGGTCGGATAGTTCAACGAGGCTGCAAAGAAGAAGAGTGTCTTATAAATGCTGCTTAAGTTTTGCTTCTAAGTAAGAACCTTTTTTTAAAGGCAGCCACGCGACGGTTACGGAATCCCATCAATTCCTCCTTGCCGCAGGCAGACATAGACTCGAACTTTTCGCAAGCTTCCGCCTGAGCTGTTTCAGCCTGCATGGAAAAATTATAAGTAAATGCAGCTAACAGTAAACAAAGTAAAGACATAGCAAAAAGCATGCTAAAAATTGTGTTTCTTGTGAAATACTAGGTGAAAAACATGCGACAACTGAAAACAGATAAATTAAATGTGATTGTGCCTTACAGATGTTGGGATTATAATTACAAGACACTAAACTTAATTGACCAAATTTTGTATATTAATTATAAATTCCAAATACCTCTTGCACCTCCAATGGCTGCAGTAGAAGAGACAACAACCACACGTACAGAGAAGAGAAAACCGAGAGAGAAAGAGCAATCTGAATAGGTGAGTTGAATTAAATTGGCCAATAACAAAGTGTTTAACAAATCATAAATGACAAAAAAAATATTAACATCACTTGTAGAGTTCACATAATATAAATAGTAAGTAAAGGAAATAATTATGCTTGGTGTAACAAAGCTTTAAAATCCTGGCAGACAACAATTGATACATAACAGAGACTTTTTTAATGCCCTTTGACTGAATAAACAAAGAAAAAGCTGGGCAACATGACCAGTTGTCTGCAAGGCTATTATTTTGGAATTACTGCCAAGCACCGTGAGCATTAAATAGAACAAAATTTTTAAATGTGAAAAGCAACTGCTTTTTAATAATCTTTACCGCGTGCACATCCTTTTTCTTGGAACGCGTTTTTTCCAAATTCCTATTAGCTGTCTCATACGAAGCCAAACAGCGCAGGCGTCGAATCAACAGCGCCTTAGCTGCATCGCTATCACGTTGATAATAACGCAGAGTGTCCCCCAGTTTTAGATCCTGATCGCTAGCCACGCGTTTCTCCAGGTTCTAGTTTATACAATTGGCATCACATTACGGCATGATGGCTTATGATTTGATTAAATTATTCTGCTCACCTTTATGCGTTCAAAAACTTCAGCTGCTTTCGAGACAAATGTCTCCATGTTACCCTTTTCGGTTGTGGATAGCTGTGTCAGTGCATTTGATATTTTTTGATGTGAATCACCCACATCCTTGTGACGCTGTGTCATTTTTTCAGTACGTGTTGCTGCCTCACGCAAATGTCCATGGTATTCGGTAAGAAATTGCAGCTCATTTTCAAAGAAATCATTTACATCGCGCACCGTTGCGCTCAATAAGATTTCGTCTGTAGTCTTGCCCAGTGACTTGACAAAAACACCAAATATGGCCATCTTCTTGCGTGGCTTGGCGCACAGATCTTGATCATACTCCAGAAATACCTTTAGGTGTTGATCAAGACGAAAAACGGGATGACTGGCCAAGCGACGCAGAAATACTTCGTGCATGGCAACTGTCTTTTTGAATGTGGCCAGATAATCACTACAAGAGGACATATATATTAAAACTTGACTTAAATCACACATCGAGTTGTAACTTACGCCTCCAATTCTGATTTCATTTTCTTAAACTCTCCTTTGGTCATATTTCCTTCGCCTTCACCCAAACGCTGCAACTTTTCACGCGATGCATCAAAATCTGGCCTTGGGGGACATGGCGGAATCTGAAAATGAGATGATGCATAACATAAAGCAGTTTATTCCTCTAAGCAACTTACAATATAGCCCGCATAGTCTTCCTGCTCCTCGATGCGATCGTGCAGCCAAACAAACTCCTCGTGCTGGCGCACCACATTGTTATCCTTTTTGGCAAAGCCCGGCAGAGTGGTGCGTGTGTGAACGGTGAACTTAACCTTCTCCTTCTCGCTCAACGCATCTGATATTTCTACATGTAGCTCATTCTCTCCCAGAACAGCAGGTGTCACTGGTGCAGACGAACAACTTTCTGACGAAGTGTCACTATCACTGTCATTTGTTGTTGTTGGTTGCGGCGCTAATGGATTTGGTGATGAGATTAGCATGGTCGCACCATTGCTGGCCGAGGGACTATTTAATATGTTTGACTCATCCGTGCCGTCCTAATTGGAAGCAAAATAAGAAATGTATCATATTCATATTCTCTAATTACGCCCATTTAACTGATAAGCAGCTCTTTGTGTTTATGAGTCTCTGCGGCAATTGTGCACTTTAAGCTGCAGTTTTTTTTTTGTATTCAGCTATCATTAAATAGCCATCTTGTCCTTTTGTTACTTACCATCATCTTGAATACTGGTGTATTTTTACAGTAATAAATTTAATTTATTAACTGGCCTGCGTTTGTGTACGTCAGTTCCGTCGAAGTTTTCAGTGCTGCCAGATTTCTTTTGTAATTTTTATGTTCTCAGAGAGCAACTTAAAAGAGATTTTATGACGTCACGCTGTTATTGAGCACTTCAATGCGCTACTTTTCATATTCATCAATGATTGATGGTGGTGGCAACATTTGCCGCTATAGATTAAGAAAAACGTTAGCACGAAACCAGTGCGCTGATAAATAGAAAAACAGTAATTTGGTAGAGCTAAGTCAACTAACATGTCCACAAACGATGAAGCCACGGGAAGTAAGCACATGCGCCTGGCCAACAACAATCACAACAGCAGGGATTCAAATGGCAGAACATCCGGCGTCGATGAAGGTGATGGTGATGCGACCAACTCATGTGAGAAAGTAGCGCTGATAACTGGCATAACAGGACAAGTATGTGTACATATGCTTATCGGTTACAAGCTTAACCAATTGATTCATGCGTCATGGATTTATTGAATTAGGTTTCTGCTTCGTTGTTTGTTCAGGCGTAAACGCTTACGTGCTTGTTTACTTTTGTTATTAGGATGGCTCATATCTGGCTGAGTTTCTGTTGAAGAAAAACTATATGGTGCACGGGATTATTAGACGTGCCAGCACCTTTAATACCACACGCATTGAACATCTGTACGCGGATCCAAAGGCGCACAAGGGTGGACGTATGAAATTGCATTATGGCGACATGACGGACAGCAGTAGTCTGGTGAAAATCATCAATATGGTCAAGCCCACGGAGATCTATAACCTGGCAGCCCAATCGCATGTGAAAGTCTCGTTCGACTTAAGTGAATATACAGCTGAGGTCGATGCAGTTGGTACTCTGCGCATTCTGGACGCAATACGCACCTGCGGCATGGAAAAATCTGTTAAATTCTATCAAGCCTCCACGTCAGAGCTGTATGGCAAAGTTGTAGAGACGCCACAAAACGAGCAAACACCCTTTTATCCGCGTTCACCCTATGGTAAGAAAATGTGATTAAAATCTAATTGTGCGATCTAACTTTGTTTAATTAACAGCTTGCGCCAAAATGTACGGGTTTTGGATAGTCATCAACTATCGGGAGGCGTACGACATGTTTGCCTGCAATGGTATACTCTTCAATCACGAGAGTCCTCGACGTGGCGAAAATTTTGTAACACGTAAAATAACGCGGTCTGTGGCCAAAATACTGCTCAATCAAATGACGTACTTTGAACTGGGTAACTTGGACTCAAAACGTGATTGGGGGCATGCCAGTGACTACGTGGAGGCCATGTGGATGATGCTGCAGCGTGAGGAGCCATCAGATTATGTTATTGCCACCGGAGAGACGCACAGTGTGCGTGAATTTGTGGAAGCAGCGTTTAGACATATTGGACGCGAGATAATATGGCGAGGCAAAGGCGTCGAAGAGGTGGGCGTGGAGCGCAACACCGATATCGTGCGCGTGCGTATTAATCCAAAGTATTTTCGGCCCACGGAAGTGGATCTGCTACAGGGCGATGCCTCCAAAGCTAAACGGGAACTTAACTGGACGCCAAAAGTTAGTTTCATGCAGCTGGTTAGCGACATGATGAATGCTGACATCGAGCTGATGAAAAAGAATCCCATTGCATAGTAGGATGTGTGTTCACCTCGGACTTGGAATCAATTGGCACAAAGCTCTGCACCGCTTATACGTTATTATATATAGTTTTAGTATTTAAGAATTTAAAGTGTTCGCTGTTTATCTGTGTTTTCTCGATGGGATTTACAATCATTCCTCTTTTTCTACTTTAAACGTTGATGTCTCTCTGTGTACCGTTTCCTTATAAGTATTTCCTTTTGTATGTTTTAACCCAAGCCTAACATATACATTTACACATGCAATAAATATGTTTAAAAATATCGTAAGATCGCGGACCAGTGTACAGAAATTCTTTTAGTTGAATGACTTACTGAAACACACAGTCAAGTTTTAATTTTTCATTGTATAACTTTCAACATAAAATTAGAAGTTGCTGACTGGATTTACTGTTCCTTCTTGCCAAACGGATTGATTTTTGATAGCCAGCTCGAAGAGGGTGATGATTCACTGTAAAAAAGAAAATGAGGATTATTTATTTATTTACTGATGGAGAGTAGAGCAATGCTTACAGCTTGGTCAATGCCTCAATGTCTGCTTCACTGGATTCGGTACTTGCAATTGCACTTTTTGGATCAATTTTACCCGCTTCAACGATGCCAGCCTCACGCAGCTGTTCAATCAATTTACTGCGAAACTCAACCTTATGGGGTATCACTTGCTCTGCAGCGCGCAGTTGATTTTGCAACTTCCGAATGGCTTCGAGGTAGGTATGGCCATACCAGTCAATCTCCTCTGAAGTATAGGATGCCAAATATGGACTGTATTCTTTTAGCACTTCCTGTTGATACTTGGGCTCAGCCAATAAGGCCGGGCAGCCTTGCTGCAGAGCAGTCAGAACTTTTCGTTTTATCGTAAGTGCTAGCGAAGATCGCAAATCACATGCCAAATTCTTAAGCAAATAGTGATCGAAGCCATGGCACTCGTGAATCTGCTCCAGAGTGCGTTCTGTGACAACAACAGACATGTACTCGTTAAGCACTTGGCTGTGTACCACGGATCGGCGCAGCGTTGGCACCCAAAAATGCGGAACTCGACGCTTTGTCTGTTGACGCTTTTGGAAGCCCTTGATAACAGCCTCACCGCCCCAAATGCCCTGATGCGATTCAGGTGTGTCAATTAGCGGCAGCGGTATGTTTTGAACCGGTTTTATAGCGTGCGTGACCTCGTCACGTTCCCACTCGCTCTCCTTGGGTATGTAATGCACCGCTGCTGGTTTTGTCAGCTTCCATTCACGCCAGAATTTCTTATAGGCATCTGGCAGTTGGGCGCCCAGGCCCTTCTCGAAGCGGTTGGGACGCTTAAAGCCATTCAGAAGCTTAACGCCCTGTAAAATAATTTACGATTTTTAACCAGAATGAGAAACTATTGCGTCACATAACGCGGAAAACATTAGTAAAGCGCAATACCAACCTGAGGGGTTGCGTGAGACATTATCTACGTTGCCACACAATTTGTTAGGTTTTTGATTATTGTTTATCAAATAATTTGTATTATTTATTTGTGCCGTCAGATTTTTTTTTTCTATATTTCTGTTTCGACCTGGCTATCAACCGTCTGCATTTGTCTTCTTCCACTCATTCAACAAAACAGCTGACGCGCTCTTGCGTTTCACAGTGACTGGCAATATCAATATCAATAAATTTAAAACACTCTGGCAACTTTGTGACCCAATCTAATTTACAAAATTTATTGAAGTAAACACAAAGAAATGTCGAGACCAAATCCAGGTAAGCAATCACTTCGAACATAAACAATTAGATAATTTGACGTCCGTTCGTAGAGGAACCAGCAGAAGCGTCTAATGTGGGCAATGCGCCGCCTTACAGCTATCAGTATGACAGTGCAGCTTCAATGGTTCGTATAAAGTATGCATATGGATGTCATAGACCTATATTTTAATACCAATTTATAGAGAGCTCCGCCTCCAACATATGAGCAAAGCCAACAAAAACGGCCCAACTACGCTCCAGGTCCAATGGGATTGGCAATGCAGATGCACGTACCTACCAATCAGTACTATGGCATGACGCATCATCAGCAGTTGCCAAATATGCATCATGATATGGGCAATGGATTAGCTGGACCGAGCACATCATTTGGCTCTATTGCCTCCCAAGTTTTAAATGTTGATTCGCGTGCTGAGCTAAGGACAAATTCCTCGGGAGCTGTTGTCATACCACCACCGCCGCCTGGCTGCTTGCCGACGCCTGCACAATTGGCTGCCATGCAGGGACATCCGGTGGTGGTGCAGCAAAAGAAACGTTCATTCTTTTAAGCCCATAAAAGTGACCAGGCATAAGCAATAACTCGAATGGCAACTTATTATACATACATATATATGCTTTTAAAGATTACTTAATAAACGATATTTCGTCTTGTTCTCGCGTATATTTGACAATTTTCTATGCACATGAACATGGCGCGCGGGAGATAATAACTAGTCGTCAGGGGCGTTTACTCAAAAATGTTCTCAAAGTATGTACTATCAAATGACTGGACACGCACGAAACCATCTTCACCACCCGAGGCGTAACTCTTGCCATCCGGATGGAAGGCCAAACTGTTGATAGGACCAAAATGTCCCTTGAGGCGTGCAAACTCCTCCTCGTAGATCAAATGGAAAAAGCGTGAATCAAATTTGCCCGCCTTCGTTGACGTTGTAGTCACCTCCATCGCATCCTGGCCACCACCAAGCACCACATGATCCAAGATAGGACTTATAGCTGCCGAATTCACGGGTCTTTCTGTCTTGTATGTCTTCAGGCACATCAATGATTCCGAATCGAAAAGCTTGGCTGTTGTATCCTTGGAGGCGGTCACGAACATGGTGCCATCCTTGCTCAGCTGCATATCATTGATGCCACCTGTATGGTCTACACCGGAGTCAACCACCTTTTGTCCCTTGCGGACGTCCCAAATAGCAATGTTGCCATTGTCATGACCTTAAATTGTAAAGCTCAATATAATGCATACCAAATACAATATAGATTTTGCTCTCACCTGTAATGATAGTCTCATCCAGTGGTCCCCACTGCATTGATGTGATCTTTGACTCAACCATGGGAATACGCAGCGTAGGCTCCTGTTCCGACAGCGACGAATCTGCATTCCGTACATCGATGATGAAGAGCTCAGAGTTCTGACCCATCGCTTTGTCGGTAGAGTAGGCAGCCTGGTTGCCCGAAAAACTGAAATTACACGTACGCACTGAGGATTTAGTTGGTATGGAGGCAATAACAGTGCCATATTCAACATCCCAGAGCTTGGTAGTCATGTCACCGGCACCAGTGATAAGCTTTCTGCTCTCCCAGTCCACATCCAGGCACCAGACAGCTCCCTGATGGCCATCGTAAGTTCCCAGACGTTCACCGTTCAGCGAGTACCATACATTTGGCTTTTGATCCTTGGAGCTGGAGAATAGCAAGTCACCCTCGCGATTGTATTTAATTTGCGTAATGGAACGCTCGTGGCCTTGTAACATCAACGGACGCTGCAAAACGAATGATTGTATTGAAATTAAATGGTAAAATATTAACCACAAAGAACCGCCGCCTTTTAAGGTTATGTTGTTGCCTGAATCACAAGTGCCACGGGTTTGGCAAGCATGCATTCCGTTGTTGCAACCAATTACACAGCTTTAGCAAACTTTATTAAGCTATTCGATAATGTTTACACACCATTTTGTAATTGATTATATATTTATTGCAAGAAAACAAAACAATTTCTGCAACATCCACGCAGTACGAACGTCGAAAAGAGCAAGCAAGTACAAGGTTGACTAAATTGTTATGCGTAGCGCTGCCAACTTGATACAAAACAAAATTTTTAATATGAATCAACAGACTAAGTGGCAACTACATACACCTAACTAAACCAGCCTTTTTTGTTCAATGAATTCCATTTAGCTATGTTGACCAAAATGGACGCCACACACTGATCCTTGTCTCGATTCTGGCCATAATAGTCGACAAATTCTCCATCGGGGTTGACCAGGTACATGATAATTGTGTGATCGACAATATAATCGTTGTCCGAATCGCGCGGTCCAGCGCTAAAATACACACGAAAGGCTTTGCAGACATTCCGTATCTGATCTACGGTTCCTGTCAGTCCAAGCAATTTTGGCGAAAACTCTTTAACATATTTGCCGACCACCTCCTTTGAGTCGCGCTCCGGATCGACTGTTATAAATATAGGCTGCACTTCTGGTGTCGTTGGTGACTTTTCTGTTAAGCGAACCATTCGTTATATGACTGCTACTTTAAAGATAATGTATACTTACCAACTTCGTCGACGACTGCAGCCATTTTGTCTAGTTCGTCGGGACAAATGTCAGGACAGTGAGTGAAGCCAAAGTATATGAGCAGCCATTTGCCCACAAAGTCTTCGGATTTGCGAACCTGACCTTGGGCATCAACCAGCTCCCAACGTCCACCAATCGCTGCCTTACCTAGTTGCCGCTTGCGCTCTTTCATTAGCGCTTCATCTTTTTCGCTCTTCACATACATCATAAAGCCTAAACCACCAGCGCCCATAACACCAATAACTGCCAAGCTTTTCCATGATATCGGACCTTTGCCTTTTGTTGGATCTGTTGCTTTTACTGCAAAGTTTCGGTGATGTTGTTGAAGTGCACGTGTAAATGGCTGTGTTTGCAGTTGGCTCCAGCGCCTGCAGTTGCCTACTAAACGTTGTAATGGGCGTGACATTTTTGTTTTGCTTTTACCAAGGTTTTACGTAAAAGCTGCTGCTGGAGAACCGATTTAGCCGGTCGAAAGTGCTTATAATTGCCATTCACAGGCATACAAAAGGCGCTGCCAACTTAAAAAATGAAATTATTAGTTACAATGACTCAGTAACTGGTACCTACGATATACTCATAACTGATTGTTTAGACAACAACCACGTGCGGCAACTGATCAGAGATTTGTTAATTAATTTTTCGAATAATTGCTGAATCGTAAGTATAAAATGGCTGGCGATAGGGATCAACCATTGCTTTACTTGGAGGAGTACAGAGTCAAGCAAGATCCAAAGGATTATGGCCTGGCCGACGAGGTCTTTAATATGGATGTGTTTAAAAGCAAACTCCAAGTGGTGATTGTACGGTGAGACTTTTAAATATTTATATACATAGGTACTTCAATAACTGCTTCCATTGGCCATGCAGGAACGACGAGGAAAATGGTTTGGAATTTGATTTGATAGGTGTTTATCCGGCGATTGCCAATGCTTTTCGCCGCCTAATGCTAAGCGAGGTGCCCAGTATAGCCATTGAAAAGGTATACATTTACAACAACACATCAATCATACAGGATGAGGTTCTAGCACATCGCATGGGTCTCTTACCATTGCGTGCTGATCCTCGGCTATTTGCCTACCGCACCGAAGAGAGCACGGAGCAAGGCACCGAGCAAGACACCCTCGAATATGAGCTAAAAGTCAAGTGCACACGCCGCAAGGATGCCAGCAAAGAGCAATCAAATTTTGATGACATCTACAAGAATCACAAGGTGTATTCGGGTCATCTGAAGTGGCTGCCCAAGGGCAAACAAGCACAAATCTATAGTGAGAGCAGTGTTAACTGTATTCACGATGATATACTCATATCACAGTTGCGACCAGGTCACGAGCTGGACCTGCGTTTGATTGCTGTCAAGGGCATTGGCAAGGATCATGCCAAGTTCTCGCCGGTGGCAACTGCTTTTTATCGCTTGCTTCCAAAGATCACACTGAACCGAGAAGTTTCTTGCAAGGATGCATATCTACTGCAGAGCTGCTTCTCTCCAGGAGTTATTGGTATTGATGAGAACGAATTTGCTTATGTCAAGGATGCACGCTACGACAGCTGCAGTCGCAATGTTTATCGCTATCCTCATCTAGCTGATGCTGTTACCATGGCGCGTGTGCGAGATCATTACATATTTAATGTGGAATCTGTTGGCGCCTTGAAGCCTGAGATTATCTTTCTGGAGGCTGTTAAAGTGTTAAAGAAAAAGTGTCGCGCATTTTTAGATGAAATAGATCTAAACTAAATAAGATAAGTTTATTGCTGCATTTTAAGTTAGCTATGCTTGTGAATATAAGTTATAATATATATATATATATTTAGTTGTGTATATTTTAATATTTGTAAAGTCAAAAAGAATAAAAAATAGTTAAAACTGACGTTTCGCTTTACGCTTTAAAATCTTCAATCGGAACTCTGTGAGAACTACCTGCAGACGTTCCTGACAAAGCAGCGCATCTTCCAACTGAAATAGAATTGTTCCCATATAAATCTTTGTGTTTTCAACTTCAACAATCATAATTTACCTCCATGTGGTTAAGTTGTAAAGAAACGCTCTTGCCAAACAAATCAAATTCGCTTATAACAGTATCGTCTGTACAATTATCTTCTTGTATATCTTCAAATTTATACTCTTCTGACGCTTCTGTCCTAATATCTGGCTTTACTTCTGGATCGCTCATCTCTTCCAAGTATTGTTGCTCCATGTCATCATCGTTACCTAACAAATCCTCCAGTATAGAATCATTTGAACATGAATCAGTATAAAATGGTTCCACTTTTTCAAACTTTATGGCCTTGGGTCGCTTCGCTTTGGATTTCGGTTTTGAGGCAACGAAAGTCTTATGCGTTTGCCCCAGATTGGTGTTGGGCTCTGTTTTAATGCCCTAAACAAGAAATGATAAACATATATTCTGCATGTTGTGACTTTTGTATTTGTTGTGTTGCTGTTGTTACCTTTGTTCCAAGTTGATGCATTTGCATGGCTTTTTGATGCTTTACTGTGTTGTGGTGCTGCTTTATGGATGCGAGTCTTGCTAAAACATTCGCATCGCATACTTTACAATGGGCCGCGTATCCAGTATCGCTGCGGCACAACCAATCCGAGAACGATGGAAATCGTTCCCAATCTTCTCGATATTTTTGATGGTACAGCCTGCGCACTTTGCTCATAGCTATTAACGCTGAGGTTGAGTCTAATTATTTGGTAAATCGTCCAGATGTTATATATGGGTTTAATTGCAATACTTTATTTAAATAATGAGCGCCAATATGTTGACTGCGTATTTTATTTGGTAATTCTTCTAGTATTTACAATAAAAATAGACTAAGGTAAAAAGGATGGTGCGACCGCGTACGCAATCTTGTTTTTTAACCAAAAAAAATGTTTTTCCATACGCTAAATATTGCCAAAAATGCCAAAACTGATATGCAGTCCGAGCAAATTAATGTGAATGTCAAATGTGATCCATTTAATCTTAGATTTATTTGGTCACACTAAACATACAGGGTGACTGCAGGGATATGACCAGTGCAGATATTTTTCCAAGTGTTAAAATAGCTAAAACAAGCAAAACAAATCGGAATTCCAAAGAAGTTAAGCGAAAAATAAAACCGATTTTTAAAATATAGCTTAAATTAAATTAATTAGTTCATTGATTATGAAATAAATTTTAATGCAAAATCAAGTAACGATTCCCATCGTCATTGGGTTAAAAATCGTTTGGCTTAAGATTATGTTTTTAGCAAAATCTTATTGAATTAAAAAAACAAGCAAAAATTCCCGCTTCCCGCAACTTTTTTTCCCGCAATCGCGTTTAATAAACTGTCAGATCTGAAACAGATAAAGCGAAAACGGCAACACTGGTTAGGACATATCAAAACAAACCGAAATGCCGGCTAAACGGTGAGTCTAGTTTTGTGAATTGTCATTCACTTTGTAATAATTCACAATTGCAGAGTTTGGCGCAAGTTGGTGAAAAAACAACAAAGACATCGCAGACGACTGAAACATGCGCAAGAGCGAGAAAGTCGAGAAATACTGGAGCAAAGCGTTAAAGAAGCGGAACCCACATATCAGGCATGGCTTCAACAGCAAACAGAGCTCGAGGAGTTTCAGCGATTGGCCAGTAAGCGCGAACAAGAAGAAGAAGAGGAAGCATGGCTTCGACGCGAGGCACTAGCACAGCGTCAATTTCATATTGATGCAGCCAAGCTAAGAAAAGAGGAGGCTGAGATGGATCGTTTACGTACGAAGCAGTCGGAGGAATTGGCCGCAATGCTGGAAGAGCAACGCAAACGGCGCGAGGAGAGCAAAAGACTAGCAAAAAAGGCTGCAGCTGATTTTGAAGAAATGCTGCAACGCATGTACGATTATATGGAGGACACCAAACTGAGTACACCACCCACCGAACTGCGACGTGTTGTCGATACACATCCCGCGGAGCGTCTGTGCGAGTTTTACACTCGCACAAATTGCTGCCGATATGGTCACAAATGTACCTTCAATCACCAGCGTCCCATGCTCGCAAAGATTATTGTGATACGTCACTTTTTTACCCATCCATTGCTTCAGAACGACAAAACGCACAAAGAGTATGCCAATGCCGATGCGCATCTGGAGCAGACTCATCATGATTTGCGCAATGACTATGATGAGTTCTTCAACGATGTAGTCGGTGAACTGGAAAAATTTGGTAAAATTATCAATTTCCGTACGGTGTGCAACACTGTACCTCATCTGCGTGGTCACGTCTTTGTGGAGTATGCAACAGAACGGTGTGTATTTAAAGTGTTCCCACGTTTAACATTATAATGCATTACATATCTTACAGCTTTGCGTTGCGCGCCTTTGTTAAGCTGCAGGGTCGGTATTATGCATCCAGGCGTTTGAGTGTGGAGTTCTCCAATTTAAAAACATGGCGTGGTGCCGTTTGCGGTACGTGAACCGCATGACAACAGCCAAGTATCCTTTGCTAAATTACAAATCAAAAGAACTAAAGTGCATATATAATTTTTTGTTCATGGGTGCATAAATTGTATAGTTTACAGATTGTGATACCCTTGCAGCCAATATAATAATTTTGTCACGAAGTTGGACTAACCAATAACTTATAAGTATTGTTGATCAGAAGCGTTCTCCTATCATTCAGATTTGTCTGCAAGGGTATTCAATCTTATAAGACAATAATTGTTTATTTAACTTGTTGCTTTTTCAAGGTTTGTCCTTAACACGCAAATGTCCCAAAGGTAACAGCTGTGGCTATCTACATTTGTTTCGCAATCCAAACAATTTGTTTAACAGCAGTTTGGAGCTGTACAATAAGCCAAAAATCGCCAAATCTGGCTGTTTGGTGCCCAAAACCACGCCAGATAGGTACATATTTAAATAATAGTAAATTATTTGAACAGAAATAATTTTTGTAATTCACTTCTCGCACAGCTGGAACGACAATGAGAGTCAAACTTCCCGCAACTGGCGTTGGTCGGAAAGTCCCGAGTTGGAGATTAAGTGCACCCAACCCTCGAGTAGTAGCACTCAGAGACAGCGTGAATCAAATTCAAATCACGACCCCAGACGCAAACGTCACAGCTCCCATTCCAGCCGGGACTCAAAGCATAGCCGGAGTCGAAGTAATTCTGCCTCGAGTCATAAACGCAGATCTAGTCGCGATTTAAGCGTCAAATAAACCAACATATTGAGTAATTTATGTATTTTTTTTTACAACATTTAATTCAATCTCTTTGTTTTGAACAGCAAATAGATAGGTGAGATACTAAGGCGAATCGAAATTGAATACTCTTAACCATTTGAAAATTGGTTTATAAATACAAAATGTGATTTTTGGGGGGTTTTTTTTTTAGGATAGTCGTTAGGATTGGCAGTTTCGAAATGCGAAGAATTTGTGAGAATTTCGGCAGATGGTGTAAAATAGGTGGTAAGATCGGGGGAATTATAAATTCTAAAGTCTGTTTGTCTTGCATTCGTCGTACACATTACACAAAATTATACAAAAAAAACTCATTTAGGGAGTATTATTATAATAAGTAGTTTTAAAATTACACAAACAATACGAAGAAGCATTTAAATCTTCAGCAAAACTTATAGACGAATGCCCGGATTTGTGGCCGCCACATAACGCAGCAGTTCCTCATTATCCTCGCAGATGACGGGCTTCTCATGATAGCAGGCAACGTCGTGCCATGCGATGCCATCGTTGTAGACATTGTTCAGCACTGAAAGACACTGCTCCTTGGTCTGGTTGATTTCATATTCAGCGTTGTCGGGCTGTGGGCGCTTCTTGTGACCGGTCTGCGACCAGGGATTGTAGCCCCAGCCCTGTGGAATGCGGTTGGTGGCCTGGATCTTCTCGCGAGTTGCAGACCAGAACCAACCATAAACGGACTTAGGTTCCAGATCGGGACGATTCTCGCAGCCAGCGAAATCACAAATACGACCAGCGGTCCAGATGTAAGGCACATCATTCTGCTGAATGACACGGAAGACCAGATTGTTTTTCTCTTGGGTCTCTAGGGCAACGAGATCCATGCAGTATTCACGGCACAGATTACGACCATCCAGCCAGTCGACCTTCCTGTTGGCCAGCGCTGGCACATGGGTGCTTAGGAACATGTTTTTGCCGCGATAGGAGAACTCCTTGGGGCCTGCAAACAAAGAACGAATATTCACTTTAGTTAGAGTTCAATGTATTGGGATGCTTGGCTGACTGACAGAGTATCGTGGCCTAATTATTGACAAAAGAAAACATGCCACGGATGCTTACACAACTTCCCCCTACTATATGTTTGTGTTTGTTTTTTATTTTTGATGCTATGACGCAATCTTGTGCAGCAATTTATGCAGCATGATGCTGCTGCTTTGCTCCTCCCGATGCCGTACACCCGCTTTCCTTTGTCTTTTTGTGTGTGTGTCAAAAGGTTTTTCAACTGCCAAGGCACAACAATAGTGTATTGGTTAAACCAACAATGGAATTCCCCCCACACACAGCTACAGCTTTGCCGACACCTTCGTTTCCTCGGCAACAAAAACAGACCAAACGAAACTTGTTTCACATCGCTGACTCGCTGAGATGACTGCCACCGTTGCGGCTACTGCAATGCTGCAGCAGCGCCCATTTGATTAGTTTCTTTTTAGCTGCAACTGGGGCCCCTTGCAATACGTTTTTGTTTTAATACTCTGTTTTTTTTTTTTTCTAACGAAAACAACTCTATTTGGTTTTTAGCTTAGAGTGACCAAATATGCAGAAGTGCCGTCACGCCCTCTGCCGGAAAATGCAAATAACGATCTTTGTTGCAAAATGCATATTAAGGAAGCTCATATTCCATCATTGAAACTACATACTGGCAAACAGTGCATTGTTTAGTCGCTGACGAGGTGCTACATAATTTGTTACCCGCCTGTGCCACGCCCGTCTGTTACCACTGTTGCTGCCACTGCATCTGGCGGCACGCGTCATTAGGCGCACTTCAAGCCGTTTTAAAGCTGCTGCCAGTTTGCCATTTGCTGCCGTCACTTTTGCAATTGCCTTTGGCTATTCGTTCGCCTGTCCCAAGACTTCACGTCAAATCAGCTTAACTCTAACATAATGACCTTATTTGCCATTGTTTGGACATTATTATTATTTTGTTTTTGCTGATGCTGCTAGACTGCTGTAATTTCCTCACTTTGCGGGTCAAGGCAATAAAAAAATGTTCGTCACATTAACTTCACTTTCTTTGCCAGCCTATTTTTTCTCTCCCCTTTATATGCCGTTGAAAATTTAAGAAAAAATATCCGCAATTGCATCATTTGCTAACAACAATAAAATATGTATGTATATTCAAACATCGTACGTGTATATCTCAATAAGCAGAGTTTTAATCTCAGCTTGCGTTTTGGGTTAAGAAAAAATCCGATTTTAACTATAAAGTTAATAAGCAAGCACACAGTTTGCATGCTTGAGATTTGTATTTAACGAGGCAGTCGCCGTCTATCGCTGGTAATTAAGTTTGAATAGTTAATAAGTTTATTTAACTGTAAGTTGTGCCTGAATAACTGGAATTTTCTAAACATATCATAGATCTTTAGCGCAAGCAGTGCCACAAAACTGGCAATACGACTTAATGGTCCGAAAGCAACTTAAAAAAACCCAAACTTAAGTTGCATTTTCAGTTCGAACGGGATGCACACAAATGCATTCAAAAGCATTTATGTGTGTGTGAGTGTGTGTGTGTGTGACTATGCCTAATTAACAATAACTGCACCGGGTTCATTCGTGTACCGGATATGCAACGATGACGCTATTGTTTGAATTTAAATCTGTGTTGTTGCTGCATTTGCGCAATCTGCTTTTGTTTGAATGCAACTGCAAACGATGACTTGCAATAATGGGGATTGTGATTGGATAATTGGAAATAAATCTGATAACTAAGTGGCAACGCTTGGTATGAGCAACTGCGCTGATTAGACAAAGAAAGTGCGTGCGTGCGTGGGTGAAAAAGTGCAAGCGAAAAAACAACGACGATCACGTCAGCGACCTTCATTTACGCTCCCCAGCTCTTGCAAATTGCTCGCGACCTAACTCAATTTAATATAAACATTTGTTTGTGTCGGTGTTATTATAATTATTGTATTGTCGGTAACTCCTACACGTCCCATTGCCAAATAAATTCAAGTGCAAACTTGGCAAAGCCGCTTGCAATGCGCGCAATTTGTTATTCCTCTAACGTTTCTCACTTTTACTTTTGTTTTTTTGTTTTATTGATGTGCGCGCGCGCGTTGTCCGTTTATAATTGAAATTTGTAATTTGCGGGTTTATTTTTGTGTAAAAAATGCACTTACGGCTAGAGCACTTGGCGGGCACGGGCAGCGAGAGGAAACGGCCCGGCTTGGTTCCTGTTGTTGTTGTTGTTGGTCTGCCCTTTTGCGCTGAGGCGCAGGCGGCCACCAGGCAGAAAGTCGCTATCGCCAAAGTGACTTTCATCTGCAAAGAAGAAAAAGAAGCAAAGAGGTGAAGAAAACGTGAGTAAAAAAAATTTGCATAGCTTATTGTGCTAATGTGCATTTTGCTTAAATCGCCATTGTCACATTAGGGATACGTGACGTAACAAAATGCAAATACGATATGCAAGTCGTGCAATATCGTAAGCTTAACGATACAAATGTTTAGCTTATGACGTGAAAGATTCTGACGTGCGATTTGATAAAATTAAAATTGTCGAAAATTATTTCATAATCATAACATAACGCCTTATAAGTTAACAAAAAAAAAATGCTTTACATAAGCGATAAATTTGTTTTTTTATAAATGCCCATATTTATGTGATAAAATAAAGTGCGTATGTGTTGAATGCTGTTGCTTAAATTTGATTTGATTGCGTGCATCTTTACAAAGTGTGTGTGTGTGTGTGTGTGTTTGTATACATATCGAAGATGTAACTTGGTGTGCATGGTTTTTATGTCAAGGATACATTGATGCCAGCCAACCAACCGGTTGCCCCGAGGTGTTTCGCATCGCAACAGCGGCCACACTGACACACTGCCACAGTGACGACGACAACGACGACGATGACACTTGAAACTTTATTTTTATTGAAGCTTAACGTTGGCAACGTGATCAGCATCAGCGCTTGGGCATCGTCACATTATTCATAAATACAATATATAAAAAAACATATTCATTTAGCATCTGCAGCCAACATGTTGATTACACAAGCCACAGGCTTAGCCACTTTGTTGCCTCGCTGCTGACCTTAACTGGTTTTATTGACTTTTGTATCGGTTTTGTTTTTTTTTTTATCTTTTCTTAACTTTGCTTTGCTTATTTCTTTTTTTTTTTTTTTGACTCTGTCTAGAACCTTCCACGTCTTTTGCATAAAAAGCTTCTACTTCGGTTTCCTTCTTATGAATTTAAAACGCGCTGCTAATGCAATGCCATCAATCAGCTAGTAGCACCAAAGTATGTGTGTCTGTCTGACTGACTGACTGGTCTGTCCAGTTTATAAATTTGAAATTTTGCATGTTAATTTGATTTCATTGGTGTGTGTGTGTGTGTGTGCGCGATCTTTATCGCTTATACTTAGCATAGGGGAAATTAGCCCCCTACCAACATCTAAACACCATCAGCCAAAAACTGTTGTCGATTTGGCAACATAAATTATAAAGTGAATCGCTTAATGGTCGCAGCTGCGGCGGCAGGGCTACCAAATATCATACACTATAAAAATTTGATACGATATCATAAAGTTGCGCTAATCGAATTATGAATTCAATCACGATTTGAGTTAAAGAGTTGAAAAAGCCTGACCCTTGAAGCATTTCAAAAAATATAAAATAACATCAAAAATTATTTCTCCACGTCTCTTTGTTATTTAAAGTTACGTTTTGAAATTTAATCCATTGGCGTTGAATTTTTCGATTTTTTCTTTTTTTTTTTTCTTTTGTGACTTTTCGTCAGGTCATGCATGTTAATCAATATCAATCAGTAGACAAAACTGATGACTGCATTTAATTATAGATATATATATGTATGTGTGCCTTCAAATGTGTAGGCATGCGCCCTTTCGGCACACATTTTGGTTTTTTTTTTTATAGTTTTTTGTTGAAATTCATGCCTGTATGCATTTAAGTGTGTTGAAGTTTTTTTTTATGTTTGCCAGATTGCGCAAAAGTTTGTGGGCTTCAAAAAAAACGTTTTTTTTTTGTAAGTTTTTTGGTGTTAAGGTTTTGGGTTAAACTAGCGTACTACAAATGAAAATGTAGTTTAGGACTGAGATCAACGAACTTTAACTGTTAAGTCAACATTCCGTTTAGAATTTTTATAGTTTTGGGCCAACGAACTTGTGTTGAAATCACAAAAGACTTGGGACACAAACTTGATTTGCGTTTCAACACCAAAGAACTTAGGCAACAAACTTGCTCGTCTCACTTTTAAAATTAATTTTCTACAAGTTTTTGATTGTACATTTTTTTTAATCCATATTGAATCCATATTAAGTGTTCACATCCTTGCAGCACTTTTAATTGTTATAATTATTTTTCATACACAAAATGTTTGTAATATTTTTTTTTTTTGTATTTTTTTGCACTGTTTGTAAGTCCTTATTAAGAAATTAATCCGCACTGAATATCCTTGAGAAATGCGCCTTGTATTTGCTTACCTTTTATTGCTGTAGTATTTCTTATGACCAAAAAAACACACCACACCACAAAAGTTTCAGTTGCGTTCTCAGTGGGTCTAACTCCAGACTCCGATAATGCGTCGGAGACAAAACTAGACGAGACGAGACCAGACGCAAATGTGAATAGCAACGAATATTCAGGCAGCCGTACAGCCGGCTTTTATACGTTCCAATTGGCAAAATGGGCGGCTGCCACTCCCCAAATATATTCAAAATCATCTCTCTATACATTCAATACATTTCGGGAGCGCGAACGAAGAGAGCAAAGCTTTAAAGCTTACGCTCTGAAACACACTCTCTCTGCTAAGCTTGGCTTAAGTTGCGCTCTTGTTCTCTTTCCCGGTCTCTCTCTCTATTGGCTTGGAGCACATTGATTCGCATCTTGGCCGAGCAGTTATCAAAAAACTCAGTTAGTAGTTGAAATGATGTGCAACTTTGTGGCTGCTTCTACAAAATATAAAATTATTTAGAATGGCAACAATAACAACCTAAACTAGTTTTTCAAATAAACAGTTTGATTCTTAAGTTTGCTCAAGTTTTGTAGTTTATTTTTTTTTGTTCACTGTGCAATTAAAAATATATTTTTGCAAATTAGCTGGGAATCATCTTGAGACAATCAACTTTTTTTTTATACAGATAATCTTTATAGTATCTCCCCCTCTAGTCTTTCTTTATATATTTTAAGATTCTTAGAATTTAAGTTATTTGCATTTGTTTTTTGGTTCTGTGACGCTGTCTGGTTAGCCCGGCTTAAATCTGTAGTAATTTTTTGAATAGCTCTTTTTGTTGTTATTGTTGTTTGGATGTGTTGAGTGCCAGGCACTCAAAACAAATACAAAATTTATGCAAATCGACTTCGGCGCACCTTTTACGCATCATTATTTTGATGATGCCCGATTATGGCTTTAGGGCTTGCTTCATATTATCTACTACACAAACAAACAAACATACATATATCAATTTGTTAAGTGTTATTGTTGTTTGTTTGCTGTTCGGGCCTTGATCTTGAAAAGCCTTTCGAAATGTCGCCGTGGGCTCAAAAGTCTTTTTTGGGCTTCCGCTGACATAAAACTTTGATTTGTTTCAAGCCCCTTTCGAGATTCGAATTGCCATGTTAATGAACTGGCAAAGGATAAGGCGATTGATTTTAAGTCAAATTCGCTTTCACAAATGTATATATTATTTAATTTAACAAGTCTCTGTTGGTGCTTGGCGGTGCCAACCGGATCTCTAGAATTGCTTCTTACTCAAAACATTGACATTTATTTTAGCTGCTTTTATTTTTTTCGCTGAACAATATGCAAATGTTTATTTCTTTAAGAGCTGTATTCTGTAAGTTTGTTGAGTTCTTTAGGGTTCAAATATTATTTAAAAATCAAACTTTTTGGCAAAAAAAAATACGACTCAACTGATGACACTTCGCTTAGCACTTAACAAATAACTAAGCTGACCTTATGGCCAACACCACAACTGCTGACTTGATTTCTGTTGCCTGTTGCTAATTGACCATGAAAAAGATACAACTTTGAGTTTTGAGTTTGTTTTTTTTTTTTTGTTTGGGTGGCTCCATTGTTTGCCATTTGGTAGCCATTTAATAGAAAAATTAATTTATTGTGCGGATTCGGTGAGGCGCCTCTATCTCACGTGGCTTTGCCACATTTGAGGCCAGCCAGACGTTAAAACAGACCCACTTTTTTTTTCATACATCCAGCTGTGTGCTTATATCTTTATATATATATATTTTAATTAGTCTTATTAATGTGGCGCAAGCCCAAAGGGGCGCACAACACAGCGGGGCACAACTGAAACTGTTAATTTTATTTTGCCAACAAGTTTTAATACCAACAAACACGATTAATTAGATTCAGCCAAAATGTGTGAATTTTTTTTTTTTTTAAGAAACTTTGTTGATGATGGCGCAACATTTTCTTGCATTTGGCGGAAGTTCGTAAAAAAAAATCATCACAAAAAAAAGAACCTTTGAATTAAAGTTGTTAATTGGTTGAAAACGGTTTATATTGTGAACGTATTTTGGTTTTTATACTTAAATCCTATATATTTTAAAAAAATATTTACAATTTAATCTAATAATTTTTTTAAACTTTGAGTCATAAATTTTATTAAAAATTGTTTTTATTTTTATAAATTAAAATACAAATTAATAGAGCAATTGCATGAAGTATTATTCATGGTTTTCTAGCCTCTCTAAGATATTTGGCTTTGGCTTTTTTTCATTAAAAAAAAACAAAAAAAAAAAAAACTTTCCCAGTAATTTTCTACAACTGCGTATAGAAACGCAAAATTAAACAAATGCTGAACTTTCTAACATAGAAAAAAAACTCTATAAATAAGCTTTAATCTTTAAGTCGGTTATTTTGATTTGATTTCTTGCGCTAAGGAACTAATCTAAAAACTCAAAACTGGAAATCGAAGCAATCGTATATACTGGTTTTTTTTCTTTCTAGCAATCTGAGCGCCATCTATCATCTACTTATGCGAATTGCACAAGCCCAATAAACGTCAAAGTCACATATTGGTATCTTGCTTTGATTTTGTATATATATATGTACATATATAAAATATAAAGCACACGTTTTTCAACGCAAATGTTGAATGTTGTAGACATAATTTAAGCCGAGATTTAATTACTCACCCATAGAATGAATAAACTTGTTAACATTTTGCAATGTTTATGTCTTGTTTTTAGCTTATTTTTGAACAAGTTTAAATACCTCTTTTGGTGGCCTGAGCTTTTGGATCTTGAAAACATCCGCAGCTGTTTATTTTGTTGATTTTTTCGCACTTTGCTTATTGCATCTGCTGCATAAATCAACATCCGTTGTTGTTGTTGTTGTTCCTGTTATTGTTATTGTTATCATGTTATGCATTTTGTATTTTTTTTCAGTGGCCTTTAATAATTTTCACCCTAGTAGCCGGTTTTTGTATCTTTTCTTACATGCATTTCCTGCGGTAGTTTTTTTTTTTTTTTGTTTTTGTCTTTTCTGTTGAACCTTGACAAGATCAGAAAACTGTTTAAAAGCTGATTCCAACGAACCGATTCCGCCTGGTTAGTCACTCTACATATATGTAGTTTATAATAACCGTCATCGAATGTGGCTAATTGTTGTCATTTAAGACAAATAGCTTGCAACAATCTTGATCGAACGATCGAACGTTCAAATTAAAAAACTATGCAAATTAATTATACACAAGACAAATTTGTGATTAAAGTTTACAAATATATCAAGTTAACAGAGCAACCAAAAACAACAAAAAAAAAAACATCTTCAATCAATATTAAGGTTTTAGATTGGAACTAGTAGTTTATTCTAAGTTTGAGTCTGATTAATGAATGGAGAACCTTGAATCAATTTTGGTTGAATTCTAATGATGATGATCAATCTTAATTTCTGTTCCATTCTAGAATGAAAAGTTTTTAGTTTTTTTTTTTGTTTAATTAAAAAACTTAGCAGGAATATATTAATTTTTTTTATTGTGTAGGCTGTTTTTTTTTTTTTTTTTGTTCCGTTTGAGTTGATTGACAGCCGCGCGACCTTCAGTGACTCAGCAAGCGATCAGATCATGCCATCTTCAACACACTAAACAATAGGCATCAATGTTTAAATCTTTTGTGTTTTTGTTTTCGACACATATATAGATAGTTATTAAGATTTAAACAAGATCATGCGCTCGAAGCGCGGAAGCTCCTAAAAACTCAACAACAGCATCTTCATCTTCATCTTCATCTAAACAAAATTAAAAACTGAAGCTTCCGCAAGCAAAATTAAAAAACAAAAAAAAAATATATATAAATATAAAAGAAAAAGTAATAAAAAAAAAATAGAAACAACTGAAATTCAACAATGAAGATGCTAATTGCCATAAAACTAAACCAAGTGGTATTAAAGCGCAGCAAATAACAACAACAAAAAGGTTTATACAATTAATCTATTTAAAAAACTCAAACGAACCTGAGAAGATCAGCCCGCTGACCTTAGTTTAAAAATTATGTTGCTGCATTGTTTGGAATCGAATCGAATTAAAACCAAACAAATCGAATCGAATGGAATGGCTTCGAATTGAATGAAAACAAATTGAATGGAATTTGGTTTAAATTTGTTACGCGTTTGTGGCTTTTTAATTCACAACCTGCGGTTTCTATCACTTTTGCTTCTTCTTCTTTTTCGTCATTTTGGTTTCGAGTTAAAAGTTTAATGGGTTCGCTTTAAAGTTGTGGTTTGTTGTTAAGACAATGCAAGTATTGTAGTTGTTTTATTATAACAATCGCAATTTATTTTTTATTGTTTGGAAAATTTACGCGAAATTGCATTTATGTACAGTCAAATTGGTTATTGAGAATTTTAATATATAAATATGTATTTTATAAAGAGACTGTACGTTGCTTGAAATAGTATAAGGCGTTAGGTTTCGTCGATAAAAATTCTGAACTTTTTTTTAACACAAACATTACAAAGTAGTAAACATTAAACAATTTAAAAAATTAACCGATATACTTATTGTTTAGTTTTTAATCACAAAAAAATATTCGATATAAAAAAAAAGAAAAAAAAAGTCCTTATAATTCTCAACTTGTTTAAGAAAAGGTTTCATGAAGATATTGGGGTGCTGGCAATTATCAATAACATATATTTTCACTAACATAACCTTATGACTGACCCTCGTAAAACAAATTTGTTCAGGCGCATAGAATGTTATGTTGTTGTTGTTGTAGCATTAACATTGAGATGCTGCTGGACTTAGAGACGAATTTTGTACGAAACGAAGATGGCGAGAGAATCAGTTGGGAATGCGTGAAGGACGCAACGACAAGTAATTGCCAATTTATTTGAGTGTATGTGCTTGTGCGTGTGTGAGTTTGTGTTTTTTTGAAGAAGCCTCTGTCGGGTGTTGAGTTTTTGTTTTTGTTTTTTTTTTTAAGTTAAATGCCTTTTTAAATGCGTTGCCAAATGTGACCCCAGAGAGGCCGACGTTTTATTCATTTACACATTAGTTGAAATTAATAATTTTAATTTTTTTTCTCGATATTATTAAGTTTTTTTTTTGTGTTTGTTGCGTTTGGCAAGGGGCTTTTGTCAGCGCGACAAACAAAAAGTGATTGGCAACAAATTAATCAAGACCTTGCCAACCAAAAAAACACAAAACATACTTATAAAACATACATACATACATATATACAAAATTGTATACATATGTATATGCTATGCTTGAGGCTTGGGCGCTAGAAGAAGAATCTTGAAACTTCGATGCGACTTGCAGCCGCATCGGAAAAGATTACGCAATGGCAAAAAATGATTGATGTCTGCAATTTAGCGCATCTGTGTAGAACGACAACAACAACAATTGATGCAGCTATTGTTGTTGGTGTGACACAAAAGAATTAAGTGCCCGGGCACATTTTAAATTCGTCACGGAAAACGTGACAAAAATTTTCATATGCGAAACAAAACAAAACAAAAAAACCAAACAACGCAAGACTTTTCAAATTGAGATGGTTGCAAAATTTGACACACATTTCACACACACACACATAAAAACGTCTAGAATGTTTTGAGCTACAAAAAGTATAAATTTTTTTTGTTTTATGAAGTTTACTTTTATGAATGAGTTAAAGGCAGTCTAAAGGATAAGTCTGGCGCACAAAACAATGCGACATAAACAAGCTGTTGGCTAATTGCATTAAACTTAACTGCAACAATAACAACAACAACAACTGCAACAACTAGCATGCATCATCAGCGTTTAGAAGTGAGCAGTTATTGTGTGTGTCTCTCTAATCGTTGGCCATAAATCTGACAAATTACTTATATTTATTTATGAGAAACATTTAAGTACGAAACAAAGCAACAACAACAACAAAAAAGTAGGTGTGTGCTTGAAAATTGTGCAGCCACAAGTTCAGTTAAGGGGCAGATGCGGATGTGGCAACAACCAAAGTCATCCCATCTAAATACAGTATATAAATAAACATCTTGATATGCAGAATGCAACAACACAAATGCTCAACAGCTCAGCTCAGCTGTTAAATGCTGTGAATATGCAATCGACTTAATTTTTTGCATAATTTATATATAATTTTTTTTTTATTTTTTATTTACATCATCGTCTACTGTGTCTGTGTGTTTTTGTATACATTGTTGTGAAGGAAGTTGCATATTTATAAGCTTTTTTTATATCTCAGCTTCTGCTTCTTTTTTTAGACGCTGGGGGCGGTTGGGGCGTATGCGATGTCATGATTTTGAAATCGATTGAACATATGTTTGAACCGCTTGCCTTTGAAGCTCGCTTAGTCAGACACACACACACACACACACACACATACACTTATTCATGTTCTTGATTTAGCAAATTTGTTCACAACAAAACAAAAGACTTAGGCAACGAACTCGTGTGGTTTGCTCCCAATTATGTTCTTCGTCTAGTTTAATTATTTCGAGTGCTTTTTGTTACAAAATTGCATTTTGTACTTGAGTTTTTTTTTGGGGGGGGGGACTTTTTTTTAGCTTTAAGTGTGTGTTTCAATCTTTTGCGGTTCTTACTTACAAGAAACATTGTTTTAAATCAATTTTTCAATAGAGAAAATATAATTTTTTTAAAAATTTTACAAAGCAGGAAATTGCTAGACAAAAAATAATAGAAAATATTGAAATCAATTAAGAATATTTTACATCAAGTCAAAATATAACATTGATTTTTGTCCTTCATTTCAAAACAAATTTAATATATATTTTAGCCAATTTAAAGTGTTTAATTAATGATTGCGACAAAGCTAGTTTTAATCAAATTTATGCCTAATTTTAACGTTTTTAATGGATCAAGTTTTTTTTTTATATCAACTTTGTGACGCAACATTTTATTATTTTAATGTTTCTACTTTCAGAACAACTTTTAAATTGTGTCGACGTTTATGAGTTGAAGATGCGTTAATTGTCCAAAAAGTATTTCTTCGAGTCGTATATGTATATGTTTATTTATGATGCTTCCCCCACTTGAGATGCGTTTATTGAGTTGGAGATCAATGACCTGCGGTTTGACCCAACAGCCTTGGTCACAAACTTAAAAAAACCAAAACAACAGCAAAAAAACCAATCATAAAACCCCAAAAAAAAAAAAATATATTAACGAAAATGCTGAACAAATTAAGCGAAACTTTAGGCATTGCATGTGCAACAAAACCAATAACAACAACATCAACTTTTTTTTTGGTTTTTTGATGCAACGCACTTGTTGCAGTCAACTACCTCACCTCCCGCCAATCAGAGTGTTGCAAAGTTCATGGGTCGCTGCTGGCCGTATTTGTTTTTTTTTTTTTTGTGGTTGCCACTACGTTGCTTAACCGTTTCAGGGTTGCCAGGTTTGTTTTTTTTACTCATCAACAACTGCGTCACATGTTGGCGATTTGGCGACCTCATCTGTCAACAGAATTAGAAGCGACAACAAATACGAAACCACAGATCTGTCAAAGTTGGCCGCACCGGGATTTGAGTTTCGGAGGAGAATCAGAATCAAGTTGAAGTGTTCTCGTATGTAAGTAAAACTTTAATTGTTATTTTTTTTACATACAACAACAACAACAAAAACAACAACGACCTGTCCGACTTGTTGTAGCACGCGGTCAAACAAGTGCACTTTAGAAATTGCTCATAAATCATAAAAATATATAAAAAAAATAAAAAAAAACAAAATGTAAAACGTTCAAGTTGAAGAAGTGCTAAGTGCAGACAGACATTGTTGTCTCGTTGTTGTAATTACTATCATCATGTAAATAAATAAATATTATTTTTAGTTTTTTATTGCTTTAAAAATCGACATATAAATCTTTATATATATTCAAAATATGCACACACATTAAGTTAAATGAGTATTTAAAAACAGATAAACTTAAGCCAAATTATTATAGTTTAGAGCCAAATCTTGAACTCGGCTTAAAGATGAAGGATTTTTTTCTAATCTTAATTACTTGACAATTTGTTTTAAATGATTTTTAAGCGAAAATCTTTTATATCAAACTTAAAAGCAAAAAACTTTTTAGCATATTTCTCATTAGTTTAGATTAGAAGTGCTAAAATTGCAGCTATTTGTCACGCTTAAAAAACAGATTCATCATTCGAAGGGCAAGTAAATTTTGTAGCGAAAGGCTTCTAATTTGCAGCTTCAAGAACAAACGAAAAAAACAAAACAGAAACGTCGTCAACTTCATTAAAATGAATATGGATATGGATATCGATATGGATATGGTTATTAATTAATGCATAGAGACTCGTGCCAACACAAATTAACAAAAAAAAAAAAAACCATAAATACTACAACGGCTGTATTGCGATTATGTCTTAAATATTTGTTTTCTTCTTTTATTTTTTTTTAACATCTCCGACTTTGACTGCTCTTAACAGTTTAGCGATGTTGTTGTTGTTGATGATACCAGTTTGCCTCAACCTTGGAGCGGCGAAAACAATAACAACAACAACAGCAAAATGATTTTTTTTTTGTACAGAGATGCCAGTACCAGTGAAGAGCACTTCTTCAGTCCGTCCATCTGTCCATTTGTTCGTCGGCAGCGGTGGACGCACAACAAGATACGCGGATGCAAACAAAATTCAATAAAAAAGTGAATGTTAAACTAAAACCACTTGATGACGTTGTCCGCTTGTCCAAGCGCGTGACAGAACAATAAAGTAGCTATAATTTTCTTTTTTTCTTTTTTAGGTAAGGAGGAAAAGAGCATCAGCATATGTAACTGGTGTTATTTGGGACTGTTTCTTGTTTATTTTATTTATGTTTTTTTTTTTTTGTTTTTTCTAGGGGGATTGCACCGCATTGCATTCGGCCATGACTTTGATGAACTTGTTTTTTGATACAAAAACTCCATTCAGTGAATGAATCTTTGCCATTGAACACAGTAATGATTGAGGAGCAAAGTTTTCTGTGTTGGGTACAGTTGGTGTTCGAATTTCGAACTTCGAAATGGATAACTGTAAATGGACTAGCTGTATTCTAAGCTTTTTGCACACCAAGCCAGATTTTCTTAATAAAAATGCAAGCCAACTGAGCTGCTATTAGCCTGTTTTTAGATCTTGCATAATGCTTTAATAAGCCGATTATGTATCTGAACACGAGTTAAATTAAACGTTCCCTCCTGCGGAACTCTAATTTCTTACAAGAGCCGTGGTATAAACTTACTCGAATGTTTGTTAGCGACCTTAGCACATATCCACTTCAGTATATAATTTAATGTTTAATTTCATTTGGAAATGTGTTAAATATTTGCGGCTGTCAATTTTTGTGACCTCTCTTTCGTAGCTTTGTCGCTGATAAACAAATATAAATAAATATTTGCTTTAAATTGTCTGCACTACAACAACTACCACAACAGCCAGCGAGAGTTAACACAAGAGCCAGCAAGAGTTACCAAAAGCGAGAGTTACCACAACAGCCAGCGAGAGTTACCCAGCAGCAAAATCGGGGCAAATAAAAGCTCTCCACCAAAAAGCTCTACACTTTAGCAAGGACACAAACCACCATCAAGCTCCCATGTTACTATAGTTGGCTCACTTTAACACACAGAGCACATGTACTGTACACTATAGCCGTCCTGCTCAGCAGCCGGTTGAAAATGCACAAGAAGCAGCTGCCTAAATTTGCTGAGTGCCTGTTAAATGACGCGCGATACAACAAATCGCACCACACAAATTTACTGTCATTGTTTGAAAAAAAATAAACATAAAACGCGCACGTATCGCGCGAGTTGGTGCTTGTGTGTGAGTGGTTTGTTGTGCTTGTGTGACGTTTTTGCATTATGTTAGCCGTTGCTCATTTCCCAGTGCGATGAAATCGAGGCGCCCACTTGTTGACTTCGCTTGCTCTGGTTTCTTGCTCCGTGGAGTCTCGGAGCCGCGAGCCGGAGCCCTTAATGGGAAAGAGAGACAAAAAGCCAATTACAGAAATCCGAATGCGCCAATTTAAGCCACCAATAGGCCTGTGCGTGTTGGACCCTATCATCGAATAAAACGATGCGCCGTGGCAGGTAAAGGTGGCACAGTAATGGCCAATGCGACATGATTTTCAACTCCACCCACATAATTGGAAGCCCTGCCGTTGTTCACACAGATGCACACCAAACTCACACTCATACATTATGCATGTGCAATTTGTGAAGGTCATTTGTAAGGTGTGCAAACAAATTGATAGCTAATTAGGCAAAGTAAGAGAGACTCAGGTGCATTAAAAATTCATTTATGCAATACTAACATTTGTGTATGGTAATGCCATAACTTTTTGTATCGTAAACAGAGTCATTTTGCATTCATTTTACGAGACAGAAGACGTTTAAAATTTAATTTATTTTGAAGCTTCAATCAAGAGACTTTTTTTTATAACCAATTAACATTATAATTATACATTAAGTTAGGTTATATGTACATCAGTAGGCATTAAACTTTTATCAATTATTCGCGATTTGAGTGCTTACTACAAATACAACAACAAACAAATGTAAGTTTAAAGTTCATATAACTTTCACTGCAAAACAAAGAAACTTCAATGCTATTTCATTTTCAACTCCACCCATAAAACAATCTTAAAGAGCCTTTTGCAAAGAAATTCCTGCTAACAACATACATAGAACCCACAAAACCAGTCTTTAATAAAGCAAAAACTTCAAGCATTGTTATGGGCCGGGGGGAATAAGGGTAGTGTGATGCAATTATTGGTTGCCCTTCAGAAGATACAATGTATGGGCCAGTTTGTGTTGAGCTGATTACTGGCCATTGGGCCGGTCTTTATCCCTCTTTAAAGCATTTCTGGTTGGTCTGCGCCTGTCGCACCAGTCACAGTAACAGCAACAGCTGACTAGCTGCCCGGTCGCTATCATTTAAAAACAATACAGCAGCACACAGACACACGGACACAGTACGAAATATGTGTGTGTGCGAGCAACAGCATTAAACGCGCCAAGCGACAGCAGCTGAGACGGCAGCCAATAAGAGTTGCCATCCAACTATATCTTAGCGAACACCAGTACACATTGCTGTGCGCCTAATGTTCGGTTTGTGCAATTCGACAACACAAAATTTTCGAAGTTCCACTGGGCGACGGCTCACCAACCAATAAAGCGATATTCTCAGGCGCGTAGTCATAAAAAACTCTAACAGGGGTTTCAAAGAATTTAATCGAAAGTGTTGAACAAAAAATTGATTATTTTAGTGAGCAGAAATAACAGAAACAATCAATTAAATCTATAATTCAATCTATAGAAAGAAAATATGGAAGAAAATAAGTTATTGGTTGCTTAACAAGGAACTAAAGTTGTTATGAAAATGTGAACATTGAACAGAAAATCTATTATTTTAGGCATATATCAATAAGTTTTTATCATAATAAACACAAATATAACGCACTTAAAGTAATTTCTTTAAATTTTTAAAACAACGTATGATTATATATTACTCCCCTGACAATAACTCTGTTGTTTATAAGTTTTTTCTCCTTTGCATACGCCTCTGTATTATCGTATAGAAACAGCGCTGCAACCAACCACCAACCAAAGCAGCGGCAGCAGAAGGCAAACGACGGCACTGACTCAGCAGTCAATTTTCGTTTCTGCATGTGCGTGTGTATGTGCTGTGTGTGTTTTGGTTTGCGTTCTGTGCAAAACTTTGTCTCCCTCTCGCTCCTCGCTCGTTGGCCGGGCTCTAGTGTATTGGTTTGTTGGCGACCGTTCGATAGAGCATCGTCGTGCGTCTACTGATTGCTGTTCGCCTAGCTAAAATATCGGTAGTTTCGCTCGCCGCGTGACGATGGCGCGTGACTTTAAGACATCGCCGGTGATTGGAATCGGTATCGATAACGTGATTTGGCATAATTTACAGGTTACAGGGGAGTCGTATTTGTTTGTAAATATCATTTAATTGATATTTTGCTACTCATTTCGGCTGGCCAATTGTGATTTCATACATTTTGTTGAACACTTTCATTGAGTCATCTTTTGACTTGATGAAGATCACTGCAAAAACTCACATTGCATGGTAATAATTATAACAATGGGTATAATAATAATATTTAAATGCAGTTTGATGGAGTTGGTCGTCACGCTTCTAAGATTTACATTTTGGTTAAAGCTAGCTTTACATTTTGAATCAGAGTTTAGATATTGCATCTTTACAGCTGATAAATTGTCAGTTACCACAACAGCTAGCAAGAGTTACCAAAGGCGAGAGTTACCACAACAGGCAGCGAGAGTTACCACAACAGCTAGCAAGAGTTACCAAAGGCGAGAGTTACCACAACAGGCAGCGAGAGTTACCACAACAGCTAGCAATCTCAATCTCAATGCTCCATGAGTCTTGAAAATCGGCAAGCATATGATCAAGCTAGAGCATTTTTTCTAAGACTTGCATATGATTTTTAGCACAGCCTAAAAGCGCGCTCTAAAATTAAAGATTTTTTAAGCAGGAACTTACCAGTGATTTAACTCTACAGCCTAAAGATATGCTTTAAACGTGCATCACACAATAAATAACACACAAATTCTAATATTTGCTAATTTGTTTATTTCTTCACATACATATGTATAATTTATGTTAATTTGGTTTTTATCCATATCGGTTGCATTTCCCATATGTATACATGTGTCATTGGTAACCACTATTCGCAAATTTGGTAGTTTACCATCATATTTATTCTTGTTATCATAAAACTTATCTTAAATTAAACTGCTTTCTACTTTTTAAGTTTATTTTGCATTTCGTGAAATAGAAAACTATTATTTGTTGTTGTTACTGTTAATTGAAATAGTTCTTGAGTTCAATATTCATATGTTTTGTATTGTTGGCTATCAATATTTTGGCTTGTTTGGATCGTAAGTATGTATTCATATATATTATTAATGTATGTATGTATGTATGTATATGTTTTTTTGGATGTTTGGACATATGAAACTTAAAGTTGTATTTGTTTGTTGTTGGTTCAGTGAGTGTTTTGCATAATAAATATATATAAAGATATTTGTATATCTTTCATTTGTTTTTTGTTTTTGTTATTCGTTTTGCAAAAAGGGACGGTAAAATTACAATAAAATCATTTTGAAATTTATGCATACACATGTAACTTTTACAAATTCTCATAAACAATTTCTATAGGCAAACTGATTTGATATCAGTTAATCTCTGTTTCATATGTGAGTGGACGATGTGAGAATGTGTATATGAGTGTGTTTGTGTGTGTGTGTGTGTCTTAAATATAAATTCAATTTAATGGCTCGGTAAATTTACACAATATACGTAATTGTATATGTTAATTTTCTTTTCAATATTATCTTTTTCCATACGAAACAAAACATATTCAAAAAACACAAATTGAAGCAACTTATATTGCAATATTTTATATTTTAAAGGTAGAGTAAAACTGCTACTTTTGGAGGGTAAGGTGATTAAAATGTGCTTTGTTGTAGTTACTACATTTTGCCTGCGTGTGTGTGTATGTGTGTGTGCGCGTGTTATATTAATTAGCTACTATAATAATGATAAGATAATAATAATATTAGTTTAAACTTTAACGCTTTGTTTTGCTATTTTTAAATGTTGGTTAAGCTGCTTGTTAGTCATAATAATAGAGTATTTCTATTTTTAAAGGCTGTGTATATTCATAAGCAAAATTATAATCAAAATCAAAAGAGCTGCAATCCAGCAATAAAATCAAATTAAAAACATTTCACTTTTTCTATTTTTTATTATTATTAATTAAATTAGGTAATAGTGCACAAAACATATGTGTTAATGTTGCAGTTAAGGCTAAACAAATAAAAAAAACTAAGTTTTTTTTTCGGTGATTGCAAACAATAATTAATTAATTAACTACAATTTCAATTGAAGGCGGCCACAATAAATACACACAAAACTATTCGTCTTTAAGACGACGCAGCCCTTTGCTACCGATTATCGTACAATAGTTTAATTTCACATATATATTTATATTTAAATATACATATGTTTGTATAATTTACATTCTTTTCTTTCAGTTTGAGTTTTAAGCTGACCCTTTTTCAGAAAAAAAATTTTGTTCTTGTTCTTCTTTACGTACACTTTTCTGGCTTACTTTTTTTTTTTTGGTTTGTAAGCAGCCAGTTTGAAAAATACTCATTTTTTACATATTAGGCCCATGTAATGTAATACATTACTTTTTCTTGCCAAAATACTTGTTTTCATTTCATCATAACAAAATTGTTGTATATCGTTTTAGTTTTTCTTTTCTTTTTTTTTTTTTTCATATTTAGATCAGTTTCGCTTGCGCGCAGCGTTGATAACAAAATTTGAAACAATCAACGCGAAAGAGTTAACAAAACTAAACATAAATCAAAACTAAAACGTTACATATTCTTTTTGTTTGTATAGAAAAATACAATTACATTATTTTAAGATATGCATTTGAGCATTATCTTTTATGCAAATTTGTTAATTAAATTATTTGGACGTTTAAGTAACTAACCGTTAATAACCGTTTGTTGTTGCGTCTAAATACGCTCAACACAAAAATCTTTCATCTAACTAAACTCTCAATAAATACAAATAGAAACAGATACAAATCGCATTATCATTAATATAATAATTAGGATATAGCATCGTCGTTCACCAAAATACTCATACAGCATTCTCCAGATCTCTTTTGAGTTTTTGTGGAGGTGAAGGAGAAGGTGGTGGTGGTAGTGCTGCTACTAGTTGTTCTTCTACGTGTTCGTGCTATTCCAACATTCCTTCGAATGAACGAATTTATAACTTAAGCAAAGTATAAACCAAAGCCAAAAGCCTACGCTGCACGCTGATCTTATGTTAGAATGGATTAGCATTACTGCTCGCCGGATTTCTGCTGGAGGGACGTGTACTAAATGATGTTTTGCCGCTGGTGCCGCGCTGTGGTGGCATCGGACGGCGCACATGACGCAACTCGCTGTGGCAATTAAAAATGTTTCGATTAGTTGTTGGCTGACAAGCTTGTGTTAAAGTATAAATTAGTTGGTAGCAATGTTAAATAGGTTTTAAATCAAATAATAATTAACATCGAGCAAACTTAATCTTTGGTATATTCAATATTATGTGTTAAGCATTTTGGGTTTAAGCGTTTTTCGAGCAGCAGCAGCAGCCAGCAGGTTAGCGTTTCAAGGCGTTCAACATGCAAACAAAACGTTTGCCGCAGTGCAAAATGCTTACCAAGTGCTGATTGTCAAGTATTGGGTAGAATATTATACAAGGGATAACTAAAGACGGTTGTTTTTGAGTGTGACATGAGGTTTGATGTTTTTTTTGTTTGTTTTAACGACCCAAATGCACCCACCGATCCATTTCCATTTCCTCCAAACGTTGAGTCAGAGCCAGTTTTTGCTGAACAGCTAAACGCAGCAATTGATTGAGCGTTTTCTTCTCCTCTTCGGCAGCCTCTAGTTGCCGATTCAGATCATCCACCTGGGTAACATACTCCTCGCAGCGTGCGGCAAACATGGCGCGTAGACCTGTTACAAAAATTGACATTAGTTTATATTGATTTTGATCAGCTTCAGTAACTTTTTACTTGAGAACGTTGCTGCATCCTCTTTGAGCAGTCGCAGCTCGTTGCGCAACTTGGACATGGTATCGCTAACAATGATCTTTTCGTTCTCATATTTGGACTTGAGATTGGTGAGTGCCACCTCGGCGGTTTGTTTATTTGACTTGAGCACATTGCGCAGCGTTATAATTTGTTCGCGTTTCACCGACAACAGACTCTTGAGCTTGACAATTTGCTCCTGCAGTTCCTCCACCTCTTCGGTGTTGCCCTTCTCCAAAGCTGAAAAAACGAGAGAGTGTATATGTTTTTAAGTGAAATCCCTTTATTGATTTTTGGCACAAACTTACATTCTCCACCCTCGACACGAACTTTGTGCTTGTTCAGATCGATTGTGTGCTCCACAGCTGTTTTCAGATGCTTGATCTGATCGCTGACAGTATCGACATACTTCTTAATCTCCACCGAATCGGCCAAGCCTTGCAGATCCTCAACAATTTGTGGCCGAGCTGTCAACACATCCGACTTAAACTGCGATTGAATGGCAGACAACGAATCGTTCTCGAAGCTGGAAAGGAAAAGTTTCTTGTTTTAACATCAATTATGAATAGAATTCGATTTCGAAACCAACCTCATATCATCACTTTTGTGATCGAGCAGGACACGCGATGGCGTCTCACCATTGACCGTACAAACCAGATGATACAATTGTGCCAAATCGTCGGTGAGTGCAACCAAAGTGCTGCGTGCCGAGCCCAAACTCAGGCCAGCATTTTGCGAGATTTGCGTCAGCGTTTGAACATCGCTATGTAGGTCCAATGACTTTTGTTCGGTGGAGAGCAGTTTGTTCTTTAGATTGGTCACCTCGTTGCGCAGGGTGGTGCTGGCGTCCGAATAATTGAGGCCCTTCTGCAGCTCAGAAATGTCAGTCCGGAGGCCATCAATTTCCTTGGCGGAGAGCGTAAACCAATTGGCATATTGTGTAATGATCGCTTGTAGCTGCTGTTGCAATTGATCATCCTTGTCATCGTTGCCACTCTTTTGATCCTTAACATCAATCTGTTTCTTGAGCTGCACAAGGGCATCGACATGAGCGGCCAACAAAGCCAAGCGTGACATAAAGTTTTGCATCTCATTTTGTGATTTATCCAAACTGGTTTGCGCCTCACGCAAATTACTAGTCAGATGGGCTTTCTCGTTCTCTATGCTCTCCAGCTGTTTCTCTAGTTTTTTGAGCTCGTTGAGATGTATTTCGGAGAAGAGATCGCATTTGGTGCCATCGGGCGATTTGAGTTCGGTGCTCAAATCCGCTTCGAGACGTTTCAATGCCAAATTCTCTTCCTCGCCATCTGAATTGTTGCTGGCATTGTCTTCCATGTTGCTGCGTATGCTATAAGCCAAATTGCTAATATGATACATGGACTCGCGATTCAAATGACCATCCAGCTCCTTTTTCAGTGCATATTTGGCTTCACGCTCGCCCTAAAATGGACAATACAAAATGAGTTAATTTTAAAGTGCTTGGTTATTGTTTGTTTGTTGTCTTACCTGCAGTGCCTCGAGCGCCTCTTCCATTTGCTTTTCGGCAATCTTTTTGAGATTCGCCAGCTCATCCACTTGCTGGTTTAGTAGCTCAACCTCCTCAGTTAGACGACGAATCTCGTGTTTGGCACCCTCGAACTCCACCTGTGGACAAGAAAGGAAACATTTAGTGAAAGCCTTAGGAATTTTGTGTAATCAAAGACTGACCTGCGAGCTTCTTAAGCTGGACACTTGCTTCTGCAACGATATGTTCTCCTCCTCCAGTTCCGAGTATTCGCTTAGCATGCGCGTCTCACGAAATTTCAAATCCTTTAGCTCGGATTTGAGACGTAAACGATCTGCTTCATTATCGCTCTTGTCCCGGCCAATGTCCGAGTTCTCCTGCAGCATGCGATCCCGTTCGTTACGCACTCGTTCCAGTTCATGACGCAGTTGCTTGGCCTCATTCTCCAGTTCAAGTATTTGCAGATTGAGCGATGTTTCGCGTGCAGCCGATTCATTCAGCAGCGTTTCCTCCTGTTCAATGCCGGTCTTATTGTTGACCTTTTGTGAGCTTTGAAATTTGGTGAGAGCCTAAAAAGGATAAGAAGCGTTAGACTGGGCTTGAAAATTATGTTAAGGTATTATCAAAAACAATAAGCCAAGCCAACTTATTTGGTTGGTCCTTGACCCTTTTCCTGTCTCAAATATTTCCCAAACATTATATACCCTTTTCCGTTGTTCCTCAAAATGTTTCAGAGCATCGCAATCAAAAAAGTTTTGCTCAGCCTGCCATTTTTATTGCAGTCATTTGCATTTGTAAGTAAGCAAAAGAGAACTGGATTGGGGCAAGTACCAATGGGGGGGCGTTAGTCACTGGGGAACTTTGCTTGTTGCTGTTGAGAGACGCCCCTCGTTTCACTTTGTTACATTTTTCATTAAATGGCGGCGCACAGATATCTTTTTCATTTCTTTTCTCCTTTATGGCAGATCTCCCCAATGGATGAGAGCAAGTGCATCCCAAAGATGGGATTTATTGGTTTTCTTTTTTTTTTATTGTAGTTTGCTTAATTGCGCTGCGTCAGTGTTGCAAAATGCGTTATAGACGTGCTTAATGGGCACGGGACACACCCTGGATATAGCTCAAGGTAAATATGTGCATGAAAACACCGAGCGGGGTCGAGGAACTACGTTTAATGGAAAATTGTATTTTATGTACTTTATTTTTGTTCAGTGTACATAAGATATTTATACGAATGGATATACAATATGGAATGGCGTGAATGCCAAGCCTCTTGTCTATGCAGCCATAAAAGCCGCTGATTGAAGTCATGCGACGTGTCCATATGGTCAGGACAACCTGGTCAACAGGGTGTGGCATCAACTACTGCTTCTACATTTGCTTCTCCCTAGACTGTAATCGCATTTTTCCTGTCTGTGTGTGTGGGGACTTTAATTGAAATCTCAACGGGCAGTCGTTAGTTTTTCTATGGGCCATTTGAAGTACGTGCTTGACACACAAGCAGGAAAGTTCATGAGTGTTGCTTGAAAAAAAAAAAAAATAACAGTCCACTTGGAACAGAAAAGTGTACGATAAATTGAGGGAGAATGAGGAGAAATGACCACAAAGCTGAATGGCAGATTGATTTAATGTTGTTGCATTTCTCTCCATCTCTCTCTCTCTCTCTCTCTCTCTCTCTCTCTCTCTCTCTCTCTCTCTCTCTCTCTCTAATTAGCAGGCGGTTAAAAATAATTTTCATTAGTGACAACAAAAATGAAAACGAATAATAGCCGGAAACTGCAGCCTTCTCTCTTATTAAGCCGCCTCATAATAATTATTGTCAATGGCTGTGGGCGACGTCAATGGTTTTTATTTTCATTTTGTTTTCACTCGTTTTTTTTTCACTTTGAGAAACTCAAGCTCCTTTGGGGCACAAATAAACTGAGGCAAGTGCATTTCGTTAATTAGTGTCGAATGAAAGCCGGAAAGGGCGGCAAAGGGTGTGCAAAGGGGGGTTTGCAAACAAAAGGCCTGAGTTAGCTTGAAATTTGAGATCTTCCACTATTGACACACACACACACACAAACACACAGCGGCGACTTCAGTGGCGCCACCTAGAGCAGAGAGAAGTGTCAACAGAAGAATGTGGGCGCAGCGGCAGAAAATCAAACAAAAGAAGAAATACTGCAATACCAACAAATGTTTCGGACGTTGGAACTTTACATGAAATTTAATCTGCTGTTTGGCTATTTCAATGCTAAAAATACTGCTGCGATGTTGTGCAACTCTTTTGTTTATTAATATTTTTACAGAAAATGGTAAGTGCTTATAAGGCTAAGTGGCGCCATTGATGGAGCTGTGTAGTTTTATTTGGGGTTTATTCTAAGAGCTTACGATTATGAGAGCTATGAAAAAATTAAGAAAATACAGCAAGCCATAACTGTAAATTCGGTTAAATGTCAAAACTAACCTAGTCTGATATTTACCTTAAGGTTAAAATATAGAAATAAAAACATTCTAAAGTTAATTTGCATATTTTAAAATTTTGATTCATATTTAAAGTTAGTTTTTAATGAAAATCCTTTAGTGCTTAAAGGAACTAACAAATATTACTTAAAAGGCTGCCTTAGGAACCTTTTTGGAAACTTATTCACAATTCTTAACTTAAAAATATGACTATCGAACAAACAATATTATAAAAGGCATTCAACTAAATATTTAACCTTTACATATTCTACACTCTCTCCTTATCATTCAATCGATATTTTTGTCCAAAATTATACACTGTGGCGCCATCTAACGAACACAACAACATTATCTAAGCATAACAAAACCACAATGAATGACACCATGACATGAACTTTATGCAAATTAGAAAAGATTTTTAATTAAGTCGGGCAAATATTAGCACAAGCAGCAGCAAGACCGGCAACCATATCATCGTATAGGCTACACAATTTTAGGTGTGCCTGACTCATATTTCCCCCTTCTACCCCTCGTCCTACTCTCTCTCGCTCGCTTACTGTTTGTGGTTTTAAGTTTGTGAGGCAGCCATTTAAAAAAGGGCCTAAATGTTGCTGGCCCGCGGTGGCAAAGAGATAGACACCAAACCGGTTTCTGGCCCGCAGCATTGACGTGGCAACAGCTGTCTCATTGCAATATGCTACCCCCTCCCCCTCTGCTTCAGCTATTTGCCGGCTACTAAAAATAGAACAGATTGCCCACATTATTACAATCCGGCTGGCTGGCTGGCTGGCTTGCTGCAGCAGCAGAAGCAGTAAACATTTCAAACACATTTCGGAGGCGCTACGTGCGCGCTTTTGGCAGACAAAACGGAGCAACGTGCAACGCCAATGGTCGACTCATAACAATTTCCTAACATCCACTTTCCGTTCCCTCCCTCTCTTCACCATTTAACCACCCACAATGTTCATAAAATATGCCATGAATGACCGAGCAGTTTGTGCGCTTTGGCGTGGTGTTTGTGTGCGGGGGGGAGGGGGAGGGGGTTGGATTGCTGAGGTACAAACGACAAGTGACAATGACGACCGCATCAGCAGTAACATCAACAACAAAAGTGCACGACTAGCCGATACCCTATGAAACTTAAATCACTTTTGTAGCATTTTTTTTTCGAAATTAACAGTTTAAATTAAACATTAAATAAACTAAAACCATTTTTTTTAATATTCATATTTTATTTTGTTGATTTTTATTAGGAACTATTTTTATATTTAAAACTTTTTTTTTAATATTCATATTTTATTTTGATGATTTTTATTTAGAACTATTTTTATATATAAGAAATTGATAAGTGCCGTAGAATATTTTCCATCTTTTTGTAATAAATCAATTATTAATTTTTGTCAATTTTAAAAATATTTAAAGATTTATGTTTGATGTGGGACTTACATTTATTTCAGATAGTGTATTTTATAAAATCCCAAAGCTACCCAAACAAAATTTATTTTTAACAAATATTTATAGCCAAGCTGCGATGAGAGAAGTCTTAAATAGCTTCTTAAAAAACATTTGCACACCCTAAACCCGAGAACATTTTAACCATTTAATGAGCAGAGGGTATTTGTGTATATGCATACACAAAAGTCACATTCTTCCCCCGTACATTTTGTAAATAATAATAATCAGTAGCAGCAGCAGGGTAACAGGGCAACCATCAGTGAGAATGCAAAAACAAACAAGAACAAAACAACGGCTGCTGCTGTTTTGTTGTTTAGGCGGCTTGTCGTGTAATTTCTTAAAACACACTCGTATACATGTGACATAACAACAACAACAACAACGCACTCGCATTAACACACACAGAGTCACGCACACACACACACACACACACATATAAAAAACATCATGTCAATGCACGCATTTGACACTCTCTGAATTTGAAATGTCGCCAAAATGAAAATAAGCAAAATATGCGACGAGTGGAAGCCAAATATATATATGTATATATATATATATGTATAAGTATGTGTGTTTGAATGTAGTATAATTATCTGGCATGAAAACTGTGCAAAAACAAAAGCGTACATAAATTATGCTTTTAACTAAATGCGAAGGCATTAACTAAACAATCAGAAATTCTAACCCAAGATAGATGCTGATATTTAAAATGTAAAAGGAAAAAAACAGTTGAGAAAAGTGAAAAAAGAAATGAGAAAGACATCCTGGAGAATATTTAGGTAATATAACAACGTTAAATACGTTCAATTTTGTTTATAAAACAATGTTTCATAACAATATTAAAGAGAACAATAGAAACAACTATTTTGAACAAAAATTGTCCACAAAAATTCTTACGAAAAAGATTATTTTGTACACCAAAAATAATTCTGAAAAAACATTATGAAATATGCAACGGACAAGCTAGCAGATAACCATATAGTTAAGACTAATATTTTCAACGTTTTTAATAAGTTTATTTTTAAAGATTATAGTAATTAAAGACAATACAAAAGCTTTTTTAAATATATTTAGCAACAAAAATCATTTCATGACAAGAAATAAGTTTTCAAAGCTGAAAACCTTTTTAGTTTTGCTCTAAAATACTCAACTGACAAAAAGTAGAAAGTTTTATAGTATCCAAGTTTTCTTTTTCAAGTATTGTTTACTTTTCCTCATAGCTATAATACATTACCGTCACAGGATCTATACACAAAGTAACAAATATTTTAATAGTGCTCTTAGAAAAAATATGAATAAGTGAAAATTGTGAAAAAAAGCAAATGAAAAGTTCTTTGCAGCACCGAGACATCATAAAAGACGTTGTGGTTGTGGCATGTACATGACACACAGGTTGCAGCAAGTACAACAACACAACTGTCGCATTGTTGCAACAAGCAGAACTAAATAAAATGTCATTGGTAGCAGTAAAAATCATTTGCACTTAACAGCCAATCAGCAGCAATCGTAATCATGTGTCTAACTCTTCAAGGCAAACAACAGTTGCAACATACCATTTGCATGTGCATATATTAACTGGGGCAGCAGTTGTGTGGCTGGCAACATTCCAACGAAGGGTCATAAAAAGACGACTCGGATGCCAATCAGGGTCCAAATATGTTTGCTGCCCTTTGCTGATGGCCAAGCCAAGCCAAAAAGAAATGTTGCAACTGTTTGTCGTGTTGCCGCATCGCAACCACCAGCTGCGAGCAATATGCTCATCAGTGGTGCCTCCACACCTTCACTCTTCTCTCCTCTCCTTTCCCATTGCTTTTACATTTTCATTGCAAAGCCCAATGATGCGGCTGGCTGTGGGGGGTTAGGCAAAGGGGTTTTTGGGGGCATTGTCGCACTTGCAACATATTTCCTGCTCATTTCCCTTGCAGCAACTAAAGTCAGAAACAGGACAACAACAAGAAAAGGCTGAAAATACTATGAGTTCAGAGAATATCCTGCATTTCAAAGAACTTTTCCTCTGCATTTTACAACACTGATTTTTTTCAAACAAATTCTGTACTTTTCTTCAAAACCCTATGAAGTTTTTTTACGACGTATACAAATTAAACACAAATTTTTAGTTCCGAACTTGCTGTTTACCGCTTTGCAACACTGATTTTCTAACACTTTCTTTACTTTATGTGAAATCCTTAAATTTTAGCGCAGTAAATTTACTTAAATATTGTAGAAAGTTACGGTTCAGTCTTTGTTTCACTTTTCACACTTTCCTACAAAATCCCATTATACCCTTTTTGGGAATATTATTTTTGTTTTTTTATAAAAAGGGGTATTAAATGACAAGTGCAACTGCAACCAAGGCGGAAACATGTTTTGTCAGCGCTCAAGCGCCTGCATTTAACCCCATCGCACCACAGCCGCCCTTAACCCCAACTTGACAGTCAACCCGCAATCCCCAACCCACCCGACTGCTTTCCATGCAGCTACCAATTGTCTGTGTTGTCCTTGCTGTTGTTGTTGTTGTTTTTGTTGCTAGCTGCCGGATTTGATTGCCGTAGAATTGCAATTTGCGCCAACAGAACAGAACATCAGCGTCAAATCATTATAATTTCTTCGTCGGGATTTTATTCTCTATTTTTTTCTGTCTCCTCTCGTTGTTAGTTGTCGCTTTGATGTTGCTGTTGCATTTGTTGTTGTTATTCGTTGTTGTCGTTATGGCAAAGTGTCTGGCAAGGATTTGTTAAACGGCTTTTGGCTGTGTCTGTGTGTGTGTTTGCCAACTAAATTTTCTGTTCGCTTGGATTATGGTCTGAGTGGATTTATGTCGAGGCGTTTGTTAAGTTGACTTATTTTCGCATAAATATGCTCTTAATTAGTATAAATAGTTGGGTTTTTTTTTTGTAGCTTTTTACCTGTGGATCGCAGTTCATTTTATTTGCCTTAGCTTTTTAATGCCCTTTGAACAGTTGTTAGATGCCTAAGTTGTTCTTGTTAGGAATACTATAATATTCAAAGTTAAGTTTTCCATTCGTATATTTTGTAGCAAAATATTTCCTTTAGACTCGTGGCTTGCTTGTGAGTTTGAATACGACAGGAAACTAAAGAAAATATTTCTTTATCAAACATTCCTTGAGTTCCTAGGCTTGTTTGTTGTGAGTTTCAAAGGAGAACTAAGTTGCCTTTCTTAAATTCCTCGCCTTTTTCAAAACAATTTTGAAACTCACTTGAAAATTCTTTAATTTCCGTGCCGCAAATACCAAACCTAACCAAACGCCATTTCAGCTCCCATCGCTAGCTTTGGGAGTTTGTGTCGTTGCAATATAATGGGAATTAATTATTAAAGTTTGTATTAAAAACTTGTTGGCCTTGTCATGCGGCGGCGGCAGTCAAAGTAACCAAGTTAACAATTCACACAACAAAACCGCAACACACTCTCCCTTCCTCTCTTTGACTGCAATTTCCCCAGGCGCAATGTCCCTGTTCCTTGTTGTCCATGCACGCCATAAAATATGGTCGAATGCGAACTCACAGTTCGTTTTATGGCTGTTAAGGGGGGTGTAGGGGGGTATGATTTCCTCTTAATTGCCACAGTTACAATATACGTATGTATATGTCCAAAACAACATGTGTAACGAACAACGAACAACGCCTCGTTTCGGCCCTCTATTTGGCAACTAAATAAATGTCCAAAACTGGCCCCAAAGCTTGTATAAATATTTGCTTTTTATTTTATTGCTGTTTGTGTATCGATTCAAATTGCATTCGCTGTTTGTGTGCTGCAAATTTTCCAATTTATTTCGTTAGCCTTGTAAAATTCGAAAATTCCGGGGTTTTTTGCTTGAAATATTCGATTAATTTTGGCCTGGCTAATTTTGTTTCACCCACACAAACTGCTTCTTCTTCTTGCCTGTCGCTCTTGATTTATATCATTTCAGGTTGGTTGCACGCCCACAGGCTGATATCTTGATTATACAAGGTGCAAGTGGAAATATGTCGCCCATTCTATAAAATATCCCAACCCCATCCCCCATCCCGCCCCCCCTTTTCACAACCAGCACAAATTGCACGCACAGAGGCAGACGACAAAATATGCCCGCAGCGAAAAATTCTCTTTTAATTTTAATTTTAAGCATGCATTAATCTCTCTGTGTGTGTGTGTGTGAATGAGAGAGTGCCGTTTGTGTAAGTATGTGTGTGTGTGAGTGAGTGGGTTTGGTTTTGCTGGCGGCGCTCTCATAAAAGTTCAGTTGAGTTCAAAGCTAACAAGCTGGAAACTATCAAGCTAGATGGACTAATGGGCAGGTGGGCGCCATCTGTCGGCCAATTAATCAGATGTTGGGCGAACGAGAGGGGACGTCTAAATTGAATTACCTTCAAAAAAAAAAAAGCTGTGCTATAACGTGCAATAGGAAATGCATATAAAAATATTTTTGAGCTTGGGAGTCCATAGAAACTATTTATAAAACTGTAAAATGATGAGTCTAATGAAGATTAACTTTAACGTGAATTGATTTATAACAACTCTCAACGATTATTTTTTTTACTTTTTCAACTGCATTATAAATCTTTGTCGTAATACAAAAGACTTTGCCTTTCCATTTCCTATCTACAAAATCGATTATTTATTTTGGCAACTAAATACAGTAATTAATGCCAAAGGCCATAAAAAACACAACATTAATAAACTGCTGCAAAAAGAAATGATAATGAGCCGGCCGACAGGCAAATGTTATTTATATTCCTTACCACCCAAACCTTCTTCCTCCTCTTTCTCCTACCAACATTGAAGGACAAACTTTGTTTACTGGACTTTTTCCGCATTGCACGTTGAAATTCCAGCGGAAATGCCAAAACAATTGCCATGGCTAATTGCCAGTCCGGCAGACACTTGACAAAAGTCTCGATGTGCCAAAACACATACATACATACATACTATGTATGTAGGTGCAAAATGGAATGGCAAAAAACAGAAGCGATACAAGCCAATTCGACTCTCGTCGTAATAAAAAGAGTAACAAGAACACCAACTAAACTGAATGGCGATGATAAAGCGCAAATCAAATTGACCGTGATCAGACAGAGACAGAGATAGAGATAGAGCGAAGAACATGGGCATTCATTCGGGCGGCGCCAAGTACCGCAAAAGCCCAGTTTACAAAATAAAAAAAACAAAAACAAAAACTTGTAACCAGACGAAACGATTAAATCATTCGTGTTTATCAGAGCCGCACAGACGAGATATAACGAAGATAGATTAAGAAAGAGAGCGAGCGAGTTTATTGCAAAATACAACAAGCTTTCAATATGGTGAATGGGATTCTGAAGAGATCAACATTACTCTGATCGCTTTAAAACGTTAATAAACTAGGCAAAAATCACTACACTAAAATTTGTTATGCTGCATAATTTGCTTTTTATTAAGGTTGCTCGGTTTTATGCCAGCAAGACAAGTTGCAAACTGATTGCAAAACTTTTATGGTCTAACTAGAAGTTTCTATGTGTGTGTGCGTGTTTGAATAAGTCTCTCAATAATAGTGTGTGTGTGTGTATGTGTGTGTGTGCAAATAAATAAACGGCAATTGGCAACGGTCAAAAGTAACTAAACACAGCTGTTGAGCTTTTTTGTTATTTTATGTATTGGTTTTTTAATTGCTTTTTGTTGGCTTACCTCTTGCGTGATGTCCAACTCGTGCCGTGTGTTGTCATACAGAGTTTCAAGCTCCTCGCATTTTTGTTCCAGCGCCGACTTTTCCTCCAATAGAGAGAGACCATATTGTGCGGATTGGGCACTCGCGCTGGAGACTTGATCGAGTTCGCGTGTCAAACGCTCCACTTCCATGCGCAGATCCCCAACATCTGACTCCGCCATGATGTGTGGATGATGAATGGTAGGGAATGTGAGTGTGTGTGTAGGTTTGGAGCTTTAGGACGGCACCACGGTCTCGTAAAGGCGTGGCAAGTGCAGCTGCTCCAGTTTCTTTGGGCGGAATTGTCGTCAATTTACGTTGTTTTCTTCTTTTTGTTTTTGGAGGGAAATCAATCAAAAAGTATGTTGCTTCTTTTTTGTATATTCTTTTGTTGTTTTCGAGTGCTTTTGGCCCACCACCAGTAAAACACAGAACTCACTCCACACACATATACACGCGCAAAAGTGGTGCGTGCGTGACTGTGTGAGTGTGTGTGTGTTTGGCTCGTTTCACCTTTTCTCTTTTGTGTTGCTATTCACGGGCACACATTTGTTGGAGCTGGTAACTTAGCATGAAAATTTAAATTCTTTCGAATTATTATTTAAACTGTTCACTTGCGTCACTGGATGCACATTAATAGTGGGATATAGCTTTTGATGTTAACAGAAGGCGGTTTAATTCACCAGGCAAGAGTGGGAGTGAGCGGGGTAGAGGGAACAGGAAGTTTCAATTCACAAGAACGGTCGACGTCGTCGCTGCTGCTGCTGCCGTCGTCGACATGACATCACACGATTTCCACTTTCATTTCAGTTAATTGTTGCTGTCCACTTGTTTGTTTTATTATATTTAATACGTATGTTCGTTGCACAATAGACGGAATATTTGTTTACAGCAATTGCAGTAATTGCTAATTAAATAAGTTAAAAATCGAACAATTTTTTTTCTAAGAATGCAAAACCAAAAACTCCGCAATCACGGTCTGTGTGTGCCTGTCTTCTTCTTTGCACACACTGTTTGTGACGGAATGTGATTTAGTGATGTTCCAACTAAAAATCATCGTAGCATTGCGATGCGCAGCACATCGCTCACATCAGTTGCGAACAATAAGAAAACATATGACCAAGTCTTATTATAACAAATAATAAAATTTAACTTAAACAGAAATAACAAATCAAAAATTAATATTACGACACAAAATAGTATAAAAATGGATATTAAAAATCTTAGCGATTTATCATTCGGACTTAATATCGATGCCTGAACATTGCGATGGTCTGCGCAACTTTGCGATATTTTATATGTGCGATGTATCGTATGACGAAATTTATGTTGTATAATTGTTATCGACTATGGTAAATTGGGTACACACTGTTCAATAAAGAGACGGGCATCGGAACAGCTGACTTGGCTGGCATTCAATTCTAGTTTGTGGTGCGCTCTAAAATTTATTTTTAGTTTAAAATAAAAACACCTGCAGGTAACAGCAATAACAACAACTGCCAAATTTACATTTAAAACTCGGCTAAGTTGCCTCTGTGTGTCTGGTTAAAAAGTACAGAGCGTTTTTACAGCGGAAAAATGCTACTAGCTGACATTGCGAAATTTTCAGCAGCAGCGGCAGACACAACGGCAACAACAACAACAGCAGCAGCCGTTCAAAGACAATAGAAGAAAAACGATTAAGACGGACAGGAGTGCAAGAAATTGTAAGGCAATCAATTAAAATTGATCGAACAGATATAGTTTTTTGCATGAAACAACACCAGCTGTGAATTTCAACACAAATTATTACGCCCAACACGCTCTAAATAAGAGCTGCGTGAACAGCTGCGTTGCGACGTCGACGTAGGCGTAGGCAGCGGCAGCAAACAATAGCAAAAGAAAAAAAAAGAGAAACAAAACAAGCAAAACTACAACAACGACGACGACGAGATGGAGATGCGCGAGGTGCTAAGTCGTGAGGGGCGCGAGGCAAAGAATTTGCTTGTCTACCAGTTTTGTGATGAGACAAGCGCAAGTGGCGGTGGAGATGCCAGCGATGTGGTAGCCAATGGTGATTGTAAGTTGAAAAAAGAATAGAATAGAAAAAACAATTAATTTACTTTTTGGTTTATTATACTTTGCCCGTTTTAGGCTACTCGCCGCCCACATGCCGCAAGCCGCCACTAGCGCCGCCAAAGTCACCAAATGGCTTACAAACGCCCACCAAACACTGCCATTCGCCCACAATAACAACGCCACGCTTCAAGCAGACAAACAGCGGTGGCGACGAAGTCGGCGGTGGAGGCAGTGTTGCTGGTTCCAATAGTGGGCCAAGAGTGCGTAGTGCCTCAACGGGACGCGATAAGAAGTCCGAGCTGCAGGCACGCTATTGGGCTCTGCTCTTTGGCAATTTGCAGCGTGCTGTAAACGAAATTTATCAAACGGTGGAATGCTATGAGAATATATCCAGTTGCCAGGAGGCCATCCTGGTGCTGGAGAACTATGTGCGTGACTTCAAGGCACTCAGTGAATGGTTTAAGGTCAGCTGGGATTATGAGTCAAGGCCGCTGCAACAGCGACCCCAGAGCCTCGCTTGGGAGGTGCGCAAATCGAATCCAACACCAAGAGTTCGCACCAAGAGCTTGTGCAGCCCGACGCCATCGGGTAAATCCAGTCCAGCTTTGTTTCCCTGCCATTCGGGCAAAACTTCGCCGTGCTGCGATGGTCATGTGACGCCCAAGAAACTGCTGCGTGCCTATGATCAGCTGCCACGTGGCGCAATGCGTGTCAATGTGCGGGAGCTGTTTGCGGCCAATAAACGTGGCCCAATACGCAGTTCACCCAACTCGGATGTAGTGGAGCCACCACTACCAGCGACTACAACCATAAACACTGTTCCATTGGAGTTGAGCGTGGAGAAGCCATTTGTGCATTTGAGCACACAATATTCACAGACAGATCTCGAGGATCCGCATCTAACGCTGGCCGATGTACGTGAAAAGATGCGTCGCGAGGCAGAGGAAAGGGAGGCAGCAGAAACGAAAGTGGAAGAGGCAGCTGCAGGTTAGTTTTTTCTATATAAATTATATAGACATTTAAATATTATATATGATTTATTTACAGTTGCCGAGATGAAAGTGAAGGAGGAGGAGGAGGAAAATCTTGCAGCTGAAACAATTTTGAAGCAACAACCAAACCAAGAGAAACCCACAACTGATTCTGTTCCGAAAATATGTCCAGTTGTTGCTGTTGTTGTTGCAGAACCCACAGCTTTGCAACTAACCGTCAACCGTCTGGATGCCATGGAAAATGTGCTGCTGGCGGCACAGGCCAACAAGGAGCCAACGCCACCGAATACATTACTAAAACCAATATCAACACTGACCGAAAAGAAAGCACAGCCAATGCAAAATAGTCCACTAAAGTATTCCAGTGTCTTGAATCGACCAGCTGCAACACGAGGCGCCCATCAAAAAACAAATTTACAACAAGGAACATCAGCTGCAGCAGCAGCAACTGCAACAGGAGCTACAACTGCCAATAGCAAATTGGCTAACAGCAAAACAGTTATGGCTAAAACGGCGGCTGTTAATGGATTGCGACGCAGCAACAACAACGGCAACCCAAATGTTAACAACAACTTGAAACCAATTGCGGCACGTCGTGCTCCACCGCCACCGCGTCCCACAAGCAAAACTGAATGCTACGGTCCGCCAAGTAATGTTGCCTCACGTTTATCGGCACGTTCACGCACCATGATCGATATGAATGGCAATAGTGTGGCAGCAACGAGTGCAACAGCAGCTGCACCAGCAGCACCAGCCAAACCGCTAGCAAAACGCTTGCCAAACGCTCCTTTGATAGCACCAGGAAAGCGTGTGAGCCTGCCCAGCGTTAGACGCAGTTCCCGTGATGATATTGCGAGCTCCTCATCCACACTTAAGGCGAGCAACGAGCAGTTGAGCAGCTCAAGAAGCACCCTGAAACTAGATGAACGTCATTCGGAGCCAAAGCAACTGTCGGATAATAATGATGGTTGGCTAACAGTTAAGAATCGTCGCAGGACAAGCATGCATTGGTCGAATCGTTTCAATCAACCCACTGGATATGCCAGTTTGCCCACGCTGGCTCTGCTCAATGAACAAAAAGTGGAGAAGAAAATCACAATTGCCTCAAAAGTAGCTGAAACTAGAACAAAAGCAGCTAATAAAACGTCTAAAATGTTAGCGAATCCTGCATCCCGACCAGAAATAAAGAATGCCAAGGCCAAAGTGAACTCATTTCCAGCACAGCGCATAGCTGCTAATATCAAGAAACAAGACAAGGAAAACAAGGATAAAGAAAACGATAATGACAAGGAGAAGCTAAATGACAATAAGGATAAGCCAAAGCGAACTGTTGGCCTAATGCGCAGCAATAGCAATTGCATAACGACTAGCAATGTGGCACCAACATCAAATGAACGCACTTCGACGATCAAGCGACAGAAATCGGATCTCACTGGACTCAAGATGACCTCGTTGCACAAGGAGTATATGCGTAGTGAGAAGAATGCTTTACGCAAACAACAAAAGGAGCAAAAGGAACCAACTAGTAGCAATAGTTCCACACCGGATGAGTATATGGAGTGTAAGTTAAATCAAGTTCGATTCTACAAGATGAAATTCCTAACGAATATTCCTACTGTCTCTTTACCCACAGCTGATCACAATAAGATTGACATTAAAATCCAAACCAATTGTGAATTCTCCAAGACAATTGGCGAGCTCTACGAAAGTATTGCACGTTGCAAGCTGCCCAATGGTTGTGTGAAGCCCAATGCAATCTTGCTAAGTGCCTGCGATGAGATTGAGGAACAGAATGCCGAAGATGTGGAAGAGGAACGCAATGAACGCATACTCGTCGAAGTGCAGGAGTCTTTGGAACGTCAAATACGTGAACTCGAAAGCACAGAGATTGATGTCGATACCGAAACAGATGAGACAGATGCTGAAGTGCTGCTGGAGGAGCAGGATGATAATACATTGGATGATGCCTGCGTCTTTGTCACAATGAGCGATGATGAGAATGCCAGCTTGGAATTGCGCTATCAAGCTTTGCTCTCCGATATGTCTTGGAACGAACGTGCCGAGGCTTTGGCCACACTCCAAGCATATGTGGCGCGTCATCCTGGTCGTGCACAGGAGCTGCATCAGAAGCTATCGTCACCCTCGCGTCGTCGCTCGTTGCAGGAAACATTGAAAAAGTATCAAGCAAAGCAGGCGAGAGCTCATCAGAAACGTAATCTGTTGCAACAGGAGAAGGCTGCGAAGTTGCAGCAACTATTTGCACGTGTGGAGGATGTCAAGGCAGTCAAGAAACAGCTGATCGAAGACAAGCGTCTTAAGATGGAGGGACGTCTTCAACGTGCTGCAGAGAATCGTGAGATTTATCTACGTCAAATCATTGAAAAGGCTCACGATGAGGATAAGAAGCTGAAGGAGATTAATTTCATCAAGAACATAGAGGCGCAAAACAAGCGTTTGGATCTGCTTGAATCCTTCAAAGATGCCGAGGGTCGTCTGCAGGATTTGGAGCAGGAACGTCAGAAGCGTGTCGAAGAGAAGGCAGCCAAGGAGGCAGCTGTGGAACGACGTCGTCAGGCGCTCGAAAAGGAACGTCTGCTCAAGCTGGAGAAGATGAATGAAACGCGGCTGGAAAAAGAGCAGCGCATTGGCAAAATGCAGGAGCAGAAGGAGCGACAACGTCAGGCCTTGGCGCGTGAAAAGGCCAGAGATCGTGAGGAGCGTCTACTCGCGCTTCAAGTGCAACAGCAGCAGACCACAGAGGAGCTGCAACGTAAGATCCTTCAAAAGCAGCTGGAATCGGCTCGTCGCCATGAGGAAAACATTGAGCATATACGTCAACGTGCCGTAGAACTAACAATGCCCAGTCAACGGCAACAGGATGAGGCACGTGGCGATCAGGATGATGATGAGCTGCTCAATGGTGGCAATGCCACAAGTACCACCAACGAGGATTGCGATCTCTCCTCAACGCTATCCGAACTTGGTGGCGCAGCAGGGAATCGCGAACATTCGCGCAGCTACAAAAAGAAGATGAAGAAACTCAAACAAAGGATGAGTCAATGGTAAGCAGGGCCAAATCCAATCTTAGTTCTTAAATACGATCCATAAGCTATCTATTCGCAATTCTTCAGCTATGTCTTACCATTTCGTCTATGCGTTTAAAGCAGTCAATCATTTTTACATTTTTTAACCTTTTCTGATATAATTTTCTTTCTTATTTGCAGTGCTGCCGACTATCTATCGACTATGGATGCTCTACCCGCTCATATTAAGCGTGATAGCACCGTGCCAAAGCTTCTGAATCTTGTGATTAAAGGTGGCGGCGCTCAAGGATTGGATCGTACGTTGGGCAATCTGTTGCGTGTTATACCCAAAGCGCAAACTGGCGACTTTCAGGCATTCCTTAGCATGGATGGCCTGGGTATCCTAGCCAGTCATGTCATTAGCAAGGGCATGGAAGACAATGCAGAGATCTCAAAAAAGTAAGTTATCAATACGAATTTGACTTGTAGTTTATTTTTTATTAAAATTCTCTATTCGCAAATTTAGATCCGTCACTTTGGCTGTACAACTGTATCGGAATGCTTGCTCCGTTTGTCCACAGATCGCTCGTCACGCACTTTTGGGTAATTCCATTGCGACGCTTTTCGATGCCATCGTCAAGAGTTTCCAGGTGAGTTAAAGTTTTGAAGGCACACAATAAAAGTGCCGCCAGTTTGCCGCCATTGGAATGCTTCCAAAAAAAATCAGAAACATCGAAGTAGAAACAGTTTATTCCCTCAAGTGTGTCATACGCTTTAAACTTGGCTCGCTTTTTGCACCCTAGCCATGATTCCTATCATCTCCCTTTGCTCTTGTTTCCTGTCTTCTGCTCTTTGGCATGGCCACTTATCACTTGGCTGCGCTGGTTTTGTGTCTTGCCCTATTTTATACTCTTTTTACCTATACAAAAATAAATATTTTATTTGTGTGGCAGGGTATACGGGACTGACTTAAATATTAAAAATCTTTTTGTGAGTATGCGAATTATTAAAAGCCAGCATTAGCTTGGATTTTTGTAGTGAGAAATTTATTATCAATCTTTTCTCCATGAAAAAAAATTATAAATATTTTTATTTACAAAAAAAAAAAAACAGTTTCGATTAATTTGTTTACAAATAAAACACAATAATGGCTTTTATATTTAACAAAAAAAAGAGCAACATTTTTATATACATATTTTATTTTATAAGTTTTATTTATTATAGCGCATTCCAAAGTCGACTTGACATTTTCTTTCGTTCAATGCACACTAACTTTTTTTTTTGCCAAGTTTTAAAGTTTATTGTTTTCTTATTTGGCTCGCTTGTTTATTTGCCATTTCTTTGACGCTTTTATTTGTCGCGCTTTGGCTTTTTGTGCTTTTGTTTTTGTTATGTTTGGCATTTTTATTTGAATTTTATTTACTGGCCGCCATCGTTGACGGCTTTGCCTATAAATTCGAGAGCACACACACTAGCCGCAAATGTATCGCACACCCCGCTCTCCTTGTCCTCATTCTCCTTTTGCCTTGCCTTAGTTCTTTATTTACCCATAGCGCCCTGCGCTTGCTTCCTTTTATTTCCTTTTTTTCTCGCGTCGGCCTGACAATTTGTCAGCATTTGCCTGTCAAGTTTTGCGTGCGAGCTTATTTTATGCGTTGTACTTCTTGCACATGATTAAAGGGGGCATATTGCAGATTAGGAAAGATGAAAAGAGACAGCTATATGATGCATGATCAACAGTTGTCTTTGAGAAACTGTAAGAGCTTAATATAAGAGCTTGATCTTAAACATGTAATGTTCTCTTATATAAGAAGACATACTAAGTGCAAATAAAATTGCGCACAGGGTGTTTCAAAGTCGAATCTCTCCTTTAATCATTTGCTGTTATCGTTTTTTTATATGAAAAATGCATAAATGTTTATGGTATGTGAATATAAATATCCATGTATATGTTTATATTTATTTATGGGGCCTGTGCTGTTAAATCAATCGTTAAAAAGCGTAAAAGCCACTTTTCTTCTTCTTATCCATTGTTATTGTTGGTCGCCTTTTAAGTTGTCCACATAAAAAATAATTTTAACAGCGCCTCGCTCGCACTTTCATTGGTTATACTGTAGCTGGTTGTTGTTGTTATTGTTATTGTTGTCTTTGGCTCGTGTTTATTGTTGTGCTTTGTCTTCTGTCTACCTAGCCACTCTGACCCTTCCCCCCCCCCCCCTCACTCATCGCACTTTATAAAAACATATTTCCCATCGCTTTTTGGCTGATGGATCAGCGCGCACGCCGCTTGTCATGTAATCAAGAAGAAGAAACAGACGAAGAAGTGGCAGGGGGAAAGAGCGAGTGAAATAAATAAAAAGATAAAGAGTGTCGCGTGAAAAAAACATCAATTAACATTTTGATTGATGTGTGTGTGGCCGCTGTTATTATTGTTGCCGTTTGTTGTTGTTACTGTTGCTGTTGCTGTTAACTTTTATAATTAATTTGAACATACACACACGTAAAATGTCGCTTAACGCCGCAAAGCATGCAACAAATGTGCCAAAAACAACAACAGCAACCATAAGTATTTTTGTTTTTGAGTACATCGACACTTATTGCTTTGCACCGTTACAATTACAGTTATGTTTCATGATTCGGTTATTTTTTGTTGTTTTTTATTTGCAGTTACCCGAAGAAAAATCACCACAACATCCGGTTGAGTTATCCACGGAGCTAATGCTGGCATGCACCGAGGCGCTATCATCGAGCTATGTGAAGAAAAACACCCACCCCAAAGTACCGGCACGCCTACCGGACATGATAAAGTGAGTACAAAACAAAAAATCCTATCAAGAGAGAGCGCACAAACGAACTGCACAAAGCTAACACTAGCGAGAGGGGAAATAACTTGAGTTCGAAATTGAGTTCGAAAAATGTGCGTGTGCCTGGTGGTAGAGTGAGAGCGCGCACAATGTGTGTGTGAGCGTGGGGCGTGTCAACGCTGTGCGAGCAAGACAGCTAGTCTATCGTGGCTGACTGCCAAACTGTTTGAAACTGCAAGGCTGTGTTTACCAATTTCGAACCAATGCTGCTCAAACTGCACTTTATGAACAAGTGCAGCAGCCATTGTTATTCCTGTTGCTGTTGCTTTTGTTGGTGTTGTAGCTTTCAACACTCGCGTTTTACTTGGTTTTTTTTGGTTTTTGCGTGCACGTTTTTATGACTGCGCCGTTTTACAGTTTGCTGTTGTTGCTGCTTGAATTTCCTTTTTGTTGTTGTTTTGTTTTGGGCACAAAAACTTTAATGCTGCCCGCGCTCAGCCAGCGTCGCTGCTTGTTTTTCTTTAATTTGCGCTCATTTCTGTGTGTGTTTGTGTGTTTTTTGGGCAGTGCAAAAGTTTTAATCGAATTTCTGGCTGTTGTTACTACACACACACACACACAGACGCCATTTTGTTTATTTTTGTACAAATTGAATTTTCATATACATTTGTTTACTGTATTTTGTGTTGTTGTCTACGCGTTCCATTGTTATGTTGCATATAAAAAAACTTTTCTTTTTTGTTGTTATGCATTTTTGTCAGTCTTTTGTTTGGTTTATCTTTTATGCTGTTTTCGTTGTTGTTGTCGTTTTAGCTGGCTTTTGTTTTGCTGAATAGTAAAAAAAACATTTTGTTTATCCATTTGTGTGGGTACTTACCCCCCCTTGACAAGCCCCCCCACTCACCAACACATCCCGCTTTTCGTCCATTGACTTTTTGTAGTTGTACCAACAATTTTTTTGTTGATCAATTTTCGTTTGTTTATGTTTTCAATTTGCTTACAAAAGCTTTTCGTTTATTTTATTAGCGACCGCCGCCATTGTTCTCACTCTCTCTCTCTTTTTAGCTCGCATCCTTTTGTGGTTGTTTGCTTTATTTTCTTGTAGCCTTTTTTTTTATATTATTTTTTCGCTTTTTATTTCAGCACAGCGCGCTTTTCGGTTCTCAATTCAATTACAAAGCGTTCGCTGGCGTTTTCTATAGCCTTGCGTTGCTCTCTTTCTCTCTCTCTCTCTAGCTCCCTTGCTCTTTACCTGCTTACCATTTTTGGCATTTTTACTGCAAAATCAAATTTCTTCTTTGACTATAATTTCCTTAACCCCCCCTCCCGCTCAGCCGCAGCACAATATGCTGCGCCATTTTGCCAAAAATAAAAAAAATATCTTACTTGAATAAGATACAATAACGAAGTTTGTGAAGGGAAAAGTAGATGCAAGTTGGCTGTGATAGACTAAAAGATATCATTTAACAATGATTTAAAGGGAAAGCTAAAAATTAGTAAAATTAAAAAAAAAAGTTATTTAAATATGGCAAATACGCAAAATAACTTTTTTTTTAATATTTTAAAATACTGAAACCTACTTAAAAAAAATAAGATTTCGTTTCTTTTTTTTTAAATTAATTGAAATTAAAAATTTGTATAATTTTAAACTTTACCCATTTTTATTAATTACCTCCACCCCTTATACCCATTCCAATTAGTTACAGGGTATACAAGAAATGATAAAAAAAAAAACGAAACACAAATTCAATTCGCTGCACTTGAATAGAGGGATGCCACCTCTTCTATTTTCTGGCCACACCAAACATTTGCCAACCCCCCCCCCCCCCCCATCTTTTCAATCTCTTCTTCTTTATCTAGTGCTACTTTCTAATTCAATTGAAGAGGCGAGCCAATCTTTTTGGCAGTTCTACGTGCAGCTTTTGTAGCTGCATAATTTAATTTTTGTTTATATTTAATTGGTCGAGCGGCACATCAAAGACATGGTGTAATTGTGCGGGAGGGGAAAGTGGGGTGTTTAACAGAAAAGACAAACAGAGAGAGAGAGTTGGGCACTACTGCAATACTTTTTGAAAACTCGAAATGTAACACAAAATTTGATTTTAATTAAGAAACTTTTTAGTTTAGTTTTTTTGTCGTCTGCTTTTCTGTTTTGCTTTTTGTTCAGTTTCATTTAAATAATAATTTGAGCATAAAGGGAGAGAGAGAGAGATGGATATAGAATGAGAGAGAAAGTAAGACATAGAAAGCATCTCAAATATTAATTATGAATTCCATTTTTATTTTCAATTATTCTTATATAAAATAACGAGTCAAAACCTCAGCTTTAAGCTTAAAAATCCAACTAAATAAATGTTTACCCTTAAACTAAGATTCATTCATGGTGATAAACCCAACAATTAACAGCTTCAACCACTTTTTGTCCCTTTTATCCTAGAACCAGCACTAATCTAATGATTTCTTTGCCCTAAAAAAGAAAACGCGCATCATTTTTTTTATTATTGTTGTTTTTCAATGTATTCTATTTCAATATTTTACAATGTAATTGATCCATAATTAATCAACATAATCATTAGACGGATAATACACATAACCCCCCCACCCTTCCTGGCCAACAATAAAACTTGGCAAATACATTTTTAATCATGATTTGATCATCAATTTCAAAAGTATATAAACAAATATATATGGTAAAAAAAAAATGAGTATGGAGATGTGTATGAAATGGAAATCATAATGATGATTTGACACGCGATAAGGCGGATAGCATCCTGTCATCTCTTTCTCTCTCACTCCCCCTTCCCGCCTAGCAACCCTACCTCTCCCCCCTGCTCTGTTGCGCCGGACAATCAATCCCTTCGACTTTGCCTCTTTGCGTCTCGTTTGGCTGTCATAATGAAATATGCATACGGCAAGAAGTTGGTAACTGTTTGAAAAAAGAGGGAGGCATGTCTGGGCTGTGCCGCGTGTGTCCTTTTGTTGCTTTGCAAGGCAAACAATAACAACAAGGAATGCTGCTGCTGCTGCACATTTAATTTAATTACCCTTTAAGTAACCATATCGAATGGCCATTTGGAGTTATGGCCAAACTGGCAAACAGGTCGTACTGTGTCCTCTGTCCTTTGTCCTTTGTCCTGCCTGCTTGCACTTTGCACTGGGCGTGGGGGGGGGAGGGAACCCCTTTAACTTTTGCCTCAATTACGCCCAGCTTCTCCTTCAAGCCCGAAACTGAATAATGTGAATCCCAGCTGCCTTGCAAAATAAACACACAAACACACACACACACTCTCTCACACACACGTGCTGTTGGTTTTATTTTACCGTTTTGCCAACGTCATGGACATATTAGTGCAACTATTTAGTTTGCCGCCACAAAAAGTTATACACACGCCCTTTTTACCCACACAACCTTTGGCCGCCTCAACAGCGTTAGTTAACACTATTACACTGTGCGAAACGTACGAAAAAAAAGCTGGCTAACCTTCAACTTGAAATCGGGTTTAAGGGTTCCTAATTATTCAAAACTAATCAAAGTAACAATTTTATATGAAGTCCTTACCCCGAAGGTATTTGGTATTGAGAAAAGTCATCCATCTTAAAGTAAAGATTGTTTTTAAGCAAAATCTTATGTTATTTTCAATAAACAATCTTATAATATATGAAAAAAGAAAATACTTTCAAACCCAATTTTGATAAGAAACTTTTTTTTTCAAAATTAAATTCCTAATTATAAGAAAAAATTTAAATTTATCTAAACAGTTATCATTCTCAATTAAATTTCTTTTATAAATGCTATTTTTTTTTCAGTGTATTGCGGCCAACACTCCTGCACACTCCTGCACACTGCTGCAGCGGCGTTGCCCATATTCATTTCAAGCATTTTGCCTTTTGTTCGCTTTCGTTTCTAGTTGCTTCGTTTTGTTGTTGTTTTAATTGTAGTTGTTGTTGTTGCTAATGTTTGTTGTGCATTTAATATCGGATTTCAGTTTTTTGTTGATTCTTTTTGACAATGGGCGCAGGCATTGAACACTTTTTCTTCTTCTCCTTCTTTTCGCTCTTCTTCTCCAACTCCTTTGTCCTTGTGCAAGTTTTTTTCTATTTGCTTAGTGCGCTGCGCTCATTTTTTTTTTTGGTTTTTGTTGGCGTGTTGTCCTTTTGTTTTCACTCCTGCCAACAACGAAACTGCCGCGACGTTCAAAATCAAAATATTGACTCTTAACGGTGTGTTTTTATTGATCCATTGCCAAAAACGGGGGAAAAAATACATCCCCCCTAAGCAAATCCCATTGGTTTTCATAGCATTCAAGTTTTTGTCAGCTGCAATTCTCAAATAATAATGAAATTTCTATGTTAAACTGCATTTGCAGGAATATTATTTCCCTTCAATCTGCATGTCATAATTGAATTCAAATCACGAAACTGTCACAAAACTAATCAGAGCTGTCATTTTTGTAACAGTAGACGGTGTTGAATAGAGAAAGAAAGGGACGGGGGCGGGGGCGGGGGTTGCTGCATGGTACCCTTCTTCCCACACCCAACCACCCCCGTCGTCTTTCTCTCTTAACGTTCGTTACTGTTTTTCGACATTCAAACTGTCAAAAAGTCAGCATCAATTACAGTTACAGAGACATCATAGCAAGTACACAAACACACACACACACACACACACACATACAACAGTTGCAAAATAATAAAGAGCGTGAGTGTGGGGGGGGGGGTAGGGGTGGAGAGTTTTAGTCAATGCTCAAAAGAAGTGCGACACAACTTCGCTTCAGATTTTGCATCAAAATGCATTTGGACATCGTTTGCCAGGCTAAAACATAAAAAGAGAGAGAGAGAGAGAGAGAGAGAAAAAGAGAGTCAAACAGTTATGGTTAATGCGAGCGAGAGTTTATTAAGAAAGTTTTGTTGATGAGCGAAATGGGAAGAAGATAAGAAAATTATAAGACTAAAAAATAATTTAAGTTAATATTAAAAAATAAAAAGGCAAGCTTTAAATCAAGTGACAAACTTAAACAACAAAAATTATTATTATTTAACAGATTAAATCTAGTATTAAATACTAAGTTTTACAATAAAAAAATTCAATTAAAAATTATAAATAGTTTAATAAAAATTTCTCTAATAGAAAAGGTAAAATAAAATGAATAATAATAGTAAAATGATATCCTTAGGCACCAGGCCCATCGTAAAGAGTCAAAAACCCCCTGTAGAATTCAAAGCATTTTTTGGAGAAAACCTATTGTTTTATTAATTCAATAAAAAGGTTTTCTACTGTAACTTTTTATGTTTTTTTCTTGACCTAATCCAGTTTATATTGTTCAACACTGCTTAGAAGTTGTTCTGCAAGCTGAAGTACTTCATTACAATGTAAAGGTCCTTTAATCATTATTCAATTCAATGTTCCTTTGTAGCTACAATATGTTATGATATTTAAATAATATCAAATATATAATGAACATCTCTGGATTAAGCATGAAATGCAACAGACAGCCCTCGAATTAAGTGGTGAGAGGGGAAGGGCAGTGGGAATTTGGTAAGGTTGGAAAGTCATATGCAAAAGTCTGACATATGCGCTGACATTTTGCATGCAAAAAGGCGCAGTGGCATCATGCCAACTCGGCCTCGAATGCTCTCTTTTGATACAACTCTCCCCTCCCCGCCCCTCCCTCGCTTTTACAACTGCCCTCACCTCAAATGCTGAGTTGCATGTCAAAAGTTTGATGAGTGCCTGTCCAGAGAGCCGCATGTCAAAGGCATAAATGTGAGGCACAAAAAGGTCGAGGAGCGGGGCTCAAAGAGAGAAAGAGATTCAGCATTTGGGCTATTGAATTACGTAGAGTCCTAGTCGCAGTTTTGAAATCTTTTGAGTGCATGCAATGCTTTGATTTTTGGCTTGTACTCTCTCTCTCCAGAGAATACTATTAACCAAAAAACAGAAACCAAGCAAAAAAATCACCCACCCAAAATCTGAATCTAGATTCTAAGGCGACATATGTAAAATGTGTAAAGTGCAGCGGAACTGAAGCTAACGGTGCCAGTTACAGTTAATTTAATGCTCGTCAAGCAGCCGCCTGTAGATGATAATGATTATTGTTGTTGTTGGTGTTGGTGTTGCACCCTCTCATTGAACATTGAACTGTCTCTTTTGGTTGCTGCTTGTTGTTGTTGTTCTTGTTGTTATTTAATGCGCATCGCCGGCAATAACAACAGAGCGCATCACTCAATCAAATGGCAATTGTGAGGGCTTAGAAACAGGAATTCTGCGCCTAAGGCCAGACAATAGTGAGCAAGCCACCCCTCGCGGTAGCGTAGTCTCAACCCCCTTTCATATGGACTTCAAACTGGTGCAAATTAACACGCTAAGCACTTGAATGCGCTAAATGTGGCGTGAGTAATGCCTTCAAGTGGCCGGCAGATGGCGTACATTACAAGCCACTAATCCAATGCGCTTAAAAGTGGGCAACAGCCCCAACCCACTACACGTTGGGCGCCATTCTACAACATTTTTTTTATATAAACTGTACTAAGTTCCTGCCTTGAGCTTCAGCTTATAAAAATCTACGATAAAAACTAAAAATCTTTGCAGTTCCAGTCCATAAGCTTTGTATTGCTCATTTCTCGCTCTCGCTCTCTCTTGATTTTTTTTTCCAACTCTACTTATATGGTTATGATTATTCAATGCTGCGCGACATTTATGATTGCCAACTTAACATAAATCCTGATTTGATTTTGCCACTAAAGTGCCATAAGAACGCAATTTGACCACAATTCTCCCTATCATTTCTATTTGGTTTTTATGCCTTTTCATATGAGTTCTTCTCCACTTAGCCATTTCCCCCCCCTTTGTCGCGCTCTCTGGCTACCATTTAGCACTGACTGCGGTCGTGAGGCCTTACGGTTGAGGCATAAATTTTTACGATGCTCGGCGACATATTCGCCATTTTCTACTTTCCACTTTTCACAAATGCCAAATCACAGGCGCCCATTTCAAAACCCCCCCCAACCCCCGCCCTCTCACAATCTCCAACCCTCGTCAGCTCTAGTTCGCCCCAACTGCTCTATACACCCTGGACATCTTTTTATGCGACCTTGCTTGTTGGATTAGAGTAGGGTATGTTGAATTTGCTATTAAGTTTGTGCTTACAAATAAAGAAAGGGTGAAGAAAATCCGAAAACATTCAAAATGTTTTTTTATAACAAAAATTCTAAAGCTTCTTGAATATATTTCTAAATAAGAGAAAATAATTTTTTAATAATTTTCAAGAGTAATTTTGCAAGAAATATTACAAAAATATTCTTTGATCAATAATATATTCTTATATGTAAGTCCAAAACCTGAAAGATTTAACTAAGAAGTTTTCTTCAGTTGTCAAACTTAGTTGAAAGTGCATTAAAAATTCGTCTTATCTTTTTGTTAATTCTATTTTATTCTGGGTTTTTAATGCTGTTTTTTTGTTGCCTTGATGATGGTCTTGTGTGTAGTTGTAGTAGCTACGCTACGGTTGCTTTTGTTGCTTTTGCTGTTTTATATTATTATTATTATATGCACTTTTCTTTAACAAAATGGCGGCAAACGTTGCCAACAACATCCTGATCCTTGCGCTTGCTTATGGTGTTTGTTGTTTTGCCGTTATGTTTGCGGTTATTTGGCGCCATGTTTTTTTTTTTTGTGTGTTGCTTGCTTTCCTCGCCTCGTTTGAGTTTTACGAGCGGCTTTACTTTTCGCAGCTATTTGGCGCTGCCTTTTTAACGGCCCCAACCCCGTCATCAAGAACATCATCATCATCATCATTATCTTCATCATCATCATCATCATCGTGGTGGGCCCCACGTGTGTTGTCCATTTTTGTGTGACGTTGTTATTTTTGTGTTGTTGTTGTTGTCGTCTGCGGTAGGCAGAACTCTTGATTCACCTACCAGCTGAGCGGCAAACCAGCGGCACCTCCATGCCCCGCCCCTTGTTTGACTTTTTGCCTTCTGCCTTAACCAAGTGACATTTCCCATATGGCAAAACTGGGCGGCTGGTGAAATTTTATTTTCAACGCTCGTGTCGTAATTGAAGACGCACTGCCCCCCCCCCCCCCCCTTCCAAAGTTACATTTAGAGCTGCCAACTGTCTGTCAAAATAAATATGTATGTGTGTGTGTGTGTGTGTGTGTGTGTTAAAACCAGAGGCGACACCAAAAACGTTTACCCCGTTGATGTGGTTTTTGTTTTTTTTGTTGTTTTTGTTGTATTTTGTTCTTCTTAGCAAATGGAAAACGCTTTGGGTGGCGTTCGCGTCGTTACTAAGAAAACAACAGCCCAGACTTAAGAATCCGTATGCTACCAAACTAGAATAGCAACAAGAAGAAGAAGAAGACGAAGCACAGGCATCAGATTTGTGTCATCGTCTTCTTGCGCCGACATTGATGACATGCTGATGAATTTTCATTGAAAACCGCTCGACAGGATTTTTTTGTTTTTTGTGTTCTTTCTGTTCTGTGATTGCCACATCCGTATTTTTGTATGCCCTTGCACGAAAGGGAGATAGAACGGGAAGGGGTATTTTGATTGTGTTGTGAAATGGAAGGAAATGGGGTAAAAGGGGGTGAGAGACGTATATCTATATAAATATAAAATGATTTCATAGACTTTCTGTTTTAAAGCTAATATTAGATAGTTATGATAACGAGACGATGAACTGAACGAACCTTGCTGCAAGCAAAAAGAATATACTAGGAAATAGAAAAAGATAGGATAGGATAGGAAAGACTTTTAAGGTTTATAGAACATGATACGATACGTTGAGATAGGAAAGTATTAGATTGGATTGAATAGATTGGAAAGTTTAGCAAGCATAGATTTTGCTGAGTTAGGAAAGAATAGAATATGATATGATGCAACTTTCTTTACTCATTTTCTTTACTATGTTTTAAGCAATCCTTACTTATTTTCTACTTAAAGTCTTGAATACTGTTCTCTGTTGGTGTATTAAATCTTCATCGAGTTAAACCGAATATTTCTGTCATGCTTCGTTAACTTTTCTTGTGTTCAGTTCTACCGCATAAACATATATCATCACATAATATATCATATGACGCTCAACTTTCAACTTCCACAACTCAAATTTCATTTTCACACAAACAATTTTTTTGCACATTTCGCTTGAATTTCTGCAAAAAAAAACATTTCGAAATATATGAATGAACTGTAAAATACAAGCTACTTGAATATTTGAGCTTAAGGGCTCTTCTAACTCCCGCCAAACACCCTGTTCAACGCACACACCCCTCTCTAATGCCAATTTAATAGATGGGCAACAAAAGCATTAAAAAAAAAAATAGAAAAAAAAAAAACGAGAAGCGAAATGAACAGCAAAACAAATGTCTTAATTTATTCATACATGTTTATTAGACTGTGCAGAGAGGGAGGTGGGGAGGGGGTTGGGTTTTTTTTCGTTGTAAAATTGAAAAAAGAACCTTAGTGAAAAGCCAACCCCTATACAGATTCAAATTGAGATATAGCATCGTTGGCTCGCAACAATTTCCATGTTGTGATTTATGAATGATAATGCGCTGTGACACATCCTCTCGTATTCAATCTGAATTTTTTGGGCATATGTCCGCATTGCGTTTTAATTTGCATTAATGGGCGTGGTAATAGGCAGCCTTAGCCACAGCCACGTAACGGTTTCGGTTTCGTTTGCTTGGCCCTTTGCCACGAGCCAAAAACACACACACACGCACACACACAGATTTTTTCACATTTTGTGGCGTTTAATGAGGCGCAACGCTTTAAAGAGGAGTTTAGGGGGAGTGGTTTTTGTCGTTTTTACAACTGTTGCGAAAATTTTTCTAATTTGCATTTCACTCTTTTTTGTCGATTAAGGGGCGTGGCATTTGGCAACAAGTCAATAGCTAAATTAATTGTCATATAAATAACCCTTCATTTAATCTCAACTTTAACATATGCGTAAATGAGCTTAACGTTAATCTATAATTATTATGATTATTATTATGGTATGAAAAAGGGGTAAGAGTTTTATGAGTTTCAAGCTAAAAAACAGGAAAACTCATTGTTTAATGAAATAATTAACTTAAATTAAGCTCATTCTTATTTGCACATAAAGTTTTTGATTATTTTTAACAGTGTATTGTTGTTGTAGCTTTATATAAAAAATAATTATTCACACCTTTAGGGGCGCCTATCATTAATCCAAAATACAATATCTTAGGCATAGTTGGTACAATATCAGTCATTATTCAATTCCATTATGTACGCACCTTTTTTTTTTTTGTTTTTGTTTTTTACTTATTCCTACTCATTTTTCAAGCTTTATTTATTCGCATTCCTTTTGCTTAAATTCATGGCGCTTCTTCTTCTTCGTTTCTGATAAGCGCTGGGGATTCGTGTCACCTGGGCGCATTATTTATGATCTGACCAAAAAAAAAAAAAAAACACAAAACAGAGAGAACACACCAAACCACAAACATAGATACACACACACACACACACACACTATCACACACAAATACATAAGCGCAGTCTTTTGGCTCTGTGGCTTCGCTGCTTCTGTCGTTTGCGGTTTCAGCTGCTCTTGGCGCTTGTCTCTCTCTCTCTCCCTCTCTCTCCGTCACACAATTTACGACATCGGCATAATTACGCGCTTTACCTGCATTACAACAAAATTTTGTTTTACATGCATAAAAATTTCATTGAAACTCAAAAATTTACGTAAAAAGGTAACAAAAAAAAGTTAATAAAATCGAAATCAATTCAAAATGTAATTCTTGTTGTTGTGTTTAAAATTAAATCTAGATTTGAGCAAATTAATTTGTGCACTGTGAGGAAAGCAAGTGACTTAAATGCCTTGAAAACAAAAAAACATCATCATTCTATCTGCCTTCTTCCCTTGATACTTTTGGTTTCGCTTTCTCCTTTTGCAACGCTTCTCACTTCTCTTTTTGAAGTTTACAACTTTTTCAAATTGGACACATTTCCTAAAATCACTCGAATCAATGCAGCTGCCGCACTTTTTTCTATGCACCCATAACTAATTTTTCAATCAAAAAAAAGAAAAAAAAAAACCCATATTAATAAATTTTAAACGCTGAGGGATTTTATTTTATTTTGATTGCATTTTTGGGCATTTGTTATGGCAAAAGCAGCATTTTAATTCGTTTGTGGTCAATTTGATTGCAATTGTTACTCGCGCCCACACCACGCCCCCTTTTTTCTTTCGGACGCTAGCCCCGCTGCGTATATATTTATATTGTAGTAAGTAAGTAATACTCGCATAATACTCGTAATTGATGGCCTGTCAGAAGTGCTGCTGTGTGGCAACAGCAGCAGCAGCAACAGCATCATCCAGGACAATGGGATAACTATAAGTAAGTGGGTTATTAGCGCCGCAGGATGCCCAAGGATTCGACCGCCTGCGGCTCAAATGCATGGCATACTCTACAGCACAGGATACAAGCGTCTTGCTGTGAATTAGGGAGACGACGCACGTACTTTTGCTGTCCAACAATTGTTGTTGTTGTTGTTGTTGTTGCTGCTGCAGTGGGCGTTTCATATTTGTAATGCAAACACACACACACACAGGAGCAAGGACTCCCATTAAGTCGGTACAGCGTAGGACCTCTATCTTAACTTCTGCACTATAAAAATACCCTGTAAAAGTTTAGTATGTTTCTAATGTGGTCAGAAATATGCATTTAGAAAATATTTAAAATTAAAATGTGAATGAGGATTTAATCTTAATATCTTAAAGTATCCGAAATGAGCTTGGGATTAAAAATCGGTTTGTTTTTTCTACTAGATTTTGAGCTAAAATTTTGAAGGTCAAACTATGTTCATAAAGTGAACTTTCATCTCCAATTCTTTTCTTGCTATGAACTCAACTTTACAGGGTATCGCTGAACACACTAACTAACAAATCGAGTTACAACTGCAATGCGTGCCACAGATTCTTGTTTTGTTGGCCAATTGAAATTCATACGACGAGGCCGTTATTGTTGTAGTTATTTCTCAAACGTAACTCCATTAGCCGGAACTGAGATCTTAACTCAGTTTTGACACAATTCCATTCTTTTACTCCTCCTGCTCCTGCTCTTATTTTTTTTGATCCCTTCTGAGCCCTTTGACATGACGAATTGTTGTTGTCGTAAGTCGCATTGTGAATATTGTCTGGCTTTTTAAGTAGTATGTGAAAAAGAACATTCAGTTAGCCTTTTTTTTTTATTTGCGAAATACGTGATGTTGCCTTAAGAAGCAATATGCTCTCTGTTTCTCTCTCTTTCGATCTATAAATCTTTTTAGCACGCACTAATAAACCAGATAATTATGATGATGTTATTGTTGTTGCCTCTTGATAATGATGATAACACACATACATAATAATAATAATGCCTCATCGTTACCGTTACTTAAATGCACATGCCAACATTTTATGTTACCCAACATTAAAAGTGTGTTTTGGCGGTAACTTTATGGCCCTAAAGCGCGGCCTTCAACTGGCTTTTAAATATAAACTAAAAGATCCTAAGGAAGTCAGCTGGTAAAGTCAAAACTCAGTCATCAGGTGTGCAGCATCATTATCAGTTGCCTGGTTGCCTTTTTCGTTTTCCTTCGATTTGTGGCGCTTATTCAAATTGCATTTCAACCCTGTTTTTTTTTGTTTTTGGTTAGGCTCGAGTTGCATTGTTTTGACATGACACCCAAGCGGAACGCGACAGCTACACATTTCCCTCCCTCCCTCTCTCTCTTCTATGCAGTAGGGGCGGTTGAAATAATCTGTCAAACCTCGGCTGCTGCTGCTGCTGCGATTGTTTCAGCTACTGCCGGCTGCTTTTAATCAAGTGTTGACAACCAAGCAACAACAACAACAACAGCAACAACAACCAAAATTGCATTTTAATAAACTATCCTTATATACTATATACTATAGTCGATACCCCAACCCTTAGTCTTTCTTTCTGGTTTAGTTTTCATTTAACACCTTTTTTTTTTGGTTTGGTTTGGTTTGGTTTTGTTGTTGTTGTTCATCCGATTGTTGTTACAATTTTGTCGCTTGTGTTGTTTTAGGCGCAACCGCAAGGCTCAAACTCAGTTTTAAACCCAAAACCAAAGGCTACTTGTGTCCTGACATGGAGAATCCATTGCAACTGTATCTAAATCTATTCTTATTTCAGTTTCATTTCTGTTACTGTTTCGGGTTTTCGGGTTTTGTCTGTTTTTTGGGGTCCTGTTACGGCTTACAGCTGCCACTTTTGTCCTTTCATTCAGTCATTTGTTGACTTTGCTGAGTGACTGATTTTTTTTTGGTTCTGATTGAAGGGTTCATTGAAATAATCGAATTGTCGTTTTTGACTTGCAAAATGGGATTTTGAATGATATGTAAATAAAAACGTTTATTCGAATAGTATATATGTAAATGGGATTATTATTATTTTAAGAATATTTCAATCTTAATTTTTTAATGAATTCTCAATTTAAAATCAACTCAGCAGATTTTTTAGTTGATTTATCTTAATATTTTTGATTTATCTTAATATTTTTTTTAATATCGTTTAATCGACATATCGATAAAAATCGTTAAGAAAATAGATGAAAGGATTGACTTTTTCTTTATTCATATGCTGGAAAAATAAGCTTCTTTATACAAAACGCTATATTACAAAGACCTAACCAAATATGCTTACCTATCGATAAATTCGATTAAAGTATCTCAAGTTTGTTATCGATAGAATTTTAATCTCCTTATAGTTCACAATAACATCTGTTTCTAGTCCAAACCCATTCTCCAGCTCAACTTTTAAGTGCGATTCTTATCATTATTTCCATACCTCCAGCTTCTGCTGCTTTCCTTGAGCTTGGTCATCCATTTTGTTTAGTTTAATAAAGTGGCATATGTTGCAAGGATTTGCATGTGCTGCGGCACTTGTTAAGCCCTGCCTCGAGGCTCACCAAAAACCCCGTTTTCATTTCAAAACGATTTAAGCCTTAACCCTTGCCCCTCCTTCCCTTTCTTCTTCTTCTTTACTCGCATTCACGTTAGCCTTGTTGCCTTGTAATCAATGTGAAATGACATTTTGAGTTTTGTGTATGTATGTGTGTGTGTGTGTGTGTGGCAAGGTGTTTCGTTTCACATATCAACAACTTGTTTCTGGCAATTCGCTGTCGCTGTCGCTGTTTCAAAACTGGGCAGGGGACACATAACATGTCCTTGCTGGCTGCTGCCCTGGCTGTTGCTTGTTGTCATTGTCAACGCAAATCTGTTTTGATTTTAATCCTGCTTATGCGCCGTGAAGCCGACTCTCTCAACGCTCAACGCTTGCCTCGCATGCCATTGGACCTGCGGGGCACAAACAACATGCTACTGCATTGTGCCTCTTGTTGTTGTTGTTGTGCAGCGATCCGTGCAGCTTGTTGTACACACAAATCCGCTGATGATGTCCTGGTCGCAGCTCTTCCGTCGATGATTATGCGCCTTAAGTGCCGAAATCAATGCACACAAATGGCCCAAATTACATGGGGTCAGCAGGGGGTTGTTGCAAGTGTTGCTATTTTGTTTATTAATCAATTGAATTATGTTCTTTTTCGCTCTCTGTGTCTCTGTGTGAAGCGTTGCACGTGAGTGTCGACAATCCTAACAAAATAAAAATTCCCCGAAAAAAAAAAAAAAAATAGAAATAGAAATATAAAATAGTCGAGCTGTAAGTTAGTTAAGTAGCGTGTGCATTTGACACTTGTTAAAATATTTGCGCCTGTGTCTGCCAAACACACACACACACACTGACAACACTTGAGTGTCCTTTCTGCCGGCTGTGCCGTTGATGTCCTGGCTGGGGTTGCGCTCAGCGCCTGTCGCGTATTTAGCGAACGTGTTTTCACAACTAACAAGGATGTTAATTTTGTTGCTACTGCTGCTGTGTTGTTGTGTTGCACGTCCGTTCTCCTTGTTGTTGCGGCGGCCACTAGTTTTATTTTTCTACTTTTATTTTTTTAAAGCTTTCCACCAAATGCCTTTTCACACCCAACCAAAATGCTCATGTCGCAACGCGTCCAGAGGGTCTCGTATTTTATTTTATACACTTTTTACTCTATCTTTGGTTGGGTTTTGCTACTTTGCTATGCAAGTGGAACTCTACAGTTAGTTTAATTACTTAGGGAGAATAATTCCTTGAAGAATAGTTTCAACTAATCGAGATTTGCTTGGAAAGAAATAATAAAACTAACAAAATTATGTTATTAAGTTTTTTGAGAAAAAAAAGAAAAAAAAATGGAATTTTTGTAAAAAAACATAATTAAAAAGTGTTCGATCTAAACATTCTCAATTTCTTGTCTTGAAGAGATAAAAAATAAACCAAATTTTTTTTTTTTTTTTTAGTTAATTTTTAAATTATTTAAAAACTTCGCTTGCTTCAAATATTTATCAAAAATGTTTAATAAATATTTCTAATACAGATTTCTATATTTTTGTTCATATCGCAACTTCTTTCTTGGTTAGGGTATTGTCCAAGTCGCTGTAACGTTAACAAATTCCGTTGATGGTCGTATTTTATTTTTATTTTGTCGCCATCATCATCAGCTGCTGCTGCTGCTGCTGTTGCTGTTTATTTTACGGGCAGTGACGATTATGTGGCTCCCGGAATATGCGGCCAACAAAGAAAGAAGTAAAGGGGGGAAGAGTGAGAGAATGCAGGGGTCGAAAAGGAAACCTCAGCCACATCCGATACTCGTCGTTGGCGTTGGCCATTTTGTGTGTTCTCTGTGTGTGTGTGTGTGTGTGTGTGTTTGGATTGATGCGCCCCGGCGATGCGAACTAAATACTTTGCACAAGCGATGTCCTTGCCACAAACACACAGAGACACATGACAAACGATGACAGTACGATGGCGGTGGGGGGCGGGGTGTGGGGCAGGATGGTGTAGCTCTGCTGTTGACTGGGTAAAAGCATCCTTCACACACAGAGAGCTTTGTGCTTGTTGGTTTAAGAAAATTATTAAGGATATTTTTGTGGTGCTGATGAGTTTGCCGAGTCCTTTTTTTTTTTTTGTATTCCTTTTTATTTGGAGCTGACCAACCCAAGCAAACATCAGTGTGTGTGTGTGTGTTGGTTAAGTGTACAACCAGCGTTGCCAGATAAGGAGAGAGAGAGGGAGAGCACAAATAGCAAAACAGGAAGCTCAAGTATGTTTACAGTTGACAACGCCAGAGTAGAGAGCACATATCATTCCCCATCTTTCTATTCAGCTAGACAAGGAGACCGTTTTGGTCGCATCCAGGACACGTAGCCTTTTGTTTGCCAACTACCAAGTGGGGGTACGCATGTGTGTGCCTGTGTGTGTGTGTAAGCTTGAGTAATGGACGCTTTTATTTGAGCGCCACACACACACTTACAGTCAAGGCTCTGTGTCAAAAGGGGTCAAATGCTATATTTCCCTTTTTGCCATTCGTTGTTGTTGTTGTCGGCCATATTTGTTTGCCTTGGGGGCCAGGCATTTGGCTTTATTATTATTTCGGGATTTTACTCGAAAATTGTCATGGCGGTATCAATCACTCATAATATGCGAGTTGTTTAAATAAGTTTGTACAGTAAAAATTAGTGGAAATAAAAAACTCAAAAAAAATATTTTTTAAATTTTCTCAAAAAACAAAAATCTATGAAAATCAACTTTTAAAAAAACGGTACATTATTCTGCGAAACTAGGATATTTTCAATTTTTTTTACTTAATTTAATTTGTATATATCTTATAATTTTTTAAAATATTTTGCATTTAAATTACTTAATTTTTTTGTTTTTTTATTTGTAAGAACCCTAGAAAATACTTGAAATGACTTTTACTTTCACTTTTCAAAAGTTTCTACAAGCTTTTTAGCATAGCGAGTGCCCACTGTATGCCACACCACATGTACATATTTATGCAGCATCCTTTGGTATTTGTATTGGGGTATTTCGTCGATTGCTTGATGAATTCTGGCACTTAAATAGTAAAAATTTGTATGCCATTCATTTAGTTTGTATACACAAAACCATAAAGTGACGATTGACGGCTCAACGAGTGGGTGGAACGAGCGAAAAGCAATAGCGAGAAGGAGAAAAAGAGAGAGAGAGCGTGTTGTGTCGAGTGCAATCGTCTCGCCTTGTTGTAATTGATGATGATTGTGTTTACTCTCAAATCATTTATATTATGATAAATCACACAAAAAGGGGGGGGAGAAAGCATTTGGTTTTGATATTTTTAGTGTTTGTTGTAATCATCGACTAGCTCTTAATTGAAAGCACAACATGCGTGTGAAATATACTATATTTGCACAACAACAGCAATAGCAAAAACAAATCACACAATTTCCACTTCTCTCTGCTTAACTGTTGAGCTCTTCAATGGATGCAGTGGCACAGTCACAGTAGTCGTCCCGGTTGTATGAATGAGGGTTTAGTCCTTATTTGCTTACAAACATTTAGCAACATTTTATGTTGCCTGGCTGCCTGCTAATCGTTTTTGCATTTCGAAAGCATGCTTAATGCCAAACGCGTGCCACTGATTACCATATGAAGGATATTAGCTCTTCACTCTGCTCGAATTTAAATATATCAAAAAAAACAACTCATAAAATGCATTTGAAAAAAAAATCGTATTTGTGTAGATGGTTTTAGACTTTAACTACTCTGATTTTATGACCAATCAATCAGTTTGTAAGTTTCTATATCTTTCGGTAGTTTGTAATAAATTTTCTGTGTATTTTTCATTTGCAGCTATGCCGTCATCGTTGGACTAATTGCGATGCTCTCGCGCCGTTGCTTGAAGGTGCGCGAGTCCATTGAACAGAACCAGAGCGTCATGTTGAGCCTGCTGACCACTTTGGGCTTCCTCACACGATTCATTGATGTCTGCCCGCCAGGTATAAATCTAGCACCTTTACCCGTAATATAAGTAAAGCAAACCGGGTTGACTCTCAATGCCTTCGATGTTTTTAGGTCCTGCTGATCCCACACGTTTGTTGAGCGCTGCCAAATCCACGGAGCTCTTCGGCACCGTTTCAATGTTGGCCGGCTGTCTGGTGCCAATTGGTAAGTTTAAGATCTCGCACAGTAGCCGGATGAGGTCAGTGAAGGGTAGGCGGGGGGTGCTAATTGCATTTGTATGCGCACTACGTGATTTTCAAACGTTGGCGGAAATTAAATTATATTGCCAGTTTGTTGTTTATCGATTGTTTATGGCATATATATATATATATATATATCTATCAATATCCGTTTACTGGCTGCTGCTGTTTTTATATCTTCTTCTTTTTCTAAAAACTTTTTCCTAATCTTTTTTTTTCTCGGTTTTTTCTGTTTTTTTGTTATTGCAGGTGAATGCATTCCGCCTCGCACGACTGCCTTGGCGGCATCGACTTTTAATCTTTACGTGTCGCTGGCTTCGCTGGATGTGAACAGTTTTCAGGTGAGTTGGCAACCCTACACACTCACTCTACCTCTTCCATCTATCGTTCGATCTTTGTGTCAATCCACAAGTGTGTGCAAACACCAAATGCCGCTTAAACAAATCACAAAGTCAGCCGTTGAAAATTTCATTATGTCGCAAAGTTTTTCACTTGGTAAAAAAAAAAAACTTATTCGAATTTGGGCACGACACAACACTTGTGACGCATTTGAAAGCGAAGTTTCAAGTTCTTTAAAGTAAGGATAATAAATATTTTGATGTAAAAGTGAAAAATCTTAAATGAAAATCTTTTTGGAAAGATTTGTTTAATATAAGGGTCCCTAAGAAAACTACCGTTGAACACTGTTCCTATGTTTTCCAATCCATTCGATTATTAGTAAATCAAGAAAGTGTATTCAATCTTTCACAAACTCCAAGCTACAATTTCCTTTCATTTCCTTTTTTTTTTTTTGCTTATTTTCGATTTGCTTTTTTGTCTCAACTTTCTTTGTTTTTTGGTGTGTTCTCGTCTTTGCCTTGCACTTGAGAAGTTTGTCGCACGTGAAATCGCCCAAGAAAATTGAGAATTGAGCAAGAAGAAACAGAAACAAACGAGACACAAAAGTGTGGCTGTGGCTAAAAAGTTAGAATACAGTTTAGGCATAAAAGAGAAAAAACGAAACGAAATTTGCATATATGTATGTGTGTGTATTGGCATTGATGTCATAAGTGAAATGTCACAGGTTAACACATCAGTTGTCATCTGTAGTAACTGTTGTATGTTGTGTGTGGGTGGCATTTGTTTAAGGGGCACAACTGACAAACAACATCAACGCCATTGAACCGCAATGGCGGCGGCGGCGGCGGTATTTGGCATTTGCCATTTGCCATTTGCCATTTGGCTGCTGACATTTAGCTCTTACTACTTGAGTAATTTCGATGGTTTGCCAAAAGGGGGGGGGGGGGGGGTAAGGTTATTTTGAGTGGGTTTCGCGTGCAAATATTTTGACACTTTACCTTGGCAACGACGAACACGACGCATTTGAAATTTATGCCCGAGCCCCGACCGAGATTTGCACCAACCTGAGATTGACTGATGAAACGGCATATGTAAACAGCAAACGAATGACCGACCCAACGACTGTCAAACTGTATATTGCCTTTTGTCTACAATTCATTTCCTGCTGTTGCTGTTGTTGTGTCAATATTTGTGGCACATTGCTGCAAACTTGTACTTGCATTACACTGACAAATATCAAAGATGAAGTTCTTCAATTGAAAATCAGTTTAAAATCGGTTTTAAATCCTTTTTTGTGATGATGAATTTCCCTATAAGTTTCAAGTACACAAATCTTAGTTAAATTTTAGAAAATTTTTGTTTGTGTATTTCCCTGCTTAGTTCTCACCCGTTCTGTTGAAACGCACTTGACAAACTAATTTGTTGCGCAAACAGCGAAACTGAAAATGCAGCCAAGCATCATCAACATTTTGCTGGCGATGGATTAGGCCAAGTTGAGCAAAAACGCCACAGCCACAGACTCAATTCAGTTTATTTGTTTTAAATTACCACAAAAATAGATAAAGTCCACAATGAATCTTTCTACTCTCATATCTTGCTTGCGCCCTTGTTATTATTATTGCTTATGTCTCTAACTCTTGGTCTGGCAAATAATTTGATTTGGTTTTAATCAGCGAAAGAAGCACACACACACACACTCGTACACTCGTACACTCGTACACACGCACAACCACAGAGCTAGCTCAATTTTTCAAGTGGTTCTGCCAGCCTTGTGCCTTGCGCCTGGCAAATATTGACTTTGTAAAATGAAATTTTCAAGTTTAACCCAAGCACAAGGCAATAACTTACACACACACAAACACATATACACTGTGATAAACTGGCAGCCTGATTGTGTTTTTTTGTGAAGGATGCCGCCGCGCATCGCGCTTCGCTCATCGTTTGCTCTCTGAGCCATGCAACAAATCCTCGCTCATATCCTGCCTACTACATCCTGCCCCAGCCCTGGTTCGTGCCAGCCCAGGCACGTCAATTGTTTGGTTAAATATTTGCTCAATGCTCGTACAAGTTGCCAGTTTCAGTTTTAGTTGTTTGGCTTTATTTTTTTTTGCTTTCGGTTTTTTTTTTTTGTTGGGCCTTGGACTTTTGCGTGTTTTATTGCCCCACTGTACAAATCGAGGGTAGTTTGAGCTGTGCGTGTTGCCAAAGGTGGTTGTTTAATTACTTTGTACTAAAAATTGTTTTTTTTTTTTTAAAGGCAAGTGTGATTAGCATAAAGTTTAGTTTCCCTAAGCAATAAAAAAATATAAAAAAAAATATGGAAGAAAAATAATAATAATTAAAAAAAACTTAATATAAATGATTTGAAATATTTCAATTAAAAAAAAAAAATAAAAAAAAATAATATAAAATTCAAAACTTATAAAAAACTCAGCTTTTTATTGTTTTCTATTTAACGAACATGCCTGAAAAGTAAAGATTTTTTTATAAAACAATAAAAGTTTTTTTTTTTTGTGTAGGGTATCTCCAAGTCTATATAGTCTTTTAATTTGTTCTCTGTTTTATCTTTGTTTTTGCTGGTTTTATCCTTCGCACGGCTGACAATGTAAACAAATTAGAAGCGAGAGCTCATTGTCTGTTGTCCATTGGTCCTTTGCCTTCCTTTGCTGCCCTTCCGTTTCATTTTGAACCGTTCCGCTATGCAAATAAATGTATACCACACACACACACACACACACACACACAGGCACACACGCACAACAAACAATTGAGCACTTCACTTGCTGGCTGGGTCTAAACAAGTGCCACTCTTTGATATTTGTTTAGACTTAATTAAAACATTTGCACAGTGATTCAAAACACACACACACACACACACAAATAATTGTTTGGTGTTGCCTTTTTTGTTTGTTGCCTGGTGTGTTGCCAATTAACTTGAACTGTATTTTTTATTTTTTTGTTTTGTAACAGGAGGCACTTACCGTTGAGGGTCCTTTGTCATTGAAACTGCTCGATGTGATAACAGTGATACTTAACTATAGCGCCAATTCAACAATTGGCACCAAGAACGGCGAGAGCTCCACAATGTTAATCGATTTGATAGCATCGCTGGCGTTCTTTAGCGTTAATAATCGACGGCATCAGGATCTGCTCATATCGGATACGTTTGCGGTGATCTTTAAGAGTTTGGCCAAGCTGTCGGCCGAATTTAATCCGGTGATTTATCCATTTTTGGTCACCATGTGCTATAACAATGCCCCAGCCAGGCAGCTCATATCAACCGATTTTGATCTAGGGGTGAGTCGGACTAAGTATTCTATTTTCGAATGATCCTTTTCTTCTTCTTGTTTATGGCAACTGACAAATATCATGTTAACTCATTTCTTTTAGTTTCTGGATGAGTACAGCAAATCGGAGGCAGCCAAGCGTAATCGTTTGATTCAAATCATGCACAAAAACAATAAGAATACCAACAGCAACAACAACAACAACAATAACAACCAGCAAAAATAGAGCCGTATCATGCCATCTTGCTCTAACTGCCAGTGTGCTTAACGTGTATCTCTCTCACACACTCTCGCTGTACCACAAAAGTGATATTATTTTCAAAGAAAAGATAGAAAAAACACCAGAAAACTCAAAACATTCGTAATTGCAAAATGGATTAAGTACTATATATTTTTACAATAATTTATAATCAATATATATATTATATATATATATATAGTAAATAACACTCATTAACTCACACATTCACAACAAAAACAACAAAAACTCGCATTAGTTTTATAACATATCACTTTGCATCGTAATTTATTAGTTAGTATTTTTATTTTCCTAAAAAAATAACAACAAGTATTAACACATTCATTTCAATTATCAAATTTCTATAAATTCTCCGTTTTGTTTTTTGTGAATTTAAATTTCTCCAAAAAACTACATTAAATTATTTTCCATCAAACAAACAATTTATTATTATTGTTATATAATAAAGAATAATGTGAAAAATAATTTGCTTTGTGTCTTTTATATTTTGTATAGTTTTGGTTCGTTGGATAAGTAGCTACAGGTAAATAGTAAGTAAATCCCAGTTTCCACCTTTCAAAGTAATATTTTGTTGTTATTGTTTTGTCGCAATCTGTCACAAATCCCGGCAAGTATTTATTTACGTTTGAAGTGTTGCAAACAATGGGCTTTGGGCAATGTTTGCAATTTCTTTTTGGGGGCACACAAATTAAAAACGACAATAATAATGATGATGCCTTAGCAATTTGTGGGCGTGTCCCAGAGAGAGAAAGAGAAGAGCGACAAAAACTCATCAGGCGGCGACATTCGTGTTCGTTTTGTGGAGCGCGCCTTTTGTTTTGTTGCTTGTGTTGTGTTGTGTTGGGGGGCGGTTGGGCGTATGCGTTGAGCTCTGTCCATTGTCTCATTGTCCACGTCGTTGCACCTAGCCTGAATTATATGTCACACGATGAGCAGAGAAGGATAACTGTAAGAAGGGAGAGAGGGAGGGAGGATGGCAACGACAAAACATCTAATTTCTTTGGACATTGTACGTGTGGGTTTTTTAATGCTGCCATATGCACAACCCCCAGCCTAAAATGAGGGGTTGGCGAATTGTTTACAACAAAAAAAAAAAAAAACAGCCAGCAAATTGAAAGGCGGCGCACAATAACAATATAAAAAAAATAATAAGAATAAAGGACCTCAAGAAACACACTCACACTTTGTTTTTTCGTTCTGGCGACAGATTGAAGTCACTCAACTTGAAATGAAATGCGACAGAGTTGAACAATCAAACATCGCAATATGCGAACTCAGTGCAACAACGAGTCAACATCTTTTAATGGCTGAGAGTACATCAGCTATGAGTTTATGTGTGTAACAAGGCAATCAAGAGTTTTAGCACATAAATTTGATAGAGCAAATCTAAAAGAATTGGATATTGCTATAAATGTTTTGGAAAATCTACTAAAAATATTTGAAATTTATTACAAAAGTCCTCGAAATATATTAAAATTTATCTATCTAAACTATTTCCCAAAAGTTTTACATTAATTAAGTTTTTTTTTAAGCTATTCAAAACATAAAGACACCTAAAATCTTAAATTAAAATAATATAAAGTGAAAAGTAGTATTTGTTGATAATATTGTTTTTTTTTTTATACTAAAAAGAAGCCTTAAACAAATTCTAAAAATGTTTTACTATTTAAAAAATACTATATGCATATATTTTTCATGAGTTTTTACTTAATAATTGAAAAGAACCCATTTATTCTAGAAATAATTTTTACAATAAAATAATTAAAGTGTATTATTTCCATCGTTTTTCTCACACCTTTTCTTTCCGGCTTTCCTCTCTTTTGTTGATACATTATTTTTAATTTGTAGCGCAAAATCAATGAACAAATTGGTGTTAGCAGAAGCCAAGTGCTTAAAGTCAATGCAAGGGCAGCTATGTATGTATATAGAAGTACATATATATATCTGAGTACTTTAACTGATTATACATTTGCTTAGTGGCGAGCGGGGGGAAAGGGTGTGTGTGTGTAGAACAGGGACAAATGACCGTGCGTCGTACCAACCCTTCCGAGCAGATCCATAAAACCATAATTGCTATGTAGATGTGGTCGCTGGGGCACAAAGAGGAAGGTGGGGAGAAAATGAATAAAAAAAGACGAAAATGTTAATGTGAGTAGTGACTAAGCAATCGAGACAGTTGAGCGACAAAGTCAATATATCACAAAATACCAATTTGGGCCGCGTTGGCTCCTCAATCAAAATTATGACAATACAACAATAGAGAATAATACAACACAACACCAACAACAACAGCAACAACCAACTAAATACTTGCAACCCCCTGTGGGAGCTGCGTTTTGTTTTATAGATTAGTTAAGCGTAGAGCGCGAATGCCAATTATAATGAAAAAGTGCCGCATAGCCCAACGTTGCGTGCAACAAGCGCATCAAGGTTAATAGCTTTATGAGAAGGTTCTTATTTCTAAATATTTTTCGAGGTTCGAGGTTTGGTCAGTTGGCGTTCGGGTTCGGGTTTGGTTCAGCTTTAAGCCACGGGCAGTTAATTGCAGCTTAAAGAGGCGGCCCTGAACAAACTGATTTTCAAGGTGCGTCAAAGGAGGCACAAGTTAGACAAACAAATTTCGCGCCTTTTCCGCAGTTGAGGAAATATTTACCAAAAGCAAGGTAAAAACAATGAAGAAGAATAAGAATGAAACGAACTGCAGTATGTTTTTTTCATATATATTATATTAGTTTTTTCAAAAATAAACAAATGTTAGAAGTACTTTCAGTTTTTAGTTAAGGGACAAAAATGTTGGAGTATAAGTAAAATATATCTAAGCATAGGTTTGTGTAGGAGTACAAGTAAAATATATCTATGCATATTTTTGTGCAGTGTAAGGTCCATAAAGTTATTCCAATTTAATATTTCTTTAACCAAACTTAATTTTATTACAATGTTCTTAAGTTAACTTTACTTGCATTTGTTAAAAGTAAATATTGCTCTTTAAAAAGGGAAAGTCGACCGATGATTTTTTCCGATTTTTTTTTCGTACAGCGGCTTGTCCCAACGTTAGATGGGCCTGCTGTCCATTGTGTATGTTTGTGTGTGTGTGTGTGTGTGTGTGTGTCTGTGCTGGACTTCCGGCCAGGATACGCTTCTAATTTGTTTACAAGCGACGGCCCGTTGACGTGTTCGGCGCACATTATGCGCGATGAAAAAACGCTGATAAGCAGCTGGACACAAGTTTCGTCCTGGGCAGCGTGTAGGAAAGGTTGGACTCTCAAAGCAAGTGACTTTGTGACTTTTGATTGCGTGTGTTTGTGTCAATGATGATGATGATGATGATGATGATGATGATAATGATGATGACCTTACGATGACACCCAGCTGATTATAAAGAAATATTCGTTGCGTGTAAGCCGCAAATTCAGCGGAAATGTTTCACAGCAAACGTTAAATTATGTTACCAACAGGACACAAGGACACTATCCGAAAGGAGCATTCTGTAAGAGAACTGGTTGCTCGTTGTCCGATCTGAGGACTCATTCGCATTCGAAAATCAGTGAACCGCAGTCGGCTAAGCTCCATGGCATGTCCATGTCGAGGTCCTTAAGCGGCTTTGCTGCTCGAGCTGCCTCGGCTGCTGCTCATTTGCACGTGAGGCGCAGGCAGGCAGCGAAGCGTCAAGGCTTACGCCGGAACGACTATGGAGCCGTTACTTACACTATGCGTGTGTGTGTTTGTGAGTGTGTTGGTGTGTGCAACTATTTGTGCTCCATAACCATACCATGGCATTCCATTGGCAGGGCTTTGCTTTCAGCTGCAAATTTATGACCATATAAATAACGCAACCGAGAAAAACCAGTGGCAGCCACAGCTCGAAACGCCAACAAAGCCAAACAACAGGAACAATTTAAGACTGCAATGCAAACTATTTGATACACTACGAAATATGCTTCGATAAAATGGAGAACAGAATTTACATATGAAAAACTTAAAAAAAAAAAATGAATTAAAAATTCTGTCTGAAAATTTCTAACAAAAAAACTTTTTTCTAAATATATTTCACATATTTGTGGAATATATAAATTTTACTAAATATATAACTTTTGATTATATTTCTTGTCTTAATAAAACATATTTTTTAATAGAATAATCATATCATCCTCAGATTAATCATGAACAGAATGCTAAGAACTTAAAACTTACCCAAGTAAATAAAATGAATATTTAAATTATTATTGCCAACTCGTTGGAAGTGTATTTTAGCTCGTAAAAAACGTGCTGCCATTTCTTTATATCATATGCATATTTATAGCTGAATAAATAACAAATAATATGGCAATAAATTTGGACACGTTCTTTGTTTTAATAACAACTATAACTATAATAAAAAAACTGAAACAATGCAGAACCAAATATAAAGAACCGAACGGAATCGAATCGAGACTTCATTTGTTCATTTCAATTGTATTAAATATGCATAAATAACAAAATAAGTTTTTTATTTTATTTAGTTGCAAATAAATGCAAAATGAGAGTTACCCTGGAGAAACTGGAATTTTGCAATAAAATATTATTTCTATTGCTTAAAGATTTTCTTTAAGACGACGAAATCTTTGGTTTGCAATTTTGTTAACGGAAAAAAAAAACCAACTAACTAAACAGCTGCCTTTAAACATTTATTTCTTTGTTTTTGTTTTTTTCGTTTCATGAATTTGTCTGATTTGATTTAGTTGAGGTTTTCTACGCATAAATCAATGCGCCATGTGGTTTGTGCTTCTGGCTGCTGTTGTTGCTGTTTTTATCTATCAGACAAATTGCTGACGCGATAAGCATTAAACGATAACAGACAGAATGTTGTTGTTGTTATATATATTTATTGTCGAGTCATGCACTCGTTGAATTTTGCAGTTGAATTAAAGCTAGTAGTAGTTAATTAAACGCACTAAATTATGGCATATGTTCAAGCGTCCTCCCCCACTTTACGGCCAGGCTAAGAGCTGGCTGTTTTTGGCTCTTATTTCAGATAAGATACGTTGCAAATGGATATTGTAAACATGACGCTTTATTCTGGCTTGGACAGAGGGCATTTTTGTTATTCACTTCGATTCACTTCGATGCAAAAAAAAACAAAAAATGCATCATCAAATATTTATTATTGTGTGCAGTGTAGAAAAGCATATGTGCGCTTCAACATATTTCCATATATCATGGGGCTGGTTATTTGAATTGTGTATACCCTGTATATAATGAAATATTTTAAAAGAGTTGGCTTACAGTAGAAGAAAGTTTAATAAAATAGTTTATCTAAGACAAAAACTAAAAGTTTCAAGATCTTCAAGTTAAGGATTAAAGCTCAAGAAAAAACTGGTATAATCTTTATCGTAATAGTTACTTATAGGATATCTTCCATCTGCTATTTATAACATTGCCAAACTTTTGTTACATTTGAAGGCTCGAAGGCAAACAGCGTTGACGGCTTTTTGTTCACAAATGTCACAAAAAAAAAAAAAAACAACAACCAAAAGCCATAAGAATCGTTTGCATTCATTTTAGCAGTACTTGTTTCGAATACGAATATTTGAGTATTCAAATCAACTACTTACTTAGATCCACGTTTTAAGGCATTCAATTTTCATTTTGTGTGCAAAAAGTTTCATCTTCTTCTTCTTCTCTTTTTGACATTTTTCTCATGCAAATATTTCTGTTCATAAGTGTGTGTGTGTGTACATATTGCATAAATTATTAATGCCAACTTTTATATTTTTTATACATATTTTGAAGACAGTTGGCAGTCGACAAATACAAACACACACACACACACACACACACACACACACACACACACACACAGATACTATATGAATGTATGTTATGGACAGGCGGCTGTCGAGTCAGAGTCGCTCGTCATATTTGCGTGTTTGCATTTAATCATCGAAAACGTTGCAGGGAGCTGAGTGAGCGACCACGCCTACACACACACACACAGCCCTTCCGCCCTCTCAACACCCAACCAACTTAACTACTCCCCCAACTTACTCGACTGTCAGTCAGAGCATTACATATTTGCATTTGCATAAAGTCGGTTTTTTTCTCATTTTTTTTTTAGCAATTTCATTTAAATTTTGTATGCTCTGCAAACATGAAAATGCGTAAAATTAAAGGGGTATCATTAAGTTGTGCTGGGAGAGACATTATCAGGATTTGGTCTTAATTGGATGATAATAAAAAAGTATTTGCACCTTCTATAAATTTTAATTTTGAAAAGAAGTTATATAAATTGAGGATTTTTGAAGTTAAAAAAAAGTATTAAAATCTTATTTTTATTATATATTGGGCTAATAGCTTAAGCGTTGGGCATTAAAGATCCTGCGTTAGGATTAAAGGGTCCTGCGTTAGGCATTAAAGATCCTGCGTTAGGATTAAAGGGTCCTGCGTTAGGCTTGGAGAACCCACCTATCCATACCTTTTCGCTTATAAAACCTATTTCAAAGTTGAAATTATTCCTTTAAAATAAACAAAACTCATTCTTGAAAGCATTTGCTATGTAAATCATTCCTTGATTCCGTTTTAAACTACAGAAATTATCCTTAATTTAATATGCAAAAAAATGCTCTTAATTCTTGTTCTAATTTCCCTTTGATTTGTAAGAAATAATAACCACCTTTAATCAGCTTTTTTAATCAAAATAAAAGTGGTTCCATTTGACAAACAAACATCCAATGATAATGCCAAAAATATTGTTTCGTTTGTCAAATGATTTAATTGACCGAACAACAACAACAACAACATTGTTGAACAGATTGCTTTGGCCCAAAAATGGCTTGCTCTAGATGTCAGTTAATAATAATGAAGCTTATCAGTTGGCCAAATCGTAGTCGTAGTGGCTTGACAATTTCATGCTCTGATTTTGCCATCAATAATCATATTATTGAGCGATTGAATGGCAACAGTTGCAGCTGTTGCTCATGTTCTTGCAACAGCAACAACTACAACAACTCTGTCAATTAGTTATCATGTTCGTTGTCAGCACATTTCGTTTTCGATTTCGGATTTTGATTTAATTTTTGTGTGTGAGTTTAGTTGTTGAATTTGCCACAGTTTCGCTTTGACAGTCACAAAATTTTGTGTGTAGGCCAGAAAACAACTGATTAGGTTTGTGTTACAACAACAACAACAACAACTACTACAACAATCAGATATGCTGACCGAAAAAACCATTGAATAATCAGTCAAATGGTATTGGGGTAAAATGTTGTTGCTGTTGCATGACAGCCAACACACAGATTCGCAACAATTTCGCCTGACAAATTGCAACGAATTTGCAAAGTTTATAAAAAATTTACACAAAACCAAACAACAACAACAACAACAAAAATAGAAGAGAAAAATACAGAAATCTGTGCCCCAGGCACACGGCGATATGTAGGAGACCACGCCCCCCTGACGCCCACACACACACACACACACATACAATAAAGAGAGCCAGCCTGGCTATATTTTGATTAAACTTGGCTTTTACAATGTTGCCGCATTGTTGATGTTCATTGTTGTTGTTGTTGTTGTTGTTGCTGTTGCATTCAACGCGCAGCACAACGCGAACGCATTTGGAATTTGAATTCACATTCGCATTTTCACAGTTCTTTTTCAATACCCTGGAAATTTTGTGTGTGTGTTAAATGGGAGATGATAAAATGGTATTTTATTAAATTATTAAATTAAGTAATATATTTTTGTACTTATTTAATTTTATAGATTTAGCTGAAGCTCAAAATTGGCTAAAAAAAATATAAAACAAAATTATTATTTTGCATATAAAGTTTAGTCCAGCTTATTTTTCATATCAAAAAGTTTGATTCCATCAGTTTTTCTTATAGAAAAAATATTTTTAATTAAATAAACGTTTATTTAAATTCTTAGATTTAGTTAAATTCATATAATAACTTTTTTAGAAGAAGCTACAATTATAAAGTCAAAATATAAATTTTTATGTTCTTAAGTTTTAAGTTTTTAATCCTAAGTATTTATTCACTTAATTACAATTCAAAAGATTTATTAGATCAGAAAATTTGCTTAATTCTTGATTTAAATTTAAAAATATTTTCGTTGATATTTTTTTTTATTATTTAAGTAAAATATTTATAGTATTTTTTAGGTCGAGTATTTTTTTTAAAACAAAGAACTATATTTTCTTTTTGAGTTTCATTCACATACAAAATAGATATATATGTATATATATAACTTTTGTTGTGTGCTGTGTTGTTGTTGCTATTTGCTTTTATTGCATATTTGCATTTTGCATTGTTATTGGCCATGGCATGCAACTGTGTGGCAGTGGCAGTGTGGGCGTGGCACACAAATGGGAGTTGGGTTGGTGCGGTCCGTTGGCTATTTGCATTCTGTGGCCAACTGAAGCGTCGAATGTGTGTGTATATGTGTGTGTTGGTGTGTGGATAGGGAACTGTTTTCAGACTTTAACAGTTGTTGTTTTTGTTGGTTGAAAGGCTGGCATTGTTTGGACACAAAAAAACAAAAAAAAACTGAGAGACTTCTTCTTCTTCTTCTTGTTGTGCCTTTTGTGTGTGGCTTTCATCTATTATTACTATTTTTTAGGGACAAACAAATATATGTATGTATATATATACATATATGTCTTGTGCCAAGTAATACAACAACATTAATATTAAATATGCATGCAACACAAAAAAAGAAATGCTGCAATAATGCCACATGCACAAATCCATTTGGCAAATAAAAAATATATACGATGTGCTTTAAGCCTCGGCTGTTGGTTGGTTGAGGCATCAAAGCCAAAGCCATTTTAATCAGTTATACGGCCGAGGCTTTAGCGATTTGCTTTCTCGCGCAATTTTGCGGTGCATTTCAAAGTGCCAAAACTGTCAGCCGAACCCAAAACACACACAACTGTCAACGGCTGCAAATGCAAATCCCCTTTTGACACTTGACCAGTTTGAGTTGAGTTGAGTTGACCAAAAAGCCAGGCGCCAGTCTCCTCCTCCTTCCTTCCTTCCTCGGCTCTGCTCTGCTCATCTCATTTGGTTGATGGCAGCGGCATTGGCGTGTCATAATTTGTAATCCTTGAACGCTGCCTGTTTAATTTGCACACCTTTGTACTTTGGACGCTTTGCTTTCGTCCACGCGCTGACTGAACTGACTGACCGACACGCTCGACACACACACGGACACACACACACACATGTGACCATGGCTTAAAGGGCTTTGGTCAGCCAACTAACAGGCGGCGCGGCGTGGGGCAACTGAACGGCAAACACTTGACCCAAGCTAAAAATAACACTTTTCATTCATTACAAAATTGTAATTAGTTTGAGTTGCGCTTAAACAAAAATTGCAGTTGAAATCCAAACGGGGGAAAGAGAGAAAAAGGGATAAAGTAAAAAGGTAGTGGGAAAGAGCAACCGAGAGAGAGTGAGAGAGAGAGGATGTAAGAGAAATGTAGATAAATAATCGATGGTTTTTCCTAAGATTTTTTATAATCATAAAACGAATCTTGAAGCTTTAAGGGCAGAAATCTTGAAACAACAGATATTTTGTGAGCAGAAAAAATATATTTTTTAAATATTTTTGTTTCCATATATTATATAATATAAAATCGCCAAAAAAAAAACGTTAAAAATTATTTATTTTAAATTTAAGATATTGGTATTTATTTCATATTATTAAATTAAAATATTGAAGATTTGTAGCCAACAACAGGATTCTTTTTATCTGCCCTTCGCTTTTTTTTTTTTTTTTTTTGTAATATTTTCTTTAATCGTAAAAACGAACCTTAAATCTTTAAGGGATCTTGGACTAACCGATATTTGCTGACAAGAAAAAATAATTTTTTTTTTTTTTAAATTAATATTGAAGTTTTGCAGTCAATTTTACAATTGGATTCGTTTTATCTACTTTTCGTTTTTCTTAACTCTTAATTATAAAATTTCTTGAAATTCAAATGCTGAATGCCAAGTGCTGCGCTCTTGCAGAGTCTCTACAACTTCATCTAAATGTCTACATTTGCGTCTGCTTTGCATGCAACGTGTCCATTTCTATACCCCCCCCCCCCCCTTTTGTCCATTGGCAAGTTGCAACTGGTTGCGGTTCCTTTTTGTTTTTTGTTTTTGTTTTGTTGGTTGAGCCTGGCGCTCGCCATCAAGTTGGCGTGTTTATGGGCCAAGCGGCACAATTAACATGTCGCGGCTTTTAGCGTCTGCCGCCAGGCAGCAACAGCAGCAGCAGCAGCAACAACTGCGACGCTGACTGCGACGCTTGTCGACAGCTTGCACAAAATGACATATGAGGCGCATAATTGAAACTTCAAAGGCGAACGGGGCGATGCAGGGGCATAAATTAGGCGGCTGATCGCTTGCTGCACTTGGCTCTTGTCTCAAGGTGAAGAGATGATGATGATGACGATGACAAGAGCGAAAGAGCGAAAGAGAGATAGACAGAGAGGGAGAGAGTGAATGGTAGACACGATTTGATGAAGACCAAGTGCGTTGTGTCTTCTTCTTTTGTTGTTGTTGTTGTTGTTGTTTTTGTCATTCCATTAGCGCATTCGTCGTGTGGCAGCCACCCGCCCCCCTTAGTCGTACGCCCTCTTCCATTAGCAGAACATAAGAAGAATGCAACAACAACCTAATAGAAACATAGTTGCCACTCATTTTTCGAGTGTTGTTGCTACATGAAAATCAATAAAAATCAGCGTGTGCGGCAGATCAGCCAAACGGATCACAATTAACCTACTACATATGTCTAAACATAAAGTGCAGTGTGTTGCAGGTTGAAATTATACCCTGTAAAACATTAAGACTTGAAGATGGTCTGCAACTTGGTTTTATAAGAATTTACTGCCAAACTTCTTCAGTTTCTTTTAACTTTTGCCAAATATCAGATACCCTCAGATAGATAATTCCATATAACTTTAAATCTTTTATAAACAATTTCATTGCAGTTTCCTAAAGAGTTTTTTTCACTTTCTTATATTAATACTCTCTCAAGTTCCAAGTTCATTGAGATATGTTTTGGGCCTCTTTTGTCGGCATTTATGGTTTTGCGACAGATTTCTATGTCTTACATCATAAATTAAACACTTGAAATGTTTGTGGAGTTGCGAGGAGGGTGGGTGGAATGAAGCCACTTAAGAATTATAGTTCATACACAAAATACATTCAACTTTAACATAAGTGCAGGCGCCTTCGAAATGGGAAATGGAAAATGAATAAGAAAAATGCAGCTGTTTTTTTTTTTGTATTTTTATTTTTGATAAGAGCAAAATGAGCATTTTGTGTGGCAAGTTCCGTTTAATGAGCGCAAAGCGGATGCAAGTACGTAAAGAACTCGACTGCTGTGGGAAAAACAAAAAACACACACTCTCTCTTCGTCTGGAAAATCAAAGTGATGCGATGCGCTTCAAACACGCAACAAATCTGACGTTTACCCCGTTTCTGATTTCGATTATCCCAGACACAAGACAACTTGCTACATGCTGCACATAAGAAAGACACCTTTAGTTTGCAGCAGTTTGGCCAAAGTAAAAGCAAAAAAAAAAAAAAGCAAAAAAGCAAAACCAGCAGCTCATGACATGACATAAACGGAAGGAAGGATGAGGATGAGGATGGTAAGGGAAAATGGATTTAACTTGGCTAAAGCACCGCCAGACACGCCAATGGCAACAAAGTCAATAGCCAGACAAATGAAAAGCTCAGCGCCTCTGAAATAAGCAAGAAGAAGACAACCAGAAAATGGCAGCAAGATTTACAAAAAACAAACGAAAAAAAAAACTCAAAACGAAAACTTTTAACAATGCAAAAAAAAAATTCGTGAGAGCTAAAATTGCAAATGCTCTATTTGAAGGGTGTTTCAAAAGAAAATAAATTTTTACTTTACTCAAAAAAAAGGAACCTTAAAGAGAATTATTATATAATAAATAAAGTTTATTGTAACTTTGTTACAAGCATTTATGAATTTAACTAATTAAATAGAATATATTTTGAATCCGGATATTTTGTACTGAAGTTTACAAAGATGTTGGAACCCAAATGTTGCCTTAGTTATAATGCCCTTTAAAAGAGCATAAAACGATTTCAATTCCGCACGAATGCTTGGTTGTGCGATGAAGGCAAAGAGGCGAAAGAAGGCAACCCAAAAAGGGCAAACCCAAAAATAAGAAAAAACACCAAAAAAATAAGTGAAAGGAGTTGATAAAGGCAAACACAAGCGAAGCGTAAACATTTTACACGACGCCATTGCAAAATGTGTGTTGCATGCGTGATGTGTGTGTGTGTGTGTGTGTGTGTGTGGGTGAAGGTTTAGTGTGTTACAGCTTAAGAAGAGATTCAAATGTCTGAGCCTGTAGCGCCCGCACACACACACACACCAACAAACATATAAGAGCATAAAATCATTTCGAACAAAAATATATTTTGATTTACTTTGAGCACAAAAATCTGTTGCAAATTGTATATGCATATAGAGGGGATATAGTTATTTCAGCTGCCTTTCACTTAATGTTTTTTTCATTTTTATTTTTTTTGACCTTATCGCCAAATTTATATATATAGAGGGGACATATAGTTATTTCAGCTGCCTTTCACTTAATGTTTTTTTTATTTTTATTTTTGACCTTATCGCACTCAATATGTCATAAATTTGCCAAGTTTATAGTCGAGGCACTCGTAAAGTCTATGAAAATATGTGAAGTAAAGCAGCAATAATTTGTTGTTGGTTTGCTGTTTAGATAGCAAACTACTAAGTGCGGCTGCAGCAGCAGCAGCATCCTTTTGCATCGTCTGTAAGCCAAAATGCAAATGTAACGCAACACCTACCAAAACCGCTTGAGTCGCACACACACACCTCCCTTCTTGGACCTTTGGTTGCCACGCCCACAATGCCGTACCACGCAAAACATTTGCATTAATCATGTTTGCATTGCATTATGCAGCCAGCACACACACACACACAAAGCACATCCTTATGCCACAACGTGTCCCTTTTCCCTACGAGTTAAGTGCTGTTTGAAGCCCCTTCCAGCCCCCCCTTACTCTTTGGTTGGTGGCGCCTACGAGTAACAAAAGTATAGCCAGATGCGCTGGCACACACACACAAACACACTAACACACACACACACACAACAAGAGGCTCATGCATAAATATTTTTTGCATAAACAAAAGTGTTGAAAATGCAATTTGCAAGGCTTTGACTTAGCAACAGTGGCAAAGTGGGCGAGGGGTAATAGGGGGGAGGGGGTGTGTTTGTTAAAGCAACATGAGGCATAGCCGGTCGCTTAGTGCGAGGTCAAAACCAACAATGGAGAATATACGACAAACCAAGGGAAGAGAGAAAGAAAGAGAGAGAAGTATTTCTCTGGGAAATAAAATTTTGTTCAAATAAAGTTCCTCAAAAACCAAAGAAATACTTAATGGGTAAATTGTTAAGCAAACAAAAGATCTTAAAAATAATATACTTTGTGCATTAAAGTTCTAATTTTTATATAAAAAAATTTTAATTGTTTTAAAAAAAAGTCTTTCAATTACCAAGAACATTCCATGCCTTCAAAGGGGAATTCCTCTTAAAAAGTAGCCACAAATTTCCAGCCAAATATGCAAACATATCAGAAAACTTTATTGTCCTATTAAAATAAAAGATTTACTGACATTGAAGAACATTTTTGAATAAATAATAAATAAATGCATTGTTTAAAGCAAAACTTTATAAAACTAAAACAAAACGGATGCATTGCATTAATAGTAATAAAGTGCTTGTGCTGCCAATATTTAAATAAACAACTATGCACAGTGAGAAAAACAACAAAACAGAAAAATAATAGAAGAAAAAACAATGGAAACTACACTTAAAAATAAAATGTTTATATATATATATATAATAAAATAATGAAAGCAAACACAGTAGACTGAGTAAAATTGTCTTAATATTTTGTGATGGAAATATAATTTTCAAAAATAATTTTTTTAAAAAGTTAATCTAGAATTTAACTTTATTTCACCAATAAAATAAACCAATTGAGTAATAAATATTATTTCAAGATTATTTTCTAAGTTTATGTCAACTGCTTGTTTCTTTCTGTGTACCAGAGAAACATAGCCACATGTCTCACATATGTTTGTTTGTCGAGCATCTACACATCTGTTGTAAGAAAAATAACAACAACAAACACCGACATAAAATGCAAAGTAGAATTTTGTAGCTTGACTCGATTTTGACCTCTGTGTCTGTGTTGTTCGGGCCAAGTTGCGGCCTATGCGGCGTATACGTGCCCGCTGTCAGGCACATTATGTATACGCGCATAAAAGAAACTAGAGAGAGAGAGAGAGAGAGAAGGAGAGAGTAAGGGTAACACGGGCACATTTAGATGGGTGGAAACTGTTTTTAATGCTTTTAATGCGCCAAAGTGTTGTTTCATTTTCATTATTTGCACAAGCTGCCACACATTTAAATGCCAGTGTGCTGCCTCCCCACAACTACCAGTTACAAAATATATATATATGTATAATCAGTACCCAGAACATAGTAGGTCCAGGTCCAAACGAACCAAGCGAACCAAAACCATTCGCAGTATGCAGCTGTTGAGCTATAATCATAATTTCATAAAGCACATTTTCACAAAAGCTTTCAGCACCCTAAACTGCATTGTAATTACAGCAATGGGAGGGCAATGGAGGGGATGAGAGTGGGGTTGAGGGAAGTTCGGTGGGGAGCGCGCATTTTGTAGCGCGCAGTCAAGGCGAAAGGATTACGATAACCAACATGTTGGCTGGTTGGTTGGTTGGTTGGTTAGTTGGGTGTGTAGGGCTGTCAGGGGGTAGGTTGGGGTAGGGTTGTTGTTGTTGCTGTTTGAGCTTACAGCTGGGTGGCAATTGTAGTTGTTGTTGTTGCTGTTTGCCGTTGGGGCATTTCGCTGGCATTTGCCGAGTGTTGCGTGTTGATATCAACGCATAAATATTGCAAAAGGTTCAAACAAAATGGCGTCGACGCGCACAATAAATACCGTTACAACAGACATGGCTGCTCATGCACACACACACACACACACGTATGTTCAGTAAGTGTGTATTTATATATATTTCGTTTTGGCACATTGTAATAAAAGTGAATTTATGCAATAGAGAATATTTTCCAGCGCCTTTTGTGCAAACAAATATCATTTGTAATTCAACAACAACAACAACAACAACAACAATATTATTGTAAAATTTTCATGCTGTTTGTTATGCTAATGAGGGCCAATAAAGGCGTGAACACTTCACCAAAAATATCTACTTCATAGTAGTTCAAACCAAAAATATTCAACTTCGATATTCTGTTAAATAATTCAACTCAATAAAAAAATTAAAACAACAATAAATGCAAAGTAATAAATGTATAATCAAAGGATTGAAGGCAAGAAGATGCAATTTTAGGGGCATAAAAAATTAAGTGACAATTTTATTTTCAAGTTAAACTAATTCAAATTATAATTAGCTTGACTTCAGCTTTATTCCTGCTGTTTTTTTTTTCAACTTTCAATGATTTTACAAGTTTTCCCTTATGTTTAACTTTTATTTTTTATTTTCCACTTATTCTTAATCGTAATCCACAAACATTAATGGCAATTTTCGTTAAACATTTGGTCCATCTGCTTTAATTGTTTAAAAATTCTGCATTAGACAAACCAAAGTTAAGAGTCTTGGCCCAAAAACAGCTGCCAGCTGAGATTCTTTAGCTGCTTCCAGAATTTTCGCATCATCAAATATATATTGAAGTTATTGTTGTTGCCCAAAAAGCACGTCAGCTGTTGGTGGCGATGTCTTCGAGGTGCACAAAAAACCACAAAGCAACAACTAAACCTGGCCAAGAAACGTGCCACAACAACAGCAACAGTCATACAGTTAATTTGTATGTGTGTGTGTGTGTGTGTGTGTGTGTGTTGATGGACCAGCAGTTGCACAACAATGAGCTGGCTCATCAACAGCTTGCCACAACCCCCACACCCTCCGGGTTGTAGGCATACATACATACCCACAGCAAAAAGAAACAAACCGCTTACAAGTGTATACAAAAAGCTTCGCGTTGCTTGAAGAGATTCCAGGGCGGCGGCGGCGGAGGAGGAGTAGAAAGAACACAAGTGCCACAAGGCCTAGAGAATGTCATTGAAGCGCTGCAATTTTCATGCTGGTTGAATTCGCAAAGAGAAGGGGTTCTGTAGGGGGAAACTGCTCAAGTGGCAAGTGGCTTTTCCTGCCTTGGCTAACGGAAATCCATTAGGTTTCGCCCGTTGCAGTTTGCATTTCTCTCTCTATCTTTGTGAGGTTTCCGTTTGACATGGACTCCCACCGCCAAAGAACCCCCAAAAGCCGTTAGCCGCAAGATGTTTGCACCCCCTTCCCCCCATCACACAAGTTTAATCACTGCTTGTTGGAAACGTTTTGCATATGTTCAAACGTTCCACGTTCCACGTTTTATGCTTTTCGATTAGCATAAATCAAATCTTTGGCACGTATTTCAAATCGTTGTAGTATAAACCTTAAATAACATTTGTACTACAAATAGAGGAACTGCTTTTTGGAAACACCTTTCAAATAACATAAAAACCAAAATAATAAAAAAAAAAAAAACACGAATCACAAACTAAAACCCAAAACCAGACCCAAATGAGTTCGCCTGATGAAAACATTAACATTATACACACAAACTTTTTATTGCTACTTCAATGTTTGATGCGCTTTTTTTATTAGGGTATAATGAGTTTGACATGCCATAGAAAACTCCTACGAAACTCTATTGAAAGTAAGACCAAACGATTTTCTTAGCTCCAATCAATATTTTTTTGTTCTACAGAAATTAAGCTTGAGCTATCAAATCAATATTAATGTCAGGGTATCAAAACTTCGTTACATGCTTATTTTTATGTCTTTTGATAAAGAGAATTCGCATGCGAGTATACAATAAAAGTTTGTTTTGAATATTCGCCAAGCTCAGTCGGGTCGAGAGTCGTAAAAAATAAATAAAAAACAATAAACAAATGCAAAAAAAAAAAAAATCAAATATATATAAAAACAATCAACAAATCTTTAATGACGACGACGATTTTGTGCGGTTTTAATTGCTCAACAAAATTGCTGGAAAAAAAAAAAAAAACTCAGTCAACATGATGAATTCGCGACGCCCGCATCGGTCAACAACACGAAAAACAGCTAACACAAAAAGCTCTGAGCAAAGGTTTGAGCCACAAAAAAAAAACCTAAGAGGCAGATTGAAAGGGGCAAGAATGCAGTCAGTCACCTGTTTGCTTGTTGCACGGAAATGCAGTCGACGTTCGTCAATGTCAGTGTCAAGAGTCAGCAGCGAGTATTATGAAAATATCTCGATATCGACAATCTCGATCTCAATCTTAAAAGCAGTCGAAAAATAAAGGTGACTAAATAATGCCGACGTCATGTGGGCCGGCACGTCAGTCAGTCAAGCCCTGGCGTCGCTAACGGATCATGATGCAGCATTTAAAAAAAAAATATATATATATATATAAGTATATAGCTGACAAATTGGCTGGATCGCAGACGCCGCCGCCACCTCTTTTGGATTTGGTTTGTGAGCGGCGGCAAAATTACACAGAGAAAATCTGAATTAAATCTTAAATTAATGCTTTAGTCAAGTAAAAAAAATTTTGAAAAAAAAACACTGATAAAAAAATATGTAACTTTAAGAAAAAACACTTTGATTATGGTACATTTATTTATAATATATATGGTATATATTTATAATATGTTAGAAATTCTTTTTGGGATTAAACAAATTTTATAAGGAATTCAACTTCGAATAGTAGAAGAAAAAAATTATTAAGAAGATTATTATTAAGATATAATTTTTGAGGAAATTTTATATATATGATGGGATAATATTTAATAATAATCATATTGCAATACAAGTGATTTAATAATATTCAATTTAAGTAACTGGCAAGGCTCGATTTTCTAGTCACGATTTTTTTGAAGTATCTTTTTAAACGTGTAAAATCGATACGGAATCGATTTGTTGTCGCTTTGGCGTGATTTGGCAGCTTTCCTGTTTGTTGGATCGAAATCGGTGTCTAGCTACTTAAGTCTTAAGGCTGAGCGACAAACGAACTGCGAACACATTTGTGTTGTAAAAACATGTGGCACAATTATAATCCACTGACAGACGACAGCCCCAAAGACGATGTGTTAAGAAAAATGCCAAAACGGAAAAAAAAAATATCTAAAAGAAAACCTACAAAACCATTTATGTGAATTTGTGGAAAAGTGGAAATTGTGTGAGGTAGCCAAAGGCCAAAGCAGCAGCAACAGCAGCAGCAACAGCAACGGTGCATTTATCATGTGCCTCGTTTTCCAGGCGTTGCACAAAACTATATTTAGACGTGGCAGCTAATGGATGCAGGCACAGGGTCGAGCTGCACTTTCAAATTCATATTTATTGTCTTGGCAGGGGCCAGCTGAGTGCATTTTTATATACACATATACACATACATATATGGCAGTCCATTTGTGTGCGCCTTGTGCCGCCGCCAACGCCAACCAAAATAAACAATAATTCGAACATGGGGCGCAAAAAAAAAAGGAAGTAAAAGTAGGCAGCCTGTCGCTCAAGACATCAGTGGAAGGAAGGAAGCAAGGGCAAGGGGGTAGGTAACCTGTAAAATGCCTGGCATTTTAAAAGGTTCCACATTTTTTTTTGTTCGTTTTTGGGGGTCAGGGCAGCCATCGATGTCTGGCGGCTGAGCTAATTGCATTGATTAGCTGACGGCGCGTTTTGGTGCGCATCAAAGTCACCTTAAATAAGTAAGAGGAGAGGGGTAGGGGTAGATGCTGCTGCTGCTGGAGGCAGGCAGCTGTCAGTCAAGTGGCGACATGTTTACTTGGTAGTCAATCCGTAGCCGCAAACACACACAAAAAAATATAAAGAAAAAACCCTTTCGAAAAAAAAAAAACCCAAAACGCCAACACGGAAACGTTTGAGACGTGCCGCAAAATACACAACAACAACAAACTGGTAAATAAAAAAATAAGCGGCAGATTTAAAGATATTTGTTTGCCATTCATATTTCAATATTATTTTTTGTTGGAATTTTATTTTCCCATTTTGTTTATTAGAAGTCGCATTGCGCGCTCGATCAGTTTGAAAAGATCAAAGGTGTTCGACGAAGGTGAGCGACGGCAAATTGACATAATGTGGCGTTTAACAATCTTTCCCGTGCCACAACCTGCCCCCTGCCCCACAACTGAAGCTAAACAATGAACGTTCATCTCTCAAACAAAAATTGAAGGAACAGATAAAAGATGAGAGATTTTTCTTATCTGTTGAAATTATTAGAAAATTTTGATGGAAATTAAATTATAAAATTGATGATGGAATTTTGGTTAAAGCAAACAGCAAAAGTTTAAGAATATTATTATTTTGTTTTTATATATGTATTTTATAAAATTTCTAAGTATTATCAAGCATTCAAGGAATTTTAAGTTAAGGGAAATTAATTATTGAACCCATATATGCAAAAATCTCTCATTGTGTTCAAGAAAAATCCCTAATTTAATCTTGATTGTAATGAAATAAGTTTTAAATATTAATTGCCAAGGTTAAGCACTGAAATTTAATACCAGAAAACAGAAAAGTTGATTTTATTATAGACAACTATTCGCCTTTCTTCAACTTTTTGTTATAGGGCCATGAGCCGTAATAGATCAACGCTTCTTAAATACTCTCACTCACACTCATCCCAAAAAAAAAGCATATATACAATTGAGTCATAGCTAGAGGCGTATCATTTGGGTTTTGTATCTTCTTCAAGGGACAGCTGCAATGCCAAACAGTGTCAGATCGTCAACGAGCGATAAGCAAAAAAAAATAGGAGTAAAGAAAAGAAACGAGAAAAAGGTGTAGTGAAAGAAAAAGCAAATGACATAATGCAGCATCATCATCATCATCAAGATGTAGGCTAATCGGATAGTCGGATAGTCGGATTGTTAGATACCAGGCCACATACAAGCATAAAGATGGTAATATGAGAGATAGAAACAGTTTTTTTTTGTTTTGGGTCCAAAGGAAAATTGCCGACTGCGTTTTTCACGCCTCTAAACTGAACGTGAGCGGCTTTGCTGCTTTGCTGTCTTACTTGGCTTGGCTGCTTTGGTTCTTTGGCGGCTTTTGTGTTTGGCCAAGATGCGTTAAATGTGGTCTAAGCTGCTTAGCCACCAACAGTTTGAAGAGCCTGGAGCCAGGTGTTATGACGTCTCAGAGATTCAACGATGCCAAAAGCGTTGCCAAGTTCAAGCTGCTGATTCGATTTGCATTTTGGGTGTTGAGTGGGCAAAATGCCGACGACTAATGCGTTAATCACTTTTGGAAATGGCGTCAATTGAATGGCGCGTGCCGCTTGCCCCAGGCAGGAACTGTGCAATTTGGCTGCGGGACATCGATCTAAATCTACAAATCAATTGCTCTAATAAATTGTTCCTCGAAATGCGCGGCCGGCGCATTGCCACGTTGCCACTTCAACCCACCAACTTTGAACCACATCATTGTGGGTCGTCCTTGGCAACGCCTTGCACTTGTCCTGCCTGCGCTTAACTTTGGCCAACTTTCAGCAATGGCCGCCACGTGTGCGCACAATTGTTGTTTATACTAACAATTTGTGATGCGAGAGGAAGACGCACATTATGTGTAAACTCTGTTAACCATTAACCATAACATCCCCTGCCCCCATACACTTGACAAAACAAAAAAAAAAACAAAATGTGGAAAAAAAATTTATAAAATTTCTATGGCAGAAAATTTTATATTTAAACTTTGGTGATGTAAAAAAAAAGTAACATAAATTTTTAAATGAAAAGGAAAATGCAAATTATTAAATTAAATAATTCTATTTTTTAAAAATCTTTTTGTCGAAGAAAACTTAATAAATATGAACTTTTTTTTTGAATTTTTTGAAAAACTTACTATACATTCTTTCGACTCACAACTTAAAAAATATTTAAGAAAATAAGGAGAATTTTTCTTGGCACAATATAATCTTTAATGAATTTAAAAAAAAAAACTTTTTAGTTCATCACATTTGTTTTTCTGAGTGCATTGCTCACTGCCGCAGCGCCTTCCTGATTGCCCGACGTTCGTTAAATTTTTGGGCCTATTGTTTTTGGATGGACACGCGACTGAACGCGAACGCCGCCCGACCACGTGCCAATCCGTCCGGCTGACTTCGACTTCGGCGGCATCGACTGCAACTGTGACTCGTCTCCCCCTGGGGAGTAGACGGTTGTGACACGGTAGTGGCACTTCATCTATTGGGTACGCTTCATTCTTGTTTTCATTGCGGGCAGCACGTGTGTCCCGTCTGCCACTGTTGCTGCTGCTCCTTTTTGATGCAGTTCCGTTATTTTCTCCTTTTTTTTATTCTTTCATTGGTTAATTTTCACAGGCGTTGATCCTTTGACTTTTATGGCGTAATGCTCAACACTTTCCTGGGAAATTGTTTTTTTTTTGTCCATATTGCCAACGTTTATTTTTTTGCTGTCACGCTGCGGCGTGCGGCGCGTGCAACACTTACAATTTATCAATGATTTCATAAATTTTGTGTTTTTTTTTTTTATGCTCGGGGCGTGTTTTGTGGCTAATATTTTTCCGTCTGTGGCGAAATTTGCTCATTAACGGCTTGTCGCACAGCAGTGACACAGGACGTGGCATGGCACAGACACACACTTGCAACGCACTTCATCATGTTACATTTGCCGCTGATTGAAGGGGAGTGTTTCGGGCTCACAGGTTGTTGGCATGGGAAAGGAAACTACTAGGAATGGACACAGTTCTCTTGATTTTTTTGGTGGTGGATTATGACTTTATTATGATTGTGCACATTTTGCAATGATTGGCACAACAATATCATAATTACTATTGCACTAAGTGATTTTAACTGTTTTCGCTTTGCTCTTTGTGTGTGTGTTTTTGGAGTGTATGAAGTTCGAGATTTGAATCTCGCTATGGAAAAGTTCTATCTAAGTGTTCATCTACGATCCATATGCTATCTTTTAGTAGCAAAATCACTTCGCTTTATCTTACCGTTTGGACAGTGTGTTGATAGCAGTCAGTCTTCTTTTTTTCCTTACAACCCTGCGACAATGAATCATCTAATGTAGCCTTGAAAAGACGTATTTGACTTTGAGCAAACACTTTTCAGCACTTAAAAATCTATGCCATAAGTTATTTGAGTTGTCAATTCGATGGCTATAACATTTCAATTTCCAAAAAATGCCCATTAAAGTGTCGCTAAAGCCAAAAAGAAGAGGCTTTCGCATGTTTAGACATGTTCGGTAGGGTGGATTTTTCTGGCTTTGACTTTAGTAGTAAATTTAACTTTTACCCGCACAAAAGTCCACTCGAAACTAGTGAATGAAACTAGGCAATAAACTATACAGCAACTAAAACTTGGCTGAGCTCTTCTCTTTTACAAGGAGGGTTACAAAATTTATGATTCTGGTACTTCGGCGACGTCGACGTAATGACGACGAACTTTTTTTTGTTCCTGGTTTTGCTGTTGCTGTTGCTTCTGCGTCTGCCTTTGGAACGGGGGGTGTTTATGTTAGGGTTGAGGAGCTGAGTTGAGTTGAGTTGAGTTGGCTTGCTGCCCTTTGACTGTCACTGAAGTGGCGTGTCTGTGTGCTAGTGTGTGTGTCTGTGTGTGTGCTCTGCAGTCCAAGTATCATCTGCTTAATCACCAAAATAGCCACCATATGGCACATACACACTGGGACCGAAAACGCATAATGCCCGTGTCCTGTGTGTGTGTGTCTTTCGGTTCGAGGGGTTGTACTGTGCTAACTATGCTCCTGCTCCTGCTTTAGCTTCAGCTCCCGGTTTTTCTGCTTGCTTCTCTATTCGGTATTCCTGGTTAACTTCAAAGGCAAAAACGCATTGCCAACTGTGGCTTTGACTTTGGGATTTGGTCGCTTTGCTTTTTGCACGCACTGTTCATGTACGTACATACATGTTGTGGGCCAAATAATTTATTCATATGCGCTTACAAGAGACTAATGCTGTTTTTGTTGCTCTTGCCACAGACAATTTATGCACGCTTTTCGGTTAGCAGCCGCAAAAATGCCGCATTTTCACATTCGCATTTTTCTTCTGCCGAACTTTTTCTGCTTTCCAACTTGAAGATTGATTAAAGTTGCGTATGCGGCAAGGAATAGAACTCAAGTTTGCGGGAAAAAATAAATTTTTGTTTTAAATATCTTAATATGAATACAAAATTTTCAATATTTATTTTTTTACGTAAATTTTCTTATTTGTTTTTTTTTGTGTGTTTTGCCTTTTGCAACTTTTTATATGTACTTTTAAGCGCATAAAGTTTAAGTGAAGAAAAACTTTTTTGGAGCTTTGCAGCTTGGGGAGTTCAAGTTGTCGTCAGATGGGGCAGCTGGTAAGCCGCTTAGGCATAGCGCCGTGGAGAGTTCTTTTTGGTCGATAAGCAAACGAAAGAAAAAAAACTAAAAAAAACTCAAACCAATAAATCATAAGGCTGTTGCTGTTGTTGCTTCTGTCGGAGACTAAGCTAATGTGCTTAAGGAACGCTTAAGGTTGTCCGCACGTCAGGAATTCGCGTTTGCTGTACTGATAAGGTTTTTTTTTTTTTTGTTTCTCGTATGTTTACCTGCTGCAGTTGTCGGAGTCGTTGTTGGTGAAACACGCAATACCAGAAGCACCGAAATCAATTGCGTATTTATTGGACACAATCAATGCGGCGCGACAACAACGCGGCCAAAGTCTTTTTAGCCCTAATGATCGCCCACAGAGTGATGTCTGTCTGTCTTTGGGCTCTCCTTGCTTCTCTGGCGAGTCAACCGCAATAAGCCGCTGGCGTCGCAATCGCTGCTGCACCCATTTCATTATGATGAGCGCATCTCTCGCTCTCTCTCTCTCTCTCTCGCTCTGACTGCGGATGACTGATCCATGCGTCATGGCTTTGGTATGCCAGTCGAAATCCTCTCTCTAACAAAGTCTACCTGTAGCTAGTCTCTAGGTTCCTAATCAGTTATAAATCACTCTATTTGGCTAGGAAATGCTATTTCCTGCTCTTAGCCTTAGTATTTGTTAACAAGAACAGTTTGGTTTTCGTATTTCGATAAGGGAAGAGTTAAGTAAGGGGAAATGTTCTTCTGATTTATTATAATTAAATTACCACTTTTGGCAATATCATGACAAGATTGGCAGCTGCAATTGAACAACATTTTGACAACGAACAGAAGTAGAAACATTTGGCATTTTGTTTGCTGCCCAGATCATTCGATTGTGATTCACAGAGAAATCAACACTCGGATGCGAATATGGCAACCCTTTTTTGAGGGGAGGGGAGAACACAACCAAACCAGAAGAACGAAACGAAAAAAAAAAAGAGTGAAGAGTAGAAAGAATTATGAAGTGGCACGACAACAAGAGCGCGTCCACTTGAAATCCATTAAATATTTGTAGAAAACCAATAAAAGCAATACGCAGCGCATTTGAGTTCGATGTTGCTGTGGCATGCAGCAAATACACACACTCACAAAAGTGTACACAAAAACGGCAACTGTGTTTCAAGTGTGGTGGCTGCCGCTGCTGCTGCTGTTTGTGGCAGCCACTCGAAGGACAACGACACACACACACGCGACTCAGTTCAATATTCAGCCACACATACACTCGACGTGGCATCCTTTACAAAATCAAAAGTGTGGAAATTTTTGACGAGTCCAAGCAATAAACATTAAAATATGCTGCAGTTTATACTTTGCAATTCCTTACCCCCTCCAACTCCAAACCAAACCCTTACCCACAACCCCTTTTTAAATTTAGACGTGTGCCACAAGCCTGCAACAGCAACAGCAGCAGCTGCCACTGTCAATGAGTTGTTGGTCAGCTGCAGCAACAAACAGCCTCAAATTTCATGGCGCCAGCAAGAATAATGTTGCCTTAGATTCATAGAAAAAAAGTAAATATGATCGAGTTTTGTTTAACTGTTGTCAATGGAGTGAGACTTTAAAACGAAAATAATACTAAACAATTTATTTATTTTTTTTAAAATATTTTTGAATATTTAAAAGGGTTTTCTCAGCTAATAGTAACCATTTTTTTTATAAAGATTATTAGTTTTAAGTTAAATATATATTTTTAACAAGATTCTTGCTCTTTCTTTGTTATTCTAGGATTATAATCCTCTAGAGCCACTAATCAACTCTCTAACACGACTCTCTTTGATATCATAAATCACTCCGATATTGCCAACTACTTTACTCTTGGCAACAAAAATGTCAACATTTGTTTCATATTGCACATTTAGCCATATAATTTCCATGCATAATCTATTTACAGCTCTAATCTTATCAATCAGCCGCAGTGAGTTCCAAAGCAAAACCTCAGCACACATAAATCCCAATGATTATAGGGCTTAACGGCGAGACGGTTTCCTTTATAGAGCTGAGTTTCAAAAAGGAAACTGTTGCTGGTTCGTCCCGGTCCATTAATCAAACTATTAGCACAAAATTGCATTGCACTTTTTGCGGACACACCCCTTTTTATTCGAGGGTCGATTTTAGTTACGATCATGGGCAGATATATGTATATACATATATATTTATTATGGGCCTCTGTTTAGTGTTTGTCTACTTGGTGAACATACGCGATAATCATGATAATGTGTCCCTGTAATCAACTAATAAGGCTCATGTCACAAGGACACCCCCGCATTAAGCCCAAGAGGATGTGCTGTTTTTTTTCTTTTTTTCTTTTTCGCTTGTTCAAAGGGGAGTTGTGCTGAAAATTGAATTTAACGCGCAATATTTTGTGCATTTTCCATGTTTGGGTTTGTTGGGTTTTTGGGTTTGGGTTTTTCGGTGTTTGTTGGGGTGTTGTTTGCTTTGAAAATGCAATTCATGTGTTTTGCTTGCTGGCGAAGTGAAATTTATGACTTTTATGGTAGTCTCCGACTATTATCGTGATACAAAGCGAGAGAATGGGAGAGAGGCTTTTTTTTTTGCTGAGGGTGGGTGCAACTGCGGCCAGCCTCAATAGTCTCTAGTTGGAGCGGGGGGTTACGCTATCAGCTTGCAACACATGTCACGAAAAACAACAAACACCCCTGCCCCCTTTCTGCCAACACCAACAACACGGCTAAGTGCGTGTCGGGCGTAAAGCTGTAAGCCATAATTAAGCCATCCTTATCAGTTATTGTGAAAATATTGTAGCATATTGGATTACAATGCAGATTGCAGCCAATATAGTTTTTGGAACATATTCAAATGAAATGATATCGACTTTGACGCATCAAGCTTAAAATACAATATCAAAGTTATAGGAAAAACAAAATTTCATATTAAAGCTAAACTTGAAAACTTCCTATTAGGATCAATTTATTTGACTAAAGTCAGCTGTTGCAGTTTTATGTTTAAATTTATTTATATATGTATATATTATCTGGACATTCTGTCGGTCTTTTCAACCCGCCAAAACGACACACAAAAAAACAACCGCATTAATACTAATTATTGTTCCGAACTCGGTTTCTGTTACATTTACATTGGGACCTCTACCTCTCGATCCCTCTTTATATTCTCGTTGACCATTCGTCTTATCAAAACGAAAATTTGTACACTGATAAGACGTACATGCAACAACAACAACAACAACAGCAACGTACAACAGCAATAACAAAATGAAACTAGAGGCAGAGTAGACAGAGTCTATTCAAATGAGCGCCAGCCGGCGGCGGCGACGGCGGCGGCGGATTCGTCTTGGGCTTCGTCGAGTCCGGCAAAGAAATTAGGAAAGTTATTAAGATAAAAACCGACGAAATAAAGACAAGAAGAAGAAGTTGTAGAAGAACTGACTGACTGAGAGAGAGTGAGAGAGCAGAAGGCATTACACGCCTTGAAATGGCGATCTTAACATTTGGTTTTTACTTCATTTCGGTTTAGGTTTGGGATACGCGCCCTTTCGGAGTTGCCCCTCTCTTTCTCTCTCTGTCTTGCGCGTTCGGGGCAGCTGTGTGTGCGTCGCGTTTCGATTGCATTGGCGCCATGTTTATCTAATTTGGGGACATTTATGCATGGCATTCCGCGCGGTTGTTTATAGGTTCGGTTAAACCTGCACTGATAACACACAAAAATACAGCCTCGAACCCCAACCGAAGTAAACCAACCGGTCGCTGAGTCAGTAAACGTTGCGACTCAAAGACAATAAAAACACAAACTGAACTGCCCGAAGGTGAATGCGACAGACTAAGAGATACTCTGTAAATGATTTTAGGAAGTTTAAAGGCTAAATTTAAAAAAATCCTTGAAGAAAATTCTTGTTTTCCTAAGGAAATTTGGGCATTGTCAGTTGAGGTTCATAAAGAATCTTACCTTTTCTTCTTCTCTCTTCAACTTCGATTCATACGCTGTTGTTTTGCAAGAAAAGTTGGATCATTATTAGATCTTTCAGTCACTCGAAGCTTTCCTTGGCCCCCTGCCTGTTGCCCAACTCCCCAACAAGTCGTGATACCCTTTTTGAATGCACTTTTTTATTTTTTTTATTTTTTTAATGGTTTTTAGGGTAAAAACGCAACGACGAACGACAATTAAAGCGACTTCGAGTTGTGTGTCGGCATCGTCAATTTTGTTCGTATTTGGTATTTGGCTTTGAGTTAATTTGTTGTTGCTGTTCCTTTGTTATAGTATCTGTCGAGAGTAGGTTCGTTTTTATTGAGGCATTCTGAGGCCAAAGAGAGTCTGAAGCCGACAATCCTGCTGCTTTTCGGTTTTTTGGCCTTATCTTTGGAATGTAACTTAAACTTTAAGGATTATTGCCTACAATAAATTTGCGCAACGAATTTCTATCTCTCTCTCACTTTGCCTCTTTTTCTGTTTTTGATTTTGTCTGCTTGTAAGTTAATATAATACCGCAGCATCCCCTTTTCCTTTTCCCCACTCCCCCTTAAGCTCATTTTGTTGTTGTTGTTGTTGTTCTTCTTCTTCGTTTTGTCTTTCATCATTAGCGCTAATTAAAAGTGTATAAACTTTCACTTTGAAGCCTTCTAGGCAGCGGACACGTGCCTCCTGTTGCACGTTCAACATACATACACCTGGCGCCACTAATGAGCCGAGCTAAAGGATATTTTATTGTTGGGGAAGAGATGTAGGGCGGTGGGGGGGTGCAGGGTGCAGGTCGTTATGGAGGCGACGACTGTCAAACGATGCGTGATTTATGGCACACAATAATCAAGTGGCAGCAGCAAAGGTCACACAACACACAGCAACAAGAGAGCAGCCAAGTGGAAGCTGCTGGAAGAGAGGAGAGTGGGGGAGAGAGAAGGTGCCTGCCTGCCTGCCTGCTTTTGTTGTGCACACACTTGAATGGTTGCAGCCAGCGCTGGTTGACCTACGCCCAGAAGCTGCCAAGTCGCACAAAGTCGCACAAGATGGAGAAATCGCAACAGCCGCGCTAAGGCAACGCCCCCCCCCCCCCACCAACCTCTCTTGCCCCGACTACCCCCTCTTTTCCGTGCCAGAGGCATCTAGGCGGCGAGGCGTGGCTGATGCGTTGACGTCGGCAACACTCGTTTTTTTCATAAAACTTTGGTATTTTTTTTAGAAAAAAGGGAATATTGAATTGTAGATCTTGGTTTGAAGGCTAATAAAAGAAAAATGTTGAAGAATGAAAGTTTCTTAGTTTTGAGAATAATAAGCTTTTAACTATAAATTAAAATATGAATTATTGAATGATAAATAAATATTCTAAACGACATTTGTGGAATGAAAAGTTCTAGGAATATTTGTTCCCATAGGGAACTTTCGGTGTTTCTATCAAGTTTTCCTAGTTTCTTCTTTTTCCTCATCAACATCAAAGTCAAAGTAAAAACTAAATATAAACAAACAAAAGGGTATTAGGCAGTCTCTTAAGGCTTAACATTCATATTTTGATTTTGATGTGGTCTATCATAAAAAAAAAAATATATATATACATATATATTTTTATTGCCACCAAAATGACAACACTTAGCACATAATAGACCCACACCATTTCCATCCAAACTAACACACACACACACACACACACACACACACGCACACTGTGGGTGTTAACACAAACGCCGACTTCGTCTGCTTTGATTTTGACTCCAAAGCCGACCCTTGGATGCATTCAAAATCTTCCGCTTGATTAGGCGCCAATTCGTACAAAGCACATAAAAAAGAAAAGAAAAAAATATCATCAAAATGCTAAATGTGGGCGTTGACAGCGCCCAACAATTATGTAATGTTTGTTCTGTGACTGGTTGGTTGGGTTTTTGAAGGATTTGAATTGGACACTTCTTTTTCTTCTTGTTCTTGAATCTCATATATATATAGGGGTTGCAGCATTAAACGCTTGAATGCATTTGCCGTCAATATGTAAAGGATTCAACGGATTTGAGATTCATTGCGACGCTCGTTTTTTGTCTGTTGTTGCAACTTCCAGTAAATTGGACAGAATTGCTACATTTGTCAGCCGCATTAAACCTAATGACAATATGCCGCCAGTGATAATTTTTATGATGTGTGTAGTACCTTAACCCTCATCCCACTCTTACTCTCTCTCTTTCTCTCTGTCAAGGGTTAAGTCTGTTCAATGAGATCTGCTTTCGTTGGGGTTGCTCAAAAGTTGCCAAGCCGCCAGCTAAGCTTTAGACTTGAACAACCTGCTAAAATCAAAACTGATTTAATCTCATTTATCTTTCCTCTCCTTTTTCTCTTTAAAGCGAATCCAAACGGTTTATTTTCTCCTTCTCGCTTTTTATTTCCTTTTCCAATCTGTTTTAATTCCTTTTTTTAAGGGGTATTTATAAACGCCATCTTTATTTTAGCTTTTTTTTCATCAAAATTTTACACAATTTGTTTTGGGTTAAAGGAAAAGATTGGAAAAATGAAATGAAGGAAATTTTGTAGTTTTATTTTATAAGAAAATTATATTATCGAAGTAAATTAATATTAAAATAATTCAATATTTTTTAGTAATATTATGCTTGTTTCGAAGATTCTTTATTTTTAAGCAACTTTATTTAAGAAACTTATTTTATTAACCCATTAGTATTTTTTTGAGCAAAATTTCCCAAACTCAGATAACTCAATCGATATCTATTAAACCCACCTAGCTGATCTACCGGAAAACAAATCCATACAAATATTTTTAATGACATCGTTAAAGTTTTTTTTCAATGTTTTTATAATAAATTGAAAATGATTTAAGAGCATTTTGTTTCTTAATTGATCAGTCAAATCAGCAATAAAGTTGAACTTCTTTTATCTATAAATAAAGTTGCTATTGACAATATTTTAAAATGCATCGGTTTTTTATTAATTGACTTTGTTTTGATTTAAATAATATTTTATTGAGTTTTTTTTTTTATTCTCAGAATTATTCCCTCAAGTTTCATAGTGCATATTTTTAGTCGTCTAAGCTAAGCTTGGTTATATTTTTGCATTGTTTTTATTTTCATCAGTTGTTGTTGTTGCTTTTTGTGCACCATTTTTGGTTTCGTTTTTTTTGTTTTGCATTTTGCTTTGCATAAATTTCCCCTCAAGACTTGTCGCTGCTGCCTGACAACCAGAGATGGGTGTTGTCAAGGGGGTGGTGGGGGGCGGTTGTTCAGTGGATTTCACACCAACGCACGCATACAGTGAAGCTTTTGGGCGACGACTCGTTGCTGCTGTTGTTGAGAGTCGCAGGTGCTGGCAACAATTCAACGCGGCGGACAAGCGTTAAGAAAGCGCAAAAAAAAGGGTAGCAAAAATAGCGACAAGTGCAGCAACAACAAGGGGTGCTTATGGGTGGTAGATTGTTATAAAGGCAGGGCGGTGGGGTTGGGTGGGGGGATGTATTGGTGGGTTATGGGGTTGGCTGGCATTCAAGGCAAGTTGCAAGAGCAGCGCAACGTTTGTTCTGTTTTTCTTCGGTTTTGTTGCTGCTACAACAAACCAAGCGCTTGCCGCCATTTTTAATATGGCGCACAACAAAAAACACACACACATATATACCCTTTACACCTCAGGTCTTGGCAAGGTAAAGGATAAATTGCGCTGCCCTCCCTTTTTGATGGCTTTGCCTTATTTTGCTGCTGCTTCAACTTTGGCACTGGCTCGGCTCGGCTCCACAGCTCGATTTGCATATAAAACATTTGCTGTTCTTTGCAAATGTATGCGCGCGCACTCACACACACAAACACACACTAACATATGGTATTTGCATTTGCTGTGTTGGCTGTGTTGGTGTTGCGGCTTGGGGTTTTTTGATGGGGTTTGGGTTGAGTTTTGTATAAATTTTCGATTGATATGCAAACTTGAAAGGAACCGCAAAAATTATGCTCCACTGAGCTGGTCGGAGTTACCTAGCTGCAACTAGACACACATAGACCAACAAACACACACATACACACACAAACACACACAGAAGCACATGCGAGAGCGGCTTTAAAAGTTTCCCAAGCTGAAAATCAACTGAAAATTTATAAAAAGCAACTTTAAATCGAAACTAAAATTATACATTGTGAATTTTCGTATTATATATACTTATTTGAGATATTTTCGCCGAACTTTTTGATATGTACAATTTAAGAGTTAAGTTATATTTTATTAATAATATTTGCCAATAGATTTCATACGAATATTAATGTTTATTTTTACCAAGTTAATCAGAACTAAACTTTCTGTCCTTTGAGGATTTGTTTAAGATTTTTTATAGGTTGTTATATATTTTTTTTTTTATGAATTTTAATTTTTCTTCTTTTACAATTTTCACATTTATTTAATAATTAATTTATTTTCGATACAAAAATTATATTTATTATGAAAACTTTACGACAAAATTTGTAGAAACTTTCAAGGGGAACTCCGCTCCACCAAATAACTATGTAAGTTCACGTTTGTAGCATATACATGTGTTAGTATGTATGTGTGTGTGTGTGTGTTGGCCACGTTATAAAAATTCAACGAGCCAGCTAGCTGCTAAGGCTGCCACGAAAACTGCACTGAAGCAGCTTAGTTGAACGCTATACAAATAGCTCCGGTTGGGTTTTTTGTCAGGCGAAAGGAGGCGAAGATGAGTGGGCGGGGCAAGGTGGAGAAAGTGGGGAGACTTAACTAAAGCGGCAATGGAAAACTAAAGCCCTGTTTAAACATTCAACAAAATGCAGACCAAAAGCTGCACAGGCCGCGTTTGACTGACATTTGACAATTGTTGTTGTCGTTGTTGTTGTTGTTGTTGCATGAATATTCCAATAGATTTGACGCATCGCACAACGGCCAAAGAAAAAACGAAACAAAAAAAAATGCAATCAAAAATATATAAAATATTCAATAAAATTGAAATGCAAACAAGTCGATGTGTTGCAAGTGTTGCAAGTAAGGGTGTGTGTGTGTGTGTGTGGCAGGTGACAATATGATTGCCACATGCGCTTGCCGCTGCCATTGCCAAAAAATTGGAATTGAAAAAGTCATTGCTGCATGACTTTGAATGACAGATGAGTGTTGCTGTAGTTGTTGCAACAAAACTGCCAGCAGTTGCAAGTTGCAACAATAATAATCCGACAACTCTGTTGCATGCTGCTCCTGCTGCTGCTGCTGCAAAGCGCCAACAATGGAAATGTCGCGTTCGCATTCGTGTTTGCCAAAAAAACAAAATAGAACAATAAACAATGACAGCTGCAAAATGGCAGATTGTACAAACAACAACAACAACAACGAGCAGAGATAAAGTGAAAGAAGAAGAGGAAAAACATTGTGTGCGGGCTGGGAAACTTAATTCAAAATCAACAATATAACAACAACAGCAAAAACTGACATCAACAAATAAAATGGAACACAAAATGTCAAAAAAAAAAACTAAAAACTCAAATATGCACTGGCAAAAATAAATGGTCTGTGTGCATATTGCGGATTTTGTGGTTCATGGATTAGAATATTATTCTAAATGAAAACAATTTAAATGTTTGTTTAAAAATATAAGAAAATACAATGTAGAAAGTAGAATGTAACAGGAGAAAGTACAAAAATGCTTTGTGATCATATGGGAAAACATATAAAACAAGTAAGAAGGCTGTAGTCGGGAGAGCCCGACTAGAATATACCCTGAACCCAGTTGCAATAAAAGTTTTACTCCTTGCGCCCTAAATGTATGCTTTAAATAATGATCAATTGAAACAAAACTAAAAACTGACTTAACTTTACTATATCTCCGGTGTTTCTTTTCCGATTTGGACGAAATTTCGAGAAAAGTTCTATCGTTACCCATAATTTCAACCCCCATTTTTACATTTTCCAATTTCCAGGAAATGTTATTGAAAAACCCTTCTAAAATGGTTTTGGCAATTTTTTCGATTACTATTTTTTGAAAGTGAAAGTGTTATCTCTTTCAAATACAACCCTAATAACCAATAACATTTTTTTTTTATATATATTTAATGTAAAATGAAGTTACGATTCTGTTTCAAAATTCACTTCAAACTTAAAAAGAACAAAAAAATAATAGAAAATTCTTAAATCAAACGCCTCTCTGTATAAAGTACAAACTTGTTAAACAATATTTTACCCAAAGGAAATAATGAACCAAAAAAAAGTCAATGGATAAACTTTTATGCTCGAAACGTAAACTGTATTTAAGTTAATTGTTCCAAACTTAAAACCCAAGTTAATAGTATCCACATGTAAGTTGATACATATACGTATGTACAGGTAGTTGTATCTACCTGTTTTGTGTGTGTGTGTGTGTGTGTGTGTGTGGCAGACGGAAACGGAAGTGGCAGCGCCAAAGAACCTTACGCTCGCGACAAATGGCGGTCGTCGCAATAACGAAAGCTTTGCCGTTCACCGAGCTGAATGAATGCATGACTAGACGACGACGACGACGACGACGACAAACAAACTGACAAAATGACTAACTGACGGCCTTTCTGACTGACTGATTGACTAACTGACTGACTGACTGACTGACTGACTGCTGTTTCCGCTTTTTACGTTCATTGCCTCAGCCGCAATTTTAATTTTCCTAATGGATATCGATCCCAGTCGTTGCTCGGCCGCCCAACAACAACAGGGTCGTCCTCGTCCTCGTCGCTGGCAAAAAAAAAAAAAAAAACAGAAAGGATAATAGACTTCTTTATTGTGCATGCGACTCTATAAAAGTCAACTCTGGACTTTGTTGTGTATGGCGTTGGTGCTAGGGAGGTGGTTGGCGGGCGGTCGGCATCACGGCAAGGAAAACGTGCGTCGCACTGACACACAAACCGTGGCATAGACAAACACACACACAGATAGCACACACCTCAACAACCTCACACAATAAATAAACTGCTACGTCATGCAGAGCTAAACATTTGGCAGCGCTTCGCTCTCTCTTTCACTCCTCCCTCGCTCACTCTCTCTTTTTGGTCTGTCCAGACTTTGGCTTTAAAGCCGAAAATTAGATTTTGTTGCAAGGCCTAAAAAAATTCTCATACAGAGAGAAAAAGTGAAGAAAGTTTGATCAAATTAAATAAAATTATTTATTTGAGGAAGTTCTAGAAAATATTTAAATAAAAGAATCTTTAATAAATACGAGAATATTGTTCTTAGTTTCAAAACTATGCTTTTACATGGCTTACGAAAAATCAGTGATAATGAGAACTTAATTTTTCAAATAAACTTTAAAATTCCACTTTAAATAAGTAACCAAAAAAACTTTAAAAAAAAGTTATAATAAAAATTATATTGATGATAATAAAGAAACTTGTTGGTTTGACTCAAAATCATTTTTATTTTTTTCTTCGTTTGACTATAGAAAAAATTTTTTGTTTTTCAACTCGATCTTAGATCAAATATTCCCCATTGTATTGCCTTGTTTTAGTTAAGAACATTTTCTTAAGCTATTTTTCTCGCTGTGCAAAGTTGACCATAAAAGCGTAACACACCTTGAACAACCCAAAGTCAAATACCCTACCTTGAATACAACCCCTCTTTTGCAAAACATTTTGCCTTTTAGCCACAAATTTTTGGGTTTGCTTTTGGCAGCCGATTTTGCCAAGTGCGAAAATTAAATGAACCGCATGTTCGGGAGCTAGTATGTAGTACAACATCAGCTTCCAGAACCCTGCCCAATGATGATGATGATGAGCACGAGTCGACTCAACGTCTTTCAGCTTGTTTCTCTCACCCCCCCGACTCCCTACTACCATTTCCCCTCTCCACATGTTTGTGTAGGTGTTTTTCGTTTTTTTGCTTGTTGCTATTTGCATAAGTTTTTGCTATTTGCTTTTCGTAGCGGAGAGAACGTGACATGCGGGCCGAACAGGGGGAAGTTGGGGGAATTGATATGAACGTGAATGTTGTGTTTTTGAAATTGAAATTGGAATTTTAGAAAATTTGCATTGAGTTCGCATTTGTGGGTTTCGGGTTAAATAACAACAAATAATCAAACGGGTTTCGATTGGGTTCGTTGCTGTCGTTTTATGCTTTCATAAGTATTCGCAATTTATGCTAAATATACGCAAACATTTGGCTACAAACACAACAAAAAACACTCCCATACTACTTACAAACAAGCCTCTTCAGAACCCACAGCATTTATAATTTTTAGGCTCAGTTTGAAAGCTAGTCGACAACTTTGGGTTATGCTAATCGAAGAGCATAACATTTTTAAATTTAATCAGCAATAAAATATTTTTAGAAATTTTTACTAACAATTTGTTAAAGATAAGCTTCAAGATTTCATCTCGTTTTTTTTTTTTGTATTTCAATAATAATACTTACAAAACTCTCTTAACAAATTAACATCGATTAGTAAATAAATTAGTATGGACATATATCCTTCTAGCTTATATTAACATTGTAACTGACATCGAACAGGGTTGCCAAATTGGCTACTGATTACTAAACTAAAGGTTTACAGTGTTGTTCGTTATCTTAAGACGTCCATTCCATAAGAGCGAGGAACCCTGACAAAAGACAGGTCAAAGATTTACAATGGGTGCTAAACTCAATTGGCAGTACAACATTTCTAATTAGCTGGTTAGGAGTGGGAGTGAGATGGTGAGATTGATAGAAAGGACAGCAGCTGTCAGTCAAGAAAATAACGGAACTAAAATACAAAGTGAAATAGTATGCCAAGGCGATTGGATGTTCTTACATTACATTTCGAATAAATAGTTGGAGTGAAAATATATTCGACCAAAAATAATAGTAAAAACATGTTAATTCGATTCAACTGCAATCCACCTTTTTGGCGAATTTTCAGCGTTAATGCCAATGAGAATGCGAATCGATGACTCGTAACAAATGTATGTCCGTCTCTCTTTTTCCCTCACTCTTCCATAGCAATTGAACAGCAGCAGCAGCAACAACAACACTGATAATGGCTGCATAACTACATGCATATACCAACAATTTGAAAACATTTCATTTGCACTAAGAGAGGTGAAGTTGAGTTTGGGGGGAGTTTGGTGGTGAGTTTGGGGGTGTTTTATGTGGACGTAGCATTGCTTGAGTGACATGTCCTAATTTTGTAAGCGCGCTGCTCGCCACTGTAACTCCTGTTGTTGTTGCTATTGTTGCTATTATGTTGCTCGCCAGACTTTTACCGGCATTTCAATTAACCCAATTAATGGACGGGACCTAATTAAATTTTGAAATCATGCTGCCAGCCTTGCACAGCAGCAGCAACAACTAAAACAAAAACAGCAGCAACAACAGGCAGACACGCAGACAGACAAATCAGTCAGCTGTTTTTGCCTGGCCAGCTGTGTGTGTGTGTGTGTGTGTGTATGAAAGAGATGCCCCGAAAGCTTTTACAGTTGTGGGAACGATACTTAAATGTGTTTTTGTTAATGTGAGTGTGTGTTTGTACAGTGGTCCTTAGAAAATTCGTATTTTTCATGTTAAAACTATAAAAAAAAAGATAAGATTAAAAAAATTAATTTCTAAATAATGAAAACGCTCAATTTCATAATTTTTAAAGAATAGTTTATTTATTTAAGTCTTTAAAAACGACTTTATCGAAACATTTCATAAACTTTATTTTCAAATAACAAAGTAAAAACATTTATATTTTGCAATAATAAGAATAATACTCTTTGAACGTGAAAAGTTGAATTTATTATTGATTTTTAAAACATACCTTACACCAAAACCCTAACTAAATAAGAATTTTTTATAATTATAATTTATTATTTATAAAATACTCAAGAAGAATAATTGTATGTTGATAAGTATTATTTTTCGGCAGCCAATATATTCTAATTAGCCATCAACCACTGTACATTAACGTTAGCGTCTGGCTAACTGCGACGGCTATGACTGAGCGTGGTAGTGGCCCAAGCGGAGGCACTGATGACCTTGATTACAATCAAGCTCACAACCCCCAACCAACAAGCCACACCCCCCCCCCCTGCCTTAACTGCTCCTTTCAAGGGAGAAGCAGCAGCAGCGTCAAATAAAAATGGTAAAAATAATGGCTAACTGGGTAACAGGCACACACACACACATACACACGAACACACTGCGGGAAATCATCAGCAGACAGCCATACTGGGAACTACAACAACAACAAATCATCAGGCTTAAAGAGAAGAAGAACTGGGTGCCAAGTCAACGAACTGCTAACCGCAACAAAACACACACTTGGGTCTTAGCAGTGGGGAGGTGCTTGTTGCAGGCGTGGCACATGTCATTAAAATTGCAACAGAGCCTTGAACAGTAAACGATAAAAACGATTCGAGACGGGACGAAGCGAGACAAGACGAGAGAGCGTGTAAAACGGTAAAACACACCCGCACTAACACACAAAATCAAAAGATCAATAATTATTATGATGTAGCGATGGGGCCAACAAAAAGACGTTGCCACCACACAGCCGCAACAGCAGGCAAGAAGATAAAGATGAAGAAGCAGCAGCAGCAGCAACTAGAAACAGCCGCAGCCAAGAGTCAAGACAAGGTGCGGCTGTGGCTGCCAAAAACTTCGACAAGCGCATTACACAGCCAACAATTGCAGCCAACAAGCAGCAGATGGGGTATGAGGTGAGCAGTGTGACAGGGGAGGGGGAGGGGGGCAAGGTCTTGGGTGCAGACTAGCGGCATTTGCTTACAAGTGCAACCATTTTGTAGTACAAACTTCGAAAACCAAAAGCGAAAATTGGCAAAACAAAGGCAGCAAAAAGCAAGCAGCAAGCAATATGAAAAATATACAAACACACACACTGAGAAAAAGAAAAAGAGAGTCAGTCGAAGTAGCAGCAAACGGGGGAGAAGTGGGCTGGTTGACTGCCTCCATTGGATTGCAAATGTAGCGACGGCACACACAACTTGCAACTAAACTCTCACAGCTGTGGGTCTCGATTGGGGGGGCGACTCATGCGCAGTGGCGCCAACCGATTGGCCCGCTTGGACGCCATTTAGAAAACGGCGCCGAGCGAGATGGCCAACGTACGTACATATATCTCACATAAGTAAGTAAGTATGTATGTGTGTGTGAGTGCGTGCGCAAGCAGCGCCACCAAACACCTGTTTCTGTTTTTGCTGCCCGCATTTTTCGAAGAACCAAACCGGTTGCACACCAACACACTCACACAAACAGCCACTACAGCTAGCTGCACTGCTCTGGCACAGTAAGCGTCTGGGCTGAGTACAAGCAGCGCCGCTGTTAAGCCAACCAACGAGGGGTTAGCTGCGCTGGCGTTGACGCTGACGCTCACGTTGGCAGCGAAGTCAGTGAGTGCGCACGAAGGAAACGAACGCACGAACTGAGGCGTTCGTATCTGCATGATACACAGCCGGTTTAGTCGTTCAGCAGTCGCAGCGCCGTCAGCATTGTGTGCAAGCGCGTTTCTATTTCTCGTTTCTAGCGTATTTTATATTAAAATTGTTGTTGTTGCTGCTGTTGCGGTGTGTGCGTTACGTTAAAGCAACAACAACAACAACAACACACGACGCACACACACACCCTACAACAATAACAACAGTTTTTGTCGTTGTCGTCATCATCGTTCGTTGTTCGCCTTTTTGCCGTCGTCGCTTCTTAAACCAAAAAAAAAAAAACACGGTAGAAATTTTTGCCGCCGTCGCCGATTTTTGTTGGATACGATACGAAAACTCGACGAGATCCTATGTACTATATGCATATATGTAGTATATATTTTCCACCTATGGCGTTATTACATTTTCCTGTTCGCGTGTGACCAAAAACAACAACAACAAAAGAGTGCCGTGAAAGATACAAGATAGTTAAACATCAAAAACTATCTTAAAATTAACTTAACTGTAGAAAAGTGCCTTAAAGCAGCCAAGAGAAAAAATAAAAATAAAAATAAAAATATTAATCGAATACAAAATTTAGATTCGCGTGCAACACTTGATGCTCAATGCCGCAACAATTTGGCTGGACTTTTGAGTTTTAGTTTTTTGATTTGTTTCGAAAGAAAGAGAAAAACAACAAAATTCACACAAGTGTGTTTTATTTGGTTGGTTTAGAAGCCGGGTCAATATAACCAAATATATGGTAATGGCAGAGATTGGTGGCCATTTGGCTCACCAGCTACCATTGCATAATCACAATCACAATCAAACTGGATTACAGCCATCGCTGGTGATGAATCATCACCTGGATTTGGATTGTCACGGCCATGATGTGATAAGTAAGTTAATCCCCTTGCTATAAACAATACTTACGACTACTTTCGAAAAGAAATGCGAGCTTATTTTTTCTCAAAATCGTATAGTCCCAATGCCGTCGGTTGTTTTAAGTGTGTTGAAAGCAGTTTTTGTTGGTTCTTCGCTTACTTTACTTATTAAAACCCTTTTTCTCCACGAAAATCTCAATAAGTTTCGAATACTTAAAAGTATACCTAAACATTCTTATAAGTTTAATCTGTTGAAAGGTTGGGAAAAGCAAATGAAAGTGAATTAATGCTGTAACTTGAAATCTTTTCAAAGGGAACTTATACAAAAACAAACATTACTTAAGTCTTCATTCAAACAAGCTAAAATGCTCACTAATAGACAAATTAACAACTAACTAGTTCAACTAACTAACAAATATTGAAACTCATTCAAACAAAACTTCCCGACTTAAACACAAAATTATCATATCGCCCGTCGTATCATATAAAATAAAGCTATTTAAATGAGTTAATGACTTATTTATAGCCAAAACAACGCCAAATTTGCAAATTAAATTGTCATTAACATTACCAAAAAAAAAAACACTTTAACAATGATTTAAAAAAAGTGTTCTATGTAGAAAGAAAATCATTTAAAATTAAACAAATTTTCACAAAAGGGAAAATTACAAAATTTAACTAATTTTTAGGTAAAAATACATATTTAAAGGCAAAAAAAAAATAAACGCAAAATATAATTAAGTAAAATAGAATGGTTTTGTAGCTATAATATGATATGATAATAAAAATATTTAACGACTTTTTTGCTGCTTAAATTAAGGTTTAAAAAAAACCGTAATATTTAATTTAAGTTCAAGGCTATTTTTTTATTAGCCAAAAGCAAAAAGTTAGGTCAAAGTTGGGATAATATGGCAGATGAATTTAATGTGAAGCAGGTCAAGATCAGTTTGAAATTTTGTGGGAACTCTAAATGAGATGAAAGAGATTCCCTAGTTAGGAAATCTTCTACAAAAGCGACTTGAAGATGAACGATTTATTCCATAATAATTATTTTGAGAATACGTTTTTTAAACTCAAGTAGCTCTATTAAAACCCTTCATATCAGTTTTAAATCATCTTTCACTTGCAGTTCTTTGTAATTGTTTTTCTTGAAAACAAATTTCAAGCAATAAACAAAAATTAAAGCCTTAACCTTTTGTTTGTTGTTGTTTTTTGCGGTGACATTAACTTTTAACTTATTGCCGTATTTTGTTTTAATTACGAAATAATTTTGTGTATGCCGCCAGACGCCAATTAACGGTTGAATGACATTTAAATGCTTGACGCAACCAATTAAAGTCCAATTGCAACAAATTTATCGCATGCGATACAAAAGTGCTGCATGACAAATTTGACTATAAATTAAAGTTAAAAAAAAAACTCGAACTAAAAATTGCTAACCATATTCAAATACTGTATCGCACATGCATTTCTAAATTATTTTCCATGAATTTTTAAACGCCAGCCAACCAAAAAGTGTCATTAAAAAAATGTCTCTGTGTGTGTGTGTGTGTGTGTGTGTGACAAAATATATTTTATTTAAATTATATTTGACGCTAAATTGTGACAAATGTTAGCTGCCAATTTTGTAACCAGACAAAAGACCGCAAAAACACGCTGAAAACCAAAAAAATAAATAAATAAACGAAAAATAAAACCAAAAAAAAATAAATAAAAATAATAATAAAACCAAGAGAAAGACGAAAAATCATAATCATAAACACGTTCGTTTCGCGTTTGAGCGCATTGAATAATAAATGAGCCAAAAACAAAAAGGCAAACTCAAAACGAGAAACTAGCAAATGCAGCTGCAGATACAGATACATTTGTATCTAATAGTTAGTGCAGCCGCATTGTTGTTGTTGTTGTTGTTGTTAATTCTTAATTAGTTTGCACTGCGCACACATTAAATATTTGAAAGCAACTTAAATTTTAATTTGAAAACTTTTACAGCAAAAGTTTTTTTTTCTGGTTTTTTTTGCAACCGAACAAACTTATTTTCTAGCTGTCACAGTTTGTGAGTTTTGAGAGATAGTTTTTTGTTTTTTTTTTTTTGGTTGATATTTGAAATGAAAACAATTTCCAGTTGCTGTTGTTTTTTTTTTTTGATGTTGTTGTCACTTTTTGTCAATTTTTTTGTGTCCAGCGTCGAGTCGCTTTTTGTTTGGTTTGTTTGTTGATTTTGTGCGTTTGTCAACATTTTAATGAGTTTTTCATGTCACCAGGCCCATTGAGTGGCAGCCCTGGCCGGCCCATGCCCCCCCTTTTCACACCCCTTTTACATGCATGTCCGCTGCTAACTTCTCAAGTAGTCGTTAAATTAATTAAATATAGTAGATGGAAATAAACAAAAAGCCAGCTCGAGTTTTCAAAAGTTTTGTTTACACAAAATTCACAACAAAAACAACAAAATGCGACAAATGTTTTTAAGCTTTTTATTTTTGCATACTTTTTTGTAGCATACTTCGCAGCGTTGCGTAAATTGTTTCTAGTTTTTGTGGCTATAAAAAAAATAAATTATTAATGTTCTTATCATAAAAAAATGGTCGAATTTTAGCTTTCATCTTATAAAAAAATCAAGACAATTTTTATTTTAATTAATATTAATTTGATAAACACAATTAATGACCTAATAAACAACAAAAAGTTGCCAAAGTTAATTGTGAAAAATTGACTAAGCAAATGCGCGGCATAATTAAATATTAGAAACAAGAAGTTGAAATACTTATTTAACAAACAAATTTGTCAAAAGTCAAAGCAAAAAAATTAAATAAAAACGTTTTGGGCCATAAATGGCAACAGTGAACTTAAGAGAATGCCACATTGTTGAAGCTCCATTAAATGTCACAGATAAATAGATCTTACCACTTATTTAGGCTGGCAAGCTTTAGGCCAAGAACAGCTGTTGGTCATAAAGATGCTTTGTGAAAGGTGATTTGGTTTTGTTTTTGTTTATGTCGTTCAACACATTATTAATCGTTAATAGTTTGTTAAATTGACATATTTCGTTTTTTTATAGCATCTCATTGAAAACTAAATGAGAAACCTGTTTGAAACACAACTTATTTTAATATTTTAGTTTAAAGATTTTTTCGCAGACTAAAAGAACTAGTTCTTAGAGCTAAAGTAAATATAAAATCATTTAAAATATTTGTATATATATTAACTTTATTTTCATTCATGTGTTGTCAAGGTTCTTAATGTTTGTACAGATTCTATACTTAATAAATTAAAAAATTTAATTTTATTTTTAAATTCGCTTAATTTTTGGTGCTTAACAACAAATGCAAAATACGCATAATGTTTGCTGCTGTTTTTTGACTTTTTCTTTTAGGCATTTTTGCATATTTGAAACGGAAATTCCACGCATAGTTTTCTAATTTGAAGAGCCAAAACAGACGTGCCAATAGCTGTTAATTAAAGACAGGCTAACAGCAACAACAACAACAAAAATCGAGCAACACCAAAAAACAATACAAAAACAACAAAATCTCTGACAAAATTTACCTGAATCCAAATCCAACTTCAAGTTTCTACCAAAAAATTGTTGCCCTATCTATCCCACACACACACACACACACTAGTACACTAAAAGTGACAAACAGGCGCAGGCGCACAGCTGTCTTATTTGTATTCTTCCTGAATATTTGGGACATTTTTGTGTATTCGTATCTTATATATGTTAGTTATACGATTTCAACAGCAGCCCGCACAGGTTTTGATGGCAAAAAAAACAAATACATATTGATCTAGTGCTTTGTGGTCCAAGTGCAAAATCAGATAAGTTTCGGGGCACATTCGGTTCCCATTCAGTTTCTCTGCTTTGCTGTTTTGGAATTTATGATTTGCGCCTAAATAACTTTATCACCCCAAAATGTAGACAGCCAGACAGCAGCAGCAGCAAGGAAGATATAGATATATAAAGGTAACGAAATGAAGCGGGGAGTAAAACCCAGCACAAAACAGACAGGAATACAACTCGGACCGGAAACCCGAAATCAGCAAACCCATAAAATATAGACGAAAATTTTTTGTGTTGTTTTTTTGTTTTTTTAAACCAATTGGCACATAAATTTTTTTTAGCATGTGGGTGTGCCTGTGCCTTGGTCAACTTCAGTTCTGTTATCAAAAAGGGTTAGGATATATGGACATTTGTTTGAAAAGTGTCTTCGAACTTGTGTGGGTTTTGAAAAGTAACAAAAAGTGTGTGTTGAAAAAAGCAGAACAAACGAGAAGATCTATTTATGTTTAGTTTAAAGGTTTTTGAGTTATCGAAGGAAAATTTTGTAAGTGAAAGGGGTTTAGGAAATGTTTTGTACAGAGAGGCGATAAAACCTTGTTAAAAAAAAGTATGATCTTAACTTTTTTCTTAAGTTTAAAGGAATAACAATATATGTATAGAGATTCTTTTGTGATGTTCTTCAATGCCCTAAGTAACTCAAGTTCTTTGTTCTAACCAACTTATATAAATTCCTTACTTACATAAGCTCATTGCTTTAGTCAATTAAAGTTCTTTCTTCTAACCAACTCATAACCATTTCTTCTTCCTTACACAAGCTCATTGCTTTAGTTTAAAGCTTCATCGCATTTAAACAGATTTTTTTGCCCGCCAGTTGCAGTCGTTTTAAAGACCTCAAATGTTAATTGGCCTGACCTGGCCGACACCGGCTGGGCATATTAAAGCAGCAACAACAACTTCGACTATTAAAGTGCAATTAAAAAAAAAATTGTGGAGCTCTTTAAGTTCAGTCGAGGTGTCAGCGCTTGTCAAAGCGACGCCAGCTTCACTGCTACTGTTTTATTTTTATATTTTTTTGGATACAAACGTATATTAAATTTCCAAAAAAAAAAAACAGTCAGAGAGGTAAGGGCAGACAGTTGTGCATTTTGAGCGCGTTGCACACATAAATCAACTGATAAATAATGCCAAAAAAAAACAAAAAAAAAGAAGAAAAATCGTTAAGAATTGTTTGGCTGCGGCCAGTTTGAGGTTTTTTTGAATTCCAGTTGTTCAGGGCTGGCCAAAGCCACGCCTGTTTATCGCGTGTGCATTGTTTTTTTTTTCGGCCAAGAACTAATAAAAAACAAAAATCCAGTGAGAACAGCCAAACCCTGACACAACGAAGATAAGATACCCTTGCAGTGAATGGCCTTAAAAAAAGAAAGTTGAAATTTTATGAGTTAATTTAAGAATTTTATAAATTTTGATAATCGAAAGAGAAAATCTAATAGATTATTATCGATGTGCAGTTAGAGCTTGTAAAAAAATTTCTTAGTATTTCTATACTCATTTGAAAAGTTTTCACTTTAAAAAGATTTAACATAGTTTTTAAAAAAACACGTGAATGGCATTTTGTTCTTTCTTAAAGTGAAATTAGATTTTGAATAAAGTTATTAGCAAATCATTTGTTTCAAATAAAATAATTCAAGGTTATTCATCAGAATAGTTTTAAAGGATTTATGAACATTCTTTAAAGAAATGTATATTATCCCCCCGATGCTAGGGTATATATATATTGTATATTGGATAATAAAGACAACCATTTCACTGGTAAAACAAACACGCTCTCTCTCTCTCTCTTGCTCTATTCCCCCCTTTGACTCTCCAGGCGCTCATTAAATGGCGCCTTTTGGCGTCGCATTTCCCGCTGGGATTTTTGGGTTGGCGGCGCTCCAGTTAGTTTAGGCTGGGAACACCCGCTGCGCCATATGACACCTCTACATATATAGTGTCTGTGTGTGTGTTTGTGTGTGCTCAGGTGCATTTGTTAGTTAGCCTTGCCGCGTGTTGCATGCAACGCGTCTCGACGCTTGACGCTCTTTAATGGCGTCGCTTTTAAAGCTCTTTTGGGTGGTTTTTCTCCTCATTGCCATTGCCATCTCTGTTTTGCACTTTATTGCTGTCTCTTTTGCACCAGACTTATTTTCTTTTTTAACGAGTGTCATTTTTATGGCTTCCCCACTTTTTGATGACTAATTAAGCAGCATGTGGCATCATGGAGTAGTGGGGGGAGGCAACAATAAAAATAAAATTAAGAACAGGATGCAACCAATGAATTTATATTTTAACAGAGATTTAGATTCAAAGTTAAGCTTCAGCTTGAGATTTTGGTTTTTGTAGATCAAAAAAGTAGACGCCGGCAAACAATTTGCGGCTGGCGTCGAACGGCCAGACGACACTTGAGGCAGTGGCACAAGGCACAGGCGCCAGGACGCAAGTCTTATATAATGTTGCAAGTACTCAAATATCGCATTACAAGAACTACTTTAACGCATCACTTCTACATTTATATAAAGTACTTGAGAGAGTGAGAGCGAGTGAGAGCGAGAAATGTGTGCAAGGGAGAAGGGTAGCATGTTTCGTTTTCGTATTGAGTGAGCTCTTAATCTCAAGTATCGTCTGGTTTTCTAAGTCAGACGAGAGGCTATCAACAGGTTGACCAACCGACCGACTCTTCTCTCTCTCCGTCTCTGTCACACACAGACCGCTCGCTGTGACGTCGCGCCGCGGGGCAACTCATTCAAAAAGTTAGATGACGGTTCGAATGGTAGGCAGACAGGGCAAGGGGCATGGTAAAGCGGTAGACGGTAGCCTAGTCAGCTAATTACCGTTACCTGCATTTTTGTTTTTTTTTTGTTTGACTTGCAGCCAGAAGGATATTACAAATACAATGTGCAACCTGCAACAAAATGTGTCTCATTATGTCAAATTGAAATGTTGCCAGACATAAACAAAACCTGACCAAAAACATGTTGCAACATCATCAACGAGTTTCGGAGAGTAAGAGAATTTTATTGATTTACTCAATAGGAAAGCAGAACAAGAACAAATCTAAAAACAAAACAACAACAACAACGCTATAAATATTTAAAGCAGATAAATCAATAATAAAAAAAATCAAACTGGTTTTAATATATTTTTTTTGCTTAGAATAAAGTAAAACATTTTTTAGGTAAGAAAAAAATATTAAATTATTTTTCATTTGATTTTTCCTTGGATATTGAAACACGCTTACCAAAGTTTCAAAGTAATCCAACAAATATCAGCTCCAATCTTGATTAATTTTGTTAAAGTTTTGTTATTTTGTGTTTGTACATAGTAAAGTTAAGTTAAGTTGTGATTGTTAATGCCTACTGGTAACAAAATGTGGCTCATTATGTCAAATTGAAATGTTGCCGAGGTGAGAAAAAAAAACTCGCTGAACAAGTTGCACACAGATCCACGCTGGGATTCATCTTCTTCAGTAGAGGAATTAAAGAACTCGGACAACGTTTTGTCGCCTAAGTGGGCAGCAATAAGTCTCTCCACAAACCAACCAACAACAACAACAACAACGACAGCAACAACAACGACTTCGGACGAGCAACGACCACACAGCGCCAAATGAATCATAGCATCAGGTGTGACAAGACGCTGTTAATGTGTGTGTGTGTGTGTGTGTGTTTGTGCGAATGTGAATGTGAATGTGTGTGTTAGTGAGCCTAGCTTGTGCAGTATAGGATCTGCAGTGGAGCGGCTGCAAGACCATAAAGCAGGCCTACTTAAATCGCTATAAAATCAGCAATTTATATGCCTTCATTGCGACTCGGTTTTCAAAATCGGACTTGGACTGCGATTCGGATTGTCCGGTCTACGTGTGTGTGTGTGTGTGTGTGCTGCCAATGCGGGGCCAAACACTTGAAGAAATAACTATTGTTCCTAAAAAAACTATCTCAGTCGGAAAAATTTAAAAATTTATATATTTGGTGATTTTTTGTAAATTTAAAAATACCTTTTTCTAGGATTTTTTATAAATTTAAAAATATTTTATAAATATATTTTTTTTTTATTAATTTTGAAAATTTTAAAATTAATTATTTTATGTAAAATTAATACAAATATTTTATAAATATAATTTTTTTTATTCATTTTGAAAACTTTAAAATTAATTATTTTATATAAAATTACATATTTGTCTTAAGTTCGAATTAAGTTAAGTTTCGTTCTGTTTCTCATTAGTTTAATGCTCGTATATACCTACATTTTTTTTGAGTGCACGAATGGGTTAAGAGTGCTAAGCGGGGTAAGCGCTTCTCGCAACATGCCGCAGCGGTGCAATGATCCTTTGAAATTCAAATTTTATGAAGCTCATTAAATATAAATTTGTCGTTCGTTTGCGTTGCGTTGATGCAGAAAGAGAGAGAGAAAGCAACAACAACAACCGAACGATCGAACAAACGAACAACGAGATGTGTGGAGATCGCTCCGCTTGTTGTATACGACACCCAAATAAAATAATATAAATTAATTAACAAAACGAAGCCGAAATGAAGTTAAAATTTGCATGAACAACGCGCTGCCTTTGGCGGCCTTCCTTGCGGGCCAACTTCAACGACTTTGAACAACGACGACACTGAAAACAAAACTCGATTCGATTTCTGCTTGTTGTTGTTGTTGTTGTTGTTGCCTGTGACGTTGCGTGCGCTTAATCGACTTTATATATATATGAGTCTTTATACATATATGTATTTATATATAGATACTTGTATTTAGTTCTTTTACCATCTCATATAAAAGGACCACAACGAGTCTTAACTTAACTTGGCCAAGCAGCGCTGGCGTTAAATGGTCAACTCAAGATCTTTCCAGCCAGCCATAAAGCGGCAACTGCAGCGGCGGCGGCCTCTTTTAATGAGGTCTTAAGTTTTAATAACGGTGCACCGAGAAACAGAGAGAGAGAAAGAGAGGAAGAGTATCTTATGCATTGCATAGGAATGTGACTTGAAGGGCACACCCCTATACCACGAAATAAATATTTTTATGCTCAACTAGAGATGAAAAAATTTCGAGTCAGTTTTACTGTGAACTTCTGTATTGGTTTTTTATAGGAAACAAGAAAAACTGTTTTTTTACAAAATTTTTAAGTTACTCAAATAATTAATTAAGCATTTTGAATTTTGAAATTCAAGAAAACTTTCACAAAAAGTTGTTTGTTTTTAAATCTGAAACTGGATCTAATCGATTATTATTAAAAAACTGCCTTTGATTATATTTTTTAAACTCGTAATTATAAAAAAAAAATCTTAAAATGACTTCAAACTTTCGTAATTTATAGATCGAAAAATTTTAATAACAACTGTAAACTTTTTTCTCACTTTTTAAAACAAGTTCTTCAACTATTCTTAAAGATTTTCTTGCATTTCTCAGTTATTCCTTTGATGTTCTTGATTTTCAAATAATCTTAGCTATTTTCTTCGCTCTTCTCTAGTTGGTTTTTTTGTTTTGTAGAATTTTTGCAGCATTCTGCAAACTGCAAGCCAGGACAGCAAAAAGTATGTTGCTAACGCATGTTGCAAGGCAACAACAACTGCAACAACAACAAGTCGCTTCAAGTGCAAAAGGTGCAAAGCCCAAAACAACAACAACAGCAACTTAAACATATCTGAGTCCCCCCACCCCCTGAAATGCAAACAAGGCAGCTTCGTTGTTGCAAGCAATTGCGTGAAAAAAGGAGAAGGGAAGGGGAGCTAGGTGGGAATCTTAAAGGGGAGCAAGCTGCTTTTTGTGTGTGTGTCTCATGTTTGCGCAATATTTGCGACAAATAAAGCATAAAAACTGTTAAAGTTCACACGCGTCAGGTCAAATATTTACACAGGCCGCCTGCCACATGGAAAGCAAAACCAACAACAACAACAAAAACAAACAGACAGACAACAAACAACAAACCAAAACAACAACAATTGAATGCAACAATGTGTTCAATTCAAGCCGCACGCACAAATCTTTAACGGCCCGAAAAACCATTTTGGCTAATTAGCCCGACGACCAGCCAGCTGCAAAATATGCCAAAAAGTATTTATGATAAAAAGCAACAACAAAAAAATCACAACAGCAAACATCAAAGAAAATACAAAAAAATTAAGAAAAAATATATTCAAAATATTTAAAAATAAATAAAAAAATAAACTAGTCAAAAATGTGGTTAGAGCTATACAGTAAAAAAAAAAAAACAAATGTGAGCAACAGTTTTCTATTAAAAAATATTGTTATGTAAATAAAATAAAAAAAAGTTATAAAAAAGTATTTAAAGTATTATTTCAATGTTTTAAGATATAAAATTTCCAAAAGTAAAATAATTGAATTGAAAATGAAATTTTTTGTGTTCAACTTTTTGTATTCAATATATTTAAAAATATTTTTGTTAATAATTCTGCTTTCAAATTGATTTAAATTCATGCATTGATTAGTATTCTCGTTTATAAAATTAATTAAATTCTAATACACAATAATCTCTCAATTGCTGTTTTAGTTTTTTTTGTTGTTCTTTTTAAACTTAATTAAAACATTTGCTGCTTGAACCAGTTTCTAAATTTACAATTATGATTTTTTTTTGTATGTCAATTCATATTTGTTTGCCAATTAGTTTATGCTAAATATTTGTTGTTGATTTTTTTTGGCTGTGTAGGAGGGGTCGGGGTTGAGTTTAAGCCTTAGCCTGTCACAGCATTTGCAACATGTTGCATGGCCTTAAAAGGTTAAACTGCATTTTGATTTTCGATATTTGGTTAATGAATTTGTATTTGAATTCGAATTTGTTGTTTAGCTTTAATTGCCTTTATTTTTTTTTTTCTTTCCAACCAAATTTGATGTAGGCCGTAAAGGAGAACGGTGGAAGGGGGGGGGGGGGGTTGGATACAGAGTTGTAGTTTGTGTGGCGGCCGCATGACTTCGAGTTGACATTAATTTGACACATTTCGAGTCATTTCTGACGCTGAGCCGTCAGTTCAAAAAAAAAAAAAATCAAGGTAAAAAGCAAATGAAAAGAAGAAGAAGAAGAGGTACAACAAAAAAAAACATACTAGAATTGAAATGATGTTTGCCGGCTTTCACTCTGTGAACCTTTTCGGTTATGTGAGTGGATCTGTGTTTTTTTTTTTTTTTTTTTTTGTTTTTTTTTGGGTACATAGGTACGGCGCCTTTTTTTGTTGTTGTGGTTTTTGTCATTTTGGGCCACTCTTGTGACGACACTTGTGTTAAAACACCATAAATAAATGTCGCGCGCTTATCTCTCACACACACACACATACACACAAAGTTACGATCCTGCGTCGGCGGTTAGTGTGCGTCGCCTGGAACCCCTTTCGGCAAGACAAATGCGTTGTCAACGCAACCTGCCTAATAACCCATCATGATCATCACTTAGCCACAGAGGTTCCCCTTGTTGTTGTTGTTGTTCTTGTTGTTGTTGTTGCTGTACAAGAAGCTCAGAGGAGCTGAGGCTCTGGGACACTATCGCCTCTTGTCATCTGTCTGCGCGCCAAGCAAACACGCAACCAAAACACACACACACAAACATATGCAGCATCCAGAATTTCTTGACTGCATTTTGTTGTGCGACAAGGAGAGAGAGAAAAAAAGGTCATTTCCGTTGCAGCACTCACATATATGTATGTGTGTGTGTTTTGGCTGGCATAAATTGTATGTTGCAGGCCCATGTCCATTTTGAGTCCAGGCACTCTTTGATGTCGCGCCATTGGCAGCTTCTGCCGCTTGTGACATGTCTCGTATTCAAATTTGGCTTCAATAAAACGACAGCCAACAACTACAGCCAACAACAACAACAACAACAACGATCGAACGGCCAATACCGAAACAAAATCAAACACTTCAAAGTGAATCCACTCTGCAACAGCCGGCGGCTTCTTTTGGATATTTTTGTCTTTCTTTCTTTCTTACTGTTTGTCTTGATGTCCATTGATTTGAATTTGAGGCTGAACTGTTTGCATTGATCAGTTCTGTTATATATTTGTATTGACTGCGCTTTAAAAACGACGATTCCGGAGAGGAGTACGGCAAACGCGTGACACGAGAGCATTTTAATACCTTGGACAACAACATTTCAATTTAAACAATCAAATCAATCACAAAATGCGGCTTAAGGTTCCCAAGTGCGAAAACATGAGACAAAAAGCTTTTCTAACCAATTGCAATGTCTTCTAATATATAGTCTTTGATAGAAGTAAAGTCAAAGAAGCTAACCAAATAGTTGAACATAAAACGCTTAAAAAAACAAAGCTTTGAAATTAATATTAAAGAAAGACAACTAAATATTGAGGACCTTTTAGAAAACTAAAGAACAAAAAAATAAAATAAATAAACTCAGCTCAACCAAACATTTAAAAAGCAAAGATTTTGAAGAAGTTGCATAATATTATTTAAACATTGATTAGTTAATAAACAAAACTTGGAAAAGTTTTCTAAGCAAATATCAAGTAAAAATATTTTTTCACGATTTTAGAATTGAAAACTTTCAAGTACTCAGTATTTTATTTTAAACTCTATTCTTTCATTTGAAAATCCATGCACAGCTTTAGCATTTAATTTGCTACCCCAATTTCAGTTTCACTTTCACTCTTTGTGTTTTTTTTTGTTTTAAATCTGCCCCCATCTCTAGCATTCGTTTTAATCACGCTGCCATCACCAAGCCTGGCCCTTTCCTGACTCTTTTGTTGATGCTGCTGCTCTTTGGTGTTTTGTGTAATTAATTAGGCAAATTTATATAAAACATACAAACAAAAACATACACATATATATGTACATATATATATACGAATCGATAACTGGCGGATATGTTTATGGGGCGGTAATATTGTTTTTGATCTGCGAGCTTGCCTCGCTCAATAGCTAAATGAAGATTACGTTGTCATTGTCAAAGTAACTGCACTTAATTAAGCCAACTTTAGGCACACACACACACACACACAATCAAAAAACGATGAGCCCCAAAATTGCAACACACAGAGTGGAAGAGAGAGCGAGACAGGGAGGGGTGGGTTTGAGGTAGGTACAACACATAATTGATAGGATCCCCAATCGAGCCGAGGCAGACAAACAAATCAAAAACCACAAAGCTTCCTTCCACACACACACACACACACAGATGACCAGTTGACCAGACAGACCCAAAGAGGTGGTGGAAGGGGGGGCGGGGGGATGTTAAGCTTAACTACTGCACCACAGCAACCCACGCAACAAAGCTGGCAAAACAATGGCCAAGCGAATGTTGCCTAATCAGAGAGAGAGAGAGAGAGATAAAAATGACAGAGGAAAGGGGGGTGGCGAAGGAAAGAGGAGTGACATGAAGGTTCGGTGCCAGGATGAAACGTTCGTACTATCTACAAAATTGATGAGTCTGTCAAAATGTGAATGCGAGAAATCGAAAATCGTCGACCGAATTAAACAAACCGAAAAAAAAAACCCCGTACCGAAAACGAATGCCATTCACAATTCACACTGATTCTGTTGATTCTGGGACCAAACCCGACGGCACGTGTTCCCTCTGCTCCTCCGCTGCTGCTGCTACTCCGCTGCTGCTGTGATGCTGTCATCATTAATTTTTTAAGCGTTTTTTGCTAGCGCAGGTACAAAGCAAGCCAACAACAACAAAAAAAAAAAGGATACCCAACAGTTCGTCTACTTTTATTTTAGTCTCTCTCGTTCCTGGAAAAATGACAAATTTTCGTAGAAGTCACGCGGCCAGCAAATTGGTTCGATGGCTAGTGGGAGTCTACACTGTAAAAAAAAGCTATTTTCAAGTAGAATCCTAAAAGGCGATTAAGTGAAAAAGAAGAAGATTTATATTAAAAGTTAAGGAATTGTTTACTATATCAAGTGTTTACTATATGTAGAGAAGACTATAGAATGTTTGGCTTTGCTTGCTTTAAGCTTATAGAAACCTTAGTTTAAAGTTTTTCCTTAAATGTCACTTGTTATATATTCAAAATTGGCTGTGTTTAATTTTCGCTTTTTAAAAAAGTTTACTTTTTTTTTATTTCTTATTTCTCAAAGTGTTATATCAGTTGTCTGTTTATATATATGTTTTTTTTATTTTATGATCATGTGAAATTCCTAGTTTGAGTTTTTTTTTGTGGCGGCACTTGCTTTTCAACTGTCAGTGGCTGCGCTTTGTATTTTCATTCAACAAATGCGCCATAAATCAAACACTAAAAATAAAAAAAAAAAAAAAGGTAGTCAACAGACTGAAGATGACTTGGGAGTTTCGGTTGGCCTTCTCCTTCACCCCCCCCCCCTCTCCACCCTCATTGGACTTAAACAGTAGTTGCTTTTGAAATCGCGCGCATATCCGCCGAGCTTCCATAATTATTTTTGTACATTTTTTTTGTTTTTTTTTGCCTTATTCGCTCTCAACGCAACATTCGTTGTTCGTATCTTATCGATGCTTTGCATTTTGCATGTTGCCTGTTGTCCACAACACCAACAACAACAACATGGCTGCAAAAAAATTGGTACTGCAACAAGCGGCTTGGAGTCTGCGTCGTCGTCTGTGGCAGCCATTGCAACTAAAACTGGTTGCACAAAACAAACACACAGCGGCGACTCTGCCAGTAGTTGGCCAGTTTGATTTTGGCCTTTTGAAAGATTGCCGACTTTGATAAGCAGCTGCTGTTGCTGTTGCTGTTAATGTTGCTGCTGGTTTAGTTGCGCATCTTGTGCTAAGCTTCGTTTCGTTATTTTTACCCTTCCCATGCCCCACCTCGAACCCCTTTTTTTTTTGTTTTTTTGTTTTTCCTTTTGCCTTGGCGCGTTTGATATGTTTATTGCCAAATCGTGAGTTTTCTCCCCATTCACTCAAAGCTATACTATATACCAATAATAATCATAGACATTCAACTATCCATCAAAGTAGACTCGCTCTCTACCCTCTCCCCACTCTGCAACTCCATCAACATCATCGGTACACAAGCGAAACTCGTGTAATTAGATAAAAACGCTTAAACGCGCAAGATACGAGTTTTCACGTTGCCGGCTTGAGCTACAAATTCTTCGCTCGTTGCTTGTTGTTGATTTTCTTCGTGTTTCGTGTAGATTTCTTAACGTTTTATCTACGATTTGGCATAACATTTTCTTAGCAAAGTTTGCTAACTTGAATACGCGCTTAAAGATTTATGAGATTGTCGGAGTCGAAACTCATTTAAGTTGGCAATATTCTCAAATATAAAGTTTTTTATTAATAATTCTATATTATAACAATTGTTTCGCATTAAAAAACACTTTTTGATCAACGTTGCAGCCAAATATATATATTTTTGATTTTAGAAATTTTTGTTTACTTAAAAAAATTTGCCATAAATTAAATCAAATTATATCAGCTGTTTGCTAAAAATGTTATTGCTATTTGTCGTTATAGATAAAAAAAAAATATTTTTATATGTGGCAAGAAATGTTGGCCCAATAAAATTCGACACGCAGCTTGGGCAAATGCTGCAAAATGCAAAATTGCTGCAATGCTTAAAAGTGAAAAAGCCGCAGCAGCAGCCGCAGCCACATTTGCCTGTCACACCTCAATACGCACCCGCCTACCCCTCTGCCCCACCCCCCACCTCCCCCTTAGCAAACACGAGACAGCAAATTGCATTTGCTGTTGCCCCCAATGTATGCCGCAAAATGCGCCGAAAAATACGCAAAAATTTTGCAAGCAGACCACGACGCGTCAAATACCCCCAAAAACCAAACCCCCGAGCCAACCCCCTCAAATCCAGGGCCAGCAACCCCCAACGAGAGTTTTCGAGGGCGGTTTTATGTTGTGGCGGTGGTTGGGGCAGCAGCTGTAGCAGCAACATGCAAAAGATATGCCGCAAAAGCGGAAAAAAGATACAAGCGCTGGAGTTGCGCTTAAATTCCCATTACGAGTCGTAATGGCTGCGGTGTGCATGTGCTTGTGTGTGTGTGTGTGTGTGTTTGTGTGTGTGCGTGCTCCAAAAGAAAAATGAATACGTTGTGCGCAGGATCATTAAGGCAGACACACACAAACACCTACACATACACACACCTACACACAACAAACAATGAATGCGAAATGTCAGTCAGCAAAAGATATGCAGCCTGAAAAATGTTTGGTATACAAAAGAAGCTGTCCAAAAAGCAACGACAACAGCAACAACAACAATGTTTAGCAGTGTTGCCAACAATTAAATAAAAGTATTGCCTAGTTAAGAATTTATAGGCATTGTCATTTCACTACCAATAAAAGAAGGTTTCTACAGGTTTCTCTTGGGTATGAATTAAAATCAAAAATCAAAATCACCTTAAGACTTAAACAAAGCTGCAATAATCTTGACTTGGACATAAAACATTTAATTTCCAATAGAATATATATATAAGCCTGTTGATTTAGTGCTCACTTGGTTCTTAACTTTCGATTTTTAATCGTACTTTAAAGTTAAAGTTCTTTAATTAAAAACTTTTATGATTATTTTAGATTCGTCACTTTCTCTCTGCCAATGAATCTAAGAAATTTGATTTAATCAACAACAGCGGTTGCTTATCATGCGACAAGAACAATTTCTACGCTATTTGTTTTGTATGTATTTAAAGAGCTGATACAAGCAATCAAATAGCCAAAATGCCAACACTGATGAGGATTTGGGTTGAAGAAAAATGGTGGCCACGCACAAAGCACCAACAACAACAACAACAACAACAACTTCAGCAGTAACAGTAACAAGAAGAAGAAGAAGACGACGAAGCACATGACTGACTGTTACACACATATATAGGGTAGCTTTAGTCAGCGAACAAGAGTGAGAGAGCGAAAAGTAAACGCTCAAGTGCGAATGAGATGTGAGGGCAGAAAAAAGCGCACATGCCACGCAAAATACCAAAAAAAAAATAAAAATAAAGAATAAAAAAGGCAAAAGGCTGGGCGCTTGAAGTATCAAGCTTGAAGGCCGGCTGAGGCTGCCGGAGTTGGTAGCAGGGGGAGTTACGGGGGAGGCTGCACATGGAAGTAAATGCTGGCGTCTGAAGTGCTTGGAAGCATGAAAGCAACAAACGAGAAAACCAGGCAAAAAACGGGCACGCCAAAAAAAAAAACAGAAAGAAAAAAACTAGCTGACAGAATGAAAGAAAGACAGCAAAATAACAGCAGCAACAACAACAGCAACAACAACAATGAGAAACGGGGCAACGGCAGCAACTTGTCTGCTCCGCCTTTATAAATAATTCATGTGCAGAGCGAGAGAGAGAGAGGAAGCGAGTGCGAAAGATACGCAAGATACACAGATACAGATACAACGAGCTGAGATACGCAGCCACGTTTAAAGATACAATGAGGAAACAGCCACAAAGCTTCGTGTGTGTCGCTATATACACACATATATGTAGATACATAAACATTATATACACCAGAATGTGTGTGTGTGTGAACATTTAAAACGTGCTAAACGCGCGTCAAAGTTTTTCTTAATTTTTCATCAGGCAAAAAAAGTTTTTTTCCTGTTGCAAAACTTTTTTTACGCTGGATTACAAACACACACACACACACACACATGCGTATTTATAAAAAAAAAAAACGTAGATGGGCAACACTGGCAATGCGCACATAATGTGGCAATGATTGCATTGATTTTTTTCTTTCGCTTTTTTTTTTGGGTGGCACCCAAACCAACTCTAAGCTTTGCAAAAGTTTTTTTTTTTATTTTTCGCTTACAAACTTGAATACTTGAACAGAATTTCGTGGCAGATTTATGAATTTTTTAAATGTTTCTGCCAACTTAAAGTTTTTTTTTCTTCACATTTATTTTTTGGCTCGGGGATTATTTGATGGCCGTTTGTTAATTAGCGCCATCTTTGTTTTGGGACTTACTTCTGATTTGTTTACAACTGAAATCGAGGCGTATAATTGGCCAACAAAAGTTGTAGCATCATCATTGAGATTAAAACGTTTGCCAAAAATGCCGTCGGCATAAAGTCTCAAGTGCCTACCTGAGTAATGAATTGCCTAACAAACAGCTTATAACTGCATGCAAAGTTTGTTTTAAAATCAAACAAAGTGCCATAGCAGTCAGCTAATAATAATTTGTTTTTTCTCTTTCCTCTTGTTTTTTTTTTTTTTTTGTTATAGAAAAACAACGTTTATCGCATTGCGTAGGCTGTGGTGGCCAAATCCACGATCAGTATATATTAAGAGTTGCGCCCGATCTGGAATGGCATGCGGCGTGCTTAAAGTGCCAGGAATGCAGGCAATTTCTGGACGAAAGCTGTACGTGTTTTGTGCGCGATGGCAAAACCTATTGCAAGCGTGATTATGTTAGGTAAGTTACATATGTATATCTAACCACTCAAAATGTATAAATATGTTCAAGGTGTCTACATAACTTTATTAGAAAAAAGTGCACAAGAACTAGTTTAATAAGGTGAGGTACTAGTTCAAGGTTGATTTATACAGTGGAATATTCACAAGTGGCGTTTACAATGTATAACAAAAGGGTTTGAAAGTTTAAAAATATTCAGTTTTTTAAGTTAGTTAAACTATCATGCAAAATATAGTCTATTGAATATTTTTCTTTAACAATAAACAGTCAAAAAGTATGAAAAAGTATTAAAACTATTCTGAAAAAGATAGCTTATGCTTTATATGTGCAGGCATCTCAAGGGAACAAGAGAAACCTTCGTTATATTGAAAGGGTTTTTATTTGAAGCACAAAATATTTTGAGAATAAATTCGTTATATACAAAACTTCCTTATACGAAAGTTCGTTATAAAGAAGTTTCGACTGTATATACAAATATATTTTTGTAAGAAAACCTTTTAAAGAACTTTATTTAAACCACCGACAGCTTGTCTTTAATCGAATCAATCACTTTTCATATGATTTGTCCCACAAGTTGGACACAATAAAAAATTCAAGTATAATAATATTTTGTCAATAAAATCGCATTTTGTTTAGCATCACTCTAAACATTTTCCACTTGTCCAAAAATCATGAGCTAATTGCATAAAAATTAGTAAGCTGACAAATCGTATACCCTTACAAAGTAAGCTGGTTTTGGTCATGCGACTTTTTGTGTGTGGAATTGTTGCAGTCGACACTTGTTAGCCATGTTAATTAGATGGAGCATGCCAACTGCCAACAAATCTTGTTAAGCCAACATTCTAACTAACAGCACAAATCTGTATGTGTGTGTGTGTGTGTGTGTTGGTTGCTTGTTTTTTTCTTTTGAGTATTTGCCATCATCATTGCCAAATGTGTCTAACGTGCAATAAAGTTTTTTGATAGAAGCTAAACACAATTTTACATTCGTTCGATGCTGTTAGCTGTCTTTTATAACCAAGTGAAGAGGGATAGAGGGGAGGGTGTTTAAGGTGTCGCGACTTCCAACTACAAACATATTTGCCATGCAAATCTTTGAATTATTGATTAGCACGTGCAAAGCTATAAATTAACACTTTACTTGCACAAATGATTGATGTTCAATGCGGCCGACACAACAACAACAAAAAAACACTAACCGACAGCCACAAAAAACCAACGCCGAACGAAAAGGCGACGACGAGTTTCCCATCAATATTTGTATACCCTATAATGATAGGTTAGGAAAAAAAAGTAGAGTAAAGTTGTGTAGAAGGAAGAATTAAAAAAATCAATTTTAAATGTATTTAATTTAAATGCCAAAGATTGCTTTCTCCCATTAAATAAATAAATAACTTTAAGTTCTGCTATTTTAACCCACTAATTAGAACTTTTCACTTAAAAATTAGTTACTTTTCAAAGCAAAGAAGAAAACTGATTTTTAAAATAAGAATTTTGTTTTAAGTTTGTTGCAACTAAACCTATTTACAGGGTATCTACAAGCTGATTACAGTCTTCACTTGTTTTCATATTATTGATTTTTATTTTTGCTGACTTTTTTTTTAGTACTTTTTAATAGTGATGAAGAAGACGAAGTAGAGGAGGGGCACTCGAACTCATTCAAGGCTTTTTACATACATAAATATTTGTTCTTCACATTGAATCTAATCATGGGACTTTAGCTAATCAAAATTTATGTTTCTTGTATTTAACACAGGTTATTTGGTACAAAATGTGATAAATGCGGTAACTCCTTTAGCAAAAATGATTTTGTGATGCGTGCAAAAACGAAAATCTTTCACATCGAATGTTTTCGTTGCTCAGCGTGCGCCCGACAATTGCTGCCAGGTGAGTTAATTAACCCCCTTAAAACACAAAAGCCAGACACAGATAATAAATATTTGCTTAACTCTTCGACGGCCAGGCGATGAGTTTGCGTTGCGGGACGCTGGGGCGTTGTATTGTAAGGAGGATCACGATGTTCTGGAGAAATCATCGCAAAGTAGTCTAACATCATCGTCTGTGGAGAGCAACAACAATATTAGCAGTAGTAACAACAACAATACAAATCTTAGCAATAATAATCATTCCAGCGAATTGGGCTCAATGTCAGGTGAGTGTTTTGCTTGATCAAAAAAAACTCAATTATTTCGAGGGATTGAAGTGAATTCTAGTTTGAATGGGACTTGAGTTGAGAAAGTGTTCTGCCTAAAGAGTTAATTTGTAGAACTCGACTAAAGCTCCAATCTTTTTAAAAAAAAAATGTGTGTGTCACCTCCGACGCACGACTCGAGTTTACTCTTCTTCGAAATATCATAGCGGAATTCTTAAATAATAAGAGAATGAACTAGCGAATGCTGGACACACTAATATAATATGAGCGCAACAGTGGATATATAGTATGATACGTATGTTATTAGGGTATCCAACATTCGACATGCGCAAGTTTTCACAAAAACGTAACGAAGTTTGATCAGTTGCTTTCACTCCTCATATTTTTTCATACCGGGCTACTTATATGCAAATCGATTATTAAGGAGTAAGCTCCAAAAAACACAAGATTTTGTCTTCCAAGGTAGTCAAATATCAGATCATACATACTCTTCTCAAAATTTTACTCTATGACACTTGCCAACCATCCTTGCCATACAGTTATGTAAAGCTGTACACAAATAACGAAAGTGTATTTAGTAGTTCATTTGTCGATGTTGTTTGCTGCCGACAACAGATTAAAAGAACTATTTAAATGCATTGCAGAAATGAAACTTACTTCTACTGTATCAAATCTAACTGTTGTTATAAGGTGATTCATTAACAGGGTGATCAATATAATATAATATACATATGTGTATAATACGCAAAATTCACTCACCGGCAGCAGCAACAACACAACACATTTTAATGCAAGCGCTTCCGCGCTCGCTCTCTCTCTTTTTTCGCTGAGCACTTTCACAAAAACAAAAAGCTAACTGCACTACACACACGAGAAAAAAAATAAAATAAAGTGATGCTTCGCTTATTTGGAAGATTGGCAGCGAGTTTAAAGCAACAACAACACACACGTATGGGCACGAATTTCCTCTCTCTCTTTCTTTAAATTTTTTCGCGACGCGCCAAGGCAAAAAAAGTGGCGTCCTTTTTTTCAAGTTGAATTTGCTCAATAACCACTTTCAAAGGCAATTAAACGGCGATCCTTAATGTAACAAACACTTTGCGTATGTTCAGTGCGTTATATAAGCACAATTTAAACTTTAATATAGCCCGTATCAATTTTAATTGAATAAATAAACGGACGATAAGCTTCCTGCGTTGTCAAGGCGAGCTAAGTTTTAGGCTGACTGCCGTTGTGGAAATGGAACAAGTGGAATTCGTGGAAGTGTGGAAGCTTACGATCGCTCTCTGTAGTTAGAGCAAGACATTCATTTTTCTCTCTTGTTCGGATAACATAACGGAATTCTTTAATAATGAGAGAATGAACTAGCGAATGTTGGGCACACTAATAAAATATGAGTGCTATGAGTGGATATGTTGTTCAATCCACTGCTTATAACTAAAGCAATTTCTCAATTGTTAACTTACTGCCAACTAAATATGCAATTTATTGCAAATTTATTGTTTAACAACATATCCACAGTAGCACTTATATGTTATAAGGGCGTCCAACATTCACAAAAACGTAACGAAATTTGTTCAGTTGCTTTCTCTCCTCATATTTTTTCATACCGGGCTACTTATATGCAAATCGATTCTTAAGGAGTAAACTCAAAAAAAAAAACACTTAATTAAATAAATTAACTAACCTAAAGGCAGTTTTCCCTAACTCAATTAGCCCCAATTGAATTCTGTTTTTACAACAAAAGTGTTATCGTAGTGACCTGAATAATATATTCGCATTCTAGCCCAATTAGTCTAAAATAGAATTAGACAATTGCAATATATGTATATGTGTAGTCTTTGTGAGGCACACTGCAAGTATTGGATGGGTCGGCATTACAAAGAGGGTTTGTTAGCGTGTTTTATTCTTAGAAAGACAACGCTTACATCCTTGTTATAGCGATAAAGTGTCAATAGAAATCGGCAAATGTCAAACAATGTACGACAATTGTCAAACCATATCGTCAACATAATCTCATTGTTTAAACTGCAACAAGACATGGTTGAATGGGTGTATGGGAATAGGAATGAGAATAGGAATGGGAATGGGAAAGACTACAACTTGATACACAAACCTTATCAACACATGCTGGCGGTGTTGTCAAAGACGCCTGCCAAAGCTCGTGTGCGGGCTCCAAAAAGAAAGACAGAACAAGAAAGAAAGAGGGCGGGTAAGTTACTAACCTAAATCGAGAGGTGTTAAATGATATAAGAGCTTTTATAGCAAGGAACATGGGCTTAGAAAGGATTTTAAGGAATGATGGGTAGCAAGACTTTAAAGATTGGTTTTATTTTACTTTCCTAAAAATTCCGGTTGCTCATAGTTCCTCATTTTGCAATAACAGTAGAAATAACTGCAGCTGATATTTACTGTTTATTGAGAGACAAACAAAAACAAAGTGAAAACGTTGAAGTCGGACGCAACCGACTGCGGTATACTCGATACCAGTTAAAAAAAAAAAAAATGGGTAACAAGATGCCGGATTTCGAAGGGGTAGGGATGCGGTTAGGGTGTGCGCTGCGTTCAAAGATTTGCTGATGCAGATTTTTCGGGGATGTCACATATTGAAAATTGGTGACTCTAGCTCAAAAAATGTAGAAGATTCAAGCTTTCCCGTTCTGAACGAGGCGGTAAGGCGGCAGGGTGTGGCTAGGGTTTTATGGGTGGGCGTGGCATTCAAAGTTTTGATGTAGATCCTAGGGGATGCCAGTAGACAACCTCTTACCAAATTTGGTAAGTTTAGTTGTAAGGATGTGTAAAATATGTAGACTTTTCGATTTTCAGTTATCGAATTTGTCGGTTTCCCAGCCCCCCAGTTGTCATAGAACCCCAATCTTGGCACTTTATTTGTCCCGGCCAGCGAAAAAGATATTAGCAAAGTTTCAAGTCTCTTGCTTGAAGGGTTGCGTTCATACAGACGGCCTGACCGACAGACACCATGATGGACATTGCAAAAACCGAATATACTCTCTACCTTCGGCATCGAGTATAAAAATCTCAGAGTTGCATTGAAGCATTGCAAGCGAACAAACATTGACATTGGTTGAATCTTCAAACTTGAATCTTTTGGCGGATGGATCCGTCCTGATGTGATCAATCGAGTCAAGCAGGTCGCTCGCCCATTCATAGTTCCACAAACACACACACGCACACTCATTTGTTTGCTTTCTACTCGAATGCGGCATGCATTCGAACCATCATTCACTAGCCAAAAGTGTTTGCTCAACAATTGCGGCACTTTGAAGTCACAGCACGCTGTTCGCAGACACCGTTTAACGTCGCAGTGGAGTCGGCTTTCAATTTGTATAAAAGTTTTGGTTTTGCCAAATTGCCGAAATGATTTTGTTTCATCAAAAGCGGCAGAATGAAAATCGATGAGATTGTTATCGAAATTAGATAACGATAACAACACTTGTTGTTCGCCTTGTGAAACACGACTTAATTACGAAGTCACGATTCACAACGACATCGAGGAATCATAAAAAAAAAACTTCTCAAGACACAAATTGTTGTGCCGTTCACAGCCTCTTTGATCTACACTGAAACAAAACAAGAGGGGTAGGGTAGGGTAGGTCGAGTCGCATTGCTATTTTCGGATAGAAGTTTTTAAGTTTTTTGCTTTGGTTTTGTGATTTGTCTTGCGGTCTATTGGAATTTCGCCAGTGTTTTGTGCCTTGGTAAGGCACAACTTGAAACTTCAAAGCGTTCGCGAAAATACCAAATGATTGCGTATTGAATGCTTTTTTAACACATATTTTGTTCTTTGTAGACTCTGGCAGCGAATCGGGCTCACATAAAAGTATTAGGGAAAAGCGTCCCTCGGGTCCATCGGATGGCAAACCGACGCGAGTGCGAACCGTTTTAAATGAGAAGCAGCTGCATACGCTAAGGTAAGCAGAGCTAAGCAATCCTAATCCTAACAATTATGCTAAGCCATATCGATTTAGAACCTGCTACAATGCTAATCCGCGACCTGATGCGCTCATGAAGGAACAGCTGGTTGAGATGACCAATCTATCGCCGCGTGTTATACGCGTTTGGTTCCAAAACAAACGCTGCAAGGATAAAAAGAAAACCATCCAAATGAAACTGCAAATGCAACAGGAGAAAGTAAGACTTGACCACCAAAAAAGCTAGTACATATATAAAAATCAAATGCTTCCTATTCTTACTCTGTTTTCAGGAGGGTCGCAAACTGGGTTATGGTTCCATGCAGGGTATACCAATGATAGCCAGTTCACCGGTGCGACACGATTCGCCTTTGAATCTGCAGGGTCTGGATGTGCAGACATATCAACCGCCATGGAAAGCCTTAAGCGATTTTGCCCTGCACGCCGATCTCGACAGCAATGGGGCAATCAATACGCACACGCCCGCATTTCAACAGTTGGTAAATCAGGTAAGCGTTCGAGAGAAACGAAAACTTCCATTTTCGAATTGAAAGCTAACTTTTGATTATTGTGTTTAGATGCATGGCTATGATATGAATGGAATGCCCGTGTTGCCACCGCATCCGGGACAGGGACCACATCCGCCTGGGCAGCAAATGAATGGGCCGCCGGGAGGCAGCAGCATGGACTCGGGCATAACGTCGCATCATCATCCGGATAGCACAGACTCGTATGTGACATACCTGGAGAGCGATGATAGTATGCAAGGCAGTCCGTAGACAAAAACGTACCGAATCTAATCTCAGACTTCTTTTGTTGATCCAGAAACGAAGCTGGCGCTGACGCCATCGTCCTCGTCATCGGCATCGGCAACCACATCGATCTCATCGCCGCCGTCATCAGCATTGTGTGCAGGTGGTGTTTCGAGTGGTCCTGTTGGTCCTCTGGCCATGGGCATGGGCATGGGCTTAGGCCTTGGTGGTATTGGTGGCATTGGTGGTGGCATCATCGCTGCCAATCAATCGGCAACGGAGCAACTAATGCAAATGCTACAAAAAGTAACCGGCTCACCGGCATCTGTCCTCTGAGCGCAACTCCAACTTTCACTGGTGATGGCGACGATGTTGACGATGCGGATGTGGATGCAGATGCGGATGCTGCTGTTACTGCTGTTAAACAGCTCCAAAAAAAAAAATGCAGCCCATGGGCTTTGTGGCAATGTTGCAAAACACTTTTAAAACTTTAGCGATCAGTTTTTTCTTTAAATATAATTTTTGATTCGGTGCCAAAAAAAAAAAAATATAAGAAAAGGTTATTAGTCTGTATTGGCCATTGGCTGGCTTTAAGACCTAGGGTCATTGGCCAGGCTCCTTTCTAGTACTTAAGTCTCTGCCCCTTCGGACTTGGGTTTTATTTCGCTGGCTCTCGGATTCATTGATTCTGGTTGTATGCTCGGAATCTTTAATTTTGTTCGTTTTCTTTGTTATGTAATATACATTTTTGTTGTTCAGTTTGCATTAAATTATTTACCCTAAAAAAAACCTATGAAAAAAAAAAACAAAAAATGCTCATACACTTGAAAAGTTTTAACAATAATTTCGCATTAAAAAACAAAAACAACGCTCGTCAAGTAGGGAACTTCATAAAAAAAAAAAACACAAATTGTACATAACTTTTATATAAAAATCCTTGCATATAAATATATTTTCATTAAAAATGCAAAAAGAAATCGAAAAACACAAAATTCATAACCAAAATGAAAAGAAAAGAAAAAACGAGAAATTGACTATAAAAAAAGCAAAAACAAAAAACAAGAACCTCGTGTGTATTATATGGAATATATATATACATATATAAAAACTGCAAACTAAACAATTAAAAACAAACGCACTTGGCCAGTTGTAAATCGAATTAACAAAACAAAAATCAAGCAGCTACGTTTAGTTCATGAAATAATTGTATTGAAAATGGAATGAATGAAGTGAAGGAAGGAATAAAAATGGATGGAAACGTATATAAGTGAGAAACTGTAACTAAATCTAGACTTATTTGTTAGTTTTTTAAATATATTTCCATTAACACAAAGAGTAAATAGAATAAAACGAATGAAAACTGTAAGGCAGCGAACGTACCAAGGATGTTTAATAAATTGTTTCGTGAAACAACTAATGTATTTTCAATAATATTTAAATAATATTAATAATAAACAGTGCATAAGTAATTTTAGTAACTATAGAAAATGTTTAAATGAAATTACAAACGAAAATAAATAACAAAAATCATCAACTACTACGTTTTAGAACTTTTATTTCAGATTCAAGTTTTTAAAAAAATTCGCACTTAATATTGCAGTGATATACGTGCTGCCACTTCCATTGTTTGATTGGCAGCACTATTTCAGCGCGCCCAGCTTCAAGTGAGTGAAAAATTGCGCACAGCCAACTTTAAGCGAGTCAAAAACTGCGCGCAGCCAACTTCAGCTCGCAGGCATGTAAATGATAGACTATTATTAATAGTCGAAGCAGTTCGATCCGGCTAGTTTCAACTCAGTTTTTAATAAATTTAAACAAAATGTCAATAGCAAAGCGTGTTCAGGTTGGTATTAATTAAATCTAAAGACTCTAGACCCTAACAAAATTGATAATAACTTGCAGCAATGGGCGACATTTGCGCGTACCTGGCACATTTACGACTGCACCTGGCAGAATCCATTTGAGTCTGCCGCTCTGGTCAAAACACATCTAATGGGTCTGCACAAGCCAATATATCATCCAATGAGTAAGTATAAACCGAATTTGGCTTTTTTGCAATAGTTTTAAGTGAAAACGCGAGGTATTTCGATTGAAGTTTGTGCGTCCATTACGTCACAAGCGGCGCGAGTGTTGTGCAGCCTTTCTAGCCGGTCGTAAGAGGGCGCTTTTGCAGTGAAGTGAAGAAATCTCAAGCAAAGAAAAAATCACTAGGTTAGCTTAATATGAGTTATGCCCCAATCAAGTCTAAATGTAGATTGTTGTTGTTTTTAGATGACTGCGGCGATCATGTGGTGCTGATTAATACCAAAGAGATAGCGCTACCTGGTGATGAGTGGATTAAGCGCGTGTATTTCCATCACACCGGCTATCCAGGCGGCGCCTCCTGGACACTTGCTTGGCAGCTACACGAAAAGGATCCCACCATGGTCATGAAAAAGGCAGTATACAATTCAATGACAGGCAATCTACAGCGCAGACACACTATGCAACGATTGCATCTCTTTGCCGATGATCAAGTGCCTAAAGATATATTGGAGAATGTAACGAATCAAATACGTACACCTCGCACTGTGCCCCAGCGGCTAGACCACATTGATAAGGAGACGCTTGAGAATTTCCCTGCTATCATGGATTATCCCAAGGATTATGTTCTGCGTTAAAGCAGGCATTCAAAATGTATTTATTGTTAAGCCAAATATATATTGTTATATACAGTCAATTTGTTGATATCTTTGTTAATCGCTTGAGAAATTGTGTAGTTTGACTGGTTTGTCGGGTACAGAGAAAATAATCTACCACATTATTTTAAAACTTTTTTCATTTATTTTGTGGTCTGACGAATGCGGTTGTGGTGTATGGCTTAATCTTTAATTTCAGACGATATTAATGTTTCTAGAACGTTAGTTCCGAGAACTGAAATCACTGAAAATCTTCAAGCTGAGCAAAAAAAAAACCTAAGATGTCAACACTGCAAGCAAAGAGCTGTGTCACCGATATATTTTCGATAACAAATCAGTATCCCTGGTTGCCAATTTGTTTTCTATTGCCGGCAATGCATGTAGTGACCTGCATACGTATAAACTCTCTAATTTTTTCTTTACAACGCCCACGCATTTTCGAAGCGTGTGATCATCTACTGCGTATTTTTTTAAATTGGGATTGCCAAGCAGCTGGTGAGAATTTCGTATTTGCTGGAACTGCTGAGCCGAAATATGCGTCGCTCTTGTCTTATCTTGCTATTGTCTGACACAAGTATAAAACAAAATACATTTCGTTTGTTTTGCAGTCTTCAGTCGAACATTGTGCACTACACAACGTCGGCCGCATAATTTATCGCAATCACAATTGTTACCCGTTAACAAGCTACAACAACGCAATATGGGTCGTTTGGGTAAAGTTGATCCCAGCTCCTATTCACAGCCGGAACTGATTACCACCGAGCACAGCGCTATCAATTGGAAAGTTGATTTCGATTCTACCAAACTGTCCGGAAGTGTTTTGCATAAGTTTAATGTGCTGTCGAGTAACCTGGAGCATATTGTGAGCTAAGGTAAAATTGTCTTTGTCAGGCGTTATAACAATTTTTACATTTCTAGCTGCTTGATGTGCGTGATATAGATGTGAAGAATGCCACGTTGCTGGCTGGTGGCAAGGAGCAGCCCATCAATTACTTCATAACCGATCCCGTGCCAGATATGGGACAGAAGCTGACGCTCGAGTTGCCAGCGGGCACAGCAAAGGGCAGGTAAGATAAGAGAGTTGCTAATCTTTATAGCACCTGTAAATTATACCCACTTATAATCATATCTTCAATCGCAGTCTTAGCGTGCGCATTGATTACGAGACGGCTAGCAACGCTAGTGGACTGCAATGGCTGAATCCCATTCAAACGCTTGGCAAGAAGCATCCGTATATGTTCTCGCAATGCCAGGCCATTCATGCGCGCTCCGTGATGCCCTGCCAGGATACGCCAGCTGTGAAGTTCACCTACGATGCCGTTGTAGAGCATCCAACTGAGCTGACGGCGCTGATGAGTGCTCTGATCGATAAGAATGAGCCGGGCAAGACGCATTTCAAGCAGGCGGTGCCCATCCCCGCATACCTGTTGGCCATTGCCATTGGTAAACTTGTATCGCGTCGCTTGGGCGAGAACTCGAATGTTTGGGCAGAAGAGTCGATTGTTGATGCCTGCGCCGAAGAGTTCTCTGAAACGTCAACCATGCTGAAGACCGCCTCGGATCTGTGTGGGCCATATGTGTGGAAGCAATATGACTTGCTGGTCATGCCACCCTCATTTCCATTTGGCGGCATGGAGAATCCCTGCTTGACTTTTGTTACGCCCACATTGCTTGCGGGAGATAAGTCTTTGGCCAATGTGGTGGCCCATGAGATTGCTCACAGCTGGACTGGTAATCTGGTGACCAACAAGAACTTTGAGCATTTCTGGCTGAATGAGGGATTCACTGTGTTTGTCGAGTCCAAGATTGTGGGACGCATGCAGGGCGCCAAGGAGCTGGACTTTCGAATGCTTAGCAATTTAACAGAGCTGCAAGAATGCGTAAGTAGTTTTTACGAACTTCAAATTTGAATAGTTTTAACTTTATCTTGTTGCTTTTAGATGCGCACACAACTCTCGGGCACACCGGAGCTCACCAAGCTGGTTGTCGATTTGAGCAACTGTGGACCCGATGATGCTTTCTCCTCGGTGCCTTACATCAAGGGCTCTACCTTTCTGCGCTATTTGGAGGATCTGCTCGGCGGTCCCGAGGTGTTTGAGCCCTTCCTGCGTGATTACCTCAAGAAGTTTGCTTACAAATCGATTGTGACTGACGACTTTAAGGGCGCACTGTACGATTACTTCAAGGATACGGACAAGAAAAATAAACTCAGTGTTGTTGACTGGGATTTGTGGCTTAAGAGCGAGGGCATGCCGCCAATCATCCCCAAGTATATTTATTAATCTTTGCGCCATTAATTGTAAATGAACTCATTGTATTTGTTTATTTTTAGATTCGACGAATCGCTGTCCAATGTCACCAAAGACCTGGCCTCTCAATGGAGCAGTAAGACTGTGGATGAGTTGGCAAAAAGTTCGGAAATTAAGCAAACCATTTCAATACATCAGCTAATTGAATTCATGGGTAAACTAATTGAAACCAAGGACATTGTGGAGCTAAATGAACGCAAAATTGAGCTGCTGGAAAGCACTTACAATCTGAAGCAATCTAAGAATGCCGAGGTAAAATTCCGTCTCAATCGTTTGATTATACGTGCTCGTCTGATTAAACGTCTGGATGAGATCATTGAGTTTGCCAACTCGAACTTCCGCATGAAGTTCTGCCGTCCGATCTATCGTGATTTGGGCGATTGGCCAGAGGCAAAGCCAGCGGCTGTTGCAAACTTTCTCAAGGTCAAGGATCAAATGATGGCCGTCTGTTGGAACAACATTGAAAAGGATTTGGGGCTAAAGTAGAGAACAGCGCCAGCAGCAGCAGCAGCATTTAAATTCATTTTTGATAGCAATTTGCATTTTGTGACAATTCGACATAAGTCAAAAACAATTTAAATAATTAAACAGTAAAAAATCATCAGTATATATTTTTCTTGAATTATTGTTTTTATTAAAAAATAAGCAAAACTACGTTTATAACAAGTTGACTTTCCACTTTTCCATGCTCATTGTATGCAACGGTTTTAATTTCTTATCTTGCTTGCATTCGAATTTGTCGAAAAATTATTGTGAATCGTTTTTTAATATCGTTTGTTTTTTTGTTTTGTGCAATTGGCCCAAAGCGTTGCCAATTTGTTTTCTGTTCACTTTCAAATAAAAGATTTTTCAATTCATTTTTCACTAACTTTTTAATGCACAACTAACCAATTGTTGATCAAAATTATCGAGTCCTATTCGACAAATATAGTTCCTTTTGTTTTTCTTTTAGCTTAATTTCATTCTGTTGTCATACAATTTGTTCATCCTGTTTTAAATTCTTTAAAGTTCTGCTCGTAATTTACCTTGTTAAAGTACACACACACACATAGATATTAAATTTATTATTGTTTGCTTGCGTTTTTTGTTTTGTTTTGTGGTTTTTGTTTTTTTTTTTTAAACTTCTTGACGAGTTTTGCTTTATTGTTTTAACTAATCAACAATTTGTATCTTTTACATTGACCAAAATGCAACCTCAACTTTTTCAAACGCTGAAATTTCTTCTTTTGTTTTTTGTAGTGGACAAAGTTTTCTTTTGTTTGTTTTTCATATAAATTTCTTGTTGTTGTTGAGGAATAAAAACTATCACGCACTGGAATTATCATTGGAACGGGATGTGGATGGACCGGCACCCAGATCATCGCCTACAACAAATGTGGGACTCTGGCGGGACGTTGACGCAACCGGCTGGTAATGATAGCCCTCGCGATAACGCTGATTGGGTTTAATGCGTGCAGTTTGTGTGTGACCCAATGTTGGACGCTGATTAAGCTCATTGGGTCGTTTGGCTGTAAGCGAAAAAGGATTAGTTCGAATCTATTCTAACACTATTTGTACGTGAACTTACCAGGTATATAAGGCTTTTGATTATAGGACGATTGTTGTTGTTGGTTATATTGATCGGCTACCGTTGCATTGCCATTGGTTTGGCTGCTGTGCTGATACGGCGCCTGGCTGTGACCAGCATCTGGCTGTAGCTGGAGATCGGTGCTGTTGATTGGGCTCATCGGTGTCATTTCGCGATCCTCGATAAACAGTTCGCTGGCATCGTCGGGCACCTGACGATACTGAGACCACGGCCAAGAGGCAATGCCCGACAGCACTAACGCTTCCAAGGCACACACATAGCCAATTATCTAGTGTTAAGAAAAATACGAATTAGTAATGGAGTTTTTTTTATTTTGTTAATATGTTTGCTTATTACTCCAGTGGCTAGTAATGTGTCCTTGGAGTGTTTGGATACAAAGGTATATTCAGTCGCATATAGAACCATGTGGACAAGCAGCGTGGAGCTCAAAATAAATATTAAACCAACACTCAGGTACATCCACGTATTCTGTTTGAATATAATACAATTATTAAGTAAACAAAATGAGTTTCTTTTCCTTATTACTGACCACTTTTGTCCAGTTGAATGGAAACATGAGCGCTATATGCGATATATCGAGAAAGAGCATTAGGCATGTGATAAGTAACGAAAAGAGCGCACAGAAGACCATCAGCCTCAGGCGTCCAATGAGTGGCAGTAGAAAGAGGCCGACCTGTACAGTGCCCGCGGAACATTCGCAGGCCAGACAGACGGCCGAGGATAACTAAAAAAAAAACCGAATCAAAAATGAATTATTAATTAACGCACATTTAAGGTTATTTTGTAAGTGTGTCAATTGTCAATTGTCAACACTCACCACCAGAAGTATGCGCACAATCCCTGTAGGCGATTTCAAGTGTTGCGGATCACAGTGTAGGGCAACGCCCCATGGCAGCGGCGTTTGTTGTTGCTGTTTGTAGTTGGCATGGGAATCCCATGAGGTGCATGTTCCCATTGGTGATTCAAGTGAGAGCGAGAGCTCGCCGGCTCTGCTGCCAGCTATTTCAAAGTCCTGCTCATCGTCCAGCTGACAGCAGACCGGCTCTAGCTCCAGCTCACGTATCTCGTCCAGCAGCAGTTCTATCTCGTCCGTCCCATATAGATCAGATACAGACGGTATATAACGTTGGGGTTGTTGCATTTCCCGTTGCGGGATGTGTCCCACATCACCGTTGCCGTCGCCTGGTCGTGCTAAAATCGGATGCCTTCCAAATCGGCGGTTACTTCCTTCTTCTCTCTCTCCCTTTTTTTCGACGCTTTATAAGCTTGCCTCACGCTTTTGCACGCTGCACAGTGAGACAAATAAAATGCGCCATTAGTTATTTGAGTCTATTTAGCCAGCGCTCATTAAACCCTAACGGTAATTTGATATCAACTGTCATTCATACGCCATGTGAGCCCATGACAATATTTGAGACATTGTCGTGACCCCAAAAGACATGTCAATCATAGCACACTCTATCTAAAGCAAAGGTATTCAAAGAGCATACAAATTGAGGGCAAGATATTTACATGAGCCGAAAGAATTTTAAGAACTAAGACTATTTCTACGAATTAAATACTAATAAGTTTAGCAAGGGAAAGTTTATTTTTTGTTCATCCAAAACTGTTGTGTTGTGCTTTACTTAAATGAATCGAGGGCATAAATATGTCGACTCTTTCCCACAAAACAAAAATGATACTGATACTGAAATTGCCATCGATGTCACATTTGGTTGCCAACTCGAAATTAAATCAAATTGTTATCCCCATATTGCAAAAATATGGCATTTCCTCTGTACGTATGCAATGGTATGCTCATATTGTATTTTTATTTTATATCACAGTCAGGCAATTAACACAGACACAAAAGCACTTCGGATGACTGTAGTACATATGTGTTTGTGATGCCTGCCTGACAGCCTGGATCCATGGAGAATTTGGGTACATTTGATGCAATGCCAAAAGCTCCGTGCCTGGCTGCATTTCCTTGAGTTGTCATAAACAAGACACAAATGAAGGTGGCTGTCACAAGGACTCGTTGCAACAACAAACAGTCTAGCTGCAGCTGCTGCCGCTGGCCAGCAGTCAACCTGATGTGGAGGCTGCCACAACCAGATCCTGACAGCGCCTTCCTGCCAGTACATATGTCCTATGTCTGTAACTGTGGGAATTGTTTGGTGTTTGTGTGTGTAATATTAGAGATGGCTCCGTGAATCTCTATAATCATCGTATGATGATTAGTTAACTTTAATTCTTTAAATATATTCTAGAGTTAGTATATAGTTTATTTATTTTGATTTTTATGCTCTGTGTTTATTGTTCCCATATACCGAAGACACTACTCAACAGGAAAACACGACTTGGTTCCCAACTCTATGCGACTGAAGGCAATAAATGCATTCGTGTTGTTGTTTTGGATGTTGCTGCTGCTGCTGACGTTGTCCTTGCTCCAGTTTAGGCGCGAGGCTGTCGCAGCTTCTCTGCCTGACTGCCTGTGCCAGCTGGCGTCTGCTTATCTCAGAGCTGTTGTCGAAGCGTACATACATACATACATATGTATCAATGTATATGTATGTGCAGCGTTGAGTTTGAGCTTAGCTGCTGTGTGTTGCGCCTGCATCAAGTGCTTAATGAATGCGCTCAGCTTTCAACGCATCTTTCACCATCGCCATCATCGACATCATCATTTTCGGCATCGTCTTTGTTCTCTGCCCCTTTTTTCTACACAGACGTGCGCTATCTATTGAAGCATCATGCTTATGGCATTAAGCACTTCAGTTGCTAAACAATAAATTTATAGCCACCTCACACACACAACAACAACAACAACAACCCCAATGCATATGAGCTCACTATGGCTTTTTTGCACAATTTGAAATCAATTATGCTCATCTGCATATAAACCGACTTGGACTTGGGGGGCTTCCTGCCTAGTGCCGCCACCTAGCGGAAGTGCTTTGCATGCAAATTTATTGTCAATGCTTCGGGTTTGATTGGGGGTTGCACTTTGGGATTGGGGATTTGAATTGCGGTGGGGGGGGGGGGGGGGGTTTGAGTTCAGTTGAGGTGCCAACGTTGCTGCATTTCTTATTTATGAACATGCATAGACAATGGGGCCCGGCCTTTGTTCGAGTTTTGTGCTTCATATTTACAAGTAGACCTTTATGGCATTATATATGTATCAACTTCGTATACTCATAGTTGTACTTAAACTCGTACTTGGCTTATGCCGCATTCAATGGACCAAAAGTTGCAACGTAAATAACTTTTAATAGAATTTCTAATGGGCTTCAAAACTGGAAAGCTAAAAACTGGGCGAGGGGCCAATACATTAAACATATGTTCATATATATATATAAGTAAGTGTGTGTTTGTGTGTGTGTGTTAATATTGCGATTATTTCTCCATGCATGCTTTTGTTTGATAAATTGTGGCTTTAAGTGTTATGGCAGACTTAAGAAATTGGTATTTAAGTGAAATAATTGTTATCGTTTATAATTGCTTTAAAGAAGTTGAAGGGTTGTTTTAAATTAAAAAGACTATCATATCGTAACAACACGGCGTATGAGTAATTAAACTTGTATAATGCTGAAAATACAACCTTAGACGATTGCCTCTTTTCTCGATCGAACCTGGAAGTTTTCCAATTGAATTGTTCTTTTGAGCGTTCTAACTTTAAGTATAAGTACTTAAAATTTAAATGCTTCTTTTCGATGCCGTAGCTTTTTTATAGATGCACTTTGATTACATCTTTTTATTGCTCAGACATACGTTATCCATAACCCAACTTTATATCTAACTGTTTTGGACAATGTATTGTTAGATGCGCTTCGGCGCTTTTCTTACACATACTCAGTTTATTGGCCCCGACAATAATGATCACGCTATTGACCTGACCTGGGACAGCGGTTGCGGCCATATGTCCAATGAGGCAGCATAAACTGCTTTGGAATCAAAGCGATTTATGCCGCCGCTGTGGCAACGACTTTTGCCCCTAGAACAACTGCGTATAGAAATTTTTGTTGCCTGAAAATATTGGCATTTTTATTGGGTGAGCGATGAGCTGGGCAAAGAGAGATAGAATAGCCAAAGCAGCCTGTAGACAATTCGACTCTCGTCCTCAATTCTCAATGGCGACATTCAATGCGGCTGGCGCTGAAGATGTGCGAGGGGTGTGGGTTGGAGTTGCCAGCTGAGTGCTGCTTATTATGCCGCCGTGTTGCCCTTACGCCTTTTTGCGGAATTATCGATTACAAATGAATATTTCATTAGCAGACATGCCAGCAGAGGCGTGGAGACGTGGACAAAGGGGCCAACTTTACCCAACGCTTATGCTGACTTCATTGCTATTCCGTTTCCGGGTCGCGCCATTTGTGCCATTCAATTAAAATGCAGCATACTTTTCAGCGCGAAAACAAACAAAGCAACTGCAGCTGCTGTCAATTGCCAACTTTCGATTTGCAACTTTAACAGATGTGCAATAAACATAATGCATAATAATTAATTTTACTTATTTCACGCTTATGCTGTTTTGCTCCTGCAGCATAATTATACTCAGTGGGTAATTAATGCAGCACAGCAGACGTTGCCAAATGAGATGCAACTCTTCGAAAAGGAATTAAGAGGTAGCAAGTGAATGAAGAGGGGCAGCAGTATATTCAGGTTAATAGTCATGGTTTTCCTTACGAATGCATTAAGGAAATGGTTTTTTTCCTCTACTTCTTTCTTTTCTTAGTTCTTAGAAAAGCTTTGTAATATTTGAATTCAGCATTTTATAAAATTTATTTATATAAATTAAGTTTCTATACATAAAGCAGGTGCTACTGCAAAGCTCCTTTGTACTCAAGTTTTAAAGCTTTAGATATTAAAGAACTTGCTTTATCTTCTTCTATACAAAAATTTGTAGTAAAAGCGCTGGATCCAAGAAAGGTCAGTACTCTTTTTATAGCCAAAAGTGGACATTAACAAATGAAAATAATTTCCATAGAACTTTAACAAGTGTGAATTGTATCCGCAGAGACGTCAAACCCATTTTTATCGTACCCCAGAGCCAAAAGTGTCGGAGCAAAGCCGAAGAGCCGAACACCCTTCTCGAATGCTTGCCTCGTCTAGAAGTTTGAATAATCTCTTTCCCGCTCAATCGGAAATTATTCATACGCCAGAGGACTTCCACTATCTACGACCAACCTACTTCTCCTGAAGCTATTTGTGATATTAATGTTATTGGATCGTAATGGGTTTTAAAATTTATTGGTATAATTTTTAGTCAAAAATAAAGGGGTAAAGCAATCCAAATATACAAACTCTTTCCCAACGAGAAATAAATCTTTTATTTCCCATTTATATAGTTACAAAAAACTCACTTACGACTTGTATAAACATTTATAAAATACATCATTGAATAATTAAGCTCGCGCTCTCAAACACTTACTCCCTTACTTACTCTCTGCCTCTCTTTCAACACTCACGTTAACGCTTGTTAATTCCCAAAATAGGTGATTAGAAATAATTATAGGCTGCTTGTAAGCTTTTTTCGGGCGCAGCTGACGTTGCTTACGTAAGCTCCTAACGGGATATTTAGCGTGCTTTCCGTTTGTGTGTATGTGTGTGTGTTATGCATATCATTGCTTTATATGTGTTTATGCGCGTCTCGCTGAAATGAACACCTCCGTTTCTTTAGCACCCTCCTCCCGCTGCTAGTACATACCTCCCGAAAACCCACTAGGACGTACGGCATGAACTCACCTGACACGTGAGCTCCATGGAACAAACAAAAAGGAGGCCTCGACATGTCATGGACGCGAATGCCGCGACACGCAAGCCCCCAAAGTCCCAAAGCAGCCAGCACTCCTCCTTCCACTACACTCTATACAGAAACGTGAGCCGCCTCCGTTTATTCCCAGCCTGTCTGTGTCCCAAAACATGAGGCATGGTCTTTTTTTTTAACTTTTGTTAAAAATCTTTGTCTGGCTTTGGTTTTACGAGTTTCAAGCTACAAAAGTTTGGAAAATTTAGTTTGAACTGTAAACTTGGAGATTCGCAGAAGTCTGAACAAGATGAGAACTCCTTTAATCCTTATAAACAACCAATTTAAAGTTTAGTTTAAATGGTGTTATTTATAAGTAGAGAAATTATAAACCATTCTCTTTTTAGTAAACTTATTGTTTTTCTCTCTCGCTCTTTCGCTTTAGATCACTCTCACTTCTGTAAATTGTATTGCAGTTCCATTTTACCGTTCCAACGGGCGACCCTCAAATGGTCGGGCGGTGCAACAACCTCGTTTCGCTATTTGATTACTGCATGTGCCTCGGGCCCGACCTTGAACCACTTTCATTTCTAATTTTGATTGTTGGCCCAAGTTGTAGACAAGACGAGCTCAGTTTGGAACAACTTTGGACTTTTCGACAGAGAAATTTTTGCTCGTAACTTCTTCTATTAATAATGAGCAAAGCCTAACTGCAATTTAATTGCATACACACATACTAACACACGTACAAGTGGTCAAACCATGCGTAGGTGTGTGTGTGTGTGCAGCTACTATGACAGCAACTAAAAATAAACAAATGAGCCAAGCGCTCAAAAGCTGTACAAGAAGACATAGAGAGAGAGAGAGAGAGAGAGAGAGAGAGAGAGAGTGAAAAAGTGTTGAGCTCTGTGAACTGGAACTGAACTGAGAACGTAAAGAAGCGACTGCGCGCAGAGTATTGTATAGAGAGAGCGAGCAGTATAGTAAGCTGACGTAGCGAGAGCGCAAGAGTGAGAGTGAATGAGTTTGGTGTAAGTGTGAGTTGTTGTTCGGCCAAAGGATTTTAAGGAAGTGAAATAGCTGCAGACAGGAGTTTGCCCGACCAGCCTGTCACTTCCTTTCTTGTATGTAAGTATTCAATGTATGCGTGTGAGCATTTTTGTTTGTTAGCGAGCACGTTGGGCTCGGCTATGCACACTGGAAGGAGCTCCCCTTCCACTTTAACACCTCTCACACGTCTCGCGCACCTATCGGCTCAATGGCTCCACTTAAAAGTGTTATATTGACATTTGGCTACACAATTTCAGCTGTCCAAAGCTTTATGATTTATGCTGCGCTGCGCTGCATATGTGTGTAAATATATATGTACATATATGTGTATGCATAAGTATGTGTTAGCATGTGTGTGTGCTGTAATCGCTGCTCTATTTTTAGTTTAGCGCTGCAAAGCATGCTATTAATTGTGTGTTGTGGGCGGCAACACTTTGTGCACACAACTACTAGTTAAAAAAAAATAAAAATTGTATTTATTTTATTTTTTGGTTTTTTATTTTTTATTTGCACTTGACCCACCTTTTTTTTGTGTGTGTAAAACTTATTTGCAGCTGCTGCTGGGCTTTCGGTTCTATTTTACTTGTAACAAATGCGCGGCACGTTCACAGAAAAACAAAAAAAAAAAATTTGTGAACTTTCGATTCCTATTTCTTTGACAAGGGCACGCAGAAATCTAAGACAATTTGCTTTTTTATATGCTTTTAAATGTTGCTGACTGTGTGTGTAAGAGTATGTATCTGTGTGTGCGCTTTTCTGGCTATGCTCGTCAAGTTTTGTGTCAGTTCATTCATCGGCCAAAATGTTGAGAACAGAACGCAGGCTGTTGTCGCCTCTTCATATATAAATGAGAGTGTGTGTGTTTGTGTAAGTGTGTATGGTGGTGTGTGTGCTGCGTGCTCCTGCCAATGTCAGATTTGTATTTAAGCGTCGATTTCGTTTTGGCTGCCTGCATATTTTCCACTCGTTTTGCGGTTGACTTTTTTCAAGCACTTTTAATTATTGCAATGACATTTTCGCACTTTTTTTAATTGGTTGGCTTGTATTTATAATTAAATACTTTTTTTTATGCATTTGCGAATGAAAATCAATTTACATTTCGCATTTGTTTTGCAGCGGGCTCACGAAAATCATTATTCAGTGCGCCCGAAAGTGTGCAACGTTTTTTAGTGCTGTCTTTTCGGGCCATGCTGCTGCTTTCAACATTTGCCTACACACTCACACACACACAGACAGGCTGCTGCTGTCTCTGCTCGTATAGACGCACTCACGGACACTGCTGCTGCCGCTGGTGGGGCACAGAGATAGGCGTTCGCGGCACACGTTTGCTGCTGCTGTGTTGGTTGGTTGGTTTTTTTTTTGTCGGAGAGCGGGGACAATGAGGAGAGCTAGTAGTAGTTGTGTTCAGGCGGTGGAGCGGGGACAATAGCGACAATAACAACAACAGCAGCAATAGTCGTAGTTGTAGTAGAAGTAGCAGCAACGGACACGGGCAGCGGAATAGCCTAAAATCGAGTCACGTTCGGACTAAAGAAAACCAAACAACAACCGACAATGTTGAAAGCCAGCAAAAGACTGAGAGCCCATAGCTGTTGAGACCCCAGCTGCTGAGACAAGGGCTTTACAGAAAAGGGAGAGTGTCTCAGAGAATGCGCGTAAAAAAGAGAGTAAAAGCTGCAAATCCTTTGAACAGATTCCGGAACTTGTTGAGGTAATTTTGAATTTTGAAAATTTAGTTACTTGAAATGTTTTCTATTAAACTCAACACAAGCTTTCCCGTAAATTTCGTAAACATATATACTATACATTCATTTGAAATATAAATCTCATAGAATCGTTAAGTCACAAAAAGGTCCAAAATTTATTTAACAAATAAAAACCGAAAATAAAATTAGTCTTTTTTTGAGTGATGATCAAATTAAGCAAGCTTGCAAAAAACGAAGAAATGCATCACCACAACGACAATATATCTTTAATACAGAGGGTAAGGAATCGAATCAATAAACTGGAACTTAACCAACTTTAAATCCCCATACAGAGCAAGGAACCAAATTTGGAGCAAAGGCGACAGATTTCACAATCTAGACCGAAATCGAAACCACAAGCAACTGTGCCACGCTATCAAATGCATCTGGAGAATCCGCTTATCAATTCCCGCACCGTGGAAGTGCTGCCAAAATCCACACAGACTTGTTTTCGTCGCATCAAGCCGAATGCGATGCGTAAAACAAATGATTCACAGAAGCAGCAACCGGCTGCGAGCATATCTCAACTTACCTATAGAGTTGAACGTCCAGCGCGTCAGCAGGTTGATCCAAAACCCGGGAAGGGTAACTTTGTGCCATCCAAATCTAGTGTCCATTTAGATTTTTCAGCAAGTTTTGGAGGGGTGTCGCCAGCCTTGCGCGACGACGACGGTTTGTTATATGAGAATGTCAACTATGGCAACCAGTCGAGCCTAATGACGATTGATAAAATGCATAAAGGCATCCGTACGGTTCCCAAAGATGAGGTTGAATTGGAAGCCACAGAATCGGGAAGCAGCACATCTAAGTCGTTGTGCACTGTGATATCGGGAAAGAGCAGTGAACATTTGCGTGCTACAGTACGTTCACAGATTAAAGTTCAAGAACAGCTAAAACAGTCTATTGACAACATGACTCAACATACCGATCACAAGGTTGGGAGCTCGATTTCGCAGATCGTAGTGCCGCCGCTGAACGTTGGGGATGGTTTGGATGTTGATGCAACATTAAAAACCGCGAAAGATGTTATAACCTGCAAGGTGATGGCGCCCATAATGCAACGCATACAACGCTTGTATTATAACAATCTGCAAGAGAAAGTAAACATATTAAGGGATATGGAACGTGTGCCGGATCTTGTGGACAATATATACCAAAAATTTTACCAGCCGGAACAAAAAAAGTAAAAGTATTCCTTTTCTATTCAAGAACATCTGTAAAATCGTTCATTGTTTTAAATTTTTTGATTGATTAAACGTTGTGGCATTAATATTTGCGCCTTTTATCAAATAACTATTGAAGAGGTAACACATAGTGTGGCCAGCTATGAGTAGCATTGAAATGCAGATAAAAGCATCGGTACCTAATGGTATCGCACGCTGTGCTTGTTATCGCAATGTATAGTAGTAAAAACATATAGTCGGCATTATATACATACCTATAGATAGGTGTACATATTCATTTCACGTATGCAGAATAAGCATCGCACACAACCACAACAACAAACAATTCTTGCATGCTGTAAATAACATTGGTATAGTTAACATGCATGCATCCCTGGTTTCAAAAGAAGTGGGGGCTCTCGCATTCCCAAACATTGATTTTTCGTTGTGGACGCATCATACTGAATGCTGTCAATTGGCTCACGTTAGTCAATTGTTAACATAACTAAAGGAATTTCTCGAATATAAAAATGAGCGGTAAGCTTAAAATAAAAACTACTGAATCAAACTAAGTGCACAAAGTCGCGTCGTTGATTCTGTTCCGTTCGATGTTGGCGTCTGTGGCGTGCATAGCTATTTGGAGCCTACTTTGAGGATGGTGGTGGGGTTGTGTTTGATGTTCAAGCGACTGCAACCACCCAGAACCACCCCAACACCTGAAACTTATTGGATGACTTCATCAGTCTTTTTGAACACGCATTCTCATACTCTGCTCTTTTAATTTTATTTTCTTTTTGTCTGCTACAGGCGACGAGAGCTGCAGCGAAAAGCAGACGGTTAACTTATCCAAGCAGCAATTGAAGAAAGTGCCAAAACAGGATGATGCCCAGAATATACGCAAGTTAATCTTGGATGAAAATGAGCTGCACAAGCTAGATAATATTGATTCGTATCTTAAAATTGAAACGGTGCATATAGAGCTTATGTATATATATAATTTCGTAACTTTACTAATCAACTGTATATTATTGCAGCTTTCGCTAAGCAAAAACCAATTGCTACGCATGTATGGCGTCTGTCGGCTGCACTGTTTACGTGAGCTGAATCTCTCCTTCAATGCCATACTCTCCATTGAGGCACTAAAGGAATGTGTTCATCTGCGCGTGCTTAATCTGGAGGGCAATAAAATTAAGACAATTGAGCATTTGAATACGAATGTTAATCTGGAGTCACTGAATCTGGCAGACAATAGCATTGGCAGCATTTCAGATGTATCCTACTTGCGCTCGCTGCGTGAACTCTACTTGCATGGCAATCGTTTGACGCATTTGCGCCAGTGTGATAAGTATTTACCCGTCTCGCTGGAAACGCTAACGCTGGCCAAGAATAGCATTGACGATTTGAATGAGATTTGTACGTTGTCGCATCTAAGCAATCTGCAAAGCATCTCCATTACAGAGAATCCTTGTGTTATTATGACAGTGGGACCAAATAGCACAGAGTAAGTTGGATTTGTCGTTTACAACTGACGCCTTATAAAACATTCTAACACTCATTTTAAGCGGCTTTGACTATCGACCTTTTTTGCTGATCTGGTGCATGAGCTTGAAATATATTGATGGCTTTGTCGTGGATCCTATTGAGAGCCTTAAGGCTGAGTGGCTTTATAGTCAGGGACGTGGTCGACAGTTTCGTATTGGCGAACAGGCGCAACTTGCCAAGTACTTGAGCATTAATTGCCCGCTGGTGGGCAAGGCGCTGGAGAAAGAAAACGATCGCAAGTTGCGGCTAATACTTAGCAAGGCGCAGCATCATCAGCGCCAGCTGCAGGAAGAGATATTGGACAATGCCAATAGCTCGGCCAGCACATCGCCATCATCGCATCGCAAAAAGCCAACAAGTCGCATGCAATCGCCACGTTGTAAGACTTTACCAAATCTTACTACATTAAAGAACTCCACTAATTGTTCTTTTTCTTTAAAGTTTCACGCTTGAGTGGCCGTCAAGGTTCACCCGAATCGATGGTTAATAGCTATCATGGAAATAGTTGTAATACTAGCGCAAGCAATGACAATGGCGTCTCGAATCATGCACTGCAGATGAGCACCTCGCTGATTGAGAATATACGAAACGATGGCGATAGCTTCTCGCTGGCCAGCCTGTCTGGTATGTCGAGCAGTGTGACAACCAAAACATACAATTCAACAGAATCGACGCCTCGCAACATAACGCCAAATCCCTACAACGGTGAGTGGCGCAATCGATATAGAATTAAATATTCAAATTACTTATTGATTTTCCCCCAACAACAGAACAAAGTTATATTGGTCAGATACCTTCGGGTGGACCCCTTGCTGCTGCCTCAAAAATGGTGCCTGTGCCCGAAACGCTTATGAGTCCCGATGTTTGTCCTGCTGCCGTTGCCCAGCGTGTCACAGTTACGGCACTCAATTCACAGCTGCACAAAACTAAAGGCAACAAGAACAAAGGTAGCCGAGTGAAATTACTTCATAATCTACATACTATATCAATGATTATTAACACGTAAAACTTACTATATGAATACATTTAAATGCTAGACAACAAACTGAATTTGCCGCATGTGCGTAGTCCACAGCTGCGTCGCATTCAGACTCCCACAAGCAGTCCACGCAAAACAGAGCGTATACAGCAGCAACAACAACAAATGAATACAACTGCAACATTAACAGATGCTGCTGGCTTCAGCACCGACGACGATGGTGAACAAATCAACATTGACAAGCTTAAGACCATTAGGAAAATGGCAGCACAGCGACAACAGGAGCAGCAGCAGCAGCAGCAGCTGGATAACAATAGCCTCAATTGCACGGATCGACTGATAGAGCATGTGACTGAATCTTCAGCAGTGACAATACAGAAAATGTGGCGTGGCTACCATACGCGCAAGAAAAACAAAGACATTGCCGAAAAGCTGCAAAAACAACGCACACACGAACACATAGAGTAAGTGCAGCAGACAACAACAAAACTTATCCGATTTAACATTATCCAACTCTTCAACTCAACAGACAGCTTAACAAGGACATGCTGCTGACCAAGGCACAGTTGCAGAATGAGCGTAAAATTCAACAGCTGCAGATGCAGGCCATCAATGCGCTGTGGAAAAAGGTTTCCACCATGGAACCCAAAGCTGAACAAGCTACGATCATCGACAATAGTAGTGAGGATGCTGGTGGCTGCAGCATCAGCAGCAATTCCGGACAGCAGCAGACACAGGTCTGTCTCGATCATAATTCGGCATCTGTGGTCAATGATTTGGCCAAACGGTGTACAATGCTTACGGATCAGGTGCAGCAGCTCCAGAGCTCTATTGGTACCATTGTCAATTGTTTAACAATGGTCTGCAATTTGCCTCAGGATGCGCTGCGCAAGCAAATCAATTCAACCGATGGCGATAACATTGACCATAACAATTTTGAGCCACGAGACACGAGCTCCACGCAAACGGATTTGATTGCTGTGCATACGCCACAATTTGAGGATTTGAGCAATTTTCCGTTTACGAAACCAAGACCATCAACATTGGCGCTGGAATCCAAACATGAATCGTTGCACGAAGAAACGACTGAAGCCGAGGAGGTGGAGGAACAAAAGGAGAACATTAACATTGAGCTCTGTGATGCACAGGAATAGAGTTTTTAGCCAACACAAAACAAAGAATAGAACGCTTTATAAAGCACTCGAACAAAATAGATCTCAGCGCGCTTTAAATTCGATGGCTTCTTAAGCTCTTTGCAAGCAAAGTTTTTTGTTATCAAAAGCAGCAGCAACAATTAATGTAGTTTGTTTTCCTACAGTTTCGTTTTATGTACGTAGTAAAGACACAATTTTAAGAGGAGAAAGCAATTTGTTTGAACAAAAAAAATAAACATTGCTTAATTTTTATAATGCACAAAATCCAAATTTCAGTCTTCTTCTGCGCTACTCTCCTCATCTGTTTCATCTATTTCTAAGTTTGGTGGACGATTTGTGTTTGGGGGAAGCGGTTCATCAAAATCGGAATCGGAATTTGTTTCATTACTTTGTGGCGCCAGCGCCGCTTTCTTAGCAAAACGTTCGGGCCAAACGCCAGCTTTTGTGTACTCCTTGACATGTTCTGGCGTTAGAATCTTACTTATCTCTGCCTTTACCTTGTCGCCTTCCTCAATGGGTGCGACGAGTAAATAATCGCCACGCTTCACCCACACGTTCTTGCGAAACTTGTTGGGCATGGAAACTGCAAAAGCCAAAAACAGTTGCAATTAATTGAGCACGGATTCTTCAACCAAATGCTCACCTAAAAAGTTATCTGAGTCTTTTGCCGGAGCTTCAACCTCGTGTAGATTGTTGCCGCGACTATTGACGACCCGCACGATTTGCTGTTGTTCCGTGGGCAACGAGTAGTCCTCCTCCATCATCTCTTTGAGCACATGCTTGCGTCGCGTTGTATTCGGATGCGACATGTTGTTAATGTTGACAAAATGTTTGTTGTCTTGCGGCGCGCCAGTTTGGCAGCTAGTTTTTTTTTGTTTACTCAAAATGGTATGTCGATAACTTACAAATCGATAGCTTACAAATTAAATAACAATACAAGGCAGTGTTGCAAAATATACTAAAATGTAGCGCAAATTTTTTATTCAGTATTTTTTTTATCTTGCATGATTTTAAATTCGAACGTATTAAGAAGTTTATCATTTCTTTTGTTTTATTATAAATGTAATGCTTAGGCAGAGTTACGGCTAATTTTGAACTAACAACTAGTTTTTGCTGCGTCGCACGCGTGCTTTGCATGAAAGACGTTCCTTGACGGAGATCTCGCGACGATTTTCCACCGGCACCTGTTTCGGTTTCTTAATGCTGCATAAAAAATACCAAAAAATATCAGTTAGATTGTTAAAAAAAATTATGTGAGGCTGCTTACATTTCATTTCTTAGTTTCGTTATTTCCTTTTTCCAAATATCCTTAAAGTCATTGGTGAAATTTGTCCAATAGCCAAAGAACTGATCGGGCATACACTGAGCCAATGTCAAAGTGCAGCCTTTGGGCGAGAAGTGATAGAAGCGCATGGTTTCCAGAAAGAGATCACGGCACTCATCGATTAGCTGATTCAGTTTTGCCACCGACTTTTCCGCACTCGCTGTAAACTCCTTCATCTTGGACTTGAAAGGCTCAGTATTCGCACTGGACGCACTAAGCACTAGGGCTGTTGTCTGCTTACAAGCTGCAGGAAGGGAAAGGAAAACATTAGGCACTGGCCTATCTTAAAACTGAAGTTGATCTAACCCTTCAGCTTTCTGCTGAGCTCCGTGATTTGTTGCTGCACTTCATCAAAATCCAGCTGGGTGGCACGTTCGACATCAGAGGGTTCTGGAATTGGCAAAGTCATCTCCATTAGCGTCAGCTCCTTGCGCCTCTGTGCTATAAAGGTGCGTACTATGAAGTGAAGCAGCGTTGTTTGCGACTCCTTGGACTTGACGTCCTTTAGTTTGCCCAATATATCGAGATTAAAGCCATCTGCCTGACCACGCTGCCGATTGCCACCGTTCATATAGTTCCCAAGCGTTAGGATTATCGAAAACACAAGCTTAAGATCCTCACTCTCCATCAGTTGCTGCGAGAGCTGGGAAACAATTTCCAGCTTGCGCATCAGAATCGTAACAGATTCCTCAAATTCAGCCTGAAAGACAATGCAGGAGATGCGCTCACTGGCCATAGATATAACAGCGATATCACGCAGAAATTGTTCGGGATGATCGAGGGGTATATCACCGCCATCCGCTTCCTTGATTTTCTGCAACTCCTCATCTGTCGCTCGCATATGACTTATCTGCTGCAGCGTCTCCAAACTAATCACAGATGTATCAAAATTATATATCGCATGCTCAATCTCGCATGTGGGCACATGTAGACTCCTCGAGAAGATGCCAACGTTCCTGGAACGTTTCGCATCCAACACCTTGATGGACTTTTCTCGCTTTAGTTTGAGTTCCTTGGGCTTGCTAACCGGTGCTATGGCCTGTCGCGAGAAGAGCTCAGTAAATTCATCAATATTGTCCAATGGCGTTTCATCAATCTCTGTCCACATCTCTTTAGTGGGCAGTGGAGCTGGTGCAGGAGCAGGAGCAGGTTCTGCCGGCGGTACAGCTAAAGCGACTGGCTCCTCCGGTGAACTGGTTGTATCTGTGCTATCCGTCGAGTTGGCCACCGATGGAGGACGTGGCACTGGCGGCGCACACGTCACAATCCTTGTCCAATATAAAGGACGCATTGGCTTGGGAGGATTGACGGCGCTTTTGCGTTGTACTGCACAGAAGAGAGGAGGGGTAAGTGAGTCAAATAGTTTTAAATAGTTTTTTCTTCAAGCGCTTACCGCTTGTGCGATTAAACCAATTGCCCTCAGCGGGATCTGGCAGCGGTGCAGGCGAGATAATCGTGCCCGATTTTGAGGTGCTCAGTGGTGGCGGGGGTGGTGGCATATTGCCAACATTGGCAGGCGCTGGTGGTGGAGGCGGGGGTGGACCACCACCACCACCATTGGAAGGAGGAGGAGGTGGTGGCGGCGGCGGCGGTGGTGGTGCTCCAGCTGTTAATTGACCAGGCAGTGGTGGTGGTGGGGGAGGCGGCGGCGGTGGCGGTGGTGGTGGTTGTGCAACGGCAATAGCCGGTGCAGATGTGGATGCAATGCCATTTTGTTGCTCCTGGACAGAGGCACACTTGCAGGAGCCGCGGCACATCTCCTCATCCGTTTGACTGCCCACATCCGCACAGTTTTTACCATCTTTATTGTACTCATAAATGGTTGCCTCGCTGCCATTGAGTAGCTCTGTGAAATTGATGCAACGCTTCGATGGACGCCTAGGTGGCTCATCCACGCTGCTCAACAGCTCATTGACCACGGCATGGACTTCGGCTAGAGTTGTGCAATTGAGCAGACGTTTACGCAAGATTAGCTGCAGTGTCTTCTCTCCATCAGTCAAAGTGGATGAGCTGGCGGCTTCGCAGGGTTTCTGGAATGATGCCGCTGCTGCTGGTGTGCTGGAGAATGGCCAGGCGGTGACTCTATCTAGTTTGCCGGGTGTTAGGGGCAGCGATGTAGTTGGCTGCTCCGTATGGGTCCATTGGTACATCTCATAGGGCTGCAAGCAGATAAAAGATGCAACAACAACAAAAATAGTAATAAAAGTCGCATTCAAATTGAGAATCAACTTTGTATTAGCCCATTGACTTCTAATTGCAGCTGGAGTGCATCCCTTTTGAGCTCGGTCTCAAGTGTGTGTCTGCCTAGCGACAAAAGTTTAAAAGCCATCCCCCCTTCATTCCCTTAAGCGTTGACTACACTATGAAGTTGTAAAAAGCTCAGCTCTTCAAATTGTGCACACATCATTGTTGCTGTTCTTGTTGTTGTTTTTATACGAAAAATTTTTCTTCTCTGTGGAATGCAAATGTCAGCTTTTTATAACTTTTAGAGAATTTGGCTAAAACACATATGGCATGCGGTTGGAATTGATTTTGGATGAGCAAAAGATTTTTACATTAATTAATTTCAAGTGCAAATCTTTGGGAAATTAATTGGTTGATATTATTTTTCATTTTTATGAAAATTTGAGCTGAATTTTCAATTTCTTTAAAGAACGGCTTAAAGGAATTTTGTTCATAAATAAATTCCTTACTTTCAAACTAATAAAAATTCAATTAAAAATTACTTTTATAAATTCAAAAAATTTCTATTAATTTTAATTAATTAATATTAATAATTATTAATTTTTATAAATTCAGAAAATTACTATTTATTTTAATTATATTTATTATACTTTTTTATATTATTCTTTCCACCTTCCCAAATATATTTATTCCCCTTGTGTTAGAGCATTTTAAATTCGTCATTGCCTTAGATAAATATTATTTTTTTTTGTGCATTTCTTGTTTCATTGTTGCTCCTTTTGCTGCTTACCTATTTTGTGTTGTCATGCGTGAGATTCGGTTGGGTTTTTAGCTTGTGATAAGGATGCTACCCAGCTGAAGAAGGCACAAGTGAAGGGTGGGTGTGTGAAGGGGTGGTGGAAGGGATGGCTTGTGGGACTTTAGAGTAAGAGCTCTTTTGGGTTGCACAAAATGCGACAGCATGCAAATTGTTGTCAACGCCAAAGTGCCAACACTTGAGCAAATGGCGTCAAGTGTGATATCGTGACCACGCCCACTACACACACACACACACACACACACACACACACATAGACACACAAACAAGTGAGCTATGAGTGTGTGGCAGCTGTTGCACTTGATTTACATTCGTCATCCCAAATGAATGATGCCTCAACTCATCAGCTCGAAATGATTAGCGGCATGTGGTATGTATGTATGTAAGTGAAGGTGTTTGTGTGTGTGTGTGGCTGAAGTGTGTGCGTGTGAAATGGCGCCACATAATTGAATTTCAATTTTTAATTGAATTACGTGAGAGTTAAGCCAGCTGGAGTAGATTTGAAGAGCAATTTCGCTACAGGCTGAATAGCTGTTTTAATGATATTTTACATAAATATTTTGGGTTAAGAACATTTTCGTTAGTCTTTTAGTGACATGAGAATAAATCAAATAACTCTTGAGGATAAGTTAAGTTTAGTTTATGTTCATATAACATTTAAATAAACTTTAAAATTTACTAAGATTCTTCTTAAAAACTTCAGATAAACCAACACTTTGGACAATTTTTCTATTCTTTGTCTTTCTAGGTTAAAAATTCTATAAAAAAATCTGCATTATTTTATATTTTCCATTTAATTGCTCTTTCAAATTAGTTTTTCTAATCGTAAATTCAAATTTCTGGCCGTTTATACCCTGTAATATAAACTATTTAACGTTTCGTTTAAAAATGCCCAAACTTGTGTTAGGGGCATTCACATGACCTTCCATGATTTTTATGTTGCACCACAACGAATACGAAGAATGGTAATAATAAGCGCTTAACTCGCCGCTAAGTAATAAAAACGCACAAAACTTTCAATGAGCTGCAACAACAACAACAACGACAGTTAAACAGCGCCGAGGATGGAAATCAAGCTTAAGCTGAGATTCACTTTCTGGCTATTTGCCCAAATACTTGATGACGTGCACATTGACAAGCAGGACACAGAGGACACTCAAGACGATAAAGAAGAAGTAGGAATTTTTTTGATATCATAATCTGGTTGATGAGCTCAAGTATCATCACATAGAAAATCACTTAACGCTCGGCTTTCTTCTCGTTTTTGTCAGAGCTAACTAACCACCCCAGTTCACTCTCCCCAGCCCTTTCCATTACACATTGCTGGACTTTAGCTCGAAGGGAGGATTTGAGGTTAAGCTGTAGTGGCTAAAACTTTTGGCCTAAACTAATTTGGGCCAAAAGACGAGTGCTTGATTATTTGTTACTGCGTGTTTTGTGTGTGTGTGTGTCTCTCTCTCTCTCTTTTTCTCTTCGTTTCCTTTCCTCCCTCTCTGCTTGTTGCCTTTCATTTCTCTTGTGTAATGTCTTTAGGCCAATAACACTTAACGTTAACTATAGTCGAGAGCCAAAGAAAAGCTAACATCAAGGCAGCTTAAGCAAGCTGGTAATTTGGGGAATTGGGGGTGTAGTTTTGGTTGCCAATTGTGCCTAGGTTAACCAGCAATTAAAACAGCAAAGCGTTCGAGATTTTGTTTAGATGGTCTCCAGGGTACGAAAGAAGCAGGACTGAAGCACAACCAGAACTGTTTGCCAAAAAGTAAACGTATTACATAGTCCATTAGACAGTAACACGTTGAAAGTAACACAGAGAGAGGGAGAGAGAGAGCAAGTCAAACAAACAGCTGCTGCAAGTAAGTTCCTTAAACCCTTCGACCCAATTTCTCGCTCAAGGAAACTTACAATTAACTCTTTATACCCTGTAACCTTGGTTTATAAATGGTTTCAAGTTGTATTCAAAAGAAATTAAAACTATTCTAAATCTTGATTTTGTATTGTATTCTTTTCCCTGTTTATAGGGTATCTCCAAGGTAAGACAACTCAATCGTTTAGTTTGTTGAATTCATAATTTAGCATAGGAAAAAGGCTAGAAAATTGTATGCTGTTGGCCAACTTTAAAACGGGCGGTTCGAAAGGAAAGAGAGAGAGCGAGTGAGAGCTTTGCCAGTTAGTTGACTGCAAAGTTTTAACAAGTTCTGACACTTGCAGAGGCTCGTCACCAACTGCAGGACGTCAAAGAGTGTGAGTAAGTGGCAGGAGGAAGAAGAAGTGGGTGATAGAAAAGGGGTTGGTGGACGGTTGGTTAAGTTCAACTGCAGCTGACATAGAACAGCCTAGTGCATAGACTAAAATGAAAGTGCATTGCGATTTGTGCCTGAGCATTGGAATTGCTAATTTCCGGCACAAAGTTTGCGGCTCATTTTTTTTTTTGTATGTTGTTGTAAGACCAAAGATAAAAATATAGAAAGAATATTGGCCATAATATGCACAGACAGATAAAAAACATAAAGGAGTGGGACAAGAGATAGAAAGGAAATAGTAAGTACAATTTGAGGTCCAGTTGCAGTAACTTATCAATAGCTAATGACTTGCCTATCTAACTTTAAACTTAGTTACAAAAAAGGAGTGGGTTGGGGTGTGGCACTGTCACTTCATTTCCGTTAGCGCCGTGACAGCTTCCGTCCGTTGACCAATTTCCCGTGAGAGAAAGGTTCATTGAACTTACACTAAAACCGGATGCTGTTTCCTGCTGCTGCTGCTGTTGTTCATTGGAGATCTGTTTGAGTACACCGACATATTTGAGATTGTGACAAAACTGCAGCGCCATTGCATTTAAAGACTCCTGGCCAAGAGTAATGCCAAGTGAACAAGTCTGTTGCAGTGTTGAGATTAGCCATTTGATCAGCATTTGACCTGTAAACAAAAATAATGGTGAAAAAGATTATAAGAATTATAGAAAAAGAATTATCAATTATTATTTCCTTAACCTGCCATGAACAACTAACGAAATTCCTCTTGCAATAGGAACAAAATCCTTTACGCATATAATTCCTATTGCTAGGGGTAAGAAGTTTCTATAAACTTTATTCACAGCTGTGGCTCTAAGAATAACTTTAGCCTACATACTAAATACTGTTGGCACAACAGACACACAATGATTTATGTATGTGTGCGTGAGCACAAAAAGTCAGAAAGAAATGCAAGGAAAAAACCGAGCTGGGTAGGATGATAATTTTGTCCATGGGAATTTTGTAGACGTGTTGGCTCACTAAAAAAATTAGGCATAAATAAATTTAAGTGTTGTCCGAATAAAAGTAAAAATCAATCAGAAAAAAAAATCCAAAAAGCTGTTAAATCTGCAACGAAGATAAGATACCCTATAAGAGAGTTTTTTTGTTGTTTTTTTAGGTGTTTCAATATAAGATATACATTTGATACAAGTTTGATTGAAGTTATCTGCGATGCAATTGATTGACAATTGACTAGAAAACAATGCTGCTTAAGATAAACAAAAGAAAGGAAATACAGGAAACTTGTCATTTACGAAATTGGTTAGAGATAGAAGAGATAATACTAACCTAATTATGTATTTTTACTCATATTTATATATATGGTTTTCAGTAATGGGCATAAAGTTCGACAAGTAAATCAAAACATGTCACATTATGATTAGTTTTTTGTTAAATTGTTGTAGAAAACATTTATGAACCCTGGGCAGCTATTTATAGAAACTGATTAACGTACAATGTTAATCATGATTAACGCAGAAATGATTCATTGTAAAAAATCAATTTCTACTGTTCAAACAGTAGACATATTGGAAATAAACTAATGAAAGCTTTGAGTTAACTTTTCTTTCTAAAAAAACTCATTTATCTCATTAAGTTTAACTTTTCACAAACGACACAAACAAAGGCATATGCCTTAAATTGGTATTTTCTATAAAAAAAATATGTGTAGAATATATAAAAACTTACGCTGGCTGTCAGCGCGTGTTGGTGTAGCAAAAGCAGGAGCGGGAACAGGGGCAGGTTTATAAGGATGAAAAGCAGGCACAAAATTGTCGATTGGCAGCTGTGGGTCAGGCGCATGTGGGTCAAACCTCAGGCTGACAATGTGCACACTGATGTTGTAGGCCAAGGGGGCAGGCGACAATGTGGATAAGGGCAATGCCTTAACCTTAGTGGATGATGCTGGCAAATCGAGTGCGACAACATCAGGTGGTGGCTTCTGTGGCATCTGTGGCATCTGTGGTGGCGGCTTTGAACGTGGCTGTTGATGATGATGATGGCGGCGGGTTAGCTGAACGCGTTTGCCCGCCATTGACATTAGCTGCAGATAATGCGCTGATGATGATTCCGCAACGATGGACAAAGCTTCCGGCTGCGGCTGTTGTCCATGCCACATACTAATGCCACAATCTGGCACACGACTAATTGGCACGTGATACGATTCAAAGTGCTGTTGTTGCTGCTGTTGCTGCTCCTGGGCACGTTTGGCAAGCAGTGGACACCAGACGTTACTCAACACTGGACTGCTGGACATGCTACTAGCAGCAGTTGCTACCTATTACTAATACGACTAGTTGTCGCCTCGAAAAACTGTTTGCAACTAAAGCGCGCTTGCTTGACTAGTTGCGAACAAATTAAATATGTCAGAGTCAATGCTCGTTGTTGTTTGGTTGTATTTTTTGGTTAGTTAGTTAGTTAGTTGATAAGTGTCAGCTGGCAGTAGTGGAAGTCTATAAAAAAACAAGCTTGGCATAGGTATACTTATTGCAGTTCTTTCTCTCTCTTACTCTCTTACTCTCTCTCTGTTTGTGTTGCTCTTTCGAACGCCCTGGCAAGGTCGCTGGCTTATCAGTCATGGCCCGATAAGAAAAACGGCAAGCTAAGGGTTTGTTCTTTGCTTATACCCTGCAATTAAACATTGGGTTAGAGAGTGGAAGAATGTTTTCAATGCTTTTTAAAAGTGTTTCAGGAACTAAGCTTATAGACAAGTAAGCTGATCTTTCGTTTTGTAAGTGACAAAAGTCTAGAGAAATGTTTTTATGCCGAACACCCTGCAGTCGAAAGACACTTTAAACTAAAGCACACTGAATCATTTCTTGATACTTAATCACGTGTCTAGAGATTTGAATCAAAAGTGCGTCACAATTTAATTACACCACTGACACATAGATAAATGAACTTGAATATGAACATAAAAAGAAGTGAAAATGTTCAACTTCAATCGATAAACAATCAAAGAAAAACAGACTGAAGTACTTAGAAATTTAAATGATTTTTCCAAAACTATTTTTTTATGATAGAAATCAAAACTGTTTAAATATAAAAATGAGTCGCCAAATCAATTAAAAAGTTTGATAATTTTATGACATTTGGTCTAATCTATTTAATTGATAAAGAGCTTAAGCAAAAGCTAAGTGTAACAGATAGCCATGTTAACTTATATATGGTTAACAACAAGTAACTACTGACGACTTTCAGTTCAATTAGTAATTGTTAAATAGATAAGAAAGTCAAGATGTTAGGGTGGAAAGAAAAGTTGTTCTAGAAAGTAACCTTGTTAAAAATAGTTAAGTAATTTGTAAACTTTTTATTATTTTTGTTTTATTTATAACCAAAACTAAAAGTTTTACATTTTTATCAAACTTTTCATTCAAACTTATTTGAAATTGTTATCTTGCCAATTTAAAATCTTGTTATTGCCACAAATCAAAGTGCTTTAAAACCCAAAAACTTTACAGCCCAAAATGTTGATTAGGTTGATGTAATCAAAGCTGATAAGCAAACGTCATTGATAGGCCAAAAGTGAGACAATGCGGCTTTTGCCTGTGTCCCAGGTCCTGGGTATGTGATGATGATGATGGGCTAAAAGGGAGGGATGAAGGGATGTGTGTGTGCGTTTGTGTTTGGGTAAGGTGCGTCGCCAAAATTTGGCAACTTTTGATGAAACTACGCGAAATGGCGGCCAACAAATTTGCATAACTGCTGCGTTGACTGGGCAGCCTTGAAAGGAATGAGTTAATTGGTGTTTGGGGTGATTACAGGGGGAGGGAGAGGCGTGACGTTGCACTCGCATGCATGCGTTGCATTCATCAGCGATGAAAACGTCGACAGCAGCAGCAGCAGACAAGGCATACAGCCAACACTTTTGCCACACATCTAAAAAACAACAACAACAAAAAACTCTGAAACTGAAAATGAAACGTTGCAACTGAGAAAAACCACACATACACACACAACAGCAACAACAAAAGTTGAAGTGTACTTAGGGTTGGAAAGATACCCTACAAAAAAGTGTGAAGTATATTCGTAGATACATTAAATTAACATTCACTTGTCACTTCACTTTTACACCCTCAAATAATTCTCCACCCAAAATACTATAAAAATAAATTACCAAACATTACTTTCGTCTGCCTTACCTAAACGAAATTTTGAGCTGAATAAAAAACTCATTCTTTCAAGCTCAGCATGTTATCAGTTTAAAAGTGCAAAGCTGGCGTTATAAATGCAAGAGATCGGTGAACATATATAGACCTTCGATAGCTCAGTTGGTAGAGCGGTGGACTGTAGAAAGATTGGAAATTCAAAATTGGTAGACATCCATAGGTCGCTGGTTCAAATCCGGCTCGAAGGATCGAATTAATATTTTAAAGTGTAAAATCTTAGGAAATCTTAAAGTGATATTATTTTGGTATGTTCAATAGGCGAAATGCAGTCATAAAATACGAAGAAAGTAAAAGAGTGCTTAGTGTTGGAAATATGCCCTTCTACTTTTAAGATTATACTTATATTAGCAGTTACTTTCTCTTCTCTTTAAGTCCAACAATGATCCTTAAACATTCCTCTACCAGATAATCCATCAGAATAACATCAACATCAACTCCCAATCATTACTTTTTCTGTCCCACTATCTTCAAGTTGTTTGGAGCATACAAATTGCCATAATGGTCTTTAAATACATATATTCAATCTGTACAACATTTTGAAGATATGTTTAATATAGGTATTTTTGAGCTCAGCAGTTTATCAGTTTAAACGCGCAAAGCTGACATTATAAAGACAAGCGATCGGTGCATTTTTCAAGACCTTCGATAGCTCAGTTGGTAGAGCGGTGGACTGTAGATTGATTAACCCAGAAAGTAGACATCCATAGGTCGCTGGTTCAAATCCGGCTCGAAGGATCGAAATAATATTTTAGAGTCAAAAATTATAAAATAAAGGCTAAAGTGACATTATTTTGCCTATGTTCATAATAAAACACAAAGAAATGCAACAAAAAACTAGTGCTTAGTGCTCCAAATATGCTCTTCTACTTATAAGATTTGAATTATATTCATAGTTATTTTCTCTTCCCTTGAAGTCCAACACATGATCCTCAAAAATTCCTATAAGAAATTATCTATCAAAATGTATTCCCAATCATTACGTTTTGTCTGTTTATTTTCAAAATGTCATAATGGTTTTTAAATCAATAAATGCAATCAAGTAGAATCTTTTAACATACGATGAAATTCTTAAGCTCAGCAGATTATCAGTTTAAACACGCAAAGCTGACATTATAAAGACATACGATCGATGCATTTTTGAAGACCTTCGATAGCTCAGTTGGTAGAGCGGTGGACTGTAGAGTGATTAACTAGTTCGTAGACATCCATAGGTCGCTGGTTCAAATCCGGCTCGAAGGATCAAAATAATATTTTAAAGTCAAAAATTAAAATAAAGGCTAAAGTGACATTATTTTGCCTATGTTCATAGTGCTCCAAATATGCCCTTCTACATATAAGATTTGAATTATATTCGTAGTTACTTTCTCTTCCCTTGAAGTCCAACACATGATCCTCAAAAATTCCTATAAGAAATTATCTATCAAAATGTATTCCCAATCATTAAGTTTCGTCTGTTTATTTTCAAATTGTCATAATGGTCTTTAAATAAATATATTCAATCAAGTAAAGTATTTGAAGATATGAAGAAATTGTAAAGCTCAGCATTTTATCAGCTTTAAAAGTGCAAAGCTTACATTATAAAGACAAGCGATCGGTGCATTTTTCAAGACCTTCGATAGCTCAGTTGGTAGAGCGGTGGACTGTAGAGTGATTAACTAGCTAGTAGACATCCATAGGTCGCTGGTTCAAATCCGGCTCGAAGGATCAAAATAATATTTTAAAGTCAAATCGTATGAAAAACAGCTAGAAGTAATATTATTTTGGTATGTTCAATGGAAATATGCAGTAATAAAACTCGACGTATTGCAACTAGAAAAGAGTACAAAGTGTTGAAAATACTCCCTTCTCTAAAATTTGACTTATAATCGTTTATTCCTAAACGTTACTTTCTCTTCCCTTAAATCTAACACATGATCCCCAAATTATCTATCAGAATATCATTACTTTCTCTGTCCGACTATATTCAAATTATGTAAAGCATACAAATTGCCATAATGATCTTTCTCTTTGAAATATATTCAATCAAGTAAAATTTAAGCTAAGTATAGCAATTTTTTAAGCTCAGCATGTTATCAGTTTAAAAGTGCAAAGCTGACATTATTAAGACAAGAGATCGGTGCACTTTTATAGACCTTCGATAGCTCAGTTGGTAGAGCGGTGGACTGTAGAAAGATTGGAAATTTCAAATTGGTAGACATCCATAGGTCGCTGGTTCAAATCCGGCTCGAAGGATCGATTTGACTATTTTAGATGAAACAAGCTAAATATTTTAATTACTTTAAGTACAAAAATCGTTAGTAATTTAATGATTGTGTTTGGTAAATAAATTTTTGTACTTTTTTCTGCATGAAACACAGAGCAAATTTTCTGATTCACTTTTAACTTGAACAGGGTATACCAAACCGCAACTCAAGTGATGCTTGTGGTGGTCTTGATGGTTTTGGTGGATGATGCAGCTGCCCCATCTGCGCCTTCAGGCCAGCTCTACACCAACTTTGGCGTTATATCCGTCGACCAAAATATTGTTTCATTACGCGTTGCCCAAACAATGTTGGTGCTTTGTGGCTAGCCTGATGAGGGAGATGAGAATAAGGATTGAGGATGAGGTTGGCGGATGCCCGTTTGTTAGTTGTTGGGTGGGGATGTCCTCTGTCTGTTTTGGTCTTAGCAGCAAGCAAGCGCGTGACGTTGTCGGGCATATAAATCAGATTTTTCGTGCAAGGAACGAATTGATGGCCACTTCAGACAGTGACAAGCAGTAGCAGGAGCAGGAGCAGTAGCACTAGGAGCCATTAAAGCAAGGACATGGCTGAATTGCGTGGGGGGCGTGGTTTATTTTTAGGTTTTTAGATTTTCAATGGAACAGTCGCCGTCGTCGACGTTCTTTGCCCAACGAGCCGTTAAAATGTTTGTTTGCATTAGTTTGGCGCTGACGTTGCTGCGACTACAGACTGGCAGGCTGCATGCAACCAATTAGCGTGCAACACTCACAAAACAAAAAAAAAACACATAAGGGATATAGCCAGCTAAAAATTGGCCACAAAATTTGTTGGACGCCAGTTTTGTCATGTCAAGCGATTTTCATAGTTGACGATCGCAAATAATTTACTCAAGAGCGGAATTTTAGCAGACCCAAACTTCAAAGTCGCGACGCATCGATTTTTAAAAGCCGCCCGAAAGTATGCAACAAAAATGTGCGGTTTGCCGTTAAAAGTGAAACTTTAATCTAAACAGAGTCACAGTGTCGTCGGGTAAGTCGAAAGGGGGCTGAATCAAGTGTTTGTTCTTAAGCGAAATATTTTGTTCCGGGTAAAGCTTTAAGGAATTTGTGAATTTGCATAGCTCGTTACTTGTGTTCAATGCTGTCAACTGCAGATGCCGCAAACTACTGCGAAAATATTTCACATAAAACAAATGCCGAAAATTGAGTTGAGACAAAAATGTTGAAGGAAAATTAAGGGAAAACTTCTTATAGAAATATGAAGTAGAGGAATAAAAAAAAGTAAATTATATTTTGAGCTTAGTAGAGGTATTTAAAGTTAGTAGCATGACTATTTATGACAGGTTTTAAACAAAGTTATTAATTATATTTAAGAACAGATCTTTCAAACATGCCATAAGTAATTAAATTATATTAAATGTCTGATTGTCTTGCCTTGCTTATAAAAACCGTTATTTTATTGATCTATTTTTGGCACGGTTCAAGAGATAAGGCTCAAGAGATAATGCTAGAGTTAAAAAGTCTGATAAGTAACTTTCTCTGATCATTTGCACTGCTGGCACAGAAAGAAAAACAAAAACAATTATGTATAAAGAGAAATTGCAAAAGAGCGAAACACTTTGAAACCTAATGCTGACCATACGAAATTTCATTAAGCTTAGTTATCAGCATTAAACAAAATACCTGACATTTAAAAAAACATCTTTTGTTGCTCATATATATACCTTCGATAGCTCAGTTGGTAGAGCGGTGGACTGTAGAGTGATTAACTAGTTAGTAGACATCCATAGGTCGCTGGTTCAAATCCGGCTCGAAGGATCGCAATAACTTTTTGTTGTTTAATAATATATCTTTGTACGAGTTTGAAATAAAACAGTTTCAGAATATGCCAAATTGCATTATTTTCATGACTAAAAATAGACTCTTCAGTCTTTGGATTGTTTTTAGAAGTTTATTTTTAAAAACTGAAATATTTTCAAACAATTTGTAGGTATTTTCTTCGTTAATTTTTGGCTGTACGTAGTGATGGAAGGCTTGATATTATAAACCTTAAAATTACTATAAAGCTTTTGTAACCTTTTGGACATCAATCAAAATTGATCGGAAAAGACCCTTAACAACAACAAACAACTTGACAAACTTGTTTCGTGTACGATATAAGCAATTCAACAACAACAACAACAGCAAAACTTGTATGTTTGTGATAAGCTTTGACATTCACTTTTAATTCGATGCGATGGAAAATGTTGTTGTTGTTGTTTTACGCGATTTGATTAGCCAAAAGCAGCTTTTTCAACATGTTTTTTGTAGCTGATTTTCAAGACCTTCGATAGCTCAGTTGGTAGAGCGGTGGACTGTAGAATGAAAATACGATGTAGACATCCATAGGTCGCTGGTTCAAATCCGGCTCGAAGGATCAGAGATAAAACTTTTTACTCCTATTTTTTAAACTATTTTTAAATTTTGTGCACAAGAAAAGTGTAAGTTGAAGCAACATTAGCTACTTAAACTAAACTGCACAAAATAAAACACGCACAAGCTTTGCATAGCTTAACACAGATGGCGCTGTTATTGTTACATTTGTTAACTGATTTGTTTTGCCTTTAGAGAAAGGGTAGGGCGTTACAAAGAGGTAGCTACATAATTGTTAACTTTGGGCAAACAACGAGAAACGCAATCAAACGTAGCGCGCAAATTTGCCAAGCTCGACTCAACGAATGGAAAAAGACAAACAGCAAATGCGCTTGAAAAATTTGCCAAGTTATGTCTGTACAGCAGATACAAAAATAATAACTTCAACTAAACCCCCTTTGGCTCTTGAAAGGCTCCGCTTGAGTGGAGTCATTTGTGAATGGGACGACTTACCTTCGAACTTTTCATATGCAGCGAAGCTTAACTTTTCCGGCACAAAAGATGAGCCACGGCGCGACCCACCGAAATTTTGTTCCGTCAATGTTGATTCCTTTTCGTCGCTAGGCGGCGCCACTACGGGCGACTGAGCAGCAACCACGCAGCTAGCGCTACTACTGCTAATGCTAATGTTGTTATTGTTATTGTTACTGTTGCTGTTGCTGTTGGAATTTCCAGCTGACGATCTTTCCACCGAAAAGCTGGCCACCTTTTTGAGCACATTGCTAGAGACGAGCGAATTTGTTGGTGTTCCATAGCCAGAGGGTGGTGGCAGCGGTGGCGCTTCGTCATCCAATTCCTCGGCCAGCTGCTGTGGCTCCTCACCCCCAGCATTGTCTTGCGTTGCTGGCCTTTGAGACAACACAGGTGTTTGAGATGATTTAAACGAAATTATAACAGTTGATTGCGTTTCCAACGCGGATGACGATGTCGGTGTTGCTGTTGTTGTTGTTGTTGTTCCTGCAGCTGAAATGAAATGCAACGAAAAATGAATAACATAACGAAAGTGAGAGAGAAGGTGAGTTTGAGTATGAGAGAGATTAACTGTTCAAATTTGTACAATGAGCAATGGTATGCTTGGATGCTAATGGAATTCCATTCCATTTCGTTTCCAGTCTTTGGGTAATTTGTAAGGGAATTTAATTCAAATTAATAGTATTTTCTTCAAGTACTTTACAGCACTAAGCAGTTATAAAGTTGATCTATATCAATTTTTTTTTTTAAAGTAGAAGCCATAAATAAACTCAAGCGAAACCCAATTTGTTTGGCTACAAAAAAAAAATAAGTCTTGAGCAAGTTTTACATGTTAAGTGGCATTGATTTTTCGTGTATTTTGTTCTTCTTCTTTATTCATCCACTTCCTCAATCGACGTTTTCTCAATTGCGTTGAGCTTTGTTGGCAATCTCTGGTGGCGCCTCTCTGAGCACACCCAATGGAGCGCTTATCACCCTACCCCATCATCATTGACTGTTTGTTTGTGTGTGTGTGTGTGCCTCAAGTGGCAATGTCCCCCTACCCACCCCACCAGAATCTTATTGCTACTGCCTGGTGTTGTTCCCACGTGCATCATTTTATATACAACATGATTTAATTAAAATTTAAACTTTCGTTTTTTTTTTGTATTTTACTTCATTTTTTTTTTTTGCCAACAATGGGGATTCAAAATGGTTGATGAGCGGCATAGGGAAGGGAGGAAGCCTAAAGCCTGTTTCCGGCCGACATTTTGTAAACAATAAAGACGTGTTTGCAATTTTTAAGTTTTTCTTTCTTTCATTTTTTTTTGTTTTTTGGTTTGTTTGTTACAAATGTTCTCTTGGCGTGCCGAGCAGCTTAACTCCCTAACCAGCCCCATTTGAAACAGCTTTTGTTTGTTAGCCAAAGCGGCGGACGCGCAATTAGATGGGCATTAAGGCACGGAAGGGGGGGTATTGCTATTGCTTGCTCTGAACTTAAGGGTGCGCTGGGGATTTTAGCCCAATGTATTTTATACCATTTTAGCTGGCAATTATAAATATAATACATATATACATATACTTAAAGTATATATTATAAGAACGAGCCTTTGCATAAATGTGCCAATAATTACTTTGGGTTCCCTTTTTTTTTTTTTTGGTTTTTTTTGTTTTTCCATTGTTTCTTTTCTGTCGTTGATCGAATCGGTTAAAAGGCAATTGAAGTGGGACAGAAAAGTTTGCGACTTGAGTTAATTAAAAAACTTGAAACAAATTTTACGATAAAATCAGCGAAGTCAACACTCTTGAGACAAAAAATTTGAAGAAGAAGCAATAACCAATAAAGTGTTAATACGGGACTAAGGGGTTGATCTTGACAGCAAACTAAAAATTGCAATAACGGGAAATTTAAGTAAACTTTATGAAATTTAATAAAAATTGAAAGAATTTTTGTAAATAAATCATAATAATAGTTTTTTTCATTAAAAATCGAAAATTTTGTATCGCAACCTTTTTCCGGGGTTTTCCGAATGCCACTCAAACCGTACAGTTTGACAAGTGCTTTGTCGATGCTTTGTGTTTACCTTTGAAATTGGCGCTGAGATCGACAAACAACAGTTATTTCGGACACAAGGGCACACACACACACACACGCACACTTGAGCAAACAAAACACATCACTTCAAGTGCAACAACAACAACAACAACACCAACGGGAACAAACTAAAAACGAGAGCCTGAATCCTAAAAACGAACTTGTAAATTGAGTTTTTTATTATTTTGTATTTGATGCGTTTATTTGCGACCGGCGGGGGCCAAGTGGGAATTTGAATAATTCCCAAATTGTGCCGAAAGGCACAAACTGTTCCCATGAACACCCTACTTAACCTTAACACCCCCCCTCTCCTAACAAATTCCACTTTTATTCCAGCCCTTCGTAATGCGTTTGTAATGGCAAATGGCGAACTCCCCCCCCCCCCCCCCAATCTGACTTTAAATGCCGTTAGCTTAAAACGCCTTGGACTGCGAAATGTGCAAATAAATGCGTTTACATTGAGATGAAAGTAAAATTGGATTGAAAAACTAGCAAAATTAACATATTTATGATTTGTTTTATACTTGTGTAAGGAAAAGTTCAGAAAGGTTAAGAAAAAATAATCTTGATTTTCAATCAACAATTGCATAAATCGAATATTATTTTTGTGTTGTAGCAGACAGCTTTTGACATAGTGCAGAAGGTCTCTTGGAGTATAAGCATGGAACTTTTAATCTCTTCTGTACAAATACAGTTTCGTGGACTTCCAGTCACTCACCTGCTGATGATGCTGCTGCTGCTGCTGCTGCCGCCGACGCCTCTGTTGCGCTTTGTGTAGGCGTTGTTTGATTTACAGTGGCACTAAAACGCGACGAAAGATTTTGGAGCTCAACCTTTTTGGCCTTGGATATGTTGAACATATCGCCATTGCCCAGCGGAGAGTCGACGCGCGGAGCATTGGAGGCGCCACCCGTACCTGTTGCTGCTTGTACCGCCGCCGCTGTTGTAGGCGTTTCGATGGTGGGCGCGGCTTGTGTTGTGCCCAGCACCTGTGCCAATTTCTTGCCCAACTGCAGCGCCATTCGCTCGTCCGGCGAACTCTCTGGCGTTATCAACAGTTGTTGCTGCTGTTGCTGAGGCTCTGCCTCCTGCTTCTGACGCTTCTCCAGCCTTTCATTGGCAATGCTGAGGTACGTTATACTACTTAAACTAAGGCAGGCGATCTTATCGGCGCGACAACGTCGCTGCAACTCCACCAGATCCTTGTTATTCAGATCTGTTGATAGAAAATTTAATAAATTAGTAAATAAATTGTGATAAGAGAGATGAGATTCCAGTTTAGTTTATATCCCAAAAAAGAAATTGATCAAAGTTACCAAAGAGCGAATCGGAGTCATTGCTTGCAGTAGAAGAAACAGATAGACAAGAAGAAGAAGAAGTTATGGAAAGGGAGTGCAAGCGTCGCTGCTGACGCTGCTGCTGCGTCAATGTGGAGGTCGAAGCATAGCAGCAATCTTCACTGCAGCAGTTGTGAAACTCAACAGAGTCGCTGTTGTAGTCCTGGCTAACGACGTCATCTGCTTGGCAGCGAATTAAACAAATGAAGTAGAAAAAAGAAAAGAGCACAAATAGAGATAGAATAGTGCGCAGAATGAGCAATGTCTACAAGAATTCCATAATTTAAACCGTCAAAAACCCGAAAAAAAAAAACTACACCCATTGATTTATAGCTGACAATTGGGGAATTTGCAGCTCATTGAGAAATGAAATATTAAAATAAAAAGTAAATAAAAACAAAGCGCCACTGGAAAGCGGCGAGCAACTACCAAAAACGAAAGAGTGAGAGAGTTAAAGAGCACGCTTACAGTCGCTCAATAACGCACGCTCTCTCGCTCCTATTGGAAAATGGCCACAAACAAAACGTAAACTGAAAATCCATAGCGCAAAAATGTATGAAAAATCCATATGGAAAACGAACTTAAAAGCAAAAGGTTACGCATAAAATGACAAATGACGGCACAAGAGAAAAACAAACACAAACACACTTCAAAAACAAATGTAAAGAAAAATCTAAACAAAACAAAGCAAGAAGCGAATTCGAAACTGGTTTGGTTATGGGCCAGCTGGCGGCGGCGGTGGGTGACAAGAAGTTTCGGTAATGGGAATGTGAAACGGGAACACAGCGTCACTTTTTTTTTCTTATTTCATATTTGTTGCTCATAAAGTCTGGTCAAACAAATTGTTTAATTTCGTGTGTATGTATGTGTGTGTGTGCTTGGCAATTACAGCACATTGAAAGTAAAACAAAGGCATAAGAAAAGACGAAGAAGAAGAAGAAGTAAAGCACCTGTTATCGTGTGTTGCTGCTGATGATTTTTCACTCACACAGAGTCGTGTTGTTGTTTTCTGCATGCAATTGTTAATTTTAAAGCGTCAATTCTAACACAACTTTTCACTTTTCACTGCACACATTTTCCAATTAGCCGAAAAAGACGGCAACTATAACGAAAACAACAACGTCTACGAGTTTGACTTGAACGATCTGCGCGACAGCAAGTACAAAACGATACTAACAACAACAAGAGCAACTGGTTTTTATGGCCGCATATGTGAGAGAAGCCGCGCTCACGCCTGGAAATCAAGCCGACTGCGTTGTGCGCGAGAGCGTGTGAGAGCGTGAACTAGTACAGGTTCATTGTTGGCGGCTTAATGTGACAATTTGAATGAAATAATACAAAACTAACGGAAATATGATAAAAATGTTTTCAATAGAGCATCATACAATTTTGTTAATTTAGTGCAATGTCAGAAATAACAAAATAGCCCATAGCAGTTTATTAAAACACTTGAGAGCCAGTTCTGCTAGCCGGTAACATTAGTGCAGAGAAAGAGTTAGATCGCTGGCACCAACGTGACCCTGGAAGATCCCGTTGCTGTTGCTATTATTGTGTGGATTTTTGAACTTGAGCAGTGTTAGTAAATCAAAGAACACAAAATTGTACAGCAAAAAATAAATTAACTTTTAAAGTTGCTAATTATGAAAACTTAAAAATAAAACCAATTTAAGTTGTTAAATATAGATTCCTCTACCCGCTGTCTATTTATAGCATTGACGTGTGATCAAAGCAGCGAAAACTTATGTTGCCAACAGTTTCTGTTAACACGCGTTGCATACTTTTAGGATGTTTACTTAATTCACTTCAAAACAATGCAGTTGACTAAATGTGAAACTCGAATTTCAAAGTACATAGAAAACAATTATTTAAAAACAAATTGCTAACAACATTAAGCAGTTGTTAGAACTAAATACAGTGGATTGTTAGAAGTTCACAACTTTATACAAAAATTGTTCTACAAGGAAAACTATTAAAACTAATTGCCATAAATATTAGCGGCCTGCCACGTGGCGTGGCACAAAAACAAAAAAAAAACTTTTTGAATGTACAAGTTAATGTGCGGGTGCGTGTGCTAGTGTGTGTGTGTGTGTGTGTGTGTGTAGCAGCTTAATTGAGCACGTCGCCAGCTGTTGTTGCAGTTTTTGATCTTGTTGTTGTTGTTAGTTGTTGGTTGCTGCAGTTGGCCTCGCAACAAATCCAAAACTAAGCAACAAGCAACAGCAGCGACCAATATAGAAACTTTACACTGAATGAAAAATTCTAGAATTAATAATAATATATATTTTTGGCTTTTTTTTAATATTTTAGTTAAATTAACTAATTTTAAAACTTGAGAATCATTTTTTTAGTCATAGATTTAGTTTTTCTTGTTCTTTCTTGAGAATCATATTTTTTGGTTAGTGTAACACCCCCCCTATTATCTCCTCCTACCACCTTTTAGGCTCATACAAATTTGCCAGACTTCTTTTTAGAAAAAAAATATATGTATATGTTTTTGTGCAAATGGAGGCCGAGGCTGAGTTTTGTTAAGGGGGGGGGGGGGGGGCTGGCCCCACATGAATTATGAATTTATGCATTGAAAAGAGGCTTCCAAAAAACATTGAAAATGAAGAAAAACTTGTTGTGTTTGTGTATGTTTGAAAAACGACTATGAATTGTATGGACAGAGGCAGGGGCAGAGGCAGGGAGCTGGCGTCTCTGCTATCTCACGGTGAAAGAGAATTTTTGATAAGAGAGTGGAAAAATCGCGCCTTGGCACGTTTATGATTTTTCGTTGATTTGATTTTTGGGTGCCTCTGCCACGGTGATGCAATGCACAACAAGCAAAAAAAAAAAAAAAAGAGTGGAAGGAGCCATGCAGTCGCGCCTTTGAATTGCTTTTTGATATAGCCCCCAAACAGCTAGCACCTCAACCCAAACCTATATAACCTGTCAATCTCCCTTCCATCTGCTCCCACGCACTCTTTTTTTTTTTAAGGTTTTTGTTTTTTTTTTTTGATCTGTTAGCTGTAGTCTTTCGCCTGAACTCGTTTGGCATGGAGCCGTCTTTTGCAAACAGCATCCATAAACGCTAGCTCAGTAATATTTTTTTTTTTTTGCCACCTAAACTTTGTATATACCCTTCTTTTGCAGTGGAGCATATTTAAATAAGGATAAGGATAGAATCTGTTTCAAGAAGAAACTTATATGAATATTTGTTTTTCGTTTTCACATATCTATAACTTAGAATTTTTAGCATGAAAACTTTTTAAAAAATCAATTTCTGAACAATTTAAATATTCCTTAAGTTTTTTATTGATAAAAACATTAGCTAACAAACAATAAATGTTTTATGAAATCAGCAAAAATATTTAAGAATTTGTCTTAATGCCAAAAAGAATCTAAGAAGGATTTTTTTATAAGAAAAATCATAAATTTGGCTATTGTTGATTCTAGGGAAATAAAGTTTCGTCTTTTCGAAAACCTTCTTATATAATGCGTTTTGGCTATATTTCAATTTGGTTCTCATCTGGCGAGAAAGGCTGGCCTAGCCTGCAGCTTCATCTTAATTTCATTTCATTTCTTATATTTTTTTTTACATTTTGTAAGTTAAGGCATTATTTTCTATTTTTTTTCTATAGACAGGTTCAAGCTTTTGAAATGGGTCGGTTAGCTATGTTTGTGTGTGTGTGTGTGTGAGCGTATCTGTGTGAGTTATGATTGTGAACTGCAGGCAAGTAATTTATTTTAAAGAGCAGAAAACAGCAGCCGGGCGAGCGGGCATCTTAAAGATTTCACATTAATAACTAAAATCTATAAATTTTTAATTTCACTTTGCCAATGCGAAACGCAACCTTTAGATATTATATATATGTATGTATATATCTCTGCCAGCTCAAAATGCCAATAACTTACAGAGCAAGAAATAAAGTTTGGGAAGAGAAAGAGAATTTGGGTGTGAGTTTGATATGAACCATGGCCGACACGAAACAACAACAAAGCTTAAACATTTTCTAAAAGTCAAAAGCAGGCAACCCAACGACAGCAACAACAACAAGAACAAAACGCCAGAGCGAGACAGCAATGCTTTGGCAAAATTTTTATAAAAAACTTCAATAAAAAGTTTTTTGATTTTTTTCTTTCGTTTTTCTCAAAAAACTTGCAGGAAAATTCTTGTTTAAACTACGCTTAAATTGCAAATAAGTTGACGCGTGAGAAGTGGGTGCGAGCGAGATAGCAAGTGTATGAAAGAGCAGTGAAAAGGAGATGACAGCAGCTCGAAAGTGCCAAAGAGTTGTGTACTTATATTAAAACAAATATCACTAAAAGCATCAAAATAAAAATGTAAAAATGCGAAAAAGAAAATAAACAAAAAATAAAAATTACTGTAAGGAGTTAAATAAATAATGTAGAGTTACGATAAAAATTTGTTTTTCCCTAATTCACACCCAAAGCCAATGCGCTCTTATAGTATAATTGAGCTAAACTTTGCCGTGAGTTTGGCTGTTTGCCCTTTTGTTGTGTACATCGGCATGCATTCACTGTTATTCCTTTCGCTCTCTCTCTAACTGTTGTCGATGATCTACTCAACACCAGTGTTGACAGGATTGCTAATTACCGGCTAGATCAAGCATATACGAAAGTATAAAAGCCTAAAACATTCTCATATGTTACATGTGAATCAGCAGAATGTAGCTTAGCTTTGGATGAGTGAATTGGTATCAGAGTGATCAAATTGGAATGCAAATAGCTTGTTTAAGCTTATTTTTTCTTTTAATTTAGCTTAAGCAGTCGCTCAACACCTGTCAGCACTGCTCTACACATTTGCTCTCTGCAAATGTGAACTGCTTCCACCTATTCCATGGATTGATTTCGGGTCTTAAGCTCTTCTCTTATTGTGACAGACAATCAGTAGCCCAGTCTTATGCCATATGAATCGGTCGTGTTCGCGCACAAATTGATGTCAATAATTACTGTTTATTGTCGACGGTGTGAAAAAATAAAGTGAATAAGAAAACGTAACAAATGAATAGTGCGTAAATGTTTTTTTGGTGCCGGAAGAGAAGTAGCAAAAGTGAAATAATTGCAAATCAAACAAACAAATGTTATTATTGTAGTAACTATCGTCGTCGGCTGCAATAATAATGTGAACAATATCAATTCAAATTTACAGAAAATAATACCAACATATATACACACACAATAATATTAATTCATCAAAAAATCTACTTTAAAGGTATGTAATATACTTCACATTTAAAACATACATATATTTATATGTACATATATTCAACTTCTACCAACAATCAAATATAGTTGAAATTTTCGCCATTTGCCATTATTTTTCTTTTTCCAGTTAGGTTTTTGCTTTGTTGAGTGTGAGCAGGTACAGGTTTGCCTATGCAAAAATATACTCACCTATAATATATATGCACATGCATAAGTACATAAAAACGTGTGTATATAAATCTAAATAACATTGACATGAGCGCGCCTAGAAGGAAGTTTTCTCTCTCTCATTTTGGTTGATCATTCCACAATTCCACGGACTTGTGGGATGGCATTATTGTAATACTTATACTGTTTTCCCCCCATGGAATTGCACATTCCCGCTCGCTTGAACCAAACTCTCTCCAGATTATAGGACGCGTTGCTCTTAAACGTCTAGAGTTTGACATTTCGTATAGAATTGGCGAAAGCTATTTGCAATATGCAATTTTATTAACACTTATACTATCACAAGCGTGTGTATATAAATCTAAATAACATTGACATGAGCGCGGCTAGAAGGAAGTTTTCTCTCTCTCTCTCTCATTTTTGTTGATCATTCCACAATTCCATAGACTTGTGGGTTGGCATTATTGTAATACTTACACTTTTTTTCTCCCATGGAATTGCACATTCCCGCTCGTTTGTAGCAAACTCTCTCAGATTATAGGACGCGTTGCTCTTAAACGTTTATAGTTTGACATTTCGTATATTAATTTTACTAACACTTATACTATCAAATATGCTCTCTCACTTTCGGTACTTGCTGTGTGCATGTATTTTTGCGTGGTTGCATGCATTTATTTGGGTATTGAATATACTTGTGTGTATATGTATATGTATAAGTAGGCTGGCATTGTTGCTATATCTTTTTTATTATCCATATTATCACGCACCTCTCTCTCGCTCTCTCTAGTTGTACAGCAACGGTGAAAAGTTGACAAGTGCTGTCTTTAGAGCGAGCACTCTGTCTTAATTGGTACGTGCTAATGCTCATTCATAAAAATATTTTAGTATACCGAATCCAGCAAAACATTTTTTCGGATCACAAAATATAAATAAATTAAAAAAACACGATAAAAAATTGCAAAATTTTTTTTAAAAATTTACTTCAAAAAATCGATGCTAACTTGCTTTTTATAATGTCCTTCCTCTTTAACGTGGTTGTAAACAAAATCGATTTTCGATTAATTTTTTCTAATCAATAATTTCAGGTCATGTAATTGCGATTGTAATCGATTGCGAACACTTTTCTAAGGTTAACCGTTACACAAAACAAAGTTAGAAAAGCATTATAAAATTACGAATTTAACCGGAAAAAATATTAAGGCTCAAAACTAGATATGTAATTAGTTTTGTTTATAGATAAATATTCAAACACTATTCAAACACATCGGAAATATATATTGATTATCGATTGCAAAGTTGTACTTATAACTTCTAGCCGTTGACATAATTTGCCTGGTTTCAACTTTAGACAGAGATTAATAATAAAAAATAGAAACAAAATGTGCGGACAAACTGAATTTGATGCAACAACAAAAAGTATTCATAATAACAATCAAAAACAAATATCAACAAAAACAACAACAAAATTTGTTGGCTAAAACTTTTGAAATTGACTTACGAAAATCCATTTGTGTCACGCTGGCATTCAATTGTCCAGTAGCAGCGGCAGTCTCCACTTCCCCATTCACTTCCGCTCCCCATTCCTCGATTGGTGACGTTGCCGCTGTTGATGTGGGCGTGCCAGGGGCAGAGGCAGAGGCAGAGGCAAGTACAGGTGCAGTCGTTGGCCCTCGTTTCTGGCTAACAAAACGGCTAAAAACTCCCGACCGATTGCTGCTGCTGCTGCGTCGCTCTTGTTGTTGCAACGTTGGCATGCAACCGGCTCCATTGTTGTTGTTGTTATTGTTGTTGCTGTTGTGCGTTCCAACCGCGGCCAGTCGCAGCAGGCTGCCCGATGCTGTTGTCGAAGTCTTTTCAAGAGCAACCCCGCGACTCGAACTGTGTGCACTGCCCATTGAAATTGTTCTTTGGTTCGAGTTGTTGGAATTGGAATTGGAATTGGCAAGAGGAGGATTGGTATTGAGACTGGTGCTCGAACTTGGTTTTGGGCTGCCGGACGGCTGCAACAACAACGAAAAAAAAGAGAGAGAGAGAGAAAACAGAGAGTGGAAAAAGTTTTACAAAAATCAATTAAAAAACTTTTCAATCAGCCGCATTGTTTTGGGGCTTGATTTTTCAACTTTCAAAAAAATACCCTGTAAACAGTTGAAATGCGCTTTTATGTTGGGTTTTATGTGATGAAATATGAAAAAAGGTTCTTGAATGTTTGATATGGTATGATATGACAGATCTTTTGGAAGGAAAAATGCTGGAAATCAGTAACTTTCAACAACTTAATCCTTTATCCAGTTGCGACTGCATTGAACAGACAAATTGATAAAGCATATGTATAATCAAGCTTGATAAAAAAATCTATCAAATAGCATAAATACCTCTCCTACTATATCTAGAACATATTAGCAGGGTATTCCCCGTTTCGAACCTACGCTCTTTCTCTACTATTTGATTTTAACTTATTTTATTTTTTTAGCTACCACAAAAACCAAAGTTTTGTTGGCTCCGAAAATGTTGCAGAAATATGAAATGAAATGAAATGAATTAGTCAGTGGAACAAGTTGACAAAAGTTTTGGCTGCTTTAGTTGTCTGATTTCTATAGGTATCGATATATGTATATATATATATATATATATATATATAGTTATATATAGCTTGTTACGTTGCTTTGGCAACTTGATTACAGGTTGAACTTGCTGCAAATTGAACTTTTACTTTTTACATGACATTCCAATAATGATCATTAGATAACAATAGATTTCAACTAAATAATGATAGAAATAAAAAATAAAAAATGTCAGCATATTTAAACTGGTTTGAATTTGATATATATTTATATGAGAAATTCATTTCATAACTTTAATATCAACTAGATTTATTTTCGGTCCAAGCAGAAATGCAATTTTGTGTCATTTTGGGTCAAGTTTTATATTTATATTTTTCTTTATGAAACTTGTTTGCATTTTAAGCAAATTAATAAAGGTTAAGAGTTTGGGCAAAATGTTTCTAACAGCTTATGAATATTGCAATAAGTCATAAAATAGAGAGAGATAAAAAGATTTAGAAAAAAGTTAGTTTTTAAATGAAAATGCAAAACAAATTAAATATTGTTTATATATAAATTGAGTTAAATGTCATATCGATAAGGAAGGGTCTCTAACACAAAATATTCAATTGCTAATTTTTATTTTTAAGTTAAAATTCAAAAAGTCGAAATATACATTATTCAATTGATATTCAGTTTTAAATATTTTATTATTTATTGAAAGCCAAATCAAATTTAAAGCTCAAGATATATGAAAGTTTTAGCTTTTTGGTACTTAAGTTAATATTTCAATTATATATTTTTTATTAATTGTTTTTAAAGCTCAAAAAAAAAAAATAAAAAAAAATAAAAAGAAATAATAAATCATATTTAAACTCTTTGAAGTACAATAATAATAATAAAAAAACTCCACATTCAATTTTTTTTTTTTTTTAATAACTGAGATATCTTGTTGAATGCCTCGATTTTATTATCGTACACTGATAAGGTTAATAAAGCTCCCTGTTCTTTATAAATTTTTACAAGCCACGCAAAAAAACAAACAAATAAATTGTTTATAATGTTTACTAAACTTATTGAAAAATTTCAAATAAAACTCTTCTTCCCCACATAGTCATTCTGTCTGTCTTTTAACACTCACGACTCGCCCCAAATAAATCACAATAACAAAACCAATTAGAATAAAATTTTTGATTTTTTATAATTTTAGTTTTTTGCTATCGTTTGGCTGGTTTATTTTTTATTATGCAGCTAATTGAAAAATACCGTAAGGAGGTGTGCCATGGAATAAAAGAGGAGAAAATTAATGTGTTAAAAATGTGTTTTTTATTTTTTGGCCCAAAAATTAATTGGTAGCAATAAATTTGTTGTTGCGCTGTTGTCCTGGACACGAAATAGAACAGTGGAGGGGCTGTAAAGGGAGGTGGGGATTGTCGCGCGCGGTCACGATGACTCAGAATGCGGCGCCGTGTGCTGCATAATGAGAAGAACTTGAGTCCTTTTTGCACAAATCAGTTTTCAATTATAAAGGAAAAGGAGGACGAGAGTGGGGGGGGGGGGGGAAATAATGACGCACAAACACTTTGTAGGCTTAATTGTGTCAAAAGCGCAATTAAATGCAATTTAGTAAAATGAGAAAGTGAAAGTGAAAGTGACACACACACACACACACAAACACATACCTGAGTCGCACTTCCGGTTGCAATTTATACAAATCTGTTTCTCTGTGGCATTTGTTACTCTTTGTTGTTGTTGTTGTTGTTTGTGCTAATGCGGCAAGTTCGTGACAGTCCCAATTTCCGCTCTCTCTCTCTCTCACTCGCTCTGTTAGTCATTTAAATGCATTGAATATGTTTTTGTTTTTTTAGCTATCAATATAGTTTGCACGAGTTTCGCATTAGGAACGGTAAGTGAGGCGATTTGTTTTTTACGCTTTCGCATGGCCAAAAACCACACACAAACAAACACTTTTTAATTGTTTTAATGCAGAAATGAAAGGAACTGCAACTTGCAGCGGCAAACTGCAGCTGTCAGGAACGTGGACCCAAGTGTCAAATGCACAGCAAACATAAACGAACACACACACACTTAAACACCACACGTAGCACCACAAGCTTTCGCCGTAAAACAGCTGTTTGTGTACGCTCTCTACTTGTCCTAGGACAACAAGTAAACGGCCGGCGAATTCAGTCGAAGCGGCGACTGGAAAAATCGATGGCACACTGAAAAGGCACAGCAAGGCAAGCCAACAGTACGACCGCAATTCGTTGCGGTCGCTAGGCTGGAGAGAGAGAGCGAGATTATATAAAGAGAGCGGCAAACGGTAACAGCTGAGCCCTTGTTGTGAACGAAAAGTTTGCGATCGGCTTTTGGGGTTGCTGCTATGAGCTACAAGCGTAGATTTTGCATAGCAATTTCCCATTGTAGCGCATTTCGTTGTCTGTCTAACCGAAGGTTGTAGTTAATTAGCACTTTGAGCTTCGGACTTTTACTTGGGGTTAAACATTTTGGTGCGCTTTAAATGACTCATTGTCCAGTCCACAAACATAAACGCAAACACAAACACAAAAACAAGCATAAAGCAATCACAATCGTTGTTGTTCTTTATGTGACTTAAACACTGATAGCTGTTTTCACAATCCCATGCGACCTTATCAGTGGGGCAGGGGAAGGTAATTACATTTTTAAATCCAAATAGGCTCAAGTAATACATAATATGAGTATAAATAAAATTCCGTTTACGGCATTAAAATGTTTAGCACTCTCTCTCTTTCTTTTTGTTTGTGTTTGTGTGTAATCTGCTTTGCATTCCCTCCACTTCCCTTCTCTTAATTTTTCAGAACTTTTGCATTGCTTTTGGGGCAAAATTTGTTATTGTTTTTCAGTGGTCAGCTTTATGGGATGGTTGGGTTATTTATTTATTCGTTTCTTGAATTGATAAAAAGCAAACGGGGGAATACAAAAACTGAATAACTGTAGCTTGAATGCGCTCATGCTGTCATAAATAGATTAAAACGAGGGACGAAAATAAAGTTCCGAGACGGTAGATTAGCCTTTCTGGCCGGATTTATTGTGCAGAATTAAAGGTTGGGAAAAATCGCAAAGTAAATGAGTTTTCTAGATTTTCAAACAAGTATGATTAATAACAATCGATAAATATCATGTTTCATTGATAAAAATCGATAACAATCATGTTATAATCATTATAACAAACACAATATTATTTTATTTTTATTTTTTTTTTAAAGAGCCTTAGCTCTCGATACGCGTTGCTCTAATCTTTTATTAGTTTAATTAATTAATTGTATTTAATTATATAAATTTAGTTTTTTCAACCTCATAAAGCATTTTGATATTTATAAATAAAATAAAAATGTTATTTCATCTATGATCGTCTTGCCCATGTAGAGTATCTGCAATGCGTGTATTGCTAGCTGTTTGCATTTTTTAAATGACGTTAATTTGTTTTGTTTTTTGTGTCTCTCTTTTGATTTTTGTTGAATTTGTTGTTGCTTATTTTTTTTCGCACATTATGCTTGTTTATTTGTTTTATTTTTTTTCTTTGTGGGTCACGAGTGTGTCAATTGAACGTTGAAACAACGCGTTCTTTTTGTTGTTTCTGTTTGATAAGCCGTTTATAGCTGCGGCAGCCAGTAGTGCGAGAACTGATAAGGCGCAATTGTGCTCGAAAAAAAGGTGAATGCAAAATTTTTGGTGGATTTTTTGAGTGGATTTTTGGAATAAAGTATGTGGCATGGGATTGACGTGTGTGTGTGGCACGTAGCAAACGCCGCAACTTAAGCGTGATGAGTGCGTGCCTCATTAGATGTGTGGCAAGTGTTTTTAATGAGCAATTGTTGGCTGGCTGGCTGGGCTGCTTCGGCTGTAAGCATTTAGAGATTTTCATATTAATTTTTGTCTAAATGCAAAATGCATGCAAAATGCCACAAAAGTTGAAAAGTCATTTAATTAATGTGTACAGAATGCCGGGGGGCTAAATAGGGTTGAAAGTGTTGGGAGTGCCTCGGGGGTGCCGTTCAGCATTTTGACACATTGTTTGACAAATTGCCAGACGCACGAAAAACTGGCAGCCAAGCTAACAAAATCATCAAAGCAGCAGCAACAACAGCTGCATACAAAGTTTAATGCCAACAACCAAACTAAAGCTGCTAAGCAAGGCAGCAACAACAACAACAAGAGTAACAAGGAGACATACAGGTGCAACAAACACAAACACAACAATGTTGCAACACAAGCAACAGCAACAGCAAAAAAGTCCTGCGGGCTTCTGTTGCTGCCACTGCGACTGCAACTGCCTTTTCAGTTGCTGTGTTGTTGCCACTGTTGATGACAACGCGGAAAAACGTTTTGCCATTCGAGTGTGTGCCACACGCGGCGTATGAGCAATGGGAAGGCTGTTGCAGAAGTAGCAATAAAAACAGCAAGTAACAAGACATATAAAAAAAAAAACTAATGAAAGCAAGTCGAAAATTAGATGCTCTTTTATATATAGACATCTTAACTCATTGAAATAAAAATACATAAAAATTGCAAATATTCTTTCTTATAGATTCTTAGTTAATTTTGGTTTTGATGAATATTTCGACAAGATTTTTAATATGTGAAATAAAATTTCTCATATTTTTTAATGAATTTTTCTTATTTTTGAGAACTCTATTAAACTAGAAATATGTATAATTTAAACAAATGTTTTTTTTTAAAGAATTTTTATATTATTTTTATTACGTTTCATTTCGTTTTTTCAATTTGATTTTTTAAATATTAAATCGTTCTTTAAACTTTAATCTAGGTTCAATAATCTTGAAACAATAACTTATTAAACTCTTTGAATAGAGTATAACAAGTCACAACAAACAGGACAAACAGCTGCTGTTGCAGCATCGTTGACGCTGCAGTGTATATAGTATGCACACCCTCCCGCCCCTCTCTTTCACCCTCTAGCCATGCTCGTAGCCTATGCTGTCGCGCTTGGGATATACAATGACAAAGTCAGTTATGGTCAATAAAATGCAATGTGTAAAGCGACAATGACGACAACAACAACAACAACAAATGCAACAACTACAACACTAGCGACCTGCGCCTCAGCGAACAGCCAACAGATGGCGCTCATGTTGCCATTGGGCAATGTATTGATGGCAGCGTGAGCGTGATGGAAGAAAGTTTTTGTATTTAATATTCTCTGCTAAATAATTGCACGATGTATTTAAGTATATTATAAAAAAATTTACTCCTTAGTTATACTATTTTTTTAACTAACCAAAGTCTGCAACAAATATTCCTTAATATATTTAATAGGTTCAACAAAGGCTTTTGACTAATTTTATTTGCCATTTGTTGGCAAAACACGTTGCCATCGCTAAGATGCGGGGCAATCCAGTGCCCGTTTCTATCGTTTTATCGCATTGGGGCGTTTAGGGGCGTTATGGGCGTGACCAATGGCTGACTATCCACGCGGTTAATATCGTTAAAACAAACAACGGGCTAGTTGATGCGGGCTGAATGCGCTTCAGAGACTCAGGGACAAACGGGACAATTGCCACGGGACAGCGATGGGCACGGGACAAGGAGCAGGGTTAGTGGACGGCTGGCGTTGTGACAACGCTTTGAGCGTTTAAATGTGGGCGTTGCCCACTGTCGCTTGCCTTTACAAAGTTAACTTGCAATTGCGTGCAACAATAGAAAGTTAAATAAAATGTTAGTTTTTAGATTTTATACGCTTTTAAGTTGGTTTCTTTAACAGTAATTGTTTTTTATGAAATAAGCTGGGGTTTGTTTAGGTTTGGGCAATCAAATTGTCAAAACTTTAACTAAACAAAGATTTTACATAAATATTTATCAAATAACCGCCACGAAAAATCGAACAAAGCTTTCAACAAATTATCGTTGCCTGCTTTTAGGGGCGCTCAGCGCAGCAAAAGCCAAAAACCTGAAAACGAAAACTCACGATTTGTTGGCCATTTCAAAATTGTTTTAAATTATAGCTGTGGTGGGGCTTTCTGTGGCATTTCAGCCGCATGTTAGACCCAATATGCAACAGCCAGAGAGGTCGGGCAGGGCGGGGTAGGGCTAACTGGTTTTTCGTTTCCAGCCAAATTATCTGGTCACATGCATTGTAATTTGAATGCAACAAACCAAAAAAGAAAAATCAAATGATGTTACTATAACTTTTTTGTGGAGTATCAGGGGAAGCGGGGGGGGGGGGGGGAATGGGTACAGAGTGTGGAGTAAAAGAAGAAGCAAATGTTTTGTTGTGTGCAAATGAATTAAAACGCAACGCGTGTCGACCGACGGCAACAAATTGAGCGAATGTTAAAATAAATCAACGGCAAATTGCACGTGCAAATTTGAAGTGTATTTACTCACTCTCCAATCCACACACACACACTAGACAACACCTCAATACAATTGCACAAAGAAAAACAAGATGCAAAAATTGGAAATAAACATTTTTGTGATCTGGCTAAAAATGTGAAAAAAATACATATACAAATTTCTAGCAAAAAAAATATGTCGAATCCTTATCAAAATGAGAAAAATAAATAAAGGCAATTATAAACTGATTAACACAACAAAATATGTTAAGAACTTGTAAAAAGAAACATTATTTTTTTGATAAATTTTTTTTTTTGAGTGTCCTTTTTTGAGTTGGATCCACACCACTTTGACCGTTTTTAGCAGCGCTGCAACTTTAATTGCTTTGGCGGTTTGAGCCAAATTAGATTCTGCGGCTTTGTCGCCGCTGTTCAACATTCACCGTGCACCATCCGCTAGTTCATCGTTTGGCAATTGGCAATTGCCGTTTGGGTTTTTAGCAGCAGCAAAGAATTCTTCTTGAATTCGCAAAAAAAAAAAACCGGCATTGGAGGTGAGAAAATTGGTAGGATCTGACACTAACGAAACGGTTCCCTAATTAATGTTGTCAATGGTAACTGTTGCACGTTACTAATAGCAATGAGTATGCGTTTAGAGTTAGAGGGGAACGGGGGGATGAGAACATGAGTGGGGTTAGTTTAAGTACAGGTTAGATGGGAATAAGGGGACAAACTTAAAGTGAATGTTTACAACTTTACAAGAGTGGATCTGAACCAGTATGGCAAGATTATAAAACCAGGTAAAATGGGACAAATCAAAATGAATAAGTTATGTGGAAGAAAGATAGATACCTTAGGGATGCAACTCTGAGCCTTGAAAATCTGTAAAAATATCATTAAGGTTCGATAAGAAAGCAAACAGAAAAGAGAAACAGAATTTAGCATTCATGTAAAGGATGTTTTTATGAATAACTATCGATAATTGATGAATCGAAATGAATGAATTATTGAGTAACCGATTTATAATAACTTTGACTGCCGACAAATACGAAATGCAAAAAGATACTGAAAATATTGCAACAATATGTTTGTAACTCGAACTTTTACCTGTTGCAAACAAACGAACCCATATATATATTTTGTGGCCAGGCATTTTGAGCAATCTGTAGCTAAGTTTTATCTGCCTGCGAGCCATTCGTTTGACATTGCTTTCGAACTAAATGCTGTCGTTATGAACTTGATCGTAGACCTCAAAAAATAATAATACCCAAACACAAAACATTCTGCTCGTACTCTCAGCTGTTACGCACCATAAAGTTGATTTATTTGTAGCAAAGTTTTTCTACGCAAAAAAAAGAAGTTCAAAAAAAAACCTAACTTCCTAACCAACTGGCCGTCGTTTAGCCTGTGGCTAGTTGACTTTCCAAGTTTGTGTGTTTTGTTATTGGTTGGAATTTGTAAGCCTAATCCTAATGCTCTCTAATTACATTCGAGGACAGTAACAGGCCTTACTTTTATTGTCTCACTCGCTCTCTGTCTCTCTCTCTCTCGCTCTCTCCCTTTCCGTTTCTGTTTCTTGCTAGGCAACTGTTCTTGGACAGTTGTTTGTTGCCTACTTTACGGCTACTTATCATTGCCGTTCGTGTGTTAGTGTTTTAAGTTGAATTGCCTGGCAATTGGCTGAAGTAGGACTAAGCCAAAGACGGCGCTTAATTATATGCCCGCTGGACAGGTAGCATTAACAGCTACTGAAACGGACGCAGACGGCGATAAAGTCTAAATGGGATCATTGAACTTGGTCAGCAATAAAGTTAAAGACATATGTAACTTATAGACAGTAGAATATTATATAAGTAAGCAATTTAATGCTCTGATAATGTTTCTTTATCATATAAATTTAATTAATTTAATTATTTATTTGTTGGATAAATAAAGTTTATGATTTTCTTTTTTAATTGATTTTATCCTTGTATTTACTAGGCAATCTAATAACAAATTATTTAACATCTTTTATTAGCTTTCTATTTATTTATTTTTCACATCCTCAAATTTAAATATTTTTTATGAAAGAAACTTTGCCATAATTGTATGAAAATATCTATTAAATTCTCGATGACCTTGCAGAATCTTATTAATTTTAAGTTATTGTTAGACCACTGTACTTACATATCACATTATTATAAATAGAATATGCTGGAAGCCAAATTTCTAAGAATTCTTAGAACATAAGCCGTCTGCTAAAGGACATGTGAAAAGTAAAAAATAGCTTTGCGTGGGTGTAAATCCTTGTTATTGTGTATATAAGGTTCCATGAAAAAATAAAAATAAAATATCGTAAAGGTCATTTCTTGAAAATATAAGATATCAACACAAAAATATATACGAATTGTTTTTCACTAGTAAAATAAATCAAACTGTACAGTTGGAAACTCTGACCTCTACACAGGGTATTCAGATCGTTTACAAAAGCATTTTGCCAATTGTTAAGGAATGTAGAATGCTTAGAGAAGGGAAGAAGTTAAAACGCTGCACCACACTTAACAAGCATTTATATTTATTTAAAAAAAAAAAGAAAAACATCGCGCATATTATCTTAACTGTTTATCTATTGTTTTTTTTTTTCGTTTTTATTTTAAGGCAGCGCCATTTAAATTTACGATGAGTACTATGAATGGCAAACGTCCCAACCCTCCGCCCTACTCCATTTTTGTTGTTGTTGTTGTTGGATTGCGCGCAAAGCCACAGCGCGCAAACAACACAGCCGCCAAAATGGCAAGCAATAAAAATAATTGCAAATTTTCGAAATTTAAGTGTAGGCGTGTGTCAGCCCTCGTTTAAAGTATGTACCCAAACCACTCCATTCAGTCACCTGACTTCCTCCACGCCACGCCACGCCCCTTCCCCTGTCCATTGAGTGCTGCACAAACAATGGGCAACGAGGCGAATGCTTAACGTGCTGTAAAATCAGCGCGTCGCGGTTTTTTCAATGCTTTTTTGTTGTTGTTGTATTTGTTGCCATTCAGTTGTTGTTATTGTTGTACAAGTGTGTTTGTGTGTGATGTGGTGTGGTGTGAGTTGCTGTTCTTCTGTGTCTGCGTGTGGTTTACAATCTGTTTCGCAACTCACGTAAAATATAAGGTAATTTGTGGAAATTTGATGTTTATCGTAAATTGTTTTTTATTTGCGCAATGTCACCATTTGCGGTTTTGCAACACACACACACACACACAGGGGGCACAGCTGCCACATACACCACACCACCACACACACACACACACACACACACACGGTAGGCAGGCATTTTTTTTTTGGTTTGGTTGCTTTTAATTGTGCCGCAAAACAATTGCAACATTTTTCAATTTACCTGCACAACTTCAGCTCTGCTGTTGCCACTTTGTTCTGTTGTTGTTGTAGTTGTTGTTGTTGTTCTTGCTGTTGCACATTTTCCACTCAATCGCTTGAGTTTCATAAAGATATAGATGAGCAGCGTTATAACCAAAAAAGCGATTATATTCCAGTTTTGATATACCATCTGGAGCGGTGTACTTAGACTATTGTCACTTTTTGAAGTAATGATCATGTTTCTTGTTTCTTGTTTTAGTATTTTTCGTACCAATAAAACAGAAAGTTTATGAAAATTTGATGAATAAGTCAAAGCTTGCTTTGTTCAATGAAAAGTCTTAAGAATTGAGTTTCACATTTGTGTGTTTATTTATATTGTATGCATATATATATATCGTTTATATAGTATGTATAGTATTTATCAGCTAAGTTATAGTTAAAATTTAGTTTAAGTAAAATGCTTGGAACGCCTGGCGTCCAACATCTACATACACAAATCGTATATATGTATATATGTATATATATATATATATATATATATATATATATATTTATTTTCTATAATAAATAGTTATGCCTTTTATTATGGATATTTATTTTTTTTTATGTTTATCAGCCATTTCTGGGAGCGTTTTTTTTTTTTAATAGTTTACAGAGTTGGAGAAAGTCTTGAAAAAAAGTCAAAGAACAGGGTGACTTAATTTTTAATTAATTAAATCGTTTAAAGTACTTAAAACTACTTACACTGATCTTGTTGTTGGACTATTTTTGATTTAAGTTTTAATTTATTTTTTAATTTTTTTTTTAGCTTATAATTAACACATAGATTTGACATTCTTAAGTTAAAAACAAGTTTGGATCATAGAAAAATATCCAAGAAATATTTTTGACCAAAAAAAAAAAAAAACAACATCAAATAATAAACAGGAACTTTACTTAGCTACCAATAATATATATAAAAAGTATTCAAAGTTGACATGCATTGTTTTTATAATTTCAACGCATTTTTTTCCGACTAAATTTTTCTTTGGTTTGCATTTTGTTATTTATTTCGTTTTTGTGTATTTACATTAATTAATCATAATTTGTTGTTGTTGTTTTGCAATCTACGTTAGTTAATATTTATCAATATTAATTGTATCAATAGATATATTGTGTCAATATATACAATGCTTAGGTTATAAATGGATATTGTTGCATTATTAATGTATATATTTTTAAGTGTTTTATGCATGCTTTGCATTAATATTTTAAAATACTGTTAAATCATTCATTATTAATTACAACTATTTTTATTTTGGTATTGTGACGCAGCTTAAATACAGGAAAAAAGGCCAAAAAGGTTATTGAAAAACTTCTAAATTTATTTTTTAAACGAACAAAAAGTTACTTTAACACTGCGTGCAGGGTATTTCCACTCTTTTGAGTATTTTGCTTTGCATTTTTGCTTTCGAGTATTTAATTTAGTTGTAGTGCATATCAAAATAAATGCCTCAATTATGCTTTTGGTGGAATTTTCCATGTATTTGCATTTAGCAAAAAATTGCATAAACTTTTGCCATAAAATGCAGTTTTTTTTGTTAACATTTTACACATACTTTTTAATAGTTTGCCATGCACATAGATGTTTTTTCAGCTACTGAAAACGCAGCGAAATAATAAAACAAACACTTTTATTTATTTTTTAAAAATATTTCTATATTTATTTTTGTATATTTACAACCCATTTTAGTTGCCATAAACACGAAAACTGACTCAGTGAATGGAAAAAAGTGCGCTTCAAAAATTTGGTTTGTAACAAGGCGTGCAAGAGATTAGATCGTAGTATAAAGGTGGACATTAACAATATATATAAATATAGTGAGCTTTTAAGCCTGGCAAATTCGTGCGTTTCAAATGAAATTCAAGAAAATAGATACAGATGTAGTTTAGTTTATTTTAAAGGCTAGCACATCAGATTATTATTATCTCAAAGATACAAAGTAAATAAAAAATTAATATAAATTAATATTAATATAAATGCCAAAGATTTATCCTATGAACACTTTCAAAATTATATCTCAATAGATATTAGACGGCAGATTTATTGAAGTTGGTTAAGATTCAGTTCAAGTTAAACAAATATTAGTTTAATCTATCAAATCAGCGACAGCAAACAAACATTTGAGTATCATAATTGTGCCATTGTTTTGGATTTTGGTCTTGTGTAAATAAATGTCATAAATGCTGCGCTGATTTATACAATTAAATACACAAATATTTAACTAAAAACCTGGTTTTAAATACAAAAAGTTTCTGAAAGCAACTTTAACTGATTATTTAGTTCATATTTGCTGGCATTTGTTGACAGTTGCTGTTACAAAATTGTTGTTATTTTAATTTTCATATTTGTGGTTTGTTTGCCTTTTTATTTTTGCCACAGAAACACAAACCGAAAATAATATCTTGCTTGGTATTTTGTTAGGTTATCCGGTTTGATTGCTTTAAAAGTTTAATAAAAATCGTCGGTTTATTTGAATTTTTGTATTTGCAATTTGCCAATTAAGATTTGCAGAGAATGCAGCGGCGCAAATCAATTGAATTTAGCTCTTTCATTTTGTCAACGCAGCGCATTTGGCGCATAAAATTAATTTACAATATTTACGCAATCTAATTTGCAGTAAACGGACCCTCAATTGCACTTTGTAATTACAATTTTCGTGATTATAAACGACGACAATGCAACAATTGAAATTAGCAGAGCAATTAGTTGTTGTTGATCATTTTACCCAAGCATTGTTACTGTCAATACAGAACAAAAAAAAAAAAACAAAAAAGCCCACTCTTAAATTTGCCTGGTTAGTACTATACTACATATACATAAGTATATATAAAAACAATGGCTAATGAGTGGCCTTTTGCCATTTTGCAATCGTTTCGATTATTTTCGAATGCCCTGCGGTGTGAATATTTAATAATGTTAAGCGACTTGTGGTTTTTCGCTTTGAAAGGGTTTGTTTAATTAAATTTATTTATCGTTAAGATTTTATTCTTTTTCTACTTTCATAAACAAATCAATTCAAAAACTTGATATCAAATTTAATTATCTACAATCTGTTAAATATATAGAATTTCAATTCATTATATATTCAAAATTTTAGCCAGGGTATTTAATCTGCCACTTTTGCCACAGACGGCTTACATAACATTTTTTTTAGCCACCATTTATTGTTGTCTATGCAATTATAATGCCATTTTGTTGCAGTTTTGCATATGTGTATGTGTGTGTTTGTGGCTGCAATAACTGTTTATTTAATTTCGCTAAATATTCCATATTGGCCGCACAAATTTTTGTTTGGATTTTCGCGCAATCGTTAACCCCAAAGGTGGCTTTTGTGTTTGGCTTTTGGTTTTTACAACCTTTTTTAGGCACGGAAAATTTGCTGGCTATTTGCATTTTGTTGCCAAAAATGTTCAATATGCAACTAATGCACAACCTCAATTTGGCCACAATATCAAAGTTATCATATATACATTTATATTTATGCACATAATGAAAATAATTCATATACGAAATGCGACAGAAAATTACAAATAATGTTGTAAAATAAAGCTGTAAAAAAAACAACTTTTTGCATATAAAAAGTTGGCTGAATCGGTTTTTTTTCAACAAAAAATATTTTAATTGAGTTATTTCTTGTAAAAAAAAGTGGACAAAATAAAATTCAATTCAATAATATTTTAATATTTTTTTTTTTGGTGGAACCAAGAGATCAAACATATAAAAATAATATTTTTAGGAATTTCCTATTTAATTTTATTTGCGATTTGTTGACTTAATTATTATTTGGTATTTTTAGTAGCTTAATCAAGTGTATTCGATATTCAAAGAATTTATATTTCTGTCAATTTATTATTTACTTAATTATTTTCTCAGCAAGTGTATTAATAATGTCGTATACTTATTTATTTTTGTGTGTTTATATATTTTACAAATTAAATTTTACTCAAAGTGCATTGTATAATAATAATATTAATTTGTTCTTTGGTATTTTCCCGTATTACTATTTTCGATATATGTATTTGATCTATTGTAGTCTATACATTAAATGCCTGTAGCTGTGCTTAGGTTCTAAGGTTTATTATGGGTTTTTGCTCTTTTACTCTTTGGTCGAAATTTGCATTTTGTAATTATCTGGATATTTTCAAATAGAAACGACACCTAAAAGTATGGAATTTGTGTTGTTTAAATGACTTAAAAATATTGTGAGAATTTATTTTAATATTAACACTAATTTTACTTACTTAATGCTAATGTCAAAACGTGGTGTTAATTTTAAACCTTATTTTGACATTTATATATATGTATACATATTTTTTTGTCCATTATGTTTTTGTTGTTGTTGTTGTTTCTTAACTGGCAATTAGTTTAATTTGCTAAATCCTGTATAATGTCGGCTGCAATGAAAGGAAAAACGGAAGTGAAAGAGTGAGTAAATCGATATTGTTTAGCTGGTTGATAAACCTACTAATAAATTATGTTTAAATGGGGCACAATTTAAATTAATTAAAAACTCCATTAAAATGCACTTTAATTTGATGTTAGTTTGTGTTCATTTCACATTCAACTCCCGCAAAGCCATTAATTTGTTTAATTTAGGCGCTAAGTGAGTAAGAAAATTGTTGGTGATATACGTGAAAAGTACTCTGTAGAGAAGTTTCTATCAATAACACAAAATAAATCATTTTGTATAAATGAATACAGGGTATAATTATGTGTGGGGGTTTTTGTGCGTATGTACAAATAGGTCAGCATGTTTTTGAATGCAATGGCTAAGCACGCGATTTGAATACAAATACTTGAGTATTTATTTACAAAACTATACAAAATATGCAAATACAAATATTTATATTATTTATTTCAATGCATTGCCGCTCCAAATGCATTTGCGTTCAATCGGCATATGCGGTTTCATGAATGCAAATCGAGTATACAACTATTGAATTCAATATATATTTGACTATATAGTATATTTCACCCCGATACTATCTATTTGTTTTAAGTATGTGACAAATGCAGCGAAACATAATCAACACTCGGCGACAGTTCTGGCATGCAGAACTCAATTCAAATGGCAAAACACTCAGTTTAAGGTGAGCTTAGAAGCTCTGCTATACTTGTGTGTGCGTTTGACTGTATATGTTTTGGTTTGTGAATTTTTGCTTTCTTCGTTAACTTGCGGCGGTTAACTGCGTTTATACATTGCATTCTTTTGTCGGAATATTTTTTTTGTCGGGAGTGTTTTTTAAACTAGAAACTGTGCTATGTATTTTTAAATTGTACAATAAGTGGAAAGGTAACAAGTAAGAAGGCTCTAGTCGGGAGAGCCCGACTAGAAAATACCCTGAACCCAGTTGCAATAAATATTTTACTCCTTGCGCCCTAAAAGTATGCTTCAAATAATGATAAATTTAAACAAAACTAAAAACTGACTTATCTTAACGATATCTCCGGTGTTTCTTAACCGAATCAGACGAAATTTTGAGAAAAGTTCTATTGTTACCCATTATTTCAACCCCATATTTTCATTTTCAAAATCCGAGATTATATGGGTTAAGGGTATAAAAATATACAAGCCAATCTATTCAACTTCTTTTGTTCATTTCTGATATATATTTTTCTGTGTTGAGTTGATATTTAAAACGCTTAATAAACCCAAAATATATATTTGCTAGCTAAATAAAATTTTTTTTTATATCTTTAAAACTTTAAGTAAATTTATAAACTGTAGTCAAATGTGATTATTATGATCAAATACCACGTTCAAAACTGCACATTAACTTGGCATACTAGCTTATGTTTAGATCTGTGCTTTACATATATTGTGTCTGTGTTTGTGTGTTGAATGTGCCGCGCTGATTTCGCGCAATACTTTTGCACTTTGCAACCAACGCTGACAATTGCAACTTTTGCATAAATACATTTTCTGCATTTGCCATGCACACTTCACAACGTGACAGTTACCACAACTGCTTATGCTCTTGCACGTTTTATTTCTCAACACCCCCTCCCTCCAACCCCCCCCCCCCTTCACTTTTCATCTTGCTTCTATCTCTTCAAGTCAAGTTGGAAGTGCAAATCGTTCCCGCATTTACAATACAAAAAATAAATAAAAATTCTTTAGCATACTTTTATGCGCACGCATTGAAAATTTATCAACAATTTTCGCGATTCTCTTTGCCAAGTGCGTTGAGCTAGGTCTTAAGCTTATTTTTCTTTTTGTGCATGTGATTGTATGCTTTGAAATATATTTGAATATAAGCGTGAAGTATTGAATCAAACAAATAACGTATATATTCAAACCAAATGATTTGCAATCGCATTAAATTTGACTTGTGCTTCAAATTTATAAATTGAATGCATGATTCTTTTTAAGCCTGCGCAAGAGTTTTCGCGTGAAATACTCAATTAACACAAGCTCAATTTAATTTTGTGAAGCGCAGTGCAAACAATTCGAGTTCCGACGATGCTGCCAAACAGGACTCGCAAAGTGCAAATGGCTCGTTTGAAATTTATGTGTGTGCAACGCTTGTTGTTATGTTTCATTACCTAATAAACATTTTATGAGCGGTCAGTCAACACACACGCGCACACACACACGCATACCGAACAGACAAAGCGAAATTGGTAAATTGTTTGAAAGATGCATAGAGCCGATGTCCGGACAACGGAGCTCACAGGCAACTTCCATACCATGCCGGATAGAGCACGCTGTTAGCTACGGCGTAATTAACAAGCCCGAAACGGTGCTCCAATGGGCTGCTGCTGATGGTTCGCTATTTTGAGGTAACGTTTCATACTCTTACTAATACTTAACTTCGGTTGTCAGCTCCAAGCAAAAAACTTAACGTTCATATATAAATAATATGAAAATGTTGTTAACAAAAATAATAAACAAATAATTATTGCTATAGAAAAAAGGAATTTGAAAAAATATTATTTTTGAGCTTAGACATTGTACAAAATATTGTCAACTTTCTTTTAAATATCATGATAATTTTCAAAAATATTTCTATGCCCATTCAATTAGTTTTCATATAGATTCCTTTTGTAGTGTATGTGTGTTGTCGGTTATTGTTTGCCATTTTGTGTGTACGAAACTCATAAAACATGCTGGCCACAGGTATTCCAATGGCTTCCAGTTAGCTCCGGGCTCCTGGCGGCTTTGGTGTCTGCTTTTGGGCAGCTTCACTGAGAACCTCTTTCTCTCTTAACCCCTCTCTCCTCCTCAGGCTCTGACCTTATGCCTATGAATATTTCATTTAATTGAAGCGCATTCATTACGGACCACAGCAATCGTACCACGCTCCGCCAACCCCCTTTCCCCTCGCCCCTTTGGCCCTCTTCGCGCTTCCCACAAAATGCGCTCACTTTTGGCGTTGTAATTAAAATAAATTTATTACGCAAAATGTTTTGGCAAAAAAAAATTTGTCAAAAGTTGTTGCTAGGTTGGCATAAATAATGGCGGCATCTCTCTCGCTCTCGCTCTCTCGCGAAGTGTATTTATATAGCAGGTTATATGTATGTGCATATCTTATGAATGCGTGAGTGTTTGTGTGTGTGTGTGTGTGAAAGAGTATATTTATTGCCTGTTATGCCGCTTAATGATCTTTCGTAAAAACTAAAGTGAGTTTGGCTGCTGCTTTGTTGTTTTTTTTGGGTTTGGGGAAATTAATGCGGTTAATATACTTCAAATTGTTAATTTCGTATCGTGAGAGAGGATGGAGAAAATTAAATGTTAGAAGATATTTTTAGAGCTTAAAGCTTAAGGCAATAACTAAGTCAATTTGTAGAAATGTTGTTTGTATAAAGTTTTGTAGCTTTAAAAGGTTTTGCCATGATGAATTCATACATGAATAGATTTTAACAGACGTAAATACTCTGAATGAATTCCAAGAAATTTCCACAAGCTTTGCATTGAATAAATTTGTTATTCCACGTAAAAACTGTTTTCTAGCTTTCAATTCAACCCATAAGCAAACAAATTAAATTACTCGGAAACATCAAACCAAAAGTAAAAGCATTAAGCTGACTTGAAGCAAAATAAACAAAAAAAAAACATAAAACTCTTGATGAAATCAAGTCCAAAGCGATACGCGGAATGTGCTCAAAACAAACGCGAATACAGACAGCAAAAGCGATGGATAGTAAGCTAAAGAGACGCTAAATGTTTGGCATTGCATTTTGCCTCTGATTGTTCGCCCCGTTCTTCACAATCCACAATCCTCAACCCTACACCAATCCGTCGTGAATTGCCGCAAATGCGGCAATTGAATTGCGCACAGATCGAGAGCTCAAAAGCATTGCATACTGTGCAGCGCCAATAGGCAAGCATGCATCACTACACTCCCCTACCAGCCCCTTCAAATTGCATTCAAACAATGGCGAAATATTTTTGTGCCCCAGCTTCAAACGTCAAAAGATGTGCACCGACTAACAACTTTTCTACTTTCGCAAACGAACGTTGAGTTCTTCTTCCACTTGCAGCTCAAGTTTACTTTTATTGCTGTTGTTGTTGTTGTTGCAGTTTCTTTTTGGTTATTGCCGGAGCGTGGCCATTAGAATGCTTTAAGAGAGGAGGGCGAGAGTACAACTGAATAAAATAAACTGCATAACATTGACAAGTTCAGTGGGCAAAACGGCGACTTAATGATGATTTTTGTGTGAGAACGTTTAGAGTTAAGTATTAAAAAATTATTTAAAATATAAAAATGAACAAACAAAGAATAAAATCGTATAATGTTAACTCAAAAGTCACCCAGAACACAAGAAAATCTCTTCAATGTAATAGTTTAAAAAATATTTCATAGCCCACAATACGTATACATAATATTCCAAGTGTCATAAGTTTAAACCACAACTACTCTCAGCTATATAATCATACAAAAGCAATAGACTGTGCGACTTTAAAGTATTTACGTTCTCAGAAGTCAGCTAGAGTATCTCCTTTGTTAACTAAGCCAAGAAAAGTCTAAAACTCAGCTGCATAAGGAATTTACACTAAAGCTTATACAATATTTTGCTTTAAGGTTGTTTTCTTGTTGTTTAGCTGTTGTGCAATGCTGTGAGCATTTCCCTTGTCTACCCTTCTCGCCGTCTATCTATGTATTTTCCCTGTAGAGAGGTAATAAAAATAGAAGCAAGAATTGAAGCTGCCAGTTGCTTGGCGCCTCTCCATTTTTGGTTTTCTGGACAGTGCTGCTGCTGCTGCTGTTGCTGTCAGCCAATCATTTCTAGTTGCTTTCTTTTTCTTCTGTTTTTTGCACTAGTGTCTTTCTTGGTTTTTGGGCCTTACTTTCTAAGATATGAACTTACTTTTTTTTTTTTTGTATTATATTTTTTGATGCCAGTTTTGTGGCCAAAGAAAAAAAAGTGAAACACTTTTTGTGGCAGCTGCCGTTGGTTGGTTGCTGTTCGACTTTGACTTTGTTTTGTTTTAATTGAAATGTTTTTGCAATTGCTGCTGCCGTTGTTCTTGTTCTTGTTGACGTTGTGGCGACGGTGACGGCGACGGCGACGGCGGCAGCTTCGTTGGCTAAGCGGATTAAAGCTCGTTCATAATGCACGAGCATGGTAAATATGAGTGGCAGCAAAACAATTGAGACACAATCAACAACAGCTGCTCCTCTGCTTCCTACTATTTAATTGAAGTGGCATTTAGTGCTTAAAAAACAAAAGCCAAAATAAAGTCCTTAGGGTATATGACGAACTTTTAAAATTTATCGAGTAGCAGAGGCCTTTTAGATGCCATCTGATAGCGAAAAAAAAAAAATTAATCGGAATATTTTGTCACAATATTTTCAGTTATGAAAAAAATATATTAAACCATTTTTATGCCAAATAAATTAGTACAAAAATGTTCCTACTAAAAACGAAATTTTCGCCTATAATAATTTCACCTCATTTTACAGGGCAACACAATACGCATACGACTCGTTGTACCCGGTTTGTTTTGTTCTTTTGCAATTGCTTGTTGTTGTGTCCAGGAATAAGCAGCCCAATCAAAATGCTAGTTTATTTGTATTTTATTTTTTCAGATGGCCTGCACTGCAGTGCAATGGGTAAAAAACACAAAATTATTGCGGCACTTTTTAAGTTCTTTGAGTGGTTTTTGGCAAAACTAATTTGTAAGCTGTTGTTGTTGTTGTTATTGTGGTTAGTTAGGTTAGGAATGTCTGCAGCAGCAGCAGCATATTGTTTGATAATAAACCTGACTGTGATTGTATAATTTTCTTTGCTTGAAACCGAAAGCAGCAAAATACGCAACGAGTTTAACGAGCAATGTTCAAATAACGTCGACAGAAGAGATTTGCTTTTGACAAATTATCTATTAAATTAATTACATTTCAGCTCAAAGTGTTCTGTTTGTGTTTGCGATCCAATTACATAACTTGAAATTAACCTAATAAATCTGAAGTTTGTGTAAATAATTTCTTGTGTTAATATCAAGCACTTAATACAATTTTTGGCCCACTTGCTTGGCATAATAAAAAGTGAATAATGAGTGGGGTTAACTAAACGAATCATCAACATAAATCGAGTCGTAAATATGAAAAAAAAAAACCAGAAATAACCTTTAACACAAAATTCAACCCAAAGTGAGTTATATTTTACAGCTTTTACCCATTGTGTTGGGTTTCCCGTTTTCAACTTTTGTTTTTTTGTTGTTGTTTTTGGTTGTTGCATGGGCATGTGGCGTTGCATTCTGTTCAGTGATTCACTTCACTTATAGCTTCAAGCGTTGTTTGATTTTGATTTTCTAAAATATTTTGTGCTCGTGCATTTTACATTTTTCGTTAGTTTGCCGTGCTGCTGCTGTTGCAGCTGCAGTTTGTTTGCCAAAACATATATATATTTTTATTTTTTATTTTGTATTCCTGTTTTCATGTTTTTTTTTTTTGTTTGTATATATTTATTTTTAGTTAGCATTTTTGTACTCCTATTTCATGTTCTCGCTTAAAAAGGTTGGCAGCAATAGTTGTCGCTGCGAGCGATTTGTTGGTTTTTGTTAGATGAGTGAGAGGGGGGGGGGGGGGATTGTTGAGGCAGTGGCAGCTTTAACAGGATACAGAAGCCAGCATTGACTATTTTATTTGCATTTATCTGTGTGTGTGTGTATGTGTTTGTGTCCCTGGTGGTTGTTTGCTGCCTGCCTGCCTGCCTGCCAGTCTGTGCTTTCCTGCATAAAAGGATACACATGCAAATTGTACATATCCTATATAGTGGCTGTTCAGCTTTCAGTTTCCTTGCAAATTCTATTTATATTTCTAAGTGTGCCAAACTACTTTTTTAACTCTCCGTGTCTCTCTCTCTCTCTCTCAGTTGGCACTTGCAACACTTAGTTGCATTATCAATCATACCGAATTCAAAGCCAATCCAATCCAGCAACCAAGACAAATGGTCCAAAAAACAACATAAATTGACAAATTTCACTGTTTTTGGCACATTTATATTTTTAGAATTTCTGCTTATTTACTTACCCAGCTGCTGTTTCTGCTGCTGCTGCTGCTGTTGTTGTTTTTGCTGATCCTTGCGCTGTGGAGGCATTGGTGGCTGCTTGGACTTGCGCAATGTTCCGTAACGTTGGGCTGCCTGCAGCATTTCATGCGGCGTCAACGGTTGCTGCTGCTGCTGTTGTTGTTGTTTGAAACTCTGCTGACTCAGCGAATTTGTAATTGAGTTTAGATGCGGATAGCCGGAGTAATCCACCAAACCACTGAACGCCGATGGCGTTCGCTGTTCCACATAGATCTGTTGACTTTGAGCGGCGGCTAGTTGAAGACGCCACAGTGCGTCCTGCGAAAGATCGCGTGCATTGCTATAGTTATTCTCCTGGCTGCCATTTGACCCTGCAAAAACACAATAGACTTAATATTAATAAGCTAACGAAATTTTGAATTTGCGCCCAAAGAAGTCAAAAATTGGTGCGAGAAGTGCTGATGATGATGAAAGAAAGTGCGTGCTGTGCTCAAGCGGAAACATGAAAGTCATAATGGCTAATTGGAACACACGCACACCCACACACACACACACACACAAAGAGAAAGGTGCCACATCATGCTTATCATGCTTGCAGCTGGAAGCTGTCCAGCTGTTCCGTTAGAGCCAACGCCTTCATCTTGAATTTCACTTAGAGCGCCTTGGACCCCATCTGCATCTGACATTGCCGACATTTTGCATAATTTAGCCCTGATGTTGATGGACAGCCCCCGAATCGGATTAAATTACTTGAGTGACAACCAAGAAAATGTTACAAACTGCTTTAAATTACTTAAAAATTACTTATCCCAGCTCTCTGCAGCTTATTCACTATTATATAATATTAATATGTGAAATGTGCAAGATATTTATTTAGCTTAGAACTTAACATGCTTGCAGGAAATTATTTTGATTGCCAAAAATTAAAGTAACAAAATATTAAAACAACACACTTTTTGGTTGACACACAAATACACCCCATACCTTTTGTTTTAATGTCTCTGACAAGACACCAGATTCGTAAAATTTAACATAAAAAAAATACATACAGACGTGAACACACAATTTTGGTCACAGCCAAATTTTTACCTGACAAACTTTTAGCCAAGATGTTTTTATTTAAGTCGCCGCTAAAGCATAGTTGCCTCAATCATATACAATTGCGTCATACGATTCGATGTAGCAATAATTTCTTTAAATGGACATCGAATACCCAAAAGAAGCCGCAGGATGAGGTGCTGCAAGATAAGCAGCTGCCGAGAGCCAACAAGGATAAGCAGCAGCAAAGAACATTCAAACCGGCCGCTTCACCCGTTTTCAATATCAAGGATCAGCGCGACAAATGGTTGGCCAAGGTGGCGCCAAAACTGCCCAAGGCCAAGACAAAGGGAACAGGTAGTAAACCGCCTACAATGCAGAATACTCAAGTTTTTGGCATGCCACGAGAATTTCAACCAAATTGTATGCCGCAACAACAACAAATGCCTAGGCGACCAGCTGAAGGAAGTTCATCGAACGGCAATAGTGTTTCCGCTCGCAATTCCTGGATGAGTCGCATGCATGGCAATCAAAAAAATAAGCAGGAAAAATGGGTAAAGGATATGCAGGCAAAGCAGCAAGCAGGTCGCGAAATGCAACAGCAAAAGATGCAGCAAATCCAACAAGCTCAGCCTGCAGCAGGATCGGCAGCAGGATCGGCAGCAGCAGCAGCAACAACAGCCGAAACCAAAGACGAAACACCCGTTGAGATAGTGCCGAAAACTCCCGAACGTTTAGCCTATTTGGAAACCATCAAACTGCTCAACGCTCATCTAATATTCGAACCAAATACGAGCAGAGCAAAGACCAAAACCAGCAGCGATCAAGTTGATCCAAATATAACGCATACGCTACAGTGTCTAAGTCAAACGGGCTATGAACCGGAACAGTTGACAGACTTGCCTGTTATACAGGTGGCCGGTACAAAGGGGCGTGGCACAACTTGTTTGCTGACAGAAAGCATATTGCGTTCCCATGGCGTCAAAACTGGAGTACTCTGTGCGCCACATCTATTCCTAACCAATGAACGCATAAGGATCGATGGTGAACCGTTGGAGGAAACAAAATTCACCGAATTGTTTAAGGAGCTGCAAGCGCAACTGGGCCAAATGCAACCACCGCCCAGCTATAGCCAATTGTTGACTGTCATGGCGTTTCATGTTTTTCGCCAGGCAAAAGTTGATGTGGCCATTGTGGAGATCGGCAGCGCTTGTGCCACAGACTGCACCAATATAACGCCACATTGCCAAACTATAGGTATCAGCAATTTGGGCTGGGAGCAGAATTTCACTTTGAGTAACTCTTTGCGTGACATTGCCTGGGCCAAGGCGGCGATACTGAAAGCGAATGCAAGCGTTTATACGAGCACCGGGCAAACGGAATGTTGCGAAGTCCTTGAACAGCGAGCCAAACAACTTGGCCTCGAGCTGTATCGAGTGCCCAGCTTTCCAGCTTATGTTGAGAGCAATCTGGATTGCAAACAGCTATTGAGTGGCATTAATTTTGGTGTTAAGCTTAATGGCTCGCTGGCCATTCAATTGGCCTACGATTACTTGAGGCGCCATCATCCCGATTATGTTGTGGGTTGCGACCATAATTGCACTGAACTGACACCGGGCACAAAGCGTGGACTCGAGCTGTTCGAACAGCGCGGACAGTTTGAGGTTATCAAGGCCGATATCTTTAATGTTTATCTGGATAGTGCCGATACATTGGAGAGCATGATGGTGTGTCGAGAATGGTTCTATACACGCACACGCAGCAGTCGTTCGCCCAAGATTCTACTATTTAGCAAAGTCAATGAATTCAATTCGAAAGATCTCTTGACGGTCATACGTCATAATATACGGTTTGAGGAGGCTGGATTTGTGCCAAGTCCTTGTTTATTTGAAGGCGAACCGATAGACGAAGAGGAGGAGTTGCAAAATCAGCCCAAGGACAAAAACAATGCTATCTGCTGGCGGGGTATGGAGGATTTGCAACGTGCTCGCCGCAATGCCAGCAACTGGCGTTCCCTTTGCGAAGAGACAAGTGCTCGTGACAATTCCCAATTGTTTATTTCGGTTGAATCGTTTTTCGATCATTTGCGCGAGAAATATGGCAAACAACGTTATGGTATGCGCAATGAACTGGATATACTTGTGACAGGATCTAGAGAACTAGTGGCAGGCACTATTCGCATGTTGCAACAACTAAAGGACAAACAATTTGGCAAACAACGTTAAATGGCGGCGACAAATCATCTTTGAATACCAAAAAAAAACAAAAAACGGTTCGAGTTTCTGTTTCGTTTCTATAATCATACATATATGTACATATGCATTTTTCAGTGTACTATATACGTATATGTATTTGTGTGTGTGTGTATTAATAAAAATTTCTAGTTTATATAAAAATTCACAAGTAGGAAATTATTTCTCTCTCAACAATATATATCTTACAACGTATTTGGTGCATAAAGATGATCATGAAAAAAAAAATCGAAAAACAAAATAAATTGCAAGAAGACGGAGAAAAAGATGAAGATGTAGTAGTAGAACAATTGGTGCATTGGTGCATTTATAGAACGTGCAGCAGCATGTTGCAAGTTTGAATGGTGCAAGTTTGTTATTTCAGTTTTAGTTATTGGCGTCGTGTGTGCATTTTGTGGTGCAAGGTTCAAGTGTGTGGTGGAAGAGTTGCTGCTGCTGCTGCTGCAAGTGGATGCCACACATGCATGCCACTTGAGAGTAGTTTCTCTTTCTCGCTCTCTCTCTCTTTAATCCCAAAACATTTTCTCGGTGTTTGTGTGCGTGTGTGTGTGTGTATGTGTGTTACCTGTGATGGCTAGCGTTGTAGTTGTTGTTGCGGTTTTGGCATTACGTGATGTTGTTGTAATTGTCGTTGCTAGCGCCGTTGTGGTCGCTGCCGTCGCTGCGGTCACCACCTGCTGCTGCTGCTGTTGCTGTTGCCCCCTCATGCTAAGGCTGCCAAGGTTGTTACGCTTTAAGGTGGAATTGTTGCTCATGTTGCTAGTGTTGCTGTTGCTGTTGTTGTTGTTGTTGGTGGGCTGCTTCGTTAGTTTGGCGGCGCGTGCTGCTGCTGTTGCTTGTTGTAGGTGGTGGCTGCTGTTGTTGGCTGGAATGGGTGTCGCCTCAAGTGGTCCTGCTTTGGTTGCAACCACATGGACCACACACACACACACACACACGCACAAATACACATATATCAAACACCCAAACACAACACATCATGTGTCGCCAGCGATTCGTTGATGAGGTTGTTCCAGGCGCAAGGGGTAAGGGTAAAGAAATAGTAATTAAGTTGGCGTTGGCGTTGGCGACGCGCGCATTTAAGTGCACAATTTAAAAGAGAACAAAAAAAAAAGTAAAAACGATGTGAAGAGAAAACAACAATGTTGGCGTCCTAATGAAAGCGGCAACAAAAATGCAGTCCATTGTACCGGCTAGACAGTGGGACAAAAATGGGCATATACCTAAACTCGAGAGGTTGGTAAACTATAAGCCTCAAATATTAAAATCTTTTTGAAAAAAAAACATTTAAGGATATTTTAATTTTAAGTGAAGTGAAACTTTGAACAAAAATTTTAATTCATCGAGCTGCTGGGGTCTTAAAAACTATAAACTTCATAATGCTTTCATTTATTTTAGAGCTATTTTTCTCAATTTCTATGTTTTCTATGGTTACTCAATATTCCAAGATTGTATAGTTTTTTTTTTTACCAAAAACTAGGCTTTACTTTTTGTTTCAATAATGCCACACATTCTATTAACTTGTCCCATAGTGCATTGTTGCCAAAGGCAAACAGCAAACACACACACACGATGGCACACACCAAAATACACACATACACACACACACACAATTAAACTGCATTCTGTGGTACAAATTTTTTTTTTTTGGTCAAAACTTGCTTGCAGCGTTGGTCGATGAGTGTGTGGCAAAGGGAGTGACAAAAAGGGGTAAAAAGTAGGGGGGGGGGGGGGTACTAGGTGTGTGTTGGTAAAGAGTCTACCTTTTAGTGTGCATGCTGTATTTCAGTCAGGCGCAAAACTTTTTCAACAGTTTCGGAAAACTATCAAAACATTTTTCTGGTCCTGGCCGCTTCACTCATTCTCTTCGGTTGAGGGTTTTTACTAGTATCTGAGGGTGAAGTTTTGGTTTTTTATCTGTGTATCAGCACACACATTAAAAAATATATACATACATATGTATATGTACATAGAAAATATGAGCAAAGCGTTTATAGTTAAAACCATTATGCACATGATATATATATATATATAATTATAAACTATTTAAGGGCTTTTAAGCATAGTTTAATTTTTTTTTTCTAAACCTTCATGTGCATTAAAATCTGTGTTGAAGCGGTTTTTGCATTTAAATTTCTTAGAAACATTTTGCTAAAAGCGCAAACAAACTAATTAAACTTTGCATTGTTATTTTGTTGATTTTTCATCAAGGTTTTTGTGTTTAATATTCAAACAGAATTTCTTATTAAATTCAACTAAAATAATTTTAGTTGCTTTTTTACTTTTCGACGAAAATTTTAATTGTTTGTTTCATATTGTTTACTTAACTATTTAAACTAAACTGTTTTCATGAATATTTCATTGTAGTTTTCAATATTGATTATTTTTCCTTAATTAAATTTATAGCAATTATTCTTTGTTTGTGTTGACGTCTAAAAAATTGAGAATTTTTCCTTCTTTCTTCTAATCTTACTGCTCTTCCGCCTAGTTGGTTTTTGTTTGCCAGCTTAGTTCTTCAGCTTAAACAAAAAATAATCTTAAACTCTTATATTAATTATTTTTTATTTCATTTCTTTTTCCCTTCGAAAGTCTTTCTTTTTTTTATCGTACTTAATTTAAGGTTTATGTCCCTCTGACCGACCATCTCTGCGTTTCTGTCTCTGCCTTTGTCAGATTATTTGCAGCTTTTGCTTCATTTATCTTGACTAATCATTTAGGGAAGTGCCTTAAGGCTAGTTTAGAAGCCAAGTTCATGCTTTTAATCCCAACAGTAAAAGTTTTTTTTTTTGAGCTGCTGCACAAATCCTTAATCTTATTTTTTATTGCTGTGGATGGTTTCAAGTGTGATTTGGTCGCTTGTTTCATTTAGTTTTTAATTGTCTCTTGTGTTTGTTAGGGGACAATTTTGTGGCTCAAGTGGCTCAAACCACTTGAAAGTAGCAAACTCAAAAAGGACTTTGGCAAACTGTTGTTGCTGTTGTTGTTGTGTTGTTGTATTTTATGAGTTGCAGCTGCTTTGAGAGAGCAATTTTGCAATTGTGAAGGATGGCCGTCGGCTTAAAGCCAATTAAAAACTTGCTGGCACAAAAGAAACGGCTAACGGTTTAATTCTCACTTAATTGGAATTACGCTGGACTTGCTGCTTGCTGCTACACTGGATGATACACGCAAAACAGAGAGATACTCGAAAACTCGAATCCGGATAGCCAGCCGATGCCATCTCTCGCCCGCTGATGATGTCATTTTGGTTGCCAAGGCATTTGCGTTTGTCCTGAAGCTGAAGCCGTCGCTGTCGCCTGCTTATGCAGGACACGCAGGACACGCAGCTCGCAGCTCGTACACACAATTTGCATGAAGAGATGAATGGAGTGCGGGTAGTGAGGTGACTGGGCGGAGGGTAAAGATAGATTGACAGGCAATGCAATTACGCCCCAAAAAAAAAAAAACCAGCAGGATGAGCATCAAGAGCAACAAAAGGCGTCAAAATGGCCGCCATAAATCTGCGCGTGCACAGCCTCCCGAAATAAAACAGAAACAACTAAGAGTGCCACAAAGTCGTGCATGGACGACTCAAAGATACCCTGTACACATGGCAAGGTATTGAAAAAAAAAAAATCCTCTGAAATTTAAGGAAATAAAACTTTTGAAGTACAAAGTTATCCACTTGGAATATCAATTTTATAAAATTGAACCGAAAAGCTATTACACGATTCTCATTCTATCGTTTTAACAAAAAATCGTATAGCTATGAGCCACAGTTTGGACAGCGCGCTGATAGCAGTCTAATGATAGTTTAATGCTTGCTTCGTTTTGTACAGGGTATATACAATGCTTAATGAACAATTTCTCATTCTTTTCACTCTACCCCATCTACCCACACACACACACACACACACACACAAACTTTTAAGCAGTATGAGTGCGTTTGTGTGGCATGCCTAGCCGACTACTTACACTCGCCATGATGTCCAGAGACGGAGGAGGGAAGCACTTGATAGCTGTCGCCATCGATGCCAATGGCACTTGTCACATGATACCCATAGCCATTTGGATGCGGCTGCTGGTAGAGTCCTTGCGAGGATTTTGGCTGCATTGGATACTGTTGTTGTTGTTGTTGCTGCTGTTGATGCAACTCGCCCTGCTGCATGTTCAACTGCTCATCGGGATCGTGTAGGGCCGTTAGAGTGAGCTCCATGCCACCACCATCAAGCTGCTTGCTGTCCAAACTGTCCGTTGGATAATATGGCGGCGGTGGCGGTGGCAATGGCGTTTGTTGCAACGACTGCTGCTGCTGCTGGTGCTGCTGCATTGGCGAGCCATCTCCCGTTGCAGTTGCATCAATGAGTGTTGCATCCACATCATAGTCTTTGGCGCCAGACGTTGTTGTTGTCGTTGTAGTTGCTGTTGTCGTTGTTGCTGTTGTTGTCACTGCTGCCGCTGCTTGCTTCTTGGCCGCATTTGAGCGCCTGCAGCGACAGAAGGCATAGAGCAGTGCCACAAGCAACAGAAATGAGAGTGCCGCTATAATGATGGCCACCAAAGCCGACGTCATCAGCGAAGAGCTGTGCGGCATATACGATTTACCAACTGCAAGTGGAAAGGGCGAGAGAAAGTTTGATGTAGATTTATTGCTTTCGGGGAATCTAGTTGCAAGTTGTAGTGAACTTGTCCCAAACTGATGCAGCTAATGGCTAGTTAAGTACAAATTTGGATGCAAATATCACCTTAATACTTTTCTACATGGCGTATACTTACTTTCCGCATTTGCATAAGCACCGCAATGTTCATGATTTGCGAGCAAGCAAAGTTTTACTCGCACCACTGGCCCAGGTCCTGCCGTTTCGGCTAGTGCCATGGTGCGATCCTCTCCCAATTGTCCACTGCCAGGATTTAAACTTCTTCCGGATGTAGTCGCCGTTGTATAGTGAGCAGTTCGGGCAATCTGATTGATCACAGCTTCTTTAAAGGTCGTCTCACTGCCCGAAGGCAACAGCGTTAGAGTCTCAACAATCTCCCACATGGGCAATGTGGCATCTCGCGTAACCAGCGATTCCACCACAGCAATCAGTGAGAGACAAGTGGCAGCCACATTGATGCCCAGCACATGTGAATTGGGATCGTAGCTAACATGAAGTGGCGGTGGTATTTTGCTCACTTTTGTAGTGGCCAGCACTTCGTTGGAATAGCCCGAACGTCCTTTGGCATTCAGTGCATAGACCTTAAACATATAACTCTGGTGTTGATCGAGTGGAGCTAGTTTACAGGGATTCTCTCGAAAGCAATTGAATTCGATCCATTCGTGTGGTCCACCCTGACTCGAGCTGCTCAACTGGTAGCTACTGGGAACTGTATAGGATAGGCCCGAGCAATCTGACAAAAGTTGTTCACGTGGCGTTGCCACACGACGATAGGCAACCAAATATTTTGTGCTCATAAAACCACCGTTAAAGCCAGGTATCCAATTGAGTACAGCATAGTTGTGAGCAACTTCAAGTACCTATTTTCAATAAATACATAATTTAAGAAATATTTTTGTTAAAAACTTTCCTAACAAAATAAAGTACCCACCTTCAGTGCATTTGGTTTCTCTGGCGCACCCTTTGGCTGTAGCAGTATCTGAGTGCGTATGGTATCTAATTGATTGACGGCACGACAGGTGTACTCGCCATAATCAGAGTGCTGCAAATGAGCAATGCGTAGAATCGATGTGTAAATATCATTGTTCTCCGGCCGTGTGCTAATCTCGTAATGGCCATCAGACGACATGGTTAGGGGTGAAGGATTACTGCTGAATTGCCATTGAAACTCTGGTTTGGGATATGCTTGCACCTTGCATACGACCTCTGCTGATTCACGCATATCGTAAGCTACTTTGTTATATTGATGTAGGACAATTGGTTCGTGTTCGATGCGTAGATGCATTGATGAGTTGGCCGAATTAACATCGTTTTCATAGAGACACGTGAAGAGTCCTCGATCGCCAGGTAGCAATTGATTTCCATTCGGTCTTGCCTTGCCTCTGAACCGTAAAACACTTTGTACGGTCACAACTCCACCTCCTCCTTCTGACTGCGTTGTTCGGATCTCGTAGAGTTTACGTGTTGGTAATATTTCTGTACCATCCTTAATCCAGCGTATTTGTGGCGTCGGTTTTGCCTTGGCACTACAAGTCACAGCGTAATCAACATCGCCAACACGCCGAGTCATGTGCTGCTGCAGTTTGGCCAGGAATTGTGGAGGTTGATGTACCTCCAACACAATGGTGGCCATTTTACCAATGCCCAATTCATTCACGGCATGACAATGATAACGACCCTCGCTACCCAGATGAGCTTTTGGTATGGAGTACTGCGGTCCTTGGGCAAGTATCTTTTGGGTATTCCCCAAATCACCGTCCATGTCGCGGAACCAACGATATTGCGGTACCGGCCAACCCGGTGGGTTAGCCGAGCAGCTGAGTGTAACACCATTGCCCACATGCACTACCGGCTTGTTGGGTGTGATGTACGCCTGGCCGGGACGATGACGTACCAGCAACGCGACGGTCGAATTACCAACACCCTCTATCCGTTTCGAGTTATAGGGTTGCATGAGATTTACAGAGCGACAAATATAATTTCCAGCATGTTCCGCTCGAACCGAGACTAGAGTTAGTAGCTCGCCCGTATATCGAAAGTCGGGTGCACCCTCCTTCAACCATTCAATTGCAATGGGTTGCGGATTGGCGGTAACATTGCAACGTACCAGCACAGTTTCACCCTCCTCTGCCTCATGGGTCTTCGATTCGATGGTTACAATTGGTGCATAGAGTACATCCAGCATTATGTCCTTCTCCCCAGTTTTACCCAAACCATTGTCGGCACTACACGTATATTTGCCGGCATGATGGCGGCTCACACGATAGATCGTATGGCTTGGCGTTGCACTCACATATTGTCCGTTGCGTGACCAACGAACATTGGACACCATCGGTTTGGCATCCACTCGGCAATCCAATTTGGCAATATGATCGCGTTCAATGCGCAAAGGGTTCTGTGGCCCAACCTCAACACGTGGATAATCTATAAAAAAATATATATAGAGAGAGGGTTTGGGGGAGAGTGTAATGAATGATGTTAACTTCTTTATAGTTAGTTCAAGCTAGTGGGTTAGCATACAAATAGTCAATTAAGGGCGGCAAACAAAGCCCCGGTCTCGTTGAATGGGCCCATTAAGTTGCCAATAACCATTTTCAATTACACGGCCCGTCATTCAGCCACAGCTCTAGCTTCAGTTCCTACTCCGTGACCCATCGACATTTTTAAATAATACCAATTTAAGGTCTAACAGCCGCAACAACTAGCAAAATGGCCCAAACAGCCCTGTCAACTTCGGCCCCGCTTCAAACCATTATATAGCCAAGTGCATTGCCCAACGGCACATTGGTTAAGCTATGAAAAAAATCTACAACAAAGTCAAATGTTACAACTACAACTTTTTTATAAATAAAGAATGTTATATCGAAAATATTTCAATTCATTTGTATAAGCTTGAAAATCTCTTTTTTTATATTAAAATATTTATTTTTTTGGAAATAAATTTTTTTTTTTGAATTTGTAACCAATGTGCAGAAGGCCATTCAGTTTAACTGGCTTCCATGTGCCGTCAGTTTAGGTTGGCTTTAAATCGTTTTTTGGGTAAGCTGCGGGCCACTTGGCCAGTTAGTCAAGCGTATGGCATAACAGGTCTTAACTATTGTTGTTGTTGTTGTTTTTATGTATGTTGTTGACGTTTTTGTTGTTGTTGTTGTTATTTCAGTGCCAATTAACTTTTGAAACACTTTACTTTAATCACCCAGTGACCAAATGCTTAAATGCCCATTGCTCTACAAAGCAACAACAAACAATTCCCAGTTGTTGTTGTTTTGCTGCAAATTCCTGGAGCGAAAGAAAAATGTTCTAAACTGCCGCTCCGAATCGGGGACACAACAACAACAGCAACACCAAAAACTGCGTTGGCTCGGGAACCCAATTATGAGGCAACCAACACATTAAAGCCGAGCAACATGAAGAAACAAAAAAAAAAAAAAAATAATAGAAATTTGTATGCGTTGTGTGTGTGTGTGTGTGAGTTGGTGTGTGTAATTATAAAATAAAATTTAATGAGCAACGCTTGTCAGCGTGCGCAACTAAATAAAAAAAATATGAGCCAGAAAAATACTACAGTTTTGCATTTCAACACATGCTGCCAACCCCTCCTCTCCTCTCCTTCTTCGCGACCGTAGCTCGTTTTCTCCCCTATGGCATTTTAATGCCCAGCCAGCTATGCTGTTTCACGCTGACGGGTGTTGCTGCCACGCCCATCTAGCTCCCCCACCCACCCCAACCAACTCCCTTGCCACAAAACTTGCTGACATTCGCCATGAAGTTGGTGTAGCGCAATATTTCATGTATTTTTGTTTTGCTTTTTGTTTTTTTTTTTCTTGTGTTAAATTTAAAGTTTTTTTCTTCAATAGTTGCCCCCACTTCATAAGGTAGCTTGACTTGAGCGAGTGCTTAAGTTTATTTGAAAAAATGCAGAAGTTTTTTTTAAGAAACTCTTTTAGTAAATCAATCTTAAGACATTGATTACTTGAAAGTTATACGAACTGCGTATAAAAAAGATATCAATATAAAAGCAACATAAATAGAAAAAAATATTTAAATATTTACCTCTTATTAATTATAGATATTTTAAAACATTTCTTATTGAACATTCGGTTGGGAAAATATTTATTGAAAACATTTTGCTCACCCCAATGTCAACTTGAATTTTTTCTAAGAGCTGTGCCAAGTATTTAAGCGGCTTTTCCACACACTTTGAAAAAAAAAAGGAAAGAGGTAAGCCCTTTAATTCCACTGTATCCTCCATTCACTTTAAGCTCACCAGTCTCATAACAAGCATGGGCATGATGATTTTTTGTGTGGGGCCATTTTTTTTTTTACACCAAATTGACTTCATTCAGCGTACATAAATCACATATAGTAGTCGTAGAATCTGATTCAACTTTGTATTTCATATTTTTTTATGTGTATTTTTAAGAGTAATTTCTTTTCAACATGCTAAATATATGAAAATATTATTTTTTGTATGCCTCTGGAGTTGTGTTGTTTTATTTTTTTAACAGGTTGGATCGCATTGCGATTTCAGTTACGCTGCTGCTGCTGCTGTTCACATGCATGTTTGCCACGCCTCCGCCCCCGCCTCGGCCCCGCCCCGTTTCACGTCCCTGCGAGGGCAACGCAGCGCATTGTGATTTTATGACTGGCTACATTAGTGCCATGAAATATGCGTCGCCTGCACTTGCAACACGAGGCAGCAACGCAAGGCACCTGAACTCAAACACATAGAAACCAGCGCCCTTGTTACTGGGTAGCCAAACGAGGTCCTTGCTTCCGTTTGGGGCAGGCGTTAAATAAAACTAAAGCGAGCAGCGAGAGACCGTTGCTCATACGCCGCGTGGTCGTTGCTTATGCCCGTTGGCCATTTTGCAGCCAAATTAAATTATTTAACCCGGAACAGGGCCGAGACGCCCCCAATGTGTTATTCCTGCCCAGGCACAGGATGTATCACACACAACTGCTCGGGAGTTATTTTAATGAGACGAGTTTTGCATTTGCTTTAAGACCCCCTATGCTTGCGCTGCCACATCATGTCTTGGCCAAATTGAAAAGTTGCAGCAAGCGACAACAAACAGAAGCAGATCCTGCCGCAGGAACAAAAGCAGAAGCAGCTGCTTGTGTTGTTGTTGCTGTCGCATACGTGTCACACAACACGTCACGTGACTTCCGCTGCGCGTGCTTGCAACACCTACATATATATGTATGTATATGTTGCACATAGCAGCGTTTCGAACCACACCCCACCCCACCCCTCTCTCAATCCCATAACCCATTCGATTGTGTGATGCTCGCTGCGTCGCAGTCAAACATCTGAATAAATATTGAAACAACATTTGCGATGCTTTATCTTAAACGTTTAAATTAAGCTCGCCGATAAGATCTATTATTGTAAATAATGTGGATTTTAATTAGGTTTTTAATTATATATTGGTTTGTTTATGGCTTTTATGTGTGTTAAGCTCCTTTTGTATTAAAGTTTAATGTATTTTTTTCAACTTGAATTTTAGAGCAGCTTCCTTTTTTCGCTGAGTGTATTGATATTGTATCCCATCCATTGTCAGCGACCTTTTCACTGCCTGGCCCAGTGACAGACATTCAACCCCACCAATTCACTGTTAACCCATTTTTGTGTCAATGTTTAAAAAAAAGGTTGCCTACTTTTTTGGGCGATGGAGAACGAACGCAACTGAGTTGCGCTCGCGTTGCACTTGTGTGTGCATTGGACCATAGGTGTCATATGTATGGCCATTGAAATTAATTGAATTGGCTTTTGCGCTGTAACAGTCGCAGCTACAAAAACAAAAACAGCAACATTCAGTCGACACTTGCGGTTGCACACAAAATGCTGATGAAGTCGGTTGAATCTGTGGCTCGGTTTTTGTGCGCTGGGCTGGCTGCAAGTTAATTGAAAGTGGGCAGCAATTAATTTGCTTTGTCACAAAAGCTGTTAAGTTTTCCACTAACCCATCCATCCATACCATCATACCATCTCCCCCCCTCCCCCCCCTTTTTTGATGAGCTCTGTGTGTAAAGAAAAACATTTTACAACTTTTATGTAGGTAATTTGCGCTTGGGATGACTTAAGCTGCCATTTTTAAAGCTATAACAGATGAAATTTCATCATCTAAAGGTGAGAACAATGTTGCATTCATTAAACAGAGAGCTGCACAGCACTGTGGAAAAGTGAAATAGAGAAACTTTTCCAATAACAAATTTGGTTAGTTTCAGCTTTCACTTCCGTCTCTCAGTGCAGCTGGCCAGCCAAAAAGCCAAACAGCTAGCGGCGCAACTAGCTTCAAACTTCAAATCAGCTTAAGAAAGCTGAGAGAGCGTGTCCGAAAAGCGCTGCCAGGCTCAAATCTTAAAGCATAACAATCATGACAAAGCAGCATGGCAATGGCAACAAGGATGCCTTCTTGTAAAAGTGTGCAACTTTTTTTTTGAGGCAACAGCAATTGTTGTTGTTGGCGTTTCTTTTGTGGTTGCTGCTGCTGTTGCATCTGCTTGATGTTTGTGAGTGTGTTCTTGTGTGTGCTCTTGTGTGTGGCTATGCAAATGTCCTGACGGCAGGATGAAGCAGCCAGCTGGCACACAGGATGCCCACACTGACACTAATTGCAATTGTGTGCGGCATTAGCACGTGTCTGTATCGCTCCCTTGGGCTACCTGCTGTTCACCTACTCTCTCTCTCTCTTTCTCTGTCTCTTTCTTTGTCTCATTTTCTTTCTTTCTTTAACTTTCTGCAAAAAGCTTTTTGTATGCTGCCAGTGCTGTTGCTGCTGCAGGACATTTGGTCCTTTGGTTTTTTGGCACTTTGCCTTTTGCTTGCCTTTGGCAGCGGCATAATCAAAAACGACAAGCCACAGACTCGCTCCAGGTTGCCAGGCTTCTTCTTTCGATATTGGCAAGCAATAACAGTACAGTACTTCTCCCTCCCTCTTGTTGTTGTATTTGTTCTTCCTGTTTTTGCCATCAGGGATGTAAGCCAACGAATGTCGTTTGTCAAGGTGTCGTTACAGCGTTGCATAAATTATTAAATCAAAGCTAACAATATTTTCGCCTCTCAGTTGGTTATATTCAAATCAAGTTGTACACAGATAAGATGCAATCGATAGGCAGTTTATCGATATTGGAGAAATATCTAAGCTTCTCTAAAAAACAAACTTATGCTTTTATAACATCTTTGAACCATTTAACTTGATCTCTTTTAAACTCCATCTCTAATGCCCAATTCAATCAACAATCGAGTAAACCTATCGATGATTTAGCGATTATCGCTGTCTGTACTTTTATAATCAAATCAAAAATGCTTTTTGTACGCAAATATTTGACCAACGAATCAAAAAGCAATTGCTTTTGCAAATGTTTTGTTGCTGGTTTCGTATCTGTCGCATTTTGGTTTTGTGCCATAGAATTTCACGCTAATGCGCATTATTGTCAAAAATGTTTGCCGCTGCACGAAAAATTTGCATGCCACCTGCGTTAGATGTTGCCAGCCCACAACTCTCCTCACACATCTCTAAAAGCATGGCGTTTCCTTGGGTTTTTTTTTTGTTGTTTTTTATTCAAATTGAAATGTCTTTTCAACGGCTTTGCTTTCCACTTCAGCAGGCCACGACACATGAATCCTGTTTGTCTTCGTCGCCAGCGACTTTTTGGCCAAGGACTCGATGGGAGAGCAAAAGGCGTGGAAAGACATCAAATGGAGGCTGGGTTTATTACGTGCGCTGCATTCAACTGCACAAAAGTCACGCGCCATACACACACACACGCACACACACACACACACACAGCAAACACACAGCAAACACACAAACACATTTGCATTTCTAGTGCCTCAACGACTGCAATTCGCGTGGCTGCAACTGAAAATATGTGAAAACGTGCCTCGCACATATGCGTGGGTGTGCGTGGATGTGTGTGAGCTTCCCAAAAACTATGCCACGCTTCGCTTTTCATATTTGCTGTTGTTGTCGTTGTTGCTTTTATCGATGGCGTTAACTATACCCTACAATCTTGAGCTAAAAGCACTTCTAACTTCTTTGAATGATTTTGCATTGAAAAATTTAAAGATTTTATTTCTTTAAGGACTTGATTTTTAAATGCATTTTTAATTGATGGATTGTCAGGCCTTTTTAAGAATTTTTTAATAATTAAAAACTATTTCAGGTAAATATATTAATAAGATTTTTTAAGAGGTATTTAATCACAAAATTTGTTTCATTTTGGCTATGTTTTTCCATTTCGATGTTGTTTGTGCGTGGCCACGTTACGTATGCGCAATTAGCCAGCTTGGTTTTCGTGCTAATTTCAGTCTGTTTATTTCATATTTGCTACTCGTCCAAAAAAGTGTTAACCACTTTTTTTATTGGCATTTCTGCCACACGAAAACACAAGGAGCGAAAAATTTTAATAATTTCATTTGTTGATTTTCGCACGTCATAAAACACTCAGCACTTCAAATGACATTGACGATATGACGCATTGGGAGTTGATTTTTTTCTCTTGTTTTTGCCATGAGTGAATATTTTTTTGTTTTTTCTTCTGTCTTTTTTTTGGCAAAGTGAGATTTTGGTTTTTTTTTTGTTTTGTCACTCGACTTCTTTCCATTTTCTGTTTTTTTTTTTTGCTTTGTTACTCTGGCAAAACGCAGCGGCTTTTCTGGCACATAAATCAATCAAATGCAGGCACAACACGCAATGCACACAAATATCAACAGCAACAGTCATGGTGTTGTTGGGTCTGTTGCAAAGAAGTGGAAGAAGGGTTTTTGGGGACAAAGCAGAAGTTGGATGACTGCTAGAAATCACATTGCCAAGAATCCATGCAAACATTTTCAATTAAAAATCGCTCTGCCATTTGTCAGCATACAAACACAGCTGTATATTTGTGTGTGTGTGTGTGTTTGCTTGCCAATTCCTTTTCTTTTTCGCTATCACTGTCTTATATTGCCAATTGCTTATCCATCACAATCACATTGAAGCATTAGACATCAAACAACGTCGTCTTTGCTTGCCAAATGCATTCATATCTATCTCTTGAGTGCCACAGTGCATGTCAAACTATTGCTTCGAATGAATGTGCAAAGTTTGCTTGCAAAAAGGCGAATTTAACGTTTCCGAATTTTTTATTCTTGGAAATTATTTATTGCAAATAATAACTCTTTTTACTTCTAAAAAGTTTCCAAAATTCACCCACTGTACTTGAAACTTCTCTTCAAAGTATTCGCCTATAGAACCTTCCATAATTGATATAGCCAGCTTTATCTACTATAACCCACAACTTGTCTAAACCAATTTGCAGTTCGATTCATGCACCGGACAATGAATCTCAAACTGTTTAAGTTATTGCCTGAATTGTTGGCCTGCGGGTCTGTGGGCGCCGGACAAAAGTATTTTGCGCTCCGCTCAAAATTCAATTGTTGTTAATCGTCTTGGCCAGGTTAAGGTCCCAATGAGCTTGGACCGGAGGCTCAATGGCGTGTTGTTGCCTCGTCCTCCTTCTCCTTCGCATTGTGGCCGGCAAAAACCCATTTGGTTTCCAGCTAAATGCACCTTGGAGGCACTTTTGACTTTGGCTGGTGGCCCAAACGTTTGGCCCAAACGTACACACACACACACACACACACATGGAGAGTATGTATGGCAAATGTTATGTTCTCTGTATGCCTTTATTTGCTGCTTCTGGTGTTTCTGCTGCTGCTGCTGCTGCTGCTGTGGCCTATGCCTGCTAATGGATTTTAAATGAGCATCATAAATACTAAACCCAAAATTGCTCCAACGCCCCAAACACACAGACGTTAAAGTATTTGTGCCTAGAATTCTTTGGCTTGGCTTTCTTTGGGCATTCTGCCTGTTTCGTGTCTTCGTATTATTCTTCTTCTAGCTTTTGCTTGTTGTTGTCATTTATTCTTGTTTTGTGTTCTATGTTTTTTGTCTGTTTCTTTACTCGACTCGTCTGCTAAGGAAGTGAGAGTTTAACCGGCATTCTAAGTTACCTTTCCCTGCGGCTTAAGTAAGCTTTGAAATTTGTCATTCAGATTGTAACGTCTCAAAGGCTTATTTGTCGCAGTTTATTTAATTTGCATAACTTTAGCGTAACTTTTGTTTAAAAACAGTTTCTATTTTTATCTAATTCATTCTAAAGACTTTAAGCATTCGCTTTCTTTAGTTTATTTCAAGTTGAGTTTTGTATATATTATTTTTATAGAGCATTTAGTATTGTGTGTTGACTGCATAATGTTTATACTTCATTCTTGTTCGACTTTATTCTTGGTTAGTTGTTTTTTGGCTTTTGGTTTCGATGTTGCCTGCTGCTGTTGTTGCTGCCAAACAGCAAGGACTATAAATATTTGTTACGCTGACGTAACAAGAACGCTGCATGTGACATACACACACACACACACATACACATACACACTCGCACACTCATGTTGTCTAGTACAAATCCGGCGTGTTGCATAAAAATGACTGCAATTTATGTTTTGCTATGAATATATTTGCGTGCGCTCCCTTCATCTCTCCCTCGAATGGAAACTATTTCGCTTTCACATATTATTTTTCTTTTTCTATTTGCTCAACGACAATATAGGCGTATATAGTATGTTCCTAACTGTTACTCTATGTGATTGCATAAATTGCATGCAGATTTCATTTGTTGTCATTTTCAGTGATTTTTATTAAATGCAAGTAACGTGACAAGTTTATTGCGCATACGCAACGTTTGGCGTCTGGCATGAAAGTTAATATTGGCTAAAATGATAAAACGCTTAAGACGGTTGCCATGTGCACACAGCACACAGCACACAGCACATATGCCTGTTATCCCCACCCCCCGCTTGCCATGCCACCACTAAAGACTTGTCAGCTAATATAACAGCTTGAGACTCGGAGTCGCCTACGTTTTCTACTCTCTCTCTGCGTGTGTGTGTGTGTGTGTATGTGTGAAACCAATAACCAACAATCAACTACTGCGTGTGTGTGTGTGTGTGTGTGTAAATGGCTAGACACTTTATGGGTTTGTCATGTGCTGGAACTTTTGGGTCACGTTGATCATATGGCAACATTTGTTCACATTCAATTATAAAAAGTGAAAAAATAATCAAAACCAAAAAGAAAATAAAATAATTAGCTTAAATATTTCTAGCATCGTTAATAAATATAAAAAATATTTTAAATATATTATGTATTGATAAATATTTAAATATTTTTACGAATTATTTTCTTTTCTTTTATATTATTTTTATATATACTTTATGTTTAAGAAGTCATAAGCTTAGTTTTTAGGTTAAGTGCAAGACTTGTTAAACAATTCTTCAGCAACTTTCTTTAAGTGTTCACATTCAAGCACACAAAACTATCCCCTTTGAATCCTTAAGCGAAAGCTTTTCCTTCCTTATTGAATTTTCTACTACTTGTAAATTATCATTTGCCACATAACAGCATATACATAGTATACTACCTGGTACACTTCATAAAAACGACGACAACAAGAAATTTGTTAAAAGAGAAAGAGAGTGAAAAAAGGGAGAGCCCCGCTAAAAAGCATAAACCAAATAGAACCAACACAAAGTCATAAATTTGCAGTCTATGGCAGGCATTTCTTTACAACTACTTATACTCCATATATTGATATATATATGGTATATATATATATATTTTTGGCTTCATTCTGTATCATTTGAGGTCTTGAGAGTGTAACTCTGCCTCCCCTACCCTACCCTTGTATACTCACAGTTGACATTTAGAGCAACGCTGGTCTCGAGCGTATGACCCTCGGGCATGGCACGATTCCAAACGACGCATATGTACTTGGCACCATCGTCCGCCCGTCTGGGCAGTATCTGCAGTGTGGCATTTGTGTAGTGGTTCTTGGAGCCGCCTTTTAGCGCATACGATTGCAATGGCACTTTCGAGCCCTCCCGGAACCAGCTGCAACCAAAACAGAGAACAGAAACAGCGATTTAGTGCCGAAAAAAAATATATAAAAATAAAACTAACAAGAAAAAATGAAAACATTTCTGCCGGGCTTGGGATTATTAATGAAGGCGACCAGTTAAGTGATTTACTTGCCGCCGGATGTGCTTAAACTGTCGCTGACCACAGCGCCAGCGACGACAGCTGCACCCCAAAAAAAATACTACTATATAAAAAATATATGCAAAAAAAAAAATCATCTCCTAAAAAATATGTACAAAAAAGTTAACTTTTGATTGGCGAATTTACAATACGCTAGCGGGCATTAGGTAACACTTTTTTTTTTTGTTGGTATTATGAAAATGTTTTATATTATTCCTCGACAATTGTCAAAATACCTTTGACGGTTTTAAAGCTAACTGACATTTAAACAGTCGAAAATTTATTTTGCATAACAACATAAAAATAAAGTATTAAATTTAAAGTATTAAAAATGGTAGTATTATGATAGAGTTTATTTTTCTTTCTATTAAATAATTTTTTTTTTTTAAATTTTCGCAAAATCAATTTTAATACTGCTAATAACCAACTTGGTTTGAATACCCTAACAAAAAAAAAAAACAAAATAGGAAAAGTTTAACGACAAATTCTTTTCTTGATATTTAAAAAAAAACGAAAACGAAAACCATAAATTTTCATTTATGTATGGTTAAAGCTCTTACGTTATCATTGGATCCGGTGAGCCACCGATGCTGCTGCAGGTCAATTCGAGTGGTTTATCTTCGGTGGCAACCGCAATGTTGCCGGGCGTTACCATCGGCGGATGTGGTGCTGTCAGTACCGTTACATTATAGAACTCCTGATGCACATCGGCGCCGGTGCCTTTGGCCTTGATGCGGCACTCAAAACGTCCATTGTCCCGATTGTACGACGTGTTCATAATTTGCAGATCATAAATGCCTCGACCCGGTCGAAAGTCAAGTCTGTGCCCAAAGATAAAGAGACAAAAGCGAATAATAAGTAAAGATGGCAAAGGTTAACAGAATGGCGAAGGCAAAAAGCGAACCACAAAGAAAAGAAGCTGCAAAAAAACAAATAAAAATATATTTTCAACTTTATGTAAATTAACTGCGGTCATACTTTGTTAATTTACATAGATTGTTTGGTCTATATAAAATGAACATATTTATATACATATTCGTATATAGGTCGATGTTATAAGTTTTCTGTGATTTTTTAACGTTTGGCATAACGGTTTTGTGTTTGATTTTGAGACAATCAAATAAATTTTAATATTTTTTTACAGTACTGTCAATATATCTTAAAGACCGTTCTTATCCAGCTTAGTTAACCCTTAACTTTTTAAACTTCCAGTAGGAATTTTTCTCGGAACAATAAGCTTAAATAACCCCAGAGAGCATCTCAAAAGTCAACAGCCAAACAATTTTGTTTTCTTCTTTGTTTTTTTTTTTTTGTTTGCTTTTCTTTTTGGGTATTCTTGCAGCTCTTAGCTCTGCGTCCAGTTCTACTTCGCCTGCTGTTCAGTTTATTTTTTGCTTTTCATTATTATATTTATGCTTTGGCTTTGTCGTAGCCCATTTTTGTTGTTGTTTTATTTTTGGGCCGTGTGGCTTAAGAGGCCGCGAAATAAAATGAAAAATGCTCATGGCAAATTAAGCGTCGAACTCATTTTTGTTAATTTATTAGTTGAATTCACAGTTGCCAGGGTAGCCAACACATAGCATTAACAGCCATTCTCTTTGCCACCTGGCAATGCAACAGAGAACAGAAGGAGGATTTAGGATCGTAGGAAAGTGTGTGGTTTTGTGATATATTTCTTTGTGCGCAATATCTCGAAATTGTTTCTTTTGCGATTCAATAGAAAACTATTCTTATGCATAAGCAGTCAAATCTTTCTGTTTTGAAAGTTTATTGCCGAAAAATAAATATTAAATTCTGATAATTATTGTTCAAACAATTTTATGAATATTTCTCTGCCAAGTAAATACAAAATATCTTTGAGATTAAAAACTATTATAAAATATTTTTTGAACTTTATTGGAAAAAAAAATTTTAATTTGTGTCCTTGTCAAAAAGTTTTAAGCACTTATGGCAATCTCCTGTCATGACATAGATGCACTTTTGTTTTACCAACTTCCTGCCAGCCCCTTACCACCGCACTCTTCCCCCCATCTATCAAATCATATTTTTCATCAACGTCATCGTCATTTATTTAGCCCCAGCCTTCGGAACGCTTTGTGTTTAAGTTTTAATTTCTCTTGATGAGATTTTTTCTTTGCGGCAAACCACACACACACACACACACACACACTCATATGATGGTGGGGGGTATTGACGCATGTGTGCGTAGGGGTATAAATCATGCACTCGACATTATTAAAGTAGATCTTATAAACTTCTTGAGTGCATATGCAAGCAGACGGAGGCCAAAGCGAGAAACTTTTTAAATAAAATTTCAATTTTGATAACTTTGATGGCAAGGGAGGCAAGGGTATTTGGGGTAAACCACAGACACACATGAACATTTGCTAGAAGAAAAAAGGAGCAAGAGTTTGGAGGGTTGGCGAGAGTAGGAGAACCAAAAGCGAAGCGCACTTCCGTTTCGTGCCAGCTCAAATAGCATTTTTGGGCTGTTCTCTTTGTATTTGTGTGTGTGTATGTGTTTTGCACATTTGCGCTGGGCCCAAGGAAATGACTTGCATTTTTACCGTTGTTGCCAGAAAATAAAGATTTTTCATTATTCTTATACCAAATGCTCTTCAAAAGGGTCGTTGTGTTTTGTTATGAAATAAATGTAGAGTATTAAGAACATTCATTCTCGAATCTTTAAAATCTTTTTCAAGGTAACTTAAAACATTTGAAATTCATGTTTTAAGATAAAGAACATATATTGTCCATAAAATGAACTTCCATATAAGAAAGTCTTCTCAAAAACGAAATTTATTTCAATGAAAAACTCATTCCACAAAACGAAGTTCCTCTGTAAGAGAGATTGGTTACATGGAAGTTCCACTGTAGTTAAATTTAATATCAATCTTTAAAGAGTATATCAAAATTTTGATATTTTTTCCAGGCAAGACATTTTTACCCCAATATTTTTTTCATTTTTAAAATGCCGCTGCATTTCCGGCAGTGACTTTTACGAAGCTGCGTCTTGAGTTTTGTATCGTAACAGTATGTGTGTGAGTGTGGGTGTGTCTCTCTCTGTGTGTGTGTGTGTGTGTGTGTGTGTGTGTGTGTGTGTGTTTGTGCCAAGTGCAAGCTCAAGCGAAGCACATAATTGCCACTGCCTGGTGCATGTTTTGGTTGCTGCCTCAGCTGCTTGCTGCTTGCCTTCCTTACTTGTCCTTCGTGTTCCCTTTTGGTAAGGACCAAAAAAGGAATTTCTAATGTGAAAATAAGTGCTGCCTCCGTTATTATGTTGCATCGTCGCAGGACTTATGCAAAACAGTCGCAGAATTGTTATGCAAATTGCAGCCAATTACATGGCAAATGCCTGCCTGCCTGCCTGCCTGGCCTGCCATTCCCTGTTCCCCTCTGCACTCTCCACTCTCTCTACTCTTTCTCGTCATTCAACGAAACATGTCTTCCCGTAAGTCCTTGTATGATTTAAGTGGTTTCCGGTTTTAACAAATGCATTGATCAAATCTACACTGAACAACAAATTGTGATTGCATTTTTTGACGAGATTGCATTAAAAATTAAGTTAATCGAAAGTTTCTTGTTTCAACATGCTTGGCAAACATCATCAAAAAAAAAAAAAAAAAAACTTATTAACTTATCCATTAAAGTCTCAAGTTCGATCCAACTTAACCATTATAATTCAATCAATTTGATGCCTCGGTATGCACAAAATGTTTGGATTTGTTGGTTAGTTTTGTGGCACAGTGTTTGGCAGGCGACACACATGCCACATGCCACATCCCACATGCCGCATATTTGTTTGGCTTGTCTGCTCATCGACTAGCTCTACCTCATCTTAAGTGGCAACCAACCTGAGGCATGCCACGGGGCTTGTTAACTGTAACTAAAGCTCGCGTCTGCCTCGTTAGTGCAACAACAACAACAACAACAACAATAGCTGCTGCCAGATTATGTTATTATCGGTTTTAGTATCGAGTCTCGAGTCTCCTTACTCTGTCTGCCTCTTCTGACGTCTTTGAGCACAGCGCCAACTTGCCACTTGTGTTTTTTTATTATTTATTTTTCTTTTCTTTTGGTATATTCTATGCCACATTATTCAATTGGTAAAAGTGGGGTGGTGGGGGGGAGTATTTGTTGCTGCTGCTTCGATGTTCGCATGCCAAGGCGCTCTACCATAAAAAATCATCATCTTTTTATACACTTGCCAATAAGGGTATTACAATTTTGTGATCAAAGTGAAAAATAATTTAAAAACACAAAAGTTTTTAATTTAAGATTAGCTTTCTTAGAATGAAAAACTCTAAAATAGAATAAATTTAATAATTTCAAAATAATTTCTAATATTAAAAATGTTAACACTAATGAATTTTTTTTTTCTAAACAGTTTCAGGAACTCAAAAGGATCAAAAAATATTTTTTTTGAAATTTTGTCAAATCTAAAATTTTTTGTGCTTTTTGCTTGTTTTTTTCCCAGCTTTTAAAAAATATTAAATAGTCAACATTCTTTTTAAAGCTTAAAACATTATGAAGACTTAACTCTCAATCTTTTTTTTAAGTGTATTTACTCAAACTTTAAGGCTACCCAAAGATAACTTTTATTTCTTGCTTTATTTTGGTTATTTTGGTTTTTTTTTTTTGCTTCAACGCCAAAAGCGGAGAAAGTTGTAAAAAGTGTGCGCCAAAATTGAAGCGCGCCAAGGATATGGCAAGGACTTTAGTATCCGAATTACATGCCACACATACACACAGCCCCCTCCTTCGTATCACACCTCGCCCCCGTTGCCCCTACTTACCGCCCCCCTCAGTGAGGGTCTTCATGTGAACGATGTGCGTTATGTGCGGATAATTGACTTTTAAAATGTGTGTGCGATATCACAACAACAACAACAACAATAACAACAACGTCGGGCAAGTAGCTGCAGGAGAAAAAAAGGGTCGGTGCGTATAATTAAACGGCATACTGTCACGCATCCTTGCATCAGCAGGGGAGGGGGGGGGTCTGTCGAGGCGCCAGCAATGTTAAGCGTCAAGGACGAATGGTTAGCAAGGACTTTTAGGAGGGGGGGTGGAGGGGTTATGTTATTTGTTTTTGTTGTTCTTATTATTGTTGGCATTATGTGTTGCACGTTGTTGCTGTTGTTGTTGTTTTGTTGCACTGAGGGTGAGGGTTGGCGAAAAAAAAGGTTAAAAGGTCTGCAGCCAACGGAAGTTGATTAAGAGCTTAAGGAAATTTAAAAAAATTAGATTATAGAAATGGCGACTTTAATGAGTTTCAGAATAGGAGAGAGATAATGGATTAAATAATTGAAATTTAATGCGAGTTGTCGAAAGGAACAAAGTTTAATGGTTAGTAGTATAATCCTAGAAAGTTTTCTACAAGTTTTTCACTTTATTTTTGGGAAATTATTAAAAATCGAAAAGACAAATAATTATTTCTTATTATAAGCTATTAGTACTAAATTTATGCTAAATTTTTGTCTGAAATTTCAATAAACTTTTGTACCTTAATTAAAACTAATAAAAACGATGAAAAAATACTTCACTTTGATACTTAAATTTCCTTCATTTAATGGCTTTTAACGTTTCTAACTGACTAGTAAACTTTAATTCTCGTTGAGTTTTGCAAGCAATCTAATATAATTGAGATGTTCCATGACCTATACAACACCGATGTCATTGAATATAATTAGAGTTAACAAAAGGCAGCCAAAGAAAATGAAGCAACTAACTAAGACAATGCTGATTCCTCAGCACCCAGCAGCACCCAGCATTCATCAACTTATTCACACAATTTGCCTAGTTCCTAACACACAATGCCCCCTTAAGGCCAATCCCCTTCGACGGTTTTGTCTACCGTTTTGCAACTTGTCCAGCTTGGTTTTGGACTGGTCGAAATGCCCGCCTGCCTGCCTGCCTGGCAGTTGACTTATTTATGCAAATGGCCATAACAAATGAGGCGCAGAGAAAGCCAAGGCAGAGAGAGAGAGAAAGGGAGAGGGAATGATGACCGCACTGTGAAAACGATTAATTTGGTGTTGGGCAAGCGGGAAAGAGACAGAGAAAGAGAGAGAGAGAGAGTAACAGTAACAGTTACGACTTGTAGAGATACAAAACGCGATGCGATGTTCATTATAATGGGCTGACCCTAGGGCTGTTGTCAATGAACGAAAGAGACAGAGACCAAGTAAGAAGAGAGACGGAGAGAGAGAGCGAGAGAGAGAAGGAGAGAGCTAGTAAGGTTAACGAAGATGTGCAGCGTATTGCCCAATCGTGCCAAGTTAATGCTTATGAATGATGAGCAAGCAAAGGCAGCGAGAGCGATGGTGTTAGAAGAGAGGAGTGTGGGCGTGGGGCAAGTTGAAGCATTGGACAACTTATTATTGAAACATGTTGCCAACATTTGTTATGCAAAAGGCGACATTCATGCTAAATGCGACAAGCTGGTCGGGTTGGGTTTGTTGTTGGCCGGAGCGAGTTGGGGGGTTAAGGAGTGACAAAGTCATATGTAGCTGTAACTGTATCCATCATGCTTATTGCTTTATGTCTGCTGCCAACTCTGATCCTCCACCACTACCCTCCCCCTCCCCCTGGACAGTTTCATTCATTGCGTTTATTTGACTTGCGCTTGTGGAAAATTTCTATAAATGCCTTTGCTTGTTTGTCAAAGCGATTTTTTTTTTGCCTGCCTTCAACCCACCCCTTCCCACGACTACTTATCTCGATTGGCAATTTGCTGCTGGGTTCAGCATTACCCAGTCTAGAGATGGATGTTTAGATGATAGTTTGAGAAACTATAGAACGAAATTGTACTTAAAAATAAGCATGAAATAATATTTTAAAGTGGCAATAAAGCGTCAAAATTATATCAATGTAATTTCTTAAATTTAAAGTATTTTTATACCCATTTCGATAGTTCCATTATTTTAAAAATATTTTTGCTATAAAAGTTGAATTTTATTTATTGAAATTTATTTATTTTTTTAAAAGTTGTGAAAATTGTTTCATAAGCTATGTGAAATTTCAATTTTTCGTCATGATTTCGATCTAAACGTTCTTAAAATCTTTTATTCTTTTCTTTACAAGATTCGTTCTCGTGTTCGTGTTCGAAATCTGTTCAACTTCTTATCTGTACTTCTACTCTCTCTCTCTCTCTCTCTCTCTCTCTCTCTCTCTCTCTCTCTCTCTCTCATTTAGCTCTCCCGCAACTGATGCCATCTTAGTTGAGCGCTGTCGCTTTTGTGCCTTTCACAAATTCAATGCAATGTTTTTGTGTGTGTTTGGCCTTGCCAGAGCAAAACTATTTTATGTGTGTGTGTGGGCGCTCTGCCTTTTGTATGTATGTGTGTATATGTGTAATGGGCGCTCTTTAACGGTAAACGTATTTGCGAATGACAGCAATGTGACAGGCCAGCCAAAGCGACAGCAGAATCAGCAACAACAACAACAACAACAAAAAACATTTGATGAAAAAAGGAACTACATTCGAGTTAACAGCCAAACACGGATGTTGTCCTTGGCAGAGGTTTTAGTGTCACTGTCAGCAGGTGTTGATAATAAGGGCAAAGCAAACGAACCGTAACGCAAAAGCAAAGGTCAAAGCTGTTGCTGACACTCGCAGCATTCACTAATCAAATGTTGCCAGCTCGTATTTCTCGCACACACCCACACCCACACACATACACTTACACGCTTGTACAAACGAAACGCTAATCAAATTGTTTGCATTGCATCAGCAAAGTGAAAATGCAACGCGGCAGGTGCAACAGTTGCCAACGTGTGATTCAATTGAATGGCATACTAAATAGAAGAAGAGACATAGATAGAGAGCAAGAGAGTGCAAATTTGCATTTGAATCACAGATTAACATCTGCTTGTCAATCTGTTATGTATTTGTGAGCGTACTCACCAGTCTGGGAGCGCATTCAATTCCACTGAGTACAGAAACCACAATGACGGCACTGATGATCAGCACTTCCAGTTGGAAATTGTGTTAACGCTCAAGCGCTCTCTCGCAAGAGGTGAGTTGTTAACTAATCTGGGCATGCCAAAATTATGCATAGGCAGCGTTGTGTTGAGGTGGAATAAAATTAGAAAGCGTTGTTGTTGTTGTTTTTGTCTTTGCATGATGGTAAAAAAAGTTCTTGGAATCGGGCACGCATAAAATCAGCAATGACTTTTCATATTCATAATATTAGTGCTTATGTGAATTGATGTTTGAAGTTTGCGCAATGCATCAACTTGTCCATTTGCTAAGCATCTTATGCACACACACACACACACGCGCACTCACACAAACTGCCATTCCATACGAGAGTTCATGCATATTTTGCCTGTCACAGATTTCTCAATAGATTTCACAGTGCAAAATATGCATAAATCATATCGTGGCTGCTTCGGTTTGGGCGTTAAGCAAAAGTCAGACAAACCGACAGTTGCATATAGCATAAACACTCAAACACATACATACATGCATGAATACTTATATAGGGACAGCTGGGCTTGCGGCTTGCGTTTTATGCAACACATTTTTTGTGTACTGTCAGTTTTTATTTGCTCAGCAGCAGTGTATGCTGTAAAAAAATTTTGTGCTGTGCTGTCGTCGCAGTCAAAATGGCTATGAAATATAAATGTTAATATGCCAAGACAGAGAGAGAAACGTGTGGTCTGTGATAAGGTTGAGCTCACAACACACACACATACAAAACACTTAACAGTTAGCACATGCAAAGCTTTTGCATATGCACTGTGGTGCAAAATGAATTTTCTGGCAAAATATAAACTAATATAAATGTGCCTAACATATTCTCAAATCTTATATTATGTATTTATGTTATTTGTCGAAAAAAACTCAACACAAATACTTTTAATCTTTGACTGCTAGAATACATTTTTACACTACAGTGCATGGAGAGGCGAACAAACAACCGTTGATTCAACGGGACCACAAAATGACAAGCTGAGCTAGCAGCATTGCTCTCCCTTTCTCCCCCTCACTATCCATACATATAATAGGAGCAAGCGACAAACACAACAACGGCTACTAACAGCCTTTACCCTCTCTCTCTCTCTCTCTCTTTCTTATTATTATACTCCCGCTCAAACTGCTTGCTGGACGGCAAATCTTAAAATGCAGCGGCAGCGGCAGCGACGCGACCTTCCAAAAATTAACGAGCATCTCTTTTTACGCCTGCTGCTCTCAGTTCCAGTCTTGTGCTTTTGCTCATTCACTCTTTCAATATCGTTACGGCATATTTACGAGTCTTGTGAGTATGCTGGGGACACTTTGCATGTTTATAGCAGTTGCAGCAGAAGATATTAAAAAAATTTGCTAGGATTTTATTGTGACATGGTTTTTAATACCAGCAATTGTTAAGTTTGATTTTTTTTTGTCAGCATAAATTCTTTAAAAGAACTAAGAATATAATCTACTTAAAATTCCATTCTATCTGCTTATATTTTGTTTTGTTTTTTTTTTTTCTAAGAGCATAAACCATGTAATAGCTAGAAGAAAAAACACAGAGAATTGTTTGAGCTCTCTTTCATTTTTACCGTTCTTTACTTTGCATATGTATGTGTGTGTTTGTGTGTGCATATAATTTTTTTTTGCTGTTTTCAGCATTTTTCATTTTTCAGTGTCAGTTCCTGTCTGCTGCTTTTGCATAAATATGATGTTGATTTTTATGATTTGTATAATGTTTCATTATGTTGCGTTTTACGACTCATGCGGGAGCTCGCTGCCTCTCCCTACCCCCCCCCCCCCACCTTGTTTGCGCTATCCAACGCTTTGTTCGAGTATGAAACAAGCCATATAAGCTACGGTATGCGGATGTGAAATGCGGATACACAATGCACTCGCTTCGTTTCAGCTTTAATTTATGGCCATGTTGTTATTGTTGTTGTTATCTACTTTTGGGCCTCTTTGCTTAACTGTTGTTAGAGCCATCGTTGTTGTTCTTGTTCGTTTGTTTGTTTGGCCCGCTTTACACATTTTATCTGCGCTCAAAAGCCAATTTTGTAGAGATTTTGTGAAAATGGCCGCTGAGAAAACTCTGGCGCCCCATTATAAGCGCATAATCTTTAGAAAACACAAACACACCGCAAGGCCATGGCATTAGGCTAACTAAGCATGAAAATGGCTAAGACCCCCCCCCGCCCGCACGCGCCCTTTCTAAGCTTATTCCACACACTATCTATTTTCTATCTGTTTAATTTGAAGGTTTTATTATGCATTTTTTATGGCAATTTAACAATTGGTTCCATAAGTGAAATTATAATATGCTTAGTAGCTCCAAGCTTTATATTAAGGTAAAAAACAAATCCTACTTCGAAATATTTTCAGCTATCAATCACACTTTTCACAAGCTTTAATCATGACTTTGCTCACCAAATAACTTTGGACTAAAATCTAGTTAAAAAAAAAATAACAAATGCGTTCTTTGCACATATTTCACTAACCTAAATCTTTACTTTGCGCCCAACGAAATAAGCTTTGGCTAAATTCTAGATTTTCCGCTTTTAGTCTTTGCTTCCGTTTCACTTTGCATATTTTTTAAAGCGCTCTTTTTAGGGCAACTTTTGAGTCTAATTTCTTTTAGCAATTTTTTTATGATGCTTTCCGCTTGCTCTACAAATGAGTTTATGCGCACAAGGCACAAGGCCAATGCTTACGTCTCCCTAGGGAGTAGACACACAGAGCGCGAGCGAGAGACAGAGACAGAGAGACAGAGAGAGAGAGAGAGGTGGGTTTTTTGTTGGTCGTTCAATTCTATTGCCTGCTTTATGACAGTTTCATAGACTTTTTTTTATGTTTATATATCCCAGGCGTTTAGCGACGCAGCTGTTGCTCCATGGACGACACATCACTTTGTTTCGCGGGGGGGGGGGGGGGGAGGAGCTGATTGGAGTAGGGTGTAGTTAAAGTTATTCCATATTTGCGTTTCTTATCTGCACGTAATTAAGGCAATGGACACAAACCGGCTGGTGTTGGCCCCTTGGCGGCCTTTTTGCACATTTCTAATCATCGTCGCCATCAACATCATTGCCAACATGGGGCATTTTCTTGTGGGTAAGATGGTGGGCAAGATACTGCTGCCTTTAACCCTTGGCACTCAAATAAAGTCGATGCCGCCGTTTATTGATGTTGTTGTTGTCGTTGTTGTCGTTGTTGTTGCTGCCACCAAAACTATTTGCCTTTGGCACAATGCTCGCGGGAGCCATAATGTCTAACGCCCTCATCGACTAGAACTGCGGACTGCAGTGAAAAAAAAAATTTATGACAAGAAAACTAACAATTCAATTTTGAAACTTTGTAGAAAGTAAAATTTTTTTTTATTAAACTTTTTTATTTATCGACTTAAGAAAAATCTTTTCGCTTATTATTTTCTATTTTTTTTCAGTGTAGCATCAGCAGCTGCTGTTGTTTCTCATTTCTTCCCTTGGCATCTCATCATTTGTATTTTGCCAGCCTGAAATTTGGTCCCCCTCCCCAACCCATCGCAAAAAACAAAAAACCAGCCTTCAACACATATTTGCACCTGCGGCATTTACATTTCCACGCTTACCCCCTTTCAACCCCTTGTAACCTCTAACGGGTCATGCCACGTTAACATCGCCTCTCATGCCTCCTTATCGTAGTAGCTTTCGGCTTTCAGTGTTTCGGTGATTGGTAACAGGTTACAGCCAACAGTTACCAGTTAACAGATTTTCGCTGTTGATTTTGCGTTGAATTTTTAATTACTCGCTCTTTAGCCTCAACCCATTTTTGCTATTGTTTTACCACTGCTTTTCCTGCTTCTTCTTCTCCTTTTTCTTCTTCTTCTGTTGTCTGAGCTACATTCGCTCGGGTTGTTCATTTTGACATGGGGTCGTTGAAGGATTGTGTGATAGGAATAAACACTCGAAGTCAAATTTCATTGCAATAATTGTTTGAGTTTTTATGAGTTCGGAATACTTACGAAATAAATATATATATATATATATTTTTTGTTTAAATGAGTTTTGGGTAAACAGATAAAATAAAGGGATTGTTTAACTATTATATGACGAGTTTTCAAGTCAAGCGAATCCGTTTGATCTCAAATTTAATGCAAAAATCATTTGAAATCATTTCACAAATATTTGTCGAATTTATTCACTTCGAAATTGATAATTTACCAAACAAACTTTACAAAAAACATAATTTAAATGTTTTGTTTCTGCCATTTTAAAGTTTTTGTTTTTTAATTATCACGTTTCAAAAGTTTCTCATTAATATTTCGTTTAATTTTAGCTTAACGTAACTCCCCCCCCCCCCGCGCCATTTTTCACTCGATTGCAAATCCAATTTTAAATTTGTTGCCCTTTGCTGTTGCTTTTGCTCCATCTTCTTCTTCTTTCTTTTTTGTATATATTTTTATTCCGTTGCCAGCTGTATCATATTATCATTCGTATCTCGCAGTCCCTTCGCTTTGCTTCCCTGCCCTGCCCTTCACTTTCATTTTATTGTTGTTGCTATCAAATTTTTGCGTGCTGCATTTTAATGAGCGCCATGCTGCTTTACCTCCCCTAACCCCCGCTCTTCTTTACTGGTTGCATCCTTTTATTGTCTTTTCAGTGTGCTGGCTTTTAGTTTGGCATTCGCACTTAATGAGCTAACCCAATCCGCACCTCCCTCTCCTCTTAAATGCTGTCCTTCCCTAAAAACTGTAAACATGCCTTTAAGTTGAAATACCGTTAAACACACATAACACAAGAGTGAGAGACGAGCTGTCCTGAGTCCTTAAGCCAACTTTGATAAGCGACACAGAAAGTGAAATTTTATTTTGAAAGGTTTTTTTTTCGGCCCACATTTTAGATGTGTGTGTGTGTGTTTTTTTTGTAAGGCAGGGCGCGTGAAGTCTTAAATAATAAATAAAAGTCTTAAAACGATTTTCTAAAAAATTGAAAGTCCAAGAAAATAAACTTCAAATTAATGGAAAACGAATAAAAAATATTTAATAAATGTAGAAAGGGATTGAAATTAAAACAAATTTCAAAGAGTTTAAAAAAAAATGCTTAATTAATCTAAAATCTTGAGGCAACTTAACTTTCAGATTGATTTTATTCCAAGTGAATTGTCAAAATTCAAATTTTCATTCGATAATTTTTTATCGTGCTTATTTCTATGTTGACATTAAAAAAGAAAGAATTGCTCCTCTCCAATGCTTAGGCGTCATCTTCTCCTTCGGCCCCTTATGCTGCTACTCATTGTCTGTCGATGTGAAGAGCAGCAACAACAAAACCAACAGCAAAAAAAAAAGAAAGAAAAAAAATATTTCTACATTAAAGGTGACAGCGGCAGACGTTGCTGCTGCTGCTGCTGCTCCCTCGACTGCTGCCTTTGTCAGGACAATGTTGAGAAGGACGACGACGACGACGATGACACAGGAAACAAACAAACAACACTGCCGAAACAGCAACAGCGGCAGCAACAGCAGCAGCACAAGTGTAAACATTCCGGCTTTGGAGGATGAAACATGGGGCGTGGCTGTTTCGCAGTGCGTGTGTTTATTTTGTCGTAAATTGATTTTAACGGTGAATGACAAGCAGCGAGAAACATGAGAACGCCAACATCAACAACAAGCAGAGCAAAAATCACGCACAACATTTTTGCAGCATTTAAAAATTTATTTCAAAAGCAGCTAAAAGAAAATCGTGTGCAAAAAAGGCGGAGACGAATAGAGGCTGTAGTTGGGGCTAGCTGGCATGTATTCATTTTCTGATTAGAAAAATTATTACATAAAATTTATGTTAGTTGCAACATGTGTAAGCAGCAAGGCAGAGAGAGAGAGAGAGAAAGAGGAGTTGACAGACCAAAAGAAAACTAACTAAATGTCAGAGAATCAAATATGTAGACTAAAAAATGCCCTGTAATCGTTTTATTAAATTGCTCATAAATATTTTAAAGGAAATGAAATTAATTTGCTTAAAGTATGACATATCGATATTAATCGATTTAAAAAATCATTCTGAGATACATCGATATTAATCGATTTTTAAAAATCGATGCAACGTATTAAAATAATCTTGAATATTCGTTTGACTGCTTCAAAAGGCATTGATAGAATTTCAGAGGAGAAAGAGGCATTTCTATTGCCATCGATATATATCGGGCTTATAAAGTTGGCAGATTTACGATTTTTTATCTGAGGAACATTGCAATGCGTTCAACTATAACCCTTTCTAGCCCAATTCAATGGGTATATGAACACAAAAAAGGAGCAACTTACTGAAGCCAGAGCCAAAGCCCCCGAAGGCTGTTAATGGCTTCCTTTCAGGGCTGTCGTCTTGTCGTCCTGATGCGCTTCCCTACACAACTTCTTCTTCTTAAGATCCTTTCGTCTTTTGCTTTCGTTTGCTCGCTGTTTCTGTGCTTCTAAGTTGCCACTAAAATGTGTTGCGGCAACCGCAAACAGCGATAACAACAGCATCAGCAGCAACAATAACAACAACAACAACAACAACAAGCTTAATAAATGTCGTCACAAAAGCGAAATAACTAAAACTGTGGTGAAATCGAGGGTGGTGTGAGTGTTTGTCACTGCCACATTGCCACCGTGCAACATGTTGAGCAGGTGTTTCAAAATCACTTACGCTAAAGCATAACAACACCAACAAACGCGAAAGCAAACGCGAACACCAGCATAAATACAAAAGTTGTCAAGATGCCTTCCAGCCAATAGCGACAATGACAACAACAACAATAACAACAACACCTCCTCGAACACTGAGAAACGGGAAATAGTCAAACAAATTTGCGTCTTCTTCAATTGAAAGTTGCAGTGGAATCGACATTAAATCAATCACAACAATACTTATATGAAATTGTCGTCAAACTTTTATTCATAAGCGTTTAGAACTTATTACTGAAGAACTCCTTCTCGTCCTTTTAAAATGAATATTAAAACTATATATTTGTTGCTCCTTTTCCTCTTTTTCCTCTTGACTTTTTTTGATTATTTTCTTACTCTGCCTTCTTTCTTAATTTTTTAAAATTACTTACTTTACTTTGATGATAAACAAAACCTCATCACTTTCCTTCTGCTCATTTCCCTTAGTTATTTTGCAATCAAATCCTGATCCTTTTAAAGAGAATTAGTAATAGATGCTTAATGCATTTAAGCTGCGCCTTTAAAGTTGTTGACAAAACTCATAAAATGCAGTTGCAAAAATTTCAACTGAATAATTCATAAAGTTGATGACTCGCCTCGGGCATGAAGACATGGCGGCAACGATGGCGAGGCGCCCACTTCCTGTGTGTGTGTGTGTGTGTGTGTGTGTGTGTGTGTGTGTGTGTGTGTGTGTGTGTATGTGTATGGAATGGGCCTCTTTTGTGGCTGCGTGGCTGCGTCTGTTGCGGCAAAACATGGCGGCCGGAAGTACACGTTGACAAGTCGCACTTCGTACAGCGGACAACATCCGGCGTCGCCGTTTGCCACCGCTGTTGCCCCACTGTTGTCTTTTGCGGTTGTTAATGCACTCAAAAAAAATCAATACTATATTACATTTTTTTTTTTATTTAGTTTTAAGACAAACATTATTCACTTAACAATTTTAATAATAAATTATAAGACTTTAAACAACTAAAAACAAAGTTTTAAACAATTTGTAATTTTGTACTTTTAATTCATGAAATAAACTAGTTTCTATATTCAATTTCCTAAGATGAACAAAAACTGCGTAGAAGGACTCTGCTCAATACGTTTTTCTATTGTTGTTGTCAACCACAAAAATCAAAAAAACAAATAAATAAAGAAAAATATGCGAACAATCGAAAAGTGGCTCAAGAAAAAGAAAAACACAGAATATCACTTAAGTATTTAAATAAATAAAATATTTATTTGTTGATTTAGCTATAGAACTTTGTTTTTCTATCAATTTTCTTCCTTTTCACTTATTTTTTTTTTATTCCATTTTTGTTTGAGTGTAGAGCGTAGCATTTTGGAAACTTTATGGACTTCACATGACGGTAGGTGGCCAAAACCAAGTCATGTTGTTGTTGTTGTTCTTTGTTTGTTTGTTGTTTGCGTATTTGCATAGAAGGTCATTTGTGTGGCAGCCTGCTGTTGTTGTTGTTGTTGCGTATGTGTGTGTGTGTGTGTTTGTGTGTTTGGCTTAAGTTAACTTTAAATTAAGCTTAGTGGCTAAAATTAATTTACGCGTCGCCATGCAGCATAACAACGCCACAAAACAATAAACAGCAACAGCAGCAAATGCCACAACAGCAAAAACAACAACAACAAAAACAACAAATGCCACATGGCGAGACACTGAGCACTGAGAATTACAGCCTCTGGCTTACCCAAAATTTCGCATTCACTGTGCAAATCTGTTGTAAAATCACCGAACCTTAAACCTAAAAGGGGTTGTGGGTTTGTTGTGGCTTTTCAGCAAGCAAGCAAGCGCTGCCCTGCAAGTCGTTAAAGTGGCTGCACGCACCAAATTTTATGTTCAAGCTTGAAAGCGCGTATGCGTTGCCATTAGTGAAAATCTCTAATTTAATATTAATGCCTGAGCATTTCTCAAGCAGTTTCAATGCTTAACAAAGAGTTTAACTGAAAGGCTTAAATAATTCAAAGCGTTACAAAATTTAATATTCAACATATCCGCATTTAACATTAAGAAATGTTTATTTATAAACTGTTTTCAATTTGAACTTTCTACATTTTGTAAATCTAATTTTGTATTATTTATAGTTAAGACAGTTATATGTGTTTGCCTGTTGAACATCGAGCAATTTAGCTATTGTGCTTATGATTTCTGTACTTGATTTCATTTTTTTATTGGTGCTGGCCCATGCCTTTTGGGTAGGTTGGCATTCTGAGGCCTGACTGTGGCAGCAAACAATGGGCAACTGTGTGTGTCTGTGTCTGTGAGGGCGTGTCCTCAGACTAAAGGACTTTATATCTTTTTCTGGCCAGAGCTAAGGCAAACAAAGCCGCTGCTGCTGCTGCAACACGACCGAAAGGACTCTGTAGATAAAGCTCAGTTTAGTCGATTGTTTCTATGCTTTTCTTTACATTTTGTTTGCCTTTTTTTTTTTTTTGTTTTGAGTAGTTGTAGGCCAGCTGCATTGACACCAAACAAAAGGCTAATTGGGAATGTTAGCAGGAGTCACTTTTTTCACAAAAAAAGAACAAAACAAAAGGGCGCCTTTATGTATGTATTTTGCGTAGGCATAATGCTTGTCTTGATGCTGCTGCTCCTGTTGATGGCAGCAAAATGAAAAATTGTTTTTTAAATGAATTCAATAAAGCGTGAGAATCAACAAAGAAGCCCCAATTCGTATACGGGCTGCTACTGACTTTGTGGCAAGGCATTAGAGGCGAGCGGGAGCAAGAGAGAGAGAGGGGTGAAGTAGAAAGGACGGGTAACGAAGGCTGCTATGCGACAGACAGACAGATAGACAGTCAGTCGGCTGTGAGGCTTATTTGCATTTCAATTTGCATAAGTGTTGCCATAACCAGACATATTACGTATACGTATTGCCTTTGATATATATGTTTGAGTACACAGCAAAGAAAAAAAAAACTATATATGAAAATAGAGAAATAGAGAATAGACTAAAACACAAAAATCGACTTTTTGGTCTTAGAAATGATTTAAAGCGTAAGCTGATTAAAATTAAGTATACGTATTTTTGAAACAATAACTTTTAGCTTTGTATAAAACAATTAGCAGTCTTTTTGCTTTAAGTTTTTCTCAGTGCATATGCATAAATGTATGAATATACATACATAATGTATGTGCGCACAAGGCTCTGATAGATGTAACACCCACGTTGTGACATGTGTGCTCTTTTTTTTTATTTTGCGTTCGCCTTTTTTTTGAGGTTTGTGTAAGACGTATGAGCATAACGAATCGGAACCAACACGTGTTGCCATATACTACCTATATATGTATACATATATGTACGTACATTTTTCTCACAGTGTGTGTGTATGTGTGTGTTCAGAAGGTAAAGGTTAAATGTTGACCCGCATTCGCATAACAGAGATATTGCAAATGAGGTTTGAGGTGGGTCGTCTCTTTGAGTATTGTTTGTTTGTGTTTATTTTTTTTTTTTGAAGAATTCGGTTTGAATTTGCATAAATAGAAAAAATTATAGCATCTATTACAAAATGGGTAAATGTGTCAGCTTGAACAGACATTCAACATAAAAGCAACAACAACAACGACACAAAACATAAATAAATCGGCTATTACATATCTTATCTACGTATTAGACCCAAAAAAACAGGTTCCTCTTCCCTTTTGAGAATAAGCAGCAAGAAAACATATTGCTTAGAGTTTAAATAATTCACAGATTCCAGCTTGAATATTTATGTTGAATTATATAAAAGTCTTGAAAAATTGTTTTAAACTATAAATTGGCAGACGCAAATTATTTATTGCTAATTCTTTTCGAGCCCCAGGGTAATAAATATTAAAAAAATATGTATCGATCCCAAAGCATCTTAAGTAACTAAATAACCAAAGGAAGAAAAAAAAATCCAATGCATTACTAAGAATTCCTATGGCGACTGAAGTTATTTGAAGCCCCCTGCTACCAAATTCTGTTTTGGGTAGCACAAAAAAGTGAAATTTCATGGGCAAACCACAACAAAGACACCGCTTGGCAAAGGTTCTGTGCAATTGGGCACGCGCTCCTTAAAAAAAAAAAACAATATTAAAAATCGATATTTAACAAGACGAACAACACGAGTTTCATATTAAATTTCTCTTAACACAATTGAAAAGGCCACTTTGTTGTTGCTGTTTTTATTTTTTTGGGGAATTTTTATCGGATAAAATGAATGGTTTTTTTTTTGCTTTTTGATTGTTTTCGAAATTGTTGGCGCGCACTCGAACACAAAATTCCAATATCATGGCAAAAACATTCACAGGCAACCAAAAATAACATCAAAAATAATACTGAATGGGATCTGGCAGCTGGCGAGATGAATAGAATGGATGCGAATGCGTTTGTTATAGCAAATTTTATGGCATCTAGATGACAATATTTGTTATAAAAAATGGACACCAAAAGGAGCAGCAGCAGCAGCAGTTGGTAAGGTGAACCTTTCGAGGTCATCTGCTGGCATCCATCATGGTCTTTAAAACCAGATTAAACAGTTTGGCAGCAGTTAACGAGTCTGCTGCGTAGATAAGCAGTAAAGTTGATGTAGAGGCGTTAAAATTCTTTAGCTAACGCAAAATAATCATTCGGAAATTTTTCAGCATTTTCAGCAATGATAATCATTCAATTGAATTGCTTTCATCAGATTTCCATGCAAATCAAGCTTTATGCTTAAAAATTGTTGTGCTATTTTTGTTCGGGTATCAAATTTGTGCGCAAACATGTTTGCCACACAGTTCACAGATCAAATCAATTACAGTTTGTTATTGGCAATGTTTGGCCAATATTTTGCGAGCCAAGCCATACAAAATACAAATTTTTGAAAAGTCATCAACGGCAAGCCATTGTTTCAATTGCGGTCAGGCTTACGGTATGCCCTATAATTTGTATAAATATTGTTTATATTGTGTCCTTAAGTCGAAATAAATATTTTTTTTAAATAAGCTAGAGTTTTATGCAAAATTTTATTTAATTTCAATTTTTCCGTCTCCATATTTACTTTGCTTTGATTTCAACCCAATTTGAACAGAGGGTATCTTAAGTTTCATACGCACAACAAAACTTTTGACGGCTTTTTGTTGTTGTTGTTGTTTTGTGGCGACGCCATTAGACCGCCGTCTCTAAGCCCACATAAATCATCAGCAAATTGTTTTAACGCGCGATTAGCAAAATTTTACAATAATTTTGCTTTTGTTGCTTTGCGATCTGTTTGCTGGGCTTTTGCATGTTCTGCGGTCGCCAGCCATGTTTTATGTATATATACATATATACGTTATATCATCTGGCCAATATGGGTGTGTTTTGTCTCATTTGTCTCTCTTGGGGGGGGGGGGGGGGGCAGGGTGCACGGCGGGGCGGCATGCGAAACTGTGTGTTGCGCACAGAGAGAGAAAATTTTCCAAACGATTTGAGGCATACGCCGCATTGAATGTTTTTTTTTCACGCTTAAAATGCGCTGCAAAATGATTATTATGATTAATAAATAAATAGGCTGGGCTGGGCTGATGGAGGAGCAATTGAGCAACGAACATTCACGTGGCAACAACAACAACAACAACGGACACACTTACGCAACAGCCATTTAAAGGGCGTCTCTTCAGCGCTTTAATCAAGTTGCGTATACGCAACGTGTTGCCATTTATTAACAATGGCACAAATTTGTGAAATTGAGAATGAATATAATTAATAAAAATATTAACTCAATTGGTAGAAATTCAAAAACTGATTAAAAATAGTCATAACAGTTTTTTTTTTTGGTAAATTTTCTTTATATAGAAACAAATTCTTTATTTATTTAGCAATACTTTCATTAAAGTTTTTTTTTTTTTTGAAATGTGTTCTAGTTTCTATTCTGATTTTTGCAATTTCATCGCTTCTCAACCAACATTTCAAATCATGCTTTTTTCTTTTGTTCAATCGGTTTTTGTTATGCTTTGTGCTGCTTACATTTTTTGTGGAATATCTTTAGCGTATTTTTGCCATTGTTTAAACAGAATAGTATAATAATAATAATAATAATTTTGCTGCTGCTTTCGACAAACAGAACGCGTAGAGCACCAGCTGCTTTTGATGGCAACGTTTTTTTTGCTACTGCTGCTGCCAACACTTATCCTTATACGAGCATCCGAACAACCCAACAAACCACCCCACAACCATCTCTAGGGTATTAGCAGAACCATCTCGTCTTGTTTACACTCTCTTTGCTTTTTCTGCCTTTGCCTACACACAAACATACACACACACATACAAATATACATTTGTGGGCGTGACTGGGCTATGAATTATCGCCTGCCAGATGAACATTTAATGATGTACACAACGATGGCATCGTTGATGGGCCGTCGATGTTGTTGTTGTTGTTGTCCTTGTGCTGTCGTTCAACACACTCAGCCAGGGCCATTGGCAATTTTAATAAATTTAACAGCTGAACGCATCGCGAAACTTTCGCATCTTTTATCTTTTATCAATAAACATGCGATAAAGTGAGGCGGTGAAACAGGGGTAATTCTCTCTCTCTCTCTCTCTCTCTATCGCTCTCTCTGTTGTGTTGGTTGCTTGGGCCTTAAGTGTCGATGTCATGCAGGCAATTAAATAAATGTGCAGTTGACTCCACATTCGCAACAGTTTCCACCCCTTTAACTTTTCGCCTGCTTATTGACAGGCCATCAGTGTTGAATTTATGAGGCTGACTGTGATTTATCAGACCATTGCACACAGAGGACACGCAGTCGGCACTGACACGCACTGGACACAAAGGACACAATACAAAACACAATAACAAGCACAACAAGCACAACAAACACAACAAACAGAACGAACGAACGAACAACTTACCGATAATTCGAGTTGAGCTGAACATCGCCAATGGCGACGTTCTCAAACAATGTGGGGCAGCAGGTCCATCTTGCCCAGTAGAAGGTGAAGTCAGTTGAATCATAATGCTCGGTGAAACGGCACTTGAGCACCAGATCGACGCCTTCGCGTATATCCATCGATTCATCCGCAACGACCTCGTTAGCCATCAACATCAACACGCAAAGCCAAGAGCAGCCTGCAACAAAACAAACAAAATGCGATTAAAGATGAGAAAACAATATTATATTGTGATACATTCAAAAAAAAAAGGTTTATTTATGAAACGTATACTTGATATTTGTTAAGGTAAATATTCAACTCGCCATATCGCTTGTTGTTTATTTTGTCGAATGGAGTAAAGATAAGCGCAAAGCGATGCCAAGCAGCAATGGGTTTGACATGGCAATGCAATTTGGTTGTGTAAATTTGCAGCGTTCATTTAATTAAGAATACGCCGTGCAGCTAAAAACCCATTCGCCCTTCTACACATGAACAAACAACGAGCGACAACAAAAACTGCCATGCACATAGAAATAACTGCAAGGCAAACACACACAACGAAAGAGAGAGAGAGAGAGAAAGTGAGGAAGAGTAAAATGTATCCTCGGGCAGTTTTTTGATTTATTTTATTATGAGAAGCAACAGTCGCGGGTTGCGGCAATCAATACAGCAAAAATATTGTTGAAATTTTACAAATTATAAACCATTTGGCGGCGAAATGAATTATGCACACAAGCAATTATTGGATTCTTAGAATAGCAAAAGACAGTCGAATGTTTGTATGTTCTATAAATGAATGTCGACTCAATTACATTTTAAATGAGGGTGGCATAAGCGACATAAAACGTTTAAAAACGGGACTCGAATGTGTTTTAGTTTTAATAAATAAATTTACCAACTTTCTTCGGTATTAAATCTCTTGCGTTCACACGCTTCAATTCATCAAATAATTGTTGAAAATGTAGAGAAATTGATTTTGGTAACGAAAATAAATTGGTTAAGTTGTTGTTGCTACTGCAAGCTGAGCTTTTGTGGTTGCTCTACAGTTTGAGCAGCACTGTGAAAATGAAATACGTCTCTCTGTGTGTGTGTGTGATTGTGTTAGTGTATTTGTCTATAGTTAAATGGAGCAAATGGTCGAGTGGCTGCCATTGGGTCGAGTGCCACCCTTTGCCTTCCCCCCCCTCCGCACCCTTCCGCTGCTTGTATGCGAAACGCTTAGTTTTAATTTGTCTGCTTGCAGTTTTTTTACTTTTCCGTTCACTTCCCTGCCTCTCTCTCTCCCGCATGTATTTTGTTTGCGCAAATCTGTTATTTTGTGTGTGTGTGCATATTTTTTATATACTATACAGATAGATATTTTTTCACTAGCACTTCATTGTTCAGATACGGGGCAAACAACAACAAAAATATACATATATATGTAGTATATATTTAAACAAGACGAACTAAACGCGCAGTGTGTACACAAATGCATTTGATATTGTGTTGAGATTTTTTACTCGCTGCCACAAAAAATAAACAAACAGCTCAATATATATGCTGAAGGGTAGCGGGGGGGTGTAGGGCAAGGGTATCTGCGTATTCAATTGTGAGCCGCAACATTTTTTTTGTTCCAATCTTTTTGTTCATTTGTTAGGGCGGGTTTTTTTTTTTTTGTAAAACATTTCATGTTCTGATTCAACTTTGCGTTCTTTCTGTGTTCTTGTAATTAACATGGCGATTGTTGCTGTAACATGCCACACACAACAACAACAAAAACGGTTTCAACCGAGTAAAATGATGAAAATGTTTAAAAATATATACACGAAACGTTGCAACATTTGTGCACTTCTTAATGAGAGCAGCTTTATTCTGTTTGGAAAGTTACAACCGAATGGTAATTTGAATACATGTGAACATATAAAAACCTGAATAAATCGCCTTAATGCTTCACAAAAAAAACAATAAAAATAATAATAATTGATACGTCAAATCCTACAACTGTTAAACATTCAATTGAAAAGATTTTTTCATTTCAAAAAAAATATTATTAGCATAAATAAAAAATATAATAAATTGTTGGTTTTATTTTTAACCATGTTCGAAATTCAGAATATCATGTTTCATAATTTTTGATGACCAAAAAAAATAATAAACAAATCATGAAAAACTCATAAAAAAAATAGTCTCAAAAGCAAAGCGTTTTTTTTATTACATTCGGACTTCACCGTTGGCTGACTTGGTCTACGATTTGCATATATTTTTGCAAGTAATTATAAGCGTTTTTTTTTTTGTAGCCACACGTGAAAATAGCTTACGGCATTTGCCCTTCTCCTCACTATCACCCATAGCTTATTAGTGCTTATGTAAACTTCCTATGCTTTTTAATATAGTTTTCATTTTCTTTATTTACGTTTGCTAATGCGCGGGTTGGGAAAAGAAAAGAAAGAAAAAGAAAATCGCAGCATTAAAAAGGTAAATTATATTTGCTGTTATGTTAAGCTATTGTATTTTTTTTTGCTGTTGGTAAAATAGTAAACAAAATCTATATATTCGCTTAAAAACTTTAACAATAATTTTAAAAATAATTTCAACTGATGGATGCAAATCAAATTTGTATGCCAAAGTCTAGAAAAAAAGTTTGTGTGGTATTTATTAGAAATAATAATATATTTATTTATTCCAGGGCAAGCCATTAAAAATTATTTTATGAATTTATTTAATGAATAATTGAATAGCTACACAAGAATAATAAACATGTTCTATTTTTCATAAAACAAATTGTAATTAATTGGACTTTGTTTGTTCAGCGATGATTTATTTTTTCCTCTTTTGAAGCTTTGAATGTTGCTCTGTAAGTATATTTATGACAAGTTTCTTGCAAGTTTAAGATAATATTTGAGTACTTTTCTTTAACTAACATACTATTCCTTGCCAATCTTAGCTTAATTGCAAAGTTTGCTGGTATTTTGTTCAAAACTTGCACAGAATGTGTCAAATTTTAAGGCATTCAGTTTGCTTCTAAGAGTTTATGCACACACACACACACACGCATACAATCACAACGGTAAAAAGGATAAAACGTTTTGCGGGGACGAAGGTGTACAATATGCGGTTAGACATGAGATTGTGTGCGACTTGTAATAATTAGCCGTCATTAGAGTTTTCTCACACACACACACACGCACAGAAAAACTTTGTTGCATCTTCTTGTAATGGCATCTCCTCGCCCACACTTCAAGCAGTTCACAGTTCACATGCCTGCATCCCTGCCACTCATTTATGTATGTATGTATTTCTCTGGTGGCTTTATGAATTTTTCAATTGTGCTGCTGCTCCTTTGGTGAAAACTTTGCTGTAGATTCTCGAGTGCTTAAACATTCATAAATGCAAGTGCACACAGCTCACTAGCACTTCTGTCTCGGCGGCAGCGGTGGTGCACGGTTAAGGGGTAAGGGCAACTTAGCAAGGCATCGCAGCAGCGCGGGGTAGGTGATTCGACTTTTGAGGTTGTCGTCCTGCTGGTTCATTTGCTCTTGTGTGTGTGCCCACAAGAGATGTATAAGCAAGTACAAGTCAAAAGTCTGGTAAATGCAACCAAAACAAAACAAACAGCAACAAAAAAAAAAACATGTAAATGTATGCACACACACACACACATACAAACAACAACAACAACAAGAGTCAGCAATAAGAAAAACTTTTGCATTGCATTTCTGTTCCGTTTCGTTTCTCTTATTTTTTTGTGACTCAATTTTGTGTTTTGTGCCTGAGGTTACAGCCAGAGTTTGAGGAGATGGAGGAGTCGGAGTTGAAGTATATCACGACGACGAATGTCTTCATAAACCAAACGAAATCCAAACAGAAATGCGAATAGCATCATAACATGAAATAAAATGCACTGAACCAAAAATAGCACTCAATACTCATCATTTTTTTTTTACGATTAAATCTGTTGCCTTAAATTTACATCAAAAGCAAAAGCCTGAACTTGTCTGAAATGTTGAAGCCATTGATGTTAAATGTTTTGTATATTTTTGATTGAACTAAGTTTAAAGAATATATTTTAAATTCCGGCTGAAATGTGTCAACAATTTTATTCACGCATAAATTTGACTTGATAACTAAATATGCGGAGATTATTGTTTATTTTATAACAGGCCAAACGTTTTAACAACAATTTAATCCTAAATGTCACACAAAAATCTGTGGACAGGTTGATTTTTTTATTTTTATTTTTTTATCAATTGATTATAATGTTGCAGCGATAAATATAAAAAAATATAAATAATAAAAAATCCCAGCTACAATACTTCAATAGTAAATGTTTAAAGGTTTAACTATTTTTTCTTGTTAAATGGCTAAAAGTTTCAAAATTAATGCTTGAAATTAATGCTTTGATAATTTAATCTCCTGTGTAGGCTTAACTACATCCTCTGTCCTCCAATCGAGACATCTTAAGATGTGTTCATTACGTAAAGCAGACCAAAAACGCATCGTAAAAACCGCATTTGAAAACCTCAATTCACAAAATACCCTTTAAACAGGATACTTGAACACGCATACATACATACATATATGCATACGAACATTTTAAGAAATATAATTCATATTGCTGGCTTCAGTGTAATGCACTTTTAGTAATGCCGGCGTAGACGTATGTTTCCTGCAACTGACTATTTTACTCCTTATCCCACTTACGACATATCCCCTTTCCCTGCGACACTAAACATCGTTGCGGTTGCTTGCTTGACTTGTTTGTAATTATTTATTTCAAACTCGTATAAAGTGTAGCATACTTTTGTGCGTAGACAAGAATTATGGCAATGCTGCCAGTTGTTATTTGTGCATGCCATGTGGGTGTGTGTGTGTGTACAAGTGTGTGTATTTCTTTTTTTTTAGTTTCGAAAAGATTTCATGCTAGAACGCCGAGGCCAACAACAAGCGACAGGACAACAACAGGAAGATGTTTGCCAGCAGTCGCCTCCTGCCAGCAACAACTAATGTAAGTTGCACACACACACATACACACATGTCTCACACACACACAAATATATATAAAATATACTTAAAACAAGCTGCTTGGCTCGTTTACTTGTGGCCTGAACTTGTCTGCGCGCCACACCTCCCCTCTCGAGTCGGCATTGCTTTTCTTTCAGCTTAATGCGAATTTCTGCTTTTAACAACAGCTATTGCAATTGCTGTTGTTATTGTCGTTGCTGTTGTTGTGCGAGGCATAACGGCATAAATATAATATGCAGTCTCGCCCTTTGCTGTTGTAAAATATATTACTTTTTACAATAGACCCGACCCCACCAGTTCTCCTTCGCTCACTGTTTGCGCCTTCAGCTGTAATTTCAGCTCATAACAATTACAACAACTACAACAGCAACATCAACAGGAATTTGTTGTGCAAAAATCAACTACACTATACAAGTGAGTGCTGAAGGAATAGTATAGTACAAGGAGGCCGTGTAATGTGCTCCTAACATGCCTGGCTTTGTTGTATCATACATACCCTGTACCGCCTTACCGACTGTAATGGGTATAATGATATTATGAATCCCAAATCAAAGCAACATTTAACTACTAGGGTATCCTGCATTCGAGCTCTTTTTGGTGTTTAATAACGCCTTTTGTTGTGGCCAAATGTCATAAGACTCTAAATGTAGGCAAATGTTAAGTAATGGCATAAGCAGTTTGCCTTTTGTATTGGCAAAACGTTCAGAGTGTGCCACAAACATCTGGTGGCTGGTGCGTCGTACAGCAAGATGCAGCAAGTACATCTTTGCAAGCATAGCATTTAATGCTGCAACAAACGATACAACTGCTACTCGATGAGCTTACACACACAATCGAGAGCTGTGACAAATATTTGCGGCACATAAAGCATAATAAGCAATATGGCAAAAGAGATGATGATGATGATGATGAAGATGATGTTTACAAATACATATACATTCTTATATATGTATGTATCGAGAGAGAATTGCAATTGAAACAATTGCGACGTCAATCGATGGGCAAATAACAACAAACAGTGAAACAAACGCTTAAAGGCAAATTGAAAACTTAATGAAACCTGTCTTGTGCACTCGCCACACACAGCCTTGTGGTCCTCGGACGTCGGACGGGAGCAAAGGGAGTGCCGAGACAACTCATTAAAATGCCAGTATATGAAACATTTTGCAAATTAACTGCAAACGTTGCGTATGCATAATAAACGTAATATAAAATAGTAAAGAAGCTGGAGCAAAAAGCCTGAACAAAGTATTTGCTTAGTTGCTCTGGCCTTCCATATTCTACCGTGCCGCAAAAGGTAGTTATATGAATTGTGGCAAGTGGAAATAACGGCAATAAAGGCTGACGACAAGCTTGACGGCTAAGCTCCAAGCAATTATGGCAATTGAGAAGGCCGTACTAGATTCTCTTCTCTGAAAATGCGATAGAAAACTAGAAATTGGGAATTCGAAACATAAATAAAGTTATAATATAGATTTAGTGGTATTTATTTAACAAAGCTGAGAAGTCATAAATTGTTGATTATTTTTTCCAAACATGTTAAAAATTATAGAGTATATATATTAACTATTATTTGCCTATATTGCTAATTTAATATTGATAATATTTTTTTACTCTTTTTGAGCAAAGTTTACAACAAAACAATACGAACTTCCCAGCAACTACTATTGTGCCCCAAATTCTAACCGTACTTTGAGCAACTGGCGCAGAATTCTTTACATAGCTGTTGGACCTGAAGCACCGCTCGCAGCTTTAGAATTTGAAAGTAGTAGTGGGTGGAGTTGATAAAGTTTTACGCTGCGTATGCGTAACATCTGGCTAAGGCTAAAGCCAGTTGTTGCCTGCTGCTGGTTGTTGACGCTTGCGTCTGTGTGTGTGTGTGTGTGTGTGTGTGTGTGGATTGGGGATTGTGCCACTCTCAGAATACCCAATTCCACTTTAATTAAAACATTCACAATGCCTTTCTTTCCCTCCATTCGCAGCTAGTTATGTTGCAGTAAATTGCCGAGCCCAGATATTCCACATTATACTTAGACACACACACACACGAGCACATACAATATGAAAACCCTTTAGCCAACAGTGGTGAGTGGTTGGAGGTTAGGACGTAGCTGGGCACGTATATTACATAATATGCCATTAATAAAAGTGTTTAAAGTTCACTTAAGTGCCGCATGGAGCTTTAGACAAACGGAAACCGTATCAACAACAGTTAGTGCACACTGAGGAAACTTAAAATCACACACACACACACACACACACACGCATATGTGTGTATGTTCGCGAAGTGGATGGATGCAGTTAGAAAATTGGGTTTGGTTCGGGGAGGGGTTGGGGGCGGTGCTTACCTAGCAAAGCGACTGTCTCTTTATTTCTGGTAGTGGATTCCATGACAGACTAACACGCAGTTGAATTTATATGCGGCCAGCGTCAGGGTAAACATGAGTTTAGATTGCAGAGAGACAGTGGGAGGGAGAGAAAGAGGGGATGGCACTTTGGGTTAGTAGCTGTGGGTAGCAAAAGCAAGGATGGATGGATAAAGACTGCTAGAGCAAGACAAATGAACAAATAGAAGTGCGGGAGTACACTCAAAAAAAAACTAATGTCATCATAAGGCTAGGCAAAATTGGAGAAGAAATCATTGCGAAATCCTTTTAAAACTTTTAATATTTATTTCATAAAGATTTAGTTGGTGCTGATTGTTGGTTTTTGGGAACGTTTTTATTTGGATGAACAACCGGTTTTTCTTACGTGTACTCTGAAGTTTTGCGATTGGGGACAATGCAGGCCAAACAAAAAAAAAAAAAATAAATAAAAAAAAAATACGAAGCAAATGCAGCGCCCGCTTGCCTTTCGAGTGAAATGAAAAATCAACTTCACATAGTTCACAGTTGTGTTGGCATCGTTGGTTGTGCTTCTGATTTTTCTTTTCACTTGCTTTTGATTTTGATTCAGTTGCTGAATCTAATTCTGATGCTGGCGGTGTGCCTGCTGGCCAAAGAAACGAAAGAGAGACAAGAGCTTCAGCTCATTCATTTCCGCTGCGCAAGGAGATGAACACTCGCACACAATTGACTTTGCGGCTCAGTTTTGTCAAGCTATCAAGCTAAGGCCAAGTCAATAAGGCACGCACAAGGAAGGCATATTTACAATTGTTGCTGGGCAAACAATATAGAGCTAGAAATAGAGAATGGCAAGTCAAATCAAGAAAGCCTATTAACCACAATTTTACCGTATACAAACTGACTAAAGGATAGATAAGTAATGAAGAGTGTGTTAAATATTTATTTTTAAAAAAAAAAATCTATAACTACATTTAAGAAAACCTTTTTGGAATTGCTAGTAAATTCTATAAACAATTTTCCAATTGTGATTTATGTTTGTGCATAAGTTGACATTCCAGAGTGTTTGACATTCAAGTGCCACGCCCACTCAATTGATGTGCATTTAATTTGTCATAATTTTGTGCAACAAAATTCGAAATTGGGATGCGGCGTTTCGGTTGGTTCTGTGACTGCATAAATCATGTGGTTAAACATGAAACGTAATTTGTTGTAAATTAAATAATGCCAACTATTTGTTTGTTGTTCAGTTCAGTTGAGTCTGTGTGTGTGTGCGTGTGTGTTTTGTGTGTTCAGAATTCGGTTGTGCATACTTTTGTGCGACACTTTGCGAAACATGCAACAGCAACAACAGCAAAAACTGCAACAACAACAACTGCAACAACTAGTACAGCAAAATGTGTGCAGCAGCAGCAGCCGCAGTTGCCACAAAATTTATGACTGCATTAATACACATATAACACGACACACACACACACACGCACACATGAACGCATAACTTGACCATTTTGCTGTATGTTCTTGTTTTGTGGCATATGCCACACACAAGTCGCCTCTCGTTTCTCTTCTTTTGCTGTACTGCAGTTTTTGCTGCACTCTCAGTTGCTGGCTGGCTGGCAGCTGCTGCTGCTGTTGCTGGCTCTTAATTAAATTATGCTTTTAATTAGGCCTTCGTGTTTTTGGCTCTTCATTTGTTGCAACATTTTTGCAGCGAGCCTGAATACTTTATATTTTTTTTTGTTCTTGCCGCTTTTATACTGATTGCACTAATTTAATTAAGCGCTTTTGCCTTAGTTAAATAACTTGGTAAAGTGAGTGCTTGAAAAAGGCAAAACAATAAAAACAATAATAACTCTTGGCACGACATCTTCAAAGGCAAACAAAGACTAATGATGCATGATTAAAAGTTTCTTAAAAAAAAAATACATTTACAAAAATATAAAAACTTAAATAAATGAATTATTATCTCAAAATGATTTATTTTTAATGCATTTTATTTAAACTTCTTACAAAATTATTATAATAAAATAAATGTCCTTGCTTATTCAATTGTTAAATGAACTTGTTCAACTCCCCAGCCAACACCATTAACACCAAACAAAAACAATAACAAAATACTTACATATACATATTTCAATTAAGTAAGCCCTTAGGAGGATTTTCGACTTTTGGATTCACTCAATTTTTGTTGTTGCTGTCATATTTGGTTTTCTGCATAATTTGGCACCTGCCATTGGCAGCAAAAATAAAGATTGCCGAAAGCTCTTGCTTTTGGTCGAAGGACTTTTCGCTTATCTCAAAAATATTTTTAGCTAAACGCATATTCTAAAAACCATAACTTTTTGTGCGAATAATTTAAAAACAGGCACCTCTGACACTTGCAACTGACACTTTAGCATGTGTATGCGGGCCGAGCGGTAGCAGTGGTAGGGGCAGTCTGGTCGAATGAGGTGATACCCTGAACGCTTTAATTTAATATGCCGTTGAGCAGACGCATACAGATGCAAAAAAACCAAATCCCAAAAGTGTACCCAAATCACTTTTGAAACTATCTGGCGCCTTGACGCAGTCAGACAGACAGTTGTAAAGATGGAAAGGGATAGATATCCGTTTAAAATATATATATATAAAAGACACAAAAGGATAGAGTGAAGGGCGGAGGTCGGTGAATACATAGCAGCATGCCGCAGTGTATTTTTGAGGCTGGAGCTAAACATTTTCGGACCACAGCCCAAAAGGTTTGGTCAAAAAGCGACGACCCAAAACATACATATTTATGAGGTCCTTGTGGATTTCCATTCGAGATAAGCGCCAGTATTTAGGCAACAAGCGATTGCCCGCCCGCGCCCGCGCCCAGCGGCAAACGGTCAAAACACCAACCTTTTTATATGTATTTTTTTTTGTATAAATATATATATATTTTAATTTTTCGTTGTTCGTGCTTAAAATTTAGCATTTTTATTGACAACAAATTTCATTTGACTGTGAAATGTGCCGCCCACCTTTGTGTTCTGTTACAAATTGAAAATGGGTTAAAGTTGAGTGTTATGCAGCTTGTAAACTAGGGTTTGATTCTGAAGAAGAAGAAGATATTCGTTAACATTTGAGTCTATCCAATGGGTTACAGGGTGTCTTTTGTCTGTCATTCTGGCCTGACAACAAACAAATCAATTGCTTTCGCCTCAAACGAGCGCTAACTACGTGCACCATGCTGCGTATACATAATAAGCGTTTGCTTAAAGACAACAACAAACAAGCAACAAAAACAAGTTAAGCAAATTAAAGCATGAGCACAAAGCACAGCGTAAAAGCAGCCAAAAACTAACGAGCTGCTGGCCAAGTGGAGCAACTCAAGCGACGCGAGCAAACAACAACAGAACGAAACGAACAAAAACCAACACAACAACAACAACAAAAAACTGACAACAGCATGAAAAATTGTCACTGGCTGAGAGTTAACCCAGAAAGAAATGGCGAATACGCGGGGGGGGGGTGGCAATACGCGGGATGGATACAATTCATTGCCATCTTTGGGGATCTTTGAACAGGGCTGCAAACACTCGAGAATAACCGGAAATGTTGCTTAATAAAAACGGATATACCAATTTAGTTTTGTTCAAACAGCAACAAAACCAAAAAACAATGCCAAGCAGCATTGAGTACCGGAATAAAACAGCAACAGACGACGACGATGACAGCGAAAAGGTAGCAAAAACAGAAAGAGAGAAAGAAAGAGAAAAAGTGAGAGAGAGAGAGAGAGAGAGAGAGAGAGCAGGTTGGCAACTGCAAAAGCTCAAATAAACACAAAAATAATAGAAATTCATTTAAAGTTAAAGCGCAAGTACAACAAAGCGAACAACGAAAAAATAAATAGAAAACAAAGTAAAATTAAGAAGAAAAAAAAAACAGCGAAAAATGCAACGAAATAAAATATTTTTTTGTTAAAAGCTGAATATAAGAAATACCCTAAGCTAGAAAGAAAATGCTGAAGTGAAAATTATTTTTATCAACAAAAAAAAATTTCAAGAGAAATGATAAAAAAAACACGATTTTTAAGATAAACAAATATTTAAGAAATTTTTTGAAACGATTTTCTTCAAACAGATTTGCCTCAACTGCCCAATTAGCTTGGCAGCAAACCTTAATTCCCATACAACAAATCGCAGGGTAGAGCCAAAAAAATAAGCTAAATAAAATAAATATAAATTAAATAAAGCAAATCTGAGCAAAGCAGAAAGCAAAAAAAATTTTTGGAAAGAAAAGAATAAAGAAAACTGTGGAAAAACAACTCAGCGTTAAAATGCACAGCGCTGTGATCAGGATCGGGAGATGGACAATGAAACGGGACCAAGCTGCGGCATGTTAAACATATTTGCAGAGTGGACTTCCGACTGGACTCTTACCAGCCAACAGCAGCAGGCTTAGTAAATAAAATGGGGTTAGGGCCGAAAGTAGAAACTGGGTACTTGTTGGGTTTACTGTCGCTGAAGATTAGCACACAGCTCACAACTCGAGAAGAGCGATTTTTTGTGGGCAATGTTGTTGTTGTTCGTTGTTGGTTTTTGTTGTTTAATTGCTGCTCCTGCTGCTGCTGCTGCTGTTGTTGATGGCGGCTCGGCCGCAATTTTTGTGTTTTAGTTTTTAAGGCTTTTTAGTTTTTGTTGTTTTTGTTTTGTGACTCGCTTTTTTGTTTTTTATTTGGTCAATGCAGCTCGTTTACGGCTGAATGCATTTTGGCTACACTGAGAAGAATGCATGAAGCTATTGAAATTTGCTTGCTAAAATTAAGTTACTAAAAAAATTTTATGAATATTTTACATTTTTATATAGAAAAGAAAAGGAAATTTTTTTTCGCAATCTTTTAAAATTAACTTCTTGAGGTAAATTTTTAAATATGGAATATTTTAAAGAAAAATAAAACAAATAACGTCTAAAACCCATTCAATCAATTTGTTTTAAAATTTTTGTTGTTGATTTTTTGACAAACAAAATTTTTGTTCATGCCACATTCTAAATTTAGTTTAGCAGAAAACATCGGGAAAAATAGAGGACCAACAGAGATGGAGTATGTGTGTGTGTGTGAGAGAGACAGAGTATGTTAGAAAGAGAAAGTGAGAATGCAGAGCATTGAGTATGGTTTGTGTGGATTGTGTGGACTGTGAGTTGTAGGCCAGTAGTTCACTAGGGGTTTTGGTCTAAAACAAATGGCCAAAGTGACACATGACCCAGCCCGGCTACGATGACCTGCCCCACACCATTTCGTTACCAATACAAGCAAAGGGCCAATAAAAAATGTGCCAATGCAGCAAACAAGGCAAAAACGAATTGCAAAATTTAGGCCACAGAAACTCTTCATATATATATACATATATAACTGACTAAGCTTATAATTAGAGCTGCGGCTTATACCAAATCAAATTGTTGCCCCCGCAACTCCAATTACCTCTTTTACCGCTAAGCACCCTCAAAACCCACAACTTCCACAATCGATTTGTCAATTTTTGAAAAGGGTTTAACGCGTAAAATCGTGCGGAAAATGGCATACAAATCTTCTTTTATTTTTTTTTTTTTTTGTATCAGAGAAAGGCTTAGCAAGGCTGTCTAAGTGTGTTTTGGTAGGCTTAAAGGAGGAGACAGGAGTTTTGCAAGTACGCACAGCAGGAAGCGTGTTGTTTGTGTGTGTGTTGTGAAAGAACTGAATTGAACTGAGCCTAAAATGAGCTAAGCTGAAGCGGAGCGGAGCGGACCGGAGTGAAGCTAAACTGATGGCAGGGAACAAAAATGTTGTTTCAAGCTGTGTGCACGAACGGAGCTCAATGATATTTTTCCTTTTTGTCTCGTTTTTTTGACGGTTTTTTTGTTGTTGTTCCAGCAAGCCTGCCACTGCCACTGTTTGTGTTTTTGCGTTTTTTCCAAACAAACAAAAAAAACCCCCCAACGCAATGTTTTTTTAAAAATGAGCAAAAACAAACAGCAGGAGAAGAAACAAGCGGAACCAGCTTGAACCAGCATAAAGTGTAGGGACGACTTCAAAGGAGTAAAATATAAATAATAGCCTCCACTGATGAGAATTGTATACACATACATATATTTGTGGCATATGGGTTAACCAACCAGATGCTTTGTATCTTGTTATTGATGTTGGTGCCACAGAAGCAGAAGCTAATACAATTGAGAGCACCACATGAATGGGATTGCCTGAGGCTGGCACTTAAAGTATAGCTCAAGCGAGGGAAAACCCTTGCAACAACCGCTCTAGAGATCGGAACAAGGGAAAGAAACAATTAGAAAGAAAGATAATATCACTCAGTGTGAGGAAAGAAATCTAATAGAAAGTTGAAATTACGATTTAAGAGTATTAAAAAGATGTAAAGACAATAAACGCAATGATCGCAAGATAAAAAAAAGCTTATAATAACAGTCAAGAATATGTTTGAATATCCTGAGTTCCAGATCATAATTGTGCAGTGCAAAATAAAAAGCTAAACGAAGTTTTTTAGTTCGAAAACTTCCTCGTTTTATGACCTAAACTTTTACAAAACTTCATCGAAGCAAAAGCTACTGAATTTACTTTTATTATAATCCTCCTGCCATCAATACAATCACAAAATGCGCACTCACACACGGACAAACAAACAGAGAGAGAGGGAGAATATTTGCCGTCAATCGCTGATTAAGCAAATTATCTAGTCCTTGGGCAATACAATGAAGCGTAGAACGTACAGTCATGGCATGCTTTTGTTTCGCAGCTTATCCAACACATATCTGTATATGTGTGTCTATGTGTGTCTGCACGATAACTTATACAATCCGCTCAATCAGGCCAAGACAAACAATCAGGATTCGCATCCCTGGAGCAAACATTGGGATTGCAAACAGCAAACAGCATCGAAGGCAGTCAGTCAGGCGAGCGATGTTGCATTAAGCCGCCAAAACTAGCTAAACTACTTAAGAGTTACGCTCTCTCTCTCTCTCTCTCTCTCTCTCTCTCTCTCTCGCTTTCTACGCCATTCCCAGCATAATTCCTTATTCGTTAACCCAACTGCCCCCCATCGCTACAGTTCCTTTGTCCACCTTTTGCTGATTAAGGTGCGACTGAGGCAAACATGGCGTATGAGCGATGGCGAACATTGTTAACGGCGTTCAACTGTGACAAATGCGTTTGCCGGTTTATACGCACAACGCACACATACTTATAACATATGTTGGTGGCTTAGAAATATTATTTATGAACCAGGCAACGCAATACAGACAATGAATGCCTCACTCCCCTCCCCTCAACCCACTTCTATCTGATTCCCCTGCTACACTGCCCTCTCTCTCCCTTTTCCCTCTTTGATACTTGTAATTTTTGCTGAGGTTTTTGCACGTTTAGTAAATAAATAACACGTTTGCTGTGCCACACCGTACTCGCCTCTCCCCCCTACCCCCTCACTCTTATCATTCATTCTTTTCCTCTCCCTCTCTTACTTTATCATCGACTTCTGCTTCATGTTTTGCCGCAAAATGCTTTGTTCCATTTTTTATATAAATAATTTGCCGCCAGCCGTTGGCCCATGAAACTTGGTCAGCTTTTGCTCTTGCCTTTTTTGTTTGTTGTTGGCCAAAAAACACTGAGAAAAACCAAAAATTTTAAATTGAACTTGGGGTGAATTTGCTTTAAAACAATTATAAGTGATATGTATTAAATATATATATTTTTTTAATTTTTAATCCCAAATGAAATATTTATCCAACGATTTATAAAGTTTATTATGTAAAAAAATGAATTAAATTACCATAAAAAAAAGACCTCTTGAAAACTTATTATATATTTCTCATTCTTTAAACCATTTTAATTTCAAAATATTTTTAAAATCATTTTTTGATTTAATTTTAAGGCATAATTTTTTTCTATTTTCTTTTTGATTTTTCTCTCTTTTTCATTTGACAACTATGCCTTCACACACACGAATAGACACGCTCACATGCCTTTACACCCACACACATACGCATAAGTCTAACCTGAGCAAGTGACCAACTTTGTTGTTCTTGCTGTTTGTGTGGCATTTTTTGATGATTTATTATGTGTTGCCTATTAACGTCTGCCTTATGATGTGTGTTTGTGTTTATGTGTTATTGTGTATGTGTGTGTGTGTGTTTGTTGTTGCCTACCCTCGGGGGCCTCGTTTTCGTATTTAATATCACAAATAAGCGCAAATCTATAAACTCGACAAAACTAAATACATGTGTTGTTATTTATACAAACAACGTGGAGCAACTCGAAGTTCAAGGCGAAGTAGAAGGAGATGGAGACAAAGTCAGCTACAACCAACATTTAACATGACTTTGGTCATGTAACAAGCTGTTGTTGTTGTTGTTGTTGTTGTTGTTGTTGTTGTTGCTGTTATTATTGTTGCCACAGCTAATGAGCACGATGTTGTCAATGTGTCAGTTTAATTAGACAAGAAACGCAACCTACAGAATGACACCAAATTGAATTATTACAATGACAGTCCTCCACGGAGTTTGTGTTGTTGTTGTTGTTGTTGTTGTTTTGGCCATGTTTGTACTTACATGTTGACCACTTCTGTTGCTGTTAACATTGCAACATTTGTGCCACATGATTTGTTGACTCTCTTTTGGGGTGGGGATCGCAAACGCCTCCAAAAATCAAAGCAACAAATCTTTATTTTGCGTATGTTTCATGTGGCAAGGGAGTATAACTTGGGTTGCAGGCATAATGCCTTGAGTAACTAAAACTAACTTAAGCAAAGCAATTGCAAAGGCAAATCAAATCATTTATGCTGCTGCTGCTGCCGCTGCTGCTGGCGAGGCCTCATCAATAAAGCCCATTTGACAGGCCAGGCCTAAGAAGCATTTGGCCAAACAATTAACGCTGCTTTGATTATTTATGTCTCGCTACATGTGTGTATGTGCAGAGTGTGTGTGTGTGTGTGTAAATGTGCCCTCCATTTTGTGTGAGAGTTAATTATACCTTGGCGGAACTGAATGATGAGCTGCCTGAGAGGTTTATCCTGTTTTGTGCAGCGACAGCGAGCCAAATAATTTTCATTGCCTCTTTGGGTGGATGCGGAGGGGTGGTTGGGGGTAGATTAGTTATCAAATACGATTGATTTTAATACCTAGATATAAGTAAAATCAAACTATACGCGGGAAGAAAGGATTTGGATTTTCTATGTGATTGTAAAGGTTATGGTTATATATGAGGATTTTATCAATCTGAGTGTTTTTGCAATCAGTGATTTCAAATTGTAATCTTATAATAAGATCATTTATTCCCTTCTCCCATATTATTTTTATCTTAATTTTGATCGATATTTCTAGTAATGATGTTATAACCCTTTGGGTCCAGTTGTTCTCATTGGTAAGCTAGCTACTTTAATATATCCTTGAATTTCCTGCCTCCCTCCCTTACTAGCCATCCAGCTATGGTGTCCATTTTAGAGTCTTAGTGCAAGGTTGAGATTTAAGTCCCATCAAACACATCCATATTTTCTTAATCTACTCGTTCTAAAACTCTATTTCTTTCTAACTCTGTCACTCTCCCTCTCTCCCCCTTTCTCTCCCTCTCTCTCCCTCTCTTCTATTTCGTCTGTACCTTTATCTCAATCTTCTAGCTCTTTCTGTTTGTCTGCATCCTTCTTGCCGCTTTCTTGTAGCACTCTGGCGAATCTCATTTTCTGGCACTATTTTCTTACGCTACAGTTCGCCCAGTTGATTTTAGTAGTGCCGTATAGTACAGTAGTACCTCTCTAGTGTGCCATTCTGTGTGCTTGCTTAATATGCAAATTTGATGGCTGCAGCTTTGAAAGCTGGCAACATTTTCATTTTCAAATTTCACTTGGCAAATTTTAACTACTTTTCTGAGCCAACTTTTTTGCATCATGCCACTCGACAGAGGCACCCACCACCCGTCTGACTCTGACTCTGACTCTCTCTTTACGTTTGGCCTGCAGCATTTGGTTACACCATGCAACCCCCGTCCCCGAAAAAAAACCCCTTTTGCTTTTTGTTCGGCCATTGTTTGTCTATTTACACGAGCTCATTAACATTTGAAATGACTTTCTGCTTTTGCTTTTGCGTTTGTGAACATTTTCTCGTGCGTTGAGTTATTTTAATGTTTTGGCTCAGCAAATACAGACGTTCCCACTCCCCGGGCTACCCTCTTCCAATGCTCCAGCCCCTACCTACGCCTTTTTTGAGCCTGCTTCAACACTTGTTTTAATTTCTTTGCGTTTGGCATTAAATAAAATTTGCAAAAATAATTTTTTGGTAGCAAACAACAAAAAAATAATAAAGAGAGGAAGCAGCTTTTTAAACATTTGCACAGCATCCTTTGTTTTTTTTTTTTTTTTGTGCTCTCTACTTTTTATTTATAACCAGTTAAGAGGATATATATATATATATATATATATATATTTTAGATGAGAGTGCGATGGACTTCTGGTTCAGGCACTTATTTATGCTAATTTGCGTAATTATGGGCTTCATAGAATCACTCGGCAAGCTCCTAAAAAGTTCATGTTTCTCTCAACTTGCCAACATTTGTTGCTTGCTCTTCAGTTATGTTGCTGTTGTTGTTGTTGTTGTAACAATTAACAAACAGCAGGTTTGGCAGGAGGCAAACGCAATACAAATACATAAGCACATAAAATATTGAAAAAGTTTTAGCAAAACAGAAGACAGAAGGAGAGAAAGAAAGAAAGCGAGAAAGAAAGAAAGAGTTCGTGGGAGTTGAAAATTTTAAATGAAAATGAGGAAAATTTATAAGTGAGCGTTTGTTAAAACCAAAACCATTTCTAAAACATAACTTCAACTCCAGCAATGTTTGAACTTAATGTTGCCTTGCCTTTGTTTTTGAATACCCTAACTAATTGAATGAGTTTAAAACAGAGTATATAAGGCATAGTTAAAAATGTTCAAAGTATTGTGACATGATTTATTTAAAGTTCTAAAGAAGAGAAAAATATATTTTAGCTATTTATTTGATTTTTTTCTAGGTAAGTTTTATCTTCAAAACTATAATTATTAGCTCTACGTATCCTTACTCCTTAGTGAACTATTCAATTGCAGGGTATCTGTTTTCTTGCTTTTATGTTGCTGCTTTTCGGTGCATGCTGAAAGTTCTTGTAATTGGTTTGTTCGCTTTGAAGTAAAGTTTTGCGAATGAGGTTTACGGCTTCACGCCTGCACTCACAGCCAGGATTCGAGAGTATGCTTCATTTGCTTGTTGAATAATTGAACATGGCCTCACACACACACACACATAACACACTCACATACACATACATGTAACGTTGTGAGATGTGGGAATTAGCTGCCTTGTCTGGCTTAAGTATTAATGCACGTTTGCCGTAGTACAGTGACTGCCAAACTGTGCTCGGCAGCATAAATTATGCTTGAATTTTCAATTGTTGTTACATCGTTTTGTTTTGTTTTGCTATTTTCAATGCAACTAATGAGCAGCAGGTTGGCAAAGCACACACACAATACTCAAAACAAATATATATTCATGGCTAACCACTTTGCGTTATAAACACCTGCCAATTTGGCTAAATAAAATGCACTGTCGAACGCTCGATTATCGTATTGCATAACACGCACACACACACACACACACACACTCACGTCGAACATGCATATATCCCAATCTATTAATAAACGGATTTTCGGTGTATTTGATATGCATATTTTATTTGCCTAACTCCGTTTCAAGCCCCTTTACTAAAAATGTTTGTGCATTACGAGAGAGATTTTGAAATTTGGCTGTTGAATATTTAAGCTCAACAGTTTATATTTGATGAATGAAATTGAAGTGCATTTTCACGCAACGCACATTTAAATTAAAGCTGCTGCAAAACGTTAAAAGTATTATGTAACAAGTGCTAATGGTTCAATCAATTAAATTAATTTTTTTTATGTTTGTGCAATGAAAAAAAAAAAATAAAAATAAAATAAATACTTACATAAAGCAAATAAAATCCGGAGTAAAAAAGTCTTAAAAAATGTTTGATCAAGTTGATTTTGGTGCACACGCCCTTGGACCCTGTACACTGTACCAAAAATATGCATATCATATGTCCTTTGACCTGCATTTGGGCTATAAATAAATTGCAACTAGTTTCGCGTTAAGTTACTCACATCGAAAAGAAAATTCAATTTTACTGCAAACCTAACACACACACACACACACATATATCTGTGTGTGCCATTGAAATGCAAATGAAATTGAATTGTTAATTTCAAATGGCGAATCCTTGTGGGCCATTCATTCAATATTGAATGTGTTCGCAATAAATGTAATGACTGGCACAGTTTTTCTCTCTCTCTCTCTCTCTCTCTCTTTCTGCTTACAATGACGCCAAATTTGCCAAGTCAAACATACCAAACACCACACTTCACCCCCAGGCCCAGTCTCTTACCAGCCTGCAAAATGGCGGCAAAATTGGCACGCAAACAAATTTTGTAGGAAACGTGGCCCGTTATATTTCTTTTTTTTTTGTTTTTTTTTTTGTTGCGAGAGTGCAAAGAAAAATGCCATTTTATATAGATTTTATATGAAAATATATATAAAGCATATGACGTTTCCGCTTCCGTTTCTGTTACAACAACCATTGAAAAATGCGCTGAACGACGACAACTTTTGTGCGTAAACATTGCCAAAAATACAAAAATACAAAAAAATAATAATAAAACCAGAGAGTTGTTGAAATATGGTAAACTCTCAAATAAAAACGCATCTTGCTTATTTGCAATAAACAAAAATAAAAAAATAAATATTAAAAGCCCTTTTTATAAAACCAATTTTTCATTGTTCACAAAATGTATATATACATATATCCACTTTATTTTTTTAAAGTAATTATTTAAATTGTTCGCCAAAATATATATATATGCCATTATTGTAGTAACAAAAGCGAATACTGAAAACAATAAAAAATAAAACGTTGAGTAAAGTGTTTTCTTTGGATTTCCATTCATATGCAATTCAATTTGAGCTCGGTTCAATTTAGATACATATATATACGTATATATATTTAAAGTATTAAAGTCAACAAGCATAACTATGCTAAGAGACCCACATCACAGCGCACACACACAACCCAACGATATATGTTAACTATAGATAGGCATCACACCTACCTAAAAGCAAAAGAAAACGTTCTACATTCTGGAAATACACGTTGACAAAGGTCGAGACCTCGTTTACCTGCCACAAAGGTTGCCACTCCGCTGCAAAGGGTGTGATTATGCCGCTGACACATGACACCTCCAATGTGTGTGTGTGTGTGTATTGTGTTACTATGTGTGTGCGGTCAAAATGTTGGCCCAAAAAAGTAACAGAAATATTGTAACATATTTTGCACTGTTGTCACCCCAACCAATTTTGAGCTATACCCTAACTGAGCGAAGGTACTTTAACTGTTTGTAAAAGGATGTGCAAAAAGTGTGTTATTAAAAAGGAATAGTATAGTTCAAGCAACATTAAAAATCTCAAAATGGAAAAATCATAATTAAACATTTTTTTTTTTCGTTAAACCAAATTGTATTGTATTGGCTTTAGTTTCAAGAGAGGAAAGGGCATTTCTTGTTCAACTTTTCAACAATTAATTTGTTTGCTTTAGTTTTCTTTTGCTGTTGGCAGTATACCCTTTTAGCACATGTCAAAGCATTTTGAACTCGATGGCATTTCGTAATACCTTTTTCACCTTTCTATAAATTCTCTTACAGTAACGTCCGATGTTGTTGTTGTTGTTGTTGCAATTGTTTGTTGCTGTTTCTCTCTGTGTGTGTGTGTATTTTGTTTTTGTTTTGCTGCCCGCTTTCAAAATGCCATTTAGAAAATTCAATAGCGCTTTGATTTTGTTTCGTTTATTTTCACAAAGTGTTTTTCAGTGACCTGACGCACCCCCCCCCCCCCACCCAGCCACAAAAAAGAAACTCCTTCTCCCTACTGTTTGCAACGCCCCTTCTCCATTGCACTGCACTTGGCGTGGTCATCATCAGTGGCAGCAGCAGCAGCAGTGAGTCGACTCAAATCGATTTCGCGTCGTTTGTTGATTTTTCGCTGCGTTTTGTTTAGCGTTGAAAATCAAACTGTTAATTTGCGCTTTTGTCTGCACAACGCATTTAGGTACGATTCAGTTGGTGGCATAGGTTTTGAGCTTAAGAACTGAACAGAGAGAGAACAAAAAACGCCCAAACAACAATTTTCCCACGCACAACTGAAAAGCACTTTGGGGCAGCCATTTTGTTTGTTTGCTTGTGTCTATTTGTTTGTTTTGTTTTGTTTATTCGGTTGCGTTGTTTGTTAACTTGTTTTTGTGCGGTTAGTTGAGCGCCTTTGTTTTTGTGGCTGCAAATTAATGTTTGTCTAAAGGATTTAATAAGTAAATGATTTTACATTTTCCTTAATGGTTCACAGCTCTAAGCAACTACAACAACGAAACGCTTTTCACATTTTCCAACACAATTTTGAAAACTTTTTCTGTACGAAACTTCAACATCAAGAAATCATCAATCAACATCAATTCAAATTCAAGTCAAAAGATGAACAGTTGATGGACAATTGGAAATTAAATTGAATGTGCCCAGAGCACGGTACTAAATGTGTCGGTGTGGGTTAGTATTGTGTGTGTGTGTGTGTGTGTGTGTTTGTCCACATAATTTATCAACACTGAATGATGTGCTCCTGTAATTATGAACGGCGACATGGAATTTCAAAACAAAAAGTACCTAATGGGACTTTTAAGGAAAGGGAAAAAAATCTCATTTAAAAAGAACAACTATAAATAAATATCTACTCTTGCTTTTTACCTTCTGGATTATAGAATTTTGATATTATAATTACCAGCAAAATACGTTTTTCTTAAATTCTCATGTCAAAATTGATTATCTGCTCAAAACTCTGAACAAAAATCAAGTCAACAACAAACAAAAGGCAGAACGAGAGATACGCTAAAGGGCATAGTTCGAAAGTGGAACAAAGAAAGCTTAGCAAGACAGAGAGAGAGAGAGAGAGAGAGGGAGAGAGAGCGAGCTAACTGTATTGTGCCATCAATTTTGAGCCATTTGTTTGCCTTTTGTATTTGCTGCTGCCTAGCTAAAAATTAACTTCACGCCAACTATTAAAAAGTCTTATTAGATTGCTTTTATTCCAAAGTTTTTGGCTGCTGCTGCTGCTGTTGCCTAGGGCAACATACTCTTGCTCCTCTCTTCGTCTTCTTCTACTCTCTCTCTAATTCTCTCTCTATTCTCTGCATCCTCGCATCTACCACAGACACATCACACGACGCTAGTTACTTGACTTTTAATTACTTTTGTGAAAATTCATTTATCACTTTTATCCCAGCACAAAGCGTGGCGACCAACGGACGAGGAATAGGCGGGAGTTGGTGGAGTTGGTTGGGGTGTTTTAAAAATAAAAAACCCCACCTCAAAGATCTATGCGAAGGGCCATTTTTCACTGGAAAACTTTTTCAACAAACACACACACACGAAAGTAAAGCGAAGGAGGCAAGGATATAAAATTGAACGCCCTTTGGCTAGTCATCGTCCAGTTTGGCAGCTGAAAAAGTCAAGTGGAAATTCAATGATGCCATTAATTGGCCAAAGTTTTCACTTATGTTCTGATTTTTGGCCCACAACACACACACACACACACACACACACATACATTTGAGTTGGGTCTAAAACTGGCCTTGGCTAATATCAGCTTGAGAGGAGTGTAACTGTGCCAGGAACTACAAATGTTGCTGCCTGCTAAATTTACAGTTTCCTCCTTAACCACTCCGCCTCATTTCTCTCTCTCTCTCTTTTACTCGCCAACTTTTGTCCAACTCTCTCTCTCTCTCTCTCTCTCTCGTTTTGTGCAGCCAAATTGCATGAAATCAGTTTAGCCAGTAACACGCCCATACACACATACACACACATAGAGCTGGGTTAGCTGCCTAGCTAGTTGGGTTTGCTAGGTTGGTTGGGTGTTGGGCCATTTATCTTGCGATTGCAACTAGCGCGAAACCCTAAACGTTTCCTGCACGTTCTCTACATGCATGCATGCCACAACGAATTATACTTGCCACCCATTCGTCCTTTCGCTCCTTCTCATCAGTGGAAGTATCACATGCATGTCAAGCTAATATATGTATATGTTTAGATTAAAGGATCTGCGATGTCTATCTTGTGTCTATGACATAGTAGAACATTATTCATAGCCAAGCTAATTTTATAGTATTTATTTACTTTAAGAAAATGAGCTATTAGAACTTTGTCAAATAAAATCCAATCAGAGTTGCTTTTTTCTACTATTATAACTGAATCGATATTGCTATCTACATTTACTGCTTCATTTGACATTAATTTATCAATATGCCGATTCAAATTTCACTTCAATAATGTTCGAAATATATGCAAATATATTTTAATTATACGAACTAAAAGTTTTTTGGAACTTGTTCTCGAAAATGATTTTCAACTTCTTAATTACCGTTTGGCAGTTTTAATGAACCTTGGAATGAGGCAAGCGCAAAAGTAAAGTTAGTTTGGCATTGCCTTAATGCATCTATCACTTTTTGCCTCGCTGACGTCAATTGCAGTTACCATATTTGTGGCCATTTATGGCTTGGAAGCGGCTAGATACAGTTATTACCCTTATGGCCATTTGAGTTGCATGAAAAATGGGCGCGTCATTAGGCGTTGACATGCCATAAACAAACATTTCTCTTCTCTCTATTTTTGCATTTCAAGCGGAAACGGGAACGCGAACAAAAAAAAAAAGAGGAAAACCACTCATAAAACTGAGACAAAACTTTGCGCAGATTGATGACAAACGAACGAGAGTCAGAGCTAAAGGGGTGGGAGAATGTCAAGCGGTCAGGGCCGAGCGAAAGAGTGAATGTCAATCGATGGCCACGCTTCACTGTAGTGCACTGGGGTGGAGAACGTAGCCAGCCGTCAGGCAATGCAAAAAGACTTGAGCTAGCGCTCGCCGCGCAACCCAAAAATAAAAAGTTTTTTGCCTGATGTCGCAAACTTGCAACTATTTGTGCCCCGCAATAAAGTTGTTGCAGGCAAGGACGCCAGAGAGATGGTGAAGGCAACACAAACACCCCCGACGGGCATCTTTCACTCACTAATAGTCAAAAGTTTAAATTGTTACGGAGCGCCGCCATATGAAAAGTCAACGCGACTGCAGTTGCAACTACCCAGCTGCTGCTTCAGACAAAAATGGTTACAAAAAAAAAAAAAAATAGAAAGAAATTGTCAGAGAGTCGTTTATCTTCGAGCCCATAATGACAGTTTTGGAAAATAGCTGGCTAGGGCGCCACTCAGTTGACAGTTGACAGAACCAAAGATACTCTAGAGTGAAAAACACTTTTTTGTGTAGTTGGAAGAGAAAACATTTTCATGTTGTTGATTTGCTGCATTTGCTTATTTACCTGTTTTAGAGTTAGAGAGAGAGAGAGAGAGAGAGAGTAGAGAAACTATAGCAGATGAATTTGTAGACTTCAAAAGGTTGCTCTAAAAAAAGGTAAAGTTTTTCATAACAAACTCATATGGATTAAGAAATAATCATTTAACGTTTCTACTAGCTTTATTATAAACTTAAGTTTTAATCTCGACACAAAATGAACTATCGTATCTTCATTATTATTATTTTTAGCTTTTTTCTAAGCTATATGGTTGATAGCTTAAACTGAGACGATCCAATAAAATGTTGACTGCTTTACTTTCTAGTATAATAATGCACAGAGTTTGCCATAAAAATATTCGACACACACACACTTTTCATACGAAAAACAACCATCTAACGGCAGTTTAACCTTTACTTCCGGCTAATAAGCGTGCAGTTTGAAAGCCACTGCACTAGCCGGCCGCCTGGCCGGCTGGCTGATGCCGACGACGACTCCTCATGCTAAAGAGCTATAAACTTGGCTTTTTATTGTGTTTGCTTTGATTACGAGCCACATTTCGCACGCTTAACAACACAGTTTGATGGGCATTGCCGCCGTTTATGGGTTTGACATGCCGTTTGATTACCTCTTTGGGTTCGCTCTCATAAATAACATGCAACACTTCAAAAGCAAACACAACAAGCAACAACAAAAAAAAAAAAACCAAAAAACAGAGCCAAGTTAACGACCAAATCAGACATGCCACCAGCTGCTACGCTACCTTTCCTTAACCCCACCCCAAATACTCCGCCCAACCATCACTTTTTCACCTCTGAAGGGGGGAGGGGAGGGGGCTTGGCATGTCATAAATTATACGACAAATGCGTTTGTCTTGGGGCGTTGCCATTTCCGAATTGTTGCCACTGCTGCCAGCTGCAATCATTGCCAATGTTGCACTAGCAATCGTGTTGCATACTTTTCGGCGCCATGGCTCGAATAGCATAAGCACCAAGCTTCGTTGTAGCTTTGTTATAGTTGTTGTTGTTATTGTTGTTGTGTATGACGATGACTATGACTATGCCAGCAGCGCTAGTTCCACCTTCTTCTCTCTAGGCAAGTATGCAGCTAATATTATTTTATTGCCTGCGACTTAAGAAGCCGCAAAATTTATGCGACAACAACATGGGGCAAGTTGAGGTAGGAGTAGTAGTAGTTGTAGTAGTAGTAGTAGTCGTTGTAGCAGTTGGAGTCATAATAATAAAAGGCAGCCAGCAGGTTGCCGTTTGCCATTTAGTGCAGTTGCTTTTTGTTGCAACAACCATTGTTGTTAAATGCCCTAGAGTTATGAGCCATCTAAATGGGTATGATAAGTACGCAATAAACTTGGAAACATATTAATTTGCTCATTTCTATTATTTTTAGAAAAGCTTCAAGTTTAATGTACACCACTTAAAATACAATAGAAACAACAGGAAAATTGCATTATAATTGGAATTATATCTTTTTGTTTGGCCTTGAATAATATATATATCTTTGAAGTTAAAGACCTGTGCAAGCATAAAAAGAACCTTAAGAACACATAAATGGAAAATGTAAAGTTTAAGCCAAACCCAACAATAATTTAGCTTTAAAAAATAATAAAGTTGGATAAGTTAAAGTCAAAATGTTCAATAAAAAAACAAATCAAATATTCATTAAATATTTTCCAAGCATTTTTTAATTTTCTTTCCATGTGTTCTTAATGTACCCTTTGTTTGTACAGGTTCTCAAATCATAATATATAAAAAAAAAAATTATTTTTAAACAAAATATATTATACTCAATATAGTAATAAATACAATATTGAAATAAATTATATTCAAGGGTATTGAAATATATCATAATTTTAGCCATTGGACAGCTGTCTGCCGACTTGTTGTTGTTGCTATTGTTGCACTCAGAATGCAAACAAATTTGCATGCCGTCAGTTACTATTTTACTGCCAGCTGGGATATGGTTGTGTTCCCTTTGCAACAGCAGCAGCGGGTGGTGGCAAGTCGCAGGTAGTGGGTGCAACTCTACCTTGGCAAAAAAGTAGTAAATCTTTTTGTGCTTTTTTCATTGCGGTTATTTCGCTTTCGGTTGTATGGCGTTGGGGGGGGGGGGGGGCATGAAACTTCTTGCCAGCGTTGCCACATGGTGTGAAATATGCAATGAGGCATTGGGTGTGACGCAGATGGCAAGAAAAGCGGGCGCGTCACATAACCGTCTAGAAGAAAGACTGTTGCCACACAGTTGCCCACAAAAGTTTGCATTACCTGCGAAGACGAAGGTTGCATTGCGTTGCGTTTCGTTGCGCCTCGCACGTTGCACACGTGACTTGTTTATGTAGTTGAACTTTTCTGGCGTAAAACACACATATTCAGTAGCGAGAGCGAGTGAGAGAGAGAGAGAGCGAGTTGTTGCCGCCTCATATACACATGTTGTATGCAGCTGCCTTTTACGTTGCATTCATTTTCTGTTTCGTTAGCTGCTCGCTGTCCTTGCCACATTTTCAAGCCAAGAAACTTGCTTTTATTGATATTTAAACATTTTTTATTGTGCGTGCATAAATTTTTATATCATTTACTTGAACAACTTAGTTTATGTTGGGTTTTTGAGAAATGGCTGTTTAAAAATTGTATCTTCTTGCAACTTGACTACGCTTCATATATGATATGACTTGACGTCTAAAGCAATATTTTCCGATTAAAGTTTTTACGATTATTCTTTTAATATGGGTTTTTCTTGAAGTCAAAAATGCATTTGAATTGAATTTGCTTTTGAATTAAATAATTTCTTGTGACTTTTTACACGATTTATTATGATAAAAGCAATTCTCAGTTTGCTTAACTCACAACTTTTAATGCACTGCAACGCCAAAACTGATTGCAACTGTTTCAAAAGATTTCCCTCATGTATTAACATGATTTTCTTTCACATACACACTTCTATTTTTTTCTTCGTCTTTCGTTTGCCAACTTTTTGTCAGAAACTGTTATCAGATACGCCAAAAAAAAAGCTTGTCGAAAAGCAAAAGTTTTCTACTCATTACATTTTGCACTTAACAGCTTGCAACAGTTGCAACAGTTGCGAGTTGCCCGTTGTCGGATTGTTAGTCGCACTTGCAGCTGTTGCAAGCAACTTTGGGCAAAGAGTTTCTTGGCTTAAACTTAAAGCCAAACATGTCTGAAAACATTGTCATAGCATCGAAAAGAACAATTCCAAATAAAGCCCAAACATTGATGCCAGCTTATTTGACATTTATACGTCAAATGTCAATCAGATCAAATAGAAGACTTCAACTAGACGAGAGACAGAAGAGAACTAAACGAATGACAAACCACAAACGAACAGCGAACAACGAACAATAAGCAATAAGCTGAAAAAAAATTCGTAATTGGCCACAAAACAAGCGGCGAATAAAAGTGCAAAAAAAAATTAAAATAAAACGAACGCCAGAAATTTGCTTAATGCACCGCATGAATCATGCAAAATGTAGTTGTAATTGTTAAACTTTGAACTGATGAACTACTGGTTACTCTGTAAAGGAAAAAAGCATTATGAATTGAGAGTTATTGTAATAAAAATAAAAGGTTTAAGTTACAAATAAACTCTCTCCTCACCCCAACCATAAAGTACAACCACAGGGTATCAGCAAAATCAAACACCTAAAAGCCTTCGGATTCAATGTGATATAGTTAAAAGTTTGCCAACAATAACAATGATGGGAAAAGCACAAAAAAGCAAAGGGAAGACAGTTTCGCGTTGTTGTAAAACTGTAAGCAAAATTCGCCTGGCATGTTGGCTCGCATGTGAATAAATCTGCATGTGTGCTTTACGCCAGGGATACCCCTATTTTTTTATTTTAATAGGTAGGGGGTAGAGTTAGCGAAAAGGATTGTACGATTCTACAAGAAAATCGCATTTTCAACCCGCTGAAAAATGAGCCAAAAAAAAAAACGAACGAACGAAAGGAAGGAAAACAAAAACATATAACAAAAATAAAAATAAAAATAAAAAAACCAAAAATGCTTCAAGCTGTAAGGTGACGACAGATAGCGCGCGCGAGTGGGCGTTAAGTGGGTGGCAGAGCGAAGGGTTGAGAAGGGGGTGGTTGCTTTGCTAGGAATGCGGGCACAAGGCTTCCCCCCTTGCCACACCATCTCGCCTGTCGTTAAGTTGAGAAGCGCGCAAAAGTTCAAGTTTTGTAAAGACTTTTTTTTTTCTGGAGTGCAGCCGACGACTTCTTGTTGCTGGCATCCTCCCGCTTGCAACCTACCGACAGCTGTGCAGCATAGCTTCATCTTCATAAATTTAATTTTTGTTTGTTTTCTAATACCCTGTACTAAGTTTAAAGAAGGGTTTCATGATGTAACCTAACAAAATAATTAACTTAAAAACTTACACAAAACATTTCGATAACAGTATATCGATTAATATCGATAACTACAAGTACAGGCTAGTTTTTAAGCGATTTTAACACCTTGACTTCATTGTGGCTATTGTATTGTTGCTACCTCGTGTGCGGCATTATGTTGCATTGATTATTGAGGCAGGCCCCACTTTTTTGGCTTCCATTGTGAATGCATTAAGCAAGCAACACCAACACCACCCTGCTCTCCACTGAACCAACAAACCAACCAACCAACTGACCTGCATAACAAACAAAGATAATGGTCATCGCCAAGTGCCCCGAAAGATACTAGTCAAGAGCTCAAAGCTGTGTTCGCGTCAAAAATTCAATTGCAACTTGTGTCGAGGCAAGAAATGCAAATTAGAATGCCAGCAAGGCACAAAAACAAACACACACAATACCAAATGCAGATTCAGATAGGAACACACAGACAAACAGATACGGATAGCCAAAGATACAGATACAAGATGCGGGCACGGATGCTTTGCTTGTTAATTGTATGCAATCTGTAGGTGTTGCTCCATTGTCTGTCTTTCTCGCTCTCTCTCTCTTTCTCTCTTTTTACCTGCGGCCATGCAGCTGACAGTTAAACAGACGAGAGCTGAGACCCAAAGTGAGATGCTGGCCAAAATTCTCAAGTGTTTTTCGCTACATGCAAAGCTATTTTTTCTTTTTTTTTTTGTTGCGGTATGCTACTTTAACGAAATTACCATGCAACTGGGTTATGGACTTTAAAGCGAGTTTCTGGAACGCAGAGAAAGCTATTTTTTTGGCATTATTATAACAAATTATTGATACGAGCAGCGATAAAGAATATTTTCATAAATTTATTTTAAGTAACAAAAAGTTGAATAAAAATTGTATAAAGCCTAAGATAAACATGCTGCTCAAGCTTTCTAGTGCTTTGTAGTTGTCTCTAAGCTTAAGATACAAAAACGCTGTAAAAGTATCTCAGTTTGTTGACTCTTTGTGTGTAGGTGTGTGTGCCTGATTTAATTATTTCTATCGCTGTAAGATACTTAAGCATATGGCCACAAGCTTAGAAGCAAAAAACCAACGCCTTGGGTCGCAAATATTTGCCAAGGATCATTTTCAATTTTCAACATAAGAAAATAAGAAATATAATAATGATTATCATGTTAATAACGATGATTAAGTTTATAAATTTCATTTATTGTTGGCGCTGTTTTTCTAGCTCGAAACTTGTTTAAAGACTTTTTGTGTCTTGATTGAAGAAGCTGTTTGCCCCAAGGGGCATTCAACATACTATATGTTGCACAAATCCCAAATTGCCAAATTGAAAGGAAATTGAATACAAACACAAATATGCAACATGTTCGCTTGTGGCACTGTGATTAAGCCAAAGTCAGCTTAAACAATAATAATTATTGATAGCTAAAGTCAAAAGAGAAAAATTAAACAATCCCCACAGGATATCTGTTTTGTAGCTACTCTATACCATATATCTTCGGTTGACAAAATGCCGGAAATTCAAGCAAAACAATGAAAACCAAAAGAAAGAAAGAACTGCGACAAGATTTATGAGCTGCTGCACAAATTGCAAATTGAATGACAACAAATATAGTAACGCTTCCACCCTCTTCCAGCCCTTGCCAGCGACAGACAGCCCTTAAGTGTGTTTGTCTGAGTCACGTTGCCGGCTCAGCGTCTAGACTTCCGTCGAGACGTTGTTCCCCAAAAATGGAAATTCGAATGTAATGTCCTCACATTGCGGGCACAAACTTCGGGCTGCCACTTAACAGCATCCGGCATGGGTGCGTACTTGCCACACTGCGCACGTTGCATGCAACGTTTGCAATTGGCAATGCGGCCAGACCATAATGTCAAACGTTAATAAACATTAATTGTACAAGCACATTTTTCATAGTCAACAACAACAAGAACAAATGTTGTTGCCACATTCTTGCCTCATACCCCCCACTTTTTCTTGGTTATATCTTCATTTTTTGTTGTTGTCAACAATGTGTTGCTACAAATGCGGAAACACCCAAAAGGCAAGTTCAGGCAATACATGTACCAAAAAAAAAAAAAAAAAAAAAAAAATTATTTTGGATTCTAGTTTTTTATGTTTTGACAGCTTTCCTGTCTCTCTCTCATTGAGAGACCATTTAAGTATGGCTTTATTAATATGACCCCCCAACCCCTTCATCAGCTGCTGCACTTAATTTATAAATGTATATAGAAATATATATATTTTCGGTTCTTGTTCTTTTGTCTTTTGTTTTTCACAGTTGAGCGAATTTCCTTTTAATTAATTTTAAATGAATGTCGTTCGCTGGCGCGTCGCAAACTTTTGCCCAAGCAGTTGCCGGCTTTTGCGAAAGGGGTGAGAATCGAAATTGGTAAAAATGGGAAGGTTAACATAGCCGTTGTCCAACCAAAAAAGTCATGCAGCACGGTGTGGCGCGTTGACTTTTAGCTTAATTAGCTTTTGGACGAGTTCGGTCGGTTGTTACCTGCTTGCAGCAAGCCAGCGAATGTGAACGTGAGCCAATTAAATAGGTTTTGCAATTGCAACGGCAAGCAGTTGTATGAGGCAAACAATGATGCTGTTGCAGCTGCTGCTACTGCTACTGTGACGTCATTGAATCGACTCTGAATCTGACTTTGACTCTGCTGCCACAGCCGCTGCCGCTGCCTCTGCCTTTTGTCATTTGTCGTTTCGCAATGGACTCGAATTTGTGTTGTATTTTGGTGCATTGCCTTTTTTTGTTGTTGTTGTTGTTGTTGGTGCTTTTATGCAACATTTGATACCCTGTTGCGTCTAGGGACATTAGCTATTTGAAATCGATGATTTTGTTGAAGTTGGCAATTAACAAATTTGCAATTTTTAAGGCATTTCTTTATTTATGGTTAGTTAATTTATTTTCTATCATTTATTTGGAAACTCTATACTCTAACATTGAGTACTTTAATCTTTGCTTCAATAATAATTTTGAAACAAAATATTTTATTTCAATTTTACTTTGTTTTCTTTATAATAAATTGCTTATGAATTATAGCATTCCGACATAAAATCTTTGGCATATTCAAGCAAATTGGCTGCTTTTGTCAGGGTATCATTTTGTCTAACTTCTTCTCACTTAAGCACCCAGACTTGATGTTCTTGCTGCTGCTGCTACTGCTGTTGTTATGTGTTGCATGTATTATGTTTAAGCTTCGCAGCATGTGGCATTGCTCTCTTTCTCTTAGTTTGTTGTTGCCGCTTGAAGCGAAATGTGTGTTTTTCTTTTTTTTTTTGTTTTTCTGTGTTTCCGCTTTTGTTAATGCTGTTGCCGCTGTTGCTGTTGCTGTTGTTTGTCGTTGTTTGTCGTTGCCGTTTGTTTCTGTTGCTGTTGCCAGCCAGGCAACATCATTTCAGCATTTGCTTTTGGTATTTAACATTCATTTGATATTGTCATGCCCGCTGTTGTTGGCTCTTTGGCAATGCCTCCACTATGTTGTTGTTGTACTTATTGTTGCTATTGCCAGTGTTTTTATTTTTGGCGCAGGGGTGTGGATGCTGAAGAGTTGAGAGTCCTTTCCTGCACAGCGATTATGTTGATTGCAGCCGAGTTCCTGTGGACCGCTGCCGCTGCTTATTGTTTGCCTAACTGAATGAATGACTGAATGAATGGCGAAAAGGGACAAGTGAATACAATTGCTTAAAGCTGAGGGGTGTGGTTGAGGGAGGCACTTGAGTGAGAGAAGGTTGGATGGAAGGGCTAAGCCGCACGATTTGTGTTTTTATCCACTCATTTAGCGCACGCTTCTGCCAACCCATCGCCATTACATAATGTTCATTATATCCTGCTGATCTGTCAAATGAATCCGCCTACTCAACGGAAAAAGCTTACAAGGGGTGGGTCAAAGGGGCCCGTCAATTGCATCCAAAGTGCTAAAAGGGGAGAAGGAATGAGTATGCCATAAACACATTCTCTTTTATTTTCATTTTTTGGTCACTTTGGCATTCTGTTTATCAAATTTTGTTTATCATGGTAATATTTTGGCCGTAAATTTATGCATTTTTTTGAGTTAGTGTTGAACATATGTTAATGACAACAGAATTTAACCTCTGACTGATTTGTTTTCAACAAAAATCAGTAAAAGCAACTGTTCCAAAGAGATATGTATGCAGCTCTAGCAATAGATAGATATACAATAAAGCTGAATAAAAATATATTTCCAATTTGGTTGAGTGCATTTTATATTCTGACCATTCTAAAAAACTCGGATAAATGAATATTTATTGTTAAAAATGCGAAAATGATTTTTAAAAAATGTCAACAATTAATGAAAACAAATTTATGTATTTTTTATGATTAATTTGTTGAATAATTCTTTAAATTTTCCTATACATCTATTTTATATTAATATTATAACATAAGCTTCTTCTTTATACTTCAAATCTTTCTCTACTCAAGCCGATCTGAGTGAACAAACATTTACTTTTTATTACAAAGAAATTGTCAGTGATTAAATTAACAATTGTTGTGATAGAAAAAAAGTGTCACAATACCCTTCCCCTTGCAAGCAAGGGCCTTGTCACGCCCAACGCTAAACGTCATTGAATCGGCAAACAAAATTGTACACAAATTTATAGCATACTTTTCAGCACTGTGCTTATGCCATCACTTTGTTTTGCCTTTGCTTTCCTTCAGTCCCCTTGTTCTCTTTGCTATTTTGATTTTTTTTTTTTGCACTCCTTTGCGCTTGTGTTGTTCCTCTTCAGTTTTTCTGCCTCATTTACATTTCAATTTTGATTTGTTTCTTGTCAATCAGTTAGACAGACTGCTGTGCCACGCCTTCCCGTTACGCCCACAAGCGTGCGTCGCAATAATGATTTTCGCAAAATGTTGCTATTGTTGGTAGTTTTTTGTTGGTGTTGTTTTGAGTCACAAATTTTTCAACGTTAATTGCAAATTTATTGAGACAAATTGTGTTTTATTCACGGATTATTGCCGATTTGTATATGAGCGTGTCACTCTATGTGTGTGTGTCTGTGTGTGTGTGTGTGTGTGTGTGTGTGTGTGTGTGTGTGTGTGTGTGTGTGTGTGTGTGTGTGTGTGTGTGTGTGTATGAATTATGTGCTAGCGTACATTTCGATACCCTTAACTCTTTCTATTTAATTGTAAAAAGCCTGCGCTTTGGCAGCACTCAGTTAATGGATGAATTTATAATGAATTTATTTATGCCACTTTTTCAATTCCCAGCTATCAAATTCGTGAGGAGAGAAAAAGTTTACAGGCTGTATTTTGTGCATAAAAACATAAAAACTTATAGGAAGGGTTAAATTTAAGACCTGTTTTAGCTAACAAATATTTGCACAATCTCTCTTAAATTATAGGATATATTTTAGTTGAGTTGTTGCTGAATGTTTTTGGTTTCGCCTTTCAATAATACGCTAGGCATATTTTTATTTATGAATTGCGTGATCAACAAGCCAAAGCGATTACCACAAATGCACTTTTTTCTCTCCCATTCCGATGCTTTCTATACATATATGCATGTGTGTGTGTGTGTGTGTGAGTGTGTGTGTTTGTGTAAATCTCTGTCTGTGCATTTAATTAATGCAAACAGATTTAACTGATGGTTGTTGGCTTTTTTTTTATTTTATTATTTGGGCATTGTTTATTTGTGCTTCCGATCGCCTCGTTCGGAATATTACATAACGAAATGCTTGTCGGATATTGATATAAATCAATCGTTGACGCACGGCTGTAAAATACAAACAAAACAAAATGGTGGGCTCGGAAGGGGGTGTGCTGTGGACGTTAAGTACGGCGTGTATAAGCAAATACAAATTAAATGGCATGTAAAAAAAAAAAATAAAAATAAAGCAATGTGTGTGTGTGTGTGTGTGTGTATTTATATGGCACAAAAAAAACGCTCAGCCGAAAAATGAAACGAATTTCCTGAATGCGGCTTATGACGCCGATTTTAATGTGCTTTTACCATGGCAACATTGGGGGCTTTCATTGTTTTCTTTATTTTGTTTGGTTTTTTTTGCATATAGGATTTAAATATGCAATGAGTAAATAATTGTCAAGATATTAATTTTATTATATTTTTAATATTTGAGTGCAGTTTTATGCGTGGGATTTTTCGAGAATTTTCTTTGTTTCCTTTTTTTTGAGTTTTTGTAATTCTTAGCTATTTTAAGAGAAATAATTTTGGAATTCTAGATTAGCATTGAGATTATTGTAAAGTTTTTTTTTTTTAAGTTGCAACAGTTGCTGGTTAATTAATTCGTTAGATGTTAAACCAACATCAGAGCTCTTTGATTACCCAGCACTCAAACAATTTAGTTAATTATTTATGTCAATAAACGAACTTCATAAAGATGAAAAAAATAGTAGGAAAAAATGTCAATGCAACAAGCCTTTTTTATGCGTAGAATAAAAGTCTCCCGCCAATTTTTTTCTGTTCGTACCCAGGCTCCATATCATCCACCGTGATTGTGTTGTCTGTTCCTCGGGTTTTGCATCAGAGTCTGTATCCGAGTTGTACTTTTCTTAGATTTTTGGTGTGTCGTAGCCTTGTTTTTCGTTTCCGTTCCACTTTCTTTAAAAGTTCACACGCACTTGTGTTTAAAGATATCCCCATTTAAAACTCAAAAAATTAGAGTATATCAATATACTGGCACCGCCAACAACAGCAACAAAGGTGTCCAATGGACTTAATTCGCATCGGCGTTATTATCCTTTTATGACATGTTTTATTTATAAGTAGCCTTTGAATATTTTTTGTTTTGTTTTTCTCTGCTTTGTTTTTTTTTTTGTTTTTTTGATATACAATATAATTTTTATGTTTGTTTATTGTCTGGATAAGTGACACTTATATGGATTTAATAACGCGAAGTGGAGGGAGGGGGGCGCAAAGGCAAAGTGTGCCGTTAACATAAGGTAAATTAAGCCAATGATGCTCTGACAACAACAAATACAAATGTTTACAAATCTGTGTGTGTGTGCGTGTGTGTCTGTGCATCACTTTTGTTCCACTGTGCACACTGAGCACATAATGAACTTTATGCGCCATTGTTTTATCGCACATTGTGTTTTCCCGTTATTGTTGTTGTTGCATGTCAATAAAGTGTCAATAATTTATAAAACAAACACAACTGCCTGAGCATAAACTGTTATAAACAACGAGCCAAACACGAATCGGGGCTGAAAGGAACCGGAACGCTGGATCCTATCTACGTTCGTTTCAATGTTAACAAGGGGAGGGAGGAGGTGGGGGTTAAGTATCGCCATCTAATGCAAATATTTATCTATCCAGTTTGTGCGAAGCTCTCGAAGCTGCTGCTGCTGTCTGTTGTTTATATAAAATTTATTAAAATCAGAGAGCCAAACAAGAACAACAACAATAACGCCTAATGAATGCATGTGAATGGCAAAATGTGGAATCGTATTATGTGATTGCAATTTATGTTGACATATATACTTAAGCTCATCAATTCCATTTGTTCACTATCTACTAGCTGACTTTTTCGATGTTTTTGTTTGCATTTTAAATAATTTAATGCACACAAGTATTTAATATTAAATGGCCTACAATATGTAGATTTTGTTATCTAATAGCTGTTGTTATGCAAGTGTTGGTTAAGTGTTGCAAAGTGCAACAATAATTAGTGATGTTATCATTACGAACAAAGCACGCATATTAAATGTGAACCATTTAGATTAATAATTCATGTTTGCTTTAGCTCTCAATCTCAGTTCATCAGTGAATAATCGTTTTCGAGGTGAAGCAATCTTAAGTTTGCTCCAATTACAAATTATGAAATCAGTGAGAACTTGGTAATTTAAGAAATGAGTTTAAATCCAAAACTTCTTATATCAAAGACAAGAAAAACTAATAAGGAAGCTGGCTGATGTGCTGTAAAACGCGGCAAGGTGTTGAGACTCAGGCAACTGATTAAAAAAAATACAGGAAATGACGGCGACATCCTTAAACTGTCAAAGGGCAAAAATTCTTATAAAGAGCAAAGAAAAAAAAAACAAATTAAAAGAACAAAAGCTTAGGTGAAAGAGCAATGGCAAAATGCTTAGCGGCTAAAACAAAATGGGAGACAAAAGTAGATGAAGGGCTGAAAGGACTATAGCACACACACACACATACACACACAGTCAGAGTGCATTTTGTTTTTTGTAGCTAAACTTTTTGCGCGACAATGCAAGTCGGCGACGAAATGAATTTTCTAAGAAGCCGCAGACGTGCCAAGGTGCAAAAGCTGACAATGCAACTCTGCGTGAATAACAAACAAAAACAACAATTAGAACTGACAACAACAACAACAACTAGAAATGACGCCTATGAGCAATGCAAAAAGTGCCACTCCTTAAACGAAAGAAAGAAAGCCAAGTGGGTGTCCCTGTCTTATTTTAGTTAGTGGCGTGTAGAAAGAGCAACCAACTTGTCGGTCTGCTTGTCTGCCCGCAGGCATGTTAGGGCCACGGCTCAGCGAGTCGTAACAAAAGTGCCAAGCTCCCAGGTTCCGGCCAGATCCAAGAAGTTGTTTGCCACAGCTGCTGCCGCTGCCGCCGCCACCAGATTTAGTAACCGTTTCTTTTCATTTTATTGTTGTTGTGCCTTTTCGTTGTCTAAAAGACAAGTGCAACTGCCTCGAAGCAGCAAAGGAGGCAAACTGTTGCAACAGTAATGTTGCATCATCATGCGCCTCCGACTCCAGTCTAATTGAAAGCGGCATGCAACAACAACGGAAAGGGACGCAATTTGTACAGACAGGCCGAAGGAAACGCTGCAAATGAGAAACCTGTTCGTTGCAACAACAAAAATGAGTTGGTGCATTAAATAATAATAGTTTACTAATGAGACCTCAAAATGCTCTAAACAATTATTAAGAGTTTAAAATTTAAGTTGAAATTGTTTAAGCTGAAGAGAAAATGATTATTTCAGTTAAAAGAAGTTGATTTGGAATTATCAAATAAAAAAAAATTAAGTAAGAAAACTAAGGCAGATAAAAGTTGATTATATTTTATATATTTTAAAATAAAATTATTGATAAAAATAGCATTTAAAGAAAGAGTATTTGTTCAATTACTTTATAAATTTTTTGACAAACTTTAAAAAATAATATTTTTCTACATTTTATTCAAGCATAAACCAGCTAGATTCTAGCTCAATAAACAAACTATAAAAAATACTACAATATTATTATGTATTCAACAATCCTGTGCTTATATTATACCTAACATTTCACTCCTAACAAAGCATGACAATAATTTGAGCGATTCATCAAAAGGCGAAAAAGAAAATGAAAAAGAAAAAATAGAAACGGTGCAAAACTGTAAGTTGAAAACGTGCGAAATGCTAATAAAAAATGCAGCTCGCCACGTGGCTGCTTAAGCAAAAAGATTGCCCCCCAACAAATGTAATACAACTAAACGAAACTCAAAGAAAGGAAAGAAGAAGAAGAAAATAAAAAAAACTGGTATGCAGGCAAGTTACAAACTTGCAGGGCGAAAGGTCGGATGTTTAAAGTCAGGTTAAGCTACACCAGCCAAAGAAGAAAAAGAAGAAGCTGGAGATGAAGAAGCATCGGGCTCACTTCAATGGAGTTTTGGTAAAAAACGAGCTAAATCTAATTTGCAGCCGGCAATTTTTACCTTGTGGCATTTCGCTTGCTGGTCACGCGTTTAAGAAATTATCTATATACCCACCAAAAAAAAAAAAGGTCACCAAATTTCAATTGCTGTCGTTGCAGTTATGAAAAATTCATAAAGGATAATGAGCAGACAAGCGCGTGTCAACGTCGTTGCCAGGGCCAACACACAAAAAACTTATGACGAAAAAAAAAAACGTTTTATCAAACGAATGAGCAGGCAAATGCCATGCAAAGGACATGGCTTAGGGTGAAGTTTGGCAACGGTTTAAATATATATATATATATATACGCTGGACATAAGTGAGCTACGGGAAAGAGAGAGAGAGAGAGAGGGGGAGTTGAGCGCTAATTAAAATCCCGAATGGTTGCCATGACAGATAAGCACCAGCTGCTGCTGCTGCTGCAATGAAGTCAAAGGTGTTAGATGAGTGGCTGTGTGGGTGGCAGGAGGAAATGCATTCAGTTGCAGCTGCAGTTGACAGTGTTGTTGCTGTTTGTCAACGCAAGCAAGTGGGGCACACCGAAAAGCAAGTGAGACAAGCGACAAGCGACCCGCATTGCTGGCATTTTGACTTAAAGCTTGCACCACTTGCCACCACCACCAAAGAGCCGCGGGGCTGCTTAGTTATTGGGTTAATAAAACAGAACAACAATGTGAACAACTACAGCTGCAAAACTCACCTAGTTTATCAAAGCGTATGCAAAATATTTGTATGTGCGGATTAACAAGCAGCAGCTATAAAATAACTTGGCATAGAGCGAATGCGAAACAGAGACAGACACAGAGAGAGAGAGAGAGAGAGATATGTCTACACTGAGCGACTTATGTTGCTTTTTGAATGTTTAAGAGCATACTTTTACTGATAAAATGTTGACATTTTTTCTAGTTCTATTTCTATAATGATTTATCTACCTTTGAATTGCTTTAGTTTACTTTGATGTTTCACAAGCTTCAATCAAGATGCAAAATCCAATAACATTAAGAAGTCGTTTTTTTTCTTTCTTTTCTCTTTTTTTTATACTTATCTCTCAGTGTATATGTGTAAAGGTATGCTAAGCTCATATGACATTTCTCGGTTGGGTGGTGGCAATGTGGGGCGGTGGTGACTGCGGGGCACTTTCATTGCATCTGCTGCTGCTGCTGCTGTTGCTGCTGCTGCTGCTGCTGGTGAACCGGACAAAGGTAACCAAGGCAAAACTTGGTTACCATTTTGCCTTTACCTTTGGCAACACCAACAACCGACCGAGCAGCAGCACGCAACGAACATTTTCAAGTATTCATTTAAATTATTTTACTTATGGTTTTGCTTTCCGCCTTTGTACATGTTAGTGGCTGCTGCGTTGACTCGTAATGTGATTTGTTGCAACATCAGGTAGCAGGAAAAAAAAAACACACACACAAACACACAATCTTTTGAATAATTCATTAGCGATGGCTTTTGCATAAATTCCTTTTATATATATATAAAGTATACAAATACTAGAATTAAGTACACAAATCAGATATAGTTTTTCTTTTCATTAAATATTTATACGCAAACATGCAAAATAGACTAATAATCTAACTGCTATTCGTTATTCAATTGTGAGTTGAATATGTTTTAGTTGGAATTCCCAATAATAATGAAAGCTATCATATTCGCATCTCAATCAAAGCCAAACAGAAAACAATGCTCACATTTCTCAGCTTAAATCTCAATGTCTTAAACTTATTGTTAAGCTAACTGAGACACAGACAGTCGTTTAATTGATATGGCTTTGCAAATGAAAGTGCCAGAGTGTGAATGGTTGGTCAGCTTGCTACGTTTGGAATGGCATGCCACAAACAGCTATAATAATCAGAGTGCCAGATACTCCAAGTTGCTGTTCTTTTGTTAATGCTTTTTATTTGCAGAAAGTAGTTTGATTTTGTGACTAAATGTGTAACGCCAAGAAGTTCTTACTGTTTATTTCAGCAAATTCAATACTTCAATTTAAAGCTTAAAAGAATATTTTGAATAAGTTCTTTTTACTATAATTATGATCGATAAGAGTATATTAACTTCGGTGTGTCAAATCCAACAGTTTATTCTTGTAGTTGTTCTTATTATATTTATCTTCTTTTCGCTTTCGCCGACTGCCACTTGGCGCAATCAACGCAGTTGACAATGAGGACGTTGACAAGAATCATGAAACGCGCGCGATTCGCGCTGTAAATGATTCAACACCTACGGGGCCCAACACGCGGGCAATGGAGCGGCAAAGATCCGCAGAGACACTCTCTCAAGGACTGCCTCACACACACAAACACACACACAGGCAGACAGACATATCAATCAGAGTTTGTGTGTGTGTGTGAGGCAGTTTGCTGCCACGCCCATTATTGCGCTTGTGAGAAAAATGGCGCTGCATTATTTACATGGCACCGCCTGAAAGCATGCTTTAATTTATTTTAATTCACTTTTTCCCTTGCTACTTGCTGCTTTTGCCTGCCTGCCTGCTGCCTGCCGTTGTCAGTGTGTTCGCAACGAGTGATATGTAAATATGCAGTTACGTGCGTACATTGGCGTGCAATTACAGTAGACACGCTACCCCCATTCCCCCCGCACTCCCACACACACACACACATTCCCTGGTGCAAACACAGTGAGAGTGAGTGAAATTCTTTTGCTAATGCGAAACACATTCTCGTTTGTGGCATTAATGCTGTTTTGTTGCACAGCGGGCGCAAATTGGCGATATGCGGCATCAGCAGCATATCAGCATTAGCATCAATGCCGAACGCTTTAGACGGCTTATTAGGCAGCTCTCGAACACGGCAAGGCACGGCACGGCACGGCACAACAAGGATGACATGGATGGAAGGCGCCACGTTGAAGCGTCAAGAAGCTCCCACTCCACTCGCTGGCTCGTTATGTGTAAGCAATCCAAAGCACTCCAAAATACTAATTCCCATGTCAGCATCAGGTGAGAGACGGCATCTTCATTCGTTCCATTTTTTTTTTTTTTTTGTTCGTTTTTGGCGTGTTTCGTGTCTGCTGATTGACTTCCGTTTCTGCTCGTTTTGCACTGCCTTTAATCGATTTTACACCCAAAGGACATTTTTTATTCTTCATTTTTTGTTTTGTCTTTCGTTTTTTGGGTTTGCCTTGCCTTTTGCTTATTCTCATTTTGATTTGTTTTCACAGCAGAAGCGCTTTTTTGTGTGTGATTTCTTGTAAGCCAACATTATTTTTTGTAAGTTTGCTCGAGCGTCTGCTCAAAATTAACTTTGATCCCATTGCATTTATATTCTCGATGTGCGAATTCAAAGTGAATTTTTAACTTTATATTGGTTTAGTTTCATATTAAATTCTTATTGACAGGCACTTAGAGAGCGAAAAGTTTTCATATAAGAGTGTGCCCTCAAGTGATTTCCAACAGAACAAAGCAAACATTTAGTACAACACAAATTGCATAATAAGATTTTACATTAATTTTTTATTTTTCCCTACAAAAAAATTCAATATCATTTTACAGGGTTTTTTTTTAGTTGTTTAGTAATCAACTTCAACTAAATATCCGAAAGATGTTTGTGTTTTCTTTAATTTTACTTAAGTTTTGTTTTGTTATGTTTTTTCTGTTTCTTTGTTCTTGTTCTTGTTGCTCATGTCAGACGGCCCAGCCACGTTTTTATTGCCCCCCAAAAATGGACGACGTGCTCTGTGTGTGAAGCTGAAGCTGAAAGTTTAACTAAAATCATTGTGAAACTGAAACTGTTCCAGAGTCGCCCAGCAATCTTATAAATTTTGCAGCAACTTTCATATTTTTCAAGCCATGTCGTGTGTGTCAGACAGGTCGGGTAAGGGGTAAGGGGTAAGGGATGAAGGACTAAGCTGATGCTTTTGTCATTCTAGTTTGTCTTTTGAGCCTGGCATAAATGTCACACAAGCGGCGACGTCTGCTATTTGATTTGAGTAGTATGGCAACGCTTAAAGCCAGCAGACAGCACACACACACACACACAAAAACTTTATGGACTAAAACGCCGCCACCTGCACAAAAAAGATGCGAGTTAGTGATACGAAGGATTATTTTTTGAGGGTGTGGGATATTTGTTCCGGAGTTGCATATAAAAAATGGCATGGCAGTTTAGTTGTTTGAAGAGCCCAAAATGTGCTCAACAATGTATGCATTCGGAGGATGTGTGTGTGAGTGTGTGTGTAGTGTGTTTAAAATGCAGATATCAAATATCCTTGGAAAAATGGGATTTGTGGTTGGGCATATAAGTTGAGTATGCTAAGAAAAAAGTCCTCAAAAATATCTAAGATTTTTTAACTTCACTTAAATATTTTTTTAATGTTTTATAAATTTTATTTATTTCATTGCTTCTATTTTATAAATCTATTTTTCGGTCTTAAAAACATATTGGGAAAATAAAAATTAAATAACAAACCATTAATAAAAATTATTATTATATTTATTCCATTCATTTTAAGAATAAATCTTCATAATTATTATTTACTTTTGTGCAGTGTATAATCTAGTTGAGCCTTTGATGCAATAATGTTTATACCTTCAATTAAATATGAATTGGAGTATCAATATTAATTAACATTAATTTAAATAAAATACAACGTTAGCCACTCAATCAGGTTTAACATTTCAAAATGCCTTCAATTGATATTCGTTTTGCTTTTTGAATAAGTTGCATTGATTTTTGCCTATTTGTTGTTCTTTTTGTTTTAACACATGCATGATTAATTAAAAGATAACTCATACATCTATATAATTTCATATTTCAAGCCTTCAAAACGCTTGCATTTATCCCATAAACTTTGGTTATGTTTCATATCACAAGCCGTTACATGTCGCTGCATTTTGCGTTAAATTTAAATCAAATTGCAGCAGCTTTTGTGCTAAGCTGTAAAATTTGCAATTTTTTATGCAGCCGAATGGAAAATATTTCACTGCTTGAGCTGTTCAAAGTTTTTGCGTTCTAAGCATCCCCTATTTTGTTTGTGTTTGTGTCGTTTGATATTTGTTGATTCGAAATGCAGAATTTGCAATGTTTAAAGCCCAATAATTGGAAGCTCTAAAATTTTTATCGCATTTTCGTTCTATTTAGCATATCACACGAAAAATTTTCTAAACATAAAAAGAAACTCGAGTAAAATATATTTTCAATTATATACGCAAACCCCTAACACCCTTGAATTGCTTTGTATTTTATTGCACTGAAAATGTTTAGGGCCATCAATTAATGGCATGCTATAAAAGTTTTTATTAAATGATTGACTGTCGTCCCCACCGAAGCGAAAGTTGACTGACCCAAGTGGGAAAGCGAAACGAAAAGTAGAGAAATCGAAACCCCACCAAAGACGGGCGATCCCCTTGCATCGATAGCATCGTCAGCAAGTTGGCATGTTGAAATATTTAAAGCCGCTTAAATAAATTGTGGTTTGGTTTTGGTTCTGGTTCTGGTTTCTGTTGCTGTTGCTTGCGGGCTCTAGTTGACTTTCCCCAGACAGAAAAGAAAATCAATAGCAGAAGTTGTAAAAAATACGGTTTGGCGGGTTTTTTGGGGGGTGTCGTGGGTTACGGCGCCGTAATCACACATAAAACTCTCGTTAGTCGCATTAAATTACAAATTCCATTAAAATGATTATTAAGCCAAGTATTTGATAATTAATTTACTCGCTACGCACAATGCCCGAACGCAATTAATAAATCTGACAAACGAGCAGCCACATTACGACATTTGTGCACAATTCAACTCAAGTGTTTCGTGACTATTCAAGTGCCCTATAAAACCACAATTCAGATAACAAAATATCATAAAAAAAAACTAAAAGCGAATTCCCGAAAGAGAGCGAAAGAATCGTGGCGAGACAAGTAGGTCTTAAATGGTATTAACAGCTCGTTAAAAATTGATGCTAGTCGAGGTTTAATCATTTTATAATGGGTCATACAATTAAAATCGCTATTTTGTAGCTTCAAGCAAGGTCTGAAGTCTTATACTTATATATACATTAAGTTGGGCAATGAAATGAAATGATTTTTAAACCTTTTAAAGACTAAATTGTAAGAGCTATCGCCTTTATTTGAAGCTTTTTAATAATAATTTTTGGCATAAATATTTAATGCAAATTTTTTTTTTGGGTAATTTATATTCAAAACATATTTAGAACTAAAACTCAAGTGTACATACTTAAAACAAATTGTTATTTGACAATTTATATATATTTATCTATAAAAAAAATTGTTCATATTCTAAGCTTTTTAAAATCCACAGCTTTTAATTTTATTATATTTTGATTCGATTTCTTTGCAAAATATTTGTTATCCATATTTTTCGTTTCTTTTAATCTAACTTTATATAAAAGCTATGTTGCTTTTTTTAAAATCGATTGGCAAACTTTTAGTAGAAAATACTATTCAAATATCAAAATTCAAGCCTAGCAAACCTTTTAGAACTAACTAGTATATATATATATGTATATCAAACTACATAATTGCCATAATTCCATTTCTACTGTAATTCGATTCGACTTGCTACAGGCACAATTATTGCTTTCTCTACAGCATTTTCGAAATAAATATATATGTGCACTTTTAATTGAGTTATATACTCGCTGGCAATCGGTCTGTGTGCAAACCTTTTCAAGTACTCAATGTACCTTATTTTGTTGTTTGGTTTCAGCTACTGCTGAATGTAATGAATAACTGCCACTTGCGACCCCGTAGTCCTTATGAATAATAAGGCAAATAATCTGTCAGCGTCGCAGCGTCGACTAAAAACCCCCCGCATTCAGGCAGACCTGAGCCAGTTAGGGCAGCCAAACGACTCAATTTCGATAGGATGGACAATGCCAACAGAGGCAGGAAACAGGGCTTCAGTTGTACAACGATTTCAACTTCACATTTGAACAGCACCAAACATGGCGTGAGTGAGTGTGTGTGTGTGTATAGGGAGTGTATAGTCGGTTGGCAACTCTGTCGCTAATAACACGAAATCGGATTTGAGCTGTGGGCCAACGTTTGACGCTGCGTGTGATAAAAATGAACAGCAACAGCAACGGCAACAACAACAACGACGACGACTACGCAGGTTTTTGCGGTTTTTCATTTGCCGCACGCTGCGTATGCGTAACGTGCGTTTTAATGAAATATTGAATTTTATTGCCTGCGTGCCTGTCAACAACTTGGCCAGGGCAGACAGCTTATGAGAGGTAGCAGAAGTGAGTCCAGTCAGAAATGTCCAATGTCCAACGTCCAACGTCCGAGTTTACGTCCTGGTTCACGTCCCACTTCACAACTTGTCACTGGCTGGGCTGGCTGCAGGGCAAAATAAGGGCGCCACCAACTGGCGTCTGTTTTAATTTGATTTTCAGACAGCTCATGACCAACGCCAACGCCCTCCTTCAACGCAACACACAATTGCTTCCTCTTTTGACCTTGCCCCATGCCCCATTCCGTAACAAAAAATACCTCTCTCTTCTCTGTCATTCTATCACGCATTTTAACGCCTTTTATTTGATATGCAAAAAGTTCAAGTGTATTATTGCCAACAAATAAAATAAGAAAAAGTTGGTATATATTTCAGTTTTTTGTCGTTTGCGTTTTCGTTTTCGTTGTTGTTGTTGTGCCTTTTGCTAATAAAAGCAATTTATGAAGCCCAAAGCGCGGAAATGAATTGTTAACAAATTTTGCGGCATTGAGTTTTGAGTTCAGCTGCAGATGATGGGAAATGTTGGAAATGCTTGGTGAGGGTTAAGAAACTGGCAATAAGGTCGCTGATGATGAGTGGCATCGTTGTCGCGAGTGGACGACATGTCTTGTTTATGGTCATGGCTCGGGACATAAGACGGGAGTTTGTACCATGCCACCAACTCGCCGCCACGCCCATTGACTCGATGGCATTGTGAAATTTCCCAAAGCGCGCATAAAATGAATACCCCAAAGCAGGAAAGCAGGAAGAACAAAAACACGCACTCGAGTGCAATCTGTCGGTTAACAATGGCTTTAAACGCGCTGGCCAAATGCTTAAACTTAACAATCGTCCGAAGTTTGAAACAAGATTTTGCAAGAAAAATTGTGAAAGAGACAATAAGATTTCATATGATATCATTGTTGTTTATTTCTGACTGATTTGAAAGGATGGAATAAAACTTCTTTTTGTATCGAGAACATTTTTAGCTTAACGGAAAATTATTTGATACAACATAGCAACATTAGACAAATAAAAATCCATTTTGCCAACTTGAATTATTTTTGAATAAATAGAAAAAAGCAATATGTCTGTCGAAATATTATTCTATACTTTGATAATTTAATTGAAAAAATTTGTACAAAAATAACGCTTTTATAGTTTTCATCGAAATCTTTATTTAATGAAAAATTTCTCTTTTGTCGAAAACATTTGTTGTTGTTTATTGACTTAATAACCAAAAATGAATAAGGAAATTTTCAAAGCTTGACACAGTTTGTCAATGCTATATTTTTTAATTAAATGAAAACAAATAATGTCATAAATCCAAACTCGTGACGTTTCAACATGCATTTCAACATGATTTTAATATCTGTTATTTTCGAGCTTCAAACATATGAAAATATAAGAAAATTCGAACACTAACAATGCAGCCTTTAAATGCTACTTGGTATGTGTACTAAAGCTTAGTTTTAGTTTAGTAAATACTTTTAACTAAGATTGAAATATTTTGACCACTTTTGCCAAGAGCTTAACATCAAGTATTTAGTTTTACTATTTTATGTAGAATTTATGCCCAAACTATTGAAAAGTTTGTTTAGTTTTCGTTCTTTTATCTAGTATTTTTGGCAGACAGACTTCCGTTAAGCTCTGATTACAACATTCAAATGTTCAACAAACCTATAGATATTTTTTTGCTGCAACAATGTAAGTGCTCGAGGCCCAAAACTTGTTGTGTGCAACAGACAAGAGAGCAAAACAAAAATGCAACAACAAAAATCAGATGCTTTTGTTAAAGTGGTTTTTGTTGCTGCTGCTGCTTCTGGTTTTTATTGTGAGATAAAACTTACCAATGATAATGAGCAGCTTAAAAGTTGTCATGTTTGTTGTTTTAGTTCTTTAGGTATTTTTATACAATTATTGTTGTTTGTTTGTTTGTTTGTTGTGCAACAGCTGAGCGTTGAGTGTTTTTAATTGATATTTACGCAATATATTAATCCAAGTTTACAGTTATACAAGCACTGGCAAATGACATTTTAATGTTGCATCATTGCAAATGCAATTTGATGCATTGTTTTTTTATGTTTGCAAGCCGGGAAATTCTCGATTCTCATTTCACTGTTTATCACTTTGTTCACTTCGAAGAGAGCGAATGAGTTTTAAGTAGCTTCTCTATAATGAAATTGTTTCAATTAAATTGATTAAATTGTTCCGTGCCAAAGGTGTGCATTGAGCACACTTATTAACCTTATCCGCACACAATGAATATTTAAGGGCTCGAGACATTTCAATTTCAGAGTTCTCTCCGTGTGCAAGCACAAGCTGATTTACCGTATTCCAGATACGCCTGGACATAAAATTAACATATTTTGTTAATAATCATTATTTGTATCTACACACACACACACACATACATATATATGTCATTCTATGCAGGATTTCAGGTCTCAAACACATGTTAACTGCCGCCTAATGTCTTATTCATGTTTACAGGCTTGTAGCCTGACTCTCTCTCTCTCTCTCTCTCACTCTATCTCTTACAGTCTAGCCTTCTTCTTCTCACCTCTGTGCACACAAATTGCTTGCGTGCTGTGAACTTATTAGCCATGGTCTGCAAGACCCGGTAAGCCAAACCTTTGGGTCTCAAACTACAATTAGAACACCATTTGGACTACAATAGGCCAAACGAACAGCTTAAAAAATATATATACAATTGGCCCCTTTTGTCCTTAATAAACGTTAAAAATTAAATCAGGAAAAATCGCATGCCACAAAATCTAGAAAAAGTAAATAAATACTTTTCAAATCAAAAAAGTTCACGTTTACTGTCTAACAATATTATTTTTATACTTTTGCAAGCACTCTGAATTTTTATGGATTATTTTGCATGGCAGACAATTTCAAATTTGTATTAAAAATACAAACTTTTCAAACGACATAATTTCAACAATTCTTGTTTGTTTTGTGTGAACTTGATATCCTCTTTTTTATAATATTTAATAGCATGCTTTTAAGCGCCGGCAACAATAATAATAATAAAAGTTAGGGCTTAGTATAAGCTAAAGCCTATTGTCTGCGGCTTTATTTTTGTGGCCTTAAAGTTTGCTAAATTGTGAAATTGATACCTTGCATTACAGATATTTATGCCAGAGTTTTCTTGTTTGTCTTTGCATAGACGAGTTGTTATTGCGGCAAAAATTCTTTTGTCCACAATTTGATTGCACAAAAATGACTAAGCTAAATATTTTTGTTGTGCTTTTTTCTCCGTCATGAAAAAAACTTAATTCATTCGCATTGTATAAATACTTTTGTTTATTGAGTTTGGTTTTCGTTTCTATGTTGACATACAGTTAAATTAATATATATATATTTTCAGATATTTGATTTTGGCATAGTTCATTTGGATAGACACTTTTTAGGTATGGGTATTTGTTTTGCTATTTTGAAAATTTTGATTTATTCTGTAACGTCTTTCACAAATAAATCATCTTAAAAATCATATAACATCATCACAATGCTTCAAGTTCTAGCACAAGCCATTTTTTTCAATTTTCTAAACTTGTTTTGACCATCGCGCTAAAAAGTATGCAGCATGAAATGCAATAATGTGGACTAGGTCAGCGTTGTCGCAGGCAGGTAGCCGAAAACAATGCGCAGAGACCACATAAAAAACGCAATGCTATGGCCACATCATGTATTATATAGCATGGCTATAGAACAGACCCGACATCAGCTGTCAGAGAAGAATAATAAAAATGAATTTATTTGCGCTTAATATACATTTTTTGGCGACTGTTGCTGCTGCTGCCAAGGACAACAAGTTGCGACATCAACAACAGCAACAACAACAAAGAAGATGACAACAGCAATGAAAGGAAAGGAATGGAATAAAAGAAATTCAGAAGAAATTATAAGGATTTGACAAATGAGACAAGGCGACGGGAAGACGGGGACGACAACGCGGCGAATCCTGGCACAGCGCCCAGGTAACAAAAAAAAAAGAGGCTAACTGGAGCAAAACTTTAGCTTCTGAATTTGAGCTAAAAATGTTCGTTGCTGCAGTTTGGCCCACTTTCTATTTATGCTATTGATGTTGTTGTTGTTGGTTTGAATAGCTGTTGCCGGCATGAATATGCATGCGGCATGTCGTCGACAAGGTCGGCCCAACAGTTGCACTTGAGTGCTACATTTGCAGCTGCTTTTCACAAATACACACACACACACAGTGATACAGAGGTCCTTCTTCTTCTGTCCATTTGTCACTGACGATTCAGCAGACGACTCTTAAGCCCCAAAAAGCAATTTGCATAATTACAACGCACATGAGCAACGCGCTAACCGCTAGGCTAGCAAGCAATCCAGCCAGGCTGCAAGTTGGCAGCAAGGCTTTTCATTAGCTCCCAAAAAGGACACTAACGTACACACTGCCTCACAACTAGTAAAGCACACACACACACACACATAAACGAAAGACGCGCCTTTTGCGACAATCAACGACGACGCCAACGATAACGACTCTAGTAGCTTAAAGAACTCTTCGGCTTTTTACATCCGTTTTGCCGCCCGTTGCCGCCGAATGCTTCTTAACAACTAACACAATTTGAGTTTTGTTATAGCTTTAAAAACGAAGCTGGCGCTATAGACGAGCCAACGACAAACGAAAGATTGTAATCGGCTGCACTCGTACCTAACCCGAACAATGCTATCGAGCTCGTAATGCAGCCTTGGCGCCTGCGCTTTATTGATGGCAAAGAGAGCGCAGCATGCTTAGCAACATTGTTGCGCTCTCAAATGTTGCCAATTGTGATAGGTCAGTGCTGAAATGTGAGATGTCTTATAATCAGATAAGATATATAAAAAACTATGAAGGTTAAGTTTTAAATCTCAAATTTCCTTGGTTTAACATCAGCAGCTGAATATTTGTTTACATTTTGTCAAGTCTTCAATAAAGTTTTGGAAAAAAAAAACTATGAAATAGTGTTTTTATATCGTATAAATTATCTTTTCAAAACTTATCAAGCTAAGAAAATGTACCAAAATCTCAGCAGCCTCTCTTATAACTTTTCTTTATCTCAATCATATGTTGCCTACGTTTATGGTTTGTTTGGATTTTGTGGGTCACAAAAGAAGCCAAAGAAGTAGATGAAAGCAGCTCTAAGCCTCGCGTGACAACTTCGTTTTAGTCTTAAGGCTTACCTGCTTTGACGAACCGTTTAATTTGAGAGAGCACGCGAACGTTTCATTTGCCATTCTGTTCCGCTCTCTGTTGGCAACATGTTGCCAGAGTTGTATTGCAAGCGCTCGATTGTCAACAAAAGCGCAACAGTTGTGCTCAGCTGTCGCCGAACCAAATTTTAACTCGTTCCTGACCACTAACAGCAATTGCCACTTAACTTAAAATGCCTCGAAATAACGAGGTTTTTTCGAATGAGTGAGATAGTTGCGAGACTTTAAGTTAAGCTTAGCTTAGATAGCCGTTTGCTACTTGGCTTTGGCCGCAATCAACCAAAGTGGTCAAAAAGAGCAGCTTGTGCAAGCTTTGAAGGTTTTTAGCCCATCACAAAAACCTAAAGTCAGAAACATGTGTTTCCCCAAGCCTTTGAATATGCACATAAAAAATATTTGCAAACTGTGTGGCAAGTTTTACCGAGCCAGAGCAACACCCAACACAAAGCACAAAACATAAAGATACAAATATACAGTCACAGTAAATCTTACACTGATACAGATACATTTGGTTTTGGGTAACAGCAAACTGCACATTCACAAAAGTTGTTAAAAAGTCCAAATAAATTTGTTTTTTTTTTCGTCGAGTCTTTGACATCAATTTATGCGTTTTGTGTGCGACAACAACAACAGCTCGGCCTGGTTATAGATCAGGTCATGGATTGCTCTAGGTGCCGGAGTCGAGATGCAAGGTGTGAGTTTTTTCCTTGTGTGTGGGTAGGCTAAAATTGGGTGGTTTGTTAAGGATACAGCGATTGCTGCTGACAAACTAAAATATATTTCAAAATGGAGTTGTCATAAAGAAATAAAAAAACATGGCTAGCATGTTGTGCGATGTGTTTGTGAGTAAGGGCTACAGAAAATACACTTGATAACGAATTTGGGGCATAACAATGCCAAATAAATTTCATCAGCTATTTTATTCTCTTAAATATGGTTCTTACTTTATTGCTATAAAATCGACATTTATGACAAATTCATATTAAACTTTTCAATCTTAACACAGCAATGTCGCTGAATTGCATTTTTGCAATTTGAAAAATTCCAAGAAAATTGTTGTTTGCTGAGATATTTTTACTGTTTAGTGTCCTCGATGCAATGCCTTTTTATTTGCCACACACAACCAAACCACCATTCACCTTCCACTCGCACACAGCTCAGCCCCGTTACAACTGACAAACTCATGACTTTGGCCACTTTGCAGTGGCAGCGAGAGATACTTTCACTGCGCCTCAGTTCGCTCAGACACTTGGCATTACAACTAGCCATAAAATATATATATAAAAATATACACGGCAGCTAAAAGCCAGCTAAAAGCAACAACGACACCAAACGGGTTGAAATACAAAACTTTTTTCGATTTATACGTATAAATAAAAAAAAAGAAAAACAAGGCAAAAAGCAGAAGCTGGAGAAGCGGGAGAGTGGGTGAAAGTAAGAAAAAAAAAAAATATCTAACGACAGGCAGTTTGAACTTTGATGACGAGCGAGAGAGCTGTAAAATAAAAAATTGCCTATACAACACACTTTTATTTCTTCTTCTTCTGAACTGAACTTAAACTTTGCCCAGCAAGCCGCAGTATGAAAATGGCAAAAAAAATGAATAAAACAAATCGTGTACAGAAATGTTCTAGTTGAGTGTCTATAAGTTGAAGATACACTGTAATACACTATAAAAAAAATATTGTAAGTTGTTTGACTATATTTTTAAATGAAAAAAATTGATATAATCTAATATCATCAGTCCAAAATTATAATTATTTTCTTTCTATCAATTATCTGAGAAGAAAGGCGATAAAATCAAGCTATCGATAATTATCGATATTTATTATAAGTTGACTTAGTCAAGAAACACTTAAAGCCGATATACTTATGGTACTTCAAAGAATTCGGTTTAGTTATCTGATTCGGATATAGGATAAATATTATCTTTACAGCTTCTTGCAAATCCTTCTCTACCCTCTTAAAAATGGCTACAAACTGTCAACGCTAAAGTGCTATGAATAATATTTTTTGTTTTATCTGAGATTTTTTATGTGAATTACCCAAACCAAACCAAAAACCCATTCAACTCGTCTAGCGGTTTAAACAATTTTTAATTAATTTGCACAAGGACAATGCAGGCTTGTCAGCAGCTGTTTGGCATTAAATGCATGCTTGTAAGTGGTTGCGGGAGGCACGAGGACGAAGGGGAGGTGGTACTAGGCTTAAGGCGAGGCATTTTGGGCATCAAATTAAAATTGTTGCGAATTGCAACAGCAGCAGCAACGGCATGCAACAACTTTAGTTAATCAAATGACATGCAACACACACGAACACACACACACACACACGAACACACACACACACGAACACACACACATACACACACTATAACAAAGTTGGGCATCTCTACAACACACTCGAACATAAATCACAGCTTAAATTTTCCTTTCACAATCTTATTTAATTGGTATTGAGCAATTATGCAGTTGTAACACCTCCCTTTTTCTCCCCCCTCTCTTCACACACCCCTCACTGCTTTTACAGCCCTATTTAATGTATGCACAAAACTTGATGTCAAGAAATTAACAGCGCCACCCAAAATATATGTCTTAATATATATTCAACGATTTATATACAACTTCGTCTTTTTGTACTTCTTTGACTTGAACGAACATATAATTTATGTACGCTTTAATTTCATTTGGTGCCTAACAGCCCCGCCACGCCCATTTCCCCCCCACCCCCCGCCCAATCATAAAGCGAATTATGTTATTTTGACACCTTTACACACACACACACACACACTCACACACACACAGCGCGCCAAAAAAAGGTCTAAGGTGTTGCGTGCGGCAGCCGGCAGCAGGAATCAATACGATAACAGATTGTCGCTCTACCCTTGTGGCAAAAAGGATACAATACGATTTGTATCGCTGTTTGACTTTATCATTTCTCAAGACGATTGGGTATTTTGCATTGTACGTAGAATCTGTGACAGATTGACATTAAATATTTGATTTTAGCTTTGGTTGCTTAAAAATTGGGAAATAATTTTTACTTGGCTATTTATGTTATAGAAAAAACAAATTTTTTTTTTACTATTTGGTAAATAAAACTGTATTTTAATAATATTTTTTAAAAACGATCTGAAAAAATTAATTTTTTTTTTTTTTTTTGTTTTTTTAGTTGAATGCGTATTGCAGCTATTATAAGATTTTAAAATGTAGTCTTAAATTTGATTTGCTTAAATTAAAATATAACAATGAATATATTTTTTTTTAATTTTTAACTAAAAATTTGGGATTAAACACAAATAATTTCTAGCCCAATATTTCTTATGATGTTCTCCAACCCTTTCCAAAAAATTATATGCCTATATAATTCAACACATTTTGGTTAGAGTAGTTAAAATTCACTATAATAATCACATTTGTTTTGCCTCTGTCGTTTTACTTAATACTAAATCCTTTTTTGCATAATATTGACTACACCACCCCCAAACACCCCTCCACACCATTAGCACTCGCCCTTCATTCACAGTTGTTCTTGGCGTCGTTGTTATTTCAAAATTCACAATTCAAAACGTGTTAATTAGGCGCAGGATTTGGGCGTGGCTGCTCGTATACAATAGTACAACTGGGTTGCAAATGTGTTAATGACTTGCCAGCAAGCTACCGTTAATTGACACCACTCCTTACACTTACTAACACACACACACACACCACAAAGCCGCTTTACCTTGCCTCAATTTTGCGCTTTCAAAGTCTTCTTCTTCTTTGGAATATGTATTTTTGGATGGGCGATGTCAATAAAATTAGCATTTTCTTTACTTTTGTTTTGTTTAGCTTGTCGCACAAATTAAAGATATAGCGGGTGGCTGGTGGGCGGGAGAGGGGAGAGGGAGTTAATAAAGAAAAGTGCAGGAGTGTTGGGTATTTTGGGGAGCATTACGCAACTAAATATTCATGCGACTTGAATTTGAAAACTTTGACAATGCTACGCGGCTTCTAGTAGATGAGGGGCATGGGGCATGGGGCAACAGGATGCGTTGCATAACTATCAAATAACGTTTCGACATGTGTGCCAGGTCGTAAAAAGCCCACAAACAGCTGGTTAAGTGCGAGAGTTGAAGCTTTAAATATTTTATTGTAATTAAGTTGCGAATCTCTCCCCAGGCGCAGCCTTTAAAATCAACGCCAGATGTTAACAACTGGACTCCCATCCCGCCCCGCCCCGACCACCTCTTCTTTCTTGTTTCCTTTCATGCCAGCCGCTTATTTATAGCCGCAAGTTTCTTGTAGTTTGAACATTTTGGACTGTGGCAGTTAACATTTGGCTTAATGCACTTCTTAACACTTTGTTAACGTTAATAATAAAACAGCAGCAGTGGCAACATCCTGAAACAAGTCCCCCCCCACCCCCCGAGTTTCAGCAACTTCCTGTCAGCTCAAGACAATGCAACAACACAAAACTGAACTGAAAACAAAAAAAAAATTGTTAAAACTAAAAACTAAATGAAAACTGTCAAATGAACCGCAATTACAATTGTTCGTCTGCTTGTTGCCAAGCTACACATAATGATGCACCAGTATTAGTGTGTATATATGTGTATGTGTGTGTGTGTGTGTATAGAGTAGCTGGTGAAAACTTTCACCTGTTAATGACATTGAAGCGATGGTTTGAAGGGGCAAGGGGTAGTCAGCGAAGCCAAGCAAATCGTAAAACCAACCCAAATGTAACTTTTGTAAAACAACTTCTTTTGTTGTTGTTGTTGTTGTTGTTTTTTTTCCGAACAACTAAAACTTTAATTAAAAGCGGAAATGCATTATTAAAACCAAAAGCTGAGATTGAGAACTGCGAAAGTTGGGGGTAGAGAAAAAAAAAGTATATGCTAAATGCATGAAGCTGAATTGTGTTTTGTTTAAATAAAAAAAAAAAATGTTTTAATGTTTTGTTTAAATAAAAAAAAAACTGTTTAATTAAAAATGTTAACAAAAAGTAGTTCGAGATGTTTTCGATGTCTGTTAGGTGAATGCTATAATATATGTATATAGAAATTTTAAATCCAATTTAACTAATAATATGTAAACAATTAAAAATAAATCCCTAATCCTACTTCCATCAGTATTAAACCACAGCAAACAAAAAAAATATATATATATAAATAAATATTTGGCTGAAAAATTCAGATCACAAAAAATATTATATAATATTTTTTTTTTGAATAACTAAAATTTGTGTGAAAACAAAATCAGCTAAGCTGTTATTTAAACAAAAATTAAGCATAAATGTTAAATTTAATTAGCCAGCAGAGAGGAAAAGAAATGCAAGAAAGGTTTGAGTTAGTTTTTTTTAAATCAATAATGAAATCCACTTTTCTTCTGACTGGCAATTTATTATAAAAATATATTGTTAAACCATTAAATTCGATATTATATTATTCGTTAAGAAAAAAATAAACTTAAAATATCCTTACATTATTTTTTCAAAATAAATAATTGAATAAACAACATGCAACAAAACATTATTAATAGTATTAAGGCCCCACTTTGATTTCTAAACCAAACACTCGATTATTGAATTTGCCAAAACGCATCAAATAAAAGGGAATGAACGGAGCACAGGGTAGGGATGAATGTGATTGTTGGAACGCTCAAATTGAATGACCAAAAACGCAGTATGGGACGACATTGATGCAATCGAAATTGCATTTGGCAATACGCAGCATTTATTCAGCTGTAAATCAATAAATTTTAATTAAAATTGCAGCCACACGCAGCGCCAAACGCTTCACGACAGCTGACCAGACTCTCTAGCTCTCTCTCTCTCTCTCTCTCTATCTCTCTCTGAAAATATGAATGGTGATTTTTACAAACATTTACAGCCCCCATAAAATACCATTCAGCATCCATAACCGGAGTTTTTACTTCGTTTTATTTTATTTTTTTTATTATATTTTATGCTGGGCAAAGCCAAATCTCATAATGCGCATTTCCGTTGCCCAGTTAAGCACCAGCTCAGCATATAATTTGACAAGGTCGTATCCCCAACAATAACCCATCCGCGCCCCCCCCTGCACCAATCACATTTCAAATGGCTTTTGTGTTTTTGGGGCCGGCCTTCTCATAATTCTATTATGCATTTTGATTTCAGGCAATTTGTGCCGTTGCAATTTCGATTTTCATTTTGATTTGGATGATTTGTAATGTTTCGAAATAGATTTTTGGAGATGGGGGGTTTTGGAACATTACGCATTCGCCTCGTTGACAGTGCAACAATTTGACGGCATTTCCGTTCAACGTCCTTTGACAAACTCGCACACACAGAGCAAAGGCGGAAAAATGTTTGGAAATTGCAACCCAAAAACGTCGAAACGTGGCTAAATTGGCAAAACTGTGAAAAACAACTCGATTTGTGATATTGCCTTTTTGTTGTCAATCGTTTTGCATAATTTATTGAGGAATTATTGAGCTAATGAAGTGCACGGTTTTTCGGTTCTCCCCACTCCCCCCGCCCGCCGTATTGTGCCAGGCTCAGATTACGAGGCAATTTATGCAGGCGCGCAACTTGCCAGCCCCATAAATCTTGCCACGAGAATCGCACAGTGCCACATGCAACAAATCATGCCACAAGCCCAGAGGAGCATATGAAGAGTCTTTCAACATTCAATTATTACACTTTGAAAGTTGTGACAAACGACATTTTAGCTAAGGTTCAAAGCAAATAAATCGAAGAAAGGTCATAAAATAATTTTATTTTTAGGAAAAGAAACCTTTTAATATTTTATTTTTAATATTAAGATGTCATAAAAAAATCTTCAGTTTCATTTCTCATTTACAGTAGAATGCAGTATTTTTTATTTCTTTTTATTTTGAAATCGATAAATGTCAAACTTTGGCAATCGATTAGTTTTTGTAGCAACTCTCGCATGTATGAAATTTAAGTGCATTTTCGAAAGAGCGCATAAACTTTTAAAAGCTCGAACTCACACACACACACACACACAAACAATCACAATTGCACACACACACACACATACACACTCAAACATTAGCACAGTTTGTGACGAATTGTAATACAAATGAGCTGGGGTTAGGTAGCGTCGCGACGTGCGGTGGGGGTTTGGATATGGTGGGTTAGAAACAACCCAGGAACCTGTTTCCCGGCACGTCGTTTAGCGCAACAACTTAATTTGCATATCAGCGCCGCCAAATTGCAGGCGGCATGCAACGCAATAAAAACTTGCAAGAAGAACGAGCTAGGAAGACGAAGGGTAAATGCAATGGTTAGGTTCTAAACTGAAAGTGTATGCAACTTGACTAGAAATTGTTTTCAGCCTTTGGCAGCACACACATACTACTACATACTTGCTCAAACATACAGAAGCACTTCATCAATTTGCCAATAAACTTGCGAGTAGTTTTCGCAATAGTTGCCAACAATTCAATCAGGCCAGAAATACTTCAGTTTCGCCACCCACCAACCACCCTGCACATACAGTTACACTTTCTGGGTAAACGTAGCGTAAAATTTTATGCACACGGCACAAATCGAAGAACGGGGCTAAAATTCGAATACACAAATTCACGAAATGGAAAACCATGGAAAAGTTGTTGCTGATTTCGCGCAAAATTAACAGGCAAAACGCGCACAACTCAACAACTTGAATAAATCTCATCGACATTGGAATGTGGGCAATTAATGTGAGGACAGTGAAGCTCAACTTGAAAACTGAAGACGTTCGACTGGCCAGTGGGGGCGTAAGTGGGGCAGAGAAAGCCACCGACGCGTCTCAAATTAAATTTGCATTTCAAATTCGTTTTCGGCGCGTTTTGTTGACAGGCAAAGGGCAGGCGCAGGCGAGATAGCAGCTAAAAGAGAGAGTGGAGAGAACGAATCAAAGCATTTAGCTTTGGCCAAAATCTATTGAAAGTCGACGACAAGCAACAAAAGCAGCAAAAAAAAAAATGCAAGACATCAAATTTGTGATGAATTCAAAATGCTCTTAAAAAAATTAAGTAAGCTGAGTTAATAAAATAAAAATTATAAGCATATTGTGTTTGAAATTGTAGACTGTTTTTAAGCTTTAATAAAAACAAAATTTAAAAAAAAATTAATTTAATAAAAAATTCAAATTTTTTAATTTAAATTATTAAGTAAATAAATTATGCTAAGCATTTAAATTTTTATTTTTTTTTATACATTTTCTCATGATTTGATTAGTATTAAAAAATCAATTCAAAGAATTCCTACAACGTATCAGTCGCCATGACTTAACGATAATACGCTCGGAAAGAGTAACAAAAAAGCAACAAAAAAAGAATAAAAAGTCGAATTTGCTGTCAGCAGGTACGGCCTGTCCGTTGGCCAAGAGCAGAGGATGGCAAGTCCTTGTCTTGCATATAAATCAAAATAATTTTGTTTGGTTCTGTAATTTGGTGTCTAGGAATGTGGAACTACGCAGCGAGGGGTGGATTTACAAGCGGCAGAGACGAAGATTTTGGTGGGCGGCGACGAAATCATGGCAGGACAAATGAAGTGAAATTTAAATGATTGCATACTTCGAGGCGTTTGTTAAACCATTTATTTTCACCTAATTGCACACTGAAGTGGACGACGACGAGTTTCCCCGCTGAGGTTAGAGAAGTGTCGAAATTTAGATGGCAGGGAAGTGATGTTTAAGCCACTTTTACACATGGCTGAATGATGGAAGGTGAAGTGTTATTTAGGTGTTAAAGGAAAACTGTGTGTGTGTGTGTGTGTTTTGTATGTTACACAATATAGTTACAAAATATTTGCTGACGTTTTGACATTTTTATACCTTGTCAAGCCGCAAATCAACAACTTCATTTTTAGGCCATGCCCCCGCCATTTGGTTCATTAGGGCCAGCGAATAACTGGACAAAAAGTTATTTTGACATGCGTGCGTGAATTGGCTGTTTTTTTTTTTTCTTTTCTATATATTAAATTTGGCTCCACTCGTGTGTGTGTGTGTTTGTTTGTTTGCCGCAATAAACGAAATCCAATTATAAAGCGTCATCAGCAAATGAAAGACGGAAATTGCCAGAAACAGCTAAAAAAGAAAAGAGGTAGGGGCAAGAAAACCATTCTTAAGAGTTGAAAAGAGGTGCGAAAGAATATATAAAATGCTTAAAGCTTCAAACAAATAAAATACTTAACACTTTAAAGCATATACTACTTCCTACACTGCCTCTCAAACTGTCATACTTGAACGTATGTACATCAATAAATCACATAGTTGCCATCAAACTGTGCAACTGTTTTGTAAATTTAACCAAAAATATTCTAAGAAAAAATAAAAAAATAAAAAATGTTAATATTTAAATGAAAACCAGACGTGCAACTTGCTTGCAGTAACTGCTTTGCCAGCAAGCTAACCTTTCCTCCCCTCCCTGCCACTCATTCGCCCCACCCTTTGTCATTGCATTTGAGTCGACGCCTTCCATGTCATGACATGTGCAGGAAATGCGTTTTCTAGCGCTGCCAATGCTGGCTTCCCCATATTCCGCTAAGACTGCTTACCTCACCTCGCCTCACCTCAGCTTTTCGCCACCATCTTCCTTCAGTGGTTTTATTTTAGTGCAGCTCCTGTTTCTGTTTCTGTTCCTGTTGCAGTTACTCGGTTTTTTTTTTTTTTTGGGCTTGGGGTTTTTATGGTTACGGTTTTTTGGTTATGCCGTGTGCTGAGGGCGCCACTTGTGCAGCTCCATACATATTTAAATTGTGTGCCGTCTCGCGACTTTTGAATCAGCCCCCACCTCCCCTCCCCTGTTCGGGATGTCTTGCGTGTTGCTCACCGGCTTTATATTTTGACAGTTATCGATTCGCTGCTCCACATGACTCGGAGACGCTGACGCTTTATCTTGCCAAGGCTTGCAATTCATTTCCTAAAATATGCATGCGCATAAAAAATAAAAGCGTAGATGACGTCGTGAAAATGATAGACTCTGATATGCCCTGCGATATAAAAATGTTTTATTTAACTTTTAAAAATGTTCAAATAGTAAAAAAATATATATCGATATTTATCGATTAACATTTATAATGGAATAACTTAAACTTGCCAGCTTTAATAGATTCTGACATCGAATAGGAAGAAAATTGTTTCAATCTTAAACAAAAAGTGAATCTTCCTTTCCTAACCTAGCTCAACTTTGCTCTACCCTCGTTTTTTTTCTAACAGGTATAAAACCTAAAAAGCCATGCAAAGTCATAGAAAGTAGAAAGCGTAAGGGAACTGTATATGATGGCAACGAAGCCAAACGGGGCATCATTACATTGGCTACGCGCTGTCAAACTCGCTGCCTTTCCTAACATTCCCCCAACAACGCCGTGCAACCCAATATCCTTCTGATGATGATGTTGATGTGAAACAGAACCGTTTGCCTCAAATTCTCGTAACACATTTTGTGATATGTACGAGTTATGCCGCATAGGCCGCCGCTTGTTGCAAAACCTCTACCTCTCTCTCTCTCCCTCACTTTTGCTCTTGGATTCATTTTGTACTTTCTGGCAAAGTTAAAAAACTTTGCAAGTTGCTCGCTATTGCTTTGTGCATGTTTAACTTCTGTTGCCTGCCAGCCAGCCTGCCCGCCTGCCTGTCAGATACTCTCCTCCCCCTCCTTCTCTTTGCACTTTCCCTTAACACTTTTTGCTTTGATCAAAGTGACACTCAAGTAGTGCAAATTTTGCGCAATTGCAATGTTTGCCACTCGCAAACACATAATTCCACACACCTACCCCCTGCGCCTTCCTCCTTCCTGTACTTACCGCACCCTTGACAAGTGAAATAACAACAACTCAATTAGCAAATGCCAAAAAACAACTCAACGCTTTTGCAAAACTTTCATGTTAACAATCTTCTCAATATGGATTTGTATTTATTTATTTATGTGCTTCTTATGGTTCTTATGTGTGTGTGTGTGTCTGTGTCTGTGTGTGTGTTTTTCTTGTAATTAAGAAAACTCCTCAGATTCCTCTTCAAATTTCAAGTAAGTCTTAAACTTTTGTCTCAATCACTTGTCTAGCCATTTAACAATTGCAAATTAAGTTTTTTAATTGATATTTAAATATTTGGGATTTTTTTACAACTCGTCAAAGTTGTTAAGTGAAAAGTATTCTTATGATAAGTACAAATAAATTATTAAAATTATTTTTGAAGCGCAATTGCCTTGGATAATATATTCTAGAAACATTTAAATTATATTTTTATGAAAAACAAGTGTCAAAATAAAATCAATCTAAAAATCGATCGTTATAAATATGCATATTAAAAGATACTACCATATATTACCCAACAAATGAGCCATAAATATATTCAGCAGCTCTCTGCGTTTTTCGTCTAACTTTCGAAACTTATCGCAATGCGTATGAGTAATATTGATATGGAATAAAGTTGAAAGCTTTTTGTAGAATTTGCAACGCTGTGGCTTTTACTAAGCTTTCTGTTCAGTAAATAACGATAAGCGAACGCGTTTGGACGTGTTTCACATAGAACATAACAAAAAGTATTCAACACAAAATGGCGCCCGGTGATCGCTGCGGAGGACAACCAACACGTCGTGGACCCCTTATCAATGTACAGATTTCACCACGTTGGCCTCGTCGCCATCATCAACCCAATGTTGTTGTGGTCCAAGCACCACCACCACGTCCAGCACCTGTTGTGGTTGTCCAGCAACCGCCACAACCACGCCCGGCTCAAGTTGTTGTTGTACAACAGCAGCACCAGCCACCACCAGCCTACTATCAGCCACCGCCATCGGATGGACACTTTCACAATCCACCAACAAACTACTAAGCCAGGAATAAGGATAACATTTTGAAATTTGGAATTTTCGCACAGACATTTGGCAAAGAAAAATCAATAAACTATATATTACAACTAATCAATATGTGTGTATTCATTATTTGTTGTTGATTTCTTATCAGTTTGATAAGCCACTATCGAATGGCGTCTAGTGATAAGCGATCTATGGATAATAATAATAATTTGCTGTTTTGCAACTATTATTAGTGCTAATCAATAACTATTGACGCGTTGATCTAATGCATAAAAATCATAACTTATATCTACATAAAAATCGAAGCCAGTTCTACTAATTTCCCTGCCTTTTTGGGCAGCCCCCTGCTTTTTTTATCGCAAAGACTGCTATCACTTACTCGATTGTTGGAAAGTTAAGAAAAAATAAGTGACTAACCAACTACGGAACCGCTTATCTTTTGCACTGGAAATGCGAATGCCATTAAGCTCGGCGCTCTGATTGATTGCACTCCATTGGAAGTCGAGTCTCAGCTGAAGCAAAACATTTTGGCAACGCTATGGCGTAGTAGACAAAGTGAAACGAGTAGGAAGAGTCATGCGGTACTATGAAAATTCCTATTGCTATGGCCATCATCATCACCATCATCGCCCAAGTAAATATGAAATGAATCAGATATATGTACATATATACAATATTACCTTGTGTCTATCTGCAGATATCGAGATTGATGTTTTCTCCGGATACGGTGGCTCATATTATACGTCGCCGATTGCTCGGCCAGAAGTCATCGTTGTGAACCAGGCACCAAACTATATGCCTGCTGTGCCAGCTGTAACTGCTGGTCAAATGATGATGCCACAACCTCAGCCATATGCCGGCTATTATCAGCAACAACAGGCTAATCAGTATCAGTATCAATATCAGTATCAACAACAACAACAACAATACAACAATCCCCCATATCCACGGTATTGAAAAATGTGATTTCCATCGCCTTGCCAACTATGAAATCAAGTGTAAAATTGTGAATTATTATGATATCGGTTTTTTAGTATCAATAAAAAGTATCTTTAAGTTGCATGCCTCAAAAACGTCAGTTTTATTTTTAAAATATATTGCCTTTTCTACAAAAGGTTCGAAAGAATAATGCAGACATTTAACGATTTTGCTTAAGAAAGTCGTTGGTAAATGGAATATATCTAGTTTATTTTTTTTGCCACTGATGTTGCCACAATCAATATCTTATTTATTTAGCGTTCAGATTGAATTTAACAACGCCATTTAATTGTAAGGCGAACTATAAGTAATAATATTGTTGACAAACTACTTCTGTTGTTTACCCCGGAAATGATTTATATATTATTTGTATTGGAAGTTGTTTATTAATTTTTATCGATGACAAAGTTTTTAAATGATAAAAAATATAGCTTATCGTGTAGAATGTATTTCAATTTAATTACGATTTTTTTTTTTATATTTGACTTAATAATTTCTAAACCTGATGCAATTCTCAGAAATAAAATCTAAAAATCGACAACGTATTTGGCATGTTTTTCTTCTTTCCGCGCCCTTACTGGAAAGTTGTTTATCTAACATTTATCGAAGATACTTTAAGCCACCTGAAAAGATAGTGAACAAAGCTCGATAGAAGAAAAAAAGTACCAAAATTGTCTGCTTAAATATGCCAACCGACTGCATAAGAAATTCAGTTAACGTTCAGCGAAAACAGCGTCAGGTACACATAATTTACAAAAGGCGCTACAAAAGAGACCTAAGGACAATACAAATAGGATGTCATATTACGAGGAAGAACGTTATAATGGTGGTCGTCCCATTGTGGAGGTAGACATTTGTCCACCACGTCCCTGTGTTGAGATTGATGTTGGCCCACGCTATCCGTCGTACCAACAGGAAGTGGTTGAGGTAATAACACCAGCTCAAGTCTATCAGCCACCACAAGGCACCTTTGTCGAGGTGGAGGAGTTCAACATTGGCGGACGACGTCCGCTCCAGGAGGAAGTCGTCATTGTTGAGCAACAGAGGCCGAGGTGGTGAAAACAATAACAGAATACAGATGGGCGGGCATGGCACTTAATTGAAAAATCATTTCTCGACAACAGCAGCTTTTAATTGTATTTATTTATAATTGAAATTATATTATCTGCAAAAAAAAAAAAGTAACAACAAAAAATGAATTAAATATTAATTTGTTATTTGTCATTCGCATAAATATGAAATGAAAACCTCTTGTCGTAAATGTTGTCAACTTTATTTATCCGTTTGACTGGCTTTTGTATCGTGTTTGTCCAGTCGATTATGCATTTCTTTTTTTTCGCAATAAAGCATTTAACTAATCGAAATGGTCATTAAAATCTATTTACTGCATTTTTAGTTCATCAGCGTTAAGTCCATTTAATATTGGACTCTATTATTTTAAATGGCTTCAACAAATCCATTCCCATGAAGCAGATGTTTTTATTATAGCTTTTTGAATGGGCAATTAGTGATGGTTTTTTGTATAGTTAGGATATGGTTGCAATTCGATTTGATTTGATTTTTGAAAATTATTTTTTATACACAAAGTACCAAAGAATTTTCATTATGTTGCGGGGTTTTCATTATATGATGGAGATTTTAATGACACATCAATAAACTTAACACAGATTTAGTTATAGATTATGACTTTCCTCAATAGCCAAAACAAATCGATTTTACAGATTAAAATAAATGCTTCAAGCGGGGAATACTTTATGATAATTTTGGGCATGCCTTAATAACCAATCACCAGTCACAAACTGAACATTGTTTTAAACTTTTGCAACTATTCTCATGAATCACAGCAACTGCATAAATGGATCCATCATTAAGTTTTTATTTTATTTGATAAGATACGTTCAGGATTAAATTAAACTGATAACAAGCCAATGGCAAACACTTTACGTTATAAATTCAACAGTCGCCTCTGTTTATAGTTCAGTAGCAAAACAATCGACAAACAAGAAATACAACTTGGCAACATGGCCGAAGTTCAACAAATTCAACAGGTCGACATTCGATGCGAGTGCAATCATCGCCATGGACCACTTTTTCTTCTCAGGCACTGGGCCTTTGGCCGTCCATGTCGTCGCTGCATGCGCAGGATGGGAGGCACTGTGGTTGTGGTGCCCACTTCGGTTGCAGCAACAGCTGTAACAGTGAACAACCGAAGCCAAATATCGCCAGTTGTAGTAACGACAACCAGCACTAGTAGAACCCAAGCGGTGCCAGTGCGACAAGTGGTTGTTGCAACACAACAACAAGTGGGCCCTGTGGCACAAGTTCAGACAGCTCTCGAATGGCAGGCAGCAAGAGAGGACCCTCCACCCAAATATTCACCCTAACCTAACTACAATGTCTTAAATAGTTTTTAGAACAATGCATTAAATAATTTACTCATATTTTTAATAAATAAAATAACAATATCTTCAATCAGTAAAAAATAATTAAAAATAAATAACATAAGAACTTGAACTCATTAGAGTAAAAAAACATTTATAAAAATATTTTTCAACAACAAAAAATTTAAAATAATTCTGGGAAAGTTGTTTTAGCCTAAAGAAAGTAAAAAAGTTTTAACAAAATTTATTATGGTAAACTTTTCTGTACAATAAAAATGTTGATAATTTTTATTTTGACATTCAATTCAGTTTTAATAACCAGAAAACCCCACAAAATATTATTTACGATAAAATAACCTTATCTAGTTCTTGGCAATGATTCACTATAAGTTCATTAAGAATTTGTATATATCGTTAAGGGATTACCCCAACACTGATAAGAAAAATAAGGCCAAGCATTTCGGTCTATAAATGAAATATTCAAAGCGCAATTTTCGTTCAGTAGCAAAACGAACGACAAAAAAGGAATATATCATAATAAAATTAGCCAAAAAAAAAAAAAAAAACTATGGCACAGGTTCAAGTGGTCAACGTTAGATGCAATTGCCGGCAAGGCCTTGTCGGTGAAATGCTCGGCTGGATATGGGGTCCGTGTCGAGAGTGCAGAATGTTGAGACGCAATGTGATTTTGGTGCCAGCAACTAATAATCCAGTTATAGTTTCGGGCGCCACACAATACGTGACAATGCGTGCAACACAACAACAAATGCAATACGTGACAACAGCACAAACAACAAACAATTTTTATCAGCAACAACAGCTACGTCCAACAAAATATCCATCAACTCTACCACCAGCTTATAGTGAAAAGCCAGCTTTGAATTAAAATCAGATGGTAAAAAAAAAGTATGATAAAAATAAATAAATAAAAGATTTTGTAGTAACAAAAATATTATTATTTTGTGGGCGCTGCAATTAATTTATATAGAAAAGTTAGTAAATTTTGAGACAAAACAGATTTCTTGAAAAAAGATCTGACTAAAATAAAATGCCTAATAAAAAAATAAACTTAATATATTCTTTTTAAAAGCTCATTATTTTTACCTTAAATATGAGCTGTATTTAAGTATTTTAATCAAGAAAAATACATAAACTGTTTAATCAATGATAAATGTGAAAGTCAGCAGCAGCCGCGACGTTATCCAAGTGTTTTAAATGTCTGAACAAAGCGCACAAAACAAAGAACGTGAGTCCTGCGGGCTGCTTGTTAAATGAAAATTAATTGGCTACACTAATAGTGTTGCCAACTACTTTGCGCAATTAAAACAAATTGTATGTAACAGATACAAGAAGAAAAAATATATATATCCAAAAACAAAAAAGTACAAAACAAAAAGGAAAACAAACCGCTTCGCAGTTCCAGTTCCAAGAGCCCAGTTGGCAGACCAACCGGAACATTTTGTGTATGTCTGTGTGTGTGTGTGTGTTTGTTTCCACTAACCCTCGTGCCGTTTAGACACAACCCTCTGACAAAAGCAACGTTGCTGTCCAGACTACAACACTGGCCGACTTGACTCCATGAAACTTTTCCGCACATAATAATTCATGTTAAACTTGCCCCTATATATCTGTGTTGCGAGTCCTTGGTGCAAGTCTTGCACTTGCGGCGTCTTGCACAGACGCGTGTTAAGGTATGTTCTGCATCATTCGCTCATTCCAACCGTCGGTCAATCGTTCATTCATTATTTAACAAAGCAGCTAACACGCCGACTCACACACACAAACATACACAAAACTTATCTAACGGCTACCGTGACGAGTCAGAGGCCAAAGATGGCTTAAACATCGCTTGTTGGTCATAAGTTCAAAAAGTTGAGCCTGTTGGCTAGACATGCGCGAGAATTAAACGTAGAGCTATTAAATATTAAAAGGATATAGTGTTGTAAAGCGTGGCCTTATACTAAAGAGCCAACAGTGTTGGAAAACTAATATATTCCTTGATTATAATAAACTTTGTAAAACTGAGTGAGGCGTTTATTTAAATACAAATGTGTTCCGATTCAGCTGAAGAATGGAAAAACGTTAGCTTGAAAGGTATTAAACAATTTTCAGTGTTGGATAGTGGCATATATTATTTCGCCCGACTGACTTCTTTTTATAAAAATGCCAAGTTTTTAAATATTTTGTTTTTTTTTAATATTTTATTACTTTTGCATTTTTCTTTTTACTCCTTGGTCTACTTATTTTCGCCTTTGGCTTTACTTTTTCACTTATTTTCTCGCAGTTTTTTCTTTTTTGTTCTCTTTCTCTTGCGATTTCTCGCGTCATCAGACAGCTTGTTTAAACCTGTTGTTCTTAAAACAATGAACATATTATTATATAACGTACACAAACAAAAACATAAACGTTGGTAACTGCTTGCAAAAAAAAGAAAAGAGGGTCTTTGGGGTCGCCGAAAACAAGGTACTTCCGCCGTCCAACAGAATGGCATACCAACAACCACTTAAAAATTCCAAACCTGACTGAACAACAAACAGCAAACAAATGTCCCATCAAACCCTTAAGACTCGCTCCATTTTCTGTATGATTTGAGAGAAGCCCATGTGTGTGTGTGCCTTTGGATTTCTTTTGTTTTTATGTGGTCCTTTGTTCGGGATTTGTGCAGCTTCCACACAAATGCCACCTGCAGTGAGCGCCCAATGCCGTTTTTCATTTGCTTTGCTTTTATGAAAAAGCTTTGGCAGCCTTTTCATGGCAAGTCCTAGTTTTAATTGTGTTTCCGGTAATTTTCACTCTATTAAAAAATTTAGTTTCTACCTAAGGAAGCAGAGAAGGAGGGCGAACATTGTCCCAATGTTTGTCAACTCCTCTACAACAACATCAACAATATCAAAAACGAATTTCATTCACTATGCACAACATCATCATCATCATTCTCAAGCATTATTATCATTATCGACATTGTCTGTTGGTAAAGCAAATTACATTAATAACTCGATGCGAACACAAAACAAATCTGAAGGATTGACAGTGAGGATGAGAGAGACTGAGAGAGAAAAAATGTCAACTCTCAATCAGAGCAGCACTCACTCCACTTTGTCTCAAGTTTGTGTTTGCATTTGGATTTTGTTGTGGATAACAAAATTTACATCAAAATACGTACACAAATTTTTGGCAAACTGGCAAATTTTTAAACAACAGGCAAAAAGGCAACTCAAACTATCTCGAAAATTAAATACACTTACTAGAAAAAATTAAAAGAGATTTTAGTAATAATAATAAGCGATACTCTTGATTTTTTATGCTTGGAACAATATAAAAAGGAGATTTTTAATGTAAAAATTCAATTCATTTAATAAAAAATTATAACAAGGAAGCCATTTATATTTATCGATAACTTTTTAAAACATTTCGATTAACAAAAGAAAACCCCTATTACCTTTTGCAAAGTGTATCCAAAAAACGACAAAAGGTGCCAGCTGTTGAGCAATTTTTGGTATTCTTAACCCAAAACACAAACTTAATACTTATAATGCTGTTGTTGTTGTTGTTGTTGTTGTTGGGAGTTGATGTTGTTGTAATTGCCCATTGAGGCATAGAAGCAAACGAACGGCTGAGACCAAATTGTATAGTCGGAGCCAAAGCGAAGCTGTGCCCATAGTTTAGTTTAGCCCCAAAATGCATGAAATGTCTAAACTAATCCGGAAATTAAATTCCATTTAGAAGTTTTTGTATAAAAAATGGGCGATTGTGAGCGTGTGTGTGTGTGACTGTGAGTGTGTGTGTGAGTGTGTATCCAGCTGGGCATATATGTTTAATTTATAGAGAGAAAATGCTAGCCAAAAGGTCTTTGCCTGCTGGCCTGACATTTAAATCTAAGCCAAATTGGCAGAGTTTAACCCGTTGGTTAATGATTGCCAATGAAATTTTGGCATTATTGCAAATTTCATTAGAAATTTATAACAATTTCGGCTTAAGTGCTTTTGGCTTAAAATATTTTCTTGAATCAACAAACAGTTAAATTTAATTATGAATTATAAGCAGGTTAAGTAAATGAAAATTATGCAAGTTCGAATTTTATTAAATAAAGTTTTTTTTACATATTTGCCGATTTTCTTTGAGTCATAAATAAACTAACTATAGTTTTTAGTTAAGGATTTTTGAATATATTTATTTGAAGATTTTTTTTTTTTTTTTTTTTTTTTAAATGACATTCACAAATTACATTCCTTAGAGGGTTAAGCTAATAGCTTTTAAAATAAAATTGATTTAAATTCGAAGCAATTGAAGGAAAAATTACAAAAAATCACAGAAATGGCAACAAATAACCCAAAAATGTTGTGAAAGGTGCACAAAGATTTAGAAAAATCAAAAAAGCAAAGACAATGCAGCAAATCAGCAAAATTTTCGTTTTTTTTTTTTTGTTGTTATATTTGCCAAGCAATTTGTGAAGCCATCTAATAGAGTGACACAACTGTGGGGTGGGGCAAGGGTACACAATCATTTTGGAGTACTTTTGGGCATAAAATGTGTCAACTAATCAAATGTTATACAATACGAAATGAAGAAGACAAAGGGCCACGCATAAAAGAGCTGAAGAGGCGGCAATCAAAATATACACTTAAAGTGCTAGAGCAATTTGAGTGCTAGATGATGGGCGTAAAGTGCCACGCCCATGCAACCAATATGCATATACATATATGTATATAAGAATGTTTTGTGTAACGCCAAAGCCATTTAGTTCATTTGTTTTGCGTGCGCAATAAAATGTTTATCATTTTATATATGTATTTGTTTGTGCCTTTTTGTTTTTTGTGTGTGATTTTGTTTTATATTATTGTTGCGTGCGCGCGTTTTAAAACGCATGCAAACAGCGCGCAACGTTTGGAAGGAACAAAACAAAAATGTTTACGGCTTGTTATTTGAGCATAAAAGCATTTTAGCAGGGGAACAACACTTCAAGGCACCCCCGCCTCACCGCCCGTTCAACGTTTTTTTTTGAAAAGAACGTGACAGTCAAAAAAAAAAATTATCATTTGAAAGAGAGAACGCGAATAAAAATAAAACAAAAGACAATGAATTTGTCAAAATATGTGTGTAACGAGACACGCATCAAATTCTAGTAAAAGGGGTATGGGCTAGGATTGCACCCAACCCCCTCGCCCCCATTGTTGTAACAAACAAATAAATTTATGTGCGCCATTTGCAAATGAGTGAGAGAGGGGTGGGGAGGGGAGGGCAAGTGTAGATATCAGAGCCAATAAAAATTACAAAGAAAGTTGCGAGAAAAGTGTCAACACTTGGGCCCCAAATAGTCGAAGCAAACGCTAACCCTTGAGCCAGGCGCCACGACACGTACGCAACAGGGGACAAAAAAAGGGTGCTGAAGACGAGGTGGTGCGGGGATCGGCTGCATTCTAGTATAATATACCAATGTTTGGTGTAGAAAAATCGAGAGAGAGAGAGGGACAGAGAGCGTGACGCAAATTGCTAACAAGTAATGGCAAATGAAAAGCAAATGAAAACCAAACCGAATATAATAAGAAACTGTTGCAAGGCGCGATGGTGAGAGGGTGAGAGATGTAGGAGCGGCTACTAGCTTTGCTGCTGGTTGAGGTTAAGCAGCTGAGCTGAGCTCAATGAGGTTAGCGCCATTGACCGGAAATGTAAAATGCTTTTAGCCACTAGCCACTCGCCTCAAACTGAGAGCTTAGTGCCGAAAAATATATCGCTATCAATAAATTCGCACGTAGCTTGCCAACAAAGTGCTGAAAGCATTCCAAGAGTGGGTTAGAAGGGGGGGTGGTTCTACATTTTCGTGGATAATTGCAAAAGCCAAAAGCGTAAAGCAAAACCAACAACAACAACAAAAAAAGCATTCACCAGCATTCGTTCAGCTGCAATTTCTTTCGCTCGCGCTGAGACTGCCTGCTGCAATTTAAGCTTTGAAACAAACACGCGCCGTATTTTTTTTTTATTTTTGTTAAGAGGTAAGGAATGGTGGTGACGCAGGGGGATAGTTGGCTCTGTGGGTAACAGCTTTTAACGAAAATTGCTTCATTAGAAGCTGCGGCAACAGCGAAAATTGCACTTGAATTCATCTTCATCTTCTTCTTCACATTTTTAATTCTTCGATTCAATTGAGAGAAAGAGAAAGAGCTCTAAGCTGTTAACTGATTGAGTTGCAGTAACAAATTGTTTGTGTGTGCGTGTGTGTGTGTGTGTACTCAAGGTAATTTCTATTAATAGCTCAGTTAGAATAGCTAAAATGGGCATTAGAACAGCTTTAAAGATTTAGTCACATAGAAGAAATTATCATTCGAATTATTTTAGATTTTTCCAATGAGATTCGATTTGTTTTGCGCCAATTGAAACCTTACCACTTTAAACAACACTCTTTCGACTTATTAAGTGGTCGATAGCTTCAACTAACTTTCCAAACATTATCAAGTTTAAAATTGGCGATGCATCACAAAATGTTCAGTTCGCTTTGCTGCTAATGAAATTTCAGGTAGAGCACACTTTTAGGCTAATTGCCAGCGCAGCAGGAACCAGCGCTGCCCCGGCTGACTAAACAAGTTGTTGTTGCTCGTCGCTCGTTTGCATTCATAAATCAAAAAAGCATGTGTCTGCCAGTCTATCAGCTGAATATGAAAATGGCCAAACAATGGAGCCGAGCTGCCTGCCACAAAAGATTATAGGCAAAATGGCCGCACAATAAATAGAAAATATTTTTTTATATGTTGAATATTTTGTAAATAGAAAAAGCAAGAGAAGTTTGTACAAGTGAGCCTGACTATGTGATATTCTGTGATTAACTAGAGAATCAACTAACATGGAAAGTTTAAAAAAAAGGTTTTAACTAAGATGTTTATTTTTTTAACTTTAGAAACTTTTTTCTTTAGTAGTAATACAATTTTATTTTAATATTGAAACTTATTCCAATAAAAAAAAAACATTTCTTAGCTCAGTTTTAAATGTTTTTGATTAAAAATAATTCAACAATCCATTTTCTAAGCTTTTTTTCAATTTGTACAATAATACAGGGTATTATACAAATATTGAACCAACAACAATCATCAATAGCAACCACAACAACCACAACAACAACAGCAAACCGTAAATGGGGCATAAATTACACATGGCCATAGAAAAATGATATGCCGACAACAACAAACATAAAACAGATGCTGAACTGCAGCCAAACGAGGAGGAGTTGAGGTAAAAGGTGCAGGGGGTTTACTGGCTTCAAAACGCGCGCTCTCATCATTTATAAATGCTCGCGGGAATGCCGAAAAATATGTTAGGGGGGGAGGGTGGGATTGGATATTTTTGAAAGCTTTTGGTCAAAATGATGTTAGGCACGAATCCGGTTTGCCGGCCAAGTTCCTGGCGTTCCTGGCCTAATCGCGTTACAATGAAAATTGATGATGATGCTACAGTTAGAAAAAAAAAATACCAAATAAAATAAACAGACACACGAAAATAAAGAAAACTGTGCAGCATATTTGTGTTGTTTGGTGTTGTTGTTGTTGTTGTTGTTGTTGCTGTTGCCCGCAAAGTGACCAAAAAGCGAATGCGAAAATGTGAAATGCGGAGTTTTGTGTCATTGACTTTGTTGCTGGTTGCCGGTTGCTGTTTGCTGCAGCCACTTAAATTCAATTGCCAAGCCAACAAGCAGCTGCAACAACAACAACAACAACGAAAAAAAAGCCAGCGCAAATATTGTCAACCGAGTGAGTCGACAGCGGTCGACAGTTAACAAAGTTTTGTCTTACCCTCACCCGCCCCCCACCAAAATAACCAACAACAACAACAAACTAAACAACAACAACAACTAAAACAGGCAATAGGAAAACGGAATGCAGCCCTTTGGCTACTTAACTGCCAAACAGGCCAAAAGTTTGTATCGCAACAAAAAAAAACTGATTCCCTCTCGCTCTCTCTCTCTCTCTCTCTCTGGCTGTGTGCGTGTGTGTTGTTGGTGTGAGCCGAAAATGTGGAACAACGCATTTAATTGAATTGAAAAACTAAACAGCAAAAAGCGAAAACAATAAAATAAAGTTAATACCTAAATGTTCTAACGACACAAATTAAAACAATTCAAAGTGAAAAACATTTGGTTTAATATGTGTTTTTAAGTGAAGTTAATGTTAAGGAAAACATTTATGATATTTCTGGTTCCTGTTTGCAATGAAAGTATGTATGTACTTTATTTATGGAATAAGAGAATTAATTATTTTCTCACTAACAAAGCACTTTTACAAGAAATTTCCTCCAACAAATAAAAGTTTAATACATTTTTTGATTTAAAATGTGCTTCATACATATCTTCTTCAATATATTTTAGACATTAAATTGAGTTATTGGAAACTCAAGATTAATTAAACACTCTTCACTTGAATTCCTTGCAACTTTTATTCAGTTAGAGTATCTATTGGATCGCTTTACACGCTGAAAAGCTGCAATTCCAATTACATGCTTGATGTTTGAGGTGTGTAGGTGTGCGATTGTGTGCTCTACGGTGCGTGTGTGTGGTATGTGTGTGTGTGTGTGTGTGTGTGTTGGCCTGTTAAGTAATATGATGACGCTTAAACCTGGCCAAGAAGGTATTATGCGCGCAAAGTCAATTAGAGCAGCGACGCCAACTTTGCCCATTTGGCCCCAATTTCACTCTATTGGCTCCGATTGGATGCAGCATCCAAAATAGGACTACTTTTAACGGTATAACGGTATAACGGTGTTAACAATGCTGCCTCTGGCTGCTGGCGGCGGCAACCGTTCGTATTTGTTTTAACTCTTCGTGGAGAGTATGAGAATGTTGCGAGCAAATTGTGTTTGGCTTTGGCATTTTAAACGCATAGCTTTTCATATAATGAACTTTATTTTGTATCAAACCCGGAACACAATAAAAATTTATTAAATGTACATTAAAAATATGTATGTAAAAGAGAGTTTATATGAGGGAATTATATTTACCATGGCTAAAGGAGCTTGAGATATATGCAAATGGTCTTTATTCATAAAATCGATAAAAATCGATAGACGATGAACTAAAAAGACGCATATTTAGATTTATGATAGAGTCAAGAGCATTATTAAGTTAAATTTGATCATCTCAATCCACTGTTTGTTTCTTCTTTACTCCTTTTACTTTTACAATATCGCAGTTAGTCAATTTGTTGGAATTGAAATATGCTCGTGCTTCTGTTATCCTTTTTAATGCCATGCTTGACTAGCTACCTGATTGACTCGTTTGGCTGACTGCATAAAATCCAGCCGGAAGTTTCGTGCCAAACGCCAAGCGAAAAAATTCTCAAAACGACTAACAAAAATTGCTTAAAGCGGAAAGCTTGAAATATTTAGAGCGCATTATGGCAAGGCTCAAAACTACCGTTGAGCTTCAGGCATTTATCGTAAACTTCAACTGCCTGTGACGCGTCAAGGATTTGCCAAACATTTAGCCAACATGACACTTTAACCCCCCCATCTTTTTTCACTGACAACCCAAACCCAAAACGCTCTCTCTCTTTTATCGACGGCAACTATATCAATATTATGAGGCATAAAAAACAATGACAACTCTGTTAAAAACAAGCAGGGAAGGCTTGTGGACTTGAAGTCTCGAAATCGGCTCTAACAACAATGCGAAATGCTAATCCCATTGTGAGACCTAACTGAGATCCAAATTTGCACAGGGCCGGAAGCAGCTGTAGCTAAATAAGGATGTCAATGCCAATACACTGCGAAGAAAAAGTGGAATCGAAGGGAACTTTCATGCTGAAAATTGAGTTTCAAAATCGACCCAATCAAGTAAACCTTTTCTTCCGCTCCTTCATAAAAATAATTCGGAAATAAATACAATATTCACGAAACTTTATTCACAATCATATGTAAGTAGGCACTCAATTTCTTACAGTGTCAGAGAAAGTTGGGGAAATGGCATCGTCTGTTGGAAAATCGCCAGCAGTTTTGAGTGTAATAAACATAAATAGGCATTATTTATTTATGGTGACCCCGGCTGGCACATTGGGGGCTTACTTCTATTTGATGATGTATTAATTTCTCTCGATATGATTCCATTGCAAATATTCCACAAAATTCTCTTCAAACGGAGCACGCTCTGTGTATGCGTGCGTGTGTGTGTGTGTGCGTGTGTGCGTGTGTGTGTGTGTGTGTCCAGAACCGTCTGCAAATTTGCTTGCACATTTCGAGCTGGCATTAGTTTAATTGGCGAGGGCTTTGTGAAATTGGCCAATGCTGCTCCTTGTTACTTGCTCCTTGGCCTAATTGCACTTTTCGCTTGAGGAGCTTTCGCTTTTCTTAATGGCACGAAACGAGTTCAAAGCACAGTTCCAAATAGTTGAATTTTCGGATTGAGTTTTGGGTTAGCAACGCTTAGTTTTTCATTAGCCTGGGGTTAAGCCTGGTAGATGACCGCCTTTTAAGTCTAATTAACTGCTAATAGGCGATATATCATTATTACTCAAATTGGGCCCTTTTGCTGAAAACAATAAAACTGAGACTCATTCACACATACTTATACTTAAACACACATACAAACATACACATGCATAGATATAAATTCATTAATATGTTAAGCTTAATTTTTGGTTAGTTGACGTGTGAAATACTCTACTTTCGGGAATGTTGAAGAGTGCTTTATAAAGTGTTTCAATTTCATAGTGTTCCAGTTAGTTACGGTTTCTTCGCGAGTTCGAGCTCCGTTTTGTTTAAGTATTTAATATTTTCTTTATTGTAAAAATATACTTTTTGTTCCAATGCCATAACGTTTCACTCTTCAATATGTTGTCACATATTTCATATCAACTTTGTTACAAGCAGTTTAACTTCTACTGCTTCGAATGAAATTAATGTGTTCCAATTCCATTTCATTCCGTTCCTAATTATTTTCCATATTCGATTCTCTTATGAGTTCGAATGTTCAAAAACCGATTAGAAATCTCTTTTCATTCCAATTCCTTTCGTTTCAAGTGTAACGTACTCCAACACATAGCACATACTGCCACTTAACCCATTTGCAGGGCCTAAAGTGTATCATAATTCATAAATAAAGTGTGACTAATGCCAACAACAACAACAACAACTAAAACAAGTAAAACAATAATAACAAAGTTCAACAAAGACGACGGCGACGACAGCAACAACAAAGTTGGAGGAGAAAATGTAACTGCAATCCATTAAACAATAAAATTTATTTATTATTTATTATGATTACAGTTTGCCCATTGTTTTTGTGTGTGTACGCGTGTGCGGTTAACAGAAGGTTGGGGCGGTAGACGGGCAGGGAGGCGTGTCACAATTTAAGTGGTAATTACAGTGAACCACCCCAGACGCCCACAATATCATCCACGCCCCCACCACCTACACACACACACACAAACATATGTATGTAAGTATGACGAAAGCCTTCAACAATACAAAGCAAAATGGAAATCATAAACATGAAGAGCTAAAAGCGCACGGCAAATGAAGCCGAACCCACTGAAAAAAGAGTGAGAGAGAGAGGGAGTAGGGGATGGAGGGTGAAGGGGTAGGCAGATCATAAGCGTAAAGTGCTCAGTGGCCGGACTTTCTCGTCTCCGGCTCTTGGCTCAAGCGTAACAAATGCAATAAATGCCAAGAAAATGATGAAGAAAAGAAAAAAGGACCAAGCACAAAAGTAGGCAACAAATGGCGACAACAACTAAGCGTTGCTGAGCGGGGGGTGAAAGAGGGATAAGCAATGGGGGGAATAAGGCATAATAATAATAATTCGTAAATTGATTGTGTTTAGTGAAGTTTGAATAAATTCACTCAAAACGAGCAGCAGCAGCCAACAGCAGCAGCAGCAACTAGACGGCAAATGCCGAGAGCAGGATAATCCACTAAAATTTACAACAAACGGAAACAGCAACAGGAAAGCAACAATAAATGCCCCCAAGAAGAAGTCGAGGCATCAGCAGTGAGATAAAGAGGGCGATTGGGGGCGAGCATTGCAAAATGTAGCAAATAAAAATAAATTTAGCTGGCACAACGACGGACAACAGCGCAACAGCACAACTAAACAACAGACCGTAAGCCAAGGCAAAACCAAAGCAACAGCCAACATATGCGCGTTGATGAGTTACGAGGGGAGTGAGCGGCGAGGGGCGTGGGAAAAGGATATAGAGCGGGCGCATATTGTGATTGGCGCGCGGGGTGGAAGGGGGGCTGGTGCGCTTATAAATGAAATAAAAATGGAAAGCAAAGCAAAACTTATGACTGTCAGCAGATAAAGCAAAAGCTACCAGTTCCAGTACCACACAGCGTAATATAAACGATGAAGATAAGAGAGGACCGAAGAATAGGAGAAGAAAAGAAACGCAAGAAACCCAATGTAATATAGAGCACAAAAACTAAGCAGAAAAACCGACAGAACAACAACAACAACAACAACAATGTTTGATGCTGTGGCATTTCTATTCTTTGTCCAAAAATACTCTGCTTGACCAACAAAAAAAAAAAAATGTATAGGAAAATAGAGAAGGAGTTGAATTTTCGGATGGATAAAGAGTAAAGATTTATTTTAATTTTGTCTATCTATATTAATTGCATCAGTAAATTTTGTATAACCATTTTCTCTTTAGCAAAGTTTTTCCTCCAATTTATTTGAGTTTCTTAGATTTTGTTTTATATAAATAAAAATATCTTGAAGCTTGTACTAAAAATAAGCTTTTAGCTTAACTAACTTATTCACTTCAACTATGAATCAGAACATTTCGCATTTCAAACTACATTTAACAGATTTAATAGTGTATTTAACAGTCGATGCGCTACAACTTAAACCGATTCACATGTCTTTTCGTGCTTTTTTTGTTGGTTTTGACTATGTTGACTCTGACTGCTCGCTGGCAGGACTATCAAAGTGAAATGCTAAAGCAGCCAAAAATCCACGAAATAATGGCAACATAACATGTAACAACTGTGACAACAACAGTAAGCTAGGAGATGAAGAGGGGGGAATAGGGGGTATGATAGCCTGGGTAGTAGAAGCAGCTGGAGTCATGCAAGTGATAGCAAAAATCCATGCTGGCAGCCACGGTGTTGCCATTGCCATTTGGTGTCATTTGGCATCATCATCAATATGGCTAAAAGGACAATGCGTTAAATGCGCTCCACAGCAGCATTCAGGAGGCACTCAGCAGCGAATCCCCTCCCCCAACCCATTCTATCTCTTATACTTGTGCTTGACAGCTGGGCCAGTGAGTGCGCATATTTTGAAGCCTGTTACAATTGCGAGTCCAGCAGGCAACGAAAAAAAAAAAAACCGAAAATCCATTAAAGGATTTTTTTCTTGTTGTTGTCGGGGCTGCACGCTAACTTTTCATTGTTTGCCAATAATTTTGCGCCTATTTTGGGGCTGAGAGATAAAAGGAAAAGCGTTTGCTTTTGCAGCTCAAGCTGATTTTGATTTATGTTGCGTTAACATATGCGTTTTAACACAAAGAGGTTAATTCAAAAAGAAAGGAAATATTAATCACAGCGCACAAGAGTATGCAATGGTTTTTCATTCTTTTTGATTTATGCTGCAAACATAGCGAAGACACATACCTAGCTGGCTTGCAAACGAACGCGTTCGAACGGTTCGAAACTGCGCTTCCCCCAAATACATCGACAGCCCATAAATATGCATTGTGTCACATTAGTTGTGCGTCTGTGTGTGTGTGTGTGGTGTGTGTGTGTGTGCATATGTGCGAGCGAGAGTTGTAGTTGTTACATGTCAGTGGAGGTTAATAGATTTTCTTTAGCAAAAGCACTTGCAAACTGCATGTCATGATGTCAGTGGCAAAACATAAAGGACTGCCAGCTTGCGGCTTTGGGGCTGCGTAGCATGAGCAGAGGAGCCAAGGTGGTGTGGGAATGGTTTTGCCACAACCAGAAGGCACACGACAGGCAGTAGTAGTTCCTGGAGCTGGAGTCTCTTCCAACAGCCAGACAGTCTCTTCCGGCCAGCCTAACACATTGATAAAGTACACTTAAGCGAAACTTTGATACACTTGCAAAGTGATTTAAACGTTCGCTTTTTTTTTCTGGGTATGTTTTTGTTCTTGCAGTAGTATCATTTCACTTGGCCTAGATATTGCTTAAAATATGTGCATATTGTATCAGCCCAACGTGCTCAAATTTTGTAAGATTTATTTAAATTTTAAAGCCTTTTGTTTTGATAGTTTATCAACTTAAATGCTCTAAATTTCGCACGAGCCAAAATATTTAATACAACTTTTTACGGCATACTTTTGAGCGCGTAACTAAAATGCAAAATACTCGAAATAAGTCAGCAAAAAACAAAATGGAAGGTAAAGTTTATTGTGAAATTAAATGATATAACAATCAAATCGGTGATTTTAAGACAGATTTAGTTAAAGACATTAAAACCAATTTAAAAATTGTTAATTTTTTTTTGGTCTTTGCGCCAAATCTGATGATTTTAATTGCCAAAACCCACATCAAATGTGGCTAACAAGAATGAAAGGGCTTGTTGTTGGGATATTGCGTGGGCATTGAACGCGATTCTTTCACTTTTTCGTTTTTCGTCGTTCGTGTTGTTGTTGTTGTTAGCCTGGCCAACTCGTTGCTCTACGCCTTTTACTTTTGCCAGTGCCCCACAAGGCTGGCACAATCTTTATTACAATTTGCTGGAATAGCCCGAGCTACAACAGCAACAACAACAACAATACAAAAACCACCTACACAACAACAACAAACGAATAGAAAGAAAGGCAACAACTTCTCCGGCAACACAGCTGATGGATTCTATTTAACTTCCACTGACTGCTAATGGATTTTTCTTGACCCCAAATGAAAATGCTCATCGAAATGCGATTGAAAAATGCTTATAAAAAAAAAAAATGTATATCAAAAAAAAAAAGGGAGGAAAATGCTAAAGTATAAAAGAAAACCAGCAGCAGCAACAACAACAACAAAAACAATAACAACAAGACCGAATGCCAAGCAATGTGCAATGTGGACGCTGGTAGAGCACTCAGGTGGATGGCGGAGTAAGGGTAGGCAGGGAGTGGCTAGAGGAAGTCGCTTCAAGTGTTGCGCTAGCTATGGCAGCGGGTAACTTTAGCCCAATCAACAGATTTAAGCCAATTGCATTTACAAGTTTTTTCGATTTGCCATACCCTGTAAATGTTGAAGGAGGTTGAGAATATATTTCGAATATTTTATTAAAAAAAACATTTAATGCGTAATGATTAAAAGTAGAGTTTGAATAATATTTTATTTCTTCAAGAACTTTGTAAATAATTATTTTAACATTTCTTTGGGAAGTGCCACATCAAAGCAATAATATTGTAATATATATAATACAAACATCTTTTTTGAGTACTTTCATAAAGTAAACCTAATTTTAACATAAATTGTTTTATTGTTGTGACCTTCATCTTCAGTGTTGACCTTTCGGAATTACAAACAGGATAATTCCAAGTCAAACAAGAGAATTGTTAATATTTTGATTGCCATGACAAAACCAAACCCAACCAAAAACGTTGAAAATATTTTAGTTTATAATTGATATAATTCTTGAATTGTTCAACTACCTTTTCGTGCGATTTCCTTTCTTTTTGGCGACCCTTTGTGAACGTAAAATTGAAATTAAAAATGCCCAGGCGACGGCGCCCAATAAACCAGCCAAAAAGACAGAAGAGAAACAAAAGCTAGCTTCAGCTAATTATTACAAATATTTCCTAATTTTAACGAGTTCCAAAGCGACAAAAAAAAAAGAAAATAAGTTCTGCTCGAACAATTTTCTTTACGACTCTGAAGCCTTCAAATTATGTTAAATATATACGTAGATATATATATATATATGTTAAGAAGTTACCAACTGGTTTCTTTAGCCATCTTCTTGTCTCATTCTTGACATCTACTTCATTTTCCTTATTATTATCTTTTTTGTATTTTTTGTAATTTAGTGTAGGTGGAAACAATGCAACACTTTTGTAGGAAAAATTCTCTCACCGGCGCGCGCAAAAGGAAATAAATCAACTTCCGCTTGGTTGAAGAAGTTGCACAAACCGAACCGAACCGAACCGAACGAACTAACCACCGACATAACTGCAAGGCGCTCAGACCCAGTCATCATCACAAAATTGAAAACTGCCCACCTGAGCGACCAAACCGAAACCGAATCCCCCGAAACCAAACCGTATAGACATGACATAAGAGATGGCCTTCTGCACTGAACGAAAAATACCATTAAAAACTCATTTGAATGCCTTGAAATAATTAAACTTAATTAGAAAAAAGCAAAAACATTTTTGGGCCTTTTAAAATCATTTTAAAGTTTAAATAAACACATAAAAAATCAGTCATAAAAATAATAAGCTTCAGCTTTATAAATTCTTATAATTCCTTAGACATTTTTTTAGTAAATTCTTGTTTTTTTAATATACAAAAAATTATATCAAAACTTTCATCATAAAAATAATTCCTAAATTTGTTACTTTTTTATTTCTCTGTTACAGTTTTGTTTTCTTTTTCGTAGTGCAGTTGCAAACGGAGGCATTTGGAAATTGCAACCACCATCTGTGGCAACTTGAGGCAACTGGAAACCGTTTCAAAGCCATCGTCACTCGTTGTCACGCTCCGTCGACTGAGCTCTGCGTAAAGCAGACGCCAACGCTTTGCATATAAGACAAGACGCAGAGGCCACTGGCACTGACCTATCCCTAACAATTACAAGACCACCTCTATAAAAAATATAATAAAAAAAAAAACCAACCTCTCGCTGCACTCTTCGCTCGGCTGAAGCCCATCAACGCAATGGCATTTCGATGCGCGTTAAAGTCGCTCGAGTTCAAGTTGAAACTCTTCCATTGTGTTTTCTTCACACACTACGTCACATACACACACACATGCACACTCACGCGATAATCATTTCACATTACGGTAAGATAATAATATCATTATGTATTTTTCATGTTATTAATTATATTGTATGGCATCGAGTTCCTGCCACGACCTCTCAGGCTTGCTGGAAATAACAACAAAAAAACAAAAATAGTGGGAAAATAATTATTGGTCTACAAATTTTTTGCTATCATGCTGATAATTATGAGCTGCCATCATCCCATCTCTTACTCTCACCCTATCTATCCATCTCTTTCTATCGGTCGCTTACACTTGTGTATGGTTGTTATTATCAAAAGGAAGTTTGTCGTTTGCTGTAAGTGGAGAAGATGTTGTTGTATTAGGGGGCATTGGACAAAAACCAAAAAAGTCAGATGGCAAGAGGGTGTCTCTCATATGTTTGTTAATGGCAATTGCGTGTGTGTGTGTGTGTGTTTGTGTATGTTTTTGTTTTTGGGAAACTCTTCTTGAACTTGTTGCTCTTTTCTTGATGGTTTTTTAATAGCAACACAATCCGAATTTTTTTTCAGTTCTAGATTTTTTTTAGCTGATATTTTTTTCAAATTATATTTTCTTGTAAATCGAAGCATTTTTGACAATTTTTCCTCTTTCGGATGTTATTAGCGCTCTTAAGAATTCATTGTTGGGCTTCTCTTTAATAAATAAATAAAATATTATATTTATAGCCTTAACAAGTTTACATTTTAATGTAATTTTTAAACGCTTTCCTTTGTGCTTATTTATTAATTCGATTCTATTTTTTTTTCCTTTCCTATTACTTTTTTTTATATTTATTTTTAAAACAAAACTCTTCTGGCACTGAATTTTTAATAGCAAATCGCACGAATTTTCGAATTCTTAAAATCTCTAGAGAGCAAATCAAATTTTGTGTTATTTGACATTCTTCAATTTATTTATTGATTGGCAGCATAAATTTAAATAATTGCTGAGAGAATACACAAAATTTTGTTAAAAAAAAATATCGTTTGACTGCAAATACTTAAACATTTATATAAAATATATTTCAAGTTTAGTTCAACAATTCGATTTAATCTTTAAAGCAATTTAGTTTCATTTATAATATTTTAATATCTTTCTTTAATAATTCTTCTTATATTTTGTAAGCTTTTGTTAAAGTATTTCTTTTTTTTTTGTGAATTTTAACAAAATTATTTAATGGCTCTTTTAGATTATCTAAAATATGAAAGTAAAAATCTAAAAAAGTAAATCCCGCCCAAAATAAATGAGTTTTTAATTGCAATTAGCCACACCCTATAGATCGGTTTATAGATTTTAAATTAGAGTATGCGCCGGATCAATCGATTGATCTAATGCCCCTTGGATTTTGAACCTTTTAGGCACAGCTAACAGTTGGTTTTAGCTTGTGGCAGCCAACACTCACTTGCCTCTTGAAGTTGCCGCTCTGGCAGCAGCTGTGTGGCGCCTGCATGAATTGACTTTTCTTGGTTCCATCGTGTCGTACAGGTCGAAATTTGTTTGGCTATATGAGGCATGCAACCACAGACAGCAATTAATCAACGTATTGGTGCCGTTTGAAGGGGAAAAGGGCAAGAAGTTAAGGGAAAGCAACATCATAGCTGTTAATTTTGAATGGAAGGGTTGGGCGGGGGAGAGAGACAGAAACGTGTCTCAAGTCACAATTCACAGCCACAAATTCAAAATGCACTTTGCCACTACTTGCTACTTGCTGCATGTTGCACGCTGTTGCTGCTTCTGTTGCTCGCTTTGCCTATTTACAATAAAGCCGCAAATGAAGTCGCACACAGAGCAAACAGCATATAACAAGTTACGCACAATTGCACCGACACCCCCTTACCAACACACACTGCCACCCCCTCTTCGTCGAAACCGAAGCCGAAGGTGAAGAAGCCAACAATAGCAATTATTAACCATCCAGCAATTGAGAAATTCCCACAGTCGACGAGTCGAGTAGTTCAACCCTCGAAACAAAACACACACACACACACACACACATATATATATGAAAAGCATAACCACCCATTCCGCTTTCCTTCCCCTCCCCTTGGTTCGTCATCAACAACGCCTCTGGTTAAAACAATAGCAAACAGCTGAACAAGCAAAGAGAGAGTGAAGGGAGAAGGTAACTTGTTGAGCTGGACGAAGGTTTTGCTGACGTGCTGCTTGGCTGAACAATCTTGGTCGACCCTAAAGGGTGTGTTGGGGTTTTCCACGGGCTTGAAGGGTTCACTGAGGCACTGAGAGAAACCGAACGGTGGACAGCAGGACATTTGTAGTTATCATCAGTCGAAAGCTTGAGGCGAGACGGAACAAAAAAAAAACAACCTGTTAGCAAAACAATAACATCTGCTGCTGCAGCCCCTCTCGCAATTGGCGCCCTGAGATTTGGCAATAACAAAAATAAACAAAAATCAAATGTTTTTATCAACAGCAGGGAGAATGTGAAGGGAAAAGAACAAATCAAGGGTCACCAGGTGTATAAACTTGGTTGGAACTTGGAACTTTGGCGCTAACAAAAATAATAATAATCAAACTAAAACAGGGTTGATTTGAAGGCCAATTACTTTCGCACCCTCGCAAAAGGCAAGTCGCTGGAAGTCTTTAATATAATTGACTAAAAGGTGTGTGCTTTTTTTTTTTAATACACCCACAATAAATGTTTAATGAACTGTTTCCCCTAAGGGGAAGTCACGGTTGATTTTCAGAACTTTTTTTATAAATGTTAAAAAGGAGATTTTTTATGTTTGATTTTATGTTTTAAAATCGGGATAGTGTATATAGTAAAAGAACATTTTATAATTATTTTTTAATTCTTCATTTTGTTTAGAATTTTTTTAAATTTTTTTGATTAACTTTACATATTTTTGCTATAAATATTTTATTAAAATAAAACTTTTTTTTTAATATAAATAATTTTTATATTTTTGATCTACATATATTTAAATGATATAAAGCATAAATATCTGCAGCTATTTTTTTTAACAGATTTAAGCATTTTTTTTTTTTGGATAAACATTTTAGAATTATTTTAAACGATTTTTTTTAATCAACGAAAAAAGAGTTAAACATTTAATGTATTTATTTATTACGTTTCGTTCATATAATCTTTACATGTATTCACTAATTTTTTATTTATATAATATTTTTCATCTTTCCTTTTGTTGCATATTTGAGAATGCTTGCTTGGTAATGCTTGCAACCAAAACCATATCAGTTTTTCCCTTCTTTGGCAATGTTTTTTTTATTGCAACAGCTGCCAGACTGCAACTGCAACTGCAACAGTAGCTGTTGCCACTGTTAAGGCCCGAAGCAACAACCGACGACTCGTTCCCTTGCCCCCCTAACTACAGACAACAAGCTGTCTGAAGGCTCGTTTTTGGAACGGATTCTTGTTGTTGCTGTTGCTGTTGTTGTTGCTGTTATTGTCCACTTTCACGCTAAGCAGAGAAAAGTTGCTCAATTTGTGACGATCGGTATCGCGTCTGGCCAATTTGGCAAAGCTCTCAGCTTCCAGCTCTCAGCCCAAAACTCTTCAGCCATCAATGCAAGCAGACAAAATCTCTCCTCTTGTGCCTCAACACACTGCAAAAGTGGCCTGGCCGCATATGAGGTCATATAACGGCACATTTTGTTGTTGCAGTTGCAGTCACCCAAAAACAAGTCCTAAATACACACACACACACACACAAGCACACTTTAAGCCGGCATCTTCTACGAAAACTTGAATTGGCCGGCGACGATGATGATTTTCAGCTGCGCGTTTTTTTTGGTTCGTTTCGAGTCGAAGCTTATAACGGTGAATGCTCATTGGCATTGCCTGGCTGCTTACACCTTCTTGTGTCTACCTCTTCCCCCCCCCCAGTCAGCAGTCAATTAATTTGGCTTAGGCGTGCCAAAAATTGTATTGGCCGCAGACAAATGTGGACAAGTCGAGAAACAATTTGCTCAATGCCGTTTGAAATTGAAGTTGAAACGAAGTTGAAATACTCTAACTGATGTTTATAGGATGTGGGGGTGGGGGATGAGGTGATTTCTAAGATTCTCCAACAGAAAAATACTTTTACACTATGAAGTCAAATGCCATTGAAAAGCTGATGAACTTTTCTGGACAACAACTCGTTGCTGGTGAAGATGCGATTTTGGAAATAGGCAAATGGTAGACGAAGATTTGGATCCGGTTAGAGCCGATAGAAACAGGATGTAGCCATTTCTTCTGCTCATTCTAGTTTTTCTTCTTCTTGTGTGCGTGTGTGTTGCAACAATTCATTGAGGCGCGCACTGGCAAACTGCAACTGCAACAGCAGCAAGCAAAAGTTTGCACAAAAATTAGACGCTTTTGGCCAGAACTTTGACTAATGTGTTGGCTCGAAAATCGAGGGGGAAAAGAGAGGCATTTGCAACTGGTTGATGCTGTTTGTGCCTTGTAACAACGATTCAATCAGTTTTCCACTCGTTCTAATTGAGCGCCAGTTGTAGCTGTAGTTTTCCCCACAATTCTCAATTCTTTCATTTTTATGGCTTTGGATTTGGGAAGTGAAAAGTGGGTTGATTGGGTAGCTTGAGTTTGCTTGAGATCCAATTATGCAGTCCATGTGCATAGTTCGAGTGCTTCGCATTGGCATTTCCTCAATTTCCGACACACACAAGCACACACACACACACACACATACACAGAATCGCGCAATATCAAACTGCAAAGTTCAGCATTTTCGCATTTCCATTTCACTTGGGTTCCTGTTTACCCTTTAGTTATTAAATTTGTTCTAGTGTATATCAAACAGAAGCAGTTTATATGCGAGCCAATATTTTCGAGGTTCGGGTCCATGAAAAGGTAAAGAACTTTGATATTTGAAGCACTTTTTTTGTCTGTCTGAATAATATATTCTCAGCTCAGTAAAATCAGAAAAGTATCTTTTAAGAACAATTAAAAATGTAAAATAAAGACAAATCTGTATAAAAATACACCTTGATTTTGACAAGATCTTAAAATTGTCTTAGAAAAAGTTTTGCATTCCATTTAGAATTTCTTGAATTACTCTAGATTTCAATTATCGAGAACGTTTAATCTACTTTAACAGCGTATCTCGCAATCTTACGCCTTTTCCAACTAGAACACTTTCATTCAGAACTATTTTTTTTTTTTTGGCATTTTTCACGTTGGTTTTTTTGGTTTCGTTTTTCTTTTCGAGGTCGGCGTTTGGTATGTTTATTTTGTTAGTATTTCGCACACGTAAAATGTTCAAATTAAACCACCGAAAATTATTAATTTCCCTCTCTCTCTCTCTCTCTCTCTGTTATTTGGCTTGTTAACCCATTGTTGACCTACCTCACCCAGCTGGCAATTAGTTAAATATGCTTGTTGGCTATAATTGTTGATGGACTACGGCTCTCTCGCTCCCTGTTGCCAATAGTAGTCTAAAAAGAATCTGGCCAATTTTTACCGTTTGTTGTTAACGTTTTTGGCTTCCTTACGTTTTTGGCTAATTGTGGAGTCGGCGTTTGTATTTTTGTTCGGTTGGGTTTGGCTTTCGTTGGCTTTTCCGGTGGCTTGGGCCACAATTAGCAGCTGGCCAATTTGCACAAGGCCAACAAGCACCCACACACACACACACACACACACGAACACGCCAACAATTTACATGTGACTTAAGACTTGGGCGTTGAACTTAAACGCTTTTCTGTGAACAAAAAAAATTCTTGGCAGTATAATTTTGTTGTTGTTTATTTTCGCTCGATTTTTGCATTTTATAAAGCATGGCCATCAAAATATTCCGACAGCTTTATGTGTTGGAAAACTAGAAGAAGAAGAAGAGGAAGAAAAACTTGGTAGGGGCTGTCATCTAACTTGGCTCTTTGCCCTGCACTTAACTTAAACTGTTTTGCCTAGCTCGTCGCCGCCTTTTTGAGAGAAACACTTTTAAGTACACTTAATGAGAGATATTTGTGGGCAATTTTTAATTTAAACTTTTTAATCACTTTTAATTCCCTGGACGATGTGAAAACTTAATGACTTTGGTTGAGTAAGTTAAACAAAACTATTTCTTAAAAAAAGAAAACAAATAAAAAAATTTTAATTAAATATATTTGAAAACTTCTTTAAAGCAACTTAACTTTACTACTTTAAATATCTAAAAAATTTTCCAGTTATGTTTTTTTTTTTAACTATAAATTCCTCTTCTTTCCATTTTGAACATTCCAATTTAAGCTATTTTTATTTGAGCTCAATCAATTTGGCCAAATATCAACGGAACGCTTCGATTGCAAACCTCGAAATGTCGCATGAATAATTCAGTGTACTGTTTTAGCCCCACCATCCCCACTTCCACCCCCGCCCCAAATGCAAATGCGCCATCTAGCGGCTGGTAGTCAATGAATATCCCCCAATGGCTGTTGGAAAATCATTGCCAACTCGCTAATTTAATATTAAAACTATTTTGGGGTCGAATTTCGGGGAAAAACCAAACCCCAAATGTCCAATCAAACGAAGTTTAAAAAACAATTGTTTTTGTTATTATCGTTGTTGTTGTTGTTATAGTTGAAGCGAAGCAAATTTGTGTGTTGTAAATGTCAAATTAAAAATGCAATGAATCCTAATGGATTAACTTGAATTTGATGCTTTGCGCGTCGATGCATCAAAAGAGGCAAGTAGTAGATAAAGGGAGGGGGGGCTATATAGGGAAAGATGGTTTGAGGGCGGAACATTACTCAAAAACTTGTTCATTTTCCCTTATCCTTTTCTCTTTCTCTATTGCAACATGGCGCAACTCTTTGAATAAACAATTTTTAAATCGAATTTCAAAGCAAGAAAAAATAAGTTAAAAATTATTCCTTAAAAGGATTTTCGAGAAATATATTAAAACGCTTTTTTATTTATATAAAATAAGTACTTAAAAATTATGTTTGATTAAAAAACCTAACTTTAACTAGTAAATTTTATAACAAAAACTAGATAAATAAAAACAACTAATTCCCAGCTTTTCACATTATTTTTTTTCTCTTGTTCTCAATGTATTTTTGTTAACTGGTTTTGTGTGAGCTTTAGAAATGTTTTAAAGTCTCCATAAAAATTGTCATTTGAAGTTTATTAAAAATGTTCAGCTAACTGTAACTGATACTGACAAAAACAATTTTATTATTATTTTATATTTGTGATTTTTGTATTTTTTTTTTTTATGTTTTGCTGTTTGTTTGTTATGGCCAACAATAATGAAACATGAAAACTAACAACAAGACATTGTTGTTTCTGTTGCTGTTGTTGTTGTTGTTGTTGCAGTAGGTGTCGCCTTCAGTTCCGTAAGCTCTCTGGGCAATTACAAGCATTTCCAACAATTTATTTCATTTCACTTTACTTTATTTTTATACTCTGTAAATGTGTTCGAATGGGTTGGCATTGTCTTTAGAAATCAGAATCTTAATATTTTTAAGTAGTTATTTTTGCTGGTATTTATTTGGTATTATTCTATGATTACCTTTTGATATATGAGAATGTTGTTGGGGTATTAACTAAATTTAATTAAATTCTAATCTAAAAACTCTTTTTAAATGCATTTATTAATATTGCATCATTACTATTAATTTTATTTACAATACTAGGCAAGCAACAACTGTGAATAAAAATATTTATTTTTACAAATCTAATCCCAAGGAACTCAGGATCTATAAGAGCTGAAGGTTAAAAATTTGGTTTATACACTATCTTTTAGCCCAGAAATTTGAAATATAATATTGCTTGATATTAATTTAATTTTTTCATTCTACATAAGAAAGTTTATTGATAAAAAAAAAATAATAAATAGAAAATTATATTAAATTTTCAATAAGAAAGTTTCATAGTCTCGCCAGTCCCAAAGATCAAAGAGATATCTCTGAGTCACACACTCAACTCAAGACCAATATTTTGGAATTTCATAAATGCGTATGTATTTTTGTGTACTATTTTTTTTTTTTCCTTTTATTTACGCATCAAATTTTATGACAAATACTCGAGAGCGAAACGAAAAAAAAAAAACGGATTATGTGCAATTGGAAATTAAATTAGAGACCAGAAACGCACAAAACAATTTTCTGAAAAATCATTTACCCACCTCCCTTTTCTTACTGCCCCCCTCACACTTTGGCCGCGTCGTCTCTCAAGTGTCTTGAATTGGAGTATATTTGTATTTGTTGTTGTACTGCATTGTTGTTGTTTGTTGTTAGGCCCAAATACAAACACACACGAAAACACATTTTAATTCCCATTGAGTTCTTTATGGGCAGCAGTTAACCATAGCCGCAAAGCAAAATAAGAACCCAACAAGAAGAAGAAGAAGAAGTTAAAATTGTATATGAAAATTACGTCGTAATCGTGTCGAACGCGGCGAACTGGCTAATGGCTCAAATCCAGAGCACTGCGGGGCACAAATCATCGACTTTTTTTTTTGAGATATCGCAACAACAAAAGAAAACAATTAATCGTCGATGTTCATTAAGAGAACAAATATTATTAAAAAAAAAATTTTAAATAAATAAAAAATTTAAAATCAATTTTTTTTTTTTTTTTGTAGTTTAATAAATTTTATTTGAAGGGCTATAATATACTGGAATGAAAAACTTGAAACAGCCAAGATCAAAAATCTTCAGTCAAGAATTTAATCATTTTTCTTTAAGTATTTTTTTTTAAGCAAATTTTTTTTTTTTTGATTTTAGATTATTTTTATTTCGACTTTCTAAAATATTACTCTTGTTTTTTGTTTTTTCTCTCAGTGCATGCATTAAATGCTGGCCAGCCCTCAAGTGTTTCGTGAGTTTGAAAGAAGAGTTCTTTGGTTTATTTGCTTCGTCGTCTTCTTCTTCTTCTTCTTCTTTTAATCACAACAACAGCAACAACAACAGCATGTGGCAAATGCGTGAGTTACGTTTTTTTTTTCATTGTTGTTGTTTTCTCTCTGTGTTTGTCTGTTTAGGTACAAAAGAAAAAAAGTCGAAAAACCGCAGGCTGTTCTAATTTTCATAGAGCCTGCAATTTCGCAATTGCATCCTTGGCTCCATGCTTTCGACGACGCCACAATCAACAGTTGCATGTTGCAAGCAACTCAACTCCTGACAAACAGTCTGCAGCTGGTCTAAGTGAGTTGGGCTGGCTGGCTGACTGGCTGGCGGCGGGTTCGTAAACCTCAACCTATAATTAACATGGCCAACAGCAAGCAGACGAAACGACACAAAAGGCAACTTGCAACGTTCACAACACACGACACGTTCATGTGGCATAAAACGACAACAGTCAAACGCAGAAAAACTCTGCACAGCCAACGGTCAGTTGAAGTACTTTTTGTTCATTGTTTTTTACTTACACAATAAAAAAGGAGAAACGAACAAAAAAAAAACAGCAAAAAAGTATTCCCTTGCAGTTTATTCTTACTTAATTCTTGTGGATTTTGTATTGATTCAAGTGCTTAAATATTAATTTTCAAGCTGATTTTTATGGCTTTTCAAGTTGATTTTGTATGACTTTTTCTGCATTTTCCTATTTAATCTTTTTATATATTTTTTTTTATTATATTTATTTCTTTTTACATTTTTAATATTAATCTTTACTTCATATGAATTTTCCAAATTATTTAAATAAGGAAAAATGCTTAAAAATGTTTGAAGAAACTTTTTTAAGATCTTTTATAAAGGTCCTTGTTTCGATAACGATTTCGATAAAAACGAAATTAATTTTTAATGTGATTTTTGATCTTTTCAATCGAATTTTATTTCAAAATCCTCATTCCTTATATTTTATTTTATTTTGAAAATTCATAAAACCTTTTACTAATGTTTTTATTATTATTTTTATTATTTTTTAAGTTATTTTTTTAAGTTTCCTTAACCCTTTTGATCGGCGCTTAAATCGTTTTAAGCCTCAAATTGCGATTCCTTTTTATTATATATATTTTTTTATGTTGTGGCAACCCTGCTGACCAAATCCAAGCAAGTTTGTCGTTGTTAAGCTGAGGCTTTATTAATGTATTTTTTTTTTCTGGCCACATGGCGAACTTGGCTAAGAGCTAACTTGACTGACAGACAGGCCAAATGCAATGTTATCGTTGTTGATTGTTCGTTGCGCTTTTTGTCTTTATCTTTCTCTCTCTCTCTCTCTCCTATTACCATCTCTCCTTACTGCTTGCACACCTGCAGCTCCCAACTCTTTTTTTTTCTTGTAGCTCGATTCAACTGCGGTTTCTGTTTTTCCCTCTGCCTTTCGCTCCTTTCCCTTTTAATGTTCCACTTCATTTCATATTGTTCTTCTACCTGTTTACTCCTACTCTTTCTCTCTCCCTTTCCCTCTCTCCTTCGTGCCCTCCTGCGTCTTTTGTGCTGACTTCATTGTTATGTTGGCTTAATCTATGTGTAATTTAAGTTCCAACACATAGATTAACAAAAAAAAGATCATTCGATCACGGAATATGCTTAAATATCAACTCTGCTTCATCTCACTCTTCTTCTTCTATCCATAATATTTATTTTGCTTTCTTGTAAAGATCAAAATCTCATTTGCCTTGGATCAAAGTTTGTAGTAGTTGGGGGGGCGAGAAAATCAATGGAAATCCGATACCAAATATCAAATTTTCAATATTTGTGCACTTCTTTTGACTTTGGCCTTTGGCTCTCAACACTTTTTCTTCCACTCGATTGCCTTTTTTGATGAGTTAAAGCATTGAATAAAAAAATAAATCGTTGAAGGGTTTTAAGCTTTAATGTAAATGATACAAGGTTAGTGGGGATAAAAGTGATAAAGGGGAACAGGGTTGTAGCCTAAAGCAATAAAAATAGTTTTATTGTTTAAACATAATTTTAAAAAAGAGTTGTCAAATAAAGCATTCGTAATATGTAGTAAAACACTTCGGTAAAAAATCATCTAAATGACTTTTCCTTAATTTTCCTGTTCAAATTTTTCAAATTTTTCCTCATTCTTATTTACATAATTATTCGATCAAATTAAGCCTTGACTAACTTAAATTAATTGCAAACAAACAACTTTTTATTTAACATAATCCAATTAGAAGATCAAAGAAAATATTTCAAAAAAATAAAATAAAATCTCAAGGGAATTAATTAAAATTGTTTGCAAAATTCCCAAACAAAATCAATACAGGAAAACATAATAGAACTTGAAAAGTAAGGGGGGGGGGGGGTGGCGGGGGGAGATAGGATTAATTACCCCTTCATATACAAATCATGCTAATTTACAATATTTTTTTTTAGAATTATTATTATAATTTTATGGTCTGCGTGTTTAAGTCGATTTAAGGCGCTGCTAAAAAAAAGTCTTCTTCTTATTATTAAGTAGATAATAAGGAACAAGAAGAAGAAGAGGAAGAAAGAGTTGAAGTAGCCGTTGTAGCAAGAAGAAGAACTAGAAAATATTCTCAGCAATTTTGCATTCATTGGGGAGAAAAATTGTGCGAGTTGAAAATTTATGCGTCAAAAACGGTTAAATTAATTAATTCAAAGGTGTTGAAGGGGGGAGAAGGGAAATGTAGCTGATTATTATAATAAAAACAAGAGATTCGCGTGTTGCGATTAAGTTGGCCTTGACAAGGGGTGATGGGGATAAAAGCGGGGCAGAGCGTGGCAGTTTGCCAAATCTTTTTACTGGAAATTTAGTTTCTGTTCAGCTTTTTCCACTGAAAATTGAATGAAATCGCGTTGCCATTCGCAGGAAATGCCAAAAATTAAAGAAGAAGCATTCGTTGAATAAATTCCGATGAAAGGATTCGAAGTTAGAGATATTCTTTATTTATTAAAAAATCTCAAAATTAAAAAAATAAAAATAAATAAAAGTATAATAATAATTTAATAAAAGTAAAGTTTGAAAAAAAATATTCATAATGAATTAAAATGTAAATACAAAGAAAAATCAAAGTAAAAAAAAATTTTGATACTTTTTGACGGTTCAAAAATTCAAAATGTCGATATGAAAGCGAATTTAAATTGAAAATTTATTATTTTGAATTTTAAACTATATTTTTATTGACCTAAAAAGCTGGCAAACTTATTAAAAATTATATATATCGACTAACTTTCTTAACCCATAAAAGTTTCATACATATTTTTATTGATATTTAAAAATCGTATACTATTTAATATAAACCCAAAAATTACCAACAAAATTTATTTTTAATGAGCATCAAAATCAATCAACGCTTTTAGGCATTTAAGCCAAAAAGACAAATTTAATAAACGACATTGAAGGAAAAAAAGTGCGTTTAATGAATATTAAAAAAAAGTTTGATATTCAATTATTGTCTGCTTCTTCTTCGTCTTCGTATTATTGTAATCATTTGCGATTTGTCATGCAAAGCGCGTGCTCATTGGTTGAGTTGCATAGTTTTTAGCTTTCTGTCGGCGCAAACACGAACAAGTTTCCAAACTGGTTAAAGAGCTGTTCAGTGAAAGGGGTAAACGGGATGAGGGCGGGCGCAGCGACTTCAACGGCAGCTTAAGCAAACATGAACTCTGGCGACAGCCAAAGAACGTTAAAAAATAAAAAACGACAACAACAACAACAACAAAAACTCAAGAGCCAGCGACAAGAAGCAGCAGAGACATGCAAGCAATCAAGAAAATGACAACAACAACGGAGACACGCGAAACTGGTTAAAAGTGGAGCTCGTCAAGAGAGCCGATCGGTTAAACTGAACGAAACTTGCTGCTGCTGCTGCTAGTCTCCAACTTGAGTGCTATCTCTGTCTAAGACGTTGCCCCTGCTCCGGCGGCGGCGGACTGCTTGAATTTGATCGTAGTTAACGTTGCTGCTGCCACTGCCACCAACTCAACTCAAGACAAGTCTTAGCCAAATAGACAAGTTAACCAAACTGGTTTTTCCATCAAGTCGATTTTCCTCATCAAAATAACTTGTTGTTGGCCGCAAACAGCAAAACAAGTTTCTTGGAATCGCCAGTAAAACGCGCGCAAAACGCTACGTGTTGCTATATTTTTCAACGTACAGTTTAAGAGAGCGCGCACACTGTTAAGCAAATTTCGTTAAGTGCGTGTGTTTCGTTAAGCTGTTAACAGTTTGCTCTCTTGCTAAAATGCTCTCTTTGAATGTGTTTCAACTTCGGCTTAAAAGCAGGCAACAAAAATACAATTAACAGGGCCTGCTTAAAATTACATTAACAATAATTTCCGATGATTTAAAAGTTTAAATAAAAAAAATTAAATACGTTTTGCATAGAAACTTATATGAAGCAGGAAATGTTATTTACCATAAGCAAATTTACTAATAAACATTTCTTTTATGTTCATTTAGTTGTAAAATATAATTAATTTAGTTTTTCTTTTAGCCACGCTGATCATGGTATTTTCCTGCCTGTTGCTGCTTCAAATCTGGCTTAAGAAAACAAGTTTTGTCTTAAGAGAGTCAATTTTGATTAACACTGCCAGCTTCTGTTAAGTGGTAAAGAGAACCGTTTCGTATACAGATTTTCGCTCTTAACATGGCATTAAACGAATATTGCGCGTCGTTTCGTTTGCGTTCGCATTCTGCATTCTCTTTTCGTTTGCCGATACGAACGGACGTGTCGCGCTCTCGCTCGCCGTTTTCAGCTGCAAACAGCAACAATAACAGCACGATTTTTGCGTCGCGTCGTCTCGTTTTGTTTACCGTTCAAATACGTTGGAAATATACAAGAAATACAAAGTGTAACTATTATTTAAGGCCATAGCAAATACGTTTGTGCGAAATTAGCAAATACTGCAATAACAACAACAACGAATAGTACTACAAAAGCAAAACAATTATTGTACGCAAACTAAACGAAACCAAACCAAACCCAAGAAACGGCAGCAACACCAATAACAACAACAACAAAAATTTAGTGTACGCCTCAGTCGCTGTCGCAGCTGCGTCATCAACGTCGACGCCGGCTTTGGCATCATTAGTTTTACTTGATCTCAACTCAACGTCGACGACGGGCTTTGCTCGCTTGCAAGAGCGCCTCTCTTTTACCTGTCAAACAGGTTTCCAGACAACAACAACAACAACAACTGCACAAGCAGAATAAGAAACAGCAGCAACAGCCGCGCGCGTCGCTCAAAAATAAAGGTTTAATACGTGCGTGTTTGTTTGTGTGCGCGTGTGTGTGTGTGTGTAAGTGTGTTTGCTTCTTGGAAACCTTTCAAGCGTCTTTTTTGTCGTCGCCTGCATGCAGCACTACCACCACCACCAACAACAAAAACAACATTCGTGATTTCTGATTAACAACAACAACGACGACAACAACAGCCGCAGCATAGCGCAAGAGCAAAGCAAACGGCCGATTATAACAGTGAAAAAGTGTGCGTTGAGCGCTTAATTGTATGCGTGTTTGTGCGTGTGTGTAAATGTGCGTTTGTGAAGTGCAGGCAAAAAGCAAAGAAACTGCTTGAGGTTTAAGACCTGGCCAGAAGAAGAAGAAGAAGAAGCATAAGGAAGGGCCAACAAACCAAAGTGACGCCATATTGAATTTTGAGTTTTGTGTTTCTTGTTGTCAGTTTTGTTGCTCTCAACTCTTTCGTTACGTTATTTTCGAAAAGATAACAAATAAAAAAAAAACCACCAACAAACAAATCAATTTTTGGCCGCTATGTGGCGCTGCTGTGAAGCAGGCTGCTAGAGTTGTGTGGCGGCGGAGGAGCAGCAGCAGCATCTAAAAACTTTTACCGTAACAATTCGCAAGAAAAGAAAGAGTGCGAGCGTAGATAGACAAACGTCAACTGCAGCAAAAGCAAATAACAATAAAATCGACAAGATGAAAACTACAACAACAGCATCAACAACGGCCGCAAACGCAGCAACTGCAGCAAAAAAGCGCAGTAGAAGCAGCAGCAGCCGCAGCACGGCGCACAGCTTATGGAACATATTTTTGATCGGTAAGTCCAATCATTTGGGTTTGACAAAGAGCATAAGATTGCATTGCACTTGGCATAAACGCGAGAGCCAAATGTCAAACAACAAAAGAGAGTGAGAGAGAGAGAGAAATAAATTTGCATAGCTAAGTGTTATACCAGCGAGCTTATCTTTGCTAAATGATCAAATGGCTAGACACACACATTCCAGTCGTTTGTATTAATTATAACAAATTGCGAAACGCTGAGTATTAATATTTATCATATTTATGTAATTATTATGCAGCAATGTGAACAATTTATCAAGCTACTTTGCGATTTTGTATTATCTTATCGATTTTATCTCAACTCGACTTTAACCCACTTGACTTAGCAGATGCTTAACAATTTTCATCAAAGCCCCCCCAATATTCAATTTAAACTTGTTCTCTTTATATTCGGTCTTTATTTTACTGCCACTTTTGCATACTCAAGTTTGGTTTAATATTTTTGTTGTTTTGTTGTTTATGACAGCTTTTCAGGGCAGCCAATCTACGTCTACTCTCTCGCCTTCCAGTCGCTCTCTACAGCTTCCTGCTTGCACCTGTTGTTGTTCAGCTTTTTCTTGCTCTTGTTGTTGTTGTTGTTGTTGTTGTTATTGTCGTCACGTTACGTTCAGTCAAGTTTTTAGATGTTGCTTTGACGTTAGCGTTAAGTTTCATTGGATTTTTGGCGTTCATTGACAGTTTTCACCGTTGTTTTTAGGTCGTTAAGTTCTCTTTGTCTCTCTTTCGCACTTTCTGTGCGTGTCAACGTACCTTTTAATCATTTTGATTGCAAATAAAACTTTTTGGACAGCAAAACTTCGTTTTAAGTTTTCTGTTTAGTTCAATTGGTCAATCAATCAGTCAATCAACTCACAACACACACACACACACACTTTATCAATTGGTTAACAAGGCAATTCCCTAAATGCTTAACAACATTTATTTTGACACTTGTCAAAATCTTATGCCCCTTGCCCTTGCCCTTGCTCTTTGTCGCATTTTGTCTTTTGCCCACGCACAAAATAGTTTAATTTTTTTTACAGAGTTTACATCTTTATGTTTCTGTCTTCTGTGTATGTTTTGTTGTTTGTGTAATCATTTAATAAATAAAACGTCTTGATTTGACAATTTAATTGGAACCCCTGACAAAAACACACCAAAAACAAAATCACACACACACGAATACACCCACATCCGTTAGCCTTCCAGCCAGCAGCCAGCCAGCCCCTCTCTTTCTAGTCGTCAGCTTCTGCATGTTTGCCAATGAAACACTCTCTGCGGAACTCTAACGGTAAACGATCTCACGGGTGGCATTACTTTATAACTGTGAGTGAGTGTGTGTGTGTGTGTGTATGTGATTTCTGACTGCTTAAGTCAAAGTGCTAATGAATTATTATGTGTGAACTTTTGAATGCCCTTACGAATAAACTAAGCGAAATGTCGTGCAAATAAATTCCTTTTCTCATATTAATTATGAATCTAAATTTTTTTGGCAGCATAATATTTTATGACTTATAAATCAAGAATTTTTTATTATTACAAAACGATAATGACCTTAATCATAAGCTATATTTTTTATATCCATGTCACATCGTAACTAATTTTTAAGACTCTTTCTGAGAGCATCATAAAACTTAAGGAACAACAAATAATACAGTAACAAAATGAGAAAACAGCAAAAGACACTTTGGTTTTGGGATAATAATTAAAAATCCATTAGAGAAGAGCCTAACAGAAATCAAAGAGCAAAACAAAAATATAAAATTTATTTCTTCTGTTCATCTTCGACTTCTTCTTCGTTCGTATCGATAGTGAAATGCCTTTTCAAACAGTTCCTGCAAAATATAAATTATAACGAATGCGTTTCGTGTTCTTTTCGTTGAGTTTATCTCTCTTTCTACTTTTCCTCTTCCTTCTTATGCTTGCCTGCTTGAGTTGTTGTTGTTCTTGTATTTTTAAGTGTCTTTCAATTCTGTGGGTTTTCACACACAAACAGGATACTTAAGAAAACGACGCCTCCGCTGTTCTTCTTCTCCCTCTCTCTATCTCTCTCGCTCTTTAACATGCACTCTCTCCCTCTTCAAAATGTGTGTGTGTTTTTTTTTTTGGGTTATTTTTTTTTAATGTTCGTTTGCCGTCGCTTACTGCGCGTCGCTGTGTTTTTATTTATGCCCGTTTTTCTTTTTTGTCTACCTGCTTTTCCTTTGAGTTTTCCTCACTCACATTCGTTTCGTTTCCTGGCATTCCCCCCCTCTCCGCTCTATACCCGTCTCACTCACTCGTTCGCGTGAATTATGATTGTTGCTCGTTTGTTTTTTTTCTCCCGAAAAAAGAAAAACTATCTCTGTTGTTGCTGTTGCTTCTTTTTTGTATGCCGGCGCACATCCTTCATTTTCCTTCTAAAAATAAATAAACGCGTGCACTGCACGTTTTTTTCCCGGAACCACCCCCCCCCCCCACGCCCCTCTCTGTGTGTTTGCTCCATGACTTTTGGAAAAAACTAGTTAAAACAGAAACGGCTGCAACTTTGAAATTAAAATAAATTAAACAAATATTTTGTTTGTTTGTTGGCCCAAAATTTACGTGCAAAAGCAACATTTTTCCATCCATTGCGGAAATGCCACGAAAAACGAGAACAATTCTCGAAAATGCAATGCAGCAGCAGCTGCTGCAAAATCCTCCAAAACCCAACCCCCCCCTGTGATCTCTACTTATTTTGCTTTGGTTTTTTCAATTTTTTCTTTGGGGAAATTGAAATGCCATCGCTTTACCTCTCCCTCTGTCAATTTGCATTTGAAATAGTAAATCAAAATTGGGTTATGCAAATAGAGATTTGTCTTTTTTCCATATATAGAGTATCTAAACTTTACACTATAATCTTTTATTTTATATACAATCGTTTCGCATACGAAAACTTGAAATGTGTATGAAAAAGAGCTCAAATTCATCAATCAAAGTCGGAATTATAAAGGATTTTATATTGTTTTTATTAAAACTTCTTTTCAATGTGATGCAAAATTTTGTTATTTTGAGTTTTGAAATATTTAAGAACGAATACTTTTCGAAAAAATTCAACATTTTCAAAGAAAAACTTATGAAATGATAAAAAACTTTTTAAAATTCCTTTGCTTTGAAATTTTAAAAGAATATATTAAAAAAAAAAATTTCCTTTAAATTTTGACAATTTTAAAGCTAAGACAAATTTTTAAAAATGTCTGAAAATCAATTGAAAGAGTTTCTGTTTTAAGCATTAAGTTTTTATTAACTTTTAGTGAGTTTACTTTGTTAGTTTAATATAGTTTCTAAATCGAATTATTATAATGGTATTTTTTTTTTTTTAACTCAAAGAGAAGTCATACATTTATTCCAATTTAGTAAAAATTATATTATTGAAGAACATTTTTGATTTTATTTTGTTCGAGTACATCTCTTAATTGTCTTCCATTAAGTTCTATATTTAGTTCATTTGTCGATTTTTTCGTTTAATGCTCAACCAATAAAAGTTTTGCTTTGATTTCGCTACCCAAACGCCAGATGGCGCTTACACTTTAAACTAGCACTCACGCCCTCTCTCTCTCTCCTTACGTAATCTCGCCATGAAACTTTTTTAGACTGATAATTCTTTGAGGCCAGAAGTCTCTCATGCTCCCATTGTTTTTTGTTGTTTTTATTTTTTTTTTGGCATATGAAATTTATGTGCACATTTGTTTACCGTTATTTGTATTTATGTTTATGCATGCGACACCAGGCACACGTTCAGCTTATTTTTACTATTTAGCTACTTTTTTTTGACTTGCTTTCAACTCGTTGGCTGGCAGCTGTTTAAACAAACGAGGCACACAAACAACAACAACAACAAAGAACAATAACAACAAAGTGCTAAAAGAACAGCAAAACAATAATAATAATAATTGCAAACTTTAAACTTCAAATAATAACAAAAGCATAACAGCCCCATAAAAATTCAATAACATTTTGCTGTAGTTTTTGGTCAACTTAGTTGTTGTTGTTGAAATGACGACCTCGGCATTGGTTTTCCAAACTTTTATGCGATTTTCTGCATTTGTTGGCAATATTTTTTTTTTCAAAAAAAAAAACTTTACTGCTACTACGAACAAGTTTTGTAGGCACGTTTCGAAAGTCGCTGGCTGCTTTTCATTTTACTGAGTCACATTTTAATAATTTTTATGCATTTTTTAAACGTTTGTGAAGTGTCTTCTTATTTGTTTTTTTTCTTTTGCATAACTGGCACAAACTATTCTTTATTTCTTTCATATACATATTTCTATAATTTTTATCTTGTAATTTGCGTTGTTTTTATCGCCGCACAATCGTGACGCGTTTTTAAACGCCCACAAAAGACGCTAGCAATACGTGCAGGCATTCAGTGTTTTGACCAGTCGCCAGTCGCCCCCTTCCACTCCTCTCTAACACTCTCTGCGGCTGGTCACACCTAAGCCGACTTCGCGTTGTACATTTTGATTGAATTGCGTTTTTGTATTGGAATGTTTCATGCTTCTTCTTCTTCTTTATTATTGCTGCTCCCCGTTGTACGCTTTTTGCTACTGTTTTGTTGTTTGTTGTTGTTGTTGTTCGCTTCGCACTTGAGTCTTTTTTGTGTGTGTGTGGGTTTGAATATTGTGTTGCTTATTTGTGTGCGATATATTACCTTTTGCCAATTTGGCAAACATTTCGTCTCAGTATCGCTCGACGTCATCATCGATTCACAGCAGGGGCGATTTTATCAGCTTAATGAAATCGTTTACCTATTTACCAAAGGGCTATTTTGGCTGTTCAATTGATTTTGTAACATAAAAGTAGGGAAAAGATCAAAATAAATATGAAAAGTGATTTTTTTTCATTTTGTTCAAACTCCAACTTTTTCATTGCTTTTTATTTGGCTTCACTTGTGCAAGGTTTTGTTGTTTTTGTTTTGTTTTTTCTGTTGCAACAATCAATGCATTTAACATTTGCTGGCTTGCCCCAAAGCAAGTAAACACTTTAATTAAAGTGTATCCATTGTCTGCTCGCTTTTGTAGAACTTGATTTTTGTTTGCTTTTTTCGTTCGTTTTGTTCTCTTGTTTTTTGCATGCTGTTTTTAGTGCTCCTTTATGGTCAACTTTTTTTTTTTGCACTCTTTTTTTCTTTCTTTAGTGCTGCCCCCACTCCATTGTATAGTATATACATATATAGTATATATGTATATGCACCATATGTATGTGTATTTGTGGCTCATCGCTTGTCGCTTTTGCGGCTTCTGTTTGCTTGTTTTTGTCTTCACTTTTTTTTTGCTTTTCTTTTCGTTTCGTTTTTTGCAGCTGGTCTTCGCTCGTTGGCTTCTCTTCTTTTCGGTTCGTTCGGTCTGTTTTGCACCCTCAAGGGGGGGGATTGGCTTGCTTGGCTTTTGGCTACACTTCAGCTGAGTCTTCTTACGGCTGCCCCCCCCCCCCCCCTTCCATCCTCTTACACACCCTTTGTTACTCCTTTAGTGGCGTTCTAATTTGTATGCGCAACATGTCAAAATTCTTGTGGTCAATACACTGATTGCTTTTCATGTTCTCTTCTTTCTTTCTTTTAACAGTCCAGGCTCCATTTCTTTCGGGTTGATATATTTATGGCAGGCACTGTGTGTGGGTCTTCTTCTTCTTCTTCATTCGTTTGCTATTCTCTCTGGTTACAATTGAGATCTGGGACAAATCCTTCAGAGCTGCCTTTAGACTCTTCAAACTCTTCAGTTAAATAAAAATGCGCGATGTTTTCGGTTTTTCCTTTCTATTTGCAATCCTCGTCGTTTTTTCATCTTTTCCCTCGACGCTCTTTTGGGACAAATCGCAATTTGGGAATACTTTTGATTGAGCTTGACATTGATTTGGGGACTTTTGCCCGAAAGGCATTAGAAATTCAGCCACAAAGAGCTCTTATGATACTTAATAATTCTTAACTTGTCTTACTTTTCGGGTTCGAAAATGAATTTTAGAAGTGTTTAGGTTAGAATGCTTAATAGATATAAATTTCTTAACCTCATTTTTGACATTTAAGAAACAATTAGGAAATGCATCATATTTCATTTTAACCCTCGTTAATTCTCTTGGCTCGTCGTTGAACTTTTTCAACTTGCTCTGATCATAAGCATAATCCATATATTCATACATACATACATATATCATAATTAATTCACACATTTTGTCGAACGCATTACGAAATTGTGCGCGTTCTTAAATAATTTAACCCACGATGCGAACCCTCGATGAGCTCAAGAATAATATTAATCAAAAAATTTCGAAAAAAAACTGCCAAGGCTTGCCTTAAATACGGCTCTCTACCCTCTGTGCCATCCCCCCTCATTTTTTGCATTTTGCATTTAGCTGCTTAAAAGTTTTAATTAAACGCATATTGGACTTTAATTTCCATTCATAATTCGAAAATTATGGTTGTTTTAACATTTTTTGACTTGAGAAAAAGGGGAGAGAAATTGGTGGGTGAAAGACAAAGAGAGAGAGATGGAAGATGCTGCTGTGCATCCAAGAAGAAGTGAAGGAAGAGGGGTGCGATGCGCTTTATATCCACGAATGGACTTTTATTGCAATTTCATGCGCTTCAATGAAACTCAATAAAATAAAAATTTTTCGCTGCGCAATGTGAAAAAAAATTAAATTAAACATATATAAAATTCAAACGGCCAAACAATGGTTGATATCGAGAACAACAACAACATGAGGAGGGGGTGGGTAGAGGCATTCCAGTAAAATGATTAAAAAACTGATATATATATAAATAAAATCGCATAACTTGAACTTTTTTTTGCAGCACTCTTCGAATTGAAATAAATTTTTTATCGAACAAAAAAAAATAAAAAATGGATTGGTGTCTGTTAATTTTTGTGCTGGCGCGCAAAGTGAAATCAATTACATCAAAAAATGTTTCAAGTGCACTTTGTGCCAGTGAATTTTTATATATAAACCACTTTTGGTGGTTGAGTGGGGGGCGCTGTTAGTGGAAAGTAAGGGTAGTTTTTATTTTTGGTTATTTATGTGATTTATTAAGGTATTTCTCATCAATTGATTCCGACTAAATGCGCATTAGTAAACCATAAAAATTGCCAGCGGGGGCAAAAGAATGCGACTTTACTGGTCGCTGTTAAGGGTGCAAAGTTTGATAGTAAGGGATGCTGTCGGGTGGGGGGGTTGCGGTATGCGATAATCCGAATGACGAATGTGAATTCAAATGAATTTTACACTTGAGACAAAAGTTGACAAATGCTAAAAAACCATATTCTCTCAGCCCAAGCCAAAAACACACCCCAACCCGCCACCCTAAACGCTGAAGCTACCCCAAACCCCTTAAGCTTTTGGACATTTCAACAAATGAAATGGAATGTTTGATTAGAAAAATGTTTTGCATAGCGTAAAATTTTATTTCTTCTCTCTCTTTGTTCATGGGGCGTTATACCTGAAAGGGGGTTGGGGTTGGGGGTGGGATGTGTGTATACTGTTTTGCAACCCTCTTTATTCCGGGGGGTTTTTTTTTTATTTTGATTTAACACTCAGACAATGCGTGCCAAAAAGGTTTACAGTTCATTTTGTGTAATTTTCATTTTTTGTTTTACAACTTTACAAAAAGGGAGAACAAATGACAGACAGACAGACAGTCAGACAGTCAGGAAGAAGAACAAGAAAATGTAGAAGATTAACAGGCAGCTAAATGCACACCACCCCTTGCATCCCCCTGCCTACAGGGCTGCTCTTGGAAATGCAACAACCCTCGAGGGGTGCAAAAGTGAATTGATATGCTTGAGAAACCAAGCAAAAGTAACGAAACGACGAAAACTGCGGATTGCATTTTGCCAAGGCGGAGGTAGTAGGAGTTGCTGTCAGGGGAGGTTGGGTGGGGGGTTGGTATATTGCACTGATTTCATTTTGGGCTTGCAAGGGTTGTATTTTGTTTGTAGCTGTTGTTGTTTTCGTGCTTTTCACAATTTCCCTTTTATATATTTTATTTTTTTTTGGTGCGTTTAACAAATCCGAAATGCTAAATGCTCATTTTGTTGGTTTAATGCCAAAAGGGAGCATGTCAGAGGAGCGGGCAGGGAGTTGGGTTGGTGGGAAAGTATAAAAAATAAAAGAAAAGGAAATTATACCAAAAGAGGGTAGGAGAGAGAGCATTGAGATTGTCTTCCAGCGGCACCAATCCAATTAATTGCGTAACAAATTTATACAAATTGTATTTTTTTGTGGAAATTAAAAAACTGTAAAGAATATTTTTAAAATGGAGTTGTAGGTAGTTAGGGAAATTATATATGGCTTACAAATTGAAATTTGTTAATTAAATTATTGTAGAAAAGATGGAATATTGAATAAGGATAGTTAGGGAATTTTTGAAAATTAAATTCTTTATAAAAATCATTTATTTATACAATATATTTATGTTTAAAGTCTTCTATGTTACATTTTCTTTCTTTATTCTTTAACGAATCATATTCCTAGAGTTAAATTCTGCATAGAACATCTTTATAAATCACCATTCCTAGTTTCAAGTTCATTTATAATCCGAAAATATCCAAAAAATATGTTGCAAATGATTAAGTATTGAAATCAAACACATAAATTTCACATAAGCTTCATAAACAAAAAAAAAATATAAACTTTGCCTTTTTTTTTTATATATAAATTTCAGCTTTAACTCCCTTCCTTCCTTTCCCTTCCTCCTTGGACGCCAATGCAATGCGCTGAAAATGTTTGTCTCGCTAATCACCTGTCAAATTTCGAACGCGCTGACAAATGATGCTGTCTAAAAAGGGAGTATGTTTGTCGGTCTGTCGGGGTTGGATTATATTTTTCCTTTTGTGCGAATGCATACTGTAAAAAAAAAAACAACAAAATAAAAGCAAATAAAACGCAATCATTCAATTGACAACTGAGCCGCATCCTGAAAGTCAAAGTTAAAGCAAGGCACAACTAAAGGAAAAATCAATTTGTTGCTGCCTACCAAAAAAAAAAAACCCCAAATATGCTCAAAGAATATATTTTAGCGTTGGCGGCGCCACCAAAAAGCCAGGCCCCCCCCTCCTTCTTAACCTCTGCCCCAGCGCCGAATCACGAGTAAAAGGCAATGAAAATGTGCTTGTAATAATAATAGAATGGTTAAAGTGAGGGGGGCGGCGGGTTGGTAGAATGAAAGTGGTTGCTTTTCAATAGTAAAATTCAAGGACAAACAAACACAAGTTAAACAGTTCCTGAAGTTTATGCTTTTGTTAGGCTGTTTCTTCGTCTTTTTTCTAGTTGAGCCAAACATTTTGCTGCTGCTTGTAATTTTCATTACACACTTCCCTAGACCCTAAGCCCTAGTACCCTAGTGTACCCCTATATATAAGGATACGACGTCCCATGTTTAAGACTCGTCCTCTATGCCCTTTACAACGACTAACACGCACTTTGACTACCAATTACGAGGACTCCCTACAATTTACTATAGATTAGCAAATGTTGCTCAAATTATAAAACTAAAAAGCTCTTTGAAACTTTAAATTTTAGTTCAAACATGAGTTTTACTTCAAATAAAAGATTTCAGATGAGCAAAGTTTCTAAAAAGAACTATTCAGAAGTTCTAAAACTGACAAAAAAATATTTAACACGAGCTTATAAAAAAAGTTAAATAAATTTGCAAATTTGAGTAAAGAAAACTAAAAATAAAATGTAAAAAAAAAATTAAGAAAAAATATTTAATATAAACTTTGCACTTAAATGAATGAAATATTCTTAAAATATAAAAATCTTAAGAAACACAGCTTAAATGGTTTTCACTTAAGTTGAATACTTCTCAAACTCACCTCGCTGTTTTTTGTGCGGCTTTCGAATAGGATAATATCCTTCTTAGAATTTTGCCCCAAATGTGCTGAGCAATAAATTTTAAAGTCATTGCCAGCGGCTGCTTAATGCCTTTGACTTGGCACACTATCCTAACACACACACACACCCCCCTCCACCCCCCTCACCCTCTCGTTGTCTTCTGTCTCGCTGTGTTTAAGTGTATTAACGGAAAGGCGTTTTGCGGTAATAAGTTTTAAAAGTTTTTCGCATTCTGCGAATTTTACCTGACTCTTTTGGCTCTCCTTTTTCGTAACCACCAACACTGTCAATACGAAGTTGGCTTTGTGTGTAGGTGTGTGTGTGTGTAGTTGTGTGTGTGCCATGTCTATATATCTTCTATAGCCAGCACCTTAATCCCCGTGTTTAGCCGCAAAACTACTTTGCGTAATTATGTCAATTGCCATTTTGGAAGAGAAATGTGCGCTGGAGATGAGAAGGATAAACTCTCTGAGTCATTGATATGCTCCTTTGGTCCTTTGCCTTCCTGAATGCCCTTTGATTTCAATCTCTCTCTCTTTCTCTTATTGACTTTTGTGTGTGTGTTTGTGTTTGGCTTTGGCTTTGGCTTTGACTCTGCTCTTTGCGCTGATATCTATCTATCCAGTCTAAGCAGCCATCCATCTATGCTGTATCTATAGTCATTATCTCACTCGCTGCCCCCTTTAATCCCGCTCTCTTTATTGGCTTACCAGCATAATCTGCCGCCTTTGCCGCCCCTGCTCTCCCATATGTCAAGGACATTTGTCGCTTTTCCCCTCCATTGCTGCTTGCGTGCTTCTTGGCCACAAAAAAAAATCAATGTGTTTTAGCGTTTTTGCCACGCTCGATTGGAACGGTTAAAAGGTTTCGAAGGCTTCGAAGGATCAAGAATGGATTCACAACTACTTGATTAACACATTGTGAATTGGATTTGGCTTCTGGCTGTCTCTCGTGTGACAAATCATTTCATTAATTTTGCACATATTTAATGGCAAATTAATTAAGCAGCAAAAATAATATTAAACTCAAGGGTGGGCGCCATCTAGTGTCAAGTAGCTGCAAATGTGTGCAGCGCAGCATATTAAATATTAATTAATTTCAATTATTATTTGTATATGCATTACAATTACAACTTTATATATTTATTAATGCCTTAATAATAATCATAAAAAAATATTTTCGTTTTAAATTTCATAAATGAAATGCATTTTAATTAATTTTACACACACACAGATACTAAAATTATCTCAATATACAATTGTTGTTGTTGTCTCAGCACATTTACATGAATGTTTGATAAGGCATATGTATATAAATTTCAATCGTTGTGTTATTTATTCCACTTACCTGTTTTAAATGCCAAACAATAAACAATATTAATTTATTTATATATATTTTAATGCCAGACAAAAGTGCAACACAAAGCATTTGCTTGATTCTTGATAAAACATTGTTAAACATTGAATGGCAATTTTGACCTTTTTGTTGTTTGTGTTTTTGCATTTGTTGTTGTTTAGAAATGCTTGGCATTGTTTTCCTCAATATTTTCACTTCCTTTGCCTTGCAATTTAAATTGCTTTAATTGTTATGGAAAGCAGATGGTTAAAGAATTTTACTTTAAACAAATGTTTTATTTATGGCAAAAAAAAGAACTGTTTCTTATATCTTGTATTGAGTTTGTTTTTAGAAGCGGTTTTTATACCCTAAAACCATCAAAATGGGTAAAACAGGGTATAATGGTATTGTGCAAAAGTATGTAACAGGCAGAAGGAAGCATCTCCGACCCTATAAAGTATATATATTCTTGATCAGTATCAATAGCCGAGTCGATATAGCCATGTCCGTCTGTCCGTCCGCCTGTCCGTCTGTATAACGCGTCGATCTCAGAGACTACAAGATCTAGACACTTCAGATTTTGAATATAAGTTCTCCTATACCATAAGCAGATCAAATTTGTATCAAACTATCGATAACTATTTTTGTTTCCGATATACACATGGAATCGATAACAAAAATATCGAATTTTGAAAATGTAAAAATTAGGGCTGTAATAATGGGTAACGATAGAACTTTTCTCAAAACTTCGTCCAAATCGGTTAAGAAACACCGAAGATATCGTAAAGTTAAGTCAGTTATTAGTGTTGTTCAATTTGAACATTATTTGAAGCATACTTTTAGGGCGCACGGAGTAAAACATTTATTGCAACTGGGTTCAGGGTATCTTCTAGTCGGGCTACTTGGACTTAATAAAAAATGTTCACTCCATCCAATCAAAACTAGACAGAAATTAAATAAAAATATAAATTTGTGCTTTAATAAACATTATTGCGCTTTTGTTAGTAACTTTTTGTTGCTTAGAACATTGGCTGTAAAATTAACCAACTGGAACTGAATGAAGTAGCACTTCTCGCACTTAAAAATGTATTATGCTGCTGCTACACTATAAAAAACCAGCCTTGCCATTGGCAACACTGAGGCGACTCTTAACAAATTAAGCTACAATTTTGGTTTTTTTTTCTCATGTTAAATCGTAAAATAACAACAACAGCAAAAAACAAGAAATATTGCACAACGCTGCTAATTAATTCATCGTTGAAATATTTTTTTCAACGCTTTCGTTTTCTTTCTTTTTTTCTTTCTCTGCCAATTTGCAATGTGAGTGTGAATTTGTTGTTGTTGTTGTTGTGTTGCAGGCACTTCTCTAGCAATAATAATAAAAAAAAGCACAACAACAACAATTCAGGCATAGTTTGAATTGCTGCTGCGTTGAGTTTTTTTATTTCTATTTTTTATTGTTGTTGAGAGAAATAATAAAAAAAAAAAAAACTGTTGTTAATTTTCTTTGTGGCTGAAATGGAAATTGAAATATATTTTTTTATGTAAATATTTAGTGATGCTCGGCGGAAGGAGGGTGGGGAATAATTTTGACAGACAGGCGTGTGCCTCTCCTGTTGAGTGATGACTTTTCAACTTTTGGTTATCGCTGTCTCTTTTACTCTCTCTCTCTCTCTTTTAACTACCGCACCTGTTTTGCTTAATTGTCATGTGGCAACAACCTTTTTTTTTTGGTTTTTTTGTTGTTTTTTTTTTTTAAGGTGCTCCACTTTAAGTGTCTCTCTGCTTTATGCGCTTCTTTTGCGGCCAAGTTACAAATTAGAAATTAACTCCATTTTGCTGCTGCTTGCTTAACTCCAAAAAAAAAAGAAGAACCCGGACAACAACAACAACAGCTATAAACATTTGTTGTAATTGTAAAATCTGAAATTGGGTTTATTGCCCAACGCTCACACACACACATAAGCATATACAAACACATAGAGATAAAGAGAGAGAGAGAGAGAGAGAGAGAGAGACAGAGACAGAACTTCATTTGTTGCAACAGCTGCTTGCTGCCATAGGCAAAACCAAAAAAGGTGCAACAATAAAAGGTTAAGTGAAGTGAAGCCGGCGGCGGCAGCAGCTGAGTTTGCCTCATTTTTAAATACTAATTTTTATCACCTGCCTAAAAGCAACAATAACAACAGCAAGAAGAATGCATTTTACACAGAGAGAAAATTAAAAATTTAAGTTAAAAGTTGCAGCTAAAAATCTGCTTTGATAACAATTATTGAAGCAAGAAAACTATGCTTATAAAGTATTATTTAGACCATAGAAAACTTACATTATAGCAATGTTTTTAAAGTAAGAATTGTCTTCATTTTTTTAATAATTAAATTCTTAATTTATATTATTGATTTATTTAGTCTGTGATTTTTAAATCATAATCTTTCATTGAATTTGATTATTGTTTCTTTTCTAAAGCTCTGATTTCACCCTTTTTCTTTCTAAAGAACTCAAAACCCGGAACCATTAATTTCTTGTTAATCCAAACAAAACTCTTAAATCAGTCATAAACTATAAAAGTTTCAAGTGAAATACAATTTTGTAATGATTATTTGCTTTATCCAACTTTACTTATCTGTTTACTCAAATCGGTTTATCTCTTCTTCACCCCCAAAAAATATTATTTCAAACCATGAACTTTCAAGAACTATTTTCTCTTTATAGAAACAAGGAAGAGATTATAATTTGCCGCTGAAAAATTTCTAAACAAATCCATAATTCATTTGTGTTGATGCTGTGATTAAAATAGATTTACTTTTAAGAACTATTTTGAACTTATAGCGGCCATTAATTCATTGCAATTCATTAACTTTCGAACAAGATGGAACTTCAAAGTGCCGCCGTATTTCATAAGCCGTTTTTCATTAATTTCCCAGCTGGCTGTTTTTTTTTTTGCCACTGACAATTTAATTTCAATGTCGCGTTGTTGTGTGGCAAACAGAAATAAATAGTTTTGTTGTGACACTCATAAGTCGACAACAGAGTTGACGTACGTTGTGGCGTCTCCTACTTCAACGCTTCGCTGGCAATTCTGCGGCATGCCCAGCTAGGGGCATCTTCTGCATGCATTTGACAAGTGGATTTTGGATCAAGCATCATGACAAACTGTGGCAGTAGTCGGTGGGGGGGCGAGTCGGAAAAGAGTTGCCCAACAGTTGAGCAGCTGTTGTTGTTGTGGTTGTGGTTGTTGGGGCGTGGCTGTGTCCAATGGACGCAACAAGTTGCAGTCAGCTTGACGATTTTTGTGTTTGAGTGGGTGGTGGGGAAGGGGGGTAGCGGGGGGATTAAGAACAGAGACGACTGTTGCTAATGAGTTTTTAAGTGTCGCGACAGGCGGTTGTGGGTTAAGAACTTGTGGTGCACAGTAGGGTTAAGCTTTTGTTGTTGTTGTTGTTGTTGTTTGTTGCAAACAATTTATGCCGCACTTTTGCGCTCTGCTTTCTTTCCGTCTTTCTATCTTTTATTTTGTTATTATTGTTGTTTTTTTTTTTTAGTATTTTATATAGTATTTTATGTATTTGTTTATTTATGCCATTCCTTTGCACTGTTTGCCATAAATCAAACGCAAGTCACGTAGCGCACAGTCAACGCTTTTTGCCACACGCTCCATCTCTCTCTCTCTCGCTCTCTCTTTGTGCTTGATGATTGCAACAGCAGCAGCAAAAAAATACTGTTGCAAGACCGCATGCAGCGTAAATGTTGCAGGCAGAACATTAAAGTTTCTGCAAACAAAATGTTGTGGGTTGCCCTAAAGCAGTTGGTTTAATTGAAAGGATTTTTTTTTAAATTGTTGCCAAGGATTTTTCTTCTAAAATATCCAAAGTTAATTGAAATTTTAACAGCATTAACTTATATATCACACAATCATAATGAGCCCTATCAATAAGCCTCTTTTTTGCAACAAGTGTCTTGAAAGAGATATCACTAAAAAAAAAAAAAAAAAAAATGTTAAATCTGTTGAAAATCCCCCAAGTGCCAGATAATTACAAAAAAAAAGATGAAGAGGTGTCGTCTGCCAAGGGAAAAACTCAACAACCTTTTTTAAGTGGCTGACAATTTTCTTTTTGGTTGAAAATTAAAACGAAGTGTGAGAAGAGAGAGAGAGAAATGTGTCAAGAGAATTGATTGTGTTTTAGCCTACGGTTAGAGTAGAGAATCGTTAGTTCGAGTGTGCCATTAGTCGATGTCGCAAAATGTTGGACAACAACAACACCCCGCCACCCCAACCCCAACCCCAACCCCCTCTTACCACTGTATTACTGCCACAGCGCACCAGAGGCGGCGGCGGCGGCAGCAACAACGAAATTGACAAGCGCAACATTGAAATTGCTACAATGACAAACTGTGGCAGCAACTGAAGCGGGTAGTTGACAGCGGTGGCAAGGGGAAGGGGGAGTCACAGCTGATGCACTGCACCACTTGACAGAGACGAATGCGGATGAGCTAAGCTAGATGTGGAGCGAGGGGGGGAGGGGGCAACTGCTGCACGTGCGTCTGCCAACAGACATTTAAATATATAAAACGAAGATTGTTGCAGATGTTGCCGCCGCTGCTGCAGCCGAATGAAAAATCTACAACGAGAATGAAGCGAGAAAGGGAAAGGGAGGGGGAGGGGGTAAAGTACTGAACTGAAGTATGTGGCGGGGCATGTTTAATTAATGCAAAGTAAATAAGAAGCAGCAAACATAAAAGCAAAATCAGCAGTAGCAGCAACAGCAGCAACCAACAAAATTGATTGAGGAATGTGCCGCAAAAGCGGGTGGCACTTGCAACTTGCTAGAAGCGGGAGGAGGACGGGCGGCTTGGTAGGTGTAGTTTGGTTGCATTGTTGCAGCCTCAAGTTGATGCTGTTGCTGTTGCTGCTTCAGCTTCCCTCAGAGAGGCTATTTATAAGCTCTATCGCCCCCAAGTTGTTGTTGTTGTTGCTCTGTTTGCCTCCACGTTTTTTGATTGGGAAAATTGCTGGTAAATTGCTTTTTTGTGTATAGAATCGAGAGGCTGAAGTGGAGCGGTGCGGTGCGGGAATTTTTTACTCTCAGAGGTGCTGCTGCTGCTGTTGTTGTTGTTGTTGTTGTTGCTTTTGCCGATGTGTTAAGGCCAAGGAATTTAAAGTAGAGTCGAAAGGAGAGCAGCAAATAAAGCAAAAATTGTTGAAATTTTTAACAAATCCAAGTGTGTGTGTGTGTGTTTGTGTGTGTGTACGAATGTGTGTGTGTGTGTTAAATACTAAACACATGACTCGAAACTATTTAGAAAGACTTTTTTTATTTGATCTGTAAATTAAAAGCAGCAGCGAAATCAAATATCAAAAAATGCAATTAAAATTTGAAAATTGATTTGTTTTTGAAGAATTTTGCGATTAACGAGAATTTTCTAAATATTATTAAGTTGCCTAATTGAATTCTTTTACAACAAATAAAGCAACTAAATGTGTTTAAAAATGTTATAGTAATAATAATATTTTGTAATAAATTTTGTGGCTAATATTTAAAAAAAAATATGCATTTCATCATTTTGATTGATTGATTGTTCGAAAAGATTTCAATCATTTGATTTCCTCACATTTTAAATGCTATTAATTACTTACCCTAATGATTAAATTTGTATATTTCCTAATATTTTCCCTCTGCTTCAATCAATTAGTTACTAAATATTATACATTTCTTTCTCATTTCAGGTAAGTCTCTCATTATATCAAAAGAAAGATAAAAACCAAGACAAGATCACCTTTCACTTGTGCCCCGTTTGAAGTAGTAAGTTGATCAGTTTAACAATTAAGTATTTTTTTAGCCCAAAGCCAAAACTTAAGCTCCGACAAAATCAAATTAATAACTCTTAAAGTTTTGTGACAATTTTCTTTCTCTCATGAAAGTTAAATAGAAAGTGCAACTGCAAATGGACAACAACAACCAAAAAACCAACTAAACACAAACTTCAACAATTACACCAAAAATAATAATGAAATAAGAAAAAAAAAGTGTGAAAGTGAAAATCGTTTTTTTTGTCGTTTCAAAGTCGCCGCAAAGCTGTTGAAATAGCAGCAGCTGCTGCTGCTCCGGCTCCTCCTGCTCCAAATCTAATTGGCTAAAAATCCTAATCAACTGTAAACAAGAGAGATGCTTTGCGGGCGGGCGGTGCAGTGTAGAGTGAAGGGAGGAGGGAGGATTGGGTGAAATGGAATGGGGAACAAATCTCATTATAATATTGTTTGTACTGTACTCTTGGGGTATACAAGTTAAGTGATTGATTGTGGAGCAGAAAGAAAAGCGAAACATAGATGAAGTGAACAAATAAAGTAAATTCATTTGGCAAAGAAATCATTTTTTAGATATTCCCATAGAATAGAAAAGTCAAAGATTAGGAAAAACTTAAGTAAATTTTACATTTCTAGCTTAAATTCATCTAATCATATTTTTTTTTGCTCTGAAGTAGATTTGTCAATATTGTATTAATATACGGAATCATTCTAAATTTCTATTCAAGTTGATCTTTTGAATTATTCCTATTAAATATAAAGAGTCAGGTTTTTAATTAATTGATTTATTAATCTTTATTTTATTTATTTAGTTTAACAAATTAAATTCAAATATAAGCTTAATGAGTATTAGCTGCTTGGTTCGTCGACTTATTTATTAACCTATTGGCACTTCTATTTTCCTAACTTATTTCAACTTTATTTTTTTATAGAGTATTCAAGCTTCGCCTAGCTGTAATTTAGTTTTGAATTTTCTTGCTTCGCACGTATTTTGTTTCGCTGTATTGATTCTTTTGTTTGTTTGTTGGCGAATCATCGAGAAAAGTTCATTTCATTCATGACACACGAATGAGCCTCTCAACCTACCCTCGCTCGCTCTCGCACACACACTTAGCATGGCTTGTATTCCGTAAAAGTAACAGCACACACACACACGCACACACACACGCACACGTACAGTGAACTGTCATTGATAGCTAAAGCTCTCCTCTCCCCTCACTTATTTGTAGCTCCTGTTACCCTTTCTAGCTCTATTTCTCGATAAAATCAATGATGCGCAATAATTAGCGCAACGTTTGTCCGGTTTCAAAACTCTTCTCACACAGCTCTGTTTTCACTCAGTTTTCTCCCTCCCTCTATCTCTTTCTCTCTGTCTCTCGTACAATAAACAGTTATCATCGAATGTGTGTTTCACTTTGTCCATTTGTCCACTTGGCTCGCATTGCATTCCGCACTTTGACGTCTTTCAAATCAAAACCAGACGCTGCATGCAACTGACTCTCCTCTCCACCCATTATCAACTCTGTCACCCGTCTGTCACCCTCGTCCCGCCCCCCTCTTGCTAAAGTTATTCAAAGAGTATTCGAATTGCCAAAGCAGCCAGCGCACAAAATGAACTTTTGCCATTAACTGCTCCAGTTCCGCGGGCGAACAACCAACAACAACAGCAGCAGCGGCGGCAACATCATCAGAATCAGCATCAGCATGATTTCCTTACTCTACGATCCATCCGACTGGCTATAACTCCCTTTTGATTTAGTGTCGCCCTGGCAACCTTTAACGCATCCATCGGTCATGAGAGACCAACGCAAGGATATTAAATTCTGCATGTCATTAAGAGATTCGAGAGAGTGCGTCCTTTAGATGAAAATGCAACTCTGTTTATGATTATCAATATCTTGCTTTAAAGCAGATAGGTTTTACAATGTGCACAACAGTAAAGTTTGGCTTGAGAAAATCTGTGTTAAATTTTTTTTTAAAGATAAATATTATTTTTCCTTTTAACTTTAATAAGTTAACAGTTTCTTTATTTGTTCTAAACTAGTTCCATTTCAATATTATAAAATGGACACACACACACACATCGTGTAGCTTGTTAGCCGCCATTTCCTAATAACAACAACAGCAACCCCATCCTCCAACAACAATCTGCTTGTCACAATCAGCTAAAGGACCCCACAAAATTTGCCGCCCAGCAATAAAATAGTTCATCTGCTGCGTTTTCTGTTTTGTCTGTCTGTTTTTTGTTATTTTTTTCTCTGTTCACAGTTTTCCCTTCCGTCTGTTGCATGTTTGCCCAACGCCAAGCATCATCATATTAATTATGGAAAAATTGTCCTTGTCAACGCGCGCACACACACACACACACACACACATATGCGCAATTTGCATATTTGCAGCTATTTTTCGCCATGCCACAAAATGGCGCCCAAAAAATAGGATCGCCCTCTCCCTCTGTCTGTCTGTCTTTGGGGCCGTGGTTTGGTTGCATGCATAACCGCAATTTAGTCTGCCCCGCACACCTTACCCCCCCCACCCACTTGTAAATGCATTTTTGCGAATGCGTGTCGCATTTTCCAATGGGTCGCGCCGTGCCCCGCACTTCACCGAAAATTATTGTTCGCTTGCCAATTTGACTGCAAATATTTGTTGCTGGCAACAAACAAACAAATGTCACATCCAGCAATCGTATCATATAGGCTTTTATCAAGGGTATGGGCTGGAAGGGGGAGGGGGTTGGGGTGAGGTTGAGCTGCCTGCACATTTGATGAGCCTTTTGCAAAAACATTTTTTTGTGTGTGTTGGTGTTGGTGTCGATGAATTTTATTTCGGTTTTGTTGCTCGACAATTTACAAGTGTAGAGGCGCCGCCAATGTGGCATGCAGCCTTTTGTTGCACTATAGAACCAAACAAATGAACAATTTTCCTATGTTAAACTTGCAACAATTTCGTTTCGATGCTTAATTAATATACTTTATGCAAATATTGCTGTCACAGTTGTTGTTGTTGTTGTTTGCTGTTAAACATTTGAAAAGGCTTTCTTTCTTAGCTAGTTTCCACTGTGCTTCATTTGTTTCTCACACCACCCCCCCCCACCGAACATAATGAAAAATCTGTTGACTCTGTTGAATCTGTTGTTGTTTATCAACTTGAAAGCTGCTGCTGCTGCTGCTGTTTCCTCTTCATCTTCTTCACATGTGTGTGTGTGTGTTTGTGTAGAAATGTCATTAGGCGTAAGGCAGACAAACAACAACAACAACAACGACGAACTCCCCGAGCACACACACACACACATGATGAGAATTTCGTTTCGTACAAAACTACAGCAACATTTCTCCTCAAAACTCAAACCAAAAATTTCTCTGGTCATGATGCTGGCAACTGCATTATGGTGCACAAGTGTGTCTGTGTGTGTGTGTGTGTGTGTGTGAATCGCATAACTGCCAACAGTTTGACACACAAACACAATTACAATGATAACAACAACAAAACAACTCGAGGGAAACCCGTTTAGAAACATTTGTAGATCCGATGCGAAAATTGAGTTTTCGAGTTTGTCAATCGTGGCAGCAGCAACAGCAGCAACTTGCAACTTGCAACCGACACACACAAAAAATAAGTGACAACAGCAACATTCAGCTAAAGCTTCGATAACAACAAAATCAGCAATCAAATCGTCTTCAATTTAACCTCAAAAAACAACTAAATTTGACCCTGTTTTTTTTTAGCTATATTTTGGTCAAAACTAGTTGAAGTTATTTTCAAAACAGTTGAAATTTTATATAAGTAAACTGTTCAATTAATAAATAATATAGAAAAGTTCTAGATATTTAATTAAGTAGACATACTTCTGTTTAAAGTTTACTTAAATTTTCTTCATCATGTTTCTAATGAAAACTGAGAATTTAGTTAAACTTTTGTCATTTCTCCGGAAATATTGTGAAATTTTGCCAGATTATTCATACGAGCTTCAAGTTTATTTAACTTAATCTCTCTCTTGCTTAACCCAAAAATAATTCTTAAGCAGTTTATGGCAAACTTTCAGAAGAATTTAAATTGTGCCACATTTTTGTGTGTGTGTGTGTGTGTGACATGTTTATTTTGATGTGTGTTTAATCTGCATCTGTTGGCGACTTGTCATTTGACCAGGCTTACCCAGAAAAATTTCATCAACGTTTTTTTTAATGCCAAGCAAACATTGCCGTCTTTTTAATGTTGATGAATCACACACGCAAAGAGATAAGTATTATTACGAAATACACTACGATGTCAAATGTGAAAAGTTTGTTAACAGCGCCATGTTAATGTTAACTGTTAACAGCGCGCACTGTTAATGAGTCAGAGCTGTTGAATCTTGAAAGTTTCACCTGTTCCACAAAAAAAAAAACAACGAAAATATTAAAAACCGAGTTGATTCTGTCTACGTTTTTACTTAAACAACAAAACTAAAATTGCCAACTGAAATTTAATGTGAAAATGAAGTAGCAGCTGCTTGAGCTGAGCAGATACGAAAAAAGTTTTTGCTGCCTCTGTCCTGAGATGAATGATAACAATAGTATAAAAAAAAAAACGAAATGCGGCCCAAAAAGAAAACCATGTCAAGTCATAAGAATTATTGCAATGTGTGTTGTGTGGGTTGAGTGTTTTGGGTGGTGTGGGGCGCACCTGGAGTGCCTAACAAAAGAAAAGAAAAACTTTTGACGCTCTTTGCATTTAAAAAAAAAATATAAAAAACCTAGAACTGGCTATTAGGAGTACTGCTGCGAAACGTGTGTGGCAGGCAGTTAGTACAATCAACAAAAAGTTACTCAGCTTTTTAGTTCTCTTTCAGTTTGTGTCGAAAGTGCATGAAAATAATATAACAAAAGATAAGAAAATGAGGTGCATTTGATGTGCGAGAAATTATGACAACATTAAGAGTCGCATAGACTATAAGTTACCATGGAAAACATTACGGAATTAAAAAACTTTGAAAAAAAATTGAAATAAAACTAGCTATATATTAAATCAAAAATAATAAAATAAGATATTAAAAAATAATAAAATAAGATATTAAAAAATAATAAAATAAGATATTAAAAAATAATAAAATAAGATATTAAAAAATAATAAAATAAGATTTTAAAAAATAATAAAATAAAATATTAAAAAATAATAAAATAATATATTAAAAAATAATAAAATAATATATTAAAAAACAATTAAACACATATTTCAAATAAAATAATAATAAAAAAATATTTAAAAAATAATTGGAAAAATAGATTTTAAAAAACAAAATTTAAGATTTAAAAAAACACAGGTATAAAATAAAGTAATAAAATAATATTAAAAATAAAAAAACACAGATATAAAATAAAGTAATTAACAAAAATATTAAAAGAAAAAACACACAGATATAAAATAAAATAATAATAAAAAAATTTAAAAAAAAAATAATTTAAATAATATAACAATAGATGTTAAAAATAAATAAATAATATACAGAAATGAGATAAATCAAGTCAATATAAACAAATATTAAAACAAAAATGAAAATAAATCAAGTAAATATAACAAAATAATTCATAACGTTTCTAATCTAAATCCATTTCATTCGAAGAAATAATTAAATTAGCTGAAGCAAATGTTTTTCTTGTAATAAAAAACTTTTTTATTTTTGAAAATAATAATTCTAAAAATTTTAACTAATAATCACAGATCAGTGAATTTGTAATAAAAAATCCGAATAAACCTTTAAGGGAACCCAATTTTTATACGTATATAGTATATTCTAAGTCTTATGCACAAATGCAACCATGCGGCCTTCAAAAAACTTCCACTCTCAGAACTTTCTCTAAAGAAATGCTACAGGGTATAAATAGGAAATAGCTAGCAAAGTACCAACTGCAATTTGCGCCATCAGTAAACATCAGTTGATGCCATTCGTTGGCCATAAGAGGCATGCCACACACACACACACACCCACACACTCACACCCCCTGCAGTTGAGGGAGTTGGTGAAATTAACTCTTCTGCAGAGTTGCGTTAGCAGCTGATGACAGTTTTCAGCGGACAACAAAAGAGAAACGAAACGTAACGCGTTACGTCGCGTTACGAAATGAAATGAAATAGTTGGAGCGGTGGACAACTGCAGATGGACAAACACCGCAGGAGGTGCTTGACTGAGTAAAGTAGTAGAATAAGCCTCTGCCCGAAAAAAAGGATTTTCGGCATTTTCATTTGTAAATGGAGAACTGAACTGCACAAAAACAGAGAAAGAAAGAAAGCAAGCAGCGAGAGTGCAACAAAAATAATTAAAAGGCGTTAAAATTGCGGCTAAGCAAAGGACAACAAAACGCTTTTCATTCTAATGACACCAGCAGGGGGGGGGGGGATTTAACGGGGGGGTAAACGATGGGGCTGGACAGCTGTGGCAAGCAGAGGATGTGGATTGTGTGTGTGGGGGGGGGGGGGTTTCGAGGGGTGGCAGCTGCGTTGACACTTTAATAATTTGTACGCTGCGGTGGCGTTTTAATTATTAAATGTAAACGCCACCACCAACAAGGAGTGAGAAGGACACCCGGGCAATGGCAGGTGCAGGTGAAGGCGGAGGCAGTCAGGATGCGCCTGGGAAAGCGGACGCGACACGCGTGGAAATTGCGGAGAAGCCTGCGGCTGTTTTAGCATCCTGGTGTGTGTGTGTGTCTGTTTGTCTGTCTGTGTCTGTTAGTTTGTCCTGGTTGCCTGCAAAGGATGCGCAAAATTAGAGCAGACGCAGGTGCAAAGGAGATGGCAATATATATTTCCGACTCTAGCCTCTAGCTTGTTTGCCAAGGACTAACCAGGAAATATTTAGAGCACAAATGCAAAGCGAAAAAGGTAAACTGGGCAGGTAGAAAAGCAAAAAAAAAAAAACAAACTAAAGGAAAGGAAAAGCGAAACGACAAAATCAACGCAAATGAAGCGCAAGGATACTACAGAGAAGGATATATCGCTATGTGTATTTGTGTGTGAGTGTTTGTGAGCCTGGCCAGGTGCTAGGCCAATCAAGGACTTTGCGGGTGCCAAGATAAACACTTAACTTGAAGCACAAAACAACAGGGAGCGAATATCTTGAATAAAATGGAAATTTTTGGGATAGAAATTAAAATCAAAATCGCTTTCATTGTTTTCCAATTTGTAATCAATATATGTATTGCCTTTTGCCATAAAGAAATTAGTTCTCAGCTAGAAAGATGCTTAACTTTGTTTTTTTTTTTTTGGAATAAATTATAAGAAGAATTTCTTGTGCTTTTTTGAAAGTAATTAGCATAACTTTCAACTTGAGACGACCAACCTGGCTATCAAATACCTATCATCATTTACATAATTCTACACAAATCCCATTAGAGCTCGAGTCGTGAGAGACAACAACACAAAAAAAAAAACAGAAATAACCCAAAAAAAAAAAACCTTAAATATGACTAATTAACTTTTTTTTCCCCCCTTATAATGATCATTGGCGAACGACGAACGACGGTCTAGGGTCTTCAATAATAATAATGATAACACCTGTCTTCTACGATTTTGTATATATTATTTATAATAGTATGTGTCTTTGATGTCATAAGAAACCGGTTCACTGTGCTGCTCCGGGCCACAGCAACAACAATCATCTCCATATAAATATTCCAATATGTCATATCGCGCATCATATCGATCGATTCCATTTCAGTCTGACATTTTATTTTTCGTAATAAGAAACGTCATTAAAATTGTTACAAGGCGCACAGCCAGCAGCCAAACCAAATAGATTCAAGTGTGGCAAGGGGCAGGTTTCGCTTATTGGCGGGGGTGGGGGGGACTTTAGATGTTGGTTTTTAAATATATTTTGATTTAAGCGATTGGCAGGTTGATTGCTTAACACACAACAACTTTGAATTATTTTATTTATGTTTTTTTTTAGAAAATTTTTTATATAAAAACACGCAAACATTAAAAAAATAAAAAAAGTTAATAATAATAAACACAAAACAATTAGCCAAATTGGAGTAGTTGAGTTAAAGACTTATTTCATCAGCTTTCAACAGATTTTAATAGAATAAAATTAAATAATTGACAATAGATGATGAGTTGTGGAATTTTAGTTTAATTTGGTGTGATCTTTTTTTATATTCTAAGGTCTTAGCTTGCATATAACACGATAATGCCAGCATAAACAATACACTTAAAAAATTCCATAGGTTTAGAAAAAAGATAATGAAAACAAAGGAAGACTTATACACCTTCCCAACGATCTGGTAACAAATCTTAATTCAGACGTCTTCTAAGGCAGCATCCTCTTGATCTTCCCAGGGTTTCAAGACAAACAAACCCTTTTCCGAAAAACCTTAGAACCGATACTAACAATTCCAATGTAAAATGGGATATATAAAACGGGCAATGTATTTTATAAAACTGAACCATTTACTATCTAGTTGGTCAGATTTTAAATTAAAAAAAAAAAAACAATTTTAAAAAAATAACTTGGCCGCATGATATTATATATTCCTAACTAAATAAAGTTTAGATAATGTTTCCGAAAAATACTATTCTTTCTTTTACGTAATGTAACGAAATTTCAGTTCAGTTGATTTTACTCCTCATATTTTTTTCATGCCTGGCTATACTTACATTAAAATCGATTCTTGAGGAGTAAACTCCAAAAAAAAAACTCTTAACTGAACATTGATGCAATCTAAGGTTTCTTTTCTTTAACTTTAATTGAAATTTGTCTAATTTTGTTGACCTTTTGGTATTAAATGTTTAATGACTTGCAGTTCTTTATTGACCTGAACTTTTCCCTCTTTTTTTTCAATCAATTGTTATTTTTTTTTTCCTTTTAAAAATCAACTCAATTGCTGCATTGTTTTTTTCTCAAAGTCTTTTTAACAGTCTGTTTGGTTTATTTGTTGCCCAATTATCAACATACTCCTTGTTTTCTTAATCCTAACTCAACTACTGTTGGAGATTTTTTTCTTCTTCTTTTCAGTTGTTTTTTTTGTAAGAATTCTATTGGGTTTTTTTTCTCGCTGTCCTTTTGTTTTACATTTCTAATTTGATTACGAAAGGTCAGCGCAGTATAGGCCGGGCCCCATCTCGATATCATCGTAGATATACAAAGTTTATCTTTAACTGTCTCTCTCCCGTGCTCTCTCTCGCTCTCGCTCTCTTTGCTTAGCTTTGTGTTGTAGGTGTGATGCTGTTTGTTTTTTCTCCCGCTGCTGTTGTTGTTCTATTTCATTATTTTTTTCTTTCTTTTTTTTTTTGTGGCTATCAAAAGAACTATGCAAATGACTTTATCGCTGCTGCTCCATACCCCTGCCCTGCCCTGCCCTCCCTTTGCCCTGCACTCTTCTTCTCTAAACACATAGTTGAGTTGAAAAAATGGCCGTCGCTTTAGCTTTGTTTACCTGTCTTCCACCACCTACCATATGCGGCACTCCCTCCCGCCCCCCACTCCCATCACTGTTATTTGCCTTATTTATGTTTGCTCGCATCATCTTCTCGCTCTGTTACTGTGTGTGTGTGTGTGTGTGTGTGTGTTTCTCTCTACGTTTCTGTTGGCATTTCGTTGACCTAAAAAACGTTCACTAACCAAAAAAAAAAAAAAATAACAGCAACTAAAAGAAGAAGCAGCAGCAGCAGCAGTCAAGCTAACAAAATGCCAGCAGATGCCATAAATTGTTGTTGCTGTTGTTTGGCGGCGGTGGCGTTTAAACAGCTTGAAGTTGCAGTTGCATTTAGTGACAGAAGCAGAAGCAGCAGCAGCAGCAGCAGCTTTCTTACCTGTATATGCAACGGCAGCTGCTGCTAAAGCCATTTAAAAATGTATCTGCTTGTTTTTTTTTGTCGTCTTTCTTCATCATCATTATCATCATCATCATCATCGCCATCATCAACCTTCAATCTCAGCAGCAGACTTGCAAACTAGCGAGTGTGTAATTAAGTTTCTCGCGCAAAACATCTGCCGTTTAAAATACTTGTTGTTGTTGTTGTTTTTGCTGTTGCCTCAATTTGCTGCTATGCTTCTTCCTTGCATGTTTTTTTTTTGTGTCATGCCACAGCTTTAAGTGGTCCACCGATTGCTTTTTTTGTTTTCTGTTCCATCTCGTTTTTATATTTTTTTATACATTATTTATTTCGCGGCACGCCCTTCCAGGAACTCGTCAATGCCGCAAATATTTGCCGCATGCCTCTTATAAATGCCATGTCCTGCTTCAGAGTTTCTTTCGTATCTTGATGCTTCTTCTTTTTATTATTGTATGTATTATTTTGTTGTTGCTGGCCCTATCAATGGCATCAAAAAAAGCCTTTTTGTCCGTCTGTGTTTTTTTTCTTTCTCTTTTTCCTTATGCAAATTAGCCGCAAAACGAGAGTTTTTGTATTGAGTAACATTTGAAAATTGACAACGAAACCCAAAAAAAAATTGAATTGTCTTTAAATAATCATTGAATTTTGTCAAAAATATTTTTGAAATTAGTTTTGATTGAATTCTTTTAATAAAATTTTGTCATTTGAGTTTGATGATAGTAAATATTTGTTAAAAAATGAAAAATAAAAATATTTTTTTTAAAAAATATCATGAATAATAGAATTTTTTAATATTTCAAGTATTATTAACGATAAATTTGTCAAGTTAATTTTTGAAATTATTTCATATTTTCATACATTTTTAATTTTTTTTTTCGTAATTTTTTTTCCTACAAAAGAAAAATAATAGAATTACTATAAAGTTTCTCTGCGCTTAATTGGCTCAGTTTTATTTCGTTTCCAAGTTCTGATTTCCGCTTTTAAACGCATGAGTTTACCTGCTTATTGATATAGGGGCTTCATATATCTCCCATCTCAAGAAACAGTGTAATCATCATCAGAACAAAAAGTACTTACAAATTGTAATTGTAGCATTTGAAGTTCTTAATATCATTTTAGGTTTGGCTTCATCATCAATTTGTGGTTTTTGTTGATTTTGTTGTTGTTGCTGCTTCATCGTTTGTTACCTTGCTTCAATCAATTCCTAAAAAATCTTTTTGTTTTACTTCTTTTGCTCTCGATTTTAATTTGATTTTGATTTAGCTTCTTTTTTTTTGTTGTCGAGAGAGAGAGAGAGAGAGAAGTGTTTTTCATTGAATTCGTGTTTCTAGTTAGTTGGGTCTGCACCGGAAATTGTGAATTTTAATTGTGAAAATGACTTTCTGGAAATTGTAGTATTTCGTAGCATCATTTGTTGCATCAATATTTATGCAGCACAGTCATCTTTTAACTCTTCTTCTTCTCTCTACTTTTTCATCTACTATGCTTAAGATTATCAGATTACCAAGCTGTATTTCAGCTTCATTTGCCTTTCCTTTCCTCTATCTCTCTGTGCTGATATTGCAGCTGCCCGTTGTTTGTGTTGTTTTCATTGTTATTTGCTTTTGGCATGCCGCACACACTTGTTTACTCCTCTCTCTCTCTCTCTCTGTTTCTCTCTTGTTCTCTGCACATGCATATGTATATTTTTCGTTTCCCCATATCTTGGCTCTGTGCAAATTTCCGGACCCTTATCATTTTGTCATCAGCGGCTGCATTTTTTTTTGCTCCTCTTCTTCTTTGCCAATGCTAAAATCAGCCGCTAGGCAATACTTCAGTTCTACTTCTTTCCCTTTCTGGCACCCGCATTTAATCGAACTCCTCACATTGACAAGTGCGCCCGCAGACATGTGTGCTGGTTGTCCCCCTCTCACTCACCCTCTCTCCTTCTTTTTTTTACCGCTGCTGTTTGCTTCAGTTGTGACAACAATGCCGCCGCCGCCGTTGCCGTCTTGGAAGTCAGCGCTGTCCGCTTGCATTGCTTGCAAAAAAGCAAAACAAAAACAACATTTGCATAGCCTCAGGTGGTTACTGTCGCCGTCACCCGCTCTCTCCCTGTACCTCACTGTGTGTGGTTATTAAACTTCTTGTGTTTTTCGCTCTGGGGTGTGAAAATATATTGCATGCATCTCCTTTTACGTTTCTTTGTCTTGAGTTTCAGCCTTGCATTTGAGTTGAGTTGAGTTTTTTTTTTGCTGTTGTTGTCGCTCTCATTTCATCTGCATGCATATTCATATTTCTCTTGCGCTTTTTGCTGCTGCTGTTGCTGCCGTTGTTTGCTCTTCGCTTTTTGCTCGTCTCTCACTCTCATGTTAACTTCATTATTAGGCAACCCACCGCATACAGTCGGTGCCCGCCCCTCTACTTCATATTCGCCTTGTCTCTTTATCATCTTTGAGGCCGGTCATTCCATTACAAATTTTTGCGCGAGTTGAAATTTGTTTTTTCTTCTTCTTCTTGTGTCTCTGCACTGCAGCGCTCTGGCTGCATGTGAAATGTGAAATCTGAGCTTCCTGTTCAATGTCAACGAAAACACACACACACACACATGTCTCTTCTCCCATCTCTTTCTGTCTCTCGCTCTTTGTCTCGTTAACGCATTAGCTGTTTAGCACTTTGCGTTTTTCATGTAATTATATGAAATTTAACACTCGCTATCATCGCTGTAAACTACTTACTTTGTCCTTGCCCATTACGTTGCGTCTCGTCTCGTCTCGTCTCGTTTCATTTCATGTCATCTCGTTTCGTTTGGCTTTATTTCATTTTATTTAATTTTATTTGTCAATGCCTCGTTCTATTTGTGGCTCAAACACATTCGCATCTAAATTACACAGTGGCTAATCTTTTAATGAAATGCAAATGAAAAAGAATTTTTTTTATTTTTTGTGCTTGCCGTAAGAAGACTTTTCTCACGTTGACAAAACAAACCCGGAAACAAATTTAATCTGAAAAAATTCTTTTAAAGCTGAGATAAAATTTGTTAACTCTTGAAAATTAAACATTATAATATAGTAAAACATAGTTTTTGTGGGAAAAGATATTAAAAAAATGGAAATTAAATTTTAAAAATTTATTTTGATTTTATACAAATATTTTTAATTAAACCAATAACATAAAACTTAAACATACTTTCTATCTTGTCTTTGCAGGTAAGCTACTTTAACTGTTTGTTCTCCAGAGATGCCAGATCGTTGGAAAAAAACTTTTATAACTTAAGATGCTCTCCCAAGTGTGTGAGTATGTGTGCAAGCTTAAGGTTCCAGTGTGTGTATGTGTGTGTGTGTTGAGCTTAAACAAATTTTGTTATTATTACTTTGAGCCTGTTTGTCGGGAAACTTGCAAATTAAATCAAAGCCAAAAAACCATGGCAAAAGCTTGTGTGCACAATTTTCGCCCAGAGTTGCCACACACAAATTTGAAGCTTTTGGTTTTATATATAAGAAGATTTTTGTTTGCAAACTCTGTTTAACGTTTAGTATTAAAGTACTCAATTTTCCATTGCCTGCATCTTGTTTTGTTACTGCTGCTTCCTCCTCTTCCTCTTCTTCTTGTCACGCATCACTCATATGCATCCTTTTGCCGTCACCCGCCCTCCCCCCTGTTTTACTGTAGTTGCAGTTGCACGTCGCAGCCATTTTCAATTTTGCATTTTAATAATAAAATTTTGCTCGCACTAAAAAGACAAGAAAGAAAAAAAATTGAAACAAGGCGAAGAAGGAACAGCACAACTTGTGGCACAGATGGGCAAAACTTTTTTGTCTGCTCGGAACGCTGGGAACGCATGATTACTTTGTTGATGATGACAACCCTGGCAGCACAGCACAGCACAGTCGTAGGAGCAGCAGCATGTCGTCGTCCATTTCACCTAGCTAACTTTGTCTGCCTTTTCTCTATACTCTCTTTTTTGCTGCCGCCTTTAACTGCGCCTTATCAACAATGTTGTTTTTGGTGTTGTTCTTCATCCTGTTTTTTCTTGTTCTTTCCCCCGGTTTTTTTTTCTCTGGTCGCGCAACACAAAGTATGCAATAGATTCTGTTTATCATTTTTGTGGACGTGCCAGCCTGCAATTTGTTGCATGTGTGTGTTGCAACTGGTCATGCCTCACTCGTTGCTGCCCCCCATGCTTGTTGCATGCACAGCACGTTCCACTAACAAAAAACGTTTACATAATAAAGAATGAAGAGAAGATTTCTATTTGGCTTTTTTCTTCTTCCTCCTATTTTTTTATTACGTTTTTAATTGCGCTTGAAATTTTATTTTATTTTTTATTTTTGTTACCTTGTGCAATGCTCAGTAAACAGTGCTAAATAGAAAGGGTATTTTTGTTATAAAGATATTGACAGTCGAATTTTTTGTTGAGAAAATTACAATAGATTTTTCGGAATTTTTAATAATACTAAAATAAATAATTACAAGGTTTTTTTTAAAAAAAAAAACTTTAAAAATGCTTGGTAATTATTTTAAATTAATTTTTGTACTAAAAAATGATTCGATTTAACATGTTGAAATTCTACTTAAAGTATTAAAAAGTCGAATCCCATAATACAATTTTTTATTTTAATAGTTTTCAGCATATTTTTGTGCTTGACTTTGATTCGATGTTGTTGACATTCTTGTGGTTCTTTAGATTCTTCATATCAAGCACTTTTTCCACTTGTTTACTTGCCAATTATTTTTTACTCGCGATTATTCATTTGTTTTTTCCCCTTCGTTGTTGTTTTTGTCTTGTTTTGAATGTTAAATATTTTTTCAATTTTTTGTTGCTTTAAGACAAGTCGCTTTAACAAATAATACAACTTTGTTTACTTGTTTTTTTTTTTGGTTCTGTCAAGTGCACAAAAATGTTGCCAGCTCATTGTCGAGTTGATAAGCACATGTGTCCCTGTTGGATTGTTATCCTTATGTCCTTGGCCAGGTTTTGCACATAAAAAAAAGTTACAAATTTTACACTAAATTGACTTTGTGCTTGTTTTTGGTGTGTGCCTGTGTGTGAGTGTGTGTGTGTGTGTGTGTGTGTGTGTGTGTGTGTGTGCCTGTGTGTGTGTGTGTGTGTTTGTGTTAGCAAATTGTGCACGCACAATTAAATGTGGTAGCTCCCATAGGGCATAGGGACAGAGTGTGTGAAAAGGAAGGAGTAAGGAGATTGTCCCACCACAAACAACAAAAAAAAAGCTAAATTGGCCAGTAAAACGAATGTGCAAAATTTTCAAATTTGCCAAAAGTAATTTTACTGCGTATGCTTTTGCACTCAAATATTTGAACACAAAACTGAGTTTGATATTTTTGACCCTGAACCTGGACCCGGGGAAAAAACGAACCTTAAAAAACCTTTAGAGGCAATTGGCCGTAGCTTTTATAGGATTTTTTGAGTAAATCCTTTGATTTAGTTTTTGTTTATATAGTTCAGTATACAATTGTTAAGTATTGTTGCATTATCTTTGTTAGGAAGTTTATATGGAATTGTTATAATTTTTCTATCTTAAATCAACAAATCTTTCGTCTCTTGAAGCTGCCTCAATAAATCTTCCAACACGTGTTTAATGTTTAGTTATTTTTTCCGCACAGTGAACATTGTTCATCATCATGTAATCAAGCAGCCATCCCAACGCCCTCAAATCTCACTTTCCATTTCATATTCAAGCATCTTTCGTTACACTTATTTCTATGTGTGTGTGTGTGTTAGTGTGTGTTTTTGCAACCAACTTAGAGGCAAACGATTTCAAGCTAAAATTTTCATGTAAACTTCTTCATGCACAATGAGCAGCGCTGCTGCTGACCAACCAACAACAAAAGGCCATTGCCATTATTGCCTGTGTTGGTTGGTTGCTGTTGTTGTTGTGTGTTTGAAGATGAAGAAAAAAAACCCCGCCCCCCACCCCCTGCCTGCTTATCACTGCTTAGCTATCGCATGCATAATGCGCTTAACAAAGTTTTTGATTGTATTACACAGAGATATGCAAGAGGAGTTCGTGTGTGTGTGTGTGTGTGTGTGTGTTATGCAATTTGTTTTGTTATTTATTTACACATTTTTGCATTTTGCATCGATTATGAGATTTCTTAAAACAAAAAAAAAATGTTTTTTGAACTAAAAAGTTCTGGCACAAAAATGGCCTTTTTGCTAGCCAATAAAGTTAAAGGCGTTGTTGCTGTTGCTGTTGTTGGTGCACTATTGACCAAGTTGTACTGTAGATAAATCAACTAAATCAAAGCGAATATATCTAAACATTTGTAGATATACATACATACATAATCCTTTATTCATGTATTTAGCATGCGAGCATCTTTTAATCCATTGTCAGGTTTTTTGTTTGTAAATTTATGCAGATTTTCGGCAGCATTTTGTTTGCGTGTGTATGTGTGTGTGTGCGTGTGTTATCTTTTATCATCATCAACATCGTTTACAAATTGTTTTTTTTTTAGCATTTTATTTTGATTGCTTGGGTTTTATTTTGGCAGCCTGGGAAATGCGCATAATTGTTGGCTTTAAATGTAAATGTATTTCAATTAAAATTAAATACTTTTGAACAGTCACACACACACACACACACACACACACACACACACGAACAGAGATTGTAGCTAGAGATACAGAAATGTATCTGTCTGAACCATATGCTAATTGCCATGTCGACTGTTTTTGTTATTTGTGAATTCATTCATTATACCCTGTAGCAGCAATAAGCTGCTAATTGAAAGTGTCTGTAAAAATAATTGAAAAGATTTTTTTTTTTTTTAGTAATTCTTGTTAGAGGGGCAAAAGAGGGAAAAAAAGGTTTTACCGTATGAAACAATTTCCATTCAAATCTTTTACAAAGCATCTCACAGTCTGTTAGACTTTTGTTTAACTCTTTTTGTTTCCTTTAACTGCATTTTGTTTATTTTTGTTTTTTTTATTGTTTCTTATTTGTTGTAGAGATTTTTTTTTTGTCGAGCATCTTATGCCATCTATTGCCTCAAAAAGTTTCGTCTGCGGTTGCCGCAAGACACGAATTAATTTGAAAACTTCTCGCAAAACTTCTCAACGTGTTGTTGGCTTTATGTTTTTTTATTTTTTTATTTTTTGCTTCTCCTTTGAGTTTCACACATAATTTTTAAGTAATCAATCGACAGCCACGCCCACTCAACCACTCAGCCGCCTACCCTCCAATCAATTCAGTTAATTGTTTCGACTTGAGTTTTATAAATATTTAAATACAATCCAATATGTTAACATAAATCGCACGATAAAGACAGCCTGGAAATACAAAAAGAAAAAAAAAATCAGGTTCAAAAAAACTTTTACTTTCGCCATTTGTTTTAAGTAAAAATTAACTTCTCTGCTGTAGTTATTTTACGCTTTTTTTTTGTACCAGAGTTGCCGAATATGCAACCGAAATGGAAATAAAGTTATTGTTCAACACTCAAACACACACACACACACAATTATGTAGCTGTTCTTTTTTTTTTTTTAGCATAAAAGCAATTAAAAAACTTGTACAATATTTTCTCATAAAACAAAAGTTGGCACAAAAACGTAGCAAAAAAAAAACTGCGAACGTTAACCAACACTTACACACGTAAAAAAAAAGAAGAAGAAAATGAAACAACTCTGTAAATTTATTCTCATTCAGAAAGCTAAAAACGAAAGACCAGCAGGAAGGCGGCAGGGTATGGGCGGAGCTTGGGAGGATTAGCTGCAATTGTTGCCTCAGCCTCATTTCATATTGATTAGCAGCAGCAAATCCATCAGTGTCATTTGTGGCAAGAACTAGCGGCGTGGTCGTTGCAACAGTTGGCAACCCTTTACCTCCGCCGCCCCCCTCGTAATGCCATTTCAATTCAGCTCATCAGAGAACTTGCTCATTTGCACATTTACAAACCGAATGAAAGGAACAGCAAAAAGGGTGAAGAGGATGAAGAGGAAGAAGGATTGCAACAGAAGGGGAAGAAGTATATATATACGTGTGTTTGTGTGTGTTAAAACAAAGGCATTAGAAGCTGAACAAGAGAGAGAGGGGAACGTTAAGGTCGTGGGGGGGGATGAAAATGTATTGTGGCCCGGTGCAAACGTGCGAAAATGAAGCGTCGAGTGAAACCCTTTTGCATAAACTTCGACTTAATTAGCTGCATGTGCAACAAAACTTGGCTATTTGAACAGGTGCTGAAGTGCATAAATACAGGAAGTGAACGTTGAGGAACAGGGTGAAAGGGAGAAAGAAAACCTTGTTGCTTGAGAAATGGCAATTTCATTAGCTGAGGAATAAAAGATGAAATAATTGAAAGGAATTCAAGTTAGGGGAAAATCTATGCGAAACCTTCAACAAACTCGGAAAAATAGTTAACTGAAATAAAAGGAAAACAAAAAACAACATATTTTTCGTAACTCACAAGCTCATATATTATTTATGAACGAAACATGCACGTGTCACATACACCGTAAATCGTTATTTAGGGCAACTTCTTAAGTATCCAGCGCTCAACATCCAGCATTGAACTTTGCAACAACTCATGCACTGTATTATTTAGAGTCGTAAATGTGCCAGTTACGCCAAATTTGAGCAACATTTCGAATGTCTCTCGACCCCATTTGTAGTCAACTACTTCATCGTTGGTGCCATGCAACATATAAAGTTCCGGTGGCGATTTGGCATTTGAATTCATATTTTCCTCCAACGATTCATATACTATCGATTTGCGATTCAAGAACGAAGAGTGTGCAAAAACACCAGCCAAATTCATATTCAAATGATAGCCGGTGTGCAATGCCAAGGCACCGCCCATTGAATAGCCGCCGACAATCATGCGATTCAAAGGTATTCCACTCTCAACTTGTTGCTCGATTAATGCATTTGCTATATCATAACTCTCGGCCATAGCATCAACATCTTCATCCGCAGCGATATCAACCGATTGTCGATCGAACCACACCGTCGACATTTCCCCATCAAAGGGTGTATACTTTTGCATCGGTGCCGTTGGGAAAATATATTTAATATGCGAGCCCTTCAAATCTCTGCCCAACAATTCGCGTATCCATGCGCGTATTCCATTTCCTGTATCACCCGAACCATGAAAGATTATCACACTTGCCGTCGTCGAGTAGCTACTCGATTTCATACCATTTGAAAAGTCAACAGATTTTTTTATTCGATACAAATATGATCCTAAAATCAAAGAAGATTTTTTTTTGTGATAAGCAAATGACATGTTTCTATTTATTTAAAAACTAAAATTTAAAAGGCAACGTTGCAAATTTTAGTTTCAATTTATTTGAACCATCTGTGCCGATTCTCATTTGTCAGCGTTCTTTCAATGGATATGAAATAAATGCCCATTAAATGGGTAAATCAGGGTATAATGATTTTGTGCAAAAGTATGTAACAGGCAGAAGTAAGCATCTCCGACCAGAGTTAGAGATTTCAGATTTTGAAAATAAGTCCTTCTATACCATAAGCAGAACAAGTTTGTTTCAAATAATCGATAACTATTTTGGTTTCCGATATACACATGGAATTGATTACAAAAAATATCGAATTTTGAAAATGTAAAAATGGGGGTTAATACAATGGATAACGATAGTACTTTTCTCAAAATTGAATCGATTGAAGTTAAGTCAGTTTTTAATTTAGTTTACATTGATAATTATTTTCAATAGCTTAATAGGGTATCTTCTCGTCGGGCTCTCCCGACTACAGCCTTCTTACTTGTTTTTCCAGCGATTGTGTTGAGGTTCCTATTTCGTTTTTTTCTCCTATCGCGCTCGGCCTAATGGTTCAATAAACAAAGTTTATGGCGTGACATCTTTTACGCAAATGCCGTTTTAAGGGGCCTCTTTTCGGTGCAACTGTGCTTAGCTATTTTTTTTTGACCACCGCTTGAAGCTATTAATATTATGTATAAAGCCGGTCAAATATTGTCGCGCTTTTTGGAAAAGTGCTCCAATAAATTAAAACCAATAAAGATATTTTGAGGCTATGAAAAAGACCCTAAAAACTGTCAAACGATATAAAACCCTTAATGCTGCACTACCCAAAACACAGACACTCAATAAAACAGAAGGCGAGAGAGAAAGTCACAGAGAGAGAGAGAGAATAAGGTGGGGAAGAGGAGTGTGTTGGGGCAACAGTTTTGTTGGTTGGGGATTAAACTGGAGCAAATGCATGACAACATCAACATTGTACGTTGATGTTGTTCTTGTTGTTGTTGTACAGCTTCTTCTTTTTGTTTTTTTTTTTTGTTTTTTTGGCAGCCAAAGCTCTGACCAAAAACTAAAAACTGGCGGAGCGACAACGACGCACAATAAATTTTACAGTTCTCCTGTTCTTGTTGTTTTTGTTTTTGTTTTTGGTGCTGCGCTGCGTCAAGTGACCCACATTTTTTTCTTCTTCGTTTTTTTGGGGCCACTGCGCGACTTGACAAGGGTTAAATAACAACAACAAAAACAATATAATATAAAAAAAATATAACCTGCGATGGCTAGAAAAACATGACCAACGGACACAAGAACATAGGGCGCGGGGGGTAGAGTGCGGGGGGTAGAGAGGCAAGATGCTTACAAATTTAACAAAATAAAAGTTGCAATTCTGTTCCTGCATCACCCATCGCTGCCCAGTTCTCTGGCAGAGATGGCCCACACACACACACTCAAAATACACACCCCAAAGCACATTGGACACTGCACGTAACCCGCTGACCCAAAACATACCCAAACGCCCCAACACCCTCTCCCTACTCCTACACACATGTTGACCGGTTGAAAAGTCGTCAACGTTGAACTGGTTTAAAGTTTAAAGGTGCGCTAAATTGTGTAAACGAATCAACGTACAAAAAAAAAAACAACAAAAAAAAACAAAAAATATTCAACATGAATAGTGTTGAGCGATTTATGTTAGTTTTAAATTGTTAAGGAAGTGTTTGAAATGGATATAGTACGTTGAGAATGTTGAGAATTAAAAGAGAGCGAGAGGAGAAAACAATCAAAACTGTCAGGAATAACTCGAAAACTTTCTTATTAAGGTTGAAAGCAAGTAATGAATAGTTTATTTTATTTAAGCTTTCATTTGAAGACTTAATATTGATTAAGACTTGTTAACGAAAATAACTTTAAAGTTGCTCATTAATTAAGCATAATTACACCCTGAACCCATAAAATGGGTAAAAAGGGTATTATGGTCTCAGAGATCTCAGAGACTACAAGAGCTAGAGACTCCAGATTTTGAGAATAAGTTCTCCTTTACCATGATCAAAACAAATTTGTTTCTAATTATCGATAACTATTCTTGTTTCCGATATACACATGGAATCGATAACAAAAAATATCCAATTTGGAAAATGTAAAAATTGGGGTTGAAATAATGGGTAAAGATAGAACTTTTCTCAAAATTTCGTCCAAATCGGTTAAGAAACACCGAAGATATCATAAAGTTAAGTCAGTTATTAGTGTTGTTCAAATTGATCATTATTTAAAGCATACTTTAAGGACGCAAGGAGTAAAATATTGATTGCAACTGGATTCAGGGTATCTTCTAGTCGGGCTCTCCCGACTAGAGCCTTCTTACTTGTTTTTTATTAGATACTTCGTGACCTACGTCAATATAAGCACCGATTGAATCGCATACCCAAAGCTCCTGATAGCAGCGCCTACGTCTTGGACCAAGGAACAGCAATTTTTGAGGTGGGTTCCGCGGCAGACTTACGCATGAAGTTCGCTCGGCTGCGTCTTAGGCGTCAGTGCATCCTAGTCCAAAGCCAGAAAATACTTGATAGGGGTTTTCTCTCTCGTTTGAAAGCCTAATACGGCTAGTTGGGGAATTAGTTTTAGCCAAGGCAATGGGCCAGGCCATACCGTACTTTGGACTACTGCAATCTGAAGCAAGTTGATTATTTTTTAAAGCATATTTCAGCAACAACTATAACTGGCTGCCACGCCCACATTATCCTTATGCTTATGCGCCATTTCTCTTCCAGTTGCTTAGCGCTGTAAGTCTCGGAGCTAAGTTGGCGCTAAATTAAAAACTTTTCGCATTGCACGAGAGGATCAACAATAGCGGGGGCGGGGGCGGGAGACAGGGTGTATAACGCTCCCAACTGAACGCTGTAATGCAGCAGGGATAAGCAACTGCTAGGAAGGATAGAAAGGCAGGAAGGGAGGGAGGGAGGAGAGAGGTTGTTGCATTTTTCACTTGATGCAAAGCAAAAAACAACAACAAAAAAAATCAACTTTATTTTATTTTATGTTGTTGTAGCCCATTTTTAGCTTGTTTTTGACTCGGAAAGTTTTTTTTTAACTTGGCTTTTGCTGCTTGCAAAAACCAACTCCGAGGAAAATGAAAGTAATTTTTTCCATTTTGCATTTTGCATTAAGAAACATACATATTACATATAATAAAAGTAAGAAAAAATGGCGAAAAAAAACAAGCTTAAAAAGCTCGCAAAACAAAAAAAAATGGTAGCCGTCATAGCTGAGAGAAAACAGAATGTTTTGCCATTTAAATAGTTTATGCAATGCAATAATACTAAAAATAATCTTAAAAATTGTAAAAAAGAAAAAGAGAGCGATAAAAGAAAGCTGACGAAAAGTGTTCAACGTTGCGTATACGCAATGTTTATGATTAGAATACTTAAGATGCAAGCAAAGCAAGAAATATTCAACCAAAAACTAAACCAATTCAGTTTTAGAACCATTTTGAATTCACATTTATGTTCAACTCATTTTTCTATCTCTGGCTTTATAGCCAGACCATTTTTTTTCTAACTGCCAACTGGCGAGTTGTTATGCAATTTGTTAATCGAAAGGCCTGCAAACGAGTAACTGCACCCCTCAACCCTCGCCTCTTCCCATAGCTTAGTTCTTTGTTAGCGCATATGTGGAGGTTTTTAGCTGTTGATTTGTTTCGTCGTTCCGTCGAGACTGTGCAATTGTTAGCCCAGAATTGCGAGGTGAACACGAGGCTGCTGTAAAGGCAAGCACAACAACAGCAACAGCATTGCCATGAGTAACAAGCGTGTAATTCCAAACTTGATGGTGATGGTGGTGCTGCAGTAGAGGGGGGGGGGGGGATTGCATGCTCAGGTCCAGTCCATGACACATGAGTAACCCATGCCGCTTGCATGTTTCGCTTTGTGGTCGTCAGAGTCAGAGATCTCACGAGCTTAGAGCGCTCGCTGTGAGCTGTGAAAATTTATGAAAATGCTAACAAAAAAAAAAACACGAAGCAACACTGCTGTGTGGCGTGTGTGTGTTGGCCGGGGCGTGGCAGCGCCAACACTAAAAATTAAAATCGCGTTACACAAAAAAAAAAGCAGAAACATAAATTTATATATGTATAAAAAAAAAAAAGGAAACGAAAAAGTGGATAAAGGAAAAGTGCAACGTTTGTTGTAAGCTGAACAAAACCGCAAAACAAATGAATGAAATGTTCCAGCGACAAGCGCTTACAACAGCAACAACAACAATGGACACACAGTTTATAAAAGCTGCTGCAAAAGCATATTTCAAAACAGAAAGAGTAAAAGATACAGACAGACATAGAGAGAGAGAGAGAGGGGGGCAAGACAAACAGATGGACAGTAGTCAAAGTTTCTTTTTTTTTCGTGTCGGTTAGGGGTGTCAAAGGCAAGTGAAACTGAGTGCTGCTGGACGATAGCTGCCTGACATATTTTTACTGTCAGTTTCTTTGCCAAGATTCCAGCAGCAGCTGGACAATAATAACAACAACAAGAACAACAAAAAACAACAAATGTACAACTAAGCTTTGCTAAGTCCTTGCCACGACCACCGACCCAAATCAACAAGCAACCCTTATCGCAAACTCTCTCTTCACTTTGTTCATCGTGGCGGCGCTTCACATTATTTTTTTTTTGCAGATAGACTGTTTCTTTTTATGAATTAGAAAGAGAGCCTTCAGCCTTCAAGTTTCCCAGAATGAGACTCATCTCTGCTATCAACTTGATTTCTTAGAATTTTTGTTTTCAATTGCTTTTGATTTGTTCATGTGCAAGAACAAGAGAAGAAAGAACCGAGATTCAAGGAAAATATTATTAACAAGAAAGACTTAAAAAGAAGGGATAACAAATATTAACTTGTAAACTGGTTTCTTCAGCTTCAGCAATGAAATTGTTTAATTCATTTGGCAGTGTAAAGCTCCAAGCATAAAATTCTAATCGTAAGAGATGAGTAAAGACAAGGCTTAATATCAAACTTATGTTTGGTTTTACCTTATCATAACTATAATCATGGATATTTTATTCTTAAATTTGTAAATTTGTAGTGTATCTTCTGGTCTAACTTAGTCTCTCTGTCTCTGTCTCTCCCTCTGTTCCTTAGCAGCTGTTCAATTTCTCGTTATATTTTTCATTGCATACTTTGCGGCATTTCGTTTGTTAGTAACTCATTTTTGTTTTGCGGTTTGGACGCAATTGCAGGCCCTTGCCGAACGCCGCATCTCGTTAAAAAAAGAAAAATACATACGTATTTCTCGTTTTTTGGATGGGTCACAAATTTGAATGCAAACATTTGGTGTGTTTTGTGTGTGGTGGCAGCCCCACATGAAATATGATAATTCATTATACGGAGCGTACAAAAGGAAAATAATGCGTCCAGGAAAATAACAAAAAAAAAAGGAGGCAAGCCGAAATGATAAAAAAAAATGCCGACAACACTCACTCAATTGTATCTTATGCAAATTGCCAGTGATTTTTCCTTTTTCCAGTTTCCTGTGCAGAGCTGCTGCCGCTTGTGTCCTTTGCGGCCGTCAAGGCATAAAAATGAAAAGCTTGAACGAACAAGGATCCAACGCACAAAGCAAGCCGCAGCAACCTTGTTCAAAACTCCGCTCGTAACATACGCAAAAAAAAAATAAAAAATAGAAACCGCAAAAAAAAAACACAAATGACAAGAAAATCGTGAGAATTGCGTTTCGTTTATTTGTGTGTGTTTGTTGATTTTGCGTTTTGCGTTTGGCAGAAGACAAAAAATATGTTAAAATTTATATAAACAGCTGCGAAAATTCGGGGCAAACATTTTAATTAAACCGAAAGAAAGAAATTCTTTTGTGTGTGTTGCATGCATAAATTATCAAAAAAAATAAATAAATATGTATTATGCTGATAATTTATTTGCACAACAATTTTAACCCAAAAGAAAATAAATAAATAAAAAATGTAAAACACATAATAAATGCATAAATAATTATTATGCTCATCATGCTTAATGATCATTATTTTTGTTTTCATGCGCTCAAATGATTTTGACATTATTACCAACAAATTGTTGTTACATATAAGAAAAAGTTGAGCTTACAAATGAATCGCTTGAAGTTTTATTGAAAACGCTCGTTCTAACTTAAATGAATTAAAAATCATTTAAACTTCAATGGATCTTTGCAAGTTTCTTTTAGACCAATGAATCCTTTTTGATTATTTGTAACCAAGGACTTCTCTCTCTCTTCCTTTTCAATTCGAATGCTTGCATTCAATTTGCCGAGCTGAGCAGAGCAGAGACGACACTCGAAACAATTAAGTTACTCAATATTATAAATGTCATTCGCTCTAACGCTGCAGCAGCGCTCATTAAGCTTCAGTGAATTTTTGCTTTTTTTTGCTTCTGCTTTCTGCTTGCTGCTTTTTTGCTATTTGCTTCGTTTGCTGGCTTCCAGCTCAGCTCTTACTCATCACTTTAGCTGCCAATTAACAGCATGCCCCATTGAGCATATGAAAAATGAAGTTTACTCGTCGACGACGACGAGGAAGCGCAAAAGAGAGAAGATGCAAGAGTGGTTGTTGTTGTTGGTGTGAGTGTTAGCGACAGCAAATGACGCTGCGTTGATGAAAGTATTGCAATTATTATTTCGTTCAAACAAATTGCAAAATTGCCAGGGAGAGAAGTTTGGCCATTTTGCAAAACTGTTCGTTTTTTGTTATCAATCAAATCGTTGTTGCATAAACTTTTGTTTGAAATTGCAATTGCAGATGCGCAGGAAAAATGCATTTTTGTTTTGATGAAATATTCAATATACAAGTTTTTCAGTTTGACATGAAAGATAACAAACAAATTTAAATTGAAACTTTTTAATAAAGAAATAATATTAATTTCACACTAGGTATATATATTTTTTTAGCTTAAGTTTTTCTACTTTTGCGGCTTGTCAAAGTCTTTAGCTGTCTTGCCAGTTTGCTAATGAGAAAATTGCCAATGTCGCCTCCCACACTTAATACTTACTCAACTGCAACTGCTGTCAACAAATAGACGTTAGTGTGTATGTGTTTGTGTGTTTGTTTTGCCATTGAAAGCTGCTATTTGTCGTTAACTTGGCCTGGTCAAGCCAACGAGACTTCGACTTCGACTCAGTGGCTCAGCAACGTTTCGTTCTCTGTGGCTTTTTATCGCTTTGCTCGCTGCACTTGGGCAAACAAAAGTTTTGCCCAGTCACCAGTCACTTTTGCAGTGGGTGGCAGGGGGGGGGGGGCATGGGGGGTTTGGGTCAGATCTGTGGTTTATTTGTTTGGCCAAGCCAAAGTTTGCTACCTTTTGCGCACTCGTTTCTATCTGGCAGATACTTTACAAGCTATATGTTACTTGGTTTTTCTGTCTTTGGCTGTCTTTCTATCTGCTATTTCCTACTTGGCGTTGTAGAACTTCTTCGTCGTCGTCCGGCAATCGATGAAGCGTAAATGTTCAAATGCTTAGATATTTCCTTTCAAGTGGCCAGCGGGCGTAAAAAGCAACTGCAAAACTTGTTTTTATTTTGCCATTGGAGTATAGCTCGTGCCTTGGTCATTATTACTCTTTGGCTAAGCAAGCTAAACAACCAATGCGTCGCCGCAGCTGTCAAAAAAAAAAAGAAAAGACAAAGATACTTTTGTATCTTACAGATTGCCTTTGGGTGTTTTCACTAAGTAAATTTGTCTCTCCACTTGCATCTTGGGGATTTGCAGCAACATTGTAATAAACTCTCACACCCATCCCGCCCTTGGCCCCACTCCTACTATTTGGAAATTTTTTGGTTAATTTTGTCAAGTGGCATTTTTTATTTTCAAAGATGAAATTTTTGCCGTCGCATCGCTCGATTTACTCTCGGTCTTAAAGTCGAAAGTTTAGTTGCAGGCAAAAGTTTGACGACACCTGTGTGTGGCAAGAGTTAGCGGCAAATGGCTGAATGTGGCTGATGGTTCTGGCAATCGCAATATGATAAGTGACACGGACGCGAGCCCCCAACGTAAAGCGCCAAAAAGTCAAAAGTTGGCGGGGGGGTTGGTTTTTTTTCGTTTCTCATTCTGCGTGCCAAAAGTGAAATTGAATTTTGCTCTGTTGATAAAGTGATACAGCCGAAGATAGATGGGTGGGGGGGCGGTTGAGGAGACATGGCATATGAGTTGGGCAAGTCTTCTTAACACGCGCAAAAAAAAGGTACGTAGTGGGGGTAGTTGGGGGAGTAGAGAAAAGTCAACAGCCAAAGCTTTTGAAAAAGTTCTGTTGCTGCTGCATTTTTAGCTTATTTTCTATTTTTTTTTTTTTTTGTATTTTGGCGGCTCGCCGTTGAGTGCAAAACATTGGACGGCTGGGAGTCGTCTATTTTATTTTATTTTTTTTGTGTTGAATGGTGGCGTTGGTGGTGGCGGTGCTTGTGGCATTATGGTGATGCTCTATGGTGATTCTGTGCGGCTGAGCGATGCGGTTTGAAGCATATAAGCATGCATGTGCATGTGTGTGCACGTTTGTGCACGTTTGTGCATGTGTGCACACCAACCAACTGGAATTCCGGAGCAACTCTGCGTGCGATTGGGATAAATAAGAAAAATGCTTGCAAAACTCGCGGGGTGCCAGAGTGAAAGAAAAAACGATGAAATGCCCTAGAAAAAATAAAGATATATTTTATTTTCGAAAATTGAAAAATAAAAAAAAATTATAATTGATTTCAGTGCATTAATTTAAAATATTTTATTTATGTTGCTTGTAAGAGTTAAGAAAATAATCAGATTTTTCCACAACTATTTCAGGATTATGTAAAAAAATATACCTTATCTTTTTACAATCTTTGTGAATAATGGAAACAAAAAGTTGAAAGAGCTTCCAAAAATGCTTTGTACCATACTTTGTTAGGGTATATGAAATGACCTGATTACAGCATACAAACTTTTTTTTAATGTGAGCTTCGCCATTGAGCGGCTTATCTGCATGTGAAAATGGCTAAAAATTTGCCAAAGAAACATATAAAAAAAAGCTGTTAAATTGTGATAATTTTCAGCAATGTATGTTAACTTGGTTCACAGCACCACCAACCAACTCGGAACCACTCAACAAGTGGTGTTAGCTTCTTATTTTTTCTCACAGAGAATTGCATCTTGTAAACATGACACACAGTATACAAAAAAAAAATACAAAACCAAAAATGAAAGAGAGAGAAAACAAACAAAAACAATTCGTAAATGTAAAGAAAACATTTTTTTGGGGGGCAAGTTTTGAAAGTTGCAACTTATCTGTTGTTGCACAGCATAAAAAAAAACACACAAACAAAACTTTTGCCACAAAAGTTTCTTAAGCCATGTTAACCGCACACATTCGCACTATCAACAACAATTGGGTGATGGGGGTTGGGGAAGGGGGGGAGATGTGCGGTGGATATGTGGGCAAATGGGAGCATGCGGGTTTTTCGGGTGCTTGAAATCATATGTGTATGTGTGTGTATTCGTTGTATCTTTGGCTTGCTTGCAACTTTTGGACCGGTTTTTCTACTTTTGCCAAAGCAATTTGAGCCCGTTTCGGCGGCAAGCTGCATAAAAAGCGTTGGTTGCTGCCACTGCTGTTATTTCTCTGTAATGTTGCAAAAAAGTTGTTCAAGACTCTCGACTCTTGACTCTCGACACATCGAGGCTTAAGTGTATGTGTGTGTTGGTGTTGGTGTTGGTGTGGCCTCCAGAGCAATGCACATCATTGCACACTTCGACGAGGGTCTGCCCCAACTGCGCCATGCTCCCTGCTCCCTGCCCTCTTGCCATCTGTTTTTCTGCATTGTCATGCAAAAGTGGTAATGAAATAACGGTATCCAAACCCATTCATGCCAAAGAGACGACGACCCCCCCCAAACCAAAAAACCAACATCCCAGACCATAAGAAAAGATCTTCTGCTCTGTAAGTTCTGCAATCTGGGCAGATTTCTCTCTCTCTCTCTCTCTCTCTCTCTCTGTCTATCTGTCGCTTCATGCCATTTTAACCCATTGAATGCAAGCGAGTTTTGCAGCCCAAATGCAAAACTTTTGTTTGTTTACACTTGCGAAATAGTTTTGATAATGTTGTTGCACGAATGAGAGAAAGAATCCTGCTGCACTTGGCTTCTGTCTCTGTCAGCTGAAAATCCGACTAGAAGTTGGGTTTCCCACTTGCTCAGAGAGAGAGAGAGGAGCAGCTGCGGCTGTTGTTGTTGTCCTACCACATTAATTAAAGTATAAAAGTTTTGCCTTAAATTAACAAACCGAAATATATTATTTTCTTGTTTTTGTGGCTTGTAATATTCAAATTGTTTCAATCAAAACTTAAGATTTCAAAGTTAAGCATCGAGGATTGTAGATTTATTTTCGAAATTTATGTTGTTATAAAAGGTATAAAAGTGTTGGTTATAGAAGCATTTTTTAACTATGGTTTTTTCACTTAATATAAAAAACACTATTTTACTATCCATTAGGTCATTCCTTGAACACTTTCTTCTCATTTGTGAAACGTGTCGCTTAATGGGTTAAAATGCTTGATTTTCCTGTCTTTTCCTGACCCTTTTACCCCAAACTTCTTGTCTCTGTTTTTACACCCACTGTTCGGTTGCTCTACTCAAGTTGGTTGCACCTTTAGCGTTCACCGCTTCTTGGCTTTTTGGTTTTTATTTGTACTTTGGGCCAAGGAAGGAATCTTACAACATGGCCATCAATATTTTTTTTTGCTGCAGCAGAAAAACCCGTTTTGCTTGCTGCACCCTGCTAGAATCCCTGGTCTTTGCACTCCTTTGCCTTTAAATTGCAATCTTGTTCCGTTTCGTTGACTTTTGCTGCCTTGGCAGACAGCTTGCAACTTGGTATGACAACGACTGCAACGGTTGCTGCTGCTGCTGCTGCTGCTGCTGCTGTTTGCCAGGATAAACGGGCACAGCTTAAACAGATAACATTCATTGTGTTACACCCCCTGCAACTGCTCCTACCTCTAGCTGTCTGTATGTGTGAGTCATAAGAAAATTATGTTGCATTTTATGTGCGCGCCATTGCAGTGCAGTTTTTATCGACTCGGATTGTAACTCTGAACTCCTGCTTTACCCAAAAGACAGTCGCAATTTGGCTACCATTTTATCTACACACATATATACGTATATATATAAGTATATATAAAGACATTAAAGACACCCAAAATAACAAGCATCGCACACAGATTTGAATTAGAGCTGGAAACAAAGTTTTGGTGCATTGCCAGCCAGCCAACAAACTGAGCAGAGAGCGAATAAGAGAGAGACCATAGAGTTTAGAGATTTGTTTGCCGCTGGCTAAATAATAAGACATATAATCCCATTGTGCATGTGCCTTTTGTGTGTGTGTGCTGTCATTTTGTGTCTGGTGTCTGTGTGTGGCGGCGGCAGTGTCTCCTATTTGCTATGGGTATTTTCTGGCAAATATGTCGACGTTTAAAGCGCTCGGTCTTATCTAAGAAGTTTTCAAGTTGAAACTTTGCAAAATACTTAACAAAAAGCTCGTTTTTCAGTATATCAAGAAATAATGTGTGATAATTATTTAAATTTTGCAAAATATTCGAAATATTCTATTTGCAAATTGGCCATAATCTTTAGCATTCATGCAACAAACTGCTGTTCGCTCAAGAATAACTCACTCACTCAACCAGACAGACAGACAGGCGTTCAACCCGAGCAGGCTTCACTTTGGGGGGTTTTTTGTTTCGCATAGATATCATAGATCAAAGACAATGGCACAAGACTTGACCATTTCAAGCAAGCAAAAACTAAGCCAAATTACATTGTAATCGAGTACAGTTCAAATATACACACACCCACACACGCACACACACTCATGCAATAACTGTTTGGTGTGTTCGTACGTTTTACGGCCAAAAACTCAATGCTGGTAATTAAGTTTGAAAATCCAATTATGGTAAAAACTTTTACCAGAGATATTGTACGAATTCGAGTATGTGTGGGTGTGTGTGTGTATTAACTTGCATATGTGTGGCAGTTTGAGTGTGTGTGTGTGTGTGAATGTGTGTAGGTGCATTTATAAGTGATATGCAGAACATGCAATTAACAAGAGCAAATTCACTCGACTCTGCCTCCGTTGTTGTGCGAGTGTATGTGTGTGTGTGTGTGTGTAGTTACACTTTCCGCCCCGTCTGAGCTTAGGCCCTCCTTGCATTGCCACTGCTGCGTGTCGTGTCGTGTTGCTTTTTGCTCTTTTCCCTGCAGCGTACACTGAAAAAAAATAATCAATTCAAAAGTTTAACAAGGCATTTTTCTTTAACTTTGCTTAAAGGTCTTAAAAAATACTTTCAGAATTTTAAGTATATAAAATATTTATTTTCTTGACGTTTATTTATGCTTGAATGGAAAATATATACTTTTTTGCTAAGTGTAGCCTAAAAGAGACGCCCACTTTTGTAGATGCTTCTGGCAGCTGCAATTTGGTTAGCCCCGGCACACACAATCACCTCCTCCTCCACATCAACGTCTCCTCTTGCAGCGCTCCACCCATCTCTGGACGACCCCGCTGCATTGCATTGTTTCCATTTTAATATAATTCTCACGTAATAATTGCGTTTGAGCAGTGTCAAACTGTGCCAACAATGGAAGACGTGTGAAAGGAAGAAGAATCTCGGTTCTGTCTATGGCTCAATGCTAAACAATGTCCGTCTTTTATAGTTGACCGACTTTTCTAAACAATATAGTATATATGTATGTATTATATAGCTATATGTTCATATACATCTATATATTTCTATGCTATTGAGCAAATTGAAGACTACTTGCTGTTCGCTTACTTCATACTCCCCACTCCCTACTCCCTACTGTGCATGCATGTTTGGACCACAATGTGTTCATTAAATTCGTGTGGAGTGATATGCATATATGTCCAAGGGAAATTATTAATATTAGTCCAACACTATTGTTTCCTTGTGCTTTGTCATATTGCGAGTAAAACTCACAACTCTTTTGATTTGAGCTGTTGAGAGCACCTAAAAGTATGCTACATTTACCAAAGTTGAAAGCTGAGCTTTCAAAACAACTCTTGAATTTCAACAAAAGCAAAGAACTTGTAAAAATTGAAACAAATACTTGGAAACCCTTAATAAATCGTTTCTTAAGTGTTAAAAAAAAAGAATTTTTATTGATTTTTGTTCGAATTTTAAACATTGTCAGTCTTCTCAGCATGAAAGCTTAAAGCATTTAATATACAGAAATTCCTATGTAAACTCATATCATACCACCTGCTCCTGGCTTGTTTATTTCGTTCAAAGGAAGTAACCTTTTTACTTTTCTATTCGGTAAATTCCATTAGCGTTCATCGTTATGAGAGCCGTTTTTTTTTTTTTCGTAAATTTTGCACCGGAAATTGAATTTTTCATTTCAGCATCCTGCAAACGGAGCAAAACCATTTGTCAGCAGATCTCTGTCCTATCACATCCTGTCTATATATATATATATATATATATATATATATATTATTGTTTTTTTGCATTTTTTAGCCAGTAATTATAAGAAATTTTTCTTCGACTTTTCATTTTATGCGTAATGCGTAATGATAATTTAATTAGTTGCAAGTGGCTGTTGGCCCTTTTTTTTATACCATTTTGCATGCTCATTAACTGCACTTAACTGGCGCCCCCAAAGACGACGACGATGACGATAACTTTTCCTGAATTCTTAATTATGGGCCAAGGCCTTTACCTACTCTCAACTACCAACTCACTTTGCCTCCATAGATCCATGCACCGCGAGCTTGTTTAGCCTCGGGGAGATTTGTGTGCGGCTGTATTTTGATATTTTTGTATCGGTTTATATGTGCATGTCAATTAATGTGAATTTTCCCTTTATTTTTGCATATATGCCAGTATTTACATGCCAAACTGTACTGAGCCGCGAAATTTATGCGCAAACAGTTGAATGTTTGTGTGTGTAGGTGTAGCTTGCTCCTATTACATTTTGGTGTAAATATTTGTACACGCGTGTGTGTGTAATGTTACACATGGCGTATGCGTAATCAGTCAGCTAACCAATCAAATGCATTAGTTGTGCACACAATAACAGTACAACGCGTCGTAACGAGTAAATTTAGTTGTAAAGAGAAGATCAAAAAGGTGTAGCGAGTGTGAAATAGCGAGTAAGCGGCAACGAGAATGCTAAAAATAAATCCTTAAACAAAAAGTAGTTAACGAGTTAACGAGAAACTTGAAAAAGGCAGCAAGTTCTTATGAAAAAACTCAACGTAGCAATAGTTTCTTAGCTTTTTGTATGTCGAGTAAAGAACAACGAGTCACATGAAACGACCAACAAACAATGAGTAATAAATAATGAATAACAAGAACCGAATAAAATATTGCGAGACAGTTTATATCTGTAAGCAACGCAGCAAATGTCAAACCTTATAAAAATATATCGCGGCACTCTTGAAATTTTGTAATTGTTGTAATTCTGGCAATTTGCCTAAGTGCAACTGAAATGAACGGACGCCTGGACGCCGTTGCTGTCGACTTCAAAGTTTTAATTAGAAACGCAACTGCACAAAATGTTGGACAGCAGGACGAGAGACAGGAGGACAAGTGCAAGAGGCAGTCAAGCGAAATGAGCAGACAAAATGCGTTGACAGACGACGATGTGAAATGGCAAAGGCAAAGGCAAAGGAAAGGAAAGGAAAGCAGCGACGTAAAGCAACGCCGCCGCAGTTCTCTCAACGAGGCCAGCGCCAAAAAGTAACTTTAATGACAGCAAGAACAAATGAATAAGCCAAAAAAAAAAAGTTATAACAAGAAAAGAAAACAACAACTAAATGTCAGAAAGCGCACAATTTTATGTGGCACACAAAACTTTTGACATTAATTCGTTGTAGCATACACTTAAATGAGAACTGATTCGTTTTCTATATACATACATACATATATATGCATAGCTGACCAGAGTTGCCACCTTTTACAAGCCTAAAACGACTTCGAGACGAGCGTCAAATTAATTTTAATGCGATTTTCATGACTGCATAACTTTGAATGTGCGGATTTTAACGATTATTGGCCGTTATGCAGTGTCCACCAAAAAAAAAGGCGTGTCGGAATAAACGAAGATTGCAATTTGGTTTTGCCACCCAATTGAAACAATCTTTAAATTTAGCACAGTCCTTGGCTGGGCAGCAAATGCACAAATTTATTGCCCCCGATGACGACGAGGACTCTCTGTCTGCCACTTGAAACTGGCTTAAACGCTACCTCATGCATATTTGATTCCACAAATATAAAGCGGCCATAAATTCAACTCGAAATATACGCAGCAAAGTGAAAGTTATGCCCCAAAACAACAAAAAAAAGTTAGAAAAAGGCGACAGCCTAAAAGCAACGCACACACGCACACATATGTCTTGGCCAAAGTTCTTACTTATTTCATTTTTAATGTGAAGGACAACGACGACGAACACCATAAAATAAAAAGAATTGTCGTTGATTTTATTTCACTTATTTTTGTAGTACCTTGACGCCATTGACAAGTTGAAGAACGAACGACTGTGTTTGGGGCTTACCTATAATGGTTTTATTAAAAATTAAATAACAATTCTGTGGCCCTCCTAATAACAACAGAACACTCCCTCTAAGCTGCTGCTGCTGCGTAGGTGTAGCGAAAGCTTCTTATGTTGTTGGTCGAAATTGAAAAGTTTCAAATGTGCATAATTAATTAACAATTGAATAGAAATTTTTCAAATAATAATAAAGTTGGCGAAACGTTTAAAAATAATGCTACAACAGTAGAAAACATTGATGAAATATTTATTATATGTGTTGAATGAAAGTTTTGTTTTTAACTCAACTTTTGGACTAGTTCTTTAACTTGTTCTCTTGCATTAACTTTATTTTTCTTTCTAATTGTATTTTTCCTGTTTGTTTTTGCAGTTGGGATATTAACGCTGATAAGCAGCTGCTGTCTGTTGGTGTATGGCGATGAATCCATCGATACGCGTGAAAATGCTGATTTGGTGCTGAGGTGTCGTTTCACCGAAAAATATGAGGCAAATGATTTCTCATTCTTTTGGACGCGTTCGATATCAAATCCGGCGCAATTTGACAACGTTGCCATCGGTGAAGTGCAATTGAGTTCCGGCTATAGGTGAGTTAAACGAAAAATGCCCAGTTCCTATCTCTTATTATAGTACATATATCTCGTGTTAATGAAAATGTCTGGCAACTGGCAGCTTAATTAAAATCAAGTTCTTTGGCAATTTAAACGTGTCGGCCATATCCTTAATCCTTAATGCCAATGCCGACTCGTGTTAAACATTCACACAATTATGAGGAAAACACATACACACACACACACTCTCTCGCTTTTTTCCCATTTGCAATTGTATTTTTATTTGCTTCGTGCCACGATTTCCGCTTCCGGGCAGTTCGCTTTTGGCCAGTTGTCGGCCCTGTTTTTAATGGTACGCTTGGTTTGGCTCGTTTGCTTTGCTGACGACTGCCTTGCTACTTGCTACATGCCACTGTTTCTTTATGTGGCAACGCATAAATTTTAAGTGCTGCCCCAGTCGAGGCCACAAAATGCATCGCACAAGCCAAATTAAATGCCCAACAGCAGTTACACTGTCCAAAACATATGTGCGTGTGTGCGTGTTTGTGCAATAAAAGCAAATCAACACAAAAATACAAAATGAAAAAACAACAACAACAAATCTCAAACAAAGCTTACGTAGCAGAGTTACAGGAGTACAAGTAGTAACAAAGCTCTGCCGTTTCCCAGTTTTGTGGCAAATTGTAAAATACATTTTGTGCGCCGAAAGCTAACAAGCAACAACATGAACACAAACCACGCGTCCTTACAAAGTGGCATTCCCCATATACCGCTAAATCTATATCTATCTGTATCTATGTATCTTTATCTGTAGCTCTGTCGCGCTGCAAAAGTGAAATTACTGCTCATACTTTATTTGCCTTGTTTTTGGCTGCCGCGATTTTTTATTTTTTCTGTTTTGGGGTCATCGAAACCCACAGAAAAAAAGCGCCCAAAAATGGCATAGCAAGTGAAACGACCCCAAGGGAAAGGGGAACAGAGCAACAAACTAGAGAAGCTCGCTAGAGAGATTGAGATTGAGAGAGAGAGAGAAAGGCCTGCAGCTAATATATCGTTAAACATTTCATTTAACGAGGCGAGACGCAGACAGCAATTTTAAAGCGCCAAACATTTAGGAATGCAAGTCATGCTGCCAAATATTTAGTTGATTTTCAAGCCAAATCTCGCAAATCTACTGGAAAACACCAAACTGAAAAATGGTGAAACGATAAAATGGTTAGCAAGAGTTGAAAAAGGTTGCAAGACAGTTGAAGTTTGAAAAAGAAATGCAAACACATAGCAAAATTGTCTTGGTACTGGGAGTTCCTCCTTATTATAAGTGAGAAGCTTTATAATTTCCAAGTTGAGATTACTCCTTAATGATCCTTGTGACGTATAACCGTTCAAGGCGATCCGAAAAGTAGTTTATTTTTAGTTCAGATTCAAAAGTGATTAGAAGGGAAACAAGTCAAAAGTATTTTAAGGGATAATTTAAATTTGTCGAAATCGAGGAGTTTTCATTTCCAAGAACATCCAATTTTGTACTCTGCCAAAATGTAGGCAACAAACTCGCAAACACACACACACACGAGCTCAAACGCCGCAAACATGTGCCGGAATGTCCCAATGCCAAATAATTGGCTGCCGCAAAGGACGTTTAACGTTAACGCCAAGCAAATCAGACAGAACGAAGCGAACGCGAGCGCAGAGAGGAGGCAGAGATATTTAGAGATTGATAAAGAGAATCTGCATTGGAATGCGCCTTCAACGAATCGGAAACCGAAATGTGCTGTGCAGCCAAAGAATTCGCGCGGACCGAAAACAGGACCAAAACTAGAATTCGCCTTCCGGGCCAATGGCATACTTGGTGAAAATGGCACAAACTGGGGGAGGTAAAAGAAGAGTGTTGGGGAGGGAAATAAAACATAGACAAGTACAAATCCCGCAGGAGAGCATTTTGGCGCTCAAGGACGTGCGACACGCGCGCGCTAGCTCTGCTTTGTGTTGTTGTTTTTAAATGCTTCAAGCGAAACTGCATTTACTAAAAAAAAAAAAAATAAAAAGAATCGTCCTTTTTTTTATCCCCAGTGGCAGGCGATGAGTGGCGAACTGCGCTTTGCCAGCAATTTTTATAATTTGCACCGTTTTTTTAGTTAGATATTTTTTTTTTTTTTGTAGTTTCGTTGTCGTCCTGTGTTTGCTCCTGTGTCCCCGAGCTCAGGCTGCAAATGAGCAGCTTCAGCGCCCGCTGGAGACACTGCAGGCAAATAGAAAAATATAATAATACACCAAAAGAAAGAAGATAAAATAAAAACTAAGCTAGACGCAGGACAAACGAACGAAAAGATGGGAGAGAGGTTGAAAGAGCCTACAGAGAATTCAGTCAATTTGCCTTGGCTATAATAATATATTTTTTCGTTCCTTTTTTTTTTCGTGTACAATTTTCTTTATCTAGTTTTCTTTTTTGTGGGTCAACAACGTTGTCTGCTGCGCTACTTTTTTTTTTTAGGATTTCTATGCTGTAGTTAAATTTTGCTCTTTCCTTTTTTCTTCTCACTTCAAGCTGTTGGTAGTTTTACTATACTTCGTTTGTCTAGCAAATTAAACTCGATGTGCTGACGCGTGCTTTTCGCGGCTTGCAGCAATTAGTGGCAGTAAGATAGAGCGAAGAGGAAACGCAAGTGAAAAGTAACCAGCTGTTGTTGTTGTTGTTGTTGAGGGAGAGACTATTGAGTAAATTCTCAATTGAAACCTTTAGTATCCGTCTAGACGTCTAAAATGAATTGTTGTCCAAAGTTCGTTCTTATCACACACAAACACAAAAGTGTCCCTCTCGAATGGCCAGTCACTCCTTGGCATTTCTTTTGCTCTCTCTCTCTCTCTCCCTCTCTTTTCAATTCAATTTGACAAATGAACTTTCAGTCACCAAAAGCGAAGCAAGGATATTATATGGTGTGTGTATCCATGGCCACATTCCACATTTAATAAAATGCTCTGTTGCGTAGTTTCGCTGTCTCATCCATCAATCGATTCATTTATTGACCAGCCAAGTGGACAACAGCCAACAGTCCCGAGTTGCGCATCAATTTTCACTACTTTTGGTTGGGTCCTTCGGTTGCCCAAAACAACTCAACAAACAACAACAAACGTAATACAATAATAATCAAAGTTGCTGCGAATATTGTGATAAATTGCTAAAAACAAAGTTAAAAATGTTGTATTACATCAAAATATAGTTTAAAAAAAAAAGTTCAATATTCAAATGAATAAAGTAAACAGGAAAAATATGGTAAAAAGCTCAAACAACTAGAAAAATTGTTGAATAAACTTTGAATACTATGTTTGGTACTTGAGCTTCTTATTCAAAAGTTTGACAACAATAACCTGAGCAAATCTCTCAAAACAACAAATTCCTGGTATATATCAATAAATCCTTTTGGCCAAAGTTGGTTTCGTCTGGCATTTACCAACTTTGAGGCGTTGATTTGAATTTCGCTTTGATTTCTGTACATTGATTATCTAGATTCTTGAAGCAATTGAAATTGATTTATTTCAAGCGCTTGTCAAATATAGAAATTCAATTTAGGCAACTGCCACAATTTACACTATCTCAATGCGAGCTTAAATTCCTGCCTTGGCAATTAAATTGCCTTTAAATTGCCCAAAAAGTAGTAGGCGAAAATGCTTAACAACAACAACAACAATGGATACAACAAAAGTTGTTGACATTTTGTTTACCAATCGGTTGCTAACGTCTGGTAAAACCCACTTCCGCACGCTTCCTCCCTGCCTCCTCCACCCTTGCCAGTATCTCTCACTTTTGGTTGTCATCGGTTGTTATCGTTCCAATCGAAATCATCGTCGTCTAGCAAAAATATGCAAACATTTATTGAACGTTGATTTTATTTATGTTGCTGTCACACCTTCCCTAGCCCTCTCCTTCTCGCTCTCTCTGTTCAAATATTAACATTTGCTATTTATTTGCATTGTGAATCGTTTAAAGTTGAGCTAACTGCCTGCCTGCCTGCAGCGGTAACGGTAGCATTCTTGCATCCATCAGGAGCCGCAGCAGGAAGCAAAACTCAATATTGGCACAATTAGTGTTTGGTATTTCGAAAGGGGATGGATTGGGCAGAGGGTGGACGAGCCTGAAGTGCCAGCACACCCACGGTGCATTGACAAAAAAGTTTTTTTTGTCGAATAAAATAAATGAATAAATGGAAATTCGAATTAAAATTGATGTGAATAAAATTCAACACAGTTGGGGCTGGTATCAATATACAAAAATGTATACATTTTATTCATATGTACCAATTTTTTTTTTGTTGTCTTTTTTCAGACTCGACTTTCAACCGGAGCGCGGCATTTATGATCTACAGATTAAGAATGTCTCCTATAATCGAGATAATGGTCGCTTCGAGTGCCGCATTAAGGCCAAGGGCACCGGTGCCGATGTGCATCAGGAATTTCATAATTTAACAGTCTTGACACCACCACATCCGCCTGTCATATCACCCGGCAGCATTGCCATTGCCACCGAGGATAAGCCTATGGAGTTGACATGCAGCAGCATTGGCGGATCACCGGATCCAACAATAACGTGAGTACAACAATAGTTCTTCAACTTAACTATCTAGTATCTGTCATAACTGATTTCCCCTTATGATGTTTGATTTACATTTCTTTCACTTTTCTATAGCTGGTATCGCGAGGGTTCAAATTCACCATTGCCTGCAACATTGTTGCGTGGCGGCACCAAGGATCAACCCACAAATGCAACCCTGGCGATAACGCCACGTCGCGAAGACGATGGCGCCAAATACAAATGTGTTGTGCGAAATCGTGCAATGAACGAAGGCAAACGTCTCGAAGCAACAAGCACACTAAATGTCAACTGTAAGTAACAATTGAATATATATTTTTTTTTACAAATAGAATGAGAACTTCTTCTGGCTTCAAAGTCATGCGCCTAGTTTATCATCATTTCCCAGGCACTTTTCAATTACAACTTTCATTAGCATAAACTATGTTTTGTGCGTTGACAAATTGCCTTTGACATTATTACAACCAACTTGAACTCTGTTCTAAATATATACATAGTTGGATTGGTGGAGAGAAGGCGTGTCACATAAGTTGACCTCAGTGGCCAATGTTGGGTAACGTCTAATTAGCATGCCCCGGCCAACAACAACTAAATAAATACATAGAGCTGCATTCAGTGAAGTGACCAGACACTGACATTGCAACCCTATATCGCCACCCCACCCCCCCAACTCTTCACTCCATACTCATTTGTTATGCTTGCAACGAGCTGAACGACAAATGCTGACACATTTGTTAAAATGCTGTTTAAATTGCCATGAGAACAACAACAGCAACAACAAAAGTAGCAGCAGCCACCATTTAAGTTGAATCCCCAAACAACATATATACATACATATTTATATATATTTTTGTACTGGTATAATCTGTATTTTTGTGTGTTAAGCACATAAATTAACGCTGAAGCTGATGCTGCTGTTGACGTTTTGCTGTTGACTCAGACTAGGCAAGTAATTTGAATAGAAATTTATGTGTTGTTGCAACAAGTGGCAGTTAAATGCTGCATTAAGCGACACACGACGCCCATTTTAGCCATTAGCATGCGGCTATTAGAGCTAATCAAAAGGCCAAATAAAAGCCAGAAACCTGAAATATTGCTACAGCAATTGCAGTTCAGCAACAGCTACGGCAACAACAACAGCTACAGTAACAACAACAGCTGAGGTCAACCATCAAATGCGTGATTAATTCAAATACAAAACCACAAGAACATCGCACATGGTAATTAGTTGTTAGCTGAAGCTAAAACTACTCTGAACTTCCAACTGCATGGCAGTGGCAGTTAAAGCAATAGGTGTTGGGTGTTCGGGTTTTGCCACTGTGTGGTTTGTGTCCACGCTAATTGCGTTTGCATGGCATTTTCGGCTTTGCAGCCAGAAAGAGTGTGAGAGAGAGAGAGAGAGAACGCTAAACCCAAACCAGAGACAAGTTTAAACCTTCACATTAATTTATTGACTATAATTACAAATCATTGAGCAAAGTACAAGTTAAAAGTTTAGAATTAAACTAAATGCCATCAAACCCAAAATTTAAACTCAAAGCAATTAATTCAGTTGCCAGATAAAATAGATTGTATATTATTATTATTTTGTTGTCGGTAATGTTTTACGCTTCATAAAACCTCCAATTAACAGATTGAAAATAATATAAAACGTTGTAATACGATTTGAAAAATGTTTATCTAAACATTAAAAAAAAGAGATAAAAACGCCAACGCCACAAACTCATTCATTAAATTATTTATTTATTCACTCAAACATAATGTTGTCAACAGAGCTCCATTATGCCCACGTGTTTATATATAAAACAACTAGAACAACAACAACAGCAACAACAAGAATCAAAGCATATGTCTCGAATCTGTCGCATAAATGACGCTAATTAGACGTCGTTACGTGCATAACTCTTTTTTTGTTTTGTTTTTGGATTGCTGACCACGCCCACTCGCGCGCCGCCTCCACTCTCCCGACAACCCACATCGATTGAGCCAATTAAAGCATATGGGTTCTTGTGAATGAATAAATTCATTTTACAAATATGATTTTCAGGCTGCGGTTTAATTAAAATACAGTCATAAACGCCCACACCTGCCACGCCTACTAATTGGGTCATCTGCTTTGCATAAATAAGCCATAGTGTTATTTTTTGTGTGTGTGAGTGTGTGTGTGCTTTAATTAGAAATATTTTGCAATAAGTCAACCGCAAACACAATTTGTAATGTTTATATCAATTGACATTTGAAGAGGATGAATGGTAAAAAAGTCAACAAAACCAAGTTTAACAAACATTCAGTTTAAAGAAGGGCAAAAGATAACCACAAATGAAGCGTTTCAAGTAATTGCAGGAGCGGTTCAGTGGAGAGAGAGAGAGAGAGAGAGAGAGAGAGAGAGAGAGAGCGAGAAGCAATGTCCGATATGTTAGTGAAGGATTGGGGATTTTCCATTTGCGGTCCATGTACTTTGATCCTGTGCCTGAAGGGTGAGGCTAATGTGTTTGTAAGCAAGCCCAAAAGAAGTTGATCAAAAGTTTGCCCCGAAGACAAAACATGACAATGACCAAAGCCCAGGCACTGAACAACTAAGCATCTGTGGTTAGACTGTCTGTCGGTCTGTCTGTCTGTCTGCCTGCGGGCCAAAAACACACTCAAGAGTATAAAATCCATCTGATGTTTGCTCAATCAATCAATGGACATTTATCCAATCATTTGCCTGACACAAATCAAATCAAACAACAATTTAATTGTTAGTTACTAAGAATGAAAAATAACCAAAAAAGAAAACCTTTAATTTTGATCCATTTAAAACAATTTTTTTTTTGGTAACATTTTCTGATTTACGAGCAACAATAAAAATTCACTTAGGCGGCCTGGCTTATAATTGACACCCACAAATTAATCAATTTTGGGCCCGTCGTAAAAGCTGCTTTACCTCCGTCAACAGCAGCGGCAACAGCAACCGCAGTATACTGACAGAGTCCTTTCACGTCCTTGTCTAATCGCCCTCAATAAGTCGTTGCAAAAGTGCGGGCAATAAATTTTCAGTGAAAACACAGCCCATTATAAAATTTCCTCTCGGCTGCCTAATAAAGACTAAGTGATGAAATGCCCTCTTGAAAATTGATCAAAGTCTTCGCTCCATCGAGCTGAGTTTATATTTGGATTGTTCGTTGCTTCAAAGTTTAGTCTAGCTTCAACTCGTAACATCAAAAATCCAAATCAATTGATTATTAAATTCTCAATTCTTTGGCTTAGCTTTTGTTACTTGTTCTTTATCTGCTGGCTAAGTTGTATATATATCAGCAATCAGAGTAAATAATCAATCCTGAACTGATTCTGCAACAGCTTATTTCACCTCTATTCAGCTGTTGGCTGTCCAAAAAAGACTTATTTTCAAAATTGGGTAGGAGCAGGAAGGAAGGAAGAAAGGCAGGAGAGGGCATAGAATTTATGCACAGGCAAAATGATAGAGTGGGAGTTAAAGCTGCTGGGCTAATTTATTGTCGTGCCCTCGCGACGCGAGTTTTGATGAGCCTAATCGGATCTGTCTGTCGATCCCTCTACTCTCGAACCACCCCCGGCAAATGTAAAGCGGGCAGGCAACAGACAAGACAGCTGCTGCTGCTGCTGCTGATGCTGATGCTTTTAGGTGAGAAATGTTGCAAGGATTGGGGATTTTGTCTTGACTTTCGATTTGACGCTTAGCTGACAGTGCTTTCTTTGTTTTATTTGGGCGTTAGGGTAAGTGGGTATTCAAGGTGCCTAAGTCGCACAACAAATTTTATAATAATAATATTGACAATGTGTTCGGCACAAGGACGAAAACACACTCACACGTATGTGTCGTGTGGCGCCTATCATTTTCATCGTTTAATGTCAGGCAATTAACTTTTGTCTGCCCCAAAATCGAGAGAGAGAGAGAGAACAGATACCACAAGTAAGCCTGTAAGAAGGGAGAACCGGAGAAGTTGGTTATGGATTCAACGCTCTGTCGCATCCTGCCTCTGCTGCCATTCAGCGATGAGATCATGCATAAAAAGGCAACCCGAACACGTTTCACATAGAAAGAAAGACAGAGAAAAATGGGAGAAATGTTAGATGGGTGGCCAGCCAGGCCTCGGGCCCCCCGGTCCCTGATATAGATAGATATAGATATAGATGTGGATGGAAATGTAAATGTAAATGTTGCCCGCTTCGGTTGGTTGAAACGACCTTGCGCCATGTTTGAACCTTAACACCACGATGAGCACCAAAGGGGCAAGACACTAAGAGACAGAAGAGGAGGAGTATAGGACAGAACCAACTAGGCAAATAGGCACAGCATGTTGTGGAAAATCAACGAACCAAATGCCAATACACATGTGCCAATAGAACTGAAAGGGGGATGAGCAGAGAGTAGAGAGTAGGGTGGCACTGAGTGGTTTGAGTGGAGATGTCCTCTGGCATTAGGGATTCCAAGGCTTAACATGGCGTAAACACAAAAGCCTCTAAAGGCATCAACTGCGGCATATAAAGTGGCATTACATAGAGTACAAAACAACAACAACAGCAACAACAACAAATACAAAGAAGACAGCAGGAGAATACAAAAAAAAAAAAAAGCGACACAAACCAACTGGCAAATGGCAGGAAGTGACTGCCAGGACATAAGAAGCCGCAAAAACAAAGCGCAGCAGCAAACAACAACAACAACAAAAAAACCAAGAAATTGTCGAGTATCCTCTCGTGTCGTCTGCCACGCATTAAATTGAAGATGATGATGATAATGCGACCAGATAAGAGCCCCAGCGACCAGCATTCTTCTCATCCGTCTCATCTCTCTATGGGTTCATAGGTAACAGGCAACTTAACGCCAATAATACGGCAAAAATGGTCGGCAACAAGCCATGAAATGAGCCCAGGGTTAACACAAAGACAAGAGACCCCTCTTACACAAAACAAAACTTCGACTTACACATACATACATATGTATGTGTCTGTCTATTTGTGGTTAAGGGTGGTGCTTTTGGCTTCGAAAATGAAACAATGCAATGACTTAAACCAAACCCCCAAACCGCCCCCCTCTCAATGTCAATGCCTTGTGCCTTTATCTGCTAGCATCTGCCTTTTTCTGTTTCCTATATGTGTGGCTACTATTTACTTGACATTAAGCAAACTTCAAATAAAAAGGATAACAACGCAAAATGTGAAAGAAAAAACAAAGGAAAGCTGTGAAAGACATAAAGTAAGGGCCTAGAAAGATATCCAGCAAATAGGAGAACCCCAAAACATAGAATTCATCAAGTTTGGTAAACTTGTAGCTTCATATTCCTATCACTCACTCACCCAATCGATATGATTCTTCACTCACAACTTACAGGGTATATTTTAAACAAAAAACCATATTGTCACACACACACACACAAAATGAGCATCAGGCAACAATTTGGATCGTGAAAGTACTTTAAGAGTTGAGTTGTTCGAAGAGGGGTTTTTTTTGGTCGGGGATTCTATAAGCGTTGTTATGTGTAGAGAAGGATAAGAAGGAGTACTGTTCGTTGTTGTTGTTGGCCATTCGCTTGGTTGAGGGCACGACAATTGTACACAATTTTCATTTATTGTTTGGCTACACATTTGGCCACATTATGTGAACCGACGAGCCAGACGGCAAGCTCAACTCTCAAATCCCCGGACTAAAACAAAAGGATGATTTCTTTTTCCTTTTTTTTTTTTTTGTATATTCAACCTTCTCGTTTCGTTTACGCGTAATCGTACATTGGCCTCGGGCTGAGCAGAATGCTGTATTGTTGGGGCGTATTGCTGCCACATTCTAAAGATTTAACTTGTAAAAACCCCCCACGAAAGATAATAAAACCGAAAGGAACGACAAGATATGCCTAAACTTGTTGTTGTCTGGCTGGCTGGCTGTTCGAGGCAGTATTGCGTGCTGAGGTCAGTTTGTGTCAAATTGCGACTGCGGCACGTGGAACGAGAGATTCGTCATTAACCATTCATGCCAAGTAACAAAAACCAGCAAGGGTAAATGAAAATGTCGATAACAGTGCCATTACCAAGTGAAAGTCCTTTGTGCCAAGCAAATTAATTGAAATATAATAATTATACGCATTAGGCAGCACATTAGCCATTTACCAAAATTCAAGCCCTGAGGGGGCGGACATCCGTCCCTAATGTACGATATTAACTTGAAGGTGCGATTACAGGAATACTCTTTGCTTGATTGACGCCGCAAGGAATCAGATTGCATTGACTCAAAACCTAATTTTAGTTGCCTAATGAATTCAATTCAAGCAAGCATTGAATAAGTTTTTTTTTTCTGCCGAAAGTTAGATAAGTTAACACATAACAAAGCAAGTTATACAACACTTAATCCTAAGCAAAGTTGAGTTGGAACAAAATTTAGTGTGTGAGGAAAAACAAGGAGAATTTTGTACTGACAAGGAAAATATAATTTTACTAAAAATGAAATCAATTCAGCCATGTCTTAAATCTAATTAAGTTCACAAAAATGTTGAAGATTAAATATTAAATATTGACGTAAAGCTTTCGATATGATTTTAAGACTCTTAACAACTAAGTAAATACTATCCTACAAAGGCAACGACGCATTGAGTTAGTTATAAACTGAGAATGCGAGGGGGAAAGGAGTGAAATATCTGCCTCTTAATCAAAAGCATAAATACTTGCAGTTAACCAATGACAAATTTTGCATTGTTATTCATTGGCCTTCGTTGAAGCTTTTGTCTTTGTTTGTTGACTGAAATGTTTGAAGGATTGCGAATGGCGATAATTGTCAAGTTGCTATTGTTGTTGTTGCTACTGATGATGATGTCAATATATGCTTTAAACAAAGGCAGCACGCGTTCTCTCGTTAACAACAATGATGCTTTTGCCACTAACAATGACTAGGCATTGTTTCGAATAGATTAAACAAACTAAGCACACAGTCCACACAAAGAGAGAGAAAGATATCTCTCATATATGTATTATATATATCTTTATAGCCCGTTCGTTTTGGGCATTATTATTTTCAGCTTGCTAATTTAAGTAAATTTGGTTAATCAATGAAATCGCAAACCGGCTGCGCATAGCATACAAATAACCAAGAGTATTCCCAATACCCAAAACAAATCCCCTTAAAATCCATCTGAGCCCCTGCGTTCCCTGCATCACCGCACAAACGTGTCAATAATATTCAAATTGAAATGTCAAAATGCTAATTTTGCACATTTGTTTGACTTTAGCAAAGCGCAGGGCGTTCTTGCAGTGTGGCAACGTCGTCCTGCTGCCAAATATTCTAATGTTGCTGCAATGCAATTTGCACAAACTGCAACGGGCGAGAAATTTGCACTGCTGCCACACGAAAATTTCTTTTTTGTTTACAACAATTTTGTGCCACATTGGACGCGTTGCAACTGCAAGTTGCCTTTTGGCGCTTTAGGATATATTTGAGAGTATAGCTGCAGCAAATTTTGTGTACGTGCAACTTGAGGGCGTTGAGAAGAGTGACCGCAAATTCGCGTGACTCTAAAAAAAAAGTCCAGAGCTCTAATTGAGCTGCGTGCTTCAGCTGTGTTGCAAGCGCAATTGCCTTCATTTGCAGTTCCAGAAGTGATGTGGAATGAAGTTCGTTTTTCGTTTCGAAACATTTCATTCATCCGTCCGGCTGCATTTCACTTTTGTATAAAATTTTGCAAACTTTTGATTGCTATCTAAATATTTAATAAATTTAAGAGAATCAACAGAGAGGAGCATCTACAAATCTGATGAAAAAATAACAATTTTGAGCTGTCTGATATTTTAAAATGTTTTCACAACACATTTGCTTCAATGCTGCATAGTAATTGTTGCTTCAGGGCAATTGCATTGAACCAAAATGCAAATAAACACCATCAACAGCAAATTGTTACAGTTTATTGTAAAACCAAAGATCTTTACATATACAAATTTTCACACCACGAAAATATTGTGAAATTAGATTTTCGTGTTATGATGCCAGTTGCAATGTTTTTACAACCAAATTTTGTTTCTTACAAATAAATTCAATCAACATTTAAGAATTAAGAAATTGTCTGCAACAGAATTTATTGTTGCCCCCTGACAAAAACTGCAATCAAATGCGTTGTTCCGATTAATAAAATGTCAATTCAATGAGCTATAAAACTCATATAGTTCTTCTGTGTTGTGTGGTTGCCCCTCAGCCATAATCTTGCCAACAAACTAAAACAAAGCAACTCTAAACACAATGCACAAAAATGTAAACAATAAACAAACAAACTAAATTGAGTCGATAAATGTTTTTTTTGGAAAGTATTTCGTTTGATTTCGAGTAAATTTCAACACGTAAAGAAAACTATTTATTTAAGTTGATTTTTGGTTTTGTTGTTGGTTTTTTCCCCATTGCTGTTCATTTCACGCTCTTGCATTTTATAGTATTTGCTTTTTGTTTGTGTATTTTTTGGTTGATGCCAAAGCAAATTGAATGCGCTTTGCTTTCATTATTATTATTAATATATTATTTTATATCGCATTTGTGTAACTGACATGTTTTCCAAACTAAAACTGCAGCAAACCGTTTATAATGAAACCTTTTTTTTTTTTTGGCTATCATTCCCACGTTTATTAATTGCATAATTATAATTGCATTGGAAACTGCCAGGCTAATTAAAAATGTTAACAACTATTTATTAAACACTTTTTCAACAACATATTTATCTTCGCAAATATTAAATGCTAAAAAAAAGAATAATATACATACACATATTATGTTGAAATATGTATGGGTATTTTTGTGCATTTTTGTACATTTCTGGCATTGTTGTTAGCCAAAAATATTTAACGGCATATCAACGGCAATATATATATATAAATTTATTATGCAGCGAACAGCGGGAAGCGAATAGAAAACAAATATCTTTACTCAGCGCCAGTTTTGTTTTTGGCGTTGTAAAGTTTTTACGGCACACATGTTGCATGTTGCATGTAGTATCTCTGCCTGTGAGTACAAATGAACTGTATTGCTCTTAACCTCTTTCCCTAGTATAACTGGACAGTAAAAAGCCAATAAAAATTGCATATCAAATGTTTGTTTTTACACGTATAACAAATGCTCTGTTTAAAGGGAAATTTCATTTATATTTTTTTTGTGATTTTAGTAAATTGAACGTTAGCTTTTTCTATAAGTTTAAACTTATACTTTGTGTGCTTTGACTTTCCATTTGCCCCAACAATCATTTCACTCTACAAAAGCAGTAATTCCATCACAATCCTCGAGTACGATCCACTCAATCAAACCACTCTATATATGGAGCTTATGTTATCATTTGTATGCTACGGCTGCGCTAGTCTATGACAATTGACAAGCCAGTCGAAGTAAAAGTAGCAGTAGCTACAGAGGAGGCTGCATCAAAGTATTCTAGTTGGTTGGTTTTTGCTTTTTCGCATTTTCGCATTTGCCATTCGCATAAGTACACGTTGGCTATATACTAGAGAGGCACTATAGTGCTCAACTCATGCGAGTGGCTGGCTGCGAGAGCAAATAAAAAGGCGGCAAATGTTGCAGAACGAAACGTTGCTGCAGATTCAACTTGCAACACTGCCAAGCAATACAATTGACGAGAGCCAGAAACAAAAAAAAAAATGGAAAAATGTAGTGAAAACTACGGCAAGAGTGCAGAACAAATGGAACAACTTGCAAAAAGCTAAAATGCCAACCAAACAGCAGCAGCAACAATAAAAGCAGAAAAAAGTAGTAGAAAGAAGAGAGAGAGAGAGAACTCGTTCCCAGTTCGCAGCAATATGAACAACAATCTTGAATATTGTACGGTTACATATGTAGATACATGATACATTTCCTGCAGCTGCAACAGCAATTGCATATGTGTGTGTGTGTGTGTGTTGTAACAGCGCCACGTGGCTGGCAGTTAATTTAAAAAAAAAAAAAAATTGTATTTACATTTCGCCTGCTGGCGAGCGGCTTTTGCTATTGCTATTGCAGCATTGTTTACATTTGCAACAGCTTCTACTTGACTTACAGCAACTACAACAACAACAACAACAGACTATAAAGCAGCACAGCTGACGCCGCTTGGGGCCATCAAATGTGGGTGGGGTTGGGGGTTTGCAAGACTATGGTGGGCAATTGCTTGAGTGCCGCTGGGGGCTGACGCTGGCGCTGTTGCTGTTGCCACAGCCACAGTGACTGCTGCTGCTGTTATTGTTATGGCAGCAACAGCAACCGAACGGTGCAACCTGGTGATGTGTTTTTATTGCTGCCCCCAGGCTTTGCCACACATGACGCTTGACGATGCTGATGATGATGATGTTGCTGATGATAACTTCAGGTTTGATGATCCTGTTGTTCTTGTCAAGTTGCAATATAATGCCCCAAAGGCAAGGTAGCAGCAACCAGCAGTTGCAACGATAGCTAACCCAAAAAACAAAAATCATCTGTATATATTTGAATTCAACATTTAAATGAATATAAATGTACTTGAAAAAGTTTCGTTTCGTTTCGTTTTGTTAAGGTACAGGTTGGAAATAAATATACTTGTGTGTTAGTTAGGGGACATCGTTGTTGTTGTTGTCGAAGTTGTTACCAACATTCAATTAGAAAAGTTGCAAAAATTAAATAGTTTTGCTGTGCCCAAAATAATTTGAAAAGTTTTGTTTTCATTTTTTTTGAACAAGTTGCTTAGAAACTCATTAGACAGGGATTTTTATTTTTTGTGTGAATGAAAAGGTAATGAAATATTAAAGAATTTGTGTTTGAAATTTGAGCTGTTTTTAAATATGGTTTCCTTAAAGTACTATAATTTTGTAAAGAGAAATACTTCTGAAGGATCCTTTAAACATATGTTTCTTTAAGAAAGACTTTTCCTTTCACTTTTCACTATAATAAAACTGGCATTCCTTAAGTTTTTTCAAGCACAAACAGCTGCTGTTTAAAAATGTAAACGAAACTTGTTGTATCTCGGGGTAGTTGTAGCAAGTAGTTGATGTAAAAATCTCTACACAAATTAACTAAATATTTACAAAGGCAATGAAATCTGCATAAAGTGCTTCGGTTGTTTCACTTGCTGCTGCTTGTTTCAAGTTGCTTTTTCGTAGCTGGCTGCAATGGAGCAAATTAATTTAATATTAAATTAAATGAAATGCACTGCTGTTGCAGTAGCAGCAGCAGCAGCAGCAAAAAGGAAGCATGCAGCAGCTGTGCTAACTGCGGGGACAACTTTGGCGCTGGCTCAATGACTCCAAGGACAAAACGCAACTTCTTGTGCGCTAAAAGCAAAGTTATTTTTTTCTTGTTCATTTTTCTTTTCCCTTCCAGTGAATTTAATTATTTAGGGCAAAGGACGCTGCCAACAGACAATGCCACTTACTGTATTTTTTTTTCGTTTTTTTTTTGGTCATGACTATTTCTCACTTCTACAACTCCTACGCCACGAGCTGCCCACTTTTATATCGTATATATATATAAAGAAAGAAACGACAAAGACGATAAAATGAAAATCATCAAATGTTAAGGCAAAATGTGCGCGATTTAACTTGAATTGTAGAAATAGGCATAGCTAAAAGAGCCTATCTGATGTTTACCTTCTATCCCTCTCTCTCTCTCTCTTCCTTTCTCTTTCTTTTGATATTGCCGGGGTGCACGTGGATAAACTTGTAACTTGTTTTATTTTCGGCAAGTAATCCCGTTTTGCGCCTAATTCTATGCTTTATTTATCTATCTCTTTTTCACACACTCACACACAAATACACTTCTCCTTCTCTCATTCATACAGCAGTCGAAAGTTAAACAAAGCAACAACAAAATTTCGCTGGTTGCTGGTGTTGTTGTTGTTGTTGGCTGCAATTGCTCAAAACTGAAACTCAACTCAACTCAACTGAACTGTTTCAACCGTTTCAGCTATTTCTAGCATCTGTGTGTGTGTGTGTTTGTGTGTGTGTGTGTTGACTGCTGAATTGCTCCGGCCCCTACAACATCCATTAACCCTCCTCTCCACCCCCCCGCTCCCCTCTTCATTTGAAGCTGCCACAAAATCTACACGTCTCGTTTCGCTGGAAAATTACGCCATTCAAAAAATTTGCTATACGTGTTGCCAGAGTTTTCGTTGTTGTTTTTTTTTTTCGTTTTTTCCACAAATTTTTTTTATTTGTTTTTTTTTTCTAGTTGAGGCTTTGGCAAAAATCGCTTGGCCCATATTTTTGTGTGTGTTTGACTAGCTTCGGTGGCAAGAAGCATACTGAATATGTAATAAGAGTTGTTGCCAGAGATTGAATTTAGATTAACTTTGTTTAATATTTTTTTGACTTTTTGTTTTTTTTGTTATGAAGTTGCACATTTATGGTAAACAAATAGTTTTTTGATGCTAAAATACTAAATGGGAAATTCAACTGCTGCCTAAACTTCTTCTTGGTTAACTTTGTCAACCATTGTAATTTGTAATTCCCAAATAGTTTTGGCACAACACAGACACAAACACTTTTCATCTACAGCTAAGTTGTAAGCTGTAAGCTCTTTACCAGCTGCTTAGAGCATCAAGCGTTTCGACTGTGCCTTTAATTGTTTTTGCTCTTTTCTTTTTTTTTTCGGCGGAGCCAAGTAAATAAATAAAAGCAAAAGTTTTTCTTTCAAGCCCCCCCACCAACAACAATAGAAAATGCGAACACTAATGACATCGTTTGTGGTCTGCATGTTGCCCGAACAGGCTCTCCCAATCCTCTTGCAACTTCTATTCTCCGGCTTGCCACAATATTCCATGTGTGTGTGAGCCTAGAAAACGAGAATAGCAACAGCAAAACAAAACTTTGTCAATAATTTGGCTGGCTATTTAAAGCAGCCTCTGCCAAATGGCCAAAGTTTAATGTTCCTTCTCATGCCTCTACTTTTTTTTTTTTTTTTTTTGTTTACCATTAAAATTCCAGCCAGACAATTTACAAAAATTTGTGTTGTTTAAATAGCGTAGCAACAACAACAACAATGTTGGCTCTTTATAAATTAATTTGGGGCAGCTTTGATTGCAACGACTGATGTTTTACTTCTGCTTCTGTTGGTTTTTCGAGGAAATTTCATAAAATTGTTTATGCTTTTAACATGTCCGAATTCAAAACGATGTGCAGCACATAAAATTTCCAGTTTTTGGCCTGAAAAGTTTTGTTTCATTGATTTCGGACGCCATAAAAACAAAAACAAAAAAAAACTTGCAACGCGCACATATATGTATGTTCATTTGTATCTAACATATAAACAAGTACCATTTGTTTACATGTCCAGAGTTGATCAATGTACGCACACACACACACACATATGTGTCTTCATATTCGAAAAAAAAAACCTCCTGCACATTTCATAAATCATTTCTAGTCAAATATTTGCTGTGTGGCCGACACAAACAACAAAAATTTTTGATTTCATTTTTATGACCATTTTGTGCCTATTGTCGCCAGTATCTGCAGCTAGTATATATCTACATATCTATCTATCTATCTGTGTGTGGTATCTGGGGTTTTGCGTGTGGCTAATAACAATTTGTAGTACAATAAACATTTTGGGCGTTTATCAGTAGTTTTTTTTTTTTTTCATTTTTTCATTTTTAAAGCTTTGGCCACATTTCATTTGCATATGTCTGCCGCCGTGCAAATCTAATTGAACTCGCTTTTATTTTAGTTTTAGTTTTAGTTCTATTTTAATTTTTGCGTTTGTTCGGCATATACGTAAATAAAAGCACTTTAAAAACTGTTTAAAACTGAATTGAAATTGGCATCTCTCGTTTGCCCGCAGATAAAAATCTCTTGTTATAGCTTTAGTTTTGTTTTTTGTTTATTTGGCAAGCAGTTTGCTTTGTACTCAAAAATTATGTTTTTGTTCTTTTTTTTGAGTGCCTTTTAAATACAAATATTTTGCCGCAAAATGTTTATTGATATTTATTATTCCATAAGAGATAAACGTTACTTCAAACAAATCAAGTGCTCTAGTTTTGTCTTTGATGAACTGATTCTTTTTCAAGACCCAACAAAACTTGTTCTAGTTTTATGCTGGAAAACTTAGCTTTAGCTAATTAACTTTTTTTGCTCTCTCTCTCTCTCTCTCTCTCTGTCAGTACTTTGATGTTTGTTGTTAAATACCATCAGAGAATGTCGATTCAGGCAGTCATTCTTCGAAGGAATCTGTCTTCCTGTAATTTATGAGCTGCAGAAAAAGCAAATAGCCACAACAGTTTTCCCTTGTTTCTTTGTTGTTTTTTTTTCTGTAGATTCTTACGCCGTAGTTGTTTTAGTTTATGCGCTCAATTTAGAAACTAGTTAGCCTAAAAAGGGTAAGAGTTGTTGAGTGGCCACAAACACACATGGTCAGTTCTAATGGTCAGCGAAGGAAGAAGAAGTGTAAGAGAGAAGGAGAGAGAGAGAGAGAGAGGGGGTATGGTTCATAAACCACTTTCGACATGGCCAACAGAGGAGAAGGAAAGAAAGATGGATAGAAAAAACCACTCTAGGAAGAAACTAATAAAATGCCAAAGCAAAAAACCACAAGAGCTTATAGCTCAAATACGCTGACAGCAGGCACGAGTTATGCGTACTACTCATACATACATACATATACATATATATATCTTTCGTCTTTTTGCTGGTCCGTTCTACCTAGTAGTATAAGGCAACATAACCAAGCACATTGAGTCAAGAACAAAAATATGTTGAAGCTTTTCCAACTAAATGCTATAAAAATTCTTGACTTAATAGGAAAACAAGACAAGAACATGAAGCGCGCTGCCAACGGTGAGACGACGACAACGACAACGACGACAACTTGAGAGTGGGGTAAAGCGAAGCGGAGAGGTGATAGGAGGGGTTTTTGAAGAACTTGAACCGAACTTGTAGAGGCCACTAAAGAAAACTAACAAGTTACAGCTAAAGCCAAAGAGCATATTGTCGAGGGAGTGGGCTGGTGGTGGTGGTGGGAGCAAAGACAAGACTTTCAGGCAGTTGGCCAACAGAACCAAACCGAACCAACACACAACTTGAGAATGCCAGAAAGAAAAACATTTAGTTTGATGATGAAAATCATGGCAACAGCAACAACAAGAAGTAAACTGTCCAAAAAGGAGCGAATGCGATGCTGATTTTGGTCATGATACAAAAAGGAATCTTCCTCTGTCTTTCTCTCTCTCTCTTTCTAATTCATGCTCTCGAGCCAAAAAGCCTAACTTAAGGAACTAAGCTACAACAAGCCAAAAGCAGTTCAATAACATTTTAGACGCAGCAAACAGCAGCAGCTGCCACGCAAACGAATTAAAGCATTAATTGTATAAGTTGCTGTTGCTGTTTATTGCCGCCTTTGCTGCTTTCGAGTTGTGTCTTGGAAGTTTTTCGAGTCGCTTTATATATATTATTATAATACCCTATAACAAATTAAACTGGTATTATTAAATTGTTGTACTTAAAGCAGGAAGCAGACAATACAAAAATACTTGGCCAAGTTTATGTGTTTGTCAATTAAAAACTGTTGGAAAGTTGAAAGTAAGAAGAGATAGTTGAACTTTGGGTAGATTATCTTGGCTTCGATAACTTAACCTGCTTGTCATCATAGTCGATAAATATCGCTATGCTTTGCTGCAATTCTGTATAGAGTAACTGTTTATTCGTCCACTTCTCGACCCAATCAAATTCTTATTTGTTTTTGTGGCTTTAGGGTTAGAGGTTTGGGGTTTGATATTGGATTGTGCGGTTCTATTATTTATTGTGTATGTTCCGTTACGTTTCCGGCTTAGTTCAAAGTACTTTTTAATTTCGCATTCATTAGTTACACAACGAAAGATCTGCGCGCTTTTCTCATTTTGCCTCATCATTTGTCTAAGTTGGCCAAAAGTGCGCAATGTTTGGTTTAAGTTGGTTTTGGTTTGTTGGCCAATTCCCCCTTTCAACTTGGCTTTGACTTTGGCATTTTGTGCTGGGCTGGGCTGGGCTGTGGCGCGTGCCACGCTGCCCTTCACCTCCCTTTCCCCATTTATTTTGGGCTAGTATTTGTTTATTTATTTTTTTTTGGCCAAACATTAAACAAAAAACTTAAATTTGACTCGTGCCAAGTTATTAAATTTAAATGCATTTAGTGTTTCCTTCTTTTAGCACTTTTCTAATTAAAAATTTCGGAATTAATTTAAGCGCTAATTTTTATTGCACTTTTCATTGTTATTTTACTTTGGTGTATTACTTCAGCAACCAGTTTTGGGTCTTAGTCAACCTGACTGTTTTTAAATTAATTGCCAGAAATCAACTGAAGCTGGCCTTGTTAAGCCGCGACCGGGCTTAAACCTTGTTGGCTTAAAACTCGTTGCCCTTTTCAACGTGGCCGTTTGTGCGTGCCACGCGCTGCTCGTGGCCATAACGTAATTAGACTACCGCTAACCCCACCCAAAAAAAAAAAAAATAACTGGCCTAATAACTAATTGTTGCTTAGCAGCAGCAGCAGCTGAGTTTATAAATTGCGTTAGTATTAAGTGGCCAGAACTGATGTAGAAAATTGAGTTAAGGGTCGACAAGACGAAAAGTTGCACACTTTTTTTTTCATTGTCCTTTTTTCCTTTTAAACGTGCGTGGATTAAGGATAAACTGTTTATAATTCAACAGCAATGACAAAAAACTGTTTTTATTAACGTAGCGCCATCTAGGGTAGATAAGCGACAGACTAGCCAAGAATATTTATTGTAGCAGACTTTTAAGCGCTGGTCGTTTAATATGTCTGCCTGGCTGCTGCCTGTCTTAGGGAACAATTTTGAATTGATTGGAATAATGTTTGCAACACAATTTAACGTTAAATTGAAAAATCTAGTAGTACTTTCTGTAAATAGAACGAAAACCCGAAATGTGAAAACTAATTCAATTATTTGTGCGCATAATTTAAGGTTTGGTCCGAAAAGAGCATGAAATTTATATGCAAAACACGCATAAAATTGTTTTCGCTTTTCTTTCAATTTTCTTTCGTATTGCTTTGTGTTCATTATTTATGAACACGAAGTGGCTACAAAATAATTGAAGGCAACAATTTTTTCGCTGCCCATTTTAAAGTAATCAACAGTTGACGTCGGGCGTCGGTCGGGTCAAAGGAAGGATAGAAAAAGCAAAAAAAAAAATAAAAAAGCCTATCGCTTGGGTGGTTTGGTCACGGGTTCTTGTACAATATTAGGTTAATTTGCTGTTTGGGTGTAATGTTTGCACAACATGAGCATGAGCTCTTCGGTCTGGAATGCAGCGGCCCAAATGTGTAAAACATGTTCACAAAGTGACAATTAAGGCAATTTTGAAGGCCCGCACCATTTACCGCGGGCAAAAACGCAGAACGCTCTTCAATTTCTAAACAAGAACAACAACTTCTTAATGGTTTAGAATGAGGTTCTCCCTAGAAACCGAGAAAAGGTAGACAATCAAATGTAATTACACGCACATAAACACGCGAAGCAGCACAAAAAAAAAAAAAAATACAAATACAAATAAACCTGAAACTCAAACCAAACCAAACACAACCCTAACACGACCTTATAATCTACCTGCAGCTGTGGGTAGTACCTGACAAAAGGTAGCCAGGAATCATGCAATTTACTATAATTTCACAGAGCTGGAATTAAGAGAGGCAGAGAGAGAAAGAGCGAGAGGCATGAGGCAGGCGGGCATTAATGCTCCAATTTCTTGAGATTGCGGACTGTCAATGCGACGACAACTTGGCGACTTTATGGACAGTCATTAGGCAACCGGCAGCCGACACTTAGCCGGCTCAGTTAATTACAAAGCGTACCAGCTAAGTGAGGTTAAATCACAAGTTACTTGAAACGACAGCAAGAGAGAGAAAGAGAGAGAGAGGTTCAGGGAAGTGGAGTAGCGGTTATTACCACATAATTTTGCAGCATTTGCGGTGCACAAGAGGCACTAATACCAAAAAGGGACGAAGACGTCTGCACTTGAATGTGCAGTTGCACAGATATAAACTTAACACGAAGGTACTTTTTGTGGAATGACTGCAAGAAGGGGGTAAAAGAATTTTAAATTGCCTGCAAATCGCAAATTGCAAATATATTAAGTCATTAAAAGTACTTATATAAATGTTTTTTTTTTTTAGTTATAAAGTGACTAACGACGAGGATTTAAAGATTTTGTACAGCAGAAAAGTCTAAATGAAGAAAGTTTTTTATTCCCTTGTCGCGTTCATGTCAAGTTTAAAACCCTTCGTAAGTTCTGTTACGTTTTCCATTAAAGTTCTTATCAAATTTGGCTCATTAAAAGCTGTTTTTAATGCTTCCCATTTAATCAGTCCTGTGTAAGGTCAAATGTAAGTGAGCCAATAAGTTTTGAAAAGGGATAGCGATAATCTTTGGTTATTTATTCAGCAATTAATGTCAGACTTATAAACTCATTGAAATCCTTTTGCTAATGATTTGGGGCGATTTGTGTGGCATTTAGACGAAAGTACAATGCTTTCTAGACACTTGAGTAGCTTAATTAATAATTGACAAGCATTTTTGTGTGGCTAATCAGGCCAATAAGACACCCTAATCCCTACTTCCCATTGAACTACACTAAGAGCTAATTCAATTACAAGTTTTAGATGCCACTGATTAGGCTGCGCCCGTACCGAAAATGCTTTGTGCTTATTAATTTTCATTATTATTTGGAGTCGGCGACGCCACCTCTGGCGTTACTGTGATTTATGCTAGAATAGCACAAAAGAAATACAAAGTATATATAATATACTATTAAAGGAGAATGGGAGAAAAAAATAAAAATATCCTTTGCTAATTTCACAATTTGGTTCTTTTCCTACTTGTTTTGTTGCAGACTATGCCCGCGTTGAGGTTGGACCGGAGAATCCGCTGCGAGTCGAACGTGACCGCACTGCCAAATTGGAGTGTAATGTGGACGCAAAGCCGAAGGTGCCGAATGTCCGTTGGACACGCAACGGCAGCTTCATTAGCTCCTCACTGGTGCACACTATCCATCGGGTGAGCGTGCAGGATGCGGGCAAATATACGTGCAGTGCCGATAATGGACTAGGCAAAGCTGGCGAACAAGAGCTCATACTCGATATACTCTACCCACCCACGGTGGTCATTGAGTCGAAGACCCGCGAGGCCGAAGAGGGTGAAACCGTTAATATACGCTGTAATGTCACATCAAATCCGGCACCTGTCACCATTGAATGGCTTAAAGAGGGTGCACCCGATTTTCGTTTTAATGGTGATGTCTTGACGCTGCCCTCAGTTCGAGCGGAACATGCTGGCAATTATATTTGCCGGGCCGTCAACATAATGCAGAGTCAGGGTCAGGAGAGGAGTGAACGTATTGGTAACTCTACCGTCGCATTGCTGGTACGTCATCGTCCGGGACAAGCGTATATCACACCCAACAAGCCGGTAGTGCATGTAGGCAACGGAGTAACCCTTACTTGCTCTGCAAATCCTCCGGGTTGGCCTGTACCACAATATCGTTGGTTCCGTGACATGGATGGAGAATTCTCTAGTCGCCAAAAGATACTCGCTCAAGGACCGCAGTACTCCATACCCAAGGCACATTTGGGAAATGAAGGGAAATATCATTGTCATGCCGTCAATGAGTTGGGCATTGGTAAAATGGCAACTATTGTGCTGGAGATACATCAGCCGCCACAATTCCTTGCCAAACTGCAACAACATATGACTCGTCGTGTGGCGGATAATGATTATGCGGTTACGTGTAGTGCCAAGGGAAAACCAGCACCAAGTATTAAATGGCTTAAGGATGGGGTCGAAATATTGCCCGAACTCAATCTCTATGAGGTGAAAACGAATCCCGATCAGGGTCCTAATGGTATGGTCACTGTACAGAGCATGCTCAAGTTCAGGGGTACGGCAAGACCTGGTGGTAATCAACTTGTGCCTGGTGATCGTGGCCTTTACACCTGTCTCTATCAGAACGAAGTGAACTCGGCCAATTCATCGATGCAGTTGCGCATTGAACACGAACCGATTGTCTTGCATCAGTATAACAAGGTTGCATTTGATATTAGGGAAACTGCTGAGGTTGTGTGCAAAGTCCAGGCATACCCTAAACCCGAATTCCAATGGCAATTTGGCAATAATCCCTCACCCTTGACAATGTCCTCGGATGGTCATTATGAGATTAGCACCACAACCGATAACAATGATATTTATACGTCGGTTCTACGCATCAATTCATTGACACACTCTGATTATGGAGAGTACACATGTCGTGTGGTTAACTCTTTGAACACAATTCGAGCACCAATACGTCTACAGCAGAAGGGTCCACCTGAGAAACCTACGAATTTGCGTACTGTCGATGTGGGTCATAACTATGTTACGCTCAGTTGGGATCCTGGATTCGATGGGGGTCTAAGCAAGACCAAGTTCTTTGTCAGCTACAGACGTGTTGCAATGCCCCGAGAGGAACAACTCATACCCGATTGTGCAAACCTAGCAAATGCCAATTCAGATTGGGTTGAAGTTGATTGTCAGCGGGATATACCATGCAAGGTCACTTCATTGGAACAGCATCAGAGCTATGCCTTTAAGGTTAAAGCTTTAAATCCCAAGAATGGATCTCCCTACTCCAATGAAATAACAACCACAACTAAAGTCAGTCGCATTCCACCACCACTTCAAGTCACGTATGAGCCAAAAACACGTACGCTCGGAATCGATGTAGGCGCCACTTGTCTAAATCTTGTTGCAGTTGTTGAATCAATGTCGCATGCTGATACACCTATGGCGTCTTGGGATCTAGTGGATATTCTGGATAACTTGCAGCTGTCTGGCAATGGACCTACACACAAGGAGAAGGTGATTGATCCGTTGAATGCGCTACGTCGTGCTGGGGGTGGACGTGCCTTGGGTCACACTATCAACGATCAAGACGAGGAACATGATGCATCATTAAATAATCTGGCTATCGAACAGGACGACGCGAATCCAGTGGTTCGAGTAAAACTCTGTCTGCGCAACAATCGAGATCATTGTGGAGATTACACAGATGCTGAAAGTAAGTATCTTATAAAATGGGGTTCATATCAAGCTGGGTGATTGATGAGATGGGATTGAAGTTGTATTCATGTAACTCATAATTTGAATAGCGTCAATCAACCACTATTAGCCAAAATGTGTCGGAAAGACGAATCGTTCAGACTACTCATTCATTCATTGCGTATTCATCGCACGGTTCAGTTGAGCTATTCACGATCAACACAACGAATAATAATGATGCTGCACGAGGCTGTTGAAGCTCATGCAAATGAAGAAGCAGAAGAACGAACTGATTTCCATTTTGTATATGAAAAGCCATTACGAGCAATTGCGCCACTTGAATAGCCAGAGACAATCAATCAATCACTCATCCATCCATCCATCCTTCGACCTTCCAGGCAGGCAGTCGTCAGGCAACCTGGGTGGTCTGGAAAGCAAGCAACCATCAATCCATCCATCTATTCAACCAACCAACCAAACATTCATCCATTCACTTGAGTGGCGTTGCATTTTTCATGGCTTCATTTCATTCAACATTCTCATGCTTATATCCTGCTCTTCTCTTTCGTCTCCTTGCAGTTGGACGCCCTTTTGTCATGGAATCAAGTTTGGCGACGCCCACACTGATTGCGATAATCGTGTCGTGCATTGTATTCGCCCTGTTCGCCGGACTCCTGCTCATGTTCTGTCGCTGCAAGCGCAATCAGTCGAAGAAGAGCGCCGCCGCCAAGGACTATGAGATGGATTCGGTGCGTCCATCGATTGTTGCCGCCCAACAGAATCAAGCACCGCCACCATATTATCCCGCCAGCGGTCTCGACAACAAGGCCCTCGAGCACTCCATGGACCTGGCCCTCAATATGGAGGACCAGAAGACGGCACTCTATGCCACACAAAATGGCTATAGTTATCATCCGGGCAGCGGTGTCGTTGGCATCGGTGGCGTTGGCATTGGCAGTGGTTTGGGCGGCGGTGTTGTTGGCATCGGCAGCGGTGGCATCGGCGGCAATGGTGTTGGCAGTCTCAATGGTGTTGGAGGCAATGGCGGCGTTGTTGGTGTGACCGGCATACCCGGTTTGACAGGACACACGATGCCAGGAAATGAATGTAAGTAAACACACACAAACACACTCACACATATACCTACATATATAGTTCAATACAAACGTCGAACTTTAGCGGAATTTGGCTGACAGTTGGGTGGAAAGTTCAGAGAGAGATTGCAGCATAGTATTGATGAATAACACTTCAGAGAGTTGGTCATACCCAAAGAGCTAAGACTCTTTCTCTTCTTTGGATGTTGGATACCAAAATAATATTTTGCCATACGGTCTTTGAAAACTATTTATGTTGAGGTTTTTAATACCAGATTTATACTTTTAATATTTTAAGTTTTTTAACTTTCAAAAATGTTTATCCTGTAAAGAACACATTTTCCACTAAACAAATTCTCGATACCCTTTCACAAGCACGGGCAAACACACACAAGCACAACAGCAACAAAGAAGAGGTTGCTGTAACGAGAGCGACAGAGAGTTTGGGGGAAAAGTGGGTAACTAAACCTAAACCTAAACCTAAACCACTGGCAAGCGTGCGAAATACTTCCGGCTGGACTCTTTTTACTCGGACACTTGGGGCGAAAATGTTTTGGGTGATTTTTCATTGTCCACCGCAAAACACATCAGAAAACAAAATGAAATCCATGTTGACGTGCAGTCGCTGTGTGTGTGTGTGTTTGTGGTATAGGCAAGTGGCATGTTGTGGTGTGGCACAAATGGTTTGGGTAAAGATGGCTTCCTCTCACAAATTATGTAGCCCATGAAATGTGAAAAGTGCAAAATGGAGTTGAGTGCAAATCGATGGCGATGCGCATTCATCACGCGCCTCTGCGGGCACACAAACACACACACACACACACCTGCCAAACACACACACATAAACAGTCGCCCAGCCGAAACACTTCAACTTCCGTTGTAAATTTGTTGAAACAGCAATTTTTTGCCCTAAACGTTTTACGTTTTGCGCTGAAAACATTTTTGTAATATACTTGCCATTTGCTGTTGTTGCTGTTGTTGCTTGACGCTTGCGTCCATTCATTCTAGCAATGCGTCCTTGTCGTCGTTACAAGTGACGCCACGAACACCCCTCCCTCCCTGCCTCCCCCACGCTCAACAAATGAAAATTGCGCACAAAATGAATGCGTAAAACTGGACCCACACAACACAGCAGCAGCAACGCCACCCCACCCCCCTCTTCCTTTCGCCCTCTCTTTGTAAACTGCCCCTTGTCCGAGCTCCTCTGCGGTTTCACACAATACGCAAAACAATTCATTATTAATTGTTGTTCTGGTTTACTTTTTTTTTCGTTTTTATGTTGCCCCGTTTAAACATCCTCCACCAGACGCCGCCACCTGCACTTAAGCCCTTGTTGTTGTGTTTTTGAGGCGGCGGGTATTTGTGGTGGGGGTACGAGTGAGTGTCATGCCCCATAAGAGGTATTAACCTTTAGCATGTTTAGTGCACAAATTGGTGGTAGAATTTGCCTTGTCTCTTTTATGGAGAATATTCTAATTATGCAGATGGATGCGTTGGGCTACTGAGTTAAGGAAATATATATATGAACAACATATACATTTTAAAAACAAAATCATACACAAGGTTCTCGGTTTCACTCTTCTTTTCTCTCCTTTTTTTAATCGCTTGTAATTAGAAATTCCTTTTTTATGTGTGTGTGTGTGTTGAAGTTTTGTTTAAGGTTTTTATTGTTGCTTTTTAGCTTTTGTGTTGGACACCAAATTTAATTGCAATTAAATTCTTGTAGAAAGGCTTGTGCCTGGCCAGCTGATAGATAGTAAGCAATTGATGTTAAAGGCAGGGATTTGAGGGTGCTGCTTATGCTGCAATTGGGGTATGTTTGGTTCATTCAAAAAGTTGCCGAGTTTCAAGTGCTTTGCCAAATGCCAATTAAAATTGTTCAAGTGCCCCCACCTCCCCCACGTGTAAAGAGATTGAAAATCTTTTATTTTGCCTGCTAGCAAACATTGGCACTTAATTGCATTTTAAAAGAAATGCGCGAGCAGCTAATTTGGCTAGTGAAAATGGCAGGTTTAGCTGCAAGAAACGGTGGCAGACACCCAACAACAGCTAGCTGTGTGCAACATACACACACATACACATACTTGCACAGATTTGCAAGGTATTTTTCGCTGCTGTTGATTGTGAGCGTTAATTACTGCATAAGAAGCTGCCTTTGGCGGCACCGTGCAACACAACCCATTTCAAAAAACCCCACCTTTTGCATTATTCTCTCTCTCTCTCGCTTTTCTCTTTCTCCCTAATGTGCTTTGTTGTTTTGATTGTTCTTGTTGTTGTCGCTTGTGTATGCACTTTGGACTCGTTAAGAGCTCAACCGAAAATTGCCGCAATCGTTGCATAGGCCAAAAACCTAATGAACTTTGCGTGTTAACCAAACGAAAACGACAACGACAATAAAAAACAATGGCATTGCCTGTGAATAAAAAAAAAATTCTGCTGGGTTGCTGGTTGGTTTTGAGGCAAAGTTGCACTAAGTGGCAAGCAAATTGCAGGCCAATTGCAAATGGCAAAATCGTTCTCTCTCTCTCTTTCTGTTTTAATAATCCCCGACGAACGTTTTAATTATTTTTGAATATTTTGGTAGTATGAAAAAAAAGAACAAAAGCTTTAATACAGGTTCAATTGTTATTGCATTAACAGCCAATTTGTTTTTTTTCGTGCATTCCAATTCGTTAAATCGCTTGACAAAATTTAATAGTTGAATATTTTTAAGGTTTTTCTCATCAAAAAGATTAATAAAAGTACAGCAAATATTATGCGGTCAAAAGTAGCTTAGTTTAGATAGCTCAACTAAGTTTTTGAGCTTCATTTTTATCTGTACATAAGCAGCATTTGTTTAGATTCCGTAGCTTATTGAGACTCGCTTTGAACCGATTTCGTTGCACAGCATTTTTCTTGTATAAATATTTTAAACCCCCATCGGTTATAATGTTGTTTTTCTACTACTGCAGTTTAGCTTTGTGGGCTAAGGCTTTCATATCATATATTGTTGTCGTTTCGATGAACTCTGTGCAATCTGTGCCATGTCAGCAGCTGTGTTTAGATTTTAAAGCCAATTAGTTGGTCAACGCTAAACAACACAACAGCAAACACGAACAACAGAAAATAACAGCAGCTAGAACTTGTGAAGCCTGCGAATGTAGCTCATAGATTCTCTGTCATTGAATTGGTGCGGTCAGCTGGCCAAGGCTGCAACAACAACGACAACGACAACAACAACGACAACAGCAGCGACGAGCAACGAGCTCAACAATTACAAGACAAACATGTTAAATATCGCGCCTAAAAGGCTGCTGCAGAAAATGTTGTTCGAATCGTGGCTCTCTCGATTCTGTGGTTTAGTTTGAGGGCGGCGAAAGGGTTGGCAAAACTATTTTTGCGGCTGTTTGCTGTTTGCGGGCCATAGCTGCATTTTGAAACCAGACCAAAACCCAGTCATACACACAAACACACAGACACTAACCCAAAGACAAACACAAACAGAACCAGACAACATTTGTAGCATCGAGTGAGTTCATGGCTTTATTTATTTAGCGCATAAATTTTCAGCGCTCTAAAGATTTTTTCTGCAGCCCAATTTGGTTTTTTGTTTATTTTTGCTTTTTTTGTGCGAGCATTTTTATTTTGTATCTTTTGCTTGGTTTGTTTTGTGTGTTGTTTGCTTGGCTGCCTTTTTTTTTTGTTAGCTTGTAGAGAGGGGTTTTAGCCAGCCGACGACAGCGACATTTGTTTGCATTTATTTGGCTCTTTTTTTTTGTATTATTTTATTTTGGAGTACATGTCCTCTAGACAACGTTGTCGTCGCAGTCGATGTTTGCCGTTGTTGTTTGCTGCTTGTCTAGCCGTAGGCGTAACTAAAATCCCCTTTCGAGTGTCCCCCCCTTTTTACATCTGACCAGTTTTCAAGTTGTTACACAAAAAAAAACCAACCACAAAAACTTTCACTTCGCTTGCTTCACATTTTTGCTCTAAGCTAAAATATTTTAAAGGCATTTCGGAAGCTGTCAAATGAATTTAAAGATTGCTCCCTTATGTCGATGGGTTTTGGTATTTCATTGATTTTGATTTTTTCTGTCCCTTTATTAAAAATGTATTTATTTCTCATCGTTTAATTTAAATTTTTAATCCGTCGTTTTCTTGGGTTGCTTTACTTTATCCTAATGGAAAAGGGACTAGATGATAAAATGGTTAAAAAAAAAGAGAAACTCACAAAGTTCGAGTAAACAAACTATTAGGTAAACAAGCTTGAAAACTCAAACGAAAAAAGCTACTCAGCCGTATTAAAATCGAAACATGTTTTACTCATGTATAAAAATCTTTTAAAAATCAACATATTTAAATTTCATAAATTAAATATTCATGTCAATCTGACTAAGTGCAATCTTAAGCATTTGTTGGCTGTATAGCTAGCTTTAACTTTAAAAACTTTGAAAAAGCTACACTTTCGACTTTTGAAACATCAACACTTTTCATCAAAGTAGTAGCAGTAGCAGTATTATTAATTTTCCTTGTAGTGTTTATTATTCTTTAGGCAACTTTTATATTAAAGCCCAAAGTCAACTTGATTACAAGTGCATTTGATAATCTTTTATAATGAAACTTATTTTTTTTTTTTTCGAGCGCACAAAACTTGCAAAGATTCTATGCGAAACTTTCAGCTTGTGCTCAACTTGACCTCGTTATGTGTGTGTGTGTGAATGAGCAGCATTGTGGGCGTATACTTAATATTGAAGACTGGACCAAATAGCGAAAGTTGTGCTCGCTGAAAAGGCAAAAAGCTGTAGCTGAAGTTGAAGCTGAAGCAACAGCAGCGAGAAAACACACACAAAAATGCAGTTTTGCCTGAAAACTTTGCCACGACTTGTTGTTGTTGGAGGCTGTGTTCTGCTTTTTTTTCGTGGTGGGGGGGTCTGGCTGGCTGGCAATAACAAAAAGGCCCGCCAACAGCAGAAACTGGCAGCAGCATTGAGCAGGAGGGAAAGGGAAGCGAGAAGAGTTAGGTTCGGGCAAGCAGGTGGTAGCTGCAGTTGCTCTAAAACTCCAGAGCCCTGCTCTTTCAATTAACATTTAAGCGCATTTGGGCCAAATGCCGAGCAGGCTGTGCGTCGCGACGCTAATTAAAAGTGCAACAAGGAGCATAAGCAAAAGGTCGTCACACAGTACAACAACAACAACAAAAATAGTACAAGAATAAGTGTCCTTAAGGTGGGGGGGTCTTCAGGTTGAAGTTCGCCGAGGTTAGTTGCGGCGCGTGTGGCGCGCTATTAACACCGTGTGCGCTTCAGAGATGCCGTGCCAGTCTCAACCAACTTTGGACAACTCTCTCTCCCTCTCTCGCTTATTTTTAGTTTTTGCTGCCGTTTAGTTAACCGTTAATGGCATTTGAAACTGTTTTTATTGTGTGGCTGCTGCTGCCGATGCTGCTGCACAAAAATGTTGCATAATTATAAGCGCTTCCGGCTGGCAAACTTTTTGCGCCCCGAGAGTGAATTAGAGCCAAGAGTTTTTGAGAGTTTGATGGCTTGCAACTTTGCCACTTTGGCCAAAAGAGAGTCGTTAACGTCGTGCATAGAATTTTAGCGAAAAGACACTTGAGCACAGGCTTTTGTGCCAAAGTAATAAGAACAGCCTACCCCCTCTCTCTCTCCGCAATTTATGGTTCGTGGCTTTAAGGGCAAACTATGCCAGCGACAACAGTTATTTGCACAAATCAATGTGCAAAGTTTTTGCGGCGGCAGCGTTGGCTCCCCGAAAAACTTAAATTGCGCGTCGCAAACCAAAACAACAATAAAGTAGGCAATACACAAATTGTTAGCCTACCGCCCCCCTCCCCCTGCATAACAATGGAAGTGCATTAAAATGCCGAAAGATTTTTGGGAATTTGTTATTATTTTATATATCTATGTAGTAGTATTCGTAATGTTGGTCCACAATATTTGGCTGCCGCGCTAGCCGCCGCCCATTCATTTCACAACGAGACACAAATAACCGAATGAAAAAACTTGCGCAATCAAAAGTTGAGCTCGAACAGATTTGATGCTTATCAAATTGAAAAGTTTGTTACTATTTCGGTTTTTTGATCCTTGAAGTTTTTCGTCCAACAAACGAAAAAAATTACAATTGGAAATATGCAAAACGCAGAGAAACATTGAAGTAGAAAGGAATGTAAATGGAAATGAAGTTAATATTATAACTGTTTTTAGTTTTATGGCTAATCATAAAAAATTATCACGCCCACCATTTCGAACAAACGGACCACCCCGAACCCACACGCGATGGGTTGCGAAAAGTAGTTTGAATGTGGAACAGCTGGCAATGGAACAAAGTTGAGTTGACAACTCTATTGTTAGCATATTCCGGTTTTTGTTTTGTTGGATTAGCACAATTTGTCATAAAATTTGTAGAGCACGACAGGCAAAACAAACAAACCCGAATCATGGTTAACGAATCAATTTCGCTTGCATTTCAACAAGAATTCTTGTTCTAATTTGCGTCAAGCTTTTATAAAAATTGATTGCTTTAAAGAAAGATTTGTTTCAAAACTCTTTTGATGTTAAACCCCTTTCTGAGATTCCAAACAAGCTTTAAACTACTTAAGCTTAACTTCGGCGACGAATTGCTGGCGAAAGCGTTTCGCAGAAAAACCGCCAATTATACGCTTTTCAACTATAAAATTCAAAAACTTTTGTTCTCCCTTTGCGTTTTTTTTTGCTGCTGCTGTTGTTTTTGTTGTTGTTGTTGTTGGCAAGCGTGCGTTTAATATTTATGAGTGATTTATCACGATATAAAAATAATAATAAATGCGAGTAACAAAGGCGTGCACGCACAAAGGAGCAATACCCAAAGAAAGAAATGAAAGAAATTCAGGACAGGGTGAAAGAAGAAGAAGAAAGTCGCAAGTAGCAAGTAGCGAGTAACGAGCAATGCACAGGATGAAAGGACCAAAAGGCAAGTCCTGTAACAAGGCGCACTGCTTGTCAACGCCTTTGTTCTGGCGCGTAACAAGCACCACCACCACAAGGACACACACAATGTGACAATCCCCCCCTCCCATATACCCATTATTTGTGCCTGCTTTGATACTTTTCGGTTTTTTTTGTTCGCGTAGCTCGTAAAAAAAATTTGTCAACAAAACTTTCACTAGTACAGACTATGAAAGCCCGAGCCAAGTTACGACAGACAAGACAGCAAGGACTCTCGTCGACATAGATTTGTAAGATTTACGATTATGGCATTCTTGGCGTAAGTTATAAGTGGCGCGTATACGCAATATGTGCATTATATGCGCCCCTCAACAATTAATAATGGCTTGTTGAATTTGCCTAGTTAATAAAAATCATTTTGCCTTTCGCTGTCATTTTTATGGGCTAATCAACGAAACTTGTTTCTATTATTTAATGCAATTCTATTTTTCTATTTTTTCTTCTTGCTTTTGCATATTATTTATTAAGCGGGTTGGTTGGGCGCCAGTTATCTGTCTGACTGGAAAAATGTTCACATATGAATTATGTGCGTTGCTGTCGTAGATTTATGCGACACTTGTTCGAGTTCAGTTTCAGCTCGTTTTATTTTATTTTTTGTGTTCTACAAAATTATTTTTCATTTCAATTACTCATATTTTGGGTTTTTTGTTTTTGCAGGGGTCAACATGGGCTACATGGAAAACAATTATTCGAATTCGAACAATGGGGGCAGCGTCAATTCGCAGGATTCGCTGTGGCAAGTGAAAATGTCAGCGGCAGCGGTTGGTAATCAACAGACTCTCGTCCAAGCGCCACACAACCAGTATGTGGAACAGCAGCCCACCTATGGCTATGATCCGCTCACACACGGCGGCTATGGCGCTGTGGACGATTATGCTCCGTATCCGCATTTGACGGCCACGCCCAGCCAGGTGGGCGATGAATATCACAATTTGCGCAACAGTCAAAATCCGTCCCGGCAGGATTACTGCAGTGATCCCTATGCATCAGTACAGAAGCCCAAGAAACGTGTCGATCAGCATTTAGGTAAGTCAGACTTATCGATTAAAATCGATAACTTTCAAAATGGGGAATTTGAGGGAATAATGTGAGTGAAAGAGCTTTAAGAATCTTTAAACTTAGTTAGAAAATGGAAATAATAATAATCCAAGCTTGATTATGGGCAACAACGCACAAATCCAGTCTTAAGCCAAACAAGACTTAGTGTAAGGAACAAACAAGCGTTATATAGTATGCAAAAACTGTCAAAAAGAAGTAAGCCACAAACATGAAGTTAGGGAGTAGCAAATTAGGGTGGAGGGGAGTAAACACAAACAAATCTGACAACTTTCATCGCAGCAAGTTCGTTTTTACTTATGACACATTAAGCACCCGAACGCTGTGGCTATCTACCAACTGGTTTTTGCAAAAAGTTTACAACTTTATGGGACGGGGGATGGAGCAGAATGCATATAGGGGGTAGGAATAACTGGCTAAGGGTCGCCTGTCAAAACTTGTGTGTGTGTGTGTGTTGTGGGTGTTTATATATATATTTGGACTCGGACTTTCAGTTATGACAAGTTAAGCTGTCGGGATATCAGTAACGTCGACCCCCTCAAACTGAACAGCCTTATGCTAATTATATGCACACACACATTTATGTAGATGTCTGACCCCAAGCACAAGCCCTTCTTTGCCACAAACAACAACAGCAACAACTACAACATGTCACAAAGTGCGATAGGCTTTTGCGATAGGTTCTCTCTTTCTCTCTGGCTTAAGGTTCTTTGATGTTGTTGTTGTTTTTCTGTCTACTGCACATTTAGCCAAACAGAGTCTGTCCCCTTCTCTGTTTGACGCGGGCTTAAAGTCTTTGTTAACTTTTGCTTAAAGTTCAACGAAGCAAGCAAAAAAAAAACAAAAACGCAACAACAACAACAAATGTGAAAAGAAGCCCCTTTTGGCAGTTTTGGCATTGTGTTTGTTTGTTGTTATGCCAATAGCACCGCAAGTGTTTTAAATTATTAAATCATAAAAAAACCGAAAACGCTTGGGGCTTGAACCCAAGTACACATAAATCATGAATGCCGCCACAACTAACTGATGGCCTTGCGAAAAAGGTTAGACAAAATAAATAAATGACTCAATAGAAAATATATTTCAATCTATAGATTTTCAATAAATATTTCAAGTTAAAAGTAGTTTGGCTTTTAGTATATTACAATTTCTGAATGTTTATAGTCAAATTATAAATCTCAAGTCCATCTAGAACCTTTTGAAGAGTATTACAGGGTATGAAAACTGACTGCAATCAGAACGGCCACAGGGCGTATGCGTGATGATGTTGCTCTGGCCACAAATGTAGCAACTGCTATAACAACTGTGTGTCTTTGTGTGTGTGTCTTTGTGTGTGTGTGTGTGTGCGGATGTTTGTGTAAGCCGCGTGTGCTGTATTTTTGTTATCTTTACGGTTTATGAGCGAGCACAACCGAAAAAAAAAAACAAAAATATCTATAAAAATGGTAGCCACTTTTTTGTTGTTGTTGTTGTGTTTCGTTGCGGTGCGGGTTTTTATTGCCCAGCTTTGTTGCGGCAGGACGAAACGGGAATCAAAATACGGAATTGTTGTGTTATGTCCACGCTTGAAATTGTGTTATTTGTAATGCGTGTGTGTGTGTGTGTGTGTGTGCGGTCGTGCGTGTGTATAAAATGCAAAAGCGTAACATAAATACAACAAATTTTGCGGTTGCTGCTTTTGCATAACAAAACATACACTGACCACGCCGCCCCCTTTTGGCGGTCAAACGAACAAAAATTGTGTGTTTGCGCCAAAACTAAGAAGAATTGCAAAACTAGCAACAACATAATAATAACAAACAACAAAAATGCGCAAATGTCAAACTGGCATTTAAGCATTCCCAATTGTGTTCAGAGATTGTACATATATATATATTTTTATATATAAATATATATGCAGATATGTTGATTTTTACTAAAACCCATGGCACGTCAATAAAATGCAGCAACAAAAACAAATATGATGAACAACAACAATGAAAGATACTCTTTGAAAAATCTATGAAAAACGAATGAACCAAAATCAAGGATTTTTTTTTAGCGATTTACTTTGATTTTCTAACATTTCGATGTTAACTTGATAAGATTTTCATAGATTTATTTTGAATATTTTCTCAAACAAACTATTTTATATAGAATTGCATCTTTTAGCTTTTAGTTCTTTACTTTTTGACTCTGCTTCGAATGCTGTTCCAAGTCATTTCCCTTTTTGTGACTCTAAATGTCATTTTCAATGCACATCATATGCTCAAGTTATAATACCCCTTGGAAGTGTATTTGCGAGTGCCGTCAAAAGCAAAGCAACTAAAAGGGGGTTGAGGGTGGGTGGGTTGGTGGTTGCTGGCAGATATTGACAGTGCTACAATATGCAAATACATCTTCATTACATTGATGCGTCAGCTTATGCACAGCTGTGTGCGTGTGTGTGTTTGTGTGAGCTTGTGGCAACATGTTTAAAAGCTTTTGCACTTGCCAAAGCTGATGCTGCAGCTGAGCTGTGCGCTGACTTTTGTGCCATTGTTGGTGCAACACAGAGAGAGAGAGTGAGAGAGAGCGGCAGGGACAAAGAGGCGGAGGACCAAATAAGTGAAACTGGGAGGTTAGCCGGAAGGAAGCATGGATGCCTGCGGGCAACAAATGCTGCGTAAGCAACATAAAAATAAAAACCATTTTTTCGGTTTTCCCTTTTTTCTGCTTTCCTTTTTTTGTTGTTGTGGTTAAATGGGTGATGGGGGGTTCTAGGCGGTTCGAGGAAAGAACTGATTGATTATGCAGACTTTTGTGTCAGTTGCTGGCGCATTTTCGCACATGAAGCTTAATTCATCATTGAATCAGCGAGAAGCACAGGCACAAAAAAGGAGAAAGCGGAGGTTAAAGATAAAGCGTAAAGAGCAAAAGTTTAAAATATGGTTTAAACGGACAAAAACAGAAAAAAAAACAAGAGAAATTCAGATAACAGTTGTGAAGTGTGGTGCTGAAGGATTATTGGCAAAGGATTTAATTTTTTTTTTGGTGCAAAAAGTTAAAAGCTAAAAGTTGAAAATCAAAATAACTGCATGATAAACGGGTTAACGATTGCATTATCAGCTACAAAGGATTAATTACTATTAAAAATAAATATTTAATAAAGATCATCAGAGATTTCAAGCAAGAATATCTATATACTATGAACACACACAACTTAAAAGACTTCTCAACTCGAAGAACTCATAATAATACAATGATTTTACTATGAAAACACAAATGCACAGATTATATTACAGACAAACCAACTAAGCAAACACTTTATAAAAGTGGCTCAGAACAAATGCAGTAATAATAATCTCTAAAAGCTAGAAGAACAACAACAACAGCAAGATATCTATAGTCGAGTGTGCTCAGCAGTAATAGGATCTGAATTGGGATAAGACGGATAGAAATTGTTGAAGATGCATTCACAATTTTGCAGTTATCTTTTGAATCGATTGTGCGTTAATATACTCCGAGCTAGAAGTCAAAAGGACACGCTTAATCAATCGACAGTTGTTATAAGCTCTTGTTGAAGTTATGCAACATTTTGCACTTGTAAAAAAAAAGCTACAAAAAGCAGTGCAGTTACTGCTGTCTTTGAATGACTCACCAACTTATTCAAAGCGCCATAAAATCAGCACGTATCCCCAACTTGCTCATTTATTTAGCATCTTATCCTACCTTTCACACGGATATCCTTTTGCCAGTCAAGTCGCATAAATCATGAGAGTTGGCAAGGCAGCAAGTCGACTCGAGTTGCGACTTTAACAAGTCGAAAGAAAGTAGAGAATTCCAAGTTGCAAGTACACTAAACACACACTAAGTGGATTTGTGAGGCTGTGCAGCAGCAGCAGCAGCAAAAAATGTCTAGAAATATGTAAAGTGGATAAAGGCGAATGGAGGGGGGGCAATAATGATAAGCGACTGAGCTAGCTTTTACTTTTTGTGTAGTAGTATGTGTGTGTTGGTTTGTTTGTTTGTTTTGTGGATAAACTCGACTGCAATTTGTTTACTTTCGACAGTTTTTTTCCATGAAATTTACTAACTAAAAAACGAGAGTAGACGAAAAATAGAACAACAAAATGGGTTATTACGAGCTTAGCACCCAAAAACAAAAATACACAAAAAACAACAACAACAACAACAACAAAACAGCAGCAACATAGAAACATAGCCAGTCTGAACCTTTGGGCCAACAAATTTGAATGAAAAAAAAAAAAAACTAGGAAAAATAACTCACACATTTGCTTATACAAAAAGTAACAGTTAGGATGCTTTAAGCAAGATACTAATGAGCTTGAAGGATATGCTGTACTTAAACGGAAGACAGATGTTATTCAAAAAGGAGTTCAAAGAAGTAAGACGTTAGACTCTTTTTACAAAAAAAAAGATAATCTCAAGTTCAGACTTTTTCCCATCAATAACACAGCAGCTTAAAATACTGTTATGCTCAGCCAATTGCAGGGTATTTGAAAAGAGTAGTAGACAAAATCGTGCGTTTGCTTAACGCAAAAACGATTAAGTTGTTTCAAGTCGATTCGATTGCCGAACCCAAGCAGCCAGAACAGAAGAACACTGTGCAAATTGAAAGATAGCAAAAGTGTTTGGGGAAACAGAAAAAAAAAAAACGATAAAATGATAAAAAAAAAAAAACGTTAAAAATCCACCTCAATAAGTGTGTGTGTGTGTGTGTGTGTGTGTAGGCGTGGCATGAATAAAGTTATGCACATAATACGCCCAGCTCACGTATTGGCCGTAAAATGCGATAGAAAAAGCGACCAAGAGAGAGAAAAAAAAGAGGGAAATCCTTCAAAAAAAAAAAAAGAGTTGCAAAATCTATATATGAAAAAAGATAAATAAAAACATTGAAACGAAAAGCGGATTCTCATTCTCATTTTTTTTTTGTTTTGTTTGCTTTGACTTTTTGGCTATGGGTTGCTGGCAGAGCATCATTCCTTTGCTCCGGCAGCAGCAGCAGCTTTTTGTTGCCGTCCTATTTTGGGTCAAGTTTATGCAGATGCCGAAAGCCGTAGGATGGGCGACAAATGCGCTTAGAAATTTTCGCACGCCCCGCGCACATGCTCGAGAGACGAAACGAGACGAAGAAAAGCATGTTAAAGAGCAGTTGTTAAAAAGGATTTACCGTTTTATATATTTTGTATGCGAGCCATGTGAGTGTTGGCCCGGGTTGACAACGGGCACAATGGTATTTGGCCAAAAAGTCAAAAGAAAAGTATAGAAAAGCGAAGAAAAAGCGTCAAACATTTTTCACCCAAATGCGACGATTTCGATTTTGAAATTCAAATTCCAATAAATTTTGCCAACGATTTGGCAAACACACACACACACACAGAACACCATTGCAAAGGCGCTCAGCAAATGCTTCACTTTGCATATTTTTTGTGTGGTGGAATTTGGAATTTTAAATTTATGCAATAATTTGTAGACAAAGATATGTTTTATGAGAATGAGCGTTGTGCCTGTGATTCGAAAAAATTAATGCGCTGTTTATACACATGTGCCAGATTTCGTTTGTCCTGATCCCTTGTCCTGCAGATGGTTAATAGCGCCAGCAGATGTACACGCACAAAAAAAAAAACAGAGTAAATTTAATTTTCAGCTGCGCCAGGAACTGCAACAACAGTTGCTTGCTGCCGCAATGTTGCAATGTTGACGTTCAATTGCAATTTGCAACATTTTCTCGAATTGTAATTAAATTTTTTTAGCAAACACGGCTCGTTAGTGAAAAAAGAAAAAACGAAAAAAGAGAGCCGACGTTTGTCACAGGGATCCAGTCAACCGGCAAATTAAAAGAATTGTATCCGCAACTAGTAAAAACGAAAACGAAAAAAAAACCAAAAGAACAACAACAGCAACTGGTAAAGGCAACATTCAACTGACAATTTAAAGCTGCAATGCCAACAACAACAACAACAAAAAGAAGAAAAAAATGTTGGTCAAAGTGTTATGCAAAATCAACGGCAGCGAATAAACTTTTGAAATCGTAAACAAAAAACAAAATCAAAAAAACCGAGTTAAGCTTCGTTCAGAAGAATTTAAACTCAAACGAAATAAATATTTTATGGGAATGGAAAATGTTTTTGAATTTTTATAAAATGTACTCTGCAGAAACAAGAATTTATGTCTATTATTTTTAGGCTAATATTATGCGATCCGCAATAAACAGAGTCCAGGTTTCAGTTTGTATGTATGTGTGTATGAACCCATTTTAGGCCAAAAAAAAAACTATTCACTCATGCACTCAAGCCGCCTTTATTTTTAGACAATAATAATAACTTAAGCTATGCAAAAACGAATCGAAAAACCAAAATTTCGCTAACCATTTTTTTGTGGCTTTTTTCTTTCTATCTTTCTCTTCGTTTACACATTCAACCAACACATGTCTGTCTTTTGCCTTTCGTCTAACTCTCACAAATCACAAAAAAAAAAAAAAAATAATATATAATGTATAAACAACGCACAGCGGACATCATTCAGGATGTTACGCTCTAACGGAGCGCTCAGGCTGAAGTAAGTTAATGCCAGAGCCAAGGGCAACAAACGTTCACCATCACAATCCTTGCGCACTGATGCCCATAATGATGATGCTGATGATGATGATTAAAAAAAAAAAAATATCTTTTGAGTTTGCACAAATAAAAAAAAAACTACATTTTTTGCCCTTTTATTTTAAACTTTTCATTTTTTATGCTTGTTGCAGCTTTCTTTTTTCATTGCTAAAAACACACATAAACACACACACACAGACACACCCTGCCCAGCCCACATCTTCCACACAAATTGAGTTGGTCGTGTGTTTGATTTTAATAGAAAACTGTTTTTGATTAGCAATTTCGTTCTTCTGTTTTTTTCTTCTTCTTGTTTGTTTTGGTTCGTGATTTGAATTGTTTGTGCATGATTTTCAAGATTTTTGACGAGTTTGAAAACTAATTTTGAACTTTATTTTCGTTTTTGCTACACAGATTCACCATATCACGACGTAAGCGGTCTGCCCAATCCCTACAACATGGAGCACTTGGAGCAGGACGAGGTCCTGCCGCCACAACAGCATATGTCCCTCAGCTACGATGACAGTTTCGAGGGTGAATATTCGACAACGCCGAATGCCCGAAATCGTCGTGTCATACGCGAAATTATTGTCTAAAAAAACCGTTAAAGTAATAACAACAACTGCAAACACTTTTACACACACACATACAACCTGCTCATCATGCATCATACATCATCATACGAAAACGAAAAGAAAACTCCCATTCAACATTTTACAACGACGAAATCTCAAGTTTTTCTTTTACATTTTGTTTTATTCAAACTCAATTTGAGAAGTGGCCATTTTGAATTTTATTTTATATATGATTTTTTTGCTATATACATATATCTATACATAAGTGTATAATATTTTGTTGTTATATAAGCAAGTATGATATCGATAAGTTGAGGGTAGTACGTGTGTTGAGTTTTATTGGCAACGAATTGATAAATAAATATGATACGATATTTTAGGCATCTCTCATTATCACGATGAAGAAGGGAAACAAAACAACCGCTCTAGTTAAGGTCGTGGCAGCACTTTGTTGACACTTATACACACACACACACACAAACAGTCTCCCACATACATACACCATGCACTAAATGTTATATACGAGCTACTTACTTATATATATACATATACATATATATATGAAGAAAGCAGTTGAGTACGAGTACAGTAATACCTATGCTATGAGGTCCCAGTCGCATGCATTCGCAAAAGAAAAAATAAAAAGAAAATAACCTAACTTCTAAGGCATCAAATGTTGAAATGAGCAATTTCAAAAAATATAAAATATATATAAATATATATATATATATATGTATCTCACACGTGTTTTTCGTAAGGCAAATGCAAACCGTTCACCATAGCGTTTAAGATATAATCCTGTAAGAAATGTGGCCGCAAATTGTTTGACTTTGACTTTGGAACGCTCATAAGTAGGCAAAGGAAATATTCATTTAAAAGAAGGCAATTTTTGTTGCCTACTTTGCAGCTGAGGCGGAGGCATTTGAAACACTTTTAAGTTAAAAATAACAAAATCTAATTACAATTATTGAATTATATTATATACAAAAAACAACAACAAAAAAAAAAAAAACAAAAAACAGTACGACCTGCCACAAAAAGCAACTAAATTTATTTACTTTACGAATAATTTTAAATTTTTTAATAAAAAAATACGAAGAAAAAAAGCAAAAAAAAATATATATATGTATACATAAACTACAGTGAAAACAAAATATTGCTTTAAGTAAATTATGAAAAAAAAACAAGAACTTTACAAAAATTATTACAAATAATTCAAAAATGATAAAAAAAAAATAAACTAACATCAACTGTGTAGCTTGACAACTTTAAATTGATTTCAAAAATTACATTTTAAAAAAAAACTAATTTCTTTTTGGTTTTTTGTTGAGCTTTCTGTTAAAACTCAAAATTTACTTATATAATTTTAAATGAATACATTAACTAACATACAATTAAGTTATCAATATACATACACTTTTTATACATACATATTAAAATATTAATGTTTAAATTTTTGTATAACTGTTTTTAATCGCGTGTTGTTCGAATAATTTTTTCTGTTGTTTGTTTTTGCAACTTATTGACGTTGGCACACAAAATGCAAAAGTGAATGATATAAAAGCGAGAGCGAGATGAAGTAAAAAGTTTTTGTAGCTAAGCATTAATTGTAAATACATACATGTGTAATTTGTATATATTTACTTGATATACAAAGTAAATAGGCAGCAGAGAAAAACTTAAATAAATAAATTGTAGTTAATTTTAAACAATTTTCAACATGAATTTAACTAGTAAGCTAATTATTTAAGCATAAAACCATGTTTAAAAACGCAAATGCCACAACAAAACCTAAAAATAAAGAAAAATAATAAATTACAAAAAAAAAAAAAAACTGCATCACAAATGAAAACATCTCGTCGAAAAAAAAACAAACTTTAAACACTTTAAAGCGATGGTAAACATACATTATAGATACATATATACATAGACAACAAACATAACATAAACATCTACATCGACTTATTATTTGTAAATAAGTGAATACATCAAAACAAACACACATATTTTATAATTTCAACAAACAAAACAAAAATCCATTAAAAATATATTTTCAAAAAAAAAAACAAGAAAAAAATTCTTTTTGTTTGACTAAACGTTTTGGCTTGGATTCTAAAATTTATTTGTATGCTTTACAGTTTTTTTCCGTTTATTTGTCTTCAACGCAGCAAAAAGCACTGCAGTTAAATAATTTCCAATTTCAAATTTTTTTTTTTTGGGTGGTATTTCGTGGCATTATAAAAAAGCCAGTCAGCAACAACACCGAAACTCTTGCTGGCGGTTGCATAATGTGGCCGTGTTCGCATTTGATTGGCACCAAATTTATTGCATGCAATTTGACTCGGCAAAGTGGCAGTGCTGGCAACAGGACTGGCAACTCTGGCGGCGCCCGGAAGTAACACGACACTTGACATTTTAATTTAATGCCGTGCGCAGCCGACGCTGACAACGCTGCAACAACAACAACAACAACAACTAGCTGTCAAAAGCAAGCCGAGTGTGAGGTTCAAGGACAGAGTGTCCTTTCGACTAGCATAAAATCGATTATTATTATTATTATTATTGTTATTACTATGAAGGTAAGTTACTTAATTTAGTTAGTTATATTGGCGACACATGAGCATATTAATTAGTAATGTGCACAGAGCAATTGGCTTAGTTAACTTGAATGTTGTAAAGTGGCGGATGCTTAATAATGATAATAATAATAATAGTAAGAATGCATAATTACAACAGATTGCAGAATTGGCTTGTCAATGTAAAGTTTTGACATTTAATTAGTGAATTATGCCACAACGCTTGGCTCGAGCAGCAGTCTCCACTGGGAGACAAAACAATATATGCCAATCAGGCATCAAACTTTTTGTTTATTTATTGAGATACTAGAACAAATGCAAAATCGCACAACAAACTACAAAGATTAGCAATATGCAATAGAGTTGAATCGTAAGTATTTGAGCTGTTAACTAGCAAAGGTATTTGTATCTGCAAACCGACTAAAGAATTTTAACTCAAAAGTATACATTATTGGGCATTTTGATTGATGTTTCCTTTCAGCAGGCAAATGTCCAGTGCATAACGATGCGAGGCTGACTTTTAATGACTTTGGAGTTAACTGAGGCGCATCATTACTTTTCATAGTTGAACAGTACGACCTCGCTTAACGCAAAAACTGAGGTGATTGCGGAGGCAAAATATTGAGTTGGCTAAAAGAACTGTTTCCAAAAAAAGATGCATTTGCTTAACATTTAAATCAAAGTAAATTCGAGTTTATCTGTGTTCAAAGCAAGGATTTCATTGTAATTTATTAAGTTTTTGATAACATTAGAATTTGTGGTCTGTACTTTGTTCGATTTCCTTAGAAAGTTGCGCTAAATGAGGTAATTCAGGTGTTGCAATTATCGAGGAGCTGCGTTGAGCGAGGTCTTACTATATTTGATAATGCTATTTGACTTGCATAATTTTGTTGTAATTGATTCATTAATCAAAAGTAAATTTAACACAAAGAACACTTTAAGATACAATAGGAAAACTAGTTAAATTAATAATTGCATTTCAGCCACACAATTTAAATTGTGCAATCAATGCAAGAATTTTAGCAATGTTGAACATGACAAAAAAAACATAGGGACATAGGAAACATAGTACTAAAATCGACTGCCAAATACACTGCCTTAAGCTAGCTATAAATAATTAATTTAAAAAAAAGGTTTGTATCTGCATTTATATATATATTTAAGTGTGGCATTTTATTAGGTTTATTTTGTTTTCTGTAAAGTTAATCTAAGCTGCATCTAAAACAGCATCAACTCTTCGCTGGAAGAGTAAAAACTATACAATTTTTAGGTTATTTAAAATGGAAAAGAGTAAATAAAATACGTGACGCCAATTTCAAATGTGCAACAGCTGCAGTTGCTGCACTGAATAACATATTTTTGTCAAACTAGGCCACTGGCCACTATATATATAAATTCATATATGCGAGCTTAAAAATTTGTGCAATCTGTTCTGGAACCCGCTGACCCGCTGCTGACGACCGACCTTTCGACCTGTCGTTCATTCGTCCACCAACCAGCATTTTATTCATTCAAATGTCAGCAAGTGAGTGGAAACAACCAAAGGCGAACCTGAACACATATGCAATTCATTTACTGGTCGCACTCCCTCCCCGCCATTCAGAAGACGTGCCACACCCACGTGCCACACAGGGCTGAAGTACGATGGTAGCGACAATTAAAGTGGTGCCGGTGTTGCCTAATTGGATTTATGCCACATTTATGTGTTCAGGTGCAAATTTGTTCGCGAGCGAGGCTCGTGCTAAAAATCACTATCATAATGAGGCAGAGAGAGAGAGAGAGCGTAGAGCATTAGTCGTGCCACAAAACTCAACGCAAAGCTAGGCCAAAACAATTGCAAGTTTTTGATGTTGGTGTTGTTATTATTGTTGCCAGCAGAAACAACTTTCGAGGACTTTAAATGAAATTACGCGAAAACTTTTGGCAAGGCAGCAAACATTTGCCAACTTTTTTGTTGAAGAGATCAACCAGCCGCCGCCAGCCGCCGTGAGTAGTGGCTAGCACTGGGTCGAGTGGACGGAAGTTGCGGTTTGTGGCACGCACCACGAACAACTTGCAACTTGGCCCGTGGCACAAACACAAACACAAACAAACACAGGCACACATAATGAGTTTCATAAATTAACACAAATTAAAGATACGAACAAGTAGTAATTTACCTATGCCAAACTAAATAACTGTGCCTTTACAAGTCAGCCAGTAACACACACACACACACACACACACACACACACATACACACTTCAACTCAAACGCAAGTTTTGCGGCCATTGGTTTGTAATTAATGCGACCAGCAAGCTGACCAAAAGACCAGAAGCCAGCCTTCACTCAATCGCTTTGCGGTCGCCTTATGTGGCCCAAAAGCACACAAATAGTGTTGTCGAATTCAACAAACAAATCTAAGCTGATTGTGTGATTGGAATTTAAGCTTCATAATCGTTTTATATATTAGTAAAACAATTAATTTCTAATACGAAAAAAGCTTAAAATTATCGAATTAAGCTCGGTATTTTAATAATCACAGTCACAGTGATTTCTAAATCTTGCTACTTTTAACTGTGACAGCGCGTGTAACGGTGGCTGTACTGTTTGGTTGGTTGGTTTTCGCTTGAGGGGCATGTGTTGAGTGCTTTTCTGTTTAATTTTATTTATTATCTGTCTAATCTTTGAAGTTGCGCCTGTCTGCCAATATGTCTGTTTGGATCTCTCTCTCTCTCTCTCTCTCTGTATTCTAACATATGTGTTTTAGCCATTCTATGCCTTTGGCTAAAAGTTTTGTGGGTTAACTGTATTCCAACTGTTACGCATTTATTCATTAATCGCAATTCAAGCCAAAGACGTGTGTATTTCAACAGAAATTAACTGCCTTAACTGAAAGTTGAACTGAAACTTGAGCAAAACTTTCGACAGCCGTAGAGCATTTCGATAAAATACTTAACTTAAAGTGAATTAGGGAAGGCATCAATTAACTAAATAAAATTGTTAACAGCTGTTCAGCTGTCGATTTAAAAATAAAACAAAGCTAAATTAAATTAGCCAAAAGACAAAGCACGTACTGAAATCAATTTAATATTGTTGTTGTTGTTGCACTTCTTTCTAGTGGTTAATTATTCATTAAGCACATTCGCGCATTAATTAAAGCCTGAGAGTTTTAATACAAGTGCTCTCTGAATATTTGCATAATTGATTTTTAAAAAAAATGCAATCAATTATTTTTTGGTTTTTTTTTTTTTTTTTAATGGAAAAATGTGCTCTTTAAATGTGTTGTATGATGATAAATTTAAAAGTTTTTCAGTTTATTTTGCATTGCAGAAAACATTCCAAAATAATTGAATTAAATCTTGAAACATTTGGTATTTGAAATCAAAATATGTTTGAGGTTTCAGTATTCAAAGTAAGTTTAAAGTCATTAGGAATTAAAATCTGGCAACTAGTCAACAAAAAATATATATATATATTTGTGCAATTTATTTAAAGGAAGTTAGCCACTTATATTGGGCAGGGTAACAGCGCGGCCAATTAGGCCAACACTTGACCTGGAGTCGGTGGGGCATTGTAAGTTTTGGATTCTGGCAGCAGATGTTCATTTTTGTGGTGCCCGCAACTAATCCCATCCCGCTGATTGGGCTTGCAACCAAAGTAGTGTGGGGCAATCTCTCTCTCTCGCTTTGCCAGACTTTATATATATACATATATATATTTTTTATTTGGTTGATAGCCGTTATCAGGGCTTAGGCGAGTTGCCGTTGCAAAGATCTATCTATCTCTCTCGCCTCGTTTCCCAGCGGCGTAATTTGATGCGCAAATATTGAAGTTGAAAAACCAGCAATGCTAATAAATGTTATAATCATAATGAGCAAATGTTTAAACAGTTGCCAACGCAGGCAGTGGTGGATTAAAGGATGAGAGTGTGGGTGTGGGTAGACACGCGCCTAGAGTTGCATAAATTTTCTGTGTGAATGATAAGCTGGCCGAAAAAATGTGTTTGGCAAAGCAACCCTCGCCAAATCGCGATTGTAATTATGAATGAAAATTTGAATTGCAAGCGTGGCGCAAATGAACAAAACGAACAGTTTCAAGCTGCCAGCCTGCCTAGAACCAATCCCACCAAACCTCCCAGCTGCCCCAACTCAAACTGTGAACTTCCAATTGCCACGTGGCCCGGAACTTTGGTTGCAACAGTAATTACACTAACAAAAAAAACCTTTGTGTCAAGCTGAGTGTAGCGAAAATTTGTTTCGTTTCGTATTAATTAATTTAAACAATACAATTTTTGAGAAACTATTTATGCAAAATACTTGTGATATAATATTATTTATAATAAAAACTATAATATTTCAACTGTATTTGTATTTTTTATTTTAACTTTTTAGTCCTCTTTCATTAATTTTTGTTGAGTGTATTGCGGCTGGACCGGCTGGGCTGGTCACGTGTCGCTATGGGGGAGGCGTGTCGCGGGCGGAAGTGCCAATAAGTAGTTGTCAATATTGACTGATTATCTCAACACGGCGGAAAGTGAACGCCCGGGACGTAGAATGGATACCCAGGAGGGTTGCTTGACAGTCATGATTGCGAATAGTTGAGAGAAAGAGAGAGGGAGAGACAGAGAGAGAGCGAGAGACTCCAAACGGAAGTAAACATAAATCACAGCAATGCAAGCGGGAAGAGTGGGTGAGTGAGAACCAAGGGGAAGGGGCTGGGAAAAGGAAAACTGCTTCTCCGGTGCAATGCAATTATTTATCAGGAGATGGCAATAATTCAAGTTGACAGGAAGGAGCTGCTGCCATTTAGTTGCACTTACAGGATATGCGCATAATTGCATCTGAACCAAATTGTGTACAAATAAAGATATCATCAATAGATCAGCTTAGGAAAAAAAAACAACGCCTATGAAGCGTGTGCCAACTGCTATGAGTAACTGTATGATAAGCAAAGAGAGCTTATTGTACTAATAAAATAAAGGAAAAAAGTCAGAATTAAGTAACAATTTATGTTGGAATTTTTCCTTTTGGTGTCTTTAAAAAAACGCTCGATAATAATGCGGGTACTCATTATAAATCTTTACATCAATAATATGTAAACGCTCATGAAAGTGAGTTAAAATTAAACTGAGGATCGAACAAACGAGTGAAACTCGCCTTATCGACAAAAGTGCCGGAGAGGCGAAACCAACGGAATGTCTGAAGAGTCAAAGAAAACAAAAAATAAGTTTGTTACGATTCAGTCTTAGTTCGCATTCAGAATGTCGCACAACAGTCGCGTCTTGTGTGTTGCATTGGCTCTATTTGTGATCGGTTTGCTTGAACTGCGTTCGGCGGCGGCGCGTTGCAATCAACCCGAGGATCTGGCCAATGGTAGTATACTGGTGAGACGTACTTTTGTACGTTTTCGCTGCTCCAGAAATTACGTTCTAATGGGCGACGCAATATTAACTTGTGGTTCGAATGGACGTCTCCATGGCGATCGACCCTTTTGTGCCAGTAAGTGTATAATCTCTTCTAAAATGAATCATCATCAACTTCTCTTTGTCTCTCTCTCGCTCTCCCTCACACAATCTCAGGGTCAGGGTGCCGACAGCCACCAGATCCGGATAATGGTGAAATAGAGTTGCAACGTGGCCGTGCCGCAGCTCTTACGTGCAAGGATGATTATGTGATTGCTGGCAATCCAATTGCCTATTGCAATGGCTACAATTGGGATCGTACTTTAGGCTTTTGTCGCCATAGCAATCATTCGCATAGTCATGCCTGTGATTTCGAGAGCGAAGATCTCTGTGGCTGGGTGCCACAATTGGCGCTGGTGCAACCCTGGCGACGTGTTGCCACAGTAGGGCACTTTCATTCATTTCGCACCGGACCCAGACACGATCACACTTTCCAGAGCACCTACGGTGGACATTATATGTTGATGGAAGCAACAGTTGGCACCCATCATTTCCTGTCGCCCATCTATCCCCGTGAATTGAGCTTGAGGACAGCATGTTGTTTTCAATTCCATTATTTTATGTACGGTGCGGGTGTAGGGGATCTGGTTGTGTCTGTCAAGCCGCATCAGATGCGTGTCGAGCAAATGTGGCAGCAATATCGCAATAAGTAAGTATGAGAAATATACATACATATAATAGCGGATGTCGATGATAAGGCGGCCGGCGTTCAACGACAAATGTTTCTAAGCAAATATGAAAAGCAAAACTATTTAGTTCCTACGATTATCATTCTCTCTCTCTCTCTCTCTGTCTGTTTCTCTTCCCAGATATGCAAAATTCGAAAAGTCCGGCAATCAGGGCAATCAATGGTTTGAGCATACCATCAACATCGATGAAATGGCCGATGATTTTCAAGTGGTTTTTACCGCCACGGATTCCAGCTCACATCTTGGTGATATTGCCATCGATGATGTGCGTTTGCTGACGGGCAGCAATTGTGGCGGTGCTGGATATACAACCACAACAGAGATAGCAGCAACTGGAACTATGGAGCCAGCTTATTATGACACAATGAACTGCTCTCTGCGTTGTGGTGAATCCGAACCAGCAGCGGATATCAAACTCCCCGATGGCAAACTGATCAAAGCCTGTAGCTGTCAAATGCTGTGTATGTATTTTGATAATTGCTGTCCGGATTATTTGAGCTCATGCGTTGCTGAGGAGACAACCGAAGAGGATACAACAACAACGACACCTAGAAAAACAACAAGTACCACAACAACGACAACAACAACCACACCCATGCTAAAGCCAACAACAACAACAACGACAACGACTACAACGAGACGGCCAACAACAAAAGCTACAACAACATTGGTTACAACGAGAAAAACAACAACACCATCAACAACAAGCAGAGCAACAACAACTACAACAACAACAAAGAGAACAACACCAACAAGCACAACAACCACAAAGAGAACAACACCACAGACTAAAACAACAACAACAACAGCAACCACAATACGATCAACATCAAGTACATCCAGAATGCATGATATATCCGGTGAGTTTTATGATGAAAATTCAGTTGCTTGACTGATTTTAATTATGAACTCTCTCGCAGCGATTCCAACGAAGCCACATCATCGTCGCGTTACATGGCAAGTTCACCCAGATGATATCAAGGGCGACATCGATAGGCGTAATGGCACAAATCCTGCACGTTTCATGTGGATCCTTATGCTAGCCATAATGCTGAGCGTTATTGTGGCCAGTGTGATATATCGTTGGCGGCGACCCAATGGCTCCATCAAAGAGAAGGCTGTTAGTTTTCAAAAGACCTTTGCCAAACTGAAAAGTGCAGCGCTATCGCGAGGTGGCTATCGTCGGGGCAGAAACGATGCGAGTGCACCGTTAGTCACCGATCTTGATAACGATAACGATAACGGTTACGAAAATGATGTACAATTTGAAGAAATGGGCGTCGATATACGCAATGTGTCCGAGCTTTAACAAGCGAATGTGAATGTGAAAAGTAAATGTGTAAATACACCTAAAGTAACCTCTAATCTAATAATACTTAATACTGAATAAATTGTATATTATATTTTGCAATAAAAACAAAAACTATTCGATTAGGAAAGCTTTCAAGATTCCATTAAGATTGGAAAACTTAACAGCTTTGTGGCGCCATTTAATGCTACTTGCAACAACAAGTTGATCTTATACCCTCACTTTAGTCTTAAGTACACATCTACACCTTGTTTGAGTTGCAGCCCAGCCCGAGTTATCGATTAAGTATCAGATGCAGATTAAGATTGAATAATGAATGAGTGTCGCTGGAATGAGTGTTCGGTTAACGAGCACTTTCGAGTCGGGCTCTTCCATCTAATCAAATTCTGTAGTGGCATATCAGTTGTCGTAGCTTCGGGGCCCAATGTATCCTGCTGTTAACTTGCGCCCGGCACGTGGCATACTGCAACCACCAGTAACTGGCTGGCAGCTAGCTGCCTTCGAACTGCCCCAATCCACAACACTCTCAACCACCCATTAAGGGGCTGGGCTCATGTTTTAACAGCGGCTTTTGGTTGTGATTTAGTAGCTGGCCGTTGCGACAGCAGCCGGCTTAGCGTCTGGCCAGACTGACTTTCCTTTTCGCCCTTAACCCCCACCCACCCGCGTGGTGATGCAGTAAACGTTTTGTGCGGCACTCAGCACAAAATTTTCGGGCATTTCCATGCAATTATTGTCGGCCACCCCCCGAAACGAAACCAAACCAAACCGAACCGAACCATTCCGAACTATACCCGCAAAATTCCCAACCAGCATCGTAGTTTGCATGCTCAACAAATTTTCACAGAAGATTTTGGTGCTAGAAAAGCGTTTTGTGCCCAATTGCGCGCTTTAGCTTTCTTAACTGCTCTGTTCTTGTTTTGCATTTTCTTCCTTTGGCGCGATTTCCGTTTTTCATTTTTAATCCCAGACACCCTTGTCAGCAATTGCCACCCATCCCTTATACAAAATATATTGCTGCTGCTGCTGCTGTATGTGTGTGTGTTTTTTTTTTTTTATTCCTGTTTGGCTTTGTGATTTAGCACCCGCTGCTCTATCGACTTCTCACACATCATTAGACGAAACGGTTGTTGTTTTTTTTTTATTTTTTTAATTAAAATGGCATTTTAATGCGTCAAAAGGATCTAGGGTTTGGGGTAGAAGTATGTGAGCGTGCTTTGCGACGCATTTGGGGCATTTTCTTAATGCGCATTGGAGTCCTAATTAAATGTGAAGTACACAGGAGCTGCTTATCGGTTTGTTTACTACTAAAAGGAGGCTTGGTTTCGTACATTTTTTCCAACTTACTTTGACGAACATTATTTTTGCATGATATTGTTATCTTTTTGGTTTCTAGACCACACACACACGCAGAGAAGACGCACCCCTATGTGTGTGTGAGTGTGTGTGTAAGTCCTTAAGGGGCAAACCTGCCTTACCCTAACCACACTCTGCCATTCCATTTCCCCAGTTACAATTTCATTCGCGCTTATCGCTGCAATAAATCGCATTAATTTATTGCCCTTGCCTCGCGCATATTTTGTGTCCACTGAGCCCCTCCCCACCCCACCCCAGCTCGACAAAAACCCGTTACACAATTTAATGGGCTTGTCCATATGGGTTGTCCAGGTAGACCAAATACTATATATAGCCCGTGGTGTTATTATTGTTTTCCATTTAACACTTTTTAGTTAGTTTTTCGGCTACCTGAAAGTATGCAATATGCCACAGGCGAAAAACCGCAACAGAATTGGAGCGAAACATAATGAAAAACAGAATGCGAATGAAAGAGGCAGGGAAGGGTGAGAGGTAGTGGGAGTGGGATTGAGAGAGTTGGGCATTACTTGCAAAGCTTTTCATATGTTGCAGATGAGCGAGCATAAAAGTTATTTCACAGGGCTTGTTATGGAAATGATATAGCGAACCCATGGGATCGAAGTCCTCAACATGTCTATTCAGGTAAAGAGAGAGAAGTTAAGAGGAACCGAGAGCAATGTTGTGTTCTTGATTGTTATCTAACTAAATATAAGTATGTATTCAATTCTTAACTTAAGGGTATTCAAATTTCGAACAATATTCAATTGAAATGTTTTTTTGTCCCCCATAATATTCTTTATTGTACTTTTTTTGTCGGTTGTTGAAAGAGAAAAAGAGTTCCTTTTGCGTTTGGTGTATTTTTATCTGTGTCAGCATTTCAGTTTAGTAGTTTTGTAATCTTGCATGCATTGGTCATGTGCGAAATTGTTGCCCAGATGCTTATCAACAGACGCCAGACGAGCTGCGTCAGTCTCACTTGGAGAGAGAGAGAGAGGGCGGGGTTTGTACTTTGTGGGCAGTTGGAATATTTATAACGCCATGGCTGCAATTTATTATGCAGTGCAATGTGTTGTTGTTTAGTTTGCTGCAGGGTCTGCCTGCCTGCCTGCCTGCCTGGTATCAGGACATGGACATTTCTTCACTCTTTCTCTTCATGCTCGCACACACACACTTGAACAGGGACGAAACGACGAACGACCATAACCGGCCAGTCACCAAAGATGTCACCTAGGCAAAACTGCAGTTGCCTAGCCAAAAAAAAAAACAGAGCCCCAAACCTGAAAACCTTTGCCTTCTATACCATTTAAGATTTATGCACCGGAGTTATGGCGCATGCTGAAGCGGGAAACTTTATCGTTCGACAAGGTTTTTGTGTGATAGTTCTTCTTCTTCTACACACACACACACACAGGCCTGATTCACTACACTCTAGTATATGTCTGGCTGCAGTTTTTGTTACTGTTGTTGCTACTTCTTAGTCGTTTTTTTTTTTGGTTTGGTTTTCTCTACTGGACATTTCCTGTTGCCGTTGCACGTTATCAGCTCTAAAAGTTCTTGTTGTTGCGGCGCTTTGAGTATGTTTTGTTTTTGTTTCGAATACTATTTTTTTTTTGTTGTTGTTGTAGTTGCTGGTCATAAGTGTGAAAGTAGTATTTGCCTGCCTTTGAATGAGCTAAACTGCGACTAAAGTTCTTTGCTATTCGCAAAAGTAAACAATAAACAAGATAGCGTTGCTTTTGTGTAAGTTCGAGCGACTTGTTAATGCTCTTGAATTGAAACTATTATTTACAAATTATTATATGTATTCTAACTTATTATTGATGAAACCATTTCAATTTATTTACCCTTGTTTGGATTTCCTTTTGTCAACTAGGTTTCTCCTGGCAACCTTCAAGCCAAAATATTCAATTGTATTGAATAGAGATAAGTTTGCCAAAAACTGCTTATCTCATACACACAAACACACACAACTGCTTATCGCTTAAGCTGACAAAACGTCTCACAAAACTGATATGCCTTGTTAAAGAGCAAAAACAGCAGTTACATTGAAATTGCGTTGAATTTTAATGATAAGAGCGCCCGCTTAACAAAGAAGTAACCAAGCAGTATCGACTGGGATATCATTTCTCTTTCTCAATCTCCCTTTCTATTTATCCGTTTGGGTGATAAGTCCCTAATGCTGTTTTTAAGGGGCGTCAGGCAGCTGTTGTCTGCGCCATCATTATAATAATCATTGGGATTGGATTCAGTAGCGCAAAACTAATTAAGCATCGCATTTCGTTTCCAATTCGGTTGCTCTGGGGAGCAACGAAAGTTCGAGCGAAAGAAAGCCAGAGATACACACCCAAATCGAAATCGAAATATAAGCCAAATATACGATTTTCCGTTGCCAAAGCGCTTTCATAATTAATATCAACCAATTACTAAAGCAACAAAATCTAAAACCCTGTTATGGATATGAAAAACGTAAGTAAGAGAAAAGACAACAAAAAAAAAAAGGAACGAAACCTTTAAGCGGAAATTCGACTAATGTTCCTTTTTTCCTTTTTTTTTCTATTTTTCTTGTTTTTTTTTTTGTTGGCTACATCTGCCGCATTTTTGGATTGATGTGTATGCATTACATAAGCACTTATCCGCATTCACTTCCGCAACGTGCCCCCATGCCCCCCCCCCCCCCCATTCCCCTACCCAGTTTACAAATCAAGAATGCAAGACAAACAGCAAAATGAATGAAAAGTGCAGCGAAAGCAAAAATACTCTAAGGACCCCAACACCCACCCACTCCCGTCCAAGTCCAGTTCCAACGAAAACATATCGAAAATCAAACAATTGTCTTTAGCACAATGCAGGGCATAGAATTCATTGTATTGCAACACCCAGCATTCAATTGATATATAGTCCTGCCGAACGGAGCAAGCGAGCAGAAAGTACAGGATCTCCTCTCCCTGGGTTTAGTCTGCATTCGGCTTTGCTTGGTTTAATCAGCAGCTTACAAGAGTAAACAATGTAGAAAGACAGGGAGAGGGCGAGAGAGAGGAAGTGGGAACGTCACAACGGAGACCCGGAGCACTCCGACAAGTCCAGTTCGATTTGCGAACATGCGTTCGTTCCTCCCATCCGGAACAAAGTCAGGAAGTCTATGCAATGTGAAATAAACAAAGAACGAATGTGAAATATTCTGACATTAAAATAATTCCTTTGATCTAAATCCTTCGGAGCAATGTCAAAATGTTTTTATGAAAAAACTAATTAAAAATCGAAGTCATAATAAAAATGCATATCATCGACAATATAAGTATTACTTTTTACAGGGTAGCACTGAGTGCATTTGATTTGAAGAAACTTATGTTCAATAAAGCAAAACGCAAAAGGCGATCTATCAAAATGAAATTGAAATCTTTTGCTCATTTTTGAGCTGACTGAAAAAACATTTGGGGATTGTTTTAAGGATTGGCGTACGTATTGCCATTGGCAGTGCAGTTTGTCTTTGGCTTGACTTGTCGAGGTTGCTGGCACGCCCCATACCAAGACCTCCTACCCGAAACTCCTTGTCTCCAATTTCTGCTGCCTTTCGGTTTCAGCGTTCCCGGTCTCAGGTTCCCCTTGCCATGTCAATCAATGTCAATAAAACAATTACTGTCACTTGCAGCTGGCGGACGATGCTCGTTGGGCACAAAAGGTACAGATAGAACAGGAACTGCTGCAGCAGGAGAAGAGAGGAGAGTTGATGAAGCATAAGAGCTGGCTGGTTAGTGGACGGTGTCATGTTCTCGATGAGATGCTGCTGCTGCTGGGGCTGCCGTTGCAATGGGCAATGGAGTTGAACTTTCTGGCTCCATTAAAGGATTTAGTTCAGAAGTTAATATTAGTTCAGTTGGGCTAATATTATTATTACGGAGAGTTTATGTGCATGAAGCATAACGATCATTGATTATTAATGACAGGAAAAGGCTTCGAATCTTTATAATAGTACTGAAAATAATCTCAATAATCGTGCAATACAAAGCAGTTAAGGTCATCATTATTAAACATGATTTCACATTAAATGCTCTTCTAAACTATTCAAGAACTCAAGCATCAGTTGTTCCGTTTAAAACTAAGTTCAATTGAACTTAGTTTCTGTGCAACTCTAATTGCTATTACTGAAGTTGAAGTTGACAATCGAAGGCGAAACACAACAGTGGCACACAGCTCACGCCCACTTACCTACCCACCCTTTCTCTCTCTCTCTCTCTCTGTCCATTTCACACACACTCAAATTTCTGGTCCTTCTCTCTACCCGCATTTTGGGCAAATGTTTGCGGTTCGTGGCAAATACCCTTCGCTGACAATAAAACTCGATTCGACTCCGATTGTTGCGCTGATGTTGATGTTGTTGTTGTTGTTGATGGTGCTGTGACAAATCGTTTGTTTTAGACATTGCTGCCATTGGCATAATCGCACAGTCATTGCAGTTTGCAACAAACGTCCTGTGCAAACGCCCCGCCCACTTAGCCACCCGCAATGTTGCACAACTGAAGGCCATTTGACGTTGCTGCTGGGTTTTGGTTTGGTTAAGTTACAATGTATCTACTTTTGAGTTGTTACATTGTCTCGGCATCGAAGTTGCGTTGACAGCCATCGTTCGTGCCACTCCTTCTATACTACAACAACTACAACTACAACTACTGCCTTGATTGTCCTTTTGGCAGTCGTCAGTGCATTTGCGGGTTTTTGGCCACAATTTCGAGCACATGCATTATGCATGGCCAAAAGCTCAATACCCTGCACTCTAAATTCGACGTGTATGAGTGTGTGTTCGTATGTGTGTGTGTAGGCAGAGTCGTCATGCAGTGCGGTGCCCCCTTTCAACAAATTGCAACACATGACACAAACTTTGTGTTTAGCCAACAGTGGAAATTACAACGAGTATTGAGTTGAGTTGTTAGCGGGATAAGTGAATGGGGTGAATTGGGGGGATTGGTTGGTATATCGCGAAAAGTTGGCAGACGATTATTATGGAGTGGAAAATAGGTGGAGGGAGTTGTTATAAACTCACTTAAAATGATTGTGTAACTGCCATAGCCGGCAATTTGACACGAAGTTCATTTTTGTGCGGATATATAGCCATCGATAATTTTTTTAGTCATTAAGATGGTAGGGAAGGGAAGAGAGAGAGAGACAAAGAGAGGTGGGAGCTGGTAGAAAGAATCCTAAATCTATAAAGTTAAAGATTACAGTTGAGTGTCCATATAGCAAACTTCCCTAAAATGAAGTTTTCTCAATCAAAAAACCGATTTTTTAGTGAGAATTTATTACAAAGTTTTTTCTTGTTACCTTGAGATTCGTTTTCAAAGTGTGGCCTTACTTTTTTTTAACCATAAACACGATATACACCAATTGTTAGTTAAACTGTCTTCTGTATGAGACGAAATTCTATTTGCCACAAAATGCTGCATTATTCATGGATGCATTCAGCAGAGCCAAACGACAAACAAGCTGCAACAACAACAAAAAAAAAAATAATATCCACCAAATTCATGAAATATGCACGATATTGATATTGATATTGAGAAATTGTCGAAGACACACAGCAAATGAATTATAAATTGGGCAATAGCAAAAACCACGGACAATGTAAACAACAACAGTAACTAACAGTAAAGCAAACAATGATAAATCATAAACCAATTCGAATGATTGTTATTACAAAATCGTGTTAAAGTTACGATATAAGTATGAGATGGAGTTAAGAAACTGAACAATATTATTAAAGCACCAAAATGCCATAGAATAAAGAATATTTTGTATTAAATTGCATTTTTATTTTTGCTTTCAACGACAAATGTTTTATTATCAGTATGGAAAAAGGTATAAAACAAAACTGTACACAGTGAAAAGTAAAAGCAAACTAATTTTTAATGCGCTGAAGATGAAAAAAAAAAAACTATAAAATATTATTTTTAACAGCAAAAACAATTTTAAAGATACGCATTCAATTCCATGTTTGAATTTTTATCATCAGTTTTGGTTCTCTGTGTATTTGTATTATTAGCCCTAAAATTTCGCCAACTGAATGCAAATTGCCGCTTGTTGATTAGACAAAATACAAGTCATAATGCCAAGAGAGACACTCTTTGTTCTTGTCTTGCCCACATTATACAATCTCGTATTTGTTAAGCAACAGTGTTGAAAATCGAATGTTGCGATGAGGCAACAAAGTCTTCTTTGTAGCCGTTGTTGGTATTCTAAGGCAAGACTTGCAATCTAAAATGTGGACAATACAAAAGTGAGTTTCTGCCAAGAGCAGCAGCCAGCAAACAGTGCAGAAGGCATTGCCATAAACTATAAGTCTGTGGCGCCTCCTGACACGTAAACCATTTGGCACGCAATGCACTTGCTGACTCCGACAACAACAAAGAGTCCTTGCCGTTGATGCTGATGCTGATGCGAATGGTTGACGCACATAAAATGCGAAATGCTGAATACAAAATTTTGCAGGCATGCAGCAGCAGCAGCAGAAGCAGCAGCAAACAGCAATTTGCCAGCAGCTAAAGCTGACTCTGTCTTTGGCAGCATAATGCGATTTGGGAATTGATTGTGCCACAGGCCACTAGACTCAGTGATGTACTCTCTCTTCTCTCTTTGTCTGTGTGTGCTACTTATTTGTATGATGCAATTGCCGTTGATGCTGTACTAAATACAAAACGACTGAGTTTCTCTTTAGCATAATATTGTCGGTTTGTTTTCTTGGTTCAATGGGCAAAATAATTTGACGCATATTAAAAACCAATCTCAAGTTGATATTGCACTTAATAATACTTTGCGACAACTAAAACAATTTTCAGAACCAATTGACAAACTTTGTTTAAAAACATTTTATATTTTATTTAGTATTCAATAAAAATGCTTATATCAAAACCCACAAACATATATCATAAAATTGTAATATTAGGAATATAATTGATATATATTTTTGACAGTAACAAGTTAGACACCCTGTCAAACACACACACACACACACTCATAATAAACCACATTAACAGATTTAGTAAATACCCAAGCAACCCAAGCAACCCAACCAAATAACCATCACATTTCACGCAAATTGCATTTTTACTTTGGTCAACCCTCATATAAAACATTTTGTTACACTTTTTAATATGGGCCATTCATCATAACACGTTGCAAACGTTGCAGGCATCAGAGATGAGCTCGAGATGATGCCACTTTTGAACTGTGTTGTTGCTGCTGTTTGTAAGCCTGTCATTCATTTTGACTTTATTGACATGGCAGCAGCAGGCCCAGTCAGTCAGTCAGTCGGCCGACTCGAACCCCTGCTCGTCCCTTTGGTCACGTGTTTCGCACAATTCAATTTGAAACATACCACGTTCGAGAGGGGGTGTCCCAAATAGGTGGTGCCGGGGGCGATGAGGTAGAGATGGGCACGCATATTTACATGCTCAGTGCTCAGTGCTGTTCCCTCCCTCGTTTTTATCTCTCACACCCACAGAAAGCTGCCCACTTGTGCTGCCACCAGCAACAGCAACAACAACAACAACAACAACAATAAAAATCAAGAATTTTATAGGTTAAATGGAACGACGAGTAGATATCATGTACAAAGCACAAGAAGGTCATTTAAAAGTAAATAATAAATACTGTAAATCTGTTATCGATATTAATCGATATCAGTGATTTACTTACTTTAGATAATCTCTTTCTATGATAAGAAACTATTTATATTATGCTGAGGATCATTCCAACAAAAACTGTAACCTTAAGTTGCTGTTCAGAACAAATATCGATAGTCAAATAAGCGATAAACGCAATCTTTGAGACAGAACTCTATGAAAACTTGGCTTTAAATGATTGAGAATATATATATATTCTCTAAAAGGAATCGAAAGTTCTTTCATCACACCTTTTTTTTGCTGTAAAGCTTTACAGCGTAAACTAGCAGCAACAACAACAACAACAAAAGAACTGTCGCTGATTGCGTTGACAACATTTTGCCATTGTGCGTCATATCCTTGCCTCCTCGTTGTGCCTCTGTATATATGTATATATGTATGTATGTTTGTAAGAGACGACAGCTCGTAAATCTCGTAAATGTATGCACCCCGCTGAACGTTTGCCACGCCCCTCATTTGCCAACCCACCCACTCGAGCGCCCCGTCTCGTCGTTTACCGTACGCAATCGACGCAACGGGCACTTTTCAGCCGCTGCCTTTGACAGCCCCGCCATTGCCAAAATACTAGTTGCAAAAACCCCTTCAACTTCCACCCCTCCTCTCACTGTCTGTCTGTCTCCAGTCTTATTTTCCAATCCGGGGCATCATTTGGCATTGTGCTTATGGAATTTCCCGGGACCATTGCCGCCGCCGCCGATGCCACCGCCGCCGATGCCTGTCATTGTCCTTTGCTTAGTGCGGCAGTAATTGCAACAATTTTGGGTGCCCCGGCAACCATCATTCTAACCCCCCGGCCGCTTCCTGTCGCTTTAGTTTCAGCTGATTTACTTGTTTGGGTTTTCGATTTCGCCGTTTGATTTGAGCCTCTGTCTGTCTGTTTCAAAGCCTGTTTGTGTGTAGTTTGGTTTGTCTAATGATTTAATGAACGCGTTGCGTCTGCGATGACAAAGCCAAAAAACAAAAAAACATGGAAGCCAGACAACTCAAATATTTAACTACATATATTAAGCTGGTTTTCATAGATTTTATAGCCTGTTTTAACTAAGTTTTAACTGAAACGCCTATTACCATTACAAGTGTTGAATATTCAAAAAATGTTAACTGAAAATAATAATTGCAGTCATAATTAATTAAAGGGCATTCAGAGTTTTAGTGACTTTTGGATGCACTTTTTTAAATGTTAAAGGCATAAATTTAGAGCTAACTTAATCACAAGATTTTAAATTTGGAAACGTTTGAGTAAAAGCATCAAGAGAACTTCGTTAAGTTTACAATTTTAGCTCAACTTCCTTTCATTCGATTTACATTTAGAATCTTATCAAAAATCGATATACCCAAAGATTGGCAAATCAACGATTAAAGTGTGTGAATTGAACCAACTTTTGATGGGGTTTTAAGCAACAAGCAACTCAATCATTTATTCTATTCAAAACTCCCCTCCATAACGTACCCCTTTTCAATTCAATACAAAATGTAATTCCTGGTAAACGTGAAAGCTAGAAATAGTATAAATCTAGTCCTGTTGGTTTCTCACATTTCTGTTGCTTGCATTCGAAGTTTGGTATGGTTTTTGTGGCACTCGGGCATCATTGGCGTTTTCCATAAGGACTTTATTACTTTTTCATTTCGTTTCATTTCGTTTTAATTTTATTATGAGCCAGAGAGAGTGGCATAGCGACTGCCACTGGACCATAAAGCGAACCGAAACAAAAACGGATACAGGACAAGCAATACCAAGGACTTGAGGGCGGGTTATACACAACAACAACAAGTAGTCATGGTAAAGCTTGCCAAGGGTTTCCTTCAACTGCTCGAGTTGAGTGTCTGTTTCTGTTTCTGTTTCTGTTTATCCTCCCCCGCCTCGTCCCGTGTCGTCTCTGAATCTCACTTTCGGATGCTGTCTGTTCGCTGGGCGAAACAATTTTTAATTAAATTCTGTGTGTATTTTATACAAATATGAATAATTATTTATGGCAGCAACAGCAGCACGCACAACAAATACAACAGACAAATTCACGTTGGCAGTTAATGGCAGCTCTTTTCTTTTTTTTGGTATTATACGGTATTATCTATTAAAATAGAAAATGAGCATAAGGCGTCAACAAACATTTAGCATATTTCCACAGGCGCAACGATTAATTGTCGAGTAGGTAATGAGGGCGAGAGAGAGAAACAAACAAAGAGGAGAGTCTGCATTTAAATTGCACAAGATTATTTAAATTTCGCATACAATTTACATAATGAAGGTCGCAACTTGCAATCTATCCCAACCCAACTTCTGCTGCTGCTGCTCGAAATTAATCAAACAAATTGCTTGGCAATGACCAACAGAGTTTTTGGGGTAGAATTCTCGATGTATTTGCCTTCTTCAGAGCAGTTGGCAATCTTTCGTATATTCGTAACATGAAATCTAATTTGCCAAAAAATATTTGCTTTCAATGGGCTGCAGAGTGGCGAGAGAGAGAGAGAGAGAGGGGGCTAGGATAGAAGATAGTTTTTTTTTTTTTTGATTTTATTTACATGCATGTAAGTTAAGTGCATAGCTCAGCTTGGCCTAAGCCCATCTGCCCCAAGGATCAGAGTATCAATTGAAGGGTGATTCTTTAAAACCGTTTCGAAATGAATTTACAAAAAAAAATTAAGGTCAGAATAAAAACCTTTCGAAAAAGCCTAGTAGATTTAACTGATGCAACAAAATTGCTTTTAGTTTATGAAGAAAAAATCCTGGCCATACAATTTTATGCACAATTAAGTTATTTTTATTGTTAGTTTTAAATAGATTAGTTTGATCTTTGACCTTAATTGCCATTAATTCTTTAAAGTTTTGTTCAAATTCTCTAAATTATAAGTTATTCAATGCAATTCATTTAATTTTTTTGAAACAAAAATTTAGATTTCATTCAAATATTAAATATAACTCAACTTTATTGTGCTAAAAAAATTAAAAAAAAAAAAAAATAAAAATATTATTTATTATCAGTGAGAAATAAATAGAAAACTTAAATTACATTAAAATTAATTAGCTTTTGTTTTTTTTTTTTTTTTTGCAAAGAAACTTTATAATTCATAGGGAAAAAACTGTTAAGATTTCACTCCCATTGAAATTTCGACCTGAAAATTGTTATTGAAATCAATTTGCGGAACATTAAATTCTCACATTTGAATTTAATTTATTTTCATTGCAATTTCAATCAGTTTGCAGTTTTCAGTTAGTTTTTTTTTTTGCTCATCGACAAACGGCTGTTATGCATATGCCTTTTTTTGGCTGCTTTTTGGCCACTTTTCATCTGGCAATTAGCTTAATTCGATTAAAATGCGCTGCGCTGCGTTGCGTTGCGGCTGGCCTCAGCATTAAAGTGTAGAAAGCATAAATTTAAATTGCCAATTGCCAGACAACCATTTAAATAAGAGAGTACTTGTTGGGCTACAAAACTAATTGTTCTATGTAGTTGTTGTTGTTGGTTGTTATATTGTGCTGCTTATGTTGAATGTACTAGTGGTAAATATTTAATTCATGCGCTTTTTGTGGCAGGTCGCGGGCTTTTGTAATTTTACAAACATTATGTAATAAATGGCAAATAGTAATGTGAATTCAATGAATGCGCAAATATCAATTTACTTTTAGCATATTAATTGAATTTTTGCGTTCTAGTATTTGTCCTCGTGTCGATTTGGGGGCAGCATTCATATGCTATCTCCCTCTCTCTGTGTGTGTGTGTGTGTGTGTGTTTGCTCGGTAATTGAAATATTTATTTTTCATCTCAATTGCAATAATAAAACCACATACAGGACATTGCTGAACTCGCGATAACCGCTAGGCAAACACCACAACAGACCCTTTACACCCCAAAATCCTCTTACTCACGATTCGCTTTATGTTCGTTGTTAAATGCCGCAGGCATAAACACACACACACACACACACACACACACACACACATGTATACACAAAGGTAATTGTCTGTCTGTTGGTATATATCTGTGTGTTCATTTTGTCATTTTATCATTTGATCATTTTATATGAGCACGCTCGCTTTGTCTCTCTGTGTTTGCCAATTTGCCAAAAACTTTTGCGTTAATTATGAGCCCAAAATCAACGCGTTTGCGAAAACTCCTTTTGTAACCATAATAAAGGCATATATGTGCATGTGTGTGTGTTGAAAATGCATTTTGTACATTTGTTTTCGATTAGCTGCGAGCCCTAAAGTCAACAAATCAATGCAACTCAAATAGCAGCCATGTCATTATATTTACAAAAGGCGGGCGGTGCGGGCGGCGATGCCTGGTTGAGTGAGTTAATGGTTAAGAGAGAGGGCAGGAAAGTTTAGATGTGCTTTGTTTGTCAACTACAAGAACAACAACAACAACAACCATATAATGATATCGCGTTTAATTGTGCCTGAAAGCGATGCCAAAAATTTGCAAATTAGCGTTCAAATCGACAATGTTGGCAATTAATTGCAAAATGTTGAAAAATTGCCTGCCTCAAGCATCTGGCACAAATGCCAAAAAATATGCCACAAAAATAGAAGAAAGGAACAGCATTAGAGAGAGTAGCTAATAAAGAAAGCGTATGCAAAACTTCATCTAGATAAACAACTTGAAAAAATAATTAAAGACTCTAAGGAAAAAAAAATTAGTAAATAATACAAAAATACCCAAATGAATTACATTATAGGGTTTGGTAATGTTTTTCATATTCTTCTTGTGAAGGTACTTTTATGTTTGTACAGGTTTTTCACTTAATAAAAAAAAGAAAAAATTTAATATTGTTATAGAAATCTTAAACTACTTTAAAACATAAAATTCCCATTTTAATTCAATTAAATTGTTTTCACTTGTAGCCAAAACAAACAAAGTGAAAGACACAAATGACAATAGAAAACACAATGCCAGAATATATATGTATGTTTGTTTGTGTATGTGTATGTGAGACAATTTTAAAGTCCTTGCTGAGCAATTCATGTGATTTCCCCAGTTGGTGCTTAAAAAAAGCCCAGAAACATGTGCAGAAAATAGCAATGAGAGTTTTTTGTGTAGGATGAAAATAAAATTGTCATCAAAAGCATTTAAACATTGTGGGCGCAGCATAATTCAATTGAACTCACGACGAGTCATAAGTAGGCCAAACCAACCACAAATAACCCGCTAAGACCCTGGAGAAATGCAGCCGGAAAATAGAAAATATGTATATATGATTTAAGTAGAGTATTCCCTTGCGGAGATTTGCGTTCGAGAACGATTATGAGGAATACGAGATTTATGCGATTAGACAAAAGAAATAAATGCATTTAAGTGGGGTTGGAATTCTTGTTAAATTGTTATTATCATTATTATTTTTGTCGTTGAAGAAGAACAAAAACATCAAAGCAATGTGAGCAATGTGCGATGAGCTCAGCTGCCACAGTTCCAGTTTTTACGAGCTGGAATAGCCCGGAAAAGCCAAAGTCATACGATATTAAAAAATGCCAAGCTAAACCCGAGAGCGCGCGCGCGCTGAGGCAACCGGCAAATCATCTACGGAATTGTCATCAAATTGAATGAATGTTTCATCTTTATGCCTTCTTTGGTCGCCTTGGCTCTAAGCTGCAACGCGTGGCTGATTCGCATTCTCATTCATTTTCATTTCTTTTCTATTCTATATATTTTATTATCCGTCTTTATGGCATCCAAAATGCTTTAATGGGAGGGGGGGACAGCGTTGGCAACCCTTTTTTTTTTTGTGTAAGAAAATCAATCGCAGCTGGGTTGTCACGTAATAGCTACTACAAGAAACGGGGTCAACCTTAATGCTGAGCTCAGCTCTATATAATTAGCACAAGCATTAAAGTGAAATCGACTCTCTTATCCAAAGGCGACAGATTTATAAAATGTTTGGATGAAAATGAATTCAAAAGGTTCTGAAAATACTTTTTAACTGAACTGTTTAAGCGTTATAAGTTCTGATGATTCTCAACAATTTGATATTGTTTTAACAACAAGTTCATAGAACTTTATTATTATTAGTTTGTCAACTTTCAGGCCAACTTATTCAAACTAATCGTCAAATAAAAATGCTTTGGACATCAGAAACATTGTGCCAGCATTGGCTGGAAAAATCAAGGTCACTGCCATCAAATTAAACGCGACCCTTAGAAAATCAACAAAGTTTCGAATAGCACAAAAGTTCGAAAACATTTGAATTAATTGTCTTTTGTGTGGCTTCTGTTTAAAATCGGTCAATGACTATTTAACTTTCTGTTATGCCAATGACATCCAAAGATTGTAAACTGAGAAAAAAAAAGGTAACGCAACAATTATGAACTATTTTATTTTTTTTCTGGTGAATAAAATGATAAAAGTCGCCTACAAGTGAGATTTACAGATATTAAGTTTTTAAACGTTTTTTGGTTAATCTTGCTTAATCTTTTTTGCACAGTGTACTCATATATATTTACACGCAGCGCCGTTTGTTTGCATTTCTTTGGTTGCCTTATGTCGCGACATGGAATTCGTGTTAAACGTCTGCGACTTTTGTCCTTTTGTCCTCTTGGCTGCTGCTGCTGCTGGGTAGGCACTTTTGTGGTCTTTTGTTATTGCGTTTGCATTTAAATTGCAGTTATATTGTAAAATTGTCAGATCACGTGCAACGACGCGACGTTGTTGGCCGACGCTGTGGGCGTCGTGTTAATAAATCGAGTGACTCTCGATATGGCCATAATTATGCCATTGATTGCTTAATTACAATGCATATGGATTGCTCGCTGCTCGCCCTGAAAGCACTTTAAGGAGAGAGAGAGAGAGAGAGAGAGAGAGAGAGAGAGAGAGAGACACTTTGCACATGCATTTCATTTTAATTTAATTTCACAAGCCTTTTTTGCCTTTCATGTTGCGCCTGCCAAGGACACTTAATGCTGGCACACAACCAGAACGAGTCGCCTGCTCGAGTGTCATTTGCGGCATGTGCAACAACTTGAATTATGTACATGAGAGATTCATACCACTCTCCCCCTCCACCCCCCCCCCCCGCCCTCAAGACTTCTGACAAACTGAGTACTGTGTAACGGAGAGTCTTTGCGGGGAGGAGGCACTTTCAGTGTCGAATATATCAAAAGTGCCTTAAAGTATGCAACACCTTTTGCAACCTTCCAAAAATCAGACGAACACTTGAGTAGCTTGGAATGAATTAAGTAGTTCTCAGATTGCCTAAAAGCAACAAACGAAGGGAATGGAAAGTAGCTTAAGCTTGATGGAAAGACTTAACAATCTAATTAAAGAGCTGATTAACTTTGGCAGCCCTTTTTTATTTAGTATACTGAAAGTTTATAGCACTTGAATAACAATTGCTCGCAAATGACATTATCTTTTATCAGTGCCATTTGAACTGAATTTCAATGCATGCTCATTATGTCAATTGCTCTATTCAACATCCAAAAACAAAACCATATCGAACGTCATAATTATTATCCCCGAACATCATTGGCATAATCATTCGCCATTTGGCTGGCAGCGTTGCACAACACTGTTAAACATTGACGGAATTTAATTAGGCAAACAGCGCGAATTCGCTCTCTAACTAACTCACTAACCCAATACATGCTAATGCAGGTAATGCATCACTAAACTTATACACAAACACACCCACACACACATGCAAATGGCAGCCATTTTATGTTTAGCTATCGGGCAGGTGCTTTGTCATTTACTTTCATACGATGGCTGTTCAATGTGTATTTGTGTATTGACTTCTCTATCGCACACTTACTTGCTTTCTCTCTCTCTCACTCTTTCTAGTTCATTCAATCCATTGACTTTTCGACACTTGCACACACACACGCACACGCACACATATTTGGTTTATTAAATAATTACGCTCTAATTGCAAAAGTGTCTGCGGTTGCCAGCCAGCAACAACAACACAATCCAAATTAATGTCAAATGTTGAGAAATGTGGTTTGCTAGGCCCGCTGTGTGTGTGCTAACGGTAAGTGCCAGTGGAAGCCCACACAAGATAGACTGCAGTCAAGGAAGGGTGAGATGATGCATTGGTTCGCATGGACCTCGACTGATTTTCACTGCAACCGAATCAACTTGATTGAGTGTGCCCAAAAAAGAAACAACAACCGTTGCAAAAACAACATTAGAGCGAAAACGCAATACAAAGAAAAAAAATTAATACAGTAAAAGCCAGCTAAGAAGAACATGTTTTAAGGCAAGACAAAACAAAGAGTTTATAAATAAAAGTTTGGCAAACAATAAAATTGAAATCACAAAAACATACCAAATGCAAACTATTTAAAGTTTTTTTTATATATTTTTTATTTTATTTTTTTTATTTAATTTTTTTTATATTTATTTTTTAGCAACACTTTGTAGATTTTTGCAATTTACATTGCTATTTTAACAACGAAATGAAAACATTTGAATAAAATTGAATATATTTTTCATTCATTCATTTGCTTTGCACTTCATCGCCTAACTGTTCATACATTCATTCTGGGTAAAAGCAATACGAAACGTATAAAAATATTAAGGAACAAACTGTTACAGGTTTCAAATTGCCAATTGATTGAGTAGAAAATTGTTGGAACAATATTTTCATCAAAGCCACAAATTAAATTTTGCTACCGAAAAGCAAAATGCGTTTGAAATATGAGTATTTATTTGCAAAATATATTCACAACATTTAACAAAATATATATAGAAAATGAAAAACGATATCACTTTCGTGCAGTAGTCGAATGCTAGATGCCCTTTATAAACAATTTTAAATAAGCAACATTTGTTAAGATAAATTTTTTGGTGAGAAAAAAATATTTAACAATTAAATGAAATAAATCTAGAACACAATTTGTAGTAACTAACAATTAGCCATAAAAGCCATTCAAATTGCTATAAAATACAAAATGTTTTGTTATTATATATATAAATATTTGCATTTTGTTGTCAAACAGTTAATGCAAGTTTTCATTTAATATTTGCTTTAATATTAATTTGCTTATTTTATGCATAAACAATACAACAATGCAGCAATTGATATGCACACAGTGCAGACAAATAATTATGCATTTAAATAAATTTATAGAGTGAATTTTTATTTTCCATTAACAAAAAAAAAAGTTGATTTATTTTTTTTAGCAATATTCACTGTATTATTATAATTTTTTTTTTGCTGCGCTCTTTAACCAGCCATCAAGCAACCCCATCAGCTACTACACACACCCACACACACACACCCCTTGGTCATTTGGCGGACAGCTACGTGGCCATAATTAAATGTCGACATGCAACGAGTGTTGCAAGTTGGTCTGCTTCGGAACAGCAACGGCAGTAAAGCAGTGGTAACTGTGATTTGTGTAGAAAGGCTGGCAGGGGGCAGGCAGTTGTGTTTCCCTACTCTTCTATCGTTTTTTTTTTCGCATTTTTTTTTTTTGGCGCCTCTGCACGTAATGATGTAATAAAATCATTTCACACCTCATGAAATGTCGGCAATTTCCGTTGAAATTCGATTGAACTTCCGCTGGCGACGGCTTGCATATATAGCACACAAAAAGGGTAGGTAGAGGCGGGGGTGAGGCAGGTACTGGCCGGACTAGTCACGACCCTCCGATGATGCATGTACGTGGCGTGTATATCATTATAGTATAGATACTATATCGCTGCTGCATGGCAACTCAACAGCTTTCACACACACCAACACACACACACACCTACACAGACAAACTAACACTTTAGCAAGCTGGCACACATGCTGACGTTTTAATTTTATTCGAAAGCCAACGGCTGGTGGCTGCAGGCCATGATTGGGGTTGGGGCAATATAGCAGCGAAAAATCCTTGACTTGAAATTGATTGAAATGATATTTCAAAAGCGTTATGTGTTGCAGCCAGCGTTGCCATCTCGTTAAAAAAAAAGAAAACACACACAGGAAATCATTTCGACATTCCATAAATTGTTATGTCGTAAATCAGAATTACTACAAACATAAATACAGGCACGTGAATATATTGCACAAAACATAAAGAACATCAACTTCACTTCTGGCGTTGCCCTTCGAGCCTTTCCGTGTGACACAATATAAATTGTTGTTGCCGTGACAACGTGGCTCAAGTTAATTTTGTGCAGTGATTTGAGCCAACTTAGCAGAAAAGTTGTCACAGCTTAAATCGCTGCTCTTTAGCCCCTGGGGTCACAAACTTAAATTTTAGATTAACGCCTGAGCAGCAAGTTGCAGCATAACTTTAACTAATTCTCTGGCCCAAGGGTTAAAGATGAGAGAACAATAAACTAAACCGTTGTGCAGTCAACCTTTACAGGACAGGTGTCAACAGGCGCCGACGATAGTTTGGTTTTTTTGTGTTTTTTTGGCATTCGGAGCACGTTTGGCCTAACCTCAAAATGTGGGGCTCTTGTCGATGATGACGATGGCGCGACGCGTCGACCAACAATGCCAGTAAGCAAGTTGTTAGAAGCCAGCCAGCCTGCAAAACTGTAACCAGAAACCAACAGCCAGTAGCCAACAGTCAGCAGCCTCCGGTTGCCTGTAGCCAAGTAAACAGAAAGGCAGCAAAACGGATGTGTAGTTCATAAATTTCGTCAACTGCCATAATAACAAACTTCAAGCAGAACCGAATAAAAAATTGACTTGTCGCATGTCCCAAAGATTGCAAAACATTTCGTTTTGGAAGGAGGCCAACAGAACGAACCGAGATCTACCGTTACTGTTTGCTTCAAAGGTGTGAAGACAGGGTTGCAACTAGAAAGGGGGAGAATCAAAAAACAGATCGTTTCAACTGTAAAATGCTCTGCTTGCAATATCTTAAGAGATGCAAAAAAGTTAGATTTCCATGTTTTTTTTTTTAACTTTAAGTCTTTTATCTTAAATTCACAGAAAATAGATCAAATCAAACATAAAAGTGTGTCTGAGTCGCGCATAAATAATAATATATTCATAGTTTCAAGGCAACAACAAGAACAACCATCATCATACTCTATTTTACTTTTATGGCCAACGTTAAAAAGCAAAAAAACGTTCTACTGCATATCGAGAGCCATCACCTGGTGACAAAAATCATAAATATTGACGGCTCGGCAAACAAGATGCGTTGCGACGTTCAGTTTGGCAGGTGAATTTGTCACGCTCTGGACAGGCGACAGGCGCCAGGCGAACCAGAATGAACATGTACGGCTGCTGCCTGTTGGCCATTAGTCAAATACGTTGACGCACGAGACGAAGAAGAAGAAGAAGCAGACGAAGGAGGCAACCTATATACTATACCATATATGTATGTATATGTTGTATGTGTAAAGTCTGTGTTAAGACTATATGTCTTGATTTGTTTCGTTACGTTTCGTTTGTTTGGTTTGGTTTGGTTTGGTTTGGTGGGAGGCTTCCATTAGTTGGGTGCACAATTTATTGACCTTTTTTTGTACAATTTTCAATATAACGGAACTATTAAGCAGTTAACTGATAAATTATGCGCCACAATAAGCGATGGCTGAGAGAGCAGCAGCGGCGGCAACAGCCGGCATACCGTGAAAGCTTTTATGATGACGCACTTCCGCACTTTGGGCCACCCTCACAAAAACCATTTCTCAAACATACCCTGTAAGCCCATTGCAAAGTGCGTCAAAAGGCAGTATCAGACGCAACAGTCCATCTTTGTGTCAAAAGAATAATATCGATTAATATCGATTAAGCTTTCCTTCTTTTATCTGAAAGTTGCCTGATTGAATTTCCTTGTGTTTTTGGAATATTTTCCATAGTTTTTAAGTGAATGAAATCTTGCAGTTTCCTACTTAACAGCTTCCCGTCGATCAGTGCATAATAATATTGTTTGTTTTTTGCTGTGGTTATGTCCTGGCCCAAGTCCATATGTCCAGTTACATCTACAGCTAAAGGCAGTACGCAGTTCTGATTCGGAGCCTCGGCCTGCCTGGTGTCTCGTTGCCGCAGCGGGCGGCGAGAGGCGTGCGCTTCAATTGCGACTTTTATGGCACATCAATCGTCGCTGCGTCCTTCTCTTCGGTCGTCTCTGCTTCACTCTTTCGCTCTGCACCTTGTCGTCCTGGTGTCCTACTCATCGACTCAGGCCGTTAACTTTTATTGATTTCAATGGCCGGGATTTGCACAGTGATTGCCCTGGCTGACCAACCCGAACGGACCGGGCCGGGCAGGCAGCCAAGCAGACAGTCATCCAACCGGCTCATAAAGTGCCCTCAACGCCTTTGACTTAACAATTCGCTTTATCTTTTTTTGGCCACACTATACTTGTAGTATATCCTTTCGCCTCGCAGGCACTGATACCTAAAACTGGATCCTATTGTTTGACTAGTTGGTTGGTGGGTGGGTGGCGGAGCGGGGAATATCATTAAGTCAAGCTAGGCTCATAAATAAAAGACGAACGAAAGGTTTCTTTGCCCCATTTAAGGTTGGTTTGAGGCATTAACTCGCAGCTCGCAGGTAAACAATATTGTTGCTGTTGGATGACAAGGTTTTGCTTCTTTTGATAAAATCTATTTTATGTAGTTGGCAAACTGCTTGAGTATGACATAATAATTATGGACGAAACTGTTATTAACTTGCTTGGCTATATAGCTATTAAATATTGGTAATTTTACAGAGCCGCGACGCTTGAAGCTCGTCGAATTGCGGAAGTGAAATGAATATATCAATTATTTATTGTATTAGTTGACGATAGAAAAGCTGAAGAGATTGGCAAAGAGAGAGTTTGAGCGAGGCAAATTGTTGAGTACTAAACCCATTATTATAATATCGTTAAGCAAAGCTAATAGATAAAGTTCATTAGACTTAGTTAATCTAAGATTGATTACTTCCACAAAATATTCTCAAAGTATCATAAAAATGATTTTGTTTAAGTGAAAAGAAACTACTTGAAACTTCTGTCAGCCATAAAAAATTACAAATTGTCTTACGAGAGCATTAAAATCAAACAGTAGGAAATTTCAGGACGATTAAGTTATTTACAACTCAGTCAAATGCCGGAATATCATCACGACTAACAAACAAACAGATAGACTTTAACATTCTATAGTTATGAGGGTTTCCCAGCAATTTGACATTGCCGGAGAAGCCGAGAGCTAAGCTCACATAGCATACAAACAAACCGTCTGACTGATGGACTGACTGACTGTCGCTGTCTTTTGATAACTGTTGATGTCGAGTTAGAGGAGCTCACTTGAGCTTTTCCAGGAACCAGCATCCTGCAGTGGCTTTAAAACGTATATAAACATTATTGCGAGTAGCTCACTCACACACGTTGGAATGGATAAGTGTTCGAGAAAGGAGGTAAGCGGAGGGAGAGAGAGTGCACTAAGTGTTGCCTAGCTGCAGGCGCATTCGCTTCGTGGCCGACTAATGCCACACAGCATACTGCAGCCAGCTCCTTCAACAGCTCGACGCAGCCAGAGCAGCCAGTAACGGCAACAGCATAAACATATCCGTTGCCTTCAATCCTTGGTGCAGCATTCCTCTCTCTCTCTCTCTCTCTGTCTCTCTCTCGCCACGCATGTAATTAACATGGCATTCAAAGCCAAATCTGTGTTTCTGAGATTTTCCACATGTGCTTTTCTTAAGCACTGTTTGCCTGCCACTGCATTGAGTGGCAAATGCCATTGCAGGCAGCCTAACTGACTGTTGATTCTCGAGTGCTGCAACTCGTCGAGCGGCATTGAGTTTGAGCTTTAAATGCTTCAACCCAAACACTTTTAATAGCTCTGAATTTGTAGCGCCAATTCGAATGCACTTGGAAAAAAAGAAACCTTGAAACCGTGGCAAAGTATGCTTTTCTTCGGGTTGTGATGAATATCGATAGATATTTTTTTGGCTCATTGGAAAAAAGTTTTAATAAACAGTTTTTGACAAAGTTCCAAACAAAAGTTAACATTTGAAAATTGTGAAAATCATTAAACACTATTGATCTTGATTTTTTTTTAAAGAACTTTTTATTAAATGAATGCCCAATTCAGAACCAATTTACTTTCACCTTATTTATATAAAATTCGTCTGTAAGGTCATTTTATATATAATTTCATTGACATTCTTTTTGTTCAGCCTACTGTTCGCTTTTGTGCTGATTTGTTTAGAGGCACATTCAACACATGTCAATTAGTCAATGTTGTTGAACAGCAACAAAAAATAAAAAAAAACAAAATAAATAAATGACAGCCAGCTGCCAAATTTAATTTAACTCAACATCCAGCAAAACACCAAGCACCTACTACTACTACAACAACATATCAACCAAAAATGTACCCCTAACTCACACACATCCTGCCCACCTTTGACGAAGGTGACTCGAGTTGCCGCCCGTCTCGTTGAATGGATTCAAAGCATTTTCGTGTCACAAAAACGAAGCGCAAACTTTTCAACATGTGTTGGCAGCTTTTGGGCTGCCCCCAAAGCTGTAGGAGCAGCAAACAGCAAAAGCAAGAAAAAAAAAAAAAGTTGGAAGTGGCAAAGAAAAAAGCAGGTGCCAAGTGGCAAGTGGCAGGTAATAATCTATGCATGTATGTCTCGTTCTGTGTGGGTGTTACGGAATCCAGCCAACACTTGGCAGCACTTTACATTTATTGTGGCAGTCGAATTTGTTGGGTGTTGTGGCAGGGCAGGGCCGGGCAGGGCCGAGCAGGGCTGGGAAGGGGTTATTGCATTTCAAAAGTGCCCTGTCATGGCTGGCAAAACTCTACGAAAAGCTAACTGTGTGCAAACATTTTCGGGCAGCACACACACACACAACTTGGCCACAACTTCTAAGCTGTCTTAGTTGCTTATTATGCAGCAACACCCCATGGCGCGAACTCTGAACAGAACACCCCTCCAGCTTCCCTCTCTCACTCTCCTTCACTGCCCCTAAAGCAGCTTCTCCTGTCATGTCATTGCCATTGAGCTAGGGCGGGTGCCCGTGCGGAAATGAGCAGCTGTCTTGAGCTGTGACTTCTATACATCTGCTAGCCAATCCCCCATCCTCGCCCCTCGCCCTAGACTGCCTACACCCCGTGTTTTACTTAACTCTCTTGAAGTTTAAGCCACATTGCAGTCTTCTGCGCCACACTCATCGCACATCTGGCAAGGGGCTTCGTTGCCTTTGGGGGCCACTTGTGCTAAGTAGTCGCTGCAGCTGAGTGCAATGAAATTTTAGCCTTGCCTTTAGCGTCAGCTACTAAGTCAAACTCACACAAACATGCACACACACACACACACACATGATACACACATGTCACACTTGCACACAGTAAAATATTATATAAAGTTTTGTTGATTAAAAATTATTAAAATGCCTTAAACTATAACAACAAAAAAATAAACTAAAATTTAAGAAAATTAATTTATGTATTTAGAATTTAACATTTTGTTTTTTCTTATATTTTTAATCAAACTAAAATGTCAAAACTTTGTTTAACTATAAAAAAATCACTTTCGATATTTTTTGATACATTTTTTTTTTTAAATTTACTTTTTTTTAAGTTTCAAAAGTGCTCTTACGTTTAACACACAATTTTCTTACGGTACTTACACGTACATATGTACACACACTAACATTAAAACACATGCCAATACACATAAGTGAAGCAGCTGCAGCTGTGGCAGCCATTTTTTATCATCATTTCCGTAACTCGTTGACAAACGGAAGCGTCGAGCCGTTCACAGGCAATGGCAACTGAAAAGAACCAACACACTCACACACACACATATACATTCATATTCATCTAGAGATATAGTCGAAGCCGTCGAGCCGCTGAAAGGAAATGACCGTAATGGCCCGCCATTGCTATTGCTTATGATGTTTCGTTCAAACTGCACTTGAAACTACTTTTTCGCTTTCCTTATCCCCCCCCCCTTACCCATCGCCATATTTTTCAACAGCTTTTCATGTACATTAACTTTTGTGAAATAGTTTTCAATGCTCAAATAAGTAGGCTAAAGGTAAATTGTTGTTGTTGCCAAACAAGAATACTCGTAAAAACTAGATAAAGTATTTGAAGATTGTAACAAGTTCACAACTTCAACTAAAAATTGTTTAAAATAATGATTTGATATGGGTTTCTAAGAACTTTTCAAGTTAAGCAAGAAGCGGAACTGATGGAATAAAAATATGTTCAAGTCAACAATTCTCTCTTTAAGTAAAGCTTTTAATCCAAAAACAAATGTTAAACCTAAATCAAAATGTTTCACGGCATTAAATTACTTTATTTTTTATATTTTTAAACAATTTTTCGCTTTTCTTTTAAAGATGAATTATTAATTTTCGTTGCATTTTTTTTATTATTACTTATTGAATTTTTTCTTGCATTTTTTTTATTTTCACTTATATATTGGCATTTACTTTTTTGCCGCGTCACACAGACACACACTCACACACACACACAATCCTTGGAGTCATTTCAGACACTTATTCAACAGCCACTTGGTGTCCCATTCAACACCACCTATTTGCCTCTCTCTCTCCCTTCTTCGCCAACCAACACTTTTACATTTGGTCAGGCTCTTTGCTCGTTGGCATCGGCATTTTCCGATTTTTTTCCGCATTGACAGCAAAATTCGAAATATATTTGCCTAGCATTTACACCACAATCTCTTTACAGTTGGTCGAGAGGGGTTCGGGGCTGCTTTCAACAGTCTCTGTCTCTCTCTCGTTTTTTTTAGTCGTTCTTTCTCTTTGGCCAAGTGTTGTCCTGGTGGCTAAGTTGTGGTCCTGTTTGCTTTACAGCTTGGCACGCTGTGTGAGGCCCTTGGAATGTTTTTACTGCTGAATGGGTAATTTAGTATTTGGCAATTAGCTTTTGCTTTCGGCCCAGTTAGCCACTTGGCCAGGCTGTGTGTGTGTTTGTTTGTGTTTTCACTCATTCGTTCTCTCTTTCTCTCGCACTCTCTCTCTTTTGTTGGTCATATGCAATTGCCGGCTCGTTTGTTTGTTTATCTGTTAAATTATGCAGTCGCCTATTAAGTGGATGAGATTTATACTCAACCAACACAACGGCAAAGGACTTTTCTAAAATCCTTTCTTCTTTCTTTTTGCACCGACTTTTCTATTGATATCATTTTGTGTGTTTTTGTTTTTGTCACAATTTGTGGCGCTATTTGTAATTATTTGCCATGTCCTTGCCTTGCTTGTTGTGCCGTGTCCTGTTGTCATTTCATTTTGTTTGCGCTTCATTAAATATTATTGAAATGCTGCAATTAATTGCGTAATTGTTATTTTATGTCACAGAACAACCAACTGACCAACAACAACTTTAAGCACTTGACACAACAACAACAACAACAACAATTGCAAGTGCAACAGCAGCAATCAGAAAATGTTGCTGCGGCCTGCGGCACTTTTTTTTGGGGCTCCTGCGGCCATTTGGCATCCTGCAATTTACACATTAAATTAAACACAAATAGCTCGTGCAACACACACACATACACACACAAACATATACTAAATAAAATGCAACTATGCAATTAGCTGCCAAATCAACAAGACCACAAAATTATCATCTGCGATAGCAAACAACAACAACAACAACTGGCAACTGGCAACAGCACACAAAAATAATAACCTAGTTTTTCTCGGGGCATTCTGAATTTGAAACATATATTTTGTTGTTGTATAAAATTTAATTATGTTTTGATATGAAATAACAAGCGCTCGGCATTATACTTCAATAATTATTTTATATAAAGAATTTGCGATATAATTTTTTTTTTTAATAATTTTTAATGAATGCTTACACTCTTAGATCATTAAAGAATATAATTGAATATTGTATATAATGATATAAATATCAGCAACTTTTTAACAATGCTTCAAAATAAACTTTTTCTGAGAAAATTTAAATAAAAAAAAAATCTGATTAATTCTACATTAATTTCGTTTTTAAGAAACGAAACAAAACAATCTTTGTTAATTATACTTTGCATTAAAGATCATCAACATAATATAAATATTGAAGTAATTTCACTTCCCATTGATTTAAAAACTCGAATAACACGCATACGCCTCGTTAGCTAACTGAAAATAAGTAGGGTAGTAGATTCTAATAATAGAAGACGTTTAACAAATGCGTGGCATTTACGCTCAGCCAATCCAAAAAACACTTTTCCCATTTAGCCTTTCATTATCGTTTTGTTATGTGTGTGTGTGTATTGAATGCCCTTTGTTCCCTTCTCGCCACTCGCTCACTCAATTTAAACTCAAACAATAAGCTTCCGAGAAAAGTACTTGTACAATAAATACAAAATGTGGCTCATTGCATTGTCGGCGCAGTAAATCAAATGCCAAAAGCTGTTGAAGAAAGCGCGCCATTTGTCAAAAGTCAACAAGCGCGTTGACAACTGAGGAGGGACTAAACATGGGTATACACAGATCAAGGGAGCCAGTCGGCTGGGGCGGAGAGGGAATTGGTCGTTTGGTGCCAGGAAAGTGTGCGCCAAGCGATTTAATTTCATTATTAAACAATGGGCGACAAAGTGGCAGCAGATTTTCATTTAAAGGCCAAAAACGTCAGTCAAGCCACACGCGATGTCCAGTTACTGTAATTTAGTTAGTAACAAGCACACACACACACATGCACACCCTGTAAGTTGACAGTGTAAAGCGAAAGTACAAGTGCACAGGGGAAAAAGGATGTGCGAGAAGAATTCGGAAACTCGAATGGAAAATTGTAAAAATATCACGATTCTCTTTAAAAAATGTTTAAAATTAATAATGAATATAATAATACAGACATGTTGTCTTAACAAATATTTAAACTTTATTTATAAATCAATTATAAGCTTTAAGATTTTTTTTGGAATTTTTTACATTCAAAATATTTCCTAGTCCTTTAACAAATTAGCAGTGTAGCAGTATTTTATATCCCACTTTTACTTCCATTCATCAAATGTGAAAAGAGAGAAAGAGGAAGGGAGAGAGAGACGAAGTGAGTGGCGCTACGAAAAAGTTATGATGTTGATGCATTGCCCCAAGAATCAGGTAATTAAACAATATGACACAAATATATTCCAGCACTTCTCTGGGCTTTGATTGATGAAGCTTAGAATCAAAATGTAGGAGCAGAGTTGCATTTGGGGAAATATGAAAAAGAAAAAATCAAATCGCGCTGTTTAATTCACTGGCGCAATAAAGTCACGCCTCTGATTTATGCCGGAACGAAGAACGAATTGGAAAATGTCCGGCGGCTTAAGCCGTTTACATAATTTATTGGGCCAGGTGGCCAGCAGTCTCTCCCTCAAAGCTTTTGCAATGAGCCTTAAAATATAAATAATAATCCAAATAAATGTGGCACGTTGTGTTGGCGGCTGGAGTCCGAACGGTATTTTCTCCCACATTTAAAAACGTAGCATTAATTGACAGTAATTTTATTAGGTGAAATGTAGCCTCGAAACGGACGAGGCCAGATGCCATGCCAGATTTAACAGCATCGTAAATATTTAACAAATTATACGTTTTTAATGAGCTGGAAAAGTGCAAATCGCACTGGCTTTTTTTTTTTGTTTTTATACCCTGAACCCATTAAAATGGGTTAAAAGGGTTGAATGGTTTTGAAGGAGCATCTCCGACTCCATACAGTATATATATATTCTGGATCACCATCAACAGACGAGTCGATATGGCCATGTCTGTCAACCCGTCCGTCTGTCCTATACCATGAGCTGAACAAGTTTTTTTTAAATTATCCGATATACACTTGAAATCGATTACAAAAAATATCGAATTTGGAAAACGTAAAATTGGGCGTTGAAATAATGGGTAACGATAGAATTTTTCTCAAAATTGGGTTAAGAAACGCCGAAGATATCGTAAAATTAAGTCAGTTTTTAGTTATGTTTAAATTGATCATTATTTGAAGCATACTTTTAGGTCGCAAAGAGTAAAATATTTATTGCAACTGGGTTCAGGGTATCTTCTGGTTGGGCTCTGCCGTTTAGAGCCTTCTTACTTGTTTTGTTTTAACCCTTTGGTTCTTTGGTCAACTCGCTGACTGGCTACTGTTCTGTCTGTTTGACAATTGCCTTTTCTTTTTTGTTTCTGGTATTTTTTAAAATTAAATGTGTGACAAATACAATAATTAAAAGGCGGTTTTGTTCTTGTCACACATGCAATTAACCCAGAAACCCAGAAAAAAAACACAGGCTTTGCCTTGATCCAATAAAAGATCCGCACATTTTCATACTAATTGCAATTTAAATATATGCCATAATCTGAGTAAATAAAATGGAGAATGTGGAAAAGTATTTCCAGCTTAAATTCAAGCAAAGTCAAAAACATTCAAAAAACTATTAAAAACAGTTTGTAAATCATTAAATTAAATTCTTTAAATAAAATAAGTATTTTTCCAAAGTTCCTATTAACTAAATTTTTTCATTGTAAACTAAACCTTAATATTTTTATCGTTCAACTGTTGACTTCTTAAGTTGTTGTTGTTTTCTTGACTTGACTTTATTGCTGGTTTTATTGCTAGCAACTACCAACTGCACTAACTGTCTTAACTGCTGTCTTAACTGGTCTATTAAGTCGGTTTTCATTTTAAGTGCACTTGCAGCTGCTTTAAAGAGTTCCGATTTAAAGGCAAAATGGATTTTTCAGTGATTTCTTGTCGCCTGTTCAATGACCCAAAAAATAAAAGGCTTGCTCTACACACTAATATACCAGCAAACCCCACCTACGTCTCTCCGCAAACTCTTCATCAAGCAAACTCTAGTTGGGCAGGGAATTGGATTTTGGGCCAAAATGCTTGGCAACAACTTGGGCTGCCATTTACAATTGTTGTCAGACATTTTCATGCGAGCTCATAACATTTTATGCAGCAAATAAATTTGCATGTTGCACTTTTGAATAATCGTCGCCGTTGACAAACAACTGGCAGCCAACTCGCTCGCCTGGAAATCTATCCTCGATCTTTTATCCCTTATCCTGCCCCCTCGAATCGCAATAGCAAAAACGTACGCGGCAATCTCAAATCGTTGAAAACTTGCTTCTGCAGCTTAAAACACTCGAAGAAAAACTGAAAATTAACAAATATATATAGAAGGTTCTTTCCTTTACTTTTTTTACCCACAAATTTACTTAGTTCTAAACATAAAAGTATCCTTTTGGCATACAAAACTGTAAGTTTTAGCGATATAAAGTGATATTACTACTCATTTTTTCTTAGTGTACTGCTCCTATTGCTGCTGCTGCTGCTGCTGCTAGAGTGTCATGGCTCAACGCCAGTTGGCATTTGGGCCAAAGCAACGCAGCAGAAGATGGCGTTGTACGCCCCCAGATGCCGCCCAGTTGTTTTGCGCCTCCCCACACATCCTCCTTCATCCAGCTTCACTTTAGCATGCAAATTGCTTGGCCGCCTCAAGCGGCCACCAGACACGTAAATTTTGGCGGGCGCACGCAGACAACCCGACGTCGTCGTCGTCGTACAGGACAACTACGATGATGATGATGATGACGACGGCGACATCCTTGCATGAATGAAGCGCCCAAATGAAATGCCATTAATTTGGCAAATGAATGCGGTTGCGTCTCCAGTGAGCAGGCGGCACTGGCCACAGCCATCCAGATTGCTCGAGTTGCTCTGCTTCGTTCGCTGCGTGACAGCAGCAAGCCAAGAAGATGAGTGCTGTTCTCTGTTAGACTCTTGCTATTGCCACTTGGCAGCAATTACCCGACAAGTGTAAGCAAATTTCTATGTTTCTCCCTCTCTCTCTCTCTCTTTTTCAAACCCAAAACCCTACTCTATGCATTTCTTTTAATCATCTCTACCGCATCCAAGCAACAACAAAATACTTGAGTTAACGCAATGTTCATAAAACCACAAACGTAGAGCATCGCCTATTTAAAATTCAGCTGTGCCTTTGTTATGTGGTTTTTGTGGCAAGAATAAAAGTCGATCAAACAAAACGTGGCAAACAATATTTTAAATAAATGTGTAACAAAAAATATTTAACTTTGAACACAATTTATTAATGTTAAATACCATTATAACGATTAATATCGATAAATATCGAATCATTTTTATTTCATTTTTAGTCGAGGCAAACTTGCAAAAGTTTTCCCATTAAGATAATTGGACTTTAAACTCAAATTAAAATGCTAGTTAAGAAATCAATAAAAAAAAGCGGTTTAGTGTATCATTAAGTTTACATTCTATTCGCCATAAAACTTATCCAATGGTTAACAGAACAACCCTGTTTCCTTAAAGCCAGAGCTTAATGCACGATTTTCCATTATCCAACCATTACGACAGCGAAAACATCAAATTAATTTTTGTGCTGAGTTGATTTTCTCATTGCCAAAAGAAAAAAAAATGGAAGTAAATAAAAAAATCTGCTGCGTTGTCAGAGTTAAATTCTTAGCATCCTCACAACCCCTCAGCCACCCCCTCCCAAAAAACTTTCAAGGCGCTGCCCATAAAACTTCAACAACCAAAAAATGGGAGAAAAAACAACAACAACAACAACAAAAACATAAAACTGATGGATTTACGAACTCTAAATGAAAGAGAAGAAGAAAAAAACACTCACTTCAGCCAGCAAGTAGGTAGCTGAGTGTTTGAGTGGTTTTTCGGGTGGTTTTTCGGGTGGTTTCGGCCGTCGGGTGCCAAATAATAATAATAGTTTTTCACTTGTTCCGTTTGACCGCCGTCAGCCGAGCGTTGTGTGTTTATGTGACAAACGTGACTCTGGCTGCAAATGCTCAGCTTTTCACACAGTCTGCATTCACTATGACGCTCTATTCATCCTCCTCCGCGTCTCCTCCTCCTCCTCGACTCTCCTCTCTTTTCATTTTTATGGCCGCACAATAAAGCAAGCAATTGAGCGTCTTAAAGTGTCGCACAAGTGCATTTAAATCACACACTTTGCGACCATTTGCCGTAATTTGACTTTAAATGTTATGGCCTCTTCTTGCCTTTTGGACACATTTCTCGGGCGGCCCACAACTAACCGAGTTAGTTCGTTTGCCTAGTTGGTAAACCATTTTATGGCCATGTCTGCCGCCGTTTGCAAAAAGCTTACAACCATCCACATAAACTTGATGGACATGTCGATTATGTGCTAAAAAAAAGCGTCCAAGTCAGCAATATAACTTTTAAGCTTCCCATTCGCCGACGACCTTGCAGCAAATGAGGCCGACTTCATACAAATATGCAAGACTTTCTACCGCTTTTACGTTTTAAAAAACATTTCACAATTTATATATATTTTCTTTATATAAATTTTACATTTTAAATTGCCAGCACAATTGATTTTTGCTTGCCAACCAACACGGGAAAACAAAAACGAAAAAAAAAAAAACGCCAACCACAGCAACGATAGTTAAAAACAAAAAACCAACACGCGAATCCAGTACACATTCATTACACTTCAACGATTTATACATTTACAGAAATACCCTAAAGTGCAGGCGGGTGAAAAGCAGGGTATTTGCAATGAGACTTTTACTAGATATGAGTTAAGGTCCCTAAAACAAGTGATTAATAAGCTTGAATTAATTTAATCGAATATAAAAACAAGAATCCAAATTAAATCCTTTTGCATCTTTTACGCAGCATTTTCAAGTCGTTCAAGTTGAGTTTTGTGGCAGTTGTTTTATTGCAACATGTGCTGCAGCATATTTTCCAGCATTAAGCATTGAAATCGCTGGCTTAATATGCTAGTTATAAAATTGAGCACACACACACACACATACCAGCATCACTAGGGATACCACGCCAGGGACAAAGCAATGCGGACAAAAACGCAATTGAAGATATATGCATATATATATATATATATAAATGTACATTTACCCAAGGCAAATACAAAACAAGTAAGAAGGCTCGGGAGAGCCAGACTAGAAGATACCCTGAACCCCTTGCGCCCTAAAAGTATGTTTCAAATAATGATCAATATAAACAACACTCATAACTAACTTAACTTTACGATATCTCCGGTGTTTCTTAACGAAATTTTGAGAAAAGTTCTATCGTTACACATTATTTCACACCAATTTTTACATTTTCCAAATTCGATATTTTTTTTAATCGATTCCATGTACATATCGGAAACGAGAATAGTTATCGATAATTTGAAACAAACTTGTTCTGCTTATGGTATAGGAGAACTTATATTGAAAATTTAAAGTCTCTAGCTCTTGTAGTCTCTGAGGTCGAAGCGTTCATACAGACGGACGGTCTGTCCACAAAACTAGTATACCCTGTTTTACCCATTTTATGGGTTCAGGGTATAAAAAAGATGGTGGGGGTGGGGGTGGCAAAAGAATGGCAAACAATAAACACAAGTGTGGTAAAAAAAAATATTTAAAATTGCCCACCAACTAGGTTAAACAAGATTGTTAAGCCTCGTTGTTAAATACAACGACCATTTGAATACCCTAATAAAGATTATACTTGAGAAATTCGGCATGAAAAACTATTTTCAGCCAACAAGTAGAATATGATATAATTTACTTATTGATTTTAAATATTTACCTTTGATTTTTTCTACTGTTTAAGGCAAAAAAAAAAACTTTTTCTTAATAAAATACTTAAAGACTTTTTATGTGAATAAAAAGTATTCGAATTTGTTATATTATTTTCAACATCTGTACCATAAAATCCTTAGCACAGAAAGTGCATTAAAAAATATATGTATATAGTTAAAAATAAAAGCAAATTATTGATATTAAAATATAAAAATATACTTTATTGCCTGGCGAGTGAAAAACCATTGGCCATGAAATAGTATACGATATATCGCGTTCAGGAAACTAGCCTACAGCATTCATTACACCATATGTAAAGTTAAAATTTCATGAAAAAAAAAACAAATTGTTGTTGGCCAAAAAAGTCATTACGCGTACGTTTTGTGGTAAATAAGTACTACAGAAAAATCAACTACAAGCACGAACTTTATTTATTTAAAGCTGCGATTAAATTGCTTAAAGAAACGTTTAAAGTAGCACAGCAAATAAGCCAAATGCCTTAAGGCGATCAATCAGCTTGACGGAATTTACATATCTATAGAAAAGATACTACTTGTATGATGGCCGTTCAAAATGAGGCTTGCTTTAAGCTGACCAAAAACCCTGAGCCTCAGAAAGAGAGAGAAAGAGAAAACCAAAAGCGCCGGCTGCTCTGCTCACGCTAGCGGTTGCTGCTGTGATGCGGATGCGGCCGCTTAAGTGCCTGCCATGGCTATAACAATATACAACAACAACAATAACAAGCTGATGCAGTCGACAAGAACAGCAACAACAAAATACCGCTGCTGATATGCCGCTTATTATTTATGTATTTTAATAACAAGCAGACATACGCCATTTTGCCTGCCCATCGACCATCGCCCATTGCCACAGACAATGGCGTACAGGCAACAAAATGGCCGACAGTTAATGCGACAGCTGCTGCTGCGGCCAGTCGAGCCAGAACAAACAAGGCTACAGAGCTACAGCTGTAACGGACAGATAGCAAAAAAGTCAAAAGCATTGCATTTAAACAACACGATGTAAGCTCATAATAATAACAAGGTGCTAGACAAGAACAAAATCTTTTTCACTCAACAAACAATTAAAATAAAACTAAGACCAACTCTTGAATCAAAAAGTAATTCGAAAAAACACGCAAATTTCCATAATTAATTGCACATAACAAGAAGAGTTAAAGTTTTAATGATGTTTTTGCTGACTGCCAGACGAACCATAAACAACAACACGACGCATACTTAATACGCGTATAAGCTATTTCAAGCGAATACGATTGTGCTGGCATTTAAAGTTCAAGTTGTTTTGTGGCAGCAACTATTATCCAACTAAGAGCCAACGAGAAAGAAAGAGAGAGAGAGCGAAAAGAATTCCATTTAAAAGTATTTAATATACATAAATGTTGAGATACTCTTGTCGGTGCTTATAGTATGAGCTCAAGCACTGGTTGCATAATTAATGCGTCGAGTTTTACATTTACATTTTACACAATGCATACCACGCCCCTTCCGCCCCCCCTGCCGTGCAGCTACTGATGCTGATGATGCGCATTAAGTGGCTGCGGCCAGTGCAACAACAAAATGCAGTCAAGGCGAACAGGTAAAATTGACTGCACCATATCAGGTTTTTTGGGGCAAAGAAATACGAAATTAATGTATGTATATATATATATATATATTTATATATATTTGTGAAGTACGTGAGCCACTGATGATGCTGCCAGCTTAATGAAATTATCATTTACATTTCAGTTTCATTGTCTTGCGGCCAGAACTGAAATTTAACCAACGAATATTAACAAGCAGCTGAAGAGCAGCATTTTTTTTTACTTTTGTTTTAAAGATTACGACGCTTGCAAGTAGAGAAACAATCTGAATTCCGGCAGAAATATGTAGAGAATAATCAAAGCTGAACTAGTCTTTTCAACATGTTTTATTTAAGCTTACACTTAACTTATTAAGTCTTTTCAAAACCATTTATCAAATCATCATTTAATTGTGGTCTGAATTTATTTCTTACATATATCTTTATATCTTTTTTTTATTGCAGGTAGCATTTGCCATAAGTCAAGCGTCATAAGCATGCTGCCCAAAGATTAAGTGCGTAAATTGCACTCACGAATACCAACCACACACGTTTCTTCATTAAATGTTGCGCTCAAATGTATGCAATGATTTTTATTCACTTCAACATTGCTGTTTAACTGTTAAATAAATGAGCAACACTGTGAACAAATGAGGCTGACTATGACGCTGACTATGACGATGGCAATGACGACTCACGCACATTGCTGATGGCATTCAGTTTAGTTAAGTGAACCAACCCATCCATCTATCATTCACCCGCACGCCTAAGGCATCTGCAGCTATTACAAAAAATGAATATAAATTAAGCAAACGCAATGTGTGACGACGACGACGACGACGACGACAGATGCTGCGGGTGGCAACAGATTGCAGTTGCAGCTGCATTTGTTGTTGCTGTAATACCCTAACAGAAAGGCATTATGAGTTTGTGATAAAGTGTTTAAGGTCCTGCGAGAAGAAAAAACATATTCTAAATAAATCCAAAAATTCAAGTTATAAATTTTATTTAAATTTCTCATGCTTTTACTGGATATCAAGTTAAGCCTTAAAAGTTCTGCTGGTGTAGTGTAATCAACATCATCTTTAAGAAAAGTTGTTCATCTGTGCTGATTAAAACTGTAGCTGCTACAGCTTTTTCGTAACGTTTTTAATGAGCAGCAGTGCAACAACAACAACAACAGCAACAACAAAAGAATCTCGCTCATGCACAAACATCGACGAACGAAGTACTATATACATACATATATATATATCTGTCAGCTCTGCACGCTGCCTGATTGCAGATACATGTTTGTACATACATATTTTTCGCGGCAACGCGTTGCCATAACATTAATTTTGTTAATTAAAAGTTTTTGGCACGGCGCTTTAAAGTTTTGCTGCATGCTGTTAACCTTGTGGCAGTTGTTGGTCTTCACTATGCATATGTATATGTGTCAACCAACCAACCAGTCACCTTTCGTGTACAGATAGTTAGTTAGTTAAGTGAAGACCCCACCCTCTTTTAGCTTACACCGGTTTCAGTTTCTCAGAGTTTGCCCCCCAAAAAAAAAGATGGCCAAACAAACAACTTTTGGCCCAACAACAGCCCGAAGGCGTCAACATCAAACTTTTACTCAGCAGCATTCAATGTTGTTATTGTTATATTGTTATATATGTAGGTTGGTTATGCCCACAAATCTGTAAAATGTTTTGTGCAAATTTGCAAGTGTTTACATAGCCGCAAGTTTGTGGCTTTTGCCCAAAAAAGCAAACTGTTGATTATACGTAGTAGAACGTTGCAAGGTTAGCTTGAAAGATGCAAAGTTATACACATACATATATATATATATGTATATGAAAAATGCATGCATTCATTAAATAGCATAAATAATAAATAGTTATGCCATGCTATATTTTGTGGCTTTGGGCACCTCAAGTTGTTGTTGTCTAATCGACTTAAGCTTTTTATGCGTGTCAAAACATCAACAACAAAAATGAATTAATAATTTCAGCAAACTATGAGGCAACTTAAAGTTTAAAACAGTTTGAAAAACGATAAAAAAATCTTGTAAAAATATGTAAGAAATTGAAGAGAAAAACTCCATTTTAAGATATTAAAATATATATACATATACAGTATCGGACAAAACAAATTATTATATAATATTAAAATATATTGTATATATGTTTCTTATGCCGAAATTTCGTCAACAGTTTTCAATTCTTCTTATTAACTCACACTCAAAACTAAAGTTTACAACACGTGTTATCTTTATTGTACAATATCGTAGAATGACTTTGCATAAACCTAGAAATATGTACATAAATATTTTTGAGTAGTAATGATTATTATTATTATTGTTTTTGTTGTTGTTGTTGTTTAGGTTGTTATTGTTAGCGTTTATTGCCTTTTGTCATCGTTACAATGCCACCACAACCGACAGCTTCCTTGGTTACTTCGACTAGCCTTGCCAGGACCTACCAAAAAAAAAAACTTATACTTGCGACATTTCGCATTGTTGTCTGAGTTACTTGCTGAATTTTATACACTTGCAAAAATTAAAGAGTTTATTACAAAACGTAACTTTCAAGTGTTGGGTTTGATTTTTTTTAAATAAAATATATTTTCTAATAATTTTTTTAAATTAAAATTTTTTTTTTTTGTATATTCCACTTTTCTCTAAGTGCATGTTTTTGGTACTATGTGTGGTGTCTAGCGTATGTGTGTGTGTGTTTTGCAAGTATATATTTTATGAGCTCCTTTGACACTGTGATGGCCCAGTCATTTGCACAAGTCGTGACATACTGTCGAGGGGCAGTGAATAAAGGTAGGGGGGGGGGGGGCTAAGGCTTGCAAACGGCTTTTTAGTATTGAATGGGCGAGAGGACGAGAGGTCGCGTTTGGGCCATGTTTATATGCAAAGCGGCCATAAAATTTGACAAACTTTTAATGGTTCATAAAATATTTAACGTAATGTCGGGGCATCGACGGCGCCGTTGGCCAAAAACCCGTTTAAAGACAGGCCAAAAATGCAAAGAAGAGAGCAGCAGCAAGAGAGAGAGAGAGAGAGAGAGAGATTTGTTGGCTGGCAACGAGCCGCAAACGAGCCAGCCGACACGATAAAATCCAAACACACACACACACTGAAGAACTAAGAGAAAGGATAGCAAACAGGAGTCGTTCAGTTGTTGCAGTTGCTAGTATGTATATCCTTTCATCCTGTTGCTGCAATGCAATTTATATATATATATGTATGTTGTTGTTTTTGTTGCTTTTCCTCACATAATTGCAAATTATCGCCTCAGCCATTTGAGTTAACTGACCTGTGGCCACGGCAACAGCATCCCTTTGGGTCCTGCTGCTAACTGGGATTTATGCGTTTGGGCAAAAAGGTGCCGCTAAATTATGTCATGTGCAGCTTTTATAATTGCCAACGATGATTTTTAACCTCCCCTCGCCTCCCCGTCCCCACCACTACATATTTAGCCAATAATAAAGTTGCTCCTTCTGGGCTTGCATAATTCGCTGTGGAGCATCGATGGAGCAATTCGATCAAAGCGGAGACCGACGATAAAAGGAAAGGGTTGTGTGCTGATTATGATGCTGTTGCCAATTTATGAGCTGCACTTGCTATTTAAAAGGATTTCAATCGAAAGCAATTTCATTTAGTGTTTCAAAAGTTAAAGTTATACGAAAAAAAGTGAAAGTAAGTAAAGTAAAGTAATCTAGCAATTCCAATTCGAATTTGGCTTAAGATTTTCTCTTTATGCGATTTCCTGTATGCTTTTGAGCAGCCCTCGCGTTGACATTAAATAGTTATAGCCACCTCGATAGACAACAACAATGCAACAAATCGTCGGCTAAGGAGAGACAAAAGGTTTTAGTTGAAGCTGAAGAGACAGCAGCAATGACAGCAAAACGGAAGTCAGCGACTAAAAGCGAAAGCGAACCTGAAACGGAAATGCGCAAATGGAAATGGCTGCCCAAAAATGCTGAACGCGGCTCTTCAAGAGCGCGCCCCAATCAGATTTTCAAACTAACCAAAGCAAAGAACAAAAGAGATACTGGTTCTTTTGTGTGCCAAAAAAAAATAAATATGTTAGGTTATAAATAGGGTAGCTTATGAGTCGACTATAACATATCGAAGACAATGGCAATGTCACTAGAAAAGTTATGTGGGCAAGAAATCACAAAACAATGGATTCAAAGTGAAATGATTTTGAATGTGTAGTAGGAGGAATACCATTAATCTGTTAAGTGCAACACTGCATGCTACTGTAACATTACTTTAACATTACTTTAACATTAAGCAAGACATGTGAGAGTAGTTGGTATTCGGCATTTCAGACAATCGGTTGGTATGTCAGTGGATGCGCCAGACTAAAAAAAGAACATTGTACAACGGCATTCTGCAAATGCAACAATAAGTCTTAGTGCCTTAGTACCTTGTTTTAAACGATAATGATAGATTTGATATATTTTTCCTAAAACCTAAAAGGAAGTTTTTAAACAAGATAAGGAATTTTGGCCGATTTTCTTAGTACTGCCAAAAAAATCTTTCGTTTTTAACTTTGCAGTTAAAGTATTTTTGGCTATTAAAGCTAACATTTGAAGTCCGATTCTAACAGACAGCATTGCCAGCTCTCTCAATCGAGCGTTGCCAGCTCTTCAAGTTAATAAAACCGTTAGCCGAGCATTTCTAACTTCAGCATTTGCCATCTGTATTTAACTGTAATGAAAATGTCATGCAAAACATTTTCATTCGCCAAACATTGTTGAACATACACAATACACATTATTCGCCTTCATCTCCTACCTCCTTGCCCCCACCTACTTGCCCCTCACTTTAAACACTCAGTGTAGCAGCACGTAGCACATTTCTTGTTGGCAGCAGGCATCGCCCGTATTCCCCGACTCCCTTTCAGTAGCGTCGTTTGCCAGCTTTTAATTTTAATGCGTGTTGCACGCTCGCTTCCAAAAATTAAACGCTGGCTTATTTTCCATTTCTCTGACTTTCTGTGTTAGCTCACTCTCTCACTCTCTCTCTTTCTCTTTCTTTAATTTCACATGAGGCAAAAGTTTTTCGCCAGCGCTTTTTTTGGACCATACAAATAGGCGTCGATTAGGCAAATCAACGCATTTGTATGCAGATTATGTGCCAGCGGGCAAGTACACTAAAAGAAATACACAAACAGTTTAGAGTGGAGAGGAGGGTCAGCGAGTAGCTATTGTCTCTAATTGCGCATAGTCTGTCAACTTTCTGAATTAAATAAATAAAAATATGTTATACCAAAAGAAACTTCGGCAAACAAAGGAATTTTTGAAAATTGTTGATTTAAAATTTTATTTAAAATTTTGAAGTTTGCTTAATAATGTTATAATATTCAGCTTGTTCTACTTGAAGTTAATATCAACAAATTGATTAAGAGGGAAATTATTTATTCAACCAGTTCCTTTGAAAGTTGTGTTTGCCAAATAAAAACCACATAAAATCTTTCGAAACTTTTAACATTCCACAAAAGACCTACTCAATTGTCTTGTTCGTTGCTAAGCTTTTTTTGTTTTCTTGACAAAAGCTAAATTATATTAAGGCTTTAAATCACACAAATAAAACCAACCCATTGCCTACATTGTCACATGTCAAATGATTTTATACTTTTATTTTAAACATCATTGTTTTATTTTTTGTTTTTTTTCGTTTTCTTGGTTTGGCAATTATTTAGACATTTTTGTTATTCATGGGCTTCGCTGAATTATTGAGTGTGTGCGTGTGTGTCGCTTTAAGCAGTCACAGTTCTTACGCTAATTTTAAGCGGCTCTTAGAACTCACACCAACACCCACAAGCTGACAATCTCACACACACACCCACACACAGAAATACTGTCAAAATTTCTGTCGCGCTGCGTGTTGAATTTCAATGCCTACTTTCAGGCTCAAAAAGAAAATACATTCGTTTGCCATTTCGCATATCACACAAGGACAAGTGGTCTAACAGGCGGGGGGGGGGGGGCGGCGGCAGGGTGGTGTATTGTAGTGTACAGAGGCTGTTGGTAACTAGGAATCACATGCGATTGGCATTTGATGCCAAAACGCTGACGATGACGAGTTTTCTTCTATCGCAAGGTTTTTTTGTTTTTTGTTTCCATTTTGGTTTCGTTTTGTTTTTTTTTTTATGTGCGCGCCACTTGCAAGTGGATTTATTTTGCAATGGCACCAACGGAATTTTAATGGATCGTTTTTCCATCCCCTTACCAACTTCCAATTCCCCCTTCACCAATTTACGCGACGCACGTGTCTTTTTTGCCAACCAACGGAACAAAAATTGGGCAAAAGTCATCTCTTTTTTGTCGCTTTTAGGTGACGCTCTCTCATGCCAGCCAACGTTCCATTTCCATTTGTTCCTCGACAATTTGTCTCTTCTCATTTCGTTTCGTTTCGTTATTTTTACAGCTGGTCGTCGTGTTTGTTTTGCGTTAACTCGTCGCTTGCTTCCTGTTTGTATTTACCTTTTCACTTGGGACGACTATAACAAACATCCCGTCCCTTCCCTACCCATGCTTTCCCTTGCCATCCCTTCTCTTCCTTGGGTTCGTGCTCATAAAATGCCAAATTTTAATTAGCTTTTTGAAACTAAAACTGACATTTAAAATTATATTTTTACTTGGTCCTACGTTAAATAGCACTTTGCGCTACCGTTACATTAGGTTAGGCTCGTTGTAAACGGTTCTCTGATTTTTACGATGTTTCAAGTTAGGAACTTTCTACGTTTTTATATTTTTTGTGTCGTTAAAACCAAAAAAAAAAACATAAAATTAACAATTAGAAAAATGGCAATTAAAGTTTCTGGACTGTAAACGAAAATATTGATTTATTTTTAAAGGGACCAGCAGTACCGGTACTCCCGAAACTAGTATTAAGTATTTAGTATTTGTTTTATAAAGGATTAAATTTATTAAATAAATTAAATAATTTTTAAGGGCATTTTAAGTAAACTTTTCTTTAAGTTCAATATATTTATTTGCCAAAAAAAAAAGCGAAATAGAATTAAATTTGACTTCAAATACTAAACACTCAAACGTTAATTCTGTGCTTCCGAGTATTTGGTTAACTTTTTTATGCCAAGTTAAATTTAGGGTCTAATGTTGTCACACAAAGGGAAGTTGTGGCTGTGGGGCCATTGGGCTTCAAGTTAACCCTAACCCATTTTTTACTACTCACACACACACACACACACACATACTTACTTACGAAAAAACATACATGTAGTTAAGCGCACCTAAATACATTTTTCCTAGAATAAACAAGCAACCTTGGGATGTTTACCATAAAAAGTAGGTAAACTTGAGTGCAAAAATTGCGTATGAAGTGCTAGTGTGTGTGTGGTGTGTGTGTGTAAGAGTAGAGCATACAAAATGGCAAAATAAATGCACATAAAATGTTAAAAAAAAAAAAACTAGAAGCTGAAGCTGAAGCTTAAGAAGAAGCCGTCCAAGAGCTCAACTGAATGAAACGAAATAATAAAAATAGCAAGCAACAAGAAAGTAGAAAAAATGAACAGAAACAGAAACACAAATCCAACACTAAAGGGCTGCAGCAACTGGGCAAGGTAATGTTTGGATTGGGCGGGTTGCTGAAAGTGGTAAGTATGGGGGAGTGGTTTGGTTTGGTTTGGTATGGTTTGGTTTAGGGGGCAAGCCGTTTTTGCGGTCCAATGTCGAACACATTACAAGCAAAAGCACTTTTGACAAAAGGAGGCGCCATCGCAAACCAAACAAACAAACAAATGCCAAACGAAACAAAGACGGCACAGACAAATGATAACGACGGCACACAAGTATTAAGTAAGACAAGAGATGTGAGACGAGAGAGAATACTAGAGATTGCGTGGCAGATAGGCGCGCGCGAGCGTTTACTCTTTGTTCATATGATGCGTGCGAGCGCTAAACGATTTCAAGGACTACAACATTAAGCAAAAATATATTCTTGTGTGTGTGTGTGTGTGTGTGCAAGAACAATGAATGTTAACAAGAAGATGGTACTAGCAATTTATGACAAGAAGAAGAATATTAAAATACCCTTACTAAGCGAGAGTTCATTGCATTCATGAGATTAATTACGAAAAAATAGCAGTTTGTTAATCGAATTGCTGTAGAATGTTCATATTTATTCATACTTTACAAAATATTTCAGTATTCAACAAACTTTCAATAAAAGATCTTTGGCTGAACATATTTAAATTTTAAATAATTTCTTTAGAAATCTCTTTAATTTCAACAGACTTTAAGCAGTTCGGCAAGAGTATATAGCAGAAGAAAAAAGCCGTTAAGTAGGGGTTGGAGCTATCTGAAAGAGGGCGAGATACAAGAACAACAGCTGCAGAATCATACACGGATATAAAGAGGGACAAAGGAGTCCCGAAACGGATATGTCATTAAGGGGTGTGCGTTTGTGTGTGTGTGTGTGTTTTTGCATGGAAATGAACTGCAGCACAAGCAGTTGCAGCCATTGCAGTTAAACCAGCTGTCGCTGAAAAGTATGCAACACAAATGCACAGTTCGATGCGCTTACAGCAGGTACATAAGTAGTGCAGGTTCCAAAGGAGGTAGCGTTGAGGGGTGAAGGGTGAGTTTAAGGTGCTGCCATGATGAGTTCCGGTGTAAAAGAAACCAATTTGCCAGTGCTGTGTTAAACAGAACAATCTTACAGCCAAGAACAACAATAACAACAACAAACGGAAGGTCAAACGGGATCAACAACAAACAAAGAACAATGTAAAACGAAAAGCCGAGCAAAGCAAAAGCACACGAGATAAACACAGAAAAAAAGCAAGAAATGGAGAATGGAAAATGGATTGTGCAAGTGCAATTAACGAAACATCAGAAAATTAAAATTGCAGAAGAGAACCAATGTGCATGCAACAAAGGAATACAATATAAAATTTATAATGAGAACGATAGTTTTTCATTCAAAGAAATATTAAAATTAATTAAAAATTCTTTGAAGTTATGTAATTTTATATTTATTAAGTCAATAATAAATGAATATTAGTTTATATAATTGACGTAGCCAATGCAATTAGAGAGCCAGTAAAGCGCAGAATCTTCAAAAAAAAAAAAGATTAAAGAACTTTGATAAAAAGCAAAGTCGAATATGAGTAACTATGAATTCAAAAATTACCGAAGTTAGCGTCTCAAGAGATGGCGAAAAGAAAGGTATTTGAATAAAAAGAACTCGTTGAGCTCTGATTATCATGAGGAGCGTCATCTTCTGTATACGAACACTATGACTATACCAATGACTGGCAAAAGTGCTTCTCGCAAGATCCGAGCACTAAACGATGAATAGAAAGACGAATATGTAGATAACAAAGTTTGCTCTCAGAAGTATCAATAAAAATGGCTCTATAAGCAATTTATAATAATAAATAATTTACACTCGCATTTAAAATAGCTTAAAGCTTCAAGTTTTAACTGTGTAGAAATTAAGCTTTTTCACTTACCGCTTCCATTATAAAGGTGCCGCCGAGACAATACAATGAGATTTCCGTAGTCACCGCCAAAGTGTAGACTACATAGACAATAATTCCAACACCAGAGAACTAAAGCAAAAAAACAACAACAAAGCTAATTAAGATAAGCAAGAGAGCAGGAGAGCAGTTAGAAACTCACCAGTAGCATATCCACCACACTTGTGCCTATAATCAGGCTTGAGGTGACAAAGTGTGCGAGAGTTATTTCCACCATAACACCAGAGAGCCTCTCCGTCAAACTGGCAATCTCATTGTGACGATCAATTAGCATTTCCATTTCACGCACAATACGTATCTCTTCTTGCGGCTGAGGCTTGATTTCGATGCCTTTAACGTCCAACAAATCGCAAACATCGTCTCTCAACGATTTTAGCAGAACCGTTAAATACAAACAGAATGCTAGAAAAAAGCCATCGGCACCCACAAAGCAAGCAACGGTTATGTAACCATGCCAATGAACCAAAGCATAAATCCATGGATATAACGGAAGACGCAGCAGCGATTCAGGAAATCTGCAACACAGAGAGAGAGAGAGAGAGAGAATGGAAAGAAATTCAAAGTCGACTAGTAAATGCTGTTTATGTAATAATACATATTATTTTTAAATACTTACATCATTTTAAACGGCGTCTCATAGATCCAACTCTTGCCATGCGAATACCTGAATATATTTTCAGATATATGTCGCACAGTGTACGAGGTGCTGGTACAAAAGCCGCACATCAAAAGCAATGCTGTCAACCTAGTTGCCAGAGTATAGCAACTCTTTTTATAATTCAACTTTCGTTCCGATTGCTGCTCTTCGGTCAGTTTGCGTATGCGTTCGATAAGCGACTTGAATTCATCACGATACCACCAAATTGACAGCATTTTAATGAGCGATAAAATGCTGGAAGCAACCGGGCAGAGTGCATCGAGAGCCAAACGAATATTGTTGGGTATCTGTTTGATGCCGTATGCTGCCTCTGCATAGCAGCCATAGGTGAGAATGAAGAAGTTCAAGAAACTCCAAGCGCGTACAGGCAAAGTTCGCCTCTGTTCCGGATAGAAACCAATTAACGTAAGCGCAAACTTGGGCACCAGAAAATAATGCCGTTCCATGGAATATGAGCTGCTCAGAAAGCGTGGCCACATCTTGCAGTTATTAGTTATTGAATTTGTGTTTGCTTGAATGAGTTGAATCCTTTTGCTTTTATATGCGCTTTCAGTCGTTGGTCACACATAATTAATGAGCTGGGCGTTGTCCTTGCTCGATGTTCAATAAGTTTGAACAACCATAACCACAAGCAATTAAGTCACTAACCGGCAATTAGGCAACATTTAAAGCTGGGCGTAATTGTAATTAAAATTTAGTTTTCAAACGAACCTTTGCAAAGTGTTTTGGCTACGCAAGAATAGCGCTTGGTCAGGGTATGTTAAACATTTCAATAAGTTTGTGACTTTGTTTTACAAATGGAATAAAATGTTTGTGGTTGCTTTTTTGGAAACTTTCATTAAAGCTCTATTTCTTTGCGGGATCAAACACATCGCACATTACCACCTCACAACACAACACAACTAGCAACTGCCATCGACGAGCAGCTTTATATATGTATATTAAGACGTAATCTCGCTCTTTCCATTGCGGAGACTTTCAGCGCTCCGCTCAGTAACGGCACTCCTGATCTTCTTCTTGCATGGCGCTGTTAGCTCTCTTTGCAGCTTGCATGCTGTTAAGCATTATCTATCTTCCTCACAATTGCAAAACACTCTTTACACAGAATGGCGATCTCGCGCAATTGCGATTTACATATTAATTCATTCAAATTGTATATAATAAACTTTTATTGATTTGCACTTGTTATTTTAAGTATTTTAGTTTTTTGTCACTCGCGCATCGATTAACACCGTTTGATCACTCGCGAACGTCGCGTTAAACTAACTGCTCGTTCCAGCCGTCATTAAGCTAAAGTATGCTTGCTTTAACATACCTTCTTTTCGCTCAACTTGCGCTCGATTTTAACTCAAATTATAATATTGGAAGCAGCTTCAATTCGAGCATAAATTTACATGTGTGTGCATTTGTAATCGTCTATGGAGCAGCTCTAAGCTTATTACTACTATTATCAAAGTGAAAGCTTTTTGAGGCAGCTTCTAGTTTAGTTCATAATTAATAAAATATTTATTGAGACTTGAACAGCAGTTTCTGATAAAATGATCAATATTAATAATATTTGCTAAGCATACATTATTCACCTGTTCAATATTAATATTAACTTGCCATGCTGTGCTTGTTTGAAATCCTCTTTCTTACTCTTGCACTCACTCTACCAAACGCGTTGCTCTCTTCATTGCCTTTGCTTATTGTACGGCTTTCGCTTTGGCAGGCAAAATAAATTGACTCCCCATACCCAATGGCACATATGAAAGAGAAAGAGAGATGAGGAGAACTTCCAGGCTGCAGCTCGGCTGCAAATGTTGCCAACCAACTTGCAGTTTGAATAAATATTTTATAAGCTGTCCAGCTGTATGTTTGTGTATGTGTGTGTGTTGGTTGCATGATTATGCAAACTGCAGTTATTTGGTGTATGCGAGAAAGCCAATAAATTAATTTAGCCGTTCTGACCGCCCGCCTGCCCGTCTAGAGCTAGCTGAATGACTCGCATAGACCCAATGGCGTTGCTGTTGACGGCCAATTTCAAGAGACCGGCTGGAACGTAGCTGCTCTTTGCATAATTGATGGCTGCAGGTGTATTTGCGCTCAAATGAGGCATGCTAAACACATGCCTTTGACACTTACACACAAACACACTCCCTCTCTCTCTCTCTCTCTCTCTCAAGTACATGTACTGGCAGACGCGTGATCATATCCACTGATAGAGCAATAAATGCTGAAGCTTTTTCTCCGCACATTGTTAGCCAAATAATAAAAAAAAAGAGCAAATGGTTTTTTGTGTGTGAGTGTGTCTGGCTCGTTGATGTTTAGCACTCAAGCAGTAATTTTAAATAAAAACGAATAGACGATATTATTAAAGATTTTTAGCAAAATACTTTTTAGTCGATGCAATGCTTGTTATTTTTGAAAAGTATTCCATAATTTTCATCACAGATATTGAAAATCGTTTCAATAAATATATGTTTTTCAACACTAGTATTTATTTACTATTTAGCTTTTATTTAATATGTAATTTATCAACAAAACAAAAGGTTTACGAATAGAATATTTTAAAAATAAAAAATATTAAAATATTAAAAATAAAGCATTTTCCAACACTATTTTTAATGATATACCTAGTTTTTCCGAACAATTCAATTAAATATTGTGTCTTTTCATTTTTAATAACAGAGTTATGAGAAAGTCTTCAACTTTCTGTAAAAACATCCATGTTAATTCTTAATAGTCCAACCAAAACGTAGAGCCTCTCTACATGGGACAAGAACCTATGTTCCGTGTGCATCGAGCATGTTTTTTAACGTGGGTTCAACGAATACGCGCCTTGGCCCATTCAAATTGAAAAATTTACGTGCAAAACATGCAAATTTATGCCATAAACACAATGAACTTAATGTGCCTAAAGCTAGGGACAGACAAAAAAAAAATGGGAAAACATGGGGCGAAAAAAAAAAATTGTAAACTGGGCCTCAACCAAACTTATGGGCCAACAGGCACATTGATGACTCGATTTGTGGGTGGCCAAAACGAACAAAAGACAAACGAAATACGGGTAAAAAAAAAAAACAAAAAAAAAACTATTAGCCAAGGGGCGTTGTACATTTTTTTCTTTCCTTTTTGTTTGAGGGCGTTATCAAAAATTATTGACAAAATTGTTAAACACGTTTCGACCGTGCCACACACACAAAGCCATGCCACAGTACAAAGGCAAAACTCTTTTGTTATACAAAAAAAAAAAAAAAGGGAGGCGTGGCTTGACAAAAGGCCTTTTACATAAGCGTTAAGGCTTGGCATATGTACACAACTGTAGTTTGTATATAAATTTATAATTGAATATTAAATCATATTCGTTTGACTAAAATGCACGAGTAATAAATCAATACAAAAATATTTGTCGATAAGATAAATAATAATCATTTATGCATTTAGAAATAATAAAAAAATTCAATGTCGGACCGATACATATTAAAGTTCTATTATGCAGTACTTCCGAGCACTATGCTTCAGTGTATTGCTGATATTCAACTAGAACATTACAGTTAGAGCTTTCTATTGAACCAAGCACAACATCATTTGATGAGCTTTGGCTGCAGTGCTTGGAAGTGCTTGATGATTTTCTATGAACAAAGCATGCATAGACTTACATTAACATTAACATTAACATTAGCATAACATACTTGTACATGATCTCTTCTTCCAACATGAACTTGGGTGTGAGTGAAGTCCCGTTGAACGCGTGCATTGCACTTTGTAGTTGGTAAGAAAGAGACCAAGAGTCAGTCTTGATCGAGCTGCGAAATAAAGCAGACTTGTTTAACATTTTGTCTACCACAGTGTTTAAATTCTTAAATTCTTGCACGAAATTGCTTTAATATAGAAGGCAAATTAAAATAAATTGTACTGTTTTGATGATTGCATTTTAAATTGGGAAATGCAATTTTGATAACATGCAAGGTGTGCGTTTGGCTAATTTACTTATGCATTAGGGTTACTGATATGTCACAAACACACACACACACACACACAACTACAATCAATAAAACAAACAGAGAGTAATGATGCAACCCCCATTGACCCTTGCCTTTCCCCCAACTGTCGCCATTTGGATTTCGCCTTTGTTTCGGTGATAAACTTAATTTGAATAATAAATTACGTTGATATTTAATCAGCGCTGGCGCAGCGATAAAATGCAATGGCCTCTCGAGAGAGGCCAGTCTGGCTATTATATATATATATTGTGAATGTATAATGTGACGTTCAGCCAGGATAATGGATAAGCTGTTGAGGTTGTTGCAACGTTTCCAACGTTTTCTCATCGTTTGTTGCATGTCTGCGTTTGTGTCCCCCGTCAAGGGGGTGTGGCGGCGGCGGCGGCGGCGAGTAAGATAGTTGACGGCACGCGCTACCCATAAACTGCATAAAGTCATTATCGTTAAGCGGAATTTGTGTTAATCAGATAACAAAATTATGAACAATTAAGTCATTGCATGCGAATTGAAAATTTAAACGTTCAACGAGTCCAAGCACCATTAATGACATATATATGTATATTCGTTGATGTCGAACATTATGACAGGATATTAATCTATATATGTACATGAATAAATATTCCGATGCGGAGCTGATATAAGGTTCAACGAGACTGGGCAACAGAATGTCTCGCATGCAAATTAAGCTTATAAACAAACAATGCATTGAAAAGTTTTGGGGGTAGGTTATATTTATTGATTTCGAATTAATAATCACATTAATTGCAACAACAACAACAAAAGTTGAAATCATTGACTTATGACTTTTTAATATGAAGCACAAAAGGATTTAAAAATATATAGAGTAAAACTCAAAGAAATATGGAAACAAAGAAAATATGGTTTTTGATGCTTTTCCGGCAGAAATATGCACGACATTTTTATGAAAAAAAGGATTTGTTTTTGATTTCGAGTAGAGTATAGTTTAAGAGTATAAAGTTTGGAGCCAATCATATTCAAAGCTATGGTATTTTATCAACTTTCCTTTTGACCAAGGACAAACTTACCTAATGAACTTTGATGTTAAAACTGTTTATGAATTTTCAATATGCCTTAACTTTATATGTTTATTATATGACTCCTACATACAAATAGAAAACTTTACTAAACTGTTTACAAACAACATTTGGAACAACGGCGAAAGTCAAGTGCAAAAACAACACGAACAGCAGCTCTTTCTCATAGCCCCAAATAAGTATGCTACTGTTTTTGGGTTGTTATTTGAAACATATGTTTAATATGCATTTCATTAAACAAACACACACACACACAGCAAGCAACAAAATGGCAAGCCGAAAACATTTCGCCCAGCTTATTAGATAGGTCAACCAAAAAACAGGGGCGGGGCAGGGTGATATAGGCGGTAGGCGGAGTTGTGACACATTTAAAACGCGTTTGCGGTTGCTGAACTGTGCGTTTGTGTGTGTGCCACACTGTTTCCGACGGAAATCGCGCAAAGTTGTCACTTGCCACACGGCCAGAAACATAAACCAAAACGAAAAAATAATATAATTATTTTTAAAAATGCAACAAACAAAAATAAAAGTGAACAAAATCGCAACCAAAACCATTAAAAACTAATGAGATTTAAATGCAAATGCAAGTTGAAGTGGCAGCCACAGCCTGTGTGGCAGCGTGGCATAGAGGCGCGGCTGTCACACACTTAAAGCCCTCTCTCTCTCTCTCTCTCGCTCTCTCTCTTTGTGTGTTGTGTGCGTAGATTTTGTGGCAAATGACTAAATTTGCATGAATTTTGAACAGCGAGCGAAATGAAAAACCTGGTTGCAACAACATCCTTTAAGTGTTCAACGGATTTGTGCTCCTAAAGGGAAACTACGAAATATAAACTCTAAAACAAATTTAGAGATGTAATGTTAACAATAACTTCAATCAAAAAATATATCATAAACAATGAATTAATTAATCATCAATCAATCAATAATTTATCATTAATCATCAATCAGTCATAAATCGCTTTTTATTAGGTCAGTCATCAATCAAAATCGAAATCAAATCTATCAATCAATAGTTTTAAGACAAATATAAATGATTGATTAGCAACAACATTCTTTAAGTGTTCAACGGATTTGTGCTCGTAAATGGAAACTACGGAATATAAACTCAATAACAAATTTAAAGATGTAATATTTACAGTCAATCAATGATCGATCAGAAATCAATCATATTTCAATCAATCAATAAACATACTTAAACTTAACAGAAATTAAATAAATCATAAATCAATCAACTGATACAAACTGAATCCATTTATCAAATAAAAATGATTTACTCAATCTTCAATCGGTTCATCAATCAATCAACAGTTTATCATTCAACATCATTCAATCATTATTTGTTTTGCATAAGCAATCAAAATCGAACCTATCATATATCAACCAGTTATCAAATCAATCAGTCAATCATTATAAGTCAAATGATTGATTATCAACAAACGACTTTAAGATCTATAAATCGTTCTAAGTGTTGTTATAATCAATTTTAAAGCCTATCAATTCATCTTCGGTCCGACATGGTTTTTGCAGTTTTTCTAGGACTTTAACCTAAACTACCGACTTAACTTTACTGGACTTAAATTTTTCGTTTGCCTTTTCCACAGTAATTGCATATTTGCTTTTAACAAGTTTTATTTACTTTAACAACATTTTTATGGTAACACAAAACAAATAAACATTTTCTACTTTAATTCAAAGTTTCGCAACTTGAAGGAGAAATTTTCTTCATGTCCTTTCTAAATTCGTTCTTTCCCTACGCTCTCTAGTTTTTTTTTTTTTTTTTTATGTATATTTTTTAACGCTTTTACGTCAGATTGTTGGCCATTTGGTGAATGTTTGTTAACGTCAAGTGCTTGTTATTGTTGTTGTTGTTGTATTTAAACATTTTTAATTTAAAGGCAATAAAATTTGCATTTGCTGTAAATAAGTAATTTGAATAAATGGCCGCAAGCAGGCCTGCCAGCCATTTGAGCCCAGTTAACAGATACCCTACTACCGCTACTAATTGCGTCTAATGAGCGACAACAAAAACAACAACAACATGAAGCGGAAACAGTTTTTCAACAATTTTTCTAAGCGAGTTTTTGTCTCATGTGCAAAATTTTGTTGACAATGAAAATGATTATGACTGACTCTGTCATGCCCAAGGGGGATGCGGAGAGGAGGGTGGGGTGGCGGGGGGGGTATATCAAGGTAAACGATGTCGTCTGCTGTTTGAAATTGCTGCGACGTGTAAATGTCGCTAATATGCCACAAGAGTGAGTAGCAGAGGGGAGGCGAGAGGATAGCTCGTGAAGCTTTGCTGATGCTAAAAACGTTGTGTGTGGACATCCTGGCCAGGTGTTTGAAGCTTTTCTTCAAGCTGTTGTTGCTGTTGTTGTTGTCCTTGTGGCAAAGCCAATGCCAAATGGCACACACACACACACACACACTAACATACACATATTATGGCACACATCGTTGGCCATAAGGTTAAGCTGTTTTCATAACACTCAGTGGCACACACACACACACACACACACACAGACAGAGAGAAAGAGCGGAACACAAATTTAAAAGTGCTGCAAATTAGATTTTTATGTTAATTAAAAAGGCACGCACAACATGTTGCAAATGCCCCGGTATTTTTTTTTTTTTGGCCTGCAGCCGATGTTAATGTTGCGCCTTTCTGTGCCACACACACACACACACACACACATACACAATGCACGCTTGGCCCAGTTACTGTATCTTTACTCTTCCCTAGGGTATTATAAATTACTTGTGAATTGTGCAAAGCGCATTCAGGAATAATTTGGAAAATCAACGAAATGCATCAAATAGCTGATGAATTCTTAGAACTAAAAGCCCTTAAGCTATGGGAAATTGAAGAAAGGGTATTTAAAAGTCGTGCTAAAGCATGTGACAGGTAGAAGAAAGCCTCAAAGAAACCATTGAGTATATTAATTATATTCGGCACCAAAAAGTCGCAGCTAAATTATAAATATACATCGATTAATCGTTTATCGATTCTAGTAAAATCTGCAATTTATGAGTTGAAACTTTCGAAAAATAAACGCCAGTATAACAATAATCAACAAACAAAAAATCCTTAAAATCGGTTAAGGCATATAGAAAATATCGTAGAATCATACGACCTTGGTATGTTAAGAATTCGGCTAAGGCTATCTTTTATCTTTTATCTTTGTATCCTCTCTCTCAGCAATCTCGTTGATTGTAATTCACTTTCGTTTGCATTTTTACATTGACATTGCAGCTGCAAGTAAATCAATTTGCCGCACAGAAAGAAAAAGTAGATGGAATGCAAGCAAGGATTTAAGGAGCTTATATTATCTGGCATAGAACTTGAACAAAAGAGGCTACAAATTGGAGCAGCTGTTGAGATTTACACCCATTGAATATCCACTCAATGCTCTTTAGAACTGGAACAAGCTTAGCTTATACAAATAAATAAATGCATGTCTATAAAAAAAAAGTGAAACTTAACTGAAATCACATCTTAAATATATATCAAATCTCTTTCACTTTATTAACATAAAGTTTAAGTTGAGTTTGCTTAAAGTAGTTTCCATTACAATCGGCAAACAACAAATGGTACGGCAACAACAACAACAACAACAACAACAACAGAAAACCATTCTCAGTAAAAATGGCAAAAAATGCAGACAATTGCGATAAATGCAACTTGAAATCATTGAAAACTTTCAATGTTCGCTGTCTGCATACACATTTGGCGACCAGCACTTGGAGAAAAGAAGAAGAAGAAGAAGAAAAAACATAGCACGTCGCATTGCAATTTAACATAAAATGATGCACTATCAAATATCCTATAAGTTAACTTAATTTATTAAATATAATTTTAGCGATTGAGAAAATTTTAGCATAAAAAGATTTTCTGTTAATGTTTTTTTTTGTTTCTTGGATTTTCCTTGTTTTGTATACCCCAATTCAACATTTTACAGGGTACATATGCATTTTGGCTATCTTGACACACACACACACATGCACATTTATGTAAAGTATGCACATATACATATAAGATAGATGTGTAAGCATTGCGAACATTTTTGCGTTATAAATAAAATGTTTAAGCACACATTTCAAGCCATTTCCAACCATTGGCATTGTGCATTGTGTAGATTTGACTTTGAACGGCACTTTGCTCTCTCCAACGCCTTTCTTCTGCTTGCCCCTTTAGCTACGTGACAGTTGAAGTTTGAATTTCGTAGCTCTGATGTTGATGTTGATGTTGCCGTTGCCGTTGCAGTTGCAACACTTAGCACAGTTGTTGCTGCTACTGCTCTGCAATTCACGCTAGCTGATAGATACTTATGTAAAATGTGCTAGCGATAGATACACACAGAGAGAGAGAGAGAGAGAGAGAGAGAGTGAGAGTTGATGTTTATGTGTATCGTTTTGTTGGCGCAATCTTTTAGAACAAAATTTTTGCAGCATTTGCTGCATTTGACACGCGCTACTCCAGTTGCGCATTCAAATAGTTTTAATGGCTCGCTTTATGCCATCTATCAATATTGTACAATGGGTATATACATATATATGATTATTTTTGAGCAAGCGGATGAAATGAGCTTAGAGGACAACAGGCAAATATTTGCTATGAAGTAGGATTTGCGGGAAGCCAAAACATAAGTAATTTCTCTTAAGAATAGAAGAATCGGATAAAAGTGTAGCATACTTTTTTGAGCAAAAACAATTCACGAAATGTTTCTTAACATAATCGTTAAGTTAAATTTGTTAACTTTTACAATTTTGTTAAATCTGGATACAGTTTGTATAATAGTCGGAATGGCATTAACTTTGATTTATTTTGATCACAGAGCGCACACACACAGACACATTTTTGCAGGCAGCTGTTGTTTGTTGCCTGTGGCAAAACTCTTTGTCTTATACATACAGTTACAATTACACGCATTGCAAAGCGCTAATGAGGAAAATAATTAATGACGCCTATGCTCTCTCTCTCTCTCTCTCTTTCGCGTTGTTTTACGGCCTCTTTTCAATCTAGCGAAACATTTTCCATGCCATTTGGCAAAACTTTCACTTGACGAGACTTGAAGCAGTCGCCCTTTTAAGCAAAAGACCCAAAATCCTTAACGAGCCCAACTCTTTACCTCCCCCTTTTTGCCTTAATAAGCAGTTAATTTCATAGTTGTGCGAACAGTTTGCCATCCTTGCTCGCTTGCTGCATAAAAGTTGCAAAACAACATTGGCAAACAACATGAGGCTCCTACAATGCGGATATGTATGAAGGGGGGTGGTTGGGAAGGGGTTGGGAAGTGGTGCCTCCATATTTACTGCACGCTGCCTGCCTGCCGGCCTGCCAACTCTTCATTCGTTCATTCATTCAACTTAATTTACGTTTTATAACTTTTGCAATCATTACATGTTACATTTATTCCGCATCCCTCAAGCCCCTCCTCTTCCTTCCACTGTGTTGTATATGGTTTTTGTTTTTTGCTGCTTATTTCTTCTTTTCTCTCCATATTTTTTTTTTTTTTAATTTTTCATGTGTGCATAAACCATTTAGCAACAGTTTTGCTTTGGCAAAGTTTTCTTTTTTTCTGCACACAGCAAAAACTGGGAAACAGCAAAGGTGCATTGGTTGGACTTTCGGTTAGACGAACTTTTGAATACTCTGATGGAAATAAATAAGCTATATTTTTATAAGCTTTTGTTACGGTTTATATAAAAGTTAAAGTTCGAATATTTATGGGCTAAAAACATATAAAATGTTTTATAAAACCATCCAGCAAGTAGAGAGCGAGTTATTAGCTTTAAATACATTAAATCTCATTCTTTCGTACAATATGCAGCCAATTTAAATAAACAAAATACTCCATCTACCCATCCGTTTATTTGTTTTCATTTTGCAGCTCAACATTTTTATGCAAAAACGTTTTAATTAAGCAGCAATTGTTAAACAAACCCATTGAAAAACTCACGCTGACTGCCTTCGCATAACATATTACATGGCAAAAATTTAATTTAACAAGTTCGAAGAAAAACAAGAATCGCCTAAAGCATACCCTGCACATCAATAAAATATAATAAAAGTGTGCATACTTTTTATTTGATATAGGGGATACATTAAAACAAAATTTCAAACTATTTTCTTGATTTATTTTAATACAAATATTCAACATCAACTAAAAAACCCCATTGTGTTTTTTGCAAACGAGCAGGGTATTAAAAAATAACAGCTACACATGTATACATTAGCACAACTTGGAGCGAATCTGTTGGTATGTGGATTAAAAACGAGCGGCGAGTGTAGAGTGGAAAGCGAGCAGAAGGAACAGTTAGAGAGCAAGAGTAGAGAAGCATCGAGAGGGCGAGTGAGAGTGAGAGAGCTATCATATGGCAAGTGTAAGTAAGTCAGTTGGTAAACGCGTCGCTTGTTAGCCGAGCTTATCGCACACACACATAAAAATGACAGTCATACATCACACACACACACACACACGCACATACTCGATATACTAGCCTTGGAGACTTGAAGTGTAGTAAAGAGATTTGCCTAAAGACAACCAATCTGCCGACCTAGACAAGGCACACTTGATAATAATAAGGCACTTTATATAGTGCTTTTTGCGCACACACTAGCGCTATTTTATTTTTTTGTTGCTACTCCCCTTACGTAACGTAAGATGCCAACGTAATCGCAACATGACAACAAGTAATGAGCGCAGCCCCAACTGCCCCCTTTTCCACCGTCTCTCGCTCACGCCCAGTGTGTAAATATGCTGGCATTTGTCATTTTTTAGACACCTGCCTTAGTTGCGTAGAGCATAGAGAGAGAGAGAGAGAGAGAAGATGGTGTCGCTTCAATCAGTGCAAGGCAAGTTATATCAAAACCCTCCACTCGCACCCCTCCCTTGCATTACGCATCCCCAACAGTTGCTGATAAGGATCTGCACTTCATTTCTGTACCTTCTTTCACTCCGGCCACCTTGTGAAGTCCTGTGGATGCAATTTTATTACACCAAGAAACTTAAAACTCATCCGTATACATTCCCATACCCTTAGGCAACTTTGTTCAACGTTGTCCTTGTCTCGTCCTGTTGGCATCATCCTTGCTGGCGCTTTCTTATTCTTATTTATTTGCAATTGGAATGACGACGATGAGAACGAGCAATGCCGTCATCATCATCCGGCTACAGCTACAGCTGCTGCTGCTTCTGATTTTGTTGCCTTGCTCTTCGTCCTGCTGGTATTTATTCAAGTGTAAGCATCAGGCTGAGTGTGTAGTTGTCCTGGCGTTGTCCTGGCGAATGCGATTTAAACTACTTACACACACATTTTCAATGGCTAAGTTGCAAAGTGCCAAGTCCATTACGACGACTCTGGGCCCAGGGATAACACCCTGAACACCCTCGTCTCTCTTTCGCCCTTCATCATCATCATCATCTTCAATCCCGAGTTCTCGTTCTCCCTTTCACTCAAACTTGTGTCCTCGGGCATTATGCAGCACTGTCTGCCAATCGGCATTAAAATCACAAAACATCTACCCAAAGAATCAGGTGTGAGAAGGAGCGGGTAATGGTAAGGAGGGAGGGAGGGAGAGTATACACCCACAAAATGCCCATCTGGCTTTATCTGCGCAATCCTTTCTCAAAGTAAACATGATACCGAGAGTCAATTAAGCAGTTAGTGGCAAAAGACGAGAGATATTTGAAGAATCTAATTATATTTACAATGGAAAATCTTGAAACTAAAAGTATGATAAATTTGTATAAAAGATTTACCTAATATAATACGATGATAGTTTCGATAACATTAAAATGTGCTCTTGGTTTTCCGTTTTAAAAACGAATTAAGAAAAAGTTAAGGAAATTAATCTTGAAATGATATTTTCGACAGTCGAAAGCTGAATTTATCGAATGGTATCGATTATATCGTCAATATGTGTAAGTCGCACTGATCTTTAATTTAAGTTTTGAAGAGTTTGACTTTAGTAAGGTTTGTATTAGAACTTAAGATCTGTACAACTCTGCACTTTTTATTCACATAATTATATACTTAAGCCAATTAATCCTTAATTTTTGTGTTCAACCCTCGCACGGCACAAAAAAAAATGTTGAAGTGGCCAGCGGTGCTCCAAGCAAAATTGTAACAAAATTGCAATAGCTCAACTGACTGAATGATTTGAGTCATTGACTAACTGACTAACTGACTGAAGTGACAAACTGACAGACGAAGTGAATGACGAGTCTGTCTGTCAGGTTAAATGATAAATAGCAAAACCCTGAACAGGTCGACGCAGACACTCACATACTTGAAGATTTATGTGCCGCATCAATTGAGCAAGAGAGCGAGAGAGCCTCTCGACAGCCGAGGCAATAGCAATGCGGTGGGCGTGGCACACTTGCACACTCACCTAACATTCATTTAATGTCTACGTAATTTATAAATGAAGTAGCTATGGCCTTATTGCGGTAGCAGCTTGAGTTCTCAACTCAAGTACTATTTACAAAATCCCAAACAAGATTTTTTTTTTTTCATTTCAACTCTATGAAGATAGGGTATGAGAATTGTCTGCCTGCCTGCCTGCCTTTTTTGTTAAAATTGAGTTGGCATTTGACAGTTGCTTTTGTTAAAAGCAAACTCAAGCGACCTATGAACCGTTAAATCATCATCAGACATCATTATAATCATTTACGATTGGGAGGGAAGGCTGACATTTATCTTCAGATAGATCTAATTCGCATAAATTATCAGATTTAAGTTGTCGGACAATTTTCGCTTATAGATTTTAGTTCCTTTTCAATCAATTTAACGAATTAGGAAAAAATTCTCCGAAACATTTAAAGTGGATTTACGAAGCTGTTTAAACGAACTAAAAATTAAATTAAATGCAATGTACCATTAAAAGGCGTATAATCATTGATCTTTTAATCAATTTTGCTGGGGCACCAATAAAAAAAAAAACGAAAAATTGGAGAAGCAAAAGCAGCGAACCAAAACGGTTAAGGCCATAAAACATTAAACCAAAGTTTGGCAAACGGTTTGACCCGTTGCCGATTAGCCAACTTTTAAATGCTTTTAATGTGGTTTTTATGGCTGCCATTCGAACGGCTACCTGAAACGAAGCGGACAGGTCCTTTTTCTTTTCCTCTGGATTTGTAAGGTTTCATATGAGTAATGAGAGTTTAGTGTGCCGCATTGATTTTTAAGTTCTCAACTGCTCTCTCTCTCTCTCTCTCCCTCTCTGTCTGTCTCTTTCGCGCTGTCAGTCTGTTTCTAGGACCTTAATTACAGCGGCCGTCTACTTAGGTGCCTGTCAAGATTAGAGCGCAAAGTTTTTCGTAACTTCCTCGATATAATTTTTATTTTTTTTTTGTGTTTTTGGTTCTGTCTTTCTCTTCTTCTTCTTCTTCTGTTATGACATGTCCGTGCGATAAGCAGCGAATGTCAAGCGGCAAGGGTCAAAAGCAGCTGTTAACTTTGCTTTCTACTTCTTCATCTTATTTTTACAATTGCAAGCAGTCGGCTCCATTTGTCATTTAAATTTTTCAAAGGGCAAACGGTGATGATGAAGAAAAATAAAAAGAAGAAGAAGAAATTACACAAATATAAAACACCAAACACTTTATGACCCGTACGTCCGTTTGTCCCTTCGAAACGGCCTCTGACTTTAGCACCCAGCCATATTTGCATGGTTTCTTTTTGAACGGTACTTTTTTTGAATTTCTTTTTATTTGTTTGTTTATACCCTATTGATGTTTAAAAATATAGAACTAGGGTTGTTCAAACAGTCGAAATTATTCTTGAACAGCATTCGTTTCATCTTGCTAAATAAATCTCCCCGATTAAAACTTATCGATAATTATCGTTTGCGAAATATCATAAAAATTATACTTTATTTCATTCAAAAACAACTTCGTTTCGAAGATATCGATAAAAATCGATTTTATTTTAAACTCTTTAAATCTAAAGTTACGACATCAGAATATTCCTAGCACACAACAAAAAATTATGTATACAGGCTATTCGCTTTTCGTTCATTCCTCACTCGAAACACAACAACTGGCATTTTTGCGCTTTTTGGTTTTTATCTTTTTGTCCATTTGGACTCCCCGCACCAACCCTCAACTTCCTCGCACTTTGCACAGCCTCGACGCCTTTCACGGACAACGATTCGGTTTCTGTTTCTGTTGCTGCTGTTTCTTTGGACCCGAAAAAAAAAGTTGAAGTGAAAAAGTTAAGCAATTAACAGGCTGATAACTTTCGGGGCCAGTTTGCAGTACTTGCTTTCTTCTGCCACCCTCTTCCCGCTACGTCTCTTCCCTCCTTATCTCCTCCAACCACCCATGAACCCAGTCGAATTCAGTCAGGCAATCGCATCTCATGCCACCAAAACTGATGGCATCAAGGGGCATTGCTTTAAATCCCCAGCTAAGAGTTTTATGGCCAAAAGGTTTCGTACATAAAAGGCAGATCCTCTACTTCGCTTCTACCCGCCCCCTCCCCATCGCCCGATATGAAAACAGCTCTTTGCTTTTATGTGCTCATATGACATAATTGCGGCACGTAATTGGCCTGACAATTGCTGCAAGTGCTTCAAAAAACGCCTCACTGCCCGCTAAAGTATGCTATGAAAATGGTCGCCGCTTGTGCGACGCATTGTTTGTGGCTGGATCATCATAACAGCAGACAGGACCTCGTTTAACCGTCATCCACCAAATCACGCACAGTTGACGTATTTTCACATTCTTGAAATGACAATATTACCACTGTAACATAACTGTAACTTGAATTAGCTGAGAGCGTTAGTTTTAAATCTCTCCAAAATCTCCAAAGAACGTTTATGACTAAACTTTTACAGCTTACCCTTTATACATATGCATATTTTTATATTCATTTTTTAAGTCCGATCAAATATTAACATTTATTTGCTCAAAGTATGAATATCTCGGCATTTTATCCAATTTATTCAATTAATTTTGCAGCTGCTGTAATCCATAGACAGATTATTGACACATTTCTTTTTTCCCCGTTTCGTTTGTGTTCTCAATATTACAATAGTCATTTACAACTACAACAACTGCAACCCATAATTGTGCAAGAGATTATGTACAGCTTATCTGGGTTTTTTGCGCATTTTTCTGGTAAACTTTATTGTTGGCAATGATAGCAATAGCAAAAGCAACAACAACAACAACAACAGCGCACAAATTGAAGCTGCATATCTTCGGGGACGACAGGAATAAAGAAGATGAGAGTTGGTCATAAATTTTGTCGCGTTACGCCAAGATGACTTCATAAAGCGACAATACGCAAAGCATAATGCCAAATGCACTGAACGTGGTAGGCGGGGGCGGATAATGGCAGACGGAAGGCTCTGCAGGATGGGCGCCGCAATGCAGAACAGACTATAAAGAAAGCAGAAAAAATATTGTTGTGTTTTGTGTCGTCTGCTTGGCTTTGTCCTTCCAGACGACGCTGATTTATGCATGACAGAGCAGTCAGAGTGAGAGTGAGAGTGAGAGGAGAGCAGATAAGAAGCGGTGCGGCCAGTGGGCGTTTACAGTGTCTGGCGTATTTTCGATTTTGCATCGCAATATTTTTGGCTGAACGCATCTTTGGAGGCGCTTGCCTTTGCAGCGTGTATTTTTGCTTTGAGCACAAATATTGAACGTTTACATTACGCTGCAACTCTAGCCCTTACACTCTCCACACACACACACAGCGACTCCAAACTCCCGCTCACTCCCACATTTCCAGTCTCTCAGTCCATCTCCATTGCACGCATGAAAAGCATTGCAAGTCAGCAGCGCGCACCAAACGAAAGCAACGAAGAAAAATTGCCAAAAAAAAACAAGCAAAGCAAAACGAAAACGCCATGGCAGCAGCAGCATCAGCGGGTACAACAACAAAGCGTTCATGCAAAAAGATAGCAGCGGAAGAGCGAACAAAATAAGTAAAAAAGGCAAGAGTGCTGTTTTGAGTGAGTGATCGACTTGGCAATACCCTGTTGAGCCGAATTCAGCATAGTTTAAGGCAGTTAACCTTTAACTTCAGTAACTTAGACGATCTCAACATTATTGTGAATAATTAATGATTGAACATATTTGAATGATACGACATTTCTGTTGTTTTCATATAAAATCACGAGGTTTTGCTTTTTTAACAAACACTATACCTCTTCATACACATTATTAATTGGCGTAGGGTACACCAAAAAGAAAGGGAAACAAAAACTTCCAAGAACGGCCGGAGACTGAGTCGAAGCCAAGGAGAGCGCGTAGCTTACAAGCGCATTTCGATTATTGTTGATGTAATCATAATTTTTCATTTCCAAAGTAAACGATACCCTTCAGTACACACACACACACTCACCCTGCATGGCCTTGTGCCGCCCGGCAGCAACGTCAAGAATCGCCGAGAATTAAACGAACTTTTCATTTATTTACGCGAAACGCACAAGCCGCGGAATAACGGTTTTCGTTTCTGCTTTTTAAACGCGTGACGCGTCGATGATTAAAGCAAACAACTAGTGCAACAACAACACTGTTTGGCTCTTCCTCTTTTCAGCTCTCCCACAAGTCTGTTACAAAAGCTCGGAAGCTCAGCCACTGAGATTTCAGTAGCTGCTGGGCGGATCCGACTGCGGTTGAAAGCCCAGGCTCCGACGTCTGTCTTGCATCATTAATTACAATTTGAGCTGCGCACACACACACACACACACACACAATCACACACACACACTTCCAACGACAATAACAAGAGCAATTTGGAGCAGCAATATCGGACAGGAGTAAATGGCGTTACACGAACAAAAAGAAGAAAAAAATTCATGGAGCGTCTGCCAATCGCCAATTGGGCGGCAGCGCTGACATTTTAATTGCACTGCATGATTGTGTAATTTGCTTAATTAATCAACACTTTCTGTTTTTTATTGTTGTTGCAACCTCTTCTTTTTTTTTTTTTTTGGCTATCAATATGTCGAAAACTTTTTTTAAAAACGCACAAATAGTCAATATTATCAGAGAACAATATTAATTGTTATAAATATCGTGCGATGGGCTCGTATTAATACAATACAATCTTCAATGCTTAAAGTATAGTTTCACCTTTATGGTATTTGTGATGGTCAATGCACTAAATCTTTGAACACACATAAATATCAACTATCTCTCTACACATACATACATGCATATACATATGTATACATACAAATTGTCCGTCATTGCGCTCAACCATTAAATCTGTACACAAGAGCGTTAAACAAGCGGGTTGGAGTGTATTCTAACCGTACAGTAATTGAAACCGTTAAAGCTTAGCTTAATGTAATTTGTGTGCGAATAGATATGGGTGAGTGAGCAGCAAGATGAATGACTGCTTCCAAGCACACACACACAGTGTGACACACAATACAAACGTTAATATTAATTCATGTGCTGGTCAGCAGTCGTATTGCTTATCGCAAATGCGGCGAATATTATCTGCGATAATGAGAAACATAATTGTAAGCTATGCAAATGTGCGGACATACCTGCTAAGCATGTGTGTGGGTGTGTGAAAAATAACGAGCCCCGGCTAAGTGTTAAAGCAATTAAATTTGATAGTTTATCGAGCTTTATTTGAATAAAAGGAAATTAGACACCTGAACACTCAGTTGGCCACAACTTGTCATTTCCCCATTCCACTGTTCCATTTTTTTTTTCTTTCCAGCTCTGTTGGCAACTCTAAACAGTTAAAGCAGACCATAATTAACGGCACACACTTACATAGAGGTTTAATGAAAATGCGCCTGCAAATGTAATATGATAATTCTGTGTGCTCTCGAGTTGATGTTGCTTGCTATCTGCTCTATCTGCATTGCATTTAGTTGCCTGGCGCCATTGTTATATCAACCAGCAATCTTGCGGACAGAAGCGGCTCTTAAAACCCGTATATGCCCTTTAATTGACGGGTTTCAAATGGATTTTTTGTCTTTTGTCTTAAGGCTCTGTAAGCTTCGACCACAACCACAAATGCTTTAACAGCTGCTAAGCTGAGTGTTTGCCTAGCACCCTGTGGTGCTCTCTTCTTTGTGAGCCTTTCTTTTAAATTGCCAAAAAACGAATATGTAATTTGTGTACTCACACATACATACATACATAGCTTGAAGGATGACAACTGTTGTAACACTGACAGCTTATTATATAAGCCCCATGTTTAATTTGCAGTTCAATTATATAGTCCACAGAGCCTCAGCGGTATTCCCCTACCCGCACTCCCCCCAGCACTTCTAATACTTGTCATGTTACTCGAATTCGTTAATTATTTTGACAGTCTGGCTACGCTATTGACAGCAACAACGCAAAACAACATATAAATGTATACAATTGACAACAGCAGAAGATCGACGGCTTAATACTCTTACTTTTTTTGCTAAAAGTCAATTCTACAAACGCCATCAAAAACCAAATGCCACTTCGCTTGTAGAGTATTTATTCTTTGCCCAAGTATGAGGCTAGACCTATTATGACCAACATGAAACTTGCATGAGTCGTCTTGACTTGTAACTGTAATTTGTGTGACAGTCGCCAGATAGCCATTTTGGCCAACCACTGATTAGGCCCAATGTCCGAATATTGCGACAAAAAAGTTTATGGAGAAAGTGGAACCGAAAACCACAAAGTTCTGATACAGTAAGACATATCAACATATATTAACGTGGATTATTTATTTGAGGCGAATAGTAGACTTATGAGTTATTTACACAGTGCACATAATGTTGCTGGACAGCTCTATGAGCATTGATCCCAGTGGAAAGGCATAGACGAGAAGCGTAAGTAGGAGTAGGAAGATAAGGAGAGTGAGCAACCACCTCCGTTGCGGCTTATACTATATTATTGAAGAATCCTTTAGAGCAGGAGGAACGGTGCTTCTTTCTGCATTTGTATTGAGGAAATCACGACGCACAGCACTCCAATTGGGCGCTGCATGGTCCTTGAGCAGTGTCCAGTTGGGTGAATGAACGTCCGGCGAAAGCCAATTGAAATCAGCAATATCTGTATAGTTATTTTGCGATTTATTCAAACCGGACTGCTCATAGTCTGATTCCAGCTGTGCATAATCATAGTTGTAGACATCAATCTCAATTTGCTGGCAATCCTCAATGATTGCACGGCACGTGACATGCAAATAGATTCGGTTTGCTTGAGACGAATGCAAACGCAGCTGTTGACACGCAATTGCAATTGTGCAGTTATCCAGCTGTTCGGCAAAGAAGGAACGCGCCACTGGCCCGCACAGCAATGTACACTGGCTGGCATTGGATACTTGTACGGAGCCCGCATGACCCTGCAGCTCAACCAGGCATTTGTGTACATTGGATATGGTTATATCCAAGCCGTTGACTTCCTCGGCACGCAGCACAATATGCTGATTCTGTTGATTGGCAATTGTCCAGGTGAATGTGTTCTTTGGTATTTTCTCCGGTCCGTCCAGCTTGGATAGAGAAAGCGGCAACTTTTGTTTAACAACCGACTTTTTGCCACTGAAGCCAAACTTCTTTTTTGGCATCAAACGTTGTCGTGCCTCATCTGTGGCGTTGGTCAACGCATTTAGCACATTCTGACAGGATTTGATCTTGAAGTCAGACAAAAACATTGTCGAAGTGGTTAAGTAACGCTGCAGCTCTTGAATTAGTAATGTTATATCCCCAAAATATTTGGCAAGATCGGGCAACGGTGCATCTCCACTGTCCAATGCGTTGATACGCTCCTCAATATCGTAGGCGCCTTGATTGAACGATGTTGCAAAATAGTCGACACCTTCATTTTGTACGCTTTCCTTGGTACGCTGCTCTAACTTCACATCCAAATAGTTTTGACGATCCTTGTTGCGTTTGTTTAAACGTTCCAGCATAAAGTCCTTCCTTCCAGCGTCCACGGTGTCTTCATTTTGTTTTTGCTCCATTTTTGTTTTTTCTCTGGTGAAATTTATATAAACTACAAAAAAGGAAAGTGTTAAAAATCAATGCATGCTAAACATGACATTTTGTATTTGTTTGTGTATTTGGGTGTCTCTGTTACCCTCTCTTCACTCCGCCGCTCAACTATGTACCTCTTGTTTAAGCCGCAGCTGCACTTAAATATGTTGCAAAAGTCGCGATGCTGCTAGCCAAGTTGTCGCTTTTCAATTACCTTGGTTGTAGCTATTGCAAAATTATGCAAATCTTGTTGTGTTGAGCAAATCTTCGTTGCTAGCCAAAAGCACAGCTGTAAAATTCAATAAACAATAATGCAGTTCTCTGACTCAACAAGACTCCCTCAAATGTGAACTGCCAACTCGAGCCGAAATATTACAGCCAGCTGTATGAACGTTAGCTGTGAATGGCAGAACAAAAAAGAAGAATCAAATATCAACAATACAAAGGAATTTGTATTTTTATTTGAAAACAATTTTTTTAATTTCAACTCATTAAACTCAACTCCGTTTACACTGTTACTAACATATGATTATGGTTATGGAAATCATTTTAGGCTAACACAACTAATAAACTTCGTATTCATATTTAATATATCTATACTATGTATTGGAAATACGTTAAATATTCAAGAAACAAGTTCAAGTTCAACACATCTCCTTGGACTAATAAATGGCGTGCTTTGTATATGTATAGTATGGCCGCGTATTCCTACGGTAATCTGAATGCGAGGTCACGTGTTTCTTTAGATCAATAAGTCGGGTGAAGTTGTTGGTGCAAAAATTGCATTTATATAGCCGTGCCACTTTGATCTTTCTGCTGTAACAAAAAAAGTATTATTTATTTAAGTGTGACTTAATTATGATATTATTGACTTACGGTTTGTCGTTAGACTTTGATGGCTTTTTAGGTTTGCTTTGTTTTCGTTCGATTTCAACACCATCATCTTTTAGTACCTGTTCTAAGGCAGTGGCTTTCTTTAGATTTTCCGATGTCGTTGGCTTCAATGCATTATTTTGTTCCTCTTTGTGATTTGCAGGGGGAGCATCCACAAACAATGGATCAGCTTGAACCGTTTCTTCTAAGCGAGAGATCTCTAAAATAGGTTCACTTAGTACCTCAGCTTCCTTAAGCTTCTTTTTGTCACTCGTCGATTCTGAAGTCAGAGGATGTTCGTCCTGAATATGTTTAAAAAGTGCGTTTCGATCATCAAATTCTTTGCAGCAATGATTGCAAGAGTCAAGAATATTTTGTGTTTGCTCTTCCAATTTTTCTAGTTTCGTTGTACACGGATTTATGAGCTGACGATGTTTAACTTGCACGTGCCTTACTAATTGACTTTTAAATCTAAATTCTTGCGGACAATAAAAGCATCTAATAAATGTTATCGCCTGTATCATCCCAGAGTGCTTTTCACGCGCGTGTCTAAATAGATGAGATCGAAATTTAAATTCTTCCGTACAATCTCTGCATTTGTACCTATTGTCTTTGTGGTTAGCTATGGTAGTTTCTGTCTTTTGATGGTCATCGCGTACGTGCTCAAATAGTTCACTTTTATGGCTAAATTCTTTCATACAATAGAGGCACACTGGTTTAGCACCCCCAACGATTGAGTAAGTTCCTTCTACTTTCTCCTTAGTTTCCATCGGCTCATCGTTTTGGTTACTTAGAGTTGGCTTTGAGGTTTGCGAGTGTGTCTCCTGCTCCTTTTTTGCACTAAGTAAATCTGTAGTTTTCAGCGGTTTATTATCTTTGCGGTCACTTGAAGTAGTTTCTGAAGGCAAATGGTGTTTGACACGCATGTGTATATATAGTTCCCTTTGATACTTAAATGATTGCCAACAATAGTTGCATCTGTAAGGATAATATTTGGCATGCTCCTTTATATGCGCGGTAATGTTAGCTTTGTGGGCTAAGCTTAAAGGGCAATAGGGACAATTGTAAGTTAACTGATCGGTATGAATTTTCATGTGTATTTTGAGCTCGAAGTCATAGACAAAAGCGCGAGGACACTGTGGACACTGCATTAAATCAACGATTTTATTTAATCCACACTTGCAATTTCCTCGACATACGTGGAATGAATGCGACTCGATATGCTTCTGGAGAACGCTTTCCTTGAGGAATCCTTTCAAGCATTTGTCGCACTTGAAGGGAAATTTTGGCGTATTTTCAACCATATGTGTTGTGAAATTGGATTTATGCGCAGAACTGCTCGAAAAATTGCTGCCAGGGGTACTTAACAGCACGGTGTGTACTTGTAGGTGCATTTTCAGATCATGGCTTGTTACAAAACATCGTGGACAGTGGTGACACTGGTGGACAAACTTTTTAATTTGAGTCCTGTTTAAACAATATAATATCATTACTTTTTTTAATTAAGACAATATTTATTCTTTATTATTATTTTACCCGGTTGCAGCATTCGATATTTGATTTAAGCCTTCCTCCATTTCACCAGCAAAATCCATATTCATATCAATTGTCACTTCTCCAGGCTCCGGCTTGACTACTACGCACCATGTTGCTGCATTCGATTTTTGATTTAAGCCCTCCTCCGTTTCACCAGGAACCTCAAAATCCATATCAATCGTCACTTCTCCAGGCTCCGGCTTGACTACTTCGCACCATGTTGCTGCATTCGATTTTTGATTTAAGCCCACCTCCCTTTCAGCAGCAACCACAAAATTTAAATCAATCGTCACTTCTTCAGGCTCCTGCTTGACTTCTTCGCAGGCTTCCTCGATTTTTATTTTCATATTTATCAAAATAATGCAGCGCGAAACATAAGTTGACTAAAACAAATTTAAGCGTATTTTTTTAATGAAAGAAGAGGACTGTGGAGTCACAGCTGTTTAAGAGCTGCCAACTTGACTTGAAGTATAAGTGATTAGTGTGACCAAGTAAAACAAAAGCAATATTGCGCGCCCTATAAAGCAATTTAAACATGAATGGAGTTGCTCTTACGGTTCACACATGACGTCAACATCATTTGTCTTAGAATTCGACCAGTTTAAATAAATATAAACACTAAACATTTTTGTTTTGTTTTGAAGCGCTTATTTAATAAACGTGTTTTTAAGTGTGGGAGTGAGTGTAATGTGTTTAAGTGTATTGCTTTCTGACTTACATTTCGAAGATTGAACGTATTTACACTTAATAATTATTTATTACACATACATTAAGCATTTATAAACATATTTAAGTGTGTGAGGCTGCCTAAACAAGCAACTGTACTAATAAGCAAAACATTTGTACTTTAAAACGCATTGGTTTTTGTTCTCATTTTGTTTTTGTGTTTAAAGTTGTCTCTTTTTGTTAATTTGTTAGCAAACATACAACACTTAACAACTAATAAATATTAAATACATCCAGCTTCTTTTGTCCACTTTCCACTTAAGTATTTGGTTTAAGTTTACAATATATTTGTGTGTGTTAAGGCACGTGACACATTCCTGAACATGATGTGCGTATGTATATATCTATATAGAATATATATATACTATATAGTTAAGTTAACATATTTACTTTGTATTAAGTATTAACTGCATATGTATAAATGATGATATTTAAATGTAGCTCTATGCATTTGCGCCCACAAAACACATCCTATTTAGCTACTTAGTAAATGTCACGCTACGAAGAATTCTATTATTAATGGCATATGACCAGCAAATGACTAAAATCGCACGATTTGCGATTAAATGAAAAAGAATTTGTTCGGAATTAATTGTTGGCCAAATCAGGCTGCTTATATAGATCATGATAGTTCACCGATTGGTGCATTCTGCAGCCACAGATCATGAATAAAGTTGTACAGATTATCGCTGACAGCAACCTGAAATTGATAATTGATATAATTTCATATCAGCATATGGAAGTTTAAGTGTATATATATATATATGTTGATTCTTTACCTTATATGGCGTTGGGTTGAGCGTACGCTTATGATCATTGCGCAGTGTCTTTAGCGAGATTTGCACCTTTTCGCGCACCTGCTCCAGCGTTGGCAACATCTGACATATTTTGCCTGCCTTCCAGTAGATCTTGAACAGCGATTCGACGTGCGAGGGGATGACATAGGCGCGCTTGGACTCCTGAAAGGGATGACGACACAAGACCTTCTGGCCCACTGCTGGCGGATGCTCGGAATCCTTTTGCAGCAAATCAATTAATGCATGTCCATCGGCACTATAAAGCCTATAGGCATTCTTATTGCCGGGCATCGTTACCTTCTCCACATCTTGACTCAACTTAATGCGCGCCTGTCCATTAATCTCAACCAGTTTGTAGACACAGCCCAAGGCTGGCTGACGTTGGCAAGTCACTGTTTGATAAGCAGCAAATATATTTTATCATAATGTTTTTTTTTAATTGTTTCCCGTTGATAACAAACTTACCCAAATGTGTGCCAATGCCAAAGCAATCAATCTTATGTCCCTGCTCGTTCAGGCTGAGTATTGTATCTTCGTTGATATCGTTGGAGGCGACAATAGTTAGTTTATTGAACCACGGCACCTTAAAACGTTCGGCCACCTTTTCAAAGGCCTCCCGAGCCAAACACGACAAATATGCCAAATCGCCGGAATCAATCCGTATGCCCAGAGCATGATAACCCAGATCGTTTAATGCCAAAGCCACAGCGCTAAAATTGAGCAGTCCGCTCCTAAAGAAAATCGCACAAAAATAAAAGAAAGAGAACAAAGTGAGCGTGCATTAAAGACAATTGTGCAATTAAAGCTCTAATAAAAGTGCGGTTTTTTGTTTTTTAGGGTTTTATTTGCAACTAAGCACATCTATAAAAAAGTAGAGGGCTGTGTTTCAATTGGGCGTGGCCAAGTTATAATCATTGTGCATGGTGCTATATTTGTATAGAGTATATTGCATTGTGAACACTCTATACCTAAAGTTTTTGTTTAAAAAAATTTCCTCTTGTTTTGTTTTTTTTTTTTTTTTTGGGAGACACAACTCAAGCTTCAATTACTGAAAGCCATGCAGTGTGCTCTCTCGGACGTTTGTAAATATCTGTTGATAAATATATATGTATATATATAAAATCGGTACAATAACATAACTTAACAAAAGGAATTTGAAAACAAAACAAACAACCATTTTTCATATGGACAAAGGCAAAAAACAAACGAAAAAAATATAGGGAAAATGCTTTGAAAATTGTATTTAAATGTAAATTAGCAGACATTTAGACAATATTAAGTATGTTGAAGATGTTATGGTAACATTAGGGTGATTCAGTATGTTTATTTTTAGTTTTTTTTTTTTTTATCGCAAACTCATTTCTCATTTCGCAGCAATTTTGTTAAATGGTTCATTGAATCATCAGTGTGTGAGTATTAAAAGTGTTTTATGTGTAATATTTTTTTGGATATATTTTGTGTTTGTGTTTTTTTTTTTTTTGTAAGACGTGTTTTACATACCTCTGCCAAAATAGTGCCGGGAAGTCATTTTTACTATGTTAGATGGTATAACTTTTTTGAAGGGGTCAAGGTCAATTTATAAAACTTTCGGAGATAACACGTTAATCATTTAATCAAATTTCGCATTAAAATCAAAAACTCAAATGAAATGATAAGGTTTAAAACAAACACAAGTGAGAAAATTAAAAATGTAAATCAATCACTTGGTTAATAAATATTGAAAGCTTTGATAGATGAAGAAATGTAGAGTGAAAAAGTGGCACAACATTTATATAGAAGTTGTTAAAAGGAAAGATTAAAATATGTTAAAGGTTATTTATTTACTGATTAATATAAAATATTTTTGTATACGGATCCCATTTAATAAGCATCGATCTTGCAGTCAATACGAGCTAGAGTCTTGAAATAAAGGTGTTTATCGATTAAAGTATCGATAAGTCTTCAGATTATATTTATGTAATCGATAACCGTAAAATTTTCTAATTTTAATAAGTTTGAGCTTTATCCATAAAATAATAATAATGTTTGAAAATTGCATCTTAGCCGTTTGAGAAGCACCGAAAATATCAAAGATTGAAGTTGAGTCAAGAAATCAGTAGCTCAGTACTGCTAGGGTATCTCCTAGTCGATCTTTCTCAACTAGGGATTTCATGGCTGTTTGTTACAGTTAAAAGCTTGAAACTTTTGAATACTTATATACAACATTTGAGAAAAAGTTTTATTATTTTATTTGCAACATTTTTAGACCTGATTTAAGATCCTGTTTTAATATCTCAAGCAACTGTTAGTATAGTTCTTCTTATAGGTAAATGCCAAGCACCAAAAGATAATAAAAAGTTATTAAAATAATATGAAATGGAAAATTTATAATAATAGTTAAAGACACATCACCTGTTTTGCATATTGAGCAGTCCAAAATGAGATAGCAAATACCGTTAGTCTGGACTTAGACCAATATACGAAGCACATACATACATACATATAAATACATAGTTAAAATGTTACATACATATTATATGTACATACAGATATGCATTAAATTGTGAGATTAATGTTTTTTTTTGTTAGGGGCACTCATGCTGGGTAAAAAAATTTATAAAGTAAACTATGTTAGTCGAAACGATAAAAACAATAAAAGTTGTGAAAGGATAAGAAATGATAATGAGTTTCGAAAAAGGAACTGAGTTTAAACAAATTATTTGTCCCCACTTAGAAATTCGAGGAGTTTTTTTTTTTTACCTTAATGACTTCGCGACATATTTTGGTAGGTACGCCGTCCCATTGGACACTGAGGTGTTGATTGTTGTTGGAGTTGTTGGTAAAGTTGTTAAAGATGTTTCTGTTAACGTTAGCTCTTTGAGCAGTTCACCATTTGTGTGACTTAAATGCTCATTTGTTTGGCCATTATTGATCTTGTGTCCATTGAGCTGACCATTTGTGCCCGGTGTGGCCGGTGGCGTTGGCGGCGCTTTACTGTTGCCATTTGTTAGCTGACTAGATCTTGATTTGATTTGATCAGTTTGTACGAGTGAGATTTGTTCTGTTTCTCGGCTGTTGGAGAATACTTATAATTATAATTATTACATACTTGCGATAAAAACACACGCACACGCACACACACACACACGCACAACAAACACAAATTCGAAATCTAGTTTCGGGTTAAGGGAGACGAAACAACACATTTCTGGATATTGTTGGAGCTGTAGTTAAGCTTATGAGTTAAAAAGTGCTGCTGATAACAAAAAAAAAAAACAAAACTCAACACAACTGAATATTGAATAATAATATAAACTTATAAAACAAAAAACCGTTCCGAGAGAATCTGCCTAAAAGCGAAATACCTCTTAACATCGTACGTATCGACAAGGGCCATAAAGCCATCCGGAAATGCAATGGCATATGACACCATGGCAGCCAATTCACCCTCACTCGACTCCTCCGTTGACACATCCAAAACATGCGATAACATTTGACGATGTCGCACTGCATGCTCCAACAGATCCTCCATAACACCTGTAATTGATTGATATTGATGATATTCATTTATTTTTCTTTGATTGTTTCTACTCACCCGTTTGCTTGTGCTTTAGTAAACGCGTCTTGAGCTCACCAATGCTGCTAAAGCTTGTGATATAGGCATGAGCGTGAGTGCCCTTAACGGGTATGTTAAACAGCTTGCCAGCTAAAACATTGGAGGTGCCATCAAAGCCGCCTTAAAATTAAATAATGTTATCAATTATATGTACAATAAAAATATATTAAAGATTGGTTATTTAAGCATATGTTAAATCAACACCACTGTGCCATGGCTGCCCATAAAAAAAAAAAGCCTTAAGACCTTGGATGCCAGTTGGACGCCGTGAGTCACGCGGCACGCGACTCTATCGATTGGGAATCGAAGAAAAGAAACCAAACGGATTCTACAACAAACAAACTATGTATATACTCAAACGCATTACAAAGTTAAAGCGTTTGTTGAAATTTTTTTTTTTTTTTTTGGCAGCGTAGGAAACGGAAGGGTTACCAAAGTTACGATGTGTGAGCGCCAATTGAAAATGGGTGCCAGTTGGCGCCGGGTACCAATGACGACGACGACGACGACGACGATGATATGTGGCAAAAAGTTTGTGTTTCTTTTGTTTTGTTTTTGGGTGCTACATATTGCGTGTGCCGCCCACTTTTAACACATACCGAGGAGTGTTCTTGAACTTAAGAAGAGGGTGAGAGTAGCGAGTTGGCGTAACAAGGCAGGAGCCACATCGAGTGACAGTGACACATTCTTTGCATGCAAGCACATCATAAAAATCAAAAAAAAAAGAAAATAAAAAAAAAAAAAAACTGTGAACCAGACACAAACAATATGAAATTGACGACTACCATTAGCAGCTACAATAATAATAATAAAAATATTTCCCACTGCATATCGATCAAAATGCAAAGCTCTTTTTTAAGGCGCCATTTTCACGGCGTGTTTTTTGGGTTTTTTTTTTTTAATTGATTATGAGACAGTTGCATGGCATTTGGCAATGAGCAGATACACTCTATCTCACACATTTGACCTCAGTTGTCAGCCTTCGTTTGGCATACCTGTATAGGAATACTTTGATGCGGATAGTCCGCCATCTGGTCCTTGGGCACGTCGCAGGCCAAATTCCAAAAGTTTAACATGTTTGCCAGCCACCATGCGATAACGCGCCGCATTTGTTGCCATTAAGCTGCAACAATAAAGTTGTTTAATTAGCATACTACTTTAATGATAATTATGTTTGCTTTAACAATCTCACCTGGCATAGTTGACGAGCGTTAGCAATGTCGTTTCCAACAGCTGTACAATTATCAAAGGTCCTTCAAGCTTAATTATGGGCACACTTATAAGAAAGATGATGCAGGTATAGTAAGGGTAAATAAAGGTGGATAATCTATTACTTAAAAACTAAACATAAAGGAGATAAGTAAATCAACTGAAATGTTGTGAAATATTTAATAAATTCTCAAATTACTTAAGAGAATACTTGACATGATCATATATCGTATATATATTTTTCCCATTTCAAAGCCCAAACTCACCGTGGAAATGCAACGGTGCCCTCATCAATGGCATATAGTGTTACATCGTGAGCTGTTAAATTGCCCAAATACTCAAAGAATTCATTCTCAATGCCCTCGGGTAATGTTTGCCTCAAGTATTCAATATCTGTAAACAGAAATCGATTGGGTAAAACAAAATCAACTTGTATGTATACTTTAAATACTTACCGCTTTGCGAGTAGTGAAAGCTGTCCAGAAATTTGAGGCATTCCTCGAGTCCAGCAAATATTGTAAATTCACCATGGAATGGATTGTTGCGAAAGAAGAGGTCAAAAACTGCCTGATCATCTGTTTTGTCCGATTTCCAGTAGGCATAAGCCATAGTTATTTGATACAAATCTGCGTTTAGTCAAATAGAAGAGATAATTAAACGATAAGAACGATTAGCCAAGAGCAAATAATGTTATATGAATGCTAATACTGCTTAATAATTATATGGACAGCCAAATAAAATCAAGCGATAAGATACGATCAAAGATCATGGCGTGTGCATGCTTTAAGGGTCTTAAACAAAACACACACACACACACACAAACACTTGATGCAAATTCTTATCTAAATTTGTCAAAGAACAAAAAAAGAATTCAAAGATCATCTATTTACATATACATTTGTCTGTATTTGCTTGGGCCTAGACAAAAATAGATAAAAAAAAAACTAAAAACTTAAAATGTAACCGAAGTGAAAATGTCAAACAGAAGTTTTCTTTTGACTTATTTTGGATGTAATTAACTTAGAAAATATATTTTATACTTCATTATAATTATATTTTAGAAAATTTATTTTATTTAATTATGTGTTTCTTTGGAAGTATTTCAAGAATCATTGTAACACTGTTATTTTTTATATGAAAAAGAAATTTACAGATTTTTTTAATACTTTCATAAAACGGATCCCAAAGGGGACAACAAAAGTATAGAACTGCACGGTTCTGGAATTCAATTCGTAATATAGAAATTCGTTATATAGAAGTTCGACTGTATGAAAGTGATGAAGTTTTATACATAGGGATTATTTCTTTTTCAGAAGTGAGCTTTTACTATTGACTAAATAGATATGTAAATATGTTGCCTTTAATCAAAATTTGAAAAGTATTTTCAATAATAAGAGAATACCTATAGCTTATCAAGAAATTAAAGATTTTTTATCTTCATAATTTAAAATATATATAAAAAAACATGTACAACTTACCCGTAAGTAAAGGCTGGACAACGCCATTCTGATTCATGCGACCACGATCCATAAATTGTCCGCCCGAATTGCAGCTCATTTCACGGTCATTCATTATAACAGAATGTTTTTTATAATTTTATTGTTGTTGTTATTTGTTTGAATATTATAATAAGACTTCAGCAAATGGCACGTTCAACGGTCATTCACACACAGGAACGTGCCAAATAATTCAGATTAAATTAGTTAACTTGCTCAAGTGGCTTTAGTTGTTGCTGTTTTGTGTCTGTATGTATCTATAAAATTGAAATTAGACGCATTAATTAAAGATTATTGTAATTGAGATACGCTTTGAATGACGTAAGCATAAGACGTTCTAATGAAATGCTAGCTTAATTTAATGAAAAACAAAACATAAAATATAACACTTTCAAATTTAATTGTTTTCAACTTAAATATATGTATGACCTTTACATATGTCTGTGTTATCAGTTCGTTTTATCTCACAAACTGAATCGATGGGTCAACGCGTATGATAACGATAAAGTCGTTTAAGATTTCTAAGTTGTTAGAAATTTTCATTAAGTATGTTTGTTTGATGTTTTTTCTGTTTCAAACGCGCGAGCAGGCAAAACTTTTTCACTAAGCGTTTCAAGCTCAACTGAATTGAACTGTGGCGAGCGAGTTAATCCCGAGCGATATGTTCAAATGCGTTTTCTTTGGATGCAGCTAAAATATTACATACGTATGTACATATATGTACGTATGCATATGTCAAAAAATTTGCTTGCTGGGAGAATTTGTTGATTGTTGTTACTTAGCAGCCGGCCTGAGTGTGGGTGAGAAGTAGCAGGGGGCGCGCGCGCGGTCACAAAGAGAAAGAATAAGCGTAAGAGAGTGATAGCAAGAGATTGAGTTTTTTAGAGATGAGCGATTGTTGATTTTTGGCATAAATCGAGCACGAAGCACAGGCTAAATATGTGCTAGTACATAATACTTGATAAGGATTTTCGGTGGTGGACAATGCTTGCTTATCACATGACTGTGTTCGTTTTCAGATAATTTTTTTGCTGATTATATTCATTGATTAGATAAATCATTTAATATTAGGATGCATTCACTTTTCTTTACTTTGTTTTTCATTTCAATAAATTTCTGTCATACACAGAATTGCAATACGATCACGCAATTGAGCACGACACGTTACCAACTCTAATTTGGCGGGCGCTGTTTTTTTTTTTTTTGTGTTTGTTTATTTCACGTTTGCCGTCCGATTGTTTTTGGTTTGCAGCAGCTGCTGCTGCTGCTGCTTCTTCTGATGATTCTATTGATTACACACGTGAGGCGTGTTTTGATGTCATTGTTGGCCCCAACGTGTTGCACACAGGCAGCAGCTCAGCATTATGCCAGTGAAGGTTGCCTGAAGGTCGGCGGGGTGTACACACAAACAGATAAAGGCACAAACACACACACACACACACAGACATTGTTGGATGGGCAAGCCAAGAGGCGAAGCGAAAATGGGTTTCAATTGCGGGCGTATTTTACTGCAGTCACTGCATATTGATACTGTTGCAATATGCAACTGCTGCAACACACTCACTTTCACTTAAAGCGCAGGTTTCAATTCATAATTTAACTATATGGGATGATGCTGCTTTTTTTTCTGTATTTATTCGGCCATTTGAAGCAGCAGATGTGCAAAGCAGCGCATCAGTTCACAACATATAGACACACATTGATTAAATAGAACTGGTTAAATATTACTGCACATGCGACTATTCGTTGTTCTGCAGAAAAAATGTAAATAATGTTAATTGAAAAGTTAAAACAACGCAACTAAACAAATCGGTAAGCGACTTGTAAGTGCTCTCAGCTGATAAGATAATGGTGCTGTCCACTTGCTGGCACGCACAATTATAGGTAATTTTATGAAGTGCGCGCGCATTGGAGCAAGCGCATGACGTCACAACTGAAAATATTTTGAAAAACAAAACTTAAACGACACACAGCTGCGCAATACAATGTTATTCAATTAAAAACTTAGTTATTTAAACAGAACAATAGTTTATTCATTTGTTATTGCCGGTTCTGTGTTATTTACATCAGCTGGCCAATCTAAATCAATGCCAACAACATCTAGAGCTAATATATCAATGGGTTTCCCAATTATTGATGATATGGAAGGTGTCGTTCGTCCAAATTCGCCATGGACCAGTTCTTTGATGTATGTGCCCGCCTGGCTGACCACATCAATGATCAATACTCGCAGATTATCACGTTGAACGCGCGTTTTCAAACTGAATATGGTGCGGGGTCGGGTGTGGAGGGGTCGGCGATGTAGCACCCGAATGGGCGTCTTCTGTTGTATGTCAAAGCTCTCAGAGATTTGCAACTTTTGCAGAACATCAAATGTGACCGGCTCCTTGAGCACGCAAAGAGCTCGATAATATTTTCGCTTGTGCTCCTCGCCCGTCTTAATGTGTATAAGTTCCTCGCGAGCCACCACCTGCAGATTATGTATGGATACCTTGCCGGTGCGATCAACGGCTTGCTCCATTTCTAATGCCTGCTTACGACTCATACTACTTCTCTTGGCATTGGCTATTTCCAGCACAAAGGGACGTCCCTTGCCCAAACAACGCACATCGACATCCTCGCGACCGCTCGACATGAAGGTGATCTTATCGGCCGTCTCACTGAAATATGATGCCACATGTCGCACAATAATCTCCTCAATGCTATCCTCCATAATCCGCTGTCCGTGCAACACCCATGGCGTGTGTGACAACTCTCGATTCAGCTTGCGATAACGTCCAGCTACACAAACAATTGGACCCAATAGGTCAATGGATTCCAGCTGCAGCGGCTCCATTACAGCCGGAGACGGAATGGGCAGATATTTTTCAAAAAGATTAGCTTTAATGCGCGATGGTTGATACTGTTTCTCTAGCAGGCCGCGCGAGATTTCCACACGCTTTTGGTTCTTGGCTGGAAATGCAGCATGGTGGAGCTCCGATAGTTTTGCCACATCTTCGGCCTCCGAGATGTGTCGCAAATCAATATTAATCATCAGTCCATTGGAATCGTATTCCCTGCCCAGCTTAGCGCATACAATGGGATGAAGGATCAGTTTTACCGCCTCCTTTATAGGCACATCGGGTGCACAATGATCATCCACCGAAGCCCGACCAAATTTACGCTGCAGTGCAAACCACATGGAAAGCTGTCGTAACTGCAATATCATGGGCATACTGAAAGCCAGAACAATGCCTGCGCTATCATAATTGGCAAAGTTAGAATCAAGAATTCCTTGAATCAGTTGGTTTTGAAAATCCTCCGAAAAGAGACCCAAGCAAATCGAGCATATGTTTAGGCGAGGCTTCTTCAATGGCTGTTCATCTGTTGTTTCATTAGCCACAGCACCGTTTTCAGGAACTTTAACATCGAGCTAGAATTGAGAGTTTACTTTTGTAATAAAAATAAAGATTGAAATTGATTTTATCTTTTGCCCACGCGTTTGAATGTTTGCTGCATATCGCGATATTCGTTGCCGCGTGCTTTTAAATAACGCAGCTGGCATACGCGACAGACGCCGCATTCCTCTAGGTAGTCAATTAGTTCCTGATTTTTCATGTTATTTCTAATAATGAATGCAACTTAAACTTATAGCCTGGAGCGTATATGAAGAAGAGGAAGAAAAATATGTAAACAAAACGTGCAATCAAACACAAATTTGTCAACACTGAACTCAATTTTGCGCGAGTGTGGTAAACATTCGACTTAAAAGTGACCAGATGCATATGAAAATAAGCTGAAGAAAAGAAACAGCTGTTCATGGAATTTGTTAGAGCACAAATATAAAAGTTGTGGCATAGTGAAGAAGTGTTTATTATTGATATCGAAAGATCAAATCAAATTTTACTTAAACAATATTACATCTAATGTTAAAGCAGATGTAAGAAAAAAGAACCATCAGCACAAAAATAAAAAAAGCCCATTTCAAACCACAACAAAACAAGCTAAATTTTATGTATAATGGAAGTAAGTAAGGGATTGAAATGTTATTTAAACACAATTATTATATATTGATGCTTTTATTATAATAATGTGTGTAGTATATAATCTTAACAATCTATTTAAATGTGCATCAATATAGTTGAAGCTATGTCAATATTGGTTATTTTCTGCTGTTATAATTTTAATTTTTTATTAATACTATGCAGGATTTGTTGGTTCAACAACACGTCACAAAACATCCGCAACTGGAAGAACATCAAGCACATCAACAACATGCCGAAACTTCTAAACTCACAAAGCAACCATCTTCACGAAATGCATTGAAAGATAAAGAAAGACAAAGGGAAAACAAAAAAATATATATGGTAGAATATCGGAAGAGAAAAAAAGAACAAGAAGAGCTTCTTGCTCAAGCACAACATGCCGAAGCTTGTAAACATTCAAAGCAGGCAGCTTTATCAAAGGCATTGAGAGCTAAAGAAAGAAGACTTGCAAACAGAAAAATATATATGGTAGAATATCGAAAGAGAAAAAGAGAACAAGAAGAGCTTCTTGCTCAAGCACAACAACATGCCGAAACTTCTAAACTCACAAAGCAACCATCTTCACGAAATGCATTGAAAGATAAAGAAAGACAAAGGGAAAACAAAAAAATATATATGGTAGAATATCGGAAGAGAAAAAAAGAACAAGAAGAGCTTCTTGCTCAAGCACAACAACATGCCGAGACTTGTAAACATTCAAAGGCATTTAGAGCTAAAGAAAGAAGACTTGCAAACAAAAAAATATATATGGTAGAATATCGGAAGAGAAAAAGAGAACAAAAAGAGCTTCTTGCTCGAGCACAACAACATGCCGAAACTTCTAAACTCACAAAGCAACCATCTTCACGAAATGCATTAAAAGATAAAGAAAGACAAAGGGAAAACAAAAAAATATATATGGTAGAATACCGAAAGAAAAAGAAAGAAACTGATCGGCAGAAAGAACTAGAGTATCAAGCCAAACATCAAAAACATGCCGAAACGGCTGAACTTCCAATGCAACCAGAAAAACGAGACCTTCTTGCTCTACAAGAATATTTAAGACAGCAACGACAACAAGGACAAGAACAACGTGCCAAAATTGCTTCTTACACTAATTATGCGGATCATATTCCTGCTCATAAACAATTTAGGCGCAAATTCATAGACAATCCCTTTGGATATGCGTGCGTTATTTGTGATCGATTGTGGTTCGACAGTGATTTAAAATCAATTCCACTTGTAAGCAAAGAATTAGTCCTTTTGGAATTTCCTGATTTGGATTTCGATAGTGCTCGAGTGTGTCACTCGTGTAATTTTATATTGAAATCCAATAAAATTCCAACTTTTTCAAAATCGAATGGCTTCAAATATCCGCCTCGGCCACAGCATTTACCGCCGTTGGATAGTTTAACGGAACGTTTGGTGTGCCCTCGATTGCCTTTTATGCAAATCCGACGTCTAAGACATGGTCAAGGTCAAAACGGAATACTCGGTCAGACAATAAATGCACCCGTGACTATAAATAAAATAGAGCGAGTATTACCACGCAATATAGATGATGATTTTGTAATCAATGTGCATATAAAAAAAAAGTCGATCAACAAATCAAGTTATCTTATGGGATTGGTTAAGAAAAACGTTGTTAAAGTTTGGCTACAATATCTTATTGAAACACCTTTGTATAAATTGTTTAACATAAAAGTCGACAACGATTTTTTCATGGATGAATCGATCGAACTACAAGCAATAGAGCTAGAAGACCTAAGTGAACCTATTGATATTGAAGAGAGTTTATCGGCACAACAACAGACGCTACTTTTGAATGATGATCAAATCATCTGTTGGGCACGTGGTCAAAATAACGCCCCTGTGTCGATTCTTTGTGATGAGCGCAGTGAAGAATTGTCTTTTCCCTCGATTTATTTTGGAGAATTAAGGAAATTCAAAGAAGGGTTGGTAGTGACTCCATTTATGATGACAAGCAGTGAGGTACGTAGATCGGATCGACGAGGAGTAACACCGACGCACTTGCTCTATATGGCCATGAAAATAATGCGAATTCGTGTAAGGGATTCAATAACCAATGCATTGAAATACATTGGCTTAAATCTTTCAATGTCATGGACTGAATTACAAAACGAGTACTATTTAAATGATTGCATCGAGAAAAATTTGGCCTTTTTACGCTCGATTCCAAATTCAATATATTATTGGTCGCAAAAAAAGCTGGATTTATTTGCAATGATTGGGCAGCTGGGAAAACCAACTCTTTTCCTTACCATAAGCGCTAATGAAATTGGCTGGCCAAAACTTTTGAAGATCTTATACAAGTTGAAACATAATACTGACCTACAAGAAACCGAACTTCAAAGCATGCATTCTATTGATAAAGCCACCCTTGTGAATGAAGATCCCGTGACCTGTGCTATTTATTTCAACCAAATTGTCAACGTGATGTTGTCGGTGCTCCAGTTGAAACGCTTCAGCCCTTTTGAAAAAAACTATGTGAAGCATTTTTATAAGGTATTCAATTTAAAATATCACACTCAGCAAAACAAATACTCAATATTTTATTTTTAGCGCATAGAATTTGATGACAGTGGAAGCCCACGTGCACACATATTAATCTGGCTTAATGACGCTCCTAATGATGCTACGGGTGCTAATATGTCGGACGCTGTAAAATTAATTGACAGTTTAGTAAGCGTTGATGCTTCAAACAGTTCTGGCATGGAAAAACTTCAAACGCATAAACACACATTCACGTGTAACAAATCTAAAAACTGCAGTAGATCAACTGGTCAGAAATGTAGGTTTGGAGCTCCATTTATGCCAAGCAAAGCAACCTCAATTTTAATACCAATGCCCCTAACTGATGAAAGACGGTCGACTTTTCATAAAACATATCTTCGAATGTGGAAAGCACTTGAAGAAAATGACTATGAAAATATGGATACATTTTTAGCAGCTCATAATGTTCAGTCTGAGGAAACTTATCTAGACATACTTCGCGCAGGCATAACAAGTCCAACGGTTATCCTTAAACGTGAAACTTCTGAAAAGTGGATGACCCCCTTCAACCCATTTATAATGTCTATTTTAAGATCCAGCATGGATATGCAGTTTATCATAGACGAATACTCATGCGCGGCCTACGTTGTTGAATATGTCAGCAAAACAAAGAGAGGAATAAGTAACCTGCAGCAAAAGATAATTAAACTTATGGATGAGCATCCGGAATATAACATTGAAGAAATAACTAAACATCTTGGAATAAGTTTTCTGGACAGCGTTGAATTAACAAGTCAGGAAAGTGCTTGGTACTTACTACGGCAACCCTTGTCTCAAAGCTCTGTAAAAATAATTTATATACCTACTTCATGGCCTACTGAGCGTGAAAGGATTATAAAAACTCATGCAGAATTAGACGAATTAGATGAAAATGAGGTAGAGTCGTGCGATATATGCAAAGAAAATGTATTCGACAAATATCAAAAAAGACCTGCCAAATTAGAAAATGTGTCGTTGGCTCAATTTGCATCAAGGTACAATTATCATCACGGAAAGTGGAGACTAAAGCAGACGCCACGCATTATAAGATTCAAAAATTACGATGTTGCCAACGAGCAAAATAATTACAAACGAGAGATGGTAACTCTATTTTTGGCATTCCGAGATGAAGAAAATGAGTTGCTTGCAGAACACAAATACCTTAAACTCTATGACGAAAATTATGCTCTAATAAAGCAACGCCAAAAAGAGTTTGAATCGTCATTAGACATTGCGAAAACTTTGGAGATCTGCACGAATATGTGTTTGGAATACAACGATGCTGATGGGAAGGTTGAAGAGGATGGAAACGTTTAAACGCTGATGTTCTATAAGATCCAAACGCCAACATAAATGCTGATATACGAGCAGCTACATAAAGACGTTTGGTATCAATGGCAACTTTTGACCGTGTGACCGGCTCCTTGAGCACGCAAAGAGCTCGGTAATATTTTCGCTTGCGTTCCTCGCCCGTCTTAATGTGTATCATTTCCTCGCGATCCACCACTTGAAGATTATGTATGGATACCTTGCCGGTGCGATCAAGGTGATCTTCATCAGCTCTGATAGTTTCACCGCATATTCGGCCTCCTAGTATATTTTGAATCCTCCGAAAAGAGACCCAAGCAAATCAAGCATATGTTTAGGCGAGGCTTCTTCAATGGCTGTTCATCTGTTGTTGCATAAGCCACAGCACCGTTTTCAGGAACTTTAACACCGAGCTAGAATTGAGAGTTTACTTTTGTAATAAAAATAAAGATTGAAATTGATTTTAATTTTTGCCCACGCGTTTGAATGTTTGCTGCATATCGCGATATTCGTTGCCGCGTGCTTTTAAATAACGGCACACGCGACAGACGCCGCAGTCCTGTAGGTAGTCAATTAGCTCCTGATTTTTCATGTTATTTCTAATAATGAATGCGACTTAAAATTATAGCCTTAAGCGTATATGAAGAAGAGGAAGAAAAATATGTAAACAAAACATGCACAAATTTGTCAACACTGAACTAATTTTGCGCGAGTGTGGTAAACGTTCGACTTTAAAGTGACCAGATGCATATTCAAATTAGCTTAAGACAAGAAACAGCTGTCAATGGCACTTGTTTGAGCACAAATGTAAAAGTTGTGGCATAATAAAGCCGTGTTTATAATTGATATTATAATTTAAAAATTAGTCCAGTGAGCTAAATAGCGGTGTATTTATTTATAAGTTAAAGCGGATGTAAGAAAAAAGCACCTTCAGCTCAAAAAAAGAAAACCCATTTCGAACCACAACAAAACAATTTTAAACTGAACTGTATTAATAATGGAAGTAAGTAATTTCGTATAATTGTTTTTGTAATTGACTGCATATAAACCTTGATCAATATTTATTTAATGAATTTATTAATGTTTAAAAGAGATTGAAATTTTTTAAACACAAAGTATAATACAAGCTTTGTCAATAAATTCTTTATTTTTTATTGAACGTTTTATTTTATACTCTGCTGTTAAAAAATTTTTATTTTTTATAAATTCGATGTAGGATTCGTTTGATGAAGAACTGCAAGAGACGACACAAGAGCATCCGCAACTAGAGCGTCCATATACATCAAATGCTGCTCAAGAAACAAAAAGGCAAAAGCAAAGAAAATGTCAGGCAGCTTATCGGAAGAGAAAGAAAGAACGAGAAGAGCTTCTTGCTCAAGAAAAATATTCAAAAAAGCAACACCAACATCTAACACAGCAACAAATACAACATTCATCACAGCAAAAAGAACTGGAGAAGCATCAACCAAAACAACTAACACAAACTGAGCGAACTGCTGAACTTTCAAAGCAACCATCTTCAGCAAGTTCAAACGATAAAGAAAGAAAAATGCAAAACCAAAGTATATGTCAGGTACATTGTGAGGAAAAGCATAGAGAAGTAGAAGAGCTTCTTGTTAAGGAAAAACATCTTATACACCAACAACAACATTTAATACAGCAACAGCTTCAACATTTAACTCAGCAAAACGAACTAGAGGATTATCAACGACAACATTATGGCGAAGTTGCTGAACATCCAAAGGAACCATCTTCATCAAACCTAACAAAATATCAGGCAGATTATCGGAAGAGGAAGAGAGAGAAAGAAAATCTTCTTGCTCAACAACAACGTCTAATCCAGCAACAACAACATCTTATACAGCGACAACAAAATCTAATAAAGCCACAATTTCAACAACCCACACTGCAACAAGAACTAGAAGAGCATCAAGCTCAACGAAAACAAAAAATATATATGGCAGATAATGAGGAGAGAAACACAAAACAAAAACATATTTTTGCACAACAACAATATCTAATACAGCAACAACGTCTACATTCAACACAGGTACACCAAGCACAACAACAACAATATGCCGAAACTTCTGAACATTCAAATGCATTAGCTGCTCAGGAAAGCAAAATGCAAAACCAAAGTATATGTCAGGCAGCTTATCGGAAGAGAAATGAAGAAAAAGAAGAGCTTCTTGCTCAAGAACAACATCTTATACAGCAACAACAGCATCTAATACAGCGACAACAACATCTAATCCAGCAACAGTTTCAAAACACAACACTGCAAAAAGAACTACCACAACAACAACAACATGCAGGAACTTCTGAACTTCGAAAGCAACCAGCTCCATCAAATTCATTACCTGATAAAGAAAGAAAAATTCAAAACCAAAGTATATGTCCGGCAGATTATCAGAAAAGAATTAGAGCAAAAGAAGAGCTTCTTGCTCAACAACAATATTCAACACAACAACGACACCAAGGACAAGAACAGGAACATAACTTCACTACTTCTTACACTGCTTCTTACACTAATTATTCGGATCATATTCAAGCTCATAGACTATTTAAGCTTAGATTTATAGACAATCCCTTTGGATATGCGTGCGTTGTTTGTGATCGATTGTGGTTCTCCAGGGATTTCCAATCAATTCCACTTGTATGCAAAGAATTAGTTCTTTTGGAATTCCCAGATTTGGATTTCGATAATGCTAGCGTGTGTCGCATGTGTTATACATCATTGAAATCCAATAAAATGCCAACTCTTTCAAAATCGAATGGCTTCAAATATCCGCCTCGGCCACAGCATTTACCGCCGTTGGATAGTTTAACGGAACGTTTGGTGTCCCCTCGATTGCCTTTTATGCAAATCCGACGTCTAAGACATGGTCAAGGTCGAAACGGAATACTCGCTCAAACTATAAATGCACCCGTGTCTATAAATAATATAGTGCGAGTATTACCACGCAATATAGATGATGATTTTGTAATCAATGTGCATATAAAAAAACAGTTGATCAACAAATCAAGTTATCTTATGGGATTGGTTAAGAAAAACGTTGTTAAAGTTTGGCTACAATATCTTATTGAAACACCTTTGTATAAATTGTTTAACATAAAAGTCGACAACGATTTTTTCAAGGATGAACTACAAGCAACAGAGCTAGAAGACCTAAGTGAACCTATTGATATTGAAGAGAGTTTATTGGCACAACAACACACGCTACTTTGGAATGAGGATCAAAACATCTGTTGGGCACGAGGTCAATATAAGGCACATAAGTCTAAGTTTTTCGATGAGCGCTGTGAAGAGTTATCTTTTCCCTCGATATATTTTGGAGAATCAAGGAAATTTAAAAAAGGGTTGGTAGTGACTCCATTTATGATGGCAAGCAGTGAGCTACGTAGATCGGATCGACGAGGAGTAACACCGTCGCACTTGCTCTACATGGCCATGAACATCATGCGAATTCGAGTAAGGGATTCAATTAAATATGCATCTAAATACATCGGCTTAAATTTTGCAATGGCACAGAATGAATTACAGAACGAGTATTCTTTAAATGGTTGCATCGAGAAAAATTTATCGTTTCTACGCTCGATTCCAAATTCAATATATTATTGGTCGCAAAGAAAGCTGGACTTATTTGCAATGATTGGGCAGCTGGGAAAACCAACTCTTTTCCTTACCATAAGCGCTAATGAAATTGGCTGGCCAGACCTTTTGAAGATCTTATACAAGTTGAAACATAATACTGACCTAGAAGAAACCGAACTTCAAAGCATGCATTCCATTGATAAAGCCACCCTTGTGAATGAAGATCCCGTGACCTGTGCTATTTATTTCAACCAAATTGTCAACGTGATGTTGTCCTTGCTTGAGTTGAAAATCTCCAACCCTTTTGGAAATAACTATGTTAAGCATTTTTTCAAGGTATTGATTTTAAAATATCACACTCAGCAAAACAAATACTCATCAATCTTTTACTTTTAGCGCATAGAATTTGATGACAGTGGAAGCCCACGTGCACACATATTAATCTGGCTTAATGGCGCTCCTAATGATGCTACGGGTGCTAATATGTCGGACGCTGTAAAATTAATTGACAGTTTAGTAAGCGTTGATGCTTCAAACAGTTCTGGCATGGAAAAACTTCAAACGCATAAACACACATTCACGTGTAACAAATCTAAAAATTGCAGTAGATCAACTGGTCAGAATTGTAGGTTTGGAGCTCCATTTATGCCAAGCAAAGCAACCTCAATTTTAATACCAATGCCCCTAACTGATGAAAGACGGTCGACTTTTCATAAAACATATCTTCGAATGTGGAAAGCACTTGAAGAAAATGACTATGAAAATATGGATACATTTTTAGCAGCTCATAATGTTCAGTCTGAGGAAACTTATCTAGACATACTTCGCGCAGGCATAACAAGTCCAACGGTTATCCTTAAACGTGAAACTTCTGAAAAGTGGATGACCCCCTTCAACCCATTTATAATGTCTATTTTAAGATCCAGCATGGATATGCAGTTTATCATAGACGAATACTCGTGCGCGGCCTACGTTGTTGAATATGTCAGCAAAACAAAGAGAGGAATAAGTAACCTGCAGCAAAATATAATTAAACTTATGGATGAGCATCCGGAATATAACATTGAAGAAATAACAAAACATCTTGGAATAAGTTTTCTGGACAGCGTTGAATTAACAAGTCAGGAAAGTGCTTGGTACTTACTACGGCAACCCTTGTCTCAAAGCTCTGAACAAATAATTTATTTACCTACTTCATGGCCTACTGAGCGTGAAAGGATTATAAAAACTCAAGCAGAATTCAAGAAATTAGATGAAAATGAGGTAGAGTCGTGCGATATATGCAAAGAAAATGTATTCGACAAATATCAAAAAAGACCTGCCACATTAGAAAATGTGTCGTTGGCTCAATTTGCATCTAGGTACACGTATTTTAAAGGAAAGTGTAAACTAAGGGAGCAGCCACTCCTTATAAGATTCAGAAATTACGATGTTGTCAACGAGCAAAATAATTACAAACGAGAGATGGTAACTCTATTTTTGGCATTCCGAGATGAAGAAAATGAGTTGCTTGCAGAACACAAATACCTTAAACTCTATGACGAAAATTATACTCTAATAAAGCAACGCAAAAAAGAGTTTGAATCGTCATTAGACATTGCAAAAACTTTGGAGATCTGCAAGAATATGTGTTTGGAACATAACGAAGCTAATGGGAAGGTTGAAGAGAATGTAAACGGTTAATGATGCAGGAAACTGTGGAATAGCTGACGTTCTACAAGATCCAAACGCCAACATTAATACTGATATAAGAGTAGCTACATAAAGACGTTTAGTATCAATGCCAAAAAAAACCAAGAGTTTTCGAACTAACGGGCGATGGGCTAACATATTTTTATTACCTGTTCGAGTTCTTTGAACACTAAGAAATGGTTGATTGGAAAATAAAAAATTATAGTTTATTGAGTTTAGGTTTACTTGTATATATATTATTAATAAATGTTAAGTTTTTGGAATATGACACATAAAATTTTGATTTTATCCTAACCAAATAATGTGAGTAATTAGCGTCAATTGTAGTTCCTTTGATAGTAGTTGGGGAAACTTAAGATGTACTAATGAAAATATTTTTTTGCAGAGCCATCTATTGATGTTTCTACTGCAACAATGCCGAAGACAATGTAGCTATATGAAGGAACGCCATGCTATTAAATCTACGTGAAACAGATGTCAGTAGTGACACTTTTTGGAGCACAAAACTACAGCTCAAAAGAAAACCATTTAAAGCCACAACAAAATAAATTTTAAAATATGTAAAATTTTAAAATACATATATTGGTATAATGGCTTTTCGAAATGTCCGCATTCTTTGCATCGTGTAAACCTTGATAAGTACTGATTAAATGGATTTATTAATGTTTAAAAGAGATTGTAGTTTTTCAAACACAATTTTAATTAATGTTTTCATTAGAATATTAAATTTTTTTTGCAATATATCAGTATATTATCATGTCAACATATTTATATTATAAAGCAAATTAATGTGGAAATTGCGGCCTATATCCCCAACTACCGTGCAAATGAGGCCGTTGTCTTGAAAAAAAGAAAAAAGTTAGCAACGATTTTCATATTTGAGTAAAAAGTGGTGAACAAATGAATGGAACGACCGTCATATTGGACAATAGTTCTGTTCATGCACGAACTACCAGCTCGATAAGCTTTTTACATGAACTTTTTGAGGTTAGTTATCAATTAATTAATTTTGACAAAAACAGTGGGGCAGAGCTTTATTAATTTATTTTTTATAGCTTCTCCAAGATAGTAGCTTTAATGCGGTATATGCCTCTTTTGAGGCCATTATCTCTGAGAAAAGATATTAAAGCTTGAGAACCACGCATATTTTTGGCGGTCATTTTGTATGAGCTGCACTCAATAACTGAGGGACAGTTTTGTCAGCGCTCGCTGTGAATGGTTTATTATTTACATGCGAAGCGTCGATCAACAATCGATGGTTGGCTTATCAGCTGTTGCCGGCTATTGTTTATTTTGGCGTACGCAACAATTTTATTTTGTTTTGGTCTAAAATCAAGAACAAAATGCCAACAATCATTGCTTTGGATGCATCGCTATCGATGCTGCGCCCTGTACCGGGACGCAACGAGCACACTTACCTATCGCTTGCCATTAAAGGCATCCAACATTTACTCGACAATTTGACGGCGTCTGGAAAACTCGAGCATGCAGCTTTAGTAATCTACACCACAGTTTGTGAATTAAAAGTGGATTTTACACGGGACTACGATCAAATACGTCAGGCAATTAAAAAAATCGAGCCACTGGACAAGGCCTGCCTAATGAACATGCTAAAAACCTCGGTCAGCCTAATGGCCAACTGGGGCACTCAAAATCGCCTGCAACTAGTGGTGTTTACAGACTGTGGTCCCGGTTTTGGCGGCACATCTCTAGCGGCCTTCCTAGAGAGCTATGTTGGCAAGGAAAACGAGCCAGAATATGCCTGGCTAAAGTTGCTTGGTTCCTACTATCTGAATTTTATTTGTTTGGGCATGCATGGAGATTTATATTTTACACGAGGCGTTGCGTTGCATCAACAGCTACTTGACGCCGCTTCGCTAAAGGGTAAGTAAGCTTTGATGCAATGCATGACTAAAGCAAATGCCTTAACACCGATCCGTTTTTAAGGTCAACTTTTTATGACAAAACAAGCTAAAAATGCGGAGACAGGCGAAGCAACAACAACAAGTAGTAGTGGTAGCCATAAAAGCGAATTGGGTCGCACTGCGCTGTTTGAGTTAATTGAACGCTTGTGCGAGAGCAGCTACAAGTTGACAGAGGTGACACTAAAATGTGGCCACTACTTCCGTATGGAGGCGCAAGTGATGTTGTGGCCACCACCGGTGCCTTATGAGCAGCCGGCCCTCTATGACGGTGAGTCCACAATGCGACACATTGAGCAGCGCATTGATGTGTGTGGCTTCCTTTCGCTGTCCGACATTGGTTCACCGGCGACATTGAGTCGCCACTGGGTGCTACCGAAGGTCGAACGTGAGAAGCCCAGTCGTCGTTCTGGCGGCATGTCAGGTGTTCCAAAGCCTGCCAAGCTGAATTTAGATACCAGCAATCCGCACTATGAGCTTGAGAAGCTTGAAATGGATATACGTGACTTCTACATGAAAGACAGCAAGGAAGCGGAAGAGAGTGGTGATGATGCCGATGTGAGCGTTGTGCTTAAGCACAGCTCTGCCCCACAAACAGAGCAGCAGAAGGACACACTATGCGTGCTGCTGCATGGCGCACTCAAGCTGGAGAATATGGCTGCTCTGGTGCTGCTCGGTGAGAAATGGTATGGCTTCATGTATGCCTACAATGACATCAAGAAGAAATCCAATTTCATGCTCAATATCTTGCCACCCGGCTCGAATGTTATACCCTGGCTGGGTGACCTGGAGTTGCTTGGTTTTGCCGAGGATCTGGCGCCCGGTGAAACAGCTAGTTTCCCGGTGCGTTCCGAACGCCGTTCATATTCCCAAAGCAGCGTCGTCTGGATACGGCAGGCCAGTCTGCAGTCCGATGTGCAAAAGGTGCTGCGACACGCAAAGAAAATGCCCGATAAGACGCAACATTTCTACAAGGAATTAAATCGTATTCGTCGCGCCGCATTGTCGCTGGGCTTTGTGGAGCTGCTAGAGGCTTTGGCGTTATTAATCGAGAAGGAAACCGCACAGCTGACAATGAATGGTGTTAGCAACGAGTGCACGTTGCAGTTGCATCATGCTGCAACTGAGCTGCGCAAGACATCCAATCGTGACATCAAATCAACAATTGTGCCACTCCAAAAGGCAAGTGCTGCTGATAGCACAACACCAGGCCCTGCACCACCAACGGGCTATTTGTATTAGTATCTAGTTTACTTTTAAATGATTAAATTAGTCATAGAATGACATAGATGTATTCACAATTGAACAATCTATTTAATTGAAATAGCTTTCGATTTTCTTTTAAACGGCCTGTTCAGCACTTTACAGCACTGCTGTGTCAATGCTATCGTTATCGAACAATCGAACATTGTTATTTATTTTCATTGGCAGCAATTGCAGCAAAAGAAATGGGCGGACCTGAATTACCAACAGATCCCGGAGAGGAGCACACTTTCCAAGCGCCTGCAATTGAACATCCACGTTTAGGAGATCAGAGTGAAGATAGTGACGACTCAGATGCTGTCTATGATGGTTACCAACCACTTGCAACAGATGCTGAAGAGGCAGGCGTTGTTATAGCAAACGAAATAGACTCAGCTCAGACAGCTGACTCTAATCCTGGTGAAGAAAACGATGAAGATATCGATTTGATGACAGCTGTGGTGACACACGGTGATCCCAATATGCCGCAAATCGAAAGTGTTGATGTAGAAATTGAGCGACAAGTGTGGAACGAGCCGCGACCGCAAGAGCTGCAAATGGAGCTAGACAAAACGCGCACAGAGCAGGTGATTAATAGAATTCAATGAAAACCAACAGCAGTACACTCGAATGTTGTTCCTTGCAGATACTCAAAGCCATGTCAAAGATCACGTTGCCCAATGTAACAGTGCCAGATTGGGCAAAGGGTGTGCCGGAGGAGAGCTGGAAACATGAGCTGCTGGAACGCATTCAAACACGAAAGACTTTACCAGAAACTACGAAAACAAGCAAAGAATAATAATAAGGATACATTCCAAATGATTCAGTAGTTGAGATAGGCTAAGCAAAATGTATATTTATTAAATTAGACTCTTGAAAACGACACAATTCCAATATAGTATATGTGATGATCAACGCTTTATAATTTAGAATACGGCAAGCAGTGCCTGTCCCACCAGATTGACCTTGGTGAAGTTTACATCCTGCGGTGTGTTTGTCAGCTCACGCAGCTTGTGCATCACTTTGTCAACGGAGACAACCAAGGCGATGGTCTCTTGGCCGCTAGGCGTTGTTGTCAGATTACCAATGGCCTGCATTGAACGGTACCAGGCCTCCAGATCCTTGGCCCACTTGAGCAGATCCACAATGCCCGTTGTGGTCGCATGACACACCTCCGACCTTGCAGCGCCCAATGTCTGCGAAATGCTAACATTTAAATAAAATGTGGCAATCGCTATTTGCAAATTGGCGCTGCCCGCACAAATGCCAGATACCAAATCAACAATTTCTACCAGCTGCGACTCAACTTGCGCTCGTCCCGTTGCATGGGTCATTGCATTGGCCAGACACCGGCAAGCCATCAACTGATTGGCCGCTCCACCACTCAGCTGTGGCAAGACAAAGCTCATAACATTGTGACTATTTTGCAGCACACGAAAGACGGCTTCGTGGCGCACTGCTAGGCGCAGTACATCCAAAACTGGAAATAGCATACCAGCTGGCCACTTGAGTAGCATAATTAAAGCCTCCAATGCCGTCGGATCGACTTCCGGAGTTTCATTTGTAAGCCGAATGACAGCAAGTAAAACTTCATCACCAACTTTGCCCTCAGTGCTGGTTAATTTGCCATTAAATTCTCTAAAGAACGAAGGGGAATGGGATAAGCCCAGTTGTTGTTCATTAAACTGTTTTAACAAACTTACTTCATCTTCTCGAGCACTTTGTTGGCATCGCATGTGTCGAAAGTGCGATAAGTGCTAACTGGAAAGTGTCTGTCGCTGCTGCGTATCAAGTTCACATCGTTGCTGGACTGCGTATTGTTGCTGGTCGTCGTGTAGCTGGAGGCGCCTGTAAATGGATCCATATTGCCACCGCCTTGTACATTGCTTGTGCTGGAGCCAGGCACATAGCGTGAGCCACCAGTAAATGGATCATGAAAGCCACTGTCATAATAAGAAAATATTGTATTGCAAGTACCTCGAAACTTCTATTACTATTAAACTATTATTATTTAACACTCACGCTGGAGTTTGGGCAATTACTGTTGGCACATTGGTCGAATTTTTAACGATAAAGTTTGCGACCTGGTCGAGATATGCCTGTGGCAGATTGTTGCGGTGAATGAATTTTTGTGCAGCATCCCAGGGATCCTCGCCATGATTGTAGGGCAGCTTAATGGCTGGCTCGGTATCGGATATGTCCACATTAAACACGTAATCATACTCTTTGCCCTCGTACAGCTTTTTGCCTGAGTTTTCCTGTGTGCCGCCCGTTGCGCCCGTAACATCGCCAACCAGATTCCATTTGCCCAACTCCCACGAATAACACTTGACCGATCCATCCACATGGCGCACCATTTTCGTTTGACCCTCCCGCGTGCCATTTGCCAACAAGGCCTCTGGGCCGGCCAAACTGCAAGTTAAAAAATTTTCGAAAAATTTTCAATAATTTCTAATTTAAATCACTTAAGAATCTTACTCTGTCTTCTTGACACCGCCAATTTCTTCGCTCAGCTGGGACTTGTGGGCGGCGACGGCCATGTCGAAAGCGCTGCAAACATTCGCTTTTGCCTGCCGCTCAGGATCCTTGGTGAAAACACGGACAACGCCATCACTGCAACCGGTGACAATGTCACCATTCGCCAGACAAGTCACTGACCAAACCGAAATTGCAGGATGAAGAATCGGAGCGCCAAGCTCATCACCGGTTATGACATTCCACATGCGCAGGGTGCTATCCTCGCCGCAGGACAACACAATATGGTCGCCCAACGCCTGGTTACTGGCCATGGCATAAATGTAGTTGGTATGACCGCTCATCTCGCGCACACATTCACCATCCTCATTCCAGAAGCGCAGCACTGCATCGTTGCCGCACGACACCAGTGAATTGGCTGGCAATGGGATTAGCGCACGCACACAATCCGTATGACCTTTGAGCAGGCGCAACTTCTCGCCCTTGGCATTCCAATAGTAGATGCATTTGTCAGCGCCGCCGGTAACATATTGCTGCTGGACAGGTAGCGTGGCCACCGCCCAAACTGCCGCTTCGTGTCCTTGCAGCACAGTGAAAGTCACATCGCCAGTTTCACTTATGTGCCAAACTCGCGCCGTTTTGTCCCAGCTGCCGCTGATTATACTGCGCGACTTGAGTCCAGCGGCCAAAGTGCAAACGGTCGATTCGTGACCCTTAAGCGTAAGCAGTGGAACAAATGCGTCCTGATTGTATATGCAGATTGTGGCGTCATTGCTGGCAGTGCAAATCCATTGTTCCGACTCCAAGAAGTAAATGTAAGATATGAAGTTCTTGTGATCTTGCAGCGTCACGCTCTCAATATATTCGTTGCTATACATATATATTAACATAAAAATAATGCATTATTAGGTTTGTTTAATTAAAAACTCGAGTTCTTTGTCTTTTTTTTGGAACACACCCAATTGGTTTCCAAATTTTTGTGGTCTTGTCTCGTGAACCGGATATTATTATTTGGCCACCGCCTGGTGCATTGCTACCGGCAGAGACGGCACGCACGTCCAGGCTATGTCCCAGCAACTCGCCGCTTATCTTGTAATTGTCCAACGTTGGCTCCATCTTAATTTTTTTGTAATTTTTTTTGCAATTCACTCACTTTGCAGTTTTTCGCCGGCTTTTGTTGGCGAACAGTATTTTTTTTATGTTTTTAGTGACGAGTGTATCGAAATATCGGCTAGAACTAAAATCGCCATTGTCAGTCAAGCATAGTACGCAGAGAATATATTTTGTACATTAGACAAAAGCGGCTGGTAACCTTCAAACAAATCATAAATAATAATTGTGTCACTTCGAAACAGGTCCTCATATTAAAAATAAGCAGTGGCATTTATACAAAATTACAAATATGCTAACACAATGCAAACTGTTGAGCAACATACCATGCCTGTTGCTCTTACGTTTTTGACGTTAACGTGAAATACGCCACAGCTGTACGTTTACATCTTGTAAATACAAAAGCATAATAAATTGTTTTGAAGTGTAATTGAAAATTCTTATAATTCGTGACAAGCAAAAATAGTTTAACATGCGGGCAGCTAGCACAAGCCTACGCATGCCCCTAGCAAAGCGGAATGCATTGCTGCAGCGTTTCTTACTCGCCACACGTAACTTAACAAATGCCGCAACCAACGATGCACAACAGAAATTAAATTCAAAAACTTCTCCGAAATCAGCTATCAAGATGAGCGGCTGGCAGTTGCATTGTTATGGCGACATCGATGAGCTGCAGTTCTCCGACAAACTAAAATTGCCACAAATTCGCAACTCAAATGATTGTTTGGTTAAGGTTCGAACCACCGCAGTGAATCCCATTGATCTGGCCATGCTGCGCGGATATGGTTCAACTTTGCTCAACATGATGCGCTGCAATCCAAGTGATGACATTGAATTCCCATTGACATTGGGTCGCGAGTTTTGTGGAGAACTGATTCAAAAGGGCATGGGAGTTTGCAATGCTGAGCTGACGCTCGGAACGCGGGTTTGGGGCGTCGTTCCTGTATCGAATGCCAATGGTGCACATGCTGATTACGTTGTGGTGCCCTCGTCCTGTGTAAGTCCTCCTTCTCTAACTAGCATCAAAAATAAACTGATTGCAATTGGGCGTTTTTTTTTTCATCAGCTTGCACCGGCACCCAAGGAACTGGATGACAGCGAGGCAGCCAGTGTGCTCTATGCGGGTTTGACTGCCTGGTCGGGCATGTATATCACTGGTTGCATGGGTGGACCTTGTGGCGCCACTACGGCAGCCGGAGGTGGTGCTAACCAACGTGTTCTGGTGCTTGGTGGCTCTGGTGGTGTGGGCTCCTTGGCCATTCAAATACTTAAATCGCAGGGCGCCCAAGTCTTGGCCACGTGCAGCGAAAACGCTGTAGAAATGGTGCGTTGCCTGGGCGCAGATTGCGTCGTTGACTATACAAATCCAGTTGCCATGGAAGAGCTTAAAAAGTTTGCACCCTACGATATGGTCTTGGATTGCGCCGGGCAGGGTGGTCAGCAGGCAGCTGATTTGCCATACGATTTTCGGCAGTATATAACATTCTCATCGCCGCTGTTGGCCAACATAGACAAACAGGGATTGTGCCTGGGTGCACTGCAGAATGTCTCCGATCTGCTGAAGACAAATGTGAAAGCAGCTACACAGCGTGGAGGATTGGTTAAGTGGGGCTACTTTTTACCAGCGCCCCAGGGCATTCAATTTCTGCAGCGTCTCGTAGAGCGTCGTAAGGTAAGTTCCATTATTTAATAAATTTAAATCAAGAAAAAAACAATCTTTAATGTTTTGCAGCTAATTCCACAAATCGACAGCAGCTTCGAATATAAAGAATTGCCAAAAGCTTTCGAGCGCTTGAAGAGCGGACATATGCGTGGCAAAATTGTTGTGAAACTTTAAGAAGTATTAATTCTTTGTAATTTTTTTGAAATTGTTTTGCTGTCGCTGTTCAACGGCCTCACAACAGCTGTCGCTGTCTATCGATGTAATTCGCAGTCGATAGATATTTTGAGAGTTTATCGACCAGCCTACTCAGCCAACTGGATAGTTTCATAGCTCTCTGCCTGATGTGTTTGATAAAAATGTTAGTTAATTATTCCTAAGTGAATAAAAAAAAAAAACATTATATAAAGGTGTTATTTTATTTAGTGAACAGAGCGCTGGAATTGCCTGCTTTAACTCATTTATAATAAATGTTCGCTGTGTTTTTGTTTTGCTCTTCGGTCTAGTTATAGTGCCGGTCATAAATACTATACAAATTGAACTTTTAATTCATACAAAGCCTCAAAGCATAGATTAATACACTATGCAAAAGTTTTCGTGATTTTTAACATTTGTAAATTATAAATAAACCAATACATGTGCAGCGCCGGCAAAAACAGAGAACGCGTTTATTGAGAAAGACGCAAACGAGAGAGCCAAGAGAGCGCACAGCTACAAAGAGTAGAGTTGTCAGCTGTTTAAAAGCGTCTTATTGGAACTATGTGAGGAAGCATAATATATTTTTTAACGAAAAACCAATTTAAATACAATTTTAAAATTTAAATTATGTTCTCAATGCTTTAAACAAATTTTCTAATTAAAAATTTTAGCTACGTTTCAAAACGATTTTAGAGCGCATACTCGCGCGCCCATTGAGAGTAAGGAACTTTGGCAATAGAACGGCAGCATATGGTTGCTTAAATCGGCTCAAAGGCACACACGAATCTGAAAGACTGCAGGAGAGCAACAATAACAAAACAGCCACGAAACATGTTCAGCAACATGCGCATGGAGCGGCAGCATGTGCCAAAACATTATTTACTGACTAAATTTTTGTCTATGGGTCGTGCCCTCATGTTGCTAAGCATGTAATGTTGCCAAGCAAGCGATTTCGTTGAATGTGCGCTCTCTTCGATGCGTAGCAGCATGTGTCTCAACATGAATCGGTGAGCCCTATTCGATGGCTTTGTACTTTGAAAATCAGTCAACTCCGGTTGAGTTGTTGTTACGTCGTCGAGAGAGTCGCGTGTTCATGTGTCGCGTCCGCGTTCGCGTTCTCAAGTCTGTTTTTGCCACGGGCTTTGTCTGGTCGCAATGCAGCAGCAGCAGTTCTGACTGACTGACTGACAACAGATAAACAAATCAAAAATCACAAAATCACCGCTAAGTGAAAAAAGTGCGTGTCGTTTATTACTTGCGGTAAATGCTTGATCCCGTTAATCAACTGTTCTTGTCAAAGCATCTCTGATTTCATCTACATGTTTATGTGTGTGAGTGTGTGTTTGTGCGTTGCTAAACAATAATAAAGCAATCAATTGGCATACGAGAGCTACTTACAAATTTGTGTTAAATTCAAATCGAGCAAAAATAAAAAGTGCATTTGATCACATTTAACAACGCATAAGAATTTTAAGCAGAAACTGCAGAGCACAAAGGCGGCACAAGCAAAATAATACAACACATATTTTGGATGATTTTTCCAGATATTTTCATTGATTTTTCTACTGGCGCGCCACACACATTCACCTCCTGCCTGGAGAGAGGGTGAAAGAGAGTGTGAGAAAGAGAGAGAGGGAGCGCGAGAACGTTGCCATGCCGCCTGGTGTTTTGTGCACATTTCGGTATTGGAACACACATTGCTTGAGAGTGTTTGCGTGAGGATTATCCTTTTTTATATATTTTGTTTATTTTCAAGTGCCTGTTTCCATTTTGTTGCGCACATTTTGTGCTGCCCATTCGTTTCGCTGCATTTCATTCTCGCAACGTTTCAAGCGTGTGTGTGTGTGTGTGCGTGTGAGTGCTGGCAGCTGCCCTATGTAAATTTCTCTCTCTCTCTCAGCGTTTTACCATCCCCAACCCCCCGCAATGGTGTCTCATGTTTTCGGAGCTCTGCTTTGCTCGCCCATTCGCATCGTAGCTGGCGCCGCTGTTGACGCTGGCGCCGTACTCTCTCTCGCTCTCTTTCGCTTACGTTTCTCTTTTTGCACAGCTTTCGCTGGCGCTGGCGCTGGCCTGCAGTCGTTGTCCTTTGGCCGTGCGTTGCGCGTTGCCAACCAATTTACCGTGTGTGTTGTCATTGTCATAATAACTAATATAAAGTGCATGCTGTGCGTGCGGTTTTTGCCAATTCTTAGGCGGCATTCAATTCAAAATGTGAAATAAATTCTGATAATTTACATTATTTTTCTAGTGTCCTGCTGCAATCGAATAAAAAACAAAAGACGAGCCATTTACGAAAACTATAACTATTGAAAAAATAAACAAATAAACAAAATAAACAACTTGGAAATCAACATGAAGTTTGTGCATTGACAAAATTATAGGTGTGTTGCATACTTTTTGCGTTGTGTGTGTCCGTTATTTTGTTTCGGTTCGTCTCCCCTCCGCCGCGCATCAATAAACCGTTAATCACTCTCGCCAACCTATTAATCTATCTACAAATATATCACTGTGTGTGTGTGTGCTCGTGTTTCTTGTGTGTGTGTATTTGTGCTTTTGTGTATATTTTATACTACTCTGTACATATGTACAATATTTGTCGTCATCTAAATCATCATCGCCGTCGTCGTCATTGTCATTGTCGTTGTCGTTGTCGCCATCGTTGTTGTTGTTGTTGATGTTGTTTAATAAATAAATAATAAAAATATAAATAATTTGTGTTCTTCGGTGTTGTCTCGTGTACGTGTCTATAATTTGTTTAACTACGGCAATCGATCTGCCAAAAGCAAAAGTAAAAGCAAAAAAAGAAAACCAAAACCAAAACCAAATTCATTCGTAACAATTATCGATATACAACATACCTACGTGCCCGATATGGCAAATGTTCAATTGTGCGCGCAACAACAACAACCACAACCGCAACAACAACTTCAAGAAGAGAAAGCTTCTCACGCCTAGCAGCTGATAGTTATCGAAACTTTTGAACGATTGTTAAGATCGACGAAATTATTGTTTTGATTACAAACAATATATTGTTGGACATTTGAATAAAAAAGGTAAAATTTATTCAGATTAACTTCAATATTTTTGTATTTTTCCAATTTTATTATTTTCGCCTTTTATAGCTCTTGATTTGTTTGAATTAGATACATGAATAAGCTTAATTTTGTTGATTTATTGCCGCATAATGGAATCAAAAGCTGTGTTATTCACGGAACATAGGTTTAAATTTTTTCAAGGCAGATACAAAGTTTATTTTCGCTTTCTTCGTCAAAAAATTGTATTTCGTATGACTAATAAACATAATTGAATTATCTTAACAATACACAAACATAAACATATGTATATATGTACATGTATTTACAAAGAAGATAAATGTATAAATGACATGGCGACAATCAATATCGTTTTCCCTTTAAACATAATGACCGGTTTTTGGGTCCATTAAAAGAGATTAAAGACCCAACGGATATGTTGACACAAAAGATATCTCAAAACTGCATTTACATAGACAAGCAATCAGCTGTGAAATAATGCTAACTTATTTAAACATAAATACAATCAAAATCACATAAATTCCAAACGAATAGAAAATCAAAAAGGGCATCAAGCTAAGCAATCGAATGATTAGATACAGATAGGTTCAGATACAGATACGAATCGAGAGAACTGCTTTTATCAGCAGCATCTGTTAATGACTTTTGGTTGTGTGTGTTTTGTTTACTTTACAAATTCGAAAAACATTCGGTTTTTATTTATTTTTTTTTGTGTTTGTCTGCAAAATGCATTTTTAGAAGTCTGAAGGTTCACTCTAATGAGGCGCAAATGCCTGGACGTGCATCTCATGTGTCATGTTGTCAAACATTGAGAGACCAGACTATTCCTATTCCTGTTTTTGTATCTGCATGTGCCGTGCCGTTCTTCATGTTTCTCTCTGTGTGTTGTTCAATGCATTAGCAAAAGAAACCAAAGCAAAGCAAAGCAAAGCAACAGAGACAATCAGCAGGACGTCAGCCATACAAAACGTCACGTCCAGTGTTACATTTGAAATTCCAATATCCTGATATATCTGACTGTATACAGTAGACACACAGACACACACACACAGACACACAGACAAAGCACTCACTCGTCTCGCACTTTGTCCAATTAATGAGTCTACGCTGTAAAAACGCACTTAACTATGTTTACAGATGATTAGAGCAACATCTATCTCTTTCTCTCTCTCTCTATCTCGCTCTTCAGCTAACATTATGTCAAAGTCATTTGGAGAGGCAATTCATTAGGCAAGCTACTTCTTAACTATATGTAAAATTTTGTGGTCGGTCTCATTATTAAGTGCGTTTTGATAATGCGAATAATTTGTGAGTAGCTCTAACCAAATCAAATGAAAAGCTCTTAAAGTTTACTTTTTAATAAAGAGATTATAAAACAACAAAATTCATAGACATAGATTCTCACAATTTTCTCCTGGGCTTCATAGCTTTTCATTTTATATTATTTTCCAAACCTTTTTTTGGCTTTTGTTGTTGATAATTGCGAAACATAAATGCTTCGACAATCTAATGTCGCAGCACTATCATCAACAGTGTTGAGAAGGAGGGGGTCCTTCTCTTCGAAGTCGACTCCTACTATCGGATGTCTGGCCCCAAGTGCAAGTATCTTAAGCTATGCTATCTAAGTATAACCAAAGAAGCCCGTATGTTTTGTATTATGTTACACAAATATTTAAGCTGCCTTCTAAGTAGATACAGCGAAACGCGTTTAAGATATACAAATAGAAACGAAACTTGGAAAATGCGAGGAAAAGCACAAAAGCAACAACAACAACAACTGAATGAAAAGTTACATACAACTTGGTTAAATGTGTGTGTGTTTGGTTGCACAGTAGGAGGCAAAAGTCGTGAAAGAAGTTATCACTACTCAAGATATATATATATAGTATATATATACTGACTGGCTTTGGTCCAAGTATTTTTATGTGCTATTTGTATAAGTTTTGTTGTTGTTGTTTTTTCTTCTATTGATTCACATATCGTTTGCCCACGCCAACCGCCCAAGCGGCACGCCCCGTTTTTTTTTTTTGCCAACCGAAAGGGGCCCGCCTTCAACACAATTCACTTGAATTCAATTTCTACGATTTCATCTTGGCCCAAAACGTTTGTAAGCCTTTTTCGCCTAGCATAGCACAGAAGAAAAAGAGAGAGAGAGTCGAGAGTCGAGAGTACTACCTGCAACCAAGAGATACATTATTTCTATAAAATTTGAATAAATTCATGAATTTTGTTGACTGCCGTTTTAGGCCGGTTCTAGCTATGCAAATATATATATACATATACAATATATAATCCCCACTAATACGCATTGCACAGTTACTCTGTATTGGCATCGATTGAATGTTGTTTATTTAGTTTTTTTTTGCTTTTCTTTCACATTTGTTTTTTTTTTTTTGCTTTTGCCTCGTGGGCGTTTTTAATCAAGATACACGAGCCTCTTGCTCTAAAATATTATTGTTATTTGTTTATGCAATGCTGCTGCTGCAGTCGACACAGATACGAGAACCAGCAGCTACAGTAGCTACAATATCTTGTTGGTTGGTTTGCCTTTAGCCAGATTTATGTGCCTTCTTGTAGCATTTTTATTTCAATTACCGAAATGGGTTTGTCCATTTGGCATTATTGGCCCAACGAGCCAGCCGACCTCTCTTTAAAGATGGAAAGAAAGCAAAAAAACAATCTGTTACGATCTGTTTGGGTTAAGCCATAGTTTATTGCATCACAAAAAAGTAAAAAAAAAAAAAAGATTTGTTAAATAAGAAAGAAGAACTTCAATTATTAAGACAAAAACTTCTTACGTTTAACAGCAATCAATACTCAGTTAACTGGCTTTTTTTCTTACCAACAAATGTTGTTACCTGAAGCGTGTCCCTTTTAGCTGAAGGGCAACGCCTTAATTAGTTTAATTATAATCATTTTTATTTGTCAACACAACAAAATTCCCAAAAACAAACCAAAACCGAACCGGCAATAAAAGCCCAAAGCCAAAATGGCCAACAGACAGGCAATCGCTGGCCAAAAAAAAAAAAAGGCGTCTCATTTCGTGTTGACCAAATAAAGTTGCAAGTGGTTTGACTGCCCAAAAATGATTGATTTAATGATTCTATCATTCGACACTTTGCCACACGGCCACACCCAAAACAAAAAAAAAAAAAAACCCTGCCAGATTCGGATTTAAGGAAATCAAGGCGTTACCTTGAAATATGATGGACACGCTTGGAATTGTGTTATGGGAATTTATAAAAATACAAAATTGAATGCACGTAAGAATTAAAGTTAAATTATTCAAAAAAAACTAATAACAAAACTTTACTCTAATTATTCTAGTTGTTTAGTTAGTTTATTGTTTTGTTCATTAACTATTAACGATAACATTGCGACGTTTAAATGACCTTTAAACAATTCATAAATTCCACACGCACGAACTTCTACTGATTGCCAGCCAACCCAGTTTGTATTTGTTTCTAGTTCGTTTTTTTTTTTTTTGCTTTCGATCCAGTTTATTGTGCCATAAACAATTAGGCGAAAAAGTTACTTGTCCTTGCGTGGCGAGAAACCATTAAATAACACGCAATTGCCCAGCTACCAAAAAAAAAAAACAGGACAAAGAGAGAGAAAAACCCCCAAAACAATATATCTATGTTCAAGCCATAGATTCGAACCAAAAAAAAAAAAGTACGAAACAAATTGTGAATGTCTATTGAAATTGGACAATAAACATTTTGGTGTCGTTTGTGAGGGGCAGGGAGGGAACTGTAGCGTTTCAATAATATATCCAATAAATTTTGAAACAGAAATGTGCTAATTAAAGTATTACTTATTTGGATTAGTATATGATTTAATAAATTAAATTCTTACCTTTGACCTAAAATTTGGAAAGATTGAACTATAATTATAGTTATTATATGTTATATATTATATATATATTATATTACAGTATCGATTATAATCGATATGCAATCATTTTTGTGAAAAATTTCAATGGCCTTTACTAACCATTTTGCCTGCACGTTGATAGCAGTCAGTCAGTCAATCATTTAGAACGAGTATTCCGAATTCGCCACCATAAAACCATATCAGCCATTATAATGGAACACATCCGTGCTATTTTTGTTTGCAATGATTTTTAATTTCAAGTTAAATTACATTTAATATCGATTTTATCATTAAAAAACTGTATGCAGTTAATATGTAACTTAAAAAAAAAATATTACACATAAAAATGTGTTCATAATTCGTGAAAACCATAATTTATATTGCTATAAAAACGCAAATATGAACTTAAAAAAACAAACTGCATAAAAATGTCTACAATTAAAATAGAACGAAACGGCGGAGGGGAAAAAGAAAACATTGAATTTTTAATTGCTGAAAAATTTGTGTTGTTTTTTTTTTGCAAACGGCACAGTACAATGCATTTAGTATATATATTTCTTAATTCTATAGATATTTATTTGTTTGATTGTTTATAGTTTTGAGCGCAAAGCTCTGCTCTTTTTTTTCTTCCGCTTTTGGCATTCAAAATATTAACTGCTTTTCATTTATGTGGGGCGAATGACTATATTTTTGTTATATTTATTTTTAGTTTTATTTTACGGCATGCAAAATTTATGCTGTTTGAAATCTAAATGGTTTTTTTCTTATCAATATTTTTATTGTTTTGTGCAATTAAAATTTGCGTGGTTGAATAAATCAAAAAATGGCATAGCAAAAAAAAAATATCATTTGAGTGCGGTTTGTTGGCCAATTTGCAGAATTGCTTATCCTTAAATAAGAAAAAAAAATAAAAATGATTAAATATTTTATTTAAGTATAAATCATGCTCAAATTGAACATTAAAATATTTTTGTATAGATTTTGAGTTTATTTGTTTTTTTTTAGCAATTGATTGGCAAAACCCATTTGGATAAAACTTATAAATTGTTAATCAATTGAAATATACTGAAATAAAGAACCAGCAATAAAATCGAATTCCATTAGGATATTTAAACAAAAAAAAAAACAAAACCAAATAACAAATGCTGCAAATGGCCAAATTGTAATATGTATCAACTTTTCTGTGCGGTTTTGGCTGTAACAAAATCCCCAAACCACAAAACTGACGCCCGAGGCGATATATCAGACTTGGTTTGAGGCTTTGGTCAGTTTTGGTGGGGTTGGGCGTGGGGGTGGGGGCTTGACTGTTTAACTCTCTGGTCACTTTTGTTTGCAATTTGTCATTTTAATTTACCCGCGACTAGTAGTTTGTGTTTTTCGTGTTTAATTAGCATTTCGATGTGTGTATAAATATTTGATGTTGTTGCTTTTAATGGGAGGTTTTTTTATTTTTTATTGTGCATTTAATTGCAGAGTCGGCTTTGTGAATGCAACAATATGCACACTTGCCGCCGCATGCAGCTGCTTAAAAACTTTAATTATATAATTTAATTATTATTTTAATTACACACACACACACACGCACACACAGACAATTCAACAACTTTTTAGATTAAGTGGAAATTTTAATTGGATTTCGCATTTTGTGTTTTTGTTAGATTTGTTGTGCGTTCATGTAAATAAAATGTGTTATAATTGTAATTGGAGTCCGAGTGGATGTAAGTTTGTCATTGATTGACGACGCGACGTCAATTAAAATTGTTAATCAATGGCAATTTTGCTCTATTGATTAAACACATAAAATGCATTTCAATACCGATTCGATTGATTTTAGTTTTTGCAGTAAAAAGCTTATAAGTAAAAATGGAACTTGATCAAACTTCACAAAAATTCATTAATATTGTTTGAACAAAAGGGTCATTTGGCCCGTTAAAAGATCAACGGTTTCAATTCACAATGTAGTGTAGTGGCCCTTCAGTATGAAAAACGAGACGTAGTATATATATTTTGCATTTGTCAGAAGCATCATTAACATGCCAAAAGGGGGTGCAACCCCAAATAAATGAACTTTGTAGTTCGGTTTCATTCATTTTTGAACAACCCCCGAAAAAGTGGAAATCGTCGGACATATATTTCAATACAAAGTGCACTCGATGTGTCTGCTAAAGAATTGAGAAACTGTGACAGCTGCCAAATGGATCAAAACGTACAAAAAATTGCTGAGCTGAGTTTTTTTGCGTTTTCAGCCTTCCGGCAACGCCACCGCATTTAACCCATATGCGACCCGACCCTTGGGCTATACTTTCGCTGGCGTTAAGTAGAACGAGTAATTGTAACGAGTAATTGAGTTTAAGCTTAAGCACAAAAAACAACTTTGAATTTGAAATGCAAATTGAAAATGTAAATTGTGTGCGTGTGTGAGTGCGTGTGTGGGAGGTAACAGATCATCTAGTATTTTGCGTCTCGGCTTCAACGTCAATTCAATTGCATATATCCGGAAGCTAATGGATGAACATTTTCTTGTTTTTATGTGCTTTGCACAAAGTAAAAGTTATAAAATTAACACTTAAATGCTTCCAGATGTTGCACATACCATGTGTTTCTTTCTTCTCTCTCTCTCTCTCTCTCTCTGTCTGTTGCTGTCTTACTTTAGCATAATGGGCCATAGATCAATGTGTGTATGTGTGTGTTGGCTGCGATAGGAAATTGGAAGCATGTTGCAGAGCCGGCAAAACTAATAAAAATAAATTGTTTTGCCAATTTCGTCGACACACTTGTGAACTTATCATATTTGTGCGGTTACTGCATCGATAAGGTATGTTTGACTGCTCCACCCACCCTGCCACTGCCACTGCCACTGCTACTGCCACATGCCACATGCCACAAGAAAGAGAGAGAGAAAATTCAAGCATGGACAGTTCAAGGGGCAAAAAAACACAAATCGATAGTTCAGCTGGGCCAAAGGCAAAAACGAACAAGAAATAAAAACTTATTTATTTCTTTAATGCTACAATTTTATAGTCTAAGCCAATATGTAGCAGATTTGCAAAGATTGTTGTTGACGTGATAAGAGTTTTTATATCGTATATCGATTTCTGTAGCGTTTCTTAGCTGACAAGCTATAAACATGGTCAAAACACAGTTTTGTGTTTACTTACAAAAAAAAAAGATTTTCTGCTCAATAAATTGTTTGTTTTGAATTTATGTTTTTCTTTTTTGGGTTAACTTAGAGCTATTCTTCATTAACCGTAACATAATACTTTGTTTTCATATTATTTTTTTTTTTCATCACATTTCTTTGATCAATATTTTATGCTTTCATTTACTTCTTTGAACGGACTCTGAGTATCTTTTGAAAGGATTATATATTTTTCTTTCAACATTTCGGTGTTTCTTTTAAGCCTTAACCACATTTTCTTTGTCATACTTTTCTCCTACGGCTTTTATCTTTGCTTTTCATCTTGAACCATTTTCCCTTTTTCTTCGAATTCGTACTTTCTTCGTTAAGCTGGCATGAAATATATTTTTGATAAACGACAAATTACTTGAAATTAAATTCAAATTAATTAAACAGTGTTAAATGAAATATTTCATATAATTATCACTCAACTTTAAATGTTGTTTTTAGAAATTTAATAATAATAAAAATTGTATTTCAAGTCCTTAAGTTCTTAAAGTTTCTCTCACTCTACTTGGCCCACCCACATGTCCAAAACTGAAAGATAGACTACTTTGACTTTTTCATTCTGCTCTTCTTCTTGTTCTTCTTGTCTCATTCTTAGTCAACGAAATGCATTTGGCCCCGCATTGAATAACTCCAATAGTGTATATATATGTATATACTTACTTATAATACAAAGTCCGAAAAAATGTGAAGCTGGAAAAAGTTTTCTTTTAAAAAGTTACGTACATTGGATGACACTTCTGTTTGTGGCCCTGGGACGTCCGATGCTTCTCACCAGATGTTGCAACGTCAAAAGTGCAATGCTAGACAAAAAAACAAAAAAAAAAGCACAAGCAAAAATAGCTAAAAACTTATTTTCCACAGCACTTGACTTGTTGTTGTTGTTGTTGTAAGGGGCCGAACCATTTCCATTCGAAACTATGCGTCTTTGGGGTTTTTTTCGTTGCAGATGGCAGCGGCTACTTGACAAGTTTGAAATTTCAATTAAATTCATTTGAACTGCGGCCGGAGTCAGCGTCGTTTTGCTACCACCGTAATGAGCTGTGGACAGCACCAATCACATTGGCAAACTGTCCATTGCTCTTGAGAGAGAGAGAGTGTAGGATAGGAATCCAAGTAGTATCCAATGTGGGCGTTGCTAAATTTGTGAGTTGAAAAGAAAATGTCTTCATCAATCAAAGAGTCAGAGTCAGACCAAGGCAACACTGACGCAGTCACTCAACGCAATTCAACTCAATTCAATTTTCCATTTTCAAGCACTCATTTGGTGGACTTGTGCTAAATTTCAATTACACAAACTGCAACTGCAACTGCAACTGCAACAATCACTAAGTACATCAAGTCAACTTTACAACAGGCAGAAGAACTCTTCACATATTCCGTACATCATCATCAGTCAGAGGGATTTCATTTTGTATATGGTATTCTATGTGCTGTCAGCGTTAAGAGTTTTCAGCAAGTTGGTTCGCATTTTGTTGCCTAATTGCCCAGTGTTTTGTTTTAGAGTTTTAGGATTAGGTTTGTCAAAGGAGCTTAGTGCATGAAATAAAATATAAAAAAAAGAAAAAACAACATTTCTATGGTTTAGTCTAAAGTTGTTGCAACTTGTTTTAAGCTAAAGAAAGAGTTTTGTTTTTGTTATAAAACAAGCTAAATATAAATAAATTTAAAATGAAATTTTATACGAGGTATTTAAGTTAAGTAAGGAAAAAGAAGAATGAATTCATAATTAACTTATTCCAATGAATTTCTTATATTTTATAGATGTAATATTATTATTAATAACTTTTCTAGCAACTTGCTGCGCTCTTGCAATTATTTAATTAACAATTTCACTTTGAGCGTCAATTTCGCAACGTAAACCTCAACCTGCAACACTTCTCAAAATCGTGCCACGCAAGTGTCTTGCCGCACCAGTTACATAAGCTGACCCAAGCCGCCACTCCACCCATTTTAAAGGCCAAAACTCTTTGCCAATTTTAGGTCTTGTGTCTGTCTTTGCGGTCGAATGATGCGCCCTGAGCTTCTTGTCTCTCTGCGCCGCATGGCTTCTTCCAAGTCCGTAAATTGTCACATGTGTGTGCGTGTGTGTGTGTGTGTATGTGTGTGCGTCATAGACTGGCCGCATTTCCGTTCCCCAGCGAGACATTTGCCTGTCATTGTTAGGCAGGCGGAGTTTTGGTTTTGGATTCTGGCCTGGCCTGGCCTGGCCTGGCTGCTTAATTATTACAGCATAAATTATCCCAAACTCTTCGTCGTCGTCGTCATTATCTTGAGATGCGTTGGTGGTTTGTCCACCTCCTTCTTCTTCTTCTTCGTCTTCTTCTTCTCGTGTGCATCATTCACATGATTCACTTAACGACGAATTGTTTTGGTTCTTCGTTTTGCATACTAAGAGGCTTTTGAATGGACCCAAGCACGCGCGGTCAGCGTTCTACACAGACACCGCTGATAAGCTGAAACAGTTCAGCTTCCCCTGCCGCTTGCTGCCCTTACATCTGCCCAATCTCTGCTGTTTTCTGCTGACTCCAGAACCAGTTTGTTGAGTTCTGTGTGAAACTGCTGAGCTTGAAAGCAAGTTTTGTTGCGGCATTTGACAACGCCAACGGCTGTTGCACAGATAACACACACACACATTCGTCGTTGTTGTTGTGTTGAACGCATTTATTTCACACTTTTATTGCATCGATTTTTTGTGTCGCACATTTAAAAGTTGTTTATTATTTTTGTCTGTAAATTTATGTGATATCTGCAATGCGCTTATATTACATTTAACATTTGGGGCGCTCCGGAGCGTTTCAGTATTTTTTTTTGAATACCCTGTAAACAAAACAGAAAATTGTGTTTGGTAAGGTGTATAAAGTTTCTTAAATATAATACCAAAACTACAATTATATTTTTAAGAAAGAAACAAAAAATCGATTTGCTTATTTTAGAAATTATTTCTGCTTAGGTTTTTCCAAAATGGTAAAACATTTCATTAAGTAAATAAAGGTGGAAATTTTCTATTTTGTTTAAAAAAATATTACTTTATTAAAACTAATTAATTAATGGTTTAAACAAACTTTTAATTTTCATTTATAAGTTTTATTTTCTGCTTGCAGGATATCTTGTAAGTTCTTCATTCTAACTGGTTTTCATTTTATATTTTGGTTAATCGCTTTTTATTAAACTCTCCGTTAGTGTGTGTGTGTGTGTATGTGGCAAGTGATTTATTGATTCGCTGGCTACTTGGCTGTTGCCGCCGCCGAGCCGCGATGCATTCTTTTCGTTTTTTTTTTTTGTATCATTGGGCTGAGAATCAAATTCTGTTTTTTATCGGTAATGGCAGTGGGTTGAGTTAGGTTCGGTTACGAATGGATCAGACATGGCTTTTGGGTTACGCCAGTTTGAGGCATTGATGAGTGTGTTAGGCAACTGTTGGAAACATTTACCATTTACCACGCCAAATATCATCACTGATGGATTCGCCGTGGGAATTTCTAATTTCGTATGCAAGTTGTAAGGGTTTGGTGGTTACCCTTCGATATGATGGGTGATTTTTTTGTGAGCCATTATCCCAAATCGCAATGCGAGAAGGCCTTTAAGCTGTCATCCTAAAAATATTTATTTGCCAAAAAAATTCCAACATAAAATTAATTAAGTTTCAGAAATATTCTTTAATAAGAATTCGAAACTTGAAGTTGTGAAGTCCAAAAAAAAAAGAAAATACCTTAAACTTTTATTAGAGGTAAAAAATGTTTGTAAATCCCCACATTGTTTTTACTAAGGACATAAAACATTAATATATTATCATTCCGAGATTGTTCTCGTGAAAGCGTTAGCTAGTCTTTTGATTGATAAGACGTGCACGGCATTTCTGCATTTTAAATTAAGCATACAATTTTGTAGCTTGGCAGGTGAAATTCTTGAAATTCATATTTCTGTCTCTCACAAGAAAGAACAAAATTATTCCATGTGATTTGAGAACAAGTCAAAAGCTATTGGCTTCAAAAAATGTCGGCAAAACGCACGCAAATGGAACAAAAAAGCAAAACCCAAGCATTCAAAAAATGACAACAGAAATTTACCCTGCCCCAAGCTCATCCTTCACACACACACACACACACACGCTGTCAGATTTTGTGAGCGAGAAAGAATGAGAGAGAAAAAAACTAATCCCCTTGGCACGCGGCAGCGACACTTCCAAGAAACAAAAATTTATGCCAGAGGACTCTGAGACTCATCCAAGTAGAGGAGGGGAAAAAAAAAGAAACATACGAAGAAGAAGAAAAAGAAGAAGCAGCAGCAGAAAACAAGGACACAAGGCGCACGAACTTATGGACTTGTTTTTTTTTTGGGACGAGGAGGGGGAGCGGTAGCGACTGGTTTTTGGGTTTGTGTACCGTTATGCAAACATTACATAAAAATATTAAATTTATGATGCAATAAAAAATGAGTGTTAAAAGGGAGCCAACAGCAGATAAGCAGAAGGAGTAGAGAGAAACCGAGAGGATATGTCAGCATGCGTGTGCTTTTGGGTGTAGGGTGCATAGGGTGTAGGGTGTATAGGGTGTAGGGTACGTGACTTGGACGTGGAATTCTGGTTCTTCGGGTTTGGCTTGGATAAACACAAAAAAAAAAAAAAAAACTGTCAACGAATTAAAGAACAACGCACATAATGGAAATTGGATGCAGAAAACGATAAAATTGTAAACGACCCTCTAATGAACGATTCAAGTGATCAACTGGACAAACCGGTTCGGTTCGCCGGAAATGATCACAATCAAAAAAACAAAACAAAACAATATCAATAGCAAACTGTTAGTTAAACCCCCCCCTGAATGTCAATGTTAATAAAAAGGGATGACAAAGTCGACGAATAAATTAAAACTAAGGGTTGGCTTTAAGGGGGCGGTGGTGGTTGGAAGAGAGCAATGCTCTCACGTACACGCTCTGTGTCTGGGTGTCTAGGCAACAAAAACTGTCACACGATGTCGGCTTACTTTGACTTTTGACAGCGACCAAAATTAAAAATGGGGTTTGAAATAATGGGTAAGGATAGAACTTTTCTTAAAACTTCGTCCAAATCGGTTAAGAAACAACGAAGATATCGTAAAGTCAGTTTCTAGTTTTGTTTCCATTTGAAGCATACTTTTAGGGCGCAAGGAGTAAAATATTTATTGCAATTGGGTTCAGGGTATCTTCTAGTCGGGCTCTCCTGAATATAGCCTTCTTACTTTTTCAACTTGAATATTCTTCTCAAACTTTTATTGGAAAAATAAACTATTGCGCATGGGCTTTTAATCCTTTTAGAGTTTTGGTTTTATTTGCCATCAAATTCCGATTTTACCTTGACATCAAAAATCCTTATTTATTCGAAATCATTATTATGCCACAAATATACTTCGAAATGAAGCTTAATTACTTAACTTGAACTCACCTTGAATTGTTTTTATGACTTTAATCTCAACTCAACTCAGGTCTTGTTGGTCTTGCCATTAATTTCATTTCAAAACATGCATAAATTTGCATATTATTTAATTTCTTGTTATTTTAGCACACCCTCGCGATTTAATTTGCGTTATTTGCATGGATTATTTGGCCCTTGCCCCTCAAAAATACGCCAAAAACAACAACAACAGCGCTATTATGCAATAGATGCTTGCCCCTTGTTGTTTGTGTGTGTTAAGAGGTAAGTAAATAATCGTAAACACGCGACATTGCAACAACATCAACATTCGCATTGAAAATCTCGTAAATCAATTTTTATACATTCTAATTATGTGATTAAGTGATTTATGACCTTTTCTGCTGTTGTTGTTGTTGTTGACGGTGTGTCAGCCACCCGGTGGCAAGGCATCTGACATTACACATTTTTCGCGAGTGCCACACACGCCTCATGCGTCATTTTATGGTCAGCCGTCCTCCTCTTTCTTCTATCTCTCAAACCTAGCATCATCGCTTCTTGGGGTGCCTTTTTTTCTTTTTCTTCCTTTTCAGGGATTGTTGACCCAACGAAATGAAGAAAAGAAGCAGAAAATATACAATATTTTGCTCTACATTTTAGCTTTCCTATTTCATTCTTTTCATTTTGTTTTGTTTTGTTGTTGTTTCCACTCTTGAAAAAAAACAACATTTTTATGTTCGCACACTAAAACGCACCACAAATGTGTCTGTGACATTTATGATGTGACAATGTTACCTAACTACCCAAACACAGAGACATTGAGACATGACTCTGTCCCAATCAAAGTCAGTCACATAATATTTCCCATCCATGACCGATCCGACACACACACACACACACACACACACACACATACACATCTATATAGTAAATTGTTTGCTCTTTGGTTACTTTTATGCGGCTCGTTTAGTTTGTTTGTTCAATTTTTTGTGGTTCTTGAGTTTGTCGTCTTTCTTCACTCTTCACTCATGCTCATCCTGTGTGCTTTGAAATATGATTGTGTTCGATTTAATTGATGTGGCTTGATTGATGAACTATAGTTCAGTGTGTGTGCGTGTGTGTCTGAGTATTAATTTCCCTACTGATTTATTGCCAGTCGTAAAGGTATAAAATATGCGTGTGGCATTTTTAAGTGTCTCTCATTGGCATTTTATGTTTCAAGTTTCCATTTTGTTCCACACGTTTCTCATTTGACGTGACATTAAGTTCATGTTAAATGTGTTTAGCGCTAGTTTAATGCTCAAGTTAAATGATCTCTAATTGTTAATAATTTATCATCAGTTTGGTCTGGAATCGAGTGGAGAGTGTTGCTCTTTAAGTTTAAGCTACGAATCTTGACTTACTCATTAATAACTTAAAGCTTTTAAGTCAAGCAAACTGAAAAAAAAAACAAGTAAGAAGGCTATGGTCGGGAGAGCCCAACTAGAAGATACCCTGAACCCAGTTGCAATAAATATTTTACTACTTGCGCCCTAAAAATATGCTTCAAATAATGATCAATTTGAATGAAACAAAAAAACTGAATGAACTTTACGATATCTCCGGTTTTTCTTAACCGATTTTGACGAAGTTTTGAGAAAAGTTCTATCGTTACCCATTATTTTAACTCCCATTATTACCTTTTCCAAATATTTGTTAGTAATCGAAAGAAAGACAGACGGACTCGTCTGCTGATCAAGAATATACATATATACTTTATGGGGTCGGAGATGCTTCCTTCTGCCTGTTACATACTTTTACACAAAATCATTATACCCTAAAATGAGTATGATTTTATGGGTTCAGGGTATAAAAAAATAAAAAGCTAGTCAAGTCAGCTTTAAACTTGGCACGCGTTTTGACAATCTTGTTAATGGTATCGCGTTAACTGATAGCGTTCGATGTTTTTTCCATTGATTGATCGTTGGGCCAACTTTTGTTATATTGTTAAACATAGAGTTTTACAAACTATTCTGGAAACAAGGCAAACGACGAGAAAAGAAAGAAATGTTAAATGACCATTTTTTTGTAAATCAAACAAACATAATGAAAAAGTTGAGATAGAATTTTGTTCAAAAAAGAGACACGAGGCTACTCTGTTAATTTCGCATAAATTCAAGCTTAAACAGTATTAGCTATCATTGTTATTCATGATCTCTTTGGAAATCACCCTCAAAAATTTCCCATGCTTCATTTTGTTTGCACAAATAATTTATTAGATTTATTTAATGCTGCTGGGGCTAAACAAAGTCAAATGTTCGTCAGTTGTCACGCTTTGGCGACGACCATACGCAAATTTAAAGGATTAGCAAATGAAAGAGAGCCAACAGAGGCGTTGAACATTAGGGTTTCTTTCTGCTTTTGCCGCATCCCATAAATCATGGAATCAAAATGCCACTTTGGAGCTAAGCGTTAAGCTCTTTGGATGAGGCATAACACGTAGTAAATAGTATGCCAGAGTCAAACAAAACGAGTAGAAGGCCAAGCGAGCTAAAGCATTAACCCTCACACCCTCTCTCTCTCGCTCTTAACATATGATGATGTGGCAGCAAACGTGGCTTAGACAATATGCCAAAATAAATTTTAATTAAATGTTAGTATTTCTTTTTCTTTTATGGCTAGAAAAATGACTTCATTTTGATTTATTATTATTATTTTAATTTTATTTGTATTAATAAATTTTAAGTGTGAAATTTTCATAAAAATATTAAGTTTTTGTTCTGAAATAAAATACCTTAAACTACCAAATGGAACTCTAAAATAGTATCAAACTCTTGTTATTTGCTTTCAAATCACATTTAATACAAATTTCTTTCATTTTAATAAATCTTTTAGAAATAAACAAACAAAAATGATAATGAATGAAGTCGAATGTTTGTGTTCTTTTTTGTTGTTTTGCAGTTGTCTCATTTATCTTCTCAATGCTTGAAAAACTCTCAATTTGCGTAGTCTGTGTAACCGAGCGATGGCTTAAGATTTAAACCTGACTAACGTCCCTGGATTTGAAATATTTCTTATGCCATGTCACGTTCGCACCGCAGCAGCACTCCTTGAAGAAGAACTACCCCAACTCCAACCTCCCCCCTTGCGTCGACCCAAGCAAACTTTGCGCTTCGTTTTTCATTTTTATTTATTTTATCTTTTTTCTGTGTGTGTTTGTGACTTATTTTTAGTAAATAATAGTTAGTTAGCTGAGGTTTTTATTTATTTTTATTTTGGCGCTGTTCGTCTCTCTCTCTCTTTCTCTCTCGTTGTGTTTTCCTTCATAATTATTATTCCTGTTGGCAATGGTGGCAAATGGCAGCTGCTGCCTGCCGTGGCAGCCGTGGCAAGTAGCTAATGCTGCCCGCTGCAGCACACTGGCAACAGCTAGGTGATTGGTGGGTGAGAGAGAGGTTTGGTCTGGGTGTCCTTTTCTTAGCTTTAGCCATTTTGTTTGGCCTGGATTAGCATAATGCTATTTATTGTTGTGCTTTCGTTGTCATTCTTGTTGGCTGGCTTTCAGTTAATGTTGTTCTGTTCCCAGCTATACTTGTGTTGCTTTTCTACTAGCATTGTGGTTATGTAAATAAATTTTCAACTTCCGCATTGCGAACTGCAAACTGCTCTTTCGTTCGTTCGTTCGTTCTTTCTTGCTTTCTTTCTTTCACTCAACAATATGCATTTGCTTGTTAAAAACTTTCTCTCTCACTCTCCCTGTTATGACAAAGTTTCTCGCTGCTGATTCTCAATTCATTAATAATTCCGCTGGCTGCCTTGCTGGCTGGCTGGCTGCTGTTTGCTACAGCTCAAATTTCCAATTTACACTTTATGAACATGGAAATTGAAAAGACCCCGCAGACTTTTTGCCCGTTGCACCGCGAAAAGTTCTTCGAGCACCACTCGAACTTGTAGTTTGATCGTCCAGCCTGCAAAAAAAAAAAAAAAACAAAACTGCACTCTCCAGTTAAGCATAACCAAAATTAATAAAAAAATAAAAAGTACTTCACTCCAAGTGGCCAAGTATCTGCTGCAAAAAATGGCTAGAAACAAATATGCTTCATTGATTTGTTTAGTTCTAATAAAAAAAAAAAAAAAAATTGTTTATGAAAAATCATGTTTTGCCTTATTTATAAATTCCAATTAGGTTCTGAAGCTCATATATAAAATTATTTTTAGATATAAACCGCATAACTCTTGGTTAACCCTTAGACCGTTAATCTCAACAAGCGGCACGCCCACAATTTTACATGCTAAATTGTCGTAAGCCTTAAAAATTCCATTATTATTATTTACTCAAGTACCCAAAACTCACAGAAACCCCCCGAAACAAAAAAAAAAAGAATCATGGAGACATAAAATACAAGCAAAGACACAAGCGCAGATAAGGAAACAAAGTTTTCTAAACGAATAAATCTGTTTGTACTGCTGCCAAGGATGTCGTACACACACATCCACACATTCACACACACACACACATGTGCTTATAAAAATTGTATCATATTTTTACACACACACACATAGAGAATGAGAAATAAAGCTAATAAATGAGAAGTTTACGCGACGGCACAGCCAACAAATCCCATTTACAAGGATCTGCTATGAAAGGCGCTCGACGTCAACGTTGACTGCAAAAAAAAAACAAAACAATGGGATGAGATGGGGAAGGACTCGGACTCGGAGAAGAAGAAGAAGAGCGCTGCGGGATATGCAGACAAGACAAACAAGTCACGAAACGAAAGGGCGAAACAACAAGAAAATAAAAAGTACAAAAAAAAAAAAAAAAATAAAATAAAACAACGTCGAGCCGCAAAAGATTTGCAACATAAATATTTTTGTTCTGCCAGACAGACAGACAAAAACAAACTTTACTATAAAACACATATACCTACATACATATATACAATCATACATACATACATACATACTATATTTATTTATACATGCAAATGCGGCATTTATTTTTGTATTAAGCGTTGATTTTTTTTGTTCATGCAGAAATAGCCAAAACTGATTGCGCGGCCATTTTGCCAAGCCTCAACAAAATGGCGGCCGCAAAACAAATGGCGCCGCTGATGAGTGTTAATGTGTGTGTGTGTGTTTGGCAAACAGTTTAAAAAAAAAAGCACCAAAATCAGTTTTTCAGCTGCTTTTCATTATTTTTTGAGTTATATACGCAATGCATCAGGCTCAGACTTGTGCCTAAGGGAGCCGCATTGTTGTTGTTGTTGTCGTTGTCTGCCGGCGTTGCCACACTTCGTGACATATTCGTGCTGCATTTATTTATTTATTGTTGTTGTTGTTGTTGTTTTTGTTGGGGTCTGTTCCCTAAGTTTGCAGCCAGCCTGAAATGCAATTGTAACACATTAAGGCGTTGTTGTTGTTGTTGTTGTTGTTGGGAAGCCAAATTGTGTTGCAAGGTGGCAATTGTTGGTGCAGTGGCTCCACTTTTTCGCTTGCTTGGCTTTTTGTGTGTGTGTTGCAGTTGCATTTTAAATGTGCCAGTTTTAATAGCATCTCTCGTTCTTTCTCTGTCTCTGAAATGCTGTTATTTTTTCAGCTGAGATCTTTTTTAAAAGCAGTGGAAAAATAAGCTGTTTGGTAATAAAAATAAAAATTTAATCAAAAAAAAAAATATTAGCGCATTTGTAAATATTTTTGATAAAAGCGAAGGATATGAGAATAAGTAAAAAAAATAAAAAAAATATGTTGAAAAATATTCTTTGTTAAATTTATTTTTAACTTCAAAGTATTACGTTGATGTAGGAAGCATTTTTAAAAATTCGTAAAATAAAAAAATATTCTTTTCTTTTTAAACTAAAGTTATATAATTAAGACCTCATAATGTTATTACATAAAACCATTTAATAACGTTTTTAATTACCTTTAATTGCTTATTGGTTTTTTTTTTCAATGTTGGTTGGCATAAATTTTATGCTCGATTTTAAGGGCAGGCGACCAAAGCTTAAATCGGCTTATTGTGCAATCATGTATGTGCACACACACACACACACCTACACACACACACACACCACTCCCACCACTAACACATTCATACTCACACGCACATGTGAATTCCTAGAAATGTTTTTTTTTTGTTGTTTTTTGTTTTTGCCATGCAGATAAGTTGTCGACCTTAGCCTACAAAATAAAATGATGCCTTGAAAAAAAAAAACGAAACTAAAATAAAAAGAAAAGAAAAGAAAGCGTACAAAGCGCCAGCGAATGAGGCAAGTGAGAACAAATTGTGAGGCAACTAACAAAAAAAAAAAAAAAAATAGTAGAAAATAGATGGAATAAAACTGGCTAAAAAGGTGCCAAGTAGCGTGCACAGTTAATGAGTTTTTCAACATTTTCACCCGCCGCACTAGCGGCAAAATTAAAATGTAGCACGAAATGTAGAAATGTGGCACATGTGCTGCAAGAGAGGGCGGTGCACGTAAGGTGCCGGAACAGTTAAGACTATGTTGGGTTTGGAGGGGGGGCGGGGGGGCTGTGCGCGGTGTCATAAATCTGGGCACAGGAGGGCACAAAAGTGCAGCGCAATTTGTTTTTAAGTCATGTGTGAGACTGCGCTATGTGTGTATGTGTGTGTGTGTGTGTGTGTCGGGTGCGTTCTAATTATGATGTCAACAATGCGAGTGCATGTGTGTGTGTGTGTGTGTGTGAGGTGTAAAGTGGTTGCAAGTGGTAAAGTAGAGTGTCCACTTGGTCGGAGCAAAGCGTTAGAGAACTGCATTCATTTCGTTGTTGGTTTTGCTGATTGTCGGGTTTATTTTATTTTATTTTTTTTTTATAGTATAAAGTGCCTTGAAAGTAGGCATGCAGAATTAAACATAAAACTCAGAAGAAGCAGCTCATAAGAGGATTTATTATGAAGTATAACAATTAAATGACATTTATCTAAACTAATTGAAGTTGAAAAACAATCGAAATAGTTTATTTAATATTTTTTGTTCATTCTATGAAAAAATATAGTATATCAAATTTTATTAATAAATTTTTAATTCTTATTCTCTCTTTGCAGAAAGGAATTCAGCTGCTGAAAAGTTAAACAATATAACAAAAAATAAAAAAAAAGAATTCAGTTTGTTTTTTTTTTAAAACGTAAACAAAGTATAACTAAACATTGATAAGTATATTTGCCATAAATAAAATAAACATTAAGTTAATTAAGAAACAGTAAATAAATAAAAATATATACACTCCCTATGATATAAAAAACCAAACAACAGCAAATATTTATAACAAGAAAATCAAAGTAAATTTTATGCAAAAAAAAGAAATGTTACATTTTCACAACACGTTAAATCAAAAATAAATAACTTTAAAACAACTTCAAACCACAATAACCAAAAACAAAGCAAAAACACAGCAAAAACACAAAAGCCACAAAATGAATCAGCAAAGTGCAAAAACACTGAGCCATCGTTTAGCCCATAATTATGGATGGATGCAAGTCTTCCTACTACTAACACTCTACGTGATTGGTAATCAAAGTGCCTGGCAGGAGAATATACGACCAAAACTATATGTGGAATTAGGTAAGTAGTAACGGGAATTCGGGACTTATAAGCTCAATCTCAATTATGATTATGAAAAAGTTGCAATCGTAAATGTCAAAAAAAAAAACAAAAACTTTAATAGCCACTTTTTATGCGCTTCAAAATGTAATTTGACTGCGAGAGACAAAGAACTACTCACACACACACACCAGCACACACATACATAAACTAACCTTAGATAGTTGAACTTGGCAACTTTTAGTCTGCGACCCTTTTTTGACTACAAAGTACATATAGTATATCTATCTTGTAGGTAAAGCGCTTTGCCAAAGAAATGTAGCAATAACTTGTTAAGGAGTGCAACACACACACACACACACACACACTAACATATATGTATGTATAGTACAACTAATGCACACTTTTAGATACCAGACATCCACACGTTTGGTATCTTAACTATAAATAACAAAAATTCCTGGAAGACATTATTTGCATAAAAGTGGCGAAGCTTTTCACACACGCACACACACATGTGCATATTGGGATATATATAGTATAGTAATGTCGTAGAGTCGTCGTTTTGGCGTTGCCAACAGCAACTATTTCGCAGTTGGTAATACCAAGCTGCCAAGCTTCAGGCGACGTCATCATCGTCAGTTGCATATGCAAATTTGGCTAAAAAGTTGTGCGACATCCTCACATCCCAGACACACACACACACACATGTATATATTTGACATTGTTTGTGTGTGTGTAGAGAAGATGAAGCAGAAAGTTGCTAAAGAAAAGAAACTAAATTCTAAAAATATATCTTTTGCACGCTTCAGAAATTACGTTATTAAATGTGCATTTGGCACACACTAAATGTGAAAGCTACATCAACCCAACCCCATTACACACCCAACCCCGCCAATAACAGCCGCTGCTCTGAAAAGAGCCTGAGCCTTTCAGGCGCACATGTGCTGCTTATAAATGAGCCAACGAAATGAAGTCAAGCGTTCTTCTTCTTTTCTTATTTCTTCCCTGTTTTTTTTTCGTCTTTTTTTGATTCTTCCTGTGGAATGGAAATGGTTGTGTGAGTGTATATTCATGACACTCATTTCTGAGGGCAGGAAGTAATTCAAATGAATGTGTCACTGCTAAAGAAATGCATATAAAAAGAATATGCAAAAGGATACTACAACTACTCCCAAAGCCCAAATGAATGAATGAATGCATAACAAGACGACAACAAAATGGCCGAAGAAATGGCATTTGAATTTTCGTAAGAGCCCTGTGACACAATTGGATTCGTAAACATGATGCTGCAAGGCTGGGCGAAAGATAACGAAAATCGTGCATTAGACAATGGGAAATAGAAAATTTAGAATATATTTCAAGTGTGTGTGGAAAAAGCAAGAACAATTCGAAAATGTGAAAAACATAACAATTTAAATGAATCTTCATGTTTAAATTGTTTTTTAGTTGAAGAAAGGCATAGAAAGTTTATTGTTTATTCAAACAGGAATAGGAAACTTAAACTTACCATCGGTTTGTTGAAAAGATTGATGCTAAAAGCCATTAGATCACATTTCCTTATCTTAGTCCATGTCTAGCTTAGAAATCGTTTACAGATTTTACAAAATATTTTTTTTTTAAACAAAAATTCATTGAACATTTTGGTTCTTCCCAACTAGTAAATCAACTCTTTATCAATAATCAAATTTAAATGCCCTTTGAGTGCAAGCAAACTATTTGTTTTCTTATTCTTTTTCAAATATTTTCTAGAGAAACTCAACGAGCTGAGCTGATTAGTCGCATTTGCCAAGTACAATTTTCTTTATCAGAGAGCGAGCGAGCGAGCTCAAGGTAATCTCAGCAAGGACTGCTTCAGCTCAGCCAAAAACCAATTACTTAGCCAACGCCCACATTTGGGTGAGGTCAAATGTGGTTGTTGTTGAAGGTTGGTTTTGGGAGGTGTTTGTTTCGCTGCCATGTGGCATGTGTTAAAGTTCATTTAAAATCCATCAGAGGAGTCGCAAGTCGTAAAAAATAACGCAAACCTCCCTCCTTCAGCCTGGGTGACAATTTTTTTTCTTTTCTTTTCGCCGTCATGCATAACAGGAAAATAAGGTTAATGTGCAAATTATGAATGCGCCGAGTGGCAACAGGACGAAGAATGTAAATAATACACACACACACACACACACACACACACACACACACACACACAGAGAAAGAGCGAGATAGAGAGAGAGCGAGAGAGAGCGAGAGAGAGCGAAAGTGCAGCTTGGCCAAATGAGCAGGAGCTGAAACACAGCAGTCGCCATGGGTCTCATGCAAAAAGACGACGACAAACAACAACAACAACAATGATGATGACGAGGACATTCTGTGACCAAGTAAAATGAAAGTGCTGCTTGAGTGAAAGAGTGTGTGTGTGTGTGTGTGTGTGTGTGTGTGTGTGTGTGGGTGCACTTGTAATGCATTCATATGCCATTGTTTGGACCGACGACGTGCGGAAAAAACAAAAATTTCCCTTCTCTTACCGCCCCCCCCCCCCCACGCCGTTTTGGCATCAGTACCGCATACGCATAAAATATTACAACGCTGCGTGGCACGCCCCAGAGTTGCATTTGACAGCCGCAAGTGGTTGTCATTAGGCGACGTAGCAGCAGCAGAACGACCATTTAAATGCACAGCACTTGGGCGACACTGAAAGTTTTCTATTGGAATGGTTGAACTTTATTTTTGCTGCCCCAAAATTACGTCTATCAAGTGGAGCGGCGGTTAACGTTGATCGTTTTGTGGCACTTTGGCGATGCATTTACTTCCCCCACTTCTACCCCCAAATCTCTCGTTTTGGCTACTTAATTTTGAGGACATTTCGCAAAGAGCTGCTTATGCTGATTTTTTTTTTTTGTGCCGTTGTTACGTGCCAAAAATACAGACATTTTTCGATTAGGGTACAAATGTTTGGGGGAGCGGGTGGTAATGGGTTGTGGAACAAACTAAAGAAGTAAGCGTTGTACAGTGTTGCATAACGTACAAAGTTTTATATAAGCTAATGAGCTGAGCAATCAAAATGTTTTGTCAAACTAATGTTGAAATATTTATTTAAACGCAGAAAAGTGGAACTCCTAAACTCAATTCCGTATAAGTGTATTAAGGGACAATTCTTAGCTTAACGTACCTTAGTATAGTCAATAATTGGTAGCTTAAAGATATATCTAGTTAAGTTTTCTTATTAAAGTAACATCTATTCGGACGAAAACAAAGCATTATTTAAAGAAGTTTTTCCTTAAGTTAAGAATGCCTTTAAATAACTAAAATATATTTTATATGGAGTGCCACAAAAAAACTCCAAAAAGGCAGCGCCTATATGAATTATAAATTCTTAATTTTGCCTTAGATGTCATACCAACCGACGACTTTTACCTACTTAATATAATTTCGAATACAAAAAAACTAATATGCAAATGGGAAATAAAAGAAAGAAACAACAAAAATGTGTGTAAAGGGAGACGGGGGAAAGAAAAAGGCCAAAGAACCGATGTCAGACGTCATAATTTTTTTTTTTTTTTGGGTTGTCGCATTTCCGACAGTCGTCGTCTCAACGACTACCAAAAATGCATATGCAAATCTTTTCGAGTATGTAAAAGAATAAGAGAGAGGAAGCAGAATAACTACGTACGTATGTGTATGTGTGTGTGTGACGCATGAGAATATGCTTTATATGTGAGACGCGTGTCAAGTGCTGACAACACAAAACTACTTTGGCGGTCTGCCCCGGCTCGACGCAGCCCTCGCTCTCCCCAGCCCTCGCTCGCTGCGCGCTTCAGCTGCAATTACATTGTGAATTAAATTGTAATGAGGCGCATGCGGCATGCGGCAAAATATGAAAATGAGAAGAAGCAAAAGTAGCTGAAAGAAAAAAAAAACACATAGTAATAAAAATGTGGTGGAGAAATACCAAATAGTAGCGTCTCTGTGAAATGGCAATTAACAGTTATGTTTGCTTGCTCCGACACGTCGCAGACAGTTTTAATGACGCCGCGTCGCAAAAACTATTTTTAGGCAACGTTTTCAATGGAATATATATATGCTAAGGCAAAGACGATGAACACAGGAAGCAACTTTGCAGTCAGTCGTTGTATCTCATTTGGTAAATCTTCTCTCTCTCTTTGTCTCTCCGTCTCAGTCTGTCTGGCAGTGACCAACGTTTTGCTCGCTTAATTGGCTTCAACGGAAGTTCACGTAATTTCAAGTCAATGGCAGCCACAACATTCTCTCTCTCTCTCTCTCGCCTCGCCTCGCCTCGCCGTTCAAATTCATGTTTAATTGCGCATAAGATCATCGATATCGATATCGCTTTGGAGTCGCCAACGTGTCGCGACTATGCTAATATATATCTATATATATGTATATGTATGTAAGTCTAGTCGTTGTCTCATTGCCCGTTGAATTATGCGCGATGCGTATCCAGCGCGAACAGGTGGAATGGGCTATGAAAATGTTCTATAATAATTATTGTTATTGCAAAGGCAGTTTCTCATTATCATATTAAAGCGATTTGTGGGTGGTCTTTGCGGTATGAGAATTTATGGTTATATATTTGCAATAGAACTGAAATAGATGTAAACTTATTTATTTAAAAAAAAAAATTATCGGTATATTTGTTATGTATTTCGAAATATTTTGTCCCCAAATAAATTTTTTGAAAGTGAATTATTTATTGTAGCTTGTTTGCAATTTTAGAAATTTTTATTTAATGTGTTAAGAAATTTTTTTATTTATTTGTGTTTTAATTCTTTGGCATTTTTAACCCAAATCAAAGTGGGGGTTTACTCCCTCCCCCTGTTATTTGCTGTGATTTACTGGCCACAAAAATTAAATGGTATTTAAAATATATATTTGTGCAATTTGAGGCATGTGCCCCCACAGAGTGTGTAATTGGAGCTGGGAATTACAAGTCACTGGGATGTGCTTTAAAATCCAAATAAATCCAAAAAGCAGGCACACCCTATAAATTTGGAGGGGGGTACAGCTCTATATAAGATGAAGAGGGTCGGTTTTTGTTGCACTTATGTGTGTGGCAATTGTTGAAGCCAGAAAGCCAGTAGGAGAGAGAGAGAAAAAGAGAGACAGAGTCGGACTCGGCCTCATGGATTTAACGGCTTTCTTAATTGAGTGCTCATTTTCCGGTTAGGAAGTTTTTATGCCGAGAGAAAATAAATTACACACATGAGTGCAATTTGGTAGACGCGACACCAAACGAGAAAGGACATGCAACCAAAATGAGAGTTTAAAGAGCGAATGCAGAGAAGTAAGTAGCTCTGAACCATTAACCTGGGTCAACTGAACAATCAGCACATAATAGCGTTAATCAAAATGTTGCCGCCTCACAACTGTTGTTGCAATGTTGCAGTAACCTGCCTGCCCCATTTTTGTGATGCAGTTTGTGAACGGTTTTACGATGATGCCAAAGATGCCGCTGATGCCGATGTAACGTTGGAGTTCAATGGCTCTGTCTGTCTGTCAGTCTCCCTGTCTCTCTCTCTGGCAACTCGTGCCCATGATATGGTCACCAGGGAAATTAGTAATACGACAAGTGCAGCCACTGGGCTGCCTGCCTGCCTGCCTGCTGTGCTTCTCTTACGCTTCTCTACTATCATTTTCGACAAATGAGTTGCATGTTGCATGGCCACCGTTGCCGTACACCAGACATTTTGTCATTTTACTTATTCTCTTTGTTCTGGTCGGGACGAGACGGGACCGGACGGGACGGAACGGGACGGACTCATTGTCTCTATAAATTTTGCCACTGATCGTCCTCGGACTTGGCGCCTGGCCAGTAATTGAAATGGCGTAACGACAAAATTTGATGCGAATTTTCTTCCTTGTTTTTTTTCTTTTCTATTCTCTAATGAAAAAGTTAAAGAGTCAGCTACACACACATACACACACACATACATATACAACTATATAGCGGAGAGAACACAAAAACATAAAAGTTGTGTGTGTGTGTGCACTAGAAAAGTTTTTGGCGCGCAGCACAAGTAAAAAGTTAATATTGATAAATTGATTAAAAGTTTAATAATTGTACATTTTGTTTTTGGCCATTCACGTGCAACGTGCTTTCTCTCTTTCTGAGAGAGAGAGAGAGAGTGAGATAGAGTTTGTATGGGGACCATTAGAACTTATTGTCGTCTCGCCACGCAAAAAGTTGGTTTTAGCTTGCAAAAATTAAAAATTAATTGCCTGACTGCAACTTATGCCAACTTTGTTGCTTTTATAGTTATTGTAATCGTGATTGTTGCGTGTGGCATTATTCTCGATAGATAAAAGTTGTTGCAAAAGTGTTAAATAATGTCAATACAATATTTTTGTACTATAATTTGGTCCTTTATCCATCAAGCTGACTGTCAAACATCGATATTCACTTTAAAACCAATGTTTATTTTTCATTTAAATCAAATTAATAATACTTGTTGTTGTGCTTGTAAATAACACTTGAAATTTGAAGTTTTTAAGTGCCTTAGTTGGTATTTAATGTGTGTGTGTTTGTTTTGCCAAGCACTCGAGACCCATTAACCATTGAAATGTAATTACGCATGTCATTCGTGGTACATCAACTTACACATTCCGTTGGCACTTTTCATTACTTACACAACGCAACGCAACAGCATCTAACGCATTGGCGCTCATTAAAAATTAAGTCACGCCCGCGGAATACTTACTACTACTTCGACGACGAAGAAGAAGAAGAAGACAAAGTAGATTCCAACCATTGTGAATGAAAAACAGGCAGGCAGACGACAAATCACAATACGTAAGGAAGTTCTTTTCGGTGGATGAAAAGTTTTGCAAACATGATGGTACACACAAAACTAGTACATACTACTATATGGGAAGATGTTCGCAAATAGTTGATATTGAGGGGGGGGGCGAAACGAGTTCGCAGAAATCAGCATGACAATTATAATGATAATGAGAGTGCTATAAGAATGTGGTTGGAAGGTTAAGGAATTGTGTGGTAAATGTGGAACGGGGCTGATTCGGCTCGAAGATCTTGATGAAAATGTCATTAAATGACAGCATGGAATTTGCCTTTAGCACAAGAAGTTCGCAACTCTCTCTCTCTCTCCCTCTCTCTCTTATTACAAACTTCTTCTTGTTCTTTTAACTCCTCAACGTTGGCGGCGGCTACATTGAATGCAATTAAGAAAGTTTTTCTTGTACGTTGATTTGGTTTTTTTTTTTTTTTGCACACTAAAAGAAAATGTGATTATAAATGTAATTAAAACACAATATTGCTTAAATGTACTTGAATTAATTTTTTTACTTATGTTAATTTTTTTGTTTTTTATTTGAATAATTTTAAATACATTTTTTTATAAAATTTTTTTTTAATATTTTTTTTTCGGTGCCTGTGTGGCATTGTTATTCTCCTCTCGTATAACCTGTACTTCATTTAAGCTGAGGGGTTAAGTGGCTCTTTTATTTAAGTGTTTTTATTAAGTTAACTAACAGGAAAATAAATTACTTAACAACTTTCGTTGTTGTTGCTGCTGTGCAGGTACAGATTTGCATGTGTGTAAGTTTTAACTGTCTGCCAACTTAGTAAATGCGAGTAGAGTTTGTCGCATTGGTTTAAGTTAAGTTTCAACCAACAGGCAAATAATATTGTAATATACATAAACGATCAATGGAATAACAAGTAGGAAGGCTCTTTTCCATTAAAAATAATGATCAATGTAAACAAAACTAAAAACTGACTTAACTTAACGATATCTCCGGTGTTTCCCAACCGATTTGGACGAAATTTTGAGAAAAGTTTTATCGTTACCCATTATTTCAACCATTTATACATTTTCCAAATTCGATTCCATGTGTATATCGGAAACCAGCATAGTTATCGGTAATTGAGAAAAAACTTGTTCTGCTTATGGTATGGGAGAACTTGTATTCAAAATCTCAAGTCTCAAGTCTGAGATCGATTTTAATTTATTGAATGTGCAAATAATATTTATTCGTGTTGATTAAGATTTAATATTTTGTGGGTACAAAAAAAACTTAAAAATAAATAAAGTCGTTTAAAATATACAATAGCTTCTTTCATTATTTTTTTTTATTGTTAAGAAAAGATTACTTTTATTTTCGACCTAGTAAAAATTTAACTTACATATATTCATATATATTTATATACATATATTTGAGAGAGACATTTTGCTTAAACCTTTCCAAGGTTCGATAAGGTTTTCACTTGAATATTTCACACAACATTTTATTCTTGAATTTAATTGAGCTTTTAATAGCAACATTCTAATTCGACCTAAATTTGAATCGCTTGGGTCATTTGTAATGATCATCCAACAAATTGAACTACCCCCCACCCGGCCCCCCGGCCCCTCAACCCATATAAATTTCACAGAAAATTGCAGCAATACTATAATAAACTCAAACAACGTTTGGTCATCTATTTTATTGAATGGTCGGTCGGTCGGTCAATTGGACACCATTAATAGTAGTATATAGCACAGGGCCCGAGTTTTGTGGTCGTTGGAGTTGGAGCGTGTGGGTCATCAACCAGAAACGCTATCAATTGCTGCAGTTAAGCCTTTTGCCCCCACCTTTTTTTTTGCTGCCCCATCGCATTTATCTGTCTGATTTGGCCACTGCTAGCAGCTAATGGGTTTCGTTGGAGGCGTTTACAGTGCTCAACATTAAAATAATAAACACTTGGCAGCAGCCATAACTGCTTGTTTTTAAGTGTTGGCCATAAATCAGCCTTTTGTCTTGGCCAAAAAAATTGCAAATAAAAAAACCTTAAGGACAAAAGTAAAGCCACTTTTTTTCTTTTTCGAACTTTTACTTTATTGTCAACTGTTTTGGGAGGTCAAAAGTCCAAAGTTTATCCACCTCTAGCTAGTGCACGCCGCTCTTTATCCCTCTGGGCAGCTGTCGTCATTGCCATCTCGTTTGTGTCACTCCTCGTGGCAGCAACGCTAATGATCTGCACCAATGGCGCCCACGTAGCGCAACATCTCTTCCACTTACGTACTACACCACCTACAACTACTTCGCCTTTTCGGACATCTACTCTCCTTGGGGGCATAAACTTTAGCTGGCTTTTGACTATTTGTTGTTGTTGTTGTTGTTGTTAAGAGCTCACGTGTTCGCCTAACAGTTGCTGAATCTAATGTTTTAGTAGTAGTAGTAGTTGTTACTGACGATAGGCCAAATACATATTTGTTAGAGATGGACATTAAACGATAAACTTTTTTTGCTGATGACCGTTTGTGTTGTTTTGAGTACGAATGCTAATTGTGAGAGGGAAATGAGAAACTAAAGGGAGAAAAGCTCGAAAAACTATAGAGCTGTTTACTTCAAATATTTATTTTTATTTAAAATATTAATTATTTGATTTATTAAAATTTTCAAATATTTCTATTCTACTGAAGAAATCTCAATGAAATTTTCACAAATATTTTTAAAGATTTCAAAAGAAATCAATTTTATCTTGTAACTTTCAACCACACATTTTTTTGTTCTCTCTCTCGAAATGAAGTCATAAGTGGCAGCCCTAAGCCTGAAAGTCGCGCTTCATTTATAATTGAAATATCTGCGAAAATGCACAACATCATTCATCATTCTCAGTGTCGTCTCTGTGGTGTGTTTGTGTGTGTGTGGCAAGTATAGCATCATAAGTCAAGCATAGCAGCAAATGTTGTGCCAACCCTCGCATGTCAAAGTCGTCATTGTCATCGCCATTGCCATCGCCTTCGCATCGCATCGCTAAACCATCAACAGCAGCGCCTGACAGCCCCACAGCCCACGCATGCTGCTGCTGCTGCTGCTGTTGCCGCTGCTCACTTTGTACAAATCAGCGCACGTCATCAAGCCGCCAAACCGAACCAAACCAAACCAAACCAGTACCCTGTCCCTGCCTGTTCCTCCTTGCCTTGTTGCCCACTAGTATACGATTGGGGTTTTGGGGCCCAAGCCTAGCTGGGCTTGAAACAAATGTCTTCCGTCTTGCCAACTTCCGTCGCCATTCCCACACCTCCCAATCCGTTTCCCGTTCCCTTTCCATTTCCTTGGTGTCGTTTTTTTTTTTCTACCTTCTATTTTGAGCTTGGCGCAAATCCGTCGCAGAGTTGCTTTAGTCTTCGCTTAAACTACGTTTTGTGTTTATTATTTTGATAAATACCCTGCAGCTGTGTTGAAAGTGGGTTTTAGTGCCGGATTTCAAGATTCAAAGCAAAGATAATAATGTCATTAACCATAACAAATACGATGAAAATTTAAAAACTGTTTACAAAACTCTATAAAGTTTTGAATAAAAATAAAATAATTAAAGTTATTATTTCTAGATTTCTATTCATTTTCTCTTTTTTCACAATTCAGCAACTCTTTTAAATTTCATAAGCGATTTTTGTAGTCGCTTATTTTCTCAAACTAGATCATTCTAACTGATGTTTTTGGTTTTGTTTGACTGGTTCGTCGTTGTTTTCTTCTTCTTGTTCGTTTGTTCGTTTTTTTTTAGCTTGCCAGATTTATCGCCTTTTATTCATCATTGTCAGTCAGGCGTTGTTTTTGCGGCGACAACGTGAAACCGCTTCGAGAGCAGGGTGGTTGGGGAGGGGGGTATACAAATGGTTAGAAAGGAAGTGTGGTGTAGCAACGCAATTTGCCGCCACGTCGAAGGTCTTCAAAATCGTCTCGGAACACTTGGGTAACGCTAACGCGTCTCGAAATCTTTCACTTTGAGCCCAAAGGAGAAGGAGGCGAAGGCGGCGCCTTCTGTTTTTGATGAATTATTGGTACGCATGTCGCAGTGACAATCGGCAAATCAGCTAAGCTTTTCAATATGGCTGCCACAAGACTGTGTGTGTGTGTGTGTGTTTGTGACTGTCTGTGTGACTGATGATTTCTGTGAGGAATGGGGGTAAATGTTTTTGGCCTTTCTCTACTTTCTACTACTTAGATAGCAACTAGCTTTAAAGCAGATTAGATTTAAAAGTCATTTACGAGTTTTGACCTAAGCTCCTTAGAATGCCGTTGTGTTTGGTCGCCAGTATATGTGTGTGTGTGTATGTCATTACATTAATTTGCGGGCTTATGTCCTGTGGACCTCTGTTAATGAAATGCTCTTAGTTCAGGGCAAAAAGCACTTGATGGTAAAACGTTTTACAATTTGCCCCGTTCATTCCATTCCTTGGCAATTCGTGAGAGCTTAGTGTAGCCGGGCTGGGTTGAGTTGGGTTGGGTTGGGGGTGGCATTATAAAAGAATAGTTGTTTTTAGTAATTGAGTTTGTTTGTTTGCGGCCAGAAAAACGAGGTCGTCGACAAACTCAGCACATGGCATACTAAAAACTCTTTTATTGGCGAGCCCTGAGCAAGATTGGCAGCAAAAAACATGTTCAAATGCATTGTTTGACATGAGTTTAATATTTAAGCACTCAATTAAGTAATGTAAGTTCATTAAACTTTAAATGTTTAGCAAGGATAGTTTAACTTGAAAATAGTTTGTGCTTACTAATCTATTTGGGGTTAAAAAAAATCTTTAAAAATATTCTTTGATTTATAATTATATAAATTACCTTCAAAAAAGTATTCTCAATAAATACACTAAGAATTATAATAATCAATGTGCTATAAAATAATAAAAATGAGGTTTTCTGCAAAGTTGGATTATCAGATTTTTAAAATGCAAGAATAATAAACCTAAATTGCAGAAATTGTTGTTGCTACGTCAAAACAAACAAAATTACAAATTAAACGAAAAATAAAAAAGTAAAAATAAGTTAAAATGAACATATTCATAAAATTCTGACGCGGTGTTGAACCCGGGTAGTCATGCATCAAAACATCAAAAAGAGGACCGCCTCTATAGCAGCGCCACGACCATCTATTTAAAGTGATGGCTTAGTAGCCTAAAAGGGTTTTCGTAACGCCTGTGGCTTTCTCGTTTCTTGACTTGCTACCTTTATATTCATCAATTTTATAGACGTTCTCATGTCAAAAAACTTTTTTTAAAAATTTTTCTTGGAAAATTGTATTATTTTTTAAAAATCAATATGTTAAAATTGATAAAACTTCACTTTTAAATAAACAAAATAATACCGTTCACATATATATTTTAAGCACATGTCCTTTTCACAGACTGATAAAGCTAACCGAAAAACTGCTAACTCGAATATTATTTTCTTAACATTAATTTTAATTATATACGAACCGAAAATGCATTTTGTTTTTGTTGTTCTTGTCAGAAACCATTTACCACCATTTAAAATCATAAAATCAAGTCGTTAGTCGTTCTGTAATATCCTGAACCGTTAACAGCTCAAAACGTTAAGAACATCCACTACCATTACCAAAAAAAAAGGGCCGCAAAGAATCGCCTACCATTTTTTTTTTTTGCTTCTTTTTCATAATTCACAGCTCGTTAGCTTTTATGGATGAATGCTTTTCATATTCTATTTGACAGCCAGCTTTGTTGACAGCATTTCACTTTTCTTCACCTCTGCTTCTCGGGGCGGCGGTCAAGGCTGTTGTCCTTTCTTTGGTGACGTTGTTGTTGCAGCACGGTGCATGCAACCAAATGCTGCTGCAATGACAAAACCAAAAGCGACATTATCTTTGGCATCGTTATGGCCTTCGGACACTTTGAAGTTTGCCCAACATCAGCTCAAATGCCCAAAAAAAGGCGAAAGAGCTTAAAAAAATTATATATATATAAAACGCTGACATTTTGTCTGTGGATGGACAGGGATTCTGCTGTTGTTGCTGCTGCCGTTTATGGTGTTTGGTAGGCAGGCAAAAGCATTTTAGAATTTTAATGTGCCGCCTTCTGCCTTTTATGGCTGCACAATTGACAACAACAACAACAACAGAATAAGCAGCAGCAGCAGCAGCTAAAGCAAACTGCCAACTGTCCAAGCCAAAACTGTCCAGTTTCCAGACTTGACCATGGCGAACCGCAACGCTTCGCAACTGAGAGAGAGAGATACGGCTAAGGACCAACCCGTTTGTGTTCTACACTGTTAACATGCACATGACGTTTGTCTTTCGACGTTAATCTCATTAAATAAGCAATGTGCTGCAGGCTGAGGCGCCTCTAAGAACAGTGGGACAACATTGTTTATTTATGAACATAATTATGCCACTTCTATATGTCCTTATCGGTCAAAGTATTGAAATAAAAAATACTTAAAATAACAACTAAAAATAACTATAAAAAAGTATTATTATTAATAAATGCTTTTACAAGTAAGAAAGTACAAATCGTGCCATAATAAATATATATAAATATTTTGCATTCGATATCGTGTTAGTTGCCACACTGTGCTTGATTTTGGGCCTGTGTGGAGGCTTTTAATGCAAATGCAAATGCCAATGCAAAAGCGCATTAAGAGCGTTCACACAAACGAACAAACTGGCCGCAAAGTAAGCCGCCGCAAGCAACCAGAGCGGCAGGCAGCAAGAATCGGAATCGCAAACGAAAAAGAACTAGTAAATGGAGTAGGCAGAGTGGAACGTCTGGCTACCATGAGATACAATGTGCATCATTTATGATATATGTATGTGTTGCAGTTTGCAGTTATCATCAAAGTTTGGGGTTTTGTGTCTGGGCAAATGTTGAGCGCAATCGATTAGTTTGCTGCTTAATTGCCAAAGCCGCACATTTGCCATTCTCGGATATTTCTATCAGATAGTTCGATAAGAGCAGCCTCAACTGACCTCGAAAATGTTGCCAACAATTTGCATATTGGGGTATAATTGATGAATTACTGTTACCACTAAAGTGTAGCTACAAGATACACACACAAAACCGTCTACATGCAACTTTGTATCTTAATGTGTGGCAGCAACTTTTGTGGTTTCGCATCACACACAACCGCAACAGATAATTCAGCAGCTGACAACTCACCTGAATCATCATCACATTTCAATTAAACAAACTAAGCTGTCGAAATTGTTGCTATGCAAATACATGCGGCATCCTTTTGAAGTTTACTTGTTCCTCATTCATTTTGGCAAAATGTATTGCCAAACAAATATCGGTTAGCAAGTTTCAGCTACATTTTGTTTTGTATCAAAACTTTGATCATTAAATAGTTTAACTTTGAATTAAATTAATCAATTGAGGTACTTTATAAATTTATTTAGCTTGTATTTGTGCTTAAAGCAAATAGAATGTTTTTTTTTTTTTTAAACTTAAATATATTTTATTACACATTTTTATCCTTGTGTTGGATCTCACACTTGGTGTTTGCTGACTTGTTACGACATGTGTATGGAATTAGTCATTGTTAGCAAGTTTGACTCCAGGCTGTCTCGCTCTCTCTCACTCTCTTTGTCTCTCTCTTTCTTTCTCTACAAGTGCAATCAGCCGCCGGGTTAAAGTTCGCGTTGGCAAATGAGTGAGAGAGAAAGAGCTAAACTAAATCGCACATGTCATTGCCAGTGGACACCATACAACAACAACAACAAGAACAACAACAGCAGCAGCATCCCAGACTACACCACAGTTCACACTTTAACCCGACTTGCAACCCCCTCCCCCACCCCACCCCCCTTCTCCCACAGACTGATGCATACAGCACACAATTGCAGTTTGCTATCCGTCTTCACTGTTGACTTATTTGCTTTGAGATAAACGCCAAGTTGATTTATACAACCCACCGACAATTCATTCAACCATTTGCACCAAACAGCCAGTCATTCATTTACACACACACACGCGTTCGTTCACTCATTCGTTCATTCATTCATTGCAAACATTCAGTCGAGCGTACAAAATTTCTTGTTTGTTTGTTTGTTTCTTTATTCATTGTAGAAGAAGCACAGACAGCCGAAGGTCCAGACCTTCTTTCTTTCTATTTTCATCTGCCTTCAAATACTTATCGTTCAGCCAAACTAACAAACTAGCAAACAATTGAAGCCAAACCGGGCGAGAAACTAGCCAGGCGCAATGTCCGTCAGTCAGTCAGCGAGTCATTCAGTCCTGCAATCAATCCGCATCGAGTTGAAAACTATTCAGGCGTTGCCTCAACTTCCATTTGAATGTGTTTGGTTTTTTTTTCTCTATTCAAATGCTAGGCAGACATCTTGTCTCGGGCGCCCCGCAAAGTTCAGAGTGCTCAAATTAGACGCTGATAAGCAGTTGAGAATGTTTATTTTTTTACTATCAGCCAGCTGCCTTGTTAAATACTACAATTAAATGGGGTTGTTGTTTTTTTTGTATACGCAGCTGTTTGGTTTTCGTGGCACGATAAAAAAGTGTCGATTGATCGATCGATCGATTATGATTAATGCGTGCCAAATAATCAAGCAATCCATTATGCATATGTCTGGGGTTTTGTGTGCTGATTGTTGTCCTTTCGTCGTGGCAAATATTCTGTCTATCTGACATATTACAAAAAAAAAAAAATAGATATATAGAAGACAACTTAGAATACTACTTCTTTAGGTTGACAACTATCTCTAGAAACTTGAAAAGTATTTTATTATATTTTAACTATTTTTTTTTTAATATAATTTTTCCCAATTAAAACAAAACTAATCATAACTAACTGTTATGCATGATATTTCAATTGAAGTCATGAATTAGAGACACACCCACACAAATACACACACACATTAGTATGTATCTTGTTATATACTTGGCATTAATTTTACATACGCATGTTTATGTAATAATAATGTGCAGAGGGAAACAGCAGTTGAATAATGTCGGCTTGGCCTGTGTGTTCAACAGCAATTAATCAGCGGAACTGTCCGCGCCCGAACATGCGTAAACACACCAACAACAAACACACACACACACACACACACACACACAAAGACCAAGCCATTAAGTGGTAGGAATGGTTGAATATGGAATGGACCCTTTGGTTAAAGGCCTGCACGCAGCTGCATGGCTGGCCGACCCTAAAAATGTTTTGCTGTAATTAACTTAGATCAACATAAAGCCCTCGACCATTGGGACATTAGCCTTTGTCGCCTCAAAGGCAACGGCAAAGACAGGCTTTTCTCTTGGCCTTTAAGACTTGTGCCATGCCGCAACGCATGACTCAAAGCAAAAGCACTTGCCAGCTTCTTTCATTTAATTTTTTTGTTTTGCCTACTATTTGCCTTCGTCACTTGCCACAGATGCAGTTGAGCAAAAGCAAAAAAAAAGCTTGTGCAAATAATTCATAATTAGGCACCTAAACATTAAGGTACTGTGTGTGTGGGTGTGTGTTAGTGTGTGAGTGTGTGAAGAAAAGGTGATTAAATTAATCGTTCATTGAGCCTTTGCCTTATGGAAGATTTTTGTAAATTTAGTACAAAAAACAATAAAACTCAATTGTTTTAACGTTTTCGGAAGATTCTTAAATTAAAAACTTTGAAGAACAAACTGCAAATAAAGCTTGTAGTAAGGTCTACAAAGTCCCAGTTTTCTCCTAATAATAAATTTTGGTTGGGTTGAATTAAACTCGGTTTGTTTCAACTTTTGAATGAGTAAGTTGGTTTTTAGAGTATTATTTTTAATATACATAATTTCTACTTATATCGTGCTAACATTTATTTTAATAAAACGCGTTTTCCAAGAACGTTTAGAGTATTCAATATTCGTCTTACTTCTATGCTACTACTTGCCCTTCCGACCTTTTGTTATTATTGTTTAATATAGTATTATTGGTCGTATTGCGTGTTTTGTGCTCCTCTTTTAATTTGTCTTGCTTAATGACGCGTAAATTGCTAGACAGCACTTTATGGATGCCATCATTATATATATGTTTATTGTACGATATATTCTATACATATGTAGGCGTTGCCAAGTCGGGGTTCGTTCTAGGCGTTCTCTAGGGTCGAGGTCATTTGAGCCGCAGACTTTAACTGTTTTTAAAACCCTGAACCCATAAAATGGATAAAACAGGGTATAATGGTTTTGTGCAAAAGTATGTGACAGGCAGAAGGAAGCATAAAGTATATATATTCTTGATCAGCATCAACATCCGAGTCGATATAACAATGTCCGTTTGTCTGTCCGTCAGTCCGTCGGTATGAACGCGTCGATCTCAGAGACTACAAAAGCTAGAGACTTGAGATTTTGAATATAAGTTCTCCTATACCATAAGCAGAACAATTTTGTTTCAAATTATCGATAACTATTCTGGTTTCCGATATACCCATAGAATCGATTTCGAATGTAAAAATTGGGGTTGAAATAATGGGTAACGATAGAACTTTTTTCAAAACTTCGTCCAAATCGGTTAAGAAACACCAGAGATATCGTAAAGTTAAGTCAGTTATGAGTTTTGTTTAAAGTGATCATTATTTGAAGCATATTTTTAGGGCGCAAGGAGTAAAATATTTATTGCAACTGGGTGCAGGGTATCTTCTAGTCGGGCTCTCCCGACTAGAGCCTTCTAACTTGTTTTTTTTTTTGTTGTTGTTACAATTCTCGTTCGTTGACTTTTGTTACTTTTTTTTGTTGTTGTTAGGGTTTCTGTGTTATTATCAAACCGCCGACATCAAGCAATCAATTGATGTGTAAACAGCCGCATTTCGTTCAGTCAATGCGCATAATTGATTTCTTACCTCTTTCTGGAGAATAGTACTTACTCTCGTAATTATATAGCTTACAATTGATGTTAGCATTTTTTTTATTTATTGTGCACCCCATTGTGTGTGGTAAATTATAGGGTTTACCCGCCGAGGTTGGGTTGGGCTCGTTTAAAGTGCCGGCAAAACGGGGCGTGTGCCTTAACGCTTGGAATCTTTTAATTGGCCTATTGCAGTGATATTTCAAATGAGTTTTTTTCTTCTTCTTATTAAATGCCTGTCTGTTTCTTATTATACCATGTCAATCTCTTTAGAATTAAGGATATATTTTTACCTTTTTCTAATGATTTGTTTTTTGTCTTCTTTCTTTACAGGTATGTTTAAATTGTTACTTGACTTAAGGCTTACGAACTTTGATGTATTTGAGTAAGTGCTACATTAACAACTTTACAGACTTTTTTAGAACTGAACTCAACTGAATAAAATACTACATTTAAAGTTAAAAAACCCAAAAAATCACATATAATAATTTTGCTTTTGATATTATTGTTTTAATTGTGAAACTTTTCCTAAAAGCAAAACTATTATTTTCATTCTAACATCATGTCAAACTTTATTATACAAAATCTACTGGACATTTTTTTGGTGCCAATTCTTCCCCTTGTTCGACAATTAGTAAGATTTTTTTTTATATTTATTTTTGATTACATTTCATAGGTAAAAAGTTAAAATGGCAATACAACAAACGCAACGTTTGGGTTTTTTTGACCTTCTGGCAGAACTTCGCATTTGCACAATTTATTTCAACAGCTTATCAAGTTAAAGTTCTGGTAGGATCTTTCATTTCAATGTCTGTGTGTGTGTGTGTGTGTCTGCTGCACGTAGCACGAAGCGCTTTTTGTGGCAGCTTAACCATTTTGGACGTCATGAAAAGTTGACTTTACCAGAATCGTTGAGTTCCCTAAAGAGGGGATGCTGCTTTTTTGCACTGACTGTTGTCGCCATTTGCGTTAAATGTGCCAACAACAACAACAACAACTTTGCTGCGTAATAGAGACGGTTCGTTGGGTTGTGGGGAAGAGGTTTGCTCTCTCTTCTATTTTATTTATTTTTTTTGTGTTCAGGGGGCTCGTCGACAGTTAAGGGTTCAGGCTACTTCAGTTTTTAAACCCCGTTCTCTGTGTGCGAAACGCTGAATTAAGTCTTTGGGAAAAGCAGTCAGAGCAAAGCAGCGCAACAATGGAATGCTGCTTGCTGCTTTGCTATCTCTGGTGCACAATGTTAGAGTTGCACTTAACTTCAGACACAGGAAAGCCGAGCTGTGCAACGTGGCACAATAAGCACAAGGACAACGACAATGACAACGGCAACAACAACAACAACAGTTAAGCATTGGCAATGGTGTGTGGCTGACACAAAAACAAAAGTTGCATGCAAGTAGCATGAAATAGTTGATGCCAAAAATTGTTGCTGTTGTTGCAGTTGCTGTTGTTGCTGTTGTTGTTGTTGGCCAAAGTCAAGTACCCGGTGATTTTTCTTACACAATAATACACTTTTCCTATTTCGCTGACAGGTTTTTTTGCTGTTGCTATTTTTTGTTTTTTTTTTAATACTCTTACCACACTGCTGCTGCTGTTTTTTCTGCCTCTGCGGCATCATGCTGTATGCAGCGTGACGTCACTTAGTGCAGACAACTGTGATAATGATTAAATTAGATTATGGATGCTTAACATTTTTCACACCAACTTTTCACATCAGATACAACGACCCCAGCAGATACATTTTTTCTTTTCTTTTTTGTAGTTCTCTTTTCAGTTCGCTTCGTCACAGCGTATTTCAATTTATGGCGCGTCCCATGTGGCAATTCAATGCGGGTGTATTAGTGTGCATGTGTGTGTGTGTGTTGTATAAATAATTAACAGCAAAAGTTTTATGTTGCATTGTGCGGTAAAGTTTGTCTAAAGTATCTTGTAGATATGGCAAGTGCAATGAAGCAAAAATTAAAGTTTATTGACGGTTTTGCTAAGCGCATTTGTTTGACTGCAATGCCATTTGACTTCTGTGCTACATTGTGCGGATGCCGAGCATCATCTTGAGGAGATATGAACGCAAAATGCATTTGCGCTTTTGTCTTTGATTCAAACTGGAACAACACATGTGACGATATTACTTCGACAATCATCTGCCATACGGCAACAAATTCTCATCGATGTGCTGCACATTGAATGCATTTCCAGATGAAAGGGAGTAGAAACTTGTTTGAGACAAGGCTATACGATACTCTTCCACAGAGAAAAAGAAATGCTAACAATTATATAAATATAATTTTATTATTATATTGTAAATTAATTTTCTGAAAAATATGTAAAGTGAAAGTGAATTGGACGTCAATAAGACTCCTCATAATTCATTATAGGGTTTGGTCATATTTATCATTTTCTTTCCATGTCTTAATGTTTGTAGAGGTTCTACACTTAATATAAAAAATAAAAAATTTATTTTTAGGAACTGTTCTTAAACTTTGGAACTAAATAGAACATCGTTTCAATATAGTATATCTATTTTTTTTAGAATATATACCCGTTTATTTCGTGCTTAGAAAGTGTATATAAAAATTATATCTATATTTGTCTTTGGACCAATGCTCTGGTGTCTGTGAAATTTGACACACAATTTACGTTAAGTAATTGAATTCAATTGCTGCAGAAGTTACAACAAGCAGTCAACAAGAAGATACACAATTTTTTTCTATTTTATAGTAAATTGAAAAAGAAAATGTTGGATAACCAGATACAGACTTGAATGCGTTTCGAAATATGTATGTGTGTGTGTGTGGACTTTAACTGAAGCGTTAGTTTCTCATTGTGTAATCGATATATGCAATGCTAAAAAGCTAAAAGCTAAGATAGTTATTCGATATTTATAATCAATGTGATGTTATTCAATTAAATTTGATCTAATCAAAATACAGATATTGTTTTTCCTATGGTAGAAATGGATAAATATTTAAGGTATCATCATGTCTACTCAGAAAAAAACTCTAGCTCTCGGGTTACAAAGCTAGTAGACTACAAGAAGCCTTTATAAATATATTTTAATTATTGTCATTAAAAAAATCGAACAACAGAATTCCAGATTTTATACTCTTTTTTTTCGTAGGGTTAAGTTATTAATAACTTTTTGCCTTAACAAAGTGCAGTTCTTGGGAATATCTTGACTGTATGCCTGTTTTATTTTTACAACCTGATGATACCTCACTTTTTAATGGATGCTCTCTTCTGTATAGAAAGAAAAGAAGAAAAAAGAGTGTCTGTCTCACATGCCATACAAAAGACTAATTACATTTTACTCAAAAACTTTAACGATGGGTACCCGCAGCGATAGCAGCCGCATTGCTATAAAAAGGAATACACACACACACACATACAGTGTGGCGCCACAAAAGTGTTTTGGGGCGTTGCATGCAACACACACACACCGAGAAAGAAGATACATTTGTATCTGGTGTTAGGGTTGGGCCACATGTAAATGACATTGGTTGTCCTGAGCTTCGCCCATTTAAAACCGAAAGATACAAAGCGCTCTGAAGCGCTAAGATGTCTGCAGAGGATGCAAAAGACGCATCCGACGTGTCTCCTTTAGCAAAGTGACAAAATCTCACTTGTAGTACGTGCGCTTTTGCTTTTGTCTCCTACTCTCCTCCCTCTCTTTCTTTAACTACTTGCCCCAACAATTGTTACTACATATGTTCGGAAGTTCGTCTGATGGTTTGGCCCAAGCGTACGTACAACTTGACAGGATGACTATTTGTCATCGCATTCCTTCAACACTGGGATTAAGTTCTTCTGGCTGCGTTTGCTTATATATGTATATTCTGGTGCAGTGCGTCGCAGATTTACTTGCCACATAACGAAGCAGCGTAGCCAGAAAATGTTTCAAGCTGTTTCAAGCAAAAATTAAAAATATTAGAGTTGCTTTTAAGCAATATCGATAAATATTATCGATAGCTTCAATTTAAAGGTTTAAACAAAATATCAAAGAAATTAACTGAATTTTGATTTGGAGTTAAAACTTAAAGTTAAAGCCATTAAAATCCCATAAGACTTCAACTAAAATGAAACATCTTTTCCAGTTTTATTTTTACCTTTTTCAACATTCTGTACTTGTCTTAAGCTTAGAAATTCCCTATTTATTTTGTTGTTGCATCTTTATCCTGTTTTGTGTGTTGCACAGCAGTTTGTTTTAATTTATAGGCAAGACACAAAACTAAACTAAAAAGAAGGAAGAAGAAAGAACTGGTTTAACATGAATGCAACACGGCAAAATACGCTGTTAATGTTTGACGTTTGATATGTGGAGCACGCCCCAAACCAACGCCCACACCGACGAGGGGGGGGGGCGAGGAAAGTGGCAACAACAAGAAACATGTGTCTAAATTCGCATTCTATACTCTCCAGGCAACCAGCCTGTACATTAAAAATCTACGCTTCCGGCTCAGCTATTTCCCATACCACACACACAAACACACACACACACACACTTACAGATGGTAACAATTTTATCCCAGTCCTTAAGCTTGAGCTATAGAAACATTTGGGTGAATGAATGGTGGGGCAAATGCATTTGGAGTGTTTGCGGCAATGCCAAAATGAAATACATAATACTTAGCAACAACAAAAAGTTGTACAATTTTGTTGCTGAGTTGCATTTTTTTTTCATGTTGGGTGGGTGGCTGGGGGGGGGGGGGTGGATTGTTATACAACTACATAGCCCACATGCTTTGTGTGTGTGTGTGTGTGGCTTGGGGTGGCTTTTGCTTTATTTTTTAATTCAATATAATAGCTGGGAGGCATTTTCTTGTATAGGTTTTTTTTCAGTTCATTTTCAGTTCATTTTGGAATGACAAACCCGTTGGGCAATCGAATAGGGAAACCCAAATACACACAACATTTACATTTTGTCTATCTTTCGGTAATCTGCTTTTAAAATAATGAATCGAATACATTTAGATTTATGCGAATGAATAGCGAAAAATTTGAAAAAATTTCTCTCTCGGTCATTTATTTTTGCGAATTATGCATGAATGCTTTGATAATCAATCGGAGTGCATTTCTCCAGCTAGTTTTTCTATTCTACTTTCCAAAAAGAAAAAAAAAAATAGAAAAAAAAACTTTCAAGTTATTGGTAAAAACTTTAAACAGTTCTCAAACAAAAAGTATAACAACAAGCGAATCAATAAAATTGCTAATTTAACGCTCCAATTAACCAATTATTTTAGCCACAAACAAAATCGAAAGTTTTCTGACGCATAAAGCAAACGAAGTTGTTTTTGGATTTTGTTTCAAGAAGTTTCAAAAAAGGAAATCATTAAAGCAGAATGTTATTAAGAGTTGGTTGGGCAGATTGCTCAGATAGTTATTGATTCTAAACATTTATTTACATAAAGTCAAGCCTTTTTTATAATAGAAATATTATTTGTGTTTTTCTGTATTTTATTCGAATTTGAAATCTGTGCAAATTTTCATTTCAAGTTAAACATTTTTTAAAGACCATTTGAGAATCTGATGTTGTGTTGCTACAGTATTCAAAGAAGTTATATCAGCATTTGCTGCATTTGGTCAAAACACATGCTTGCCACAATTGTAGCATGCAGCAGGCAATAATTCAATGCACTATGAACGGACGGACGGAGAGAGATAGAATGAGATAGCAAAAGCGTCGTCTATACACAACACATTACTGAAAATGCCAAACACCTTCGTTTGTCTGCTTGCCACCGAATGGTTAGACTATTGTGATGTGTATTATGTGTATGTAGTATTGGTGTTGCAAGCAAGTATTGGTGTGGCGCAAAAGCATGCCAGGCGCCGGCTGACTGCAACTGCAATCTGTCTGCCCTTTTCTGTCCGTCTGTCGGATTGTCTGTCTATCTTTTTTTTTTTTGTCGAATGGATATGTCGGCAGTTGGCAATCGTAGATGAAGAGTCGGGTGGGGGGTACACGTGGGTATTTTGCGCCCGGTTGACGCCTTGAGTGCAATCGCTTGCACCTTTGAAGCGTGTCCGTGTCGCACCACCAACGGCGTCGCTTTGTTCGGGCAACGGAACAGGGCGCCCATTGGATATGGTTACTGCATATGGATGAAGCAACGATTGCAATAGCGACCCAAACACTGGGCTACCCTTCTTCTGCCATATACATATACATATGTATATAATCTAAAGCTGAAGTTGAAGTAGGAGTTGCATAAGCCGTAAGGCAAATGATCCTAACCCTCTCTCTGTCTATTTGTTAGCTCTGCTTCATATATCTTTGCTTTTGTGCATCATGCAACATTTAAAGGCAAATATGTGTGTGTGTGTGTGAGGTTTATTCAATTAGTGAGATCGCCTGTAGACTATTGAAATTCAGAGTTATCAGGTTTGTTCTCTCATAGAATAGAATGGAAAAGAAAGAATGTTAAAAGTTCCGTTGAAGATTCTTAAGCCAATCAACAAATAAAGTCCATGAATTATATTCAAAATATTGTCATGACGAGGTTTGATGATTCAAAGTTAACATTTTATGTTAAGTACTAGTTTTTAACATCTAGTTAACATAACATTTAATCCCTATAACATTTTATTCAAAAAAAAGGGCATTTAGCTCGTTGTGCATTCTCCCTTTTCGATGCACCAATTCCAATTTGTAAACACATGCGCGCATTTTCAATGCAACATGCAATTTGTCTGAGTTGCAACAGTCTCTGGAGTGTGTTTTGCCCTATCCTCTTCCACTGTCCTGTCTCCATTTGCAACTCGGCATCTTCACCTTGATGGCGAGCGCGCAATGTGTTGCCTTTGCTTTTTGTCATTGCCATTATAATTGATAGCGTATAATTTCGTTGCTTTCCCAACCGATTCCGTTTCCCAATTTTTCCTTGCCTCTTACTCTATTTCTCTCTCTCTCTCTTACTCTCTTTGTGTGTCTCTGTCACGCTGCTCGGCGTTTACTTTTATGCAAATTTTCGTGCAAATTGCTTTTAATGCATTTTGAATGCAATTTGTGTTTTGTACGTTGGAATTGAAGTGGCACAAAAACCCGTAATTGAAACTGAAAGATTTTAATTTAATTTGAGTTTCTGTATTTCTCTTATCTCTCTCCATCTGTTGTATCTCTCTGTCTGTCTGTCTGTCTTTCTGTTTCTTTCACCCTCTTTGCTGCTGCATGTTGTTTATTCTGTTTCTGTTTGTTTTTAGGGAGAAGTTCATGCTCTTTCTCACTCTCACTCTCACTCTTTATTTATAGAATTTCAAGCTGGGTGCTTTTGAGTTGCAACATGCGGGATGTTGTATATATATAGGTATATATTTTGTAACGCCTGCATTTTGGCTATAGGCCATGGACGACGCATTCATTCAAATTGATTTAGATAAAATCGTCTGTTTCGGTTTCTGTTGACAATAATTACTACGACGACGACTAGCGAGTTGTGCTGGCCATTGCCAAGCAAACTTAATTAGGACAAAACGTTCTACAATTTGTGTGGTGCCTGGTGGTTGGACCTGTAAATTGTACAAGATTTTAAATGGCCAATAAATAAAGGCCTGCAATGCCAGAAAATTAGCGGCTGGAGAAATGATTTATTGTCCGATAAAAATAAAGCGCTGGCTATTTAAAATGAGGGTGTGTGAAAATCTGATTTGCATTCAATTTGTGGTTTTCAGGGAGATTAAAAAAAATCAGATTTTTTTATTCAACATTTAATTTTTATTGAAGTGTTAAAATAATATTGTGTTAAAAGAATTGTTTTCTTGTTTATATTCTTGAATATATATTGATGCCATGATTCTCGATTGAATTTATCGCTAATGCTATCGATAAAAAAATGTAAATTAAATATTGGCATACTTAGTATAATTAAGCCCACTCAAGTGCATTAAAATCTCGTTTCAATTTGCAAATAACAGTTATAAAACGCAATTTTAGGCTTTGGCATTATCATAAAACACATTTCTCTAAGCTTATTTTCATATAATGCACATTTGCCAAAAATATATATTGTATGTTAATGGCAGGTTAGGGAGGGTATACATATAATAAAACGACCCTTAAAACATGATCCCCAAGGGCAATGGCATATTTGGCTAATTTTGATTATTTTACGGGGTGGTGCGGGGGCGAACATTTGTTAATTACTCCCAAAAATATAAAAGCAAAACAAAAATGTGTGTGTGTATCTATTAAAAATAGGTTTGTGGAGACTCCTGTGTGATAGAAATTTTTGGGGCACAGAGGCACATATTTAATGCCTTTTTTGTGGACTTGCCATGAATGTGACATTAATGAGCTCTTTGCTTATCCCACTGGCACAGACAGGACTAAATCGTTTGGTAGTAAATTGATGCCATAATTTGTTCTTAAATTTGAAAGTCGCATTGTTAGAATGTTTATAATTATATTTATTTATTGACTGAATGCTAAACTTGAGTTGCTTTTAAGCAGCTTATGAAAGGACATTAAAAAGGTCGACCAAAAAAACCGAATTCTACGAATTAAGAATGTGTGTGTGTGTTTATTGTCAACCTTTTAGCCATTTAAGTGGATACACAAACAATCAAAAAGTTAAAAACAATCCGCTAGGTAAAAGTTGACTTAATATCATAAAAAAAAAAAATTATGTCCAAAAGTGCAAATTTAATTGAATTGTTTATTGTTCTTTGGGATATGGTCGAGATTATTAATAGGGTCAAAGCTTTTTGCAGGTGTCATAACAATCTGGAAAGGAAAGGAAAGCTTCTGAATTTTGAGTCAATTTAAAAGTTACGGAAAGCAAGATTTTCATTAAATTTCTAAGCATATTGCTTAATTGAGCTAAAATTTAGATTGTGAAAATACTTCGATATTAAAATTACATATTAAAAAAAGAAAAAAATAATCCCCTATTTTCTTCTATTTTCTATATTTCAAGAGAAAACAACTCTGATATAATCTCATTAAAAATGCATATAGTTGGTACTTATGTGAAGTAGGAATCGTAATTTTTGTTAGCTTTGTCGGTCATAAAGTAGGCTTCAAATACTCTTGTTGCTTGTACTCCATTTTTGATGGACACTCATAACTTTTTAACCTAAAATAAACCCAACTCAAGTCCAGTTGAACACTCCAGCTTCTGCAAGCGAGGCCAAAAAGGCCGAAAGGATACTGGCAAATTGCTTTTGGCTTTGACGCAGGTGCCAGACTGCTGCTCTTTTTATTGGTATTCGTGTTCGTTGTTGTTGTTGTTGTCGTCGTTGCAGGCAGTGTGCACTGTACAGGTGTACGTTTGTGTGGCTGAATTTTATGTTTACCGTCGCTCTAATTAAATTTAATATGCATATTGCCAAGCCATTTGAATTGCCCAGCTGTCGTCCAGCCAGTCTAACAAGGCCGCTAGCTAAAAGCGGAGCAGCATGCCAGGTTATGGCTTCGCAAGCGGTACGGCTTAGTTAGGTTAGGTAAGGTTAGGTACGGTTTGGTTCGGTTCGGTTTCGTTGAAGAGAAATGAGCTTGTGGTCGCTCGTTTGAGTGTGAGTAAGCGAGTGTGTGTGTGTGTGTTGGGTAATAAATTTGATTAGTTGAATTTACGGGGCCATACGGCAAACGTAAACGTCAAATGTTGGTGGTGCAGTAAATTTTATGCTAAATACTTTAACCGAAGGGTGGTGCTTAGGAAGGTAGCTTGGATAGTTGATAGATTTAAGTTGATTCTTGGAGCGCCTTTGCTTTGGTTCTCGTTGCCGTTTTCTGTGCTTTGTGTTTTGTTACGTTTTTTAACGAGTTGTTGCAATAAAATGTTATTGCATACTTTATGGCGCGCGGTGTACACTAGACAGACATTTTACATATGCTGCAACTGCTAAACGCACACACACACACACACACACAATGAATGTGCTCGTGCCTGCAAAACTGTTTTTGCATGAGGCGCCATTGTAAAAGTCTAAACAAAATGGCGACGCAGCGCCTTTATCAAGAGAGAAAGAGAGAGAGAGTGAAAAAGAGTGAAGGAATTAACAAAAAGCTTTTGTCTTTTATACAAGCTTTTTTTTTTTGTTGTTTTTTGTTTGACTTTTTAACCATATAATTAGTGCAGCCCGAAACTGGCCTTTGACGCTTGACGCAGCGGCAGGCATCACATAAACAATTGCAGCGCAAATTGCTTGCACCATCAAAGTCAGCAGCAACATCAGCATTACAAAAACTCTACTGCAACGCTCATTATTAACATCATCATCATCATCTTTATGGGCAGCATGCGCTGCCAGAGCGAGCTGTCGAGATTACAGCGATAAAGCAAGGCAACAACAAAAAAACAAAAAAAAAAAGAAATGCAAATGGACAAGCGACGTGGCTAAAATGAAATTTATGCCATGCTGAAGATTTCTTTCGCTCTTCGTCTCTCTCTCTCTCTCTCTCTCTCTCTCTCTCTCTCTCATACTCGCTCTATCACACTATATTTTTGCTGGAATTTCTGGCGAAATTCGCCTGCTGTGCCGCCGCCATTTTGTGTGCAGCCATCGCCTGTCTTATTTTATTATTTGGCTTTGTTTTTTTTTTTGTGTTCGAGGCCGCCGCAACTAAAATGAAATGCATTCGTGCTGTGGCAATCCTGCAAGTCCGCCGCCTGTTCCTGTGCCAACAACTGCCAAGCTCTTTTTGCCCCATTCGAGCTCTCCCGCTGGAATGCATCGTTACAGGCAGCACTAAAATTATGCGCATTGGGCTTCTTGTGCTATTGAAATTTTCGGAGATTTTCCTGGTCGCATTTCCAATGGATAAAAAGGCACACGGCGAGGAGAGCTGAAATCCTTTTTGCGGTTCTGTGTGTGAGTCAATTGAAATGCATTTGATGCTTCACGCTGTGGGACATAAATCTTTGCTTCATATATGCTTCGCTTGAATGAAGATTGAAAACAAATCTTGAATTGTTGACTTAAAATACGCAAATGTTGTATAGAAAATCAATATACATATATTTTTATTATTGAAAACTAAACTTTATTTATTCCTTTTTCATTTCAGGTAAATAAATTTGGATAATATCATCAAATGGTTTCGAAGGAAACGAATAGAACAAGTAAATTTAAAAATGTATATTATTGATTAATTTCATTGATGACACCGCAAAATGTTATTAAAGCATTGTCATATTATTATTCTCACTTCTCCCATTTTAATTTTCATATTCATATCATTTGTGCAATTTGAATGCGAGAACGTACTACACCAATTAAGATTTATGTGCACTTAAATGAGTTTCATTTCAGCGGGCAAATTGTCAAGCATCGAATAATGAAATTACAATTTCATTTATATATAATTAATAAGCATTATTTAAAACGGAATATTTAAATGATATTGCATTAATTCGCGTTCAGAAGAGAGGCAGAGGCAGAGAGAGAGAAAGCGAGAAAAGTGTGCGACACAATTTTCCATACTCCAAGCCAGCAGGCAACAAAAAGGCTAATAAATCAGCGCAAATTAATTATATATGTATATATATATATATGACAAGGAGGTGGAGTGGGGGACTTGCTATAAATGACAGCAACACTTATAAAAGCGTTTGGGGGGTTTTTTTTTTTTTTTTTTAATAACTTTTATTAAAGGAGTTGGGTTAACTCTTCATTGACATTAAAGTTATGTGCATAATAAGTGCGCATTATGTTGTTTAATCCAGACAATAAAACACAATTACCATTAACAACAACAACAACAAACAGTGTGTGAAGAACCGCAGTAAAGCCAAAGGCTGAAAATTATTCGTCCGGTTTATGTAAAATGATTCGACAAATCAATGGGAAAACATTGTGGGTTAAAAATCTATAGAGCCACATCTGACCAAATATCCAGCAAATATGTTTGGCATTTAAGTGCATTGTGTGTTTTTATTTGGAATATGTACGATATATATATATATCGAACATTGTCTTGTCAGTTATGCCCTGACATACTGCAATACCCAATTAAACTCGTTAAGAACAATTTTTGCATGGCGAAGAGCTTAATGCATTTATAAAAAGCCATTGTTTGTTGCTATGATGTCAATTTGCATTTAGTATCAATCAATTTATGTATTTATAACACTGTTTTGGATTGTAAATCGGGTCAGGGACTCGAAAATATATTAAAGATTATCCAAGCTGAATTAAAGATTAAAGGCTGAAAGAATTAAAAAGGCAAATCAACAAATTTGCTTATAAATTAATGGAATTTAATGGGGATTTCATATTACTTAAGGTTTGATATTAATTGACATATTCTATGAAATAAATAAATTTTTACTTATAGCTTATTTAGCAAGCAACTGATTGCAGATTTCTTTAAAAATCGGTTTCTAATGAAAATTTCTCGTTTTGTTTACTTCATTGAGTTTATTTATAAAAACAATCTTGGCATATGTTATAAAATGTTGTCGGGAATGTATATTGTCATTATTCAAGGAACATATTAGTGTAGTAATCCATTCAGCTTTATAGTCCAGGAAATGTTGTAAAAACCTGTTCAGGTAATTATTTGCCGGTTTGAATATTGCAACCATTGCAATCGTGGATAATTACATTGTCTTTCATCAAATGATTGGCTGTTGATTCAAAATCAATGTTATAGGTTATTTTAAATTAAATACGCTTGAAATCTAAATTTAGTAAATTCAATTTACCACTTGCAAGCGCCAGCAAACCAAACAGAAAGGCAACCGATAAAAATTTCATTTTTCTTTTGTTAATTGATTAGCGTGTTGCTTGTAAAACACTGAAGATTGAACTGATGCTTATAAGCTGCAAGCGATCCGCTTTTTATACACAATCAGCAGATGATATAGCATCAAAGTTGAATTTGCTATCAGTTATAGTTTTTGGGAATTATATGGGATGACCCCCTGATCCTAATACTTAGAAGAAGAATGGGATTTTCCCAGTGGGTGAAATTACTTTCGCCAAACTCAAGAGGCTACCGAAAACAAACAATTGTTTTTCTTTGATGTTGATCTAAAGAAGCAAACGCCCAACCTTCCATTATCATTAAAGGTCGAATTAAAAATAATAAAGATTCCTAGAAACAATAAATATTCGAACGTTTAATCTGCTTCTCTGAAGTGCAGCATGGTTTTCACATAATAAATTTAAGTTGAACTCATAGTAAATAAATATAGTTTATTTTTTACTTTTGAGTATGATGTTCTTCAAAAGCCGCTTCATGTATGCTTTATATTAATTTTCGGTTCTCTGAGAGTTATTTACAAAAAAAAAAAAAAAAAAAATTCAATGTAAACAAAACTAAATTTGGCTAAAAGATTAAAACATCCATATGTACATACTGGGAATTGAACCTGGACCTCCCGGTAAAATAAAAAAAAAAAACTTAAAAATTGGCTAAAACATTAAAATCATTCATTTGTTCATACTGGGATTTGAACCCGGAACCCCCTGATATGAGTCAGGCACCCTTATCACTAGACTGTAGCCAGTTTGCCTTTAAAACCAACTTTATACTTTTTTTTTTTGAGTTACTCACACGCCTTAATTAAAGCTAATTAAAATCTATTAAAATGGACAATTTGTTAAAAAAAATGCATACTTAAATTCTATTTAAATATAAATACAGTACGACCTCGCTTAACGCAATCTACTAGAATTTGGCCTGTTGCAAAAACTGAGCTGGTTGCGAAAACCGAGGGATAATCTTTTGTTGGCTACGAGACCTATTTCCAAAAGTAGATGCATTTTCTTATCATTTAAATCAAAGTAAATCGAGTTTATCTGCAAGGATTTCATTTTAATTTATTAAGTTTTTGATAAATTAGAAATTGTGGTCTGAACTTTGAATGATTTCCTTAGAAAAATGCGTAAAATGAGGTAACTTTTTTCCAAGTTAAGAATTTAGGTGTTGCGATTATCGAGGAATTGTGTTTAACGAGGGTTGCGTTGAGCGAGGTCGTACTGTTTATTTAAATTATCAAAAAAAGAAGAACAAAAAAAAGCTTTCTTTATTAGTTCTTTTCTTTATTATTGATCTGCGCAATGATAATTTTTCATTTCGAAAAAAGCCGAAAAATATGCAAGAGAAACGTGCAACACTTTTTTTAATTGCCGTGCGACAAAAAAAAAAAAAAAATAAAACAAGTAAGAAGGCTCTAGTCGGGAGAGCCAGACTAAAAGATACTCTGCACCCAGTTGCAATAAATATTTAACTCCTTGCGCCCTAAAATTATGCTTCAAATAATGTTTAATTTGAACAAAACCAATAACTGACTTAACCTTACGATATCTCCGGCGTTTCTTAACCGATTTGGATGAAATTTTGAGCAAAATTCTATCGTAACCCATTATTTTAACCCCCATAGGAAAACTTATATTCAAAATCTGAAGTCTCTAGCTCTTGTAGTCTTTGAGATCGACGCGTTCATACAGACAGACAGACAGACGGACATCGCCATATCGACTCGGCTATTGATGCTGATCAAGAATATATATACTTTTTTGCACAAAACCATTACATCCTTTTTACCCATTTAATGGGTTTAGGGTATAATAAACTTATGCCTTGCAAATTTCCTACCAAGGAATTTAAAAATTGCGATTCATTTTGTTGTTGTTTTTAATCTATTTTTGATTGCGTAGGAGAGCTATAAAAAAGAATAAATTGTTATCGATTATTATCGGATTGGAGTTAATATTGCGTCTGTAATCGATGAGTGATTAAAAAGTTTAAGAATCACAAATCAACCATTCCGAAATAAAAACTTCTTTAAAATGCAAGCAACGCATTCATTGATTTGGATCAAGTGTAATCGAATTTTGTCATCTTGCTGGAATCCAGTTTTATATAAAACACTGCACACACAAGCATGTAATGTTTTTTAAAAAAAAAAAAAATCAAAATAAAAAGTGGAAAATAGGTGTTATAAACGAAAGAACGAACGAACGAGCGGAGAGTACGCAAACATAAATCAATTCATCATCAAATCGATGTTCGCTGTTCTGTTCTGTTTTCCAAACGTATCGACAATTTTCTTCTTGCGATGCTGTTGTTTGCAAAGCGAATGCCAAGTGAACTTGAAGCATTTCTTCTTTTTTTCTTTTTCAATTTAACATCGTCCCTCTCAGCACCCAGACTATGCTACAATAAACGTAATTCGTAAAAATCAAGCGGGAAATGTACAAAAATAAAAAAAAAAACAGAACAAAAAAAAAATCGAAGAAAAAGTAGTTGGAATCTAGAGTAAATTGAATGGATGTTAGGTTATAGTAGTACGAGTCGAGCGCGTAATGATAAATGCACAAAAATTTACCAACATCAAAATCAACAAGAGTTCTCTCTCTCTCTCAGTCATTCAGTATCTGCAGGAAGCCCCTACCGAAGGGGATTTATTTTTGCGCTGCGCATTTTTTATTAAAGTTTTCTGGTTGTACTTTTGTTGTACCTTTTGTTATTATTTGGTGCGACAGAAGGCGTGGCAAGAACACGCATAGCTCAGCAATTTTTTATATTCGCATTGCTGCTGTTGGATTTTTATCTTCGTTTTTTTTTTTTTTGCCACTTTGCCAGCGAGCATTCTTGGATAGTTTTTAATTTATTTTATTTTCCGCTGTGTTTTGCCCTTTTTTGGTTACCATTTTTATTTTATTTTTTTTTTGTTTCTCAAAGTGTAATGCATTTTATGCGCATACAAATGAGATATCAGCACGAGACTTTATTTTACTTCAAAATTCAAAGAGAGATATATTTTTATACCAAATTGTTTTTATGTAGTGATTTTAGCTATTAACAGACAATTAAGTTGGTGCAAAATCAACATTAACATCAGATAAACATTACCTTTAACAATGAAAATTAGTTAACAAAGTCATAATGTTTTTTACAGAAAGATTTTGCATTTAAAAATAGTTATGCAACACTTTGGTGCATGTCTGCAGCACTTAAATTTGCCAAATGAATTGGAAATTAAGAACATTTTGGCTTACCAAAAACTTAATGCCATATGAAATTTTAATGGCATTTAAATGCATTTCAATTTCCGTTTTGATCTTGAGATGACAATACATCTAATGCCTCAATGCACATGACATCAGCCAATTACTATTAAATTATTTAGATGCCGAGAATATTGCAGTTTTGTTTCGTCGTAGGATTATGATTATTTGCATGCGAAAAATGATAAATGCTCTTTATCAAATTGATAATGAAATGTATAAAATGCTATTAGCTCTTTAATCAAATCAAGCTTTTGTGCCAAGGCATCCGAACAATAAAGTTAATTAATTTACTTGCCTGCCAGCCAGCTTGAAAATGGCCAAATACTGGCCAAGGCATAGCAGCTCAACAACTGACTGTCTTTCTATCGGTGTGCAAGTAAATTAAATTCAAGCAATTTTGCGAAACTTTGACAATGTGCAGTTAATAACACGGCAAGGCGAGAGAGATACTAGTTTCTCATCAATTTTCGGTCCGAGCACACAACTTGATTATGCAAATCACGAATGTGAGCACACAGACAGACGCAGTGTAGTCAGTCGATTATAAAATATTAATAAATTAATTTAAATTGAAATTGTTATCACAGCAGTTGCCATTCATGCCCAACGCCTACGCCTCTCTCTCTCTCTTATTCTCTCTGTCTCTCCCATCAAAAGCGACGTAAATCAAAGCGTAGACTATTAATGGTTTCTCATCGGAGGGCACTTGGTTGAAAGGTTGCCGCCCTGACGCCTCCGCACTTCTCTTGGCCCGCCCGCCCTATGTATTTTCAAATCAAATTCTCAAATGTTGCGCTGTTGTCAATTTTCATGCCACAATTTATGTTAATTCAGTTGTGTAACCTTTGATAGTAGCGTTAGCGGGCCGAGAGAAGTGTAAATAGTCGTAGCGAATGGCATTCATCCCAGCGATCCCAAAAGCATCCATTATACAACACACACACAAACACTAGCACTAACACTATCGCACAATGACTGGCAACAATCCATTAGTGGGTTACTAACGGTGCTCTTGCCGTGGCGCCATTTTGTGTGTAACAACTGCAAATCAATGCCCTGAAATGTGAAAAATGGCAATGGCGCTTTTGTATGCCATGCCATGTCTATTATAATATTCCTATATTATTTTATGCATGCAACTGTGCTTGCAGCCACAAACTGTATTAGTGTGTGTGTCTGCATTTTCGTAATCAACCTCATGATAAATCGTTTGCGCAAAATTTATTGAGTTTTTGCATGACATCGCCAAAGCGACAGCAGCTGCAGCAACCAATCATATTTGGCATGGCATTAAAAACACCCAAAAAAAATTCAATTTTTTTGTGTCTGTACTATTTCAAATCCTTTATTAATCTCTGCCCACTTATGCAACATTAGTTTTAAATTTGATATAATAAAAAATATGAAATAAAATGTATATTTTTCAATAACTAAATTGCCAAAAAAATAACTTTGAAGTAACTTTGCTGCTGCGGTAAAAAATGTTTGTTTAACAAAATATTTATATTCATTCAGCACCAAAAATTCAAATCCAAGCAATTTATATTTGTTGAGATCAGAGAGAGAGAGAGAGAGAGAGAGATAAAGTTTCCAATTCCAAGTCAAACACTTGCCTTTTAATTGCAGTGGCAATTTTACATGAATTTGTTTTTATTGCTCGAAAAATTTGTTTAGATGCACAAAAATTTATTTGTTTTAAGTAAAAGCATTTTATGTTTGGTTAGCAGCAAGCATATTTATGTTTGGGTTTCCAAAAAAAAAAAAAAATATATATATATATCGAATAAAATAATTCAATATTTTTGGCAAGACTTTTAATAAAGTTGCAAGTTTTCAAGATGGCAAGAGTCAATTTAGTTGATAGATAAAACCTTAAGTTATATATATATAAAAAAAAAATACTTAATTGGCATATTTCAATCAGGATTTATCGCAAAAATCAACCAAAATGAAACAACGTAAGGATTTTTAGTTTACATACATTTAAATGTACGCATAATTGATGATTGAATAAATGGCTTTTGTATGTGTGTGTGTGGCAAGACCTCAAAAATGTTGCAGCTAACTAAATATTTGATTTCATTGAATTTCTGCTGTTTTCGCATTTGGCATTTTATGTTTTCCTGTTTTGTGGGTTTTAATACTTCTTACTTCACCCATCCGCCCCCCCGCCGCTTTTCTGTCAAGATGATTGATGAACTGTGCTGAAGTTGTGTATATTTGAGAATGTATTGAATATTTTTAATTGAGATACGAAAAATAACTTAAATATTAAAATATGTGTGTGTAAAAAATGTTTGTTTTTTTTTCGGTTTATTTGTTGCAATTTAATGCATTTTGTGTGTTGCATTCGAAATTACATAAATGCAAATGTGTAAATGTTTGAAAAAAAGGAAATCATTAGAATGCTTCAACACTTCATTCGGTTTAGATATTAAATATTTATGATATATAATTGGCATAACAAATATTCCATTTGACAATCTAAACAAAGTTAACATGTTTATTTTAATGTTTAATATTTAATATTAAATATTTGGATAAAAAATTAAATGAATTTAAATGGAAATCAAAATAAAATCAAAACAAAAATTATTCTGTGCTTTGAAGCTTAAATGTAGATTAACTCAATTTTTGGCTAAAATGACAAAAGCCCAAAAACCAAAAAAAAAAAATAACTAAAACATAAACACAAACTCATAAGTGTTGACGATATCCCCAACAGCAGATGGCTAGCCACAACTCAGCCTCTAAATGGGTCGTCAATAAAGTTGAAAATTATGAGTAGTGCCCCTAGAGGCTAGTATCTGTGTGTGTGTGTGTGAGATAGGGGGTTATAATGGCTGATGTTTGAACTGCTTTATGTCCACTCTAAACACTCTCGACTGACTGTTGTTGTTGTTGCTGTTACTGCTGAGCTGCTCTCAGCTAGCATTTCCGTTTTGTGCAATTTATGGCACATACATACTCACACGCATACATACATAGAAACAAGTTGGCTGAAATTATTTTGAAATATTGCAGACAAAAGCTGCCTGTGCAAAAGACAAATGTGCTGTGCATGGCTTTTGTCAGTGGGTGGTTTTTGGGTGATATAGAAAGAGAGAGAGAGAGAGAGAGTAGTAGTAGTAGGAGACGGAAGTGTGCGCTTATCCAGTTGCTAGTTTTTCTTTTTTTGTCTCTTTTCTGTTTTAGCAACAACTCTGATGACATGTAAAGTGCGCGCCTGCAAAGAACTAAAACGAAAACCCACAGTATTGGACATAAGTGTAAGCTTAGTAGCGGTCAGTTAGTAAGGCCATACTACTACTACTATATAGACACCACTGTATTATCATGGTTTATAGTACATAGTACTGCTGACCTGTGTTTCGTACTTTCTTTTTTTTTTCTTCTATTTTTTTTGGCCATATTTTGGTTGTTGTTTTGAGAACATAGCCATTTTGTAGTTGAACGAACCCAGAACAGTTGAGCAGCCGGAAATGTAACAAAAGCCTTGTTACAAAAAACTACATATACTCATACACTGCGAAAAAAACATTATTACTACAAATATGTAAATATTTAAAAACCAAAAAATTTAAGAAAACATAAAAATTCAATGAGCAATTTTTGGTGAAAACGGAGTTAATCTTTAGTCAAAAAAAAAGAAGGTAACAAGTTTTCTCTCAGTGCAGCATATATGTATTGCGTTAGCATCAGTACAAGCTCTGTGTTTCATGTCGCGTTCTGTTGCATGTTTTTTTTTTTTGCAAAGCGAAACAACAGAAAAAAAATTGAATACATTTGACAGCCGTGACGCTCTTGCCAAAAATATTTTCCAGCTCAAAAACCATTGGACATTGGCCATTGTCAACGTTTCGGCCCACAAAAACCTCTGCCCCCAGCTTCCATGCTACCAAATCGAACAATGGAAAATACAATAGGTGAAGTTGAATCGTTTTTTTTTTGTGCTTTTTGGTAATCAATCTTTTTTTAAAAACCTGTAATACAGAAGTACTAAAAGTTATTTTGAGGCAAAAAACTCAAATAAAGTATTAAAGTTTTCAAAAACTTATCCTTCGGCATGAACAATCATATGTATCTTGGATTGTCTATGTCGTGTCATCGGTAATCATCATTCTTAATGTTATTGTTGCTCTTATTATTATTAATATTATTGTTATTGTCATTTCCAGTCACATCATATAATACTATGAACCCAAAACGGTTTAAATTAAAAAAAAACATGGCGTTGATAATACCAAAAATGGAAAAGAACGAAAAAATGTGGAATGCTCGAATTTTTAATACCCTAACTTGTACTTAAAAATTACAAACAAATTGTCTGAATTGTTTGTTATCAAAACATTTTTGGTTAAAGAGTTTTAGTTCTACAAAATATAATTGCTTTCAAAAATAATTGATTCTCTTTCCAATCAGTTTTAACAGTCGAAAATCTATGAACTTTTTTAAATTTTTGAGTCCCTTTGGCATGCGTTACATATTGAATGATACAACTCATATAGCCTTTGCTAGAGTATCGAAAAGAGAAACACAAAAATGTTTTGCCTTATTAAAATTCCATGCAAATGCGCTTATGTGCGGCCCAGCGCCGTCAAAGTGGGCGTACGCTGCGCCCCGCAACACCCCCTCAAATTTCTATGCCGCCTTGGCTTGGCTGGCCTTAGAGTTGGCCACTTGGAGGCGAGACACGCGCAAGACCCAAAAAAACAACATGGAGAATAAAATAAAAGAACAAGAACAAAATTCTCATCAGCCCAGGCCATATGTAAGTAATTCGCGTGTGTGTGTGGGGCAACAATTGTTTCGCTTATGGAAAATGCGCAAAAAGTGAAAACCTAACCAAAAGTTATTTCATATGCGAGTCAACAAGAGAGAAGATGCCTAAGGGTGCTACAATTGCAACGGGTTGGTAGAGAAAGGGGGTGTGGGAGGGGGAAGCGGGACGACGTGTGGCAAGCGCGCGTGCTAAGCATATTTAGTTCATTTATTTCAAATTAGATTTTTAAGCGACAACAACAACAACTACAAAGCATTGAACGCGACAAGGGACGCAAAATATTGCGCAGCGAGTGTCAGGACTGATAACAAGAGGATGTTGCTCTTAACTTAACTCGCTGTGGGATCTGCCCAAACTACCTAACTGTCTCTCTTTCTCTTTCTCTCTGCCCCCCTCCCGTCCTCAATGCATGCACAAATTTTTCGAAAATTATGCGGCATTTATTTCTATACATTTTTGTTTCTTTCCTCTGTTACGCGGCATATATTTTTCCATTTGCTGATTAAAGCAAAGCGCCCATGACAAGGGTGTCTTTTTGTTGTTGTTGTTGTTGTTTTTTGTTTCTCTCACATAAAAGGGTTTAAAACTGTGTTTTTGATGTGGGCTTGTTTTTGGCTGCCATCTTTTTTGTTGAATGGTTCATTAAGTTATTTGTATGAGCATAAAGAAATTGGTATGCAAATATGTAAAGCATAGCGGTCAGCATACAATTTTATAGTAAATATTTTCGAAAATTATGATGAAAAAGCATATATGCTTTTCGAATCAGTGAATTGGAAATTGTGGTTATTGTTTGGAATCTTTGGTGCTTGTGCTTGGGAATAGTTTGAAGAAAAGATAAGGTAGGCTTAAAATTAATTTATACAATTATTATTGTTGAAACAAAGAGTTTATAATGATAAACTTTTCATTACCTGAATAAAAGTCAATAGCTTTTTTTTTTACCCCTCATTAAACATTTCTTTGGCTTTATGCAAAACTTTTTAAAGTTTTTGCTCTTATGGATTCGCCCATACCGAGGTTATCACAATGTGTCCATCTTAACTACAGCAAACATTTGACGTTGTTCGCCGCTTGTGTTCAATCTAGTAAAGTAAACGAGGGGGGGCGGGTATTGGAGAGGGCATTGGTTAGTACCGCAAGCCAGCAACAGGACAAACACACTGTGTAGTATAGTACAGAGTGAAAAGTGTGTGTGTGTGTGTGTTTAAAGAGTAGAATAGTCAAAGAGCAGCCGGAGATAGAAGAATGCTGCTGAACAAGCAAAAATTTTTATGACATTGCGAACAAGTGAAATGAGAGAGTGAGGAGCTCAAGTGGAGGAGCCATTGGTGCTGACAAGAAACTGAAAAGCGCAAACACAATTATAACAAGTGGAGCGGCCATAGGAAAAAGAGAGAGCACAAAAAAAAAATAACAAGTACAAAATAAAATTACAACACAGCCGACTGGGTAGATATATATATATATATGAATGAGCAAGGGGCGTGTGTTGACCAACAATGTTGGTCACAACACCACACACACAGACACACACACACACACATACCCGTTGCCATATCGCACACTTGTAAGGCAGGCGGCAGCAAGTGGCTCGAACAACCACTAACAAGAACTAATATTTGACAGCTGCCGCTGCTGCTGCCTCTGCTGCTGCTGCCTTCTCAGACTTGTCCTGCCGCTGTTGATATGTGTATGCTGCCTTTTATCTGTTATACCCTGTATATCCCTTGAAGGATGTATGAAATACGAGCAGAAAAAATATCATTACTGACATAAAAGTTTTGAAGCCTTTGGGCTTTCGTATTAAATGTAATTTAATTATATAAAAAAAAAATTATTGAAATTATTTTTATGAAAATAAATTTGTCAAAATCATTGAAACTTATTCTTAGGATATGTCCTTGTCTAACACTTTCAACCAACTACGATAGCCACTTGCCTTTTGCTTCATGTTGTTGGGGTTCGTCGCATAAATGTCGACGGGCCTGCACCATTTTGGCCAACGCTCTGCGTTCAACGACTTTTGGCTGATTTCGTAAAAGGCCAACAGAGCGAAAAATAAACGAAAAAAAACACACTCTCAGTAAATATAACAAAAAAAAAAAAAAGAAAAGAAAAGTTTGAACTTTACCGGCAACAAAAGTCAAGTAGCCGTACCAGCGAACACTGAACACAAGCCACAGCCGACACAGCAACAACAACAACAAAGGAATAAAAAATTGTTTAAGTACAAAAATAATAAAAAAATGTAAAAAACGTACCATGCACAACACATGCTGCTCATTTCCATGGAAAATTTTTTATAAAAACAAAAAGAAGGCCGTGCAGCAGCAGAATCAACAAAAGCAGCAAGGGGTACGGCGCGTATCAGCGATGCGTTGCGCAAAAACCGAATAAGAAGAAAATAAAATACAAAACACACACACTTGAAACACGCAGCGAATAAGTTAGTTCAAAATGTAGAGAAGAGAATATAAAATAAATGCGGGTCAGGTAAAAAACGAAAAAAATATTTTATTCTAAATGTGAGCACAAAAATGTTGCGGTCTTTTAGGCGCATGTGGTTTTCTCACGTGTTTTGGTGTACAGAACAATATCAATAAAGAGTTTTTATATATATATTTTTCTTTTTGGTGGCACGCACGTAACAGCAGTGAAATTTATTCAAAAATTTGTCTCGGCTTTTTTTTTTAGCTGAAAATTTTTTTTTTGTTAAAGAAAAATGTTGAATTTTATTTCGTACTGCCCATAATACAATCAAAAATTTGTTGAACAGTTTGTTAGCTCTCTTTTCAGTAGCCATTAAAAAAGAATAATGCACAGCTTTATTCATTCCTTTGATACAAAAAAAAAAGCTAACGACACTCGCTAATCACTTTTTGAAAAGTCCAAAATAGAGAATGTCAACGATTTGATTAAGTCGTTGAGGAGTAAGGACGACGCTCTCTTTGCGAAGCTATTAATTACCTACTTAGCAGTTACTTTGACTCATATTTAATCAGAGCCTTATTGTTTGATTCGACACTAATAAAAGCCTGACGCTTTAATTAAATGGCAAAAGTTTTGCTGTGTGCTCGCTTCTGATTCTGATTACATACAAAAACTTAATTAACTTGCACAGCAGCGCGCTTGGCAAACTGCTGACTAACTTTAATAGTTTTACACGCTGCTAACCCACTTTTTGGATGGAGCGCGCTCGGCGACAAAGTGCCATGGAATGCGCGAAAAGTGCCAGCGGCGTCGAGTAGGGGGAAGTGAAGTCAAATGCATTTTTGAAAAATTGCAAAACTTGATTAGCGATTTGTGCGAGGCGAGGTGCGCACATGCCACTCAGCTGCAGCTCTGAAGCCGAGCGCAGTACTCGGCAAAAAGTTTTTCTAGTTTTGTTTTTTTGCCCAAAAAAGTGTGCTATGAAAATGCAGAGCGGACTAATCTGGCTGCGCGCTGCTAACCCTAACTTCGAACTGTGTGAACTGTGAACCGAGGGGCCACCTGGGCAAAAAACGTTCGCATTCATCACGGAATGCAACACAGTCAGAGAGACAGAGAGAGAGACAGAGAGAGAGCTAGTCAGAGTTTTCTTTTTTCCACTTTTTGTTGCCATCTCCCCGAGTCCCAGTTCACTTATCCATTTTGCTAACGCCTGGCCAAGGCGCCTGGAATCCAATTCCCAGCGAGACTTGCTAGAGTAGATATGAAGCAAAAGTTGTGAGGAGTTTACAAAGTGAGAGAGAGAGAGCGGGCTATTCGCATTGAAAATCCCTGTACGTATTTGCAATTTGTCGGCGGCGGCAAACGTTGGGGCGCGATAGTGTGATTGAATGGGTCGCCAGACTGGCCACGTGCTCAACTTGCCTTAGTGTGTGTGTGTGGCATAATGAGAGTTATGGCTAATGCATACCCAGTATGTAAGTTTAACCCCACACTCTCACCTTATTGCCCAACCAATCCCGGCCCCTGAACCCAACTTGATGGATGACCGGCCGGCCCATCGCATCTCTTTCCTCTTACAGCCGCATCCAGTTGCTGTCTGCATCTGCATCGAAGCGCAGAGCTTCTAATGAAATTCTAAAACGAAACATAAAACATCCGATTGAATACTGCAGGTGCACTGAGAAAAAACAGTCGTTTGTTAGGAAAAAATATTTTTTGTCTATGAAGGAATTTGTTATGAAAATGAGTAAAAAAAAAAACATTATTAAAAACTAAAAGTTTTTAAATCAACCTTAAAAAGCTTTTAGTGATCAAAAATGCCGGTTTCTAATCAAAATTTTTTTTTTGTATTTTTCTTCAAATTTTCCAGGTATTTTTTTTTTGAGTGCACTCAAGTTTTGCATACACTTGAATGCCTGGCATTGTGTATATGTGAGTGTGTGTGTGTGTTTTTTTTTTTTTCAAATTTGATTTTTCTGGCAACTGGCCATTTTTTGTCTGGCTGCAGTCGATTTTTGTCCTTGGCAGTTGCTTGCCCCCACACAGGCACAGGTGAAAGTTCGAATCGATGGCAGCTCTTTATACAAATTTCTATTTGTTGTTGTTGTTGTTGTTGTTGTTATAACCTCCAACTCCTAGCTTATTGTGAAAAACTGCTGATATCGATGTTGTTTGGCTTTTAATTTATTTAATGGTTGGCAAACGGGACTTTGGCCCTTTCATGTTGAATGCGCATAAAGGTAAGCCAGCCACTATATCATTTTGTTATGTCCAGACTGATAAGAAGAAGTATGGGCGAACAGGCCGGGTCATTTCCTTGTTTATTGTGGCTAAAAGGGTTTAGTTGTAACTTGTGTAACTAAGTGCTTTGTGGCAAAAGGTTCTCGGAATTCTTATAAATAAACAATTACATTGAGATATATGCATAAGGTTCGTAATATGAAATTGGTTGTAATTTACAATTTGATTGATATATTTTTCCTTGATATTCTAAGAACCAAATTATAAAGTTGTATTAACAGTTTGACTGCACTTTTTTTTTGAACTTGTCGATGTAAAAAATTGGCAACTGGAATTGAAGCTGGCATTTTAGTTCTTCGTTTGTAAGCATTATATTTTATTGGTTCAAGTTGTCTTAACGATTTATATTGGATATTTTATATGCTGCAGCTTAACTGGCACTCATACAAATAACAACTATCTACTCAGAAAGAGACTAGACATCTTTCTTTCTTTTCGACTTTGTGTTTGTTGTAGCAGCTCCAAGCTCTAGCGTCGTCCATTTACCCATCCAGCCCCAACTGAGTCCTGAACTCACACACAACATCATTTATATTCAACTTGTTTTTCGAGGCGTCTGCAAAAGTTTCAGGACGCCGACCGCACAACAACACACACATACTTAGATACAATTTATGTGTGAGTGTGGCAGCCATTTTTTTTTTTACAGCATTCTCTATGCGTGTGTGTGAAAAGGAAGGGAAGCAGGTTGCACGCTTCAGTTGAACGCACAGGCAAATGTTGTTGCTCAATCGAAAGTATCAAATTGCCCACAATAACACTTAAATCCGACATCTAAGCTGGAGTCAGCTCAAGTATGAGGTGGAAGCGAGATGGCAGAGGCTGTCAAGCGGCACGGAAATGAGCAGCAATAATAAAAATATTAAGTCGCAGTAAAAGGAAATCTAAATTTGTTCTTCTTCTTCTCCGTCGAGCTAGTGTTGCATAATGGCAGAAAATACAAAAAAAACCACATAAATTAAATTGATTGATGGTTTGAAATGTGCATAGTATTGACAGTTTGTCACTTACGCCCAACGTATAAATGAATATTATTAAATTTCAGCTCAAAATGAAATAGTTACAAGTTGCAGATATAACAAAGTCTTTGACTTGAAATGCATCAGCAATAAAAGGTAAAAACAAAAACCTCAAACTATAATTTCATCAAGTTTAATCAAGCTCTACAATATATAAAGAATGACGAACTTTGCTTACACATCCATCTATCGATGATTGCCGGCTTTTATTTTTATTGCCGTTTTTTTTTTTTATGACGTTGCCAACTGATTCTTGGCTCTCCACTCTTCGTTAGCCATGTTGTGTGTTTTGGCCATTAAAAATAAAAATAAAAAAGTTTCTTTTTCTCTCATGCCATCTGCTCGTTGCTCAGGACTCTGCTGCATCTTTATAGTTGTTTTTCTCTTCTCTCTTTTTTTGTGTATATATAAATATGTATTTGTTTTTTTTTCTTCTTTCCGCTGATTTGCAGTGTTTTTACTGCTGCTGCAACAGCAGAAATATTGTAAATATTTTGCAACTTATTGTGCACAAGTTTCTAGTTTATTTCTTTGTGCTCTTTCTTGTGCTCTGTGACTGCTGCACGTTTAATATTTATTTCATGTTTTAATATTTGACACGATTGCACAACAACAGTTGCGCTTTGTTTTGTGGCGCCTCCTTTAGCTTCCTATCACTACCAGTGTCTTTCCTGGGTTGCCTGCCTCCGCGCCGTTTGGCATGTTGTGTTACAATGTTTATTATTTTTTTTATCCTAGTTTGTTTGCGGGCTTTTGCTTTAGCCAAGAAAGTTTTTGCCATTGCGATTTATACGATTGCGCCATTAGCTATTGAATAAGTTGCAAGAAGTTGAGAGACTATTAAAGTATCAATTAGAGTAGTTATAAGAATAATCAAAAATATTTGTTGATATTAATATTGAATTTTTTTGACAGTTTTTATACAAGCAAATCTAAAAATTTTAAATTTTCTGCATTTTAAAGAACTTTTTTTTTAAATTTCTTGCCTCAATTTCTTGGAAAAATATAAATTTAAAAATACACTTGCCAAATTTCTATGCAACACAAAATTTATTCTCTTGCATACCAAAAACACACACACACACACATTTTCTCGAAACATATGTTGCCTTAGCGCATTTGAAATATGAACTGACAAATGAGTTTTCTTCAGAGCACTCAACTCCGCCTTTAGCTTTCAACTGTTTCGCACACTTTTCAATCATACAAAAAATGTGAAAAAAAAGGCTAAACAAAACAAAACTCCCAACTTAATGCAACGGCAGACTTTCTCTCTCTCGCTCTTTCGCTGGCTATCAAATCAGCGTGCTACGCCGCAAAGCATGCAATTTAAAAATTGTTGGTTGAAATATTTTTGTATTGCGGATGCTGCTTGCTGCTGGTACACACACTCGAAAATTCAACAGCAGTTTCTTTCGAGCTGAGCTTCAGCTACAGCTTCGACACGAACTGATTTATAAAGTTTACAAATGCGTGGCAAAAACCCCGTGACTTGACTTGACTCACAAACTGACGGACTGACACGACGACTGTGTGTGTGTGAGAAAGTGAAGAAGAAGAAGAATGAGTGCTGCTGCTTGCTGAAAAACGTTTGCCACTTAACACGTACGCCGCATATTTTGGCACGCCCCCAAACCCCCCGTCGCCAGTGTTTTTCTTTATTTTGTTTTATGCTATAAAATTTTTGCTGATTTGGCAGTTTTTTGTGTGTGTGTGTGTGAGCGGAAGAAAGATGGCGCATAGCTGAAAATTTATACGCCACACAGATGCCATGCCATGTGCTTTGTTTGGCTCTGATCCTTGAATAATCAACAACAGCAGCTAGGCAGCCAAGAAGCCTGGCTAAAACACAAAAAAAAAATGAGTCAAGCTCGTCGTACGTTGTTCAAATATTAATGTTGACCCTCGACTGCTCGTTAGCCGGGCTAACTGTTCCGACTGACTTGGGCTTCTTGGCTCTGCGGCTCTGTTTGATGTGCACAAAATGCACAACGCATCGGTTTTTCTCAACCCAGAGTGTGTGTGTGTGTGTGTTTTGCGTCCTGTAGCCGCAGTTTCTCATCAGGATCGCAGCTGAGCTACTTTTTGCGCTTAAAATCAGGCCAAGCACAAACACAGTGCCTCCCAATCAAAGCAAGTAAGCTTTGGGCCATGTCCTGGCACAACAACAGGCCAAATGCAGTTTGAGTTAGTCCTTAAACAGAGGTATCATCACAAAAAAAGAGCTCAAAACATGATTAAAACACAATTCGCTTTTGAAAAACGCTTAAGTTGGGCTTAAAGAAACTTTAAAGCTGCTTTTTCCATTACTTTCTAAACTTTTTAAGGGAAATGTTGTTGTTATTAATAATATGCAAACCTAACTTTCTGTTAACTTCTTGCTATATATTCGCCCTTGTGGCTTAACTAAAGTTTATTGCCAATCGTAATTTTTAATCAAAATTTGTGCATTTCTCTTATCGTTTCAGGTATGTGAATCAATTATGAACCGGCTTTGAAATTGAGTAAGAAATTAAATTATAAACACAATAGACGTATTTTGGGTAAGGGCTAAGAGGGTTGATTGGTTGGTTGTTGTTGTTTGTGGCAAGTCTTCAATACGTTGAGCTAATAATATGAAATGCCATTGTTACAACTTTAATTAATGGCTATTAAAAGGCACACACACACACACACGCACACACACACAAAATGCCATGCCATTTAATATGGCTGTGTGTAGGTAGACATACTGGCGGCAGTCACCGGACACGGTCTTGAACCCCGGAACCAAACCCGGGCAATTTGTACGGCACACACACACACACACACACACACAAAACATGTCAGACAAAGCCAATTGCTGGCTATTTGCGAGTGCAAATGGGTATGGGTTTGGGTTTGGGTAGTTGAATGTAAAGGCTGCGGGTGTTTTCTGCTTTAATAAGCAATTTTTAATTTGCAATTACTCGAGTCGTACACAGAGTAAGACGGAAAGAGAGAGAGAACGAGAAGGATTGGAGAACTGGTATTATTTTTAATGAAAATGCGCCATGCAAACACACACAAATTACGCATACGAGGCGTTGCACAAACATCGACAATTGCCGATTTTGGTTTAACCACTAACGCCAATCAATGCATACAAACCTACACTGCAAGAAACTAAAAGAGAACTGCAAATATGATTCAATGGAAATTTTAACATAAAACTTTTAACAAAATATTCTTAATAAAGTTCTTGGCTTTGATTTCAAACAGAAAAGATTATTGTTATTCACATTTCTCAGTGTATCTTCGCTGTACGCATTGTTATATGCTTCAGCTTATGTATATAAGCTTAATAACTTTGGCCTCCGGCATACAGCAGTTGCCACAATAGTTGCATGCAACACACCCCGCCCCATGCTTTCGCGCGACGTCTTTCAGTTAAGTCGACATGTTGGTCATTAGGGAGATTTTGGTGTATGTTAATCACATTACCGGCAAACGTTATAATGCTGGTATGGTATGGGATGCGATGGAATCCTTTGCTGCTCATCATTGACGCTCAAGTAACAATAACAATTATATTCACCACACATGTTTAAGCGTAACTCACTGTCTATGTGTGTGTTCGTGTGTGTGTATTGTCCCATTGAAATAGTCAACCGCAATTTGGTTGCCAAGCTTCGAGAATGACTAGTTGCAAATGCAAACAGAAACCGAGCGTTGGTCTTGAAGCTTTCAAGCTAACACAGCCTGCATTTAGCCACACACACTTGCACACACACTTGCACACACACACACAGTATAGGCTTGAGGCAAACATGTGTACAGCATTGCGTATACGCATTATTTTGTTGCCTACCATTAGCCGCCTGCAACACAATAACAATAATGTTGCACAACAACAACAGCAAAGCTAAGCAAGAGAATCTCAACCCTCGAATCTGATGGAATTTGCTGGCCAAGCTAGTTTTAAGCGTTGTTTTGGCTCTCGCCAAGTTTGATCCGAAACGCATATACAGAAAAGTTACTTACACATAGTATGTGTGTGTGTGTGTGTGTGTGTGTGCGCGCACGTACACATATCTACTAAGAGGCATTCACATAATTGCCGGAAAGTTACATTTCCCTAACGTGAATACACTGAACGAAATATGATTAGGTTTGTCAACTCTTGAATAATTTCAATCATTTTTTTTTTTTGTCGAATTTTTATGCAAAAAAATAAACTTTTAATATAATATAACTTCGATTTCTTTGTTGTCAATAGGCTTTGGTTTTTTTTTTTTTGAACGTGTATCACGTATGTCTATCTCTGCCTCCCTTTCTCGTAACAAAACATCAAAATCGATCGATACAAATTACAAAACCAACGTCAGCAGCTTTCTCGTTTAGGGATGCTGTTGTCTGTACTCGAATAATGGTGGTGGTTTGATGGGGTTGCTCTTGTTGGTAGCTGTTGAGTTATCCCGCAATTGCCAGCCAAGCCCCTGGTGCATAGTTCCGCATTGACGACGACGACGACGACAACAAAAACTACAACGTCGTCTGACTGGCATTTTGTTGCTCTGTGCGCTATTGTCGTCCTTTGTGCCGTTTGTGTTTTACTTCCACTTCAATCATAACTGTGTTCAATTGTTGTTTTTATTACCGCATTTCTTTCACCTTTCCATCTTGTTATACGAACCCAGGAACTTGTTGTTGCGGCTCGGGAAAATTGGTTGCCATTTGCTCTCACTCTCTCTCTCTCTCTCTCTCTCTCTACTCATTTTTATGATTTCGTGCAAGCAACAACCGCGTTACATGTGCTTATCTCGTCTCTCTCTCTCTTTCACACACATTTCCCATTCATTTCCTTCCCCATTTTCCGCATGAGCAGCATGAGGCTGACGGTTATGTTGCGTCCGAGTTCAACAATTGCGCATAATATAAATTAATAATGCAACAATTGCAATTCTTGCTGTTGTATTGTTGTTCGTCGCCGTGTGGCGCATCCTTGATTTCATTAAATATTTGTTGCCGCCGCCCACTCGCTGTTATCTGTTTGTTTTTCTGCTCTGTCGTCCAGCTCTCACATTTCACGCTTTTATTGCGTTAGCCCGCCTCGAGATTTTTTATGACATTTGACAGTAGACAACGTAAGTTTTGTGAATTTTATGGTCTGGCCAGCATATAAAATGCGAACTGTTTGTTTGCATTGCCTTTGAAACCCTAACAAATGCATTTGGCATACCAAACACGCAGCCCGAAGCAACATTTGCCTTGCACAGTTTACGAGCGTGTTAAAAATCGAGCCAAAAACGATTTTTGGGTTTATTTTCAACACTTTGAAACCATCTGTTGAAAGTTGAGTTTTTGTTTTCTTCTAATAATCAGGATTTAAGCTTTGTACCTGATACGAATCAAAATTCAATTGTGAACTAAAAGTAAGCGAAAAGTAGAGTATTGCATAGTCGTTTTCAGTATTTCTTTTTCTGTTCCTATTTGTTCGAGTCCTTCTACGTGATTGGCGTGTTTAATTTGCAACATCAGCCTATAAGCTAATTACAAAGGACTAAAAGAGCTTCTTCTTAGTAGGCTAAAATTACACTCGGAACATATTCAGTCCCATGTGTTTTTTATATCCAGCAAAAAGTAATAAAAGTTTCTTCAAGTTAATTTTTTTTTTAATCCTTAAAATTAAAATTCCAAACAAGTTATTTTTCTCCTATTCTCTTTCAATCATATTTTAACCTAATCAAAAGCTTTTTGACATAATTATGCCATTGATAATTCCCTTTCGCTTTTGCCTCCTCATCCCTTTAATATTAATTTTTTCATTAAAACTTAATTTTGGCCAACTTAAACCCGGCTCTTTGGCAATTCCGTAAAATTCAATTAACGCATAGTTTTTCGCTCCAAGTAATGAAGAAAAGCCCAAGATACATGTATCTCATTATGCCGATGATGTTTGGTGTGTTTCATGCCCCAGATTTTGCGAGTCTATCAAAAAGTCATTACTAAGCAGAAAGCAGAGAGCATAATTGGAGAAACGAGAGTTTGTGGCGAAAAATATCAATATTAATTAGTGTGAATTAAGTACAAATCGTAGCTTGGATCTAGTTGTTGGCAGCCGAGGCCCCTAGCCTGATTTACTGACCGGTAATTTTTGCGATTCATCAACACGCGAAAAGTCGGCGCTTAATTGTTTTCGATTTCCTACTACTATGCCTTTGGGATTGGGGCAGTTTTGTGGGTGACTAAACCACACTGCTCGAATTAACAAAGTGATTGGCAACGACATTAACATTTTCATCAGGCGAGATTGGGAGGAATGTGGGAAGTGCAAGTTGATGGCCGTAATCCATCATCATTGCCATTCACACGAATGGGAAAAAGCCTTTGAATTCGTATGATTATAATGCCCCGCAACAGCAACAACAATAGAAAATTTCTATATGCTATCAGTGAATTTTGTGCACGTTTCTCATTAGTGAGAGTGAGAGAGAGAGAGAGAGTTAGAGCAAGTCATCTTTTACACGATGGAGCGGATATGAAATTGACATGCTCTGTTGACATTATTATTATACAAAAATATCGATATCATTTTATTAAGTTTTTGTTGTTGGCATCATAAAGTTACGACCTTTCGTTGCTGTCCTTGTCAAAGTTTTCTCAGGCTAGTCAGAGTTGCGCTTGAATAGGTTATCGATACTATGTTATAATGAACTGGCAGTTATTTTTAATGGTTTTTGTAGAATATATGTCCTAAGGGTAGTTTGATATTGATATTTCGAGTCTAAAGTTCTTGTAAACTTTTACATTATTCAACTTGTTTTTTCCCATCCCAAATTGCAACACTTGAAAAGCTAATAATTAATTTAAATATTAAGTAAACACATTTATTTTCTAGCCATATAGTATCTACATCATCAGTCTAAGCTTTATCTGTTCATCTTGCAATGTTTGTTTTGTTTTGTTGTCATTCCAAGCTAATGTTCCAGCATTAATGTTCCTACATTTTTGAACAGCATAAATTAGTTGCCAGAGAGGAGAAGTTTGGCTTGGCTTGGTTCGCTGTGTTTAGCGTCGCGTCGTCTGGCTAAGTGGCGATAATCATGACTGACTTTTACAACGCTGCTCGTGCAGCTGTTTTCTAGTATGAGCAATGCTCTATTACCGCCACCACCCCTGCCCTGCAGTAAATACATATACCATTTCGTACAATTAAACCACCCACGCTACTTTTCTGCTGACTGCTGAACACGTTTAATCTGCTTGCCACAGATTTCTATCACTGTCATTGCTGTTGTTGCTGCCGCTGACATCGTAGCTGCCGCCAACAACAGCGTGTTGCCATTGTCAGGCTTGGGTTTTGGTTGCAGCTCTAATTTTTTTTTTTTTTTTTTTGCGCTGTTGGATTAACATCAGCGCCCTGCCGCGCCGTTCTTTTTTTTTGCTATTTTTTTTTTTTTAATGATACACAATTAGTGCGATGATAAATGGTCTGTCAAATGCAGCATCAATGCTTGACAACAACAGCAACAACAACAAGAACAACAACAATAATAATAGCCAGGAAACGCTTTTTCCTTTCTTTTTTTCCTTTTTCATTTTCCATTTTTCGTTCGTTCCTTTTTCTTTCCATCTGGGTCTTTGTTATAGTAGCTTGCACATTGATATCATCAGTTTTTATACAATATATATATATGTTGAGAGTGAAATATCCACAATAGAAAGACAGACAAGACAAGGCAGCAAAAAAAGAAAACATACCAAATGATGGCAACGTTTCAGATATTGGATATTAATTGTTACAAATAACAAGAAGCTGCATCTTTGGGGCGGCGTATGGCTTAGAGCTTGTCCAAGCTGCCACTTTCCTTGGCGACAAAATCAATTAAAATGACTGAAATAAATTGTAGACAACACAAAGCACAAGACAAGACATACTCTCTCTCTTTCTCTCGCTTTCCCTGCTGGATAAGCTGAACCTAAGTCTTGGGAGTTTTTATTTTGTCTGAGCGGGCATTAGAGAACTATTTCTGATTAGCCTCGTTGTTGCCATGGCTCAATCCGACTCAACTGGGCAAATACTTAAACTAAAACAAGCCATTAAATATAGCATGCTGGGTGCGTTTGTTACTGTTAAACATAGTTGTTGGGTTGTTTTTGTGCTTATGCTTAAAGAGTCGCACTTAAATTGAGTTCACAACCTGAAATGTGATGCGCAGTGTTAGCTTTAACAATGGAATACAACTTTTGTTGATTGACTTTAATGGATGATAGCGTAACGAGGCACATTTATATCGATATTGATATTGACATCGATACGTTCGTTACTTGTCTAAGGTGCATTTAACTCAATTGAGTTCACTCAAGCTCTGAAGTTGTCTAAGTTGAAAAGCTGTTGACATCAAAAAGTTTGTACGGCATTCAAGTTTATGTTCTTAAATTAATGTGAACACTTAATTTTTCATAAAAAAAGATGTAAGTTGTTATCTAAAGTATCATTGCGATTGTTCAAAATGGAATTATGTTCTCGCTGGCATTTCTAAATACGTAGTAGATGGTCAAGTAATCAACCCACTGTCACGCTCAAATACAGCTAATGGCATTAGGCTCATAACCAAAGTGAGCGTTCCCATACCAAAAATCCACCAAAAAGCAAATGTGCAATCTATAATCAGCTGCTGCTGCAACTGAAAATGCAAATTTGCGTATGTGAATGCAGATGCAGAGGCGATAGGGACACAAAGCGTATAGCACTGGCATTACTGTGAATTATCGTTACCGAATCAGGTTGCCACATCGGCTCTGATAACGGCGTGTGTGTGTGTGTGTGTCTTCTATGATTCAATTGCCAAATGGGCTGGGCAAAGGGGGGTGGGGCGCAGCAGATCAAAAGACCGCAGAGCATAACTTCATTTACATAGCAATCGCAATAGGGCAATACATATACATACATTTATATATCGTGTGTGTGTGTGTGTGTGTATATCGAGTACCGCACCCGCATTGTTATCGAATTGCGCCAAAAGAGTATGTTGTTTGGGCCCAGTTTGCGCGTAATAACCTTATGCACCCTGCTCCCTGCACCCTCCATCCAGTTGTCAATTCTCTCTTTCCCTTTCGAATCGAGCATTTCGAACTTTATTATTAGTTTTTGCGGTTGATTTCAATTCGAATGCAATCAGAGCAACGCTTGCCACAGTTTGCGGTACGAATGACACATTAACCGGTTGACAATAACAGAAAGAGAGAGAGAGAGAGAGAGAGTGGGCAAGACTGAGATAGAGAGAGAGAAAAATATAGCAATTAAGTAAGGACACAGCCACAGGATCAAGTGGTCGCGAATCGGGCATCATGCCATGCGGATTAAGGTTGTTGCAATGTCAGTTAACTGTATACATCAATTAATGGCTGCTTAAAGCGCCAAATACTTAATCGTCTTTCGATATTAAGAAAAACTTAATATAACTAATAATAATCTGAACATGCGATTGAGAAAAGACAAGTATATAGTCCATGTATTTATATCGTCTTCTCAATCCAAATCGCTTCATTTTGATTGTATTTTCTCTTCTGCTGTAAACAGAGTTTATGGAATAAAAATGTAGGCAATTGTTTTGAAGAGATCGCTGTAATATTTGTGAATTAAAAACGTAATTTTGATTAGGATTAATTTTGTTTATTTAATAAACTTTGGTCGTCATCGTTTTGATTGTCGTGTTTTTTTTTGGATTTTTTTTGGAATTGCATTTGAAATATTAATAAAAATTACTTAGAAGCTAAAACATCGGATGGTGTCATTTAAAATTCGTTCACTGAGTAATCGAATGTGCCGAAGTTGGCGTATTTCTTCTCGAAGTACTTGGCGAAGGTGTCGAAGTAGTAGACCTTGACGTCCTTGAAGTAGCCGTTGGGCACAAAGAAGCTGTACTCATCGATGGTGCGGTCGAAGGGGTAGCCGAATGGTTTGCTGTCCACAAAGCGGGTGCCGGAGGCAACACCAGACTCGTAGGTGTAATCGAAGTTGGAGAACTGCTCGTGTTCCTCAGCATAGGGTGAGACGAAGAAGTAGAACTGCATGGGCATACCCTCTTCCCAGCCCTTAGGCAGAACCAGACGGTCGGGGAAGGCATTGTGGGGCTCAACAATGTTCAGAGGGAATTCGTAGCTGCCTTCGCTGGCCAACATGACGTACTTGTACAGTTCGCTGTAGGTAAGGCGGTCCTCACAGGTGTAGGCGAACTCCTTGGAGCTGCGCTTGATGGTGTTGTGACCGGCAACGAAGGGGTAGACAAAGTTATCGATTTGAACGAAGTTCTGGGCATTGTATTTCAATGGGATGACGCGACCGAACTCGTCAAACTTGGGTCCCAAGAAGACGCGGACAACACCCTTCTGGGCCTTGGTGGATTCGATGTTGAACTCAAAGTTGAAGGGCTTGTGGTTGAGGCGAGCCTGACGGGCCATCAGAGCCTTGTCCCAGACGAACTTGCCGTCGACGAAGGTCATCTTGTCGTTAAGCAGGTTGGTGGCATCAAAGTCAACGAAATCGAAGTAGGTGACCAGCTTGCTGACGGAAACATCCTTGATGGTGATGCCGTCGTAGAAGAGATCCTTCTGTGTGTAGGGAGCCAGGTAGAATTTGAACTTGTAGAAGACATCGGTGAACTTCTGGTAGAAAGTGTAGAAGAAGGGATCGCGCATCATGGTCTCGAAGTTGAGGAACACGTTGGGGAAGACCTCAGAATCGAAGTAGTCAGCATCGGCGAAGTACATATGGCACAGCACGTAGTAGTAGTTGAAGAAGTATTTGTCATAGGTATCAACATTGCCCTGCAGATAGTTGCCAATGAATTGGACAGCCTCGGGCTTGTGCAGATCGATGACAACACCGTCGGCGGTCTTGTAGAAGCCAGTCTCGAGCACATCGTAGATGCGGTCGAAGAAGCCCTGGATCTGGTAGAGCATGTCGAATTTGCCGTAGGTGGCGAACTCGAAGTAGTTCTTGCGGTAGCTGTAGCCAACACCGTTGTAGTAGATCAACTGAGGATCGTAACCGTACTCGATCTGTTTGTACCAGAAGAATTCGGCGATATCGCCAAAGCCGTTAGCCAAACGTTCCTGGTAGTAGCGGGCCAAGATCTGTTGGACGTTGTAGATCCAGAACTCTCCACGACGGTCCTTCTCCAGGCCGAAGTGCTTGCCATCAAGGAAGAAAGCGTAGTCCATGTTCAGGTAGTACCAGTATGCGTTCCAGCCCAAATCCTCAGTGAAGTAGCTCATCTTGCTCTCAGCATTGAAGAAGTCGATGTCACGGGTGTAGTCAACGGGGTAGTAGAATTTGGTCAGACCCTTCATGATGTCATTGTACTTGGGATCCTTGATGTACTCGGCAATGTTTTCGCGCAGGAAGAACTTGTCCTCGACGATAAAGTTCTCACCCAGACCCATCATTTTCCACCACTGCCATGTCTTCCAGTCCTTGGTGTGGAAGTAGAAGTTGTCGCTGAATTCGTTGATGTCGTGGTAGAGGATGTCCTTGTATTCCTTCTCGTACATGATGTACTTGCTCCACACATCATAATCGAACTTCTCGGCCTCGTACACGAATTTGCTGTTGAAGAAGTATTGAGGGAAGATTTCATAGATCTGGGGCAGAATGAAGCCCTTGAGTTCGGGTTTGTGGATGACGGCCAGAGTCAAAGCGTAGACGAACATGCCCTCGTTCACGTGGATACGAGCCCATGCGACGTTCTGGACAAAGGTTGCCCAGTCCTTGGCGTAGTAGAAGAAGTTGAATAGACCCCATGCCTGCTTGTGATGGGTTTTCACAAGAGCACCGAAGAATTCACCCTTGGGCAACAAAGCACCCAGTTTGTAGGACTCCCAGAATTTCTCCATGTAGAAGTCGAACTCCTGTATAGAACAAAGAACAAGCCATTGATGAATATATTTGAATATTATAATGGTTTCTTACAAATATACTTACTTCGTATTGTGCCTTGTCAACGACCAGTTTGTGTCCCATCTTGATGTACTCCTCGAACATTAGAGGATCTTCCACACGGTGGAGGATCTCGAAGAAGAACTTTTGCTTGTGCAAAAATTCAGCATCGGCGACCTTAACGGTTTTGGATGCGGGCACACTGAATGCGGCCACACAGCCGACCAGGGCCAATAGGACCAATGTCAATTTCATGATTCTGGCTTCGGTTTGCACTTCTGTCTCACTGCTCCGGCTTTGGTATGCTTCAGCTCCAAACACCTAAAGACTGTTGCTTTTACCATGCTGCAGCGCCAGCTTTTATACCCCCACGAAATGTCCGGCATTGCACCATATCAGCAAACATTTCCAAAAATAGCCGAAGAGCATCAAAACATAATTCATACCATGTGCAGTTCGATCCATTCTTATCGCTTGTCTGCTGACATTCAGGTGACTGTTGGATCAGTTGAGATAAGGCAAATTGCATAGCTGTTGTATAATCATCACTGCAGTCATATTCCGTTTCTATGGTCCAATATAATGTATATTTCGAATTTGACACTCGGCAGCTTTCGTACGCTGCGCTGTTGAGATAAGTCGCAAAAATTATAATTTTTCAATGCCAAAAATGCTTCTTTCTACTTAATAAACTGTACCTTAAAAGTGAAATGTTTCTTGTGTTGATTAAGAAAGCATTTCTATTGAATTATATTGGTTTTAAATTCGCTTAAAATGCTTGCAACACAATGCAATTAATTAACCACACACCACAAATTGATACTTGATAAACATTTGAACATCATGATCAACATTGTTTTCATGTGGCATAAACACGTCTGCATTTAACTGTTGCAATGTACAAAAACAGACTTACATACATATATGTACATATGTATGTTCGGTTAGTTAACTCTGCCACACAGCGCAATCCCAAGGTAAAGGAAAATACTTGGAAATAACAAAGCGTAGAGCCAAACTCGAAAGCGAAATTTGTAAAGATGTCTTTCCCTCGCTTTTCTCCTTCTGTTTGTTTCTTGTTCTCTGTGTCTGCCAGGAGACCGAAACTCACTCAAATAAATGCGCAATTAATTTTCATGGAAAAGACTCGAGAGGAATTTTCATTTCGCTACAAATTGTTACCAACTACAGCTTGTACAATTCAATGAGTAAAATAATATAACAAGCTGCTGCCAGGGGGTCGAGTTGAACAAAACACACAAAAATAACCGAAACACAATGAAGGACACAGCAAAACATTTTCTCATTCTCGCAGTTAAAACCAGCGTGTGAAATACTTATACGAAAAGGTTTTGTACGGTTTTTTTAAGAACGGGGACCTTTTTTATTTAGATCTAAACTTTTTTTCATATGTCGCTAGTTTTCTTTTTTTTAATGTTCCTACTTGAGCGTTTGCCCTTTTTAGCAAATGAAAAGTTTGCCATACTTTGAATTAGTTGTTTGTCGGCAATTCTTTAATTTATTTTCTGTAGCAAAAAATCAAAATCGCGCAAATGAGCAAAGTTTTCTTCGCCAATTTCTGTGTTGCGCGCTCGTTTTCCCTTTCTTTTTTTTTTTTTGTTTCTTCTCGGGTTTGGCAGAAAGCAAAACTGCTGAATTTATTGCTTTTGAAATGTGGTTCGGTGCATATAAATGTGCAGCAGCAGCAGAAGAACTAACAAACAACAACTGCAAACAGGCAACAATAATGCCAAAAAAAAAAGTTCTATATATACATATATAGTTGTATGTAGAGTGTTTGTTGGTCATGTAACAAGCTGCGGTCTCTGTTGGGTTGGTTCTAAAAGCCGCGAGGCCGCAACGTAAAATGAAATGTAATAAAAAAATCTGCACATAATTGCAAACGCGTGAAATATTTTTCAAATGAAATAAATTATGAAAATCAAATGAAAAATACTTTAGCTTAGCTTTTTGGATTTTCATTTCGGCCATTCAGACTGAGATCTAAAAGACTTTCTGACGCCTCGTTGTTGGCGTTAACTTTTAATTTTGTGAGAGAATTTTCCACTGAAATTGAGACATCAAATTCGAAGATGTCGACTATTAATAAATAAGCTTTAATCTTGACATTGACCTTGTCTTCTCGCCAAACACTATTTGTTTTTCGATTGATAAGCTCATAGCCGATGTGTTGTGCCATTCAAAAAGTTTTTATATCAATTTTAGAAAGTTTTTGCAATAATAAAAAAAAAAAATAAAAAAACTTTTCATTTCAGCAGCTGTGAGTCATTTATAGTTTTTTTTTTTGATTTTATGTTACTTAGATCTTTAAGCTAAACGAAAATATATATATTTTAACTAAAAAATATAATTCGCTTAGATTGATTATTTTATTTATTTTCCAAACTCAACTTTGTTTTTACAAGCACCACATAATAATTAAAAGTTTGCAAAAATGTTTTTAAACCTTTGACGTATACTTAATAAGCTGCTTATTGCAAAACACACATAATTTTCCCGTAAATGAAGCCAAATACATTGCTTTAAGTGGCAATGCAGTTGACCAACAAAAATTCGGCTTACAAAACAAACGCTTTTGTTATTATATAACCCATATATGCGTGCATACGGGAAATGCTTTAGTTTTGTCCGATTTATATATGTTTAATATGAACTCTTTGCACTGTGGAGTGTGTCTGACCTACATAAATGTTTTGTATTTAATTGAGTGGCGTCCTTTTGTATTGAAATACAAAATTAATGGCCAGCCACTATACAAACACAATAAAACCAATTAATCAATGCTTGTTAAACGCTCGAAAAATTGCGTGGCATTAATACTATTATAATAAAACAAAACAAATAGAAAAAATAAAACATAAAAACCAGAACTTTTCTACCCACTTTATAAATCTAATGGAGTTAACAATAGCAGCAGCAATTATTGTTTAAAAACTTTTTTACAGCTTTTCATTTAATTTTTTTTTTACACAATGTGCTCGAGATATGCATGTGTGTGTGTTGGCGTTCTTTTTATTGAGGCTTTTATGATGTGGGCGTGGCCGGCCGGGCTAAGATTCACTGAGCTCGAAACATAAAAAAAAAAAAACGTCTACAGCAAAAGCTGCCTGTTAGTTGAGAGTAGAAAAAAAACAAAAAAAAAACAATAACAACAACATTGCAGCAGTACATGACGCTTGGGGGCACAATAGCGCAAAAGTTTCAAGTGAACGAAGAGTGTGAGCCTGCCACACACGGGGGTTGGTCGTTGGCATCTGTTCGGCGCTGTGGCACATATTCCACTTTTGCCTTTTATTGCATGTTGTTTTGGATCTCAGTTGGGGGCGCCTCTTTTAGCATGTACTAGTATGTTAGTATATATATATATATATATATATATATATATTTTTTCATTGTTTTAGAACAATGTTTTCAAGCTGACTTTAATTTGCCATCTCATTCACAGCCCTACTTCAACGCCCTTTGCATTGTTTGCAGCTTTATTTTTTTTTAGGCAATTTTGGTTCACCCTAAAAAGCTTAAAGCTATTTGTTGCCATCGAAAACAAAATCATATTAATATCTTCTTGCTGTCTGTCTGTCGGTTTGTGTTTTTTTAACGCACACGTGCAATCAGTCAGGATGGCCGAGTGGTCTAAGGCGCTGCGTTCAGGTCGCAGTCTACTCTGTAGGCGTGGGTTCGAATCCCACTTCTGACAAGGATTTTTTTGTTGATATTTGTTTTTCAAAATTATTTTGCACAATAAATAATCCACTTGAATAAAGGCTCTTTGCTGTCTGACCGAAATACACATTTAAATTTAAAGCTCTACTTGCTGTTATTTTTCTTCTTGTTCTTCTTCTTGTTGTTGTGGGTTGTTGGGATCATGAAAATGTCTGTGAGCCAAAAAGAAAAACATTTTCTTTCCCTCTGTGCAGGCAGCACCTGGCGAACATTAACAAAGTTTCACTTGGAAATTAAGTTGCCTTTTTGACTGCTGCTGTTGAGCAGTGCGAGAATTCAATAAATTTGCTCCGAGGCATGTTTGAAGCAATTTTTGATGGGAAACCGAAAAAAAACAAAAAGAGCAAGGTGCTACGACAGAGAAAGCAACAATAACACAAACAGTTCAAACACAGCAACAGGAAACAGCAGCAGCAGCAGCAGCAGCAGAAAAGTTTTGTTTTGTTTTGTTTTTTTTTGGGGTTTTTGTTGCAACAACAGGACACGACCACCAAAACGGAACCCAAAAGCAACGCACAAACGAAAGCTCATAAAATATTTAAACTGCATACACACCTACGCACACACACACACACACATATAACTGTGTATGTGTGTTCGATGGTTCGTTTGAAATTGTAGCATTGCAAAGGAAAAAGTGCGTTGAAAAATGTTTTCATATGTTTGCCTTTCTCTCTTTTGTTGTTGTTGTTGTTGTTTTGTCCTTTGGTCTCAGCGCTGCTAACAATAAAAGCTCTCAGGTTGCATATTTTTGGAGCTTGTTGTTGCCCTTTTCGTTTGCTTTGGCTTCACATTTTCCGCCATTTGCAGCTGCGTTGAAATGCAAACGACAATCTCAAAAACACAACCTGTACCAAAAAAAAAAAAACCCCCCCAAAAAAAACATCGAACACCTATTGGAGAAAATATGAACCTTCCACCTTGCAACCTACATGCAAAACGAAACTGGGTTACAAAGTTTTATTTTCAAATTTTGTTTTGTTGTGTTCGATGGGTGGTTGCGGGTTGTGCGGGGGCTATCATGCAATGGCAAAGTGAATTTATGCCAAACGCGAATATTCGCATTGATTTTGGCTTCTTTATTGCCATTTTTGTTGAGTCCTCGTCTCTCGCTGTTGGTTGGCATCCTTTAAATGTTGTTACAATTGTTGTTGTTTCACTTCTTTTTGTGTTTGTTTGTTTGTTTTCTCTTTGCCAACAACTGGCAAATAAATTGCGAGCATGATAAAAAAATAAAGAAAAACCAGCTGCAATTCGTAGCAGCAACCATAAAAAAAAAAAACAAAAAATAAAAAATGCAGTCGAGTGTAAACGACTGCAAAATTCTCTATAAAGAGTGCGCCACTCCGAACAATGCACACAATCAATATACAAAGTTTTTTCTCTCTCTTCATTTGAACAGTGCAAAAATGGACACACATTTTTCTTCTGTTCGAGAATCATTCGATTGGAATTTTTCAAATGCCAAAAAAAATATATTTTCATGCAATGGAGAATAACTATTAAAACATATATGTATCTGGCACATAAATTTAAATTCCCCAATGACTGTTTTGCCGAAAAATTGAAAACTAATCATAGACACACAAAAAAAGCCAGCATGATTTGTTGTCAATAAATAAATAGTATTAGTTACTCTCACGAGAATCGAAATAGTTGGCAAAATATTAAAAACCCATTAATGGCATTTCAAAGTATTTAATTTAATTGATTACAATCAATAATAGTCGGAAAAAGTATATGAAAAATATGATGTGAAAAAAAATCTGAAAACTGAAAGACACACTGAATCTGTGAATTAATGTTATTAAATTGTATAATACAATGCTAAGTATAATAATTATGATATGTTTTTTAATTAAAAACTTGAAAACTTAATTAAAATATGTATTACTTAACACTTCCTTTCAATGCCAAATAATTATGATATTTTTTTTTAAATTAAAAACTTGAGAACTTAATTAAAATATGTATTATTTAACACTTCCTTCCAATGTTATTATTAATTCTTGATTATCTCTTTGTATTTTCAGGTATGCATCAATATTTTTTTTTATGAAGGAAATCATTAGCTTTATTGAAAAATAAAAATGGCCATGATAAGTATACTAAAAATAAGTATCTCTCTAACTTTATGCAGTAGTTACATAATATTTTATGACAAGCAGTTACTATACTTTGAATTGTTATGTCCGCCCAACCCCAAGCTGAGTCCGGCATCCATTGAAGTTACACTTAATATGTAAATAACGGATGTTATTCAACTTCCGTTTGTCAGCGTTGAGAAACGTTTTTGCGATAATAAATAACCGACCGCAATGGCTGTTTTTTTTTTGTTTAGCAGGGGGAAATTTGCTTTGGCCACGTCGCCATCGCCATTGCCATCGCCATCGCCATCATCTTCATCATTGTCTTTGTGTTCATTCGTTTCATTGCCGCTGGCGCTTTTATCTTTTATACTACACATTCAGTTTACTTTATTTCTTTTGCTACTCGCCTTGTCGCCTCCCTCTTTTCTTTCTTTCACTCTTCTCTCCCACTCTACATCTTGACATCTTTTGTATTACTGCTACGTGTGCTCCAAAGCATGTATATTTAGTCTCTCTCTGTGTCTGTGTGTGTGTGTGTGTGTGTGTGTTTGGAGGCCTTCATTGCTTGAAGCCCTCATTCATCATTCAATATTAAAATGGCGGCGGCGGCGGCGGCGCCATCACACACAGCAAAATTATGAAAAGACCCGAATACCGTTACAGAGTGCGGCTTCAAAGCGAAGCGCTTGTATCACCACTTAAGAGTTTGGGCTTCATCGGGTTTTTGGCCTTTAAATAAATAAAAACCAAAGTCGCTGAGCAAGCAAAGCTTTTGCTTTTGCTTTTGCTTTCAAGCAAGGGATTTTGGTTTATGGGTAGGAAGAAGGAAGGTTTTATTGGGTACAGGAGAGGGTTACTTAGGGTTGTCAAAAGCCAGCCACAAGTAGCTCGACGAACCACATAAAAATAACTATTATAATACCGACTGACTGATTGACGTTTTCAAGTGAAGGCATTATCTTAAGGAAGACTTTTTCTGGTAACAAAAAAAAGTGGAGAAAGATACTCTGCTTCAAATCAACATAGGTCTTTTTGTATTCTCCCTGCAACTGGGCTAGTTTGCTGCTTATAATCTGATCAATCTCATGCTCAGTGAGCTCAATTTCATTAAGGCCAATTGCATCGACTAAGCCGCATCGATGCCAATTGACACAGAAGCTGCTGTTTCTGCTCTGGTCCAGGCCCAAGCAATGTGATGCACTTACCACTTACCACCACAGGTAAAGTAGAGAAATACATTCGCTCGCTCGATTTGACATGACCCGCTTTATTTTTGAACGCGTGCCATGTGAACCACAAAAGCATCCTCATCGCTGGCATCATGTTGTCCTGGTTATGGCTGGCTATGGCAGCGTCCGTTTTATGGGTCATTGGAGCAGGCAACACTGACGTGTGCTTCTGAGGCTGTCATACTAGTGGCAATCATTGGGTTCGACTTCGATGAAAAGCCAGAAAGAGAGCAACATGATAATGTTCATGTCAGTTGACGACAGGCACGCTTATACGATAAAGCAAATACATATATACATATATAGAGTTTATAGAGAAGCGGAGAGCAGGGACTTTATGCACTTAAATCCAGTAAAGTTGAGACGAGAGAGATGCAATTGTAGCTGATGCTGCCGGGCTTGGCGGGCAAAAAGGCATCATTAAACACGAACAAAGTATCATCATCATCATCATCATCATCATCATCATGATGAGGAGCAGCTATCAGCTGGTATACATAAACTTTAGCACGTGCCAGCGCCACACACACACACACACACTGAGAGAATTTACCAAAGCGTCTTGTTTGATGTAGTTTTAAGTGTTTGATACTGAAACTAGTAAAAACGAGAAAAAGGCTATGCAGTTGTGTTTAACACGCAAAAGAAAGCTAATCCTAACCAATAAACAGTCTTAATTCTATATAACGAACTTCCGTTTAAAGAAGTTTTCATTCCAAAAATCCATTTTAATCAACAAAATTTTGTTCCCTTGAGGTTTTCCTTTAAATTCCCCAACACAAATTCAAAGGACGTTTAATAATGCTTAAGGCTCATATCTCTCTCTTTCTCGCTTACTGGTGTCTCACTGTGTTAGTTGCAACTCTCATTTATGTACATTAGTTGCAAGTTTCGTGCTGTGCATCGCATAAACAGCTCACATGACGCTGTCTACGCAGCCTGATAATATCGAAACCCAACCATTCATAAAGTCGCGCCAATTTATAAGGCGATGCAAGTCATTGTTTGATTGTGTTTGTGTGTGTGTGTGCGTGTGTGTGTGGCATTTAACTCGTCCTTCTATGACTATGGCATGGCTAAAATGCCTCTAAGCTTGATCAATTACACCCACTGACAGTGTTAACCCCCGAACCCAAGGACCAAACAACTATTCTCAGTCTTGGTGGGGCGAGGAGAATGGCATATCATTGTCATTGTAATAAGTGACGCGTGTGCTAAGTGCACACACACACACACACACACACACCTGTGCTCACCCACTCATATGTGTGTGTGTCTCTGTTTTCCATCTCTGCTGGCTGTTTGCGATTCATTCATGCATGCCTCACTGGCCCAGTTGCTGGTTGCGTGCACCTGACATCCCACATTCCACATCCCAATCCAATCCAATGCTGGTGCTGGAGCTCTTTAGCTTTTGGGGCATGTGTAACTGTGTCTGTGTGTTTGTTTAGGCACATGTAAAGCGTCTTATCTGCGTCGTGGCGTCGTGTAAATGCTGCTGCTGCTGCTGCTTTTACCCCTCACAACTAGGATTATGCTCTGGCAGGCACACACACACACACACACACACACACACACACACACAGGTTGAAAGCCATCTCTCGCAAACACGTAGCAAAACACATTCACAATGCTTTTGGCACACATTCAAGCTTCGGCCCGGCCAGCGCTCATGCCGAAAATATCATTTAGTTTCTCCTGTTTGAAGAGCAAGTCATACAGGCGTTAGCTGTTTCTTCTAATGATGTACACACACACACACACACACACACACGCACACATATTTACATAACTTGCTTGCTTGTTTTGCCTTTCAAAATGAATGATAGAAAAGTGCAAATGCGTTACGAAAACACAAAAAAAAAAATATAAAAAAAAAACTCAAGCTATCATTTCATGCAAACACTTAAACAAGAACAACAACGTCGAGGCAACATACTATATATATATTATTTATAATACTTGTCTATGGCAAATGTATTTTCAGCTCAAGGTCGTACGCAGATGTTATCACATTTGGTTTTTTTTTTTAGAGATTCTGTTTGGTATAAATAGACACATTTTTTGGGTTTGATATATATGATTTGCAATGAAATTTCCTCATTTTCTTATATGATTATCGCATTTTATACAAATCCAACAACTTTACGTAAGAATTGAATGCATAACTGAACAATAGGCTTTACCCAAGTATCAAAAACAAAATATTATTGATTATATGTTAAGCATTTACTGAATACATTTTGAGACTGAAGACTTTACTTGAAACATGCTTAAATGCCATTTAATTCACTTGAGCAAACTGCTTAATATGCGCAACAGTGAAAAGTAATTAAATTTATATACAATTTTCTTTCATCTTTGGGCGAAACATTTCTTAACATTTCTCTTGATTAAAAACACACCTGCCAATTGGTTACGACCATTTTGTTGTCATTAAAAACACGCTCCATAGTCTGGAGTATATGATGGCCTCTGGCCTTCCTTTTGGCCCTCCCAAAGGCGCCTTGCTCTGCAGGGCAGCAGCAGTCGCAAATAACCAAGTTAACCAAGTGGGCCGTAAATAAATGCAAAATAATAAAATAATTTTTAAAAGTGCATTAAAACAAAAAGAAAAATTCGGAACCACGTTGAGTTGTTGAGCCTTGTTGGGGTCTCTCGAACCCGGTTCGCATTTCGCACTTGATGTGTAAGTTGCGTTAATTGCTGCATAAATGGCGAGTAGTCCATATCCTGTCACATTTCGAACGAACGGCAACCGCACGGACGGACATGTGGCATGCCACCTCCTTCTCCCCAATTGAATTTAAAGGCTTTTTATGAGTTTTACTTAACATATGTGCCGATTAATTTCATTTCACACGAAACACGTACGAATCTGATGAAGAAAAATATATAATTGGAACTTTATCAGGGCAATCAATAACGAAATTTCGATTGTTACATTTTTTTTATGTTAAAAATTATACACAAAAAAAAAAAGTTAAAAAAAATCTTTTTTTTCTATATATTCGTATTTTGTCAATTGCATATAATGCTTCAAGTTCCGGAAACCGCAAATTTTAATCCAATAATGTTAATAATTTGATTTACTGCGCAACATAATTCGATAAATCCGGTTTTTTTGTTTATTCTTTGTCAACTTGCAATCAAATTTGCTGAACAAAAATAAAAATGTGTAGAAGAATTAAATATAATTGTCAACGATTTGAATTATTAACTTTGCATCCAATTTATCGCAAATATTAAAACGCCCATCGGGAATATCTGAACTGAATTTGTAGGCCCTCGGGGGGAGCCACACAACAAACAATGACAATTGTGTTTGCATCCCAAAAAAAACAAAAATAAATAAATCAAAATAATATAGAAATATATTCATATTTTTATTGAGTTTTGGTATTTGTTTGCTTATATACCAAAATTTCTATGCGCAACAAGGCGTGAATATTTAATTTATGCCAATTTTGCAATTTGAATTGCGGTTTTGTTATTCTGATTTTATAATCAGATAAGTCATATAAAGGAAGCTGTCATAGCGAAAAAAAAAACACAAAAACCTAAACGTTTTATTTATTTAACTTATCTTTGAACTTTGTGGCTCACTTTCTTGATTCCAATTAGCAACTTGCATGCAACATTTATTATCCATATTGCCATATTGCTGGCTTATCGCATATGTTATCTGAGTTACCAAGTGACGAGTGTCCCCGTAAAAGGTGTGTTTAGTTGTCAATCCAGTTGCTGTCAAATGGTCAAAAGCTGTCTCCAGCTATCAAGATCAAGCAAAAAGCAGCAGCACAACCAGAGAAAAGTAAATCCAGTGCAAAAAACAAGAGCTTGGGCAGCACAAACAAATCAAACAAACTGTGATAGAGAAAGGGAAAAGGGAAATGAGCTAACGATAAGCCTGTGGCCAAATGCTACTCCAGAGATAAGACACTGGATTCCCAGTCAGCCAGCTGGATGGCGTCGATTTCTGATTTCATTTCGTTTTCTGGTCGGCGTCGGCATCGGCTCTATGTCTAAATGATTTTTTTCTTCTTTCTTTCTTTTTTTTCATTACTTTCTGATGTTTGGCTTTCGTTTCGCATTGCTTTCTGGCCTTATATGTGTGTGTGCACCGCGTTCATTTCAATTAAATGCAAATCTCGGCTGGGATTTTTTTTCCAAGGAATTCAGGCAGCAAAAGCAGCAGCCACCGAACATGGACAGGATGTTGCCTTTAGGTCCATGGTTGGTGCGTTTGCTGAAAAATCGTTGAATGTTTTTTCACGCATCGCCGCATTTTGTTTTCCGGCTTTCCCCCCCCCCCCCCCCCACACACACGCACACACACACACACACCGCTTTCTCCCTCGACTATTTAATTTTTATGTGACGTCGTGGATTTTTCTCATGGCCAACAGCCAGAACGAAGCATATCGAATTTCGTATTCGGAATATATACTTATTGTATCGTATCGATTAAGCTGCTGGAGATGCAAAAAAATATAATTGCAAGAAATTTATTTATACATATATATTATGTTTTTTTCATTTGCGGTTTCGCTTTTCATAAATAATTCGTCTTATCAAAACGAAAACCGTGCAACATTTCAGAGCATTGAAATTAATTGGGTGCGGAAATTGAGCTTGATTAAATGATGCTGGCCAACTTGCTGTGTGTGTTGCAAGATTTGTAGCTTTTCAAATAAATGTTTCTTTAATAACTTTTGAGTTTTAGTTAGGTTTTTTTCCATTACTTGGTATTTATTTTAGTATTTTTGTTACGCTTTTGAATGTTCTTACTCTGTTCGTTCGGCTCTCAAAGGGTTGCAACTTGCAACATTTGCCTGGCATTTATTAAGTATTTGCATTTTTAATAGCCAACTGTCTTTTCGCTGGTTCCACTATCTTTCAACTCTCTCTCTCTCTCTTTCTCCCAACAGCAAGCCTGCCTGCCTCTCACAATTTTCGCATATTTATGCAGCGCCCCTTCCGGCGTTGTTGGGTTAATAATTCCTCTTTTTGTTCCCCGCTAACTTTGGGTGAAAAATGAAAAATTCATTAAGAAATATTAAATAATCGGCTTATGTGTGTATGTATGTCGAAATCTCTTTCTCGCTTCTGTAAATTCTACATAAAACTGCAAAAGCTTCGTTTCGGCACAATGTTTGGCAATATCATAATGTGTCTGATCTTTGCGTTGTCACGTTTCGGGTTTTTTTGTGCGACAAAGTCAAACAAGGACACGTTGCCTGCCGCCATTCGGTTACCGCAATGTGAAGTCGTCCTCATAGCGGCAAGAGTCCTTTACGCAGTGTCCGGCATTTGTAGATATTCGAATGCCGGAATTTATGTTATTTTCGTTGAATTTGCATAATTTGAAGCGGCAGGAGTTGAAGACCCAGCCAGTTGATTAAAGTGATGGACTCTGTCAGGTTCTTTAGTTATTCGTTTTGCGGTCCTTTTTTTTCATTTGTTCCCTGGGTTCTGCTTCCTCTTTCTCTATATATACTTTTGCTGCTGTTTTGTTGCTGAGTTCGTCTGGCGTTTTCGGTTCGGTCTGCTGCGCCTTTGTACAAATACGAAAAAATACGTAGCACGAGAAGGGCAAGGAGGCAAGGATACGTGTTGAGTTGCAGTTTACTTTGGGCGTTGCATACATTTTGAAAGTCAAGGTAAATATTAGATTTTGGCTTGTGCAATTTTTGGCCGAAATGTCTATGTGTGTGTATATAGGTAAAACAAATATTAGCTTACAATTTGAGGGCTTATACAGTTTTTGCAGGGTCGACGAAATAGCACCGCGGTGGCATTAAACATTATTTATATAGAACATATATGCAGAACCGAAAATATTGTGCGTTTTTGCTCGCAGTTGATGAGTTTTGAATATATTCAAATATATGCAATAGCCAATTGGAAATGGAAATAGAATTTTCATAAACAAACAAAACTTGAGAGACGTTTAGAGCTAAGTTGAGAATATATCAACGCATCTTAGTGGAATTTAAAGTCAAAGTAAAATAGGTTTTACTTTGAAAACTTCATTTTGATTTTTTCGTTAGTTTTACTATCCATTTTTATGTACATCCCCCCCTTTTCTCCTGTCTTCTTTGTCGCCATTTCTGTATATTTCATTACTATTGCAACTGTGTCGTGTCTTTTATTTAATTCTTTTGGTTGTGGCTTTTTTTTTTTGACAACCCTCCCAAAAAAAAAACTCTCTTCAAGTCTCGTTTTTTGTTTCAAAGCTTTGTTGCTTTTAATTAAAGCGCCAAATTAAAATTTTCATATGCATGTGTGTGTGTGTGTGTGTAAAAAACTTTCACTGTACTTGATAGAGCAACACGAACTCCCCCAAAAAAAAAACCCCCTCTATATCAGAGACAGACAGTTGTGCCACATGTCCCGCGTGTCACGTTAAACGTCATGCAAACAAAAGGCCTGTGAAGTCCTCTGCGAATAGCTCGCTGAATAAAAACCCCTTTTTTTCCGCCCATTACATTTGGTTATTTCTTTTTTGAGTTCGCTCCCTCAACTAGTTAAATTTGTAAAGGTGTAAAGTGCGAGTTGCTCGCAAATGCATCCAACCATCCGACCAGAGTCGCGACTCGGGCGCATATATTGACAGCAAGGTTCAGGCATTAAAAAACAACAAGAAAAAACTCCGGCTGAAAAAGTTTTTCGCTCTTTGTGGTTGACCGCTTGCAGTCAAAGTTAAAAGCTGAGTTACAAAAAGTTCACGCTGACATCATTGATCAAATGGCAGTGGGTTGTGGCAGTGGGTTGTGGGGGGAAGTTGGACTGAACCGACTGGCAAAAGGCGTGTTACGTTATCCGTAATGATGCCAACTTGGGAGTTTGGGATTTCGTTGGGCGCCAGATGTGACTATTGTTCAAGGGTTAATCGTTAAAAAGAAAAAATGGGGAGAAATGTTAATCAAATGTAAGGGGATGGAATAATTAAATTTAAAGCGTGCAACATGCCAATGATGATATTTAATGGCAGTAGAAGTATTGAGTTCCAATCAAAATAAATCGAATTTACTGTTATTTGATCCTGCTGGGAACCAACAGAACATTTTTAATTAGCCAAAATTTGTTAAACCAACTTTAACACACAAGTAAATAAGTTCTCAAGTTGAATATAAACACCTTGCCACGTAATTACCAAGCTGAAGTTGTATATTCCCTTTGGAGAGATTTAGGTACTTGATGGCTTTTAGCTAGTTTATCAGCAGACACACTGGTTCCAGTGTTTGTGGCAGCTGACAACTATCAGTGGTTGGTTTTCCGGACAAAAAACAAAAACTAAAGTAAACAAATGACAAAAAACTTTTAGCTTCAGTTTGTTGTTGTCGTCGTTGTTGTTGTTGTTGTTGTTGCTATACTGTTTTTAGTGCTAAACGGGCAATCCTTTGTGCAGGCAGCTGCCCGCATTTAAGTCTGGCGTTTTTAAGTTGTTGCCGGTTTGCCAGCTCTCGGGCGCCATTTGCATATCAGCCAAACAACAACAACAACATCAGTTCAACTCCCCAACAACAACAACTTCTGACACATTCTCTCCCACTATCGTTCTCTCGCTCTCTGTCACTCTCTCTTTGTTATTTCCTCCCTTGGCAGCTGCATTGTTTTTACACCATTTTCAGCTCTTTTAGCAATTCACTTTAGTTTTTAGCTGCTGCCACCCTCGTTTCCGTTTTCGTTTTTTTTCTTCGTTTTGTCGCCTTTAACGATGCCTAATTGCCTAATTAGGCATTTGCCTTCCTCTTTAATTATTCCACTTCTCTCACATCTCTTACAGCAACTTGACCAACTTTTAGCTGACTGCAAAATTTGTAATAATTCGTTTTTTCTTCTCGATTTTTCTGTTTCAGGTCCCGAAGATATACTAAAATTTCTGGGCAATGAAAGTGTCGTGGATCACTTCAAGCTTGTCACCAAGGATGGCAACAGCCTGCTCATCGGTGCCAGGTAAGTTTTTCATTTTCTTCTTTCTTACTGCTGACTCATTGACACGCCTCAAATGGCGCCGTGTGAAACTCAAGATGCTGTTGCAGCGCCGGCACAAACACGCCGTGGTCCACTCAACCCAAATCATCCCCGCCTCCTTCTTTCTCAAGAGCGGCCTTTGCCAACTGGCCGCCTACTTTTTCACTTTTAATTCAGCTTTGTGTTGCGTATGCTTTTGTTTTGTTGCGTTTTGTTTGTTATTGTCGGGGTGCGGCAAAAAGGCGCAAAGGAAACTTTCTTTTTCCGTTTGCTCCATTTTTCATTTGGCCGTTAGGCCATAGCAAAGGCAAGTGGGTTTTTTTTGTTGTTGTTGTTGGGTTTTATAGTAGTCTGGTTATTGCCGTGCTGTGCATTTTATGAGTTTTATGCGGGGGGTGCGCTTTTGTTGCTTTTGGCAATTGGTTTAGACGATGATTAAAGTTTTATAATTGCATTGATGGAAGTGGATTGCTGCCCCTTTGAGTTTGAGTTGCTATAATGAGTAAATGGGATTTCAATGCGATTACAATTTGAAGTGTGATCCGTAACGAAAAGATGCGAACTAACTAAATGTATTCAATAAACCAATGAGCCTTGAAATATTTCAAAGTTGAGCTACTTTTCAATAGAAAACTGTTCAGAAAGCTTACTAAGCTATTTGGGACCTTTCGTTCCCCTACTTTCCTCTCAATCAAAACAAAGTCTAACATCCACTTTTCTATTTAACCAAGCAACTTACGAACCAATTACTAAATATTCTCATATGCTTGTTATGTGTTATTTGGAATCCATTTTGTTAACTATTTAAGCTCTTTTCCTATGTGGTTCGTACTCCTCTTTTCAGGGGTTGCCACAGCAGCAACTATTTCAGCCAGCACTCTTGTCAAGGCAACAGTTGAAAGAGTTCAAAGTTGAAGCCTTTAACAAGTTACGCCCCCGTTACCAAGAATCCCCCCCTTGCGTCTCTTTGTGCAAGAGACTTTCGGTCCAATACACGTAATGTCAACTTTTTTTTTGGTAAAAGTATGCTTGTGTGTGTGTGTGTGTGTGTTAGCCTCGTCGTCAGCATTTGTTTAACATGTTTTAAATGAAACTGCGTAAATGCAACGCAAGGAGTGCAAAATCCACATAAAGCAAACTTCAATTTACTTTTCGCACACATTGTATTTAATTTAAGTACAAAATACGTATACGTATAGTATATGAAAAGTTCGCACAAGGGCACAAAAGACAGCAGCTGATGCTGTTGCAATAGTGGGTGTGGGTGTAGTGAGGGGAGAGGGGGCGAGATGTGGCAGAAGCTAACGTGCGTGGTAACTTTGATTTTGCTGACTGCTGCTGCTGCTGCTGGCAAGAAAAACAAAAAACCCAAGCGCAAAACTTTGCAGCAGGTGCCCGAAGATATAAGTTTGGAGTAGGAGGGGGCGGGTGTGTAAAGAGTTTTGGACAGTAGGAGCAGGCGTGGAGTAATGGGAAGGAAGCCTTGAGATGTTTAAGTTTGAAGAAGGCTCAAGTGTTAAACTTAAAGGGTTGCCGCCCGCAAGCAAACTCTAAGAACCCAAACCAAACAATTAAAGCTAAGGTTTAAGCGAGTTTGAATACACTGAAGGCAAAAATAATATATGTGAGATGACCCAGTTATTATTAGAATATCGAGTTGAAGGTAAAACAAACTAATAATAATAATAATTTTGTTAAGAAACATTTTTTTTAAGCTCATAATTTCATAGAAAATATATTTTTCTATATATCTAAGAAAAATTTATAAGAATTTGAATACTAAACAAATAAAATTGACATTTGAATTTATTTTCTGGCTAATATTTTTTGTGCAAGAAATAAGAATTTAAGTTGCAACTCTTTTGAACTCTTTTGTTTGAAGTGTTTCTTATGTGCTGCAAGAAATAACCTAAAATTCTCACTGAAATGCATTAAATACCAGAGTATTTTTATATTTTCTTAAGTGTTCCTAGAGCCACTAACTCACACGCACACACACACACACACACACACACGCACGCACACATACTCATACATTCTGCCGTTGTGGCAAAAACCGCAAAGATGCTTTCTACAAATGTTGCCTTTGCCAGGTTTATTATACATACTCATAGACAATGAAAGGTTTTCTGGCCCCCTGCTACATCCCGCTGCCAACCTCCTATTCACCATGCAAATTGTGCGCCAGCTGACACACATATTAAAATGTTGCATACTTTTTGGCGTTGGCTTGGACAGCAGCAGCAGCAGCACCCGAACCAGACATAATAAACTTGTGCGAGTGTGTGCTTGGCCAAAGGAGCCAAGGAATTTAGTGCCGAAAGGAATGCGTGCTGTTTGTAAGACAAGGCAAGACAAGACGTTGCCGCCGCCACTTCATCTGAACCCCCCCCCCCCCCTTCGCTTCTCTTTCAGCCGCACTTGGCCAGACAGTGCAAAACTTTCAAAAATTGCAAATAGTTTTTGGTAATTTAATATTAACACGAGTTGGCAGTCCACTTCAGCCTTATGTACAATGCTCTCTCTCTCTCTCTATCTCTCTCGCTCTCTCTTTCTCACACTCTATCTCAATTCGTTTGTTTCGGTTGTTTTGTGTTTGTTGCGGTTGCAAAGCAGACAAATACAGTTTTTGGCAAATGAATGGCGAAAAATGAATATCTAAAAAGCGCTGTGGGCAAATGTTTTGGGTTTTTGGCAATTAGTGCGGTTTGTGTGCGTTTGTGTGTGTGTGTTGGCCATCGTTTCGTTTCATATTTTATTCAAACTTGGCACCCAAAACAAACAACTTAAACTGTATATGGCCACAGCTTGTGGCTAAAGCTCCGAGTAAAATAATTAAGTTAAGAGATTAGTAGTGCAATATTAAGAACATTTCTGGTGACACTAAAAGTTCTTCTTCTGCATGAATGTTAGATAATAACGATTTGACCTTTAGAACAAAAGGAAATATTAACTAAAAATATATATTAAAAAAATGTATACAAAGAAATTTGTAGTAAATCAATTCCTTGCTTTCTATCTGGAAAAAATATTTAAAAGATTCAAAATATTATAATTTATCGTCAAAGTTTTTTCGTGAAATTTAGTTATTGTCTATCAAGACAGATTCAAAATAAAAAATTTTCCCTAAAAAAAAAAAATGTGTTTTGTTAATTTCCTGAAACAAACAGTCAAAGAGTACAAAAGTAAACATTTTGTTCTTCAAAGCAATAAAAAAAAGAAGCAAAATATAACAAATGTTTATTAAAGCTAAAGATAAACAAATTTATGGTTTTCTGGGAAGCCTGCGTGAACAAAAGGAATAAAATTTTATATGATATTTTATGTTTTTTTTGTTGATCTGCTTGGCTAAGGCAAACTTAATTCATGCATTACAGATTTTTAATATGTTTCTTTTTTTATGTTTGTTCCCTTCACTTTCCACCTATTGCTACTTAGAAAAGAGAGCGAGGGAGACAGATAAGGAAGGGAGAGGTAGTATAATGAGGCAGCAAAATGCAAACACAACAGAAACGCAAGCGAGGCATACAAAAAAAAATGAATTAAGTGAGAAGGAAGCACAAACATACCCTTACACACGCACACACAGTTGTATAAGTATTAGTGAAGAGAGAAAGAGAGGGAGGGAGTGCGAGTTTGACTTTGGCAGCGATAGAACTTGTCGGCTTTTTGCTAGTCGATTTTTTTGTTGCACGCATGAACGCATTTGTATGCTGGCTTTGTCGTTGCCAGAGTTGCCACTTACGTGATTAATGGATTTTTAACAAGTTACACATTCCGAAAAGGAGACCAACTACACACACACACACACACTCATACCCACTAAGTGTAAGAGAGAGAGACAGAGAGAGAGTGTTACCAAAGGGACGGCAACTGCTGTTGAAAGCCAAAAAGCGCCACTACTTTATGTGTATGAGTGTATGTGTGTGTGTGTGTGGGGGTAGCTTGGGTCTCCTACTAAACTAGCATGACAGGGCGGAAATGCGAATGTGACACGCGTTTTGCATGTGAAACGTCATGAACAATGTTGAAAGAAGAAGAAGAAAAACTAAACCAAACCAAATTCAGACACCCACCGGAACTGGCAAACACACATACAAAGATACAGGTAAAACACGTATGTGTATTTGTACCTGCCAAAACCAGGCCCACATCCCGAAATGCAAAGTCAAAGTGAATTTGTTGAGTTGCCAAAAGCAGCAAAAAATACTAAACTACAAATGGATGGTAAAAAGTAGAAAGAAAAATAGCAGAAAATAAATGATAATAATAATACCAAAAGCCACAAATGTATAAATCCAAATCAATAAATCAGCTCGGAACAGGCTTGTTTTTAGTTGTTAAATGCCATGAAATTAAAGATTGAACAACTTTCAGAAGAAAAGAAAACCTTAACAATTACTTAAAAAAAAAAAAAAAAAAAAAAAACCAATAGATAAATCAATAAATCAGCTCGGAACAGGCTTGTTTTTTATTGTTCATTTAATTATGCCATGAAATTAAATATTGAACAACTTTCAGAAGAAAAGAAAACCTTAACAATTATTTATTAAAAAAAAAAAAAAAAAAACCAATGAATAAACCAGTTAGCATTTAAAACGTATTTATTGATGCATTAAATATTTAATAACAATGTTTGTATAACAAAAAATGGTTGAAGTCATCAATTACAAACTTTAGCCACAAAACGCCAAGCCACAGGGAATTTTAAAATTTTTCTTTCATTTGTTACATCAACATTCAACCACTTTGTAACTGCTATTTCCCCCCTTTCAACTCGTCAACTCGTCAACTGTCACTTATGCAAATCAGCAGCTTGATGCCTGCTTCGAACATATTTCTCACATTTAGCCACTTGACATTTTAGATGTTTTTATTTAGATTTTTGTTTTTCTTCTTATTGCCGCCTCGCTCCAAAACTCGTTAATTTTCTGCCACACACCAAATAAGCGAATTTTCGGCGCTTGTCTTTATCTGATATGTTTTTATTTTTTTTCCTTTGACTGTCAGCGGGCCGAAACCACTCGCTCAACATGAAAATTGGGTTAACACATTGAGTTGGGATATGTGCAGCAATGTCCTCGTTCCCGTTCTCGTTTCTCGTTCTTGTCAGCTTGGCAATTGAATGAATGGCGGCGACAAAGCCGGAAATAAAATTGCTAAACGAAGAAAACATTTTCAACGATTGCCTAACGTGGCTTGATTTTTTTCAACCACCCCAAACCCCTCCCCCATCTCTTTTTGTTCTTCTTTTCGTGCTTTTGCTTGTGGCAAAACTATGTCGGCCTATCTTCCTTCGTTGGTGTGCTAGAATCGCGACAGCTACCAAGTGCTTTGCACAGTGGTTCGAAAGTAGAAAATGAAAAAAATTTAAGGAAATTTATAAACAATTTTTGATATATTTATTTCGATATTAAAGAAATTTTCATCAATTTCATTTACTTTTTGTTCAATAAAAATGTTGTCTATTCCACTGTGCTGTGCTTTGGCAATTCAGTTTTTTTTTTTGCTTTTTGTGTTTGCAATTTTCCATTGTTGCTTTTCAGGCACGGCGCAAAATTCGTTTATACGCAACACACACACACACACACACACACACACACACACACACACACACACACACACACACACACACACACACACACACACACACACACACACACAAATAACACATACTAGTTGCCCATCTTTAATTTTATTTTGTTCTTTGCCTTTGTGCAACTGTGCAACAATCAGTTTTGGCGCCACAAATTCATTTCCGCTTGCACTCTTTTCGCAATGTTACTGGTATGTGTGTGTGTGTGTTTGTGTGTGTGCGCTCACAACAATCGCCAGCTAATTTCATTGCGATTTATACGCATATGCCGCGGTGCAACAGCGCGTTGCATACTGTTTTTTTTTTTTTTGGTGGCACTCTGCAGTTGGCCAAAATGAATTTCCCGAGCGCAGTTTTAACAATTCGCCTTGAATAACGTTAAGTCTCCCTCTAACTCCCTCTTGCTCGCTGCCCCTTAAAACGGCACGGCATTGTGGCATTCTCCTTGTGCTGATTCTAATCTGTGGCGAAATCCACCCTCAACCCTCACGCCTCCTCGTTTTTTGTTGTTGTGTGATTGAAGATTGCAGCAGCAGATTGAATTGTGAAACAAATGTCCTTCGACACGCTACACGTTGTTGTTGTTGATGCATTGTTTAGCGCTATTCAGGCTTGAAGAGTGCTGCTGCTGTTGTTGCAACGTAGTATGTCGCCTCAAGATGCAAGATTCTTGAGCTAACAATAGATGGAGAGAGAGAGAAGGAATCAATGATGTCAGTGGGTAATCGGAAGCAGTACGATGCATCCATCTAGTTTTATGTGTTACGAATGCTGCAGGTACAAATCAACCATAACAACAACAAAAAACTTTTGAGTAGTTCCATTGTTCTATGAGGCGAAGAATAATAATAGAAAGTGATATTAATAATTCGTTGTGGTAAAAGATATTTAATGTGAAAATTGCCAACAAATTATTAAAGAGCCTTGCTTAATAAACATTTATATATACATATGTACATATATATTCTTTGAATATCCTTTGATGTTCCGACACTCAAAAGAACAATGCAAATTGATGTGCAATCGTTAACCTAATTACAATGAACGATAAATAATTCCAACTGCGGGCCAAAGACGTCGCTTCGTTCGCCCTTTGCTGCTAAATCGACATTTTTGATACCAAAAACCAAAACACCTCAAGGCACAAGGAAGAACAAGGCAGAACAAGGATATGGCCTTATTGTTATAATTAATATGGCATTCATTAGTTAAATTGAATTTGTGTCCATGGAGCCCAGCAGGCTTATGTAATACTTTATGCAAGGCAAAAGCCGCTTTTTGATGCCAGACTAAAAGTCAAGTCAAGTTTTGATCAATGTCAATGACAAATTGAATATGAACCCTGACCGACTGGCTAATGTTTGGCAAATGGAATGGGTAATTGGCTTCACAAAGTGAAGTGCGCTGCACTTGGACTTTAAATCATGCTTATGAGTTGGGAGTTGGGTTAGGGCAAAACGGGAAAAGTGGGTTGATGCTGCACCAAACCGAATGCAATTCGCTTTGTCATGTTGTACGTTGGTCAGCAGCAACGAACGGATTGAGCCAATGGTGACATGACCAGAGGTGAGGCATTGGCATGTCGAAAATCTACAGCTAGAAGCTCGCTCTACATGTGATGCTGCAGCAGCACCTGCAACTGACCTGCAAACTCATCTACCTCTTCTTCTTCTGCTGCCCCCAAACGTTGTTCAATGGCATTCACATTTTGCTTTTTGGCATTTGACAGTTTGGACATTTTCTGCTTGCTTTGAGTGCCGTTGACGAGGGAAGAGACCGACGCCAGATGACTAGTAGATTGATGGTGGGAAGGGGGGTTTGGGCAACCTGCCACAAAAGAAAAACCGTTGGTCAATAACATGAAATTCAAACCGTCAATTCGTTCGTTGCATGCCAAAACACAAGAACCAGAACCCCAAACTCAACCAAACCCAACCAAACCCAAACTCAAACCCAACCCAAAGCAGAACAAATGGATTTCTGATAGCAATGCGAATGAATGCATGAGTTGAACAAATGTCAAAGTAAATGATGGACTTGAAAACTCCCTGTATACAAATAATAAATGATTTGTATATGAAAAGTTTTCAAGGAACTTCCAGCAACAACTTAAAACAAAGATTACTAGTTCCATAAATATTCAAAACAACCAACAACAAAAAAGTATTCATACGCAAAAGAAGTAGAAATATTTGAATAGACATTTTTCGGTTATCTTCATCAAAAGTATTAAAAATCTGTGATAGAAAACGGAATGTGAATGAAAAATGGAAGCCAGCTGCGCTTCGATAATTTTTGGCGCATTCACTGCCAATCGATTACAAACATAATTCAATAGAAAGAGAGAGGCGACTTTGAAGTTATGTCCAGAGTCAAATGAATGTATTTATAAGGTTATACTATCTGGAAAGTAAAGTTTTTAGCTTGTTTTGCTTAGCTTTTGGCTATGCCACAGCAATGCCATCACAAGAATTGCCGCCAGCGACAGCTAGCAATTCACAAAGCGAGTTAGGTGGTGGGTGGTTGGGGGGGGGGGGGGGGGCAACATCAAATCGTATTGCCCCAACCAAAGTCAAACTTCTTTTCATGCCGCAAGTGTGCAAACGATGGATACCAAATGCTGAATGCTTGGAATGCAGGTTTTGCTGCAAAATCATGCAGAATACTACAACCTTACCTTACCTTACCATTCCCTTGGACATGTTTGATGACGTGTGACATTGAAAGTTGACTATTGGCAAGGCTGGGTGGGGCGGGGGGGTGCCTCAATGAATCGCATTTGTAAAGTGCCGCAATTTGCCATCTCAATTGCAAGCGATTCACATTCAGCACGTAAGACTAACCCCAAACCAAACCGAACCCAGAACGAAACCGAACAGGTGAGAAGTTCAAAAGCAAAACTGGGATAAAGTAGAAATGTGGCAGCTTGGGTTTGCGTTAGCATATATAGTATTGGCTGATAAGTTGCGTAATCGAATTGTAAATTGTTGGAATATAATTGGTCAGAAAAGTTGTTCGGAGAATAAATAGAAAACGTCGAGACATTATTTTTGTATTTAAAATTAGTTTTCAAACATAAACAGCACAAAATGAATACAAACACATATGTTTAATACGCATTATTAAGCCAAACCTTTGCTCAATTCACAGCTGTGACAAATTGCTCCCTAATAATGTCCTGTGACACGAAATGCGAAACCAAGTAGCATAAACAAATCATAAATAATGTTCATTATTCAAGCGAGCGTTAATGATGCTTAAATTTCACCACAAAATCCAACAGCGACAGAATAATGTGTCAATGTTTTTTATTTATTTATATAAATTAATCAGATAAAAAAATTGATAATTTATTGTCGTCTTATTTACATGGCAACAGTTTGGACATAATATAAAAATTGGTCCAATCGGTCCCTTTTCGGTAATGATGAGAAAACTCGTAGCTTAGGCAACCAAATTTATAAAAAAAAATAAAAATGTATTTTGGGTTGCGTCTGTGCCGCCGTCAAGGTCATCCAACTCATATGATGTGAGTTCATTTGCGCCACGCGTCGTATACGCAATTTTGCATGTTTCAATGGAGTCTAGACTGTGTAGCTAAAAAAAATAATACAACAACAACAAAAAGGTAGCGAAAGTTGCGATTGCTGTTTTTTTTTGGCCATTTAATGGGTCAAGCCACAAAATGGCGGTGTGGCGCGAATGATGACGACAATAATTTTATGCTATTGAATGGTTTTCCCCTTCTCAGCCTATTTTATGGCAAACCAGCATTTTCATTGTGGTCTTTTTGTTGTTGTGCGCCGCAATTTTAACGTCTTTGAAAGCCCGTCAACCACAATGCCGTTATTTATGTGCGTGTGGCTTTTGTTTTGTTTGTTTGTGCTACTTGGTTAAAGTATTTTGAAAAGGGTCTCGCTTTTAAAGGATTTTCAGGGACTTTCAAATGGAAATGAAAACATCGAAAAAATTCCGAAATTATGTCGAAATCATGCGATTTTGTGCTCGTCTAGGCAACAGACAGCTGATGTCAAAAACATATGCAGCCTACATAAGAAAAGGTTTTAAAAAAAAAGAAAAAAATCGTTCAATAAAAATTTAAATAATTTTTTTTTATGAAAAGTGAAGTTAATACCTTAAACAATAGAATGTTAACTTTAAAACAAATATATTTAAATTATATAAAAAACTTTAAGCAACTGGAATTTAATAAAAAATTTAACTAACAAACCAAAAATATTATTAAAATTAAAAAAAGTTGAAAAATCTTTAAAAATCTCTCATTTTAACGTAACAGACACATAAATTCAACGGAGTATTATTGTTTGTGATGATAACTGGGCAAATGCCATTGACCAAACTAGTTTGCACTAAAGCATTTTGGATGGCCGCAACGCCATAGTTTGAATTATCTGCGGTTTGGGATGTTATTGGGCACAAAATGATTCGGCGGTTCGCGCCAGACTCAAATGCGACTCGTTGAGCATTCATGAATTAATCGCAATCGACAGAAACACAAAATGCAAATTGCATATTTATTTATTTGTTATTTTAGTTGGTTCTTGAAAAATTTGCATAAACCAACGAAAAATTTATTTGAATATTTAATTAAAGGGGAACATTTTTGATGTTTAAATAACGTGAATTTGGGTTGGCAAGTGATAGCAAAAATGTCATATTTTATATTTTGAATTTTTGTGCTACAAAAATTGTTAATGGTTCAAAATAAATAATTTATAAAAAGAAAATTAATTTAAAAAAAAAATCTTTTAATTAAGTATTTTTTTAATTATTTTTTTCTTTCGTTATTTGCTTTTTTTATATATTTTTCTAAATAATCGCAATTTTATTGATTTTATTAAAAATTAATAAAATAATCAAAAAAGCATCGCAATAAATTTCAAACAAAATTATGTTTAACACAATTTTCCGTTGAGTTAATGAGCTAAAGCAAAAGTCGAATTGTTCAAAAGTTAATGGTAGCTTAATAACTTTGAAATCCTTTTTACGACGAGACTATTAAAAATCGTTTTGTAATTAAATGGCTATTGATTTTAAGCACCCATTTTAAGTACTTAGAAGCGTTAGTCAAGTGAACAGCTTTCGCATTTTAGTTAACGTTTTGTGCTTATGCTCTTGTGCATTTAACAGCAACAACATAAACTACACCAATGCAGTTAAATGCGCAACTACTATAACAACAACAACAACAACGATACATGTGCAAAGCAGTGAAAATCCTACGTAATCGTAACAACAGCACTGCTTGCAGGCAGCGGCGTAAACAGAACAACTACAACAACAACAACTAACATGCTACGGTGTGGAAAATATTTATGAACGTGGTTTTTACGCCAAAATGCATTCTATAAAATGTTACCACCACTCTCCCTTAATCTCTTTCACCCTTTCACAGTCATTCGAGTTATCTCTCGCGTTGTAGTGCTTGTGTGTTCACACTTGGACTGCTTTACCATCGTCGACGTTATTGGCGCTACTACATTAGTGTGCTAGTGTGTGCGTGTGTGTCTGATGTTAAGCAGTGCGTTAAAGTGTTTATGTGTTTGTTTACGTATTCGTTTGTTCGTTTGTGTGTGTGTGTGTGTGTGCGACAGCAACAACTTTACGCTTCTTTTTTTTTGGCACTCAACGCATTTTGCTGTTGCCAGTCATTGCCACCTGCAGCGCACCGCCATTCGCACCCCTTGCTCCTCCTCTCGCCCATTCAATTTTGTATCTAGCTCTCTTTGTTGCCCGTTCGTTCCACTTGTATGCTAATTTTGCGCTCAGCACATTTTATATTTATACGCTGCTGACAACAACAGCGGAGGAGCCGACTTAACTGCGAAAAACCGCAGCAGCAGGGTTGCCAACGTTCGTTTCGTTTGAAGTTGCCATTTACTGTTAGTGTTGCTGTTGTTGTTGTTGTTGTTGTTGCTGTTGTAGCCGCTGCTGTTGTCATAATTAAAACGCGCTGCATAATTGCCAAACAATGGCACAATGTACGTACGTGTGTGTGTGTGTGTGTGTGTGTGTGCGGGTCTCACTACCTGCCCCCAAAAGCCACTTTAGGCTCCACGGCCCATGGCAATCACGACCATTTATTCGACTGCCTAACAAAGTGGACAATGTGCCAGTTTCTCTTCCTTTTTCATTTTTTTTTTCGTCCTGTTTGCAATGGTGAGGCCATCAACCAACACACACACACACACACACACATGCACATACATATATGAGGCAAGTGCAACAGAGCGCGCTACAAAATGTTTCCACATTTCGGGGCGTAATTGGATAACGTTGCCTGGCAGAACGCCAAAAACAAAATAAAGAACGAAAAAAAAAAATTACACTTAAACATTGTTGCACCAGGTTGTGTCGCATACAAAACTTGCAACTCGACATATGCCGTTAGACAAAATGATAGTGGAAGCAACCAAAAAAAAAAAAAAAACCCTGCCCCAAAAGAACTCCCAGCTAAACGAGCGCAACGAAAAAGCTTAACAGAGACAAGATAAAAATGTTTTTAATAATATTTTTTTTTTTTATAGTCTTTTTTTTTAATATAAAATGTACAAGAATTTTCAAGAGAAGCCACGATTAAATTGTAAATGTTTGTGCAACTATGCAAGGCACTTTATTATAATCATGTAAAGAACACAAAAATAACATGAATTTATACGAATTTCAATATTTGTTAAAGCTAATCAATTATTATCGAAAACTAAAACGAAAATTTATGCAAATTATTTGTGCAAAACATTAAAATTTCAACTATTTAATGCAATATTTATATATAATTATGTTTTCGGAAAATAAATATGCGTTTAGTTTAATTATCATGCAAGAAATTCCATAAATTAAATGTTTTTTCGAACAAATTGCAATTTGAAAAAAAATTCTTTTGATTAAAAAAAAAACTAAAATTTTATTGATTGAAATGTGGCGAAAATTAAATGGCTTTCTGTCTTCTTCAATGAAAACCTTTAAGTTAAGTAGTAATTGGCATATATAGTATATAGTATATATATTTACTTTGCCATCTTTGCTTTTGACTAAAAAGTCAGCAACAAAGTTAAGTAAATGCAATTCAGTTAAAAATGTCTCGTAATATTATCAACAGCAGCAGCAACAAAAACTGAACTTTGTAAGGAGCCAAGTTCACTTTTAACCGCATCATTTGGCCCCAGGACTTCCCTTACAATAACCCACCCCATCGCCCCTTCCTCATCCCCCTCCTTCCTCATCAATTCTTGGCTACACCTTGTGTGCCAATTTTGTTCCCCGTTTTTTGCTCTATGCAAAAAGTTAGCTACATATTTATTTTAAATTTTCCGCTCCTTTTTGAGCTGCATTCAAGCCAAAAACGCCGGAAGTTTCGATAAGGCTGCCGTTGCCATTGCCATTGCCTCGATTATTTTGTGGGTGGTTAAGTGGATGGGTTGAGTTGGGGAGGGTTGGGTGGCTGAGGGGTTGAATGGTTTGGTTGGGTTTTTGGCTTGGCTTCGATTGCCTCATATTCTCATTTTGCCGCATCACACGGCAGCCATAAAATATTCGACCAAAGTGCACTCATACATGCACGCAAACACAAACACAAACATACACACACACAAATACGCACACACACACACATAATGCCGGCCGCACTCACGTAGTTGCGGTTTCAATAATCAATGAGTTGATTTTATGAATATTTCTGTTTACCTCCTCTCACTTTGTTTGACTCTTCTTCGGGCTTAAAACATTCACACTCGTTAAGCTCACATGCGTGTGCGTCTGTGTGTGTGTGTGTGTGTGTTTGTGCAAAAATTTTATTAACGAGAATTTTGAAATATATTTTTTTTCGCTTGCTTAATTTTTCGCATTGCTGAATTTTGCTGCAGAAGCCAAAACCTGACCTCAAAAGGTCAAATGGAATTTTAATTAATATTTTAATTAATAAAATACAGCCAAGTTAAGCCTTTTAACACCTCACCCAACAACCCATCTAATGCTTGGAAATTGATTTATGAATATTTATGTAAACTCTTTTTATCTAAACATTTGCTTTCTTTCATCTTGTCTCTTTGCAGAAATACTGTATTTAATTTAAGCATAAATGATCTCGCGGAACAGCAACGTCTTGTTTGGACGTCACCCGAGGATGATACCAAAATGTGTCTCGTCAAGGGCAAAGATGAGGTAAGTGAGAGCTAAACAAAATTCTTTAAACAAAATAAATATAAAAAAAAGTTATAGAAGAGAAAAAGAAAAAATTTCTTACAAATACAAAAAAAAAAAAAAAAAAAAAATTATAATGCTTGGAATTTTAACATTTATGATTCATATGACACAGATAAACTTATTTATAACTCTTCATCAAACGAGTAAGTTGGATTCATTTGGCATTCCAATTTAACTGCTTAAAGAATATATTTTGTTTTGTTTTCAAATTTTTTTTTTTGAGCACTTTGGCTATATATGGTAATTTCCATTTTCATTTCCATTGCAATTTGTTTTTTTCAGTAGTTGTTGTTGTTGTTGTAGTTCGTTATCCTTGGTGTTTTCGGTGCATTGCTTCCTGCTTGGGAAACAAAACAAAGCAATAAAATGTTTTTCCGCTCGCGCAACTTTTATCGCGAGCTACAAAAGCTATAGCTGTTTTTTGGGGAAATTGATTTATGCAACTTGTTGTTGTTTATTTCCAAAAAGAAATCGAATTAAATTTATTGTTGGCACAGCACTTGACCCATTAAGAAAAGTACCAAATTGGAAACAGTCGAGGAGAAGGACAAAACCATAGACTGAATCTCCAAAACACATAAACAATGGCTAACAAAAAGTGAACTTGGTTAATGGAAATGGCCAAGCGTTTCATCTTTTCTTTTTTGCTTTCGAAAAACGCAGCTGTTGTTGCAGCTACTTGTTGTTGCGCCTTCCGTTTCCGGTCAAGTAAGCCAAATGTGGCGCACACCGCAAGGAGAAATGAAGGACACAGCCCCAAACCCAAAACCTTACGCCCAAAAGCCAAATTGCAATCTCAGTCAACCCACCCACCCCCCGTTGCATGCTCAAGTGCACTTCTGGCATTGCTGACGCTAACGCAATTAGGCAACACTTGTTAAAGGGGAGCGGGGGCGGGGGCCGTGGGTTCTCTCTCTAGAAACAGGTGTAATTTTGCGCTGAACTCAATTTGCTGCTACCCCAAACTAGTTATTTATAGCATCAAGTCGGGGGCATTGCTTTTCTTTTGGCCAACGACGAAGGGTTGCAATGCGACTAAAAGTCAACCTTTTCACACTCTCAACGGCTGTTTCAATGGCGTGCATGGCCGCCATTTTGCCAAAAGGTTGCCAAAAATAAAGTAAAGTATTTTTGAAAAAAAAAAAAATAAAAAACGGTCAAAGCCAAAATGCAATCGCTTTTGGCCCTTAGCATGCAGGCAGGTTCCTAATGAAAAGTACAAAATTTACAATTTTAATTAGCTGACATTTTCGCTAATATGCGCAGCCCGTTAATGCGGATAATGATCGTAGCGCCTAAAAGCATGCAGCACTATTTTTTTCTTTCTTTTCTACTGCAATGTACGTAAATGCCAACAAATCACGCGATTTCCCATTATATTTTTTTATCAAATCAAATAAAATGCGCCTGCATAGCTCAACAACCAAAATAGAACTAAAATTGGTTCTTTAATTAAATTAATGCAAGGAAAGAAAATTTTTTCATTTGAAACTCATTTATTATTTATGGGCTGCTTTTTATATAGCTTTGCCAAAACTCGTCTCATTAGAAAATACTTTTAAAATATTTTTTAAACGAATCGAAACTTTATGCATTCATCAGCTTAACCTTAAACGCTGCATCTAAGTTTTTTTTTAGTTTTTTTTTTTTTTTGGCACGCCAAACTTTTCTCATTTGCGCTGAATATTTTAAGGCCAATTGTTTGCCGGACAAAAAATATGCATGACTGATGACTGTTTTTTGGCTGTGGACGCCCCATTTTTAATAATCACGCTTCAAAATGGCCGCCACGGCAGCTTTTGCATGTGTGTGTCCGTGAATATATATCCTTTAAAATCCATAATGGCTGTCAGTTTTTATGATATATCAAACAAGGCTCAGAAAGCTTTACCTTTTGGCACATACACACACACACATACTTGGCTATGATTATATGGCTGCACCAATAAACACATATTATGCATGTGTGTGTGTGTGTGTTTGTGTTTGTGTTGCTGCAAAAAAAAAATGATTGTTAAATTTTTAATTGATTTATTATTTGCGGCAATATTTTATTGAAGCTTCGCTCTAAAAACAGCTGTGAAAAGCGGCAGCAGGCACTTTACACTCCACCTTTAGGCCATGTTAGCGCTTTAGACCTGCGGCCTATTTTGGCCAAATGAGCAATTGGTCAGCAGCTGCGTCCAATTTGGCCCGAACATAAAAAAATATAAAACTGAACTGAGTCGAATATAAAAAACTTTGCAGTGAGTTATATACATATATGTTGCATGTTTGTGTTTGTGTGCGATTTAATTAAAACAAAAACAAAAAGGAAAATGCAAGTTAAAATATTTGATTAAATTGTTTGGGAGTCCAAATATTAACGCTGCGCAATGCAATGCGAAAATATTTGAGCGCAAATATTTCCAAATAATTTATGTAAGGATTTTGGATGCGAAACTATAAGCAATTAAAAAATACCATAAATACTAGAAATACCAAAAGAGTTTATTCAATCAGTTTTAAGACATTTTCATGTAATTTTAAAACGGACTTTAATGTTTTTTTAAATAACTTTTTTTTTGAAAAATTAAATTATTGAACCTCAAACCAAATAAAACACAAAGAGTCGATTAATTATGAAAGGCAATGAAAAAAAAAAATGAAGGAAACTAGTTGAGAGAGAGAGAGTGAGTGAGAGAGGGCGAAGGTTTGGGTTGAACGATGTTAGAAGAATTAATGAAATTCCGAATGCTGCTGCAACCAGCACAAATGTCAAAAACCGAAATGAGTGATTTGAATGGATGTACGAATGAGCCACATGCCACGCCCCATACTGCAGCCCGAACCCAAATTGCCAACAACAAGTGAGATAAATGAGCGTGCGATAGTTGAATAGACGAATAGATGAATGTGTAGTATATATATCTAGATAGATGGATGAATGGATGAATGGATGGATTGGAAACGGCAGCGAGTCCACAAATGCCACAGCACTTTTGCGGTTGAACTTGCTGCTGCTAGAGTCTGTTTGGGGCAAACTGTCAGAAGGCTGCCAATATATTTGTGTGTGTGTGTGTGTGTGTCAAAAGTGTTTGCCCACCTGTGCATAAATTAAAAGCACTTTCGTACTCTCCGAACAAATGAACAATAGCCTACCGTTTGTTCCTCCAAAACACACACACACAAATGAGACAGAGAGGGGAGAGAGAGGGAGAGAGAGTTGTTGCTTGACACCCAAATGGCATTTCAACAACAACAACAACAGCCAACAATTTAGCATTTGGTCAACCATTGAAATTGACTGCAAAAATTCTCAATTGTGCCTCGAATTCTTGAAAGTATTTTACAAACCTTTCTTTTTCGCAAACGAACCCAAACGAATGTCAAGTTAACATCTTAAAGGATTCTAAATGATGTCCGACAAAGGGACAGAACCTTTTTCGTCAAAAAAAAAAAAAAAGAGTTCCGACTAGTTAGAAAGACAATTTTAATAATTATCAAGTCAAGTTTCAAGTTTCTTGACATTTCATTGTCATTGCTTTGATCACTAGCTTTCAAGTGCAGAGACAATGCAACATTTGAACCAAAAATCCTTAAACCAACGCATGAAATAAGCTTCATTAAAATCAAACCGAGAAATGAGAAACAAAATTTGTTGCCTGTCCAATTTTTGGGCCTTGTGGCAGTTCCATGTAGTTTTGCAGTGCTTCTTCAAAATTATTAAATGAAACTGCTTTTTGGACTCATTTGCGCCACAGTTGGTATTCGTGTCTCTGTTTGCGTATCATTAACGAAACGTTTTTGTTGTTGCCGCATTGTTGGCCACCTGCAGGCGTTTTATATACTAAAGCAGAAGGTAAAACCGAAAAGCGTATGTCGTCCGTCTTTCAAATTGATGGCCCGGCCGGCCCTGCTGCGTTCGGAACAAAACCAGAAGAAACCAGCCATGTCAATTTTACAGCAAAATTTTCCAAAAACGTTTGTTTGCCAAATTGCTTTTCTCTAACCCCCCCCAACCCACCCCCTGCTGTGTGCTTCCACACCACAACTTTAAGCTGGCCACCAACAATTTGTGGCCATTGTCAACGTGATTAATGCCAAAAATATACTTGATTTGATACGATATTTCACTATCAAATCTTTGCTTTTGATTCATACATTAAATTTTTTTGATCATTTATATGAAAAAAGCAAAAAAAAAAAAAAAAAATTTAACAAATAATTTTTCTGTCAAAGGCTAATTTGCGCATAATTTTTGGCCAAATATTGCACAAAAATTTGTTCAATTTGCAAAATAAATAATATTTAAAAAAAAAGATAATTTCGCCAAAACATAAATTTGATTTAAAATCAAATTAGTTTTAATTAAAAAATAATATTTTAATTTATGGCACAGTTTTACCAAAAACAAAAAAATAATAATAATAAATTTAATGAACATGCTTAAAACAGTTGGAATTTTTGGAAATTCTAAACAACAACACTAAATGGCAGCCATAACTTTTGCTAAAACGAAGAAAAAAATTAATAAACTCAACACTTAATTGCATTCAACTCGAATTCTACAAAAACATTGAAAATTGTTCGCTTTTATTTATGTTGAAATATTTTGTTGTAGTATGGCGAATGTCGCTGTTCTATGTTCGTGTTAATTACAACGGCAATAATGTTAAGTACAACAGAAGTAGAAGTGACAACCAACAACACGACCAGACCATTCACGAACCCCTAACTTGCCCCAAGCCCCCCCCCTCCTCTTTACTGGCATGCCTATGTAATTGTTGTGAAATGTGTTTTGTTAATTTATTTCAATTTATGCACAAATGCTGCACAAGCCAGCACAAACAACAACAGCAACAACAACTAAGCACATAACTAACAGCAGCCAGGCAACAACAGCAACATGAACGAAAACCCAGAATAACTAAAACAGCAACGCAAACAGTTTAAATATTTAAAACAATAAACAAAATGAAATGGAATATGTTGTCCGTTCAGTTTGCCTTTTCCCAAAGGCTCTTCTCGGTAAAACAAAATTATAGTTGGCGAGAGACAGAGAGAGAGAGAGAGTAAAATTACAATATAATATACCCTTCATAAATGCATTGTTTTCAAATCTGTGAAATGTAATTAAAAACGTGAATAGATTTTTGGTTAGAACAATGTTTACCAACTAGTTTGGAATTTTGCTTGTTTTTTGGTAATAACTCAGATTAATTCAAGCGAAAAAGTTTATTTTCATTAAAAATATATATTACAATTTATGTTAATTTTCAATGTTTTTTTGAAATTGCTAAGGAATTGAAATTCTATCGAAAAAACTTTATTTTTCTTTTGAAAAATTCGCACACCTTTTTCTAACAAAAAACAAATCAGAAATGGTATAATGTTTTATGTATTTAAATCGTTTTGAAATTTATTAAAAATATTTTTGGTAACCAAAAAGGTGTTGACTTAACATCCGTTAGGCATTTTGCCACACACACACACACACACACATACTACTGCAATCCCTAATAGTATTGGCCACAATTTTCCAGCTGAATGCAATCGGCAAATGCGGTTAGGTCTATACGGTTGAAGTAGCATGTTGTTAGTTTGGCAGGATACAATCAGGACAATGCAAATGTTGCTGCAAAGTGGGCGCAAATATGTACAACAAAACAAGAGCACACACATACCACCACCACCAGGTTTTTCATAGAAATTCTGTGTGTTGCAAAATTAGCAGGCAAACAAACAAAATGTTTAAATATTTTACAAAACGAGAGAGAGAGAGAGATAGCGTTATTTTCCCTGTGGCATGGGAAAATTTCAAATGATTTGTCAAGTTACAGTGTACTGCGGTACTTCCGGTGGGTGGGCGTAGCGTGGCGCAAAAGTTTTTTTACCTCTTTGCATACGCTGCGTATGCGTATTTAGTTGTCTGTGTGTCTGCCATTTTGTGCGCAGAAAAGGGAGTGCCTTTTAATATTTATTGAGTTGGCAAAGTTTGGTTTTCAGTCAGGCAGCCACTCTGACGACTGTTGCCGTTCAAGTGTGTATTTGTTACGCATTAAATATTTCAATTTGCAAAACATTTATGCAAAACTCACAAAGCTGGCATACATTTGGGAAAAACAGGAACCTGGCTGCTGCTGCCGGATTCAGTTCGTGCCCGGGCCCGGTCCTCGTTAGGGTTAAAGTGCAACCGGGATTCATCTCATCGTTCATGCATACTTATTCAGGCCAAATGGCAAACGGAAGTGCAAGTTTTTGATGAGCAAAATGCATATACATACATATATCTTTATATACATATATAATGTATATAGCTTGTGATGCAGCACACAAATATTTTCAATATTTTATGTATTTGAAAATGTAACAAATAACTGTGTACATTGCTTGATATTTATTAAGTGATATAGCTAATTTAGTAATAAAAAAAAAAGGTTGTCTGTAAAGTTGGTATACGGACGATAGTGTAGCGTGACAACGTCTTAATAAAACAGAGATGAAATGATTGCAAACTTTTACGCGCGATTGGGGAAAGCAGAAAGTTTCTTTACATGCTTATACCTGAAATTTATTGAACAAAGAATTAATGCCTGAAAATATACTAGTTATTAGATTTTTAATATGCTAGAATAATAAACCTTAATTGCCGAAATAGTTGTTGCTACGTCAAAACAAATAAAATCAAAAATAAAAAAGTTAAAATAAACATATTCATAAAATTCTGACGCGGTGTTGAGCCCGGGTAGTCATGCATCAAAAAGCAGAGCGCCTGTATAACAGCGCCACGACTATTTTTCACTGCGATGGCTTAGAAGCCTAAAGAGTTTTTCTACCCTTGTATTCATCAATTTTATAGACGTTATCACGTCAAAAAAATTAACTCTAGTCATTAAATTTATTATTAACTACTCTATGATTATTTACTTTAAGTGCACAAACATTTTTAATGTTTATTTAATGCAAATGACAACTTTTTAAGCGAAAAAATTCTTTATTGCCCCTCTCATAAATATAAACAAATACTTGACAACATTTTTTTTAAATATATTTTTGTTTTCTGTTTTTTTTGTTTTTAGGAGGCCTGCCAGAATTATATACGAATCATGGTTGTGCCGTCGCCGGGCCGCCTGTTCGTGTGTGGCACCAACTCATTTCGGCCCATGTGCAACACGTACGTCATCAACGACAACAACTACACGCTGGAGGCAACAAAGAACGGCCAGGCTGTATGTCCCTATGATCCCAGGCACAATTCAACCTCAGTGCTAGCGGGTAAGTGAACATTTTTTGTAACCACTCCCATTGTTTTTATATCATTTGTATTGGGGCTGTGTTGGGACAGCATTGCGCTTTTGTTTCAAACATAGTTAGTCTCTACTGTAGCGTTATCAGCACCAGTAACAGCAAAAAAAAATGCAATTACACTTTTGAAATATGAATGCAGGCAACGAATATGAATACGGCGCTAGTATGAATGAGCCTTGCATTTATAGTTTTTTTTCTTTTTTGTAATAAATCGGCTATAAATTGTCATTCGTCACGCAATGCGAATAAAAAATATATATACAAAAAAAATCGACCTTTTTTTCCCCCCATTATTTTTTTGAGTGCAGTTTGTGAACATTTTTCGTGGTGTTATTGTTTGATATCTGAATGCTGTGAATAATGTGTTGATGTTAAATATATAGCATAAAAACAAATTTTATTCAAGTTTCCTTGTTTTTTGATATATTTATTAAAACCATTTTGGGGTTTTGTTTGCAGCTTTGAATTCGTTTCGTTTCGTTTCGCATTTGCATTTGGCAATTTGAGGTTTGTGTTTTTCGGTTTGCCTTAATATTTTATTGGATATTTATGATATATGCATTTGTCTGTGTGTTTTTCGAAATTGGGCGTGGCACTTTATGGCATTGTTATGTGAAATTAGTTGGAAATTGCCAAAGTAAAAATAAAATAAAATCGAATCAGAAAATGGATAAAAAAAATGTGGTTTCAATATTATTCGATTATAAAGATTGCAATTCATAAATAAATTGTTATTAACTAGTTTCTTATCTTCACATCAAGCAATAAATATTGAACATAAAAAAATAAAAAAAAAACTCCTGTTTCATTCACGACATCATCTCTATAGCCTCACTGCCTCACTGCTCTACTGTTTCATGCAACATGCGAAATAATATTTCCACTTGACGCTCATAAATCGACGCTCTTCGCGGTTTGTTGCTGGAAACTTTCTTACAACGTGATTTGTTTGCATTTCATTGTCTTTCGTTTAAGGGCTTGCATGTTTGTTCTGTGTTTCTGTGTGTGTGTGTAGGTGTGTGCTTGCCCGAAAACTTTTGTACACACACACACACAAGCCTCGCTTGTGCCATATAATATCGATAAACGTTTATAACTAACTTGGAAAGTGTTTGTGGTCACAAGATAAATGCGATGTATGTGTGTGTGTGTGTGTGTTTGTGTAGGGGGTGTAGTTGGTGGTGGGTTGAGTGTGGTTTAAGTGTTGCGGCAAACTTCCGACGGATGCAGCCCAGCATCTGTGGCACATCCATTGAAGCTGCTGCTACCTCTACATGAATGTGGGTCATAAGAGTTTATCATCAACAAGCTGCCACATCCGGCGTCCTGGGCCCCGAAAACCTGAAGGCTGTGGCGCCACAAACAGCCAACAGCTGAAAAACACAGCCAAAGAGCCAAATAGCTAACAGCCATCGTCAGTTGCCTTTGCCGTTTACTTTATGGCGGCAAACTCGATTTTTGCTTGGTTCGATTTTTTTTTGTTCTTATTTCACATTGATTGCACTTTATGGCGCTTATATTGGGGGAGGGGAAAGGTGGTAGGGGTTTTTTTGGTAATATATATTTTGTGCGCATCGTTTGGCATTTTGTTGCCTGTCGATTTATCGTCAGGATTTGGATATTTAACAGCCAACAACGCCAAGTTGTTTAGATTACAAATTGGCCCGAACAGCAAATGGGCTAGAAACAACAACAACAACAAAATACAAATGCTAAACGGAAAATGTTATCAATTCAGTTTTTCAATCGTGTGACACGAGTTGTGGGCGTTGTGCGTCCTTGTGGCTTAGTGGGCGTGGCGCTTGATAAACTTTTTTTGTTTTTGTCGGTTTCCTTTGCCGCAACAACTTTGTGTTTTTTGTTGTTGCCTGGCTGTTGTGACAGTATTCCTAACTGGGCGAAAGGTATGCGAAAAGTTTGGTGGACAACATTTTTGTGCCAATTTCGTTGTAAAAATATTGTTGTAGCCATGATGAAGTTTTCAATTGGTTTCTGCCACCAAAAACACCAACAACAACAACAACTACAACTACACAGAGAGAACTCAATCGCCGCCTTTTTTTTCCGGGCACATTCGAAGTTCTAAATATGGCGAAAAACGAATATTTTTGTTCAATTTAAAAAAGAGAGTGGCAGCAAAATATATATATATATATATGTAAGTCGGTCAGAGTAAGAGGCACAAAAGTTTGCCAATCAAAAAAAAAATTAAGCTAAACTATTTTTATAACTCGGTTTTTTTTCGATTGGATTTTGTGATTGGTTACTTTGGGGGTGAGGGGGTAAATGAATTGACAATTTGTCTGTCTTTGTCATTTAATTGGCTTAATGTTTTTTTTTAACAAGTACCCAAAAAATGGTTGTGAATTATAGATGAGCTCTTAATCCAAAAATAGTACAATGAAGGTTTAAGAAACAGTTTAAAATGTGAAAATACTTATTTTATAGATTAATAGTTAGCGATATCATTGAATGACTTAATTGCTTGTTAGTTAATACACTTTACAAAAGAACTTAGTTTGGATTTCATGGCTTTGGAAACAAAGTATTTCTTAGCCAACTATTCAAATTTATTGAAAAAAATGAATAAAAAGATCGAATTTATAATATGATTTAGTTTTGAGTTTTAGAAAGTTAATAAGTTATACAAAGGATTTTATTTTCAGACGAAAAAAAGTTAAAAAAATATAAGCAAAAAATAGTTAAATATTATTTTAAAACATTTTTTTTAGTAAAATATTTTTTATAACTCTTTGTTTCTTTATTTTATTTTCGGAAGAATAAAAAGTAAAATAACTTAAATAATTTTTTAGTAAAATATTTTTTATAACATTTTTTGTTTGTTTAGAAAAAAAACTTCAGTAAAAACAATGAAGGTATAAAATTTATTATTTTAAAATAGTGATTAAGAATTAAAATTTAAAATTAAAAAAATTCAAAGTCTTTAAGAAAAAGTTTTTAATTTTTATCTAAGCTTGATCTGACTGCATTCAACTTTAAAAAAAAAAGAAAAAAAATATAACCACAGCAACAACAAAGATAAGGTCAGCGAAAACCCATTTTATATGATTATTTTTTTTCGTGAGCCGAATATTAAGTATACGTATTATGATTAAAAATTATTCATATCCACAATGTTCTCGCTAAGAACATTTTGGACTGTTTTGTTGTTGTTGTTGTTGTTGTTGCTGTTGTTGTAAATATGGATTAAATGCCTTTAGCAATTTTATGCGCACGCCCCAAGAAAACAATGCGCGCCACCAACAACAATAGTAATAAATAATTTATAACTGCGCATTTGCCACATTAATCACGAGAGCCGACGCTGCCAACGCAGACGGAATGGAAAATAGGAAAGAAAAAACAGAAAACCGAAAGCGAAAAATCCCTTTTGGCGTTAAAGAAACTTTTCGAACCATGCTCCAAAAGCCGACGCATATTAATTTCGGCACAGCCAAACAAAGTCTTTTTTGGTGGGGGAGGGGAGGGGCGGGGTGAAAGGGCAGGGCAAGCGCAACACCGGCGAAGCGTACAAATTGCCATCACTTCGCGTTCAATTTTAGACTTTTCCAAGCAAATGCACAGACGCGATTAAAACGCTGACGGATGGCGGCAACAGAGGCTTGAAGCTTGTAGCTGTTGCTGCCTCGAAAAATGTCAACTGCCAGGATATAAAAGGGACAACCACTCGACTACGTTGACCCCCCACCGTCTGCTGCTAAACCATTTGCATATTGTGCCCCAAAACAACAACAACAACAACAACACACACATACAAAATTTCAGTTCAATTTCGCCGTTTTTGGGCAATTTAAAGCTTGAATCGCTTCGACGCGAAAGCCGCTAAGGGAATTTGACGTATTATCAAATTTGCATACGACCGGAAATAAGGCAGTGTGTGTGTGTGTGTAGGTGTGTGTGTGGCATTAACTTGACCTTTTTGGTTTTATTTGCAACATGCGAGCTAAAGCGAAACTTGAAACCGGCACGCGCATGCAAATGCCACAAAGTTGCAGTGTTAAAATAAATAAAAATTCAAAAAAAAAAAAAATCAGATAAAAACTAAATTTAAAAAATGTAAAACAAAAATGGTTGTTTTTGTACATTGAAGTTTGAATATTTTACAGCAACTAAAGTTTGAAATGTTAGATAAATAAATTATGATAAATAAAATATGATAAGAAAAAGGATTTTTGGCTTTAAACTTTAAAGGAATTCTAATCGATCTTAAATAAAAATCTTTATTAATCTTTAAACCGAAGTCAAAACTTAACTCCAAAAGCTACTGACTTTATTTTAGCTCTATTTTGTGAGTAAGAATATTATGCAATTAATAATTAGTTGGCTTCGTTTAAGCAAATCGCATTAGTTGAATTCTTTTTTCAATTTGCGTTCAATTCAAGAGAGGCAAACAACAACAACAACAACTGCAACGAGGGCAAGTTGAATGCAAATGCTTTTTCATGTGGGCCAACATATGGGCGTCACTTGAATGGGGCGTGGCACCAACACCACTACTATCAGCATAATATCAATGAACTGTGCACAAGCGACAAAAAACAATCAAAATGAAGTAAATAAAAAAACAAAACATAACAAAACAAAACAACAAAACAGCAGCAGCAGCAGCAAAGAATCTGCAGCGCAATGGGAAATGTGACCTAGAAGCGTGAGTAGGAAGTGGTGTGTGGGGGTTGCTTGCCAAGGGTGCGAGTTGTTCTAGGGGTTTGTTAGTAAAAACTGGGCCAACGCTCGCAGCAGTTAAATAAATGATTTCCCAGCGCTGAGAGTGTTCTTTTCTATGTGTGTTTGTGTGTGTGTTTGTGTGTATTGCTGCAGAACTCATTAACTTTTGCTAAATGAGCACGGAAATAAAAACAGACTGTTTGATGGAAGAAGAGGAACAACAAAACTGACACGTTGATTGTTCGTTGTATTTGATGTGATCTAAGTTAGAATCAGAACGGGCTCAAAAAGTAGTAGACAGTTTGCCAAGCGGCATACAACATCCTCGATAGTATAGTGGTTAGTATCCCCGCCTGTCACGCGGGAGACCCGGGTTCAATTCCCGGTCGGGGAGACGTAAAGTCATAAATTTTTTAGTTTATTTTTTTATAAATCTAATGGTTTCAAATGTTATTCTAGTGGAATCTTCAATTTTCTTGCAGCAGTTAATTTTTTGTACATACATTCAAAACAACATTGCAAGTTTTTATCGTTCACGCCGTCGCGACGGTTAATGTTGATATGTATATTTTCATTGCATACTTTGCGGTGGCGGCAATTAAAGCTAAATCTGCATGCAGCAAACATTTGAGTGGCAACAAAAATTATGCAAGATAAAATAAATCGAAATGGAAAAATAATTTTTATCAGTCAATAACGAAATAAGATACAAAAAAAATACTGAAATTATAAACTAATATTTAATTCACATTAGAAAACATTCTTAAAACCTCACAATAACAAAAAAACCTAAAAAAATCAAAAAGTTAATGACTTTACGTCTCCCCGACCGGGAATTGAACCCGGGTCTCCCGCGTGACAGGCGGGGATACTAACCACTATACTATCGAGGAAGTTGAATTGTGATTGCCCAATTCAGGTATTGTATTTCGCAAGCCAAAAGATCGTTAGGGGCATTAGAATCAAATGCAAGAGAACTAAAGTCATGATTATTTATTAATTAAACGAAATTTTTCCTCAACATTTGGCTTAAAGTACGTATTTTTTTTTATTGGCTGTAGTTTGTTTTAGCTTGGTTTATATGTACATTTTTAGCTGTTGTGCTTGTCTTTGCACTCGTTAAAAGTAAAATACAGCTAATTTATTTTAGCCAACTTAAATTGGCTTAAGCGAATGACCAGAAGAAAACAAATGGCGCGTTATCTGCAAACCAGAGACGACGGCAAGCGGCAAGCACAACAACACACAAAAGGACAATGCGGGTGCAATGCAAAGCAGTTAAAAAGAAACAACAACAACAAAAACAACAACAAAAGTGACTACTGTCAGTTTCATTAAAAACAATGAAATCTGCTAAGAGCCAAGAGTTTAAATGAGCTTCAAAACACACACACACATACACAAAGATAATGACCACCGTTTGTGTGGAAAAACAAGGACTAAAAGCGGCTGCAGCATTAAATATATAAACTCGAAAAACAAAGTCTAAACACAATAAACAAAATGGCGGAAAAAACCAAGCAAGAGAGAGAGGAGAGAGCGAGAGAAGTAGACAAAAACAAGCAACAAAACCAAAAATAAGTGCAAAGAAGAATGGACAAAAATAAGCACAGCTTGTGACCCTTTTTTTTTTAAAGGGACAATGCATGAATGGCTTTAGCCAAGCATCCGCTGCTCTTCGCTTGTTGAGCTCCCCGCCCGTTGCTTTTATCCTACCTAAAAGCACACATACATGCATACTTGTATTTATTTGCTTTTCTTTACATTTTATTTTAATTATTTTTTGTGTATTTTGAAGCAAAAACATTAACAAGAACAATTAGCTCTTGAAATGAGCACATAAAACAAAAAAAAAAAAAAAACGGCCCAAAACAATTGCATTAGACAAGTTTTGACCTTAAACCGAGATAATACTTTGCTTTGTAGATTTGAACAATTGAATTAAAAAGACCTTGAAAGCGTTGAAATAATTATTGAGGGGGAATTTTACTGACATTGCAAAGGATTTGTTAAGCTTTGTTTCTCAAAAACATTAAGGAAACCTATTTTAAAATTGATGCAAAGTTAATATGAATTTTCTTATCTGTGCCTTGCCAAAGTAGCTAAGTTTCTTAACCTGTCACAAACTGCCAGTTGCTTAAGGACACATCCGCGCATCCTTTTCTCATTTCGTAGCTAATTGCGTACATAAGCCTAAGACGTTGGCAAACATTTGCCGAAGCGCTGTGACCGAAGCCAAACTGTAACTATTGCAGCAGGTCTCTCAAGCATTCAAAAAGGACATTCACAGCTCAAGAATGAGGAACGCTTTCCTCTCATCTCTCCTTTTTACATATGTCGAAGCAGCGGGCATTAAACACTTAAGCTATAAAGCAAACAGGAGACAGTGGTATAGGGGTAGAGAGAGTGAGAGAGAAGGGGCTAGGATCTGGAACCTGAACGTGCTGCTGTGTCCTGTGCTCATACAGGAAGGAAGAACGCACGAAAGGAAGCAACACGCAGCGAAGGCTCAAGAAACGTGTCTATTCTTGCCATTCAGCTGCTTTTCCCTTAAACCCCTTATCCACTTCGTGTTTATTGTTTCAACAGGATGCGAGTATGTGAGTGTGTGCGTGTGTGTGTGTGAAAATGGCAGTTCGCCTTGTAATTTATGGTAGCATGTTTAGGTAGGCAGCTTTATGTTTGCCTTGGCTCATATTTTTTAACACTAAAACTTGAGTACAACTCTCTCCCTCTCTCTCTCTATCTCTCTCTCTCTCTCTCTCTCTCTGTCTCTCTCTCGTGTTTTATTATCATTTGAATTATGTTATGTTAGCCGAAAAAGTAGCACATCAAATAACTCAACTCACAGTTGAGAAATAGCAAATAACAAAACCATAAACCTAAGGATTCCAGGGAATTTAACGTACGATTTCTTCACGTTTCATCTGCCTCTGTTGGGCTAATTGGCAGAGCTCCATAAGCTGCTGGATAAACAGAAGCTGCGAAATAGTAGTAACAGCAATGGGAAGTCAAACTGCAAACTAGTTAATACGTTTTTCTTGCTATTTTTGCATTTATTTTTTTTTGCAATCGATTCAAATGATTCACATTTCAATTTGGGTCAATTTGACATGCTAATCGAGTTGGCGACAATTTTGCTGTCGGATTAGTTATGGTCGTTAGTTAGTTTGAGTTCTTTTCATTCTATTTTTATCGATATGTACTTCTGTAACGGCATAGTTATCGATAGCATTTAATTGGATTGCATAAAAGTGTAGCAAAAAGTTTATAAATGTAATTAAAGTTTCCATTTTCGTTAGAAACTTTCTTAATTATGTTCCAGATTAAATTAATACAATTCTCTGGTTATTCTCTTTCTCTGTGCTTCATTCGTATTCATATTCTGTTTCATCTTGCGCAAACATTAATCTTAAGCGTTTTGTTATCCTCAACCCAATAAAACTGTTAGACAACATAGAAAACATAGAAATTATCTAACACAATAACCTTCAGCATGTCAACTGATTTAAGATGACAGATTCCCCCCCGCCGCCCGAAAAGAAAGTTTCGCTCAACCCAAAGCCAAAATCATAGCAAAGCGACAACAACAACAACAGTGAAAGCTTAACTTAATATCAGCGAAAAGTTGAAAAGTTTTCCCAGCTCCTCAGGAAAACATCAATATCAATGACGACAAATGGGTTGGGGTATACGAAAAACCACAACCAAGAAAGAAAAAAAAACTATGAAAGAGAATTATTCATAATTTATGAAATGCCAAATAAGGCAAACTGTTAAGCGAGTCTGCCAGGCGCCACTTTGTAGACTATAAGCGCCTCAATGTATGCTACAATATTTCGTGTGTGCGTAAAAGTGTAGCGAAACGGTTGGAATGAAACACGAACACACACACAAACATAACTTTTAATGTTGCACATTTTTTCGACGTGTTTTTTTTGGGTGGTTTAACTTGCTTTGGCGTCAAGTGGGTGCCAAAGCTGCTCCAAGTGGGCGCCCAGTGTAAACTAAGGGTGGTTTCTTAACCTTAATGAGCATCAAACTGTGTGCCATAAACCAGTACCGAAAGGGCAATGTAAGCAGCAGCCTAGGTAAAAAGTGTTGCCAGTTGCTTTTTTCCCGCCCCCAGTTTTTGGCGTTTTATTATGTTTTTTTTTTTGCTTTTAAGCCAACCTTCTTGGGCTGAGCCTAATGATAAACAAACACAATGATTTCAAAATAAATGAGTGGCATCAGCTCTGGTTTTTTGGGGGTAAATGGCGTCATTTGTTAATGAAACCGCAGACCGACAGGGTTGCCTACCATTTGTTTGGGCAAAAACCCAAAAACTAGATAAGTATGAGGAATGAAAGGATTTGTGGGTTCTATTCCCCACGATACTTAGTTTTAATTTGGTTGCAACTTTAATGCTACAATTTATTATTAAAAAAAATTGTCAGACTTTTAAATAAAGTTAATCAATTGATTATTAAAGAAAAAAAAGTATTCACAAGTTTTAACTTGAGCTTTTTTTCCATTCCTCAACTTTCTGAAACAGGAAATGAATTCATATATGAATCAATCGAAATTTATGCATGCAAATATTTATATTTCCCTTGATGTCTGGCCAAAAATAGCCATTCTCATAGCATAAGCTACAAAACATTTGGCCATTGGATGGAAAATCCGAAAAGCATTTGTTTTATATGTTCCTTTCCTTCTTTTTCCTTTTCTTCATTCGGCAAATGGCAAATGGCAAGCCAAGACATTAGCTTTTAATTTGATCATTTCTAAGCAAAACGCAAGCTCTCCAAGCACAGATGCAGATACAGATACAAAGATAAAAAGATACAGACACAGCTGCACTGCGGACAATTTGCTGCTTGTGGGGGTTGTGCAAGGGGTGAAAAGTGGAACAGCTGATAATTGCGGTGCGCCAATAAAAAGCAAATTAAGCTAATTGCCAAAATTTGCAAAATCTGTGCAAAAGAAAATTCGCACAGAACAGAATAAGACGATAGAAAAGAAATGGAAAAGCGGAATAATAAAAGTTTGGAATGATGGCTACTTGCTCGATATTGCTGCTTCGTTGGGGCAATTATGTGGCGCTGAGCAGACATGTTGCCAAAAGTTGAATCTAATCCTCGACCTCGAACTATAATGCCAGCTGTTTGGCCAACTTGGCTTGGCACATTTTTATCGCCGCCAAAGTGAAATGTAATTAGAGCCAAAAAATATGATAATACGATAGATAAAAAAAATACAAAAAAAAAACAGTAGGAAGAAACATCAGAAACTGGACTTTTGCCAGTTTCATTTCCACTCAAGCATGTCAAGCTGTTAAAGCCATCAACTAAGCTCATAAAACATAACACAAAAGCTCGAAAATTCATTTGGGCCAAATAGCCGCATGGCCGCAATTATCCTAATTAATAGTCACACACACACACACACAAACACATGTGTGTGTTAGTTTATTTGAGATTAATTAGACTCGTTCTCGGCTTAGGCCAAGTAAAGAGAAATCCAAAAAGCGAATCAAAGCTCGGCCGTGCATGCAAAATCGTTAAACAAATTGTGCTTAAATATTTTGGAATGCCTGAAAGAAGAAGAAGCAGAAGAAGTTTAATACAAATCTCTAGACAAATGGGATTGTGGCATTGTGTGTAGAGTTTGTTGTGGGGGGATGATTTGTTGTTAGATTTTGCAGTTTTCGACGCGGGTTAAGAGTGGGACACATGATAAAGGATTTGACAAGGATTCACAATAAATCAAATGAAAGTTGGGCCAAAAATTCATAATCGAAAATGTCATCAAAAAAAAAATGTTACAAACGATATTGAGAAATAATATTAGACAGAAATAGAGAGCTTTAAAAGTTATCAAAAGTTAAGTATAAACTTATATAGTTTTTATTGGATTTCAAACCCAAAAGTATAGAAAAGAAAGAAAGTTCGAATAGAAAATACCTGAATCAAGATTATTTTAACTTAAGAATTGTGATTCCCACTTGCCTATATCAAAAAGCCTTTAAATGCCTTTCAGCATGTCTGCTTAAGAAACCCATTAATTAGTCTGTGTGTGTTTTCCAATCCCAAAATCAAAAATCCTAAACGTGCGACGCAAATGAAGTAATTTGCCGTACATTGAGCTCCGCTTTTGAGTGTGGCCCAATGGGTTGCGTTACGTGAATTGCACTTGTGCCAGACATTGTTGTTGTTGTTGTTGTTGTGTGTGTGTGTTAATAATTATTCCTAAACGAGCTATTTAACTAACGACCTAACACACACACACACACACTCACAGGCTGTAATTAAAGTGGCATAAACCTCCCTAAAAAAATTTCCGAAAAAATAAAAATAAAATTTATATGTTAACATAAAATAAAACAGCGTTCAAAACCAAATTAACCAACCAAACATATTCCGGGCAACCTGTGGTACTACAGGATTTTGGTTTATTTTTTGTGGTGGTTCGCGCGTTCCGTTAGCGTTCCATTCCATTCATTTCCGTGGCTTGTAATAAAGTTACGCGTGCTTGAACACTTGCCCGAATGTCAATGCAAAATGAGTGTAATTTATGTATTAGCGTGTGTAAATTCGAGTGTGTTAGTGTGTGTTTATGTTTGTGTCTGCTGCATGTTATAAAACATGCAAAACTATGCAAATTGCCGCAGTCAACGCGATGAACTTCATTGTGCCGTTGTAGTCGTCAGTTTTTAAAGAGCTTTTTCCGCTGTTGTTGGTTGTTATTATGAAAATCGATTAAATCACTTGAAGAGTTTATCGAACCTGTCACACACACACACAAACACAAACCAACTAACACAGACAAACTCGGTCAAATATTTGCACAAAAAAACAAAACTACATAACATTACCCAAGCTCCAAAGGGAGAGAAGGGAGAAAGGGAGAGGTTCTTTTTTGAATGGGGCTGTAAGATTTATCCTTGTTAGCAGCTATTGCACGCTAGATTGTCATTTAAAAATGAATTAAGCGCTGCAATTGCTGCAATGCGGACAAGGTGGCAACGCTGTCTGTCTGTGTGTGTGTGTGTGTGTGTGCGCGCGGTTACGGTACGGGCTCGAAACCGGTACGGCAACGAGTTGCTGGTTAAAAGTTCTTTGCCGTTTTTGTCCTCATCGCCGTCGTCAGGTAATGAGCAAACAATAAAAAGCAAACGGCGCTCCACGGAAACAATGGCGTCATGAAAACCAAGGAAAAATGTTTCGAAGCTTCAGAAAGCTTGACATGTTAGATACCCTGTACAAACCCTGTTGTCAAATGTGTTCAAAAAAGTTAAAATTAAATTTAATTTCCCTAGAAACATAAATCTACAAAATTTAAAATTGATTCGAACTGGTTTTTTTTTTTAATTTTCTGTTTGCTTTAGCTAATTATTCTTTTATTATATATTTACAAACTAAGCATAACCCTTTCGTTCGGTATAAAAAAAAACCCAATTAGATGCAAGCCAAAGCTAAAGAGTAAAAGAGACAGATAAGTAGCCAGAGTGTAAAAGAGAGAGAGAGAGCAACTTTTCGTGTTATGTCGATGTTGTGACAAGCGGCGAGAGTTTAACGGTACACATTATACGGGAGCGGAACGAAGCGGAGCGAAGGGAAAGAAGGTTGTTAGTTGTAATGGGGTTTGGGTAGTGTTTATTGTTTGCCTCGTTAGTTGGCAATGGCGAACGGCAGCAACAACAACAACAAGAACAAGAACAGGCTGCGTCGACGAGGACAATGGCAACTCTGTCCGCGTTGTAAATTGCATTTCCATTGTTAATTACCAGCGCGATTCATAAATTTTGCATTGCCCTTTGACCTGAACGCGGCGCCCTGCAGCAAAACTGAGTTGAGCTTGGGTTGGGGCGATTGTCAAAGGACAAAAGAACTGGCAAGTCTTAGAGATGTTTCAGATGTTTCAGTTGTCAAGCATACCGAAGAAACATGATACAAAAATATAAAAATATATAATAACCTTGAATGGGTTTCAATTTCCTGCTTGAATTTAAGTTGAATTTGTTGAAATTGTAGAAAATCTCTCAAATTCATTCATTGGCATAATTTTGGTTTACTCAGGCATGAGAATTTCGTTTATTTTGTATGGCGGCAATCCAAAAACTGCCTCGTTTCATAATTTAATTTGCCAAATTTGCATTTTCTAACAACAACAACAACAAAACAAACAAAAAAAAGAAAGTTTAATGACAAAACTTTAAGCTCTAACCACAGCTTAAAGCCAATCACCCCATACAACGCCCCAACCCCCAAGCGCATATTTAGCAAATGTTTTTATTGGCCGTTAGCTTCACCTGGCGGCCGCCACTCCACTCCTGCTTGCCATGATAGGAAAATTAGCATTCGTTATTTATCACCATCACAAATGGAAAATTTGTTTGCCTGCAGCAGCAACAGCAGCGGCAACAACAGCGCTTTTACTTTTCACTCACCGCGTGACTTTTACAGCCTCTCTCTTAATTTAAACAGTCGCTGCGTTGAACGGGGGCGGTTCACGGGCACGTTATGGCCGCCTGGGGGCCCCGAACGAGGCGGAGATTGCGAGTAGTACAAAATTAATTTGTACCAGACGACATTTTTTTTTTAATGTGTTGCCTTTTATTGTTGTTGTTGCTGTTGTTGTTGGTGTCGAGTCGCAATTGGATTTGTTTTAGTTTGGGAAATTTGCCTTCGACGTGGTCCGCGTTTTTGTCACGTAATTCAAATTTTATATTCACTTTTGAGTGTTCTACTCTCTCGCTCTCTCTTTCTGCTGATTCGCTGTTGTAATTTATATCGATTTACCGCACAGATTTCACACTCTGTGCAATCCGCAAATTCGTCCTTTCCAAAATCCATCCTTTCGGGTTTGCAAATTAACATGAAATTATAATTTTTTGTTAGCATTTTGTGTTGTTGTAATAATTATGCAATTTTCACAGTTTTGCATAAATTGTTGGACAGTTTGCGGCATTTATGTATGTGTCAGCACCCCTTCATTTTTGGGGCGCCCCGGTTACAATTTGTGCTGTCGATTTGCGGTGGTAATGGCGTTCATATATGGTAAAATCGGTTAAGCTTATGGAAAACGGGTTCGATTATGCGTTAAAAGATTTTAAACAGGTGCGAAAAATTCATGTGGAACTAAAAACATATTTTGAAAGATTAGATAAGGTGAAATGATTTCGTTGAATATAGCTGGTTGTATTTTTTTCTATGAGTTTTTCTATTTATTGCGTTTTATGTTGATCTTATATATATAAATTCCAGTTCCCTACTTGTATATGCAATATTTATAGCACAGTGTCAACAAAATGTTTGTGCTTTTGCAAGCTACATTCAATGTCCTCGATAGTATAGTGGTTAGTATCCCCGCCTGTCACGCGGGAGACCCGGGTTCAATTCCCGGTCGGGGAGACGAAAGTCATTAACTTTTTTGATTTTTTTTAGGCTTTTTTTTTATTATTGCCGATGACATTGCACTGCTCTACAGCTCGGCATGTCGCAATGAAGCAGCAGATGGAATTCAAGAGTACCTTATCACATTGGCTGCATGGTGCAAGAGATGGAATTTGAAAGTCAATTCACTAAAGACCACCAATCCCTGCTTCACTTTGAAGACCCTTATTGACCACACCCCACCCATACAACTCGATGGCGTAACTTTGGAACAGCCCTCGCAGGCTAAGTACCTCGGGATCACCCTTGACAAGCGTTTGACTTTTGGCCCTCATTTAAAAGCTACGGCTCGGAGATGTGGTCAAAGAATGCAACAACTACGGTGGCTGATCAACAGAAGAAGCACCATGTCACTCAGAGCCAAAAGAGCAGTCTACGTGCATTGTGTAGCCCCAATCTGGCTATACGGAGTGCAGATTTGGGGAATAGCTGCAAAGTCTAACTTTAAATGCATAAAGGTATTGCAAAATCGTGCCATGCGTGCCATTACCAACTGTCCTTTTTATGTACGCGGCACCACCCTCCATCGTGACCTGAACCTGCATACAGTGGAGGAGCAGATTGGAAGGCACACTAGCAGATATAGTGATAGGCTAAGAAGACACCAAAGTGCGCTAGCAAGATACTTACTACCTGCCAGGCCTCTAAGGCGATTATCAAGAAAAGGTTTTGCCAAAACTTTTGGACAAAATTAAAAACAACCTTGCTATATGAGAATATTTGTAAGTCCTCATGCGCGAAGCATGAGGTTGGGTTCTATTATTTATCTTATAAATGTGTTGTTATGATACTATTTCTGCATTGTACGGATTCAACGCTTAATTAAAACTAATTATCAAAATTATTGAAAGCTTTTTAGAATATTTTCCCATGTGAATTTTATATTAGCTTATAATTTCAGTATTATTTGTTTTTTTATTTCGTTATCGGCTGATAACTATAATTTTTCCATTTCGATTTATTTTATCTTGCATAATTTTTGTTGCCACTCAAATGTTTGCTGCGTGCAGATTTAGCTTTAATTGCCGCCACCGCAAAGTATGCAATGAAAATATATATATATATATCAACATTTACCGCCGCGACGGGGTGAACGATGTAAACTTGCAATGTTGTTTTGAATGTATATACAAAAAATTAGCTGCTGCAAAAATTTGAAGATTCCACTAGAATAACATTTGAAACCATTAGATTAAATAAAAAAAAAACTAAAAAATTATGACTTTACGTCTCCCCGACCGGGAATTGAACCCGGGTCTCCCGCGTGACAGGCGGGGATACTAACCACTATACTATCGAGGATGTTGATCATGGCATTGCAAATAGCCAAATTGTGTTTATCTAATTTCGATGCCAAACAGAATTTCCATTTCAAATGCGTAAAAAGTTTCAATTGTTTGCCAAAAATAGCTGATAAATTAGAAAAGATAAATTTTATTCAAAGTTTGCGTTAAACACATATTTCATTTTCTGTGTGTGGGTGAGTTTGGGTAATTTCACAAAATTTTATATAGCGACAGCTAGAAATAAATTCTATTGACTGCGCTTACTCAGCGTTTTATGTTTGGCTAGAAAATGCTTTAAAGAACTGTTTGCGAGATTTGTTTATGCTTGTTTTCTTTAAATTCCTTCTGTTTTCCCATTTTCAGTTTGCTTGATACAACATCGATAATGCGACATTCGGCTGTTTCACTTCGAAACTTTTTTTTTTTTGTTCTTTTGGCTTTTAGGCAGAAAGCGCCGAAATCGAGAGAGGCGCACAAAGCCAACACAGCAATCGATTCTGTCAATGAGCCAGCCGGCTGGCAATGAGCTTCATTGGACACTGACACTGACTGTATGAAGAGAGGGTCGAAAGGGGGGGATTGTAGGGTGTGGCTGCTGTTTCAAGCCAAAGGCAAAACCATTTCCGGCCAGACAATAAACGGCCAACGTTGCCAGCTTGCTTGGCATTTCCGGCTGAGCTGTTGTTGTTGTTAATGTTGTTACTGCTTCAGTTGCTGTATTTTCTGTATTTGTTTTTTTTTTTCATATTTCTTTCTCTCTCGTAGAATTGAAGTTTCACAATGCCAAAGCCAGCAGGCATTCAGTCAGTCAGGCAATTCTGCCAAGTAAAAAGTTGAGACAGAATACAAAAAAAACGAAAAATCTCATTTATCTTATGCCGCGTTGTTGGAGTTGGAGAGATACCTTACTGTTCCCACTTCTGGCGGCCGCAGGGCAATTCAATGTCGCCGAAGACGACATGTCAAAAGTTTTGTTGTTGTTGTTGTTGTGTTGTGTTGTGTTTTGTCATTTAAGTTAATTAAATTTTGCTTACAAATGCGAATGTTTAATGAGAGAGCACAGATAAAAAGCGACGCAACAACAATTGATTAAAATTTTATAATGTTTTTTTTTATTATTTTCGTTTCATACGCGACGTAAATAAATTGGCTACGTAATAAGTAATTTGCGCGTCTTTTGCATATTTAAGTTACGTAAATTGGCGGGAGATAAATGTGTTTTTGTTGCGAGAGAAATAAAAGTTTATTGCAAATGTCAGTTTAAATCGTCGCATAAAAAAAAACAAAAACAACATTTACACCTAATAAAATCGCATAATTGACATTTATTGGCGTCACTTTAGCTTAAAGGTGGAGGGGGAGCGGTGGGGGGTGGGTGGCTTGTGTTTACGTAAAAACAGACAATAATACTTAATAACGATTGTACTTTGGTTTTTTACAATAGCAAATTTAAGCTGAGATTTATGTTAACTGCAAGCAAAAAAAAAAAAATAAAAAATCTTTATCCGCTTTTAAAAAGCAATTCGCAAACAGGAATGGCCATTCCCCCTGGCTCCCATTTAAGTCTGTTGTTTTTTTCTTTATGCTGTTTTTCTTTTTAAGACTTTATCAATATTTGTCTACTTTACTAAATAATCTCTTTTCTCTCTCTCTCTCTCTCTCTCTCTTTTTTACAGACAGCGAATTATATTCAGGCACTGTGGCCGATTTCAGTGGCAGTGATCCGATTATCTATCGAGAGCCTCTTCAAACCGAGCAATATGATAGCCTAAGTCTCAATGGTAAGTTATTTCTGTCCCCCCGCCCCCCGCCCCTTTTAACCACTTTTCTAGTAATTGAAAATGCCGGCTCTGTTATGATTATGTATATATATATATTTTGTTGTTGTTGTTTGTTGCTTGCCACTTGAATTGAATTAAGAGTCTGATTGTGTTGCGTTTGACTCACACAGACAATGTCCTGTCCAGTCGTCCTGGCGTTTCGCCTTTTGCATATTTTTAAGGCAGACTTGTCCATTAACTGACGTTGCCTGTCTGCCTGTTTGTCCATTAACTGTCCATTACTATATTGAGATGTCCTCTTTTTCTCTCTCAAAGCCTTCAAGCCTTTCTTTGCTTATGCGCGTCCTGAATATTTGATGCAGCTGTGCGACATGTTGCACGTAGCGCTGTACCTAAAGCTGCTTAGCGTCACAACACAAATTCTTTAAAAAAAACAAACGAAAAATAAGAATGAAAAAAAATACAAAATTTAAATAGTTTTTATTTTAGAATCTATTAAAAAAGTCAACAAACTTCTTATAAAAAAATAGTTAAATTTTGATTAACATTTTTTTTTAAACTATTTTCGTTATTAAGATAAAAAAAAACTTAATTTCTTAACCGAAAATTCATACATTTTGAATATTTTGTCAAACTAAAATGTCTAAATTAGCTTTTTACCATTTTTTTTTTATTTTTTTTTTTTTTTTTTTTGTCAAACTAAAATGTCTAAATTAGCTTTTTAGCAACTTGAAAATATATATTCTTTGTACAATATTTTCCATTCTTTATTTATGTATTTTTTAAGTCAAACACGTGTTTCATTAAAAAAAACCCATCTTTATTTTATGGAACATAATTTATTACGCATAAATTTGATAACACAAAAAGTGACATTTGCCGTCGACCATCGCTGCCGGATCGAAGGTCTCTCTCAGCGACACGAAACGCACATAAATCTCAAAGCAGATTTACCCACCAAAATATGAACTATAAATAAAAAAAAAAACTATAAATGAAATTTTATGATAAAACTTTTTTGCTTGCTTAACAAATTTTTACTCATTTCATGATAAATATTTTCTTTTTGTTTTTTTTACAGCGCCAAATTTCGTTAGCTCATTCACGCAGGGCGATTTTGTATATTTCTTCTTTCGGGAGACAGCCGTGGAATTCATTAATTGTGGCAAGGTGAGTGAAACGAAAAACAAATTAAATTCAAATATGCGGGCCAACAAAAAAAAAAAACAATTTCTTTCTACAAATAAATGCGTGTGTTTGATCCGAGTGAGACAGCTAAGACAGCGAACATATTGCCGCCATGTTGAGCGGCCATTTTGTTTGTGTTTGTTTCCGGTTTGGTGGACATATTTGGTTATCGACTAGTATTTGTTTATTGGTCGCATTTTATTTGGACTGCAACCGCATTCAATGGGCCGGCCCGATTAGCTGCTGCATTTTTCTGTTATAATATTTATATATATATATTTTTTTTTTGTCATTTCAGGCGATATATTCGCGCGTCGCTCGAGTCTGCAAATGGGATAAGGGTGGGCCGCATCGTTTTCGCAATCGCTGGACATCGTTTCTCAAATCCCGCCTGAATTGCTCCATACCGGGCGACTATCCCTTCTACTTTAATGAGATACGTAAGTTTCTGTGTTGTGTTGTGTAACAAAATATATATATATTAATATACGTATATATTGCTTTGGCAGAATCGGCTAGCAATCTCGTTGAGGGACAATACGGTTCCATGAGCTCCAAATTGATTTATGGCGTTTTTAATACGCCAACAAATTCAATTCCCGGCTCAGCAGTTTGTGCTTTTGCCTTGCAGGTGAGTGCACAATTACGATTTATATACTATATATATATATATATATATCGCCTCAAACTTTCGTTTCATTCGCAGGATATTGCCGACACATTTGAGGGACAGTTCAAGGAGCAAAGCGGCATCAGCTCCAACTGGCTGCCAGTGAATAATGCCAAGGTGCGTACGATTCGTTCAGTTATATATATATATTGTGGTTTGTGCTCAGTTTTACGTCTATAACGTGACAGCCGTTGACTGCAGCTGTTTCACAATTTATGGCCGAGTCGAGAGTACTTTTCTTTCTTGCCAAAAATTTGCATTTGAATTACGAATGGGGTTTGATTCTTCTTTACTGCTTTCGACCCAGATGACTGCACATGTTGCCAAAAATGGCCAAGACAAAGGCGAGTTCAAAGAAAATGCCAAATTACAAATTGAAGATATTTCTATAACAATATCAAATAGAATTTTAGTAGAAAAGGATCAAAATTTATTATTTTATTATTTTTACAATACAACTTTTAGGCACAAAAATAATATTGAGCTTCCGTAAATACCCAGCCTACACCAATAAACACAGCCAATGCACCAATTAGAAGTATTTCTGAAAGAGAGGAAATTTTTTTTTTTTTTTTTTTTTTTTATTGAATGCATCTACTTACTTGCAATTTTGTTGGTACGTCCTCTTTTTAAGAATGGTTGCTTGATCTTATTAGTTGCCAACTTGCGCATTGGTTTGTAGTTCTTGATAACTTGTTTGCGTTTTTCGCGCGCGGCCTTCAATGCATCGAACATAGCCCTCTGTTCGGCTAAATTTAGACCGCTAGCCGTTAGCATTTCGGGCTTACAGGCGCACTCATTGCGCATCATAAGGGGCTCGCGTATCGAACGAAATGGATCGTGAATCGGACAGCCGACGAATATTTCACTATTTTCCATTTTTCAAAATTATTTCCAAATAATATGTTCAATTTTCAACAAAAACAAAAATAAAAAAAAAAAATGTTTTCGGGAATTTTTTCTTAAAATTTTTTAATGTTTCTTGGAAACTTTAAAAATAGTTTTGATATTCTGTTGCGACACGTCGTCAAACAAGGCAGTTATGTTAATGATATATTTTGGGCTATATTGAGCTTGGTTCCTGGAAATATGCTTGACATTTCCAAAGGAATGCTAGATTCGAAAAATGTAACTCATTTGTTACTTTGATATAGTTAGTAGTTGCCATTAAAATATATATAAACCTCTTTGTTACTTATTCCAGTGGAACCCTTGGCTTGGGCTTTGAGAGTTCCTAGATCAAAAAAAAAAAATTCAAAGATTTCAACGTACGTTGAACAAAGAGAAAAATACTCCACGAAATGTTGACTTTATGCTTTCTACAAAAAACATATATATAATTCAGCTATTCAGCAAAACCAAATCATTGCCAAAAACAGCAACTCACAGACAGTCTCGCACACACACACACACACACACACACACATGCTCCTCGCACAAAGGACACTTTCCGGCATTGCCTTTGTCGGTCTGCACTTGGCCGTGCTGCGCAATTTCCGGAACATTGCGTTGCTGTTGCTGTTGTTGTTGTTGTTGCAAATGCAATTTATATGCTCCTCTTTGTGGCCAAAAAGTTGGTGAGAGAAAAGGGAGCGAGGCTTGAGGAGTGTAACTGACCGAGCATAACTAGTAGTATAAGCACATTTGCCGTCATAATAAACTACATATATTTCTCATTCGGTTTGTTGTCTTTTCATAGGTGCCCGATCCGCGCCCCGGCGCCTGTCACAATGATTCGAGGCAACTACCGGATCCCACATTAAATTTCATCAAAACACATTCGCTAATGGACGAGAATGTGCCGGCATTTTTCGGTCAACCGATTTTGGTGCGAACGAGCACAATGTAAGTACCAAAATCTAATCTATACTATATAAATATATATATATCATTTTATTTTATTTTTCTGGTTCCTTAACTTGTTATGTAAGCACGTCGCAAAGTGGCCCACCGAATAATGTAAATATTATTGCACAAAACTATGTTCGCATAACTGTGCTGGGGGTGGGTTCTATGGGTGGGTGGGTTCTATGGGTGGGTTCTTTGGGTTGGTTCTATGGGGTGGGTTCTTTGGGTGGGTTCTATGGGTGGTTGGGTTGGTTGGCGCTTGGTAAACATTCCATGTGTGGATTGTAAAAACTTTAACTGCAGATGCAATTGATGCTGCTGCTGCTGCTGCTGCTGCTGCTGCGGATGTAGCCAAGTGAATACGTGACGTACAAATTTCGGTGGCTGAACAATTCAACTAATTTCATTTAAATAACAAATGCCTTTGCCGCCGCCATCTGATGATGACGATGATAACAGCAATGTTAAACATAATTCCGTAATCGTTGTTGTTGCTGTAACACGTTTCAATTATAAAGTTTCAAGCGTGGATTTGTGTTGAAAACATGGTAAAAATCGCAAATCGTATAGGATTTATTTCAATTTGTGGCCGAGTAAAATTATCACTAAGCTCCATAAATGGAACTGAAAAATGTGTCCACTTTGCGTTTTATTATAAAGATTTTTGCTGAGCAATATTTGAAGAAAGCCCTGTGATAAAAATCAATATTATAAATTGAGATAAGCATTTGATAACAATTTTCGATGCCCTTTCTTAAGGGCTTTTGTAAAGCCTTAAAAGTTGTCATATATGGCATAATGTACTTGAAGATGTTTGAAGCTTAAAGCAGCTTAAACACACATACACACATACACACTTGGCCACAATATTGCTTAAAGCTGGCCAACAGACACAAAAATTTGGTAGATGGTAGATGGTTTTTTTTTTTTCGTATGGAGCAATATTGTTACAGGGCCGAGTTGCTGCAGCTGCTTCAACTTTGTGCTCTCTGCAGTACACTCAAAGCTTTTCTGCATGCTCATAAATTATTTTCAAGACTCTCTCCTTCCTACTCGTCGACATGTGGAAATTTAAAGAAAGAAAAAAAAGAAAAAGAAAAAATTCAATTTGGCAACTTTTCCATGTAATTGAGCCACAATTACGGGCTGTTGAGACATGAGACGGCGGGTTGAGGTATAAATTTTAAAGAGTAAATCATATGCGAGCCACTGAGCAGCAGCCAAACAGGGAGAGTGGGTGGTGCCAACGGCACCTGCTGCGGCTGCTTTCGTTGTTGCTGCTGCTGCAGTCAAGCGATAGTTTGAACCAAACGAACCGAGCCAGCCAGAAGGAAATGCATGGATGCGCTGAGGCAACCCGTAACGAAAATATGTATGCACAACTGAATAAATTAGAATGAAATATGGAACACGTAGGACAGGAACACACACGCACACACACACACACACACAAATGTGATCACCACAACAAATGCGAGCGTGTGGGTGAACACAACGGCATTAGCGAAGTGGTTGCATTCCGTTCCGTTTTTTGGATGCTGAATGCGAAATGATGGGAATGGGTAACACTTTTGGCCACTTACGCGCGCCGCGCACTGCTGCAACTGACTTATTGCGTTTTTGGGTAATAAAAAGGGGGAGCGAGCAGGAAATGCCAACAAACAAGCATTAGAATTTAATCATGCCAGAGAAACACAATAGAAAACCATCCAAAATGTTACCCACTCATATATATATATATGTATATTATATCGACCCAACAACTTCGTAAGTCGGTCATGCACAAGTGCAGTGTTCAGTCACAGTTACTGCTGCTTCTTCTGCTCAGTTACAGTTGCACTTGTCAGAAATAAGTCACACACAGTTGCAAAAACTCGGCACTAAACTATTTTGGCCAGCTTCCATTTATACGCACGAATCAAGTTCAGACTTATGACAGTGGAACTTCAAGCTTAATGAGATTTGGCTAAGATTTGATTATAATTTTTTTTTTGTTCAAAACATTTCGTCATAAAACACACACAAAACCACAAAGCAATAACTTGACTTAAAAAATTATTCATTAAAAAAAAAAAGAAAATATACGATACGATATGGTTTTTAACAAATCTTCGAGCAGATCCCTTAAAGGATCGTTGACAGTTGTTAAAGCTCATTCGATTTTATTGATAAAAATTTTATTGATATATCTTATTTTATTAAGTTAATAGGACCGGGCCACAAAGTTACCAAAAACAATTTCGTTTTGAAATAGGGAAATTTGATTTTTGGGTTTCTGTTTTTGGCATTATTGAACACACAAATGCCAAAATCAAATCAAAAATGCACAAAATTTATGATGTTCGTTCTGAGGTTGAGGCATAAATTTATTATAATTTTATTTTATTTGAGCACAAAAGCGACGTGGGCCAGAGTTGCCAGACTTCTGTGTGTTTGTGTGTGGAAATAAATAAATCACGAAATGGAGCGTGGGTGGTGTGGAGGGGAGTTTGAGAAGTAGCTGCGCCACTTTGCCAGCAACATTCAGACACCTCAGGATACTCATTTGCATAGACCAAAGAGAGGGTGCTGGGGTTGGGGTTGTAGCGAGTTGCCACCCAAGACGATGAAAGTTTCTTTATAAGTTGAAAGAAGTTTTAGCATCTCGACAAAAGTTAAATGCTTCAAGAGTTGCTAGAGTCGTCGCTGGGGTCACCGGCTCTGTAACAAATTGTTTCCTGGTCTCTTTTGGACTCTTCCGGAAATATCCATTCTCGACAGATTTCTGCCAGCTGGTTGACCATATCCTGGACGGGGGGTCACCCATCTACAACCAAGGTGGTGCCAGCCACAAAAGCTGTTGTTGTTGTTGTTTTTGTTGTTGTGTGCTCTTATCTTATCGCTCAAGTTTTTATACCTCGTTCGCATCCCTTTTAGCATGCATTAGAGGGGTACCCCTCTCTCCCCTGTTGCCACACTAATTTCATTCTATTGCGAATGAAGTTGACTTCCACTTGTGTGACCCTAGTCCGCTGGCCCGCTGTCGCCGCTGTCGCCGGGACTTAGCTCATCGGAGCGATACAAAAGTTGGCAAAAATTCTCGTGCAAGTTTCAATTGCCAGCTGCTCGAACCCCAAACCTACCAAAACCTGCCTCTCAAAAAGTGTCCTTTTCTTTTCACTACGTATTTTGTTTTAAATTTATTTTTTTTTTATTGTTTTGTTTTGTATCTCCATTCTATTTTTTTATTTTCTTGTTGTTGCGTTGTTGCTGTGCTGGCCTCTGCCATTTTTTTGTTGTTGTAATTTTTGGCCTGGAAAAGTTTTTGGCAGCACTTTTGCATTGCCATTCATTGGGATTTTTGTCTACTTCTTCTCCTTTATTTCTTGCTCCTTCATTTAATTTCATTTTCTTGTTGCTTTTGTTGCGTTTGGGAATTAATTTATAAGCCGCCTTAACTTTGCTTTCAAAACTCGCCTTGTATTAAATATTTAATCTATTAACGTTTCTTCAAAAATTGTTCGCTGAACTTTTCCAGCTGGCTAATTATTTTTATGAGAAATGTATTTGTTTTTCTGTCAATTGTTTTTGTTTTTGGATATGGCTGTCACCTTTGCCCAATAATCCTAAACAGCGCAAGGGAAGAGGTTGAAATAAGCGCACATGAAAAGAGCGCAAAGCTGAGAGCGCTCAAAGGCAAGCTGAGCTTGTATGCCTTAGGAGTTTGCACTGTATACTATATTGTTAATGGCGCTTGTATACTCTCTGTATCAGCATGCATTCACTGTTATTCCTTTCTATCTCTCTCTCACTGTTGTCGATGCTCTAGTCTACACTCTCTCAATTTAATACGAATAATTGTCTCTCTTTATGTAAGACAAAGGTGAGATGAGCCTTGGATTCCAATTATTCCATAATTCCAGATCATGCTTTTGGGTGCTACGCTCATCTCATTTTTTCTCTTGATAGACAACCAGTAGTAGCCCAGTCTTATATCAAATGGATCGGTCGTGTTCGCGCACAAACTATTCTCAAATACTACTATGTATTGTTGTCGGTGTAACTGTAAATAATAATGAAATTAAATAAACCTATAGAAAAAGTATCAAATGAATAGCTTGTTATTTAGCTTTTCATGCCGGAAGTGATTAAAGTAGCAAAATAGTTGTGAAAAAAGATTGCCAATCAAATAAATAGTTATTATTTTTGCAACTATCGTCGTCGGCTGCAATAATATTATATATATAACAATTTCACTAGAAATTTTAACAACAATCTACACACACAATTAATTATCAATATAAATTCATCATTCAATGTCATTTAAAGGTATTTTATATACTAAACATATAAATAAATGTATATTGCATCAAAAATATTTGCAATGTTTTGCTATTTTGTTGCCTTTTGCAATTATTTTATTTTTTTCAGTTAGTGTTTTGCTTTGTATAGTGTGAACAGGTATAGGTATACATTCATATACACATACACATATACCTTAAGGTGTGTGTGTAAAAATCTTAAAAGTATGAACGAGAGCGCGCCTAGAATGTTCATCTCTCTCTCATATTTTGGTTGTTCATTATTTCACAATTCCTTAAATGTGTTGGGTGGCATCATTAACACAATAACAACAATAAGTGAAGCGCGCAAGCTTATTCCACCATGGAATTGCACACTCTCGCTCACTTATGCAACTGCTCTCTCAGATGGTAAGACGCGTTGCTCTTATTATTACTTGTTTGTAATAGTTTTTTGTCTTTTTGGATTGCATGTTCTTTTAAGGTATCGGTAGCTCTCCAACTAATTTGCTATTTAGTTGAATGATACATTACTGTGCGCTCTTCGTACTCTCACACTCTCTGTTCATCATTGATTATTATCAGATGTACAACTTTTTTGCAGCAAAACTCATTTTTAAGTACAACCTTTTGTACGTTAATAACAACTACAACAACAATTTAAAAAAAAAACATCATTGGTGTCATCATCAGCATTAGCATCTTTTACCCATTTTTGGCTAAACTTAAGCTTATCTTTAGCTCTTTTCCTAGCTAATCACATGTCACACAAATATCTTGCACACATATACATATTTTATTTTATCTTCTTAAGTGTGCTTATTGCACTTGCGCTCTTAATTTTCTGTGAATCAAGTACTTAACTTGCTCTTTCAATGGAAAATATACTAGCAATTGGAAGGATCGAGTAGAGCGAATTCAGATCCAACCCAGCACGTCCCTCTCACTCTCTCTTTAAATGAACAGCAACTGTAAAAAGTTGACAAGTGCTCTCTTAACACACAAACATGCAAACATATAATTATATAAACATACAATTTTGCTGCGCTCGGAAATGAGCTTGGACTTGAGCTCGCAGCAAAGTCAAGTCGAAAAAAGTGGCGTTCTTGCAGACCGACACCATGACGCACATTGCACAAACCCAATATACCCTTTACCTTTGGTATCGAGTATAAAAAAATTCATTTTCAACAACAATTTTGTAGTTTTAACTTCAACCCTATTTTCTAACTAGACAAGCATTAGTCGATGTTCTATGCATTTCCCAATTCTCAGTTGTGCTTAATTTAAGCTCACATAAATTGTTGCCATGCTCTTTGTGACTATGTATGTGTGTGTGTGTTTTTTTAAGTGCATACACATTTCAACGAGGCAACCGCAATAGTCATCACAAAATGGAGGCAATTTAAGCTGGCCGAGAAGAGGAATGGAAAAGAGCAGTACAAATGCAGCAACTGCTGCTGCACTAGAAAGAAGAAGAAAAAAAAAAGCGAGGCAATTCTTTGGCCATTTAGAAAATTGAGCAACATAACTAAAACTCAAAAAACGAGATTTGTTAATTAACAATAAAACAATGCACAATGCCGAGAGAGAGAGAGAGAGAGAGAGAGCGAGTGAGTGAGTGAGTGAGAAACACCGGGGAATAGTCCAGTTGAGGTCCAGTTGGAGCCATTTATAGTTATTGTTGGTTCTGGTCCCGCTGCTGCTGTTGTTGTTGTTGAAGCATTTGCATTTAAATCGAGGCAACAACTCGCACACAAATACATGCATAAAAGAGTTGCACAAAAACCAACATGGGAAGCAACAATAGACAAGGCAGCCAAGCGCACAGCCACAAATGTTGCCTGCAACAGCAACAACAGCAACAACAACACTAACGTACAACATTTTTGTGGTGAAATCAGAGAGAAATTTTCGTTTTTATTTTCATGTCTTCTGTTGTTGTTGACTGTGGAATATGTTTTTTGACATAAAAAAAAATAAATATACACACACACAATTGTTGCTGGTGTGTGTGTGTATTGGTGTTGCTGCTGTCGCAGTTGTTGCTACCGCTGTTGTGGTTTTGTGCCATTCTGTTTGTCCTTCTTTCGACAACTACCATTTTTGGCGTCTGTCCTTTATTAATGGTGTCTAACCAACAACAACAACAACAGCAACAAAACAAAAAATGGACAATACCAGCCGCCCTTTCCGAAAATATTTCCTGTTGTGTCATTCAACTGGCAACAGCAGCAACAGCAGCAACAGCAGCAACAGCATTGACATGTTGTTTGTGGTTCCAATTTGAGCATGCGACTGCAAATTTATATAAAATTACACTGTTGGATAATACGAGGCAACAAAAACTTGTCCAAAAATGTAAAAACAATGTAATTAGTCGTTTCTAATCACAAAATGCGACAAGAAGGGCTAAAAACTGCAACAGTTTTGAGCATTTACTCTATAATGAACTAATTTAATAAATCTTTTATTTTTTAAAGTCTCATTACTTAAAATAACATTTCTATTTCTTTGTTCTCCTTTACAGTTATCGTTTCACACAAATCGCGGTTGATTCACAGATCAAAACGCCCGGCGGCAAGACATACGATGTGATTTTCGTTGGCACAGGTAAGTCGCAATATGACAAGAACAGTTAGACCGTTGATGGATAGAAAATACCTCATGGACTTGAGAAGCATACGAAATTACTCTATTCACATGCAAAGTCTGAGTTTATTAGTTTTTATAGCCGGTTTAGTTAGCTGTAAGCTTTAAGTTCTTAAAGAAATATTAATTTGTAACCCTCTTTCAATTAGATCATGGTAAAATCATTAAGTCGGTTAATGCCGAATCGGCTGACTCGGCCGAAAAGGTGACATCCGTTGTAATTGAGGAGATCGATGTGCTGCCCAAAAGTGAACCGATACGCAATTTGGAAATTGTGCGAACGATGCAATATGGTAAGTGCTTGAGTGCTTATTGACCATGTAAATTGGTACTCAATTAAAAACGAGGAAAGAAAGAGATAGACAGAGAGAGAGAGAGACATTGTTAAAAAGGAATATTCGCAATATTCGTAATTCGCAGATCAACCGAAAGATGGCAGCTACGACGATGGCAAATTAATCATTGTCACGGACAGTCAAGTGATAGCCATACAACTGCATCGATGTCACAACGACAAAATCACCAGCTGCAGGTAAGTGCAGCACACAGATACACACGTGCAACTCCCGCTCTCTCACAGATTGCAGCGCCGGTTGAAGCGTAAAGTAGACAATGGCATTTTTATTTCATGTAACAATTTGTGTGACTTTCATGCGTCGACTGTCAGCCAGACAGACAGATGGGAATGGAGCGTGGAGTGGAGTGGAGTGCCATTGCCATTTATCTGTCTGGGTTGCAAGTTGCAAGTTGCAATATGGCAGCACTTAATGCGCATTTATGGCGTTTTACATTTCACAATTTGCAATATGTTTACACCAATGCCATTTGGCTTTTTATATATATATATATACACAGCCAACTCTCAACTTTGTCTCTCTCTCTCTGTTTGTAGTGAATGCGTCGCATTGCAGGATCCATATTGTGCCTGGGATAAAATAGCTGGCAAGTGTCGCTCCCATGGGGCGCCACGTTGGCTCGAAGAGAACTATTTCTATCAGAATGTGGCAACGGGTCAGCATGCCGCATGCCCCTCAGGTAAGTTCCAAATGACCAGCCTGCCAAACTGCCACACAAATCTTAAATCTTACTTACTCCTTTTGCTCTCTTGCGGCTCAGGCAAAATCAATTCAAAGGATGCCAATGTGGGTGAACAGAAAGGTTTTCGCAACGATATGGATTTGTTGGATTCGCGTCGTCAGAGCAAAGATCAGGAAATCATTGATAATATCGATAAAAACTTTGAAGGTAAATCCAAAATATTTTCGCAATCTATTTGCCTTGCATGTTTATTTATTGGCTGTGTATTGTAGGTGTAACATCTAAGCATCATATTTTGTTATCAACCAAGCAGCATATTTATCAGTTTTTTGTGTCATTTTTTGAAGGGCTGCCTGCCTCCCTCCCCCAGCATATTGCCACTTTATGCTTTTCAATTTCAATCAACATTTACCCTGCACTTTAGTCTTGTTGCTTTATTATCTTCGTCAATGTAAATGTATTTATATTTTTTTTTTCTTTCTTTTTTTTTTTTTTGCATTATTATTCACACTTTCGCATCCTCTGTCATCAGCTCTTCTCTGTCCATAAGGTACTTTTGTAATATTGTTGCCTTTTAAACGTGCTAAGCTGCTAGAATTTATAATAATGATATATTTAAAAAGCAAGTTCAAACAAAGTCTTTTTAACTGAATAACTAACAATAACTCAGATTATTAATTTCTCATCATTATCAGTAGTATTTATCTGCATGCATTTATTATTAAATTTCCCTTTTTTTTAATATTTGATTCAAACCTTTCTCATAAACTTTATACAATTAGTTTCGTTATTCGCTCTACGTCTATAAAAAAATCGATGTATATATAAAATATATATTTTTAATGAAAATATTGTTGTTGTTGTTCTTTGTATTAACTCGTTTTATGTCTTCTTCTTGTTCTTGTTTCATTTCATTTATTGATCTATCAACATTTTGCCACATTTTGTTGAAACACGCGCTAATATTTGGGCGTTATTCGTTCTATGTTTCAATGTTTGGATGTTTATTGATGTCGTTACAAAAATACAAAAAAAAAAAAACACAAAAATAAAACTCGGATTCTATACACGTAATCCTACCTGCAAAACACAAAAAAAAAAATGCTCCAAAATCATTTGAATTTGAATTTATTATAAATTTTAATATTCGATGTAACTCAATTCGATGAAATCTGTATCGTCTCCAATCCGATGATTTTTTTTTTTTCGGGTATCGTTTACAATGTTACAATTCACTAATCAAAGGTCCACAAATTTCCGCAGATATTATCAATGCGCAGTATACAGTGGAGACTCTGGTAATGGCCGTGTTGGCTGGTTCAATATTTTCATTGCTAGTTGGTTTCTTTACGGGCTACTTTTGTGGTCGTCGTTGCCACAAGGACGAGGATGACAATCTGCCCTATCCGGATACAGAGTACGAATACTTTGAACAGCGTCAAAATGTGAACAGGTGAGCACAATTTTTACTTGAAGTAATGCGAGCATAATTTTAAACATATTTTCGGGTTCGTAGCTTCCCGTCGTCGTGCCGCATACAGCAAGAGCCTAAGCTGTTGCCCCAAGTCGAGGAAGTGACGTATGCCGAACCGGTGTTGCTGCCACAGCCACCGCCGCAAAACAAGATGCACTCACCAAAGAATACGTTGCGCAAGCCACCAATGATGCAACAGATGCACCAGGGCCCCAACTCGGAGACACTCTTCCAATTCCAGCCCGATGGCTATAATACACAGCAAACATATCGCGGACGCGACAATTTTGGCACGTTGCGATCGCATCAGGTGATGGTGAGTCACAAGCAAAAGCGCATAGAATTTTTTAACTTATCGATTTTCATTCTGCAGGGCGATAACTATCGACGCGGCGATGGCTTCTCAACCACTCGCAGCGTTAAGAAGGTAAGTTGTCGCATTTCCTAGTGCCTGTTGTAAATGTTTGGATTTTATTTCTCGATATCTGTTCTTGATTTTCAATGTATAAAACTAATCTCTATTCTAATCGTATCTCTCGTATTGAGCTCTTTTCGATGTTGTTGACATTTTGACATTTAGTAATACAATATACTAAAAACAAATAAACTGAATCCTTGTGGTGCGCTTGTATTTGATTGAACTCTCTCACTCAATCGTCGATTGGTGTATTTCTTAGACTCTCACTCTCACTCTCTCTCTCTCTCTGTCTCTTCAACTACTACTACTACTATAGTTTGTTGTGTCTCTCTTCATCTCCGTAATAATCTATCTTAAGTGTGTGTGCGTGTGTGTGTGTGTGTGTGTATGTCTCTCGTATGTACATATCTATCTATAAATGTGTATTCGTGTGTTTTTTTTTTAATACAAACTAATCGCATACTCACTTAACTAACTAATATAACTAATATAAATCACACATTCACAGCAGCCGCCATATTGCAACAATATTCTATCAATTTGTGTCTAGACTTGTGCTTTGCATTTAAATTATATATGTTTATACTATTAGCTGCATGTTTTCTAATTGTTTTAATTTTATGTTAATCGAATATATTTTTTTTAACAAATATTCACTCATCAAATAACGAAATCCATATGCTTAAAAAACTATTTAATCATTTTCAACTTATTTACTTAAGTTAAACATTTTGTTATCTATCATTTACTGTTTAGTTTGCTTTGTTTCACATCAATATGAAATTAGAATTTACCATAATTAAAATACTAATCAAAATAAATATTCGTATTTGTATATGTATATGTAGCTCACTCATCCATTTCATACATCTCTCTCTCTCTCATATAAATATATATACTATAATAATGTATTTGTATATAGAGCATTAAAAATTCGGTTCAAGGCCATTGTCCATTTGCATGTCCATGAATACCTCACCCTTCTTCTCGTATATATAAATCATGTACATTGTTCGATAATGTTGTTTCTCAATTCAATTTTAACTATAACTTTTGTCTGGGGGTTTTGTATTGTAATATATGTACGTTGTTTTTTTTCGCTGGAAATACACCAATCTTTCGAAATGGGCGATTGCGAATCTTAGCAGGCGTCTCTCTAAGCATTTTGTATAGTTGAAATTCAGCTCGAAAGTCACACTTCTTCTTATCTCTCTAACTCTAACCTCAAATAAAACACAAGCACTCTCTCTCTAACCTAACATAAAGAAGAAGACTATGGCTATTTTGATGATACTAATAGTTGAGCAAGTGTCAAACTGTGGACAACAAGCAACCAAAATACCAACAAAAAAAACCAAAAACAACCAAAAAAAAAATCTATCTATCTTTTCTTCTTCTTCCCTCTTTTAATTAGGTTTACCTTTGAGACGGGAGTGGGGCGGCTGAAACCAGTCAGGGACTAATTACCCAAAATATGGTAAATACTTACGCATAACTAAAGAAACCAAAAAATTTAGTTAATTTGCTTCCCTTCATTCTTTTAATTGTGTTTAATTTTTGTTTTTGTATTTATTATATGATTTTTTTATTTGTTTTTAATTGATACGGCTGACAAAATTCTGCTCTATAGCTGCAATGTGGATACCCTCGAATTCGAATTCGCGATCAACTGAAATTCGAAACTTAAAAGTAAATTTGCAACAAGAAATAGTATATTGTTCCAAACTTTTTTTTTTCAATATGATATTCTATATGCAAATTCGGTTCGAACACCTAAGAATCTTCTTCTTCTCCTTCTTATCATATCACAACAAGCACAGTTTCTTTCTGAAATTTGTAGTTCTCGTTTTGGAATGCCATTTTTTTTTATTTGTTTCTACATATTTATTAGAGAACGGACCAACCCGTACCATTTCTCGGAAAACGTTATCGATTAGAAGTTGTTTATTCTGTCGGTCAGCCAGCCAGCCCGCGCTCAACTCGACGTCTTGGCATTGTATCAAAATTCGGTGTTATCGATAATTATCGATTATTATCGAAATGCGTGCATCTGTCTTTCTTTGTCTCTCTCTCGCTTCGTTTGTTACCCAAATCCTCATCCTCACTTGCATTGGGGTTGGCAAATCTTGAACTCGTATATTAGTGATATACCCGATCCATTGATCCAACAAACAATACCAAAGAATGTGTGTGTGCGTGTGCATTTGAAACCTAGATACTTACAATATTCACTAAATATATGATAATTACTGTGTTCAATGTTTTTGCAAATATTCCTAATACTCTGTACTACCTTTAATACCTTAAAATACCCTACCCACAAAGAACCACATTTAGAACTATTCGTAATTTACTCGTTTGTTATGGTAGAGTAAATTTTTCATTTATTGCTTGCTACTCACAATTGACATAAGAACGTAATTAGTTAGTTCTTATTCAAATACTACACTGATAAATTCAAAATTTTCAAAATCAGAAAATCAAATTCTTCTTATACATTTTTGTTTTGCCAAATTTTATAAAGTCTGTCCGATCATTACAAACTGGTTCAAAAAGGATCTTTGGATCTAAAACGTTTAAGTTTAACAAATCATCTATGTAGTTTAATTCCGATACGATGAATTTTTAAGTTTTTTAATCGACAAAATTAGGGCCAAATTCAATGCAAACAAATATTGAATTCAATTTTCGTTGAAACTCTTTTGAAATTCAAGTATTCAAATTTTAGATTAAATTTTAAAGTAAAATGAGAATATGTTTATAAAAAAAAACAACAATTATATCCACCACTCCTAGGCTGTAAACAACACAAACACACGAAACAGAAGTCTTGGTCGCGCAAGAAGACAGCCGCCCCGTCACGGTATCGGTAAGTTTTTTCTGTTCCAACTCAATTGAATATCGAAACTTTTTTTTTTTGTTTTTTTGAATAAAAAAACTATGACTAAAACATACATTTACACTAAAGCTTTGTTACATTTGAATTTCGAATTGAAAAACTACTTTTCTCTGTCCTCTCTCTTTGTGTGTGTATCTTTGCTCTCTCTTTATGTATTTTATAAGTTCAATATTATAATATTCCTTAAGTTTTTTAATTTATTTAAAAATGAAAATGAAAAAAAAAAAACAAGAAATATTTTTAAAATATTTTTTTTTTTATTTAGTTTTATTACCCTACAAAATTTCCCAGTATTCAATATTCAATATTTTCAATATTTGTGATGGATATTCAATCTTCATTTTAACTATTTATGTATGTATGTGTGTGTGAGTGTTTGTATATTTGTGCATGTTGCAACGAACTCAATGTTGTGTAAAAACTTAGTTTGAAAACGAAAAAAAAAAAAACTTATCATAAATGTAGAATACACATATTATCAATAAACTATGTGTATGTATTTGTGTACTATTTTTGTGTATACGTATTTGATGTGTTGTTGCAACATGCTTTACTTTCTCAACCTTTCTCTACCTTTCACTCTTTGTGTATATATTTTGTGTGTGTGTGTGTGTGTGTGTGTGTGTGTGTGTGTGTGACAATGACTTTGCATAAGTGCTCTTCAAACAGCTGGCAGCTGGCAGCAACACCTGAACTCAATTGACCTAACAAATGTTTGTGTTTGTTTCTGTTCCGTTTGCTTTGGTTATTGCAGTAACTCAGCACCGTTCAAATAGCCCACAGCAACAGCAGCAACAGCCACAACAACAACTACAACTACAGCAACAACAACCGCAGCTACAGCAACAACAACAATCACAGCCACACTCCAGCTCCGGCTCGTCGCCAGTAATGTCAAATAGCAGCTCCAGTCCAGCGCCGCCATCGAGCAGCCCCAGTCCGCAGGAGAGCCCCAAGAACTGCAGTTACATTTACCGTGATTGATTGATATGTAACACCAAATCGATGCCACTCATCCAGGCGTTGCCAACGCCCACGCCCACTACTACACAACAACAACAACAACAGCGAATCCTGGCCAGCAAACAACATACCAAATCCATGCCCGTTACGCCCATACAGCTGCAATCACCCACATCGCCAATGGATGCACATTTTATGCACATGCCACGTTCACCGTCATACGAGCTATACGAGCCATACGAGCCACACTTGCGTCATTGCGAGGACAGCGACATTGGGGACTTGGAATTGGATGCGGTGGACACCTCATCGCTGGCCATGATAACACCACCGCCGCCTTACGATACACCACATCGGACTTTGGGCAGTGTCTCAGGGTTGCCGCCATTGCCGCCATTGCCACCGCCACGCCGTTTTCGTTTTGGGAATCGCGAGCTGTTCAGCATGAGTCCCGGTACACCCAAGTCGAATGCCATAACGCCGACGAAACTGAGTGCCGCTGCAGCCGCCATGTTTGCGACGCCACAAATGGTGCAGCTGAATCGCAAATGGGCGCATCTGCAGCGCAAACGGCGTAGACGCAACAGCAGCAACGGTGACTCCAAGGAACTCGACAAGCTTGTCCTGCAGTCGGTCGATTGGGATGAAAACGAAATGTATTAGTGGATCCTTTAACTGAAATATTTGTAGGCAAACTTAAAACACATCTAAATATTTAGTAGTTGACGTATCGATAGGACTACTTTTTCACTACTATTTTCTAGCCCATACTATTTATGATTTCATGTCAATTTTAGATGCAACTTTACATTAATATAACAGCAGATCAGTTAGTTCAGGGTTGTCTGTCTTGTTGATATGGTTTTTTTCCAAATTATTTTATAAATCTTTGAAATTTTTAGCTTGTCTTGAATAGCTTCCAATGGCGGCAACCTGCTAAGATAATCGATTGAACTGGGGCTACGATTATGGACATTACAGACAGATCCAATAAAACTTCTAAGCTAAATAGTTTGCATTTTTGAAATTATTACAGATTTATGATATATCTACACACAAACAGCAAAAAAGCAAAACAGCAATGCAAATTATATACACAAGATTTATAAATAGTTATACTTATACCATTTATAGCCTATACCAAGAGCTGCTAATTATACTACGAGTAGGCAACAACAAGAATTAAAAATAAAACTGTTGTGAAAAATAAAAGAAAATTATGCTCGAGAGCTATGCTATGTAGAAAAGATAAAGATAAAGAAAAAAAAAACAATATTGTTAATTAGCATAACCCCATAAACATTAAATACTGATATTAAATGACAGAGATGGCATATTTTACATGAGATATAGTATCGATTATATAGTAGTATAACCATGTACAGTTTTTGAGAGAAACGAGAAACGAGAAACTTTAGGGATTTCGAATGCAATTTGTAAATAATATTAGGCACACACTATACAACACTTACAAAAAAAAAACCTTACGAAAATATTATACAAAACATTCAATTTTTTGCATTTAAAAAACGACAAACAAACACAAATGAAGGAAAAAAAAAATAGTAAAAATATACAAAAAAAAGCAAAAGTTATTAACAAAAAAAAAAACAAATTTAAAAATAAAAGAAAACAAAAAGTAAGAAAAAAACGAAACGCTTATTACAATGATTTACAAATAAGTAAAATACCAAAATAGTAAAAAACATAACAAATTAGAACTTAAAACAAAAAACATAAGAACGTAAATCACATACAAACAAAAAGTTGCTATTGTTTTGGCTTTGTAATGTTTGTTTATCGCTGCTTATATTATTAAGGATTACAATCTGTGTAAATAGAAACTGAATTGTGCATTTTACTTTACAGTTAGTATTTAGTATGTATATGATAAGAAGCTTCGAATGGAACTGCATTTCCTTAAACACTACGGAACGTAGTACGTTGCTTATAACTTTATTCAAACCTACATAGTATTTATAAGGCTAACCAGTAGTAGACTTTCTAAACACACGATACCTACAATAATATCAAATAGCAAACCGAATATACCTAGGTACATGCATAGAAAAGGCGAGTTTAGCTTGAAATATCTTCATCATTTGTCATTAACAAAAAAAAACAGAGAGATGATATCAGTCAATTTGATTTGCAGCCTTATGCTTTTTATACTATGTACTTCACACACACACACACACACACACACTTTCAATTGCATAAAAGTACAATAATAATGCTTATATAAATAACCACTGATCTACTACATATATAAATTGTATAAATTGTACAGCATTATAGAAAGCTATAGGACAACTGTACATATGTGCGATATGTGCCATAAATAGTAGAAAAGAACTAACGAGTAGTTGGATTCAGAACTTTTTAGTTACTTCTGTTCAAGTCAAGTTTAGGAAAGCAATTTATGACATTTCTCCAGTGTATATAGTACAAAATACAATATGCAGTGTCGGGTTTATCGTTTCGTATACAGTGATCGATCAAAAGATAGTGAAAATCATAACGTAACATTAGCTATGTAGAGACTTAAACAAAATCAAGTAAATCGCGTTTCTCTTTCATAGTACATACATACTTTGTAAGAAAGTAAATGAGAATAGATATTTTGTATAAAGCTTAAAGGATAAACGATTAAACAGATTTAAGACAAAACTTAATAAAAAACAAAAATAATAATCAACTTATAGTTTACGTTCTGCATTCTGCATATAAGCAAAACGAAATGAAAGCGTAGTAATATCTAAATCAAAGCAAATGTATAAAGAATACTAGAAGAAACCCAAACAAAAAAACACACAGAAACAAAACTACAAAAATAATCCTAAAATATATATAAAACGTAATTGAAATTAGTATATTACTATTCATGTAATTCACAAATGATTATTTATTTGGCGCAATAATAGATACTACATTTAAATTGATTGCATTTAGAGAGCCAAAGACACACACACATTTTATAAGTTATTTAAACAAATTTAATTTCTATGCATTTATAAGTTTTTGTTAGTGTACATATAACTAATATGTATAAATGTATAAGTTTTATATTATTTTTATTATTATATGTATGTATCTTGTTTTTTGGGTTACGAATAAACAAAATTTTACACTTTATTGAATGCTTAAAATTGTTTTGTTTTTGTTAATGTTTTTTTTTAAGTGTCGAATACTTCAAAAGCAATACAAACACGTAAACATATTGAATAAGTAAGCAACAAAAATCACATTAATTAAATTACAGCTGACACATACTTAGAAAGCAAAGCAAAGAAATGAAGAAAATCGTAGAATATGAAAGTAAAAAATTGAATAAAAAAATACAAAAAACTAGCGACTCTACTAAAATCTAGAACTACATAAATAGCATAACATACGAGTAAATACATATACTACTTATAAAAGATATAAAAAATCAGATCATTAACTTTTATACACTTTACATTTACATACGATTATATACAAAACATTTATACATAGTTCTACTTATGTATTGATATGTACATGCTACAATTAATTATTAATGACAAGTACTGTAATTTAGATTCAAGCTACAATTAAAAAGGTTTTACAAAGTATGCCTAAAGAAGAACAGCAGCAACAACAAGTTGAGGAATTATAGAACGAAAAACAACAACAACAGCAAACAGTAAAAATAATTAATTATACACTCATAGCAACTAACTATAAACGAAATGCATACAACAAAAACAACAAAATACTTTAAACGACAACTTGTCTCGGAATGCTTTTAAAAACAATATAAAAACAAATATATACATACATATATAAAATGAACAAAAATGTATTTTACACTAGTGACAAGAATTAATTTGTGAAATCTTTCTAACTTGTGAGACAAATGCCATATGTTAAACATTCAGTTTAACAAAAATCATTAAACATTAACAAAAATGAAAACGCATTAGGAATACTCAGCAAATGATAATTATGATGATGATAATGATGCATACTTTAACAAAAAACACATAGTATACACATAAGACAAGATTTTTAACTTTCTTCAGATAGTACGATGATGAACTAGATTATGAACTACATAGTATGTATGAAAGATTTGTAGCGAGTGCGTATTGCAAAAAAACAAAAAAAAAAAATGGCATTAGCAAATTAGTGAGAAAACAACAAAACAAAAAACCAAAACATACACAGTCAACTTTTGATTTAACATTTAAACAATATATATTCAAGTGCTTCTTACATAAAAATAAAATAAATATTAACATATATATATATATATATATAGTATATTATTAACAGGCATTGCATAAAAACGAGAAGAAAAAAAACAAACAAAAATTAACTACTAATTAGTTGGATAAGCATTAAATTTACATACATACATATATTATTTATGAAAAAAAAAATTAATGACAAGCAAACTATTGTAGATTCAAATGCCTAAACGTTTTAAATTAGAGTTTTCCGAGCTGGAACTGCAACCTAGAATATACATACATATATATAGTATATCTGGACATGGGATCTGGACAGTATGTATTTTGATTACGGCTCGGAACTGGCTGCCGTTATGCGTGTCCGCGTTTTAGATGCGACGACACGAAGCGTTTGGTTTGTTTTTAATTTGTAAGTAGCCTGCTATTAACTTGCCACGTAATCACAATGCATTTGACATTTAAACAAACCAAAAAAAATAACAAAACAATTTATATAATTATGTTAAGATTTTATAACTCGACAAATTTAAAATTACATAAACATATACATTACCCATATATACAATTTACATCTATGAGACTTTGTAAATACTTGACATACAAAAACAAAAACAAAAACATTAAAAATGATCAAATAAATAACCTTTCATTCAAAGAAAAAAATATTCAAAAAATAATAAAAAAAATACACAACACAAAATCGATTTTCTCTATGCATCATTTTTTGGCCAAAACACAGTCACTTTCACACACAAACATACACACACTCACACTGCTCCACAGTGAAATATCTCTGAGGTAATACGAAGAACATTAAAAATGTTATGCATTCTTTAGCGTTCATACAAAAAATATGTAAGTTAAACTTCAAATTTGAAATTCAAATTGAAATTGTTGAATATGTAGCGAAAAAACAAGCAAAAAATAGTAAGCCATAATATATAGTATACATAAATACATAATTATAATCAAATAAGGAGTTATGAAATGTAGACAGAAACACAACAACGGTACTTCCAAGCAACTATATAGCTACACAAAACAAAACAAAACAAAACGTAACGAAACGATACACAAAACTCCAAACCTTCTTTACCCCAAAATACCATCCATATTTTTGAGTTCGATAACAGCTATATACATATATATATATCAATCTTTGTAGTGAGTATATAGTTAATTCGCTCAAGCCAAAGTTGTGTTCTTTCAAACGGGCTTAAAAATATTTTGGCTATCAGGATTCGAGTTAAATTGGTAAAAGCTTAAGAGAAAGTATTTATTTGGAATCAACTTGAAATCAAGCCCGCCAGAAGTTATTTTTTTTTTTCATTTGAACCAAACGCTTCAAAACAAATATGATAAATATTTGCTAAACAATTTCTTAAAATTAATTAACAAACAAAACAAAAACATAAAACACAAATGTTAGTAAAAAGACTGAGCTACAAAAATAAAAATGATAAACGAAAAATAAATAAAACGAGGTATCTATGAAAAACATTTAAAACAAAAAACCAAAAATAAAAATATAATGCAAAGGATTCCATCAGTTTTGAAATAATAATAATAATAACGCGACCCCAAGTTTATTTAATTATTTTTTGTACACATTATAAACATATATATTATTTGTATATATTTGTATGTGTATATTGTATCTGTATTGTAATAAACAGAAGCTAATGTAATTATTTGTTAAAATGCAATTATTTGTTAAGAAGTTCCTAATCGAATTGCATTTAAGTGTTGAGTCAGCGATTTAATAAACTATATTTATCACATTAGTAGAACTAACCAATTACAGACAAAATTACGGAACTTCTGCATTTGTTTATTGACGATTTACTTTGAACATATATATATTTAGCTTGCAAGCCGTTATGTATTAATATTTCCAATTAATCTCATAATCTCATAATTAACGCACAAGTTTCGTCATTTACGATACTAATAACACACGAAAAAAAAAAATCAGTGAAAGAAAACGCATTTAAGATTTAGAAAATGGCAAAGATAAATCACGATACAAACGTTTGTACCCATATATACGTAAAGTCGTTGAGTTTTTGATACTTAGGATATTATCGAGTTGGGTTTTGGCTTTTTGTTTTTTTTTTTTGGAAATTATTTTATTTGGGTGACTTTTTTTGAGCTACCGTCTGCCGAGGCGTCGATCTTTTAAGCAAAACAAAAAAAATTCCTTGATACTTGAAAAATGAAAAATAATTATTTTAATAATAAATACACAGAAAAACAAGAAGCAACACAAACAAACATACATAAAAACAAACTACATACAATTGCTTTTAGCTTTCCTAGTCCTCTGATTTAAATAGTGCGTGCATATGCACAAACGTATGTACATGCATGTATGTATGTATGCACTTACCTACATTAATACATAAATTCATACATAGTATATGAAAGAGAAGAAGTGATTTCTTCAAGTCTAATCTCAACACAAAAAACAAAAACATATGCAACCCAGGCTAACAAAAAGTCAAACAACTGATTTGATGATGTACAATCAAATCGGCATGAATGAGAATGTTTATGGGTGATCAGAATGAGAACTCGATTTCGAAATCGAATTCGAAAACGAAAACGTTGAAACGTACGAATCGAAATGATCGCGAAAACCCATTTAAAATTAAATAAAAACTAATATATAGTATAACAGCGCATTCGAGTGTTAAATTCAAAAGCAACACAAAGCAAAACAAAAATTTAACAAAATATTATTAACAATTATTATATTGTACTATTATAACTGAAATATTTAGATGAAATGACGATTCTTAATTATAACATATTATTATAGAAACATACTGAAACAAACAGAAAAATGAAAAATGAACCGAAAACGATTAATAAATGAACAAAAAAATATAGAGAATATTATATTATGAAACAAACGCGAGAATGTTATTATTATTACATATTTATTGCCTATTGCCTATCGCCATATGGTTTGGAAATGGAGTCACTTTGATCCCATTTATTACAAAATTCTTTGTGAATTGAGTAATATTAATTATTTTCAAATTAAATAAATACTACATATGAATTGATGACCAGAAATAGACAACGAGATAACCCCAAGCCCCAACTTGAAGCAGCCTTAAACCATTTTCAAGATAGGCAAAGCGGAACACGCGAAACTGGCGAACTACTCTATCTTTATCTCTCTCTCTCTTTGTCTGTTTGTCTGTGTGTGTCTATGTTGCTTTTGTATTGGATGAGAGATTAGGTTTGAACTTTTGATTTCCTTGTGTCTGTTCGCAAACGAAAATCAGTTACAATTTAGCCACAACGAAGTCGAGAACATGCAGTTGCTCGGCTCGATTACGCTGCTAATCGTGTTGGTGCTCGGCCTTTGCCACGCCCAATTCGATGAGGTACACAATGATAATGAACAGGATGCCTACTTGGCAGGCGTCTTTACACCACAGCCACTCAAATCTGCACCCTGGTGGGAGGAAGACACTACTACTACAACTCAAACGCCTCTAGCTAGTTTGAGTGATCTAAGCGGATTGCTGTCAGGTTTTCTTTCCCAGATCAACGCTGCACCAACGCCGGAGAATGAACAAATTGCCAGGGAGCGGGCTGCCTTGCTGGGCAACGTTTTTTCACAGCAACTTCCACAAGGTGCACCCTGGCACGATGTGCCTTCGAAACCCATTGAACCACCAACTCCGAGCGCTCTTCATGTGCCCGGCGTTGGTGAGTTGCATGGCCTGCGTGGATTTAAACTGATCAAGGGTCGTTACATCGATGCCTATTTGGGCGTGCGTTATGCTCAAGTGAACAGTGGATTGGGACGCTTCCAGAAAGCAAGAACTGTGCCGTACCAGGGACGCATCGATGCCAGCCAATCAAGTCCAAATTGTGCCCAGTTTCCGGAACAACAGCGTCTGCAGGCAGCCGAGGCACGTGGCGAGAATGTTGATGATTGCCTTACCCTTAATATATATGCGCCAACTGGAGCTCGCAACTTGCCCGTTCTGGTTTTTGTGCATGGCGAGATGCTGTTTGATGGTGGTGCTGAAGAGGCACAGCCGGACTATGTCCTGGAACACGATGTGGTTTTGGTGTCCATCAACTATCGTTTGGCGCCTTTTGGTTTTCTAAGTGCGCTTAGCGATGAACTGCCCGGCAATGTAGCGCTATCCGATCTGCATCTGGCTCTTGAGTGGGTTGAACGCAATATTCGGTATTTCGGAGGTGCCTCGAACCAAGTGACACTGATCGGTCAGGCAGGTGGTGCCACTTTGGCCCATGCACTCAGCTTAAGTCCACAGACACAGCATCTATTTCAACAGCTCATTCTGCAGTCGGGCACTGCTCTGAATCCCTATCTGATCGATGAACGTCCTCTCGAGACTTTGGCCACGTTTGCTCGCTTGGCTGGCTGTCCGACGGCTGTTCGTAATGTTGGTCCCATCTACCAATGCCTGGGTCGATTGCGCACCTCTCAACTGGTCGGCGTTTTTGAGCAGATGCTATCGCAGAACGAGCAACGTGGCCTCAGTGCTTTGGGTGGCTTCAAGCTGGTCATCGGTGATCGGCTAGGCTATTTGCCCGAGCATCCAGCTGCATTGATCGCCAGCAACAGTGTTAAAAACAGGACTAAGCCATTAATTGCCGGTGCCACCAAGGACGCCAGCGCATTTATTTTGTCACGTAAGTTTTTTTTTAATGAAAGACAATATCCAAAGCATATGTTTAGTATCTCTCTCTCTCCATGTCGTTGTTTAAAGATCTCTTCTTAACTTGAAATAATGCTCTTTTGACTTATTTTTTTACAGGTTTCTACGATCAGATTCTGGCTGTGCATTCGCAAAATATCAGTGATTACATCAACGTGGTATTACGTCATACAGCACCACCACAACACCACAAGCTCTGGCACGATTGGGCCCTGAAGGAGATCTTTACTCCAGAACAGAAACGCTTTGTTAATGCTCGCAGTGTGACGCAAGGATTGTTGGAGCTGAGCAATTTGATATTGTATCGGGCGCCTGTAATTGATACGATTCGTGTGTCGCACAAAAAGAGTCCTGCTTTCCTGTACACCTTTGACTATCGTGGGGAGCATCATCGATTTGGACATTTGCAAAGTCCTTTGCCTTTCGGAGTCGATGCCTCGCTCAGTGACGACAGCGTCTATCTGTTCCCTTATCCAGTGGAGGCTAGCTATCTAAATCCCGAGGATAAATCCTTGGCACGTGCTCTAGTTGGCATGTGGGTTTCCTTTGCCCAATCTGGTATTCCAAATCCCATTCCAAATGTGTGGCCAAAGGCAGACTCTGAGTACGGTCCGTTCTTGCGTTTTACCAACTCGAAACAAAAAATTTTGGAACTGGATCAGCACTTTGGCGAGGGCATTAACATACCCAATTTGTATCCCCAGTATTTCAATACCACCTCTTTAAGCACAGCCACAACAACAACAACAACGACGACGACGACGACAACTACAACCAGACGACCATATGTATATCAGCCTAGACCTCAACCACAACAGCCAGATGTAAGACGACCACCAACGTATCCAGATTATTATGCCAGAGCACAAGAGCAGCGTAGGTTGCAACTACTGCGCGAGCAGGCAGAACGTGAAGCAAAGCAACGTGAGCAGCAACAACGAGAGCAGCAGCAGCGAGAGGAACTCATGCGTGAAGAGGAGGAGCGCAAGCGAGAGCAGCAACTTCAGCAGCAGCGTGAAGAGCAGTTGCAACGAGAACGATTGCATCGAGAACAATTCGAGCGCGAGCAACGCCAACGAGAGCAGCAACAACGTGAAGATGAAGCCAGGCAACAAGCGGAACGCAAAGCTATAGATGAACAAGAACAAGAGCTGAGTGAACAAGAGCTGAGGCAGCAACAAGAAATTGAACAGCAGCGACGCGAGCAACAGCTGCGTGAGAAACAAGAGCGAGAGCAGCATGAACGAGAACAGCCAGAACAAACCGAACAGCATCGTGAACAACTGGAGCGAGAACAACAGCTGCGTTTACAGGAGGAGCGTGAGCAGGAGGCAAAAGAGCAGCAGGAACGAGAGCAACAGCAACGAGAGCAGCTAGAGAGGGAACAAGAGGAGCGTGGCCAGGAACAGCCACATCCTTACGAAACGGATGCCCCACAAGATCCAAGTGAATACGCAACCTACGAGGATTATGTCAAGGCTTACGAGAAATGGGTGCAGGAGCAGTCGGACCGCTACGATCCACAGAGCTATACCAGCGAAGAGGAGGTGGATGGGGAGCTTTATTCAACTGAAACAGCACCAAATTATGATCCCTACGCACAGCCTGACAACGGTTATCCGGTATACCCGGATAGTCCACAACGTCTTAAGATGATGCGCAGACATCCACGTCAGAGATTTTAGAAATTGTTGGCCATGACTTCATGCCAAATTCAATAAGTCTATAATTTTGCATGTACCTTATGCAAAGAAATTTTTAATAAATATCATTGCTATTTTTAAATGTGTGTCTTTTTATTCTTTCAAGTGCTTATGGGCTTAAGACGCACTCGTAGATTTAGTTTAGAGCTAGTTAGTATCCATCGCCAGTTGTTAGAACATATACAAGCTAAAACGTTGCAGTCGGAGTTATATTGCCAAAAAATTTGGTGAGCTTTGATCTATATTTTAGTACGCTTTTATTAGCTTCTTCTGTTTGTTTGTAAGTTTTAGCGAGGTTAAATTTGGGTGTGCGCTGGCTGCGTTCAAAAATTGGCTGTAGCTTGAGCTCCAACGTTTTGCTTAATTCGGAGCGTAGTAAATGGGTTAAAACGAGTAGAAATTATAATCAGCAGCTGGATGCTGTAACAAATAAAAAATCAAAAATTATAAAGCATAGTCTTAAGGCAGCTTTTTGAAGAACGTCGAGCTAAAAAGTTTAAATAAATAGCATACTTTTAGGGCGGCTTTAAAAGAGCGTCGAACTTTTGTATGCATGTATGTATTACATACTATGTAAGTATGTATGTTTGTGTGCTTGTATGTATGTAAGTTTGTATGTATGTGTGTTTGTATGGATGTGTGCTTGCTTGGGCGAGGTAAAATGGGCTAAAACCAGTTGAAATTCTGGCTGAAGTACCAGGCAAACATAAATCAGCAGATGAATGCTGCAGCAATTTGAGTAAAATTTTAATTGGCGCTCAAAGCTAAATGCACTCCAATATTATTGAGCCTGACTTTGATGCGAGCTCAACGTTAAACTCAATCCGGAGCGAAGCATAATGCACTCTTCTTCTGTTTGTATGTATGTATATCTATACATACGTATGTATGAATGTTTGTCTGCTTGTATGTATGTATGTTTGTATGGATGTGTGCTTGCTTGGGTGAGGTAAAATGGGCTAAAACCAGTTGAAATTCTGGCTGAAGTACCAGGCGAACATAAATCAGCAGATGAATGCTGCAGCAATTTGAGTTAAATTTTAATTGGCGCTCAAAGCTAAATGCACTCCAATATTATTGAGCCTGACTTTGATGCGAGCTCAACGTTAAACTCAGCGAAGCATAATGCCCTCTTCTGCTGTTCTATCTTCGTCTATGTATTTTATGTATTTATGTACGTATGTACGTATGTATGTATGTATGTATGTATGTGTGTATGTATGTATATGAGTATGTATGTATGTGTGTATGTATGTATGAATGTTTGTGCTATAAATTTTTGAATTTTCAACGTCTAAAAAAAAGACATTTTTCTATTGTTGTAGTTAAATACGTTTATTGTTATCTTTTTATTATTAAATTGCTCTTATACAGTAGACTTATATGTGTATAAATATTTCTAGTTTTTTTAAATGTACAATATTTATGTTTAATAAGTGTAAATTTGTATACTTACACATAAGAGGGTCCTCCGAGTTTTAATTGCGTGTGCCTTATGGAATAACTTACATATAACACTTTAATCCTTGAATGCAGCTCGATAGATATTGTCCTTGCGATGCCAATGCACAATGTCCTTTCCAGCCAGGCTTATTTATTTATTTATTTTATAAATGAGTTGTTATGATACTTTTTCTGCATTGTACGGATTCAACGCTTCATCTAATAATAAAAAAAAGTCTCCTTTTTAGCGTTGCTTTACAACAAAAGAGCGAGTATTATTGCATGATTTATAGACAATTGAGAGCGCAAGAGCTTTTTTTCCTATGCAAATGACAGCCCTTAAAGGAACGGGCAGTGAAAAAAGAAATCTAAAATGTTTGCAGCACTCAACTGTTAATTCTTTACTTTACTTTAGCTACAATTTCTACAGTTTTATATAAAAAAAAATAAATGTTGAAACTTAAAAATTGCTTAGCATACTTTTAGGATGAAACTTAAACTTATGGGCAATAATTAAATTGTAAAGCTTGAAACTTGGTTGAAGTAAGTTATGGTGTCGTTGGGTGTGATAATTTCCGTAACCATTGGCATGTGCAGTTGACTATGTATGGTTTCCAAATCGTGGTACACGTTTGTTGAATGGGTTTTGTTTTTATTGGAGCCTGTTGCACGACGATCGGCATAGATCGTTTTAAGCTGGTCTATATCGTACATCAACAAATATAACAAACGGCATCAGTTCCTGGCTATTGTGCAACATCTTCAATGCATTTGGCGCACAAAAAAAAAGGATAATGCTCTTACATGCTGGATTAGTTCAGATTTATAAAACAGGTGAACAAGACAAATATATTTGCATCGATATGTAACTCGGAGGTAACAAGAGACATGATTGCAAAGGGGTACGGATAAGGCAGGGGTAAATGCTGCGTTCAAAGATTGGCTGATGCAGTTCGTTCAGGGATGTCATCAGCTATGTTGCCAACAAATAAGGTGACTCTTGCTTTCAAACTGTGAAAGATACACTCATAACCGTTCTTAACGAGGCGGTGAAGCGGCGGGGGGTGGCTGAGGTGGTATGGGTAGGCATGGTATCCAAAGTTTCGACGCAGTTTTTGGATGATGCCATTAGCTATGTCCTTGCCAAACTTAGTAGCTTTAGCTGTAGAAATGTGGGAAATATTTTTATCTACGATTTGGAGTTATCGAATTTATCGATTTGCTATCCAACCCGTAGGTGAAGAGCTCGTATGTTGACCCTTTATCTGCCTGATGATGGACATTGCACCAACCCAATATACTCTTCGATATCGATTATTTGAATAGGATAGATCAGCCATTTAATAATACATATTTGCATTCTGGAAGACGAATATTCAATATTTAAATTCTATGAGTAAGCTTTTTAAAGGTTTAAATAATCATGTTGTTGAATGGGGGTCAGGGTTTTAGTAGATTTGGGCAACAAACAGTGTTGGAACTTTGTATTCTCTAAATAAACGTTTAAAAGGGTTTTGTTTATTGTCTTAATGAGCAGTAAATATTAATGACTGAATATGTGTGTGTGTGTGTGTCAAGATGATTGATGTGAATGTTGCTTAGATTAAGTTATTAAATTACCACCGGTTCGCATAAATAATATATTATCCACATGTGATAACAAAGTTTGTTCAGCATATATGCATACAAATAAATACATATTCATTTAAATATATATATATATGTATGCGGGCAGAGGTGATTGACCTTAAAGTTTGGTCTGAGTTTTTCAGCATTAATGGGGCCGCTGGAGCCTGTTAGCTGGCATTTGTAAGCCAATGTAAATACTTTCACCCACCATCGAGCATCTACGCAGGTCAAAAGTCTTGGGCCAGCAAAACCAGTAGCATCAAATCCGTTCCGACGCATTGTCAAATTGAAAACGGCAAATTAAAAGTCCAACAAATTGAAATGCCAATATCTTTTGCCCGCAGCCCTGAAAGCTTAATTGAACCTAATCAATCCGATCCAAGGCGCCGCGCCAGCTTACGTCGTGAGAAGAATCAACAAAATTCAGAGAAATGTTTGCTATGGCAAATATTAATATTTGACGTCTCTAAAATTAAAAGTGGGATAGAGGGGATGCAGGTATTGACCATATGGAAATAAGTTTATAATTAGAAGGTTACCTCCTAATGACAGTTATTAGCAAATTGCCTAGTCCCGCTTACCCTTTTACTTTTGTTTGGCTTTAATCAACACCGATCCCGAAACCGGAGCAAGCCTCGTCCACAACTAATTAATCACACACATGGAAAAAACAATGGGACATCACCAGCAGTGGCACGACCATCATCAAGAAAGCTTTTTTTTAGTCTTTTTTGTATTGATCTTCTTCATTCTGCTTCTCGTCATTATTCGCTATCCACTAAGTATGCGCGACGGGGTGAAACTTTTACTCTGGACAAAAAAACAATAAATACTAATAAGAAAACAAAGCGATCCGACTAAAATCTAAACGACAACATCTTGCAAAGATCAGTTCTGTTTTGAGCGTTTACGAGCGCTGGTCGCATCTGCACGAGCCAGGGTCATCTGATCCAAGTTTTGACGTATCCTCAGTATCAAAATGCAATTTTCAATTCTTATTGCATTGGGTAGCCTTCTTTGTGTGGAAGGCAGAGTGCGTGGCAGGCATTATGATGAGGAAAAGGATACTATTGTTGAGCTGCCCAAACTGGGTGCCATTCAGGGTAAAATTGTTGAGACAGCTTGGACGAAGCGAGAGGTTCTGCAATTTGTGGATGTTAGGTACGCCGAACCACCAACGGGACAGCATCGTTTCAAGGTATGAATACAAACTAATAAAAAATGTTAAATACAATCGTTTTTCTAACCCAATTTAAAATGAGTCACTTAAATCTCTTCACTTTGTTTAAATTAAATTTCTTATCTTAAGTTTAAGATATAAATAAGCACTCATAGCCATATTGTAAGTCAACTCATCTATTTTAAGTTTCTCTCTTTCTAACTCATCATAAATTAAAATATTTCGTTAGTACTACTTAGATCGTTGTGTTACATTTTTTGTTTTGATAACTTTTACTACCCACATTGTTAATCTTTTTGCCAATTGCCAAATTAAGCTTTTATAGCAATAAAGAAATTTGACCAAACTTCATAAATATTAATTTGAGCTGTGAGCTTAAAAAACATAATACCTCCCATAGAAAAGATTTGTTAACCTAAACTTGCTTAATTGGGAATTAATAAATTTTTGCAAGGTTTATTGTTCTAAATACCCTATTGTGAGATGGCCATTAATCAAATTTCTTTGTTCATCTCTTATTAAATCTCTCTTTCTCTCTCTCAATTAGCCACCGCGTCCAATTGAGCCATGGGAAGATGTGATGGACGCCACAGCAGAGAAGATTGGCTGTCCATCTGTGGTTTCAATGGAAGCACTGCTCAAACTGGACGATGTACTGGACATTGAGGATTGCCTAACGATGAGCATTACGACGCCAAATGTGACGGCCAAATTGCCCGTGTTGGTTTACATTCACGGCGAATATCTCTACGAGGGCAGCAACTCAGAAGCTCCACCCGACTATCTGCTGGAGAAGGATGTGGTGCTGGTGACGCCACAATATCGACTCGGTCCGTTTGGTTTTCTCTCAACCAAAACCGATGAGATACCCGGCAATGCTGGTTTCCTTGACATCTTTCTAGCCCTTCAGTTCGTCAAGCACTTCATCAAGTATTTTGGTGGTGATGCGAATCGTATAACGGTGGCGGGGCAAGTAGGTGGTGCAGCCATGGCACATCTGCTTACTCTCTCTCCGATGGTGCAGCGTGGCCTGTTCAGTCAGGTGATCTACCATTCTGGCTCGGCCATAATGCCCATATTTCTGGAGGACAATCCACGCAAGCATGCTCAGGAGATTGCCCAGAAGGCTGATTGCCAGATGGTAACCGTGCGTGATCTCAACAAATGCTTGATGGAGCTTAGTTCTTTGGAGTTACTTAATGCCTTTATGGAGCATGCGGTATGTGAAGCCATTTTTTTTAAAAAAGATTTGTTCACATTCAAAAATCCTTTTGGTTTAGCTTGAGAAATCAGATTTGGGCATTGGTCACACTGGCGGTATACAGTTCACAATAGGCGGGCCCAGCGGGGTTCTTCCCAAACATCCCTATGATCTCATGCTGGAATCGAACTTCTCGTATCCGGCTATGGGCGGTTGTCCCAAGAATGCAGGCACCCGGGTTCTCAACGAAATCGTAGAGAATGACTTTGAGGGCAAGATACCGGACGATGAATACGATACGTACAACTATATCGATCATGTTATACGCCAAGTGGTGGGCACCGACAAGACCATGCTGCTGACCAGCTTCGTCACACACGACTTCTTCAATCGTCAGTTACTAGAGAATGGGACTTTCAATTCGATGATACCCAGGCTAATTGATGTGAGTACCAGAATACTTGGTCCTACAACGATTATAATAACTTAATGTATATTTTAGGTGGCGGGCACTTTGAACCACAAGCTGCCTGTTCTACTAGCACTTAATATGAACAACAAACACAATCCGGATAATACGTTCCTCTACTCCTTTGACTATGCCGGCGAGTTCAATCGCTATCGTGACATGGACGAGGAGACAAACATGCAGAGCCCCTTCAGGGCAGGCGTCTCCCTAACCGATGAGGCACTTTATCTTTTTCCCTATCCAGCTCACGTCAAGCGACTAAGTCCACCCGATGAGACAATGGCACATCGCATGGTCGATCTGTGGACGAACTTTGTCATCACTGGCAATCCATTGGGCTCCTATCGTTCCGGGTATTGGCCCCCGATGACAACGCTCTACGGTCCCTACATGAAGATCGATGAGTCTCTGACCATTGGCGGCAACTATTTCAATGAGTTTTCTGCCACGCTGCGTGACGAGGATCAGGGCCGGAGCCTCATTCGTGAGATCTACTACCTACGCAATCGTGTACGCCAAAAAACCATCGGTGCTCAGGCACAGCGCAGGAAACATGTCTCTGCTGCGACAGCAACGTCCGCGTTGCAAGTACGAAAGAGTCTTGTTAAACGTCCAAATCGTAATAAGATACGCTTGTAGAACTATACATAAGTTAGCCGCTAATCAATAGTATTGCTCATAGAAAGGGATATTAACATTAATATTTATGTTACTATATACCATTAATATGAATATTTATATTGGAAGTTTGTTGAGGGATATTTTATAGCTATACTTTATAATAAGATATGTACTTTCTTGACTGATGAAATGTCTTTCTTTATTGGATGTTGAATTAATAAATTAATTTGCAGCTCAAATGAATATAAGTAGTTGTTTTAAAACACGATTTAAATCAATTGGGGAGTTTATGTGTGCGTAATGATTTTCTAGCAATGAAAACTAAATGTTCACCAGGCGCCTCGTTATCTGCACTGTCATCAGCGCTAGCCTCCTCATTTTCTTCATCTTCATCATCGGTTTCCGATTCAGAGGGTTGCTCCTTCTTGTTGAGAGCATCGCGTAGCACTGCCTCCAGTTCGTAATAATCATCGTTGACCAGATTGTAGCCCAGCTTTACCTCCTGCACAGCAATGCTGTACTCATCCAGGAAATTATCCCCAAATCTAACCGTACGTCCGATATGCATATAGGGTCCGGTCTCATCGTTCATTGGTGACCAAGCGGGCACACCCTCTGCCTTGGGCACACCATCTGTAGCGAAAGAGGTCCAAAGGGATACCATGCGTTTGGCTATCTTGACATCACGGTTGGCGTTCAGCATGTTGATGCGTGGCCAGGGGAATAGGTAGAGATTTTCATCGGTCAGACTAACGCCCATGTCAAATGGCACATCGATGGCTTCATTAGCACTGGTGGCATAACGATTCAACTCTCCCTCATAGTCAAAGGTGTACAAATAGGTGCTATTGGCCATTTTCTTGGCATTGGCCTGCAGCACCAGGAGCACAGGATTCTTCAAAGCAATAGTGCTACACAACTTTGGGGTTAATTAGGGGGTTAATTTGTTAAATTTTTTCTCATATCCTTCTTTCTATTACTTACATCAATTAGACCCGGTGTTAGTTGCTTGAAACTACCGTTGTTGACATCCTCTTCAGTGAATATATATTCTTCAGCAAACTCGTGCCAGGAACTTGAGGGATCAACGCCATTGATCTGTTCAATGATCGTATCAATGTACTTGGGACCATTCATTTTTGGATCCGAAGTAGTTTCATTAAAGCTGTCCACAAAAATGTCTACCAGAAAATTAATGTTAATAAATAAGTATAATACTTGTTATATTATCTGACTGACCTCTCATCATAAAGGTTCCGCCATGCTTGACACTGCCACCCAGTGTGGGATATGCCTTAAACTTTTCAGCGGCAAGCAGTCGACCAGGATGCTCGGGCAGAATACCAGATGGGCCGCCAATGACCAATTGAATGCCACCATAAGCACCAGCACTAGGCGAAGGCTTTTTCTCGCCATGAAGAGCGAAGGCAGCTAGGAGCATTGTGGCATTCATGCGGTTAAAACATTTGTGCATCGAGTCCATTTTGGCCAACTGCTTGCAGCCTGCAATGCGAGCAATATCCTTGGTCGCCTGCACGGGGGAATCAGTGATGAAAGCTGGTGATAATGCTGTTCCGGACATATAGATGACGCGATGGAAGAGACCAGAAGGCACAGCTGGACTCAAAGTGAGTACATTGATAAGAGCAGCGCCTCCCACCTGACCGAAGAGTGTCACACGCTGTGGATCACCACCGAAGGCTGAGATATGTTCCTGTACCCACTTGAGAGCCAAAATGAGATCGGTTACTGCCGCATTTCCAGGAATTTCCTCGCTAAGCGTAGACAGGAAACCAAAAGGTCCTAGACGATAGCGCACCGATACTAAAACCACATTCTTTTCCAATAGATAGCCGGGTGCTGCTTCGACAGTGTCACCCTCATAAAAGAAATCGCCATGCACATAAACCATGACAGGAGCAGGTTTACCCTCCAACTTAGGGAGAAAGAGAGATAGAGAGTTCGATAGAAAATCAAATCGGTGATTATGTGATTATCATACCGATTTGGTATTGACTGTAAGGCGCAGACAATCCTCGATATCGAAACCATTCTCCTCTAGCTTGGCAAACTTTTTCAGATCCTGGATGGAGGGACAACCCGCATGATGACGATGTGCCTGCAGCAAGCCCTTCCATGGCGAAACAGCCTCAGCGGTCTAACAAATTTAACAGTATAAAATATAATTAATTAAAGGTTACGATTAGATTTATCTTAGCTTACCTTAAAACGATCAGCTTTGCCATAGGGGATGTCTAGGAACTGCATAACGCTTTGGCCCGACCATTCTGTGACCGTGGTGCGACCACGAATCTTACCCAAATTCTTAAGCGTTGTGGTAAACACCTTGGAAACCTTATTCGGCTTCTGTTTTAGGGGTCTTTGTTGAGACTGCTGCTGCTGCTGTGGCTTAGGGCGCCTGTTTGGATTGCCAACATGATTTGAGCCTGGTTTGGGTCGCTGCTGCTTTTTATTCTTTTGTGCCGAGGCGCTGCTGATGACAGCCAGAGCCAAGAGTGCTACCAAGAGGAGCAACAAAGTGTTGCGTAGATTTGCCATTATTTGACCCGTACCCAATGCTTGTTCAAGATCAACTGTTGGTCAGCTCAGATTGTGATTTAAAAAGAAGACTTTCACATCATAGTTAAGTGCCTCTTAACCGGACACCTGGCAACGGACGGCTCTGATTTAGATGAGTGGCATATTGTAATGGGGTCAAGTTGCCGTCAACAAGTCGCTTGATTGTTGATTCTTGATTCCTAATCTGTTCGCTCCAATTCGTTTTTCGCGATCATTGAATTTTGAATATTGAATATTTATTAAGCAAAACTCGTTCGTAATAGCCTAAAGGGGTAAGCATTGAGGGCCTTGCCCACTCTTTCTCTCTTTCTGTTCGATTTTGAAAGTAAAACACATGACGAAAATTTTCCCCAAGAAATACATAAATATGGTTTTAAATAACAAGTTCCTTCAAATTACTTTTCAAGCACTTTTTACATACATATAAAGTATGCTACTATATTATTTTTAGATTCGATCATACTTTATTAATAAGTTAAACAATCATTTAAATTTATAATTAGTTATTAAAATGCATTAGTCTAAGTTTCATGTACATATATGTACGATGGTTTTCTCACTAGCTTTTTTGAAAAAAAGCACAGAAAAAAAAGCAATAAACAAAATAACAATTGCATAGAAATGCGCACAATTGTTCTGAAGAGCTGGTTTCGCATTTTTGGCATGCGGAAAAATGAATTAGTTCAAGAATAATTCATGAATGCAGAAGAATGAATACCAGCAACAACAGCGGCAGCAGCAGCAGCAGAATATCAATATACTACTATATGTTTGTATGTATGTTTATGACGAACACCTGTAAGTGCGTGTGTTTGAGTGTGTATGTAGTGTAGTGTGTCGTTTCGCCCACACACAAATAATTTTTTGTCGTTTTTGTTCTAAATGTAGTATAAACGCACAACCGATTTTGTGATGAGTGTTTCGTTGTCATAGAAACTGGTTTGAATTGTCACATTGCCATTTAAGACTTTAGCAGGCATCATTTGAGATTCGGGCGCTGCTTCAATGGTGCTCTGCCAGGTGTTGGTGGTGTTGGCGCCAACGAAGCCCATCTCAAAAAACCACTCCTCCATGATGCGACCCTTGAAGAGGACCTTTTGGTCGAGACGAAAGTTCTCCATTGCTTCGATTGTGCTGAAATTGATTTCACGTGAGACGGCCCGCATGTCGAGTATTTTGACGGGCACGCGGGCCTCATGCTCTAGATCGGGTGCCGAAAAGTCCTTGTTCTCCTGCCAGATCACCTTGCCGGTGTCTGCGTCGCGCAGTATCATGTAGTTGATTTGAAAACCCTTTTGGATTTTGTCGCCCGTGCTGAGATCATCGGAGCCCATTACTAAGCCACTTTTAGTGTCACAACCTGAGAGCTTGCTGTTGTTTTATTTATTATATACGCTCTTGCAGCTTTGAATATATTTTTGGAAATAATCAATGTTTATTTTTAATACTGGATATAAGTGCGAGTGTGTGTATGCAGCTGTGCCAGCTGAAACGCAATCGATAGCTGCGACACAAACATCGATGTAAGTGTTGAAAAACAGATTCAACTATCGGTGTGAAGATACACACTGAATTATATATTTAAAAAAAAACGCAATATAAATGCTACGTTTTACTCATAAAAAATTTAATCTTTGTAGTTAACATTTTTCACCTCAATTTGTGCATGTGCCACTACAACAATATCGGCCGCAATTATATCGATAGCCCAGCATCTGTTTTGTGCCATCAATCACAAAACAGCTGACAGCTTCTTGAACACAAAACACACAAAATGATCATTTATGGCGTCTATATAGTCAGTAAATCCGGTGGACTTATATTCAATCTGGACAACAACGTGCCACGAATAGAGCACGAAAAAACATTTACATACCCGCTTGACTTGGTGCTCGACTACGATCCAAAGAAAGTTTCTGTCGCATTTAACCGCAAGGATGGCATCAATGGTAGGCGTTGACTTAGTTTTTTCTTTATCAATTGATTAATCAGACTGAGTTTGCAGTTGGACATGTGCTGGTTGCGGTCAATGGATTGCCAGTCATCGGTGGTACTCTGGAAGATGGTCGTGACGTGAAAGCGACGTTGGAGTCGGCCCAAAACTTTCCAATAAGTCTAAAATTCAGTCGACCGAAAATGACAACAAATGAGAAAATCTTTCTCGCGAGCATGTTCTATCCATTGTTTGCAATTGCCAGCCAACTAAGTCCCGAACCCAAGAGCTCTGGTATCGAGATCCTGGAAGCGGACACCTTCACGTTGCATTGCTTTCAAACGCTGACGGGAGTCAAGTTCATTGTGATATCTGAAACTGGCCTAAATGGCATGGATCTGTTGCTGCGCAAAGTCTATGAGCTATATTCGGATTATGTGCTCAAAAATCCCTTCTATTCGCTAGAGATGCCTATACGCTGTGAACTGTTTGATAATAAGCTGCAAGAGTTGCTGTCGCAGGTGGAAAAGACGGGGATAAACAATATTGATAAATAAAAGTAATTTGTTAAATTTTGTGTTTTTATGTTCCATAAACAATACATGAAATCAGCAGTTCGAGAAGCTCCAGTCATCGTCGATTCACGGTGTGCGAATCAACAGCCAGATTATTTAAAAATCGTAATTGATTTTCCGATCGAAATTCAAAGTATTATCGATTAAGCTAAACGAAAATGTTTGTTTGAACAAAAATGCATCTTTGCAATTGAAATAACTTAAACTTCGGCGGCATTAGGAAACAATAGAAAGCACATTTTATCTTCCAAAATCTAAAGCTTTGAGATAATATTATTGCCGAACTAGCAACAACAAGTGCTCAAAACCAAAAGAGAGACTAGCGGCTGTGAGGCTGGCATACCCAAGAGCGTATCTCTCTCAGAATTCCTGCACGTGTAGTTCAATGCTCGGCATCATTTGCTGTCGCTCAGTTGAAAACAGAAACTTGCGCCGAGCGTAACGGAAAGCCGAGAAGCGCACGGTGTTAAAGCGCTGAACGGTTGCACTCATTTATTTAATTTAATTGACGCCTGTTGCTGTTGTAGTTGGTGTTCTTGCTTGTGTGTTTAACGTTTGTATCTTTTAATGTTAGTAAATTATAATAAACGAAAATAAACAACATGTTTAAGAAGTACACACAACAAATGATGATAACTTTAAACTCCAAAGTAAAACTTAAGTAATTAGTACAAAGAAGTTTGCAAAACAAAAGCATGCCCAGGAACAAATTCTTTTATTCAATACAACAAAAATATTTAAAATAAATATACACAAAAAAAAAGATAACAGATTCAAAATATTTAAAACCAGATTATAAAAAATGTGTATTCAATGTTGCTTACCCAAAAATAAATTGCAACTTGCGTTTAATATTTGTGTTTGAGCTTTCATTTGTTTGTGTGCGCCTGCGTGCGTTCGTGCGTCCATGTATATGTGTACATGCGTAAACATTGAAAGTTGATATTATCGAATTCCGAATTTCGGGTTTGTTTACATTGTTGTTGTTGCTACTGTTATTGCTGTTGTTGTGGCTTAGCATTGTTTTTATTTTCACAGTTTCGAGTTCGACTCGACTGTCGGGTTGGTTAGCTCGCTGGTTTGGCCTTTTTATCGGTTGGCTGTCGCTGTCGCCTGCGCGTATTTGATTTGTGCACAGTTTCAATATTTGCACTTGGCGCGTTCCCTTTAAAATTGATAAAAATAAATAAGTAAACACAGAGACATAGGCCGAAATCCACGTTCACATATACATACATATGATTATTTAGTAAGTATGCAAATAAAATAAGCTCTTGCAAGCTGTTGACAAATAAACTTAAACTTACATTTTATGTATAGTCGTACGAGCGTGTGTGACTTTGCATAAGAGTTACGGTTTAAGAGTGCCTTCATTCATAGTCAAAAAGCTCAATTCATTCGTGGTCGTGTCTCAACGGCAACAGACGAAAATCAAGCGAAAGTTTAAACGTGCTTGCAGTTTTGTCATTATATTAACAAGTGTGCCGCTGTCCCACACTGTGATAAAGCCATTAAAACATTGCATAAAATTTAAATGCCCGTATTAAAGCGTTTACCTTGATAAAGCGTATGATAATTGCGTGTGAAAAAAGTGTTTAAATTGTTGATAGTAAACTTTTTTTTAATCCAATATGAAATAAAAACAAAAACAACCAAAATGAATGTTTACCAAATCAACATTTTTCTACTAAAGCTTGGATAGTAGCTATAAGTTGCTGGCGTTGACGACGACGCGCAATGAATATAAAAACTTGCACAAAAGAAAGTTTGCAAAGGGACAACGAAAAGGCTAGCGATAAAACGGCATTAAATGAACACAAAGAAGTAAAGCTTAAGTCTGCTCACGTCGTAGTTGTTGTTATTGCTGTTGATGAGCAGCAGCAGCAGCAGCAACACCACCACTATCATCATCATAGTCATAGTGGCAGACGCGACTTCAAATCGAACAAAGACGAAGTAAATTTCGCAACGGCAAATCATTTAAATATTGAAGCAATTGAAAAGCCAACGTCGATGGTAGCAATTAATAGCAGCGACAGCGACAACGACAACTGCAACAGCAACAACAATTGGCTGTGGAAGATTGGCTGCAACAAAATTAGACGGCAGCTGAGGCAGCGCAAAATAACGCTAAGTGAAACAAACCACAACAGCAGCACAAGCAACATTGATGTACAGGCATTTACCAATACAAAAGAACTCAATCAGCTCAATTTAAATTCATCGTTGCCGACCTCACTGGAGGCTGCGTCGTCAGCAACAACAACACAGTCTTCGTCATCATCATTATCAACGGCAACAACAGCTATTTTAGCAACAACTACTGTTACTGAGATAGCACGAGAGCAAAAGCAACAACTGCTGATTATGTCGCCAACGGCACTCGTATCGTGTGCAGCTTCGTGCTCAACGTCTGGCAACACCCCCACACCCAGTCACAGCACAGTTACAACGACAACACCAGCTGTTCATATGCGAAAATCACATTCAACGCCGGCTCTTAAATTCGATGGCAGCACCAACTTTGTTGATAACGGCAACATCAATAGCAACAAGCATATGAACAATATCCACGTTGAGTCCGCGATCGAAGCTAGCAACATTGCCATCAAGGACGTTGCTGTCGTCTCACACATTAAGCAACGACAGCAACATGAGCTCATCGACAGCAACAAGTTGGTTAACAACAATGTTGTTACAACCAAGCCAGCAATGCCAGAATCATTACGATTCGGTTGCACGCATTACAAACGACGCGCCATGTTTGTGGTAAGTTATCATAATTTGCCGGTAGATTTACTAACAGCTTCATTAGACCTTTAATTAACTAAATTAAGATAGTCATGAAATTAGTAATTTTGTCATTGAAAAATTTAGCAACTTAATTAACAGATTAATAAATCTATATATTCAATGTAAAGCCAGTTCCTATGTGAAACTTAAAAACTAACATACCTCAAACTAAAAACATTAACTTTAATTATATTCCGTTCACTGTGGAACGTTCAATATTCATTTTTTTTTCTTCTGGTGATTCATGAACAGTAATTTAATAGTTTTTCGAGTTTTTCCTTTTGCCAAAATAAAATATGTATCATTAATAATGTCAAGCCGCGTGGCAATTACCGCGGAGGCGCCTCATCGCTTTGTCGGCTTCTGGTTATCGTTGATTCCAAAAGCGAACATTTCAACTTATATTTATACGTTTCTAAACAAACAAATAAACGCTGTCCAAACATAAATACACACACACACACATGCTCAAAATAATTGCGGGCAATATTTCTTTGTGTGCTTTGTGTGTGTCTGCATAATTTGGGCACAATTGAGTAGAATTAGTGTTTAACAACACCAACAACCAGCGAAAAAAAAGAAACAATTAAATCAACAATAGCACAACACTTGAGTTTGTTAATAAATACCCATTACTTTTTATGGGATCGACAAAGAAGATTGAAAACCAGACTTATCACAGATAGATGAAAACATTTTGGATGTTATAATTTCACTGTTTTTTATCATTGAAAGCTTTAATCGATTTATTTTCAATAGAAAATTTTTTAATAGCTATAAACGTTATTTTATACAGGGTATTTTCTTACTTTGCAAATTGTTTTGGGCTTGGTAATAACTCACCCTTTGGCTTACTCAATGAACATAAAAATCGATTGCAGAGTCTAGAAAAGAAATTGGCCATTTAACACTTCCATTGGATCCCGTCAAAAATAATGAGCTTTTTGTCTTCTTTGTTAAATTCAATATTTAACACTTTGCTACTTTTTTTTGTTTTGTTAAATTGAATGCATAAATAACGACTTATTTTTTTTTTTTTGAGAATATTGCTTAGGATGAGGCACTTAAATATTTGATGCTTGAGTGCCATTTCTACTACAAATAATCAGATAATTCATTTAACAATGACTAGAAATATTTTAAGAAAAAAAAAACAAGAAGTATGTGACTCAATAAGATTGATTGCGTTTTGTACAACATAATTGATTAAAATTAAAGGTTTTTATAAATACTTTATTGTGTAATTGATAAAATCGAATGCTTGTATTTTTTCCCCTAGAAAATTGTTTCAAAAGAAGTCTGTAAAATAATTGCTTTGCTGTATTCAACTGTTCAAACCCGCATAGAAATTCATTAGCTTTTTGTTTGCGTTAATTGCTTTCATATATATATATTAAAGTTATTGCTCATTTATATTCGGGCAACATATAAATGAACTTTTAACGTTTAACGCTCGTTTGCACAGAATATTGAGAAAATGTCACGCAACATTTTAATGTGTCGAGTCTGTGCTCGATATTAATGTCCCTCCATACTATAACCTCGTTTTGTGTGATCACGTTTAGTTATTTGACTATTTTCTTATATAAATAAATAAATAAACGTATGTACATACATACATATAAGCTTTAATAGTGTGAAACGTTTTATTGAATCAGGTGAACTTAATTGAATATGCGTAAACGTGGCTATAGTACTTTTGTATCGTTTATTGATCTTTCTCACATTCTAAACACATTCGATATTAGTTTGAATTTTGTTTCGGCCCACATACATTTTCAAGTCACAATTTTAGCAATTATTGTTTGCATTGGTTAGAAGTGTACATCTGGAATTAACCAAAATGTGTTGTGTTTTTTTCTTTTTTCTTCAAATTTTAAAATTATATATATTAATTGTGGGTAAATCAAAGAAACCGGATTTTATGGTGATTATTTATACATAATAACAAAAACGTGCTGCTTTCAACAAAGCGTTAAAATCGACTTTAACCGAATGATGTCTACTCTCTTTTGTATAAATGTTTTTTAAAGTTCAAGAGTTCAATATTGCCAGAATTTGAATTGAAAAAACATTTTCATTGTGTGCTCAATTAAGAATATGTCCAGCGGCTTGCATTTTTGTCAAGCGTTTTTAGAAATGTTTAGATTTGCCATGGTCATCTCGTTTTCGGAGAATGGGCGTATGCGTATTCGTTCCGAATAGATTGGAGGTCAAGAAACCAGATTTACTACTGCAATGTGCTGAATACTATTTTTTTTTTTTATTGTAACAGCATTTACTACTATCTCAGACTGAGGCAGACGCATTTAGTTAAACAATTAGCAGATATCTAATGAACCGAACTGTAGCGAATCGAAGCGTTTCTCTCTCAATTCGAATCGATTCAAGTTTCTAATTTTGATTTTATTTAGATTTTATTGCTATTTAAATTAAGTTTGAGCAGCGTCTGCAATGTTTATGGAGACGCTAAGTCTAGCACAACAAATCGGCTTATTGATTCTCGCTTAACAACTTCATAAAATTGTTTCGGGTCGCGGGATTCCTTTTTTTGTTTCACTTACCACATTTAAGGACTGTTCTCGTATTTATTCTATGCACTTTTGAATAGTTTTGATGTTTTATCAGAAGACACTAATTTCATGTCTTTTTTTCATTAGACTCCCTGCTGCAACAAATTCTACAAATGCCGATTTTGTCACGATGAGAACGAATCGCATCATTTCGATCGCAAGACACTCACGGAACTCATCTGCTCTGAGTGCAACACACGGCAAAAGGTGCAGGAACAGTGTGAAAAGTGTGGCGTACGCTTCGGCAAGGTAAGGTTAATAGAAAGTAATGCATTAATATGAAGTAACTAAAAAGGTAATTCTATTTACAGTACACTTGCCTCATTTGCAATCTGTTCGATGATGCAGACAAGCAGCAATATCATTGTCATGGCTGTGGCATTTGTCGCATCGGTGGCGCCCACAATTTCTTTCACTGCGAAGTGTGCAACATGTGTCTGCCGATGCAGCTAAAGATCGATGGACATAGGGTAAGAGTTGGGTACTTTCTAAGTTACTTAACAACTTTAGACAATAATCATTTATTATTGAGCATTCCAAGAAAGTCAAAGTTAGTCTTAAATGTCAATGCCCCGATCTGATAGCTACAAATCTGTATTAAAATTTGAATATTTAGCCAAAGCAAGAACAATTTTAATGGCAGCTCTGTTTCTTGTTTACCCTGACATTGGTAATAGATTTAGTATGTAAATTTAATCGATTCAAAACTGGTATCCATTTCATGTATTCGCTTGAAACCTTCAAATTTCTTAAGCCGAATAATTTGCAAACAAATTAAAACGGTGTAAGTAAGTAACAGGTGCGGATAGGAAACGTGTTAGGGAACCGTTCTTATGATTAATCATTTTATCTTTTATCTTGCATTTTGTAGTGTGTGGAGAATATATCGCGTTCACATTGCCCTGTGTGTCTGGGCGATATACACACGTCGCGCATTCCATGCCACATTCCAGACTGCGGTCATTTGTTGCACAAAATGTGCTTCGATCAGCTGCTTGCGTCGGGTCACTACACTTGCCCCACTTGCCAAACATCGCTGATTGACATGACAGCGCTGTGGGAATATCTGGATGCCCAAGCACTACGCATGCCCGTTCCACTTAAATACGAAAATCAACGTGTCCACATTTTCTGCAACGATTGTCACAAGGTTAAGCTTAACATAGTTTATACTTAATTGATTGAAACTCACATTTGTTTGTGCCTTTTGCAGACTTCAAAAACCAAATTCCATTTCATCGGACTCAAGTGCGTGCATTGCGGCGCCTATAACACCACACAGGATGTGAAGCGTCGCTTGTCCCTCGTTACTGATGAGCCAACAACAGCTTGACACTCGCTTTTGCATCCGGCCAAGTGGTTTTTGGTCGACTTGATGCTTGAATTTCGGAAATATACGTACATATATAAACCGCGACAGGAAATCTCTTGCCATGCTCAAAAACTGATATCGAAACGCATTGAATTTAGATCAAGTTCGAGCTGGTATCGAATATAAATTGAAAACATACAAACTTTAAACCTTTTTTCTTATAAAATAGTTGCAAAACAAATTTACACTTGAAAACCAGAAGAATATCATTATTTGCACTCGAATTATGTTTGTCTATTTGCTTGTATTAATCGCATCCTATTTACATTTGTTCTCAAACTCAGCATTTTTATAGATCATAATAAACTCTGATAAATATTATAATAAAAACAATAAACCAACAATACGTTAAACTTTTTTTGATATTCTTCAACCAATATATGATGGATAACACTTTTATTATATACTAGTAGTTTTTTCGTCAAAGCAAGTTTCATTCACGATTAAAGATCACAACTAAATTTTCACTATGAGAAAAGATTATTAATATCTTATGGTAATAAAGATTTGTCTAACAATCTACAGCATCTATGTATATGTATATATTTTAATGGAACACAGAAATTTTCATATTTTAACTGTTTTTTGAAAATATATATTTGTTCATGGATTATTCTGTTACTGTGCCTTCTGTTTATCTGCACTTGCATCTCCAGTGTCAGCAAGGCGTTTCACTCTGCGCTCAGTTGCCTTCTGTTGCTTGGTCAAAACCGTGCCCAGGACAACCAAAACCACATAGGCGACATAGCCATAGTGATAAACAGAGCCATAGTAGCGCCAAATTTTGTCGAACGAAGACAGCATGAAGGCCATGCCCATGTAGCTAAAGGCGAACCACTTTGATGACCAGAAGATGACATCGAGAACGCTGCGTTTGATGCCAACCGCATCCTTGCGTATTAGCTTATTCCACATGTCCTCCAATGTTACATAGAACGGTGCGCCCATAAGGCAAAAATAGTGACCAGGCCGGAAACCATGCCAATATGCAGAGCACAGAAACGTTGCTCCAGTCCTAAAACGATGAGTTTCTATACTGTTGACAAACTTTACAACTGTCAACCACTCACCGATATTTGCGCGAGGGGAAGAGCTTGTAGATATTCACCGCCAGCCAATATTGAACACAAACGTTCCAGTGCTTCATACCTTCACGGAAGGTCCAGCAACTTTCGACTAGCCAAACGCGTGTATTCACAATTGTTGTAAAGTTGTAGGTACGCTTTTCGGCATCACGTTTCATGTGCATATAACGCTTGCGTGGTCCTTCACCATTATTGGCATCTGACTCATCGGGATATGCACCGAATCCGGCCATTGTGCAAACCGACTCGCTCAATGTAAAACCGGTATAGATGCGACAACGGAATACGAAGAAAGTTGGCCACACATACAATAGTCGATAGATAATCGATCGATCGTTGTAGAACTCATCGCTGAGAACATACTGCAAAAATTATAAATTGTTTGAACTATTGTCTATTGAATGTTTTAATTTGTTGTTGTACTTACCTCTAGAGGCCAGATATAGTTTATTGTCAGATAAAGCGCGCAGTAGAAACCAGCCCATTTAATCTGCTCAATGGTTGCCTCAACACATGGCGCATGATCCTTAAAAGGCATCTCAAAGTAGTCACGATAAGTCCGATAGCGATAATATGGACCTGCAATATAGAGCCAAATCTATTATTTATATGTGTAAGCTTACAATCTTTTTATGAATGTCGGCATTATTCTGATCTGTTATCTATTATAAAGACTTTTATAATAAGACCCATTGGTGATAATGCGTTTAGATAAGAGGTGATTAACTCATATAAACAGCGATTATATAAGCCTATTGCTAGACGGCAATCAACTGTTTGCTATCTCTATAAGTTGAGCTTAAGTGAGTGTTTGGACTTTGATCTGAATGCAATGAGGCATATCAAGAAGACACATAAGAAATTAAATGAATATGTTCAACAAGAACACTGACCTGTGAGTAAGCCAAAGTAGTTGAAGCAATATTGTACTATCTCAGGGGCACTCAATTGCTGTAGCTCTACATCGTAATCGGTTATCTCGACGCTCTCCTCACTGTTTACATCCCTTTGTTCGTTTTTATCTTGCTCATCGCGTGCTTTCATACGCTTCCAGGCAGCTGTTTTCTCAAATGCAATACCGGTTAGCTGATGAAAAGATTGCTATTAGACAACATACGCATTATTATGCAATAAACTAACCTTTAGGGTGAGCACCATTTGTATCATATTGGTGTGCCCTGGCACAGCTGGCAGGTTAAAGACGTAGCCAAGCCGAAAGAACAACAGATAGCCGAACATTACGCCGAATGTTACCAAATGGCATTTGCTGGAAGCATCAATGTATATATTTTATCGAATCCGTTGTAGCACAGAAACATCTCACTAAGTACCTGGGATGCACAAGGAGCACACTGGCTGTACCTAGTGCCACGGAAATAACACAATGTAGACTATGGAATCCAGAGACAATCACAACAATAAGAATGCCCAGCATGGTGCAAATGCCTTTGCGTTGCGTCTCATCACGAATTTTTTTCACATAGCTGCCTGCGCCAATGCATGCGAGCAGGCATATTACGTAGATGACGTCGTCAAGAATCATTTTATTGATTTTCTAGCCGCGAAGTGCAGCTAATTCAACGGAAGGCAATTGATATTTACAATTCTACTATTTTTCTGCCATTGATAAAATGCCAATAACAACAACAACAGCAAGTATCGATAGATGATGTTTGTAAATAAACGATTAATATTAGTGCTGCCACCTTGACGAAGAAACTTTTTGCTATCGAGTCAAAGCTGACTGATGTGTAACCCATAAATAAAAAGACGTTACCTTAACCTATGTACATTTGTTTCCTACAAGTGTTTAGAGGAAAAGTAGCTGCTTTCAATAAATTTAATAGTATTATGATGATTTGTATTATTGGCTTGTAAGTTTTAGGAACTTACGTACTTATTGTTAATTGAATTCAGTAGCAATGAGATCAGCACGCGTTAATTGCGTCATTTTGAATGTTTCAAAGTTGCCTGAGTGATATTTCTCTAGTATAACTAATTGAAATTCAATTGCACATTAGCAAAAACTATAGGCATGCAATATTTGTAGCCATCAATAGAAATACTTATTGCACGCCGAGGATTGCATACTCTAAAAAATTATATTGTTAACATCTTAACTATGAGTTAAGCTGAACCGAACGAATGATCCAATTAAATAAATGAATGCCTTAACATACAGAGCGAAAATCTTGTCATACCCCAACGCAAAACGCCCATAACTGCAATCAAGAAATTCCCAAAACGCTATCATGTCATACGTCATCAAGTTGCGAATCAACGAACCGGTTATGCAAACCGAAAATCGCAAATGCAACTGTTTTGGTGTTGCTGCGGGAAACGCGTGCCAATTGATGTCGTTGTTGTCGTCATAATCTCTGTCTCTGTCTGTGGGCAATGCCAAACTCGAGATTGAGCGCAGATTGGCGTTCCCGAGTGTTAATTATATGTTTGTCGAAACGGGAAAAGAGTTCTCTAATCAGAATGGAGATACTGCATTCGATTGTGTGCTAATGTCAGGCGTTTCAAAGTGCAATCGTTGTATTTTTGTATTGTATATAAACAGCGTTTGAGCTTAACGAAATCAACAGAATCTAATCGTCTCTGCTGTTGAACAGAAGTTCAATCAAAGCTCTACGGAATTGAAAATGTGTTTCAAATACTATATTGGCATAAGCCTGCTTTTAACTGTTGCTGTATATTGTAAGTAATGAAGCGTTTACTAAAAGATTTTCTCAGTTTTTCTATAATCGATCTTTCTTTCTTACACACAGCTCAAAGCTACAACAATATTGAGGAGAACTATGAGTCGGAGATGAATGATTTTATGGATCAAGTGCCCGATCCGGTAGATATTCAGATTGGTATACGCATTGGGACAGAGGAAGAGCAAGAGCAGCCGGAGGACATGCTGGCGACTTTGGAGACAGATGAATATGAAGGCTCAAAGCATGTCGAGTGGAACAAGTGTGACAACGATCTGAGCGAATCAAGAGGTATTGGCAGTTTCCTGGACTTGTCATTGGTCAAGAAGATCGCTCTCAATCTGAATCCATTTAAGACATCACAAAATCGCATGCAGTTCTATTTGTTTAGGCGAGAGTTTCCCGAATGCGGACGCGAACTGGACTTTAGCGACGAGCAAAAGTGGCGTCATTCGGGTTTCAATAAGTCTTTGCCCACACGACTGATTGTCCATGGCTGGATGAGTCAGTCGCGCGGTTCCTTTAATCGGGATGTGAAGAATGCGTATCTGAAGCATGGCGATTATAATGTTATCGTTACGGATTGGAGTGCCAGTTCCGCCAATATCAATTACTTCTCGGTGGTGACGTTGATCGAGGGCTTTGGTGCTCAGTTGGTGCAGTTTACGCGGGAGTTGCATCGCAAATACGAGGCCAGCTACGATGATATGTATCTGATTGGGCACTCGTTGGGTGCACAGATTGCTGGAGCTGCTGGTAAGCGGCTCAAGCCAGAGCAGTACAACACCATCTTTGCTTTGGATCCGGCCGGTCCCACATTCCGTCATCGTAGTCCACAGTTTCGCATCGATCCGACGGATGCCAAATATGTGGAGTCCATGCATACGAGCGGTAACTTTGGTTTCCTCAAACCCACCGGCTGTGCCACCTTCTATCCCAACTACGGCATCCGTCAGAAAAACTGTCTCTACTTGGGTTGCTCTCACATTCGTGCCTATCAACTGTTTGCTGAATCTATTAACTCGCCGCAAGGCTTTTGGGGCACACCCTGTAAAAGGGAGAAGGACAAATGGCAGTGTGACCAGAGTCGTCGGCAAGCCTATAAAATGGGCGGCGAACCCTCGACACCCAAGCAAGGCATTTACTATGTAAAGACCTCGTCAGGCGATCCATTCGCTCTCGGCAGATAGTAATTCCATCTATACAAAAAAAGCCTTAACTTAGATTTAGATTTAGTTTAATAAATCGCAAAGATAAAGTTCACTTTTTAAACGAGAACTAAAAACAATTTTTTTTTAATATATCAATAAACTGTGATAGTTCTTTAGTTGTCTTTGACAATTTTTTTATTTTCTTCTAAAATTTTTATTAGCAAATTTGCACAATTTAATTAAAGACATTAATTTGCACTAAGGCTTGTTCTGTGGGGCTGTGCATGGTTTTTTGCCAAGGACCAAGGAGTTGGTTCTAAGCACAAATGCAAATTTTGCCAAGCAATTCAATCTCGGGATCTGTGAAATATGCGAGTTGTTCAGGGCGCTAATTGCAGCAGATAAATACCGCCGTGGAGCCATAATTACGACAGACAGATTACGGAGGCGCACTTAATTGTCGACCGTAAAGTGTGTGTTTTTCTCTCTCTCCGTCTCTCTCTCGCTTAATCCTTCGCAAGAAGCTGGTCGATTTTAATTATTCGGCTAGGATGCTGCATCCTGCATATTCATTGGCTCGCAGTCGTTTTGATTTCCATTATGGCGATTTTATTTTTTTCACAAAAAAAACTTTGGTTGCACTGCGGCCGGTGCGATAAGCCCAGCGATAATGGGTTAAGAAATGGCCAAGTTACTTGGGTTCAGTAAAGGAAATGGCAACTCATAAATCTCTACAAACAGCAAACAACTTAATAGTACTGTTGCCAGAAACTTTTCCTTAAAAAGATACGTTGAATCAAGTTAGCAATGAGATCGTTTCGGAAAATAAGTTGCTTGGCCTTTGGCTAGAACAAAATGATATTTATTTTAAATACTCGTTTCGGACTGAAAACAGCTCCAAAAAACCCCCAAAAAAATTTCTTTTAACCTTTTAGAAATTTTCAAAATTTTCATTAAATTCATCAACGAAAAAAAAAACATAAAAAAAGTATGGATTACGGAATGGGCAACGTTATTGCCAACGGCAACGGCAACGGTGGACAATATCAATCGATGGAGGGCTATGGCATGTCGTCTCCTGATGGCCAGGCACCCGAATTTGGTGGTCAGGATTACGGCCAGGGCCAGAGCTATGGTGGCGCTGGCATGCAATCGTTCAACGATGAATCGAGGAACTGTCAAAGTGGCTCAGCATCTTTTGGTGGTCCCGGATATCGCAGTGCTCTGCGCTACAACAAGGTCATGCGGGAAATGAATTCCCGCAACGGACTCTAGTAAGAATAATCACTGTTACTTGAACGGTTAATTGAACCCAATTGAAACCTCTTGCAGCTCACCAACTGATCGTTCTGGTATGGGTCGTGGCAATGGCGATTATTACAACTCCTTGCCGGGCATCGGTGGCAACGAGGCACAAATGTACAGCCAGCAGCAACAACAACAACAACAAGGTGGCAACAGTTATTTCTAGTCCAGCGTCCATGTAATTTTCGATGTTATTCAAGGCTTCCAAAAAAAAACAAAACAAATTAAAGTAAATACCAATTAACTAACGAGTAGTTGATTGTGTGTAAATAAATAAGAATAACAAGTTTAAACTGAGTTGGTTTTGCTTAAAACTTCAAACTTTTCCACAACAAAAATCAAATATGTCGGCTTTGTTTCAGTCTCAAAATTGACTCCACCCGGGCACACAACTATATTTTCGGCATAAAAATTTAAAAATTAAAAAAAAAAATTCTAAATTTCCAAACAAAATACAAACATGAGTTGTTGTAGTCCGTGTGGAGGATGCTGTGGATTTGGTTGTGGAGGCTGTAAAATGCCTGCTCCACCCCAGTGCTATATAAGTTCTGCGGCATTTCGTTATGCGATGCGAGAAAAACAGCGAATCAGGTTATGTAAATTACGTAATGGCTTGCAGGTTAGTACACAAATCTATTACTAAATTCCATTATACTATATATTACATTTCAGATACCATAAAACGATTAACTGTGGAGAAGCCAGAACTTTAAAAAGAAGCTTAGTTAATGCCTTAACTTTATCCACAGCAAATACAAAATAAAATATCAAAAAAAGAAAATATTAGTTTTCTTCACTATTTTTTGAACAAATATTGTGCCGTAGAGAGGTATACTAACTAGAGAGATTGAGGCGTTGGTTGAAGTATGGGTTTGATGCTGTTGCAGGGTAATTAACGTGTGTTTTATGGCCATAGGAAACCCACGCAGTCTGAATTGTATTCATTCCAACTTCCTTTACACCAGCCAGCGGGTGCATTTGCAGGGAAGTAAAACAAGGCAAAGCCTTGAGGCAGATATGTATGTACCCAAAAGCACACAAACCCCAAATGCAATGAAGGATTAAAATAAGAAAGATGTGCAAATAAAATATTTTACAAACGGACAACGAGAACACATTCTGTTTTGGGGTAGGGAGATGGGAGATGAGAGATGAGAGCTTTGTGCCCCGTCTGGACGGGAGGAGTCAGGTGACGGTCCGAAATGCGAACGGAACATGTCGATGGGGCAAGCGACGCCCTGGACAAACAATGGGACTCTCTCGGACACACTCGGACTCATTCTTCCCTTCGCCTGCATGGCCATGGCGAGCATTGTCAAAATAAATCAATCGGTTTTATGTTGTTTCTGGAATTTTTGTTTGCCTGTTTTGTTACTTTGTTGTTGCCATCGTCGTCGTCGTCGTCGTCGTCGTCGTCGTCGTTGTCGTTGTCAGGAAGCGCTGCCGGTGTGCAGGGATCGGGTTGTGGTGCAAGTGGGTGCCAGCAGCGCCAGCTTGTGGTGGCATAAATCAGTTGGCCATTGGACGCATTTATGAAAGGATAAACCACACACACACACAGACAGACTCTCACTCAGCTCATAAAAATGCATAAGCTGAAAATGGTGTAAATAAAAATACAAATTTTTGGTTCAAAAGTAAAACTAAATCCATGATCTTCTGCTTTGTCAAGCCAAGCACTTTGATTTATCTCGAAGGGAATTAAGATGTCTTAAAAGATGCTGCAGAATTACGAGCAACATTAAAACATCAGTGCAAAATCTGGATTGCTACTCATAATCGCTTCACGCTTCTTCCTTCCTTCCAAAACAGAACTTGAGCTTTGCGGTCGAAGCCAAGGGATTGGCAGAAAGGAGTACAAAAGTTTTTGGTGTTGCTGCATTTTCTTTAGCCCGTTTTGCAGGACGTCCAAAGTGATTTCCTTTTAGTATTTTCCAAAAACTTTCACCAAAAGGTGTTTACTTACCCTCAAACACACACACACTCTCTCTCTCTCTCTCTCTTACTCTTTCTCTCCCTTGCACATGTCCTTTCGACTCTAATGAAGCAAATACTGAAGCGCATTTGCGTCCACCAGCCGCAACTCTTTTAATCCCTAATAACTTTTAAGCAAGTGACTTTGCTGCGCACACAAAATGTCCAAATTCATCATCCTCATACAGAGGATGTGTTCCTTTTTGGTATACGCTTGGACAGAGGGATTTCCGCTTTCATGTTGAGCCCATGGACTTAGTGCCCAAAGTAACTAACACAAGCACACATACATAGACATAGTAGACATCATTAGTAGATTGGATATTTTTAGATTTCCTTAATTTTTTTTTTAAGCAACCTATCTTGTTGCCCTTGAAAATTGTGAAGGAAAATAGATAAGAGTAGTACACACATTTTTCGACTTTCGACATATTAAAATTATCTTGTTATTGTAAATATTCAAAATTATGAAGAACTCAGTTCCAGATGATGACAATACCATTGTTGTGCGTTTAATATATATTTTTTAATCATTTATTTTAAAAAAGTATTTCGCAGACCGGCTATAATCCTGAGCTAACTGATGATTTTCGCAATCCCGCTGGCAAAGATGAAGAAGAAAAAAACCAAGTTGGAGGGGTTGCCGGGGAAACCAATAATAACAATTCTTCCGTCAAAAATGAAGCTTCGACTTCGGAAAAAAGACAACAACCCAATGAAAATTCGTAAATATAGCCCCAGATATTTTCAAGCTGCTTTTCAAACAATATTTTGAATTTACAGCTCGCAGGAAGTACCCAAGTGTGGTACCGACTTCTATAACTCCTTGCCGGGTAAGTCAAACTATTATGATACAATCTATAATTTTCTTAGGGCTGGCTTTAAACAGGTATCGGCAATCATCCACGACCCGAACGACGAATCGAGCGACGATATTGGTTCTAAAAATCTGCTCTAATAATAAAAATAAATAAATATATATAGAGATCAAATGTAAGTCAAGATGTTGTTGTATTTTATTATTAATTATTAATTATAGTTTCGAAATAATGAATTATTTCTAAGATTAAAACGAAACAATTGTTGTAACTTTTTCTTTCTTTTTAACAACGAAAAACTGAGATGCATTGAAATCTGAGTGTATTGTTCGAGATGAGAGTAGGAGCTTGAACGATGAGCGAAGACTCGGAAGACTAACGACAATAGTTAGATATCCTGTTTAAGGATGTTCCGCACACCCAACCCCACCATCACCACCATCCGCACCATCACCCCCCGTTCGCTCATATTTAGCTTGTCGCCTCGTATAGAAAGTGGCGGTGTCATAAATTAAAACTTAAACTTTTGGAAATGTCAAGTATAAAACGGTAAATCTCCGCACATACACCGAGAGAAGCACTCCTCCAAAAACCAAACACACACACACACACTCTGATACATACACCCGTCTGTTGGAAATGAATTGCAGCAACAGGACTGTTTAAGGGATCAGGGGGAGAAAGGGTGCTTGCCCCGGATGGGACGAACGCCCATTGAATGCGCATGTTTTAGTTTTTGGCCAGCAGATATGGGCGGGTGGAGCGGTTGGAGCGGTGTGGGGGGGGGGGGGTGATAAGTGTGTAGATGAAAAACTATACAGGGAACCAAAGAAAAAGCACAACAACAAGGCCAACCAGCCAGCCAACAGCCAACAGCAGCAGCAGCAACAAGAAAACTCCACCCGTTTCACATAAATTTTGGAAAAGCAAACTTACAGATTATCCGCATTTAGTTGTAAAGGTTCCACAAAATGTGTTGTATATCATTTTCCCGCTGCTGCCACTGCTGCTGCTGCTGCTGTTTGCTGGACTTTTGAAAGATGAAAGTTGGTCCATGGATCGTTTCGGTTGGTTTTGCTGTCGATGATTTACATTTGATTTACTTTCACTGCCTCCAACTCATTTTCACTCGAATTTTCATAAAGTTTTGCCGCTCATTTGCAATAAATTTTAATACTTAAAAGTAATCGCCGGCAATATCTAAAATTTTCTAATCAACATAAAATCTTGTTATCATATTCTCATAACTTGCATTCCTTCCTTTTTACCTTTAAGAAAAAGAAATAAGAACACAAATACATTTGACACATTAAGCGTTGGGCAAAATGAAATTTACTATTGTAAAAGTGTAAATTAAAAAACCCAAGAAACCAACATTGTTTGTTTTTGTGGTCATTTTCAAGAAGAAGAAAAAAATATTTAATTGATCGCATAAATTGCTTGAGTGAGGATGCCACAACAACAACAACAACAATTTATGTCAATTTGCCATGGAAGAGAATAGATTCGAGGGTAGATTCCCTTCTCGGCGACGAATGAAGTGTAACCGCGAACATAATCAAATTTCCTTGGCGCTCAGCTCGAGCATAAGTTCTTGGCCCTGATTCCTCATCCCACGCAAAAACCCAACTACCTGACCCCAAGTCTTTCTCCCTAGTCGGGGGTGGGTTTTTTTTTTTTTTTGAAAGTAAGCGCTGGCCGCTGAAAATTGCCATCTTAATTTGAAAACAATTTTGTGGCTGGTGTTTTTTTTTTCGCGTTTCTTCTATTTTCAACTTGGAACATAAACATTCATTCTCTCCGGTGGGGTTGGGAAAATATGAAAATCCAAAGTTTTTAAAGCTGCAAATATTAACATAAACCTTTTGAAATTTTCTATGCTTTTTTATTCAGTGAAGTATTCCAAATATCAATATCAAGATATAGTTTTAAATTATTTCCCATTACTTTTCCCATAAGTAATAATTTTATATTTATTTTGAGCATTTATTTGCAAACCGCACATTTTTTATGAACAATTTGTTTTTCAAAATTAAGTTTCGTTTACTTTTTGGAAAAGAAAAAAATCAACAAAATAAATATACTTGCGGCGAACCGACAAATGTTGTTGCTGGCTCCACAGTATTAAGTGAAGTTTGCCTTTTTTTATGAAACGATAAATTTGTTTATTTAAAGATTGTGCAGATCGGCCGTAAGGCAGACAGACTCCACCAGAAAGGAAGGCAGGCAGGCAGGCAGGCCGGCCTGTAGCCTGTGCAGGAAATAGATTAAACTGAGCAACACTTGCGCCATTTGGTTGGTTGGTTTCCTTTTCCGCAGTTCGCTTGTTAAATATTCAGTGTCCCCTCGCTGCGAAAGCAATCCTCCAGCGAATCCGAATCACACGCAATCCAGCCCTCTACTCGACTGAGGCTTGCTGCCGTTTTGCCAAAGTCTTGACAGCCAACGGCATAAAGTTTTTAAATCTTATTTGTTAACAAAAAAAAAAAAAAATTATATACATAGGCAACTGAAAATATGTTGTTGTCTTGGCCTGGTCGAGCATCGCGTTACAATTTCCGTAACCTTATGGGCCACCGCGCCCCTTAACCTAAGGGCTCGACCCCTTAGCCACACCCTCCTGCACTAAATAACTTTCAATATGAGCCGAGTATTCGCGACTTGCTGCCTATTAGCCCGTTTGCCAGCGGACACTGCCTAGACCTCTTTCCGTTGCGGTTTATGTCCGGGTAATACGATTTGCTCAAAAAAAAAGAAAAACAGAAAGAAAACATCGACAATTTGTGGACTTGGGCTTCGGTGTGGTGTGGCGTGTCTGTTTATTAGTTAATTTTGAACTTGGAATATGCAAATTACATCTAAGCTAGTAGCAGTTACTTATTTATGAATAGTACAATCATAGCTCAGAAGCTAAATATGTTTCTTTCTACTTAGCTGAATATGCTTTGCACGCAGAACTTGATTTAAGAACCAATTTGAGGTTTAAGTTTCTTGGTTATAGCGAGTATTATTATTTTTGAGCTACAACTATTGTGTTAACCGCAAATCACATCACAATAATCGAATCGATTCCTTTTGCATTTGCCACCTTCAAGCAAGTTTATTTGTTTTGGGGAATTTTGCGAATGAATGCGCATCTCAACTTCTTGTACACATACTAACACACACATGCACTAACACAAATACATATATAAAATGCCAAGCAGCAGCACGAACAGAAGATGAAGTTTATTTTATGGCCAAGCTGCCAAGGCAGCGAAGCCAAGGCATTCAGTATGTAAAGATCGAGTCCTTTTGCGTCTGGCTGGCAGTTGGTAGTCAGAATGCCGTTCCACACGTGTGTGTAATCAAATAATTTCCACCAAAAATCGAGAAATTATTACAAACGAATTTTTACGAATTCATTTCCCATTTTACCCTCCACACACACACACACACAAACAAACAAACAAGTTGCTCGCATTGCATGCAAAGTGGCTGCAAAGCTGCCATCGAAGGATGTGTGTCTGTGTGTGTGTGTGGATTTTCCGGCATTTTTGGCGGGCTCACACCTCCGCCCGCCTTTTGTTTATTTCTTTGAGATGCGGTTAAATGCTCTGCCATACTTTAGTTCCCCCTTCTCGAGTATTTGATTGTGCGGAACTAGTTCTATAGTCGAGACTCTATTCGACTTTGTTTGTATGCAGTCGACGAGTTGCATTCCATGGCCCAAAAAAAAAAAGATGTGTGTGTGTGTGTGTGTGTGTGTTTGTTTGTTTGTGGGTGAAGTGCCTGAAGTGTCTGGAAAGCTTTCCACTCTGCCCTGCATTGCCTTGCCTTGGCTTGGTTGGTCCGTATCAATTGTGTGTGATGGTCAAAAGTCATTTCAACAGCACTAAATTATTATTATCTTCAAGAAGTTTCACATGCTCGACAATCATCCAACACACTCACCTTCCTCACTCTCTCCCTCTCTCTCTCTCTTTATCTGGTTTTGTTGCAATCCTTGCACTCATAAAAGGATGCGTTGGATTTGTGTAATGGCATGGAATGTTTTGATGTTTGGCAAAAAGTTTATTTTGTTTTCAAAAAAACAAAAAAAATCAATTATATTTTAGTTGCACAATTTTGCATGAGGCTCAACTTTTATATAATAAATAAATACATTTGTTTATTGTTATAAAAGTGATCTATGCTTAAGGTTCGAAGGTTCGCTCAGTTATAAGTTTTGTTTAGTTTCAACTTCTTAATGATAGCCGCTTGGCATTTAAAATTTGAATATACAAAAATCCAACAATTAAGATTTCAACCAAAATGTGATTTCATTCTGTTGGTAATTAGAATGTTTGCCAACTGGTTTTTAGTTGCGTTCAATTTTTGATAGTTTTTGAAAGCAATTAGTTGGCCATTTGGCGAATTGGCTAACCAAAACCATTTGCATATCCGCACTTTTAATTTACCAAATGCCAAAAACTCAATTGCATGAATGCGCTTAGCTCTAAGTGTTACTTAGCTGGGCCAATTACAAAAGAAATCACTTCGCAGCAGCAAAAAGAGTTTTAGCCAAATGCAACACAACAATTTGCAAAATGAAATTGTTTTTTTTTTATTTATATTTGCCTAATGTGTTGTAATCGCATAGCAAAAAACTCAAATATCCCAAAATTCAAGTGTCGCCTTTTGACGGCGTTTTTGCCTTCGTTTGACGGCGTTTCGCGGTTTCTCTTTCCGCCATTTGAGCTCTCATCTAATTTGTTCTCTAATATCGTTTAGCTGTTATTAGATGTATTTTTTTTTTTTTTGTCGTTGTTGCTTGTTTAGGTAATGGCAGCTGACGCTAAGTGCCGCTAATTGAAATTTCGTTTGTTCGCCAGTTTTAATTGCGGCTTGCGACTTCTTCTGTCTTCATCTGATGTCTTGCAGCCATTAAGAACGGCTTTTAATATCTGCTTCATATTATTTTTTGGTGCACACAATTAAAAGCAACTGTGCTCACATCTCAAAGCAATTGCCCAACAAGCTAAAAAATCAGTTTTAGATTAGATTTAGAAACATTAAAGCTTAAAGAAAGTACAAAAAGTATGTAAAAGTAAGACATGAAGATTTAAAGTGGAATTATACAGATTTGATTTATAATCATTTTCAGCCGTTAAGCCGTAAATAGAACAAACGCAGTGAATTTTTCAAAAATAATTTTTAAATAAGGCTAAAACAATAAAGCAGGCTCCAAAAACACTTCATTGTGGTACTCCAGTTGCCATATCTTGCTCAGTAGTATGTTTGTGTGTTCGAGCGTGGAAAAATTTGTAAAATCCAATCGAAATTATAGCTTAAGTACCAGGCGAACAGAATCGACAGCTGAGTGCTGGAGCAATTTTGTTTATCTTAAATTGGCACTCAAAGCCAAATCATTTGTTGTTGTAAGTGAAGGGTACATATATATTTGTCTTAATCTAACCTTACTGTCCCTAATTCAAATTTGTCAATAACAACTAAACTAGTGCTACTGCTCATACTTAGTCACCTTTTTACCGTTGCTTTACAACAAGTGAGAAAGAGGGGAAGTGATGATATGGATCTGCTCTTCTCGATTCTTCCAATATCTCGTATATTTTCCAGTGTCAGAGCGAGTATTTATGCTTGGTTCATAGACAACTAAGAGCGCAACACCTAATTTGCGTATGCAAATGACAGCCCTGTAGGAAACGGGCAGTGAAAAAAGAAAACTTAAATTGTTGCAGCACTCAGCTGCTGATTCTGTTCGCCTGGTGCTGTGCTAGAACTTCTATAGGATTTTTCCAATTTTACTGCACCTAAAGGCTGGTTCGCACTTTGGTACGTAGTAAGTAGCGAGTCGAGTAGACACTAGCTCGGTAAGTAGCTACTCGCCAAAAACTGTTCGCACTTAAAAAATTAACTGCGCTGCTGCGCTCACGAGCATGCTTAGCTTTGATCTCATGGATTTTAGCACGATTATTTTTATCTTCTTCTGTTTGTATGTTTGTGATTTTGCATATTTGTATGTATGTTTGCTTGTGTGGTTTGTAAGTTTCAGCGAGGTAAAATTGGTAAAAACAAGTAGAAATTGTAGCCAAAGTACTAGGCGAACAGAATCAGCAGCTGAGTGCTGCAACAATTTTGGTCTTATCTTTTTCTCTGCCCGTTTCCTACAGGGCTGTCATTGCATAGGCAAATTAGGTCTTGCGCTCTTAACTGTTTATGAATCAAGCATTAATACTCGCTCTGACACAGGAAAATATACGAGATATTGGAAGAATCGAGAAGAGCAGATCCATATCATCACTTCCCCTCTTTCTCACTTGTTGTAAAGCAACGGTAAAAAGGTGAGCAGTAGCACTAGTTTAGTTGTTATTGACAAATTTGAATAAGGGACATGAAGGTTAGATTAGGACAAATATATATGTTCCCCTTTCTAACAACAACAAATGATTTGGCTTTGAGTGCCAATTTAAGATAAACAAAATTGCTCCAGCACTCACCTGTCGATTCTGTTCGCCTGGTACTTTAGCTAGAATTTCAATAGGTTTTTACCAATTTTACACCGCTGAAACTTACAAACTACACAAGCAAACATACATACAAAGATGCAAAAACATACAAACAAAAGAAGATAAAAAAGAGCGTGCTTAAATAAAGCTTAGCATGAGAGCATGAGATCAAAGCTCAGCATGCTCGTGAGCGCAGCAGCGCTGCCATCTTTTCTTGCGCCCTTCTTTGATTTGGGCTGTTCTGTTGACTTATGTTTTACCACGCTTCTCCTGTAAGTTTGTTTGTATGTATGTATGTTTGTATGTTTGCACGGTTATATGTTTGTATGTTTGGGTGTTAGGGCGCAGTAAAATTGATAAAATCCTATAGAAGTTCTAGCTACAGCACCAGGCGAACAGAATCAGCTTGGTGCTGCAACAATTTTGGTTTTATCTTTTGCTCTGCCCGTTTCCTACAGGGCTGTCATTGCACAGGCACATTAGCTCTTGCGCTCTTAACTGTCTATGAATCAAGCATTAATACTCGCTCTGACACAGGAAAATATACGAGATATTGGAAGGATCGAGAAGAGCAGATCCATATCATCACTTCCCCTCTTTCTCATCTTGTTGTAAAGCAACGGTAAAAGGGTGAGCAGTAGCACTAGTTTAGTTGTTATTGACAAATTTGAATTAGGGACAGTAAGGTTAGATTAAGACAAATATATATGTCCCCTTCACTTACAACAACAAATGATTTGGCTTTGAGCGGCAGTTTAATATAAACAAAATTTGCTGCAGCACTCAGCTGTCGATTCTGATGCCCTGGTACTTTAGCTCGAATTTCGATAGGATTTTACAAATTCTACTTCGCTCAAGCATACAACAACACAAACAAACAAATATACAAATATACAAACACACATACAAGCAAACTTACATACATACATACTAAAGAAGTGGACATTTTGCTACGCTCGGAAATGGTTCACATTTTATCGTAAGTTGCTGCAGCACTCAGGTGCTAATTCCGTTCTTCTGTTCTACTCGTGTTTACCAATTGTACCTTGCTCATGCATATAAATATTGTAAAATATATAACATTTTTGGAAGGTCATTAAAAAAGGCGCATTGGGTAATTGCATTAGAAGCTTTGCGTGCGCTCGATCTTTCTCCCTCTCTCTCTGCCGGTTTCGTATGTCACTTGCATAGGCAAATTAGGTCTTGCGCTCTTTACTGTCTATGAATCAAGCATGAATACTCGCTCTGACACTGGAAAATATACGAGATATTGGAAGAATCGAGAAGAGCAGATCCATATCATCACTTCCCGTCTTTCTCACTTGTTGTAAAGCAACGGTAAAAAGGTGACTAAGTATGAGCAGTACCACTAGTCAAGTTGTTATTGACAAATTTAAATAAGGGACAGTAAGGTTAGATTAGGACAAATATATATGTTCCCCTCTCTCACAGCAACAACTGATTTGGGTTTGAATGCCAATTTAAGAAATTCAAACTGGCTGCAGCACTCAGCTGCCGATTATGTTCGTCTGGTACTTTGGGAAAAATTTCTACCGGATTTACCCATTTTACCTCGCCAAAACACACAAACATATAAAACATGCAAACATACGAACTTGTTTACATGCATAAAACTTTACACACAGGAGAAGGTAATAAGAGCGTGTTGAAATATAAATGGAAGCTCAGCTTGCCCTTGAGGCCTCCCTCTTGCGACCTTCTTTTAGTCTCTTCTCATACGCCCTTCGTTAGCCCTTGTTCTTACTCAACAAAATTAACTACCACTGAGTTCTGTTCGCACGGTAATTTAGCTAGACTGTCAACAAGTTATAGAAGATGATCACGAGATGACATAACAAGGTATATTTTCATAGCTTTTTATTAGATTCACTTTAATTGGAGCTGGTTGTTACTCTGAGGAAATCCAAGCATACTTTTGAGGATGACTTTTTTTTTTAATAATTGTGATTATTAATTTTACACATATGTATGTTAATTATAATTTGTATAAAGTTAAGTTGAGCAACATTTTTAAATAAAATTCTTCACCATACATAATGGACTTTCTTTTTAATTTTTAAACTTTATTTATTTGATTATTTGGCAGCTGGAGTACCACAAGGAAGTGTTCTTGGCCTCCTGCTTTACAGTCTGCACAGCCACGACATGCCACAGCCAGATGAAAGCCTCCACAGGACATCAATGCTAGCCACATTTGCCGAAGATGTTTGTGCCACTTGCAGGTGAACACGATGCAGCCGACGGCATCCAAGACTATGCTATAAAGTTTGCGGATTTGGCTGGAACATTGGCCGGAGAGCGCCACCGCAGGATCGCAGGCTCACCTTCGCCTAGCAAAGGTCCCAAAGCGGTTCCTAGCTTGCCAAGTAAGCCTTGATAAACAATCTGAAAAAATAAATTAAAATCAAAATATTATTAGTTTGGGAAACTGGTTAAGATAAATAAATAGCTAAAAAAAAAAAATTAACAACTCAGGCATAAAGATTTGATTAACATTTGACAAAAGAATCATAATGCAGAATCTTAAATATTTACCAAACTGTCATCTTGCCACAAGCAAAAACTCAACCCGTTTCTTAATAAACAAGTTGTTGTACGTAGTTCTAGCTAATTCAACTAATGAATAAATGAGATGGAGCTTCAAGCAAGCCATGTACAGATACAAATACATTGAATATGTATGATAAGACTGCTAACACAGGTTTTTGTAATATATATATATAAGTATATATATATATTGTGCATATCCTTTGTCAATATTCATTATAAGAGCTGCATACTGTGGGTTGGGGAAAGGTGGTTGAGTTTGGTGGGTTGACTAGCACGCGCTCAGTCATAAAGTTGGGGCGAATGTCTCATAAAACGTGACGATAATCATAATTGATGCCCGAGCAGCAGCCAAAATTGGCGTGGTCAGGTGAAGACAGGTGTGTTGGGCGTTGTGTGGCAAGGGAGATTTGAAATTGTTATTTAGTTTGGCAGCTCAGCGCAGTGTTAAGACTGCATTGCAAGCTTCATTTTCTTTGGACGTTGTTGTTGTTGATTTTTGGCCAAATTAAGGGTAAAATTGTTAATTGAAATTTGTGTGTGTGTGCCGTGCCACCCACCACCCACAGCTGGTAAAATTTATTTGGTGTTGTTGTTGTTGTTGTTGCAGTAAACATTACCATTTTGGCCATGTGTTGCTTGCTTGCTGTTGTTGCTAACTTCTAATGATAAATCAATGCAACATATGGCGATGTTGGCCCAACCTTTGCCTCAATGTTGTAAATTTTAAATCAATGTTGCAGCTCTTCGTTCCTTTTTTCGTTGTTGTGCTAGACGCACTTCTTTGTGGTGCTCGTAAATCCTGGCCAGGTTTGTTGTCGTCTTGGCTCTCTAGAGAGAGCGAAAGAGAGAAAGATAGAAACTCTGCACGCAATCCATTATTGTATTAATTAACAGGAACAGGATCACCAATCAGACGCTTGATTAATGATGTCACCTCGCCATCGTAAATCTCGATTTGAACATGTGCAAATTTTGCGATGCAAATAAATGGAGATGCGCCCGGTTGCATTCCCAACCAATCCGAGACTCTCCTCTGGCTACAAATGTTGTTGTTGTTGTTGTTGGCGCCTTGGCCTATGCTTTAGAACATAATCATGCATTAGACCAAAACACACATACACATAACGAGAGGGGTTTGGGGTTTGGGGGCAGCATCCGGCGACAGGCAATGTTTCCGCATGCTGAGGGAACTGAGCGAACTGAACTAAGGGTTGTGTGGTGGCAGGGAGGAAGGTTGCAGGCTAAACGGATGCATTACGAGGCGATTGTATTGCATTGTGAGTCGCCTGTTGATTCTTCCTCACCCACAGCCTAATTAAAGCTGCATTGTTGAATTTATGCCACTTATACACCAATATAATCTGGATGGTTGTAATGTTTATGTTCCACAAGGCGTTGAGCCAAATTGATAAGGTCCTTCATAAATAAGCTACAAGAAGAACATAACATATAGATTGATAGATTGATGTATTGAAAGATGTAAGGATTGGCAAATCCTTAGGAATATTCTTTAACTGTATTAACTCCTTCAAAACTTCTGTTCTGTTTCGCTTTAATAGTAAAAGCACAACTATAGAAATGGAATAACAATTAAGACTAAACACGATATGGAACCGCTTGTAATTGCCATTTTATGTTTGTTTTGAAATTGGTTTGGATCATAAATTTACGTTAATTGCGAACAGAGAGAAGTACTCGAATACGACAACAATTTGCGAATAATGTGGAATTCTGATTTGGCGCATTTTGACTAATAAACCAAAATGACTGCAGCAAAACCACATGGGTAGAACGATTGGGGGGGGGGGGGGGGGGGTCAGGGTGTGTATAGGAGGCTGGGTAGTAGATTTGAATTGGATACCGCAGGTACTTCTAATCTTGTTTGGCCGCGATTATAAATTGTTGCGTACTTCATTTCGCCCAGAATAATAACATGAGTAATTAATTTAATGTGCCAGCGACAGGACAATGCAGCAGCTGAAGGGTTGGGAGGCAGAGAATGAGAGATACATGGATTGCACGGGATAGAGAACTTAGCTGCGCAATACAAATGAACTAATGTTTATTGCAATTGTCGCGTAAATAACAATGGTTATGGCTATTTTTACACTAAACAAAATTTTAAAACTAAATAAAATTTTTTCGAAATATTTTCAAAAACTTTCTAACAAAAAATTAGACTAAATCGTGTTTGAAATATTACAAATAGTATATTTCCCATAGTTTTTTGTTTTCCAGTGTAAATCTGCCACATGGCAGGGTAACAGCTGCATTAAGGATCCCGTCTAAAATCTGGCCCAAACGCAATGCAAATGGCTAGAAATTATTTTGACCGCGGCACCAATTTGCAAAGCAATGCAATATAGAAATACATATACATATACATACATATATATTTAATTCAGACACAACTGTAACCGCAACGGTGCAATGTTGTTGTTGCTGTTTTAACTGCTGTACCGTGTGTGTGTGTGTGTGTGTGTCTCTGGCTAAATGGATACACCTACTGGTTAGTGCCCATCATTTGCTGTTTGGCCATTAATTTGATTATTTTTATTGTATTGTTTTATGTACGTTCGAAAACGCATGTCCTTTGCAAATAAATTCGTCCTTAGTTTATGGCGCGTGAATAAATGGATGAGTGCAGCAAAACATTCATTTCAACCATTTGATTGTCGCAGCACACAACTTGCAACTGAACAATAAACTCCTATACATATACATATATAACTGATTAACAGGTTCGAGTTGCCAACTTTTCAATCGCTGCTAAATAATTGTCGCCAATTTTTGTGACCGCGACTAGACAAAAGGGCAACGAATCAAATGAGTTAATTATGCGATCAAATATATATGGTAGTACCATATATATAAATTGACATTCGCATTTATATTCATTTGAATTAACATAGATTTATTTGAATTGTAAGTTAAATCAATTGATTTTTATTTTCTAGAAATTATTTTTGTAGTAGATCAAAAAACTATCTTGGCATAAGGAAAAATATGTCTCAATTTATTTGAAAAAAATAATATTTAATGCCGTATTTATATATAAGTTCATCATTTGTCTAGTTTATCAGTAAGATCAAAGCTAATTAAAATTTAGAAATTTTTTTTTTCAGTCTAGTTTTGCATTAAGAAATCTTAACAAATACTTTTGGTATCCTTTGTTGCCTTTGAGAGCATCACTTGAAGCTTTGTCAGTTAGTTCGAGTAAAGGCCTGTTTTTCAGGTCTTCAGACTTTTGTGGCAGCTGCAAATTCGAAACATACACACACATAGATGGGTGAGTTTGTTGGCTTGTGTGTGTGTGTGTCTGGAGTTTTGTTTATGCTGCTATGTATAATGTCCCTTTTTTTGTCCTTTTTGCCAATGTAACAAATTGCGTCTGCAAATGTGACTCGCTTTAATTCTCCAGTTTATGGCGCACTTGTCTCACTCTCTCCCCCTCTCTTTCTCGCTCGTTTACCGCATCGTAATGTCACTTCAACAAATCACACCAACTTGCCCCATAAATTCTTCTGCTAATTCCAATTAGGCAGCATTGCGCTCAGCTGTCCTTTGTCCTTGTCCTTGTCCTTAGAAGACCTTAATGTTCTTCATTGGCAAACCGAAAGTTGTTAATTGATTTTCCATGAAAAAGCAACTCGAATGATTCCAAGATGGGGTCTAACTTCTATTTAAATTGTATATTTTAGTTATTCTTCACGAATTTAGTTCTATTTTTTATTTAAAATAAAATGATTTGTGTATGGCATAAAAAATGTTTAAGCAACTGGCCAATGCAGCTGGTGGAGCAGCTTTCCGTTGACCGGATCGAGAAGATGTGGCTGAAGAGAGGATTGGGGAAAGGTGAAAGGCGCTGCTTTCGCCACTTTAGGGCGACAATTTATGGGTGCTTTTTTGCAGGCGCACAGGTATGCGCTTTTCCGGCCAAGCACTTAATTGATGTTGTGTCGCGTAAATTATAAACAAAACAAAAATTAAAGTGGACTCTCAGCTCGCTGTGAGCCCTCAGCTTTGCTCAGCTCGGGCTTCGGTTTCGGTTTAGGTTTTGGATTTTTGCGCTTGGCTCGGAAACGCTGGCGGATACGGAAATGCTTTCATCGCAAGTGGTGTCGTCGCTCATAAAAAAGCGCACAGCCATTGCAGTTCACCAACATGCACACTTCAACAAAAAACATATGGAGAAACCATTAAAAAAATAGAGTTTAAGTTAAGCAGGAAAATACTGATTATTTCCTCAAATGTTGTACAATTCTTTGATTTTGTTCAACAGTAAATAGGTTTTTCTCATCATCCTTTGATTTTTCTCAGTGTTGGCACACACATTTGGTAAGGATATGTTGGTGGTCAAGGGGCTGCGCGCTCTTTGAGTGAGGTCAAGCGTAAAAGTGCCGTTCCTTGCAGCTAGGAAGTACTCCTGACCTGTGCTCCACTCTTCTGCTTTGCACCCGCAGCATTTTGCGCATAAATTTGCAACTTTTTTTTTTTTTGCATCGCAAAGTGTCCTCCAAATGGTCATCTATGCACTCGCGTGTGTGTGTGTGTGTGTGGGGGTTTTTTTGTATTTTTTAAGCTTGAATGTGTCTTCTAATAGTATGATTTTATATTGTAAAAGGCTTTGCTTTTTAACCTCATGAGTATAAACATTAAGCTCACCATTCTGATATGATTTCGAACAGAATTTTTTAATCATATATTTTATAATTGCTAACATAAAAGATAATAGGGAAGAGCAAGCGTTTGAAACAACACTAAAATGCCATTCACTTGTTCCAAGGACCAAACAGTTTATCATCAAATTTTGCAGTCAATTGACATTGAATGGTTTTTTGGGCAAACGTTTTTCCAAGCAGTGATTAAATTTCAGAGTCAACGAATTCAACTTGCAAATCAGAAATTATATGCGAACAGTTGCCAACACACATAAAACAAAACACTGGCTGACAAAAGACGGGTAGATTGCGAGGGAGGATAACAGGAATCGCATCGCAGTAAGGACGTAAAACGTAAAATGGTCAAGTGATACTCAAAATCTGTGCGTCTGCACGCATTACAAACGAATTACGAGACTCGCTGGGCAATTGCAGTTCATTGTTATTTAATATGTCGTCGTTGGCGTCGTTGGCGTCGTTGCCATTGTCGTTGTCCTTCTCATCGTTGTCGTTGGGAAATTATACTTTATGGAGACTCAACAGCAGCAACAGCAGTTGGACCAGTTGGAACGACAACAATCCAGGACGCAGACGGCATGACACTGATTGCGATATAAACGATTGTCAACGTAAACGTATCCAAGTGGATTATTGCCTCATGCCAATTATCATATCAACGATATACACACACACACACATGCAATGGCATAAAATGGCCAGGCAGGACATGGATCCAGCTGCTGTTGCTGTTGCTATTGCACTGACAATTGCCCAATGACCAACACAGCCCCACCCACCCACACACACCCACACACACTTGACGAGGCGTTGATGCTGTCGTTGTTGCTTGTGCATCCGCATTCCCGCCACCGCCACCGCCACCTTCATCGCCCCCCTTTGTCTGTTGGCCATGTCAGGTAGGTAGCCAAATTGCATGTACGATTTTAAATGGATTTTGATTGTTTATGACAATTCGACGAGCTGACTGGCCAGCCCGTTGCTGGCCACTGATAATGCGCCATTTAAATAATAACACCAAAAGCTCTTCTTCTCTGTCTCTCTCTTAACTGTTTAACTGTTCAGCTTGTCCGAGTTGTCCAAGTGCCCATCTTCATCTGGCTTAATTTCATTTTTGGGGATGTTGCATCAATGCAATTTGTGCATTTTAAGCCTACGACAATTTGCATAATGAACCCAGAGGAAGGTTTCTAAAATTCATAAACTCAAAGCAGCTTTAAAAAAATGTTAAATATTGATACACAGTTTTTGTTAACTCATTGAGTAAATTACATTTAAATTGGATTACATTAAAAATTTAACGTTTACTTTACGACAGCAGCTTCAACATCGGACTTTTCTTGCTTCATTTCCAGAAGCTTGCGCTGATTCTCCTTAAACTGTTCGATTGGATCCTCAAACTGACGATAATAATGCAAAACCTCACGAACATCGTCCATCTACATAGAAAACAAAAACAAAAACAAAGTTAGTAAACATATTTCAATGATATGAATATGAACTTCTGCCCACCTTGTGCTCTGAGATCAAATTCAAAAATGCTGTCAAATCAAAGAGCTGAACATCATCATCGTTGCCCATCCAACGAGCTATGGCAAACATATTATCCGGATGCAATGGAACTGCCTGACGATCCCAGTCAACGACAATGACACGTCGCAGATTGCGATTGAGTTGATTCAAGTTCTTGATATGCTGGCCATCTAGCAGCTGGGTGGCGCCACGCACCAAACGATATCGTATATAGCCATTCGGATCGAGGGCATCCAGTATGGGAAACGCTGTCATGCCCTGTACGTTAGTAAAGACAACGATCTCAAAGTTTTTGCTGCACTCGCGCAAAAAGTGATCCACACCGGGTCGCTTCTTGAATCGCCAGCCCGTCTGATATGTCCAATCGGGATGCACTAGTATATCCTGCATCTCCAAAACGAGAGTATAGCGTGGCTGAACATATGGCGGCTGTTGTATGTCTGGAATTAGCTTGGTGCACACCGGCTCCTCCAGCATCTTCTGATAGTAATGCATCGAGTGCCACATACGCTGTATATATTGCTGGAGCAAGGGCAACGAGCTCAAGTCATCCTCAATGCTGCGACCACGTTGATCCTGTTCCGGTTTGCCCAGCTCATAAACAGCCCAAAGCACAGAGCCACAAAGTCCAGCCAGAAAGACACCAGAACCATAACGCCCCTTGGAGCGTTTGATTGGTTTCATGATTGGCTCGGGTTTGTCTGGTGTCTTTGGGGAACTTTGAAGAACTGCCTTGAAATCCTCTGTTCGACACTTTTTGTCTTTTTGGCTGGAATTGTGTTTTGTTTCCATATTGTTTTCCACATTTCCTACACCTTTGCCTGAGTCAATTGATGAAAAGTTGCATTTTAAAATACTTTGGCTCAACCATGGATAAATCACTTTCGATCCAACCTTTCGTTGGATGAGTTTAAGCCATGCTGAACAATTATACATAGCCGAAAACGAATACTCAAAATTTTACGAATTTTTTCAAGTTTTTAAAAAACCTGTCTGTCAATAGATGAAATTTGGTTTGACGACGACAATTTCTTATCGCATTGTGTCAACACATCAAATTTCAGTTGCTTCAACCGAATCCTATTATTTTCTTCATCGTCCTTGTGGGTCTCTGGGGCATCACATGTAAATTTACTTCAAGGTTCATCGCCCTGCCCCTAAATCGCACATGTAGGCCACACGAGAGATGGAAGCGTGTTTTTGTGATTTTAATTTTTAACGAGAATAAAACCGTGTTGGGATCTGTTTTTTAGGCCGAAAATGATGAAAAGAAATCGCGTTTTCATTACCCACAGGCCAACGAGAAGGCCCAGGTGAGATGGTAAATTGTTAAGGTGTGCGAAAAACTAATTTTGATTTTAATTAAATATTTATGAGTGACAGCGAAGGCACACAGGACACTGGACTCCAAATAATCCAACCAAGCTCTGTCCGAAAGCCAACTAATAAAATAACCAAATAGCTGGCAAATAACTTCCACTTATCACTCAGGGTGCATCAGTGAGAGAAATTAAAGTATTATCTCCCAGGAGACACGATTGCGTGCCACAAAACGAACCAACAACAACAAACCCCTTGACCAAACCAGCAAACTAACTACTGACATATTTATACATACATATGTATATGGTGAAGCAATGGCTATAGCATAGTCTTACCTTCATTCCTGGCTTGTGCTCGTTTATTCGATCAAAAGTTACGAGCTCATCTTAGATTGGACATTAAATGGACACTAAAATATTTTCCATCTGCACGCAGCATGCCCAAGGTTGTGAAACCGTTTTTCGTAATGTACCCCAACCCGTATATTGGGGATACAAGCGATACAACTCATTGACAGGCACATAAGGACACTGGTTTTATGGCCAACAGATATGACCAAAATATATGATTACCATGTGTGTATGTGTGTGTGTGTGTCCAGCAGCGGCATGCGAGCTCGTAAATAGGCATTTTCTCTACTTCTACTTTAGTTCTTTTTGCGACAATAACCAACCCCCTCGTCCTCGTCGTCGTCGTCGTTTCCATAGTTTTCTTTGGCCATTTGGTGACTACTACTTTTTCTTGATTTTTGTTGCCTTTCGCTCGCTTGGTTATTTACCAATTGGTCCAGGTGGGCCGGAACCAGTTGCGACAGTCGTAAAAATCAAAAATAAAATGAAACTTATGCGTGATGTTGCAAGTTGAAGTTCACTTGTTTCGATTACTAATGATTACACGATCGATTTCTAAATAGCGATGCTTCTCAAAAAAATATTCATCTTGTTTTGACAAAGTTCATTAACTTGTTAAGTAGATCCTTAGATGCTTAAGCATTTTTGGAATGAATGACAATGATTTTTATCGCGTATATTTGCAGATCTGCAAATGTGATAGCAACTCAAATGGAGTCTGGACACAGTTTTTGTTTTTGTTTGTTGGTATAAATTTGGTATTTATGCAGTCGGAGTGTATGCTGATTTCATCTCATCTCATTCAGTGTTACGTGAGCTGATTACGTTAGTCACGCGCGATTGCCAAGCCAAGTTGGCCAGGACGAGAGCTAGAAACTGATGCTGATGCTTTGGTTCCGTGACCAAAACACGCACACACACATTGAGTGCGAGTCCTGGTTCGGATCACAGTTGCTTAGCGCCAAAATGAAATTGTGCCAACTGGCGACTTGATGAGAATTTCATTCGGTGCGGATTTTTTATGACTTTCGAGACTCACTTACATAGAGAATGGGAATGAGAGTGAGAGAGAGAGAGAGTGGAAGTTCCACTAAATGATTTCACTCACTCCTCGCCCTTTGCGATAAAAAGTCAATGCATGCGAAATGTTATCGTGACAAGCTCAAACTAGTCCTCGTTTGGTCAGGTTGCCAGCTCAGCTTTGGGGTTTATTTGTTCATTATTCATTGAATTGGGGCAAAAAAGGCGAATCGTAAAAATTATGTTGATGAGTCATCAGTAAATGGCATTTATTTTATTGTCACCTATGTTTGGCCACATAACTTCAATTATGGCCATCTCTCTTTTATTTTTTGGGCAATGCTTTCGGAATATAAAAGTGGTGACTTTTGATGCACGGACTACGAATGAGTCTTCTATTTGTATTATTAATGATGTGGGTCGACTCCGACTTTGTAAGGGTCTGAGGGCACTCATAAAAGCGTAATAAGTGTCTTTATAATTTACAAATATATATTTTCGGGCATTAATTTCACTACTTTGTTCACTTTTTCATTGACATCCTTGCTGAAGGATTCAAGCCAACGAATTCCCCTCCCATAAACCACAATTCGACGGGGCCAGATAAATGTTGTGTGTGTGTGTGTAAGGCCAGAATACAATTGTTAATCGAGTAAGCCTATTGAGCACTGTGGAAAATAAGTGAAGAATATTTTAGAAAAAAAAACTATAAAACTAATAACTTTCAGAAGCAAAGCAATTTGTTTATATACTATTTTATATAGATTAAGTATTGTAAGAAAACTAATGTTAGTTTCAATGCTGATTAGTTTTATGAGTAAAAGCTGAAAGCTATTTTGATGTCAATATCTATACCTTCTTGAATTGAATTTGAATTAACACAATGCTTGTGAAACGTTTTTAATCAACAATAAATCATTGATTGAAAACAAATTGTGTTTTATAGACTGCTTAGATGATTTTCATCTTAAAAACTAATAAATAAATTATACATCATTTATAAATGTATCAGATATTGACTTGACTCGATTAAAAACAAAGATTTGAGTGTTTGTGCCCATTGTACAGTTGCGTTGTTGTCCATTGCCCAAACAAATTGGGTAACAACCGCATTTGAGATTTGATTGGATTAGAACAAGCTTTTGGCGGCACACGAATTGTTGATGTGTCCGCTGTGGTTGATTGGAATTGGAAGCTACCAGCCAGCAGCCAGCAGCCAGCAAACAGTTCACCCAGTCGCCACACTGTGTTGACATGCCGCGGTGCCACTGCCACTGCCACTGCCACCGACAACAACGGCAACGGCAACCAGGAGCAGAGTAGATTATTTAGATAGAGCGAACGAAAGCGAGGGAATACATTCATATTTTTGGCAATCGATGTTTGGTTCTGGCTGGCAGCAGTCAGGTTTGGTTGTTTGGTTGTGGACCTCAACCTACTAGTTGGCAATTAGATGCGTCCAGTGTTTTGAAAATTTCCAATTTTTGTGATTGCCCAAAGGGGATGGGGAGCAACCGGGTTGAAGTGTTGTGCGTGTGTTTCTGTTTTTGTGGCGTTGAATTGTTGTTGCTGGTTGAAGTGATTGTGCTGTTGTTTGATTAGAATTGACTGTCCTTGGTGTAAATGTGGAAGGCTTTCGTTTTCGATTCTTTACATCATCATGTCTTTAAAGATTTCTTCGAAGCTGGTTAGCTTCGAGAAATCCAAATGCAATTCAAAGTTGTGCAGCTCATAAAGATTTAATGGCCTTTTTCTTTCTCCCGCCATTTTATTATCTTGCTCCTGAGTTTCTACGGCTGTTGCTGCCGTCTCAGTTTGAACAATGGAAGGATCTATTAACTTGCACGGTTTTATGCATTGTTCAGGATCTGCTTCAAGTTGATCGAGTGGCTTGATTTCTTGTCGACCAAGCCTCGAGTTTTTGGGCTTTAAGATGGAATCGGAATCGCTTGCAGAACTAGGTTCTTTTCGCTTATTCTTCCTGAGAGATTTATTTTTCATTATATGTCGCTTTACTTAGAAGGCGTCACTTGGTAAACAATTGTTTGTCGGGACAAAATATTTTGTTTTGCAATAAATATTGAACTTTAGGCGGCTCTCTCTCTCTTCGAGGCAATTCATACAATGACCTAAACCAATTATGCTTCATATGCTGAGGCTTCAGACTCAAACCTCGCTTACTGAAAATCTCTCAGATTTTCTTTAGGGTTTCGGAATCATATTCGTACAACTCTAGTTCAGCATCGAACTAATGCGTTCAATCATCTAAATCGTTCTTTGAGCTCTCTTTGCAGTCAAGCAAGTCTAGAGAAACATTTGTTAGAAGTTTTCCAAGCCAGAAACAGCATCTTCGAAAAGCTCTCAGATTTTCTTTTGATTTTGGATACGTATTCGTGCAACTCTAGCTCAGCATCGAATTAAAAGAGTTCATTCATCTAAATCGTCCTTTGAGAAACATCTGTTAAGACTTTTCCAAGCCCGAAACAGAATCTTCGAAAAGCTCTCAGATTTTCTTTCGGTTTCGGAATCGTATGCGTACAACTCTTGCTCAGCACTGAACTAATGAGTTCATTCATCTAAATCGTTCTTTGAGAAACATCTGTTAGGACTTTACCAAGCCCGAAACAGCATCTTCTTTCGGTTAAAATCGATCATTCAGCTAAATCGTCCTTTGAGTTATCTTTGCAGCCAACCAATTCTAGAGAAACATCTGTTAGGACTTTTCCAAGCCCGAAACAGAATCTTCAAAAAGCTCCCAGATTTTCTTTTGATTTTGGAATCGTATTCGTACAACTCTAGCACAGCATCGAACTAAACCGTTCATTCATCTAAATCGTTCTTTGAGAAACATCTTTTCCAAGCCCGAAACAGCATCTTCGAAAAGCTCTCAGATTTTCTTTCGGTTTAAATCGATCATTCAGCTGATCGATCTTTGCAGCCAAGCAATTCTGTTCAATCTAAGCCTCTGTTAGGACTTTTCCAAGCCCGAAATAGCATCCTTGACAGGTCGAACACATGTTTTTTGTTTCCGGATATTGCCTCGATTGCATACAACAAATACCACAAGGACAAGAAAATACATCTTGTTGGACAAAATCCGTATTGAAACATGGTTTTTTTATTGATCCAAATTTGATAAACGGAATACAGAAATAACAACGGCATAGTTTTTTTTAAGATCAATTCAATATGAAATGGTTCGATTAAATTGGCTGATAGCGGTACGACCATAAACTTCTTTGACAAGCACTTTAATATGTCAAATAATAAAAAATTCGGCGTCAACGAAACACTCTATATATTTTAGAATTCAAAACGCGCCCCTAGATCGTATTAGCCTAGGATAATTCAATAAATGTACATAGAAATGTTTTTTTCTACATAATAAATGAGAAATAAAATTTCAAAGCCTACTTTAAGGCAGAAATATTGGTTCATATGCCAAATGGTACCAAATCATGTTAAATCCTGCTGTTAAGTAACAGAATTCTTAAGATTCTTTTAACAACTTTATGTATAACATTTTACCTTCATTTTGTTAACTTGAGTAAAAACTAATATATTATTATTTTTTTATAAAATAATCACTAAACGTTCTTCGCTATTGTTCATGGCATTAAACGTGTCTGGTTGTTGTTTAAGACTTTGGACATAAAACGCGATAGCCATCGGAATCTGTATCAGCGGTAAGCCCAGCACAAATGATCATTGGTTATGAAGTTGGGAATGCTGGTAGCACGATTTGGTGTTGCCACAATTTCAGGTTTGCCTAGCCGTGAACACGTTCAACATGAACGGCGATTAGTTGCATTTGTTTACGAGTATGGATTTCGGATTTGTCTCCGGCTGTGACTCGCTCCATTCCCATACTCTTCCTTTCTCGCTCGCTTTACAGACCACCATTTGCCGCAACCATGGCGGCGTAATGGCCGCCAGCCGTAACTTATTGCAACGTGGCGTGCGAGCGTCCAGTGGATGTGCAATCCAAAGGGGGTTGGTCAGCGACCAGACAGGACAATGCCACACACTTGGGGGGCAGACTGGAGTATCAGGTGGGTCGTCCGCAAATGGGGTAGAAGGTGGAGGAAGCGAGAATGGACCGGACCGGACCGGACCATCTAAGGCTGAATGGCTGTTTGTGTTCAATATGAATGTGATTGTTCGTTTTCTTCTCGGGCGACTTTATCCACGTTGTAAAGTAGACATTATGTTGATGTGAATCTCGGGCAGACTCCTTTTTCGCCTGGTCTTTGTACACATATCGCGCCTGGGACATCTTAGCAACAGCAACTTTCGGCCAAAGGCACTGTGATAATATCACAGAAATTATTTTCAGTTACTCGTGTTCCTTTTTAGTCGAGGCCGCTCTTTGTTTTATTGTTATTGTTACGTTGTTGCTGCTGCTGCTAGTGCCTGGGACATTGTCATGATGTCCTTCGTGACTCGAAGTCTGTGTGTCTCAGGCTCAGTTACAATGTATGGTCACATTAGTGGTAGATGGACATTTTGCTGTCCAATGTCCAATTGTCCAATTGTCCGATGCCCACTGTCCGGTTTGGGTTATTTTATGTTATATCTGTCGCATTTTTACCAAAGCTGCGCACTTGCAATTATACAACATACGAGTCCGAACAACATTGGCCAAATTTTGGGGTTGTCTTTTGCACTTGCGACACGTTTTGTGTGCTTTTGATTTTCGCAAATATTGGCGCTACAAACTAATGGCTTCACTAACGATTGCAACCGTTGTCTTTAATGGCATCTTTTTGGGCATCACGCGCATCCCGTTTGTCGTTGTCGATTTGTTGTGGTCCTTTTTATTTTCAGACTCCCTGCCCTTTCCTTTCCCCATCCACTCCATTCCATTAGCTTTGCCTTTGATTTAATATCCATGTTATAGACACAGAGATGAGCTTGAACTTCAGTTTCGTAACATTCATTTGTGTAATTAGTTGGGACAACAATAAGTCAAACTTATACGAATATCAAACCTGACTATTTGGTTTTTCTTGCAACTTCTCAAAACATCATCAAATTCTGGTCGAATAAAAATCGTACAAATTTATTGTTAATAGAAAAGGACTCGAAGCGTATGAAGCACGCACATTGTATATTTTTAAGCAGACCATTGATGACAATTCCATTGGTCAGTTGGGTGTTGGGGGGGGGAACTGAACCGTGATGCCTATCTGCTGGTCGGCAAACGCATCCGGACATTGGACTATGGCCACTTGGGCACTGGACTCGTAAACATCTCGAATCATACGTTTGCGATATCGAAAAATAATCTCGCAGCGGAAATGGCATATTTAAAAGGCGAAAAGGATTGCAGCAGATTTAACTTATAAAAAGACATTGGCCAATGCTGACAATGGTGATTCCATTCCCTCTACCCCTCTAAGGAGCTATTGAATGGCCGGGCAAACACTTTGGGGGATTTTTAGTGTTTATTGCCGTAGATTAGTTTGTTTATTGTAATCCTCGTTATAAATTAAGCGAAACTTGCGCTTAGCAAAAAGAACTCAATTCTCGGCACAGAGGCCAAAGGGTTGCCAAACTCCGTTCGCATCCCTTTTTTTTTGGTATGGGGAAGTAACGAAGGAGCGGTGCTTGGCTTGGCTATATAAACTTGTATTAATTCACCGCATATTTCCCCAAAGGCATCGAAATGAACTTTCCAAGATAATTTCTGCAAATAGTTTACGACCGACCACAGTCGATAATGCGATAACGCAAAAGGAATACTATCAAAAAAAACGACAAGAAAAACCTGTGAAGTAAATTTCTTTGTCTTGGGTTTTATAAGGGATGCTGAAGGAAGAAACAATGTGGAGTTTAATTAGTAAATCTTTTAGAACCAAACCGTCTTTAGTAAAAGTATTCAACTAACCAAAACATTTGCAGCATATTGCTTTTGATTGTCTTTAAGCCATATGTGAGGCAAATTTTATGCAAATTTATTTGGCAAACAACTTTTCATTATGCCCAAATCAAAAGCAGGCAGGTACTATTTTGTACTATTGAATTCGCTTCACTAAATAAGAAAATCACATAATACTATGTGTGTACTAAATTTTGTAATATAAAGAAATATCAAAATCGAACACCAGCTGTTCAGTTTTTATACTTTTATCGTTGAATTTCGTTGAATTCGTTACGCTAGAATGGAAAATTTCATATTGCATAGCGCAAGGCGCACCCAACTGTTCAATAAGAAAGCGGGAAAGCAAAAAACTAATAAGCCAGGTGAGCTGAAGATGATCCAGGGGGTGTGTGTGGGTTTGTGTGTGGGGCATGTGAGTGAACTTGCATAGAAATTTTTCGGGGCACGACTTTGAAATGACAAAACCCCATTAAGAATTACAGTATTTTTTAGTCTGTGCTGGGAACGAGCAACGTCCTACTATTTGTATATTATTTCAATGACTTTTGATACCCTGTATAAAGATAAGCAGTGTTTAAAATAAGAGTATAACAGACCTGGTTAAAAATTAATGCGATATACTTTTTATGTTAATTTTATGTAAACTAAATTTTGATAAAACGATTTTAATGAATGATTTTTAAATGTTTTATGGTAATTGTAGAAAGGCAGTTACGTTAATGTATTCAATAAATGGCATTATTTTATATATTTAATCAGCAGGGCATTTCATAGTCCAAGACCTTCTATTTTGGCTGCTTTGGAGCTACTGTGTTGGCTTTTTCATAGAGTAGCGCGTCTAATTGCATTTTAAAATTGCGACACCATAAAATGTGCTTACGGTATAAATAATTATAACGGCATTTGTCGCAACAAACAGCAGAGTCGAACTCCCCGGAGCAGCAACCCCAAAGCATCCGTAGCCGTAGCAGTGTAGAGTTTCGCAATGATTTTCGTGTGTCAGGATGAGAATTGAGGCCAGTGGCAGTGGCAGAAGTAGGGCCAAAGTGAATGGAACTGGTTGCAGCAGTCAGTTGGCTTTCATTTGTTGTCGCATCTTTTGGATATTGCATGAGCTTTGTTTTCCAACGACTACTCCCCTGACCCGACCCGAACCGACTCGACTCGAACACCAACTCCAATTGCAAATCCGCATCGCGAGTCAGCTCCATTTTCATGTTTGCAGCGAGGCGAACGCCATGCGATTAACGTGAGCTGCATATTTCCAGCTAATTTTCTAATTAAAATGGTATTTATGCATTTTTCAGTTGTTCAGGCTGAATTAAACCTTTAGCAGCTAAGCAGCAGAGCACAGAATATGGCCTGACAATAATTAAATGTAAACGAAGTAACAGCTAATTATTGCAGTTGCAACCCATCAAGCTGTTTATGTATGCAATACACAAACAACTTGTTATATCTTTCATGAGTTAGGATCTGCGCTAATGCTGCGTATACTTGATGTGTTTATTGGATTGCCTTAATAATAAACAAACAAAGCATTTAGTTGGTTCATTCATTAGCATTGTAGCATGTCCTGCACAAAGGACACCCCTGTAAGTAACTGACACAACCAATCGCAGCTTGGCAACATCAACTGCCATTTCACAACACTTGACATCCTGAACGATGCTAAAACGGACCCAATGATGGCAGACTGCAAGACTTCAAATCATTGCAAACTGGCAAAATAAATAGGAATGTAAATAAATTTTGAGCGTGCGCAACGGAGACACACACAGTGAGCAAGGATAGCAGACAGGACATAAGCCATTGCTTCAGCTTGCATTACGCAGACTGCAACAGCGGCAGCAAGGCACAAATTTATGCGACATCAAGTGGAAGTGGATTGCTGCCGTCCGTTCTTAACGTTCTGCTGTCCCGTCCTGTCCTGTCCTGTCCTGTGCGTTGTTATCCTTGTCAAGGGCCAACGACAACGGCAAGAACGAAGAAAATCGCTTCTCAGCAAGAAGAAAAGAATTGCACGCAGCAGCTACCTCAAGGGGCGTATCAAAGTTCAACTAACCAACACATTGCTGGGCATGAAAATTGTAGTTGGAGGTACTTGAACGGAATGAATAAGCACAAGAAGGATATACAGCTACTTATGATATAATATTTAGATTTTATTTTGACAATTTTGCAGTTTGCTGTTTGCTTTTTGATGTTTACCTTATGAAGAGAGAACACATAATAAAATTTATTTGGCATAAAAACTGCTGCATTTGTGACCAAATTTTCAGACCCTGTTTCTTTACATTTATGTGCACATCTTGGAATAATGGGGTATATATGTTGTAACTTTACTACTGCATCGAAAATGAAGTCTTATTGGCTCAGCCGCACTGTATTGATGAATTATTATAAATTTTTTCTTACCATTTTAAAATTTTAGTTTCTTTTGTTCTATTTTGCCATAAATTCAGTTTCCACTTTTTGCTTGCAGCAGTGACACAAACTTGTTGGGTTGATGCATTGGCTAAACTCAACTCAAGCAAAAAAACTGTGCATACTTCCAGGGGCACTCAGACGACTAAGGGAAAGTTACTACTAATTTGATCGAATCCTTGATGTTTAAGGAATCGTAAGGGCTCAATGTGTCATAACTTTTCATCGTACGTTTTCAAAATCGTACTTTTGATTCGAAACATTGTTAATAATATTTGGCGACCAAAAATAATTAGCTTCTTTGTAAGATTTCAAAATGGAGTGGCGTGTGTTGCCGCAAATGCTATAATTGTGGGCAGGCTGTGTCAAAGCGCAGTTCAAATGAGTAAATTGTAACAAGACTTTCAACAACTATAACAAAATATTGCACATTTGAGCAAGTTGTTGCCATAATAATGTATTGCTTGCGCCGCAAGGATTGCAATACAATGGCATGTCATATTCAATAAACTAGAAGAGCACATGTTTGTGCGAGCACGATCCTTGGACAAATGTGCAAACACATGTCTCCTGCTCCAGTTAAATGTTTAGTTGCTCTCTTTTAGAGACTACTTGCGAGTTATGCTATTTTATTTTAACGACTTTTGGTGCTTTGGTGGCGACGTGTGTCGTCCTCTTTGGCTGCGACAGATTTTTCTAATGTCTCCATTCGAATGAATGTGCGCCCATGTTTGGCGGGGGATAACGGCAAGGATAATTGTTTTCTTTTTCATTTTTTTCATCCTTCTGTTTGTTTGCGTTTGTTGCGTGCGTAAATGGAAATGAAAAGTAGAAGTGTCATAAATTGCGAGTGGCAAACACGATATCATATGAGTTATGCCCTTATGATTATTAGACAAAGGGACATCAAGGATGCTGCGACGCCGCAATTATTAACATTTGTGTCCATGCCCAAACAATTAAAACCAAAATCAGCCCCAAAGTCAAAGCTGAAGCTGAAGCTAAAGCCAAAACGAAAGCCAAAGACATCGACATCAGTTGAGGTCGCTTTCAAACGACCTGACACACATAACACCTTGACACAGGCGGGGGGTGGTGGTGGTGATTGTATGGTGATTGTATGCGGGGGTGCGGGGCGGCAGTGTGAAGAACACATGTGCAATTGCCGCTTGCCTTAATGGGTCATAAATAACAAGGACAACAATGAGGCGGCTGCAGCTTCGTTTCTGTGTTTTTTTTTTTTTTATTATTATTTCGACGTGCAGCCAATCGTTGCGTGTAAGTGCATGTGTGTGTGTGTGTGTGTGTGTGCGTGTGTGACTGTATGTCCTTCGTCATTCATCAATGCGCTGTGGCTTAGGGGTGGCATCGTTGTTATCGTCCTTCGCGCACAATAGTTTGTGAAAATTTGTGGAAATGTGCCGCTCATTTTGATTTATTGTCAAATTTGAGAGAAAAACACACATAAAATGCTGCCAATAAAATGTTGCATGTCTACTCCACACGCCAGAGACAGACGACCAGCCCAAAAAGGATAATGTGCGCGGCATATCGTTTGTTTTTAATTGAAAATAAATCTTGTCAATTTGCGAAACCAGACAGACAGAAAGAACCCTTCGACCGATTCAGCCAACATTATTTGTTCAAATGTCTGATTTTGCTTCTTCCCATTTTTATTATTATTTTTTATTTTTTTGGTTTTTCTGCAAATTGTAAATTACTTCCGCGACCTTTGTGAAGTATCCTTTATTTTGGGGCCTTCTCAGGGCTAAAAAGGTGTTTGCTGCACTTTTTATTTCGCATAATATAAGTCCTTGTTTTTTTGTTTTGTATTTTATGATAGGAGACATAAAAAAAGTGTTTTGCAAATACTTTGGCTATGGTCAAACGGCGACGCACATCCGCCAGCCTTTCGGCGAGTCCTTTTTTCACACACACACACGAACACACTGGCAACAAAAACCAAACACAAAATCTACATATAAATAAACATTACAATATACATTTATATTTGGCGCAACAACAACACCGAACACAAACGACAAAAAAAAAAAGGTGAACAAAATCGTGAAAAACTTTATGCCAGGATTGTTAAGAGTCTATGCTCAATACCCAATTGCGTTGCCAGACACACAAAAAATACTTGACCAGAAGCTCAAATCCTTTGGGTGTGCAAATAAAATATTATTAAATATATGAAGCCGAAATCAAAACCATTTCAATGGGCATGCGGATATGTTTTCAAATATGTTTGGAATACTTTAAATCTCAGAATAAAAATTGAATACAAAAGTGTATTTCAATTTCGTTGTTTGACAAAATTGCATTCTCTGTTAGTTTATTATTATTCTTCTTCTTTTCTTTAGCAATTTTTGCATTTAATAAAGCAACGGAAGCTCGAAACAAAAAAATTATGTGATATTCTTTCCGTGTTCCATTGGCTGTTCCCTACTTTTGTTAAGGAACTGTCTGTATTATTATAATGCCTTTTGTTAACATTTATGAAGTCTTCTTTGTTGTGTTGTTCAAAAAAAAAAATTGTGAATTGATAATAAATTACCAGCTTACATACAAGTTTAGAGGGAATTAACAAGAGTAGTTGACCAGTTATCAGATACCCTGTACTTTTATGTACAGAATGGTTAAGTTTTATCAAACTTTTCTGATAAATGTTTGTGTTTTTAAAGTTTAAGAACGATTTCTCATTGAACAATTGAATTGTTTTTCAAGCTAATAAACTATCATTAAATTGTCGTGTAACAATTTTTCCCTTTCCTCTTTTCTTCCCTTCAACGCCCCCTGCCCAAATTTTTTTTCCTTGTCTTTCTCATGTTGGCAAGAAATCAAACTGGAAAATCATTTAAACGGTTTCCAAAATTGTCACTTTTGATTTGTTTGTCCTTGATACGGGCAAAACTTTGAATTTATATCGCATGCAGTTCTTTTGTTTGTGGAACAGTTGAACGGCTATGACTTTACTGGTCTACCGCGCAGATCCTTGCGTATCCTGCTGTCTTAGCTGTCCTCTCGCCCACATTGGGCGTTGCTTGCATTTTCTTTGGCATTTTGTGGCGCAAAATGATTTCATGTGAAGCGGTGATTATTTTCACCTAAAATGCGTCCCCTGCCCGCGTTTCACTGTCCGGCCGGAACAGTTGCAACTACAAGCGCAAGGATATTTATGGGCATTGAGCGTGTTCCGCCTCTTTGGGCTCTGCTCTTGCGCGCACTTTTCAATGTTTTTTTCATTCGATTTTGGTTTTTGGTTTTTTGGTGTGTTATGTTCCTTTTGCTTCTTCTTCTGCTTTTTGGTGTCTTTGGCTGGTCGTTTTCGACTTCGATGGCTCCGCTTGTATTTATGTCTTCGTCTATAAATCCATGTCTTCAGTAGCACACACATTCTTCACTCCTCTCCTCACACACTTGCATCTTCATGTCAAAGCGTAGATTTATAATTTTCGGTTGCGTCGCCCAAACGGAGGCCAAGGCAATGCATCGCAGGGCAAACAAGGAAAAAAAAAACACACACACCAACAACAACGAAAGGGTACGAGAATAGTTGTACCAGCAAGGATACGAGTAGTGCCAGCTCCTCTCCTGCTCCTTGTTCGTTGCTGCTTGCAACGGTTCTGCCTGTCGAATTCCATGAATTATGATTTTTGATTGAAGTTGAGTTATTGCAATTCAATTTATTATAAATGCGGTTTGCGACTTCGAACCTTGCCTTGCCTTGCCTTGCATTCATCCCCCTGTGCCAGTGTTTCGCCTCACTCTCCTGCTTCTTCTTCTTCTGTTGCTGACACTACTACTCTCGCTCCCTTTCTCTACCCCCCCTGACGTTCGTCGCCTGCACAGGACATTGAACTATGGGTTCTTGGCTTGGCCAAATTTCCGTGTGTGTGTGTGTGTGTGTGTGTGTGTATGAACCGTTTTCGACACTTTTGCTAAAATTTATTGCCGATTATTTTTACATTTCTTTTTCAATTTGTATGCCTCTCTCGACTCCCAGCTCTTTTCCTCAGCAAGCAAATAGCATTTTTTTTTGGGTGCTTGGCAATTATTTTTAACATTTTTGTTGATTTTTCATCGATTATTTTGTGTGTTCTTATGACACAAAATCATTCTTGCCGCAACTCGGCCTAATACACAAATCTTGTCCATAAGCAGCTGCTAATTTTTGGGAATAAATTCGACTGTTATGCCATTTATAATGGCTCCATATGCATGAAGTCGACTATTGTCGTCGATTGGCGCTGCATAAATCAGAGAGAAATGAGCCAGCAATGCCCAAAACAGGACATTTCTCATGAGTTGGCTTTGACTGTGCAATTAAGAGAAATATATTAGTCTCGCAGCTGATTTAATTATTTAACAATGAAGTCCAAGAGCGCCAATGTTTTATGCGCCATCGCGAACGCTCGCAAACAGGGCCAGTAAATAAGCAGGGTTTGCCTGGGTTTCGCACCCGTTCCTGTGTAGCTAAGCGGTTCAGACAACCGCATCACATTCACAGACAAAGGCATCAAGCCGGCAGGCAACCGAGTCAGTGTGTGTTTGTTTGTGTTTGTATGTATGTAGGTGTGGGATCTGTAATTGCAGCAAACGCGCATAATTCATATCAAATGACCATTTTAAAATCCTTTCATTTCGTTCGTTCTCGTTCGTTTGTCCAACCCCCTTTTGCAAAATATTTGAAATAATAATTCTTCGAGATAAATTACGTCCCGAAATACAGGTGTGTGTGTGTGTGTGTGTGTGTGTCTCTGTGTGCGCTCTGCTCTAAATTGCCCAGGACCTGCTACTTTTCCCCGTTCCGATTCACGTTCCGGGTTCTAGTTATGGTCTTAGTGCTGTCCTGCCTCCCAACGCGAGACAATGACACACAGCCCCACAACTACAACAAAACACACACACACACACACACACACACACACACACAACATTTCTACAACCCATTCCCTAACGAGAAGCTTCGTACGATGGCAGTCGGTCAGTGGACAGTCGTCGAATGCCAACCAGGAGCAGAACAGAACAGCAACAGCAACATCAGCAGCGGATGGGCTTAAGTGCTCGACTCGGTTTGGTCGCTTTCCATCCAATTTTAGCCCGGTTTCGTTGTGCGTTTGGCATTTAGCATCAGGAAATTATGCTGACGCTGCCAGAATGGGCCATAAGCTTGGGCAACGGGCAGACAATCAGCGCGCATCTCTGCAGATGTGTGCAATGCATGTGTCCCATGTCCATGTCCAAGTCCATGTGCCTTCTACTATCTGTCTCATATCTGAGCGCTTGCGCCTGCCTCACTTCGGTGGTTCTGTCCTCATTAAACACACACTTCCACACACACACACATACTACGACGCCCGCTCTAATGAGCTCCCGGGTCTCCCCCATGAGAGGGCATACATACATATGTTGTTGTCCCCAACTGGTGCTGGGTGGCTCTTGTAGCTGCATCCTCGCTTGATTGCACGGCCCGCTGGCCCGTCTGCTCTGTCACACATCTGGGCGCAAATTATGGCACATTTCAAACATGCACTGAGAGAATTCCTCACACATTTTTCACACTAACAAAGTGTTGGAGAAACTTTCAATTGGAAATCCTTTTTTTTGTTAGGATTAAATTCCTTAATAATCCTGGCATATTCGCAATAATTGTTTTCCGTGCATTTTCGCATTGTAAAATGTGCCGAGCTACGCAGTGAGAAAGAGAACGCCATAATCGTATAAAAGTTTACATTTATGATGCTTTCAGCTAGGTTTGGATAGGTGCAGAGCACTACGGCGTACACACCGACACACACACACACACACACACACACGCACACACACACACACACTCGTAGCTCATGGCAGTCACAAACACCTCGGCCGTAAAACATTTGGCTGACGGTAGCATACAAAGACTGACAGGACGGTTGGACGGACAGACAGACAGACAGCTGTTTGCGAAGGATAGAGAGAACTATGGAGCTGGGTTGGTTGAACTAGGCTCAAATGCATTTTGTGCAGCACCAACGATGAGAACAATGTCAAGAGAGAGAGAGAGAGAGAGGTGGAGTATGAAGAAATGAGAAATGAGTAGAGGAATGAAAACAAAAAGGCGCGAAAATCCATTCGCACATAAAATGCGCCACAGTGTGCATTATTTTAATGTCACTGATAAATCATTTTTATGTCGGTGCTAAATCAAAAGATGGACGAGCAAATGCCGTATTTCAAGCGTACCAGCATCCCGGCAACAGCAGCAGCAGCAGCCGTAGCAGTTACGTACTGAAGGGGGAGGGAGAAAAGTGGGAAGCAGTTGGTGTCACACATGCAGCTAAACAGAGAGATAGAGAGAGAGAGAGAGAGAGAGAGAGAGAGAGAGAGAGAGAGAACGAAAAGCGAATAGCCTGGGTAGCGTTGCATTCGTCCATTAAAATGCGCTCCGGTGTGTCCAAAACACAAGCACACACAAAGGTGCGCCCCAACTACATACTCCAAGCCACGTTTATTTATTATTAACACAAAAAAGGGCCCCGAGGACGAATTGCAGTTGTTGCAAGGAGAGAGCTGCCGGCTGGCCTAACAACACTCCCAAACACACTGTTCCATCTCCTTGTGGAACGCGCAAGTGCGCTGAGTGGCTCATAATTCGTTGTCGTTGCTGCTGCTTCTTCACTGCAGAAATTCATCTGTTTGCGGTTCAAACACGTGCCGTGCCAGAAATAATGTGCACCAGAATCAGCAACGACTAATGGGGGCTATAAGGCCACACAAAACTCCCGCTCCTGCCTCTTCATAGTCATTCACAATGGGAGAGTAAGGGTTAGCTCATAACTTAGCCCAAAAAAGGGAACTAAACGGAATATGCATTGCGTTAACGGATTTTTGATATTGGAAAAGTCCTTATACTTAACAGGTAAGGTTAACCTATCCTATATTAAAAAGAATTTGTATTTTTCTATGCACTCATTTATTGAACCAACCGGATGAATAATTTTTTATTGATTTTAGAACTTTCCAAAACTTTTTATGATTTTTTTTTATGCGCTTATGAAAAGAGACTACGCACGAAGAGTGGAACCACTCGAATTGTCGTACAGAGAACCGCAAAAATAATGAAACTAGCGCGACATTCCTCCTTGGCGTGCATTTCCATCTGATTTGGTTCGAGTTCCATTAGGCGCATCATTGTAACTGCAAGAAGAAGACTGAGGTTAGCTTGAAATTTTAATAGCTCTTCGGCAAAGCTTACCAAATATTTGTTGTTTATTTTAGTAAAGATGATTTTGAAGACTTCTTGTTGTTTTTTTTTTTAGATTTGATTTTACAGAAAATTCTGGAATGTTTGACAAACTAGCTGTAGGAATCAAAATTTTGATGGAAATAAAAAGTTATCGTTTTATTTCCCAGCAGCGCCGCCTTGATTACATTGAAATACTGTGTGTAAATACCCACAGCTAAGGCAAATATATTATTATTTTGGCCACGATTAACTTCCACTTAACTGTTATTTGAATGAATGGCAAGTGCCGGGCCTCGAAAGTTGCTGCTTAAGCTGACAAGGAGATTATAAATCAAATAAACAAACCTCATTAACATATTATCAGCATCAAATTGTGACACAGCCCGTCATTTTCGGTTCAAGTGAGAAAGCTGTCATGAGGCATTAAGTCGCTTGAGGCAGCCACAAGACGAAGGATCCTTGTACAGACTTTCTCTGTGTCACTTTGCCAGATGACTTGCGGTTGCGTCGGGTGGTTAGAGAGGTAAAGGAATTCCCGGAATCTCCTGCACACACGCACACCACACACAAACGCACACACACATAATTATGCGTGTAAACAAGCGTGATGATAGTGTGCTGACGTATGAACGTTAAAGGTGAAATGTTGTTGGTAAAGGGTTAAGATTTAAGACTTGACAACCACCCTATTATCCCTGATGGTGCTGATGGAATACACTCAACTAAACAGCTAAACAAATTGCCAAAAACCTCCTCACTTCTCACCCGATGCCGTGCAGTCAAAGTCACAAGTCAAGACTAAGGCACTCTTTCCACAGGCAGCGAAGGCTGCCTGTTTTCCGGCTGATTTATTCGTGTTGTGTATGTGTGTGTGTGTGTGTGTGTGTGTTGCCAACAATTAGAAAAGTTACCGCAGGATGTGCACAACAACAACAAGTCTGAGTCCGAGTCAGCTTCAGCTTCTTTTACTTCGTTGTCGTTCCTCCGTTGGCTGTGCTTTTTAATTTGACGAAAGACTGATGACATCTCATTAATATTCATTGTCGCTGTAAGGCGCTGGGATTTGTGGCCATATATCCTGTTTATGCCATGTCTTTATTCATGGCGCCGCCAAATAGTTGTAGTTGTTGTTGTCGGTTGAATGGCTTGCGTTTTAATGTGGATGAGTTGGAATTCTAATAAGGTGTTAAATGGTTTTGTGGCTGTTTGTGAGGTTTCGAATTGAACTTGGGTGAGTGGCGAGCAACGAAAGGAAAGTAGATCAAAAAAGATCAGATAAAAGTGATTCTAAGACCACAACTACAACTTACCTGCCTTAATACAACTATTATTGTTAAACTCACACACAAAACGACTCATTTTTTAACATCATCATCATCATTATTATAGCACGGCTCCAATCTTGTTTATACATACGTATACCATATATTTAGCATATTTAACAAGTAACCGTAAGGCACTTTTGTTTAGGAGTTTATTGTCCGGCCTGTGTGTCCCATAAGTATTTCAAATTAATGACGACACTTCAAAATAATTATGAAGCACATGCCGCCGACGCAAGGCGTCAAATAAGGGAAAGAGAGATAGAGCAGATGAAAGGAACAGAACGGAACGGAAATTCCGGAAAACCAGCATTTATCTCAAGGAACAAACGGTGTGTGTACTTACCGTTGGCACTTTTAAGATGCTGTCGTGACATATTTATGAAGTTCAATTATCATAAAATGCAAATGAAATCGTCATGCCCGAAAACGTCAACCTCAACCTCAAGCAACGACCTAACGACCCCAACTCTCGCCTCGACCAAGCCCTGCCAAACCTCCCAACCCTGAGGCCCAATAAAACAAAACAAGTGGCAGGGCCTAAGAGTTGCCGGTGCCTTCTTTCCGATGGGGTGAGGAGAGGTAAGTGGGTTGAGACATGGCCAAAATTAAGCAATTTACTTGCGATATCCGGCAACGACGCGCCCGCTCACCCCTTGACCTTAGGACCAGGCAGAGATGACACTAACTGGGCGCAAGACATCTTCTACGATGTAGGAAAAAGACACAGACGTCAGTCTCAGACATACACTGTAAGAAATGCAAGTGTTACTATATTGTGACTTTAGGACTTGCAATCAGGAAATTTAAAGGACATCAACAAGTTAATTTTGTTTCATTATCAACACATTGTTTTCAGTGTATGCTTTTGTTTGCATTTGCTTGTGTGTGTGTGTGTGGTGAATTTTATCTGCCGACTGGCGCTATTAAAAGAAATTACGCTCAAAACTAAATTGCGGGCTAGCACAAAAGGTGAGCTGGTAAGATGGAGCTGGCATTGAACCGGGAACCGGGAGCTGGTACAAATGCCCAACCCCCCAGCATTGAAATGAGAAACGATTATGTTGGGCCCGAGCCAGGCGAAGCATAAAGAAGCGTCGAAGAACAACAGAACAGAACTTTTTAACTTGTTTGCGTGTTGCTATTTACAAGTCCTATGGGACTGTGGAACCCTGTCCCGGTTCAGACCTCTGCTGGCTGCGGCGAGGAAGAGCAGCGTTCAAAGGGGCGACAGGTAACTTCAATGCCGCATTGCTGATGTTTGCGTATTTCGCGTTACTATTTCGTTGGTTTTCTTTTGTTTAAATGTTTTTTCTTTTGTTTTTTGGTTCGGTTTGGCGTTTGTCTCGCCTTGTCGCACTTGTCCTGTTCCACACATCTCTCACTTGTCGCTGGGTTTTTGTTATCGTTTGGGTATTCTTAAGTTGGCGTAATATGTTTTCGTTAGTTTCCCGATTGCTGCCCCGTTATGGTAATTTAGTGGCACAATTTTGTGGAAATTGATGCTGTTGTTGAAGAAGTGTTGCGGAATGTGGAGAGCAAGCAACGTCAAGCCTTTCAGTGTGGCCAATTCTGATTTCTAATTTGTAGCCCCAATTGTTTACTTTTTAATATACATTTAAATGTGGCTATCAGTTAAATCGGCTGACTTATTTATTATTTGATTAAAATAAATTAACCAAATATTATCAAAGTCTGGCAACTTCAAATCACACTACGATGACGACCATCGATAGCTTCGTAAGGGCTTGTACTTAATCGATATCTTTGACTATTGTGATCTTATTGAAGGCATTGCCAAGCGTCGTCTGTGTTGAACTTGAAGTTTAAGAATAAATGTAAATTGCTCTAATTGGCAATTAATACGAGCTTAATTAAAGTCATTTTGATAGCGCAACATAAGGTTTTAAACTCAAATAAGTTCACGGATTTAATAAAAGAGGTAAATTGATCGCAAAAATAAATAAAACTTCATCTGTCACGGCGCAAACGTTTGTGTTTTCTTTTCTAAGCCTCATTGAAAAAATGACGTCCAACATTATAGTCGATCCACTTAAAACACCACAAAGAGTGGTTAAAAAGGAAATGAACCCAGTGACCTCGGTTGCAGATCATGGAAAAACATCGAAAGTTAAAGTCGCACTACTCGAAACACCTGCAAGAGTGGGTAAAAAGGAACCTAATCAGGTGACTCCAGTTGCAGCTAAAGTCGCACTACTGGAAACACCTAAAGGAATGGCTAAAAATGAACCTAATCAGGTGGTTCCAGTTGCAGATAAGGTCGCACTACTCGAAACACCTAAAGGAGTGGTTAAAAAGGAACCTAATCAGGTGGTTCCAATCGCAGCTAAAAGGAAGTTGATCGTGTATTCTTCAGTGACAAAAAAGCAGAAAGCAACTACTGTGGAATCGCAGAACAAAGAATTGGAAGATGGTGAAGTTTCGGATTGCGAAACTTGCGTTCCCCAAAAAAGTCCAAAGAAACGTCCGATTTGCCGTTACGCTGCAAGTAACACTTGCAAATGGGGCGCTCGGTGCAGCTTCCGGCATCCCATTATATATACGGGCAGCCAAAATACGGTTGTAAATGTTGAACCGAAACGAGTGTTGAACGAGCCGAATGCAGAGGACGATAACTCATTTGCAGCCAATTTGAATGAGTTCAAGAATTTGCTGGAAAAAGCTGGTTTAAACAAACCAAGAGAAAAGTTTAAGCAAGAACCCTGGGTTGAGTATAATGATCTGGACCAAGATCCCTACTACACGAAACCAACTGAGGTGAAAGTTGGCAAATTACACGAACGTATAATATACTACAAGGAACCGTCTCCACAAGGTCGTTATGAGAATAAGGCTTACCCCAAAGATCGATTCGTCAATGCTAAAAAAGTTGTGGATAAATTAACATACAGCCGATTTAATCGCCGCAAAACAAAGAAATACACTTCAACACCACGTTCGAAACGTGCATCAGACGAGGGTGTTCCGAGATACTCGAGAGCACATCGAACATCCCGTTACGATAGCCGTACAAACAATATGAGAAATACCAGACGCAATAGCAGCAGCAGCAGCGGCTCAGACGTAAGCAGTGACACCAGCTATACCTCAAGCACTGAGAGCTCGGATTCAAGCTCATCTGAAATGGAGTTGAAAAAATATAATCCCAAAAACAATCGATACACAAAAAGCCGTAGTCGCTCGCAATTAGATTACAAACGTAAAACATACTACCCAAAAGGCAGATATTCACGGCGCAAATAATACTGAAAGGAGGTTCGAGAAAAAAATCGAATTGATTTATAAATTGTATCTTTCACTGAAATTATAAAGAAAATAAACTTGAATCAAATAAGAATTAGAAACGAGAGAAAAAATCAATGTAACTTCTATTCAAAATTTATAAAAAAAAAAACTTTTCCAAATAACTTTTAAGTTTCTTATATTGCATTAATTATTTTTGCACCTAAACAAATTAATATTCAATTTGAAAATGTTAACTTAATTTGCTTGATGGAAGCTTCGATTGATTCGAACAACATTCATTTTTGTCTTAGCACCCGTATATCTTTGAGCTATACACAAGTCGGTCGACAGTTGCCTCGTCGTAAACCCAAGCCGGGACAGAAACCACAAAATGTGCAGCCTGATTGCAATAAGTGTGTACACACGTGTGTGTGTGTGTGTGTGTGAGAGAGAGTGTGGTTGCTGCTAATATCCTTGTTAATATTATTAAACATTATTTATGGATTTGTTTAATTTGTATTTAGTAACGCTTCGCATGCCACCAGGGCCACCTTCACAGCCCAACTAGCAGCCGGAGCGAGCTACGTGCCCTTGCGTCTCTCGCCTTTTGCAAAACTTAAGATCTGCCTTGTGGTCGTCTATCGGCGAACTACTGTTTGTGTGTGTGTGTGTGTGTGTGTGAGTTGTCTCGTTGCACTTGCTGCCAGCTGGGGCAAGTGTCCGCATATCCTTGCCGCTGGCGCTGCTGTTGTTTGTTTGTCTGTTTGTTTGTTTGTTAGCTGTTTCCTGTTGGCGTCCCGTCTTAGCCCGATGCCAGTCAGTGTGCTTTCTGTCGCGTTACCCGTTGTTCTCCTGGTGGAACAATTACATGGTTTTGCCTAATGAATTTATCTGCTCATCAGCATCTCCATCGCTGTATGTATGTGTGCATATGATGCCTTAGCACGGGGGGGCAGTGTTGCTGGTGGAGTCATAGTAAATTTTATGTAGATTTCCTAACACACAAATTATGTATATTTGCCGGCGTTGCATGTTGTTATCCTTGGCAACAAGAAACGCCGCTATCCTTTGCACTCCCTTCGCCAACTGTTGAGTGAGAACTTTATGAAAAACCCCCTTTTATACATATATGTATGTGAGTGCCTCTTATATACATACATACATATTGTGCCAGCTGTTTCCATAGCATATGAGCGGCCCAAAGTTTAAGCGATGACAGAAAGGAAATAGAAAACCTTAGAAATTCACTATAAAATAATCATCACAACCTGAAACGTTACGAACCATGTCAAATTTCATTTAAAACAATATTCGAATCAAACTCGACTACATTGAAACATTTATTTCATTATATGTACTTATTTAACCATATCATTATTTATTCACATTTATAAATTTTTTTTTTGATCGTCATTCAAGCATGAAATTCGTTTGTTTTTAGCTAAAAAAGTCTCATCTCTAGTTGGTAAAAACAAGGCGAGAGGCAACACAAAATTTTCCATTTGATTTGGGAACAATTTTATTAGAATCTTAATCGTGATTTGTGGCTAGTTTCATTGCTTGGGCAACGAATAAATTTATAGATTAAGTTTTCATATGGAAATATGCAATAGGGGGCTAGTTTTCCAAAAAAGGATTGGAAACTACAACTTAATAAAGCAAGTGAAAAATAATCCTTCATATGGAATAAATGGTAAATAAAGCTGATGATGTTATTATTTATCATCATCATTGCTATCAAAGCGTTCATTTGTCTGCAAAATTGCATCGTTCAGATAATTGTATATAACAATAAGATATATAAATAGCAATTGTAGTATTTGCAGCTGCAATGAAAGATTAGTTAATATTTGTAGAAAAATGGAACTAACACTCACCAGTGCAAAATTAGCCACATCGAATCGCCAGATTGATAAAAACTTGAACTTGAATGAGTTCTTTAGAGTGTTTCGCATATCCTTGAAAATGCGACAATTGCGTTTTAGCAGTTTATCCCTTTGACCAAGTGTTGTATTCAGTTTGTCAAAGAATCGCAAGCGCTGCAAGAATGGAATTATAAATATAAGAAGTATTTTTTAGATACTACAATCTTGATGAAATCTCACCTGTTGATCCAAAAATGTTTGCGACAGAAGTAAACATGCATAATCGCAGGCAATACAAGCATAAATAGATATGTTGCCGACATAGAAGACACGTTGCATGCGATCCTCAAAGAGAACGTGCCACATTTTGCTGTAGTAGACATACGAATAAATGCCAAAGAGCAAACAATTGGCATTGACGCCAAGTAGCAGCAACAACGAATGCTGCAAGTGATCAAAAAAGCAGCCAAAGTTGAGAGCTAGCTGTTGCAACTGCTTCAACAAGTTGCCCTCAATCGATGGAGGTGTTGTTGTAGCTGTAACTGCCACCGATGAACTATCAGCCACAATTTGCAACTCGGTTTTGATTTTGCTTTCATTAAGCAATTCCTCAACTTGCGTTTCCAAATTCTTTAAACGCTCCTTGATCAACCAAGCGTAAACGCAATAGAAACGCAAAGAACCCGCTAACACCAGATGTGGCAGAAATAGAGCAAAGCCAATCATAATATTCTTTAGTGGAGGCAACTTGAACTTCATCTCATAGCCAATGTACAGTCCGAAGCAGAGTAGCACCAAAAAAGTGGAGAACAGCAAACAGTATGCAATTATTTCCTGCTTGGGACAACCTTTTTGTGTTGTTGTACACTTTGTGGGCAGCGATTCGGTTAATGAACCTGCCACGCCCACAACACGCACAGAGGCATAGATCGCATAGCTGAATACCTTGACACTCAACAGTAAATGTAAACGCGTTAATCCATACAGAAACGGCGATGTATCCAACAGAGTTTTGAGTACAGCCGACGGCTGAAAATGCTCATTGAAACACAAAGCATAAATGCAGGCCAAAACAAAAACATTCAAAACACCTGGCACAGAGATTCGATAACGCTGCAACCGGGTGTCAAACCAGTGCATCTGATAGCCAGTTAGCATTAGCAAAACATTCGAAGTGCGTAAAACGCGTAGAGTATTCATTGTTGCGAGTAGAGAACCGAATGATGACTAACTTTGGCTAGCAAAAAACACAAATCAAAACAAACAAAAACTGATTGATTTAAAACATTGACCATTACACTTATCTGTGCATCGAATCGAGACAAATACTATATTCGAGCTAACTAACACAAATGAACCGTTTCAAAATCGGTATGAATTTTTGATATATGAACATGGAACTAGGCAACTTTGTCGATGACCTCAACAACCTTCACTTAACCAATTATATTTTATTTTTGGTTCAAAAAGAAAACCGTTAATACAATACCATTTGTCTAATCAAATACAAAAAAGATGTAAGTAAAGCGACATGCTCGAATTGGATTCTAACGCAGCTTGGTTGGGAGTCAACAGGTTAAATTAACTGGTTAATGAAAAGTCATAAAGTTTCGGCAAAAAACCAAAGAAAATCTGTTGGGCGTGAGGTGAGAATCTTACATATTCCTAATTAGAATGTGGGGGGGATATGCGTGTCGTGTGCGGCATTTCTCAACTTCAAACGTCGCTTTGGCTTGGCTTCGCTTGGGGTAAGTAAAATTAAACAAACGGCTAATGAAAATAGTAGAACACGCTTCCAGGGCGGCGGTCTGTCAACAGCAGATAGCGTTAGCTACCAGTACAGGTACACCTCGAAAATAGCGAGCTAGCGAAATGTCAACATCGAAATTAGAAACAATTAAAAGACAATGCCGCCGCCGACGCAAACACCGTTCAAATATTTGTTATATGTAGTTGAATATGTGAAATCTTGGAAAACACTGCGCCAGGCTAGATATTGTCTTTTGTGTTTTGCCGTTGTGCCGTTATCTTTGTGCAATGTTTAAGAAGCTGTCTTTCGGGTGAAAAACAAACACGCTTGCATGTTAAACAAATGATGTTTTTAAGATTACTTAACATCTGAAATGAAACTGAAATGATTTCAACTTCATTGAAGCAAGATGCAAATCTTTTTCATACTGTTAAGCTGTATCAATTCTGAAAACCAACATTTTTGTGGGCTGGGATTTAACAATTATCAATCAGTATTAAAGCATCGAAAAGTGGCTTGGCTCGCTTTACAAGCCATTACTCTTCTGTTGTTGCCCAAAAGCCTCTTTTACCTTTTTGAGCTGACTGGTTTTGGTTGGCTGGCCAAAGTCATAATTCAATAAATAAATGCAAGGATGACATGTGGACAGCGCCGGCAACATATCGCAACGAATGCACTCAGATGCGCACGGTAAAAACGCACGGCATTCCCAATGCGTGTGTGTGTGTGTGGATGAGGAAATGGATCGGGAAATCGTAGTACTACCCTACCGAATGAATGAATGAAGTAAAATTTACGGTCGCCCATTCGTTAAAAACTTAAAAACAAAAAAGGCTAGTGGCAGTTGGGCGGGCGTAGCAGGTATCCTGGTGATTATATGCAGTCTCGGGGCAAAGATGCCGCTGCCTCGACGATGGCGGCGTATGGAATACGTTTTAAACCGTGCGTGCAACTGTCGCAACAGCAGCAAAAGTACCCAAAGGCACACACAACCTGGAGCCAGTGCAAATCTATTAACACACACACCGACACAAGGACATGCGTCAATTGTTGCAAGTTAAGGCTGCGCATGCACTCAACTCTCAGCTCAACTTCACGGTTTTTTGCAGAGTTGCACAGCCAGTTTTTGATGACCATCAGTTCGGCTGTTGCATGGTGGGTGTGCTAACAGGCAGGTGTATCCATGTAGCAAAACTTACTATAAGTTTGAAGTCGAAATTTTTAATAAATCCATACACTTATCACTTTTTAACTTGGATATAAATCAAAACCTATTTGAAACAGATAGGTAAACAAATGACAGCTGATTTATTGTTACAGCGCTGCCAACTGATCTCAAAATGTGAACTACAAACTGGCGTATAGTGTTGGGTAACTTTTACTTTTCAATAAAAGAGATTAGAGATTTCGAAGAACCTTAAAAATCAATAATAATGGATTGAAAGTTCTCCAAAATCTTAAAATTCCATCAACCTGAGTACCCCTAGTGCTCGTTTTGTTGTGGTAAGAGGGCAACTTGTATGCTCGCCGACACATTTTTGGTTGTTAAACGCGATGATGATGATCCAGTTCCAGTTCCAGTTGGCATGTTGCGAAATTATGATGCATTTTTATGGATTTTCAATGTTTTTGCATTGTGCACTTTTTCGTTAAGGATTATGTTTTGTTAGTGTGTGTGTGTGTGTGTGTACTATGTAACTGATCCTGTGTGCACGGCCTGTCCTCAACGGAGGCTGTTGCGTTTTTTGTCAAATGTGAAGCATCCTGTGCGAATTGCGGGTGTTCAAAGTTGGAGTAGGAGCAGGAGCAGCAGCCGGAGCCGGAGGTTGGACATAAAAATGGGGTGCAACAGTTTTTTTCAACGCTTGCCAAACTGATTTATGCCCGTTGATGGACGGTTTTTGGGGCTTTGCGAGGCAAATGCAAGCGGGAGTGCAGCAGCAAAAAATCAACGCGGCCAGGCAAAAAATTTATGCATTTTCATTGATATGCAAAGCACTGCAATCGGTCGGGAGGGGGAAGGCGTGGCATGGCGTAGCGTGGCGTCCAGCTGAAGATGAAGAAGAAGAGCGGCTGAGCTTGTGTGTGCGCGTTTCCGTTTCCGTTAGCACATTGCAACGAATGTGTGTGTGGGTGTGTGTTGGTTGTGCGTAGTTCGACATGTTTGGCGTATTGTCGAATTGCATAATATGCACTTTTTCATCGGGCCATCCTGCAAAAATTTACAACCCTACACACATCGATTTATTGCCTGACAATTGTGCCGAATCCTCTCCTCCAAACAATGCTACTCCCCCCATTCCCCCTCACACCTCAACCAAATGGATTTGTGTCCCTGTTCAGGCTACCCGTCCAAATGGCGCCTATCTCGCTCTCTCGCTCTTGCTGCAACTGAGGCTGAGTTATGAGTGGTAGAATGGCCAGTCGATTGAATGGATTGTGGATTTTACATGTACAATTGTTGTTGTTGTTTGAATTCCATCAACGAATTTCGAATTTCAATAACAATTTCCAGTGTGCAAAACGAGACGAAAAGCTGCAAGCGCCAGCCAGCGTCCGTTTCACATCCAATGTCCATTTTTTGACCGTTGACGACGACGACAATTGGCGTGAAAAATAATGTTTTTTAAAATACAATTGACAACATGAAAAATGTGAAAACAATAATCATAAATTTTTATTAACAGTTGTTAAAAATTGTGCATTGCCAAATATCCGCTGCCAAACAATACTATTTCTCTCAACAAATAAATGTAATCGCAATTATTTGCCAATTCTTTCCATTAACCCCGTCCCAAACACTATGTAAAACACCTTAAACTGAAGTAGAAAGAAGAGAATTTGTTTGTTGCAGTGCAGCAGCGTCTTGCGGCTCCTGTTGGAGACGCGTTCCTTTGGACATCATCATCGTAAATCATGGTGGAGCTTTTGGGCAGGCAGAGACATCGCTTGGACACTTTGGTTTGGTGAACAAAACTGGACTCTAAACATAAAAATAAATAAACGCTGTCCTGACAGGCGACTTGGGCTTCACTGGACGTTTGTTTTGTTGCTTGAAAAGAAAAGAAAAAAAAAACAAACCAAATGCAGCACACAAAAATTTCATTGGGTCGCATTTTTCGTCGGCTGCAGTCAAGAGTGTGTGTGTGTGTGTTGGCCGAAAGATGGCGTTGCTGTGCACTGAATTTGTTGCTGTTGTTGTTGTTGTTGTTGTTGTTGTCTAGTATTTCATGAGGATGTGCTGGTAACAGCAGCAGCAGCAGAAGAAAGAACAGAATGAGAGGCGCGCACTCAAACGGGAGTCGCCCCAGCAAAAGGATTTCATAAAAATTGCGCAATTTAAAATGTCACAACATAAATTCTGTTTGCGTTTCTTTATGCAGCAACAACAACGAGGTACTACAAGGCGCAAAAGGCACAATAAGTATTAAATTTTGTTAGAAGGACCTGCACACACACACAGAACAACTGAATGTCCTTCGACGCAAGAAAGCAACAACAAGAGCCAGTGGGCCAGTGGGCTGCAGGACAACTCTTCGAAAGTCAGGAAGGGTGGGGGTAAGGGGTGTAGCAGGGCAGGGTGTGGGCTAGGCAGAGCGCTGACGCCGCTGACTGGCTGTCGAGCAACTCAACAGAACGCAAAGCGAAACAAAAGAAATCCAAAATGCACACAAAACCGCGCAGAACACACAAACACACACTCACAGACAAACAGGACAGCAGCGAATGCGCAGCTTTGCCTGTCTATGTGTGTGTGTGTGTGTGTGTGTGGGGAGCCCTTTTGGTGGAGGCTACGCTCTGTGTGTGTATGTGTGTCCCTATCTTCTATGCTCCTGGTCACTGTTGTTCGTCAGTGACATCAGCATTGTCGTCGTCGTTAGCCGGAAGCGAGCCGACATTGTCGTTCTTTTCGTCCTGGGCGTCGTCATCATCGTCATCAGCATCGTCGTCGTCGCCGTCGTCGTCGTCACTGCTGTCGTCATCGTAAGTTTTCGTTTATTTTGCTCCTTTTTGTACATTTTTTAAAATTATTTTTCTAAATATTTTTTTTTCGTCTCAACAAAACTGATGCGTTTTTTTGTATTTTGTTGTATTTTAGCGTTAGCCAACACTGACAGGAAAAAAGTTGACCGAAATCCAACAATAAATGTGCTTAAAATTACAAATTTCTGTCACAGAAATAAACTTTGCTTAAAGCAAAGTTTTTTTTATCACTTCTCTTTAGTAATTATCGATAATTATCGAAATATGTTTACTGAATATTTTATTATTCTTATTCCATCACATTTATAATGTGAATACAAGTTATTTTAATTCTCTAATGTTGAAAGAAAAATTTAATTAAAATAAGCTTCAAGCAAAGAAAAATAATAAATTTTTTTTACAAAATAAAAATTGAGATATGAAATAATAAAAATTAATGCCTTGTTTTCAATTGAATTAAAATCGGAATTGTCTTGTCAGTAAGTTGATTATAGTTTTTGCACAGTGTATTTACTTTGGTTTGCTCGTCAGTGACATAAATCAGGACACTGCTTCGTCTCGGAATCTGTGTGCAAGTAAGGTTCTATCTCTGTGTGTGTGTGTGTTGGTAATTGTGTATGTGTGTGTGAGCTGGACTTGAAGCAACGCCCATTGTGCAACACTTTCAATTTTTTGTTTGTTTTCTTACGTTTCTTTTTTTCTAGTTGTTTATTGTGTTTTTTTTTTTGTTGTTGTTGTGTTTTTTGGTCGTTTGTTGTATTCATCGTGTTTTGTTTGCTTTTAATTTTTGCAGGTCCTTTTGGGCTACTAGTCGTAGTATCTGTGGTAGGTTTTCGTCCTGTTCGTCCTCTGTGTGCTAGTGCTTGGCATCAACTTCACATTCGGAGTTGTCCTGTTTGGAAGCTGGCTCCTCTTTTCGTCCTGGCGCCTGGACATAATCGCGTCTGCATTATTGGTTGATGTTTGTTGTTGTTGTTGCCTGCCTGCCAGCCTGCATTTTTTACATAAACAAAAACCAAAAAAAAAAAAACAAGCAACAAGCAACAACAACAAACACGAGAAAACATAGACAACTGGACCCCAAATGCTCGAGCAACACTTTTATCGCTTTCGCCTTGCCTCCTCTTGTTGCCTGCTGTTTGGGGCATAAATATTTTGTTTACTTAACCCGCTCTCTCTGTCTTTTTTTTCGTTTCGTTTTGTTGTTGTCTTTTTTCTCTGTGTGTCTCACCTTGTGCGCTGTGTTGTTGTCTTTTCTATCATCGTGTTGTTTTTTTTTGTTTTTCCTTCTTTATTTTTATTTGTTGTTTTTGTTGTTGTGGTTGTTGTTGAAGATTATGTGTGTTTTGTTGCCTGACAGGGATCAGCATAAAATGCTGCAAGCTGAGCTTTTTTCCAGTTTTCTTTTTTAACACTATTTTTACTTGGACCTGCCCCTCCAGCACTTATCCACCTCCTTTGGGGAGCCTCTTACTGTTTGTCTAAAAGGTGTGTGTGTGTGTGTGTGTGTGTGTGTGTGTGTGTGTGGCAATGGGAATTATACATGTATGCATGTTTTGCCCTCCTGTGTAATGCAAACAGCAAAAACGGGTTAAATGCTGTGGCGAATTTGTAATTAGAAATTGTCGCTTGGCGCATTTCATTCTGTTTGTTTGACACCCCATTACCCCCCACCCCCCACCCACCCTCCTACTCTTGACATCACCAGCCTCTCTTTGCTTTTTTTATAATTTTTCCTAGCTAGTTTTCAGATTTTTCTGGCCTCAAATATTTTATTCAAACAAATTAGAAGATGCAAAAAACCAAAACTTTCAACTACAAAATGTTTCCAACAAATATCAAAATAAAAATAAAAAAAAACCTGAAAACTATTTCATATTTTAAGGGTTTGATTTTCTTACATTTCGAATTTATTAAGTATGATATGCTAATTATTACGAACGCTCAACCGCAAAAATCAACTTTATGATGTTCGTTTTTTTTTTTGTTTCTCAACATGTTTCATTTGAATAACATTTTGTTTAACCAAAGATTTATTGAATTCATTGTGTTGTGGTGTCGTCAACAAGTTTCGACCTCTTTAAAGTAAATGTTTTGTGTTGAGCCTAGGAGTTAAGCAAATTTGCGACGTTATTGTCATTGACTGTTGCCTGTAGCCTGTGGCACAAAAGTACAAAAGTTTTGTGACATAAATCAAAAAACCCTTTTGCGACATTTATGATCGTAAAGTTGAGTATAAAAATTATAAGCGAGACGATGCATATATGTATGTATGAAGTACAATAACAAAAAAACATCAGCATTAAATGTGACCCTGTCATAAATTCAGTGTATTCGGTCGCGTGAATAATGCGAAACCCCAGACGAATGAATGGCCAGATATGAGCTATATATCTCTCTCTTCTCTCTTTATGTATACATAAAAGTATTTACTGCATTGCTCATTGTCGTTGCTTTTTTTTAATCATTATATTCAGTTCATACATAAAGACATTATGGCAATATGAACAAATAATTAAATGGTAAACAAAATGAAAAACTGCATTTGAGCAAGTTGATAAATCGACTGCAAGGACTGCTCTCTCTCTCTTTCTCTGGGAGAAAGAAGTTGTAAATCATCAGATAATTATACTTGAATTTTGTATTAAAATGTTCTCTTGCCGTTATTGCCATATAATTGCCTCATTGTTTTGATCATAACTTTACCAAAGATCTTTCGCAATTTCAAAGCTTAAACTAATTGCGAATTATAAGAGAAGTTAAAGTGCATTCGTCGGAGTTTCCTATTCCGAACACCAAGAAGCACACTGAGTCTCTCTCTCTCTCTTTCTTTCAAGGATCTCTTGTCTTGCATTTTGTTTATGACTACATCCTGCTCGAGAAAGAGAGAGAGTGAGAGAGTGAGGGAGAGACAGGAAGTTAACGCTTCGAGTGGCTGGCTGTGGCAGTGTCAGTGTCAGTGTATGCCAGGTGCCATATATTACCGCCTTTTGCTTCTACCCATTCGTGCTGTGCGCATCTTGACGACGACGACAACGACGACGACGAGGACGACGAGGACATCCTCATCATCGTCTTTGCCCGCCCTCGATTCGAACGTCTCCAGCATGGAATGTGCTCTGATCTATGGACTCTTTGGCGAGCCAACGTTTTCGTGTTCGACTTGCCACGACGCAAGTCTCACTGAGCAGAAACCTGGGGTGGCACCATTCTTCATCATCTTCATCATCTTCATCATCTTCTTCTTCTGTTTTTTTTGCTTGGTTTCTGTAGCTTGCAATTTATGTGCATCCCACATGGAGCTGCGCGCGTCCTTGTCGCGCCTTGCTGGCAGACGTGAACGACGACGACGACGACGACGACGACGGTGGCGCTTTTTGCTTTGTTTTCGTATTTATGGATTTTCATTGGCGCAGCGCTTGGGCTGTGAAGGCAGCAGCGACGGTGTGTCAAAATGGCAAATGATTTATTGAACTGACAGCCAGCAGTGAATTTTGTCGAGTCAAGTCGCAGGACAACGATGCTTGCAGCTTGTGGCATGCAGCTCGTAGCTCGTAGCTCGCAGCTCGCAGCTCGACGACTCTGAATGCGACACCGATGAGAACAAGGACGAGCCATTGACTGTGTGTGTATGTGTTTGTGTCCTTTTGGGTCCTGGCTACACTTTCTAGTTTTGCCCGCCATTTCTTGTTTCGATGTTGTGCACTTTTCTCGCAACGCTTTTTTGCTGCAACCCGAGATTGGTGGGCGGCGTTGTTCTGGGGAGTTCTGGACCTGGTTTCCCGCTCAACTCAACTGAAAACTGAAAACTGAGCGCTGGCGCAAGAAATGGCACCGATGTGAAATGAAGTTTTGATTTAGTTCAAAATTTTTATCAAAAGAAACGCGTTCCTGCTGCTGCTGCTGTTGCCTCGCTCTCTCTTTCTCTCTCTCTTTCTTTCACTCTCTCTCTGTTACGTTCTGTCTATTTTGCCCCCATGCAGTTTTTTTTTTCTAATAAATCACAGCATGGGTTGTCTCTGATATGGGCGGGACCTTTCGGGCGTAATGGAATTTTGATTTATGCCTCAACCAGCCATAATGCAAAAGTTCTCACAATAACCGGTTTGCAAACACTTGGAAATTTTAAAATAATGCCTTCACCGATACCGATATATATACATACATAAATATGATGTATATGTATTACGTATACGCAATGCATTGCACAATATTGATTGCCTGCAATCGAGCCAAACATTCTCCAGATGACTTTATATTGATTGAATTGTTAATTGGTTTGAAAACGGACTGATTATTTTTTCTATTATTATTGTAATGGAAAAATAAGTAGTATTTTTAGCATTTTTGGAGCCGTTATTTATGCTCATAAGTTTAATTTAATAATTTTTGGGTAATGGAAAGCATTTTTATTTCTGAGAAATATTTTTAAAATTACCTTAGACCCGTAATATATGTCATAATATTAATATTTAAATAAAGTAATCGTAGCTTAAAAACAGAAGCTCATTTTTCATACTTAGATAAAATATTTATTAATGAAATCCCATAATATTCCTACAAAATAGTTTAGAAAAAAGACGCAGAGAAAAAAAAACTATCAAAAATTTTAGTTTTGGATTCAAATTTTAATTTCCTTCTCAAATGCATAAGGAAAATTTCTGCGCAAACTTGAAATTAAAATTTTTATTTTCTCTGTGAATTTATTTTTTTTTTGTCTATTTATCAATTTGAAATTTTAGTCCAAACTTTGACGATCTTTTTGAACAGTTGGCTTTTATAACCTATCTGGCCTTGATTATTGAGCACATTTGGCCAAAATAGTAATTTTTGAGCCATTTTTGGCTTAGAAACTGAAATTCTCTGAATCATTTGTGCCGTAGAGCGATGCCAATGGGTGGGTCGGATTGTACATTTCTACAACCTATATATATATATGTATAATATATATCTATGATTTTTCTCACTCATTCTACTTTCCCGCTTGACTAAATGAGCATGTGAAAATCTCAATGTGTGTGTGTGTGTGTCAGGACATACTGCTTATGTGTGTGTGTATGTGTGCTCATCAGTGCGCCATACGCTTGCCATATCCTGTGGCATGCATAAAGAAAAGTGTAATAAAATTTGATTTATTGTAGACAAGATTCGAGTTGGATATGCTATGTGTTTTTCCCCTCTCTCCCCCTCTCTCTCTCTCTCTCTCTTTCTCTCTATGTGTGTGTGTGCATTTCGCATGCCCATTCGCTGCTGCTTACACGCCTGCGTCCTCTCCTCTTACTCCACTCGCATCCTATTTCCCATACCCCCACTCCCTTCGCTTTCGCCTTGTTGCTCTGTCAGCTGGCAATGGCAGCCATGTATGTCTTCCTCCTGCGACTGAGTTTATCCGGCGAATGAAGCGTCGGAATTTACGTAGCACACCCACAACACACACACACACACACACACACATGACAACACTGGCAGGCAATGGCGCCTCTTTACCTCCAATCTCCACACTGCGCTGCCCCCATTGCGACTCATGCATCATTCGTCTAGATATCATCCATCTCGTTTGCTGGCATTTACCTCGGCACATTACCCATACCGGATCCAAACCCGCCTACCCCCGCTCCCCACTCCACCCACCATACCCCCTTTAACCCACTCGTTCCCACTCCACGACGTTCTATACAATCGCATTCACATTTTCTGACACTTTTGCAAAAGTTTTGCTGTTCGCACTGCAGGCGCTTGTCACCCTGCCCCAAGAATCCTGCCCTGCTTGTCGTCTGCCTTTGATTGTGTGTGTGTGTGTGTTTGTTAGTCTCATTAGTCCTAGCTCGCTCTCTCTCTCTCACTCTTTGGTGGTGGCTAATGGAAGGCGTTTCTTTCAGCTGTCTGCGTATGTTTTTTGTGTGAACGAATTACTAAAATATACTTGTGTACATTTATCTTAAGCATTCCGTTTGTTTTTTTTTTTTTTTATTTCATTCTTTTTCCTGCTTGTTTGTTGCTGCTAGTTTTCATTCTAATAACTGCTTTTTCATCCTAATTTGAGGACAGATCTTAATGACAAAATTATGTCTGTTTGCGTGTAGATTTTATAGTTTGAAAGAAGATCTTAAGGATTATAATTACTTAACTAATTTGATTGTTTATGGTATATCTTACTGTTAAAAATATCATTGATAAAATTCCTGGGAAATAAATTGACAGATAAATGTAAAGAATAAATATTTAACCAAATATTGAACGATTTTAAAATCAGAAAAGTGATGGGAAATCTAGCTAAAAACTATAAGCATATCGATAGTACTATCGATCAACATTTATTATGCAATAAATGCATTTTACAGTACGTGAAATAATCAAAAAATACAAATTTATCAAAATTCTGTTCAGCATTTTGTCGGGCTTTTCGGGCCTTAGCGGGACGAGCCTTTTTGCTTAGGACCGGGTCCGCACGAAGCCCGCACGACTCTCACTTTTGAGGCAAACAAGCATAATATTTGAATAATTTTAAACTTAGATTTATTTAAAGGCATATATTTATTTCGATTCAAGGATTGTACGTTTTTTTCTTCAAAAAGTATTATAAATAAATATTTTTTATTAAAGACAAAAAATTCGAAATCAAAAAAATTCTTTGAACTATGAACATGCAATTTAAAGCTTCTTTATTTCCAACTTTTATTGTACACATAATTTTATTACTAACTGTTTGCAATATGATAATCATATGCAATTTGGTTTAGTGTACAAATTTAATATTGCAATCAATGCCTCAAGCAGTCAGTTATCTAAGCACTAACCGAACACTCATCCACCCACACACTCACAGACACACACACACAGTGTTGGCTTATCAAAAGCAGGCGCAAAATATAACGAAATAAAGCAAAAAAATATAGAAGTGAACCGTTATTTGCGATGCATGACACTTTTGAGAATTTATGTGTTTGTATCTCATTAAGCGAAAACACAAGAAGTGGCAGAAAGGTGTTTTTGTGTGTGTGTGTGTGTGTTGCAAGTTCTTTTTGCTTGTGGAAGAAAAAGCGCCGCAAAGCGAGCCCGTCAATGAAAACTGAAAACTGAGTGGAGGCAGGCGTAAAAGTTTTGTGAAACATTTTCCTTTCACCCTGCCGCCGCTCCTCCCAAAAAAATATTATCTCTCTCTCGCTTAACGCAAATGTGACACCGAATGCCATCCCCCCCGCTACCCTCCCCTCCCCACATGCTGCCTTAGGGTGTCCACATACATAAACATGAAACACATCATAAATTTTAAGTGAAAATGAATCCTTTGGCAATTGAAGTTTTCGAAGAAGATTTCGCTTGGCGTTTCGTTCGGATCGTCATCAGTGTCGCCCAAATAGATACAAGATAGACACGCACACACACACACACACGCACGCACACACATGCATATCTGAGTGTCTGTGTGTGTATAGGAAGTTTCTGTATCTGGGCGTATTTCTCGTTGGTTGTCGCGTCTTAATCCTTTGTTGCCCATAAATCAGCGAATTCTGCCGTTCACATTTTGCGGCATGTTCCTGTTCCTGTTCCACGTGTGTTCCCCTCTCTAACTTACATACATAACCAAATGTGTGTGTGTGTGTGTGTGTTTTGGCCATAATTCAGGTTTAATTAACTCGCCGTGTTTATTAGCAAATATTAGTTTACAATTTGATGCGCCTTGTTTCAAATCCACAATTAACTGGGATTTATCCTGGCTAAGGAGGTTATTGGACGACACAGTTTTGGGGTTAAAGCAAAGGGTTTTAGGAGCTGTAGATAATAAATCGAACTTCCTTAATAACTCATTTGGATATAAATATTTTGCCAAGATATCATTTTTGTTAAGCAGGTCAACAGAATTGTTTTTGCTATCATAAAAAAACTTGAAAAATTTTCAACTAGTTAACAAATTATTTGTACTCATTTAAAAGTTTTTAATTAAAAATAATTTAAAAGCAGACCAATTTTGTTTTATCAAATATTTTAAAAAATTATTCTTTTCAAAAAAAATTTATATAATTTATTAAAAACAGAACCTCTTTGCTTTTCAACAAAAATTTTCTGAATAAATTTTAACTTAATTTTTTTTATTTTTCCAGAAATATTTGTTTATGTTAAGTTAGAAAGAAAAAATTTAAATTCCCCATTATTTTAAATCCGAAACTAAGATAAATATCAAAAGTCAATTTTTCAATTTGAAACATACAACTTTTTATTTGAATTAATGTTCTGTATTGAGCCATTTATTATTTTTTGTTGCAATTTGTTTAGTTTTAGATTTGAATTTTCAAGTTACAGATACAGTTATATAATGTTTGATGCTCGTTGTTTAAAAATTTCAATAATATTTTTGTTTGTTGTTGCATTTAAATGTTTTTATATTGCATTTCGTTTTTTTTTTATAATAACATACTTAAGTTCTAGGCGAAAAGGAAGCAAAAAGAGACTTTTAAAAATAATATCACAAAAACTCAAATACAAGTCGTATACATATTGTATTATAATATATATATATATATATATATATGCTTTATCATTATTAGATCAATTAAATTAGTTTCTGGTTGTTGCTGATGATGATGATAATAATGTTGATAATGATGAGAATGAAATGTTTGACATTTGTTTTTTTTTTTGCAATAGTTTTTTTTGCGTTTTTGGAAGTCTTAGGTATAATCTTAGGTTAAATATATATATATTTAGTTGGTATACATTTTATTTATTGTTGAGAGTTGAGTTGTAAACACTTGTTGGTATACATATTGTTTGTTTTAAGTATTTTTGTTGTTGTTTGTTATTAAGTATTTAATTTTTGTATAATTTGTGCGTATACATGAGTTGCCGTGATTACATTTTGATTTGATTTCTATTCACTTTATTTTTTTTATTGGTAGTTAATATATTTTATTATAACTATATATTTTTTGTTGGAAGGAAAGTGCTAATAACTAACTTTATGTACATTAATGCATTTAATATTTAATTTTCGCCTCTGGGCTTTGTATACAAGAGTTTTCATTTCATTTTTAATAGGAACACAAAAATATAATTCATAAATGAGGTTCGATTTTTTTTTGTTTGAGATTTTTTTTTCCATTTAAAGTTATTACGTATACTGCGTTGCATTTGTTTGTGTTTACTTAATTTTAGTTAATTTATCAGCTTTTTTTTGTTATTATTTTTGGCACGCTCTTTTTGATCAGGAACCGCATGAAAATGATTTCAATTTGCAAATAGAAACTCACTCAATGAATTTCGCTCTCTCTCTCTCTCTCTCACTTCGTGCGCACTCAATTTGCGCTCAGACCAGTTTCGATTCCACTCAATTGTCCCTCCACCCACTTGAGCATTGTTATTGCTGTTGTTTTGCTGCCACTGTTGCTCCATCCAATCGCATGGGTCAACCGTTTGCTTTTGTATTTTTGTTGTTTTTGCTTTTGTGTGTTTGTTTTTCATTTTTTGACGAACTGTTGTCGTCGCCTTTCGTCAAACTGCTTTGCACACTACAGCCGTCTCACTCTTGAGCACGCCTGCAATTTGCACTGCACTGACAATGCGCACTTGTGTGTGTGTGTGTGTCTATTTGTTTGTTTCTGCATTTGTGTGCTCTTTGATGGACAGCAGTTCGTCAAAGTGGTGGTAATTGAATTTTGGACGCCTTTCGCGTGTGCGAATGCGATAGCATGTTGCGCTGAGCGAACTTGGTCAATACAATAAAACTCTTGCTAAAGAGACGTCAGCGATGTGACGTCACAGTGCCCCTAGTAAATCTGCTTGCATGGGGTAAAGCACAAACACATCTTTCTTGGGGAAATACTGATGCTTATTCAGCAAAGTAGGGGAAATATGGCTGCAGAGAGGATAGCAAGAGAGCGAGTGCGATAGAGAAAGAGAAAACGCTCAAGTGTGTGCAGACTTTTAAATTGCTCTCGATTTGATCAGAAATCAATGCAGTGCGATTACGGACTCGATTACAGTGTGCAACAAAAGTGTTTCGAGAGATATTTTTAAAGCTTAACTTTTGGTGTTGCAAAACGTTAGAATCTTACTCATGACACTATGCAACAGTTTCTTTTAACACAATTATAATTATAAAGAAATCAAAAATATTTTGAAAAAAAAGTTATTTTTTTCTTCCGCTGCATAGTGTGAATTAAAGATTTATCATTCTCTTAGGCATTTTTGGAGGACAGTTGTTTGGCCAGCTCGGTGTATTTGAGAAACTTTGACTGGGGACTCTCATCGTAAAGCGATGGAGATGTTTGTGGCAACTGTTGTTGTTGCTGTGTGGCAGCAGCCGCCGGACTGCGTGATGCGGAGCGTTTTGGTGATGCCATTGGCAGATTTTTGGGCGATTGTGCGGCAGCTGGAGATTTAATTGGCGGCGATGAGGACTCTCCACCAGTGTCCTTGACAAAATGCACCTTGGACAGATGATGCCGATAGGCTCCCTTCGAGCCAAATGGCGTATCACAGAAGGAGCACTTGATGATGGAGTCGCCACCAGCAGATCCCGCTGCACTGGCACTCAACACTGCCTCGTTGCAGGCCCAACTAAAGGCAACCAGATCGCTGCCATTGCCCAGCGGAGCCGAAGCCGACGAAGAAGTGGAGGCACTGCGCGTATTCGATGCTGGCGGATCTGTTGTCTCGCAAAGCTTTTGTAGTGCGGCCAGTGGATGAGCTTTTTGTTTTTTATTTGTTGCATTTGCATTGATGTTGCTGTTGCTATTGTTGTTGATGTTGTTGTTATTGTTGTTGAAGCAGTGCCCTGTAAATTGAGAAAAGAGTGTGTAAAAACCTGATTAGTGTGCGGAAGGAGAGAATAGATGTAGAAAGAAGTGTGTGTTAAATTAGAATTATATATAGCTTGGATTGGTTAGTAAAAACTTCAACGAAAGAACTTTGAGAAATACCATAAACTTGAAAGGACTTACCGGTATTATTATTGTTGGTTTCCACATTGCTCAGCTGATCGAACATGGAGTTGAGTGCAAGAAGACTGCCACTTTCCGCTGAGGTCTGAGTAGGTGGTGCTGTGGGCTGTGGCGATGCATTGGAACGATCACTGCTAGGACTCTCGCGAGGATTACCAATTGATTGATCCATATTAAACTCCTTTTTGACATTGATGAGATGCCGGCTAGGTTCCTGCTCAAAGGAGTCCACCTCCAGGGGTTCCGATTTGATGGTAGTTGTAGTGGTACTACAGCTAGCTGGTGCTGGTCCCGGTAGTGTAGGTGTTGCAGGCGTATCGGGGGTACGGCGTGGTGTTGCCATCTGCCTGTCTGGCGTATAAGCAGAGTCTACCCGACTAGCCGTACTCGATTCACTTGCGCTGCGATCTCGCGCCTGATAAGATGAAGTGGAAGATGACGATCTCAACAGTTGCATATGCATGGCTTGGGCATCCATTAGGGGTTTCGTATAATCGCTGCTGTCATCGATACCAAGGCGTTTAAGTATGCTAGCACCCAACGGAGTACCGCTATCGGGATATCCTGCAGATGCCAAACGACCTACCCGCGATTCAAAGCTCTTCTCGATTAGTTGTTCGAGGGCATTGAGTACGGATGGACTTCCACTTGAATTGGGTTTACCCGGCGGGCTGCATAGACGTTGTTGCTCCTGCTGAGCCGATGGCTGCCTTCTTGGCGGTATGGGCATACTCTCACCCAGACACTTCCTGATGTGCTCCACAAACAAAGCGGTCTCAATTTTACTGCCACACTTTTCGCATGTGATTTTTGTTGCAGCCGCAAAGTCCCGCAGGGGTTTGAGTGCAGAGTCCAGACTGCAATTGGAACCGGAACGCTCTAGTTCGAGCAATTTTCGTACCGGTAGCGACTTTTTGCGTTTCTCATTGCGTGGCTGACGACCTCGTTTGGCATTCGGTAGAGGTGGAGGTGACGCCGCAGCTGTAGAGCAACTCGAACCGGTATCCTTATAGTGCGACTGTTGAGCCATATGAGAGCTGAGCTCTTTGAGCGTTGAAAAGGCTTGATCGCACACCTTACAGGTAAGTACGGCACTGACGGTAGGCGTGCTGCCTACTGCTGATGCACTACCACCAGCACTACCGGACTGCGATTGACCTCCGTTCGGTGAACGTTCATCGCCTGACTTCCAGGAGATGATCTGTTCCTGTGAAATGATGTTGGTATAGTGTTGCGTCTCCTGCATATGACTGGTCATCTCGGCTAGCGAACGGAAGCTCTGTCCACACCACATACACTTAAGGATCTGTCGCGTTTGCTCTGCACCCTTGCCCAACCACACATCCTGTCCACGCACCAGTTTCCTGGGCAGCGGCATTGTCTCCTTGATAAGCATATTCAGCTCCGACTTGGCTGAGCTCGTGGAGGTGCTGCTGCTGCTACTGCTCGAGGTGTTGCTGGTAGTGCTACTTGTCCGAGGGGTCAATTGACTAGCAGCCGGTGAGGGAGAGGGCACCTGCACTCCACAGTGTTGCGTCTCCTTCATGTGGGTGGTGAGAAGCGCCAGTGAGGCGAAACTTTGCTTACACCAGACGCACTTGAAGACATCCTTGGCGGCATCGGCACCTTTATTCAGCCAATGTGATTGCCAGGCACTGTGACGACCCGATCCACCCGATCCTCCAGTTGCTGTTCCCGTTCCCACTCCACCCGTTCTATTACTTGCTGGAGGTGGTGTTTCCCTGCGGCTCATCTCGCTCATCTTCTCCAGCGCTTTTGTCGCCTCATTTGGCACCATTTTTGCCGACTTAGCAGCCACAGCAGCCAAATAGGGATTGATGGGAGGCACCCAACTGCCAGGAGGTAGCGGTGATTTGTAGTCTGTGCTCCGTGGTTGCTTATGAACAGGTGCCTCCTGCTCCGAGCTGGGCGTCTGTCTCTTGCGTGTGCTCACCGAAAGATCCAATGGGGCCGATTCCTGTTCCAGCTCAGCCGGGTCCTGCTCCAGCTCTGGCTCCTCTTCGTCGCTGCCTGTTGCTGCCTCACAGTCACTGGAGTTGCGTTTTCTGCTAAAATCCAGAGCAGGCGCCTCCTCTTCTTCCTCTTGCTGCTGCGTGGACGTCGCCTGCTGCACCAGGGAAGCAGCAGCAGCCAGCGGATTTGTGAGTAGCAGATGATTCTGTTGAGCAGCAGCTAGATAAGCAGCCATCGCTGCCGACTGTGGCGGCAACAGCGCTGCTGCTGCGGAGGGAGCCAGTGTCGCAGTTAACGGTAAACCGACTGGGGAACTCGCTGTCGGCGTCGGCGCTGGCGTCAAGCAATCATTTGCCGAGCAATGAGATTCATTCGATGGACAGCGAGCATCTCCGGCAGCTGCTGATGCATTCGATTCCCGGGATTGGCAGCGAGGACTCGCCAACTCGCTGGAAAAGGGTTCAAAGCGAAGATAATATGACGAAATCGTTTTTGAAAATTTGAGGAAAGGTTCAAGCAATAAGAATATTTTCACAATCTAGAGATCCGGATTCACTTTATAATTTTGAAAACTGAATGATTAAATTAACTAAATTAAATATATCTTTTATATCATTATTGAGATCCAAATCTTGGCAATGCCTTAAAATTGTCTAATACTGAATATAGAGATCATAATAATCATTTATAAAACAGTCAAAGTGTTGTTTAATGACAATAAATATTTGCCTTTTCACTTGTTATATTATCCAGCTTTTTTTTTAAGAATTTCGGAGCTCTTCTATCTCATTTTTGGCATTATTAAGGAAATAAAATACGAAATATGATATGAAAACTATGTCAAAAAATGTTTCCATAAAAAAAATAAAGGTCATAGCGGATACTTTTAATGAACTGCAATAATACAATTTAAAGAGATTCAAAATTTTAAGAAACTTTTGAAGCCAAGAAAATTTTATTTTTATTATCTTTTAGCTTAAATTGTGAAACTATTAAGAAAACGGTTTTTAAGGCTAAATAATATTTAATTCTTATTAGAAAACACAGTAAAATTGTTGAAAACTAACTGGACACATAACGCAACAAAAACTTGAAACTCAATAAACTCTAAGCCAAAAAGTTAACAAAGATATTGGGAACACGTTTTTTGCAGATGTCTATATGTCTATTTAAGGAAAATATTCTTAAACACTTTAGAGATTAACCAACACTCACACCAACATGCACTGTCCAATAACTGTAATCAAAAATCAAATAAAAAACTCACCTTGCACTCAACGCCTGGCGATAGATCTCCAACATAACGGCTTCGTGCAGCATCATTTTGTCAATGTTTGTTTTTGTTGTTGTTTTTGAATTGTGTTTTTAATTTTGCATTTGTTTTTTGTTTTTGTTGTTTGTTTTTTTTTTGTTGTTGTTGTCTTGTTGTTGGTCACACTTGGCACTTAACTAATCCCAAATACACGCATATAAAACCGAATATACAAATTAAATGTATTTCATTTCATTTCGGTTTTTCCACACACATTCAAAATTTCTAAGAGCGGCGCGCCGTCAACTCAACCCGTCTACGTTTCTACGTTTTTGTATGTGTGTGTGTGTGTGTTTGTGTGAACGTGTCAGTTCGTGTTGAGCTTCTATCAAAAACACACACGTCAAATAAATCAAATGTCACAATGGGCGTCTGTTCACCACCGCCGCGCCACCTCCCTCTTTCTTGTTCAATGCTGCTGCTGCTGCTGGTGCTGCTTCTGCTGATGACGAACTCTCGCTTACTCAATGTGTTTGTTTCAATGTGTGTGTGTGTGTGTTTGTATATTGCACGCGTCGTCGTCGTCGTCGTCGTTGCGGTCAACTGCCGCCAATTTCCAAAGGCACTAGCAGCAATGCTTCCTCCACCAACACACGCACATTTATGTCTTTCCCAATATATGTATGTGTGTGTGCCTTTGAGGCTATTAATTTAATGATTTACTGACGCTTGCCACAAAATTTATTATTTTATTCTTTTGCTGCTGCTTTTGCTTCGAGTTCCTCTTCTTTTTCTTATGCTGGTATTTAGCGTACGTTTTGTTCTTGTTGCTGGCGACTAGAGAATACAAAAAAAAAAACGCGCGCAAAACGGTTTTGATAACTGTAAATACTTTGGTTAAACGGTTAAACCGTTTCAGGCGACTTATTAGCGTCGACTGTTTGACACGCGCGCACTTTGCTTGCAATTGTATTGGTTAGCGCTGCCGGCAGCGACGTTTACTGCGCTGCTTGAATATATGCTGTCGCTGCGTGTGTCGCTGTTGAATTTCTTGCGAAAAATTCAACAATGAAAATATGCGACATGATTTCGTTCAGCGCTGCCGTTGTCGACTAAAACATCTTTTTGACACTGACAACGTTGAGAGCTGACAGCACCAACAGCTATAGCAGCAGCAGCAACAGCAGCGGCAGAGCAAGCAGCAGACAGCAGGAGCAGCAGCGAAGCGAGAGCGAAAGAAATAAACTCGCGTGCGAGGGCAATCAAAATGAGTTGTGGCGTGCACAGATACGAAGGAGAGAGCCGACGACGTTTCCCCATTAAATTGATATATGCCGGCAGCAGGCAGAAAAAGAGCGTTAACGCGCTCTCGAGAGCGATGTCGTCGCTGCCTCTGTTGCTGCTTGAGTGTTGATACGTGCGCAGGCGTCGTCGTCGCCAGCTGGCAGCGGCTGCAGTTTTGTTTTGATTTATAGCCGTCGCTTTGTGACTTTGGCTTGGAATGAGGAGAAAGCTTGAGCGAAACGCTTGAATTGAAACTGAAACACAACGGAGAGCAGAGCTACAATTGCAGCGCCACTGAGAGTGCACGTGTGAGAGACGGAACGACAGTGAGAGCAGCGTGCACAAAGAGAACGGAGCGCTGTGTGCAGTGCGACAATGTGCATTGTGACAGGTGTCTGTGTGTGGGGGCCGGTCTGGCGGCCCCGCCATCTCTCACTCACTCTCTCTTTCTCTCTTTTTCACTTATACTCCTCTGGTCTTGTGCTCTTTGTGTTTGTGTTTGTGCATTTGCAGCTGGTCAAACGGCTGTGGGGGTGAGTGTCTATGCTTTGGCATCTCTGCCAGCGTCGCAGTCGCTTAAATCAAGGTTATTTATTGAAATTGAAAATGAAGCGACGCAACGCAGCGACGCAACGCATATGCGAAGGAGTTGGCAACGCTAGCTTCTGCGTTTTGCATCAAGCACATGCATACATACATAATACATACTCACACTACTTTGAAAAGGCAAAAATAAAATGCTAAATCAAGACGCTTATCGCTCTCCAGACTCACAACACCCTCCATTCCCCTTTTCCATCACTTGGCTGTCGCTGCTGCCCAATTGTTGAATGCGCTGCGCTGCGCTGCTGTTGGCGACCGCAAAAGCTGAGGCTGCGTAAGAAACAGTGGAATGGGAATGCGAGTGGGCTTACCCAGCCCATTTCGCACGTGACAATGTCGTTTGCATGTATTAGTGTGGCACTACTTAGCCGATAATTATGAGTGAAAACATTTAATTGATTTACACACGTTTTAAGTTTGTTTCGAGTCCGTTTTATCGTCTGCTTTACGTCGCAATTTCTCATCTCTGACGCCCTTTGGTAATTATTTTCCAATATTTGTGCGCAGCCAACCATTACGCATCTTTATTAGTTTCAGTTTCTGTTTCTTGTTCGCTGTTTCCGAGTAGCAAAGAAAGTTCGTTGTGCTTGGTTTTCTTAGCTGAATATTTAACTTTGCGTGCTGTTCAACATATTCACCACACGCAGAGCTGCATTTTGAAGTAAGTTGATAATTTATTGAATATCTCTTTGAAATTTATTCACTCTTTGTTTATCTTTTCTACTCGTTCATATTAAAGCTTTTGCATTCATATCAAAAAGCTGTATTGGCAGCTTAATCTCCCTCCCCGACCTGTCACCCACCCTGTAGACTACTCAAATATCTGAAATCGGATTGACAGGTCCTCGAATATCGCGGCACCTGACAATTGCGGCCAAAATGCAACGCCAACTGCTGTCAGACGTCAAAAGTTGCATTCGCGCGGTATTTTTTATTCGTTTTTTTTTTTTTGAATTTGTGGGCTAGAAATGTGACATAACGGAATGTTACCATGCCATACAAAAGACCACCCATCCCGCTCCCTCTCTCTCACTCTTTCGCTCTCACGTCAAAAATGTTTGACATGTTGTAACATGATGTCAGTTGCCCACTGCATTTGTTTGTTTTGTTATTAATATTTTTTTTTATTAATAAGAACAAATGTGAAAAGTTTAGAGTTTGAAGGTTATTATAAATAGAGAGTTGCTTTTATTTAATTAAAAATATTTTGTCATATTCAAGAGAGAAAACTAATTTTGTAAAAGATATTAATTTTTTTGTAAGTGCTTGCCACACACTCAACACCTTGCCACATTGTTTTTTATCTTACTAGCCTAGCCCACTCCATTTAACCGCTGCACATTTGGCAGGGTTGTCGCTCTGCTGTCAGTCAACGTTGATGACCGAACCGGTTAACATTTATTGCGTTCCCAGCTCGCCCACATTGCAAGTTGCAACAGTCAGCAGTGTTGAATCTTTGGTTGCAGGTTGCCCGCAAATGCGTTTGCTGCAAGCTGCCAATTCGTTGCCACAACTGTCATGTAGCGCGTCCGTTTCTATTGCAACAAACCGTGGCACAGCGCAACAGCGCTCTCCCCAATTTCATTTCTAGGCAATAAAAAAAGCAAAACAAAAAAAAAAAATTTCGATTGCTGAATGTTTTTTTTTTTTGCAGATTTTTTTTTTCGCGCTGTTGTTTTTACTGTTGTTTAGGCGGCGGTTAACGTCAAAAATCGAATTGACAGACGATTTTATCACACGCTGTTTCACTCATTCCCATTTCGTTCCCTTATGCCCATTGCCGCCTGCCGTCTCCTGTCCATCTGTCAAATGGCTGAAAATTGCTGCATGCAATTTTCTGACACCTTTGCGGTGACGGACGCTTTAGATGCTGTTGTTGTTGTTGCTGTCGCTGATGCTGACGCCAGTCGCGGCGACGTCATAAAAATTGCACACAAAATGCTTGGCGCCAACCTACACACGCCCCCAACCACCCCCCGCCACCGTTAGCAACCCGTAACGAAAAATGCGTCAAAAACATTTGTTTTGCAAAGCGAACCTTTTTTTTTTGTTTTTTGGTTTGTTCTTGTTGTTAATTTTAGACCCAACATTTGCCAAATCATAGATACATTGTGGCAACAACAACTTCATATTTGAATGGCATTTTTTGAATCCACCGCCCCCGCACCCCCTCTCTTAAATAACAATTACACAGCTCAAGTTGCAAACAAAAAATAATATTTTTAGGAAATAAATTTTCTATATGATAGTATTTTAAGCCAAAATATATATACGTTTTAGTGTGCAAATGTTTATGAGTTGTGGTAAATCGTCTGTCAGTTTTATTTTGTTGAAATTTTTAGAGCCGCGGGAGGTTTTATATTTTCCAGTGCTTAGCCTTTCAATTAATTTAACTAAAAGACACAATGGGCTGAGTGGGATTGTTAGAGGACCATTTAAGAATGGGAGAGATTTGAAAGGGAAAGTTATTTGCAGCAGAATCAGTTCATTTCTAAGGTAATATCTTTATATTGGATCGAAATGCAGACTGATTTCTCATACACATTGTTGGCCACAACTTACAGTCACATTATGGAAAGCTTAGCAAACATTTGCCACATTCATCAAATGCCAAAAAGGACCAAGGATTGCAATCCTTACACATACTAACCAGTCTCCCCCCCCCCCCTGCACTCTGCGCCCAGCCACAGCCAGACAAAAACACAACTCAAAATACAATTCATCTGCATAAACATTTGTGGAGCAATTGAAAAACAAACACAAGCAGCAGCAGCAGCAGAAACAACAACAGCAACAACAATGGGACCAAAAAATATATCCCCAAAAAACAGTTACGAAATTCATACGAGAGTGAATAAATGCCCGCACACTAACCACCCTGTGTCTACGAACTCACCCAACTAACCGATTCTCACAAATTAACAGAGCAACAATAAGCTTGAGCATGATGTATGTATGTGTGTGTGTGTGTGTGTGAATAAACATATGGATATGTGAATATTGAGAACGAAAAACGGTAAAGAAGCATTCGTCAAGCAAAAACATAATGGGAGTGGGTGGTGAGGTGAGGTGAGGTGGGTATGCCACAGGGTGTCATCATGCTGACGATAGTTGCGGTGCTAACTATGCCAGAAACAGTGGCCAGAGATCTAATGCTGATGTGCATACACTCGGAAAAATTAATACATTTATTTTTTAGAATATTAAAATAAAATATGTATAAGATTTATATGTTATTATTTCTGAATGAAATAAAATTCTCGTTAATTATTTAAGAGATTTTTGTTTATGACTGAAGGATATGATTTTTGCTCATGTGTAACTTTGATGTTTTGGGTGTTAGTTTTTGACTCGATGTGATGAAATTCAAATGGCAGCAGCGTTGCCAGGCAGACAGACAGACAGACAGACAGCTGCAAGCTGGTCGCACAGCCACTCATCAACAGTTAGATAAAGAGCCAGAGAGAGTGGGTGAGTGAGAGAGAGAGAGCGCGCTGTAACGAGCCCAAAACACTAAACTCTAAAACTGAATGAATGAGTGTCAAGTGTGATATATCACCGCAAAAACAAGACCATAAGCATGAGTGATAAACGCTGTTGAGCTTGGTTAGCGCGCGTTGCAGCTAACAATAACAACAACAACAACAAACACAAAGAGAGGGAGATAGAGATGTGAGTGTGTGTGTGTGTTTCAGTCATAGACATGTCAACATGTTGATGATGGTAACTAACTAGAGCAGCGCGATAAAACGATGGCAACGAGAACGATGGCAGGAGCAAGAGCTGCAGCCTTGAACAAAAAAGGGGGGCCAAAAGGATTTGTGTGTGTGTGTTTTTGGATGTAGATGTGGAATGTGGATGCGAGACGGAGGGAGAGAGAGAGATAGATACCGAACAAACCGAGCATAACTCTAAACATAGTCAAAGTGGCGCACAGTGGTTCAAAATGTTAGTGTTAAGGGTTGAATAATTTAGAAATGGAAAAAATATCTAGAAAATGCTTTATTGGGTACAATTAAGCGGATTTAAAGAGTTTTAAGCTTCTAGTAGTCAACTTGACTTACTAAGAATCCCAAATATTTTAGTCTTTTTCCGAGAAATATATATTTCTAGAATTCCCTCTTAATTTTAACTTGAAATACTGCTGAACAGAACACAACTTTAATTTTCCTGTGTTCTTTGGCAATATAATTATTATATGAAATTATATTATATAATTTTTATATGTATGTATACATTTTTAATATAATAAATTTTTTTTTGATATATATAAAACACTATAAGTTTTTATTTTCACTGTTTAAAATATTAGCATTTGATAACTTGGTAATGATGTTGAATTTTTATTTAATTTAGTACAAAAACATTTTTTAATTCACCAAAAACCGTTTTGGAATACTTTCTTACAAAAAACTTAACATTTTTCGTTCGATTTAGCACCACAGTGCGCCTGGCGTGTTGCTTTCAAATGCTTGCAACATACTGTGGCAATCACGTGTGATGAACTGTAGAGGCGCACAGGATTAGGAGCAGTCAACGGTTTAGATGAGCGGGCTTATGGGCAAGGGAGGGTAGTTGGGGGGTTTGCTTTATGCGCTGTGTGTGTTTTGCTGTTGTTGTTGTTGGCAAAAAAGGCGTCAAGGCGTTTAAGCCGAAAACAAAAACTGGCAACTAGGAATTCATTGGCCAAAAACAATGCAATTAATTTCACTTACCCGTTGCCGTTGCCATTGCCGTTGCCGCCGTGAATGATGATGCTGTTGTTGCTGATGGGGCGACAACGGCAACAGCTCGATGTAGTTGTTGTTGTTGTTGCTGTTGTTTGCTGATCCAGTGACTCTAGTTTCAGCATGTGGCGGAAGTGTCAAGCGACGAAGCAACCAACGGCTTTCACTGTGCTGAGGCTGTTGACGGTGATGAATTTCATAGTTGTTGATTTTATGATTGCCGTTGTTGGCAGTTGGCAGTTGTTGTTGCTGTTGGCAGTTGTTGTTGCTGCTAACATTTCAGTGTGTGGTGTTTTTTTTTTTGTTTTTTACAATTGTCAACTTCAAGTTTATTGCTGACATTGTTGCTGTTGCTTTCGTTGTTGTCCTTGTTGCTGTCGCTGTCAACAACAGTTTGAGTTTTGTGTTTAGTTTGTTGTTGCCAGCATCAGCATCATCACCATCATCACCATCATCATCACCATCACCAGCAGCAGCAACTGGTCAGCAGCAACATTATGCCGCACGTCAAAGGACAATGGACATCGTGAATCCTTTAACCATCCCAGCCAAGCCCTGCTCCCGCGTCAGGTGTGTTGACCATGTCGAAACGCTTTGTGGTCCAACGCAAATCTAAGCAATTTGCATTGTCGTCGAATGTTTGTGTTGTTGTTGACGCTTTGGCCGCAGGACTCCGCAATTTGTCTGACCACAAAAGCGCTGCTGCCAACTTGCAACACGTTTGGGCCAAGGCCATCGACGAGGTCGGCGACAACGGCGTCGTTCACGAATTTTCCAGCTGTCAATTCGACAAATTGTATTTGAAGGATGTTGAATGTTGATTTTAGTTTTAACTTTGATTTGGATGAAGGTTAATTGCGATTACCTTAAAATTATATTCAATACTTTAATGATTTTTCGATAGGTTTTTTTTTGTCATTTTATTTTGTTCTTGTTGGCTTGGGCAGGCTGGATTAGCGTCTATTTTAAACTGTTAAGGATAGAAAATAAGCTTTAATAATAAAGAAGTATTTAATAATAATATATTGAATGGTTTTTTAATGATTAGAAAGTGACACTCAGACCAGATTTATAAAAGTATTATTTTCAATTATTTCGAGAAACAATTTTTATTTTTACGAATTTTTTTTTTTAAATAAACTCTAGCAAAGGCTTAACTTTTGAATGAAAAAATTAAAAAAGGGAGATATGGTTTTTTTTATTCAAAAAAACAATTTAATTACTTTTTTTAAAATTTCACTTATAAAATAATAATTTATTATTTTTTACTGGTAATATTTATTTTTATTTTTTTAAGTATAAACAACGAGCTTGTTAAATGAATAATATTTTTTCAATAAGCAAAACTTTTTTATTTAATTTTATTTTCTGTATTTTGGCTTAAAAAATAAAACCCGTCCTTTCTATTGCAACATCAAAATATAACTTATCTAAAATCTGCTTATGACTTGCCGTTTGTCAAAGTGAGAGAAACTAAATCTTTCAACTTGATTGTGGCGAGTTTTGTTAGGCGTCTCTTAACATTTTGGATTTTGTGGCTGATGGGTCTTATGATGGGTTTTATCTTATGGCCGCCATCGTGATGGCCTCATCATATTTTTGCAACATTTTTCAACACCACAATGCGAGGATCGTTTATCAAATGGCCAGCTTGGTGTCAAGGATCTCCAGCCAAGAGACGAAAGAGTGACAGAGAGAGAGAGAAACAGAGAGAAACGCGAATAAATTACGCACATCTGTCAACTCTTGAATTAGCCATTAAGGCACAAAATGTGCAACATTAATAACTGACACGAAAGCCCGATTTGATTCGTGCAAGCGAGATAGAGTTGGAGAGAGAGACAGAAAGATTGTTGCACATGCGCGCTATGTCAATGTCAATGGGAACAAAAGTGGTTGCCGGATCCTCGGACAGCGCATGCGCAGCAGTCCTAATTGAAAGAAATTACTTTGAGTCCGCCATGTCATTTGTCACCTTTTTGTTGTGGACTTAGGATAGGCAACAATTGCTGGGGAGAAGCGAAGAGCGAAGGTTTCGTCTTTTGTGGTGATATTATGATTGAAATTAATACCAGAAACAGCCCACAGCCCAACCGAAAAACGAATTGTGAACTGTTGTTGTTGAAGTGCTGTGCAAATTGTTAGATCCGTTTGCTGAACATAAAAAAAAAATGTAATCAAACTAATCGCAGATTACAATAAGCCAAAAAAAGGGAGAAATGAGAAAAAAGAACTAGAGGAACTTCTTATTATGAAGCGAATTATAATGTTGACATAAGACTTTGATATGAATATTGCCGGAGTTTCATTATAAGTCTTATTCCTAAAGATCATCTACAAAAATGTAAACTAAAACTACGAAAAACTCTAAAACTCTTCAAGAATTTCATGTTAAATTGGCAAACTTTGAAATGCCTTCACATATTCAGCTGTTGGCCAAATGCCGCGAGGGAAACTGTGAAAAATGCTAATGATTTTATCAGGGCCAGTTAAGGGCCCAAAATGCACACAAATACATAGAAAGATAGCAAGCCCGAATATACAAGTTAAATTAAGACACTCAAAAATGATTAAGAAATGCAAAAGCAAAACGCAAATGAAAAGAAATGCGTAGGAGAGAGAATTCGGTAAGGCGGGGGAAGTAAGGTGGGGGTTGAAAAGAAATGAACATTAAACCAAAAAACCGAAAGCCAAATGCCAAAACCAAACCAAACTAAAAAAAAAAAAACCAGAAATAAAATGAAATGAGAAAGTATCCCGCCACACTGATGAAACAGAAGATATGCCCGCGGGAACCGTTCCTTGAGACGAAGAAACGCAAACGAAGAGAACAACTTGAAGCAAGAGCCAAGCTTCAGAACGAAACGAACAACACATTTTGTAATAATTTCATTTTGCAAATGACGTGCGAGTAACGAAACAAAAGAAATTAAATTTAACATAGTACAAAGGGAAATTCCCTCCCTCCTCCGGATTGGATAGTATATACGTACTACCTTTGGATTGCCTTATGCATTATGAAAATTATGTCTTGGTTGGACAACAATAACAACCAAAAAACAACAACTAACTAAACTAAACTAAACTAAACTACAATTGTACTGCAACTGAAATGCCAAACGCGAATTGCGTTTTCATTTGGCTTCTGTTTCTTTATTATGATTATTTTTATTTTATTTTTTTAATGTCACTGAGAATTAGTTGTTGTTGTAGTTGCCTTTAGAATGGCAAACAGAGGTGCAATAAAATTGTGCTCACTAATGTGCGCCGGGGCCAGAAGACCAGAAGACCAGCGGACAGGACAGAAGGCCAGATGCGACGACGATAGACCCAGACAGACGTTGATAAAAACTCATTTCAACTGATGGCCCAAACACCATCACATCACATCACACACTCGAGAAGTAGACGAAGAAGAAGAAGAGCACACCCAATGGCAAATGGTGTCCAATGGAGCGTTATGTTGAGAGTGCACTGTACGAAGTTTGTGGCGTTGAAGAATTAAATGTTTCTAAAATCTATTTCAAAAAGAAAAAAATATTTCGATATTAAAGTAATAAGAAAAGAAAAGAGTTTGACGGGAAAATGTTGAAATGAAGAGGAAAAATGAAAAGCAGATAAACTAACGGATAGAAAGACAAAGATTGTGGGGGTTGAATAAGAAGGATTAAATAATGTGACCTCAAAAATAATATAATAATATTTGCAGCACTAGGAAAGAGCTTACAAACGAATAAAATAAATAAATAATTTATAGCTTTTATTGAACAGTTATTTTTTAATAGAAAAAAATTTAAGATAATAAGGGAATTTCGGAGGTTGCTAATCAAACATTGTCCTCATTCAAAAATCTATACTTCACTAATTCAAACTGTCTCATTAATTATTCCCAGTGTACACACACACAAAAGTCTCCATTCACACTCTGGCATTCGCCGTGTCTCGACTCCTTTCGCTTTGACGAACAAATTCAGCGCGTTTTGACGACTCCTGACATGACGAGTGCAAATGCTTCGAGTTTTGCCATGAATCCCTCCCCCCTCAGCTTCATAGCCCTTGCTTTGCTCTTTGTTGCTGTTGCTGTTGCTGCTGACGTTGGCAACATTGAGCGCCGGACGCTTCTGTTGGCTGCTGGTCGCCATCGTTGCGTTATATTTTAATATATTTGATACAGACCATTACTTTTAACGATTATTTTCTAAAGTAATTACGTTTCAAGTACGAAATATGAAGAAGCAAAGTCCAACGGCGTCCAGCACTCTCTCTCCCTCTCTCTCCCTCTCTCTCCCTTGTGTGTGTGTGGGGTGAATGGGTCAGTGGCGGGGTTACGGGTAGTCGCCACATTAAAATGAAATGTTCACACAGTCAACTCGTTGAATTGGCGCATTACGTTGCAAACTAACGACAACGTCCTATAGCTCCCGACTATTCCTCTTGAAACTTCTTACCAAACCCTGTGACAAAAACCATGAATTTCATGTTTAAAAAAAAAGAAAGTGTTGCATCAAGTTGGGGCACTTTTTATCGCCCGTTTTAATGAATATTGCTTTTGGCTTTTAATATTTGTTGGCATGCCAAGAAGTTGCCACAGCCAAAATCTCAACATTCATGGTGATTAGTTCAAAAATGAAGGTAAATTTGATGCCAACTGGAGGATTAGGCTGGTAACTGCTTCAGCCAAAGTCTGCGCTTCAACAACATATGATTTGCCTTTATTAAAAGTATCAAAAGGTTTTTGGGAATGTAGCAGCAAATGTTGCCATTTGCCTGCATTACAAACTGATCCTTTGATGGCTAGTATAAATTTTAATTTTCATCATAATTATAAGCTGTTAATGCATCCCTTTGAAAAAAAAAGTAATTCCCAACTGTTAGTATCCATTTAAAGTTGAATTTTACGTAAGGATTCATCAACGAGTTTTACTACTTTTTTTTTCAACCGAGGGGTCAAAGTACAGTCTGTCTAAAGCTGAGCTATGCTATAAAAAAAAAGTTTGTATATTGCAGCATGTCACACAGTTTGATGCAAAAGGGATATCAAAAGCTGAGCTATATATATATATATAACAACAACAACAACAACAACAAGTGAGCAACTAAATTATACCTTTGAGAGTAATTTACGTGCTTTCCTTCTTTATTAGATGCAGAGTACAATTTCTGTGGTGTGGCACGGGACACCCGATAGCATAGCCAAAACAAAACAGAAAAAGCCAAAAAAAAAAATAGAAAGAAAAAAGAAAAACGAGGTGAGTCCTCCCAGGCATGTCATGATGTATTCGTTGCTGTTGTGTCCAGTATGGTTCGGACTTACCTCAAAAGCTCAACCTCAAACCAGGAACCTCAGATTCAGCTTCAGCCTCAGCCTCAGCTTTAGCTTCAGAGCGTTCATTGTCAGGGCGTTGGGTTTTGTTTTACGTTCTGTTTGTTCTGTCTTTGTAGTTGTTGTTGTTTTTTTTTTGTGTCAGCTCGTTTTTTTGTTGTTGTTGTTGTTGTTGTTGTGGGTGATTTACAGACACTTTGACGTCCGTCCAAGTTGACGGTTGACCCATTAGTAGAATGCCCAAAAGATGCCTCCCTGGGGTCGCGTCGCGCCCCTGACTTGACCGCACAGTCACCGTTACCGTCACCGTCACCAAAGTAATCGTCGTAGTATAGTAGTATGGAAGTGCAAAGAACAAAACAAAATCATGAAATCATTGTTCATGATGATGTGCAATACATTATCCGTTCCCCATTCATTGGCGACATACCTCAAAGGACGACGAATCCTTTCATGTGCGAATTTATCTCACACTTTTCCCATTTATTTAGACTGTAGCCGAGGGTACTTGGAAATTGTTATGCGATTTGTTAAAATGGAAAAACTATTTCTTTTTTTTGCGATTTAAAGTTTTAAGCTCGATATAAATTTATATTTGATAGATATGCAAATTGCCTTTAAGAGTATTTAATTGTCGTTTATTTTCTGCTTCATTTGTTTTCGGTAGTTTTTGGCCATGAGTGATTTCAGCTGAACTCAATCCAGCTGGGACATATTCATTAATAATTCAAGCACACTTTTCACAGTCGTCTGCTGATGTCCTTGTAATCATGCCTTTGTTGTTGTTGTTCCATTTCTGCATAAAAGTTGCATGCAGTGTGCGGTCAAGAGCTTAGATGCCAACTCACATTAAAGAGCAGAGCCCAAACCCATAACCTTCAAAAATTGTGAAAAGATGATGCTGAAGGGCATATGCTATGTACAATCATCTCAATTGTTGTGGTCCTGTCGATGGCACCATACATTCACGTCCCGTGGTGTCGCAACCCTCGGTTCAAAGCACCAGACATTCCACATAACAATTGCCAAAGTCGAGTGAGGAGCAGCAGCTGAGGACACTGGCCGCCAAGGCTTGTGTCAAAGGCGATGGGCATCTTCGAGAGCAATTGGCTAATTGATTTCGATTCTTTTGGCTGTTCGAAGGTTCACACGTTTCTGTTTTTCGGTGGCGGGTAGGTTATCATTAGATGGAACGTTAGCAAACGTTAGCAGGACCTTTGCCGGAACATTATTGTCCTTGTCCATCTGTGATTTCTATTTGCCATGGCTAATTTCGAGCAAGCAGACTTTGGTCAAAAGTTATTCGTCTTCTCTTTGAGCGCAAGAAGCAAAACACACACATTCACACACATTGATTAAAATGTTGTTCGAACAACCCCCCCCTTCTTCACGGCAATCTCTATCCCAATTTCTTTCGCCTTGACAAAAATGTGTGCTGTAACCAGTTTTCTTTTAACTGAAATTGTCATCAAGTGTCTGCACAATTTCGATGTGTGCAAACAACTGCTGCTTTCCACTACTCTCTCTTTCTCGTTCTCTTTTTCTCCATGTTTCTCTATGTTTCTCACTCCACCCTTTGTTGCACACATGTTTAGTGCATTGCTTTTAATTACCGTCAACAAGAACTTGAATCGAGCTGCTCAGCGCCAAAGCTTGAGTCAAGTCCAGGCATCAGCGTCATCCTTGCATCAGCAGCAACAGCAGCAGCATTCTCAGCAGTTGAAATTACGATAAATGCTGTTATTCTTATCCCCGTTAAAAAAAAGAGCGGAGCGTAGGTTTGGTTTTTGATGTCGTAACAAAAAGTTGACAAAGAAAAAATTTCAAAAAAAATTTAAAAAAGTTGAAAAATATGCAATTTTTTCATGAACGTTAGATCAACTTGAAATTAAAATTATTTTATAAATATTTAAAAATAAATAAATATTTTACTTCAAATCATAAATATTTTTAAATCTTTGATTTTTATTTTTATCTCAAAGTTTTTCAAAATGTATCCAGAAATTGCTTATAAAATAATTATTTTTTACATATCTACTACAAAATAGTTTAATACTGTAAATAAAGATCGAAGATCCTGAGATTAAACGTAAGAAGAATGTTACCTCAAAAAACCTTAAATATTTCTAAAAAGTGTAACCCCCCTCAATCTTTCAATTTAACAACTAAGCCCCTGAACAGCAAAAGCAAAATCAACCAAAGACAAACATTCGATTTTCTGTTTTATTTTCTAGTGCATTTTTCTGTGTCTTTGGAGACTTTTGATGTGCAGCCAAAAAACGTAGCTGGTCGGTCGGGTCGGTCTGTTGGCTAGTTTTAAATGCTGGCCATGTAACCGAATAGATCCACAGTTGCACTCATGTCTTGGCCTTTTGGCCAAGCCAAGTCAACATTGGCAAGATTTTGACATTGTGCAAGAAGAAGAAGAAGAAGAAGTTAGCGAGTTACAGGGATTAGGAGTTTGAAGCTTGTTGAAGTTGTCAGTTGCACAGTTCGTTCACACAATGCCAAGGAATTGATGCCGAAAATTGATTCGGTTGAATGTGACATGTTTACGGAATTCGTTTCGACAATACATACTATAAAACCAAAGACTATCAAATAGAATAGAATGTGCGCTGTAATTATTGAAAGAAATGCAATAGCAGCGAAAAAATGTTCAAGGCAACTCCAACTGTCCAAATCTTTTCCAAATCAAAAGCATACCAGCAAATGTGGATGCTACTTGCTGTTGCTTTGAGGCTAATTAGTGCGGTCGGTCACTGCGCGGGCAGCCTTCCTCCCTGTTTTTTACTTTTTTAATTAGAGACGTTGGCGTGGTAAGGACAAAGATGCGTCAGGACAGTCGGCTGCAGTGACAACAAACAAAAGATATCAAGAATTTCATTTCTTGGCATCAACCCACCCCCCTCTAACCACACCCACGCGGCGAAGGCGGCAATTGAAAAGAGACAAAAAAAAAAAACCAAAAGGAAGAAACGTAAATGAAAACGAAACGAAAAGACGACAACGGCGAACGCATTTGGCTAAAATAAAGAAAATGCCAGCAAAATTAGCAACGCGCCAAGTCCAAGACAAGTCGAGAGAGAGAGAGAGAGAGAGAGAGAGAGAGAGATTCGCCACCAAAGCCTTCCGCCGATGAATTGCCCATGTCCATGTCGGTTAACATTTTTTTTTTTTTTGTGCGCCGGTTTCGGCACAAGGCGCAAGATGCGCTTTAAAATTCCAGTGATAACAGTATGCTGCTGCCTTTTGCGCCTTATAACCATTGCCTCTCCTTTATAGCCTTTGGCGTGGTCTAAGAAGGCGTCAGTGTCAGCGACAGGCATAAGAAATGTGTCCCAAACAATTATCATCGCCTTCTGGTCAGGAAGCTCTTGGTGAGTCTCTGCTTGGATTTCAATTTGCAGCTCAAAAAAAAAAAAAAAACGATAAAAAAAATTGCACAAGTTACAAATGCTAATTATTAGCAAATGGGGCAAGCAAAATATGCCAGGTTTTAAATGATTTTGATTTGGGTAATGGAAAGCTTATTTAAGGAAAAGATTTTACTGGGGCTAACTTGGCGATATAGAAGGTTTTTTAAGTTTGATATTCATAATTTTTAGAAAGAAAAATAAAGATTTATATATTATTTTTTTAAAGCCTCAACTTTGTAAACCTCTAATTGATATTCACAAGTTATGCCTCTTTACGATAGTTTAACTTGCAAGAATATTTTCCAACTGGCAGATTTAATGCTTCATCGGAACAAAAAAACATATGCCAATATTTGTTTTCGCCCCGCACACATTAGGCCCATCCATCAGCACTTTTCGGCCAGAAATCATTGATTGATAGACTAAAAAAAATAAATTAAAATTTTGTATTATCTGCAAACATTGCGTTTCAATGATCCATTTAATTGCTAAAGGCCTCATAAATCAAAAGAAAAAAATAAATTATTATTCATAAATTAGAAGGAATGCCTTTCGCACTTTCGCACTTGGAGGGGGGTGTGGCTAGCAATCTGCTTTAGTCTAAATAGTGAGTCTTGTGAGTCTTATTGCCAAAATCTATACCCTATATATTGTGCGTTGCTGGTGCGAAGAGATTTCTTCGTATCAAAATAAACAAATCATCAATCAAGCGATCTGCATGCCACAAACAACAAGTTCAGTTTGATCAGTTGGGGTGTTGCGGTTGGCAGAGTGTGAAGGTTGGCAGAGTGTGTGTTGTTGTTGTTGTTGTTGATGGTGGTGGTGGCAACAAGCTGGGATATCTTTGACAGTTTGCGCCAACTTAAACAAGCATCGGTCGAACGGTTGTACTATTGTCGATTCGACTCATATGCACTCAAGCAATCAACAGGCGCGAGAATCGCAAGCAGGCAACATACAACAATAACAACAACTACTACAACTACTAGCCCCCTCTTTGTGGTTTTTGTGGTTATATCTGGTGGCACAACACACACACAGACACAGCAGTTGGCATTCCTGCCAGCTAGATAGACACGGCTAAAATACACCCAAAACAAAATAATCGTTTAAGTAATATTTTTCTAACAATCAAGTTGAACTTTTAAGATATCGGAATTCCACTTAAGCGTATTTCTACATTTTCAAATGATGAACATATATTTGCGACTCGCACTGTAGCATAGAGAAAGATCATTCGATACGCTCTGGCTCTATACTCTTCCCATCTTTACGTTCCTATGATTTTTTTTTTTGCTTGAGAAGACATGCAATTATGAGAAATGAAATCAAGTGGCTCGACAGGCACACAGTTGGAACTGCAATGGGAATTTTCGACATCGAATTGAATTCAACCTAGCAGCTAGCTAGATCGAAACAATATTGGCGTCGAATGTGGGTGGCCGGCCGGCCTGCCAGCAGCCGGAATGTGTGGCAAGTTGGTGTGTCTGTGTCTGTGGCAAAATGTTTGTCTTGGAATCAACGCCTTGGCGAAATGATTTGTTTATTATTTCTTATGGAGTGTTTTTGTTTGGCATGCGATTACATTCTGACAGCGGCGACGGTGATGACAACAAGGCAACAACAAAAACAACAACAACAACAACAATTGGAGGCAAGTTCATATAGAAAGAGAGATAGAGAGAGAGAGATGAGATGAGAATTGATCGGCATAAACAATGGCATCCTCCAATCTTGGTTTAACCAATGAGCAGCTACCGGACTGCACCCGGACATCTCAAAATCGTTGACATGTTGGAGGCACGGCCCCATGTTGCACAAGTGATCGCGCGCCCCCGTTTGATGCACAGACAATGGCCACTTTTGGTTGTACAACTAGCTGCCGCTTGTTGCTCCAACCAATGGCAGCAGCTTAAACGTTGCTTTTTTTATTATTTGCTTTTCATTTATATGCTAAAGGTGGTTCCCGTTGCTTGCAACTTGACATTGATACATGGCCAGGCTGTAAGTTTGATAGCTGCTACCATTGTTAAAGCGTCTTGGCCAAAGCAGCCGAGCAGGTTTCGTTTTTTGCTTTCTTTCTTTTTATTCGGTTTTTTGTTTGTTAGTTTAACTTGGTTTTGACCAGTTTATGCTTATTGGCTGACCGAGCCAGTAGTAGATCAATTATCTATAAGAAAATACAAAACTTTGTAGTACCTTTTATCCTTATATGCAAAAAAAAAATAAATAAAAAATTATTAAATATTTTTATCGACTTTCTTTGAATTTTTTGGAAGCATTCTTTTAGTCTAACATCACAAGCCAAGTTAAATTTGTTATTGCCATTTCTTGATTACTTGGCGCATCAGATGCCAAACGATTTGAAACGGATGCACAGATACAGATATAGATACAATCCTTGCGATATGCAATGCATGTCTGTCAAAATAAATTTAGCAGGCAAACGAGCTCGCGCAGCTCCGTAAATATAAATCAGCTTGTTAACATAAATAAAAGAACAGAAATAAGTATTTTTTTTGCTCGTGCGGCATGGTAAATCTCCTACTCGAGTCGTGTTGTTGTTGTTGTTGTTGTATCTCATGGATTCCATCAGCAGCAGCAGCAGCAGAGACTGCATCATCGTCGAAGACGGCCATGGGCATATGATTTGGTCAATTTATGAGTCCAACAGCGTAGCACCAAAATTAACGCATTATAAATAATAATTTTTTTACGATTTGAAAAAATAGATGCAATTTATTGCCCCAACTGCGCTAACAAAAACATAAACAAGTCTAGTTTGGACTCAACAGGTCAACAGTGAGTTCTCAGAGAAAAATTTATAAATTCTGCAGATAGTTAAACATTTCATAGAACTTATTTAAATGTTAATTTGCCCACTTCAATTGCCAAATAAAATTAGTTTGAAAGTTTTACCAAAATTTCACACTTGAAACGGGCAACAAATAAACAAAATCGAATGTAGTTGCAAGCCAGCAATTTGTGGCACATTCGAGTTGCATTTGTTTGTCGATATTTGAATTATTTCCATCAGCACTTTGGAAACTGACGTGGATCCGGAGCACTTTTCAGCTGGCCACTTTTGGCCACAATGCTGTGGCTATAACCCCCAACCCTGCCACGCAACCGAATTGTCCGCCCAGCATATGCTGAGTGCCTAATGTGCTGTCGATGGGTTTACAATCAGTCAAAACAGTTGCCACCACGACACGAGTGGCACTTGAGACCAACTACATTAGGAATGCACTACAAAAACACAAACAGTGCCTCGAAACGAGTTCTACTTAGTTGGAATTTAGATAATTATAGTGTGATATATTTACAGTTTATTATTATTTTTGGTTAAACACTCATTGAAAGATTTAGTAATTGAGTAGGGAAAAGTTTCGTTAAGTTGAATTGCGAAAAATAAAGTTGTTAAAATATTTGAAAAATCTTCCACAATTGGTTCAAAGAAAGGACATATAAAAGTTTGGTTTGGTGAGCAAGTAACTCCTTATTTATCGTTGCATCTCGTTAGAGAGCGAGATAGAGAGAGAGAGGTACTATTGTAATCAACTTTCTTAGACACAACAACAGATAACAATGGTTTGCAACTTGCAACAACGAAGCAAGCATGCGCAATTGCCGAATTTTGTTTTCGTTTGTTGTTTTTCGATTTGTTTTGTTGTCGCTGGCAAAACGATCCATTAAAAGTGAACCATCATAAAGTCAACCGGAATGCCGACAACAACAACAACAACAACAACATCGAGTGCAACGAGTGGCCAGTCTGGTAACAACAACAATGGACAATGAGCACATAAATCAGTGTAATTAATAGAAAAACTAGCCAAAAGACAACAAAAGCCAAAAAAAAAGTATATGCACGCATGCGCAACTGCAACAACAGGTTTTTGGCCACGTGCAACATTGTTGTCCGCGGAATCCCAGTTGGTCCAAATATGAGCACGGCTAAAGATTCCATATAGGGTTCCTATTTGTTAGGCATGTAGGAATAGTTTGCCCAAAACTAACGCTTAATTACTGAGCAAAACAAAAATTGTTCAAATTGTTCGAAATAATTAACCCTATAAAAAGCATTTTTATTTCTCTTTCGGTTAAGAGTGTAAACAATTTGTTGTTTTTGTTTTATTTTTTTTTTGTTGTTGCCCATTGCCGGCAATTTATCTCACAGTTTGATGCAAACGCATAAATCGCTCAACACGCAGCACAATACGATATATTTCAGTTTCAAATTTAAATAAATATCGAAACGCAATGCATTCCTGTTTTTTTTTTTTTTTTCAAATTTATTTATTACAAACTACTAAAGGCGAGTGGTAGGGGCAATGGAACAACATCCATCAACGTGCAAATCTCAGCTTGGATAAAACATAAACCCCTTTTTTTTGGGCGAGTGTCTCCAAGGAACTAATTCATTCATTTGGGCTCTCTGCAACGCCGCCAAATCGTTGGCCATTCATTCATGACCAAATGTCCAGCTAACGGACTGGGTCATTTGTCCGAGCAAAAGGGCTGAGATAGAACATAAAAAAAAACACCCTCAACGTGTCCCATGTCAGCTGCAATAATTCAAGGCAACACGCTGAAACACAACTCTGATGTTTAGCCATCACTCGCCGTGTCCTGATTAGACTCGTGGGAGAAGAGGTTCTCCTGTTGCTGTGCGACGCCAGAATTGATGCGGTCTGTGACTATCTAATAGCTCAAGCGTTGCGAGAGAGAGAGAGAGAGAGAGAGAGAGAGTGGTAAACAAATTTTGGGGTTTGGGGCATGTGTCAACAGTGAATCAAAGTGTTACCCAAAACCCAAACACCTGTGACAAACATTTCAGTGTGGTTTGTCCAAAAAACCAAGTCACTTTGTAAACTGTTTCGTTTTCGGTTGAAATCGATGAATTTGAAACCGAGATTGATTTCATTTTGCAAAAACAAACCAATAATCTATCTTTGAATAGTGTAGGATTAAAGGAATGTTGCAACGCAAAGTTATAGCGTTGGGCATAAATTTGACTTTGGTCACCGATCGTGAGACACAAGGAAACGGTTGAGTGAGGGTGACAACCCTGAAACTTATTGACAACGGGCTGGGCATAAATTATGGCGATGGCAGAGCGCGTTAATCGCACATTTTATGCCCAACTGGAATGGTAGCCTAAACGATTGGCAAATCGTCGACTGCAGAGCAACGAGAACGACTCCCAGCAACAACAACAACAACAACAACAACAACAACTTCGTCGTATGCGATAACAATCACGAATCGAGCAAACAGCAACAGCAACGGCAGCAGCAATCGAACGGAGAGCAAATGCCTTTTGCTTCTGGGCAGCGAAACATTGGGCCAGAGTTGAGTGTGAGAGTTGCAACAGGCTTGAACATAAGCAGCAACACAAATAATTCGCTTTAATGAGATCGCAATCTGGCGATTTGCGACAAAAACACATACAGTTTGTGTCTCTCTCTGTCTTTCTTTCTCACTCTCTTTGGCTTAGTGCGTGCGCGATCAGGTCGAATCGGATGAAGATGAGCAAAAAACACACAGCTCGCTTTTGGGTTAAGACTCTCTTTATACATACCTGCAAGCCCAATCCCGATGCCGATCTCAATCCCAATCATTGAGCTTAGCATCGACGATCGTTCAGTTCTTGTTTTGTTATTGCTGTTGCTGTCGTTGTAGTTGTAGTTGCTATTGCTGCTGCTGCTGCTGCTGTTGTTGCGCTCATGTTGCTGTCAGCGCGCGTTGACTTGTTGCTGGTCCGAGTCGCGCTTGTTGACATGCCCAGCATGCTTAGCCAAACTACAGGCCTAACAACAACAACACAACTCGACTCTTCGACTCAGACGTCAATGTGTTGTGTGCCCCTTCATGCCACATTCTGCGTGTGATAGTATGTTATAGATCTGTCTTCATCGCATTGAAGCAACGCCCATAACGCATCCGCAAACACATTTTAATCAATTCGCAATAGAAAGTTCTTGACAATTAATTGCCACAATTAGTGCGACATGACGCGAACGGAATGATTAAAGGCCAATGCCAAACAAGGCCAGACCAACAAAATGGGCGTTAAACCAACTTTAATCTTGCTAAAATAAGTTAAGCATTCATTGTTTTGATTAAAGAAATTATTGTCATCGAACTATCGATAACTAAAAACATCGCATGTGTGCGTTATGTCACATTCAGTGCTGTACAATGCTCAAACTGAAATCTAGTAGAAAATAAAATATAACTTTTCAATATTCTAGATTGCAAAATGCTGGCTTTTGGTGTTTTATCGCAGACTGCACGTAAAGTGAAACCGAGTCCTTTGATAAACTGTTTATGGATGCGCAAACAGAAGACGATGCACAATGTGGACAAAGATGGTATGCCGCCGACGAAAGGTTATTCGCCATTTGGACGGAATCAGGCCGGCTGGGGTGAGTGGACCGTGGCGCGTTTAGATGATTTGCTTAACTGGGGACGCAAGGGTTCCGTTTGGCCAATGACCTTTGGCCTGGCCTGTTGCGCTGTGGAAATGATGCACATTGCAGCACCACGCTACGATATGGATCGCTTTGGCGTCGTCTTTCGTGCATCGCCACGTCAAACGGATCTGATGATTGTCGCCGGCACCCTGACCAACAAAATGGCACCGGCCTTGCGCAAGGTCTACGACCAAATGCCCGAACCACGTTGGGTCATCTCGATGGGCAGCTGTGCCAATGGCGGCGGCTACTATCACTATTCGTATTCGGTGGTGCGTGGCTGTGATCGGATCATACCTGTCGATATCTATGTGCCCGGCTGCCCGCCCACTGCTGAGGCTCTGATGTACGGCATATTGCAGTTGCAGAAGAAAATCAAACGCATGCGAACTCTACAAATGTGGTACAGAAAATAACCAACAACAACAACATTAAATATTACCTTTTATTGTAGTTTCAAGTCGTTTTTTTTGTCTGCCGTAAATCGTATGTTTAATCGATTGAATTTAATTAGAAAATAGCAAACATCAAATGTGTTGTTGTTGCTCCTCGTCTTGCTTTCGTCTCAACTAGTGTCCGCAATCGCATGATAGCCATTGCCTAGGGATTAAAGCTCAATACGATCGTTGTGCATGCGATTTGCGGGTGGGTTGGGTTGCGGCAAGTGCAATGCTTAGCTGCCGTCTGTGCCACAGCATGTGTGCAACAGCAGCAGCTTCAACGGCAGCAACTGCAACAGAACGCTGAATGTGTAAACTCGTCGTTGGCGTATCGTTGTAGTGCGATCGAAAATGGATTTGTATCAATATCGACTCACTAACATGATTCCAATAAATTAATATGCATACAAGGCCTGGCCTGGCCTGGCTGGCTGGCATCGAGGTCCAGAGCACTGATGACGCCTGTCGCCGTCTGGGTGCCCTCGGTCTCGGTCTGGGCCTTGCCATCGCGATCGACAGATCGCAAGAAGCAAGAACAGAAACAAAAAGACAAAAAAAACACACGATGATGCATGTGCAGTGTCTCTGAGTTGTGATCGTGTTAATGTAAATAATTGCCAGCGCCCCATCGTCGCAAAATGTACACTAGACCCAATGTCCCAATGTCCCAATGTCCCAATACCAAACCCGGCTTCAATTTGAATCCCAGTCGACGACCATTGCAGATGTAATTAAAATCTCTCTTTCGCTTCTCACTTTCTGCCTTCTTCGTATTCTTATACTTGTTGCTGTTGTTGTTGGACTGTTTTGGTGTTTGTCTGCTTGTTCGGCGGCCCAGCGAGAGAGAGCGAGATTCGTCTTGACTGATATGAGCCAAACGACATACACGCAAACCTCGCGCTCCAATCCCCAAACGCTTGATGTTGACAGTTCACGAGTTTTCTTTGGCATTTTGCGATATTTCTTAAGCGATACGATGTCGGGATTGGGCATGATATTGGGATTTGGATATACTACGAGAACTTTGAATCTGTTAACGTTTTGTCTAATTGGTTCTGTTATTTGTATAAAGTTGAATTGAAAGTTTACATTCTTAGAAAACTATTAGAAAAGAGTTTAATCAGAAAGCAATCAACAAATGTCTTGAGGATCTTAGCTTATTCCTTAACTAGGACGTTTTTTTTCTTTATCGACTAAGTCGCTGTCTATTTGGTTGTGTAAGTAGTTCGCATGCTTCTTATATACTCAACATCAAAAGTTTTGCCAAGATCTGCCATCGACAGTGCGAAATGCTTCACACAGATTCTCAGATGCACGTGACTCTTTTTCTTTAAGGGAATCAGAATGAATGCGAGTACGAGTACTTTAACAAGTTGTACGAGCTGTTTGCCTACTTGGTTACTCGCCGAAGCCGAAGAAGCCCTTTTGCGCGAAACATTCGAATGTCTGAGCTTATTTATGGCCAGAGATGCTAAAGATATAGCGCCAGACGACGACGGCGACACATCAGAGAGGAGAACCCAAAGCCAGACGATTGGCAGACTTACTTATACTACGAGTATACTATATGGTATAGTATGGGTTGATATCTGTAGCATCAGCTGACGGCATTTCACAGAAACTGAAGCTTCACCTTTTGTATATCGATGCATTGTTGATTAGTCTGTTGCAGGACAAAGACAAACTGACTTCAAACTGAGATTCGAATTTGGTTTTATTTCTTTTTCTTTTTGTTGTTGTTTTGTGGCAGGCAAAATATTTGGGTTAGTTAAGTTGCAAAGAGTCACGCCATAGTGTCGCCCTGCACTCTGATCTGGCAACAGTGAGTTGTCAATCAGGCCAGGCTCCACTGTGTGCTGTCAATATAAATAGAGAGTTAAAGTTTGTGCGTGCTGCGCTAAATAACGCAATGTCATTGTTTGTGGGAACCAATCCAACAATTTGTGTATCACGCTCGAGCTTTGAGGCGAGCGCGAAAAATACAAAAAAAAAAAACCATATAGTATTTCGAAAATCATTACTTCAAACAAACGGCGCGCCGCGTCAAGCAATCAATCAATCACAAGCAATCCAAATCAAACACAAATCCAAGAGAACGTCTGACCGATTTGAAAACAATTTAAGCTCCAGTTTCTCTAAAAATCATACGAATACCATTTGACAGATCATCGACAATCGATCCAAAGACCGATCCCAATTCAATTGTGAATATGTATATTGTGAACTTGAGGTGTTGCTTTTACTATATATTTAACGTTCTTTTCAGTTAACATCTTGGGATTCAAGTGCACAAATATTGTCGAGAGTAAACACAAATAAAGGTTAATGAGCTTTGTTTTTTTTTTTTCGGTTTTGATTTATTTTTTCAGTTACCTTTTTTATGTTTAACGAGATGTTTATGTAAATATTGGTTGCGAAGCATTTCTTTTGAATTATTTAGAATTATTTCGAACATAATGAGAACAACTTCAATGTATTTCCCTTAATCAGGAATTCAACAACAAATTTCTAACGCAATTTAATTGATTTTTTACTTAAATGAACTTTAACTTTAACTTCGATCTTTCAATTCTTCATAAATTTGTCAATTCAATTAGAATCAGATTAAATAAATATGTTGTTAGTAGATAGTACCTGTAGCTTAAGCTCAACGCACTAACAATATTTGCAGAGAAAAATTCAACAAATTTCCAACTCAAGTTGATGATTTGGTGTGTTTTGACTTCATACGCCTTCTACGTCTTCTTCTTTATTTTTCTTCTTCTTCTTGTGTTCTGCAATAAAATTCGTATTCCATTACAATTGAGGCGCTCAAGTGGAACTTCCACGAATAGCTTGGATATGGATACGCTGACAAGCCGATTGAGATGCAGCTGCAATGCTGTGAGGCGCGATCATTTTATGAGAGATTCTCTCTCTAGGCGATGTTGTTGTTATTCTAGGCCAGGTCCCAAAGTCAATACTTATGACTCTCTCTCTTATATGTCGTTGAATTTGTTGGTTTTTAGGCTGGTTTATCAATGGGGCAGCAGCAGCAAGAAAGCGGCGTCTCAAGCACTGCCTCTGTCCATATCAAAATAATCAAAATTTTTGATTGAGTGCAGTTAGTGCGTCTGTGTTTACACGATGACGATGACGCCGAAGAAAAAGAAGAAGAACATCGATTTATTGCTGTTGCTGTTGGCTTTGAGAGATAGTATGTATGTATTTCTGTCCAATCATGTTGTTGATATTGATAATGACATTGATGGCATCGATGAGTTCGACTGAGTGACTATGTGACTTCAACGATTGTTTGCGCGGATTTTTTTTGGTTTTGATTTCGATGGGGCACTGAGGCACTGTCAATCGTTGCAAGCGGGCACAGTTCGTTGGAATTGAATTTGGATGATGATGATGATGATAGTATTGAAAACGCAGTCAGTCAGTTTGCCACATCGCTTCAAGTTGAATGATGATGATATTGACATTATCGAGAGACACTTTAAATTGTACCAAAACACTAAAGCGTTTCATGTAAATGATAATGCGACTCGATACTCGACTCGAAACTCAACTCGACTCATACACATTTGTTATTGTTTAAGCTATGCTGTGGGTATCTTTGAGTTACACTCACACTCAAATCATTCTCATAGCAAACTCATCTCGTTTGCCCTCTTCTCAATTGGTTTGATTGATTCGCTGCACTTGACAGTTAAGCAGCTGCGAGTGGTGAAAGCAAGTGGGGAATTTATTAGTAATACTTGTACATACTTCAAGTATTTTGTATTTAAAGAGTTCCCATGAAATTCAACTTGATTTCAGTTTGATAACAGATTATTGATTGCTTATTGATAAAGCCCATTTCTAGACCATTGGAATTGTTTTGAAAATTCCAACAGATTTGCACACCTTTTGTTTTTCAATGCCATAAAATGAGCCAACAATTGAAGCAATTAAGCTGGTCGACATTAAAAACAATTGACAATTGTCAATGTACAATTCGACGTATAATTCATCAACAAAAAAAAAAATCAGAGAAGAAGCAGAAAAACAATGGGCAACCGGAGGTTAGACGAAGAAGAAGATGTCGAAAACAAACGACAAGCAAAACATTTTTATTGTTTTTGGCACATGGCCGTGGCAATGGCCCCGAATCGATGTTGTTGTCAAATGCAACGTGCCCCTTTGGTACTCTGTTTGCGGTCTTTGCCTTTGATTGGCAATTTCTCAAAATCGTCACCAACACTACTCATTGGAGTAACAACAGCAGCATTGCTGCTGGTCAGGCTGGGTTTGGGTTCGGTTCGGTTATTTATAATTCGTGGCGATTGATTGATGGAATCGACGCAAAGTCGGTGACACTTGGCAAGAGTGCGCAAAAATAAATAGCTGCTCGCCGCATTGACAGCTGATTGCGAAAGTCCATTAGGAGGACCACCAAAAACACCAGAACACCAAAAGGTGCTGCCACACTACCACACTGACGCATGTTACTTGCACCACCCTCGCCCACGGCCATCTGCACCATCTTCTGTTTTGGGTAGTTAAGTTAACAACACAAGGCTCAACTGGGTTGGGCATCTGCATCTGCATTGAGCCTTGGCTCTGGCAGGCCACATCAAAAGTGCAGTCAATCAAGTGAACAAAATTTGATAATTTAACCAAAAAAAAACATAAATAAAAATATATATATGTGTTTGTTTGTTTTTGTCTGGACTGGACAGCGAGCTGGATGTGTAAATAAATGGGCTGAGAGAGCTGGAAAAATTGTTAAATAAATAGCAAATATCTAAGAGCATGAGGCGACAGGTTTGAGTCTGTTTTAGAATTTCGAAAATAAAAACAATTTTTCTTTTTTTTCAAGTCTTTAAGCTCTTATCCAAAACGTAAGTTAACTAAGCAACATAATTTTGGCATCAAACACATTAAAATCACTCATTTGTTCACTCATTCGATAGCTGCATTTCAGTTGCAGTTAGATTTCACATCCTTCATAGAAATTCAAAAGCTCCCATTGTGAACAAATGGATGAGGAACTGAACTGAACACGGCTCTTTTGGGCAATTTATGCAACATGAAATATTCATCAGATCAAAGGAGTGTTTTGTTTGTTTTGTTGTTGTTGATGATGATGATGATGATATGCAGGAAGTGCAAATTTTCAAATATATATTCGTCACAATCAAAGCAACAGGCAGCTGACTACCGGCTGACTGTTAAGCCAGTTTTGATTACAAATGGCAAATGGCATTAAAGTATTTTTTTATTTATAGCACTCGGTATCACAGAGGAACTGTCAATATTGTGACACGACATGATTTGTTTGATGCAACCAAACTTCATTCTCAGGCCCAACCCAATGGGGCCAGCTTCACTTGGCGCATCGCATGATGATCAGCAATAAATTGATGCCCGTCCCTGGCACAAGAGAAGAAGTGGGAAGGGGTTATATATGTATATAAAAGCTTACTGAGTCAGCTAAAAGCCGTTCTTAACGGATTTGCAACTGCCACCTGGCGTTTATAGTAGCCAACCAATAATAGTTTCTAAACAAACATTTAATTATTGTTATTCGATTGATTTATGACGCCTGTTGCCTAACTTTCACCAATCATAGTTGTGTGTGTAGGAGTTTGGTAGTAATTGCACTTGAAGACATTTACTGTCCGGGCGAACACGCGTTCCTGACATTTACGACCATCAACGGCAAAGCCATCAACTGTTAGCTGCCCCACTTCCCCTCTTCTCCTCTTCTTCTTGTCTGTGTGACATGAACACACTCGGACAATGGTAGTTAATGGTCATGCTGGTGAAGCAGTAGCCACAAAAAAAAACAAAAAAACTAAAACCAACTCACCAACGCTACATAAATTTCGAAAACTAGCCTCGACACAAACGCTTCTTCCCATCTTTATATGCCACACATTTCACGCAGTGACGACATGAATCCGCCAACATAAACACTCGTTCAGGACGCACTAATACACACACACAAGCACACACAGCTTACCCGAAAAACAAAATATTAGAGCTACTAAAAAAACATGGCCAAATGGACAACAGAAGGCAGCAGTCACACTGCACAGTGGAAACACTTCAAAAAAATTTTCAATAGTTTGTTAATAGTATTGAATAAAATGTAGCTGAAAACTTATGTTTAACCTATAAAATTAAAAAAAAAAAAAAATTAAAAAAGTATTCAATCAGTTTGGCACACTGTGCGCAGGCAGCTTGTTTCAGTGCAGTGTAACAACTGAGACCAAAAAATTGCGAGATGGACGAAAAATGTTTAGTGGGTGCGTGGACAAATGCAACAGCAACAGCAACAAGGGGCACCTACCATTTGAACCATTCTAACATTGTCGTCATGCTGGAACCCGCCATGATATGGCATTCAGTAGCACTCACATGTCAGAAGTGGGCTGAAATGTGGCCGGCACTTTTCGTCTCTCGTTGGAGAACAGCAGGAAGAGGACAATAACGCTGGACACAGGACATTGGACATTGGTGTGTGTGTGTGTTTGTGTGTGTGTTGGGACGATGGTCCGGCGTGCAGCCGTGGCCAAATTGGTTGATAGCTTGAAAAACTGTTTTTGCACAGCTCCGTCAAATTGCATTTTGTGTGACAGACCGCAAAATGCATCATCACCAACATGAGCGATGAGTGTTTGTTGTTGCTGTTGCTTTTACTCTGTGTTGATGTTTATATTTGCCAACAGACCCCCCAACCCTCAGACCCACCAACCCACCCGCATTACACTTCTCAACCAACATTGTCCAGTAATTTACGAGCTTTTTTGGCAACGCATGTGTTGGTTGCAACGTGTCGCAATATTACAGTGTGTGTGTGTAGATTCAATGGTTTAGGCATCCGACGTTGTGAAAGTGTTTTGAGGTTAAAAGTTTTCCCACACCACGCCGCCTCTTTGAGCGCACAGTGCTTCAAAGTGTTGGCAAAAGTCGAGCAATTTTATTACAGGGTTGCTTAAATCATTATTTAATCTTTGGATAAATATATAACATTTAAGATTGGTAACTTCTAGTATTTTTAGAATTTTTATAGAACAGTGAATATTGCGAATTCGAGTCCTTACAAAATGAAAATTTAATTAAATATTTAAAAACTCTGGTACTATTTATGTAAAAAATACTTGGTTCAAACGCACTGTATAAAAATCCCATTTAATATTTTGAGTAAATAATGTTTCTTTCATCACACACACACACACACACATCATTAATTTTGTGTCAGTGTGCGCGCGCGCGGTAAACAACTTCATTCAGTTCGCATTAATGCAGCGTGAATTAAGTGTCAAGGACATTTTTTGGTTGCAGCCAGTTGTTGGTGGCGACGCAACAACAGCTTCAGTCAGACGTTGGGTCCTTATTACTCCTCTCGCCTACACCCAAACTCCCTGCATGTCCAGCATTGTGTCCTTGCGTGTGCAGCCAAGTGTGTGTGTGCGTGTGGCTGAAAATGCGTTGCAACATTCAAGTAAGTGACGTAAATGCATCACGAACACAACAACGCACACAACAACAAACGGACACAACGGGATAGACGGACGGACGGACGGCAGTGTGGAGTAAATCATGATGGGTAGGCTGTACAAGGGCGAGACGGTGGAGTGGCGGCGGCAGTTATGGCTGTCAAGATGAATGCCATATCATCGCACCGAAAATGGTGTCAAAACGTCAGGCAGCGCAGCCAGCGACACTGATCTCTGGCCAAAACAGTAAACATTGAATGCAAACAGCAAAGCAGACACCCAATGCCACAGGACATCAGCAGGCCAAACAGCTCCCAGCATCAACGCCATCATCATCATCATCATCATCATCATCATCATTGTGCTCGTGTGTTGTTATCCGGGTGAATTATGAGTTGTGCATCGCCCCATCAGCAACAGGAGCAACAACGCACGCCTGTCGTCATTCTGATCTCCACTCCCTGCCTGCCCGGCCGCCTTGCTTTCATACTCGGTAATTCGTCACAGGGCAAATGGTTTGGACCCGGCCAAAAGAGGCCGTCAAGAACTCGGCCCCATTCGGTTGAATGTGTGTGTGGAAAAAGCTCTTGGAAAAACGAGTAATTTATCCCTGAATGACCGCAGTTAAATTAAATGCTAAACGAAGACATTAACAATGCAGGACTGAAGTGGATGGACAGGACATGCAACGCATGCCACACGCACACATAGCACTGCCACATCAGCTCTGTTGAGATTGAGGTTAATTTCATTTGTGGCACAATTCACAATTGCATCAAGAGTTCACAGAGAGTAAAAAGTCAAATAAAAGTTGTTGTTTGCAAATTGTAAATGAATTATCTTTTGAAGTGGAGAGTGGAGAATTGTAAGGGATACATTCTGGAATCACTGAATTAGTAAGGTGTTCTTCTTCTCAAGAATCGTTTGGTTTAAGTCACTTTAGCCAATGATTCATATAACCTTTTTTACTCATCTTTAAAAACTGAAATTTGAGACAACATCGAAACCCACATCCACATGCCACAATTTACGGCTCGTTCATCAATTGTGACAACGGCTCAAGTAATTCCCTTGGACATTTCACGCCAAACTGCACGCAGACGACACCCAATCAAAGTGGAATCGAGTCGAGCGAAACGCAGCCAAAAAACCAACAAAAAACTAAACACAAAAGCTGCAACGAAATAGTTGAACACCAAAGACAAAAGGCGCAAACGATAACTGAATCGGTTCTTTCTTCCCAAAACAAAAAAAACATTTAAAAGTGAAGCGCGGAAGCTAACCAGAGAAGGACTTTGTATAAAGGAGGTGGGCTGTTGGAGGATCGTCGGGTCAACAATTTAGCTGACGTTTATTAATTTCCGATTAGCGACATGGAATTTATGCGCTACTGAAAAAATAATTTCGGTAGTCTGTTCTTCTCTTTCGTCTCGATCAGTTTTGTGGGGTTCGAATTACCTTTTGGCTGCTGCTGGATGCTGAGACGACGGCTTCTAATGCCGCCTGACACTTGCTGCCAAGTGTAAACGACGCCACTTTACGGCACATTTGGCGCCAACGAGCAAAAATAAACCAATCTGCTTGACTAAGAGATACCCTGTACAAGATCTGATATCCAATTTATGGTTAGAAATGAAACTCTGCTCACAGATTAAAAGCAAAAATCTATCGATTAAAATCGATATGTAAATTTTACTGCTATGGTTACAAGTCTTTAAAGGCATCATACCCTTTGTCACAATAAAATGAGTACAAGGCTTTAATACGCTTACCAATCCTAAATGGCATTAGTATTTCGCGTTTTGATTTATTACCTAAAAAGCCATAAATCATCAAGGCCTTTTGCGCAGCCTTAATCTAAATATGCGTTTAATGTGTGCATCCAGAGAGGTGAGAGCGGGGGCGATAATGGCATTAGTTGCTGTCTCTTTGTCTCTCTCACCTGATCGCTGATCGCTTAATCGGGCTGGAATCGAGCTGAGATACAATTAACCCCAGGGGGGCACGCAATAAACGTGATATCGTTGGTGGTAATCACCCGGTAACTGCTTTTTGTAACGTTGTGTCTGCGATTCCGAAACAACCCACACATTTGTTGTTAGGCCGACTAGTTGCAATGTTGCTGCTGTTGTTGTTGTTGTCGTATTTTTTTTTGGTATTGTTGGGTAATTGGAATGTCAAAAGTGGCTTAAATCACGACTCTATTACATGGGATCAAAAGTGAACAGTAGCCAAAAACAATCTTTAAATCGTTGCCAATTTAAAATTGAAAAAAAAAAAACAAACAAGAAAATATACCTTGGGGAAAAACAAAGCTTTTAAGTTAACGATGATGAAATTAATGCCAATTTAACAACAAATTTATGTATAGGTTTATAATGTTTTAAGGTAAGTGACACGACAGCTAACTTTGTTAAACAAATCAATAAAAAGTTGTGTTTTGTAAATAATAGATTAAATGTACCATTGAATAAATAATGTGTCGGCAACACATGTGACTCATCGTTGACAGAGAATCTATATTATGTTGATGTTGTCCCTAATCCTGCCTAATTAGCACACAAATTCATACAAATATATGTATATTTGAACATACATACATATATAATTTAGCTAGCGTGTTTTATTTCAGGCATAGAAATAATCAATAATCGCAGCAAAAATGTTGCCAGGCAATAAATATTCTATTTGCAACAAATTGCAACATTATAAAATTACCGAGTTTAACGTGTGATGCATGATAAAAATTGACAAAGATAAACACGTTCAATCATGCCACCTGATTGACGAGCAAACGCAACAACAACAACAGCTAAAAACCGAACCTAAACCACAAAAGCACAGATCAATTGAACCTGGGACGGGTTGGCAATGACGACGATGCCGATGTCGATGATGATGATGATGATGACGATAAGTGCGTTTGGTTGGACGGGCCCACGGGGCGTATGCGTTCACGGTTCTCATTGATTGATTGATGACGGCATCGTCGGCGTCGTAATTCATGTTGAGAGGCGAACAATTTGCCTGTCTGTCCGTCGCATCGTCTGAGCGTACTAAATAAAAGGTGAGACAATCAAACGAAAAAACGGTTTAGCTTGTTTCCCCACTGACAGAGAAACTGTAATGCCGTGAGAATCTTTGCTTAGCTATGCCTACGCCTACAACATGTAGCTCCAACAGTTGCCCCAGACTGCCAGACAGCCAGACAGCCGAGACTAACACACACACACACACACACAGACAGCGTCAAGTGGGACTAGGGCAAGGCCGCAGCAAAATCGGAGGAATTAAATTCGCATGCGACGCCGTGTAGCGCAAAAGGCAAAGGCACCAAAAACCAAAGACCACGCAAACGTGATGGGTGAAAGTTTTTGGGGTTGCCTTGGCAAAAAAAAAGACAAAAGCTAAAAGTTCCTGGAAAAAATTGTTTTTCCTAACTGTATGTTTGGTTCGGTTTCAGTTTCCTTTTGGCGAGCGGGCGCATAAAATGGCAAAAATAAAAGAAAAGAAAAAAATAGAAAGAAAGCCACTCCCAAATAGCTAGCGATTTTTTTCACGTTTTAATGTTGCCAGGCGGTTTCCCATTTCCTCTATTTCTCCGCTCCTGTTTCACAGTTACCCCACCCAGCTCCCCACCCACTATACTCTACACTCTGCAAGTGTGTCGACATTCTCGACACACACACACACACACATACTTCGAATGGTTTTCGTGTGCGTGTGCTTGGGGTCTGGGACTTGCCAAGCGTCTGCCTGCCGTCTGCTCGCTTTTGCCCGAGTTCAAGTGCGCCTCCCTCAATGCCACCCTGCCTGCCACCCTGCCACCCGGCCACATTGCCATTCCATTCATCGAACCCGATGGCAACTTGTTGATTTTGTGTGTGAAATTCACATGCAAAAACCAAACCAATTTCGCCCTTCATTTGCGGGCGCCAGTCGCCAGTTGCCGGTCGGCACTTGTTTCCTTTTTTCCTTCTCTCTCTGTTTTTTTTTTTTTATTCCTTTCTTTCCTACATTTTTTCGCCAGTTCGTTGAGTTTGTTTTGTGTCCTTTTTTTCGCATTTTCTTGTTTTTTTTTGTTTTTTGTTTTGTGTATTTGGCGCCGAACTAGGCTGCCAGAGTTTCCGTGCGAAATCAATAATCGATTGTGTTGTAATGGTTCGCCTTTTAAAGTAGCGCAAAAACAAAAAAAAACGGTTGGCTTTATGTGCGTATTAAAGAGTTTATGGCAGGCTTTAAGGTTTGAATTTTACTCTTTGCGCGACGGAGTTTCTGAATATATATTAAGATTAGTTCTATGATGAAATGATGTGATTGAATCTATAAATAAAATTCACTTATTGTTTTATTTTGTGTTACTTATACAATTTCAAATGGATCTTTCGAGTTTCCACATATATATAAATCATTATTAGTATCAATACAAAGGGCATTTCTATGCCATATTTAGTAAAGTTATTTATGGAACAACATGTGCGAATATGTGTGTTATTTGCAGTTGAACCGACAAATGAAATTATCTGCAACGTGACACATTCGTCACGGCCCCAATGAAAGCAGGCGGCAGACAGACATTGGGAGACGTGCAAAGGTCCGAGTTTGGTTACATTCCTCCCATCGTCCCGTTCCCGTTCCGTTGGCTGCTGTGGTCATCGTCGAACTGTGAACGCGTATTGGCCTCGATGTCGGCCACAGTCACAGCCATCCGTCATTTCTGGTGACGTTCGGAATGAAGAAGAAGAAGAACAAGTAGACAAGGCCCAGTACTTGGTCGTCGTCGTCGTCGTCGTAGTTGGATTTGAACAGTTTGATGGATCAACTTGCGCACGTCCTCGTCATAACTCACAACACTTTCTGTTCGCAGTCTTCTTCTTCTTCCACCCATCCACCATTCACCATTCACATTCCGTCCTTGGGCACGACGCCGATTTGACGTTTGACGTGAGCGCACGTTTGATGGAAGATCTGTCAGGGCACACACACACATAGAGTGAAGAGAAGAGACGAAGAGAGGTATTGAGCTTGTTCGAATACGCTTGGAGCTTTGCGCTGTCTGTTTCAATGTTGGCCAATTTGGGCACTGAATGATTGGCGGCAGCTTTTGTTCTCTTTGGCAAATTCTTTGCTCTTTATATTCGCCATACCCTGATTTATTGCCAATTAATATGATTGAAGTGTCATAATTCATAAGCGGCTTTTGTACTCGACAAATCCCCCTGCCTCCTCGTCGCCGCACCTAGCAAATTGCGAGCAAAATCACTAAATAGGCGATTCCCATAGCAATGAGTACGAGCAGCACACTTGGGAATCTTTAAGAACAAAGAGACACGAGCATGTAAAGTAATTTATTCCCAATTTATAAATAACTTTAATTTGATTTTATGATCCCGATATCTCTGTGTGCTTGGGAATTTTTTATTTTCTGATTTTATGGTCTTAAATATTATGCTTTTTAATAAGGTACTTTGAACCAAAGAGCAATCGGAGCGATCTTAGGTTTATGCCAAAGTCTCAGTCTTAAGCCATTTGATAGGTCATTTAATTTGTTGTCAATATATGAATATATATCCAATATGTCAACTCAATTTATTATGCGCACTTTTTGGCATTTTCTTAAGTCGATATTAGGCAAATGAAACTTTGTTATACGATTTTTTACAGCAATCGGACATGTGTCAAAACTTTTATATATACATATATTTTACTTAAGATTTGTGCATCCTAGCCACGACGTATTTATTCATGTACTTAAGCCGCATGTTACAGCAGGCTGTACCTAAATATTAACGCCTGTCAGCTGAGTTAAACCCGAATACAAAACCAAAACATTCGCCACAAAAAACAAGAGTTGTGTTGAAGGAGTCGTTACTGAGGCTGAAGCTGTGATGGGAAGCTTTTAGTTTGACGCTTTCTTTAATTTTGACAAGACGTAAAGTCTATTAAGAAAGTCAATCAATGTCTCTCAAGCTCGAGTTGGCTTCGACTTTGGGCCGTGCGGAGTCCTTCAACTTCTCAATGAGTGCGAGCGCGCAGGATGAGCGCTAAAGTTCTGAAGTGATGGACAGGGAGACAGGGAGAGAAAGGAAGGAAAGGGGAGACAGACAGTTAGTCAGTCAGTAGCAGTGGCAGTGGCAATGGCTGTGGCAGTGACGTGTGGATGCGCCACAGAGGTGCGGTTCGGTACGGTGCGGGGAAGGCAAACATGTTTGAGTGTCGGGCACTTGACTGACAGCTGGACGCGAACGTAAACGTGGACGAGAATGTGGCTGTGAACGTTGCCCAGGGACGATTGTTATGCGAAAACGTCGTCCTGGGTCGTCCTGGGTGGGCTGCTTGAATGAATCAATGGCGAACTGAACGTATTCAATGTGTGCAGTGCACACGGCAATAATTATGAAAGCCAAGTTGAGTGAAAAGTTGTCAAAATGGAGAGAGAAAGTCCATAAAAAAAGGGGAGAGAGAGAGAGTGCAAGGAAGTGTCACTGTAAACAGGTAAAAAAAAAGAAAAGGAAGAAACTTTGTCCAAGCGACATTAAATTGTAAAAGTGTTTTTCATCAAACACGAATTAATTAAGATGCGCGCACCCCCCAAAAGTTTGAAAGGCAATCAAAAAAAAAAAAAAAACCAGACAAATCAGATATGAAGAATGAGAGACGCAAAAATCTTCGAGTAAAGTTGAGTGGGCGATGGGCGTAAATAATAATTGAAAATCATCACTCGAGATTTGCTAATTATGTGGAATTATCATCTCAATTATTTATTTTTCGATTTCCATGCATATCTTTCGCTTCACACACATTTTGCCTTCTAATTGCCTTTTTTTCTCTTGCGTTCTTTCGTTCTTGCTGCTGCTGCTGCTGCTGCTGCTCAGGTGCGATTATAATCAAAGCTTCGAAGCTTCAAGGATTTGCCGTCAAAGTCTTCGAACTTCTCAATTAAAACGAATGCATAAATCATTGGCCGGCACGTCTGCAGATAATTCCCAAAAGTCCCAAACGATGCGCATTAGAGTGCGAAAATACAAACACAAATACACACACACTCACACTCAAACACACACAAACATTCAAAGACGTTGTTAGTTAAGGACACTCATAAATCTGTAGAAATGTTGCTAATTAAAAAAATACGCATATTCCATCATCATTGTGCATGGGGCATCAGTATTTTTCTATACTTTTCCTCCCCTTCTCAGCCCATTCGACATGGGATGTGTGTTTCTGATAAAACTCAGCCGAGATTTATGCCCTCATAATCCATAAATATGCTTTTAACACAAACACACAAGTATATAGGTATATGTACATATATACATCTTCGTAAATTTGCTTGGGTGTGTCATTCCATGAGGCATTAATTAATAGCCACATCAACAACTTACACCAACAACAGCAACAACGACAATAATACATATTAAGGATCCACACACACTCACACATACAATTGATATATGCATATAACAAATCTTGACCCTGACGAGTCCTTTGGGATATTTAAAGCGTCAGCTCAAGTCTTGCGATCTGTCAATTGTTAAACTTTAATGTATTCTTTGATGCAGTTTAACTCAAAGGACTTTTTCAACATTTAAAAGCATACTTTTAGGTGCAACATTTCAAAAACGGCCTCTAAGTATGCTACAAAAATACGAAGGTTCATTAAGTTATATAGAAAAGGGGGGTTTTTTAGTGTAAAACAGATTATTGTTAAATATTTGAATATGTTTACATTATCATTTTTCTATTCCATGCATTTTTGGTCCTTATGGTCACAGATTGAACCTGGACAAGCGAGAAAATCTTGCATATGTGTCGGTTTGGCACACAAATGTGGCCGCATTATGGCTGGCCAGGATAAATAACAAATAGCCGAATGATAAATAATAATTTCGTTGAATACATCAGAGGGCTGGACGACTAATTGGAATTGATTAGACTAGGCAAACGCCCACAACTCACAGCTCACCACTCACGACCCACTACCCCAAATACTCCAGTTCCCATCCGATAATTCTCTTTAGACAAAGTCTTCGTTCTCGTTCTCGTCCTCGTCCTCGCCCAATGCACGTATCACAAATTTATCTGCATCTAAAGTCACATATGCGACGAGTTAGCCTTCCCTACGCAAACCAAGTTAAGTTGTTGGCAAAGTTTTTGTTAGAAATAGTTGGGTGATGATGGTTTTTGGGGCGGTTCGGGGGTTGTGAGTTAAACGAAATAATAAATGTGCTTAATATTTGTGATCGATGGAAAGTGCTTTGTTTTATTTCCGTTTTGCTTCTACTTTTTTTTCACAAAACATCCAAAAGCTTATTGTGCACGTTATTATTTATGAGTTGCCAACCCTGCCAAGCTCGCCCCAATTGTTGTTGCCTAATGAGCAATGTTGCATGGAGAGGCGTTGCACTAATCACTTCATTAGTTGGCACAGCCTAGTCCAGCTCCAGCTCCTCTTTCACCCAGGACCAGACATATTTATTTAACCTGCAAATCACAAATTCATTCATCATCCTTTATGTCAGGCAGTCCCCGAGTGACATCCTTCGTGGAGCCGTTCTCCAATTCAGCTGTTTCCTTCAGTCTCAACGTTGACTGACATTTGACTTCGACGCTGACGAGCTTGGCGACGTTCAAAGCGACAAGTTCATTGTCCTTGCTGAGACGGCTGACGTCTTTGCCCCGTTCGTTCGTAATAAACACGCCCTAAGCAAAAGGACTCTACGCACACAGCTCCATTTACTCAAAGCTCCAAGCAATGCCAGGATATACTTATATACATTTAGTTAGGGTTTTGGAGGAGGAGGAGGAGGACGTGGAGGAGGCGAAGGACGCACTTTGTTTGCAATTTGTTTTGTTTGCTTATTTCGCGCACTCCTCCTCGGCCAGCCAGAGTCTCAGTCTCAAGCTGTTTTTGTGCCACAAATGGGGGTGGTTTGTCTGGTATAGTCTGGCCCGTTTAGTTCCCCAAGTCAGTCTGTGTAGGTGTGTGCGTGTGTCTGGCTGTATGTGTGTGTGTGTGCGAGTGTGCGTGTGCTTGCATTCCTCATCGTTCGTTTGGCTGGAAATGTGTGTCGTAGTAGTGAAATATGCTTTCAATTTAGGTTAAAACTTAAAGCTCTGCTTCGCATACAATGTTCATTAAATAAATCAGCATATAATCTGTGTAAATGCGAATAATATTCAAGTGAATTATGAATATATGATTTTCAAGGATACTGCATTAAATGTGATAAAAATAAATCTGGTTTAACTTTTATGTCAAGAAACTTATGTTAGTTTTATGTATAGTTATCATGAATTTCTTCCTTCATTTCGATTAAATAGCCTTCTCAAATATACTTAAAGATATTGCAATAATATGTTAGTTGTGCTCTTAAGATTCACACAAACACAGAACAAACACACACACGCACATCCAAGTTGCAATGCAAACCTGCAATGAATCAATTGCTTGGTTAAGGACCAGAACGGAAATTGTTCACACAACAAACACACACACACTGACGATTACGCACACGCACACACACACACACACACACACACATACATACACACACACATATGTAATGCATTAAGAGCGGCCGTTCATAATTAGCTGCTCATGTGTCACGCAGCCAAGTGCAACACAGTTTGGGGCAAGAGCGAAAGAGAAGGTTAAGGTCCTTTTGAATGTGAGTAGACTGAGAATGTAAGATTTGGCGTCAACAGCCAATTTGGTGCATTAGCGAGCAACCGTTGGGCAATTACTGTCAAGCTTGGGGCCATTGGGGACCGCTGCCTAGGGTCGTTTTGTAGGTTCTGTAGATTAAACCAAAGCCCAAGCGAGTTTGCTAATCAAACGCTTATGAGTGGAAGGGAGAGGGGAAGGAATGGGACGGCCATTGTGATGGGGCATTGAAAAACCAATTGTCATCAGTTGGTTGAGCTAAGGCAAAACACAAAGCACAAGGCAAGGAAGGACATCTTTAATCATACTGCGTGCAAGTTGCACTTGTCCCAACTCAATAAATGTCATCATTCTGGCTAAAATGTTAATTAGCCGTTGGGCATTTGAAGGCATGTGTCTTGTGAGAATTGTGTGTGTGTGTGTGTGTAAATGTACGTGCCGCACTAATTACGCTGAAAGCTGCGATTGTCAGCTGCGATTGCGGCTATCGGAAAAGCTCTTTTGTTTTCAGTTTGAAGCGAATTAATCAGCGGCAAGCATTCGACATTGTTATCGAACGTCATCAGCAGCCTCAGCAGCAGCAACAACAATGGGGCCAAGAGTCATAACCATAACAATGACAGCAACCATCAGCAGCTAACAACAAGAAAAACCCAACATAAACCACCCACAAATCTACTACATACTAAACGAACAAACCGGGAGCCTTCGCCATATCTGTCGTCTGCCTTTGATGTGCGCCTTTGACAAGTGAGTTGACAATGTCAACGTCAACGTCAACAGTTGACAGCCTTATTATGGCATTATGTCTGCCTCTGGATATCGCCGAGCCTCGCTCTCTCTCTGAATATGGTGTTGACTGTTGGCATGAAGACCCTTCTAATGCTGATACCCAATACCGCAACGTATCAAGACGATGGTAATCAATAATTTTCTTTGTTGTTGGCATCGACAACACCATTTGCTTTGTTTTTGTGGCTTTGAAAATTGTTAAATACCTAAAGAATTTAACTTAAATATGTTTGTCATACGTCTTTGACTCTTGTAAATATTCTCTTGATTAAACAATATTCTGTTTTTACAACTTCTCATCAAATAGAAACAATATTCATGTGTTTTCTTTTCTGTAAGCGACAAGCACACATTGACAGCAAATTCAATTATTTTTGACAATATTCTCGTCAGTCTGCCAAAGCACGTCAAATGCCAAACTAATTACATAAACCGACATTTGCTTTTCGTACAAGAAATCAATATCCATTGTGGCACATTGTCATTCAAATGTTGGTCAGATAAAATACGTATACGACGTATAAGTATATATTGTCGTACCAACTGACAATGAAAATTCTTCACCGGGACCAGTTCCAATGTCCAGTTTGGTATCCTCATCAAGCACGCTGCCCTGTCAGCGACCATTCAGACTTCAAGTGTAAGAAACACGTCAGGACCACTCAATAACAATGCATTCCCCTCAACTCTCCAGTCCCTGTGCTACTGGCACGAGTGCGTAACACTTGTCCGTCACATCAAAAGCATCAAAAGTTTTGTCATGTGAATGAAAGTTTTGCACCTGTCTTCAATACAAATACAAAAAACACATTTGGACATAAGTATTAATCCTAAATAGAAATACATATGTTTGTATGTGTACGTATGACAATGACAGCAGCTAAAATTTGGACTTTGGATTTGCCACAAGGAGGCAAGGTACTGTGTCTGGTAGCTGACAGATTGTCAGACTGTCAGTTTAAGAAGATGGTGTTTAGTGGAAAAACATGTCAAACAAATAATATATTTCGCATTTTTCGTAGACAATGGTTTCGGATGGTTATCGAATTGCCTACTCAAAGCACATTTAAGTAAATAAAAAATATTAAACTAATTTTCCTCAAATTATTAAATCCCAATATATGATATTAAAATTGAAATTTTTTCAGTTTGTCATGCAGCTCAATTAGATTTATTAAATTTTATTAAATGTATATGGATTACCAACCAAAAAAGAGAAAGAAAAAGAAAAGTGAACTGCACTTTTTAATAAACTCAACAACGCCGACGAGTGACGTATTGTTCACATTTTAATCGGGGTTTTTGTACCCCCAAACCCAACAATTGGACTGAGGTCATGAATGTCGGAGGCTACGTTTCCGGGGTGTTGGTCGATTGGGTTCGAACTCATTTGTCGCAGCACAAAATGCGATTGACAAACTGTCAGGCAAACGAACGCATTTTGTTGTTTTCATTTTCATTTTGGATGCACAACGCACATACGACAACAACAACAACAACAGCAACAACCACAGCAAAAAAACAACTCAAAATTAATTGAACAATTTAAAGGGTTTTTTTCTTGTTGTTGTTGTTGTTGTTGCTGTACAGTTCGTTGATGTTCTGGCATGGCACCGCCAGCGGCCATGTGCCTGTCGGTGTCAAAAAGGACATGACCGAACATTTGGCGAAGAGCAGCCGCTACTCCCAATGACTGACTGACTGAGTGAATGAGAGAGTGTGAGAGAATGTATTATTGATTTTGCATAATAAAAACGTCACACACACACACACACAAACACACACACACAGAGCCAGATGCCTAGAGATTGGGCTGAAAATACAGCAACAATAAATTAATTAAGCCGATGAGACAGTTTAATGTCATTTAATAAAATATTGACGTGTCACTGACACACACACACAATCACACACACACTCGCACATACATGAAATGAATGACGCCATTTTGTTTTTGGCTTTGACATCTGATGGGTGTTAAAATCAATTGACGAAATCAATTGGAATTGGCGGTCAGCTGGAGTTGAAAACGCTTCTTGATTGATGGACAAGCGACACATTGAATGGCGGCTGAATTTAAAGATTGATGGCTTCATCAACTGCGAGACACAGAAGAAAAAAACAATCAACAGACATATAGAAAGAAATAGAATGCAATTATATTGCATAGACAAAATTTACACTCAAAAACACACACACACACACACCCGCATATACATTCACATAATGAAATGTTAATTTTGACACGTCATTAATATATTTTGTCTACCTTCCCGATAATCAAACCCCTTTTGCCTCCTACACTCTCCGCACTCAACCGCAGCTGACCATTCGTTCAATTGACAGCGCGGCAGCGATGTTGTAATTAGTTTTGACGTTTCTCGTTGCACAAATTAATTTATTTGACATGTCAGACGGCCAACGGATCGGCCATTGACAATTGGCCACTAGCCACCGCCACAGACTTATATGGTTTTTCAAAATGTGACATTTATTGGAAGAGCGATAAAACGAATATATATATAGACATTTATCTACTATACACATACTCTACAAATATATATATACAGTATGCTACCTGTCATTTTGTCAAGAACATAAATGAAATAAACTGAAATTAAGTTTTTCTATTGCAATTTGTTACATTATGGCATTGAATTTAAGTTAACTCTTAGGCCTTGTAGAGAAACTTAAACAAAGAACGCAATGACATAGGCTGTAGGTAAACATCCTTAAAATTTGTTTTTTTTCCCTATATATATCATTGGTTTTTTATTTTCCCGCAACCCAAATGGGATGCTTTAGGTTTTGTGGGATACACTTAATTATATTGTGCTGATTTTGTATTGGATTGCATCTCAACTCTATTTGCGCTTTAATCAATGGTCACTCCCAATTTCTTGTTCTTTCTAGATTATATTACTCCTTACTTTTTGGATGGGTTTGGGGTTTAGGGTGGTTGAAGGGAGGGCGTTAGCCGTTGACACTTTGCATCTTGTGCAATCACCAAATATTGTCAGAGGATGTCAACGTCGTTTTGCTTCTTCGTCGTCGTCGTTGTCGTCGGCGCCAGCGTCTGCGTCAACTTTGTATCGAAGTTTGCACACAATCAGTAAAATATTTTGGCCATCCTTCGGGGACGACCTCATTTCGTCTTTGTCGTTGTCAGTTGGACGACGTTGCTAGAGAACATGGACGACGCTTCGTCGCCTGCTCTGGGGCTCTCTGCTTTCAATGTTTTTCTTTAGCCATGCACATTTTTTCGTTTTTTTCTTCGTTTTTTGTAATCTTTTGCCTTTGCCATTGCTGCTTGCTTAGCCTTGCCCCCCTTTCGGTCTGCCCCGTCTATGGCTGAGGGCAAACTTTTTGGCGTTTCATCTGCAGCACATCAATTTTTGTTGCTGACGAGCAAAAGTTGCAATGGTCTTCGTCCAGGCAATACCAACGCCCACTCACATAACCCACTAACCCTTTCCCCTTTCCCCTTAGCCCACCCTTATCGGTTGCTCTTCTATCTGAATGTTATTCTAGTATTGGGTCGCTGGCGCTGTCCTTCCGGCTGTCTACTGATTGACGGCGACTGACAAGTTTCTCTTCGACTGCGCATTGACTTTTCTTTCTTTGCAGTCGTTGCATTTTACGAGTATGTTCCAACTTCCAACTTGGCTCCGGCTCAGCAGCAGCAGCAGCAACAGCAGCAGCAGCAAGAAAAGCATTTCAGTAAATTTTCTAATCCTTAAGTATATGGCAGGAAGCGTCAGTTCGCCTGATGTGTGAGTGTATCTATGTGTTTTCGACGTCGTCCTGACTCTGTGAGCTTCTTCTGTCGCTTCGTTGCATAACACGCTGCCTGACTGCCAGACATCTATTTGCAGCCCCCAACACTAAGCCACCCAAGGACCTTTTGCCTGTTAGTTGCTGGTCACTTTGTCAGCCTTACAGTCGGTAAGGCACAAAACTGTCTACATTGAGTAGAAAAACAACAACAACAATAACAACAACAATAGGACAGCCAACAGACAGACGAGAGTCCTTATTACATCTAGGCGACAAACTCCTTGGCCCTGTTCTTATTATTCTTTTTTTTCCTTTCCTTATCCTACAAAGGATTTTGCATGTTTCACTAACAAGTTGCAAGCACAATTTCTTTCATTTATTGACTGTTACTCAAACAGCTTGTGCTCTTCTTTTTCAAATTTGGCATTGTATCCGTTGAATTAACTTAACTTCGTAGGAAATATTTCCTAGTTAAGCTATTTGCCTAAGGATCACTAAGAGTAAATAAAATTCCTTCTCTTACAACTTTATACAAAATAAAAATATTCATTGATTCACAGCAATTCCTTCAATCCAAGCGACGTTTATCAACACTTTGAAGCACTGATGGACAGCCACATCAATCAATACGTATACGCAATGAAAAATACATTGCAGCATGCATCACATAGAGATAAAAAGAATTTCGTTGGCTACTTTATGTACAGAAGGATAGAAAGAGGAAAAGGTCAGAGTTCAAACCACAACGTACGTCGCTTAAACTTTTCATCGGACCAAAACACAAACTTCAACTCGGACGTGAATGTGGACGTTGTACAACATATAGCACATCAGTCAAAAATTGTTCTTGCTTGTCATCAGAAACGTGCCACGTCTGCGACTCCCTACCCTTCCTTCGAAGCCAAGAGGCAGCAGTGGGAAAAAGATGAGAAAATGTTGCCAATGCAGAAAAGAAACTTTAAGACTGACCACAAGTTGGGGCAAGTCATAACAGAAACTCAAATACTCTAATATTTGAGTGTGAAATTATAAGAATTATCAAGGTAAAACAATAATTTACAAAACGTTTTATTTTGTATTATGTCAAAAATATTCAAATATCCCTTTAAACATTTATTGTCTGAGGTCATTCTTCTAACGTAACGATACAGCTTTAAGTGTAGAGTATTAAGCACAAACCATATATGACCATCAGCTAGGATGTCCATATGTGTAGTTTCTGGTTCGTTGTTGATGGGGGCCACGTCAATAAATTTAGTAGGGGGCGTTCGGGGACGGTTTAGGAGTTGGCAGCGAGATGGAAGCTCGACATGAAACAAAATGTCTAACTAAGAAGTATAAAAGAAATGCGCCACGTCAGACTAATCCTTGCGCCATCATATTACAGCAGCATCGCTGCCAGAGCTAAGGCAAACTTGTGAATATTGCGAAGAGGAGCGGAGCGTCTCTATGCTCCATCTTGATCGTCCCGACATGCTCAACCCCTTCACCCCGCCGCCCCAGTATGTCATGGAAGCCATCAATCGTTTTGTTGAAATGTGCAATAAAAGAAAAGTCATGAAAACTTTCTGCGCTACTCGCAGATTTTTCAAGTCGGAACCGAGACTCGAAGGTTGAGTTCGGGTTCGGGTTCGGGTTTGTGTTCGGGTTGGTGTGGGTCAGGTCTGGGTTTACTGTAAGTTGCCTAATGCCAGCGACAACATGGCATGGCATGGCATGGCATCGACTTCAACATCCGCAGCCGCATCCTGCGTTCCTCCAGCCTGTCCAAACGTTCGTCTGCCCATCATTTTCCTGCATTTGACAGCGTCTTGGCGACATTTGACGATTGACGAGGACGTCGAAGACGTTGCTGTTTTGCCTCATTTCCAACATAGCAAGTCTCTCTTACTCTCACTAACTGGTTGTTATTGTGCTAGTTGCTGCTTCTACTGCTGTTGGTTGTAGTAATGGCTGTCAGGATAGCAACTCAAACCCAACTTGCTATTTGCTGCACAGTAAGAAAATCCTCATGAAATTGTTACAGTTTAGATAAAATAATCAACAATTTTAGGAGACAGGATCAATTGCTCAATCAATTACCTTAAGCAATTATTAAAGCTTTAATAAGTATTATAAAAATTGTTAACTTGATCCTGCGTTTTGTCAGGTGTATTTGTGCTGTCGTCTTGATCCATCTGATGATGTTTTGCCACCCAAAAATGTCTTGGGTCAAACTGTCGTTCGCACGTTGAATTGCGGTTCACCCGGGATGGGGTTGGTGGGAGGCCAAAGGCAAAAGCAAACTGGGCTTGTGTATTGGATTTGTGCCTGACTGCGACTTGACTGGTGACTGGTGACTGGAGGGGGAGGAGGTTTTTTGGGTCTGCTGGCGTCTTAGTGTCAGCATCAGCGTCCGAGTGCATGACTGAGAAGCTCTCTCCCTTACTCATTGTTACTCTTTCTCGCTCTTTTTGGTGGCAACTGCAGGCGACAAGTGCAACGTTTTTTCCCCTCTGCTCCCTTTTGGGAGGGGGCCCATGGGTTGTGCGACTCAGTCAGCTCGGCTCGCTCTATCAATCCGCACACAGCACATTGAACGACAGCTTCAGGATTTTTGCAATTTGAGAAGTTGCTACGTGACATTTCAATAATTTTTGAAAAGTTTCTTACCTCCCCACCTAGCCGCCCCAAACCTCTTTTTCTGCTTTTTTTGACTGAACTAGGTTTTTTTTGTTTTTTTTTTTTGTCGTCTTCTTTTATTTTATATATTTTTATAGTGTATTTTGCGCTACATCCTTGGACACAAAATCGAAGCGAGGAGCAAAGGGAAGAAGGGCTGGCAGGCAGTCAGGATGTGCATGTGGTTTGGTACTGGGGCATGGGTTTTTTGGGGGGGGGGGGGGGCCATCGGATTGGACTGCTGTCGCATCGGGCGGACGACCGGAACTAGGAATTTTATATTCTGCAATTTTCGTGACAACGTCATTTTGTCCACGACATTCTGCCTGATGCGTCCTCGTCTTCTTCCTCGTCTACTTCTACATCTTCTTCTTTTTTGTTCTTGTCGTCGTCGTCGTCGTCCAGCCTCTGTCGTTCCCCGCTGCTTCCCGTTCTATGTAAGAAATTTGTTGTGTGCATTAGGAACTTTGACGCTTGACTGGATAGCTGTCAGTGGGCTTGCTGACTTGGGTATATTGGATACGTTGGGTGGCATTGTGGATCTGACGGTTTTGCTTCCTTTTGACGTTTGAATTTTGATGCTCCGACAGTTTATTCGATTGTTTTTCTCGCTTTTACTCGGCAAAATTACGGAAGTGCAGCAGCCAACCCACCCACCAACACAACCTAGCTCCATCTCCATGTCTGCTTATGTAAGAAGAGAGAAAATTGCTGGCACAAATGGCGCCCAGCCTGGTGTCCTGGCTGCTAGCTCCTTTGGTTCTGGCTACTGGCTGCGCCATGCTGTCCGGCCATCTTCATTAGAATTTATTTTTATTGTTTTGCGCAACTTTCAACTTTTACAACTTTATCAATATATGAATATAGATGCGCATAGCCTTAGCTGCCATGAAAGTCCTTAATTATGAAAATTCCACTGACTACCGGATAGCAATGATGACGATTTCACTTCCTTTAAGTTACCATTACATTTTTAAAAGCATTCAAAATAAACTTTTAATACCAAATTACATATCAAGAAACGTTATCGATATGTATCGTTTTGAGTAAATAGTTCCCTTTTAAGCATTTCACAGCACTAATACTGCATGACAAATTTTAAGTCAAAGTCAAACGAAAATTTGATTTCATTTTGTCGCTGAGAATTATTTTTTCAAGACTTTAGAAAAACTTTGCAAATTTTCAACATGTTTATGACGAAAGTCGATCGCGTTGCTGTTTACGGCGCGCTTTTCTTTTCGGGTGTTATGTTTGCTGAACGTGCACCTCAGGAGTTGCACACAGACAAGGCATTGAAGCATCTGACCAATCTGCAAGTTATCAAGGCGATGCAATCACTGAAGTCGCGTGGATATATCTCGGAACGGACAGCCTGGCGTCATCATTATTGGTGTCTGAACAATGAGGGCATTGAGTTCCTTCGCGCTTATCTACGTTTGCCACCAGAGGTGGTGCCCATCACTCTGCAGCGACGCCCTGAAACAACTCGCATGCCTCGCACCACTGAAGATCCTCGTTCTCGTGGTGGTCCACGTGATTATGGCAAGGATCGCGATGAGCGTGCAGACTACCGTCGTGAGGAGCGACCTGGCAAGGACTATGACAAAATGGACAATGTGGGAGCCGGGAGTGCTAATATGCAGTTCCGTGGCGGTTTTGGACGTGGCAAAAAGGGTTTCGAATGAAATCTATCGTGATGACTTTTTATTGACGCAATAAAGCAATTAAATAAAAATATATTATTCCAATCAAAATAGTAACTAAAAAGTAATTTTTAATGCACATTTAGCATTTATTTATTTCTTAGCTTCGCAACGTGGAAGAGAGACAATTTTGAACAAGTGTAAAGCCGCATGACGTCTGTGTTTAGCTTGTGGGGGCCAACACCTTTATGCTAGTACTAGATGTTGCAACAACTACTACCACAAGAATTTGCATTTGAATTGTGTACGAGTGGAGTTTGTAGGCGAGTGCGGGCTACGGCCTCGGGTTGCAACAGATCAGTGCCACACGCTGGCAACAAGTGTTCCCGCTACGAATTGGCCAGGTTAGGTGGAGGAGTCGTGGTCTTTGGGCTTGTGCAGAAGGTCTTTTGCATATCGCGACATGGTCGTGCCACGTTTTGTCTCACTGTCTCTCGCTGCTCTCGAGGCGACAAATAGACTTGTTTGCCCAATTCCCAACTGCTAATGATGCATTTTCGATGACATTTCGTGCGCATGCAAATTTTCCTTGTTTGCTCTGCCAGCCGCCCAGCTAAGCGCAACGTATTACCCAAGAAGTTGGTGGCAAGAAGGGGATGAGTGCGGCGTACATAATCACAGCCATCAGTAACGTGGCGTGCGACATTTATGACACGCTCCTTCGCTGCAAGCTTGGGGCTCTGCTGAGCTTACTGAGAGAAGAACGCGACAGCGTAACATAATACGGCTCATCATCTACAGCGTCGCTGTTAACCTCATCAGTTACAGCCTCTGCGCTGAGATTGTCACCATCAGTTTTGTGTACCGGTACACCAGAACCAGACAAAATATTCAGCCCCCTCTCCCGCCTGCTCATAATCATGCTCGTCGTCCTCGACGCGGTTGTTCTTGACGATGGCAATGACAACGACAACGACATCAGCATCAGCATCATCCAAGGCATCAGATTCAGTGACGGCACACAACACATACATATATCACATCATCACTGGGAATGCATTTTGACTCGCTTCATGTCACTTCTCTTTGCATTTGGCGGCATTCCATGCCTCCATTTATCCTACTCGTGTTTTGCTTACAGACTGTGAAAGTCTCAGTAATTATCATATGCATGCAAGTCAAGGATTTTTGTCTAAATGAGTTACGACTCATGTGCTATAGCTTTTGGTTAAATGCATTGCAAATGTTTGTCATGATTCGAATGAAAGCATAACTCTGTAACTAACGAAATTCGATAAAAGTTTTAAGATGGACTTATCTATCTTAAGTTGGAAGTGCTTTGATTTTTCCTTTCTTCAAATGAATCCATTTTCAAATCGCCCGTGATTTTTCCCATTTGTTTTTATTTGGGAATTTTTACTAACACATAAACTTATGCCTACATATCTAACATTTAGTGGGTAACATGTTGCACATTTGAACAAAAGATGAGATAGATTCTAAAAACAAAATAACTTAATGACTACCACCCCCCTCCTCTGGTTAGTGTTCTGGCCGTCTCTTTGTGAGATTTCACAGGCCAATTTGTCAGGCGTTGACAAAGACGCTTTGTTTGGCTGTTTCTCAGTTTTTGGACGTTGCGACGATGTTAAGAATTGTGCCTAGGCGAAGTGAAAAAACATTTCCGGATGAGTAACTCATCAGTCAGCGCGCCAAGAGCTGTTGACACCACTTTGGGGGCCAGCTTCATGAGAAGATGCAAAAGTTGCAAAGTGATTTTCAGCTGCTGCAGCGTTTAGTCTGCTACTGCTGCTGCTGCTCTTCTTCTAGTTGTTGTTGTTGTTGTTGTGGTGCAACAAGTGCGCAGTAAATCATGGTATGCAACACACACAGAGTGAGAAAGAGGAGTCTGAGGGGAAAACTGTTGTGGCATGTTGGGGGCATTGCAATTCAGTGCGTGATTGAAAACTGATGGCGTGTTTGCGGCGCATTCGAAATGCATTGGCATTAAATAAACAGAAATTGCGCATTTCTCACGCGGAAATGTCTCCCAGTTGCCGACAGATAGACGAATAGACAATCAGACAGCAGATACAGATACTCTCTTTCTCTGTCTCAGTCTCATTACAGATACATCTGCAATGCTGTCGCCAGTCGCTCACAAATCACACTACGCCAAGTCTTTCGACTCGCAGTTGGAGCCATTTCCATTTTCATTCGCATTTCCAATGCCAGAGCGGCACCCACTTAATTTGCCAGCTTTTATCCAACGGCCGGATGCAGATACTGTTGCTGTTGCAAGTTGCAAGTTGCGAATGGGTATGGGTTGCATCTATTCACGTCACTTGGCCCTGACAAAATGTATCTGTTTGCAATTAAATGGCATCACAACGTTGGCGACAGCCTGCCAAATTCCACAACATTTCACAAACTAAGATCTAGCCATATCTTGGCAGACTTGTCATCAATATGGCAATGTCATCAAAAATTTAAAAACGGGGTGTGTAAAGAACAAGAATAGAAGGATTTTGGTAGAGATAAAATCTTTTAATTGGATGTTGATTAAGTGTTGAGTCTTCTTATAATGATTTTATACAATTTTTTGCATAACTTTGCAAGCGATAAAGTTTTTCATATTGACTTGCCTGCTAATTGGTTGACCCAAGTAAATCGACCGAATCCTACAGCTGCCATTGATCTGGTTGCGGTTGGCTTATTGCAATTCAAACAATTACCATAAATGACGATAAATGGCCAGAGTTTAATCAGAGAAGCTCAGTAGCCATGTGCGATTGCGATTGCCAAGGCTAAGACGCAGGCGCAACCTCCGTTTGGCTGCTTTACGATGGCAGTTGGCGGGATTTAGTTGCTTGGCGGGTGCAGCAACAAGCTGTTTTTTTCGTTTTTTTTTTTTTTGTATTTTTGTTGTGCGGCGTGTCAAACGTCAACCTACTGCGACTGCAAGAGTTGAACATGCTAACCAGGCAAAAAAACAAACCGGGAGAGACTTTGACTTTCCCATGCAGTTGCAAAGATGGCAAAACGGGAACCCATTTGCCATGAAATATAACCTCAATCAACATTCGCTCATTACCCAGGCAAACAGGCAAACAGCCAACCAAGCCAGCCAAACAACGGGGCGGCGTCGGAGGAGCCAAGATGACATTTTATTTATGAATACCAAATTGTAAATTATTAACATGTTTCACGCAAGTTATGGCCGGGCCGGGAGTGCGAGCTCTGACAGCGAATGTCCATGTCCCACGTTCACGTCCAAGTCCAACTGCAAACACCAGAGGAGCGAAGAGAGCGAAGAGACCAGAGAGGGAGAGGGAGATAGAGACAGATAGAGAGAAGCAAACAACTGGCGATGGATCGCTTGCTGACTGGCCGGCGAGAGTCCATTGGACAATCTCCATCTGGTGGCTGGGCTGACTGCATTTGACTCAAAAAAAAAAAAAAACAAGAAACACCAACAAAATTTTCGCGTGCCAAATGAAAAGTTAATGGCCCGCTTGGACATACAAATGAGGTTATTAGCGCTTGATTATGGCGTCCAATGCCATAGCCTGGCCCATGTAAATTGTATATTGTACATACTTCTTCTTGTTCCCCCCGCCCACAAACAACATCAATCGTGTTGAGCTACTTGTAATGAAAAATGCAAATGACACCGAAAGGGGCAAAAAGTAAATTAAATGTTAGTTTGTTACTGTCATAAACTGATAAAAAAATAAAACTAAACACTGTTACCAAACGGAACTATCTAACTCTTAAATCTAATACAAAAATACCTTATAAACATATTTGCATATATAAATGTTACAATCTTTTCGAATAGGAACATTTCCACTTTCTTTTTTAAAACTCACACAACTTCATCTTCCGAATACTATGTATGTTATCTGCAACGACCCAAAAAAGCACAGTGTTAATAAATTAACACTCAACTAAGATTCAGCCAGATCGAAATCTACAACATTGCGAATACAGCCGAGTGACGGGAGTATCGTATAAGTAAATATATATATCATTGCTTGAGAAACACAAATCAAAGCGCTGTGAAATCTTGGACACTTCCTGATGCAACAGATCCAACCAAAACGAGAGGCCTCATGTGGCAATGTGGCAACATCGTCGCATCGTTAGGGACGTTTCAATAATTTACCTGAAAAATTACTTGCGGCCAGGTGACGAATGAAAGCAGCCGCCGCTGTGGACAGCAGTAAAAGTTGCCAAGTGAAAATTCGCAACTGATTGCGATTTGGTCAAATGGACAAACCGGACAGACGGACAGACGGACAGACAGACAACGAAATGGCGACTTCACTCTTAAGCATCGTCAATTTATCTTTCTCATATTTTTGTGCTGATAAAAACACGAAAAGTAGACGGACTGCAAACAAATCATGCGACTGACTGCATAAATCACACAACAACACATTTGACACTTTTGGGATGCCATCTGCACTCCAACCAACCCTATACATATTGAACACCCTCCATTCACATTACCATCTCGAGTCGAGACGAACATTATTATTTTATATAATACTTTTTTAAACGCAGTTCTTGTCATTGACATGTATTGGAATGAACGACAGGACGAGTGAGTTGGTGTGTGAAAGCCGAGGTCAACGCGTTGATTGACTGTGAAATTGTCGCCAGTTCTTTTGTTAAAATACCCTATGTGTTGGCAATGGATATACCACACTAGCTGTGGGTTTTGGGAATATATCTATTGATTGCTATAACAATTATTCAAATTGGTCAATAAAAACCATGCCAAATTCGGTTTCAACGTGCCAGCGATAGTTTTTTTTTTGTTTTTTGTTGCTTAATGAGGCTAAAAAAGTTAGGGTTTGTTTGCGAAGCGCGCGCGGCAAAACGCTTACACATGCCACCCATAAAGTGGTGTCTTGGTCTTGGCTGCTTGGCTGTTGGCTGGGAAGTTAACCGCGATGTTGTTGTTTTTGTTGGCTGAATGAAGCCTGTGTAGCTTGTGGCCTGGTGCTGTCCCAGCATCGCTGCTCAGCTCGACACGAAGTTGATTACACTGATGGCGTTGCCGTGTTGCCTGTCAGCATCGTTGCCTGATGATGACGATGATGAGCTCCGAGGACGCCGACCGCTTCCTCTTCGCTGCAGTTGCTCAGCTTACTCAGTTTCACATTGGCGTCGGCTTCTCCACTGTGTTGTTGCCGTATCTGTTTGTTGTCAAAGCTAAAGCAAAGCAACATTTTCTCTGCCCCTCGCCGTGTTTTGTTTTGTGTCGAGGTCCAGAGGTTGCCCGCTAAAGAGTCGTCGTCGTTGTTGTTGTTGTTGTTGTTGCTGCTCAACTCACCCAACTCTTTGCTGGCTGTGTAATAAATCTGTCAGTAGGTGATTTTTATGGCCCCGCTCGACACTCACCGCTGCTTCTCACTGTTGCTGCTGCTGCTGCTGTTTATAATCAAATAATAAATGCGCTCCAAGCTGTAGCAGATCCCCCACACCCCCCCTGCCTGAGTAAAACCCAGTCTGATCCGGGACTGCGTTGGCGTTGGCCAGCACTGAGCAATGTCAGTTCGTGGATTTATTGTCGTTATCCGAGTCAGGGTGAATTGTTTATCATAATGTAGACACACATTTTTATAGTGAGTATTTAAGTAAACAATAAACATTCACTTGATTGAAGGATCGTTCAAATATCATCTGGTTTGCAAAAGCTATTGCATGTTTAACTATCAAACTCTCGGCTAAATGAAAATCACGACAAATCGTGATCCTTGTCATAATCACGTGGTCCACCACGAGAGCCAGGATCTTCAGTGCTGCGAGGCATGCGAGTGGGCACCACCTCTGGTGGCAAACTCAATTCCCTCAAGAAACTCAATTCCCTCATTGTTCAGACACCAATAATGTCCGTTCCGAGACAATTGGTGACTTACACAGAGTTGCATTCAGCAGTTCTCTTGATTAACACTAGGAAATCAATTTTCGTTGTTTTTAGGATGATTTCGACATCTACATTTCATACACATAATAATGTGTTTTCCTCGCATGAGCTGCATTGCGTTTGTCCGTGTCCAAATTGGCCAAAAATATGTCAAAGCAGTGGCGCCGCGACAACTTTGTTATGGTCCCCCATAAACGCATACATTTGCATACAAAGACATGTGTATCTTTTTTGCCATCATCCGATGCTGTCACTTGCAACGCTTTCCTGCAAATTGTCATCGTGTCTGTCACAACAAAACCAAGCAGAAGAGCACCGACAGCAACAAAGGCGAATGCCTCATATCGAGCCGGCGGCTAACACAAAATGACAATGTTGTTATTGTTTTTGTTGCTGTTGTTGCTGATGCCCAACTTTGCTGTCGGCTTGTCGCTACTTTGATTGAGTGATGGATGGATGGACGGCATAGTGTGATGTTTACCAAGTCGACGGCCAACATATCAAGCATTAGATCACTTAAATGCAAACGTTTCTGAATGTCTTTGGGGTTTTTTTTTTTTTTTAAATTAAATGCAGGTGCATAAGTTAAGAGCAGGCGTCAGTTACTTTTGACTTTGATGAATGCAAAAGACCCCAAGACTGAAGTCATCAAACTTAGTCAAAAAAAAAGATCAGAAAACTAAAGATACTAATCACAAGTTTTCCAGAGTTTAGGATAGGTAAGATGGTTAGATTTCACTTTTAGAAAAAAAAATATATACATATTCAAGTAGATTAGAAATTTTTTTGTAAACTTATTTTTTTTTGTAAATATTCTTTGGTCAGGTTTTATAAGCATTGAATGGTCAATGAAGTCAAATAATTCAATTCGTCATATGAACTTTTGGGTTACGGAAGCTGACAAATCTATGTACAAACTATGTTTGCAGAGTGTCATGGTCCAAAAACTAAAACTAAAATAAAACATAAATTTTATTAATGCGCGCAACATTTGCCACCAACAAAAACAACATTTATGGCCCACAAACAAACACAACTAACTAACCAAATGTGTGTGACTGACGAACTGGCTGAGTGACGGACTGGCTGAAAGAAGAAGAAAAAAACGAGAAACATGAACAAAATAAATTATCAGCTGAAGCGTTTCGTCTACTTCGTCATTGTGGCGTATGAATGAATGTCATATTCTTGGTTGAATATGACGAACTGCTGACAGGTGGCAACATCTAATTGGGCTTCTTAATTTTTTGACACGCGCATTGCCAGCGTACATATAAAATGATTTACAGGCGCCCAGCCGCAATCCCCCATACCTCACTCCAACCTCCAACCCTTTCGATGGTTTCGCCTCGACTCGCCTCAAACTCAGTGAATGCTGACCAAAAAGTTACAGACAATTGCTTGGCGGCGGCGGCGGCGGCTAAGGAAATTCCGCAGAATTGCTACATTTCTTCAATGTTTGTAGTAGCTGCTGCTGCTGCTGTCATGTTGGCACAAGAGAACGGTGGTGGTAAGGGTGAAAGGGGGTTTGAGTTAGGCTATGAGTTTGCATTGCAATTGGCAAGAGGCGGCCAAGCAAATCGGACAAGCACACGTTCATCATCATAATCATCATAATTCCTTGCCAAAACAAAAACAAGAAAAAGAGAAATTTCTGTCACCATGAGGCATGTCAGTCTTTATTTTAGCATGTCGGGGCACAGTGGAATGCCAATCAAAATTATCAATTCGATTGAATGAAGAAATACGTTGTAAATCTAAACATGTTTCTTTACCATATAAATCGTTAATAAGTTTATTTTTTTTGTTGCCCACTATTTTAAATAAAGTTCCACTGTGCCGCGAGAGAGAGGATGCTGCTGCTGCTGCTGAAGCTTGTCACTTGTCAGTTGTTTGTCATCTGACATACATGTGAGTGATATATAAACACACTCGGTCCACGATGCGATTTGACTTGACTTGGCCATGTTGACGTCCACATTCACATCCACATTCACATCCATAGTAGTAGTTGTGGGATATTATCCATCCACATTCATGTTCACATGCAGGCACTTAGTCTAAATTCTCGCGTACTTAGCGGCATGTACTTTTCTCTGCCACACACTCGCACATATGCATTTTGGTATTCTGCTTGTTTTTGTCAGCAAAATTTATTGCTTCATTTGTTTTTTGTTGTTTTTTTTTTTCGCAACCAAAACTCGCCACACTACGAGGCGAAGGCCTCTTTTTGAAACGGGAGGGGGCAGTCGGTGCGGTGCGTTGCGTTGCGGTGCTTACAGTTTAGTTTTTCATATTTTTGTTCAGATGTCAGTGATATATCATCGGCCAAATGGCTAGTAGTGTGTGGCAGCGAAGCAAGAGCAACATATGAAAATAAAAATTGGATAGCTAACCAGCTAGCCAACAGCTTGGATCAAGTGGCACTTCCGCTCGCAACTTCCTTTCAAGTGCGACTAACATCTATCAATCAACTTGTCAACTTGTGCTTAATTTATGTTTTAAATTTGTTTTTTTCTTCTCTCTGCTATAAATAATAATTATTTGAACTACTGACTACTGGCGCATTGCGAAATGATTATTATATGTAGTTAAAACTAAATTGTTTTTGATGAATAGCTTTTTTGTACTTGAAAGATATCTTTGACGCGTATACCCTGTTAAAGTCACACTAATTTAACGAAAAGGTTTGCTACAAACACGTGCCTGAGTCATCTGTTTTCTGATGTTACAATATGACATCCAATTGACTGGCGGGACGAATGCACACAAAAAAAAAAAAAACGTCAAAAAAAAGCAGCAGCAAAACTCGGCAAACTAAGTTCATGCTGACGTATCGTCAGAGCAACGAAACGTGGCTAAAACAAAAGCGTCAAAGTCAACTTTTTGCACAAATGCACATTTTATGGGGCGCAGGATCCCAATTCATTTGTACGTGCGGTTGTTGTCCTCGCAAAACCGTTGCGTTCTCTAAGTATGTATGTATGTATACCATATATATTATATGTATAAACCTCTACAAGTTATTTAATCTCATCTGTCTATCAATCTGTCCGTCAATTTGCCAGCCAGTCAGTCAGGCAGTCAGTCAGTTGAGTTGAGTTGAGCTAGTACAAGTTTCATTTGGTTCGTGTGCTTCAGAAGCACCCAAAGTCGTAACATTGTTGTACTATGTCCATCTAATACACATACACAAGCACACACACACACATCAACTTAACACTCGCGCATAGAAAGTACACACATACACACATACACAAACAGGACACTGCGCTGAAGGAGTAACAACTACATATACGATGGCTGTCCATCATTTTGTCTGCTCTATAAATTTTCTATTTTAAATTGACAGCGCCTCGTCCAAAACTGAAACTAAACGGAACCGAGGCACTCAACCTCAGGTCCTTGCTAGAGCAGAGCAGAGTTGCTTCTAGAATGGCACATGGATTGAGTGACTGCCTAACTGACTGATGAACAGACGAAGCGGCGGCGAATGGAGGGAGTAGCTGACATCCTGTCTGGGCAAATGAGCGAACGGGTCGAAGCAGTTGACAGATTGACGTTCTACCCCCAATCACCCCCAAGCAGCCCCAGCCACCCACAATTCTATTTAGTGTTGAACTTGAGTTGCAAACGGATTTTCAATTGGCATGTTGCATTAAATTATATTCAAGGACGACGCGTTCAGCTTGAATATTGGCATATTGCATTTTAGTTATGGCTCATACGATAAGTCGATTTTTTAGCTTTAAATAGCAGAAGGTTTTTATGCTGCGATTGATTTGACAACTTACTTATTAAAGTTCGTTTTTTTCTCTTTCTATTAACTGTAAGAAAAACCCCTTTTAGAATTCTTCTTCTTCACTCAGGGCTTGTTGTAAACTTGATCAACTGACACTTGTCCCCGTAATAAGTACTTCATAAGTGCCTCAATTATTTGGTCAACTTTAAGTTGGTAACCCTTGATTGCCCGTCCTGTTCAAAATTTATGCAACACAACAACAAAAGAGCTGGAAATTGTCTGTTTACTTAAAAAATTATATTCACTTGACTGAAAAATCATTATCCTTGAAGGTAGGTAACACAGCGCGTTTGTTCTACAGCAACAAACGTTCCGGTGATGGTCAAAATGAAAAAGAAAGAAAGAAAGTTCAGGTCCTTGCCGTCCCACCCTTTCTTTCAGAATGTCCGATGTCCGATGTCAGAATGTCCGTCAACTGTTGGCATGACTGGACATGCGTTCGTTCAGCTCAGCCTTTCGCTCTCTCGCTCTCTCTCTTCTACCCTGACTCTTACCTTGCCCTCTACGTTGCGCCCTGTGTGTTGATTGTATGGACGTTGGACACTTTTGTAAGGACGAGTGGGTCTGGGGGCCACATTATGTGTATGTATGAAAGGATAGAAACCTGTCTCTGACAAGTCATCGTCAGCTGTCAACTTATTCTTTTGAAGTGTATTTAGTTGTGCTGCAGCCGTTGTTGTTGTTGTCGTTGTTGCGTGTTGCTTGTTAAACTGGGTGGTTGGGTTTCATTCATTTCAGAACCGAGAAACGCCCGAACAACTGAAAGATTGAATGAAGCGTAGTATGCCGCTGAGTTCGTCAGTTTGTCAACTTTGGTTTATTTTTCCCCCTATTTTGTCTGGATGCTGTTGACACTGGCACACAAAACGTACATACATACATATGTACATATATATATCTATATATCTCTATTAAGTAACGGTACAGTTAATGTCCAGGCATTGGACAAAATGTCAACCGTGTCCAATAAACGCACACACGCAATCAGAATGTTTTTTTTTTTTTGTTATGTGTAATATAAAATATCGTTCGAAATAGTTTTAAGAATTTCAAGGAGAAATATTTTGAATTTTATAAAATTTTAGGCAGAATCAGCATTTACCCAGAATGCATGATGAATATTGCTTTTGCAATTTGTTAGCCTCCTCGCAACTAAAATCAACATTTCAATTAACAGGAATTTGATAAACTTTTTTTGTGTGGCCAAAACCAGCAGCAGCAGCAGCAGCAGCAGCAACGCAAGCTGGTCGAATTTCTATTTAATTTGTGGCAGGCAAGGCCAACGAATAGGACGAAGTTCGTCAAAACCAAAACTCAAAAGTGACGAACGCTGGCAGCGACCCTTTCTCAATCAGACAAGAACAACAACAAATTATTCTTCAAAACGGAAGTTGAGAAAAGGACACAAGCCAAGAGGCCAAAACGGATGCTGGATAGAGGAGAGGCAGAGGTAGATGCAGAGGAAGGCAAAGTGCAAGTAGAAGATGGACAAATGAAAAGCATAAGGAAAAAGGACAATATTGGACAAGTTGGCACACATGCCCTAGAAAATTGTGCAAAAGGGGTAAGCCGTGGGCAGACATCCTGACGAGATGAGATGAGATGTAAAGCGACAGCAGAAAAGCAAACGGCAACTGCCGTTCGGTTTGACTTGAGATTGAGTTGATGACGAAAAAGATGACAAGTTGAAAATTTTTCTAATGAAGGACCTTTTGCCGACACAAAGGACACCCACAGACACACATATAGAGCAAGAGATAGAGGAAGGGAGACATGCAAACCGATGGGCAAACAAGCGCTTATACTTGTATTTTTATATACATATATATATATATATATTTAGAACGATGTATATTAATGTGTTCTATATATAGTTTTAAAGAAGCAGCAGCTGCCAAGAGAAAGAACTGAAACTAATAGCCGAAGCTTAACTTCTCTTCGTTTTGGGTATTTTATAAGCTTTTAAAATAATATAATCTAATATAAAGCTCTTTAGTCGGTAAGGAACTAAGATCTTATTAAGATATATCGAAAGTTAAATGTAATGAAAAATCCAACTTCTTTTGATATTAATTAATCTCTCATTTTCAGTTTTTTTTTTTTGACCGGACAAGACGAAGCGTCAGATAATAACACAATGTCCTGCTTTTCTGATTTTTTTTACCCTCTCAAAACGGATCTGAAGAGTTTAAGGAATGAAAGAAAGTGAAGAGTGCTTGTTTGGTGGCGTCAGTGTCTCTCGACTTTGAAGCATGAGAAATTACAAAGTTACTCGCCTCCAGTTGTCAATCCGTTGAAGGATCTTTGTTATCTGCTCCAATGCACATGCGGGTGACTGTTGACAGTGTTGAGGAGTGGTCGACAGGGTAAGAAGAGGTGGGGTAGGGGGGTGTCTAAGGCCAAGACATTTTTGCCCCGGCAAAAGATGTTGTGGAAGATGATGTCCCTGAGTGGATGGATAAAGGATTTGTGATAAATGAAAAGCAAGTGGCGTATGAAAGCAAAAAACGTTAAGAATAGAAAAATATGTGTGTCGCTTGTCCGTCCAGACGGCACTGAACGACTGACTGACAGACAGACAGACAAACTAATGGACTGACTGACTGACAGACCAACAGGTCTTCACTGCCATATTGCAGGTCCAACGTTGTTATCCTGTCGTCGTCGTCGTCGTCGTCGTCTTCGGCTGACATCTTCGTCAATGACAGATGTACATACATATAGTTGTGTCCATCTCACCCTCATTTTCTACTTGTTCCACGGTTGTTCTACTTGATTTCTAGAAAAGTGCACCATGCAAAGCTGTTGTTTAGTTTAACCAGAGCTTATGTTAAATATTGATTGAGAAGTTGTGAGCATCTCGCTATATAATCTGATATAATCTATTTTCCTACACAAAAAATTATTATATGTAGCTCGATTTTTAACTAAGAAATAACTGAGATGAGTTGAAATAAATTGCAAAAATAAATTGAAAATATGAAATATCGAAGGTTGACATCGTCCATAAACTGATGGCGCATGATTTATCCTTCCGTTTGTTAGTATATGTGTGTGATTGGCGATTTGTACGTTGCTTGTCAGCGTTGTCCATTGTCAATTTGTTTGTTGTCACATGCGTGTCCTGCGGGGTTGTTTCATCATCTTCTTCATCTCCAACAGCATCAGCACCAGCATCAGCGACGCCATCAGCATCCGAGTAAAGAAAAATGAGCTGCACAGCTTTCAGAGGTTTGATTGAAGGTTGTGATATTTGACAGATTCGATTGAAAATCCTTTGGGCAAGCAAGCAAGCAAGCAGGCAAGCAGAAGACGAACTCGTTACTCGATTTCGATTTCGATTGAGTGACAGACTGACCGTCCAACTGACAGCCAATACGACCGTACATACGACCAAAACTCGGACAGAACCAGACTGGACCGTTGCGGACCCATCAAACTCGATGGGTGTTGCAGATTGTGACAGCGGCAAAAGGGTAAATATACATGTGGGTTGGGCAAGGAGACTATACTCTGGAAATAAATTGAAAGTGCTGTGAACGAAAATTGACGAGCTGCCATCGGGGGGCGATGGGATGGGATGGGATGAGTGAAGGGTTTATATACATATACTATTGAGGGAACCTTCCGTTACAGTTTGTCTGATTGACTGAAAGGTGATTGAACTTATTTGCATAAAATAGCCAAAAGCAGACAGACACTACCCTTCCATCAGTTTATGGACTTTAATTTTTGGCAATACTATCGACAAGAGCTGGAGTTAAATCAGTTTCGATGCATAGGAATGGTCTGTGGAGTCTCACGAATTGTGCCAGACAATTGCGTCTTGCGGTTTTGACGACAAAAAAAAAATACAGAAAACGACATTTCCGAAAAGACAAATGCACTGTTCGATGTCGGTGCCGAAACAGTGAAGGGGGGGGGGGGGGTGTTGGGTCTCTGAGTGAAGAATAACACATCTGTTTCATACAAATTCATTCAGTCGATTGTTTTCAGCCCCAGACAGGAAGAAAAGAAGTCGAGCTGCTGTTGGTCTGATGGGGGGTCGAAGGGGGACGACACTCAATTCCGTCAACAGAAAAGTTCAATCAGAAATTAAGAAAACAAGCGCCGCGAAAAATTGTCGCTAGGCAAAACGGGAAAACGCGAAAAACTTTGCACCCTGCCGCCAGTCCAATGCCACAAATGGCAAATGAAAAGAAAATGGCATTAGACAATAAAAGAACTCAAGGCAAAAAATAAAAGGAAAAAGGAACTCCTGCGCTCCTGATGGCTGGGTGTGCCCCGGAACATTTCATCGCATGTTGAGGACGCATTTGAAGGCTCGACGACACTTCAGACACTTCCGCAGCCTTCGACATTGTCGAATGATTATTGTCTGTAGTTGGAGATAAATCAGTAAAAAAAAAATACTATTTTACAATAATGCAGATAAACATCTTTAAAGTGTTTCGAAGTAGAAAATTAATTAGCTTTTGAACGTAGTTTCAATATTCAAAATAAATCAACTAACAATAAATCACATAACTTTTACAGCCTCTTTGTTGTTATCCCTTCTTTAATATTTTTTGCCAAATAAACTTTGTGTTGATTGAAAATATAAGCGATGTGCGCATAAATTTTACAACTGGCAAATGCCACAAATTCAATTTACGATTAACAATCAATTTTGTACCGAACGATCGCCGGTTGACTCTTGGCCCCCATTCGTTAGGCTCTTCGAGTCTGTGCGGGCCCAGCCCAGCCCAGCCGAGCCTCACAGTAGGATCTGAGCAAATAACACCCGCCACACACTCACATTCACTTGGATGTTTCACTTTGTTTATTTGCATTCCACACAATGCCGCATGGATTTTAGCCGGGCTTCAACTAGGTTGATTTTATTTCGTTTCCCATAGGCAAAAGCTTGACTCGTTTAAGCTGTGGAAATTGAATTAAAGGCGGATCGATTGCAGGCACTCTGATCAAAGTCAACGTCTCTCACAAAACTAACTTTTAGGCTGCTTCGATAAAAGATACAGATACTTTTTTGCTTTTGGCTAGTTGCGTATCTTTTGATTGCACTCTCTCTCTCTTGCTCTCTTTAGCAGCTGCTTGTTGTTGTTGCTGTTGTTGTTGTTGTGGCACATTGTGGACGACGCAGTGCAATTTTTATTGTTGGCATTATTATCGTCACATGTCGCTCACTAATTGATTTTTCTTGTCGCCTGCCTCGTCGCTCGTTCGTTCGTTCGTTCGTTCGTTGGCGCTCTTTCTTCGACTCGATCGACTCTTGGATCGTTGCCCGATCTGAATGATTTGGCTATATTGCTGTAGTTGTTGTTGTTGTTAATTTGGTTGCTGTTGTCGCAGTTGCTTGCAAATTTTGTGCGCGCATGACACTTGCCGGGGACAGGCAACATCAGCGCTGCCAGTGCTGCCAAATGTGTCAACTCGTCGCTTACATTAATAAATTTTGCGTACATCACACATACACCTCTTTCATCTTTTCTCTCTTTCTTTCATTCCTATAATGCTGCTAACTTTGACAGCAGAGCTCCTACTTATTATTCGAGCTAATGTTATCAAAGTCTGAGCAGTGAAGATTACCAATCTATAGATGTCAATGAGGAAATAAAAACTAAGCTAGACTAAACTCAATATATAAACCATTTAATATTGTATATACAACTTTTTTGAAGAGTATCTAGGAACCTAGGCAAAATGTCTTTGCTTTAGCTGCTCCGTTTGCTAACCAAAGGCGAGAGGATCGATGATCGAAGTTTCGATTTGGTTGTTTGGTCTGTCTGTTGTTTGTGTGTTTGTGTGTTTGCCAGCTTGTTTGCATTGACATTTTGTCACTTAATTTGTTGTTTGCCGTTTGCTGCAGGTTGCTTGGTCACTTGGTTAGCTAACTGGTTTGGCTTTGGGCTTTTGGCTCTCGGCTCTGGCAGCTGGATGGCTGCTGGTCGGCAATTGCTTTAGCTGCAATTTGTTGGCCGATCGCAGATAGGGCAATTTTAATTGGACTTAACGGAAACTAGCTAAGAAATGCATACAAATGAAAGCTGAAACACTGCAGAGGGTGGTAGAGACAGCAGGGGGTCAACTGTTGAAGAGGGAAGGCATGTCAAAGTCTTAAGTTAAGTTAAGGTAAATGTTGTTGTTGTTGTTGCTGTTGTGCTGTTGGGACTGTGAATTGAGCTATCTAAGAGTGATCGCAGTTTGAGTGCGGCAAAAGAGAGAAATCAGTGCTTGACAGGAGCAACAGCAGCAGCAGCACAGATCGTGAGAAATTCTTCTTTGAATGTCAATTCCCAAACTGATTTTCACAGCAAGTTAAAATTCCAGGCTAGTGGAACAATATCAAAGTGTCTTGTCTTGAACTATCAAAGATCTTAAACAGTTTTCCAAAAATTAAGTTCCACCTATTTCGAATTTGCCTTTAATGCTGTTGGCCACTTATGATTGATTTGACTGAGGCAACGTAATCTAAACTCTTTCGTCATCAGCAGCATGGCAACATGCTCCTATAACTCTGGCTCTAGCTCTAACTGGCATTGGCTGGCTGCGTCTTGTGGAACACCTGTGCCATTATTTTACGTTATTGTCGCACATAGCGTTGCCAATATATCATTGATAGCCGATGGATGACGACGATGCCACTGCTGCCACTGCTGCCACTGCTGCCACTGCTGCCACTGCTGCCGACAACGACTCATATGCCACTGCAAGTGAATGTTAGTGTGTGTGTGTTTCATGTCGTGGATGTTGCACATTTCTCAGACGTCACAAAGACTCCACGGCCAAGCTCGATGACCGAAAGGGGGAATTTGGCCTGTGGTTGGGTTGGGTTGAGTTTGGTTGTGTGTGTGACTTCTGTAAGGTGCCGCTGCAGCCGGCACATCCATCATCTATCAAAGACAAATTCATCTCCGTCAAATGCTCTGGGCTGGCGCACTTTCAAACATTTATGAATAAATTGCACGTACGACGACGACAACGACAACGACACCTTCATCTCTCATGGCTACTGCATCAGCATCAACCGAGTGTGCAACATCGTCATCTTTGGTCGTCGTCATGTCAACCCAGTTGGCCGGCCTAGTCGCGTATTTGCTAAATGAGGGCAACATTTGCTGGCAGCGCCAGCTGCCATTGCACCCGGAAAGACCAAAACTAAGCCAAGACGGGCGGGGTGGGGGCGGCTGGGGGTGGTCGTCGCTGTCGTTTGCCACACGGGGAGATGAAAGACGATCGATTTGCTGTACTATTGCTGCCTGGCTGGCTCTGGCAGAGGAAATTTCAAATTTATTATCGCATTTGCCATTATTTATGATTTGTGCAAAATCTTGTCGTATATCAAAGTCAATGGTGTGACATAAACTATCGATGGCTATCGATAATTTACGTCAACTCTTTTCAGCTAACAACAACAACAACAACTAAAATAATAATGATGATGATGCGAATGACGCTGTTGACAGTCTACAGCTTGAAATGCAGTCCTATAGGAAATACATTTCACGACTCCGGCATCCGGTTTAGCGGCACCTCCAATGCGAACGTGCTTGGAAATAGATGTACCAGTTGGATGCATTAATCATTTGAATGTGGGTGAGTTGAAAATGAGTTGATCATGCTTGATGCTTGATACTTCCCAGGCTCGCAAACTAAGCAACATCAAATATTATGTATTTTCATTTAATTGATAGTCTTTTAGTAATGTTCCTTTAATTTTCTTTCAGCACTTAAATTTATTAAATCGCTATCGAATCGTTATTAAGAAGTTACAACTTATTCCATTAGGCGCCCAAAGTTTGTCAAATAATTTCATAGAAATCGCCAATTATTGGGACATCGAAGTCAGAACAAACATCAAAGTGGCTTCAAATGCAATGCTCAAAACGACTTGAGCGCGTTGTATTTTACACACACACAGACACACACAAACAGAGACCCACACACACACCCTCACACATTTACAGTTGGCTTACAAGTTGTGCCGGAAAAATCTCGCACATAATCATAAAATGACTTGGGAAAAAAGGAAATTCTAGCGACAGATTTATGCACTCGAGAAAAGCTTTTGCGCCGCCATTGCATTGCATTTCCCAACTACATCTCGACTCTAAAACGAATCCGAGGACTAGAAATGCACTCAGTGCAGCAGCAGCAACAACAACAACAACATCAGCAGCCATTTCTTCGCTGCTTAAATGTGATGGCGGCTTGGCAATTGCTTGGATTTAGTTGCAATTATTTTTAATGTTGTTTACTTACACTTCCAATTGATGATGCCAATAACTGTTTCAAAAACTTTTTGCTCAAATCGATATACATTCATATATATTTCTCAAGCTCACAATATATGTAGTAGCAGTTGGTTTCAGCAGAAGGTTCTACTTAATGGTTTTGTTGTATGGGAAAAGAAAAATATTTACATGATATTCAAAACAGCTGGGAATGCGATTTTTAAAGTCCACTTGAGGATGTTTATCGAGAAAGCTTTGCTAAGATTCATCAGCTTTGATGGTTAGGCATTTTGTCAATTACCATTTGATATGACGACGATACGCTGTCCTTCCTTTGCTGGTGAAGTACAAGGACATTCCAATAGACACGATTCGATCTAGTAAAACTAATCAAATGCCAGATGAGTTCTCGAGTATGAAACATTTATATGACGCATGCGACATGAAGCACACAAAAAAAACACAGACACACACACACACACATACAACGCGAATTTGATATTATTGTATATGGGTGTGTGTGACGTTGCATCACGGATGAAATGGATGTGAATCGTGATGGAAGCGCGTCGAGCATAACAAGAGCTGCCAAACAAGCAGCACCAACTGACGCCATCGAGCATCGTTGTTGGAATCTGAATCAGAGAATCACATCGCATCAATGAAAGTGGTGCCAACAAACCCCGAGGCAGCATTTGGGCAACGCCATTCACACGTACCGCTCATACATATCGCAGCGACAGCGAGGGAATCAAGTGTAACCTTACACTGGCAGCAAAGGACGAAGCAGGACGCTTTGCGGTAGACAACACTTAAGGACAGACAGACAGACTTACATTAAGGCTAACAACTGAAAGCGGTGCTTAGCAAAGATGTTTGAGTTTGGCAACATTGCCTCAAGAAACGGAAATATATTTACTTAAAAATAAAAAACTTATAAATTAATGCATTTTTAAAGTTAATTTAAAGCCTGACATTTATGTTTAGCAAATGTTTTTGTTTTTCATTGCCATTTTACACCATATTCGAGAGAACCACATTTCTGTGGCTCAGCTAAACCAAAATTATGGTTCAACATTGCAACCCGAACCACTTCAAAAGAGAGATAGAGAGAGAGAGGAGTGGATTGGAGAGTAAATGTTTGTTGCATAGCTGTATAGTCTCATCGGTGGCATCACATCCCACAGACATAAACAAGGCAAAGTTATGGACGCAGCTTATGTCCTGCCAAGCTGCTCCACATCTCAGCCAGGCGAATGCCGCAGCGAGACAAACTTTCGTACAATTCGGAAATGATTTGTGCAGTTCGTGCTACTGCCAGTAGTACTACTACAGTTAGCAGGAGTGTTGCTGATAAACGTTGTCCTGGCACTTTATACTCTCGCACCTTTGCTTGTTTCACACCTGTCTACCAGCCCGGCAAGAGAGAGAGGGAGAGCGCAATCATCCTGCCTGTGCCATAAATAGAAAGCAAGTCCTGCCAGACCCAGCGGCATCATTGCCAATGGAAAATATGGCAACGCGTTGTCGGTAATTTGCGAAAATTATGTGCCGCCGACGCGTCGGCAACGCAGCCCAGCGCAGCGCAGCCAGAGTTGCCATCGGTGGTTCAATCTTTGGAATGTGTGCACGTGCTAATGGCTGCTGCTGCTGGAGCCATAACCAAAAACGAGTATCGCCCATCATCGACACAGCACAGACCCCTACCCTTTCCCCACCCAACCAGTTGCAAATGTAAACTCCACTTGGCTTAAATCTCGGCCTGCTAGTTGGCGGCTGTGGCCCATTAGCAATGGGTTCGAAATTTACGCTCTACACACGTGCCACCGGGTGGTGCACTCGATATTGACACAATTCCATCATCATCATCAGCAGCAGCAGTGGCAGCTGGGGAGTCGATAGCCATAGTCATTTTTAACAGCATTTTATTTGTGCAAAAATCAAATAGTAATTTTAACATTTTGGATACGAAAAGGCTTCAAAGTGAACTGTGTACTTTACCCAACGAAAAATAGTTATAACAAATCTGCTGTTCCTTGCCAAGCATTAAAATATAAACCCCTCAAAGGCAATTGAAGTTAAACCAGACAAACAAACAAGTACTATATCAACTCAGTCCGTTAGTTAGTTGACTTAGTTTGGGGTTGAATTGCGGGTGGGAGTAGGGAATATGAAGTGTGGTAGGGTTTAGGTTTATGACCGCATGGAGCGCTATTTATGACACATTTCCGTCAAAATATTCGCGATTTGTGAGCGACGCCAGTGTTATGCAATGCAAAGAAAGAAAGAAAAAAAAAACCTCAGCTTGCGACGAGGGCGATTGAGAATCTTTCCCACTCTCTCCCTTTGTCGCTGTCGCTGTCTCTGAAGTGCAATCACTTGTGAAAATCAACACACACACACACTAACACAAACTCATAGCTAGACAATTGTGTCGTTGTTGCACCCTGGACCCAACTGAGTTAATACTGCCACCGATTGTACTTGTTGTACTGTGTTGTTTGCTGTGGCATGAGAGCCAGCCGCGAGTCGTATACGTTGAGCACTTGAAACTTCAAAGGAAATGCCTATCGCTGTCAAGGACATAAATTGCGCTGACAGCGCAAAAATGTAATGCCACATTTGTGCATTTCACTGCTGACAGAGAGGGAGGGAGAGAACCTGGAGGAGTTCTGGGTTTCGATGCGGCGCGCTGTAATGTATGCAATACAAAAATATATATTTTTTAGCAATTGCATAACGGCCAGAGAGACATCAATAAAATAAATAACAATAATTCTGCAAAATGCCCATAAATCCAACTGGCGACGTCATAACTTTCGTTTTTATGACTCGCCCAACTAGACACACTGACGCGGCCTTAACTCTGACTCTCCTCTGACCAAGAAAACGAAGAAGGGGCAGAGACGTTGTGAAGGGTGGTAAGGTGGTTCCACCTGCAAAGCCGCGGGCCACGTCAGTCAGCAATAAATAAATGCAAGCTGGCAGTCATTTGGTCGTCACACGGACTCGAACAGGACCGAAATCAAGGGAAACAAGGGGCAACTCGCAGTTGAAATTATTGCATTTAAACAGGACATTATCACACACACACACACAGACGAAATCAGTGTGAAAGCTAATGGAGTTGGAGAGTGGTGGAAAAATTGCAGCAGTTTGCAATTTTTCGAATTGTTTGTTCCCATGTCTGGTGTCGCTGGGTAGCTGTCCTGTGTCATTGTTGCAGCGACTCATAAATTAAGTCCTCATAACGGCAAAGTTATTGAAGTAATAAAATTTTACATTCTGACATTTGACAATCGATGCCAGGACATCGCCGACAACGCCATCGACATCGTCAGGACATCAGAACTGCGTTTTCGCATCGCCAGCATTGAAGGAAGAAAAAAAACATGCGGGATAATCAAATGGAAGTTTAACTCCAAGCATGGCGCCCAGGTCGAAAGTGTTAATTAGATTTACTAAAAAGATAAGACGAAGGATTAAAGAAGGGTTTTTAATAAAAACGGTGGAGATCTACGAAAACTTTAATGATTCAAACCATATTGTAGCTAATAATACTATTAAAAAATCATATCTTTATATTTTATCACTAATCCTTATATCTTTTAAACATTGCCTGCTTTGGCACTTAACCCAACTTCCGTAATGGAATGGAGTCAACAATAAAAAAAAGAAGAGACCCCATAACTGGGTTCACATATTGCCAGACATCTATTTACCGTAATTTACCCACACCGATATCTAATTAAATTTACCGGCGATTAACCAACTTGCTGAGCTGAACTCAAAACAGAAGCACACCAACAAACGAACCGGGGAGACGACAGTAATTCGTTTATAATGCGTAGGACATGTTGACAATGCCACAGGACACATTCGTAATGAGGAGGCAAATGTGACAAGAACGTAAAGTCAAGGCTATGGGTAGGGGAGAGGAGTGGTTATTGGTTTGAGTTCTGGGGCTCTGCGCATCAAAAGCGAAGAAACTTCCCCGGATTTTGGCTTGGCAACTTGAAAGCACAGGCCCACAGACTTTGACAGACGGCGGGCAAACAGAAGCAATGAAGATGAGCTGCAGCCGCCAGAGCAGGGGTTCGGGGTTGGGTGAACTGGTCAGACGGGGGTTGGCGTCGCTGACAGTTTTTGGTGCGCTGGCATCCCGATTGCTTCAAAGGTTCGCAAACGTTCCTTGACGCATGTAAATGTGGTTGAAGTAATGACGAAATGGGCACTAGACATACAACAAAAACAACAACAACAGACACTCAAAGGACCTTATGCTCGACCTACGTTTATCGTCGCATCCCTCGCTGACGAATCCTTTGACTTTGAGCCGTGTTGGACGACGCGTCGCTGCCTGTTGTTGATGTTTGCCCTCATTATTGTTGTTGTTGCTGTTGTTGTTGATGTTATTGCGGTTGACATCGTTTTGTTTGCCTTCAGAATGAACGCATTATTCTCGGCTAGAAGGGTTCTGTGGAGGTGGAGGTGGAGGTACCGGAGTGAGGCAGGGTTCTCGGCTTGTTGGGTGGCAGTTGGCAGGTGTTTGTCGTATTTGTGTGAGGCGCGCGCGCATAAACCCTTCAAATCCGACTGCCAGTGCACTCAAATAAAGAGAGAAGGCACCCATCGCCTTGTCCACACACACACACACGGTAATCCCTGATGTGTCTGTGACATTTGCACTGACAGTGACAACACTTTGATGGGCTACTACAGCAGCGGACCACGATACGATGACAATGACGCGACATCTACCATGCCACCCTTTATTTGCTTTTACGAAAGCCTTTAAATTGGTTCAATCATTTATTTGAGGATTTATTCCTCTTGGCTGGTGTGAACTCAATTAAAAAGTTGTTGTTCCTTTCTCTAATTCTCGGCAAACAGAATCCCACGGCTGCTGGCCTAGTTAAAATGCAAAGACATTTGGCACTTGGCAAATGTCTGTCTAATCGCATTGAGGGATCTCTTAAAACTGCAAGTTGCTAAAGGTTTTTATGTCTACTTGCCACAGCCTGTTGCTGCTGCAACACCAAACAACAACAACAAGAGCTTACTAACAGAAACTTTTGTCACCCGCATTAAACGCGCCAAAAGTGGGAACCAAAAAGACAACAAATTGCAAGATCTCTGAACGTAGGCGTTGCATTGACAGCACGTTGCCACCGACTCCAATGAGGCGGCCCCGAAAACAACCAACTGCTTTTGCAATGCAACAAACGGAAAACGAGAGACAGCAGCAAATTCGTCGCTTGTTTTGAGAAATTGTTAACAAATTTGGTAAACGGTTTGTGTTGTTGGTAAGAGAACAAACAGTTAACACTGCCAGATGAATATCTTCATTACTAGAGAAAAATTTTAGATGAGCCTGGGGATAAACCTGTTAAAGCGTTTTATAAAAGGAAAAACCATATATAATATTTATTTTATTTATGTATAATGTTCAACTTATATGTGAACAAAAGATGTTAAATCTTGGATTAGTTCGGAGCAAAACTAGTCGTAGTGCTATCTGTTTGACATCCTTCAACTGGTGTGAGATTTGTCTTCTTCTTTTTATAGAATTCTCTGTTTTTGTTATTTTGTGTGTGCGAAATGGAACATTGACAGGCGAGCCAATAAAATTCAAATGTGTGGCGATTGTTGCAAACGCGAAATGTCGCTTCATCTTACAAATGTCAAGCAAAAAAGCCAGCGAAATGAGAAAACAAAAACCCAAACGATCTAGAAACGCCAAACAATACGACAATAAGTATGGGAAATGGAAGAGCTGGAGTAGGGACAGCAAGGACAGCGGTCGCGCTGTCAAAGCAAGGACATCAGCAGCGAGAATGAAATGAGACCAAACACGACAACATGCAAAATATCGTTTGGACAGTTAGTTGTTGGACAAAAAGGGCTGTTGAGCAAACGGGTTGGAAGTGAGGTTGGGGGGGGGGGGTCTCGCAACATTAGGGAACATGAGCTCCACATATCGCCTTCTTCGACTTTTGTCGCTGCTTTAGCTTCAAGCGCTCCAAGTTGACATCTTGGCCACATATTTTGCTTGTCGAGCAGTCGACTGCGAATGAGGACACAATACTGTCAGACCAAGGAATTCCCGCACATTCATTTCAAATAGACAACCCTAGTTGCTCCCGTCCTGCCCACGTCCCACTGTTCAGCACTGCATACATCACATCACAGCTCGATTGACCGAAATAGAAAGAAAATTCTTCAGTCAAAGTTCAGGCGCCAAAAACAAAAAAAAACCTTACATCATTTATCAGTCGCTTGTTATTGGCCAAGCTCGTCCAGATTTCTGCATACCACAATCGTACTTGGAGCTCGGAGCTCGGGAGCAAAACAGTGATATCTGTCAATGCTGGTTTTTTAAGCATTGGTAGCTAGAATTAGACTTCTTTTGGATGGCGCTGTGATATTCGGTCAATTGCAATTTGTTATAAATCAAGCTGTTAAATGGGGGATTCCCATAATAAACTTTTGTTGAGAAAAAATAGTTGATTTCTCGATATTATTATCTCTTGATGTAAACTAAACAGAATCATAATAAATAATTACATTAAGTTTACTATATTTTTTCCGTTCATAATTTTCACAAATGTTGCATGAGAATGGAGAATTTATGATATAGGCTAAATTTCCAACTTCGATAAGCAACTCAACAGTCATAATTTTTTATCAACTTGTTTCAAAAAAACACAGACAACAAGGAGAGAACGAGACGGAATATTGCCTTGCATATTATTTTGGCAATAATTTTATAGGCAGAGACAGATACTGTAAGAAAGCAAGAGCACGTAATCAGTCGAAATAAACACTTGGGCAACTAAAATAGATAAAAATATCTACACTTCAATAAACATGAAAATCATCGACGGCGGTCGAATGCAATGGTTTGAAAGGCGGTAGAGGGGTAGAAAGCTGAGTCGAAACGAGCACAAAATGTGTTGAAAATTGCGCAGCAATGTGATCATAAAGCATTCGCCATTAATGACACAACCCGACAGATACATCCCATTGTCAATAACTTTTACGCGCCACAGATTGCCAAGCAGCAGCAGCCCCCCTTCCCCATTTTATTCCAAAATCAAATTCAAATTTCCCCAAACGAGCCGCATGCATGCAGTTGCAATATAGATACCCAATGACGTTACCACTCAGCCACAGAAAGAGTGAGAGAGAGAGACGAGTGTGTTGGGGCGGTGGGGTTATGGGGTTGAGGGGACCTGTGCGAGTGATGGCATCCGCAGAATAGCAGCGCCAGCAGAGCAATCGCGAATATAGCGAGAGACGCGACTCGCACAAGACACTCGCACATCCGTAAATTTATCGACAAACATTTGGACAGCGCCGGGACAGGCGACTGGCGGCAGACTAGACAAACTGCGCGATACGCGGCAGAGAAGCGAAGAGCAGGGCGACAACAGAGTGAAGAGTGAAGCGAGCTGAAAGAAGAGTCGCAATGCGATGCAAAACTGGCGGATCGTTGCTTCCTTTTCAATTATTAAGTGTTGCCAACTATGCGCGAATGGGCGATAAACGAGTCCCATGTGTGTGTGTGTGTGTGTTTGTGTCCGTATGTGTGTGGGACACTCATAATTCGCGACACGTTACCTCTGCACCTCTGCACTCTCTCTCTCTCTCTCTCTCTCTGTGTGTTTTCAATCTTTTGCAATGGATCTATAACTGCATTCATGTAGCCATTTATTTTGTATTGCTTGCCAGATAACTGCCAATGGGTTTCTCTCTCTCTCTCTCTCTCTCTCTCTCTCTACTTCTTTCGTCTTCCTTGTTGCACCGCCTGAGTAATGCTTATGGCCAACAAACAACTGTTGGCTCTAAGAAAGTTTGCCATTTGTTAGTGATTTTTACGAGTTTTACAATCGGAAAGTTTGGTTTTTGGAATCAATGCTAAATTGACATCAATATTCAGCTGTTAACTTAATGGCTTAGATATGTACGATAATTAAAAAAGTAAGCCCGTTTTATTTTGAAAATTAAAATCATCACTTAAATGCCATACGCAGTTTAGTTTAGTTGTTAATTCATAGTAAATGATTTTATCGTTTAATCAAAATGATTCTCAAATGGATGCATTATCCACTCGAAGGCTCAACGTCAAAGTCTACTCATCAAAGTGAACAAATAAAACGAAGGATTTGCTTGGTCAAACAAAAGATTGGAAGCTACACCAAAGGATTAACCTAAACAAATACAAAACAAAATTTGTGCCGAAAAAAATAGACCGAAAGAAATGCAAAGAAAATTCTTTTTTTAAATAAGCTGCTGCTAGAGCAGAGTTCTAAAGTCCAAGTCCAACTCCAGCTGTTTGCTGCCAGGGTTAGGACTCGGATGAGAAATGGAACAGGACAGGACAGGACACTTGGATGCTTGGATGGTCGGCCAACCGCAATGATCTAACGCCAACACACAGCTGAGCCTCAGGTCGAGTTGGAGGAAAAAAACTCATTGCAGTTGGCAGCGGGTTGAGGCAAAGCGAAGTGAAATAATAAAAGTCGACAAAGAGTAAGGATGAAAATGATGAGAAAAACAAATGCGCGTAAAAGGATATTGTGGCTAAATGCAAAAAGAGAGATATGAGAGAAAGGGAGGGAATGATGACGGCGGCCACTTCATTAGGTCGGGCAATGCATGAACTGTTGAAAAATGATTCCCTCAGCATCGTCAACACAAGCTGAGGGAGGAGTGCATCATTGTGTGGGGGGGGGTTGGGGGAGTTTCAAGCGCATTTGACTTTTATGCTTACTGAACGCCAACGGGGACTTGCAAAGGGCGTTGAAACGAATCCGCTTTTGCACAAAGCGCCGCAGGATTTTCAAATAGTTTCGAATGCAACAGACAAAAGCAAAGTCTGTGTTAGGGGCGTTAAGTGCAGCGGACACTGTAACGCACAGCTGTGTCTACCGCACTGTTCCCCCCCCCCCCACTCCACCTACCTACTCGGCGGGCATCATCATCAGCGCCCAGTCGACGTCATCATCAGCGTTGTCGTAAATTGTTTACTTGATGCCAGCAAAAGTTACTTCAAACAAAGTCATGTGGACACTGAGCAGCAGCAGCAGCTAGCAAGGATGAGAAGAAAGCATCCTGTACAGAATTGAGAGCACAGGGAGCTGGAAACAGGCAACAGGCAACGGGGCGGCCATCAAGTGCAAAATGTTTTTTGGTATCGGGCACATAATGTGAGTTCTTTAAAAGTTTTATATAGTATAGTATATATATGCATACATGGCCTCCAGTCTCCCTTATTCCCTGTCCTCCGCCTTCGGCTGCATATTGCATTTTAAAGTAATAATGAGATGAGCCAAAAGTGCCAGTTGAAAGCTTATTTTCGGCCACATCTGGACAGGTAAGATGCTAAATTAATGCAATCATCAACTTGGGATCGAGCTATGCATCAAAAATGTTTAAATAGCACATTAAAGTGGGTCAAGTGATGTTATCAAAATATTTTATTAAAAACTTAAGTGAAAAGTTTCGTACATTCACATATCAAAATATACATAAATAAACTTAATGCACAGCTAAATTAGTTCATGTCAAGCAGCTGCAACCTGTAGAAAAAAAAAGCTAAAAAATAAATAAAAAGGAATAAAGGGTTGGTTGTCTCTGTGAGCGTGAGGAGGCAACTCTGACAGTGACATCGGACGTCACTTACAAAATGAAAGTCTACTGTCCACCGCCCCAACTCCACTCAACCGCCCCAACCCATCAACTGCCCAGCGGCTGCATTGCTTGCAAAAGTGTTTCATAGAAACAAACCCAAACCCCCTCCCCAAGTGCAACCTTTAACGTACGTACGTGTGTGTGTGTGTGTGTATGCTGGACACTCTATTTGTATTTCCTCTGAAAATTTATTGTAAAACTTAAAAGTTTTGATGGAAAAATGAAATAAATAGTGACATCACTAAAAGTAAAGAAATTATAAAGTGTCACCGGGGATGATAAGTGGGCTACAGCAGCAACAGCAACAACAACATTGTCGGCAACAGCATCAACAGCAGGAGTGACACTGCTAGCAACAACAGCAACGACGAGCACAAGTTGAGGCAGGACCGTCAGGACTTTAATAAGGACATTGGACAAGCAGCAGTGGCAGTGGCAGTGGCAACGCTGCCCATCAGGACAGCTGGACAATAGATGGACGGCAGGACGGCATTGCGGTGGCACGTGCAGAGGCCAAGGAGCGGGTTGACTTAAACCAAAACACGCAGCATAGCATAGAATCAAGCCAACAGTGATGGACATTTAACTTGAACGCTCAAGATCGTGAGAGTATTTTATAGAAATATATATGTAAATATGAATTTAAAAAAATTAGTTTTGCAAGCTACAAAAAATACTTTCACGTTGATTAGGTTAAGAAAAATACTAAACTCTTAAGTAAGTTAGTATTTTTTTTCAAACTGATCAATTCAAAATATTTTTTATTATTTTTTATTAGTATTTAACTATTAAGTCAAGATTTAGTTTGAAATCTTTTGCGTTCGTGTTCGTTAGCACTTTAAGCTCTTTGCCAACTTTATCAGTGAGACCAGCTTTCTGTTAGAAAACAAACTAAAACACACACACACTTATATTTTTCTCCTCACTCACATGGGGCAAGAAGTACTCTGAAGGGCAACAAATTGACAGGTTCAACAAACAGAACGTCAAAAAACTTAAGAACTATTAAAGTTCCTTTTTATTTTTGCCGCTTTGATGGCAGTTTTTCATTTCATTTGTTGTTGTTGTCTTTATTTTTTCTGCCAGTTTAATTCGAGAAACATTTCAACTTTCACATACTATTTATTCTCGAAGGAAAACCAAAAAAAAATAGCAAAAAAATAAAAATAAAAATAAAATGCTGGACATTCTCAGTTAAAGTTTTTCTGTCAGTTTTGCCGCCTGCTCTCACTTCATTCATGCAGCGCTTAAGTTTCCATCATTATTTAGCACAAAAAACGAGTCGGACTAAGCCACAAGGGGGCCAGCAAACAGCAGCTGTCCACGAGGCCAAAAAGCGCCCAAGGCCCCAAACGGACTAGAACTGAACCGAACTGAACTAAACGCTTGAACCCAGACAATATTTGAGTTGGTTTTTTAACACTTTGATGATTTTGTCAGCTGAAAAAAATTATTAACGTGGAGCTAAATGATTATAAAATGGGACGAGAAGTTGTCTAAAAATAAAAGACATAACTTAAAAACCCAATTTTGAAGACGCATAAATTTAAAAATTAAAAACAACTGCTAAAAAAAAAATTTAACATTAAACCATGAATATGTAGAAATCTTAATATAAAAAAAAACATTGCAGTCGGGCCTAAACGACTGTGGGTTTCTCGATACCTGTTTAAAAGGGGTTAACAACCGGCTTGATGAGACCGAGGTAGGGACGCCTTAAGGGTGAAGACCTTTCGGGGATGACACCAATTATACTACCAACAAATTTGGTGAATCTACCTTAAAATCTGAGAAAGAAATACGCCTGGCCGTCTCAAGGCGTTATGAGCGGGCATGGCATCCAAAGCTTTAACGCAGTTTTTTTTTGTAGTATGACTTTACCAAATAAGGTAGCTCTAGCTGTAAGGATGTGAGAAATATGTTGATTTATCGATTTTGAGTGATCGAATTTATCGATTTGCTAGGCGTATAACCACAATGTCTGACTTTGGCGTTAAGAATTATATTTACAAAGTTTTAAGTCGAAATAAGATGCGTTCGTACAGACGGACACACAGCACACAAACCGAATATACTCTTAAGCTTTGGTATTGAGTTTAGAAATTTGCATTACATAGTCTTTGGCACTTTGAATCGAACTTGTAAATCTTCAGCCTAGGCAGTTTATACGAATGAAAGTAGGAGAGAATATTTTTTTTTTTTTATTCCAATCAAGCTCATGCACGTGTCTATCTACGATTCACCCTTTCGTTCAATCTCCATTCCTTTACATCTTCTTGTATTTATTCACTTTGTTTTATGTCTGCCTGCATAACAAACTTTATGACTACGTTCAGCCCGCACCAATTTAAGACATGTCCACTCGGGGGGAATCTGGTTGGGGTGAGGTGGACAGCTTTCAGGCAGGTTGACATGTCAAAAGTATAAAATATTTTAAAAGAAATGTTTTTTTTTTTCGGTGGAAAAAAGTTTTCAATTACAACATTATAAAGATCGACAAGCTGTCTGCGGCAATATGGTTGGATTGGGTCCAAAATTCAAACACACACATACACTCACTACTGTGTGTGTGTGTGTGCCAAAAATTATTATATATGTATATGCACTGCGAACGAAATTCATGTTCGACACACGTCTCTGAGGATTAACAGGAGTGACCACAAAATCATCATCAGCAACAAAAAGGCCAAAAGTGTTATGGCCAAAGCAGAGACGATGATGGCCAGAACAGAACCCAGGCAAGCCAAGGCTATGTACATAGGTGCAACGAAGTTTGACGTGTGTGTCTGAACGGAAGTGAAGTTTTCTCTAAGCTTCACACAATTTTTGTATAAAACCGACTCAATTGAAAAAAAAAAAACTGAAATACGCAGAAAAATTCTCCCAAGACTACTACTACTGACCGCTGGGTCCAGCTAACAGTTGCTAGATCTGTGGAATATGCTTCAAAGCAGCAAAAAAAAAAAAAAAAATGTGTCCATCAAAAGAATGGAACAAGTAGGAGAACTTTTTATATGTAGCAAAAAGCGAAGTGTGTCCGAAGAGCTGTCAAAAGCCACTATAAACTTGTGACGTGTCAAGCGTCACAACATTTCCCAAATGCCCCTAAACTACCCACACTCCTCGGCCATCCAAAACACCCTCCAAAAGTAAAGAACTTCACGAGTGCATGTGAAACTTTTTAAATTTTTTTTTCCTTTTCTATTTTTTCTCTTACTTTTCTTCTGTCATAAGTATGTAATTTTTTAATAACGGTAAACGGCATGCCATGAATGACAGTTGAGCGAGTGCCGTGCCATGACCCTAACAGGCAAGAGGATCAGGTCTGGTCAGGTCATGGCGGGTAGGAGAGGGGTTGGTATATTTGCTGTTGCCGTGTATTGTACATAACTGTCAGCTTAAGTGAAAAATGTCATATGCGCGTCTGTTCAAAAGTGGAGTCCCTGTCTCTGGCCTCAAGAACCCAAGCCATGCAGCAGCAGCAGCAGCGCCCCCTGGCGTCCACTGAGCACAAAACCTTGCACATCAAAATCACACGCCATGTCAACGTCACTTGCCAACTGACCAACGAACGATGAAGACGTTAAGGCCAACACGGACATGGAATGCCCTACGATACTCGTGGTTTTCCAACTGTCTTCTGGCGGCTCGGGGTGTCACAAATCCTTCATAAAGTCCTTTAATTTCACAGCTTAATGAGTGACGATGGAATGTAATTATGATATCATTCACTTAAAGCGAGTTTCAGTTGAAAAATAAGCGTTATATTCCCCAATCATAGCAGCTTAAGTATCAAAATTTGGAATTTTGAAATTTAAGCTCAAGGTGAGAATCAGCAGCAAGTTTTGATTTTTCTTAGATTGTGTCACAAAGCCAATGCACTCATCTATATTTGAGCTAAACTTTACTGCGAGCTCAAGTTAAAACTCATTCCCGTGCGCTGCAAAATTTCATCTGCTGCGAAGCAGATTTGATTGTTTAATTGTAGTATAAGACAGAGTGCTCGCTGTAAAGAGACATCTGATATTTATAATGCCAATCATTGATGAAGAAAGAGTGCCGAGTACAGTAATGTTTCATTCAACTAAATGGCAAATTAGTTTGAGAGCAATCAGTACCTAAAAAGAACATGCAATCCAAAAGGACAAAAAATTATAACAAGTATATGTATAAGAGCAACGCCGCTTATAATCCGAGAGAGTAGTTGTGTAAGCGAGCGAGAGTTTGCAATTCCATAATGGAATGAAGTTGCACTTGTTGTTTTTATCGCGTTAATGATGCCACCTCACACATTTAAGGAATTGTGGAATAGGAGAGAGAGATGCGCCTTCTACGCGCGCTCACGCACGTACTATTTAGATTTATACACACACACTTTCATGCATATGTGCATATGTATCGTATACCTTCCCATGCATGGGAGCATGGCCATGCTCACTCAATACAAAGCAAGGCACTAACTGTAAAAAATAAAATAATGGCAAAGACGAAAAAATAGCATAGCTTTGCAAATATCTTTGATGCAATATGCAATATGTATATGAGTAGAGAAATTTACATATTTATGTATGTAAGTACACGTATAGTATATTACATACCTTTAAATGATATTGTAATGATGAATTAATATTGATAATTAATTGTGTGTATATGCGTGTTGTTGTCCATAGATTGTTGTAATAAGTGATATTGTTATTAATGTATTATTATTGCAGCCGACGACGGTAGCTGCTACAATAATAATAGCTTTTTATTTCATTTTAAATCTTTTTTCACAACACTTTTGCTACTTAAATCACTTCCGGCACTAAAAACATTAATTTGTGCGCGAGCACGACCGATCCACTTGATTTAAGACTGAGCAACTGATTGTCTGTCAAAAGAAAAAATGAGATGAGCTAAGCATACATTAGTTGTATACTCTCTGAATAACTGTGCATTCACTGTTATTCCTTTCCAGCTCTCTCTCACTGCTGTCGATGCTTTAGTCTACACTCTCCCAATTTCATACAAATAATTGTCTCTCTTTATGTTAGACAAAGGTGAGAAGAGCCTTGGATTCCAATTATTCCATAATTCCAGATCATGGATTGCTTTTGGGTGCTAAGCTCATCTCATTTATTTTTTTGACAGACAATCAGTTGCCCAGCCTTATATCAAGTGGATCGGTTGTGTTCGCGCAAAAAATGTATGTCAAATATTCAGTTTTTAGTGCCGGGAGTGATTTAATTAGCAAAAGTGTTGTGAAATAAGATTGAAAATCAAGTAAAAGTTATTATTTTAGCAGCTACCGTCGTCGGCTGCAACTTTATATCAAATATAACAATATCACTACAAATTTTAACAACAATTTATGGTCAACAACACGCATATACACACAACTAATTATCAATATTAATTCATCATTACAATGTCATTTAAAGGTATGTAATATAGTATACATGTACTTACATATTGCATCAAAGATATTTGCAAACCTTTGCTATTGTTTCGCCTTTGCCATTATTTTATTTATTACAGTTAGTTTCTTGCTTTGTATTGCGTGAGCATGGGAAGGTATACCATACATATGCACATATGCATTAAAGTGTGTGTGTATAAATCTAAAAAGTATGAGCGTGAGCGCGCCTAGAAGGCGCATCTCTCTCTCCTATTTTGGTTGATCATTAACGCAATAACAACAACAAGTGCAACCTTATGCCAACATGAAATTGCATACTCTCGCTCGCTAACACAAATACTCCCTCAGATTATAGCGGCGTTGCTCTTATATACTTGTTGGTACTGTCAAATATTTGTTGTTCACAATATTGCTCATAAGCATTTTTTCATAATTTAAAGCTAAAATTGAGCTTATCCTTATCATTTTTCCTAGCTGGTAAAATTTGACTCAAATATTTATGCATACATATACATACATATGTATGTGCAGATGCACTAGGCAGAAAAAGTTTGCGTTCCGGCTCAGTGAAAAACTTTGACTGTAAAAAACATTATTTGTAGTTATGATATTGTCAAAATTATATTTTTTTACGAAATAACACATTTATTTGAAACATTTCGTGGTAAAGATTTAAAAAAAAAAAAAATAAAAATTAACAATTTGTGTTCAATCAAGATCTGATCAATCTCTGAATGCAGCATTCTTACCCTATTGCAATCAGGTATTTTGTTACCAATTTTTTTTTTTTAACACTTATCGAGTATACCGCAGTTGCGCCCGATTGCAACGTTTTTTCTTGTTTTAAATTAATATTTTATTTATATATTATCTCATCCTTTATTTTTCCTTTGACTTTTTAATTTGTTTTGTTTTATAGAAAAGTCCTCGTCTTAAAACGTCAGAGGAATATTTTTTCTAACCCTCTCTAAGCTTGAGTTTTTAATAGAAAATAAAAACAATTCATTTAATGGATCTACCTTCCCGTTTCTTATTTTCCCTACATGTCTTACTTGATAAACACTTATTGTGTGTGTGTGTGTGTGTGTGTGTGTGTGTGTGTGCGTAAAAGGCCACTGACATTTTACAATCGGACTTGTGACTGAGCCTGAGAGACACTTGCACAAATGAACATTTTGCAGAAAGAGTTCGACTGAGTGACAGTCGGCAAGACAGCCGACAATGTTCTGTTTTCAAATACTCAAACACTAAGATGGCAATACTCTATCCACACACACACCCACACACAGTGCTAAGTAAACAAACACGTAAATACTTGTATGTCAAAAGTATTTCGAGATTTTTAGCTACAAAACTGCCAATAACAAAACTCCAAGCAACAAATTTTCATGTCGGAATAAATCTGCAACGCCACCAACCTCCAAATTCTCAACCCTTTGGCGGATGCACTTTTGGGCAAATGGCAGCAGACAATGTCCTCTCGCATCCTCTCGCCTTCACGCACCACCCACAACACAGCGACAGGGAAAGACAAGCAAATGATGAACCGGCATATAAAAGACTTTAGGTTTTCAAATCGACTCTCAAGCCGATGAGCATGAAGAGGCGGCAGTTATAACTGAGTTTGTGCCAGCCAACAAGCAAAGGGCCAAAAGATGTTCATCAACAGCTTAGGAGGCGAGAGTGAAATGAGCAAAAAACTAGCCTGGCTTGCCTGGCGGTTGACAACTAACAAAGTTCTTCTTCTCATTTTTCATTTTAATATTGGGTTTTTTGTTTTTTGTCATGTACATAAAATATTTCATTTGTGATTCTCAAGTGAACATATCTGAGTAGTACACGAGTACTCAATTTCAAAAAATCTTTTACTTGAAAAATAGTTGACATTTTAAGTATTATTTTAGATAATAGTGCGTGTCTCTCTCTATCTCTCTCCCTCTCTCTTTCTGTGTGAACTGATGACACTGACAGGCATGCAAATGCATTTAATTGGATGGGTTTTTATGTGCAAAATGCCCTTGGCTTTACTTAGCTTCTATCTGCTTTTGGTCTGGCTGCAATTCAATATTTAAAATAATTGTTCGCTATGTGTGTGTGTGTTTGTGTTTTGCCATTTATCTGTATTGCTATCGTTGACTGCTTTCAAGCTGTCAATTAAATAAAAATAATCGAGAGAGAGAGAGAGACAGAAAGAGAAAACGATAAGGTACAAAATTTAATTTGCAGCACTAAATACTATTGAGTCAACAAAATCAAAGTCCATCAGTGTGCTGATTTTCAATTCGAGAAAACTCTTAACTCGCTTTTGTTCTCTTCCCAATGATTTGTTGTCAATCAAAGTGCAACAAACGTATGTCTCAGTCAAATCAAACTGTTTTCCTACGTTGCAATTACTTGTCTACCCATCAACTCAACTCAACTCAACTCATCCATCCATCCATCCATCCAGACGTCCGACTATCCATCTAGCACAAGCGCTCAGCTGTCCAAAGTGTCCATTCAACTGGCCATCTAATTGCAGCAGTCAGCTCACCCGGATGACCATCATACCATCATTCTCTATCTTTATTCCTCTATCTTTGCACCGCAAAGAATAAAACGTTACATAACATACACACAGAATGTCCTTTGCAGCAGCATCCGTTGAGTTTCGGTTTTCCGTCTCCGTCTCCTGCTGCTGTTGTTCTGTTCCGTTCGGTTCGGTTGGGTTCGTCTCTGTCTTTAGTTGTAAATTTTAGTGTTTAGTCCTTTATTATTTTCACATTTTGCAGTCATTTACACTGCTCAGCGGGATAATACAGCATCACTGCTCTCTCTCTCTCTCTATGTGTCCTCCATGTTTTCTCTCTTGACCGTTCATCTCACTGTGTTTATCCGTCAGAATGTCCGGTTGATATTGTTGTCCTTCAGCATTCGTTTACACGAAAACGAAATCCATTTTGTACAAATCCTTCACTTAAAGTTGAAGAATGTTTGCTGTGACGGAATGCAGCATTTAGATAAAAAAAACAAACACGCTGAGTAGAAGGATTATTTAAATGGTGAATGTAAGAAGAAAAGTAGCGAGTAGGGTCAGTAATGCAGCGAGTACAAGGCAACGAATTGATATTAAATAAAATTCAAAGAGAACTTTTCAATTATGTGTAACTTCTTTTTATTATAATTGTTACTTCATAACCAATAAACAAACAAATCCACACTTTGTTTCATTTCAAAAGAGTGAAGGATTATTTAAATGGTGTATGAAGAAGAAAAGTGACGAGTAGGGTCAGCAATGCAGCGAGTAGAAGGCAACGAATTGATATAAAATAAAATTGAAAAGGAAATTTTCATTTATTTGTAACTTTTTCTTATTATTATTATTAAAGAAATAAATCCACACTTCGTTTTGTTTCAAAAGAGTGAAGAATTATTTAAATGGTGTATGAAAAAGAAAAGTAGCGAGTAGGGCCAGTAATGCAGCGAGTAAAACGCAACGAATTGATATAAAATAAAGTTGAAAGAGAACTTTTCAACTAAGTGTAACTTCTTCTTATTATTATTGTTACTTCATAACCAATAAACAAATAAATCCACACTTTGTTTCGTTTTCAACAGATATTTATATAGACTATAGCCAAAGCCGCTTATAAGCCACTGAGCCTGGCATCAATGTGTCCTGCAGCTGATGCTGTTCTGTTCTGAGAGCTTTTCCACTTTAGTGGCAATTTGTTCAATGACTAAAGTCCATTTTGGTTATTAGTCCGGGGTGCCCATTAAATGGCGACAAGTTCGACGGCATCATTACGCTGGCATTAATATATCACATGCCCAAAAGTCAGACAAGCCCCCGAGCTGGCGGGGGGATTGAAATTGGGATACCGTAATTGCGGTTATGTCGCTGTGTTTGCGTTCGGATCGAGCTTGTTTTTACTATATATATATATATATATATATGTACATAGGTTTTTTTTTTTTGTTCGCTTCTTTTTCGCGTTGCCCAGCATTATTATTGGCAAAAATTAATTAAATATTTTCCAAATGAATGATTCAACGTAACAATCGTGACAGTTTGTCGAGGGTTGACGGCAGGTCAATTTCGGTTAGGTGTGGGTCGGTGGGGAGGGGGGGGAGTTGCCTATAAACTGAGGGAGATGTGACACTTATGCACTCCTGCATTTGAATTATGTCAAATCCATTTTGTTTTAATGAAACGTTGATTGTTTCGCAATTAATTTTCTATTGTTTGACAGTAATTATTATTATATTATAATTTATATTTGCATTGTTTTGAAGCGCGACACAAAAGCGCCACAAATTTAACATTCAACACAAACACACACACACATCCTGTCTCTACAAACTGACAATGCAATGCAATTTTCAGCCAAATGTTTGACATATCGATAACAAGGTATTACAAAAAATTACGTTTTTGCGAATAATTTCATTATAATAATAATAATTTTTTAAACTTAAATGCATAAATAAATGTATGTATATAAATCGTGTTTAAAGATTTATGCAAATATTAAGTATACGCCTTTTACTAATCCTATCTTTTCAAAATAAAAAACTCCGTTGTGAAATCAGGCATTTGCCATGGCATTTGCCATGGGCTTGACATACATACAAACATTCAGTTGGATTTTGGACATTCGCAAAAAAGGGGGAATGGGTTAAGTGGAAAGGCGACGCCATCTTGAGTATGGGGGCCATAAATCGTTTTAGGTTTGGTTCGTCTTCGTCAGTTAATTTAAAACATGTCAGACAACTCCGACAACTTTTGGACAATTGATTGACGTTTTAAAAGTTTAGCAGGGTGGGCGTATGCTTGCAACAACAACAACAATCACATGTGAAGCACAACGAGGCCACAAGAAAATCAACTGCAGCTTGGACAACGACCAACTGTTGTTGTTGGCTTCGGGTCTGGCCAGTGACTGCTTGACCAGAATATACAGTGACGTTTTGGCATTGCAAAAAGGCCGAAAGTAATTTATTTATTCTCCATTTGTCTTGACGATGAGCAAACGAGCCAAGTGATGGCCGGCCACGCTTCGATGAATGGCATTGCCGTTGCCGTTGCCGTTGCCGTTGTCTCTTCTCTTCTGCCACCTCTGCTGTCTGCTGTCTATTTGGCCATTACTATGGATGGATTTTTGGGTTGCACTCGGTTGAGTTTTGAGCCGGATTTGATTAGATGTTTGTGACTTGGATATAAATTTTTTTAATAAATGCAACTTTGAAACATGTTTATTAAAATCTAAGTTAAACTATAGTAAAATCTAAGTCAAAGATTGTTTTGAGGCAACAATTCTTTCATAGAACTTCACTTATTATTCTTTTTTCATTACAGCCCAGGCTTAGTTCGCATGTCTTTGGCAATTTGAAATTTAGCTTAAGGGCAAACCAACTGGCTAGGATACTATCTATACTTGTGCTTTTCAACGTTCCTCTTAACTAACCATCATCAAAAGAGATGGTCAAAAATCGAACAAAACGAAAAATACAAACAAGAAAAGCCATCAGCTGTGCATTTGTCTGTCAGTATGTGTTTGGGGGGGGGGGGGCAAAGAGAGAGCATTTCCAATGCAAGATGACAGCTCATTCGTCAAATCACACAAAGAAATATTTGAACTCTTCATCAGCTTTTTTGGGTCGTCGTCTTCATCTTTGTTGTTGTTGTTTGGGGATTTCTTGTCCTTGTATTCGGTCTTTTTTGCTTTTGCTTTTGCTTTTGTCTATGCAGTGAGCGCCGCTGGCGAGTTGATGTTGACGTTTCAATATTGATGCAATGTGCTCCAACTTGGCAACTTGGACCCCTCACACAACATCCTCCGCCTTGTCAATTTGGCAGCAGCATTATCTCTCTTTCTCCCCCTCTCTGAATACATATATATAAATGCGATATATAGTATATAACATATTTCATCAGGCATGTCCTGCTTTGCTCGCTGGTTGCCAATTCTTGACTGACATGAAAAATAACAAAACAACAAAAGCGGTCAGTGCCAAAACAAAAAAAAGGATAACGCAAGTAAACAGCGCTGCAGACAACGTCAGCTTGATGACGATGACGTTGTATTCGAAACCATCTCCCAAGCACTCCCCCCCCCCCCCCCACCTTTTGATGTTCGGTCAACGGAAGCAAACGTAATCTATCGTCGAACGCCTTTGGTTCATGTCCTTGGAATCGGGTTCAAGCTGGCAGCTAGCTGCTGTCGCTGCATATGCCGCGCATTGCGTTTCACCCCTTTCCGCTTTGTGCAGCTGTCTCTCAGCAATGGATGGATGGCCGGAGCTAGACGTTGAGCAGCTCTGCTTCACAAATCTAACAGCTACGACGAGCTGCTACGTCAAAACTGATAGAGTAGGCAGCCAATGGAGCAGAGCTCAAAGGACACATAGAGACCAAAAGAAAGACGCACAACTATATAATTATGTGATTACGATTTCAATGAGAAAAATATTCAGAACATTTCGCACAAAACACATTAAAGCATTTGCTTCTAGCGCAAGTTGCAACATGATGATGCATGAACGAGAAGTTCAACAGCAGCAACCGTCCGTGTTGTCCTGCCATCCTAGCCAAGCGTCATCGTCAACAGCTTCTTGTTTCTCGTCATCTTTCGGAGCGAGAGAGAGAGCGGTCAGACTGACGGTCCGGGAACTCGGGCACTGTTAATGGCTTCGGTCCATTATCTCGTCATGTTTGTTACGAAATTTAATTACTCTTATTTATTTTTCAGTGCCTCTTCCATCGCCCATCCTCCTTGCCAACCCTGACTTGATGCTGTTCCTGTGAGTTTTTTTTTATGTGTTTTATGTGTTTTATGATTTTTCAAGCTTCATCAAAAAAAAAAACAAAATTAAAAAATAAAAATGTGAACGCAAAAAATTAAATGTGAAAAAAATTAAATTAAAAACACTTTTTGCCGGATGCGTTCTTGTCCTTTCTTTCGGTCTCATATTCGCCTGTCCGCCTAATGTTTCGTCAAAAGGACAAATCAGTGGCACGACCCTCACGACACTCAGCACGAGCTTTACGTGGAAAATAAGTGTCCTTAATTTTGTTTTTTTTTTCATCAGAAAAAAAAAAACTCATAATTTTGCACTTTCGATTAATGTGATAAATATTGTTGCTCAAAATTGAAAATTAAAATTATATCAATGTCAACATCGAATAATCAAGTTTATATAAGGAAAGGACTTTGACTCAAAGAGCATTTAAAGAACATTTAACCCAATTTCACGAATTCAACTACAACTGTTTAAATGTCGCTCTTTTGCTATCCGTTTTTATACAATATCATAATTTCATCTTTAATACAAACTCAAAGGAAATTTTTAGCTATAGTTTCGAGTTGACCTGATTTGCTTGTTTTTTTTTTTCAAGGAATGTTTTCTATGAAGTGCAGTTTGTACAATAATCGCCATCGTTGGTCGTCATTCCTTGATGCTCTCAATATTCATATAAGTGATTTGCCCGCCTTCCTCTCGTCTCTCCTATCTCTCTCTCTCTCTCTTTGTTTACTTCTCTTTCTTCTGTATATTGCTGTTCTCTGGATTTGTCAGTGCTTGAGTATTACCAACAAAGCGTTCGTCATTTGCTTTTGTCTTTCGGTTTGTTTGCACACGCCGTTTCTTGCACAATCCTTGCTTGCAGTTGCCACCGTGCCACCATGCGACCGTGCCACCCACTAGCCTCGACTCTCAGTTCGGGCCCTGCAGCTGTCAGTCAATGTGTCGTGTCACAGTGTCTCTCCATCTGTCTGTCAGTTGCATGTCTGTGTCTATCTACGTGACATCAGCCCAGCGAATTTTGCTCCTACTTGCGCAAGTTGCAAGTCGTTGCCGTCTGCCTGGCCAAGGCGAAGGATGCGTTGCCTGCCAACAAGAAGATGCTGCTGCTGCTGCTGCTGCAGCCGATGGATGGATTTTTGGATTCGCAACTTGCACTTGGATTACAAGTCTGATTTTGATGCGTACATGCAGCAACAGTACCCTTTTGTGTGTGTGTGTGTGTGTGTGGTTGGTTGGTTGGTTGTTTGGTTTGAGTGGCCCACAAAATATTGCACTTGTTCAGTGGGTTTATACCCAACCCACTATATGGGTCAATATCCACACACACACCCACTTACCGAGAGATAGAGCTCAAGTTTTCTTATGCTTTTGTCTTTTATTATTTTATTCCTGGCCTTGTTTTAATTCACAGCGTCTGCTGGCGGCGCGTCATCCTCTTGGCATTCTTGCTCGACTTTGTCGTCCTTTTGCCAAAACGTCTCCAGCAACATTGTCTCAGTCGTCGCATCGTTGGCTAGAATGTTTACACACACAAACACACACACACATATGCTCTATATGGTTGTGTATGTGTGTGTGTGTGAGTTGTAAGTGACATTTGCAATTTTCAAACTATTGAATGAGTGACAAGTTCTGCAGACACGATTGAAACTGACAGCTACGTACAGCTATCCATGCACTCTCGTCGTCCTGCTACTTCCTTCTTCTTCTAGCTACTGTCTTAGCTTCAGCTTTGAAAGGGGCAGTTCTTAGTCCTTGCTGCAGCTCATAGTCCCATCTTCGCATCCTCTCAACTGTCTTAGTGGTTGGAGCAGCGAGCTAACAGACTTTTAAATCCACACATAGTATATATCTATATCTGGCAAATGAACATTTTCGAAAACTTTAATAATTGCGTATAGGTCTTTTTGGTTCGAGTGTATGTAAAAGAGCTATAAATTATTGAGATGTCTTCTTGAAGTTTATTTTGGAAGTATTTAGAAATGCAGGAAGGGAGCTTTAAACGTTTAAGATTTTTTTTAGATAAACGGTTTAAACGGTCGAAAGTGAACTGATTATTATAAGTTATTTGTTGATCTACGAAATAAATCTTAATTTAAAGCTGCAATTCATTCGACTTACTTTCTGTTTTTTGTTAGCATAAAATATTTAATTTGCACATATTGACTATAATTGTATTTATATGTATATTCAATGCAGTTAAGTTAGCAATTACATAAAACTTTATTAGATGACAATTAAGTAAATTGCTTGTCTTTTGTTATACAAAGGTGTTTAACATACAGTCCCATAGAATATGTTGGAACATACTTAGCTTTTATGTTTGGATATGGATATATATCTATGTGATATTATGGAGAGTTTGCTATTGCTATAAAGCTAACAGGCAGTTCTACTATGTAGTTGTAATTGGATGCAGTGCAGCCAACATTAACACTGAGACTGCAATGCAGCAATTACTCAGACTAAATGCACAATTTAATATAAATGTAGATAACATATTGAATAAAGACTAACCGAGCAACAGACTGATTGAATGTCTGAATGACTCACTGGACATTAAAAATTTAATTTCATTTGTCGTGTTTTGTGGGTGGTGTAAATCGATCCATTTGACGAAAAGTTCAAATAGTGAATTTCCAACCCTGAAAATAGCACTTACACATATTTGTATGTAAGATTTATGCTGCATTAATACAAAACTGATAATCGCTTTGCTTATTTTTGGCACTGAAGGAGGTGCGTCGACGACTTTGTCACTCAACTGGCATCATTCTCATCCTCGTCATCATCATTATCATTATCATCATCCATACAAGCCACAAGCATAATAAACTGATATTTTTATTGGCCAGCTGAATTCGTTGTCCGGCTTGGCGCTCTTAAATGTCAATCTTGAACATGAAGTGATGCCTCGCAAAGCAAGTGGGCTTGATCGTTTTTGGGGAGCCAACGACTTTTGAATGCGCTACATGAGCAAAATAAATAACAATCTAAAGTGAAATACTAAGAAGTATTATTTACTAATGTTAGGGATTTTTCCATATTTTTTTTAAAGTCCTGATCGAAAAATTCCGAAGGTGTACAGCGGCAAGCTTAAGAAATACTTACTTGACTTTTGAATTAGTCATTCGATTAACCCGTTTCTGGTAATAAACGGATGATATTTACATAACATGGTCTCATTTAGAGACCCCTTCGAAATGAAACACGAAACAAAAGATATTTTTTATGCATATTTTACTTGCATTACGAACGCTGACAGGTGCCATCATATTCAACATCATCATCATCATCAAAGTCAATTAGCATTAAAATGCCTTATCATTGATCCGAAAATAAACCAAGATAATATTGATTGAAATTTATATATTTTTTAAGGTTCGCAAAGCAATTGAACGACTTTTGATTTTGAAATAACCGAAATAAGGAAGCTTCACTCGTTTAGGTCGAAAATCGCAGAATATTTAACACGTATGGGCTTTATCTTTTTCTTAGCCAGATAATCACCGAACGGAAAGACAATGATCTTTTTTGTCTTCTGCTCGTCGTCGGTTTGCAGTTTTTCATAGTGAAATCCATTGGCAATGCACATCTCATCGCCGGACAGTATTGGACTTAAATTCACATTGCAGCAGTTAAAGAAGAAGGTAGAACAATCGAGGGCAACTGCGAACTGATATAAGCCCTCGATATTCTCGTTCCAAATCGAGACAGTGCTATACTGAAAGCTCTCCTTTTGACTTATCGCAATGGCCTCCGTTGCGGAGCTGAAGGAGTGCAAACAGGTAGCACCCGTTACACTATCACCCAGCATATTATGCTTACAATCTTTGATGATAAGGGGAAACATAAAGAACATTTCCGTATTCTTTGCTGCGTCAGCCTTAATTGTATTGATTTCATGTTTTTCAAGTGTCTCCAGTGTGGTCAAAAAGTTGGGATGAGTGGCAACCGTATCGCTTAAAGGTTGCATTTGTGTCTGAATACGTTCCACAAACTCCTTTTCAATGGACTTCTCAACGAGAACCGTGACCACAGCATTGGCTGCAAATGGATCATGAACTGAATTCATTAGAAAGTGCAGGGCACAATTGATGTCACCCGCCTCGAAGACAATCATTAGTTGCGGACTAAAGAGACTTGCTGAAAGACTAAACATTATATCTATTGAATGCATTCTTGAGCCAAACATCGAAACCGGCGGTGTTTGTGCATGATTCTTTGTCAACAAAGTGTTACCTTCGGGATCACTCGCCAGATTAAACACCATGTCACTAGTTATTTGCACATCGTCCTGCGATGGATGTAAGCTTTCCTGCTCTGACAAAGATTCATAGGATGGTATGGAAACAGCATCATAGCTGTTGCGACGATCCTCATTGTTCATGATTTGTTATTTTTTTGTGTACAAAATTATATTATTATTTTGACAGTTTCTGTACTTTTTTTTAGGTCTACTATTATTTAAATTTTCAATTCCACTAATCTGTGCTGTTTTCAACTTCTAAACTCTAAGCTTTTATTTTTTATTTTCGATATTACAAAACCCACTGGCTATTCTATAAGCTTAGCACAAAATAAATTATATGCCGCAACTAATCGGCCTCTAGGCTTACTTATTCAGTTCAAACTCTCCACCAACGCCCCCGCACCCGCCCCCAATCATGTTAAGCTAGTTTAGTTGTTTCTAGTTGCCCAAAACCATGGCCATGCCTTGGCGAATTATTTATTAATTGGCAAATTTATGATCAAATGTGACATTAAAATTAAAATATCACCAACAGATACAATAATAATGCCATATACAATATATATATGTATATAAAAACAGAGCCGCAAATGCATTTGGATTTGTTGAAATTAGCATTAAAAACATTATAAATCTAAAGTATGTTTGTTTGCATGTAAGTGTAATAAATATTTTGTCAAAATATTATACATACTTTTTTTGGCCTCATTTTTGGTTAGCTGCTAATAACAAAGAGCATAGAATGTTAATTTTTCGCATTGCTAATACAATTAAAAACATTCAAAAACCGCAAAAATATTTTTGGTATTTTATTTAGAGGGAGACAAACAACAATGGCAAAAATAAAAACAAAAAACGAGACAAAAATTCTCTAAAAAGATTTGGTATAGAGGAAAGAAAGAGTTGGGAGGATAGTTAAATTGAACAACATCAAGTGCAGTACAACAATTACAACATTAACATAAACAACAACAAAGACAACAATAACAATAAATAGTTGAACAACAAACAACAATGCAATGCAGCTAACGATGACTATTTACATTTATCAAGAGTAATTATAATAAAATGCCAAAAATAAAATTTAAATTAATATGGAAAGCCGATTATAGAATACTGCTCCCCCACAAACAACAAATACAATTCAACTCTAATAATATAGCAACAACAACTGCGACTGCGACTGCAACAATGCAGCAACAACACACTCAAATTAAACAAATCCCATAAATCAACAATGAAAATTTGTTCAAACAACAAAAAAAAAAAAAAAAACAGCTTCAAAAACAAACTGATAACAAGTCGAAACGTTGCATTCGGGCGCAACCGACTACGGTATACTCGATACCAGTAATAAAATCGATAAAAAGAGACCTGATTGCAATGGGGTGCGGATACGGCAGGGGTGTACGCTGCCTCAAAGATTGTCTGGTGCAGATGAGGATGCCAAAAAGCTATCTTGCTTCCAAATTTGGTGACTCTAGCTCAAAGTTTGTTAAAGGTGGGGAAAGGGGAGCTGTGGGCGGTATGGAGGCGTGGCATCCAAAATATTTATTCAGATCTTTGTGGGATCTCAACTGCTTTCCTCCTACCAAGTTTGGTGACTCAGCTTAAAGTTTGTAAAAGGTGGGAGCTAGGGGCGGTATGGGGGCGGTTTGGGTGCGGTATCAGGGAACATTTTTGCTGCAGATCTATGTATGTTGTTAATTGCTATCCTCATACCAAATTTGGCGGCTCTACCTCAAACGCTATGGAAGATATAGGAAGATATATGCATGAGGCAAGACAACGGTAAGGCGCGGCTCCAAATTTTTTATGAATTTGGTTGGGGGTTGTCATCACCTAGAAAATGTTTGTTTATTAAAAACAAATAAAATAGATTTTATCTAAAGTTAATCACAAGCTTACATTATAATTAAATGTGACAACAACAAAAAATATATAATAAAATAAGCAACAACAAAAATAAAGTTTAAAATTGAATAAGAAAACGTGTATCGAATTGATTATGTAATGTTAATATTCCAGACAGATTAAACATATCTTTTGTTTATTTAGTTATTTTTTTTAATATTAAAAAAATCAAATGTGCTTCGAAAATGACATCAAATTTCAGTTGAAAAAAATTATTACTATTGAATTCTTAAAATGTTTCGCGCTGCTGTAAAAGGGTCTTTAATACTAATACTAGGAGTAAGTGACAACTAGATTACAACAATAACAACTCAAGGATAAAATAACCTGGCTTCTTGCAGCTTTTAATTGCCATAATAATGCGAATAGTTCTACCAACGATATTGCATTACGATAAACACAATCTGTTTATAACGATGGAGTACTTTGTTATAAGATTCTATATATCGATTATCGGTGTTATAGTGCTGGAAATGTTGCTTATGTATCTAAGTGTGAGTCTAATCTATATGACAACCGATTGGTTGGCAACTCTGGTAAGCTATATTCAAATACTCGATTTCAACTAAAATTAAAGTCCATCCACGTTTTAGTACTTACCTCTTTTAGTATACGCTATGTTTCGTACATATGCTGCTTTAGCTTCTTATCTGACGATAACCGATAATTCCACACTTGCCAACAAACTTCTACAACACCATTGGCGAAGATTTTTCGAGCAAGATGATCAATATTGGCTTGAGATACAGCGAAAGGTTAAGTTCTTAATTATGAACTTTATACTTTTTGATAAACGTTGCATTTGATTTTTCAGTTCGGTTGCTGTGGTTTGGAAGGTCCTCGAACCTATCTACTGTACTTGCGTCAGGTGCATCCATCGTGTTATACCAAAAACATATTGAACACAAAAGGATGTGAGGATGTTGTCTTCAATAGTTTCTATGCCGTTGAGATTCTTGCCACAGGACTGACTTGGTTTGCATTGTTTCTACAGATTCTTATGATAAGCTTATACTTTTGTTTTCTAATACAGAAATATGTTTATATCATTTGTCCAAATATGAGAAGATTAAAAATATTTATACACTAATTTTAAAATTTTATCATCAATTTGAATTTATATATATTTAACTAAATGATGCAAATGTAAATTCGCGAAAGGGCCAAATAGTGCTTGTGATTTATTTTGCGACACGATAAAAACAATGCCTGAATTTATTATTGTATTTATGTATTTTTAGAAATGTCAATTTCAATTTTATCTATGCGCTTTGTTTTGTGCGGGATGGCTGATGGGGGGGTTGCGGGTGTGCTGCTGACAAACCTGAGAGAGACAAATAAAATAAATTGAAATTAGCTTCCTTTGTTGCCGTTGACAATTTGAATAAAATTAATATAAATTTTCTCACCCATTTTTAATTAATAAATGTCAAATATTTCGCGTATGCGTATTTTGTATTTGCAAAATTTATTTGTCTGATTTGTAATATTTTTTTTTTTGTTATTTTCTTTTCTACTGCCTGCTGCATTTTACAGCAAATTTAATTTTGTTTTTTTGTTGTTACAAACAAACGGCGATAACAAATTTAACGGCTCGTTGGTAGAACTGGCAATTGGGCCAACAACTGGCGCCAAAGCATACGAAATAAAAGAGTTTGGGCGAATGTGAAGGACGACGACAGAGCGAATGCATAAAAAGAGCTGGGGCGGAAACATACTTTATACTTTCGAGCGGAAACGGAAGTCAATATTAGTAGACAAAAATTGGAAATTTTCGCAATTGGTCAATAACAATGCACTACTGCCGTAATTATTAATGGTTAAAAGCTGTCGCCATTCTTGTGGCTATACCAAAAAAGTTTTTTTTTTTTTTTGGAAATTTTTGCATTTGACATCAGGAAATCATTTTCCAAATTTATGACCCAAAGGCTATTAGGCAATATTTTTTGTCTCGTTGTTAGTATTTGTTAGTTGATGAACTGATAAAGCTGTTTGTAATTCTGCTCCGATAAGCTAATACTAGTTAAAAGGTTAGAAATACTTATCGGAAAGATTGTAAATTTTTGTAAATCATACGGACAAGTATAAATCTCTAATTGGGCAAACACTCAAATCACGAATTGGTATTGTCACAATATATTGATCATGGCTGGGTTGAATGAATCATAAATCGCGTATTGAACTTATCGCCAATCGTTGTGACGTGGCAAGCGGCAGAAAAGGGAAAGAAGATAGGGTTGGAGCAACAATAATCAGTATTTGACACACATAGCATTAGGTGCTCATAAATTTAACTAGAAACTTAATTCTCTCCACTCATTTCGTTGTTGTATTTATGAATGCTTGATTCGAGCTTAGTGCGAGATTGATGTATTCATTCATTGTCATTGAAGTGAATCAAAGAACCATCTGTCAGCTGACAAATGATTTTAAAATCACTTCGCAAAGCTGCATCACTTTGCCCCCAATAGCCAACAAGTTGGAGAAGAGCATCACAAAGGGAGGAAAAAATATTCATAGATAACGGATGCGGGAAACAGACACTTTAAATGCTTGCGATATTGTCAATCAAAATTCAATCGAAGCCATGAATCATGACAGCACGGCACATCGTGGTTATGCTGATGATGGCTTCTCTCTCTCTCTCACACACGTTCAGCAACTGATGGATGGATGGATGACTGACTCAATAGCTGCTGTTCGTCCTGTGGCTGCAGCTCGCAAAAAAGTGAAATCACTCAAACATTGAATGCGTGTTGAATGTTGTACTTCCCCGCTCCTCAACCATCATATGCTCCTACTTGGCTAGGCACTTGTCGTTCGAGTAGCATTGGTAAAAAGCATTTAGCATTGCCATCCTGCCGCATGCCACATGCCACATGCCACACGAGAGATCCCAAGGACAAGCCATGCGAATGTCAAGCACATTGCGCTCGTCATCATCTCTCTCACTCTGTCTATCTGGTTTCTCAATTGCGTCGTTGTTGTCGTCATCAGTCAATGTCATTGAGATAGTTTTGACATTTTTATGAGCAAATGATAAGTCTCTCACTCACTCACACTCCGCTGGCTGTTGTACTTGTCTGATGGCCAATGTTTGACACTTGCCAGCGCCCACATTCGCATTTCGCCAAATACACTTGCCACTCTCCACTTGATATGACTTTAAATGTGCCGCTAGCCTGATTATCTAAATGCATATCAATATATATTAAAAGTATATAGGGATGATAAAAATACTTTTTAAGTTTTGCTAATTCATACTAATTCTTTTTTTCAAACATTAAAGATAATGAAATTTGCCTCTTTTGTATTATGTGAAAAAATGTTATGTGACAACTGGAATACTTCAAAAATTGACTGTCAACTGGCAGCTGGATATGTCCATATACTTTTATCCCATTATTTTACGACAACAACTAAAAAGGTGAAAAAGAAATTAACTTGGGATGGTAAACGGTTTGCCATTTGGGATTGGCATCGTGTGGCTCATGTGAGGATCACGTTCTGGGCGCATTTCAATTTGTTTGCTGCAACTGCAACTGCTGCTGCTGCTGTCAACGAAGTCCGCTTGACAATCGCCAACAATCAGTGAGAAATGCGTTCATTTTAGGACATTTTGCATTAATTGAAAGCGAGTTGTGCATTAAACAAACCGAATCCGGCATTGACATTCACACAAAAACTCACACACACGGAGTGCATTGCAGCCAAATGGTTTTTAATTATTTTTTTTTTTGTAAATATATAATTTTTGTTGCAACACTGAGTCCCTTGCCCCCCACACACACATGTGTGCGCAACGTAAATAATTTGCAAATTATAACGAATGAATTTCTTTTTTTTTTGTGTGTGTGTGTGCGTTGCTTTTTGTGCTATATATTTTAATTTTAATTCAATTGCACGTCTCTCATCACCGCCAACTTGGGAACGGCCTCTTCAAATAAACTGACATTTTGACGGAAATTATCCGCTGCGGGCAATCCCAATGCCAGCAGCGGCTAATAGTTGATTTATGTTCAGAGCTTAGGGTTAAAGGTTTTTTGCATTTCATTGAATCAACAATTGCTGTAAATCGATGTAAGAACAATCACAATAATTAGAACAATACCCTTTAAGTAGCCCTAAAGAGTTATTAAATAGAATACAAAAATAAATAAAATACTTTCTTTTTTAAAAATATGTTTGAACGGATGGATTTGTTTATCGAATTAAAATACCATCAAGTAAATTTCCTTTTGATCAAACATTAATCATATTGCTGAAATTACATTTATAAACAATAACAATACATTTCGATGTGATAATTTGTTACGCAATACGATTGGTTTCCATATCGGTTAATACGTGTTATAGCTCCATTTAAGGAGAGAAAACCTTGTGTAAATCGTATGGTTCCCTCAAACTCTCCTTTGCCCGGAATCGTTTGCACTCGAACCTTGATATCAAACTCTCCTTCACTATCGATCTGATTCTGAACGTACGACTCTTGCAGTTCGTTCAACTGCAACCTTTGGCAAAGTGGATAGCCCTCTATCAGCATATTGATACTATTCAGGACAAAGCTAGCAGCTCGCTGGGATCTCTTATCGTTGGTTGGAATGCTTTGTAGGTTTTGGCATAGACAAAAGTGACCTGGAATACCGGCCAAATCACAATTTCGTACATCTGGTATTGGTAGAAAAAGATTAATGCCTCGAGGTATATTTGCACCTAGTCCCTTAAGCACTTCCATTCGTTTTGCAATGTTGCCATCCCGAAGCAGTTCCAAACTCGTTAAATCTTTGAGGGTCGCGTGTATATCAAAGGTTGTTACGAGACTGTGAGCATTATGCTGAAGATTTGATATGGCCATGGGATAAGCATCACCAAACCATTTGGGATATAATGCCATCAAAAGAGGTTGAGATTCCTCGTGTATTCCTTGGAAACTTTTGCGGAACGTGCCGAAACGCAATCCATGATCCGCCAGAAAAATTACAAAAGTGTTGTTTAGAATACCACTGCGACTAAATTGTTGGAATAATCTCCGATAGCTTTCGTCCAAGAGCTGGGCATAGTTGAAAAAGTCGTGAACTCCTTGTGCTTGCCAGAAAAACGAAAAATGAGGCCCTCTTTCCATATGAGGTATAAGCTTGTAAATGAATTCATGTAGAATTTCACCAAACTTGCGACCTGCACTGCAAAAAATCTGATCCCGTTCATCTAAACTGTACTTAGTGTGATCATTTGCTTCCAAAATCGTTGGTCTCAAATAAGAATCGGTGGGTTCATCTTGAAAACCAGGCTTGAAGTAGGTAAATGTGCCTAAATTGCTGTTGTCCTCGCCGTAACTAGTATTGTAGCCGGCATCCTTGAAGTGATTCCAGAGAAAATAGCATTTATCAAACATCTCTTTCGGATTACAATCAGTCTCCAGCTCGTCCTCATTCATGCCAGCTAACATGGGTACTATGTTTGGATAGGAGTTAAGACCGACTCGATTATAGCCCCAAAACTCAACGTGTGGTTGGTCTTTTATAAAGGCAGCTGTTAAGGGCATCGAGCGTATGAAATGCAAATGGGAAACAGAATCGATGCCTAGTATCATAACTGATAGGCGATTCGGCTTGGAAGATGACTTCGGTGGTTGAGCTTGAAGACTAGGTAGAAAGAAATGTACATCATGGTAGATCACTTTTAGTTTATCCACAAAACAATAGATTCGCAGTGCCTTCAGACCAGATGGAACTTGTATAAAATTCATTTGATGTTGCAACCGAAAAGAGCGGTTTTTTTTTGAATTTCGGTTTCGTTTGTCGTTAATCCGAATAACTGATACATAGTTACAGCGAACTTCGGTAATCCGTTTAATATTGAAGGTCCTCGTAATTTCTCTCTCTGACATAGACAGTATCAGAAAGTTCTTCCCTCCCAAGGTATCACTGCGAAAAAGTTGAGATTCGTTGCAACTTCTGGGCTCAACACGCCTATAGCAGTCCCATGCTAACTTCGGAAATGGATGCATTGCCTTCATGCGGCAGCCTGAAGTATTTACAAAGAAATTTTCCGAAAACTGGTCTGTTTCGTTTAGCAAATAACGTCCAACATGAAAATATCGCAAGACACCGATTAATATAGCGCCCGCGAAAATCCAAAGGACTTTTCTGCTTGCCAACATCTTTTTACATTTCCGCATTAACATATTTGTTAGATTTTTTTTTGACAATTGACAATTGAAATGTGACAAATCTATAAATAAAATTTTAGAGATGGTTAAAATAACATAAAGTTTTAATTGAATATCGACAATTGTGTTGATGATGAGAGCTAAATACAGGTTAACTTCCATATAACTAACTAGTTTCAAGTACATTGTTTTTTCATTAAGTTTTCAATGTGTTTTGTTCTCCATATAACGGATATTCCTATAGCGAATATTTCTCCATTACGAATTTAATTTCAGGGCTATACTTGAAGTATAAGTCGAAGAAGAAAAGTCAAAAAACATCACACAAACAAAAAATTACTGAGTTTTCTAAATTAATTTTTCATAAAGTTTCATATAACTATGTATTGAAGTTATTCAACCAGTTGTATGTACATTAAACATAGCAATATTTAGCAATAGCAATACATTTCAATGCGGTAGTCTGTAATACAGTATGATTGATTATCGTATCGATTGGTGCGTAGAACAACACCGCTTAGCGCTAGTGAATCTCCTTTGAATCTCACAGTTCCTTCAAAGTGTCCCTCACCCGGTATTGTTTCCAAGCGAACCTTTACCTCAAACTCGAAATTATTGTTGTATTGTTTCAAAATATATGCGGCTAAAGTCTTCCTCGACTGCAACCGCTGGCAAAGCTTCTCATCCGCAATCAATGAGTTGATTTCTTGCACCACGAAAATAGCAGCCCGTTGCGCTCGTTTATCTTCGGGCGAAATCATTGTTAAGGTGTGGCAAAGGCAATAAGAAGATGGAATGTCGGCCAAATCACAATCTCGTTTTTCCGGTATGGGTAAAAAAAGGCTGATGCCTCGAGGAATCCTTGGGCCTAAAGTTTCAATAAATGATGTGCGGCATTCAATGTTCCTATCGGCAAGCAGCTTAGAATCAACCAGATCCTTGAGAGTTGCATGTAGATCGAATGTTGTAACGAGACTGTGAGCATTGTAACGAAGATTTGATATTGCTAAGGGGTATAACTTCGCCAACCATTCGGGATATATGGCTATAAGAAGAGGTTGCGATTCTTCGAGCATGCCTTGGAGAGTGTTGCGAAACGATCCATAACGCGCTCCATGATCAGACATGAGGAGTATTAGAGTATTGTTTAAAATACCCTCAGCCTTAAAGCGCATCAACAACTTCAAGTAAACATCGTCTAAGAGCTGGGCATAATTGAAATATTCGTGAACTCCCTGAGTCTCCCAAAAGAAAGAGAAGAAAGATTTATGCTTCATATGAGGGATCAGCTTGTGTATGAATTCATGTAGGATATCTCCATACTTGCGACCGCCACTGCAATGAATTAACTTGCGTTGATCAATACTGTATCGTGTGAAGTTTTCAATTTCCACCATCAGAGTTCTTAGGTAATAATCCGTTGGTGGAGTAAGGAAACCCCTTTTGCCATAATTGAATAAGCCACCAACCTCGCTGTCTTCGCCATAGATTGTTTCATAGCCAGCCTCAGTAAAGTAGTTCCAGAGAAAAATGCATTCATCATAACTGCTTTGATCAACGTAGCATTCCGATTCTAGTTCTGCTACCTTCAATCCACTTAACAGTGGTATCAAATTGGAGTAAGAGTTGCGTCCCACACGATTGTAGCCCCAAAACTCCACATGAGGCAAACCTCCAACGTAGGCCTTCAGCAAAGGCATAGTGCGTAAAAAATGCATATGCGAAATTGAATCGATGCCCAGTATCATAACCGATAAGTCATCTGGATGCGAAGATGATGGACTCGCATCCGGAGCTGGTGGAGGTATAAAAAAGTGAACATCGTGGTAGATCGTCTCATTGTTTTTTCCAAAGCATTGAACCCGAAGTAAATCAACACTTCCATCAACTTTGATTTTTCTATCCAATCGAAAGGCATTTGTAAACTTTTGTTCATTTTTGTCATCAGTTAATCGTTCGAACGTCGTGTATCTACACGAAATATCGGAAACTTTTTCTACCTTGAAGTTCCATAGGATTTCCTCGTTTGTCATAGTGCTTATGAGATAGTTCTTTCCCCCCTCTGTTTCGGCTTGAAAAAGTTGTGGCTTACTACAGTTCTGGTTTTCCAGTCGCTGTAGACAGGACAACGATGCCTCCGACCTGGGATGCAAGGCCAGCATGCGACAGCCCGTTGTATTGACAAAGTAGCCCGATGAGATAGCATGTTTTGGGTCACTGTACGGTACCAAGTAGCTGATTATAAAGTACATCAGAAAGCAGAAAATGATGGCCGACATGAACAAAATCGATATTTGATTTTGTTTCATCTTTTTCGTTTGTCAAAATAATAAATTCACGAACAAAAGCTATGAACTGGTCAACTTATTTAATCAAGAATTATGATTTTCAATGAAATTCTATAACGTTAATTTCGAATTAAAATGCAAAGCAAACTTAGTTGAATGAACTGTAACTTTCATCGAATACACTGCGATCCTGGCTATGATCCGAGCCGAAAGCATGGATTAATTCAAATTCGCTCGACGTCGTTAAAATCAGGTAAAACACGTAGATAGTTATGCCAAGTAATCCACCAGATCGACGTAATACGAAATTGGTTGTAATGCCGTAAAAAATCATCGATACAAGCGATATAACGAGTATAGTCGATGTCGTTTCGCCAATGGTTCCCTCAGATATCTAAGAAAAGGAAATTAGTAAGTTATCCTTTCGGTTCTCAGGACTTACATGAAGTTCATCCGGTGCAGTAGAGAAAACGGCAAACAAAATTGGCAGACAAATAGAAGTAAATGTAGCTAAACAACAGAAAAAAGAAAAACCAAAATTACAACATAGAATCCGAAAGGTATTCAGTATAAAAGTATTTGAACTAACAGAGAATGATAACGCCAAAGCATGCGGAAAATGCCATGCGTGGATATCCTTTGCGTGCCATAGTCAGATTCGTATTAAGCTCGGCCCAGCCGTAGCCCCAAGTAAATAGAGTACAACCGATGTACGAATGACTGCAATGGAGAACAATTCCCACAGCTTCCAACAGTGCAATAAGTTCAGCTGTTACCGAATAAAGGACCAAGGCACAATTTAAAATCGTCAATATCGCCATGTAGGGATACCACTTTGGGATCCTATCGGTGCGGCAGTGCCGAAAAGCCACAACAGATAATGGCGTAAAAGCAACCAAACACAATCCCAAAGTGGGTAAAGTCCAGTTAAACAAATTCAGATAGCCACCAACTGAAAGAGAACGATATTTTCATACGATGTCATATCATAATAAGGCCGTTTTCAATACTTACTGAACGTTAGACAAACCATGCTCGGTGATAATGGAATTTGGATAGTACACAAGAGCTTGGACCACGAATATTTGGCTTCATGGTGATTCATCTGAGGTATTACTAGCCGTAAACAAATCAAGGGTAGAACCTTAACCAATGCCCAAAGTTTACAGACAGTCCACTTGCTTCTGAACAGATCTCTGTCTAGCGTGTCGAAAACGGCAAAGAATTGCTTGAACAGAAACTTATTGGGTGTTGCATAGACAACTTGTTTTTCGTTATCCAAATCCGCATTTATTGTCCTAAATGGAGAGAATTGTTTCTCAAAATCCAACAGCTCCTCGGTTGTTCTTGTCGCACTCTCACGCCATCCTTTGTAGAATATAAGTATGAAATAAATTTCATAAATTACATTAAACTCACTTTTGAATTTACGATATTGGAAATACTCATCGGTAAATATGACAATTAGATAGAAGGGAAATACAAGTGACATGGATATTGCCAAGAATATGGTCACAAAACCTTCGCAAATCTTAATGCTAAAGTCCACAAGTGCCACAAAGAGTAGCACAAAGCCAACATCACGCAAAAAGAAATTGCCTTCAATGGCAAATGGTTCCACCCACATAATCATCGACGATATGAATACGCACACGAATAGGTTCTTTGCCATTGCATCCGAATAGATGTGTCGCGATGTCAAATTGTACGACAGTATGCCACCAACAATATCGGGGGCATTATTGCCAAGCGACATAACTGTCAATCCAGCAATATATTCATTCATGTTGAACAGTTTCGATATGCCCGTTAAAGCTGGCACAAGACTTTAAATAGACTCAAAATATTATTAGTATGCGATAATCAATTCTTACTGAATAGGACGACATACAAATAGTTCGTGAGCAAGTATATTATCCAAAACACTATGGTACACTCCACAAGCAATATTATAATGCACCCAACTCTAATTAGATCATTATGATCGCACTCACAGTAAAAGAAACGGTTGTAGTTCAATAGAAACACCCGATTCCGACACGATTCGCTATTTGTGGCAAAATTGCAACGTTCAGTCTGCTCCAGGAACGTGATCCTCTCACAATGTTCCTATCGTAGCGAGATCTTTCTATACTTTCTATTAGTTTCCTGTTTACTTACTTACCTGTAATATGGGCTTGGCAAAGTTCAGATGCTTTTCATAGTGCGGCGATGTTTGATTGGTTGTATTGAAGAACTCAAACAATTGACTATGCATTTTATGAATATACTCAAAAGAAATTATTTACAGAAAAATATATGTTTAAAATTCCAACAAAACAATGCTTACTTGCATTCAATTTTATATAATAAAATAAATTTCAAAAAATATTTCACTAATTATATCTCCTAGTGTGAACTAAGCAGGCAAATGCAAAAAAAAAATATATATATTGATCAAATTGTCGATTTAATTGAAGGTAATTAAAACTATTATGCTGGTACTGAATAATTAAAAAATAATGCAAATACAAAATATTCAATATGAATTTGTCTATGCCAGATTTAAACAAGTAAGAAGGCTCTAGTCGAGAGAGCCCGACTAGAAGATACCCTGAACCCAGTTGCATTAAATATTTTATTCCTTGCGCCCTAAAAGTATGCTTCAAATAATTATCAATTGAAACAAAACTAAAAACTGACTTAACTTTACGATATCTCCGGTATTTCTTAGCCGATTTGAATGAAATTTTCAGAAAAGTTCTATCGCTACTCATTATTTAAACCCCCATTGGAAAACTTATATTCTAAACCTGAAAAAAAAAAAAAACTTAACTTTACGATATCTCCAAGCTATCTTTTCGTGTAAAGTTCTATCGTTCGAATTCGATATTTGTTTGTAATCGATTTCATGTGTATATCGGAATCCAGAATAGTTATCAATAATTTATAGGAGAGCTTATATTAAAAACTTGAAGTCACTAGCTCTTGTAATCTCTGAGATCTACGCGTTCATACAGACGGACAGACGGACGGACAGACGGACATGGCCATATCGACTCGGCTATTGATGCTGATCAAGAATATATATACTTTATGAAAAAGGAGATGCTTCCTTCTGCCTGTTACATACTTTTGAACAAAACCATTATACCCTGATTTACCCATTTTATGGGTTCAGGGTATAAATAGTAGGTATAATGTTTGTAAATCGGATAAAGCGTAAAAATTAATTAAAATTGATATTGATAAAAAGAATAGGAATTTTAGAAAAATGACCGAAACAAATAATGAATTAATTTTGCAAAACCGAAACGCAACAATTGTTGATGCCACATTTCGATATGACAAATACTGCATAATAATCCTTATTATGCCATGCAAAATAAATATAAATGGAGAACTAACCAAAAATATTAAATACTATGTTGCAATTGTTCTAAATAAATAATGAGCACAACTGTACACAACGGCAATTTTTATGTGTGCTTTCATTTGAATTATAAAATCTAATCACCTTTGTTTAACATTTAATGAACGCAATAATTTCAAAGGATTTGCTGCTGGGGTTTGGGCGAGGGCTTAGGTAATTGGTGACATTCGCATTATGTAAGGGCCTGAGCAACAACAACAACAACAACAAAAAACCCAATAAAACGGATTTGTATCAGTTAAAACTGAAAATCCACCCACAAAAACAAAACTAAACAAAGAAAAAATTTGAAACTATAAAAGGACAACAAAAGAATTTTAATTTTATGCTATTTATTGAATGCAAATAACCAGTTTACAGTTAACAGCAGCCATTGCCAAAAACAACAACAATTTGAATTTATTTAATGCTTTTTCATAAAAATCGCACAATTTATTTAACAAATTATCCATTTCACCGCTATTCGCTGTGTTTTGTCAAATGAGGTTAATATGTGTGTGTGTGTGTGTATGAGTGTGTGTGTGTTTTAAGCCCAACAATGCATTGTTAAGTAAACAAGTACAACATTTTTTTTTGTTATTATTTAAAAGGGTCAAAATGAGAGATGGAAAAATTACTATTATCAAAAAGAAAGAGATATAAAAAATACGAAAATTATTCTTGAGCTAATTTTTATTTCAAGCCGTTAACAACACTAAAATGAGTGTTGAATAACATAAAAAAAATTTTGGAATTGCCATAATGCAGATGTTTTTTTTGTTGTTTTTGGTTGCCTATATGCTTGCCACATATTGATTAGTGTGTTGTCCATTTGGATGTGTGGCTGGCTTTGCTGTTGTTGCAGTCAGTTGCAGGCCAGTGTTATGCAATTCAAAATAATTGCGATACATGCAGACAACCCGACAACCTGGCGGCAATCTGGCAACCTGGAACACACTGCGGGATATATTTAGCTGGATTGCTGTAGGGGTTGTTGGTTGATTTGAGGTTTTTGGTGGAAAGGTTTGGTATTACATAGTATGTAGTAGTAGTATGTTGATGTTGGTTTTTGCCGTTGACGTTGTCATCAAAAATAAAAATTAATTATGCATTCTATGCGCTGCATTTGAATTGCTTTTGTTGTTGTTGTTTACTGTGCTACTGTCATTTCGATTTTTGTTGCTGTTGTTGCTGTTGCATTTTGTGCGGGATTAATGTGGGGATTAAAGCAGCATGCATACTTTTTAGCATTTGGATCTGTGATAAGCGTTGGCGCAAATAAATTACAAATATAATAATTAAGCAGCATTATTTTTTGACAAAACAAATGTCCGATTATTTCAAAATACCCTACCTAAACACGCCCCCCCAGCGACGCTATAATCGCTTCGACAATCGCTAAAAGTTCGCTGGACACAATTGTTTCGGTCGACGCCAACGCGTCGCGCTGCTAGAGGGCGCCACCAGTCATGAGTTGAGTGGGTTGTTGTTGGTGTGCACTAAAATGCATTTGTGCATAGGAATTAATTACGCATAATGACAATTTGATAAAATTGAAAAATTACATTTTATTTAAATTGATTTATTGTAATTAAAAATTCTATAATGTCGCTAACTATGCAAATATCCCTATAAAACAATGTCCGATTTGCCATTCACTATATCTATCGACATTATTATAATGTTGGGTGGCTTTTTGATGCAAATATTGAAATTATTTAAGAAGGAAACTTTTTTTATTACTAACACTTTTTTACAAACATATTTTTAAATTCTATTCACTTGATATCAAATTTTAACGATTATAAAAATAACATATATATTATTTTGCGCTTGAGCCATTCTATAAGTCCTAGCTTTACGGGAGCTACGATTGTCTCCCGACGTCTTTGGGGCACATTCTGCCAGATTTCTGGCTCGTTATCGACAACTCTTTCCGGCTCACGGCTAATACCTAGTAGTTCATCAACTGTAGCAAGAATTGCGTCTTTTTCCCGTTCTTCGAAGCTTTGCTTAATAACGGGATTCTTTTGCCTAACACGTACTAACATAGTTCCATCATATCCAATCCTTTGCTTATCGTATTTGAGAGCACGTTTGCAATCCTTCATGCTGCAATACTTGAGATACAAGACATTTGGTTGGTTAAAACACTGATCCGCAAAAGATCCGATGTCGCGAAAGAAATGATAGACATAGAATTCGCGGTTTGCTGGATAACCACTTATGGCAATCCATGGAGCGTTTCCCCTTTCCATTTTCACTCGTCGCACATTTCCAGAATTCGAAAATATAGTAGGTCTTACAATTGCGACTGGTTTCGGAGTACTACGATTTGTACGCTGCATGTTTGTATTTTGTGTGTGTAGAAAAAAATATATGTTTGTAAATAATGTGAAAATTTTTGTGTATATTCAGTTGTGTTCCAAATACTTACTGTTTCGTGACTTATAAGTCTTTCAACTGACTTGAGTTGCTTGGCGAAGGGAAACACATAACAAATATGATTGAAAACAATATCGAAAAACAAAAACAAAAAAAACACAAACATCCTGTTGTATCGGCCAGATCAAAGGCTAATGTTTCGCTCTTTGCTTGGTTTTTTTTGTTTTTGGTTTCTTTTGGCAATTTATGATCCGTTTTTGACTGTACATAAATTGCATAATATTGAACACAAGTTCAAAGCATTTTTTCAACCTTTGTCTACTGAGGCAGCAGGTCAATAAAATATTATAAATTGCACTTATATGTACACAGTGAGAAATAAAGTTGATGATAATTTGAGAAAGTCATCTAATTAACTTATAAAATATTTTTAAAAATTTAAGAAAAATTTATTTTATTGTTTATTAAAAAAAATAAATAATAAACGTTAGTTATAAAAATGTTAAGTTAACAAATTCCAAATAATGTGTGAAAACAATTTAAATTGTTTAAATAAAAAATAATGTATCAGTTCTAAAAATTTGTATTTTCCATATATTTTTAATAAATTATTTTTTTATTAATTTTTTTACAAAATAAATTTAATTATTTCAACAACCTTCTCATTTTATGCTGAGTGTATCTAATTATACATGTATCTTAAGTTAATATTTTTTGGGCGCCACATAGGGCTGCCACCCACACCGAGGCACAAAGAAGCCGTCACGGAAGTATCCATCATTTGGTGCCCATTTCGGTGGCCCAAAGATTAAAGGCGGCCAAAAAACAATTGCATCCGTGGACCAACTTCAAACGGGCTCAGTTGTTGTTGTTGTTGTTGTTGACGAACCTGTTGATGCCTCGATATACATACATACATATATGAATATGTACTTTCCCACTAAATTGTTTATTTAATTATGTTTTTCGGTCGGCTTTTTTGAACTTCTCAACTCTATTGAACTCAGGTGTGAACTGATGGATCAGATATTGCGACGCGATATATGTATGCGATGTAGTCGAAACGGTTTTCAACTTGAAAGTGTTAATCATCTGCGAATCATAATTTTTCGAAACACAATTGATTGCCTTTGGTATTTTAGATCAAAGACCATTTCAGTTAGTTAGCTGATTAAATCGGATGAGCTATTCGAAAATGAGCTGTCATCTATATTGATTACCAAGTCAAAATAGTTTTCAATGCTGTTGGATGAATCAATTGTTGGGTAAGTTTGTTTGAGTATTCAAATTTTTGAGCTATTTGCACATACTTAAGACGTAAATATTTGGAAACAGAGCTGTTAGAATCCAAAAGGTATACATAATAGTATTCTTAAAGATGCCGTGAAAAATTTAAAGGGTCAAAAATATTAAAAAACTATCAAAGAATGTAAAACAGCTCAGAAATTAATGAAGTAATTGTTTGATTCTGTAATGTGTGATATGTGTTTTTCGAAGTTCCAAGAAAAATCCGAATTCTAGTTAGAAATTCGAATTGAATTCCAATCGGAATAAAAACTTAACCAACAAGAAAGTATTTAAACGTTTTCCAGTTCTTATTGAATTTCAAATAATTTGATTATTTCAATAATATTTTTTAAAACAATTATCATAGTCTCCCATTTCATTTCCATATTCGAGTTGAATTGCGTGTTGTAATTTAAATATTGAGGTTGGAGGTCGCCGTTGACGTCGCTGCTAGCGCTGGCGGCGCTGTTTGCGTTTGCCGGCAAAAGTTTGCACATGCAGCGCCCCCACACTACAGCCGCTTTGTTTGTGTTGGAGCGCAACGTGAAATACGCTCAGCGAAACGACAACAATAATAATGCTCTCGCTGCAAAGCGCTGCTGCTCGTACTCCCATCATTCTGATGAGAATAAGGCGTTGAGAGTGAATACCAATTGGTATGGTCGCAAACTCTCTCGCTCTCATTTACCCCTCTTGCAGACGCTGCGCTGTTTCATTGCCAGCACGTTCCGCACTTCCCCAGCCCAATTCCCCTGTTTGCACTCTCTCGCTCTCACGCTCTTGCGCTCACACAACGCTGCTGTTGTTGTTGGTTTTTGCTTGTTATTTTTGTTTTGTTTTCTTTTTTGTTTTGCCTGTCAGCGCGTCGCTCACACTTGTCTGAGCAGCGCCTCTTGCCGTCTCGCTTGTGCATCCAATGAGCTGTGCTAGTTGCGCGGCTTGTTACGTTTTTATTTTTTTATATCTTTCTTTTGTGTTTAACTGCGCTGCTTTGTCTTGTTGTGTGCGTTAATTGTTGTTGTTGTAGCTACTGCAAACACCAACAACGTTGACATGTGTGATTTTTTTTTTTTTTTTTGCATTCTTCTTTGTTTAGTTTTCGCGACTAATTGACAATATTCAATCGGTAACTCGATAAAATAATTGATTGAGCTTAAAAGAAAACATTTTGAAACTTTCTTTTGTCATATCAAAATTGACATATCGGAATAAATATTCGAAAATTGGTTTCTCACAGCAGAAATGTGAAATGGGTTGCCTTAACAAAGCTGTCAAGTTGAGCAAATGTTTAACACAGCCGTGGGACAACCGAAAGAATGCGAAGAAGAAAATCGAATGGCTAAAACGATATAATATCGATATAGAAAATAAATCGAAATGCAATCCAAAGAGTTCGACAAGGGAAAATTGGAACAATATGAACAAAATTACTATCAAGGCCTTGAGCAGAGTTTTGAAAATCCATAAGGATGCAGTAGCCGACTTTCTATATACCCTAACCATGCAGAACTTTAGTCAGGTCTTGAATCCTCGAGGACAGCAATGGAATCGTTGTCGGGTTCCATTTAGCCATTTTGAGATTTGTGACGTATATTGCGATTTCTTTGATAAGGCTGGCAATGTACGTAGTCCCTATCATCCGAAATCCTTGAGCAATCTTCTGAGCATTATCCAAACAATGCTGAAGGCTGACCACAATGATTCGAATAATGGGAACCAAACAAATTTCATTCATGACAAGGACAAGACCAAACCCGTTAAACTCTCTAAAGCAGTTCGAGCTGGCATCGGGGAAGATTCTTTGGCTACGCAGAACGGACGCCGACGTCGTTATACGGAGTATCCAAATTATCAATTAGATGGCAAAGGACTGGTGGGTAGAACAATTATGGGTACCAGAATACCGGATTATAATCCTTACTATGACTACTCGGAAAATTCTTTTGCGTTTGTCAATTTGATTCCAAATGACAAGTATTTTGATTCTGAAAAAAATTCTCAAGCAGCTGACATAGGATCGCCGGGAGATGGAAGTTTTGATTCGAGCCACAATCCCTTTGCAAATTTATTCGATAACGGAAATAATGGAAATCCATTTTTTGCAGGCACTGGAAAAGCCAATGGAAATGGAGGGAAATGTAATTCGGAGCATGGAGCTCAACTTAAGAGGTTAATAAAACATGTACGAGATCAAGTTGGCATACATCGGGACTATATGGATATAGTGCATGGTGTAAGGAGTATGGATCTGGACAAAGCACACGAAAGTGAATTGAACCGAACCAAAGGCCAAGCCAAAGAAATATCCGATCAATATCACAAAACGATATCTGGCAATGGAATACCCGATCAATCTGGCGATGGAATATCCGATCGATATGACAGAACGATATATCCCCATAGCCATAAACACAAAAATCGTGCGACAATGTATTATGGGGCACAGGTGCCAATTCTAATGCACGAACCCTTCGATAGCGAAAAGCCTTGGACCTGGATACGACGTCATCCCAGGGCAACACGCATGAACCAGCAAGGTTCGATTGTCGATAACGCCCGCATTCATCGATACAAACGTCATTCGGTGGAACTACAATTGAAAATTGCCAGAGAAAACGACTCGGTTCACACCATGTACAGCGAAAGTGGAAGCGTATTAGTGCGTTCGGCTAGCAAGAATACCAATATACACAAATATAAGAGTCCAAGAAGAGCATCCAAGAAGAGCATCCATTGAATGCCAAGTAGCCACAAAAGGTAACCTTTGTTGTATTTCGCAATTCCGTTGGGAGAAACCAAATGAAAATTGGTGACGTCGTACTGCATAGGAAATGTCATTAAAGTGAAATAATTATAGGAAACTGAAAACTGATACAGAAAGCTATGAAAAACATGAACAAAGCATATATAATTGATATTACTATAAATAATAATGTTAATCATGTAAATATGAATCTTAAGAAACTTGAAATATCAAACTTTAACTTAATTCTTAGTATTTTTTTTAAACCATAAATTGGCATAACATATCCAGTTAAAGCCACAACATTCATTCTCCAACAGCTGTGCTCCTAAATCATTCACATTCGGCACTCACGAGTATTCATTTAGCGCCTTGGCTTTGATTCATAGATTTATTTTTAGCTCGAAGCATTCGTTGGGTTCTTTTCGACGTGTATTATTTGTGATTTGGTTTTATGATGTGTAGTAATTTGTTGGCTCGTTAAGTTGCGTTAATAGACCAATACCCCCGCGATCTAAACCTACTCACCCCCCCAAAATAATAACAACAACAATCCGTTGGCTGCATTTGTGGCAGTTTACAAGTTTTTGGTTTGCTCTGGTCAATGAGAGAAAGGGAAAAATATTAAAAATAATATCATTAGCATTATAGATCGACTGAAAGATGCTCTATAGTGAAAACTAGAAATAAAATTAATTATTTTTATATATATTAATATTTTTAAACTTTAAATTTTCCTTCATTCAGCTTGTTTTTATATACCTATTTTCGAACATTTTAGTTTTAAAGAGTATTTACAAAACATTTTACGAGCTGAAACCAAAAAACGAAATGCAACTGAAATGCTTTTTATTGCATCAGAAACACTCAATAAAAGCGAAATATTAATGCTGTTGTTGTTGTTCTCTATATAAATTTTGTTTTTTTTTTTTTTTTGATAACATTTAGTATTTTGTCGTGCTTTTTTTTTTATGCAACTGAAATGCTTTTTATAGCATCAGAAACACTCAATAAAAGCGAAATATTAATGCTGTTGTTGTTGTTCTCTATATAAATTTTGTTTTTTTTTTTTTTTTGATAACATTTAGTATTTTGTCGTGCTTTTTTTTTAAATGGGTATTTCCCGCATTTTTTAGTGGATTTTTAATTTTTTTTTTTTTTTCATGTGAAAGTGCAAATGTATTTTTATTATAGTTTCAAAGAATCTAAAAACATTTATAGTTTAGTTTATTTTTTTCATACTCTTAATAATGGCTAAACGATATTATGATGTTATATGGACAAAATAAATGTTTCTATATATACTTAAATATACTTAAATACTTTTTAGTTGCTATTTTTATAATTAATTTCTAAAAACCTTTGATGAAGGAGTTAAATGATAAAGGGTATTTGTGTTTCGATAAAGCAGTTGTTACATTAGTTTTAAATTTATTTTGTCATTTGTTTTTTTTTTTTTAAGTTTTCATAAATTTAGGTTTTATTTCTAGTTTTGTTTTTGTGTGTTATGATTTGTTGATTATAAAAATAGAAACATATATTTCTTTTATAGAGCTTTTCCCATTTGTGAATTTTTGCACTCACGCTTTGATTAACTGGCTTTTAAATGAAAAGCTAACAATTGTAAATAAAATTGCAAAGCAGACTTAAATTTCGAGTGTGTTGCCCTAACACATCAAGCTCCTTAGCTAGAGTCATAGTTTGGAGTAAACTATTCATCAAAAGGGAATGGTTCGAGTCATGAATGAATATGTCGCCTGTCATTGTCTGACATCATAATAGTGTCAGTGTCATCAGCGCAATTGCAGTCACACATGAAGAGAACTGCCAAAAAGAAGACGAAAAACTCGAGAGGTCATAAATCATATTCAAAAAAAAAAGTGCGCATCGGCATGAACACGGAAAAAAACCGGCAGAAAAAGCTAAACAAAAACAATTAGAAAATAAGCGTCAAAAACTAAACGCATAGCCAGAGGATGTACAGTGTGTGTGTGTGCTCCATATGCCAAGCATAAATAAACAATGCAACAAGGACCAGCAAGGACAATGGAAGCAACAACAACAACGGCAACAACAACAACGGCAACGACAACATTTCATCAACGCAAACGAGCGAAACGTTTATCAACTGCTCAAATGGCCATTAAATGTGTGTACAAGTGTGCGTGTGTGTGTGTGTGATGGCATCAGCATCAACACCCAACAGTTGTTGTAGGCACATCCTGTAGTTGTTGTTGCTGTTGTTGCTCTCCATTGCACAACGGCTATCTGCCAGGACATTCATCAAACGATAAATTGAGTGAATGACTTCATGAGCGGTGCAAAAGGGGCGCACTTCCGCCGCCAACAACAACAACAACATGCCCCAACCCGCCGCCCGACGCCCACCTCCCCGCGCAAGCCTCCTCTGCACCGAATTGTCCGCAGTGTCGCATTTGCTTGGAGGCGTTCGTCGTCGGTCACGCCCACAGCAAAACAGTTTATCCTGTCCAGTTCATGTGAGTGACTGTCTGACTTAAATTGCCATCACATCCGTCTGTGGTCCTTGCAGCAGCAACGAAAGAGAGCGAATTGGTATTCAGTTACACATTCATACAAAAAGTTACACATACGCCGCGTTGCAACATCAGCAAACAGCAACAATAACAACAACTCAGTTATCGCCATCAGTCAGTCCAGTCCAGTCCAGTCCAGTCCTTGATTCTATCCTTCGTATCCTTGTGCACTGTTTTGTCTGGCGCTGGATTTTTTTTTTTTTGTTTTGTTTTCGGTTGATTTGCGCCTGCAGTTTGGCTCGCTGTGAAATTTTCACTTCGCCTTAGGCACATTCATCATTTGGCCCTCTGTGTGACGTGACGTAAGTGTTTTAATGGACTCCACTTGTCCACTTTGATCACTTACGTCCAGTAGCAGCAGTTGCCACAAAGAGTACTTGCCACGTGTTGGCAGCTCAACTCTAGTTGATTCAGGACTCTTTTTGCAGTTCATTGAGTCATTTGCATTTCCATTTGAGCTTGAATTGGAACAGAACAAAGTCAACTTAAGTCAACAAATATATATTAGATTATTTTCGTTACTTTTTTTTTTTAATAAACCAAACTAATATTTAATGGATTCAAGTTTATTTCATTTAGCCCAACTTTTTCTTATTGAATGTCAAATTGAATATCAATCAGGAATGATTTAACCGGATATATATATATACACTGTTTGCAGTATTATCTTTTTATTTGTGTCTTGTTCTTGTCAACTTTTTAATAAGCTTACAAGACGATTTTATTTATCTCTTTCTCCAATTGGCATTAAAATACTATTGGACAGAGTTTGGTGGACAACTTCCTTTTGACGTTAAGTCTCTTTGGACTTGCAACTATTCGCAATCGTGGCACTAATATCAACTAATTGGCGTACTTAGAGTCACAACAACGCTTGCAACGCTTGCAACAAGATCAACAAGAGCAACAACTGCGGTTGTGCGCCTCACAGAGCGACGACGACGACATCACTGAAATTATCTAATGAATTTTCACTTAATCCAAATCAAGCTGCGATCAGACGGCAATCAACACTAGTCGCCACAGCTACTCCCTCCCCCCACTTTTCATCTTGCATCTGTTGGCGTCGTCAACATTGTCTGCAAATGCGCCAAAAAGGCGTCCTCAACATTGTCGTTGACGTTGTCTGCAGATCGGAGGCTGTCGTCGTCGTCGTCGTTGTTGTTTTGTGTCTTCGTGCTTGTCATAATCCGATCAGCAGCAACAGCAACAGAAGCCGATGAAGAAAATGCAACACAGTGGCACTAGAAGTGTAAGGGCAAGGAGAAGGAGAGAAAAGGGAAGAACGAAAAGTGCCTTTCACATTGAATGGATTTCATTTCATTCGCATTCGCATTCGCATTCGCATTGCGACTAATAATTCGTATGACAGATGTTCAGCCATAATTAGAGATTAATTGTTTTACATCTATTCATAATTAAGGCAACGAACAGCAGCGAGCGCTTTGCTTGATATTTTTGGACATTTGCAGGAAGGCGCAATTATCAACAAGGTGCAGGCTTTGAATTATATGCCTGTCAACCAACCAGTGCCAAATGACAAAAAAACTGCGAATACATGCAACAAATCAAGACTGACGGCAACAGTTGCCATTCAATGCGGAACTTATTCCAAAACAAAATCTCTAAAAACACTAAAATCAAACGTTAAGCTATACTGGATAGATAATAAAGGACTTGAAAAATGTGAATGCAGATTTTATTTATTACCAGCTTAGAAAAAAATGGTAGGCGTGGTGATCTGCGTTCAAAGACTGGCCATTGCAGATCTTTCGTGTATGACATCAGTTATATAGAAAAAATAATATGGGGATTCTAGCTCAAAAACTGTGGAAGATATACGCATTCCCGTTCATACAGAGGCAGTGGGGCCACTAGGGCGGCATGGGTGGGCGTGGCATCCCAAGTTTTCATTAAGTATTTTTGGGTAACGCCAGTAGCTATCTCCTTATCAAATTTGGTAACACTAGCTGTAAGGATGTGGGAAATATGTCTATTTATCGACTTTCAGCTATCGAATTTATCGATAATCCAATCTGCCAATTCTCATATTGCTGCAATCTTGACACTTGACCATGGCCAAGGTATTTGCGAAGTTTCCAAGCCTCAAAACTCTTTACCTTCGATATCGAATATAATAAACAAAATATTCGATTCAAAAATCACATCTAAAACAAAACTTTTAGATTCACTTCTCTGGGTAACTGCATTTTGTTTGCTTTTTAAGGGCGTTTAGTAATAACTTTTATGAGAATATTTCATGTATTTATGTCGTACATAAACCATTTACATACATATATACTCAACTGGTCGTATACATAAATATTTATGAATTTCCGATAACAGTTTTGTCGAACAAATCGTCGCAAATCGACGCAAAGTGCTCTAATTTACGTCAATTTCTACACACACAGAGAGAGAGAGAGAGAGAGAAAAAGCGAAACGACAAAACAAAAATGTTGCACAATTAGGAAAGAAATATGAAGAAAATTGTTGTGGAAATTGCTGTTGAACAAACCCCAAAAACCCAACATCTAACACCCCGCAATAATCCACAAAGTCAGAAACATGGCTCCACAAGCGAAATAAAATTAATTTATGAAAACTATTTGCACAGAACATTCGGACAATCGGACGATAAGGACAGCAGTTGGCCAAACCCAGAAAGTCCTTAGTGTAGTAAGGCAGCCATTGTCCTGGCTCGATGGATAGACACGCGCTCGTCATAATTCTATATAATCTATGTACGATTTGAGTAAAAACAAAAGAAAGCCAAGCATAAATTTGACATTTTATGTGCGCTGTTCTTCTTCTTTAACTTTGCCATTCGCTTTGGTTTGGCCCTTGGAGACATTTTGTGCGCTATCATTAGGCCAAATAAAATATGCTGCTGTTCCGAGTTTTTTCTTCGTTGTTGAAGTGGGAGAAGACGGGAGAAGACTATCATGTCCTGCGGAATGTCAAACAAACGAGACAGCGATCAATTTTATGACTAAAATAACACAAATTACGCAAAAGCCAAAAATAAAAAGCACACTAACAAAATTGACTGCAGTCAAAACAACAACAACAACAATAAGAATTGGCGAGCCAACAAAACGAGCAAAACATAAAATAAAACAAAACAGGGACGTTTCGTCAATTCCATCAATAAACTCAATTGGACTTGGGTCTGTCGATGTTTTAAGACAAGGTTTTAACATATTGTGAACTATAAATCTAGTTTGGCTATGGCTTTTAAGTAGTTTTTCAACCAAGTTAAATATAATCTTCATTTAAACTTTAAGATGCTTTCATATAACTTTATTACTTACAATGATTCGAGACTTTTTTTCAAGTTATTCCTTACATTATCAGGAATATAAATATTTAAAAATCCTCTCTGATTTTCATAAAGGTTTCGTCAGATAGTTATGTAAGGCATAAAGTTCGGAGATTTGTCAAAAGCACAAACCTTTTTTTCTTGAAGAAGTGCTAGAATTTCTAGTTTGACAAACATTCCAACAGTGAAAAACTTGAAACAACTTCCACCAGAATATTATTTGCTCTCTATTGCCTCGTTACTTCTCATTCTCTCGCTCTCTCTCTCTCGCGCTTGGCTGATTCTCGTCAAGTGTTGGCTTAGTTGTTTTGTGTGTTTGCTTGATGGAAATCGTCCAACCCAAACACCCCAAAGAAAAAAACGAGAAACGACACCCACAAATGTGTGGAGCTCCTCTAGTCGTGTGTCCATTATCCTTGTGGCGCATGTTTGTCTTTCGTCATTTGTTTTTTTGTTATTCCTCTCGGTTGGTTCTTGTGTGTGCTATTTTTTTTTTTTTGTCATTTCCATCTACTCAATTTATGTTTTTTATGCTCTCTATCTCTTTCTGCTTTTCATCTATTTTTGTAACATTTTTTTATTTTTTATTATTATTATTTGCTTCAACATTTTTGCTGACCACGAAGCATGAAGAGAACTTACAACACGTCCTTGTTGTTGTTGTTTGTACCGATGTTGTCCTGTGTCCACACACAGGACCACATGACTCTACTTTGACTGTGACTGTGACTGTTCCCAGTCGCCGTGTCCATGTCCATGTCCATGTCCTTTAGCTCGCCAATGTTTTGTACACTGGCCGGGCTTTTGCCTTATCCTTGCCACCACCAATTGCAACTATCTCTTTCCTTCTGTTGCGGACATTTTTCTTATTTGCAATAAATTTGGTTATGAATGTTCGTTTGCTGTTTGCTGGGAATTGTACATAATTTTCAAAATTTTGATGTTAACTTGCAAAATTTACGATACGATATTTTGAAATGATGTTTCAGCTCCGAACCATCTCCATCTCTGTCAACCTCGAAACGCTCTTCTCTTCTCTTCTCTATTCCATTCAGCAGCGAAAAACATGCATTAAAAATTCATTTTTACGACTTTTGGCTTACGAACCGCAACTGAAATGCAACTCTAACACTTCTGATTTTTCGGAAAAAAACAAAGAGAGATAGAATTATATTGCCAACTGATTTGCCAGTTAAACTGATTAAAACTTTTTTAAATCAACACAATCATATGTGTAGAATATACTAATTTAAGCAAGCCAACAGTAATTCGACGCCCATGCCACAGCAGCAACACATTTGCCATTGTTATGTTGCAAGGAACACACTTTATTATTTAGGGGAAGAAAAGACTTGAATGCAGATGAAATGTCAAATTGTCAACACTCTACACAGTAAACGAGAAACAACAAAAAAAAATCATATCTCAAACTCATAAGCCCTAAATGGTCTTTTGTTTTCTGCCTTGTCAGCTGGTAAACTTTCCCAACCCCCAAAAAAAAATAAAAAAACAACAAGTAAGTAGCCTTCCTTCGGACAGGCTGAATGAAGTGCCAGGCATAATTATGTACAAGTGCCACGCCCACTCACACTCACACACACACAAAGTGTGCCGCTAGACACCAGTTGACAAACCCGAATTGCTGTTTTTCAAAACAAAACAAACAAAAGACACACAACAACAACAAGGGCAACAAAAAAAATGTAAAATAAATGAGACGAAATTTGCACAAATTTTTCAGCTGTGTCAAAAAATTGTCAGCACAAATGGCAATCTAAAATTTTTAGCCACTCCTCCCACCGCCCACTTTTTGGAACCCTCTCCCACACACACACACACACACACACACACACATGTGCCATGGCACAACTGTCATAGAAATGTGAGTTACGTTTGCTGCAAAAATTTGACAGTTGATATTTTGAAAATTTGTTGAGCGCTCCGAAAAGCCCCCCAAATCGAAATCCAAATGGAAAATGGCTTTTGAATATGTGTTTGAGCAGTGACATCCATAAAATATAATACCGACTGCAACAACATTTTCGATTTATTTCTAATTAGAGCCAACTTTTTGTTGTTTGTTTGTTGTTGTTTGTCGTTTTTGGCCGTTTTGTTTAATGAGTTTCAACATTTGCTCGCAGCTGAAAATATTTGACAGTTGTCATTCTGACTGTTTTGCGCAAAAATATGCTGGAAAAGGTATGCGACAGACAACCAAATACCGACTACAGCAACTACCCTAAACATAAAAAAAAAAACAGTTATTCACATGTGTCAATGTGAAAATTAAAAGTTCTTTGAACCGTTGCCAAAGGGATTATTAAAGGGATAAGATTTAAAGCCTAAATGCCTAGTGTTACTAAAAATACTATATCTTAGTGCCTCATATCTCATATCTTTGCAATGAGAGAACTCTTAAATTTTGTGACAAAAAGCGCCGAAAATCCCATTAAACATGTTGTAGCCATTAAGCGAAATCATTTAGCCAAATTAATTAACTTGTTGTTCTTAGTCGAACGACAATTACGGCGAGTGAAAAAAACGCTTCCATCATCGTAAAATATTTGCCGATGATGCGTGAAAATTAATAAAAAATTAAATATGTGTTATACGTATATATATGTATATATCAGTCATATAGTATGATATATATATTGCAAATGGAAAAAGAATTCGCGTCAAATGGTTTTTATTTTTGGGTTTGATGTTGCTTCATTTTTTTATTTTCTTTATTCTTTGGTTTTCTCAACATTAAATCATAATAATAAAAAAAAAGTAATAATTGCGATATTCACCCGGCGTATCGTAAATAATCGAAATGCCATGCGAGTGCCAAGTGTAAGTCGTGATTCAAATTGACGTGTCAACAATTAACATAACTCTTAACATTTTGTTAATTTTCACTTACCCCGAAAGAAAGCCCACGCATTTGAATTTCCGCATTTTGTACAAGAAATGCAACACAATTGGATTCTTGTCTTTTCAATAATGCTGTCCACGGGCTCGTAAATTGCACAAAATTTGTGTATAGAAAATTGTGTGCAGTGCACAGTCCACGACCCCATCGAACAGTTCGGAGACATTCGGAGACTGTCTCTCTCTCGCTCTCTCCCTCTCTCTGTTGACACAACGGATTTGTATGTTGCGTGGGTGTTGGTTCCACTGTGGATCATCAGCGTGTTGTGAAAGATCTTTGCTTCGGTTGCTGTGCAAATGAGAAATATTTGAAAAGTAAATATAAACTAATAAATCATTATGTTAAATTGGCACAATACGAATATTTACTATATTTAACGCCTTGGCGTTCGCTTCTTCGTCTCGCTTTCTCTCTCTCTCTCTCTCTCTCTCTCTCTCCATTCCCCCAAATTAAAATAGAATGCTAACATGTGTATTTTGGGGGGTGTGGGGAAAATGCTCGGCATGTTTGCTGTCATTCCGCTTCAAGTTTACATGTGCTTACTTTGGATAGACAGTTAGACAGATGCCGTGTTATCGGAACTGGCACTTGAAGATCTCCATTGGAACGCTTGCGAAAACAATACCGATGATCCCACCAGGATTAGTATGCTCCAAGAATTTTGCTTTAAAAGCTGCTGATCTGATTTCAAATATAATAAATAAGAAGTACTTTAGAAAGTATTTTGTAAAAAAAAAAAAAAAAAAAAAAAAAAAAAGTTTACTTTCTGAACTGGCTCGAACTTACATAGATGAACACTCATTATAAAAAAAAACATCACTCTGATATAAAAAAAACCCCTTCCTTAGTTAAAGTTTCCAATACTTTATAGTTTATTGGTTTCAAATCTTAATCAAAAACTATATTTGAATTTAGTAATTTTCCCAATTACTTAAAAGAAATACTAGATCCTAACCTGACGATACTCCACCTTAATTTTATGGATATTTTTCAACTGTAAAAAGTTATTTTCATTTCGTATTTGCGGATTTTCCAAGTTGATACGCTCAATCAACAATTGATGCTGAGATATGTTGTAAAACTGTCAGAATATTTGGTTTCTTGGTGTAATTGGCACTGATTTGTGCTAAATCGTTGCAGACTGTTTGTTTGCAACAGCAACGGCAACGCCAGACAAAAAGTAAGCAGACGACGCCGGCGAATGAATAAAAAAATCCCCACGAAAATAATATATGGATATTATATGTGCAAAACTCGCACAGGGCACACAACTCGCAACAAGCAAGTGGAAATGCCAAATTTAATGTTATACTTCAATAAAAACTGTTGGCCCTGCCACAGACGCTGGCACAGTGGCAGCAGTCGCTTAGACGGCAGCAATATGTTGCTGCTACAGTATGTATGTGTGTTGCACGTCCGCATTCTTGCATCGAACATTAATTTACAAAATATTAACAACATGAGAAAGATGCAGGCATCAAGTTTATCACGTGGCGTCGGGCGGGGTAGTTGCAACAACAGCGCCAACTTTTTATTAATTGCAGCCAAGCGACAAATTTTTTCTGTGTGCAGCAAAAAAATTTGCGTTCACAGCAAATAAAGTTGCAGGCGGAGCCATCAACAACATCATTATCAGCAAACACCAACATCATCATCATTATCATTATCAGCTGCATCAATAAATTGCAACTGCAACACATGCAAATTGCTTTCGTTGTTGCCACTTCTGCTGCTGCTGCCGCAGTCAGTTGTCAACTTAAACGCAGCAGCAGCAGCAAAAGGAGACGTCGCCGACGTTGAGTTGACAGTTGCTTTTCTTTGTTTTTGTTTTTGTTTTGTTTCTGGGGCAGAGCCAGCCAATAAATTACAAGTGGAAAAACAAATGAAAAATATTAAAAACTGACGGATGGCTGAGTTTGTTGTTGTTGTTGTTACTTCCCCTAACCTTGCCGCATTCTACACCCTACAACAACAATGAAACCCGCTGCCAAGGCAAATGAGAGCAAGATGCCGTTACGTTGTTGGTGCTGGTGCTGCATTGTTGTAAGCAACCAAGTTCAATGCTTGTTGCACAGTGCAACGAGTGGCAACAAAAACCTGGACGATGCGATCAAAAACGTTTATTAATAAATAAAATTAAAATTTGTAAAAAAAAAAAAGTTTGTATATAAAAGAGATTTTTTTTAAAAAATATTTTCCTTAAATTAACTTGAGCTTTACTAATTTTAGCCCACTGTTGTAATTGTTTTTCTCCGAATTTCAATTAGCCTTGGCTGCAATAATAAAACAGAGCACAAATAGTAGCTTTATTAGCTGCAAAGAAAGCAAGGAGGGGAGGGAAAGTAATGATGGCAAGAGTTCGATTTCGATGTGTGTTTGATTGCTGCATAATTTAATGCTGATGATGGGCCGTTAAAGGTATTTTACATAATCAAACGAATATATAAAAACATTTGATCCCAAAACGCTAAGCACTCGGGGACAGTAGAGATTGTCATACTTAAAGAAATATTTGAATAAATTTGAAAATTGCTGTAAATCACAATCAACGCCAATCGAAGCAACACACAAAAAACACCCACTATTTATAATTTGTTGTTATTGTTGTTGTTGTTGTTTTAAATGTGTCTGCCAGTTGTTGGCGACTCTTTGTCGCCTCAGACAGCGACAGTTTCATCATTCGAATCAGCTCTTTTGGGTCGTCGAATGAATATCAAACACAGCCAAAAAGAGCAGAGAAACTCTAAGAAGAAAAAAACTAAGCATATTTATTGCCAGTGCTTGTCATATATTTGTTTTATAGCACGCACAACATTTTCAAATTGACCGGAAAACATTTCATTATGAGAGACATTTGAGACAAAATTAGAACAAAAGCCAACGAACAAACCCATCAAAAAATGCCCCCCAAGACAATTAGCTAAATCGAACGGGGAATGTTGCCAAGGGAAAGAGTATCCACTCACTCGAGAGTCTTCATAAATAATCGACCAAAATAAATGCGACGACACACAGTTTGTGTTTCATATTAAAACAACACATAAATTGAGCCAAAATTTTATGTTATGACAAAATTAACAAAGAATTCATCAAATGCAAAACAAACTATGTATTTAATGAATATTTTTAGACAACATTTGCGATTAATAAAATAGTAGTTTTCCATCGAACAATAAAGTTTTGGTATTATTTTAAGTAACAAAATCAATGCTCCTTTTGACGATATATATTTAAAGTTTTATTGAGTGCAAATGTGCCCGAAATGTGGTGCAAATCTATGCATCGAAATAAATGCCAGTGTTTGGCGAATAATTTAACTGCCACAAGACGAAGGAGGAGGAGGAGGTGGAGTGGAGTGAGCTCAGAGTGGGTTTAGTACATGCAGCAAGCATATAAGTTTTGAAATTCAAGCAGCAGTCAAAGCGTTGACCAATGGCTGCCACAGCCATAAACAAAACGTTTTGCCGAGGCTGCAGGCAAAAAAAAAACAACAGAAAATAACGCCAACAACGACAACGGCAGCAACAAGAGCAAACTGCAACAACTTGCAGCAGGCCAACAAAAAGTGGCAGACGCAACAAGGCAGCAAACATTCTCAACATGAGCAGCTGATATTTCACATAAACGACATAAACACTACGTTCAGCAGTTACACACAGACACACAGACAGACCATGCCCAAAGGATTGCTGACTGAGCGAAGGTGTAGCTGCAACAGCAGCAGCAGCAATTGCAACTGAGGCAGCTACCAGCAGCAGCAGCAGCAGCGGACGAACAACAAAGCAACTGAGGCAAAAAAACAAAACAAAATAGCAACAGCAACAACAAATAAACGAGTAGTAGTGCATGCTGAGCTATCTGCTGAGTCTTTAGACTTTAGGCGGCTTGACGACGCCATCGCTGAAGCTGAAGCTGAAGCTGAAGCCACAACAGCTCGAGGAGCAAATATATCAAATGCGATCGATCGCCAGTGTCTCGGGAGCTGTTGTTGTGTTTTCATTTTTCGTTGAGCTGCAGCAGCAACATTCAAACATAAATCAACTCTATAAAGACTTGGCAATGCCCTTTCCCATTTTTTGTTGGCGTGAAAACAAAGAAATAATTTTACAAAATTATATAAATAAATAAAATAAAAACTATCAATACATACTTAACATTTTTTATGTAAACAAGGTATTATTGGTAAATATATATGAAAAATATTATATAGAAATATTAAACTTGTTTAATTTTTTAGACCTCTCTTTGCGCCGATTTTTAAGCATAAATTTCCTTTAAAAAAGTTTTTTGAACAAATGAATTTATTAAAAAATATTCACGCATTCATTTGAATTATAATTTAGTTAACGGCACTTTTTCTCTCTAGTAACAACAATTGTATGCCATATTTTTCTACAAGCCCCACACACACACACACACACACACACACGTAAACATTCAGAGAAACATCGACAATTGTCAGATAGAGAGGCGGTTACATGCTGTATATGTTAGTCGTGGCACCTTCCGCGGGCCAATTGGCAAATGTAAATCCAATTTGATCTGTGCCGAATGCTTTTGTTCAATGTGGCAGCCGCTGCTGCCGTTGCCGTTGCCGTTGCAAGATCACAGATCTCTCTCTCTTTTTTGCTGTGAAAATGCTGCGACAGCAATGGCAACAATTGCAACTGGCCAAGGCAAGCGACCAGGCCTGGCCACTTGGCCAACTTGGCTACCTTATTCTTCGCTCCAATCCGATTGCCGATTGGCATTGGCAGAGGGCCCTCAAAACTTTGAACTGTTGCGCAGACGACTGCAGACTTGTGCCGGCGTTCAGTTTGTTGTAGTCATCAAAGGACAGAAACTATCCGACAGACACACAAACACAAACAGTTGCAACGACAGCAACAATAGCAACAGCAACAGTTGCATGTGTACCGATCGAGCGACTTTTACAAGCCAAAAAGGATGGCGACATATTTTTCTTTTTTTTTTGTGCAAATCTTCAGATTTACAAACCGAGATATTTACGTCGGCGATATGCCCTAAAGTTGTGAGTTGAGATGCCAAATAGGAGAGTCATGCAACAAGTGAAATAATATCAAATGCCAATGAAATTATAACAAATTCAAGTGTGAGAACTAGAAAAATAACATCTGAATATCGTTCTTTCATAATCGATCTCAGTTCCAATTGCGATCCTGATACTTTACTCACCTTATTGTTTCATCATTCCTTTCTGTTTATCATCCATAAGTTCCTTGTGCCTATTGTTGTTGCGGTTGTTGTTGTTATTGTCTGATGCGACATTTTTGGCGAGCCATTGCTTGAGTCCAGGGCCCAAAGGTAGGTGCCTTTATTTATGTTTATGGCATATGAGACACGACGACACTGCATTGCATTAGCCTGCAAACTAAGCGAAGAGCCCATCCAGCCGGGGTCTTGTGGTGAAGCCTGCTCCAGATGCCTCCTCCTTGGGGAAAAATAATGGCGCACAATGTGATTTTGCGTTGACATCTTGGAATTTGGTAAGCGCGCGCGTTCATGTCTCATCAGCTTGTTAGGCGATGCTCGGTTAGGGCCGGGTGGGTTGTGCGGGTTCAACGATTGAGACCCAGCGAGAGAGATGTCCATCGCAATTGTCTGCTGCCGTTGCTGCCGTTGCTGCCGTTAACTGAGTTAGTAGCTGCATCTTCTCTACTTGGCTTTGGGTCCTCGAATTCTCGATCCTCGATGCTCGTTGCCCATGGTCCATCCTTTTGGGATTGTTTCTCGCACGCGTGCGCATTTAACGAAATTTATTGGAGCCTGTGCTCTGGAATTTGGGCTTGTGTTTTCTGTCTGTCTATCACTCGCCGGGGCAGGCCTTCTTTGGCTCCAGTTGCAGCAACTTATGCCTGCCCCATTGTTGTGTGCTGCTGCTGCTGCTTTTTCCTTTGCCTCTTGGCTTGCTGGACGTTTTTTTGATGCGATCGATTTTTAAATAAACGCGTCGCCAACCAGCCAAGTGACTATTTTTTGTTGTTATTTTTTTTTTTCTTACCTTCTTAACTTGGAGCCTGTCAACAGCAGCAGCAGCAACAACAGCAACCATGCTTGGCTCTTTTAAATATTTTATCAGTTAGGGAGTTTGGTGGAAGCGTTGATAAGGATCGCGCCACTTTTCAAGAGTGCCTGAGAGTTTTTGGGTTCTCAGTTTCGCGTAATGAGTTCGTTTCACAGCCATCGAACGGCTGCCCAACATGTGACAATGTGATTAGCTGAAACCAAAAACTTTTATACTATATATATATTCAAGATCGATTCAAGTTACTTAACAACTATCACAAGAATGGTAAATTTAGTTTGAATCAACCTAGCATCAACTTTAAGTCTTAATCAACTTTTGATTTGAATTTTGTATTCCGTTAAAGTTTGTGCATTGGCTACCGAAATCATCGAATCAAACTACGGAAGATCCAAACAAATAACTACTGTTGTTGCTGTTGACGATCCATCCGTTGATATTTTGGAGCGATAATATCAAATTTCATACAGTTTAGTTTGGTAATTTTGTATTTAGCTTCTGTTGACTGCTCGACTGTCTTGAAGTAGAATGAAAACGAAAAGAAACAGAGCACTGAAGCAAATTAAGTCGAACGGAGAAGAAGAGGAGAGTTAATAAGGGAACTGAATGAACTTGAATCTGAATCTGGGAATCTGCCGACAAATTTGAAAAGCCGCCACACAAAAAATAGTAGAAAGAGTGAAAGGCAAATCAGAAGTTCTTAATTCGTAAAGCAGAGAACAGATCTCTCTGACTTTGGTCTTGTCTTCCAGACGAGCTGACATTCAAATTAAATTGGATTAGCAGCGTTCCCTTGTCAATCTGGCCGAAATGTGTGCATATGTAGTCGTCAGACCCAAAACTGCAAAGAACTCGAACTCCTAACAGCAGAACTATCCCGAGAACTCTTTTGCGCAAATCTCATTCGGCTGACAGTGACATATTTTGTGACAGCTGATGGAATATGCTGGAGTTGGGTCGGCGTTGATTTTGGCAGGGAGAAACTCCTTTAGGCTAAATAACTGACTGACTGACTGACTCTACTTCTGCTCAGTGTTCAGTCTCTGATCCATCATTGGGGCAGTGTCAACTTTATTATAATGTTGCGCGATTCTCTGCTCTTATGTTTTCTCGTCTCGTCTCGTCTCGTCTCGATTCTGGAAGCTGCGATATGTGGCGGCAGCATTTGATCGCCCCATTGCTGTTGCTAATCCTTTTCGCGATGACTTGACAGCTGCCTGGCATCCTTCTTAAGTTTCGCGGTGCCATCAATCAGGCGGATGCTGCGACTATAACCCCAGCCTCCAATACCCAACGCTCGTCGTGCTAATTAGTCACTCAGCCAGCCAGTCAGTCAGTCATTCAGTCAGTTAGTCAGTTAGTCAGTTGGTTAGTCAGTGTTGGTGCCACATTCAGTGGCAGCTTTCAGTGGCGCGAATCTTCGAGTGGGTACTTAGTGGCAGTGCAGTGATCGATCAATGATGATTAATGCAAATGCAAGGTCAGCAAATTGCATCGTATCTGAAGTCTGTTGCTCTGTTGCATAACATCAATCATTCATTAGCCGATCAAGTTGTCAGCTTGTCCTTCTCTCTCTCTCTCTTGAAAACTAGTCAGAGTAGTTGGCAATGCGCCGTTGCTGTCACTTTGATGGAGCTTCAACTTCTTCGATATGAAATCTCAGTCGTTGCACTTGATTTGCTTTGCATTTATGTACTTCTTCGTTTTTTTTTTTGTCAGATAAGCTTAGCTAATTAATTTGATAATTGACTGCGCATTGCATCTTATGATGGAGGCACTGGAACGTCTTACATCAGATCAAAGTCGAATAATAATTTGCGATCGAAACCAGATAGAAGATTCACTGTAACCTGACGGAATGCTAAATGTAGCTGTAAGTTATCTAGACTGTAACCAGTTTACGATTTGAATGTCGAAGAATGGAATCGACTCTGATGTAATGGGAAACATTTTTTGAATCAATTACTATGCGTCACTCGGGTTCAAATTTGTAATTAAATGATGTAAAATCAAATAGAATATAAATAAAACTTGTAGGACTATCTGACTTCTAAGATTTCGAACTGATTTAAAGTCAAACGAAATCTATTTTGAGGCACTTCAATATCCATTTAAACTAGTCGATGCTCTTTTGACCTTGCAACCATTTCACACTTTCACTTTTGCACTTCTAATGAGCCCCGAAATCATGGTCAAAATCTATGACAACAAAACGCCTTCGGCCTCCTTCGTCTTCTTCTTCTTTTACACAAAAGCAGGCACATACATATATATTAATTGCCCAGCCCATTTAAGTCAGCTGCGTGTGTCACGGCACGAGAAACACACAAAAGGATTTGCTTAAAATTGCCTACCTGCCACAACTTTCACCATGACACACACACTGGGAGTGGATGATATGGTATTTTAAGGAAAAATTCGTTGCACGCCCGCGTCGCTCAAGTAATCCGCACTAATCCGTCAGAGAGACGGCGACGTAATGTTGGCACAAATGCGATTTTCCCGGCAACTGCATCACTGTCACAACAACAACAATTTTCCCGAGCCTCCGATTCCTGCGGCGCAACGTTTGTTGGCACAACAACGTTTGTTGCACATTTGCATTCGCATCGGCCTCAAGGCACACACACAATGCCACGGCACGCCCAAGTTGCCCAAAAAACAATTGCATTCGGCTAAGTGACAGGGCTCAGAAGCAACCACTGATTTATGGGCCACGTTTCACTTTCATTACTCGGCTTGTATTCAAAAGGGATAAACAGATACAGCTTGGGTGTATGTGTGTGTGTTTGGCGAGTTCATATCCAGATCTGAGCTGACATTCTTATGAATAAGGATCTGTTTGGCTTTCCCTCGTAAATCACTCAAACCCAAATCTCTACTCAAACAATGATCCCTGTGTCACGTTAACCTTTCTAGATCCCGGCTACCGTAGTGAAAGTTGGAACACTTTTTTCTAGTAGAACAACAACAACAACAACAAAATCAAGATCAAAGAACAAATCTTGAAAAATGTTAAAAGAAAATATATGTGAAGTAAAAAACTTGACCTCGGATAGCAAAGAATGATTTTTGTTGTAAAGAAGCTTTTAAACTTAAATCTCATTCTTTTTAAATAATAATTGAAGTTTTGTAGATTAATTCTTAAAAAAGAAAAACACGCTAAAACAATAAACATTTGCTTAATCTTAAAATTCTTGTTTGTTTTTTTGTTGTTGTTGTTTTTGTTTTGATGTTTGTTGTTATGCCTTATGTCTTATGTGAATTTTTGACAAACAATGCCTGCGGTTAGTTTTAATTGGATTTTGACAACGGCAACGGGGAAATCCTTTAATAAAATTAAACATCAAACATAGCGTGCAATTTTTTGTCGTATTATGCCTGACAACAACAGCGGCGGCGGCGGCGGTCTCCGTTGAGCAGGTGAAAAGTGTAAGGATAAACTGGGGAAGGAGAGTGAGAGGGCGCAGGATTTAATTTAAAAACACGCCAAGTCCACAAAACCAACAGCAGCAACGAGAAGATCAAAAGGAATCAAATATTGCAAAGCGGAAAAACAGCAAAAAGCCAAAATAAAAAACAAAAAAATACAAAAAAAAATAAAAACTGTCGGTTAAAGCGGATGAGGAAACGGAAATCGACGCGCAAAAGGTTGCAGGTGTCATATGCCAAGGACGTAGGCAGGAAATAACTCCCTCTTATGAATATTGTATATATGGCGCAGGTCTCAAAAGATGTGGCAGGGTTTGGAGGCAATTGATTAAGCTGTGCAGCATGAGCAGGAACGCTATAGAAGCGCCAGTGAAATCAAATCAAAGTGTTGAAGCGGTTAAGCACTTGACTTAATACGGCTGGGTTGGGGGTAGAGTTAAGGGTGCGGGTTAAAAGTGCGGGTTAAGGGTTGATGCTGCTCCTTTCGATGGCGGCTGCAGGTGAAAGGGGTTAATTTGTGTTGTGTCTCAAGGCATATGCGTTTTGCATCCAATGAATTAGTCCCCAAAGGCTTATGCTGAAATCATTAAAAATAAAAGTTCACCAAGTGTCTGGGCCTTAAATTTACGCGAAGGAGAACAAAACAAAAAACAACAGCAACAACACAAGAGCAGCCTTCAAGCAGCAGGTGGACTGGGCGGCACTTTGGGTGTCTTTGGGGTGTTGCTTCCGCGCCATTGAAGTGACAGCCTTGCCATAATTTTAAAACGCGCCGAAAAACGCGGGCCTGCAGCAAAAGTCGACAGAGAGAAAAACCGAAGCATCGCATCGAAGAAAACAAAAAGAAGTTGTAGTCGAAGGCATTGGTAAAACGTTCATCAAAATGCGAGTGAGTGAGTTTTTGGGGTAAGGCGGTTTTTTTTTTTTTTTTTTTGAACAACCCTCCCCAAGGTACCTTCTGCCCTTCTGTAGTACTTTGGTATAAAGAACTATTAAAGTGTTTTATGGTGTTCGAGACAAGCGAGCAGCTCGAGAAAATAATGGCAAACACTGGGCCATACCGAAAGGTGGAGTATAGTACTCTACTGGTAGACGACCAAAAAAAAAACCAAAAAAAACAAGCAACAAAACAAAAAAGATTTAGAGCTTTTGGGTACTCAGGTTTTTGTGGTGTTTTTCCTTCAACGGGACTTTATCTTCCAGCGACGTGTGCTACAACATAGACAGACAGACAGACAGTCGACCAAACATTTGGAGGAGTGATGTCTGCCTCGGCCTCGAAACGAACCCTGCAATCATTTGGTTGCAATGTCTTCAAAACGTCGGTAATAAAATAGATAACTGTGATAGCATTTTTGGCCAGAAGGTAAAGCCATGAAGACCTTACTTTGAAATTGATACCTTCGTAAGCTCCATATAAATATTTGCAATATTTTTCTATTCTCCCACACTAAAGCAAATTGTTATCTATATAACATCTTGTCTCTCCATCAGTCTTCTCTCCGCTTCTTGCGTGTCAACTCAAAAACTAATTCATTCCCGCCGAAGCCTTTTTCGCGCTTTTATTCATTATGCCTTTCCGAAACATTTAACAGAACCTGAGAGCAACTTGAAATTACGCCAGCAACAAATAAAGAATACCGAATGCCAACAATTGCACAACGACGGGGGGGCGGAGAACTCAAGAGCTACAACAACAACAACAATAGCTGGCAAGTGCCGCTGCTCATTTAACCCCCCCCCAAACCCGAAAAGCAGTCGAAAGCGACCCAAGCCAAGCGAACCGCATTGAAAAGTACCTTCAGCTCAATAATTTAACGGATTTGGCCCGAAGGCAACGGGCTGTTTGCGGGTCGCGACGTAACGAAACGGTTGCTGGCACAATGAGAAAATTTTTGGGAAAACATTAACATTAGCCTAAAATATTGTCCCATAATTTGCCGCGAGCGCTGGTGACAACGATTCACCCCCCGCCTCTTTTCATTGGGGGGGGTGAGCGCTCTAAAATGTTTTCAGGCAGCAGCAAATGAAGCCACTTGTTAGGGTGAGGGTTGGGTTAAGGGTAAGAGGGTAGTGTGTGTTTTGGCGACAATTTTAAAATGCCAAACGAGCGGCGCGTTTATCACACTGAACGACAAGGCAGCAACCCTCGAAGCAGCCATTGCCCATCACTCAAGTCTCAAAATTAGGCAATTAAAAATATGCCGAAGGCTCTTCGAGAACCAAATGAATGCGATGCTCCGGAGTCCGGATGCAAAGGCAATGCCAAGGCTTAGAGGGAGAGAGCATCATATGAATCATCAGCTCAACTGTGTGTGTGTGTGTGTGTGTGTGTGTGTGGCATGGAGAAGGCGAAATTGCCTGAATTTGTGGCAGTAACATTAGCTGGAGCACATATCACACAAATTGCAAGCAAACTACGTCAAGTGTTTAATATTTATTGTTTAAAAAAAAATAACGAAAAACTTTACTCAAGTTTTAATAATGATAGGTTTTCTTCGTGTTGTATCTTGTTCCAACTATCCAGTGTGACAAAAAAAACCGGTTCAAGGCCACAAGACAAAATGCTGACGCATTCGCAACAAAGCCAAATGAAGCAAGCGTCATTTGTGCCTTTCGACTATTAACCGAAAGCGTCAACAAAATGGGCCATAGAATCAAATGGTGTTTGCTCTGTGTAGATGCCACACCCAAATTGTATGTGTGTGTGTGTGTGTGTGTGTGTGTGAGTGAAGTGAATGTTGAGCAATCCTTTTGGCAGCCAAGACGTTTGTCGTTTCTAAATTTGGGCGATTTGCCCCGTCGCCCCGTTGCTTCGTTTTTCGTCAATAAATCGTGGACTACCAGTAATGATGCCAGGGCGATCCACAAACCCTGAGCAAGTGCTTGCCAAGCGTTTGCTGCTGCTGCTACTACTACAACTCCGATTCAGCTGCTCGTCGTGCGGGCGATAGCAGCCGTTAATGTCAGACGAGTGAAAATATATGAGCCACCACAACCCAAACCCTCACCCCCCTCTTCTTACACCTTCCTTGCTACCCAACAAATGGCAGTAAAGTGTCTTCAAGTTGAGGGTTTTTCATAAAACTTCAAGTCGTATATACAATTCGCCTTGCTTGGTCTTTGCTCGTCTATTCCTTGGACTGGCCCCTCATGATGATGATTACAATCATCATGATGATGATGACTTGCACCGAAGCCGAAGTTTCCAACTGCTGGGGCTTCGCTTGTAGCTCGTCAAGCTCAAGATTCGTCAAGTTTTTTGGGCCAACAACCCCTGCTGGGCAGACAGGATTTCAGTTCAGTTCGGTGGCTCCTTTGGCTTGAATTTGTTTTATGCGTCATTCGGCCAAATATTTCCTGCTTGACTCGGTATCTTCTGCTTCTCCGTTCCTTCGACTGGCCTAGGTCATTATGCGCCTGCCTCGGACTTGGACTCATCATTTATAAGCACTGAGCGCCATTCCGTTGTCAGTTGTGGAAGGATTTACGCTAGTCCTATGTGTTTGTGTGTGTGTGTGTGAGAGTGCTGTGAGTGAATTATGGCCATTGCTGATTTCTTTTTCGTCCTTTTTGTAACGCCCATTTGGGTTGGCTTTGGCTTCGTTTCGTTTTCGTAGCGCACAGTGGCAAATTTATTGACAGATATAATTTCTTGCGCGTATAATTAGAAATTCGGCAATCATTAAGCGGCCAGCTCGCATATATCAAGTTAATGGCCCTACACAGCCTTTCCGCAGAGTTCTCAAACCAAAAAAAAAAAAATAAAAGACTCGGCGTTAGACAAACAAATCGACAGAATCATGTCATTATACAGTGGAGAAGGCCAGAAGAACGGACGAATTGCTTTTGATTTCAAAAATAAACCAATTAACTTATTAGCAATATCTATATATATATATTTATTTTCTTTAATATTCGAGATTAATATTAATGCACTCATAAATAAAAGCACAGCGTATTCCAAAAGTTTTTTTCGTTAGTCAACAAAATTCGAAATTGAAATCAGCTGAAATTCGTTAGTGAAAGTGACATAACTCAAATTGGAGCCTTTTGCCGATTTAAGCTTCAGTTGCCATTAAATAAATTCTTTTAGCTCAAATAAATAAAATAAAGCACACGAACAGACAGAGGCAGAGGAACAGAGTGAGTGAGTGAGAGAGCGAGAGACAATTACTAAATTTGCATTCGCGCGAAATGGCAAACAAACAAATAAATTCAAACGGCAAAAATGACACATAAACAAAAAACATGAAAAAGGAAAGAGAAAGAGAAAGAATCCAAAAAGGCATTTTGTTTGATTTAGCAAATGTCAAAAATATGAAATGAAGTGAGGCTTTATGTACAACTTTTCAATGAAAGTACACTGAGATAAATCATAAACAATCAAGTGGAACATAATAAAATTCTTACGTCACAAATGTGTTCTTTTCACTTTTGCAGTAGTTGAACAACCTCTATATCTTTTTCCACATATCTGAAGGATTTTTTTTTCAGTGTATGAACTCATGACAGTTGGTTGAAAAGAAGAAGAAGGAGCTGAACAAGCGTTTACTTGGTCGAAAATGTACAAAGTACTCGGCTATATTCTGTATACAGAATAAATATGTACATATATATATACATAAATAATATTTATTAATGTATTTTTATGTGCGCTAAGAGTACACAATGTAATAATTTATACAGTTGCTGTCGACATTTCGCTTCATATTTTTGTTGTTTTTGTTGTTGTTGTTGTTGTCCCGCTCGCTACATTATGACGGTTACAATTTACTGTCCATGTTTTGTTGTTGTTTACTCTGACGATGATGATGATGATGATGGTTTTGGCCGGGCTGGGCCTGGGCTTTTAGCTGCTTGTGTCCTTGCGGCGGGTGGCAAGTGGGTGTTCGGTTGGGTGGCATGGCCTTTTGGTCAGGCATGTGACAAACTTGCTGGAATTTTTCGGCTTGCCGTTGACAAGGGTGGCTCGCTCACAGGCGCCACCTCCCACCACCAGCCTATCAACCAGCCAGCACCAACCCGCCAACCCACCAAACCCAGCACCAGACCCAGCACCACCCCATCTGACAGGGCGCATTTCAAACAGAAAATGCCAACAAATGCGGCGGCGTGCAAATAAAAATGATTAATGATGATGCGCGTTGGCAGCAGAAACAGCAACATCAACTACAACAAACAACAAACAGCAACAGAAACAACAACAATAACAATAACAATGGCCGCCACGCAGGCGTCAACATTGACCTCTGCACTATACTGCCGCTGCCAGCGCTGCTGTCGACGTCAACGCTCAACAAAAATGCTTATAATTTACAAAGGAACAATAAACAAACAAACAAACATACGCAACAAAGCCAAAATACAGAAATACATCAAGAACTTGATTACTGCACACAGCTCAGAAGCACAAACACACTTTACCAACTCAAAAATATATATGAGTTAATATCCATGTAGTTGATAATAAAGAGTGCTAGGACCGAAAAATACTACCTAAAACAAAGGAACGAAAAAGAACTTCGATACAAGGAAAACTTCTTTATATAGAAATGGTTTTTGATTGAACCAAATTTGTAAATGAATTTGTTATTAAGAAAACTTCGTTAAACGGAAGTTCGTTATATGGACAACAAACTGTATCTTGCTTAAAAGGTGCTACACCGAGAAATATTACATAGAACAGTCGAACTTCAATAGAACGAGTCTCAAGGATATGAGGAAGTTTCTATGTATAGAAATGGTTTTTGATTGAACCAAATTGCCAATGAATTTGTTATGTAGAAAATTCGTTAAACGGAAGTTCGTTATATGGACAACCAACTGTAAATTGCTTAAGAGGTGCTACACCGAGAAATACTACATAGAACAGTCGAACTCTCATATAACAAATGTCAAAGGAACGAAAAAGAACTTCGATACAAGGAAAATTTCTTTATATAAAAATGGTTTTTGATTGAACCAAATTTGTAAATGAATTTGTTATTAAGAAAACTTCGTTAAACGGAAGTTTCTTATATGGACAAACAACTGTATATTGCTTAAAATGTGATAGACTAAGAAATAGTACATAGAACAGTCGAACAAATCTCAAGGATTTAAGGAAAACTCTTTATATTGAATTGCAAATGAATTGTTTTATAATAAACTTCGATAAAAAGAAGTTCGTTATATGGACAACCAACTGTATCTTGCATAAAATTTTTATTTCTCCACAATGTTCAATTATTTAAAAAAAATTTAATCTCGGAAGGTTTACAATTTTAGTCCTTCTTACCAATTATTTTACAAACTGGTATCAACGCACCGCCCAAAAGGCTAAACACGGCGGTTAAATATGTTTCACGAGATGATGACATAATACATATGCAACGTAATTTAACACTGGATTGGATTTTTTTCAAAATTCACGATTTTTCAAAAAATAATTTTATTTTTTAGAAAATTTAGAAAATATTTTACTTAAAAAATTTCAAACTTTTATTTTCTAATTTAATTTCAAAGACATTTAACGCGCTCATTAGACAAAAACTTATTTGACAATTTTGCTGGGTGTACAAAAAGGTGGCAAATGGCAGTGGCAGTGGCATAAGCGGTGTGTGTGTGTGTGTGTAGAGTTTTTGTTTAATTTCAGCAATTGCGCCACGCCAAGCTACTAAATCAGCCAAAAGTGGCGTTGCTAGCTCAAGCCAAAGTACAAGTATTTACTAGATACACTAGCAATAGAAAGAGAGAGAGAGAGGTGGGGAGACAAAGGTTAATAACTGCCAGAAGATGATGCATAGCATGACACACAGGCACGGAACAGTTGACAGTTGACTGGCAGTCTAGGCTAGAGCTGGCCGGGCTAAACAGGAAGGCAGCAAACATTCAGGCAGCAAGGCAGCTGGCCTGATGTTGGATATGGACGCCATCGCAGCTGGCAGCCATTTTTATGCCCGTTGGCGGCCAAGGTGGAATTTGGCCAAGTTTTGCATGGCCCCAGCAACGTTTCCCCTTTTTATATTTTTATTTTTATTTTATTTTGTTGTTGCTTTGATGCGCGATAATCGCAACTTCTGCACCTTCTGCCTGTCAGGCATTTGAGCGCGCCCGGCTCAGGTGTGTGTGTGTCTCTGTATTCAGACAGTATATTTTCTCTCAGCCAAGTCAAGCCAAGTCAAGTCAAGCCAACCAACCAGCGAGTAGCGAAACCAACTCTTGCCAGCGGGGTGCATTTTCATTAAGAATGAAAAATGATGAGCAATCAATCATTGAATGCGGAGGGTGTTTCCAAAACGTACAAAACATTCGTATTGCATTCACTACTCGCTGTCTCTTTCACTCACGCTCGCGCGCTCTCTCGCTCGCATGTATCGCTGTTAGATACAGCTTGTAGATTGATGGCATTACCTGCCTCTGGTATTCCGAAATGGCTCTGTTTTTTTATTCCAGAACTAACTTTGCCATGGCTTGCCTTGCGACCGACCGACCATGTTTCTCTCTATGTTTCTCTACTCAACTCCTCCTTTGAGCACTCCATATCCTTCACAGTTGTTGCTGTTGTTGTTGTACATTGCTGTAATGTGCTGGCTGGTGTTTTGACCGGTCAATGATTCACATTTGGTATAATTTACATCTTTATTATCGTTATTTTTTCTACTACTTTTTTTTTTCATTTAGCTTGAGGGCTGCCGTTGCATTTTGCTTTACTCCTGCCTTCTTGCTTTATATTTCTTTACTTTTTTATTTTTTTATTATCGCTCCTGGTGCGATTTGAATATATTTCACACTTGATTTGTGGCCAAACGGTGGCTAGTGCAACCCAGTTAGCCAGCATCGTTGTTTTTTTCTCTGTAAGCATTAGGGTCCTGTTGAGTTCGAAGAAGGGAGTCTCAACTAAATAGACAGATGATCTTGAAAATTTGCTCAAATTAACACTGAATTCGAAATGCTCATGAAATGAGGGTAGGAACTTTAGGAACCTTTAAAAAATATCCTTTAAGAAAATTTTAATACAAAGAATAATAATTTTTATTATTGATTTTTTTTATTGTCTTTGATTTTCAAGTTTTCTAGCAATTATTTTATTTTTTATGGCCCTGATAGTTCAAGTCTTTAAATTTCTTGCTACACTTTTAAGATCGTTAAATTTGTTTGTTTTGTTTTTTTTTCAAGCAAAGTCAACGACATTTTCTAAAACATTTTCAAAAACATTCATGCTGCTCTCAGGCAACAGAGAGAGATGAAATAAATAAATAAACAACAACAACAGCAATAATAATAAAAAAAAAAAACTGAGTAACATTCTCAGCCGTCGACATTTTTGAAGTTGTTTTTTGTCTTTGCGTTAATTTATAGTCACTGATTGGGGCGTTATTCTTATTGATCCAGGCCATAAATAAGCGGAGCCTCTGACATGCCACATACATTACCGACATTTTAGCGTTTGATTTGTTATTTATCATACGACCACGATAGAGACAGAGAGACACAACGATTAAGAGCGGCGCGAGAGAGAAAGAGAAAGAGAAAGAGTTGAGCTCAGAGTTCGATTCGGTTTGGGTATCCAAAGCCAAGTGAGAACGGGCCGGCAATTACGATGACGAAGGCGACGATGCGATGCGATGGAGACGAAGACGAAGACGAAGACGACGGCGAAGACGATGACGGCGAATCTGTTCGCATCACATCTCGAATCGGATCGGATCGGATCGACTGACTAACTGGCTTACCTGTAAAACTAGTTTCAATTTTTCAAAAATGTGTTTTTTCTCTGTTGTTGTTGTTGTTTGTTGTTCGAATCGTTCTGTGTGTGTTTTTTTTTGTTTTTTGCCCGCTGCTTTTAATGATGAAATATACATTTTGAGTTTAATATATCAAATCCGAATGGCGAATGTTAATTTGCAAAGCGAAGTTTTTAATATTGGATTTTTTGTTGTTTTCTTAATTTTGATTTATTTCATTTTGAAATTAAAAACCAATTGAGTAAAGCGCATTTTTAAATATTGGATTTTGTATTTTTTGGCTAACTCGTTTGATAAGGTCGACTTGGTTGAAAGTGGGGCTGAGAAGCGGAAGGGCAAAACAATTTTTTTGAGTGATTAACTATAATTATGCCCCCCCCACACCCCCTAATGAGTTTAATACGAGCAAATCCATTAATTAAGCCGACCAAAACGTGTAGAAAGCAAAACCAGCAGCCGAAGACTCCAAAGTTGACATTAAGGCATCATCAAGGGACAAGATATGGTTATATAAGAGAGGGGAAGGCAGGAGCGAGCTCTATAATTAAAGCTCGGCAACTAAGACAAATGGCGTGAAGCCGACGAACTGAAAGACAAAGCAACAACAACAAAAAACAGAAACAGAGCTTCATCATCGCCTGTCCGAAGATGGGGACAGAGATGGAAATGGAAATGGAAATGGAAATGGAGAGACCCCAAATGAGCGTTGATGAGTTCCATTTAAATAAAATCTTGATCGGCAGCAAGCAAACGTTGCGGCATCCGTTGACTACTCGAACACACACACACATAGAGCGTCTCTAATATCATCTATATATATATATCCGATAATTTATGAAACATAAATAACCAAAACAAAAATACAAATCATTTGTGCGATGACAGTTTGCTTATTTCCAATTCGCTTCGAGAATTGAGAAACTGACCCCATGGCGGCAAATACATACATACACATATATATATATATATGTATTTTGAAATTGATTCCATTCGCTCGTGTTGATGGCATCTGTGTAGAGTCGAGTCCAGGCCTGGCCTGGCCTGCTTTCTCGGGCCGTTTCATCTTCATCTGCCCCATCTTTCAATTTATGTAAATTACTTTGAACAAGGAAGTCGATCAAAAAGGTCGCATCGCATTCAACCGAACTATCCACAGATCGAGCTGATCTTTCGTTCGTTCGTTCGATCGTTCCAAGCTTAAGCAAAACAAATTATGAATTTACGAGTTTTTCGAGAGTCTAGCCATAAAAATTTATTGTTTTTTTTTTTTATATATATTATTTATGCATTTTGAATTTAGTTATTGTTGCCTTAACCGAGTAATTTTGATGATGTTTTTTTTTGTTTTATTTTTTTTATAGATTTTATTAAGAAAATTAACAATTTCTAGTCAAGTTTTGCCAAATGGCAAACTCATTTGAATTGCAGACATGGGGACATGGAACAGGAGATACTGTAAATGTCACTGACCAAGCCGCACGCACTTTGACACACGCACAATTCTCAAACAGGTGCAACAAAAGTTAGGGCAGGTGATGTACTATGAATTGCTTTGAATTTAGTTGTCAAAGCTGCGGTTTGACTCATAAATTGTTAAAATGTGTCAGAATTGAACAAAAAAAAAAGCGAAAAGCAACACACACACACACACACACCGAGGCACAGACAGTTGAGACAGCAGAGTGGCCAACAAAGCAGGGACAGTAACACGGCACAAAAAAAAAACAGGCAACAGGAAAGGGCAGTGCAAAATCAAAACAATTGCCATACAAAAGCGAAACGTGTTTGGAAAAACTGTTGCCTACCGAAAACCCCCCCCTTCCTAACCCAACCCTGGACGAGGGGGGGGCCGACGAGAGAGCGACATGTGCGTTTAATTTGCAAGACACATGTTCGCCGGGATCGACAGACTAGAGTAGAAAAAAAATACAAAAAAAAAAAACCAAGCAACATGCAGCCAGGTAACCCAGTAACAACTGTAAGGCCTACAAACCATATTGCCACAAACATTGCACATTGGAACTTAATGGAAACTAAAAGTGTGTTTTGTGCTATAAATATTATCTGGAAAAATTTTAAGTGAGAATATTGTTATAAAAAAGCATATCGTTTTTTTTCTTTCTTGGAATTCATTAAAAAATTAACTACTTAATTTTTATTCATAGTAAAATATTTCTAATATTTCAAATAAATATTTTTATATTTTTTAACAGAATTCAAAAATAGCTCAATTCAATTTTTATTCCAATATTCACAGTTCTTTTGTTAAAGTTTTTATTTTTCTTATTGCTTTGCCTGACTTTTGACCGAGTTAAACTACCTTCTAACCACTGTGCACTGTGTGTTTGTTAGATAGCAGAACTGTTTTCGAGCGTCGGCCAGTTGACGTCAACGCCGGCCAGTTGCAGGTTGCAAGTTGCAGTTGCAGTTGCCAACGTCGCACTGTCGACGCGATTTGTTGCCAAGTCGGAAAATGCATGTTACCAACAAATGACACCTTCATGTGCGCTGCACACCAGTTATCCCAACACCCGCTTGCTTATCGCCCTCCTTACCCCCCCCCCCCCACCTAGCTATACCACTACCCGACCTTCTCTTTTCTTCTCGCTCATAACTGTGCAGCAGCCGCTCTGTTCGGCCTCAACATGTTGCCAATTTGGTCGCTTGGCAACGGCCGCTCATTGTTTCAATGGACATTTCAATGCTTCCTCATTTTGCACCCTCCGCTACGTGCCACATGTGCGAAGTTGCATGTTTGTGTTTTTTTTTTTTCGAAGAAAAAACAAAAACTTTTCTTCATTTCTGCTGCCTTTTAAGGCCGACACTTTTGCTCATTGCGCCCACAACGCCGACAACATGCCACATGCATACCCCCCCCCCTCTCTCACCCACCATTTGCAGCTGGCCTTCTTTTGTCTCTGGCAACATCAACGCCGTCGTCTCCCTGACCACAAAAACACACACACACAAACACACAAGCGTGCGCGTGAATTAACCTGTTGCATACATATTCGTTTGGTCTGCTTGAGGCTCGAGTTGAGCCTGTGGCAAGAGGCCATAGCATTGCCTTATGGCCATTATAAATGCCACGAATACGAGCGATATTGTTGCATTCGCAAGAGGAAACAGCTGCAAAATGTTTCACTTTGAACAGCAGCCAAAATACCAAAGGAGTCTAGGCCAAACAAATTGAAGAGCTATGAAGCCAAAAAGTTAATAAAATTAAGTAAAATTAATTAACTTAATAAAGGGAAACAAAACACAATTGAATTTTTAGCTTTAAAAGCCTTTTAAATGCTCTAACAAATTCACACTTAAAAGCTGACAAAGATACTCTAGGGTGGTATGGGTGGAAACAGGGCTTACGAAGGGCGCAAGAGAACAGGTTGACAGAAGCGCACACGAAAAGAGCGCAAAGCTGAGAGCGCTCAAAGGCAAGCTGAGCTTTGATTTTTATGAGGTTCTCCTGTGTGCATATTTGTACGCCTTGGGAGTTGGCCTTTTTGTTGTATACAATCAGTGCTGCCAGGTGTTAAGCGCCCGCATTAGCTTGATTCTAAGAAAATATACATAAGCTAAAAAAAGCTATTCACCTATAAATTTAGTCACACTGATACTAGTTGACTCACACAGAAATAAGCTATATTTTGTTGATCCTATGTAATGTTTGAACATATTATAAGCTCTTTTACTTTCTAATATGGTAGATCTAGCTGGAAATAAGCTTATCTGGCAACACTGTATGCAATATTGTATATGACGGATATTGCGCATACATTAATTGTATACTCTCTGAATAACTGTGCATTCACTGTTATTCCTTTCCAGCTCTCTCTCACTGTTGTCGATGCTTTAGTCTACACTCTCTCAATTTCATACAAATAATTGCCTCTCTTTATGTTAGACAAAGGTGAGAAGATGAGCCTTGGATTCCAATTATTCCATAATTCCAGATCATGGATTGCTTTTGGGTGCTAAGCTCATCTCAATTTTTCTTTTGACAGACAAACAGTAGCCCAGCCTTTCATCAAGTGGATCGGTCGTGTCCGCGCACAAGTTAATGCTTTTAGTGCCGGAAGTGATTAAAGTAGCAAAAGTGTTGTGATAAAATATAGCAAATGAAATAAAAAGTTATTATTTTGCAACATTCGTCGTCGGCTGTAACAATAATACATTAATAACAATACCACTTCAAATTATAACAACAATCTATGGACAAAATCACACACAGTTAATCATCAATATTAATTTATCATTACAATGTCATATAAAGGTATGTAATATACTATACGTGTACTTACATAAATATATTTTCTACTCATATATTGCATATTGCATCAAAGATATTTGCAAACCTTTGCTATTGTTTCGCCTTTGCCATTATTTTATTTATTACAGTTAGTTTCTTGCTTTGTATTGCGTGAGCATGGGAAGGTATACCATACATATGCACACATGCATGAAAGTGTGTGTGTATAAACCTAAAATGTATGAGCGTGAGCGCGCGTAGAAGGCGCATCTCTCTCTCCTATTTTGGTTGATCATTATTCCACAATTCCTTGAATGTGTGAGATGGCATCATTAACGCAATAACAACAAGTTCAACCTTATTCCAACATGGAATTGCATACTCTCGCGCGCTTATACATATACTCTCACAGAATGTAAGCGGCGTTGCTCTTATACATATACTTGTTGTTATAATTTTTTGTCCTTTTGGATTGAATAATCTTTTTAGGTACTGATAGCTCTCAAACTAATGTGATATTTAGTTGAATGAAACATTACTGTACTCGGCCCCCTCTCTTCATCAATGATTAGCATTATAAATATCAGACGTCTAACATTTTTGTTGCACATACTAATATTTGAGTACAAGAAAGAAAAAACGCTATTTGCAACAACAATAACAACAATCAAAATCATTATTATTATCATCATCATTATACCTAAGTTTTTGCTAGCTGTTCACATTTCACACAAATATTTATGCACACATATAAATATATGACATGTATATTCTTTTATTTGAGCTATTCATATACATACATATCTGTTTATGTGTGCTTATTGCATTTTACCAAAAACACACTTTAGCTCGCGCTCTCTCAGGTAATAATACTAGTAACTTCAAGAATCAAGTAAAGCGAATTCAGATCCAACCCAGCACGTCCCTCTCTCTCTCTCTTTCTCATAATGAACAGCAACTGTAAAAAGTTGACAAGTGCTCTCTTTACAGCGAGCACTCTGTCTTATACAACTTGGTATGTGCTTCTGCTCAAACACACACAAACATGCAAAGATACAATTAAACATTCAGATCTGCTTTGAAGCAGAGGAAACTTTGCTGCGCACGGAAATGAGTTTTAACTTGAGCTCGCAGCAAAGTCAAGCTCAAATATAGATAATTGCATTGGTTTTGTGTCAAGATTCTAGCTCGCAGAGTGTCGATAAAAGTGGCGTTCTTACAGAAGGACAGACGGAACGACGCATAGACAGATAGACACCATGACGGACAAGTTACAAAAGCATTTAATAAACTTGGCGGCTCTTTTTCTATTCATAATTTCTGCGAAAAATGTTTGCTCAAATAGTTAAGAAATTATTAAAATAGTTGCGCTTGCTAAATGAATTTGTTTACATGATTGAAACTTGGCAATTTTTCATCACACAGTGGAAAATCCAGTAAATCGTCGAAGTTGGAGATGTTTGCCCGTTTTTAAATTCAACTCTCTCTCTCTCGCTCCCTCTCGTTCTGCATCGTGCGTCCATTCGAATGCAGAAAAATCGTTTAAATCACACTGGCGAATAACACAAAAAAAAAAAGAAGCAGAAACCGGTTTGTTGAGCAGCAAGTGCGAATGCAACAGAAACACAGCAAATGGTTGAATGCAAGCGCGAAACAAATGTCAGAGGCAGCAAACATCAATCTCCCCAGCTTCAAGCTTTAGCTCCGGCTACAGGTAAATACAACTTGAGCCGGCTCTAGCCACATGGCCACTTTGCCACTTGGCCACATGGCAACCATTTGGGTGTGCAACGAGTTCTTTGGTGGCCACAAAAGGAAAAGCGACACGGCCAGCGGCAAAGGACGGGGGGCAAATGATGGAAAACCGGCTAAAAGGTGGCCAAATGCGTTTTATTTATTTTTTTTTTATTTTTATTTCTTCTTTCTGTTCTGTTGTTGGTGCGGTTGCGGCTGACGTTGAGAAACTACAGTTGGGTTCATAACCTCATTTCCAAATTGGCAAAGCAGGTGCGACACAGTTCTGCCCCAAAACTAAATTTTACTGCAAGAGTTTTCGAAATGAGAGCGCTGCAAAAGATACTTTTGGAGTTGTTAAACTTATTCAATACAATTTAAAAAATATCAAATAAAAAAACTTTTGATAATTCTATTTAATAAAAATAGAATAAAAATCTGATTAACTTTATGCTTTATAGATATGATTGCTTATATTATTGACTATATATATATATATTGTAGATCATCACGTTTGCATATTTTGCGCAACCTGTCGAAAGTTTTTTTTTGCTTATGCTTTAGACCTCGATTCTAAATTGCACCTGTCACGCAATCAAATTGAGCCTTCCATCCCCCTTCACTTTCCATCAATAAACTCAATTCATCCCCCTTTATATACATATATATATATATAGACGATATTCGTTGCCCGATGTTCAGTTGACCATTTAGCTCGCAAATCATGACATGAGTTCAATTTGTGACAATTATTGTTGCAACATTTCAAAACGTTGCATATTTGCATTCGGCCTCCGGCGGCCACCGACAGTTTTGCGATTTTAATCGTTTTTTATTCGATTTGATTTGATTTTGTTTTTTTTTTTTTTGTTTTTTTTGAAGTTGTTGTTGTTGTTGCCTTTTCTATAAAGAGAACTTGCCACATATGCAAATATGGTTAACGTTTTTTTTTTTGTTGAGTTAAATATAAATTGTTGTTCATTTTTCAAGCAAATGCATTAAAATTGGGCGTTGACTAACTAAGTGCATTTTTATTTGATTTAATTGTTGTTTGATTTTAATTGATTTCATGAAAAATTGCTTGATTATGCATTAGTAGCTTAATAAGGCTGATTTATTATTGAAACTCAAGCAACTTGTTATTCAATCTCTATTTTATTATACAATCAAACCGATTTCTTGAGCAAAAATAAATATTTGTGATTCGAATTTTTAGTTCGAAAAATTTTCCTTAAAAGTGTCAACTTTTTTATTTTGCTCACTGCAAAATTTACTAAAAATTAATTCCATTATATCATTTGGTTAATCATGTTACTTGATTGCTATTTCATTATTTTGTGTATACTTTGGCTCAATGTGCAAATATTTGAGCGCCCCGATAAAGTGGCAGGTAGGCCAGCGGCACCCACTCGGTACAACCAATAAACTCGGCAATTATGGAAGCTTTATGATTTTCTAAACTCACAGTAAATATTGCTAGCGGAAGCCGATCATAAAACGTAATCACCCCGCAATATAAACATAAGTTGTTTTTTTTGTTTTTTTCTTTTTTGACTTAATTAAATGTCCAAAAACAAACTGAAACTGAAAAAAAGCTTGCAAAACTCTTGTGCAGTCTCGAGTTTCACATCAGCAGATCTTGAGCAAATATCAGAGAGAGCGAGAGAGGGAGGGAGAGACCCATTTAACCAATCGGTTGAAGCAAATCCACCTGGTCTATGTTTGTACCGTTGTTGGGATTGTGGCGATAGTTCATTTCTTAATTGTTCAGTTGCCGCCCATGCCGCCGCCGCCGCCATAGCTACAGACAAACAATAATAATTGCGTTTCGTGCTAAAGATAAAAATGTATCCGGTTGATAAATGCCAGGCGAGCCGAGCCGAGCCGAGGCTAGGCAAATTGTTTGCTCTTGGTATTGTGTGGATATATATTTTACAAACAAATAATGAAATTTATTAACTCTTGAGTTCAAAAGAATTTGCTGCGCATTTCCTCAATTCCTTTGACAATTAATATGTATTACAAATTACTTCATAAGTAATCATCACTATCGACTCGACTCGGTTTCCTTTAAACATTGTTCTCGGCAAAGATCAAAGGGCCAAAGCGGCGACAATTCAATTCAGATTTGTTTTTTTCTGTTCGAGGCACTTGAAATTTTCAAATTGGATATGTCATGAGTTTGTGGCAAACACAAAGTGTTGGCTAATCGATGCCTGATAGCTCAGCACAGTTTTCCCACACACACAAAACTTCTCTCGCAGATCAATCGAGAATTATGAACAGAACACAATTTGGGCTTGGCCTAAACATTCAGCGATTTGCATTAAACCAAAACTTAAACACAATTGCTATAAACAATATATACATATATAGCTGACAGGCACTTCATGCCCCAACTCGCCTTATAATCTACGAACCGATTGCAACACGTCAAAAAAAAATCTTACTTAGTTGTTTTGTTTTCTGTTGATTTTATGACTTTGGGGAATTATGTAGCACGTCCAATGCTAAATATGTTCAAAAATCTCTAGCACGACAAGTTACATGCATCAAACTGCCTCCAACAACAACAACAACAACAGCAACAACAACAACAACAAACGAATGCCATAAAATCAAAGCGTCCAAGAAGGCGGCAACCAGATCCAGAGGAACTCCGAGGTGTGTTCCAAAGAATGGGAAAGGGGGTGGGGCGGAGGCGAGATAGAAACAGCCAGAGGTAGCACACATTTTAAATGCAACAAACAACCAACAACAACGACGGCCACAGCCTCAAAGGCAACCTGTTGCATACAACGAGCGCACACGACACAAAACAAAAAAAAAATCTTTTAAAATGCGTTTCATTATCGTAGGCAAAAAAGGTCAGGCGACAAAGTTGTCAAGAGCAAAGTGCAGTTTTGGTGTTGTAAAATTGTTTGATAAATATTTGATTGAATTTTGCTAAATTATGATATTAATTTAAGTTCTTTGTGGGTTTGACAAAATAATTTTTGTTTAAGAAACGAAAAGTAATAAATTTTAAAAGTTTCTTCAACAACAATTTTATAAAATGGCTTGGTTGATCGCAGATAAAATACTTTTTACTAGTGTTGCGGAATTTTTAGCTCTTCTGAGATAATTTCTTTCTTAATAACTAACTAAATCCTGACTAATTTCCTAATTATTTTACAACGGACATTTTTGTCTGGTGTCAGCTTGCACAAATGCACGCAGCTCGCATTAAGCAGCCCCCCCCAAAGAATCGTTTGCACTTTAGCCCTGCCAACGACGACATCATCTCCCGATTCCAGTCCCAATCCCATTCCCGATTCCCGATTCCCGGTGCAATTCCCGGGTCCCAAAAGATGAAGCCTTTGGGTTGGCATTGTCCGAATCAATTGTGGCAAACGCACAGTAATAATCTCGAGATTTTGTTTGTCTGTGTATGGTAGTGTGTGTGTGTGTGTGTCTGTGTGTGTGTGTGTGTGTGTGTGTGGGTGGCATTGCATCCGCGCGATGTTTGTTGCTGTCAATTAAAGTGCAGCGGCAAGCAGGAACTGGAACTGGAACTTGTTGCACACACACAAACACACACACACACACACACACACACAGCGAATGAATGGCACAAGTTGCAGTTGAAGCAGTTGACTGCATGAAAATTGTTTTTTGTAGGCCTTGCCTCATTCTGTGGCTGTTCCACATTTCGTCGTCGCCGTCGCCGTTGTGGCGTTTTTTGACACTCTGTGGCGGCTGCCTTTTTAGCCATTGCTGTTGTTATTGTTGTTGCTGCCTTAATTCCTGTATCTGTCCCTGTCCCTGTCGATGTCAAACTGCCCTGCCGTGCCACTGCCCTGTGCCCGTTCCAGGTTGCACCACTTGTGCCTTCCGCTTCGGATCAGGGGCAGCTTCTCGACAGCTTCGCGATATCCATTGTCTGTTCGGCCAACTTTGCTGGTTTAACTAACTGGTATTGGATTACGCTGTGTGACTGCTCGAATAATAATAAATTGACAGTCTCAACTGCGATTCGAGTGCATAAATGAATGAATGCTCGGGCCGTTTCACTCACAGACCTCCTACAACTCAAATACATTTGTATCTGCTGCCTGTATAAAGATTCGTTTTGTTGCTTAGTTCACTTTCAAGATTAATTAGCCTTTTATTAAGCTATTGCGAATGCGATATGTTTATTGTATAATGGCATAAATAACCCATTAAGAAGCTACTTTTTTATTATATAATATAAGAAATAAATACGATATTTATTAATGGAAAAACAAATAACAATTGAATAAATATTCCATTAAGAAACAGAGAGAAAAACTATTGAAATGAATAATTATAAATTTTAATATAGAAATGTTTGTGTAATTAATTAAAATCGCAAGTATATTCAATATACTTTTCAAATATGAAAAGGAAAAATATGCAGAAAACTTTAGCGAACTTCAAACAAATATTTTTCGAGTTGTGTTCCGGTTTTTTTTCCTCATCAGATCAATAGATCTTCACGGAAAAGATTTGATTGCTTTGAATCTGTCAGTTGCGAGTTCGAAGTTCGAGTTCGAGGGCGACTGGCATCATCATCATCATCATCATCATCATCATCAGCATCATCAACATCAACATCGAAGCAATCAGAGCAACCCGTCGAAGGTCTGAGCAAAATTTATGTGCGATGCGCCGATGAACGCTGCATGGGAGCCATAGCCGCCATGGCCGAGTTGAAGTGGCAACTGGGATCGAAACTGGAACTGGATGCACTGCCTCCCACTGTGCACCTTTGGCGCTTCTTGCGCTGAACGCTTGCTGTGGCACTTGGTGCAACCACAACAGTCGGCAAAGGTGGCAATGATGGCAGCAGTTGCTCAACTGTCAAATTGTTGCTGCTGCGGCTGCGGCTGCTGCTGCTGCTGCGCGTTGATTCGTCGTAATTCATGCGAAGCAAACAGCACAACAACAACAACAACAACAAGTGGGCCTGCATCTTTGTGTGTGTGTGTGTGCGTGTGTGTGCGTGCAGCTTCCATGTTTATGGCTGCCACTGACGACGACGAAGACGTAGTTGTAGACGAAAATGAAAGCAAAGAAGCAGCAGATGATAATGATGTGTTGTTGCCCCTGCACTGCTGCAACACAAGCCCATGCTGCCACATTTTGATTGCGTGTCCGTGTCTCGAGTGGCATCAAGTGGCACACAGTGGAGTTAAAGTGGTTTCGATATAGAAGTCCGACTGGACGACGACGACTACCTGCGCATCAATCGGCCATAAATTAGCATTTGAGTAAATTGGTTAAATTCGTTATTCGGAATTAGGATCCAATGAGCTGACGTTGACTCTGCCTGCTGCAGCCTGCTGTTATATGCCTCATCATTCCCACTCTTGAGATGCTTAACTGCATCTATCTCATTCTCGGTCGGCCATCTCTCGCTCCTCTCTCGCTCCTTCTCTCTCTCGACCAATAACTTGCCGGGCCAAACATGTGAGCGCTCCCCGTGGACAAAGAGCTCGGGCTTAGCGAAGCAAACTTGTTTATTTTGAATTTTAATTCTTTTTTTTTTTTGTTTGTTTTCAATGTTTAATTTTGTGTTATTGATTGATTTATTTTTATTATGCGCTTCTTAATGGAGAAAATGTTTTTTTGGGCTTTTCGATTTTCGCCGGCGATAAATACATTTTCATTCCCAATTTTTTGCAGCATCTGTGAAAAATTACATCAATTAATGAAGTCGTGAAGTCGCTTCTTTGACAGCTCGCAATTCGCTTTGGACTCGCAAACATTTGCTTCTTTTTGTTTTTGTTTTCGTTTTTGTTTCCAGCTAAGTGGCAACTCAATTGACTGAACGAAAGATTCCAGCACGCAGTGGAATAAGTGCAAAAGATACAATTTTTTTCGAATATTTTTAATTCATTCAACGTTCAAATCTTGTCAAGTTCTTTAATCAAAATTGAAAAAAAAAAAACAAAAAAAAAAACTCATCAATAAAACCGAATAATCTAATCGTCCCATAACAAATAGAAAAAGCAAACAACAAATCCATAAATATGGAAAATGCGTACATAAAGACGTTGAACTTTTGAACTCGTGACGAGTCCAGCCGTGAACCCCGCCGCAACAAGAAAAACTTAAAGCAACAACAACAACAACTCAACATGCTGCGGCTCAGTCAGAGGCCAACGAAAACATTTCAAGTTTTTCAATTCGAATAAATATATAAAAATGTAAGAATTCAGTTTCATATTGAGATCGAAGCGTCTGGGATTTAAATTTGCCGCGGACTGCATAAATCAATCGAATTTATTGACCAATGACAAATGCCCCCCCGCACCAAAAAAAAACAAAAAAGAGACGAGTTAAATGGCCACAAAACAAACCCATGAGGATTAGAACAGAAGAGACAGAGAGTGAAAGAGAGAGAGAGAGAGATATAGGTGGGATTAGGTAACGATGATGTGACTGAAAATCGATTAAAATAATGGCGAATTGGTGGAGACTTTGTGGAATGTCAAATGAATGAAACAGACAGACGCAACAGAAATACGAAAATGTTTGTTGGCAATAAAAATGATAAAAAACCAAAAAAACGGAATCAAATAATTCTTAAGACTCAAAGAACTTAAGAGAGCTGTGCTTGCCACAAATCAAATGCCAGCAGCGTCTGAAGATTGCCAACTAAAGATGCAGACTGTGTCTCCTGTCTGTGTATGTGTGTGTGTGTTATTCTCAGTCTTGCAGTCAGTTCGTCCGCTGCAGGGCGTCCAACTTCAGCGTCATAATCACACACACACACACACACATGCAACGCTCGATAATTATGACGGGAAATAAATTGTGTATGATTGCTTGATTGGCGATTTATTGACTCACATTATTGGAGCTGCCGATGCCACTGCTCGCTTGCTATACTCCTGCCAATAAGCTTAGCTCTTTGGCACTGGAATATGAATACGAATACCTCGACTCGATTCGATTCGATTCGATTCGTGTGAGTGCATCCGTGAGTGTTCATAATCGATGCGGGCTTGACAGCGTATTTATTACAACAACAAAAATGCGAATATATTTTCATACTTCTTCGGTTTATTTTTTTTCCTTCCCTCTCCTCCTACATTTAAAGTTAGCTTGGGTATATGACGGTGATTGAAAATTGCGAATGTCTCAAAACCGGAAGCTATTAAATGCTATAATTTAATGCCAATTTTAGTTGGTAAGGGCCCTCAGCAAACTCAATAAAAGTCAGTCAGGGAAGAACAAAAAAAAAATTCATATTTAAGAAATTGCTTTTTAAAAAAAAATAATAAATAAATATATTTTGTTTTTAATGCAAAAAAAAATTTCATAAATTGAATGCATTTAGAATCTTTTACACGAAAAAAAATTTGCTAAATATTTACAAAAAAAAAAAATCTAATAATTTTCATTCGTAGCCCTAAAAAGTATTCGAGCATTTAATTGTACACAATAAAAATTTATTTGACTCAAAAACCATTTACAAATTTATACAGTTGCCTTTTGCATTGAAAAAAAAAATAATTATATTTCTTAACCCTCGCTGGCCCTGCATTTCAGCAAAAATGATTCAATAATTCATTTCAATGACATTTTTTTCTCTAAAAAATAAAAAGAAAAAATAAACAGAAACAAAAAAGACCCACCACAAACACGTCCATCAAAAAGTTGTCGCACACATGCTACAGTGATAACTCTTTAAGATGAGACAGTCGCCATTTAATTTCCAGTTCGAAAATTTGTAAGGCAATAAAAGTTGACTTGCCATCAACGCGTTGAGAAACGAGTCAGTCAGACCGAACCCAAAGAACTCCCTAAAAATGCAAGAAAACAACAAAAAAAAAAATAAAACTGGTAAAAAAAAATAATAATAAGAGAAAGAAATGGGGAAACTGGATTGGGAATTCTCATTCGAAATGAGGAATTCACACGCACATAATTCAATTGGTTCAAACAAAAGCACATTTAATTTTATTTATTGCGGCAAACAGTGGACGTGTGTGTGTGTGCGTGTGTGTGTGTGTTATCCTTTGAAAGGAAACCCCTGATGAGCACTTGCATGTGCGGATGCAGAGAGATATCCGTCAGATACTTTCACTCAAATGCAAAGAAATGATTTGACGCGGAGAATTTTAGAACAAACATAAATAAGCCAGCAAGAGCAACAGAAGAAGATACTGAGAGTAGGAGACGAGTGGCAAGTAAGAGCAAAGCAAAATGTCAACAAATAAAGTGAATGTGCGTAGATGGAATTCGGAGACACAACCAAAAATGACGACGACACATGCTGGCAACAAAAGATACAAAGATACAAAGATATATGTGTATGTGTATGTGTGTGTTTATGATACGCAATTTCATTGCTCGCTTTCAACTTTCGAATGATGCGGCGATAAATCAAGGATAATCTACTTTTCAGGATCATAATTTTTGTGTGAATTGACAGGGCGCAGTGACAAAAAGAAAGCAAACTGACAGATTTATAGTACTACTACTACGCACAGATACATAAATACGTATGTGTGTATATACATTTCATGATGTCTGCCTTTCGGCCTTTCGAACGGATATCAATTTCACATAAAACGCTGCCAGCCCAGCCGAGAAAGTGGATGATGATGATGATGATGATGATGGCAGTTGCTCGAGCTGCTTCTTGTCGATTTGGGGTGGGAGTAACCCTTATTTGACACATTAAATGTCATTTGAGCATGCGATGAACAAGCGCAAATGGTCGGCCATCTTGCCACGTTTAGTTAGATGTTGTGTGCGTGTGTGTGTGTGTGTGTGTGTGTGTGTTTAGTTGCCACATTGGCATCCATGCGGGTTACGTGCATTTCGAATGAGTCGCACGTTTCGTTTTGTCGTCCATTTATTGGCGACATTAAATCATTCTATCAATCCCAGGCACGAGTTTGCTTCTCTTTTTTTTTGTTGTTGTTGTTTTTTCTACACCGCCCACCATTGACCGTCTGTTACATAAACACCACCCCACCAAGCACAACAACAAACTGGACAAAAGTCCATTTAGTCATTAATCGCCGCACTGTCTTTAATGGCATTAAATAGTCGCAATTATATTTTAATGATATCCAGCAAACCCAGAAAAACAAAATACAAATACCGAATTTGAACATAAGCCAATGTTTTTTAAGGGTAGTTCCATTGCATTCCCCTTCTCCTTCCCTTTCTTCTTCTTCATCATCTTCATCTTTGGCTTTTCTTTGGCTTTAGTTAATTGCCAGCTTTTGCTGATTAACGTTAAGCGATAAATACATTGTCTAAACTACTGATTCATCTGCATTAAATTTGCATATCAAATTTGTCTATAACAAATAACAAAAGTATTATCTAACTGGATCAAGTCAACAAACAGAGACTTTCGAATATTTCGAATGCTTAAAACAATGGACAAAAGTTTAGTTTAATTTAAAAACCATTCTCTTACTGATTTTCTAACAAAGAACCTTTTAAGTGTTCTGAAAAAGAAAAATATTTTTAATATAGCTCAAGAGTTTTCTGTCTAAACGATTAATATATTCAGACGCCTTAAAAAGCTTCTGATTTTATATATTAAATCAGTAAACAAATTAAAAAAATTTAAAAATTTAAAAAAATACATTTTTATACCCTGAACTTATTAAAATGGGTAAACCAGGCTATAATGGTTTTGCGCAAAAGTATGTAACAGGCAGAAGGAAGCATCTCCGACTCAATAAAGTATATATATTCCTGATCAGCATCAATAGCCGAGTCGATTTGGCCATGTCCGTTTGTCCGTCCGTCCGTCCGTCTGTCCGTACGTCTGTCCATCTGTATAAACGTAGATCTCAGAGACTACAAAAGCTAGAGACTTCAAATTTTGAATACAAGTATACCATGAGCAGAACAAGTTTATTTCAAATGATCGATAACTATTCTGGTTTCCGATATACACATGGAATCGATTACAAAAAAAATATTGAATTTGGAAAATGTAAAAATGGGGGTTATAAGAATGGGTAACGTTAGAACTTTTCTCAAAATTTCGTCTGAATCGGTTAAGAAACACCAGAGATATCGTAAAGTTAAGTCAGTTATGAGTTTTGTTTAAAGTGATCATTATTTGAAGCATACTTTTAGGATGGAAGGACTGCAACTGGATATCTTCTGGGTATCTTCTGGTCGGGCTCTCCCGACTAGAGCCTTCTTACTTGTTTCTTATCGAAAATAGATCAAAACAAAGTCGATTCAAATCAACTAAAAACTTATGTCAATCTGCAATAAATATTTAAATATTATCAAATATGCCCAAATCATCTAGGAAATCCCCTAAATCTCTTTTTGTCAGTGCTGAGCTTTTGGCTAAAGCTTTTTTTTTAAAACATTCTAAAGTGAGTCTAAAAATCCTTTTGAGTTAGTTTTGGGGAGTGCTTAAATGGCAGAATATAAAATATGTATATAAAATGCTGTATAGGGGCATACTTTTCACGTCACACACACACACACAGACACTGACACGCAAACATAAAATCAACCCTTTTGTTTAGATTTATGATGGGCGGAATACAGACGAATTCAACTTTGTCAGGAAGGGGGGAGGGGGAACGAGCTGAACCAAAAAACAAAATCAAAAGCAACTAATCAACTTTTGACAGTAGAAATCCACCTCGATGTGCCAGCGGCGTAGTTTTGTGGCCATTCAAAGTGAGTTTTTGTTGTTGTTTTGTTTGTTGGGAGCCAGCGTATATTGGGATCGAGCAACGTTTCCAAACAAGATCCAACATGGCGTTGAATATGTGTGTGTGTGTGTGTGTGTCTCATCTCTTTCATCTAATGAAATGGCCTCCTCACGACGCACACACACACCCCGCATCGCTAACTAGCTCTTTCCCCTTCTTCTTTTACTAAGCAAGGCGCAGGCGGCAATAAAACAATGTCACGCAATTTAAAAACGTAAAAGTAGTGGTGAAATAGAAGGAAATGTCAAAAGTTGAGTGATTTACAAGCGAGAACCGGTCGAACGGATGGATGAGAAGTGTTGGCTTGAAGTTTCCAATGAAAATGGAAAATGGAACACACACACAACACACGACGACGACGACAATGGAAAAGGAGTTCATAATTTTCTTTAGTTCTTCGTGAGCGTGAGCGACAACAGATAAGATTGGTGAAGAAGAAGAAATGAAATGAAATTAAAGAAAGAAAGTGACTGTGACAGGGACTAGTGACTACGGGTGGTGGCATGCCCCGCAGCAGGCAGTAAATTAGGCAAATTTACGAAGAGGACAATGTTTAACACAAGGACAACATAAATCACAACGAAAAAACAAAAAAAAAAACACTCCTCGGCTAATTTGGCAGAACGAAAAAGTCAGGATCCGTCAGATACTTTTGCGCAGGCGCGCAGCTGCCTAAAAGTCAAAAGCCATGTGGAAATATGAAAATTATGATGATGATCATAACGAGAGAGAGAGAGTGAAAGAGAGAGAGAGAGCTAGCTAATCAGATTTATGGCCTTGACAGGGCTATTGAAATGCCATCGAGTTCTAATGCAGTGGAACGAACTGTCCGCCGTTGCCTTTTATCTGGGAAACAACGCGCGCACTCCAGAAAAACGCATTTTCTCGAAAAAAAATATATATATTTAATATTTTTATGACGCACATTTCCGTTGCTATATTCCATCTCGTTCTGTCGCTGTTGCGCCTGCCGCTGAGCGTGAGTGACGGGTTTTTCTTTTTATATTTGTTGCCCATAGAGATTTATGCGTTTCTTCGATTATGTAAGCCATGGTTTTACACCCATTTGCAGCTCTCTCTCTCTGAACGTCTCGAAAGTCAATTATCAAATTTATGGTTCTCTCTGACCATGAGACTTTTTTCCTTGACGACGCGTCGGCCTTTTTAAATGTTCTGTCCATTATTATTCCCACATAGAATTTCATCTATTTATTTATTGGGATGCTGTTCTTTGCATCTGCTGTTTTAATTTGTTGTTATTTTAAGTTATTAGTCATAATTTTGGGTATTTCTAGTTGAACGCTGACAGCCGACCACCTTTAATTATATGTCTTTAATCAGTTAAAGCCGCTTTTGAAGCAGTCAAAAATAATACAAAATTTAATATGTTAAATTTCAGATTTTAAATGCGATAAGAACTATTAGAACTTAAGCAAGAATATGAGTTAATTGGTTATCTAAATAAAAATAAATATTTTTAAAGATATATAATTAAGTTTTGAAAAAATTCAACAAAGAGTATAAAGAAAACTTTATAAATTTTTATGGCATGAATTGTCTAACAAAATTTACCCAAATTCCCATCAAGTAGATAATCGAAAAGCCCCCAAGTTGACCAATTCCACAACGGCATTGTTCAAGAATCGTTTGCTTTCGTCAAAATTAACGCAGAAACTTTTTAATGAAAAAAAAAGAAGAAAAAGAAAACCCGCATCACACAGACACATAGACAAACAGCAAGCACTTAACAGAGTTCTTCTTAACTAAATCACACACAAGTGGGAAAGAGAAGCCATCAAATTGGACAGCCATCCCAACCCCCACACACACACACACACACACAAATATAGAGACAGCATTTTCCATTCCATCATGGCCGACGACGACTACTCAACGAAAATGACGACGAAAAGTACGAGAAAGAACGACGACAACAACGACGACGACGACGGCCTGTCTGTCACTTTGTCAGTCAGTCAGTCAAGACGAACCCCGAAATCCACGAAGTCGTGAACGTGTGAGGAGCAGCAGGCAACAACAACAAAAACTTTGTATTTCCAACCACCATTCGAAAAGCGTTTTTGGTGTATTCTGTTGAGCAAGTTCCTTTTGCGAAATGCGACAGAATGCCAAAAAAAAAGAGAGACAGAGAGACAAAGAGAAAGAGAGAGCGAGAGAGAGAGAGAAACGACCCTTATAACAGAGTTAAGGATTCGAGTCATAATTCTTTTTTATTTTGTGACACGAATAAATCACTCAATTGTATGAAATTAAATGCAAAAAAAAAGGACCAACAAAACAAAATGGCAGCTCGGCAGCTCGACTGTCGGGCTGAATAAAATAATTGTGATTCGTGCGGCCGAATAAATCAAGAGATTGGATACAGATATCATAAAAATAATATCCTTTTAGTCCATATGTGTGTGTGTGTTTTTTTGTATTCTTTGCCAGACATCGCAAGTTGACGGGTTGGACACGGCTTTTTACTCAAACCAGGGCTCAAATAACAGTAACAAACACACTGACTTCAGTCAGTTTGAAGGGTATTTAAGCAGTTGTCAAGCGGCAATCCCACTGGTTTTTTGATGCGGCGTTTTTGAAAGTTCATAAATAAAAATAAAATGTTACTTCATACGAAATAATAATAATAATCGTTCAAAAAAGGTTCTTGGGAAATTAAAAGTTCGCTTTGATGTCCAAAATTTGATGATCTTAAAGAACTTGTGGCTTCCGTTATGTGCAACGAACAAAAAACGTGCTGGTCGGAAATAATACTACATTATGTTCTTTATTAAAATACTCAAACTTAAGAAAATGTTAGAATTTCCTCAAAAATTGTGTTAATTCACAAATTTCAATTTAAATCCAACTAACTTTTATTTTTATTTCATTTTTCTAGCTTGGAATTTCTTACAAGACATTTATTTTTCTTTGGTAAGTGCAAATTTTTAATTCAATTAAATAATTTAAAATAAAGGAAATATACTACTGACTTTCGACCCAAGAATTTTTGAAGAATTTATTAGAAGACTATTCCGATTGTTTAAATAAACTTTAATTTTGTTTTCACTGATTTTAATACCTAAAAGATCTTATAATTATATTGACTTATCATTAATTTGTTATTTATATTTTAAACAAGAGCATATAAACTTCTTTAGTAAAATTATATATTCCATTTATTATAATACTCTTTTTTTTCTCGTTTGCCATTTTCTGGGTGGTTGCTGTCCCGTGCATCACTGTCTCTTTTGCCAATACTGTGTGTGTGTGTGTGTGTGTGTGTGTGTGTTTGGCCATCACATGGCATAATAATTTGATTTGTGATCTTTGATAGCGAATATGAATTATAGAAATGTTTGTGTGTGTGTTTGTATAGCGCTGCTGGTTGCTGGTTGCTGCCACAGTCGGTGTCAACGTCATTCAGCATAAACACGAGCTGCCCGTCGATTTGTCCTGCCATCTCGGTCCTGGGCGTCCTCCGTTCTCCGTCCTTTTGTCGCATTTACAACCCTTAGCACGCATAAATTACTTTTATTACCTGTCAGGGGTATTTGCGCGCCCAAAACCCCCCCATCCACAACCCCCTTTTGCCTCCATCAGCGTTTTTTTTCATTTCTCATTTCATTTTCTAGCTATATTTTAATTGCATATCGCGCAATAACTATTTTGCACTCACTGACAGCAGATTGAAGATATTTATTAATATTAGATGCGGCAGACAGACACACACACAAACACACACACATGCAGACAATGATAACGGACACACACATACATATTTAGTGTGTGGGCTATGTTACCCTGTTTAGTTCACCATTTCACTCCTCCTGCCTTTGGGTCACATCAGTCGCATAATTCCGGTTCCATTAATTCTATTTTATTGCGTCACAGGTTTTTAGATGATGTTGCACGTTGTGGCAGGAGGAGGTGTGAGGGGGGGGGGGGGGTTGACTTTATTGTTGTTGCTGTTGTTATTTGTTATTATTGCTGTTGTGCATTTCGAAAGAAAAAAAATATTCATATTTCACGTTCAGTCAAATGACGTCAATAAATTGTAGGTTTTTTGTTTTGTGTTGTTGTTGTTCTTTGTTTTTCCATCTTGTCATTTGGATTACTCAACTGGGAGTTGAGTTTAAAATTATGGAAAAACCTTTTTTTAATTGCATTTGAAGGTAAAATTAAAATGCAAAGGATTAGCGATGTTAAATGAACCAAAAAGTGCTTAAAATATTAGGAAAGTGGAGCTGAGAAAAAGTATTTGAACATAACCTTAAATTGTTCTTCCAATATTGAGTGAAGTTTTCTACGAAAACATTTTTAATATGCTATTATTTTGCCCAACTCAGGACAGTTAAATTTTTTGAATGTTTTTTCAAGTTCTTTTTATGTTTAAGATATTTTTCGTTTAACATCTTTACTTGAAGGCATAAGCCCTAACCAGGTTACAGTTCTTTGCTTATCAGGACAAAGGGATAAACATCAAGCTCGGAAACTTAAACAAATCACCCGCTTCATCAGTTGTTGTTGTCTTCATTCATTTCTTGCGATCCTTTGTACAACAACTGTATTTCATACGATCCACGTTGTAGAACAGCTCTTATCGCTGAATTAATAGAGCTATTAATAAGTCTTTTGTAGCGTTGATATCAAAAACTAAAAAGAATAACAGATTTAACCTTGAAGATGGAAACGAAACCAACCAACATCAACGATTCACATGGATAAAATCCTTTAGCCATAAAAGAAAAACTGATTTACCTGCGATGAAAGTGACATGTTAATTTTTTACTTCGAATGGCTGGCAACATTGCGACTGCAACATATGGCGGCACCTACCGACTACAGATTTCAGCTCCAGGTTTCTGCGCCGGCTGCGGCTGCAACTGCGGCGGCTGCGACAGAGATGACTTTGATAAATACCATGACAAATACACAACTGTCAGACATAATTTTTCAAATCGTAATTGCATTATTATCGGACTCTGAACGGCGCGGGCGGGCGGGCGATTGCGCGTCGTGTCGGTGGAGAGTTTTGAGATGGGGCACAAAATGAAAATGGGAAATGATGATGAAGGGAACAATTGGCGCATTAATCTCACAACGTCTTCGTCACAGTGAAAGACGAAGGAAAGGTCGAACATGTGTTAGTTGTTTGTTGCTCGTTTTCATTTCATTTTCTCTTTCTTCATACTATGTATAATAATTGAAATGTCAGATGTGAAAAGAACGTGAGAAAAAGCGAGACAGAGCGAACAAAGTGAAAATTTTTGGTTGAGTGCCACACTCAATGAAGCAGAAACAGGTACCCGTATAATATATATAAAAATTTGTAGGCGTTTGCATCAGTCGTTTGGCGTTTATGCAACGCTTTATCATGAAAAGTTTCTTAGGAAAACTTAAAAAAAAAAAAATTCGAATGTAGAGTATTATTATTATTATCGATCCAGATTTCTAGATAAAAAAAAAACAAACGTTTTACTCAAAATTCAGATGAAATAAATCATAAAATATTCTGAAATTTTGAATATATCATTTTATTTTAGAAATTTGAAACATTTATTAAGAATTTTATTTTCATGAAATTTTGTGGAAATATTTTATTATCTTTTTTACTGTCGAAACGGAATTAAAAAAACATCCTTCAGTCTTGAAATAGTTATAAAAACAAAGAACATTAATTTATTATTATAAAAATACTTTTTTTAAAAAATCTAAAGTTTTCAAAAATCTTTTCTTAAAAAACCAGTTTATGCTTTACATTTTCTTGATTTCTTACATCTCTTTATGGTTTCCTTGCTCGTGTGAACATTGAATTTTCATGTTCATCTGCATCTTCATTTGAAGTGCTGCATTTGGTGGATTGGCTGCCTTAAGAGGCTCAAGATTAATTGCGCGTGGAAACTCCTAATTAAATCATATCATGACCCGGCGTCTCAGTTGAGATCTGCCTCCTCTGCAACCCCTGCTTCTCAGCTGCTCTTAACGATGTTGTGATGTGGTCGATTTTTCATTAGCAGCCGGGCCAAGTGCAGCATTTGAAAAATTGCATATTCAAGTGACTCAATTAAGCGATGCGCTGCGATGTGTAAGTGAGAGAGTGAGATGGACAGAAAGAGACACAGATAAAAATGCAGATACATATACAGGTTGCAGCCCGGGCACTTGAGCAAGACGTCTGCCATTTTGTATTTGTGTGTGTGCTGTGCACGTGAAATCCTTTGGCAAAGGGGCAGCAGCAAAACGGCAACCGACCTGATTGGTAGTTGACTACCAGCCAACATCAGCATTCGCTCTGCTGGCTTCCTCTTACTGATGCTGCTGCTACTGCTGCTGCTGCTTCGTATTGCCAGATTCCATCACCAACAAAGCCAAGCAGCAGCAACAACAATAACAACGACAACAACAACAACAGCAAGACAAACGAAAACGAAATGTTGCTGAGACATGAAGTTGACAGCTCAATGCGCTTGAACCAAACTCACACAAACGCAGAGAGAAAAACACCAATACACAAGCACAAAGTAAGCTGAATACAGCAAAAGAAGAAGCATCAGCAGCCAGGGAGATGATGTTCACCAAACAATTAACGTCAATCCAATAGATGCACCTGCAAGCCTGTTACTTTAATTGTTTGGGGAATGTTTGTCATAGTTATGAAAAAGTTAAAAATATACATATATACAACCAAGAAAATATGCAAAGTTCGTTGTCTTAAATTATTTACGCATAAATAATATTACAATGTTTTTTTTTAAATGTTATTTTATGTTATAACATCATTAAAATATTATTTTCATTAAATAAATATTTATATATTCAATTTTAACATGAAGCCTTGTACAAGTGCTGCTATTGTTATGACCCATGCTGTGCCAGCAGCTAAACGAATGAATTGCAAAAAAATATAAAAACAAAACTGCACTCCACCTCTGCTTGGACTCTTTGGTTAGCATTCCCATTTTGTTGTTGTTAGTCCCGGTGCTGCTGCTGCTGCTGCTGATGTTGTTGTTATTGTGTGGTGGATGCATTGAAGAAGAATCCATCAATTTTTATGTTGCCCTGGGTCGACATTTTTGTCGATTCTGTTTTGCTGTTGCCGTATTGCTCAGTGCTCGTAAAATGCAAATCGACTCGCACACACACACATGCACATCGATATTGTTGCGTTGGTATTAGTGCTGTGAGCTGTTTGCCGTTTCCACCCCTTTTCTCATTGTTCTGTCCATCAAAAAATGTTATGCACAACAACAGCAGCTAGCAGCGAACAAAGAAGAAGACGCAGTTGGGAACAAACAAAAAAAAAATCCATACACATGAAGTTGTTGTCGTTGTCTCGTTTCGTTGACTTTTTCGTCTTCTGCTGCTGCTGCTGCTGTTGCTGTTGCTATTTACTCCTCCTGCTCAACGTCATCGTCATCGTTGTTGTCGTTGTCGTCTCTCATTGTTCCTGCTGCTGCTGCTGCTGCTGCTGCTGTTGATTCGTCGTTGGTTGCTTGTGATTCTTCTTCTTGCTCTGCTGGTCGCGCTGCCTTCGTCTTCTTCTTCTACTTCTGCTGCTTTCAATTGTTGTTGCTGTCGTTGTTATCGTTGCTGTTTCGATATATATATTTTTTTCGTCATCGCTGTTGCCATTGTTGCTGCTGCTGCTGCTGCTGCTTGTCTGCCAAATGCCACCCCGCCCCTTTTTCGTTTTGTTGTTGTTGTTGTTGTGGCATTGCACATCGCTTGCCACAGCCGCCGCTAGCTCTAAACTTTCAAGCGTCCGACATTGCAGCTTCATCTCAGTGTCAGCCAATCTCTAAAATCCAAACGCTTCATTCAAACGCGGCAGCGTTGCACTCCCCATTTGCCCAACGGCAATAAAAAAACATTCTTATGATTATTTCAGAAATTTAATAAATGTATTTTAACTATTATCATATTTATATTATATTATTTCTTAAATATTTATTCATTTTTAGATAATATTTTAGGTTAACTTATGTATAAAACCTCTCGAAAACCTTCTTTCATTATAATTTCACCCTTATTAACCGCTAAATACTTTCAAATCAGTTTATAGAACTCCGTTCGAAACGCTAATAAGTGTTTCGTTAACTCATTTATTTAAAATGTCAGCAGCATTATAGTCCATATTAAGCCAATTTCGGAGCGTATTACAACTTTGTCATAAGCTCAAAAACCATATGCAATAACACACACTCTCTCCCCGCCCCTCACCCCTCTCTCTCTCTCTCTCTCGTTGCATTGCACAAAATTGATGCCGCCAATTAAGAGGCATTGAAAAAGATTTCGCAAAATTTTGTGCACTAAAATTGCAAAAGCCACGCAAAATAACCAGGATAAGTGGCTGTGTCGGGTAGTGGGGTAGCGGGGTGTGGTGGGGTAGGTCATGTCGGCACAGCGATGGCCATATCGACACTGCAACCACACACATCACCACTCAAAACATCCGACACAATCCAATGTTGATTACCACATAAAAATCCATTGCACCCAACCCAACCCATTCGACCCATTCGGTAGCGCCACAACTCTTAACACCCTCAGCGCCATTTGGTCAACAATTTTGATTGCCGCGTCGCCCGAAAATTATTCCTAAAACAAATACAACAATGCACAATGCACAAATACAAATTCATTTGAGTGGATTTTAGTCTCTCCTCCTTTTAGTCCTTTTTGTGCGCTGTGCATTTTATGCGCTAATGGTGTTGGAGGTTGAGCAGGTCCTGGTACTTCACCAATGGGTTTTTCTCTGACGATTGTCCTGCAATTTGTGTCGTGTGGACATGTGGCATGCGTGTTCGAAATTGTCGTTCTTATTGCGCCATATCAAAAATTATTTCGCGTTAATGGCAATTACCACTTTTGGACCCGCTTTCCCCCCTCTTTTCACTACTGCAGCTGTAAATGCAGTTTTGAAATTATTTTTAAAAGAAATGTAATGATTTCGAGTTAATTTATGTTAAGTGTACTTAAGTGAAAATTGTATGTTTTAGGCGAAATTTGTGGGCGTGGTTTATTATTGGCCGAAACGCACATTGGCGCTTAACGGTTCCGATAGCAACAACAACAACCGAAAACCACATAATTTTCTCCACTTAACAAAACTTTAAAAATGCATTTAACATTTTAGTTTTTCGGTTGCTTGGCGCCAATTTTATGCGTTTAATTAACCAAAGTTTTTTATTTATTTTTTATTGATGATTATAAAAATGAAGAAAAATAGGTTTTTTGAAAAAAAAATATATTAAGCTAGGAATTATTTAGGAATTTGGCTAAAGAAAACGTCTTGACAAGTTATTTTTTTCAAGTGTGGTTTTATCCTTAAAAGTGACCAAATCCCTTAATAAAGTATGAGGATTATTATGATGGTCGTTTAAATCCATAAAATTCGTTCATTCTAAACATAATATTAGGTTTTCTTATAGATATTATATCATAAAAACCATTCTAAGAAAATTTCATTGCTCAATTTACGATGAATATCGTACAAAACATGTTGATTATTCATATTTTAATTATGTAGCAAACACTTTCGGCAACAAATTATATAATTCAAAATTTTACGATGCCGCACACACACACAGAAGCTCTAAGATATGTGTGTGTGCTGCTATTTACAAAAATTTTGTTGCTTAAAATTGAAAATTTTGGAAAAATTGTTTAATTTTCTGGAACTCATCATAAGCGAAACCATAAATTATTCGATACATAGAAAGATGAAAAAATAAAGAAAAACCATTTCTATACAAAGAAAGAGAGAGAGAGAGAGATAGGGATAGAGCGAAACGAATGAACGAACGAACGAACGAACGAACGCAACTAAATAACTCCGAAGAATGAATTATGACAGTTCTAATTGACTGAAATATGGTGCGATGGCTGCTTTCCATCATTTATATATGTATATGTATATGTATATCTCTTCTTTTCTTATATTTTGGACTTTGTGCGGGTTACAGTGGGTGTGGTGGCGGTGGGGGGGGGGGGGGCTAGAAAGTTGCCACAGCTCAGTTGAAGTGCGCAAACGAGCATCTTACACAGATACTTTGCTTCACTTTCGTTTTATGTTACGCTGCCTGCATTCAATGGGAGAATTGAAAAAGCAGACAACAACAACAACAAGAAGTTAAAACTGCCAAACAATGAGGCTGAAGATGTTGCTGTTGTCGCCGCCGCCGCCGCTACCATCGAGTGCATCTTGAGGCAGTGGCAATGGCAATGGCAATGCCACAAACACTGAACAACTGCCGAAAAACCCAAAAGCCAGTGAAATGTGTCTAAGTAAAGACGGCGATGGCGATGGCGACGCCTGCCTTTTGCTCCAGCTACTGACACAGTATTTCATTTTTCTCTCTCTCTCTCTCTGTCGTTTTTTTTGAAGTGCCAGTTTATGTATCTGAAAGATACACACACATACAATTGAGTGGCGGCGCTGTGTAGAAAGGAAACGCCATGCCAAGCTGTTGGTAAATGAAAGAAATGGATTTTTGACAGATTTATGACTATCGAGCCGTCTTCATTTTTTGAATTATTGCCATCGAAATAGACGAAAAATTCGGGCATTTCTTGCCTGCCTGACTGCCGCCTGCACGGTCTTTCTTTCTTTCTTTTTGGCTCTCGGCTTTGGTTCCGTTCTTAAACTGCCTCCCGCTGCCGTTCCACACACACACACACACACACAGAAAAACTGCCTCACACATGGATTGGGTTTTGGTTTTGGTTCTGGATTTGGATTTTGCTCTATTGGCAGCCTTTTGACTCTCGACCGCTGTCGCCGGGAAAAGGAAGTGTGTGTGGCTTTCTTTTCAATTTGTCTGAACCCTCCGTAACCCTCCCTGCCCAAACTTACCTTAAAAACTTTTAAAAAGGGGTTTCTTTTTTTTAGGTATGGGAACATACGTTCGATAGGAAGTTCTGGCGGAAGATATTTTTCCTTGAGGGTTGATTTTAGATGTTAAACGTTTTACAAAACGATATACAGTCGGACATCCATAGAACGAGCTTCCGTTTCGGATTCCTTTTTAGAACTCGGCAGTTTGGGTCGATCCAAAATCCGTTCTTTGGGGTATTCCCCTTGAGATTCGTTATATGGACTGTTCAACTTGTAATTTGATTTTTCAACTAGGATAAATCAAGATAGTTTTGTACTTGATCTTTCTTTGAGTTTATATAATTAAAGTTTTTTCCGAGAACTATTTTGTTGTAAGTTATTTAAAATGTATCAAAAATAGGACTTATAATACCATTATCTAAACTTTTTCCATTTTTATTAGAATTCATTATAATTTTTAGTTTCAACAAACACTCGAAACAGTAAGCAGGATCCTTTTGATTATGTTTGTGTTAAGATTTCGTTTTTTTTTCGTAAATTCGACTTTCAAATTTTATGAATATTACTGGTGAAGCTGACCAAAATCTAAGACCAGCTGCGCCTTTGACTTGCAAAGTAAACAAAAGACCGTAGAGAAAATAAAAGAAAGATAGAAAAAAAAAGCCAACAACAGAAGCCAAAGCGATGGTTTAGCCCCAAGAAGGGAAAGAAGAAGGAGGAGGAGGATAAAAACAACAAAACAAAATCTATAAATGCAGTCACATTGGTCGTAAGACGGCAATTTACGATCGATCGATTTCAAGTTAAGCATATGCGACTCTACGACTCCCGACTCCCAGCTCCCAACTCCCGACTACAACTTGGAGTCAGCAACTGCCACTGCAACTGCAACTGTGCAACAGAGCCCAGAAGCAAATGGAATGAAATTGTGAAGATGGAGAAAATGCCGAAATGACGATGGAAATGGAGGTGGCGGTTGAGGGGGAGCACGGGTTTGTTGGGACTCTGTTGCAGTTGTTGTTGTTGCATGTGTCAGTTGTTGCATGGGGGCACCGTTATGATGTGCGCTTGATGCCCAACGGGCAGGCGGCGCTGCAATATTTTGCACTTAATTTAATTTGTACGGCAAACAAACGGCGCACAAATACTATAAGCAAAAGCGAGGGTGGGGAGGGTGGGGGGCTGGGGGTCTACAGCGCCACTTCAAGCGGGGGGGGGGGTTAAGGGGCGTGGCTTAGCAGCTGAGGCTTTCGGAGTTGAAGACTTTAGCACAAACGGCTGGTCCATATCAGTTTCATGGAACTATGGTCACGATTTGGCAATAATGTTGCTTAAATACGCTTCGTCTCCAAGTAGCAGGAGAAGGAGGTGGGTTGCAATAGCTGGCTGGACTTGCACCGACTGCGCAAAAAAAACTGCAACCTCTCGATGGCCAATTGTAAAACATTCGTTTGGCAAGATTTGTTTGCGGGATAAAAATAAAATTGTTCATTTAAAGTAGCTGCTTCTGTGTGTGCAGATTGTTGCAAGTTGTTGTTGTCTCTCTCGCTCACTCTGGCCATTGCCCGCTACCAAATTGGCTTTGTTTATGAGATCGTTTTTATCGTTATTTCGCAGCAAAAAGGACCTGCGGGTTAATTTCTTAGCGCTACTTAATTTTTGTTTTTTTTCTTTTCTGGCATCGCTTTTTATACCTCACTCTACCTTCTCTTCTCTCTCTGTCTTTCTCTCTCTTATTTGCAACACGAAAATCGCTAATTTTGCGCAAATTCCAGCGCTTATCAATCCCATTTAGATTAGCTGGGCAATGTTGTAGATACTTTTTGGCCTAACAGATACTTGTTGCTCGATTCCGATACTCAACGAAACGTTGTACCAACGACAACAACAAGATCGTAAGCAACTATTAAATTGATACGCTCGATTGAATATCGAGTAAAAGCCATTCACATTTCTTTCTTTTGTTCAATCATCACGAACTGTTTTTTGTTTGAATGAACGAACAATAAAAAGAGTTGTAAAAAAAAAAACACAAAATTTCCTCAAGATTAGAGGAATTTGAAAGATCCCTAGATTATCTAGTATTAACACTGAAATCGATAGTTCTCTAATTTCTAAGTGCATTTGTTTATTTCCTAAAAACTTAACAAGATCAACAAAGGCAATCGATAGCATAAAATCAAACATCTTTAAAAAAAAACAAAAAATAAATAAGGATCTTGACTTTTGCCAATCACAACAACACAGTTAAGTCAGGTCGCTAAAGTTGAGATACAAATATGGCGTGGTAGTAGCATAAGGCTGCAATGTGATATATACTACAAATAGTACATGCGCTATGTTGCACATATTGTTGCTGCTGTCTGCTGTCGTTGCAGTCACGGCCGATTGGCCTCTCTTGCAGCAAGCACTATCCTTGGTTGTTGAACGACCTGTAGCCTGCTCCCGTTGTAAATGTTGTCGCCATCGTCACAGACGACATCACACATTGACCATTGGCACTGTGTGTGTGTGTGTGTGTGTTGAGAATTTGGTGCAATTGTCGTGGCAGCCACCACCCGCCAAAAATGCTTACAACCAAACCACCCAAAACCCCACCTTCGCCTCTTAACCACATTGGCAAGCAGTTGGCTCTGTGGCTCCTCATGTCTGATTTACGAGGCTAGCCGGCGATGCCGTATCCAAGATCGTTGCCTGGTTATGCCAGGTCAGTTCCATTATTTTCTGGCCAATTCGCCATTGTTACAAATGCTAATTTTGATATTTTTGTATTTAAATGCACACAGTAGGGCTCAAACCATGCTAGAGAAGCAATTTTTTTTCTTTTTCTGCAGCTTGTTTACTCTAACAAAAGCAACACAAAAACTTCAAAGGTTCCTGAGAATTTTTAAAGCAAGTTGCTTGTTATTAGATACTAAAAACTCTTTATAATATAAATAATCAAAATATTGATTATTAAAAATGTTTGCAAGTAGATTATATTACTTAGAAATCTTAGCTTATTTTTTGAATTTTCGAATTTTTTTATTAACTTTATGTAGTATTATTATTTATTGTTAAGTATTTTTACTTAACCAAAGCTTTATGACTTTCTCTTCAAGAAAACAAAGCTTTTGAGTGCCTTTTCTCTCAGTGCGATTTTTTTAAAGATTGTAATTGCTTTTTACTTTGAAAATATTAACAAATATTTTCATTTTACTAAGAAACCATTTTTCCATGCATTTCGAACAACTCATTTTAACAATTTTCGATTTTCAACTTGAAAAAAGAAGATTGAAGAGCAATTCATTAGTCGGTTTTGTCGAAGGAGCTATTTGATTTGCTTATTTTCTAGTTCATGCTGCAAATGTGGCATTGAATTTCATATTGCGCCCAACTTTGCTACAGCAAAGTAAGCAACTCTGTCCCCAATCGCATCGACAATCGTAAGCGTCGCATTCGCCATCGTTTCTCCATCGTCTTCGACGCCGTCGTCGTCGTCGTCGTCTGCTCGTCGTCGTCGGCTCGATCTGCTGTAATGGATGTTATGTTCTGGCGGCGATCGCATGACAGGCGCATGTTGCAGCCGTTGGCATCCGCACCATTATGGCAACTGGGTCCCCAACATCAACCAGCACCAACTTCAGATACCAACTTCTCAGCTCTCAAGTCCCTGCCCACCATTGCCAATGCATTGCATTCCCCAAAAAGCGTGTAATCAATAAACAACAAGAGCCATCGAAGCTACGATCCAATGAACTCCTCTCTCTCTCTTTCTCTGTCGCTCTATCTCTTTCTATCTCTATCTCTTTGTCTGCCCCTGCACCCTCATATTAAGCTGCTGCTGCTTGTTTGCTGGACTCGCGACTTGAGACAGGCATCTCGTGTAACCTATGGGAATGCTCAGAGGCTAGCTGGATGGCTGGCTGGCTTTTCGAGCCGGCGACTGCTGGCGATTGCGCTCGATTGTATCTGCTCTGCGCTCTTCTGCTGCTGCTGCTGCTGCTGCTGCTTTCTGTATCTGGATAATGATCCATTGTTTGCATCTTGAACTTGTTTTAAATGCGCGCGCACTCACACACATTGCCAACAACAACCGCCTCCCTACTTACCTTCACTTCATCCTCATCCTATAACTGCCTTCCTCATCATCATCATCATCGTTGTCGTTCGTCGTCAATGCTGCGGCAGCCATATCTGGAGTCTCAGGCTGATTCATTGAATGCACACACACACCAACACAACAACAACAACAACGTAGCTGCAAAATTGCTTAGCTATCCAGCCGACGAGGATGTTCAGCAATTTCTTTTAATTAGAAGATATTTTGTGCGCTTATTAGAATATGTAGCGACATGAAAAGAATTTGGTTAAAGTGCATTCAGGAGCAGAAGAGTGCTGCACGGCCCTGCAACTTGCCACAGTGGTCTGAGACGCTTAGTTCTTAATGTTAGCTTAGATGGGAACAAAGAAAGATATAGAAATATTTTCAATATTGATTTGTATTTATTATTTCTCTAATCAATTTTGACACGTGATAGAACTAACCTGTTCCAATGCAACAATAAAACATATATTTCTTTGATATCAGTTAGGCCAAGTGGTAACAAAAAGCATTGCACTGCGTCGATTTCATAAACAACTTTAATCTAATCTGCCGCTATGAAAATAAACCACTAAGAATTATGATCAATAACGATCAAAACCTTATAAATCAATCAAAACCTATTGATAGTCCAATGAAGGATTTATGTCTGTGACGATTGTTAATTCGATTGAATGATTGTAAATCCAAATAATGATTGGCAAAACTAACGGCAATTTTAATACCCTTTGTATAAATAATATTGAATATTTTCGTTGTATTTGTCTCACTTTAAAATCAAATTTTACTTTACTCAATGTTTTTTCGTAAAATTTAGCTATTGTCTATCAAATAAAAAATTTTCCCTAAAAAAAAAAAAAAAAACAAACTTTAAAATCTATTTCTACTTTACTCAAGACTCCGAATAAACTAAATCATTTAATAGCACTGTAAAAAGATAAGCATTTGGATTAACAACCGGAATTTTTGGAGAATTGAAGAAAAGTTTAAAGTTTTTCATTGGAGAATTTAATGAATGTTGAATGTTCGGTGTGATCAGATCATAACTTATAAACGTGAAATGATTTGCATTGCATCTTTCCAATGAAAGATTCCAACTGGCAGCCATAAATATTCAACTTCAAAACTAAAACCTTTTGTTGGCTTGGCTTGGCTTTAAGAACTTTTAAATATTCATGCGCGATATTTGTCGAAGCGACAGATCTGCAACATCGTCGATCGATTGTCTCCTGACTTGTAGGCGCTGTGATCTTGGCTCAGGTCCTTTGTTTTACTCTTAAATCGCAGTCGATTGTTTGTTTAGGAACCAAATACCAACCAAAAAAAAAAAAAACAATGGGTCATTTGTGAGCTTCAGTTTCCAGGGTTATGGTAGCAGCAGCCCTTGTTGTATCTCTGACTAACTTACTGCAAAACGTTACCGATCCTGACAGCCAACAAGTATTGCACGATTCGTATTCATTCGCTCTTTCTCTTGTCCTTGTTCCTCTCCCTTTTTGTCTTGTTTGTTTGTTTTTTTTTTTTTTGGGTCCACCTGAGTGATTTATTTAGTTTGTGTCAATTCTTGAAATTATTGGTGGCCCCAAACGAGTAGCCAAATCCATTTGGCCGTAGCATCAGCATCATTTCATGTTTTGTGCGCTGACATCTCCTGCATATCTTAACACATTTTGGTATTCCCTGAATACTCATTTCATAGAACACGGAATCCCTTGACCGAGAATCTCATCGAATCAATTACACAGAAATATATTTTCACTTTATCTGTATTTTTTAAGTGTGGCTCAAACGTTTATAAACCAGCTAACAGTTTGCTAGTTTACCATATCCAGTTAACAAAGTGTAACGTTTTTTTTTTGTTAAGAATTGACAACTTTAACAAGTTTTACAGGTTGTACAATAGATTCGTTAATACTTTTAACGTTTTCAATAGATTCAACTTTAAATTGAAATATTCATTATTATTATAACAAAGAAAATGTTATTTGTAAACTCTGATAAATATTTTGTTTTTGTTTTCAATAATTTATTACATAATTAAGTTAAATATATCTGTTAATTTTAACAGCTTTTTGAATAATTTTGAATAAATAAATGTATAAATAATTTTGGCAGAATTTCTAGTCTTTTGTTGATGCATAATTGTATCTTGTTTTGGTATCCCGATTCAAGTCTATCTCTTCTTATTTTTTGGTAAATGGCAAATCATGTCGCTAACATTTTCAAACCCATCAACGATCCCAACGGCTCAACAATCGATGAATTGTGCTGAAATCGCAGCAACTTAATCTACATCGCAGTAAAGTGCGGGCAAATGCCAAAAAGATACATTCAATTGCAGTTGCAGTTGCAGGCGCTTCCATTCAGCGAATTGTAGGTAGCAGCACAGATAGATTTACCAAATGGCTGAGCTGCATGCAAAAAAACAAAAAAAATCGAAGAAGAAGATGGAGCAATAATTTAAATTTTTATGCGCCTTGGCTGTCAATTGTGCGCAGCCAACAACTCAGTTTAATGGCAGGCAACAGCAACAACAACAACAACAACAAATTTAAATACAAACAACTAGCAAACAGTGCTGTGTGCAGCAACCACAAGCGGAGGCAACAACCACTGTAACTGGGCTTCAATGGCGCTAAATCAAACGACGGCCACGAAATTGCCATAATGACGACACAACGATGACGACGACGACGACGACGATGATGATGATGATGAGGATGAGGGACTGAGAAACTGAGGCTGCAAGATGAGGTTCAGGCTGCTGGGCAATCGCGCCCTGCTGCTTCAACTGCTGCAACTTCTTCTGCTTCTTCTTCGTCAGTCTGCGAATCGGCAGCCAAATAATCAGCGCAAAATTATTGGAAAATCTTTTGCGCTGGCGCAAAACGCTGAAAAGCTTCAACAAGTGCTACTTGCAAAGCAAATGTACCGAATATTAAATACCCTATAGGAAACAAATAAAAGAAATCGACTTATCGTTTTCTAAGCAGCTTTTGAGAAGAACAAATTCTAAATTTTAAAAATTATTTTTTTATTATATGTATTTATATTCATTTTGAAAGAGATTTTAATTTTAATGTTAAAATTTTCGAAAACTGAAAATATTTTATGTAATACATATTTTATTATAATATCTTTCTCTCCCTTCATCCATAATATACCCAACGCAAATGTGAAAAAAAAAATTATTGCACATGTTGCAAGTTGCAAGTCGGCATATCGAAATTATCGCATAATCGTGTTGAGCGCGTTGTGGCAATTTTCGGTAGGATTATTGCGGCAGCGCTGTGGCATACAGAAGCGACAAACGCAGTTGCATGCAGCCACATAAAACAGAACGTTCCGCACACAGACCGAGTGCAAATTTGTGGCAGCTACTTTGGCTGACAATTTAAGTGCCAGCACGAAAACATTCAAGTAGCTACTACTACTACAACTAGTTGCTGCCACACATGTATGTTTGTGTGCAACGATCGGCGGCAAATGGAGTAAAGAATGGAAGAAAAAAGTCACATTGGTCACGACGAGCTCGTAGTAATTGAATGGTGGTGGGTGTGTCGTCGCTTCACTCAAATGAGTCGTCATTCACATCAGCCAGGAAGCAACAACTCATGCTACTTACTGTCTTAATGGGGGCCTGGCAGTCTAAATGAAGCCAAACTAGTTTAATTGCAATTGCCGACGGCATTAATACAAATTTAAGAAGTTCTTTAAAGTTATCAAAGCAATGTTCATCTGAGTAGGCCAAAATTTCTTTTGATTATTTATCGAAATAAAATTCTGCACTTTTCTTTTCAAAATCACATTTCATTCTAAACTTTGTCAAAGAAGTTTGCTGTCGAAAAATGTTCAATTCTTTAAAATTCATAATATTTCTTGGACTTTGTTTAGTTCCACAACTTTTGGTTTCGGTGGAGCATAATACCGAGCGAACTACCGAAATTGATACTCCCGTTGGCGAAGCTACTTACACCATAAAAGGATTAATTCATGCCCCCCAGCCGGAGTTAGCCGTGGGCTCAGAATGGCCGGCGGATATCAAGCTATCGATTGACCATGGCGAGTATGAAGGATTTGTGCGTCGCGATGGCAAGTTTGTGATAAGTGGAATGCCATCTGGCAGCTATGTGCTCTACGCCCATCACCCGGACATTTTCATCCAACCAATTCGTGTGGAGATCGCAAGGAATGGCAAGATTCGTGCTCGCCAATTGAGCCACATTAAGACATCGGAAGTTGTGAGGTTGCCGTATCCACTGGAGCTCAAGCCCCTTTGGCGCCGAAGGTTTTTCTATTTGCGGGAAAAGTGGTCGCTATTCGACTATGTGTTTAGTCCAATGGTACTGTTGATGGTTGTGCCACTACTGATGATGCTGCTGTTGACCAAGCTCATTACCGATCCGGAAACCCAGCGTGAAATTGACAATATACAATTCCCTCAAATATCCAAAGATATACCGGACTTGAGTGATGTTATCACCTCTTTCTTAGCTGGCAAAAATTTAGCCCTGACTGAGAAGAAACCGGCGAAAGAAGCTGTTAATAAAAAAGCTTAGCAAAGTGCTAAGGAAATAAGCTATATCTACTTATAAGTTGTTTCATTTCAAAATTAACGATTTTGAAATATAAATTTTTAAGGTTTGGCCCAGTTTCTCTAGTTGAGAAGTACCATTGCTACGATGTGTCCAACCATTTTGTAAAACGTTTACCATCGAAACTAAATGATGGATGTTTGAAAGTTGGGGGTTGAAACATTTTCGATGCAACTCCAGTTGTGTGAGGGATGTTCCTACCTAATAAAAATCCACTCTAAACTAGTTAAGACTTAAACAAGTATTCCCACCATTCAAGAAAAAAAGCATATTGTGTTTTTGTCTTTTTTATAAATTCAATAAAAGTCGGTTTATTTTGATCACAATGATTCATTTGCCAAATTTCATTCTCTTTGCCCAGGCATTTGGTAGCCCTGAGAAGGGCTTTTTTCTTATTGTTTTCATTTTTTTTGCTTTCATATTTTTTTTGTTTTTTTGTTTTCTAGTTTTCACTATTTTTCTTTATAAATTTGAATACAATTTTTTTGTAATGGGCTTGTGTAAACGCAATTGGCCCAAAATGGGTAAAGTGAAACGCCCCAAAATCAGCTCAACAGATGCCAAAGTCTTTCAAGGATGTCACGAGGCAACAATAGGGAGATCGATCCTGTAAGCAAAAGATCAGATAAGACATATATTAGTCAATATGCAAAACTTCAGTGGGAATATGTAATATATAAAAAAGTCAAAATCTATTTACAGATTTTATGTTTAACGATTTATCCAAGCAGTCAAAAGGACACAAAAATAATGATGATGATAAGAGTAGATAGTTTTTTAATTGATAATTACCTTGAAAAAGTCGGCACAGTTGCCCATTGCTGAATTCATTTTGTGGGCGTGGCGCGCTGTTTGGGCGGCAGGATTTGTATGCGTTTCAAACATTTGCAATCCCCAAAAGCTGCCGTGACGAACTATCGAACTATCGATTCGAACGTTCTCGTCATCATTCATATATGGATGGATGTATGCTGTGATCTCATCATCATCATCATCATCATCATCAATGATGGTATTTGTATATTTTGTGCTTTAGTTTCTCTTTCGTTTTGGTCAAGCACAAAATAAAGAGAGAGAGAGAGAGTCGCCTTTGACTTAATGCCCCACACGCCACACGTAAGTTGATGGGCGTTGAATGTGGGGCGTGCCAAAGCGTGGCAAACAAAAAGGTTGATAAAAATCGATTTTTGTTTATCGAAACAACGAAAAATATTCGGTGGCAATTCTTTGCGGCGTTGCCCACTCGCTGTTTGTGTTTTTCTTTTCCAGCTGCCTAGGCCGTCTTCTCTTTCTTCACACAGAATTGACGCAGTGCAGCTAAAGAATTACTTGCACTCAAATTCTCTGGGCCGGCAGAATCTCCAGCTGCCGCTGCTGCCGCCGCCGCTGCTGCTGCTGCAAGTTTGGCGCGTGTTTGTGCAGCACTGCTGCCGCCGCCGCCGCCACCACCGCCTGCCCCACTGCTGCTGCCCAATGAATCAAACATTGAGGAGAGCGCATTGAGGGAATCACTGGGATATTTCTTGGTATCACTGCCATCGTAGGACTTGTGACTGGATGCTGGAGATTTGGGTGTGCCGGAACGTTGACTATCCGCTGGACTGCGTGGTGGCAAGCGTGTCGATTGTGGACTGGCTGCCGCCGATGAGGATTTGGGTGAACTGCCGTTGTTGTTGTTGGTGGCGTTGCTATTGTTATTGTTATAGCTGCCATTGACGAGTGGAGTTTCCAATTCGTTTTTGGGTGAAACTGTTGCGGGCACCGGAACATCTTGCGGCTCGTCGCACAACTCCGATTTGATGTCCATTTCGGGCTCCTGTTTAATTGGCACTTGCTGTTCCTGCTGTTGTGCGGTTGGCACGCCAACTTGTTGCTTCTCGGGCGTTGGTGCCTCAAGGCGCGGCCTTGCCTCAGCGCTGCATTCGCTGCCACTGCGCTCGCTGCTCGTATACCGATAATGCTGATAGTAAGGATCACTGGTATCGATCAATGGTTTATTATAATCCACCGTCTCATCGATGCCCAAACGCTTCAATATGCTGCTAGCCACCGGGGAAGTGTTCTTGGTGGAGGAATTCGAGGGACTGCTGGCGGGTAAACTGGCATGCCTCGGCGGTGTATCGAAACTGGTGGTAAACATCTGCTCAATCGCACTGAGCACTGACGAGGAGCCGGCAGCAGCTTTACCTGTGCCAGCCGCACCGCCATTCTTTTGCTCCAGTTCGGGTGAAGACTTATTCTTGGCCAGAAGTTGTGCCGCTTTGGCTATTTCTTCGGGTGATTTAACACCCGTTATATATTGACGCATGCGTTCGGCAAACAAAGCCGCCTCATTCTTCTCCGGCTTGCTCGAAGGTGACTTCTCAAGATGATGCTGTTGCTGCTGGTGCTGCTGCTGCTGCTGGTGCTGCTGCTCCTCCGGCTGGGCCTTCATCTCGAGCAACTTGCGCACCGGCAATGATTTCTCTCGTTTCTTGGGCGCCGGACGTTTGCGCGCCCCAGCCGATTGCAGCAGCGGTTCAGCATAATGATTATTCTTGGCCATATGATTGCTGAGATCGCCCAGAGAATTGAATGCCTTGTCGCACACCTTGCAGGTCAGCACGGCCGAAAGGGTGCGCGACTCTTCGGAGCTAAGACTATTCTGGCCAGTGTCCTTGCTGTGATCGTTGTTGCCCGAGTTGCCCGACTTGATGGAATGGTTCTGTTCCTGCGACAATATGTTGGTATAATGCTGCGTCTCTTGCATATGCTTGGTCATCTCGCCCAGCGAACGGAAACTCTCGCCGCAACGCATACACTTGAGGATCTGCATCGCCTGCTCCACTCCCTTGCCCAGCCACACGTTCTGGCCGCGTACCAGCTTGCGGGGCAGCGGTGTCGGCGGATCTCCGCGATATTGAAAGGCATTCTTAACATTGGCCGAGGGTCCAGTGTTGCCAGATTGTTTGCGTGAATGTTGCTGTTGTTGTTGTTGTTGTTGCTGCTGCTGCTGTTGATGGTTGTGATGGTGCTGCTGCTGCTGCTGGTGGTGGTGATGATGATGATGATTTGATTGATGCTGAGGCTGATTGCTGGGCAAGTTGCCGAATGGTGGCACATTGACGCCACAATGTTTGCTATCCTTCATGTGCGTGGTAAGGGCTTCGAGTGTGGGAAAGCTCTGCTTGCACCACACACAACGAAACACTGAACTTGCCACGCCCTTGTTCTGCCAATGCGATTGCCAGATGTTATGACGTGCTTTGGTCACACCACCACCACCGCCACCAGCGCCACTTTCGGTGGGTGTGGCTGTCGATGAGGAAGTTGAGGTTGAGGTGGAACCACCACCTGTTTGATTTGCGGGACTTTTGGGCGGTGGTGCTGTCACAGCTGAGGGTGTTGTTGGTGTTTGTTTGTTGTGCTGCTGCGGTTTCTCCTTGTGCAACGACGAGTTGCCCTTGACAATGTCGGACATCTTCTCGAGCGGATCGATGACCAAATCATTTTTGCCATTCCAATCGGGAAACTGTCCGGTACGAAAGATATTCGCTGCTGCCACCGCTGCCAGATACGGATTAACACCGGGCATAAGGGGTGGTGCCGTTTGCTGGTTGGCTGGCGACGATGATGAAGCATTCGGAACGGGTGGACTGTCGGATTTGAACATTTTCTTCACCTGAATCTGCCCGATGGAGTTGTGTTCCGTTTCGTGGCTGCGTTTGCGTGTGCCGCACGACAAATCGAGCGGATTGTTGGCTCCATCGTCGAACTCGTCCTCCTCTTCGGAGGCCACGGGCTCGGCGGATTCGGCGCGTGCATACAAATTGGTGCGAAAGTCCAATGCCTCGGAATTGCTGCTCGATGCCGTTGGTGACGCTTGGGGCGGCAACTTAAATGGCGCTGCCGCCTCACTGGGCAGTGGCAGTGGCAGTCGCGGCCCGGCTGCGGCAGCGGCAGCCAGCGGGAAGCCATATTGTTGTGCAGCAGCGGCAACTATGTGCAGGTAGGCCTCCATCGAGGAGGCTTGGTTAGGCAGCGATTGCGGCACCGCCGGGAATGTTGAATGCATCGATGTGGGCACAACGGGCATCATATTTGCCGCCGACATATTCGATGTGGCGTCCCGCAGCTGGCCATTGTCCGACGAATTGGAATCGTGCGAGGGACAACGCTCGCTGGAATTTGCCGATTCTGTGGAACGTGGACGTGCTGTGGGCAGAGCGCTAAAAATGAAAAAAAAAAATGTTTTCAAATAAAATAGTTTGTTCAAAAATGTTGAAAAGAACTGGCAAAAGTAATTGTTAATGGATTCCTTTAAATATTTTTATCTTAATACTTAATGAATAAACGAAAAATTTATATGATTTTTCTTTCACAAAAAATTCATTTTATTATTAAAGTTTTATAGTAAAAAATATTTCACTTAACTTAATTTTGATTCAATTATTAAATGTTTAGAAAAACAGTGAAGAAATATTATAAAAGGGAAAAAATAAATCATAGCACTGCCAATAAAGTTTTCTATAATTCCATTAAAGTTTATTTTTGGGAGAATCTTTAAAGTCATTTTTTCTAATTAAAATACTACCTGAATCCAAAGTTTTTATAAAAAAAGAGTTGGAAAAATATTCTCAAACATTTGATTTAATATAAAGACTTGTGAAAAAATTTAGTTTACAATCGTTTATTCCCAGTTATTAATTTATACTTATAAACCATTAAAATGTGCCTTAAAGCTTCGTTTTTTTTTATCAAAAATTGTGCTAATTATACCAAAACCCAAAGTTAATCCATCTAATTAGTCAACATGTGATTGAAAAACGGTTAATTAGTTATCAAAATTAAGTATTTGCTTTGTTCAAAAAGAGACTTGAAGAACAAACTCTTTCTCCCTCTTACATAATCTTTTTCTAATGATAGAAAGAGATAACAGCAAGCAGCGATTTATTTGCAAGCGGAAAAAAAAATTACTTTCAAATTTGAATAGGCAAAAAAAAAAACAAAGTTTATCGCTCTATCTATCCCTTTCTCTCGTTCACTCAAAAGCCATAGATCATTAGTGAAAGCTTTCAAGTTGGATCATCATTCAAGTTACTTTCACGCAGCTGATAAGTTTAATCAAGCGATCTTTATTGCCACAAATCAGTTATAGTTATACGCCAAATCAAAGAGAAGGTCCAAAAGTCAAATCAAATGGCACACAACACAATCGCAACAATATGAAACATATGTCAACATTTCATTTGTTATTCAAATCCAACAAAAAATCAAAAGATAAAAAAAAAAACGAAACTGTTGCCAGCTGTTTGAAATGCCGCACACCCCCGCTTAACTCTAACACACACCCCGCTCTTCTTCACAAACCAAGACAAGTTTTTTGCGCTCATAAAAATCGTTGAATTCGGTTATTTATTTATATGGAACAATGGCGTTTAATTCAAGACATCTTAGCGTGAATTATGATCAGAGCTCATCACATCTCGTTGATTATCATCACAAAAAAAAAACAGATCTCGCTCTCTCTCTCGCTCTCTCATTCTCGTCGTCTTTAAAATCTGTTTCGATATTTCAGGCTAAGTCTAGCGGATCATCAAATTTGACGACACTGCCAACACTAAAAAGACATTCAACATAATTTGCATAAATTAAAGCCATTCCTCTTGCTTTTTGCATAAATAACTAACGAATTTTTTTTAAGTATCTTGCGTCTGCTTATAAAAATATATATCTGCTGTTATAGTTTTCGTTGTCATTTGATTTCCTCAAAATTTTGAACTGATTTTACAATCGATTTGACCATAAAACATTTTTTATAACGTCTTTTGTTGAAATCTAAATGATTGTAACAAATTCAAAACCAAAAAAGAAGAAGTCGTAATATTTATGTTTTTTGATTATTATGATTATTGTGTGGGTTTGATTTAAGAGGCGCTTAACTAAGTTGGGAATATATGTATATTTTTTGATGAGTCGCTGAGTTAATGATTTGCCGGAAATGGTTCTGCCTAAACTGATTATTAACTCTAATACAAAAGAGTTATTGCCATTGATTTTAATGACAATAAATGAGTCATGCTTTATTAAGCTTGCCTTATACAGAGTATATATTACAATAAAAATCTTAATTATTTGACAACATTCAACACTTAATTTTTCAATAATATTTGAATTTGTTTTTTCGTTTTGTCGTTCTTTATATAATCTTTTGTCATTTTGCTATTTATCGTTATCTTTTATCAGCTTGATATGCGGGAATTCGAAACGTTTTAAAGGCATTCTCAAAAAAATCAAACCAGTTTCTAATCAAGCAGCCAAGCACGTGCCAAGAGCCCCAACGACTTAGAATCAGGTTACTTAATTAGTTTAAGACTAACATTACTAGAAGAAAATGTGGTTTAATTTTTAATTTCTTTCGAGACTTAATAAAAAAGAAAGTGGAAAACATAATAAGAAACTGTGAAATAAATTTAATCAAATATATTTAGTTTTTTTTATTTATTTTTTTTTTATATTCTTATGAAACTTTGAAAAACTGTCACTTTTGTTAAAACCACTAAATTAAGCAAAACGATCAGTCAACATTTCTTTGCCGGTGGCATTAACTTGTCCAACAGCACACAGAAAATATATATGTATCATATCAAGCTATAAACCTATTGATGGATAGCCAACACAAGTATAATAAAAGTATTATATATTCAACGCTTTAAATGCAATAAAATTGATGAGCTTTTTTTTTTTTTGGTCAATGACAAAAGTCACCAAAAACCAAAAGCGAACATCATTAATTACAACAATAATTTTGAGTTACTTAATCTAAATGATATCAATATAATTTTTAAGTAGAAAAGTTCACTAGTTATTTTTGCATTAGGTTAAGCACTTTTCTCTTTCTCTCTCTCAAAAATATATATCTGCATTTAGCCTGTGCGCAAATCAGCTAATTGGATTTTCTGATTGCATCTGGCGATTAAAAAGACCGCATATAAAAAAAATAACAAAAATACCTGAGCTCAACAACAACAACAAGTTTTCCCCGTTGCAAGCAATCATAATATGCAATCTTGTTATTTGATGAAGCTTAAATCAAAATGATTTATACACAGCGACTAAAATGCAGTTAATTACAAGTCGGGAATTGTCTCATTAATAATCGCACACACACACAGCGAGTGTCGGTCTGTGTGTGTGTAAAGCTAGTACTAATATGTAGATACTATTCGCAGTTGCAGATACTTTTGTTGAACGCATGACTAATCCATATAACTAAACAGCTAGTAGTAGTATCAACTCATCCACAGCTGCAAATTGCCCGCATAAATCTTTTAGTTATAGCTGAACACACACACACACACACAGACACAGCTACCACACCCACCTACCCGCACATACGCACAAAGAAATATTTTTTTTTGATTTTTGTGTGCTTCATGATTTATTCATTTGGTACGTCAGCGCCTTTTTGGAAAAATCACGATGGGAAAAATTGCAGTTTCCAATTCAAAAAAAAAAATACAAATACAAATTTGTCGCAGTTTAACAGGTGTTGCACCGCACCTCCCCCCTCACACTCCCCCTTCCAATTTCTTTACTCAAACTTGTTTTGCATTTTTAATAAAAATGTTGTTGTTGTTTTTGTTTTGCTCGCTCGAAACGAGTTTAATCCTAATGTTTATGAAAAGGCATTTAGTAAGCGATAACTGTAAACTATACTTAAATAGAACGATTTTCAGCTTAACAGCAACAACTTGCAGTTAGTTTCAATATTTACTTAACACTCGTACTATTTATAGCTATTTATGATTTTCTTTTTTTCGGTTTTTATTCGTCTTATTATAAATCAACTTTATTTTTGGTGGGTGTTTTTTTTTTTTTGTTTTTGATATATGGTCATTTGTGTGTGTGTGTGTGCTTGATATTTATAACGACAGGTGTGTGTGTGTGTGCGACAACAACAACAACAACAACAACGAGTAGAACTAGAACAACATTGAAACATCAACACTTATTCGCATATGTATATTCGTCATTATATTTTTTGTTTAAACTTATTTATGATATGTATTTCTAAAATCGAATCGCTTGTACTAATAATTTGATTGGATCATATAAAACGATAAGAAAATTGTGTCATGTGATTGCGATTTGCGATACTTTTCAAACTACATATGAGTAATTAATATAATAATAGCTTTAAAAAGATTAAAAGTCGATTTTTTCTTAATAAAAAAATTTGTCACAATTCGCAATTTGGTTTATATAATCTAGAAACTATATTAAAAGTATGACTATAAACTCATTTTGTGGTTAAAAATTAAATAAATATTTATACTTTACGGATATACACTTTAATTCGTTATTATTTATGTACAAATATTTTCAAAATATTAATTAATTAGTATTGATTAATGCCGATAACTCTAAGCTTGGTTCTGAATAAAAAAAAAATCAACAAGTTTGCTGCACGAATCGACTAGAGGGGTAACAAATCATGATTAGTACTCGCAGTTGCCGCAATCAGCTTTGATATGTAATAAATACAAAAATTCAATGTTGAGGCATCGAGATAGGATTATCTTTGATTGTTTATGGGAAGGTACTGCGATGAAGTTTGTATCGCTATTGTTATATTTTTTTTTCTTTCAATTTTTCAAATAATATATAAGTAATTGCTTTTCGCTAAGTAATTATATATTTGTTAAGAAACTTATGAAGTATTTTTATAAATTATTTAATTTTTTTTCATTCTTTTCTCACGTTACGCTTTTATATTAAAAAAAAAAAGGTTACACAACACTTGTTAAACTTGGTCTATAAATCAAATGTATTAAAATTCAAGATAATAACTCATTGATTCATGATTTTTAATTATAATTGGTTTAATATTACACGATTCCAATATTTCTATGTAAAAAATCTCTTATGAAATCTTTTGTTTTACTTTTCTGATCAAATATTTAAATGATTTGTTTTTAATCACAAACTGCATTCAAACTTGAAAGAATATTTTCCGCAAATTAAAATTAAATCAACTTAATTTATTTTTTTTTAATTAATATTTACTTTCTTAATGCTTACCCGGCATTTAGCGCCTGTCTGTAGATTTCTAACATCAGAGCCTCGTGTAACATTTTGAGATTTTGCTGAATTTTGACGGTTTGCTTATTTCAAAGTGGGGCGTGGGGAGGGGTTTATTATTTTGTCGGGGGAGGGGAGGCGGGTGGAATGCAAACAAAATGTGTTTGCTTAAAACTTTGCACTCGTTAGACTTTAACTTATTTATTTATTAATATATGTATAAATATTTAATTTGACACAATATGCATTTGCAAATATTAATTAACAAATTAATATTATTTTTTGTTTTTTTTTTTTATTTTTTGCACTTGGTACTTTTTAGCGTTTGAGCTACGTATAACTTGTGTGTGTTTAATATTTTGTTTTTTAATATATGTATAGATATATATTTAATTTAATTTATAATATTTTCATATGGCAGACAGAAAATTTATGTTAAATATTTTAAGTTCTTTTTGTTTTTGTTTTAATTTAATAATTGCATTTGAATCGTATACTTCGTTTAATTTGTTTGTTGAGTTTTGAGTAACTTTAATTTTATTTTTTAGTTTTTGTTTTTTGGTGAGCAAAATATTGTTAAATATATATATTTATATTGTTATTTTTGTGTGTAATTTCTTTCTTTGTAGCGTTTATATTTTAATAAATATATATAAATTTTTGTTGTTGTTATTGTTGTTGTTGTTTTACGTATACTTTTGTTGAACCATTTGTTGTAGTTGTTGTTTTGTAGTTAAAGAATTACTTTACTTTTTGTTGTTGTAATCAGTCTTAATTAAACATTTGACGCGCATTTCATTGTTAATATATTTTATTCGTGTTGTTGTTGTTGTTGACTAGATATGATGCATGTGTTTGTTGTTGTTATGCGACGCAGCTAATACGAAAATAATTTTTAATTTCGTTTAAATTATGCATTTATTTCATTTTGTTTCTTTCGTTTGTTTTTTTTGTTTTTTATCACACTTATCAATGGCGTTCAGATTGAAATAATTGAATTTTGCTGCTGTTGCTGTTGTTGTTATTGTATTATATGAACACGCGTCGCAGTCGCACACAATTCGCTCGCTTTTATATCTCAATGTGTGTGTGTGTGTTTGTGTGCATGTGAATGTGTTTTGGTTTTCTATTTTTTTGTTTTGTGCGTTTCATCCGGATTCCGTCGTTACTCGTTTGAGAGTCGAACAGCGAATGAATGTGTCGGCGTTGCCGTGTCGTCACTGGCTGCGACGCCGTCGCTGCTGCTGCTACTGCTACTGCTGTCGCTTCTTCTACTTCTTCCTCTTCTCAGTCTCTTCCAATGTTTTGTTCGCTGCCAGTGTGCGCCTCTGCTGCGTCGGCTGTCAAACTGATTCAGTCAAGAATCAGACACAAACAACAAGAACAACAATGCGTTCACATTCGCGTTCTGCTGCTGCTGCTGCTGCCGCTTCTTCTTCTTCTTATTATTCAACTGCTCGATGTGCGCTTGCACGCTGTGCTGATTGATACCAAAAAAATGAAGTTCAAAGCGCGGTGGCAGCGACGCGCACGTTTCGTTTCGTTTCGTTTTGTCTGGCAGCCGCCTGGAAGCTGCGTTGGCGTTTTTGCTGCTAGTGCTGCTGATGCTGCTTTTACTGTTTGTTGGCTTTGACGAGAGTTGGACTTGAAACACGACGCTGACAACGACGATGATGACGATGACGACGGCGGCGACGACGACGTTCGTTTCAAACACACGAAGCGCGCGTTTTGGCGACGGCAATTTCTGATTCGATTGCGTTAAGCGACGGCGCAACGCAATGCGCAGTCTGTTTGATGTTGTTTTTGTTGTTACTATTTGGCGCCCCCACCATAAAACGCGACGTCGACAGCGCAGCGTGTTGATTACTTTGCTGCTTTGACTTTTTTTTCGATTTTCGTGTGTTTCTTTGTTGTTGTTTTAATTTTTGTTGCCTGTCACAAATGTGCAGTGATTAAATGTACTGCTGTCTCACTCGCGCACGCTGACGTCGGTCGTCGGTGCTAATTAATTACAGCAACAACTACGGCAGCGCGAATCTGTCCACGCGCTTTTTATCCGTTTACCCTTTTACGATTGACGTGCTGCTGTTTTTGGTGTTGTTGTTTTTGGCGCGCTACAAAGCTTTTCGAACATGATCGTTCGCTGTAACGGTCTGCTGTTGACTGAAATTGTGGCGGGCGGCCGGCGCGACGAGAGCATGCTTTCGCAGAGAGCGAAAGAGAGAGAGGGTTAGCTAGTGCGCATGGCCGTTTGAGCACGTTTCCCCTGGCAATGCAATAAATCTTGTTTATGTTTTGCTGCTTGTAGCAGAATACGATGTGGGATTGGAACACATTGATGCCAGCGCAGGGGAAATGCTTGCGCTCGCCACCACTCTCTTGCTCTCACACGCTTTAGCTCTCTCAGTTTTTGTCAGTTTAGAGCTCGCCCTCTCTGAAATTAGCTGCAGTGTTTCGTCAGCGCGTCACCCTTTGGTAGGTCGGCCTCAGCGCATTCCAATTCCATCACTCCGCCACAATTAAGATTTATGACATTTCAAAACAAATTTTCTCACTCGCATGCGCTGGCTCACTCACACCCCCACTCATACACTGCTGTCTATGAGTGTAATGCTGTGTGTGTGTGTGAGTTGGTTACTCTGAAGGTGGCTCGTTCTAATTTGTTGCTGTTATTGTTGTTGTTGCTTTTGGTGCTGCTGCTGCTGTCGTCTGCGCCGCTGCTGCAGCTGTCGCGCTTTCGACATTTTGTCTCTCTGTCTGGCATTTTTTGCAATGTGCGGGTGTTTCGTTTCTGCTGTGAGAGTGTTTGTGTGCGTGAATGTGTAAGCTGCAGCTTTAGCATGCCAAATATGTACATATCTATGTATGTATGTTTGTATGTGCAATATGTAAAAGGCAGCATGCTGGCGACTCAATTGTTCTTGTTTCTCAACCCGTTTCGTTTTTGTTATTCGTCAATTTGATGGCTGGTTCGGCAAACATTTCAAGTATGAATTTGTCAACGGAAATCAAACTGTTAATTAGTTGGAATGTAGAATTGATTATTTATAGCGAATAGTTTCAGTTCGCAAGTGTTTTGATCTCAAGCTAATGGAAACCTGAACGAGTATATAAAAAATCAAAAAAAAAAAAACTAGATTTTTTTCGTATGCAGATTATGGTTGGAATGCTGGAATTGAGGTGGTTCCAACATCGAATTCCAAATAACAATTTATCAAACGAACTTTACGATCGAACACATAAAAAATTAATGTGCGGCAAAGGGAAGCGAAGAAAAATGAAAACCAACAAAACGAAGGGTAAAAACGAAGAGCTGTGAAGGTAAAGAAGAAATATTAAATAAAAATGCCCAAATCAAATTATAGAATCGTAAAAGTATTTATTACCCACAAGCGAGTGCGAGTGAGAGAGATATAGAGAGAGATGGAATGGAATGGTCGTCAATCGGACTGGCGACAGCTGGCCAAGACTTATGCATCCCCTTTCCAAGGGGAGCAGAAGGTGGAGTCAGCGCTTCCAAGTGATTTGATTATCATCGGTTAATTGGTGACTCGTAAAAACTTTTACGATCCACAATTCCAAGGCATTAAGTGGCCACGATTGGAGCAACAAGTGCAAGCTGCAACAAGCTCCAGGTGGCAAGAAGTTGTGAAGGGGGGGAAAGGGTATGGAATGGAGCTCAGCTCAGCTCAACTCTCACATCATTGGCCATCAATAAAACGCGTCCACCATTTTCACTCAACTGTCGTCGCGATTTTATGGATAGCATTCGTCAACAATTAGCGGCTTAAGATTTCCGTAAATGTGCACTAAAAGCAAAAGAAATATGGCAAATAACCAATACTTACGTCTGAACTCTGAACCACAATGCAGTAAATTTAAGAAAGTTTCATAAAAATATTAAATTTTTTTATATATTTATTTTCACTTATTCCATGCACTTAACTATTAAGTTGAATTTCAAGCAGAAAAAAAACAGAAACAAATAAGAATAGATACGAATCTAGTGAAAAAAAATATTAAATATTGTTCAAAAAATAATAATAATAATATTTTTTGAAATTTAAAAATATTTCGAAAAATTTATATATTAGTTTCAATTTTGTTTTTAACTTTCAGTTATATTACTTAAAATATTGCAATTCTCTGTATATAACATTTAACGATTCATTTGCAAAATTTGCCTGGATTAAGCGAGACTTTTTATATTTATTATACATTTTAATTTTTATTTTGTACTTTTGCTATAAAGGAATTAAAAACGCATTTGGATAAGCGAGAAATGCATAAATTTGAGTTATGAAAAGAAATTAACAAAAACGAAACGAACACAAATTGAAAATGAAATTTAAATTAAAATTAAAAAACTGTCAGCGGCATTCGTCATTGTCAACCAACAACAAAAAAAATAAGAAGGCTTTAAGCTGATGCAAATGTCAACGCTTCCGGACAACAATACAACAGGGAATATACTTTATATACCATATATACATATATGTATATAGTCTGGTCAGATCGAGCGGGAACACCCACGGGAATTATTTGTGCTACGTAAATTGTCAAAAAACCCACCAAAAAGACAAAAAAAAAATTAACTTTTCGGGCACGAATCCGATTGAAAAGATGGACGAGTTATTTTGATGGCAGCAGCATTGCCTTGGATTTATTTTTAATGGCGTTTTCATGTGGCCCCGGGATTAACTCTTTCCATTTTTGAATTATGAAAGCAACGTAAATCTTTTTTGTCCACAGCGCAAAACGTCAACCAAAGCCGAATTATGACTTTGACGCGATCTAGATTGAGATCATGGCATTAGTATACGTATTTGTATAATTAAAACAGCCTTACACTTGTGTTGTTTATTTTTTTTTTTTTTGTGGTTTATTATCTCGATTGAAAAACTCGATTGATAAATAAATATTTATTCGCGCGATAAATCAATCAAATAAATTACAATTAACAAAAGCAATAAACTTAAAGCGCTTTTCAAGATAAAAAAAAAACCCCAACGTTATAATTATAAATTAGAAATTTATGATGCCACTTAGTAGCACACCAAAAATATATATATATTCCACAAATTGATCATTGAACAGAAACAAAATATATTCTCTACGCGCAGTTCTAGCTCAAATCTGGTTTCGTTTTAGTTCAAGTTCATCTTAATCAAAATGTTTTTTTTTTTTTAATGATATTAAAAAATCAGCAGCCAAATATTCAAGTCGTAAAACATTTATTCAACATTATTTGACGCAGACAATCCCAAAGATATCAAATAAAAATTCGCTTCGAGATTCGGCAGTCGATCGGCATTAATTAACGCCAAAGCACACACAAAAGAAACGAATAACGAAAGAAAAAAAATACGTTACAAACAAATACAACAACAACAAAAGAGAGAGATACTTAAGTTTTTTAATGTGTTTCGGTTTAAATGGTAAGACATTTATTTAAATTTAGTATTTAGTATTTAATACCAACCAAATGTGAGATTCACGCTTTTTTTTTCTTTTGCGTTGACAGTAAAAGTTTTTGAAAGATATCCCAAATTAGGCGTCATTAAAAGGTTGATTGGTTAAGTATCGATTTTTGGTTTGATATAGGAATGATTGAGTGAAAACGATATACAGAAAGTTATCGATTGATCATGTTTTGATTGATAGAAGATTTAGAATATTAGGAAAAGTATCAAAAATACTTAAAAGTAAATAACGATATCTCTTTACAGAATATTTTTGGTTTACTTATTTTTTTTTTTTTGAATATTAATTTATTATTGACTTTGACTTATTTTCTACCATTTAACATTTAACTCAACGAAAATCACTCTATAAACTATTTATTTTAATTATTATAGTACTTCCTGTTATTTATTAAATTTAACGCACAGTGTAACCGAAAAGTAAACTTATTGCTAAATGTAAAGCGACAAAAAAAATAATAATAATAATAATCTGGCCATATAGCAATCACTAATTACGATATTAAGCCATGTGGTTGAGTTGGGACTGAAAAGCCAACAACTACAACAACAACAACAAAAACAACAAACGCAAAATACAGAGCAGAAATCGTGAAACAAAAAAAAATATTCCGCAAACAGCGCACAATTTATAAATATGCTAAAAAAAAAACTGAGAATAATTTATGACAACACTCTCGATACATTTTGTTTTTGGTTGATTTTTTGTACAACTACAACAACAACAACAACAACCGAACGAACCATAACAATAACAACAAATTAATGGTCGAGGTAGTTTATAACTTGTGCTGAAGTTTAATCGTGTTACAGCTTGTAAAATGGACGCATCGATTGGCCCGAAAGGACATAACCAAATAGCAAAAATCATTTTGAATGCCAGCCGCCGCCAACGCCGCCGACGCCGCCGTCGACGCGTCCGTTAAGTTATGAGCGGCACTGTTAAGCTCTGCGGGATCAATGCAACGCAACGGTAAATTAAGCACAAAAACAGCCAATAAGAGCGAGAGAGCGAGATGGGATTTAGGATACGCATATTTCAATATTATTTTTTTTTATAGTTTTTGGCTTAAAACACACACACACACACACACACACACATCAGTTTGAATTTTATGAGCCAAGGCGAATCGAAACCGTTTTTATGAAATACAATAAACAATCTTAGCTTAATGCAAAGGATTTGGAAATAAATGGAAAGTTGATTGGTTATATTTGCTAAGGCAAATAATAAAATATTATCATAAAGAACTTATTTTAACATTTCCCAACATATTCGTTCCTGAATCAGTCAGTTTGTTGTATATCAACTACAAAAATCAAAGTCTTTTGGGTCTCCCGCAGCATTTCAACTTGAGACTTGACATCGTTTGCCATTTGTCGTCGTTGACATGTTGTTGTTGTTGTCGCCTTCATTTTCAATTCGATTTTTATTTTTTTGTTTTTTTTGGTCTTTTTATTTTTGGTCTTTGTGATCGTTGCGCTTGCGCCTTTTTTAGATTGGTTTGCTTCGTCATCTTCTGCGTTGCCTTGTTCTTCTTCCACTGCCACTTCCACTTCTTCTTCTTCTTTATGTTGTTGTTGGTTATTTATGTGCATCATTATAAAGTTGCCCATTTTATTGATTCGCCCTCGAATAAATAAGGCTCAATAAAGTTGTTACTTTATATTGACACTTGCAGGCGGCAATCGCTCGTCACATTCATAGCGCTATCTCGCTCTCTGAAAGGAACAATGCATTTCTGACAAATCCCAGCTCTCGGCTCTCTGGCTTAATTTATGTGAAAGTCTTGAGAAAGAATTTCGCTTTATGACACTCGAACGCTGTTCGAAGTCGAGTTTTAAATTAAGTCATAAAATCGTTTTTTTTTTTTTTTCTGTTAATTTCTTATCCAACCAAAAGTCATGGATTTTGTTACGTTTCCAATCGCATCATCTGATTTTCATCTTTATGATCTTTTTTTATTTGGATCAATGTTTAAGTTCCTTAATGATTTTATTAACAACAATAATAGAGCATAATAGAACTTTATACGCGATTATAATCAATAGTTTATAGGGTATGTTTTCTTAGTTTTTTACTCTTTTTTTATGTTCTGATCTGGAATCAAAACTCTTAACGACATTAAACCATGTACGTTTTCACATAAAACTTAATGAAATTGGTATAAAATTTAGGATTTTTCAATTATTTTTAATGCAGTTTGTTATCAGGCGAAAAAATCGATAAATTGCTAAGAAATAATAAATTTGGAACACAAAAAAAAAAAAAATAATAAAGAAAAAACACTTTGGAGATTAAAATTAATCGCTTTATAATTTTTATAAGCTACAGCTGGAAGCATTTAAAAAATTATTTTTCCGTTGGAAAACACATTTTATGATGAAATCAAATAATTTACAAAAATTGTTCTTAAAAAATCGAATTTTATATGAAAAACTTATCGATATTTTGTATAATCGATAATTCTTGCAATATTTACCGATTATTAAACGTCTAAAAACCTGAAAGATTACAAAAAAAAAAACCCTTTACAAACCAAAAAACATATAATATCATTGTTTATGTGAATATTTATATATATATATACATAGTATAAAGTACATATATAAATATATTTATTTTATTTGCACACGATAACAATTTAAACATATTATTTATGTTGTTGTTGTTGTTGCTGCTGCTACACGCCAAAGTGCAAATATTTTGTAACAATAATAACTCAGATTTTGTGGTTGTTAATTTTTTGACAGCGACGTGAGTCGCCAACAGCCGCAGTTAACAGCAGACAACAATAACAACAATAACAGCAAGAACAACAACTATTTGGTGTCGAGGGGCAATTGCGGTGGGTGGATTTTTGTTGGGCTTTGTGTTTTGAGTATTTTTTTTGGGTTCGCGTTCAGTTGTCTTTTCTTTTTTTTTTTTTTTTTTGGGCTGTAGGTCATTGTTTATTTTGAATGAACGCGTAGCGCCGCCAATTATTGGTTCGGCGATGAAAAAAATAGATATATAATTATGACGTCAACAGTTGTTGCTGTGGTTGTTGTTGCTGCTGTGGTTTTTGGCTACAAATGTTGATATTTGTTAATGGAAACCGAGGCAGATGCAGCAAAATCTGAGATAATGCATCAAAATGTATATCGCAACTAATGTCAACTACCAAATGGGTGGTGTTGTGGGTTGCTTGGCTGGCTTTTCAAATTTTGGGGTTTTTGGAGGCGCCAGCTGTCGGCTTGTATCAAAGCTGAGCGGCATTCTTTCATCGCTTTTTGACTGGTTAATTGTTTTATTTGGACGCCGCTGTGGCTTTGTTTTGGTTTTGTTTTGTTTCTTTTTGTAATTGATAAGCGACAATATCAAATTCCGCATTGTCTGGCAGCTCTCATACAATCCATCAACAAAGGTTTTTCGTGTGTTTAAGCACTTAATTTGCTTGACCAGCCCGCCAGAGGGCGCTAAGCTGCCCAGGGCTTCACCAAGACTGACCAACTTTTGGTTGAAAGTGAAGAAACTTTTGATCGATTGTGAATTTGGCACACTGTTTTGACGGATTAATTCTCGATTTGGGCCTAAAACTGCATTATGATAGATGATAAATGATGGATCGCACTGCGTTCAGTTTTGGTTGGTTTTTCGTTTTTTTTCGTTTTTAACTTTTCATTTTGCGGCTTAAGTTCTCGCCTCGAAAATTGATTGAGCAACTTGTGTCGTGGTTTAAGGTATTTAACAGGTTGCTGATATATATATATATTGATTATTTTCATTTGATTTAGCGCACCAATTATTCATTTTAGTTTTGAAAATGAACTCTCCCTCCGAAAACAAACATTATTTGATTGATGTCGAAACAGTAAACCACAAAGTGCCAACTGCGAATGATATTCTTTAAAGTAGCAAGTTACACAAAACTAAACAAATAAACTGTCTCAATGTGACGCTGATGTATGAATGGATGAATCGCCGAACGATTTGGTTATTGTTTTATTCCGAATGCCAAAAAAAAAAAGAAACCAAATTCTGCCTGTCTTTTTGTGTCTTTTATCTAGCTTATTAATGGGTGGCACGAGTTGATCAATTGAATAAAAATAGCTTTATTAAATGCCAAAAGCTTACACTATTTAGTTAAAAAAAAGTTATGAATACCTGAATTTGAAATCACATTTTCATATGTTTGAAAAAATAGTTCTACATATGAAATAATTTTTATTTATGTTCCAACTTGTGGAAATTGTTTTTAAGCCAAAGGAAAAATTTTTTATTACGTAAAATTTATTTTCTTTAGCAAGGATTTCGATTTTTTACATAAACTTCAGCCTGAGTAATTTTTCTATTTTTTATTTTTATAGCTACATTCTATTATCTCACAATAATGAGATTTGATTTCGCTAGCATTAATTATAATTTGATTGAACTTTGCCTTGTTGTTCGAATTGTTCATTTGTGCTCTGTATGTATGTGCCTCATCGTTGACGCATGCATCGTCTAATACCTGATAAATCTGTCAGTTAAATGTTTAAATTGAAATCTCTCACCACAATGCACGCCGCTTAAGAGGCAAACAGCATTTTGTGTGTGTTTTTTCTTTTCTTTTTCTATATATATGTAAAAAGCACTCGGCACGGGCCAATCAAATGGCGTTGGGTTGAAGGGAAGAGCAGCCTGGAGCGCGGGGCATGACAAGCAGAAGCAACAACAAACAAACAAACAAATGCGAAGAAGATGCATTTGTGCTGTGCAGATACAATTTAGATAATTTGTATCTCAGCGTTGTTGTCAGGACGCAAGCGCTGACTGACACATGTTTTGATTTGTTTAGGGGGCAACAGAAACAAATAAAACAAACACATATCGGATAGCGGAAAGATACTTTTACTCTCGCTCTCTCTCTCTCTCTCTCAAGCAAAATCAAAACAAATATTGTAGAAATAAATCGCTTAAAGCGGCCAGTTGCGATACTAAATCGATTGAAAGATTTATGAGTCGAATGCTCCCGCTATTTATGGGCCAAACACTCTTGAATTATATCTACAGCTAACAGCCCAACCAACCCAACGACGACTAAACTGAGTTGGCCATTTAAAGTGCATAAAATTCAAACAAGAAAAAACAAAAATACGAAAATACAAAAATACTTAATGTTTATTTGTTTTTTTGCGCAACGTCTACGAACCGAACTGAAAATAATAATAAATACCCAACAAACACCTGTCCGAGTGTGTATGTGTGTTTGCTTTAAGTCTATGTATGTGTATAATTTTTAGGCCAATTAACGCCACTGAGAATGGGAACACCCATCGCGCATAGAGCTGGAGATGGCCGAGAAGCACCTTATTGAAAGAGGGGAATACTTTTTATTCGATCTTTATTAAAGTGATACATTTAAGCATCTTAAATTTAGTTAATTACTTAAGAGAATCATTTTGTTATCGATTTCCAATGCAACCCTAGCCAAGGAATTTTAAGGGAAAATCTTTGGTCGGCCATAACTTCGTCAAAAGTAATTCGATTTTCAAATACAAAGGCGTTTTAATTGTGGTTCCACCTCTAGAATAATACTGCATTCAAAGCTACTTTTTTTATTAAAATTTATGAGGAAAATATTTAAAGGGATCATTTTCCCAAAACTTCCCAGACCCATAACTTCGCCAAAACTGTACCGATTTGCAAAATCAAAATCATTTTACTCTTGTTTTGGCCTATAGAATAATGCTACATTTCAAGTTGGAAATGAGAAAATATATTTTAAAAATCCTTACTCAAATAATCAGCTTAAATAAAAGTCCCACTGTCATAACTTCGGCAAAACTTAACGGATTTTCTTCTTTAAGATTTGACCTCTACAATAATGCTTCATTAACAGTTTCAAACACGTTTTTGTTTACCCCAATATTGATCTTCAACTATCCTATCCCAATATTTGTTTAACTGCAACTTTTTTGTAGCAATTTTCGAGGTTGCGAACGGGTTAAGCGACCCACTTTGAGTGTTATTTTGTATCTTAATCTGAGCGCCGGAGCCTCCATTCATCCATCAATCAAATGCCTGGCGGATGTCCAAATGACCAAATGACCAACTGACTTGGCTGACTTGACTGACTGAGTTGTATGAATGTTGCGTGCGCCTTGCGTTGCGTTGCGTTGCGTTGAATGACGCAGCGAGCACTTGTTTAACCAATCCATCGCCCACCTGCTGCCCCCCTGCCCCCCTTTTAGTGGCTAATCAGTTGTAGATGAACGCACACAACTTTATGAATGTATTCAGCACTGACATTTGGCCAACGTCAACTGACGATCGATCGATCAATCAGTTGAACAGCCATCCATCCATCAGAAAACTCCAAAAACACACACACACACACACACATACTGTAACATTGATATACAGAGTTGGTATTATTTATATTTGATTGATAGCTAAACCAAAACAACAACAAAAAGTATTTTTAACAAAAAAATAATTATCAATAATAACAACAATGACGCTTAAGCAAAACTATAGCTATACTTAACCATATTAATTTTGTTTCCCTTTTGTTTGGCGCTTAACTTGACCCAGATAATGGCTATGAAATCGAACGTCAACATTTCTTATATACTATTCTAGCATTCTAACTGATTAAAAGAAAGCCCTAAGCCGTTGGCAATCGCAATTGAACTAAGTTATGGTAGCTCTAAATCGAGTTCTTACTGGAACTGGAACAGCAATATGTAATTTTATTGATTTTTTTTTTATTGATTTATTTTATACACACGATTTATATATTAAAATATCTTTAGAGTTTTGCAAAATGTTTATTGCATACTTTTTAGGCATTCCAATCTGAGATTTCATTGAAATAAAATTATTGTTTGATGTTCATTATGAAATGAAAAATAATTTGATTGATAAATTAATAAATTTAAGGGTGCATTTAAAGAGAAACTTTTCAAAAAATTGGTTGGAATTCATGCCAATACTTTTCATACACATTAAGCTACTTTTAGTAGTTAAAAGTCAAAACTCTTTCTATAAAAAAACTCTTTTGATATAAAATGGAAAATAACATACTGAACCATAACACACAATGTGACACAATTTGTTGCAATGTAGAAAAAGAAAAAAAAAATGTTTTTCAGCTAGTACAAAACAACAAATAAAACGTTAAATTTAATGATGCAGAAAAAGCTGGCCAAAAAGCATTGGACAAAAAAAAAAAAAATGTTTAGAAAAAAGTTCACATGTTGCAGGCATTAAAATAAAATTTTATTTTATTCATTTCTCATTTTCATGAAATGCAAAATATCATACAAACAACAAAATGAAATACTTTACAAAGAAGAAAGAAACCCTGACGAAATGAATAAATGAGAATGTGTGTGTGTATGTGTGTGTGTGTGTGCTGAACATAACTTTAAATTTGTATTACTACCAAGAGCCCAATGAGCCAAAACAAACACACATCGGCTAAGGCATTGTTAAGAAGAAAGAAATGTAAAGAAAAGAAAAGAACCTGAATACCATATTTGGCCAGAAAACTCCCTGAGACCCGTTACTAACTCCTCCCCACCCCACACACACACACACACACACACACACACATCTCAACACTTTGCCATGCAGTTTAGACTCTAAATGAAATGCTCGAGTGTGCACGGAATTTTGATTTTGACTGCTACAACAAAATTCTCCCACTACGCTCCCCACTCTACGCTCTCTCTCTCTCTCTCTCTCTCTCTCACTCTCTCCTGCTCTCTTTCTCTTTCGATTACGTTCGTCATGTCGTTCGCTTGCAAATCAATTTAATGTCAGTCATTTTGCTGCTAAGTGGGAAATTTTTGAAATTTCATCAAAAATCCGTTGTGTTCTACCCACCCGCCGACCTAGCCCCAACATCCAACCACCTACCCTCCCCACACTGGCATACTTGGAACATATGCTGCTCGGGGGAATTGGCTGCACTGAGGTACTCTTTCTTTCCTTCAGTTTTCCTACAGTTTTTCTTGTAGGGTTCCGTTTCGCATCTAAGCGAAACACATTTGAATGTAAATTTCAGACGCGTTGCATGTCCATGAATTCTCAGCCAATGCCGCGTTTTGTGCGAAGGTCTGGAAGGGTGTGGGGGGTTGACGGCACAGAACGTTTTTTGCCCTTTGCGTTCTTTGCACTTTTTCCCTTGCCTGCAAAAAAAAAACACACAAAAAAAAACAAATATTGTATTAAAATGCTGGAAAGCAGCTAAAACGCATAATAGTAAAATTTTATGTTATCACCAGTGTGAGGAAAACACGTCAGGCAGTTAGTCAAATAACACAGCCAAATGGCCAAAAGCGAAAAAGAAGACAAACAAACAACAACAACAAACACAAAGCGCCACAGAACGCCAATGAAAATTTAGTTGAGACGATGAACGTTGCAAATGCGAAAAAACCCGAGATCCAAAAGATATAAACATACTTTGTATGTATTTATACTTGTGTGTAAGATATATACGTATATACATATATATTGTGTAAACATATGTTAAATATATATAAACATATATATATATTTAGCTGATTTATTATTGTTCAATATTGTTGTGAGTAAAGCTCTAAAATGTCGAAAGTTTTTAAACTCATCAAAAAAAGAAAACATTTTTATTAAATTACATAGTTTTGCTTACTTAAAACAACAAATATATGAATAATTATGTCTCAAAAGCAGTTTGACACAAGAACAAATATTTAAAGTATTTTTCTAGAATAATAAAATAATAATATTATCGAAATCTATACAGGAAGCATAAAGAAAAACAACTAATAATAAATGATAACGAATAAAAATAAAATAAAATATTTTTTTCATAGGATTTAAGATTAAAAGACCTTAAAAAAAAACCAAAAAATACTTATTTTCACATATATGCATAAAACATCAACTTATTCGTTTTTTAAGATCCCAAATCATTTGCGTTTGAATGCGTCGAGTTCGCATTTGGCGAAGAGGCAAACAATTGAAGCTCAAGTGCAATTGGCAAAAGCAAATAAAAAACCCACCGCCTCCCCCAGAATAAAAAGGGTACAAATAAAGTGAAACACATCAAATAAAATCAAACGCAAAACAAGCGAGAAAACATTGTTTCAAATTGACCAGCGGTAAAAAGCGTCCAAATGGGTTGAAATTGGGAGGCGTGGCAATGCTCGCCAATTCAGGCGCAACTAATTCCAACAGAACCAAACCAAAACCAACCCAAAATCATACACCCACCCACCCACCCAACACCCTTGCAACAGTTGCGATTTCAACTGTGAAACTATTCAGCCGGTTTTTTTTGGTTTTTTTTGGGGAGCTTCTACCGATTTGGTTCAGTTCCGAATGGGTTAGGATTGTTTTTGATATTGGGTTTGGGTTTGTTTGCGTTGCGAATATTTTATTGTGCGAAAAATGATTTTTTATTTTCAATTTTGCGGGGCTGCGGGCGGTGGGGGGAGGACCGTTAGGAGCGCGTTAGAAATGAAAGTAAAAGTTTTTCACAGCCGACCGAATGGCAAACCAATTTGATTTTGAATACGTTATGAGGCGCAAAAAGAGAGTGTGAAAAAATCCGGAAAGCCGTTAAAGAGAGAGAGAGAGAGACAGAAATGTACAATAACAACAACAACAACAACAAACAAACAAACAAACACACAAATTGGCATATCTCGGCATCAATTGTTTTGCAAGGGTTTTTGAAGTGGCAATTTTCTGATTGTTTGGCCGGCCGCACTAAAAACTAATGATTTTTCATATGTTTGCCCAATGGATCGTGCACCCGTGCAACACCCCTCCCTTTCCTACTCTTAAAAAACAAACGAAATATAAGCCAAAAAATACGACTAGCTGTAAATTGTGATGAAAATAATACAAGAAAGAATTAGTTTTTGTTGTCGGATTAAATGCCATGAAAAAAATAGAAATCAAATATTGTCCAAAAACTTATTACTAAGTGATTAGATTAAACGATAGTTAAGGGGCAATCAATTTGGCAAATGGTGGAGGACTCCTTAGCTAAAACTAAAGCCTTTAGCGTTCGGCTTCATTAAATTTAAGAACTCATCGAAGAAATTGCATATGGAATCAAGATTAGAAACAAGTTTCGTCTCAACCAAAGTTGTAAATTCGAATTGAATATATTATAGAACTATGTTAATGTTAATAATTTATACTCATATTGACAACTTGTGAACATTAAGTAAATAAAGAAGCGAATATGTTGTAATTTCAGAGCTGCATTTATGCAAAATCGAACAAAATGGCGAATATCAATTACAGAAAAAAAAACATGCAAAACACAAACCCAAAAAGAATACAACAAAAACAGAAATAACGATTCGGAATGGTGTCATAATGACACAGCACGAAAGGGGAAAGACACAGACGAGAAAGAGATAGAGATAGAGAGAGTTCACTGACAACTGACTCCCAAAGCTGACTGAGCTCGATATTTTTAATGGGGGGGCAGACGTCATTTTGGGCCGCCATTCGAGGCGCTGGCGACACCAAAGCACAAAATTTATGACAACATAACGAGGCAAGATGAAAGGAGAAAGGAGGCGGCAGCGGTGGCGGTGGCGGCGGCGGCAGCGGGCAGCGCATTAAATGCCGCCATTCAGAGTCGAAAATAACAATAATCATAATTAAGGATATGCATATGCATTTGGTATGTCTGTGTCTGTGTGTGTGTGTTTGTGTGTGAGCCAAACAGCAAAATGGCTGCCACACGCCACATCCATTGCTTGATCCTCTGACGAGGCGTAGGAGGCAGGAGGAGTTAAGGGGTGAAACGAAATCGATCCACATTTACACACAACACACCAAATATATTCCGCACGAATGATGATGTCCCTGTCCTGCAATGTCCACAGCCAACAGAGATATCATTGAATAATGACTGTTAATACCCTTCAATGTGCCTCGTTTTGCCGCATATCGGCCTTTTTGCTCAACGCCATCGCCATTGCCATTGCCATTGCCAATATCGAAGTGGATTTCAATGCAGTTTTCATCGTTCCCCACTCAAAATTCACCCAACGAATCCAACTGAATGAGATAGCGTCCTGGCAGTTGGCAGCAGCAAACTGGGAGAGCGAAAATCTCCGTGAAAAATAATGCGAGCATGCGAATTGTGTGCAAAATTATGCGATAACGCCGCCAAAGCATTTATGCCACATGCCATTCGGCCATTCCATTGATTCATTCGAACCAACTCTCAGACTTGATTAACCCATTGTCGATACAACAATAAGTATTTAATTGGTAAACTTAAGTTAAACTTACTTATTTGTTGTACTAGCATAAATAAAATTTAATTAAAATCAAACCAAAATTATATTCGCCCATAAAGTAAAAGAAAGTTCTTTGTGTTTGATTTTGGCATTAAGTTAATAAAGTCAAAGACATTCAACACTTAATTAACACTTTGATTTTAATGCATCAATTAGACTTTCCAGCCACGTTCCAATCCATCCATTTAATCAGCTAAACAAACCCAACAATTTAATACAAATTTTTATTTGTTTTTCGTTTGGAAAAATCAACTGCAAGTTGAGTTTTGTATTTGTTTGCAAATTGTTTGGGTAACTTTGCATAAAAATGTAAATGTGGCAACTTGCATCAGACGCATTTCGGTGCACAACATCCTGTTCCTCCTGTATCCTCCCAGCTTCAAATCTATCCTATAACTGTGCTATTGTTTTTTTTTTTTTTGGTTCTCTGTTTTGTTTTGTATTTCCAAATGACCGAAGTACAAATGATCTGTGAATGATGTTTATAAAGAAAATAAGTCAAAAATAGGAAAGAATTAAAATGATAAAGTAGATTAAAACGAATATCGAACGACTTGAAAGTTTTGTTATGGAAAACTTAACTTAACTTAAATTTAGATGCTTAAATAAACTATTAATAAAAAATTCATTTTTTCAAACTGAACCAGAATTCAAAAAGTTATAATGAATTAATTCAAGAGTAAATTATTTCTAAAAAAAATTAGTCTTTAAAAAATATCAAGTTTGCCAAGGAACCACCAATCAACATAGGGTATTTTTTATTCATTCGCATAAAAATCGAAGGGTCGAGCTCAAAGTCGAAAATTGGTTTTAATTAAATCGAATTGAGTTTTTCCACCGGGCAGCACTCGCCTCGCCTCGTCTCGTCTCACTTTTAAGTTTTTCACTTCATTTTTGGTCTGTTTCAGTTTTTGCACGTCGCCTTTTGCAAAAGAGATTGAGTGTGTGTGTGTGTGGCATGAGTGAGTGAATCGCAACTCATGGCGTGGCACAGACATGGACATGGACATGGACACGAACGCATTTAACGCTGACGCTGGGAGTTTATATGCGTCATTGCTCTCGTTCTGGTCGCATCGTCCTGCCCTCATCGTTGCCCTTCGTTTTTGGTTGGCTCTTTTTGTACACACACAGTTTGATTGAAATGTTTGCTGGCGCTGCAACTGCCACAGCATGTGGGGAGAGGGAGAGTAGGCACATGCCACATCAAAGCATTTGAATTGTTGGGCCAGTTGGCGTGTTTTTTGTTTTTGTTTTTTGCAGCGACTGCAACATTGCAACAATGCTGCAACCCCACAGCTGACCATCCTCATGTCAGCGTTTGTTGTGGATGTGATGTATGGTCGGTCAGTTTGCGGACATGCAGTGGACATTTGGATTAACATGACGTAATTGATGCGGAAAGTGTTGAGTGTGGCAGCTGCCACAGCAGCCCCACACACACACTTTTGTGTCGTCCGTTGTTGCAACATCCGCAACGCAGTTGACAGACAGTTTTGCATGTGTTTTTAGGGGGGAAACTCGGCAAAATAAACTTTTATCAAAATTGATTTTTGGTTGATTTGTTTGCGGAAACTTTGTTGTGCCTTTTATGAAAAGTATTTAGGTAGAGATATTTATGTGATAGATCATAAAATTTTTAAATATTTTTTTTTAAGTATTTATTGATAATAATGCGATTTTAATATTTTTAAAATATTTAAATCAAAAACATAAATATTTCCTTGATTATTCCAACAGCTAAGAAAAATGTCAAATGTTGTCTTACTTATTTAATATTAAACTTAAACTCTATATTTATATTTTATAGTTGCAACTCAACCCCAAAACACATGCAACAACAGCACGAGTATACCAAATTTATGATATTGCCACAAAAGTAAATTTGAGCTAGAAATGCGAGTTGGTTGCATTAGGTCAAAATGTCTGATAAAATTGAAATGTTTCGCATGTGTGTGTGTGTGTGTGTGTGTGTGTTTGTTGTAGGAAAATTAATTTTTGAACTTATCAAGTGCGCTTTCAATTGGCAAAAAACCCCAACCCCGAAAAACGAGGCAAGCTAACATTTTCGTGCTGTCGAAAGCACTCATCAAATAAATGAGGTGGAGGTGGAAAGCGAGTAGAAAGCATACATACCTCACAGGATACGTAGTATATGTGGCTACCTTTTTACTTATTGTTGGGAGAGGGTAAGAAAGAGAGAAAGCAAAACTGAGCTGAGCTGTGCTGTGCTGCCTGGCAGGTTGCATTGCAAATTTGCAGTCGAACATGCAACGTGCATTTGGCATTTCGCACAATATCCAGATGCAGGCAATGCGATTCGGAAACGGGGGAAAGGAGAGAGCTAAAAGAGGTAAAAGCCACAGACGCTGCCAATATTGACTGTGACTGAGCCAACGAGCGAGCGAGAGAGCTCAGTGTTGTTGCTGCTTTCATTTTTATGTATCCTTGCAATGCGATGCGAGTATTTTTATTAAAATAAACTCAGAAATGTAATCAACATAAAGGATTTCACACAAGCACCGAATACAATATCTATATAGAGAGAGAGAAATATGTATGTGTGTGTGTGATGCGCATTGGAACGCTTAACGAGATACGTATAGATACACGTAGATATCATTGACGATATACTAGCACAGCATTCAGCCCCAAACCCCAAATATATATACATATATATGAAGCAGAGACCAAAATCGAAACCCTTTATGAAATGCTGCTCTGTTGTTGCGACAAGAAGGACGTCACAATGTGTGTGTGTGTATCTTTGAGATACATTTGCAATTATCGTGACTTGAGCTTGCAGTAGCTGAACAACAACAACAACAACAACATAAAGCGCATGGACAGACACAAGACTGCTGGCCACATGTCGGTGACAGTTTATTAAATCGATTACTTTCAGTTTTTGATATTCTAAATAAACATATTTTTACAAGGCAAAGCCAAAACGATTTGGAACCACAACCGACCGACCGACCGACCCGACCACCCACAGTTTGATGGTCATTTTACTGTGTTGTAGCTTTTAGTATTCTTATTCTTGTTGCTTGTTGCTTGTTGATGAGCTGCTTTGTTGTTGGCCAACTGAGGTTGAGATTTGTTGCTGAACTCGTGACGGGGCAACAAATGCTTTGGTATTTCATTTTTTTTTTTTTTTTTGTTAGTATAGCTATAAAGTAGAAGAAGCAACTCTGGCATTGTGTGCTGCATGCAGCAGACATGCAACAACGTGCAGGCAACAACAGCATTTTGAGAGATTAGTTTATTGTTAATCAAAAAAAAAAACGAAAAAGAAAATAAAAACTGATGCAAGGTAAAAATATATATGTATATATATATATTGCTTGTACATTTCGTTCGTACATATGTATATCGGTTTTTGCATTAAATTGACTACGAAATTGACAGCATTTGAAATTGGCCCATGACTTATTGGCAGTGTGTGTATGTGTGTGTGTTGTCTGTTGTCTGTTGTCTGTGCCGTTTGACAGCAACAGCTTTCACGTTTATGCATAATTCTAATCAATGTTTGTTACTGTTTTTGACATTTTGCTTTTTACCCAAATTGGCCACAAACCAATTTTGTTTGTCATTCAAGGGCTGTTGAATTGATTTCTTTTAACATCTTTACCGACCCAACATTTGCAATGCAAATAATATTGTAGAAATATATATGAAATACTATTTATTAAATCATTCGCACTAATTCGTTTCCATTGTCTGGCCATTAATTATGAATATTAATTCCGGGCTTTAGTCGTAAATCTGCACGATTTGAACATCAAAAAAGTCAATCAGAAACATACTTTAGTTTAACCTCAACAAAACCAATCAAATTTATGCGATGGCAGCTTGAAATCTGTTAAGATAAGCAAAGGTTGAATTTTGAAATAAAAAAAAAATTAAAAAAAGAATATTAAAATATTCATAAAACATAACTAGAACTGAATAATTGAATATCATCGGAAAATAAAATACAAAATAAAATACTTTTTAGAAATGGGTATAAAAGAAAAGAAATACAGTCAAGCTAACTTATAACGAAACTCTAATGGAGGTGCAAAAACTTCGTTTTATCAACTTCACAACAAATATCATACTTAAGTTTTTAAGATTAAACAGTTTTCAAGCTCCCAACTATTTGATTACTTTTTATATATTTGAAAATTCAACTTTTTATTTTTCGCTTGGGCAATTTATTTATGTAACTCTAATATAATTTACGTGCTTAATATCTAGTTAATACTGTTTTGGGCTCCCATGGCGTTTTCTCGGCCTCAACGAAGCTTCCACATTTTTGAGAAAATAAAAAAACCAGCAAAATCAGCAATATTCAGAAATTGTGCATGGACATCGATTGCAATGATTGCTGACCGTTTTGAAGCTGGGCGCTGTGATTAACACGATTCCCTTCTCCCAAATGGCCGCATGTGGCGCAGTCTCTGGTGCAGCAGCAGTAAAGAATAGATGGTGCATGGATCATTGCATGTTGAACGTTGATGGCGATGGCATCGATTGCGTGCACATGATGTGGGCACATGATGTAGCATCATCCATGTTGCTGTTGCTGCTGTTGCTGTTGATGGTAATATTGCTGATGTGCATTTGATGATGGTGGTTGAATGTGCTGCGTGGACGCAACGCAGAAAACGCTTCTGGGCAACAACAACAGCAGCAGTAAATACAAAAATTGAATTAACAAGCGCACAAACTAGAAAACAACACGTTCAACAAACAACAAAGCAAGCGATGCAATAATTTAAGTGCAACAGCAACAGCAACAACATGCAGCAAGACTTTGTGTTTGTTGTTGCTGCTGCTGCCAGTGGCTAATCAGCTGACACACACACACTGGACTCGTAGCGTGCAACATTTTGAGCCGCATTGAAAGTAAAAGTAAACGCCGATTGCCATAAATTTGTCAACTTTGTGTTCGATTGCCATCAACTTTAACAAAACTCCAAATCGAAAGGCAAACTAACTGAAGTGAAGATGAAGCAACATCAGTTGTCCGCGGGCAGCAATAATTGCTGTGACCAACTTTTACCATTCAAATTTTTTGTTTGGCTATGATAATAATACTTTTCCTATCCGAACATGCTTTTAATTCATGTACAATTAATGAATTCAATTCGGGCTTACTATGTTTGGGATGTAAGGGGGGTAAGGCAATCTCGAATGAGCAATATACCTCTCCAGCCTGCCCCAATCAACATGGCCCCTTGAAGTGCATTTGCATATTCATTTATGTGGCATACAACCCCTGAAGGGGGCAAACACGTGTGTGATTGTCGCTTGTACGATATCAATTCAACGCCTAATTGATTGTGCTTGCCAATTGTCTGAGGAGTGGACGCCGACTCTGGGCGGTGGAATGTCAATGCTAATAATCGCCATGTAAATTGGCTATGAATTTCAAATTGTGTCTGTGTTTTGGATTCATCTAAATAATGGCTTGTGCTCAAGCTAAGCTGATTGATGCCACTCCACCTCCTTCCCTTACCAGGTCCCTCCTTCAAATTCGCAATTGCATTATTTCAATCGATCAATAGCAAATGGCGTCATTTATGCAACATTTATGGATTGTTGTCGTCGGCATCAGCGTCTTCAGTCTTAGCTTAAAACCATAATCCGAATGGGGAAAACCGATGAAACGATGTACCGATGGAATGATGAACCGATGGACCAATGATCCGATGGTCCGGTTGACCGATAAGCCGATGGATCGATGGACTGATGAACCCATGGAACGATTAGCTGACTAGCCGATGGACCGATTAACCGGTGGACCAACGAACCGATGAACCAATAGACCGATGAACCAATGAAACGTTGATCCGATGACCCGATGGACCGCTTTACCGACTAACCGATGGATCATTGAAACAATGGACCGATGGTCCGATTAACCGATAAGCCGATGGATCGATGGACCGATTAACCGACTAACCGAAGGATCGTTGAATCAATGGACCGATGGTCCGATCAACCGATAAGCCGATTGATCAATGGACTGATTAACCGATGAAACGTTGATCCGATGACCTGATGGACCGATTAACCGACGAAACGATGGACCAATGAACCAATTAACCGATAAGCCAATAGATCGATGGACTGATGAACCCATGGAACGATTAACCAACTAACCGATGGATCGATTAGCCGATGACCCGATGGACCGACTAAACGATGGACCAATGAACCATCAGACCGATGGTCCGATTTACCGATAAGCCGATTGATCAATGGACTGATGAACCGATGGACCGATTAACCAATAAACCGATAAACCAATAAGCCGATAGACATTGGTATTTGTTTTCCAGCTCCATTTGTCTAGCGCACTTTAATCCAAAGATCGCATTCAAGTGTCACAGCAACAATTTTTGAATGGTTTGTTTGTTTGTTGTCCAATACATCGGGTACTGCCTGCCTGGTGCCAAAGTCCTAAATAATTGCCCGACTGGTTTGAGCGTTAAATAATGATGCCTGTCGATGCCAAATGACAGCTAAGCTAATAATTGCAATGATTGGCTGATCTGAAAGCGAGGTGCAGTCAAATAATTATGTTATAAACATGTTTTTTGATTTGATTTGAAAGTTTCCCTATATAAACCACCTCACCTGACAACAATGGCTAAATCAATATCATTTCTTAATCTCCAAAACACTGACAACATTAAATAACAGCCATTGTATATAGGATGGGATATAAATTGAAAGACGCAACAATTTAATTTCAACTGCAGACATTTAATATTGATTATTTTATTTTTTTTTGGTTTCGCTTAATAGCGTCACATCTACACAGCGTGATGGAAAGATACAGATACAGATACGGATACTTACAGATACATGTGCTCAGGAGTGTCTGAGTAGGACTAAGATCCATGCGAATCGTACCGTAAATAAATATAAACATAAATCTGAAAGCGAAGCAAGACGAAACAAAGAATGAGCAAAAAACTAAAACGAAAAAAGAACTCATTGAAGACAACATCCCCAATTGACGGTAAATCACTCAAGATGACATCTATCGATGGGGAACGCCAGATAAGAGAGCGTTTCGTCTCGTTTTCGCACTTTTACACAATCAACTCGCGCAGCACGTCGAAGAAGACGACACCGAAGCCGCCGAAGTTGCACAAAACCAAAGAAACATCCAGGCAGCCAGCCACACAGAGAGTGTGACGCGTCCCAGGGAATTGACAATGAATTGTGAATGGTAGGGAGGGAGGGCGTTAGGGGTTTAGAAACTAAGACAGCCAACATAATCATGAAGCATGCCAACTTGACGTCATTGCAATTTAAAGCTTAGCTAAATTCGATACAGCAACAACCAATAGCAGCCCCCAAAGTGACAAATCAAAGACGAAATCGAGCCGTCCAACAAAACAAAATAGAATCACGAAACCCCAACATTTTACTCCTACAAACTTTTGAAGTAGTCCAATGACATCAATGTCGTGTCGTCTTACATTGACATTTGGTACAGTGGCACAAACAGTGTGTAACTGTTGTAAACTTAAATAATGTAGAAGACAATCATTTTATACCACTGTGCCATAAAGACAGTAGTAGCTGCTGCTTTCGGTCAATAAGCATCGAAGAGTGTAAGAAATGAGTGATTTATTGGCAAGGCCATAGAATGGAAGTTGATGGCAAGAGACATTTGTGAGAGAGAGACAGAGAACAAGGGCTTGGCTTAAATAAGATGTGCCCGGAACGTTGACAGACTGGCAAACTAACGAACTAAAGACGCCATTGCCACCCAGCTGCCCCCGACCCCTCAATTGCGTTTCCAAAAAATTAAATGTGGCAAAGTGGTGTGGCAAAGTCATGCGGGTCGAACAATAAAGGGGTTGGGCAGAGTGCTTCAGAACGAACTGTTCGATAAGCGTAAAATGAAGCCAAAAAGGCAGTTAGTGTTGTTGGTTGTTATTGGTTGTTGGCTGTTGTTGTTGTTGTTGGCTGGACTGTGATATATCACACGCAACATTAAATCAAACCCAAGGAATTGCTATAGAATCGAAAGACTCTGAAGGTGTGTGTGTGAGGAGGGGACTCCTTTTTGGCTAAGGCAACTTCACATCGCCTGTCAAGTTGACAATTTACTACCAAAAAAAAAAAAAAAAGGAAGACAAGCAAGAGAAAGAAAGAGAGACATTGTTGGCTCGCACTTATCTGATGGATTCCTTGCTATTTTTCTTCACATGCTGTCCTCGCCGTCGCCGTCGTCGTCGTCGTCTTCGGTTTCCCATCCCTGAACACGAACAGTAACGAACTTTTCGTGTTGTACAATTTGAAAGCTCAGCAATATTGAAACAGGCTGAAAAGGTTTGGAGGGTGTTTGGGTGTTCAAATTGAAGTTGAGACTATTTATGAGGATGAAATGTTCCCAAAAGCGACATAAATATGTCCACAGCACCCGCACACATGAAATGCGCCTCAGCAGAAAATGTGTTGAAACGAGTGAAAGAAGGTAAGGAAAGATGGAGGGAGAATGAGAGAGTATAGTAGGGTATATAGGGGTGTCACATTTAGGGTTGGGTGCTGTATTTGTTTCAGAGTTCTAGCTCTGATTATTATAGTAGGGAAAGTGCTAATGATAATTCTAGGCTAAACAAGACAAAAGTTGATTAGTTAAGAACAAAATGTGAAAAAACTAAGACAGTTCAACTAAAAGCTAAGGAAATTGAGAAAACCGAAAACCCGCCATCACATTACTTTTCTCATCCCAACGCCATCTCGCCTAGAACAGACATTTCCATGGCAATGAGAGATCAATCAAATTTAAGGGATGATTTTAACACCCCAACAATGGAAACTGTTGTTCGTCAGCAACCCCGAAAAACACATTTTGATGAATTGCTGTCATCAGCAAAGAAAAACCTAAAGTCAATGATGAACCAAAAGGATGTCAATAAGATGGCAGCGCTCAAAGGAAAAGAAATACGAAAATCAATAAAATTCAACTAAAAGTTAAATAATCAATGGCATGCAAAATGACTAATTCGTTAATTGAAATGCCAATCAAACTGGCTTAAAATTAAAAAAAAAATAATAAAAAAACTGTTCATCATGTCAGAGATTGATAGCCAGTAGCCCCAAAGACTACTTGATGTACAAAAAAAAAAAAAAAAATTAAAAGCCACCGCCAACAAAGTTTGCGTGAAAGGAAAATTGAATGTCTCTCAACTTCGTCGGTCTGTCTGTCTGTCCGCTGTGTGTTTGTGTTTGTGTATGCGAACTCATTAGGCAGCAAACGTAAATCATTTCGATATCGATTAAGAAATATTCACATTCAATTAAAATAAAAGGCAAACAAGCGGCAAAACGCACGCAATGCCATCCGGACCCAGAATGCATTGGCGCCGGCGCAGCTGCTGCAACAAACTTGGTTTGAAGTCTTGAAGTCGAAACTCGTGCTGCGACAGTGTGCACATCAATTAATGAACCTGTCGCACCATGCGTAAATTTGTCGCCAGCAGCAAGGGAAGAGGAAGAGAGCGGGCTTGCAGCTGGAGCAGCTGCCTCTAACTTGACCTGCTTGTCAATCAAAGCAAATCATTTTGGCGGCATTGGAATTCGCTGACTGCATTTCCAAATGACTGGCGCACCACCTGTCATAATCAATCACATCTCGCAGCGATTAAAATGCATCAATTACCGGTCCAAAAACCTGGGCGCGTGTGAAACAATCTACAACTACTGCCCCAACTCGTTGCACGTATTAAGTAAGACTTGCATATTGATGGACAGACGACTCTAAGCTTGCAACTTTTGATGTTGGTTGATATTGATATTGAATATCATCCGGTTACAACTTGCAATTTAACTGATGGACAGACAATTTCCTTAAAGATTAAAAATCAAATTGATGATAACTTTTAGTCAAGTAAGTTTGGATCTAATAATAACTAGCCGAGTTGCACTTACATGGGGTCACTGGGTTTTCTAGGCTAACTTGAGTTAATTTCTCAATTAAAAAGTGTCTGATCCGTCGTCTAGTACTTCAATTACGAGCATTAAGAATTCATGAATGAACGCTGAGACCTTTCAGACTTTAATGAATGGCATCGAATGCAAGATGTGCGAATATTCTCATATATAAACTCATATGACATCTGGGGGAAGTTAAGGCAACGTTTGGCAACTGGGTCACTGCTCGAGTGGCAGCAGAGTGGCGCTACAAAATGCGTAGCAAAAACCAAAAAAAGGGTGAGATACAGAGTTGAGTGAAGCCAATGGCAAATGGGCGAAAAAAAAAGAGGCGACAAGGCAGCCGAACCAAGCCAAACAACCAAACCAAACCAAACACAAACGACTAAAGACGAGTGAGTGAGCGAGTCGAGCGATTGAATGATTTATTTTTGACAGGTTTTTAACTTAAAATTAAAACGGTAAATCAACTTTTGACAGCGGAGGCTGCGACAAGGCTGCCAACAGCATCAACGTTGCGTTTTGTCGCATTTATATACAAAGAGAGAGAGAGAGAGAGAGCGAGAGCGATAGAGAGCTCTTTGCTAATGATGCTGCCAATGTGTGAGTGAATCTCTTTTGGCTCTTTCTCTCTTCCTTTATCTATTTAATGTCGTACACTTGAAAAAACTGATTAACAATCTATTACTGGAAAGAAAGTTGTTGGGTAAAAGTGGATTTTCTCTGCCTAAGAAATGCTTGATCAAAGTTTGTGAAGCAAGTTCTTTTTTCTCTGAGTGTATGTATAGTTGTGTGTGTGTGTGTGTGTGTGAGAGCTATTGACTGCTGACTGTACCCAAATCAACGCGTCGAAAGATGTCACAGCCTGGCACACACACACACACACACCAACAACAGTTGGCGACAGTTGCTGTTGCTGCCGAAATGTTGTCGCGACAAAATGTTGCTGTCGCTAACTGTCGCTGTCGCCTGTCGATTGTCGTTTGGCGTTTGTCCCATGTCGCCAAGCGGATGAATGACGAGCGAATGGATTCCTTACTCGCACGAATGTGGGTCGATGTAATTAAGCCATTTGGCCCTGAACATCCAACTTCTGAGGAATATCTGCAACTAATTCCGTTAAGAGCTTAAACTTGAAAATCTGCGCAATTTCTGTAGCGCTTGCGATTGATGTGCAAAACTTTTGAAAGCTCTTTGCATTTGAGTGTAGCATTTACATAAATGATTTGTTTTATTCTTTCTTTTTGTTTTTGAAAACAAAGCCATAAATTGTCTGACGCTTAATTCGCTGTCAGTTGGGACCGTAATAAATTAATATAAATTTCTTTTGTCATCGAAATGAGTTGAGGCAAATGTTACAAGTGCTTCAACATCCGAGAGACAGATATGTAGATATAAGCATTTGTACAGAAAGCGCGAGTTTGCTTTTAATAATGACAGCGAAAACTTGATCCTTAGATAATTGTCAGACATCAAAAATGTGACAAGGAAATGTGAAGCAATTGTGTAAAAAGTTTATTTTCAAGTTCTTTAGCTTAAGCTAAATTTATTTAGCCAAGAATCTCTTTCCGATAATTCAGTTTAACAAAAAATAGTGCATCTGACTTCGCCTAGGCACTGCATTCAATCTTCAATGTAAAGATCGACTTACAAATTATCGATAAACTGCATAAATGCAACCCAAACATGTACTTTGTGTGGCTATTATAGGGAATATCGCTCGTATCTTTATATCAAATCAAATGTCACGATATCAATATTTGCCAAATGCAGCTGTTGTTGTTGTTGTTGTTGTTGTTACTGTTGCTGTTGTTGTAGTTGCATGCTAAATTGGATTTGTCTCAGGCTCAGGTGATCTTTTGTAGATCGAAGACAGAGCTGAGTGCCTGAGTGCTGAGGAGCCTGAGGAGTTTTGTGGCATACAAACTAGAAGACGCCTGGCGAGATGGAAGCACGCGCGTGAAGCGACAAAAGCGACAACAACAACAACAACAGCAACAAAACCACAATGACGATGACAACAATCGAAAAAGAACAACAACAACAACGAGCAGCCGAAGGTGAATAAATCAAACTGATTTATTGGAGACGACGACAATGACGACGGCGACAGACGCTGAGAGATCTCCAAGACAATTGGGCGAAGAGGCGCGGTGCAGCGGGGCTGACGGTGCTGTTGGTGTTGGCTGTTGCTCGTGTGAAGCAAGTCGGGGGGGAAAGCGATAACGCGTGACACATGCAGCAACACGGTGCAACCAGCTGCAGCTGCAGTTAAGGCCCACTTGCTGCGCCTCAAGTTGGCCAATTGGCAACTCGATTGGTTAATGGCAACAACAATAACAGCCATGATGATGACGATGATGATAATGATGATGAAAACAAAAAGATGAAAACACTTTTGGTATTGAGAGTTAAACCAATTCGAGTTTAACTTAGCTTCTAACTAATATTTTAGTGGTTTTTATAGCATTTTAAACATCCAGTTCTACCTGGAACCCTTTTGAAACAAATTTTGCTAGCAAAATACTTGAAATTTATTAGTTTTTTAAACAGGGCCAACAATTGGTTGGGCCTCCCTTTCACAATTGGTAGCCTGTAGCTCATTTTCAACTTTATTCAAATTTTCATTTTTGGTTTGTCTCGTGCACAAACATGTCATGGTCATTGTTGTTGTTGTTGTTGCATTTATGGGCAAATGATGAGGTTGCCTGCTGCACAGCACTGACCAGTCCCAATTGCTCTTAGCTCAGCTGGTCTCTTCAGATCCCCACACATTAGCCAGGCTCAGGGATGTGTCGGTCCGTCTGTGTCTATAGTCGTCGTCTGTCTGCACTGTTGTTGTGCCAAAAACTGGTGTGCACCGCATTCGAGGTGGGCGTGTCATTCTAGTCTGTGATTTGCTGTTGGAGCATTTCGGTTTTGGCATTTATGTGTGCCACTAAATCTTGCTCACTCACTCAAATGCCCGTTCAGCCCAAGCCCTGTCCCTGTCCCAGTCCCAGTCCCAGCCACAGCCACAGCCCATTCGGAAGTAGGATGCTCGCCAAATTAGCTTAAAAACCGACAAACTTTGGGGGGCCCAATGGCACACGCATAAATTCCAAATAGGTGGGGGGGTGGAGGGGTGCGGGTTGTGTACTTCCCCCCCCTTCACTCTCGTCCAACCAAAAAAGCTAAATAGAAAGAAAAAAAAAATCAAATCGAGTGCAACGTTTTGTGCAACTCAATCACCGAGCTTGTGAGCGAGCCGACCCAACCGAACCGAGGCTCAGCTCTGGTAATTATTTTGTGACGCCAGCAGCCCACAACACACACACACACACAGACACACGCACACGCACACATAAACTGCCTGTTACTCTCGTAGCCAGCCAACGACAACCACAGCGTTGTGCACCAGGACACAAAAAAAAGGAACATTCATAAGCACGAATACACTGAACAAAATTCTTTGGTTTCTATTAATGGATTTTAATTTCTAATCAAAAAGTTCGATATTATTAATATATTTTTTTAAAAATTGTTTAGTTTAGATTTTAAAATAGATTTTTAACTTAAATTAATATTTTTCTAGCACAAAAAACATCTCAAAAATCTCTTTAAGCACAATTTTGCTTTAAAATTTATTTTAAGTTTATTAAATTTTTTTTCTTAAATTTCATTAATTTTTTTAAGTTTTTCTTTAGTTTTCTAAAAACTATTTATTAGCTTATTGGTATTCAAGTTTTTTTTAACTTTCAATTATCAATATTTTATTTATTTGAATTCAACAAATATTTTCTTGCTGTGCATGTGTGGCAACGAGTCACAGGACGAGGCAATCGAGTTTTTGGTGCAGCTGATGCCGCCGCAGCCGACTCGTAAATATGCACGCATGTCCTGCCCCCAAAGAGCTGGGACAATTGCTGATGCCACTGCAGGGCACTTGGTGGGCAGGGGGTGATGGGGGGTGGGGGGATGATAAGTGGAAAAGGGGTTGAGGCTTGGTCTGATGGGGCATAGTCACTTTGCCTGTGCAGCTATTTATGCGCTTTATGCATCGTGCGTGCCTATTTTGCAGAGGCCTCGACTCAAAACGGGTTGAATGGGAGGTAACGGGGAAAATCTGTGCACCAGATAAATTCCTGGCTCCCCGAAAAACGGTTCATGAAAATGCAATTTTATTTTCTAAAAACCCAGACGCACAATTCCACACACAGACAGCAGCTGAAACGAATCCAATCCGCATTCAGTTTTGGTTTTCTGACCAAGCAAGGATGTCCATTTTGTCCAATCGGCTATGAAATGATGCGTTTCCAAAGCCAACGTCGACTAATCAGAGTAGTTGATGGCCAACAACAACAACACGTCGCACGATGCAACACGAACTCAACTTGAAAATTAAATAACTCGCAAAATTCTCAATGGGTTAACTCAGATGAAACTAGAAATAAACTAAATAACATATCAAAAATATCAGAATAAGATTAAAATTATATTTGTGAAAGAAAATCAATCGATAAATTATCGTTAATATATTATAAATAACAGAGAAAGATTACAAATAATATTTGTGATAGACAATCGATCGATAAGTTATCGTTAATATATTAAAAATATCAGAATAAGGTTAGAAATTATATTTGTGCAAGAAAATCAATCGATAAATTCACGTTAATATATTAAAAATAACAGAGAAAGATTACAAATAATATTTGTGATAGAAAATCGATCGATTAGTTATCGTTAATATATCGATAATATCAGAGAAAGATTAGAAGTTATGTTTGTGAAAGAAAAGCAATCGATAAATTATTGTTTATAAATCGAAAATATTCGATAACGATTTTATCGATAATTTATTGTTAGCTATCAATTTTGTTTTGACATAAAAATGGTCGATAAAATAATGTAAGTTTAAGTAAAAGAAAGTTGGTTTTAAAACTTTTCTCATATCTCACATATAGAAAACTTTAAGAATCCTGACAAACTCACACAACAAAAAAAATCAATCTGGTCAGTTTGCTTGTCTTTAATGTTTATCGACAATCGACAATGACAGTCACTTGTCCAGCGAAATTAGATTTACACCAACGAAGCATTTTATGTTTATCTCCAGAGCCAAAGACCCTCCGCCACAACCCTCCACTGCCCCCCCACACACTCAATGGTGGAGCAGCTGTTGTAACAACTGCATTCAGCATTCGGCCATAATTTCATACCCATTCTCAGTGTAGTTTTGCAATGTTTGTGAATTGAATCCAAACAGGAGCAGGAGCAGTAGCAGTGGCAAAGGAAGTGGTATATATGAGTATATCCTTTTGCCCTTTGCAATGGGAATTTCCCGAACGCATCGAAATTGAATTTGAATTGAACACAGAAGAAGAAAAACAAAACAAACAAATGGCAAAAAATATCGCAGTTTTTGGGAGTTTATTTTAGCAAACGGAAATTCTTGTGATTTGTTCTGCTTTTAGCTTTTGTACCGTTTATGGTAATTGCTTGTGAGTCAATTGCATTAGAGTCAACAGAGTCGCCGAATTATCCTTGGGGCAACACTTTGTTGCACTTAATGTTGCAATTTGCCATATTTGTTTAAAAAATAGAAAAAAAATGTTAATGCAAAGAAACCTTTATAAAATTTTAATAAGATTTTTTTGAGCGAAAATTCTGTGGAAGAAAATATTCAAACATATATTTTACAAAGTATTAAAATAATTTAAATTAAAGCATTTATCACACCAAATATTAATTGTTTTGATTTTAACATTTAATTACACAATTTATTTTATGCACTTAAATCATTTCCATTTGTCTGAAATATTTTTTTGCACTCAGTGCTTTGATGTATTTTTCTACAGGGTATCTACAAACCCATTACTCTTTGGTTAAATATTCCCACTGGCTTTTTTCGCTATTCCATTCAATTTAGCCCTCAAAGTTTGCGTTGCACTTTTTTGTTGATGATCTTTTTGCCTTTTGTGTTTTTTTTTTTGACGCTTTGGCCTGTTTTTTAATAGCCAACAGGCTGTCGTTGTTGTTGTTAACCAGATGTGGAAGGTGCCAGGCGCCGTTCACTTCATTGACGTGGCGTGGCGTCATCATCAACAACAGCATCGTCAAATTTGAAGGCATGTTCCTCTTCTTTTCCCTCGTTGGCTGTGTCTGCCCCATTTAAAATCACTTTGCGGCACACTTTGCCTCCCAACGCTTAAGCGTCGTGTTATGCATAAATAAACGCTCTCAACTCCCCCACCGCCAACAGCACCTCTCTCTTTCTCTCTCTCTCTTGTTCACCTTTAGTGTGACGCCGCTTCATCGTCATTTGCTTATCCTTTTGACTTTGCCTCAGCGTGATTGATGGCAACTTTTGGCGCTCATCGGACCTCGCCTTGGCCCCGTAACACTTTGTGCCAAGTTTGGGCAACTTTGTGTTCCCTTAAGTTATGACGTGTTAATAATGGCGCATAAACACACCAAAATTGTGGGGCGTCAACTCGGTGTGTGCTACTCTGTGTGGCATGATGACGGATGTTCGTGCCGCAATGTGTGTTGAAGCGCAACCATTAACCAAAAACAGCCAAAGGCCATGCCACTGAACGGCCAAATTACCTCATTACTGAAAGGATGATTTTTCGATTGAGTTTTCAAATATGTTTCACAAATTTTTTTTATCGATTTTTGATCAATGTATAAAAATCGCCTAAAACTTCTACAAAAACTGATTTTATTCGTGATTTTCTCTCTTTATTAATTCTACAATAAAGTTTGATATATTTTGAGGGATTGGGAAAGTTTCTGGAGTAAATTCGGGCAAGATTAGTTTTCGGATTGCAATAAATTTGAAAAAACTATAAATTAAAACTGCAAAAAAAAAAAACTTTATTTAGCCATATAGATAATTCATTTTTTAAAGCCTTTATTTTTTGGTAGGTGTGGCTTATCAAAATATATATACTATATATATGTATTTTTTTTTAATTCATGTTGCAGTTTAATCCGTTGATGCGGCCTCTGAGATTTATGAACATAATAATTACAAATTTGCTAATTGATTTATTGTCGAATGTATAAACACCTTTCGCTTAATTTATGCCGCCACAGACTGAGTTGTAGTTGTTGTTGTTGTTGTTGTTGCTTTAAATACCGGTTAGGTATGAAGGCATGGCCAAAAGAATTTATGCATTAAGCTAAGGAGGAGCCCCCAACAACAACAACAGCAACAACAACCTGTGAGCCAAAGCAATCAGCTCGAGATGTTTTGCCGTCTTCATGGCTTTTGGTCACTGGGCGCGCATTTCGATGATGTACGACGAATGTCCTGTCCTGGCGAGGCACACACAAACACACACACATACAAAACCGTTCATTATAAAGGAGTCAGGTCGTCAGGTGAGCAGCAACAACAACAGCAAAGACCGCAGGCAAAAAGACGCAAATTAATTATTAATCAACGAAACGCAGCCAGAGAAAGAAGAAGAAGATGATGATGAAGAAGAAGCAGCAAGCAGCAAGCAGCAGCGAGAATGATCCGAAGAGAAGAAGGAGCAGTCGAAGGAGGATCGCTAAGCGATCAAGCCCAGCCATGAGGAGTGATTTATGCTCAGGCAACCGCCAAAGCTAACGAATCGCACATTCTGACGTTGTGCCAAGATGGACGACGATGCCAAATGACGAGGGCCTCATGCCACATGCCGCATGCTTCATACCTTATGCCTCATGCAATGCAATCAAGCCTTGGCCCAACACCCAGCACCAGCAGCAACAGTACACTGAAAGAAATTTAAGTACTGAAATAATTTTTAAAACAATATAAAAAATAATTTAAACATAAATAAAAAATTCTCGATATATATTTAACAGTTAATAAGAAGTAAAAAACAAATGAAGTGCGAAAAAAATTAATTTTTTATTAAGTAATTTAATTTTGAATGGAATAAAAATGACTTTATTATCGAAAATAAATAAATCAAGTTTAAAAAATAGTTATTAATTAACATATAAATAAAGTAAATTTATTAAGTTAAAAAAAGTCATTAATAAACATAAAAATAAAATAAACTAAACCATTTTATGAATCTTTCTCCAAATTCTGAGGTAGTAATCAAACTAATGAATGGAAAATAATTAAAAACTTTTAATATAATAAGTCTTAAACCATATTTATTCAAATTATCAGGAGCTCTATATATTTGATTGACTTTTTTTTATATGTATATTAACTGCCTTTTATGGGCACCTTATTTTTTTTGTTGAAGACTGAGTCAAAAAAACTCTTTTTAACGTAATAAATATTTTGTTTCATATTTATATTACTTATGCAAATAATTTTCTCTCACTGCATTTAGTGTATGGCGAGTTGTTGCTTCTGCTGCGGGCCACATACATACAAACATACATAGAACATGCAACAGCTACACAGGTTTGTTTCCTCCCATATCAGTCAGGCCTCAGTACGTCACTCAGTCAATGCGAATATAGCGAGTGTGTGTGTGTGTGTGTGTGTGTGTGTTTGTGAGTGTGTGTTGCACATGCAATCGTTTGGCCTCGCCTCCTGGCTGCTGCCAGGATCAGCATGCGATGCTCAACAGATACTCACATCATCTTCTCCCCCTCCCCTCACTTCTCACAACACTACTTAAGATAGATACTGTGGCAAAGTCTCTGGCGAATTGCGAATCAGAAATGCCAGAATTGAAATCGCATTTTAAATCATCTGCGCTTTTGGCTGGTTCGCTGGTTCGCTGGTTTGCTGCTCTCTGCTCGGCGCACATGATTCACAGTCACAATCGCCTCAAATCTCGAATAACAAATCGCATAATTACGGGGCAGCGGCTGTCCATGGCAAACAGCTCCAACTTCAATTCCAACTTCAGCTCCAGCTTCAACTGCAGCTCCAGGGAACGTTCGCTGCGATGGCGCAGATATGAAATATTTTAGCTAAATGGCAGCCAAAGAAATAAAAATGTGGGATTGAAGCGTATAAATCAACGAAGTCGGACTGAAGAGCCCCCAAGAGTCAGGTCCGTCAGAGTACGAAGCCAACCAGAACCACAATTCTACAGTTCCACACTTCAAAAGAAGAAGAACAAGAAGAAGAATTTAATCTTCCCTCTCTGTCTTTGCACTCAGTCAATCGGTTTGGACGGGATGGGCTTCATTAATATGTATGGTGAATCTGTGGCATAAAATCAACCCGAGGCGATAAATTGAAACGATTTCGCAGTGAACACGCAATTAGTTCTAGTCCCATATATGAAAGGAAACAACATGCAACAACCAACAACAACAACAACAACAACAAAATGACTAACATCAAAGAATTAAACATCAAATTGCTGTTTGGACATTTGAGAAATTGCTTTTGATTTCTGCTTTAGTAACTATGCAAAGTGGATTCATAATCAATTTCAATGGCATTTCCCATTTTTTCTAATAGTACGGCGAATTTAAAATTAATTTGATGAAGAAAAAAAATAAATTTTACAATATATAATGGATTTATTTTTTTTAATTTTATCTTAGTCTAAATTGGTATTAAAACTGTGGATAAAATTTCAGCGAGTTCTTAAACCCTTCCCACTTTCCTGCTCATTTCAAAAAGTAGCTGACAAACATGCCTCTAGTTTCACTCGACTCTCTAGCATTAAAATGCCGCGCTCGAAACACACACATACCAAGCGCTCACCAACTCAATTGCGCTCAATCGAAGAGCGAATTCGATGTCGACAAATGAGCCGCTCTCGCACACGCGCTCTCTCTCTCTTTTTCGCGTTCGAAGTTCGAATCATTAGCCGGCAGCTGTTGAGTGCGATATGACGCGCGTTGGCGAAAAGTGTGCTGTGCTCGTTGTTCCGATTGAAATGTGTTAAAACAAAAGGCAAATATTAATATCTAGCTGAAGTTTAATTAACTAAGCAAGTGTTTAACACACGCGCAATGGCTAACTACAAGTGATGTTATTGGAGTCTACGTTTGAACAACAATTTATAGCACATGTAAATTGGCAATACACGCTGCGGTAAGTGCCAAAAACACAGCAATTTGCAATTCATCAGCTTATATATGACTTTATAACAAGCAAATCATATCTTATGCACGCAGTGGTTAATTAAATAGCAGCTAGCAATTAATAATAAACAGTAACCGCCAAAACTTTTTATTTTTAATTTTCAATTGACGCTTGTTGCAATTTTGCCAGTTGCCGAAAAGATGCCACTCAGAAAACAGCTGATTTATGTACTTGTATCGCAATTTCGAAATGTGAGTTGAGAGAGCGCTTTGCGCTCAGAGAGGGATGGCTCTCTTATCGTTTTTTGAGTGTGTTTTGTGTGAGTGCAAATGCGAATTCAAATTACGTTTGAGTTTAATTGAAAATGCCGAAATGTGGTTTAATATTTGTTTGTCTTTTTCATAATTAAATAATTATTATAATAAAAAGCAATTATCACGAGACGAGTAAAATTTAGTAGATATTAAAATAAACTTATTTATTTACACTAGTTTTCTTCTGAAACAGTTTCAATAATCAGTCCTCAAAATATATAATACATCGATACATAAGTAAATATGTATGTATGCATGTATGTTCAAGTCTATACACTTAGCATGGCATTGCTTTTAACATATTCCACTTTAGAACACGCAGCAAAGAACATGAAACAAAAGAAACCCGTTTAATTTTAAAGAATCCCCATTTGCAAGGGCGGAGCAGAATTTTGTGCTTAGAAACGTTCCACTCTTTCAGCATTTCGACCTTCAACGACCATCTCGCTTGCACAAGCGCGTCCAACATCCATTCATTCGGCTGTCAATCAATCACCTGTCAACTTGGCCACGCTCACTGGTCCAAGCAAACACACACACACACACAAACACACACCACCATGCAGAATACACAAATACAACAACAACATGCTCATCTCATGTGGAGCGCAGAGCAATGGCAGTTCGAAATTCGAATAAAAGCAACCATTGCTAATCAACTCGTTCGCATTGGTTCTGTTCCGTTGTTTGAGCATCTTTTGAGTGATTTAAACTTATTTGGGATATTTCGTTTGCTTTTTAAAACCAATTCATATTTTATTTTGAACCATCTTGTTTATTTTTGTGGAATGCAAACATTTATTTAATTTTTATGTTATTGACACGCAGTAAAGCATTAAAAAACGAAAACAACTGAAGCATTAAATGATGGAACTCGTCGGTATTTGTTTTCACGCTGTTTTCCCAAATCTCATTTGAGCAATTTTTGCAATTTTAATCAGCTTTATCTTTATGTGATGGCTCCAGAGTCACCCCCCAGTGTCAGATTGTTGTTTGTGTGCCACGCCGCCAGTACTTGCCACTGCTGCCACTGCTTGTTGCCTCGTCCTGTCATAAATCTATCAAGTTTAATGGCCGCCTCAGCGCTGCACATAATTTTATGTACTTTATGCTGCAAATGGTAGCAACAACAGCAACCCTCGCACTCTGCCACCATCGCCACCCCCAACAACAATACATCCCCCACCAACCAATCAACTCCCCCAACTTGCGGGAGCGAGAGAGCAAGAGAGAGAGAGAGAGGGGCAAAACAACACTCACGAATTTCACGCACATCTCAGAAGACTCACAAATTTCATAAAGTGGCAATTCAATCAATCAATTCTGACAGCACGGACCGAAAGCAACCACCCGACCTTTCTCTCGACCGTGGGTGCGGCGAGGGGTGCTCGGGTTTTTTGGCCATTTAACCGTTATGCTCACGTACACAATCACACAATTCAACTGATTTTGTCCGGCCGTCGAGAGAGAGAGTGAGAGAGAAAACAAAAGCCAAAATTATGCATAAATTGTGCTTGACCCACACCCAACCAATCTAACGGCAAAACCATCCCACCACCACCCAACCAGCCAACCTCCCAACTCATCTTCGCCGTTGGGAGTCAACTTTTGTGTCTTCAAGTCGTCCTTTTGTCAGTCTATCCGTCTGTCAGTGAGGCAACTGAAACGGGACGCCGCCATTTGGCAGTTTAAATATTTTTTAATTGCCTTTTGTGTGCCACCAGAAGAAGAAGAAGAAGAAGATGCAGCAGCAAAAAGACTCCCATTAACCAACGACCTACTAAAAATCCCAAAAAAACAATACAAAACCCACCCCTTTTCCCATATATTTTTTTTTTTGGCTTTGTGCTATTATCCTTATTTATTTGTGTTTCGCTTCTGTTTGATTGCCTCTTCTTGCAGAGACTTTTGCCCCTTTTTTCCCCATTGCACGTTGAGGGTTTTCAATAAATTTCCAAAAAAAAAAAACGCCTAAGGAACATTCAGACAAAAGCGTTGAAATAGAAACAGCAATAGAATCAACTTTGGAACACGTCGAACAAAAAATACATGTGAGACATTCGATTAGCAATGGGAGTTTGTCGTTAGGGAATATTGGGAATACTAGGCTGGTAGCTGATAATGCGAATGTGAAGGAATTTGACCGTTTGAAATTTTCGAATTTGATTAAAGCAAAACTTCCTTCAAATCATATCATTTGAAAAGAAAATCAATAGTTTTCATTTGGGCTCCTGCCACTTTGATTGAACCAGGTGTTTGCAACAAAGTTGGCAAAAGGACATTTCGGAAATTGTATATTTTCCTGGCAGCCAATTTGGTTGCCTTATTAAAATAGATTGTACGAATTAAGCGCGCAATGTAAATGAACGGGCAAGTTGAATGAGGTAAGCGAATATGTATGGGGCAAGTGGGGGTTTGGGGAAGTTGTGGCAATTACCAAATGATTGAATGGTAATTTCAACGGAAAAGTTGCGCCAACCTTTTGTTTTGGCTTATGCGGCAGAGTGGAGTTTGGGGGGCAACCAATGCAAACAGTTTATGCCCGGCATAAATTCCCATTATTTATGTGGCAGTAACTGTTTGTGATATTTTATTTCGCGCAAGGATAGCGAGCATAATTTGCGCCCTGCGCGTTCCGAAAACTTAACAAAGAAAAAGCGTCCTGAATGTTTGGAATTAATTGCCCAATCCGACTGCCTGTCTCCTCACACCCACCCTCTCTGCTCGAGAAATGAAAATCACAAAAACAGAAAAAACAAAACAAAAAAAAAATAATGTTTTAATTAATAAATTGAATGTGTGTGTGTGTGCGAAAATTGAAAAGGATTTTTCGTGCCACAGCACCTCATTTGGCCATAAGCCTGAGTTGCTGCTCTTATTTTTCTTGTTGTTCATTTACTACTGATTGTTGTTGTTGTTCATGTTGTTGTTGTTGAAGCATTCATCTTCGGCTCTCATTTGCAGGCCATGCTCATTTTGTATGCAAATGATTTATGCCAAAAAGTGGTTGGCAGCCAGTAAAACTGGATTAGATTGTGCCAGAGCCGAGAGTCATTCCCTAAAAACTCCCCAAACCCCCCTTACCCCCCTACCTACAACCACAAACCACATCGAACCCACCCAGCGCCCCGCTTACCGTTGCAAATGAGCGGCCAATGGGGTCGGTCGCCTACGAAGAAGATGTGAAGGAGGAACAGGATTTGGGACAGGAAAAGCTTTTTAAAATATTTACTTAACATCCTATTATCCCTGTGCAACGCAATGTGACGCGGACGACGAGCGTCAAGCGACCCTCGCTTGTATCAACATTAAAACGATAAACTTGCCACACACACACACAGATACAGAGAAAAAATAATGCTAAGGACGAAGGACACGTCTTGTCTGTCACACCAAAATGTCACCGCGGGGTGAAATACTGGCAAGAAACAAAAATGCAAACAACACCAACAAAAACAACAACAAAGACAAAATTTTAAGCTAGCCAAAAAAAAACAAAAATAATGATCGACTATATAAAATACTCAGTAATAAATTAGTTCAAGGATAAAAAATGTGAAGAAAAAAAATAAATAGAAAAGGTAATTGAATAATTATGGTTCAAAGGGGGGGATAGAACTTACTTTTGAACAATATTTAATCGTTTTTTCGTATTTATCAATTAAAATTTAAAATAAAAATTCTAAGCTTTTCAGATATATAATTTTATTTGAGATTCTATCATAATATATATTCTCTAAAACTTTAAAAAAAATTAGAACTCTCATTAAACTTGGTTTTAAAAGCTCAAACGTCTTATGTAATTTTTATCAATCAACAATTTTAATCAAAATTAATCAATTTTAAATTATTATGTTAAATTATTAATACACAAATACCACAAACAAGGCACCCACAATCCAAGCTTAAAGGGTATTTAGCAACAACAACAAAATGTATATAAAGGGACAAAACAGAAATAAAAATCCCTAAGCAAAACGTAAACCGTAAAACAAAAGCGCGTGCGAGGGACGCTGGCGATGCGCGGCTATTGTGAGTGTCAAGTGCGAGCAGGACAACAATAGAGATATGGCTGGGTGTGTAAAAGAGACAGAACGTGTTAGGGCGGGTGGGAAAGGGACACGCGTCGGCAAAAGCAAACAAACGACCTGAAAGAGTGCGAGAGAGAGAGAGAGCGGAAATATGCCAAGCGTGTGAGTGATTTATGGCGCTGCGAGTGACGAGGACGAACCAGAATTCTTCAGGATAATGCCGACATAACGAGATTGTTTTATGTACACATTTTCTCCTTGTTTCGCACAATGAAACCTCATTGTTGTTGTTGGTGCCTGTGTTGTTCGGGTTTTCGGTACCGACAGGGATAGAACCTCAGTACCGCTGTGTTTGTGTGTGTCTGTGTGTGTGTGCTATGTGTCTCTGTGTGTACCATATAATGACACTTTTCGCTGCAAGTTGGGGGTGAGATATGCGGGCTCCACAACACACACACACATGGTAATTTTGTATCTGTTATCTGTTTATATGTGTAATATGCTTGTATGTGTGACAATGTGTGTCTGTTCTTATGCCCCGAGGACCTTCAATCAAATCCGTAATCCCTATTCAGTACGTTAATGAGCTTCACATTAATTTGTCACCTAAACTGGTGCACCTGGCATTTCTCTTAGATGTTGCTGGCTCTGGTTTGACATTTGTTGAAGGTCCTTAAAACGATTTGTTAAACAGAGTTAAAATATAGTTTATCTAAAATTATGAAAAGACTGAAATTATGTAGTTCCGTTTATGTTCGAAATAGTTTTTGAGAAAACTTTTAGATTTTGAAGAAAAAGTTTTTTGAAAATTCCTTTAAAATGTTCTTGATAATAATTACCGACTCTAATTATTAAGATAAATTCTCATTACATCTCAAAAAAAATACTAACGATGTTTTCCAATTGTCTTCTATCTGTTTTCTTAAAAACAAATCAAGAATAAATTGATTTATAAGATTTTTTAAGGACCATAGCCTTTGTTTAGCATAGTAAGTCGGAAACAAACAGAATAGAACCGATTCGAAAAGAAAAAAGAAAATAATTCCCTTTCACAATTTCATTTGTTTAAGTGCACAATTTACGAGTGCTTTTTGGCAATTATAAGTCAACAGCGAGAAAAACGAGAGAGAGAGGGAGAGGGAGAGAGAGAGAGATATTCATGCGGTTCAAACCTAACAAGGCAAACAAGGTCCTGTGTGTGTGATATATTTATACTTCATAATTTCTAATTCTGGCTAAAAATATAATTCTAAACATTAAGTAGAAATTATTTGATAAACTTTCTCTCCAAAAATGTACAACTAAATGCCAACACCAACACCACCCCCAACACCACCCCCAACCCAACCTACCCCAGACTGACGTCGATACAAACAAATTCTCATTAATGGGCGCTGAAAGTCGAAAGCGGGAGTTTTTGCGCCCTGCAAAATGGTACCCAAAGCGATGCCAAAGAACGAGCGTTTTTGCCAGCATGTAAATGAGTCGGCAATTTTGGGTTATGACTCGAATTTGTGGGTGGGTTGGCACTGGCACTGGCACAAAATATGATTTTGACAGAAAACAACAAAACAAAATCCATAATTCAGGATAAAACATAATTCCACACAGTGCTACTGCCAAGGCAAGAGCCATAGCACTAGTACATACATAGAAGAAAAAGGAACCGAAGGGACGGGAAAAAACGAGAAACGAAAAACGAAAAAAAAAAACAAAAACAGAAAAACTGTGTAACAACAACAGCAACAATGGCATGAATAACGGTACAAACGTCTGGCAAATGAGCAAGCGAGAAGCAGTTACAGTTATTTATTAAATCCCTTTACGCATTTTCATAATAATTTCACAAAATATTTTAAACGACAATGAAAGAACCAACGAGTAAGAGAGAAAGAGAGAGCAAGCAAAGAACGAAGAAGGATGCGACGCCTGCTATCGGGTGATTCATGTCATTCGTTTCCCTTTGCCCTTCTGTTTGTGTTTGTGTGTGTGTGTGTGTGATTAAACATTTACGAGTATGCAAGAAAAAACAACAACAACAACAACAGTAAACAGCACTCGTCATAAACAGGACAAACGAGCGTGAATTTAATCCCTTTTGGCACAAAAATCATAATTTCTCGCGAAAACTCGAAACAAACAAACAAAAATAGCAAAAAAAATACTATAATACATAAAATTTAGTAGAGAAAATGGAAATTAATATATTTCCATGCAGTTAGGTTGACTTGAGAGTGCGCTATACTCTTTCTATACAACTTTCTGTGCAACGACAAGGCATAGCAATCCGAATTAATTGCGTTATAAAACCATACAGATTGTTAATAAACCCTAAAAATGGATTTATCTAAAATTAACTTACTGAAGGTTTGTGTACTATAAGTTTCCAATGCATACAAACGAATCGACACATCGAATCAAGTGTAGCGCAATATATCTGAGACGAAAAGGTGGAGTGAAAATTAAAATGACAGCACGAAAAATAATTCTAATCTCCTCATGAATATTCCTTAAACATTTTCATTTTGCAAAGAGCGCTCCGGCTAGCTAAAGCGTATAGCATCAACAAAAAAAAGGACAACAGACTCTCAATGAGACTCGAAAGAGATGGGAAAAGCGTAAGCTAAAGAAATACGACGGCGTCATGGCTGGCAGGCAGGCTGGCAGTCAGGCAGGCAGTTAGCCCATTCGGCTAAGTACTACAATGGCAATGGCGAGCTTTGGCAAATGGCTTAAAACGGTGGCAATACACGCTAAAAACCCCCCTTACCCCTAACCATCTTTTTGTGCTATTTTATTTGTGTCCTGACACTTTGTCCTGCGTCCTTCGTCCCGATGCTGGTCACTGATGGGCACAAGTCGTTCAAGTGCCGTCCTCATTCTCATTCTCGTCGTCGTCGTCGTCGTCGTCGTCAACGTTGTTCGCTTTTAGCCATCGTCGAAATTATAAACTTGGCTTCCAAAGAAGGTTAAGTGATAAATTAACGCCACGCTGCTGCTGCTGCTGCCCGCTTGAGTCCTCCATTGTCCAGGCATTTGAATTGGAATTGGGTTTCGGGTGGAACGTAAACGGGACAAAATGTAAATGCTTTATGCACGACTGGACCTTTTAGTTTATTGTTAATTTTTTTCGTTTTTGTAAAGAGGCTCTCTCTTTCTCTCTCTCTCAAAATAAAATACTGCAACAGTATCGAGTAATTAGAAAATGTGAACAATGATGGCTGGCTTTGGCTATTCGAACTTGACGTTTCTCAATGTTGACCAATCGAGCTGAACTGTCGCTTCAATTGACGATGGACATTAAAAAAAAGCACTAATCGCACTTATCTTTTAGCCCTGTCCATTAGACATTATTCGTGGATTAAATATTGGTTTTTTAAGATTAATTAAAAATGCCTAAATATTTAATCTAAATCAGAAAACACACCCAGTAAATTTGAAGCAAAATTTCACACTTTTCCTTATAAATATTTCCAAACCTAATGCATTTAAGTCAAGATTTAATAAAAGTTTCTTACTCAAAAAAAATAATTAACACTGCCATAGTTTTTTTCAAAACTCAACTTACTTTTACAGTTTGAGGTGTACTCAAAATTTCAGTAAAAATATGTATTATAAAAATCTAACTTAGGATGAGTCGCTTAATAAAATTTGCCAAAACTTTGTCAGAAAAGAGGTTAAACTTATTAGAACCCTGATTATATTTCTTTAATATTCTACTCAACAATATTTACATCTATCTCTGATACTCTACCAATCCTTAAGTTAAGAAACGTCTAATGAGTCTTACTTGCAGTTTCATCATCTTGGCATATCCCTTAAGTATTTCCTGCGGCATTATTAGACAATCTTCTTCTTCAATGTTACCAAATAGACTACAGAGCACAATTTTCAATGAAATGACTTCAAACACAACAAAGTCATCATATGCTACACGAATTCAAGAGCGAGAAGGAAAGAGACAGAGAAAGAGAGAGAGAGCGAAAGTAGCAAGGATGCGCCAGTGTGTTTGCCTAATCTGATGATTTATAGAAAATTTTGGGTCGCCATATAGTCGCATTAATTACGCCTCATAATAAGTGATTTATGCGAGCTCAGCTTCTGCTCTCTCCATTGCATGAGACATATGAGTGTTTTCGCTTTACTCTCTCTATCTCTTTTTCTCTTTTGGCACATCCTGCGCCATGATAACAACTGATTGCTGCGCCTGCGGCCAGAAAATCACATTAACACAAAATGCCATAATTATGCTTTTTATGATGGCATCCAGTCAGTGTCAGTGTCAGTTTCAGTCACAGTTTCAGTACTAAAAGTTGTGTTGGGCAGAACCGGCAGATGAGAGCGCCAGACAGAATGCCTGATAATGTGACATTTTTTTATGCATACATATATGTCTATACCCTAACAGTGGGTTAAAAGGTTATAAGAAAGAGTATGTTGGCAAAGTGTCATATTATAAAAATGAAATTAAAATTACTCATCGACAAATAACATATTTAACTTATTATTCAACATTAAAATATTTATATTTTTCTAATAGAATAATTTCCATAGAGTATTTGGTCTTTGCCAAAACATATATTTATTCCATTATTTACTTACCAAATGCTTTTGCCTGAGTCATGCCATCTGCAAACTCGCCTTATCAGCACACACTCCTATAAACACACACACGTACACACACACACACATCCAGGGTGTGTTTCGTAAATGTGTTAAATTTTTACGCATTTTTAATTCCCTTTTTATAGTTGTGTATGGCGGCGTCAATCACATATTTTTATTTATAGTCGCCTTTAAATGCCAACATGACTGATTTATTGGCTTCAATGCAGCCAGCCTTCATATTCTTGCCAATGTTTGTGGTCCTGATTTATGCCAGATTGACAACTGTGGTCCAAACAACACTGCAGCAGCAGCAGACTGCCCCATCTTAAATTGTTTGTTTATGGTAAAGATAATATATATAATGCTGTGGATTTATTTTGAATGCAAGGTTGGTTCAATAAATAACAAGATTACAATTGCATTTTGGTAAAGAAAATGTATAAAAAAATTAGGAATGAAAAAATATTTGTTATGCATCGGCCGGGAATCGAACCCGGGCCGCCCGCGTGGCAGGCGAGCATTCTACCACTGAACCACCGATGCTGTGTTAGAAGGTGCGGCAAATAAAGCAAATTTTAAGCTTAGTAACGATCGCTGATCGTGGATCAGGTTTACATTATCTAACTTGCGCCTTCTTCTTACAGAGCGATCTCGATATCCGTTATTTATAGTTCTCTTTTCATATAAAAGTAATAGCACATCAAAAAACCCATGAATAAAATATGTATTAATCTGAGCGACAAGTTTCTAAAGAGATGCCAAGAAAATATATAACATAAAACTGATAACAAAATATTGTTCAAATATGAATGATGATATGTCCAGTCGCTTTTTTAGTATATCAAAACTATTTGCATAGCAAGGATCGTCTAGCTGCGATATTGGCTTGATAAGGTTGAAAAGCAAATAAAGCAATAGAAAAAACACCTAAAGAGTGTATACAAATTAATGACAAAGTACCCTATGAATATAGAGGAGTAATATCATACTTTGGGCAACGGAGCAAAACTTGTTAGAAGCGATTTATAGCTAAAAAGTGTTTAAAACTTAATTATAATTGTGAGAAGTTTATAGAACTAGAAATTTGGACATTCGAGTAGTGAGAGCATACAACACCAATTGGTATTAGATTATTTAAAAATTATGTATACGTCCCGCTTGCACCCCAAACTACCTGCTCATTGGAGCGGGTTCGAAAAGAAACTACGTATGTATAAAAAAAATAGGAATGAAAAAAAATTAATTATGCATCGGCCGCGAATCGAACCCGGGCCGCCCGCGTGGCAGGCGAGCATTCTACCACTGAACCACCGATGCGTTGTTGAAAGGATTGATAAAATATTCAATTTTCAACTTTGGAAGTCTTATAGTATAAATGCTTACAAATAAAATATACTTAGGTACTATTCCTAAATTCCAATCAATTTTGTTTTCATATTAAAATTTTAGTTTTTAATCAATAAACTATTGTTATGCTTACATTATTATATTATGATATATTTCATTGACCTCCTGAACATCTAAAATGCTTCTTTGAATAAAATATTTTTAAAAGTATTTAACTATCATAATAATATATTTTTACACTTCCATTAAGTGTTTTAAGTGTGCAGATATACAATTTAAAGTATAAATTGAGAACGAAGATTTGTTCAAGGCAGAAAACCCACAACATTCACACATTGTCCGTTACTTTTATGATACTATTAACGACCGCTCGTAATGTGTGTGTGTGGGTGGAGATAATAAATCTGCGTGTTAAGTGCACCAAACGCATCTGAAATGTCCGGACTCGAGACTCGAACTCGAGAATACGTTGCAGGCGCTTCCGTTTCTGTTGGACGCATGCGCAACGCGTGGGATCCTCGAAGCGTTTGTCGATCATAAATATTACAATTTGTTGCTTGAGGCTGTTCGCTTTGTTTCAAATTGCACAAAACATCAATTGCCAAATGCCATAAATTTTGATTAGCTTCAACGTGGGCGTTTATTTCGATTGTACTTGTTTTGTAAAAGATAAGGGCATAAGGCCTCTATATAAGCCTTTATATATATATTTGTTTGCTAAGTCGTCTCAAAAGTTCTAATTATAATAACAGCATAGACTATTTGAATGCTTGGATCCTCGTGTCATAGGTTTTTAACGATCCTCTTTAAGCGTCCCATTAAATAACAGATTTTACGACAACAACAAACAACTCAACGGAGCATCAGGTGAGAAGGCGTGACAGATTTGTTGTTCATTCAGTTTTGCAGCAGTTTTACTGTTGTTTGTTGACCCGACTTGTCAGCTGTCAAATTTTGTTGATGGCCATAAAGAGAGGAAGAGCCAATACCAAAAGTATGGGTCGTAATCAAAGTGGCTTTTATTGTTCTTTAATTGTTGAACTGTGTTCCTTCCCGTACGAAACTATAAAACTTTATTTTATGTGAGAGCATTGTGCCATTGTGTGGCAGTGGCACGCACTGTGGGGAGGGTGCAAAGAAATAGTAGATGAAATGACCCGCTGGTTTTTAGTGTGAAAATCACTTAAGGCGCGTTAACCGTATTTACGAGACTCGTAACGGCTCTACAATCGTTTCCGTTTTACGATCTGTCGCAATGCTTCAAAACGTTTAAATGATTTAAGACTATTAGAAATCGATGTTTAATGCGGAATTCCCTTTGGAACAAACGTGTAAAAACTATATTTAGAATAGCTTTTGCCTTAATATTTATTTGAAGTTTCCCATACCTTTTTGACTAACAAACTTTAATCGAATTGAATTGTTATTGGCCAGCTAAGAACATTTCTCACTCATCGCCGATTCGATTGCATTTATTGGGAAATTAAATAGATTTCCGCTTGTCTACTAAATATTGAACAGCGGATGCTTTCAACCAAAACAGGCAGGACAAACAAATCTCCTCATCTCATATTTATGACCAATAATCGCAACTAGAGAAAGAGAGAGAGCGAATGAGAGGTAAATGCAATCAGAACACTAAATCTGATGTACGCAGCTAATTGCGCATAGATTACCAGATGCATGAGCGATATTAAACGCCGCCCAATGCCAAATCCAAATCCCTAGACATAGCCAAAGCCAAGTCGAAACGATACCAAACGACAGCTCAATGAGAAATTGCGACAGAGACAACTCTATTTGGCCTGGGATGGGTTTGGGATTGGATTGGCTCGATCGCCTGGCAATGGCAATGGGAGAGAGACCTTTGCTTATTTATTTCGAATTGACCCATTTGGTAATATTCATAATTTAAGTGCGCACGAAAGCCGCCGCAAACAGCGCCAACGACAACAACAACGACGACGACGACGAAGCATAAATTCTCGCGCCCCACACTGCAGTGCGAGCTGTTTTCGAGGCTCTTTGGGATCTGTTGTTTGGGGAGATCAGGATCAGTTTTGGTGCATGGCGTACCATTTGAGTTTATTTGCGATCGCCGCTCTGTCATAAGTTGCCGCCAAATTGTTGCATTGTACCTGCTGTGTGCATGCATCTGTGTGAAGCAAGTTTGCCGCAACTCGGCCGCAACTCGACTAGCTTGTAACTCAGAAATCATTAAAAAGTGCGAGATACTTTATGAATTCGTCGTGGGCCGCAGCAACATTTAAGTGCGCATAGACAGACAGAGAGAAAGAGAGAAAAGAGAGAGAGAGAGAGAGAGAGAGAGAGAGAGAGATGATGGTTGGGCGTGAAATATGCATACTAAAACGTAGTATCGATGTATAAAATGCAAAACTAGCCCCAACTTTGCAACGCATCGAGTCGCATTGAGTTATTGTTAACGATTTGCAGTTAATTTTGGTTCATAACTTTTCGATTCGTTCGCTTTTCAATGGTCAGCAACGGGCCCATGTTATTGACTTTATTTTGAATGCTAATGGGCTCGTTCAGTGACATATTGAAAGTTGATCGCTAAATTGTTATTTTGTTTATTTATTTGGAACCTTGGAAAATATGTCAAATTACTTTCTTAATGTTTAAAAATAAATAAAAGTTTTGGAAACATTTTTAGAAGAGAAGAAAATATTTTATTAACCATTAAAAGGACGATAATTATAAATCAAAAACTTAATTCAGTTAAATACATATTAATAAAAAAATATTTTTTCTTTACTCAATAATAGGATTTATTTTAGTTCAATAGTCAATAAATGAAACAAATTTATAACAATCTCTTCAAGTATTTTAAGCCAAAATCATCTATAAAACTTGCAGAACAAGATCTGTCCAGATGTTGTTGTTGTTGTTTCGTTTCTTGCAACCAAAAAGTTATTCACATCATTATGAAATTAATGCAATCGATTTGCATATTTTCTTTTACGACTTTTAAGTTAATTTACCATGCAAAATTTATTATTATTTCATTTCATTTCTTGATTTCTCCCAGTCAATTTTGTTTGTTTTTTTTGCATGCATCTTTTTGTGGCTGTTTTATTGTCGCAACTTGTGTCGCATCTGTCGATGGCGACGTCGCCGTTGTCGTCTTCTTCTCCAGTTAAGCATTGGCCATGGGCATTGGCCATGTGTCATTTGCTTATGGTGTTGTTGTTGTTGTTGTTGCTGTTGCCTTGGCGACGCTTTTACTTACCTGTTCGTCTCAACTCAACTCAACTCCCTGCCCCCCTTTGTTGGGCAATATCGAAGGCTGGATCAGTCATCAGCTTTATGTGGCATATAATTTTTATTTGGTTCGTTCATAAGAACGTCGTTAAATTTTTGATGACGTTCGTCAAATTGAAGTTGTTTTTAATGTTGTTGTTGTTGCGGTTGCTTCTTAATTGTTGGTTGCATCTTTGCAGTTCCCTGCAGCGTCGCAAAGTGAATTTTGTTTCGCCCCACTTCACTCATAAAACAACATATTTATGATGTTTTTTTAAAAACGCCCAACTAACCGATAATTTAAGGAATTGGCCTCATTTCATATTTATATATTTGAAAACTTTCAATATTTATTATCGAAAACTTTCTTATTTGTTTTGTTCCTGCTACTTAAGACGACAAGTGTTGCCATTTGCCTTTTAAAATCAGTGTTACCATTTAAACTAAATTCCATGGTCACTCTTATTGTCGTCTAATAAATATGGCCACTTTGTTTATCTGTCAGAAAATTAAATGAAATCTAAAGTTATAATGGTAAGCCAAGCTACTAAATAATATTCATTCGCCTATCTGCTCTTGAAGGGAAAAGTTCAAAACTTCTAATTAAAATTTATTTTTCAAAACATATATTTTTTTTCGGTTTTTTTTTTTGTTGCGGAAACAAATATTAAACTTCAAAATATTTTATTTTGCTGTAAAAAAACAACAATAAAAAATATTTGATTTGTGAATATGAATCAATTACGACGCCGTCGTGAAGAAAGTTCGGAAGAGTCTTGGGATGAGCTTAGTTTGGTAGAAGTGGCGCGTCCAAAGAAGAAGAAGCAACGTCGCAACAACCACAAAGAGTTGCTTACAACCCTCGAGGATAAGTTGGACAAGCTGTGTGACCTCAATGCCGCAACGTCTAACAAACGCATTGAGGATTTGGTGGAGTTTGTTGACGATTGCATTGAAAGCTACAAAATGGAAATAATACGAATCCTGATCGAATGCATCGAAAAGAAACCTATGCAGAGCGCCACGTATGCAACATTTGTGGGTCTGCTCAATGTGCAGTATTATGATTTTGGTGGCGATTGCCTTAATATGTTGCAAGTGGTGTTGCACAAATCTCTGGAAGATGGTCAATGGAATCGAGCACGCAGCATTGTGCTGTTTCAAGCGGATCTGGTCAATGCAAATGTATTGACATCGAATTCCATGCTGAATCAACTGGCCAAACTGACATCGGTGTGCGAGGAGCAGGATTCAACACAGCGTCGACGCGACTTTTATGCCTATTTGGTGCTGGGCACGCTGCCGCTAATTGGCCGAGAGCTCTACGAGAAGAAGGAGACGACATTGAATGCACTGATCAAGCGTCTGCTGGACTATATGAAGGAGCAGCGCAGGGCAAGCGCCGGTGGAGTGGAACTGTTGCGCATTTGGAGCGACGGGAAGTTGCCGCAACAGGAGTATTTGGAGCAATTGTGGCATCAAGTCTTGCTTTTGCAGAGCGATAATTGGGTTGAAACGCAACTGGACCGTCCCTATTTACAGTTCGATGATCAACTCAGCTCGGCGTTGCAGCATAGTCTGCCGCCATTGGTGACGCCGGTTGTTCAACGCGATTCGAAAATTACGTATCCGCGTCCCTGGCTCAACTTTCGTCTCTTCCAGCAGTGCGATATTTCGCCCAGTTTGCGATTGCCCGATGATTTGGATATTGGACGATATGTAATAGAGCTGCAGATTAAGGAGTATTTGCAGCTGTGGCACTTGGATCGCAAGATATGCGCCGAACAGCTGTTGGCCTATGCCGCAACAAAGCCAACAATTGCCATGCATCATCTGATTGTTGAGATGCTGATGTGTCAAATGCTACAACTGCCCAGTGCACCCTATCTGACCATCAACTATAGCTGCATCATTATTGAACTGTGCAAGTTGCAGCCGGTTAAGCTGCCACGCATTGTTGCACACGCAACATGTCTGCTCTTCAAGCAAGTGCCATTCATGAGTGTATCGAGCATTGATCGTTTCGTCGATTGGTTCACACATCACTTGAGCAACTTTCGTTTCCAATGGACCTGGAATGATTGGCTTGGTGCCACCAAAGTGCCCGAGTTGCATCCAAGCTCGATGTTTGTGCGTGAACTGCTCAAGAAATGCTTGCGGTAGGTAACAATAACAAAAGTATAGGAGCGACCATTTTGTAATTGCAACAACAACTGTCCCGCAGCCTAAGCTTTTACCCGAAGATCGAGCAAATGATGCCAAGCGCATTTAAGGCATTGTTGCCGCCATTGCCAATGCCAAATTTCAAGTATTTGAATGAGTTGGTGCCGGGTGCCAAGCTGGCCACAATGCTGCTCGAGGCGATAAGGCGCAAAGGTGAGCCCTTGCTAATTGGCGGCATATTGGAGACAACCAGCGATTTGGACAACAGTTTAAAGATCAATGTGATGATGCAAACATTTCTGCATCTCGGCTGCAAGACTTTTACGCATATCAACTCGATTTTTGCAAAATATCTGCCCGTTCTAAAGGTGAGCTGTTTAAAGTTGTTGACTTTCAAGCAAATCCATCTATCCATCTATCCTCAAACAGATGATATCCAACAGCGAAGCTAACCAATTGTGCATGTTGGGCGCCCTTTTCGAGATGTGGGAGGGCAATGAGCAGATCAAGGTCGTTGTGGCCGATAAACTAATGAAAATGCATATTGTTAGCCCCAGTGTGATTGTCACTTGGATCTTTGATCCCAAACTCAAGCACGAGTTGGTCAAAATGTATTTGTGGGAGCTACTCGATTTGTGCATTCGATTTGTCAAAACTCATCTGCGAACCCTCAGCAAAGAGGAACAGCGTTCGCATATGAAATTGTTGCTTCTGCAAATTGTTGGCACCTGTGTTAGAGCTCTTTTGGCGCATCGCCGAACACAACAGGCTATGGAAGGTGTGGAGGAGGAGGAGACCGATACAGATTATTGGTTCAATTGGGTTTTGGGTCGTTTGCAGGCACTATTATTCAAATACATACATGATGTACGCAAGATCAGCCCCAAATTACGTCAAGTCACATTTGAACTGGAGAGTTGCAAACCTTTGCTTAATATGATCGAAGACTATCTGCGCTACACAGGATATTAGGCGATGCTCCCTTTAATAAAACATATTTGTACGACCTATCCATAGATCAAGGCCATAACAATGAAGGGTTCAGAGATTACAGGATATTAGGCGATCCTTCCATTAATAAAACATATTTGTACGACCTATCCATAGATCAAGGCCATATCAATTAAGTGTTCAGAGATTTTGGTCCTATACAGGATATTCAGCGATGGTTCCTCTTATTAAACATATTTGTACGACCTATCCATAGATCAAGGTCATATCAATTAAGGGTTCAGAGATTTTGTTCCTATTCCATTTATTTATTCAAGTTTCACGATGTTTGCCCGGGTTGAACTCCGAAACTATTGTACCGATTTTAACTTAGTTTTGTTTTAAAATGTTTGTTTACTTCCAACTCAAGAGATGGGATTGTTTATTTCTCATAGTTCAATAAGATTCTACCAGATGTCGACTTAGTTGAATAAGTAACCAATAGATGGCGCTAGTCGGCACTCTCTAGTATATTATATAACATTTACTACTTTTGTCAATTCATTTAACATTATTGTCTATGCATATGGCCCTTCACCACACCCTACCCCACTGTTTAGTGCACATATTCCCACAGACGCCACACCAAAAGCCATTCATATATGGGAAACGCTTGGGTTTGACATAAATGCCATGTTGTACAATATGTCTATTTGGTGTTCCAACTGACGCCGATGGGTTTGATTGCACACACACACTCACACACACACATACAAACATGTCGGAGTTAGAGCCCCCCCCCCCACACACCACCACCAACACATTTAAACGTACTAGCTCTGTGTATATCCTGTATGCTATATATATATGTATATACATACATATGTGCATGTATTTGTGTGGGTTATTTCGCGCTTGTGGTGCTAAATTGGGTGATAACTCCTTTTTAATGGTTAAGCTTGTGTTAGTTGTTGTTGTTTTAGCTGCTGCTGCTGTTCTAAGTTTTATTTTTATTTGCGCCGCTAAAACTCAATTTTCGAATCAAACAACCACGAGGATATCTCTCGTTCCTAGCATCAGCCTGTCGCTCTATCTCTCTGTCTCTCTCTCCTTGATGATGATGCCCCTCAAACAATTGTCTGTTGTTTTGTATTGTTGTTGTTGTTGTTGGTATTGTCATTGGTTTTATTGTTGTTGATGGGCGCCGTTTGCCATTGGTCGTCGCCTCGTTGTCACAAATGCAAATAATGGCACAATTGTGCTTTTGCAGCTCTCTTAACTGCTTTTATTATTTAATTCCTCAATATAACTGAGCTGTATGATAATGTTTGTGTGTGTATGTGTAATTGTTGTTATCACATTTAAATATACGCCTTTTGTATATTTGATTAAATTTACATGTTTATTTTTGTATTTACTATGTTGTATAACTTAAAAATTAATAATAAAAAAATAACCAAAGAAGCAGAAAATATAAATATTTGCATAATATACAAAAAACACTTTTTTGATTTGTATGAAAAAACTATTGATATTACTTTCTCATAATAAAATGAAACATCCTAGTCGGGTGCTTTAGCAAGACTTTCACTTATATATGTCATTATGTCTAGTTGGCATTTCGCTTTGCACAGGTGTGTGTCTCGCTTGACTCAAGTTTTCACCACATAAATTCCAGGATATGTGCAATTAGATGGCAATTAGTTGTTTAAACGCCTACAACAACAGCGCACATGTAAATATTTGCGTATGCGTAATAAGCAATTATCATGAATCACACACACACACACACACACACACCAACACCAAAACACACTCAAGTAGAACTTGTGCAGAGTCAGCCAGGAGTGTTGCCAGGCTGTTGCTTGTTGTTGCTGTTGTTTGTTGAAAATCAGACAAACCTACTAATTAGACATATAAAAATTGGTAACTCAGCCCAGCCCAGCCCAAAGCACATAGCACATAGCGGAATAGTTGTTGAAAGAGATTTCAAATGTCTAAGGATCCGTGTAGATGCCAGTATAAATAATTGTGCAATGTGTTGCACAGAGACACGTTAATTGTTAAACAAACGCGCGTTTATCACTCAGAGCAGCAGCCAGCAACAACAATTAAAACCAACAACATTAACAATGAACGCATCCCATGCGTGTTGGAGCACCGTTAGAACAGTCTGGGCCAATATTGTCCTTGTCGTTTGCTTGTTAGACGAATGAAAGCATCGCAGGACGTGGCAGGCAGGCAGGCAAGGCATAACCCATAACCCACATCCAACATTTCACATTCATATCATCAGTGGCAGCGCCAAATGCTTTGACATCCGCCTACGCACATTCAACAGAGATAGATATATGGTGACAGTGTGTGGAAGAAAGAGACGGAAATGCTGGAAAACACTGTTAGAAAACTTTGAAATAATTACATTTTGTGGGAGATGTTGATTAATTATATTCAAGTGTTTAATTTTTAAACTATTTCATCAAGTTCTTTGCTTTCTTTTTATATGAATTTAACTTGGCTCAGTTTTTATAAGGCAAATTTTATTCGCAGTGTTTGAGAGAATTGTTATGTTTTTCGCATTTAACCTCAGACACGGGCCTCGTTTGTATAAATTCCAAACGGCAGCCAGCCCAGTGCTGCCAACTGCTGCCGCTGATTGTTGCTGTAGTCGCTGCAATTGTACTGTGAAATTATTAACAACGACAACAAAAGCGCCAACGACAACGGCAACGTCGACTGCAACGTCGACATCGACGCATCGTTCATCGCGCTCACATATGGCGGAAATGACACTTTTACATTTAGCATCGCGGGGGCCGGCCAACAAACGGGGTGAGGAGGCAAAGAACGCGACACGTACGCAACACAGACGCAATAAACTTCATTTCTGACAGGCCGCAATGCCAGCCAACAGGCGGACGCGGCCATAAACAGGAACACAAAACAGAAGCGGGTGCAAAAGAGAGTTTGGAGCAAGGGTTGTGGGGCTAGGTGCAGTGAGAAGCAGGGTGCTAGCGACATGGAACATGAAACAGAAACAGAGATACGTACAGGATGCTTGCCAACATGTCAACACTGTGGTGATGTTGATGCAACACACAGGGATGGGCAACAGGATTGGCTGGATGATGACCCTTCTGGCTCTCTCTCTCTGTCTCTCTCTCTCTGCCACACTTGGAGCTGGCAGCTAATGAATAAACTGGGCTTGAAATATGACCCGGCAGGATGTGGTGCAGCCCGGACCAGTTTTTAGACTATGCTCTCCTTGTGTCTGTCTGTCTGTCTGTGTTTATTTGTCGCTGCTCAGTTAAGGGAACTCCGAGCTTAGTTCTCCAACGATAGCTCAATAAATCATGCACTCAATCAAAAACGTAGTTGATAAAGAAATTGTCGTGTGTTTGTAGAATGATTGACCTAAACCTAACCTTTCCTCAACTACAGATAACAATGATGAATACATCCGCATCCGAAGATTTGGAGGATGCACATTTGTGCATCAAATGCAATGCGACAATTGTGGGGCTCACCAAGTATATTGAGCATCGTAAACAAAATTGCCTCAGCACAAATCGCAATGAGCACCCAACGGAACAAGTAGCGACCCCTCCGACAACAACGGGAACATCGACATCGTCGCCCAGCGAACAAGTATCGCCAACTATAATGAGTCGTACCAACTTGGATCACAGCTATGATGGTTTTAATTTTGCAGAACCCGAAGTACCGAGCAGTTATATGCGCAAGACAGCCGCCAGTCATGGCGGCAAGACCTCAAAGTCCCTTACGGAATCGGAATCGGAATCGTATGATCCCACCTATGAGCTGGGAGCTGATCTGTTTTTCTCATCGCTGCAACTGCAAAGCGTTTCAACGGGCGGCAAAACAGGTGCACGACCCGAACGTTCCATCAAGCTGGAACAGAGCTGGCATACGTCAAGCAATTGTTCCGATCCGCTGCTGAAAGCCGTGCGGGAACATGAGGTATCCCACTTTAAGTCACTCAAATTCGAAAACTCGCCGGAAACGAGCGACGACGATGAACATGATGACTTTGAAGGCGATGAGGATGATCATGAGCATGAACATGAAAATGAAAATGAGCACGATAATGATGCCGATCCGGATCATGAGGAGGACTATGATGCAAGACGTCATTCGCCACCAACGGTGCCTGCCACGCACACGGGTGGCAAGTGGAAGCCCGAGTATCGTCCACAGTTGCAACATTCGCATCTGGAACGCATCTCGCCCAGCTGGGATGAGCCATCCGAGGAGCCGCACGATCATCCCCCTGCGGAACACACGCACGGCAAATGGGTGCCAGGCAGCAAGCAACTGGAGTACCGTGAAAATATTGATCTGACCAAGCTGCAGCAACCCGGTGCCAGCTTTTGGTGCAACATCTGCTGTCGTCGCCTCAAATCGCGCCTCAACTACGAGCAACATCTGCGCAGCGCCTATCATCAGCGACGTGCCGATGCCGAACGTCAGCTCGAGCAGGCCAATCTTGAGAGCGCCAATCTAACACTGACCAAGGACTTTGCCCAGGAGACACCAACGGTGGCACCAGACTCATCGCCGCCGCATCGTCGTCGTCGGCGTACTAATCTTCTGCGCTGTGAACTGTGCCGTCACAGCATGCCACGTCATCTGATAGGCAAGCATTTGATATCCCATTATCACTATCGTCGCCTGCAGTCGCAGAACGAGATGCGACGTCAAAACTCCCTGCACGACATCCTCGAGCACATGGGCAGCACTGTTCGACAGGCGCCATTTCAATGTCTTCCCTGTCGCTTCTATGCCAATACGGAGGAAACTTTTCTGGTAACTAACTGATTAACACACTCAACCAACAACCTATCATCTTTTGGACATTTGCAGGCACATTGGCGCTCCTCAACGCATGTGAAGCTAACAGAACGATTGGGCGGCGAGTTTTGGTGTAGCTTTTGTCAGTTCGAGTGCGCGAGCAATGAACAAATGTGGCAACATTTGTTGGGCGACGCACACAAAGAGGTGCTCCTGGCAATCAATCGATCCGTGCCGGTTTACATTGCCCAACGTCGTCCACTGAGCTGTTCCAGCTGCAACGCCAGTTTCCTATACAATGCACAACTAAGGCGGCACTTTGCCACGGAGCATGCGGATTTGGTGGCAACTGGCAGTGCTGCCGATGATTATCAGTGTCGCTTTCGTTGTGGTATTTGTGGCGTGGCACAGAGATCTCGAGTGGCGCTGCAGCGGCACGAGAAACACAAGCATCGTTTGGCAAAATACTATTGTGCCGTTTGCCGCCTGGAATTTGAGACGCCGCAAGAGGCGCGTCGCCATCGCAGCCTGATGCAACACAAGCGGCGTGCTAACCATCAGCCAAAACGAAAGTGCAACAGCGGCAGCAGCGCTCATCAGCCGGAGCGTGAGATTCAACACTTGCTGCACGAGGTGCTAGAGGAGCAGCAGCTGGCGGCACCCGATGCTGCCGCAGAGTTGCCGCCACCAACAGCCGTTAGTGCCAAGAGGTGCCGACTGGTCGAAAGCCAATGTGGCAGCTGTTCTCTCAGCTTTGAGACGCCTCAAGCGCTAGTCGAACATCGCCGTGCAACGCATCCCATGGACAATCATGCTTGCCTTAGTTGCGGCGAAAGCTTTCAGTCTGCCCAGGCACTCGGAAGGCATACGCGCAGTTGCCAACCCAAAGCTTCCACATCAACAGCTGCTGCCGCCGCTGCTGCTGCTTCCGATCCTGCCACCTGGAACTGTGAACAGTGCAGCTTTAAATCACAATACGAATCGGATTTGCTGTATCATCGTTTCTTTCATACGCATGGCTCGGCAATTGGCAAGAACGAGCTACTCCAGTGTCCATTGTGTCCCAAACAATTTCGCAAGCACTCGTTGCGTCCTCACCTGCGCAATCATACAGGCGAAAGGATCTTTGAGTGTACCGAGTGCTCACTCAAGTTTGCCCGAAGACATAACCTTAAAAATCACATAGCCACAATGCATAGGAAAAAGGAGAAAAAGTCTACGGACGCAGGAACCGATAAGACAAACACACCCAAGCAAAAGTATCAATGTGGCACGTGTGGCAAAATATTAGCTAAAAAGTAAGTACATTCTTATTAGCACATTCAACTAATACTTTATAGAAATACTTATTCGAAATAAACTCTAATTAAAAATGGTGAAAAAAACAAAAAACAAAACAAAACAATAATAAATTGAAACACACAAAATGCCTTAGGAAAAATATGCACACATGATATTAATGTCATGAGAGGCTTGCAACGCACACAATAAGTGCTGCAAATAAAAAGCGTGCAAGCGCGAAATGTTGCATTAATTAAAAATTCCAAGCGAAATGCGATTGCTGCGAGTGTTTTTGGTTCATACGACAATAAGTAACCAAAAAATAACTCATTAAGTTGCTGGACATTCCACTGGCTAAATAACGCAGCAACAACAAAAAGATAAAGGATACAATCCCAACTGTGTGCATGCACACACATGTCCTGCGACTGCAACTGCTGGCCACCCGCCACAAAGTATGCAATGCACTCACAAATCAAGCCTGCGGCTATTCCACCAAAAAGTGCAATACTGTTTTGCCCAAAAAATACAGAAAACAAAATATACACAATCAACTAAAGATAAACAACAACAAAAGGAGTACAACATTTTGGGTACAGCATATAATTTTCAGTTTGCTTCAGCTACCAAAACCATTATTAAAATGGTCCTTGCCGAAAAAAAAACCAAAAAAAAAAAAACAATTTGTTGTGGTTCTAAGGATTTACCAAATATGCCAAAGGCTGTTTGTTAAAGCAAAGCGAAACAACAGAAAATTATAAACTTAATATTTAAAGATATTTTCCTAAAAGGAAATTCTTTTATTGATAATTTCTTATATGTAGTATGAAGGTTAGGGAAAAAAACGCTGTTTTTCTTGTCGCAAATGGACAAATCCAATTACGTCTCAGTCATAACTAATCATAACTTGTTCAGAGACGACGCCGGCGACGACTACGACGACGACGACGACGGCATTCTATATAAATATATTCTATGGTTGATGCTGGCTTGCCAAGTTGCAACTAATTCCTTAAGCAAACATTAAGTTAAATTGCAATAGGGAATCTGAGTCTGGAGTAAATCGGATGCATAAAGCAAGCGCATGGCAACTAGAGACAGAGACTCATGCCACAGAAAGCTTTGCACTTTTCAAGTGATTATTTGAAAAATTTATTAAAATGCTCATTTGAAGTTATTGTCGTGAGCGCGCGCTTGATGTAGATACTTTGCTTTTACGACTAACGAGACCGAGTGGCCGGCCGGCAAGGAGTCATCGTCATCTTCATCGTCTCGCAGATCAACACAGACGGTTGGTTAGTGAGTGGCAGGAGAGAGTAGAGCAAAAGCTAAAAAGTTTCAGCACGCCCCATAGACGAGAAAAGGACGCGACGTCGTCAGTCATGTCAACAGTGGAGCGCAGCGCAGCTCACTTCCGGAATTCCAGACTTGAACTAACTCAACTTTTACGGCTGCTGGTTGCTGGTTGCTTGCCGGGTTGAGTTCCTAACCCCCCTCGGTCACCCGGTTTTTCCCCTAGATCCTGTGCGGATACTTTGCCCAGGCATCAGCATCAGTCTAAAGTTTCTGTCGTCGTCGTCGTCGTCGACGTTGGGCAATTCACTTTTATTGAAATGGCGTGCAATGTTCTTCTGTTCTGTTTGGCTGGCTACGGGAATCGGATTCTTTTGGCTTTGGCTTTGGCTTCGTTTCACCATTTCCAATTCGCTTTTTTCGCTCTCTCTCTCTCTCCCTCTCTCTTTAATGTGTGCGCTTTTAGTTTATTTTATTTTGTATTTTAAGTCATTCGAATGCTTGCATCATTCGTTGTCCGGGAGTTGATTCTGTTGATGGCACAAAGTGCAGTGCAATTCATTTTAATGGTCGCTACATAGCCTCACACTCCACTCCAACTCCACTCAACTCAATTCCTGCTGATGTCCAGTTCAGCTCTATTCGTTCCGTCACTTGAGAGTCAATTTCACAAAACTTGATTTCCCATTTCCAATGCCAATGCAAACGATTTAAGGGATTGGCAATTGCTACTCAATGGCTCTGCTCCATATCCCTGTCTCTTTCCTTCGCTATCTCACTCTCTGTGCACATTCATTCATTTTTATGAATCTGCGAAATTGAGTCGGACATTGTTCGGTTTGCGGTCGGAACAGCAAAAGAACAGAACAGACTAGACTTAAACCTAAACGAGGAACGTGTTGTGGGTTTTTCACTGGCTCGTCTTATTTTTGAAGTTGATGGTCATTGGCAAGCATCAGTTTTTCTATCTTTTCGTTTTCCCGTGGCTGTACGTAGTACTATTTATGTAGAAAGAAAATGCTTTGTTTGAAATTCTTAAATAATTTATTCATTTAATTGTTTAAAATTTCAGGATAAGTTTAGAAATCATTAAAATGTTTTACCTAAATACAATACTGATTTATTAAATTATTTATTCTTAAGTTTAGAAGTTAAGGATTAGACTCTAAACCTAAAAATGTATCCACTTGTTGTTGGCAAAACCTAATCAAAGTATTAATCTACAATATATTATCTATAATATTTCTTGGAAAAAGACGACCGCTATGCCAAAACGTTTAAGCTGTACGTTGATAACAGTCAGTCAGCAGTTAAAAAATATATATTCATGGCAGTCTTTGTTAATATTATACTTAACAGTAAACAAGATTAAAATAGATTGCTTACGCAGAGCGTAGAACTAATCCAAAAATGCTTCAGCACTTTTGCACATTAAAAACTTAAAGCTTTTGGCGGCATTAATAAGAATGCAATGCTGAGGGAATGAGATGGAAACTCCATTAGAACCCTGACTATTAAAGAAGTGGGGGCGTAAGGTGGGGGCAAAATGGGTGGTGGTGCAAGGGTGACATTTAACGGTAATTTCCGGCGACAATTCTTGTGTAGCATCAACTTTTTGCCGCCATGCCAGCCAGATAAGCAGCAGCAGCAGCTAAAATGGCAAATGAAGAAAAGGTGTTGGGCACTTCCCTAATTACACATGGCATAAATGTGCAGAGCTGCTTCAACTCAGCTTCCCTCCTCTCCGCCAATGTTGAGAGCAACTAATTTCACATGCAACACAGGACGAACCATCAAAATCCAGCTAATGTCGCACAAGCGAACAACAACTTGCAACTGAAAAAGAGGATGGCACAAGACTTACGTACCAATTATATGTAACTTGTGTATGGACAAGGAGCAAAGAGACTTGGGGGTGGAGAGAGCCATTGGGTTGGTTGGTTGGTTGGTTGGTTGGTTGGGTAAAAGTTGAGAGCACATCCTTGTGACTGACACCGGAAGCAGTCGCTGCATTGGGTGACTAACACCCTGCGGCACAAAACTTGAATCCATAGACAAGAAAAAGACGACGTCGACGACGACGAGGAACAGACAAGCTGGAAAGGCTGTCATAAATATTTATGCGAGTTTTGGGAACAACAATGCCAGGCCAAACATTGACAACGAAGAAGACAACGGGCTGAAGATGCAGCATCCTAGTACTTCAACAAGACTTCCTCTCCACGGCTCCAACAACACACACAGTCCTAACTACACATGCGATTGTCTAAGAAACATCCACACACACAGAATACAGAAATACAGAGGCAGCTATAGAGATAGAGATAGAGATAGAGAGAGAGAATCATGCTGCAGCTGACAATGAGCGGCAGGATACATTTGCACCTGCCTCAACACCATCACCAACACCCGCAACTTGTGTGTTTGCTTAGCGCTTCTTTGGGCTTCCTGCCAATCCCCTGGCAACCACCTACCAACCCTCCTCCCTTTACGCTCCTAATGGATGGTGTGGCAAAAGTTGACACAACACCGCCAGCCCAAAACCAAACAGCTTCTTTGCCGCGTGCAGCTGCTACTGCTACTGCTACTGCTGCTGCTGCTGCTGCTCAACCTGATGCCGAGACTTTAGCTACGACTTTGAAGACATGCAACAACACCTTGAGGCAACCCCATCCAACCACCCACCCACCCACCAAACCGCTGCAGAACAAAAGGGCAAAGTTTTCGTCGCCAGGCGTGAAACGTTTCGTCAACTAATCGCAACGAAGACGCCGCTGCATCGGAAGCAACCAACCTCGCATTGAATAGGCGGCGCCTCAATCTGGGGCGTGTTTAGATTTCAAATTTTAGGGCTTATAATACGCATTTTTAAACTCCAAAGTCATTTTTTGATGTTGTTATAAAAATTTATTTGAGAATGTTTTATTTTCTGGGTTCAAACTTTTCAGCGCCAGAACTTAATCGAAACTCAATCGATTTTCAAAAACATGAGATTTTTTCTGGAATTTCATATAAACTGATTGAGACAAAACATGACCCATCAAATCAGAAACAGGAACTGTTTCAGGCCTTCCTTGTTAAAATTGAACCGACTTTTTCAAATCCAAACCCATTGAAAAAGGGGTTAAAAAAGGAGTATCATATAGTTAAGCAAATATGTATATATGAAAATTAGCTTGGGCCGCAATTTAATTCAATTTACGCTAATGTTCTTGGTTGCAAAAATATGTGTATGCATCTGCAGCGGCAACAGCCACAAAGACAGACGTTGCAAGTTAAAGCTTAAGCTAAAAACGAACTTGCAACTGAACCGTAACTTGAGAGAGGAGAGGAGAGTGAAAGGAGCGAAGAGTTGCCGGCAAAATGCAGTTGAGGAAATAAAAGTTAATGTTATAACTGAAAATACTAGTACAAGCACCGAAACGAAGAAACGGAGCGAAAGATAATTTTGTTATTGTTGTTGTTGTTGTTGTTGTTGCAACGTTGCATCTAATTCGTTTTGCTTTCTTTCAGCATTATGTTTGTTGCTGGCGGCGCCATTATCCCAGTGAATGGCAGCAGCAGCAGCAGCAACGAACAACAAAAACAATTTACGGCAAACTGCTGCAGGTGAAATGGCATCCTTTTGTCAAGTCTCTAGTCTCCCAAACTCCTAACTCCACCCACCGATACACACGCCCGCCCATCATCCCGTTCTGTCGTTGTCATCCTCGTTGCTATTCAAACTCCATACAAAATGTCATTTCACATATCAACGCTGCCGTCTCAACTGTTTTTCTGTTGTTGTTGTTGCCGCCCACGCGACGGCGTCATTAGAAATGCATGACAATGACGCCAACCCAACCAACCCAACCACCCAACTTCAAAGTTGGTATCTTCTTCTTCTAGTGGCGTTAAGAGGAATTTAGATTAAAGATTGAAACTTTTCTTAATGTTGCGCATTATTAAGAAGAATCTTTCTCCAAGAGAGCCAAGCTTCTCCAAATGCTGTATAAATTCCAAATGAGCAAACGGAAATTAACACCTTCAATATTTATGTGAATTGATGTTATTCCATTAAGGAAATAAACCAACAAAAAATAATCTTATGCGATAAAAAAGATACTTTCTCTACAATCAAATTCGAAGTTCCTTAAGATGTGTAGTAAAATGATGTTTTTCCTTTGATCTTTAGAAATAATATTCAGGAACTTGTGTCAGGGAAAAGTTCAAAATTTCTTCTTCTATACTTTCAATTGTTCAACTTGAAACTTTGCTTTGAATCACTCTCTTTCTCTTTCTCCGTCTATCTCTGTCTTAGCTAATGCAAAAATACATGCCACAAATGCTGGACTCATTTAAAGTCAAAGGCATTGTCCGACAACGTAGACGACGATTCTCAGCTGTTTCGATTAATTAGCATCCGTAATTGATGTGCACAAAAGTTTCAACTAGTAGAAGCTACGAGCTTGCATTTGGTTTGTGGGCCGACAACAACAACAACAACGGTCCTTTTATTTTTTGTGTCCTATGTCGGTCGTACCAGGTTTTGTTCCTCCTCCTCCGTATCCCTTGTTTGCTTGAACGTGCCGACAATATCTGCCCATCCGAATGTGTCTCTCACTCTCCCTCTCTCTGTCTCTCCCTCTCTCTGTCTCTGTCTCTGTTGTTGGACTGTCCGAAAAAGGCCTGAATGGCCGAAATGCGACGTGACTTTGGTGCGAATTACTTGTGCTTTGATTTAATGTAATTAAAAAATGTCTAATAAAATGCAAAATACACACAAAATAAATGCGAACAATGTGACGTCGAGTATCACAAAAGATTTCAACAGTTTCAACAGCACTTTAATCTATTTGCAGATATACCCTTAAATTGCACGAAATGAGCCATGCGAATTTGGAGCGTCAATATTGTTGTAACTTTGAGGATTGTCAATATGCTGGTCTAACGCCCGAAGCACTTAAGATCCATAAAGTCTCACATGCCACAGAAAATCACAAATGTGAACACGATAACTGTCGATATGTGGGCAAAAGTGAGCTGCATTTAAAAAGGTGAGTACGAAAATTATAAGATACAAATATAATGATATTAAGTAAGTATTGGAATACATTAAGAATTTGGTATTTAAAAGAAAAAGGCAAAACTTCATCACACTTCCTTCAAGGCTAGGTCAAGTCTAACAACCTTCTGCTGTCATGTTTGGAGCTTCATTATTAATCTTAAATAATGCTAAACAGGATTAAAAGTACAATTGCTTCGAACGAAATAAACGAGCGACATTTTCTACACGAATTTGAATTTTTCTTGCAAGCAAAAAAAAAAGTAGAAAAATAAAAATGGTAATAATAAAAAAAAAAATAAAAAAAAACAGAAACCAACAAGAGCAAAAATGTCATCCATAATTGCAGACTTTGAACTGCAATTGCATAAATTGATGGAACAACAACAACAACAAATACAGGCAGCAAAAAGGAAGCTGACAATCGAAAAGAAGCAAAGACAACAACAGCAACAAAAACTAAAAGAGTCGCTTGAAGTCTCGCGTACCACAAAATCGTGACTTATCGATCGCCTTTGATATGCGCATTGAATTCTTGTAATATTTGCAATGCTCTCCAATCCAACTCAAAACTCCACCTACTCTTCGCTATCCTCCTCCTGCTGCTGCGACATTGTTGTTGTTGTTGATCTGCATCCAAAAACGGTTGGCTTTGTGGCCAATTGCCGGCAATGGCAAACTGTTGCCACCGTTGCCGTAGCCACTGCCACTGTGCAGCTGTCCGCCCAATTGCATTCTACACTCACACACACATCGATATCGAAATACTGGCAGTCAAAGCTGTATAAATGGATTTTTGCATTGAGAATGAGGAGCTGAACTTTGCAACGCATTGCTGCAACGATCGCGTCTTGATGCGTCTTTTGTTGCACAAAATTTGAATATTTAATGTTAAATAGTTAGAAGAGCAATTCTATTCAATTTTTATTATATTGCGACTACTTTTGCATATATTTTAGATGTGAGAACGAATGCGCTTTTTACATTTATCCAAAACTATTGAAAAATATGAAAATGTTGAAAAATCATCAAAGTTTCCCAAACCCATTGATTTTTAAAAGGTTCTAGAACCATACTGCATTTAATGTTAGTAACGTTATTATGTTACTTAAAAATCTTTTAAGAAATCCTAGACATCAAAAATTCCTTTAGGAGTAGGTTAAAAAATACCTTCGAAACCCATAACGTCCACAAAACTTTTAATAGCAACTTTTTTCTATTCTATTAAACTCTAGACTTAACTAAGAAACAGTTCTAACATCTTAAATATTCAGAAACAAATGCCTTTCATAATACTACATTTAAGTTTTTAAGACTTGCTTGTCCCAAGGATTATCCGAACCTGGAAAATTATACCACCCCAATCATTTCAGCTCATTAAAAATTGGTTCAATCCGTACTGAAAATAGTCACACGAAAAAAACAAATACAAAAATAAAACATGCATGCATAAATCCCATAAAAATCAACATACACACACACACACATACACACACTGGTGACGCGCTTAACTGGCAGTCGAGATCTTCAATTAGCTCTCAAAAAAGCGAAGAGAAATAAGAAAATAAAGAAGAAGAAGAGGCGGTCTGTCTGAAGGAATTCAAAGGCTGACCAAAACGCGTCCAGTTTCGGCCTCATTTCGGGGCGTTCGACGCATTGTTGTCGGGGCCGCTCAAAGCGACGCCTGTGGCAGCGCGGGCCGTATGTGGGGGGGGGGGAGGGTGGTGGTAGGGGTAAACTCCTACAACTTGCGCGGGCAAGCACGATGCTGCAACCAGCCACCACGTTACTTGCCGCTAATTAAGCCTACCGAGTGCGCATGAGCCGACTGCATTGCCTCCTCTCTCTCTCTCTCGTTTTGGTATGATGCTGTGTGCCTGAGATTTCACACAGATTCCAATACCGGCGACCACGCAGAACATTGGCAATTAATTGTGAGCCCTCGGTTTGGACAGTAGCTGATAAGTGAAGTGGACAACATACACATGGTTGTGGGAGGGGGACGGTGTGATGGTGGGGGTTGGTTGCATTCTGATCCAGCAACTGGAGGCCGTTAACTGAAGGCGCGTAACTCTGTGCACCCTACAGTCGTGTTTGGGTAGTGTAGATCGGTTTTAGCATATTAGTGCCAAAATTTAATAACGATCTAGTAATTATTTTTGCAATAAGGATATTCGATAAAGTTATACTATTATTTTCAATTAATTTATTCATTATTCAACAATTTACTTTTCCTAACATCAACAAGTCTCTAATATCTGATCACAAAAGCGTTATTATACTCTACATTACTTTAATTCTGTGGTAGGATAACATTTTGTTATAGAGAAAATTGCAAATATTGAATGGATTTTTGATTGAGAAATGATTTCTTTGAACGAAAGATCGTTAGATGGAAGTTGTTCGAATGTATAAGCAAACTTTATAATTAAAAGTTCCTTAGAGCCAAACCATTTTTCCGATTCAAACTACCCCTTCAGTTCTCCCACCAAATGCATATAACCGATTATTTACGAATGCGCTACACCTCTGTTAACCAAGCTCTGATCTTCATCTGACTCTGAACGGAAGAGGGATGAACGAGTGGCTACTGTGGCTACCACAACGCCGGTACAGATCGTTTGGTGGCGTCCTTATGGCATTGGCAATTCAAGTGCCGCAACAAGCACATTGCCAACTTATTTGTATTTTGTATTTTTGATTTCGAGCGTGCGATTCGAATGCGAAATTAGCAATTAGTTCCTGGCTGCGTTGCCTGTCTCATATATATATAAGTAGTACATAGAGCCGCCACTGGAATTTACCGTCTAATCAAGCCAAAGATTTTAAATACGACGCAGTGTTCCAATGCAAATATTTAACAGTTTTCTTTCTTTCGTTCTTTCACTTTAGACACCTCAAGTCGCATGTGACCCAAAAGGAGCTGGATGAGGGCGGCGGCGGCGGCAAATGGTTGTCGTGCGATCAGTGTGAGTTCAGGTCCAGCAGCAGGGCACATCTGAGGCGGCACATGCGTTGTCACACGGGCGAGAAACCACATAAGTGTCCCCATTGCGCCTTCCAGTGCAGCAGCATGGATAATCTGCGCAAACATATTGTCAAAACGGGCAAGCATCCGGGCAAGTTCATATACGAGTGTTCAACCTGTGACACGTTCAAGAGCAACAGCTACAGGGAATATCAGCAACATTTTTGCAAACATATGATCGAAGTAACATGATCAGAATGTTACTGTTTTTCAATGCAAAAAAATATATTAAGAAACAAAAAACTGATTGCTGCATCGGCCGGGAATCGAACCCGGGCCGCCCGCGTGGCAGGCGAGCATTCTACCACTGAACCACCGATGCTTATTGGAAAATGGTGAGAAAATAAATTATTTGAGTGTTCACACAACCAATCAAAACATATATATTCACAAGTACATACAGACAACATTGGTATGTAGCTAAAAAATAATAAAAATATTAATGAGAAAAAAGTTAGATTTGCATCGGCCGGGAATCGAACCCGGGCCGCCCGCGTGGCAGGCGAGCATTCTACCACTGAACCACCGATGCTGTGTTAGTCGGGGCGTCAGATTAAGCAAATTTTAAGCTTAGCTATGATTGAAATCCGAAAGTGCATAGGAAACTTGTTTGTTTCGAAGACAGACAGCATGATCGTGGATCAGTTTTACATTATCAAACTTGCTTCTTACAGAGAGATTTCGATATCCATTAACTAACCAAATACAATAATAATTCGTTGAAGATTTTCGTTTATTTCGCAATTTATTCAAGGAAGTGATTCAATGTCAAGTTTATGCATGTTTTGTGATAATTGCTGCTTTTGCTATCAAACAGTTTACATTCCCGTTTATATAATGTAGTTTTTTTTATTTTTATTTAATACCAACATTATCTTCATTTATAAGGTATTAACATTATAGCTAAATGTGTTGAAGAAAATCAATTTTGCAACTCCTTGAGTGTATACATAGATGTGTGTGTTTGTGTGTGTGTGAGTGTGTGTGTGTGATAATTGGACTGCAGAATAGCTAAAGCGTTGAATGTAGCATCCGTATGACCAAGATAAAGATGGAGGTGCTGGGCCAGGCTGGATGTTTTATAAGGCATCGGAAATGGAGCTGCCAAATCCAAACGTTTGCTTAATGCTATACCAATAGTATCGATACCAATTGCTCCTCATCGCATCATACTCGGAGCTAGGAATGCCGGTCTGCTTCAACGTCATCATTGTGCTGGATGACTGAAAGAAAATCAAAATATTCATGAAATTCTTCGTACACATATACAAATGATAGCACATTAAAAACTCTATGAAAAACAATGCCAAGAAACTATATATAACATATTTATTATAACAAAATATAGTTAAAATATGAATGATGATTTGTCGAGTCGCTCTTTTAGTATATCAAAACTATTTGAATGGCAAAGATGGTGTATCATCATGAACACTATAGATAACTGCAGTAAGTATATAATATTGATAATCCTTTAGATTATATTCATTGATTGTTTTCTTTCTTTTTTTAGCAATCTTATGGAGAATCACACGCGATAGTTATGCCTTTAAAACTGAAAAACTTATGTTGGATCGTATGAAAATACATTGAAAATAATTAGAGATCGGAAAATTTAACGAAATTTAGTCTTTAAAACGTTTCGTAATCAAAAAACAACCAGAGATTAGAAACAACAAGTTAAATAAGACTGAGAATCAAATAGAGCAACAGAAGAAAATAACTAAAGTGAGTATAAAAGTTATTGAGAAAGTACCATATATGAGTATAAAGGAGTAATATCATATTTTGGGCAAACTTGTTAGAAGCGATTAACAGCTTTAAACGGGCTTAGAAATTAATTGTATTTGTGAGAAGTTTATAGAATGAACAATTAAGTAATGTCTTACAGTTTCCTCCAGTTCGATTAGGACGTTCGAGTAGTGACCGGATGACCAGTTTTTCAGACGCCAGCTCTGTTGTATCTTTTTCTCGGGCACCAGATCCAAAAACTTGCCAGCCACATTGCCGCCATACAACACAAATCTGATAAAAAATGTATAAATACGGCATTAAATCAAATGCTATAATGAAAATAATGTTTATTGCTTACTCGCCGCCACGTACGGCATCCACTTTGGCAGGCGCACGTGTAAATGCAGTGACCATGTCGGCCTTTGTCAAGGCATTGTAAAGATCATTGGCATTGCAATGGAACTCCTCGCACATGGAGAGTGTGCGCACGTCCAGCTTGCAGCCCACACTGCTCTCCGCGCAATGGTTTGTGGCATTCGATGTTGTTGTTTTCATTGTTGCCTGGGCAGGCGCAACCTTTTGGGCCGCGTTCTTGGCATTGTTCGCCGCATCCTTGCTATCGTTGTTAGCGTTGTCGCTGCTGCCCTTCTTTGGTAGTATCAAGTTCTTGGAGTACTCCTCCGTCAGTTCCTTGATATAAACGCCAAGTTGCTTGCGTATCTGCTCTCTACCCACATTGTACATGAATTGTTTGAGTGTCTCGGACTCATCGTTCGATTCGTCAATGGTCACCGTTAGTTCCACATCTTCCAAACTGTTCTCCTCGGACAGATTCGGTATGGTTAGCTTGCCCTTGTGGCTAACTGCGCTATTCTTGAGCAGCTTGCCAGACCATTTAAGCACCAGTTCCCATTCGTAGAAAAATATTAGTTTGCCCTTGCGATTGTTTACGGTCGCCTCGCCGTTACACTTCTCCAAAGACTCCACAACGCATTCAATGTCGTTTTGTGCTGTCAAATAAGAAGATAAAGTTCAATAAGTTGATATGCTTTAGTTCAATATGATTCGATGCGTGTCAACACTAGACGAACTATATCAACTCCCTGCATTTTATGCCTGCAATTATAGAATACCTATTTTTGCAAAGCGTTTTTACAAGCAAATTAAGGTTAGAATTTTTTTTTGGTGCAAATAACAAAGACTTTAAATGTTCACCTAATTTAAAGTCTTGGAAGAGCTGGTGCAATCGCTCCTTAGACCATGGCGTCGCATTCTTTTCCGTCCAGTGCCAGTTGTTCACATTGGTGGCATCAGGTCGCTCCTCAACAATCCAGCGTGGATCGCCCTCTCCCCACTTGGCCATGTCGATGATGTCTCTCTCGCTTCACTTTCTGCTGTATTAAATTGTGTTTGATATTTGCATCCACTCTTTTGGGCAGTTGGCGGCACTTATGATGCGTTCTTTTTTGTTCTCTGACACACGCTAATTGATTGCGATGCTTAATTATGCGGAATTTTCTAGAAAATTTTTTGACCACCGATTTTTGCAGTCAGCCTTCGGCTAGAGATGAACGATAAGTACTTGCACGTGACAAACTACATATAGCGTCACAGTTACAGCGCGCTTAAATGCTGTGTGGAGCCAATTCGCCGCAGTGGAGCAATTCTGTTAACAACTGCTACAAAATGTTAAAAATTACTATGCTGTAATTTAAAAATATGTATTAACATGTCTACATATTTTTTATCGAATGGATTTTTAAGTGCAAAAACTAACATCGCCTACTTTATTTGGATTTGAATGCATTAAATAAGGAACCTTGTCCATATTTATTGAAATTCACTTAAATAGGTTTTATTTTAAAGGTTTGCCTTGAATATGTTTGGGTGCTCTTGCTTGCTTTTAGATTTACATGAAACTAGCAATTTAATTTAAATCTAACGATTGATTCAATGCACAACAGTGGTCGGCAGCTTAACAGAATGTTAATGAACTGGCTCCACAATTCAAAAAGGTTGGCAGCACCAATATCGATACATCGCATGTACCATCTGCATGCATCAGTGTTTGTTCATCCCTAGTGGGAAAGAAGGCGAAAGAATTTTCAGCTTTTCGTATAAAAAATTGTTTAATTGTGGTTTAATAAATGAAAACGCCAGCAAATGCCTAATACTTATAAATTATGTTTATCTAGTGCAACGTGTGTGCGTGTGTTATAACCGTGCCCGCCACAATGATAAGTGCTATGGACAATTTCGACAACAGATCGTACGGAGCGATATCCAAGGGGCGCAGTGAATTCTCGATGCCAGGTAAACACACACATACGACTGCAGCGACGACGCAATGAGAAATGAGTAAACAAGAAAACAAAGACGACAATAAAGATTAGTTTAAGCTGCAATTGATGTGAAATTGTGTGAAAGCCAAATGCAAATGCGAATTAAGTGTTTCGGTAAAGGTGCGGACAACGTTGATTAGGCGGGTGGTAGGGGGGGAAAGAAAAAAGAGTAAAGTGTTGAAGCAACAAGCGACGCTAGCTGTTTGTAGGCGTGTGTGCATGTGTTGGTGTTTGCGTGTCGATTAAACTAAACTGGCCTTCAATTGAATTAGTCGCTTAATGCGGCATTAATCTAATAAACCAATTAATACAACTAGATAGCCCGTTGTGAACCAAAAAACAAAAACTAATAACAAGCGCACAATTATTTTTATTTATATTGATTTGGCACCATGTTGTCTTTGTGTCTCTGATGCGCATAGTGCAGCTCATTTTTGTGTATGTGTGAATTAATGCGTGTGTATGTACGTCTGTGGGTGTGCTTGTGCGTGTGTGTGTGTTTGTGTTTGAGTGAGTGGAATGTCGCTGTTCCAATTAACCAAATCAACAGCAGGAATAACAAGAAGAAATACAACCGCTTAAGAACTACACATATTTTATTCTTGCAGAATTGACACCAGAGCAACAAAAACTGCTTATCGAGCTGCGCAGAAAGAAGCAGGAGCTTTTACTCGAGATTCAGGTACGTCACAAATAGTGTTGCCAACCAGCTAGTTTTGAATTGTACGTAAAAAATATATTAAAAAGCGCGTGCCACTTTGCTGCTTAAAATTTAAGTTTTATTGATTTAAAAAAAAACTGTATTTGACTGACGCCATTAACAGCACTAGCCAACAGTTGAATGCACAAAAACAACAGCAACAGCAGCTACACATTTCCAACACTCTTATCTGTTCATCATCATCTCTCTTCGTTTTTTTTTTTTGTTTTTGCCTTCACCTTTGGCCACCGCAAATGTCAAAGCACCCAACGAGGGCAGCGCAGCAGGCACCTGCGTCGCTGTCGCTTCCTCTTTATACTCACGTTGTCGTTCACATTCGTTTGATATGGCTAATTAGTTTGTTCACATATTGCCACGTCTAATTTGCTGGCGATCGTTGGCTTTGTTGTCAAATTTATTTGATCGTTTTTAATGAACATCCATCTTCGGCGCCTATCTTCTATTTTTATATTTAACGCTTTCATTGATATTCTCGTTCACAACAACAACAACAGCAACAACAAATGTGCCGTTGGTTTGAAGTGTGCTCAGCTTTAGAGCTTTACGTTGACATTAGATGATTGTTGTTGCTTTTGTACAAGAAAACGTGGGATCAACTGTATTTGGCGGCGTCCAAGCGCAACTGTAAACAAAACAAGACTTCAGGTGCGCAGTCGAGGGTCCGTTGAGGGCGCCTAACAAAAATATACAAAGTTAAGCTTTTATTTCAAAATTTAAGTTGAACTGGTTTGTATTGTGCAAGATTTTCATATAAGCTGAGATTGTTTAAAACTTAACTGCTAGTTGTACAAACTAATTGGACACTAAGGTGCATTTTTTCATCTACCTGCGTTCCGCTCCTGTAGGTCTGTATGCAAAATTTCGCCCTCATCACGCACAATTCGCTCACTTCGTCTCTCAGTTACCGATGACGTTTCGCGGCGCAGACACGAACCAAGACGGAAGACAGACAGATCAACATATAAAGACAGACAGACTGACAACGAACGGACTGTCGATCACAAAAAAAAAAACGCAGTGCGTTCAAATCGAAGGCGATTAACTGTTATTGATAATTAGAATTTGTTTTGTGTGTGTGTTTATTTTTTCTCGTTCGTGCTAAATTTAAATATAACTTTACTCTTTTCATAACGAGAACGTGCTCCAATTAATGGTGTGTTGTTGTTCTTGTGGTTGTCGTATTATGTACAAGTTTTTATTTCGCAAAATTATATACAAAATCAAACCCAAGGTGAGTGAATCATTCAATAACGTCTACTAGTTTCTTATCAATAAAAATGCATGAATGAAATGTGTGCTATATAAAAAAGTATTTGTATAAAATCCACTTGCAATTGTTGGGCAGGTTATGAAATGTTTACCACTTTTCTTATCAATTTGATAGCAAAATGTATTTGTATCAAACAAAGCAAAGACTGCCTTAACAAAAGTAAGAAAGTTGCTATTTATTTAAATATGTATTGTGAAAAGAATATCTGTTTTACATATTGACATAAAACTTCAACCATTTTTCTCAGGTAGTCAACAATTATTTTATTATTATATGCCACTAATCCTCGGCATATGCTCATCGTTCAAGGAACATAATTCGCATTTTTCCAAAATGCTCGAAAATTTTCCGTTTCAGTAGCTTATTATGCGTAATTTTGGATTTAATTTCTTGGGAATTTATTGCACTACCTGACTACAGCAATTGACACCTCGAACAAGCCTCGCGCCGCTGATCCTGTTTCTGTTCCCTCTCTGTCTGTCTTTTATTTACCGCAATGCATAAATAATCATATATGTATGTGTATCCCTCTTCGACTGCCGGCTCGCGTTGCTTTGCGCCAAGGGTTTTCATTTCAACGTGTTTTTTTTTTTTTTTTGGCAATTAGTCGAGTTCATATTTCGGGTTAAGTTTGGGTTAAGTTTTTGGCTTGTGGTCTGCCTTACCCTTTTTTTCATGAATTTCTTGTCTGGTGCTTTGTTGTTTTGTTTGCGTTTCGAGAAGTAAAGGGAGTATGAAAGAAATATAATTCTACTACATTTCATTTAATGATTTTAACCTTGCTCCGAATCCAAACACTAAGTTATAGAATAAGCATTTAATTTATTGTTGTTTGCTATTAGTATACTATTAAACTTATTTAGGCAAAGAAATTAAACAAACTGCTTTTATTTTCTGTAAGAAACATTAATTTTTATTTGTTAAAAAGGTCAACAATGAATTTCTAAACATTAAATTTTAAACATTACTTCAATACAAATCTAGCGTAAAAAAGCCAAGCTGGCATCACTGCTAGATATTTACATTATTACTAAACTGCCCAAAAGTATGCTATAAAATTTTTAAAAAAACCCAAGAACTACTGAAGCAAAGCAGGGAATTTTTAATGTCCATTGTTATTTAAATGTAAATAATGTTAAATATAGCGCACTGTTTTCTGATTGCATCCGTTATTCTTATCTCGTCTGTCCGACATTCCTGTTAGTAATTCAATATTTGCATTTCAATTTGCGCAAATGCTTCTTATGAATCATACTCAAGTATCGCCCTATCGAAAACCAAGCAAATAGTCATTCTTATTTAAATTAATATCTGCATGTATGCGAATGTGGGGTATATAAACACAGGTTTCCAGATAGCATCACAAATCATTTAAAAGTGTATTTCAAATTTGCGCCTTAATTTGACAGAGAAAAGATCGTCATATTTATTTTCTCTCTTATTGGCAGCTGATAAGATAATGATACATATAATTTTGTGCGCTCTTCTCGCTTTTAAATCACGTTGCCAGACGATGATGGACTCTCAGCGAGCATATTAATAAACGTTTTGGCCAAACCTTAAGCTTTGCTAAAAAATGCCTCAAAGGTTTCATTGAACTTTTTACATTGTTGTTGGTATTTTTGTACTTTATATTGTTGTTTGTGCAATGCTGTCATCATTTAATCCGGATCTTCGCAATGTCACCAACTGACAGCAGCGCACTCTCTTCAACATTTCTCTCTCTCTTTCTGTTTGTCATTTTTGTTGCTCTTATGCTAATGCTGCTCTTTTGCAAATTTGTCATGCAAATTGCAAAGTTTTGTTTATTCTACTTCATTAAGCTATTGTTTTATTTAACTGCCTTGCATTTGCTAAGCTTTTAAATTATGATTTATGTGAACAGTAACAACAACAACAAAGCAAATAGAACTTTCAACAACAACAATGAGCTGCTGGAGTGCTAAAAACTTATTGAAAGCGCACTTTAAGTGCAAATTTGTACTTTGATTTATGGCGTCTGCTTTGAGGTTATAAACGACAACGACGACGAGTGGCAACAATGACCGTTTCCATCAACAAGCTCCCTTTTTGTTGCCTCCCCCCTCCACCCCGCTTACTTTGTGTTCTTCTGGCCAGAAAACACACAATGGCAAACTAATCGAAGTGTGTCCAACAAGCAACACAAATGTGGCCCGGCAGTGCACTTTATGATGTCTGCATGCAAATGGCTTCACTTACATACATACAAACATCTATAAATGTATGTGTTTCAATGCCGCACGTTTCCATAAAAGGGATTGTCCTGGCTTAATGCTGCAGTTTTTGTTTGTATTTTATTATTTTAAGTAAGAAGTATGAAAAATAAAGGCCTTATGTTTTAATTAGTTTTAAATGAATCCTTATAGTTGTTATATATTGTTTATTTTAATAGTCCTGTGCCAAATGCAGCGTTCTCTTACAATTAACAGACACTTGTTGTGAGCGGCAAATCAGCTGTCAGCTAAGAGCAACGTTATGCTCTTAATCATGTACCTTAGCAGTGAAGAGCTCAAAAGCGCCAAAAACAACAGCACGTTAACATTGCACGTTGAGACGAACAGTTCATTTTGAGCATAACAGCGAATGAACAGTAGCTTAACAGTAAATGAGCAATCGCTTTAACATGCGCTGTTAATTCTTTTCCACACCAAACACTTGTTGTTGTTGCCCATTAGCCATTAACAGTCGAGAATCCAAATCAAAATGTCAATGTAACGGACGAAACTCGTCGGAGTGCGCAGTCAAAAGAGTCCCGCATTTTGTCGGAGTGCCAAATAACAAGCTAAGAAAAGAAAAGAAAAACAAGCAAAGATTTAGTGAGCCCGGCGCGCTACCCGATTTATTTATAGTGTTTATATAAAACAACATCCACAAAACAAAAAATGTCAGCAAATTCTTAAAGAATTAGTGCAAACAAAAAGTGAAACTAAATTGTATAAATATTTACAAAAATAACTTGTCGTATTTATGTGAATTTTTTAGTGTTTATACCACCGCCTGCATAAATTTGGCATAGAAAGTAAATTGATAAGAGGCAAATCTTATCAACAAAAAAATTTAAAAACAAAACTGCGAAGCTAAAAACAAAATTTTTAGCTGAAAGTGAAGTGAAAACTTGTGCAAAATAAATATAAAAGTGATAAGCATATATTTTTAAGAGTTTTTGGGCTCTTTTTGTTTCTGTTTCTTCAATGTAAATATGCCAAATTAAATTGAAATATAATTTAACAATTTTATTATTCTTGCCAGCAATTTACAAGTACAAAATCGCGTCCGATAATAAATTCATTTATTTATTAAAAAAAATTACTTGATACCCAAGGTTGAAATTAAATTCCTCCCTAGGCCTATGTAATTGAAAACATATGTATTTATAGATATTGCTTACCTTTGTTATTAATCATACTATTCCCCACTGATAAACGAATGCGCGTCGTTTCTGTGACGTCAGTTTGATGTTTCCGCTTTATTGACTTCTCTTTGTTGTTGTATTTATCAATTATTGTCTGTTAGAATTGTGAATAAAATACGATTTCACATTGGCGGGGCAGCCGGTTTATTGTTTTTTTATGCATTAATTTTTACTTTATTTGCTTAAGTTTGCCATATGAGTAATAAAACATTTATGGACATGCGTTTTGTCAAATGAGTTTCTTTTTAGGTTTTTGCTTTTGTCAAAAAATTAATTTGCAAAAGTTGTATACCAAGAAAAAACTGGGAACTTTTTCTGTTTATATTTGAAAATTATCTCATATTTACATTTAACTGCGACGGCTTAAACAAACAGCTAACCGGATATATATATATATATATATACACACATTCAACCTTATCAAGTTACACCTTAAACAAAAACAATCAATTTCTTTTTGAGATAATAATGCAGTAGTAAATCGAGTTCAATTTAAATTCAAACAGCAACGCCCAAAACGATGCGAAATTGAAATGAAAGTTGGAAATACAGTCGAACCTCCTCATAACGAACTTTTCTATAACAAAGATTTCTATATAGCGAATTCATTTCCAAAAATATTTTTTCTTGTTCCCTTGAGATTCGTTATATGGAAGTTCGACTGTGTATAAAAATAAAAAGGGACACACGAAATCATTATAGAAAAGGTCAGTAGACGGCCCAGCGAGCAGACCCCAGACGAAGGTTAGTTGGGTTTGGGTTGAGTTGAGTGGGCGGACCGCATGACGACCCCCAAAAATAGCATATATGTAAGTTACGGCCATGCTGCTAAACCCGTTAGCAACCGTTAGTACCGTACCATACACATTTTCCCAATAGGCCAAAAGTTTTTGCCAAAAACGTAAATTCAAAACAAATTTACTGCACCAAAAAGACAACCGCCAATGACGACGACGACGACGACAATGCTCTCTGCTCACTTCTTTAAGTACATATACTATAGATATACATGCATATGTATTTTAACATTTGTACACACACACACACAAGAGTAGTTTATCTGACGCGAACACAATTGTAGCGGGTGTCGATGGAATTGTTCTTGTTCCTTTTTTTTTGGCGTGTTTTGTTCCGAGCTACTGAAACGTTGCGAATTTTGTGATTTTGAAGTAACGAATTGGTTGGAATTAGAACATGAAATAAAACAAATGACTTTTGAGTTTTAAAGTAAATATTTAACAATGTTTATGTTACAAGTATTTTATCGTCATCAATGTTCTCCATTTAATATTTTTTTTTGACTTTTACATCTTCAACATTTTCTACAGACAGACATTAGATAAAAAAAAATACCTTCAAGAATTTTTTTGTCGTGTTTTGTACTTTTGTATTGTTTGTATTTTCACACCGTTTTGTCTGTCTGTCGAATTGGCCACAACAATTGCCACGGGTGGCGACCTCTAGCGTTGGCATTTGTTATCAAATTGTATGGCTGTCGCGCGCGCTCTTCGCACAATAAACACCGTTGCCTGCCACAAGCACAATTGTAAACTGGGTGTGGATCCGTCTCCTGTTACGCTCCCGCACCTTCACCCCTTTGTGCCTTACACCTGCTGCGCGTCTTTGCATATTTTGAAGCCCGCCTGCCATTGAAACATGCCAAAAACACCGAAAACTACAAGCAGCTTGTTGGGTTTTTGAAGCGGTAGACAGAGTGGCAGAGTTGAGTGTTGCCAACGTTTTATGGGGTTTTTTTATTATCGTATTTTTTTTTTATTCGGTACATTTTTCGTTGCTGCCAAGAATGCAAATGGCGCGCGCGCTGCCAAACGTTTGCCGACATTCCACAGTTCTGGGCCACTTTATATAACGTTTCAATCAGTTTTGCTAGTTTCGCGGCAAAAAATATAAATGAATAGAACAAGAAATCAATAGCTGCCACTTGGGGTGGTGACACTGGAATCACTTGGAGAACAGAACTCCTTTTGTCTGGTCACGAATTGCATTTGCGTTGGCAACGTCGCGATGGCATTTTGACTCTCTTGAGTGGTGGAAGAAAGATTTGATTAAAATTGAATATAGCAACACTGGCCCTGCCCCCACTTGCCAATAAGATGCTGCCTTAAAGATTAAGATAAACTAAACAACAACAATAATATTCGTTGCGAAACCATTTGGAATGAAACACATGCGCATTAATTGCTTACTGTTATTTGCTGTTTTTTTGTTTTTGTCCAAAACAAATAAAAGTACAGCTTATGATGATTCGTTAATAAATATTCACATAAGAAAAGTTAACAGTGACGAGAGACTTTTTTTTTTTGCATCGACAGCAGCAGGGAAAGTCAAAGGGCGATATAATAACCAAATGCAATTAAAGAAGAGTGAGAGAGAGATGAGTAGTTATAGAAGAAGAAGATGAAGAAGCCCAGTATACAATTTGCGGTTTATCGTCAGCCTCAGAGCGGGAGATGCCGTTGACAGCAGAAGCCACTAAAACAGCAACAACATCAAAGTGTGTGATCCGTCTCTCTTCTTCTCGCTCACGCTCTTTCCGAATGCAATCAAGTCCAGTGTGGGGTATAAGAGGGCAACAATGCTCGATTGACTGCACATTTTAACACACACATACACACATATGTACAAACATATATGTATTGTGTCACCCAAAGGAGCACAGAGAATTTGACCCAGCAGTCAATGCAGCAGCGGATGCGTTCATTTAATTTACAGTTGCCGTGCAAGAATTTTTGTATGCAATTGGTCAGCAGTGTTGTGTTGGACTTGGACTAGGGTTGCCAGACAAGAGATGTACAGCAGTTGCTCAATAATTGCAAAAAATATGAATGAGAAGAACTTAAATAAATAGCTAAAACATTTTTTTAAGAATAATATAAATTCCAGTTCGAAATACTTAAGAGCGTTTCGGTATACATGTATCTCACAGATACTATTTGTATCCACAATGCCGCTGAACTGCAACTCTGCGTTCAAGTAATGCGGAAATTAATGCATTAAGTGCAGTTTGAGCGGCGCGCTAGCAACGCTTTTCGGGCGCACCCAGCAACACACAATTACAGCACAATAACAAAAACCAACTACGACAATAATAACAACAACAACAACAACTTTGCATTAATTGTCAACAAACATGCGCAACATACGCGCGTGCCCCGTGCCGTCGCCGCCGTACAACATTTTACGGATTGTCGGGGTCGTTGCATGCGCTAAAAATAAATTGCATTTGGCCATTACAATTTTGCATGCGTGTTGTCATTTTTGTTGTTGTTGTTAATGTTGCATTTGCAGCACTTTAGCTAAGCGACCCCAGTTCCATGTTCGCAATATGCAGTTAGGCGCGTGTGGTCAACTTCATTTTAAGTTTGTTGCAAGTTCGGCCAAGGGGGTGTTGAGGGGGGCTGAGAGTGACGAGGTGTGCACTAACGATTATAATCGGTTGCAGGTGCGAAAAACTAGACTCCACAGCCACGGCTAACCGCAGACATGACATTCACTATTGGCGGCTGGCTCAACAACAACAACAACAACAACAACAACAAAATAAAGGGGTTCAACAACTGTTCTAGCGCAAGTCTTTGAAAGACTTTAAACAAAGTGTGCCTTAACTTCAATATATATTGGCAGCATTAGTTTTTTCTTTAACTTCTTAAAGCACCCGCCCCCAAGAAATATATATTCATTTTGTTGAAGTTTGGCATTTCTTTCTGTGACTTTTCTTTAACTTTGTTTCAGATTTGTTTTATTAATGGCATTTTATTCCACAGTTTTTTAAAGTTAATGCTTTTTGCTCTGAAAAGTTTCCATTGAATTTCAAATGTTGATTTTTCTGTAAAATTTTAATATCTTCAATTGGTTTTCCTAACTGTTACAGTTTCTTTAAATGCTAAAAGATTTAACAACAAAGTTGTTGCAATCATAAACCTTTTTCTACTTTAATAAACCAAATTTCCTTTCCCTGAGAAACCAAAAATACGTTAACAATTTATGCACAAATAAGCAATTTTTTTTTCAAACATTTTATAGAAATTTAATATTGTTCAGAATTACATAACAAACTCGGTTGCCAAGGAGAAGAATTTACACCAGACGCGCGTGCAATTTAAATTGTTTATTGTTAATATCCACTTTCTGTCTCTGGCTGATGTAATGTGAGAGTTTTTGAGTTTTCATATTTCGACTTTTGGGGCACGAACAAAAACGAATGGCAAAAGTCTGTTTAGGCCAAAGTCAACATTAGCTTTATGTAATGCAATACTGAACTTGACCAGCATTTATTGTTGTTGTAGTTGTTTTTGGTTTGGGTTTTTTTAGTGGTCTGCGAAAACTGACAGCAAAACAACAAACAATTTGCAAATGAACGCTGAATGATCGAAAAACAAAAAAATAAAGGCGTGAAAATTAACCGCAAATCTATTGACACGCAAATTGAATTGAATCGTTAAAAAACAGAGAGAGAAAAAAATTGTGAATTTCCGGCCCGTTTTTGAGTCCAGACCCAGACCCATTCTGTAATCAGATGCTATATGGATTATTTTTTACTTTTCATCCGTTGAAACGCAATTTGTGATTCGTTTGAGATTATAAAAATTGTGCACGTTTTCAATTTGCACAACAACAAAAACTTGTACGACAAAACGCTTAAAACAATTAATTTATTTATTTGTTTGTTGATTAGATTTTAATACAGATATATGTGGAAATTTTTCTTTTTAAAATTGATTTAAAATATTTTTATTAGACCTCGACAAGTTTCAAACTATTATTTTAAGTCAGACAAGAACATAAAACATTTCAACCGAGCGAATGACATTAATAGCTATAATTAAAGTTAACTTAAACATCAGATTCATAATTAAAAAGATTTACCAAGAAGAATTAAAAAGAAAATCCCAAGTGTAATGGTAAAAAAGATAACTTTGAATAATGATGTGGCGTTTAAAGTGTTTTCAGAATTTTTCGAGTGCTTACATCATTTACACATAATAATCTATAAAAACAAAAGCGAGTCGGCGCCATTAAAGCCGGGCATAATTAATTTAATAGTTCCCGAAGGTAAAAAAAAAGAAAAAGAAAACAAGACAGCAGCAATTCACCCTAGAGAAGGCCTTAAACAGAAGTGCATAAGTGTGTGCTTGTGTGTGTGTGTGTGTGTGTTTGTGTGTATCAACAATTATATCTAGTTGTATATGGCCATATAATGTGCTTTGACTTAAGCTTAGACAATAAAAACTATTTTCAACTCACAACAATATAAAATATTTTCCATTTGCCAAGGGCAAGGCAACTCTGCCACTTTGAAGCTAATTGGCCACAGATGGGTGATATGGTGGTGCTGTGCAGTGTAGGGTGGTTGTTGTTGTTGTTGCTATTATAAACAGCCCTGTGGCAGCCATACTTGCATGCAACTCAAATAGTAATTGCCAATGTGTGGTGGGAGTTTATTCGAAATATGGGTGGATGCATTATTCAAAATAACTACAAAAAAAAAAAAGTAGATATTTATTTTCATTATTTATTTATCATAACGACATTTAAATACGCTTATATTGCATATATTAAATGAATAAGTATTAAATAAATTTAAAAAATATATATGAAAAAGAAAAAGAAATGTGAAAAAGAAAAAAAAATATTTCTCCTAGCTGGCATTTGAACTTCAAATATACGCAGTTGTTTTTATATTCCATCTTATCTATCCATCTAATCTCTGCACATTTATTCTAGCTTAGTCAAAACCAACCCCTCAGCATTTTTATGATATATTCAGAACATTTTGGCAAATGCATTTGGCACTTAAACTATTGCCAACGATCGAACCACAGTCGAATGTGGATAGTAACTCTAGGTTTTATGGCTTTAACTAGGCATTTCCTTTTGTTGCCTTGTGTGTTTTTATATCGGTTCGGCAGCTGGTGCCATGCGGCAAATGCTAATTATAACAAAACGCTATACTACTTTTATTACATTTTCAACTTCCTCTTGCGTGTTTGCCAGGCAACAAACAAACAAACAAAAACAAAAAACCAAAACAAACAAAGCAAAAGGCAAACCTTTTAACCGCTTCGGTTTGTAGCTTACCTTTTTTCTTTTGGTAAATTTGCATACAGATGGCGCCAAGTTTAAAGTGCTTCGAATTGAAATGCCAAAAAAAAAAAAATTGCATTTTAAATATTGAAAAGTAATATTGGAAAATGTTTTTATGGAAAGAAACTAGAGTTAACCTAATCTAGACTTTATTATCATTTTAACTTGGGCCAACATTATGCCCTTTGTTTCTAACTCCAAAACTGCAGGGTACAGAAAAAAATAGAAAATTATTGCATTATTGTTAAAAGTGGCAAACCTTAACCCTGAGGCGTCTAGTCTACATCATCATCATCAACATCATCATCATCGTCAAGTCGACGAAAAATTGCCAGCGACCTTTTTGCTGTGTTTTTGTCTGTTTTGACGTTAATTTTGATGTTTTTTGAACGACATTTTGATGTCTTTGTATCTTTAGCCCTTTAGGGCTGTTGGTGTGTCGTCTTTGGGGCGTGTTGATTTGTTGTCGCCTTTCATTTGTCGTGCCACAAACGAAGATCAATGACTTGACAGAGTTCGGACTTGGTACATATATATTCTGACTGGGTTCGGTGCTGTCTCAGCTGGCAGCAGCAATTAAAATAATTTTAAACGGTTCAGTTCAGTTGGCATTTGTTTTGTTTTGTTCGCTGTTTTTATTAATTTATTATTATTAGATTTGTTTTGTTTTGCTACGGGCTGTCTGCCATTAAATGAATTTATTGTAATTGTTTTTATTCGATCAAAGCACAAAACACAAACTGCATTGAACGGGTTAAGTGTTGTTTGGCAAATTTGCACAAATTGAATAAAGTATTAAAATATGTTGTTATGGCTACTTTCCGGGCATAAAGTATGCCTTAACTTTTCATTTAGTACCATCAATTAGCTACCAACATTTCCATTTAAATCTTCACTTCACTTGGAATTCTTTTCGCACAAACTTCAAAGAAGCTTTTAGCTTGCTGTCTTCTTTTGTTTGTTTTTTGGTTTGTTTGCTGTGTTAACATGCTTCTCTCTTTTTTGCTATTGACACTTTACATCAATTTGATCACAAGAAGCGCTCTCTGTTCATATATTGCCCCCTCTCCCCACCTTTCCCCTTGTTCTACCTTTCGTTTAAACAGTGTCAACATCCGCTCGACTGTCCATGGCCACAAAATAAAAAATAAAAAAATAAAAAAATCCACTCGGCAGCTTGGTTTGTGTTTGTGCTGTGTTGGTGCATGTGTTTGCTCCAGTTTATGACACTTAACAAGCGCTTTATTTTTTATTATATATAGTTTTTGTTGATGCACTCACTTATCTAGTTGCTTTGTTGCGGATTTGTCTTTATCTACGGCTGATTTATGCCGCAACAAAAAAAAAAAAAAAAAATACTTTGGCTATCCAGACTTCTGTTTCTAGGCAAACTGCGGCTGCTGTCCCCTGTTTGGCAAAAATGTCGACACTGATGACTCACAGCAAAGAAAGAAAAAAACAAACTTACAGATACTTGCAACGTATACGTAAATGAATGCATTGCATTTCATAGGCGCAGTCGAGGGCCTATCGAAACACATTTCATCTAAGCTGCAATGCGACGAGACGAGACGAGACGAGACGAGACGAGGAGGGTAGAGTAAAGGAATCACAATGAATACCCTCTCAATGCAGCTAAAGAATGACTAATTGGCGGAGGGGGGGGGGGGTTAGGAAACAGGGGAAGTGTTAATGCAACAAGTTGCCAGTTTGTTGTTGACTCTGTTGGCAAGGCACTTGAGCAAAGCTATTTAGTAATAATGCAAAATGTATCTTACAGATACTTGTCGCAGCTAATGAGCTTTGCCAACTCTAGACTTTGCATGCCTTTGACTCTCCTCGTCTCCCCTCTACTCGATTATGCAAGCGTTTTCGATTGTTTACAAACCAATTTGGCATAAATTTAACTATCGAACTTTGTGACAAAATAGTACTATATACAATGCCAATTTGAATATTTGTTACTGTTGACTCATTGGCGTTGACTCATTCTTGCTCCGTTTGAACTCAGTTAAAAATTTGCCTTTAGTTTCTTTCTTGCATTCACAAAGCCCATTTTTGCTTTGCATTGTTGCTTGAGGCAGGCTTTTAGTGTTGCTTGCTTGTTTTTGTGTCAAGTGGCAGCAGCAGCTTTGAAGAAATAGTACTGCAGGATTTCCTCGTCCACCGGCGAAAGAGAAATAGCTTTCATCTAGTGAGAAGGCAAAAGTGTTGTTGTGAATGGTTTTGCCATTAGGCTACGCCCAGAAGTGCTTAGATTTTAGTAACTTTCCGAAAAAAATACATAAATCAGGTAAATCTGAAATAAAATATTTTGTTGAAACGTTTTTTTTTTCAAATCAAAAAATGTTCTCTTTGCATTTAAAAACTTGCTATAAATATTGAAAAGCTAGTCGAGTCCATTAGCACAAGCCATAAATCATAAATATAAATCTATTAAAAAACTATATATGCAAAATAGCAACTAGTTAGGGGCGGACACAGTTTGGGGCAGCTCCCACAAAAAACAAAAAACACACAAATTCGAAATTCATATGCATTCAGCACTAAATATAGTGTGAAGATGGTTTTCCCCTCCACCCACGTTTTTTAGTGCATAAAAAAATCTATTTGATGTGCCCAAAAGTGCAACGATGTTGTTGTTGCTAATAAAATGATGCTAAACACTAAACAAGATACACAGAAACACGCAGATACAGATACTTTTTACACCGTTGCGATTTAGTCATATAAAAGCCATAAATTAATTTGAGCATTGAACATTTTGTGGGTGGATCGAATGGGTGCTAAACTGGGCATTTGCTTTTGGGTTGTGTTGTCAAGCCAGAAAGAAAAGCTAATTAGGTGAAAACGTTTTAAATGCACGTGGGAAACAGTTGCAATGCCAGCTGTGTGATAAAACAATTTGTGTGCTACTTATTTTTTCTTTTTCTTTTCAATACACACCCAGACACACACACACACACACACACATGTTTGTATTTGTTTATTGTGCATTAAATTTCCCACACGCTGCGGTTTTTTTTTTTTTTTTTTTTTGTGGTCATACAAAGTTGAATTTTGCACATTTCATTTGATATATTGTTGTTGCCACAACTGTTGCAGGTATTTTTTTAATGATCAAAACGCGCACTTTTGTATGATCTCAAGTTAGTTTTATTGACTAGTTGACTCATTTCTCTAGTTAATTGTTTTGAAATTAAGCATTTCAAACATTTGCTTTCGATTCATTTGAAAATCAAATCACATGCCATTTAGTTTAATTATAAGTTATTGCAATTGAGAAAACGAAAATAAAATAAGTTAAGTAAACAGTTAAAAGTGTTATAAGTTTACTTAAATATATACATATATTATTAATGTACAACTTTGAAAAACGAAAGCTTACATTACTTGTGCTGATTTTTTTATTTTCTTATAGCTGATTATTTTTTTAACTTACAAATTTGTTTGCACAACGTATTTTTTTTTCGAATTTTCAGACATTGGTTCATTACGCATTTTGTTTATATTGTGTGCCTGTTGAATTTCACCGCCTTTAGCTTATTTTTTTGGCATTTTTTTTGGCTGTCAATTAAGTAAATAAATGCGCCAAACGAAAGCGAAATGCTTGCCAAAAATGCTTGGAAAATCATAAGAAATCGGTATGAATTATGTTTATTAATTAACTCAAAGGTCTTAATATATGTACATATATATAAACACTTGTCGTGTTCTTGAAAAAAAATCAACAACAAACAATTTGTGTTTTGGAATTTAATTTAGCATTGGCTTTGAAAACTAGTCGTCTGCGACAATAATTCTTAATTGAACAAGTCAGCGACAACATTGGAATGTATCTCAAGAGTCTAAACGTTTTGCATGAGTCATTTTCTCTTTTTTCTCGAAAATTGCATTTCTTGCAACAAGTATAAGAATATTTTCCTATATGTATACTATTGCAGCTCTGACAATTCAATGACCTTGAGCAATTTGGCAACAGCATTGAAAATGGCTTAAAACGAATAGAAGAATTGGCAAGAATGAGCAGAAATATTATTTGCGGGTGACAAACATTCTGAAATTGCAAACAAAAAACAAAAATAAAGAATTCTTTTAAATATTTTCCGGTTATCTCTTTAAAAAAAAAAAAAAAAAAAAAAAAAAACACTATCTAAATAGAACTTTCTCAATCGCGTCAATATCTAAAAATGGCAATCAATATATAAACATCAATATTGATAAGATATTTATAGATACAATGCATAAATAAGGTTTAACCCTAATAAATGGAACAATTTGGTAGACAACTGGCAGCCAAATGTTATCTTGTATTTTGTTTTTGGAAAATACCCCAGCAACTAAAATAAATATGAAAACTGGTATAATGTCGTGTACACATCATTCGACAGGCGACTAATATAATCATTGACACAGAAAATGAGTTTTGTTTTCGCTGTGTTTAAATCCCAAACATGTGTCGGAACCAAAAATAAAAACGCAACCAGAATTCACACCACTGCAACTGCAACAACTGTCAGATGAAATGAAATGCACAAAGAACTCGTGGAAAATGTGGAAAAACTACAGGAACTGAACATAAACAAAAGTCATAGAAAAGTATCTGCGACGCAATTTCAAACAACTTAAAAATGCATTGCAGTTATTAACACGCTGCCGGAGTTGAAACTGACTGTTGACAGCTAGTTTCAAGGACTCTCAATTCACTTTCCAAAACACAGATACACACACACACACACACATTTTGTGTTTTTTTTTGTTTTTTGAAAATAGGAAAGAAGTCATTGGGCTCTGTTTGGTTTTCGGCGCTCCTCGCCCAAAGCAGCCATAAAATATTCTCAAAATTTATAAACATACCAAAAACAACAAAAAAGTAAGCAAAAGATGCGCGCGTGTCTGACATGGCCCCAGCCACATTTAGAGGAAACAACAACAACAACAACAACAAAACATACACACACTTGCAGACAAACAACCAAAAACCATTCAAACAAAAGCGCAACCGAAAAAGAAAAACCAAAAATAAGAAACACACACACAAAAATGAAAAACCAAACCAAGAAAATAACTCAACTGAAAGAAAAAGTGAGAAGAGACACAAAAAAAAGAAAGAAAAGAAAAAAAGAGACAACAGAAAAGAAAAATACCCAGTGCGGATATTATTTGCGTGTTCAAATCACGTTGCGTTTGTTGTCTGGCCAAAAGGCGACGAATTTACACAGAACCCTCCGCCAGACACTGGTAGACATTTAAATGTACTTATATACGTATGTGTGTGTCCTTTATTGTCCCTTCTTTATGTGCTAGATGCCCTGTTTCCTTTGTTGCCCAGCCCACTTTCCCGAAATGCATGCAAAATGGAAAGTGTTTCTAGACAGACTTACAAGCGGTCGTTTATCATTATTTAACAACAACAAAATGTCTGACTTAAAGAATAAGAATTTAAGTTAAAGATGTTGTCCTTAAGAAAATATTATTCCTTGTTCGCAATATTGTTTTATTTATCATCTTAAATCCTGCCCAGTCAGTTAGGAAAATATCTCCCTCGTTTCTAACTCTGCACTGGCTTGTTGACTTTTGATAATGCGAGTTTATCTTAAGTATTTGAATTTCGTTGTAAATGTCGCAGCTGCGCTTAGCCTTTGTTTGAACTGATTAACTAACATATGAAAATGAAATAGAATTGTATTTATTTAACGAAGGCATCCGTTTGGGGTTTCGCAATATTCAAAAGCAATACATTTTATTGTACTTGGTTTTTTTATCTTCGCGTCTCGAGCTTTGAGCTAATCAAGTTGAGTTTTTGAGCGAAAGGAAACTGCGCAATCGAAATGTGATTCTTGGAATCGTTAGAATTTTGATTTCACGCTGTTCAACCGAATTTCAGTTCAGTTTGGTATTTAAAACAGGTCCAACAACATTGTTTTGGCTCAAAGATCAGCATTTTTTTTAGAGCTATTGTTAACACCCTTTTGAATAACAGCGCTAACCAGTTTGATCACAATCATATGTAAATATAAATATATTGGGCAATAAATATGAGAATTGATTGAGAATAAACAAAATCGTGTTGAATAAGGTCAAGGATTATGAAATCTTTTAAAAGCCCCCTCAAAAAAATCTATTGTATCTACATTGTTCTGCACTTTCCTCAGCTAGCTAGCTAAAAAAAAAAATATTCATTCAACATTGATCAATTCTGATTCACATTCAAATCGATTACATGCCGAATGCATTGTCAATCAATCAATGCAACAATTTAGAAAATTGAATTTCACATGCATTGCCTCAACCTTGACCTTGACCCATTAAAATCTAACACCAACAACAAACATTATCAATTTTTAACGACAGTTAAAATGACGATAAATGTAATTCGATTTTGTTGGATTATACTTAGTATATAAATATAGTTTGGCCGTTTTTTTTTTTTTAAGTATGCCGCAAAATTAGCGTCAATTGGCACAATTGGAAACGGAAACGGATATCTTCAATCAATAAACAAACAATAACAACAACAAAAACTAGCTATTTAGGTTTGTTTTTTATGTTTGGAATTAAAGGGTTAATGTTTGTTATAAAGTCAGTACACCTGTTGCTATGTTGCCCCAATGACAATGCTTAGGCGCCATAAAACTGACGCATGGCTAGCTATCCCACAGATACTTATTTCTATCTATCTGTTCGATTGTTTGTTTTTAGCTGTTTAGTATGCAAAATGCGTGTTGTAATAGAAATTCCACAGAAAAAACTATTACACTATCGTCAGTTTTCGAATGCAATGCATTTTTGTATTTTAAGTATTTTTTGTGTAATGATTGTTTTTAGTATGCGATGCGGCGATCTTTAATGAGCTATTTCACTTGCCCGCCAAAAATAATTGTATTCACATTAAGTTTCGAGAGAGAGAGAGAGAGAGAGGAGAAACAGGTAAAATTTAGTTCTATGTTGCCCGCATTAACTGTCCTTTGTTCTTTCTTTCTGTTTTCGAAATCGGGTTTAGTTGTTTTTCGTTCTTGAGCCGAACCACCAAACAAACAAAAGGCATTTAATTAAAAACACATTTAAATAGACATTCAGACGGCGACTGAAGTTCTTTTTTTCCTTCTTTTATTCTGTTTTTTTTTTTTTTTTGGTCATTGTATGTTGTCGCCTTTTGGTCGGAATTGGGCCAACGAACTTGTGTTTCAATGGTTCAGTGAGTTGGGAATAATTGCCGTGGTGTTTTTAAGCACATGTGCCTGTCCCCAAATAATAGAATTTTCTATCTTTCTCGAAAACTACAAATTTTTGCAATCATCAAAATATTTTTGAGATTGAATTTTATTCATTAATTTACCAAAGACAAAATATTTGCTAAACACATGAGTTCATGTTCATTAAAAAAGCTTTTACTTTATATAGCCATAAAATTTTTTTCTAAAAAAAAACGCGTTTTTTCTATCTCCTTTTGTTTTTGGCTAATGCTCAAAACATGTCTAAATTTTTTTTTTATTATTGTCAATCATAAAAAATTCCACCATCCCAAAATAAAAAACTTTCTGATGAAAAAACAGAAACTTTTTTACTTTAAATGATGCTGCAACATAAACTTGCCATATGTTGAATATACTACTACATACATCTTTCGCTTTGATTTCTCGTCTAGTTGCGTCATTTTTCTCTATATCAAAATAGATGCAAATTTTTGATGGTGTTGTTGTCTTACCAAAATTTACATTTTGAGCTGGAAAAAGCATAACAAAAATTTCTAGCAGTTTATGGCTATTTTTTTCATCTCAGCTCATCTAATAAATGGCATTGTCTTGGCTTGGATAAATAAATAAATAATAAGCCAAACAAGATGCCTTGGCAGCTATTTAGCCTAATGAGCAAAATATCCATAACCAAAGATAGATACAGATGGTTCGGATGTGGTACGGAGCGACCACCCTTGAGGCAACAGCTGTTTATGTTTTGCAATGAACATTTGTTTAGCTTTTAGACAAGTTTCATTTGCAAAAAGCTAAAAGTAATATTTAGAACAAATAATTTTCGTGATGGGTTAAGGTTAAAATGTAAGGCAAAGTATTTAATGTTTGTTTAACTTAACCCAACTAACTGAAACCATTTCAAACAGACGATGGCTGATAAGCCGATTACAATTTATAAGAGTGAAAAGCTGCTCTTAACTTCCATTCAAGCTATTATGTTTGGTTATTTGCACGCAACCAATCAATAGTAGCAGTTAGTCGCTATTCAAGCCAAAAAAAATATAAAAAAAAGGGCGCAATTTTTAACACTTTCCCGAGACACAACAACAACAAGAACAACAACGAACAATGACCTAGCCGGCGCCTCGCTCATAAACTCTTATAATACGTAGTAACACACAAACGCACAAACACTTTGACAAAAGAATGACACAAAAGGAATTGTGGAAACAAATATGGCGCTTGGGGATAAAGCTTGCCTTTAATTGCATTCTTTCTTCTGCTGAGTAAAAGTGAAAGTCTGTACTGAAACTGCTCAAGCAGAAGATTCATTTAAGATAGAACTTTAATTGGACCAACAAAATAATATTCAAGACACATTTTCTTTATGTCTGCAATGAATTTTCTGTTCAAATGAGTATAATAATGAAACATAGGATATCTTTTAAGTCATTCGTTAGCACTATTCACAGTATGCTTGATGCTTTTTTTTTTTTTGGCTGCCATTGTTTGTCTAATTGGATTTCCAGTGGAACGCCGAAACAAAAAAGGCGTTGGCCAAGTCACTCGGCAATTGCATTGGTAACACTTGGCAGCCATGCCGCAGTAGAAGTGGCTGTAGTTTCTCACAGATTAAAATGTCTAGATAAATTGCATGTGCCCCAAACGTACTGCCACGCCTTGTTTTGTTGCTGCCAGTTTGCCAGTTGCTACCGTCTGACATTTTTAGTTGAATTTTCTTTATTTATTTATTTATTTTCCCTTTTCCTTTTGGGCCATTCATCATCAGGTTAGTTGTTGTTGGAGCAAAAACCAGGCTACAAATTTTTTAACATGCCATATTAGTGTGGCATAGTAGCTAAAGCGCACTTCCTTCCTTGCCACACACAACACACACCTGCAGCAGCAGCAACCCTTTTAAAGTCTCGAGAATTGAACATTTTCACAGGTAGCAAAATGTGGCTTTGTTTTATTTTATTCTTTAGCCACTTGAGGCTTCTGTCGGCTTTTGTAGTTTGTATCTGTGATTTGTATCTTGAAGAAGCTTCTATTTTCACTAAACTCATACGAAATTTATCTTTGTTGTTTCACTGTCTGTGTGTTTATTCAGCTCGATTTGTTTGATTGATAGTTTGTTTACAAATTTCATTTGACTCTTGGTTAAATATGCCTTCACCTGAGAGCTCAATGTTTCTGTGTTTCTTCTTCTTTGTCTTCGTCGAGCTGCGCCTTTTTTGTTTTGTGGTTTACATTATGTATGTAATTTCGAATGTGCTGAGATTCATTTTGATTGTTGTTGCTTGTGCAATCGAATCACGTTCACACGGCCAAAAGGATGCAAAAGGTTCGAAGAGAATCATTCTCTCGTTTTAAATGATATCAAGTAGTATATAGGTATAAGTATATATGTATGTATGTATGTAGCTAATGCTCTTTGTGGGCGTGGCAAGTCAGTCGACGTGTTTATTCCCAATGGAATATTTTGTTGACTTGCCTTGCCTTGCCTTGCGTCTCTTGGGACGGGCCAAAAGAGCTCAGACATGGGGCAAAATAATTTACTTAGACTTTAATAATGATATTAAGACCGAAGAAAGCTTGTTAACTTTTGTACGTGATTCAATTGTTAGATCATTTAAGGTTTAATTGGCTTGCCTAAGTCTAAAATATATAAATTTGCATTCCAATTAAAATATAAATTCGTTCATACTTAAGATTTAATAGTCTTTAGCAATTTTCAATTATTCTTAATGTCCCAAACTAAAAAGAGAAACATTTTTCGTAAAGATCTTAAATAAAAACATTTTATTTCAATCTTCAATATGCTAATAAGTTTATAAGTAAACAGAGATGTTAACAAACAAAGATCATAAATTATGACAGGGGCTTTGTGAAAATGTCTTCGGGGGCAAGAAGCAAAAATATGCTTCATATGTTAATGGCTGAGTAATTTGTGTTTGGCCAACCAACTTAATCCGAGAGATATCATCATCCATTATTTGTCATCAGAGAGAGAGAGAGAGAGAGATTTCAATGCCACATGGCCAACATGCCTTCCAATTAGAGTTTTGGCTGTTCCAAGCTTTATCGTTTAGACTTCCTTCCGCTAAATGGTGAAAAAGACAGAATGGTGAAAAAGACAGAAGTAGAAAGAAACGCTATAAATCACGAAGGAACCCAGCAACAATGGTTGCTACTACATATTTTCAATTTGTTAACTCAGTACCAGCTGAAAACTGCAAAGTGTGTGTGTTTGCTTTTATAAATCAACACACACAGTGACAGTCCTTATCGTTATCCTGTCTCTCGCTGGATTTAACAGCAGCACCTTACTTAACCTAACGCCATTAGCGTAATTTGTTTTGTGTGCCGGCCGCCGTCAACACATGAGGGAAACCCAAAAAATGTTGTTCTCAAGTTTTGAGCGGTACTCAGAGGTTCAGTGTCCTGTCCGTGTCGGACGACACATCCTGCCTTTATTTTAGGGCTTCATTGTAATAATAATTAGATAATGAATTCATGTGTCGCGCGACTCTTTTGTACTTGTAAATTGTTGTTGCTGTGCGAGACACTCAAAAAGAACAACAACAACAAAAAAACTCTTTAAATTTCTAGTATTGCTGCCATGAAGAAGCCAAAAAACAATTAACACAAACAATAATAAAAAAACAAAGCCATAAAAGACTGATAAACCCCCGAAACGGAAGTGAAACGAAATTTGACGTAACGAAATGACGACAACATCGCTGCACCAGAAACGTCCCAGCATTAGCAACTGGTTTAGTTCGTTGCGTCGCCAGCCCAAGAGTCAAAAGAAGAATAGCTTTGGCAGCAAACAGCAATTGCAACGCAGTTGCTTCGATCTAAGCAGCAGCACTGCCACAACAACAGCAACAACAACTCCAATTCAACAATTAACTGCTTCTGGTAATCGCAGCAGCAGCACCTTTTACATACATTCACCAAAAGACGCCGATCATTGTCATCTGTTGTTGGATAGCAGCGATGGTTGCAACACCACCAACAGCAGCAGCAGCAGCAACAGCACCATTAGCAGCAGCAATATCTGTTCACGCTGTTTCTGCAATCTGGGCAGCATTATTAGTGGCATCAATCACAAAAATGATGATTCAGCCAAGTTGCATGTGAAAACGCAGAGTGTGCCACATACACCATGCTCGCCGCCCCGCTCGCCCTCGCTATCGCCCTTTACGAGTGTGGCCAGCTACAAGGTGACGACGTTGCGAGCGGATAGCCCGCCGCCGGCGAGTCCAACGCTCAGCACGGAAACCGTTAGCTGCAGTGATGTTAGCCACAAAGTCGATGTGCTGCGTCTGCCCTGCAACGAGCCCAACACTCAATTGTTTAGCCGGCGTTTGGAGGATACGCTAACGACAACAACAACAACGACAAGCACATTGATTGTCTCGCGACCCGTCGAACTGCTGCTAAATGAACGTGGCGAGATAATCTCACGGCGTTTGCCACAAGCGCCTCGAAAATCGCGTTCCAATTCGCTTGGTTGCATGCTGGACGACGTTGCCGACGAGAATGGCGTCGATAATGTTGGACTGCAGTTGGAACCGGAATTGGGCAGTGGCTGCAGTTCACCGGCGTCACCGTTGACACCTGAAGCCGGTGGCGGCGGCTGCGGCGGCGGCGGCGAGTTGCGCTTCATTGATGACAGCTCAAATTCACCGAGTGAATCTGAGCGCAACTCAATCAGCCAGCAGCACTCAAACACCACCTTGAACAACAACAACAACAACAATAACAACAACAATAGCAGCAAACAGCCAAACAACAACAATAACAACAATCTCTGTGACAGTTGTCGAAAGCTCATCGAGCGAAATCGCAACAATGCCAACAATATTGTCATACTGAGACGACCACAGGTATGGCAATCGGATATACTTAGTATATACTATGTGATACTATAGATACTATATGTAACAATAGAAAGTTCGTTATACATATGTAGATCATATTGAATATAAAACATTTACATTCAGATCGTAAACTTAGTAACAGAAAACAAGTAAGACTAGAAAGTACCCTGAACCCAGTTTCGATAAAGATTTTGCTTCTTGCGCCCTAAAAGTATTCTTCAAATAATGTATATATAATGTGGATATCTCCGGTGTTTCTTAACCGATTTGGACGAAGTTTTGAGAAAAGTTCTATCGTTACCCATGGATTCAGATAGATATTAGATAGTGCAGACAGAGTGTTTTGTATTAGTATTATCTCATCTGAACAGTTTTTTTCTTCTATTCTCTGTAGTAGAAATACCTTTCTTCTGGGTTAACTAAGTTCAATTACACCCACAAAACAAAATTCTACTCGCATTTTAATCAAATTTTTATAAAAAATAATACTTATCTTTCATTACTGACATTGAAATGTTAAACAATTTCTATTTTAAATACTTTGTTACGTTAAAAAAAAAAAACATTGCTAATTGATTTCAATGCTTTGTTGTTTTTTGTTTTTTTAATGGATTTGCAATGCATTAAAACTGGTTGGTTAATTGATTCGGTTTCACGTTCTCGTTCCCACACACCTTTGTTTTGTTTACCTTACCTGTCGTTTCATTTTAAATGCTTTTGCGTTCATTAGCTTTATGCCTGTTGAGGCTTCTGCTTTTGCGTTTGCTTCTGCTGCTATCAATAACACTTGTGTTCCGTCCGTCCACCTGTTACTCTTTCATTAGTTGCCCTCTCTTTTCATTAACCATTTTTCTTTTGTTTTGATGTAATTTTGTATGATTTCTTCTTTAAAAATGGGCGTACCAAGGTAGCCAACATTTATTAATGTAGGTAAGGGTTCCACGTTGATGATCGGTTGAATTTTTATTGAACGGGGGACGTGGGGCAGTAAAAATTACATAGTTTCGAATTTTACAACACTAATTGAAAGGTTTCTTCTTGTGGCCACCAAGCGGATGTGGCGGCAAATATTATAAAACTTTGTTTAGACCTATTAAACTGTCAATTATGATTTGTGTCTAAAAAACGAAACATTCAATTAACAGAGAACAGCTTTATTATTGATAGTTGTCTATGGTAATGATTTTTGTGATATTTTTTTGCCGATGAATCACAGAAATTTTTCAATAAATTAAATATGAATATTTACTTGGATTAACTAATGCTTTTTAACATCGTTTTTTCATGACATTTCCAAGTAATTTTCTATAAGAATTTAATACTCTTTTAGTTTATTCTTTATTAAAAGAATTTCTTAAGTATTTTAACCTTTTCAACGTTATTTTAATACAATACATATAAGAGACTTGCTGTTAAAAGTTCCAATGGAATGAGATCATCGCATAACTTTAAATGAATCTGAACTAAGAATTTGATCTTGCGGAATGTGACTGACTTTTCAATTGTGTTTTTCCTTCAACCCATTTAATTGCCATACCCGATTTGCATATGAAGTATATAGTATATATATATATATTTGTCTATGTTTGACTGAACAAATGAGTCAGAAGGTCGTGTAGGCTATATATGTATGTATGTTTGGGGGCAATTGATATGTTCCGGTATTATGATTCTCTGTCTCTTTGTCGCCAGTCAAGCATCAACAGGCAACTGACGACAAAACTTTTGAGTGCAAATGTGCTACAGATACAGATACATTTTCGTCGTCGTCGTCGACTTCAATTGTTAGGTTTCGACAAAATTTGTCACGCCTCTTTAAATACAGATTATAAACTGGCTATTCTTTAAATATATACTAGTTGAATGGCTTTCTTTGTCGTCTCACAGTTGACCCCAAGAATGGACCCATGCCGTGTCAGGTACTTACTTTTTCTATGCCTATTTAATTCAATTCAATCAAATTCACTATAAATTGTGTGTGCTTTTTTGTTGTATTTTTAGCACTTGAACAAATTACGAAAAATTGTTTCAAGTGGAATACGAATTGGGCGCCAGTCGCCTGGCACTGAAAAAAAAATCATATGCAAATGATTTTGAATACGAGTGCTAAACGTACGGGGCCTAGTCTCATTGAACTTTTGCGCATACCATAAACTGTTTTTATATATTTATATGTATTTTTAGCAACAATTGTCGCCGTGTTTATTTCCTCAAGTTATGCGGATGAATTTCAACTATTTTAAGATATACTACGTATATTTAGTTGTATTTTTAGTAATTTAGCTGAAGTTTCTCTCCAATTTATTAATATATATTGTTTTCTTTATTTTGATTATAGCAAATCAAAGATGAACTGTGCGAAGTCGTTTCGGAAATGGAGGCGCTCGATGTGCCCGAAGACAAGCATTCCAATAAGGATAAACAGATGTCCATTGGGCGCAAAAAGTTCAACATGGATCCCAAAAAAGGTGAGTTTGGGGGAACTCCAAAAAAAGTGAAAAAATAAATTTATAAATTCAAGTCCGGAATTCACTAACATTATTTGAGACGGCGTTGCCAGACAATAAAGAATTACGTTTAATAATATGGTAAAGTTTCTTATATTCCTTAATAAGAATTCCCCAATGATAATAAAAACGAACATTTTATGTGCTTTTTTTATCATTTACCGCGATTTGGATATTCCCAACAAAATATTCCACCTACAACAACAACTCCCGTATTGTAACTGTTATATTTTTAGCAACTGACTCATTAAATTAAATTTAAAAATACAAACAATTTATGCAATCAAGTGGAATTTTTGACTCTCTCGCATACATTTTTTGTTTTTATCGTCAATCGAAAAAATGTTGTTATGCGAATGTTTTAAATAATAAAATCTCAGTTTGATGACTGCAATGAATTGTGAATTGTAATGAGTTAATAATTGGCCGGCTGGCTGCTAATGAGCAAGAGAGAGGGGGAAACGAGACACGAGACAAGAAGTGACGATTCATATTAACTTTGGAGCTTGTCGCGGCGGCGCCAAAGAGCTAAACAACAACAACAAATATTGCTATGCAAATTTACAGTGTCATAATTGGAAAGAGAGAGAGAGAGAGAGAGAGAAAGAGAGAGAGAGAGAGCGAAGGGTGTATGAAGCACGTATGATGATAATTCCAAAGTTAATTTAATAACGTAATGAGCCCGAAATGAGATGCAGCAGCAGCAGAAATGCTGTGAACAGAAAAAAAGCGAAATGAATCGAAGATGCAAACCAAAGCAATCTTAAAAGCAGAGACTGACAAATTTGACAGTTCGTTTACATTTGTTGTTGTTGGGTTGGAAATCGCGCCATCAAGTGCTTTAATTTAATGGAAATGTCAATGTCGCAATACTATTCTTGAGAGATCTGTTTGTGTGTCTCTGTGTGTGAAGGGTAAAGCAGCTGACTGACAGCCAGAGCCAGGGCAAGGTTAAAAATGCGGGCAAAATAAATACTGAACGAAAAGCACATGTATGATAATATAAATACATTGAGTTTATGATAAAAATTGATAAAGTGATTTTGTGTTAAGGTTTGATTGTATTGGCAAAGTTAAAAACTTATTAATCCTTAATAAGAAATGCTATAAATAAGACAGTACTTTTATCTAACCTTCTCCGAATTGAATCCCAAGTGACCTATATACATACATATATGAAAATACATTCATCTTCTATATAAGCTTGCTCAAGATCTTTGCCTTAGCATTCGACCTTATTTTCTTGCATCTTCTAGCCATTTAAGAGCCCCATTCAAGTATTTTCATCGACCTATTGGCCATAAATTAACGTTGACAATTTAAAATTGGAGCGCACACACACTCACGCACACACACAAACAACAACAACAACATTAGGTCGCACATCCTGCATAAAAATGTCACAATAAAAATGCTAATCCGCACCGAAGTCAACAACCGCCCGCCGCGGCGATAACAAAGACGGAATCGAGTCCAATTTGTAAAAAAAAAAGTAGACAAAAACAATAGAATAAGGAAAACGAGGCGACGACGCGTCGCTTATTAAAAACTTATACACACACACGAGACCCGAGTGGGTGGTGGTAGGTGGATTTAGTTGGGTGTACATACATATGCGGATGTTTAACACGGGCCGGGCAGCGTCATTTGTCGCTTTATTGACCGATTATCAACAACAGGGCATACACGCACACACTTAAATTAATAGCTCACAAATGTGCCATACATAACGCATAGAAACGCAAATGCCAACTAATGTCATGGGTAAGGGTATGCCCTATCGATAGGAGGTGAAGCGGTGGGCTAACTGTCAACTTGCTGATGCTAATCGCGTCTGACGAGCAGAAACGAAAAACCGAACACAAGAGAGCAAGAGAGTTTGTTTTGTTTTGTTTTTTTGCGAACGCCTGGCAACTCCTTTGTCATTATCGTTGCCATTCCGCATTATTATTGTCAACTTTGTTGTTATTGGTGGCGATTATTGTTGCCATTGCTTTTATTATGTGTGTGTGTGTGTGTGTGTGTGTGTTGTTGTTGTTATTATTGTTTATATGGATTCACAACAAGAAAACTACAAAAGCGTCAATCTGAAAAACCAATCTGTCTGCGATTGATGCAAAAGAAAGGCGTCGAAATAAACGCTTAACTCGTTGCCGTTGCCCAGCAGTGGCGAGGGTTGCTTAATACGTTTTGCATTTCGATATGTTTTTATTTAAAAAAAATCCATTAGAATACTTTTAATGTTGTTAAAGTTGTATTCTACTAACTAACACAAGTTAGTGCATTAGCAACACATCATTATAAAGCACTTAGTAAATAGAACATGCATTTGGTTTCTCTAGCGCCATCTACCGTTGAAACTTAACTTAACTCACGCGATTGCCAAATTTGTTGTCTTGTCGCACTCTTTGTTGTTGCGCCATTTCTTGTTTTGCTCTTAATGCGTTTTACTTAAATTCTTGCAGCTCTGCTCTGGTTTTTTCCATTACTTTATTTTCTTGGTGTGCGTGGCTGTGTGTGTGTGTGTGTGTGCATTACTTGCCTTCCGGCTTTTATCGCAAATTGCTGAACTGCTGCGAGCCCTCGGCAGTTTTGATTGGCAAATAATGACATCGATGTGTCGTCATTGTGGCCGCTCCTTATTATTTTTTTTGTTGTTGTTATTATTATTGTTGTTGAGATTGTTGTGGTTTATGTTGCGGGTCGCCGCCGACGATATATGTACATATGCAAGACTTACAACCATATGCACATATATGGATAGATTAGATGTTGTTTGGTTTGCATTCGAATCGAAACGGTTTTGAATTTCCGGGGCAACGTTCTTATCTACCATTCATTCTCTTGGTCTAAGTTAAGTTCACAGCTATTGCGCAGTACTTTATCTACATATATACTAAATTTAATTCAAATGCTTTCCATTTATTGCAGGCATTGAGTATCTCGTAGAGAATCGACTATTACGTCACGATCCGCCGGATGTGGCGCATTTCCTCTACAAGGGCGAAGGTTTAAACAAAACGGCAATAGGTAAGTTGGCACACATAAATCTCCTCCGCTTCTCCACTAGCAGCAAAATTCAATTAAAACTCATAATGGCATGCTATAACATAAATTTCATTATGCGTCTCTTCTTCTCTGTTTTTTTTTTTTTCCAGGCGATTACCTCGGCGAGAAAAATGATTTCAATGAGGATGTCCTAAAGGCATTTGTGGCCCTGCATGATTTCACCAATCTGATACTGGTGCAAGCGCTGCGGTAAGACTTTAAATCGAAACTAGTGCTCCGAAATTCGGAATGATATTAAAGATTTGTTTATTTTCAGGCAATTCCTGTGGTCATTTCGGTTACCCGGCGAGGCTCAGAAAATCGATCGCATGATGGAAACATTTGCCCAGCGCTATTGTCAACTTAATCCGGATATATTCACAAATACGGACACCTGCTATGTGCTAAGCTTTGCCATTATTATGCTCAATACATCACTGCACAATCCATCGGTAAGTTGTTGTTAAAAAATAGTATCTTAGTTGGGAAAGGTTTTATGATAAAAGCGCAAAGAAAGAACTAATTGAAATATACCAAAAATTAGCAATTTTAAAAGTAAATTTTGAATAAATCTGATGTAAATCTTTAAAGTTTTTTTCTTACCTCAAACTTTCAATTTATTTAAACTAAAATTTAAAAAAAATCTTTCGTTTTTTAGTAAACTCTTTAAACTAAATATTATCTGTCATTAATTTCACTTTCCACTTGTTTTCCTAAACGCATTTAAAGAATACAAAATGAGCCAATAAATGTTTGGGATTTTTCATTTTTTTTTTTTCATTCTTTTATTGGCACCAAATGGCATTTTGCCAACCGCCCGAACCGGAAGTGTTCGGTAACGACAGGAAGCTGTTGTGTTGGTGTTTTTTTTGTTTTGTTTTCACTGCTGCCAAAAACTGTAAAAAGTCAAAAGTAATATGTAATACTCGTCGCGTGTCCCAAATAAAACGCATTTCCTCTCTATTCACGCCAGCTGTGAGTTGGCGGCAATTAGAAAAACATTTTTGTGCATTAGGTCGTCTATAAACAGTAGGTCAAGTTTAAGTGGGAAAAGGGCATCTTGTAAATGATCTCAATTGAAATTCTTGTTTATTCACAGTTTCGAGTTTCGGCAATAGTTATGTATATAATTGTGTGGTTTACTTTTAGGTCAAAGACAAACCCACCGTTGAGCAATTCATATCGATGAACCGTGGCATTAACAACGGCGGAGATTTGCCCCGTGGTCTGCTCGAATCATTGTACGAATCCATACGCACCGAGCCCTTCAAAATACCCCAAGACGATGGCAACGATCTGATGCACACATTCTTTAATCCCGACAAGGAGGGCTGGCTCTGGAAGCAGGGCGGCAGGTAAGCTAAAAAGTTTCTTCGTTTGTTTTTTACACAATTAACAATTGTTTTTTTGTTTTTTCAAACAGATATAAATCGTGGAAGCGACGTTGGTTCATATTGAACGACAATTGTCTGTACTATTTTGAATATACGACGGATAAGGAGCCGCGTGGCATAATCCCGCTAGAGAATATATCGGTGCGAGAGATACCCGATCGCAGTAAGCCCCATTGTTTTGAACTATTTGCCACCGGCGGCGCCGATATTATAAAAGCATGCAAGACTGATTCAGAGGGCAAGGTACGGGCAACACAACAAAATTTAGAAACTCAAAGAAAAAGTTTAAACTTTCCTTTTATGCAGGTGGTTGAGGGCAAACATACGGTTTATCGGATGTCGGCCGCAACGGAAGAGGATCAACAGGAGTGGATAAAGCGTCTCACGCAATCCATTAGCCACAATCCGTTCTACGATATTCTGGTACAAAGGAAAAAGAAGGCGCTCAGCAAGAGTTAATATTAAATCGGTGCTGCCTTCTATGTTTAGGCGTTAACTCTTACGTATTCGGATCTCAGTGGAACATTGTGGCGCGCTTGCGTGTATCTATATATGTATAAATATATATATATATAAATGTGTGTGTGTATCTGTGTATGTGTGTGTGTGTATCTGTGTATGTGTGTACTCGCTCTTTGTATGCGTTTGTTTGTTTGTTTGATTAACTCTAAATGTTGTACTAAGCCCAACGTTTTTGTACTATTTAAATTCGTATCAAAAGTGTTCCAAGTGTGCTAATTTAATTTATCGTCGTCGTCTGCCTAGTTTTTTGTTCAAGTAAGATTCGAGACTCACTCACCCATACACACGCACGCACGCACGCACATACGAACTTTGTCTCTATTGTTGTGATATAATTTATTTACATTAAGCATTAATAAGAAATTCAAAATACAAACTAAAGCAAAATTGTCAGCCATTTTAATTCTATGCTAAATTCGAAAGAATACACAATTTTCAACTAGTGCAAATTATGTAATGATAAGCTGTCAACATAGTAGCATTATCATTATTATCCCCCCCAACCTCCCTCACTTTATAACTTACAAAAACATATCCCAGAAGCCTTTGCCTTTGCCTTTGCTTGGCAATTATTATATTTAAAAAATTATACAAAACAAAATTTATTTAAACAAATGCCATTCGAAAACCTTATTTCAAAAACATCGAAAAAATGTAAAACTTTTAGAAGAAAAAATTAGAAAACAAATTATGGTGTAAAAGACTAAGAGAATTAACATGGACAATACAAGCATGCATTTCACATATGAAAATGTGCCCAGCTATTAGATAATATTGGTTTATAATTAGATAATGTAAAAGTCAACCGAAAAACCGACTGAGATTTGAATTTCGTCATATGTAAATATGTATTTTGAAATGCTTTTGTATTGTATTGTGTTTTGTTAATTTGATCAGTTAGGAACGAGAGTGTTCTAGCCAAATTGCAAAGAGCAAAACAAACGTACTATTGTAAAATATTAAAAAGAAATGAATTTGTAACATTATTAAAGCATTAGAGCATGAAAATACTTTAACATCATTGTTGTATATCTGTGATATACATAAATTTAATGCTACTTCTGGCTTATTTTGTTGTCTTCTGATCCATCAAAATCATTTAGTTTAGTACGCGAAATTATAAATAAATAATTAACGAGTTTCCAAACATTTTTGCAATATTATTAGTATCAACTACACTATTATATGTACTTTATCAAACTTATTTACAAAAAAAAAAAAAACAAAACATTTATAATCCTACGCACCGCACCACTCATTTTATATTTGTTTAGATTTACCGCAATAAAAAAATAAGCTAGAGATCAAAATCTTTACCCAATATAAAATTATATACATATATACATATATGAATACATTTAAAGAAAAATGTGCGTTTTAGCATTATGAGAAAATTTACATATACGGTGTGTACATACATACATACATATATTCAAATTTTGTACATAAATTCTTAGTGCGAATAAATAATAAGTACATAAGTTTAAATTTCTAAGTATGCCAGTAGGTGTTATATTATACATTCATATATATAACTTGCAGCTAAAACAAAAATTTTTGTATTGCTTTAGCAGTAAACCGAAAAGATTACATATATAAAAATATACTATAAAATATACGTATTCATAAAAAAACATAACATATGTATTGTATTAATAATATTTTCTTAAAAATTGGAAAAAAAAAAATTGATCTTGTCCGCTTTATAGAAGAAACTATATGGGAACTGTTCTCTTTATTATGCCATCTCAAGAATTATGTTATCAACTCAGTCGGAAGTTATTTCATTCCAATAAAATTGGTAAAAGCCCGATGTTATTCTAGCTCAAGTACCAGGCGAGCAGAACTTAGCAGCAGGTAATTTTTTTGAGTCAAAACAACCAAAAACACAGAAGGGTGCAAAAAAAGATAGCAGCGCTGCTGCGCTAACAACCACGCTGAGCTTCATTCTCTTTGTCTGTTTGTATATTTTATCTTTGTATGTACGTTTGTTTGTGTGGTTTGTTAGTTTCAGCGAGGTAAAAATCTGTCGAAATTCTAGCTAAAGTACCAGGCGAACAGAATCAGCAGCTGAATACTGGTTTTGGTTTCGTTAAATTGGCGCTTACAGCAAAACCATTTGTTCTTGTGAGAGAGGGGAACATATATATTTGTCCTAATCTAACCTTACCGTCCCTTACAAAACTTTGTCAAAAACAACTAAACTAGTGCTACTGCTCACGTTTTTACCGTTGGGCGCAAGACAAGATGGCAGCGCTGCTGCGCTCACGAGTATGCTGCGCTTTGAGCTATATTTGAGCACGATTTGTTTTATCTTCTTCTGTTTGTATGTATGTTTTTATTTTTGCATCTTTGTATGTATGTCTGTTTGTGTGGTTTGTTAGTTTCAGCCAGGTAAAATTGTTAAAAACCGCTCGAAAATCTAGCTAAAGTAATAGGCGAACAGGATCAGCAGCTGAGTGCTGGTTTTGGTTTCTTTATATTTGGTGCTTACAGCAAAAGCCATTTGTTTTTGTGAGAGAGGGGAACATACATTTATATTTGTCCTAATCTAACCTTACCGTCCCTTACTAAACTTTGTCAAAAACAACTTAACTAGTGCTACTGCTCACATTTTTACCGTTGCTGTACAATCTGGATCTGCTCTTTTGATTCAGAACAACGAAAATCAAAGATGGGCGCAAGACAAGATGGCAGCGCTGCTGCGCTCACGATTATGCTGCGCTTTGAGCTATATTTGAGCACGATTTGTTTTATCTTCTTCTGTTTGTATGTATGTTTTTATTTTTGCATCTTTGTATGTATGTCTGTTTGTGTGGTTTGTTAGTTTCAGCCAGGTAAAATTGTTAAAAACCGCTCGAAAATCTAGCTAAAGTAATAGGCGAACAGGATCAGCAGCTGAGTGCTGGTTTTGGTTTCTTTATATTTGGCGCTTACAGCAAAACCATTTGTTTTTGTGAGAGAGGGGAACATATATATTTGTCCTAATCTAACCTTACCGTCCCTTACTAAACTTTGTCAAAAACAACTTAACTAGTGCTACTGCTCACGTTTTTACCGTTGCTGTACAATCTGGATCTGCTCTTTTGATTCAGAACAACGAAAATCAAAGATGGGCGCAAGACAAGATGGCAGCGCTGCTGCGCTCACGAGTATGCTGCGCTTTGAGCTATATTTGAGCACGATTTGTTTTATCTTCTTCTGTTTGTATGTATGTTTTTATTTTTGCATCTTTGTATGTATGTCTGTTTGTGTGGTTTGTTAGTTTCAGCCAGGTAAAATTGTTAAAAACCGCTCGAAAATCTAGCTAAAGTAATAGGCGAACAGGATCAGCAGCTGAGTGCTGGTTTTGGTTTCTTTATATTTGGTGCTTACAGCAAAACCATTTGTTTTTGTGAGAGAGGGGAACATACATATATATTTGTCCTAATCTAACCTTACCGTCCCTTACTAAACTTTGTCAAAAACAACTAAACTAGTGCTACTGCTCACGTTTTTACCGTTGCTGTACAATCTGGATCTGCTCTTTTGATTCAGAACAACGAAAATCAAAGATGGGCGCAAGACAAGATGGCAGCGCTGCTGCGCTCACGAGTATGCTGCGCTTTGAGCTATATTTGAGCACGATTTGTTTTATCTTGTTCTGTTTGTATGTATGTTTGTATTTTTGCATCTTTGTATGTATGTCTGTTTCTGTGGTTTGTTAGTTTCAGCCAGGTAAAATTATTAAAAACCGCTCGAAAATCTAGCTAAAGTAAAGGCGAACAGGATCAGCAGCTGAGTGCTGGTTTTGGTTTCTTTATATTTGGCGCTTACAGCAAAACCATTTGTTTTTGTGAGAGAGGGGATCATATATATTTGTCCTAATTTAACCTTACCGTCCCTTACTAAACTTTGTCAAAAACAACTTAACTAGTGCTACTGCTCACATTTTTACCGTTGCTGTACAATCTGGATCTGCTCTTTTGATTCAGAACAACGAAAATCAAAGATGGGCGCAAGACAAGATGGCAGCGCTGCTGCGCTCACGATTATGCTGCGCTTTGAGCTATATTTGAGCACGATTTGTTTTATCTTGTTCTGTTTGGTTTTTTTTTTCGTCGCCATTTAAAAATGCATTTTTCATAAATACATGCATACATATATACGGAGCTGTCAATTGCATAGGCAAATTAGCTCTTGCGCTCTTAATTATCTATGAATCAAGCATTAATACTCGCTCTTTTATTGGAAAGATCGAGAAGAGCAGATCCAGATACATATTTCTACGCCAAATTTTCTCTTTTGTTGAAAAGCAACGGTTAAAAGGTGAGCAGTAGCACTACATTAATTGTTTATGACAATTTTGAATACGGAACGGTAAGGTTAGATTAGGACAAATATATATGTTCCCCTTTCTCACAAGATTAAATGGTTTTGCTTTAAGCGTCAATTTAAAGAAAACAAAACCAGCATTTAGCTGCCGATTCTGTTCGCCTGGTACTTTAGCTAGATTTTCTACTGAATTTTTACCAATTTTACTTCGCTCAAACACACAAACATACAACCATGCAAACATACAAATATACAAACAAAATCGTACAAACTCACAAGCAAAAATTCAGAAGAAGAGGACATTTTGTTACGCCCGGAAATGAGTTTAAAGTTGAGCTCGCAGCAAAGTCAAGCTCAACGTAATTTGATTGCATTTGCTTTGAGTGCCAATTATAAAAAAAGAAAATTTTTTTTTGAGTAGTCGATAGTTAACTTCATAGCAATTTTGGTAACTCTCGCTGTAAGGATAAGGGAAATTGAAGAATTTATCGATTTTGAACTATCGAATTTAGCGATTTGCCATCCCCCAGCAGGGTGCTTGAAACTTTATCTATCCCGGCCATTAAAGAATATATTTTCAAAATTTCAAGTCTCTCTCTTGAAGATGCTCAAAATATACTTTAAAAATTGCAAGTCTCTAGCTTGAAGGGTGTCGAAACCAGTTTTTACCTTTGGTATCGAGTATAAAAGTTTATGTTTCTTTTCAACGATATGGCAACGTTATAGCCGTAATTTTGATAGCTTCTTATCTTATGTTAGGCAGACTGATAACAATGTTTCGACTCTGAGTAATAGAAACAGTCAACAATTTACTTGCAGTATGGAGCGACCTTCCACATCTGCAATGCAATTGCTTTATGCGGAGCTTGCATCTGGTATGTAATTATATTCATTTAGCAGGATATGCAATAAAATAAAATTTTATATTTTGTTCGCAGTTAAGGCACAAAATGTACGATTGGAGGAAGAGAATCTTTTGCTGCGCCACAGACTGAATCGTGCATCAACTGACCAGCACACGAATGCCTCAGTGAATGTGGAGGCAAAGGTCAAAGCGTTCCACATGGAGGATGAACGTGATCGCATTCAAGAGACACTGCAACAGCACAAAAAGAAGTACAACAAACTGCACAATGCATTTTTGGAAAAGGTTAAGCGTTGCAAGGCGCTCGAGGATATGTTCAAGCGGCAAAAGACACTAACTGGGCTGGTAATGAAATCTGCAATTGAACAACGAAATTCGGGTAAATTAAATCTTTTTCTTATATTTTTCTATATCTCCTAACATCTAATCTACTTTATGTAGAGCAACAAATGCTGCTTGAAAAACGTCAGTCACAGCAAAGCAAAAACAGTGAAAATGAGGTGGAAGAATTGCAAGCAAAGCTGGTGAAGTTGCAAAAGGCTTTGGATGAGTCCTATGATATAATTGATGAAATGGACTTTGAGCTGGACAGCGTAAATATTGCGAGCAGAACCACATTTCTTGAGTGTATAATCATTCAAATCAAATGCAGGTGGATTTTCTAGAGATGCAAAATCAAAGTTTGCGTGAAGAGTTGGCAAACCTTAAAGCACAAATGGCAACGGCAGCAGCGCATCCGGAAGCATCCACCGACGATCACGATGATCCACCGCCCAAATACGTTGAGGAAGATGTTCCTTCCAATCGGTCACATCGCTGTGAGTCTAGCTGTTCATCTTGCCTTGGGGTAGATGACGACGATTGCGCTTCGTTGGAACGCGCTGCAATGACAAATAGCGTACGCTTTAAACATACTACAATCAATTATAAGAACGATTTAAATAACGGTTTCACTTACAGCTCATTCAAACAGTAGAGGCCGAAAGCAATTGCCTGAGACGCGAGCTTTTGCGTTCGCGTTGGCAGCACACAGCTCAAGGCAAACTAAAGAAGGAAAAACAAGTGGATGAATAAATCGAAACTAAGCAGTTTTGCTGCTTTATTATGTATTTTAGTAGCATATTTTTTGACGAATTTAAATAATTAAATGCAATTTAAGCCAGAAAACTTGTACTTTTCTTTAACACAGCTTGGTACAAGGGAAGGCAAGTTTTGGTACAACTTAATAAACACAGCATGTACCAAAACAAAAATGAGCTGGTTTTAGCAAAGTTTCGCACCTTTGTTGAACAACTTTCACAGTAAGCAGTGCAACAAGCAGTTTAGAAAAGACTAAATTTTAATGAAATTAGCATTACTGTAATATATATAAATACGTTAAATCAAAGTGGTGTGAGTATTATTGCTAAAGCCGCTTCAATATTCCTGAAGTAAATATTGAAATCAGGTCTGCATTTTAATGACAATTCTTGACTGGAATGCACACTCTTTCGTAATCAATAACGGCACAATCAACTTCAAAATACCGTAAGTGGAAGACATTCCAAATGCAACAGGTATGCAAAAAATCGATCTTATTTTGCATTTAATGGTAGTCGGTACGTTTAACCCAGTTTTAAGCAAGTTACGCCTTACAAGTGCACATGCCACAATTTGCATTTTAAACAAGAAAAAATTAAATAAAGCTGCAGAGTATTGAAAACGTGATAGTGTGTAACCTGAATTTTTAAAGACCAAAAAAAAAAAAAAAATAGGCAAACGCCGTCTAATGGCGATTAGTTAAAATTTTTGTCAATGACATCAAACAAGTTAGAGCCACATCAATTAGCCACATTTTTGGAGGATCTTAATAGCTTGACGCCCAACACGACAGTATTTAATGGTCAACACTGTTATGGTTTTTTGGCTCGCAAAATTTTATAAACAATTATATATATGTATATACAGTGTGTGTAGAATTAACCGTTGCCAAATTTTAAAGCAATTAATTCAATTGCATTAAACAAGAATTCAAATTAAAATTTGAATACCTTTTTTTTTAAAAAAAAAAATCAACAAAAAATATGGTTGCATATGATTTATTTTTTTAATTTTTATTTACAACCAGTGCATGTTGAGACAGACCAAAATTAAAATTTCTGATCGAGTCAGCACTTTGCAAATTTCATGTTTGATTATTTTTTTTTTTATTATTATTACTACATTGCTTAGCTAATGAGCGCGCTCCAAATTACTTGTTACTCGATTTTGGGGAGCTATTTGAAACACTTTATCAAATTTCCACATCCACTAAGACCGAGACTTAGACTCAGATTGAAACTGCGACTGCAACTGCAACTGCAACGGCAACGGCAACGGCGACAGAGACCAAGAAAGAGCCTGAATGCGTCGATTGAGGCGTTGGAGTTGTCACGCTTGAATAAGTATAAAAACACTGAGGACTATCTAAATTAATTACAACGATTCCGATCAGCGTCGTGTGCGTACACAGTTTTCGAGCTTAATCAAAAATACTTCTATTCAAATAATGGGAAAAGTAAGTTGAGTATAGCTCAAGCATGCTTGAATAATAAGTCCTCATGCTGTTTGTTGCCTCTCCTCCTTCTAGTTCAGTTTTTTGTTCTGCATTTGCCTGGCACTGATTGCCACTGGTTTGGCAATTGAAGCGGAGCCGGATCATGGACCAGTGGCATACGAGTTCCATTGGTCGGTCAACGATCCGCACACCGGCGACATTAAAAGCCAGAAGGAGGCCCGCAAGGACGACAAAGTTGTCGGCCATTACACGCTGATCGATTCGGATGGCTATCTACGCACTGTGGAATACACAGCAGATGACCACAATGGCTTCAATGCGATTGTGCATCGCGAACCCACAGATATCAAGATACCGCAGCCAGAGCCCAAGAAGCTAGTGGCTGCAAAGCTTGTAGCGCCCGTATTGCATGCGGCTCCTTTGGTGCACTATGCCAAGCCTATTCTCAAGGTAGTGGAACCGGAACATGGCAATTATGTGTCTGTATCGGGACCACATTCTCAATACAAATACTAGAGTCTTTAATGGAGTTAACAACGGATCAAACTTCGACTACTATATATCTCAACTTCATGAAATGCTTGAGCCTTCAAAAGGAATCTTGCTGATACTCCAAAACATGCTAACTTATCACAAGTTCATATCAGACATTATTAAGTTATAAACACATATGCATATACATACATACATCAATTCAAAGCACACGTTATAAAGATGCATCGATAAAATACATAAATAAATACTTAAATAAATATTATGGTTCTGTTCTCTAGAAGAGCACAAAATATTTGATTATTTCTTTTGGAACTTGAGTGGATTACAAATCGTTTGATATAGTTTTGCTTTTCTTATAAAACCAACCAAAAACGAATGTCTCGAAATTGCTCAATCTGTAAATGTGATGCGTCATCGTTAGATAAAGCCAGTCGGAAGATACTCCGATTAACTAACAACCCATAGAAGTTAATTATCTCACGTAGAAGCGACTGCTCGACCCTCCCTCCCCCTTTCTCTATCGTGCAGCGCACGTGCAAAAAGTGGGAGAGATTATGAAGTTCTATCGGCAAGCAGTCAAAATGCAACTTTTGATGCGACTGACTTGGGTCAGGTCAGTAGCAAAATGATCGACGCAGTGCCTACACGACAAACTGTAACAGTTACACTGCTGGCTATGCTTATGGCAGTGGGACCCATAGCAGCCATGGACTCCTACTCCGATAAGGTGGAAAAGCCAACTGGCTGGAGCTCAAATGAGCTAAAGAACAAAATACAGCACGGGGATGCGACCACATTCGAGCTAGGAGCACCCAGCTATCAGATACTTAATCCTGAGGATGAGCCCGAGATTATAACCGAAGATCAGCCGCATTATCGCGAGTTGCTAGAGCGTTTGATCAACTCTGCCAACGGCACTGATGTTATTGATCTGGCCAAACCCAGGACCATTGACACCGATGAACCCAAGACAACAACCCCAAAATGCGAAAAATTGGGCAAGCACAGTTTTGATGAAGTTCACGAGAAGATTGGAAGGCTAGACGAAGTTGAAGCCAGGCCGTTATATGAAAGTAAACGTCAACCGAGGGTTAAAGTTTATGCCGGTGCCAAGCCATTACAATCAAAAATCGTCAATATAACTTAGACTTTAGATTGAAATGATTGTAAACTTTAGACTAGCTTTTCATAAACATATAAGTAAAAGTGCTGTAAACAACTATAATACATGTTACATACAGTAAAAAATGGTTATTTAAATAACCTTTCACAAAATTTACTTTTGACTTGATATCTATTTGCTGCTAGTCCTTATTCCCTCTAAGTTTAAGTTTTATGTTAGCTGCTTCATTGGAACCGATCCCGATAGATGGGACGATTGTTATAATTGCAATGAGTAGATAATTTGTTTTCAAACCAAGTAATCTTCAACTTTGTAAGTTCTAAGAGACTGAACAAACAAAATGGCAAATGCTTTGAGGTAAGCATTTATGCCATAAATAAAAAAATTATGGAAAGTGTATAAGCATTAAAATTTGTATGGTATTTCGTTTATAGAAAACTTACGAATAAAACTTTGAACATTTTTTAGGCGAATTTGAATTTTTATGTTTTTTTTGCTTTGTTGTTTCGCTGCATGTACGTGATCGGAACTAAAAAACTATATACATCACAATTGATAATTTAATCGACAGATTGATAAAGCTTCTCAAGACTCAAGAGAACAGAAAAACCACGAACGACGCCAGACTATTAGTCAGACCCAAGACGCAGACGGCAGACCAAATTTTATAAATCCATCTAGCAGAGAGCACTTAAACTTAAGACATAAAAATATGGTGAATGCGTGCAGAGACGCAGTATGAGTAAAGAAAATGCAACTGGAACATGGAGCTGCAAAAAAATTTACAATATTCTTTACGGAAGCGCATTGCGATTTTATAAATATGAATGTGTATTTGGTGTCAGCGTTGGTGTTTGCATCAACATTTCCACACACTTGGTAACCAACTTGACTGCCGACAGACTACTCAACGTTTGAGACGTGATGGGGGCAATGCTTCCGGTACGAATTTGTAATACTTGCAAATCAGAAAGTAGTATTTAAGAGCTATTCAGCATATTGCTTGCAAGAAGTTGCACGCGACCAAGCACTGTGTCAATTGACTAAGCGAGTGATCCAAATACTGCTGAAAGGTACGAAAACATTTACGAAAATCAATTCAATTTGGTTATTTCTTTCACGACCTATATAATATAGTATATCTGATTTTGTTATTAGATGATTGTGAGACACAATTTCGTATTTGGTCTGCTGGCTTTAAGCGCTTTGGGTCTGACCCACGCCCACTTACCCCAATGCTGTGCGGAGTGCGAACAGGAGACTTGGGAGCAGGTGCCATGCAGTGAGCTGAGCACAACAACGCCTCTTCCATCCACAACGACAGACTCAACGCTGCCAATTACCAGCACAACGGAGTTGCCAACCTCAAAAACAACTACAGCAAGCACCACCGTGTCACCCACACTGCCAAGCACATATCCATCCACAATGCCACTAATTCCGAGCACTAATCCAATCTATACAACACCACCAACCCTACAATCTGAAGTCAGTACTCCACCATCGACCTACAATAAATGCTACTGTGAGTTTTGTGGCAAAGCCACCGTTGCCCGTCCCAAGAAGCAGATCACACACAATCCAGCCACCGATGATAATGGTGAAATCGGGTGTACGCATTCACCGCAAAGTAAATACTATGTCAAACATGAGCACTCACCCAGCAAGAGCTTTAAGCCATATCCGTTGGCATACAGTAAAGCCGATGGAACAGCATCAGCGCGAGAGTCAACCAACATCAATGCACCCAACTATGCGCTGGGGGAGCTGGCACAACTGTTTAGCAGCGTCTATGGCACCAAGATGGGTTTGCCACCAGCTCGGCAATCGACTTATTATGCACCACATCCAACTGTTTCTCAACTGTACCCAAAGTACAAACAGCCGGTGGTTGCGGGTCCCGTTTTGTCTAGCGGAGACAAGGTTATTGCATCATTAACGCCTATTTATGAGAGCACCAAAGCGTATCCAGAGCAGACTATATCGTCCGAACAAGTAGCTTTGCCATTGCCTTTGTCTTTTCCCACTCAAAAAGAGTTGTATCCCGACAAGTCGTGGATATCAAACTCGATAAAGTCACAACCGCTTTCATCATCCATTGATCTGGCTATCGATAACTATCTAAAGGATTTGGGTTATGGCAATCAAATCAGCGGCTTGAATTACTAATGTAATGTTTTGTAACTTTAAACTTTTTAGGCTGTTGTTTAGGTCTAAGAACAATGTCTTTGTTTAAGAACTATGTTTGTAAAACTCAATTTAAGTTGTCCACAATTAATACATTTGGTTTAAGTTTAATTTCTTTCTTTTTTGTACCGCACAACTTGTCTTTACTTTGTCTGGAACGAGAGTGAGAAAAACGACGCGTGCCATCAGTCATGAGAAACTAGTGAACCGAAATGAACCGATCCCGTTATCCCATGTTCATGCGTTCATGCTCTCACGCTTTCTATACGTTCTTCTCTCTTATTATATTTATTTTACAGTTACAGTTGGTCACTGTGCATTTTGTGTGTGTTAAAATCATATTTGCAACAAACTGTTTAGTCTAAATCTTGAAAATACAAACGATCTTTTCTGTTCGAACTGTTTGAAGTTTATTTAGAATGACCTTCAGGGACGTGTTGCATGCAAAATATTGTTACTTGCACTAGCACCAACAATGTGCAAAAAAGAAGCCAATTTATTTGGCATATGTCAAAATAGACAAAAAGTGAACTACGCTTAGAGCACCACCTGATTTTAAGTGTTTGTGTGTGGTTTGTTGGGATATCGAACAATCTACATAATGTGTACATGTCGCTAAGTAGACACAACATATTATTATTTATTGAGTCTACTTGCTTCATGTGCATTTCAAGTATGTCTCTCGATTGGGTTGGGCGACGAAACGACAGCCTAACGGGCGTGCCGCTGCCTATACTAGAGCTAAGTATGTATATATATAAATTATGTATAATACATACATATATTTGTTGCAGTGCGTGCGTGAGCAGCAGTGGTTTAGCGGTACAGCTCTTGGATCTCGCCACCATGCGCAATCGTAATCTTGTTCTAAACGAATGTGGCGCAAGATACGCGCGCCGTACAGCTTATTACTTCATATCAAATTTACCTGCTACGAGTGTTTCTCGATTCGGTTCGATTCAATTTTGCTCGCTTTTCACTTAACGGTTCTGCGGTGTCGTTGTCGCGTTGATATGTGTGCGTGAAAGGCTTGCGGCATGTGGGCAGTGCGGCACGCACGATACACGTTGCCCTGCAGCACCACCCGACCACTCCTATCACCAACTGCTTAGCCACAGCATGACCGCCTGTCTGCCTGGCTTAAAGAGGTTATGGATATATGTACATACTAGCAATGGCAACTCAGCCATGCCAGGTTTCATGTGTGGCACACGGACGGATGTTGCAACTTGATTAATTAATTAAGTGGAAAAACTGCAAGCTCGCCGAAGGCTGTCTGAATGTCAATGTACAATTTGTTGCATTTGACGCAGATACGTTGCCCCACCTTTGCATTTTATTGGTATACCAAAATGTATGATTAAAATGCAGCTTTGCCATTGATTGTTAGTAGTTGACAAATGAGCCTTAGGTTTTTCAAAAACGCATAAAGACCTATTAAAGTTTGATGATAGCTATTATTAAAATATTAGCCTATTGGTTATTCTGGATGTGAGTTTTTACTAAAACAAAAACTTTTTTGGAATACAATTTTTTTTATATTTTATGAACTCTTAACGCACTCATAATTCCCTTTAACGAAGACATGTAATAACAGATCATATATTTAACTGATATGTATATGATCATATTTTGAATTTCTGTTCACTTTCACTTGACTTTGAAAACTTAATTGAACAATTGTTAGAAACCTGATCGGTTTATCCGATTTATGTTTCAATCATCAGCTTATTATCCCTTGATTGAGTGACCCATAGGACCGACAGACCGGCCGGTCGACTTTGTATGTAGAAACAAACTTAAAACTGGATCAAAAACGAACACAAGCGAACTTTTTTTTTTCTTTTCGACTATGTTTGATATGGTTGTTAATAATATATATATATATATGTATATACATATGTTGGCAATCAATGCCGCAATGGTAAAACAAAAAGTAACTGTTTTACATTTTGGCAGCATTCCGGTTCGGGTTTAGACTAATCCACACGCACCGTAGAGGTGGGGCTGGCCAATTTTTTGGGTATAAAAGTTGCGTTCACGACATTTGGCGACATAGTTCAACGCAGCAGCCCAAACTGTATCGATCCAATAGAATCAGCAGCAACAAAACTCTTAAACCAAAATGTTCTCAGTAAGTTTTGCAAAGGCAACAAATGAAAGTTGGATATTGAATTTTTAAGTTTGATTTGAATTGCAGTTATTGTCTGTCTTAATACTGGGCGTGGCTGCTGCTGCTGCCATCGAGCTGAGTCCCATTTACCATGCACCAGCGCATCATCTGTTGAAGGCCGAGGTCGAGGCGCCAGCCCATTACGATTTCAGTTACTCCGTGCATGACGAACACACTGGCGATATTAAGAGCCAGACGGAGTCACGTAAGGGTGATCAGGTGCAGGGCCAGTATACACTGATCGATGCTGATGGCTATCATCGTATTGTGGACTACACATCGGATGCCCATAACGGTTTCAATGCAGTTGTTCGTCGTGAACCCCTCGGTCACAAGGTGGTCAAGGCTGCACCTTTGCCCTTGGCTTATGCGGCACCAAAACTTCTTGTGGCACCCAAACTCTATCACTAACAAGCCTTAAAGACAAAGAGACAGAGAGAGAGAGAGAGAATCCAAACACTGATTTCATCGCATTGACGTATTGACCCATCTCAAACTGGACCACTCAACATCCGACTGTAACCGTAGATGTAACATTTTCTAGACAAAACCTGTCGAACATCTTTGCTATACTCACCGCTACTTTCACACACCTAAAGCGCATCCGCAATCCAACTACCAAGACTCTTTTTAAGCACGATTTTGTTTACCATACTTTGTAAATATGTGTTTCCTATAATTATATATATTACGACTACCTACTATATGTCAAATAAAGAAACGCAATAAATGCATTTATATAAAAGACTTTAAGGCTGTTTTAATGTTTGTCAAATCGAAAATTCTACCATGGGTGGAAAATGTATCTAAGTGGCATTACAAGTGGAGCGGATTTCTTTAATGATGTGTTTGCAAGGCAAAGGGTTCGCGACGCACCTGCGCATTGAAGCCCAGCAAAGGATCGGCGCTATAGTCCACAATGCGACGGTGTCCATCCGGTTCGATTAGAGAGTAACGACCCGTAACATAATCCCCACGACGATGCTCGAACTGATCCTTTACATCGCCCGTGTGACTGTCGTGCACCAAATAATGAAACTCATACTGAGCTGGGCTAGAAATTAGCAGCTCATCGGGATGGTGCTGATGATCGGCAATGGTGCCGCACTCACCGCTAACAGAATAAACTAACAACAGGCAGATAGCCAGGCCAACGCTCTAAAGGTAGATAGTAGTTTATAATTGAAAATAATAATGAGAGAATATTAATTTACAAACCATAGCATGCATTTTGCTTCCAGTTTCTTGCAAAGACTGACTCAAGTGCCGAAATCTAGTTGACTGATGAATGAGTGAATGCTTGGCAGTCTTTTATATTGTATTGTACCTAGTAGTAAGCAAATGGCCTATTGTCACATTGGCCAAGTTATTGAAACCTAATACCCGACACAGTGCAATATCAATTATGCAATGGCATCTCGGCATTTGCAGACATAAAGGAAATGATATCAGATACTTTATACTTTGTAATGGAGATGCAGTAGTTGAAATAAAATTTGTTTGCTCTTCAATTTACATTTCTATTAGTTATACATAATTTATTTGTAACTTACAAATAACCATTAACATTACAAGTACAATTTGTTTGCATAGTTTTTTACGTTACGTTATTCATTAACTTATTTGTATCACAGCATAAAAATTAATGGATTTTAGAAACACATCGAATTTAGTTTAGGCGTTAAGTACATATCTTTCAATAAGTTTAGGCATTCAGTTCATACTCAATTGATAGAAACTATTTTCATACACACAAACTACTTTTTAGCGCGCGAAGGTTTCCGAGTTTCAGGTACGACAACATTATTCTTTCTCCACTTCAAAACTTATTTTCCAACAATGATCCTGTCATGTTGTAGTAGTAGTAATATGAAAAACATCAATAAATATTTTAGAATTTTGTTTAGTATCTTTTTGCAACATTTTCATTACTTCATTTTCGAATTCCGTTAAATGTGCACCCAATTTTGATATCGAATGTTTTTTGTTGGATGTTTGTTAGTTATACTACATATATACATACATATATGCTACTTCAACGCAACGTTAATGGAGTGCATCCGACTTCTACGCTTGTTGCAGATTACCCAAATTCAAGTTACCATTATCGGCGACCATCCAAGCTGTCAGTTTCTCATCTTCCGTTTTGTTCGTCTCATCCCAGGGAAATGTGGCTGCCTTTTCCTTTAATGTTTTTTGTGCTCTGAAATGTTTGCAGCTATTGGTTAATCTAGGTTATCGTTTTTATGAATAACTTGCATTCTAAGCATTAGCTACATTTTACAAAATATATTATTCAAGTTTCCTTGATTATCCTTCTGGTTTTTGGTGTACAACTATTTAACTACTTTGTTGCTTAGTAAAATTTGCGAGATACTACAATATGATGATATTGAACAAACAACTACTATCAAATACTAGGATACTGGTTAAGTTTTACCTTATGGGCCAAAAGCGACAATCTTCATCATTTGAGGAGTCGTTTTGGTTTTCACTTGGGGCACGCACATAATGTTCAGTGTTTCAATGACAAGCAAATGAAAAGACAAAAGAAGAAAGCAATATGGACAAATCAAGAAAGACAAGGTACATATGTATATAAAGATACTTAGAAAGATAGATAGACAGATAGATGGAGTAGGAACACTCAAAGAAGCACAGATATGAATATCGATGATCGAAGACTATTTAAGTTTTGAATTCAGAGTCGTTCATGCCATAAAAACCATTTCCACTACTTACGCATTTGTTGAATCGGATCGACTGCCATTGTTTGGTTCTAGGCTGCAAGGACTTCTCTTTTTTGGAGGACGTTTGTAGTTCTCCAGGAAGAAGTCGCGTCCATTGTGGGAACTCGTCGAGTGATCACTTTTTGCCTGCTGCGTTGGCGGCACTGTGTGTGGATACTTGCCATCGCTGTCCGAGTCCATGGACAGTTGTCCAAACAGATCCTCTAGCAGAATATTTGACTTTGCATTGCGTTGACGTTTCGCTGAAGTTTTCAGCTTCGAGCTGTATCAATTATGAAAGGTTTTTTCGTACGAAATACAAACAGATTAAGGATCGCATATTTCTAAGAACAAGTTACAAGGATCAAATAAAACAGTAGAACTTTGACAAGACGAGCCACAGTTAGAATTTAACAAAACAAGAATATGACAACGATTTAGTTTTTGACTTTTTCAACAATTTCTTACAACTTTGCAACAAAGTTGCTTTTGTATTGCCTAACAAACCAACTCACCCCAGTATGAGATCCAGATCATCAGCCTTGAATGCACTGATTCTTGTTGCCGTTGGCGCTGCCTGAGATCGCGCTGACAGCCGAATGGCGGCTCCATTTAGCATGGACGTTGGTTCGAATTGTTGCTGTGGCTGCTGTTGACGGACGATAATGCCGGAAGGTGCTTGCACGGCACTCACCTTCGAGAACATGTTGTACACCTTGGCATCGGGCTGCAGGATTGTGGGACGTGTCTGCACATAGTAACCGCCCATGTTGGCAGCCAATCTGCCATTGTTCTTTGCATTTTTACTGGCCGTATCGTAGCTCAATTGGCTGCCGTTTACATAGATGGCGCCACCATTGCGTGTCGATGTGTTGCTAAAGGAGACATTTGGATGTTGCTGTTGTTGCTGTTGTTGAGCCACTGGCGCTAACGGCAAGCCAAACAATTGCGAAATATTGCGATTAAGATATATATCATTGATTGATTCCTTGTTTGGTGGCTGCTGCGTCGGCTGCTGCGTCGGCGGCACTGCCACGCCCTTGCCCAAGCTCAAGGATGAATCTGTGGGCGGTGGCACACCGACTCCATTCATGTCGTTGTTGGAGAGAAAACTCATCTTTGGTTGATATATGCTGTAGAGCGTTTTGCCATTGTTCTTGTTGTTGTTATTATTATTATTATTGTTGTTGTTGTTGTTGTTGTTGTTGTTTGTGTTGCTTTGATGAATGAGATCAGATACGGCATGGAGTTTCTCCTGCACCGGAAGCACATTATTTGACACAGTGGGAGGTAGCACAACCGCTTGAGCGTGTCCAGCAGCACCCATAACGCCATACTTGGAACTGAGCCTCACATTCGCCTTGGCAGCCGCTGTTGGTGAGATCCGTTTGAGGGCATGAAAATATGGATACTTTAGACTTTGCTGAGCCGTTGGCCGCTTCTCGGGATCATAGGCCAGCATATCCTCTAGCAAATCCAAACCGTTTTGGCTGCAGCGGCTAACGACGCTGCTCAGCGGCACCTTAATGCAATCCGGATACCGAAAATGTATAATGGACGCCAGACGATAACCATCCGGCCAGTCATTCTACAGGATTACACACAAAAGTTTTAGACAAGTGATGTTTATGTTTATGCTACCGCACTCACTTTGCCAGGCGTACCCAATACGGAACATATCTTGAAAAGCTGATCCACTTCGCTGCTGCCGGGAAAGAGTGGTCGGAATGTGTACAACTCGGCCATAATACAGCCCATGGCCCAGAGATCAATGGTGCTGTTATAGTTGGTCGAATGGAGCAATACTTCCGGGGCACGATACCAGCGCGTCGACACATAATCCGTAAACGGCGGTCGCGAACGTATCTCACGTGCCAAACCAAAATCAGCGATTTTTATTAGCTCCGGACCCGAACACAACAGGTTCTCGGGCTTAAGATCGCGATGAAAGAAGCCGTGTCGATGCATAAACGCCAGACCAGTCAAGACCTTAAATCAGTTAGAGTAAGATTACGATTAATTAGTTATAATACTAATTCTTGAACTCTTTGAGCTCACCTGAAACAGAATACTCTTGAGTTCTGGTTCCGGTAAATGCGAGTCACGATCCTTAATCATTTGATATAGATTTTCCTTCATGTATTCAAAAACAAAATATAATGTATCATTCTCCCTGATCACTTCCTTTAGCTTGACTATGTTTGGGTGCGATAGTTTTTTCAGCGACTGCAAAAATCAAATATATATTTTATATAAAATTGATATTGGAACGACGAGTACTACTATCAATTCTGAATCTTTTTAACCTTCACTTCGCGCAGATTCATTGCCTCCTCCCAAGAATAATATTTTCGTTTCATGCGTTTTATGGCCACCTTTTCGCCGGTGTCCTTACGCTGGCCCAGCACAACCGTGCCATACGTTCCATCACCCAGTTGGGTCAGTGTTATATAACGATTCATGATACAATCGGCATGGGCACGTCTTTTACATTCTTTTTATAAGGAGCTAGAATTGATCAAAAGAAAAATTTAATAAAAAATACTTTAGAGCTAAAAATTATTCAAGTGCAATGACATTCAATTTTAAAATCGAATCAAGTCATCAACTTGAAAGAACCAACAACTTGAAAGTGACAACCGAAATAAATTGTCCAGGTGTTGGGACACATGTTGAATTGACTTTGTTTTCGGATGCCATCAATTTCATGTCAATCAATAAATTGATTAAAGACATCGACTGTTTAGAAACTTGACCAAATTGTTTTGATCTACTTAACAATTAACCCAGATATCAAGGTCGCTTGGCATAGTTTTCTTTTGTTGTTGTTTTTTTGGGGCACATGTGGCACAACATACAATTTAGGGCACCTCATATATAAATAAACATGCACGAGCACCTAGTTAAGGACATCCTGATAAACATATGAACGTAACTTCCTGATTTAAGTTTGAGAAAAAAAATGTCAAATAGTTTAAGTTTTCCGATTGTTCAGAAATACAATGCCCCATTTGTGGCTCATTAATTTACGCTTCATTATTTTTATCAAATGCAAATAAAAAACTTAGACACCCAATGCTTGGTTTTGAACTCTAAACATTATCGAGGATTTATCACATTTCATTTTCTTTCAAGTTTCTCAACTGTATTATTTATTTTAAGTTTGCTTTTTTTTTTTTAATTATAGTTAAACACCCTTTAATTAGGAAAAACACCACAAATTTGTAAGTATTAGTTTGTCCCCATTCGGAATCACATTTCAACACCAATTACATTTTGTATTATTTATTTATGGCACTAAGCTATGCATGTGTGCCTTATACTAATAGTTGGGATAGCAAAAGCAGGGGCAGCAGCAGGTGCAGTAACAGTAAAAGAAGGAGGAGGCACCAAAACCTTAACTTGAGTCAGCACAGTTTTTGTTTTGGCTTTCTTTCAATTAGTATTATTGTGCCATAGCCTTGAAACACATTTAATATTTTGTATTTCTTTTAATGCATCATTTAGCACGCACATTTATTTATTATGATAGACCTGGCCAATTTTAGTATACACATATATAGTTCATATACTAAATGCTCGAACTCGAACTTAATTCAATTTCGGGGCTCTTTTTATCGATTGACTTTTAAGCTAACACTAACTAAACTGGGGGGCATTTGGAAATCGATGCATTTGAGCAATTACCTAGATTGCACTTGAAATCAAATAACCAAAAACTAGAGTTTAGTTTGAGCAGAGAATTTTAAAAAAAAATAAAGAAACAAAATATTTGTTTAGCAAAACGCAACGATTTTATCAGGAGTACAAGTAGTATATATTGCGAGCGAGAAGTTGATTTTATAAGCGATTATGGACAACTAACAGCTAGAACTAGCGCCGATATCCACAACAACCGCAACTAACCCTAACTAGTCCACACCCCCCTTCTCAAAAATCCGTTGTCAACAAACACCAGCCGCGAGAGAGCAACGCACGAAGTCCAAAATCAGCCAACGACTACGTGAACACATAGTAGCAGATCCAAAACCGATTGCACCTGTTCAAGAATACATGCTCAGGGTTGCTTGTTGTTGTATTATTTTCTTTTTTCGGCAACTAAGGAGCTGTGCCTAACTTGAGAGAGAGAGAGAGAGAGAGAACCCATGGGAAGACTTCGTCGGTTGGTAGCTAGGCATGGAGTATTCAGTGTTTTTCGTGTTTACAAAATTTGTTTGCGTTGGCATAGCAACAAATGGCCAATTCAAACGGGCGATACGATATAGTATTTAACCGGCATATATTAAAAGTTCTTTCAGCGAAATGGACGAAGAAATGAGCACACCAACCAATGGGGTGTTGAATAAATCGTTTCTGGAAGAGGTCAACTTTCCAGAACCGGGCATTATTAATCTGGACATGATCAAAACTTCCTATCTGAATGAGGGACAACGCGGTGAGATGAGTCGCCTGCATCAACTGGAATCGGTAGTCCTAGAGCGAATCAAAACGCTGCGACTGGAATTTAAAAGTAAGTAAAGTCAAGTTGTTTGGAGTCCTGAAACTTCACAAAATTGCTTGAACAAAAAACATTGTTAGAAACATCAAACAATATTTTAAATACAAAATGGAAACAATAGAATACATAGTTAAAACTAAGACAACATATATTGCCGAATACGCAGGTATTTTACGTATCGATCATCTGTGGATTCTACCCAATCTGACTAAACTTTGTCTCAACTGCAACAAAATAGAAGTTATTGAAAATATTGGCATGCTCACTGCTCTCAAGGAGCTCAATTTGAGCTTCAACTATATAACAAAAATCGAAAATATAGAAACTCTGGTCAATTTAGAATCTTTATCTTTGTATGGCAATCGCATAACGAAAATCGAAAACTTGGAAGCACATGTAAAATTGGTAATCCTAAGCATTGGTAACAATTTGATTGAAAATTTGGATGGCGTAAGTTGAACACTTTTTTTTTAAATTACACTTTCACTCGATGAGGTTCGATTTGCCACAGATTGATCGCTTGCGGTTTGTGAACACTCTCAAAGTTCTCAATCTGGAAGGTAATCCCATTGCCAAGCTGCCCGATTTCTCCTTATCACAATATGTGATGGCAATACTGCCGCAACTAAATTACTATGAGTATGTTTTCATCAAGGATGAGATGCGCGAAGAGGCTCAACAGAAGTTTTAGTAAGTAAACAAAAATAATTGTTGGATTCACAATTATTATATAAATGAGCTCCCTCTGACAGTCGAGAGATACGTGAAATCGAAAATAAACAAGAAAATGAAATCAATGATCGGGAGACGCAGGAACGAGAACGTGCCGAGGCGGATCGTTTGGCCTCCAGCTTTGTGGAGCACTTGAATGGCAATCAGCTTTACGAAAGCATGTGGAAAGACGATGAAGATGGCAGGATATTGATGCTAATGGGACCGCCGGCACAAGAAATAGCCGAGGAGTATGAAAAGGATGTATTTGAGCTAACGCAAAAGATTTATAAACTGGGACTGGAGCGCTTCACTGAACGCGATGCGGAAGTGAATGATTTCAAAACCAGTCTAGAAGATGGCCAAAAAGAGCTGCAGGCGCTCGGCCAGAAAAACATTGAAGAGTTTATGTTGTACAGGGATAAGACGTTTGAGGACGCGGCCAAATTATTGCGTTCGATAGAGCTTGCCGAAGAGGGTTCGCCGAAGCATATAGAGCTCTGCGAAGATATGGAAGAAATAAATGCTCAATACGAGGATTCGCTCAGTGAGATATGGCACAACTTGATGGCCCAAGAGTTGCATCTCCATGAAGTAATTGAGGTAAATATTTGTGCAAAAACTTTTCCAGCAAACCGAAATATATATATTGCATTTACAGGAAACCACGTTGAACTTTGAGCGCAAAATTGCAGGTTTAATGTCCGGCTTTGTGGAGGATGCACAAGTATTTTTTCTTCAGCTACGTGTTGTTTGTGACCATTTTGTGGAAAACATCACCGAAGCCATCTCACGTTATATAACACTTAAACTGGCATTGCAAGATTTGGATTCAGTGCCTGAAGAGCTACGCATTTGCATCGACGATCGGGATGCTGTATTAAGATTAGTGGCTGACATGAAAGGTACCCACACTTTACGCATTGAGGATCGCGAAGATCGTATGGCAACCAGAAGCAAAGCATTCATAGACAGCCTAATTTCAAATCTCAGCAAGTATGTGACAGCTTAAAGCTGTATTCAAATCATTTAAATTAATCATTATTACACTTGCAGGGAGGAAGTTGAACGCCATCGTGCTAAAATATTGGAAATCAATTCGTTTATGGAAATGATGACAGAGGCCATGGTTACACTTACAGAAGAGGTTCACGCAGAGATGCAAATGGACAAAATGTAATTGTTAGTTAGCTTAAGTTCGAACGTTGTCAAAATAATACATTATAATTGCGGTACAGGTAGTCTAGTAAATCTATAAAGCAAAACCGAAGGATTAATTTGACAATTTGCTGTTTCCGTTATTAAAAACTATTTCTTTTTGAAGCTAGAACTTATATCAATTTAGCTATAAATTAAACAAAACATTAATCTTTTTATTATCTAGCTACATAATAATAAATGAAATGAAATCATACCCAAACCCCTGTAAATGCATCGGTTAACACAGTAAATGGCACGTTCTTAACACGTGTTTATATAGAACATCCATCCAGTTTTAATCCTTGTTCTTGCCTTTGAGATCGGCCAGATAGACTGTTAAGCCCTGCTGAAACAATGGATTGTTTATGTATTTTAAGCTCTCACGCAATTGACCCTCTGGATCTTTGATCAAAAGCCGAACATCTTGGGCCCGCATTTGTCGTTTAGTTAATGCTCTAGCTTCCGGTTGCGTTTTCTCAAAGCTTTCAATAAACTTGGCACATTTCTGAATGGCATCAGTTTTGTTTGATGCCACTGCATCGACAAGATTTACTCGCAGGGCTTCTTCGGTGCTGAATAGCTTTCCTTGGAGCAGGGCTCGCTCAGCGACAAGCCGTGGCAATACACTTAGGTAGGACACAACTATAAATGGTGGTACCACATAGCCAAATTTGGTGGCATGGATGCCAATATTGAAGCCCGGCAACATAACACGATATTCGCAAGCTGCAGCCAGCACACAACCAACTGCTATTGCGTGTCCCTGAAAATTGGAACATGTTCATTACCAATCTTTACATTGTGTTATAAAAGTAAACTTACATTAATTGCCGCTGCTGTCGGCACAGAGCTTAGAAATAGATTCAACCACATCTCTTGCAGTGTTCTCCAGAATGCTATCAAACGATCTTGATTCGGTTCATGTAGTTCATTTAGATCCAGTCCGGAGGAAAACACTTTATCATTGGACTGTTTAACAAAGCAAGTGTAAAAATTGTAAACTCAGCGAGTCAGTGAATAACTCACCGATGTGAGTATAAGGCCGCGACTCCGATTGCATTCGATCTGTTTGATTGACTCGTTCAAATCCTCCAGCAACTCCAAATTGCAGCTGTTAACAGGTGGTCTATCCAAAGTTAGCGTCGCAATGCCAGTCGTATCATCTACATCAACCTTAGTTAAATTTGATCCACTGCTAATGGATCTGCATAGGCGCCTGCCCAAATTGCACAGTTTTGTTTGGCTACGCAGCATTTTGTGCTCTGCTGATCACATGTAACAAACAGAACAAGGTCATACTGGTGCACACAATGATAATTTACAAGACTTTCGTCACAAGATTGCTGGGCACTCAAACATTTTGTGCACTGCAAATCACATGATACAAACAGAACAAGGTCATACTTGTGCACACAATGATTGTTTATAAGCCTTTCGTCAAAAGATTGCTGGGCACTCAATGCACTTGACGTCACAATCAATCAACTGTAGATTATTTTCATATGCGCTGCATACCTTGTGTTGATCAGACCACTTAACTTGTTTCATTCCATTCGTTTCGATAAGCTGCAATTTAGATAAAAACAAATCACAGACTCAAACCTGTACAAAATGTACTAAAATTATTCAGCAAAATATATGTGTACGTTTATTTATAAAAAAAAACCACTTATTTATTAAGAAACATTTAAGTTTTAAGCCTTCTTTTTCAGACTTTCCAGGTAAATACCCAAGCCTTTCTGAACAGCTGGTTGGCTTACAAAGAACACAATTTTATCAAGATCTTCGATACGACCATCTTTGAGCTCTTGCAGTTCAGGCGACCTAAACTGTTGCTTGGTTAAGGAGCGCGCCAGTGGATTGACCTTGGCAAATGTGCCAATAAATGCGGCGCACTTGGCCAAAGCTTCTTCCTTGCTGCTGGCCACCTCATCGACCAAACCAACTTGCAGGGCTTCCTCTGTGGTGAACATGCGTCCTTGGTTAAGTGCACGTTCAGCATCACGTCGCGGCAGGACGCTTAGAAAGGGAGTCATAAACCATTTCGGAGCCACAATTCCAAGCTTAGTTTCGTTTAAGCCGATTGTGAATTTTGGCAGCATGACGCGATATTCGCAGCTTGAGGCCAATAAGCAACCTCCTGCAGGAGAGTGACCCTTTAAGAAATCGATTTAATAAAAATATACATTTCCTTAGGTTATGTGTATTTACATTAATGGCAGCTGCTGTTGGCACACTACAACCATAGAGTGCCAACCAGACGTCCTGAAGCGTTGTCCAAAAAGCACGAATACGCTCTTTGTCTGGCTTATACATTTCAAAGATATCCAAGCCGGCAGAGAATATTGTAGAATTGGACTAGAAATTAAATTTGTTCATATGTTATTCATGGAAATTATGCAAGACTTTAGTTGCTTACAGATGTCAGTATTAGTCCACGACTTTTATTGCCCTCTATTTCTTCAATTGATTGGTGAATGTCCCGCAGCAATTCCAAATTGAGTCCATTTACAGGCGGTCGATTCATTGATAGTGTAGCAATGCCAGTCTTATCATTTACTTCCACACTTGTTAACTTTGTGGCAGTAGACAAGTACCTGCCAGCACCTGTTGCACGAGCCAGCAAGCTCAACATCTTTGACCGCATCATTCTAATGAACGAAAGGATGCATTCGAGAATTTAGTTAAATTATTGCATTTTATGTTCTAGTTAAAAAGTTTTACATTAACTAAAATTAAATTATTTTTGCTACATTTATATATTATTCTGTGTAAATGTAAAACAAATTTTCCCTTATATTTAAACTTTTTATCAAAACGGCCGTTGCAGAACCTGTTGCTTTGCTACTTCTCTTGTTCGATTATTTCTATCAACCAAACCAGGGCCCCTAGAATCAACGAGTATATATCTAACAGAGCGAATATCAGAGCTGCCAACTGAAATAAAGTCGTATATAACCAGCATAGGCTCGCACGCACACACACAGCGCTGTGGGTAACTGTCATAAACGAATTATGTTAACAATTATTAGTCTATGGCGCTTACGAGCATGCTGAGCTTTGAGCTATATTTGAGCACGATTTGTTTTATCTTCTTCTGTTTGTATGTTTGTATTTTTGAATCTTTGTTTGTATGTGTGTTTGAGTGGTTTGTAAGTTTCAGCGAGGTAAAATTGTTTAAAACCAGTCGAAATTCTAGCTTAAGTACCAGGCGAACAGAATCAGCAAGTGAGTGCTGGATTTGGTTTCGTTAAATTGGCGCTTAAAGCAAAACCATTTGTTCTTGTGAGAGAGGGGGACATATATTTGACCTAATCTAACCTTACCGTCCCTTATTCAAATTCGTCAAAAACAACTAAACTAGTGCTACTGCTCACGTTTTTACCGTTGCTGTACAACAAAAGAGAAAGATGGGGCGTGATGATATTCATTTGGATCTGCTCTTTTGATTCAGAACAACGAAAATCAAAGATGGGCGCAAGAAAAGATGGCAGCGCTGCTGCGCTCACGAGTATGCTGCGCTTTGAGCTATATTTGAGCACGATTTGTTTTATCTTCTTCTGTTTGTATGTTTGTATTTTTGCATCTTTGTTTGTATGTGTGTTTGAGTGGTTTGTAAGTTTCAGCGAGGTAAAATTGTTTAAAACCAGTCGAAATTCTAGCTTAAGTACCAGGCGAACAGAATCAGCAAGTGAGTGCTGGATTTGGTTTTGTTAAATTGGCGCTTAAAGCAAAACCATTTGTTCTTGTGAGAGAGGGGGACATATATTTGTCCTAATCTAACCTTACCGTCCCTTATTCAAATTTGTGAATAACAACTTAACTAGTGCTACTGCTCACGTTTTTACCGTTGCTGTACAACAAACGAGAAAGAGAGACGGGGCGTGATGATATGTATCTGGATTTGCTCTTCTCGATCCTTCCAATAACTCGTATATTTTCCAGTGTAAGAGCGAGTATTAATGCTTGGTTCATAAATAATTAAGAGCGCAAGAGCTAATTTGCCTATGCAATTGACAGCCCTGTATATATGTACATATGTATGTATTTATGAAAAAAGCATTTAAAATGGCGAGGACACAAAAACAAAATTTGTTGCAGCACTCAGTTGCTGATTCTGTTCGCCTTGTACTTTAGCAGAACTTCTACAGGTTTTAACCAAAAAAAATTTTTTTTGAAAATTCTAAATTTCATGGCTTTCTTATGTCGCATCTTAACACATTTTCAGAAGTCATTGCGCATTGGCATCGCTAGAACAGCTTCAACAACTGCATTCAAGGTTTATGGGGTACTCGTTTTTTTCCCGACATCTGCAAGCACGATTTGGATGGACATTTGATAACCCTAAAAAATAAAAAATTTTTGACATACATAGGTCTTGACAGGATCCTATGTGTTGACGACACATAAGTGAAAGTTCTTATTTCTTGCGCTTATTTTCTGACTTATTTCAACTACAGGAAACTGCAAAAAAGTGTTACACTGCTATCATTATATGAGCATACTACAAAACATTTAAGCTTTAAGCCTTCTTTTTCAGACTTTCCAGGTAGATACCTAGGCCTTTCTGAACAGCTGGTTGACTGACAAAGAACACAAATTTATCCAGGTCTTCGGCACGTCCATCTTCAAGCTCTTGCAGTTCAGCCGACCTAAACTGTTGCTTGGTTAGGGAGCGCGCCAGTGGATTGACCTTGGCAAATGTGCCAATAAATGCGGCGCACTTGGCCAAAGCTTCTTCCTTGCTGCTGGCCACCTCATCGACCAAACCAACTTGCAGGGCTTCCTCTGTGGTGAACATACGTCCTTGGTTAAGTGCACGTTCAGCATCACGTCGCGGCAGGACGCTTAGAAAGGGAGTCATAAACCATTTAGGAGCCACAATTCCAAGCTTAGTTTCGTTTAAGCCGATTGTGAATTTTGGCAGCATGACGCGATATTCGCAGCTTGAGGCCAATAAGCAACCTCCTGCAGGAGAGTGACCCTGTAAGAAATCAATTTAATAAGAATATACATTTTCTTAGGTAAAGTGATATTTACATTAATGGCAGCTGCTGTTGGCACACTACAACCATAGAGTGCCAACCAGACGTCCTGAAGCGAACTCCAAAAAGCGCGAATTCGCTCTTTGTCTGGCTTATACATTTCAAAGATATCCAAGCCGGCAGAGAATACTGTAGAATTCGACTAGAAAATAAATTTGTACATATGTTATTCATAGAAAAATTATTAGATTTTAGTTGCTTACAGATGTCAGTATTAGTCCACGACTTTTGTTGCCCTCTATTTCTTCAATTGATTGATGAATGTCCCGCAGCAATTCCAAATTGAGTCCATTTACAGGCGGTCGATTCATTGATAGTGTAGCAATGCCAGTCTTATCATTAACTTCCACACTTGTTAGCTTTGGGGCAGTGGACAAGTGCCTGCAAGCAACTGTGGCACGAGGTACCAAGCTCAACACCTTTGACCGCATCATTCTACTGAAAGAGGAAAATTTCCAAAAAATGTATACATACATATCAAAATGACCTTTGATCGCAAAGTTGTTTTAGAAGGTTTAAGCGAATTATTGCGTTTTATACAAATATAAAAAGGTTTTACATAAAATTAACTTATTTTTTTAAACATTTATTTATTATATTGAGCAAATATCGACATCTTTTAAAAAAATGTACCTCCTTATTTAAACTCTTTATCAAAACAGCTGTTTGCAGAACCTGTTGCTTGCTACTTTCCATATCAACCAAACCAGGGCCGCTAGAATCCACGAGCATATACCTTGCTGCGCAACAGAAAGCTAGCTGATTTCGCGCGGCATGATGACACCAGAGAGTTGTCCGATAGAAAAATCACTGGATTTTATTGTCTTTTTTAAAGAAAATGTTATCAGATTCACTGTAGTTGCGTATATAGGCCTCAATATTTTGCCAAGAAAATCAATCATAACATTTCGAGCAAACTTTAACTACCTATTTTTCCCTTTGCTAATTGATCTAGTTCATCGAATTGAGCAAGTTCATTTTGACATCTATTTTACACGTCACTATGCCGCTGCTGTCACTTTGACGATTCGACTGCCTTCGTGTGCGCTTTGCTTTTATTCTTCATTCGTAGCTTGTAACTTTCACAAACGCGTTTGTCTAAAAGCACGTAAAAATGGGCTCCGGCAAGCAACAAAAAGTGCAATCATCTGGTTTCACCAAGGAGGAGGAGCTGCTCCTGCAGGATTTTAGCCGCAATGTAAGCACAAAATCGGCTACAATATTCTACGGTAACGCTTTTATCGTATCAGCACTACCCATTTGTAAGTAGATGAAGAGTGACACGTTGTTATTTTTTTTTGAGTCGCCTTTTTAACTTTATTTTAATCTTTAGGGCTGTTCTGGCGCATTCACAACATGGATCTGTGGCCCAGTTCCATTTTGTTCGTGCTAGTGACAGCAGCTAGCACCTATTTAATGGCTACTGCTTACAAAAACATCAAGTTCCAGCTGAAGCACAAGATCGCTGGACGCCGTGAGGAGGCAGTCACACGCGAGGTCAATCGCCAAACGGCCGATGACAAAAAGATTACTCGCAAGGAGAAAGACGAACGCATCCTGTGGAAGAAGAACGAAGTAGCCGACTATGAAGCAACCACATATTCGATTTTCTACAACAATGCCATCTACTTGGCTATAATCATCTTTATCAGCTTTTTCCTGCTGAAGAATGCCACACCATTTGTAAACTATATCATCTCTATTGGTGTTGCAAGCGGTGTCCTGGCGTTGTTCTCCACCAGCGCCCAAACGAACTGAGCAACTTCGTATACCTACAACGTAGATTCGTACTCGTAATGTTAGGCACCCCAATTTAGAGATTCTTACCTTAAAACCTACGAGTAACAAAACAATTCCATTCATTACTCGTTAGTGCTGACTAAATGTTACAATTTTTAAGCAGTTTTCGAAACAAATATTTACAATGTTGTCTTTCTTGTAGAAAGCGTATAAAACTTCAATTTTTTCATTTGACAAATGTTTTAATAAATTGAAAAAATAAAGCCAATTACTATCAGTAAGTTAATCTATGTAGTCCAAAAAAGTTGAAAGTTTAATCCTATCATAAATGCACAAGTAGAACGATTTAAACAGACTCGATCAGCAGGGCAATACCCTGACCACCGCCAATACATGCCGAACCGATTGCGTACTTGAGTTTCTTGCGCCTGCAAACATTAAATGAAGGGTAAGAGATTCGTTTTAAGTTGTATAAGAGTTCGAGTACTTACTGCAACTCGTGCACAAGATGAGCAGTGATGCGAGCACCACTGGCGCCCAATGGATGACCCAAGGCAATGGCACCACCGTTCACATTCAGCTTAGACTCATCCAGCTGCAAAACATCGGCACAGGCCAGTGCTTGTGCGGCAAAGGCTTCGTTAATCTGCCAAGCAATAACATTAAATGCAGATTTATAAAAAAAAACCAAACAAAATTTAGCTTTTACGGATTAGCAAATAAAACCCAATCCAGTAAATCAATCAATCACCAGAATTAGGTCGTAGAAACTTACCTCAATAAGGTCAATGTCCTCCAGTTTCTTGCCAGAAATACGGAGCACATTTTGTATGGCAGGTACTGGGCCAAAGCCCATAATATCTGGCTTAACACCCACTGCAGAGTAGGCGACCAGACGTGCGAGCGGCTTGAGATTGTATTCCTTACAAGCTTCCTCGGAGGCCACAATTACGGAAGCAGCTCCATCACAAATTCCGGAAGCTGTGCCAGCAGTGACGACACCGTTTTTCTTAAAAAGCGACGGCAGCTTGGCCAATCCCTCGATGGTGGTCTTGGGACGTGGATGCTCATCTACAACAAAGTCCACCTCCTTGCCCTTGATCTTTAGTTTGATTGGCGTGATTTCGGCATCGAAAGCACCCTCCTTCTGCCCCTTTTCCCAATTCGTTTGTGAGCGTAATGAGAAGGCATCAACACGTTCCCTAGATATCTTATACTGATCGGCCAGATTCTCGGCAGTCATTGCCATGGGTAGCTTGCAGTAGGTATCGGTCAGACCTGCCCACAGTGAATCCTCAAAATTGTACTGGGCCCCCAATACTGTTCCAAACCGCATGTTACGGGCTATGAATGGAGACTGAGACATGTTCTCCACACCGCCTGTGAGCGCCACCTTAGCAGCACCGACCAGAATATCCTGGGCACCATTCACGATCGACTGGAAACCGGAGCCGCACAAACGATTAATGCCCAGCGCTGGTTTCTCAATGGGCACGCCACAGTGGAGACCCACATGGCGTGGCACATAAATGCCATCCACAGATGATGACTTAAAGTAGGTATATATCAAAATTTGTTTAAAATTTAAACTTTAAGATACCTAATTGGACGAAAAACAAGTATCAAATCCCAGGTTGAGCACTTACCGCATTGACATTTCCAATGATGATGGTGTCCACCTGTTCGCCCTTCAAACCGGAGGCTTCTAATGCTGCTTTGGCAGCTGTTGTTTGCAGCTGTGTTTGATTAATGTTCTTAAGGGCTCCGCCAAAAGTTCCAAAGGCCGTTCGCTTCGCAGCAACAATATATATACCTACATATGTACATAAATAAAAATCATCAAAAAAATAATTAACGAATGTTATCGAAAGCAAATCTTATTTTTCACTCAATAGGTCCAAAGTACACGTGCCTCACCCCCGCAGTTTATGCTGATGGGAGAGATTTACATAAAGGAGCAGATAAGAAAGCAACAAGTCCAAAGTTCATTTTTATATCAACACTGCTTAAGCTTACACCAAAAAAAACCGCTCATTTACCTTTGGTAGCTGCAGACATTTTGTGCGATAAACAGTTGTTTACCAAAAATATAAAAGGTAATAAAAAAAGATAGTGAATATATGTATGTTCAACTAAAACTCGAGCACGAACAACTGCTGGCGACAAACTCTGAACGTCTACTTAGCATTCGCTTGCGGCCGGCAGACATTTTGTGTAGCGTAAAAAGCTCCGCCTTCACCTCCCTTAAAAGCTTTTTAGCGGGAGAAACGCCAAAAATACAACAAACTTTCAGCTGTTCAATGCACCGAGCGAAAGTAAAATTTACGAAGATAATGAAAACGTTATCATATGCACGCTTACATTTTTGAAGATGGTGCTTGAACTACAGATAAGTAAAGTAACTACACGAGGAAAGGGTTTTGCGGCTATACGACCTTGAATACATTTTTAAAAGTTTTCTTTTGTATCTTTCGAAGTATGGTTTATATGTAACTTATACAAATAAATGGTTTTGTTACAACTTTGTATTGTTTATTTCGGATTTAAGAGAAGAACTTAACTGAAAGAGACGCAAAGCTAATGAACTTAGTCGTTGGAGTTGTATTTATTAATCATACTAAAATAAACATACAGTTAGATGTAAATGCTGAAGATTTTGAGTTAAGCTTTATGCTTGAAACTAAAACTGAGCAGAGTAATAAAAATCTTGAAGTGTCACATAATAGATATTGGCAGCGATCCAATTGTAAGTAGCAATTATATAAAATTCATTAATTTGTTTTGTAAAGAAAAGCGGGACTGCGCATAGGCTATGATTGATCGTTCATCTCTATGGTGAATTTGAAATATCCATGTTATCCGACTTATCAACACTGACTGATTTGCGGGAGCTCTTTGCCTCTGAATCTTCCATTATTGATTTCATTTTCCGGGTGTCCAGACTACGCGAACGTCGGCGCGAGGATGACGAAGTGGACGATGTCTTTGTGGAAATATCCTTGCTGCGACTGGAGCGCGACTTGCTGGGCACAGCGGGCGGTGAGGGTGAGCTACGTTTGCTGCGCGAGCGTGGCGAGCGGGCTCGATGCGACTTCTTGCTGCGTTCACGGGATCGAGAGCGCTTGCCGTTTCCATTGCCGCTGCTGCCGGCTGCGCTTACTCTTTCGATTGCAGCCGCTCCACCCCCATGTGAACGTGAACGATGTGTGCGTGAGGTGCTGCTATGATGTCGAGATCTGGAGCGCTTGCCACGAGACCTTGAAGAACGCGAGTGCTTTCCGCCACGTGACCGGGAGCGATGAGAACGTGAGCCACTGCGGCGATGACGCGAGCGTGAACGTTTGCTGCGAGACCGTGAAGAGTGTTTGCCCCGGGAGCGCGAACGCCGCGTCCTGGAGACGCTGCGCCGCTCCCGAGTGCCGGAGCGTCGTCGGCGCCGCGAGCTAGAACGATGCGAGCGGGATCGGCTGCTGGTGCGACGCTCACGAGAGCGAGAATGAGAGCGAGAACGTCGTCGCTTGTCCTTGGCCAGCATGCCAATAACAGGATCAATGGCAGCGGATATCATGCTCTGTGCCTCCTTCACAATTGTCATGGCTTCCTCGATTTCGGCCTGGGCAGCCTCATTAGATTTCGCCTCCGGCTTTGTTATGGAGTAAGTCGAATGGTAGACACTCAAATGGCCGCCCTTGAACTCCTGGCCCTGCAGGCGCAGTGCGTGAATGACACTTGTTTGCTCACAGAACTCAATCATGCAGTACGTCTTGTTGTCCTTCTCTGCCCAGCGCGCATATTTCACTTCGCCGGCGCGTTGAAAGCACTCCATTAGATCGTCGAGTCGCCATTCATTTCGAACATCGCACACAATGATGGTGCGTCGGATTTCTTCAATTTTGCGCGCATCGTAGAAGGAGGGCAGCGCTGGATACTCGGGCAAATTGAATTCGACGAGTTTGGGATCGTAAGTTTTGATAACCTGCTGCGGCAACTGTCCCTCGATTCGATTGATAACTTCAGGAGGCAGCTTCGAGTCCGGTTTCTGCAGACCTGGTACGATGGTTCCATTCTTGAGCATCTCTAGTGCCCGATACTCTTCCGGTATGGCAAGAACCGGTATGACAATGAGAGCTCGGTCAATAAATACGGTGTTAGTCAAATGTTGGGCTATGGGAACACTGGTGGTTTCCGTGTACTTAACATAGCAGATGCGTGACTGTACTGGACAGGAGACATCCCGTATGGTGGGGTACAGTCGTATCTCCTCGATTTTTCCAATGTTGCCGAACAATGTCTGCATTTGATCCTTGGTGGCCTGCGGCGCAATATTGGTCACCTGTATAACACGCGGTGTGTTGCCGCCAGCCATGATTACTTAATTCTCTTTTCTTAACGAACTTTGTTAACTTTTTCAGCAATAATAAATATTTTAATTAACTTCTCGCACGAGTGGAAAAAATTCGACAAGGGCTACACTAGCATAGCGAAATTTCAGATTTTCACCCAGGGCTGCCGAATCGATAATATTTTCACGTTTCGTACCCAGTACTCCAACCATCGTTTATCAAAAAACAATCCAAGAACCACAGCAAACAGCACATATTTAAATAGTTTAAATTGTAATACTAATTTTAAACTGATAAACGTGTTGCTTTTATAGAAGTTATAGTTTTCTTTCTGGGAGAGCAATGATTAACCAACAATTTAATGATATGAGTAGGATTAACTCAATAAATGATACATTACTATTCCGAAACATACGGTCTAAATTGTGTACTTTGCTAGCTTTTTCGGGCAGCACAATTATTAAACTACCAGATCTGCCAAAAAGAAGAGGAAATCACACCACTGTTTCGAAGGCATATCGATATCGATACTGTGCCCTGCTTCGAGTACTGATTATATGTGTGAATGTAAAAGTTGTTGAAAAATTTTTACAAACCAGTAGATGTTTAATAACACTCAAATCGCAATAAACTGTATTCTTAATAAAACTTCAATAACTGCTTGCAACTTGGCACTTCCCAGACATGTCGGAAAGTCCAGCGCCATCCGTCTCCAAGTCTAATTTAAACGATTTGCGACAGTTTCGCATAAATAAAAATGCAGCTGCTTCAGTTTGTAGCCCAGGTAGAACTGGTAGGCATGAGTGTTTTTTTGTGTGACATACATAGTGAAGCGTAATAAAACAAATGTTCAATAAAAACTGTTGTATTACAGAGCGTGTGCCTGGCAAGAAGCGCATCCTAGTGATTGCTGACAGTGACAGCGACAGTGCAGACTGTCAGACGTCGAAAAAGTCCAAATTGGCATTGACTGTCAAGGAAAAAGAAGAACGTTATATGGCAGCTGCAAAGATAATGCCTCAGTACGAAACCATGGTAAGTGAAGTGTTTGCTTTATATCATTTATGTTTTGCGTCAGGGTGCGGGGAAGGAGCGCGCGCTTCGCCTACATGTGTTCGGAAAATGCCAAATCGGCCCGGCATAGTAAACAGCTGTTCAGGCAGTGGCGTCGCTTAACAGGGGTTGTTCACAAAATTTCGATACATACATATATATCGGTACACGATTTTGATCTAGTTTTAGATTAAAATTATCAACTTCAATTGTGCTTCTATGTTTAATTTAATGCTTCTTAAAATAACTTAAAACTGTTTGCTGTTCGTTAAGATTTATCAAAAAAAAAAAAAAAAATGTGCATACATATATATATGTATGTTTATATATACATAATTTACATTTGTGCAAAATTATTACCTTGAAATTTCTTACCAATTAATTTCAGGCTATTCAAGACTCATTGGCAAGATCGAATTGGGATGTGGCAGCGGCAATACGTTATCTAAAAGAGCACTGCAAGCCAAAATCTCAAAATCCTTACGACAAGCCCAAACTGAAGCCCAGCTCAAATGGCAGTGGCACCAAACCGCAAACCAAGTCGAGCGGCAACTATTCGGACTGTGATAACTCCGATGATGATGATGTCAAGCAGTCTAAGGATCAAGTGTATGATAGCGATGACAGTGACACTGAAATGTCCACCAAAATGACTGGGCAACGCAAGAAAGTATTTCAATTCATGAATAGCGCCAGTATCGTTGAACTGCAATCAGTTAAAACGCTATCTGAGAAAAAGGCAACGATACTTATTGATATACGGCCATTCAGCGATTGGTCTGACTTGCGTCAGAAATTGGAGGCCAGCAGATTATCGGCCGATCTGCTTAACTACGCCCAGGATCTGATCAACAAACAGAATACCGTTGCCAACATTCTAAGCAAATGCAACAATATGGTACAAAGGCTGGAAACAGCTATTGCTAACGGTTCGGGCATTGTGGATCAACCAAAGATTCTGAGTAGCAAGTACGTGTTTTCCTCTTCCATGTTCCTCTTGTTTCTAGTATTGTTGATAAACCAATAACAAATCTTTTGCAGTTTGCAATTGGCTGACTACCAGATAGTCGGTCTTAATTGGCTAACCGTGATGCACAAGCAGGAAATGAATGGGATATTGGCCGACGAGATGGGTTTGGGAAAAACCATACAAGTTATAGCATTTCTTGCTTACCTTAAACAGAACGGCCTAAGCAAGGGAGCGCACTTGATTGTAGTGCCATCATCAACTCTGGACAACTGGGAAGCTGAAATGGCTAAATGGTGTCCCAGTCTCGTTGTGGAAAAGTATCACGGATCACTGGACGAGCGTCGAAGAATGCGAGTACGATTTGCCAAGGATGGCTTTACCGGCTTCGATGTTCTGCTAACCACGTAAGTTTCATATGGGCAACAACTTATTGCTCGAATTAACAAATCTTTGATTTTCCAGCTACCATATAGTTGGATCGACGCCTGAAGAGCGAAAGATGTTTCGCGTTTGCAGACTGCATTATGTCATATTCGATGAAGCTCACATGCTTAAGAATATGACAACTCAACGTTATATCAATCTAATCGCAATTAATGCAGAAATGCGCATTCTGCTAACCGGCACACCGCTGCAAAACAATCTGCTCGAGTTGATCTCGCTGCTTTGCTTCGTGATGCCTAAATTCTTTGCCAAGAGCATCGAGGATATCAAAACATTATTTGCCAAGGTATGTGTGGTGTCTCGAGTACATTTTATGTTTTAATTGCCGAGTCTCTGGTTCCTTGTAGAAAAGTAAAACCGAAGGCGATCAAGAGGAGGTGTCGCAGTTCCAAGAACATCAAGTTCAGCGCGCCAAACGCATTATGAAACCATTTGTGCTGAGGCGTCTTAAAAAGGACGTACTTGTTAATTTGCCCAAGAAAACAAGCTATGTGGTAATTTTTTTAAACTTATAAAATAATCATAATGTTTTTAAATACTGAAATATTTATCTTTCTTTTTAGGAAAAAGTAGCAATGAGCACCTCACAAAAGCAATACTATAAGGATCTGGTCGAATATTATTCAAACAACAAGGGCGAAATCTGTGGCAGCAGCGAACGCGCCGGTGTGGGAATTATGATGGAAATGCGTCGCATGGCCAACCATCCGTTGCTTATGCGACACTATTTCTCAGATGAGCAATTGCGGGGCTTTGCCAAAAGACTAGCGCGCGTCAGTTCATACAAGAAAACCAATGAGCAGTATATTTTCGAAGAATTGGCAATTATGTCCGATTTTCAAGTATATCAGCTGTGTAACAAATACGTAAGTTTCTAAGAAGTATATATGTATATTAATAGATATTACACTGAGGTTGGCAAATTTGTTACAGGAATTATATGATGTGAAAATACCGAACCGCTTAATATGTGATTCTGGCAAGTTCCTGTATTTGGACACATTGTTGCCCAAACTTAAGGCCGAGGGCCATCGTGTGCTGCTTTTCAGTCAATTTACTATGATGCTGGACGTTGTGGAGGAATATTTGAAAATACAAAATCATGGATATTGTCGTTTGGACGGCGGCACTGCTGTTAAAGAGCGGCAGGATTTGATCACTGATTTCAATGTCGATGACAATATATTTGTATTTTTGTTGTCAACAAAAGCCGGTGGTGTTGGCATTAATTTAACAGCAGCAGATACCTGCATTATTCACGACATTGACTTTAATCCATACAATGATAAACAAGCCGAGGATCGCTGTCATCGTATGGGTCAGAGTCGGCCAGTGACTATATATCGCTTAATATCGGAGAGCACCATTGAGGAGGGCATTTTGATGGCTGCCGAAGAGAAGCTAAAGCTAGAAAAGGATATTACGTCTACCGAAAAGGGCGAAGTGCATGAGCAGCGCTGTGTAGTCAAATTGTTAACTATGGCATTGGGCCTGGATAAGGATGAGGAGGAGCAATTGCAAAACTCGCTGAATAAATCCATCAGCATGCCTACAGAGTAGGTTATATTTTAAATAGGCGCTTAAGCGATTCCATTTCCATTTTATAAAAGCACTCTGTTCTTATTTACAACGTATCGTTTACTTATATTAAAGTGTACAACTTAAATTAATATTGCGTCTAACTTTAAGAAGAAATATTGTATTTAAATTATAATTTTAATATATATTCACATCAAAGCTGTTTTTTGGCTATATGAAATGAAATAACAATTTAACATTGACTTTCTGAATTGGGATTTGCAAATTTGTACCAATTTGCAACAATAACAAAAGAAGGTGTAATCAAGCAAGTATATTACTAACAAATTCTTTTTAAATCGACGAGTGATGAAACCAAACAAAAATTTAAATCCAACGCACATGACAACCCTAGGAAGAGCGCACAGCTCTCCATCAATTAGTCTTATACGCAAACTCTTTTAAAAATATGTGTGGGATTTCTTGCAGAGCGGCTCTCACAAACAATTTACAAGAGCTTTTCAGTTCGGCGGCGATTCATCAAGAATTAGTCTTTAACTGATCGCTCGCGCCGATGATTTAATTTTTAAGTTTAAACGCTGATTTTTGTATCACTGAAAGAACCCTGCGTCAAGTGTAGCAAACAAAACGATACTCACATAATACCTTTACTACATCTATACACAAACATACACATCGACATATGTATGTGCTAATCTACATACAAACATATACATATTTGAACAATTTGAAATATCAAAATAACGAACAAATTGTACGCAACGAAAGTAAACGCCAATATTAAATGCAGTAATAATCGAAAGTTCTATGTGAATAAGAAGTAATAAACTACAGCCATAAATTTAGATATTTGTCTAATACGTATTGTATTTTTGCTGCGAATGTGCAACAGAGTTTGTTAATTGTTCAAACGACTCGTTTGCTGTTATGTGATTCATAATGAGTACATACAAACATACATACATACATTAGTTTTTAGGCGTTCAGACAAACCAAACTATGTATATACATTTGTACATACATATTTATAAATAGACGAGCGCTCGCTAAACGGAAATCATATTGGTCCAATACAAATACTAAGTCACACAACACGAATACGAATAAACAATATAGATATATTTGAATAGCAATATTTTGCTAAAAAAAATACTAAAAGAAAACGACGTCATCTCGCTGCTGTCTAGCGGAAACGGAAGAATATAACCGCACCTCCGTCAATTGCATATAAAGACGAGAAGAAATAAAAAGTGCATAAATTCATACATATAGCAAGTAGATATTAATAATATGTATGTATGTTTGTATGTAAAAAGTATCTGAGTCAAATGTGATCAAATTTGCGAATAGAAATATAAATTATTGTACCATAAATCATAATATGTATGTATCCGAAATGCAGAACTAAACAAAACAACAAAAGCGCGTGAAAGAGTCAACATAAAAATAAATTAATCTATGTCTATGCTGGTTGTACAGGGCATGTGTGAGTGTGTGTATGAGCGAGTGTGAGAAATAGCTAAGAGAACAAGCGAGCGATCTACAAAACGAAAAATAAACAAACAATCAAATATACGAAAACTACACGAACCAAGACAAGTCAACGACAAGCAAAGAAAGCAAGCGCACAGCAACAAACCACAAATATACAGCAGCGAATAGTGGGAAGAAAGCAAACGTTAACTTCAGCGTCAACGGTGCGTATACTTAACTAGGGAGCAGCAGCAAGCAGAGCAGCCGGTCGCCACCCGCTCATTGACTCACCCAACAAGTAAACAGCTGCTCAACAAAAAAAACAACAAGAACACTAACAAAACTAAAACAGAATCAGCAGCAACAACAACCGTAAAGAATAACAAGACAATCATCAATTGTTTTAGCACCGCTCTATCTGATCAAATATTTCTGTGTGTGAATGTGCGTGTGTCTGGATGTTGTATATATGTGCGAGTCTCGCACTGCGAGAGTAAGCGTTTTGTGTTTATATTAGTGTGAGCATGTTTATGTGCTGAGAGTGCGACGAGCCAAACACTAACCGAAGAATTCACTTACTCATAGTTTCTATATGGCATTCAATTGCCTGACAGCGAATTATAATTATAAATTGTGTGTGTGTTTTTATTTTGGAATTATTGTTAGCGTATGTGCCGAGCATAATTAAACGACACACGAGGAGCGTATCTATAAAGTTAATGAATACACATATCTATACGAATCACAACAACAAAACGACGACGACCAAGACGCGAAACGACGACGATTCTTAATCTGAAGAACTTGAAAGAGCCACAGAGAAGAGTGTAAGAGAAGCAAATAAACAAAAAGCTGAGCAGCAACGAATCCCAACTTATAATTATTGGATGAATTTTACTTTGCATTAAAAGGTGAGCCACTTTAATTACTATTACTTCCAAGTAATTGATCAACAATCTTAGTCATAACTTTTGGCATCAGTCACCCAAACTTAATTGCTTTAAGTTTATTAATTACTTTGAAACAACGCTACGAAGCCTCAACAATGTTTTACAACAGTATATTCTTATGTTCTACCGTTTTTTTTTTTGTAACTCTTGGGACCCTATCAATAGTTTTTATGTGCGCTATGCTTAGTTTGTAACGAGAGTACTCACATTTCGATAAGTCGAAAAAAAACCACTCCTATTGCACCACACACAAGCACGCATTTGGTCTTGTTTATGGGTACTTTAAGCTCTCAAAAATAAGACGAAATTACTCGCAGCTGATGTCATTCGGTTGAAGTGCGCTCCCCAATCGTTGTCTTTAAACCAGATGCACTCCTACGCGCAGTCGCAAAGCCGGTTAACTGACTTTCGATGTATCTATGAAGTACATAAGTTCAAGCATACATACAAACATAGATTTTAATGAGTACATATGTATTTGCCCGCTGAAGAGCGCAAATAGTTTACTCATATCTCATTGTCTAGTTACTTTGGGATATGACCGTCTTTTTTTATACCCTGAACCAAAAAAATGGGTAAATCAGGTTATAATGGTTTTGTGCAAAGGTAAGTAACAGGCAGAAGGAAGCATCTCCGACCCCATAAAGTATAAATATTCTTGATCAGCATCAATAGCCGAGTCGATATGGCCATGTCCGTCTGTATGAACGCGTAGATCTCAGAGACTACAAGAGCTAGAGACTTTAGATTTTGAATATTAGTTCTCCTATACCATGAGCAGAACAAGTTTGTTTCAATTTATCGATAACTGTTCTGGTTTCTGATATACACATGGAATCGATTACAAAAAATATCGAATTTGGAAAATGTAAAAATGGGAGTTTAAATAATAAGTAACGATAAAACTTTTCTCAAAATTTCGTCCAAGTCGCTTAAGAAACACCGGAGATATCGTAAAATTAAGTCAGTTTTAGGTTTTGTTTCAATTGAACATTATTCGAAGCATACTTTTAGGGCGCAAGCAGTAAAATATTTATTGCAACTGGGTTCTGGGTATCTTCTAGTTGGGCTCTCCAGACTAGAGTCTTCTTACTTGTTTTGTCTGGATCTACTCAGTTACTTTATTTATATGGCATATTCATATATAGTGTCTATTTTTCAATTAAGTACGACTTAAATAAAAGTTCCTTTTAATTTCAGACCACGCTTATACTTTAAAAAGGAATAAATACCATTTGTCTTACACATAAGACTACGAAAAGAAAATTGAGCCTAGATAATTGTATTAAAAAGGACAAACAAAAAAAAAAAACAATACAAAATAAAAAAAAGGCAAATTAATCAAGAATTGTGATATGTACAACTTTACTCAAATATCGAAAAACCATATATAGACGCGATTATTCCAAGTAGACGGGCACGCGAATAAAAAACGTTTTTCAAAACAAAAATATAAATAATCGAAAGCCAAAGATTAGGGTTTTTAATTAATTTTACCGTTAAGAAGAAGTAGCAACAATGGCAGAAAAAGTGGAAATATCAACAGCCACAACATTTAATCATAACAATCAACAGAACGATGCTCGAAAGGTGCGCAAATCACCCGATTTTCAACCCATAATGCCCGGCGTCATATCGAGAGAGCGCAGCTTTGTGCGTACTTCAAATCAACAGGTGGATATACAATTACAATTATAAACAATTAAACCAATAACACTTGTTTAAATAACCTTTGTAATCCATTTGAAGAACATGAACAAAAGGCGCAGTCTAGCGTTCAATGTGCCTGGCAATCAAACTGGACAAATGCGTGGTAAACCCGCTATGGATATATATAGACCTCCAAGTAAGTATTGTATTTATAGACATATGTCTAAAAACTGCCTTAACTGACAAGATATCCTAAAAGCTTTAAAATGTGCTTATCGCTTCGCTAAATCGGAAATGCCGATAAAGTTGAAACGCGACTTAAATAACTTAACGACTTTAAAAACAATATTGTTGCTTGACTTACAAATATTTAACTAATTTTTACACAATGATTCTTTGTTTTTTTAAGAAAACTTCGAGAAAACATTAATTGTCTACTTACATGCTCAATTATCAAGTTGCTATCAATAAAGCTGCCTTAACACCAGCTTTGCGTTTAACAAATGCATAAATTATATACAAATAATGTTTTTTTGTTTTCAATGTTTTCTTTCTTCTTCTTATTCTTTTCATATATGTCTGTCTCATAATCGTACCAAAAACCAAAACCCGAAACACACAAAAATCAAACATAAATATGTATCAATGTTATCGTAAAATATTTGTTATTACTTTTTGACCTGTGTTTGTTTTAAAATGATATCTTAATCGATGGCAACAAAAATGAAATGTTGTCAGATGTACGAGGCGTCGATGTTGTTGATGGTGTTATTTGTGGTGGTGGTGGTGGTGGGGGTGTCTCAAACAAATTGAATATAAATGCCCAGGAGTTTACAATGACGAGCAACTCATGTGGGACGCCACCGTCTGAGGCACTTAACAGCAATCGGTAAAGGCGAACCCATTTTTAATGCGAAACTTTACCCCTTTTGCCATCTTCTTGCAGAGCTAAACCACAATCTACAACATTCTTCCAGTTCGTCTCTCATATTCCCAATGGCAACCGGACCAAGCTATCAGCAGCAACAACAGCAGCAGCAACAATATGCAACAGCTGCCTCCAATGCAATTCTCAATCGACGACAGGCGGGCCTCTCTCTGGGCAATATGCCAGCTTCGTTGAATAGCCACAAAGGTGTACCACACCGTTCCATATTGGTATCACATCCAATCAGTTCAATGGGTGGACAAATTCCGCTTATGAATTCACCTTCCAGCGGCAACATACTGCATGTAAATATTCTTAATTTTCTTAACTGTCGGATTAGTGTTAACTTTTGCATAAATTCTTTTTTAGTCAACGAACCGGGTTAAGTTTGCACCTGAAACCAGAGGTCAAAGGTCGGTGCAAAACGCTCAGTTCGGGAATATGCAGTACAGCAACGCACAACAGCAATATCAATTGAATGGCATCGATCCTTATGGAACCCCAAACGGAACCGCATTGCAACGCTCTAAGTCACTATCGTCAGCAGATGCGTTGACTCGCGGCTTGGCCAGCTTGGGTCTAGGGCTGGGCAACGAGGTGGCCGACATTGGCCAGTTTACGCCTGAAATACAGTCACTGATCGGAACGGCCCTGGAGGATCCTAATAAACTTAATTCTCGCTGCCTCATGGAGCTGACGTCTCAGTTTATAAAACGTGCCGTTGAGAGTAGACGTTTTGCTTTGCCCATTTCACGGCTGTGTCTCAACATCATTGCCAGGGAGCAGAAGGAGACGTTTTTGGAGGCACTGCTAAATACATGCCGCCAGTGGTATCAGGAACGCGAAAAGGTAAGCGTCCTCACAAAAGATTTTTCGAGTTTACTAAACATTTTTGTTTTTCAACAGTTACTGTTTGCTATTCAAGGCATGAAATCGCCATCGCGGGTTCGATTTACGGCTTTCATGGCATTTCTTACGGAAATGTTTTGCCAGCTGAAACGCCGTCAGCTACAACTGCGTCCCCACAGTGAGGGCACACCACCACCTCTTGTGCTGCTCAGTTTGTTGTCCAAATGCTGCGAGGATTGTGTGCGTCCACCTGTGCGTTCACTGTCCGAGGTATGCATAAACAGACACAACTCATTTTAAACTTTTTAATATTCCATTAAACTTGTAGATTGAGTGCCTGTTTTACGTTTTGACCTGCATTGGGCAGGACATGGAGCAGCAGCTGCCACAGCAGTTGGAACTTTTGATGTCCTTGGTACGCGATGCGTTTCTCAATGCTGGCGACGCTGCGGCATCCATACGCCGCACCCTATTGCAGCTGATCGAACTTAAGGCCTCGCACTGGCAATTGCCTGGTAATACCGTGCTCTACTACACCCATACCAACAATTAGGCGCAATGGGCAGTTGATTGGAATCGGGAAACTTTGGGCACCAATGCAATTTGTTGCAATAAGATAACCAGACATTATTATTGTGGTCGAATTGCATTTAGGCCCAGGCCCTGGCCTCATGCAAAACGCAACTATTTATAGTACTCATGCAGTACATAGTTCATAAGCAATATTTATTTTTGAGCCTTAGATAGATGACTAACCCAGGCATAACTACATATATAAACACACATTTACCAGCTCAACACTTACCCAGAACCCATTTAAGAAAACACTACCGCAAACAGGGGAGCACCTCATTTAATACGTCTTCCTTTTTCCCTCCTGGTAAAATTGATGATTCTGCTTTCATAAGGCTCAATTTATACCGTGTGAAAACCTATAATTTAAATGTAATAAAACTACTCTAGTCACAAAATAAATATGGAGTTTCAATTTATAATTTAATTTGAACTCAAGAAAACATAATTAACACATTAAAAAGTAATGATCTGGTAGCTCTTGCACGGTACCGATGACAACCGAGAACACGGACAACTGATAAGTTTGCGATATATATTTCGTATCGGTTCACGGATTTTTAACTTGCAGCCCTGGCTAGAGGCTTGCATCGGCATCGATTGAAATTTCTCGTTCATTTCTTTTTTGTCTTCACCCCATACAGTTAATAATCCTACAAGTAAGTTACTTATGTGAAAAAATAAAATAAGAGTGGTAATAAACTAAATAAATTTTTGATAATTGATTGTTTGTGGACTAACACATACGATTTAACTATTAAATGTTTTTGGCTTGTTTAAAATAAATGCCATAAGAAATTGAAATTAAAGAAAAGTACATTACCACGTGTTTCCAAAATGGCGACGGTACACGCGCATGAAAAATTATTTAAAGTGCTCAAATGATGATTTACTAATTTACCTTTTGCGGTTTCCACCAGAAAGCGTTAGTTCGCTTAAAGATGGCCTTAGGTGTCTGATTCAAGCACTTTAAATATCATGTTTGAAAATGCTCTAGTCTTACATAACCTAAAAAAAAAAATTATAAAATAAAATTTATTGCACTTACAGAATGGCGGACGCAGCTCCAGCCCGTGGTGGATTCCGAGGTGGATTTGGTAGTCGCGGTAGTCGTGGTGGACGTGGTCGTGGCCGTGGACGTGGTGCACGCGGTCGTGGTAAGGAGGAAAGCAAGGAGTGGGTGCCAGTCACCAAGCTAGGTCGTCTGGTGCGTGAGGGCAAGATCAAGTCTTTGGAGGAGATCTACCTGTATTCGCTCCCAATCAAAGAGTTCGAGATCATTGATTTCTTCTTGGCGTTGCGTGACGAAGTCCTCAAGATCATGCCCGTTCAGAAGCAGACGCGTGCCGGTCAGCGCACCCGTTTCAAGGCCTTCGTTGCCATTGGTGACAACAATGGTCACATCGGTCTGGGTGTCAAGTGCAGCAAAGAAGTGGCAACCGCTATCCGTGGCGCCATCATTCTGGCTAAACTGTCTGTTGTGCCCGTTCGTCGTGGATACTGGGGTAACAAGATCGGCAAACCCCATACCGTGCCTTGCAAGGTAACTGGCAAGTGCGGTTCCGTCTCGGTGCGTTTGATTCCAGCGCCCCGTGGTACTGGTATTGTCTCAGCTCCCGTTCCCAAGAAGCTGCTCACCATGGCTGGCATTGAGGATTGCTATACATCTGCCCGTGGCTCCACTGGCACTCTGGGTAACTTCGCCAAGGCTACCTATGCTGCCATTGCGAAGACATACGCCTACCTGACTCCAGATTTGTGGAAGGAGATGCCTTTGGGCGCCTCGCCCTACCAGGCATATTCCGACTTCCTGTCCAAGCCAACGGCCCGTCTGCATGCTGATGCTTAAGACCATTGCGAACCAGATTTTTTGAATAAAAGCAAAACTTCTACATCTTACATTATATCGAATGTTTATTTTTTTAACTTCGTTAGGGCTTAATGAATTGAACATACTGCATACCCTAGAATTGTAAAATATGTTAGGTCTGAGTAGAACGCCTAAATATGTATATTTAAACTTAATGTGAAAAATTTTTACTACGCTTTTACGCCATACGCTTCGGGCATTCGCTCAATGGCGTACTTGTGTGCTGCAACATACATGATGGGCACTCCCGGAATCTTGCGTATGCGATTTTTCAAATCCTTGTCATTAGTTGCTACTATATAGCATTTGTGTTGACGCACGCGCTCAACCAGGCAGTCGTCGGCATAGGTGCCCTTGTGTAGGCAGGGTAAACGCTCGAAACGGGGATCAGATATGATGCGCAGAGCCAGCTTGTATTTGTTGCCCAGCTTCTCCAGCTCGGCACGCACACAATCCGATATATATGGTATGCACTTGGCATACAAGCAGTCCATCATGCACTGCACTATATCCAACTTGTTTTTAATGCTAAAATTAATAAAATTGGTGTCGAGCACGATGTGGTAGGGCGGTCCTAGCTGAGTGTTGTACTGGAAGAAAAGCGCCGAGCTCTGCTGTGTGGCTTCATGGACTTTAACTTCATGGGGATCGCGGACCTCCTTACGTTTTCGGCGCACTTGCTCTTTAATCCGGGAGTCGGTGGGTTTAAGCAGACGCTTAAGCTGTGCATTTTTCTGTTTCTGTACCCTTTGAGTCTTTTTTTGTTTGCCCTAGGATTATATGAATAGAAACTAATTTAATTTGCTTCCATACAAATGAGTTATTTAGCAAAATTACCATTTTTCTATATAAAGATAGATATTTGAGTTGCTTATAAAATGTAAACAATTATGAGCCAACATAAGACTCAATTGCACGTGTTGATCAATTCTGTTTGAGTGGCTCTCAGCTGATTGCGCAGAGCTGCATTATAATTTGATTCAAAGCAACTCTGCACTCAATTATCGGGAGCAACCATACAAGTAACAGTGGAAAATCTTTGGTTATGACACATGCGGCAAACCATGCTTCATTTGATCCCGAAGTTTGGCGAAAGATGGTAAGTTGTGCGCTGCAGTAATTTATGAGTTAACAAATTTAAAATAAAATGCCACAAATGATGAAACTGATGACGAGACTGAAGGAACATTTTCAAGACTTTGTGTTGTATCTTTCAATGCATTTTCAAACAATATTTGTTCTTTTAAAGATGATTCGGCAATCTGATGGCACAATCGCATTACAAAGTGCTAATTTGTTAAGTTGAGAAAACAACTAACAGAATTCTTTATTTTAGGGCTGAAAGCACAGGCTCTTTGATGTGGAAACGCATTACTATTGAACTAATAATAAAGGTAAGAATTATTGATAAATATATTAATTATCGCATGTGATGAATATTTACACAGACCTGTACTGAGTAAAAAAACATGTGGAACTCGATGTAACCTGATCAAATATTTAATAAACTGACATTTTGATATGTTTGACTTGAATTAATTGTGTAATTCTGTTATATTTTAGGCGTGATGTCTTGAAAAGCAATTGGCGACGAGCTGAGCAAGAACACGAGTCGCATAAACGGTAAGCCAATGATAAATTAAAATTTTATTGCTCATATGATGAAATTAAACACAGACCTGTTCTGATAAACTCATGTAGATTTGTATTTAATAAACTGACTTCAAAAATTCATAACCATTTATAAATTTTGTATTAAGCATTTAACTTAAAACGTTCAATTTTTTTTTTCCAGACTAAATGACCATTGTGAGGTTATGGATTGCGCTTGGCGTTAATTCGGCTACGTTTATGCAAGGTAAATGTAACAAACTTTTCTTGGATGCATGTTTGAAGGTGTCACCACGTGTTGTGTGAAGACTCGAAACATGGCGGCAATACACTGAAAAAATTTAAAGTGCTTAAATGATGATTATTTATCTTTCCTTTTGCGGTTTCCACCAGAAAGCGTTAACTCGTTTAAAGATGGCCTTAGGTGTCTGATTGAAGCACTTTTAATTTAATTTCTTTGTGCACATGTATTTTAACCTAATATTTCTAATGCGTTTTATTGATTTTTTTTGTTGCAGCAAAACCCTCATATTCGGGCCGAATATCGGCTGGTTGACATTTTTGCATATGTGTTAACGCGATGTAGCACATCATGACAATTATTGACCTCAATAAATATAAATTTAAAAAATTATATTGTTTGTGTTTATTTTGTAGCTTGATTTTTAAAGAACTTATCATGCATCATAATGTAGATGTGCGTACCCACATGCATTGCTTTAATACCATTAATTGTAAGTTAATCTATGTACACATATGTTCATAGGTTATGTAGTACAAGCTGCGTACGTGTGTATGAATGTACACCTAATAAAGTACATAGGTATTAGGTTTAGCGATGCTCAAAATCTCGCGCTCAAAATTTTTCAAAAGTAAATGGCTTGTGCGCGTCATATGTAGAGGCACCCTGCTAAACAACATAGAGCACATGAGTCTCCCTGTGCCATGAGACTCGTTTGTTTAATTAAACCGCTGCTGTTGCGCCTTAATAGAAACGGACGCCGCCTTTATGCAACAAGTGTAGAGACTGACGAATATGCATTTGACACCAAAGAGTTTATAGATTTTAAGAAACAATTGCGACAACAAAATATATTTAATAAGGATGGACACACGTGCCTGCAATTGGAATGCCGCCTGTGCGACAGAAGGCCGGCTGCAAATACAACAACATCTTCGCGTTCACAGGGTTCCTTGGCTTACATAAACAAAAGAACGGGTATGTGCTATATGCAAAATGTTTTTGGGAAAACGTAGTTTATGTTTATAAATAAATGATGAAATTGATTTCATTTATTTTCAGGCGCTTTTATTTGTCCAAGTTGTGATGTTAAGGCAACGTTGTCACACGCTCTGGCAGCTTATCAAACACCACCACCCCCAGGCTTTAAGCGAACACCACATAAGTCGGTGGTCTATGCATCACGTTACGCCAACCTGGTAAGAGTCACGGCAGAAGCTTGCGAAGCGCTCGGAATTAAGGGCTTAAAAGAGGCGCAACTGAACGCCATTGGTGCACAGTTCGATAGCGAAAACCAAGTGCTGCATTTTCTATTGCGAAATGCGGCCCAAACAGTGGTCGGCGAAAAGGTGCTTTACCTTAGCGATCGTAGCGAGCAAACATTTCAAGGCATCGTAAGTTCTGGCTTGTTGATACACGGCCCTGCAAACAAGAGCAAAGCTGTGCTTGTAAGCAATTTGCTCGATTATATAGTGCTGGCCACACAAAACATAGAAACACGTACGTTGCTAGATTTAGATATTCTTAATAGCAATGCTTACCTTTTGTAAATTTTTAGATTGCATTATATGCTTGCCATATGCATTGCAACTTCTGCCGCAGGAGTGCTTGCCTGGGATGGAGCGTTTTAAGGAGTTGGTCTTCTGGCTGCACTATGATGCCACACACAGTTGGGATGCGGCACGTGCATTTGCACAGAAAATGGACGAAAAGCGTTGCCTGCTTATACGACCAACAGAAACAGAGCCGGCACCGCATATGGCACTTCGACGGCGCCTTAACTTACGACACATATTGGCCAAGGCGATGCCAGTGCGCCACAAGGCGATAACCACTTTCAGTGCCCTACGAAACGATATACTCAGTGAGCTGCAAAACATCGAGAAAGTAAACGGCGTCAAATGGAAACGTTTTCCAGTTCTTAACAAGCTGCTGAAGGGCCATCGCAAAGGCGAGCTGACCATTCTTACTGGTCCAACCGGAAGCGGTAAGACGACGTTCACAAGTGAGTACTCGCTGGATCTGGCCATGCAGGGTGTAAGCACACTGTGGGGCTCCTTTGAGATACGTAACACGCGACTGGCTGCGACTCTATTGCGTCAATTCGTCGGCTATCCACTAGATGATAAGCTGCAGGAATTTGAGCACTGGGCCTCAGAATTTGAACGATTGCCTATGTACTTTATGACCTTTCATGGCCAGCAGCCGCTCAAGCCGGTTCTAGAGGCCATTGAGCACGCCCAATACGTGCATGACATATCTCACGTCATAATTGACAACTTACAGTTTATGATGGGCGTTTCGTCCTATCGTGGCGATAAGTTTTGGGAGCAGGATTCAATTATAGCAGCGTTTCGTGGGTTTGCCACCAAGCATAATGTGCACGTCACACTAGTTATGCATCCGCGCAAGGAACGGCAAGAAGATGAACTGACGACGAGTTCAGTATTTGGCACCGCCAAGGCCACACAGGAGGCAGACAATGTGCTCATCATACAGGACAAACGGCTGACTGCGGTGCGGGGCAAGAAGTATTTGCAAGTTGCCAAGAATCGCTACAGTGGCGACCTGGGCATCATGCCAATGGAGTTTGATAAGGATGCACTCAGCTACTCCAGCTCAGTGCAGAGCGCCAAAAGACGGCGTGAAAAATCATTACCAGTAACAGAAAACAGTTGACAGTAGCTGTCTTACATAAAGATTATGTTTGAATTATTTAACTACAGTGGTTTTATTACTCTATGCTACATATTGAGCTATTTGTTAATGCTTATTATTTACAATAAAATAAAGAACAATTCGCCCTTACGTTGAGCTTTGTTTGTAATTCTTTGTATCAAGTATCTTTTTGCCGCACATAGCACAAATGGCCTTTTTATAGGAGCACGCCTGGCAATAATGTGCTCCCATCTGATGCACCTTTTGCCTGCATATGCTGTAATTGAATGTTTGAAGAATAAGCTTGGCAAACTCAAAGTGTCTGCAACGCATAAACAGTGCTTACCGACAAGGCGCAAAACTTTTGCCAATGGGATTGTAGCGCTCCTTGGCTGAGGACAATGCTTTATTTTCGTTTATTTTACGTCCACCGGCAGCTGCATTGCTTGTCCTCCAAGGGTTAGGCGCTGAAACCTTCGATAGTTTCGACTCACACTTTTCACATACCATTTTAAAGAGCAAAGTGCTTTATATAAATTTTTGTTTTTGGAATTCTCTTCAATGTTTTGTTTATGTGACTAGGATTGCCAACGTCTGGCAAAAAGTAAAATACAAGTATCGATATGAGTTGGTGTAGTGCAGGGTGGCCATAGGAATACAAACAAATACATTAGCGGTATCGATGCTGCCAGCAACATATGCAATACACATACTATGACTACGAAAAACAATGATCAATTGCGGTAAGTTTTGTTATACTTTAATAGAGTTAATGCATATTTAAATCAGACATTTGTCGTTTATCGTAGGCAACAACTTATAGAGGCCGTTGCTAAAAAGCGCGCTGCACTCGCACAAGCTCATCAGATTGTTGTTAGACTTTTGGAGCCACACATTGAAGAAAAAGAGTTTCTTGCTATGGTAAATATTTAATGTATTTAAATGAATATGATGTATAAAAAATTTTGCATTAGCTTTCTCAAATTGGACCAGAAAACTACGCAGATATTGTTGAAGAACGACACATTATCCAGTTATGTGGATACCCACTTTGCGCAGTTGCAGTAGAAAAGTAATATAATTTGACCACATATGTATATATAATTTCTTGAACTTAAGTTATATTTAACAGAGTGCCAACAAAAACGTATCAGATTTGCGGAATCAAGAATAAGGTGTATGATATAACTGAACGAAAAAAGTTTTGCTCCGGTTACTGTTTTAAGGCCTCCGAATATATCAAAAGCCAAGTTCCCAATTCTCCACTGTGGCTGCGTAACAAGGAACCAAAACCAAATTTTAAATTGCTGCCGCGTGAGAACTTAATTCGAATTCAAAAGAAACCACTGTGTTAGTATTTTTATCCAATGTTATTGGTAAATGTATTTTTTAAACACCTATGGGTTTACTATATAGTATATATTTGAATGTAAGTTCATTACGCTTTTTTTTTTACTTGCAATAATTGGATTTTCAAGCATTTCGATACACGTAAGTAATTAATAATGGTGTTGGTAATGTATTATAAAGAATAGTGCATTAGGCCGCGTGAGTTGAGTAATCGTTTTATATCATGATAATATTGTCGCGCTCTAATGTCAAATCAGCCTCACGTTTTGCATCCGCCTCCGACCATTCACCGCACTGATCCAGCACGTCTGTTTCGTTTATTGGTTCCGTCTGGCAATCATTTTGGAAAAAAAAATAAAATTAGTTTTTTGATTCAAGAGTATTAGAACTGATTACATTACATCTTTGTCGCCAGCTGCCAGTTTGGCAAACATGTTTGCATATAACTTTTTCTCCTTATCCTTGTTAAGCTTGACTTTTTGCTTGCAAATGACCATGTGATTGGCAGCAGCTTTGTTGGTCGGCTCCAGTTGTATAACCTGCATTTTAAAATTAGGTAAGCCCTGGTTGTAGGATTAATGGTAGATAGCCTACTCACTTTCTGAAAATCATGCAAAGCGTCCTCAAGCTCATTAATGTACAGGTTGGATTGCCCGCGACGATAAAGTGCCTTAACATTGTTAGCATCCAATTCAAGAACAGCATTACACTACATAGTAATAATAATGGATGTCAAAATATAAACGCGATTTATCTATTTATCGGTATTACCTCCTGCTTGGCCTCAAAATGATTGTTCAATTTCTGATGGCACAGTGCAATGTTGCTATGTGTGGCCACTTTCAGTGACTTCACCTCGTCACTAGAGTTGTCCTTAATGTTGGGCAACAGATTCTTGCATTTAGAGTACAGCTTGATGGCCAGTTCATAGTTCTCCTTTTTAAAGTAGTTGGTGCCCTTTTCCTTGTAAACTTTAGCTTCGGCAACACGTTCGCTGTCATTCAACTTCCACTCCTCCAGCCCTTTTCCGCAATCAATCAGTTTCACAGTATATTCAACTGTTGAGTTCGGTGGTATATTAAAGGGCTCGTAGCCTTTAACACCGAAGGCGTATTTGGATTGAATTTTGATTCTGAGAAGAATATGTAAATATATGCGTGTTAGCTATGCATTTTCTTGACTTCATCAACATAGTATATCACGAATTTACGCTGGACATTACCGCAGTTTCTGAATTCTCGTATTTTATTTTGTACAAAAAACCATTTACCTTATTTTGTTGTCTGTTGTCAAGCAATAAAATAACTTAGAACAAATAGAAAGTATCTAACTGCAATTTGTATTGCGAAAAACAGTTTGGCGTAAAAATTTAAGTATATCTATCAAATACCTGGATGTTTCGCCAATATATATTTTTTCCAAAGCCAGTTCCAGGCCTTCGACAATTCCAATAGCGCTGCCCTCGCCATAATCGAATTCAACATCGCGTTCATCAAAAACGCGACCTTCGAAACTTCCAGAAATGTGAGCTTTATAATATTAAAAAAAAAAAAAACAACTTAAACTTTATTTTACCATTTAACCACAAAACATTGATAACTGTTACAAACCTTTGACGAAGGCGCCATCGCTGGGTGATCGCTTCTTATCGCTTTGTTCCAATATTATTCGCTCAATGCTGCCATCTTGGTTTGGACTTAGATCTTCGCCCTTCCAGCCTAGCATTTCCAGCTGTAATAATTAAATGTGTTAGCTCCACCGACTGACTCTACACTGGTTGTAACTAATAATACCTCAAATATAAGAGTGGAGTCTGGCGGAATGCTTGGCGGGCTGCCAGCGGCGCCGTAAGCGTAATTTGGTGCACATGTTAGAAAACAACGCTCGCCTAGCTTCATGGTGGCGATACCCATGTCAAAGGCCTTAATAACGCGTCCTTTGATATTAACATATTAATTATATATATAACAAGTTAATAGATATTTTCGTATTACCTTTGCCCAACTCGAATTCAAATGGTTCATTGCGACCCACGCTAGAATCGAACTCGGTGCCGTCAACAAGTCTGCCGGTATAATGGAGCGACACTTTGCAGCCATTGTTTGGCGTCTCTGTGCCGCTTCCCTCCTTCAATATTTCCTTGAGCACACCACCATCTCCAGAAAGGTCGATTTTTTTTGTTTCTTCCGACATTTTAGTTATATTTCTGATTTTCCGAATGACACTAACCTGACCTGAGCATGTGAATTTGTCGTAAAAAGAAACTCATCGAAGACTTGACGGCTTATCGATGCCGAAACAATTATTTGCTGCTTTAACTTTGATAAATTCATGCGATGTATCGATTTTTATTAAGATTCTTTTCGATTACAATTTTGCAAAAAAAAACCGTTTATATACAAAGAGCATGATACCACATTAATATAAAACACATTAAAAAACAACAAAAACAAATGAAATTATGACAGTTTTTTAACACTATTTTATAGATTTCTTGGTTTTTGTTGCTGGCTCTCCATTACATTGTTTTGAACAAATTCAATTAATTGATTTAAAGCTTCTTCTTGAGTAGAAATTTTATGCAAACTTCTCTCAATAACATTAATACGAGTTTCCAAATCAGGCAATGTCCTTTTACTCGATTCCTTCTTAGCGATTTTTAGTGCACGATTAAAAGTATCAGCGTCGACTTGGTAACTATTTGTTGAAAATAAATTGGCGACAAGTTCCTTAATTTTAAACAAAATCCTACGCCTGTTATAAAATTGCAATGCACCTTGTTCTGCCTGCGTGCAGGAATTAGTTTCGCCCATCTCAACATCATTTGTGTCCTTTTGGTTCACAGGTAAGTACGAAATATTTGCTGCGCCACCAATATTCTGAGGACCAACTTCGTTTGTTTCCTTTGCAGATGAGTTAGTATCAGAGTTATTATCCTGCTTGGTGGTATAATAATGAAGTGTCATTAAATGAGGATATTGATATTGAGGAATCGATATTTTGCACACTGGATTATCTACAGGATTAATTTGATGTTTAAGTCTGTTGAATATCCAGCAATCCCAAAATGGATGACTTAAGAACACCTCACAAGTGCTTAGTAAATTAATTTGGCTAATGGTTCTATAAATTTCAGCTTGATCTTTGATCATCTGAAATAAAATAATTTTTATTATCATTAATTGGTCAACTAAAAACAATTATGAAAAGGCTTAGACAAACCTGAATATCGCTGACTGCCAGACCAGTGAGAAGATTGAAAAATGAAATCCCAACAATGATCACAAACAAAACCAACAATAATAGATCAAAATAGCTTTTAATCTCAATATCGCTTGCATCATATTCACCAGTTGACATTATATACGATTTGATCGAAGATGGAATAAAGTTGTCGAAATTTAACATCAAATTGTCAGTTGAAGTGCTCGATTCTAGAGTGCTAAATGTCTTTGCAAAACGTATATGAAAACAAGCGCCAAATGTAAGCACTAAAAACACGAATACCAGAATATACTTCATAACTGTACGAGAAACTTCAATAAGCATGAGAAGAGGCATTGATATCCAAGAGATGCGCAATGAGCTCATTAGTAATAGAAATTTTAAGACTGTTAACAACAGAGTAAATGTAGCAATTATGCTCTGCTCTTCCTCTGTGCCGAATTCGATACATGTCAGGATTGTCATTACAATAGTTAACAGGTCCAAAAGATTGACAATAAATGAGCGTAAATAGTGTCTCCAACTCAAAACAAACTGTACCGCCTCACGTACCAGAAAGTATAGTATGAGAATCCAACACAAAACTTGTATTATTAGTGAGCTGGTCTCAGTCGTACGATTTGGAAACTTTGTTAGTATATGTGTGGTAATAAGCACTTGAAATAGCAAATATATTGCGAAATGGATGTAAAAGAATGTAGAAAACATGTGCCATTTATGGACGAGTAGCAATGTTATTACCGGGTGTTGCAGTAAATGATACAATTCTTTTGACTTTCGTATATGGGCAATAGTCGTCATGTCATTGTATACAAATGGAATGTCTTTAATTCTGGGTGGATGCGATACATTGGACAGGTTTATGTTGATTTTGGTGTCCTTCGAATGTTCAGTGTCCATTGTGATGCAACTATCAAAATGCTGTTCCAATATCTCTGGTCTTATGAGTTCCACAGCTAATTCCGCATAGTTGCTCATCATTCCCATATAGGCGCCACTAGAGAGCAGTTCTTTTACAGCCGTCTCGTTGCACACCTTTGATGCAAATAATAGTGGAGGTATATAATCTGGTTCTATACCGCTGACGTCAACATGTTTGCTATTGACAAGGCATCTAAAACACCCTAAATATCTGGTAAATTCAATATATCCCACTGACTGTGGTGGCATTTTGCTGATAGCCATTTGCAAAAGTCTTACGGATAAATAGTACGGAAGTTTTAAATGCCGAGAGCTCAGTAACTGGTTCACAAGATCAACGTTGCCAAGCGATATGGCCTTGAGAATAATTTCCATATTTTCGCTATCTGTGTTAATAACAAAGGTTTGCAATAATAATTTCAATGCATTACCATCCTCACGCTTAATGTATCGATACAAAAAGGTAAAAAGATAGTTTAGCCTTTCCGGAAACTTTTTCGAATAGAAATCCGATAGCCGCCGTCTCGAAAACGGACTATTTTGTTCCAAAAATCTATTATGATTACGTATCATTTCATCAAGCATCTTCCTGCCAAGCTCTTTATGTCTATTAGCGTGGTTAGCTTGGATGTATAGCCATGCCTCCGTTACGTATTTTTTCACAGAGGTCGCTCGCAACAGCAGCATGTAAGTCAAATTATATTTATCATCTTGCGTCAATCGTTTATTGTGCAGCACATAATTCAATGGGGTCAGGCCTTTATCATCCGAAATGCCGATGGAGGCACCATTACGCAGCAACAGTTCCATACATTCACCCACTTCGCCAGCATTGGATGCATCTAACGCCTTGGCTAAATAATTAAGGGGAGTTTGTCCTTTGTATTTATGATCTGTATTGACAAAAACGTTCTCATTCGATTTATGATAGAGCAGGACGAACATATTGCAAAAACTCAACGATTCGGCCGCATAGTTAATTGCCGCCTTTTGAAGACGGGGATTCACCTAAAATATAAAATGTTTAATAAATTTCTGAACGTTATTCAATGTTGCCATTCAATTAAAAAATTAAATTTTTTAAACAATATTTGTTACCACAAAGCGTAGAAAGCTTAGAATGACTTAATGTCATTTTTGCGTTGTTGACTTGTCTATGCAGTTTTATTGTTTACCAATTTTCTCACGTATATAGTATAGGTAAGTATATAATCGGCCTTACGTGTTATGTACGTACATAGATCACATCACATTTTGTCGCTATGCAAAGTTTTAGAAAATGCGATCGATTCTCGATTTTCTTGGACAGCAGTTCCTCATAAACACTTTGTTTGTCGCCCTCTGAGTAATTGGGATCGGCGACTCGTAAGGCATCTTTGAATTTATTAAACTTGTTAAAAAGAACACACATTCTCAGCTTTTTTTGATTTTGTTGTTGGCATTCTTTTGGCGGCAGTTCACAAAGCTCGGTTTCCGACATTTTTTACGTTTATCAATTCACGCAAAAAAATTAAAAAAAATTGTTTGCACGCGACCGATGCAACAATAATTGTTATTCATATGCTTTTTAACATTTGGCGAAATGTTATTGAAGATCGATAGGTTGGTAGAATTGACGCTTTAACTAACGATAGATGGCTTTACCCATTGACGTCGTCCAGCTGCTTTGATTATTGCTTCTTTGTTTACTTCTTTTATTTCGATGCAGCTTCCCCATGCCGCAGCTGGTTTTCAGCGAATTGGCCGACTTAGTTGACAAGGCAGAGGGCAAATTTATTTTCCCACGAGCTATCGTTAGGGCATAACATTTTCTGTCAAAGTGGATGTCTCTGAGTTAGGCTCTGTTAGGTTTATACTCGTTGATTTTGATAATTCTGTAAAAGCTTTGTTGAAAATCGATTTATCGATTCTTTGAAGAGTAACGGTTCATGTTATAAGCAAACTCAAACCATATGTTTTGGCATAATCAAATTATGTATATTATGACATAATAAAGAGAACAGCTTCCAATGACGAGCTATGCGCAAATAGTATCTTCCATATAGCGGAGTGAAGATCATGCTCCCAGCTCAACTTTAAACTCATTTCTCGGCGTAACAAAATGTCCTCATCTTCTGTATGTTTATTTGTGTTTTTGCATGTTTTTCGTTTATAAAACCGTGCTAGGACGATTATGTATTTGTTAAGTTTGGGTGTTAAGGCGTAGTAAAATTGGTAAAAACCTGTTGTTATTCTAGCTAAAGTACCAGCAGGTGATTTTGTTGATTCAGAACAACGAAAATCAAAGTTGGGCGCAAGAAAAGTTGGCAGCGCTGCTGCGCTCACGAGCATGCTGATCTTTGAGCTATACTTGAGCAAGGTTTGTTTTATCTTCTTCTGTTTGTATGTTTGTATTATTGCATCTTTGTATGTATGTGTGTTTGTGTGGTTTGTAAGTTTCATCGAATTAAAATTGTTTGAAACCAGTAGAAATTCCAGCTAAAGTACCAGGCGAACAGAATCAGCAGCTGAGTGCTGGTTTTTGTTTCGTTAAATTGACGCTTAAACCAAAACCATTTGTTCTGTGAGAGAGGGGGACATATAGTTGTCCTAATCTAACCTTACCGTCCCTTATTTAAATTTGTCATAAACAACTAAACTAGTCCTACTGCTCAGTTTTTTACCGTTGCTGTACAATAAAAGAGAGAGAGAGAGAGAGGGGGCGTGATGATATGGATCTAGATCTGCTCTTCTCGATCCTTCCAATAACTCGTATATTTTCCAGTGTAAGAGCGAGTATTAATGCTTGATTCATAGATTATGAAGAGCGCAAGATCTAATTTGCCTATGCAAATGACAGCCCTGTATATGTGTATGTATGTATTTAGGAAAAATGCATTTTTTAATGGCGACCACACAAAAACCAAAGTTGTTGGAGCATTAAGTTGCCGATTCTGTTCGGCTGGTGCTGTAGCTAGAACTTCAATAGGCTTTTACCCATTTTACTACGCCCTAACACCCAAACATACAAACATACAAACATACAAGCATACAAAGAAACAAACGTACAGGAGAAGCGTGTTTATACATACGTCGGCAGCAGGTGGTTTTGTTGATTCAGAAAAACGAAAATCAACGATGGGCGTAAGAAAAGATGGCAGCACTGCTGCGCTCACGAGTATGCTGCGCTTTGAGCTATATTTGAGCACGATTTGTTTTATCTTCTTCTGTTTGTATTTTTGCATTTTAATTTCTACGTTTGTCTGTATACAGGGCTGTCATTTGCATAGGCAAATTAGATCTTGCGCTCTTCATAATCTATGAATCAAGCATTAATACTCGCTCTTACACTGGAAAATATACGAGTTATTGGAAGGATCGAGAAGAGCAGATCTAGATCCATATCATCACGCCCCCTCTCTCACTCTCTCTCTTTTATTGTACAGCAACGGTAAAAAACTGAGCAGTAGAACTAGTTTAGTTGTTTATGACAAATTTAAATAAGGGACGGTAAGGTTAGATTAGGACAAATATATGTCCCCCTCTCTCACAGAACAAATGGTTTTGGTTTAAGCGTCAATTTAACGAAACAAAAACCAGCACTCAGCTGCTGATTCTGTTCGCCTGGTACTTTAGCTGGAATTTCTTCTGGTTTTAAACAATTTTACTTCGATGAAACTTACAAACTACACAAACACACATACATACAAAGATGCAAAAATACAAACATACAAACAGAAGAAGATAAAACAAACCGTGCTCAAATATAGCTCAAAGCGCAGCATACTCGTGAGCGCAGCAGCGCTGCCATCTTTTCTTGCGCCCATCTTTGATTTTCGTTTTTCTGAATCAACAAAACCACCTGCTGCCGACATATGTATTAACACGCTTCTCCTGTACGTTTGTTTGTTTGTTTGTTTGGGTGTTAGGGCGTAGTAAAATGGGAAAAAGCTTATTGAAGTTCTAGCTACAGACCAGCCGATCAGAATTGGCAACTTAATGCTCCAACAACTTTGGTTTTTGTGTGATCGCCATTTAAAAATGCATTTTGCATAAATACATACATGCACATATACAGGGCTGTCATTTGCATAGGCAAATTAGATCTTGCGCTCTTCATAATCTATGAATCAAGCATTAATACTCGCTCTTACTCTGGAAAATATACGAGATATTGGAAGGATCGAGAAGAGCATATCTAGATCCATATCATCACGCCCCATCTTTCTCTTTTGTTGCACAGCAACGGTAAAAAACTGAGCAGTAGCACTAGTTTAGTTGTTTATGACAAATTTGAATAAGGGACGGTAAGGTTAGATTAGGACAACTATATGTCCCCCTCTCTCACAAGAACAAAAGGTTTTGCTTTAAGCGCCAATTTAACGAAACCAAAACCAGCACTCAGCTGCTGATTCTGTTCGCCTGGTACATGGTTAAGTCGTGAGAGCATGCTCGCTCAATTTTTAGGAGCCTGTTGTTAGTCGCAAAGCAGCTGTCAACGTAATAAGTTGTGAGTGCGGACGAATTTTTCGTGGAATTTTAAGGTTACATTACTTTTTTAGAACTATGTTTATATGTTTTATACGTTTATACATGTTTCATGTCATTTTATTTCATTTACATAATCAGTTTAAATTGTTGTTTACACATGTAGCCAAAAACACAGAACGCTCTGAAATTAGAACCTCTGTGGAAAAATGTAAACAAAATCACACATCGTTCTATCTCTTTTTTGCTCACTAAAACAAGACGATGAAGCAATATCGAGAAAGCCATTATGCTATCTCTCTTGCACTCGCATGGTCTTATCAACAGGCTCCTTCTGCTACGCATGACTTAACCATGTATAATTCAACCATGGCCTGGTACTTCAGCTGGAATTTCTACTGGTGTTAGACAATTTTACGTCGATGAAACTTACAAACCACACAAACACACATACATACAAAGATGCAATACAACCATACAAACAGAAGAAGATAAAACAAATCGTGTTTAAATATAGCTCAAAGCGCAGCATACTCGTGAGCGCAGCAGCGTTGCCATCTTTTCTTGCGCCCATCTTTGATTTTCGTTGTTCTGAATCAACAAAACCACCTCTCTCTCTCTCTTTTATTGTACAGCAACGGTAAAAAACTGAGCAGTAGCACTAGTTTAGTTGTTATTGACAAATTCGAATAAGGGACTATAAGGTTAGATTAGGACAAATATATGTCCCCCTCTCTCACAAGAACAAATGGTTTTGCTTTAAGCGCCAATTTAACGAAACCAAAACCAGCACTCAGCTGCTGATTCTGTTCGCCTGGTACTTTAACTAGAATTTGCTACGCAAATGACAGTCCGGTAGCCCTGACCCAATATAATTTTGGAACACTTAATAGCAATACAAAAAATTATGCATTTGTCTAGTACATATATTATTTATTTTGTGTGTCAATAGTCTCATGTTTTCATTTCTTGTATTATTTTATAATGTTTAGGTGTTTCAATATTTTCTCTAAATAAAAATATGCATTTCTTAAAATCCTACAAGTTATTTATGTTTTATTTGCTCGCACCTAATTGTTACGCAGCTAAACTTAAATTTTTTTTTAAAAAACTATTTATATTGTACATATCATCATATCCATTGTATAATTGCATAACTATTGTGGAGCACATGTGGATTGGTGTAGTGCCATGTTTTTTATATTCCATATACTAGCACATACATATATATTAGTTATAATCTAAATTCAATTGATAGCATATGCAACCGAATGGTTTTAAAACACACGTGCATTAAATAAATAATTTATGCAGGAATTGAACTATATCAATCAATCATAAGGAATCACATAAAATAATTATGAAAGTTTGGCCAACGAATACCGAATGCCAATCTTGCAACATACAGATACAACTACTTATCCAACAGACACTAACTATGTGTATAAATATTTATATGCAGTTACTTCTTATCTAAAATGCATTTGCATTTTTTTTGTGTATAATTAATTGATGTATTTAAGGCATTATCGCTTAAGTTACGACGTTCTGTATTAAAACGTGGCTTATGTGGCATAGCCATATTTTTTTTTTTGTTTTTTGTTATTTTAAAACAGGAAATTAAGGAATTCGTTCTACGCTCGTCGAGCTATTAAAATACTCTTTTCTATGTGAGAGTTGACCCTACTCATGACATTTTACTCTGAACTCTAAGTTTCTTATATGCTCTTCCACAAGGTTCTTTTTAATATATTGCACGTTTCTTCATTGCATTTACTAGTTTTCTTTTACTCACACATTATTTCACAGCACAATTTCCATTGACAATTGTTAATTAATTGATATTATTAGTTCAGCTGCTTCTTGTATTTTTATTGTTATTTATATACTTTAAATTCTTGCAGTCAAAATGTTTATGCATAAACAAATTTGTATTTCGAAACCGAGATTGCACAATGTTTTGTGTATAATCTTCAAGAGATACAAAAATCATTAGCTATTTCATCAGGTTTTCTAGGCTTAATAACAGTGCAAATGAAATTAAATTTGGCAGCTGACAACATGAGCTAAGAAAGATTATACATAGATGGTTAATATTAAATGGGGAAGGGGTTGTTGTTCACATAATGATAAGACTGTAACATTCGGCTCTTGAAGGACAGCCAAATATTAGCTCTTATATGTATAGTTAATGGTAAGTGTACAATATAAAATATGCCTATCACAAGGAGCTAAGACTACAATATGTATTCTACTATGCTTACACAATAAATAAACTATTCATAAATATCGTTTACAATGCTCCGAATATGAACATTAGTGAACTGAATTGAAACAGTTTTTTGTAGTAAATATAAAAAGATAATTTCTTGTTGTCCACAAGGAAAGTACAATTGAACACTTGATTATAAGTACTGGTGAATCATCAGATATTGCCGCTTTCAAGGAAACTTTTAGACAGCCAGACAAAGGGTTTGGTTGCAGTGTTATTTAGACGCTCGCCTTGGAATGCACATTCGATTAAGACGGTCCAATCAGCATAATAAGCTACGATGTGAGACATTGGAGAGATTGCACAGGCCATATATGCACAGGAACATATTCAACTATCGCAACTACAAGCGGATCGAAGTTGACTCCTCATCGTCTTCGTTATCGTTAATCAGCTCATTGCGATCATCATCGATTTGGATCTTGTGGTGCGACGTATTACGTGTGTGTTGGTGTTGTTGTTGCTGCTGCTGCTGCTGCTGATGTTGTGTTGTACGGCTTTGTGCAGCATTTGTTGCATGGGAAATTGATGGTGTGACGGATTCTATGGTGCTATTGGTGTTGCCACCTGGCAAGATGCTGTAGTTAAGATCTTTCGAGTTGGTGCGTCGATGTCGCAAAATGCTTAGGCCACTTGATGAGGGCTCACCTAAGGCAATCTGACTGTTGAGATCCTTGGAGTTAGTGCGCGAATGACAACGCGATCCGGTAGCGGCGTCTGTCTCATTGGAGTTCTTTACTTTGCTCGCATCGCTCACGAGATTCTTTAGTACATTGACATTCTTTTTGGGATTGCTGTGATGCGAGTGCGGATGCCGCAAAAAGTCGGCATCAAAGCGTATATTGTTGGGCATATAAATCTGATCGTAGCTGTGATTGCGCGAATGCTTTTTAACAAAGTGACCACAGCCGGTGGTCAGCTCATCGTCATCATCCTCCTCAGCACAATCCAGCGGCCGCAGTTGATTCTGTATGTAGCGAATTGGCAACGTTGGATCGTCGCGCAGCGTCTTGTGACGCACATCGTGCGGATTTAGATCCGTAGAGTGATTGCGTGTATGCGATTGTAGTTTCTTTAGATTCCTAAACTTTTCGCCGGCTCCATCTGTAACGCTACTTGACACATTGTGATCCTTGGCAAAACTTCGAATCATCTTCACATCACACGAAGAGCTACGGAAATGCTTCTTTGACTTAGTCTGCGGCATATGGCAGGTATTAGCCGCTGGCAACACGTGTCCACACTTGTCGTAGCTAAAAAGGAGTTACCAGTTAGTTATTGTTATTCTTAGCATAGTTAGTATATGGCATTCTAACCAGTATTCAAGCTGCATGGTGCGTGAGTCGTTGCGAGAGTGTCGCAATATATCCGTTGGTATAATCAGTTCACCATGTCCTGCAACAAAACCAGTGCCCGGATCTCCACCAGTCAGTTTCTCCTCAAACACTGCAACGGGCAAACAATTAAATACAGTTAAAGATATTCGCATTTAATAAGGACTCACGTTTATCCAAACTTATTATAGATCCAATAATGGGATCACTGGCATTCAGCGGCATCATTTTCTCCAGCTGCTTGCGCCTACGCACTAGCCACCAGTCCACAATGAAGATGACCAACGCAACCAGCTTAACAGAGGCACACAGACCCACATATCTAGTAAAGAAAGTGTGTACGTAAGTATAAAGCAGACTGCTTATTAAGTTTGCGATGCTTGCACTCACTTGTACCGGAACTTCTCAATGTCATAGATTAGACAACGACCGCCTTTTTGGCCACACGAAGACTTCCACAGAATGCATGTGGAATCGATGAGATTGCCAAAGAGTATCGGCGCTGGTATATAGCCAAACAAGCGAAAGATAACAAACTGCATGCCCAGGGCAAAGGATCGCTCCTCTTCCGAAACGGATCGCAAAACGATCATCAGCAACGGCATTTGCGTAGATGCCACAATGAATGTCATAAAGAAGAGCAGTATGAGGAATGGATAAATGGTGCGACAGGGTGTGGCACAAGGTCCAGCAGTCGCCACCGGTACAACAGTCACTTCAGCAAAGTCCTCATTGGCGCTGAGAGCCTGTGCCTGGCTGCCACCCGCACCACGATAAATGCTGCTCGAAATATTGGCATGAACACCTGAGCAAAAATAAACATAAGATCAATTTAGTTGAAAATGAACAAGACAACAACAATTGTTGACACTTACAGGCACAATTGGTGTAGTTCGAACTGGATGAGAAGGCAGTGCAGCCGGCATGACAGGGACTGAAATAGGTCAAGCCATTGTTGCCGCAAACGGGCTCCACCTCGCTGGTTAAACACTCGCAGCCAAAATTACACGCCGCCGTTAGATTGACCTGAAACGGTTGATCCAGCGTTGATCCATGCTTAGTGTAATAGGGTATTGTGGTGCCAGCCATTTTGAGATTGTCACAGCCAAGAAAGAAGAGCATCGCATAGCAGGCCAGACATATGACGTTCGTGATGAGCACAAACTGAACGGCTCCCTTGGGCTTGAGCTGAAAGCGTTTAAGCACACAGCCACCAATGAAGATGCCAATGCAGGCACCGGGCACTGCAATCGAGCCAGTAAATATGTTTGCCTGACTCTTGCCTAGACTGAATTGGGTCTCCAGATACTTGGGAAGAAAGACCACGAAGCCGGAGACAATCATCAGTTCCATGCAAGCGCCCAGGCAGGTAACGATGTAAACCGGATTCTTAACTAGTCGCAGCATCGATTGTGGTATATCCTTAATATCCTTGCCATAGCCGGTGTCCACTTTGGGCGCTGTTTGGGCCTCCTCCTCCTTGCTGGTCACCGCCACAATCTCTTTCTTCACCTTGCCCAGTTCATCGGTGCTTACAGCAGCTCCCGAATTGTTTGGCAATGCCAGCTGCACAACGCTGCTCTTTCGTATCTTCTTCTTTTCGCACGTAAGCACTTTGGGAAAGGAGAAAAATGGCACTGCCACCACCAGCAGTATGACGCCACAGAGCAGAAAGCCACCCCACCACAATCCTACCCAGCGACGATCACCGGGAGCTGCAAAACAAAACAAAAGCCGAAGTTAGGGATTGTCATAGATATTTTTATAACAATTAAAGTTAACTTACTTATCGATATGATGGTAGATGATAGGGAGTCCATGTGGAACGATAGCAAATATGCGCCAAGCAGAAAGCCAACGACTGGTCCAAAGGCCGCCATGCTGTACATGCAACCAATGTACATCGAGGAGCTTTCGGTGCGCACATGATCATCCACATAGGTGGTGCCCAAAGTGAACAGAGGACTGCCCCCGCAGCCGAGCAAGAGTTGGGCCAAGACAAACAGTAGCACCGGACCCGTCGTTGACGCCTTGCCCTCCAAACAGTTGTCCTCGCGCAGAGTGTGCGGTGCCAGTGGCTGATTGGAGAGACCACTCGACAGACGTCCGAGATCCATATCCTGGTCACGCACTAGAGCGCTGCGGCAAATGTTATCGCTACTCTTGTTCTTGATCGCAATGCCCGGATTGGGCTCGCCCGTAAAATGCGGCACCATAAACACCAGCGAACCAATGCCCATGATAACGGCTCCGATGCCAATCCACACGGGTATATGCCTGCGACTGCCCAAATAGCTAACAAATATAACTGTTATCACATTGCCAATTTCATAGCTGGACGCAATCAAGCCCGAATAGCTTGAGGGTATCTCGAAACGTTTCTCAATTGTTGTTATCACCGAGTTGATATAGCCGGAGCTGAGTGCCTGCTGCATCATCACCAGCAGCGACAGCAGCAACACAAATATCTTAATCCTAGCAAATCGTTGTATGCCATATGGCCGGCAATTCAATATGCCACAATCCCTTGAACGAAACTGCTCCTCATCCTCATCATCGTCACGCTGATGATGATCCGCATTGCTGCATTTGTTCGAAGCTGCCGCTGCTGCTGCTACTGCTGCTGCTGCTATCGCCGCAGATGGCTGTCGACTGTGGCATTTGTGGACGGCATTATTATCTAATGCAGTTGTTGTTGTTGTCGCTGGCATTATCGATGTCGTTGCCGTTGCTGTGGCCGTTCCCGTTGCCGATGTCGATATTGTTGACGTTGTTATCGCTGTTGTTGTTGTTGTTATCGTCATCGTCATCGTCATTGGGGGCTTTGGCGGCAGTTCACCGATGATGTGAGAAGCGTTGTCTTGGGCGGCATCTATGCTGCTATCATCGCCGCTGTTTGCTTCCGAATAGAGACCGGTCATCTGGTACATAGATTCCTGTCGCCTGCAAGTAGTAGATGAAAACTATCAGCTGCTGCTCCAGTGTGATCTTTGCCACTCTATTCTCATGACTTTTGTTGACCAAAATCTTATTTAAATTTCGATTTTCAAACGGTTCAAAAATAAAAAAAAACCAACGTAAGCCAAAACAAAAATTTTAACATATTTTTGATTGATTTTCAAATTTGACAGGCCAACGATCTCTCTGATATATAATTATGTGTGTATGTGTGTGCGTGTGTGTGTGTGTGTATGTGTAACTATAACATTGAGTCCAATATAAGCCAAGTTAAGTTTTTTTTTTCTTAAATGGATATGATATTCAAACTAGTTCTTGCCGCAACAAAATACTCTATAACAATGCTGCATAAGAGGCGGCATTTAAAAAAAAAAATCTGGCCTAGAACTTGCATTGGCTGCCAATGCAAATCGAAGGACTTCGCCGAGGACAGCTGACTGACTGACTTTGCAACAAACAACAAAAAAACAGCCCCAATTCAATGCCAAACAAAAGCAACTCTTAGTACTTAGTAGTTGGCAAAAGTGCAGCCTACATTATCCACACTCTACGGAGTAACTGGGAACGGCTGTGGCCAAAAGGCATCACGTGACCCACAGAACGCCTGTCGCTGTTGGCCTGGCCCTGACTTGTGTGCAACGACAACTGAATTGTTTAAAAACTATACTGTAGCAGTGGCACTTCTATCAATATTTTAGTATTGACCGAGTTGGTCGTAATCGACTGCCATCGATAACTATGCTTAATGAATTATTGAGCTGCAGGCGTAAATTACCTCTAACCCTACTACTACTATTCAAAATAATCGTGACTGTTGTTTATTGTGAAGTGAACAAATAGAGGCGGACCATGTTTACCCCGACGAGGTGTCAATTTATTTAAATGAATCTACGAAAAAATATGCCCTGACTAATGTCGTGCTATTGCACTTTTATTTAGTTTTCCTTGTTCCTTGTTCCCTGCGCTTACCTGTGACCTTTGCGAGGTGCTGTACCGTTAGGGCCACCCGCTTCGGCATCGCTTAAACCTGAACATGAAGAAATGGCTTCAGTAACGTTGGAACTGGATGGGCCAGTGCCAGTGGCAGTGTCATTTGTTGTGGCTGTAACTGAGCTCGTGCCTGTCACCGTTCCTGCGGTGTTACTATTGTTGTTGTTTCCCGTTCCCGTTCCCGTTTCCGTTGCTGTACTGAGCTCCAGCTCAAAGGATGGATTCGTATACTGTTCGACTGCTGTATGCTGCTGTGAACCGGTTCTCTTGCCAGACATAATGTTGCATTTATGTTTAGATTGCGCCCAGTTTGCACGACCATTCAATCAGTTTTTTTAGCCCTTTGTGCTTTAACATTATTCTGTAAGCGAACAAAAAAAAAACGATGAGAAACTTTTATTGATTGAATAAGTGAGTTGGGAAAAATCTAAAAGATCTGATAAAGAACAATACTTTCATTCAAAGACATATAAAGACTTCTTTGGCAAGACTTTAATATTTATAATCATAAATTCTATACAATTCTTAATGAGAATCGAGGCAGACACAACTCGAACAGAAGTCGAAGGGCTTACGCACATTTACAATTGCGCTGTGCGTATAGCAGACAAACTCAGTTCCGGGTAGATGTCCTCAAGTGCTGCATCCTCCTATTGCGCGACTAATTGTGCCTTAAATCTTTGTGCCAGCGACAACGACAAGTGGCCATGAGCTGCTGCTGCTGCTGCACATGCGACTGCCTTCAACAGCAGAATAATTACGAAAGGCGCCAGCTAGTCAGCACTTTAGTGATGCACCGCCACCACCCCACCACCAACCATTCTAGAACCAGCACAAGCCAAGCGAGCCACGTTAGTCGAGGCTGTGTGAAAGTAAGAAGGATGAGTCTGGGTGCCATAACATATTAAAAATACACACAAGTTATATGTATGTCTGTGTTTTGAGCAGACTCGTGATGTGTGTGGCTCGTGTGTCTTGGCAAAAGGGGTTGATGGGAACCGAGAATGACGAGGAGGTCGCACTGGCATGGCATGGTATGGCATGAAATGGATTGGATTGGCAACAAAAGACACACAAGACACGAAAGACGTCAGACGTCAGCTGCTGATTTCCCTTTCATTAAAATGCGGCTTTCAGCAAAAAGCAACAACAAGAACAACACCCACTAAATACATACAGTGAGCTCACCAATATAGAAACTAACTAAATATCAATACATTAAAAGAAATTTAAAATAAATTGTTACTTATAATTACTATAAACATTTAATTAATTATTTGGTACAATTTATCAAGGGATCACTGTACCACTTTATATGTGTGTGTGTGCTAGTTATCGATTGGCCGCCAACACCAACCAGAACCGGAAATATGAAAATCACCAAATGGCCAACTTAGTTCCACCTGCTGTTCCATCTGCCTTCTCTACCCCCCCCCCCCACAATTCTTTCGCAACACTTCTTGCCGTTCCTTTGGTTTATACTGGAGCTTATGTAAATTGCATGAGCGGCAAACTAATTGCAGATTTGCAGCCCTGGCTAACTTCTTGTTAGTCTCATGCTTAAACCGTAATTTACGGCTTCCAATCTGACCCATTTTGTACAAGGAGAGCGAGAGATAGAGAGAGAGAAACGCCCGGCTAATTTAGTTCCTGGCTACACTCCGCTGAACCGGTTAACCAATTATGCTCACGTACAAGGTATAACCTTTGGTAGTTACCCTTTCGAACTGATGCTTAGTACATATGTATACATATACCCTACATACACATAGTATAGTAGCCATATAGTAAATGGACATTTCATGATGACCCACAAATGCTGCAGCTTATTGCTTTCATGTTTTTTTTTTTGCCATTTTTTTGGTGTCACAGCAAAAGTTTCCGCTTATGTCGCATCTGCATCGCATCCAATGACAAAACGTTATAAATTCTTCTACATCGCTTTTTATACCCTTAACCCGTAAAATGGGTAATAATGGGTATAATGGCTTTGTGCAAAAGTAAGTAACAGGCAGAAGGAAGCATCTCCGACCCCGTAAAGTATATATATATTCTTGATCAGCATCAATAGCCGACTCGATATAGCCATGTCCGTCTGTCCGTCTATATGAACTCGTCGAACTAGAACTAGAGACTTCAGATTTTGAATATAAGTTCTCCTATACCATAAGCAGAACACTTTTTTTTCAAATGATCGATAACTATTTTGGTTTCCGATATACAAATGATATCGATTACAAAAAAAAATATCGAAAAAAGTGGGTTTTCTGAAAATTTCGTCAAAATCGGTTAAGAATCACCGGAGATTTCGTAAAGTTAAGTCAGTTTTAGCTTTGTTTGCATTGACCATTATTTGTGGCATACTTTTAGGGGGCAAGGAGTAAAATATTTATTGCAACTGGGTTCAGGGTATCTTCTAGTGCAGCTCTCCCGACAAAAGCCTTCTTACTTGTTTTGGTTGTTTTTTTTTTTTTTATATTTTTTTGTAAGTTGGCAAGCTGCCAAAGCTTGGTTAGTTGTGCTTTGTGTTCCCGAAATGGAGGAGACACAAAATGAATTAAATTCATCAATATTGATGGATTATAATTGAATATCATTCTGCTCACCATTTGAAGGAAATAACATTGCTATTCTAAACTGAACCAAAATTGAGTTTACCATTGCCATATGGAATCCTTATTTCAGTGTTTTGACTAGAGCTAAAAAAAAATAGAACAACGATTTTTATCATCGTTAAGATAGGAAAAGCAGTTCAATTTAATTACAAAAGAATTCATTGCAATTTCCAACTAAAAAAAGATAATAATAGTGCTTGAAATATGTTCAATTCCAGTGGACATCTTGCTAAATGTCAATTAATTCCAGAGCAAAAAGAAAACGACGTTTATCATGCATTGAGGATCCGGAATTCATTGACATTTCGCCCAGTGAAAGTTCATAAACACATTAAATCCAGTTATGGCAGGGCAGGGCAGGGCAGAGGAAGTAATGATTTGGAAGCTGGGACATTGGACCAGCTGCCAATCAGCTGACAGCTGATGGGCTTTTTTTTTGCCCCCCTGACTACCGATTATAAAACACAAATTACAGCCAGATGATATTGCATAAGACATTTATGCAATGTGCATATTTTTTGCTTTCAGTGCTTCGGTTTGCTTATATTTATGGGAAATGAAGCTGCATATAATTATGATGATTTAAAAGGAAAAGTAAGTTAACAAAAAAGGAACGCAATTCCAAAACTTGCAAGTTTGAGAATAGTTATTCGCCTAAGCAAATCGTTTAAAATCAATTAAAATAAATACAGCTTTATCATTTTTGTCAACTAAAATGTGCAATTCACTTTATTGCGCTTCAATGTTTATTGTCATTGTCATTTGTTATTTTTTTGTATACATTTTATACAACATTTGTACATAATCTCCAGTTAGGTGTGACGCAGTGCCTGTCAACATGGTCAGCATGGCCTTCAAATGTTGTCCAAAACAAGTACCATATTACCACTGATCACATAATAAATACAATACCGGTTGCAATCAAAGACACACACCCACATGTCACACACACACACATACATGCATAGTAATCTTTTATGCTAATTGCCGATCGTTTGAGGCATGTAATTAAAACGGTGTGCCTCGAAGCTAACTGTAGCAAAGCGACTAATAATCGAGGTCAACGCTTGGAGAGAATATAGAACGGGAGAGCACAAAGAACAAAGGCGTTTAGCGTGTAGCAAGATCAACAACACAAGTTGCCACAAATTGCGGTTCATTCGATCAGTCGTACGTTCAACTTTTAACGGCAAACGACAAATGATTCAGGTGCGACCTTTTGCGTGCACTCGAATGCACCGTAGAGACTATTCGAGAGGCAGATCTTGAGCAACGAACGAACGAGTGACATGTGACTTTTTCAACAATTAAAAACAATAATAAATTCAACAACATTGCGTATATAATATGTTGTGCAGTAAGCAACTGAGTGAGTGAGAGGTAGACGACAAAAGCAAAATAATAAGTTGGGAACTGGTTAATAGGATTAGTTGCTCCCAGACACAGGCAGACTGTCTGACTGACAGACAGACTGACTCAACCGAACTGTAATCGGATACACTCCATCTAACTTACAATAGCCGCGCGTTACGTTAACGTTGGCGTTGTGCTCTGCGAGTCATTTGGGTGGGTGGCCAAGCCAGTCAACAATATACATACGTATATATATATATATGGAAGCCCCTCGACAACATCAACCCACTTGCAAATCGGTGTGGTGAAAAATATATATATAAAAAGCCTTCAACGGCTCCAAAATCCAAGTAATTGCACGAATGTCTCAATTGCAACAAATGGTAGCAGCAACAGAAAGGGGAGCTTTTTGGTATGTAGCATTAGGAAACTCGAGATTGCAGTTGTCTACCTGCCTACCTACAACAACAAAAAGTAACTTTAAGGTATAACGAAATGAACATTCACTAATCGCTAAATTGCTGGTCACTTGGTTTGCATCATTTGTGATTATATTTTGGTTTAAGTTTCTTAAGAAAACAACAACAATTAAGAAATCCAGTTGAAATAATTTCATATCAGGAAAATGTTAATCAATTTGTTATTTGTTTTATTTTTAACATTGCAAAACCGGACCTAAACGATTTTGAATACTGTAAACACAGTTTGATAACGGGCTTAATAGTATAATTATTATCACACAAAACAGTGTAAACATTTGTGTAAATAATATAAAAATTTATTGACACATGTTAATTAAGCATTTGTTAAAAAAACAAAAAGTGCTTTCAATGTTGTATTTAGTTTTTTTTTTTCGATTTGATTATTTAAATGTGGGTCAAAAAGTCAAGCAACTTTTTAATCTTGCAAACATTTTCTTATCAAAATTCATGTGTTTCTCGAGCATTCAAGTTTAAATTGAGTGCTTTTTAAGCGCTGAACATTTATTTATTATATTTAGAAAACAGCTTTACAATTAACTATATTTTTGCCTTGCCAAAAATTATTTCTCTTGTAATCTGGTTTGAGTAATTTAATTCATGCGCCAATTTTATATCGATCCATCATGTGTGACAGCTCTATCATTTCAAGTTAGCCAATATTATGTGAATTATAATTTTTATTAGCTTATAAGCTTATCATGACACTCTGCTCAACTCGAGGGGCATTCAATTTGTAAATTGCCCAACATAATTGTACATAATTGTGTTTTCAAAAAACTTTAACAAAATAATTGTGCTAGTTATACTTAAAGCTTGATGTAAATAAAAAAAAAAAAACGTGCGTGATTATCAAGTCGTCAATGTCAATTAAAAACGGTCGGTCGAGGCCATGCAGCATTACATAAATACCGATACAAACATACAACTGATACATACATACATATGTATATATGTACATGCTCTCACTAATGTAACTTGTGCTTGAATATGCACTGACTTTGTATAAGTATTTGACTATATTTGTTTGGATGCGTCGCAACGCCATAATTCTAATTGTTTAAGTTTTTTTTTTTTTTTGAAAAATGTCCGCAGTGTTATCAGCTTGTTTATACAATATATTTTCGTAATTGCTTCGACGACGACCAAACAACAGTTTTTTTTGTTTTTCTATTTGCGCAAATGTGTCTTTGACATTAAAAGAAAAAAAAATAATATCAACACAAATGGAAAAAAGAAGTTTAAGACTTTGGCCACAACAACAACAAATTAAAGGAAAACAACAGTTGCTCTCATTTATCAGCAAAGTTGCGACAAGAAGCTCTTATCAATTGGCAAATGCAAACAATGATCATTTATCATTATCTGCTATCGTTAACCGAAAGGAGAGTACAACTAGTTTGCAAAGGTTGAGCATAAAAAAAGATACTAAATATATTCTACTTTCATCTATGCAAACAGAAGAAATGCTTCAGCTTAAATAATAATAATAAAATAAAACAGGTTTCGCTTTTTTTTTTACACAAATTTTCTTGCTCATATAAAGAAATGTGCAACACAGGAACAATGAATGCACGAATTCGAATTGAAAAATGATTTTGTCACCGATGATTATTTTTAAATCACTTTTTGTTTGTACACTCATAGCGCGAACACTTTTGATGATTGTTTTGGATTCTACATATAAAGGCGAGAACAATAAGTGAATGGAACGCGCGTACAGGCAATTAAACAGCACAGAATAAAAAGTGAATTACAAAGTGAACAAAAAAAAAGCCAAAACAATACGAATAAAAAGACGGAAAAAAAAAAACAGAGACACTTGACGAGTTGGCTGCTCAAACAAGTTTCTTTATTTGGTGGCTTTTTGAGTGGCTTTGAAAAATCTTCAATGACCTTTACCATTTTAGCCAAAAGTCAAACAAAACATAGCCAACAAAAAACCTAGCCATATTTGTTCACCTAAGAACAATATCATGTTTCAATGTTGACCAAAACTAAAGAAAAACTAAATTTCAAATGTTTTTAAAATTGACACATTTTTCTTATTAATTACATCAGGCTTTTCTAAGGGAGAACTCAGCCTCAGGTTCAATGCACGCTCATAAAGACAAAGACAAAGACAAAGACAAAGAAGACAGAAGACAGAGAGAGAGAGTAAGAGATCTTTGCGCGCTTGCGTGCGTGATTCGCATCATCAGTTCGCTGATAGTCGGTCTATGGAATAACCCACAAAGAACGTGACATAAATAAAGTACACTATATTTAAAGCTGTTTTACTGCCGCTTATCATACACTTTGCATGACAATTAGTTTTCATTTAGTTTTGCGAGTTTTGCAAAGTTTTGTGTTTTGTTTTCTGTTCTTTAACTAGTTTTACATTTGCAGTTAGATAATAACAAAACTATTCTCATATGATTCAAACTGTTATATGAACTAACATTTTTATGTTAAGTGCTCGGCAAGTTAACAGCATTGACATTTAGACACAAGATAATTTATCTACTACATTTCAGTTTATATTGGCATAGCATACTTTTTGGAAACTTGTTGTTGTACTATAGCGCCCACCAGCTACTTGACTCGATTGGCGTCGACACATAGGAAATAACAGAAAATATTTGCATTACATTTTTGCGACAAGTAAACAGAGCACATTGGTTGTGACGTCAAACTGCAAATCAAAGTGCATCCAGACATGCATAAATTACAAAAATATTTCTTTATGTGTGGATGTCAAGTCGGTTATAAGCCTCGACAGCGTACTTTCGCTTCCCACCTAGCGCATAAAGAAAAAAAAATATATGTATGTATGTGTAAATAAACGTATAAATTCTATTGATATCAAGGCCTACTACAAGTTTGTGGTGTGCGCGACCCTTGCAGTTTGACGTCACAAGATTTTGAGATTTTTCTGTATATAAAAATATATGGGAAACACTTTTGTGTACAATTTATTAGGTATTATTATGCTTTGTTTTTAGGTTTATAATCTTTAGATTGAAGTTTAAATGTGCGTCAATTGTTTATAGAATTTTTGGAAAGAAAAAATGATTTTCTCATATGCATTGCTAAATACGTTGCATTTAATTAGATTAGCACTGCAAATTTAAACAGCAGCAGCAAAAACGACAACGACAATGACAATGTGTGTGTCTCTAGGCATGTGCTAAATTTGTGTGTGTGTGTGGGCAGCGAGACACCAATACGAAAATACATTTCTTCCCTGCCGTCAAAAGAATAGCATGATCCTAAAGTTGGGTCACCCACTTGGACTATTGAACTAACTAAGTGTAAAAGGCTGTGTACATTGTATGACACACTGTTTGCACCGAATAAATTTGGAAAATTATGAACAAAAAGATCAAGCATGGACTGTGCTGTTTTTAAATTACTTGACGAATTGCGAAGCATTGGAAAGCATAACATTCTGTAGGCACAGTGGAGTAGAAGAAACTCGTAATACAAATTGTCGTGAATCTCATCATGTAAAACAACTATTCCAGTATACAAAAGAAACTGGCGAAACTCAGTTGCTTTCCAATGTTGAAGTTCATTTAATGAGCGGGACATACGAGAAAATTCTCTTGGAATAAAAGAAGCTATTGTTATTAACTTTTTAGACATATTTATTCTATTATCATTAGATATTTTGAAATGTACTTTATTGTTCATTATACGAAGTAGAAACTTTCTACTAACGCCTAAATCAACTAAATGCATACAATCCAATGGAACTTGCTTTACCATATCTATGTTTATTCTCTCTAAAGCAGATGTTTTACTTAAGAAAGCTGAACTATGATGGTTTACGTACCTTCTACTTTTAAAATCTTCACCTGTTATTAAATCACCTGAAGAGGTACTATAGGTTAAAACGTCGTCTAATTTTTTGCCTACTTGAACGCATTTTGTGCAGCCATATCTAGATACGTGAGATGGAGTACCAGTAATATAAGCTCTAGCAGGAGCATCGCACACTATTGCTCGAATTTCAAGGTCAATGTGTTTGTCTAATATATCTAGTCCATTTTCAAAAAGACTTAAATACTCCGCACAAAATTGTTCTAAATATGCATCGCAATCAGTTGGTTTCGTTTTACCCAAGAAAACTCCTGCGGCAAATACGGGCATCTCAATAGTGTTGTTGACGCGTACTAAAATTGGCCATAACTGTGTTTTCGAGCTCTTGAATAATGGTAATCCATCAATATTGAGATCGAGACTCAATTTGGTGGTTTGTCCAAAATACCCACAAAGTTTTTCTAATTGACCCTTTAGCCCTAAGTGCAGATACTGCCCACCGGCTACGTTCGAAATAGCCATCTTGGGTGGATATTTAAAGTTGTAAAATGTTCCAACTTTGAGGTTTGCTTTTTGCAGTATTTTGGCCAAGTCTTTGGCGCATGCGCGCGACACATTGTGAACAGCGTGCCAATTTGCAAGTTCTTCGTTTATATCAAACTGCACGTCCTGCTCTAACTGCCCAGCCTGCTCTAACTGCACGTCCTGCTCTAACTGCCCAGCCTGCTCTAAGTGCCCATCCTGCTCTAACTGCCCAGCCTGCTCCATCTGCTCAGCGTGCTTCGACTGCTCTAGCTCAGTTCTAATCTTTTCTAAACACTTTTCCGTTTCTTTTTTCACCAATCTCTTTAAATGGCGCTTGCTGTATATTTGCTTATGCATACTTCTATATGTAAAAACTTACGCTCAGCGAACTGCTCAAGTAAAAAACTATCAATTAATTGAATTTATCACAATTTATACTTACTACACCATCATACTTACTTGCTTTTAACTTATTTGTAAAGTTTTTGATAAATAGCTTTTATTAATTGAGTTTTCACAGCAGAAATGCACACGTTTTCTTCACAAGTTTCTCGATGAAAGTGAGAAAAACGAACACGTGCCAATAACTGAATAGAAAAATGAGCAGCAGCAACAATGCAGTGCTGCAAAAATTCACGTCAATATTAGCAAAGTTGCTACAAAAAAGCTAAGAAATGGCTGGGTCTAGCTTAAACTTGTTTTAATCTTTGTCCATAATATGATGTAATTAAAACAAGGTCTAGCAGAAAAATAGCTAAGCAGCACTAGTGCGAAAGGGCTAGAAACAATTTACCGTTGCTAAGGCAACTGGAATGCCGAGCTGCATTTCGGCTCAAAATAGGGTTATGGTTGGTACACTAAAATAACACATTTTTGTTCGTTTTTTTTGCCGCTGCAACGAACATGAACGAAGATGAAAATGTTTAATCGTTTTTTATGCTTCGTAAAATTTACGTTGCCGTTCTGCATCCACGTAGACGCGTTCATGAGCTAGTCCACGTGGAATAGGCAGTTTACACATAAATGTTCAATGACAATTTCAATTTTGTTTCGTCACCGCTGCATCTTCATAGACTGGTTCAGTGCTCACCCACGTGGGCAAGTCGTGTGCTAGTCTTGCAATGAAACACTGGCCAAACCAATGTAATTCTTTGCACCCGCTTTAACTAGCCCTTGACTAGTCCATTATAGCTAGTTAAGGACTAGTCTATGCTATCAACTAGTCCACACGAAAACCGTAGGGTTTAAGCCTAAACACACACAAAGATAGATAGAAAGAAAGAGAGGGACAGAGCGAACAATGCACAGACAGCAACAGCCGCAATATTTTGTCATAGGAGGCTGACAGCACGGACCGCATTGAGATTATAAATAAATTGACCATAAAGCTAAATACAAACAACAACAAGCTACTAAGTGTTGTGTAGTTGAGTCTATGAACGCCTTGTGGTTGCACAGATATAATATTATTCATTTTCTTATTGATTTTTTTAGCTTAAAAACATAGAAGGAACATTAAGGTGCATCAAAATACATACATACATATACATATGTCTTTCAGTAGGTAAACGAACATCGCTTTATACTAAATACAAATGGAAGCTATTGTTTTGTTGATCTTAATGCTACTTGTGCTCCATGACTGCTCCTCATTATTTACTTATTTACAACAGAAAAAACAAACAGATAGTGTGATCTAATTATAAAGCTAAACCCAACAAAGTTTGTTGTGGCCCACAACATTTACTAGGCATTATTATCTTGGCATCAAAAGCAGCAGCAGCAGCAGCAGCCATAAGAAGCTGCCTGTTGTGTCAAGTGTTTGTTTGTACAACTCGATTGTGTACTAAAATACTAAACGGAAAATATACTAGCTTGGGCAACAGTAACATCTCAAATAAGATACAAATGCAAGCGCCAAGTCCGAAGTCAATGATCCGCAATAGAACAACAAAGAAACCTAACAAAAGAACATACAAAAGTTTTTCTTCAAAGAAAAATGTACATCAAATAAAACATATTTCAAATGTTATTGCTGTAATGGCAAAAGCATTGATAATCCAATTTAACTGAGAAAACTACAATTTGGCTCATAAAAGAATGAATGAAAAACATAACAAATTTTATTATCGACGTTTGGAAAATATGGCAACAATTAAATGAAACAAATTTTTTAATGCGAAAATTGCAGTTAAATTAGTTATGAATAAACACAGATTTGATTTGTTTTCTAACTTTTCAGTTTTTTTTTATTATCTAGCATTTATTATCGCACCGACTTCCGGCTAGTGAAATGTGGAAAAACACCAGGAAAATTAATTTTTTTTTTAATTGTGCGACTCATGCAAAAATCGCGTATTTTTTTTTATTATCCGAAATCAAAGTTTTTGATAAACACGACACAAGTTGCATTTGGAACACACATACAGAAATGACCTAAAAAGAATATGTTCGTTGTAATTCAAACATGCGACAAAGTAACAGCAATCAAATGTTTACATGTATGTGTGTGTGTGTGTGTATGTGCACAACAAATTTGCGCTGTGCTGTGCCATAACAAAAAATTAAATAAATAGGTGAATAGGTGCGCCCTAAATCTGTTTAAATTGCAGTCGACACACACACAGATACAAACACACAAAAATACAATGATACGCACAGAAGTAACAAAACTTGCACAATTTTATTATTATTTTTGTTGTTATTTTTTCAACTATTATAGTTGTTGTCACCAGCAATGTGAAAGGTGTTTTTAATTTGAGCACAGTAGTTAAAGAGCATTTGAGGGTATATAAAATTTATTTATAAGAAACGTTTGCATCATAAATGCCAGAAATTCATTGAAGGCGTTTTACTTGGAAAAGTTAAAGTCAAATTTGTGCATTTCTTTTAGATATTGTTTTTTAGGTATATTTGGTAACTGCCGCTTGCTTTCTCCGCACGCTCACAATGAAAAACAAAATAAAAACCAAAAAGCGCACATGAAAATTTAATTATTACTAACCCAAATTGAATCCAACAAAGCTTCCGAAACACTACGATATCAATTAAAGTTTTAACTCGATTATTTCGACTTTGAGAAGCCAATTTAACTTCTACTTTTTTTACTTCAAAAAACTCATGTAAGCACTTTGTTAACTGAAATTTTATGTACACAACTAGCTGTTTTTTTTAATGTGAATTCAATGGGCACAGGAAAGAAAATTTTTCTAGCCAAACAAAACAAAGCCAATAAAAGGCAAACCTGAAGTGTTTGGGCTTATAAAAAAAACAAAAAAAAAGTTTATATAGTTTTAAGGTTCTTTGTTTAGACGTAGCAGCGCTATTGCTCTAGCTTTTTATGGTTTAGTAGAGCGTATAATGAAATAATAAAAAATTAATAATCGCAGTTCTGGTTGTCAAGCATTTGAGTACCATGGAAAATGCACAGAACTGAAAGATTGTAACTAGACTAGATTAATAATAACAAACAGGTTTGATTATATTTTTTTCTTTTCTATGTTTCACAATTTACCTTAAATTTATTGTGTTTTTTTACTGTTAATTAAACAATGGCAAAAAATTATTCAATGATTACAGCAACATTTAACTTTTGTTTATTTGAAGAAAGATATATGTAATTGCCACTAAGCTTGAATTGAGCTAAAAGTAAAGCACATACAAACATTAAACAAAAGCCAACAGCTATTAGTCGATGGCGTTTCAGAATATAGCCCATACCTCCGTACTGTATACTAGGCGAAAATTATTGATGAAAAACTAAACCAAAGAAATATGTAATTGGTTTTTGTTTTTTTTTTTTTTGTAATGACGGTTGAAATTTTGTGGGCTGACAACAAACAATTTTTTCGGAAGCTTGAAGTTTTTCCATTACGTTGTTTTGATCGATTTTCCTCATAATTTCCATGCCTTGATTCGGCCAAACATTTAGCTTGTTGACTAACTTATTTATTTGACTGTAAGAGTATGTGTGATTATAGTATGTATTGTGTTTCGTGTTAAGTCAAAGTCATTTTCAGTTTGGGCTTTCAACATTGGTTGAGCCCTTTGATTGATATTTGGTGTCACGAGTTTGTTTTTGATACTATATTGTTGCTTTTGTTTTGATTTTTGAATCGACAACAAATCACGTAGTTCCCAAAACAAAATCAAACTAATGACACAATTTCCCAAATTAGTCAAATTGAAAGCTTAATCAGCTTGCGAAACTGTTGTTTAAAAAAAACAAACAAAAACAAAAGCAAACTTTCAACAACTTTCATGGGCAAAATGCAAAGAGTTTAATTAAATTTTTTTAAAAAATAGCATTTAATTATTTCACTTAATACTTTCAAGTTTAATATATATAATCATGTCACTCACCTTTTACATCATAGTTTATAATGTTTTGTGTATGAGTTATTAATAGTTATATCCGTAGACGATCAGCTAACAGCTGCACAATTTTCACTTAATATTTCGTAGAAATTTTTGTATATATTTCTTTAGATTTTTTTGATGTTTATTTTTGCTGAAAAATACATTTGGGTATTTATTTAATTTGTTGCATTTCATTAAACGATTTTAAGGCGTAGATATATTTATTTGTGTACATCTATCAAACAGCAAATTGTTTTTATTATTTGACCAAACTTGAACCGCAAACTGAAGACCACAAACAAAAACACGGAAAAACAAAGAAACACACTCTTCGAGTAAAAGAGACTCGCTTCAATGAGCGAACTTGTGCAAGAGAGCGAACTAGTGAGCTTACGATCGAATTGGAACCGGTTTATGTTGTCTTGATGCTTACCAATAAGATATACAACAACCGTTAAATTTGCGACTTGAGTTGCTTATTGTGTTGGTATTTTTTTTGCATTTCGGTTGCGTACGAAATTATTTTTACCCATAGCTAATTGCAAAACTGAGCTCAACACGTGGAGAGAACTGGAACGCCAAGAAGAAGAAAAGCAGCGAGAGATTGGGAGAAAGGAGGTACATACTTTGAAGGCAGCCAACCCCAAGAAATTAAAAAACAGCTGTACGAATCTTGGGCAAAAACTCGGATTTGGAATTATGTTCCCATGTTATCCAAATGAAAAGCTTAAGTAGAATTTTTTTGACGTAGAATACGTCTTACGTTTCGGTATGAGTGTGCTATCCAAAAAAGTTGTTGTTGTAATATGGTTGCTTCACAAAATCGCTCATTGCTCATGAACTAATGAATAGATTTTCCTCAAATTAATTTCATTTTAAAGCCAAGGCTTCAACCTTTATTTTAAGCTATATATATATATGAAGTGATTACATTTTCTATTAAAAAAATGAGACCAAAAACATGCAAAATTTTGCTTCATTTTGAAGACTTTAAATTGCTCTAGCAATCTCAATAATCAATCAATTAATCTGAGTTTTTCGAATTTAAGTTGAGATGAGGTAAATAAACATTCCCACATTCAAATTTCTAATAATTTTGCCAAATATATAACTTTTTAAGGCAAAAAATCAGTGCAAAAATCACTACTTTTTTTTCAATTGCACATTGCTCAAAAATTCCGCCAGAGAATCGATTAAAACTTGTTTTAATACAAAGTAGACTTGATTTCCTTTCGTTTGATATACATGCGGTCATGACTGATAGCTTCTAAATGTGGAAATTTCAATAAAATATTTGGGCATAATTAAATTTTCATACATAAATTCTTCCGTGCCAGGGGTGAACAAACTCGGCTTAAGCGCCAGCCCCAAACAATTATAACACAATAAAATATGTTTACCCCAATTCTGAAATTTGCGTGCAAGTTTTCGAAATCATGTTTTATTGTTTGTGTTGCACATTTAATTATGCTTTTGCACCAAAACAATAAATATGCCCGTGCAAAAATATCATATAAACTGTCGTGAGTTAAACTATCGATAATTCGTCTTTACGGTGGCAGCCCTGATTTTCGCATCTTGTGAACAGTTACTGTGAATTAAGTTAATTTAAATGAATATTGAACAATTAATTTCGCATTTTAATAATTTACAGCAACGTCGTCGTGCATCTGGAGTAGCAATCTATGCAAAAAGTACCATGTTAACATATTGTACTCCAATCGATATTTCAAACAGGCAACTGGTCGATAGTGATGTAGGCGACATTTGTCTGTCTGAAATTAAAATTAATAATCAAAAAAAATTTATTCTTGGCTCTGTGTACTTTCATCCAAATGTTTCCCAAAACAACAAGCAACAAATGCTTTTTTCTGCTTTGATGAAATATTCTCACCTCACTGCACTAATAGACGAGAATTTCACAGTTGACACCGAGGTGGACATGCTCATCGTAGGTGATTTAAATTTAGAAATGACAAATGATTGTTCATTTGCAGAATTTATGGAAGAAAAATTCAAATTAAAGTATATTAAAAATGCAGCAACCACCTTAGCTCTAACCAATATAGATTTAGTATTTGCTAGAAATTTAAGTGTATCATTAATGAATTACGTATCATACTTTTCCTTTCACAAACCTGTCATATCAAAAGTCACATTTCAAACATAAAAAAAAAATACAATTTTAGGTTTAATTATGCACAAATTTTGATGTAATAAATTATGTAAATATATATTTCTATTTCAAGTCAATGTTTGTTAAATTTATATCAGAGATGCTAACCAGTATTGCAGTAAAAAGGAAAAAATTAGCCAAATGACAACAAACACAATTAAAAATAAAATAAAACATCTATGTGGTTGTTGTTATTAGGCTACCGCTTCATAATTTTTGTTGCATAAGGACAGACGTATTCTACGGCTAACCTATGCGCCCGTGTGATCTGACACAGGCTGTCAATTTTTTTTTTTTACAAATTTAACCGATTTTCAATCAAAAAATATTTATATTAATATTTTAGCACATGCCGAAATAATAACAGTTAACTCACGTTTTTATTTAATATTTGATCATGAGTAAATCTAGCTGAAAGTTAAATGGTGACTCATCTACATGCTTAAAGAACAAGTATGTTTAAGTCAGTGTATCTTAGGATAAAACCTGTTTTCTCTTTGTCGTCTGATCTGATTGCAGTTTGTTGGCAACGGCAACCACTCAGAAATTGTATATATAAAACAAAAACAAAAACAAACAGAAACAAGTAAACTCTGCTAACTCTTGCCATGACCAAACTCAAGAACTCGTTATGAAACGAAAGTGGATAAGGTGCGAATACGGATAGATGTACAAATTAATACTTTTACAAAAGTCAAGCGACTGTGATAAAAAAAATAATAGGTTAAATACCCTTGAAAAGAACTAATTGTAAGTTTAGAAAACTATTGAAACACTTAAAAGTTGAAGAAATAAAAATTTAAATTAATTTGCGAGTTGTTGGAGCTTACTTTGTTTACAGAAACTTTACTTTAAATTATAATTAATTACCATAATATTATTATTATGTTTATGGCGATCTTATAAAGAGTGAAAACGGTTTAACGATTAACACTCAGCATATTTGGAAAATATAAAATAAACAAAAATAACAATAATCTTAAAATGGAAAAAAGTCATTTCTGAGTGAAAGTTAAATGGGTTTTAAGAAGTAAACAGTTTGGAAAAAATATTTAAGTTGTTTTTACTATTTTTGAAGTAGACTTAGTCTTTTCAATAACTTTGATCATATTATTTAATATTTAAAGGCAACAAACTCGTGCATAATATTGATAATAAATTTATTACGTCACAAAATAAATTTTTTTATTTAAATCAATTCGCATACTTTATTTATGTATTTCAAAGTAGATTGTTATGAGATTTATATTTTTATCCATAATTATCTTAATTATCTTAATACTAGTAAGAGCCATATGATATGTGATCTTTTTCAATTATGAGATTTTTTAGCACTTATGTACTAGAAAAGAATCACGCATAATATATACACACGTGTATTTGCAATGATCGATAAAAAGGTACTTATGTACACATTTGCTTAATATTGATTATGTGTATAAATGTGTATTCCATTGCTAAAGCACTTAGCGTGCACAAACTTATAAATAAAGTCGAGTTCGTCTAGCATAAAACGAATATGAAAAAATCAAATCATTTGTCAACTGTGAAATAAATCACACGGAAACATACTCTTTTCACCATTCAGACAATCAAAATATCCTTCATTTAGTATTAAAGTATTTTTAAACAAGTTATTCTTCTTCTACTTAGGTAACTACATAATATAACTGTTTCCCTCCAATCAAATATTAAAGGGACAGGGTGTTACGAGCAGCAAAGAAAAAAAGCCAACGCCAGCGACAACAAAGAAAAACCTTTGACGTTGTGGGGGAGCGCAGAAAGGAAAACCAAAAATGAATCTGTAACAAGTGCGCCTGCAAATGTAAGTACATACAGACACACATTCATGCGCACATAATAATGTACAGCTGTAAGGCAAAACAAGTCTGGTTGATGGAGAAAGGGGGTAAAGAGAATAACAACAACACGGTACATATGACTGGGAGCCAGACAACAAGAAGAAGCCAAGAAGAAAACAAGACACGTCTATATGTAGGTGTTTAGTTTTAAGTATGCGCACACACACACATTGACAATCAGCCGCTTGTCGTTGTAAGTAGATTAAACGCTGAAAATCACCTTGCATTGATATTTTTGTATAATTTTTTATTTTCATGTTTTTGCTGATGTTGGCTGCATTATGCAAAAGCCCTTCGTTTTTGTTATTGTTTTGCAGCTCTCTTTTATGGTTGCTTTTCCAATGTGGGCACACACGTGCATCTGAATATGTGTTTATTTTGTTTGGCCTGCAGTTGCATCACTCTGTGTGTGGTAATTTTTTAAACCCAATTCGATGGTTCCACTCGCCGTCAATTTGATTTACCTCTTTTTTGCTGCTGCTGCTGCTTGTAACTGTTGTATGTGTTTTTAATATAATTGATTTTTATAGGATTGCTATATTGACTCTTTGATGCGATTATGTTTTTTATAATGTTATTGGGTGATTGACCTTTTAATTGCACAAGATTTACGTTTACTTTAATCACAACATCGAACGAACACAAATGCTCACACGCACAAACACACACACTCTTATAGACGGCGCGCATAAAATCAATTGAATTTTTACTTTTGCAACAAGCTATAAATTAAAATCTGCACAATGTTTTCGCCTTATAATCACTCCGACTCTAAGGAGTTTATTTGTTTGTTTTTTTTTTTAAAACAAAATAGTTCGTCAAGTTGGCATATTTATTTGCAGCAAATACATAACGCGCACCACAACCGTACCGTACGAAATCCAACAACAAATTAAAAAACAATCGTCCAGAACTGCCAGTGCTGGCCAAAACATACCCAAGTGGCATCTCTATTGCGACTTCAGTTGGCGCTCGCAGCTACCTTCACGGAGCGCAAGTTTGCGTTTGCAGCCAAGCTCACACTGCATACGATTAACATACAGCTGTTAAATTGCCATGGCGCCAACTGTAAAATATTTTTAAAGTGTTTGTTTCTTTCTATATGAAATGTTATCAAATTTATTTGTATAATTTATGGCTCTACAAGTACATGCGATATTTGATAAATACTTATACTATACTTATTGATTAAAATAGACATTAAAGGAGCCTAAGAAAGTTATTGAGACCGGTGAGAACTATTAATTAATATTATTTTTTATGCGGAATGAATGAAAGTTGTAATTGAAGCGATCTATTTAACGGAAACGTTTGCATTAGGTTATTACTGTTATTTCTATATGTCGAAATGGCAGTTAGCTTAATTTGTTAATTTCAGTCCCTTGGATTTCAAAAAGTTGATCTTAATTTTCAGCATCCTTTTTGTTCTTCGAAGTCTCGCTTGGTGGAACATAAAACCACCATGCACCAAAAAAGAACAATACTGAGCAAAGTTTGCCAATTAACGCCAGCAGCCACATGTAACTGAAAGTTAAGCACAATTATTTCAGAAAAAGTTCACTTTGCTATGCAATGAATGTTGAAAAACAAACCGACTAATGTAGAAATTATCGTAAACCAAACAAGCACCACCTGCCTGCTCGTCACAGGATTCATGCCACAGCATGCAGGATTCGTCAATTAAAGCTCCAAAGATCAACGGAGCCGGTATGGTGCCCATCAAACGCACCTTAATCCATTGCAGACCCAAGGCAAATGAACGCTGCTCATCCTGAACACATCTGGCATATTATAATATCGAATTATTATGGAACTTGATTTGTTTTGTTATGCTCCAAATACTCCTACCTGAGTGTAGCCGACAGCGCTGGCATTGTGGCCAGAAATGTGAAGAGCATCAGTACAAAACAGAGACCAACAAACAAGGGCAAACTCTGGCACTTGGACTCGCACATTATATTAGTTGCTTCCTGCGGCTGGTCGAATGCATACTCGATACTTTCCACAATGCAGCTACAGTTGCTATAGTTCTTCAGTGTGTCCAGTTGCTGCTCTTTGCCGCAGCCCGCAAAGCAGGGACTGTAATACATGACACCATTGATGCCACAAATGGGATCATAGTTACCACGGCTGCAACCACAGTTAGCATTGCAGGGTGCCACCAGCGCCAGAATCTGTCCACTGCTCGTGTGTCCAGGAGCATAAGGTGTTGTTACGCCCGCAAAGGATGCATTGGGACAGGAGATGAGAAAGCAGCTGGTAAAGAACGTAGCCACCACAGTAGCCAACAAGCACATCTTGATGATGCTGCCACAAGCCAAATTGAGCTTCTTTACCAGATAGCCACCCAGAAAGGTGCCTCCTCCGCCTGCTGGCACCGTTATGACACCCATTACCAGGGCTGAAATCACAGGCGATATGCCAAACTGATTCTCAATTTGTTTGGGCAAAAATGCAGCAAATCCAGCTATGACCAATCCCTCCGTCGCTCCCGCCAAGTTAAGAAAGAAGAACGTTGGATTCTTGAAGAGCGTTAGGATCGCTTGGGGCAGCTCACCAAGACGACGTCGCTGCGCTGATTTGTCTTCATCTGTTTTAGCGTCATTTGATTTTTTTGTATGCGCCTCGGATACTTTCGCCAGTTGAAGCTTTTCAGCGCCGGGCAACGATTTCGGATAGCCAAAAATTGGTATTGCAATCAGGCAACAAATTAAGGCAGCAAACACAAAACCAATCCACCAAGCACCGATCCATACTTTGCTATCGCTCGTTAAGCTAAGCCTGGAAAGTATTAAATACTATATTGAAAGTTTCATAAACCAATCCAAGAATACAGAAAGTGCAAATATATAAATAAAATTCTGTTATTCTTAACATTTTCAATAAATTTAACATGAACTATTACAGAATTTATTGTGAATCTAATTTTAAAAGCAATTATTCTAGGAAATCATCTTCTTTTTTTAGCTCCCCTCAACTGCTATTTGCAAATAAATTGTAATACTGTTAATTTACAATTTGTAAGCCAAGTGGCATTGTTTACTTGGCAACATAAACATAATGTTTTGCATATTTATTTGCTTTTCTTGTTGTTGTTGCCATAATTTACTGGGATGCGACGACCATAAAAGTGGCAAACAGATTCAACTCCAAGCTAACCAATATGACTTATGCCATCACCTTGACAATAAACCGTTGTGGTTTATCCATGGAATGCTGCAGCATGGATTTACTGCTACTCCTCATCCCAATCTCCTTCCTTCCAACCTTCATCAACCAACGTTGATATCAAACAAATGCCTCTCTAACTCTCATTTTACATTCGCACCTTATTTGCTCGTTGTCAGCACGAAATGTTGTTTTATTAGTCTCCCGAGATATATTTGTGTGTGTGTGTGCTGTTACAGTTGCCATTGCCACAACTGTTGCCGTTGGTAACGCGCAAATAAGCCAGTGAATGAAGTACTTTCGAACTCCCCACAGAAGCGGAGCGCCCCCTGCCAACATTAAAGCCATTTGCTGCCCATACTTAGTAAGTAAGTCACGCGATTAATAACAATCAGATACGATGAGCTTTATCAAAAATATATATGTGTATGTATATACTTACTCAGCTGGGTCTACATTAACAAAGTCCGTATAAATGAGCAACAATTGACCACCCAAAACATAACCAATTGCAGGTCCAATTATGGCCATTGTATAGTAAATACCTATTAAAAACATTTAGTATACACATATATTTTACATTATTGTAATAACAGTTTCGATAAGTTATTTGAAGTTTTGTGTTGAAAATATTGTTAAAAATAATTACCAAAAAAATTTAATATTTCTGTTGAAAAAGGTAGTAAAAAATATATATTAAATCGTCACATAAAACTTAATTAAAATAAAATGCATAAAAAGTTAGGAATTTTCATATTAAAAGTAACAATTCAATCCTTAAGCTTTGCTTTTCGATAACATTTCGATATCTTTATTATATTAGAATGATTTTTCGATGCTAAAATATAGCATTCTATTTAAATGTTTTGCCTAAATTAATTACTTTTCGCTTTGTTTTCTTTTGTGCCGTTTGAAATTTTGTTTTTGTCAGTCGGTTTCCATATAGTTCAGGGAATTGTTTAAGCCAATAAGTCAATAAGGATATGTTATCATTCGGCTGCATCTTAATTTGCATGACAATGCGCAAAGGGCGCACTAAATGTGGCAAAGTGGCACAGTGGCAAGTGGGGGGCGGCACATCGAATTTAATAACTTGAGGGCAAACTGCGCATTGTAGTATTTGCACATTATCCTTTTCGATTGATGCTGCCGTCATACAGGAAGCAACAAATAAATATTCACTAGACAAAATCCCCCCGACCCCAATTCTCCACCAAAAAAAAACAAACAAACAAACGAATTTCAATTGTTTTAGTAGACACAGAAGAGACATTTACATAGCTGGACGGGTTTTCGGATAATTTCGATGCCGTCGGATGGTTTCCACGATAAACTTAACTAAGAGGCAATAAATTTCGCTTTGCTGTCTTGTCCCTGGGTCCTGGCTGACATGAGACAGTCGCTGCTGAGTCAGCAACAATGCCTTTAAAATTGGGTCAACATTGGGCGACAGACGCAGATGTGCAAGCGACTCCTTCTGATAAGCGGGGCCGGGGTTGAAGTTAGGCGAAGGTTTTTCTTGGGTATTTGGGTATGGGTTGCACAAATAGTAAATAGTATTTACTTCCCTTTGTAGTTGGCGTCGTTTGCCAATAGTGCAAATAAAAATAAATACATATATATATATGGTAGCAAAGTTGCTTTGAATTCGTTGCGAGACAAAAGTTTGCCCAAAAATGTCTTATCAATTGTTCGATAGACAGTTAAACTTACCCAAGTAAACAGATGACATCTTTGTGGATACGTTCTCATCCAGATAGGTTACACCCAGCGTGAATAGCGGCGAGGCGCCAGCACCATGCAAAAGTTGTGCACCAAAGAACAACCACACCGTCCAAGTTAAACTCTCACCCAACTCCGACTGCAACTGGTCGGGCATAGCGCTGACTCCATCTGCTCCACCACATGGCAGTGTTGTCGTCGTCGTCGTCGTCGTCTGATTCGTTGGCAGCAGCAGCCCATCGTCATGCCGTTCGCAAATGTTTGCCTCGGCTATCGATGCCCGATAGCTGCCGACCAGAAAGTGCGGCAACGAGAAGATCAACGAACCCAAACCCATCAGCAGCAAACCAATTGCAATGAAGCGCGGCTTGGATGCACCCCTGCGTCCGCCATAGTATGTCACCGGCACCAAGCACACGAACGACGCCAGATCATAGCCACTTGCCACCAAACCCGTCTGCCTTGAACGCAGCCCAAAGCGTCGCTCAATTGTTGAAATGTTGACATTAACAAAACCGTTGACAATAAGACCTGCAAGAGGATTAAAAATACAATAAATTTAGTTAACTTTGACTTCCAGTCAACCACCTTTTTTCCCCTCAACACAACTATTTAACACCAAAATCGGCCCTCGCCCCCAAACTAAGTGTCATAAAAATACAAAAAAATAAAATAAAAGTGAAGATGATGTTATGACTTATTTGGTAGCAAGTACATCAGCTACAGCAGGAGCAGGAGCTTAGATTTATAAATGAAATCTCTGTACGACAAATTGAATTTGCCCCATAAATATAATAATGATACATATTTTTCTATATTTTGCCATTGTGAATATGTATGACAAAAAAAAAAATTCAATTTATTTCCCAATTGAAAAATGTCCTTTTAGTCACACGCTGGACACACGAGGCAGTACGAAGAAGTTGCCATCCCGCTGTGAAGGTTACAAGGGGACGACTTAAAATGTCTCAAGCACTCATAAGTCATTTACTCTCCCGCTCCTGTTACCGGCACTGTTACTGCACTAATATGGATCAATTTCCTTATGGCAAAAATCTCCCCTCGGCTAGAAATTGTATGGAGTTGTTCGTCCTTTTGATTTGAAGTGCAAATTGTGTAAAGTGTTTTCTTGGCTTTGTTGTTGCCTCTACGTGACAATCAACCAATTTATTAAGTAACATCTTTGGGTTTTCAATAAATTTCCAAAGGCTGTTTTTGACTTTAAATAAGCTCAAAGTAACCCTTTAATTAACAAAAAATTTACGAGTTTATTAACATAAATGACTTTAAATGAAAATATATATGAATAAACTGAAAAATGATAGATATAAATACGTTTTTTTTAACTTCCTGATTTTTCTTCTCGTTTGTAAAACTGCTTTTTGTATTTATTTTTTCCCTTCAACATTTCTCTGATTTTATGTCTAATTGTACATATTGGTTGGTTGGTTCTTAAAGATCTTTGAGGGCTTAACAACAATAATTTATTAACATCAGCTAATCCCACGTTTTGCAAATTAAAACAAAATAAACCATTACAATCTGAATGCAGCAAGTGTGGAAAATATCCCATAGCTGCGCAACAACAACAACTACGTTGCAATCCAAAATTGTTGCGGATGATTTATGTTAATGCCATGTCAACTGATTAATATTTTTGGTCACGTGCCGCCATTCATAACCGTCCGGCTCAGTGCTGCTGGACAAACAATACCCAGCAACAACAACAACAAATACAATAAAGTTGGAAAAAAGTTGGGCAAAGGGGGTACAGCAGGGAGATTTATCGCAGCACGCGACCTGGCAAACATTTTGGAGGCTAGGGCGTGTTCAAAAGCCTGTCAACGGATTTGACACCAGTCCAAGGCTGCTCTGCCAGGATATGAGCTCACGTAGCGCAATGTTGCAACGGCAATGTGCAACAGATGCCAACACTGGCAATTCATGCATGTTTTGTTTATAGCACGACCAAGATATAAATACCGACTACCGTCTAACGACTATGCCGTGGATCAACGCCTAAAAACCCGGCTGTCCATTTCTTTAGTTCTGTTTCTGTTGCTGAATTTTAATTAACCGCTTGAATATGGTTAGATCGGGTTGTATGTAGAGGATGTCATGACTACCAGGAGTTGCTCTGATTTATGCCTATGACAGACAACAGACATAGAGTGCACTTACTTCACAGCTTTACTTAACATCCTTTTGAAACAACAACTATTCAGAGCAGCAGCTACTTTTTTTTTGAGGTTAATGCATCCTCGAGCTATATAGGAAGAGGAAGAAAAAAAAACGTGTTGAGTCTGTTGACTGCTCGGGGCTGATATTAATTATTAACTTGCTTTCCATTCAGTAATATCCGTTGACTGCCCCAACCCCACCGTTGCAAGCGCTTATCTGTTGCACACAGCCTTCGGGCTGCTCGAAACTCAAGTCGGCAAAATGCTCAGCGATGCTAATGAAGCGTTCGCAATCCATGTTGCCCCAACCTCACACCTTGCTGGCTCCAACTAAGTTAATTAAAGTTTTTTTTTGGGGGGAGGCCATAAGTGGCCCAAATTGTATTTATTAGTAAATTGGTGGGCAAATGCTTTAGGATAACGGCAAATATTTAAATAAGTCTGCAAGTAAACTTTTAGTTTATGACTTTATTTTCTAGCACAAAAATAAACATCTGAACATTTCTAAGGTGCATATCAAAATGATAAGACACATCACAATTTAAAGTTTCTTCACATGTATAAGGAACGAAAGGGCAAAGCATAGACTGTGAGAAAGCACCGTTACTTACTAATCCAAGCTTTGGCTGGAAATGCACCGTTATACGTTTTCGTAAAAGTGCACGAGTTTACTCGTTTGCAAGCGTATCACAATTATAAGATGTTAAAGATTTATTAATTTTTTTAATGAGTTCAAGCCAACTAATTAAAAAATTAGATAAAATTATGATTCAGTGAGAAACTTGGCACAAATTTGCATTTTATTTACATGACACTTTAACCCAATTTAATTTAGCTAGATTAGATAAATGTTTTTAATTGCTTTTGATAAGATTGTTATGAGAATTTTGTCTGTTTTTCATTCGAACAAACTTGTTTTCATCATTTAAGCTTTTTAGATTTTAGCTAAAGGTTCAATTTTACGAGGTGTTTTTAAGTTTAGTAATGTTCTTGATTATTTACTCTTTGTCAAAGAGCGGAATTCAAGAGCAGAATTAATGTGGGCGGATCAACGAGACGGAGCCATTAAATGAATTAAGTACTGCGAAACACAGTATGAATTCAGTGTGCCGATATTTGTTACCCTTCCTCCCGCACTCACCTTGCAATGCGCCGCCCCAGCAGAGCCAAAATAGTGCCCATTTGGCGGTACAAAAGCGTTGCAGCCACTCCGGTTGGAATCGATGCCAGCCAAAACGTTGCTCCAACACTGAAGATTCCGTTGTATTCAAATCCGAACTAGTAGTTCCCGTCGCGCTGCCCACGCGACTTGAACGGGCGCTATTATTGTTATTCATGCTACCATTGCCATTCGCGTTGCTACTCTTTGGCACATTTGTTTCCAATTGGCAAATGGTAGACATGGTATTTGTATCGTGAGATGTGGACATCTTGTTATCAGAAAAGATTTAGAATTATATATATGTATATTCACAAGCACTCGCGACTGCTGCTGCGCTGCTGATCCGCACCGAACGAAGCGCCAACTGCAACTGAACGCACAGAGATTTCAATTGTGAACTCAGCCTCTGCGTTAAAATCAGACCGTTTCCTGATGCTCGACAGAGCTTAACAGAGCAGGACTTAACATAACATAGCGGCCCTCTGTTAACTCTGCCCAAAAAGCAACCCCAGGCACACACACTCACACACATTCTCATTTCACTGAACGTAAACAAACAAAAACTCGTGCGTTGAAATACTCGAGACTTTTATGAATGAAACTTAATGCCATTAACGTATGATTTCAGTCATGCGCCTCTCATCCCGCATTCTACTGTTTTTTTTTTTGAGCTTCGCATATCAACAGTTGTTATGTTATTCGATGTGATTTTTGAACCCAAAAAAAAACGTATTAAATGATATGAATAGATAGATGTACACTTGACTTCATTTATAACTTTCAAAAGTTTATTCAGTAAATTTTTAGTAGTTTCTCTTGGTTTACTAAATATATATGAGCTTAAATTATTAAAAATATTTTATGCATGTACGAATAATAGTTTTGTCAAACTTTTTGAAAACGAAACTGTGCGGCCCACTTCAGAATGTATTGATTTCGACATTTGTTAACATTTTTATGAAATTAATAAATGGTAATTAAAAAACTAATAATTCATTTAAGTTGTCGGAAAGGTGAATTCTCGAAGAGCACCACATAATAGTATTATAATTTGTAAATTAAGTACGATCAAATGGTTTAAGTCATTGAAAATAAATCAATCAAAAAAAAAAAACATAAACAAAAATCTTGCAACATTAATAACAATATAAAAAAAAAAAATAGTTCTCATTTTTACGCATAAATAGTTCAAATCGGGCTCCATCAAAAACACAATAATCAATATTTACAAGATATTTTTTTTGTCAGATATATATTTATATATATATATGTACTATATATCGTTATAAATGTGTATGAATAGTTTGTTTCAATTATTTCCATTGGCAGTTTAGAAAGTTGTATAATTTTTGGTTTTTTTTTTTTTGTCATTAGACTACACTAAGCATAACAATTTTATTTGGATATTAGATTTGAACTTGGTTTGCATTTGGGTTTCTTGAGTTGATTCGCTTAGAGCGAAAACTATTTTGAATTGGGTTGGGTTTACTTAATTCGTAGGCTTGGTTTAACATGGACACAGTGAACAGTTTAGGGACACTACGACAAATATCACATAATGAGATCAATTGGATTTATTTTGGGTTGGTTTTGTTTCCTTTTGTTTGTTTGGTGAAATAAGTATATATATGTACATATATATTTACACATATGTAAGAATGTACGATGTTGTTGTTTTTAAAACTTAAAATTGCTTACTGATTGACTGACTGACTGGTGGTGGGCTTATCATTCAATTATCGTAATTATAGCAAACCGATTAACTGTTATATTCATCATCATAATTAACATCCAAACAAATTGGCATTAACTTAGCGCAGCCTAGTGACAAAATGACCAATAACAAAAGTAATCATTAGTTAAAGTATATTTAAGTAATTGCTTGCCATTGCTGAGGTCAATTTATTACATTGATAGTTTTGTATTCCAGCAAAGAATCTTAAGTATGCATAGTCTATGCTTTTTGGTTGGTAAATTAAGTAGTTTTTTTTTTTAACATTTTGTAAGTACACACAATTAACATATTTTTTATATACAACTTTTCAAATTGCCAATAAACTCAAGTTTCATATTCCATATGCTATATAGTTTGTGTATTTTTGTTGGCCTAATTTGCTGGCCTAATTTACATACATTTAAGTAGTTTGTGTTGGTTTTTTTTTTCATATTTCATTTGAAGTTTCGCATCTTTCACATATGCCACACATGTTATCATAGTTAAAATATATATATATATGTATATATTTGTATATTATTAGGTATATATATATATATAGGTATATTAAACTTAAAAAGAATTTAACCAAAAAAAAAACGTACAGTATATATATATATATTTGTTGTGTATAGAGTAAAATAAAACAAAATTATGTTTAAAACTTGTGTACTTTTTGTTTCTTATTGTTACAGTTGTTGTTTGTTTGTTGTTTAATTTGTGTTGGAGCTGAGTACAGCATTGAAAGAGCTTTGGGGGTGGGCTACAACGATAGAGAGAGACAGAGTTAAAAAGAGAGAGAGAGAGATAAAGGGGGAGTTCTGAGGTGGGTGGTTTTCTGGTTCATTTGGTAATTTGCTTGCTTTGCCTGCTTTACATTGTCAAATTGCACACGTCATTATTGTTGCTTTGCTTTTTGGGTATGATAAGTTATTAATGACCTAAACCTGACCCACATCCTCCTGCTGTTGTTTTTGGGTGTCCTGCTCAGCCTCTGCCATGCAGTCGGACACCTCGCTGTGCATCACAATCTCAATGTCACCTAAATCAGCGGCAGCCTCAGCCTTAAGCGTCATATCCTCAACACGCGACCATTTCTGCAGCGTGTGCAGCGTTTCCTCGTTTATGGTGTGCTCTGGCGAAATGTTTTCCTTCAGCTCACGCTTCAAACTCGATGGCATGTGCACGGCATTGCCTTCGGACTGCGCTGGCGCTTCAGCAACTGGCGATGTTGCCAGCGTCGTAATGGCATTCATATCCAGCTGTTGTTGCGTGGCGGCAGCTGCCGTACCATCGCCACTATTGTTAAACGATAGATTCTGACGGAACACCTGCTTTCTCAAGTCCCTTAGCTGTCGTGACGCTGTGTCTAGGAAAGAGGTGCCTGTATCTGTTAAAGCTCCGGCTGCTGCTGCTGCTGCTGCCGCTGCTGTTGTTGTTGCTCCCGTTGGTGTTGCTGGACTTATTGTATTGTTGCTATTGCTTCTCGCTGGCGGCGTCATTTTGCGTTGCGCCATAAGCGTTACGTTGACATCACCGCTGCCGCCCGTTGCTGCGTTTGTTGTTGTGCCTGCAAAAGTGAAAGAAAATTTTAATCAATATACAAAAATATCAATTGCAAAAAGTATCTTTTATGATATTTGAACTCGGTTTTTCTATTAAAGCGTAATGACATTTGGACTAACTCTGTGCGTTGTTTGTGTGTGACGCTGCTGCTGCAGCAGCATTGTTTTTGGATTCCGGCGATGAGCTGCGCTGAAACATGGTGCTCGGATTGAAGAGTGTTAGCAATTTATCCACTGTCGTCGGATTGGCTATCCATGAGGCTTTGCGTGCACGTGTTGTGGGTTGCTGCTGTTGTTGTTGTTGTTGGGGCGTTGCCACTGTATTGTCACCATCCGTATTATTTGCGGCAGCTGACGAAAGTGCCACGCCCTCAACCGAATCTTTGGTTAGTGTTATATCATTATCACCAAAAACCGCAATGGGGCAACTCTTGCCGGCTACAACAGGCGCCAGTTCCGAGCCTGAAGAAATGCTGTCGGTTACATCGGTGCAGCTGCTGCTGCTATTTGTTGCACTAGATACGGGCGAGGTGCTGCATGAACTGGATGAAGTGCTGGGCGAGTTTGGTGAAAGCTTATGTGCCGCTGCCTCATCATCGCCATTTGTACTTTGTTGGTGTTGTGCGTTGTTGTCGTCTAACTCATTGCTCATGCTCTCAATGGCGGTGGGTGATGGCTCAACAATAATAACGCTGCTAACGGGCATTGCTGATTGTGTTGTTGTTGTTTCTGTTTCTGTTGTTGTTGCTGTTGTTGTTGGTGTTCCTAGTGCTTCAGCCAGCTGAGCGGCAGCCTTGCGCGCCGATTTGAGCATCGGTGTTGGTGGCAAATGTATTGGTGGCGTCTGTGGATCCTCATAGATGCGCGAGACATGAAAACGTGAACGTGGCGACACCGACAACCGTTTAACCGTCTGTATGGATGATGTACACGATGCCATCGATGGCAACGAACTGGATGTGGGCAATGGCAGCACAGAAATGACATTTAGACTGCTCTGGCTGCCCAGCAGCTCGCCGCTTGCACCATCGTTGCCACTGCCACTGATGCTGTTGCTCGGTATGGACATGCAACTGCTGGCTGAACGTGGCGTTGTCTGTGGCGGCATTGTGGCCAGGGGTGAGGTTAATGGACTGCTTGTTTCACTAACGCGCGACACATGAAAGCGGCTGCGATTGGGCGAGGAGGACGGCGATATCGTGGGCGGGCTGGGACCCGGCGAGCGTAGACGTGCGTTTGTCTTGCGTCTCACCTCCAGTTTGGCAGCCGGTGTTGGCATTGCGGTTACTGCTAGAGCAGCGGTCACAGTGCCAGTCGCTGGGTCCACCAGCGGCCTGCTGTGGCACGTCAGCGAGATTTTCCGCGAGCCCAAGTAGTAACCGCCGCGACACCGATTTATATAGCTACTGCTGCTGTTGTTGGCATTTTTACTGATGCCATTGCTGCTGTTACTATTACCGTTGCTGTTGTTGTTGTGGCTGCTGCTGCTGCTACTACTGTTGCCGCCGGCAACGCCCACGTTCGCCGCCTTCTCCACCATCTCAAGCTCCTCGGCCTGCATTTTTTCATTGCGCGAGCACATTGAGCGCACTGTGCCCAGTACTCGCGTATAATCCAAATGCGCATCGCTGCCAATCTGCAAAATAAATCAAATCAAAAACAAGCGTAACAAACGAAAATACAAACACGCATTAGTTGTTTTTATTTATCAAAAAATTGATTACGTAAGACTATTATCATTTCATACAAAGACAAGTGCACGAAGTACATAAAGGAAAGCACTTTTGTTTCAATTGATTTAAAAAAATACGAAAAAAAAAAATAAAGCATACTTTTTAGGGCACAAATTCGAAGAAGTAAAATCGATTGTGTTCAGATTTTAGATTTTATTTCAACAAATATTAAAGTGAAACGAAAATGCAGCAGCTGCTGAATTATTGCAAATGTTAGCGATTGTTAATGGGCGTAATTGCATCAAGGTTTAAAAAGGGCGTTAAAAAATTGAGTGGAAGAACGAGAACAAATATAGCAGATACAATAAATTGCTTTTGGATTTTACTTACACAATCCTGAGGCATTGGCGTTGGCGGTATAACATTTACTATCGGCACTATTGGTAACTTTATATTTTGGCGATGAAGAGGGAGTCGATAACAAATATAACAACAATATATAATAACAGCACAAAACGAAAATGATACAATTAAAAAAATCAACAATCAACGCAACGCAACAATCACAGACACGCACAACTGTACGCAGCTACAAGTTTTAAGTTAATATAAAACGGATATAGAATATATATAGATATATACAATGTCAATTACACGAAACTTATTAAATGAGTTTATTTGATACTCCAATAGTGTCGCAACATTTTTTTGCCTTATGTAATTGACATTATGTATTGTGTAAAATAAAACTTGAACAACTCAACTTCAACTCCTTTTTTTTGGTGGTGTCGTAGGTGTTGGGAAATAGCACAAAACATTGACTGGGGTTTATGGTTTTTGGCGCAGGGCGTTGAAGGTCTCGTTTCATCGTTGATACAATGTTAGTTTTTGTTTTTAATCAGTTAACTTACCGTTAGACGCTTGGGCTCATCATTGATATCAATTTGGGTGATCGTCTTATTGGATTTGAGCACCTCGGCAATTATATTGAGACTTTCCACCTCTAGTTTATTGTCACGAATGTCGATGCGCTGCAGTTTGCTGTTGCCGCCAAATGTCAAAATGGAGGCAAGCGTTTCGATGCCCTTGGCGCTTAGATGGGCGCTCTGCAGACCGAGTGTGGTGAGCGTTGTGTTCTTGGTCAAGCTGTCCTTGATGGTGGCAACGAAATCGTTGGACAAACAATTCTTGCCAATGTTGAGCAGCTCCAGCGATGAACTGCGCGACAGCAGCTCGGCAATGTGTGGGCCGCAATCCTTGGACAGATTATTGCTCCACAGGGCGAGCGCTTTGAGTCCGCTGGGCGCACGATTCGCCGCCTCCAATGATGCATCGACGAGCTGGCGACGTGACAGTGTATCGTTTTTGGTCAGTTTCTCTGCGAGATGCGGATCAGCAGCACTTGTACTGCCATCTAGCGAACTCTCGCTACACAAACTATCCGAGCTCTGCGAGCGATTGCGTGTCGACTGGTTCAAGTAGGCGCAACTGGATTCGGTGCGTCGGAGACCACTGCTGATGCCGCCCGGTGATGTGGATGGCGGGGGCGGTGTGGGTGTTTGACTGGGACAAGGACAAGGACTGGCACTGGGCTCCTTTTCCTTGGCATCAATCGTTACCTTGGACAACGCTGTCACAATCACATCTGCTTTTTCTATCGCCTCCGACTCCGGCATATGCACAACTGGCGCTGGCGCTGGCTCTGGCGTTGGCGTTGCTGCGCGTGTGGCTGCCTCTTCGGCAACTAGGAGACACTCGGTGGACTCACTGGCAATGGTTGCCGTCTCAATGGCCATTTCCTTGGCCATGTCATCTAATCGGGTACTCTCAAGCGACACGGACAAGCGACTAAACTCATCGGGCAAATGGCGACTTATGTCACCCTCCGAAGCGCTCTCAAATGCCGAATCTGTGCTGTGCGTATCCTCGAAATCATCGACTCCTCCTTTGGCATTCTTGTTCATGTCCAATGGCCTGGAGCCACTTGGGCCCGCATTGATGCAGTCGCTCTCCTCTGCGGTTACCTCGTAAATGGTACCAGAGCCACTCGAACTGACGGCAACAGTTGCTGCCTCCGTTATTTGGTTATTTACAAGATTATTGTTATGGTTGTTGTTGGTGTTGTTATTGTTGATGTTATTGTGGGAATTAGCATTGTTGTTATTCTGTACACAGGTTTCATTGGGTTCAACGGTTTTAGCCTCTGTTGAGGGAGTAATATCTGCAATAACAAAATTATTTATTAGCGAAAAATTAGCAAATCAATTTGAATTAAGATTAAGTCTAATAGGTGTTAATAATTTTGATAAAAATAATGTGCCCTATTGATAAACTATTTGATGGGTATATTTCTATATATTAAAATGCATCAAAAAAATTATTTTTTAAATACAAAAATAAAACAATACGTATAAATTCAAATCATTACTTTACACAAATCTTAAGTCTTGGGTTTTTTGCTAAACGAATTTTAATTGTTTGTCTATACAGTCTACATTTCCTTCCATTCTAAAAAACTATTTAAAGTTATATATTTGTACTTAGGCATTATTAAAAATAATCAAACAGAACCTAAATCGTCTGGAAAACAATTAGCTGAAATTGTAGTTCATTTTGTTAGTATTTGTTAGTTCAAAAATTAAAACATTTTCAATTAACGCATTTAAATTTCATACCACATATGTTGCGTTCGTTTTGGGAACTTTGCTGTAGTAGTTGTTGTTGTTGTTGTTGTAGTGCTGGTGTTAGCTGCTCGAAAATTGGACCATCTAGGGTTGCTGGTATGTTTCCAGCATTATCTGTCAAAATCTCTGTCGACTCTTCCGTGGATATAGTTAGAGCTGCTGCTGCAGCTGTTGCTGCTGAATGTTGCAATGTGGCAACGGACTCGTAAATGTCACTGCTATTCTCACTGATGTCCTCGGAGCAGAAGGCGGCTAATGTATCGGTGGATATTTGGGATGTTGCCTCCTCGCTGCTACTATCACTATTCATCGACAGCAATTTATCCAGCATAGACTGGCCATTGCCGCCCCTCAGCGTGCGCACTGTGTCCTCTGTATTGTCATCATCCGCTTCGTTTTCCACATCGACCAGGATGCCAACCGCTGGTTCGCAGCTTGCACTAGAATCCTCCGACGACGTCGTCATCGCTGTTGCCTGCTGCTCCTGTGTCGTCGCCACAACGGCATCGACGGCATCCACGTCAGTGCTGCCAGCTTTGGCATGCGTTTCCGATTGAATCGGATTGCTGGATTGTGGCTCGCTGTGGCTGCTGGTCAATTGCAGCGGCGCTGTTATCTCTGCCGGCGACATTGGTTCATCATCTTCAATGGCACGCGCACGTTTCAGTGGCAAGCCACTGCGACGTTCAAGTTCTGTGGCCTGCATAATCAGCGCCTGCACCAAATACATGACGCCTTCGTCCCGTATATTGTTGTTGCTTATATCGATTAGTTCAATGCTGTGATTAAACCGCAGCATATCGGCAATATGTTGAGCATCGGTGCAATCCAAATCATTGTAGCCCAGCCACAGCTCCTTCAGTATCTTGTTATGGTACAGCTTGCAGCCTATAAAAAAGTTTGAAAATAACCTTTAAACTATACTGAGAGAGGTTTGTGTTTGTTAACAAAAAAGTAGTAGCATTGAAAGTCAGAGAAGTTTTTGTAACAGATCATCCACACACCCAGATACTCACAAAAATTAGTGAGTGGTGGTCCTTTCAGGCCGCAATGCTCCAGTTTAAGTGTATGCAAATTGGATGTGTTTAAGGCGCCCGCCAAATTCTCAGCACCAACTTTCGATATCTGATTGCCTTCGGCAATTAGGAGCTGCAATTCCTGGCTGCGTCCAACCATGTGCGTGCAATGATTCCAACCGCGTAGCGTCATTTGCTCCTTGTTATACGATATGTCCAGCTCATTGGCAGCCTCATAATAATCAATCATCTCACAGAGCGCACGCAGGCAGCTCTCATTCAATGGGCACTCGGACAAATTGATGGCTTTGTATTGTACCTAGAGAGAGAGAGAGAAAGAGAGAGAGTGAAAACCAAAAGACGACAGATTAAATATCCATTATGCACAAATATGCATTGCATTGCATCATACCAGCTTAAATATCTCTTCCAGCGGCTCACAATCAGTTGGCGTCAATTGGACGCCCTTGAGCGATAGCAGCGGTTGTCGCGTCAACTGCAAATCCAGTCCACTTAGATGATCCAGAATGCCTTTGAGCGGCTGTGTGCGATGCTTAAAACAGGACTGCACATAGAGCTCAGTGATCTCAGCAATGCTGGACACCTGAAAAACTGCAATTAGAAGAGACACATGAGGAAAGCGTTAGTTAAAACAATTGCTTTCACTAGTATCTTGAAACAATCAATCAATTACTATTAATAAGCGGTTTTTTTTTTTCTTGGAAACTGTATAATTTTCAATTCAATATTGTGTATTTTCCAGCACGCGCGTCGCTCTCACGTCATAAACTGGGAAGTTTATACAATTGTAAATAATATAATAATATCACAAAAGGCAGTTGATCAATTTGTGATCAAAAATACTTCAAAAACATAAAAGAACATTGTTGAGTCAATAAACTGTTCCGACTCTTCCGCTTGTCAAATGCCATTATGACAATTTCAAAACTACGTCGAATAACAAATATAGATACAAATTTTAAAAATAAAAGCAATGCTTAACTATTAAATACCACGTATGAGTTGAACATTAAAGTTTGTATGCCATATGTGCATATACCCCATTATTATTTAATTCATCAGCTTAATAGAATCATCTGGCATTGTATAAAACTCATTCACTGCAAACACTGCAAATGTTTTTTCAACTAATTGCTCAAACATGGCAACAACAATAATAATAATAAATAAAAAACGAGCGGATGGCGCGTGCGTATCTCCCCCACAAACAACAACATCATCTTTATTATTATTATTATCAAGTTGAGTCGGCAAACATTAGACATAGACAAATTGTGCGCAAATGTCAAAAAGCAAAATGAAATTGCGGCATAACCAAACGATTTTGTTGCCTGCCACAAATCGTGAACTTGTAATTTGCGACTCGAGATGATTTGGACATTTGGCTCTTGTCTATCACACACACACACACACACACACACACACACACACACACACACACACACACACACACACACACACACAACATCTAAGTAATTTCTATCTATATTTAGAATAAATATGTATATATATAACTTTGTGATTGCTATAATTTGACAGGCTATCCTGCAAACGGGAAATCACTTAATAAACTGCAAGTGCAAACTTATTAAATATTATATCTTTTTGCATTTGCATAAGACAACTTAGTATAGTTGTATGTATATATAATATATATTGAGTTCTTTGAAAATTCTTTTCTTTGGGGGCGTATCAAATCGGATCGAGCGACAAAGCAACGTAAATTGTGCCAAATGCCAAGTGCATTGAAAGAAATAGCGACAGAAAGTTTTTTTTTTTGATTAAAAATAGTTTGCCAGCCATACAAGAACAATACACACACACACACACATAGTTGTGTTCTTGAAGAGAAATGTAAGCAAATTAATCTATCATTGCTTTATCTAGCAATGGCAATTAAACGATTCATTTTAATTCAACGACAATATTTGATGGCAACACACAACAAATGAACGGCTGGCAGCTTGCGATAAATAAAAAGAAACCCAACAACTAAATTTTGTCACAACTAAATCAAAATTTGCTTTTCTTGGCAATCATTCAAGTGCTGTCTCATCATACAAGTACCTCTCAGATTTCTCAAAAAAAAAAAAAATAGACGGACAACTGTTTAATGATTCATTAGTGTTCGCATGCTCTGTAAAAACATGAATTTCTCAGAACCATTATTATACATATACATACTATACGTACTTACATACGTAGTACGTACATATATGTATGTATGTATGTTTATACTACTTTTTTTTTGCCGTGGCAGACATTGTGACGACCGGCTTCCACTTTTTGTTGTTGTTGTTTGTTGTTTGTGCGCCTTTCAGTTTAATTGTAAATATTTTTTTTTTTATTCTACTCATAAAATATTATTCATTGAGAACTTCGAGAGAAGTTTAACAGTTTTCGAATTGTTTATTCGTTGTTGTTGTTGTTTTTTTTTTTTCTAGGAAGTAGCTTCTATGCAATTAAATAGTACGTTTAAAATAAATTATATTAATTTACTTGAGGCAATTAAATGACACGCACACACACACTGCAATGTATATTAAAATAATTTATGGGTCATTAAATGACTAATTTAGAAATTTTGATAACAAACCTAAAAATTTGATTAAACTTTGCGAAAAGTGTTCTTGTTGTACACTTATCCTTTATGCACTATAATAACATTGGATAGTCATCTATTTAAAATTGTAGAAATAATAAAAAAAAACCCAAATTATAAGGCTGATCTATTTTTAAAATTGGAAGAACCTTAGGTAGGAATGGGAAGCAAAATAAAGCTGAATTAAATGCGAAAAGTTGGTCAATTCTAAAGCTGTTAATTTTCGACGATTCGAAACATGTTCACAGCGTTAGCCATTTATTGAATATTGTTGATTTTGTGTTGGCAACAACCTTTGGCAAAAATATATAAAAAACAAAACAAAATAAAAAACACAACGCAAGCAGAATGAAAGACACGAGCCGTGTATTCAAATGTAGCTAGAAAGAAAGAGCCAATCGTATCGACAAAATGAAAACAATTGGCATCAAGTCGATAATTTTTATAGTCAGGAGCCAAGTGAAATGTTTAATAAAACGTGTCGAGATCCGTTGATATATGTATATATAAAAAAATAAAGGAAACATGCTAATTTTCTTTAAGATTTCTTACAAGTTTCAGAAAGAAAAACTTTGTACAAAAAAAGTTTATTATAGCATTTATTGATAAGTGATGGTCGGTAATCAGCCAGCTACGAGAGAGAGAGAGAGAGAGAGAGAGAGAGAGACCAAATGCTGAGAGCTAATAGTAAGTAGTCGTAACAAATGATATTCGAGCAGATTAATGTCTCACATCGAAAACTAATGAGGAATTATGTATTTTATATCATCAATCAACACAAGATAATTATTTCCGCAAGACAACAACAACAACACCAACAGCAAAAAACAACGAGTGACATTTCAGCTAAATGCATAGATTAGCAATAATATTTAATTTATTGTTTGTTTTCATTTTGTTCTTTGTTCTTGCTTCGCTTTACTTTACGTTTAGCTTTGCTTTGCTGGAATTGCATTAATTAATTACATCGAAATGTGCATTAATTGAGCTCGTGACATTTATTTTTTTTTATCATCTTTCATATATATATTAGTACGTTAACAATGTTATATATAAATATGTATATAGTACACATATATGCGTATTAACTTTCAACTTATTCAGCAATGCGCTGAATTTGCAGTTTTTTTGGTAAGAAACTTAACAGTATGCATAATTCGTTGAATACCGCTAAAGTCCAGTTTATTTGGAATGCAAATTGTTACTTGCTTGTCATTTTACTTTTCCTAATGTATATAGAATGCAGTACATTATCGTTTCACGTACATTTTGTTGTTGTGAAGTAACAACGATGACATCACATTGTACAAATTATTACACCTACACGCAAATCTAAGTCATACAATAACAACAAAAAAACAAAAGAGAGAAACAGCAACAGCAAATCTTGCAAACAAGATGTGTATAAACAAAGACAAGAGTCGAATTTAAACAAACAAATAAATGAGACACACAAACATACATACATACATCTGTATAATCGCATATGCATGCAAAAGTATTAACACTCATATGTGTATACATAAGTAAGTATGTATGTATGTACCGATGTATCAATGTATATATGGAAGTAAACACGTCGAACAAATCGTAATCGTTTCAACAATTTATAGCACTTAGGGTGAGAAAACAGATAGCAGACAAATGGCAGACATCAAAAGAGCCTACAAACCGAGCCGGTAACAAAATACAACAGAAGAAAGAGACGCAAAATTCAAGAGCCAGAGCTTTTTTATTTGAAAAGAGCGCAAATCTAAACCGTAACCGATCTAATTCCGAAACTGAGTTGAAACTTTAAATTTGTCGTACATATCTTATCAGTGATTCTGTTGTTGTCTTTATCGCTGGCATGAAAACAAAAAGACTTATTGGACTACGAGTACGACGAATAACAAAATCAAAGGCAAGCTACAAAAATAACCAATCACTCACAGCAATAACAATAGAAACGGCGACACAAGCTCAACACGGCTTTAGAGCCGCAAAAAAAAAAAAAAAAATCCAACAAACAAACAAATTAAATACTCCAGGTATAAATACAAAATGGTTGTTAAATTGCATACACTGGAAGTTTTTTGCGGTTTAAGAAACATTTCTTCAGAATCTTCAATAACTTTTAAAGCCTTAAATAAATAAAGCTAACAAATGTTTAACCACAAATCACCTGTAGAATTTTAAAGCACGTGATGCAAGTGCAGGCAAATATACAAAACTTAAAAGGCAGAAAAAAAAGGTGGCAGCGCTGTCCTCCCACGTAAACGCCAACTGTCAACAATTCGCAAAATGATTGAATGGTAAACTGGACAGAAAAAAAACAAAAACAAAAAAAGAGAAAAGAATCGTTTGAAATTGTATTGCTATTGGCAACAATCAACACCCAGTTTTGCATTCAGTTATATCGAGTGCAGCGCCATTCAAACAGACTCAAAGGAAATGCAAAAATATTTATGCGCACTTTATTGAATTGGCATCTTTTTGTTTTTAGCGACCCACCCACCCAAATGCCTCTTTCTGTTTTTACTAATATTATTTTTACACTGTGTCGTCTGCATGAGTCCTTTTTTGTTCTTGCTTAACGTTTGCATGCACATTTCAATTAATTCTGTTGTAATTGAAATAAATGACAGGAAGTGCAATTTGCTACATGTGTCTCAAGTTTAACTTCCGTGTTTGCACAATAAAAAGATGTAGGGAAGCGTCGCCCGATTATCTCCGCAAAGCCCATACTGCTCTAACAGCTGAATATTATACTATTAGATAGTAGATAGACTTACCTTTTTCCCACGGATTGGCTGGCTCTAGATATCCAGTGACAAGCTCTTTATCACTTTCCGGGAATGAGACGCGACGCGGCATACCTGCTGCAGCATTAAATGAGCCGTCCGAGAATTTACGCAGCAACAAACTGGGCGCTGTCGCATGGCAACCGCCACTGCCTCTGCTATTGTTGATAATTGTAGTTGTAGTCTCCGATGAGCCTGTGTCGCTTCTAATCATGCTCGGATTGGATGCCAGCGAATCGGTTCTCCATACTGCGCTTTGTTTGGCGCCGTGATAAATTCTGATTTTCTGTTGTTGCTGCGTACGCATCTGAACGTCGAATGATGGCTCTGCCTCTGCCTGTGCTTCGGGTTGTTGGGACATGTTGGCAACGCTGGCAACATAAGCGCCATCAGCTGTTGTTGCTAATTCGGTGAGCTCTGCCGCAGCTGACAGCGCCAATGGCGTTGGTGTATTGTTAGCTGTCACTGTCATTGTTGCTGTTTCTTGACCCTCAGCTGCTTCAGTTGTAGATGCTGCTACTGCGGGGGCGACAACAGCAGCGACTGTTTCTTGTTCCGTTGCACTTGCTGCTAATGCTGCTGCTGCTGCGACTGTTGTTGGTTCTATTGTCGCCGTTGCCATTGCAAGGTGCGTTGAAATAGTTGGCTCCGTTCCATTGCCAGTTGTTTCTGTGGAGGCCATTATTGTTGTTGGTGTTGATGTTAATGTTGCTGTTGCTGTTGGCGGGGCAATTTCATCGATTTTATGCAACATGGTAACTAGGCTATTATTAATTTTTTTTTTCTGCTTCTTCTTCGCTCTTTATTAATTTGATACAAATATTGTTTTAGTTTAATTTCTTTTTTATTTATCTTTTTCTTTTTGACACGCACATAAATTTATTTACACTCGTTTTTTTTTTTTTTGGTGCTAGTAATACAACATTTGTTCGCCCCTCTTTGCGTGTGGCATTTACATTTTCGGCGTTTTCAAATGCTTTAGGCTCAGCAAATTAAATTTAGAATATATATTTATTTATCTTTATAAACTTATAAATTTGGTTAGCACTGTAAATATAAAAATATGTACAATTAAAATTTATTTTAAAGCTCACTTCTAATCAGAGCAATACACACACATAATTTTCCTCTCAGGCAACACAAAATTTTCCATATAAAATGTGTTTCAAAACAAAAGTCAAAAGAAAAAGAAAAAAAAACAACATCAGCGGCATTGAAATGAGCGCGGTGCTATTCTCTCGCTCTCTCGCGCCTACGCTCTCGTTTACGAACGAAACGACGACGCAAAAGAGAATGGCGTAAAAACATTACCTAATTGTTGTTATTGTTTTTGTTTTGTTGTTTTTGTTTCATATTTGCGAGCAAAACGTTTGGCCCAATAAAGGGGCAAGGCAGAGAGGGAAGCGTGGCAGTTTCGTTGGTAGATTCGACAGATCCGCCGCTGTTTTTATTTTTCTTTATTAATTCCATGCCATTGTTTGTTATCGTTTTCCCCATGCACACTTTATTTTTGTTTACCATACAGCTTGCCTTTGTCTCATGAGACGTTTGGCATGTGTATGTATATGTATGTGTTCATAAGTGTGTGTGTGTGTTTGGTGTGCAAATAACACGCGCCCTGTTGCATGCAAAATTCAAATTAAAAGCCAATTGCAATTGGTAATTACAATTTGTCAAAAGGGACATTGCAATTGCACACGCTCTTTTTTTGGCATTTCACTTTGGATATTTGTTTAGAATAAATATAAATTACGTCACATTTTATACCTCTCTCTCACACTTCCTCTCTCGCTCTCTCTTTCTCTCACTATCTTACTTTGTAGAGTAAATTGGTTTGAACGAAAAAACGCTTATTATTGCGGGCATATCTATTTGAACAAAGGATTTTATGGCATTTATCGCATTTTCCTGAGCACTTAGGATTTTGGTTTTGTTTATTTTTGCATTTGAATTGGAACTGACTTTTGTTTTTTGTCGTATTTGCCATGCATTTGCTTTTGGTCTTTGTGCGTTCGTTTTTAGTGTCACAGGCCCATGTTTTTGTTTTTGTTACACTTTGGCATTTAGTTGCTTAGTTTGCGCAGTTTTAACAATAAGTTGATGTAGATACATATGTACATATATATTTTTATTGGCGCATTCTTGTACACACTTTTATTTATTTCTTTTTTTTGTTGCACAATATACAATATCCGATTTGTTAAACGTTGGGATAAATAAAACATACAAAATAACTAAATCGCATCCGAGCAACAACCAACAACAACCGATCACAAAGACGTTTAAAATGCAAAAGGTAGAAATCGAAAATAATGAGCAGTAACAGCAGGAACACGCACTGCCACTGCTCTCTTTCTTGCTCTCGCAGTCACTTTAGTTAATAGAGATGCGCATTTCAAATCACGACAAACAATTGGATTTAGAAATTTATTTATCTACATTTAACTAAAACATAATACTTAGCACTATAATTGACGCGCGACGTGCATATAACGTTACCGAATGTTTTTATTGAGGTGTGAATTTTGAAATTGTTATTTATTATGTCAACTAGCAAATCACGACACGCGCACAACTCTATATCATGCAGAGCAATCGGCGTTGCCAGAATGGCACAAGCGCACTTACGTGTGTTATCAACGCGTATTTGGCATAAAAAAATGTTTCAAATTCAGTTTTATTAAAGGGTTCTAATAGTCTAAAAACGATTATAATGTGAGCGTTAAGTCCTCAAACACTTAGCCATGGCTTAAAAGGCAAATCTGGCAGGGCACTGCATGTCGCGCTCTTTTTACGCAGCTCTCCCATCCTTACATGAGGACTTTTTGTGCACATAAAAACGAAAACACCTAAATCGTCTCTAATGGTAAAAACACTAACATCACAAACGTAAGCGACGACCAATTTTTTTTTAAATTGTTTAGGTTTTTATATTTTGAAGCCAACAAACGGCACGCGACGATTAACTCTCCTCTGCCTACTTTTACACGCAGTTAGAACACAAAATGTTGTCAGAAAACGGTAAATCCTTATTGATACCTTGTATATTGTTTTGTGTTGTTGCACACTCAAGCGCGTTTCATTTTTGCACTTTCGGTTTACAAAAAACACACTGAAGTATTTAAAATTTTAGCTATGCCACAACATATGCAGTGTGACCGCAGATAGCCAGCCACAAAATGCCCTTCTATTAGTAAAAACATCCACTCACATTCTACAATTTTGTTGTTGCGTAAAATTATTTAAGCCCAAATTGACCTTAGAGATAAAAGTATAACATCAGTCGTAAAGGATACTCAGTGAGATAAAAGTGTAACATTAGTCGTTAAGGATACTCAGTAAATACTTGACATTTTTGTGTGGGCGCTGACTATCGATGTATCGATTTGATATAAACATGTGGCAGCACCGACAAGCAGCTGTTGTGACGAAAAGCCAACTCAGCTAATGTGAAGAAATTTTTATACACAAAAAGTTTTGTACACCTACTAAATTATTATACTTAATTTAGTTAAATTGTAAACACTGCACTGAAAACAATGCAAAATGCGGCCAACAAACGCAAACGTCCAAACCAAAACGCTGTGGAGTGATTTGGCCGTCTGCCTGGTCGTAACACTTATACTTTCCCTTTCAAGTCTTCCAACGACGTGGGCTTTGTCCGACTTTAGGCTATGCGCTGACGAGAAATGTGAACGTAAGTTGAAAAACATGTTACTCAACGCCCCACAAACACTACAAATCTAATGCCAAGTAGGCTTTATCAAATACATGAGCATGCCAAATCCACACATGCCGTTGTTGGCTGATTGGAATGCTGAAGTTCCAAAGGTGACTCCAATTCGCGAAAAAATCAAATATAAAATAGAACAAAGCAAAAAAATTGTTTATGTGAACTAAAAGTGTAAAACTATGATTTCAATTTACACATTTCCATTGACCCTGTAAAGATTCGATATTTAAAATGTGCAAGAGTGAGATAAAAATGTTATCAATACCATTAAACTTAAACTATGTGCACTGAAAAAATTTGAATTTCTGCCTTGTTTCGATTTGTGAGCGACTAGTGTATTTATAATATGTTTTTTAAATCACGGCAGTTCAATGAAATACCACTGACCTAGTTTTGGACTTATGCTATAAGAAACATGTTTTATAATCGACTAATTCTCTTTTAAAACCGTTCAACAGGAATCATCTCAACGGGCAGTGCCAAAATCACATATGTGTCTGGTGAAGAAGGCATGATTCCCTTTAAAATTCATTCACCGGTGCGTATACTGTCCAAAAGCGCCGGTAATAATCCAAAGTTATGGGGCGTCGAAATCAATGGACGGCGCGGCTATGCAAACAAGGAATTTATCATGGAAAAACAAATCTTTATTAAAGAAAGCGATCTCACATATGAAGTCCCGCTTGTTTGGCCGCAGGCAGGAACATCAGCAGCAGCACCGTCAAAACCTCCGGTTGTAAATAATCCAGACCTAGCTGTTCCGATAGCGCAAGTCCAGCCAGTGCTCAATGCTTCCGAAACAGCTAATGATGTGACAACGACAACCACCTCTCCACTCGAAACACTCAAAATGGCCATACTTACGGAACAGGATCAAGCGAGCAGCAGCAGCAGTGAGGTGTCAACACCAATAACGCCAGTGCAACCCAATCTTCGCATGGTCGATGGCACCGAGCTGCCTCTAGAAGTCGTGCCAGCAGTCGTGGAACGAAACCTGAACCAAACAGCAGCAGCAGCCGAACAAACCAAAAACGAAGGAGACAAAATCGATGAAACGAAAAGCGAAGTCGAAAAATTCAACGATAACGAAGAAGATGACGAAGAAGGCTACGAAGACGATGATGACGCACAAGAGACTCTTGACAGCAAAGATGACGTGCTAACAAACGATAAAAAAGCTGTTAGCGACGAAATGGTCAAAACACTTATGGCAAATGCTGAAAACACAGTCAAGCAGGTAGTAAATTTATCAACTGAAGCGAAGGCGAAGCATGCAGCCTCAGCAGAAACGAACGATCGAGATAAATCTGCGACCAATAATAAAATGATATCTGAAAGCCTGCCAGTAGCAAACGATGCCAATTTGCTTATTGAAACGCGTCCTCTAACAGCTGTGCCCGTATCGGAAATGATTAGGGAGGAGCTGCAATTACAGCCGAAAGAAGTTGAAAAAACATCTCAGCCCGAACTTAAAATTGAGGAGCCAACACTACCAGCTGAAGCTATCGCCAATGAGTTCCCCAAAACATTAGAGCCAGAACCTAAAATTGAGGAGCCATCCATACAAGCTAAAGCTATCGCTAATGAGTTGCCCAAAAAAGAGACTGAAGCGCAGCTGGTGTCAGGAAAAATCGAAATCGAAAAAACTAAAGAAGCTCAGCAATTACCTGAAGATGAAGTCGCTTATCTGCTTAACCAAACTGCAACTGCAGCTCAGGCTGTGCCAGCGGCAACAACAACTACAACAGAAGCTGAAAATGAAAAATTTAATAAACAAAACATTATAGAAAGAAATGAAACTCAATCTATTGCAACATCAACAGCAGCCGAAGCTCAAGCAGATGATCCAAAGACTAAACAAGAGGTTCCTAAAAAAATTGCAGTTCAAGCAGATGATCCAAAAACTAAGCAAGAAGCTACTCCTCAAGAAAAAACAGAAACACGAAACAAAGAACAAAACAATGCTGAAAAGCTCATACAAGAAGGAATTCCATCTCAAACTCAAGAAGCTACAGATTCTGTTAAAGCAAAACAGGATGCACCAATTCTAGCAATTGTCGAAGCTCAGCCAGCTGAGCCTTTAACAGAAGCAACGCCAGTTGTGGCACCAGTTGAAGCTCAGCCAGAAGCCAAATCAAGTGAAGCTACTCCGGTTGAGCCTATAACAGAAGCAACGCCAGTTGTGGCACCAGTTGAAGCTCAGCCAGAAGCCAAATCAAGTGAAGCTACGCCGGTTGAGCCTATAACAAAAGCAACTCCTGTTGTGGCACCAGTTGAAGGGGAGCAAATGGAAATTCAAACCCGGCCAGAAGCTGTGGTCAACGCATTCAAAAACCAAGATCATCCAATAGTGGAGAATATTGAGCCTCCAGTAAACACGCCTCTTTTCAAGAAGCGTCACGTGCATGATCCGAATGAATTCTACAAAAAGTTACAGGAACAGCGACAAAAACAACAACAGGAGCAGCAACAAAAAGATCAGCAGCAACAACAACCTATAGACACTGCCCAACATGTGCACGAGGATAAAGCTTTGCCGGAACTTCAAAGCACGCCCAAACCGGACACCTCACATGCTTACGATGCAGTTTATGAGGCGGAGCCAACGCCAGCGCCCCTAAAAGTTGAAGATGTTGAACCAAACGTTGCTGTTGGCACCGTCGAACCACTTGGATTGCCCTCATCGACAACACAGGAACCCATTAAGGAAGATGCTGGTCCCGAACTGGGTCTATTTAGCACCATTATGGATACGGTCAACACTTTTATTTCTAGTCAGGGCCAGGGACGAAAAGATCCAGAAACTGCACCGCTAACAGACCACGATGAACTGCACCGACTACTGTATACAGAATCGGCGAAACCCAAGGGTAAAATCATTTATTTTAAACCCAATAATAGTCAGTTTAAATTGCCTATTATTTTAATATATCCCTCCCAGACCATGACCACACCGAAGGTCATTGTATCCGACCTATGGATAAAGGCAACTGCCATGCGGCCATTACGCTAGACAATTTCGTAGAAGTGCTGGCTCAGAAACTGTTGGATCACAGTCTTTTATTGCTCTGCGTTCTTATTGCCGCTGCTTCATCGCTGTTCTTCATTTTGACCTACTATTGCTTTTGCAATAGCAGCCAAGAGGGTGCGCTGCTCTCTAAACTAAATCATCTAGAACGAAGCCTGCTGGCCGCACACAAGGAGAACCAGATTGTTAAGCATGAATTAATGACAACACGCTCTAAGCTGTCCAGCATAGAAGATAATTCATTTGGATCAAATGATATGGTAGCCGCTCTCAAGAAACAACTCGAAAAGGAGCTCTATGAAAAGGCCAAGCTGCAGGAGCAGGTTAGCTCTCTGGAAAAGGTGAGTTCAAACAGATAAACATACACTAAAAACTTTTAATCATGCTATAAACTCTTCGTAAAGGACTTGGATAATGCTGCTGAAGCAGGCTTGGAGCTGAATAAAATGTTATCTGAGGTGTTGAACGGTCAGAACGGGGATGAGGTGTTCATGAGCACTGTTGAAGAGCTGCAGCGACAGCTTAACGATCAGGAAAGTAAGTAAAAAATATTGTATGCTACTCGTGACAACCAAACTGATCCATTTTTTGCAGGGATCATCATTGACATAAACGCAAGTCTGGCAGAGAAGAGTCGCGAGAATAGTGAACTGCAATATACCTGTACGGAGTCCACAACGCGTTTGAACAGTGAACTAAAGTCACTGCAGCAGGATAACTACGAGCTGGAAATGGAGAAAGCTAAGCTGCAGACTCGCCTTGAAGAGATTCAAGCTGAATCCGAACAGGAGCTAGCCAAGGCTCTGGAGGTACGCAACTATGAAATGCAGAGGCTTCAGCATCAGATCATGGAATCAAGTGCCAAATACGACAAGCAGCACAGTGAATTACAAACGAGTTGGGCCAAAATCGAAGCTTTAGAAGACTGCCTTCAAATGCTTAAGAAGGACTCCAATACCAACGTCCAGGAGCTTATCTCATCCGCCAAGACACTCGGTGAACTCAATGCGGCACAGAAAAAGTTTAGAGCGCTGCAAACGAAACTAGAACAGGAGCTGGCAGCCAAATCGCGAGTCGAGTCTCAGCTGCAAACATCGAGCGCTTACGTTGAACAGCTAAAGCAGGACTTCAATCAGTCCGAACGTGACAAGCTGGAGGCGCAAACGCGTCTTGAAGTCCTCTCCGGCTACTTCCGTGAAAAGGAGACACAGCTGCAAAAGTAGGTCTTGTTTTTTTAGATTTTATTTACTAAATTTTGTTCTATGCATATATTTGACCTATAATCGGCTTTGCAGGGAGCTCAGCTTACAGGAGGCCAAATGGCTGCAGCATCAGGGAGAGAATGCGAGTACTGTGGAAACACAAACGCTAATGAAGAACGAAATTCAGACGCTTAAGTAAGTGTTAACAAAACATGTAATTAAGTAACAATTATATACGACATATACTTAACTTTAGATCTCAAAATGATGAGCTGCGTGCAGAGATTGAGGCACAGATTGCCTCGCACAAGGCGCAGATGGGCACATTGGAGAATCGTGCTCACGAATCATGGCTGGCGGCGCGTCAATCGGAACGACGCTGCGAAGAGGCTCAGGCAGAAGCTGCAGCCTTGCGTCGCAAACTGACTGCCATGGCCAGTGGAACTTGTGGTGCTGGCGATATGTCTTTGGATGCGCTGCCCGCTAACGGGCTACTGTTAGCACCGGATCTATCTGTTGCACCATCGCCGCTGCCATTGCCCGGCTCGCCAGGTCTGTTAAATATGCCCAATCCACTGCCATTCCTGCCGGCGCCCTTCTCTCCGTTCATGGGACTGCCGCCGCCATTTTTGCCACCACCGGTCGGTGGTGTTGGTGGTGCACGTCCACCCCCGTTGGGACGCATGCGTTCACCTCCACCAGCATCATCATCGCGCGATCGTTATTCGCCACAGCGCGATGATCGCGACGATTACAGTGACTATGATGATTACGATGATGAAGATGATGATGATCGCGGCATGGACCGTCATAGGCGTCACAGCGGCAGCTGGGGGCGTGCGCATCGCGATTCCTATATGCATTCGCCGCGCACATATCGATCGCTCTCACCATCGGACAGCCGGTATAATTACAATGGTACGGAAACGGATTTAAGTCCACCACCGAGTCCGCCACCGCCGCCACGTAAGCACAGCTCACGACCCGTAAACGAAGTATGAATGGCGGCACTGTGTACTACATCAGAATGGGCACCACAATCCTAATCCATAATGTACGGTCTAATTGTAGTTGCTATAACTGAAAAAACTAGTTCAAATCAATTTGTATGTATATTTATTAAAGATCATCGGGTAAATAACGACTTAGAGCGACTTATTATTATATACGCCACCACAATTAACATTATGTGAATAATTATCAAATAAATAATTAACAATTTGGTGGCTCAACGATCAATGATATCAAATGGATAACTAAAATAATAAACCAAATATAAAACGGTATTAAAGTTATGTTTTAATTTTATATAAGAAAAGTGGAACTTTTTTAACAATACCAAGAAATTCCTTTCCACAATACAAATCTAAAAGAAAAACTAACCTGTTAACCTACAATGATTTAGAGTTGACCTTCCCATGAAAATAAATTATTTTTATATGGGGTAATTTAATATTAGCGCAAAGTTAGCACGATTTAACGATAAGATTAAAAATATCATTCGTTTTAAACAAATATCATAATCTAAAGTTTCAATGTAATAAAGCTAATTGTCTATCATGTTGCTTGATAATACGGACAGTTTAATCGATTTCCAGTTTTCGAAAAGAGCCAACTGCACCAAACGACGAACATTTGCCTTGAGTTGGTGCACTAAAATCGCGTAACTTTTCATCGGTTCCAAAGTCCTGAGATGCCACAAAATATTGTGCGTAATTCGATAGCAATTTTTCCATGCTGCGACTTATGTCCTCGGCTATGCCGTGTGTGCCACCATATTCCAAGGGCAAGTATTCACGAGGCACTAGATTATATATGGCATCCGGATCCGAACTGACTGAAATCTGCATTTTAGAAAATTGGAAAGTGAGGAAATGTTTTTTAAAACTTGTCCTAAGCTAAAAGTGTATTTACTCGACTCTTGATTTTTGCAGGGAATAAAGATTTTAGCGTATTGAAACCCGCTTCAAAAGCTGAAGGCACATTTATGAAGTGTATACCCTTCTGGCGCGTGGGCATTGCCTCATCGGCATACGTGGAGAACTTGCGCATTACTTCCGGCTGCAGTGCAAACAGATGTGTGCCCGTAACACCCTTCATGTCCATTACTTCAACATAGCCGGCCACAGTGGCATTGTCATCCTCGAACATCATAATCTCCCCGAACATGGAGCCAACGCGTATGATATCCTGAAACTTATACTTGCTGGTATCGTACGAACCAGCACGTATGATCGTAACGCATGGTCCAATATCGTTTTCATCTTGCGGTATACGCAAAAGGACGCTATGACAAAAACGTAACTCATTCTATACACATCGAAGTTGCTGTTATCGTTATTAAAACCTACCCCGAGCGTATGATATCCAAAACCAAAGGATCGTTAGCCAAACGCCGATCATTAAACACCTCCGGGATAGATGATTGCAGCGTATAGAAACGATCAAATTTCTGCTTGGCTCGCTCCAAACTGAATTTGGTGCCGCGCAGGAATGCCAACAGAAACTGGTCATCTGTGCAGGCGCGCAAATGTGGCTGCTTGAGCACCCAATCTCTAAGTGCTTCAATGTCATCGGCAACGCGATCAGGTTGCTCGTTCAGCTCCTGTACAGCAATTGCTTGCAATGCCGGTTTAAGGTGACTTATTTTTGTCTTGTCCATTTTTGGGTTAATGGAAAATGGGCTAAAAATTTAAAATAAATAAATGCAGTATATATCTCGGTTAATAAAATTGTTTGGCTTTTAAGTTTACGACATTGTGACCCGCAATAAGTGTCATTTTGCTTTTACTTGTTTTATTTTTTTAGCAGGTAATAGTATAAATTGCACTTTCATTTATAATGTTGTTATAAGTGCTTTTTTATGTTCAATTTTAAATAGACTTGTGCAAATCTTTTCACAAATTATTTTTTGCTTTGTTGACATTTGAGGGATGACTATTTTTATACTGTATTCGTAATTGAAATCCAATAAGTTTGTTCTTACTATTAAGCTGAAAGTTTTCACTTTATCGATTGTCCTTGTAGTTTATGTATCAATTGTGCAAAACCCCAATAATAAACACACACACATTTAGATACATTTAATAACAACTAATCTTTTAAATGCAGCTGTGAGATTGATATACTAACTAAAGAAAAGCTTTAGTTTCGGTTTTCTTTTGTTTCTTTTTTGTTTTATTTCCAACGGTAATTGCGCGTGTTTACTGTACAAAAATGCAGCGCCGACTGATACAATTAAATGGCAAATCAACGAACTTCAATGTGTTTACGTTTGCTGATCAGAAACCGATTTAACGGCGCACGAAGTCTTTTTACTTTTTATCGGAGGGTAGGTAGGAAATGAAATGCCTTAGGTTTGGGTACCAGTCGCCGGTAGCTACTTTGTATGTGCTGTGGGTGGTTTTTCAAAAATAGATTGTTTTAATTGGCTTTAGATTTAGCTTTGTGCACATGTGCTGATATACATATGCCCATTCTCATACATACATATGTGTACGCGTCTTGTTTTGAGTGCATGCGGTTGCGTTAATCGTTTCAATGTCCCTCCTTTGATTTGCTCTACTTCTCTCATATGTCACAGTTAATTAATTAAACGGTTTTGTGCAGATTTGAGGGCTACGAAACATTTTATTATTAATGATAACAAAGGTTACAAGAGCCAATTTTATTACGGAAAAACATGATTGACAGAAAATCAATATAACAATTTATGATTTATGTTTAAGTTACTGTTGACTGAACAGGCAGAGTTTTTGTCCACTGAACAAGATTTTCGATTGCCAAAACTTGTTTTGTTTTTTACCCGTTTTTTAAAGCTAGCACGTTTCTATCATGGGTTGACCTTAAGAGCAATACTATATTTAAAGTTTAAACACGAATTGTAATAAATACAAGAATCAAAATAATGAAGATTTAACAGTTTCCTACTTGCAACCCAAATCTAAACACACTAAAACCAAATTAATTGTAAGCCCGCCGTTTGGCATAAAAACATGTTTATTTGAAACTAAAAAAGCTTTCAATTTCCCACCTAAAGTACAAAAACAAAAACAACAAAAAATACTTTTTGGTATTAAATACTTTGATTAAAATATCGGTAAGTTTAACGATATTTGGACTAATTATTTAAGTGACAGGTAGCTGAAAATATATAAATTTGTAATAATTTGTTAAGAAAACGTTGTTATCACGGATAAATATTTGAACAATCAAGGTCGCAATTATGTCCAGCGTTGGAGAGACCGATAACCCATTCGCAGCTCTGCTGCAAGAGGGCCCCCAAACCAATGGTGTGTCCAAGCAGCTGATTGAATCAATTCTGCTCTTTACACTAAGCAAAGATGTGGACAACAAGCGCAAGCGAGGGGTGCTCTGCCTCGCCGACGTTATTGTAGCCGACAAAAGTGCCGAAGGTACGCTGAGCGAGGAACTGCTAGGTCACGCACTATTTGAGCGCCTTATGCTCAGCGACACCACAAAATACTTAATGCCAGCAGGTCAGAGTGGTAATCTCAGTAAAGAGGAAGAAGAAGCGTTGGAGACACGGGCTATAAGTTACTTGTATGGAGCATACACCAGATGGGAGCAAACGCAGCGCGATTGCTCTGCCGAGGACAAGCAGCATTGCAATCGAATACTAGAATTTATTCTCAATAATGCCAGCACTTGTATGCGTCAGCCGGATCTGTTCGCACCGCAAACTTTTGGCGCCCAGTGGTTGGAATTGTTCGAGCAGGCAGACGAGCATAATACAAGTACACAGGAGTTTTTGGTGCGTATAGCATGCAAAGTTCTTGAGGAAGATGAGCCACTAGAGGCGCTGGGCGCTCTCAAGGCTATTTTCTATCCAATGTTAAGTGAACTGCATAAGCAATTGGCCAAAGAAAATTTGATAAGCATACGTAAGAACATCTTTTGGATACTTGGCTTCTTTGTTCGGGACAAACGTGCCGGCATTCTAGGCGAGCTGCTTATCGACTACACGACGCCAAATCCCAAATCTAAAGGTTTGTATTCTTATAAGTACACATCATATTTGAAAACATATTGATTAAGTTATATTTTTAGGTGGTGAATACATGGATACTCTTTTTGGACAGTTATTCTGCATATCTATTATGCCCAAGACGCAAACGGCTCCATATGAATTCTTTCGTGACATATCGCCCCTCTCACAGCAAACGGATCCCTCGCTCTGGCAGGTTTTGGCAAATCATCAGCAGTCCTTGTTTATGCTCGTGAAACAACTGCTCGTGCAGTCACCGACCACCAAAAAGAAGACACTGCAGTGGATCGCCAACTGTCTGGATGCGAACGTGGCTCGTGGTCATCTTTGGAGTGCTATTAATTTAAATCTGGACCAAACTGTGCACAGCACTGCTAGCGATGCATTTATGACCAGCTTGAGCGCCGTCTTAATGCGCTTATGTGCTCCACTTTGCGCACCATCCCTAAAGGTACTAAACTAAAGTAAAAATATTGTTCGTGCAATAACTATCTACTATACATCTAACAGGTAATGCTAGTCGATCCGACGTACTGTGCTGTTGCCGACGACGAACGTCAAGCGAAGGGTGTTAGCATGCTGAAGGCTTACGAGGAGACATGTCTGCTGCCTGCCGATGAGGGTGAAAAACGTTTGACTGCAGACAAATACAATTTCATCACCGAAATCTTTTATATGGCGCACAAGGCATTTGAGTTAGGCAACCGAGCATGCATCGAGAGACTTACGCGTATGATGCGTGAGCTGCAGAACACACAGACTGCCTATCAGGATGTGGCTACCAGGCATCCAAACAATGATTTGACTAAGAATTTGTTTCGTATGCTACAGGAGCAAATGCAACAGATGCTGTGCATCCGTAATGGTTTAGGTGAACCGGAAAACGATACTGCCGTGTTGAAGTTCTTTGAGGCATCGGCCATTTGGCTGACAGAGATTGCAATGATGCCGCGCGAGAGCTATGAGACGGCATTGGATAAAACGGACTTTGCACCACAAATGCTACGCAACCTTGAGCTCCTTTCTGAAACGCCGCCGTTTGTAGCGCCATACATGAAATCCGTGCCTGAGAACATTATCGATAATATTGCAGCATATTTGAGTTTTTGTCGCAGCTTCTCAGACGATCAGTTTATTCAGATGTATAATAGCTCACACGATGCATTCTTTAAGATGATACTACTGTTTATGGGAAGCTCAGATTTGGTTAAGAATCCGCATTTGCGTGCCAAACTGGCCGATGCTCTTGAGTTTCTGTTGCCCTCGCAGATCTCAGGCAGCAATCGCAAATCATTTAACACGCACGTCTTTGATAATCATACGGATCGATTGCAAGTGGTGCGCAGTCTGCTCAATGTCTTTGTCAGCATCGAGATGACGGGCCAGTCAGTGCAGTTTGAGCAAAAGTTCAACTATCGTCGTCCCATGTACGCAATCATGGAGTTTCTGTGGACAAAGGAGGAACATGTCGAATGCTTTAGAAATCTAGCAATCGAAGCTGAACGCAGCATGGAAGCAATTGAGCCGCCGATATTTTTGCGCTTTATCAATTTGCTTATAAATGATGCCATTTTTTTGCTGGATGAATCGCTGTCGAATCTGGAGCAAATTAAACAGCTACAGCAGGCTCAGGACAATGGCGAGTGGAATAGCTTGTCGCAAAGTGAGCGACAGCAGCAGACCACCAATTTACATCAGCTGGGCATGCTGGCACGCTTTGACAACATACTGGGCAGGGACACAATCAATCTGCTTAAGCTGTTGACCAGCGAAATCAAAAGCATCTTTTGTCATAATAGCATGGTGGATCGCATTGCAGCGATGCTGAACTATTTTCTACTCCATTTGGTGGGGCCGCAGAACGAGCGCTTTAAGGTCAAGGACAAGAAAGAGTTTGAGTTTGATCCTGCGCAAATGGTGCTGGAGATTGCGCACATATATATTAATTTAAGTACGGATAATTCATTTTGCCTGGCTGTCTCCCAGGACGGACGTTCCTATAGCGATCAGCTTTTTGGCTATGCCGAGAATATACTGATTCGCATTGGTGGTGGTCAGCTAATTGGCGACATGTCTGAGTTTGCGGCAAAAGTGAAGAAAATGAGCGACGACTACAAGGAGGAGCAAGAGCTGCTTGCCGATGCGCCCGAGGAGTATCTAGACCCAATAATATCCACACTAATGACCGATCCGGTGGTGCTGCCCAGCTCTAAAGTAACCGTTGATCGTTCCACAATCGCACGTCACCTGCTCAGCGATCAGACAGATCCATTTAACCGAGAACCTCTGACTATGGATAAGGTGAAGTCCAACGAGGCTCTCAAGCTACAAATTGAGCAATGGATCGAGGGTAAACGGAGTGCGGCGCGTGTCAAACTTTGAGCATTAATTGCAGATTAAGACACGCGCATGACCAAAAAAGAAGCTCGGTTTCTTTTTGTTGGTTGGGAAAGGGGAGAATAACCGGATAAGGCTGTAGCTTAAAATTATTGTTCTTAATAATTCCATACATAGTCCTATTTGTACATAAACGGCCTTTTGTAATTTACACTAAATTTAATTAAGTTTCTTTGATTGTTTTGTCATTTTGGTATTTGTATAAGCAATACATTACAATTAAGAATATACATAATTATAAAAGTTTCATGTAAATATGTTTGCCTGATTCAAATAAAAGTTTTATTCGACAGTTAACTATGTGCAATAGTTTTTATGTAGTTGTTTTCTCTTATATATTCAATAAATTTGTACATTTAATTTTTTTCATTTCTTAAAGCTGTAGTGAAGATCATGACTCCAGATCAACAACCACATCGTGAGTCATATGCTCGAAACGTTCCGTCATCAATTGATCTGCCAAACAGTCGCCGCATAGATTTAGACTGCAATAACAACTGTTACAGCGCCAGCGTGTACGTGTTACAGCTGAATGCTCACAATCAGCGCATCTGGGTGCCAGTGGATCAGGACTGTAACCGTCCTCGATTTGTAATTTCTCTTCTTGTATGGACTCTAAAATTTTAAGCTGCAAAAGCTTCTTTCGGTGTGTCTCCGATTCAAGCGCTTCTGGCTCGATTTTGTTTTCATTTTTAATTGATGGTGGCGGTGATGGCGCTATGGTCATCAAGTCATCTAACGTGTATTCATCCTCAGGCATCTGAATCTCAATATTTTGTGCCGGAAAGAAGGTGGAGCGACGTACGTTGAACTTGGGCTTGGCCAAGCCACCCGGTCTTCTATATTTGGGCAGGCGTCCTGGTACCGGCATTCCAGCATCGTGAAGCTTTTGGAAGTACTTTTGAACCCGACTAAAAACCTGCTGCGGCGTTCGGTTGCCCAAGGCTTTTGCGATTTTATTAAAGCGCCGCATTTCCACCTCTTCGGGCGGGTACTCTATAAGGAGTTGTTCCAGGCGGCGCTGCTCTTCGTTCGTCCAGAGGCGACTTTGCGCCTTGCTGCCATTTTTAGAATCTTTGTCTTCGTTAATTGGACCAGCATTTGGAGCTAATGCCTCGGCAATGTCGTTGTCTGCTAAAGTAGGCAACTCGGGAAGGCGAACAGTAGCTATATAGTTGGGAGCTATTAAAGGTTCATTGTTACGAAGCTTATCCAGCATTATTTGCGGATTTTCCAAATACAAATCTCGCGCTTTTTCCAATTCATTTATCTGTTGATGGACGCGAATGCGCTGCGCCTGCAGCATTGCGATAGTGCGCAGTAGGTTGCCATAGCACTGGTTGCCTCGCAGCGCCAAGTGTTCCGTTTCGAAATGGAACACATCCTCATTGTCGCCATCGTCACAGCTTTCCTCCTTTATTTTATTTACATTTGTTTCATTTTGCTTATCCATTGCTTCTTCTTTCATTTAACTGCGCGTGCAGTGAGTGCCAACTAAGGATGTGCGACACTCAACATGACATTTAGGAAAATAGCACGATTTTAAACTATCGATAGTGCATGCTTTTCAAATTAAACGATCAACCTATCGATAATCTATTATCTATCTGATAAGAACCACCGGTTTGCTTGAATAAGAAGAGGAAGCAGTGCACGTAACAAGTTGTTATTTTAACATATATATTTTAATGACAATGCTTATTCCACGATACCTGGCATATCCTCTTTTCCGATGCTCGAATATTGTAAGGAGCTGTCTAGCAAAGCGATCGAGGAATAAGATATGACTTATTAAATATCCACACCACAATATTTTAGACAAGGACATCGCGCTCGATGTCCCAGCTGTCGCAGGACCAAGTGCGCATCGTAGAGGTAGGACCACGAGACGGTCTACAAAATGAAGCCAAACTGCTGCCCGCTGCCGTTAAAATTGAACTAATTGATCGTTTATCAGCAACAGGTCTCCGAACCATTGAAGCGACTAGTTTTGTAAGCGCTAAATGGGTACCACAAATGGGTGACAATGCAGAAGTTTTGCGTGGAATACGTCGAGTGCCCGGCATTAGCTATCCAGTGCTAACGCCTAATTTGAAAGGTTTTGAGAGCGCCTTGGCGGCAGGCGCTGAGGAGGTAGCCGTATTTGGTGCTGCTTCGGATGCATTTTCCCTAAAAAACGTTAATTGCACCGCAGCCGAAGCCATCGAACGGTTCAAGCCCGTCCTGGCAGCAGCCAAAGAGCACGGTGTTCGTGTGCGCGGCTATGTTTCCACTGTGGTACGCATTACAATCAATAATGTTTATACATACATAGGTTGTTCTATATTGATTCGTATGCTATGTATTTGATAGGTGGGCTGTCCATACGAAGGTGCCGTAGCACCACAGGCAGTAGTAAAAGTAGTAGAGGCGCTCCAGGATATGGGCTGCTACGAAATTTCGCTGGGCGATACTATTGGCGTTGGAACTCCAGGCAGCATGCGTAAAATGTTAAATGAGGTGACGCAGGCTGTGCCCGCACACAGGCTGGCCGTACATTGCCATGATACATACGGTCAGGCGCTTTCTAATATATTAACCTCATTGGAGTACGGCATACGCGTTGTGGATGCCTCAGTGTCTGGGTTGGGTGGCTGTCCGTATGCGCGCGGTGCCTCCGGCAATGCAGCTACTGAGGATGTTGTTTACATGTTGCATGGCATAGGCCTTAATACTGGCGTTGATCTAGACAAGCTCATCGCAGTTGGCCGCTACATATGCACGGAACTAGGCAGGGCCTCTGAATCCAAGGTGAATCGTGCCTGGAAAGGACCACAGCCAAAACGGACATAAACTTATTCATATTCTGACGAAGCAAACGATGGCATTTATTAGTTACTAATTGTTGCGTGGTTCTAGTTTTTGTATAAAAGTGTTTTCATTAAATTCAAAACAAATGCCATGGCCCGAAATATTAAATTTGTGTGTGAGAACTTGCTCGGTTTGTTATCTTAATATGCTTAAAACTTTTGAGCATCCTTGAGGGTGTATAAAGATATGTCACCTGAAGCAAGCGACAGATCGGCAAGACTTTCATTGGGATGACGCGGCAAATGCGACGAGCTGCTAGTTTTGCTCTCGCCAGGCATCTTCAATTTGCCGTCGTGACGCATAACTGTTGGCTCCACTGCCGAGTTAAGATACTTCTGAATTCTCGACACATTTGGCATTGGACGTGGAGTACGTTCATCGACGATCTGCAAAAGATAAAGTTTATTAATACAGAAAATTAAATAACTAACATATTAAAATACTCACCTTCATCAGCTCGGATGATATATACGCCTTCTTGGGCAGCAATCGAGCACTGGGATCAATGCAACCAATTGCAATTTTGGAATTATTGAAATTACCAACTCGATCAGCTGCCTGACCGCGTCTCCACTGACAGAGACGAGACTCCTCTTCCATTTCTTTGTGGCTTAGAGTATTGAATGCGTCATTGATATTTGGTGTTTGGCGGAACATGCTCATTAGCGGCGCCGTGCTTGATTTCTGTGTGTAGGTGCGTATAGGACTAACAATGTGGTCATAATTATTTTTCGGGGCTTTTAACTGTCGTCGCAGTGGCATGCCTGTGGGTTCCTTAAAGAATTTTGGTTGCTTCACTTCTAGTGTTAATGCGTAGCGTTGGTTTTTTGACGATAATGGCAACTTGCTGCTGCAGCTGCTAGCGACTTTGTGTATCGGCGATGATGTGGATGATAATGGTGGCTGATGCGTTTTTGGTGTCAACACAAATGTGTTCTGCTTGGGCACTTTTGGGTGCAAATGGATGACATTTGAGTCAGACAGTGGTTTTGTGGGTGTGGCAACTGTGGTTGGTGAAGGGCTTGTAGATATGGGTTTAGACGATAGTGCAGCCGCTTTGGCAGCCATTAGTTCACGACCTTTTTGCATCATGTAATCCATTTCCTCTAGGGTGTCATTGAATTGCAATGATTTGTTCTCCTTGTCCTCTTCGACTTCATGGTCGGTGAATGAAATTGCTTCCCGCTTTATGTCTGCGATCTTGTTCTTTTTGTTGTCTGTGTCGTCCTGCTCATCATCGGATGAAGACACTTCAATAACTGTATTGTCAGCCGCATCATTGTCCACTAAGTCGATAAGAGTTTCATGCAAATCGATAAGAAGCTCATTCTGTTCACTGAGCGACATCCTAGGTGGTTTTGAATTTGCAATGGCCGCATAAAACAAATCATCAACGTTCATTGCTGGAGCCTCCTTCGAGCTGCTTGCCTGAGAATTGTCTGCGGCTGTCTCATAGCAACTGGAACCGGATGCACTTGAGTCGCAGCTTATTCCCGTTTTAAGAAGTTGTGCAGTCAAAAAGCTGCTGTTGTTGACAATTGACGAGTTTGTAGATTGCTGGCCCGTCAAGTCTGCTTCGTTGGCCTCCATTATAGTTGAGGGACGGAGATGTCCCACCATTTTAACAGGTGAAGTCTTTGCTGTAGGCAAAAAGACCGAATTATTACTAATGATTGTGGAGTCCCAAAAGCGAGACGGCTCCTCCACATCCTCCAGCTGTGTGCACTCCGCGCTTTTAAGAGGACTTTCATTATCCAAATTATCTTGGCCGTTTAAATCGTCAATCATTCGACGCAGTGACTCCATTTCTATGTCACTTGCTGCGTATATATATAAATGAATGTAAGGTTGATATTTTAGCATTACAATAGTAAGCTCACTTACATTTATCAGCACGTGTACTACGCTCCTTGGCTAAGGCCAATATTTGTTCCTTATCATCACTGTGCAGGTATTGAAAGAGCGTGCTGTCCGGATCAGAGCCAGTCTTATCACACATACGTTCGAACGCATCAAAACTCTCGTCTGCATTTTCTGTCGTAGGCGTGTTTTTAAGTCCTTCGTAAATGGCTTGAAATTCAGTGGTGATGTCAATGTCTTTGCTTTCGTTACTGTTTCCGGATATCTCGCTCTGCTTTTGTGCGTCACGCTCGGCCCTCTTGGCTTTGGTCAAGGCTGGAAAGTCTAGTACAATTTGCATATCATGGCTATGCTCCATTGAATCTTTTTTCGACACGGGAGGTGGGGAACTAATATATGGAAACCAAACAAAAAAAATTAATATTAAGCAAGTTTGGGAGAGATTTATATACGTATGTTTTAGGTGACACTAATAAATATAAACAGTTGCTTTTCAGGCTTTTTTACATACAGTGAGCATTCCAAGTATTCTAGGTTAAAATCGAGCTACATTCATCAGCATTACAAAATTGTATATATGTACATATGTATGTATGTATTTACCGCATCAAATGGGTGATCAATTTTTGACGCCAAGCCGGAGTGTCTTCGAATTTTTCCAAGCCAGACATTATGAGTCTTTAAGAACCGTAATAATAGAAACAAATACAATGTTTTCACACAACACACACAACTTATACAACCTTAATTCTGCTATACCAAATAAAATATTACTTACTTGAATAACAAGTAAATTTAGTTAGGCGATTACACCAATTTTGTGGCCGCTTCTATTCAAATGAGTTGATCACACACGAGTATCGACGCGCTGCAAATTGGCTGGTAATTTTAAAATCGATACTTGTACAAGGGCTGCACAAAAGCAAAACAAGAGATGATGAAGTGAAACTAAATCAATATTTTTATTAATGTATTCTATTATAGTGCTGATAATAAGGACTGATTTTGCCTTTGCCTACTTATGCCTTGTGACAAAAATATAAAAGCCATCATATAATCAAGTAATATAAAAGGCTAGAATATCATCACTGAACAAAAATTAGTCTGCAATCGAAACGCATTATTTTCGATAGCTGGTTATCAAGTGGCCTTTAAATGCCGATGCAAGAAGAAGATAGATAACAACAATTGTGCATTGGCTAACAAAATCTGTGACGGTTTTATGCAATAATAGCATTCAAATTAAAAGTCAACATGAACGCATTAAAGCACACAATCTCGTTGTGTTCGCTGGCCACCTTTCAGCTGGGCAGACGCATGAGAAGCCAGCATCTTCGCGGCTTTTTACTTGGTTCTGGACTAGGCCTTTCTACATTTGCAACGGTCACGTATGCACAAGCAGAGGCCGCAAAGGTCAAACGCAAGCTCAACGTATCGAAATTCATGTCCGAACCAATAACGGATCCGGCTGTTCTGCTGGAGGACAAGGATAATATGCGTCATCGAATGGAACTTATGATTATGGAGATACAAGCGGATTTCTGTCGTGCTCTGGAGTCTGAAGAGTTCAGTGGTCAAAAGTTCAAAGTGGATCGTTGGATGCGTAGCGAAGGCGGTGGTGGTGTCACCTGTGTTCTGCAAGACGGTGAAGTATTTGAAAAGGCCGGTGTCAATGTATCTGTGGTCACCGGATCCCTGCCACCTGCTGCCGTGCAGCAGATGCGGGCGCGAGGCAAAGTGCTGACTGAAAATGTAAAGTTACCATTCTTTGCTAGCGGTGTCAGCGCTGTTATCCATCCACGCAATCCCCACGTTCCAACAATACACTTTAACTATCGCTACTTCGAGGTTGAAATGCCCGATGGCAAGAAGCAATGGTGGTTCGGTGGTGGCACAGATCTAACTCCCTACTATCTGGACGAATCGGATGCCCGTCACTTTCATAAGACGCTTAAGAACGCCTGCGACGAACACGACGTATCTTACTATCCCAAATTCAAGAAATGGTGCGACGATTATTTTCGCATCACGCATCGCAATGAATCGCGTGGCCTCGGCGGCATCTTCTTCGACGACATCGATGAGCCCACTCAAGAATCAGCTTTCAATTTTGTCACCAGCTGTGCTCGTGCCGTTATCCCCTCCTATATGCCGCTGGTCCAGAATCACAAGAATGACGATTATGGCAATAATGAGCGACAGTGGCAGCTCCTACGACGTGGTCGCTATGTTGAGTTCAATCTAATCTATGATCGTGGCACCAAATTTGGCCTGTATACACCTGGGGCGCGTTATGAGAGTATTTTAATGTCACTGCCTTTGCATGCCCGATGGGAATATATGCATGAACCGCGGGTCAAATCCAAAGAGAACGATTTGTTAATGGTTCTTCGCAATCCCAAAGAATGGGTCTAATGAGCATAGTTTTCGTTTTACTCAAAATATTATGGTTAAAATGGTGCTTTTCTCTATTAGTAATGTAAGAAATCGACAATATTTATGCCTGTATAGTTTTTCGTTAAAAATTAATAAAAGTTTATTTTTACGTAGAGATAAAATAGTAATTAATTTTTAGCTGCATGAAATATTCAAAATTTCATATAACTTTGAAATTTAAAATTAAATAATAATTTGTAGGTTATGTTGTATATGTTTACTCCTTAACGTATACTAACATAATGCATACATACATGGGGATACATACACGAAACTTCTCGACCTATTTTAAAAAGCTGACGTCATCTTTTTTGTATATATACATATATTCTTCATATACATATGTATAATTATTGAGGTTATGTCGAAGATCTTACATATTTTAATACCATGTAAAATCATAGATATTTTAAGTATTGAAATACTGCCGATGGATCCAATATTTATACAAACATTTATGAATAATACATATGCATAATTTTGTTTGTTTTTTTAGTTTCTACATGGACATGTCTGCTGCTTCGATTGTGTATGTATACTCGTTTTCACACATACACTAATACAAATGCAGATGCTGAACTGTACATGCAGAATTCGTGTTGGTGTGTACCAAAAATGCTGAAACCCTCACACACACCATTATACATTAGCGCTTCAAGTGTTTGTGTGAGTCTTTGCATTGGACTAAGGCTGCATTAGGGATATTAAGCGGGAAAAGCGCGCCACTGGCAATTTACCCACCAAAAATTACAAAATTTTCATGACTCGTTCTTAAATCATAGTTTACAAAATGCTTTATTTTCCAGTTTATGTAAGCAAATATCTAGATCTTTGTTTTGTATGTTTTTATTTTAGGGGGGAGCGGGTGAGTACTCCTTTTAGTTGTTTTCATCTCTTTTTTAATGTGTGTGTCCAAACAAAACGGAACCAAATGGAAAATTTCTAAAGTGTTTTTGTTTATGTAGAATATTTCTCGCTGTTTGTCTGCTAGCTGTTGTTGTTGTCGTAAAATGAAAAGTAACTACCTTAACTATATTCATAGTATGTTTTAATTAATAAAAGCCGCCGGTCTGCTGCTGATACACCTCAATGGTATCGCCTTCCTCCATCTCTAGCGAAGTTGGAGTATCGTTCTCATTAATAGGCTGACCGTCAAAACGGAAACGCACGACCTGCATCGAGAGTCCGGCACGGTCGCAATAGGCATTCATCAGTTTACGTAGAGGTGTGTGTTTTTTTATTTTAAACTGGACCACTGCATTATCCTGCCCTAGTACTTTTAAATTGATGTGCTCGGTTTCGCCGCCCTTCTTTTCGTCAGACATTTTTTTTTTATTCCGCTTTTACGCTGTTCACGAATGTAAAAATGCAATAATGCCGGGCGTGCGTGCTGTACAATATAGAAAATAAAAAGCTAAATTTAATTCGCATTCACTTTATACTCGAGTTATTGTAATGTACTCTATGTAATTGAGCTTAAAAGTATAAATTTTTCTAACTTTTACAACGTTTCACTGTTCGCTTACTTTTTTTCAGATTCACAAGCGGCTTGCGTTTGTCTCAAACACGCCAAAAAATGGTTGTATTTTGAGTGTCTCCCTATTCGCAGCGCAAAAAATTACTAGCAAAATTATGTACTAAATATTACCAATGACGCCAATGAAAACAGGGTTGCTTTTAAGTTGGTATTTTACTGCGATGACAAGCAGTGTTGGCTAATGCATTTCAGAATATTTATTTAAATGGTCCGATAATTTTGTTGATAGACAAGAATATCGATTTGCAACTCTGCGTTTGTAAAATCATGACCGAAAATTGTGCCGTTCTTTAAATTGGTAAGTTATCACATATTATTCACTGTCAACTACATATATGCGTTAAGCAATAAACACTACGAAAATAAAATATATTCAAAAAAGTCCACTAATAAGAAAATGCGATTGTTGTCGAAGGTGAGAATTGTTGTTGCAAGTTGAGCTTCAAACCTAAATATACAAAATTCTTTAGACAACAGTTATACTTTCTGTTAATGTAATAGATCTCCGAATGTCCATCAAACTCTGAGTCAAATAAGAACAGTGCATTTTCTAAATCTTTTTATAGCATTCTAATGTTATTTACTTTTCAGCCGATTTATTTATGGTATAATAAAAAATAAAAATTGAAAAAGTTTTTTAAGTTTTATACTTTATTTAGGGAAGCATTAAGTTTTTTCACATCAAAGACTATTAAACTGCCAAGCTACAAATACAAAAATGTTTGCTGTGTCTATTTATTCTTCAAGCAAGTTCAATTAGGTCAACATATGACAGAAATTCAAACAACTTGCTCAATGAACACATTTTTCAAAAAAAAATATTAAGTGGTTACGTAGTTAAGCTTATGTTGGACCTGTTTGAATTTCCTTTTGATACAATACAGATTTTGTTAACTGTTGGCTTCGTTTTAAATAATAAATATAATTTATTAACCAAATCTTGCAAGTAGTCACTATTAATCGACGACTTTAAACACCCTTCATCATTTTACATTGAATAATAGGGATAGATCCAACATACCCATTCAGCTCCCGAAATGTGAACCCTACTGAGGGACCATTACCAGTTATAGGCGCAATGAAATAACGACAAATATCAAACCATTGACACTGCTCTGAAATATTTTCGTGAGATCCATGGTATCGTCCTATAGTATAGGGGCAAACACAAACAAATATCAATCAAACGTAATTGAAAAGATCGAGATCGAAAATTGATTACATACGATTTCTTGTTATAAATGAAGTACCATACAAATCAAAACAAATTCTAGGGGCATCATAGAAACATTACCAGCGATTATTCAACGTTGATTCTTTGATTTTTTAGTATTTGCTCAAATTATTTGGGCAGAAATCTTACCAATAACCAACCATCTAATAAACTTACAAACATCAGTTACTGTTAAAACGAATTTTTCGAAAAAACAGGCCCGATCCAAACTTACTCACAACCAATTAAAAAGCTGAGCTGGCGTGCCAGGGAGCCATCACGTTTCTAGTGTTGGCCTAGAACGGTAAACGAATGAATTAGTGAGATTTGTGTTAAGAAGAAATTACCTGATTTAGAGGTTTCTAATGGGTCAAGTTCTGAGTACTTTTGTGGAAGAGGTATTTCATTGGCTTTCGGAACTATTATTTTTTTATTCGTTGAAATACTTATGATTCTGTTTGCACGCAATATACATATCGTACCATTATTGACATTATCAGATTTTCAATATTGAAAACTGCAAAATAAAGAAAAAAAAAAAATGGCACAAATTAGCGCACTGGTTTTAAGTATGTTTTTTTGGGAGGTTTTTTATTTTTTTTTTGTTTAGCAAAGCAATAAATACTGGTATTTTAAAGCTTACGATTTTTTGACCACACCAATCTGTACTTAATTTTCAAGCCGTGTAGATCCAGGACCAGGGATACTCATACACTCAAAAGCATTCCCTTATACCCCCTTACCAAAGGTGGGAAACAAACACACACATGTTGATCGGATTTATTTTTTACTTACTCATCATTTCAATGTTAAGAATTACTTACATTATTAAACGTATTTAAGCTATGCACAATAAATTGTTGATTTACGTTTATGTGTCTATTTTTATGGTTGTTTTGTGGTTACTTGATGTTTTTTGTTTTTTCTTTTTTTGTATTCATGATCATCTTTTAAAAAAGAAAACTCAACAGTTCTCCCAGCTTCAAATGGACTTACAGTATGTCTTACGCTTCGTTGTTTCCGAACACTGCATCGTCCCACTGGCTGTTTTGCTATGAATTTTAAATTTCAATTGAATAAATATGTAAAAACAATCGTTATTTTCGATTGCACCCAAGTATGGTTGTTATTAGGATTCTAATATTAAAAGTAGGATTTACCAACCAGCAGGATCATTTCACAACAATAACTGTTAAAAGTTAAAATCGTAATCGATTACCATGTTAATGATCTCATAGATGACAGGACTCACACTCACTGTCGCCACCATGCCGGATCGCTGGCATTTTGGCCACCATTGTCAGGGTTGCTATTGCTATTGCTGTTGCTGCGTGCAAGTATCGGCGGTGGTGGCACACTAAACATATTGTGATGCGCAGCCGGCGGCCGATACTTCTCCTCGTTCTCATCATCCAATTCGCGTTTAACGGCCGTATTTTGATAATCGTTCATTGAATATGTTGGATAGCCATCATCAATGGGCTCCTCCTTGATTTTGATCATATCCATCTCACGGAAATCGGGTTTACGCTCCTTAACATCGCGATCTCCACCGGAGCTGCCGCGTTCACCACCACGATCCCGATCACGTCGTTCACGCTTACGATCGCGCCTCTCACGAGATGACTCACGCTCGCGTGACTTGGAACGCTTCTTTTTCTTTTCACGCTCACGATCACGATCACGCTCCCTATCCCGTCTGTCGCGTCGACCATCAAATTCTTCATAGTCACGCTCCCTGCTGCCGGCACGACGTTTCCTTCGTTCCCGTGAACGACTGCGTGAGCGACCGGCAACGCGAGCTGTACGGTCACGATCTCGATCCCTTCGATCTCGGGACCTTGAACGCCGTCGCTCGCCCACCACCCCAGCGCCATAGGGACCACTACGGCCACCACGTGGCTCGACGCCATTACTGGCGCCACCACGAACACTACCACCCTCGCGATCCTCACGCTCACGCTCCAAGCGATAGCGTTCACGTTCTCGCTCATTGTCCTCGCGGCCAGAGTGCTTGATATTCACATCGTTGCCACCTCGTCGTGTGCCGCCCAAGCCGCCACCCAGGCGACGTGGCAGCCAGCCCTTGACCGTGCGGGCCCGCTCAACATCAACCAGGACACGCTTGCTGTCAATCTTCTTACCATCGGCATGCTTGTACGCTGCATGCATGTCTCTCTCGTGTTCATACTCAATAAAGGCGTAGCCCTTGGGTTTACCTGTTGGAGATTTAAGCTTGGTATAAGTACAAAATATACAAATGCAATTACAATTTGGTGCTAACCAAAATTATTGTATGTTGTTATAAAAAAGACAATTTACCTGAGTCCTGATCATGAATAAGTACGATCTTCTTTATTGGACCGTAGAACTCAAACTCGCGCCTTAACTTTGACTCTGAGGTGTCGTAATTGATGCGTGCAATGAACAGCGTACGAAACGGATCCTCCGTGGCATTCTTTATCTCGGTCGGATCCCATAATGCAATTTCTCGTTCCAACTTGTATGCCACTTGTTCGGCTTTTTCGCGACGCCTTCGTTCCAGACGCTCCTGTCGTGTCTCAACAGTTTTAGGCAGTGGCGTGTCGTTTGGGTCCTCGAAATCGCTCATAAATTTGGCAACGCCTAGATAGCCTCGTGATTTCTTTTCATGGGGCAATTTATCCACCGGGGGCATAAACGGTATTGGGTCTCGTGAGGCGAATAACGCCAATAGATTTGGCGGCAGATATTGGGTCATTTTGTATATATATTTTTATTACCTTTGTTTTCGTCGTTCCGTTGAAATTAATGCTAGACATCGAGGTTATGTTACATTTTGTTTACGAAAGTACAAGTCAAATCGTATTACTTACTTTGCAAATCCACCATCCAAGAGGTGTGTTTGTTCAAATTGCTGACACTTGAATTAATCTCTATTTGTATTTCACTAGCTGCTACATCGATTTAACTCAACGAATATTTAGAGTCGAGAAAAAAAATTTTTCATGTTAGCGTAGCTACACGGCTACTAACGATGGCAAAATGCTAGAGATGAGCTACTTGTTAAAGCCACTGCGATTGTTATATCCAAATACCAGTGACAATACCTCTCTGCTATTCAAAATAAACTGTGTAACTTTATTATTTATTTTCTTTAATTTAACTTTATGCGTATTAAAAGAACAACTTTTTGACTTTCGATATACTTTATTTGGGTTATTTGGGTAATTGTTAAGGCCTGTTGTCACATACACCGTAAACCGAAACCGAAACCGAAACAAAAATATCGATTGCACAAAGAATTGACCAGCGTTAAGTTATCTGCGTTTGTAGAAAACAGGTGATCGTCGGTTAACAGCAACCGAATAAAGTCAAAAGTACTTGTTTTGGTTTCAGTTGCTAATGTACTGAATTCGATTACTGTTGCTAGCAACTGAAAAATACCGATGTTTCGGTTGCAGTTTCTATCGCAGTCGCAAATGTACTGAATTCGGTTTCGGTTTACGGTGTATGTGACAACAGGCCTTTAGCGGTAGGGTGACATCGATATATTGATAAGCGATAAAGACAACTAGTGAACTTTCCTATGGTTCACTTTGTTCAGTAATTGAACTCAGAGACGCACACATACGCACATCAATATGTGAGCCGGCGCACGATTGAAAAAAACCTTATAACGGGATCTACGAACTCGCCATAAACGTGATTTTAATTTGCAACACATAGAGAGATAAATTTGCATAATTATTTTAAATTGCATTTTTAATAAAGTAAAAAAATATTATTGTGAGTATAAGTGTAAATAAATTTAAAACAAGAACACAAACACTTGAATTCCCAAATTGCAATACAAGCAGAAAATGTCGAATTATTCAAAGCAACTACACAAAGAAGAAATGATCGAAGAAGAAAATGGCGCTGGCGCATTACAACCAAAGCAATCACCTAAGGAGCAACTCAAGTTTAAGCACAAACACCTACATTTAATTGATAATGATGGCGCTAAACACGACGAAAGCGATGCCAAACAATTACTGACTCCAGTTGAAAAGGCCAAGTTTGCAATGCCACCACCGCCGCCACCCCCAACACCGATTCAAGCCCCACCACCGTCGGCAGCGGCATCGGCTCCTGAAACGGATGACGAGGCAAATTCTGAAAAATGGGAAGATCCTTGTGCGCCACCACCGCCGCCACCACTACCTAGAAAGGCTGTGGCGAAGAGTCCAGGCTATGCCAAGTTCACAGCTATAAAGCTAAAAGACGCTCTGGAGGAGGCTATTACGAAAATGGAAGCCAACAAACGGGAGCAGCAGCAACATTTTTTGAAAACCGATGTAAGTAAAAGCTGCAATAATTTACAGTTACTGAGCAATATTTTATCTATGATGATATGCATTATTTTTAAAGCAATTAGCAAGGTTAAGTCGGCTTTGACGAAAAATACTGCATTGTCTTAGGCAAGTAGTAAAATCTTCTTATGTACGATGAAATTGATTTTGTAAGTGTATTTAGTAGGACTGCAAAGCCAGCATATTGACATTGACAAATTTGTGTTTTGGAAATGATATTAAAATTTTTGTGTTTGAGTTTACTCTAACATTCTATATATTATATAAATAAAAATTGTGCTGTTAATTTTCTCTTTATTAATTTGTATTCTTCCTCAATAGTCCGTTCCCGTCTTAGATGTGTTAAAAACTAATGCTGTCCAAATGTCGCCAACATGTGCAACTATTCGTCCTTCTTGTTCTCAAGCCCTTACCGTGCATCCCAAATGCAACAAGACTGCTGTTTTTCAACAACTTGAAAGAAAAATGAAGGTAGACAAACTACTGGACAAGCAGTCGCATGTTACCATCTCCAGGGTCCCTATTCCGTTGCCAGCCACTGCCCAGGACGATGATCCCCAGGGCTTGATGTCAATGCAAGTGCTATCGGGACGCGCTTCGACGCCCTACACCCAGACCGCCAGCCTGATGTCCTGCACTGCAGTCAGTTGCGATCTACACTTGAGCCCTCCACAATTGGGTACCACGGCAGTTGTACCTGCCAGCAAAAAGCATATGCCGGCTCCGCAACAAAAGCCACGAGCTATCACATCGATATCAACCGTGTCGAGTAATCTGCGATTAGAAAAGCTACGCGACACGCATATGGAAACCTCAGTGACTTTGCCTAGCAGCGACAATCAGTATTCACGTGATCATTTGCTGGACATACGGAATGCCATGACGCATGCTCTCATGCACCGTTCAAAGGAGTCGTTGGCTTTTAGTATGCCACGCATTGCTACCTGCGATGATATCGAACTAGAGGCACGTCTTCGTCGCATGAATCTATGGCGCAGCTCGGATGCAACTGTTCGAAACACGCAGCAGACCATGCTCAAGCCACAATCTCGTCCTAACAATGGCGGCAACGAATGCATGCCCGCTTTCTTTAAGAACAAAAACAAACAACAAACTGATGAGTCTATCATACATAGTCAACCGCCGCAGCTACAGCAGGAATTTCAGGTGAGCTTTTTCAGTATTGTCATACTATCTATAATGCGCATTTATGCAAATTGACGCTGCAATCTGTGCTTATTAATCTGATGGCATATTGATAAGCATATTTGCGTTAGTCACAAAATAAGTGCAATGAAGGTTGTGTGGCAGAAAGTCTTTAAGTTTGATATCATCATTTATATATACATATTTACTTTTTGGTGTTTCTTGATTAGTGTAGTTAAAATGCGATCAAACGATCCACATGCCTGTCTGTGTACAATTTTTACTATAAATTGATCCCATCGAATATTAGTAAGCTAGAAATTATTTGTTCTGATAGTGCACTTTGCCATTGACATCTCGAAGTCGCTGTGCTGCCTGTTCTGGCGTCAAATCTCGCTGCGACATTGCCAGCAACTCAAAGCCAACCATAAATTTTCGCACGGTGGCAGAGCGCAGCAGCGGCGGATAGTAGAGGGCATGTAGGGTCCAATGGGCAATCGAGGCATGCGCATGCTCCGGTCCAGTGGGCGCACCATGCCACCCCATCGAATAGGGGAAAGAACATTGAAATAAATTATCATATTTGGTAGTCAGCTCCTTGATAGTCAATGCCAAACTGTGACGCTGTCCATCGGTCAGATCGTTGATGCGTTTGTTATTGTTGCGAGATATTAGCATTGTTTCAAAGGGCCAGGTGGCCCAGTATGGTACCACTACTAGCCAGTCGGGATTCTCGATAACAATGCGTTCCTTGCGCTGCAATTCGCGCTCCACATAATCACTAAGCATCGGGCGATCGTGGGTGGCATAGTAGGCACGTAGGCGATCTTGTTTTTGTTGTGGCTCTGTCGGCAAAAACGAACATGACCAGATTTGACAATGCGGATGCGGATTTGAGCAGCCCATGGTTGCGCCTTTGTTTTCAAATATCTGCACCCAGGCATATTTTGCGCTTAGTTCGTTAAACTGTTTAATCCATCTTAAATCGATAAATATTTAGAACATCATTGTACTTTTTCGCTCGACCGATCACTTACTCATCGATAACAGCACAAATTTCCGTTGGACTCATGGTTGGCAAGGTTAAATTCGATTTGGGATGAAAGCACATAACTCGACAATTGCCACGCGCTGGCGCTGCCTGAAACAGGGGGTCATCACTTGCCGGCGGTGATGGCACTTGTTCCAAGAGTGCGGGAAAATCGTTATCAAAAACATACGTGCTCTCATAGCGCTCTGTTACTAAGCCATTAGGTCGCTTTACACCCGGACAGAGTGGATTTTTGGGATCAAATTCGGGTTGTTCGTTCAGTTGCGGTTTTTCCTCTTGGCCAGACCAGGGCCGTTGCATCCGGTGCGGACTCACAAGCACCCACTGTCCATTTAATGGATTAAAGCGTCGGTGTTGGTGTTCTAAATAAAAATATATATTTATATACATATGGTGTACAAACAGTGTATATGTAAATAAGTATCAGATAAGTAACAGCTAACCGCTCGTTGTTACACCTACCGGTGGCCACAAACTGCATATTGTCACTGAGCCTAAATCCTGTTGCTATCAATTCAACTACCTATTGCGTATAGGGTTAATGTTTTACTTTGTGTTTGTATTGGCTGCTTTTAACAGTTATCTCTCGCTGCTGTTCAGCCGATGGAGTTCACGCGACAACGCAATGTCAACTGTCTCTGGCACCGTATCAGTTTTAGTTTTACTGTTTGGTTTTGTGTTTCTCCGACTAGCACATTATGTGTGCTGTTGTTGTTTTTGCGAAGCATCATCTTTATTTTGCTTATTTTCTCCCGTTTTTTGTTTTTCGCTCATCGCTCAGCACGCATATTCGCCAGTTTACTTCGCGGTTTATCAGTTTACAGTAGAAATCTCTCTCACAGCTGGTGCTGTGTATTTTGTATGCTGGTATGTGTGAGATTGACTTTGGCGCCAGGTGCTAGCGATGTGTAATTGCCGCGATTAGCGGGGAATATTTTACAGTTACTTAATGGAAATGCAAAGTCATTTAAAATAATGTTTGTTGTGTATGTTTCAAAACGCTTATCGTATTGAAATAAATTTAGGTGTAAATGTATACAAAATAAATTTGCGATTAGAGCATAAATTAATAAATATGGAATTCTTATTTTTAAATTTGGCGGCAACTCTGAATATTTTTATGTCTTTATTAACAGGATCCAGCTATTGTTAATCAGAGACGTATTGGCAGTGGACGACTGTCGCATGCAAAATGGTCATACAACAACAACAACAACGACTTAAAGTCCTTACAATCGTACAACAACAATTATCAGGGCAATTCCCTGTCCAAATCTCACATGGATGATGTAAAACCGCAACACAACAGCAATACTAATATGACGGTTATGAAGTTCTTTGATAATGGCGAAATCGGCACTTCCCATTTTAATGGCATTCAGTCTTCAAACGGCCGACCAAATACGCCAATAATGGGCATGACCAACAACAATAGCGACAACAATAATCGATCGGAAAACGAGAGTTTGAAATCAACCGAATCTGTTGAAGATTTGAATCGAGCCAATGAAAATTACGTAAAGCGCGTCATGTCCGGCTTTTTAGTCGTTTCCAAGCCGAAGTCTCGCGAATCGGAAGAGCGAAACTATCGTCGCTATAGAAATCAGAACGAGGAGCCTGAATGGTTTAGCTGTGGTCCCACCTCAAGACTCGACACAATCGAATTGTGTGGATTCGATGAGGATGAGGAGCGGATGCTAAAAGAAGGACACCAAACCACAAAAGTTGTTAATACGGAATGCATTATGGCAAAACAAAAAGTAAGCAAACATTTATATAAAGTTTAATACAAATATTTTAAGGTGTAAAGATGGAATGGAGGCTTCATGTCAGTCTTTAAACATAACTAACAAAATCTTTTAACATCTCATTAATTTATCAGATCGAACATAGCAAATACAAACCGCAGCATCGCGAGACAATTGGACGCCACAACAACAACCATATGTCAAAGCATGACAATAACAATAATAGCAATGCATCGGAAAATCTTAACAAAGCAAACGCAATGGATCAGGATAAACGTTATGGCAGTCGTTCGGCTGCTTTTGATAGGTTTAATCACAATCAGGATAATTATCAACAACAGCAGACGTCACAGAACCAAAACAACGAAAACAATAATAACAATTCGAAATTTATGCCATTTTTTGCAAGCGACCTACCGGAGAAGAAGGGATCATCGTCATCGCTAAACGAGTTCTTCAAGCAGGCCATGTCCAACAGCAATAACAATATAAGTGGCAATCAAAATTTGGAGCAGCCCAAGAGCCTTGGCTATGTCAATCAAATGCCTTCAGTGGATCAATTGGAAGCCAAATGGCGACGCAACTCACTTGATGCTCCAGCAGCAGCAGCAGCAGCGGCACTTGCCAATAGCACCAATGCCAACTACAACCAACCATCTGAAAGCTTTCAAAAGTTAATGGGCGCTTTGAGTGGTGCAAAGCCGCAACAAGTAGTACCTCAGATGGCAGCCCAGCAACAGCAGCAGATGCAAGTTGGCAACGATGCCATTTCCAATTTTATCATGCAACAGCAACAATATCAGCAGCAGCAGCAAAAGCAACATGTGCTCATACAACAGCAGCAACAGCAGACTGCATTTCTGGCTAGCCTGCAGCTAAAGGCAATCCTTGGACGCGCCGATACCCAGTTGTTGTTACTCCGTTTGACCAAAGGTACACTAACGAATAAGTATAACCAGTACAGAATATAATAAATACAACTGACTACAATTACAGGTGAAATATCAAAGCACGGTTTGTTGGTGCAGTTGGCCAACCCGCGTTTAACTAACATGGATCGTGAGGCCATTACTGCTGTGTTGCAGTTTACCAATACGCAGCAGCAGCAACAACAGCATCAGCAGCAATTGGAGATGCTCTCAAGTACAGTGATTGCTAGTCAATTGCAGAATCTACAAAACTTGGCAATTGTGCAGCAAACGCTTGCTGCTCGCCAACAGCAGCAACAGCAGCTACAACAGCAACAACAGCAACAGCAGCAGCAGCAACATTTGCCGCAACAACTATCCCAGGAGGATCTACAGGCGCATGCAAACATCATAATGCGTAATGCGGTCATGAAGCGCAAAATGGAGGAGCAATCTTCAAAGATGTTCAACATAAATAATGCTGCTAGTAAACAGCAACAGCAGCAGCAGCCGCAAACGCGATCTCAATTGCCAACGTCAATGATGGGAACAAGAAATGGCGTGGTGCAGGAGTCAACAACGTCAAATGCTTTGTTAAACTCGCTTATCGCTGGTAAAAACCATCAGGCAGTTAACGGCACCATGATGCAATCAGATTTGCAGCCGGCATCAACAAACTTACGTCGTACTGACGCAAATGTGCGATTCACAGAAAACGTAAATTTCCAAATTGGTGAAAGGGCCCAGCCTGCGGCACAGCAGTATCATTCTCATCCAAAACAACAACAAGGGGAACAGCAACACATACCACAGCACATTCGCCATCAACAAAACAATCCGAACAACAACAATTTTAACAAATCTCACATTCAATCGCAGCAGCCTATTGTAATGTTGTCGAACGGCAGTGGTGGAGGTGAGTCTTAAATTAATCGAACCTTATTAATCATTTGTATACCCTGTATTATATACCCTGTAAATATCTAATATTTAGTTCAGCTCGAAACCAAACTCCTCTCATCTTAGTACAATTAGCTGCATAATTAATATGTCCAAGTTTATGGTTTTCCCCCGTCAGTAACACGTGTACGATATAACATTTTTAACTGTCGAAAATATATACTAGTTGCAAGTGAAAGCACGAATATAATCAATTAGTGCCCTGGCCTTTGCATTTTGCGATCCATGAATCAGTAAACACAATAAAAATAAATGCAGTTAACTTATATTCGCAATGCTCTTTCAGTTTGCGAGTTTAATATGACTCAAGTAAATATAAATAACGTGCTGGCAATTTTTCGAGCTATTGACAATAACTTATCAGGCTCAAAGTGTATTTCTTAATTAACGTAACCTTATCCTTATCCTCGATATTTGTGTACGATTTAAAAAAAACCAACAAATACTATTAAATCAAAATCTCAAGCTTTCTTCTTCGAGCACGTTTAAATATTTTAGCTATTTTTATTTATAAGCAAAAAAGCAGTTTCAAGTAGTAAAATGGAAAAAATAGAATAAAATGGCTTATCACGTCACAGTTTTTTTTTTTTTGTAATGGAATTTGAGTATGTCTAGAACTGTCAGTCGTTTTAAATAATTTAAACAGGTCAGATCATTGGTCCAATAACATAATCAGAGAACACAATAAACATTTGTGATAGTATGTGAAACCCGTTTTTTCATATGCAACTCATACTTATATAGATTTCACGATCGCTAATCGAATATAGAATGTGTTGATAACAATATTGATACGTACATGCATCATATATATATACATTAATTAACGTGTTTTAACTCATGTTGGATATGTTCTCAAGAAACTTTTTGAATGTATGTATGTATTGGTTATTATAGATAGCGGCTGTTAACTTGAGACTGGACTCATTGATCATTGTTTTGCATTAGGTATTCACTTGGGGATCGTGCTGTGACTCGACTTATTTGTTGAATGGGATGCTAATTAGATCCCATACTCGTGACTCATGCTTGTGCTTTAAGTGGGTTTTCATGTGCACTATTGATTTATTTATGTGCTCGTTAGTATCGAAGCGCAATTATAGATTTTGTGTGGAATTCCCATGTCCTAAAATACACACATTAAAACATCCATTAGTGTTGTTATCAACAAACTGACACAAGGCAACAACATAGAAAATAAAAATAAAAACAACGAGCACAGTTAAGTTGGCAATGACGACAATTGAATACTCTAACTGTTATACAAAGTTTTCATTCAATTCGCACATATCGTGACAAATGAATAATACTGTCTGTTGGGGGTAGAACAATAATGCCTTAGCAGACATATCTGTAATTAAAACACAGCGAATAGTTCCTAAGGTCGCAATAACAATTTCAAAGTTATACACACTTTTGTTTATATTATAGTAATTGTTTATTATTTATATAACACTATAATCAAATAATTATATCAAGCGCGGTTTATTTTTTGTTTTTTTGAGCCGCTCTATTGTCTAGCATCTTTAGCAAGGCTGATGAACCTTGCCGGCAAACATAATGTTGCCAGTGGCCTCCTCTTCGATGAAGAATACAAACGGGCGGTTCACATTGAACTCCTCGATGGTTTGGGCTCCACCAAATTTATTCTCAATCTCAACGACAGTGGCGGCATAAGCTTCAGTGCCCTGCTCGTTGACATCGATGCCAGCCTTTTGCAATATATTCGATACCTTCACCTTGCCGGCAACATCGGCGCCGCGTGAAAGTCCGGGCAGTGATGCGCTATCCTCGAATATTTCGCGGACGCCCAGCTGTCTGAGTGTGTCCTTAAAGCTGCGCTTGTAATCGAAATGGAATTTGGGTAGTGTCACCTTCACCTTAACCTCCTCCATGGCCCACTGGGCGCTCTTGAGGTCATGATTCTCCAGAGTTTGCAGCAGTTCGTAAATGCCATCCATAGCATGTGGCAGTAGAACAAACATTGAGTTCTTGCCCTTGTAGGGTAGACGCAGAATTTGGGCCTTCATCTTATCGGAGTTGTGGTAGTAAAAGTAATCTGTTTGCTCCATGAATTGAACACGCGTCTGGGAGTTTTTCGTGCGGAAAAAAGCGCCATCGAAGGTATTGTAGAACTGGCGGCGCCAAAGTCCCTTAAAGTAGATGAGATTAGTGAGCAGCATAACACTATGCTGGATCGTCTCCGGTGTGACCAGATTGCGCAATCGCCCATCAGTCACGTTATTTGCCCAATCATTGATGGCAGAGGCCGCCGCAGGCGCATTGCCAAAATCAAGTGCTTCGACTTCACTGTCATAGAAATGCTTCAAAGTGGCTGTAAACTTTTGCTGCGTTTCAATGAAGCGGTCGGTGAAGAGCTTGGTACGCACACTTAACGTATTGTATAGTTGATTTTCCTTTTTGAACGAGTTAAGCGTCTTGCGATAGAACTCACGCACATTATTTGCCGACCTGATGTCTGTTTGTGTGCTTATCAGCTCATTCTGTGTCTGTGTATTTGTGCCGGCGGCCTCCGAGAGCAGCGCCAACACCAGTTTAACAGAAAACGGCGATATGATGACATTGTTTTGTTTGTCTGTATCATTTAGCAGCACTGACTTAAGTAACTGCCACGAGAAATTGTCGTGCGAGTCACTGCGAAACGGCACAAACGAATCGGGGTCATCATAGGATGCCGGAATAGCAATTGGAATGGTTCCCGTTTCACTGGGCACCTTATCGGTTCGTGTCTCGAATACGCCCGTCGGTGTTGTTAATGTGGGTATGGAGTTGCCATTAACAAATGCCGCTAGGAACAGCAACAACCACATATTGAATATTATTAGTTTGTTTGTATACATTATTCTTTTTCAGTGCACTTGTTTATATGTATGTGTACGTTTATATGTCTATTTTGTTTGTGTGCTTTCACTCCTTTTCGTAGCAACAGCAGCAGCAGCGGGAAGCAGAGCTTAAAGCGCAACTTTACAGTTGCTTTCGGTGCGACGCTCTACAGAAAATTAGAGAACCGTTTGGCGCGCGGATCCAACTGAGAGTGACTTAAAGCGTGCTGCGCGTAGGCCATTTTAAAAACCAGCTTACTGTTTAACATTGTCATTGTTGTTGCTGTCGCTGCTGCTGTTGCTGCTGCTCGTCTTCTGCTTCATCGCTCTGTTGCTTTGTAGGGAGTCCCAATCCAAGAGCAGCGCACGTCTCTCTCTCTCTCTCTCTCTCTCTCTCTCTCTCTCTGTTTGGCTGTCTGACAGTGTCTCTATTTTGTTTTTTCGCTTATTGATGCTCCTAACTGTTGATTTATATGATATGAATATGCACAAGAATGATCACATAAGCGTAATTTGAGATAAAAAATTTATGCAGCTCAAGAGGAAATCCGCACAAATTCCCGTTGCGTCAGTAGCTTAAACCTAAATATTTCCCAAAGCTTAGAATAATTTTAACATTTAGGCTAGTTAGCCCACATATACAGCTTTGTTTTTATAAATATAAATGACTGTTTGGCCTTTGAGGGTGTATTTAAATTTTTAGTAAACAGTTACGTTCCCTGTAACGTAACGGATGTAAGCAATTGAAACGTAAGGCATCTGCATCTGGCAACGCCAAACGTTTATTTTATTAAACTCGATAAGGCAAACAGCTGTTCTCTCACACAAATCGAGTTGATGTAACAGCGCCGGCTAAAAATATTTTGTGAAACAAATAAAATAGTTAATGCAATGCAAATACGCCGTCCACGTGGCATTACAGTACCACAATTAATGGTTGTTACCGCAATTGGATTTCTCGGCGGTGTTTACATTTGGCGACCACTTATATTAAAACTGAAAAGCGAACAAAAATCAGATATTAACAGCGAAACAAGTGCAACCAAAACAACAATATCAGCGGCTGTTTCCCCTGCAACAAATTCTCCAAAGTGGGACTTAATAATTAAATTGTTTTGAGTGTGTTTTATTAATCCATGTTGTTTTTCTTTTAATTTTTATTACAGATGAGCTTAATTAAACAATTCGCCTCAACGACTGTCGGCATGATGGCCATTGCCGTCGGATCCACAATGGTCGTTTATTGCACAAATCGTTTTTTAATTCGGCCATATTTAAACAAAAATCAACGGCTGGAGTCGGAGGCCTGTGCGGAGTATATATTTCAACAGGAATCTCAAAAGCGTCGATAGAGCACGAGTGAAAGCCAATGCCTAGTTAAAGACTCATCATAACTATTTCAAATCTTTAACAATATTCAAATATATAGTAACGTAGAAAATTTCAATCAACTAACAGATTTATCAAACAGAAATTTATAGTTTGCTTATCTTCATTTATGAATGAGAGCAATCCTTTTACAAACATTTTTAAGATTTGGAAATTGATATTGTTAAAGTATAAGCTATAAATTAAGAAAATAATAATATGGAATTTTAATGAAAGATTTATGAATTGAATTGAAATGATTGAAAAATTAGCTCATTAATAAGCGTGTTACAATTTTTTGAAATAAAGATTAAAACAAAAAAAATAAAAAAAGCAAGCTGCTTATTGTATCCTGCATGTTTTTATTTGGTATAACAGTTAAAATTATACAATTAAGTTTAAAATTATACTGTAACAAAATCTTATTTTTAAATTAGATTGATTTATTGACTTAGTCGGGTGGCCCATTTTTTGTCACACGAAGGGCAATTAGACCGGGTTCGCAAATATTTTCGAATGCAGTCGCGATGTATTTTCCGGCTGCAATCCGAGCATTTGACATCCCAAAACACTAGTTTCTTGCACAGAGCGCACTCTTTAACGGTATGCTCGTAATTGGAGCGCAGAAAAAAATCGAATTCAAGAATGCTGCGTGGACCCAGATAAAGTCGATCGTCCGACTCGAGAAAGTAGCCCATATCGGTCCACAGTTGCAGGAGTGTTTGCATGCGCAGCTTCATTGGTGGTTTGACTGTACGTTTGAAGTTTAAATTAGAGTATGCCTCGTTCCATAGTATGCACAAATCCTCCTGCTGTCCCAGTTTGTCAAATATAATCGAAAAATACTGGCACTCTTCGGCGGTCAGTCCGGGGTGTCCAAGCTTATCTGGGATTGCTTCTTTGACGGCAAACACCAAATACTCTTTGCCAGATATTGGGTGCTTCGTGAACCCCAATGATTGCCCGAGTTCTCTAATTGTGCCTTCGATATCGGTTACAAATTCGTATAGGGCCTCATTATCTGCGGGCTTTGCCACTCCATGATGTTCACAAAGTGGTGTAAGTATTTGATCAATAAGCTCCCGATCAAGGCAGCTGTGATTAATGCAGGCGCGTAAAAATGATCGCTTCACTATATCCATGTTTATCTTTAGTTATAAGACGCTTCTTTTGTTGACATTTAGAAATAGTTCTTGCCACAATGAATCGACGCGCTCTGCGAGGGCTGCAATTTCGAGGATAGTAAGCAGCTAGCAACACAAATTTATAATTTGCGAATCATTATCGATATATTCGCTGACAATTTAAAAAATGCGCTTTATTTAAAATCTTTTGTATACTTTTAATACTTCTGTGTTGTGAAAATATTTTATTTTTATTTGACTAACACTAACACTACAACAAAAATCTCAACACATAATAAATATATAAATAAAACCTTGCAACATATATAAATAGTTTGGAATTTACTTAAAGGGGCCGTAAAGTTCTAAAACACTACGCTGTAAGTTTTTACGCGAATCAATTTTTTTTTCGGCATTTGATTTATCAGTGGGATAAAACTCCCAAAGCGAAAAGGATTCGTCGAGGCCGGCCGCGGCGAGTTTTCTTCCATCCGGACTCCACATCATAAACAACGCACCTCTATTCTGATAACCCAATATATCAACGACCCGATTCAGCGAGGACAGTACTAAGATCTCAGAGCACGGACAACCATTTTCGTCTAAAGAGATTTAAATATAGTACAGATACTTTTGACAATATGAACATATGATCTTACCCTGACTTAATGTGTTGACCAGCAACTCGCCTGTAATCTTGCTAAAATGGATTGACTTAATTGAGATCTTTTCATCGCCGCGCTGGTAAAACGCAACAATTTCTCGACGCGACACATGAAATATATAAACGGAAGCGGGTCGCTTTTCCGCTGCAAAAATTATCAATTCAAATCATCAACATTTGGATGCACAAAAATCGAACTTACAAACGGCCAACTCATTATCCGACCACGGATGCCAGTCAAACACGCTTCCACCTGCTTTGGCGCCTAAGCGCAGAATCACTTTGTAAGTCCTGCCATCGTAAATAAATAAATGGCCCAATACATCGGCTGTAGCCAAATAACGTCCCGTTGGCGAAAATCGAATACAACTTATTTTATGCTTATGCTTTCGCAAAACGTGCTCTATGGCCATCTGGCATAACTTGAGTACTACAATAATACCACATTTTGTGCCATAAACGATCTCGTCACTATGTTTGCTCCACTCAATGCAACAAACTGAGCCAAAAGATCTTGGTAAATATTTGCCATCGGCTACCAGGAATTCATTTGGCGACTTCAATTTCCAAAGCTCAAGAACTAAAATAAAAAATATATTTATAAATAATTATTTGCATGTTGTCTTACGTACTTGGATAGTCAAGCTCCATGCAGCCAATGGCGAGATATCGACCAGATGGCGAATATTTAACTGAATGTGTATTTTCGACACTAAAAACCATGCTGGTATCGGCCTCATTACGCCAAATAATTAAGTTTTCGCCAAACGAAATGGCCATCTGACCATTTATAGACCAGTCCATCATATTGAGATCTTAAATCAAAAAACATAATAAAATATATAAAATCTTAGCCCAACAATCATATTTTGTTTCATACCAAAAGTACTCCAAAGCCCAGGCATCTCATTGGTGGCAGTGGGAAAAGCAATTGGTCTAATACGTGGCTTGCATGGCCAATCTGTCTCTCCGGGCGACATCCGGTTGTGGCCGCATTGATCAAAGGTTCGCTCACCTTGCAAATCGTTAAATTGTAGAACACGGTTTTCTTGCATATTAAAGGTGCTGTTTAGGTTCGTCATGAAGCTGGTGTGACTCCAATAGGAAGTTGATTGCGATGGATCCACTTTAAGTATATCCATTTCCTTGCGCCTGCCCACAAACTTCAGATTATAATTAATGTTTTCGCGCCTAAAACGTTTTGGGACAAATCGATCGCCATAGGTAAAATGTGGCGTGGTATTCCTTTTGCTCTATATAGTATTTATGATTGGAGTTTTGTTATTTTTTTATTGTAAATTGTTGTTTTTACTATATGCACCTTATAGATTTCATTCTCTCGATCAACTCGACGCCCTTTCATAAAGGAACGTACACATTTTTCAACCATCGAACACTTTTTAACAACACTTTCACATTCATCAATATCCATAACGGAATCAGACATTTAACTAACTAACTTATTTATTCCTAACTTCATTTAATTATGTTCTTCATTCTGAGCGAATTTCTCAACTTACAAAGCTTTTTCCTACTAACTGTAAACGCTCTCAATCGTCAGCCTCGAAAGCAACAAATGGTAAACTTTTTCGCTCTTTGCTGCCATCATTCAAATACCACAACTACAACGAATAAGAAGTGGAAACGTTGCGGACGCCAACGACAAAGAATTGATGCAGATCTGGTCGTTACCAGTCTTTGAGCATGGTAAAATTGGCAAAAATCAGTAGAAGCTCTAGCTAAAGTACAAGGCTAGCAGGCGTCAGCAGCTGGGTGCTGCAGCCAATTTTATGTTTCTTTAAGTAGCGCTCAAAGCCACTGCACTCATTTTACATTGAGCTTGACTTTGCTGCGAGCTCAACTTTATACTCATTTAACAGAGTGTCCTCTTCTGTATTTTTTTGTTTGTGTGTTTGCATGTTTTTACGTTTGTATATTTGTATGTTTGCATGGTTGTATCACTAAGCAGAAAATAATATTTTAATTATTTTCTGCTTAGTGGTTGTATGTTTGTGTGTTCGAGCGAAGTAAAATTCGTTAAATACAGTAGTAACTCTAGCTAAAGTACCAGGCGAACAAAATCAGCAACAGGTAATTTTTTGAGTCAGAACAAGCTAAATCAAAGAAGGGAGCAAGAAAAGAGGGCACCATTCAAGAAAAGGCGGAGATTTGAGCTATGTTTTAGCACGCTGTACGTTTGTTTGTATGTATGCTTTTACGGTTATATGTTTGCATGTTTGGGTGTTGGGGCGTAGTAAAATGGGTAAATCTAGTAGAAATTCTAGTTAAAGTACCATGCGAACAGATAATTGAACTAAGTGCTGTAACACTTTTGGTTTTTGAGTCGTCGCCATTTCAAAATGAATTTTTCATGAATATATGTATATACAGGGCTGTCATTAGCATAAGCAAATAAGCTCTTGCGCTCTTAATTATCTATGAATAAAGCATTAATACTCGCTCTTACTCTGGAAAATATACGACTTATTGGAAGGATCGAGAAGAGCAGATCCAGATCCATATCATCAAGCCCGCTCTCTCTCTTTTGTTTTACAGCAACGGTAAAAAGGTGACTGAGTATGAGCAAAAGCACTTGTATATCTAAATCAAATATATTTGTCCCACTCTCTCACAGCGATAAAAGATTTGGCATTGAGCGCCAATTTAACAACACCAAAATGTCTGCAGCACTCAGCTTCTGATTCTGTTCGCCTGGTACTTTAGCTTGAATTTCGACACGTTTTTAACAATTTTACCTCGCTGAAACTTACAAATCACACAAACAAACAAACAGTTATCGAACTTGTCATTTTGGTTTCGAGAATAAAAAACACAATTGTCGTCACTTTGACTTTTTATTGATTTTAAACTTATAAATTAATAGCACAACAATTAATATTTTTAATAAATGTATAGAAGAGAGCTATCATTTAGTTTAAATAATATTTTTAGTATGTATGTAATAAGAGTTTGTTCAATAGACAGAAATATCAATTTTATAACCAAAATACTTAACAGTTGTGTGTATTTTTACCGTACAAAAACAGTGTTTTACATATTTAAATGTGTGTAGACAAATTGTATACATTTTTGTTTTTGAATAATTGTATAATTTCAAAACGCAAGTACATATCTAATGCAGTTCAAAATATATATTTATATATTTACACTAATTATTGTTCTGTAAAAATTTGAAAGCATTCTCTATTATGTATGTGTATGTTTTTAGCAATACAAATCTATTGTATACTTAACTTAACATTAAATTATGTTTTTCTATAGCTCCTATAACTTCTTGCCATAAAATCCTAATAGCCTGATTCTCGTTGATACCGGACTTTGAACATGCTCCAGAATTTCCATCTAAACATTGAAGTTTTGGTACGATTTTGAAGAATGGATTTTTTTTTATATAGTTTAAAATGAGAACATTTTTGATTTTCAGTTTCAACAAAATGTAGCAGCAGTTTTAAATTAAAAGAAAGGGAATATACATAATTAAGCAATGAGTAATTTTTTTTTTTTAACAATCATCATACAAAATATCATTTATGGTCGGTCCTTCATGTTAATAACAGTTAAAATTATGATCATGTAATACAGAAGAAAAAGTTTAATTATTTGTAATAGTTTATTAAACTATAAAGAAAACAATAAATTAAATTTTAATTTAAATTAAAGTTCACTGAATATATTTTAATTACCTAAGAAGATAACATATAATCGTTGTAACTAACTCATATAACTAGAACTCAAATCACAAAGTTTTAAAAACTAAAACAACTAATTTGTACGCATTAAATTTTCATTTCATATGAGACCAATTGCATAGTTATATAACTAAAAACAAATCAACTTAAATATAATTGTTTTCACCTTCGTTTGTAACCTAAAAAAAGAAAATAATAATAATAAGAAACAATATGTAAGAAATAAATATGGTTGTGATAAACTGATACATTGCTTGCATACTTTTATTAATAACATATTTGTATTTACATATGCGCAATAAATGATAATGAACTTATAATTGTATAGTACTTACATGGTTAGTCGCATGTTAGATTCTAAGAAATTAGATTGTGAGAAACGTAAACAAAACTAATAATTACAAAATACAAAAAAGCCTCTTCAATATTGTGCTTGTGCCATAAATAAGCTTTAATCCCAAGCAGCAAACCTAAGTGTTATTGTTATTGAGGCAATACCTTTCACCCGACTAAGTCAAATATTCATATCGTAATTTGAGCGATCGATCGGACAGGAACGCCGACAATATACATACAACCGATTATCTTTCTGTACTTAGTTTTATGTTGTGTACGTGTTAAAAAATGAGAATAAAAGTGGTTTAAAAAAAATAAAAATAAAAATTACCGAAATAATTTCTATATTAAACGAAATTAGAATTTTTGTTTTTAAAGTTGTTGCTTTTAAATTCGATTGGTTTCAAAATGATTACATGAAATTATTAGTAACCAAACTTAGCTCGTTAGCAATATGATTAGTTTCATTTATAATATTTGACTGTTGTTTTTAATAGTAAATATTTTGCGATAATTATGGTATTGGATAAACGTAGTATGTAAGGTTATTGTTTTCAGTTTATGGGGTTGATGTTAACCGAGAAACCGAATGATTTTATTGTTTTAAGTCCGCATGAGTTGTTTATATTTGTTTGTTAGATGATTTGAGGAAAGATAGAAAGAAAGATGCCGCAGCAAATAAATAAATTAATATTTTCGCTGAGAAAATTACATTTTTGCATTTTTTGTGTTTAATACGCTTTCTTTTTTAGTAATTATATATTTGGTTAGCCATGCAGTTAAACAGTATGTAAAACAAACAAACAAAAATATAAAATAATTAAGTATACATATATATTAAGACTAGAAATCTCGCTTGGCGTATTTAAAACAGAATTACAATTAACAACACAACAATAAATTGTTTAACAAAGTAAAAGATTATGTTTTAAAATATTTGTATCTTATGTTTTCGTTCCTAGTTTCGTTAATACAAAATTAACAAGATAATTAATAAAACAAATCACAATTTTGTTGCGGTATATATACATAAAATATATATAAATGGTAAGTAATTGCTGTAGTTGTTGTTGGTGGTATAAGTTTTGGTTAGAATCTGGCTTTTAACAATGCGTCTACTTGGCCAAAATATAAAAATATATCCAAAAGATATATTTGTTTCACTTTTATTTGATTTAGTTATTGGTTTGTTAGTTGCTCTTTCTACATGGTATTAGTTTTTGGTGCTTCATTCAAGATTTCTGTAGCTAGCATGTAGATTTTGAGTATCGCCCATGTACCGAATACTTACACGATTTATCGAATTGCGACGCCCGCCAACTAGACCTTCCTGGCTGATACTATTGCCCGTATCATTGTCAATACAGATGTCCGAGTCGGAATCGACTCGCCTAAACTCGCTGCCATCCTACCAAAGTAGAAGCATTTTAGAAATGATCGTGTTTATAATAAGTATGTTTAACTAGCTTACCTGCGTTAGCTGTTGCGTTGTTGTCAGCAGTCGTGCAATAGGATTACAGCATACTGGCAGGGTCTCCAGCAGGGTGGGTCTGGAGTGCGTCAGCAACGGTTTCATATATCTAAGAAAGAAAACAAAACAACAGAAGCTTGTTGTTGTTTCAAAAATCAATAGCTATAAACAATACTCACTTGGTGTCAAAGTTGGCCCAAAGGCGCGCTAGGATCGCCTTTTCATGGCTATTGCGTCGACGCCCGGCGGCTCCAATCGTTGTTGTCGCCGCATTGCCATCCAGCGGCGTATCCAAATTGGAATCGGCGCCACTATGAACGCGTGTCTTGCCACGACCACCAGCTCCAGCGCCGCCTTCCACGTCCTGTAAATAGCCATCAGACTGAACAGATTTCAACAAGACAATATTAGCAATTTGAACTAAATATATGGATAAATGTGTCTAATAAATTAGTGAACCAACACTTAAACTAAATATCCTGTAAAACACAAATTTTTAAATGTCGCAGAACCAAAAAAAAAAAACGGCATAAATATGTTCATGTGTAGAGTAGAATCTTAGCATGACGATTAAGGAAGCATTTACAAATTTTCAATTAATAGAAAATTGATTGTTAACGTACCGGAGCCGAATGTGAATTATCCATGGAATTGTAAACCTTTTGATTGATGCAAAATGGCGTGAAAAGCGCAGAAAGTGTTCAAAATAATTAAGTTAGAGTTAAGATATTGAGGGTACGATCATTAAACAAGTAAGAAATGTATTGTTAACTTAAACCCATTGAAATACTTTATAAATTTGAATTAAGTACACCATTGATATAACCAAGCAGTGAATTTAGAAAATGTGTTCAACGTGAATGCTTTCAAAACCAAACGAAACAGTTATTAAGTACAAGTTTCAACTTTTATACTCACACTATGAACCTGATAATTGTTCAATTGCTCAGTCTCATCATCGACACCAATGCTGCAATAGCAATAAAAAGGATATGTCAATCAAAAATCATAGATTTCCTGTATGAAGGAAAATTATACTCACGGTATTTTTAACCAGTTGAGCAAAAAGTTTGATGCACCACCCTGTATAATGACCGTAAATATGACAATTAGCGATGTGGCCGTTAACATGGTTTGACGTGCATCAGACACGGTATTTCGTATGGCCAAGGCAAAGGACATGGCGCCACGCAACCCTTGAACACAAAAACGTTTGAATAGTAAGATATAAATAATATAATAAATATGCTTAATTCAAACATACCAGCAAAGAAAAGCATATGCTGGAAATTCGATGAGATTTTTGGTTTGCGTTTAATGTTCAGCAGCCAGGACAAAGGATACACATTAACAGCACGTCCCAGAGCAGAGCAAATCTATAAGAATAAGTACGCATTAAAATTGTAATTAAAAAACACATTTTGTTTTCTAAACACTTACGAATGCGGTTATGATAAAGCCAGCATCGAAATGATGCTTGGGAAACGTGAACATCGAGACGCCAATATATGAAAATATAAAATTCTCAGCCAGAAAGTTGAGCAGCTCAAAGATTTGTTTGGTTCGCTGTCGCGAATCCTCGGACAAATTGTTGTACGTATAATGCGCCTGACAAATGCCACAAAACAAAACGGATACCACGCCGGTCAGCTCCGTGGCCTCCGCCAACAAAAATGTGCTATAGCTCATGAGCACAAAGAGCGCCGATTCCAGCAGCGGGAAATCACGTACACGCGTAAACTTGGTCAACAATGCTGTAAAGCAACCCATGACAGCGCCAATTAATAGCGATAAAAAGAATATGGTAACAAAATCGCTAAGCGAACGTAAAAACGCAGTTGATTCGAATTCTCCTGAATTTGAGTAATGCTCGCCGTAGTTTTGTATGGCACTGCAAAAAAAAAAACAAATATTATTGTTAATTTAGTTTAACAAATTGGAATTTAAACTATAAATCTCAAACTTACCCGCTTAACACAATGGCAACGGCATCGTTCAACACGGATTCACCCAATACAAGCGCATAGAGATTAACATCGACGTGCAAATCATTGAATATGGCAAGTATAGTAAGCGGATCTGTAGGCGATATCAGCGCCCCAAAATACAGCGTGTCCAGAAATGTAAAACTGCTGCTCAAGTATTTTGGCATAAGTTTCACACAGCCGTACATAAGGCCACCGATAAGGAACGCCGATAAAGTTGTGCCCACAATGGCAAACGTCAGAATGGCACCCAAGTTGCGAAAAAAGTATTTCTGCAGACATTCAAAAAAATCCATTAGGTGAGCATTATAAATCATACATACATATATACTAAGTGTAAATAAATCAAACCTTCTTTAAGCTATAGCCGGCATAGAATATAATTGGCGGCAATATAATGTTGAAAAAGACCTCCGGATCAAAAGTGGCCTTCAAATCAATTTCATTCTCCTCGATATCATAGACCTGTCCACGAAACACATACGCATAGGTTTTAACGCCCTCGGGTAGCTTTGTGGTATTTGTTTGATTAACCGGGTACTGTAACAAATATAATCGATTACAATAGACATAAATTGCATGTTAACAAACAAACTTACCTTAAACCACAATGTGTCCGGTGGCAGTTTGTCACTGTATTGTGGTACACCCTGGTGTTCCACCTGCATGTGCACCAGCGTAGTATTTGTGCCCGCATATCGTATGATGGCGCCAACAATTAAACCTACGAGTAGTTGAAAAAGCAAAAGAATGGCTTAATAAGAAAATCGATAAAAGAATAAAGTTACTATTGCTGGTATTTCTACTATATTATAAGAAAGTGTACAGATTTTGTTGCTAAGTTGCGAAAGCAACTTATTTAACTAGTCCTATTTGAAACCATTTAAACCATTTACATTGAACAAGTGCATCCGGTGCACCGGCTAAACCGAGCAGCCAAATCAAATCGGTTTAAACTAAGTTTTCGTTGCTTTGATCGACTTTAAGCGCATGTTATTAATATTATTATTGCCTGACCTATCACAAAGCGAGCTTTTAATGTGACTAATGAATGAATCTGGTTTTTGATGCCCTGCCCTGGACAGCCAGTGTACTGATAAGAACGTTTAAAACAAATTGTATACAAGTGAACATATGTAGTATTCGACTTTTGTTGACTCATTCTCAGTCGAACCAAGCAAATGTTTTATCAGCCAAAAACTTTGTCTTATCTGCATCAGGGTATTATTGTTTTTTAAGTCGTGCTACAAACATATGTATAATAGGCTTAGCCACTTTAGATAGTCTCCCTAATTAGCATAATTAATTTCATTACATGCAATAAGAACTTAAATTTTAGCTGTTGTTCATGGTCACATCACGTGTCTAATGCAATAGCTAATTAGCTTGAGTAATTAAGCTCTGCTTTATTGACCATTTGTATTCAGTTAGTACGTGTTCGATTGGCAATCGATGACGAAGCTTGTTTGTTAAAAACAAAAGGGTGAGGAAAAACCCCAGTTTGTATTAAAAATTATTGAAAGCGTAAAATAGCCACGAATATTGCGAAACAGAATAAAATGTATATCCACTGTCAATTAAATGTTCACGTACTTTCATTTATCAATATGTTATTATTATAAAGCGCGATGCAAGGTTATTTTTATCTAATGTGCACTGTATTAAAATATGCACATTGATGCATACGTATACATACATGCATACTAACATTTGCGCATATGTTTGGCTTTTATTACCTCTCATATGTCGCTGAATTGCATTTTTTTAAAAAGCAAAGGGAATAATTGAAATAAGCATACAAAGTTAAGAATTTGTAGGCTACGTTGTTCAAGATACAGTTTCGTACCTTATCAGATCGTTTTTTTTTTTTGCAAAACATGAGGGCATTAAAACCTTTTGACGAGTTTAAATTTGCCCGATTACATTGGCATTTTTTTCCCAAGGGGATCCGGCAAGACGGCAGAATGTGCAGGCAATGTATATAAATACATAATTACGTATGTATGTTTGTATGTTATTCCTAGCACATTTAATTATACATATTTATTTGCCTACAAGTACGTCAAGCATGTTGCGAATGGTAGAAAGCAAACAAAAAAAGAAGACGGCAATGAAAGCTGCAGGTGACAATGACAGGGTCAAAATAAGTTAATAGGTAAAATAAAGAAATGACAAACAGAAAGTTGATAGTGAAAAATGACAATATATTTGTTTTTTATTTACTAACCATAAATAACAGCCAATCCGGTCTCATGCAGCCAAGAAACACGATGATGTTTAAATAGCCAAATGGTCAATACGGTTAGGGCCAGTAGGAATACAAATACAAGCAAATCGAGACTCTGAATGCGATGGTTAAGCGTCGCTTTGGCATCGAGCGTTATGTCCGTATCTGCTGCACTGCAGCCCGCAACCAATGCACATAGCGTGAAGAGGAATAGCGAGCTTTTCCAATGCTGAAGCCTTGTGTGCGCGTGCATTTTGCACTTGCTGTGTGGCGGTGGAATAAAATTAATTGTACAATTGTACATTAATTTAACGTGAACAGCAGCTGCTATGGCAGCAGACGAAACTGAAATCGATTTTCGCGTAACGTTTGTGCGCCGTGAATTGATTTGGCGCACACACAGCTTTTGCTGGCTTAGCGGCACCTTTTCGATAACAGTTAGCTGCTCTTGTGCTTTTTTCGCAATGCTTATACACTATATCAACATTTTAAACAATCGCGGGAGTGGATTGTCACAGAAAAATTAATATGTTTACAACCAGTGCTTGCCTTTTGTAAACTCTTATACTACTAACTACACTATGTCAAGAAAACTTTCGTTGACTGCCACACTCAGCTGTTTGCTCGATATCTGCTTATCGAAAGCCAACGATCTTTTGCGTTCGATATTACTGTCAGTGCTGTTAAACATCGCATGTAGTTTTGGCCTTTTGTTGTGCTAAGCAAAATCATCCATCGCCTTTTCTGCTAGTATTCTCAACAACAGGGTTTGAAAGAAATGTTAAGTTATTCTTTAAGATTTGTTTTTTTTTTATTAATAGTTAGTTTGGTTTAAATATTGTTCTCTTTTATATTTGGCTATTATTTGCATTATTTCCAGTTTAGCATCGATTTTAAAATCCTCATCTAGCTGATCCAGATCTTGGGCAATTGTCATACCATAATGATAGAAAGTGGATCTGTTTTCATTTCTAGGAGCTTGTGACTCCATGACTGAAGACTTTTTTCGTCGTTTTTTCACTGGTTCTAATGGTTCATCTTCATGATTTTCAATTTCGTTCGGTTCTATCAAATCCTCCACTGACGGCTCTTCTGTTTTTATCGTCATATTTTCAGGATGGCAATTTTGGGTGGCGAGTGGGTCAGCCTCAAACAAATCGTAACTGCTCTCGGATGAATGCCGACTCAAGTTTGTGCTACATTCTGCCACTGATTTTTTGTGTGTTGGTGGCTGGTCCAAAGTTTTGCTTAGAAAGGCCAATGTTGACCTAAATCTCCAAGTTGTGTTTAAGTAATCGGCATCTGTTACCCTCCTGGATTTGCTTTCCTCAAACAGATAGTATGTCTTCATGTTTGTCCATTTCTTTTGCAATGCGTCTAGAATAACCATATTAGTTGTTTGCTCAACATTTAAATATTAGTTGCCTAGATTACCCTTCCCAATTCGTGTGGTTAAATTAAATCCATGATGCGTATTTACTTTTCCCGCAAGTAATGACCAGAATTTCGCCTTTTTCGCCTTAAATCCATAATTTGGATGGTTGTTGTCCCATACGAATGGAGCATGTTTTACATGTTCGATTATAAAATGTAATATCTCATCGGACCAATCAATTTTGTTAGGTTTGCTCATTTTGTTTATACTGCTCTTCCGCTGCTTATCTTCTGAATAAATCGAGGAGCTTAAAAATATCGATAATCGCGGTTACATATCGATACCTGTAAGCCTGATATGCAGCGCAACGCCAAAATAAAACAAAAATACTTATTAATTTGCACTTTTTATGAACGTCTATAACTTGTTCAAAAAATCAACGACGTCCGCACTCGAAGAGAGATAGTCATAAATAGTTGAAGGCTGGTCAATAAATGATGTACAATATCCATAGACATAAGATTATTATATTTATATGGTAATTACATTTTTTTTATTGCCAACATTATTTTAGAGCTCTATTTTTGTCCACTTGCTTCGCATGAAGGTTGTGTATTGCTTTGCACCCACATTGTTGAATTCCTCATAGAATGGCAGCTGACCGAGCCGATCAAGCCAAGCAGTGATCTTCGGGTAACGCTGTGGATCAATATCAAATACTATTGACGCGGATGAAATAGTGGCCGCACAGCAAAAGTCGGCAATAGTTAAATTGTCTCCCACAATGTAGGGCTCCTCTAGCAGAAGTTCAGTGAGACGAAGAGCTTCATGAAGATTTTCCGTCTTCTGCTTTTCAACAACAGTGTGACCCTTACGCCAAAAGCTTGAGCTAATATTCCACACAGCCTTATAAATTACGCTGGCATCGAAGAACAAACGCTGATTGACTGCTGTACGCTTCAGCAAATCCTTGGGATAAAGTTGATCAGTTTTGGCATACTTGTCGCACAAATAAGTGCATATGGCATGCGAATCCCATACAATAGTTCCATTGTCATTTAACGTTGGCACCGTGCCTTGTGGATTCATTTTTAAGTATTCCGGCTTGCGTGTCTCGCCTTCGACCATATTAACAATCTTATATTCAAATTGCAAATCCAGTGCCTTAAGCGTTAGTAAACACGCACGGACTGGTGGGCTCATATCAATTCCATAAAGTACAATGTTTGACATTTTGTTTCTTTATTAGTTAACTCTTCAACACAATAACTTGAACTTATGCTGCGGCTAGCTTTGTGTGCCTTTATATGCGTGCGGAACGCAACATTAAAAAAAGCTTACGATCTTGAGCTTTTAATTGAGGTTAAGAGCTTTGTGTTGCCAAAGCGACTCTTTTCTCGTCATAGTTAAATTGTTTCCAACAACAACGATCTACACAGTCGAAAGGTAAAGAATGCTAACGTATGATAATAGTAATCATTTCGCTCTTCAAAGCTTGTCATTTTGTTAAATAACTATGACTTTGCACTTTTAACATTCAACATAATTGTTGAAAAGGTGGTTTCAATTTTTGGGGCTCACTCGACAATGACGAATATGACTTGTTTGATAAACTTTGATTTAAATTTTATGTTAAAAGCATTTGGAAATATATAACAAAATTTCTATGTGGTTTTTAAAATCGTTACGATGGTCCGCCTGCTAAGGACAACACGCCTAGTGTTGATACAGCATCGCAGCCTAATTCCATGGTGTAAAGCATCATCAGTCTTGGGTATTAGAAATTCTCCTCACAGCGCTAACCTTCATGTCTGGAATGATGCCTGTGATTATGAGGCTTTTCAGTCTGGCCACTGCTCTGGCACAATGTCGGATGGTAAATTAAATCAGTTGCGTCTCTCTGTCTCTTGCTACATTTACACTCTGCAGTGAGAAGGAAGATGCGGATACAAATTGGTTTGGAACCGGGCTACCATACGATACCCAAGTGCCGCGCAAATCTGCTTAAATATACACCAGAAGCCAAGGACTTGCCCAAACGAAGCATGTCGGACTCTTTTACTACGGCCATGTTGCCATTGAGCTCAATTTCGGTACGCGAGCGTTATGTCAATCATTTGGGTAGAGTTCGCATGGGTCGGCTAATGGAGGAACTGGATTTGTTTGCCGTGTGGCTTTGTCATCGACATGTTTATTTGCCAAAACTACCAAAGGGAGTTCCTTTGCCATATGTATTTGTTACATTTGTGGTGGAGAGTGTGGACTTTGCCAGTCAAGATCTTATCTCTGCCTATGAGGATATTGATATTTGTGGTCATGTCTCCTGGACGGGAACAAGCTCCATGGAAACTACCATATATATTCGACAAAAAATGCTCACCATTACCAAAGCCATTCTCATGATGGTGGCACGCAATGCGACTAACACAGGACCGGCACCAGTTAATGCTCTAAAACTCGACAACGAGAAAGAGCAGCACTGCTTCGATGAGTCCTTCAAGCGTCTTAAGCGTCGCTGGGCAAGTCAATCGAAATCGGTACTTAATGTGAGACCCACTAAAAGCGATGAGCAGCTCATGTATGAAATCTTTAAGCGCACAAAAGGCACTGCCATGAGCCTGGGTGAACGTGAGCTGCCACCAAATTGTACCTGGATGTCCGATTCGTTTCAGACAACCATTTTGCATGCGTTTCCGGACCATCGCAACTCACAAAATCACATATTCGGTGGCTTTGTTATGCGCCAAGCTGTGGAAATAAGTTCCATCACCGCCTGCATGTATAGTAGTTATCGAGCATTGGTGACTTGCATTATGGACGTGGCATTTTATAGTCCATTAAAGGTGAACTCATTTCTTAAAATTACGGCATATGTTGTTTATACATTTAAAGAATATATGCAAATGTTGGTAGTTGTTCAAGTTTTGGATGGAACCACCTTGCAAAAGATGACTACAAACATGCTGCATATTACTTACAAGGCGAAGGAGAATGTTAAAGAGGTGCTGCCATCGACCTACCAAGAGACTCTGTGGTATATCAATGGACGGAATAAGTTTCGCGACGTTCAAAAATTTAAAAGCAGAAAAAAAGGAAGAATAACAAATACAGAAAAAAGTATTGAAAACTTGCACCTGAGACCTGAATAAATAGACTGTATATTTACATGTGTTAGCTAGTTGCGCGTTTGAACATTTGACTTGGGCAACGCTTGAAGGCGCTGACGACGTTTCGACTCAAACTCCGTGGCCAGATGCCATGTTTCCTTATCGAGCGACAATTTGCCGCGTGCAATGCCCAGGAGACGCGATAAAACCAATAAACCATGCAGATCATCGGCACTACTCTTCACATTCGCCTTGCGCATATTCACAAAATCTTGCTGTATCGTTTCAGTAAGCTCCTCGCTGACGCTAAATTGACTGGTACGCGCCATGGTCAAATAGGTGCGAAATTGCTGTAATCGCACTGGCTGCAAATAGTGATAGGCAGCTTTCAGTGATTCCTCAAAGAGTTCAATAGCTTTGCCATCAGCACTTATGGGCAGCACAAAGTCGCTCTAAAATTGGTAACAGAATTTTAAATCATTACGTTAAGATTTCAGAGAATCAGTTTACCGGCAACATGCTGCGACCCTCGCTGAGCACTAGTATAGGTATATCAACATTATAATCAATATGATAATACTGAAAGTCGCACTTGAGCTGCTGACTGTTAATCAGCGTAGCCAGATGCTGTATGGCATGCACACCACTTGCCTCCAGCTTGCCGGGCTGCATACGTGTCTCGTCCAGCACAAGGTGTGTTTGAGGCGCCAGCTGCAACACTCCCGAAACTAACTTGTTTGTCTCGTAATCCTTTCTATTGGCAGTAAAAACAAAAATTTATAATAAGTAACACAATAAAATTTATAATCTCCTTGATTTACTTTGGTGCAAAAGCGGCGGTGTTCATGTTGTCCAGTGTCATTGGTAAATAGTGGCTGGCGGGTAAAAGTAGCTCGATCACCTCGTACAGCTTCATTGTGTACTGCTGCAGGCAATCTTTGGGTAAATTGCAGATGTTAAGTGTGAACTTTCCGATACTCTGCATCTCTGAACGGCTGTAAACTGTGGAAATTAGATGACAGAGTAGATACTCTGCAGCCAGCTCATCTTCAAATAGGAACAGTTTGAGCAACATGCGCAAATCTTTGTGCACCGTCTCTGGGGTTAGCGGCGTCAGCAGATCTTGTGCTGCTGGCTGCTGTAGACTATGATCCAGCAGTGGATTGGCATGGGGCAATATCTTGACACCAAAGGCATGTAAACGCGGTATTAAAAAAGGAGACGGATTTTTAGCCTGCAGCTCAGCTAAACTTTCCATATCTTGCATGGCCTCAACATCTAGTGTGGCTGCGTCAAGCGCCGGGTCCACAGATAGAAAACCGACAAAATCCATAAGCGAGTTTAAGGAATACTTGTCGAAATCCTCATAAACTTTTACCATGCAGGCCATGCTTGGACGATTCGGCAGCGGTGAGTTGAGCAAATAATCAGAGCCCAACACAGTTGCGCTGCTGGTGGTGCTTTCAGCCACGTTAGCAACAGCCACACACTGCCTTTTGGGTGAAGTGCTGCTTGTATCCACCGCCTTGTCCACATCCATGTCTTCCTGTTCGTCCAGCGCACGTTTAATGCCATTGCTTGTTGTTGTTGTTGGTTGATTTGTAGACAAGGGGTTGCATTGCATTTCATGGTCTTTGGCCCAGTCGTTGAGGCCAGGCAATGAGACAACAAACAATGTACGCCGCTCGCCATGCACATTGCTCTCAGCCTGATAGTCCAGCTTTTCATCTTTGCCAAGCTGCAAGCAATCGCGATACTTGCCTGGCTGTAGCCGTGTACTTCCATCAGCAGACTTTACCTCATAACGCTCCAAGTAGATTTCAGGATCCATCATGTCTTGCACCATACCGCGAAAACGTACCAAGCCCTGATCTTTTAATTGGTGCAGTGGCGTGTGATTTAACAGTGGTATAGAGTGCCATTTTGTTGTATCGTTGAGTAACTCTTTCCAACTAGCGCCGTCTTGCATTTCCAAATCCTGCGGAGTGTTGGGAAAATCCATTGTGCAAGGCATCGCGAACATAAACAATCTTTTATTAATAGCTGGGTCGCGTGCGCGCCAAATTACTAAACTACTGATGGGAGAAACTCGATAAATGTTAAAATTCGGTAATAATGGCAACTCTAAATTAAATGAGCGCAATTTTTGTTGTTATCGAAAAAATACTGCGCCGAATTGTTGGGAAATCTTCTTTAAATATGCAATTGATTTGAATGACAATCTCAAACAATTGGATGGGACATGTAATGAAATTGACTGATACTTTGGGAATTCTGATAAATCATGTAACACCTTAAATACATTAATGAGAAGCAGCTTGTGCTCGAGTCAACTTCGTGGAATGTTGATGTTAATTAACTTTAATTTTAAGTACTTGAAATAGTTTCTTTTGTCTTCTTATGTTACACAAATAAACTTTATTCATAAATCTTAAATAATTCATTACTTATAAAATTAAGGAGGATTCTAACCTCTATAGTCGGGATCATTGTGTTCCTCATCATCTTCTTCCTCATCGTCATCTTCATCTATAAAAAATATAAAAATATTTAGACTCAGCATAAATGTGTAACATAAATTTTTAAGTCATTTACCATGATTTATGCGCTTGCGCGTGTATGCTCTTCGGGTCGCCACCGGCGCCTGATCTGTCTCGCCGTGCAGCAAGGAGTTCCGATAAACGACCAGCGGCTGCCACTCCTCGGCTCGACTCGAAGGCATGCCTGGCGGTATGACCTTATCGAGAAAGGCCATAATCACCTTTTTATCCTGCTTTAGAAGTTTGTAATTAAACTCATTGAGTACCTCCAAAAACAGTAGGCGTGTCGGTGCTCGAACTGGATCGTCTGGTTGTTTATTGGCGGCAAAGTAAATGCCTCCACGGTGTATCGCTGCAACCGAGTCTCTATTCTTAAGAGCATCAAATCCAAATGTAAGCGCAAAACGTTTTGCTAACTCCTTCAAATCGAGAAACTCCTGTGAACTCTTTGACACGACCCCATCGTCGCTTTGTTCAAGCAAACTCTTAAATACGGTTATGAGACTTAGTAGCAGCGTCATGGCAAAGTTCACCTTGTTGATTTCGCGAGCCTTACCCAAAGTGGCCTTAATAATATCACCGTACTCGTTATAGCACTGAAAAAACAAAAATTTTATAAAATAGCCATTATTTTGCTTACTTTAAACATTCGAGTTTTGATATAGCACCTTGACATAGTACTTAAATATGCTTGCCGCTCGCATTGTCGGTATTATGTTGTACACAACAAGTTTGCAATAGCAAGCCAAAAAGTTGCGTTTCTTGTGAAGCTCCTCGATGCGTGTCTCATCCTGGGCAACAACCTGTTTTAGTGAGAATACATGGTGCTGCACAAAGTTGTCCAGTATGAGATGCTCATCCATTCGCGATTTGTATTCTAAGCTACGAATATGTTCGCTCTCGCTGCGCGCCAATTGATCTGAGTAGATGATAAGTAGATCACAGATCGATTGATAGGCCTGTCGAAGAAAAGGAATAACTTTCTTATCGTAATATAATTTGTTATGGAATGCACACAATACGTACAGCTTCCTGAATTTGCGCCGTGGGTCCGTCGCGTGTAAGCTCAAAGCAGGCAGACATAAAGGTATCCAAATTGCTGCGCAGCTCGGCAACTACCGCTGCCACATTTAACGCTTCACAATCGTTCTCCACATAATACAGGCCCCAACTAATCGAGAAGTAACAGGCTTCTATACAATAGGCAAGCGCCTCGTTGGGTAGGCAACGTTCCACATTGTCTTTGCACTGTGCCTCCTCAACGTCACGGAAGAGTGATTTGAATAGATCCCATGGGTTAAGATTATGAGATGAATACAAAATTGACACCACCTTTAATGCTATAGTTATGTTATAGATATCATCCTCGTTTGGTGTCTCCTCGCCTATAAACAAAAACAGAATTAAATGTAAACGGTTAACAGAACATTCAAATTAACTTTTGCTATTGAAATAGTATTAAGTGGAAATGCTTTCCGCTAATGCTTGCTTTGCTTTAAACAAGATCTGTAGTAATCGCAAATATTGCTCTTAAAGCAACTGTTGGCACAGTTTAAAGCTACGACTAGTTTACAGACCAAATTGAAAAATAGGCCGTTAGGTCTGGACAATATGAGTTAAGCGACCAACTAGCATCTGAATAAAAATCAGCAGCAAAAATATATTTAAGCCCTGTGCTGATATTATAGGTATACATGATTACAAATTTGCTTACCCAAAATTAAATTACGCCACTCGACAATGGTATCCTTGTACTTGTTAACCGCACTTTCGATAATGTTTGAGCGCGCAATGTTGCAACGTGTGTAGGTGGCGCTGCCTTCGGCGCAGAGGCATTCTAGAGTCTTGGCACAGGTCTCGAGCACATCGCGTCCAGTATGCATACTCATCACTTGACTTATTTTATCGAGCAATGCCTGCAGGTTGCCCTCCTGTCGATTGGTCGTATACAGATTAAGATCGAAGTACTGCGGCACTGCCAACAAATTTGCCAATTTCTCGCTGTCAGCCTGATATTTTTCCAGCAGGGCAGGAATGTATACAATAAAATGTTCCGTTAACTTGACCTTTTCATCCTGTATGGCTTTAAGCTCTTTGGCGCTAAGTGTGAACTTGCGATTGCTGGCACGGCCAACAGGCACCTCACCGGATGCCGACTGCTTAACGCTGCTAACCATAATTTCGATGAGCGTCGATTCCTGCTTGTTGTCGAGAAGCTCTTCATTGGGACCGGGCTCCTCCAGCAGAAGATCCGTCATACATTCCCAATCGCGTACCATATCATTGCTATCGATGAACGAATCTACCAAATAAGCGCCATGCTCGTGTAGCTCCGATTCAATAAAGAATTGCACGAGATCGCGTATTAGTGGCGTATTAGGCAGACGGAGTTTGCCGCGTTTTGTCTTAGTTTCCTCCATGTCGGCGGTTAAATGAAATAAACGCACGTTGAGAAACTCGGCAGCGGCTTGTGCAACGCCTCGATGCGACGAATAGACCAGTTCATAGACTATTTCACAATCCTTATCAGACAATATCTCCGGGTGGATTCTATGAAATTAAGACATTGTATATTAATATAGATTACTTAGACAAATTTAAAAACTTACTTTAATATGCTGATAACAAGCTTTACAGCGTGAACGGACACCTCAAACTCTTTGTCCAACGTCATGGCAACAATTCTATCCTTAAATTTGGATGTAAAAAGCTCTAGTTTGCCTTTCAGCTCTTCCTTGTCATAGAGCGGCAGCAGCGATTGCAGACAACGTAGACGCACCTCACCAATCTTATCGTGCAAAGTCCAGCCAATATATTTAAGATACGAATCATCTAAGAAATTTTGTGGATAGTTTTCCATCCAAATGCCAATCTCAGCCATACAAATTGCTCGTATATCCGGCAGCGTGTCTCTGTACCGATGCACAAATACCGATTTAAACATGTAGGTTAACATGCTCTTTATCTCATCCATATTCTCCTCCAACTCGGAGCGTTTCGTCATTAAAGAGTCAAGGCGATCAGAGGCGCGGCGATCGCGTGACTGTTAAGATAAAACCCAACATGTAACAGGATACAATTATGATGAGGTATGCCAATTCTTACCTTTACGCGCTCAGCTTCAAATTGTTTGGCTGCGTTTTCAAAATTATTGGACACTAGAAGTGCAACATCAACTAAAGCAGTCATTAATTTCATTGCTGCTAATGTTGCGGTGTGACGAAAGGCGCGTACTTGAGAGTCGGACAAGCCCGTCAACAGGGATATTACGTTATCCATAAGAAACTGATCGTATATAATGGAATACTGGCATTGTTTAACGAGCGTTTGCACAAAATCACAAAAGTTATTCTTGAATTTCTTCCATTGAGTTCCAGTCATAATTAATGGATATTCGCCGCTTTCCTTTACAGATAGGTATATAAAATTTATAAATGTATTTTTAAGGTATTATAATTAATTTTTCTTACCTCATCAAATTCCTCCGTCATGCGGCGAATGATTGCCGTATGATCAACAGGATATTGAATGTCCTCTGATATTTTTCCTTTGCAGCCACTGGCGTTGATGAAGAACTGCATCAATGCGACAAGTGCAGTCTCCCGATTTGCTTTGTACTGCTCGATCCATTGATCCACAATGCTCTGTAATAATATAAAAGGTATTGTTAGTTAAGTTCTGATGATTGTTTCAGAAGAAGTTAAGTTCTGATGATTGTTTCAGAAGAATGACAAGTAATGAATTAGAGGAACACGAAGTCTTCTTTACATGTGTATCCATGTCCATTTCAAAAAGTTCACTGTTGCACTCAATTAGTGGTGAGCAATCTAGCAAAAAACTATAAGCATATCGATATTACTATCGATCAACATTTAATGCACAGTTAATGCCGTTTCTAGTACGTAAAATAATCAAAAAATAATAATTTATCAAAACTTTGTTCAGCATTTTGTCGGTCCTTTTTTGCTTCGGCCTGGCCCGCACGAAACTCGCTTTTGAGGCCCGGGCCCGCACCGGGCCTGTGTAAGCCCGCGGGCCACTAAAATTAACCCGGCCCGCACCAACCTCTGTAACGAATACTATGTACACATATTCTTACCGCAATGGGATTTTTAGAGTGTCGAACAATGTAGTACAAGCTGTTCTCGTCTGTTGTAATTTCGCGCTCATGGTCGATGCGCTCATGGTGGGCCTTCTCCACTGGCTCCTTTCGCGGCCGCTCAATGCGTTCCTTGCGCTCTGCTGGTGGTCGGCGTGCTTGCGGCGTTTTTCGTTTCCGTGAAATGGGCGCAAAAAACTCATCTTCGTCATCATCGATGATTGGCGGCTTGTCGCGAATGCCACCGCGAGCTCGTAGTCGCGTCATTCGCTTGGTAGGACTGTCTGCATCAGACGTGCTTTCATTTAAGGCATCACTGTGGAAAATAGTTTTAAATTATTCCGCTTATGTGTTTATTGACTTTTTAGCAAGCAACTTACCTGTGTAGCTCGTCGTATTCTGGAGCCGGAGGCGGGTCATCCATACGTATGCGCTTTCCACCGCGACGCGCCATCATATTGTTTATAGCAACAGGTGGGCTTATTTCAATATATATATATCTCCGATATATGTGTTTTTATAAATATACAAATGTTTTTTTCGTTCGATAGAAAAAAAGCAGCGAATAGCTCAGCGAAGCCAACAACTAGGGATGGATGTAAAAACAACATTAACTTATCGATATACCGACTCCGACAAACAGAAAAGTGGCCACTTTATGCGTGTCGAGTCAGCAACGGATTTTTGAACTTAGTTCATGAGTCGGAACCACGTATGATCATTAGCATTGTTAAACATTTTTCTGAATGCAACTTAATAAATATTGATGCAAAATGTTATAAAATGTATTATTTATTGTTTGTATGCACCGTTTGGCATATTCTAGCTTTTAATATGGGTAAAACGAGTGGTTAAAAAATCACAATCAATATTTGCCTGAACTATTTGAACTAGCTTTTATTAGCTTCACCGCAAATTATACTTCTGTGAACAATGCCTTCTTTATTTTCATGTCCACCACTAAAAAATTGCCATTCGCATCGATAAGTTAGTAAAGTCAACACAATCGAATGCCAAATTAAACAAGGCGGGCATCGAAAAATGTAAGTCTCTCTTGCAATTTATTAACTACCTTTAATTAGATAATTAAATTTTAGCTTAGCGATATAATTAAGTGTGTTGGCAAACGCAAACGACAACGAATTACAGCCGACAGTTAAGTTTTGATAATTTATTATATTTAATTTATAAAAAATAATGGATAGACTGAACGACGATTGCCAATTGCTGATAATTAAATATTTGGAGCTGGATGACCAACTGGCATTATTTGAAGCAGCAAAAAATGTATCAAAAAGATTAACAGATAATGTAATCTATGCATGGCAGCGCCAATGTGACTATAGGCTAGATACTCAAGAACTGATAGAAAAACCAAAATACTTGAACAACCTTCTACGCAGCATTGGTCCAACTATCAAGTTTCTGCATTTGCAAAATGTCACATTTCAGACAATGGAACCTTGGCGGGGTCACAGTTTTCCAAAACTGCAGCATTTAACATATGAAATGCATGACGATAATGATAATGTTACTATGAAGCTTTTGGTGGAATTGTTTCCAGAACTGGTAGCTGTCTACCCGATAGGACGTTTTGAAAGCAGCATCGCGGTGGGATGGAAACAATTGCGAAAACTACACTTAAATAGTACCTTAATGGACCAATACGAATTATTCAATCATCTTCAGATGCTGGAAGAGATATCTTTAGTCGACATATGGGTTCATCCACTGATAAAGGTTTTGAACAGCCTGTTAAGTTTACCCCGAATGCAAGTGATATACTTTACAGAACTAAACTACCATGAAAGTTTTGTACATCACATTGCAGCAATGCGTGGTCTGGACATCAAGCAAATTATATTTCATGATACCAAATTAACACAGGAGTCAAATTTGAACGATGAGGGTGCTATTAAGTTGGAACAATTGCAATATCTAGTCTCGATTTTGCCTTCATTGGAGCACTTGCATTTAATTAATTTAAAATTATTTGCTAGAGAGATTGATCTTTGGCTAACAGTGTCACTGTGCCCCACTCTAAATCTATTAAATATATCGGGCATGCCGATTAACTCAGGTTTCTTTTCTAAAAATCGTAGTTTAATGGAGAATGTGTTACGCAAGCGTTCTTCTGTCTTGACACTATGCTGTTATAATACTGGCTGCACAGAGATAGTGGTAAGCAGCAAACCGTTTTAAGCTGTATATATATATATTTGTATACATATATTTCATAAATTCCTTTCAATTTTGCAGATGCGCCAATATTTTCAACATCCAAAAATAAAACTTAGTTTTAAAAACCTCTGCGGTAAAAACTGTTGCTTAGACTATTATCAAATTCAACTTGTGCCTTTGAAGACATGATATTAAAAGCAAATATATTTATTATGATGCCTTATACTATAATATTTGCAACGATTGAGAAACACTGCATATTATTGCGTCGGACTTTAAGCCAACATCATTGAAGTAAAAAACAAAGGCTGATTTATTTTGGGTCTAAAAGAGTGTTATCTTAATTTATACGTTAATAATTAAAAACGCCCTTGATAGACAAATCGTTTTGTTTTGTATTTTTACTAAGTTCGACAATTTTCTATGAATATCAATTCTATTACGAGTTGAGTGTATGTTTATATTTTCTACATTTGATATTAATGAGAGTATTAATATACAATAATGTTGTTAATATTAAGTTAAGAGCCTATATATTTTGGTTTTATTGTCACTAAATCAATAAAAAACGATCGAATACGGTTTTTTTTGCAGACTCCATTTCAATAGTCATCAGCCAAAATTTGTTTGTTTTCAACTTTATACAAAGCTTGCGCGCTTATCACTAGATACTGAATATATATTTCATAGAAATAGTTGTATGTTTAACTTATGACTACTAAGTCTAAGCAATTAGCACACATCTAATCAATAGAATTATCTGTGACAATAGCAAAACATTTTCAACGTTGCATCATTGACACAATAACTCTGACCTCCGTACAAATTGATGCGACTAATCGTGCCAGTTAGAGCACTTGTATAACCAGTCATACGCACCGTGGACTCAAATACCGCCAAACCGGGTTTGGTTTGCAAACGCAATGTTATGTCCACAGCGAAGTCACTGCTGATCTCCTTAAGCATCTTCTGATGTGGCGCCGCTATAAACGCCTTCAGTATGGAGTTCAAATAGAGCGTACGACATTGCGAATGCGATGATAAACGATCATTGATCAGACGCACCATATAGCGTGCGGCACGCTGCACTCGCTCATTATTGGTTGGCATCTCTTCGCGCTGATGGCAGGTGCACCAGTGGGCTGCGATGCCCGCCTGCTCACAGTTGCGCTCTGCTGGCACCGGTAGGAAGAGGCTAATGCCACGTGGCATTACGCTATCCTTGTCCGTAAGCTCTTCGGTTTGGCGTTGCAGCTGCACCGATTCCATTTCACGCATATCCAGCAAATGCAGCAATGTGGCATGCAGATCGAAGGGTGTGGTCAAACGCTTGGCATTCAGCTCCAGATTGGCAATGGCCAACGGATAGCGTTGCTTCAGCCAAGCAGGATAGATTGCAATAAGCAACGGTTGGCGTTCCTCCATCATGCCCTGATAGGTGCGACGAAATGAGCCCCAGCGCAGGCCATGATCCGACATCAGCAGCACCACCGTCCGATTAAGCACACCCGATTCGTTTAAATGCTGCAGATTCAAGGCCAGTTGCTTATCCAACAATTGTGGCGAATTGAAGTAGTCGTGGGTCAGTGCCACCGACCAGAAGAATGAGAAAAACAGTTCCTGACGCATTCGCGGCACCAGCTTACGTATATATTCGAACAGAACATCGGCTGTGCGTCTTCCACCCATGCACAGATTAATATTCAGTTCCTTCCTTGTGGCAATATTCTTCTCCATCTCCAGCATCAGGGGACGCAAATAGTAATCGGTTGGGGGTTTGCGAAAACCCTGGCGATTGAAGTTGAACAGACTGAGATAGGCAACATCCTCGGCAAAGACAGTCTTGTAGCCGGCCTGTTTGTAGCGTTTCCATAGGAAAGTGCAGCCATCGTAGCTGGGATGTGCCAACGGTGCCACACACGATATATTCAACTCCTGATCATCGAGGCCACTCAATAGTGGCACTAGATTCGGAAACGTATTGTCGCCCACTTTGTTGAAGCCCCAGAACTCGACATGCGCGAGATTCTTGCGAATGTAGGCCTCCGTATAACGCATTTGTCGATGAAAATTCAAATGGGAGACACTATCGATGCCCATTATCATAACGGAGAGGCGATCTCGCTTTGCCTCTGCTGGATCTTTAATTAGTGTACCATTATACGTGATACGATTAAAGCTTCTGCTGCGCTTCTTTTTGTTCGGCTTATCGACGACAAAGAAGTGACAATCCTTGTAGATGAGTATGCCAGCCGGATTCAGGCATTCCATATAGATAAACTCCACATCCTTGGGCAGCTGCATGCTGGGAGCCAACTTCAATGGCAACGGTGATGAATGATCATTCGCACTGTCGGTCTGGCGTCGAACTTCCGTATAACGACATTCGATTTGGGACAAGTTCGTGATGTTGTAGTAACGCAATTGCTCCATGGCATCCATGTTCAGTAGCAATTTACCCGGCACCGCATCGCTCGATCGCAACAATGGCTTGCGGCATGTAAATGGTTTTGGATGGAACATAAATTGTGCAATATTATCATCGAATATCTCAAAGTAGGGCATACGACAGCCGGGCGTATCAATGAAATATGCCTGGGTCACATTGCTATATTCATCATCGATGCGCGCTATAAAATCAAAGCGATCCCTCAATCTCAACAGCTTCGTTCGCAGATTGTAGTCGACAAATAGATAGGAGAAAACGCAAACGCAGAATATGATAATGCAGATTTTCTTGAATTGGCTTCGATTCTTCGTCATGTTATAATATCGATAATAGTGCTGTAAATCACGTTTAGTCATATATTTCGGATCCAGCAGATATTTACTTCTATAAATAAATAAGTTTAAATATAAAGTTGTTAAAGTAGTGTTCATTTATAATTTTCCATTAAATTTCTGATGAATATGCTACAATTAAAATCTCTTCGCTTACTACAGTAAATTTTGTTGAATGTAATGAATTTTTACGTTTTCAAAAATAAATCATTAATTAATTTCAATATATTAAATCACACGATCTGAACCTTAACTTCCTGCTTGACATTTTACCATCCTTGTTTAAATGCTGACCTCACAAAGTTCATTGTCTGCACAAGCTTACTTCATTTATTATATTTGTTGCCGTCCATCATTTATTAAGCCGGCAAACAGTAAGTATCTACAATATAAAATGTGTGCAACAACACACACACACACACACACACACTCACTCGCCCAAACTTTGAAGCATCCTTTAGTCAGTTAGGCACGAACAAGTCTTAGGTGTACTTTTATGAGCACAAGGACGTGATGTTGTCAATGTTTTATCTATTTTTGTTGCTGTTTACAAATGAGTTAAGACAAGAGGCGAGCGGCGAGCGTCAAGCGTTAGCTGACACATGCAAATATATGCAACTATTCAGACGCCCGAAAGTATGCAATGCAAATGACTGAATTTGGAGTAAATAAAGGTGCACAATGCGAGAAGGAACAAGAAAAGCGGTTAATAGTAATCTATTAAAAAAAAAAACTATAAATATAACAAAGATATAAACAAAGATCTTAACAGGAATATAAAAGAGAGGTTCTGTTTAATATTGTTTTTTGTGTCAAGCTTTGTCAAGCTTCAAATAAAACTTTGAAAACTTTCTACCTGCATTATTGAATAGCCCCATCGAATAGTAAATAGCTAACAAGCCATGGGGCTTCTCTGGCAACTTCTTTGAGCTAAACAAGCTTTAACAGTAAACCCATTTTGTCTGCATTTTATTTGTTTGTACATTTCAATTCTGTCAATTGCATTTTTGCTTGAGCAAACACACACAGAAGCTACTCTCAACGTGCAAATGGCAAACGCGTTGGTCCTAAAAGCAAACAAGCGACTGCAACCAACAACGACTCACACACTAACAAACAAAAACATACACACATATATACTTACTCGTAGCTCATATCGCCGTACTTTCGGTTATCCTTTGTGGTGTAGTAGGCACGCATTTTAGCACCTTTTTTTTAGCTTTCTTTCAGTTCATATAATTCCCAGCAATTATCTTATTGCCGTTTTTAGTTAAGTCCTTGCCATTTTGTTGTTTTGTGTCCTTTGTTGTTCGGTTGTTGTTGTTGTTGTTGTTAATTGTTTGGGTATGTGCCACATTTAATAGCGACGCTTTAAGTTATTTTTTTTGTGCACTTTCAATGCAAGTTTTCCACACAACTGCCTCTTCTTTTAGTGTCCCCTTTCCCCCTCTGCCCCTTGAAATTCACGCTACTGCCATAACGGTGCCTTGCGAATCTTTTTACCTGGGAGCAGCTGCAGGCGCCTCTGCTGCTTGCCCACCTAACACTGGATGCTGCGCGCGTTCAGGCAGTCCGTTAGACGCCAAAATAACTTGCGACCGCTCTCTCTCTTTGTTTTGAAGTTTTGAGATTGCGCAGCACAGCCATTTGACAGTTGCCAGGGCTGCTGTGCATGTGTTAATGCACTGGGAGAACATTCGACCGGGATGATTATGGAATTGAAAAATGTTGCCTCATTTTAACGAAATATTTTTCTTTGAATTGAAAGCAGTATTTATTTACAAATATAAAAGTTGATATAAAATGTGAAAAAAATTACTTTCAAAAATTCGTGGTTAATAAAAACCTTAAACATTTATATTTTTCCACAAATTAATATGGAGTTTCGAGTATTAGGGAAACACAAACAAAACTTGTAGATTTTATTTTAAACATTTTATTAAAAACAAATAAAAAGCAAGACTAAATTTGATTTCAATTTTGATTTATTATGATTATTCATACCTTTGTAGAATTTGTTTCAAATCCATGCTATTGTTTTTATGTAGCTAGAATAAACAGAAGTTCCTTTTTAGTTTTCTGTGGCACTTGTTGCTTTTTGTAATTATGTACTACGCACAGTTATGGCTCTTAGCTATGATTTGCATGTTTGCTTAATTAATGAACAAAACAAATCAATCTACGATTTTGGGGTCAAGAAACGCATAAAATGTTTTTATCCATAATGAGCTCGTTGACAGCTCGCATCCAGCTGTGAGTTTTTGTGTTTCTCGTGTGTGGCAAACACTAAATGCAATCGCAAATCAAACGTTTTTGTTTGCCTTTTTGAAATTTTGGTTAAACATATGCGTATGCAAAATCAGCTTATTGAAATGTATATTGCATCGGTTAAGAAGCCTTTTGCTTGCGACATGCAAATCCTTTGACTTTATCCTTGAAGCTAAAAATAAATGGGCATCATGCAGCGTTGCTCATTAGTTGAGAAAAATTGCAAAAAGCCGGTCAAAAAATGAATACCATGCGCAAGGATCAATTGACTGCAACATGTGGGTGTATGCCTCTGTGTGTGTATTTATAATATACGACTGCAGGCCAAACATGGTATTTTTATGTTCAATAATTACAACAAAAACAACAACAACAACAATATAAACATGTTGGCGTAAATCACCCAGCCTGAAAAGAGCATTTCACTGTTTCCCTTGACCACCACCAACCCACCTCATGTCACTTGCCCCACCAAGTAGCCCGATTAACAAGCGTTTGTAATGTTTCATTATTGTTAAAAAAAAGAAGAAAAACAAAAATGTGAAAGCAAAGACGAAACAAAAAGAAAAACAAAATGTAATAATAATGAGGCAGAAAATCGTCTATAAAAGCCAGAAGCACCAAAAGCCAGCGGTTCAGTTGGAATTTCAAATTGTGTGTTGCACAGCCAAGAACGGAAAAGTGCAACCACCAAATCCCCAAAAAAATCAAGCCACCAAAAATTGATAATAATTTTTTTAGTTAAGCATCTGCTGGCTGTTAACTCCTTGTCGATAATTGAAACTAGAAAATAAAGAAAATAATGCTGCAGCAGCGACGCCATCGCCGCCAGCAGCTGAACAGAAGTCGTAGCAGCAGCAGCAACAGGAGCAGCAGCAACAGCAGATGTCGCGTCAACTATTTGCCCGGTTTACTAATTGTGCTGCTTGTTCTGCTGCAGAACTTTGAGCTGCATATGTGCAGGCAACTGATGTCCGCTGGCGTTCACAACAATCGTCGGGACATGGATGGCATTCAGAAACGAAGTCTGGCCGAGCTGCAAGCCGGCAGCGATGTTAGCCAGCCGGAAGAGATATTTAGTGCGCCAAGCGAAACGTCTGATATGGGCTACGATGAGTATCCGGTGAGTGAGTGTTTTTTTTTTCAAATGGTTTGTTGAGCTGAAAATGGAAAGTTTGAACTAAGTTTGAACTGATTAAAAACGTTAAATTAGTCAAAAATAAAGTTTCAAAGTCATAGGTTTTTAAAAATGACTAGAGCTTAAGATCAACACTTCATTCAAGCTCCTGAAAGATTTAAATTAATAATTTTACTCGTTTACTCTCTTTGAAAATTGAAACGACTTCAAAAATAAACATGTTTATCATTGTTTAAGAACTAAGATAATAATATATGGTTGCACCATTTGTAAAAGGCCTTTTTTAACAGTGCTTCAGACTTTCTACAGTCAAAAACCTCAATAAAACCTTGACAATTTTTGATGTAACTAAGTTTTTTTGACTCTTAGATTAATACTTATAATAAAATTCACAACTTAGTGGTTTAATTCATTTATTTCCAATAAACATTTAGGATTTCATAACGAACTCAACTAGATTATTCAACTCTAAGAAACTTTAAGTTCAGTGAACAACTCTTAAACCAAATAGGTCCAATTTAAAAGAAATAAGAAAAAATCAAATGTAAACTTTGCTTGAGGTTTTTTGGTCAAACCCAAAAATAAAAAACATTTGTGTCTCGTTTTACATAAGAAGCTTGTAATTGTATATTTTGCATTTGATTGCTTGCCCTGCAGCTGAATTTCTTTTGCTTTGATGTCACTGGGTCGGTTTGACCCCAAAAATCACATCAATCTCTTTCTCTCGCTCTCTCTCTCTCTCTCTCTTTCGTTATTTTTTTTATTCTCACTGCAGCTGGCGTCTCATTTTTTGACAACAAAATTCATTGTCATTGAAAAATATGTTAAGCTGCAAGCTGAGATAAATAAAGCAAAAATTGCGTATACGTCATGATGCACAGAAACTAAAATCTAGAAACATTAATGATCGCTATGATTTAAAGATACAATCAATTAAAATACTTCTTAAATAGTTTATTAAGCATTTAAACTGAAATCGTTGAAAACATTGTGTGAGAATTTCGATAATTTAATAGATGGTGGTGCCAAAAAAAAGAGCTGCCTTATTGCTGGATCGTTTAATGGTTGCACTACATCATGCGCTGGAGAATGAACGTGAAGGACATCGCATCGGTGATTTCTATGCCAATAAAAATCTCATACAACTAAGACCAACGGAGTTCAAAAACGGTTTGGAACAGCTGCAGGCAACCGAAGAAGGTAAGCAAATAAAAAACCTCAAAAAATTGTTGAATGAATTTGAAATTTTTGTTTTGGACAAAAAAAAAAGGTAACAACAATATGCCGATGCATAGTCATAATTTTCATATGTATAGCGATGATGATCCTGGCGTGATGATGGATTATGATTTCAAAGATTTAAATCAAATAAATCGCGCAACGGGCGAAACAGTAAGTTGGATATTGAAACCAAAATATGCAATTAAAGATAGCAATTAGCATGGAGACAAATGTGTAAGAAAATTTCAGTTAATGGCAAAGAGCTTTCAGAGAAGAGCCGGTGGCATTGGCCCTGCAGCTGGCAACGATGCGGCATTATCATCATCAACAACAACAACAACAACAGCAACAAAAGGCGGCTTAACGTCAGCAGGAACAATAATAATCGGAGCTGGAGCTAGTCCCAGCGCCAGGCGCATCCATCACGTTGCCAATGGAGGTGGCCGCATGTATTGGCGCTGCTATTTCAATGCCGTTAGCTGCTTCTAAAGCGCCAAGCACCAAAGAAATCAACAACAAAACTCCCAACAGCTTTTCGATAAAATTATCATCATCAAACATCATTTTTGCGTTTCCTTGGCTGCTATGAAAGTTGTTCGCGTGATTAACTGGAATCATCTGTCAACATTTATTGTAAACTCAATTTTTGTGTCGATTGTAATATTTGTGTCTATAAAAAAAAAACCAAAAAACCAAAAAAACCAAACCCCGAAACTTATTTCTGTGTGTATATCGCTGCAGCTGTGAACTGCGTAATAAATAAACGAGAAATCAACTTCGTTAGTTTTTTCATTCTATATCTATCATATGTATAAACCATAAATGCATTATGATTTTTTTTTTGTTGTTGTTTAATTCGCAATGATTGGCATTGATCATAAAAGAGTTATTCTCATATATTTTACAAGTGCAAAGCGATTCTCGTATCGGACTCTTATCAATTCTGGGTGCAAAAACACATATTATTCGTTGCTGTACCTAGTTGAGATTGGCCCTAAATATGCGGAAGCAGCACTTTGCTCATGTTTATACACTTAATTATAGTATGGTGCACTTAAAAGTAAATGCTTTCGATTTGCATTTGCATCTGCTTATCAAAATTGGCAGCAGTTGCTTTTTATAGGTTGTAAGCTCAATGGGGAACAAAGTAAATTCATTTGTTAAAAAACCAGAAGAATAAATTTTAAACTCTTGCCAAACCTATCCCCACAATTTAAGCTCTAAAGAAAGTGTAAACAAATTCTAGTTTCCAAAAATATTCAAGGCAAAGTTCCAATCTTCAAACTTTCAAAACTTATTTGATAAGAAAAAGTATTTTTAAGATGATTTGATCTCAGATTAAAACACGATATTTATTGACTTTTACATTTTAAATCACTTAGAAAAGAATCAAAAAGGCAATCATATTTTTAATATATTTGAGTTCCCAAAATACACAGTTCACAAATTAAGCAATAATTTTATTTAAAGAAGTTATTTCTAAAGTGCCCCACAAACATTATCAACAGTTGCTTTCCTTTCGCAATGTTTCACCTTTCCGATCAACCTCCGCAAAATATTCAAGATGCAAATGAGATGAACTCTAAAAGTCAAGTCACAATTTGGCTTTGAGCAAAGTCTAAAGTGCATCAGAATTATTGGACAGTGACGCTATAATAAATGCGTGGCACACCCCCTCCACCCCCCAAACACTCACCCACACGTCCTCTATCCACCTCGATCATCTTGCGTGTGCAACGCACGTAGTTTGCTTTATGGCCAAGTTTAATTGCCTGTTTTGCGTTTGCTGCTGTTGCTGCCTGCAACAGCTTTCGAGCCAGACGGGCCACAAACGAGTGTCAAGTTTTATTGGCCAATATGTAAAATTAATGATGTTGCATTACAAATTGATGTGGATTGAAGAGTTAATTGATATAGCGCTCAGGAGCTGACAAAAAATCATATATAATAAAAAAGTCAAATCACTTTTTTTGTTGTTGTTCGATTATCAGGCTATAAATCAAAGTGCGAGCGGCATGACGTCATTGATTTTAGAGCGCCGTCAAGTATGCAACAAGTTTCATGTGCCAAAATCAACAGGTGACTTTCGTTCTATTCACCACACCAAGCTATCATGCTGTGAGTATGTGTGTGTGTGTGTGGTGAACAATCAGGCCCTTAAGCCTTAAGCACGTTGCCCAGCGTCGGCAGCAACAGCAACAACAGCAATTGTTACATTCAAGTGCGGCAACAACATGTTACAACATGCCTAAGCCAAGTTAACGTCTAGCCCCATTTCCACCCTCATTCGAACTAACCATTGCCGATAACCTAACACCGTTCCTGGTTTTCTGCTGCTCCCCGGCAATCGCTGTCGCTGTCGTCGCTGCTGTCGTCGATTCGCCTGCGCTGTGCTACTATTTTGTATATAAAGCCGAACGTTGTGCATAGCCAACATTGAGTTAACAATTTCACTTCTTGGCGTTCACATCGAGACAAAATAATAGGCAAAAAAAATAAAACCCTTCACTCGATCCTCGACAATATTGCATTTCATTTCTGTGTGCAGTAATATAAATTAGAAAAAATCGAGCAATAAATAAATAAAATCAGTTTTTACGTTTCCCGCGCCAATAATCTATTGCCGTCGCTATTTATTTAGAGCCAGCAATCGTATCCTTGCATCCTACTCCAGTTAACGGTAAGTTTACTCTTTCGTATTTATTGTATTGGCTCAATTTGATTTTTGTGTGTTTGTTTTCTGGTTTTGTGAGTTTGTCTCTAATTGATATGTTTATTGGTTAGGCGGAAATTATGTTAATGTTGAAATATGTTCTCGACTTTTGCGTTAAGAAATTAAGTGCGTAAAAAATATATTTGTTAGTGTATGGATTTTTTTTTTCTAATTCTGATTATTGTTTATTTTAAAACATTTCAAAAATATTTTCAATGGAACTATTAAAGGGAATATTTTTTTTTAAAAGTATTTTTAAACATATTGATATTTAGATATCTTAAAAAATAAATTTTCAATAGATTTGATCTTTCATTAAATATTCCAATAAATACTTTACTTAGCTTCTTTTTTTTTAATTAAGTATAAATAATTTTTTTCTTTTTATAGAATTTAAACTAATAGATAAGTAACTTATATAAAAAATGAACAAACTAATATTTAAACTTTTATGGCTTACAAATTAAAATCTTTAAAAAAAACCATAGCAAAAGTTTTTCTTGCTTTTATTTTGAATTGTTAATTTTGTTAATAACAATTTTGCTTTTAACAAATAATTTAATAAGGAAAATCAACGGATTAGTGCCATTAGAAATGTTCTGTCAACTCGATTGACATTTAGCTATGCGGAAATTCTATTTTCCGAATTTCTAGACAAATTATGGTTAATTTATCATGTTTTTGTTGCCAGTGCGCACCTTCATACCTTCAGTTAAATTGAAATTCATGGGTTAAAAACAAAGTAAAAAAAGTTCTAATGGGGTTATGGCAAGGTCCCCGAGCACCAAGTTACACCAAAAGTACATTTGCCTGTTGCGCGTGTAGGCAAAATGGAAAACAATGTGAATTATTTATGATGTGTAAAAGTAAAATTCGCATCATTTGTTCTTTGGTTTTCTCTTTCTTACATGTTTTTTATTAAACCATAAATAAGATTTCAATTCAGTTGCATAGTTTTTTTTGCCTGGCTTCCTAAAGGATTGTTTTTCTTCGCTTTGATTAGAAAAACAAACCGCAATCAAATTGCATTTAATATTTATTAGGGTCTGACCCCCACAAAGGTTAAAAGTCTCGCATGGGCAGATAAATACAGACAGCTTGAATATTGAAAAACAAAATTGAATTGCAAATGCCTTTTTTAAACAAATACAGTCACAAATAATTGTTTTTTAAGCTAAATTCAGCTTGACTAACACATTTCTTCGCTTCATTTCCAATTCAAAGCATCAAATTAAAATACCTTGATAATCATTTTATATCTACAACAAGTTTCAAGTCCTTATTCTAACCTGACAAAAAGGTACCCGAAACGTTTCAATTTTAATGTCACATTTGTTATCCACTTGTAAGCAATGCATTAAGCTAAAAGACCACAAAAACCGCAAACCGAACAAAAGGAACGAAATTCGATAGCACTTCAGTTGGCAGAAGTATCAAGTGAATTTACGCCCCAAAAAGCAGGCAACAGCCAAACTTACAACCTTCAAATTGAAGATGAAGAATAGGAAATGTGTCACAAGTGTGGATGACACAAGGCGCGCTGTCAGCCTCGTAATTTTCCCCTAAAAAACATCAAATATCGTATTGCGTTACAGACGTCAAATTTGTTATAAATTAAAGTATCCATCAAAGAAAACAATTAAAATGCTACAAGTCTGTAAAAAACCTGTTCATGAAAAATGGATTAAACGAAAAACAATCTATGTTGAGCCGCTTATTGCATATTCAAACAGCAGCAGTTGCCTAGTGCTCTGCCTAATCCTTGAGTAATCCCACAAAGAGTGAGTAGCGAAAATTGCATTTTCCTCAATATTGCATTGTTTTTTTTTTATCTCCCTCTATGACACGGTATTTTCTGTTTTTTTTTTTATTCTCTGTCTTTGTAGTAGTAGATATTAAATTTCCAATTAACATTGGAGCATTATTTATCAGGCGCAATAAAAATGTCCTGATTATGTTTGCTACCCTTGGCAGTTTCGTCTCTCTTTTGTTCAGTACATGTTGCTTTTATTATTCCATTTGATCTCTCAGTTGACTACCGTACACTGTTCCATAACGCCCTGGGCACTACCAGGGTTTTCCATCTTGCTCTCACTCTCTTTGCTGTATGTTTCTATTTCAATTTCAATTTATTGGTGACCACATTTTATGACTAGCTGTCCCGAATAGCGGGTAGCAACTTTTACGATATGGCATTATAATTATTATCTATAGCTCAGGTATTAACAGCCTGTTGTGAAAGCTCGTCAGACACACAGTAACATTTGTCGCTGCACTTTTATGGTGGGCTCAAAAGCTATCTAGGTATTTGTTTACATTAAAAGATATATATTGTGGTAGAAGTGGGTGTATTACCAATCAGCTAAAACATGCGTTGACATAAGTTGATTTATGCTAAGAGCAAACTTTTTTTTTGTGAAATAATAATATTTCATTATCTTAGTATGAACTTATGAAGGGAAGTTAAAATATATTTATAATTTGAGCTGAAACCATGCTTTTATTTATAGCCCATTTTAATTTGTATTTGAAAACTGAGCAAATTTATTGCCCTTAAAAGTATGCTACAAAAATGACTTTTACGATCATTTTTATTGATCAGCTTAGAATTTAGAACACGATTTATGTTTGCAAGCATTAAACTCATCAAAAGTTTATAGTTCTCAACATAAATATAAATACTTTTATGCTCTTTTCAAAGTAAACGCTATAACCATAAATATTAACGATAAACGTTTTGATATAAAGAATATTAGAAGAACATAAAACTTAGTTTTAATATTTAAAAAATTTTAGTTATCATCCGCATTATGTGATCATATTCTATCTCATCCTTGCCGTGGCTCTCTTTTTGCAAAGCTTGCATAAAAAAATGCATGTTTATAAAAAACATGGAGAGATAATTTTGTTGCTTAGAGCACGGCTGCCACAGGAGCTGCCGTGCGGCACTTAATGAACTGCAGTTGGAACATAAGGTGGCACGTTGAAGCTGTGTGAAAAGTCATTAAAATTTACAACTTGCGTCATTGCGTTTCGGTTTCGAATTTTTTGCTTTGTGCTTGAACGTTGACAGTTTATGTCCCCACTTGATGTCCTTCTTACCTGTTGCATGATGTGGCATAATGCCTTGGGCTACACACACACACACACACACGCTCACATGAGCTGCTGACATATTTCAAGACTCAATTGCTACGCCATGCCTCAAATGATGTCATAACGATGTTCCTGCTCTTGTAATTAGGCGCTAAAGCAGCACTTAAATCAGAACCTGCAAACTGTCCTAACTATCCATCTACACACGAACACCCACACACGCACATGTATTTTACCCATTTTAGCAATTAACTCTTAACTGCTTATGTAATTGAGTCAAAGAGTCCGGGTTACAGCTGCACTTTGACTTTGACTCCCCCTTGATTTATGTTTTGGTTTTGGTTTTTGCGTGGTTCGGTTTGCAATGGTAATTAGTATCGTCCTGTCCGAGCATGTTCTTTTATCTGACTGCTCTGACCAAACGAAATTAACATTTTATCTGTTGCATAATTAATAATTAATGTCCAGTTTGGTTGGTGTTTCGACTTTGATGATTTTTTGATGTTCATCATTTGTTACTTAAGGTAATTACTTACGGTATTCGTTACATACTTACTTCTTGGGTAGATATTTTATTACTTGTCGTCAAATGTTGTTTGCAACATGTGATAGAGATAAAATTCAAATGTCACAAGCAATTGAAAATACTATAATATTATAAGTGGAACCCACTTTAAGTACCAATCGGCACCACAAATCAACCAATCAGATCTATTGATTGATTCGAAGACTTGGGGCTGCTTAAATAGTTCTTGCCACAATGAAATTGGCCGACAGTTGTTGGTATGTTGCCCGCGCGTAAAGTTCAACGTTGGCTCTATGAGCTCTTCGCATACTTTGCGATATTAATTGGTGCTACAAGCTATCGCTACGATTATAAACAGAAGCGATGTATGAATACGAAATGGACACAATTGATAGCCAGTTTGGCCAACTTAGTTGTACTGCTGCTTATGGGCATGAGTATGTCACTTGCCTGGACCAAGCTGCAACTTAGGGATGAGGCAACCGAGCTAACCGTGCACCTAGATACGACCATAAGCTATTTGATTTGTGTGTTGCGCGTTGTGCAACGAGTTCCCAGAGAGCGTGCCACAATTCGTATTGCTGCTGAGCTGCATCGAATGCGTCACATCTATCGATATAGTTGGATTCTGCAGGATTTGGAAGAGTTGCATTTGCATCGCATCTATTTAGCCAGAAACTGTACTATGTGGGTGCAAACAGCGTTTCAAACGGCATATTTTATGTCCGTTGTTCGGTTTATGGCATTGCCGTCTGAAAATGCCTGGTTGCAGCGCCTCATGGTGATGCTCATGGTTATGGCTGAAGCGGGTCAGGACGCAACGATGCATTTGTATTTTTTGCTTAGCTGGCGCATTTGTCGTTTGTTCGAGCGCTTGAACAAGCGCATCCGACGTCTAATTAAAGGCAATTCAGCTGTGTACACACTGGAGTTGCATCATTTGAGCTGGCAACATTGGCAACTCATGCAACTCATGCAACGCCTGACTGTTGCCCATGGTTTGAACATCTTAGCCTTTCGATTTGCGCTTATGGTCTCGGCAGCTGCTTTGGGCTATTACATAAGCATATTTGGTTCATCGGGCGTTCAAATAATCAGCCTTGGTCTGTATACGGTATTCGCCGTAAATTACTATATACTTGATCTGATGCATGAATGGACAATGAAATCTCAGCGTCAGACAGCGTTTCTACTTAAAGAACAGCATGAACTACGTCGCCCAGACGCACAACTTTCGAAAGGGGTAGTTATTGTTACTTGAAGACAACTTTTAGTTAGCTATATTAACTACTCATTTTCTTGCAGTGTGACATTTTGGCGCTGCAAATCGCTAGCTTTCCACTGAAAATCAAAGTTTTTGGCTTGGTTGCGGGTGGAAAAGCGGCTTGGCTAAGCAGCGCTGTTCTTATTTTTAGCTGGAGTATTGTTTTTTTGCAATATCGCATGGTATTGGAAACCAAAAATTAAAAAGCATCTTGGAAAAGTCTACAAAAAATAGCATCAAAAAATTGTTTTATTCAAAGAAATAAACATAAAAATAAATATTTAATTCACTTCAGACTTCACTTTTTATTAATCAGTACTAATTCTTGCAACATTTAAAATAGCAGCTGTTTTGAAAGTTTGCTCATAAATACAATTGCCGGATGCGTAATCAAACACAAAGGAAAAACTTTACTTTCTATTTAAAGCAAATTGCATTGAAAGTATTTCAAGGCACTTTATTTTTGTGTACCTTGAATCACGTTCACAGCAAATTCAATTAAACTTTGAAAACAGTTTTCGCACCCGATGTGCATTTAGCCATTGGTTGGTTGCACGTTGCATTTAGCACTTTTGTGCCGCTGCTATTGTGTGCAAAACACATGTTCAAGTTCATGTCCGGTTTTAATTGCGGAAACGCACTTTTGCCCAACAACCTTTCTTCTCAACATTTTCCTCTAATTTAAACGCTTACACAACATGGCATGCGAGTCACGTTTGTGGCAACAAATGCAGTGTTTCCGTTTCAACTTGAGCTGCTTTCGTTACGAGCTGTTATCCTTCAAAGCAGCTTTGTTCAAAAACGAACATATGTCCTTTAATTAAAGTTACTAAAGATGAGTTATTGTCCATTGGATAAAGGTTTATGTTGTTTGAGAATGCAAAAGTCAAATGTTGTTCAAAGGATGATTAATATAAGACGTTCTAGATAACTTTTAGTTAAGTTTTTAAATTATTTTTTTTTAAAAGCTTTTAAATTTTTAACATAGAAATGAGTTGAAATTTCTGTTGAAATCTATTTATTTGTATATAATAACTTGTTTTGTTTAAATCTTAAAAATAATTTATATGAAAAATATTTGAATTTTATTTAAATTAATATTCTCTTAACTATTTCTTAAAGTTCCAGCTCGAACACAAAAAAACAATATGATGAAGTTTGTGCAAATTCTCATGTGCTACGGCCTATTGCTGTCGATGTTCTTTGCCGTAAATGAGGCAAGACCCTCGGCTGGTGAGGCAAGTGCTGTAAGTAAAATTAAAATACCCAATCCCAGCATTATCCCAAATAACTCTTTGCTTAAACTAAAGGATACGGATGGCCTGGAAACCACAGATACTGACGATATTCGTGGTGCTTATTCGGGCTATGAGATGCCTGCCCAGGCCATATACCCTAACATTCCAATGGATCGCTTGCAAATGCTTTTCGCTCAATACCGACCAACGTAAGTTGAAACAATTCAGTCGAGATATGATCATTTGAAATGAATTTGTTTTGCATCTATAGCCCCTATCTACGAACACCCTCTTATGGCAACATGAACGAGCTGTACCGGCTACCCGAGAGCAAACGTCAAGTAAGGTACCGGCAGTGCTACTTCAATCCCATCTCCTGTTTTAGGAAGTAAACTCCATAGGGGTTCGAATTGAAATGCCATAACAAACAGCATAGCCTAACCGAAAAGTACAGCCTAACAAAATCCAAAAAAAATTAATAAAAAATAATAATAATGGAAACAAAAAATAACAGCCCTTTGATAAATTAACATTTCAAACACAAAACATGTATCGAAAAAAAAAACAAATATTTAAAATCTAGCCTAATTCCTTAAATGCCAATATTTAGTTTAGACTCCAAGGTATATAAATGTCTACTAAAGTTGTTATTAAAAATTATAAATAATACACAAAAAATGCTTCATTGTAGTTAAAGAAAAATTATTAAAAAACATAATAATATTTATATACTTTGCACATGGTTTTTTGTTTTTTTTTTTTTTGTATTTATTTATTCATATCTGATTGCATATGGTGTGGTAAAATAATATACAAAATATATTTAAAGGAAATAATTTTTATTAACATTTGAAATGAAATTTCCTTTTGTAAAGCTAATGTTTCACAAACTCAAACTTTAAAACCTATCGATGTAATATATGAAAGTATTAATAAAGTTAATCATATATATATTAAAAAATACGTATACATACATAATTTATATGGCTTTTTTGGATGATTAGACTTGGACTTTTATAAATTTCTTTTCAGTTCAAGTTTTTCTCTAAGAGTTTGTCATAAAATTTAATTGACTTTAACTTTTAGTTGAGTGCTGCGTATGTTTTACATTTAAAAGGTAAATTTGGTTTTAATCTCTATTCGATTATATGCCTAATCGCCTTCTCTCCAGCTGCTTCACTTCACGTCGATCTATTTGCGGCACCAAACGATCGGGTGTTGAGATCTTGAAGTCACCACCATTACGTTTATAGCGTTCCTCGATGCGCAGTGAAGTGGCCATCATAAATATGGAAAAGACCAAGGCAATTAGATACCGTACAACTTGCATTTTACACAATTATTGCGATTGCTTTGCCTGAACCTCACAGATCCGACTGTTTGCTACTCATTTGAAGATCATTGCTTTTATAGCCTGATTTTGGGATGGATATCAGGTAGCTAAAGACTTTTTTTCGCAATGCATCCTGAATGATCTACGATGTTGAGCGAACTTTGCTTTTGTGTACAGTGATTCAAGAAGGAATATTGGGAATATTTACTTTCACTTTTGCAACCTTATAATCCTAGATAAGGCTGTTGTGTGTGCTTGTGTGAAGAGTGTAGTTTAAAGCTAATAAAATAAAATGCTAATCCATTGGCAATTTCCACTTCCTGCGCTTAACATACAAATCCAGGCACTCAACTCAAAATATATGTATGGTATATCTATCCATTTTTATCCCATCTCTGGACATAATTTGCCCCGTCAACTATGTATCTGTGTGTATGTCTAATAATTGCGAGCTTCATCAGTTGAAGTGGAAGTAGTTGTAGATGCAGTAGCCATAACTGAAGTTGCTGCTGTTCTTGAGTTTTCCAAGAAGTCGCCGCTGTACGGCGACCCTCGCTTGGATTTTTATGATGCTGCACGCCGCTGCGCGAGACGCGACGCATTTAACCATTAGACATTTTAATTGTTAATTTTTGCAAAAATTTAAATAATGGGATGCGCTGCAGGCATAGCAGAAAAACAAAAAAAAAAAGAAAGAAATGAACGACTTCGAGTGAGAGCTACCTGCATTTATTATCTGGCTAACAGAGTGAAGGGGAGAGAGACTCCGGTCTCCAAGTGCCATCAACGTAAAAACAAGTGGCAACAATTTTCTATAAATTGCATTTGTGCAAAAATTAAGTTCAATCTCCGGTTCTGGACCTGGTTCAGTTTGCTGATGCTGCTGCTGCTGCTGCTGTCCAGTGTCCGGTAGCCGCATCCGCTGCACCTCATCGCTGCTGGAGTAGCCAAACTCCATTAACTTTGCAATTGGCCACCATAACTTTTAGACGGCTCGTTTGCCTGGTCACCTCTGGAATGGGGGCCCCCAGAACCGAATGGCCAGTACGAAGGCGATGAGGTAAGGCGAAGTGGAAAACGAAGGCGAGCCACATCCCAACAGCAGCAGGCAGCAGGCAGCAGGCAGCACATTGCTTGTTAGTTTTTGCGCCAGATCGTTTATAATAATTCGTATGCGAGTCATGTCATGGCCCCTAAAGTGTATCTGCGACTGCGCCGTCGACTTTGGCAAACACGACGTCGCATATCTGTATCTACGAGTTTTGTTGACTTCGCTTGGATCGACTCGCCGGCCACTCCGTTGCACTGTGGCACAAAAATTGCAGTTGAAGATTTGTAATTTTTCTAAACAAAACTAAAAACTAATTTATTTAAACATTGTAAAATTTGCAATATAAATGTTTTATATGATTCCTTAAAGTGTAAACCGGTTCAAAAATTCTTCTTTCAAAACTATCAAAAACAGTTACAATATCAAATTATCTATGCGATTTTTCATTATGTTTGAACTAAGCAAACCGATTCTTTTTTGAACAAAATGTTTTGATATTTTAATATTTAAATTAAACATAAGTAACCTCATTTGTTTTTTAATTGAAATTTTTCTAGCAAAACTTTATTGTTTTGCCCATTGTGCATTGGCCTGGCCAAGATTGCCCCTTTCTCTGCGTCACGCTCTCTCTTTTGGTCTTGTGATCTGGTCAACTATGCAACCGCAGTTGCTGTCGCCGTCGCAGTCGCAGTCGGAGTCGGAGTTGCAGCCACCGCCCCATGTTGCATGTGGCCTGGCTGACTTGGCTGCTGTTGATCTTGCGCCCATTTTTGCGCGCATTGCTTTGGGTCGCCACCGGTTCGATTCCCCCCTTCGACCCGTTGTCCATTTGTAACCACTTTATGCTGCTTTCGCGTTCTATTGGTAAAAGGAAGTTAGAAAATGCTCTGAATTCATGTGGGCACTGGCGCTGGCTGGCTTTTTGTTGTTGTTGTTGCTGTTGTTGTTGTTGTTGTTGTCTTCTTTTGCTCAGCTTTAGCTTCAGCTGATTGCGGATCGCCAGCGAGGAAAGTTGACTCGAACGAACGCTTGAACGATGATCTCAACCTGTTGTAGAAGTTTCTTAGTTTCACTATGCTGGGCAATAAACAAAAAATTGGGAAAGGAATTGCAATGTTTAAAGTTTTAGGATTTATTTACTTTTGTTGTAGGATTTTAAATTTTAAGCATTTTATTTAATTACAAATTATCAAAGTTTTAATATGGTTCTAATAAGGTTTATAATATGTAGTGAAACAATATGCTTCCCTTTAAAAATTATTTTATAAAAAAATGATTGAAAAGATTTTTAACTCTTTTTACTTTTCTACTTCAATAACTAAACATAAAATACTTCTTGAATAAAAATTAAGTCTGTATTATATTTTTCGACTTTTTACAAAATAGTTTGTAAATAGGTTTGAAATATTAAAATCAAAATCTATTTTTTTTTCATTGTGGAACAACATTAGAAAATATTAAATAAGAATGAATTATAGGAAAAAATTTTTAAAAAATATATATTATTTAGAATTTAATATTAAAGTTTGAATTGTTTGTTTTATTTTTAAGACAAAGGAAGAGTTTTGATAATTTTGAAAATATTTTTGAATAACAAAACATTGCGTTTGAAATATTTCTTTTAAACTTGCTCGCTAAACGTTCGATCAAAGCTGATTTTTATTTTGTTCTCAATAAGATTTTTTCAAAAGGTCTATCTTTTTTCATTTAATAAAGCATTTTTTAAATATCGTTAACTGTTAACTGTCAATGTGGCAACATCTTCTCAACTCTCTCTACAAGTTTTCGTATTTTTTTTTTTTTTTGTTCAATTCACCTTCTAAGCAAATCAAATATTGCTGGTAATCGAAATCTTGACACGGCGATTATTACTTATTATTTTTCGTTTTTGTTTTTGGGGTGGAGGCTCATAAAAAATTTAGCTGGTCGCCACAAAAGGGCAAGAAAGCGACAAAGTTGCAACAACAACAACAACAACAATGTGAACAGCAAGAAATATGAAATTCCAGCAGCTGCGGGACATTTGAGGTGGCCAAGGCGGATCCCAAACAACAGCGATTGCCAGGCTAACCGGTAGTTGTTGTTGTTGTTGTTGTTGTTGCTGTTTTAGTTGGCTCTCTAGACTTTGGCGGCGTCTTCGTGGTCGTCGTCACCATGTCGTCGCTCTGGACATTGCCAGCAATGTTGCTCTTATTCCAGAACATGAACAACAGCAGCAGCAACAACAGCAACAGCAACAAGTTGCATCGTTTGTACGGGTCGCAAGAATGCCTTAATTCAGGAATTTAATGAAAAATGCTCTATGAAGCGGAGCAGCAAATTAAAAAAAAAAAAGAAAAGGAAAAACTTTAGCACAGAAGCAAGCAGTAGCAGCAACGGTTGCAGCCTCACCAACAACAACCGCAGCAGCAGCAGCGGCAGCAGCAAAAAAAAGGTTAAAATTAAAATCAACGCTGGCAGAATCATTGGTAGAAGAACTCTTCAGCTCCTGGGCAAAACACTTGATGGCTTTTTGCACAAAACTGACAGTGTGAGATCGGTGGCAGGTGAGCTGGAAACGCTTGCCACAGTTCTTCTTCTTGTTGCTGTTCTTGCTGTTGTTGCTGTTGCTGCTGTTGCGCGTTGTAAATTACATTTTCCAAATGCTTTTGCCATGTCGTACCAAAAACTCCATGTACATATGTGGAATCAGGCCGAACTCCTCCTTCGACTTCTTCGACTTCTTCTGCTGCTTCTGCTTCGGGCTTCCGTTTTGATTTGGAACACTTGTTGCTAGTTGCTTGTTGTTGTTGTTGTTGCTTGTTGCTTTAGGATTTGTCCTGTGCGCTTTTGAAAATTCCTTGGGGATGTGTACACACACAATGTACACACACACACACACACATTTTGTTATTGCTTCTTTTTTAGCTTCTGTTTTGTTGCGTTTGCGATTATGTTGTTGTAGTTTGTACAGATTGTTGTTGATTCGAGTGTTGATTGTTGTTGCAACATAATGCGGTAGGTGGGCATCGGGTCTTTGATTCGAACCGATATGAATTATATTGTGCGTGTTTTGAGTGCGAATTGTGGATGCGGCTCTTAAGACATTTGATTTTATTATTCAAAATGCGTTGCGGTTTCTTAAAACGCGCTAAGTGGCTTAAATAGTGGCTTAATTGTGGCTTAAAGCAAGGATTTTTCGTGTTTGAAGTTTGTGAGTTTGAAACTAGTTTTTATAGAACTTAGATGCTTTTAAGGAAATGTTGTCTAATTAAAAGGTTTTTTTTGTTGATTAAATCTCGATTTTTAAAGAATTTATTTCTGGAATGTATAAAATAAATTATACAAAAATTATATTTTTTTAAATAAATCGTATTTAAGCTTAGTTCTATAATTCTTTATGATTTTTAACTCTCTAAATCTTTTTTATATCTCTATTAAATTATTTTTTTTTTTAAGAAATATAGAAAATATGTAGTTAAAGCCAAAGTTTAGGTAATCACAAAAATATTCCACTTTTATTCTTAAAGAAAAATTTAATTTCAGGGAAAAATAAATTTTCTGGTCTAAAAATTCTCGTTCTTAAAACATAAATAAAATCGAATTGCAAATTTAAATTAATTATTAATCAGTATTTTTTTATTAATACAAAAACTTAAAGCTATGTCACATTTGAAAATCCATAAAAAGTATTTATACTTTAGTTGAAATTTTGAAATATTTAATAAATGATTTCGGGTTCGACGATTTTGTAGGTGGACAACGGCAGCACCTCGTTGCTGTAATAGTTGCCACCGCCGCGGGCTGTTAGTGCCAGATCAGGATACATGTTGTAGAAGTGTCGCAGGAATGAGCTGCGCCACAGCTGAGCGGGAAGTGGAGCAACGGGCAGTGCGGCAACGGGCTCAGCGGCCGCATAGTAGGCGCGTCGCTGCTTGTAGAAAGCGCCACCGACAACAGGCGCAAATTGTTGCATCAGTTCATTGTTGCCATAGTCATCGCCAGTTGCTTCCGGTGAGATCGCCTCATTGGCCGCCGTAGCAATGGAGGCGTCATCCCAACAGCAAGCGCAGAGCAAAAAGCTGGCGAAGATTAGCAGCGTCGAAAATAACTTGAAGTTTGACATCTTGGCAGCTTGACAGTTGTTGAGCGAATGTCTATTCAAATGACAGTCAGACGATGTTTTATATAGAATCAAGATCTCTCTCCCTCTCTGTCAGATTCAGGTAAACAAATTTTATGTGCGGGCGTTAAGCGGTTTCTAATGATGCCATTAGGGTAACGGATTTGGTTGAGCTGACAGCTGCAGCGAAAGGATTAACCTGAGAAAAATCTATATGACCTGATAGTTAGAAAACTATTTAGGGCAATTGCTGACTCATTTTCAGAAAAAGGATTACTTCAAATCATAAAGTCTTAGCTTAAAAGGTGAGTTGAGCAATTTCAAGTTAAAATATATTGAATTAATATTTTTTAGTTCTTTTAATCAGGAAAATCTTAATTTTTAATGTTATTTCGTCAACTCAAAGGATTATAATGAATTAATTTAAACTTTGAAAAATAATTTTAGAAAATTAAAATAAATATAACAAGAATATTTCTTCATTGCTGAGTATTTTTAGGACAAAAATACTTTCATCTAAATCTCTAGAAGAATAATTGACTTCGGATTAAAGAACTTTAAATAAGTTTTAGTAAAAACTTTGTAAAAATGAATTTTTTTATATTTTCAAGATATTTTGTGCTTCCAGTCTTGAGCTTACTTTCGCGTTGCAATCAAATACATATATAGATAAATATTTCTTTCAGTGCATTGCTGCTTGTTAGGCTCTAGATAAAGTCACTTAAATGCAAATCTTGAGTAGCTGAGACTGCCTACGGCTAGAGCTGTATTCAGTCAATGCTTCAATGCGTTTCATGTTAATCAAACAACGAAATCCATCAACAGGTGACACAGCAACAAGCATGTTGCAGGTGGAGGCCGCAAAGCAGCAAAGCAACGTCCAACGTATTCGTTGGAGGAAAAAGCCCAATTTTCCAAACTGAATCCCAATCCCCAGACATGTCAGTGCGATAATGGTGCTGCGTCTAAAAAAACAACTTCATTCACAAAAATCGGACGAGAAAAAAACAAAACAAATCGTAAGAAAAAAAAAAACACAAAACGAAGCTCAAGTCAAAGATGCAACCAAAAGGAAGCGAGTCCCATTAAAAATATCTTGTGGATGCCAAACAGCTAAAGATACAAACGACGACGAAGACTCAGATATATATATATATTTATATGGTTGGCAAGGGGGGGCAACAACAACAACAACAACAGCAAGTCACAGTTGAGGCAGCTACTTGACTACTTGGCTACTTCTTCTACTTTGCCACAATACAGCAGCTGCGGGGGCGGCACAAAGGGGGCGGTCGAGCTAGCTATGAGGTAGGCAGGCGCAGCTTGGATAACGCTTGCAACATACGCCTAATGCCACAGACATCGACATCCGCCATTTAACTTCTTAGCCCACACATGGGCCTCAGATTTTTGTACACATTATAAAAGCTTTAATAAAATTCAGCTAAGCAAAAAAATTTTGAAGTGGAATTTTATGAAGAAAAAAAGTATTGGAAAATTATTTTTATTTATAGAGAGAAGGCTGAAATTTTAAATGTTAATTTTATAACTAATTTTTAATATGTAAAAATGTTAACAAATTTTATGTATATTTCTTGGTAAGTAAAAAAGTACGTTGATATTGCTTAAATTAATTGTCTAGTTTTTATTGAAATTCTTAACAGAAAAAAAAACATTGGTATTTGTAAATTAAATTATTGAAAATTAATCAGATTTGCATAGATAAAAAAAATTGGTATAATTATTTTTTTTTACGTTGTGTACCATTCTAGGGTTAAAGTGAATTGCGTCTAGGCTGCTGCGCAGCTGCGACTGTCTACATTTGTCTGGTTGCTGCCGACGCCGTCGATGTCGTCGTCGTTCTCCTCGTCTCTTTGGACTGCTGGCTGCTGCCTGTTGCTGCCTGTTGCAACTTTTGGTCAGGGGACGGCAGTCGGCTCGATTATTGAACGTCCAGCTTTCAATTTGCAACATAAAGCATCTTCATCGTGGGCCGCATGAATGGGCACCAGGCAGGGGAAAATGTAATGGGGTTGGTTGTGTGCACGGGGTAAGGGGAGGTAACATGCTGTTGTTTGGGGCAGGTGGGGCGTGGGCTGGCTCTGACTGACTGACTGCATTTTGGCATTGGCGGCAGGCACTCAGGCGTGTTGTGGCAGTAGTCGCTGACCTTTATTGATTGCTGTTTGACCTCGGCAGCAATTGTTGTTGTTGTTGTTGCTGTTGTTGTTGCTGTTGCATCTCCAGCCATTTGTACTTGACCGATCGCAGGCATAGATTAACTAGCAACAACAACAACAACTACATCGACGCCCACAGCGAAGTCGACTGCAGCAGCAGCAGCAGCTAAAGTTTTGCAGTTGCATTTTTGCCCATTTTACTTTGTGCCTTTTTGCGCAACCTTCATTGTTACCTCGCCTTTGTCGTTGTTGTTGTTATCGTTGTTCCATTACTTCGTTCATGGCAGTTAATTTATATTCGATGCCATCTCTCTTGATCGCCGTCGCTCTCTTAACGTGAGCTTTTTTTTTGCTGCTGCTGCTTCCTTTTGACATGCTTAGTGCTTAGGTCGTCGCCGACTGACAACTGAGCAGCGGCAGCGGCAGCAGCGTCGCGTCGTCATTGACGCCTTTTCTTGTACTTAGCTCCATTTGCATTGCATGCCTTTAGAAACCATAGAAAAAGAGTACCAACAACAACAACAGCAAGTAAACAATGAAGAGCAACGAAATCACAGCACACTTTCAGCACTGATGCTTTCGTGTTGTTTGTTTTGTTTGACAGCTTGCTATTTGCCGTTGGGCATACCGACTGCTGCCAACGTCGACGTTTTGCTCTTGTAATTGTTTATTGCGAGCGAGAAGGGGGAAAATAATTTGGCAGTTTTGTACATAGGTGGATAACAGAAAAGTTATGTTAAGTGTAAAGACTAAAACTGTATAAAAATTAAGAAATTTTATGTTTCTAAACAATTTGTTGCAATCTCATTTTTCCTAACCTTTATTAAAAAACTTCAACTCTGTTTATCATCATAATAATCTTTGCTTACACAATAAACTCACATACTCGTTAGTGGAAAAAAATCAATTTAAAATATGTATATCTCGCTTTGCTGAGCACAGCCAAAACCGATCATAATACATACATGCATACATATTAATAAATATAATTATAATTGATCGCTACACAAACCAAACAACCTGCTGCATTCAAATTAACAAATTACTCTTTACACAATCTCTTAAAATGTCGCTCTTAAGCATATCTCAATTAAACAATTCATTCATACAAAATGTGCGCGCCCACACACACACACACACACATACAGACACTGAGCAACGAATGCTCCACGATGTGCATGGAGCGCACGAGCCTATACCCGACACGGCCCCCCATAAGCTGAGAGCCGAAACGATCAACAGCGAAGTGAACAGAGCGGTCAGTTATATTTGCTACGCTCTCGAGTGCGGGTCGTAAACGGTTGTGGAGCGCAGGTTTTGCCGGAGCTTTTCTACACAAGTTGGTCTGCGGCGCAAAGAAAAACGAAATAAGAACAGAAGAAAGAAAAAAAAAACAGCAAACAGCAAACAAATAAGCAATAATAATAAACGTAATTTAAACAATTAATCAAAACGCGGCGATCAATAAAACTTATACAAAACCAGCAGCAATAGCTACAGCAACAAGTGCCAGTGAATTATTGTACTTAATTTATTTGTACAAATAGTGAGTTTTAGTGTGTGTGTGTGTGTGTATGTGTGTGTTCGGCTTTATCAATTGCTCCACATAAAAATTTTCATTGAAGTGTTTGACAGCTGGCACCGCAGCAATAACATAAAACTAACGGCAAAGAAGACATCGAAGGCAACGACGACGACGACGGCGACGACGGCTGCTTAAAACGGTAATTAATACAAACATACTTTTGATTTGGCAATAAACAAATGATTCAGCAATTGTTAGCAACTGTTAACTGTAAAACACTTGCAGACTCTCTTCCTCTCTCTCTCTGTTTCTTTCTCTGGCTGTGATTGAACGACGTCGACGTTGGCATCGGTGACAAAGCTTTTGCTCGCAACGCATGCTAGCAATTAGTCTGCGTTATTATTATTGTTTGTCGTTGGCAACGCCGACGCAGTCATTATTACTACAAAGTAGCACGCGCATAGATATACATACTCTCTCTCTCTCCCTCCCTCCCCCGCAACTGGCTGCCTTGAGCTCTCTTTGCGAGCTTGTGTGTGTTCATGTGTGTGGTTTATTTGTTACGTGTTTGCATTTACGCCTTTTACATACCCTTCATACCCTTTATTTGCCATTTTGTCGCTTTCATTAATTGGCCTGTGTACAAAACGGCGACGACGGCGGCAACGTTGGCTACCTGACACGGCAGCTTTTGTTACTGTTATCAGAAAGCAGCACCACCGCTGTAAAGTGCCAAACTCCCTCTTTCTCATGTACTCAAGTTTTTTGCTCTTTTCCACACACACACACACACTTAAACATTTGCACACTTGTTGCTGTCGCCGAGTTATTTTTACAGTTTTTAAGTGGCGCTCATATCCGGCGCTTGCATATGTTTTGTCTGATAAGCGCACTTCTTTTTCTCTCTCTCTCTCTCTCCATCCACTCTCTCTTGTTGTTGTGCGCTACCTGTCGGCATTTTGTTTGCACATTTGTATTTTTGCATGTGCATCAGAAATGAATCAGTTCACAGCAAGCTTAATGCACAACTGTTTTTCGGTTAAGCTTGCTTAATTTCTGTTCAAATATAAAATATGTTTTTTTTTTTTTAATTACAATAAACATTTCATAAGTTACACCTTGTGTTACGATTTTTTGTTGTTGAATATTCTTTATTTTTGTTGTTTGTTGATTTTGTTTTACTATCAATAAATTACAACGAACTAAATTGTTATTAAATCACAGCTTAAAAAGTTCTTTTAACACCTTATCTCCAGAAAGCTCCATAAAAAACTCGACGTTCTACGTTTCCATTCATAAATAACGCCACAAATGCCAAAAACAAAGATTCACTCACAAGATTTAGTTCAGACAAAAGACAAATTAATATAAATATTTAAATATAGACATGTCTAAATACGCATAATTGGCTTAAAAATTATGCAAGCATTAGCACGTTTCGGCTGTTAAACCGAAAAAGAACACCACCAAATATCAAAAACCTTTTAAGCTGCGGTACAATAATGTTTATGTTATTTTTTGGAAGAAGAAATATTATGATAACTATTTTATACCCTCAAGTTAAGTTTTTAATCGTTTTGAGCTTATAATTGTATAATAACTTTGTATTAAAATCGCGTTAAAAAAAGCTTTATTATGTTTTAGAATAATTTTGATATTCTCGCTTAAGATCTAACAATTTTATTGTAATATATCTTCTTACTTTGCATGAAGTATTGGGTATTCATTTTGTTTTGTTGTTATGAATAAAATCAGTAGGCTTTTCTGTGACACATTTTGACTGAGATTAATTTATGCACAAAATTTACATAGCATTCCTAAATTTATATAAACATTTTTTATTTTTATTTTTTAATGAATACAAACAAATGTTAAACTTGTTGATTGTAGTTTGATCGAAATTTTTTATGAGTTAATGCGATGATGAAATTAATCTTTCATTCGATTTATTTTATAACGATCTTTTGACACGTTCATGTGATAAGTTGTGAAATTAACCTTTTTAACCTGTTGGTTGCCTCTCCGTCGCGTCGTCAGCCCGTCGTTGACGTGACGTCAATGGACCCAGTTTTGTTCGAGATTAGTTTAGGTTTTGAACTTTGGCCTAGGTGCGGCCTTGATACCAACCAAAAACCTAGCCTAACCTTCTCGAATTTTTATTCGAATTTTTTTTTTTTTTGTCTTATTTTTCTTTGCCAAACGTCGTTACGTTAAGTGGATCATCGAGCTCGGGTCAACGGGTTTTAGAATTCCAAATGGCTTAAGCGCGTGTGTTTGAACGCAATTTCGATTAAGATTATCGCTATTCGTGCACTGTACAAAAATTTTGACAAATCTGAAATTTCGTAAAAAAATCAACCGATTCAAAAAATATTATGTACTACAAAGAAAAAATTTTAAATGTTTGACTTGTAAATATTATTTTTAAATGTCTTATTAAACTTCAAGCTGCATTCAAAACTTTTATACAATTTTTCATTCATTAAATTCATTTTAATTTTTTTTTTTTTCTCAGTGCATCTTTCATGTCACACGGCATTCATTGATATTGTTTTTCTATTGTCTTATCGAAATCCAAATTTGACAGGTTAGACAAGAATTTTGTTTTTTTATTTGTTTCCTTATTCGTTATTTTTTTCCTATTATTTTTTGTTGTCGATGTTTCTTTTCTTATTTACTGCATCAAATCCGATGCGCATTAAAGTCAATAAATGGTGCGAAATTCAATAATCTTTAATACTTTTGACCTTTGGGTAAATCCCAAAGAAATATTTCCCACTGAAACTTCCGTTGTTTTGTTAACGCTGGTTTTGTCAATGAAATTGTTTTTTTTTTTTTTTCTTTTCCATTCTAAAAAAATTCTTCTTATACAATATATTTTTGCAATGCTTAGCATAAAAACTGTCTCCTCATACGGATATCGGATGACATGAAGAAGTTTTTAAGTTTATATAATACTAATAAAAATGCTTACCTCACACATACACGAGTCTGCCACTTGATAAGTTCACAATAACAATCGGAACCCAAAAGAAGTCAGATTTTTCTTTAAAGAAAAATACATTATTTAAGGGTTGCCGCATTATGATTACTCTTTAAAAAATGTTTTAAAATATAGATTCTTATTAGAAAATATTTATAAAAATTTTTTTCCGAACAAAATATAATTTTTATACAAAAATCTTAAAATACCCGATTCTGAAATTTAACCACAACATAAATGTTAATTCTTAAAACAATTTCCATCAACTTCCTGCCTTGAGTGCGCCCTGTACGGTGAACCCTTGACAGTTGCGATGATATAGCTTTATACAATTTTTGCCGCTTCATGTCATTAGCGAATCTCCAAAGCAAATATTTGACAAAGACAAACAATTGATACAAAAAAATACTAAACTTCACTTAATCAAAACTCGTTTTGCCCGCCTCCCCGCCCCCAACAAAATGGGGCTGTCTTCTGGCCGATTGTCAAGATCGCATTTGAGAGATGAATATCTCGTTTTTTTTTTGTTGCTGGTTTTTTGTTTTATTTGCTGTTCCGCTGACTGTGACATTTTTGTCAGATGAACTGCGGATCGGTTTGATTCTCCCTCACCGAAAACTGAAACTGAAACCCAAAGATCGTCGAGATGCTTTATGTACTCGCACTTCGCAAAACTGTCTTAACTCAGCACATTTTAAAAATCCGATTCACAGTTTGGTTTTGATCGCCCCTTGCAGTAATTGACCGAATGATATCAATGCGACAACTTCAACAGATTCACTCGTTATATATACTTACATATATAGTAATATTTATGTTGTTGCCTTGCGTTGATCTTGCATTTGTCATGCTCTTATAAATTTGATCCGTTGACAGTTTATTTTTATTTCTTCGTCTTTTTTTTGTCTCGTTTCTTTTGCTCTCTTTTTTTTGTTGTTATAAACTGCAGATCAAAGATCGTTCGGTTATGTGAACCTTCTGCTTGTTGTTGTTGTTGTTGTTAGTATTGACTGTTCGGTTTCGGTTGGGGGTTAAACATTGGCGCTGACCGCACAGCTACAACTATGCCAATGCACTGGAAGAAAATGTTTGGTTGTCTCTTAAAAAAAAAAATAAAGCGATCTTTAACTTTTTTTTAATTATTATCTAAAACTTTGAAGCACAACAGAATTTATGATTCACAACAAGTTTATGTTGACAATTATGTTTTGAAATTTTTTTCTAGAATTGAATTTTCCTTAAAGTATTTAATATCCAATTAAATAGTAATACTCTTTTTTTTTTTTAATTGATTTTAGCATTATTATTTTTTGAGAATTTTTTCGTTACTCAATAAAGTGTGTTTTCGTAGTTATTTAGCAACTTTTTGATATTTTAAAGTTTTTTGTTTTAGTTTTTCTCTGAACATTTTCCAGCGTGTATTTTTGCTTGATTTGTTTTGGTTTCGTTTGAGTTTTGCCGCCGCCAACTGAAAAAATCATAAATCCATAAAGCATCCCACTTTGTCGGTGATTTCTCAAACACGAAAACTATTTCGCTATAGTCGCAATTGTTGGCATGATTGTTCAGTTTGGCGCCCACACTAACAGCAAACAACAAAATAACACTTTGTCGAGAGTTCACTTCAACTTGACTCAAAAACAGATCTGTCGGCCTGAGTTCAGCATTGGTTCAGCTTTAGTTTTCAGCATTTCAGTACATTAATGATGGCAAATGTCGTGATATTGTAACGAGTGGGTTGACTTGACTTGACTTGAGTTTGGTTGGCTTGTCTGTCTGTTTGTCTGTCTGTCTGAAGGTGCTGCTGAACTTTAATTAAACATCAACGCGGGCGAGAGAATGTGTTTGTTTTGAACTTTGATACAAAATAAAAAAAAAAAAACAACAGCTGCGATCAGTAAATCAAGATATAGACTAGATAATTGCAACAACAAGCATCAGCTCGACAAAATTATGAGAAACAAATTAATATTTGCAATTTAAGTTGAGCTTCAGCTAGAGATTAATAATAGATAAGAATTTCTTAAGGTTTTGAACCTAACAATTAAAGTTCAGCCAAAAGTCAAAAGATCGTTAGATATGTTAATGGAATAAATTATGAAGAAGAAGAAGAAGAAGTTTTGTCTTGAACTTTAAACAAAAGTTAACACTTTTTTCGCTTCTTATCGTACGAGTTGTTTGATTTAGGTTTAAACTGGAAAAAAGCTGCAAAAAAAAATATTAAATGAACTACAGACTTTATGTGAATGCAATATGATCTTTTTGAAAAGAGTTTTTATGAAAGTTTATACACTCAATTAATCGAATGATATATAATAGCTCAAAGCAACATATTTTTTAACGAGAATCTACAACAAAAATCATGTAAAAAGAAATATTAACTAAAAATGTTAATAGAACAATTTTAACATTGAAATTATTTGTAAAATCATTGAGAATATATCAATCTAAAGCTCTACTTCCAGCAAAGAAAGAATCCCCGATCTCATTCGAATATTATAAAACGAGTGTTAAAGTATTGTGAATACGAGAATGTGGTGCAAAACTGTCGTCGGCCGCTGTCACAGACGTTTGTCAAAAAAGAAAAAGCACACACACACACAAAAAAAAGAGTGCGTTCGACAGTCAGTCATTCAGTCAGTCACCTCCAAGCAAACGAAGCGTTGGCGCAGACATCCCCACACATACACACACACACACACACACTTACACATTTGATACATTTTTTTTTTTTTGCGCGCATCTAAAAATATAACAACAGTGAAAAATGCTAATGCCAGGCGACGGACTGAACGACAACCGATCGACATCGAGTCGACCGATGCCAGACCTCAAAACGAACGCCCGTTTGCCCTCACACACACACACACACACACACTACACATACGCAGCACCCAAAATGACAGCGACAAACAGCATCGAGTTCACTTCAATTTTAGTTGAACTGAAAAAAAAAATAAAATAAATAAAAAAAAGCTAAAAACCTATTTGAATATATATAAACTACATATACAACAACATGTACTCGTATGTACTAGCACTTAATTTATTCGTACACTGAACCAAAATTCGTTAAGATGAATTGATTTTATGTACACGAAAATGTTAAAAGCTTTTGGTGTTCGATTATTAAAAAACTTTAAAGAAAAGTAGCTGAAATAAATTAATAATAAAATTCTTTAGACATCGGGACATTATTATTAATATGTCATAATAGTTAAAAATAAGACCCAAATTTACATTAGAAATAAAATTATTTCCCTGACCTATTTAACATATTAAATAAAGCTATTATTAACATTAAAGTTCTTAACTTGAAAAAAATATTTTTTCTTTATCAAATTTCGGTGAAAGATTCTTAATGGATTAAAGAAGATTTTTGATTAAATTGTACTTAATAAATAAAAACTTCACTAAATAAATCAATAATTATTAAATACAAAAACTTTAAAATCAAAACTTTATGATTAACCGAAAAGCTTTTAATTCTTTTAGTTTACTAATCAAAAATACTTTGTAAATTATTTTTATTTCTTTTCGTATTGTATTTAATTACATACTGAGTTATGTATTTCCCTGAGTGTATTCGGCACACTCTGGCCCCGAAACCTCAGTCTAGGATATATTTCTCTGCAGTTTGAGAGCTCGTTGCGAAAGTTTCGGATTCGGTTTTGATGCTGTTGCCTTGTTTTTGTTTGTTTTTGTTTTTTGCTTATGGCCTGCGATCCCAACTAACTACAACTCAACTCTGTCACAGACACGGCCACGTACAGTAGATCAGGCAAACACACACACACACAGGCTGCAGGAGGCAGGCAGTGTAAGGGGTGGAACAGGGGAACAGGAGAGTACACCAGGCAAAACCGATACCAAGTCAGGCGTGTGGGCAGCTCGCGCGTGTTGAGACGCTTTTTTGCACCAGTTATGCTTCAGGCCTGTCTTTGGGACATGGGTAGAAATAAAAGCAAAAAGCAAAGACTGCGACAAAGATCGACTTTGGCTTACAGAGACGCTACACGTCTCGTCTCGTCTCTTCAGGGGTCAGGTCGTGTGGCAACTGTACTTAACTGAAAAAATTAACGCGACACCTGCGTGCATCTTTGCCGCACACAAAAACACAAAAATGCAGGTCAAGTTGTGTCCCGCCAGTTGAAATGTTGATGCATTCCTTGCGGCATAAACTTTTCTAAATGCAAATTGTAAAAGCAAAATGTGTGAAAGTTGAAGTGAAATTAGCTAAAACTTAAGATTCAGTTAAAGCAAGCTTAGCAAGCTTAGAGATCCATAAAAGTAAAAGTAAAAATGTAATAATTAAGTTTAAAATTTATTATTCTTAAAACACAAAATATAATCTAAGATTAATTTTTTATATTGCTAAAGAGACTCATCATTTATGTTTAACTAACTTAATATTAAAATCTTAATTCGAAACGCAATCAATCATTTTTACTTTTTCAAATATAAGATAAACTATTTATCATTTTTAAAATGACTTGAAAGTTATTTAAGTGACAATTCTATTAGGGGTTTTTTTTTATTATAAATTGTTGCCTGTCCTAATAAAATATTAATTTCAACTTACTTTGCAACACCTCATTAGCCTTTTCACATTCTGTAGATTATGCAAATGATAACTGATGATCGCAAAATAAAAATGTTTGAAGTCCTTTTTGAACTGACAGACAACGAGCAATATTTTTTTTTTTATGCCGCGTGTTGCACTGCAAAACAAAATAAAAAGCGAGCTTTGCCTGATGAAATTTTTTTTTTGCTTTCCGATATTCATTTTTGTTATTTTTGCAACAACACTCAAGTTCGTCCCACACACACACACACACTAACACTAACACATTCACCATTTGGGTGCTCCTTTTTTTCGGTCGAGTTGTCAACGTCAAAGAACGCAAAAAAGAAGAAGAAGATGCTGCGCTCTCTCGCGCCCTCTCACCTTCTTGCTTCATGTCAGCTCTTAAGTTTACCTTATTGGCTTTTGCCTCTTCTCCATGTTCTTACTGTTGCCGTTGCTTGTATTTTTGATTCATTGATGTGCTGCGTGGATGTCGTTCAGTCGCGCTATATATGTAGATATATATACGTATATATGTCTTTTGATATATATGCACCTAAGGCAACATATTTACCCTCTGCTGTCGGTGTTTTTTGCGTCTTGTCATTTGACTTTTTGGCTTTGCCAGGCCAAAAAAAAAACAAAACAACAAAAAAAAACCGCACACAAATATATATACATATACTGAAATACACTTTCGAGTCTTTGAAAAATGTTGAACCAAAAGTTGTGCCAACACATTAAAAATCTGAAATACTACATGCATCAAAAATGATATGTATTTGACAAGCGGTTCCGAAATTAAAAGGAAATCGCCAAAAAATACATAAAAAACAAGTAGAAACGTTGCAGTCGGACCCACCCGACTGCGGTATACTCGATACCAGTAGTAAAACAGATTAAAAGAGAGCTGATTGCAATGGTGTGTGGATACGGCAGGGGTGTACGCTGCCTCAACGATTGTCTGGTGCAGATGGGGATGCCAAAAACCTATCTTCCTTCTAAATTTGGTGACTCTAGCTCAAAGTTTGTTAAAGGTAGGGGCTGGGGCGGTATGGGGGCGTGGCATCAAAATTTTTGCTACAGATCTATGTATCATGTCAATAGCTATCCTCAAACCGAATTTGGAGACTTTAGCTCAAACTTAGTAGAATATGGTGGAAGGGGGGCTGGGGTCTGGGGGCTGGTATGGGGGGCGTGGCGTCCAAAGTTTAGCTGCAGATCTATTTATGATGTTAATTGCTATCCTCATACCAAATTTGGTGACTCTAGCTCAAAGTTAGTAGAATATGGTGGAAGGGGGGCTGGGGGCTGGTATGGGGGGCGTGGCGTCCAAAGTTTTGCTGTAGATCTATTTATGATGTTAATTGCTATCTTCATACCAAATTTGGTGACTCTAGCTCAAAGTTAGTAGAATATGGTGAAGGGGGGCTGGGGGCGGTATGGGTGGGGCCGCCATCCAAAATTTTTGGGTTTCTTCATCACCAATCTTGGCATCAAATTTGGCGTCTCTAGCTCAAAAAATGTGGAAAATATAGGCGTTTTTGATTTCAAAATGCAGGGGGCTGGGGAACGGGGGGCGTGGCTCCAAAACTTTGATGCAGTTTTTTGACGATCGTTAATAGCTATTTTCCTACCAAATTTGGTGACTCTAGCCTAAACGCTTTGGAAAATACACGCATTCCCGTTTTTAGTGAAGCATTGGGGCGGTTTGGGGCAGCTTGGGCAGTATGGATTGGCGTGGTATCCAAAGTTTTTATGAATTTTTTTGGGGGTTATAATTACCTATTTTGGCACAAAATTTGGTGGCTCTAACTCAAAAACTGTAAAAGATGTAAGCATTTCTGTTTTTACACTGCGGGGGTGCTGGGGGCTGAATGGGTGGGTGGGGCTCCAAAACTTTGATGCAGTTTTTGGGGGATCATTACCAGTTATCTACCTACCAAATTTTGTGACTCTAGCTCAAACACTATGGAAGATACACGCACTACCGTTTTTAGCGAAGCTTTGCGGTGGTTGAGGGCGGATAGGGCAGTATAGATGGGCGTGGCATCCAAAGTTTTTATGAATTTGGTTGGAGATCGTCAACACCTATCTTGGCACCAAATTTGGTGGGTCTAGCTAAAAAACTGTCGAAGATATAGGCATTTTTAGTGTTAAACTGCGGGGGGGCTGGGGGCGGAATGGGTGGGCGTGGCTCCAAAATTTTTGATGCAGTTTTTTGGGGATTGTTAGTAGCTATTTTCTCTCCAAATTTGGTAGTTCTAGCTGTAAGGGCTTGCGAAATAGCTGGATCTATCGATTTTGCGTTATCGAGTTTATCGATTTGCCAGCCTCCTAGTTATCGTAGAACTCCAATCTTGACACTTTAATTTACTATGCCATAGATAAAGAGATTTGCAAAGTTTGAAGTCTCTAACTTGAAGGGTGTGGAAAAAAGTTGCGAACATACAGACGGACAGACGGACAGACGGACAGACGGACGGACGGACAGACACCATGACGGACATTGCACAAACCCAATATACTCTTTACCTTCGGTATCGAGTATAAAAAACACTTTGGTATCTACAAAAACTTCAAAAAGGTTTAAAAAAAATGTTATTGAAAAAATTTAATAATAAGTCTTATAGAAAAATTTAGTTAAATAATTGTAGCAAAAAAATTTTAAGTTTTTACGAAATTTCGGTAATAATTAATCATTTTTGTGTTATTAACATTTAGTATCAACTTTTATACATTATATTTTTTTCACTTTTATTTATTTATATATTATTTATCAAATTTTCCATTAATAAAATGTTTTTGGGAACAGCATCAAACATTTCAAAATCTTGTTAGATTTTTTTTTTTTCATTTTCTTGTTATTGGTTTTTGTGCTTGTGGCATGTGTCGCTTTTATTAACTCGTAAGTCGCATTTGTTGTTGCCTGGTTTTTTGTTTTGTTGATTTTGCTTGCAGTTTGCCTGAAAAAGATCACAGACCTTCTGACCTCTCTTGCTCTCTCTCACTCTCTTTGACTCTTTCTCGCTCTTTGAGTCTCAGCACCCTGGCAAAATGTCGTCCCGACCAAGGCGTAACCCTGGAACACAATGTTCAGGGGAGTGGGCGGGGATGTCACTTGAAAAAAAAGCTGCCTCAGCTGTTGTGCTGTGCTGATGATCTAGTGGAGGGGGGGAGTGGAGTAAAGGGGAATACCTACACTATATGCATGCCGTTGCGATGCGTCGCAGTCGCTGCTGGCGTCGCCGTTGCCGTTCTAAAAATATTTCAGGTCGCTCGGTCGTTTGGTCGTCGTCGGTTCGCTTTTGGTCTCGTTTGGGTTAAGTGTGCGGCGCATCTGTATCTGTATCTGTATCTGTATCAGAATATCTGAGTATCTGAGTGTATCTGTAGCTGTATATCTTGGCGACTGGCCTATGGGCCAAATACACACACATCCATACATACATACATACATATATTGTATTTATTTGTGCTGCGTCTTTTGACGTGCGTTTTATTTTTTTAAAGGTTGTTTAGGTCGTTGCGATATCAAATGATATCGATTTACATTGAATTGCGTCTATACATATGCATCTATATATTTATATATGTTTGTATATTGATTGTCTGGGCTAGTTTTAAGTTATATTCATTAGAAGGCATTGCAATTAATATGCAGCTGTTTCTGCTTTTTAGTGCCCACTGTGTTCAACCGAACAACAACTGGGAAAATAGGAAAAGTGCAACCAACAACAACAATTGTCAGACGAGGCCAAAGTATCAAATGGACAAAAGCGCGAGACAGGCACAGAAAGATACGCACACATACACACACAAAAACACAGACACACATTTATACGTTAACACTTCTCACATGCATTTTACGAGTTGTGTTTTGCATTTTGAGTTGAAGTGCAGCGCTTTTGTTTTTGTTTTTTGTAAGTGTAGCTGCGTTTGAACTCTGAACCAGCTGACCTTCATTGAACCCTTTTCAGCTGCGCAATGCAGCTACCAAGCAAGCAAGCAATGACAGAAAAAGAAAGAGTGTGTGAGAGAGCGCCAAAACTAAGAGCGCTCACTCGAGCGCCAAGTGATAAAGCTCAATGCGCAGTGCTCTTTTGTGCGCGCTCTCTTTAGCGCGTTCGCCTGCCTGCTCTCTCTAACTCTCTTTCTGTTTGTGTGTGTGCTGTTGCGCACACGTGTTTGAGCGGCGGCTCCAAAGTGGAGCCGCTTCGGCTTTCATGCTCAGTACGTGCCCGTTTGCGTTGCGAGTCGTGCGAATTGCGCTCGCGCTAAACGGAAACTGCAACAACAAAGACAACAACAACAAACTAACGAAGAAAACGATAAAGAGGATCAAATCTTTTGATCGCGAACATTTTTTTCGGCGCGCGCAAACTCAACAACAACAACTTGAGTGCTGATAAAAAAAATAACGCTGCTAACAAATCCCCCCAAAAAAAAAACAAGATGAAAGCAAAATAAAATCGTGCAACGTGCAAATTCCGTGTGCGTCAAATGCGCAGCTTAAAAGCTCAAAGGATTAAGCAGGCAAAAAAAGGGTTATAACGCATGCATAACAGTTACAGTTACGAAGTTCAAGTGTCAAAAACAAAAACAACAAAATCCGCTGTCAAATGTCAAAAACCACGTGACCAGCAATTAAAAAGCTTAAAATAGCTAAAAATCAATTTGAAAAAAAATGTATCTTTGAGATACATTCTAATTAATTAGCTGCAAATGTGAAATGCAAATCAGTCGAAAAGTGAATGCCCATTGGATTTCTTATTAAGAATCAAGCTAATTTTTTAAAGGTCAAAGCTTCGACAGCTTCACAAATTTTTCAATAAATATCCAACAAAAAAAGAAAGAAAAATAAAATAATAATAATGTGCAATAAAAATAAGCAACAACAACTGATGGCGTGTGTTCATTAACAACTACAAAAAAAATAAATTGAAACAAAAACGAAAAGAAAAAAAATATTTCGATATTTAAAAATACATTTCGTGAGAACGGAAACACAAAACAAACGTAATAATAACAGTAAAAGTTAAGCGAAAACAAAATAATAAAAATTGCAAACTGCAGCAGAAAATTACAAAAAAATAATGCAACAAAAACAATAATATGAAAAAAAACATAATTTTTTAATCTCAGCTCAGTTTTCAACGCATATTTAAAATAATTATATATATAAAAGCAACAAATTATAAATAAGCTTTTGTCAATTGGAATTGACAAATTGACAAAAAACAAAAAAACAACAATAGAATTCGAAAAAAAACAACAATACCATCCCAAATAAATTTAAATAAAATATAAAACACAGAGGTAAAATTTCGCATTCCAAAAGCTGTTTAAATATTCGCCGAACAAGCGCCGCGACCTTAAACTTTAAACTTAAAATACTAAACATTAAACATTGTTTATTGTTGGCTATTAATAAGGTGTTACAGTTGTTTAGTTCAACAATATATTAATTGATTATTTATGAACTGATCGATGGATCAGAAGGTTATTTATTATGAAGAGCTTTTTTCATTTAAGATATTCTAGATTCTAGAATATCAAAATACAACCCTTGATTGCAATCTTTATTGAAAAAACGATTGGATATTTTAGTTGTTTTGCTAAAAAAAAACAAACCTGTTGCGAATTTTTTATGTAGTTTCTTTTTGTTGTTTTTGTTGTTTTTTGTATTTTTAATTGGCGTGCATAACTAATATGTGTGTTAAATTAAATTTGACAGCATTTAATGGCATTAAATGTTTTTAAAAACAAAGAACATAATAGGCAAATATAAAGCGGATGATTAAACAAATGATTAGTTAGCCTATGTTAATGCTCTTAAAATCGAAAAAGAAAATGGAAATAAAAAATTTACAAAATAATAATTAATGACAAGAATAAAAAGTTAAGGAAATGTCTAAAAAAATATATTTGAAAGAAAACAAATTTTTTGTTATGAATAAAAATATATTTTTTCTATTAAAACAATTTTTTAACATTAAAAAAAAAAATTAAACTGAATTATTGCAATTTAAAATATCAAAATAATAGGAAATAAATAAAAATTTAGATATTTGGATTTTGTCAAACATTTAAAATTGTATTCTATTAAAAATATAAAAATAATAAAAAACAAATAAAAATTTAAAAGTATGGATTTTTTGCAAATTTTTAGTTTGATTTTATGTATTAAATATTTAAATATTTTTCTACATTATAATAAATTCAATAAAAAGAAAAAAAAAATCTTTCCAATTTAAAACAGGTGTTTTAATTAAAGCAACACCTTACTAAGAGGCTTACTAAGAGTTAGAAAGAGACAGAGGAGAGTGAGACGGGAGAAGAAATAGTCGTCATATTTAAAAGCCTGGCTTAAATACATTAAGACATTAACACACACACACACACACAAAACAATTTAAGATTAAATGACGACAGCAACAATTACAACAACAATTACAACAACAATAACAATAACAAAGACAAATTAGCGACATGAAAATGGCCAACAACCTGTTGTTGTTGCTGCTGCTGTTGGCTCGAACATAATTGAAAAAATTGGCCAAGCAAATATAAAAGAAATATACACAGAGAGAAAAAAAAACAAACAAAAAACAAACAATCACCGCAATGATTAATGAACAACAAGCAAAAAACAAAAACAAAAACTAAAAAAAAAAACTCATTCAAATAACTTTATAGCTAAATTCCAGTTATTTGCCTCCTAACGTTTTTCTTTCGTATCTCTTTTGTTTATTTCCGGAACTGCACAGACGACCAGAAGCGCCGCGGGGTGCAGGGGGGCGCATAAGCAGCAGAGAAGATATCGAATCGGTGCGGTGCGGTTTTGACAATATGTTGAGCCCAACATAATGAAGGAAATTGATACCGAGACAACAGTAGTATGGCCAGCCTGGTGTTATTCCGGTAAGTGAGACAGACCCCAAACACGCCCATCTCTTTTCTTTTCTTCACCCATTTTCCACACTCTATCTCTCTCTCTCTCTCTCTCTCTCTCTCTCGTTGTCTTTTGTTGCTATTTAAGCAGCATTTATCGCATTTATTTAACTGCTTCCATAGACAACAACAATGCATATTGAAGCTAGACTGAGACCAGACCCACTGGCCCAAAAGAGACACCTTAAACTGAAATGCGATACAAGTGGTGGGAGTTTTCGAAAATGGGAATACCCTGGGTTAGCGTAAGGGTATTAATAAAAGAAGTAACAAATAATAGTTGTATTTTCATAAGATTCAAAGCATAAATTGTTTATAATTTATCAAATATTTTCAACTAATAATTTTATGAAAACTTTAAAATATTTTTTATTGAAAAATTACAGCTTAAAGCTTTTATTTTTAATGAACAACTTATTTAAAAATTGCAATGAAAAAAGCAAATTGACAAGGATTTTTGAGTTAAAGTTGAAAATGTTTTTTCATTTGTTGAGAATTTCTTAAAGATTTTTAGTTTGAATGATTTCAATATCAAGGAAGTCTTTTTTTTTTTTAGTCTGTCCCGAACTCTGTATACTCTTTTCTATAAACATTGCATACAGGGTATATAGCAAAAGGTGTTGAAAGTTCAACTATCGTTTAACGCTTTTGTTTGTCGATTTTTCTCTTTCTTTTCTGTATTTTTTTTTTTGTTTGTTCTTTTATTGTTGTATTTTTACTTCTCATTTGGTTTTTTTCTTTTCTTTGTCGGAGTTCGTTCCGCTTCTATCCCCGTTGCCCCTTCAGTTTGTCAAACTATTTGTTGGGTCAGTTTGCCTACAGTTTTATGGCCACTGTAAAAAAAATATGACACAGACCTTTTCTGAACTCTGACAGTTTTTTTTTTGTCTTGCTTAGTTTTGGTCTCAATACTGTTTGAACAGCATTCAATTCAAATATTTAACTCAGCTGCAGCTGCTTATAATATTTGTGATTATTATCAGAATCATAATAATGATGTTGTTGATGATGATGATGTCATGTGATTCGGAGGGGCTCACCTTTGACTTTTGTATAGCATTTTTTTTTTTTTGATCTCGTACCAGTCACAAATGGCATGCCAAAAAATAAACAAAAAAAATTAACAAAAACCAAACAAGAATATTTGCAAATATATAAAAAGTAAAAGGCAAAATGTGCAAAAATATTGTGATCTTTATAATTATGTTTGTTAGATTTTCTAAAATGCAAAATTAATCAGTTAATTGATTCGAAATGATTGTGATTTAATTTAAAATATTTTGGTTTATTTTATTTTCTAATCAAAGTAAAATTTATTGTTGAAATTTTATAATTTTATCAAAATGAATAGCTTTTGAGTACATTTTAAGAGCTTTCACACATACAGGAGTTAGCTTTACCAGAGCTTTCACACAAACAGGAGTTACGCACGCATTTTCTGTATTGTAACTTGAGAGCTTTTAAAAGCTCACTAATACTCATGCATTGTGTTGCACCTTTAACTTTATTTCAACAACCTTCTGACCAAAAATAACAACAACAACAAAAACACTTTAAATGGAGAACAATTTAAAATCAGAGGGGCACTCCTCAAAAATAATAATAATAATAATAATAATATAAAGTGCCTGGCGAAAATTAAGCATTCAGCATGCAAATTTTCATTAAAACAAAGCACCTCAGTTGAGACGCCCCGAAATTTGCGAATGCGTCTTGATGAGACTAGCGATTCTCGTCTCTCGACTCGCGATTCTCGATTCTCGATACTTGACTTTGACCGGGCTCCTCAAATAAGGCGCAGACACATCGAGGGAGACGCTATAAAAACCACAACGTTGCGCGGCTTTAAAATTAAAATAATCAAAAATAAAGTATACAAAAAAAAAAAGAATAAATAAACAAGCATGCAATGATGATGATGATCTTCATGATGATGAAAAAATATATATAAAAAAAAAAAAACAAAAACAGAAGTAAAATTAAAATGCAAAACGAGTCGGGCTAAAAAGCACAGAAGGTGCAGAAAGAAGAAACAGAAGCGACCTGGCTTGAAAAAAAACAAAAAACAAAAAAAAACAAAAACTCAGTCTGTTTTGTTTGCCCCAACAGTATAAGTCTAATACAACAACAACAACAACAACAACAAACACTTATACAATATCAATATGAGCAGCGCTGCATTTATAACCTTTGTCTACAGTTGTTGTTGTCGCTCTGTTTGTATGTATACACACACACATACAAATACATATAAACATAAATATATTTATTTTATTTACGTTGTTGTTATTGTATTGCGAGCGGCGCGGCGCGGCACGGCACGGCTTGACTCGAAACCTTTGACGCGAACTTATGCCCTGCAAATGGCCATGGAATGTCGACTTGTCTGGAAACTGAGACCTGAGCACTCTGAGAACTCCAAAAGCTAAGAATGGAGAACGCCACCGCCGCCACAGCTGCAGTCAGGCAAGAAAAGCATATATATACATACATATATATATATATGTTTAAGCCCGGACAAGTTTTATGGCTGCATAACGAAGTTTTCTATACACTTTTAAATCTTGTAAACATAATAGTTAATACAGACTGGTACAAATAACAGATGTTTTTTATTCTAAATATTTATGTTTAATCTCTTATAACATTTTTGATATCTTAATAGATTTTTCCTTATATAATTGCTATAAACTGCAAACTTTCACTCAACCCAAGTTTTAGCTCTCACTCATTGAGATTAAAACATAAATCTAATGTCCTCTCATTTAATGCTGCAGCAAGCTTTCTGCACCTGCGCATAAGCTCTGTTTTTTTTTTTTTTCGTTTTTAGCAAAGAGCATCGAAAGCGCAATGTTAAGTTATCGCATGTTGTTGCTTTTTGTTTTTATATGCCGATGGCGTGCAGTTGTCGATGACGAGCAGCAGTCGGCGACTGCGCAGTCGCAGTCGACAAACATCGTCGCTACTCTCGTCTCCTTCACCTTATGCGCCCTCGTTTATTATTTCTGCGCTCAACTTTGCACCCAGCAGCAGCAGCAGCAGCAGCAGCAACAGCAACAGCGACGGCAGTTAAACGACTTGAGACACGCACACTTGTTGCTCTTTCGCTCTTTGGCTTCTTGCCTGCATGCACTTATATTTTTATTGTTTGTTGTAGTTATGATTTGCGATTTTAATGCTGGGGCTTTGCCGTTGACTTCCTTCTCCTTTACATCTTTCGCTCACCCTCTACCTCTCACTCTATTCGATATCGATGTCCGCACGGTAGCCGCCGCAGGGCGCAATTACGCCACTTGTTGGAATTCAACTCGACTTGTTCTCTCTCACTCTCTAGCTCTTGCCCTTGTCTGAATGTGTTTGTTTGAGTGTGTGTGTGTGCGTGCGCAGCCGCCTTTTGCGATTTTAATTCATTTGTGTTTTGTTTCAGAGTGCCTGCGCGCCTAAAGAATCGCAAATGAGCAAAACGTGTAAATTATGCGCGTCGCGGTCACAGCCAACGCAAATAAAGCACACACATACACACACACAAACGAACAAATAAGAATAAAAATAAGCTGCAAGTTTTTGCTCTCTTCAAATCCGACGCGATTGTCACCCTAAAAAAGCGCGACGCCCGCGCCTTTTGTCAAAGCTTTTGAGTTCGGAGTTTGGGAGTGGAAGTCGCTGTCGCCGTAGCCATCGCCGTCGCCGTCTCTGTCGACGTTTATTCATCAGCCTCAACTGAGCCACATCAATAATGACTCGTCGTCGTCGTCGTCGTCTCACCTGACGTTGACTCGATTTATTTTTTTGTCGTGTGTGTGTTTCGTCTTGAGTTATGTTTATTGTTTGTTTTGGCATTCCTAGGCGTATTTTTTTGCTCTCTCTCGTCTATATTTTTTTTTGTCAAAGGCTTAGCAGCATCTATCTTGTAGTGTTAACTCAGTCATCATTAGGGTCAGTCTTTCAGCTCTTTCAATTGAAATAGTTTTGTCCTAGTTGGTGTACTTTACGCTCTTTGTTCACAAGTGAAGAGAGCAATGCGCATTGTCTGCAAAGCTTTCAATACAATGAAGATAAGCTTATTGTTAAGCTTGGCAAAAAAAGGTTGTTTTATTCTTCTTTTTTTTTTGCATGTTCATTTACTCGTTTTCCTATGTATGTATATTTTGCTTAATTTTTGACATAAGGTTCAATTGAATTTTTTGCTATTCTTCTACTCCGTAAATTAAACAGTTTGCCGCCGAGTTGCGCGCAAACAGAAAAGAGTCAAAAGTTCATTAATTTCTGTGAACTTTTCGATGTGCCATCAAATTGAATAATAATTGACATTAATTAAATGTTCAAAAGGTGACTTTTCAAGTTAAGTTTCGCAGCAAGTTTCAAGTAAAATCCAACTATTTTTTTAATTGCCTTGGCAAAGCCCAAAAAAAAAAAATTTTAATAACTTTGAAGCTTTGACATCTGTAAGCTCAGTTTATTAATGCTTTGTAGCTACTTATTAACATAAACAATTGAACTTGAACTGCTGCCGTTTTTTGTTAGAAATAATAAAATATAATAATAATTATGAACATTAAACAAGGCGGGTGTAACAAAATGGCAACAAAAAAAAAACTAAAAACTTCAGGGCGCTGTGTGTGTGTGTGTGTTAACCATGACTGTAACAAATTTAACGAAACGCCATTGAAAAAAAAAAAACTTATACAAACAGAGCTCATAAAATATAGCCGTGTAATTGTCAAGTCCAAGAGCGCGCGAAAAAAAATATATTTTACAACAACAACAATAAAAGCAACAACAAAAAGATCGTTTTGTCCATTAACTTGCGTTAAGTCTGATACAGTAACAACAACAAAAGCAAAAGCAACAACAAGGTTAAATACTCTATCTCTCTCTCTCTCTCTCACTATGTATGTATAAATACCCTATACCCTATAGCCAGATACCTTTAACCAAACGTCTGTGGCAATATGTAGATACCAACGCGTAGCGCCCCAACAACAGCAACAACAGCAACAACAACAAATACAACAAAGAATTGACAACGCTTTTAGAATTCAATTAAAAAAGAATCATTGAACGACTCACGCGTCTTCAAGATGGCGAACAGTGGAGCAGGGCCAGGTAAAGAGGGCGGGAGGGGAGGGTGAGTAGAGGGGGGCAATACCCACAATGACGATCATTGGCGCAGATATTGACAAAATGTCGCAACGTGCGCAAAATATTGATGAGAAAATGGCAAAAAATAACTGAACAACAGAGACAGAGAGAGAGAGAGAGAGATATGTATATATTTGCAAGACTAAGTCACAGTCTCCTGCCCTCCCTCCCTCTTCCCCTCTTCAACCAAAATGTGTCGCTTGTTGAAAATTGCCAAGGCTTATTAACATTTCTCACTGAACAGAGAACACGGGGGCAGCGGGGGGCGAGAGGCGTGGGGCAGTGTTGTAGAAGGTGCGGTGCTGCCAACAAGAATCGGCCGAAGGTGAGGCCTTTTTTAACGACCCCAAAAAAAAAACAAAAACAAACAAAAACAAATTGCAGAAAGTAACTGTCAAAAGATTTTAAATGTTTGTGTTGAATTTTGAGATGAAAACTGTTTTGAAAAGTATTAAAAATATAAGTTTTTAAAACCATAATTATTGACTATAATTTGAATGGGTGCAATATATTGCACAATTTAAGTTGATTTTTGATTTTTTTTATCGATTTCGCCAGTTTTTATATTAGTTTTGAAAGAGATTGACACATTTTTTGCGTGTTTTTTACTTAAGCAAAATGCAAACTTTACAAATTTCTATTAGGCCTTAAATGATTTTTCAAGTATTTTTTCTTTTTATAAAAAAAATCTCAAACTTTTCTTAAAAGTAAAATAATTATTATTGAAATTAATTCATAAAATAATATTTATTATTGATTGTATCTACTTTAAGAAAAGTGTTTGAGATCGTTAAAATTTTCTCTAAATTTGAATAAGAAAATATTGGTAAAGGTTTTCAAAAAAAAAAATAAAGTTTTATGATAAAGTTACAAATATCTAGTTATTATTTTAACAAAAATGTGGTTCCTATATACTTGATAAATATAAATGTGTCACAATTCGGGGCCAATAAGTGCTGATTATTTTTGGAAATAAATTAACTTTGTCAATTTCTAAGCGGAAACTGATTTTTAGATAATTTTTTGTGTTGGTATACTTAAGAAAAAACGAAGAGATTTAAATAAGAATGTTTTAGTTTTATCCTAGATTATTTTTGTATCTTATTTAGCTAAATAAATAAATAAATTTCATATTTTTTTTGAGAAAACTTACAAAACAAGTTCTTTCTCATTTTTTTGATTCAATCGATAAAAAGAAACTTAAAATCGGAGGCAACTTAAAATCATAAATTTAGGCTCAAAAAGATTTATTTCCATATTTTCCTTAACCCCTAAACATATTTAGTATTTTTTTTTAGTGCTTTTCAATCTTTCCCACGTTTTATGATTGTTTTTTTTTTTTTTGTAAAATTTATTTTTATTTGCCTCGTGACCCCCGAAGAAGTTTTTTAGGTCTCTAAAGTTTAGCACCAAAACGAAACGCGGCTTTTAACAGCTTTTGTTTTTTTTTTTTGTTGTTGTTATTTTTATTATTATTATTATTTCGATGTTGGCCTCGCCAGTTTTATGACACCCAAAGCAACAACAACGACAACAACAACAACAAATTCTCGATGTCAGCCGTCGTTTTGGTCGTGTTTGATCATTCAATTTGAAAGTTATTCATTATTCGATCACGTACGCAATGCCAAAGCCAAAGCTACCAAAAATCAAATTCATGTGAGCTAAGTGCTTACCTGCCACGCCTCCCTTAACGCCCGTCGCCCCCGAGTCGAGTCGAGATAGAGAGGTCAATGTTCGTATGACAGTTGCTGCGGAATTCGGATGGGTATTTGCTTCTTCGCTTTTTTTTTAGTTCTCTCCTCCTTTTCTTTTTAGCCACAATTACAAATTGAATTTCTGACACGTCGAACATTTGGCGAGTTGTCTTTTCTTCATTTACTTGCTTTTTTTTTTTTTTTAGTTTTATGACTTGCCTAATGAACTTTTCACTTGCGACTTGCTTTAACGACTTGCCACAGTCCGCGCCTCGTCTCGTCTCGCCTTGCCTTTCCCCTGTGCTTAACTGATTTGACAACTTCTTTAAGAGTTGCAAGATTAGCTGAGAGTCGTCGTAGCTGCCATTAAATGCAGTCCCCACTTCCTGTACGAGTCCTGAAACCGATGAAGCCAACAACAAAAAAAAAACAGAGGCTTCAACCAACATCTAATCTTCATTATCAGCTGTAGAAGCTGCAGCTTCGCGGGGGCAACGAAAGAAAGAAGAATGAGAAAATCTTTTAAGTCGAACACGCTGTAAAATTGCTATTAAATTGTTGCTGATTCTTTTATGTTATCTGTGTGTGTGTGTGTCTTTCGGTGTCTTGGGGCGTGTGGCATGGAGGATCTTTATTTCAGATTTCTAGTAGAGTTCTTTTTCGCTCGGGACTTCCTCTGGCGCTTTATGCGCTATTTACACTTTACTTTTTACTTGCAGAGTTGAGTGTTTTTTATGCTTGTTTTTTTTTTTTTTCTATACTTAAACTTGAGCTCCATTCACTTAAGCCTTCCATACTTAAACTATCTCTTCTGCCAGTTGATGTCTCAATTAGTTTGGCATCTTCTTCTTTTTTTTTTGGAAAACGAATTGCAGAGAAAAAAAAGAGAATTGTGCCATTTGTATATCTTATAGATCTGATAAAGAAACTAATGATAGGGTTTATCATTATCTCATTAGTTGGAAACCCATTCATTTATTAGGTACTATTGGTATTATTAAGAAAGTGATTGATTAAAAATGACGAAAAGTATTTTATACCGAATAAATATCGTGGCACGGGAATTATATATCACTGATAATAAATTGAGATATGAACTCTTCTAGGATTTAAGTTGGATCAAAACACACATTTAAAAGAAAAGAAAATTAAAATCGGTTCAGTAGTTTCGGAGTTTATTCCGAACAAACATCGTGACACGGGAATTCTATATAATAGATACTGTCGAATGCTCTTCATTCCTTTTAAGTTTTTCTCTCTAGATTCCAACTAAGATTTCAACACAAATTACCATCTTCCACAAACAGTTTGCATTGACTCTTGACTTGCCTTTCTCACGCACTTTCCAAAACTTGCCTGTCAATCACTTTACTTGATCCAAGACTCAACTCGAACTCGAAAACCAAATCCTAATTTCAAATTATAAAGCCATTTTGCATTTTTCCTACTCTCAGTTTGGCCTGGGCTCCAACTCTAACTGTACAAAAATGCATATGAGACCGAAGTGCATAAACATTCATTATAGCCCCAAAAACATTCCATATATGCCGAGCATAATAGTTCAATCACTTGTCCATCCCCCCTCCCCCCCCTCCTCTGACTCCACCCACTTCTTGTGTTTCATTGCCATTGTGACTGTGGCTTTTACTCGATTTGTCACAAACACCAATTTCGTGTGACAAATTTGTATGGCTGAGCGATTCAGCGATTCACAAAAGCGTTTTACGTGGCAGATAAACCGAAAGAGGAAGAAGCAGCAGAGGCAAAATACGATCTTTTGGGCCATAGCCAAATAAGGCGACTCCTTTGGAGCCAGAGACACCACAGACTCAAGTTTGTTTGCGAGACGACACTCGACAGTCGATTCGAGAGTTGAGGACAGTAGACGAAAGACGGCGTTCAGAGTACTTTATGCCACATGCCACATGCTGCTGTTGCTGATGCTGCAACAAACGTTGCTGTCTCTTGTCCATTTGTCCTTCTTCTCCTCCTTCTTCGACGCTTCGTCTTTGTCTTTGCCTTCGTCTTCGTTCGGTATTCAAATGGCCAAAAGATGCCATCGTCTTTGAGCTTTTAGTTATTTCTTTCGTAAATGCACTGCAAAAAAAAATTGTGAGTTGAAAAACAAATAATAGTAATATTATTCTTTTGAAAAATTTTTTGGCAATATTCTTTTCAATAAAATGTTTAAAACGATTGAAGTGATTTTAAAATAATTAAAATTATCTATAAATTGGATAGATTTTATTAAAAACGAAACACGAAAAACGTGAAGATATTCAAAATTATTTTTAAGCTACGAAATTATTTATTTTTGATATCATTTAAGCTGGCTTTTAAAGTTTTTTTAATAAATATTTTTTATTTTTATTTTTTTTTTTATTTTAATAAACATAAAACTATCGATAAATTTTCTAAGAAAAATTTAAGTTTATTTAGGAAATTACTAAGTTTCAGATGTGCAATTAAATCAAATCCAAAATCCATTATTTTAAATATTTAATTTGATAAATTTATTACTGTTTCCATTCTGCATTCAAATTTAAAAAACTTTCAAGGATATATACATATTTTTTTGGCAGTGCACTTTTGCCTTATGCAACTTCACGTGCCACATTGTCGCGCATTTAAAATGCAAATTATCATCATCATCATCATCATCATCATTATGATTATCATTTAGACAGTCAGCCTCCTCATCGTAGGCACCTTTCACAGCCTACTCCACCGACTCCGACTCCAACTCCTTTTCCTCCTCCTCCTCCATTCGCATTTTGAGAAATTGTTGGCAAATTATTACCTTGGCCCACGAGAGTCATAAAACATTGGTGCGTCTTCACGTGCCACAAAAAAAAAAAACAAAAGCCGAAACGATCATGCGCATCATTATGTCAACTTAATGATCATCACGATCAACATCATTACGAGCGCATTCACATTTCGAAAGACAAAACTCAGTCATAAATTTGTCACCAAAGAAGAAGAAGAAGACGAAGAAAACTCCTCCCCCGTATCGGGTGATTTGTCAATCCGTCATTGGAGCGCCAACGTTTGGGCCAATAGTAAATAGTATTTATGATTCAACTGCAACAAAACCCCTACACCCCCTCTCTCTCTCTCTCTCTCCTCCCTTGGCACATAATTCACCCACATATTTGTGGCTCCTTTGTTTGGTTTTTGATTTTTGTTTTTTATTCTTGCAATTGAATTGCTTCGATTGAAGTTGCTTCTTTTTTTTTGTCTTGGAGGATCTTAACTGCTTTTGCTTGTTGCTGTTGTTGTTGTCACACGCTGTTATTATGCAAATATTGAGCTGTTAAATTGCCTGCTGCACGCCGCGTCATTTAATCGCATTGTTGTAAAGACGATGGCCAAGTTGCAGTTGCAGTCGCAGTTGTTGTTGCCTGCATCATTATGGCCATTTATGTTGCATAAATTACGGCGTTTATCTTTTGTCACTTGCGTGCAAATTGCTCTTTTTTATTGTTGTTGTTGTTGTTGTTGTTGTATGCTATACTGAAAATGGGTGGATCCATTTTTGGGTTGCTTGAGTTCAACGTTTTCGAAAGCTAGCTCAGATTTTGAAGTACTAGCTTGACTTAAAAACTGAAAAAAGATTTTTAAAATTTTATTTAAATTTTTAGTATTAAGATTTGTTCAAAAACTCGTGTTGGCTTATCAGTTTTTTTTTTTTTTAATTTTATCACAGCAAAAACTTATTGTTAAGTCAGCTCCGCTCTTAAGTTGACACAGTTTATTCGATTCAAAAAAATAAGAGCTCCTTTTTTTTGCGCATTTTGCTCGCAAATTTGTCCCGCATTGTGACACGTATTAATATACACACACACACACACATACACGCATGTGCTCTCATTGCACCCGCACCCATTTGCAAACATGCCAAAAAAAAAAAAAATACATAATATAAATAAATGCCTAAAATGAACTCTACTGAACTGCACAAAAGCAAAAGTACAGCGGACACAAAGGCAATAGCAACAACAACAACAACAACAACAAATGGGCGCATTCTCTTCTCGTATCAATCAATGCGAATGCGAATGCGGTTGTGAATGCGAAGTGCGAACGAAAGCGCATTGCGCATACGTCGTGTGTCACGTCAAAGGCCGAAAGAGCAGAAACGAATAATACAAACGAACGATGCTTTACTCTTTATTGCGCGCTCTCTTTGACAAGCACATATGCTTAGTGCTATAGAAAGAGAGAGAGCAGTCCACGTTTGACTCGGGCAGTCAACGGTCGTGGACGTTGGCGACGTTGACGTCGTCGCTGCTGCTGTTGCTGTTGCTTTTGTTGTTGGTGTCGTCGTCGTCGTCGTCGTCGTCTATATTTACACTTGTGGCCTCTTATCAAATGGCAGCGGCGCAGTTGACTCTTTTGACGTTTGTGTATACATTTGCTGTTGTTGTTGTTGTTGTTGTTGCTGTTGGCTGATCTGTGTACTATACAAATGTATGTAGCTCGACAGCTTGATGTTGTTGTTGTTGTTGTTATTTGCTGGTGCTGCTGTTGAATTTTGTACGCGGCGACCGCTTTGCTGCTTTGACTTTTTGCTCGGTTTTTGAAATATGTACATAAAATACATATGCATACTAACAAACGTACGTATATGTACAAATATATATATATGTATGTTTGTACATATATATACGTGCATTTGTATGTGTACAGGCAAAATGGGAACAGTCAACACAGCAAAAGTTCAAGTCAAAGATATTTATTTTATATAATCAGGCGCGACATCGCTGCTCGTTTGTTGATTGTCGTTGTTGGTGTTGTTGTTGTTGTTGTTGCTATTGCTATTGTTTGATTATAAATACTTTACAAAACAATCAAAATACAGCTCAATTGATTTTAAGTTCGTATAAAAGGGTCACAAAACCAGCACAGTGGTGCCAAACGTCTATAAGTTATCAATAGTTTGAAAAAAAATGTATATATATTTTCTAGGCTCAAATTGCTTTAATAAAGAATTTTAATTGAATGATACTCTGACTTAAACTACTTCTGTAGACTATGAAAAATATTTAATTAATTAATATATTTTTAAATTATTTAATCATAAATTTGATAAGCATTATAATAATTTCTATTATTTCACGCACAAATAGTTACGATTAAATATAAATATTTATTTATTGCGTTTGTGGGGCCACTTTAACCAGACAATGTTGTCGAGTGCCTTACATTGTATATAGAGGACATACATACACATATATGTACATACATATGTAGACCACATCGGCGATAAGTTCGTGTGCAAAGGTTCTGAACCGCTTGAACTTGTTGAATACAAGGCAAACCGAGAACAACAGTAACAACAACAACAACAAAAAGTTATATAATATATAATACCCACAACCATATCTATATAATGCCACCTATTTATATATACATATATATTTAAGCATATGAAATTTATCAACTGAACCTTTGTGCTATATAAATATTATTTATTATTGTACGAAAGACAATTTATAGGGCGCAATAGGACGGACAGTGGGGTAGGGTGAAAATATTGATAGGGCAAAGACTTTAACAAAGTTTTAAATAAGCTTTGTAACCTTTTTTTGGATTTATTACACATTTGCAGTGTGTTAAGTACAATAAAGCTTATACAACAGCGTATAAAACTTTAAGTTCAGTTTAAAGCTTATAAAACTTTAAGTTACGCTTAAAGCTCATCTCATGATCTCTTACGCTAAAGGATTTTCTAGTTTTATAGACTGATGAAATAACACTAAGGAGCTCCAAATATTATTGAGCACAAAAAGCTTTAAGTATATCTTAAAGCTCAGATGAGCTTTTTGGTTGAACCCACAACTGGATTGGGTTACAGATGTGCCTAAATCTACTTTATGCTGAAGCAAATATTTTTTTCAACTCTTATAAACTATTCTTAAAGCTTTAAGCTCTGCTAAGCTCAATAATTTTTCTTTGATTCCGTTGTTAAATCACAATTAATGAATTTCTTGTCGAGCTCAAAGAAAAGTATCGCTTTCAATGGAGTTAATTGAATTAATCTTATAATTCTTTTATTACTTAAAAACATTTTGAAAAGCTTTAAAAGCTTATAAAACTACATAAAAGCTTTTCAAACAACAGTAAATACGATTGAAATGATAAACAGAAAGAAAACATGACAAAATAAATCAAACGGAAATATGTAAAAAAGAGAAAAAAAAATCAATTAGCCAATTGTCGCTTGATTGTTGTTAAGGCCAAGGAGAAGGCAGGCCAAAGAGGAAGCTAATACCAACTGCTGTGTCAGGTTTGTGGCCAAAATCAACAACAAAACCAGCCAAGCAAGTGCTGAGCGAGGGGGGGGGGACCAGGGAATACAGGGGCAAATAAACATATACAGGTAGTTGTTGTTGGTTGTTGGTTGTTGCCGCTCAGCTTGGTGCCTTTGTGGCTGCGGCTTTGTGGCGTAAAAAATCAAGTGCAGATTAATTAAATTCGATAATTAAATGAACGCAGCAGCAGCAGCCCCTTTGAAGAGATCGTGTTGCATTTGCTAGTTGCAAGCTGCAAGTTGCTTGGTTGCACATTGAGGCTGCCACTGCTGCGGCTGCGGCTGCGGCTCGGCTAATGCATTTCTGTGATTTGGGCGCAGCGAATTAATGCGCAGCGCTCTATAAATTTGTCAGCAATTAAAAAAGGCAGTTGCAATTTCCCCTCACTCCACCTTCCCCTCACCCACCTTCGCTTAAGCTTTCTTTAACCCCCCTCCCCCCACCTCTCTTTGTGGAGTTTGCCGCGTGCCATTTATCAGCTTGCAATTGACTCGAAGAGTTTAAAAGCGATAAAAGCCACAAACTCTGAACTTTATAGACTTGGTCTTACTGGCATGCCACATGCCACATGCCACACTTGATTGATATTCGGCTTGTTATTTTTTTTGTTTTTTTTTTGGCTATAACAAACAACAAATGCCGCTGCTTGAACTCAATAGCCGAACTGTCTTAACTGGCTAGAAGAAAAAAACATGTGTTTTATTCGAAAGTTCGAAAGCTTGGCTAAAATCGCAACATGTTGCACATACATAAATACCGATCGAGTTCAAAGTCTTGTTGTTCTTGTTCTTGCTCTTGTTGCAGCCCCAAAATTTATGACTGTGCAACACAGTCAACAACTGCCACAACAAAATGTTCAACTCTCTTCTCTTCGTCTCGAAATTTTTTTTTTGGGCGTGTGCCTCAGAGAGAGATAGAGAGAAAGAGAGCATACAACATGTTGCAAGTTTATAGAACATTCATCAGATCAGATCGGAGTGTGTCCATCTCTTAGCTCTTCGGAAGCAGCAGAGTAATAAATTCAATTCTTAATCCGTTTAAACGGCTTTAAGCTCACTTTGGCGGCTAGCTTTGTACAGCTTTAGATGGCCTAAAGCGTTTGGGAATGATATAATAAACGGATTTAAGGTCTTTGAAAGTTTTGTCTCGCAATATAAAAAGCATATTTATTTCATTACCATTTCATAATAAACTTCTTTTCTGTAGAGAAAAAGAAAAACTCCTTAAAAAAAATCATTTATTTTTATTATCTTTTCGATTGCTATAAAAAAAAACTTTATATATAAGATATAATTGTTTAATAGCAATTTTTTTAATCTTCACATTTTACATTCACAATAAAATAGAATCTATTAGATTATATAAAGTCAAGAACGACTAAAAGATAGAAAGAAAGCAGGAAAAAGAAAAGAAAAGAAACTGTTCTAGTTGTTGACAGGTGAAGCGCGTCGAAACTAACCGTTTGGCTGTCAGCAAAATTGAATCTTTGAATTTCATAAATGATTAACACCTTTTTGCCATTTTGAACTGGACAAACTGGAACTGCAAAACTGGCAGACCAAAAAGTTGATTTGTTAGCTAATCAAAAAAAAAAAAAAAAAAAAAAAATATGAAGTTCATTCAGCTAGGAGCTGTTGCATCTTGCTGCTGATTGTAATTGCTTTAATGGAATTTGATTTCTAGCTCACACATACAAACACACAGTTCACACACACACATACATATACCCTTACCCGGGCAAGTGTAGCTGGCATTTTTTGTTTTTGGATGGATGATGTACAACTACTATTAGCATTAAAGTTTATTATCGAAGACGACGACGGCGACTGCGAAGCTTGGTTGCATTCTGAATTCCTGTAAAACAGGTGCAACATCAACACACACACACACACACATACACATACACACCCAACTTTGTGGCTTTTGAGGGGCCTTTCAACTTTTTTGCTAGATTTCTCTCCTTAATTTTTTGTTTCTTTCTCTCTCCCATCGTGGCACAGCAAATGCGTTGTTGCAAGTTGCATGCAATGCATTTGGCCGCTAAAAGCGCCTTATTTGGTTAAATTGGTGCAGATTGCTGTGGCAAACTGAGCCGAGTCTAAAGACCAGAGTCTCTTGTGGCAGCTACCAGCTATGCCACCAAGCAACACTTATTAAGCCTTAACTGCCACAGAAAAATCACCATTTTCTACAATATTAATGAAATATATAAATATTATTTTAGAGAAGTTTAAAAATTGATAAAAAAAATTTTTAGCTAAAAAAAATATTTATTTATTATATTTAAAAATTCAGAAAAAACATTAAAAAGGTCGCAAAGTTAACATAAAGGCGCATTGCAATAAATTATAATGGTAAAATATTTTTATTGTTAAGTTTTTTCTTAGCTTTTTTTTTTAAATTATTTTGTTTTGCTTACTTTTCTCTGAGTGCAATTGTGGCACTCGCCTCTGCGGCTCTGTTGCCTGAACTGCACTAAATAATAATTAGCACAGGTTTTTTTTTTTTTTTGTTGCTGCTGTTGAGGTTGTAGTTGTTTTCGCTGTTGTTGTTGTTGTTGTTGGTTTAGTTGCTTTGGTTGGCCGCTTGGCTGCCTTAATGCGCTTTGGTCATTCGCCTGGCAGCAGCCACATCTCCAGCTAGACGCTGCGAATTGTTGCATGCTGCCTGCCTGCCTGCCTGCCTGCCTACACGTATACGGGGTGAAATTTCCTTAGAAATTTTCGTGCTTGCCTGCTCTGGTTTTAATTTGATTTTTACTTGTTGTTGTTGTTGTTGGTTGTTGTCTTTTCTTGTCTTTGGCCCCCAGGTTCAGGTTCATAAATTTAGAGCTAGAGCTTCAACAGTTGCAACAGCACTTGCAGCAGTTGCATGTCTAATGTTGCTGCTTCGCTGCCGATTCGCGTGTGCGCTATGCCCACATGATTTGCCCCCCTCCCCCTCCCCCTATACCTATAGCAATGCCAACCAAAAATCAACTCCTTTTTGGCGCGCGCGCGCTCTTTTGTCTGTCTTTATGGTTAAATATATTTCTTATTAATTGCACACCATTTCGAGTTTTTTTTTATCACTCGGCTCGGCAGTGCCTCATTATAAAGTACCTGTGTATCAGATACGTTTGTTAATTCCATGCGTATGTGTGTGTGTGTGTGTGTCTTTTGTGCCACAGCAATTAGTTTGTGACGTGGTTTGACTACAAACACAATCTTATATAGCCTTATATATATATATAGCTATACAATATGTCTAATAAATAGTTTTGCATATTGTGTGGTTTGCTTTTTTTTTTATACCATAAAGAAGTTAGCATATAATTTAGCCTATAAGAGAGATAATTATCTAACGGCAAAGTTTAAAGTTTGCTATTAAAAAAGAAAAAATTTTCGTATGGGTTAATTCAAGTCAAGAACTTGGCTATATTAATGCTCCAACAAGAACCCTCTAAATTAAAAAGAAATAAAACTTAAGTTCATTCTTTAAATTAAAGAAAAAACTTTTTTCAGGTTTTATTGATTTTTTATTTATATTTATTTTATGATATTATTATTTTATCTTTTAGTTTTGGGGGCAACAATCATTGAACTCACTTAATGACCTTTTTGTCTGATATATATATTTTAATTTTTTTTTGGTAAATTTCCATAGGGAAATTGCATATCATTTTTTTTTTTTTTGATTGTCATCATAGAGATAAAGAATTTTTGTTGCTTTTATTTTGTTTTGTTTATAAGCTTAATGCAAACATCATCATCTGATAAATGATAAATGATACAACATAAAATACTTATATACAACAGTATATATGTGGGGCGTTGTTTTGTTTATTTTATACAAGGCGTGTCACACACACAAACACACACATAGAAATATCACACACTAATGAGCATTGAATTACTTTCACCGCATCGCGTGTCGCACTTGTCCAAAAGCAAACAAACGCAACAACAACAACAACAACAACAATGCAACACACAAAGACCAAATATTATCAGTGAAACGAGACACACACACACACTAACACACATATACAATTTTTTAACACCTTGATGATCTAATAAATGCGACATGATTTACAATAAAAAAATAAAAAAATTAAGAGCACCCAACACAAAAAAAGTTCAATCAAGTTGAAGTTGAACATAGAATAACAACAACAACAACAATAATCTTTCAGTAATATAACAAGAGCAACCAAACAACTCTCTGGCAATATATGTATATATATATATACTATATACTATATATGATCTACTTACTTTCTCGTATAGTTCAACCTGGCACTTGGACAAACAACCAGCGATAAGAGCCCAAATAACTAACCAAAAAAACGACAAAGCACTTGAGATACAAACATATATATATAATAAGCAATCACGTTAAGAATAAAGACAACAACAACAACAACAAACTGTGCGTAATGAAAAACTTAAGCTGATGCAGTTAGTTGATAGCAAGAAGCCCAATAAATGTTTGTCTATAAAAATGAAAAAGACAAAAAAAAGTTTGACAAAAAATACGATTAAATAAAAATTAAAAAAAAATGGGGAAAATTTAATTTAAAGTTTATCTTTAATAAAAAAACAGTTTGACGTTTTATTGAAAGCTAATTAAAGTTGAAGATATTTTATAATTTTTTTCAGGTTCATGAAGTCATAGTGGTAAAATAAGTTTATTCAATATTTTTCTAAATAATTTTATATGATTTTGAGTCGATTTCTGAAACTCGACAACAGAAACATTTCAAAATATTCTTTCCCTTTGTTTAAAACACAGGAACATACTAATAGCTATTTTTTTCTCCTTCATTTTTTTTTTTACTCTTTCAGTTTGCTGATAAGGCAAAAAGCTCAGAGTTACAAAAAAAAAAAATTAAATGTGACGCGTCTCAAAGTTCGCATAAAACGTTTTGTTGGGGCGCTGTTTGCTCTGCGAGCGTTGCGTTTTATTTGGTTTTTGATTGAGGTCAAAAGCTGATAAGCAATATATGGGAGTGTGTGTGTGTGTGTGTGTATAATTATAACGCCCCCGACACGAACTCGAACCTGTGGCGAACCCCAGTCGAATTTCGATGAATTCGAACATAAGTTTTTCACAAGTTTTTGTTAAGTTTAAACAATTTTTTTTTATAAATTTTTTTTGGGTTTATTTTTTTTGACCCATCGTAAATAGCAGCAGCTGTTAAAATCTCAACTATTTATTAAGTAGAAATCAAATTACTGTGTTACTTGGCCCAGGGCCAGAGTTAAGCGAGTTATGTCTATATATACTATATGCTATTTGAAAAATGGTCACATGACAAGCGATAGCGACAACAACAACAACAACAACAACAACAACAACAACAACAGCGACGACGACGACGACAATGAACAAACATCGACTAGGTCGGCAGCTGTGTTTGTCAACGTGACGTTCAATACAGAATGGGGAGTGGTGGTGCGGTGGTGCGGTGGGGTATACCGTGACGTGCCCCAAAAGCCAAATAGCCAAATGGCAATGAACTTTACCGTTGTGTTTTCGTTTTTTCCAGAACTCCACTCGCTCTCTCGCTCTCTCTCTCTCTCTCTCTCTCTCTCTCTCTATCTTCATAGAACGTGCCCAGACACAAGCTCTCCAAGTTTTGAGCCTAGCCCCAAAGCACAAAGCCAGCCTAGCCTAGCCTAGCCCCTCGCGCTCGTCTATTAGTACTATTGACACTTGTCGACCCAACATGCGCCCTGTCACTCGACGGATCACACACTCACACACACACACTTGCAAGCGATTAGTATGATAAAAAAAAAAAAGTCTCAACTGAAAAAGTCAACAGTTTTATTTTGTTGCCGGTGCCTCAACGTTTCCACAATCGTCACCTATACAGTTTACAGTCTTCTCTCTCTCTCTTTTTTCTCTCCCTCTCTCGGTTTGCTACCTCTCTGCTTACTGTTTGCCCCCTGACTGATTCGACATTCGGCATTCAGCACTTAGCACCATTGGCACCAAACCGATGCCAATCAGCAGCCAGCTCTGCGAGTCAATGTTGCTCATAAGATCGTTGGAGAGCGGGGCGGGCATGGGTTCGATTCAAAGAACCAAAAAGCTGGGTACAGTGGTTTTTAAGGGTTACGGGCATAAGTTAGAGAAATGTGTTAATTTATTATTGAATTAAATTGAAATGTTTCTTCATTTTTATTTCACCAAATCCATAGCTTTTTCTTTTCTTCAAAATTAGATCTATTTCTAATTGTTAGAAACCATTTTTTTTTGTTGGTAAACTCTTCGACACATTTCCTCAAAAGCTAAAACAAAAGTAAACACAACTTTATTTGAGTGCTAACTAATTATAAACTCAATTTTATGATATGGCCCGCTAAATAGTTTTACTGCATACCAAATTTCTATGCTTTATATTATGCGTAGCAGATAAATTCAGAAATTTGATACACGCACAAACCCCAGGGGTGCCCAAAGAGTAGTATTCCTACTGGTTCTCGGATTGGTGCTTGGGTTAGAATACTGTTGATTCTTATGCTCGATGATCCTAACGATCCTCAGCTACAAATTGTTGTTAATTTCGCTTGTAAATATTTCATTTAATTATTTATGCTGTTGTTGATGTTGAACGAGTCTCTGTGTGTGTGTGTGTTAATTTACACCTGGACTTTAGTTACGCGAACAGACTCGCCCCTCACCCCTGTTGGCCAAGATGCCATGTAAAGGGTCAATGTGTTGCTTTTTGTGCTCATTGAGACTTTTATTTGTTTAAAAATCTTTGAATTAAATTTTTATATGCTTTTAAACGAGAGAAAGAGAGAGAGAGAGATACACTGCGAGAGAAAAGAGTATATGTATATAGATAGAGAAAATAAAGAAATGTTTGTTTGTTATGTAAATAAACAATTTATGCGTTGAGTGCGACGGAAGCTTTAACCACAAACATAAAGTTCAATGTATGCCAGATTGCGGTCAGTACTAAAAAAAAACAAAAAAAAAAAAAAAAATAATAATGTGTAAGCTAAAAAATAATAAAACCCAGCACAGAAAGGGCTTATTGGTTATGAAGAGAACAAAATTTGATCAAAAATACGCTATTTAATAAAGATCAAATTTGTTAAATTAATATCATTGGATCAAAGTTTAGATTTGGCATTTTTAGTGTTACTTTTTAATGTCTATTTAAAGATATAATTATAAACAATGTTTTATTTATAAAAAATAATATATTTACTCTTTATTTTCTTCACATTTTTTAAACTTAACTAAGGGACACTTTCTAGAGTGGGAACTTATTACTTAGTATAATCGCCGTCTGTATACTCTTTATTCTACAATTTCTTTTAAATTACAAATAAAATTTAAGCTTTTATGACTCAATGGAAAAAATCGCAACTTTTTTTTTTTATTTTTCTAGTGAAATACTTTTTTCAACAGATTTTTAATCTTTCTATAAAAACTAGTCACAAAAAATATGTGCCTATCTAAAATTCAGATTAGGTTCTCTTTGAGAGGAAGTCGAAATAAAACTCAAATATCTTGCAAGTCAAACTTGGAATCCAAAGTTTGGTTTACAATGTCAAAGCTTTTTCGTATTTGTGCCAAATGTGTTCTACATGTTGTTTGTTGTTGTTGTCACAGTGCGTTTTCCATTTGCTGTTTGTATCCGGCTTTGCACTCGACGCTCACCCCGATAATTAGCTTAGGGGTTCAACATTGCAGGTCAACGGTTTTGTTAACATATTATAAGTTATTTTAACCTTTGGCCGATTTGCATGCGAACCCAAAACCAAAAAAAAACAAATAAAACAAAGTGCGAACCAAACTCAACTAGACTCCGAAACGACTCCGAATCGAATTCGGACTCTCGTACTGTTTTGTTCTATCTACTATATGTCATTGGCATTGACTAAAAGTTTAGTAAGCAGTTGACGCGCTGCGCGCACGGCACTACTCGACAAATTTTGTGTTTCCAATACTTTCAGTTTTGAAAAACAAAAACAAATTGGAACTGAAGAAATTTGATTCAAAGTTTATATCTAAACTTTGTAAGCTAAATTCCTTATTTAGTTTATATATTTATGTCAACTCAGTTTTAGAGTTTAGAGACTGTTACACTCTGTCTTATCTATGGTCTTGAACTGTTGCACTTACAGGTAACACACCCACCGACATACTGCAACAGAAGCCCGCCAAGGCAACAACGGCAACACCAACAAAACACCACAACGAGGAGCAGGCGCAACAATATAATTCATTGCCTGCGGCGGCGGCGGCCACTAAGCGCAAACATCTCGAACGCCTTGCCAGCGATTTGCGACAGCAGCAGCAGCAGCAGCAGCAGCAACAACAGTTGCTCAGCGGCAGCAGCAATACTGCAAAAATGCTCAGCGAGCGTTCGCTGCTGCTAAGCGGCTACGGGGTCATCGATAGCGCCAAAAAATTGTGCGAGGCAAGCAGCCCGACGGCAGCAACAACAGTTGCTACAGCAGCAGCTGCAGCAATTGGCAATAGTAGCGCTGCCACGACGCCAGCAACAGCAGCGAATACCTCCTCAGCGACATCATCCACCTCCACTCCATCCAACTCCTTGTCCTCGTGCTATTCAGCGGCAACAACAACAGCAGCAGTAACAGCAGCGGCAGCAACAACAGCTGCTGCTGCTGCCGCCTACGCTGCTCTATACTTTGAGAAGGTGAAGCATGAGAAGCTGTCGCCGTTGCATATGACGGGTGCACAGATTGATTCGTTGAAGGATGCGCTATTGGAGTCAACGGCCATGGCCAATATGCACAACAACAACAACAATAATGCATTGCTCAGCAACAATAATAATAATAACAATAGCAACAATAATAACAACAACAACAGCAATAGCAATCACAGTAGCAACAGCAATCATCATCAACAGCAGCAGCAACAGTTGCTCAGCATTAACAGCGGCAATGTGAAACGGGAACGCCTCAGTCCCGGCAGCAATAACAGTAACAATAACAATAGCAACAACAACAACAACAACGGCGAGCTGTCTGTCTCAGCGGCATTTGCCAGGTGAGTTTAAAATAAGATTTAGTTGTTTTTGGGCTTAAACAAGGATAATACGAACGTGAAAAGTTCATCTTACTTTTGTCTAGATTTTTACTCAGCTCTCTCAACTTTTCCTTAAACGTCAGACACAAAAGCAATAATATTTGTTTCAATTGTAATTTAATGACAAAATCTTTCAAATATTTCTTTTAAAAAACTGTTTTCGATCGAGAATTGTTACTTTTGCTGCTGTGGCGGCTGATATGACGGCTGCTGCTCCTTGGAACTAGACCTATTTGAATTCCTATTCTCTGTACTTCTGGCCGAACTTTCTGTGTCAGACGCTGTGGATGTCGATTTGTTAGAGGTGCCTTTTCTGGGCTTGACATTGTGTTCGTTGTGATAGTGTTGGCGACGCAGTTCCTCAAAGTTTTGGTGCTGGGCCGCCTGCACACCGCTGCTTGATTCGGCTGAATTCGACTTATCATTTGCGGGTACATTCAAAGTTATTGAGGGTCTGCTGCCTAAATGAGATTTCCTGCCGTTGACACGCAATATCGATGGCAGTCCATTATCCTGTTGACTCTTCTGCTGCCGGTTTTCAGCCATGATTGGTTTTTTTTTGTGTGTGTGAAGATATTTATATGTATTACGTAAAATTTTGTGACATTGTTGTAAATGTTTTTGTGATTTGTCTTAACTAAACTAGCATTTAATTAATTGTTGAAGCTGTCGGCTTGGGTGGCAAATTAATTAACATTTTAACAAATTAATGCCACGAACAACCAAAATTCGTATCGATTTGCCTTGTTGTTGCTGTAGTATTTTTGGCTACTGTTTAAAGTGGCCCAAAACAAAAACAAAAACCAAGCAAATTAATTAAAATGCTTAAACATAAACCGCACGCTTTTGCTGTCAAAAAATAAAAATAAAATAAATAAAAAAAGATTCAACGAATAGGCCAAAAGAAAAACGACAGATAACTGGAAATTTAAATATTAAACAAATTAATAAACGCAACGCCAGGGGCCCAATTCAACAACAACAAAAAAAAAACACCCAAAACTTTATTAATGGCGTTAAAAGCCCAAAAACAAAACATAAACCAATATAAACAATCAAAATTAATATTCAATTTAAATCCGAACAAATATCCAATTTGAAGAACAACAAAAATTGGTAACACCAATGCTTAAACTCTGCCCTAAAATGACAAATGGAGCTAACGATAGAGATAAAGATACACACACACACACACACACACACACGAATGCATAGCTAGTCTCAAAGCTAAAAGGCGTTTACATTAAGTGGCCTAGTCGCTGTGTTTTTTTTTTTGCTTTGTTTTTTTCGGTTTGGCTTATTGTCTGTCTTCTTATTAATATTAATGAGACACGCTCTTCGAATCTTTTGGCACCTGAGGTGTGTGTGTGTGTGTGCCCAAATCTACAAATACGTTTAGACAAAGTCACGATACGTTGTCATTATACGATTTGTATCTTTTGCATCTCTTTAAGTCCAGCTAAAAGGGTGGGTGGTCTTTGCTCTCAACACTCAGCACCTAAGGCGTGTATGATTTAGTAGCGTTTTCATAAATTAAATCTATATTAAATAAACTTGAAAAATACATTTTTAATTTTTAACAAGACAAAACGAATTATGTTTTTCAAGCTGCCATAATTAATGACTCAAAAATGACGAATATCTTGGGCATGATTAAGTTTCTCAAGGCAATAATTTTTTTCTATTAACAATCATGAAAAATACTCTAAAGTAAATAGACTTAAATCAATTCGTTTTGCTGCAGAAGAGCAGTGATATTTTTTATTAAAATGGGAGCGAAAACTTAATTTACTTTTGATTGAACTTATTTTTGGAATAATTGAAGATTTTTAAATGATGAAAATTTTGTTTCTTTCAACTTGATTGATGTGAATTCTTTGAATACTCTGATATTAACTTAATCAAAAATATTCAATTACAAATCGCTGTCAAACTCAAGTCTTAACCTTGAGTGTCGAAATATAAACAACTCTTAGCTGTACTTAAGTTAAAGACAGGCTCTTTACATCATTTTTTGTTATGGGATTTACTTCTAGCCATTTTGACAAGTTCAAGTTGCCGCTTCAAAGAATTTCAAGATTTTTGCGTGGCGCACCTTTAAATCAAATTCAGTTCTGTTTTTAGATAGAATCAGATAAAACTAATCATACCAAAATGTTAATCAACACTTAAACAAGCTCTTCTTTATTACTGAATATATATATTTTAAATGTTTTGTGGCTGTTTTTTGAATGTTTTGGCTGTTATTTTATTGTTAAACATTTGGGCTATTTTTGTTTTATGCTTTTTGCTATTTAAGCATAGGCGTAGGCCTATCAAAAGACACCATTAGCATATGTCGAACCGATAAAAGCGATCAGCCCCCACAGCCAATTAGGCATGCCATTGATCAGAACCGTTAGATACAAAATACACTGTGAAAAAACATGAGCCAAAACATATCGCAACGGTAGCTCTGTTTGATTCGATTCGATTCTCGGGTGGGTGGTGTTGGAGAGACAAGGGAATTGAGTTTCTCGATCGGGCAACATAATCGCACCATTAACAATTGCAACAAGAACAACAGAGAAAAAAACAAACAGACAACAACAACTAAAGTAGCTGCTACCAATCGCCAAAGCAATTTGCAATAATCAACATTTTTTTCTAACAAACAACAAAAACTATTAACAAAAAAGAGAAAAATAGTTAACCAAAATAAAAACACACAAAAACAAAACGCAAAACAACAGATAAAACATATAACAATAAAAATAAAATAAATGTAGTAGCGAATTTTAAATGCTTTTGCGGTAAATAAATATTTAAAAATAGCAATAACAAATATGAAAAAAATTAATATTTAGAAAACTTCATTTATTAAAAGAAAAGAAATGAAAATATTAAAATTAATTGTTAAAAAATAAAGTTAATAATTTAATAAAATAAATTTAAGTACCAGAAAAAATTGGAATACTCTTTCGAAAGAGTAAAAAAAATGTTGCTGTTGTTTGTTGTGTTGCAGCAGCAAGAGCAACAGCAGCCGCAGCAGCGGCAGCTACATAAAATCGACAGCCAAACAGATCACGATAAATCAATGGCTGTAAAAAGCCAGCAACAACATCAACAACATAAAACAACACCAACAACAACTGCCTTTAGATATACACAAATATATATATGTATATATATATAAATTTGTGCAACAGCAGCAGCAGCAGCAGCCAACACGAAATGAGCGACGACGTGCAGCACGAGTTGAGAGCTGCAAGCCAGCCAATGCCAATGCCCCATTTGCCACCAACAACAACTCCACCTTCTCACCCCTTCTCCCCTCGCACAGAGCCTGGTGCTTCACTTGCATGCCAAAAGCACTTGCAGCTGCCAAACATAGTTTGCAGCCAGTAGGCAGTGGGGCATGGCATGGGGCATGGGGGCAGGGGTAACTGATGTGGCAATGGTGTAGCTGACCCATTGCTGATTATTAGGCATGGCTCGTGGTTGGGGGGTTTGTAAGCTGGGGTTGCTGGGGAGCTGAGTTGCTGTTGTGACTTTGGTGGCATGTTTTTTGAGTTATGGCCACGTTAGAAGCATGTTGCAAATGCACCCAAAACAACATAGATTGCTCTCTATGACTATAATTGTGTTGGAAACAATTTTAAAGATCATAACTTAGAACTTTCGATGTTGATTTGAATATTATTACTGTAAAAACTATCGATAGCTACCATCGAAAGTTCTATCAATTAATCGGCAATGTGACAACGTCAAAAAATCTTTGTTTACTTGTCGCTTCTTATTTAGTAATTTCTAATAAATTAAGTGCATATTAAAGTGAACAAAATCAAGTTAAAAAAAAAAAAACTCACCTCACCACAACTCTGCATTGCTTACAAGTTATCCCATCGCATTCGAGCTGTCTTTACTTTGAGGCTTTGTTGTGCGGACATTTCCCGGTAGACCGGGTGCAACTATGTATGTATGTAGTGCTGCTTCTTTCCTGCTTTCCTTTCTGCTCGATGTCGTTTCCCATGTCAACTATATAACTCAACGTATATCGTAATCGCATTAAAAAGTCGTCTAAATAGCTAAAAAAAAAATAATTAAATATCTCAAACGTCAACACGGATCAGATTGGTTTAGTTTCCACCAGCTCGACGACTCGACTCTTCGTTCGTTCGTTCGTTCATTTTATTCATTTTATTCAGTCCGAACTTCTCACGGAAGCCACTCATTAGCATGTCAAATGTGTGCCTATCGGTGCTGGTCTTCGAGCCAGTGGCAAATGTGACAAATAATCCAATTGTTTAACAAATGATTTATGTTGTGTTATTCAAGCGTTTCAACTAATTCAATATTTTTAATGCAAATTTATGGCCAACACAAATTAGCCAAGTTGTTCGTTTTAGTCAAAATGATGTCACACTTTTAACTTAACCTTCAACTTATTAGTATCTCTTTCTGTTTCGGTTTATACTAGATCTCGCAGCGCCACGCCCTCATCCGTCACGTATCGCAGCGGTAGCGGCGGTGGCATCTCACCCAATCAGCAACAACAACAACAACAACAGACGCCTCAACAACAACAACAGCAACATCGTTTAAGCCCGCCCAGCTCCCAAACTCACACCCACATGCCCCTGCACAATTTGTCTGCCAATCTGTTGAACAGCATACAACAGGCCGCCGCAGCCAGCAGCAGCAGCAGCACCAGTCAACGAAATGTTGCAAGCGCCAGCAGCATCAGCAGCAGCAACAGCAACAGTGTGACCAATAATAGTGCTGCAAGTGTTGGTGGCACGGGCAGCGGCAGCTCTGTCACCAGCCCGGTTGGTGCAACAAGTTCAGCAACAGCAGCTGCAGCAACAGGCACAACAAATGCCACAGATTTCTCTACGCGCAACTATTCAGATATTATGCGCTGCCTGGCTGCCAAATACAACAACACCAATCCCAATGAGTAAGTGCAGCTCAGATAATTAAGATTCAGTTTCAAACATTTTTGATTGTTTTTGTTATGCAAAACTAAACATCTTTTATCCTCTTTATTTTTGAAAATCTCATTTTTTTAGCCATCATGCAACGCGTCGCAATTCCTACTATGACAGCAGCGGCAGCAGCAGCACTGGCGGTGGCAACAACAACAACATTGGTGTCTCTGCAGTCGCCGCTGTAGCATTAACGGAACGCACTGGCGCCAAGTCGAGCAATGCCAATAACTGCAGCAGCAACAACAACAGTGGCAACAACAACAACAACAGCAACAGCAGCAGCACCACACACAATTCAATTGGCACAACCAAAAAGCACTCCTCGTCAACATCATCAGCTGGCACGGCAGTTAGCCTGCGTGAAGCCAAGGAATCGAGTGGGGCAACATCGACAGTTACGGGCAATAGTATAATACCGCCAGCTGGAGCACAATCGCCCACGGAGCAGGCCAAAAGCCAAATGGCTGCTGTTGTTGCCGCTGCCAGTGTTTCACCATTTATGAGCAACTTTTTGCCCTTTTCCGGTGGCATATTTCCCATGATGGATATGAGCAGTACCCAAGCGCTGTTAACGTTGGTAAGTAACACTAAATAAAGGGCACAAAAAAAAACAACAACAAATATCCACTGACCACCCAAAATCCTAACCTGTTTTTACCACTCTTTTTCTCTCTCTCTCTCTCTCTCTCTCTTGAACCCTTCACTTTTTAGGCGCGTGCTGTTAAAGATGCTGAGATTCAGCAGATATTGCGCGGCAAACAGCAGCAGCACCAGCACCAGCAGCAGCAGCAACAACAGTTGCATCTCAAAGGCAGCAGCTCGAATGCCTCATCGCCCAGTGCAAGTGCTTCGAGCACACCGCGTCCCAGCCTAAATGCCGCACTGCAGCAGGCTGCACAATTTGTTACACCCGCTTTAATCTATTCGGCCCAACTGCAACAGCAGCAGCAACAGCAACAGCAGCAACAACAATCGCATCACGCCTCGCGTCACTCTAGTCCACGTTCCAATGCAGAGATTGCCTCTGCTGCTGTGGCGGCGCCCAATGCGACAACTGTTGCTGCTGTGGCGGCGTCGGCGCCGTTAGACTTGAGCTCACAGCCGCCCGCAGCCAAACGTTTTAAAGCTGAATCATCAAAAACACCAACAACAACAACAGCAGCAACATTGGGCTTGCTGGCGGCACGTCGTGCCAGCTCAACAAAAACAACAACTAGCACTCCATCCCCGCCACTTTCCGATCAGAAGCCAACACTAGAAATCCTCGAGGGCCAAAAGAACGCCAACGCAACTGCAACAACTGCAACTGCAACAGCAGCAACATCACCAGCGGGCACACCAGTGCGTCAGTGTCAGGCACAAAGTGAGGAGGTTAACTCTTGGTCCGTTGACGATGTCTGCAACTTTGTGGGTGGAATTGATATATGCGCCGAATACGTACAGGTAAGAGCAATTTTTCTTCTAACTAGCAAAAATAGCAACAACAACAAAAAAAAAACCTTTCAGCTTGATTAAGCTTCGATTACTGCAACGCCACATGCAAATTGCTCTAAATTGCCACCCGCCAACCGCCACGCCCTCCTAACTCCTAATTAATGTTTATGGTCGATCAGAGATGTTGTTGTTGTAGTTGCTGTTGAGCTGAACACTGTTAAATGTTATCTAGATACGAGCCCACGCTCGATTAAGATAGCCCAAGCCAAAATAAACTATGCAGAACCAATTACCATGTCGCCAAAGTGTATCAACCAATCATCAAATCTCTCGAAACTGACTCAAATGTATAGCTACACTGAAAGAAAATGTTTAATTAAAGTGTGCTTGCTATATTTAATAAGAGTTTTATTAAAGTTTTTCATGAAAAGTTTCAAATATTTCATCACCAACGGCCTTGATTACTTCGAACAACAACAACAACAATTCAAGTGAATAGCATTTCAAATCAAAGACTTATCACTTTTTACAACCTTCGATTTGATAGTAAATTCTTATATATATAATATATATATATAAACCCATTTGATAAGATAGTTTTTACTGCTACTAAAGCAGACCTAAAGGCAACGAAAAAAAACCTTTGAGTAAATCAACTTGAAATTCTATTTTCATATTTTTTTTTTTGCTTGCTTCAAGCGCATTGCATGCAGCTGCTGCTGCTGTTGCTGCTTTAGACTATATATATATATATGGTGTTCACATCTATCCTCTGGCCCGGCCCCATTACTGTCAAAGTTCATTTACCCAAATGCCAATTCGCACTTTTGCCCAAGAGTCATGCGTTGCAGATTCTTCGTTCTTCTGTTTGGTTTTGTTCGGTTTTGCTTGTCTTGGATTCAGGCTTCCTGTCAGTCGCCACAAGATTAACTATGTGCCTGGATTTTGAACCTTGCAACCAGGGTAGTTGCGAGAGCTCGGGATTTGAACTCCATTCGGCGGCCATTAATATTATGTGTTTGTGCCACGCGAGCGAATGTGAATTGCGAATGTTGGTAATAAAGCTACGAATGCGGCCAACTGCTAAAGAACTAACTGGCCGGGCCTAGCCTAGCCTAGCCTAGCCTAGCTGGTTGGCTCTCTGCTTTTGCTCCACATTGCCTTGTTGTTGTTGTTGTTGCCCATGTGATCTTTTACGACCAGTTCCGGCAAGTTGAACGACTTTTGATCGGTCAGCCGCTTGCGGTCGACGATCGGTCAACGTCAGGCGTCATTAAAGCCACAGAGAGTCAGTGCCACAACCAGAGCCAGTCCCCAGATCCTGCTACACGCGTTAATGGAGGTGAAAACACGGCCAAACACACAAACAACCAACTAACCAAACAACCAACTATTCAACCAACTACTACTAGTTGCAGGCCTCCAAGCTCTAGTTGCAGGCCTCTGCAGCAAGGCTGCACAAAAAATAGTAGATAGCGTTAACAATTAACATGAAGTTGGCTTAAGGTGTTGACACATTTTGATGCATATTAGCCGCTAACATGGCCACATTCGACTTTGCCTTGCCTTGCCTTGACTGTTTGCCATTTTGCCAGTTTTGCCGATTGCCGATTGCCTCCTTCTCACTTGATGATGCGTCAAAAGACGCCTAATTAGCTAGCCCAAAGCCGCTTACCACCAGCACCATCGGGCCATTCGGCAATCTGCTTAGTTTGGCCAAAACAGTTTGAAACAAGTAAAGAGTGCTCTGGGCGACAGTATTTGACTAGAATATACTCATTAAAGTGTCATTAATTATCTAATAATACTTTAACGATCTTTAAGATCTTATCCTAAACAAAAATCAACGACAACTTATTAAAAATCTGGGAAACAGTGATAATTTATCATACTTTTGCTTAAAATCAATGCTGCATTTCCATTATAAATCGATATTTATCGATATTTAACAATCGAAATTATTTATTAGTCGAACTTTTCTTCCTTTGATACAATTTGAAATCAGGTTAACTTATTACAGGGTATATTATTTAACATACACTCACAACAAGCAGAGTTATGCGCGAACCAGTTTTTCAATCACACACGCTCGCACACACACAAACACAACCAATCTGGAAAACTGTAATGCAATACCCTCAACACCCCACTTCTGGCCAAAGGAGAGCGCCAAACAACTCCGCCCCATTTTGCGATAGACAAAAAGCCAATTGGCGTAATATTCAATTGAATTTATGGCCACAACGACACTTGGCCAGTTTCGTCTTCGTCTTCTTCTTTTTCTACTTGTTGTTGTTGTTGTTGTTGGCTTCTCGCGAAAAGACACCTTTTGTGGTTAGAGCTAGCAGCTAGCTGGGCAAATGTTGAACTTGTTCCCTGTTGATCTCGTTGCCGGGGCGCACACGTTAGATGAAACTTTGTCGTCTTTGTTGACTGTCTGTTGCATTTGAGATATTGCGGAGGCTGAAAATATTTAGTGCAGAGGTTGTTGCTGCACAAAACCCAATAGATATACATATACGTATGTACGAATGTGTGTGTGTGTGTGTATGAAGACATTGAGAACTGGTTCAGTGACATTGGCCAAACTTTGTGTGCCTGGACCTAGGCTTAAGCCACTCGGTCTCGGTCTCGGTCTTGGTCTTCGTTTTCGTCTTGGTCTTCGTGTCTTGACTCTGCGCTTGTCGCATCATATTGCATTTGGGCCCAAAGAGCTGCTGGCAAGTGTTATTGATATTGCTCGAGAGACTTTGGCCAAAGATTGGCATGCACTGAAAGACGCAACGATATAAGTTGAAATGATCTCTCCCTCTCTCTCTCTCTCTCTTTCTCTGTCTTTCCACGCATGGGTGGTTCGATGTGACGGTTTATTATCGCCCCACGTTCGTGTTCCAAATGCAGATGAAGTTATAACTAAACTTGACCATCAGCTCTGCACCCTACAGCTCTATGCCAGCAGGATGCGTTAGTTTTTTTTTTTTTTTTTATATACATATATATTTCTGCATTTTAAATGCACTGATTTATGGCTATATTAAGGCACAATAATAATTTCTATGCGTGATCACAGCAGCAACAGCAGCTGCTGCAGCTGCAAGCCAATGTCTATCTCTCTCTCTCTCTCTCTCACATCATGCACCTCTCTCTCCAACTCTATGTTATAAAGTCATGTGGAGCCTGTGGGTTTTTTGGAATTTGTTTGCTAAATTGCCAGCAATTCGGTTTGTGTCTTTTGCCTTGAATTATGCATTGATTAAGTGAACTGAGACAGCAGGTTGCTCTGGCATTGCTTAAAACTGACACAAGATCATACTAGATTATAGATAAGCAATTGTATATAATATTTGCAAGAAAACAAGTTAGATTTTTAAATGTTTTTAAGGGGGTTTCCCAAAGGAAATAGAATAAGATATTTCTCATATCAAATAAATATCAAAAGAGAAAGATTTTTCAGGAAGGTGTAGGAATTTTCTCCTTAAAATCGATCTACTGTTTATCAATAAATAAAAGGTTCTGTTCCCCAATAAGTCACGTCTTTATATACAACAGTTTTCACCTACAAAACTTGAACTCTGCATTATTTGCTAGATTTTTTCGAGTTTGGCAATTAGTCACACTTATCTAACTATGTGAATTGTTTGTGTACTTAATCAAAATGTAATACTGTAACATTCCACCTCAATGGTTGTCGCTTCGTACACATTTTCTACAGACAACTTCAATGCTTAAGCTTTGAACTTGCTTGCCCTAAATGGCCCGAATTAGTTTTTTTTTTTTACTTTTTGTATGCTTGATTGTGTTAGTATCCGTGTCTGTGTTGGTGTGATGACATTCAGGAATGTTTCCCAAGCCCAGACACAAGCTACAAGCTCTGAACCTCAACAGAGCTGTCAAAAAAAAATAGGAAAAAAAAAATTGTAAAGAAAAAAACGGCAACCAACGCGGAACTTTGTTTTGCCCCCTTCCCGGCACCTCTTATAGCTTGTTTGTCTTGAGCTTGTAGTATCTCCATCTTCGGTGTTCGGGGTGTTTCGGGTCTTGTGGCCCGGGCCAAGTACTTTACGCTTGTATGTAGTACTACTCGTCGCCATCAGGCCGTCATAGCCGAAGCCAGTCAGCGTTAGTACTTATTGTATTTGACATGCCAAATGCCAAAAGTACACGTAGGCGTCATAAGATTCATGACTCGAACTCGAACTCCGAAAAACCAAAACCCAAATACAGCAACAAAAGCGTGGTATACCAAACTTATTGGTATACGAAACTTGAATACTCTAAATATTGAGTGTAGAGCAATGAGGATAAATGATCTAAATCAAAATCAAAGTGAAATAGAAATGATTTGCTTAAAAAAACCTACTTTAAAAACTAAGAAAAATGCACCTGATCTTTAGTAGAATGATTTCAGTTTATATAAGAAAAAACTTTCTCTTGAAAAAGTCAGTTATTAAAGGAAAATAAAGTGTTTAACCTCGAATCTTTTTGAAAAGGTTATCCTTAAAGAATTAATTGTAAAAGTTTTGGCTGGGTTAGCTTAAAATTAATGCGTTGCTAACATACCTTGTGACAAATGAATACTACCCATTGCTAGAGTAGTTAAAAAAAAGTTAAGTAAAAACAAATCATTGTACGGTTTAGCCCACGGTGTCGTGTCGCAAACACTGAGAGTCGAACGTTCTGCCTTAAACCCAGCAGAGACTGAGACTGCGACTGAGACTGAGACTGTGGCACAAGACAACGTGTTATTGTTGCTTGGGTTCACATAAATGTCAAGCAGGCAACAACAAATGCATAACTCGCTTACAAACCCATGCGCATACTCGTTTATAGCAAGTATAGTTTGTACTATATAGAGTATTGAGATCGCCTTAGCTTTAGATGCTACAGTTAACGCCCCCGCTTCTAAAAACAAAAACAGTTTGGTGGCCCTCGACAACGACGACAACACGTATGCATTTCAAAGACGACCCTATTATTAAGCGAAACTGTTTCATATTTCAGCATTACACACACACACACACACACACACATTGTGTAAACAACAACTAAGCATCGTCATCATCATCATCTGCAAACAACATCATTATCATTTTGCACAAATGTCAAATGTACATATATAGTATAGTTATAGAGAGGGCCGCACTTGTCACTTGAGCCTGAGCCCAAAGGTCTTCAGCTCAGCTCAGCTCGCATGTATCTGTATCTGTATCTTTCTATCTATGTTTATCTCTCCATCGTCGTGCATTATTTGTTTATCTTATTTCGTATTAAAGTTCGATTTTTTATCGCATAGTCGACTCGTTAGTTTGGCTTTATTCGCCTAGACTAGACCTACCCCATCCATAACTGTCACATGCTGACTAAAGTTTTATTTATATTTTTTGTTCCTTGCTCTACCCTTTTTTTTCTTGGCCCGTTGCGCGTGCGCCTTGCGCGCCTTGCCCCTTGCCAACTGAGTCATTTTGTCATTTTCATTGCCTCGATTTTGGTCGCTTCAATTGATTTGGAAAGTTGCATTAAAATGCAATTTGAGCCATTTGGACACAAAATTGTTGTTGCACATACGAGTTGTTGTCTCGGGAAATGACTTGCAGCGCTGCAAGTGCATTATATGATTTCTTTTCTTATATTTGTTTTAGTTGAAGTGAATTAGTAACAGCACTTCAAAAATATGACTTGCCTTTTCAATCGATAATGACATAATAATAATAAAGATAATGACGACGTTGCATTCCACAAACGAACTGTTTTTGATGGGAACAACTTATCGATAGATATGTTCGAGTTACTTTATCGATTTGCATTCGACAAACTTAATTTCAATTTCGCCAATAAAAGATAATTCAAAAAAGACAATCCAAATCGGATCTCTTAAGTGTTATGGCTTAAGCAGCGCCTCAAGTTCCGTTTTATTCTTTTATGCATGCTAACGGTTAACTATAGTTAACTTTCATAGCCGCAAAGAAGAAGAAAAAATGCATGTGGCCCAAAAAGAAATCAGTTGGCCATGCGAGCAGGCAAAAAGCAGCGCTAAAACCGGCCTAATGATTATAAACGTAACGATCTATCCAAGTTGTTGTTGTTGTTGTTGTTGTTGATGTTTGCGGCGTTGGCGGTCAACGCATTATCAGCTAGCCACATTCAACAACAGCAACAAAACTACCGCACACGAGACAACAACAACAACAGGCAACAACAAAAACTGAGGCACGTGCTAAACATGCAACTCCTACTCTTGCCACGGCATGAAGCAAGAAGCAGCAGCAGCAGCAGCCACAAAACAGACACAGACACGACCACCATTCACTCTCAGTCAGTCACTTTGGTTGGTTGGTTGGCTGGCTGGCTGGCTGTTTGGTTGTAGCCTGGTTACTGGGATGCATCGGGGCCAGAGCAATATGCTAGCCATTAATCCATGAATTACTTAAAACCACATTCCGTGCTAGCAAATGGCAGGACAAGGCGCAAGGGGTAAACATTTAAATTGCCCGCTTACCGCCATATTTCAATATATTGGCAACTCTTTCGTCTTTTTTTTTTGCTGCTGCAGCTCGGGGGCCGCCTACAAAAATCGGCAACGACAAGCAATTTCTTTGCAGTTCCTTTTGGGTCTCCTCTGTTTTGTTGTTGTTGTTGTTGCTGGTTTTTTTTTGTTTTGATATTGTTGCACGATAATGATGTCGTCTGTTTGATGATGTTAGCCATGGCCAAAGACAGAGAGAGAGAGAGAGAGAGCGGGCAGTTAGAACAATCACCTACATTGAAGAACTTGGCAAACTTTGGGGGCGAAAATCACAGCACGAAAGCAAATGATTGCAATCGACGACGAGAATGTTGCTGCTGCTGCTGCTGCTGCTGATTCAACTGTTTTGCTGCAGGCAGCAAGTTGCAAGTTGCAGCCGAACGACGCCACCGCCACCGCTGCGGCCGCATGCTGGTGCAGAGGTTATATGCAGCGAAGGTTAAGAGGTGGCCAACACGGCGCACCAGAGCTGCCATTTAACTGACAGCAGCATCCGCAGCAGCAGCAGCAACAAAAACCAAGTCAGGCAGCAGCAGCAGCAACTGATGACTGGCAGCAACAACAGCAAGTAAGATTGATCGTTGTTCGAGCTTAATCGACTAGGAGATACCCTTATTGATGAGTTCTAAGCAAATGATTCTTAATCTCTAAGCCATAGTCGATAAATATCGATAATTTATGAACAATACTTAATCAGTGAATGGTACACAAAAGTTTAGATTAAAATGCTATTAAGATCATCCCAATAGAAGGATAGATGTTACCTGTTACTTTTTTATATATTCTTAACTTCTTACTCCTATTAAGCTACACTTTTTTTTCCAAAGAGTATAAAATACCCGAGTCCAAGCGACCGAAAGTCAAATGCCAAGCAGCAAGAGATCATGCCTGAGGTTTTTTTTTTTTAGGGGTCGGGTTCGGGTTCGGGGTTGGGGTTGGGGTCCCGGATTTGCAACAAAAAACAGGCAGGCGGTCCAGGCAGGTCGACAGCGGCGTCGACGTCGCTCGTGGTGTGTTATCAAAGCTGATGATGATTATACCCACTTGCACGCCTTTTTTTTGTTTCGTTTGTTGCTGTTGCTGTTGCCTGCCCCCTCCCCTACCATTTCCCCCTACACATACAAAAAAAGCCCAAACAGGAAGCCGGGCTTGAGCTGAGCGTCTTCAAGCCGCTTGCCAATTGGCTACTCGTCGTTGTTCTTGCTGTTGCTGTTGTTGTTGGCGGCCCCCTTTTGGGTTGCCCCCGTATTGCAGGTCTCGCAGCTCGTTGCATGCATTATTATTATGCGCATGCGCACAGTTGAGGCATATAATCTAAAATTGTATCTTTGGCGTGTAACCCGGGGCACTTTCTGCTGATGTTGCTTCACCATTTTGCCTCATCTTGTGGCAGAAGCCCAAAACAAAAGCTAACTAAAATAAACTGATTATGTTCCTTAGTCGTCGAACTCAGTGCACAGCCTCGTGATGATGCTGCCAAAGCAAAATTAACAGCGTTTCGTTGTCGAGGGTCATTCACAAAGGTTCTCGAAAAGGGTTCATCGGGGGTCTCGATGTTGCTGCTGTTGCCGTTGTTGTAAGGCCACATTAAATTTGCTAATAATTTGACCTTAGGATATAATATCACGTTGAACATGATTGTACAATGGGCCAAAGTATTTTATTTGAGATAGTGAAATGACATTTTACAAATTGATGCTATTTATGTATTATCGATAGGTCAATGATGTTATCGATTGTTAAAAAGTTATCTGTTTTGAAGTAAAAACAAACAAAAATTATAATAACTTTTATGCAAAATCCTTCGATAAGTTATCGATAACACTTCGACTTAAAACGATAAAATTTTCCAAGCACCCCATAAATCGATATAGTTTTTTTTAGCTACTTTTTCCACTGTAACACGATTTCATTGTGCCTAAAGGAGTAGCTGTGAAAAGTTAAAAAAAAAAAATCTTATTTATTACCAGTCGCCTCGAGACAGTCGACCGAATGACTATAGTCAAATTTTATATAGACCCGCAGGATTTCGTTTGTGTAATTTACTAAACTATCTAATAGAATAGGCTAGCGTTTTGTCTAGCCCCCGCAATCCCCGCCACCAAATTTTTAGAATCAATCAAGTGCTGAGTCTTGAAATTTGTCCTAAATTCTATCAGACTAGGCAATTACCAAACACCAGCTCTCATCATGGCCAAGTGCACGTGCCCCAAACGATTGTTCATCGCTCTACTCTATTGTGATTGTTGTTGTTGTTGGCTTACCAAGTCGGGGGGGAAGATGGTGGATTAGGCCACCTTAGTGGTGTCTGTTTTTTGTTGTGGCGCTGAATGCGTAACAAGATCAAACCACAGCCACCGCAGCAGCAGAGGATGTTTGGCATTAAGCGTAATTGTTGGTTGCTCCGGTCAACTCTCAAGTCAGCAACATAGAGTAGCAAAAACAGCAGCAGCAGCAGCAAAACAAAATACAAAATCATTAAATACTCGTACTTGGTAGCTACCAAAATCAAAGCCAAACTCACAAGTGGAGTGTAGCCAAACAAGTCAACTTCGATATTCGATATCGAAATTAAAGGGTATATTGGGTTTGTGCAATGCCCTTAATGTTGTCTTTCCATCTTTTTCCGATGCACTACAAACTGGAGACATGAAACTGTCTATGTCAAGATTGGGGTTCGAGGCATGAAGAATCGATAAGTTCGACAACTCAAAAACGATAAATTCTTATATTTTCCACACCCTTATAGGTAGAGTTACCATATTTGGTAGGAAAGATAGCAGGTGACAACTCCGAAATCTTTACACACTTCTTTGCAATCACGCGTCTTTTTACCCCCATTTTCAAACAAGTATAGAGTATATCGCAGTCGGTTGCGTCCAACTGCAACGTTTCCACTTGTTTTATTTCTTTTCTTTTTGGCGCTTTTTCTCTCTCCCTGTTCTTTTATTTTTAAAGGTGGGCAGATCGGGCCAACAAACCAACTGGGCAGCGGCAGCAATAGTCGCTGTGGCCCATCAACAACCTTTGGCTGCCTGTTGCTGCCTGCCTGGCTGCTGACGGCAATCAGGTCGAACTCGAAGCCGCCGCAGTCGAGTCGCTTTTGGCCAGACATGAAGAATTACAATGAGTAGGTAGTTGGGCGCAATTGCCACAGCAACAACAAAAACAACAACAACAGTTGCTGCTGCTGCTGCTGCTGTCTACCGTCTTTTGGCAACAGGTCGGCCCACGTTCATCGAGACGCGGCTTTTTGTGGACTGCTCCCGGGCATAGGTAGCACAAAAAGCTGTTCAATTTAGAATTCAAATTGTTGTCTTCGCTTGTGCCCCTCCAAAAAAGTTGTTGTTGTAGTTGCTGTTGCTGTTGCTGCTGCTGTTGGTGGTACATTTAAAGTTGTTGCTGCTGCTGCTGCTGTTGGATGGACTCTCTGGCTCTGACTTTAGGGTTAAGCAGGTCAAAATCCGTACAACTAAATTGAGCGCAGAAATACAATTGAGCTGTGTGTGTGTGTGTGTGTGTGTGTGTGTGCAACGTTCAAATTAAAATGTATTTTCAACAGCAACAACAACACTTGCAACCGATCGGTGACCAGAAGCAGCCAGAAGCACTTTTGTAGCCGCTTATTAGTGCACCCTTGTGTGTGCACATACAAATATATATATTTTAGTATTATTTTCTTTTCAAATGAAAAGGGTTCCTTCAAAGTTGCTGCATGAGAGCGGGGGGCACGTCTCACATTTGATGCGTTGCACAGAACAGGATCGAAAAGCTTTAACTTTTGACTTTCGCACGGACAGCTATTAATTTATTTGACTCGTTTTTGGTTGTTGGGTTGTTCATTCACTTTTGGATTTTACGAGCGAAAAAGTCTTGAATAAAAATAAGAATTGAATATATGTATGTATTTGTTTTTTTATGGCTAACCAAAGTGGCCAGTTCTATGTAAATGTTGCGCATATCGAAATAACTTTATTTGAACAAATCTCTTTTTTATTGAACCATTAAATTCAAAACAAGCATCGATTTGAAAAGTGAAGAACTTGAAATGAATGTTTACGACGCTTTTTGCCAATCTACAACAAATTAAAGAGATCGATTTTGTTTTTGATTTTTGCTTTTGTTTTTGTTTTTCGATGTCAAAACTTGAACCCAAAACCTTTGGCATGAGTTTGCAATGTTGTCAGCTTTGTTGATCTTGGAGAGATCACCAAAAAAAAAAAGCGATTTTATTTAATTTAATTTGTCTTTTGTTCATATTTTGTTTTTAATTAAAAATGTTTTAAGTATTTGTCTGCTTTCGCATAGAAATGTTTATTTTATGTTAAGATTTGAATTTGTTTTTAAAAAGCTTTACGACTTCTTTTAATGTTTTAAATTGAAATCGCATATGCTAGTTTAATGGGTATTTTTAGGACCACAACAAAAATTAGCATTTAATTATACTTTTAATCTGATGTAACTGTCAACCAAGCGATTAAGCTACAAATTTATGTGTTATACTTAACGGGCAGAAACAACAAGAGCTTAAAGTAAATCAATATATACTATCAATATAATATATATCTCAATTTGTTTTATTACTATATTTATATTGGTTTGTAATTACATTTCAAAGGGCATCATTTAGTCTATCATTCGTTTTTGTTTTTTTGTAACTTTTCCCAAACGAGCTTTGTCTTTGCTCATTTCTAACGCTAACAAGTTGCTCGGCAATTGCATTTGCTTGGCCTTTTGTTTGATGCTCCAAAATGATTTGCATATTTCCATATTTTTTGTTTTGTAAATTGCCCCCGTTGCCAGAGAGTCCAATTACATTGCGTGCAACAGCAGCAACAACAGTTTCAAGCTGCCAAGATTCGAAGGCACACATGGCCTCCAATTGAAATTGAAGTTCGAGTTGAAGTTGGGCAGTTGGGAGTCGCAGTTGCAATTGAAATTGGAGTTCAAAGTCAAGACCGAGTCGCACAATTCAAATCTGTTGTCGATGGTATTGTTATGGTTAACATTTTTTTTTAGTATTGCTCACTTGCCGTCTAGTTAAACCTCGACTCGGTTGTTTTTTTTTTTTGTTGCCGCTGTTGCTGTTCTTATTGTTTTTTTTTTGTTGTTGTTGCCGGTCAGTTAGGTTTTTTGTTGTTGTTGTTGTTCTATTGTTGCTGGCTGGCGCTGGCTTGTCAATTATTGGTAGCACAGAATTTAGAACGCAAAAATATATCTAGTTGGTTGTAGTAGCAAACCACAAAGGCACCAAATCAAAGGCACCCCTCAACAAACTTCTTGGCCTTTGTTATTGTTGTTGTCTAGCGAATTATGACAGTCCAGCTAGTCCAAATCCAAATTCGAATCCAAGTCACACAAAAAGCCACCAATTTCCGGTATGCATTCAGTTTTTGTTTTTTGTTATTGTTGCCGTTTTGCTGTGGGAAACGTTGCGGGAAATTTTCTACACTAAAACAATTGCTAAGGTGACCGTAAATGGAAGTATTGTTAAAAACTTAATACTAGTTAAATATCTAAGCATGTTTAATAAATAATATGAGTCTTATAAATCTCTTACGCTCTAACGAAAGTCTTTTCTATATATATACATATACAAATATATACATATATATGTTTTATAGAATGCTACGTTTTCGTAATTTCCTGTTTGTCTATGTCTTCGAGCAAACGCTGCTCTTCGAGGCCAGCATAAAGTTTCTCCCTTCGGCGCAGTTCGTCTTTAACAAACTGTTTGTTTTTAAGGAATTCTTGTTCATTTAGCTTAGCGTACTGCTTGCGATCATTTTTTGCTTCTCTCATTAGATCTGGATTTATTGTTGAAGCCCAAGGACGTCGCGTCGTAATTTCCTGCTCATAGAAAGCTGTGTTGTTAACCACAAAAGGACTTGGCTTAATGAATATTGCCACATAGCCAGGCTTGTTAACATTTCGATCCACGGGAAAAACACTTAAGGAAGATCTTTGTTATACAGGAAGTTCCTAATTCAGAAAAAATTACTTACCAATATATAGGATTATCAGTTTCCCACTTGGGACCCCACCAAGCGCCCAGCACGCGTAATGGACACGAACGATTTCGACCCGCATCCGATTCAAGGACCTCACCAACCGATACAAATAGAAGATCCGTTGTGTTTGCCTCAACAAGATGAGCTCGGCGCAGCATGAAGAGATCATTGAAGCCCGAGATGACAACATCATCGTACAGATTATAAACCAATTGATTGGCATTATTGTGGCCAATGATCAACATGGCCAAACGCATATTATTGATAACATGTGCCAGGGCCAAAAAGTTAATGTTCATGTCCTTGTAGTCATCCGTCAAATAACCAAAAAACCAATGCCGCATATGCACCCGAGCGGGCAACTCCATGCGTGTCATCAGCAACCAAGGACCTGCCCAACTATTCCGAAAGTCACACAGTATCTTAACGGGCAACCCGCGATCCCGCGCCAAAGAAATACCAAAAACTTCATGTAAACTCATATCCTCAGTGCAAGTGGCTTCCGGATAATTAAAGAAACCCGATGGATGTGGCGTTGCAGCTAACCAGTTAGGAGTGGTTGTTACTATGTCCTTATCTATTTCTGATGTTGTCGCAATGGGTGTAATCTCTGTTTGCTGTTGTTTGATAGTGGGTTTACCTCCTGTTTGCTGTTGTTTGATAGTCGTTGGATCCTTCGTAGTGGGTTTACTTCCTGTTTGCTTTTGTTTGACAGTTTTAGGATCCTTCGTAGTGGGTTTACTTACTGTTTGCTGTTGTTTGATAGTCGTTGGATACTTCTTATTGGGTTTACTTCCTGTTTGCTTTTGTTTAACAGTTTTTGGATCCTTCGTAGTGGGTTTACTTCCTGTTTGCTGTTGTTTGATAGTTGTTGGATACTTCCTTGTGGGTTTACTTACTGTTTGATTTTGTTTGATATTTGTTGATTGCTTCGTTGTAGGAGTTTTATTTGTGAGTGCTGTGGTTGAAGAGTTTGTTGAATTTATTAAATAGTTTGTAGTTCCTAAATTGTCACTAACTTTGGGTATGTTTGGTGTTGGTTTAGTTATAGGACGATAATGATGTTCATTCTCAACCGTTTCGTCTGTGTTTGAATGCACATGCGGATGATCTTGTGTTTCAATTGATTCGTAGGAGTAGACTTCAGACTCCTTTGAGCTCAACTCAATGGTCTGTGGTTCGAAAACGGCTCTTCCGCTGAGGTTTTCATTATTAATCTCGTCAGTTGCTGAGCTTTTGCCGTCCCCATAGCGATTGTTGTTGAAGACAAAGTTAATGTAGTACGTCTGGCCAAGAGCAACAAGTGGCATCGATATCCACAGGCAATAGAAAAGCATTGTGTGTTGCACCAGCCATCCACCAAGATGCAACCGACAGCACTGTTTGCCACGCATCAACATTGACTTCTCTTTATAGACTCGCTCTTCAGATGCAACGAATGGGTTAAGGCCATAATTAAATTGGTTGCTATCGCTTGACTTTAATGAGCGTGCTCTTCAATAAAACTTAATTTGATTTGCATTGCAGCCATAAATAAAATATCGAGATAAAACACTGAAAGAATAAACTAGAACTTAATGAGCCGTCGCTGTTGATGGATGTGCCAAAAGGATAATCACTTACGAATAGCCATTTAAATTTACTTTATGTTTATGCAAGAAAATAATGAATAAAAAGTTATTAAAAGGACAAGACTTGACTCCAACTAGAAATTGCAATTTGCTTTTAGATTGCAACTTTCGGTTGAAAAATCAAATAAAAGTATTTTTCAGGTTTTGATAATAAGAAAAATTATTCATCTTCACATACTTCAACTTAAGCAAATAAAAATCTAAACAAAATATACGTTGATTGATTTTTTTTAACATTTATTGTATTTCGCTCGAGAGTTTTTCACAGATTAGCTTTTATTTATTGTACAGTTGACACAATTTGAAATTTATTGCCAAGGATTTCTCAATAGAATAAAACAAAATTTATTAGCAGGCACATCTACAGCTTAGCTCTCTATTCCCCGTTGCCCTCCTCATAGTCCTCATCGCCGAATGCTGTAGGCTCAGCCCCGCCGCCACCGCCACCGCCGCCGCCGCCTTGTTTGCTCTGCGAGCTGTCTTGCGATCCCTTATCATACGCGCGTGATCCTGGATTGCTGCCGGAATGTCCATGTTCCTCGGAGCTCTCATATATGGAGCGTACATAGCGTCCGCCGAAGCTGTCATCGATGCTGATCTCATAGCTGCTGTGATGACTGTGTCCCGCTTCCCGATTATTTTCATTCTCGGCCTTCTCCAGTTTCTCCCGCCGATCGGCAGGATCATGGCTATCGCTGTCGTCATCATCGACAACAGCTCCTGAAGTGCCGCCGGAATGGCCACCACTACCAGAACCACCACCGGAACCACTACCAGAACCACTACCAGAACCACTGCCACTACCACTGCCGCTAGCACTGTTTTCATCTTTATCGCTAGCGCTCCCACTAGCCGAACTCTTGCTGCCACTGTGCTTATTGCTGCCACTTCCGGCACCATCAACATCAGCGCTGGCACTGCCACTGCCGTCTTCAGTGCTATGTGCAGATGCTGTCCCCGGATTGCCGTCTCCATTCGCGTTCTCTTGCGATCCGAGGGCAAGACCATTGTCACCTTCATGATTAGTACCTTCGGGTCCTTCACCACCATTTGGATTGTTGTTGTTGAACGCAAAATTCATATAGTACTTTTGGGCCAGCACAGCGCTAGATTGACGGTGCCAGAGCAGCGCCAGGCCAATGGCCAATATGTGTATCCTTATGTTCAGCCGGCTACCCATGATCCTCAACAGACTCTAAACAGCAGCCAATCGGTTTTCTCTCTTATATATAAGATATATAAGAGCCGTTCAGTGCAGCGAATCGCATTCAAAACGGCCGGCAATCGATTTTCATTTCAAGTTCACAGTCAACAGTCAAAGTTGGCATTAAATAAAATGCTAATAAAACTAATACACTTAACAAAAATATATATTCAGGTATTCTTTATTTTTAAAAAATAGATAGACAAAAAACTTATTCGGAAGAGATAGTTTTTTTTTTAATGTAAAGTTTCTTGAAATAATCAAAGTTAAGATTGAGCTTGAGCTTCAAATGTTTTTCTTTAGTTTTAAAGTCTTTGTTAAGATCATCGTTGGTTACTGGTTAACAAACTGAACTTTGACTAGGAATCGATGCATATTATCGACAATGTGTGGCCACAGTTCGCGCACAGTGGCAGTTGAGTTGGCAGCAGGCAGGCAGGCACCGAGCAGCAAGCAGCTGTGGCAAACAGGTTGAAAGCAGCCTCAGCCTGTGTCTCGGCCAGAGCCACGGCCATGGAATTCAATCAGGGCCAATCTATAATAGAAATCTCATGTGGTGGGGCAAACAGCGAAACAGCAAAACCGACAATACAGACAAAACAGCAAGCGGCAAGTAGCAGCAAACTTGCAACTGGCAGCCAGCCCACTTTCAATCGCTTGTGGCGTCGTGCGTTGCAAATATGAAAATGCTACTGCGCTCTGGACCTCCGCTCCACCACCAACAACAACAACAACACCAACAACAACAGCAGCCAATGTTCTGCAGCTAAAAATCGTTTTTCATTAACAATTTTTAAAGCGGCGCATTAATCACACACACACACACATACATACACAAGCACACGCCCTCCGTTGCAAGCAGCAGCATGTTGCAAACATGCATAAATTTTATCAACAACAACAGCAACAACTTACAGTAGTAATTCTCTAAATTGAACTACTAGATAAGTTTGATGTTGCTAAATGGAAAAACTAATTAAGTTTTATTATATATATATTAAAAATATTTTTTAAGAACCATGAAAGAAAGTTAAATGTTAAAATTACAACAAAAAAAATTATCAAAAATTGATGTTTGATATAAAGAAGTTTGACTGTAACTAATTCATGCCTCTAATTCTGTTTCGCTTTGCAGCATTTTCGTGATCAGAGCATTGATGGCACGGGCTTGCCGCTGCTAACTGAAGATCATTTGGTTAGCTCGCTGGGCATGAAGCTGGGGCCGGCGCTGAAGTTGCGCTCCATATTGGCGAAGAAATTGGGCGGGCCGTGTCCGTGTGTTGCGTGCGTTGCGCAGGCGCAACAAATGTTGGCATTGCAAACGGGTGCGGCAACAACAGTAACAACTGCAACAACAGTAGCAGCAACAGCAGCAACTATAACGACAACAGCAGCAGCAGCCGCAACGACAGCAACAACAACGGTTGTAAATAGTTGCAGCAGTTTGTCGAACAGTAGCAGCAACAGCAATAGCAATAGCAGCAGCAGTGGCAGTGGCAGCGGCAGCAACAGCGTAAGCAATACGGTAGACAGCTGCAACATGGATAGTAATGTTGCTGCAACATTGTTGCGCTGCAGCTTTGATGCTGCCGACAGCAGCAACACTTACAAAAACAAAGATGCTGCCAGCTAGTTTTTATATGTCACAAATGTCGAAACTAAACTAATTGAATACATTTATTGATATGAAATAATAAACGCTAACAAACTGCATTTCAACTGCAAGTGTTGTACCAAATGAGCTTTCAAGTGTAAAGGCAACAAAACAAAAACAAAACAACAACAAAAACAAACACACACATATAACAATAAAAAAAATCAAATTACATACATTTAACTAATTTTAACTTTAGCTAACGTTGTAAGCTTTAAGAACGGCAACAACAAAAACAGCAACAATCGCAAAAGTCTTCCATTTGCTGCTAGAGTATATGTAATAATAAAATAATGAAAGCTACACTTAAAGTTATTAAAAACAAAAATAATAAAACCAACAATTTAGTCAATTTAAATGAGTTTTTGAATAACAAAACGATTTATGTACTTAAGCGCAAATATTTTGCATTACACACACATACATACATATACGCAGATATACACACATATATATTTATAATATATTTAAAATATTTTATAAATTTTTAAAAATTTTCGTTTATAACTGCTAGTCAGTAAATATTATTGTACTATATATATTAACTAACATTCAGAAAACTTAACAAACAAATTACAATTTCTAAAATTTGATTTCCTTATTTGTTTAGCAAAGAAAAGGCTATTTATTTTATATATACATATATATTTAAAATAATAATAATATAAATATGATTTATATAATGCTAGGAAGAAAGAAAGAAAAAAAAAAACAAACATTTGTTAAAAGCACCCAAAAATCTGTTGTTCAAATTTTTAAACTAAAATTATTAATTTTTTTGCGGCCATTGCACATTGGAATTCAAAATTCAAACATAATTTAAGAGCTCCAAGACTTGAAGACAACACTAACAACAACAAATGCATTGTATATATTGTTTAATTAATTATATATTTAGCTTTTAATCATATACCTATTATATATATAATTTTATATGTGTATGTACGTAACAAACTAGGCAACTGCAACTGGCCAAGCAAAGTCGGTCAACTTAAAGAATTATGTTTACGTTTAGGCAAGCAATCAATTGATTTATTTTATTGAAATACATATACATATTTATACAAATATTTAGCTATTTTTTCACAAGCAAATAAATTATACAACAACAACAACAACAAAAATAATAATAATTATTATTATTACAATATCAAATACAAAAAGCCCTTGTTCTTCTCTTTTCTTCACCTGGCCTTTTGGCAAGTGCAGTTAGCTGTGTTAGGCGCTATGGAGCTGAACTGACCTCCACCGTGGGGCGCTGCGTTCGGGTCAAGCGGAACCGTTGCGCCAAAAGCCAACCAAGGATGCACTGCACAAAACCAATTAAAAGCACGCAGCTGGAGCTCGCGCCGCACTTCAACATCTAATTACAAATTGGAGTCATTGAATTTAATCGTTGCAAAATCCGCATATGCACTTCTTATGCACTTGAGACACGCAAACTGATAAACAGCAAAAACTACATTGGCTCGAACTGATTTCATTTGGTCATAATTCGCTGACTCTAGCTAACTGGAACATGGCAGGGGTGACGTTCCTCATGTTGACCTACCTCAATTGATAACAACGTTCTCTGGATTTGACTGAAATGCTTGAGCTTTTAAAGCAACCCACATCGTGCTTATTATATCTGTACGATTTTTGCTTTTTACCTAATATAACTTATTTCATAATTGGTACACCTTTATTAAGGCATACGAGGTAAGACAGTAACCTCTTTGTGACCTTGGCTTCAAATTTGGGGTTTCTCGTGATTTTATTTAAGATCTGCCACTTTTTTGAATTGGCATAATGTTGAAAATTAAAAATTGTATAGCATACGTTTAGGATGGATATTGGATTGGCAGAATGTTGAAAATTCGCAATTGTATAGCATACCTTTAGGATGGAACTTAAATTGGGATAAATGGATTTACATAACTAGCTCTTATTGGGTCGCATCCTTACAAATTTTCAAAGGACATGACGCGTTGGCATCACTATGACCAGGTCCATCGAACTGCATTCAAAGTTTATGGGGTACTCTAGGAACCCAAACACTTAAAAATATTTCAATGGAAGTCAAAGGAATTTAAGTTGAAATCACAAAATCCTTGTTTTCTCGACAACTGCAAAGCCGATTTGGATAACAAATTTTTTGACATAGGTCTCGACAGGATCTGCAAGGATATGGCTGAGTAAAACATGATTTTCTGTTTTAAAAAAAGTCCTTATATTTCAGCTGTTTGAAGGACATTCATCCTTCTAATTAGCTCATATCAATTGGCAGGACAAGGACTATTTTTTGACCAAAGGACAACCGGCTAGTCCTTAAAACGGACGAGCTATAAAGGATTTTGTGATTTTTCATAAATTTTCTGACTTACCCCCTTGATTGATTTTAGGCAAAATATTTTTGTAGAATTTCCAAAATCCTTGAATGCCGATTGTTAGACCTCTCTTCAGTGAGCTCAAAAATATGTGTCCTTTTGATATCCTTAAGGATATGACTGAGTTATGGACATAAAACTAAATTTTAAGAAAATTATATCTAAATAGAACAACTCCTTGCTGATTTTCAAAGGACTTGGTGCATTAGCATCGGAAGGACTAAATCTATCGAACTGCATTCAAGGATTAAAGTTTTATGTGTAAGTTATTCCATACTCATTGGTGCTAAAATGCAATTTGTCATTTTGTTGAAGACTCCATGCAATTTTCTTCATCTGCCTAAAAGTATGCTATTATATTTTGATCAGCTAAAAAGTTTATAAATTAAGTCCATAGGTTGTAAATTTATTTCACATTTTGTTTAATTTTTTTGTCGAACTAATTATATTTTTTTTGAAACTGAACATTTAACTTAATTTTAAGCGCAACGCCACACGCGATAAATAGGAATTGTATACGCAAATCAATAGTCTGATATTCATCAGTTGGTTATTGACTTGTTTTTTTTTTTAGACAATATGTGTTAGTTGTAGGATTAACCCGTAGTTTAACTTATACTGACATTTAGAGATATTTGCATTTTAAGCTTATCGATTTTTTTTCTATGTAGAAACAGGAGTTGCCTCGTTTTCGTCAAGTGGCGCCTTGCCGTTGCCATTCTGCTGCTTAGCCGCCGCTGGTAGTTCCTTAACGCCAGTTGAACCGAAACCAGCCTCGCCACGCACGGTGTCTTCCAATTTGTCGACCTGCTCCAGTTCTGGGTAGAAGATGCGCTCGCAAATGAACTGAGCAATGCGATCTCCATGCTTTACCTCAAAATCGGTGTCGGAATGGTTGAACAAGACAACGCCGAGATTGCCGCGGTAATCTTCGTCTACAACACCAGCACCAACATCAATGAAGTTCTTAACGGCCAGACCGGAACGTGGCGCCACTCGTCCATAGGAGCCCTCCGGGACCTGCACCTGAAGATCTGTCTTCACAATCGCCTTGCCGCGAGCTGGCACCACCAATTCGTAGGCGCTACGCAAGTCGAAACCAGCAGCTCGCTCAGATCCACGAACGGGTTCCAGCGCGTGTTCAGTAAGTTTGGCAAAACGTAAGACACAATTCTTATCCATTTTCATTTTTTTAGCTGCTGGTGTAACTTCGGTAATGGTTGAAGACATCTGCTGAGTAATTGATAATCAATAATTGAATTAAATTGCGCTGCACTCTGAACTCTACCTGTTGAATTTTGCGACTGTAAAATAAGATGCCAGCAAATTGGCGGCAACGCACAGCTGCTTGAAATATTTTAATCGATAGGCCAGACGACAGCTGATATTGTAGTGCTGTAAAGTATTGCTTAAAAAAGTGTCTTTGACAAGGGCTGCAATCTTTCGTTAAGTTGTGTTTCAGTATGCCGATTTTGTTCTAGCATAGTGCATTGCTCATTATAGGCAGAACCAAACAATTATATATAAATAAAATTTATAAACAATAAAAGATGGATAAGCGCGAGCAATTACACAAAATTTGTTTGGCGATGAATGCATTGTGTGAAGCTGCCATAACAATAGTTGCATTAAAGAAAAAAACAAGGAGAAATATGTCTAAATGTGAGGGTTATGAGGAAAGATTTGACCCGTTATGTACATCAACATTATTAAATAAATAAAGAAATGTATGTAGTAAACAATTTAACATTTTAACTTTATTTTTGACTTTGGCGGGCTTGGGCCCTCAAAATCATGAGCTTGTTATACATTTGAGTAAAAAATTTGTCTTGCACATCTGCTGGTAAGTCCTCCATTAGCAACTCCACTGTTTTTAATTGTGCAGAAACTAATGATTGCTTTTTTTCTGGCACTGGCTCAATCAATTTTGCTGCAACGACTTGCAAGCTCTTTGCAGTTTCGCTAATTTCATGCAAACAAGTGTCTTCTTCTTTGGAGCGTTTGCTTCTGAGGCTGAAATTGTCATCTTCATCCTCGTCGCTGTCGATGAGGCTAATATCAGCGTGGTTCGCATTTTCGTCGTTGGTTAGGCTGCTGTCGTTGTTTGCGTTGTCCAGTACTACTAGTTGTCTGTGAGTACTAAAAAGAAGTAATTAGTGATATAAAATGATGAGAAATAGCATTTTTATACCGTCGCGGCGCTATACTTTGCTTAAGGAAACTAAGTGAATCTAAATAGCACCATGGTTCCACATGCCTTCGGCTGCCTGAATTGCATTCTATTTTCTTTAATTCCTTTGCGTATCGCTCCCGCAACAACTTCCAACGATGCTTGCATTCACTTTCTATTAATATTAAAGGAAAATAAATTAATATTGAAGATCTAAGCTAACATTTCATAAGAACGCACCTGTTTTTTCGCACTCTGCAGCAATCGTTTTCCACACTTTATGCTTCGCCAAAATATTGAAATAATTCTTGTTCGTTTTATCGTACAAGAGGGGACGCGGTTGCACACACGCTATAAGTGTTTCAAAAAACTCATTCTTTTCCATTTTTTTTTAATAAAGGCAGAACCAAACGATGCTTACTTGCATAAAGACTTGCGACGCAAGAATGAACGAAAAGCATGCTTAAGTACTAAGCCATAGACTAATCAAACAAGACGGGTCTTAACAGCTGGAATATTATGTTAACTAACAGAGTCGCAACCTCGTAGCGGGGCATAGACTAATAATGCATAAACTCATAGACTAAATAAATAACAAGAGAAATGAAGTGCGGCAACTATTATTTGGGCCTTACGCTTCGCACACTTTCGGTCACAACAAATAGCTCAACAATGATGGCCGCCTTCGCATTGTAGCGAGTAAAGTGACAAAACAAATACTGGGCTTTGCCATTATTTTCCCCATTCGCTTCCAAAACGCACAATGTTTTTTAACATAACATAACAGCTCTGTTTTCCCGTCTACTTAACATTATTTAGTCTATGATGCTGTTAACGCCTGCTGCGATGTTTCTTTGATACGATATCGTTCAACCACCACAATTAAATGTCAGCTGTCAAAATTCGCTACTCCCAGGCCAGATGACCGGGATAACGGAATACAAATATTGATTTGCAATAATTGAAACTTATCTGATAGCCTTGACAATGGATTTCACGGACTTTGAAGTGCGGAAGGTAGGCATGTGTTTTGTCAGCCCAAACTCCATAATACCTAATCGAAGAGAATATATTGCAGTGTCCAGCAACAGTCATGTACATTCCAAACTTTATCACGTCCGAAGAGGAACATAGCATACTGAGTCATATAGAGCGCACACCAAAACCAAGATGGACTCAGTTGCTAAATCGACGTCTGGTCAATTACGGAGGTGTGCCGCATCCAAACGGCATGATAGCCGAAGAAATACCTGAATGGTTGCAAACCTATGTGGACAAGGTGAACAACTTGGGCGTCTTTGAGTCACAAAATGCAAATCATGTGCTCGTCAACGAGTATTTGCCCGGCCAGGGCATTTTGCCACACACAGACGGCCCGCTATTCTATCCAATTATATCGACCATTTCATGTGGAGCACACACCGTGCTGGAGTTTACCAAGCGTGAGACAACTGGCGAGGCAGCCGGTGAAGTGCAATTTAAGCTTTTGCTGGAGCCTCGCAGTTTGTTAATATTAAAGGATACGCTGTATAGCGATTATTTGCATGCCATCAGCGAGATAAACGAGGATACGCTGTGCGACCGCATTTGCAATTACAATCTATGTGAAAACACCTACAAACTTGGCGACCATCTGGTGCGTCGTGCACCACGCATCTCGCTAACCATACGCAATGTGCCCAAGACAAGCAAAATGAAACTGAAATTCTGTTAGACTGTATTTTTGTCTCGTTGTTGTTATTTACTTAATGCACATGTTGCGCCACAAAGCTCACTGAAGCCAAACCACAAGTTGCCCCAGCACAATGCAAACAAATTAACTGAAAGCTAATTTAATATGAATTTATAAACATATATGTAAGACATACAATAATCGCTTGCAAATACGAAACGCTTTGCTATCACAAAGGTTGTTTAGAGTCAGTTCCAATTCATATATTTAATAACATTTAAATTGGGTGAGAGTTAAAGATATGATTGTGTAGTTATTTGCTAGCGATAATTGTTATCTTAAAATCTTCCGGTAGTTATTTCGGTACCAACACACAAACACACACACTTACAACATTGAGTAATGTTTTATAACGCAAATTTGTTGACTTTATGAACAGAGTTTCGATATTGCCCACCAAGTGCTTTATTTGTGGTAACTACAATCAATAGTTCAAGTACTATATGAATATTTGTAATAATTTATAGATTTAGTTTATGAAAGCAATATGCATTTGTTTTTGGCAAAACCTCCCACTAGTCCTTTATTCAAATGTGGACTTTAAATATCATATTTATGTACATACTTACATATGTATATGTATTTGTATTTGTGTATTCCATAAATCCTGTGTGTATTTTTGTAATATTTTTCAACAGCTGCACCAAGAAAACAAAAGACAAAAAGCAATTCCAAGCAAAAAACAATTTTTGAAATTGAAATAAATTGTTGTCCACTTTGTTGTGTTCAAAAAAACAAAAAATCAACCAAATTATCATCTGCATTAGCTTTACGTAGTTCTGCTTCTCTAGGCCTCATCCTGCCATTCCAGTCGAAATTCGCGTTCGAACACCAAGCGATCATAGAGACGCACCTCACTTATCCTTGCCGAGATATCAAGGCGTAGCTCACTGACTGCCAAATGAAAATTCTGACGCACTGTTCGCTGTTTGTCCGGCGTCAGTTGATTCAGGGGCTTGCGAAAGACGCTAATGATGCGCTGCAAATGATACTCAACGCTGGCACAGCGGCCAATGCATACCCACAGATTCTCCGGATCGTGTATGTTGCCGGGAAATCGAGTACGCTGATCAAACGGCGCTTTGCCCGACAACAGTGCTCGCACCTCCGCCACAATCTCCTGATGCGTCTTTAGATCCCGTGTGCTGAGTGTCTTGAACTCGTATTTGTCACAGAAGTACATGAGATCACTGATTGCACACCAGGGCTGCGAGCACAGCGTTGCATGACTGTTGCCCCAATTGCTATAGCCGGCTGCAGTTTTACTCGCTTGCTGTTGATTCTGGGCAGCCACCGTTGACGTGGCGCTGCTCTTGGCAACGCCACTGCTGCTGCTGCTGCTGCCGATGCCGCTGCTCTTTGTGGTTTGGTCAGTGTTGTTGGGGGTTTCAGGGCTGCTGTTATTGGGTTTTGTCGTAATTTCCAAAGAATTATGACCGGCACTGCCATTGGTTTTGAATTTCAGCTGGTCTCGCTGAAGTTGCTCCATTTCTTTCTCATGTGCCCGTGCTCGCATATATGCCTCCTTCTTCTGTTGCAGCTCCTGCAACTTGGTCATCTTTGGCGGCGAATTGGCTTTAAACAGCGAAGGCGGGGGCGAGCGGCGAACTGGAGTTGAAGTTGCTGTTGTTAATGGAGAAGGATCGCTACGCAGTGGCTCCGAGTGCGATGCTGACGAAATGTGACCATTTGTATCCATCGATGCACTGCGTCCATATTTGGCACGATAGCGTTCCAGCGTATCCAGCGAGAAGCTCAGCTCCTTTTTTAAAGTTTTCTGCATATTTATTTTTTACTCTCTTTCTCCCGATTGCTTTATGTAATCGCCTTGAAACGTTCAATGCACGCGCTGCGCGTTCGCTTCAAGAATTTACGAGCAAATGCGATCGAGATTCAGATCGAGCAGCTTTTGCTGCAATGTGCAAAACAAGAAATATATAAAACCAAAAAAACCAACGAAACAAATTCTTGCGTAGTACTCTTTATTTTTATCTTTTATCAATTGGCGGCACAGACGCCGACAAGTACTTGCTTGGGCCATCTGTGTCCGTGTGTGTGTGTTTGTGCCTCGAATGCAGTTTTTATTTTGGTCACTCCGAACATTCAATTGCTTTTGGGTAGGCCAAAGGGAGGGCGAAGTAGACGCACTCACACAAACGCACGCAAGAAATACATCATCATCATCAAACGGAATAGATACTACATTTGTATTGGCAGCAACATCTCGGTTTGAAATCGGACATTATCCGGTAAATTTCGTTACTTCTATTTTACTATTTCGGGTACCTTACACGTATGCTGATACTGCCAGTATGTGTCCACTTTTGATTTTTGAATTTACTTTTTTTTACTTTTTTTCCAATTCTCTGTTTAACTCTGAAGCAGCGTTTTCGAAAGCGCATTAAAGCGGTTGGTTTTTTGGTTTTTTGTTGGTTGATTGAAGGCAATGCCGCTAGAATATCTTGCCAGTTTCCAAAGGGATTTGAAGTATTTGGCTCAATTGCATTTAGATCCATGTTGCAGCCTTAAATTTCTTTTTTTTGGTATAATAAAATTGAAATAACTTTGAAAAAAAAAATATTTCGTCAAATACTGATAAGTGTTAGATCCAATAGTTTTTTATACTATGATTATTTTCTCAACATAAGCATTCAGAACTCGAACTGTGAGTTTCAGCCTACTTAGTTATTCCAAACTAAATAATTGAACAAGATTCAAAAGACGACACGGAAGCTTTAAAATAAAAAATATATGATTTATACATTGTATACAAATATATTCTTAATAAATTAAACAAACATGTAGTTTATAATTGTAATGAAGTAATATTAAGCTTTAAGAAATGGCACTCTATTAAAATTGTATTTTCTCATTGTTTTAAGTACGGAAAAATTGGAAATTGCCCTTTAATAAAGTGTGCATTAAATTTAAATAAATACATAAATATTTATCGTTTAACATAAAGTTAACAAATGCGCAATGTACATTTAATACTTTCAATTAGACCGGCTCTACCAGCTTTGTTATCAAGTTTTCAGAGCTCATATTTCCAGGCGTTCTCATTTCAATAAAGTTAAAGATAAAATATTGCATTAGTTGCTTACAAATTACGCACAAAAAATTTAAGTTTACAAAAATTATAGCAAAATGTACAAATTGTTTATTTTATTTTTGTTGTGACTGCATATTGAATATACTTTGGGATAGAAGGACATAATGTTCGGTTAATAAACACACAAAACACATAACTACCGATCTCACTCTAAGAAAGTACAAAAAGTATTAGTTAAAGGCACAGCAGACAAAAACTGAATAACAAGGATCAAGTAATAATTTACATTGGGCTTTTAGGGCTGGTACTCTAAACGCAATACGCTGCGGGCACCTCGAATATGATGTTGCCAGCGGAATGACGGAAACTTGGATTCTCCACATTGGATGCCGCCTCAACGACAATAGTGCGCGACTTGTCACCCAACCGGCAGGCAATATTACTGCCAACATTTACACGCAACTCGGTGCCAGTAGCACTGTAAGCAATTTGCAAATCGATTAGTTTTGAATGAATATTAATTTAATAAATGTTACTTACTCGTAGTATTTCTTGCACACAATGCCCACCAGTTCACCAATGCGATCCTCTTTTAAAGGCGCTGTTGTTTCACTTTGCAGCGCAAAGATCAAATCATTATTTTTGGGCGAATGGAAGACAACCAGCTGATCCCGACCGGGCGATATGCTAATGGAAGTGAGCTGTAAGTAAGAAATTCTTTAAATATGTACTCCAAAAGGGTAAAGCTTCATAAAACACATACCTCTCTTATTGCCATATGGCGTTGCATATCGCGAAACTTCTTCTTAATGCTATCCAGTTTGTAAATGTTGGTATCGGTGACAATGAAGGCACGATCCGCTTGCTTGTTGTGCTTGTTAAACTTTTTGGCAAAGCTGGAGAAGAGCACCTGTCGGAATTGTTCGTTACCGGAGCTGTTTTTCAAATTCTTTACATTGGCACTATAGGCATCATAGCCACTATTGTCCTGTGAGTTGGCCAAGTAATCGCCCAACCACTTGCGCTGCTGTCCCCAATAGGGACGTCGTCCAGCAATCGCTGTGGCCGCAATGATCTGCAGCCGAAGCTGAGGCCACTCGCTGCGCGGATATTTGCGCAGAATCATATAAGCACGCCAGAAGTCAAAAATTCGATGCAATTTGCCCTCTGCTTGGCGTCCGGCTAGCGGCGGCTGTGGCCACTGAATGCTGCGTCCAAAGTCGCGCTGCTTCTTGGCATTGCGGAAGCGATTGGCCAGCTCCTGAACGTAACTGTGCAGCTTGTAGGTTTTGTAGGCGCGCATTATGGTTTTCGCTGCCTTCATCTTTTTGTAGTTGCGACGAGCAATCCAGCCACGAACCTGCTTCTGCAACAGGGTCACAATGTGCGGAATCATCTCGTTGCGCTGCTGTTCGAGAGCGAACAATGTGCGTGGGGAGCGTATAAAGATCTTGGTATGACCATATTTAACATCCTGGGCATAGCCCTTTTCCTCGATGAGCACACGAACGCCATCGCGATCGCTGCCAGCACGAAAATTGGGCCACGTATACTGCGAGATCATTTTGTAGCGCAGCAGGAACTTATCGTAGCGCTGGCGATGCACAAATCCAGCGCGACGCACACGCACATTCTCCAACAGACCCAGATAGCGTACCTGATGCTGTACACGTTCCTCGTCGAACACCGTGGAGCTTTTAATGTCGTTGGGCTTAATGCAGCGCACATAGAAGGGTTCCTTCTTTAGTAGCGTTGCAACAAGCTCGGCCATGGAACGTTGGAACAGCGTGCCGGCTGTCAGTGGACGTTTGGTTGTCTTCTTAATATCTTGTGCACCTTCGGGCCACATTTCACTCAAATTGGCATCCTTGGAGTTGTGCAACAGACGCTTAAAGTCCTGATACAGTGAATCCCTGTTCTTCTCAATAAAACCATTTATGTTGTAGATAACATCACCGGCATAGTGCGTGACACGGAAATCCTCGCGATGCTTGAGTTCCTTGTCCGTTGGCTTCAATTGGCGACTGGTATAATGCGGATGCTTGCTCAGGTTCTTGTCCATGGCGCCCAGCAATGTGTCATCGGTGACATTGCCCACACTCAAGCATGCCTCATCCATAATTGCAATGATGCCTTTGTGCGGTTGCTCAACCAAATCACAAATGATCTACACAAAAGAAGACTTAATTATTTGACTTAGATTATTAAGTTAACGCCAGACTTACCTTATTGTTAAAGTAATCAATGTTTGTCCACTCGATGCCTTCGCGTTGGTATTCCTCCTGCTCTTGCTTCAGCACCAGTTCTGCAAAGTTTATTGAGTTGAAAAACTACTTTTTTTTTTAAATATTTAGAAAGAAAAAAACTTACCAATAAACAGCTGCTGCAACTTTTCGTTACAGTAGTTAATGCAAAACTGTTCAAAACTATTCGAATCGAAGATTTCAAAACCATAAATATCCAGCACGCCAATAACCGAGTTGAATTTGGCTTGACTCTTGCTGCCACGAAAGAGTATAGCGCGATTAATGCGCGATATAATCCAGGTAAAGAGACGATCATAGATGGCTTTGGCCAGAGCATCCTTGCCATATTCTGCCTGTGTGGCATCATGATCCTTCTTCATGACATTGCCACCAGCGGCAATTGTGCGTTTTGTCAATGATGCCGACAACTCAGATTCGGTGACCTGCAACAGTTTGGCAGCATCTTGCAAATGCGTCTTGTTCGTTATGACCAATTCATCCTCAATGGCTGTTAAAAGACAGTCGAAGATAGATTAGTCGACTGTTCTGGCTCAGTTAAAGTTCGAGCTGCAAACTTACTTTGAAACTCCACATTGCCCAAATGCAAAATCGAGGCAATTGTGCGCCAAATGGTTTGCACTTCATCCGCTTGGAAACCCAATGTTTTGAAGGCATTGCTGGTGCTCTTGTAATCGGACTTCTCGGTGAGTATATCCATGCTACCCTGATTCAAATAATGATACTTGGCCGTCTCCTTATGTAAACTATATTGACGCAACTCATTGTCATTGGCACCACGCAGCAGCTGTCAAGTAAATTAACAATTCGTCAATTTAGTCAAAAGTGTTTTAAAAGTGAATTAAATGTTTTGTGTCTACTATCAATTGTTTTTGTAGATTTTCAACACCTTGCTGCGGCACCATTTAAAATAAGTTTATATTTAGCTTGTCCATAGTTGAATGCCCAACTAATTAGTACAGCAGACAACTAGCACATATGCTAACCATAATTGAACTTCCGCCTTTAATTGTCGCCATTTACCATTTGCATGAATTTCACAGTTGGACAAACGCAATACGTTTATACTTCTGTTTAATTTAAGTTATTTAAATTTTACAACATTCAACACTTGACTATTCGTACAAAATATATAAATAAACAAAGTCGAATGCAAGGACAAACCCTCTTACTAAAAAACAACTGCAAAATATTGCAAGAATTGTTAAGTAGTTTTTTTTTAGTTTTTGTGTTAAAATAAAGAAAGAAAAAAGCTGAATACACTAAGGCTTAATAAATGGTTTCGAGCAATTAACGCCATTAAGCTAAATTTAACAGCTTGAATCAACTAATTGCGCTTTGTTGTTGATGTTATTTTGTTAAAATAAGAAAAGCTCCAAAAAGTATTCAAATAGGAAGTGAGTAAGATTAAATCTTAAGTGTAGGGGTTTTATTTATATTATACATATAAAGAATGAGCCTAGCAAAAGCTGACGGTTCTTAAATTCTTGTGAAACAGTTGGTGTTATCTGTAAGTATAATTTCATTTATTTCAAATGATATCATTCGCATATATAGTATCATTAGTTTTGCACAGTCAATTGATAAACTGTGAGCTCAACTGTCGGTAAACAGAATAAACTTTTTTAATTAGCAATTCGTTTTTTTTTGTTTGACTTTTTCATATTCAAATGCAGACCTTTTGACTTATTGAAGGCTATTACATTTTGATTGGAATTTTAATTAAAGTTCATGTATGTTTGAATTAAGAATGCTCAGTTTCCTATGTTTGTTAATACATTAAATCGTTAAGCTTTTTTGGTTTTATGTTTCTTTTGACTGGGTTTGTTAACTCTAGTTCTTAGGCAAACTTATCAAATAAATAAACTGCGTTATTATTGGAAATTTAACGACTTACTTTATTGCTTTTATTGTTGGCTAAAAGCGCTGATTCAGCAATAATAAAAGATTTGTTAAGTAATAAATATTAATAGCTAGGCAGATCGGAAATTTGATACTTAAATGACTAGAATATTTTTTTCAAAATATTTTTCTATATTTACATGCATATTTTATATGTTATATGAAAGCCGCACCCAAACTTAACACTGACATCAAACTGTGACTTTGCCACCCATTTAATTTGACGCCTTCCCGCTGACTCACTTTAGTAAATAATACAACAACGCCCACACACACAAGCACACACGCACACATTAGTACTATTCTCATGTGGGTATGTGTATTGAATATGGGACCAAACCCATCTTCTTGGTTGTAACATGTTTATTACCAACCTGATAGAAACTGTGGAAATTGCGTTCACCGGGCTGTTGTTGCACCACACGCGATTTCTCAAGCAGATAATTGGTTATAATGCCACCCACTGGATCGGCCTTGTAATCAAACTCGATGTCCATGTATTTGCCAAAGCGACTGGAGTTATCATTCCGATTTGTTTTCGCATTGCCGAATGTCTCCAATATTGCATTGCTCTGAATCAGCACGTTCTTTACCCTGCAAAATGAATACCAAACAAAATTAATTTCGATTGTAAAATACAATTTATTTTTTTTTTAATAGATTTGACCCATCCCAAAAACTAATTAGGAAAATGGCATGCGCTTAATGCAGACAATAAAAAATGTCAGTTCAAAATGTTTTTTTTTTTTGTTCAGTTTGAGGCACTAAAAATTGGCAAAGTGACCATTAAGCTTAAGGCTTTTGTCTAGGGTTTGACTCTCTGGCTATCCTTGCTTTATTGTTCGCCCTAAAATGCCACGAAACGATTACGATAAAGTGCTTTCTTGGTTTCGGGCAATACTATCTTCCTTACATAAAGCTGGAACTGTGAGCAATTAGCGGGTCACTAAATTTCGTACGTAATTTTACGATAGAGTCGTCTTTGGGCTTTCGCAATGATGTCATCATCATGTGTATACGGGTCAAGGAAAGCACTCTATATACATTAGTTGAGCTATATACTACTGTACAGAACAATGTATCTGGGGAATGCGGGCTCTAATGAGGTTTCTCATTTAAAATTAGCATGCAACTAAGAAAAAACAATGGGAAATTTGTCATGCCTTCATGACGTTCATGCTGGTTTCTATTGAATCGCTTTCGTAATTCTCAGTCCCAGTCTCTAACATCTTAAACATTTCCATATATTTATACAGTTAAGTGAACTTGAGCTTGGGATTGGCTATAACTATGAACTAGTTCTGTATATGAATTATATACTATTTTTAAGCTTTTACCTTTCGATCTCATTTTGTCCCTGTGTATTTGTCACTGCCGCAATATATTTCATAATGATTTTGGATGCTTCGGTTTTGCCCGCACCAGATTCACCAGAGATGAGTATGCACGTGTCCTGATGCCGTTGCTTGAGCACCCTGTACGCAGCATCCGCAATGGCAAACACATGCGGCGCATTCTCGAACAGCTCACGACCCTTATATTTGCGTATGATCTCCGGACCATAAATGTTCATCTGTCTGTAGGGATTCATGGAGACGCACACCTCGCCAATGTATGTGTAGATGGAGCCAACCTGAAAGCTGCAAAGCAGACACACAACAAAATTATTCTCACATTAGTTGAACAAATAGAAAATCCCAAATACAATGTTTAGAAATGCATTCAATACAATTTAAAACCACAATCTTAAGCTTATAAACTATGAAATATGCCCCCGATTTACTCCGCCCGGCCCGCTGTGCACCTGTCGTTACGTATTGAAATTTGTTTTTCAACAAGAATATTTTAGGTTTTTTGTGTTGTTCAGTTTTTCGCTGTGCATTTGTAGGTTAGCCTGTCTTGGGCACCGCGGGTGCTGCTCGGTTGGCGATGTGATTAATTTTGAGTTGATTGATATTGATTAAATTGTAGCTGCATTTAATTGAGTGCAACGCATGGATGCGTTTATTATGATACTATAAAGGTGGGTTTGTTTATTTTCTGTACGATTTATAAGGCGATAAAAGATTTCGATTGATGCAACAGGTCAACATGTGGGTCACTGGGTCAAATTGGAAACATTTGATTTGGTTGTAGATCTCTTTAAACCAAATATTCTTCTGGTTTGTTAGGTGTTTAACGATTATTTAACAATTTAAAATGTACAATTAGCCAAGTTAAGTTGCATTATTTAACATTTAACTTAGTTAGCTAACAAAAACACACAGCTCTTGCATGATGTAACTGCAACAAATCCAACACAACGTGTGCATCATTTGTAAGCCTAAGGCAATTTAAAGTTGCACTGTAACAAATACAATTACATACAGCAAACGAAAAAAGCCGCAAAAGAGTGTGGTAACAACAATAACAAGAAAAACTGTTCAACAGTTAAGCTTTGTTACCAAACTGTTTGTTGGGAGTGTGGCACACCCACTTGACAGTTAAATGCCAAAAACAAACCACCAACAATTTAAGAAACAAGTGGGGAAAACACTTTATGAGATTGTGTATTGACTTCAAGGTTGACTGCAATAGTTATAGTATTCATAAAGTAAAAGAATAACTTTTAGTTAAGAGTTTTTAATTATTACATATATATACTTTACTTTATTGATGTGTTTATTTGTATTCCATATGCAAAATTTCTTAAACAAACGCGTCAAAATTAGAATAAATTGTACACAAACAAAAAGCAACGATGAAAAATAAAGAAAACAACGAAAAGTGTTGTTGTTGTTTTGTTTTTTGTTGTTGTTAATGGTAAGCTAGTTGTGTGTTGGGGCCAAACGGCAGTCAGTCAACACATGTTTTTACTTAATTTCTCATGTGTTTATTTTCAGAGCTGCCGCGCTTGCCACTGCTACAACATTTGGGTCAAAATGTGACAACTTGCTAGACAAAAAAAAAGTGAGACATAGAAAATTGTGAGAGCTACTCAGATATGATAATGTATGTACGGCTACAAAGGTGAACTACTGAACTCCCAAGATGGGTGCACAAACGTTTAGCACGCTTGTCAACTTTTAGGATAGGAGGTCAAGCAAGCCCAAGCCGACGCTGAATCGGAATAAGAATTGGCATAAGAATGGAAAAGGGCAGTCAGCAAGCCGCTTAGTAAAAGTGCGAAATGTGATTTCTATGATTTCAGCCCCCTGTTGCCACCCTACGAACGGGCAACAAGTGAGAAATCGTGCAGAGTGAGGCTACACTGAGAAAAGTTCACTGAGAAAAGTTCAGAAAAGTAAAATTCAAACATTATTTGTTTTATAACATCTCTGTTTCCTAAAATAATATTAAAAATCTTATAATCTAAAAATTCTCTTGAACATCGTTGTTTTTCTTAGTGTACAAGGTGTGATGCGTAGGTGTTTTGGCCACCGCCCACGTAGGCATATATGATTGACAGACAACCCGTCCAAAAATGTTGAGTGTCGAATGGGGTTAGAGAAATTGCTTAAAGGCAAAGTGCCTAATAAAATGGAATCGTAAGAACAAGTTCGAGTAACATATGTGATACGATCTTTGCTGTGTAGTGGAAGATATTTTGAATGCTGACAGTCGGATAAAGTTGTCATAGTTTTGAGTGAGCTTATGGGATCAATGATCCCAATAAGTCATACAATTATTTCATTTTTATCGCAAAAACAACCCAAATTTGAAAGTTTTAAGCTCCCTTTAGCTACTTTAGAAGAACTTCAAGTGGGAAAAAGTCATAAATAAATTTTATTTTATTATTTTCATCGATTTGAGAAACATTTTTCAAAAAGCTAATCATCCTGAGAACAAGTTTTGAGTATGTACATAAATTTATGAACTTTACTGAGTTAAAAAATAATGGAATTTTTATTTTAAAAGTTTTTTTTTTTGAAAACATAACAAACTCTCCCGTTTTTGTTTTTTGTAACTGTTTCGGAATTCGGATATATAGTTTGTGCAGTGAATATTTAATTAATTGCTGCGTATCGCCTTCACGCGTACTCACTAAAAATATAAAGGTCGTCGTTATTCATTGTTATTGTCGTTGCTTTTGATTTAAATTGTTGGATTCGCCGAATGGCGTCATCAAGATATATAAAAGTTCTAAGTGAAAAGGCGCCAAAATACAAATGCAAACATTGACGATGACTTTTGTTATTATTGTGATGATGTTTACACAATTTGTTTGTATGCCTTAATTGCTTATTACTTTTATAACTATGTGAATCATTCGCACGTATACTTCATAAATTCTTTACTGTATTTTTCTCTCTTGCGCCAGGCTATAGCCAAGTATTCAAACACGTTTGGTGACTAATCTGTTGTTTAATCGCCTAATGTCTATTCGTATGCAAAATTGCATTTACATTCATAAATATTGTCTAGCTGAATGATTCATTCACTCATCCACTATTTAAGTTTTGCTGTTCCAGCACATTGTCTAAAGCCTTAGGGGTTGGTTCGATGAGAGAAAGAAATAATCAATAAGTTTAGTCATTTGACGCTGCACTTGTTTTTTGTTTAGTGTCTTGGCAAAACTGACGTCATATTGGCCAACAAACCGACATGGCTTTAAATGTGGGTCAATGTCTTGTGGATTTAATTGACTTTCACGCGACAAGAATCGCATCAGAGAAGAACCAGCCAGCTGAAATCAATTAAATACAAATCTCACATCTGCTTTCAGCATTTTTCAACATCAACACTTTCAGTTTTTTTTTCTATTCTGTTTTTATCATTTTGTGCAATGGAATTGCAGCTTTCAAATTAACTTCAATTTATACCAAGCAACATTTGCCAAAGGAAAGTTGCGGGGCACAGACGCATATCAATTAGCTTGGAGCTGATGCTGCCCCAATTGGTTGCAATACTAAACAGGCGCTAAATTCTTAGACTCTCGAAACGGGCATAAATTTTTATGTAAACGTTGCTCGCTTTTTTTTTTCTTCTCTTTTGTGCGGCAGCTGGAAACAAGTTACAGATGCCCCCAAGTAAAAGTTATTGCAACGCAAATGACAAACATGAACGTTCTACGCTGCGTAAACAAACAATGCAACACACAGAGGCGAACAAGTCTGAAATGGTGCAAAGAGTTGGGGGGGCAAGGTATATTGAACTATTGAGAGTCGGTCGAGAACTTTGGTAGATGTTTGTGTGTAATTCAAATACCCTGTACACTAAGAACTGTCTTAAAAGTCTGGTTTGAGATTGAGTTAAAAGTGAAAAGGAAGAAAAGGAATATTTTATATACTGTTTGTATCAAGGAAACTCTAAGATTGCTTAACCAATATCCAAAATACAAAATCATCTTTCTTTCAAATAAATCATAGAGTATATTTTCAGTTGATTCGTATACTTTTTTTCACCTCCGGCATTCAGACTTGAGCTTGAATAGCTGTTGCAAGATTGCATTCTGTGCCTTGGTGCATTGGTTATTAGTTGTGTCTAGGCAGAGTTTTGCACATTAGTGCAAAGAACGTGACTCAATTAGTGGAGCGCAACACCAATGATTTACTGTAGTAGTAGTACATACATATATAGTTTGGCCGTTATGTAAATTATTTGATTTCCGCTATCAGAACGCTTATCAGAATCAAAAGGAGCTTTGCCATGCGATAGACGCTTATCAAAAGGCAACACAAAACACAATTATGGAATTTATTCGATGGTGTTCAGTCAGTCGCTGACTAGATGAAAGCGACTTTGAAGTAAACTTTACTATATACTATATATCTTGCATCTGTCTTGAATGCAGACTTTTATTAAAGGGCGCAGTTACACTGGCCTTTTGTACAAATAAACAGACAATCTTTGATTGCAATCGGAAATTCTACAAAAAAAAAAAACAAGAAAAAAATGTTTCTTAAAGTTTTTAATAGCCATCCAGGGGCAGCCAGAAAAAACAATCTTCTACATAAACAGAAATTTTTCTTTTCATTTTCTTGTTGATTTTGTAGGCCTTTGATAATGTTGCCTTGATTGTTAGTCAAAGTCTTTGGCGAATGCAATAAAAATTGCATTTATAGAAGGCAAAGAGTAGAAAATCCTGTCAAATAGAGTTAAAATAGATTGTTGCTTATCGTGGTATATACTTTATACTATATGGACAGTCAATATTCGCACCCCAGACAAACCCAAGGTTATGAATGTATGTATATAGAGTATATAGTATCGTATCTGGCATAAGTTTTAACACTTCTACGGGCATTGCAATCTTATCAAGTTACACTTAAAAAAAACCGCTAAAGAAATAAATACATAGTCATTAAGCCATTCCGATTTTATATACACTATAAATGCTTCTTTGACAAAAAGTAAAACAAAAGGAACGATTTCTTATGAATACCGATAAGATTATTGTCGTCGACGTGACAAGGGCCTAGACCTATTCAATTTCTTTTTCATTCCATAAAAGTGTATCATAAATAATGTTTTAAATAAAATATACTGAATCTAACATGTACAGTTATTACAGCTGTGGAATACTTAAAACACGAACCTTGACTTGGCCAAAAATACAAATCGAAACAAATAAAATAGCAAAAAAAAAAAAATGTTAATGAATTCGACATGCAATTTGTTGGCAAAGCATTTTGGCTCGTTTGCATTGAAACTAAAAAGTTGGCAATGAATCACAACTGGAATGATATGAGCCAACAAATATTTCGAATACAAAAACAAAACATTTGTTATGCGAATTTGTTTTTTCGGTTAAGCCTTGTTGGTATGAACTGACAAAAGCAAGCTGCAAAATGCAAGAGTTATTGGAAACACCTGTAAGTGTTTAAGTTTTGGGCTAATTGAGTTCAACGGCAGTTCATGGGAACAACGCACTTGAGTAAATAAATAAACAGTCAACCAAATCGATAGACAGATAGATACTTTTCCTATAGATGCTACTGAACAAAACAAAACAACAAAATGTAGGCCAATAATAAATGAGGGGCGGCACATACATACATAAACAAAAGCGAGATGTTAACTTATCAGCGCTGCGTTAAATACACAAATGAAATGTGCACTCGGAACTCTACAAAGTTAGAAACTTGTTGTTGTTGTTGTTATTGGAAAAAAACAGTGCAATCGATCAGTTCGTTTACATTAATAGTAGATACTTAAATACTTAGATTTTGGGGCTACCGCACAGCGGTGAGCCATCAGCACAGGACACTTGATTGTTTAAAGCTCTGTGGTCTTTTTTTTATATGGCGATTTCAAAGAAACGAAAAGAAAAACAAACGTTAAAAAGAGTTAACAAATGTTGCGGGTGCCGTACTCTGAACTTGAGGAAAATTATCAACAAAGCCAAACAAATCTTGTTTGGATGAAGTGAAACTTGTTTTTGTTTTCAGCTTCCTCATTGGTTTTTTGGTTTGGTTTAGTTTGGTTTGGCAAACTGACGCCATCAACCGGTTTGGTTAGCCAGTATAGCTACACGTTATGTGTTATGTGTGTTGCGAGAGCGCCGCCAAAGTATCTTAAAGTTACACAGAGCCGTGACTCACAATCCTCATACGCGCAAATGCAGCGGTAGCGACGCGTCGCAAGGCTTTTCATTTCATTTCAAGACAAAAACAGAAGCACATTTTTATTAAGCGCAAAACAGACAGATATGTATAAACCAAAAATATATATATATATATCTATATTTTGTTTGCGTCGTGCGGCTATTTCGGGAATGCTTATATATATATTTTTGTATATTTTTTTTGTATGTATTTTGGGTTGTTTGGGATGCCAGAGCATTCCCATGTGCTTATGACAGTGCCAAAAAAATAAAGAGCTTGGGTTGATGAATACAAAAATATAAATATAGTTGCTTTAGCATTTACTTTGTGAAAAAGGTTTGCAGTGCAATGTTTTTTTGAAAAACACAGAGACCATACATATAAACAAGTCTATTGACCCCATTATATTATGTAAATAAATATTGTTTATCTCTTAGCCAACTCGAATATCTTTGCAAAAGTTTTCATGAACTTCAACGGTTCATTCAAAAAATTTACATAATTTTTATTATTATTGTACAGAGACCATAGGCCAAGTGCGCAGCACATGATGTCATCTTAGCAAACACACACATACAAACATACACATACACGCTTCAAAAGTTTGGGATAAGAGAGAAAACTCATCGTCTGGTTTTGCAATGCCGTTTTTTTTTTTGCCATTTTCATTTCATTTATGTTTTACGAATTAGTTTGTTGTTGTTGTTAACGGTGCGTTTGTTTGGTTGAAACCGAAAGTGATTTCTTGGCTTTATTTGTTTTTTGTTTGCCTTTTTGCTTTCATTATTTAACATTACAATGCGAGTTTTGTTTTTGATGCAACTGTTTTTTTTTGGCTTCATTTCAATTCATTTGAAGCGCATTATTTTGACCCTCAAATTCGTTTGTTTTTTTCCTCCTCAAACTCGTACGAAAAAGTAGTTTTTTGTTTTATGGTCGATTTTCCGGGTATGAATTTTGTAATTTCTATGCTTTATTAACATTTAATAACAAATTGATTTGTGTTATGTCGATCGTATTTACTGCACTAAAGTGCATGAGTGTGAGTATTGAGTTTAATCGCTAGTTGTGTAATATTTGAAGCGTTTTTCACGCTGTGACTGTTGGTTAATAAGTCTTTAAATGATTTGGAAATCAAGTGCACTTGTTTGACCTAAGTGTTGATATGAAAGTTAAGCTACTTTTTGAAGATGTTGCAAGGCACTTAAAAATAAGGTTTATGTACAAACAATTTGATTTGATTGAAGAGGGTTTAAAATCGAAAGCTTCAAGCTTATAAAAATCAAAAAAGGTAAGAAACAAATATTTTCTTTCTCAAGAACAATAGAATCTATTGATGATTGAATTATGTTACTCGGTATGAATTTCTCAGTTTGTCATTAGTTAATGTACTATTAATTATTATTTTTTATACCTCTACCTTACAAACAAAGAGTCGTAGCTTCTCACACTCCTATCTTGTTTGTTCCCAAAACGTTTCTATTTAACTGACCAGCATTGTGTAAACCTATCACAGTTGGTCAGTTTGTTATTATTTATTTTTTTTGCCCACGTTCTGTGTACACTTAAACGTATATCAAATTCAGGCAGAGTGTGTCAACAACTTGTTGCATGCTACATGCCGGCAGATATTGTCAACATTTGTTGTGACTGCCACCCAGCTTTCTGGTCTATAGTTTGCATTGGGTTTGGTATGGTTCGTTGCGTTGCATGCCTCGCTGAGCTGATATTTGTGGTTCGATGCCTTGACGATGATTATGATCATCATTATCATTCTCGTTCTCGTTCTCAACATCATCATCATAGACAAACATTGGAGCAACAAGAGTTTTACTCTTTGTGCAAGCAACTTTGTTGTTGATTTAAATTGTTATCAGTGCGTTACGAAATAGTTTTCGCTTTTGCCACATTATGCGGCACTTAACGCAGCGTTTGATAATGATGATTAAATTAAATAATAATATCTGTGGAAATGAACTCTTTAATTTTAACTGATTCATTTAGAAATGATTTTTAAACTGATTATTCAGACTACAAGTGTTATATAGTAGCTTCTCTAATACAGCTGTTAGAATACTGTGAATCTATATTTGAATCTGATTTATTGGTTCATTTAATGATCAAATTACTAAGTAAAAATATATCTCTCACACAACATTTGTTTGTAATTTGATATAAGAATAATAAGGTGAATTGTCTTTTCGACTAATGGGATTATCAGACGGCTTGTCAGATACTTATTTTGCTGATATCATATAGCATAATAATGCATTTTCATTGTTCAGGTATTAATAGTCTCTCAATTATTCATTAATCTTTGCATGCCCAAACCCCAAGTGTCTAAATAACACTTAATTAACTATTTAAACACTCTCTCTTTGGCTCAACAACTTTCGTCAAGCCAATTTTGCTAGCTCATTATAATTTAGACCGTTTCGTTACGGTTCATGAAACCAACGGAAGTTGAATTGAAACCAACAAATAAACAGTGGGTCAAAAGCGTCGTCTCAACACCTTCGGGAGGAAGGGGAGTTGCATGCAAAATTGACTTCATTGAGCACGCTTCCAACTAGAACTGACACCGACAAGAAGTTGTGCCGGCTGCTACCGGTCTTTTGGTTATCTTTTTGGTTTTGTTATTGAAAAACCGATATAAATCAACTTACAGGAACCGCAACCAGTTTGCCAACGCCAACCTTGAATGGAGCACAAGGCTGTTGCAATTTCCGCACATAATATAGTACATATATGGCAAAAGTGTTGTAAGTACACAGAACATAAATTGATAAGAAATTTGATTGGATTCCAATTGGATTTTTGTTCATGAAAATGTTCCTTTGAACTTAACACATATTTATGGATTTACATTTGTATATATTTCAGTGCATTACTCACCGCTTACGCAAGTTGTCCATGAACTTTTCCATGTTGACCTGGTCCAAAAGGACAAAGTCCTGCACACCTGCCTCCCGTTGCATTGCCATTTTTGTGCTTCTCTGTTTTGCTCGCAATAAAAGTTGAGTGACACAGAGTGATGGAGAAGAGGGTGGGGAAGAGAACGTTTGTTTGACACGAAGAGAGAGAGCGCTGCCAAAAAAATTATAATTGCCAGCTGCGAGGGCAAAATTCAGGTAACTACACAGTTGACTGTGAGGATGATGACGTTGATCACGTTGTCAGTAGAAGAGCAAGCAGAATATCAGCAAACTCTCTTTCACTCACACTCAAACACACACACATAGAAACACGAAAACGAAGAAGAATTCACAGAGCCTTATTATATTTATTTTTATTTTTAATTTGGCTTTGTTTTGTTTGTTAGCGATTGCGTCTCGTATCGAATATTACATATAAACATACACATAAATATTATTTATGTGTTTGTGCTTTTTTTATTTTGTTGCTTTATGACAGTTTTCAGCTGACTTTGCCCAAAAAATAGGGCTGAAGAGTTCTTGAAATATATGTATTTATATTTATGTTAAAATCAATAAATATTTGTGCCGATTGAGAAGAATAACGTTAGAGAGACAGAAATGTTAATTAAATTTCGCCAAAATCTGGAGAACACAAGAAACACGCAAAAGAGTTGAATGAAACAAAACACAATACGAAAACCGCAAGTTTAGCGTCGCCTTTGGATAACATTTAATATGTGATTGGTTACGGCGATCGACAGAACTTGTTCAGGCCGCGTACCGATGCCAAAGTGAAGTAAAAACAAATTGTACAGCCCGTAGTAGCGACACGAGCCAGCTAGTTTCTTATTTGTTGTTGTCAGAGAGCCGCACCATACGCACAACGGAGCAATACGACCGTTTGGCTGCGCGTTCGAAGAGATACTGTTCGGAGTGACTCGCACCAAACACCACGCACAGCTAACGGAGAGCTCTGCGCTCCGTTACTGCTCTGCTCTGCTCTGCTACGACTACAACTACAGCTGCAATACCGATTGCAGCGCAAGTGGTTGCACTCAGAGAGAACATGTGTAAGAAGCAGACAATTTGATGATAACTATTTGAAAAATAACACTTATTGAGAAATATATATTCATATTTTAAAAAAATGAATTAAAATATTAAATAAATAACATATATGCCTCTGAAAGTTATTTTTCAAACAGCTTTAACTTACCACGTTTCGCGCAGTGCAGCTTGTTTTGGTTAGTTTGCTCCAAGACAGGGCTGTCTCTCATAGCTTCCACTGTTCATGAGGTTTGCGTCCATGCTATTAGTTTGGTGTGGGAAGCTACTGTATTATTTTTAGTGAGTCACGTTAACTGTTTATATTATGTATTATGTTTTATAGTGTGCATGTGCATGTCGGTTACGATGTTGTGCTGCAATAAATTAAATAAAATGCAAATTAAGATGATGCCATTTATACAATTACTCTAAAAAAAAACTAAATTACAAGTTAAGATTAAATAAACATTGCCTGCTTTTAGGATGCACGCATAATTTCCGCTGATGCACATGCTGATTTAATTTATTAATATTAATTTTTTGTATTGTTTAACAATGTTTTTGTTTGAAACTATTAACACAAGTGACAAGTAGTACTTGTTTAAATCCAACCCGTATTCCTCTTGGATAGAATTACCTTCTGCATATGCTCCTCTGCGGTATGAATAGTGTGTGTGCCACCAGCATGACGTGGCACACACTTATTCACAGGCATGGTACCACCAAGTCCTTGGGTCCAGGCATTCGTCGAATGTGGAAACTCATCCTTGCGATAGTAGCCCATAATGCCCGATTTGCGTATCTGACCCATCTCGTAGGTAACCAAAGGACCCAGGCTCATTGTGGCCTTTGCCGACGCAGGCTTTGGCAGCTTGGAGCGTTCCATGGTGCGCATGACACAGGGTGTGTCACAGGAGAGGCATGCCAGTTCCTGCATTACCTTGACCCTGCCAGCAGCTGCAGCACAATCATCATTTGTCATATCCATATACTTGTGGAGTGCCTCGGCAATGAGGGCAACACGTTTCTCGATCAGCTCACGGAAGTCCTTCAGGCTCAGCTCGAGCGAATCGATGCCCAGGGTCATGCGTAGACCATCAATGATCTGGAGCACATTCTTCTCATTGACATTGATGATGTGACGCACCTCACAGAACTGTTTCTCTAGTCGTTCCTTGAATTCATCCAACTGCTCGCTGGATACCTTGGTTGCCAGCTGCGGGTAGTCCACCTTCTCAGCAAGAAGCAGCTCCACATCCGCCTTGTCAATCTTTATCTCATCCAAATGAGCAATTGAGTTCTTTAGTGTTTGTATTTGATTTGTGGCTGCGTTGAGTTTACTTTGCGTTCGATCATTCGAATCCTGATTGCCAGCCGTGGAGAGCTTTATCTCCCGCACTGTTTGCTGCATCTCTTGCATCATCTCCAGCAGACGCTTGGAATCCTGCTTCATCAGCTCGGCGGCTACTTCGTTCACTTTGTTGGTCAGTGAACAGAAGTCGGACTTCAGTTCAATGAGTTCGGTTAGCATGCGATCTGGTCCATAGCAAAGATGTTGTTCCAACTCCATTTCCTCCTCTGGCTTGCCCTGTTCCGTGCTGGCTGAGCTCACCTCGCCTACGACTGTTCCTTCCTCTTCTTCTTCTTCAATTTCCTCGATAACTATTTCTGCACCACTGCTCCAACTGATGGACACCTCCTCATCTGTTACACGCATCAGGACACGCAGCTGTCTCGCAATTTGCCGCAAAAGCTTCATCCGCTCTGGATTAGGTTTGGGTTCCAGCACCAAGTGGGTAACATTGTTTAGCTGTTCCATGGTCAATCTCAATTGACCCATCAACATGGTCGAAAATTGCTGAAACTCAATATCCTTTTGCTCCTTCTGCAATTCAACCTTAGAGATGCGACGCTCCAACTTGGTCAGTCCACCATAGACGGCGCCCTCCCCACGCGACGATCTATCCGCTCTCGAGGTGCGCGAAGAGATGCGTGACGGCAATAGCACGTCTGGCGTTAATGCGGGAACTGGTTCATCCATGGCAGCAACTGATTCTGGAGCAGGTAATGGTGCTGGTGCTACTGGCTCTGGCTCTTGATCTGGCTCTGCTGCAGGTGCCACCTCAGCTGGCTCAGGCTCTGCAGGAGGTGGAGCTGATTCATCTGCGGGAGCTGGCGCTGCTTCCTCTGCAATAACAGGAGCTGGAGCTGCTTCTTCCTCAGGAGATGGTGCTGCCTCCTCGGCCGGAGCTGGAGCTGCCTCAGTTGGTGCTGGCGCTGGCTCTTCGGGCGCCTCAGCAGCTGGCGCATCATCATCATCATCGGCACCAGCATGCATACGATACCTAGAAGATTTGCCAACTAATTGAAATTTACAGTTAGTATGAATTTGAATTTTCTGTATGGAAATAACAATTTACAGTCGAAATCCCATTTGACGAATTTCCGTTAAACAAATTTTTCTATACTTCGAATTTACTACAATTTTGATCAATCGAAAACCCATTCTAAATCACGATTTTTTTCTATATCGAAGTATTTTTTTATCCCCTATTACTTACTCAGGCTGCTTTGTAATCGAATATTGGCCAAATGATAATTATCCTGTTCGACGATCTCATCCAAACATTCAAGTTTTTGGGCAAAATTAGAGAGGACAACGTGTAAAGCATAGAAATTAACGTGACCCGATTCTGGTAAGCCGATGGCCACGTCTATAAGATCCTTGTATGTAAAGTTATTCATTATAATAAAATTCCTAGCTCAACTATGTATATTTGAGTATTTTACTGTTTATTCAAATTTAGTAGCAGCTTAGATCTCACTGTTGATATTTTTTTTCAGAACTAGTGTTTTTTATACCAAAATGTAGAATGAAATGTTTACTAAGATATGAAGAATAATTATAGTTTTTTGATAGAGTTTCACAGGCATGCTGATTTAATGCTTATGAACCTTATCAGAATTTTTACAGAATTATCTATAGAAAACAATTTACAGCCCCAAACGTGGAAAGGTAATTTTAAATTTATTTTTAATTAATTTAATGCATTACAAACAATTAGGCTTGATTCTTATAAATTTATATAAATCATTAAGTGATTTTCTGAAAAAAAAACTATCAATCAGCAAATAAAAAAAATATTAAAAATTAAAAATCTTTCAACGTTAAAGTTTGCATTTTTAAATTTTCTACAGCTTGTTTGGCTCCTGCCAAACATAGAGAAACACACAAACTATTGCAGTTTTCACAAACTCGAAGTTTCGTTAAGATTGAATCGTTAAGTAAGTTTGCTACAATTGAATTTCGGCAAACCACAACAAAAACACTCACATGCTGCGTTTATAAACAACAGACAGATGCGTAAGTCTAAAGCTTTCGCCAAAGCTTTTACAACTGCCAAGCACACTTTGGCGAACATTAACGTTAACAAACTTTTACCATTCCGGCACAATCGCTTGTTGCTTCAACGTGTGCGCTCGAAGCGGTCGCAACAAAGATACCGTTACGAAAAGATTCATAAAGATAGGTGCGCGTTATAAAAGAAAAAGTCAAATTATAATCAAAAATAGAGCACGTACCAGTAATTGGCAATACAAAATAATTATTAAAAGAGCAAAAGTGTAAAAAAAAGTGCGTATGAAATCATTGATTGAAATTTACATATAAAGTTAGTGTGTGGCATAAATTACAGAGAATTGCATTAAGCATTCTTCGTACCATTACATGATATGCAAATATAAAGAAAAATCACAGAAAGCACACCAAATACAAAAAGATTATGGTTTTCGTCAAGGCAAAGTGCAAAACCAACGAAAAAATTCAAATCATTATTCTGTGCGAAACTTTGAATAATACATAAGTGCCTTAAAGATAACAAATATATATTTATTATTGCAAGCTCAACACTTAAATGGGCGAGTGTTGTAAAACGACATCCAAAGCAAATACGAAAAGTTTTAACGCAGTGTCAACAAAGTCGAGTGACCATTAGTGATAGCACTGCAAAGCAGTTAACAAAAGTCGGGCTAAATAAAGACTCAAGACTAAAGTGAATTGCCGTGGAGAAAATTGATGTGGTAAGCCCTTATGATTTTCTTAAAGCTATGAATAAGAGATAGCTTTAATTTTTGTATGCAAAAACTGCACGCGATTGATATGGCATTACTTTGAGCTTTGAAATGGAAAATAAATTCAATCATATGTTAATGGCAGCTGACGTTAAGCCTTGATAAGATAGCTAAAGCAAAGAATACCAATAAATAATATAAATAGCTATAAATAACGCTAACATTGATAAAAATGTTTCTTGTAAATCTTCTTTAGAACAATGTTGTGCGTGTTAAGTAATAACTTTTTGAAGGGCATCGAAAAAACGACAACTAAATGTTAATATCTTAAACAAATATGTGATAAGTAAATAAGATTGATTTTGATATTGTGGGATGGTAAAGACTTTAACATTATTGTTTCTTTCATTGTTGCTTCTGTCTATCGTTGATCACTGATTCACGACTTAAATTGTTCCGACTGCGCAATTTATTTTGAGTTGACTTCGAAATCAAGTCAATCGACAATTAGGGGTAAGATTGCGAGGCAATTGGGTGTTGTGGTTTTCGTATCTTTGTTCAGGTAATATAAATTGCTTTTTATTTTTGACTATGTGGACTTTTGAACTGGGGCACTTGAGCAACAACTAGTTACCCCCTTTCCCCATTACCCATTACTCACTGTTTGTCTTATGATTTATTTATTTTCAACTACTGACACTACGAGCTTTTGATTTTTGTATACATTTTTCAATAGATTATGCCGTACTTACTGTGTTACATTCAATTATATTTTTCTATATTTATTTTTCTTTGGCTCTTTTTAAATGTGGCCAAATTAAGCAGGGCCACTTTAAGTGATAAGCAAAGCCGAGCCACTTTGAAAATAATATATGTGTGCGTTTCAATTCGATTAATTATCGAATTGGTAGCTACCTGAAATACAGCACATGATACGGTTGAAGAAGAGTCTGAAGAGACTTATATATGTATGTGTATATCTGGCAACATTTTAATCTCAATAAACACGCGCAGCAAATGATACATAATGATGGAATCATTTTTGTGGTTTGGTTTGGTTGCTACTTTATTGATTTAAAAATTTAATTTTTATAAATTCAAGTATGTATTTACGTAAATGCGTCTGCAAACAAATCTGCGCAAAAAGAAACAAATAATGCACATAAAATAGACATATTAAATTAATGAACATATCGTATACGTTATTTAAATTTAAATAAAATCTATGTTTAATGCCAATAGCAAATTATCTCATCTATCGAAAATTCAGCTTCAACTGCAAGTTAGTTGTGGCAATAATTAATTTCCATAAAATACATTTTCACAGTGAAAAATTGACAGCTTGCACCAGAAAGCATACCGACATATTTTTAATCTCTGTGCATATCGATACACATTTGATTCTAAATTAAGCGGCTAATGCCAAGTCATTTAAAAATTAACACCGTTTGGCTTTTAAAAATGATGTTGCTTAGAGCCGACAGTCAACAATTATTTAAGCCAAACAGTTTACGCTTGGCTTATGCAGAAAAATTACAACTTTTCGTTACATATTCACTCAAGAATCACACCTCACAGAGCACCAATAAAATTCCATATAATATAATTTTCGAACTGTTTTTTTTTATTTAAATTTATTATTTTTACGATATTTTTAGAAACAACAAAGCTATGATAGTGTCTCTCAAAGAGGAAAACTGTTAGATGGCAAACTGCGTCCCAATGTGGCATTGTTGTTGTTGTGACTGCACGCGTGTGCAACATAGTGCTGCCGGCAATATCCGCAGCATCTGCCATTTCAAAAACATTTGGATATTTCTTGCCAGAGGGGAATGCAGGAAACTGCAAAAATAATCCAAACAAAACACTTTTACTTTGATTGTTTTTAATTGCCATATCTGATAAATATTCAACAATGCTATTATAAAAGTTAAAAAAAATGCCATAGGGAGTTTAACCTTAAAAAGAACAACACATTTGTGCATATTTGTAGCGCATATATTTTGGCATTGTACTTTTATTTTTTCTCGTTTACCAAAGAACAAACAAAGTCAACAACAATATATTTGTTCAACTTGGCTGTAAATAGAATACAATTTGAACTTATCATAGCATCGAAAGCGTCCACGATAACGATAAGAAGTTTTAAAAAAATACAAAAAAAATGACAACAAATACAAAACAAACTTATCACTAAACACAATTCTATACATATCATAAAGCTGACAACATTGAACTGGTTGGTAAAAGCGATAACAGTTTGAAGTTGATTCGTTTGCACTTTGTTCGGGTTTTGTTTTAGGCAACAAAAAGTATGGAACGTTCAACAAAATGATGAGAAATCTTTAAAAAAGATTTCAGACATATTTATTGTTGAATTTTTAATGTCAACAAACTTTACTTAACAGTTTATAGTTATAAATACACAACAGATATACAAAATGCCTGCTGTGTTTTGTGTTTTAAAAATACGACATTCTTTAAGCTAACAATACTTATTTACCCTTTTATTCAAAGCCAAAAACATTTCAAGCTATATGTCCATGTAAATGGCATTTGAACACTTTTCAATCGGAATCAATAAATACATCCATTATTTTGTGTGTTATTTTGTTGTTTTGTTTTGTATTCCCATATAGACTTCAATGTTCTTTGGACCTGTTGCTATTTTAAAACTAGAGCTTAATGTTGTCAACCTTATCAGACTACGGTCCGAGGACAACAAGCTGCTTATGAGTAGTATGTATTTAGTATGGGTATATGGCAAAAAGTAGATGATAAAATGCGTCATCGAAGTGTTCTATTGCCTTGTTGCAGTTACCATATGAATTTGACTTACATAATTGCTTTTGTGCATGCACTGTAAAAGAAAACTGTGCAAAAGGATTTCATAATTATTGCTATGCCAAGGGTTTCGTTGGCATTTAATATCAAAGACTATAATGCAGTCAGAGGAGCATTTAAGGTTCAATTACTGTTTGCAAAAGGTGAAATGCGATTCCTTTGTTATGTTGTGTGCACGCATTTCTCTTAGTTGCAATTAACATGAAAGATAATAAATAATAAAGTTAATTATGAAGTGGAAACAATCGCTTTCTATCTGACCTTAATTTAATTCACTTTATTTACTGCAAAAAGTATACTGCACAAATGGATATCATTTAACAACTTATATTAACGTAGGTCAAGAACCTTATATACTGCGACGTCACAGCAGTTACTGTTTAGAAGGCATCACCAGTTGGATGCTAGTTCCGGTGACGTATAGCCAAATGATTTAGTTATCCATAAAGATTATGAGACGGCAAAAGCTTTTGTCTGTTTGGGTTAAACTGTCAAAATGCTGCCACAAGCCAAGCACATGTAATTGTTTGTGTGGAATATTCTTATTTAAACAGAGATTTAGATTAGTTGGAAGATTTTGCGATTTGCGCAGCATTTGGTATAAATGTGGCTGGAATGCTTATTTCACAAGTTATTTCAAATCAGTTGCCCATGTGCAGCAAGTTGGTGCTAAAAAATAAAGTGTATAGCATGGAAAGAGCCGAAAAAAGTTTTCAAAAACATTGATAAAACAGTTTACAAACTGTGGAGTATTAAGACTGTGATATTGAAATCAGCAAAACATATATGTAGTATTAAACTTAACTACTAATTAGCAAAATAATTCTATGAGAACATGTTTCTCAACATTTTTAAATCGGGCATTTTTGAAAAGGATTTTCGTCGTCAGTTGTTGGTCACTTTAAGTGGTATGTTTTATTAATGTGTTTGTTGAGGAAATTTTTTGAGTTGATTCATTTGACCGAGTAACCTTCAACTCAGCAGTCAGTAACAAAAAACTCTTGCATCACATTTAAAATAGATAAGATAAAGTAAAGGAGACTTTCTGAATGATTTACCGAAATTGCCTAGCTTTATTAATTACATTTTCTTAAATTGCCTTTAAATCACACACACAAACCATGTCTCATATCATTATGTCAGCCTTGACTAGCTATATGTACCCTTTTGTTAAATGAAAGGACAAGAGAAATTACAAAAAAAAAAAAAATCAATCATCCGTAGTATCACTGATAACATTCTGTCATGGAGTCGGGCTCGGATGGCTTTCTCCAATGTTGCCAAAGCTGCAGTCGGCGTTGGAGACACCACTGGACTTTGTGATTGATGTTAATGAGGCCTCATGGCTCGGTGCCCTTATAAGCTTGGGCGGCGTAACAGGCAATTTCTTCTTCTCCTTTATCATGAATCGATTTGGCCGTAAAGTGGCCATCTATGGCTTGGCAATTCCCCATACGGTTCGTTGAAGAAACAGAAAGAGGTTGTCTATTGTATATGTACTCTTGCAGATAAATAGATTTTAGTAAAGAAATTTGTTAAGGAAAAAGTAAACTTGAATAAATTATTTCAATTTATTTTCTGCAAGAGTATAGACAAAACAAAAGATCAACAAAATTGTTAGCAATCCAATTAACTTGCATTAAATCAATTAAAAAACTAATTCCTTTAGAGCATTTGGTTTCTCTACTATTTTGCTGGATCGATTGAATGGCTATATGTGGCAAGAGTATGCGGCGGCTTAGCGGGCGGTGGCATAATTGTCGTGATGCCAATTTTTATTGGCGAAATCGCTGACAACAGGTATGTGGTGAATAATCGCATTGAATTATGAATAAACTGTAAATGCAACAACTCGCTTGCAGCATTCGCGGCAGACTGTGCTCGTTTTTCATATTGGCCATAAATACGGGCATATGCATTGGATTCATAATTTCGTCACATGTGCCATACCACATCATACCATGCGTTGTGGTTGTTCTACCCTTGCTGTATTTGCTGTTAGCCACACTTTACCCAGAGCCACCTCAGCAGCTGTTACGATGGGGTCGCAATGAGGAGGCTGAACGGTCATTGAAATACTATCGGAATTGCGATGGTGCTGCTCCGAGCAAAGAAGCCGAGCGAGCGTACCAGAAACAGTTGGATGAAATGCGACAGGCCATACAGCAGCAGGCCAAGGATAAAAGTAACGATGGCTTCACTATCAACGACTTTTGTAAGCCTTTATTTTCGCTTGGCTCATGTTTAATGGATTCAATAACGATTTTCTCTTTGCAACAGGCAACAAGCGCGCCTTAAAGGCAATAGTTACGGGACTTATCCTAATGATTGCAAATATATTTACGGGCACTTTTGCCTTCATTAACTATATGTCCAACATTTTTGATCGCGTTCATACTCAGCTGGAGCCCAATACCAATACGATTATCATTGGCGTCGTTCAGATTGTCGGCACTTTGGCATCCATTTATCTGGTCGATCGATATGGACGCAAAATACTGTTGGTAGTCTCGTGTGTGGGCTGTTTATTGGGCACCACAGCATTTGGCATTTATGCGTTCTATGCCGAGGAAACGGATGCGGATCTAAGTGCTTTCTCTGCCTGGCTACCAGTTACGATTATGGCGTTCATTATATTTATGACCAATGTGGGCATCATATCGGTTTCAATGGTGGTGCTGGTGGAAGTGTTGCCACAAAAGATTCGTGCAGTTGCAACAAGTGCTTGCCTTGGTTGCCTCAGCTTCTTTGCTTTTACCTCACTCAAGAGTTTCCCCCTGATGATGGAGTATCTGGGCTTGGCGGCCACAATGTGGGGCTGTGCTGCTGTTAGTGCGCTGTGTGCCTTCTATGTGGTTGTCTTCTTGCAAGAGACAAAAGGCAGGTCAATGTACGATTAGGCAAGCAATTTTATAACCTAGTTGATAATATTCCATTCATCTAAATATCTACATACTTATTTATTATTTAATTCCTTAAAAATTTTTTGTCAATAAATATGAAAAGGAAAACCAGAGAATTAATAAACTGGTAATGTTTTGATTTGTGCGCTTCTTGTGATAACTAATAGAGAATAAATTAACAATTTAACACCAGTACATTAAATGTTTTACGTTTATGACAATGACTTGAGGGAGGCACGCTAGTCAACAATGGGCATTAAACCAAAACAAACGAACACCAAGTGTTGCCATCAAAAAATAAAAAACAAAAGCAAAAAAAAACGTTGTGTCATGGCTTAATTTATGACCTGGCTACCGCAATTGCCACCACACTAAACACGCCCCCAACCCCAATTGTTGCTTTTAATGTCATGTCAACAATTAGCTTTGTTAGCATTATTATCATACAAATACACGCATTAATACCAAACGCCATATCGTTTAGTGATGGGCGACATACAAAAGCGGCGACAAATGTTTATAAAAGCCAAAACACACCCATAGAAAAGAATGAGCGGGGGGAAACACTTAGTACAACTGAGTTAAGTTAATGGCGTCGTGAACAAAAACTCAAATGACAAACGAGTGTAAAAATAATAGCAAGGCAGAAGGGGACCTACATAAATTGTATTTTGTTTGTGGCCAATAAGCGGAGATATACATATATATATTTATCAATATATATATACATATTGTTTTTTTATGTGTAGTCTTTATTTAAATAGCAATAACTTGGAGTAATAATGACTAGCAAAGCCAAAAACATAAATGATTCTTTAAGAGCTTTTATTATGCCAGCTGAATTATCGTTATTACAATTACCGCTAATGTGTATCAGTTTAAATGTTTGTTGGCAATAATAAACTAACATATTTGTGCAGAATATAAGAAATTTTTTATTCAACTGGGTTCAGGGTACCTTCTGGTCGGGCTTTCCCGCCTAGAGCCTTCTTACTTGTTTGTTATTGCCATTGCTTTTGCTTATTTTTGTCGTGTGTTTTAGTTTGTTTTGCCAGCAATTATGCCTGAGTGCTGACAGGCTTTTATTGCTTTTGCCCTAACGTCTTGACTTTGAACGCAATGTTAAACAAACTGTAAAACCGTTCAACTGCTGTTGAAATGTCACTCGACTTTAAAAGCAACTGTTATTTTAAATGGACTAAACGATACTCTATATGAATATCTCTGGACAGTAAATAAATTCATACAAAAATATTATTGAACACGAAAAATGAGACAAAACTGGGCAACGTGGCGTATTCGCAATTCGCAAGTCATATTGCAGTGTTTGAGTTAATGCCTTGAAAGAGAAAATTTTGATGGCTAACTATTTTTAAGTTATAAAAGTATTAATAAGCTTCAAGGGAAAGGTTATAATAGGGATTGATTGAGGAAAAATATATTTATGCTTTAGTATCTTACTATAGAGTTCTCTCAAGTCTGATTCTAATGTTAAAGTTTAAAATTTTAGTCATGCAACTCAATTTACTTCTCTTCGATTGCAGTCAAAGTGGCTTTTACAATTTCAACTATGAGCAGTGGAATATACAAGGATGCTGCGGCTAATATTGTTTAATTCCCTCATCCCATATGCTCTGCTTTTATTGCTATCGGGCAATGTGGCCGGTGTGGTGTATAATATCAATGCAACCAGTAGCATTGGAAACAATAATAGCTCTAACAACAACATCAGCAACACCAGCAACAAAACTAAGCTGGCTAACAAAAGCACAGATTTGGGACTTGCAGGCGTTGACGAACTGACGACCAAACAAAACGTAAGTTTAATTTAAAGGAAAAGATAAGGAACAAAAATATACTTACCACCTTGAGGCGCTTTAAAACCAACAAATTTGAAAGCTGTTGATTAAGCAAACAAAAGTTGCAACAAACTGAGCAAGAAATCATTACAAGCTTAGCGGCTGTTGCTTTGAAAACGTTTAGCTTATTAACTCGTTGTTTGCTTTTTGCTCTCACATAATACAGAGGATCCCGGCAAAGATGGAAATCACCGAGCTTAGCACAAACGTCACATTGTATATGCAGAAAATACCACGCATTATGGTACGCTGGCAGGACAATCTGCCGAATGGTAAGTTACTCTGGTCAAACAGCCTCCAATCGACAAACAGTTTATATGAATCTTCCCAGGCACCACATACAATGTGCTTGTTAGTGCTGTTAACAGCACCCGCTGCCCAGATGCACCTTGCAGTGAATACACCATCAAACAGAAGCCCAGCACGTATATCTACCTGCCACAGAGCCCGAATCCAAGTGTTGAATCGGTCGACTGCAACTACATGTTTGGCTGCATGTACAATGTCACCGTTGAAACATCGAATCTGCTTGTTCGTCGCTCCATGCGCGTTTTTGTGCCACGTAAGTTGGGATAGTTGTTGTAACTTAGTAGCGATAGTATTTATTTTATTCACTTGCAGACTGCGTTGCCGGCCGGTGCTCTTGCCAGTTGTCGCCGACGCCGCCAAAGGTCCTGGCCATGGCCAGAATGCAGACCAACGATATCATCGGCATCAATTTCACCATTTTAGCCAGCGAACAGCTGCGCAAGGAACACGAGAATCATCTGCATGAAGCTCTTCAGACATATAAATTGCAATTAAGGTTAGCCCTTAACTTTTAATTAATTTAATTTTCATCAATGAGTACGGTAAAGCAAGAAAAGAAAAAGCTTTGACGAAAGTCAAAAGAAACCTTGGCTTACAGCACAAACTAAACAATCAAATGCAACTTTAATTAAAAAACACAATTGGTTATAGTTAACTCGACAAGCAGCATCAACCGTAGTTTCTTGTCTTTTGTCCCTTTCCATTGTATTTTTTAATATTTTTTTTTACATTTTTTTTTTCACTAAGAAAAAAGTACACCAACTAAAGGCCCACTTACCCGAACTTGAACTGAATTGAATTTTAATTGAATGTGAACGTGAATTGGTACTTGAAACCTAAGCGATTACCCAAACGAGAACTTAGCTTGATCCTGAAAATTAACAGTAATATGAAATTGAACCGATGTGATATTTATAATTAGCCAAGCAGACTTTTTTGCCGGATCATTAAAATATTTGTTTGCTTTATTGTAGAGAAAATCTTTTACCATGCAGTGCAGGTCCTGCACCAACCAAAAAAGTTTATGCTCGTTCAATTTAAATCAGCTGTTCAACGTAATTGGAACGTAACTTGAACTGGAACTAAAAATTCTGTTTTCTGCAGGCTGTCAGTTCAATTCAATTCAGTTCAAGTTCGGGTAACTGGGCCTTTATCCGCTCCACGAATGTTTTTGCCTTGCAACTTTTTACTTTGAAACTTTATTTAAAAAATTATTTTAATTAGATTTTGTTTGTCTGCAAAACACAAAACAAAAATCTATATAAAGAAGGAAAGTAAGCTTTATATAAAAAAAGTTCTTTGTCTGATAGATAATTGCTTTAATTTTAACACACAGACAAGAGAAAGAACTTTGCAACACACTGGTTGCAGCAAATGTGAAGCAAGTGCTTGATTTACGTGCATTTTGATTTCAGAATCAATGAGGAGAGCATACCATCGCTGCCATGGGGCGGTGTTTTGAAGAATCTATACAACCGGATTTATAATCTCAGTGAATTGCAATTTAGGCCCACAGCCAAGGGATATGATGGCTACATGAAGCTTGCGCTCGGCACACAGCTTAAGGAGAAGGCCTCACTCAATTTGCAGGCGGTGATTATAGATTCAGCTGGTTGTGAGGGACAACGCAGTGTTACCAAGGTGCCTGGTAAGGGGGGCAAAGCAGCAACAATCCAAACGTTTAATTGGGTCGAGTCTTACATTACATTTTTTATTCAACTTACAGTGCCTGCCAATCCACTGCAACTGGAAAGCGATGCCAATTTGGTTGGTAGCTACAATTCTCTTATTTCAATGGGATATAAATAATTTATTGACTTTAGAACAATTCGCTGGTTATTATGATCACATTACTTATTGCCGTCATTATTGTGGGCTTGGTAACGTTGCTGATGCGTCGGCGTCGTGCCAGGACCAAGGAGCAATTGCACAAGAATCAAATTTACATGCAACCCTTTGCTGCTGCGCCCGTTGAGTGAGTGTGAATGCACGCAATCAAAATATTGTTTTACTTACTTATTTATTTTTTGACACCAGAATGGAGGACAACATTAACTATGTGGATAAGTACGTGGAGGTAAGCAAACAGCACACACACTGCAGTGTATAATTTGTAAAAACTCAAATGCTAAAGGCCTCAATTAAGTTTACCAATCAATTTCTTTTCAACATAATTCAATTTTAATGTGCGATTATCAACGAACTGAAAAACTCTTCTTTTATTTGGCACAGCAATCGCAAGCTTTGGGTCTGGCTGATATATTTGAGGTGCCCCATTCGGCGATACGCATTGGCCCAATTCTGGGCGAGGGCGCCTTTGGCCAGGTCCATGAGGCAACAGCCATTAACTTGCGTCGAATGCGTGGCACTACACTCGTAGCCGTTAAACAGCTGAAATGTAAGTTCGAACATACTATAGAAACTACTCTGTATTCAACAATAGAATTATAGCGAATCCTTCGGCGGATGAGGTTGCTGAGTTCCTGTCGGAAATAGAAATGCTGAAGGGCGTTGGTACACATCATAATGTGGTTTGTTTTCTGGGCTGTTGCACAATTCGTGCGCCCTACCTGATGGTCATGGAGTATGTGGGACGTGGAAATCTGGTAGGAGTAGCAATCTGGCCAATTTGATTTGAGCCTCGACTTAACCAGCTGTTTGCGTGTTTGCATTTTGTTTCCATTACTTAGTTGAGTTACTTGCGCCAGGTGCGCTCGGAGTTGGGGCAACCAAAGCGACGGAATGCCAATCACAAGACTGGCATGACGGCATTGGCAGCACCAAAGCCACAAGGCGTTAACTATATTGAACTAAAGGCATCCGGTCCGAAAACTGAGCTGATTAACTCGGCCATCAATGGCGACTCCTCGTTACTGTTGGACTCGAATGGTGCTGGCGCCCGGCAGCCAAAGCCATCGTTTGCCGAAAGTAAGTAGCATTTGAATGAGCTTTAAAGGTGTTGCCAAGCTAACAACTTTACTTTAAGCTACTTATACAATAATTGAAGAGGAGGAACCATTTGAGTACATACTCGACAACAAAGAGCTTCACAATTTTGCATTGCAAATTGCAAATGGCATGCGCTTTTTGGAAGAACAAGAGATTACACATCGGTGAGCTATTAATATTATTACATTTATATTTATCTTCATTTCATTTTAAAAATGTTTACTATGTAAGTGCTTAACTATTATTCTCAAATGCTTTTATTACATTTATTTCTGTGTATATTCCACAGCGACCTGGCAGCGCGCAATGTGCTTATTGACAACAACAAGACATTAAAAATATCAGATTTCGGTCTGTCCAGGCATGGCATCTACACTAACACCAAAACACGCAAGGTTGGGATTTTTTTTACAAATGATTTCAAAAGTGCCTTGTTATAATTTCCTAATCTATACAGTTACCACTGCGCTGGCTATCCATTGAGGCTATTAGGGATAATGTGTACTCGAGCAAGAGCGATATTTGGGCATATGGTGTTGTTCTCTGGGAGATTGGCACATTGGGCGCCTCGCCATATCCCACAATCAGCAACAGTGAGTTAGTACCATTTCTAATGGCTGGCAACCGTTTGGAGCGACCTGAAATATGCACGCCACAGGTGTACACTATAATGCTACAATGTTGGCTGGAGGAGGCCAGAGAACGGCCCACATTTGATGCATTATATAAGGTATTAAGCCCAAAAACCACATATGTGGACATTCACAGTCTGAGTGATGATTACGTATTTCCACCGATTAAAGAGTAATGTCAATTTAGTTAATTTTATCATAATTGTTATTTAAGAAATCTAGATGTATTTTTGACAAAGCCTATTCCAAACCTTTTGAAATGCTTTTATAAAGCATTTCGTGAGGCAGCTTTAATCAGCTGGATCAAATGTTCTCTATTTAATACAATCTTATTGTTATTTAACTCTTTTGTGTACACACAAAATACAAAAAATAAATGTGTTTATTTTTGATGTGGTTATTTAACAAAGATAAATCAAAAGCTTGTAATGTTTGTAAAAGACAGTGAAGAGAATATAAAATTCTTGACATACATGGATGTGATATGTGTTGAAGGTTTAAAATAACAAGCAATTCGTACAGGGTATGACTCTGTGGAAAGAACCGCTTATACATTTGTATAAATCAAAATAAAAAATTTACCTTAAACAAACCGTATGCTGTTTGACTTGCAGGAATTTGTACATTTATTTCTTAACACCATAAATTTCATTCCATTCCACATAACGCTTAACATCTTCCGGTGATACACTCTTTGATACGTGCTGCAAGGCAGACATAAAATCTGACATGGTGACGGCAGGCAACTGTAACAAGAATGGGTGATTGTATAAGTGAAGCTTTAAGCTTGATGTAAATGATAGACTTGAATACCTGCTGTGCATCAATTGCATCGATTTCCAAACTGCTAAGAGCACGCAACGGCTGCATTGCCGCATAACGACACAGGCTGTCCATATCGGCACCTGAGTATCCCTCGGTTAGCTCACCTAGCCCTTGAATCTGTGCGTCGTTGAGATTGTGATGTACCTGTTTGACAAGTTTGGCAATAATTTGTTCACGTGCCTGGGCTGCAGGCAGCGGTACATATAAACGACGCACGAATCGGCGGCGAACGGCTTCATCGAGCTCTTGGGGGCGATTGGTGGCACCTATAATCATTATGTTATCATCATCATTTGTTGCAGCGCCATCTAGTTGTATGAAAAACTCATTTTTTAAACGTCTCGAGCTTTCGTGCTCATTATCCGATCGTTGCGATAGCAACGAATCCACCTCATCCATAAAAATTATCTGCGAAAAAATCGTTACATCATTGTTAAGCATATACGGTTGCACAAGGAGATGGAACTTACGGCTGGTTGATGTGCGGCAGCCACCGCAAAGAGCGTCTTGACCAGCTTCTCGCCATCGCCAACCCACTTTGAAGTTAGCGAGGATGGATTTATGCTGAAAAACGTTGCCTTCGACTGTGACGCTATGCATTTGGCTATTAAAGTTTTACCAGTTCCAGGAGGACCAAACAGTAAAACTCCACGGGGTGGTCGACGCACGCCCTTGAACAAATCAGGACGCTGTAACGGGTGTATGATGGTTTCCATGAATGTTGATTTAGCATACTCCAAGCCAGCGATATCTTCCCAAGCTGTAAAGTAAGCAATTATTTACTTAAGTTTACTGAACATGTACGGATGCTGCACTGACCTATGGGTTTGTATTCATGCATGCTTTCTCGCATAATTTGTTCAACCATGACTGAATCCAGGTGAGCCAACGAAGGTGGCACAGCCAGACTAGGCTTAGTTGCAGCACTTTGTTTTACCGGTTGAGCAGCAGCAGCATTACTTTAAGAAAATGCAAATGTTAGTTTGTAATGAATAATATAATAATGCAGCGTGTAAGCATACGTTTCATTTTGTCCCATGGGTAGAACAAATTTTGCATTCACACTGCGTATTTTACCGCCAAGTGATTTTTTCTTATAGTTCATTACATTATTAAGGCCACTCAGTGCTCCAGGTAAAGTTGTGTCACCCTGTTTGCTTTTCTGTGTGTAGCATAAATGGAAGAACATTAGCAATTGTGTCCCTGATCTGATTTGCACTCAGTTGTCACCTTTATATCTTGCAAAATTAATTCTTCACGTGCTGTACGAAATAAGAACGCTGGCTTCACGGGTGATGTTGGTTCCCGATTTGTTGAGGTTTGAGGCACCGTATTGACGTTGCCTATGGGCAGTTGTTGCTTGCCTGTTGTTCCATTTTGGGGCAACGTGTTTACATTGCTTTTGGGTCGCTGAATATCTTGCTCTTTTATTTCATCATCCATGCAACTAGCAAATTTACCATGACACTGACGCTCGAATGCATTTTCAGGCGGAATAGACCATTCCATTGCCGTTCCAGTGTCGCGAGGACGACGACGACGACTCTGCGCCACCAATTGTTGACAACAGGCAAGACGCTCTTGCAAATATGTTTCTGTGCTACTGGCACTTTCCCATTTGTCATTATGGTCCTTAAGCGCGTCATATTGGATTGCATCATTTAGATTGCTTTAAAGATGATGGAATGAAAAGCTGCTAGAAATGTTTATAATTATTTGCCTTGTTTTTTACTTACCTTGTTGCGTGGGCCAATAAATACTTTTGCGTACGCCATGCGTTTTGTTTGTCACTGGCACTGGTATCGTTGGCTAACCAAATAGCCTCATTAGCTGCAAATGCTGCTGGCCATAGCTTGTCTGTCATGTTGTTAATGGTTTAGTTTGTTAAGAAGAAGCTGAATTTAATGCCAATTTATTAAATGTTTCCCGGCACTCTGACTGATATCTTGATGACAATGGCGGCAGATAGATAAGTAATCGAAAATTAGCACAGACACCAACAGCTGATCACCATAGCACTCAGCTTTTGTCATGATAATGTAAACAAAGTTTTATGATATATCGATAATAAGCGATCCGTATTTTTTTAAATTGTTTAAAATCGTTCTAGAAGCCCTCAGGCAGTTGTTAACTGTTTAAGACAATAATAAACGACAACTTGTGCATATGCTTTCTACTCGTTGCACAGTTAAGAAAGCAAACATGTTTAGTGTTTTGTTCAATTCGAGTTAATTGAAATTAATTGATGTGCATTGCGAATAACAAGTTTGCAAACGCTGTTCAATTAAGTTGAACCATTGTCTGAATAACCCTCGCGCCAAGACATACAAATTGAGAATCCAATGGTAGGTTATCTGCTCTAGGTTAACTTTAGATTTCTTCATCATCAGAAGCTAAACAAAAAGTAGTCAGCCAGACGGATTTTATCTGTGGACTCACGTCGTACAAATAAAGATCGGTGTGTGTGTTTGTATGTGCATACACAACTAACAAGCTGGACGCAATTATCGCTGCGGCCATCGTGATAACAACTAGATAGAGATACATCTCCGTTGGCCATAAATATCGCAAGCCATGCATCAAATACCTCTCAGTTTAAATTCAGTTTTGCAACTAACGGCTTCGCTTCACTTACGGCTCTCAATATTGGATTCCGCGTAAAAGGATAACAAAAACATCATCATCATCATCATGTGCTTGCCAAAGCGAGTAAGCGGCGGTGCTATACAAAGCGTTGCAACTGCCATCGGTAAGTTTAAGTTTGACTACAAAATTTCTTGCAGGAAGTGTACACTTAGCAACAAATAAACTCTTTTATGGATTCCTTTCACAGGCAATCTACTGTGCTTTAACTTTGGTCTAATGTTTGGCATTACACCGGCGCACATGGCGCTTTATGAATCGAAGACCCAAACACCATTGAAAACAGTCACAGATCCCGCGGGCACAGCCTTCTTATCTGGCTATTTGTTTTTGAGTGCTGCCGTTGGTGCTGCATTCTCCGGCTGCCTGGCATTGCGCATTGGTCCAAAGTCTGTGCTGCTATTGTCGGGTATATTACAGATTGTAAGATTGTCGTGCATCAAGTGTCTTCATCAAGCATTTAATGCAAAAAGCTTGATTGTTAAGTTCTATAAATTATTTTTAAAAATATGCTTTCAGTTTGCCTGGTTTTGCATACACTTTGGTTTCGATATCAATCACATTTACGCCTCTCGGATATTTGTGGGCGTGTCAGCCGGCGCAGCGTTCGTCGTCTTGCCTATTTTCATCAACGAAATTGCCGAGTCGCGGGAGAAGGCCGCACGTTTGACCTTCACAATTGAAGTGTGGCGCTGTTTCGGCATACTTGCTGGCTTTTTACTGGGCTTCTATGTTACCTACGAATATGTTAACATCGTTGGCTGCCTTATGTCCTGTGTTTTTACGCTCTGCTTCCCCTTTGTCCAGGAGAGTCCACATTTCTATTTGCGCAAGAACAATGTGCCCGGTCTGGAAAAATCCTTGCGCTGGTATCGCGGCATTCGGGATATTGATGACCGCCAGCAGCCCGATTATCTGCAAGAACTTGCCGAGTTCAAGTCGGAACTAAAGTGTGCACAGGATCAGGGTCAGGAGAGCATTGCCTCTGCCCACTATTCCCATAGCTATGTGGTCCGTTTGATTTGTGTTAGTTTTCTGCTCACCATTTGCGCCAAAATGAGCGGCGTCTTTGTGGAGTTGAACTATGCCGCTGATTTTCTCGGTCGCACCGGCTATTCTACGGAGCTGAACTATGTGCTCCTTGCAATCTCACAATGTGTGGGGGCCTTGCTGGCACGCCTCATCGGACCGCAAATGCCGCGAAAGGTAGTACTATTTATATGTTTCACACTTTAAAGCAATCGATATGCTTGGTATTATCTGACTTTTTAAATTTTTTAGCTTTTGCTTTGCCTCTCCTCGCTGCTGTCTGCTGTGTCAGTCATTGCTCTCGCTTTATTCAAGCTGTATGGTGGTAGCTGGGCTCTAGGGCACTGGTGTGACCGTTATCTGCCCATTATCTTGCTTGCGGTGCAACTGCTATTTGTCAGCTTTGGCCTATATCCTTTGGCAGCTGTTGTCAACAGCGAAGTGCTGCCCTCAAAGGTAAGTGGATGAATTGTTTTTTTATTCAGTGCAACATTCAATCAATCGGTGTTTCTAGTCCTGTAAGCAAGCTAAATTCATGGTTGGAACGCTTTTTCTTAGAATTCAATGTCCAATTTATAATTACAATAAAATTCTTAAAGCTCAAATCATGTAATTGGTAAATCTCACTGAGTCTATTTCAACACTTATAAAATTCTAATAACTTTGAGCTTGTTTTGAAATTGAAATGGAAATTGGCTCTTGATCAGGTTGCACACTTGCCTGACATTTGTCTGTCCTGGATTGCTTTGTAGCTCATAATAAATTTCCCTCGAGAAATTAATTTTTAGCATCACATAACTCATTTATTTTCTTTGATGCGAATTTCGCAAAATGATTTAACTGATTTTGCTTTTGGTTTAAATCGAATTTGGTTGAGATATAAATGTAGTTTGTTGCCCTTTGTAACAAATATGTGTACAAAAGGATTATCAAAAAATTGTACACGAGTGAATTCCACAAACACTTTGATTATTTTGAAAGTATTTTTGTGTTTGAAGAACATTAATAAATAAAATGCCATGTTCTATCATTTGCTTACATATTTTAAATAAAGCGAAATATTTTTTATGTACATTTGTTTCTCTTTCAACGGAAAGGGTTAAATGATTCCGATAACAATTTATATTTAATTGAAGCCTTTTATGTTAAAAAAAGTTGTAGCAGAAAATGTGATTAAATTTGTTTTCTTGTGCAAATTAACAGTCTGAAGGCCATGCAGAAATATTACAAATGGCTAGGAGGCTAAAACCTTGTTGCTAACCACAATAAGTATGCTATAGATTTTACGATTTGCCAAACTAAAAACAAACAAAAAATCTGCCGTGTGTATCAGTGTGCTTTATAAACATAAGTTATTCACTCAAACACCATAAAACTTTATATAAGAATCAATTTATAACCTCTTGACAGCTACACGATTGGCTTTATTCAATTGCTTCGAGCATTTCATGGCTGCTGCTGTTTGGCATGATTGAGGTGAGTTGAGTTAAACGAGCAGTTAATTTATACAATTAAGATTTTAAATGCCCCATGGCTTTCATATTTCGATTCGGCTTTCAATCAGGCTTTCAATTCGGTGAAGACAACCACTCAACCTGGCATGGTGCTCTACCTTTGGGTGTTCGCAGCTTCATCAATATTCGTGGGACTCATTTCGTTGCCTTTGTTGCCGGAAACACGCAACCGTCGACCATCGGCTGTGCAACGTGAATTGGGATATGTGAAGCCTGATGTCATTGCCAAGGAAATAAGTGTAATTAGTGGGCACATCTCAACGAAAATTTAAGCAAAATAACAGAATAGTAATTACGCCATGTTTCTTTATTATAAAAGTAAATGCAATTGTAATTTATGCAACGCCTTGATTTTTCGATGGAATTTTTCTTAGTTTAAGGAGAGCCAATTCATTGGCTTATCTACTTAGAAACTGGCTGCGTTGGATATCATTTGGCAGCAGCAGCAGCTCTGATTAAATTCTATGCGCAAGACTAATGCGGATCATAAACATTTGATCTGCACTTATCTTATCTAGCTTTAAACAATTTTAGTTTAGCTTTTGTTTGCCACAATGAACATGTACTGAGTTCTTTGCAAAACATAGAGCAAACATAACAACTATATATAAACTTTATAATGTTTATAGCATATCTGACAAATTAAAATTGATCTACGCCCAATCAATTGGATCAATTTGTATAAATAAGTCAGTTTGGGTAGCCAACTGATCAAAAAGAATAATAATTGAAAATTAAGGTAACAGATATAAAAAGATCGCATTATACAAAAATGTCTATAGGTAGGTTTAAAAAGGCAGAACTTATGTTTAACAGCTTAACACTATACACTTTAAAAAACCTTTCATTCATTTGCCTCACCTTGAATCGTAATTGCTCTGACTAGATAGCATATGTTTATAAATCATGGAAGAATATCAGGCACTCTTTCGCTTATGTCTGCACATGCAAATAAGTTAAGTCGCATCAACATTAAAAGTTACGCCTTTAATTGTGAAAAATTGTCAAAAGATAGACAGTCCAAAGATATGGTATATTCATAATTGCTGTTGTACAAATTGTTGTCTTGAGTACGTCTATCTTAGGCAAATAATTGTATTTGATTAAAATTTAGAAAAGTTTGTAGCACTTATTTAATCTTTCGCTTACTGATATGAGCGCGCCATGGAAACGTGATTAATTGAATCTGGCACGGCACCCCTTCATACATACTAGTTACTAATTTGTATATGCAATTCTACTATAACAATGACGCGCCTTTATTACATCCAATAACAACAACGCTTGTGCATCAATTGCTATTGCAAACGCATATCGCTACAGAAAAATAGTAAAAAATATTATAAAAAAATAAAAATATTGATAATTATAATGACAATACGTAACAGACAGTCGCGACGATGCCAAAATACCCTGTATAATATTTAATGTATTTAAAAAGTGATTATTTTTTTTAAAATTAAATCAAATACGTTGACAGAGGCTCCAAACGCTGAAACACTTAGCAGAATATTGAAGTAGCTAATAACCCATTTTAATACTCAGAAAATACTTTCAAAAAATATTTCTTATAAATTTTTTGGTTTAAATTTTGTTTAAATAAACAAATTTCTTATGTCCCTGAAACCGTTAAAATTCCAACACTCATAGCTTGAATACCCTGTACAAGGGTAAGAAAATTCAAGTGCAACCATAATCACAGTAGTCGCCACTAAAACAATAAACAAAGCACATCAACAGTTTGCTCTATGGGGAAATTTAAAGATACTGTTGTTGTTGTTGATGTCGTATATTGCAGCTTTACTTAGCTCTTGATGCTCAGAGCATAATGAGTGAGTGATAACAATAATTTGTACACTTTATTCTCCCATCTTTAAAAGTCTCCTCTCTATCTCTCTCTCTCTCTCTCTCTCTCTCTCTCTCTCTCGCTCTCTAGGTGCTTATATCTGTATGGCATTATAATCTCAACTTGTTTTTGTGCAATTTGTAATACCACAAATATAAAAGTTATCATTCGAAACTAAACGGCTTCAGTTTCGCCACGAGCTTTACAACGGATAGTTAGAAGCACAATAAATACCCAAATTTAAATACCCAATGAAAAAGGATAATGACATATTTGTCCACTCACGAGTACTGAACGGGCATATTAAGTAGCCGTATTTGAACAGCATAAACGCCAAAGTGCCAGGAAGCCAAAAAAAAAAAAAATGGATATAGATAAGAGCATTATGAAAAGGTCAGGAGATGTGAAATTCCAATATCTGGCTGCCATATTCGGTTAGTAAGCCGTAAACACGATTAAGCAAATACCAATTTGCATATCAGTTCCAGTGTTAATTGAATATAACTTCTTGTGTGGTGAACTAAATGAAATCAGAGTTATTATAGGGCTAAATAAGAGATTTACTTACGCGGTCAAAACAGCCACTGTAGTTTAAAACAAAAAACCAAAAATATTTAAAACAAATGTTGAATAAAGTTATCCATGTTAAGTGTAAAAAAATCAGTTAATATGCATGAATCAACCGTGAAAAGATATACTCAAAAATCGAAAACCTAATTAATGTCGGATTAAATCATTACTCAATTTTTTCCAACAGTAAATATTCTTTCCATCTCGTTTGGCGCTTATTGCGGCTGGCCATCATCCAGTTTCCTTGAACTGAGCAGCGATGCAAGTCCGTTGGAGACGGGTCCATTGAGCGAACACGATCAGGGCAATGTGGCATCAGTTCTATGTCTTGGTGGCTTGGTTGGCAATGTCTTCTTCATTTGGCTGGCTGAGAAAATTGGCAGAAAACGTTCCTTACTGTGGGCAGCAGTTCCATCGATTGTAAGTAAAGATCTTCAAAACTTAGATCATTTCTAAATCGATAACTATTTGGCTCTAATAGCTGGGTTGGATTGGCATACCCTATGCTCGAAACCCGACACATCTGATTGCGGTACGCTTTCTTGGCGGATTGGCCGGAGGTGGTTGCTTTGGTGTTATACCTGTTTACACAGCCGAATTGGCTGAGGACAGGTAAGCAAGTAAAAAGAAAAATTATAGATTTTTCACTTATACCGCAAAGGGTTACACTGTGATAAATTATTATTAAACACCTAAATCTTCACTTCACAGTGTACGTGGCATTTTGGGCACTCTGCTGGTGCTTGCTTGCAACATGGGCGTGATCATGTCCTTTGTTTTAGGCTACTATTTCGACTATGCAACCGTGGCGTGGATTGTTACCGCTCTATCGATTATGTTTGTGTTTTGCTTCTGGTTTATGCCCGAGACGCCACAGTATTTGGCACAGCAGCACAAGTTGCAAGAGGCAGAGCATGCGTTGCGCTATTATCGCAATATACGCTCTCGCAATTCCAAGGAGCTAACCGAGCAACTACAGCTAGAGCTCCAAAAATTGCGTGCACCCGAAAAGGGCGAAAAGGGTGAAAAGGATGAAAAAAGCGTCGAGGCTTGTGCAGATATTGATGACAGTGTAATAACATGGGCGGATTTTGGTTAGTGCGAATATATAAGATACATATCAAATGAAAATTAAGTAATTTATTCTATCCCGTTCACAGTCGATAAGAAGGCGCGCAAGGCATGCTTTATTGGACTGGGCTTAGTGTTGGCTAATCAGGGTTGCGGCTGCTTTGCCATGTTAAACTATACGGCAATGATATTCGAAAAGTCTGGATCCAGCTTACCGCCCACCATCTGTGCCATTATAGTCGGTTTTATACAGCTGCTGGGCTCGTATGTGGCCACATTAATGGTGGAGCGAGCAGGTCGCAAATATCTGCTGCTTGTCTCGGCGGTTGGAATTTGCATTAGTCAGCTGGTGATGGGAAGTCATAGTTATTTGAAAATGTTGGGCCATGATACGGATGGTTTCGATTGGGTGCCCATTGCAGCGTTCTCGTTCATGCTGTTCATTGCCTCGTGGGGATTGTTATCACTGCCTTTCCTGGTCATATCGGAGATAATGCCGCCAAAGATACGCAGCACAGCGAATATGCTGCTTATGTCCATAATGTGGCTGCTCTCCATGTGTATCATTAAAGTAAGATTTTCATAACTTAAAAATATTCACAACACTTATTGAGTTTTTCTTTTTGTCGATATAGCTTATACCACTTTTGACTGCCACATGGGGTATGCACGGCACTGTGCTGCTCTTTGCCTGCTGCTCGTTGTGTGGCGCTATTTTTATTGCCATCTTTCTGCCGGAAACGAAGGGAAAAACAATTGAAACCATTTTGAACAGCTTATAGTTACTAAGCTAAGTTAAGCAACAATTGTTAATTATTATATTTGTTAGTTTTACTGTTAATAAACTATTTAATCTTATCATTACAAACGATCAAGTGTAAATCTTTTAGACAAGTTGCGCCTTTGTCTTAAACCTTTAACAAATTGTTTCTGTGAAGGCTTGTGAACAGCTTCCCCTTGAACTTCTCCAGCAGTAGGCTCACTCAGTGGCTAGCTTTAATAAAAGCCTCCATTGATAAGATTAAATAGCTGTGTTTTTAGTTAATGCACATCTTTACGACTTGAGCACAGCTTCCTTAATCTCTTCACAAACCAAACATAATGTGGCTTATGTTAAGTTGGTATAAATCTTGGACTTACTCATTATTTTTGTGTTTGTTCTCATGTGCACATTTTTGTCGAGCAGTAAAACAGCTAAATTACTTATGAATTCATTACTTTAATTAAATTTTGTTAGGAGTTTCCGCCTCGCATAGTTTGCTGCCACCCTCAGTTGGACCACATCAAAATATATAGTCTACTTATAGGAGAATTTTAAATGGCGTTGGTAAGTATTCAATGAACTAAGAGCAAAATGTTAAGTATACACAAATGACTATCTATATGTATTAAACTTTTTACCTATGATCTGGTAAGAAACTTTTTAAAATGGTGAAAATATCATATAAATAATCAAAAAACTACTTCAATAGTATTATATCGGTATTTTTGAGTGATTGCACTTTAAAGTTGCTTCGGCTAGTGTGCAAGTTTCTAAACCTTTGTTGACTATAAGAAACCCAAAACAACAAAAATTATCGCAGTAGAAAGACAAGCCTTCTTTTTTAGAATAACATTCGAGAAGTTACAAGGAACATCCGATGTATGCATGAATATAAAACAATTCTTATCGTTGTTATTCGTAACGTTCCTGACAAAATATGGAACTAGCTTCAAGCCAACTAATCTTTATTTCCACCCAAACAACTCTAATCCATTAAGTGCTGTCTGGGTTTTGTGTACACGTTAACCTTACGATTTTCGAACAGTGACGTTTTGTAAAATCTTGTTATAAAAACCCATAAGAGACAGACAACAAACTGAGTCAATACAATATTAGCTTTATGGTTGCCCAAACATCAATTCAACTTTCATAAATGTCAAATGCTAGAAATGCCTGCATTAATTAACTGGCATTGCAATTGTTAAGACGTCAAACCCTCAAGATCTTTAGCAGATTTAGCATGACGAAATTCTTAGAAAAATCACTGTTGAATACTAAAACGCGATACCAACTGTTGGCAACTATCATAGGTATAAATGGTGGAATATTTTTTGACTTAAATGCCTGCTTATTGTTCTATCACTTTAGTAAATATTATCACTTTTGGCCATGGCGTTGGAATTGGCTGGCTGTCGCCGACACTGACAAAAATACAAACTCCAGACACGCCTCTCGATTTTCAAGTTGGAATCGATGAGATATCCTGGCTTGGTTCTATGTTGGGCTTAGGCAGCTTGGTAGGAAATTTAACCATAGCATTTTTGCTGGAACGCATGGGTAGAAAATTTTGCATCTACCTTTTGGCGGGACCTTATGCAGTAAGTAGAATAAAGAAGTAAAAAGTTTTTCTTATTTAACTTTTGTGTTTAAGTTCTTATGGATTCTCATATATTGTGCCTCAAATGTGGGTTATTTATATGCAGCACGCTTTTTATGTGGATTTACGGGTGGAGCAGGTTATTTGGTAGTTCCCATCTATATCAGTGAAGTCGCCGATAGTAGGTGAGTGTACATATAGTTTCCTTTACCATATATCAATCAAAACCTTTCCTTTCCGTACAGAATTCGAGGCTCTTTAACATCAATGGTTATGTTATCTGTGAATTTGGGCGTATTAGTTGGCTATATACTGAGCACCTATCTTGCTTATCATATCGTTCCTTTCCTGGCCATTTTATTGCCGATTGCGTACTTTACAGCTAATCTTTTCCTACCTGAAACGGCGCCATATCTCTTGAAACAAAGTAAACTAAACGCAGCTGAGACTTCATTCAGATACTATCAAAATCAACAAAGCGCAATGGAACAGGCTTCCAAACAGAACTTTGAGGAGCTGCGTTTGGCAATTGATGCCCAACTGATACAAAATAAGATAGCATTGACTTACAGGGATTTAAGTGAGTAAAATAGATGATTTCCTTAGAGCAACCTTTAATTTTCATAACCAATTCAGTTACCAGACCAGCCCTAAAGGGCTTTGCAGCGTCGGTTGTGCTCTCATTGGGTTATCAGTTTAGTGGAGTGTTCAGTTTTATCAACTATATGTCGACCATATTTGATGCTTCTGGTTCCATTTTGGATGTCAACACATGCACCATAATTATAGGCGTTGTACAAATTGTGGGCGTTTATACTTCAACAATATTTGTGGATATTATTGGACGTCGTATACTCATGTTAATCTCAACTTTGGGCGTTGCCCTGGGCTGTACTGCCTTTGGATTCTTTACATTCTATGCCGTTGAGTATGATCTAAGCGATTTTAACTGGTTGCCGTTGGTGCTGATGATACTCATAATTTATTTGGGAAATGTTGGACTTATTGGAGTGTTTTTCGTAGTGCTGGTGGAACTTTTTCCAGCGAAGGTAACTTCAAAGAAAAATGTCTTAAAAATTACAATTTTAAAATAAGCATCTTAACTTTTTAGATACGTTCTCTGGCAACATCTATCTCAGTGGTGTTTTTAAGCATTTTGGTTTTTGCAACGTTGAAATTATTTCCGCTGCTGTTACATTATTTTGGCATATCGGTTACCATGTGGTTTTCGGCTGCTTCCAGTCTATTGACATTTGTATACTTTTTCTTTTTTTTGACAGAGACGAAAGGCAAATCTATGATCGAAGACTGAGTTGAATTGCACTCTCAATAAATTAATTTAGACTTAAACTTAACAAACACAACTTTTACTGGAGATAGTAAAAAGATTTAGTAATCTGTTCTTGGATAAACATAGCACACACAAACACACACACACACTCACCCACATATGATAGCACATTTCATCACAGGCACAATTGTTTATTTCAGCGGACTCTTGAGTTTTGAGATAGTCAGTCGAGACATGAGGTTCAACTGGACATATACACTATGAAATTGACAACGGGCGCTCTGTTTAGCAATTCTGATTGCCTGCTGAATCGCAGAAATCGTCACCAGTTCCTGGCCACGTTCCTAGGTAGATTCTTTAATGATTTATGATTAATAGTTTTCCCTTGTTTTATATTCTTATATTCCTCATACCTTTGCAGTGAACATATCAACGTTTGCTCATGGCATTGGCATTGGTTGGATGTCGCCTGTGATGCGAAACCTTCAAACGCCTGAAACGCCGCTCAGTTTTGCAGTATTTGTAGAGGAGCTATCTTGGATTGGCTCTTTGCTGGGCATAGGGAGTGTCATTGGCAATTTATTGGCTGGACTGCTTCAGGATCGCATTGGACGCAAACCCGTTATGTATGCTCTGACCGTTCCATATGTGGTAAGAATTACTTTGCCTAAATGAACTTTCAGAATATTATAATATTTCTAGAAACCTTCAGTGTTTTTGGCTGTTGTCCTATTTTGCTGAAAGTGTTGAGTATCTGTACGTGGCTCGTCTCCTAGCTGGCATCACTGGAGGTGGCGGTTACATTGTGCTTCCGATTTTCATAGCTGAAATATCAGATGCCAAGTGAGTTAATAATTGATAATACTAAACTCTCATTTACTTAAATTTTACATTAAATACACTTTATAGAGTACGTGGTCGCCTTGCTTCTATGGTCATGCTGTCTGTTAACATAGGAGTTCTAATGGGTTATATATTATCCACAAATGTTGGTTACTATACGGCGCCCTTCTTTGTGATTCCCCTGCCCATACTTTATTTTATTAGCAACCTCTTCTTGCCTGAAACCCCATTTCATCTCATAAGAACGGGCAAATTTAGTGCAGCTGAAAAGTCCTTTAGATACTACAAGAACATCAAGGATAATGATAAAAGTTCCATGCTGGAATTTGAGGATATTAAACAAAAGTTGACCAAGGACGCTTTGAATGTAAATGCCCTGAATTATAAGGATTTTCGTAAGTTCTTATAATATTATTATTTAAAATTAGGGTTGCTTATTCATTTTGTTTTTTGCTTTCCAGTTACAAAACCTGCTTTCCGAGCTTATTGCACAGCTATAGCACTTGTAGTGGGCAATCAATTTACGGGTACCTTCTGCTTTACAACGTATCTGTCGGATACGTTTGCTCTCTCCCATACAACGCTGGATGTGAGCATGTGCACCATAATCATTGGAGTGGTGCAGATTGTGGGCACCTATACAACCACATTGATATGTGATAAATTTGGACGGAAGATTCTCCTTTTGATCTCTACTTTGGGTGCTGGCATCAGTTTATCGGCCTTTGGTTGTTTTACATACTTTGCGGAACGATATGACCTAACCGCAGTTGGATGGCTGCCCTTGGTTCTACTTTCGCTGGATGTGTTCCTATGTCAACTTGGTCTGGTGGGAGTATTCTTTGTGGTGTTGGTGGAGGCAATGCCATCTAAGGTAAGTTTTATATTATAAAACTAACTTTTTAATTATAATCCTAAGCGTTTGTTTATTTAGATTCGATCTGTGGGTGTTTCTGCATTTATTGTCGTGCTTAGCTGCGCTGTTTTCGTGGCACTCAAAATCTTTCCACTTTGCATGAAGTATTGGGGCATTTCCATAACCTTATGGAGCTCGAGTCTTGTTGCATTTGGCAGCTACCTGTATTTCCTAATATTTCTTAAAGAGACAAATGGAAAATCGTTACTGGATACTTGATATACGTAGACATTATATTTGTCACATTGTAGGGTTCCTGGGAAAAAATGCGCATGTACGTTGCCTGCATTGATTTTAGTAAGGCAATCGATCCTGTAAGTTGATCTCTGTTGCTTCAATCATTAAATATTATTGGGTTTCCAGCAAACCTCTCATCGTGGCTATCGGAGCATTTGTGTTGTCGAACACAAATAATTATTTTTTAATAACCTGTATCCAAACCTTTTTTTTGTGATCTCTGGCGTTTCCAAGGATGTCATCTTGGATCATTGCAATTTAACATTTTTATCAACGGTATTTACTAACTCTTGTGTATAAAGGTTTGCTGATGATGTTAAGCTATTTTTAACCTTATATGATGTTTCGGTTAACGGATCACAACTTGATCGCGTCTTCGAAATTAGTGATTTAGGCATAAATATTGATCGTTAACCTTAAGTATGATTTCCATATATCGTCGATGGTAAATAAACCATCCAGCCATACACCACTATAACACTTTATGCGTTCTAAGTACGTCCCATCCTTGAGTAGGGATCTGGTGTGTGTGTGTGGATAAAATTGAACATGTGCTGAAGAAATTTCGCCTTCATAAGTGTAAGCTGGCTTCCTGGATTTGACTTAGCCCTGTACTCAACTTGTGTCCTTTATATGCATTTAAATATATTTATTAATAATCTTCTTTAAGGTGAAATCGACTCATCAGCTCTTTTGGGTTAAATAAAATGAACTGTCCCAATTAGATCTTTCCGTAAGTTTTTACCCCTTAACCTTGATTGTTGCTCGAGCAAGTTTTTAATTCATAAACCATTTCATGTTATCTGATTTGTTATATGAATGTAACAAGCTCTGTTCTATTGCCTTCTTTCTTTATCTTATCTTATTACTAATCTTGCTTATTTGGTTTTCTGGGTTTTTCCAAAAAAGGAGAACTTATTTTCTTGTTGAATTTTCCAGAGCGTTACAGTTAAGTTTTCAGACGTTTGTGCCTTAATTTTAAATTTACGTTCAAATTTAAATTTAATTTTATATTTTAATTTAAATTTATTATATATTGTAATTTAGGTTAATTTTCATGTTTGTCGGCTGTTCATAGTTGATTTTAAATAAATAAACAACTGAATCTCTTGTCTTTAAGTATTGTTTAATAAAATATTTAGAGTAGAAGATAGAAGTAGAAGTAGAAGTAGAAGGTTCTTATAAGTTTTGTTGTACACAATTAACTTTAGCTATTTTTATTTCCGTTAACTGAAAATTTACTTATGTTGTATTAAATTTTGTTCATTACTCCATTTGTTTGTCAAACTGATCGTTACTTGGGAGTATCCCAATCGTTTCTACACAGTATTTAAAGAAATATCAACAATGCCGATAAGATCTTTTAATTACTTAGTTAAAAAATACATTAAGTTTTCCATAGCATTTGTCTCCCTTTTAAGCATCTATCCAATGTGACTTGTCAAATTTGTATGGATAATTTAGTAGTGGTTAGGGAGAAAGAGATAACATGTGCTACCGGAATTTCATCAGATTTGTTTATCGGCGTGCATGGGGTTACTTATCTTTATGGCATAGGGTGCCTACAACACAGTAGCAACCAAAGAATCTCTACTGATGTCAATAGGAAACAATTAGGAAAACAATAGGAATTAAAAATGGGGAATTACAGTCAATCAATCTAACAATAATCTGAATAATATTTAGAAGAATACAATACGATCTCGAAAGAAAATTCAAAAGATTTTTTTTTAAATTTTAGTCTTGTCTGGGGTTCTGCTGTGTGTAGTGTGTTACACGCTTTGGGCCAACTAATCTTTATTCCCACCCAAACAACTCTTATCCATCAAGTGCTGTCTGGGTTTTGTGTACACGTTAACCTTACGATTTTCGAACAGTGACGTTTTGGAAAATCTTGTTATAAAAACCCATAAGAGACAGACAACAAACTGAGTCAATACAATATTAGCTTTATGGTTGCCCAAACATCAATTCAACTTTCATAGATGTCAAATGCTAGAAATGCCTGCATTAATTAACTGGCATTGCAATTGTCAAGACGTCAAACTCTCAAGATCTTTAGCAGATTTAGCATGACGAAATTCTTAGAGAAATCACTGTTGAATACTAAAACGCGATACCAACTGTTGGCAACTATCATAGGTATAAATGGTGGAATATTTTTTGACTTAAATGCCTGCTTATTGTTCTATCACTTTAGTAAATATTATCACTTTTGGCCATGGCGTTGGAATTGGCTGGCTGTCGCCGACACTGACAAAAATACAAACTCCAGACACGCCTCTCGATTTTCAAGTTGGAATCGATGAGATATCCTGGCTTGGTTCTATGTTGGGCTCAGGCAGCTTGGTAGGAAATTTAACCATAGCATTTTTGCTGGAACGCATGGGTAGAAAATTTTGCATCTACCTTTTGGCGGGACCTTATGCAGTAAGTAGAATAAAGAAGTAAAAAGTTTTTCTTATTTAACTTTTGTGTTTAAGTTCTTATGGATTCTCATATATTGTGCCTCAAATGTGGGTTATTTATATGCAGCACGCTTTTTATGTGGATTTACGGGTGGAGCAGGTTATTTGGTAGTTCCCATCTATATCAGTGAAGTCGCCGATAGTAGGTGAGTGTACATATAGTTTCCTTTACCATATATCAATCAAAACCTTTCCTTTCCGTACAGAATTCGAGGCTCTTTAACATCAATGGTTATGTTATCTGTGAATTTGGGCGTATTAGTTGGCTATATACTGAGCACCTATCTTGCTTATCATACCGTTCCTTTCCTGGCCATTTTATTGCCGATTGCGTACTTTACAGCTAATCTTTTCCTACCTGAAACGGCGCCATATCTCTTGAGACAAAGTAAACTAAACGCAGCTGAGACCTCGTTCAGATACTATCAAAATCAACAAATCGCAATGGAACAGGCTTCCAAACAGAACTTTGAGGAGCTGCGTTTGGCAATTGATGCCCAACTGATACAAAATAAGACAGCATTGACTTACAGGGATTTAAGTGAGTAAAATAGATGATTTCCTTACAACAACCTTTTATTTAAATAACCAATTCAGTTACCAGACCAGCCCTAAAGGGCTTTGCAGCGTCGGTTGTGCTCTCATTGGGTTATCAGTTTAGTGGAGTGTTCAGTTTTATCAACTATATGTCGACCATATTTGATGCTTCTGGTTCCATTTTGGATGTCAACACATGCACCATAATTATAGGCGTTGTACAAATTGTGGGCGTTTATACTTCAACAATATTTGTGGATATTATTGGACGTCGTATACTCATGTTAATCTCAACTTTGGGCGTTGCCCTGGGCTGTACTGCCTTTGGATTCTTTACATTCTATGCTGTTGAGTATGATCTAAGCGATTTTAACTGGCTGCCGTTGGTGTTGATGATACTCATAATTTATTTGGGAAATGTTGGACTTATTGGAGTGTTTTTCGTAGTGCTGGTGGAACTTTTTCCAGCGAAGGTAACTTCAAAGAAAAATGTCTTAAAAATTACAATTAAAAAAGAAACATCTTAACTTTTTAGATACGTTCTATGGCAACATCTATCTCAGTGGTGTTTTTAAGCATTTTGGTCTTTGCAACGTTGAAATTATTTCCGCTGCTGTTACATTATTTTGGCATATCGGTTACCATGTGGTTTTCGGCTGCTTCCAGTCTATTGACATTTGTATACTTTTTCTTTTTTTTGACAGAGACGAAAGGCAAATCTATGATCGAAGACTGAGTTGAATTTCACTCTCAATAAATTATTTTAGTCTTAAACTTAACAAACACAACTTTTACTGGAGATAGTAAAAAGATTTAGCTAGCTTTATCTGTTCTTGAACAAGCATACATATGAAAGCACATTTCATCATAGGCAAAATTGTTTATTTCAGCGGACTCTTGAGTTTTGAGATAGTCAGTCGAGACATGAGGTTCAACTGGACATATACACTATGAAATTGTCAACGGGCGCTCTGTTTAGCAATTCTGATTGCCTGCTGAATCGCAGAAATCGTCACCAGTTCCTGGCCACGTTCCTAGGTAGATTCTTTAATGATTTATGATTAATAGTTTTCCCTTGTTTTATATTCCTCATTCCTTTGCAGTGAACATATCGACGTTTGCTCATGGCCTTGGCATTGGTTGGATGTCGCCTGTGATGCGAAACCTTCAAACGCCTGAAACGCCGCTCAGTTTTGCAGTATTTGTAGAGGAGCTATCTTGGATTGGCTCTTTGCTGGGCATAGGGAGTGTCATTGGCAATTTATTGGCTGGACTGCTTCAGGATCGCATTGGACGCAAACCCGTTATGTATGCTCTGACTGTTCCATATGTGGTAAGAATAACTATGACTTTTCCTTGTGGATACTATAATATTTCTAGAAACTTTCAGTGTTTTTGGCTGTTGTCCTATTTTGCTAAAAGTGTTGAGTATCTGTACGTGGCTCGTCTCCTAGCTGGAATCACTGGAGGTGGCGGTTACATTGTGCTTCCGATTTTCATAGCTGAAATATCAGATGCCAAGTGAGTTAATAATTGATAATACTAAACTCTCATTTACTTCAATTTTACATTAAATACCCTTTATAGAGTACGTGGTCGTCTTGCTTCTATGGTCATGCTGTCTGTTAACATAGGAGTTCTAATGGGTTATATATTATCCACAAATGTTGATTACTATACGGCGCCCTTCTTTGTAATTCCCCTGCCCATAATTTATTTTGTAAGCAACCTCTTCTTGCCTGAAACCCCATTTCATCTCATAAAAACGGGCAAATTTAGTGCAGCTGAAAAGTCCTTTAGATACTACAAGAACATCAAGGATAATGATAAAAGTTCCATGCTGGAATTTGAGGATATTAAACAAAAGTTGACCAAGGACGCTTTGAATGTTAATGCCCTGAATTATAAGGATTTTCGTAAGTTCCTTGAATGTTACTATTTAAAATTAGGGCTGCTTATTCTTTTTGTTTTTTGCTTTCCAGTTACAAAACCTGCTTTCCGAGCTTATTGTACATCATTAGTTCTGATATTGGGCCATCAGTTTTCGGGCACCTTTTGCTTTACAACGTATCTGGCGGACACATTTGCTCTATCCCATACAACGCTAGATGTGAGCATGTGCACCATAATCATTGGTGTGGTACAGATTGTGGGCACCTATACAACCACATTGATATGTGATAAGTTTGGACGCAAGATTCTCCTTTTGATCTCTACTTTGGGTGCTGGCATCAGTTTATCGGCCTTTGGTTGTTTTACATACTTTGCGGAGCGCTATGACCTAACCGCAGTTGGTTGGCTGCCCTTGGTGCTACTTTCGCTGGATGTGTTCCTATGTCAACTTGGTCTGGTGGGAGTATTCTTTGTGGTCATGGTGGAGGCGATGCCATCTAAGGTAAGTATTTATTTATAAATCTAACTTCTTCGTTATAATCTCTTATTTATTCTATGTATTGTTTTTATTTAGATTCGTTCTGTGGCTATTTCTGCATTAATTGTCCTAAACAGTTTCAGTGTTTTTGTGGCGCTCAAAATATTTCCACTTTGCTTGCAGTATTGGGGCATTTCCATAACCTTATGGAGCTCGAGTCTTTTTGCATTTAGCAGCTACCTGTATTTCCTAATATTTCTTAAAGAGACGAAAGGAATATCGTTACTGGATACTTGATCAAAATACAACTGAATCTAAGGTCCTTAAGTACTTAATAAAATATTTAGAACATTTAAATAATAAATGCGTTTTATTGCTCTTGTGGAGCATTCAGAGAAGGTTCTTATAAGTTTTGATGTACATACTATTAAAAAAAGTTTTTCTAAAACATTCGTTTAAGGGAAATTTAGTTTGTATCTATTATTTTCATGACACCCTCTGTATGTCAAACTAATCGTCACTTGGGCAGCTCCCAAGCCCAATCTTTCCTACAAAGTATTTAAAAAAAAAACATCAACAATGCTAATGAGACCTTTTAATTACTTGGTTAAATAGTACATTAAACTTTCCATAGCATTCGTCTCCCTTTTAAGCATCTATCCAATGTGACATTGGACTTATCGGATTTGTACAGATAATTTAGTAACCTTTTGGTTAGGGAGAAAGAGATAATATGTGCTACCAGAATTTCATCAGATTTGTTTATAGGCCTACATTAGGCAGGTTTTTATCTTTATGGCAACGCGTGCCCAGAATACAGAAGAATCTCTATTAAAGTCAATGGGAAACATTGCGCGATTTTAGTACCAAAAAGAGCCTGGCATTTGTGACAGCAAATTTACAGAAGACCTGAACAATATAATTTTGCATATTAAAAAAATGTTGTCGAAACTCATTCAGGGTCCAAATTGTTTGCTCAATCACAGGCATCGATATCAGTTCCTAGCCACACTACTCAGTAAGTGGAGAAAAACCAATATGATCTTCAATGAATATTCAAAAGTTTTGTTTTTAAATTTCAGTCAATCTAATATCGATTTCACATGGCATTGGAGTTGGTTGGCTATCGCCCATATTGCGCAAGATACAATCAACGGATTCACCACTCGACTTCACGTTGACCATATCGGAAATCTCATGGGTGGGCTCCGCGCTAGGCTTGGGTGCTGTTGTGGGTAATGCGTTAATGGGTTTGCTTCTACCAAGCATCGGAAGCAGGCTCTGTTTGCTTTTAATGGCCATACCACAGACTGTAAGTAAAAATTATCATATGAATATTTGCTGAATCATAAGCAAAGCTTTGTTATATTTATACTCTGTTAGTTTTTGTGGATTTCGGTTTACTTTGCTGACAGCGCTGAGATTCTATTTATTGGACGCTTTTTGGCTGGCGTCTCTAGTGGTAGTATGTACATTGTTCATCCCATGTTTCTCAGCGAAATTTCAGATGCCAAGTAAGTAATATGTACCATATATAATTATATATCCAAAGCCAAGGCGATAAAAATAATGTTTGTGCCGTTTATGGAAGTGACGTGATGCCGCACGCTAGTTTTATTTGGCTTGTCACTGTTGCTACTCTATGTAACAAACCGGGCAAATTTGTCTATGCCGAATTATGATAACTAAACCCAACCCTGAATGTTTTTAAACTAAAATGAAATTTTCCCTCCTACTTTTACAGAATTCGAGGGACATTTGGAGCAATGGTTATGTTGTCCGTAAATATTGGCGTACTCTTCGGCTACATATTGGGCACACATCTCGACTATTACATCATACCATTTGTTGTGCTTATCTTTCCCATCACCTACTTCATATTCACATTGATCTTTATACGTGATTCACCCATGCATCTCATACGCAAGGGCAAGTTTATTGCGGCGGAAAAATCGTTTAGATACTACAAGAATATCAATGAGAGCAATCAAAGTGTGGACATGTTGGAATTTGAGCATATGAAAAAGACACTCACAGCGAATAATAAGCAACAGGATAAGCTCACAATCGACGATTATTGTAAGTCAAATAAGCTATTACAAACTATTTATTAATCATAAAATATATATATTTTATCAACAGTAACTCGTGCTGCTTTAAAGTCTTATGGTTCTGCTACAGTTTTGATGATTGTTAATCAATTTTGTGCAGTATTTGCAATGGTTAATTATATGTCGGATATATTTGCAATGTCGGGCAGCACAATGAATCCGGATACGTGCACAATTATCATTGGTGTTGTACAAATTTTGGGCACCTATACCACAACACTACTATGTGATATCTGGGGACGACGAATTCTGTTGATTGTCTCTTCGGCCGGAGTGGTTTTCAGTTTATCGGGTTTCGGTTTGTTTACGTACTATGCTCAGGGGTCCGATTTGAGCGAATGGAGCTGGGTGCCACTCATGTTTATGTCACTATATATCTTCTTGGGCAACATTGGACTTGTTGGCTGTTTCTTTGTCATGCTCGTTGAAATGTTTCCGGTTAAGGTAAGCGGCACAAATAACTAATATTTAATACATATTAAAAGCTAGAATTTCTTATTTCAATTAGATACGCGCCAGAGCAAGTTCTATATCAATTGTGATTTGCAGCATGCTTGTGTTTTTGGTACTCAACATATTTCCCTTGTGCATGGATCAATGGGGCATACCTGCGACAATGTGGTCCTGTGCTGGCATTACAGCATTTGGTTTCTTTTATTTTGTCTTCTTCTTAAAAGAAACCAAAGGCAAGTCAATGCTAGAGGATTAAGGCTTTTAATTAGGAAAATAAATAAATTTTTATACATACTATATAAAGTTTTAACTAAATTGAAATATTATTACAATAATAGTATCCAAGAAAGTATTTTTTTTTTTTTTTCAATCAAATAAAAGTACAAAACAACGCGTGCCTCGCAAATTTACCAACATAACCATGACTCTAATCTTTACACACGAAAAGATCTAAACGGTGACGGTTACGCACGCATGTTTAGCCAATATTTAAATAAGATCTTAGCTACAACCGGGTCTCCCTACTACGCAATGTGATGTTTTTGTTTACTCAAAAATATAATTGCGTGCAATAAATAATACTAAGCGTTGCGTCTCAAATACTAAAAAAGACTATAAAGATACCAAAATTTTTGGGTGTGGCATTTATGGTGGTTTCTAACATTTTCAAATGTTTCGACTCGAAACTGTTTTGCGCGTCGATAACAAAATTCCGTACAACAGCACGAAGTATCTTCCTATTTTATAAAAAAAAGTTTCGAAACGTGTCAGTCTCATAGTATTTTGAAAAAAATCTTTAGAGTATGCATGGGAAAAAATTATTGCAGCTATTTTTGCAACTTATGAAAGCTGAATGTTAAATGTAATCGTATGGCCTAATTTTTAGTTAAATTTTAACGTGTCGTGTCAAAAACACAAATATTTTTATGACAACACAACATTTATGACATTAAGTTTATCTCCCATCCTGGTTGGTTGAATCTAGGCGGTCTCGTTGACTGTCCTGCGGTTGAGTCGTCTGACTACACTTCCCTAACCAGTCATTCGAAGGTTGAATATCGTACGAATGTTACTCGCCGAAAAGCGAAAACTAGAAAGCATAGTTTTAGGGCGGCTAATTTTTCTGACATGATAGTTTTCATCATCTTAAATTATACTTTAAAAAAAATGTGCTTATCTACTCGTATATGTAGACAATAGAATTGTGGTGTTTTGAGTGTGAGCATTTATGATATGATCACGTTGGGCAAATCGTTGTGGTGCAACTTTCCAAAACGTCTTCTAGGAGTTTGCCTGAGGGGTCTTTTTGCTAGAGCTTTTGAGTTAATGGATGCGCAATGTCCGTCATGGTGTCTGTTCGTCCATGTGAGAGAATAGCTTAAAACGTAAAAGTACTTCTTAAAATCAAATTAGAATTTTATCAGCTCTCTCTCTCTGTCTCTCTCTCTCTCTCTCTATCTGGGGCCAAGACAGCAAGAATTATTTGTACCTAATGAAATGTTTTAATTCGCTTTAATTGCCGTTGCTGCCCGTCTTTATATCACAGCTTACTTGAATGCAACAATCTTTATGAACAGACACCGAGATACCACAACACTTTATTCGCTGTATCGCAGCTTCAGTATAAAATCGATTCTCAATTGAGATAGACCGACCGCATCGCGAAAGTGCTTAAAATTTTGTTCATACTGTAAAAATGTTGTCAAATTGCTTAAATAGTTCAAATTGCCTATTGAATCGAAGGAATCGCTATCAATTACTAGCCACTGTTATAAGTGAGATTGTTGTAACGTTGCGAACTTCAAACAATTAAATTAAGTTCTTCTACAGTTAATCTAATTTGTATATCACATGGCTTGGGAATTGGTTGGCTATCTCCTACACTGCGCAAATTGCAATCTGCGGAATCACCTCTGAAATTTTCACTAAGCGTTGTTGAAATCTCCTGGATCGGCTCAGCGTTGGGCTTGGGCAACCTGCTCGGTAATGTCCTATCAGCACTTTTTATTAGTCGAATCGGAAGCAAACTGTGCCTACTTCTTATGGCTGTACCATACTCGGTAGGTGTCGAAACTTATATATTAATACAAGTAAAATAATATCATCAATTCCAATTTAGTGCCTCTGGTTTTTTGTTTACTTTGCCGAGAGTGTTGATTATCTGATTGTTGGTCGATTTATGGCTGGTATAACTGGTGGTGGAATGTACATTATACATCCCTTATTCATTAGTGAAATGTCTGATGCAAAGTAAGTAGCAATTGTAGATAATATCCCAAAAATATAAAACTTCTTCATTGTCATCTATCCTTACAGCATTCGGGGAACCTTAGCTTCAATGGTGATGCTGTCGTCAAATGCTGGCACACTGATGGGATATATTTTGGGCACACATCTTGACTATCATATCATTCCATTTATAGCTCTCATCTTACCACTTTGCTATTTGGTTTTCGTTTCAATATTTATTCGCGATTCCCCAATGCATCTTATAAGAAAAGGCAAATTCGCGGAAGCTGAGAAATCCTTTATGTACTATAGAAATTTAAAAACAACTAGCAAAGCAGAAAACTTCGAATTTAAGAGTATGAAACTAGCACTCACTAATGAGAATAATACGCCTGAAAATGTAGTCCTTAAGGACTTTTGTAAGTGATGAATTTTTTTTACACTTAAAACTTGAATTTTTACTAAGATTTTTGTTTCAGTTACTCGGGCTGCAATTCGAGGCTATGGTATGGCGGCTGTGATCGTCATTGCCAATCAGTTCAGTGGTCTTTTCACCATGGTCAACTATATGTCGGACATATTTGCCAAGTCTGGCAGCACCATGGATCCCAACACAAGCTCAATCATAATTGGATCGGTGCAAATTCTGGGCGCTTATGTGAGCACACTTTTATGCGATGTCTTTGGTCGCAAATCGCTTATGTTGGTGTCATCAGCTGGCGTGGCTCTATGTCTGACTGCCTTTGGTTTCTTCACCTACTTTGCGGGAATTTATGATCTTACAGAGTGGAGCTGGGTTCCAGTTACAATTATGTCAATGGACATTTTCCTGGGCAATATTGGTTTGATTAGCTGCCTGTTTGTGCTGATGGTCGAAATGTTTCCCCTTAAGGTTGGTTACATCATTGAAAAATACTCTTTTATTCAACTTGATTCATATGTTTGCATTTTTTGCAGATACGTGCCAAAGCCACATCGATTGCAATTGTTGTTTGCAGCGCTTTGGTGTTTTTAATGCTGAATATTTTTCCACTTTGTATGGCTCATTGGGGCTTGCCAGCCACATTGTGGTCATGTGCTGGCATTACATCTATGTGTTTTATTTTATTTTTGTTATTTTTGAAAGAAACCAAGGGAAAGTCCATGTTGGAGGATTAATATAAAGGACTAACATTAATTTTTATGTATTTAAATCAAACGCCAAGCTTGCATCAGCCAAAGCTGATTGCTATTTAGATCTGACTTCTTATACAAAAGTTGAAGCTGATTGCTAGGCAAATCTGACTTCTTATACAAAAGTGCAAGTAAGCAAAAAAGAGTCGCCTGATTCATATTAGGCGATCAACTTTCGTCATAATTTATATGTATGCACATATATTAAGTTTCATATAAACATAAAACGATGCACTGATTCGCCAACACAACTTGTTAACTTTGTAAATAGTAATATGAAAATAATTTCGATAAGAAAAATAATAAAAAAGTGAGAGTTTCAATAAATCTTAACATACTTGTTGAAAATTTAGTACTTCTTAGCTTTGTATCTTTAGTGCGAGGAAAGTCTATAAAGATACCAAAATATTGCAGCCTATAAAATCTTTAGTATGAACTGGTTTTAATTTTCTAGAACTAAGTTGGCGTTCTTAACATAATTCCTCTCCATAAAAAGACAAAAAGTTTATGTCCAGAATTAAAGGGCTATTTCCAAAAAGTGTGCTTCTTCTTGAATTGTTTAAAAATAAATAACCTTCTGTCTTCAACTTTTTTGTTACTTGTTGTTACTTACTTGTTTTTGGATCGCATCAAAGGGGTTAAGGATTTGGGAATCCTATTGGACCCAAAGCTTAGGTTTGACAAGCATTCCTCCTCTGTTTTAAATCGTGACCTTGTAAATGGTTTTCCCAGTACAGAACTCATCGGTGCAGAAATAATTTCTGATCTTTGCCTTCAGTAGTCTTAGCTGGGAGACTTTCACATTAAATACATGGTGCCACTCTTGAAACGTTTTTTGAACTAGTCACGTAATTTTCTCGTGTTGCCAAAAGTATTTTAAGAGAATATGTAGAATATTGCTCGGTTTGTTGCAGTGAAAATAAGCTCTGAAAGCTTTTAGTGGGATTTACGTAACCAATGTGCGCAAACTTATTAAGTATTTTGTAATACAGTGTTACCTTCAAAGAGTGAAAAAAATGGTGTTAATCATAAATGGAAAAGCTGGCATTCTTATTGAACAAAGGATGGCGTTGGTTCAACATCTTTGCTCAGTCAACCATTTGAGACTTTAAATCTTAGGAATAAAAATCTCAGCAATTAACATTTATATCAAATTTACATACATTTTCTATGTTAACATAAAACTATAGTGAACAATAATACTCAAAAAAAGAATGTATATATAATAACAAAAAAGGAGCTATCTTCTTATATTTCAAACAAGTTTCCAAACGTTTTATGGCAAATCAATGGAAATGTTGTACCAAACTGAAATAAATTGAATAGCAAAACAGACAACGTTTTTTAGAAAACAATGAAATCGATTTAACAAACATGAATGCCGAACGCAAAAAGCAAACATTAAATCTTGTTTCTCTCTTATATTTTTAGATGTTTACATACACGCCTCGGAGCGCCTCTGTCAAAAATTATTTGTAACCGATGAATTGTTTTTATTAGTTTTAATTACCTTTGCCACCCGTCTTTATACCACAGCTTACTCGAATACAACAATCTTTATGACAGCATATAACAGCCAACAAGATACCAAAACACTTTATTCGCTGTATCGCAGCTTCAGTATAAAATTAATTCTCGTTAGAGAAAGACCGGACGCATTGCAAAAGCGCTTTGAAAATTTCAGCATATAAAATGATGTCAAATTTATTAAATCGTTCAAATTGCCTTTTGAATCGAAGGAATCGCTATCAATTACTCGCCACAGTGCTAAGTGAGAACAAGAATTTTGTATATTATTATGTAAACTTCACAAAATACTATATCATTCTACAGTCAATGTAATTTGCATATCACATGGCTTTGGAATTGGTTGGCTATCTCCTACACTGCGCAAATTGCAAACAACGGATTCGCCGTTTAGTTTTCCAATAAGCACCAATGAGATCTCTTGGGTTGGCTCAGCTTTGGGCTTGGGTTCCATGACTGGTAATATACTTTCAGGACTTTTACTAAATCGAATCGGAAGCAAACTGTGTCTACTTTGTATGGCAGTGCCACATTCGGTGAGGAGAGCAAACTTTTTGAACAAACAAAAGTAATTCTATTCTATTAATATCTTTCTAGTGCCTTTGGTTGTTGGCTTACTTTGCCAAGAGTGTGGACTATCTGATTGTTGGTCGATTTTTGGCTGGTATAACTGGTGGTGGAATTTATATTATACACCCCTTATTTCTAAGTGAAATTTCTGACGCAAAGTAAGTACCGAAAGTACATTACTCATAAAACAAATAATAGAGATAGCATCTTTCTTATGCTTAAGACTTTAAATGGCCTAGTGCATTAGGATTATTAGTCATTTAAGAAGTTCTCTTGATAAGTATGAATAATCTACATTGTCAAAAGTTTCTAAGCAGTTATTTGTAACCCACATTCTGTTATCTTTAATTACAGCATTCGAGGTTCTTTGGCGTCAATGGTGATGCTGTCTGTGAACATTGGAATACTGATGGGATATATTTTGGGCACACATCTTGACTATTATACTGTACCGTTTATGGCGCTTTTCCTCCCACTTTGCTATTTTATATTCGTTTTTATATTCATTCGCGATTCACCACTACATCTAATACGAAAAGGCAAATTCACGGAAGCTGAAAACTCCTTTATTTATTACAAAAATATTAAAAAAACAGGCAAAGAACTAGGAAGTCTTGAATTTAATAGTATGAAACAGACACTTACCAATGAAGATAACACACCGAAAAATGCAGTCCTTAAGGACTTTTGTAAGTGATGAATTTTTTTTTAACACTTAAAACTTGAATTTTTACTAAGATTTTTGTTTCAGTTACTCGGGCTGCAATTCGAGGCTATGGTATGGCGGCTGTGATCGTCATTGCCAATCAGTTCAGTGGTCTTTTCACCATGGTCAACTATATGTCGGACATATTTGCCAAGTCTGGCAGCACCATGGATCCCAATACAAGCTCAATCATAATTGGATCGGTGCAAATTCTGGGCGCTTATGTGAGCACACTTTTATGCGATGTCTTTGGTCGCAAATCGCTTATGTTGGTGTCATCAGCTGGCGTGGCTCTATGTCTGACTGCCTTTGGTTTCTTCACCTACTTTGCGGGCATTTATGATCTGACAGAGTGGAGCTGGGTTCCAGTTACAATCATGTCAATGGACATTTTCCTGGGCAATATTGGTTTGATTAGCTGCCTGTTTGTGCTGATGGTCGAAATGTTTCCCCTAAAGGTTGGTTACAACATCAAAAAAAAAAAACTATTTTATTCAACTTGATTCATATGTGTGTGTTTTTTGCAGATACGTGCCAAAGCCACATCGATTGCAATTGTTGTATGCAGCGCTTTGGTATTTTTAATGCTGAATATTTTTCCACTTTGTATGGCTCATTGGGGCTTGCCAGCCACATTGTGGTCATGTGCTGGCATTACATCTATGTGTTTTATTTTATTTTTGGTATTTTTGAAAGAAACCAAGGGAAAGTCCATGTTGGAGGACTAAAACAAAATAATATTGGCGGGTTAAATCTAATATGTTCAAAAAATTTTAAGTAGACATTAGGAGCGATAATTAAACAAAGCAAATAATAAATCCTTTATTATTTTTGGGCATAGTTTTCATGTATATATTAAGTTTTAAATAAATTTAGTTACATATAATTAGTTAAAGTTAACATTATGCAACGAACTGCAAAAATGTTTCTACAATTTGTTGCTGTTGTTGTTTTTGTTGTTGCTTTACATGGGTTTTAAGGCAGCCAGCTTAAAACTAATTAAAAAACTAGCATACTAAATCACAGTGTTTTTTCCCAAATGAAAAAATTTGCAAAAAATCTACAAATATTTCTAGCATTTTAAATACGCACATGTACATACATGTGCGATACGCAATAATATTATTGATATACAATATATAGGATACAATTATAATATGCATTACTTTTGAATTTTAAAACGTACATTAAAACATAATTTTCGCCTTTGGAAAACAAATATTTCTTACTCCTAAGCATAGTAATATGATTATGTTTATAGTAAGATTAATATTTAGCATAAATGGCTAACAATTAAAAATGCATAAAACAAGAACAAAAATTTGCTGTTCACAAAATGCAACAAACAAATTTTGGATATATGTATATGTAGCGCCTGCCGTTTGCCATATACTCCACATACTATAACCGTACATATGTATGTATAAACAAAAAAATGATTAATGCGGCTTGATTATTGAATCACAAAAATTTGGCGCACGTTTGTAATTAGGTTGGTTTACTGGGAGAAGCTAAATAAAGTTTTTCGACTTGTTTATATGTTTGTTGGTTCTACTACACGCTACTTATTACGTATCACTGGTTCGTTGTCAGCGAGTATATCACGTCTTTTTGGGACAGCGCAGATAGCGCAATACCGCATAGCCCAGGCCGCGAAATACCAGAAAGAACATCATCAGTATCAGCGTATTCAGCCAGAGTGGTGATGTTGAGTTTTGTGCTTTGAGTATTTCCTCATATGGAATGAATTCGGTTGTCTGCTGTTTGCATATCTCATAGCTACTCGGCGATCCACAGCTGTTAAATGTATATGTTTAGTTAATCGAAAATACATATATGTATGGACAATGTAACTCGCTTACCTAATAGCTGGTCCCTCGCGAAACTCAAGTATTTGCATATTCTGGTATGCATAGTGTATCATCGATGTGTAACGTATCCAGCTGAGACCTTCCGGAATGCGTGACGATAAATAGCCGCCAAATAGCTGTGTGGCCAGCGTATATAATGCGCTCAGTGTAATGCTAACATTCATGTCCATGCAACACGCGCCAATAAAAAAGCCAACACTTTGCGCCACAATCGTATTTAACAACAGAAAAATTAGCATCAAAAAGAAAAGTTTTAAACTGCACAGAAAACAAAAAAGTTAATTAAATTACACAGTAATTTCAGGTTGTTCTTGAAGATATTAACTTGCCTGCTGCATCCGAGCATTGGATAGCTAATCATGAGGTAGACAGTGGGCAGCGTTATGACCAACGGCAGCTCAGCGCACATTTTTGCCAGATAATAAGCAGACAGGCGATAGGCGCCCGAACGACGCTCCTTGCTGATCACCTCACGTTCCGAGGGAACTACAAGAGAACACATAGCGTTTAGTTAAAGGTTACATGTACTCTCAACTCAAACTTACATGAATTTAACGCACCGAAAAGTGCAAAGAGCATCCAATAGGTTTGCGAGAAAAACATCCAGCCCTGAAGATCGTGCAGAAACTCCTCAGTGCGCGGCAATTGAAACCAAATGGCGCCGGCCATCAGCGCCAGGCCAATGGTTTGAAACCAATTCAGTTTGGATAACATGCGTGGCTTGGCCTCCTTAAAATTTCGACTCGACAGCACACTGAATTGTGTGTGGAAACGTGTGGGATACGACAGCCATTCCTCATCGCTGGCTGAGCATTTGCCGGCACGATACGATTGGCAATCGCTGGAGGCACAGGAACTAAAATTTGATTGCGAATCGGCGCCACACCAAACCAAATGTTGGGCAGCTTCCTCATCGGCCTCGCAACCATTCGTTGTGTGATGTAAATCAGCATACTGATGATGATGATGATGACGATGATGGTGATGATGATGCTGATGATGCTGATGATGATTGTGATGCCGTTGATTGTAATAGTTGTGGATAATGTCGTTGATCAGTATGGTGTCGTGTTGCATGGATTTATCTTGACTGCTAATGCAATTGCGATTCAAATAGTTGCTATGCGATTCCCGTGCGGCAATAAACAGTTTCTCACGTATATCAGGATGCGATTTCAACTGTTCCACTGCAATGTATAGTAAACAAATCAATAAAATGTTCAAAGCATTTGTTATTCTATTCTCTATACTTACACACAAAATCAGCCGGATTGTAGTGCGGCTTGATGGTTACACCAATATCCTCGAAATGCCTGTAGATATTGTTGACCTCGCCAAAATAGGCGGTGCATCCTTGATGCAGCAACAGCAGCTTATCAAACATATGAAACATCTGTGACGATGGCTGATGTACGCTTATCACAATTGTCTTTTGCTCCAGTTGAGCGTAACGCTTCAGCACTTTCATCAACGAGATTGCCGAGTGGCTATCCAAACCCGATGTGGGTTCCTAAAAAATACCAATTTACAATTATGCATAAATATAATATTTGTGTCATTTGTGTACTCACATCGAGCAGCATTAATAGTGGATTGGTCAACAGTTCGCAGGCGATGTTGGCTCGTTTCTTTTCGCCGCCGGATAGTCCACGATTGAGGTAATCACCAAATTTGGTCTGCTGGCAGCAGGTTAGCTCCAGTGTCTCCAAAATGTGATCGACCAGACGCAGCTTTTCGGCACGCGCCATCGTTTCGGGTAGACGCAACAGCGCCGTATACATGACGGTCTCGCGCAACGTTAGCTGTGTGAAGAAGATCTCATCTTGGAGTACATAGCCAATTTTGCGGCGCCACCGCTTGGATAGTGGTTCACGGTTGAGATAAACGCTGCCGCTATCAAAGTGCCGCTGACCGCTGAGGCAATCCAACAATGTTGTTTTGCCGCTGCCCGAGGGTCCCATTATGGCCAGCACCTCACCGGGACTAAAGGGGAAAGAGAGAGAGAAAGAGAGAGAGAGAGAGAGAGTTGTTTGTCACTGGTTCAGTGGGTTTTGTTGATGTTTATTGTGCCACTGGTGCGCAATGTTGTTTATTTGTTGTTGTTGTTGTTGTTATTGTTGCTTGTTTGGTTTGGTTGGTTGGTTGGTAGTTGTTGTTGTTGTTACCTGACTAATCCACTCACATCGGAAAGTATTTTGCGTTCGTTGTGCAACACGTTCAAATTCTGAAATGTCAACTGTAATGTGGGTTGCTGTTGTTGCTGTTGTTGTTGCTGTTGTTGTTGCTGTCGTTGTTGCTGGTGAATTTGCTGTTGCATTGGTGGCTGCTGTTCCTGTTGCTGTAGTTGTTGTTGTTGCTTAATGGGAAATGTCAACGAAGGCGATTGTGCCACACTGAAAATAGCGAAAACAAAAACGTATGAGTTAAAGTGATTATTTAACTATTTAAAACTTATTTATAGGTGTTTATAATAATAATAATTATCACACGACACAAAGCTTATTAGTATTTAATAAATTAAGTATTAATTCATACGAATTTTTTTTTAAATCATAAAAAACACAAGGGCCAAACATAAAATGGTAAAGTTACAATTAAAAAAAAAAACCAATTATTACTTTTAAAATATTTTAACCTTAACTCAAAATATTCAAACATGTCTTTTAATTTTTTTTATTATTATTGTATGTAATGTAGTAAGTTTTTCATATATGAACATTTTTAACATTATAAACCCAGATCAAATAATTTCGTTGCACAAAAGTATGCAAGCTTATTATGCCCAAATATTTTTTTTATACTATCTAAAATGTTTTACTTCTGTTTTATTAAAAAGTTTAAAATTACAAAAAAAAACCTTTATTAAAAGTCCCTTTGTATTAGTTTCATTTAATAATTTAACATTATTTTGCACAACCTTATGATGAAAGCCTTATTAAATCAATTGCCTGACTGCAGGGTATAAGCAATCCAAAGTCAATGCACGCCTCTCCGGGCAGCAAACAAAAAACAAAAAATAAATTAAAATCAGTGTGTGCACATTCAGAGTTAGTCAGTAAATATGGTTGCGTTTTGTTTCTTTATTGTGAGCAACAATAATGCAACGGACGATTTGGTTCTCTGTTCCACTGTCAACTGTTATCGCCGATATCACATGTGTGTGACGGTGGCATTATCACAAGCTCACGCTCTCTTTCACTCATTCTTGCTCTCACGCATACTCTCTCTCTCTCTCTCTCTCTCTCTGTCTTCTTTTCTCTCTTTCTTTCTCTGTTTTCTTTTGATTAACTCTCGGTCAATGCTTCTGGTTCCGTGTACTCCACCACCTACAACAACAACAACAACATATGCACGAATACCAACGAACAACGTCAACGAGTCAATAGCCTCTGTTCTCCTCTCTCCCTTTCTTTTTACCCACTCTCTTGTTGTTGTTGTTGTGTACCTATTAATTTTATTACAAAAAATATGTTTTTCTGTCTCTACCTCAGCCTTCTTTTCCTAGCGGCACAAATCTTAAACATAATAAAAAAGTACCAAAATGCAGCATCCTTAAAAAAAGTCAACCAAAATTCAAATTTCATTCGAAATGGGGAGCCCGAGTAAATAGTGAGTGCAATGAACCGAAATGTGCGTGCATTTATGAGATACAGCAACAACAACTACTAAAACAACAATAGCGACGTCAGGCAACCGGCCCCAAGTGGGGGTCAATGCAGTCAGCAAGAGACAACGTCAAACACAAAAAAAAACACACACACACACATCTGCCACATGATTTGTTGCATGCGCATGCAAAGTATCTGATTGAATAGGCAGAGCAAACATCATTCACTGCCACAGACAATCAATGTCCGGGTTTGATATGAAACAGCAGCATGATTTTAAAATCACATAATACTGTTTAATAATAATTGAAGCTTTAATCAACTCTAAATAAGTTAGCACAAATTGCCTGTTGAAGTAAAATTGGGGAATAAATGAAATCAAAAATCTAGGAAATCTGTACAACAACACAAATCTAACAAATGAGAGTAATGCAAAAATTGCCCATAGACAAAAATATATTTTCTTGTTTAACTCGAGAGCATATTATTTTAAATAATTAAATTAAGTGCATAAGAAAATAATTTATAGTTGGCTGACAAATATTTACTTGGCTGATAAATCTTTTAAGACAAAGAAGATGAGTTTTAGGTTTTGAAGAGAACAAAATGAGGCTCTAACGTAAGTATATTCTTAGAGACAGAAAAGCTATAAAAGGGGAGCTCATTAATTTATACATATTGGCTAAACATTTTTTTAATAGAATTTTTAAGCCACTTTTAAGCTTTATTTAAGTTTTTCTAAGAACCTTATAATCAACCTAGAAATATGCTAGTTGTCAACAAATGCGGTAAACAATTAAACATAAAGTATTTAAAAGAGTTTAAGTAAATTAAACACAATTTAATTGAACACTTCCTTAAGTACATCTTTATTTTGTATTTTGTTTGTTTTATTTTATTAATTGACAAGCTTTACTTCTCCAAAAAAAAAGCAAAAAATGCTTACTATGAAGTTTGTTATTTTTCATTGTTAACACACACGTGTTTTCAAGTTGTTCTTGTGTTGTGCTTTGCTAGCTTTTAAACAGAATTACAATAAAATACTGCATGCCTTTGCAGTTAATTGTGGAAGCGTGCCATCTGAGCCACGTTTAGTTTAATGGGTCAGGGCTTAATGTGGAATGTGCCATGGCACAAAGTCATGACTGTGCCAAACAAATGTTGACAAAGCACAATAAAACAAAACTCCACAAACCACATTTATCAAGGTTATCGGTGAAAGAACTGCACTGCCAAAAGGGGAAAAAATGCAATTAACGTAGATTAGATAAAAAGAATTTTATTTTTTTTCTTTTAAAATCGTTTTATTGCAGCAAGGATATGACAGTGGAAGGTGGGGGAAGGGGAGGATGGGGGAAGTACGTGATATATCTAACAAAAGAAACTGAAACAAGAGACAGTCTTAAGGCAACTAAAATTCTAGTCGAAACACTCATTTAAAAATAAAAGACAAAAATAAATAAAAAATACAGTTTTTAAATATATTTAAAGGGATACAAACTGCATTACCAAAACAAATCCTGTTTTAAAATAAATAAAATTAAAACAGAACACATTAAAAATGCTCTTTTGATACTTTTTAAAGTATTTAATATTTTTTTATTTTGTAATAAGTAATAACTAAATAATTTAAATAAAAAAAGCAACAATCAAACATCAACTAACTAGCAAACTGACTGATTATAATGCCATTTTTAATGTTGATTAAGGCCATTAAGGCAAGCCGCTTTCTAGTTGTTGTTGCTGCTTTCAAAGCTGTTTAAAAAGGGAGCTACAACGCGGGGCAAAACAAAGAAATAAGGGGAAGGGTCTGGGTAGGTCTGGCGCTTCTTGTATGCGAAATGCAAAAGGTTGTTGACTCTTTACAAAAACGCAAAACAGACGCGAAAAAAAAATAATATAATTCGCATACACACACACAAACCATACAAAAAAAATAAAAATAAAAATAAATAAAACTCTCACGCATTAAAAAAAAAAAAGGTGAGCAAAAATTACGTGAAAGTTTGGCATAAAAAAAAAAACCAAAAAACATTTATAAAGCCAAGCAGCACACGCAATCAAGGGAAACATTTTTGAAATTCTTATCGCGTTTTTTATTTTTTTTTTTTTTTTTTCTTATTTCGCTAATATTATTTTGACCATTTTGTTGAATACATTGACCGATATTAAACAAACTTTATATTTATTTATTTATTTGGTAAGGTGTGTGTGTGTATGTTAAGGGTTTTGCTGAGTTCATTGACAGCGGCTTTTGTTTTCTTTGTAGGCCTTTTTTATCTATATTTTGGGTTTGACACTTTTTTTTCTTCGTTTGGGTATTATGCATATTGTTTTGATTCCAACAATTTGAAATGCTTGAAATGAAAGCAAAAATTTGAATAAAAATAGTTGATGGGCTCTGACAAAAGAATTGGGTCATCAATTAGTTGTTGTTTATTTTTAATTATTTTGTATTTGTTTCGTCTATCAAAAAAAATTTGTCAGTGCAATTTATTTGATGTTTTTTTTTTGTTCAGTTTTTTTGAACATTTTGTTTCTATTACTTTTGCTCAGCTGCTTTTAATTAATTTGGTTGATAAACAAATTGACAAATGCGGAACACGAATTCCACTACAAACTATAGTATATATATATATATATATATATATTTTTTTTTTATATATATATATATATAAATATATTGTATGTTTGTTTGTTTGTATTTGTTTTTTGATTTAAAAGCTATGACCACGCTCAATTGCGATTATTTTTTTTTTCTTCTTCTTCGACTCTTTTTTGACTTTGTGATTATTTTTTTTCGTTTTTCTTTTTGGCGTGTTAGTGACCCAATTCTTTTGTTGCTTGGGGTTTTGGTCATTTCTTTTTGGGGATTTGTTATTTATGACCGACTTAATTTGTGGCCTCGACGACTATGCAAATATGCCTGTCTTCATTTCGCATGTTTCGGCTTGTACCCTGCAGGCGCATGCAAATAATCAAGAAAGCGTACCCTAAACTTCTAGCCAAGGTCGCTGATTTATTTGATTGCTCAAAAAACAAAAAAAAAAAATTAAAAAACTTTCCGTTGCATATTTTTTTTTAGTTTTTAGAGGGTATATTCAGCTCGAACCGTGCGCAAGGCTTTATGCAGTGCGACTTGACTTGGCCACGGCGTCGTATACGTAATTTATGCATGCACATAACCAGCTCACATAGAGGACAACATAAACAACATAGTACAAACATACTTATACATATTTATATCAATTCCAGTTCTTGACTATGTTATGTGTGGGTGTTATTTTCGTGTTGCTGTTGTTGTTGTTTCTTTCTATTAATTGAATTTGAAAGGTGACTTAGAAAGCAGGCAACAACAAAAACAGCTTATTGTATGTAGCGTAGAAGAACAGCGGCATAAAAGTCAACCAACTACTTTCAGAGTTGACCAACTTTGGCCAACAAACCAAAGATTACACTAGATTAGACATTATATAAGCGCTACGTAATTGAATTGAAGTGAAGTGAGGTGCGGTGCAGTGCTGTGCTGTGCGGTGCGGTGAGGAGGCAAACACTTGTTGACATTCGTCGAGAGGAAGTTCATAAATCTGAAGCGCTTTCTTCTCTGTGGCTTTGTTTTTGGTTTTTGTTTTGCACATTGTGAGTTTCACGAACTTTCACGTCACATTGTGTGGTAATTAGTTTGCTGGGAATTATGCTTCCTAGTTTTTTTTCTCTCTCTCTCTCTCTCTCTCTCTCTGTGTGTGTGAGTTTTTTGTAGCTGGTTTTTCATTTTTGCAATTGATTGGCAGTGGCCATGGCCAAGTGGGCCATCAGTTTGGTGTCTGCAACTTGTATGTGTATAATTTAGCATATTAATTGACACAGTTGCCAGCCTTGGTTATTTATTTTTATTTTTATTTCTTTTTCTTCTCTTTGGTTTTTTGTTGCTGTTCTACGCACTTTCTCTTCATGAAATCTTTATGAACTATGCAAAAGCAATGCAGAAAATGTCACGAGAAAGCCACAAAGTGCATTTAATACTTAATACTGGCATTTTATTGCAATGCCACACATTTGAAAGTGTCATCACAATTGGGTCACATAGCACACACGAGATTTGCAGACAAATACATGATTTTTTTGTTGAAACTAAAGACGAGAGAGACAAGAGAGAGAGAGACGAGAGAGAGACTTAAATCTCACACATTACATCACCCAAAGTTGAACAGCTACAAAAATATCCAGAAAAACAAAAAATAAAGGCAAATAAATAAAACCAAACTCGTGTGCAAATTAGTTGCGCAAATATTGAAAGTGCAGTTGAGTGCAGTTTTTTTTTAGTTTGCCGGAAGTAAACAGAGCCACAGCCAAATAAATATAATAAATTAAGCAACAAGTGCTGTAGAGCATCTAAAGAGCCTTCATTGAACAATTTATTAATGTACTAGAATTTATTTATTGAATAAAGAAAAAGCTTTTAAATAAACGGAAAAAAAGTAGATAAAAAATTTTTTACAATTAAGCAATAAGACATTATATTGTTGAAATAAAATCAAGCAAGAAGGCACTAGTCGGGAGAGCCCGACTGGAAGATACCCTGAACCCAGTTGCATAAAATATTTTACTCCTTGCGCCCTAAAAGTATGCTTCAAATTATGATCAATTTAAATAACACTAAAAACTGACTTAACTTTACGATATCTCCAGTGTTTCTTAACCGATTTGGACGAAATTTTGAGAAAAGTTCTATCGTTACCCATTATTTCAACCCTAATTTTTACATTTTCTAAATTCGATATTTTTTTGTAATCGATTCCATGTGTTTATCAGAAACCAGAAAAGTTATCGATAATTTGAAACAAACTCGTTCTGCTTATGGTATAGGAGAACTTATATTCAAAATCTGAAGTCTCTAGCTCTTGTAGTCTCTGAGATCTACGCGTTAAATCAGACGGACAGACTGAAATAGCAATATCGACTCAGCTGTTGATGCTGATCAAGAATATATATACTTTATGGGGTCGGAGATGCTTCCTTCTGCCTGTTACATACTTTTGCACAAAACCATTATACCCTGATTTACCAATTTTATGGGTTCAGGGTATAATAAATAAATACCAAGAAAAAAATTAGATTAATGCATTTTGATATATTTTAATCAACAACCTGATAACCTTAATAACTAATATAAAACATTTTTTTTATGTTTTAAAAATTATTTTTTATTAAAAATAATTATTTTTCTCAAGGATTTAACTTATTTGTTTATAAACTCTAGACTTTTCCCAGCGATACTTTGACATATAATTGAAAGATTCGCCTCGTTATCTAATCAAGCGTTATCAGAACCGAAGTTGGGAGAAATGCTGGCAATTAAGATGAAATTCATTGGCATTTTCACCCACTGCCAAGTGACAGTCAGACTGTCGAGTTAAGTTGATAACAGCGCGTGCCAATGGCTGGCAGAGAGGCAGAGAGAGAGAGAGGCTAGAAAGTGGAAAAGCTATAGCAAGAAGTGATAATCAGTCTGTTTAAACAGATGCGACCCACAACAAAAACAACGACAACAACGCCGACAATAACAAACGAAGAGTGAAATACTTCACGAAAAAAGAAAACTCAGTGAAACTTTGGGGGAAAAAAAAGTCGACTTGTGAGCGCCACAAAAAAATGTCTTTGACTGCCGGAAAAATAAGGCAAGTGAAGTGTCATAAACAATGGCAACAGGCGAAAGGTGGAAACAACAACAGAAACAACAAACAAAAAAATAGCGCCATAGAGACAGTAAAGTAAGAGCAAGAGAGCGAGAGGAAAACAGCAAATAAAGATGAATTTTCTAGTAAAAAAAAACAACAAAAATAAGTTGCATTCATTTTGTATGCGGCGTTAATAAGTTTAAAAAAAGACAAAAGTATTTTGTGAAATCTTAAAAGACAATAAGCCAAACAGCAAGCGGCCTTGTTATGGTAAATAGTATCTACTATTTAAAAAAAAAATATATAAAAAATAATAATAATATAAATTAATTAATAAATTCAAAGTTTGCTTTGAAATAAGCTGAATAAAAAATGCTTTAAAAAAAGGAAAACAGTTTTAAGGAAACGGCTAGAATATAAATATTTCTTGCTTTTCTAATCTTAAATGTTACTTTCATCCTTTCCCTGGTCTGCAATAAGTTAAAATAAAGTTTTTCCACATGGTTAAAAAACCTTTCTGGTCACTAAAATATTAATCAAAGCACTTAGTTTAAAGTTTCCTTAAACTTTTCTTCAATCATTCCCAAAAACTTAAATGCCTTATTCTCATTATTTTTTTTATTGAATCAATCTTCGACCAATTAGCGAATTAAACGCAACTAGTTATAAAAAAAAAGCTTAACCATAGACTTTAAAGCACGCTTATTGTGTGGGCGTTTTTTTTTTTATGACATACCAAATATGTATGGGGCTTAATTTGTGTTATTATATCACGTCAAACTTTTGTGTTGTTTTTTTTTTTCATTTCTTAATTGAGGGTTTCTCGGCAATTTGGGCGTATCTGTACAATTATTACATAGTTTTGATCATTTCCGACTTTAATGTACAAACGTGGGAAAATATATTAAAAAGTTTGATCAATCGTTAAAAGGTTTTTTCTTAAACTTTTGAAGTTCATATTATGAAAGCTTTGTTTGGGTTCAATGAACTTGTTGAACGTTTTGTGATAAAATTGGTTGCGTTTTTCATTTGTTTTTAAATAAGCCCGTATAATATTTTGTTTACTTGTGACGCTTTACTTCATTTAGAAACCCTCTTACTTTTTAACTATTTATTTGAAATATTTTGATGAAACAAACAGAAAGTTCTATTAGTTTGAAAAGGAAAACAAAGCAAGGCAAAAAGATCGCAAAAGAAAAGCCAATAAAAATGCAAAAGGCAAATGTGCAACCTGTAGTAGCCGCACAATGTGGCTGGAGTGGAGACGTTGCAACGTTTTAAAAAACAATATCGAAATTGTTGCAAAATACAGAGAGAGAGAGCGAAAGAGAGAGATAGAGAGAGGGAGGCAGGCATACAAATTTGTATACAAAAAGCGAAGAAGACGTCGACTAGGAATTGAGCAACAGCGACAGAAAAAAAAACAAAAAAGACAAACTCGGAACGGTTGAAATGAAACGCATAGCGAATGCCTAAAACAAACAAATAAACAAACGAAATGAACAAAGTGTGCGTGCGTGTGTGTGTGTGTGTGTGTGTGTGTTTCTTGGAGAGACGCAAAAGCGTTTTATACCCGCATTGAAAACGTGCGAATGGCGGCAGGCAGGCAGGCAGGCATCGGCAGCAAGCGGCGGCCATTGAACCTGTCAAGTGGAGCTCAGAATTGGCGAAAGTGAAGACCCACTGCCGCAAGCCAGAGAAGAGTAATAGTGAGAGAGAGAGAAAGAGAGAGAGAAAGATCGAATGACGCAGTCGCAACAATAAAACACACTCCAAAGCTGATGATGATGATGATGATGGTGCAGAAACAACACAAAGTGCGATTAGAAGCAGCTAGAAGCGGCAACAAGAGAAACACCAATTCCATGAAGTAAAAAAGCACAGACATGCCACACTGACTGACTGACTGACTGACTGACTTTTAGCTCGCACTAATAATCATTGTCTCGTGTTTATTATAATCATCATCATCATCGTCATCATTATGTTTGCAGTTGCTGTTTCTTGGAAGAAAAACTCAATGCAGCTAAAAACAAAATAAAATTTTTTTTTTGATCACATCACACACACACACACACACAACAGTCAAGCCAAACAAAAAATAAACAAAAAACACAAAAAATGAAAGAAAAAAACAACAACAACGCAATTTGTTTAAAATGTAGGTCTATAGGTTTCTCGAAACCCCCATGTGAAAGACGAAGCGCGCAACCGCAGCAGCAGCTGAGGCAGCAAACGCTGACAGCAGCAAATAGCCATGGCAACAGCAACAACAGCCGGCTAACAACAACAAAAACAACTGCTCACAGTTGAATTGCCTTTTTCCCAACATCCAACCATGGCCCCAAGCATTTTATGTTATACACGCGATTACACTGACAACAAAGAACTTGAAAAATACAAATTTTGATTATTTTTTTTATAGAATTTTAATAAGTTCAAAAAGTATTCTTTATCGTTCAAATATCAATAACGAATTTAATATATTTTTATAAAAAAATATAGATAATATATGTTTAATTTCTTGCAGTGTATAGACACACACACAATTTTTCCTCTCTTAGCGAACACAAAAAAGTGTTTGGATCTGCAGCAAAAGAAACTTAAGGTTATTAGCCGCCTTTTTTTGTCGGATGATTTTTAGATTCTTTTGTTTCTTTGGCTGTTGTTGTTGTTGTTGTCGTTGTTGCTGTTGATCTTAATGTAATAGCTGGGAGACTCGTTAAAGCCCTATTGTATGTCTGTTTGGGTACACAGCCAACAGAATTCCGAATCCATTTAGTTGGTCCAACTTCAGATTAAAAGTGGGAACAAAAAAGATAAATAACACAAAAACAAAAAAACTGCAACTCATAAACTTGTTGGGTTTTGAGCGTTGAGGCGCCTCAAGAGCTTTTAAATAAAATGCCTGCTGCCTCATGCGGCTGCTGTTGCTGCTGTTTTATTTATTTATTTTGGCCTAATGTCATTACTCACACACACACACACACACACACCGCAGAGCAAACTAAGCCAAAGCAATTTGCTTAAAAGTTTCGACCTAGATTTTTTTTTGTGTGTGCTCTGCTCTTAGCCAGCTTGTTGTTTTTTTTTTTTGTCTTCTTTTGAAATTTCGTTGGTCATTTTATAGCTTTGCAATTTTTTTTTAATGATTTAATAAGTTCGCCTTGTTCGGGATACGGTTTTCAAAAGAATTGGAATTAGTTGGATGCATGTTTTATGCAATTTGTTGCACAATTAGTCACACAGGCTAGACGCTTTTTATGGGTCATAAAAATATAAAAAAAAAAAAACAACAAAAAGCTATAAAAATCATTAATGCAAATTTGACATTGTAAACAGATTTGTCATGCACTTGCCATTTATTTAATTAAACATGGTAGTAAAATTTGAAATATGTTTTTATTTCGTTGAATTATTGCAAATTTTAGTTTGAATAGTTTTGCTGCTGTTTCTCTTTCATCTTAAAATTTTTTTATTTTAATTATTTTTCAATCAATTTTCCTTCTACTTTATTTTTTAACATTTTTAATTTATTTTTTTAAACTTTTTTGAAGCTCTGCTAACGCTTGAAAAGAATACAATTTTTTTATCAATGTTTTCTTGCGTTCTTAAGTTATTTTCCAGCAAAAATTTCATTCAATTAAATTTAGTAATCATTTTTTTTTGACGTATGCGTAATGCGTTTACATATTGAGTATACGCCCTGTTACATTTTTTGTAATTAGTTTTCTGGGGGTTTTTTTTAGGCTGTTCTCGTAAAATGCAAAACTAAACGAGCCTTTAATGTGTGACACTCAAAAAAATAGTATGTATAATGATTTTCTCTAAAAAATAATATTAATGATATTTGGCTAAAGTTCAAGAACGTTCATTTGGCATGAACTTGTAAAGGTCACACAATAATGCAATAGAAGTGAATGCACTCAACAATGATCACAAGCAACAACAATAAATACAACAACAAGAACAAGAGGGAGAGAGAGAGAGCAACTATGTCGGCAACAACAATGAAAACTGACAGCCACTGCAACCGCAATTTAAACTAATAACTTGCAACAACAACAGCAACAGCAACAACAATGACAATGACAATAATTTATTTTTGAAATAATTTTTATTCGTTCGCTAAGCAGCCAGCCAACAACAATAGATATGCAACTTTCAACCACAGACGTTGACGTCAACAGCGACGTCGACTGTGACAGTGACAGTTGTCGACGCTTTGACGCTTTGGCCTCCATTGCCAGCCAACAAAACGACTAACGACAGTCGACAAAAGTCATCAACGCCCCCGCTTGCAGCTCTCACGTGTGTGCCGCTCATATACATACACTTAGAACAATTGAAACTATCAAAAACACGGAAAATATTACAAATTATTTTGTTTTATACAAATTTGAAGTCATGAAAAATAAGTTTTTCGAAAAAATACTCAAAAAAAAATTAGTTAAAAATCATCCTAATTAATTAGGATTAATTAAATATTTAAATATTTACATTATGTAGTTTTCTTTACTAAAGAAAATATTTTATTATAAAAAAACAAATATTTTTAACAACTTTAAGAAAAGAATTTCATATCACTTCCGGTTATTATTGCGTTTTTGGCAGTGTAACATTTTGTTGTCCCGGCTGCGCCCACACGCTGGTGCATGCTGGTGAAGTCGCTGCTGTCGTTGCTGTTTGTTATTGACACTGCCCCAGCCTAACGGTAGATAAAACCCAAACGCGATAGCTTACAACAATGTATGCAGCACACACAACACAGCAATCGTCTCTTTAATTTTCTTTTTCTAGATTAAATTATAAGTAATTGCAATTTCTATTCACCTCCCCTACTCTTCAGTTTTTTCTTCTTTTTTTTTGCATTGCGCAATGCGCTTTGCTTGTGGGGCAATTTGATTTGTCATGTGGCATCGCGACCGCCGGCGCAGACAGCGACGTCCCAGACCTCAACATCGTTGACATCTGGGCGCCCACACACACACACACACACACACACACGCACGCACAAGAGACAGAGATAGAGCGATAGTAACAAGGCGAAAATCTGACAGATTCAAAGCGATTTGTGTTCTTAACCCAAAGTGCATTCAACTTGAAACACAAAGCTACAAAACTTTAATCTATAACAAAAGCATTTCAATAAGTGACAAAGAACAATATAAGCAGCCAAAAATATTGAGTTTTATTAGAATATACTAGAATTACTATAATATATATTGGATACAGGTAATAACATTATACATTTGTTCAGATTCAGAACTTTTTTTATATATACATTTTCCATGTCAAAATTATATTTTATATATTAAAAAAGAATAAAATGGTTAATTCTATTAATTAAAAAATATTTTATATTATTTAACCTTTTTAAGCCATTCTAAAATCTTGCATTGAACATAAAAAAAAAACTCTCAAATCTAAGCATAAAATCTTATTATTATTTTCATAATTTTTTTTTATTACTTTCCGCATTTTTTCTCAGAAAAAAATGTGTGTCAAGAAGAGTTCAGGCAGCTGCTATTTTGCCAATTCACAGGACTTGTTTTCTTTAGTTTAACTTTTTTTTTTGGCATTTCTTAGAACTTGAATTTTGTTTGTTTCGAGTTTTTATGGTTTTTGTGCGCTTTTACCTGATCAACGGTTATTCTAGCCTGGTCTATCCTTTGTCTCAACACAACTACCTAAATTTGCTGAAGCTGAAAACCAAAAACAAAACAAAAAACCCGAAGAGAAGAAGATGATGATGGGCGGCAGGCAAGACATGAAATTCTATGCCTTTATCTAATAATATCTAAACAGAACTAGCTAGAATCAAAAAAGCGAACCCAACCCAACTCAAACTCAAACGCAACTCAATTCAAATGCGCCATTTAATGTTGCCCCATTGAATGTTGTTGTTGTTTGTTTGTTGTTGCATTTGACACGCCTGTTGCTTTTATTGTTAAACTAGTGTGAGTGTGTTATCAAGACAAAACTTGACCTACATACAAGTTTATTAACCGGTTTATGGTAGCATCAATTGGCAGCAAAACAAAAAACAAACACTAAAAAAAGGGCTGCAAATATTTAAATCGAAAAATGTGTGTGCAAAAAAAAATACTTACAACAATGGCAAACTTCATGGCATATAAGTTGCAAAACATAGAAAAGGCTAGAAAAGTTTTGATGAAGTTTTTTGTTTTGTAAAATGTTCTAAGTTTGGTTGAGATATTTGCTTGAAGGGATTAAATTCAGATAAAAACTGCACAAAGCTGAATGATTTTATGTTTTTTCAAATGGTATTTTATTGAATTATAAGTGAATAAGTTCATTTCTGGGGTTTATACCAGCTATTCCTTTTTGATTTCGAGAATCCGTGGACTTTGAGATTTCTTTCAAGTTTTTTTAAGTTGTTTCTGCTTAAATCATTTAAAAATATATTTTAAGTCATATTTATTTCTATCTTTTTTGCTTCGTTAATATTAATTTAGAAAAAGAATAATTTATTTTTAGTTTTGTAAATTAAGGATTTATTTTAAGGCCTTTTTTTGACATAACTTTTAGCTACGAAAATATTTATTTTTTCTATCACCAATTCCCTTTGGAGCTCTGAGGCTAATTTCTGGGAATGCAGTAGAGAAGACACACACACACACACACAATCTCAATCTCGTGCATTCGCATCGGCTAGAAGCCATTAGCCTAGTTAGGCCTAAAACAAAATCACAAGTATCGCCATCCATTGTGGATTCGTCGCGATCAAATAGCATCTTAGTTCGCAATTGGTTTGGATTTCTGTTGTGGGGGTGTTGGGAGAAGGGGTTGTGGCATTACTACATATGCCGATAGTGTGCTTCAATATGAAACAACAAAAAAAAGCACTCAAAAATAAATAAATAAATAAAATGCTGAGGCGCACAGAAAATGGAAATGTTTGTGTTTTGCATTTTGTTTGTATGCCTGCCAAGAATGCGTTCTGCCTGTTTTCAGTCTGTTTTTCATCTGCTTCTTCCTCTTCGTATTCTACTTTTTCATCATCTTCTTCATATTGTGCCACTTCTCGTTCCTTTTTTTTTTGTTTATTTTTTTTGTTTGGGTTCAACAAACTTTAATCACACATTACCCACTCGAATACCAAAATTGATCCAAGATGTTTTTTTTCCGTTGGTTCGTTCGTTCCAATGGAAATGGAAATGGAATCGAGGCACACGCACAAATCGCATCGTTGCGATGCCAACAACAACAAATTCAATTTATCGTTCTTATTGTTTTTGCTTACAAAAATACCACAAAAAAGTTCTATAAACATTTCAAGATCTATCTGTGTGTGCTGTCTTTGAAATTTGATTTGATGCACAAATTGCTTGGCTTGAACATTTTATTGTAGCACCAAAATGCAACTGCAGCATAAAATCAAAGAATTTATATGTTTGGAAGCATTGGCATATTTCCTAGAAAAAAATTGTATTTGAAAGATAATAAATTAAGTTTGCAAAAGAAGCTTTAACTTGTTTATTTTTTATCGATTAATGCTACAAAAATGCGTTTACTGTTGTTAAAATCAAACATAGCTTGGCATTTCATTATCAAATCGTAAATATTTATGATAAAGTTCAAAAGTTTTTTAAATCAATAATTGAAATATAAAAGTTTTTCAGCTATAAAAAAAAAATACGCAACTTCAAGCTTTTTGTTTAAACTAAAATCTTTCAAATTGAAAGCTGTTTCGCTTCAAAGTTTCAAATGTTTTTGAAAGTCGAATGAACTAGTTCCGAACAACCAGTTCACGAAGCTATTAAGAAACAGGATTTTATTATTATTCATTTGATTGATAGTGACAATAAAACTTAACAATTTGTAAGTTAGTTGAGCTAGTTTTGAGAAATCAAAACTAGACTTAAAAAAAAAACAAAATACCAGAATATGTCAGCTTAACTAATATTTTTTATTCAGATTTATAACATCAATTTTGAATTTCAATCAGCAAAATCTACAATCAACAATATATTTTATTAGACCAAGTTTTTTTTTTCTTTTTTTCTTACAGTGTAATTAATGTTTGGTTTTTGTTTTTTGAAACTGTTGCAATTGCAGCTAAAAGAAAAAATACTTCTTTATTTCGATGTCACTTTGCCAGTTGAATCGCGGCAGCTGAGCTGACTGACAATCTAACTGCCCAACTAAACTCAACTGACTGACTGACTGACTGACGTCTATTACCACATTTACACACAAATACACTTACACACATACACACTCACATACACATATGAGTCATAAATGGTTAGTGTTGGTGACTGGTAGATTCAAGTGCATATTTTGGTTAATTTGAATTGCAGTCGCACCGTTCAATTATATGGCCGAGATAATGTTGAGAATTTTACAATATATATGTACGTAAATGGATTTTGTTTTGTTGCATTGAATTGAATGCCCCGCAAGAAGTTGCGAGAGTTCAGTTCAGTTTTGGATTGGATATTGGATTGCCTGCAATTTAGTTGCAGAAATTAAATTAAATTCAATTACAATGTGAACAATGACTACTTTGTCTGTGTGTGTGTGTGTGTGTGCTGAGTGCAACTTTATTATGTGCATTCAAACATAATTTATATATATACTTTTAAATTATTATGCGATTTAAAGTGAACTTCAGTTGATGCACTGTTGTCGCCCACTGTTCTCCAATTTGAATGCATTTTAGTTGTTTTCAAGTCGTTTTTGTTTGGATTATTTTGCAGACCGATTTTTCTTTTGTGCCTCTTGTTGTTGTCGTTGTAGTAATGCAGTTTCTTTTTCCGTATTATTTTGTATTTTATTTTGTATTTTTTTTTTTTTTTCTTAAATCTTGCGCATCTGTTGTCGCAATTTTGCATGAAAATTGGTTTACAGTTGACCCAGTTTTTTTGTTGTTTTTTTTGGTAGTTGTTATTAAGAGATAGAGCGAGAGAGAGGACGAGTTGAAGTGAAAAGTGGAAGAACGAATCTTATGCTCCTCGTTTAGCAGCTGGCAAGCAACAACAACAACAAAATAGTAAGATTGAAACCAAAAAAAAAAAAACCAAACTGCAACAAGATGTTTGGTTGCAATGTGGAGCACACACACAGCTCAAAGGGGGAACGCAAGGCAGCGATTGAGTGAGTGTGTGTGTGTGTGTTGAACTTATTTGGGGTATAAAACTTCTTGAATCGGAGAGTAAAAATGGAGAGCTACTTCAATGCATTCAAACTTCAAATGTTGTTGCTGGAAGTGTTACAACAAGAAATAAGCACCTTAAATGAAGTTGAATGATTTTTAGTTTTGACTCAACTTTTGCATTCGATATCTTTGATATTTCTCAACCGTTTTCGATGAAGTTTTCACAGATGATTAATTAATCGATAAATCCGAAATACCAATTCTTTGGCTCTTTTATTCTCAAAGCTCTTGAAAAAAACTTTCACAAAAACATTCTAGCAATTTTCCATTTAAATGGTTATAGAGTATTCAATCTTTTAAAATATAATAGATTTAAAAGATATTTTTAAAAGCTGCAACAAGGCTCAAAAAACTCTAGTAAAATTGCATTTAAGTGCCGTCAATATTTTAACTTATCTCTATAAGTCTGAAAGTTCTCTTATACATTCCAAAAGATGAGAGTTAAACATTTTCAGTTTTACTTTAATAATCCGTTTTTATTCTGGCATCCCGCATCACACTCACTGCTATAATTAAGCATACCTTAATATAATTTTGAATCGAATACAATTCTCTCTCTCTCTCGCTCTCTCTCGTTCTCTCCCCGCTCTCTCGCAATGGCGACAAAATGCAGTCAACAACAAGCTTAACTCCAAAAACCTGCTCCTTTGCACAGAACTCTTAGCTTCTGTTCGTAAACTCAATATATACTCTGGTTTAGTTTGACACACATTTGGGGTATACACTAAAAAAACGGCAGTTAAAATATTTTCAAATAATATAAATCACATGGGAAAAAATATTTTTGCCTCAAAAAATACTAAAACTTAATACAAAAAATTCCAAATGCGAAATAATAATTTAATTCAGAAACAATGGTTATTAAAGCTAAGTTTTAACTTACTAAACAGCTGATATAAAGAAAACTTAACAGTAAAAAATATTGAAAATAAAATACCATTATTTAAAATAAGGGTTCCTTACTTAATAACTTAAGCCCAGTATAAATTTCTGTAACAAAAAGTGAGATTTCTTAATTTTCCTTATACAAACAGAGTATATAAAAGTCGTTAGCTTTCGCAATAGGTTTTTTCGTTACTTGATTTCCTTTTTATAAGTGTTTTTTTTTTTCATGATTTTTTTTTTTGCATGGAATTTCTGGCTGTTATTCTTGAGCCTGCATGCAGTTTGGCCGCTGCTGCTGCTGCTGCTGTTGCCCCAAATTTCTTTAGGTGAAATTATACGCATACTGCAGTTTTTATCTCCTTTTTTTTGGGTATTTCTTTAGTTTTGTTGTTGTAAAGAGAGTTTAAACTGGGACTGTTAGTTCTTTCGCTTGCTTTTGGCTCTGTGTGTTTGAGCAACGCAAGATAATCAAAAATTGGGTCAGAAAACCAACAAACAAACAAACGAAAACTACATACAAAAAAAAAAAAAAAACGAAAACGAAGAGAAACAAAAAAAAACATTACAAAAATAAAACTCACCTTTTGGCATCGGATAAAATGCAAGTTTTGACCAAGTTGGCAGCAGCAGCAGACAGATTATCCGTACTTGGTAATGTTGTTTGTGATGTGTGCGTAAACTCCGAGGATGTGGAAGAGGAAGATGATGAAGAAGAAGAAGAGGCACAAGTAGATGATGCTGATGATGATGTTGTCGATGCTGCTGATGAGCAACTAGTTTTTGCTGCTGCTGCTGCTGCTGCTGCTGTGACAACAACTGTTGTTGCTGCTGCTGGTGCTGGTGTTGGTGGTGTTGGGATGGCGACTGTTGCAACTATTGGTGCTGTTGCAATGGGCTGCGTTTCGATTTGTAGGCGACAATCATTGGTCGCAACTATTTTGGCCAGATTACGTCGGCTGGCAACCAACGGTACCTGCTCCATCCCAGTTGCAGTCGATGCTGTCGACGACTCCGATAACGATAACGATGACAATGATGATTCGTTGTCGGAATCGATGGTTTGATGATCGCTGGTTTTGGCCGTTTGGTCAAAGCTTTCCAGCGTCAACAAATTCATTGGCATTTCTTCACACTTTGCCTTTGGCTGCTGCTTGGCTATCAATTCTTCAGCTGCTTGTGGAATTTTTTGAATTTTTGTTGTTTTTGTTGCCACGCTGATGTTATTGTTGTTGTTGTTGTTGTTGTTGTTGGTGGTGGTAGCAACAACTGCAACTGTTTCCTGTTTAGTCAACAGCAAAAGCGGCTCTGTTGTTGTTGTTGTTGCGGTTGTTGATGACGACGTTTTAGTATTAACTGCTGCTGGCAGTTGTTGTTGTTGTTGTTGTGCTGCTGTTGTTGTTGTTGCTGGCAATATTGATGCTGCTGCTGCTGCTACGGCGGCTTTTAATGACTCCTCAACAACTTGTTCAGCTGCTGTTGCTGTTGTTGTTGTTGTTGCTGCTGATGCTGGCGTTGTTGTTATTGTTGTTGCTGTATTTATAATTGCCGGCTGCTGTTGTTGCTGTTGCGTGGCAAGAGCGGCTCCACCTTCTGGTATAATTGTTGCAAAAATTTGTTCGCCAAATATGAAAAGATCCTTGGAAATAATCATTATCACCTTTTTTTCTGATGTTTTAGCTCGTTTCTTTTATTTTTTTTTATTTTATGGATTAAATTTCTGTTGCTCTTGTGTAAATGTAAAAAGTTTCTTTATTTATAAAAAAAATTTAAACACGTTTTCGCTTTGGGCATTAAACATACAAAAGTATATTTCGCTGGGATTTTTGATTTTCGATTATTTTTTGTTTATTTATATTTATGGGAGTTTTGCGCAAATTTCATAATTTTTGCAGGCTGTAAAACAAGTTAAAAAATGAAAAGAGATTAAAGATAATGAAATTGATTAAAGAAATAATTACTTATACATATGAATATACGTTGAGATGTTAATTAATAACCGAATAAAGGGCGAATCAATTAAAATAGTACACAACAAATAAAAATGATCAAAACAATAAACAAACTACCAAGTAAAATTTTTTGTACACTTAATAAAATTAAAAAAACTTTTTGTATAAAAAATATTATATATATTAGAAATGTTTGTAAAGTTCTTAAAATTAAAACGAAAATTTGCCTAACAAAATAAATTGTTTCTTTTTGCATATTTTTTAAAGTGTAGTGCTTTTTTTGTTAACTTCCTAACTTATTTCAAGCAAAGCAATTGAGACTTGCCCAAAAAAAAATAAAATGTTTATAACAATTTTTTGTGTTCGTGGAGTAAAAAACAATACGAGCAAAAAAAATAATTTCTTTAAAAATGCAATAAACTTTGCTTGCCTTTGTTCACAATTTGTTGAAATACTTATTTTTAGCACTTGCAAATAATAATCACAAACTTCGGCCGCAAAAACGCCACACAAAATAAAAGAAACGAAATGAAACAAAGTTTTTTCTTTGCTGGCTAAGCCGCATCTAACAGTGACTGAGAGAGTCAGAGTCGGAGTGGGTAAGAGAAAGAGCGATGTAAAGGTAGAGAGAGAGCCTTAATTCTGTTATAATTTATGTCAATAAAAGCCCGCGCGAAACAAAGCGCCAGAGCAAAATGTCAGTTTACATTTTATGCATGTGTGTGTTTGCGTGTGTGTAATAATGTAATCATAGCAAAAACACCAACTGAGTGTCAAGAAACAACAACATCAACACACACACAAGAGCACAAAACTGCAGAAAAGAAAAAAAACAAGCACGCACCCAAAAGCAGCAATATCGGCAATATTTACGATGAATCTCGTTCCTTGGTGTGCAGTCGAAGGGGAAGAGCGCGTGGGGGAGCAGGAGACGACGAGATGAACGTTATTAAAATTTGTATTCTAAAAATCAGCTGCGCAACAATTCAAAAACAGCACGTTGCGAGTGAATATCACTTTATTTTCTCTTTTCTCATTTACTTAATGCATTTGTTTGATTTAAAACATATTGAGAAGCACTTAGTTACACTCTCTTTGCACGAGGAGCACAGGAACCATACACACAGAGAAGAACGCATGGGAGAACCGAGAAAACAGAAACAGAAATCGAAACGAAACGAAACGCGTTAACGAAAAAAGATGTAAAAATGACTTCTTAGTGCATTGTTGTTGGTGCGGCGGCAGCGATCGACTAACTGAATTGGAATTGAAAGCTGAACGGCAGCGGCGGCGGCGGCGACTACGACAACTTTCTGACAAACAACAACGAACAAACGCGATGCGCGCTACGTAGTACATCCAACGGCGGCCGATTTCGATCTCATACTGATCACCGTTAAATGCTGTTTTGCCTGCTGCGGCTGCGACTGTTGCTGCCGCAGTCGGCGCCAAAGAGCGCGCGCCCGTGCATGAATGACAATTTTAACAGCACATTCTCTCCCCAAAAGTCAAGCAGCGCTGCGACGTCTCCCAGGCGGCACGCTGCACGTGCGCATGGAGCTTAGTGCTATCTCTTTGCTGTAAGCTTACATGATGTTAAAGAGCGCCACTCTCAATGCGCGCTCTCCCCCTGATATTAGCTTAATACATTGTAATACTTTGTCTGTTAAACGCTATTCTGTAATCAGTCATTGATAGTAAACTGTGGAGCTCGGTAAGCGCCTCGTAACCGATAAAAGCAACAAAAGCTTTTATGAGACTTTAGCAAGAATACCGAAAATAAAACAGCAACTGTCTGTCTGCTGCTCACAAAAAGTTGACTTGGTGATAGACGTTTGCTAGAGATTAACACTGGGTTAAAAAATTAATGACTTTTGAGCTTAATTTTAATAAACGGGACATTTAATTGAAATTAAATGATTTTTTCGCAACACCTACATAAAATACAAGCAATCCGGACTGTAAATAAAGGACATTTTGATAATTTTTCGTAAAGTGTAAAACAAAAGTTATTTTAAAAAATTTGACATTTTTGAAGATTAATGCTTAACAAGTTTGCTTACGTTTTTGTCTTACTTTCAAGAGCTTTAATATTTCCGGCATTTATTTCTTAAAGAATTATCTTAAAAATAAAAGAAATCCATATTAATCCCAAAAGAATTCCATTTGTCTACAAAAAGAAAAAACAAAACTACATTGTTCCATTTTTCAGGCTGGGCAACAAAATGTGCGTGTGTTAAGCTTTGGTCTTTGGAATGTTAGAGCTTATTATTCATTTCATTTGACAGTAGAAAACACAAAAACATTATCAACAGCAAAGAGAGCGCAATTTGTGTGCGTGAACCGTTATAACAGGAAGAAGAAAACTAGAAGGCTGTAAAATGTTTCAGCTGTTTAACTGTGCTTTCAGGTAAAGCAGTGTAAGTATGTTTCTGCTATAATCATCATGATTTTAGACTTTTCCCTTTAGTTCGCAAATGCGCAAGGAGTGCGACTATTAAGTTTATGGCATGTGCAATAAACATTGGCTATACCAAAATTTTTTTTATTTTTCTTCGTTCTAATTATGTTTGCATGTATGTATGTACATATATGCGTAGCTGCGTAGCTTGCGGTTGTGTGTGCTTGCTGTTTAAGATGTTTTCGTTCGGGTTTTTTTTTTTATACGCACTGTGCAAATGTGCGCGCCACGCTGACAACAAGAGACACTAATACATGCGCACACACGCACTCAAAAAGCACGCACTTGCTCTTAACCTTGAAATGCTTAAGCTAAACGAGACGCACGCAGCTCTTTTCGGCAGTGCTGATAACATTTTGTTTTTGCTTTCTTTTCTTTGTTTTTATTGTTCGTGCGTTCGTTGCTCTGCCCACACACGCACACACACATGTATATGACATATTGTATATAGAGTATCCATATGTATATACATATATGTATATGTGTGTATATAGAATTATTGCTTTGTATTTGCGTAGTTTGTAGAATTTTCTATAGTTTTATAGTATCTTGAATATTGTTTTGCTTCATTCGTAAGATTTTTAAATTATTATTACCTTTAACGTTTGCGAAATTACTTTTCGTCACCATTTGCGTATGAAATCCATTATATACAAGCATACATTTAATGTTTTGTCGTTTATTGAACTCGTTATCAGTCAATTGCTTTCTTTATTTTTTGTTTACTTTGGCAGCTGTAATGCAAGGAAAAAACACACAAAGTACAAGAAAATTGAGTCACGGTCGCCAAAAAAATAAAAATTCATAAACCTAAATCTATTTAACCATAGCCAGTACTCGAAACATCACAATGAGTATTTAATGACCTTGAACTGAACCTATATTCGACTTGCAAAATGAGCACAATGACCATAAAGGGCATTCAAATACATAACTTGCCCTAAAGCAATTGAGATTTCCGCAGAATGTGTGTGTTCTGCTTATAAAAGTTGGTTTTTCACGAATTCTATAATTTACTTACGCTTTCTGTTCCGCTGTTTACGCATTTTTTTGTGGAAAATTATTTTTGTGCCAGCCTCAAAGTATGCAACAGTTCTCTGGCGCATAATTACTTGTTTTTTTTTTTTTTTTTTTATTATATATTTTTATTTACAACCTATCTTATAGATAATAAGTAAATTTTATAAGGAAACATTTACAGGGGAATTTTTCATTTATGGGGATAGTTATAATATCTTAATGTTACCATGCTTTTGGCGGCCTAAAAGGAAGGTCCAAAGGGTGGTGCCTCTTGAGTCGGCGAGTCTGGGTGCTGTTATCTAGCAGGTTAATAGCTAGGTGATTGCAGTGAGACTCGAGCCTGTCTATGTATCTTTGGCTGTAACGGCTTACCTCTTCGGAGACAGTGGGAACTCCTAGGTCCCTATGGATCACCAGATTTTTAACATAGAATGGTGCGTTTACCAGTCTGCGAAGAGCTATATTTTGAAATCTCTGCAGTATCTCGATGTTGGATGTTGAGGCTGTACCCCAAAGCTGGATCCCATATGTCCATATCGGTTTTAGAATAGCCTTGTATAGCAGCAGTTTGTTTCTTAGGTCGAGTTGGGATGTACGTCCAAGGAGCCACATCAGTTGTCTGTGCTTTAAGGAGAGCTGCTTACGCTTTGCCTTTATGTGTGCCGACCAAGTCAGCCGCCTGTCCAAGGTTAAGCCAAGGTATTTAACTGTGTGCTCCGACGGCAGGGTCGAGCCATTTAGAGAAACTGGTGGGCAGGATTCTGTTCTGGTAGCAAAGTTTATGTGTGCTGATTTATTTTCGTTGACCACGATGTTCCATCTTTTGAGCCATGGCTCGAGGTAAGACAGCTGGGCTTGAAGGATGGCCGATGCTGTTGCAGGGTCACTTGAAGTGGCCAGGAAAGCTGTATCGTCTGCATAGGTGGCGATAACCAGGTCATCTCTGTTTAGGACTGGAAGATCTGCTGTGTATAACGTGTAGAGAACTGGTCCAAGAACGCTTCCCTGAGGAACACCGGCGTTAATTGAACAGACTTCGGACTCCGATGCATCACATCTAACATAAAACGTTCGCCTCTTTAGGTATGATTTGCGCAGTAGGAAGAGTGGCGCTGGGAGCACGCGTTTTAGCTTATAGAGTAGTCCTGGATGCCAGACAAGGTCAAAGGCCTGTTTCACGTCTAGGAATGCAGCGGAGCAGTACTTCTTAGATTCAATTGAGTTGAGGATCGCATGTACAACTCTGTGGATTTGCTCAGGCGTTCCATGCTGACTCCTAGAGCCAAATTGGTGGGCTGGGATTAAGTTTCCGTCTTCCAGGACTGGCAGTAGTCTTACTAATAATATTCTTTCAAATATTTTAGACAGGATCGCCAGTAAGCTGATGGGACGGTAGGAGGCAGGGTCCTGTTCAGGCCTTCCTGGTTTGGGTATCATTATGATTTCCGCACACTTCCATTGAGAAGGGAAGTGGTGTAGTCTAATGATACTATTGTAGATGGTTGTGAGGAAGGCAACGGCACATGACGGAAGGAGCTTTATGGTTGTTGTGTCTATGCCATCATATCCGGGGCTTTTATTGGAATTCAGGCTGGCGACTATGCTCTGAACCTCTTCTGTCTCTGTGGGACGGATCGGCAAATCCATTTGACAGGGTGCGTCCAGAAATGAATTCGTGGCAGTTACATCCCTGAAAGAGCATAGGGTAAAAGTTTTTTCTAGGTGTTGTGCGAATGTCCCTGCTTTCTCTTCATTCGATCGGCACCACAGGCCATATGTATGTATGCTGTTTCTAAGAACTGGCTGACATAGCGAGAGGTGAAAACAATAACAGAACAAATCATTTTTTGGTCAATTGCACAAGGCCTTAAATAGTTTTGGCTTGTAAAATATAAGAAAATATTTTAGCTAGAAAACCTGAAAAAAATATATGTAAAAAATACTTATCAACATTGCTTTTCTAGGTGGTTTAGTGTTTGTTAAAATCGTATTTTCAAACTTATTCCCGTCTCACAAATCAAACAAGCAACAATCGCCAGAAATTTTACATAATTTAAACTTGTTTTTATTTTACTTATAAAACGATAAGAAATGGATGAATCCATTGTATCCATATACGATCTGTTGTTGAAGCGTTACAGGCAACAACGCATTAAGGAGCAACGAAAGGATCTACAGCTAAATCAGACCAAGTCCGTTGAGGAGATAAAGAAACTCAAGCCCCAAAGAAGCGATTCCAAGCTATCAACTAGCGATACGAAGTTCAAGCAAGGCTGGACAAAGCCCACCCATATTGTAACTGCCACACATATGACACAGAAAAGGACACCGATGGTTATTCCACCGCCTACAAACAAGGCGGTTCTTAACAAACTGGTGGACAAAATGTCGGGCAAGCGTTTGAGAAAATCAACAGTTGAGAGCAGCGAGTTATCCCCAACACCAAGTAAACTAACCCTACCAAAGAAAGCACTAGTCAAAACAAAATTAATCAAATCATCGCGCGGCCCTGCATCTGGCAGCTCTCGCATGCGTATCGCTCTCTCGCCACGCAACAAGAATCTCTTGATCAAATCTAAACCGAAGCGAGAGCCGAAAGCAGTGATTGAGCCAAAACAAGTCCGTGCCAAAAATCCCGAACCACTCAAGTTGGGCAAAGTTGTGCGTGATTCCAAAACCTCCAACACTGAGAAAAAATCAGTTGACAAGGCCGCTCGTTATCGCATCTAATATATTATTATTCAAAACAAATTGATAGTTGACAATAAAAAACCAGTTTCCAAGTTGAATTTGAAGCGCTTTTTGATGAGATAGTCTGAAGATTTGAGATTTAAGTTAAAGCGTTGCCAAAGAAAAAAAAAATAAAAAACAATAAAAAAGATTTAGACGTCATACTGAGCTTTTAAAATTTTTTTTTAAAGTAACAAATATTAAATATTTAATCATTGTTTTTAATTTAATTATATTTTGTATTTTTATAATAAATAGGTATTTTTTTAATGATAGCATTTTAAACTTTTTTCTTTGCTCTACATGCATTTTGTTTACCAATTTGTTGTTTGTTTTTTTTTTTAACATTTAATATTCATATTACAACTTGAAATGTTGCTTTCTTTAGCTTAGACATTTCACATATACAACTCGCACAAGTATTTGACATTAAAGTGCAACAGCTTAAAACTAAGAATACTTCTGAAACTCGTATGTGTATATTTATATATGTATATATATATTTCTATATATATATATATAGAATAAGCTTTGGGGGTTTTACACGGTATTATTTATTATGCTTTGCATTTGTATATACTATATATTTTTGAATAGTTTCGACTGCAAACGTAGCGCCATAAACGTAGTAAAAACAAAAACCGAAAAAATATAAAGATTATAAAAAAAGTTGTTTTCATTTTGATTTTGCTTCTGTTATTTCGTAAATATACAAAAATATTGCACACAAATATTTGTTATCTTGTTTTTTGGTATAATTTATATCAAAACTACGAAGAAAAAATCGAAATTCTTTTTGTGTTGAAAATTTGTTTTGCGCTTATCAGACATGGAAATTTTTGTTATTTGCTTTTGTAAATTTAAATGAATTTTTTAAAACAAAAATTCAAGGCGCACATTTTAAAATCTTTATCTTTTTATTGTTGCTGGTATGTATGTTGTGTTTGTTTATGTGTGTGTGTGTTTTTTTTTAAATACTTTTCGAAATTGTTAACCCAAAACGACATAAACTTAAATGCAGCGACTAAAACACTTAAAAAAAACTGCACTAAAATTATACATATATATATATACTATATATAAAATGTAAATTCATTATATTTAATAGATACACATTGATTAATTCGAAACACTAACTAAAAGCAATACTACTTAATCGATTAACACAATTAATTCTCTCTCGCTGTTTTTGTGACTAAATATTGTTGTTTTTAGTGCTACATATTTTGAAATTCAATTTCAATTATTTGGTGGCTTTTTTTTTATTATTCTTAACACGTTTTTTTCGTCGTTGCCAAAACCAAAAAGGAACTAAGTGAACATATTTAACTAGGCCTTTAACTTGTTGTTGTTTTTTGTTGTTGGAGGGGTTTGATTTTTGTGACTTTTGAGGTTAAATTGTGCTGAAAGGGCGGCTAGGGTATCAAGACTTCAGTCAAAGTCTTTTCAGTCTGAAACAAAAAAAACCAAAGCAAAAAAAAGTGTTAGCCAAATTATAAAATAAATTATAAATAGGTTGTAGAACAAAAGTTGATAATGATTAAGCTTAATAATCTCAAAAACAAGGAGAAAAAAGTAATAGCTTTATGTAAAAAATAAACTTTCCATTAATCCTAACTTCATTTCTAAAACACATAGCGCTAAAAGCCTTTGGAAAGGAAGGGAGCTTATTGGATTTGTAAATGTCGCTTAGTTAGAAGTAACAATTTCTTTGGTTTTTTTTTATTGTTTTTTACTAACCGAGAGATCATAATATGATGAACTTGAATAACATTTAATTATAAGTACTGTTGTACAACTTTTGTGTTAGTTTGAATCTCTGAATTGTTTGCTTATAATTCCGTATGCAAATGCTCAATGTTCTGTAGCAGCAGTCCGTCGTTGTAGATCTTTTCGCAAACGATGCTCACCTTTTTCAGCAGCTCAATTGCCGTTTGCAGCACCTGATGCCATTTGCGTAGCTCCGTTTCGTGCGACAGCTCTTGCTGACGCAACAATTCCAGCCAATCCTGATTCGTATTGGGTAGTTCCCTGAAAATTGCAGTAAGTTAGTTAAATTTAGGCTTTGTGTTGATCAATCGATACTCACTTGAGTGCTGCCAAGCTGGGCATGCGAGCACGTCGGCTGAGATCGACATCAATGTGTTCCTCCAGCTTCCAGAGCTTAAGTAATAATATCACATTTAAAGCCAGCAGCAAGCACATTAAAAATATAACAAACAATGACAAGCCCTTGTGTCTGAATCTATCTGGTCCCTGTCCCAATTGATGGCCGCCGGCCAGCAACTGTTGCTGGTGTTGGGCGGCCAGACTGCCAGCGCCACCACCACCGCCAGCTTTATGGGCCAACCCAGCAGCAGCACCAGTGCCAACAATGCCGCCAGCGGCCAACAATTTGGAATCCCAGTTGTCCAACGAGTCTGTTATGCCTGCTTGTGCCCCGCCAGCGATTGCTTCATCCGAGGGTCGTACTTGTGTGGCAGTACCTGGAAATTCACGATTTGCAAAACACGATGGGCAAATAATCAAAAAATCATTAGAAAATCAAAAAAATTAAATTCATGATCTTATGCAGCTACAGCAACAAAAACATACAACATGCGTGGGTGCAAAACAAAATAGTTACGAGTGCTAAAACATGCAAGTTAATTAAGGATATCAAAATTACGAGTATAACAAGCAAAAGCGATGAGCTAGCGAGAAATGTTTGTGAAAAGCCATAACAACTTGGTGAGAACATGATATTAACGAACGTTATGAATGATAGATATAATCCTTATGATTGGGTTAGTCTCAATCGCTTTTGCTTTACTTTTTTCTTTTATAAAAAGGATTTGCATAGCGCTTAGGATAAACGCTTTAATACCTTGACATGTGTGCAATTTGGCCTTACGATGCTGGCAACTTTGTTGCATGTGTTGTTGATGTGGCGGCTGCGAGTGTTGTTTTTGTTGTTGATGCTGTGAATGATGATGATGATGATGATGTTGTTGTAGTTGTGAATGATGAAAAGTCACTTGTTTGCTGTCATAGTCCGTGCTGCTTGTGGTTGTTGTTGTCGTTGTTGTTGTTGCTGATGTTACCAATTGATGTTGTTTAGGGCCTGTGTGTAGCTAGTTTTTAGCTTTTACATAATAAATGTTTGTAGCTGTTGGTTGTGCGTGCATTTTGTGTGTGTGTGTTTGTGGGTGTGTGCGGTTAGAAGAAGCAATAGCAATGGCATTTCTGATTTTTTTGTTGGCATTGACACTGCATTTATATTCGTATTGATTTATCATTGCTTTGCGTTGCTGTTGTTGTTGTTGTTGTTGCTGTTGCTTAAATGTTAATTATATTGTAGGTTCTTAGAAATGCGCTTACCACGTCTGGGTCGCCGTCCCTTGCCCTTGGCAGGTGGTATACACGTCTCGCTCTGCAACGCATGCAACTGAGCACCAAAGAAATCTTCGAGGCCCGCCCACGTATTCTTCTCAATGAATCCCTTGACAACACCCCAAATGGACTTTTTGTATTTGATTTGCGCATGCACCGATAACATCGTATGATCATCAACGGTCCTAAAAACGGTACAAAAGTTAGTTTCAGTTACTTTTATAATTGTTATCTTTCTTTGTCTCACCGTGCCAGACAAAAGTGTATTAGCACACTGAAGCTATCCGCATAGGGTATGCCAGCATTGACACTGTTCACATCTATTGAATATAGTTCACCGGGCTTGCTGCAATCACGCATCGTTTGATATTCGGTGACCTGTAAAGCACTACCATGCATTATCTATTGCACAAAACAAACTAAATGCTTTTTTCACTCACCTTTGATGTTTTGGGACCCACAGAGGCAGCCAATTGTACCGTGACATTAACCAAACGCACATTTTGGCCCTCCTCGTTCTTGTGCCAATCGCCCACAGTTAGATCTGTCGATTTGCGCAGCTCATGGAAGTCGGTTAGGAATTTCGATTTCGTAAATAGTAGGTTAAACAATGTGTCCACACGTATGGGCAGTATTGTGTGCACAATTTGACGACCTTCATGCGTTGAATTGCATTCCGTGCTGGGCACAAACCTGCCAAAACATCAACAAAGGCATATTATTATTTTTTTAAATTTCTTTTCTTTCAGGAACTTACGGTATATTAGTCGCCTCGGAATCGGATGAATCCGAGACATCAGTGGGTCCCGCATCGGCATTACTTTTAGCAGACATTTCAACATCACGTTGTCGCTGATTTTTGGTCACTTTACGCTTAACATCCGGACCATGATTCTGTACGCCTTCCGCCGATGTAGCTGACGTGCTTAGCTTATTAGCTTTTCTCTCAGCTAAACTAGCCGCCACATTGGCTGTGGCTTGTGTATTTGCTGCAGCCGTGTTTGAGCTATTGCCGCCGCCGCCGCCGCCGCTGCTGTTGTTGCTGCTGCTCGAATTGCTCGTATTGCTGCTGGGCACACTGAGAGTGATAGCCACGATTTGCTCCGATGCTTTGACAGAGCTGAGTGTCAGCTCTTTGGCATTGGCCTTCATTTTCTTATTGGATTTGCGTATATTGTCGCTGGCCTTATTGTCCGAGCCGCTGGCCGAGGCGTTGGCCGATGAATTTAAATTCGACGATTTGCTCGAGTTGAAAAAGTATTTCGTTTTCGATTTTCGTGTTGTGGCACTGACACCACCGACGCCGCCGCCGCTGCTGGCACTACTATTACCGCTGTGCTGTTGCGGTTGAATCAAATTGCTAATGCTTCGACTGGAGGTACTTTGATCTTCACAACCGATATCATCAAGGGCCGTTTGGAAATCTACATCGGTTTCAGTGTCCGCATCTAGCGTCGGATCTATATAATCCTCGTCGTCCGTGGTCAGGCCCAGCTCCTCGCCATAGCAATTGTGCACATAACGCCAAATCTCTTGTGGCGAAAACTGTTTGTTCATCAATGTATTTTGCCAGACGCGAAATAGCATCAAAAATGACTTATCACGCGATGCAAATGTCGCAAAGAAGTACTTCTCTTTGGCCGACGATATCGATATGGCATTTGGTATGACCAATGCGGTTTTCTCTTTCGTTATAGCCGTCACATCCTTCCATTTGATGCTCACATACGTTTCCCAGCTAAAGATGTTCGCATGAAAGCAAACGTAATTCTGTGAGACGTACAGACGACCCTGCACCAAAATATCGCGTTGCAGTGCACACGAGTAGTCTGTAAGTTTAATAAAGAAGCATTAAAGAAATCTCAGTATAAACATAAAAAACAATCGAGATACTCACCTACAATTAAACGCTCTTCGTTTGGCACGTCTTTGAAGAGTTTCTTAAAGTCCTCGGCACGTGATTTATAATTGGGATAGAGAACGTTATACCACGACTTCTTTTTGGCGCGCTCCGATAGTCGCGATGAGCTCTTCGAGGGCTTTTCAATCGATGTGGAACTGCTGCTCACAAATAGGTTGTTGTCCTTGTTGCTAGACTCACCGCGCAATGTAACACTCTCGTCACTTAGTTTGCTCTGTGCATCCTGAAATGTTTGTTATCAGTTGTATTATTCATTCAAGTGAATCATCATCATATATGATCAACAGGTGCTGCCACGCTTATCAAAGCCAAAAACTTAATCAATATGGCTCATTAACAATTTATATTTTATTTATTAGTACTGCGTACTATGTGGTCTGTTCTTGTATAACCTGATGCGATCGACAACCACTGTTTATCGCGTAGCGTCGCTCATTGAATTCTAATTTGCAATGAACCCAAAAAAAAAAAATTAAACGACAACACTCACTTAACATTCAGCCTTATCAATGTGGTAAAGCTTCGACCAATATATAAGTTTTATATTGTTTAGGGTGCCAAGAGCTTTTATTGTTGTTGTTGTTCGATACCTTATTTAAAAATGGTTGAAGAGGAAATATTAGATTCTAGTGAAAAAATTATGCCTTGATTTGATAGCTACGCAACTAAGGAATATTTAATTCTGGTAACCTAACAACCCAATGCAGATTTTCTCTTCCGAGAAAGTCCCAACCATCTCCAACTACCAACCCTACTAAGGACCCTTAGGGTCAGTCGGTCTAACCTAACCTAACAACCATCGTACTTAAATAATCAAACCGTATTACAGGGCATCAAATATTCTATCACTTTAACTTTATTGGCTTGTTCTTTTGCTCGTTTGTTTTTCTTCGTTGTATTGTATGTCAACATTGAAGGCTAATTCTAATCAGTGAGAGTCCAACAACAAAGTGTTGTTCGGTCTTTGGTAAGTTGAACTAGTTTTGAAAAGTGGAGCATTTTGTATTATTGATCCGATAAGGTTAACAAACTCGTGGGTTTTGAAATCCGTCAACCACTTGAATATCTGTCCCACGAGTTCATTATCTTTTGCTTGATTTTGTTATCAACAACACAACATTGCGTAGCATCTGTTCGGATGATTTGATTTGTTGTCGATTTAGCAACGTGCTAATGAGAAGAGACCATAAATAGTGAAAGCTCGCAAGCTTTTGAGAGACGCACTCTCTACTCTTCTCTATAGAGAAGTAAAGAGCGTATTTAAGAGTTACACATAGAAGTAAGTTTTGTGAATGGCATTAAAATGAATATGTAAATTGATTGATAAAGGAATTACTTTAAAGCGGTCAAGACTGGTTTGAAACTTAACTAATGCATGTAAAAAATTACAAAATTGAGATTAAATGATAAGGAAATGAATAAAAAAAAACCTAAACGATCCAGTTCGAAACCAAGTATACATAAATCATCGTCGTATGGAACATAATGAATCCCTTCTAATATTTGATTATTCTTTAGTGCCCGATTAAACTCCCTCAAACAATACTCACCTCATCTCGTCCACTGCTTGAGGTGGATAACTTGGCTGGTTTGCCCTTGGAGCTAGTTGAGCTCTTGCGACTGCTTGGACTGTCCGTGCAGGAACTGGCCGCTGGCTGTCCGTTGGAATCGACGCTTTGCGACAATAAAGTCTGATCCTTGGGTTCGGCCTGGACAATGCTAATGCTGGGCGTGACAGCCGGAAGACTAGGTAGCTGATTGTTGGGCTCTAGGTCGTGTGGGCCGCTGCTGCTGCTGCTGCTGCTACTTCTGCTGCTGCTGCTGCTGCCGTTGCTAACGGTATCAGGGCAGATGAGAGCTGACGCAGCAGAAACGGATGTGGTTTGAGTTTGTGACGCCAAGGAAGTTGTTAGAATTGTGGAAACGCTGCTTCGTTCAAGAGTGCCAGCTGCCTCCTGTATGGTGCTTAATGTGCTGCTTGTGTTGGTGTTGTTGTTGCTAGAGCTTGTTGTTGTTGTTGTCGTAATTGTGATTTCATCGGTAATGGAATCGCGCCTAAAAACAAGAGCACAAAAAGTGAGTAGTTAATTGAAATTTGTTTATTATATTAGATTAAAAAGATATTTGAAGATTTTTAGAGTGCTTAACGTATTCAACTAGAAGGCATGCAAATTTTGTACAAGTTGAAGGAATTTGATTAAATAAAATGCAGCTTTATATATAGTTTATATATATACTTAACGCTTTGTGGCCAGACCGGTGATTTTGGTGTTTTGAGAACTGTTAGAACCTACCTGTCGCCACTATTGCTACTTTGGTTGGTTTGACTATCATCCTGTTCAGTTTCCAATTGTGGTTGCTTTTGTGGTTGTTGCTGCTGCTGTTGCTGCTGTTCTGGCGGCAATGGTTGCTGCTGTTGCAGTTGCAATTCGTCCTGTTGTAGTTGTTGTTGGGCATCACAAATCATGTTTGTGGCATTGGCAGGCTCAATGCTGCTTACAGCAGTAGCAGACGCTGTTGTTGTTACTGTTGTTGTTGTTGTTGTAGCAGCTGTTGCAACAGCTGTTGTTGTTGCTGCTGCTGCTGCTGCTGTTGTTGTGGTTATATCAATATCTTTAATCCTACAATAAGATTGTACATGGAAATAAACAAAAACAAACTTAAAGAAAATGGCAAAGAGAAATAAACTAAGCCAAAAACCGTTTCTCAATATCTCTCTCTCTCTCTCTCTCTCTCTTTTGCTCACTTTCTCTCACTCTTGCCTTACCAAACTGCGTAGGGTTCTGGTAAATTCCCCATACATATATGTATATTTGAACTGTTAATGGCTTGAAGCTCGAACTGGAACTGAATGTGTCTCAATATGATTGCCAATCGCGTATATTGTTGATAATCTCTGAACACACAAACACACACAAATAAGTATGTGTGAGATAAGAACGATTAGATATATTCCCTTGAATATATTAAACGTACTGGAATTGTCGTTGTTGCTGGGCTCAATCGATTCAAACTGGAATTGGAATTGAAACTAAAAGTAGATGTGAACTATTTTAAGCATTTATAAGGCGCAAAAAGCTTCCGTTTTCTCAAACAATCTATTTATTTTACATTAATTTTTAAGTACCATTAAGTAAACCATATTTTTTTTTGTTTTATTATTAATCTTCAGCTGCACTTAAATTTGTACTGGAAACGCAGCTGTTGCGTTTTTTTTTTTTTTTTTTTTTTGCACTTTGCTGGTCTTTAAATAATCTTAAAACAGAACTCGGGAACTTCTGTATTTGAACACTTTCTATAAAAATAAAAAAAAATGTGCGATGAGTCGGTTTTTTTTAATAATATTTAAATGCTAGATCTCATAAACTAAATGCTTGCTATGGTTAATGAAAAATCAATTTTCAACTATGTTTTTGCCCCATTTTTTTTTTTTTTTTTGTACTTTGTCTTCATTGTCTTAATTGACAATCTAACAGGCTTGTGCGGGGTGGACGGGGGCATTCAATTTAGATAGCGCAGCTGTTGTTTTATTTGATGATAGCTGCAAACAACTGTTTGAGTGCAACTTTATTGAATGATAACTAGAACTGACTCATACGATGGGTTTGAAACAATGCAACTATAACTTGTTGCTTTTAAAACATACGTTAATGTTGTCTCAAAAACTTTAATTGATTGACGAAAAACAAGTCTCTTCTATAAGTTTATTAGTATTAATAAAAAACTTTTGAAAAGTTAAATAAAATGTTGCCTGGCAAATAAATTAAAAAGAAACAACTTTGTACTTTTTTTTTGGTAAGTCCAAGTTTAAATACCCTATCTATACAATATTAAACCAAGTTTTTGTTAAAACTGAATGAAAAAAATATTTTTTAATAAAACATGAACTTTTCTGTAACAATTTATTATAAAACCAAGGCTATCAATAGTATATTAATGGGAAAGGCAATAGAAAAAAATAACTCACCGCTTGAGCATGTTATAATCTAAGCTTAGATAACCTTTAGTTGAGGGTGGGAGGGGTTGGACACTTGGGGTTACAAGCAATTGCAGGGCGGGTCTCAAAGGCAATGTAACATGCGCATAACAACGACAATGAATATAATTAGTATAAATACATATCATATGACTCGTAATTTAATTGTTTTGATTGGACACACTGATTCGTTAGGAAAGTAAAAAAATAAACAACACGGAGTTGGACAATAAATCAACCGCCCAGCGACATATAAACACGTAAACAATAGAACCAGTTCTAGCGAAAAATCAATAATATATATAGAAAAAGAAAACTGATATAGAAAAGAAGAAAAACAACAAACACTTTTACATCATTTCTTTTGTTGTGGTCGGACGATTTATGTTCTGCGCTATTTTTTCTAGTATTTATTGTGGGTCATTCTTGACAGGTCACACAGCAAATAAGTATGCCATTAGTAGTGTGGAGTAATAAAGATGACGAAACACAAGCAAAAAAACAATGTGTTATTTTTAGAACATTTTGCCATTCAGCATTTGGGCAAAAATATGCCCATTAATATATATTTTTCTGAGGATGAGCAGTGGCTGCTTAATTCACGCTAATTATTTAATTAATTTTTTGTTTGTTTTTCCTGTTGTTGCTTTCGCACGCGATGTCGAGAGAGCGAAGCGCGTCATTTCAACGCGACGTTTGAATTTGCACTCGGTGAAATGTCCCAAACGACTGAACGCAAGCCGGCAAAAAAAAAACAACAACAAGAGCTACTTATACGGTATATATATGCATTAATTGTTGTTGTTGTTGTTGTGTTTAAAAGTCGGCAATGGAGATTGTAGTTTTTACGCTTCGTTGGCTGCATTTGTCGGAGGAGTTTTATGCAAATTCCGCAATAATTAACTTACCTCAAAGCAACTGTTGCACAATTTTCGAAAGGTTCAAAAAATGATAAAAGTAAAAAATTAAGGTAACCTAAAACCTTGAGCTCCTTTATAAGCTAAGGTAAATTCAAACAATTATTCAATACCTTATTCGTTGATACTAAGCAGTTTTATAAAAATATAAAATTATTACGGAACATAATTAAATATTTTTTTATTATAATAAAACATATGATGCGGTTTTTTTTTTTGTTGTATTTCGTAGTTTAACAATAGTCACAAAACAAATAATAGAATATTTGCTTTCAAGAAAAAAAATATATTTTGTTCCCCCCACCGTTTGAATTGGAATATACGAAAAAAAAAAAGTGTTACCAGTTTGTATGTTTGTATTTACACACGGGGAATGACGGCACACGGGTTGGATTTGTGGATTATCTCTTTGCCATTTTGCTGATAATTCATACCCTACGATTACGAGCAATTATACTACATATAGTACTTATGTATAAATGTATGTATGCATAAAAAACACACGACATGCAAATGATGAGCAAGTAACTGTAGCTGTTTCAAACAACATGCAAACCAGCAAGAAAAACCTACACCAAATAAATACAGTAGTCGCTCAGTAATTGAAACTTGTACACTTATTGGAATTCTTTAAAAATGTTTGTTTACTGCAAACAACTTGAACTGTGAAATCGAAGCGTTTCATTTACCGATCGACTACTGTATTTATGTATACTTTTTCAATTCAAGCTTTAAGTACTAGTTCAAGAATAGGTAGAACAAATATGTTTAATTTTTTTGAAAAAGAGCTGGAGGAGACGAGCAGTAAAAGTTAAAGAAGAATAAAGAGTTTTAAGATACTTACATGGAAGTTAATTGAAGATTTAGGCTGGCGGCGCGTTTGTGCTTATGCTGCTGTTGTTTCTGTTGTGAGGATTGACGAAGGAGATTTTGAGCAGTGGCTAAGGATTTGGGTAGAGCGCCTTGGCTGGACGATTTGTATAGGGTCGGAAATCGTGTACTGCCGCTTAGTGTTGTTGTTGCTGTTGTTGTTTTTCCTGATGACTTTTGTTGTTGTGTTGGTGGTGGTAGTTCTTGTTGTTGTTGCTGCTGCTGCCGCTGTTGTGTGACTAAATGCATGACAACGGCAACGCGCAGTAAAAACAAATGAATTGCTTAACGCTTTGCACAAGTTACAAATTGTTGCAATGAGATTTGTTTTGCATCATTTTCATTGCATATAAAAGCAATATGCAAATTAAAACACGGTACTCGAGCCACAACCTCTCTGCTTTTCTGTTAAAATTGACGCTGCTGCTGCTGACGTCTGCGGAAGAGGTTTCATTTTGTTTTTATAATTTTTCATCGTTTTCATTTAATGACACTGCGTACACTTGAGACCGTCCGTTCGATTTGAATGTTATATATGAAATGCAATTTATATTCGTTAGCCTTAAATGAGATTTGATTATAAATTCTTGCGTTGTTTTTTCGCACAATACTTTTCATTGCTGGACATTTTTTCTGTGCGCATGAGTAGTATACGTTGCGCACAGGGTTGTCAAGAGACGCACAGAGTAGAACTAGCGTTTTATTGATACAAATATTTTCAGCCTGAACCATAAATATAATAATAAAAAATATAAAGGAAATAAAATTTTCATATTGACACAAAACTTTTTACATATGTTTAATTCATAAAATTAATAACAATTATATCAGTAGTTAATAACATAGCAATGGCAGCCCTGTGCCACAGCTGTGCAATCAGCCACAAAATATACCAAAATAAATACTACACAAGCACAAACAAATTAATAATAATAATATATAAATATGTAATATCAATAACTGCTATTAAGTAAAACGAAATTTTGTTTCGTAAATATCACAAAGCACATATTATAAGTGTTATTATTATAAAAATGTTTCTTCTACGCTGAATAGCGCCGGTGGCGCTGCCATCCAGTTGGCATCTATTGCAGGCGCTGCAAAGAGCAGAATTTGAGATTTTTTTTGCAGAAAGATGCAAAATCAAAGCACAAAAACACAATGTCATGTGCAAATATGCATCATTATAACACACTGCACAACAACAATATGTTCAAGCCAGTAAACCGTTTGAAGTCAGTACAAGGCTAGAGTTGCCACTTTTCAGCAGTCCACGGATCAATGCTAAATCATCAGGTGAAAGAGACCATCCAGTCAGTTGGCCCACAGACTGCAGCTCCGGGCAGCTGTCCATCAAAAGCTAATCAAAAAGAATATAATTAGAGAGAGAGCATATATGTACATATAAATTAATGATTACTATACACCTCAACGGCCTGTACAGTGAGCTCTGGCGCCAGCGTAAACCAAATATCTTCCAAAACTTTGAAATCATGCTGCACAAACATGCTGAAGAAAAATCACATATGGTAGGAATACTTTTAGTTGTTTTATACTTTTCAATTTATTTTTACCTCACTATGTCTGCGTCTGTAAAATCCACAGAATCGACCGCCAAACGCTTTAAATCCGTCGTATGGCACAGAAAAGCTTTCAGGGAGCTGTTCATTATTTCACAGCTGAGGATTTCAAGACCCTCTAGCTGCTGAAAACGAGACTGCGATTGCGCATATGTTAGACTCTCCAGCACATAACAATCGAGATCAACGAGTATGGGGCAGAGGGAAGCCAGTTTTCCCAGTTCCAGATTACCAGTGCCTTTAATCATGGTCAGATGTCGCAGATTCCGACCTATTGGCCGCTCCAGCAGTGACAACAACTCGGCCACAGCAAACTTACAAATCTTTAACTTGCGCAAAGTGTGCGTGTGCAGAGCTCGTAGAGAACCCAACTTGGGTGTGTCCAGATAGAGGGTCTCCAGTTGTGGACAGGTTTGGATCATCACCTGTAGCGTCGTCTCATCCGTAGCCGTATCATGGATATACTTCAGGCGGCATTTAAAATTTGTATCAATGTTGTCGTAGATGAATTTTAAAGCAGCGCCCACAAAGGAGTATGTGGAAAGGGTTTCCACATTGTGACAATGCTCCAGAAGCAGAGCTATATCCGAATAGCATATATTCTCCTCACCTGGCATGCCCACATCCACAATGGTCAGGGATTGTGCACAGACGCCTTTGGCCAAGAAATCAATGCCAATCTCTGTAATATCCGTCTCACCGGATACATCCAATATTTGTAGATGATGACAGTTGGCAGCAATCTCCTCAAGCAACTGATCGTTGGCTATATATGGAACATAGAGCTTAACCAACTGTTTGCAGCGCCTCACAATTTCGTACATATAATGCATGTGCTCCTCCTTCACCCAAATCCCCTTCAGATTCAGTACACGCAATCCAGCACCCTGTGCGGCTATCACCTGCAAAATCTTCTCATAGTAGCTGGGCGGAAAGACTTCGGTGAGAAGAAAATGTACGCCACAATTGAGTAACATTTGCAGGCATATAAAACGCATATTGGCCTCCAGATAATCCGAACTGAGTATCACTCGCAACAGATCTTGATATATGTTCGATGTGGCGCCCGCTTGTGATAAATATTCATTCAATTCGACCATCACAATATTTATATCCAAATGCACATCCGGAGCATATTGCACATAACTAATAGTGGATACTAGAAGATTGGCCAACTCCGCTAGAGAACTATCGCTCAAGGAGCGAACGCTGCACTTCTTCGACATTTTCGTGTGTAAACAAACTGTGACGCAGTTGCTCTTTCTTTGCTACTTTTTTCTAACCGATTCGGTTACATCACTCGAATAAGTATTTATTTATATTATAAAACTTGTTTTTCAAATCTTAAAATGTTGACTTGTTACTTATTTCAATTGCTAATCGAGTATTTTCCTAGATTTACTGTAGGGTTTTCGTGCAAATACTATTATTTTGTAAATCAAAATAGATTTTCTTTTAATTAGTTCTATATATAGAGAAAGCATATACTATGTATACTCGACGCGATTTTGTTGTGCCTGCTTGAGCGCCACAATGCAAACTGAGAACTATTTTGTTTTTATGTGCCCTGGGACGCTAATGTGTTTGGTGAACCAAAAATTAATGCAGCTATTAAAACAAACAAAAGCGCTACACTAAAAAAATAACAAGCAAAAAGTTTAAATATTTTCTTCATTCTTTTACTTCACATTGAAAACGAACGACTGGAAATTCACTTTATAAACACATTAAATGGAATACACTTTGTAATAGTTAAATACTAAATAGAGAGAGAGCGATGTATGTGTACTTAATAAATAACTTTACGGTTGCAAATAGCTTGGCAGCTTCATGCGCATAAATAGCCAGGTGGTAAAGAATGAAACTAATATGAATATAAAGCCCATTGCCGTTAAGAGCAATCGATTGAGATTTGTTTTGCCCGGTGCATGAGTTTGATCCATTATTATAAAACCCAAGCCACCAATGGTAAAAAGAAAGCTGCTTGCCAATCCTTCCATAATATATTGGGCATTAACACGATATGGCATAAAGGCTACAGGACGCGAGTGTCCATGCTCATCGACGGTTGCACCCACACTCGGCGGCTCCACAATCACATCATAGATAATACCTACAACATGAAGTTATTATTATTATTTCCAAACATTTATACACATTGGAAAATGTTTAACTTACCTCCTGTGACCAAAAAATAGGAAAGCAACACAACTGAAAATACAGCCATTGGCGATGGCATCGGAATGGAAAAGCGTCGCACTTTAATGTTTGGCGGCACGAGTATGTGAAATGGCAGATTATAAAGAGTTTCGAGCATTTTGAAGGTCTTTAAATTTGTATATTTGCAATAATGTTAAAAAGCCGGCGTAGGCGTCTTCTGTTTTTTTGTTGACGTTGTTTGTAGATCGTTTATGAACAAGTTCGATGACATGGTTGAATATCGGAACGCTATGCGTGGTTCGCGAATTGAGCTAGCTCAACAATCAACTCACTTGTGCGGTTGGGTGGATTCACTAACAAATAATGTAATAATGTTACTAACCACATAATGTTATAATGTTATATTATTTGGTTAGTGCTCAGGCATCTAAAACTCTATATTCAACCGATGTTGAAGGGATGCATAATTAAGAATGCATGCCAGCAAAAACAAAAACAAAAAAAAAATCGATAGTTTATGTTGCTCTCGATAGTGCGGCGATAGTATATTGTCCGATAGTACCATCAATTGTTTGCGACCTCTATTATAAGCAAATTTCTCAAAACAAAACGTAATTCTTGGCAATAAAAAAACAATTAATAATAAACTTAAATCAAAAGTTACAAAAACATGGCAGATGCCAATGCAATGGCAGAAGGTATAACAATGGAAACAATCAAATAATAAGTTTCACAACGTAATAAATTTTATTTATAAACCCCCAGGCAAATTGCCGGTTATAGAGAAGAGAGTGAATAATATTCACGATCTGGCGCAATGGCAAAGATCTAGCGCCTATCATGATCTGATTGGTTATATCAATGGCACTAGTTCGGCAATACAAGGCATTAGGACAACAGATGAAATGTTTGAGTCGGATATGTTGACAAAATTGCTTGGATTATTTGATTCATTGGAGCAAATGGTCCAGGAGAATCCACCGCTGGAGCAGCCACAACGTTTCGGAAATAAAGCCTATCGTGATTGGTCACGCACCATGCACGAACATCTACCTGGTTGGCTCAAGGAACGGCTGCCTGTCACAAAACATAAATATTTAAATGAGTTGCTGCAGTATCTAATGGAAGGATTTGGCAATGCGACACGCATCGATTATGGCACTGGGCATGAGCTCTCATTTCTCTTCTTTCTTTGTGCACTGTTCAAAGCAGAGATCTTGCTGGAACAGGATATTGTTGCTGCTGCACTGCGTCTGTTCCAACGCTATTTGGAGTTTGTTCGTCAACTGCAACGCACTTACAACATGGAACCAGCTGGCAGTCAAGGCGTTTGGTCATTGGATGACTATCAGTTTGTGCCCTTCGTTTGGGGCAGTGCTCAGCTAGCGGGTAAGCTTTTACCATATAATTTCATGTCAAAATCTGTGATGAATAACGTCAACTTTAACACCTTTGCAGTCAAGAGTCCCTTTGATCCGGCCAAGTTTGTCGATGAGCAGATAATAAACGACTTTAAAAATCACTATATGTTCATCAGTTGCATTGATTACATTTGCAAGGTAAAGACAGGACACTTTGGTGAACACTCGAATCAATTGTGGAGCATAACGGCGGTGCCCTCTTGGGTCAAAATCAATTCTGGACTGGTCAAAATGTATCAAAAGGAGGTACGTTGTTGCTTTGCATTAAAAAAAAAACTATTCAGCTTTTATTCATTTCTATATCTTCACCAGATCCTATCCAAGTTTCCAGTCATACAGCACGTTTACTTTGGCGAATTGATGTCGTTTGAAACAGTTTCTGCAGGCACAACGCTAACCAATGCACGGTTGGGTGTAGTGGCGCCACCGCCATCGAAGCGCATCTGCATTGGAGCAATGCCAGCGTCTGGAAATCTCGTGCCGCCCAAACCAATTGTGGCGCCACTACCACCGCCGCCAGCTGAGGCTTTAAATAGCGATCTGAATGTTGGCGACTCGAGCAGTGAGAGCAGCGATAGTAGCGTTGTCCTACGACCTGACTCATCAGCCTCTTTGGTTAGTGCTGAGGGTTCCGGTGATAAGCCCACAAATCAAGCAGCTGCTGAGGCTTCCAAGGAGCACCAGCTGGCGGATTAGATTCAAAAATCTACTTAACCGATCTGTTCAAATTAAATGTAGTTGTGTTCCAAACATTCGATTTATCATATATGGCTAAATTATACAATTCTTTAAAAAGTTCAACAAAAAAAATCATCTCTTTGTGTGACTACAGTTTGACAGTCGCTGTGCCTTTGCTAAGTGTGTGTGACAGTGTTACTTGCATATACAAAAGCATATTAAGTGCATTTTCATATGCAAAATGATGGAAAAACGGCGGAAACAACGACAATTCCAATGCAATTTCACATATATAGTATATATATATTTGTGTGTGTGTGTGTGTGCAGTTCCTTAAATGCACAATTGCTGTAAATTGGCCACTTAATGGAATTTTTACACCCAGCGCTTGCCACAATGCAATGCAAAGGAAGGCAATGCAATAAAACGCATAAAGTTGGCAATATTTTCAGACGAGTTTCAAGGCAGAATTAAAAGCAGAAAAATGTACTAAATTATTTGTTATAAGTTCGCCAATATTCTTAAACTATTTTTTTTGGTATCGCGGGTAGTCAAAAACAAACACATCAAAGTTTAAAAAACTAAAACAAGCAAATCATTTATACTCGACACATCATTTATCACAGCTGTCTTTTCACTCTCCCCCCACCACCACACCTTTTTAGGACCGCTCTATTAACACACCATAAGCCCTGGCGGCCATCATCCACTTTAGTTTGTGCATTAAAACTTTGCCGACGCATTTTGATTGAAAACTTGAACGAAAACAAAAATACATAGAAGAAAACCAGAACATTTGCGCGCTGGCTGCTACAGCTCCAGTTACTGGTCCTGTTCCAGCTGCGCTGCTTTGTGCCAACAGAAACAACTTGTGATTTGGGCTATGCTATTTGGTTCATTTTGACCTCCGACTTAACTCGATGCTGTTGTGTTTTTGCAAATTGAATGAAGTTTGTTCGCCTACGAAAGAGGGGAGTGTATAGTGAGTGAGTTGAGGTGAGTGTCGTAAGGTGAAACTTAGAGTAAGTCAAACGGTTTGCACCCGTTTGAGTTCTCTTTCTGCTTGTGTGTGTGTTTTCGCTCACTGGTTAAAACATTAGCTCAAACGTTTGCGTCACAAAATGAAATATGTTGAGGAGAAAAGTCAACGGTAAAGTCAATCAGTGATGCTCTTGATTTAAGTGAAAAGTAGAAATAGAAATTGTACTCAGTTCTCGTTCCAAATGATTCTGTTAAGAAGGCTAAAGGCGCATATATTCAGATATTGAGACTGAAAAAGGCCAGCCTTTTGGTCCCTGGTCACTTCTGGGCTTACAATGCGTTTGATGCTGTTGTTGAAGGGTTTGTCTGTGTTGCTGGAGAGCTTATCGATGTTCGTTGTGGTGTCAGTTATCCTACTTATTGGTGCTTGCAAATTACCCTATGCATGGTTGAGGCCTTAAAGGGTATTCTGTTGAAAGATCCAAAAGGTTTATTTATGTCAACGAGCGCAAGAGCGCCCATCAAAAATGACTTAAGTATCATTTTAATTATTGTCACGAAGGCGTGGTAAAAGCACAGAGGTTTATATTAATAGTTATAAGAACTTGTTACAAATGTTAAGCTTTTCGTTGCCAAGCAGTTTTACATATTAAGCGTTGAAAACTAGAATGAAAACGGGATAAGGAACCATACCGTACATCTCCGACAACGAAAGACAGCACTGACAGAAACGGGACTTTCGAGAGAGGATCGCTCACCAACAAAAGACAAAGAGAGTCTTTGCATGCAATAAAAGGCACGCGCGTATTGTCGGACAGAAACCACACACAGCAAAGGCAGCGAGCGTGGATGTTAGAATGAGAAACGGCAGCAAAGAGCGCCATCAGCAGCGTAACGGCAGAAGCCGCAGCAGTGACCAGAGCAGCGATCGCGTCAGATGAAGGGTACAGCACAGCGAAAAAGCACGCGACAAATTAGTTGGGCCGAAAAAGCAAAGAGGTGTTGAAGTGCGTGCAATTTTAATCAAACCGACGCAAAAACGCAGTGCGTAATCAAAGAAAAGAAAAGACGTGGGTGCAAAAGAAAAATTCTACGATACACATATATAATGGAAGAAAAAAACCGGAGACGGACTGGAACCCAAACACCTGGGAAAGACAACACCATCACGTCAGAATACATGGAGCGCAGGTAAGCTGTTGTTGTTGTGCGATGGCTAAGCCGAGAGTATAACAGCACTTAATCTGAGAGCATACGTAGTGCTCTCGGCTTGTTTTGCGGTATCCGGCATCGCCCGGTCAGGTGTAGTGTGTTAAGGAAATATTGCTGAAAAAATTCTACGAATGTTGGCATTTTATACATTTATTGAATTGGGTCGGACTGACAGCCTTAGAAAGCTTCATTACACTTGTTCGAAATTTGCTAAAAATTAATTTATGACTGTAAAATGTCAGTATCAAAACTTGCTACAGGGTATCTTTCATTCTGGCATTCTCTTTTTCATCTTACACACTTTTTCATGTTTAAGTTGGGGTTTGGGGATTGGTTGTTGTTTGTCTGTTGGACGCGTCAGCTGGTGCAACATTACGGAGTCGACACTAAAAATGCCGACAGAATAACACAACGACCGGGCTCCACGCATATTTAAGTGCCAAGCTAATGCACAAGTGGAGTAACCCAACAAAGCGAGGGATGAAAGGCTGGCTGCCTGCTGCTGCTGCTGGTCAATGTCACAAAGTTTTGCCAAGTTTCGATTTAAATTTTTGTCATTTTTTGTTGCTTTATTTTGTGTTTTTTTTTGTGTCGTCTGATTTAACGAACTGTCTAAAGTGCAAAAACAAAAACCAAAGTGCTTGGCTCAACTTGATCGAAAACTTTGCCGTAGGTGCATAATGTTAAAGTTTCTTATACCCCCCACTCCCACACCCACTTCACCTACTTAAAGGCACCATTATTTTGGCAAAGCATTTTCCATACACAATTACTAATTCTCGCATCGGCATAATGAAAGTTTGAAGAAGTTAGCAACACCACAGTTTGAGAGCCACTTCGATGAGGAAAATCAAAAAGTTTGTTAAAGGCAACATACAATCTTGACTTTTGCTTGTACTACTTAATTAGCTGATGAACCTTGAACAAATTTAAGTAATTTTAGTAGAAAACCATACACAGCAAGTTTACTTTTTGGATGGGTTTTCAGTTTGCAATGCTGAGTCAGCATTGAAGAAGGACTTCAGGTTAATTATGTACCGTATTTGATGCTGACACAAAAGGCTTGAGGAACCTTGTTAAACAAGATAAGCAACCGTGCAATCGATCTCGAAATGCATATCAAAAAACATCGTCATCACTTTAACATTACGCATACGCCCCATTAGACACAACGTTATAAGAATCATTCAAAAAGCATTCACGTGTAAGCTCGCTTATAGAAAGAGAACGAAAAGCAAAAAACAAACAAACAGAATTCCATGAAACGGCATAAACCTAGCAGAGATTAACGCCAATTTCCGATTTGCAGTCGAAGGAATGCAGCTCCTTTGGAGCACATCAAAGGCAAAAATCCGCGCTCAACGCACTACCAAGAAATATTATCAGCATTGAACGAAAGTTGCTAGCTGTGATGCAGCAGCTGCTTTCAGCTGGCTTCAACGTCTTTAAAATATGTTTGGCCCGAACTAAAACTTCACGTCATGCAAACATGACTTGGCAGGCAAAGCAGAACACAACCTTAAAGGAACACGGCACACTTGCAGAAAAAATGGGAAGGATTTTAATTTTAAGTTACTTTTTTTTAACGAATTTTCATGTTAAAATACTACAAAAATTATTGAAAATTTCTAAAATAAAAAAAGTTGTATATTATTTTGGTTAGCATCTTAGGACAAGCTATATTTTTTTTAAGAAAATTTCTATAGGAAATGAAAAATTCTTTAGAATTATTTATTTATTTTTGAGAGCATAAAATTCTCATTTTGAACTCGTAGAAATGATACTATTTTTTTTAATTTTTATAAAGTCTCACTCATGTTTTGCTCTGAGTGTAGTGACATGGGAGTTGAGCTTGGCTGACTTGGGCCCAGCAAATTGCATTTGCTTCCTTTTTGCCTAGCAACAACCAAAAGCATCAAACGCAGAAGCAAAAGCAAAAGCATTTGCTTTACTCTTTTCGACTTCCCAATTCGTGTTCAGTGCTGTCTGTTTCGTTTTCTTTGACGGATTCCTTTTGCACTTCCTGTTTGGGGAAATAGTCGGTTGGCGTATGGTAACGTTAAGGAATACATGACCATCGATATATGTGTGTGTATGTGTGTGTGTGTGTGCTGGTTTTCCTGGCCGCGAGCCAGTAACAGATGCCATTTTTATTTATTTTTTTATTTCTTAAAATGGTCAGGGGGGCTTTTTTTAAAGTGCTCTCACTACCGTTCTAACCTAACCCAAGGGTTGGTTACACGTATGTGCATAGTTTTCTTTCGAACCCCTTCGTCTCTGTTTTTTCCTCTGTAACTTGTTTTTTAATAACTTTCAGAATACTTTATGCGTTTTACGTGCCAAGATTTTAGTTGCCGTTCGCTCGAGGCCATTGTCCTTGAGCCCGGTCAGGTGTCGGGCTTAATAATTAGCAAACAATACGTGCCAATACGTGGATTTTTACCGCCAGTGAACGTGTGTATTGCAAGAGATCGATAAGAGAGGGAAGAAAAGAGAGAGACAGAGAGACTGTAACATGAATTTTTAATAGTTTAGATGCTTCTATTATTGAAGGCAGTTTTTAATTGTTTCTCTTCAACCTATTTTCTATAATTTTGTCTTACTTTTTGTTAAATCCTTTTCTCATTTCTATCTTTTTCATTATTTCAAACTATTGTATTGAACCATTTTCCAAAGTTTGTATTTGTTTTTAGCTTTAGGTGCACTTTAATAACAACTGGCTATATTTTGTATACCCTATAACAGAAATAATGGAAATGGGCTATGAACATTTGTTTCTTGTTTCTTCAAAGAAACTCAAAAATTTTAATTTTAAATGCTTTAAAAGCTTTTTATACCTGGATTCATCATACAAAACAGCTTTTCTTTTCTATAATTTTTATTTATTCCCCGATTTTTTTTAAACAAAATTAAAATTGCAAAAGACTAGGAAAATTCAATATAAAATTATTTTTAGCCACAGTGGCAACGCCAGCGAGTTTTCTTTCCAATTGTTGCCCTTTCAGCTGTTCAGTGGATTTAAAATGGCATTTTATTTATGCAAATGTGTCTGTTAGTGTGTGTGTTGTTTTTTTTTTTCTTTTGCCTTGTGGGGCATACAAAAGCAGAATACCGGCTGCTCCCCAAACGACAGTCAAGTTAACAATTGTGTGTCAGTGTGCGGCGACGTCAACGTCGACGTTACCCTGCCAGTGTTGCCTTATGAATGGGTTTAATGTACTATGTAGTTTTCATAACAAGAATTAAATATGTATTTAATTTTGAGTGAAGAAACTTGAATAAAATTTTACATAACTTTTGGATTACAAATAAAAATGAAATATTTCGTTAACGTCAAACACGAGATAAATTGCGATAAAAGTCCTTATTAGATAAAACATGTTTACCACCATTTCAAGATTCATTGGCAAAAACGGATATTCTTGAAGCTCTTTAGCTTTCTCAATAAGAAACATCGTCATGTAGTCCCAAACATAATTCCATGCGTGCATAATTCCATGACCCATTACATAGAAGCTGAGAGCTAAGAAAGTACGAGTCCTTAAGCTGTTATTTATAGACCGAACTTCTCTATGGAGTATATCCATTTCCGCATATAATGCCACTAACGTTAACATTGTACATATATCCTTGGGATACTTGGTGGGAAAATCAAACCAGTACAAAATCAAATTTATTATAACAAACGTTGCACAATTGAATTTTATGTGATTTGAATCATTGTTCCTTTGCACTCGTGCGATGGGTTCGATATTAAAATTTGTTCGGAGCCGAATCATTTTAGTTGTTCTGTTAAATCAGTAAAAATAATATAGAAACGTTTGAAATTTGGAAGCAGACTGATTTTCATCCTTGTTTGTGGAGCGAACCTAAACAGCGCCTACTCGAAAAGGAATTTGTTTTTAAAAATTAACAGTATTTGTTTTGTGATATGTTTTGATTTTATACACGGTATTTTCTAGTCGAGCAATTTTAGCTTAATAAGAGTTACTTGCTTTTTTTGTTGCTGTTGTTGTTGTTGTTGTTGGTTGCGTGGCCCATGTCTGCAGTTGCTGTCTGTCTTTTTGCATGCTAAAACATCCGGCTACGGCTGCTGTTGCCGTGCTTCGCATTCTGTCGCTCAACTTCCGCTCGAATAGAGTGAAAAATAGCATTTTAGTGGGGCCACCAACTCAAGTCCCGTTACGGCAACGATACAAGTTTCTATTTTTTTTTCTCTTCAAAAATGAACGGAGATAGCAGCAGATTGACAATACAAAGCAAAATATGTGGCGATAGCTGCCAGGCATAGTCAACTTAAGCTTTGATAGTTGAGCTTTCAACTGTAAAGTGCTAAGGTCGCTCTCTCGTCTTCGCTCTGCCTCTCTTTCTAACTTAAGGCAGTTGAAAGTGCAGTTGCCAGATGTGGTACAATTGTACCAAAACTGGTACAGAATTTATTATCGCGAGATCACTCTTGATCTTGCTCTTTCTCTCTTACATTCTCTTTAGGCGCAGCTGAGACAATGTTGATACAACGATAGTGTTTGCACTTGCAAATTAAAGTTTTGTAATTGCAAAAGTTGCCTTTAAACACATAAAAGTAAAGTTGTTGCTGCACAAATAATAATACAAACGCGCGGAAAGCTTGTAAAATCCATGCCAGAGAAAATACAAAATAGCATTTGCATGCGTTCCATTACTCAAACAGTAAATACGCTCAACTAGAAAAGGAAAAAGCACGAGAGAGGAGAGCATGTTTGGGTGGAGAGAAAAACGAACGGTGCATTTTGTGCAGCAGCTTCACATTATTTTTTATATGCGTTGACTAAGCAAAGAAAAGCAAAACAGATATTGCAAACGACTTAAATAAGCAAACAGACGGCACATGAACACACACACACACACACACAAATACTACACCAGCATACATTTAATGCAGCAGCAAAAGTGCTGAAAAGAGAAAGGCAGAAAATAAAATTCTTTACGGCATTGCTGCCAGTGCGCTACGGATGCACTATGTGTACTTACTCGTATTATAAAAATACCTTTTTCGCGCCCTCACCCAAGCTACTTAAATAAACTACGTTTTTACTACTGTAACTTTTACTGCTGCACTCACAAACACACACACACCCACACACACATTGGAACGTATACATTTACAATTGTGCCACTTCCACTCTTGCATTTCAACTGCTGCCTGTCTAAAGTTTTTACAGGTTTTTGTTTTTGTTTTCGTTTTTGTTTTTAGAGTGTTTGGGGCGCCAAACATGAGACTTTTATGTTTCGGCATAAATTGTTGCTGCCCAAACAACTAGTAATTTGTACAGCAAGTTATTTGGAGGCCGGAAATTTGATTTATTATTGGGCAACGGGGCGCCATCTTGTGTAAAACTTAAGCAACTACTTTTATATGTACATATGTTGATCGCTGTCATTACTAATTGCGGCTCAAGCTCTTGTTATGTCAGTGCAAAGATTATTAGAAAAGTTGTATAAAATAATTGCCATGTTCGTTTTAAACCTACAATGAGCAAAGTGCATTTAATTAATACAAAACAACCAATGTGCAAAGCCGCAAAGTGAATTGTTGTGTAAGCCTTACCGTTTTTCACATCGCGCTCAAAAGTAGGCAGTGCTTTTTAAGCAAACAACTCACAGCAACTGTAGAAGCGCTAAAAGAAAGTGTAAGCAATGCTTTTAAAACTGTTTGAGCAACAAGTACTGTCAGCAATGCTCTAACAATTCTAGCTTGGTTAATTTTTAAGAAATAATTTGTTTTCTTCTGTTACGCAGCACTCGACCTAAACTTTGTAAATTTTGACCACAAACTAAATAAGCAAATAAAATTTTTTTGCTATACACAACTTTCGGATCACACTTTGACAATGTTCAATGTGGCCGTCTAATCCCTCAAAGCGTCCAGCACAAATAAACTTTACCGTTATTCGTTTTCCAACTCCGTCAAAGTCACAATGGTATAGAAGCGATGGGAGCATGAGTTTAAGCGAGACGCATGAAGTTTTCAATTGCGCAATTGTAACTTTTCTGCAGAATCCAACCATCCCAATACCCACCCAAACAAAAAAAAAACTGCGTAACTTTTGTGGAATCAAACAACTGGCGGCATTCCAGCTAGCTTTCAGCACTAAACTCTCTAACGGCAAATGCATTTGACAGCATCAGCAGCAGCAGCAGCAGCTAAGCCAGCAAAACAATTTTAACCATTTTGCTGGCCAAAAATAGTAGAACAGCGTGCACTTCCACCCCTTTACCACCCTTTGGCCACACATTGAAAATCTAACGGTAAGCGACACTTGTGGGCAAACCATTAAGCTCTGGTAAGAAGTGGGGGGGGGGGATATTGGGGGATATATTTTGGCTGGAATGCTCTTGGGCTGCAGTTAATTGGAATGCATTTCAAGTGGCGCAAAGAGAAAGTTGAAACTGTTGGCGCAAAATTTGAAGCAATTTAGTTTCCTGATTCCATTTGCTTCAACCCTTTCTTCCTTCATTAAACCCTTTCTTCCGCTTCGTCTCTAGCCAATTACGAGCAGGAAAGTCAAAAGCGGAAATTTAAATGCTGATTTTATAATATTTACGTTTTTTGTAACCATTTTCCAATTTAATCTATATAAATTTTTTTTTATTATCTGCAGCAGCTTTTAAATCTTTGGCTTACAAATTCCATTGGATGTTCGTATTTATATTCAATTTGGCTTTGATTGCTGCTGTGTTTGCGGCTTTTCGTTTCGTTTTTTTTTTTTTTTGATGTTCCCTCGGTTTTTCTTTTTGTGGCTCTTGGGTTTTAGCTGGAAAATCTTTTGACTTCAAACTGCAAGTCAAAGCAGTACACAAGTATTTTTTCTTTTTTTTTTCAATCGTAATGCATTTGCAATGGATTTGTGAAAAGTCAGCAAAGACGAGTTGTTAGCAGTTTTGTTTAAAGTTTTTTTTTTAAACATTTGTAGGGAATGTTTTGTACGAAATTTATGTGGTGCAACATTTAGTGGCACTACAGTTATTATATTTTCTGCAGAATTTAGCACTGCACCAAACCTAACCTCATTTCGCATTCGGGCTAATATAAAAGCCACAGATTGTTACAGCCTTATCTTTTTAGCCATTATTTATGACGCTGTTTAACACCACACACACACCCCAACTCCTTGCCCCCTTTTCAGCTACAAGCAAACCATATATTTATTTATGTATGTGTGTGTGTGTGTGTGTGTGTGTGTGTGTGTGCGGCCTTTTTGCAATAAGCTTCAGCTACAAATAACTATGGCAAGCTGTTCCTCTTAGGCTGCGGGTGTGGCTATTTCCATTGGGGTCTCTTTTCTCTTTACCCCCCCACACCCCCACCCACCCACCCTTTTTTTTGCTCTACCCTCTAGCTGGCATTTTAAAAATCGTTTAGTGTTTGGCACAAATGAAACATCAAAGATTTACGAGCCATGATTAAGGCATTTTGTGGCGCGGACAAAACAAAAGGAAATTCGATGAGAGGAAAATAAAAACACACACACAAAAAAAAAGGAGTGCAAGTCTTATGGTTCTTTGGGTAAAGTGTTGAAAAGTGAAATGGCTCTTTTCTTTATATATATATATATATATATATATATATACTATATTGAAGTGCTAAGCAATAAGCCAGGCTAAATGTGAGAGCGAGAAAGGTAGAGAAGAAAGAGTGGCAATAAGTAAGGATTTTAGTTCATGTTTTATGTTGCAGTTGGTGTTTTTCTGTTTAACTTGGGCTATAAAAAATGTTTTAGAAATGAGAAAAATATAGCGAAAGATTATAACAGAGACAAAGCGAGCAAACGAAAAAGATAGGGTATCGAGTGGAGTACTTGAAAATCATTATCAAACCGATAAATCTTATAAAAAAATTTGGGAAAACTTCTTTTTGGAAACAAATTCAATGAAAGCTCACCTTTTAACTTGGAATATAATAAACTTTTAAGACTTTTTAAGAATCTACAAATCCAAGAAAATATTTTCTTTATATTCTTTTTCGGATTTTTAGCAGTCCTTGCTATAGATTTTGTTAACTTTAATTTTTGATTAAAGCTTTAGCCCTCTGCCAACTATTTTTCGGCTGTCATTTGTCATGTGTCTGCCTCGGGGGCATATTAAATTTTTTTTTGTGTTTGGTTTTGCTTTTTATAGTAATTTGCTATGTTTAATAATGCTTCGTAGTGATTTGTTTTTGTTGTTGGATCCGCGAATCACTCGTCACTCGACACATGCCAACCCAATTAAGCTCCACTTAATGTTGGCCACAACCACGCAAGTCCCTCAGCTTATTACAAGATTTTCTATATGTATTCAGGGTCTTTTTTTTTTTAAATCCATCTGGAAAAATTAGCTAGGAAAAGCTTTAGAATATATCTTAAATAACTAAAGCGTTTTTAATTTGTTTGCTTTACAAAAAAGCTTTACGAAAAGCTTCATTAAATCAATTTTTATATATTTTTAATGCGCTTTTAGGCTTTACCTGCTTTTATCTGCAAATTTAATAATCCTATAAATAATATTTTAATTAAAAATGATTGTAAAGTTGGCAAAAACTTAAACGAACTTTTAGCTTTTTTATTTGTTTGCTTTGCAAAAAAGCTTTACGAAAAGCTTCATTAAATCAATTTTTATATATATTTTTAATGCGCTTTTAGGCTTTACCTGCTTTTATCTTCAATTTAAATAATCCTATAAATAATATTTTAATTAAAAAATGTTTTGAAATTACCAAAAACTCAAACGAACTTTTAGTTAATGAAAATCGAAAACTCGTTTGAAGAGTATACAAAAATCGCTAAGCCTTAACTCAAAACGCGACATCTAGTTTGGATTTGGAATCTGTTGTTGTTGTTGTTATCCTTGTTGTTGTCCTTGTTGTGCTTGTTGTGTTTTTGGTTGCTGCGTTTGGCTCTCGACATTTTTGGTTTATTTAGCTAGCTGCTCGAATCCTTTGGAGGCTTATAGTTTTGTAATTGTTTCTGGGCGTTTTTGTTTATTATTGTTGTTCATTTTTAGACAGATTCGTTTTGTACGCTCGTTGTTTCTGTTGGCCTGGTGGCGGCCATGCCCCCCCCCTCCCTTCACCCATGTTCCTTAAATTGTTTTATTTCGCATCGCTTGCTGGCGTTGGGCGGGTGTTGGATTTGTGGGAGTGGTGGGTGGGTGAGGTAGGGGGCGGATTTTGGTTCAGATTTGGAGCGCAATTTGCATATTGCGCAAAATTGTGTGTTGCGAGGCGTGTGAATAATGTGTGAGCTTATAGCATTTAGAAGTAGCGGCAACCTGCTCCTCTCCGGTGCCCTCACAATTAGATTGGAAAGAAAGGACACTTTTGGCACTTGGGTGCCATTAAAATGATTTGTAGGCGTGGTAGTATAATTAATGCTGTCGCCTCCCCGCCCAACAAGAGACAATTGTTAAAGAAATACCTCCAACCCATAAACACTTGGCTAATTTGCAACAATACAGATGTGGTTTAAAGAAGGCCATGAAAAATTGAAGGACCAGCAGAAACAGAAGAGGATGTGGAGGGGGCGGGGAGCAGCTGTAACATCTGTCGCCTGGTTATCTGAATTGTGAGCTCCATTTTAAGCCATTCGGCACACTTGTCATTACATTTTCATGGCTTTAGTTTTGCATGCGCAACTTTTACAAAAAAAATATGAATACAAAATGAAAGTACTAAACAGACTGAAAGAGAAGCACAGAGCGAGAGAGAGAGAGAAGTAAGTGCCAGTCTTAACGAGCTGTCAGGCAGTAAGCAAAAAGTTTTTTGTTATTTTTCTTTTTTTTTGGTTCTTTCTCCCCGAAAATGCTAAAATGTCTTCCTGATTCATGATGCTTGATGCTGAGTGCACTGCAAACAATCGATGTGGGCTATGCGAGAAGGGATAGAAGAAGACACTTTTGTTAACGTTTTTGTTTTTTTTTTATGTCTTTCTGCAACAGCAAACAATTGACGCTGAAAGGTAGGCAACACTTTTTTGCACAGCATTTATGCAAATGAAGATACAATTTATGTCTTTGCTTCGTTAACACGAACAAACTATTTCTAGCTTGAGCATAAGTTTGTTAAATCTACAAAATGAGTGTATACAAAAAGTCTTATGGTTCTTTCATTAGTTTCTTTTTCATTTTTTTTTTTGGAAACTTATGCAACTCTGATTAGCTCAATGAGCTGCAGCTGAAGCTTGATACTAACAATGTAACTTGATTTTCTCACATCCACAGGACACTTAAAAAAAGCACACACAATTTATTATGATTTTAACACCCATCAGGGTTGGTTTTTATAGCCCAAAACATTGTTTCTCGTCATGAACATCAATCTGTTTTATTTTTGGGTAGATCTGTTGCTGACCATTCCACATCTGTTGCATCTTAAGTAGTAGCTGCTCTTGGCACTGTTTATCACAAAACATTTTATCATCCAAAACATTCTTTTACTTATTCGCTTTTAACTTGGTTTTATTTTTCAGCTTGTTTTTCGTGTTGTGACAAAGTTTTTAATTACGTTATGTTCCTCCAAATGTTTATGGCTGCCAACTAACAAATCTCACCACATTCTTCTATGTGTGTGTGTGTGTTTGATGTTGCGGAAACCCTTTTGTATTGTGCAATGGCAAAACTTTAGCATAGAGACCATTTGAAGTTTTGTTGGTTTATCCAAAACTGAATAGCATCACAATGTTGCATTCGTTTATTGCAGTTGCAATTTTAGTTCGAATGTTGTTTTGCCCCAAGGGGCATACAACAAATGTACAACAGGGTATCATTAAACTGTGCAACAGTGAAAGGTTGCAGTAACCTCACGATAAACATTGCAAACATTGAATCAAACCGAAAGATACATTAAATTCTTATTAAGAAACTTTTGAATTAAATTTGAATTCAGATTTTACTGTCGCGTTAGGGTATTCGCCAGTCATACTTTCTCTCAGATTCGTACTTATTTTGAATTGAATTCTGTTGTTATTGCAAGAAGTCGATTTTTATGGGCATTTGTTGTTGGCTGGCTGGCTGGCAGGCTTTTCGAGTTGCCTTTATGCTCTACAAATACGCCAAGGGCCCACAAAAAAAAAAAAAAAACAAATACACACATCCACACTTGGGAAACTTTTGTGCTTGTGTGTATCAAATAGCAATTACCCAAACAAGGCAGGCAAACCCATAAGTTACGAGAACAAAGAGTAGAGAGCAGGGGTTTTAGAGTTGGTTAGCCAGAATATTGTAAAACATGCGTACATATTTTTCTTTTCTTTTCATTTTCGCCCCCCGCCCAATATTATGATAGATTTATTTGTATTTGTATATTTGCTATTTGTCTTCGGTTTTGTTCTGACTTTTGCTGACTTTCTTGACTATTTCCGCTATGTCTTGTGCTTGTCTATATGGATTTCAAAAGTGGTTTGTCTTCAAATTGTGTATTGAATTGCAAAAGGAAGGGATAATCAAAGGCCGCCGGCTAGACACAGGATTCAAGAATATTTCTCAAATTTGTCAGCCTTTTGAAGAGTTTAAAGTTGGCGCTTTGAAAATGCAAATAATAATTATATATACTTTTTCCGACTAAATAAAATTCAATCAATTCAATAAGTTAATCAAGGTTCGTTCATTGAAGTATGAAGGCAGTGGTTTAATTAAATGAAATCGTTTTGAATAGATATAGCAACAGCAAAGGTAATTAGCTTCTTAAATTATTGTAGCGCAACAATCAAAGTGCAGCGCAATAAGTGATCAATTATTTTGGGGCCATGACTCAATTATAAATGTTTTCCAAACTACCACAAATATGAATAAAATTGCAAATGAAATCAAACGAATAAATATTAAATACACAGAGGTAGAGACGGAGGGACTCTTAATTATTGAGAGATTGCGGATTGAGCAGCTGACATTGATGCCGCAACTGCAATTGATACAATCTATGGTTGAATCTATAATTTGAATTGTGACTGTCTGTCTGCTTGATGTCAGCATGATGTAATTGCATTGCTTACACATACTGATTGCAATTGCATCCATCCATGCTGCTCGAATGTCCTGCTTTGTGTTCAGCGTTGCGGTCACGTCGTTCATTTTCGCATTATGTTTTATGCACAACTAAATACAAATGCGTTTTAATGAGCGCGACGCTGTTGACCAGCCATGTGGTTAATTTATTATGCAAAACATGGTTTCACAGGCATAACCACAAACAACCCATATACTACATACATACATATATCCAGCTAGGACACCACTGGAAACTAATAATACGCCATTGTCCTTACATACAACAATTACTTGCACACGGGGCTTACACTTCACGAGCATCAACAGCGGGTGACATCGGTGCTGGTGTTTGCTATAGGTCAGGTCGTTAAATGCAGCAGCAAAAAAATGTAAAAAAACAGGTTCAAAAATCTTCATATTGCAACATTATGTGGCATAGTTATTTATTTTTGTGGTCATGCGAACCGTTGCAACCGAGCTCAGGGCTTGCTGTGGCTACGAAACGTAACTCTAGACATTTATCATGGCCGACATGTTGGCATGGCCACTTGATTAACACCTTGAAAGCCAGCGAAACAGCTCAAATAAATGTAAAATTGCTGAAACTAAAGCTCAGGCTTTTGGCAAACGACATACCCTAGAATATCAAGTGATGATTGTGGGTTATGCTATAAAGATTTTGATTATGCGTCGTTTTTCATAACCGGATTTATTTATTTTAATGATTTTCCTAGATTTTTATGACAGAAAAAAATATTTTTTATCTTTATAATTTACACTAAAAATCGTTTTGTTATATCAGATAATTTTTACATCCATCGATTTTTGTTAAAAGGATATCTATGAGTCTTATAAAGTTTTGCTCTTTGCCAGTTTATTGTGTGCATTTAATATTTGTGTCATTTTGCATGGCTCGTTGGATAAAGTAGAAAATATGTATGTACGACTAAGCTAAATATGGCATACGAGTGCGAGTTTTATAAGTTCTAAGCCATCGGATTTGTATGTGTGCGGGTCTTGCAGTTAAGTGGAGCGTGTGAAAAGGGGCGGGCAAAAAAGTCACCCAATACAACAGCAAAACAACAACAACATCAGACGCGATATTCTGTTTAGCTTAAACGGATTTTAAAAGCCTTTGCAAAACATTTGTGCATACGAAAGGATTACATGGATGTGGCTGGCTGCCGATGCTGCAACTGCAACTGCGCAAAACCCAAAAAAATAGTACGAGATTGATAGAGCTTGGAGGCATAAGAAAGATAGAGCGAGACATTTGAGGCATAAGAAATGACATGCATTCCCATGACAGTTGCTTAATGTGTTTTCCCATCGATGGGTTAGCAAACTTGACTTAAAAAGTAGTTACAACTTGTGCATGGTTAAAAGATGAAGCGCTTTGATAACCGAAAGCTTTTAAGTTGCATGCAGTTGAAATCAATCAATTTCGATTTGACCTTACAATTTAGTTTTTATCACGAAATAAAATAATATTTTTGTTTTTGAAAGTTCGTCTCAAACAATTCATATGTTTTTGCATAACTTTTTCTTTGTGCCTTTGCCCATTTGATACAATTTTCAATTATTTCTATTTCAAAGCAACTCTTTGGGTATTGTGAATGCTCCATTCACAGTTTCATTCAGCAAAGCTTGTTTAAATTACAGCATCTCATGTGCAATACTATTTCCCAGCTTTTTGTATCGTTTCAAACACATTCCCTTTGAGTTTTAAGCTTTAAAGTACTTTCCATTGTTGGGTCTGTCATTTTGTCTTTCGTGTCTGCTGGCATTGTTTTACATATTTTGAGTTTGGTCTACATGAGAATGTCCTCGAATTGATTCACATACATTACTCTCTCTCTCTCTTTCTTCATGTCTGTCACTTGTTTTTGTATTTATCTAACTTATAACGTTTCCTTTTGCATAATGCTGTGGGTATCATAAATACCCACATACCTTTGCAAAAAACCAGGACATCGAATGTAAAATGCAAAACAAAACCACTACGTTGAATTGTGGATGCCATTTGAATTGGTTTGTGTCTGTGGATTCCATGTGCGTTGCGAGTTATGGCCTATGCAATAACAAAGTTTCAATTGTTTTGAGCATGATGCCAAGGCTGTCAACTTTCTAACCAACACAGTGAGAGAGAGGGAGAGAAAGAGAGCCGAAACAGAAAAAAAAGATAGCCACAGATGTCATTAAAATCATATGGTACACTGGTCAAAAACTGCCTAACAGACCAACTGGCTGGCTGACCCAGCCAAATTTTCTAAATACACATAGTCCAAAAAATCAACTTTTTTTTTTTTTTGTTTGTTAACCGCAAACGCAACACAGCAGGGTAAAAGCATACGCGATGTGCGTGCCTGTTATGCTGCTCATATTTCTCACATATTGCGACAGCAAAGTCGATAAATGAATACTCTTTCGAACTAGCATCAAATGCAATAACAAAAATGAATGGTTTAAGCTTGATTTCTATATAAGTTTGATTCATTTTCTGCTCTTCTGATCTTTCACATCTAAAGATTTTGTGTTTTATTTCGTTTACGAAACGGACAAATAAGTCAATCTACTCAAAGTAAGAGCATGCGTTATAAAAATAGATGGTCCAAAGCGTCGTCTGGCCACCATGCACACAGTTTCCAATATCAGGCTGGTAAAAATACCATTTTACCATTCAAGAGTATTCTCCGAGTATTCCCAGGCTATATTTTTTCGCTTGCAGCGTAGGAGGTCAATGTGTGTGTGTGTGTGTGTGGGTGGACTATAACTGTTGGTATTTTTGTTGTTTTTTTGTGTTTTTGGCTAGTGTTGCAGTAGAGCTCCCGATGGCAGTTCGAGCATTGAATTTCATGACGTCATTAGTGTTAATGACATCAGAGAACTGCTGTGCATAATGCAACACAAGTTTAAATATTGTAGCCACACTTTGGCTATTTCTTCTTATGCCTCCACATAATGAAAAGTTTCATGTTTGCAAATGAGCAGCAGCAACAGCAACAAATGCAACAGCACCAAAGCGAAAAAAAAATAAGAATGTGAACGCTTTTTCCATTGAAAATAATGAGCCATAAAGTGCACGCAATTACAGTTCTAGCTGGATGGAGTTGGCTGGTAAAATGGTTGGTCTATGTGGAAAAAAAAAATAACTAGAACTAACTTTGCCTGTCCTTCATCAAATAGTTGAAAGGATTTTACTCTTGTGTCTTTATGTTGTCACAAATTGAATTTCACAGCTTAAAATACAATACTCCTTTCATATATAAGATATATGGTATACAAAGTAATTGATAAGTTTTGACAGCTTTATTCATAAGCCGTGTTGGAAAAATGTAGCTACTACGGATTACCGGCCTCGGGTATATGAACAACAATAGTCCTTGTCACAATTTCGTAGGTGGCACGACGCTTCAACATGAATATGATTAGTTCATAGAGGCCATAGGGTGTTGCAAGTAAGATGTGTTTGAAAAATGCCCGCTTGAAACACTTGGCCAGGGACGGTGAGGACACGGCATACAGATTCACCCAAACGGTACCACGCTGTCGCTGTGCGACATTTGGTCGGACAATGGCTCTGGCAAAGATCACCTTGATGTTCATCAGTGCTTTGCCCGGTGTCGAAAAGTGTTCATGGGCCCACAAGCACTCGTAGCTGGTTAGCATGAGTATGATGAGCAACATGTGGCCCGGACGTTTGATTACTGGCAAATATAGATCCAATAAAATGTCACAGAAACGTAAAATCAAATTATCGGTATCGAATATTGCACGCAAAAATCCTCTATCACCATCCAGACGAAAGAGCACGTAGATCATATAGCTAACAAATAGTTGTGCCATGGCAATTATGAACTTATCCGTAAAATCAGCCACAACGCGTTTCCAAATGCGAGCCACCGTCAATTGGATGGGTTGGAATCTGTGTGCATTTCCCCGATGATTATTTGTCATGAAGAACTCATCGAGACGAGACCGTTGAGCCACCTGCTGGTTCAACTGGTTCAACTGAAAAAGGAATAAGCTATGCATATAAAATTTGTACATGTTGTTCTGCTGTATTTGTACAGCTGTAGCTTCATCGGCCCATTTGGTTAGACTGGCGAAATATTGCTCCTTAGTGCTAAGCGTTTTGAACTCATCCTTCGTTGGGGTCCCTGCAGTTTCTTGTTGCGTTTCTGCCATTTTGAACTATTCCTTCTGTAAAATTTTATATTTTGTGTAAATATTTTTTGCCAAGAAATGTCGAAATTTTGAGTTGTCTGTTCTGGGCAAATATTTTGTTATACAAAAAAATTAATTTTTTCTTTCTACCTTAAACATCCTTCATAAGCTACTACGTTATGTCTCTAAACACCTCTGTTTCTCTACCTTTTTTAATGAGGTGCTGAAAGTTTTCCAACAATTTACGCACATAAAATGTTGCACTTAAAACGAGTTGTTGCTGCTGCCTGGTCTGGTCAGAACTAAGCTATCAAGGATGCAACATAAAACTTATTAGCTCTCATTTTGGATAGCTTTAAATTATAAGATAAATGAAACAAGCGCAAAATTGAAATGCATAACGGTGCGGAGTTGAAAAATTACAAGTTGTGCTGGCTACAAAACTTTAGCTAAAAACTTTTGCCCAAGTCCTGGCCAGGACAGCAAAGAAAACTGGTCGGGCAAGAGGAAATGTGCAAACAGCAAACATTTTTGACTGCTTTTGCTGGTAATTGCCGTTGCTGTTTGCAGCAGCAGCAAAAGAAGCCAAACAACTAAAATAGCAACAACTTCAAATGAGCAAAAGGCAACATTATGGCAGCTCTGCTGCTGCTGCTGCTGCTGCTGTAAGTTCTCACTTACAACGCTCAACAGCTTCAGTTTCTTTCCTGTTTTCAGCTTACTTCATTTCATGATCCTCTTACTCCCAGCCAACATTCGAGTTCTCAATCCGTTGTGACCGCGCGCTTTCAACTTTGTTTTTCAGTTTGCAAGGCGGGCAGCCACACAAATTAAATTTGCAAGCGCTTTACGAGGTGTTGGCTCATTTACAACTAAATACAGTGAAGCCTAACTTGAGACCGCAACAAGGCTACAACTGTGAATATGTGGCATGTATTTGTCATACTAAGTAATAAAAGCTTGGAATAAATGATTTCTCATTGAATATTTTCATTTAAATCGTCTGACATTTTTCAAAGTTTTGACAGTAAAAATGTGTTAATTTGAGCCAATTTTTTTTCACTATAAAAGAACGCTAACAGCCGGCCTCATCCGTTGATGGGTTCTTGCATTATTTTATACATATTTTATGTGAATTCGAATAAATGCTTTGCAACCGAACGGAGGACAATACCAACAACGACACAAAAGTACAAAAAAAGAATGAAGAAATGTAAATTTTCAATTGAAATCAATAATTTATTATTTGTACTTCGTAGGCACAATATCGCAAACAGTTAAAGCTTCTTTCTCTTTACTCAACTCTCAACTGAATACGATTGTAGGCTTAAAAGGGAGAAAGGAAATGTGATAAGGTGGCGTAGGCTTGTAAGTAGGCGTGTAAGTGGCTGTTGATGAGCTTGTACTGATGATGTCATGATTGCTATTATTAACGCATTTATTCCCTAAGAAAATGGTTCAAACGAAAGCGTTCTTTAAATAAAGATTAAACACAATGAAAATGCAAAAATTATTCAGAAAAAGTCTTTTAAATAGTACAAATTTAATATAAATAGGAAAACAATTTGTTCCATTATAAATTTTATTATTCGTTATTTTGTTTGGGAATAAAATTTATTTTCCAATTTCAACAATAAAGTGAAGTTTATTTAAAAATCTGAAACGTGTCGCTTGCAATTCGCAAAGTCAACGCTCAAAGCAAAAAAAAAACAAAAAAAAAAAACGAGAATGCTGCATGTGAGCTGTGCGGAATGCGAAACACAAAAGGTTCAGTCCACAAAAAAGTCGAAAAGGAAAATTGGTAAAAGTAACGCATGCAATGCGGCAGCAGAAACCAACAACAACAACAACAGCCAAGCAAGAAAACTGCCAACCGCCATGTTGGTGCAATTCGTGTATTTTTAATTAAACCCAGCGACAATTTGACATCAATATCGAAATTAAGATCTTGCAGTCAGCAATCGTTGGGCACAACATGAACACAACACGGTAGAGCTTGAACTCCACTCTTGCCCCTCTGGGCGGTAACAGTGTGGCATGATTGGAGGCAGTTGAAGTTTTCCTGTAGCTGTGAGGGCAACATCCGCTTTTCCCCATCGAGCGGATATCCGCTGCAACAACAAAAAAATGTTCACAATTTTGTTTTGTCATTTTCAATTTTGCAACATTGCGCAACTGTGTGTGTGTGCGTGTGTGTGTTTGTGTTGGGCATATTGATGTGACGACATGTGCCGGATCGTAGGGTGTATATATATATGTATGAATGATTGTTGCAGGTCCTTCAAGCGCCTGCCACCAAAGATACGAGCATAAATTGACGCGGCAATAAAACATTTGTGCGGAAAGAGACTGGGGCAAATCGGAAAGGCAGTAAAATGTGCACAAAAATGTCGAGCAATGGCAAAATAATGACGAGCACAGTTCCCCACATTGACATCAAAATGCACAAAAATTGCGTTTACTCAAAAAGCGGCAACTTAATGAAGCATTCGAACATGCTACAAAAGCATATAAAAACTGCAAATTGTAAGCACAAAAAAAAAGCTTAAAGAAAAAAACTAGGAAAAGCGAACAAAAAACTGTAAAGTGCACAACACAAAAATATAAATTGCAATTTGCATGACATACATTTAACAAAGTTAAAAGTTGAAAAGAAAAATATATGTATGTATGTTATTCTGTTGTTGCAAGTTTCCAGAATACTTGATTCCTTTGCCAAAAAAAACTCAATTTAAATTGTTTTTATGCCAGATTTGATGAGATATGCAATCAACTATATATGTTTTATGTAGCTTTTTAATAATAAATATGATTCAGGCATAAATCTGTATTGTTTTTTTAGAAGCTATTAGCAAAGGTTTGGTTGATTGGATTGCACAAACCTATTAAAAACCCATTTAAAAAAGTACTTCATTACATTCTTTTAATGCTTATCACATTTAATAAAACAATTCAAACAATCGCTTATTAAAAAGCTTTCAATGCAAATAAATGGTGCGAAAAATAAACATGTCAGCAGCTATCAAATGTCAATATTAATATAGCTAACTAGCAATTTTTATATGCTAACGCACAATTCCATAAATATTTTTTTTTTTTCTTTGCGTTCGGATTGTGTGTGGAAGGCAGATTTGCGTTAACTGGCAACAGCTTGTCTGGCATCAAAGTAGATTTAAATGTTATTGGATAAAAAAGTGTTTTTTGATCTGCATTAAAAATGCATAAACGATTATGAATGGACTGCCAGTTGCTATGTGAGTTAGATTTATGGTATTTTGGCTAGCTTTTGATATTGGCACTCTATTAAATTATTGTGTGAACAAAAACCTTTGAATGTCGACTTTAAATGCTTTAAAAACATTCACAATAAATAGCTGCCAATAAAATTTCCATTGCCAGCATGCTCTAAAAAGTATGCTACAAAAAATGCTTGTTAAAAGTACGAATTAGCTGGAATTGCTAACTTAGCTGTAAAACACCTAAAAATAAAGTTTGTTCAACATTTTGTTGTTGTTGTTGTTGTTTAAGCTTAAAGCCCATTTGCACGGTCATCACTCAAAAGAGTGCAAAAAATAATAAATAATGCCGCAGCATATAAATATAAACAGTGAAATGTCGGCACGAAAGCAAGCAAAATAGCCAAATGAATAAAAATGATTGCGGCATCGCAGGCAAAGTAAAACCAAAACGGAGGCAAGCCAAAGATGAAACGAGTGCGAGGCAATAAAGCAACACATAAGCCACACAAGTTGACGTTGCGTGGGCAGATAAGATCCACACACACACACACATACGCTCACTTGCACGCGTTGAAAGTTTTCAAATTTAACGACTTCATTAGAAACGCATGATGAGCAATAATGATAGCGCACAGCGGAGGGGAAAGTAAGAGAGAGAGAGACACAAGCACAGCTGTTGCAAAGTGCGAGTTACTCGCATTGCTCAACTACTACGAAAACTATAACTGTACTATGTACAACACAGCTAACCGCAAGAGCAAAAAATATCCAAAACAGTAGCACAAGAAACCCAACACACACACACACACAAGAAAAATAGTAAGAGTTAGCTGCTGCTGCTGGGGCAAGAAGTTGAAAGGCGTTGCCACAAAATGAAGGAAGTGAAGCAGCTGGAAAATTGCTCTACACATTTTATGAATGAGTGTCGTTTAAGTGGCCAAATGTGTGACTTAAAGAGGACAAAAAGCTAAGAGGGGGGGGGGGGGTAAAGTAAAGGGCACTTGACAGTAATGAAAGTTTAAATTGTTTTTGTTTCCGAAATGTTTAGGCAAATATGCGTTTTATGCTGTTGCTCTTAGCATTTGGCCAATAAATTCGATATAAGCAAATACATAAACATTTTGAAAGCTAACATTGTTTTTTGTTGTTGTGTTTAAAACTTTATTTCACAGACATTTAATTTATTTGCTTGTTTTTACAGTTGCTTATGATTACAATTTAAACATTGATGAGTTGCTGTTTATGTTCAACGGAAATCGTTAGCTTATTATAGAAAGCATTATTCTCATAATTAGAATACCCTCCTTAATTAAATTAATTTCTTCATCCTTAACTTCTTTTGACTATATTACAACTTTCCAAACGTAATTTCCACACAATATGCCTTTTAGATAAAATTCCGTTGTGAAGCCAAGTTCTTTATTATTTTCGCTCCCAAATTGCCTGAAACCTTTTGCGATTCGAATTTCGTCGAAATTAACTTAAGCGAAACTTGTTCCTTTATAAAATCAAAAGCAGCCACCACACAAATATTTGTTCAAATTGAATTAGGAACACAGCAAGACCACAATACGATAAAAAAAAATAAATATACTATATATACGAAGTACACAGTACAAAAAATATATAAAAAAAAAAAAAAAAACAAAAAACGCCACACAGAAAACTCAAATGAATGCCAATAAAATACTTGCAGGACAGTAAAAACAATTTGTCGATTGCTTTTTAGTACTTTTACTGCGACTCCTTCGACCAGCCCTTGGGCGTTGAATCAACGCTGTTCAACTTGCCTTCCGTCTCACTAATTTCATTTACTACTGAAAGGCAGCTGAACCAGAAGCAAACGCAGAAGCAGAAGCAGAAGCCGAAGGACTTGTTAACTGGTTGTTGATTTCATTAAGTTTCTCCATTTTTGCTCACAATGGCAAAAGTGCAACTTCTCTCTGCCGGCTCAACATTTAACATTGCCACAATCCCCGCAATCCGGATCTAATGTTAAATGCAAGTCGCTCGCATTGCAAATCAGCATTGACAACTTGTCAGACAAGTTAAGCATGTGTTGTACTTTTTTGGTAAAGTGGGTGTTTCAGCTATAACGGAACAAACAGTTTACGCTTCTTCTTTTTTTTTCGTTTTTTTTTTTTTTTTTATCCATTCCAGTCGAATCGCTTAGCTAGTTGCTTACTGCTCAGGATGCACCAGCCGGAAATATATGTTGATAGACATTTTCCACTAGATTCCGTTGGGTTCAATGATGGCGAGATGTATATCGTGTAGGAACTTATTAAGGATTACACACTTATGCTGTAACAATCGGTTTACGATGAGGTTTATTGAGTATGAAATATTATTCTTTGCAAGATTTTTTTGAGCATGCTTTCATAGGAGTTTATCCCCTGCAATTGAAATAGGAGCATCATGATTTTCTATAGGAATTATTTAATTTAATTCCTTTATTTAAAACTGCAATTTTCATATAGTGATTTTTTTTGTTTTGCCGCAACAAAAGCTTTATGCGTCTTTAATTTTATCCGATAATTTCCCAATCTTGATCCATCTACAATACTCTTTGATATTTTGTATGAAAAGTTAACTTAAAGTTGCTTCAATTTTATATATCGTAAGCGTATTCAACTTTTCGTTAGAACGTCGCACAATGACTTTATGTGAGACTTCTTTTTCTTATTTTCTTATTGTTTTTTTTTTTTTTGTATGTTGCTTGTCATTTGCAGAGTTTGGTGTGCCTTTGACATTGTTATCCTTTCGTTCGGTTGCTTATCCTTGTCAGCTGGCAAATGGAACACGGATTTCGCATTGCCACTTCCACAAAATCTGCGCGACAAGCAAGAGTTTTCTTTTTTGGTATTTTCATTGCGTTTTTATTTTTTGTCTTTTGTCTTTCAGTTTTTTATTCATTTTACTTGCTTTTACTCTATGTTTTGTGCATTGTGCCAGTGCATGCAAAATACTCAGCTTCATTTATCAATGCTGTTGACTTTTATGGGCGCCATAACTTTGAACCGGTTCGGACCGGACCGGACCGGACATTGGGGTGGGCCACAAAACATTGATTTGACCCAAACACCAAGCAAAGTGGCCAAACTTGCATTGATTATCATCTCAAATGTTCCCTTGTGTGTTTTTGATGCTGAATGCCAATTCACACATTCCTTTCTCACTTCAATTAATTGCAGGTTTCTTCATGTCTTGTTGTTGTTGTTGTTGTTGTTGCTATCCTGCCGGCAAGGAAATCGCTCTATTTGCATATAATCAAGCCAATGCAAATTGTTTGGTTGTTGGGCAGGATGTGGGGTCGGTCGGTTGTTTGAAATTCTAGTGTTTGTGCTCACATTCTCACCTGACTGTCAGCTAATTTATTGGCCAAATATATTTAATCGATTGGGCGGCAAGCATTATTGCCTTGGCATAAAATTAAGCGGTTTCCAACACATTCTCTCTCTGTCTATCTTGAAACTAACACTCTGACATATTAACTATACTAGATTGCATCTTATAAAGTTATTTAATTTCGCATTTTTGATTACATTCTTACACTTTCCTAACTGTTTGTTTATGTTCACATAATGTGGCGCTACTACATTGTGCAGCCTTAAGGTAGCTAAAATTATTTCATTAATAATGCATCGCGTGCAAAAGCCATTGGTTCGGATTAAATGTTGAAGTTTTGCAGCATGGTTGGTAAATTGATAGTTAAGTGTTGTTTTGGCATTGTGTGTAGTTATGCAACACTTTATGAAATGATTTCATTAATATTGCATAGATAACATAACATATGCCTGGGCATTCCTTGTTGTATAAATCAGATTGATATGAATGGATATACTGAGAAACACGAAGATACTCAGCAAAGCGTTCTCTCAATAATCTGTTATTTGCTTTTCCTAATGCTTCACTCTATCCCTGACTAAAGAGTATCGCAAACGAATAAAGAGTCAAACAACATAAATGGATGAGTGGTGTTGAGTTGGGCAACTCTCTCTGCCTTTTTTCACAGTTGTCCAGGCGTCATATAGAGTTGCTGGGGCCACTTAAGCAGTGTGACTGCAAGACATTACACGCCTCTATCGCTATCATAATATGGAGCCGTGTGTCATCATCTACTACGTGCCACACAGCTGGCCAAAGACACACATAGAACTTGCAGCTGCCGACTTGGGTTCAATGCTCAATATTTGTGTGAGATGTGCTCCATGTTTGTTTTTGGGGTTATTGTTATACTTTTTTTTTGGTAGGCGTGCGTGCGAAATGTCCAACATGTTACGCATGTGTGTTTTTTAGTGCGTGTGGGTGTGCGTGCGTGTGTATGCTTTTCAATTAAGCCTAAAAGATAATACCAATACATGTAACGGAGGTGAAAGCCAAAGTTTGCTTAAGCTGAGAAGACAATGCCGTTTGGCATATGGCGATTTTGGCGTTTGCCAATAACTAGCGCAGCCATAACAGCTTGTTATGACAGCTAAGAGCACTGCCAAAAATAAAAGAGCAACATGAAACACAACAAAAATACAAAAAATCAAATAAAATAAAACAATTTAAGAGCTTAGCAAACAAACTAGCCCAAAAAAGTCATTATTAAATAAACTCTGTTAAATTTCAATTTGTTTTTTACAGTGCTTGCCAAATCACGTAATCACATACACAAACACACACACACACACACTACTGCACTTAATCACTTAAACTTACAATCAGCGTGTTGATATGTTGAGGCTCAAAAAGCATTGCCTGCTTTTAGGCACCCCACTGAAATCCGCACGCGTCTATTGAGTCAACGGCAACCTGTTAGTTGGTTGCCTCCTTTTAACTGTACAATCCATGAAAATTTGCCTAATCTCAGTTGTGCTTTGGGGGAAAATTGCGCTGCTTGTTGTTGGCTTCTGTAATGTTTGGGGCACGTTGTCAGTGTTATTTTTCAATTTTCTCACAAATTGCTCACATAAGCGGATTAGGTTTGACACACAAACCACTCGACACACTGGCAGCGTGACATTGACTTGCAACCGAAATCAACATCGAGCTATGAATCAGCTTAAATTTAAACATTGCCATTGTCAAATATTGAAATAAATAAAATGCAAAAATGTATCAATCTCAAATTCTTCTAATGTCTTGGTTCGAATATACTTTCATTTTGATGCGTATGTAATCAATATCACAATCCGCTTAGCATTTATTTTCTTTTTGTGATGGTTTTTTTGTTATTCATCTCCAAGTATTTATCCAAGGCGTTGTCAACGATTGTCACAATATATTATGACAAGTCCTTTTTGCTATATTAACCTCCTTTTGGCTTTTTGTTAAGTGGGTAACTTGAGTTTCTAGCTCTTGGAAAAGTACTTAATGAAACTGAAACCGAATATGGCAAAAGCTATGTATATGAAAAACATGTATTCCACTAGTAAATACTTATTTTTATAAATTAATTACCATTATTGAAAATAGCTACTATTTTAGCTTGTAAGCTGTTAAGAGCACTTAATTTCGAACAGAGAAGCTTACTTGTAAATATGCCCCCAATGACTCGTAATGCTGGGCAATTTATTCTCGGCCAACTCAGGTGTTAAACGTGTTTTTAATTATGTTTCAACGGCCTGCCCATAACTAGCGAGAGAGATGCAGAGTAAAATAATGTGAGCTGCACATGAGTTGAACAGCGTAAAAGAGTCCATGATTAATGTAGCGACCAGCCGTGCACATCAGCTACTACTTCAGATAATAACTGAAAGTACAAACAACAACTACAACATCAACACGCATGTGTGTATGTGTGTTATTAACTTGTGCCACGTAAACTGGCAATGACGTAAGGTGCAAGGCGTAAGGTATTTTACGTAACGAGAGAGAGAGAGAGAGAGAACCCGCGATAAAATTGCGGAAGTGCTCAGAATGCCGATGGCATCGCTGGCTGCTCGCCCACCCCGAGCTGCACTCATCAAATGATGAAAATGTCGTTTGTCATTATTTGTATACCCTAGCAAAGAGATAACATAGCTTTGTAAAGAAGTGCGTAACGATTTGTGTACAAAGCTTAATTCATTTCATTGCAAAAATTATGTTTTGAAAATTAAACTTAAGTGTCAGCTTTGCTCAGCAAGGGTATATCAACTTTGGCTTACTGTGCCTTTCCTTTCTTGATTTTTTTGAATATATTTTTATACCCTGAACACATAAAATGGGTAAAACAGGGTATAATGGTTTTGTGCAAAAGTATGTAACAGGCAGAAGGAAGCATCTCAGACCCCATAAGCTATATATATTCTTGATCAGTATCAATAGCCCAGTCGATATGGCCATGTCCGTCTGTCCGTCTGTATGAACGCATAGATCTTAGAGACTATAAGCGCTACAGACTTGAGATTTTGAATATGAATTCTCGTATACCATGTGCTGAACAAGATTGTTTAAAATTAATCGATAGCTATTCTGATTTCCGATTAAACATGGAATCGATTACAAAAAAATATCGAATTTGGAAAATGTCAATATGGGGGTTGGTGTAATGGGTAACGATAGAACTTTTCTCAAAACTTCGTCCAAATCGGTTAAGAAACACCGGAGATATCGTAAAGTTAAGTCAGTTTTAAGTTTTGTTGCAAGGAGTAAAATATTTTTTGCAACTGGGTTCAGGGTATCTTCTAGTCAGGCTCTCCCGACTAGACTAGCCTTCTTACTTGTTTTTCCTTGGCCCAGTCGTCGCATCGTCAACTTGTTCTTTGCTTCTTTGTATGCTCGACACACGCGATGTTGCCTTGCACTAAGGAATATATATGCGGAGGAATATGTAGCTCACCTGTCGTGACAGGCAAACAAGTTAAACGCCTCAGCCATCAAGCTAACCATACGAGGGCCCCAAAGTCTCTCTCCTTTGTGACACGCTCATAAACGATTCAGAGTCTGTACCAGTTGCCTCCTTTTTCTAAACCCTTTTCTGCACACTTCCACTTCCATTTCCACCGCTTCGGCTGATGTCTTGTCTTGCCGGGTTGTTTTTGGGTTATCTCTGGCTTAACCTTGTCGTTGGCAGCAGCGCATATCCGTTGCGACAGTTTTTGCGAGTGCCTTTCAGCATACGCTGAAGGCTTTCAAACGGAAGACGGTTTGTCTTACGGCTGCCTGCACATGCGGCTTGCCGAATGTCGCAATTCTGCATCTGTAGACTATATTTGCTACTCAGCTAAATAAGCAGTAGACGTCAAGAGTCTTGTAGCTGTTGAAAGTGTTCCCAGTAGAAGTAGCTGCTTGATTTCGCCTAGTTAAACTCAAAGTTTGAGTCGACAGTTCATAAGGATTTGAATGCAAAAAAATACCAGAGATCTACCGAATATAAACATTTGAATTAACCCTTTAGATTATCTAAAATTTTGTTAACTTTGTCAAAAACAAGCCATAAATTCAACATCTTGTTGATTTTGGTCGTAAATGATTTTCGAAACTGCCCGTTAAAACGTTCTATTTATCTTTATGTTGTAGTTGCTGTAGCAAACGAGCCTGACACTTTATACCTTTATTTTTATATGTTATGCTTTATGCTTCTCGTGTTTACTCAGACATCTAGTCATGCCACAGTGCAACCCACCAACACCAGCATATAATTTAAAATGCCTGCCCTGCTTTTTTATGATGTCATACTTTAGTTTTCGGACAAAAGTGGAAACTCAACAAAAATTACAAAATTAGCGCAACAAACTTTCGTTGCACGTGTCGTCTGTGCAGTGTGCCAACAGATTGTTGAGTTTTAGGCGAAAGATGAGGATTTTTTAAGTCGTTTAACCTACTTACATGTTAAACATAAGAGTGTGCGTTGAGTAATTGGCGCTTGACAGATTTGATGACTGTACTTGCCAAGATACCTTCCGCTGCGCTCGCCACGAAACAATTTCACTAAGGATTCGATGAACAAAAAAAAACAACAACAGTTTTTGCTTTATTTTATAATTGTTTCACTTTTGCAGTTTTTATTTGATTTCAATTGATTACGTATACGTATTGTACACAGGCAAACAATTATTCAATACTCGGTATTTGGTTTATGTATTTGTTTTTTTCTTTTCATCTTTTTTATCATCTTCTGATTTTCATATTTTTTTTTTTACTCATCATAAAAACTAGCAAAACTCATTTATACACAAAATACAACTAAACAAAAAATCATCAATGTTAACAATTATATATGTATATAAAAACTAAAACGTATTTCAAATGTGTTTCAGATGGAATGTTAAATAAACAATAACAAATGTATCTGTTTTGAATATTGTTAAGTTTGAAAAGTGTTTTAAAAGCACGTGTTAAGAGAAATGTGTTTTGTGTGTGTGCAGTTTCGCCTTCTTAAAATATAAATAATGATATTATATACACTTAAATTGGTTTTTGTTTTTAGGTTTCATAGACTTAAATTTATAACTAAAACTAATGATAACATTTCTCTCTCTCTCCTTATTATTCTTCTTCTTTTTCTTCTTGCCTCACCTTTCCAAGAAGACTCTGAGCTTTTTTTTTTGTGATTAATCACTGGATAGTTGGAAATAGTTTTCGGTTTTTCTCTGTTGTGGCTGTGTCTATCTAGGGATGAATTGTGTATAGCTTTCCAACGTGTAATTGACTTGAGGAATGTGTTGAGAGTTAAGTTGAGTTTAAGTTGAGTTCAGTGTGGATTAAAGCAAATAAACATTAGAGTTTTAAGCAGCTTTTCATAGGGTTTTGTTGCGAGTACATGCATATACATTTACATATGTATTTATTAAATATTTTTTAAATATTTTTTTTTTCTTTTAATTTTCATATACAAAAATTAATCAGTCTAAATACGTGTGTTTTCTTAATGTTTTTTTTTGTTTTCTGTATGCCCTCCTCTGTGCATTGTTGTGTTGAAAAAAGATACGTACACCAATGCATTTCAACAATTTTAACTTTAACTTAAATCTGGTATAGTTGAAACTTATTGTTGTTGCTCTTTTGTTTTTGTTATACATACATATATGTAGTATTTAAACCATTTCTTGTACTTGCTGTAGCAATGTGTGTGTGTGTGTGTGTGTGTGTGGTTACCGTAAAATACACAAAGAAACCACAAACGACATTATCATTATTATAATCATCATCATCATCATCATATCCGAGTAGTTGTAGAATTTATATCACGACCTTCGCATCCCAATTAAGATTTCTTTGCCAGCAGAACCTTTTTTGTATCGAGGACTTAAATTTTCTCGTTTTTTTTTTGTGTTTGTTTGTTTGTCTCAATTTCCATTATGTTTGTTGGTCGTCCGTTGTTGTTGCCGTTGCTTCTCTCACGCATATTTTGTGAATGCCCAGCGTTGTGTTGAGAGCGCAGAGTTGCATCGCTGCCCACTAATACCCTGTCCATTGTGATCCCTTGTATCTAGACACACATTGATCTTATTATGCCGCACGAGACCACCATCTTTCAAATTCCAACGTTGGTTTTCCGAATCGTCACACGACTTGAGAACTACCTGAGAGCCGCGTGAAAACTGCACAAGGGTTAAACAGAGATCATCGTGCTTGATTTCACCACGTTTCGAATACGCCCATTCCTGATTTCCACCCGTATTGTGGCAGGGAAAGAGACCTGTGAATGAGGGGTGTTAACAAAAATAATGATGCGTTAGGAAGAGGACACTATCAAATTGATTTTATAACTTGATCATCAATTCTTCCATAATAAACTTATGCTATTATATTTAGCATTACTAACCAACTGTGCCGTCTACAAGATGACCCATTGTATCCAAACATTCTGTCATATCCTGTCTAAATTGACCCACCTCCTGTGGTACCGGTGCTTGCAGATCGGGATAAACATTCTCCAGATACCACTTGAATGGCTTGCAGTGCAGTTTCTCCTTCAAAGCCAAGCGATCATCAATGCTGATCGAAGAGAAAAACAAAAATAGAAAAACCAAGCAAATAAGCAAACAAAATCAATCAAGTCCTCCGCTTCCTTTGATAACTCACTTGCCAAATGGAATATTTTTGGCCAGAGGCACAGCATTATAATAATGTTGCTTGTAATCATCCATCCAGACTTCAGCTGCACGTCGTGTATTCCTGGCAAAGACATTTCCACTACCGCCCGGGAAGGTATACGGATGACGTTTGCGGAACACATGACCCACACGACTGCAGGGTATAATCTCTAGACTGCCACCACATTGCCACACCCTGAACGATATTTCCAGATTCTCTCCGCCCCACACATCCATTTTCATATCGTATTTGCCGAGCTTATTGAAGTACGCCTTGTCAATAACGAAGAGACCACCCGCTATCATTGGTGTCCTGATTTCAGTTGTTGGATCATTATGCCTTGCCGTACGCTCCGAAGCACTTAAATACTCCCACTTGAAGATAAGATTCCAATCGAAGCCACCTCTCAAGTCTGCCGAGGCACCAATATACTGAAAGTTATCCATGCTAATCACATCGATGACGGGACAAACGACTCGCGTGGGATCTTCACGCACACGCTCCAAAAGCGGTTCCAGCCACTGTTCATTGCACTCCACATGACTGTCGAGAAAGGTTAGAACGCTGCTCACTGCCGCATCGGCACCACGCACTCGAGATCGTACTAAACCCTCGCGTTTATCATTGCGTATGATGCGTACTTTGTCAATCTTGGCCAGTTCCAAGCCATCCTCAGCTGGCATGGGTTGAAAGCGAGCAGAAGAAGGAGAGATTGAAATAGGGGAAAGTTTAAGATAAAAAGTATTGTACAAATACTTACGATGATCACTGTAATCATCAACGAGAACAATTTCACGTATTAAATGCTCGGGACTGCGATTCAGGACACTGACAATCGTTCGCAACAGCGTCGATCTGGCCTCATTGTGAAAGGTTATGATGACACTCGTCTCAGGCAAATCTTCGCGATACTTTTTCGTGCGGCACCTAAAAACAAGCACATTAACATACACATAGCCTATATAACTTACATATATGTAAGTATCTGACACTTACATGGGATTTCTTGTATCTGGTATTTCACGATTACTTGGCAATGCATCGCTGGCCTCCTGATTGAAACGATTTCGGACATAGGGATCTTCGCCATTGCGCAATCCACCACCACGTATATAACCAGATTCATCAAAGTATTCAACTTCGGTGCCGCGAGCACTTGGCCCAACGGCTAAGCGTGAACCAGTGACAGTGCCACCGCTGGCGGGTCCACCAGCCAAGCCCTGCGATGTCTCATCGAGCGCCACAATGCCATTCAACTTGAGGCCATGCACTGCATTGCGCTCAAAGTCCTTTACGGAGCCGATTAAAATGACATTGCCACCGGGATCATCGGCCCCGCTGCTACCAATGCCCCCGGCCATTCGTATGCCCGAGTTGGCAGCTGGGGCCCATTGTCGGGCCGTCGATGCCCCAGCCGATATATCGTCCTGATACTGCTGCATTGCCGTTGCCACCTCACGTAAGCGCAACGCTCGATTTTCCACCTAAACGCACACAGAAAGTGAAAAATAGAGGAGAAAAATTGGTGAGTTAGAAGGGTTTGCCCTCAATTTTATTTATTTCTTTAATCTGCACCACTTTGGTGACGCCGATGCGACCAATGCGGCAATAACTCAACTCCACTCTTAACTCGAGTGCTTTAAGTAGGAAGAGTATGCGACAAAGAGATACTCAGTTAACAGTTTTTCTATCCCCGATCAGATTGTAAACCAATTCAACTCTTTACCAACTTTTAGTTTTTACAGGGTGTAAACCATCGCTGCAGTTAGTGTGGTTAAATTGTTGGTGGTTTTCCAGGATTAGAGCGTTTTACAACGGTTGGCAACACAAAAAAAAAAAGAAGAGAAGTAGAAGTAGAATCAAAATAAGCAAAATATTTTCGAGTTAGAGTTTTACAGCCAGAAGCTGACTTATGGCTCAAAGCGCACAACAACGGGAACACAACCCACAAAATTTGTTGCCAGTTTTTGTGTTTTGTTTTAAGATTAATAATCTATAAATGGCAAAGGTGCCATAGCCTGACCCAGTTAAGCTTTACAACCATTGAAAACATGCACTTTAAATCTTATAGTCCAGCAATAAATTTGTTGGCTATAAGATTTAAATTGATAATGTATAAACTCCTCAGATATTCTCGTAAAACAGTTCAAGTTCCAAAAAAAATGCAATCTTGATTATATACAACTTTATGTGTATTGGCAATAATAAATTAAAATATGTACATGTAGATGGGATGGAATGGCTGCTGACCCTCATTTGTAAGTTGAGGAAAAAGTTCTTGGGAAGTCTCAATCGAATGGCAAAAGTCTCAACAAGCTTGAAAGGGCAGCAGCTGTTGGAAAAACTTTTTGGGATTTTACTAATGATGCATTGTTGTTATTGTTGTTGTTGGTGTTGCTTGTTGCCAAACAACCATTATAAGAACCCAAAACATTGATTGGCGGCTACCCCTGCTCACCACTTGCTCGCCCTCTCTCCCTCACTTCTTTCACCCAGCAAAAGAGAGAATAAGAGCGGGAGGGTCATTTTGGTCAACATGGTCGCGCTGCCCATGACTCGATTATTAATTGCCTTTTGCATTCAAATCAATTTGTCATGCTTCTCTTTTTTTCGTCAGCACACAGCACAAAGAATACTTATAATGCAGACCCTAAACTGCTGCTATACGCTGCGTATGCGTTACTTTTTTTTATTTTTAATTTTAAGCAACTTTTGTGGGCACGTTCTCTCTAAATTGAACTTCTGTTTCATTTGACTAGGTTTCGCATTGATTTTGCATTTTCTTTCGATTTACATTTGATACGTGCGCCATTTAACACATTTTTTATGCCAAATTCGTGCTTTATAGCACGTAGAGCAAGATTTTTGTTTTTTTTTTTTGTTGAACCCATTTTGAAGTTTTCATCTTAGCCTGTCTGCATTGTCAAGTATTTAAATTGTCAAATTATATGACTTTCAATTGAATGCGGTAAGTGTGTGTGACGTTTAACTTTTGTGCATTCTAAAAATAAATAGCAATTGGTTTTAAGCTTTAATTTAAGCCGATTATGTTGTCTGACTTATAATTTATTCAAGCAAATTATTCGACAAAACATTTAATAACATTTCTTCTTAAAACTTTGTTTTAATGCAAATAAAATGATTTTCATGATTGAAAATTTAATTTGAAGCAAGAAAACATATTGGAATTTTGTGAGCCATGAACATGGAGCTATTGACTAACAATTTAATAACATAACCGACATTCCACATATCAACATTTTAATAACATTCGAATAATATCTCCATCACAACTTAATGTGAATTCAATTTGAATATGTCTGACCATAAAATGATGGCAATATTATAATTATTATTGTTGCTCTGTTGTCTGCTCCAATAGTTTATGTCTTATATATTCAGCTTCTACGACTTCTTTTGTTATTAACATTAATTACGAGCAGTTTGTGCACTGCTTCTTGCTTTTGTGCACACAAACCAAATGATGAACCGACAGACTAACAATACGCAGAAGAACATGAAGGAAACAATGTTGGTATTGAACAATGCACTCTATGTTTTGCTTGCGTGTACAACAAGAAAATGCTAAAAGGACCATGTTAGCTAGAAATCAAAGAAATCGGCAGAAAAGCGAAGAATTAATACTCTTGTTTATGCATTTTCACATTTTTAAGACAAATATTTATCGATTGTTGTTTATCGAATGTGTTTATCCACTTGATTCTTGGCTCATCGATCTCAACATATCTTTTCTGTGCTTTGTTTCTTATAGCAAAATCCAACTACTTTCAGTAAAAGTAGATCAAACCTGTTCGCACAAGCATTACGTATACGCAATGTATCAACAATAAAATTGAATGCATCTTATCGCCAGGCGTGCTGTAAGATGTTCATACGTAATTTACGGAGACAATCGTGCTTACTTTCCCTGCCACCCTTGACCATGCATTTGCCATTGAAAACTGTTTCAGTTTTGCCGTTCGACTTGTCGCTTTTGCAGTTCGCCTCGGTCATGTGTAACTTAATTAGTTTCATTGTTTGTGCATGTGTAGCAGGGATAGTTGGGCTGCTGTAGGCGGTGCAGATGGGAAATTTATGGTCATTGATTGGCTTTGATAGTAGTTTGTGTAATATGAGTCCGGGGCTTATGTGCTGAGCTCGGTAAGCGGCTTATTTTCAGATCATTACGAGCATTTTATAGTTGTAATTGACAGAAAAGCAACAATTGCATGCGTCCGACCCAAACTATTATCCATAACCGAAAACAGAAACCCGAAATTCGGAGGATATGCAATCGATGTTGGTTATTAACTTGTTACTGTTTCCTAATTAGTCATAAATCAAAAGCGTGTTTTGCCCTAAAATAAATAGCCAAAACAAGATTTATGATTAGGCTTATATGAAAATTGGAAAAGTTTTGATTTTCCCGATGCTTGGCTGCAATTTAGATTGTTTGTAACAGTGGAAATTAAATGAATAGTGTTTTATTAATTGGAAGACATTCTGTTTTTTGGTGTGAACTTTGTTAATTAAGTTCTTAGAGCCGAACCATTCACTTTCCTAGCTTAATAATTATGTTTGTGATTACAACTTTTGGGAGATATATTTAAAGTAAAACCATTTGGTTGCCTCAAGTTCTTTTCATAAAATATATTGCTTTCAAAGTACTGAATTATGTTAAGAGACTGACAGATTGATGGCAAGCTCGTATAGCCAACTACTATAAATAGCCAGATGTATTCCCAAGTGTGCAACCAAGGATGTTCTGTTTACACATTCATACATGTATGCATGCAATTATACGATAGTATATGTAAGTTGTAGCTGTTCGTAAAATTTGCACACTGAAGTGCTTAAGTCGGTAAGTGGAACGTGATCTTAGGGGCTTATGTACATTTTGCTACTCAGACACCAACACACACACACACACACGCATTGCTGCAACCGAAAACCACGACAATTATGTCGCCACATTTTGTCAGTGCATCAATCAATCAAACACTCAATAGCCAGCCACTCACTGTGTATGTGTATGTCTTGACCTACACTGCACAATTTTCCATGGTACTTGTCAAAACTGTGCCATTAGTCAATCAAAAACAACAACAACATCATCATCGATATATGGCTAGATGCCAGGCAACAAGTGGTGCCACAAATGGTGTTTTTCTGTTTTTTGGTATGTGCTTTAGTTTTTTTTTTTTTTTTTTCGAGCACATTTTTTTGTGTTTCTCGCATTAAGTTCAATGCTTGAGTTCAATGTCTTGGCTCGAGATTTTCAATTTTATATGGTTTCGTGTTTATTTCTTTTCGTCTGTTTTTCTTTTTTTGGTGCCAACAACTTGAAATATATCATTGAAATTAGTTCAGACATTAATGGTTAATAGATTTAAATAAAAAATGCCTCTCCATAAAAGCGAAAGTGGCTTTAGGACGCACCAGCCAAACAGCTATATGAGCTATAACAATATCAGCCCAATATACTGAAAAAGTTTAAAGGACAACTACTTTTAATTTGTTTACTATAACTCAAAAGTTTAATAAAATTGTATTTATTTGAACTTCTAACTTACTCATGCATTTTACTGCTTTAGAATTTATTTAAAGCTTATCGCATTAAAGCTTAAAATTTTGTGCCCAAGTCATGTCTCAATACCAATTTTCTTGGTTTGAATTTGTGGTGCCAACTGTCTGCAGACAAAGAAATATTTTTGTATTTTGTCGAATCAATATTTTTGGGCGTGCATAGATTTTTAATTGAGTTGTGTTTTGCTGGCCTTTTATATTTGCTTTTGTGGTTTATTTTGTTTCATGCTCTGCAGCCGGTGACGCATGACCAACAAATGCCACATGTTGAATGAATGTTAGGTTGTTTGGCTGGTTGGTTTGTTAGTTGGTCAGTTAGGTGTGTTCGCATTTAATTCTGGGCATGTTCATGTCTTATCGGTTGGCCAAAGTTGATTTCCATTCAGTTCAATTGAAAACCAAAATACAGTTTCACATTTGCAGAAACGTGGCTAGGTAACTGGATTTTCTTATAAATACAAACAATCTCAAAAAATCATTTTTTTTTCTTTCGATAAGGTATATTTATAAATTAACCCAATTGGTTTAAAAAAAAAAAAAAGTTTGGTTTCTTTCTCTTCGGTCTTTAACAAAGACATTTTGGGTGAAAATGGATTTGATACGTTCCAATTACTGAATTATGCAGTCTACTTGGTACACACTGCTCCACATGAAGCTTCACGATGTGAAAATCATTCAGCTGGAAGACTGAACAGCTGAGCTAAGACCACAAAAAAAAACATAAAAGAAACAGACAAACAACAACAACACAAAGTTAAAACACGGTAAAAATAACAAAAACCAAAAACAAAACAAACTGAAGCTGAGGTTAAGCCTCAGTGATTGAGGGGGGAGCAGAGAAAATGAAATTAAAAATTGTGATACAAAAAAACCGCAGCAAATTAAAAACGCAGCAAGATAAATTAAAAGAAATTTTAAGCAAAAAGTTTTTCACTAATTGATAAAAGAAAACGAAAAAATTGCTAAAGTAAACATGGCAAAAAACCAAAGAGAAAATTCAAAAAAGCGAAGCTTAAAGGCGGATTTAATACACAACACCTGTAAACTCATATAAAGCTTCAATATGAAAGGAATATTGCAGCAATATCTACTTAAAAGCTGATTGCATTTTTGTTTGAGTATGTAGTTAAGACTTTGGCAACCTAATAAATACCTTTAAAACCAAGTAATAATAATAAGCAAAATGTTAAAGCATTCATAGCCATTTTATTTAAAGTTTTCGAAAGCAAAAAACTATTTGCTATCGCCGTGTTTTTCTGGCAGCTCAATATCTTTAAGTATTTTTTGCGTCTCTTCCGCCAGGGTCATTAGTGTATCCAAATCGTTTTCTAACGTGTCGATCCTAAGCTTTTGCATCTCAATCAGATTCAGAAATCCTTTGATATCATCCTCACGAGACAAGGCCAAGGCACGCCAATAGACAACATCGTTGGTTACATCAACGTAGCCGTCCATCGACCTGGCTTGAACCAAACGCTTTTGCAGCATCAACGTTAACTGGGCCACAGTATGCAGCGATAAGCGTCTAGCCGGACGCTTCTCAACTTCTTCTGCAGTTGGCTTAACTTGAAGATCATCATTGGATTTCTTCGAGTTGATTTCGAATTTGGTGATCTTCAAATTGTTCATTTCGATATCCAAAGTATTTTCCATGTCGAAATTAATGTCCTTGTTTTTCTCAGCAAAATTACGAAATTTAGTTTTAAGTTGTTTAACTTTTTTTTTCTTATATGAAAATGTGTGTGAGATACTTTTTAATTTTTTTCTTTGTTTGTATATTATATTTCAAAGCCTACGTAATGTTAAAGTCAACTTATGTTGAATAGTTTTGGAAGCTATGATTTTATTTTTTAAGACTATATAATTCTAGACACTTCCGAGAAATGCTACCAATGACGTAGTGCTCAAAAAATCTTATTATCTTTCCTTTTACCATCAAACTTGAATTGTTGCGCAAACAGTTACTTGCTTTTTTTGGTGCATGCGGAAATTTCTCTCTGTTTGTCTAGTTTCAATTTCCGTGCGTCGCATCTTAAACGTGTTTTCATGGCACATTTACAAACACGAAATCTTGGCCATGGCTAATTTCCTATTCAAAACCCCAAATGATTTGCGCTCCGTTTTAATGAGCTGTCAAAATTTAAGTACTATTTTTAAGTTTGCAATCATGTTCATTTGCTTCTACGGTTGCCTCATATTCGTTTACAACTTTTTATTTGCACGCTGATTTTTGGGCTTTAATTTGCAATTATTTTCAACGAGACGTAAAAGGGTGAAATATAATGTAAGCAATTAACATCCCACAAAGATCTGCACAAAATCTTTGGAACGTTGAGCTAGAGTCACCAAATTTAATAGGAGAATAGCATTTGAGATCATACACAAATGTGCAGAAAAACCGTGGATGCCACGACTTTTTTGTATACATATAGATTCCACAACAGATACGCTAATTATATATAAACGCTATTGAGAATATGTAGTTCAACAATATATTTGCAATATGTTAATGCAATTGGGAAATTGATTAAAATATAAATAGTTTGTTTGATTTGGAGTTCCAACTAGAGGTGGGCTCGATACGGGCTTTTAAGCAAAAGGCCCGGCCCGGTAAGGCCCAAAAAAGGCCCGACAAAATGCTGCACAAAATTTTGATTCAATTTTCTCTTAAAAAGAAAAAAAAAAAAAATTTATTTATTGATTATTTCACGTACTCGAAACGGCATTTATTCCATAATAAATATAATTAATAAATCAGTCGCAACTCTGAGCTTTGGTAATTAATTCCTGCAGAGTGGGCTGATTGGTTTTTTCTGCGTTTATCCAATAGGCATTTTTTGTATCGATGCACAAGAAATCAAATAATCAAATTCATATTAGAAAGCCAAAATATTGAAATACAAAAACAACACATTTACAATATAAGGAAAACATAATTTTAAATATTGAAATTCAAGTTTTTAAACAACCAAAATACAATATTACCAGACACGATTCCTTGACAATTAACGAATCGTACTTTGTTATAGCAAATATTATTACTTAACACTCAAGAAAACAATACCTCTATTAAGCGGAAAAATAGCCCCTGCTTACAAATAAGGATGCCTGCTGACTTCTCTTTCCCCGTCTATCAATAAAGTTTTTCTTTTCGAGTTTATACAAAAAGGTGAACAAACTCTGCAAATAAATGGCAGAAGCTTATCAGATTTGCCTGTCAGTTGAGTTGTTTGCCTTTTTGAGCTGTGGCCAATTTGCATAAGCCGAAACAATTGCTTTAGACCAAACATTTGCGAATTGTAAACATGATGAGTAATTTATTGCACATTTTCAGTTAAGTTGGGAATAGTACAATGGAACTGTTTAAATCTGTTGACCGCTTTATGCATTTAATGCCATTCAAAAGTACACACAGCAAAAAACAAATAAATGTGGGCAATTTATCAGTTTATAGGCGAGAGGCCTTCAAAATGTTTGGTGTTTGTGATGCACATGTGAGAGGCAGAAGCAGCCGCAAGTGATTGGCCTTTGAGGTTAATTGAAAAATCTCACATGCAGACAAGATTCTCTCTTCGTCTCGCTCTCCATATATATATTTGTTTGTCTTTGTCTGATGTATGTTCAACCCATTCTATCAACTGCTCTTTGGCGTCTCGAGTGATTGTGGCAATGTGAAGTTGCGCAACTTGAAATTCATTTGCTGAGCTGAGCGAGATGAGACGCAGATGCCAAAACAAATTGCGGCCAAAGCAACAATTGCAAATTGTTGTGTAGCAAAAGAGTTGTGTTTGTTTGTCTGTGTGGCAGCTTCATAGCGATGTGGCAACATAGTCACAGACTCAAAGCTTCCTTGTGTCTTATGGCTTAAGTAGCTGCAGCTGTCAGTTTACTTTCGTACAACAATTTCAGCCTTCTTCTTTTCCTCTATATATATATATTTATTTTTTTTTTTTGGGGTAGCACAGCCAATCTTGCAGCTTTTCCTCATGCGCATGCAAAACTCAATTAACCAACTATTTTTGAAGCAGTCGCTCTCTTTTTAGCAAACGGCTTGAAGCCAAGCAGCCAAACAATATTTGACCGCATATGTTGCCGGCCAAAGCCATTTCACTGAAGGGGCAAGGTGTTTGCTTTACCAACTCGCTGTGAAACTTTTGGACCAAAATTAAAATTTCCAATTAAGAAAATACTTTGTTTAACCTTTTTTTTCTTTAGTTTACAAAGTACTTGAAGTTAAGCCAGATGCATAAGCTTTAATGCACTGAGCTTTAATATCTAGAAAACTATTTTAATATCTGTGTCATCTTCAAACTTTCTAACAACATTTGAATTTTTGTTGTGGCAATCGCAAAATTTATTGCAATTTTCATAGAACTGTTGAAATTTCATGTTGTACAATTCTTTGTTATGCATATTTTGTTTATAAATTGACCTGCATATTCATAAGGCAGCAATAAATTTCAATGATCTAAATTACACAAAATTTATGTTATATTTTATTGTGGCTGAAAAAAAAACATTCCCATGCATTTGACTTCACACCAATTGAAATATTGACTCCAGATGGCTATAAAATCTCATGAGAGTTGCTTCATTGAAAGCAGTTCAACTTGAACAAAATGTTCTTAAAAAAGGCGAGATTGTTTATAAAAAAAGTTTGATATAGTTGATATTTCAGTTTTACGTAATTTACCCAACTCTTCTCAAGATTATCTTCTTTTAGATAAAACAATCCAAGCAAACTTATCAACTTTAAGCACTCGACGTGTAAGACTTAATATCTTAGTCAGACAATACTATATGCTATACGGAAAGACAACCTTAATTGTGTTAAGCCCACCACACGCTCTGTTTTGACTTGAAATATTTAGACTCGTTAGCTTATATATTTATATATATATATATATATATATACTTCCTTTATTAACCCTTAAGCCCTGTTTGTGCTCTTGCTTTGGTCTAGACTTGTCTAATATTTCAGGCACTTTGCCGTTGCTGGCTGTGAAGTAACTGCCGCAAAGGCAGCAATAAACTGCATGTGGCATAAATAGCAGATGTTGCATTTGTCTGTGTGTGTGTGTGTCTAAATTGCCACAATGAGTGGGGCACAGTGGCTGTGACTGTGACTGCTTCTAAATCTGACTCGGATGCAGTAAGCTCAAGTGGCCATGTTTGTTGCCACCAATGCTTGCAACTGGCAAATGGATGTTTGCTGCGGCTGCTGCTGCTGCTGTTGTGGCTGCAAACAAGAGATCTTCATAAAATATATTGAAAGTGCTTTGCATAAATTCTAAGCTAGCAGTGCTAAAGACAATGCCTTATTGCCTTCAGTTTTGCCATTTGCTCTTCATGGGAGCGCCGTAGAAGGAGGTGGGGCGCGCTCAGTCTTTGCCTTTTTGGGCGAGAATCAATTAAGGTCGCTGCCACAACGAAGCAGCTGTTGATGAAGTGTCTCTCGTTCGGGAAATGAACTTTCAATAGTTTCAAGCGCTCATTAGTTGGCATCAGAGTTTAATTCAAATGGCGCTCAATTTTGAAAACGGGTCATTCATTAAGGCGACACTCGTGGCGAATACACAGTGAGATAATTGGTAGCTTTATCGTTTTTTGTAAAAAAATTTAATCGACAATGATCTTTACAATATTTATGTAATATATTTTTTCGTATCAAATATTTAAAACATAATAAACTACATTTAGTGTCTCACAGTAAAGTAATGCAAGCAACAACTTTATACTTATTCCAAAAATCTTCATAGAATTAAACATATTATCAATGAAACTGCTCAATCTACACAATATTTTTTTTTTAATGTTACTGTGTAGCTTTTTCGTCGGCGTCGTCATGCATATGAGTCATGCATAAAAGAATATGCCTTGATGTAGCACAGATGCGCACAGTTGTGGCAGCAACCGAAACTAAACTGAGCCAACCGAACTGCAGTGCTAGTTTGTCTGTCTGTCTGTCTGTCCGTTCGCCTGTCTATCTGTCTGTCTGTCTGTCTGTTTGTTGGGCAGCTGACGGAGAGTGTTCTGACGCTCATCAGTCAAGCGCTGAGCTCATAGCAACGGCAAAAGTTATAGCTACAGATACATATAATCATAGATACACATGCAGATGGATTCAGACATTTGATGGATGCATAAAACAACAAATAAACAACGCAGGCACCAGCAATAACAGCAAACACAGCAACAAATAGCACGACAAATTGCCAAATGTGCGCTTAACTCACACAAAAACAAAAGCGACCATAAAACAGCAACAACTACATTTCCATTCACAAATGTTGCTGACGCCTAAGTGTGACGCATTCTAATTAGACAGATCTTTTACAGCCCATCTAATGAAAATTTAATGATGATGTCGGCAGCAGCCAAACTACCAAATAGTATACTCTACTATATACTATAACAAGTATACGCAATGTGGCCACTTAATAAGCTTTAGTTGCGTATTTGTTATTTAATCCCATTAAAAATGGTTGTTTTTGTTTATAATTAAAAAGCTCATTTCGATGTAATTAGCTTAATAATTCGATTTAGCATGCGGTCACAATTTGGCCATTTATTATGTGAAGCTGCTGCAAATAACATACATATATAATATTTGTTAGCCATTTCGTTTCGATTGAAATTCTGCACAGGTTTTTCATAGTCGCAATTATATCAAGCTTAATACCCCTGGCTAAATCATTTATTTGTGCCACAAAATTTATGAAATAGCTGTGGTTACATTTTCGTTGGCAACATTTTTAGGTCCATGAACTTTGTAAAAAAAATAAATAAAAATTATATGCAGAGCTGCAATAAACTAGTTGAAGTGACGTAGTTATTTACAATTTAGTTTCGAACTCATAATTAGCGGGATCAAATTTTAATTGCTCATTTTTAAGGGCTTAAAATTAATTAGGAGTTTTCTTACCCTCTCAAGCATAAATCTTATCTGCAAACCAAAAATTTAATTAGCAAACCCTTTTCTTTATACTTTTCTGAGCAGACAACTGAAGTGTGCATTATGTCTGGCACTTTTGACTTTAACCCAGTTCTTGATTTTACTTCCACAACAAATTTACCAACTTCACTCAAGTCGGGGAGCAGCATTAAATAAACCCAACTAAAGATATCTTGGCAAAATGCAGACCACCCAATGTACCTCATCAAGCTCATCGTTATTGTCGGAGCTTATTTCCCGAGGGCCTCTCAATCGCCTTACACAATATATATATATAAAGTGTTATTACTTGAAGTACTCTCCTGCCATCTCTGCACTCATCACTCACTTAACAATGTTTTGCGTCATAAAGTTCAAGTTCATTATGCCAAGAAACAAGCAAACAAACAAACAAACAAACAAATAGTCGCCAAGTAACAGCCAAAAACAATAGCAAAACACAACCAGTTAACAAACAAATACACAAACATTGTTTCGCCCACCACAACGAAGAGTGAAAGAAAAAAAGAAAAGTTAAGTGCCACTTGCAGCAATTACACACACACAACAAAAAACACAAAATGATGTGCAAACCAGCATTAATAAAACGCACACTGTTGCTGACCAAACTCAAACACAAAATGACCAAAACCTAAAAAATCCAACAAAATGTTAAATAATAATTATTTAATGGTATTTGCATTTAGATTCTTGCAAGTGAAATAAGCAACAACGTTTAAGCCATAACAAGCACACTGAATTGTCCATAAATAATACGTTTTTTTTTTATTCAGGCCCTTAAAGTGATTCGCACGCTTTATCATTTGGCCATGTTGACATTTTAGTTTGACTTTAAACCTTTCCCTCACGTTGCCTTAATGTGGCCCACTCAATGTGCTCGCCATTTAAATGCCAGCTAAATGCCTTAAGATAATCATTGAAATGAACATTAAATTCAAGTGAAAGTACAAAATAATCGAACAACCAACAACTTGAGAAAGTCACAAAAAAAAAACAATAACAAAAACAAACACACACACGGACACACTTCAAATTTGTATACGAATGCGAATTGCATGAAAACGCTTTGTTCAATTTTGTGCATGTTCAAGAGCTCAATCCCGAATCGAATTCAACATGACCACGTCTCCACTGCCCCCGCAGTTGCAAAAAACAACCGCAGTCGCGACTTTTGGCCACTTAAGTAGTGGCATTCACCTCCGGTCTAGCAGCTTCTCCTATTTTTTTGGTATGCCCTGTAGCCATTTAAGTAAGCCTAAAAGGTAATTTACTGTTAACTTAAACAGTTTTAATTTTTGTTTTATTTTATTTTATTATTATTGTTGTTGTTATATAAACAACATTATGACTCAATGCCATACGATTTTGGATAACATTTGGATCAGCTTACAGAGTAACTTTTAGTCGTAAACGTAAATTTAATGGGTATTTTATTTCCTTTTTTTTGTGTGGCTCTCTTGCAGCTGCAAGCTGTCGTTTATATTGCCTTGAGGCTGGCCACTTGGCCGGATTGGCTTCTGCTTTTATTTTTCCGGGTTCGCTGATTTACAGCGGCTCCTCCTCAAACAGCAGTTGAGGCTGAGGAGTAACCGTTCCAAATCTTATCAATGAATGAGTGGCATGTCTTAAATATCAAAAATTAGCTGACATTTCAACACTTTCTTATTGCTATAGAGCGAATCTGTGGTGTGTTGATTTCATCATCGCTATTCACTGGTAGATAATTGGTTGTTTATTTTTTTTGCCAATTCATCAAATGATATTGCATCAGAGATGACTCTGAAATCTTTACGCTATATTTAGTTATATGATGAGCGGTTGTTACGAAAATGGAACGCAGTTCCGTGACTGACAAGTGAATATTAAAATAAAGTTTTTAATTACTTAGATTTTCTTTTTCTAATGGCAAAATAACAAGAAAATGTGTTTGAACCAATTCGAGAGAAAGAAAAAAAAACAGCTTCAGCGCTAATTAATTATAAAACTTTGAGAAGTGAAGAAAAGGTAAGCAAACTGAAGTAAGGTCAGGTCAGGAGTAAGCGATTTAATTAAAATGAAATTCCAAATAAAAACTCAGAAATGAATGCCTTTGAACAAGGTTGCATCAACGATTAAGTTGCTTGCTTTTTAAGCTGAATTTAGTTTGCTTTCAAGCCTTGTTTTGTTATCTTCTGCTATCGACACATATATATATATATTTGACTCACTCTATTAACTCTTTTTGTAAGAGCTTGAATTTCTTAAGCATTTAACAATGGTCAAAGTGGATCTTAAGATTTTTTGTCTGTCACCAGCAGCTATAAGCCTTGACCCCAACGCTGTTTGCCAAAAAATATAAAAAAATTGCAGTCCTCAGCCATTTCCTGCTGTCTGCGTCTTACCACATTTATCATTGTTCAACTACTTTTCACTGGGGATTGTGGCAAATATGCGAAAAACATCTATATATACATATATATATATTCGACTGGCAAGCGGCATCCAAACAAGTTGTAAAATAACAATAAAAACCATCGAAATGAAATTGAAAGTAGCAACAACCTAACACCAGCGATAACATTCAATAATGTTACAGGGATCACACTAAAGTGTGTTTGTGTGCAGAGCAAAGAGAAGCCAATGGCATGGCAGATAGGGGAACAGCACAGCAGGTAGGTGGTGCGGGGGGCGTACACTGAACACAGCATTGAGTTCAATAAAAATTATTAAACGCAACGCTTGGCGACCTTGCGCAAATGCGATGGGTTACATTGCGTAATGGAGAGGCGAGCTCAACAGTTGGCCGAGCAAAGCAACACGCCGAAAAAGACGTTGATGGAGGAAGTAGATGGGGCGGTGGCAGAGGTTAACGGAGATTGAATTAAAGACGAAAACCGAAGCAGATGAAGGCAACGGCAACGGCAACGGCAAACCGGCTGCTGCCGCTTATTATGTTTAACAACAACAATAACAAAAAAGCGTAGCAAGAGCCGGTTAAGCGAGCTGCTTTTTTTTTGTCATTAAAATCAACGCTTTATTGATGCTGGTGTTGTTATACCCTGTACAAAACACTGATGGCTATAAAAGTGTAAAAACAAACAGTTGAGAAGATCTCATAGAACAAACTTAAGTTTTAGATATATTTTATAAATTTATAATAATTTTTTGGGTAATTTCTTTATAGAGAGCATCTTGCAGTTAGTCTTTAACAATTGTTTGCTTGCTTGCGTGTCTCTGTTTGCCTCTGAAATTAGTAAAGCAACAAAGACAAAAAAACAAAACAACAGCTTTAAAGGCCAACGGCTAAAGTCATCTGCCTGACTAGGCCAGCCGATAAACATCTTAAATTATTCATTCTAAATCAAAGCAAATGCCAAACCTCTTTGGATGATCGCTAACCAAAAGTTTACTTGATTTAACTACTGTCTGAGCGAGGGGTGGAGCTGGTCTGCTGGGTTTTTTCCCTCCCATAATCTTTAAAGGTGGCTGATAATTATGTTAATTAACCGTTAAAGCAGTGAGAACAACACCAAATAGCTGACCAAAAACAAAACCTTTCCGTTTTTGTCGATTGCATTCAAAACCCGTTTCGATTTTATATACAAGTTTTGTTTGATTCCAAGAACATTTAGTATTGATTATTTTATATTTTTGGATGTTTTTAAAGCTTTCAAGAGCAAATGCGTTTTGATTTAAACTTTCTTTGCCTTGAAGCAAATCTATACAAATCTTAATTGAATTTCTGTAAGATTTGAATAAATTATAATTTATAGCATGACACAAAACTATTGCAACTGTTGATTAGCACCAACCAACTACTGTTGAGATTCCTCATTTTTTTTTTGTTAGCGATTCTTAACTGTTGAAATCGCAGCTTTTATGGTATTCGCTTTCAGCACGTTATATTGTCATTTGGGCATCAAACAGAGCGTAACTGAATGTCACGCAATGCGAAGCTCGACATTTGCAAAGTTTCTTGCTCTAACCCCCCCTCTACCTCTATTTGCCATGGAATGATATGCAGCTTTGACCATAAATCGAATCGACGATGCGTAAAGTTATTTGAAAGCTTTTTGAGTTTGAACTTGAATTCGTTTTGTTGCGTTTTATTGTTGTATTTCTTTTATTGGCATTTTGGTTTTTTTTTTTTGGGAAGCTTGAAAGCTGAATAAAACTTGATCTAATGATGTGCCCCACTTTTTGAGTGTGCACAAATGGAAATACTTCTTCTTCTTCTTTGGCAAAAGTTATGAAATAGTTATCAAGAATTTCCATATTTGATGAGAACATTTGCATACCAGCAATAAAATATCACAATATGCTGATGCTGAATGAATGGATTTGTGTGTGAGAAAGGGAATGAAATAAGTTGAGATTGGCTTTGGTATATAACGTTTTGTGCAAATCGATTGAAATGTGCATAGATAGGGGTAAGCAGTGGGATATCAAAAGACAATTAACTAGTTATTTTGGTTTAATTAACAAACACATTGCGCAAGTGACGACCCGCTGTTAATGCTCAATTAAGCTGATCAGTGTATGATTATAGTATCATTAACACTTTCTTTGGACCCAACAACTTTCGCTTGATGTCTGGAGAAGTGAAACTTAGAGCAGATTTTGCATGGTATTATTAATTGATTGATAAAAGTCCGAAAGCCTGACTTATTATTTTTGAAAGCATAAACAATATAATATGCTGAAAACATAATATAGTCTTTTATTATGAAAGCTAAAGTTTTAATTTAAGTAGATTAACATGTGCTACATTGATAAATAATACAGACCCTACGCTGAAGATTAACTTTGAATTAATTGATTTTTAATGCCACAATGTATATATTATTTACATATCGAAAGGCAGCACACTCAGTGTTCGCCCATTTGTAAAAATTAAATGTCAGTTCATACGATGAAGCTGTTAAACCTGCATTTTGCCAAGCTATTTAAATATTCTGTTTATTTGTTTTGGATAAAAAAAAATATTTTACTGGTCGAATTTATAAATATTTGTATACAAAAAGCCAGCAATTTGCGTAGGATCAAAAAAATTTACAAAAAATGGAGGCACAAATTGGAGGCTGGGTAATTGCTACATTTAATATCTGTCATATAAAAAGCAAACTAAAAAAGAAAACGTCAAAAGGTGAGTGTTTTTTTTTTCTCGTAAAATATTTGATTGATAAGCCCAACGATGTACCACTAATACTCTTACACATAGGGTATTTAGCATTTTGTTTGTATTATTTTTCAGAGATTATCCCATAAAAGTTTTTTAACTGCGCATGTTTTTAAAACGGAAACAACAAAATATAAATTAAAGCTCAATGCGGTGTGTTTTTAAAAAATAAAAAAAAAACCCACAGTGGATGCCATTACAGCAAGTATCCAGACAGAAGCCCCAAACATACATATGTACATACACCCCACTCTCAAGGGTGTGACAAGTAATTTAATAATACGCTGTTAATCACAACTCTGATCTTTGCAATGATTTTTGTTTTGTTTTTAATTGTGCAAGAGCATAAAAGGCCAAAAGTGTGAAAATGTTAAAAGACCCAAAGAAAAATCGCGCTCATTCACATGAATCTGATTAAAATGCGCTGTATAAATACGTATAATTCAATTTTATATGAATGGGCAGATGCTTTATAGTCATTTGCAAACTGGTCGCTTGCGGGCTGAAAACATTTTTTCACACAATACGGACAGGAATAAGTCATAGTAATTGAGTTTATCGACTTTGGGTCAACTCATGCTGCATTTTCTTTGGTGCTTTTGTTTTTTGTATTGGAATTAATCGAAAAATGTTAAAAAATTATATTTGATAAGCCATTTTTGTCTTTAATACGCGTGTGTTAAGTGGTTAATAAATCAACATTATTAAGATTTATGAACTACTTCTGAAGTGTTAATATAAAATATAAAGATTTATTTTTAAACTTATAAAAGCTGGTCGATTTCATTAGCATTCGAGTGGACTTGATTGAAAAATCCGTAACAAAATCAATTTAATATAACAAACCAACAAAACAAATAAATTTGATTGATATTTGTTTTAAAATTGACGAAGCGCGTAAAAAAGTAGTGCAAGTTCAATGTAAATAAACTTGGATTTAATTAAAGGAGAAATCATATTTGATGAACTTTTCAACACTTTCATGGTTTTTCATATATGTATTTTGCATTTTTAGGTGTCATTCCCTTGGCTATAATAGTATCAATCAAAATAAAACAAACTATACAATTTACTTAACCACATTGAAAAAATTCAACTCAACTTGGAAAGGTCATGGATTACGGCATCAAATAATACTGTTGAGCTTAACTATAGTTTTTTTCTCTCTTCTGTTGTAGTTCGAAATTTGTATGTTTTATTGCCAACATTTATCATTTAGCTGGCAATTAAATATGTAACTTTACATAACAAAACATCGATAAAACATTAATTTTTTTTGGCAAATGCTATTACAAATGTTGTACAATTGAATGATTTGTCATTAATTGCAATGTTCATAAATAAAACAATCCATGTAAAATATATATAAGCTAACAATCTGATGACAAACTTTATATAAATTTGCATATAGTGCAAAACAAAACTGATAAGCTGATAAGAATGAAAAAAAAAAACAAGTGCTGCTTCTCACATTTGTGGCTGCTTAGCGGTTGCCACACATCGTTGCTAAACACAAAAGATGGACTTAGGCAAGATGACCTAAATTTACCTTTGAAAATTGCGCATACGCCACGTCTAACGGCCCACATTTGACAGTCGCAGCTGTCAGCACTAAAAAGCAAAGTCTCTAATTAAAAAAGAAAAGGCAAAAAAGTGAAGTAAAAGCCAAATGGCCTGAGCTATGTGGAAGTTTATAGCTTAACTTTGCCCTGTAAACAAATTTAATTTGTAAAGGGTTTGCTAAACTATAAGATTGTTCAGATGGAAACATCATTAACGAATTTATTTTAAATAATTTAAAATCCATACAAAATTGTAAAAAGTCTGAGTTAGTCATACCCATTCTGCATAATCATCTTTTTACAGGGCAAATAGGCGAACGTAAGCCAACTCAACTGCAAATGGAGATACGCAGTTTTTTGTGGGCGGCAATGGGCGTTTCTGCACTTGCTACCTGCCCCGATTGTACGTAAGGCTAATTATGTGTGGAGAGTTCAACAGACAGCAAAAGAGAGATAAAAAAAAATATTACAAAAATAAAAAAACACAATGAAAAACAGTAGCTACTATAACTTTAAGTAAAGCCATGGTAATAATTACTTTGCTAGTTGCAAACAACGCAACGGAGGTTTAACGTTGATGATCAATGCTCGTGGAGCGGAAGAGGCAGATACAACAAATGGTAGTCGTAGCGAAGAAAGTTTAGGTGGAGGGGGGGTTAATCAAAAATCAAAATTTGTTTGTTATATATTGTTGTACTTACTTTTTCGGTGCTGGACTGAAAGTAATAGACCATTACGAACATCCAAATGATGCTAACGAAGACAATAAGCTTGATATTTCGACGCATATTGTTGACAATGAATTTTCACTTGATTTGTTTTAGTATTTAGATATATTTATAGATTTCCTGTTGGACAGCAAATAATGCGGACGTTTCTTTGTTGCTGTTTTTGTTGTTGTTGTTTTGTCATTTATGATTATTATTTGGCATTAGCTTTACCTTGTATTTCACTAAGCTAAATACAAACATTATAATAATTAATTTCATCAATAATTACGCAATTTAAACACACACATTGTTAAATCCAGTAAATAAATAGCTTTGTTTTATTTGTTTTGTTTAATTGTTTTAACTGAATAATTTATGTTTTTAATTATCTAACTGAGATATAATGGGGCTTAGTGTGGCAGGTGCTTTGCGGCTTTCGCTTTTAATTCAAATAATTTTTTAATAAATAAAAAATGTAAAAACCGACAATTGAATTGCGCCAAAGCACTTATCAAAGTGGCAGAGTGACTAACTATGATAACGCGATGGAAAGCAAAGAATGTTAGGCAAATATGCCAAAGAATGAAAAAATGAATAATTGAAAAAATACGAATTATATTTATCTTTGAGAATAATAATCATTTCGTTATATTTTTAAAAAATATATATAGATTCACACTTTTGCGACTAACTTTGCTGCCTTGAGCACCCGTTTGATTTGTCAAACTCTCACAAATAACTAAACGTTGAGTACTTTTATCTTATTGTCTGATAAACTTAAGATTAGCACACTTGTAGCCGACGCCCCACAAAAGTGATAAGCGAACAACGGTAGTCAAGTTCAAATCATAATTAAATGAAAGTGTATAAAGAAAAAATCACTTCAAATAATATTTATGTGCTTTTCAACGATGTGGGTCAGTGTTAATAGTTGTATGTTTGTGCGAGTTTATTGGATGTTAATCGTTTTAACAAATTGTTAAAAAGTGCCCACAAATCAATTTAGCTGTTAGCTAGGGAAGAGTGAAAGTATATTACAGCTGACTTATGAGTTTCAATTTGGTGTATTGTTGGGTATGTTTCAAAGTTTAGACAGTAGCAAAAAGCATTACGCATACGACTAGTTGGGCAACAAGATAAGCCATAAAATTAACTTGAGTGTTTAATTGAGATTAAAATGTTTTTATTTTAGTTTGCCTGCCATAACATTGTGTTGCTATTGCAGTTACAGTTATGGGTGGTTATCAATTTTGCTGTTAGCGTGTTTATAAAACTAAACGCCTTGAACTACATGGTAACACACAAACACATACACACATAGATATATTAACACAAGACAATTGGCAAAATGTCTATGGCTTAATCATTTGCCGATTGTTGTTGTTGTTTATGGCATTTGGCATTTGACGTATTTATTTGTATTGCATTTACCGTTCGTTCGGTCGTTTATTATGTTTTATTATTAATGCAATTTCGCTTGCTGCTGTTGCCGTTGTCGTCGCGCGCCACAAAGACGAGACACTTAGCGCCCGTTGCACGCGAGTCACGAACGGGCTAGAAACAGCGAACTCCGACACTCGGGACACTAAGAGACTGGCAGCAGCTGTGTCTGCGTCAGCGTCGCACACACAAATGGCCAATAGGCGCTGCAATCGCATATATTTTATGCTGCCAGAGTAGACAGCCGCAACGGTAGTGCTAGCTAGCTAGCTGGCTTCGTATAAGAGATCGTTCGATGGTTCGATCCGAACATGTTGCGTTGAGTGTTGGCTGTTTGACAATTTCAACGTTGTTTGACTTTAGCTACCGCAGACCAAACGGTGGTGGCAACTTGTGCTCGAACAACTTCAATTGCTGCGAGCATAGAAATCGCACAAAGCCAACGCTGCGTATGCATAATATATTGCAAGGCAGACCTAAACCTCGAATAGGCAAATATTCGTCTTGCTAGATTGAATAAACATTAATTTATTGTTAAGTGGAAGTTCAATGAAACTATTTAGTTGCGTTTGTGTATTAATGAAAATTTAACTTTTTCTCAATTAAAAATATTCGAGTTATTTTAGCAATTGCTTTAATCAACGTCAATCATATTTTAAAAAGTTTTTTAAATAGTTAAAATGCATTTTCAGGCTCCATTTGAAGTTTTGTTTTAATGAGCTTTCTTTTTCTACTCATGTTGCCACATTCAATTAAAACTAATTTAATATGCATTCAAATTGTTAGAACAAACTGCAAATATGCTAAATATTCTAGCAACAACCAAAAGGCAACAACAAAAATGCAAAAAAAAACGTATACTGGCCAGCGTTGAGGAGGTTAAGAGAGTTTTAGTTAGTTTTGGCTGGCATAAATGCGTGCATAATTTATAAGGCAACTCCATGTGGGTGTGTTTAAGTGTGCATGAAGTGTGTATGGGTGTTAAGTTAACAAGACTTATAACGCTTTAAGGGCAAACAACAACTGTAACAGCTGCAGTTAAAAGAACTTTGCGTTCTGTCTATCAAAACAGCAAATATGCAAATAGACTGGGTAAAAATGCATGAGCTAAGCAAAAACTTGACTTTAAACTGAAAAGATGAAATAAAATTGAAGTTATAAGTAAATGTGATTTTGGATAAAAGTTTGTTTTTGAGAATTAAACGCAATCTTTAGTTGCTCTGTAATACTAGTCGATGGATAGAAATTTTCATTGCCATTCAGCTTTTTTCAAACAACTTCTTGGAGCTGAACTATGCTTTGATTTTTGATTGTAAATAGTAAGCAAAGGATATGTTCAAACAAACAATATGGTTTACTGGCATTAACAGTTTCCTAAACTCCATCCTCTCTCTCTTTACTTATTCTTAATTTGTCTGTGTGTTTTATGTTCACTTCCCCGCTGCCCGTTCCACTTATTTAAATTGGCTTAAAAACTCAACGAACAACGAACGGGCAACAAAGTCATGAATATGCAGACAGTCAGAGACAGTAAAAGAAATGAAAGGGGAAACGAAGAGTCAGACAACGGAGTCAAACAATTATAAAAAATACATCCAACACATACATACATACATATGTAGTAAACTTCCGCACAATTTACACCCCCCCGCACACACACACACACACACACACACAGTTATATGAGTGGCATTCCATTAGGCGTAATTAGAGCATTTAGCTAAAGGAAAAACTAAAGAAAAACTTACAGGAACAACAACAGACGCAGCAGCAGAAGCAGAAGAGCAACAACAGCAGCCAGAGGAGACATTTAGTAAAAACATTTGTCAATGTGTGTGTGTGTGCGTGTGTGTGTTAGACTCATGTGGATGTGTGAGTGTGTATTTATGTTATATATTCGTGTGTGTTGCAAACAATTTAACTGTTAGTGCTGGTGCTGCAAGTCTCTCATATGGCAGCGACTTGGCTCAAGTACGATTATTAAAAGTTGGTTAAATGTTGCATGAGTTGCAGCATCCTTCAAGCAGCCGCCTCGCCTCCATTCCCGCCTTCGCATGGCCACAATGCCGTAGTGCACATTTGATTGCACACCATTTGCCAGTCTACCTCATCACGCCCCTCCTCCCCCCCCCCCCTCTCTTTCAATATCGTGTGTGTGTGTGTGCGTGCGTGTATGTTCATCTAGCCGTGAACAGTGCTGCGTATCTTTTGAACCACATTGCACCACTTGGCAGTCAGTCGACAGTTTGCCCATCCTGCTTATCCACTCAAACTCCCCCCCACCCCCCAAGCACAATGTCGTCTCATTACTTTCTAGCTTTTAATACCCATTACCCCATTACAAAATGGTTTAATAAGGGCTAAGTGAAGTTGTATTTCAACAACGTCAAAAAATTCAAAATTATCGATTATAATCGATAAGTGTTTTGGGGTCTTGGTATTTTAAAAAATATATCAAGAATATTTATTGAAAATTTTCACTGGATATCTACCTATTTGAGCTCTCTTTTTAATTAAGCTTCAACTTTTTCTTGCTACATATGCAACCTCTCCTTCCTTCCTTCCTTTCTTCTTTCTCCTTTCCAACTTCATCCTCTTCTTTCTGTGCGCCTTTCACAATTTGCCACAGAGCTTTTTCGTAATGTCTGCATCGGGCGGAAATCAAATTGTTAGCGTATTTTGTCAAAAGCTGGCGCTAAACTTGACGCCCATTGCGGAAATGTTGAAAATATTTTAAGAACCTTTTCAAAATTAATGCATAATTGCATTAGTCACTTCATTTCGAGCGTAATGTGGGCGTTAAGGAGAAGTCAGATGAGAGATCAACAGCAGGATTTCGTTGAATTCTCAAGGATGCCATTCGCCAAATTTGTTGCAATTTATTAGTGCTGCAGTGTGGAGGGGCGCGAGGGCTGGAGGCTGTGAATGTTTTCTGCGGTTGCAATAGAGGCAGGGTGTGGGTGGATGAGTGTGTGCTTGTGTGGTATCGTCAGTGGGTGTGTGTGTGTGTGTGGGAATCTGCCTAATGTCTTGCTGACAAGCGTGGTGGCTAAAGCTGATAAGTGGCGTTAAGTGTTATCGCCCTTGGCTGTGTCGAGTGCTGCGACAATTTATAGAATTCAACGAATTCTCACATAAAAAGGATGCAAGTTTGCGGCTTACTAAGGTGCAATGGGTGTTAATCTCAGGTGTATTTTATTCGGAAATCATTCGTTTTTGAATACATTATACATAAAAAGCAAATAGCTAACTAGAAAGTGCAACTAATTAGAAAGTAATATGATTCATCAAACTGAGTAGTTTTTTTTTATGTGTTGCCGCTTAATTCATTAATTAAATCTTTTTTCATGCGTTACTTGCAATAACAATAAACCATTAAATAATGTTAGGCGATTTTATCATCTCTTGACTTTAGGAAGAATTTTTTATTTAATTATTTTTTATTATTAATATTTAAGCTCGAGGCGGTCGACTGGAAGGACGTGCCAAGTCGGCCCAGAGCGAGAGCTTGGGTTTCCGTCAAGCCAGAGGAGCCCGAGCGAATCCTCAAGCTCCTTCAGATGAGTAACCCCGACTTGGTTACTCAGGATTGGAGGATTGCCAAGGTCGAGGCGCCTGAAGGCAACAGCCGACAAATCATCCTTGTGATAAACGATGAGTCGGCTGAGACTCTGGTCGCAACAAATGGGGCGGCTCACTATGGCTTCAAGCCTATCACGATCAAAGTTTACCGCTCGGACGCAGCCAGCAAGCCGTCAGGGTTGGAGGACGCACCGGAGGCACAAGTCACTGCCGCACTCCCGGAGCAGCCACTGCCGGTTGCTGTCGCCGATGATACCACCGCCAATGGTAAAATCATAAGCGAAGCGCCGGCAGCCAAGACGAGTGACGCCGAACTCGCCGACGCGGCTCAAATGATCAGCCTCGAAGAGGAAACGGATGACGAGGCTGATCTCACAGTGGTGGAGTTGAGAACGGAAGATGTCTTTGACACTCCTCCAAATCAACCTCCACCATTGTAAAGCGGCTGCAGCCGCCCTTCTGCTCCGCATAAGCCAATGCGGAGCAGACATTGTCCTGATCCAGGAACCTTGGGTCTGTGGTGGCAAGGTTTCTGGACTGGGGACTCAGGACTACAAGCTGCTTGTAGCCCACAACGAAGGTAAAGTCCGCACCTGCATTCTAGCAAGAAAACATCTAGACATTTTTCTGCTTCCTGATTTCAGCGATGGTGACAACACGGCTGTATGCCTTGAGCTAAAGTCTGGACAGGTCAGACTTAGCTCCGCCTACATGGCCCACGACCACCAGGGGCCCCTACCACAGCAACGACTACGGGCGTTAATCGCTGACTGCAAATTGACGCATACCGAGCTGATTATATGCTGCGACGCCAACGCTCACCACCATCAGTGGGGCAGCTCGGATATAAATGAACGGGGTGAGTTACTCTTCAATTATATCTTAAACAACAAACTTGAACATTTGTAATATAGGTAACGACCCGACCTTTATCATAAAGAATAGGGAAGAGGTCTTAGACATGACGCTAGCCACAACCTCCCTCTATAAACAACTGACAAAATGGAGGGTACTCGTAGAGCACTCTTTCTCCGACCATAGGTATATCGACATAGAGTTCTGTCTTGACATACCCAGACCCAAATGGTGCAGAAACGTTAAACGTACAAACTGGACCAGATTCAAAGAATGCCTCGAAAGGCTAATCCCAGAGCATCCCCCAGTGGGATCCCCCTCTACCGAGTACACAGAGTTACTCACAAGTAAGCTCACGGAGGCATGCAAGTCCGCCCTAAACATGACATGCCCCCAGAGCAAACCAAGAGGCAAAACAAAACCACCATGGTGGTCCTCGCAATTAGGCGAGCTTCGTAAAACTTCACGAAAGCTCTTTAACAGAGCTAAGTCGAGGGGAGACGACCAATCATGGAGTCTCTACAAAGCCAGCCTATCCACCTTCAAAAAGAATCTTAGACAAGCTAAACGCTCCTCATGGCAAAACTTTTGCTCCAAAATAGAGAGCACTGCAGAAGCAGCAAGGCTCAGGAAGGTTCTCTCAAGTACTCAAGCAACCATAGGCTACCTCAAAAAACCTGATGACTCATGGACAACGACCAGTCTAGAGTCACTAGAACTTTTGATGGCAACCCACTTTCCCGGATGCTCAGTTGAAGTACCACTACCCCTTATCCAAAGAGAATTTCAGGAACACGTTTCCACCGACCTATTCTCCAGAGATATCATCTCGTGGGCTATTCGTAGCTTCTCACCCTTCAAGTCCCCTGGGCCGGACGAAATTATCCCAGCCCAACTGCAGCATGCAGGGGACATCGCCATAAACTGGCTTCAGAAAATTTTCTCCGACACCCTGACAACAGGAACGATCCCCAAGCCATGGCTCGAATCTAAAGTTGTCTTCATTCCCAAGGCGGGAAAAGCCTCACACACGACCCCCAAAGATTTCCGACCCATAAGCCTAACATCCTTCCTACTCAAGACACTAGAAAGGGTGCTGGGCTTACATATTAGAAATACGATCAAGACCGACAACTTCTCCCAAGCACAACATGCCTACCAAAAAGGTAAATCTACCGAGACAGCACTTCATGCTGTTGTCTCCACAATAGAAGCAGCACTCCACCACAAGGAGTATTGCCTTATAGCCTTTCTAGACATTGAGGGCGCTTTCAATAACGTCGTACCGTGGGCGATCACTGGAGCATTGTCAGAGCTGGGGGTGGGGGACCGCATTGTGGGACTGATTGATCAACTGCTCAAGAGCAGGACAGTCAGGGCCACTCTGGGGTCCTCAACCATATCCAGATCTGTAAATAGAGGCACACCGCAAGGAGGTGTCCTCTCTCCTCTCCTGTGGAACGTAGCGGTAAACAACCTGCTGCGCTCCATGGAGGGAGGGGGCTGTCGGGTGATCGCTTACGCAGATGACGTTGCCATAGCCTTCTCGGGCAAGTATCCCCAATCCTTGTGCGAATGCATGACCACTGCACTTCAAACATTGTCCTCATGGGCCACATCAAATGGACTAGGGCTGAACCCAGCCAAAAACTGACTTAGTCCTCTTCACTAGGAGGTATAAGATTCCCCCCCTCAGGCCGCCGTCGTTGAATGGGGTGGAACTTTCCTTCAGTAAATCAGCCAAATACCTAGGGCTCACTCTTGATAGCAAACTAGACTGGAACCTCAACTCGGAGGAACGAGTGAAGAAGGCTTCAGTCGCACTATATACATGCAGGAAATCCATTGGATTAAAATGGGGAATGGCACCTCACATCACCCTCTGGCTGTACACAGCCATCGTAAGGCCTATCCTACTGTACGGAGTGTCGGTATGGTGGCCAGCTCTTTCAAAGAAGAAATTAGTCCACAAGCTTGGCAAGGTACAGCGTGCCGCTGGACTGACCACAACAGGAGCCCTCAGTACGACCCCAACTGAAGCTCTTGACAACATACTTAATCTTCTACCAATAGACCAAATGGGGAAGCTACTAGCAACTCTCTCTGCCCTACGCATGAGAGAAACAAAGCAGTGGTCCGAACAGACTTACGGACACTCCAAGGTTCTTGTGGGAAACCCACTTATTTCCCAAAAACACGGACTATTGCCGTCCTCAGGAATTCCCCAAAACTCCATTCCATACACTTATCCCCTCCAGGGACGATTGGTGCTCAGGCACGCCAGGGCCGACAAACTCAATAAAAATTTACACTGATGGCTCTAAGCTAGACGACCGGGTAGGGGGCGGCGTCTTTTGCGATGAGCTATCCATTAACAAATCTTTCAGCCTCCCTGACCATTGCAGTGTGTTTCAAGCTGAAATCGCTGCAATTCACGAAGCACTCTCCTGCATATCCGAAATAAATTGCTCTGCAGCCAGAATCTGCATATTTTCTGATAGCCAGGCTGCTATCAAATCTCTCAAAGCGATATCATCTAACTCGATATCTGTCACAAACTGCCGCAGATCTCTGAAGGAGATGGCCGAGCAGTTCGAAATACACCTCATATGGGTGCCCGGACATAAAGGCATCGAGGGCAACGACAAAGCAGACGAGCTGGCAAGGCATGGTACTACCTTGCCTCTCCTCACAGGCAAGGAGAGCATGGGTATCCCCATGGCCAGCTGCAAGCTAAGAGTCCGATCGCACTTCGAACTTGAAGCAAACAAGAGATGGCAACTCACCACCGCCACGGGTAGGATTGCCAGGCAAACCTGGCCAACGCGCTGTAAAAAGCGGTCCTTAGGCCTTGTTCACTTAAACAGATTAGGTTGTGCTGCCGTAATCAGGGCCATTACGGGGCACTGGCTAGTGGGGACTCACGCAGCGAGACTTCTAGCCCCTTTCAATGATTTCTGCAGAAGCTGCCGAGACGAGGAGGAAGAGGAAACAGTCTCCCACCTCTTCTGCGACTGTCCAGCTCTCTGCAAAAACAGAAAGCGATACCTTGGTTCTTTCTTCTTATCGGACCTCTCTCAACTGGCGGACACTAAACCGAAAAATATCCTGTCCTTTATTCGAGCCTCGGGCTGGGACCACGCCCTCGTAAACGGTGTAACACACTCTACGTCTGGGTAGACGGTATCTGTGGACTAGGTCCACGACGCGGCATCACAATGGGCCAATACATGGCCTACGTGAGTGGGGGGTTTTTGTCTCAAACTGCTCACTACCGCTCTAACCTAACCTAACCTAAGGTGCAATGGGTGTTAATCTCAGGTGTATTTTATTCGGAAATCATTCGTTTTTGAATACATTATACATAAAAAGCAAATAGCTAACTAGAAAGTGCAACTAATTAGAAAGTAATATGATTCATCAAACTGAGTAGTTTTTTTTTATGTGTTGCCGCTTAATTCATTAATTAAATCTTTTTTCATGCGTTACTTGCAATAACAATAAACCATTAAATAATGTTAGGCGATTTTATCATCTCTTGACTTTAGGAAGAATTTTTTATTTAATTATTTTTTTTTCAAAACACAATAAATAATCTGAAATTTTGTAAGAAATATCTTAAATTGGTGCAATATTTTTTATATCGTACAAAAAATAATTTAAGTCGAATCTGAACTCTGATAAATAATAAACTGCAAGAGCAATTTTTTTCAGTGTTTTTGCCATGCTTTTATCACAAGTTTCGCACGCTGAGAGACAGTTGGCTCTCACAGAGAACTGCATTTGCCGGCCTTGCTTTGCTTTGTTCTCTCGCCTAAAAGCACGTTTGTGTTTTCTCGCTTTCTCTCCTTCTCATTCTCTCTCCCTGTACGCTTTGAGGGGTTGGTGAGAGAGAGAGAGCAAAATAAACTGTGATGAAGTGCGTGCGGTTACATTTTTAGCAAACCGAAAGTGCCCAGCCCTGCACTTAAAACACAGCACGCATCCGCACCACCTGCCCCCCCCCCCCCTTCACTTCACTCTTTGCCCAACTTAACCCCTCTTTCTCTCAGTCTCTTTGGGCCATCATAACAAAGCTGTCAGCTGCTGCAGCGAACTTCTTGTTTCTTTTGGCACGCAAACTGCAGGCGCAACTTTTGTTTGTCTGCCTTCGATTTTTAACAATAATTCGCACGCACACACAGAAACCAAAGACAACCAACACACACGCATTGAAATACACACAACAAACAATTGATTTTCATATTGCTTACATTTGGTATGAAAAAAATAAATTTGAACACGTTTTTTTATTTTCATAGCATTTTGTGGTTTTGTTTTTATTGTTTCACTGTCGATGATTTTAATCGAAATTTGTTTATTTTTGTTGTTGTATTATTTTCTATTGTTTAAATGCACTTTTGGTGTTTTGTTAATGTTCTAGTTGGTTTTTAGAAAAAATATATTGTTATTTATATGTATCAGCTACGCGTATTTGTATTTTAATATTAGTTTTGTATATTTAAGTATTATTATGTTTTAGAAATTAAATAAACGCGACGCGTTTCGTTTCGTTTGGCAGACGGCTCAAAGCAACTGAGCAAAGGCGACAGCGTTCACGTTTTTCAACATTTGTGTCTGTTATTTTTGTTGTTGTTGTTGTTTTTGTCGTTTCTGTCTCTGTTTTCGGGTTGTTATTCTTCATTTTTATTCGACCCATTCCTTGCTTTTTCGTGAAGTAACTTTTCTTTTGTAGCGCATTTCCGTGTTTTGCTACCCTTTTGCTTCCTTGTCACAGCTTAACGCTCTCTCTCAGCTCTCTCTCGCTCTGTGTGCCACTCTCTCGTTTGAACTGGGGTTGTCTCTTGTATCTTTATTGTAAGCTTTGCGCCGGCGCTAAGTTTTTCTGTTGATTATTTGAACTCACAAATACCGTTAGCTTAAATCGCATAAAGCCTAGCACAACAAGTGGAGCTTACTTAAAAAAATCGAAGTTTTAGAAAATGTTTTCTTTCAAATCGATGCCAAACTGACAACGGAAATTCTTTAACTTAAGCCCTTAAGGACATATATTTCTTCAAGCTCCTAGGGACATGCTTTTTCTAAAGTTTGCATAAAAGACAATGACATTTAAAAAATAAATAAAAAATTGATGGTGAGCCCAAACCAAATTGTTTGAACTGACTTCTTGAAGTTATTATAGCTTTAACTTATTTTAATTTGTAATTCAAACATTGAATAAACTTTTGCTTCGGGACCTCAATAGATAACATAAGTTTCTATTTGCTTCAGCATAAATATGTTTGTGTGTGTGTATATATAGCGTTACAGCCACACAAACACTTATTCATACAATATCATAAATTGAAATTAATTTCGCTACCCCTAACGCATATGTCACTGGTTGGTTTTGTGACACCCCAAAAGCCGCACGAAAGAAAAGGCGAACAGACAAAAGAATTCGTGGCAAAAAACTCAACTGACAGTAAGCCCAGCATACCAAGAACCATATTCATTCACATCATCACCAAAACACATTTAACCCATTTGGAACTAAGAGAGCGAGAGAGAGAGAGAGAGAAGGTAGCCTTTCTTTCAACTTGCATGTCATTTTAATGTATTATATATGGGGGAATCATTAATTTTTGTTTTTCTTAAGCATTTGACTTTATGATTCTATGGAAATTTGCATAAAATTGTTTGTTTGTTTTTTTGTTTTTGTTGGCATAGAAATTAATAAGTGACAACACACACACATAACATACAGAGTGCTTGTTGTTTAGCCTTGAAATGTCTGTGCACGCATTGATAAGAAGCCAAAAACTCCCTCCCCGCCCCCTCCTCAAACTCATCATTCAACATAAGATTATGATTATGTTGCCATGTTGATAAGCAGTCGTTCGTACAAAAAACATACACTCATATTTATATTTAGACCAAGCATTTTGTAGGCATTCTCAAAGAAAATCGTTGGCAGAAGACTTTAAGGCATTGATTCTATTGTTCATTTGATTGAAAAAATCATTATAAATAAATGTATTTTTCAAATAAACTCCAGTCTTATAATTAGCTATTACAATGTCTTGATATCACTTGTTATATGCTTTTTACCACACTTTTCGTGGCACAACAATGACACCCTTGTGCCTTTTTAATAATTGTGTTATTATACAATATGAACGACCCAGTTGTGCTAAATTTGATAATAGTATAGACCTGTATTAACAACAATGCTGTACGCCAGTATAAACATGACTCCATTTCGACTACAGTACAGTAACAACCAGCAACAAAGCTTCCTCGTGTATAATAATTGCAATATTATGTTAGTTTTTGGTGAGATGAGAAACTGAATACGATACTGGCGAATACAGCAAGAAAAACTAGGAAAACGGGTTAATAATGCCATACATATATAAAATAGTAAAGACGACACTTTCGTGACTGGCCCATGCCGGCGGCGCCAGCAGTCAACATTGTTTGGCATTCGTTTGTTTGTTTGCTTGTTTGTTTGTTTGCCCGTTTTGCCCAGCTAGCGAGCGGAAAGTGAAAGGCATACATACATACAAATACACATGAGTAGTATGCATTGCATAGGCGAGTTAGTTGGCCTGGTCTGAGTTCGATGGCGGGATGCTACAACAACAGCACAACAAAGGCCAAAAGCATGCCATGGAATTAATGTTATCACAAATACTACAACAACAACAAAGTTGCAACAACATGCGGCCGGTTCATTGACATTGCAGACTCACACACACACACACACACACAGCCACGACACGAAATGGTAATAAATTGTCATAAATGCATTAACTTTTACAATTAAGCTACCACCTGCCACCTGCCACCTGCCACCCACCAAAGCCAACCAAGCAAGCTCTCTCATCCGCATTGCGCATTGTGCGGCAGAAAAGTCTATTTTCAACTTGACGCATTTTCCGCTTCTGAAGACTTTTGATGTCACTCAACACTCAGCGTAATAATGAAACATGAGAGTGTAGAAAAAAACCCTTGCAGTTGCCGCTGATTTTACCATCATTTGTTGTTGACATCAACACACGCCGAATGTGCAAAATAAATGCATTGTAATGGCTTAATTGGTATTTATGCCGCGAACATTGTAACTGAAATAATTACGCGTACGTGAGACCACACGAGACATCGACTTTCATTGCAAATACTTGCCAAATGCTAAATACCCTGTAGGAATACAAAATGTATTTTCAAAGCTTTAACAAAGTCTTTAATATTTTTTTGCTAATATTTTTCGAAATATTTTTATTTAATGTATGAAAACTTTGTATTCTTTATATTTAACAACAACATTTAGTTTTATAACAGGGCATTTGCTAGTCGTGAACTGTTTCCCAAATAAAAAACTTGTTTTTCATAACAATTTTGTATTTAATTCGATTGTTGATTTAAACTAAAGATGAATTTGCTGCTTGTTAAGTTTTATTGAATTCATAAAAGGAGGGAAACAAAAGTTTTTTTTATTCAGTTGTTGAATTGGGAATTTCCGAATGGACTTTAAGACTTGCAAAGATGACAAAAGAGCAATTAATTTGTATTAAAAAGTTACCTAATCCATCGAAAATTATAGAAAAAATAAATAAAATTGTTTCGTATAGACAAACTAAATTTAAAAGGTCAGTAACAAAGTTTGTTGCATAATAAAATTCTAAAAAAATAGTATCAACTTTAATTTTTCATAGCTGCACAGCTGCAACAACAACAACCCCAATTTAGTATATTATTATAAATTTGTGTTAATATTTCGATACACAAAATATTCGAATTTGCAATTTGTCGTCATTATGCAAACTTGGCAGCCACTTGGCAAACTTTGACGCGATCTATTGTTAGCTTATTGGCAACAAATGAGCAAAATGCATTTAGATAAGAGGGGATGGTAGAGCGGAAGAGGAAGTTGTGCCTTTACCCGATTTATTGTTAGCCATGCTGCTCGTTAGCGTGTCCGTTATGCTCGATGCCGTATTATTAATACTATTAATAATAATGGTAAAGTGCAGAATATTGCACATAATAATTTACAGGCAGACGCGAATTGATTTATGACAAGTCACGTAGCTGCCAAAGCAAAAGGAGTTTAAAAACTTGGACGTGCCACAAGCAGGAATTTAAGGATGTCTTTGCATTTTAGTTCTATACTAGTTAGGGTCAGCAGCATCTTGCTGCAGTTGGCTTTGCAAAGACGGCCCATTAAAGTCAACTCGGCCACCTTAATTTCTATGTTGCGTCTTCGAAAGGAAAAGTAATCAGAAGCCGTGAGGCAACGTTCTACGGTCCAACCATTAGCATAATCGATGGCATTTTGTTGGCTTCCTTTTGCAACAAGAACAATAACAACAACTAACTTTCATTATGCTTGTTTTTGTTTCCAGTTGCCTATTGTTTTTCTTCACAAAAGCATACTATTCCATCCAGTAGCAGCTGCCTGCCAACCCGTCTTCCTCTTTCACTTCTTTCTTTCTCTAAATAAAAACGAATTAATTAAGCATGTCACGAGCGTTAAATTTAAACAAAAGATTCCTTTTGCCAGCATACACTAAAGCAAATGCCAGTCCCTGAATGCGTGTACACACTGTACTGTACGAGTAAAGAGTTGGCAGTTGGAGTAAATGCAATTCTTGCGTAATTAAATTAAATTGCTGTTTTGCATCCAACTTTTGTTGCTCTACAAAACGACCTAAAGTTAATATTGCAATTAAGTCCTAGCTAAAGTTAATCCACATCTAATTGTTGGCTAGCCTTAATATAATGAGTGCTTATTAGCTGCACTACTTATGTAATGGTTAATTAGCTTTTGGCTGAACTTTAGGTTGAGTGATGTAACATGTTTTGCAACAGGGGCTTAAAAGATAATTATTAGAATTAATATGAAGAGCTAGCTAGGTCAAAATATCAACTGATTATAGTAAAGATATCTCAAACAACATGTAGAAAGTATTTTTTATATTTTTTGTATTATTTTTTTAACGAAGTTATTCTACCTCACAACTTTAGCAGCTTGGCGTGTTAACCGAAACTACAGCTTTTGCTTTTTTAGGAAGCCAAAATTTACATAATTAACCCTTACAGATTGCACTAAGTGCATAATCATCGTCATTATTCAACGGCATCCATCGTTCAACTTGGTTCGGCACGGTCAGCAGTTGAGCTTCTGATTTAGCTTTGGCTTCTGTCAAAGAGCGGCCAAACTGTTGTTGTTGTTGTCTGTCAGCCAGTTGCTATGCAAATTTTCATTTTGCTAGCCCGCATAAAATGCGTTTGCAGGCAAGGCAACCCTGCCCCCGCCTTCCATCCTAAACATACACGTCTGAAAGTAGCTGTCAAATCAGCCTAACATGACAACGGCACAATTTCAAACTAAATTATTAAATACATTATTTAAACATTTTTGTCACCCTCGCCCGAAACAAGAGATGTCCGAAATGTCAGCTAAATTAACACATATAACAAGCCCTGGGCAAGCCTGTTATTCGACACAAACTATAACCTGGTCTTAATTTACTTTTATTATTATATTATATCTAATTTTCTATGTCGTCACGTCAAACAATTTGTTATTTTTAGTATCACAAATGCAAATTGAAATGCCAATACCATGTCAAGGGGGATAATGCGTCTAAATAAATGCTGAGCAATAATTAAAGAATGCTTGACTTTCACATACCCTACGAATTATACAGAGAAAATATAATTTTGTCCAACATTAAAATAAATTAATAAATCAAATCGTCATTCAAGGTTTTCAGAACTTAAAATTAACTTTTTATTGACCCTTATGCACATCCAGGATTTTTTTGCTATAAAGTAAATGTACGTTTGATTGTGTGTGATTAGAAAGGACTTCCTGTTACATTTTTTAAAGTTTCTGTCTTAGGGAAAAACCTTCAAACTCACCTAGTCGATGCCTTTTTGCTGTTGCATAAAATGCGGTAGGTTGTTGAGGCAACGAAATTGTGCATCTTGTGACCCGCAGCGTCTTCAATAACTAAAAGATAAACATTGCCAGCAATGAAATAGAATTTTACACGACTTTTTTTATGTAAAATTCAATTAAAGATACGTTGAATTGAAAATGATTATAAAACTAATCAAATGTCAAGCTGCTTGCAACGTAACTAACAGTAATTACTATTGCATTCTAACCGCTAATTTGGTTGGATTAACAGTAATTAGATCCAAACCAATGGCATGACATCTGCGTTGTTATATAATTTGATTGGCAATCATTGTTCGACTTCAAGATAAGCCGAACACAGCTCGACTTGCGATGAAAAGCAATGTTGATAGGACAGCAGCTGTTTTTTGTTGCGTCGTTAGACGAGGCAAGTGACTTAAAAAGGATCTTCTCACATGTATGCAGGGACAATAAGGAGCGGAACGGACTGGACTCGACTGGCCATTGGCCGTGACTGGACACATAAGTGGCACACGTTGATTTTGCACACGGATTGACAATTGAAATACGAGCCAAGTCAAATAAGAAGACAGTCCTGGATATATGTATGCATGTGTTGTGGCAAGTAAGTAAGCAGCCACAAACAGACCGGTGGCACCATGAAAGATAGTCAGCTGGCAAGGACATCAGCGCATAAATTTCGTGTGCTCTCAGTGGCAAACTGAGAGAAATGCAAACAAAACGGAGCAAACAAATAAAATGTCAGAACGAAGCACAGCGGTTGCCACAAATAAGGTTCAAGGACAAGCAGCACCGAAAACTCCTGCAATTGCCACATGCACAAATTGTGGTCAAACACTTGCCAAGATATTCTTCTCTATGTGTGCGGGTAGCTCTCCTCTCTCTCTCTTTGTCTATTTATGTGTGGTTTTTGTTTATGTGTGTGTGTGTGTGTTATGTTACAAAACTCATTTAAGTGAAGTGAGGCCAGAACCTAAACAGTTGCCAACAATGTTTGGCCAAGTGCGCCCCCGACACTCAACTCTAAACAAAGCACGCAAATCAAGTATACGCCATGTTTAACATTGCTTCAAACAGTTAGTTCTAGTTTGTTTTGCAAAATAATTGCAGTTAGATTTGATGAAGCTTTATTTGTAGTATTTCATGCTGCACAGAACTTATATGCTTTTTGGCTTGATTTAGCTAGATTTTGTGATGCGTAATTTCCTGAAGGCTGTTAATCGTATTTTCCTTCCATAACGTATACTTTAAGTTATGTAAGATATTTCGTCTGGCGCTTTAAAGGTATGTTTTTTTTTTTGTTGGATTCATCTTTCAAATGCTTTCACATAAATAAGGCGATAAATCAGTAAAATATTATACATCACCTGACAGACCTAAGCGACCAGGTCGGTCGCAAGCACAAATGCCTTGCAAAAGAAAAAAGGGACAAGCCACAATCGCACTCAGATTTCATGCTGGATGCGTTCAGCATTTTCAACGCTGCCTCATAAATTATGCGTGTTTTTCATTTAAGCTGTAAGAAAAATGACATATTTTCACTGGGCGGCATGCCAAAGTTTAGCTTAGGCCACAGGCCAACATATGCCCCCCCCCCCCCCCCCCACTTCTACTCAAGGATACACACACACACACATACTTAGATATGAACGTGTATTTATGTTGGCTTATTTGCCTTTGCTCGGGCAAACGACAAAATTAATTAAACTTCAATTTGGCTTGTCAAAAGCTGATTAAATGCAATTTTGTGCCATCGCCTCGCTAAGCACAAAGGCAAAGCAAACAACATACAAAAGACGCCACCGAAGACCCACAACAAACTTTGACAAAATATGTATATCAAAAGCAAGATGATGAATGGAAAAATGTGGAATTAATGTGATCAAAATGAATTGGTTAACATTGAGAGTAATTGAAATAGATTGTATTTTTATGAAGATTTTATGCGCAATTTTGTCGGTATTTTTTTTTTTTTGCTTTTTTTAAAACACAAACATTTAATATTAGTTTTAACTTTTTACTACAAAACATTCCATCACACCCATATTTAATGCAAAGATGCGAAAAAAACATCTTATCTGTAGAAATATTTCTGAATTTGCACATTTTGTTTATGCTTGGCTGCGTTGCATATATTTATTTGCCACTTACATATTTGCTACACAAAAAAATGCAACAGATTTCTTTTTTTTAATGCACAACAACACACCTTAAAATTGGCAAAAAACGCTTACGGGTATCGCAATGATCCACTTACAAACAAAAAAAATTACAACAAAATAACACACACACACTCCATTTGCGAATGTTTTCTTTTTAGTGCAAAAATAGAGTAAGCCGAAAAATAAGCAGAAAATGTTTGCATGTTGTTCCACCAAAGTTTGTTTGTGCTTCAGATAACCGCATTGTTTACCTCTCTCTCTCTAAAACCTCTATAATATATGTGTTTGTTTTCATTTTATAAGAGATGTGCAATCAAGATGCTTGTATAAGTGTCTTGTGGCACACCAATCGAAAATAAAGTTTAGATTTGTGGAAACACTGGAAACCGATTCACAAAATCGTAGACAAAAAAAATTCCATTGAAAAAAAATTAAGGTTTGCAGATCTCTTGAAATTATTTTCAAAACTGATACTCAAACTTTCTTCTCCTATCGTTTGTGAATACCAGCGGCAGTGTATCTTCCCCGTCAATTTAGACCCTCTCAAACGATATATATTTTCTGTTTTAAACTGATGCTGTTCAGTTTTGCTGTTTCTATCACATTATTTAATATGTTTTTTTGTACTTTCTTTGGCTATCTCGTGTGTTTTGTGTACGTGTGTGCATATTGGGGAGATTTATTGTTTTATATGCATTTTAAGCAGAATTTTTAAGCATAGCGAAATCATTTTGATGGCTTGTTTATGTCTGAACAAAAGAGACTGTAAGCCAACCTGCCACTTGAACGCACGAACATAACAGGAATAGACACACAAGTATAATCATCCTCACCACACCCCCGCTCACCGCTACTCCACCAAAACCGCACTGTTCGTTCACTGGCGTTAAGAGGCCATTTATCGTTATTTCGCTTGAAAAGTAAGAGAGTATTAAAAATACAAAACCCAACTGCTGCCGACCTGTAGATTCTCTAGACATTTAAGTCCGACTTTAAGTAAAATACGAATCAGTTGCCCAAAACAAGTATAAGAAAAGGCATTTTCTTAAGCACGTTTCTTTAAATTTAAGCAGCCTTGCGTCAGCTTAAGTGCAACGGCACCCAAAGGCAGCGCTTGGTTAGATCGAATCATATTTTTTTAGTCAAAGAATATAAATATTTAACGTAACGTTGATGGCTCTGCTAAAACATAAATTCTATTCTCAAAATTGCCATGGCAATGGGATGAGTTTTAAAATTCCTTTTACAATGCATTTGCTCACTTTTGTACTGAACTGCGGCCGTTATAGCAATTGTGAGATATTTCGATTGCTCTGCCTTTTTCGGCCCTGCCGACTGACTGACCCAATTTGCTTTGTGCATGTGTGATGAATGTGTGTGTGTGTGCGGGTTGGATAGTGTTGGTATGTTGTGGTGTGGTGTCTGTGTGTGTGTGTGTGGCCATGTCCTGTGTGTGTTAGTCACACTTAACGACTTTTCGAGTTCAAATTGTAGTAAATTTACGTTGGTGAACATTTTCGCACTACTGCAATTGCTGCGATTTTGGGGCGTTCTCCGGTTCTAAACCTATTTTTTTTTGCGTAATTTTTTGTTTTTTTGTTATTGAGTCTATCGTCGGCTGTTGTTTCGCTTTCTGCAGCTGCTGCTGCTGCCACAAGCTGCCGTTAATTGAGGCGCAAAGCACCGAAACGGAGCAGCGCAAACATTGTGCGCAATTGTCTGGCCATGCTTTTAATTCAATTGGACACAACAACAACAGCAACAACAACAACTAGTACAACATAAAACTCGCAGCATAATTAATTTTCAAATATCGTGCAACAATTATTTTCATTTACGAGCTGAAATGTGAACGCTTTTCCCTCAGCTATCATTAAAGTCAATTGTTCAATTAAAATTGAAGATGTTGCTTACGTTGCAAGGAAAACCAAATGGATTAGTTAAATGTGGCTTAACGAAAAGTCTTGAAAATGAATTTAATTGTTAAATCCATATTGAGATTGAATATATTTAATGACAATTTTAATCAAGAAACACTTTTAAACTATAAAGAGTTTAAAGTACCTTCGCTTCTGATTCAACCTGCATGATTGTGTGATTTTTACAATCCACAATTTTTACAATTTTCATTGTTATCTTCTTTTTATTATAATTAACAACATTCGTGAGTCTTGGCTTATATGTATATGTTATTTTTCCACTTGTAGTTGGTAAGGAAATAACTTATTCATGCTAGTTCTTTGCGTGTTTCTCTATAATTATGCATCCACCTTAGTCTCATCTCAACTGTAAGCTAAAGACCCTTATTCAAGTTCATTGTGGCTATTTGTCAGTGGTCGCCCACTGTTCAACCTTTAGCTTGAGTGTTTTCTTCTTTGTCAACCTGTGGATTTTGCCTAGTTTTTTTTTTTTTTGGTTCCTTGGCACACTTGGGCCTGCTATTTGCACAATCTCCAGCCCCAAGGTCGTACGTGTAAATGCAGCAGATGAGGTTCAAACAAATACTTGACATACCCAAACGTTAAGCCATTTGCCGTTAAGCCAAACAAAAGTCAACAAACATCTGTGTGAAATAGAAAACCGGCTAAGTGAGGCAAGTCGCGACTTATAAATGCAACAATTGCAACGAGCGAGCGCGCGAGAGCAGGTTGCATAATTCGCGAGTGCAAACACGATTTTTATGCGAACTTTGTGCAACGGATGGCACATCACAGACCAACCAAACCACACCAAAATGCATCATCACGAAGTTGACACCATCCCACCAACCGCCCAACCTCCCAACCTCCCAACCACCTCTCCACCACGCTCTTAGCCTCACTGCTGTCATGTACTGCACATGTGCTGCACATCGTCAAATATTCGTGAGCGCATAAATCTTTATGGCGAGTGTGGCGCGCAAATATTTTAAATCTTATCTGCTGCGAACTCAAATATTAAAACGCAAACGAAACAGCTACAGCAGCAGCAAAACCGATTATCAGCAACAGCATGTTGCTGTTGTCATTCAATTGCCGCTGCTGCGCTTCACTCCACAATGACAGCAACAGCAACAACAGAATTAACACCAACAAAAAGGAAACCACAAACTTTGGTTACAATTTCCGTTTACCCATTTTTTTTTTTTTTTCAAAAACCATGACAAAGGGTATTATTATTTTGCATTTTAAATGTTGAATGATCTTAAAATAAGTCTTTGATTTTATTTGTTTTTTTTTGTTGATCAAAACGATTTGAATAGTTAGATGTACTTAATTGAAAGTGAATGTTTTTTTGTTGATAGCATCATCTGTTAAAAATAACTTATCACCAATAAATATTGTACATATTCCATCTACAGAGAATTTTTAAGTCAAGCTTGCTAATTGACAGCCATTTTTTGTAGTTGTTTTGTTGTTTTTTGGCTGCTTTTGATTTGACTTGACAATTAATTTGCCGTCGCTCTGAGGTGTTCATTAAAGTTGCGAGGCCGAACAAAAGAAATTGCTAAGCATAGAAATTCAAGTTTTTAATCATACTTTTATTTTGTTCTTCATTGTCTCTTACTAAGGCAGCAAAGTAAACTTTTAATTATCAGTCCTGTATAACTATTGCTTGCTTACAAAAAAATATTATATTTAAAAAAATATCAATACTTAATCAAAATAAAATGTTTGCTATGTCAGTTTGTCATTTTGCCTTTTGAAAACTTATTTATTTTTGCTTTTATGTTCATCATTTAAAAACTATACTAGTGAAATGAACAAGTTTTTGGTGTTCTGTGTGTGACATAAGAAACATATAAATATAACTAATTAAAGTGACTTGTCTTTGTGATATTAATATAGTAATACCTTAACTGACGTAGCTATGCTTACTTTCTTCAGCCTTAAACATAGATTTTTACTCTTTTTATAAACTCGGTTGACACATCCAAAAAGAGAGAGAGAGAGAGAGAGAGAGAGAGAGAGAGAAAGGAAGAGAGACAGTGGAGAAGAAAAATATAAACTTTCGGCTTATCTTTGGCCATGACATGCTGAACTTTGTAAAATCCTTTAAGCACTTTAAAACTAGCAAGGTAGTTGGGATTATCTTTATTCAGCCAAAATCCACTGGGCTCAACAACAATCCAAGTAACATAACAAATATGAAAAAAAAAAACACCATAACGGAAGTTAAAGTTAAGTGCATTTTATTGTTAGCTAAATACTTGACATGCTTTAAACAAGTAACAAAATGTTGATTGCGACAGAAACTTTAAAATTGAACGCAACTCAACAAAGTATTCGAAAATCATCGCCAAAACCGATTTTGAAGCATTTGTCAAACAATTAAATTGCAATTTACGCAATCGCCGATAAACTATTAAAATACGCTCAGGCAATATAATGAGCGACCCTTTAGCCCTCGATATGCTTAAATTTAATATGATTGATGACCGATACGATGGGGATTTGCAGATGTGATAATGCTTCCAGTCTTTGTGATTTAAACGAAAGTAGTTTCACCCCAAACATTGAATGAGTGATTGAAATGTGATTGTGAATATATGCCAAGTTATCATTTTAATTGTTTGTTTTGTTTCTTTTTTTTTTGACTACCTTTTGTTTGTTGGCAATTCCCTGACCTATGTCTATAGCGTAACTTTATGTTGGCTTCGAGTCTGCATTGTGAATGGGCACGCCCACAAACTTGTTGTTTGTTAAGTCTCAAAATAGCCCTGAGCAAATGAAATATAATAATAGAGTTGTTGGCTCTACAGTCTATGCATATGAATGTGTTTGTGTGTGTGCGTGTGTTAGCCCATTTATAAATTGTTTTTGGCATAAAATATGCATTCGTCTTACAGGCATTTAAACACGCAAATAATTTCCAAACTCATTGCATAATTTGTGACCGTAAAACTGTGAAAACACTTTCATGAATATTTATGCTTTTAAAAATTGCCAAATGTGCTAAATAGTAGTATTTCCTTAGCAAATTTCTTTTTTGTTGATTCTGCATTTTTATTATTTTTATGTTTGACAAAAAATATTGCAAATTAAATTTAAACTCAAATTTTTAAATGAATAATTATACAAAAAAAAAAAGTTTAAATATTAATATATGCATATATATAAAACAACTCGACCGCATTAATTAAAGCGGCCCTTTGCTTTAATTCATTTATTTAATTTTATTTTTTTTTTAACACTTTTAAATATTTCCCTTCAATATTTGATTAGTTTTTAGTTGGCCAAACATTGTTTCAGGCATTTCTATTTCCATTTTCACAGCTTCACTGCACTCTTTGTCCACTCGTTAGTGTTTTCTTTAAGCCTCCTCAATTTGGCCACAAACTTGACTTCATAATGTGGCTAGTAAAATCAATAGAACTCCGGTATAACTTTGATACCAAAAACCAAACACACAAAATAAAAGTCGAAAAACTGGTCTCAGAGCTTTCCATTCCCATTTTTACCCGCTCTCCCTCTCTCTCTCTCTTTTCTTGGTGTTTTTTGGGTATAGTTTTGTATTCATTAAATATTCTAAAGAGACTGCATACAAATTGTGCTCGAATGACTTTTGCTCTGGCCGTTGGCCATTTCGTTGCCAGTTTTATTGTATTTTCTAAGTCGTTAAGAGATCCACAAGAAACAATTCAAAGCTCCTTCCTTTTCTCTCGGCAAAACACCTTTGAAGTTCACTTTGCCGAATTTTCAAGTTTTATTCTGAATGGATATTGAATTTAATTCTTATCGGTGTATTTTCTCATTGTACATGTTGGTGTTGTTGTTGTTGTTGCTAATTGATGCATGCAACTGTTTGTGAGCCAACTACTGATTGGCAGCAGCAGCAGCAGCAGCTACACTCACCTGGCCTTAACTCTATATCCCAATTCCCGGTAACAAGAGCTCAGCACTAGAGAGCTAATGGAGTAATTACCAGCACATTGAAATGTGGTTAAGTTGCACGTGAAATGGGTGAATGGGTGAGTGGTTCAGTTGTTGTTCGGTTCGGTCGTGGGCTTGGTTGCTGCTCCCACAACTGATATTACACCCAACACCCTCTCTCTCTCTCTCTCTCTCTCTAACTCATTCAGTGTCGGCCAAGTGAGTGGGCTCTACTGCCGTCCGTATTGTTACTGTTACTGTTCGACTGTGTAAGTAGTAAGTGGGTTTGTTCGGTTGCGTGTGCCACTAAACATCAGCGGAATGTGCACTTTGTGCGGCAGTTTGTAGCAAGAACCGAATTTTTCAGAAATATTTATTTGCATGGATAATGAATATATTATCTATATACAAAAAATTAGATACATTTGCATTGTTGCAGATTAAATTTCAGTCTAAATTTTATATCGTTTTTTGTAGCGCATTTAGGATTCGGTCTCGCTTTGTTGCTTGCGTTTCTCTCTCTACGCTGTTTTTTTTTTTTTTTGCTGTGTTTGTCGACGAGGCATTTGGCATGAGCCAAGCGTCGAAGCGCCGCAAGTAGCAAGTTGGTTGTGGTTGTCTGACCCTACCAGCGCCTCCCCTTCTCCTGTATCTCCTACTTACACGCCACGCTCGAGTAAAGCGTCGAATTATAATGCGAAACTCTTTGGCCAGCCGGGCATATCAACAGTTGGCTGTTGCCGTTCAAAATGTTTAGCAGTGTGTGTTGGTTTGGTTGCGGGTAGGAAAAAGGGTATAGTAGGTGTGGAAATGGGGCGTAGAGCATTAAAAATAACTCTTGATTTGTGTGGAATGTCTTATGCATGCCATAACACCCGCTAAGAGATATATGGCATCCAGAGTAAACTTACAAAATACACAGCAAAAAAATGATACAAATTTCCAGCGAAGACTACTTTAATAAAGACATATATTTAGTACCCGTTTAAGATACGTTTAGTAAGTAGCTAAAGCCTTTCGACTGACTGGCCATTAAATAGTTGTTTGGGCTTTGACCACAATGTTTTCATATTAATAACTAAATTTCGAAAGAGATCGGACCATTGAATTGCTTAATTTAAATCAATTTTGTACGGTGCAACTGAAGCGCAAAAATTTAAAATTAATAACACACAAATCGTATTCAAACGCATTAAATATTTTATAATAATGCGACAATGTAGCGCGTCGCTTGTTAACATAATAATGGAAATTAAATCGCAACAATTGATTTTCACCATGAATTGGAATTTGCTTATACTTTTGTTTAGTTGACTAATGATTAATTTAGTTAATGTGTACATGCTTAATACACTTTTTTTGTGCCGCAATTATTATAATGATTTTAATTTGACTTTTTTTTTGTATTGGCTCTCAAATAACAGTTGATTGAATCGCATCCAGTCAGAGTGTTAATCAACTGCACATTATTGCATGTGTGTGCTTTTGACCGTTGATAGATTTGAATGGCATTTTCATTGTCAGTTGCGTGTGCAGCAGTCCTTGAGCATTTCATCATGCTTCTGGTTTATTGGCAATCTTAATAGCCATTAGCCTTGCCAACGTTTGCCATTCAAATAAAATCGAAGCATTAAAAGCGCAACAGTTTAGATCTCAAGCACTTGAATTCGAATCGTCACTCAAACGGTTCTTAAAAGTTGCAGTAAGTTGGTGCTGGTGTTGTGGGCGATTGTTAATCAGCTCTTATACTTTTTTATGCTCGCCGCTTAGCCTTGCGTATAAGAGTTGTGTTGAAGTTGCATGGCGGGCAACTTGTATGATGTTGTCTGAGGCTTGTTGGGTGTTCGACAGTTTGTATAAAGGCTGAAGTTTTCTATGTTGAAATCGAATATCAACTGAGTAACACTTAACAATGCTTAACAACATTTTGTTATATTTCGAAAACTTACAATTGTTTTTAAGTCAATTACTTCACTTCACAAGCGCTTAAGTGATAAGCGAATGCCACAATTAGTGACCGCTCGTGGCAAATAAAAAAAATCATTCAGGCCAACACTGATGTAGTGCCTCTTCAGCCCCCGCAAACACAAACCAAAAACTTAAGTTGGTAAGAAGGGACGGCAAGAGCGAACAAAGCTGAACTGAAAATTGAAGTCGTAGCTGCAGTTAGAGCTGCCTTCTAACGAAGCAGCTCAAATAAAATGCTTCAGCGGCTTAATCATCGGCTAAAGAAAAGTATGTATATTAGAAAGGGCCAACACAAAAAAACAATACGGTCGCAGTTGCAACGTTTCGAATAATTAAAATCCATGCGACTGTGAATGTGAAGAGAAGCGAGTCCAACTAATTGGTTTTGCATGAGTTGCTCAAGGAGGGGGGTGGAAGAGTATATGCAGAGTATGCTACAAGTGGAAGTGTCCCAAAATCATGTTGTTCACCCCCTTTTGTTGCACTTATTTGTGGCAAGCGCTAAAGACTGTTTGCCAGTTTTAGCTTTCAGTTAGCATAGTGCAAATTGTAAATGCAAACGCAAATATTTATTGAAAATAAATATGTGGAAGCGGCAAACGGCGATTTACGACTGCAACTGCAAATGGCGCCAAAAAGTGTCAAACTAAGTTTTGAGTTACAGTTTGGTGCTGCTCTTGAGCACACTTACCAGTGATGGAACTATTGCAGTCACTGTGATTGTTAACCTGTTAAATATTCGAGAACAGACTATTGGGTATTCATGCCCATCAATCGATTTCATTCTTACCATATCAAATACTCTTTAGCATATATCTCTACCAAATATAAGAGTTTCTTTGTCTATTCGCTTAATACAAAATTAGGCCGTGATTATCTTGTCACAGTTGCATAAAATATTTATCAGCCAGATCTAAACACTACAAAAAAATGGTCGCCTTGCTCTTGGCAAGCAGACGCAGCATAAAAACTGTTACAGCCGCAGCTGCCTTTACATATATATTTTTTTTTGTTATATATAGTCAAACATATATGTCTGGCAACGGCACACACCAAAAATTTATGCATATGCATAGCGTATATGTATCGCTCTCAGATATGTATGTATACATGCAAGCCATAAGTAACTTTTGGCCATATTTTACAATTTATTGTGCCTGTCAATTGCCAGCAGGCAACAACAACAACAACAACACCAAAAACCAGAATACCCTTTCTAGGAAAGTTATAAATGTATCTCCCATATATATATATATGAAGAACTTATTGTACATGCCATGCTTTTGTATATATACTCGTAAGCAAATTTATGCTGTTGAAAAATATTGCACTTTGATTTCACTTTTGTACAACAAGTGCAAAAGGAAATAGACCATGCCTGGGCTATGAATTTTCAGCTATCATAAATTGTTGGCAACATTTACGGCTCAGATTTAAAAGACAATGCAGATGAATGTAAGGCTCCAGCAAGCAGCAACAAACACTGCCTGTATTGCCTACGGATAATTTTTCTGATTTAACAAACTTGTTTGGAAATGCAACTAAATTTGAAATTAAACTTTATCCAGTGCTTGATATTGAAGAATATGATAGCCACTCACAAACTTTTTTTATTGCAAACAAATGCAAAACAAAAGAATCCAAAGTATTCTGGCCATAAAATAGTTTGCAAAAAATTTATAAGGTGTTTTTTGAATATACAAAAAGTTTGTTAAAAATGTGGTTTAAAGTAGATATATTTTTTTTCATGTTCATTTAAAAGTTTTCCAGCATTTTTAACTAAGCATAAGAACTTTTTTACACTTTTTATTTAATGGGCAAGAGATTTTAATATTTATCATAAGATTTATTAAGTTATAGCTAGACCCAAAAGTAGTAGCTACAGTTATCTGGCTGCCTATATTGGCTACTTGTGTGTGGCATTCAACTCGGACATGACCCAAGCTCCCACTCTTCCCCTAAAAAACTTGCATATATTATGGCCTGGCAAACTCATAGAGCTCCTACATGCCGCAGACTGCAAGTGGCTTTTTGACTTTGGGGCCATTAACATAAACTTGACACGTTGCGTCGTCAACGCCTCTGACAACTTGCCATTCCGTTAACACTTGGCTACTTGGCTATGGATACTTTAAAGACGTTACACGTTCAAGATATATGATTAGTCACGATTTTTTGCTTCTTGCCCAGTGCTAAACGGTTTTGGCTAAGGCGCTGTGCAAAAGGTTTGCAAATCATTTTCATTTGTCGTTCGTCTGTTTTGCGTTTTTCACTTGCCAATTTTGAGAGTGTATTGAGCAAGTAAAGAGCTTCTTTTTTTTGGCGCTGATCAGCTGCCAATTAAGCTGGCGAGCTGATTAAATTATGAGGCTTGCAAATTCCATAAATCGTCACTTCGACCAACAAGTTGCGGCAATTGCAGCTGGCTAACAAGAACCACAAAGCAATTTACGATTAAAGCCTTGAAGTCATCTTCTGAATGTTTGTCGCAACATTTGTGGGGTAAACAGTTACAGATTTTGTATGATATTCATTTTGAAAAAGATCAAAGGAACTTTGACATATTTTTGGTTGAGTCTAACTTAAATCTTTACTCTTCAGATTTGCCAAATATTTAATGTTTATATATTAATTATTTTAGTCGTATTTTAACAGGGCATCTTTGATTCGCATACTTTCAACCAGGCCATTTTCATAACTTTATTTATACAATTGCAATTTTGTGTACGCCTTGCAATTTGCTATCGAATGAATTTTACAATTTTTTCATACGCTACTTCACATAATTTCAATGAACCGCATTTACGTTTTGGTTAACCAACTTTTCTTTCTCTTTCTCTGTCTGATTCTGTTGTTGTCTTTCTGAACCGGAATATGTGCATCTCCCTTCTTGTGTTGGATATCCGTCGGTTTTTGGCGTTGACAATGCCACAGACATTGGCTGTCCTAGAATCTCGATGCTCAATACTCAATACTCAATGTTCGAGTCGATTCATCATTGTTGTTGCTCGTAGTTTGCGGTTTTCGCCATGCTTAATGCCAATCTCAATGTGCTGCATTCGTGCCACGCATTGTGCAACGCAAACCACAAGCATACACACACACACACACCTACCACAACAGCATAATGCAACAAAAACCGGAGCAAGTCAGGCGCAATTCGCAGACAGGCGTTGTTCATGCTCATCAACTGACAGTCGTCCCTACTTTCATCACAACAACCACCCAAAAAAAAACAGGGAGTATTCGAAAAAGAGCCCATTAAAAAAAAGCACGAATGAGCACGAGCTGAGTTAAGAGACTCCTCAATTGTGAATGCAACTAGATGCAATGGGGTTTTTATACCCTCAACCCATAAAATACTTGTTTTTCCTCAGTTTATTGCTTATTTGGCTGATTGAAATTGGAGTACAAAATAAACCATCGCAATAGAGGCACAATTTTCGTCTAATTTGGGTTCTAGCGCAGAAAACAAGTTTTAGCATATTTGCTTTGGTTTATCTTATCTATAATCCGTGCACTCTTATCAATATTATTTTATCTATAAATGCAACCAAAGTTAATAAAACTTTTTATAGCCTTAGATTAACTGATTGTGTTTTATATTAAACGCCAACTTATCAAAAAGAAGTTAACTTTTATAGATATAGGTAAACATTCAAAGACAAATGAATCCTTTAAGCTCTTTCTACGCTCGATGATCTTTTAATTATTGGTTTATTTATGGGAATATTTTATGACGCTTTTAGCCCCCCCTGTAGATTAGATTTTGTTTATAAAATCCATTTATCAACTGTAGATTTATTTTTGATTTTTAAATAGATTTTAGTCTTTCGATCAATTTGGAGCTTATCGAACGAAATTAATAATGTTAAAAGTTTCGGTGCTAATCCTAGCAGTGATTGCCAGAGTGGAAGCTGTTGAGCTTGATCCTTACATTGATATTCCATTTAAGCAAATGAAGACATCGGCAAGTGCATAAATTACAGAATAATAAGTGAAAAACTTGGAGTATCAAAGCAATACAATATTAAGTAACATAAAGAAACATAATGTTTGTCTTTATACTTAAGCGCTTTAAAGTTTACTGTATGTTCGAGTGAGGCTTTTAGCCATGTAATGTTAACGCTTTTGGTTTTTGGCTTTTTGCAGACTGAACGCATCGAATCGTTCGGCTATCCGGCTGAAACACATGCGGTGGAGACCGAGGATGGCTATGTGTGCTGAACATGTTCCGCATACCATATTCACCGAAACTGGACAATGCACAAAATCATCGACCGGCTGTACTCATACAGCACGGTCTGTTCAGCTGCTCCGATTGTTTCCTGCTCAATGGGCCGGACAATGCTTTGGCCTACAACTATGCGGATGCCGGCTATGATGATGTTTGGCTGGGCAATGCACGTGGCAATACCTACTCGCGAAATAATACCAAAATAAGCGGGATTCATCCATAGTTTTGGGCATTCAGCTGGCATGAGATTGGTGCCATAGATCTGCCTGCCATGATAGATCACATACTGGCTACCACCGGTTGAGACCAAGGTCCATTATGTTGGCCATTGCCAGGGCTACACCACATTCTTTGTCATGGGCTCCACTCGCCCCGAGTACAATGACAAGATTAAGACTGCACATAAGTGCCGATGTTAAGGATATTGCAGAGCACTTCGAGATACCGGATGATAAGTGTGGGGACACTTGGATTTTATATTCGCCAAGCAGGTAAAGCAGGTAATAAACGATAAGGTTATCGGCCTAAGCAAGCAATTCGATAAGCTCTACAGCTCTAAGCTAATCTAATCGCAAATCGTATACTCTAAACCAAGTTTTTCAACGAACTTTTGCCACAAGAAAAATGCAGCAAAATTTTCAACAAAGTGAAAGAGTTATGCCCGTTATGGGAGGGGTGTGGAACAAAAGTTGGGTAGACAGTTGCAAGCTGCGTTAGCTAATTACCCAGTGGATTAACCGTGTTGGCTTGTAGAATTTATTTTTTTTGTTGTTATACCCTGTAATCACAGTTAACAATGGCCTAAGGAGTATTAGGAACTGCGCCTCCATTAAAATAAACAGAGATTTTTAACCACATTTTTCATTCAGATATTTAACAAATTTAGCAAATAAACAGTAAAATTTCTTCATATACTTAAAACAGGGTAATTGTCAGTCGCAAACTCTTAGGCATTGGGCATGCTTAACTGTTTGTTTGTTTTATGTTCTTTTCGTTGTGTTTGTTGACAAAGTTTTTCGTGGAGCACGTGGTTAACACCAAGTGCAACTTATCCGAAAGCGCGCTTTTAGGGTCGTAAACCGGAGAAGAGCTGACAAAATTACAGTAATTAGCGTCTAGTTGAACCTTAAACATACTAGTGTTTGCCTTAAGAGCAACAATTAATGTTAAACCATGATTTAGTGGCTAAGGGTGAAGGTAGAGAAACTATGTAGCAAATGACAATATAAATGATTATTGATTAATATGTGTGACTTGAACAAGACGATGTTCTATTAGTCGGTTACACCATTAATTATTACGAGTTCGACTTAGTTGGGTTTTTTCTTGACCATGTAAAAAATAAGAGTAGAACTATATTTCAGCAGCAGCTCGTAGTTACGAGAAACAAGTGCAAAAAGCTACTGCATAATAAACACTCCGGTAACATGAATATTAAAGCTAACCGAAACCAAACCTCACAAAGGAGCACTTTACAGAAGCCTCAAGTGCCAGCAGCTTGTCGGCGAGGCGGCAGAGGTTTTCATTTGCAAAGCTTTGCCACAGGAATATTCATTAACGACAAACGACTGATGTGGAAAACGTATAACGTGAATAGAGTAAAGGAAATGAGTATGTAGGTGAGAAATCGTATAAGCATAGGTTTGGGAAAGTGCCTCTGCATATGTTATTTAGGAAACAACATAAAAATTAATAAAGTGTTAAAAGTTTCGTTGCGACAACACAAACAATTTGAGCATCAAATGTTGTTTGCTTGTCCTGTTATTAATCCCATTCTTTTCGTTTTCAATTTGCTGCAAAAGCCAAACAGAAAACATTGCGGCAAAACAGTCAAAATAAAACTTTTTGCTACACAGCGAAAATCAAGTGGTCGCAAACTAGTTAAGGATTTGGTTGATGCGTTGGCTAAATTTGCAACGCTCTTAAAATGCGTAGCATACTTATATGGCGCACATTTATTTCTGCATGCATTTGTTGGGTAACTTTATTTTGTGTTATAATTGCAAGACTTAAGAATTTTAAACAGTGTAGCCAACGATGTAACTACTTAAGTGACATCGTATTTTTTTGTTGGCGCTAGCTGAACGCATATTTTAGGTGCCAGGCGTCAAAACAGCAAGGACGACAATCAGAAAGCGCAGCAAAAGTTAGAATTGTGAATTGAAAAATTTACGCAGAGAAGTGAGAAATGCAAAATATAACATAAAAACAAGTAAACTTACAAGTGGCAAATGGCAAATGGCGCAGTGTGTTTGCTTGCCAAATGTTAACTGTCAAAGTTGCAACAAAAGTTTTCTTTAGCCCAGTTCAAAGAAGTGCATTTATGTAAATAGTTATATACATATCTTTATAAGTAAGTATGTACCGTACGTAACTGCTGAAAGATAAGTAAATAAACACTGCTAGCGCTGTAATTTTCCGTCTGACATTTTTGTTGACGCTCAAAGTTTTTGCCGTTGCGGCAATTAACTTGTAATTTGCATAATAAATGAGTTGGAAAATGTGCAAGAGTTGCCAAAATTAAATCTAAACTGTTGGTCTTCTATGTACTGCTTACATCAAGCAGTGTACTGCTTGTGATACTATGCGCAAGGTGTGTCACTCGGCTTACTACCAAGCAGTTTGTATACGAGTGTGTAAGGTTAAAAACTTGACTAAACTTATGGCCTATGGAAATTACTCAAAATTTAATTGAAAATGTAAAATAACAATAAAACCTATTCAAATTTTTAAAATATCTACAGTTTATTCAAAAAGCTTGTGAATATAATAAACTGACTTTTTACCCATAAAAGTAGTTTAATAAGTTTATAACTAATTTTAGGTAAAATGTTTTACTAAGCTGCCCCTAAATTATTTCGTCATTTATCACAACAAATTGGCTGGGGCGGCGGTGTAGGCGAGATAAAATGAGTTTATTGACACGTTGGAAACAAAAACCAAAACATAATTGAATGAACATATCAAATTTCAATCAGTGCTTAATCTTATTAAGTGCGCAACAGCCAAATGAAAAATATCAACGAAAAAGAAACATATTAGAAGAACAAGAAAATCTTTAACGCCTCTGCTCAACAACAGCAACAACAATAACATAGACGACAACAATAACACGCCCCGAAGCTAATCAGGCTCTAATGGCGATAAATATTTCATTCTATATACTTTTTTTTGCAGATCGTACGAGCAAGTTTCAAAGAGCAAAGCGCAGACACGCCTCACCTCCGATCTGAGATTGTGTGGCGGTCAATTGTAAGCTAGTGTTGGCATTTTTGACTTTTTATGGCTAAAGCACTCACTTATACTATCTGATACTAAAATAAACAATAAAATGGAATATGTCCTATATAAGTAAGCTTAAAAGTTTGGAAAACATTTCTGATAAAATATTTTCTTTATAATATTTTAACTTTTTCAATTGCCAACTTTTTGATGGCAGCACTGAAACGTGGTCACAATCGATGTTCTGAGCACTCTGAATGGCAGCAAGCATCCAACAACAGCAGCCGCAAGAACGCCAAACTAAATCTTCAATGCGATCGACAATCGTGAAGACGATGACGATGATCAAACACACACACACACACACACATAACCAGACCAGACACTGGCCATTCAGTCAGTCAGTCAGTCAGTCAGCCAATTCGCCAGTTGGTCAGCTGAGGAAGGCAAAAAGAAAAACTACAACTTACAATTGAGCCCTGCCTTTGCCATTTTTGTGTTATGAATCGTTCAGTTTTAAGCCCAACACGAGCGGGTGTGTCGACTAAAAGGATGGAGATGCGAATGAGCATGAGGATGCGACTGGCTGCTGCCATTATGAGTAATGGGAATAATGCTTGGCATTTGTTTACTTGCGGCGCTTCATTGCCGGCATTCAAGAACAACCCATTCTAAGAGTTCTCAGCTCTGCGCTGCGTGTGCTCTATGGGTTTTTGTTTTTTAGTCTTTTCCCATTGCAAGGGACTAGACAACGTACGCGGTTGCGTTGTGGTTGGAAAACGATTTGGTTTTACACTGATATAAATAAATTAACACCCAGCATTTCTTGAATTCTGATTCTTCAACCAACTAAGGAATTACTGAATTCGAAAATGTCGTTCTTGATTTATTTAAGATATTTTAAGTTCGTTTGTTCTTGAATCAAACTCTTCTGTTTTTTACAAACACGGCTTAAGCTTTTGTGCACTGGAAAAATCAGTAAAAATTTAAAAAGGGTTAAACTGATACTTCATCTAATGAATACCCGAAATTTAAATAAGATTATAATATTATATTCCGTATTCGAATCAAGAATTATATACTCATTTTATGTACACACCAACCTAATCTAAGCAAGCCTTTTTTCTATCAGTGTAGGAATTTCTAATTAACAGTTTTCCATATTTGCTGGAGTTTCTTTTTTGTTAACAGAATCCAAAGACATGTTATAGGTAATTGTTGAATTATCAAAGTTTTTTTTATAAAATATCTCCCACACACAACATTTACAATTAATTTTACGCTCTTTCTCTTCAAGAGAGACTCTCTGCTGGCTCTCTTGCTCTCTTAGGCTACAGCTTTCAAACAAGAATCTTTGGCGGAGAGAAGAATTATATTTCATGTGATTGCAACTTTCTTTAAGGGGGGACGACGCTTTTCTTAAAAGCAACACGCCGTCACAATGGGAGCCTCAGTTTGTAGCCAACACGCGACGCGTTCAGAACAAGCAAGCGCAGCAGCGACCAGACGAACAAGAAAAGAAAAGAATAAGTTAACAGAAAGACAAAAAAAATATGCGCTGGCCATAAAATAAACAAGAACAGAAAAGTCTAAGGATGAGAGCACAAGCGAACCTTGAAGTGAAGTGAAGTGAAGTGCAGCAGCAAAAGCAAACATTAAACGTACAAGCTGCGATTTTTGTTATTGTTTTGGTAATTCAGAAATAATAATATTAAAACACAACAACGAAAAATCATAAAAAGGAGCCAACGAAAAGCAAATAAAACTTAATGGCCAGCCAGCACACACAAGTGGATAAACATTAGCAACAACAACTGTAGAGAACTTCATAGGTATGTGAACTTTGCGTACTTTGTGTTCAAACTTAGATGTACATAGAACAAGAGGTAGAAGAAGAAGAAGAAGCGCGCGCTGGAGCACTCATTAGCGTAGCAATGACCACGAGAGCACACAGCACTTGGCAAAACAAGGCATGGAAAATTCTTTACTGCGGTTTTCTTTCCTCATCTACGTGAGCTTAGTTTTCTTTCTAATTTTGTTGGCATGCAAAATGCTGAAATTTAATAAGCGTTTGCCATGACTTTTTTTTTTCGCCGCATCCGACTTGGTCGTATTTTCAGCTAACAGTTTTTGCTGTCGTCTTTCTTTTTCTTAGCTAGTTTTGTTGCGGTTGCGTTGCACAAACAACACATAGTGTCCAAGTCTAAAGAAGCTTGATGCATTGCCCAAGGAAAGAGTAGGGAAGCTAAGACAGAGAGAGATAGAGAGAGTGGGAAATTGGCTAAGCAACTTATATTCTCTGGCTAAAATATGCAGTTCTATCTTTTGCTGGTTGGTTCTTTTGTTTTAGGATTGCGGCACTTTAGCGGCAAGTTGGCAACAAAAAAAAAAAAACGACTAAAATTCTTGTCGTTTGTTTGTGCACCGTGTTGTGGCGTGTTAACGGTATTGTTTACAATGTTAATAGAACCCCAGCGCTGGGTGGCAACTTAAATAAATAATTGAGACGCAGAACGACAGCTAAAACGGTTCGCTTCGCTGCACACGGCAAAAGCAAACACACAGCACACAATCTAACAAACAGCAAGAGACAGTTCAAGAAAAAAAAAAAAACTAAGCAAACGAATGACTTAGGCAACAAACTTGCATGAGAATCTTTACAAAATTGATCTAGCAGCGTTTAAAAAAAAAAATAATTGCCGGGGTACACAAAAGTGTAGTGTGTGTGTTTACAGAATACAGCCACCAGTTGGTAAGATCTATAGAAGTTGAATAGGTTTTTATTTCAAACTTCCAATTAAGACATTCAATATGAACCTTAAGAATTCAATTAAAATATCTTCCCTAACATAAAACCAATCATAAATTAAAATTCAATCAGACATTCTTTAATGTTCAAACATCTCAAGCACACGTCAAGAGTTTCTCCAACTCTCAGCTGTCACTCATCTAGAATCCACAAAATTAAATAAGATTCGAGCAGCATACCAAAGAATATAAGAAAAACAAAGATGAAAAAAGGGTCATAAGAAATTATATATATTTTTTTTTTTTTTTTGAGATAAGACCAGAAGGCAACTGCAAATAGTTTTTTTTTGTATCTATCTTTCTAATTCGCTTTGTTGCGTGGCATGCTAATGATGTAAACTAAACATTTAACTGTTAAAAGTGCCAACAGCGCCGCAATGTTGTTTGCGGCAACAGTGGCCCAGTAGAAGACGAGCCAAACTGCGACTAGAGAATAAATTGAGAACTTACTAGCGTTTCCCGACTACCAAGTTCCACGACAAAGTATTAAAACTCTAATTCTGATCAAAGCCGTTACAGCCGGTCACAGAAGGCGGCTAAGAAACGCACTCAAATGTTTTCGTCAAAACTAAAGGGTTAAGAAAAAAAAAAAATTATGTGAATATATTTCTGGAGGAGCATGTGAAAATGTAGGTTGCATTGGCAATGGCAAAACACATTCACGGTAATCTTTAAAGAAAATAACCGTTTTATTGTTGTTGTTGTTGCTGTTGGTGTTCTTGTTTTGCTGCTGGTGTTGACAAAGTGGCCAACAGTTGCTGTTTTTGCTGTTGCTTGCTGTGATTACAGCTGCCGCTTAATGATCATCATTAGATTGCATGGCGAGCACTTGAAGGGTTCCTTTCTAGAATTAGATGAGATAAAATAAAAATAAAACAGCAACTTACGTGACAACATGCCATCTGCAATCTACAATCTCAACAGCAACAACAGCAACAACGACTCCAATAATATTTGATAACGCCAAGCGGAAGCTTTAAATGTAGCCAATGTGAAAGACATTTGTGCTAGTTTGTTGTTAGTTAGTTGGTTGGCAATCTAACTGAGTTACATTAGAGCACAAATATTGCTAATTGCCAGCAATTGACTAGTGTGATGTGCCTTGGTACACTGAGACAAAAGGTAACAATTTTTTCAAATGCAGAAAAAAAGGATACTGAGTTAATGTGATCCCCAAGAATCTTCTTTATTTATCGTTTCAGGAAGTGTAAACTAGAGAATTATGCATATTATCCAAAATTAATAGTTTCCTGAGTGTAGAAAGCAAGGCAATAAACCGTAGCAGTTTGGCAGCTGCAGGCCATACAATTTTGGTTGCCAATCTTTTTTAGTTTGAGTGCTCTGGAAATTCTCTTTCTTCCTCCAAATAGAAGGCGTGGCAACACTAACTCAAGGTCAACTGCAACGAAATGGTCTAAGCACAAAATTCCTTTTTGGCAATGAGCCGCCGTGCTCAGTTACCGCTCACATCTGATATGCCTAAAAGGCCAACAGACAAAAGCTGTCCGAAAGAAACAAAACACAAGATATAGAAGAGCCGCACGTAATCTGATATCGCAAGACAACACACAAGAGTTCGTTTTGCCATGTGAGGAGAGGGTTTTCTTTCGGTTTCGAGTTCTTTTTTGTTTTGCTATCAAAACAGCATCAGCAACACACTCACTCACTTATGTGCGGCTATCCAAAGGAACTGGCCAAGACAACTTGGCTAGCAGAGGAGCTTAAAAAGGAGGGAAACCGGGAAGGGGGGTGGGGGGGAACTGTATGCACAGTTCCAGGCGAGTGCACAGAAAAAGATTGTGCGGTAACAACAGTGAACGGAAGAGATGACAACCAGGTGCATGCATCTCGTACATATAAATCAAGAGGTGCTCCACAACAATCGACAACAATAGAAAGAAGTGTTTGTTTTTTGTTATGTGGAATACTTGAGAATGCTTTCAAACTACAATCGAACTATAAAGCTACACATTTGGGTTACGTAAAATACGATCGGCATGTTTGAGCTTAGAAAAATATTTAACATCTAAATTAATATTAAAAAGAATATATATCTGTAAACTAAATAGGCTTCAACAAATAATAACATAATTATGAATATTATTGACATTGTACAATTAAGTCATACCATTCAAATTTCTTGGGTAACTCTGTATTTCCTTCAGTTTCCATAAGTTGGAACTACATAAACTGTAAGTCTATGAATTTTATTGGTTTTGTAAGTTAAAACTGACAGCTTAGCGGCCGTTGAGCTATTTATCAGAACTGTCTGCGTATACCATTTATGGGACTAAGGAGTTCTCGAACTGATAATAAAATTGTATGTCACACAAATTTGGTTAGCCAAATGGCAGCTGTAGTTGTTGTTGTTGTTTTTGTTGTTGTTGTCTGCCTAACGGCTGTCATTTGGCTATGTTTACAACTTTGGGAACTGACAAATGTGCCCGGAAATTGTTGAGACACACACACACACACATATTCCAATGCGAATTTGCATTTTCAAAAGGGAAAATAAAGTACTTTAAGGCTGCAGTTGATAATGTGCATTGTTTTGGGGCCCCAGGAAACGTAGTAAAACTGAGTTCTGACTAGTATCAAAACAAGTTTGCCGCGTGTAGCAACAACCTGGGGCAGACGTTTGGGTCGTTGGCTTTAAGAGCTTGCAGCTTGGCCGCAAGTCCCATCATTGAATTCGAAAATCCCAAGTTTGTGTTCCAAGTCTTTTGTTTTTTTTTTTTTTTCTTTTTTTTTGATATCCCTCATGGCTTATGCTATGATAAATTTAAAGACTATATTAATCTGAGCTGTCAGGTTGACAATTTTATTATAATGCGCAACAAGAGTCACGAACTATTTTAAAGCACAAACAACAATTTGGCTTAATGACCCAGTACAAAGCGACTGACAGAATTTATGGCCAAAAAGTACGGAAAATGGCCAATGAACTTAATGCTCTGGGTACTTAATGTGGCTTAGAACTTGGCTTCCTCTGTAAATTCACTGTGAAAGGTGTGTTTTAGTTCAGTTCAGTTTTGAGCGGTTTGGAGTTGAATTGGTTGAAGTTGGAGTACCTTTCCATTGCAATCGCTTTGTCGTGCAGTTGTTCTTATTTCATTTACCTGACGACTTTCACCTGACCAGCTTAGCCTCCAGCCGGTGTTCATATGCAGGCTTCCAACTCTATGCCCAGCCCTACGGACAGTTAATTAAACGGAACACGTGCCAAACACACAAACAATCATATATTGCCCATAAATATCAACTTTAGCATCTGTTTGGAATATCTCACGGTTCACAGAAAAAAAATTCAATTAAATCTTGACAAGCGCTGACTGTGAAAGGGGCGGCTAAATCAGTGAAAGATGAAAAAATATGATTTACATGTTGAGGTGATTTGTTAAGAACAGCGGGGAGTTATCTAAATGCTGGTCTAAACAAAATCGAGGATTATATTAAATACTTGCTTATTAAAATTTCTCCTAAATACCTATTATTTAAGTTTTTTAATATAACTTAAAAGTTCTCATTGTAAAATTGAATTAAATCTTAACAAACTTTAGGATAAAAATATATTTATTTTTGTATTTTTTCAATTAATTTATCTTAAATTGTTTTTAATTTTTTACTATTTATTCATATACCACCATTATCCCATCATAGATATACTCTTTGTTTCTTTAAGAGCACTAATTCTTCGAATTGCGTTGGTTTGCTTAGCTTGTTCGCCTTTGTTACTTTTCTTATACACAACTTCCGCTTGCCGCAACAGAATACAACAACAACAAAAAAAAAAAAGCTACAAAAAGACTTCGATGCGATCAGCGCAATCGCTGATGATGAGGTGCATAAACGACGCCCATTTATTGAGCCCTCGCGGCTTTAATAACTTTAGACGCAAACTTGCCGCTGCGGCTATGCTGCTCGCTGTCTCCTTGTGGATTGATTGGTGGTGATGGTCACAAGCGGGTTGCAGTGGAGGAAACATGTTTGCCTGCCAACAAATGACAGGCATTTGTCTGCCATTCTCCAAAAGGGTAGCAAGGGAAGTAGATACGCAAGACAGTCAGACAGCCAGCCCGGCAAAAATCGCATCAATTGAGTTCGACATGAAAATTGCGCAGTGTGTAAGAATTCTATAGACTATGTTGTTGTTGTTGCTGCTATGTTGAACGAAGAGTATGTAAGTATATTTAGGAAGCAACACATGTACACATGTAGCTGGGTGGCCTTTTGCTATGTAGTCAGGTGTGTGTGTCTGTCTGTCTGTCGTGTCTAAAAAAAAACCAGCTCTCGTAATGGTAACTCTACCTTAAATTGTGAGCACGCGTGGGCAACAAATTGTTTTGGCACACTATAAAAAGAAACGAACAAACAAACAATAACAACTGGCACAAATTTCACTCAATTCGTAATGGCCATTATATGTATATAGAAACGGTGTAAAATAAACAAAGCAAAAATAATAGCTTAAGAATTCTTTGCTGGCCCGATTCTCATTATGCTAATATGCTTACTCCAATGATGATCGTTCATTGATTTCGATTTCCGCTGTGATCTTGAGTTCTTGACTTTGCCTTTTGCTATATAAAAAAAGTGAAAATATAGGCTGTGGCATTGTCTATCATTATCTTTTCTGAGATTTACATAATCTATATGAACTCAACATGCAAACTGGGTGAAAGTTTTTTTCTTTGTGCACTACAAATTATTAGTTAGAACGCAACATGCCCAGTAGCCAATTGAGCAGAGCTAACTCCAGCTGATTAGAGGCTGTGGATTAGAGCCCCAGTTTTGTGCTCGCGCCTTTCACAATTCAACGTTCAAGTCCAAGACCAAAAAGAGAGCATAAAAACAAACTTAAAATACAGAAAATCTGTCAGTGAGGCGTTGCTACTGTGTCAAATAGTCAAACCAAAAAAAAAAAAAACGAAATGTTTCCAGCGCAACAAACAAAAGTATCTGTCAGATACTAGATACAAGTGCTCAATAGCTAATTTATTAGCTTGAATTGATGTCGCGCTTTAGAATTTATAGCTTTGCTAGTTTTCATTTGATATCAAAACAACTAAACAAAAAGAAGCTTTGTATATGCATTGTCTGCTTCTTTTATTTATAATTCTTCTTCCGCTGTTGTTGAAGATTTGTGAATTGGTTTATGGGACAGCTGACAAAGCTATCTAGTTAACTAGGTTGATTTCTTTAGTGAAGAAAAACAAACCACAGAGTTGCTAGTAAATAAATTCTTCAAAAGAATCTTTGCAAAATTATTCAGTTAAATGTGTTAAGAAATGATTGAGAAATCAATTTGAGCAGCTATGGTTCTAGGTGAAGAAAGGAGAAAGAAGCGCATAGTTAAATTCCAGTGGAATTCTCTTAAGTTCTAAGTGAAAGTGAATAGAATTGCAACCTATTTAGAAATTTTTAAATTCTTTCTAAAACCCATTTTTTCTAGTTCTTTACTTTTTAATCAAAAATTAAATTAAATAACCTTTTGAAAGACCTTGTATGCCGCTTTACCTTGCCAATAATTAAATGATACCTGCAACGTATCTTTACCAAGTCTTTTAAGTTCTTGCTTTGCTGCAATCTTTGGCAAACCCTGCAGTGAATTGGGTTACTGAAAATTTTTTAAGTTTACTAATAATTTCCTAAGCTAATTGCTTAGCTGAAACAGACTTTCGCTCGGCAATGAACTAAAAGACATAATAAAAATAAATTTCTTTATTAATATAATATCTAGCATTTCTTCCAGTGTAGCAGCGTTTTGTCAAAAATTATGTTGCTTGGGCGTAATTGTTGGCCCCGTTATAAACTTGAGTTGAAGTTCTTGGACACACTAGTGAAAGACAATTGCTCCCACAGCCTCGACAAGGCAGCTTTCTTTGGTGTTTTTGGTTAGGTTTTGGTTTTGTATTGCTTTGCTATGCTTGTTAAGACCGTAATTTATGTATGAGCGTTATATACACACGTTCTGAATACCCATTTGAATTGTCTTTTGAAAATGCTAGATTTCCATGATTTAAGTTTAAACTATGATTTATCTTGCGCGAATGCAAATTGCGTAAAAGAGCTGCAATTAAGTTGCTTGAGTTTTCCAGAATCATTTTCACTGCCAGCTGCAATTTCTATTGTAAAGAAAGTTATTAAATTAAGTGTTTAACAGCTTTTAGCACTCGGCCAACAGTTGAGATATTCTATTTTTGACTTAAGTTCTCTCTTTAGACAGTCTCTTAAGTTAGAAGAGAAGGAGACATAACTGACTTTGAATTTAGTGACTTTTCTCGGCCAAATACACGTTGTTGCCATGCAAATGTAATTTCATTCGGAGTGTATTCAATTAAATGCCCCAAAACACCAGCAGCCGAAATAAAAGTCAACTGCAGTGATTTAATGTGTGAAACTGAAACTTCTCCTTGTTACCTACTTGCTTTACTTTTATTCAGTTAAGCTCTACTGGCGTGAAAGTTTTATACTTAGATCGCAGTGAGCCAGTTCAGAGTCTTGACATTAAGATAATAGCTTGATTAAAACTTGTCATGGGAAACATGCAAATCAACCGAGTTCTCTGCTCGTACATACATACATATGGCCGGCCAGAAGAGGGGCTCCAATTAAGCGCACTTCTTGATCATGTCACTCTATCTGTTACTTTTCGAAAGGTATAGTAAACTTGGCGAGTGATTTGTAACACAAAGAGTATAGATTGTAATTTTACTTTACATTTTACATATGACAACATTGAAAGTAACAAATGAATATCATTCCCAATGAAGTATCAGGTAGAACTCAACTTCTTACTTTCTGGCAATTCAATTATGATACTTAAATATAAAAAGATATAAGCATTTCTTACTTCTAGTAAAAAGTTTTGCATAGAACTTTTAGAAAGAAATGCATTCCTATGCAATTTTGAAGGACATCTATAGTTCGATGTACTTAAAAACTCGCAGCTCAATGTTTCCTGTGTTATGTTTTGCATGTGCATGCAAGTTTGTTGAGTCTGTATGCTAGCTAATCACGTTCTTAATGAAAGTGGTTGCAATGTTGCATGCCACTGACGAGTTGTAGTCGTGTTGTGGTATGGTTTCGTTCTGGACAAGTTAAGACGCTTCTCGTTTTGGTTTTGCTATTGGTTTTTGGCTCTTTCACTGGCAATGACCGCCATTTGCTCTGGCGTTGTTATTTGATTTTCACGTTTGTTTGTTTGTTTGTTTGGTTTTTCGCATGCAACTCTTTTGGTCGGAGACACGTTTAAGTTCGAGTGGTTCTTGATGTTGTGTGCTGATTCTGGGTACCAGTTTCTATTTCTTCTTTTTCCTTAAGTATTTTTTTCGTTGATCAATATTATTTATAGCTGCCGTTCGTGTCAAGAACTGAGCTGTGATTTTAATTAATGCCATGTTGCGAGAGTTTCCTCTGCCAATAGACACAGAGAGAGTGAGAAATGGAGAGAGAGATAGAAGTTGCTTGCCTCCGTTCCCCCTGCCCTATTTCTGTCACTGTGCACCAATTTGCTTAGAAGTTTATGTGAGAGCTGTTGCGCAGCCTCTGTAAATGTAAACAAAGCCATAAAGCTATTCGAAATATTGCCTTTAGATCAGGAGATAATGTAGCCGACAATTGAAAGACACCACAGACAAAATTCATTAAATAGGAGTCTTTAATACTTCAATAAATGTTTACATTATAATGAACATTTAAGTTTTATTTAAATTCACTTGAGTTTTTAATCGCATTTTTACTCAAGTAGTTCAATTCTTTCTTTCACATGTGAAAATAAGCGAAATTAGCATTACCTTAAAGACTATAGAGACTGTAGAGAAAACAAGCAAAAGAAACCGTTAAGATTTTTACGAAATTAATAGATAAAACAGTACATGCCAAAATGCAGATGCTTATCTTAGTTTTAATATAGTTTTAAGCGTTACAACCGGCTTGAAGTTTGCATATAATGAAAGTATGTAGAGATCTGTAGTTGAGGCCAAATGTGATTTACTTTCAACCGAACATTATAATATTATTGTACGTATAAACTTTGAGCTTAATGCTACTCAGTCGCAACATTGTACTACACTGTGAGCACAATAAAGTACCATTCATTTTTTACTTTGAATCAAAATGATGAAAACTAATTCATTGAATTCGGTTTTTATCAATATTTTTTGAAATAGGAAATTTTTAATTATAAAAAAAGAATTTAAAATAATTAAAAGAAGCATTTCATTGAGCTAAATTTTTTAACAGTGTGTCACATAAATTTTTTACTTACAGCCAAACGGCAACTACATACAAATTTCTTTTGTATTATGCCACATTAAAAGTGTGGCAGAACTTTGGCAAACAACAAAAGCCAGCAACTACATAAAATTGAAACAAAAAATAAAAAACGATCCCGACAACGACCTGTATCATTTGCTCATTTGTTAAGTGGCTTGCTCTATGGCACGACAATTGTGCGGGTAATTTGAAAGAGTTGAGAATTTGGTATATGTCTGGGCATGCGCTTGGCCAACAGTTGCCGGCAGACGCTTCGATTCGCTTGTCATTGGAAAGTTGCCGCTGCATGACACACATTTTACGCATTAGACACGAACTCCAGCTGTAGTTGTAGCTGAAGCTGAAGCTGGATCTGGACTTGGGACCTCGAACCTGGAGTCAGACAAGTTATTTGGCTAGAGAGGAAAAAAACACTTAGACTCAGACTCCGAGTTGGAATTAGCTTTGAGTTGGAGTTGAAGTCGGTGTGACGTTTTCTGCTCCACATTTTCCAGCTGCTTCTTGCATTATTTATGCGTGCAACGGCTCAAAGCAGCACAAAAAGAAGAAGACAACGTGAAACGACAAAGATGACGCTGCGCTTAGTCAGCATATTATCAGTGGCATTAATTTCTGTATTGCCCGCACAGCTGGATGCATTTATCACGCAGAATACAGGTGAGTGAAGATAACCCAAGAAAAAAAAAACAAAAAACGTTTACATGCGTAAAAACGACAGTTACATTATTTTAAGTGAAATAAATAACCAATATGTGGTTGGTTTAGTTTTAACTTTGCATAATTAAAACTATGTAACTTACTGAGTGAAAGCAACGCTTAAGAACTTGGCTTGAATTCAAGATTTTATAAATTTCTTTTCTGTTTCGTACACAACATGAAAACTGATCTAAGCTGGCCGCGATCCTATGTATAATCAATTGTGTTGACATTTCTCAAAACAATTCCACACTTCCCATCGTTCAGATCTTCGTTTAAAACGCTTGTAAACACACAATGCATACTATTTTAGTTAGTTATTTAGCAACAGTAAACCAATCGTTATCACTTTTCAATATGAGGGCTCATCAGTATTATGCGCCATTGCAATGGGAACGGTTGCCATACCATACAACCGTTTATTTGCCCATACTACAACAGAGCATAATGCCCATTACGACCGTGTTGAGTATTCCATTGGTGGCACCAGCACCAGCATATGCAGTAGTCAACAGTCCACAGGGAAATCATGTGCAACCATATGTGGTGCAACCATCCATGATGGTAGCCCAACAGCAACATCAACAACAACATCAGCACTCACAGTTAGATAATGTGGCTAGTCAAGATGAGCAACATAAAAAGCAGAAGCTATCTGATGAGTCAGAGAAATATATTTATCGCTATGGTGCCTCACCGGAAATGATGTTATCGGGTGCAGCATTTCCCTCCTACTATGCTGATTCCCAGAAACTGAGGAATCGCTATCGTTCGGATCAGTAGCATATTCTTTCTGATTATCGCATTCAAATAAATCTAGAGCATTTTAAATCATATTTTATTGAGCTCCTTCTTTGTTTTACCTAACACCCTCACAGGCTGTCATCATAATGGCACCTGGTACGCCGATAAATCCGTGGTGCCCAGCATGGAAAAATGCCTTAACTGTCAGTGCAATCGTAAGACTCTCATCTGTCGTTTGAAAGTTTGCCCGGAGATGCCAATGCCACCACCACGTGGTTGTGTAGTGGTCCAAAAGAAGAACACCTGTTGTCCCTACTTGTCATGTGCCCGGTTGGATGCCTTCTACAAGATACCCACCAAGCGACGTATCATCGCCTATTTGGATCACTATGAGCGAGAGTCCATTGATCGCGTAGTCAATGATAATATGCTTCAGAGACGTTCCGATGACTCGGATGTCGAATTGTTTGGTAAGTCGGACCTTAAGATTGTATATATTTTGTTACTAAAGTGTTCGTTTTTTTAGTGTGTGTGAAGAATGGAACTGTGTACAAGTCAGGATCAGCAATGTCCTCATCGAATTTGTGTAGCTATTGCTACTGCATTGGTTTGTAACAAATTATCTAGATTTTAATCCAGGAACTTTTTTACAAACTTTCGTTTTTCGTCTCCTTTTGCAGGTGGTAGTGAAAAATGCGTCAAACCCAAATGCATGTTACCCGTGGATGGTTGTAAACCAATTTTTGTCGACTCAACGTGCTGTCCGGTACGCTACGATTGCAGCAGCAAGACATCGGGTAAATCCTCACAGGAGGTGCGCTACCGCAAGAACACCAATAAGCACTTTCAGCGCATGTCACAGCGACTCCAACGAAATCGTGGCTGCACTGTCGGCTCTCAGTTCTACGCAGAGGGTCAAAAGATGCGCTCGGATGAGGATAGGCCGTGTGACATTTGTTTTTGCATACGCGGCACACGACGTTGTGCTCCAAAGAAATGTGCACCAGCGTTGAAGAACTGTATTCCGGTAGTGCCGAGGGGTCAGTGCTGTCCCTCTAGCTACGACTGTGGTAGTCAGAGAGACTATCGACGCTCGCAGAGTTCGAGACAATTTAACTTGTACAATTTACTATTTGGCAAAGAAGAACAGGAGGCAGAAGCAGCAGCAGCAACAGCGACGCTGGTGCCACTAAATACAATGGCCGAGGATTATCCATTGGATCGGCATCCCACTGAGGCGCCCGTCAGAAATGCGAGCAGTGAGAAAAGCATCTTCGATACTCTCCGCGAAGGTCTGGAGTTTATCGATGGCAACAACAATAAAATGCTGGCTAACAATATGGATCTCGTTGGGCTATCGACGACAACAGCAATGCCTGCTGTAAGTAAGGAAGCTTCAGCTGAAGTAAACAGCACAACTGAGCTGAGTTTTCTTGATTTGCTGCTGGGACCCAGCACGGAAAATGAAGTCGCTATAACGTCAGAGACAACAACAGCTAAAAAGCCCATATCCTGGGTAGATTTACTACTCGGTCCCGATGACGATGAAATGGTTCCGACAGGTGCCACAGCGACAGAGGCCTTTGTGGCAGACAGTACCGAGGTGCCAACCACAGTAAGCACCACAAAGCGCAGCATTGATCGCATTGCGGATGATTTTGATGATCATTTAGAGGAAGGCGAGATTGCAGTGGGTGAACTACCAGCCGAGGCACAACAAATTGCCATTTCCAATTCTGCAACTTGGTCACCGCTTAGCAGCTCCACTTCAAAGCCACCTGATCTTTTTAACGTGCTACTCGATAATCTCTCCGATATGCTCGCTGAAAATGTCACTTCGACAACAACGACCACAACAAAGAAACCTGCAATGGTTCATGCACCACCCATGTTTCGTCCGTTGGGCAGCAATAAGCCACATCACGTTCGCATTAACTCTAAAATAGCTAATCTAACGGTAACACCCCCTATGATTTTGGTTACTAGCAAGTATGGCCAGCCAGTAACATACAGAAATGCTCCCAGTACCACTACAGCCACCACCACCACAACAACAAAGACTACGGTTAAGCCAAAGGAAGTTGCCACCACCACTAAAAAGTCATCTACGACAAGCACAACCACACCCAAGCCCACAACTACAACAACGATCAAGCCGAAGCCTAAAACTACCAGACGCACCACAACAACAACAACAACAACAACTACTAACAAACCAACAACTACAACATCAACAACCACACAAAAGCCAATTACAACAACGACTAAACCAACAACTCGTCACGTCATCAAGCACAATTATTCTCCCCACTTTACGAGCACCACCAAACCACCACTGATCATCAAAACGAATCCAACTATTCTGGAATCGGAACCTTTAGATGAGAATGATAGTACTGCACCGACCTTGCCACCCAGTTTGCCTAACCTTAAGATCATACCCTTCCTGCCAACGGATGCGGTCGATACAGCACCCAAAACGCAACCACACGACACGTACAACCATCACACTTACTTTCCCCAATCACATGGTTTACATCCCTCGCAAGTGGCATCCGACAAGATGGACATTGACATCTATGATTCTCCGTACGTTGAGCAAAATGATCAGGCAGCCTACAAATACAAATTTAACGTGGAAGTACCGGCACCCGAAGTACCACCCGAGCCGGTAGTGCAAGTTGGTGGACAATTCGAAGGCAGCGCTGGTTATGTAAAGTATGACTTTAAAGATCAAGCAGTGCAGTCGCCTATAAATAGTGGTTTCTCACCACCCACTGAAACGGAGGGTGGATTTATGCCCAAGGATCCGTTGGTCATTGATGGTGAAGTTCTTCAGGAACATGTGACATCAAATGTTCTTCTTGGTAACAACTATCACGTAACACAGCACATAATCGATATAACAACGGCACAGGATGGCAACGATTCAGCATCAATAGGTGAGCTTATCAATCCTGTATTTGGTGAGGAATATTATTTTTGAGTCGCTTTTAACTAATTATTTTTTTCACACAAAATGTACATTTGCTCTATTCGTGTTTTTAATGTTCCAACAGAAATCACCACACCCGATCCATTTAAGGATGTCATACACACAGAAAGTCCACCAAATCTCGATACACTCATTGAAGACAAACAGCACAAAAAGCCAACAGAACCAGAGAAACAACAGCAGCTTCAACAACAACACACTGAGAGTGTCATCTACAGCGTTAGCCAAACTTCCGGCTCTAAACCAACAGCAGCAGCAGCCACAACAACATCAGCTGAATCCACAACTACAACGACAACCAAACAAACACCACTTGTACACAAAAGTGAAATAAATAAACTGGACGAGCTGCTGGGTGAACTGTTGGGCATGCAATTGCCCAGTCTATCAGGAACAGCAGCAGCATCAGTCGACAACAGCAGCAGCACAGTGCCGCCCTTCAAAACATTACCAACAGCATCGACCACAAGAGCAACAGCGACAGTTACAACAACCACGATGCGACCAATGGCCACGCCCACTGCAATACGCGCATACAAAAAAGGCAACAAAACAAAGCAAAAACCATCGGGAAATCGGCGCAATCAACCGACAACAATGACAACAAAACCAGTCCGAAACAAAGGTCAAATGGCCACGCGTCGCACTCCCGCCAGCAGCAACAACAATAACAGGAACAACTCAATGGCCACCGCAGTGCAAACAAGTGCTAAAACCAAAAATACGCCAGCAACAATAACAACGACGACAACAGCAACAACAGCAGCAACAACATCGACTTCAACAATTGCAAAAAGCACTGCAGCAACAGAAACACTTGCCACCAGCACAGTGCATCCATTTTTAATGTCACCATTCGACAAATTGCCCTTCATGGACACCAGCTATGAGGTGAGACCACAGCAACAGCAGCAACACGAGCAACAGTTGCAACTGCTTGCACCGCAGCAATTTCATCACTATCAGCACGCGCCAAGTAGCAGCACCAGCAGCACAACTACAACAACAACATCACCAGCAGCAGCACCAAACACAGCAGCTGTAGCCGCCGATGCGAATGTTGTCAGCGGGGTTGGTGGCGGCAGTATTGGTGACGGCCTCATGGATCCCACAGGCATGCTAAAATTGGCCGGCTGCAATATATATGGTCGCATGTACCGCGTTGGCCGCATTATCATCGAGTTATCCAATCAATGCCTTGAATGCAAATGCACTGAGGTGGGCGTCAAATGTGGCCCATTAGACTGTTAATTTAAGCAACTAGCCCCCGTTCTTACCGTTAATGGCCCCCGCCTTTTGCGTGTGTGTGCTTAACATTTAAGCCAGCTCTTTATATTAATACATTAGGGCTAGTATAGACATTAGTTCTTAGCTGCTGCTGCTAATCTTAAGTTGTATTATAGAAATATGTAGTAAATGCTGCAACTAAATTTAATCAAACTTAAACTAACTTCAATGCATTTAAACATAACTATATTAAGTCAAGAAAATATAATGATAAAGGAAAAATATTATAACAAACATTAAAATTACACTTCAAAAATAATTAAAGATATCTATATCTACGAAAATAATAATATAATCATAATTTCTTTAAATGCGAAAATAATAATTATTATTTTTTTTGAAAATCCACAAAATGCATAAAAATTCTTTATAGAACACTTTGGCAATGAAAAAACATATATTAGTATTTATAAGCCAGTAAAAATTGAATAAACAATCTCAAAGTACTTCAACTGCTAGAAAAATGTGTAATTCAAAACCAATTACATATGTGAAAATCTCTATGATTGAGCAAAGAAATAAATAATTTATGAGCTTGCCAATAAACAGAGTTACATTACAAATTGCTGTATTTTTCACGGCTTATTAACTGGGTTTGCGACTGAATCATAAAAAGCATACGACCAATAAAAACAGTTGTGGGGTGTAGAAAATAAATATTTATTCCAGGCATACAAAAATTGTGCGTGCCCCAAAAGAACACGTTGAAGTCAATTGCTTGACCATAAATAACATAGAAGAGCTACCAAAAATATTAACAACAAGCTTTGTTTAGATTGCTCTTTCCGGTCGCGTCTGGAGTGGAATTGCAAATGTTAGAACTTATTAAGAGCTTATTACAGAACTAAACTATTTATAGGCTAGACTAGATTTAGAAATAATGGTGACCGCAATGCTGCAATCGCCGATAAACAAGAAATCCACATAACAAACCGGCAACACCCCCGCCCAGATGTGCCTCCAAGCTAATGCGCGGATCTCGATTGTGATTGATGTAAAAGTGAAATGTGGTAAATGCCACATTGCTCAGCAGCAATATCAACAAGATGGCAATGCGCAAAAAGCGATGCGACAATTGTGAGAAGTTCTACAAAAAATAAAAAAAAAAACAAAAAATTATATTGTGTTTGAATTCGATTTAGCCACAGTTGACTGACCAAAACCAGGTGCGGCACATGACTGCACAGCATGGCATAGACGCCCGCCGATGCGCCCAATAATGACAGATCCGGCTGTAGCCAAGCATTCGCCAATGCACCACAAATGCCGCCCGCAATATAGACCACGCCCACACGCCAATGACCCTGCTCCAGTTCTAGCCAGACCCCAATGAAGCACTAACAAATATCAATGGCAAAAAAAAAAAACAAAAAAAAAACATTATGAGCACGATTCCAATTGGTTCAGTGGGTTATTATTATTATTATTTACTTACCTGCAGGCAAATGTTGATGAACAGGTGCCAGTTATCCGCATGCAGAAGCATGTACGTAAAGAAGCGCCAATATTCATGCCACATCTCTGGCTTGTAGATGAGACGACGCTGCATGCAGGCATTGACAATCGAATGCAGCGAGATCTGTGAAAAGCGAAAATAAATCACAATAAACAATATAGATCAATACACTGCGCTGCAAAGAATGTGGCAAGAAAACTACAAGTTATCTTAGATTTACAGCCAGCTTTGAGTGTATTTAAAGCCGAGGAACTCGTGATGTAAGCCCAATGTTCGTTGTTAAAGAGTTATTATTACTTTCATGTATGAAACTTTTTCTTTCATCTCAAACAAACCCTTTCAATCGATATGTTTGCTTAAGTTTAAGTTAAATAAGAACTTTCCTTATGGATTTTCTTAATCTTCTACATTTATATTTCATACTCATACTATCTTCAAACTCTCCACTCTAATTACCACATTTCTTTATGCGCTTTGTTGCACAGTGTTATCGATCAGAAGCCAAAGAGTAGTAAACAAAAAAAAAATTATGTCAAGCCATGTGTCATTTTCGCTCAGCAGCCAAGTGTTAGATATCCAAGTGTGAGTGCCAAGATGCTTCAATGCGCTGTGCCGCTTGACATGACAACAACAATCAAAAACTTAAAAACAACAACACCAAATCGGTGCAGCATGCATCACACCAAATATGACAAATGCCAGTTGCAACATTTAACAACAACGCTGACTAAAATGGCCATAAAACTTGAGCCACATCGATTGTGATTGGAATTGTTGTGTGTTTAATAGAGATTGTGTAATATGGAATGAATATCGTTTTGTCGGGCTGGGCTCAAACAATTATAAACAATCTCGACATTATTGTGTATAGTTAGCAAATAACATAAATATCTATAAAAAAGTTCGAATTGCTCATTGAAAATTGTGTCAAATTAGACTGAGGTTGATGTTGGGAACCGCAGGGAAAATACTTCTACGACTTCGCCTTTCCAACTCAAATGAGTGGGTGTTGAAAAGCGAATGCAACAACTTTTACAACTTGTGCAGAAAGCCACAGCACTTGCTGACAACAAGAGCCAACAGCGACTATTAACACTTGGCAGTCATCATCCAGTTTGCAAAGGCGACAAATTATTTGTGAGTGTAAAATATTATGCTTGTGCATTTCACATTCAAAATCAGCTCGCAATTATAAACAAGATTAAATACAACTAGACTTTAGGTCTATTTATAACTTGTCTATTTTTGTAATCAGTAAAAAGAATATCATCATATTTCGCAAACAAAACAATGCCAGTGAAAGCAAAACTGTTATCAACATTGTTCATATTATTCATTTATAAGAATAATATTTAACAATATAACGCATTACGTAAATGATTTTGTTACAATCACAACAGCTGATTACAAGTCCACTGAACTCAAAAACCGCACAAAAAGCTAATTTTACGATTTTTTCAATTGATTTGCTTATAATACGAATGTAATCACTGATAAGCTGTATATATATATAATTCATCACAAAGAAATTCTGACGAAATTTCGTTTTGCTAAAAATAAATATTTATACAATTTAATGGTATAAACAAAGAGTGAGAGTAATTGTTAACCGCAAGTGGCGCTAGAAAAATCTTGAAATGAAAATGAAAATACTAATATCCAAATACATTTGTTTTTCACCGTAAAATGGCACAAACACAAACTAAGCACTTGGCACACATCACGTATACGCCACATTGCACAGGTTCGCTGTCAGTGTCAGGCGAAATGTGGAGCAATTGCAGCAATAGCCAGGCATCATCCTTGTAAACTACCTGCACAAAAGACATTAACAATAGGAACCAGGGCACACGCCAGTGACGTCGTCGCTCCATCGTCAAATCATCAATGAATATTTTCTGCACTGGTGCACGTGGGACAAATGCTGGCAGCAGCAGCCGAGCATCCTTTGTGTCCTTTTTGTCATCAGTATGCTGTATTGACATAATGTAATCCCATACAAGCACACTCTCGCACACAAACTAAAGCACTTTTAATTCTAAGCAAACTCAACAGCGCAGCCAAGCAGCGACGTGTGCTGCGTTGTGCGCTTAACCCACGACTACACAAACACACACTCCCAAAACGCTGCACACCTATCGTGCAAAACAGCGCCTTTGTTGTTGTTGTTTTTGTTCTTCTTCTTATTTTGCTATGTTTAAATCACACGCGTATCCAATCAAAAACCATCGATCGATCGTTTGAACTTTCATTGTGTGTTCAGTTGAGCAAAACACAAACACTGCAGCATACTTTTGTGCGCCAACTCCTAATGCTTTTGACACTGCATTGCACGGTTTGTGTCTTAGCTAAAAGTAAAATATGCTCTTCAAATTAACTTATACCATAGCTCAGTTAAAAATAAACCAATTTGAAAAAGGGACGGCATTTAAATCAATGTTTGGGCAACAAGAATTCATATATATCATATATATGAATTCTTGTTGGTTTGGGCTAGATATTAATGCACGTAAATTCTACTCAAAATTCAATCAAATTTTGTATTCCGCATAACGTTTGAAATATTTAAATATATAACCGACAGTTTTGAATACGTACTTAAACAATTAAACACAACATTTCACAGCTTAACGTTAACTTAACGAAGTAAGGTGTTGCATATCGCCAAGTGCCAAAGTGCAGTTTGCACAACAACAACATTGCGTGTTATCCTTCGCATTTGACATTTAGTTAAATCAACACATTGCCAGTTGCGTCTTGCATTCCAAATCGACAGCAACAAAACAACGAGCTCGAAATGTTTACACGGAATGTTGTTGTCCATCCCCTTCAAGGTGTGGTGAAAAGCTCTCACAAAAGCGGATACAACTCAGCTTGTTTGGCTCTCTCTCTCTCACTCTCTCTCTCTCGGGCAGTGCACGTGGCTGGCAAAGGCGCGTGGCTAGCGTCTGCCAGCAACGAACCGAATGTCCTTTATGAATGGCTTTCTACAAAATATTTATATAAGCGCAGCCATTTGAAACGGCCACAGAAAAAGAGCAAAACAAACGGCACGAATAATTATTTAGACCAACTCAAGTTTGGCTGCAGAGAACAAGAAAAATCGTATATGTATCTGTTAACATACTTCAGATTGCGTTGACTTTCACTCAGACATGCACAGGGTCATTTAGGGTATCCTAACTCAAGGCTACGTGTCTTAGCAACTCCTTGAAGTCCTGGCCACGCATAATAACTAACCAAAAGCAAATCTTAGCCCAACCAATGCTGTGGGTGTGAAATGCTTTGCTTAAAGCTTTAAGCAGTTTTAAAGTAGCTTAAAAGTTGTTATTAACCGAATTTACATACAAATTTTAAACGCATTTTAAGTGCGCTTCTTAAATAATAAAGCTAAATTCGATTTATCAGCACCTAAAAGCAACGATTAAAACAAATCTTCAACACGTGCAACCTGAGCACATAATCTGTCAGCATAATCTGTCTTATTGTCTTTTGCTCGAGGCTGCCTGGGAAAATCAACACGCTATGATTCCGGGAAATCCGTAGTCACTTAGTTGGCATAAAGCTTCATCATTCTTAGGCCAAACGACGAAGGAAACATTTAACCAAATCTTTGCGCAAAATCTAAAGGAAACAAACTCATAACGACCAGCCCCAAGACGAGTAAGGAAAAAATGGAGGCGCAACGCCGAAATGTATGCCACTAGCGGCCGTTTCAGTTTATGACCGCAATTTTATTGATACCGCCAGTGGGAGACCGAATAAAAGGGAAACTCAAGAACAAAACTAGAAATGAAGCGTGGCTTCTAGTTTCAGATTGGGGGCGTGTTGATTTTTTTTTTGTCTTGCAAAAGAATTGCATTAACACTAAGCACTACAAGCAGCAACTCAAATTACTGACATGGGAGTCGCAGAGGAAAGCTTATCAAAATTTAAAGATGCAAACGATTAAGCCATAACAGAGCAAAGAGCGAAGAGAGAGTGCGCAGTGAAATCCTTTAACAAATTTTCGCATCGTAGAAAAAGCTATCCAGTTAAATATATATGACTGTGTGTGAAGGTATCGGTGTGAGTGCGTGTGTTGGCCACAAGCCATTACAGCTAGTTATGTTAGATTGTGTGCGTAAGTTTTTAATACCCACGAAATATAATTTTGACGGGTTTCTAAAATTAATAGTATAGTCAACTACATTTAATTTTTGCTACCATTTTTGTCGATAAGCCCAGCTTAAACATATCGATTTATATCGTTAATTTAACTCTGTGTCGTCTTTCTCTAATCAAGTTTCAAAGCTCAACGGTCAAAACATATTTATGTTTCAAGGAATCAGAATTTTCCATAGGCATTAATACTCACAAAATTATAAATAATACTCCTTTAAATGCCATTTTATTTACCTGAAAGTTTTGTGGAAATCAGACACTTAATTGCATATAAAGCTATTTTCAAATGAATTTCTTGTACAGTGCTTCTCAGAAAATAAGATGCATTAAGTATAACGCTTGCAGCATAGATGTGCTTATTGTTGTTTAAGAGTAATAGGATATCTGGCTAATGATTCACTCTTGACTGAAGCACACTTGTTTATGTTTGTGCGGTGTCAGCGCGTGCAAAGGCATAAGCTTTAAAGCAGCTTGTTTACCCGCTTTAGATTACATGCCTGTGTGTGTGTGTGTGTGTCTGTGTTAGCTGTGTTGTGCGTGCCAAAGTTTGAAACGCAATTATTAACTATGCAAAAGTAAAAGGCAGCAACACCTTCACATCTTTGACTCATATGTAACTCCATTTTAGTTGTAAGCGCGTCGCCATCAGGGCTTAGTTCCGTTAGCTCAAGGGAAATTTGCATTTTATGATCCATGTGTCGGGCTTTAATGCTACAAAGGGCTTTGCTTTTAATTGGATTTCTTGGCAGTAAACGTTTTTATTTTTCGCTTTTCCTTGTTGCTGCAGTTGTTAATTTGACTAAAAGCCGCCTTAACGCAGCTTCAAATTATAATTGTTTAATTAACTAGGAAAATTATGTGAAACTAGTGGAAAATATTAGATTGAGCCGCACAGCATGCCGCCAACAGTTGCTTGATGGTTTGAGTTTCTCGTAATTTCGGATGTTTCACAAACAACGAAAAAAGTTAGAAAAGTATTCAAAATGGAATACGAACAGTTAGGAAACTATAAAAAATATTTATAAGCCTTATATTTGAGTGTATGTTTTAATTTTGTTAAGTGTATATTTGGCTTACATTTAATAAGCTAAAAGCTTCACACAAAAGATGTGTATCTTAAACATATGCATATTATCCACTCGGTGTAACCCTTTCTATTATGACAACAACAAACTAAACAAATAACAGGTCAATGTGAGCCAACACGCGTTGCGGCACTTTAGTTTGGAGCGTGCAACAAATCGAGGCAGTTAGCCTAGACAGCAAATACATCAATAAATGATACATATATTAAACTGGCTTTCAATGGTAAGCTTTTTTATTAAAAATAATATATTTTTCATACGAATGGATCATTTTTTCAGGCCGTTGGGCTAACACCCTTTAATCGTCAGCAAGCATCATCAAATTTTATGCTAGATTATGCCATGATGTTGATAGTGCCCTGTTTATATTTGACTGCCTACCTGGGCGTCAATCTGTTTGAACGCTTTGGTCTTTCCTATTTGGATGCCTGCAACAGTGTCTGCCGTCTGAGCAACAATCTATTTATGCATCTTGGCACTTTTCTCTATGTGAGCATTACACTGTTGAGCCTCTATCGCCGTAAACAGTTCTTTATAGACTTTGAGACGCGTCTCGCCGAGATTGATGTTGTCATTCAGAAATGTCGTCGCCTTGCTGAAACCAATAAGTTGCAAGACCAGGCTGTCAAACACAGTATTGCTTATCATTTCACATGGCTATTTGTATTTGGCATTTTTGTTGGTGCTTTGTACTATGATTCGAGAGCACTGTATCTGTGAGTATGAAATGCTTTTTAATTTGGCAATTACCATTATCAGAATCAGAAATCAGATTCAAAAACACACAATTATTAAATCTATTCATGTCAATTTTCCATTCCCCACTGACTCACAGCGTCTTCGATGTATATGCAATAATACCATTAATGGTCTCAAGCTTTCCATTTCTGGCTGGAAGCATCATACAAGGGTAATTCATCTATCATGTGTCTGTCATTTCGAGTCGGTTTGAGCGAGTAAATATGCTGTTCGAGAAAATTAACCAGGAGGCACGACATCGTCATGCCCCACTCATCGTCTTTGACATTGAGAGCGAAGGCAAGAAGCCGAAGCGGAAGGCATCGCCAGCTGTAAAGGCAGCTGCTGCAACCAATGCCATATTTAGCAATGATGAAATGCAAAGAGGCAAGAAAGGCAAAGTGCCAAAACACAACGATGAGGACGAATTTAACACCAGCGATGAGGAAGATGATGACATTTTTGATAACAATGATGCCATGGTGGGCGAGAATATTGAGTAAGCTGCTAGTATTAGAAAAATCAAACAGGATACGTTATAAAATATTTGTTTTCCAAATCTATAGCAACACCTCGGAGGCTAATTTGCCGGATTTATTTAAGCTGCACGATAAAATACTTGCATTGAGCGTGATAACAAATAGTGAATTTGGGCCACAGTGTGTACCCTATATGGCGGCCTGTTTTGTAATCAGCATATTTGGCATATTTCTCAACGCAAAGGTCCATTTAATTGTGGGTGGCAAGAGTACTTTGTTGGATTATATTAACTATTTGTATATGATCTGGAGTATTACCACAATGGTAGTGGCATATATTGTGTTGCGACTCTGCTGCAATGCTAACAATCATTCCAAGCAATCGGCCATGATCGTACACGAGATAATGCAAAAGAAGCCCGCATTTATGCTGACCAATGATTTGTTCTACAACAAAATGAAATCGTTTACATTGCAATTTTTGCACTGGGAGGGCTTTTTTCAATTCAATGGCATTGGACTCTTTGCTCTCGACTACACTTTTATATTCTCGGTAAGTTTTTGACGTTGAACGTTAACTTTTCATTTCTATAACATTTTTCATTTTGATATGTTTTTTTCGTTTGTTTGTGCAGACTGTGAGTGCAGCTACATCGTACTTGATTGTCCTGCTGCAGTTTGACATGACCTCCATATTGCGCAGCGAGGGACTATTGTCCTAAACGAAAACACGTTACTCAAATTGAATTATATGCAACACTTTACTCTTATTTATTATTCTTTTTCTTTTTTAAAGTCACTACAGAAATGTTAGGTGGTTTAAAACTAATGTGAAATGCTCTTAAATATTTTTCTAAAGCAAATCAAAAATATATAGCACGTAAAGTTTGTACTCGAGATGGTTTCTGGCATTATAATTGCAAACGTAATATATATTTATTAAAGATAAAATGGCTTTCATATTAAAAATTTAAGAAATTATCAACATCGTTATCAAAACTATCTAACAGTGCTGAGTAATATAAGAACCGATTTTCTTTCTTAAACTCACATTGCATCAACTTGCTTAAGAAAAGAAAATTCTAGCCAATTTTGTAAGTGTAAAACAAATCCGGATGCTACAGGACAGACGCCGATGTTCGTTGCCGTTAATCGCATCAACGCGCGTTGTCCAACACTTAAGCGTTTTAAGTTGGGTAGCTTAAAACGGGGAAAACTGGTGGGCTGTGGTGTGGTGAGGTGTCGCTAACATAGTTTTATCAAATGTCAATTGGCAAATACGATTTGCCAGTCACTCAGGCTAAACATGCACAGAAACACAAACAGAAAGAAAGAAAAACCGTGAAGAAGGATGTGAAGAGGCAGCATTTTGTGGCTGCTGAACGGATGCGACAAAACTCAAAGCAAAAGAAAGGACATGCTGCAATTTCCGCTTTCAATCACGTTTAGCACGACGGAAATGTGGTCGCAAAATTCACTTGCACTTGCACAAAATGTCATCACTTCAGCACTACTACACACTCATATACTATAAGGTGTGAAGAGTTTGCTAGAATATTGCATTTTAGTTGCTCACTCAATTTACATAGAAAAGGATAGGATGGCCGGGTTAGGTAGGTAGGTAAAGCGGTTAGACTACCAGGTGGCACTGGCACTCAATTAATTTTTCATTATAACGAAAGCGTGTCAAATAAAATTGATTTTCTTGTGCTAAAGTGTATGTGTGTGCGTGTGAGTTTGTCTCTCTTTCTCTGTGTGAGCTTCGAGCGAGACAAAGTGGAGTTTATATTACAAGCCCAGCAATTTACACCTGTTTGTGATGTGTCAATTTCAGCTCCAAGCGCCAACAAAGCCATAAATCAATATATATGGTTGGCAAGGGGCAATATATGGTCGTTGCAACGACGCAATGGTGTCAGAATGGGAAAATATACAGTAAGAAATTTAATAATGTTAAGGTTCAGTATAAAGTTTACTAACTGAAGATAAGTTAGTTTGTACTTTGCTTGTTGAATTCGAACCAGAACTTTCTCACAGTGTCTATGCACGCTACTTTGGGGCCCATGGGGGCAGTGACAGTGGCAGCAACAGGCCACACATTACCTCGAAGTTACGTCAACTGTTGGTCACTTCCCCATTCACTTGACTCTCCCCTCCCCTGTTTTGGTAATATCCTGAATGTCGCTTGGAAATGTTCAACGTGACCAATCGAAATGTCAGGGCACTTTTAAGAGTTCATTTAAAACGTTGCAAATTGTATACCAAATAAATTGACAAGTATTCGCACAGACAGACATAATAACAGTCAGCAATCGTTGAAGCGAACACTTAGTGGTAGAATGCCATGGCAAGGGCAAGGAGCCCGAGCGATGAGAATATAACGCACAAAATGTCAACAGGTTGCCGTTTGTTTGAGTAATTGAGGCTTAAATGCAATGGCCAACAGAGCATAACATTGGCCTTTAATTCAAATAGCTCGCATTGTCAGTGCCAATATTGCTTTTCTTTTATGTATCATAAAGGCAATTGAAGATGAATAGATACTTGTACGTATTTCTTTGGCATTGGCAGCTTTCAGTATTCTCAGGTAGCCATTTAATTTAAAATAAATTTATAATGCCATAATTGAAAACTGTCATTAAGACAGAAGAATAATGTGGGTTAAGGTTTGAGTTGTTGGTTGTGAATGAGTTAAAGGCAAATAAAGCTGCTCTTTTTTTTTAGACGAACTTTTATTAATTCGTAATAGGTTTAAAGGAAATAATAAAACATTTTTACTTTCTTAAAAGTGTTTAAGGATTTTGTTTATGATTTTAAAGTTCTTTCAACACTTATAATAAAATAATACAAAACTGCGTCACCTGTTTACTCAATCCGATTGCGCAACAGTGTGGCAACACTGAGCGTGTGCCTGCAAACCAATAACAAAACTTAAGCTTTTGCCAGTAGACACTACAGGTGTCTGTTTCTCAGCGTGGTATAGCAATCAAACAACAAAGAGCAAGCAAACAAGCAGCAACAGGAACACACGTGTGGTGAGTTTAACACATAAAGAGAGAGAAATGTTAGAGAGAGCGCGCGCAATCACAAAATCAACACACACACGGAAATGAAATATCCTTGAGAATAGAAGCACAGTACATACACACTCAAGTCAAGGCAAATTGTGCGAGTCTGCTGTTGCTGCTGGCTGCTGCTTCTTGCCACCAAATCAAATCAAACTGATAACAAATAACAACAACAGCAGCAACAGCAAGCCACATTTGCGACAGGATGGTCGCGAACGAGAGAGAGAGATAAAGAGCGAAAGCCGAAGTGTCGTTCGTTGAAACACGAAGCACGTTTTTGCAGAATATATATATATAGTTGAACTTTAGAAGACTGTGTTGGGGATAGTGAAACAGTTCGTGGCGGAGTTGCAAGTGCGTTGGTTGTCCTAGCGGAGCTCAAAACAAAACCTGAACCGAGTGAACAATTTTCAGCACACATTGTGGGTGGAACAACTCACTTATTGGTTGCTGTTGTTGTTGTTGCTGTTGCTGTTGCTGCTGCTGTCAATTTGTTGTAACGGAAAGCTAAAGATTTGCGAGCGGCGTCCGTTTCATAGAAATTTAATTAACAGCAACTCTTGAAGGACATTCGAAACATTTCTGAATCTTAAAGCATATTCGTAACATATTTTGAGAAAATCAACAAAATTATACCGTTTGATAATTTGATGTGCGTTTTTGAGTGTTTAATGGACAGCCCTGTTTTGGTATAAGTGTGTGAGTGTGTGTTTGTGTGCGCGCTGTTGAATAACAAGCAAAGAGATGCGCAAATGGCGCCGCGTGGGCGTCTGCCTTAAAAAAAAAAATAAAGAAAAACGTATGTGGCTAAATATGCCCTGACACGCGCCAGTCCCCTTTCTACCTCAACCTGCTGTGGCTGGCACCACATCTTCAGCCACACAGCCAGATATAACCGAGATTTTTACTTACAGGTTGTTCTTGCCGCTGTGACCTTGCTAAAATGTAATAAAACTTTGGCTTTGGAAAACTGTTTTGCATGGAAAGTAGCCCATAATGTACGTTAACTAAAGTTATTACACGACTATATATACTATATATATAAATGTAAATATTCGGAAGTACAGGGCTGAACTTTACGGTTTCTATTAAAGATAAGTTACGCAAGTTGTTAAATTCTGCAATATAAAGTTTATGCCCATTGTAAACATTTTGTGTAAGCCATAATTTGTAGCTAGTACATGGAAATTCAACTGTTTTTTCTTTTGCCGAAAAGTATGCTGTACAAAATACCTTCGGCATTGATGGCAAAAATTCAAAGCGCACAACTTTAGCAAAGTTTTGTTAATTTTTCTTGCGCAAGCAACAAGAAAAGAAATCAAAATTCATTGCATGCGAGGGTCAAAAAATGTTTTGCAGAGCACAAAAAAATAAAAGGAACCAAAAACTTATCTCTTTGTTTCCACTAAGCTTCATTTTGAAGCGTTGCAAAAGATTTGCCGCCAAAAGATGCAGCAAATTGCTTTGTCTCGCTTTTCACTCCACTGAGCACCATTTGAGCTGTATCGAACACAATAGACTCTGCTTGCTTCACTTCACTCAACGACTTTTACAAATTTTCGATTTGTCAGACAGTTTGAAAAAATAGCCAATTTTAGCTACTCGTTGAATAGTTTTGCATAAATAAATGCCTTTCTTTTTCAATTTATTTAAACGTGCTAAAAAGAAACATCAGTTTCGGTTTTTTTTTTTTTATTATTTTGCTTCTTATTATTTAATTTATTTAATGTATTTTCCCTGTCCCGCTTTTTTTGTGCACGGTCGGCAATTCGTAAGCGAATTAAATTTCTTTCAGATGCACCCATCTCATTAAATATTGTAATTAACTTTGGCCCGACGGCCAAAATGAGTTCATAAGCGTTAATGAGGCAACAGGTTTTCAGGTTCTTGCGAAACGCATCAATTAACTTCACACCAAGTTTACAGCTAATAAAAATTCATAAATTAACAACTTAAAAATTACGAACGTCGCAAAGGAAAGCGAAGGTCCTACTACCAACTTATTTTTGGGGACAGTAAAAAGTTTTGTTTTTGGATGCAAAGTTTATATTTCATTTGTTATCAACAGTTATGTTGGATTTGTACTTTGCCGTTTACTGTTAGCAGTTACTGTGGCCTACATAATACTTGGTTGGACAGTTTGACCATTAATTGCAAGTTTCTGCAAATGGGACTCTGCCAAAGACCAAAATAGACTCTTAACAAGAAATGAAAGTTTACTGAAAACATTCCAATGTATCACAACTTTATTAATATTTAACTATGACAACAACAAGAAAAACTTTTATCACAATGCGGTAAATCAGCTTAATTTATAGCAAAGAACAAAGCATCAAATTTAATTTCAAGTCATTTTTTATATATTTAAGCTTAAGAGCGAGATCCATAAATAAATTTTGATGACAAAGCAAACGAAGTATTTTTCTTTTTAATATTCACAAATCAAATTTAACAACTTATTATAAATTTTATAAGGAGCCCTAAACGTACCACAAAGTTATGATATATAAAAGATAATGATCAACGACATATTGGATACAAACTCAATGAACAATGAACAAATTAACTTAACATAAGAGCAAAACAACAGCAACCAAAGACGCTTGTGCGTGTTCACATATCTAGCAATATTCAAATATTTTTATTACATATTTAGCTCAATAGATATTGCGCAGCGCCAACAAATTGAATAATAACAATACAAAAGTGAAGTGAATACCAAACCAAAAGCAAGAGAAGTGCGTCGGTTGTTTAAGTGAATGGAAAGAAAATAAGAGAGCGGCGTTGTAGAAATACAATACATAAAATACTTATATAAGTATACAAAATCTCCCCATAGACAGTGCAAACAAAAAGTAAAGCAAAACGGAAAAAAAAAATACAACCAACAAAAGAAAAGCAACAGCGGCTTCAAGTGGTTGAATCTGCAGAGGACAAAGCGTTAACATGATTTAATCTTTTATTTTATTTTGGAAAGAGAGGTAAGTTGTTTAGTACGTTGAATGAATTGAAAAAATATCAAATGATTAAATTAGATTTTTTACTTAAAATCACTTTTCGATTTGACAATGACATCGAAGGCTAGAATTTGCGCCTATTAACGTGGTTTTTAAAGTCGTTTAAACGGCGTTCAATTATGTATACGCACACACGCACAATACATACATAGATGTTGATGCCATATTATTATGTATAAGTGAATGCGCTAAATTATTTACTAAATGACTTGAAAAGGCAAGCAAGACCGAGTGAAAATTTAAAGCTTTCGATTCGCTTAATAAAATTAAATGACTTTAAGAACGTAGCCAATATCCAATGTGTTTTCAAGTCGATGCGCAGAAAAGTATGCTACGGAATATTATTTTTTGTGTGTACGGTCACGTAGCTGTACTTTATGGGCCTTACCCATTTTATTAATGCATATTTATATATAAATATCGATATTATGCCGGCTGCTGACTGCTCGACAGTGTTCATTCACCTTTACACGCGCAAACGTTTTACACTTGAGACCAGTCAACAGCAGCATCAGCAACAACAACAGTAAAACAACAATAGACTTAAATGGAATTTTTGTGTTTTGTTTGTTCGCAGCATTTTGCAAAGGTAGTTGAAAGGATATTTATGCTAATGTGCTGCATAATCAATGCGGCAAAGCTGCATGAAATATTTATGTAAATAAATATATATTCGCTAGCTGGATTATGATTTAATAGACACAGTCGAAACAGCATAATGAAAATTCGATTAGAATGAATCGAATGAAACTCAATTTGAATTGTTGAGAATATCTGATCAATTATACTTTATTATTTTTCCTCTTTATTAAGGCTTCCAATAAACAAGATTACTGAGAATTTGGCCACAGAATTATTTGCAGCATTTGCATAACGTAATTAAGTTTAATTACATGCACAAATTATATCTGTCAGCCCCTGACAGCACACAAAAAAAATAAATAAAACTGCTGACTAAAAATCAATCGAACTGTGTACTGTGAGCATTGGTCATAAAGGCAAACTTAATGAGTATAAAAAAAAATATATAGAATTTATATTTCCTTGAATATTGAATAACTTTCTTATTTCTAACTGATTCATCATTATGAATCAACATTTCTGTGTATCATCTATGTAATGTTGAAGAAAGCACACATGCTTTTATTATAATTAAACAATGGCTGAGCTGTCATGTTGAGATATCTTTGTTGTAAGTTCAAGCAATCATAGCACTCTATGGCCGACAGTAATTGATAATAATAATGTTTGCAAATGAGTAAATTGTGCACAAAACATCATCTAAGTTGATTTAATGTCTATACAAGCATTGTTCAGAGTATGCTTTCACTCTCTATCTCTCTGTTCACTTTACTATCTACTTTAGTTCTTAGTGTTTATGAGTTGGCTTTTGCACATACATATATATCTTGACTGCAGTTTAGCTCTTTCTGTGTGCGACAGTTGCTTGTTTAGGTCATAAAGCGCACACTATTGTTATACAATAGCTATACATAGGTACCATATAGCGCACATACTCGTACATAGTGCCATAGCAGAAGAGTGATGGCCATGTGGCTGGACTCTCTGACAATGATGGCTTGGGCGATAAATATTAATGACATCGTTGGCCAGTGATGGTGAGTTTTTTCGCCCACTTCATTTTGTTTACATTTGGACTAGTCATCTGTAGACGTACGTAAGAAGATGCTATGATGTAAAATACCCTGTAATTAGGTGTGATATACTTGTTCTCCTGTGATGACTATCTACTTTACTTATTTCAGCACAAAATATTGTACAGTAGAAATGCGATATAACTTCCATTTAAATGAGGTCAATTGCACAGTTCAGTTCTGGTTACATATTTCAATCTTAAGTGGCGTCAAATTGATATTGAATTCCCATGACGCGAACATAAAGTGCCGTCCAATTGTGGGTGGCTCATGCCTAGCCCAAAATCAATAAACTCATTATGACTTTTTGTCCGCTTTTTCTTATTTGTTGTTGATTTTCTTATTTTGTTATGTTGTACGCATTGAGTTTAACTTAATGACCAATTTGAAGGCGGCGTAATATTATTTGTATTGCCGCTTAATTATTTAGTATGGAAGTGAATTTATGTACATATAAACATACCACTTATTATAGAGCAGACCTTAGGCAAATTAATGCTAATGTTATTGGGCATTAATCATGCGTCTTACAAAAACATAAAACCGAGAAACAGAGATAGCAATTAATACTGATTAATATGATTAATTGAGTATTGGTTATATTAAGTCAATTAAATTGATATAAAAAACAAAACATATGTGTTGTAAGAATGAAGAAAAAATGTCGCAAAATTGTAAGTGTTCTTGCCATAAAGCGAATCATTTATAGCCTCATTTAAGTCAGCAATTTTATTTGCTTACACTTCAACCATTTTATTACTCTGAAATGCTTTCAATTTGCAAAATTTTTTATCCCCCAAATACCGCATACGTTGCGTATACTTAATATCCGCCCGTAGTCTAACTCAAATATTAGCCATTTTGTTATATATTTATATATAAACATACGTATGTATAAATAAACAGCGAATGTGCAAGCTTTTTAAACATGTCTGGCTGGCTGGCAAAATGGATGAGCACGTTATGTGGAGGGTTATAATGATAATAATAATAATAATCATAGCGTTTGGCAATGACAACAATGCTTTGTTTTATGAGCCCGTATTTATTGTGAACAGAGAAATTAGAAAAATTTCATAACACGTTGCGCATTCCGCGCAAAAAAAATATGCAGCAATTGTGTTTATTGAAAAACTTGTGCAAATAAAAAGAAAGAAAGTAAAGCCGTCTAAAAAAAAATAGCTATATAAACGGATATGCCTGTGTGCAGGACAATCGATTGTTGTTCTTGCTTTTAATATTTATCCTTTTTTTTTTGTTTGTTTGCACTAAGCATGAATGAACTGGTGGAAAGTCCGGGCAAATTTGTGCCGGCCACTGGCCATATTTTTGTGAATTGCGGCGAAGTTGTAGCTTCTAGCTGAAATAATTCGGTTTTGTATTTAGTGTGTTTATTGTGGTCTTAAAAACATTTATGTTTGCTTAGTTAGGCACCCAAAAAAAAAAAATAAAAATAAGAAGAAAAACCTTTTTCCACTCGTTTTGCCAGACGACATGTGTTTAAGAATTTTATGGGTTAAGGAACTGCAAAAATTGTTTAGCTATAAACGAAAAGCTTAATATGTATTTGATTGATTGAGGAAAAAAGGACAAAAATGTCAAATGTGATGCACTGAAGTGAATTCTCAAAATAACTTTTTATATAAATAGATTTGCACTGAATGTATCAGAACTTAATATATTGTAGCTTGATTATATTCAAGAATTTTATTCAATAAAGTTAAGTACAGTTAAGTATGATTTACTATATCATAAAGACTTTTCGATTGACTGTTCCACCCTGAACCCATAAAATGGGTAAATCAGGGTATAATGGTTTTGTGCAAAAGTATGTAACAGGCAGATGGAAGCATCTCCGACCCCATAAAGTATATATATTCTTGATCAGCATCAATAGCCCAGTCGATATGGCCATGTCCGTCTGTCCGTCCGCCCGTCTGTCCGTCTGTATGAACGCGTCGATCTTAAAGACTACAAGAGCTACAGACGTAACTTTTCTGGTTTCCGATATAACATGGAATCGATTAAAAAAAATCGAATTTAGAAAATGTTAAAATGGGGATTGAAATAGTAGTGGGTAACGGTAGAACTTTTCAAAAGTTAAGTCAGTTTTTAGTTTTGTTTAAATTGAGCATTTGAAGCATACTTTTAGGGCGCAAGGAGTAAAATATTTATTGCAAACTGAGTTCAGGGTATCTTCTAGTCGGGCTCTCCCGACTAGAGCCTTCTTACTTGTTTTTTGACGTAGAATACGTCTTACGTTTCGGTATGAGTGTGCTATCCAAAAAAGTTGTTGTTGTAATATGGTTGCTTCACAAAATCGCTCATTGCTCATGAACTAATGAATAGATTTTCCTCAAATTAATTTCATTTTAAAGCTAAGGCTTCAACCTTTATTTTAAGCTATATATATATATGAAGTGATTACATTTTCTATTGAAAAAATGAGACCAAAAACATGCAAAATTTTGCTTCATTTTGAAGACTTTAAATTGCTCTAGCAATCTCAATAATCAATCAATTAATCTGAGTTTTTCGAATTTAAGTTGAGATGAGGTAAAAAAACATTCCCACATTCAAATTTATAATAATTTTGCCAAATATATAACTTTTTAAGGCAAAAAATCAATTGCACATTGCTCAAAAGTTCCGCCAGAGAATCGATTAAAACTTGTTTTAATACAAAGTAGAACTTGATTTCCTTTCGTTTGATATACATGCGGTCATGACTGATAGCTTCTAAATGTGGAAATTTCAATAAGATATTCGGGCATAATTAAATTTTCATACATAAATTCTTCCGTGCCAGGGGTGAACAAGCTCAGCTTAAGCGTCAGCCCCAAACAATTATAACACAATAAAATATGTTTACCCCAATTCTGAAATTTGCGTGCAAGTTTTCGAAATCATGTTTTATTGTTTGTGTTGCACATTTAATTATGCTTTTGCACCAAAACAATAAATATACCCGTGCAAAAATATCATATAAACTATCGTGAGTTAAACTATCGATAATTCGTCTTTACGGTGGCAGCCCTGATTTTCGCAACTTGTGAACAGTTACTGTGAATTAAGTTAATTTAATTTAATTTAAATGAATATTGAACAATTAATTTCGCATTTTAATAATTTACAGCAACGTCGTCGTGCATCTGGAGTAGCAATCTATGCAAAAAGTACCATGTTAACATATTGTACTCCAATCGATATTTCAAACAGGCAACTGGTCGATAGCGATGTAGGCGACATTTGTCTGTCTGAAATTAAAATTAATAATCAAAAAAAATTTATTCTTTCTTCCAAATGTTTCTCAAAACAACAAGCAACAAATGCTTTTTTCTGCTTTGATGAAATATTCTCACCTCACTGCACTAATAGACAAGAATTTCACAGTTGACACCGAGGTGGACATGCTCATCGTAGGTGATTTAAATTTAGAAATGACAAATGATTGTTCATTTGCAGAATTTATGGAAGAAAAATTCTAATTAAAGTATATTAAAAATGCAGCAACCACCTTAGCTCTAACCAATATAGATTTAGTATTTGCTAGAAATTTAAGTGTATCATTAATAAATTACATATCATACTTTTCCTTTCACAAACCTGTCATATCAAAAGTCACATTTCAAACATAAAACAAAAATACAATTTTAGATTTAATTATGCACAAATTTTGAAGTAATAAATTATGTAAATATATATTTCTATTTCAAGTCAATGTTTGCTAAATTTATATCAGAGATGCTAACCAGTATTGCAGTAAAAAGGAAAAAATTAGCCAAATGACAACAAACACAATTAAAAATAAAATAAAACATCTATGTGGTTGTTGTTATTAGGCTACCGCTTCATAATTTTTGTTGCACAAGGACAGACGTATTCTACGGCTAACCTATGCGCCCGTGTGATCTGACACAGGCTGTCAATTTATTTTTTTTTGTTGCTATCACTCTATTTCTATGTGAATAAATAACTTTGTACCAATCTGCAATCATTATTAGCTTAATGTGTGTCCAACTTCTGATCTGTTAAACGCCTATTTTGCATGTCATCAGCAAAATCCAGCAATACTACTGGTTTATATAGTACACATATAAAAAGTGAGGCCTAGTCTTTATCAACAACAACAAATAAAGCTGCTGCTTAGATGCCTTAGGCTGACGCTTGGGCATCATTTCATGTTTCAGATTCGGACCCTCCTTTTGGCATTGGCATTTGGGAAATCCTATCTAACATTTCAAATCTTGGGACAATTTCTCGAAAGACGTTTTTCCCACGAATTAGTTTTTGTTAGTGGGGCCTGTAGGAAGAAAAAATACTCCTGAGGCTTGCATTAATTTAATGAGATTTTGGGCCACAGCCAGCGGTTAGACTTTTGGTTTTGCTTTTGCTCTTGCTTTTGCTTCTGCTATGGCCGTCATCTCATTTCTTTTAAGTGTTGGCACCAAATGGCATTGACGGTTAAGAAATAAAAGCAAAAAAAAAAAAGACGACAGCATTTCAACGCCTTTTCCTTTTTATGTTTTTCATAGACTGTTTGCTTGATTTTGCTGTCCTGCGGCCAAAAGGCGTCACAACTCAAGCGGAATAACTGAAGTTGTCAGCTGTTAATGTTTTGACTTTGTTTATCTTATTGTCGATGTTTTAGTTGATGTCGATGTTGTCGCCTGTTTTTTTTTTTGTTGTGTGCTTTGCATAATGTGTGTGTGCATTCTTTGATATCACACCACAAGTTTGTTTGTTTATTTGTGTCGGTGTCGGTGTGTTAGTGGCTGCAAATTAGTGTGTAGAAATTGGCTATCAGTTAACATGTGCTTTACGCCATGTGGACGTACAACTTTATTCGTGTTTGACAAGCATGTTGCATGAATTTGTCTGTTTGACTAGTTGGACAATGTATGCAGTACGTTAGGAGAGAAGTTAAAATATGCATGGTCTGTTGAAAGATTTTCAAGTATATAATATTATATAAAGATCCACGACATACTTCGGGAAACTGCCACTCAAATAACTCATCAAAAATTTAAGTTCCCTCAATTTGTATATAACCCTAAACATTTTTCAACTTTTTCATCAGCTTTAAGGCTCGATTCCGCTTGAAATCGCCAACCAAAGATAAGACAATAAACCATAAAAGTGGACGAAAAGGCATAAAAATCAAATCAAATGCAATGACAATTGTTCCTGCTGTATCTGCTGCTGTTGGTATGAGTTTTAGTCCGTTTCCGGCACATAAAGCACACATCAAATTATTATGATCAAAAATCAATGACAAAGAAAACCGACAAAATCAGCGGTTGCTAGATTGTTTCTTGACTCAATTGTTTAGCTTGAAAGCGTTAACCCGAACAGAAATCTACGCTTTAACATGCCTTGTTGATAGTATTTATAGCTAGGCAAACGCACAAATGTGTAAAGCAGATAAAAACGTGCTTATGAAAGGCTCGCAAACAAACAAAAATAAAGTAATGGACATAAAGATAGTTTATGCCTTGCTGGCACCCAATGAATGAACGAACGTTGAAGTGCCCTCAAAGTTTTTTGTTTACCCAAAACGAGGAAGTCATTTAACCTATAAACTTGTCTTTCATATGTGCAACTGCGCTGTTGTAGTTCTAAGTATAAAGGCTTTAAGGCGGTAGCTGAAAGTGTTTTGCTTGGACCTTTATAAATTAAGCCGGCATGCCGAGACGGCCAACAACGATTACAAACATGTTGACAAATTTCTTATGCGGCTTACAAGTGCAAAAAAAAAGCTAAAAAAGCAAAAAAAAAGCTGAAAGCAAAAAACATACTTTGTCAGTTGTGTTTTTGTTGGTCTAGCGAAACTTTATTACATTTTAGCAGTAACAAAAAATTAAGTACTCAACAAATTTGGTTAGTAAATTTCATATTTATTTTCAGTTGCACTTAAAGGAAGAAAAAAGCGATTCTCCTTCAAGCATTACAAAGTTGATGACGCTGTCGTAATAGCCACAGCAAGTGTTTAAAAAATGTGCAAAGTACAATTTTAAGAAGGTTGACACAGGATAAAAAAAAAATAGGATAAAATATGTGCACAGTAGGTGGCAACTGAGCAGCAGCAGCTGCGTTTGATGTGCGTACAGCAGCGGGGTGTGGGGGATATTGCATTTTGCTGCTATTGCCATAGTTTATTTTACTGTTATTCCTTTGGCTAGAAGGTTTAAACTTTCGACAAAGTGCAGCAGCTGCGAGCAACAAGAAGAAGCACAAGTTGAAGAAAAAAGGGAAGCGCTGTGGGACACATTTTAAGGATCCCCAGTGTATGACTTAACTGACATTATTAGCTTTACGACGTTCAAATGGCATTTCTAGCAGTAAACTTGAAAGTTTTCATAAACACTTGTTGTTTTTTGAGTTTTTTAATTATTTGGTTTAATTCAAATTTAAGGAATTAATACTTATTTATCACCAACTTTCGGTAAACTTTTCCGACTTAACGAACTCTTAAAAAGGATTTGACTTGTGATATTCAAATGTAAATGCCGTTAGCTCTGAGTTTTTTTTTTTAAGACCATCAAAGCTTGTTAAGAGCAGCCCCTCTATAAGTAAATACAAACATACAATTAAGCCCGTTTTCTTGGCGCCACAGATCAAAAGACTGCAAAGAGACAACGAAAGATGGGTAATTTATATTTACATATAACTCGCTATTACGATGCTCATAAAAAAAAAACAAACAAACAGAGTACTTCAACAAAAAGTCGTCAAATAAACACACGCCCAACTACTCAAATTGAAGCTAAAGCTGATGCCGCCGTCATTATGTCAAATGCAGTTTGCATATAAATTAGTGTAATTAAGTGCCAAACAAGTGCTATAATAATTGCGACACATAACCGGGAATTGAAGTTCAATTATTTGTCGGCTTGACGGCTATGCGATTCCAATAATTATTCTTTGCACGTTCTACAAATCAACGACACGCTAGAGTTAATAGCAGGTCCTTAAAAATATATTTTCAAAGGGATATGAGAGAGATTTTTAAAAGACTTCAACGACTAAAGCGTGAAAATAACTTATTATGTTCGAGTATAACAGATAATGATTAAAAACTAACACGAAAATGTCACAAAGTTCATTTTAAACACATTTAAAGCAAGCACATTTGATTGTATGATAACAATAAGTATATATAACAGAAAAAACATACCACCAACTACATTACACCGAAAGATAACTGGTTACAAACTCTAAATATTGCGAATGTTATGGCTTGTTAAGTTTAATGTTTTCGACAGCGCAAAAAAAAAAACAAGAGAAACACAGAAAAACATTAAAAGCGATGTCAACATTAAGGACAGCACAAAAAAAACCCACACACATAACAACAAAACAACAATTCCATGGTAGTTTCGAATTTTGCAGCTCGTAAAAACAAATTTGCAAATAAAAAAAAAAAAACAAAATAATAACTAAAGTCGAGCGAAAAAAAAATACAAAATAGGGAAATGAGCAAACAAAAACTTGTGCTGTGCGCTCTTTCATTTGACATTTAAAGGAGTAGTAGTAGCTGCCACACCCACATTGCCACACAATGTTGGATGCAAATTAAAGCGCTGCCAACGCAACCACGCCCATTATTTTTTCGACAGAAACGGAGCAAAAACCCACACATATTTAAACACTTTGTCGGAGTTAAGGTTTATGTGCAATGTTTAGTATAAGGTTAAATGAAAAAAGTTAAATGAAACTAGCTGCGATTAAACTATAGTTGGCACAACTGCTGCTGATGTCGTTCACTTTTTGTTTGTATTATTTTTTAATATTGTGTTTTTTTTGCATTTTAATTAGCTTGCCACGCAATAAAATATTGTGACAACTTTCATACAAAAACAGACAGTATATTTTACTAAATTATACTGTCAAATTAGTTCAAAACTTGCTCTTAGTATTCGGCAATCAAAATCCTCTTTATCTGTAATACAAATCTAAAAAGATACAACAATGAATCATTAACCCACCAAAATTATTCTTTTTAAGTAGTTTCATTTAATCATAAAATTGTAGCTGACACAAAGGATATCAAAACGGCAATGCACTCAATAAACTCTTAACAGTAAACATCATAGATGTAGTTGAGTATATGTAGTTGGCACAAAATGGTAGGCAATCCATTTGGCAGCCATAAAGTTTTCCCGCCTCAAAAAACCTGCCAAAACCAAAACTTAACTTTCGACAACTTAAAATTTCTCGACAGTCGACACAAGAAGCTAAGTAAATGGGTGAAAAGTGAGAGCATTTAAATTGAAAAAGGAGAAAAGAGCACCGCTTATGCCCACTTAAAATCCTTTTGCCTGCTGTAACTGCCAAATTCAGGTCTGGTCTACGTCACAGTTTAGTCGACATTTCATTGCTTGACTTCAGCTAATGCAAAAGACTTGTAACATATTATGTTGAATACCCTGCATCTGAAGAAAGAGGGGTATTTTAAACAGAGATATATGTTCTTTGAATGTGGTAAACGTGTGTCAGGATACTTTAGTTCTATATCTTTAGCTTTGACTTAGCTTTTTGTCAGTTTTTACTTGTTATTCACATTCCATTTGGATTCATAAAAGACTCAGAAGGATGTGCTGTTTGAGAGAAAGTTCTATGCAAGTGCTTTCACTTGTTTTGTATATTTCTCGCTTTGGTATTTATTTATGAGCCTGTTTTGTTGGTTTTTTTGGGGCAGGTAGATTGTGAACCTACCTTACACACAAACACACAACTTGTGGTGATAGCTACAACTGGGCTTTTATTTATGCTAACTTTGCCTTTTCGTCATGTAACTTTCTGGATACGTTTTGCGGTATAAATATTTCAACAATTTATTTATTTATTTGCTAAATTGTTGCGCTGACATTTAAACTGCGAATTTGTTGATGAGCTAGAAATAATTCAAAATCATATTTTATCAAGGAAAACGTTAAGGAACATTAAATCAAATTCAATATTCAATTAAAGAAAAATCCCATTTTTACCTTAAACAAACTCTAGTACAAACCTCTCAACAGCTTTATTCAACTAAATTCATAGTTGGCATTTTACCAACACTGAAATGCCTGTCAGGATATTGTAATTATGGTTAATTGTTTCAAACTGTGCAGGTAAACAAGCTATAATGAGAGTAGGAACACAAATTAGATGACAGTAAACTAAACGAACGAAGAAAATTCATTTAACTAATTAAATATGCATAGAGTCGAATTGTTTTTTGTGTTCCTAATGCCAACTAAGACATTTGAAGCCCTGTCGACAATTACAAACCCCCTTTTTGTTTGCTTTGGTATTTCTTATTAAAAGAACATTATGTGCAAACTTGACTTAAATGATGCTAACTTGCCTTTTTTTTCGTCTTTCTGTAGCTGCACAGTGGCAAATGCAAAACGACAATGAAATGCATGCTCAATGCAGGAAAGTGGCGCAAGAAGAGGCTAACGCTGGCCGCAGGACTCGTCAACAAGAGCAGTTGTCAACGACAACAACAACAGCAACTAGTTGCTGCCAGCCATGTTGGAGCTACAAAACAAATGCTGCTGTGGCTACTGCTGATCTTGTTGGCGTTTGCAGCTGAGCTGGCAAATGCTACAACAACGGCAACAACATCAACAGCAGCCACAGCCACATTGCCAACGGGCACAGCAACATCTAAAACGACAACAATAATAACAACTTCGGCAGCAGCAACAGTTGCAGTAGCAACATCATCATCATCATCGTCATCATCATTGCCCAACAACAACTGGCTGGGAGCAGGAGCTGCTGCTCAAGGCAATCTATTTAAAAATATTGTACGAATTGGGGATGGAAACATCGTCACCCGTGTAAGTAACGGTTGGTTTTGTGACAAGGGATTGGCTGTACCAAGTGAAGAAGTAAAGACCAAGTTGAATTCAACAAATTGGGAAACCGACTGACTAAACTGAGTTTCTAATTGTTGTTTGTTTTAATTATATGCCCAAAAACGAGAAAAGGAAAAAGTTTGTTCATAGTGCATTCATTTTTAAACTTTAACTAAAATTCCCAAGATGGCTCTGAAAACTAGAAACAGTTTTTGTTAACAAAACAAACCAAGAGAAATATTACCAACTTTTTAGAAAGTTTGTTGGTAAACTACAGAAAAATATTCAATGTTATAAAGTTTTAGAGTAAAATTGGTTGAATTAAAAACAAAAATCTTAATTCTTCTTTAAATTCTGGTTATTGCTTAAAACTTAAATATCGTTCACGTGTCATCTCCTTAAAGTTAACTTGTTCTTAAATGCAGCAACAACCGTAATCGCATTGCGGCCGCGATTGCACAACACTTAGCCGAATATTAAGTAAACTTTAGCTTCCTTTTGAAGCAGTTGCCACTCAAGCAACAGCTTAATCTCTCAAGTGCAATTTGTGCTGAAAAGAGAGCCTGCGGTAATTATAGAAATCGATTATAATTTAACTCACAGCGAAATGCAACAATTTAAACTAATTAAACACGCTTAGAGCTTTACAATACAAATACTAATGGGATAATAGCTTAATTTAACTCAAGTCTTAATAGGATAATGCATTTGGGTACAATGAAATATCAATTATCAGATAGATGATTAAAATCGTTTGAGGATAAAATCAAATTTTCCAATCAATTAGATAATTCTCAAAAGAATATTTTTTACATGTTTTTTAAATATGAAGAAAAATACAATTAAAAAGTTTAGTTCGTCTTAACTAGTTTATCCGCCGAACTAAACTAATGAATGGCTAATAGTTTCATTCGAATTTTCTTGATTCAAGCACTTAAAAGATCATTAAGCTAAACAAAATTGAACAATAAAATACCGAACCCAAAAAACACACAGCTTTTGGGGCAACTTAATAAATTTGGCCTTAACAATGGGCCAGCCAAACAATTTAAAGTCAGCTTTTGCCGCTTTTTATACAACTTTTAGGCGCAAAGCAGTTGTAGATAACAAAGTCTGGGCAAATAACTCAATTTTCCACTCAAACGACGACGACGACAATAGCAGAAAGGTAGCAAAAGGCAACCAGAAAATTAGTGGTTGTTTTGTTTTGCTTTTGGCCATGAATGTATTAAGCCCAAAAGAAAATTGTATTTATAATACATTTGTCAACATGTTGGCCACAGCAAATGATTTGGGTATATTAAGTTCTCATAACTGAGGGGGATGGTCAGGAAGGCATTTAAAAAATCCTTTTTAATGAATGGAGCTTTGCTTTTCTTTTGGCAGACGGCCATTGAGCAGTCGCTGGTAACGATACATGACATTGCCACCGAAAATCTGGGCACACTGTGCATCTCAACGCTTTATCGACCGCTTCAAGTGCCCATCAATTCGGAGCGTTTCGAGAGCAGCAGACAAAAGGCCGACCTAGCGGCATCGATACTCCAAGAAGTTGGCATCATACGACATGGCGGTGAGTTTCCTTACATAAACATTAGTTTGATTTATTGATATATCGATTAACAATGAACGTTAACTGATTTCCATTGTGTGAGATTTGCCTAATTCATTTCAGCTGTTTGCGAACGTTCTTTGATATGGGGTCATTAATAGGGTTAATAAAATGATGAATGACAGAACCATTTAAACAAAAATTACGAAAAAAAAAAACATTTTTAAATTGTTTATTGTGTTATTGAGCTAAAATGGGTTATGAACTAACTGGTAAGCCCTAACTGTCGATAGTTCAAGAATAATTCGAATAACTGTCAAAATGATAAATTTGTTGCTGTCAACATAGCAACGTGACTTTGACATTTTATTGACAGCTAGCATGAAATTTGAGAAAAATATGTGCTATATGTGATTGAACTGTGAATTGAAGTAAACTTTTACATATCGCAATACTTTTAAATTAAAAGAATTCATATGAAAGTTTTAAGGATTTATTTTAACCCTTTTTGCTTGATGAACGCAAATCTGAAAGCTCTGTTATTTTCAGTCAAAGCATTTAAAGGCAGCCAAGCAATTGATGTCCTTAACAAAGAGCCAGACGGTGAGAGTCTTCACCTTTAAAATTGGCTCAAATTTATTCGATTGACGAGCAGCTTTTTTTTTGTGCACCCTGAATAATTTATGCAAGACATGAAAATTTCAAGGATGCGAGAGCGCCAAGTGCCTAGTTCTATACACCATATATACTCGATACTTATGAAACGTCCTGTTGCTTGCCAGCACAACAACAATAATAGAAGCCGAAAGCAAATTTGCTTTCACGTTATGCGATTTTTGCTGACACGTCGCACCTTTTTAGAGCTGAAATGATCTCTGGAGTGTGGGGGCTGTTATGGGGATGGCTATAGGTGGGGGCGTGCGCTTGTCCAGGACATACAGACAATTGGTGTGTCTGAACAGTGAACAAGTTAGTTGTTGTTGCTGTTGCTCTTGTTATTATCCTGTGCCCGTACAAACCAACTGAATGCGATGAGTTCATTGTGCGTCTGTTGTCCTTGACTACAGTTATGCACATATATATATTGAACAGTGAGAAAAAACGTGATGATTTGCCATCTTAGATATGATTTTAACTGAAGATTTTGTCTTAAAGGAAAATAAATCGCTAATTTACCCTAAATCAATACTTTAACTTAGTAAAAACGATTAAAATTGATTAATAACAGTGTTATCGTTAATCGATGTTTTGATTATGCTTTTTAGGTACTTTCACTTAACTTCCTTTCTCTCTGTGCACCCACACATAAATGACATACTGATACTTGCTCCGTCTGTTGTCAAGGCTGTTGTTCTTCCCTTGACTGAGACTGAGCTGCGAATTGAGGGAAATGGTTGCAGAGTTCAAGGGGATTGTGGATGGTGTTGGTTTGGGGAAATAGTTAAGCTCAGGCGGCTCGAGCTTTTTGGGCTTGACAACGACGCACTTGTGGCGCTGCTAACAAGCTAGCACCGCCTCCCAATTGCTATCTACATGGATGGATGCACAAGCCCTTTTTTCGTTCACCCCAGTCTCTGTAGCTGTCACACATATAGAATTCTTAATTTAAAGTTGTACGTTATTATTTGCTACATTCGGCTTGTTTTCATATCTGATTTTCGCAGATAAACAAGCAAACGAAATGAGAGGCTGCTCTGTGATTTTTCGTTCTAATCAGTTAACATTTATTGTGTGAATAACAAGCATACGCATCGTTGTGCAGCGACATATGAAAATGTTGATAACAGAATAATAATGATATATTATTTCGGTCGCATCTTTGAAAGAAAATTTAATACATATTGTGCAATACAATGCTGAAAACTCTATTTTGCATAATTTTGCCTTTTGATGCAATTTAATTAAAAAGTCATATATGAAATTGCATTATTTAATTAAATAACCTGCTAAAATGAATCAAATTTACTTTGCTTTTATTAATTATAAACTTTTAAGTCTGAACTGAAATTTAAAATGCAAAAAGTAAACACAAAGGAATTGTTCGGCTCGAAACCAAACTAAAATTGCAATTTTGTGGCATTGTTAAAATAGAAAACTGGCTTAACTTTAAATTGGTTCAACCGAATCTCTGGTAAATTTAATTACACAACAAAAGCAACAGACACACAGAAAGTCAGTTGCCATAAAAACAAAGCATACACCTGCCAAAAAATACTCAAACGCACACACGCACACACATAACAAAAAAAACAATGTCTGTGTGTGCGAGTTGAATAATTGCCAATTTTTACATAGTCGAAACAGTAAAAGTGCCGTTCAACTGAGTGAAACTTTTTTGCAACCAACAAATTGGTTTCAATTGTGCAAGTTGTGCATGTTTATTTTTGACGCCTACACAAAAAGCACTTGCAACAGACACAAGTTTAAATACACAAACACAGACACAAACGCACACCACACTACACATCCTCCATGTCAATAGTCATAAATTCTAAAAGCCGGGGAACCCTAAAAAGATTGATGATGCGAACCAAGTGCAAGAAATCGCACGTAGATGATGGATGAGGAACACGACTATAACGTACACTGACAGAAAATATCGATCGAGTAGTCGTTACTGAATACAAAAAAATTCAAATGTTAGCCATGCTATTTTTTCTTAAGACTTTCAATTAGTTTGGTAATGATTTTATTACAGTAAAAGAGGGATCTTAGCAATGTGTTTTTTTCTGTGTATATTTTCAATAACAAAATGCGTGTGTTTATTGGTAAGTTGACCATCTAAACTGGCTGACAGGGTTTTGGCTTATGTTCGTTGCCATAAGTTTGCCGATCAACCTTCCTCTCCATGCTGAAGACATTTATAACCGTCGCAAACTTGTGTGCGTGTGTGTGCTTAGTATGTTATGATTGCCTCTCCGAAGTTGCTCCACAAAACAAACTTGCCACATTTGGTGCCTGCTGCGTATTTGCCATGTGGCAGCGACAAAACAAAAACAAGTCTAAAATAACTCAATGCCAGAGTTGCCAAGCATTAGACATAATAATCGAATAACATCAATTTTTAACGAGTCGAAACTCACAGACTCTTCAATAAATCAAAGTTCTTCATATTTTTAGTTCAACCTTCACAAAATTTCTTTATTGTTATTCAAGAAGAAGGATTTTTATGTTATGATTATACCCCAAGTCATTTTCTATGAAGGGTTTATAAATTTAACTGATTATCGATATCCTGACTTAAAGATATGGCTGTCAATCCATAACCATTTATTATTATTTATCGAAAAATAGAATTTCAAGTCTATTTTGAGTTTGAAATGCATTATGGGATTAACTTGACACATTTCCTGTCTTAATAATAATACGCTCGCGCAAAGAAAATGTTGAAGGAAAATTAATAGCCAGAGGAATTGCTTGGGATGTTGCGCTAATCGAATTTAAATAGGTTTGCTTTGCGAACATTTGTTGTCTTTGTTCTATTCCCATTTTTCCCCGTTTCAAGGCAAACAGAAATGTGGCCGCTCAGCCGAGTTTGGCACAAAAACAAATATTAACTTTTGACAGTCAGCGCCCGCGCAACGCCCCCGCCCCACGCAAATTGCAGTAGCTGGCACCCGCCGCGCATATTAATCATTGTTGCCGGAGCTGCCGACATTCCTTCTTCTTTTTATTTTGTACCAAGGGTAAAAAAGCACTTGCAGCCTCAGTGTGCCTTTTAATGGCCCTTTTCCGCAGCAAACAGAAGAAGAGAGAGTAAAATAATAATAATAATAAAAAAAGACTAAGACAAGGTCGCAATGGCAGCTGGGCCTGAATTAAATGTGCTAGCATTTTTTTTTAATTTGCGCAATTAAACAGTAGTACATTTCACACAAACTGTTTAATTTAAATTTATAGACTTATTTGCATATATGTATATGTATATGTAGACATGCAAATGATTTAAAATGCAATTCAATTATTTTAATGAAATAACATATGCTTCGTACTTACGCAAAAAAAAAAAACAAAACACGAAATGCATAAAATCACACGCGTATTGAAATGCAGCTGAACACAATTAAAGATTAAACGTTTAACGCACATTGTTTCCCCGGTCCGCTTTAATAGAAAACGCGAAACACAATAAAAAAGTATAAAAAACATAATCACAGACACAAAAGCGACGCGTTTGCCAATTTGCTGATTTTTTTCACTACTGTTGATCTTCGATTATGCAGATTGTTATCGGACAGAAATCAGCAGAGTGACACCTGCAGTTTACTCAGCTGACTGAAGCTGTCTGATATAGATATTATGCAAAAGTGCTTTGATGTATTTTTTATCATTGATATTTAGATTTTAATTACGTAGCAAATAACATGACAATAAGCAAAAGAAGTCGGTGTCATTATAGTGCGGCGAACTCCGAAGTGTGTAAACAAAACGATAATTACTCAATAAAGGCATTAAATTTTAAGCCACAACTTTCATTGCTTCACAAATATAATTAAAATGCAAACGATAAACATTTAAGTGCCATAACTAACAATTTTACGTTGTCCGTCCGTCATCAACCCGTGTCTGTTTGTTCGTTTCCCATTTAATTTCCGTATTTTCGCTGCAAATTGTAATTTTAAAATAACTTTCTTTCACTGACCTGGATTGTAGAGACACACAATACAAACATTTTATTTGTTTTTTTTTTTTTTGTATTATTATATTTTTATAGGACTCTCAGATGCGCTGGCCAAGGGCTTGCTCACTGATGAATACATAAATGGTGCACGCATTTTAGCTTTGAACTTAACCAACGGCGCAGTGCAGTCCTACGTTTGGTGGGTGAAAAGCGGCCACGATAAACTTGGAGAGACGCAACGCTACGAGGAGGAGGGCTTACAAATTGGCAAAAAACCTGCACACAGCTATCCCTGGTAAGGAAAAGAGAGCGCCGGTTAAACGCCTAGCTGCGCAAATTATGAACTACTACACTAACACTTGAGTGAGATTTTTTACACACTGATTTAAAAGGTGGTAGAAGAGAATACAAAAAAGCCACAAAATTTGTCAGATTGCTGAAGCAGAGTATAACAAAGTCGCGACTGCAATGTTCTTCTACGTTAACCCAGCACTTTTTTTTTGAACTCAGGTTTGATGACGAGACCAGCACGCCCACATTGCGTTCACCAAAGTTTGCGCCCAGCCCACCAAATAATTACTATAAAGGCTGGTGGACCTATCCGTATTTCTCGTGTGCACTTAGCAAATGGCTTGTCTCGTACAGCATTGCCATACCACCCAGTGGACGACATGGTTTGCGTGGCTTCATTAGCGTTGACATCGATGTAACCACGTTGCGTGTCAATCAATGCGACGCAAGTCCCTATCGCTTCAGCAGCCAGCAACAAATGCTGCGTCAAAGGCAACAGTCAAGGCGATCCACAGTTGTCACAGTTGCCAACAATGATGTGGATACTATACATGATTTGCAAGCATTTCACAGTTCACATAAATGCCATCGCAACTCCATGGTGGTGAGTTTTGAGCGTAGCAAAGTTAAACCAGACCAGTCATAAAATGTTGAACTTCTTTTGCAGTGCGACTACCGTCAACCCAGCGTGGAGACGCCGACAATAAGCAGTGGAAAGATATTGGCATCGATGTCCAGCAGCAGCTGGTCACGTGGTGCATATCAGTGTCTGTGTAAGCATGGCTTTTATTCTCTGAGGCATCCGGATGGTTTCAATGGCACCATCATGGAGATTGCCTGGCAGGAGCATCAGGATAACATTAGCAATTACTATACAGATGTTTTCAAATGTTTGCAATGTGCCGATGGCTGTGACACTTGCACCGGGCCTGAACCCTGTCTAGCCAACTATCATTGGCCCTTCAGGTGCGTCTATATGAGAACTTTATAATGTTTTATACTTATATATATTTTACAGAATATCCCTGTTGACGATTTCGATTGGCTGCGCCTTTGGCACTTTTGGACTTTTATGTTATCTATTTCGACATCGACGCGTCAAAGTCTTTAAAGTTGCTAGCCCCATATTTCTAATGATCACGCTCATTGGATGTGCCATTATGTACTTAGAGGTGAGTTGTACGCTGTTAACCTATAACAAAAACAAGAGAGAGAGAGTGTTCTTAGCTACTTAACCCATTAAATGTGCCTGCGACACAAAAAGACCATTAGCCAAGAACGGTACGACGACAATGGCAAATGGCAGCGGTAGTTGTTTCTAATGTGACAAAAGGTCTTGTGGTCTCATTTACAATTGACCCACATGCTAAACAAAAACCCCCTTTTCTACGTACCGCATACCTGCTGCACGTGCGGCAAGCACAGCATAAAACTCCTTTTTATTCGTATTTAAATGCGGCTTTTATAAACTTGCTTCTGTTGGGGCGTTTGAGGTTTTCTTATTTCGTTTGTTACTGCTTTGCATTCGTGGGGGTCTTTTAACGAACAGTTTTAAATGGAATAGCCAGAATAAATATTTAGTTATAGAAAGTGCTCCTGCTTTATATATATCTCCATTCAATATAGGGTATTTTTACACCTGCTTAACAATTTCTAAAGCTTCTCGTCATATTATGCTGTCAACATTAGCCGAACAAGACAATGGCAGCCCCACCGGACACATAAAAGCCCCTTTAACAATGACAAATTGAGGAGTGACATGAACAATAAGAACAACAAACGGGTTAAGTGGTTTTCCTTGCTGGCAAAGGTGTGTGACGGCTATAATAGCTTTGTGAGTTTTAAACTTATCATATAACTAACGTAACGTAAGCGATTTTCTAATCAAAGTTTTTGTGTGTTAAAAAAAAAAAAAAAGCATTTGTAAATAATGAGTGATAAAAAGCGATCATCGAAAAGTAGTGAAGATTTGCCCCAACCCCGGGACAGCGAATATGAAATCGAAGATGAGGCTGCCATGCTGGCAGCAATGTGGGAAATGGTGCAAGTACCAGACATCGATCCGGAGGAGAATCATCATTCATCATCTACACATAACATTAGGGACGAGCATGGGAAATTGACAAAAATCTCATCGCAAGCGCAACAAAAATGGTTAAAGAATTTATCGCATTCATCGGAATCTCAATCCGCGCAGAAACAGAATAGAGAGAAGTCAAAAAAGTCGCAAATCGTTAGCGATACGCTTAAGAAAGCCACAGAAGGTACTTCAAATCAAACACTTGCTTATGGTGTCAAGCTAACGAAGAAAGAATCTGAGGAAACTTTAAAGCAGTTAGCGGCCTGGGGAGAAAGGCTTAAGAAAAAAGAAAAAGAAAAGCCTTTAGATGATTTCAAGAAGACCACTGGAGAGACTCCCAAGCAAACCAAAGCCTTGCCCAAGAAGCCAGTTAAACGACCAGCGCAATCGGGAAATTTACAGGATTTATCATCGCAACTCACGCCGGAAGAGCAACAAAAAATGAAGCGTATTGAAGCTGCTTCCAAGCCCAAATCTTACAATCTAAGACAACAAAATCTTCAGAGGGCTGAACAGAAATTAAAAAAAGGATTGGAACGGGAACGGGAACGGGCACGGGAAGAACAACACTTAAGCAATACGGGCAGCATAAACATTCGGACGGCGCCAAACCGTATTGGGCTGAACTGGGACTCGGAAAATAAGCGAACGATGACGCCAATTCAAGAAGAAACAACATCAGAAGCAGAACCATTTTATAATAATCATCCTTGGTTTAGTCAGAATGCAGCAAACTCAACTGAAGCTCCACTGAACATCAGTTCCTTTAAACAAAATGTAACTGTAGATGAAAAACCCGAAACTGCATCTTCTCCAGCTACAATGTTTTTTCGAAATTTTGAATCATCTGAAACAGATTTGGATTTGGAAGAGACTCCAAGCAGTAGTTCCACAATTACGATAATCACAAGTGAGACAGCTTTATGTACTTTAAATTTCACTGAGATAGAAGCAGACCAGTCAGCGGATTCATTGAGAGAACTCACCTCAGCTGCGAGCAGCTCTAGGAAAGTGAGTTCACGTGCTGCCAAGGAGTCAACTGTAGCTCAACGAAAGTTCGATAATGCGAGTTCCATGACTTTACGACCCTACAATAGTACAGCTTTAATAGCTGCTCCAAAATCCTTGCCAAGCGGTGAACAACAATCTGAAAACCCTGAAGCACCTGCAACAAGTTCCCTACCAGCCAACTTGATGGGGTATTTTTTTAGAGATTCATTAAAAGCACCACCCACCGATGTGAGCAATAAAGGAGTAGCTGCTGCAGAATTGGTAACTGCCTTAATACATCCCATAGCGGAAAACAATCGCATTCCCAACGAAGTAATTATTGTGCCACCCGAAAAAAGTAATGAAAAGCAGGCTGAGGAACAGGATAAGGAGCGGGATACACACACAGAGAACAAGAGTCAATTGGAACGCTCCGAATCGATGCGTACAATAACAATTGTGGGCAGACATTCGCACATTAAGACCACCTTTCGGGATCATTGTCATTTCGATCGCCGTCCAGAAGGTGTGGATAAGGTAGCCCGAAGGAAATTGATTATAGCCAGCGTACTGTGCCTGAGCTTTATGATCTGTGAGATAATTGGAGGGATATTTTCACGCAGTCTCGCCATTGCCACAGATGCTGCACACTTACTAACCGATCTCGCTGGTTTTCTAATCTCTCTATTCGCTTTGCATGTCGCCGCACGTCCTGCCACGAAACGCATGAATTTTGGCTGGTATCGTGCGGAGGTAATTGGCGCAATGATCTCCGTCTATTTCATCTGGGTAATAACGGGCGTACTTGTCTGGATGGCAATTCAACGACTTATCAGCGGTGAACACGATGTGGATGCCAAGATCATGTTAATAACATCTGGTTTGGCAATACTTGTCAATATTGCTATGGCCGTACAGTTAACCTACGGACGTTCTAATACAAACTATAAGCCGGGTGAGGCAAGTCGTAAGCCTCGGACGCATGTGCATGAGAGTTCTTCTAAGGCGGCTTCTTTAAGTCCCGTTCCCAAGGAGGCAGAACTAATGCCAAAATCAATATCTGATTGTGTCCATGGAACCAACGAAAACATCAATGTGAGAGCAGCGACTATTCATGTCATTGGTGATATGATCCAAAGCATTGGCGTCTTTATTGCCGCTATCATCATATTCTTTAAACCTGAATTGGCATATGTCGACTCCATCTGCACATTTATATTCTCGATTATTGTCCTGTGGGTCACGTTTCGCATACTGCGGGATGTGATGATGGTCCTCATGGAGGCAACACCCGATTATATGGACTACGGTGAGGTGCATCGCACATTTCTAAGCATTGAGGGTGTTGTGCATGTTCACAATTTACGCATTTGGGCATTGAGCATTAATAAAATTGCACTTTCTGCCCATCTGGCCATTGATAAGGATGCTGATCCTCAGATTATATTAGATCAGGCCACAACTCTGATACACAAACGTTACAATTTCTTTGAGACAACCATTCAGATTGAGGAATATTCGCCGGCCATGGAGGATTGCCATCAATGCCTTGCGCCAGTTATCAAAACAACTCACAGGACACCAAAAGTTGAGGAAAATGCGATTGTTGATCTGACAGAAAAACCAAATAACATTAAATATGAAGATACAAAAGACTGATAAATCGAAAGAATTATATGTTATATTCTATTTGCTTTTGATTTAGTTAAGATTGTATTTAAATTGTTTTTAAAATAAAAATCAAGATTGAAACTTATAAAAACTTTATGTTCTTTAGCTTTACTTCCCTTAAAGTCTTACTTAACAACATCTATATTCGGTTTGTGTCAATTTTAATCCAACCCAACTCCAAGTGCCAACTACTTTTGGGGCATGTCTGCTGTCAACTTAACGGCACTTTGAGTGGCATCCGCTGCTGCCGCACTGGGAATTCCGACAGTTGTGTCTTGCCTTAATCGCATTGCATTCATTGCTTTGATTGCACATTAAATACCTCAACAAAAAAAAAGAAGAGAAAATTGTGTTAAATTTATCGTTTTCTTATTATCTTTGCAGATGGTTGCCATTTTTCCGTTGCTCGACTCTGGCTGGTGCATTGCCACAAAATGGACACGTCACATGGGCTTCTGCATTACGTATACATCGCTGCTGATGAAAACCTGGCGGTAAAATTACTTTTAAATAAAAATCTAGAATAGTAAAACATAACATTATTGGCTTGCAGTGTTTCTTTGACTTATCGCGTCAAGTCAGCCCATAAGATCAAGCTCAACGATCAGCAGCTGCTCCAATGGATGGTACCCATATTGCTTGTAATGCTTATCTATCTGGGCACTTGGACTATTTCGGCTACACCTGTGGCAGAGGTGGTAAGTGGTACAACGTTTAAATAAACATTACCACGATATTTGAACATTAAATTCTTCACTTTCTTACTTATAGATCTACGATCAAAATCAATTGAAGTTTAAACAATGCTCGTATAATTGGTGGGATCATAGTTTGGCCATTGGTGAGGTCTTGTTTTTGGCTTGGGGCGTTCGAGTCTGCTACAATGTGCGCAATGCCGAGAGTCTGTATAATGAGGCGCGGCTAATCTCCTATGCCATCTACAACATTGCCATTGTGAACATTGCCATGGTGGCTTTCCAGTAAGTTTTACAAACTGCATTAATTCTGACTCACACACGCAATTGAATTATTAGAGTTGACACACTGTTTGTGCTGTTAATCCCCAACGCATGCTACAGCACGTCATGTCCAATAAAACGTATACGCTGTCATGCCCACAAAATCCAGCACAACAACAACAACAACAGCTGCAATAGTAGCAGCAGACGCTTTTCTCGTTGCGTTTTAATTAAATTCCTTTGCTTTGTGTGCGCGCGCTCGTTTCCGTAGTAATCCTTTTTGTCGGCTGCGCCAGGCTCTCCTTGTCCGTGTCTCCTCTTCCTGACTGCCTGTCTGTCTGTTAGTTGTGCTTGCTTGCTTGCTTGCCGCATTTTGTTTACAATCGACATTCTACGCATTTCTTGGCCAAGTTCGCATTGAATGTCGGCTTCCGGCTTCTTTTCGCCACGTTGCCGCCACGCCAAATGGAAATCCTTTCAAGTGCTTTGATAATTAATGCAATTTGTACTTTAACTCGTCGTTTTCAAAAGCCGTTCAACATGTTGACTTCGTTTTTTTGTTTTGTTTTGCGTTTGCACTTCTGTTAAGTGATTTCTTGCCGTAGGTCAAGTTATTTTTAAATGTTTAAACGATTTATGGACTCTTGGTATGTGTTTAATTTAAATGTTTATTTTTATACAGCGTCATGCTCTTCCCGCATGCTGGACCCGATTACAAATATATGCTAGGCTTTGTGCGCACTCAACTCTCCACGACAACAACAATTGCTTTGGTCTTTGGCCCGAAAATAGCGCGAGTATTGAAAGGTCAGGGCGATAAATGGGATCAGAAGGCCAAAGTGCGCAGCATAACTGCATCCTTTTCACTCAATGGCGTTGGCCTAGTGCCCGAAGAGTCACCCGATCTTTATCAGGAGAATGAAGAACTCAAGGTATATCTAAATAAACATATGACTATTATTTAACTGATTTTTATGATTTTTTTATAGGAGCAAATCCAAAAGCTGGCACATCAAATCGAGTTCATGAAGACTGTGCACATGCAGATGAACAACCGGCATCTAAAGCCGAAACCTGGTGGCTATTTCACCATCACATCCACCTCATTCCAGGCTCCCTATAGCAAGAATACCGTTTCAACGGCACAAACGCAAACCAGCAAGGACGAAGCCAGCGGGTAATTACTAAATAGCCTTGCAAAATAAACGCAATGTTTTTAAATTTTATTTGTTTTTAGCATTGCCGGCAGTGCGACGCCATTAAAATGCAAATCGCCGAAGGGTAAAGTCTGACGCGGTCAACGAAGTGTTAAAGATTGCTCAATAAATTTTGTTGATAGACATGGAAGGGTCGTCGTTGATGACGATGCAATTGATTTTAGTTTCAACCAACAAGCAACCGAGCAAGAGCTAGCGCACGAGGAGCAGCTGAACGGGGATGTGGATGAGCAGCAGCAGCAGCAGCAGTTGGAGGCGAATTTATTGCAACAATTTCGTCGCCTCTTTGCGCCCATTGTGAATGACAGTTTGCAGCTGTACTATGAGCTTAATGAGGATGATAGTGATGTGCAGCACATACGCATAAATCGCACCATTGCCGAGCTAAATGAGTTGACCAGCAGTGAGGAGGACACATTGATAACACAACTTAATTCACCGCTGCCGCTGCAGCAGAAGCTGTCGCCTCCATTAACGCCCAGCAGTGGCTCAATGTCATCCACTTCGAGCAGCTGTTTGTATGCCATACACACGCCATCGCCGGCGCATCCAAGTGGGCTACTTTTGCTACAGCCGCAGCCTCTCGAATCGCCACAGTCTGGGTGCAGCGAACCGTTGACCATAACGGAGCAAGTGCAGCTGCATGCAGCGCCCGTCTATGGACATTACAACCACAACAATAACAATGTCCACGATCCGGAGGATGAGAACAGCAGCAGCAATCACAATATGAGCAGAAGCAGCAACACCAACAACAACAACAACACATCCTGTTCATTATCAACGCTCACAGATAGCAAAACATTGGATGGACGCACTCCAATTGTGGTTTAGTTTGGAATCATATCATCGAATCATTGCTAGCAACTTTCCTGTCGCCCTTTTCTGCTACACATTTGTGATTTTATTAACAACAAAAACAACCATAAGTGTTTAATATTTATAAAACTAGTCTTAAATAATATGTGTCTCTGTCTGTCTCAATAAGCTGCAGGAAGCGTTTACGCGTGGCAGAAATTCGTGATGTCAAAATTCGCTTAGAATCTTTTTTAACTTTACTTAAGGAAAATTTTAAAATATAGTTAACAAGAAATTTTAAAATGCAAAAAAATATACCCCAACGATGAGCTAGTTGTTCAAATTTTTCTGGATTTTAAGCTTGAACTCATAATTAAGTGTTTAAGTGCTTTATAATAATATTCCTGTTGTTCATAATCAACATCTTGATCACGATCTTAGCGACGCATAAACGCTTTCACCATGCATCTAATTCTTCAAATTATTGTAATTCTGTAAAGCTTCTTAAACAACACAAAAACGCCCATGTTTTAATAGGTTTTTTCTAGACATATTTGAAATCTCATTTTCATCAAACATCAAAACATTGAGCAAAATGTTTATCACTTCGTTCGGATTATATAGGTGAATTTTGGATGATATTAATGGCCAGGAGTCAGTTAAAACTTGTAGAACGTCATATGACACGGCTCATAGAGTTGTGCCCTAGTTCTTAGTCATATCACTTTTAACATTTATTTCTCACGCGCACTAATCAAAAAAAAAAAAACCAATAATAATTTTTCTTTCTATATGCACTCAATCACAGAACTTTGTTGCTATAACTATGTCTTCAGTTTAAATAAAAATTGTTTTTTTGAATTCATCAAACAGAAATACATCTACTTATATCTACAATATCTATCTACACATACAAATTAAGGTTAGCAAAGAGTCGATTTTAGTGTAATTGATAATGGCATGATAAACAAACAAAAAACAGAAAAACATATTTCAAATTTTAGCGTACAATTTTTAAAAACAAAAATGTTAACAGACGCGCAATTTTCATAATAATATTGTTGTGCATTACGTATTAAATGAAACTTACAACAAATTAACTAACAGTTAAGTTAATGTTAAATAAACAAAAACATATTGAAAACAAAATCAAAATCGAAAACAAAACAAAAACAATTGCAAGAAATAAATGTTATAAAAATAAATATACAAGTTTTGTGCTTTTCATTTCACCTAAAACAAAAACATTTAAGTAGTCTTTGTTTTTGCCAACTTCAATTCAACGTTTCAACTAAATTCAAAATTTGCTAACCGAAATGCCATCATCAGCGACTGAACCCCAGCCGGAAAATGAAGTGTCTCTGAACCAAGAAGTGATAGATGAAAATATCAAGAATTTAATGCGCGTAGCATATGGCATATGTGGTACACTGAAACGTCCAAAAGATGCGGCCATTTGCCGCAATACACTCGAACAGCTTGCCGAATTCAACAAGTCGGACTCCATGGAAGTTAAATTAAATGTGCGGGAATTTCTCAGGTTCTATTTGCAGGTTTTGCGCTGGACGCAAACGCATCAACCGGTCAGCCTGTATGAGAAATGGGTAAGGCAATTATGAAGTACACATTCCTATTGTATAATAACAATAAGCGTTTTCAGTATGGTAAATCAGGTAATGCGAGTTGTCCGCCTTCGGATGCTGCTGCGATGGCTGAAACGCATAGTTGGCTGCAGGAGGGCGTCTCGTTTTTGGCTATGAAACACTTTGAAGATGGCTCCACAATGATCTATTCGGCGGTTGCCAAAGATACTAAAAATGGCTGGTCGAATGGCGGTTTTAAATTAATATTGTCAGAACATAATATGATATGAGACTACAAACGCTACAATATATATATATTTCGAGTTTTTTAAAATGCACAAAAACAAATTGTGTCGCGAGATTTGGTGTACAATTATATAGCTTAAAAATTAAATATAAAACGTGGACGGAATGTTTAAAATTGGCTTAATAACTACAATTTGCATTAGCTGAAGGCACTTTTGTTAAATTTCTTGTATTGGGATTGTAAAACGTTCTAGCTGCGCATAAATTTTGCTACGGCAGCCATTAAAACAAAGCCCAGCAGCATTTGCAATGACTTTTGCATAGTTTTAAGGTTGCTGGCGCCGTTGCAGCTATCACTGGAACAATAGCACTCCTCCCAGTAGACGCCGTTCTCATAGACGCCCCAATTGCAGACACCAGTTACGCCCGTATCCGAAACGGATGCACAGCGTCTAATAACTTGGCGCCAGCGGCCGTCCCCTGCAAAGGAATGTACATAAACATGTTAATACGGCTTTATAAACTAATAAGTCACTACTCACAAATAAAGCCTCGTGGTCCCTGCTGTATAACCTTCATACAGAATGATCCAGGCATGTGAGATTCATCGCTGTTGCATTCAATTGAAATGTGCTCGGTGCGATTGAAGCGCTTGTAGGCGCCACAACTGTCATATCCCTTACGATCCTGATCCGATGAGCACTGGAAGCAGCGTATGGCCAGGCTACCTATAATAGTAATGAGTAATGAAAACAATAAATATTCAATTAGTTAACAGTTGGCTGCCACACCCAAGAATTAAGTTTCTCAAAACAGAGCTAATGGTTCACTTTAAAACATACCGCATACGGCTAGCGAGAGTAACAAAAAGGCACAACGCGTTAATGTCGACATTTTATTTATATTAATTTATTTGTGCGTATCAAAATAAATAATACTTAATTTGCTTTAACACAAACTGTTGCTTTTGCAAAACAATACAATAACCATTTCACGAAAAAGAAAATATCTCAAAAAAAAAATGCACAGAAATGCTCAAAAATACTAACAAATATTTACCATTTTTGCATGCCTGCTGCCTGTTTTCTTCTTTCTTCAATAGAATCAACAAGTGGTTGGACAGAGAAAAGCCATTTGTTGAGTGCGTGCAAGAAAGAAATGTTAAAAATCGGGACAAACATAACAAGTATCTAAGTACAATTTAAAATTGTTGAAAGTCTTTGGCTTTTCAATTGTGAATGCGTGTGACCGTTCTATGTGACTGCCGATAAATATCTTAGAGAATTAGTCAGCACGCAGTGTTGGTAAGCAGTGAATTTTATGAAATACCAACAAAGCGCACATTTTAAATGCCATTGAAATTGAATATTGTTGTTTATTTATTTCTCATACTCATCATCATGTACAACATTTCGATATGTAACTAGTATTTGAATAAGTTAGGAAACAACTGTATAATTTACATATTTTTTGTATTTGTATAATAATGTATTTACGATTAACAGCAACCACCTAATAGGAGTATTTGGATATAAAGTAATGCTTATTTATTTGTATTTACAATTTGTTTTGTATCAGCACGCAATGTTTAAATTAAAAATAGTTGAAGCGCAGCCACAATTATTACAATTAGAATAAATAAATAAAATACTATATTGATGTGTATATTAAATATCTATAAATTTAAAATAATAATATTATATACTTGAAATTTGGCTAAAGAGAATTGGTACGCTATTTAATTTGTATATATATATATATATATTTATAACTAAGCTTGTGGCGGGGGATATTATATTTACATATAATTTAAATTCAATTATAATAACATATTTAAATAAATTGCATGCTTCAAAATACAGATTAAATATATATAAATACTTTAACAAATTGAATTCAATTTCAAATCTCATTACTAAAATACTTGTTCAAAACTGTTTAATGTTTGATAACAAATGCATATAGCGCGAGTTGATTTTGGATTAAATATAGTACATATATGTACGTTAGATAGAGAGAAGATCTTTCTGTTTAAATATATATGTAATACTTATGGTTAACTGTATGCTTTAAAGGTGCTTTCGCATTTACTAATTGCGCTTTTGATTATTTTGTATGTAACTCTTGATTTTTGTTTTGTTTGGTTTTGGATTTGGAGTAGTTTGCGCTTTCGGCACACGACGCACTGGGATTGTCTCTAGTTGTTGCTGTAGTTGCTAAGTAAGATTTTGGTTAGTGGGGATCAGGCAGAACGTTTACTTCGATTGCTGTGCGACGATTGTAGTCGCGATGCAGCTGCAACGGGCTGATAACAATTGAGATTGGCTGACATGCGACCCAAAGCGGCCGCCATGCGATTGGGCAGCTCAAAGAGTTGCTGTTGCAACTGTTGATGGCGACGACCCGAGGAGGTTGTTGATGTGCCACACTCTCTTAGCTGTTGCACAACAGCAGCATGTTGCACATAGGAGACACGTATGTTGACCGCCTCGTCATCATCACGATCACTGCCGCTATCCATGTCCTCGTAATAGGCGAAACCCGCCGGTGGTGGTCGTATCGGTGGCGGTGGTATCGGTGGCGCCTCCACCGAAGCTGCAGCTGCAACAGCTCCCACCGTCCCCGCTCGGCCCGTGGACTATATATTGGCATAATAGGGTGTAGAATACGCGCAGAGTTTGACGCGCAACTTTTGCTTATAGTGATACTCCCTCAGATAGCTCTTCAGGCGGCTGGGCAACTCCAGTTGATTGACGCCATCGTATGTGGAATTCGAGACAATTGCGGCACGAGCCAACTGCTGCAACGAGAAGGTCTGGCGACGATGCAACGGCATCGTTAGACACGGCTCAAAGAACATCACGCACGATGGATCCTTGTAATGCTCCAGCAAACCGGTCACCGTTAATGCAGCAAACACGCACGGATCATGACAATCAAAGCTGCACCAAAGAAAGCAACAAAAAACAAAAGTTAACACAACGAACAAATATGATAAAAATCGTTGCCCATTGGACGACTCACCTAAATTTGTGGCCGCTTTGCTCGATCCGAGCATGCAATGTGCGTCCGTATTTGCGGAATGTAACGGAGAATAGGAAATCCTCTTGTGCGGAATCGCGCAACAGAAATGTGCCCTCCTGTTTGCCTTCGAGCAGACGCTCTGCCTCATACCGATCCATTTTGCCCCAATAGAAACTGCTATTGAAAATGCGCTCCAAATCGGGCACTAAGCAATGCATAAAATCAATTTGTGAATGCACTCGCACCCCCGAACCATATGTTGTAACGCCTGATTGTTGTTGTTGTTGTTGTTGCTGTTGTTCCTGTGACAGTGGCACAACACTGCTGCTGCTTGCTGCACCATCTGTGGCAGATGAGGCGACTAATCGTATATTGTGTCCCATGGTTACAACTGGTGTTCCACTGTTGCTATTGCTGCCGTTGGCGCATATGCAACCCGAGGCGGCGGGGGCTGCTGCTGTTGCTGTTGCAGCTACTGCGGGCTCCACAACAAGCTGCTGTTGATGGGGCTGCGAACTGATGCGTATAATGACATCGCCACCATTTGTGGGCCCAGCCCAAATGGCCAGTTGACTGGGCTCTGCCACAGCCACCGAATTGCGTTGACGCTGACGTTGCACGGTTGCAGCGCTGCTGCTGCCGCTGCTGCCACTTAGTGTTGGTGGCGTTGAGCGTCTGTCAGCGCTGTTGCGCGACTTGCTGCGCGATGTTGTTGCAACTGGTGTTGCGGCTGCTGCAGCTGCTGTGTCCTTTTTATCTTTGTTGGACTCGAGCATGCCGCGCAAACCACGAATTGCATCGCGACACTTGCACTTGCAACAACGTCGCTTTGATGTGGTTGCACCTTCTGCTGCTTCTGCGGCCGTTAAAGCTTTGCCGCTCCGACTGCGACAACAGCTGTTAACGCTGCTATTGCTGCTGGGCGCTGCAAAAAAAAAAAAAACAAATAAAATAAAATACATTATTTCTATTAGTAAATTGCTGTTGATTTACATCGGTTTTCAGGGGGTTGCCTTAATTGAGAATTTTTTCATTTATATTTATATTTATTTCCCCTTCAATTTAAGAAATTTTCTCGTTTACGATGCTAATTAGGGGTATTCAACATTTTTCTGCGAATTAAAAAATTTTAATTATATTTAATAAGCTTCTCAGCATATTAATTTCTCATTTTTTTTCTATTCTCGACACTAATCTGTTTTCAATGATTTCGCTTCGAAAGCTTCTTAGAACTTGAATTTTTTTTTGTACCTCCATTAACTTAGTTTATCTACAGATAACGCCGTGTGAAACTAATAAAAGCTTAACTGCCACTGATTGTCACCTAGTATTTGCACAGTTTTATGGTTTGCCTATTTGTTAGCACATTTCGATTGTTCACAGGGTATTCGCGCAAACACAAATTTATTTCACATTAATTTGCTCTATTTGCTTATCTACCGCTGCTGTTGATTCTGCTTACCTTGAGCGCGTTGTGCTCCACTCGACAACATTTCGTTGACTGGCTGCGGCTCGAGCACCTCGCAATAATCGACGCCTTCGGCGCCGTTAGCGCTGCTGCTGCTGCTACTGCTGTCACGACGCCGACGTAGCAACGACAACGTCGTTGATGCCATTTCCGATTCATCATCGTCGTCTCTGTCGTCATCGTTTTTGGCAGAGTCGTGCAATTGTAACGACTTGACCGCAGTCGACGCCGACGCAACGCTTCCCGCTAAATTGTTGTTATTCACGAGTTGTCTTTCATTTGTTTTTGGCGCTTCCGTTGAACTGCCAGCAGTTCGAATCGCACCTGTACTCGTGCCCGCTCCTCCCGTCGTTGTAGTAGTAGTAACCGCACCCACCTTCACCATATTTACAGTTTGCTCATTTGCGTTGAGCGTATCCACAGACACTGGGACGCCCTCAGCAAGTGGCAATTGTTGCTGCTCCTGTTCCTCGGTTCCACTCTCACCATTGCCATTCGCCATTTTGGCCAATTGTATTTTAATTATTATTTGTCGCACCTCCGCTGCTGACGCCTCCTCAATTGACGGCGTTTGCTGATCCTCTTCTTCCTCTTGCTCCTTCGCCAAATTCTCTTGGATTTTGTAGTTGTTGTTGTGTTTTCCGCTTTTGCTGTTGGCAACGACGACAGTTTGCTTGCTCAATTGATGACCCATTGAAAGCTGTCTCTTTCTTTCACATTCAGGTCGGTCGAGCGGCGTCCAAAACAACTGCAAGTTAAAAGAGAGTATAATTATTATTTTTAAATTTTATAGTGATTGTTAAGCGTTGCCACTATATTTACATAATATTGTAAGCATAGCCAACATGTTATTTCATATTGTTTTCATTGGCAGCATACAAATCTGTATTCTCAACTTATTGTTCTAATGTTAATGATATTTTTGTTGAGGGTTTTGCATTGTTTTCATTGAAAGCTGCTCACTCATTTCAAATTACAGAAATGCATTCTGAACTGCATTTTAATTAAATGTTACCTTTGTTTTTTTTTTTTACAATAAAAGGCAGCTTTGAGTTAGTTACTCCAACGGTATTATTAACTTATTAGCATATGTACATATTTAAGTAGTTCCTGATACTCTTAATTGAATGCTGTGGGTTTTTTTTTTGTTTTTTTAATTACTTTCTCACAATAATCTACGGTTCAACATTCTTGTCACATGTCTGGCGATTAAGTTGAGTGTGAAGTGTCTTGACCTACAGCAACAAACGAGCCCCCGCCACCATTTGACAACAGCTGCCAGCTTCTAGTCTTCTGACTTAATTACTTACTTGACTCAAGTTGTAGTTGGCCGTACCAAAGGGCCTCCTAATGCCATCTTTGCGGTCATTGAGCAGTTAGTTGCTGCACTTGCAGATAAAAACACACACACACACACACTGACAGACTTTGCATTTGATGATGGCAACGCCAACGCTCTCTCGATTTTCTTTCCTACAGTACTTGCCAACGATGTGTCCCGCGCACACTCTTTCACCCACAAACTGACTCATGCCGAGCCAATGGTCTCAAGGAATGGGCCCGCCCTATCTCTACAAAACAATAAAAACAATGATGTGCATACCGATCCCACGCATTGGCTCCCGCACACACTCACACACACACACACACAGAGACATCTTTATTCGTCCCATATGGTAATGTGCAAGCTATTTTTAGACAAAACGAAATGAAGTGATACTCAAGACGAAGAAGAAGCAGTAAATAAATAAAATAAATTCCATGCGCTCACGTTTTTCTTGATAACGGTTTTTCTAGTACACACATCTGTATGTACATATACATATACAATAAACTTTTATTTCTACGTCTGTCGCTCTCGTTTTCTGGTTTAACGTTTAGCAATTTCACAATTGATTGAAATAAGTAATGGGATATGTTTACCTCCCTCCCTTCCTCTGGACAAAACTTCGAGTCACATTCAAGTTTACACACAGTCAGCGCTCATTCAATAGAAGATTCATTGATAACTCACACAAACACACCCACAACAGAACAGACACTGAGGAAACTCAGTAAGTCTACAGTGTTTAACTTTGAATGTATTTGCTTTGGGGGCGTTATGAGTAAGTAAGAAACGATGTATGAGGGAATCCTTATCGCTTTTTCGTTTTTTTTTGTGTGAAATGTGTCACAGACGTCTCTATAATGACTCAGTTTGGCCAACTTCTCCCAAAAACAAAACCACTGGAACTGTTGCCAAGGCGCAATAGTGTGATTGACCTGTCAATTCTAAGGAAAAATTAGATCACCTAACAGGCGATACAAACGATGTTACCAAAACTATAAAGTTTTAGTGTGCGCAGTAATTCTTTTTGGAAAACACATTTTTATCTATTTTAAGATATTACAAGTGTTAAAAAGACATTAAAAAAATGAATAAACTATCATACGGTTTAATGTCAATTTTTAATTAGTTAAAGCTGATTTTAATGAACATTATTATTTATTGGAATTCTGTTTTAATAAATGGTATTGCTTTCTGTTTTTATATACATACTAGCTTTGATGTTAAATGCGCTGTTTTTTTTTATTTAGCGTACTCAGTTTATTCTGACATCATTTAATTGCATTTTCAACAGAAATCGACAATTTTCCTATCACTAATTGGTAATCAAGTTGTTCAACTTTACCAACTGCTGTGCTCCGGGCGTAATTATGGCCTTTTCTCGTACAGTCGATTTCTAGGAATTTTCACCCACATGTATTTTTTTTCAGAATGCAAACAATTTGAAAACTTTGCACCAGACCGAATATTGATTAAATTTTGTTAACGAAATAAAAAAATCTAACGGACAAAAGAGTCAGTGAGGGCATAAATTTAATAATTATATTAAAGCAATAAGTGGAAAATTAATTGGAGTGAAAATAATTGCTCTATACTTCCCGGAAATGCGACACGCAAAATAACGAGCCAAAAGCTTTTGCAGATTAAAACGTTTTTAGTCAGAATTTTCAATGTGCAGCAGCAAGCAATTTAATTAAAAATGCTTTAAAGCGTTTAGTTGGAAATATAAACTGAATGAATGACAAGCACCGTTAGCTTAGCTGGAATGTAGCGCCATCTATGGTCAGTAAGAGATAGCACGTGAATAAATACATATGTCTGTATATGTTTATGGCAGCGACCTTTCTCAATGCATTTGTTGCCTGGAACGATCGATTAATCGACGCCTGATCAATGAATCAGGTATGTATGACACCATACGTTTTGTCTTGATAATTTCTTACACAAGCTTTACACACACACACACACATGCAGAGAGAGAACAGTTTGGTACATGACTATATTTACGACAATGATGAAATCCAGTTGTGTTTGTGTAGTGGAAGACCCGCATCTCAGACTCCAAGTCAGACCGCAACTTTCAATGGAAACGTGCAGTTGAAGCACAAAGGCAAAGAAAAAGAGAGAAGAGAGGGAGAGACCAGATAATACCGCATATCCCAACGGCAACAACAACACACACGTTCTATAAGAATAGTTAAAAAGCTAAGCAGGCAGGTAGCCAACAGTTATGAGTCACAGGACGGGGTTCACTCTAGTACAAGGTGTGATATACCAAAGGCACGAGCTTTGGTTTACCCAGAGAGCAGTAAAGTAGTTCGCTGCTTCATGTCGTTTTTACAGCGGCAAACAGACAAAATGAAGGAGAAAGAGAGAGAGAGAGGGTTCGCATTTCGGACCTTATGTCTTTCCTTTTGTTTTATTTTGGGGTTCGGTTGCCATGAGCTGAAAGTGATGCAGACAATGCGAAATTTCATCAGAAATCCAAATACAGATAATGATCTAATACATAACTTGTTCGTGGTAAAAACAAAAAGCAAAAAACCAAGTTTATAAACGTTTCAAAGTGAGCTCTAACTAAAATGGGAGGGTGAGGCGCGACACAAAAAGAAAGAAATGTATGCATGTAGATGGAAAGCTATTAAAAGGGGAAAATATTCGAAATTATAAGTACAAAAATATTAATTTCGTCTTCTACATTATAAAAAATAAACATCCTGCATGTCCGCAACTCATTAAACAGACAAAATTCAAGTTTGTAAAGTCATAGCAACGTGGCAAAAAGTTGCTATGGAACGAGCCGATAAAACTTTTCCAATTCAGGACAGTAAAAAAGGAACAAAAGGCGAATAAAAAAAATTAAAGTCAAGTTTTATAAAACAAACAACACCGCTAAAAGTTAAGTCGCAGTTTGCCAGCATGAAACTATGCGAATTCCCAGCAATTCACCACCCGCTTAACTTTACATAACTTTTCCACAGTCAACCCCCTCCCTTCGCCCATCTTGTTGTGTATATTTAAAAACCCATTTGAATGGGTAAAATTGTCGCTATCCTGCACCAAGCACACGGTACACACTGCTGCCTATTATCATGTTTTTACACTGAAGTTGTCACAACAACACAAAATGAATTGCGGTCAATACGAACATCAGCAGCAGCAGGAGGAGTCGTAGGTGCAGTTTGGGGTGAAGAGAGCTAGGTAGCACAATCGGATGGATAGGCAACAAAAAAAAAAGTCAACTTCTTCAACAACGCAAAAAGCCAATGGGAAGAAATCTTTACAGCGGTCAGGTGCCGGGAGCGATGGGAGAGACAACAAAGACAAAGAATTGAGACAGACAGACAGGCGTAGGATTTTAAGGCGAATTCAATTACTTATTGTTGCTGCCGCTGTCGACGTCAGCCTTGCTTCGTTGTCTTCTTCTTGCTGTTTATTTCGTTTTTGCAGTTACTTGGAATTCACAAATGAACTTCGTTTGAAAACAAAATCACATGCAAACCAGAGCGAAGCGCACAGCAATAACCAAAGCACAAAGTGCCAAAGGAGCGCAACGAACGAAGAGGCTAAATACAAAAAGTGTGGGATGGAGGGCGGTGTGGAGGCAACGAACGACGACACGGTGTGCAATGCGGCCTGAGAAAGTGTATTTTTTATTTGATATTTTTTTCGCAAGAAAATTGAAATGAGATTTATATTTATTACGTTTTCGTTTGACTTGCCCGCTTGCTTGCTCCTACGCCTCCTTTACCACCATCCATTCATTTGCGCTTTACTCGAAATTATAGTATGAACATAAACAATTCTCATGGCAATTCGGCATTCATATGCCAATTTAATTAGCATTTCCAACGAAATCAAACTGCTCTCTCATTCGTCTGCTTCTTCTCATTCTCATCAACGGCAAGAGCACAGCAGGTATAGAGCTTGAATTCCCGTTTTTACTTGAATTTTATCTATGACTCTCTGAGTCCCACTCTATTTCTCTCTCTCTCTCTCTTTCTTTTATTCAGCGTACGAATATCATGCGGTTTGTGATGCGATTTGGCCATTGCCATTTAAAATACCTCCAAAAATCTCATTGACGTATGTTGCCATTGTTTATAAGTATGAAAGTACATACATTTTTATGTAGACAAGAGGGTGTCAAGGTGTTTATTAGTTGATAATTACCAGAGCTTTTCTGTTTAAGATGTCATTGATTGAGATTGTAGATTTTTGTGAAATATTTCTTTTATAACTCATATTTATTTTTTATTCGAAATTAATTTTTTAGAAAAACTGACATTTTCAGCACGAAATACTAAAAAAAAAAGATCTTAGAAACTAACCGAACTTTCTTATAGAGTATACTCGTAGTCAATGATTTTTTTTAATTGTTATCGAGAATTTCGGGCAATCAGCGCTATCAGCAATCGACAACCGACACGGATAAATGTTCAATGTTAATATTCGATGTGTTTATAGAGCTAGAAAGGCATTTGCCAATTAAGTACAATCGATAAGGCATAATAATAATAATAATTATAATATATATAACACGCATAATAATATGTAAACACGAATGTTCAAAGTGGCAAATATTTCGTAGAAACATTACGGTGTAGTTAAAGGCTTTCATAATAAATCCACCACAATGCTATACACTGGCATACTTACATATATGTGTACAAGCACAAGAGCGATTCTTGGAAATGTGTATGCATAAGTGCGGTACTCGCATAAAGGTGAAGTCATGAAGGAGCGCAGTTAATCAACGCACACATTCAAGCCGTATGCCATTGTGTTGTTGTTGGTTTCTGATTAAATGAAAGCAGTAACAAAATTTCAACTTAATTTGCTAAACTTTTAGTCCAGCGAGCAATGCGTCGTACGTCGAGTCAAGGTTGCTCAGAAACGATGGGTTTGGCCTAGGCATGTTTAGATACAACAAGATACACAAAAAAACACACACACGCACACACATAACTAAAAGTTGTGCAACATTTTATAAACATAAACATTAAATATTTTTAGTATGCTAATGCTAAGATACAAATGTTGAACGCTTATGTTATATGGGTACAAAATAAAACATGTGCATTAAACCAGAGCTTTAAGCTCACAGAAAGAGGAGCGCATGGATGGACTTTAATAATAAAAAAAAGCATTGAAGAATGAAAGAAAAAAAAACAGTTCAAGGCAGCTGCAGAGATAATCAAAACACTCTATGGTTTCATTGATAAATTACTTGGAATTTTGCCAAAGTCTGTGACGGGCAAAACAAAACTGTAAATACTGTACTGTACTGTAAGGTAGAAATGCTAAATCTGTAAATCTCACTTAATGAAAAAATAAATCTCACGCATTTACAGGGCGTTTGAATAGAATTTGTTCACAGAATTTCTGTGTAATTAGAAAAAACTTTGTACAAAATGCAATCACAGTTAATTAACACTTTTTTGTATGAAAGTCACAATCCCTAACGGTCCGCACTGATAGGATTCACATGAATGAACAAAAGTACATACACTCACAGAGCTTATCAGACCCGCACACAAACACACACACACACACACACACACACACATACAAACACAACAAAGAGCGTTGCAAAGTTAAATACAAAAATTCTGAGAACAATCAAAAGCGCTTCGTTTTCCATGGAAATCGAAGGCAAATATGTGCACAACAAGAGACGAAAAGAGAGCTGTGTGACAAGTAAAGAAGATACACTGTAGCTGAAACGAAACTTGTGAGAGAGATAACAAAAACAAAAACGAGTGGGCTTCAGTGGTTGAGACATAAAAGTAAGAAGAAGAATATAGTACGTACCAAGTGTAACTGGTAATTGGTAACTAGGCAGCGCTCTCAAGCAAATATAGATTAGGTCGACAAATCTTCTTACGAAAGTCCAACAAAGTCGACCCAGTTGAAAACAAAAACAAAAAACCAAACAGCGCAACATTGAATTATGGAAACAACAAAACAAGTTCAAATTAAAAAAAAATAAAAAACTAACCGGTTTCTTTAACGACACCAACAATAATAATAAATAAATAACAATATTGTTGCTTCACATTTTTCAATAGCAACTTTATTTTCGAAATTAACTTAAGAGCAAACGTATAAAAACATAAACAAACAAATAAATAACACTCGTAACAAAAAATTTAGTGTTTTGCTCACATTTCACTTTTGCCATTGCTTTTCAATTGAACAAATTCACGCGAACAATTAACAATGGGCGCCAAATGAAAGAAGAAGAAAAAAATAGAAAAGGTGATGGGAAAAAAACACATCAAATTGAATTTCCACGAAATCTGCACGTAAATCGAATAACAAACGCATACTAATACAATAGAAGGCAGCGACAATAGCCACAGCGGCAGCAGCTGAACGTAAGTCAATAATAGAAGGAGATGAAGAGAGCGCTAAGTATGGTATTGGGAGAATGGCAATCTCAATTGTGTGCTTATGAAAGAGTACCTTGTATGATTTTGATATCTCTCTCTTGTAAGTGAGTAGCAAAATTACTGTGAACACATTTTTAATACTATGCATTCACAATCGTTACTTTGCTGAACATCATATTGAAATTTGAGTATTTAAAGGAAATGCAAAAATAAAGAAACATGAATTTTTGTTGTACATTTTTGTTTTTCCACACAGTCTGCTTTTTTTTATGACTAACGAGCAAGCAAAAAAAAAAAAATAAGCTGAAAATGTATTTTTCATTTTAACATATCCGCTTGCTTGTCAGCGGAAAATATACATGTTCATTTTGGCAAAAGCAAGAAAACCGAAATAATTGAAATGAATTTTGCACTTTCAGAGATCTTAATAATTTTTTCAATAAACTTTAGCTGCGCTTGAACAAACACAAACCGTATAACGTTATTATTTTTTAGTGGTTTCATTGGCATTTTGGCCATAAGATCTTTAACCTCGAGGGCGAATGTAGACAAGCCAATTAAGCAACGCCCCAATTACACTTATCCTTCTCTTGTTGCTGTTGCTGTTGTTGTTGTTGTGTGCTGCAAACAAGTTCAATTTCACATGAAAAGCTATTAAAAAAATAATAAACCCTAAGACTCAACAGAACGCACTCAAGTTTAATACATAAATTCAAGGAAATGAGCGGAAGAAGCTGGTCAAAACCAGCTTTTACCAAGAATGATCAAAAAAGTGCACATGTATTCGACTGATGTGTGTGTGTGGTTGTATGCATTACAACAACAAAGTTAATAACACCTTTTCTTGTGAAGGGTACGTCGTCGAAAAATATCGCCGTGTATAAAGTATGGCTTCAGCCGAATTGAGCCCAAGTCTCTCACACTCTCTCTTGCTGCCGCGTTGTCTGTGTATCAACGTGTTTGTGTTTGTGAGAGGCCAGCCTCAGCTTGGTGTTAAATGTTTGCAGCCGTAGCAGCATTTCATTCAATAGCCGACACAACCACAGCAACAACAACAACAACAACAACAACGCCAACGACAGTTACAGCAGCTGCCAACATCAGCACCCGCCAACTTGCCGCGTTCCCGTTGCCAACAAGAGCTGCTTGGCTATTGTGTTGTTGTTATTTTTGCTGTTGTTAAGTCGCTCTGCGTGAGAGCTCAATAGTGTTGCCACATCCGCAATTATAATGTCATACATTTTTGGCCTGAAAATTTTGCACAGTTTTTCAGCCTTTTTTTTAGTAGAGTTGTTATACTTTAAACTGTATGAATTGCTTTGACCATCAAATAATGTTTAGCACAGTTTTGGGTATGTTATCACAGGATAAATAAAAAATAGGCAAACTATCTTACAACATTGCATATTCAATCAAATGTTGCAATAAAATCAATCATCTTTTGTAGTTGTTTTATTTAAACTAGCTTCTTTTACTCTAAAAACTAGCTTTACTTTAAAAAATTTGACAGCACTGGCGCAAGAGTTCGACTGAGCATAAGTATGCGAGTATCTGTGTGGTTGTGTGCGCATTGTTGTTGGTCTTGTTGAGCTGCTGCTGCTGTTGGCTCGCTTGGCTGTCTGTCACTTCTCAGAAATCGGTCTAAATTAGAAAATGCGTTTCTGGGAATTTTGTATCTCTTTTGGGCACAACGAAATAACGCAACGGCGACACCAATCAACTATATATTTTTCATAAATATGTATACTTATTATAGATACTTATGTTTTTCAGCGACTGCCCATGATAATTACGTACACATAGCCATATACAATATAACATATTTATAAAACAAATTTATCAATGGCATTTTGCAACGTTTTTGCCACATAAACCGTGTAGTAGTAGTAGTGTGAAATTTCTACAATCGCAGCCAATTATTTACCTGTTTAATCGCTGCTCTTGCTACTTTTTGTCGTTTTTGGTTTTTTTTGTTTTTTTTTTGGCTTGTTGGCAATTTAAATAAACTGTATTTTAAGCATAATTCATTTTAGCTAGCCACAACACTGCCACACAAATATTTGCACTTAGTTATCTTCTATCTCTTTTTGCCTCGCTTCTTTTTATTTATATAGATTCATGCTTGTTGACTAACACCACACTTACGATATAATTTCATTAATAGCACTTTAGCACAGTTAAATTAGTTTGCACTTCAATCCGGGCGTGTTGTACATTTCATCAATTTAGGCAATTTCACAAACGCAACGACGACGTATCTCAATCATTGAACACAAAAATTTAACCGTGCGACGACTACGAAATACGTGCGTGCAGCAACCTCCAAATATATCTCGTTTGTGTCATTGACAAACACTGTCACAACTTGAAGTTAGCTGCGGCAAGCAGAAAATATCGATATGTCCGATGTGTTCAGTATCTAATAAAACATCTAGGGCTTTCCTGATGTGGTTAAAAAATTAATATTTCTAATGGTAATTTAGTTTTTATAACAATTTTTCTTAAGTTCGTTCATGCAGATTTTTTTTGTATATTAGAGCTTAAAATTATTTAATTGCTGGGTTAAAATTATGTTTTCCACACTGGCTATCGTTATCGGTAGCAATGCAGACACTAATAAAGGCGCGCATATTCAGATTTTTAAATATGTGTGATAGCAGATATTAGCAAAAACACTATGCAAACAGAGACGACTGATTAGCTTGTCAACTAACATTTTGCATTTTTGTTGTGTAGTTATAGCGACATTTGTTCTTAAATTAAATATGTTTGCATTGCACCCCCTGGCAACTTTTGACAAACTAATCTCCACGGGGTACAGATGCACAAACAATTGTCCGTCAGCCGCAAGATGAAGATAATAAATAAATTAAAAAACACACACATAGAACATGGAATGGAAAGATGTCTAATATTTTCTATTCCCTACTTGGACTACGAGTCAGTGTCATTTGGCAAGTCTGTTAGTCAACTTGAGCGCACTTCAGAGTTCTCCATCGTCTTTGTCGTTGTCGTCGTCTTCGTCAATCTAATTCAATTTAAATTAAAACGCAAATCTACGGCTACAAGTGAAATTGACAATTATAAAGAGAAAAAAATCTCAGTTGCTGTCTGTGCGTGGGCAAAACAACAACAATGAACGCTCTAGAGGCAACCGAGAAGCTTGAAATGAAACGATCCACATCGATGCCAGTAAAGCCAAGGCCACTGGATCCACGACCACTGGCACGATCCCCCGAAAAGGAAACGGTTAACGACAACGATAACGATGGTGACTATTATCCAGAGAGTCCCAACTGTTTAAGGCGACGCAAATCCAAGCAGACAGCCGATCAATTGGAGACGCGCAGTGAACAAAAGTGGGTCAGCAGCAGCAACATTAATGACTATTTAAACTAATTTAATTTTGGTTTTTTTAGCTTTCCCTATACGCTCGACTGGGCGGGCAGCACCATTGAGCTCAGTCCCGATACAGATGCCGATGGACTTCGCCGCAGTAATCATCGTGTTATGAACAAGAATGGACATGAGAATATTTTATTTCGACGCATACCGGAAAAGTCCTGGCGATATATGCGCGATGCAATCACCACGCTGGTAAGATCACTGTTTGGGCACAGAGCAACAACCAAGACACAGGTATCATCTGAACGATCGAATATATATAGCATAACGCCCAGCATTCAGCGAAAACTAGATGAATTGGCCAACGAATCGCCGACCAAAGCTAAAAACATACCAAAGACAAAGCCTAACGATAAAGAGCGAGTAACATTTAGCATTTAACATATAAAACACACACATTATTTAACAAACATTTTACTCCGTCAAAAATATTTCAATAAAATTCGATAACACTTAACAATTGCGGCAATCGATGCCAACTACTCGATACTTACGAAATTTAACTGTTATTGCCGCAGATCGAAATGGAATGGAAGTATATGCTGACAATGTTTTTGGGCAGTTACTTTCTAAGCTGGATTTTCTTTGGCCTATTATGCTATATGGTTGCGTATTCGCATGGCGATTTTATCTTTGATCCAATAACTGGTCAACGTTTAGGCGAGGGCAATGATCCGTGCATCTACGGTGTACCAAATTTAGTGGCCATGATGATTTATTCGATTGAGACACAAACAACACTTGGTTTTGGCGAAAAGTACGCCAGCGAGGAATGTCCCGAAACTATATTCCTTTTCGTTATGCAAATGATGTGCGCTGCAGCCATTGAGGGCACCATGGTTAGCATTATTTATGCAAAGACATCACGTCCAGCTAAACAATTAACCAAACTCAAATTTAGTGACAAAGCTGTGGTAAGCTTTCAATTCATCAGATTATAGTTGGTTTTTTTTTACAATCTATAAACATTTTTTTCTTCAGATTTGTTATCGTGATGGCAAACTTTGTTTGCTTTTTCGGGTTTGTGATCCACGTGAACAGCAGACCATTGCATCCAAAATACGCGTCTACATGATTGTGGACAAACAGTGAGTCACAAAATTATTTGCCCTAACTTAAGCTAAGAGATTTGTCTAACAGCACACGCGAAGGCGAACTAATTAAGACACATACAGAGCTACGACTGGATGGGAACGGCGAGCAATTAATTGTCTGGCCAGACATTGTGTGCCATGTCATTGATGAGACGAGCCCACTGTATCACTTAAACAATGCCAAACAGTTTAATGCCGCACAATTTGAGCTGTATGTAACAATTGTGGGCACATCTCCAACGACCGCACAAATGACCGAGGCAAAGACATCGTTTGTGCCGCGCGAGATCTTTTGGGGTCAGCGTTTCGTTAACATTATCCATTACGATGCATCCAATGAACGTTATTTTGTTGACTACGATAACTTTAATACGACCATATCGGTGAGTGTGTGTGTACTTAAAACATTAATCATTATCTTCTTCTTTTAGGTGGATATGCCCGTCAAGTTAACGGCTGCCGAACAACTACAATTGGCATACAAAAATTAAAAGTTAATACAATTTGAACGTATAAATGCTTTATATAATAGATACACAGATATTCCAAATAAAAAAAATGCCTTAGTCATCGCTAGGTGTTCCCTGCTTACGAATTAATTCCTCCACTTGTGCCTCGAGCTGATCGTTCTCCTGCTGCAATTTGTGGAACTCGTTTACAACGTGATCGGTTCGTAACAACAGATGTAGGCAAGATTTAACATTTTGTGCTCTTGGTTGCTGTTCTTGCCAGTAATTTTGTACTTCCTTTTCTATAAGTCGACAGGTTTTTTCATGTGAAAATGTGAGTTCCGTTTCAAGATGCGCCAAACGTTCTTCCACCTTTTTGCGTTGCTCTAACTGCATTTCGGCAAACTCATCGCGTTCCTTCTGCAGCTGGGCACGATCCTCTTCCAGTTGGAGACGCTCCTCTTGCAGTTGGAGACGCTCCTCTTGCAGCTTGTCACGTTCCTCTTGCAGCTTGTCACGCTCCTCTTGCAGCGAGCTATTTGATGCCAGATTGCTGGATGTCTGTGGTAGCAATTTCTGTGGCTGCAGATGATGTGGTGTACTATTTCGACTGGACCATAGCGTGTGTAGGCGATACTTTTTCTCCAAATCTGCCATTTGTGCATTTGTGTCGCTGCCAACGCTGTCGTTTGCCACCGAACTCTGCTCGTCGATCTCGGCAATCCTCTTGAGCTTGGTCTCTCCCGAGGCATTACTACGATCTAGCAATGGTCCGCTAAGCGTTTCTGTTGAATATGAATGCAGTGTTTGTAATATCAAATGATAGCGTAAGACAAATTACTTACGTTGCAGTGACTCGACAGTGGAGCTAGCAGCGCTATCCATGGAGCAAAGACCAGAACCAGTTTGAGAAAGGCTATGCACCTTTTCCTCATTGCTTGCCTTTGATTGCAGCATTCCCCAATCGAAGCTATCACGCCCTGATGTCGCTGTGCTATACAGCTGTGTCGACATGCGATCCAAGCCACGAGGTCTTTGTGCGTCCAGAAAATCACAAAATGAATCACGCGTCGGGCGTGTTGCAGCTGCTGTTGCCATAGTGCTACTTAAGGAGTCTAGATGCTGCTGTGTCAATAGCAAATTGGCGGATATTGATTTGCGCAGCTCATCGCATGCCATTGGCTCTGCATCTATGGTCGCATTATTTGAGCTATTAGAACTACAGCTCTTCTGATCATCCGTTGGCATTGGCACAAAAGCACAGCGATTTACGGTACTGCAAGAGATAGTTGTTTTATTAGTTGAAATATAAATAGTAAAGTAAACACAAACACTTACCAGCCGTCGTGGACGGCACGGACTGCCAGCGGCGACTTGGTGTTACGTATATCATAGGCAAGGAGCTCACCTTTCAGATTGCCGGCACAAAAGTAGGTTCCGCATTCGCTTAATGCCACTGTAGACATCGGATTCTCACAAGTCAAACGACCCGATGGCGCCTGCGCCTTGTTGCGCCGTATGTCGAATATGTTAATTTTGCAATCGTAACCAACGGTAACCAACAGCGAGGGCTGTGCACTGCACATGCTGATATCTCGACACGGTGCATCGTGGGCATCCTCTTTGTGAAAGATCGAACGATTCTGTTGTACATCATACAGACTTACAATGCCTTTGTACGAGGCAACGCCCAATTGAAAACGCTTGCTTGGATGAAAGCGGGCAAGAGTCGAACTGCAGGAATAGCATAATTAATAAAACTTGTCCATGCAATTTAAGTTTTAACCTACAAATCATCAATGTTAATCGTTTGGACCTTTTGTCTGGTTTTGGTGCCATAGATGTTGATCTTGCCGCCTTCTAGCACCGCCGCAATATAATCATCTGTGCAATTGTAGTCAACAAAGAGAACTGTGCTGTTCGATTGATCCGCCGGAAAGCGGTGTATCAGCTCAGCGGTGCTGAAGTTAAAAAGCTTCACGTATCCACTCGACTGTCCAATGGCAATTTGATTGGACGCACTTTTGGCACAGCCCACTGAGTATGCATTCTCAATGGCTAATTTGCGTACTCGTTGCAATTCGGGTGCTGCAAGTGGGCGTTTGTTCAATATTATTATCAATTCGTTTTGTTTTGCAGATTCGTTTTACCGTTTGGTTGTTTTTCCTTAACGCGCATCACCGCCAATCCTGCTTTTTTGTTTAACTCCACAAAGACGCGCCGCTGCGCGTTAAACTGGAAATCAGTTGATTCTTCATGTGGATGAACATATATTGATTTTGTTTCCAAATCAGCAAAATCAGACAGCACTGTCTTTTTAGATGTTGATACTATGTACATTTCAAGAATAATGTTTTAATTGTACTATTCAAATGAAGGTACGAATGAGTAGCTGCAAAGCGGCGATTTCGCTGTGAATGTCAAAAACTGGGTTGTTACGTTGCCGGATCGCTTAAAATGATTTAATTAAATTTGCTTTGTGATTTTTATAAATTATAGTATTTTTAAAAATATTATGCAAGTGACTTTAAAAATTTCGTATGTTTTAGATTTGAATCAGAACAAGATTTACACTTTCACTCGTTAACTTCTTTTTGGTGAGTGCTCGGCTCAGTTGCCTATTGTTAATTTAAAAACATTCAATAATCGAGACAGATTAAACAATATAAAATTTTTTTCAAATGAAAATACAAAGTAGTATTGATACAAAATATTTAAAGTCTGGTGCAGTGACAGCCCTGAGATAAGACGATAGTCTCGATAGCAGATATCGATAATGTACCATCAGTTAGTTTTGCAACGTTTTGCATGAAGAAGACAGGGTGAGTCAAGCGGCCGATGAGTAGGATGTTTTTTTAAATTTGAATGACCCAAAAAAAAAAAAATAAAAAGAGGTTGGCAAGGTGTTAAACTGGATATCATTTTGATATACCCCTATAACAGCACAAAATAAAATAGTATGAGAACCGATAAAAAAATCTCCTGTGGACAATGATCCAATTTAAGTGCCTTCGTTGGCATTGAGCTGCTAATTTTGTTCGCCTGCTACTTAAGCTACAGTTTTTAATTGTTTTTACCCATGTAACCACGCTCAGAGACTGGTAACGACCGCCACTGATCAGAATATTAACATTTTATTTCTTAGTTTCACTCTTAAGTAAAAGTTTATATTTTTTTCTCAATGTGCTCACACTAATTAAATGTATAAAAAATAGTGTTTGTTTTACAGGGATTTTAAATATTTGGGACATAAGCATTTTTTGCGTCGACTTTTCTGGTCCTTCGTTGGTGACGGCGGTTCTACTACATCCTCTTCGGATTTTAAGTAAGGCTCCGGATGGACCTTCGCATTGCACTTTGAGGCCACAAACTCAAAGAAGTCAATGTTGCGTACATGATAGTTGTACTGATCCTTGAACTGGAAGTAGTTCGGATACACCTTGTGCCTGAGCATGGCTGCATAAAGACTGAGGCGTTGCTGATCCAGAAACGAGTTACGTTTGTTTTCAGCATGGCGATGCTGCCAGCTGCGTAAGCTTATTTGCTTTTGAAGAAGATTGCGGAGATTAGGATGTAAATGGAAACTCAAGGCCCTTAGAAAAAAAAAAACAATGCTTGATGAATTATTCATTAGATATTTTCGATAAACTTACTCGTTGAAACGATATTTTAGTTTTCTGAACTTGATCTTCTCGAATGGATATAGAAACAAATGTATGCGATCTGTGTAAGCCAACTGAGCCGGTATCTCCACATAGATTCTATTGAAAATCCAATTTACGTATTTATTTACAGATTCATCACAAGAAATTATTACTTACTTAGTGCTTATAACTTTGGGTAAGTTGACCGTGCTTTGAATTCTCTTTGGAGTTCCAAATCGTGGAAACTTAAGCATGTCCTGTTCGTACCAATCTAAATGGCTGAACATTGATGCATTGACTGATGGTAGCTCCACCGGATCAATAAAATAGTTTCCAGCACAAAAATTTAATTTACCAAGGCTGGGCACGGTTTTGCATAGCTCTAAGCCTAAATAATGTTGTGACAAATAAATTAATACATGAAAATACAATACAACTTTTAAGTAATAAGCTAATAAACCTTTTCTAACGCAGTTCCCGCTTGTAGCCCGCACAAAGTAAGTGGTGCGCCATTTGGGACAAAAACAGTTGATAAATTTGTAAAACTTATCGACCCAGTTTTGAAAGGTAGTGTTTAAGCTTTGATTAAATTCCATTTTCAATATAAGATTGTCGCTATAGAGATTTAAAGGGATTTGTTAATACGAGTTCTGTTTCGAAATTCCTGTTCGACTTACCGCACCACATTTATGTTCCCATCGCAGCCAAACTTACGTAATTGGGCATTGAGCTCAATTTTCTCTTCGTTCATAGAAACATTAAAATTGGAGCCGCTTACATCCACGACACGGGTTGTTTTCTTATTGATAGCCGTGGAAGGTGAAGGCGAGTTTAAATTGGCATTGGAATCTCTAACTTTCTTACGATGTGTCCACAGATCCGAATCTGCTTCTGATGACTTTGAATCATGGTTGCTATGATTCGAAAGCTCCTCTGACACTTCAGAATCATTTGGCGTAATGTCTGTAGGATGATGAATTTCATCGGTTGGCAATGTATAAATTCTAACTTGAAGATTATCGGCAGCATATATCTTAGTATCCAGCATCAGTTCCACCTCACCGATTTGAGTAAAATTAAAAAGAACGCCGGCGTAGAGCTGGTGCTGCATCAGATAACTGTCTTGGGCGTAAGTTGTAAAGCTGGAGTCATAGACGTACTTTTCCTCCATCTCTATTTCCAGCTTAGCCCCTTCTTCCACATCCATCAGACTTTTAGTGCTGCAAAAAGATTTTAATTCCAGCTCATCGGCGATTTCAAGTGAAACATTTATGAACCTTTCTCTCTGTGGTAAAAGAATCATAAATAATAGAATTATAAATTAATACTTTGACTTACCGAAACCGTTGGGTCGAAATCAATATGCTGTTTATGCGAACTGCTTGAACTGATTTGCTTATCAAACTCATCCTCCAGAACACCCCTATCCCAGCCATCTATTGTCGTGGTGCTGATCATGGTGCCATCGCTATGATAGCATCTCAAACCGTTCTTTGTCCACACCATGCGAACGCCATCATCCCGCATGGCATAGCTCTCATTGGCATAATAATCATGCCACTCCGTCACTCGAATCGGTATGTCACATTTTATTTGCTCCTTCTCGATATGCACAACGCTCCCAAGCGATGTGGTTAGTTCCAGATGTTTATAGTTCAGATTGAATAACTGCATAATAAAATCCAAGTACTTTAATTCGGCATCGACACTGGCAAATAGCGCTGCCGTTTGAGCCAATTTCTTCGATCGGGCTTCGCCTTGGACACGTTGTCCATTTGGACTATCCGCGGATGATATAACTTTGCTTTTGCGTCCTTTTGATTTTTTATCGGAGCCTGCTGTGTTTCGTTGTGAATTATGCAGGGATTGGGACTTACTTGGTTTTAAAGATGAATGAGATAGCGGTTTAAAGCTGCTGTAGTCCGACTGTGCGGTGCAGGCATTCATAAATTCCGAATCATCTTCAATCTCACCCTCCTCTTCCACCACAGGTTGCAAGTAGCTGTAGAGGCGATAGACCTCGCCATTGTAGCGCATTATCAGAACGGTATCGTTGCCTTGAAAGAGGACTATAACACAACCGTATGGCGTGCAAATGCGACGACTCTCATTGGTCCCGGATTGTTGACCCGTTGACCACAAGTGCTCGATATGGGTATCCAGACAGTAGGTGGACAGTCCATTCGGATAGTTGAGCACAGCCTTTGCGCACTCTTCGGCCTGTGGCTCAACCCTCAAGCTAATTCCTTTCGGTGTTTGCAGGCGCATATTGCGCGATATGGCGTTCGTATTACCCGGTTCATTGGTAAAGTGCAACCGTTGATTATCGATTTCAATGGACAAACACTTGTTCATAGTACGGAAATTCCATTTTTCCTCGTAGAGCGTTAGCTGGCCTTCCTCAAAGTGATATTTTGAGGTCTTTGTCTTGATTGTTTGCCGCGTGTTGTCCAGACTGTAGCCAGTTAGCAAAGGATGGTCCGGTCCTAGGCCAATATGCGAGGGCTTATTGCCATTAATACCACCAGCATTATCTGGTGGCAAACTCCCAATGGATTGCTGTTTGACTACGATGGGTTCGTTAGAGACACGAGCTGATTTGCTTGCTCTGCGAACGCTGCCCTCGCTAAGCTTGGTTGAACGTGGTGAAATTTGTTCTTTCATTTCTTTGTCTGCCTTTTGCTGCTCAAGAGCCTTTTGGGCCTTCAAGGATTTGGGTCTTATGAATATGCTGGGCGGTATGAAATATTGCTTGTTGTCGCGACATTTTGGAAAGTATGGATCGTCATGATCAACATGATCAATGGAGGAGTGCAACGTAAAACTGCTGGGATAATTGGATAACGGTTCTAGCGGCTTCTCCATGGCATCTTCGAACATTTGTTGCGTCACCAGATCCTTTAAAAACGGTTGCATTTCATACAGTGTAAAATCTCTAAAGCATAAACGTGTGGGAATTACAACCTCCTTCTGATGCTCAAAGACCTCGTTGAGACCTCGCTTAAAAGTATATAGTATAACATTTGGATAGACTTCCTCGGCTTTGTAATCATTGTACTCATTGATCAGCTGCACAATGCGCTGATCGACCGAATCATTAGTCAAATAAAGCTTGGCGAACTTGAGCAGATGTCGCGGTTCCACCTCCTCCACATAGGGCGTATAGCAAAGTCTATCGATGATGTAACCGGACTTGAAATAGCGTCGCAATATATTATATTCCAGGCAAGCATGATAAATGTTCCGCATAAGGGTCTGTTTCATATAGGCAACAAGGCTAAGGAGCAGCGTATTCGTTTCCTCCACAAACAAAGATTCGTTCTTAACGAGCTTAACGATGCTCTTAAAGGCATTCGCATAGACCTTGATTTTGTCCAGCACTCTGGTTTGTGTCATTGACGACGGATTTGCCAGCAGCAGCACCTCGATCTCAGTCAACAGCTCCCGGGGTTGACCGAACGTGGTCAGCAGTGAATCCAAATATAAATAGATTGTGGCATCATCATTAACCACCGCCGGCAAATCTTCTGACAGATAGTGTCCTTTCGTATCTAGCAACTTAACCGCCTTATAGCTGTCCTTCAAGCTTATATGCGGTGGCATTTTAACATTGATCTCATTATATGGCCTCACATAGAACTCCTCATACTGTTCCCGCAGCGTCTGCATATCGTACACAAACCACGACAGCTGATCAAATATGTTACTGGCATACTTTTGGGACTGGCATATGGACATCTGTGGCAGACGTTGCTGAAAAATGCCAATCGGCTTGCTGATCATTCGCTTGCGCAGTGAATGAATGTCCCGTTGGATCTTCTCAACTGTCTCGAGCAGAAACTTTTGACGACGTGGACGTGGCACAAGCACATCATAAGCGCAATCCTCTGGCATGAAGTGCACAATGCCACGCAAAGGTTGATTATTGCTGAATGCAAATCGAGGGTAAATAATTTGAAAGGTGGAATTTGAAAATCTATGGAGTTACCCACCGTAGCAGCTCTCTGTAGAAATCGTTGTTTAATTTACCGATTATAATTATAAGTATTGACGTATTTGATGGTTCATCTTTTATGTACTATCAAGAGCAAACCATAATAATTATAAATATGAAAAACTGTTGTTTCTTATAGCTTACCAAACGCTTGGACAGCTGCTGACCCTTGCCCACCTTGTGGTGTTCCTTAACATTAACTGCAAAGCATGAAATCTTTTCCAACTCAACACCATCGGACTTCGACTTGGATGCAAGTTTGCTTTTCGTACTGTCTGCCTTGACATTTTTCGTATCGGCCCTACCCATTTTAATTTTGGCCGGTATGTTGCTTTGGTAATAATTGAGAAGATTGAATTTGAGTTCCGAATGAATCTTCTGGGTTACAAATTCATATTGATTCAAGCAATCCCGAATGCGCATCAATGTCAACTGCACAGGGTCCTCGGGTATAATATCTAAAAATCAATTCAGATTGATAATTAGAATATATGTATACTATTTATTTAAGTGCATTTTATTACCCGTCCTTTTGGACTTGTTCGACAAGCGACGGCTTAACATGTTGACTGTTTTGGCCTCCTCCAACTCTGCGTCCAAATCGATGGCAAACATAAATGGTCGCAGGCCAAGCTTTATCTGCTTGATGAACTCATCATGCACCGCGTTCAGACCATTATCATAAAAGTTAATGCAGTAAATGTCGTAAAAGCTCTGAGCACGTTGAATTTGAGACTTGCGGCTGCTGCGACGACCGCTGTCACCAGGCCTTTTACCGCTCAAAATACTCATTATGATTTCTTTGTGTATGTTGCATGTATCAAAAATATATATCTGACTCAAAATTCTCAGCTCAGTAATCCAAACAATATGTTTTACTTAAAAATATTTAAATAAATCGTAGTTTATTTCAATAAAGTATTTGAACATAAAGTTAATTTCAGTTAACATTTAATTAAACTAAATACTAAATGGCTGTTATATACAGATGAAAAATATCAAAGCTAAATCAAATCTATTCTATTTGTAGATATGCATAAGTACTGTACAAATGGGAGATTCATAAGGATACATGTATTAAGTTTGTTTTTATAAAATAAAATAAAATCAATTTGCCAACTTAAAGCCTCTTTAAAGTAATAAATCAAAATAAATTAAGAATCAAATAAATAAAGATATATAAGATATCAAAATGCAGTCACTGGCAATAAAAACGTCGTCGTTTGAACAATATGCAATTCCAGTTTGAACCTAAGGCTATAGTAATATTACTTATATGGCAGTGATATGCTACTTACTGGACGTTGTCTAAGTCTATGGCTAATATAAAACTCATATTTGATCACAATACATTTGGAAAAAGTTTCGGTGTGGCGTCAACAGGAACCAGAGAACGCCCTGCATTGCCAGCAATTAGTTATCATCCTGGGACACAAGACATTCGCTGAGCAGCACATTGTGCAGATCATCCATATCGATCCAATCGCGTCTCTCATTGCGTATGGACACATTGCGTATGCATCCCTTAAAATTATCACGTGCCAACAAACAACCGCTGGGTGCGACATCTAGAAAAACAAAGAGCATTAGCATATGACTTGGAATTCACAACAATCTCCTACCCGGCAGTCCGCCTATGTAAAGGGGTGAACGTGTTTGCACTTTGCCCGCATTGCGTTGATTTGACATGCTTATCGTAGCTGGCAACTGATCGATTCTTAGCGCAATCTGCTCGCCATCATAGAGCGCCGATATATTGTGCCATTTGTTGTCGCAAAGCGCATATTTGCCAGGCAGCGTTGACTCCACACGGAAGGGCACACCATCGCCCATATCGCAAGAGAAAACAATCTATAGCAAAGCAGATTCGAGATAATCAAGTGTTAAGACAATTCAAATATGATGGTGCACCAACGTTGCCATTGCTGATCTCCAGCGAGAGTGCAGGAAAGCCGCTTGGCTCGGAAACACTTAGCAATACGCCAGATAGCTCAGAGGTGCGAAATTCCATTTCCAGTTCCAGATATTTGGCCACATGAAAGTTTTTCTCTGCAAAGTAAAAATAGTAAAAATTCATAAATAAATAAAATAAGAATAAGTTGTCGAAATGATTGAGTGAGTTGTAAGCAATTTATGTGGAATTTGTAGATAAAGAGTCAACTCTACTTTGATGGCAATTAGTTACGTCAGTTAATTAGATCATCCAAGTTCAATTACTTACTATATATGGCATAGGCATCTCCAGGGAAGAAACTGCCACGTTCCACATTAGGAAAACATTGTCCAACATTTGCGTGCTTGCCAGGTCGTGCCAGATCCTGTGTGCTGTTGTTTATGTTGACGCGACGCATACAACCCTTAAAGGCCTCCAAACGCATGTACAGTTCCGAGGGCACCTTAACTGGAGCCTGAGGCAAACCACCCACGAGCAGCTGCTGTGAGGCGCCTATTTTCTTGGGCACCTTCATTTGAGCAGAGGTCTTTTGATCCGTGCGCCCAATTTCTACGCTCAGGGTGACCTTTCGCTCATGGCAGCTGATCGTGACGCGATGCCATTCACCATCGTTCAATTTGGCAGTCAACTGTAGCTCCTCACGCCGACGTCCGCGCACTATGAGCACCAGCTGTCCATCCTTTAGGAGCAGAGCAACATAATGCTTGTGCTTTTCCTTGCTGCCAGGTGATAAGTAGAGCATTCCATTCGGATAAAATGAGCGAAAGTCAAAGCTCAGATAAAAGTTTCGCTGCCAGAAGTGACGTTCCGGCAGCTTAAGCTGCGAGTAGCTGTAAAGCTCATCGCCAAACTTAAAAGCATTCGGCTCGTAGGAGTAGCTGCCGATCTGTAAGAAAGCATATGGATTAATCTTAGCGCTAGGTTAAGTCAAACGGGAACTTAACTCACCACGACGACTTTGTGTTAGTTCTGAGCTTTTGTGAGCGAGCTTTCTTAGCGTGCGCTTATTTGTTTTTTAGTGAGGTTAAAAAATAATAAAAACGTTGGCATGATATTTGTTGTTTTTTTTTTGTTGTTTGTTAAAAAATGTATTTTTTTTTATTATTTAAAACGCATGAAAAAAAGCAAACAAGTTATTCGTATGATACATCAATGAAAGCAAAAACGTACACAAAGCGTTGTTGAGTGAAAAATGTAGATAAGTAAAATTTGAATAGATGATAAGATAATGATGCTTATTGACTTATTTGAGCTTTATGGCTTAAAATATACATAAGATAAATATGAAAAAAATGAAATATTTACATTACATAAAAGTGTTGTGTGTTATATGTAATTAACATTCGAATGGAGCTTTTGTCAGTCGAACACCTCGTTAACCAGTTTCGCCCCAGGCTTTTAAAACTTAAACGCTAATCGTTAATCTTAAATATATTCGAGCTGGCTTACAAGAGCTTTAATGTGCTTTTTTTCGTTTAATGACTGATGGCTAGAAATGGTCCAACTGTAAGCCAACTTAAATTAAGTTTCCAAACATTTGGAAGCTTAAAAGCTCACACGAATGTAAGCTTATGGTTAATTTGATGATTTGTATGATTAATCCACATCTAGACCACATTGAGTAGCTATGTTTAGTAAGCTTTTTAGGCGAAATTAGTATACAAAAGAGCTTTCTTGCAGCGCAGCGCTTGAAGCTTTTAGCGTAGCAGCTTTTGACATAATTGCTTAGCAACTAAAATCCTATAAAAACAAAGAGAAACATTTAAGTCGATCAGAGAGTTTGAGAGTTAGGTAGCCACAAAATGTATTTACATGCATCAACTCTCCATTGAACCCCATACCCCAAAACTTGAACCCAGACCAATCATTAATATGTATATGCATCAACAGCTTACCCGCTTGCAGCCCTCCGGCGAGGCGGTAAAACTCTTGCCAATCATTGGCTCCGTCTTCAGCAGCACATCGTACAGTGCGCCCTTTGGGCTGCCCATGGTTGGTCCATTGCGGCCAATCTGCACATTGGCAAAGGTCAAAGCATCATTGAAATTGATTGTACGATTGTTGAACACGACATCCCGCACAGCGCCCACCAGCTTGACAAAAGTGGGCGCCAGTGGTGTGTAAATCTCGTGTGCTGGTGCGCCGCCTATATAAAGACCACCAGCATCCTGGGGTAGACTGATGACCGAGGGTGTACCCGTCAAGGTGCGCACTTCCTGCAGCTCATCGTCCACCATAAGCTCAAGTCGGCGGCCCGTCTTGATGAGATTTACGACATGCAACTCGCCATCGTTCAGTTGACTGGCATTGGAGAACATTTTGATGAAACTACGTCCCGAATTGACCCACACCTGCAGCTGGCCATCGACCAGGCTTATCGAATAGTTGCCCTTTATATCATTGGCATCATAGTCGGCCAGGACTTCAGGTGGATAGGCTGACAGCAAAAGCAAGCAATCGGATTGCAGTGTACGGAAAACTAGACCAGTATTGGCACGTTTTCGCAGCGACTGCGAAGGCAATTCCAAATAACCATTGCCCGAAAAGCCAGCTCTGTGACATGAAAAAAATATATAGATTTTTAATATTGAATCTATAAATAATACCATAACAATTACTCACTTAGTTATCATGTCTTTGCAGGAGGACTCTACGCCAAAGTAGGTGGAACTCTCGAGTGGATCGTAAGTCTCGCCATTTACTTGCACATCCATCATGCAGCCCAGGAATGGATTGTCAGCACCGGGCGCCTTCGTCGTGCCCGATGTGAAACCTGTTGAATAATAACAGTAAAAGGATTAAGTCAAAAAACGCAAACAATACCATTATACCAAAAATAAATATGTTTCTAATGTCAAAATGAAGATTTTTGGTAAAAACTTAGCTTTTACTGCTTACCTGGTGGCACACCGCCTAGATAATACACAGCCTTGGACAAATCGGGCAGCATATGGCTCTTCACGGGCAATGTGGGTGCACCGGAAATGGCGCGATCGTTATTCACACGCAGCATACCATTTTCAGTGCTGCGACGAACAGAGAATTCGCGTGCTGCCTCAATTTTGATCCAGTGGCCCGTGTTGTACTTTTTAGTTGTATTAATTTCCAGCTTGGACTCGTCGCCATAATCAATGCGGAACATGATGCGACCGCGACTTAAAGTCACTGACACCGAGCGGTTCTAAAATAAACAGAGCAATTGATTAAGAACTTATAAATAGCTTGAGTTACGTTGACTCACGTTCCTGTCATCAACCGCCAGGAAGAGCAACGCATTCTCGTCCAGTGTGCGGAAGGTCATCTGAAGTGCAAATAGATTTTTGCGATAAGGACGCGGTCGCGTCTTCTTCAGCTGTGCATAGCCAAAGCCATTAAAGTGACGCGCCACAGAAGATGCAGATGATTCTCGTGCACCAATCATGGCGCCACCGCAACGCCCTTCGCTACTCAAAAAGTTCCAGAGACCCAATGGCTTGTTGTCCACCTCCACCTGATGCACAACGACATTTAGACCTGGTGTTTGATCTTTGGTTGAAAAGCCACCAAGTAAAATGTGCTCATCGTGCGTCTGATAGAAACGTGTATGCTCCCCATCTGTTGAGCCGGCTACTGGTGATCCCGGCGTCAGTGCACCAAAATTGTTCATACGCCGCACCAGTAAGCTGCCCAAATTAAGTGTGCGATTCGCTTCAACCTGGTACCAGGCATCATCGTATTTCGGGTCACGTGTCTGCACTTCCAACGGATGTGTGATTGCCGCTGTGCTGCCGCCCAGATACCAAACCAGACGAACCCGTCGCTTGTACAGCTCAAGCGTAATGTGTCTTCCCTCGCTGCCCTGAACATGCAGCAGCGGTGAGTTGCCCATGTGGTTTGACAGAGCAAAGCTCAAGCGCAAGGAATTGGAGGTACTCAGACCATAGGACACTGGCAAATACGTGCGACTGCATTTGGGACCGAGAGATTCCAAAGAAACGTCAATCTTAAAATGTGATGAGAGCATGATTAAACAGATTAAATAAGACAATTTTGGGTAGATATCTACTTACCGCTTCAGCTGCATGTTTAGCCTTGGCTATCTGATCTCTAAGCTGCTGCAGCTGTTGGGCCATGCTATTGTTCCACACCTCAAAGATCTGCTGCTCTTTAGCTGCCTGTTGCTCCACATAGCTAAGTGAAACGTTGGCCAGACGCAGATTCGTCTTGGTCAGCGATATGTTCTCCTCGGCCATGCCCAGCTTTATCTCCCAGTCGGGCTCCAGCATGGCAAACGATTTGCGCATGTGCCGAATAGATTGCTGCATTTCGCGTGCCTGCCTTTGCTCTGCATGCATCTCGTCGCTGGTTCTCTCCGCCAGTTGCATGCTGTCTTCGGCATGATGACGCGCTGAGCTGTTGGTCAGCAATTGTAGCTGACTCGTGATGTTATTGCTTCGCTGTCCCGTCTCAAAGATAGTACGCTTTATGCCATCTACCTGTTGCTCCTGCTGCTGCAGCTTTCCCTTCAGTACAGTCGATTTTTGCATTTGCTGCAAAGCTTCACGCTGCAGCTGCTTGGAGCGATGCAGCGAGTGCTTAGCGCGCTCAATCATCGAGCTGCCATCGCTAGGATACAGCGTGCGCTGTGCTTCATAGACGCGCTCTTTAGATAGCAGCGATGCCTGGCGAGCATTCGCAATTGCTGTCGAAATATTGCTGTGTGCAGAGCTACAAAGTACAAAAAGTTTTATTGCAGATTTCGAATGTACATGGGAATTGTTAACTTACCTAGCCAACATGGCAATACGTGCACCATTTCTGGTTGGCTGAAATTGCTTGGAATACTCATTGGAACGCTCGAGCAAACGTGACGCATGTTTCTCCGCTTTTGGCAGCCAGTGTTTGCGCACCTCCCGCTGCAGCTCCAACTGCTCGATGAGCGTGTCATTTAGCAGGGCACCCGATGTGGACATTTGCTGTCGCTGCTCATTGAGTTGTGTTTGATGCTGTCCGGCAGTGTGCAGCATTTGCTCACCACGCTCCACATAATCCAGATTTAAATGCTTCTCTATGCGCTGGCCAAGTTCACCCAATTGCTGATACTGATCTGCTACATGGCCGCTCAGATTACGCACATGTTCAAGCACATCGTCTGCCTCATTCTCCACATCCTGAGTGCGATCGATGTGTAGACGCATGTCTGACACGCGATAGTTAGTTTGATTGAGATCCCGCCACAGCATCTCCAGGCGAGCGCGTTGATCATATGCAGCGTCCGAAGCATTGCCCGTCGCATAGAACTGCTGCCAGGCACAGTCATTGGTGGTGCGTATGTCCTGCACCAGCTGATGATGCTGCTGAATAGCCTGCAGATAGAAACGCGCCTGACTTAACGCCGTTGGCAGACTCAAATGCTGTGCGCCTTGCCCATAGTTATGCAAGTCGTACAAAGTTTGTCCAATCTCCAAACGCAGCGTGCCCACATCATGTTGCAGCACCAGGGCAGCATCCTGCATTGAGTTTAAAGCATGATGACGTTTTCCAATGGTGGCCAGCGCTTTACGTGATAGGAATTTCCCATTTTCGGCATGTTCATCCAGTTTGAGCAGCGCAGCCGTATCATAGCCAAGTAATAGCTTTCTGGCCTGACTGTAGTCCTGCTCACGTGCCCGCCACGTTATATAGGCTTGCTCGTATTCAGATAATTTGAGATAAGGCGCTGGTATGCCAGTTAGATCCATATTGTGCACTCCACGGCGCAGCTTATGACCGACCAGTTCCACATAGTCCAGCAGAAGCAAAGTGCAATTGTCGCAGACTGAAACAAAAGGAAAATTCATTCATTATATGTCAAGATTCTGTTCGTTGTTAGTAAAGACTTACGTTGGCAGCCATTTTCAACCAGATGATGACGCTCCGCTTCACATTTGTTGCACTTGAGGCCTGTAACGCCCTCGCGACACTGGCACTGACCCGACTCTGCATCGCAGCCCTCTGCCCGAATACCATCTGGATTGCAGTTGCAGGGCTGACAGCTACTATTTGGATACTGCATCGGATTGCCAAAGTAACCCAAGCGACAGCTGTCGCAAAGGCGACCCGTGTAGCCTGGTTTGCAGACGCAGCTAACCTCACCGTCCCACACATTGCAACCACGAGCAAAGTTGCGATTGGTTTCCGGACACGGGCAAGCCTGGCAGCCATGTCTTGCATTGGGATCACCGTAGTATCCATCGGCACAGTGCTGACAATGTGCGCCGCCACTGTTTTCTCGACAATCCTAAAAGTAAATAATTTTAAACATTGAAACAAGTGTTGGTAAATTATCGAACTGTGCTGCATTTTGCTTTTCAAAGATGGTATGCTGCTTATTACTATTATAGCTGCAGCTATGTTTAATAGATTGATTAATTGATCTCGAGTGAATAAAATGAGAACAGATCTAATATTTTTTGTATAAAATTTGTTTGTTTGTTCTTTAAAAGGTACTTTAGCTGCATACCAATCAGATTGGTTATCGTTTTCAAAAGCGTTCTTACACGAACCAGTTGAAAACTAATAATGAACTAGTTATCAAATTAACGGTAAAGTGAAGAGAAGTGAAAATTGTGGTAATTTTAGTTTCTTACCAAACACACTCCGGTTTCGCGATCGCAATCATTACTACGTCCATTGCAGTGACAGGGCGCTGCGCGTCCAATCAGATCCTCAATAAAAACGCTTTCCACATCGCTTGTGTTGCGCCAACGGTAAAAGGAGCGCCCCGGATCTTGGCATGAGAGCCCATCAAAACGCTTAGGGCACTTGCATTGTTCGACGCCCTTGGCAATGAGATTGGTGGAGCCCTGCACATATATGGCGGCATCCATATGCACACTGTGTAAGCTGTTAAATAAAGTAATTGCAGAATGTTTTGAGGCTTTCGACTTAAACTTAAGCGTGAAAACTTACACGACTTGCTGAAAATCGGCAAAGGCAAAGGCGCGTAAAAATATGTGACGCACATTCTGCAGAGCTGCCATAAGCGTGCCGCGATCCACAGCTTGGCTATTGTGATGGTACTTCCAGTAGGATTCATGCAACGGCACACGATGCGTCACATTTAGTGAATACTCAAACTCCTCATACTCGTAAAAGTCCAATACAAGTTTAGCATGTGCATGCAACTGCACGAGCGGAAACTGCGCCAGGACCTTGCGTTCCAGCGGCGTGTGAGCGCCCTCGGTGAGCAGCGAGAAGTAAAGGAAGCCGCCATAGCTGGTAGTGCGATCGCCATAGAATTGTGGCGGCAGTTGAAAGTACAAAGGCTGATAGAACTGTGCATAAGCGCCAATTGAAACATTGCCTGTCGATCGTGGCACCAAGTTCAAATCATTCATGCGCTGAATCTCTGCATCTTCGCTGTACGAAACACTGCCAGCCATTTGGACTACAACAATGTACTCATAATCAGCGCTTGGCACGTGCTGCGGTCGCAGCTGTTGCACGCTTAGATTGCGCGCCTCCGACATGCGTATGTGGCCCCAGGAGAGTTCACTTTGCTCGCACTCAGCGGCACGTCCAAAGCAGAAGCATCGTGTGCAACCCTCGGGATTCAAAGTGGATAGACCAAATGTGCTCTGCATGCACGTATCACATTTAAGTCCAACGACGAGCGATTTGCATGGACACTGACCGTTCGAATCGCAGGCAATCAGTCCATCGGCACGCTTAAAGGAACCAGCCGCATCGCATCCACAGCGCCGGCACTCCGGGTAGCCAAAGTAGCCAACGGCACAGCTGTTGCAATTGCGACTTGCGTAACCTTCGCGACACTCGCATTGTCCACCAACTGCAGCACAATGCTGCCCAATGGAACCAATGTGATCGCATTCACATTCGCGGCAGCCCAAGCGCGCCTGCCAGCCCCAAGTGCCGGGCACACATTGTGCACAGCCCAAACCACGCGTGAACTTCGGGCAAATACAACGTCCATTTAAAGGATCGCATACTTGACCCTCTGTCGCACATGCCGAGCAGCGTTGACAACCCTCCGTGCTGAAGCCATAGAAACCTTCGGTGCACTCGTTGCAATGCCTGCCACCAACGCCAATTTTGCAATCGCATTGCCCCGTCCAGGGATTGCATTCGTGACTCCTTGCGCCATGCGGATCGCATTGACAGTCGTGACAGCCGACGCCTTGCGTTAGATTCCAGTGTCCTGCTTTGCACTTATCGCAACGTCGTCCTGCCACATTCAACAGGCAGGAGCATTGACCCGAACGCTTATCACAGGCAGTTGACAACGAGCCAACAGGACTGCATTGACAATCTGCAAAGGAACAGAAATTGAACAAAATGAATTTAGGTAAGTTGTTAAAATTTGATAATCTTTTGATTAAAGTATCTATAAAAATGTTGGATAATATTTTTTGAAATTTTTGAACAAAGTTTTTAGTACAAAATTAACCAAGATTGGTTAATTGGTTTATATATTGTGAAATTGCATTTTTAGCGAAAAGCAATAAAGTGTGTACTTTATAAAGTTTTTGTTCTACTCTTTCAAAGTAATACAATCAAACTTCTTTACTACGAGCTTTCGTACAATAATGTTGACTATATAACGAATTAATTTCCAGAAAACTGCAATTTTGTTTTATTTGGCTTAAACATGTTAAGGTTCACTTTTGTCCCACTGTTATTCGCTATATGATAGTTTGACTGTACAAGTTAAGGAGGTGCAAAAGTATTAATGGGTCACAGAGTGTCGCCGATTGTGAAAAAAACAAGCCAATTGTCACTTGAATGTCCAATTTCTTTTCGGTCTTATAAATTTGTTTACTGGGGCACATGTGCGACGCCAATGTCATCATCATCGTCATTATTATCAACTGCAGCCAAGCAACCGCAAGCAAAAATTAACAACTGTTGGCCTGGCTTAAAGATTCGCCAGCTAGTTTTGGCCATTTTGGCATTGCGCGTAGGCAGCCACCACAATCCGCCCACATTTGCATCGAGCTTCCTAGCCGGGGCGACAAACGACAAATGCGACGTCAACGCAGGACGCAATAGACGCTTAAATCGGAAGGGGAGCCATGGACTTGGCAGACAAGACTGCTAGCCATATATACGAAAATAAATTCATTCATAAATCCGGTAAAACCAACGCAAAACATATTCAAATTGATTGCGCGATCTATAAAAAAAAAATAAATAACCTAAAATGTTAACACACAAAAATATGCATAAAGACTGGGGCAATAACAGTTAAGAGCAGTCGCAAAGTTAACTACGCTAACTTGAGATTTTGTCCACATAGATAAAAGAGTTTAACTTTATGGACAATAAAGCATTTAATATAGTTATTGCAATCATTTTTAAAAGTATTTGATCTAAACTTAATACAAATATTCATGAGCTTGATAGAAAAGTTAAAGCTTAAATTTATTTAAAAAAATATACAAATCTGTCCAAGTGACAAACTTCATAATGTGCTGACAATGCCCAATCTAAGTGAAGCGTAGACAAAATGCAAATGTAGTGAAAAATATGAACATGGCATAGCACGCGACACAAGGAGATAGTAGTTGTGAGTTGCGTTCGTGGAGGAGTTGTAATGGAAGAGCAGGCAGGCAGTCAGCAGCAATGCCTCAAGGCTCACTTGGCCAAGATTGTGGAGGCTGCAGCTGTCAAGTGCCTGTTGTGGGATTTGCATTTTCATGAATGAAAAACAGACAACCACAGCTCAAAGCCTCAAAGCTCAAGAGAAAGGTTTTTGCTGTAAGTGTTTTGCTTTGTTGTTATTGTTGTTGTTGTCTTTTGCCACCTATCAGACAAGCAAGACCAATAAAAGGTTCAATCAACTGACGCCATTGGATATTCATCTTCAGCTGCGGCTGCTAAGCAAATGATGTCATTAAAGTTTACAATCAGGCATCACGACTCTGTGCTTCAACCAAAAAAAAAAAAAAATAAAAATGCGTTTGTCATGGTACAGTTCGAGATGCATTGCACTGCACAACCAACAGCAACAACAACAACTTGACTGCAATCTGCGCTAATGTTTGGTTACAAACAATGATTTTAGCGTGGGTTTTTCATCAGTTTTGGTTGGTTTCTCTTTTTAGTTTTATTGACAATATTCTTTGTTAACGTTTTATTGCATAAGCGCGGCTTCGACTGTGCTTTAGATTTGCTACCAAATTTGGTTTTGTTAACGAGTTTGGTCCGATTCGGTTAGTGTGGGCTAACTGTGGGCAGTTGAAGTGCACTTCCGTTCATTTAACGCTGCTTAAACGCAAATGTGCGTGAAATTTAATAACGTCTCGAAAAATTGTTAAACACAGTTTAAGCGCTGGGAAATAAAAGAACTGCTGATGTGATACCTAAATTGATTCTTTGAGAAAAATATGAGTTTTGGTGACTTTATTGAACAAATATTTGACAGCAACTCAGTTAGCTTTGACAAAACACTGGCTATACACAAACACCTTGGTATTGGCCTAAAGCGTTTATACAATTTATCAAAAATTTTCCAACACGAACAGAAAATTCTGCACAATTCAGCACAGTCACAAATCACCAAAGCGTGCAATAAATTAACAATTAAACAATAATAAAAGTCCATATAAAAAACATGACGAAGAATTGACAATATAATTGCAGTGCAAAAATCAACAAAAAAAAAATCAAGAATATATTTTATATAATTTGCAGCATTGTGGCTTAAATGTGGAGCACGTGTTTGGCTGCCATGCAGTTTTTTCACTTTGGACATGACAAAATATTGATTCAATGATTTATTCTGAGACCAGTTTTTTGTTGACCGGACAACGTTGCGTATGCGCAATATACCAAAGCAATGCGCGCCAACGCGGTCAATCAATTATCATAAATCGCCAATCAGCAATTCACATTGAAAAAAAAAACAGTTAACCAAAAATGTCAAAAATCTACAAAATTCTAACTGCAATTCTTTAAAATTGGTACAGTAAAAATATATTTGTGCTATCGATTTCCGAAGTTCCATTTAGGACTTTTGATAAAAGACAGCCCTTTTTATGATATTAAACCAACAAATTAAAAGCTTAATATAATTTAGTAATATACAACTTATTTAATACTTAAATCTTCATAAGATACTTATCCGATTAGGAAAAGCATTAACTATCAAAAGTCAAGCTCCATTAAAAGCACATAAGTTTTGGTTACTTTTGAAATGCGAAATCAAACGGCAATTAAGCATTGTAGGCAAAAGCGATAACAAACTTGTGAGCGTTGAGTGAATGACTGACAGACTTGTTAACTGACTGAATGGCTGAGTGAACGACTCTGCATTGACAAGATTTATGTGTAAGTTGACATTTGAAATGTCAAAATGCAAGTTGGCCAACGGCAGCAGCTATTTCAGTTAGTCAGGCTGCAGGCGTAATGTTGTTGTTGTTGCTTTTGTCTCGTTAACCGCCCACCGCTGACCTATATCTAACAGCAGAGACAAATACTCAGTGAAAGAGAGAGAGAGAGAGAGTGAGAGACAGTTGGGAGAGCTATAAAGGTGCATCGACCACCCGGTTTGTTTTTAATAGTTTCACGTAGCGTAACGCTCGAAATTTTTGTTTTTAAAGTTAATTAACCCGTTTGCATACATTTTCTGGATTTTGGCCTGGCAACGGGTAACGACTGGTCCTGCCAGCTTTAGACTCAACCAGTTACGTTGCCCCAGTCTCAAGTGCTGCATTTCCCCTCTCCCGTCGCATTATTTATGCTTTCTTTGATCGAACTCGGCGCTGCAGCGTCATAATGGTGTATAGTCACAGTTCTTGGGGGAAAGAGTCTTGATTGTTTTCGTGCGCTTCATAAATTAATCGAATGTTAACTCAGCTTAGAAAATTACCTTGTCTTGCTGATACCCAGTTAAACAGTTAAGGAAATGGGCTATGATAGACTAAGTCACTATTGTTGATCAAAGAACTTTGACTACTCAATAAATATTTGGAATAAGCCTTTAATTGAATAAACAAATATGATGAAAAATATATTCTTTCTATCTGATTTTCTCAAAGTTCTTTAAACAGACGAGTTGAATATGCCATTGTTAATCCTCATCTACGTGGTATCATTTAATTATAGCATTTTGTTTGGTATAATGATTGGTTGGCGGTGTTGAAAAAAGTGGCGCCCCCAAAGTGGCGGCAACTGAGGAAGTGGCCATATTAAAAGATCACAATTTATGCAATTTATTATTATAATCTCCAACGCAAAGTTGACTCAATTAAAGTCGCTCGAAAATTGACGGAACATTAAATAAATAATCGCATAGCCAAGGTTGGAGTTTTTTTTTTTAAATGAAAAAGATCAAAAGTGACAAAATGCTAGAAGCTGAAACATAACAAACTATCAATCTTGCCAACCAAAGAATGTGGAATTCTTGAATATTTTTTATGCAATTCTTTTGCCAACCTTTAAATATATCTTTAAACAAACTTATCTCGAATTTTTGTTAGCTCTAAACTATAGATTCGTTAGCCCATTTATACTGCTGTCGTGTTGCAGTTCATTTACTATAAACACTTAATCCGTATGTCATGGCAAAATCGCTTAAATGATGGAGTTTATGCGACCATATCCATAGAGACAACTAGTAGACACCGTTAAGACGTCTCGACAACTGAATTATGAACAGCATTATTTTTGTTTGCATTGAACCTCCCCTCCCTGCCATCTCTCTGTGAAACCCCCAAAAATAGTTTCATATCTCGAGGTTTTATTTTTAGAGCCTGGCATTTGTGAAGATTGGAGTCACGAGTCTTGACGTTAGCGTTGGACTTTGGGTCTTAAGACAAGTGGCAAGCAACACCCGTGCCAAAAAAATAAAAAAATTCATACATTGAATAACAATATCATATGCAAATTTGTTTATGCCACGTAATGCGAGCGCATTAGCCACAATAAACTTTGGTATTAAACAACAAGTTTTTTGTCTTTTCTTTATACAGAATTTCGAAAGCAATTGGGCAACAACTATTAACTGGCTAGCAAATTTGAAGCGCTTTGACCTTTCGCAGTGCTTGTCAAACTGTGTCAAATGATCGATTGCCATTGCGCTAATGAATGGCACATTAATTTGCATTTAAAAATGCACCCAAAAATAACATTTATACGGTTTTCAGTTTTGTTTTTAGTTTTATTTTTGAGTTTGTCATTGAATAATGAGACAAGCAGCTAGTATTTCGATGAAATAAATGGTAAATGTTGTTTTGGCCAGGAAACATAAATTATGTGCAACAAAATAGATTGGATTCAAGCTGCAGCGGCTCTTGAAATATGAGAAAAACATTTTGTAAATGTCACATTCACATGCCGAAACACTACGTGCCAAAAATTGTACAGTCGCGCCCCCAATAAAAAAAATTATTATTAATAATTTTACATGCATTTTTTGTTTTGGCACAGCGTTGGCGGCATTTTCAAATTTTTCTGTTGACAGTTTGGCTAGTTTATTTTTTTTTTATTTTTGAAATATGCGTGCAGATTTATGCACATTTATCAGAATTTTTAATTGAAAGCATTTATTCGTCACCTCATCATATGAAGAGCTGTCGTCTGTGGGCAAATTGTTTTGCAAGTGTTTCGGTAGCTTTTTAATGGTGTCATTTTTTTTTTTTATAGCGCTTCATGGACCGTTTAGATTGTTCATATATTTATGATGATAGTTGACGCTGGCTTCTATCTATTGCTGGAAATCAAATGAACATAGAGTTACAGCTTACAAAATACATAAAACTGAGGTAATTTTATTTCGTGTTGAAATCTTTGGATTAATTTATGATTTTACAAAAGCACCGTAGAACTGGGTTTGGTTTGTTTAAGAAAGATTTATGGCTTACAATATATTTCTTATAGTTTTCAAAGAAAAAATTTTTGATCATAGTGTTTCATTTAAGTTCGTTTGTCGGTTATTGTTGTTGTAAAAATATTTCTTAGTTTTTCTGGTAATAATTGCAGTCGATTTTATATGAATATAACATCAAATCTCTTTTTCTGTCTTATTTTCCAATCATGTATCTCGCTTTATGAACCTTAGCTCAATTAAAGTTGTTAAATGCGCTTAATTAAGCAATTGCTATTAAGCTTGCAAGATGTGTTTTTTTTTCTTTTTTTCTGGGATACACCCACTGGGCAACACCCACCACCAGGAGCACCAATCTCGAGCTCTCTCTACATGCTCTATATGCTTGTGCCTGGGCCGCCGACTTTCGCCCATCAAAAAATGAACGCAGTCAAATGTTTGGCGGGTCTCAAATTGCATTTCCTGTCACTTTGCCGATCGTTCGACCAGCCCAGCCATGAATCTCGCACCCAGCTTCAATTCTTTTTTATAAATATATTTTTTTTATCCAGTTACAAGGTGTGTGTGTGTGTGTGCATGTGTGTCTCTTTGGGTCCCGAGATCTAATAGTAAAGTCTTTGCCCGGATCGGCACTGTCTGGGTTGGTTGTTCGGGCTGTCTGCTGCCTGATTGTCTGCTAGTCCCAAAACTAAAAAAAAAAAAATAAAAAACACACGACATGCAAACTTACATGTGTGTCAGCCGTCGCGAATTGTTGTGGGTGTGTCATTGGGTGTACATAATGTGTGTCTATTGCGCACAGTCCCCGGCCAAACAACATCAGCATCAACATCAACACCAACACTACCAACACGATGCCATTTACAATTACATGGCATATTGATGTTTAAATGTAAAATGATACTCAGACTGCGAAGAATTATAAATATAAAACTAAAAATACTCTTGAAAATATTGGAAATAGGTGAAATTCAGCATTTTAAATTATTTTTTAGATCGTTTTATCTAGAAGTATAAAGAAAACGAAGATTTGGGGATATTAGACAGGTTTAAATAAAAAGAAAGAGTATAAAACTTGTATATGATAAAGTTAGTTAGAATGTTTAAGTATAAAGATAGAATATTTTTATTTGATGAAGTTATTTAGAATGTTTTTGTTTTAACGTTTTTCGACTGAAGTCGAAATTTTTTCTTATTTTTATTTATTTATTTTTTTGTTTAACTAAAAAGTTCAAGAAAAAAAAAAAAACGATTTACATTATTAGAAATAATATATGAAATATTAATGTTTTTTATGACTTAATTATTAATAGTTTACTCATTATAGTTCTTATCTTAACCTTATTTTCTATTAAAATTTTATTATAAAATGAAAAAAAAAATTGAAAATAGCCAAAAACCTATAAAATATTGTGGATCGTGACGTGATCTTGCTTAATTGCTGTTGATTTTTAATTACAATTGAACTTTTAGCAATATAAATTCTTATTTTCTTGTTGCTTTAAGTGGAGATTGAGCTTTGATCGTAACTTGTAACATTTGTGCACGAGTCGATGCCTGGCAATTTCTTATCTTTATTTGCAACATGTATTTTTAATTTAAGCGCGACTATCAAATATTTAAACTGCATCGCCAGGCAACTCCCTCGACAATGCCCCAAAGTGTTTTGTTAAACGGATTTCGGCTACGTTTTTTCTCTTCTTTTTGTTAGTTGCTTGGGAGGTTTTTTTGAATCTTGCCGCCGGCTGCAGACTTTTCATTGATAGCGTGCATAATTTTCCGAGTGTATCTGGTTTTTGGTTAACCGATTTGCTGTTTTCTTTCGTTTTGTTTTTGGGCAAATAGTTTCGTTAATTGAAATAAAATTCAATTTGACGTTTTTATGGCATGCAGCGATAGTTTGGTTAAATACGTGAGAAGTTGCTGTTACAGGGGAGGTCTAAACAGCGTCAATGAGAGGCTCTTTGTGAAGTGTGAAAGTTGTTTTTTTTTTTTTTTTCAGTAGGCTCTCGAAAGATGAAACACGTTTTTCATAGTCTCGATGGCTTTTGATAATCGCAACTATAAATTCTTTCAATATGACAAAAATTATTTATGCATTTAATTTGTTTTTTTAAAACAAGTGGAAGCTTTATTTTGTATTTTTCAGCTTCAATTTTGAAACTTAAATTCTAATAAAAATATTTTGAAGTAATAACAAAAGTTTTCTTTTATCTATTAAGTTTTTAGCGCATTAAATCATAAAAGTGCTATATAATAGTTCGAATTAATATCTACTTTAATCTTGAGTTTCGCATTATTAGCTTCTGTGTATAGAAACGTTAATCCATTGTTGCCGCCACACAGTTTGGCAGCTGTTGTAATTTTGAACAATTTTGCGCCCGATAATATTTATTATTCAATTTTTCAATATTCATTAAATCTGATTATCCGTGGGGTGGTGGAGGGGGAGTGGGGAGAGAAACCCGTTTTTACGGTGCTCACAAGCAAATTATTTTTCTGACGCTTAAATTAAGCATTAATTTTTGTTTTTCGCAATGGTCCAAGAGGCGGCGTCATAAATATCTTGGCGAGCGGTGCGGCGTCGAAAATTTTTTGAGATCATGTCGAGAAATAAGCGAAACATTTTTTAAGGTGTTGCTGCGCTTGTTGTGACAAGCAGCGAACGCCAATATCGAAAAATCGTATGCCAGATAAGACAAAAAAAATAATGTTGGGTGCTTAACAGTTAACACATATACTATATCCCGCCGACTGAAACGTATTAAATTACAAATAAATGTCATATTAGTGGCTAAGAAGCGGGAATAGGGAACGGAGAGAGATAAACGTTAAGATATGAAAAGATATGCCCGACATGCATAATAAATTAATTTTCAATTAATGTAGCTAAAGCGTGTTAGAGGAATTGATGTTGTACTGCATCGATGATTAAATACTCTTGCTTATGAAGTAAATGAATAATGTTTATTAATAAGAAATAAGTTTTCTGTTTGACATTTGACTTTAGACTGATTATTTCTTGAGAAACTGTAAGAAAGTCAAATCTAGATAACTTTTCAATTATAGCTTAATGATTTTTAGGTTTGATCCAACGAAGTGTTAACTGCAAGTTCGATAAATACAGTTACAGTTATACCTCATGGAAGTGTATCGAAACCAAACTTAACCAGCACTCCGGAAATACGAAACTTTGTGTGTTAAAAAGACCACGTGTGGAGTTTCATTAATTGTGGTTAGATTGGAAATGAATTGAGGTTGTTCAGAGAAATTTAAATAACATAAAAAAGAATTTCACTTTTCTTTTTCTTTAACTAGCTCAACTTTGCTTTTGCTTGCATTTTCAGAGTCTGTGTCAGGGTTCAAAGAGTATATTAAATATATTTCTGCACTATATATATAGTTAATGCACCTTAAATATATCTCGACAAAGTTGGTGTACTACTTTCATCCAAGTCACGTTTTTCATATTTATTTAATGTAATTTTGACTTGAATTCAAGAGGAAATCGATGACTGTGGGGCCGCCACAACGTGTGCCGGGTTGTCGGAGGTCAGAGACAGCAGATGACGCTGACGCTGACGCCTGCCCCGTGGGCCAAAATCAACAACGCAAAACAGACATAAGTTGCAACAAAAACAACAACAACAACAACAATAACAACATCAACAAACTCAACTGGCGCCTCGGTCACTTTGATCTATGCACTTCAAATGATTTGTTTTTGTTTTACCGTCTTGGCGTGTTTTGGGCTGTGCTTTGTTGTTGTTGTTATTGTTGTTTGTGCCGATGCGTAAACAACGAAGCGGCAGTTTAAATGAAACGGCAACTTTTTGGCCTGCCAGTTGAAGCGGCAAGAAAGTTGGCATAACAACATGTGCTTCAAGAGCTATGAGTAGAGTTGGGGCCGGGGCGCAACTTGCAACCGTAAATGTTTTCGCATAAGTGGAGCTGTGGTAATGTTGATCTTTTGAAATGAAATCAACATGGGCGGGCCTGGCCTTATGATCTTTCCCACAAACAATACCTATAATATAAACGATACAGATTCGTATCACAGTCTGAATTTAAGTTCAAATTGTAAATTTTGTAAAAAGTTCAATCAGACTTCATTTAAGCCAAATTACAAACTTACTTTGATTTCAATATTATTTTACTAAGCATAAAAATCTCTTTCGTTCATAATCTTTTCACGGAATTTACCAAATAACTGATAATCCATGTAATTCAACTCGTTTTGTACAGTTTGTGAGCCACTGGAGCTTAATGTCAACTCAACGGACGCGTCGTGTCTACAAGTTTGACACTTGCATTTGTCATTCGGCTCATTTGTTTGCGTTTTAAGGTTTGTTTTGTCTTGTCTCTCTGCCTGTCCATTTGCTCCGCTTACATTTTCAAGTTTGTTACTATTACAGTGTCCCCCCTTCCGATCCCGAACCCGCTCTCCACATCTTTAACGGCGTCTTAGCTTTTTTGTGGTTTTGTGTTTGTTTGTGTAAAATATTTTATTATTTTTTTTTTTTTGGGTTTTTTTTTTTTGTCTTTGGTTGAAGCTTTATGCGCAATTAGCCCGCACATTGTTTGTTTTTGTGGCACGTTTGGTTGTAATTAAAAAAAATCAACGCTGCCCGAGAAACATGTTGCTCAATACGGTCCACGGAACTCTAGATTAGTGCCTGCCCCATGTAGGCGTTGCTCAAGCGTCTTGTGTACTGTGCTGTGCTGTGAATGTGTGAGTGTTGTCAGGCATCGTTTCGTTTAAGGCTCTCCGACGCTCAAGCTGTCAATATTTGCGGTTGTTTGTTGTTGCTAGTTGCTAGCCGGTTTGTTTTCTCCCCCATGTGGCATACTTAATCTAAATGACTGGGATTTGTTTTGACTTACAGCCACTAGAAAGCGTGCCACACAATCCATAACACCTTCGCCTAGTACTGCAAAAGTCATCAAGTCATCTAACTATATTCTCTTTTAACCGAGAATGTCATTTGCGTCATCCATGAAATGCGCCCACAGCCATCGAACAACAACAACAACTCTTAAGCACTCTAATGTCAGCTTCGTGCTCGTTTGCGGCCATGTAAGTTGTTCGTTGTTGTTGTTGTTATGCTTGTGTCTTGTCGGTGCTCCCCCAAAATGCTAATTGACCGGGCGCAACAGGCGCCAAAACTTGCAACGACGAGACAATCTATCAATAAAGACCCCCACAACACACAACACACACACATACAACTTCTCTTGTTGGTAGCCCAATCAAATTTGCAACACAATTTTCTTGCGTGTGTGTGTAATTTGATTTGGTTGCAAATTCGTTGAGTGATACGATTACATAAGCCAAAATGCGAGTGGCAAAAAAAAAAAAAATCATAAATGAAAAATCAATAAATAACGAGAGCCTTAATTTATAAACATATATTTTTAATTCATAGTATGCCTAGTAATTATCATGATTATTTATCGAATATCGATATTAAGTTTATTGCGAATTTTGTGCAATTAGTTTCGAGTGTTTTTCAATAATTTGCACAAATATTGCAGATTTTGATCTAAATTTTATGTGAAGGTTTTTGAGAAATTTTTGATTTAAAGCAAAGAGATTTCTAAAATCGCTCATGCAATAAATTCATAATATATATATATAATGTTTTTAAATGTTTAAACCTTTTTAATTTATGTAAAACTTTTAAGATTAAAACTAAGTTGTGTGGAATTTCCATATAAGTTTAATTTAAGTTTTTGTAAATAATAACAGTTTATTGAAAGAATCTCCCCAAAAAGATAACAAAAAAGAGACAAAAAATACTTTTAAACTGCTTCTATGATTTTTTTCAACTTTAAAATTTAATAAATCTTTGATTTATTCAGCAAAAAGCTACATTAATATAAATGTTTTCCTCTTTATAAGTTGAAAACATAAAATAATATTTCGACATTTTGTTTAGTCTGAATTAAATGCATCTAAATATTTAACTCAAACTAATGCCTTTCCTGATTCTTTCTATCACTTTTGATTACATTTTAAAATGCATTTTAATATTTTCGTTTTGACGTTTTTTAGTAAAAACTTATACTACTAGACTTGGCCAATTTGGCGCCAGTTAGATGCCGCTAGCGGCCAAAATGCCAATTGCTCTTGGCCAATTAGGCAGACTTTCTAACGCGGCTCAACACGCCATTCGCATCGAGGATAATTATGCCTAGTGGTGGTAGTTGTTGTTGTTGTAGTAGATGGGCAATCGAGGCGCCAGATAGAAGTAGCATGACGCGGTGACTGTGTGCTTTTGCCTTGGCTTAGTGGCTGGTGGCCATTTAAGTGGGAAAAGACATTAGCTGCCATAAACGAAGCGAATGCAATTTTTATTAGCGTAATTAACACCTTATTTTCTTCTTTCTTTGCCAACTGCCTCATCTTCAAGCGTTGCATTGCAACGCGACAATTAAATGAATCGTGAGTGCGCGAAATTTGCTTACCGCGTTGCCGCGAGCGTTGTGTTGTTGTTGGCCGCAGCGGTATAAAATGTTGTGGCATCAGACGTACGCCGGCTGCCGGTAAAATTCCGGGTGGACAGGGCGGTATTGAGTCGAGATTGCTGTACAGCACAATATTGTTGTTGCCGGGGTGAATGAGTATGTGTTGCTGTTGTTGTTGCTGTTGTTGTTGCTGGCTGAGATTGCCAAAGTGTTGCTGTTGCTGTTGGTGCTGTTGCTGATAGTAGGTGGCAGGTAGCAAGGCAAAGCCATGTTTCTGTTGCTTTTGTGGTCGCGGCGTTATGGCAACAATGTGTTGTTGCTGCTGCTGCTGCTGCTGCTGAACGGCACCAACATGTTGTTGCTGCTGCTGCTGCTGCTGCTGAAAGCTGCTAGATTGCAAGCGAGTGCGATAGCTAAAATGTTGCTGCTGTTGCTGTTCTATCTTTGGTATCAGTGTTGTTGCTGTCGTTGCACTAGCGCTGGCAGCAATTGTTGCTATTGCTGTTGTTGTGCGCGTCGCATGCGTCACATTGCGCTGATAATGATTCGGCCGCAACAATTTGCGTCGTCTGCTATTGTTGTTGTGGTTGCCGCTCGCATTGCGACTGGTGGCAAAGGGAAACTTGCGACGCCATTTGCGACGCATTGGTGTTGCTGTTTTGGATGTTGTTGTTGTTGTCGTTGTCGCTGTTGTTGCCGTAGCCGTTGCTGCGGCCGTGGCTGTGACAATTTCATTGAAATTGCTGCTTAAATTGATATTTACACTGCTATTTACACTAGTTTGATGTTGCTGTTGCTGTAACATGTTGCCCTCGGGCTGCTGTCGTTGTTGCTGTTGCTGTTGTTGATGTGCTGCATTTTGCAACGTTTGTTGTGCTATGCAGACTAGATAGATGCATAAGTACAGCAATTTTGTTGCTGCACTTAATCTTGTTGTTCTTGTTGTTGTTGTTGTTGTTGCTGCTGTCACATTTTGTTGTCGGTTTTGTTTTTGTTGTTTTATTGACGCGCCTGTCATTTTGACAGTTCGTTTGTCAGACGCTGACATACTATTTTTTATTTTTTTTGGTCGATTTGAAATATGTTTTTCAATTAGTATTTGTCGCTTTTCACTGAGCTTTCACACATTTTGTGATTTTTTTTTTTACACCGGAATATTTTTCTAAGAATAAATTTGAGGGGAAACTTTTTGAATTTATTTTTGTTATATTTGGGACATTTTTCAGTTGGAATTTTCTTTTGTTTTCATTACAATTGACAGTTGCAGTGTTAAGTTCTTATATTAAGTCTGATAAGATTTGCGATCTCTGTAGGAATTAATATTTTTTTTGATTAGCGATTTATTTTTAAGTGTTAGATTAACTTCTCGTTAACTAAATATATGGAATTAGCTTCCATTTCTCATTGTGCTTAAAAGATACAAAAAAATTGTATTGCCTCATTGCATTTATAGCCGTCAGTTCGAGTTGGCAACAAAACTTTCGACAGTTCGTAAATAAACAATGAATATTTAACTAATTTCAAAAATTGGCCAACGACAAACAGCTCGAAAATGCCGACAGATGTGTTGGTAAACTAATTAGTAAAGTTCTATGCAAGAGGTTAAAAAGGCAAATACTTTCAAAAAATTGTCTTAACAATTTGTGTATTTGTTTTGGGCTAAAACGCAGGAAACTGTATGCCAAAAAGATATAAGCAGACTGTGGCACAGTTAAAGTTGCGTTTGGGCCTTGCTATGCAATAAAATCCTATAGCCATAGAAATCGCATAAATTTGTGCCGCAAAACTCATAAACTTATGTCGAAAAGTATATTAAGAAATTGTCTATTGGCGAGCTAAGCCGCAAAAATACTTTTGTATCTATTCGATATAAAAAAGAAAAAAAAGGGGTTCTATCGTCATCTGTTGGATGAAATTAAGTATTTTCCAGGAAGCGCAGCTGCAAACATTCGCATAGAACACAAACAAAAATACAAAATGCCCATAAACTACAAAGTAGTTCTGAAGCAGCCAAAAAGCCAAACCATAACAACAGATCGTGATGTAATAAATTTTCGAATGGAATTGCGGACACTAAATGAAATACAAAATACAACTAAAGCCCAAGACTTTTGGTATTTCTACATTCTACATATTATCGAGCCTATGATGAACATCAAAAACTTATATATATTTGAGCAATCGATGAACTGAACAAATGATCGTAAATAATCAAACAAAAGCTGACAAATCAGCACAAGAAATAATATGGGGGCTACTATACAAATGGGGTCTAAGCTCCCAGGGTCAATGGATTTCATAACTCTATCTCTTTTCTGCTAACATTTGTTGTCTCTCTTTTTGTACACAAGTGGAAAATTAGTTGCCTTAAATGAGAAGAGCAACAAATTTGAAATAAGTGAGCTTTTGTTTTCCATTGAAATTTGGCGGCTTTTTGTTATTTGATCTTTTTTTTTTTTGTGTTGTTTAACAAACCAAACAACAAACGCTACAAAAAATAAATGAAACATTTTAACATTTTTTATGTTTTGTTTTTTTTTTTGTTGTTTTTTTTTTCATAATTTTCTTGTTGTTGCAGGCATTATTTGGGCATCTGCCGCTTGAGGTTTCTTAGTTCATTGTTCAGCGATCAGAGCCGCATTTTGCGGCTACCTAATTTAAATTTCTCACATTACAATTAAATTGGACATTTTGGCCGTCTCTCGTTAATTGACCCAACTTTTTTTGTATCAGAGCACAATTTATTTACCTGCTGTGTAACTGAAAGCAAATTGCTTGAAATATCTGTCCGTATCTGACAAGTTTAGTGCCAAATAAATGTTTTACAAAAAAAAAAAGAACAACAAACTGAAATATGTCCGAACTGAAAGCGTTTATAATTAATTTTGATATTGCGGCCTAATTGAATATGGCATACACCTTTTTTTTTGTTTTGAAAAGTGACATGGCCCTCAAAAATCTTGAAATGGGTTGACTTAACAGGTGGTACAAGAGTATATTCAATTATTTTTTTGTCAGAACTTCAGTTTGCAAGTTTGTTTGTTATACCAATTCACATCCTATTCAGTTTACATACAACTTCATTTGGCTTTGTAGTGCAACCTAATTACAAAACTGTTGAACATTTCGCACATTTTCACCTATCACTTAGCAATGCACAGCAAAAATAAATATTTTAACGCCTCGAAAAGAGCAAGCCAGATATATCTTTGTAAAGAGGAAATGCTGAGAATATAGTAGAAGTGCCAAGTGCCGGTCATAAAGTCTTTTTTAATATCTGGCAGTGCATCCAGAAACCAACAGGAGGCAAAAAAACGCACGCCCCCCCGCTGATCCGTTTGATCACATAGCAAACTGGACATGGCCACATGTAGAGCAATGATTACATAGTTTTGTTTTTGCTTTTCCAATCTATTTCATATTACATAATTGCAATTGAATTGTTTGGCATATTTTCGATTTTTTTTCGGTTTTTAGTTAGTAGTATTGAACGTTGTTGTAAATGGGAAAATATGTTAATGATTTGATTTAGTTTGCTGATTGGCTACCAGCTTTTGAGTTCACATCAGCGTCAAATGTACAATCATAAATTATTTGTTTATAAAGACATTTTTTGTTGTTGTTGTGTTTGTTGATGAGCCCCATTAGTATTGAGCAATTTCCTTAATGGTATATATGTATACATATATATGTGTTATACGAGTCAGAGATGTTCGTACATATGTATGTGTGGCATGACACAGCGGGTGGCAAAGTGAAAGGTTTTCCTTGGCTTAAGAAAAAGAGAATTGGGTCATGGAAATAAAATTATTGTTAGCTTGATTTTAAAAATTGATTGGTCATCGTTATGATTAAATACTAGATTTCGTTTAAGCCAGTCTTACTTCTTGTTTTGTGAAAGATATAACATAAAAAAGGTAATAAAAGTTCATAAAAAAAACTTGTTTTCTAAAGAATTTCCTAACTCTCTGTTCTCTTTTCAAATCCAAATTAATTTTTTTTTAAAAGTTGCTTAAACAGAAGCGAAACTGTCAACACTTATTAGCCGGCAAGGCTAAACAACCAAATCAATATTTGGAGGAAATTTGATATCTCATTGAAAAAACAAGCAAAGAACTTGGTCCTTTTTTATGCTGCTAACTAAAATCGGTGAAGCGTTAAAAATAGCCGCCAGTTAATTACGTAGAATTGTCACTTTTAATTAGAACAAATACGAAAAAAAAGTCAAAACACACACACACACATACACAGAAGTGACAACGCATTGTCAAGATAAAAGCAAAGAAAAAAAAAATATTTTACTAACAAAGTTGCTGGCAATTTACAGGTCCAAGTAGCAACTGTTGTTGTTGTTGTTGTTGTTGTTCGAGGTAGCCAAACGAGTTTGTGAGACTTAAAATTTTCGGCTTAGACTATGAAAAATGGCAAAGCCTGCAAGGAGATTGCGTTAGAGAGAGAGAGAGAGAGAGAGAGGGGGGCACAAGCCCAGTAGCACTGGCTACGCATAGCTTCAACTACTAGTACTTGGGGCAACAACAACAACAACAACAACAACAACAAAAAATAAAGAAATAGAAATAATGAGCCCACATAAGAAATGACTTAATCGCCAGCGGCTTGTTAACCTCAGTTGAAGCAAAAAACTAAAAAAAATAAAAAGAAAAAAATGTTAGCCAAGTCTTTTAAGTAGCTGCACAAATAAAGATTTACAGCAATTTAGTTTGAAGGCCTAAACTCTGACTCTGCCAGTCAATAATTTTCCATCGATGCTCAGATTATATGTCTGTGCAGAGTCTAGAACAAGGTTGGCGGGTGAAAGGAGAACTGAGGTGGAGGAGGTTGAACGAACGGCAAAGGCGACCACCGTCAGCGCCTTTGAGGAATTGCATAATTATAGCATTTTGTCTGTCCGAGAGCCGAGCCCAGGCTCCGGATAGGCAAATAGTAGTATCCAGAAATCAACTACAAAAACAACTGGAGGCATTGGCCTGGGCTCCAGCTATTTTGCTTAACATTGCCATCCATATAATCTCAATGGTAATATATTGTATGTACTAGCCTATAACACATGTCGTATAATCAGTAAAAAATTATTTGCTAATGAGTTAAGTTGTTAAAACGACGAGAGTCTTAAGTTAGTTATTAAAAAAGAGTTATTATCTAGGGAAACTTTGCATACAGTTAAAGTTGAATAAACTTGAAATATAAATCGCATAAGTTCTCAGAACACTTTAAATGAAAGTATTTTATTGACATTTTGCATCAAATTCATCAGGTTTGCAGACTTTTGGAAAGGGTGTTTAGCCTGCCAAAACTTAAAACATGAAAAGTTTGCTTTCAGTTGTTTGTATTTGTTGGCTTTTTGTTTCGTTTCGAGGCCCGCAGGCTGTTTGGCTGGAAAGTTGGTCTGTTGTGCTTCGCGATATCCAAGTTGTTGATAGGAAGAGTAAAGACAAAAGCGTCTTGTGTACAAATATTGTAATGGCATGATATTGATCTTGATTGTCAAGATCGCACACAGCATGATCGTAGACTTGGTTTAAGTTGTTGCTGTTGTTGTTGTTGTCTAGTCGAGAGAGTCGTTGCAGAGTTCAAGCTAGTTGCATTGTTTAACTTTGACTTTGTGTCAGTTTATGTTTGGCTTGGATAACGATCATTGATCGTGGCTGGCGACTGTGTCATGTGATTAATCGTGTGTCGTTTGGGTGCATGGGAAAGGTTCGTAGAAAGTAGCACTCATATGCATATGAATTAAATACTCAAAGCACTCACTCACACAAACACATTCTAACTTAATCACACTCGACTACCAACTGATTGACCTGAACTTGGCTCAAGAAATGCACTTGTCTGCCAACTTTCAAACTGATGTCCGTTGATTTGAGTGACAGTCAAAAGTAGTACTGTGTTTGTGTGTGTGTGTTTGTTTACTTGTATTGGTGATCAGGCGCCAGCAATTGAGGAAGCAATTAAAGCTCAAAATTATAATGCTTCTCAATGGATCGCACATCGATCTTCATGATATTGACCATCTGCCTTATTGGAATTATCGAGCATTATTGACTCTCAGCAAAAAGACAATTTAGATTTATGTGATTAATTTAACAAAAAACTGCAATTTTTTAAATTTGTTGTCGGTGGAAAAAACGAGATAATCTTAATGGAAACATTCAAAAGTTTTAATGTTCTTTGTTGGCTATAATAAGGTTAATAAGTTCTTTATGCAAAAAAGGGTTTTAAGGGATTAAAGGCTTACTAGACTTTATTTAATGTAGATTCGTTTAAGTATTAGACAATATTCTGTGTTTCAAATTTTATTAAAATGCCAAAATGATCAACCAACTTTTGATTCAAGATAGAAACTTCCGTTAGAAACTTCTGAAGAATTGTCATAAAACATAAACTTTTATTCCCAACTCAAACTCAAAAAGGTTTTCGTTTTTATAACCAAAGATCAGAGGCTCTAAAAGAAAAAAAATTAAACTCAAATCATAGGGTAACCAAGTTTCGTTGTACCTTAAGGCTCTGCCCAGCTAGCTTGAAGGTTTTTTTTTTGTGGCTTTGGTATGCCAATTTAAGTATTTTTTGCTTGATCTTTGATCTACAATTTGAAACGCAGAGCAATGCGAAGGAGCAGAGTGAGGTTGAAAGATCTGAGACTGAACAGGGCGGCCGTTAGATCAACTCGATGCGATCTTTTCTTATTTTTCTTATTTTTGTTGTTGTTGTTGTTATGTAGGGAGTTAACTGCGCATAGTTAGAACTTGTTTTTATGGCAGATAGCGACGAACCGAAAGAGGGGGGCTAGCAATGAAACTCCAAAAAGAACAATGGAGAGGCGCCGCTTTCAAGTTCAAATTGCTGTTGTTGTTGCTGCTGATGTTGAGATCGATCGAAGATCGACAAGGAGCGAGCCTAATTGGGTCAGCTGGTCTCTGTGGAGTCTGCTCTGCTTTGTGTTGTATTTTGGTTTTTTTTTATTTATGTGGCTTGAGCCATTTAATTGGATTACCGCCTTTTCATTAAATTCATATTTTTATGTTTTTTTGGCAAACACGCGCCTGGATTCTTCAACTTGAGTCATCAAATTTTTGGGGCGTGCGTTTTGCAATCGTAGCGCCAAGACTCATTTATTTGTTCGTGTCTTGCCACCTTTATTTACAAGTCACAAAACAAGAACAATAAACAACTCGAAAGTCTTATCAGTTTGGTTGAACAAACATTGTTGTAATTTAGCTAATGGAATGTCTGTTCTTAAATTTGTAGTCTCTTACTACATTATCTTTCTCAAATAGTAAACACCCAAAATACAATGAAAAACTACTGATGCACAGTGTAGGTTGATCCAAGCCAAGTTGCAGCTCTATTATCATTCATAGAATACAAAAAACTAGTTGCTGCAACTGGCAGTCTATAGTCATAGTCTTGACTCTGACTTAACTATGGCTGCTGCTCATCCATAAATAAATCTGTGCCCCATTAATCATCATGGATGTCCGAGCCAATCATCACTTGCAACCGCATTTCAACAACAACAACTACTGGACTCTGTGAGACAATCAGCCGAATAAGTAGAGCTCCAGGGCGTTTACACTAATGACTTATGGCCTATATGGCATTGTGTAATCTTTTTTTTGAGGCTATTAGCCATTGATTTGAACACTGAAACCGTACTTTAATTTAAGCTGCATTTCATCTTTGGCCTGAGCTTGTAAACACCCATTTGGCCAAAGCCTTTTATTAAACTTGAGCTTTTATTTATAGCTCTGCGTTATTACATATGTAAATGCGATTCAAAGTTACATAATCAGCGAAAGAAGTTTGAAGATGGTCTGGGAAAAATCTTGAATTGACCATTTGATTTCATAAATTGATTTATTGACAGACATTTGGCTAAAGATTATTTACTTGTTTTGTTAAATACAAATAAATGTGATTGGGAAGGGAAAACTGATTACGAATGGTACAATATTGAATACCCTTCGAAATGATTTGAATTTTTTAATAAAATAATCAAGCCTAAATATTAAAGAGATTGATGATTGAAAAAAAGAAATCCAACATACAATTAAAGCAAAGGTTTTATGATTTCGAAGCTATAATGAATATACTTAATATAAAATTTGTTGCCTTTTTGACATTATTTTGTTTTAAACTTATCATTCTATATTTTTTTTTGTCTTTGTCATTTACAAAACTTTACAAAAAACTCATAATTTTCAACATAATAAATTCGTTATAATTTTCAATAAACTAAAATACCCAACGGTAGGGTATACAAATTGTAAAACTTTGGCAACTTTATTTAAACGACCCCCTAGGGTATTATTTTTATATACTTTTTTTTAAAGCCTATAACAAATGTATCTTTAACTTTTTAAACTAAGATAACCGTAAACACATTAAATATTAATTTTTTATACGTTTTCATTAATTTTTTCACACAACTGCAACTATCAATTATTTATTATTATTATTATTATTATTTTTCGCCCATTCTTCGCACCTTGATTACATGAATTGCTCTAGGTAAACATATCGATAGCCACACATTTTTATTATTATTATTTCGTGTTGAAGAATTCTTCTTTGTAAAAATGTACGCCCAGCTAATGAACACCTTGGCCTTACATTCTGTAATCCAATTTGTGGGCGTGTCGCGATCACAAAACAAAACCAAAGACAAAAGATAATAATCTGCACAGGATCACATCAACGGAAGAGCGGGGAGGGGTTAAATGCACACACAGTGTGTGTGTTTTATTTTATTTTATTATTCTTTTTTTTGTATCGAACGAACGAACGATCATCAAATCAATTATCTTTCTTTGCATTGCAAATTTTCGTTATCAACATGGCAAAATCAACGGCGACGATCGATACGATCGATCTGATCCGATTCGATCCGTTTCGTTCGATTCCGATCCGGTTCCGTCAAACGATCGATGAAGTCGCACGGTGCACAAATCAACATAATTGCCCCCGACGCGTTGCGACGCAAAGAGAAGTAGCTAAGAGCTTCTACCTCTCTTCTTCATCTTTGTATTTTACAAACTTGCAACTTCAACTGGATGAGCGGAGCGCCAGTCACGTTGCGATCGACGCGGCGCGTGCGTCGCAAATCAAGTGCAAAAATAGATCAATCAAGCAATCAATCGAATCGCTTCAATCGCCGTGGCAAATGAAAAGGTTTTTTTTCTCTTATAAATTCGTACGTGCCGCCGCGTCGCGCCGTGTGAAATAATAACTTGGACTAACAAATGTTCACCGTTACAGGTGGGAGGGGGGCGCGGGATTGGTTAAATCAATTGCAATTGGCCAGAATCAACAAATTTAACATTGCTGATATGATTCTTTTGGTTTTTTCGCGTTTTTGTTGTTGTATTTTTGCCATTTCCGCAGAATTGCATACGATGTAAACGATGTTTTGCTGTGTCTTCATTTGCCGTTTATTTTCGCATTCTGCATAAACAAATTTTGCACACACACACACGCAGAACAAAATACACACGTTTACGATACCCCGCACTGGACACGAGTCTCAATTGAGACAGCCGAACGAATTTTCCATGTAACCAAACGCGCGCGTCGTCTCGATGCAACTGATCGCGATTTGTCGTAATCAGAAAATATTGTGAACGAAAGCTCAGGCAGTTCGCATCGAACATGTTGCGGCCATGTTGCGCACGATTGTGTGCTGCCAGCTCATGTTGCCAAGTTGTTGGGCAGCATGTTGCTAGCGATAAGTGAGTAAGCAACATTGCTCTGAGACGATTTTAATTGATGTTATAGCATTTTGTTAACTATTCAAGTTATTAATTAAAAATTAATAAATATATAAGCAAAATATGATCTCACGATTAGCATTAAAATTATCACAAATATACTAAAAATTTATATTTACTTAATTCTTTTATCATTTGAATCCTAAATAATAAAAATCTCCGTCCAATTAATTTCAAACTTAAACCGAAACTGCAAAATTGGCTTATAAGATAATTTAGAGCTCAGTTTTTTTTCAATACTCACAAAACAAATTTAAAAGCAAGATGGCTAAGAAAATTTATAATTTACGGCTAATATACTTGGAAAAAATTGTTTATTAATACTAACTAAAATAATGAAGTGATTTTCTCTGGATTGTTTCATTATGGCTAGCGTTTTAAGCAAATCAAGCCAAAAAAAAGAAACAAAAATTTGACAATACTTTATTATAGTTTATTTATTTATTATTTTTTTGTGATAAATATTTGTAAGCCTAAAAAAAAAAATAATTCATTTTCCTTTACTTTTCTTTTGGGTTTTCACAAAGCAACCCTTAACCTCGATGCTCGATAGTTCTTGTCTCTTCGATTACTTTGGTGGGATGGCTGGAACGGCGTTGCCAGAGCAATTTCCACATTGATAAACACAAATTACCCTGCTGCACAAAAAGCTATTTTACTGAGCCACATATGTACTTATAAAAGTACGTCAGTTATATTTGTATCTCTCAGCCGCTGTACACTTTTCAATAGAAATACATTTGCATTTTACGCTGAATAACGTTTTTTAAGCACAACACTTAACCTTCTTTGGCTTAAGAATGCTCCCTCAGCTCTTGCTGCTCCTCTTACACGCCCATATTTTTAGACTTTATTATATAGATTTATCAATAAATTCTATCAATGCTATTTTTGACAGCACTTCAAGCATGCAGCTATGTAGACCAGACCCGAATACCCACCCAATCTAGATGAGCTTTTGTGCGTGGGGATCCCACTTTCCCTACCAACCCCACTCAACCCGTTGCGTTTCATTTTGCATACGTAATTTGTATAGAGAGAAGCGCAGGCCCCATTTAAGCTAATTAAGTTTTTTGTTGTCTCGGCACAATTCAATGGAAATGAAAACTTGGCTGCTTATAACGATTGTTATGCGTGGCTGGTCGATTATGGGCCATAATTTCAAGAGCATTTTGTTGTTTTTGACATTTTTATCGGTCACTCAGCTGCTGCCGAAAACAAAAATACCAGAAATCAAAAGGTTACGAAAATCAAAAAAAAAAAAAAAAAACTTGTTGCTACCAAAAAAAAAAAAAAAATAAAGAAATAAAAACCAATTGAAAACACTTGCATGAAAATGCAGCACATGCGTCGTGAAGCGTTTACTTTATTGGAAAAAGTAGCAAAAAAGAAGAAGAGGAGGTGAAAAAGAGCGTCTTTTCCCGCAGAATGCGGACACACGCAGTGGCCGATGATGGCGACAACAACATTGCTGATAATAAAGGTGCCGAAGTGGGGAGGGGAAAGCCACGAACCGGCTGCGTTTTCAGGCTTGGCAATTAAAATATTGACAGTTTTGTCCATAGTGCAGAATAATAAGTTTTAGGCTTAGGTTTTTTTTTCTTATAACTTTTCTCTTACTTATTTTCTATTTATTTATAAGATCTCCTGCTGCTGTTGTTTGTTTAGCGAGATTTTATTTTTCTGTTTGGTTTTTTGTTAGTTTTTTTTTTTTGTTTTTGGCTCGAAAGGTTATAGTGACATGTTCATGTGACAATGTCATATAGAACTGCCGGCAGTTTGCTAACTTGCTTGCTCTGAAGCGCATAAATAACTGCGTTTGTGACAAGGAATGTTTGTTGCTGTCGCCGGGCAACTTCTACGAATGCACAGCAAACAATTTTTGTTTCAAATAATTGGTGGTGAATATTTTTTATAAAAAAATCGAATGAGTGTAAAGTGTATTGATAAAATGTATTAACTTGGATGAAAGTTTAATTTTTGTAGACTTAAAGCCGATGGAAATTTTACTCATATATATATTTGTTTTATTTTATTTTAATTATAGTTAAAAAAAATCTATAAATAATTTAAAGCGATTTTCGTATTAAAGTAAAATACTTCTATACAGCCAAAATCATTTCACATAATTGTTATGCTTAAAAACTGGATTGGAAATAACTCGAAACTTAAAATGAAATTAAACTTTTTTTATTGTCATCAAAATAATAATTTTCTCATTGAAATAAACCAAAATTTTCTTTGAAAATATATAATTTATTCAATGCGTTGTTTTTTTTATTATGTAATTTAAATTTGAAAACTTGAATCAAAATTGTTAACTGTGTAAAATTGCGTCTTAAGGCCGGGCTGTGGCACGTCTAGGCCTAGTCCCCGGCTGTATGGCCTAGACGGGCTCTCACTGCCTGCCCGTCTGTCTGGGCTGTTAGCCATGTCTGGCACGGATTGCAGTGCTGCTAGCTTTATTCTGCTGCTGCGGCAGCTGCTGCTGCTGTTGCAACTGCCGCTTCTGCTGGTAGCAAGGTGCGGTGACCATATGCAGCCACTCAAAGCTATTTGTAGCTCACTTTGTTGTTTCTGTGTGCTGTTTATGGAAAATTGCAAGATGTTTTCGTAGTGCCGAGTGCGTCGGTTTGCTGTTACTCGTTTCTAACCATTTCTTTCTAATTATTTTCCATTGCATCACAGCAGATGCGTTGATGCTGATGTGATAAAAATATTAAGTGGCAGCAGCACTAGTGGATAATACATCAGTGGGGCATAAGTAGGTTCAAGTGGAACAACGTCGCATAGATAAGCCAAGGCATTAAGTCTAGAGCTTAATGTTAATTAAATGGCTTAAGTGCTGAAGCTTTAAAAAAAATTTGCCTGCGGGTTTATTTTCTTTTATTCTTTATAGTCACTTAAAATCGGCGGTTTTATAAAAATGTTTTGTATTAAAGAGAAATAGCATAAAAACTATTGAATTAGCAAAAACCGAATTTTTATCTATTATAAAGAATTGACAAAGAAAAAAAGTAAAAAAAAAAAAAATGATTTAAATACAATAAAGGGAATTGAATTACAACAAATTGTTAATGTAGAATGAAGAAATATTAATTTCGATAAATCAGGCAACGTATGATAGACCTAGAAAACATTATTTACTAGATCGTTGTTACTAATTGCAATTAATGCATTTTTACCATAATAATTTATTCGTTTTTAAACATATTTTTGTTTTAACTTATAATAATGCCGGTCAATGCTATAAATATTATAAGCTAAGCAATTTTTGTGTCTCTTTATCAAACATATCTTTCTTGCTTTCTCTCTTTCTCGTTCTCTCCCTCTCTCTATCTGATATGCTTAACACACCTCACCTGCCATCAACTGCAACGTTCGTTGTCAAAGTCAAGCCCACGAAATACCAAAACGCTTAAAACACACACACAAACACACACACACACTAATATCTTTTAAACTTCTAACTGGAAACTAACAATAAGTAAATGCAAAGATTTAAATCAGCTACAGATTTGTTGCGGCCACAGCAAAACGCAAAAGAAGCAAAATAAATATACATATGGAATAAGTAGAATAGGCAGCTTAGGAGCGAGAACAGGAAATCCTACACACAGACTTTCAGTGCTGTGCAGCAAATTATCAAAACGCCAACATCTTTTTGACAAACTGCGAACGGGCCCCTTCCCTTCCCTTCGTCTCTGGGTGGACCGCACACTTTTCTCCGAGAGATGAATTCAATTTTAATTTTTGTTTCCTTTTTTTCTTTTAACTTGCAACGGATTACTATTATTTATAGCCAACTGTTGACCTAACAAGGTATATCGACGGTTAATCACAGTTAAACATATCGAATATTTTGTTGCACTTTAAGGACATAACAAACCATTGTTGGTCAAATGAATGTGCAATTAATTGTAAAATATGAACCTTTAGAATTAGTTGTACAATAAGTTGGAAGAGTATGTAACTTTTAGCATTTTTCTTATTCAATTCTGTCTTTATGTTTTGAATACTTTTCTGATTTGTTGCGATCGCAATCATGTTACGGTCTTTGGTGCAAGTTGAAGTTTTGGGTCGTTGCATTATTTACGGAACGTCGGGCCATTACATGGCTCGTTCGCTAGAGATCGGTTCGACGATTGACGTGTCTTACTGTAATTTTTCATGCAATGATCTTTTCTTGTGGCATCCGCGTCGTTGTCGTCGTCGTCGTTGTTGTCATCATTCAACGCATCGTTGACCTATTGAACCATAATGTATGCGCCTCGAGTAGAGTCTCGTGTGCCGAAAGGATATACTAAGTAGAGACTCAAGAAGAGACGCTTCAAGTGCTTTTCCTACTACATACTACCAGTCACGTTTTGTGTTCGTTTTATTTTGATTTTTATTTAGAACCGGTTCTTGCCGCTACTTTTCTCGCATGAATCATTATTTGTTGTTGTGCTTAAGCAAAAGCTGTGTGGCACATCCGATTTGCTTGTCAATGAGGGAGCACGGGGGGAGGCAGTGTAAACTCTTTGGGACAGCTGCAAGTTTGGCCAGTTGGCTTAAACCCTCTGGGCACAGTCGCCTGCCTCGTTTGCGATCATTTGTGATTGATACTATTTATTGGTTGTTTGGTCTAAGCCTCGGCCAAAGATGCTGCTTTAAACGTGAACGCTTTACGCATTTAACTTAGGGTTGTCGAGCCGCTCAAAAAAAAAGTAACCCAAGCGAATGAATGAAGGCGGCAGCGATTAAAGATTGTAAGCTGTTCTCGGCTGGAAATATGGGGAGTTGTCGAAAACTTGTTTTCGAAGCTAATCAAAGTGTTTTGAAAGGATCTGTCTGTATGAGAAAGTTAACTTTAAAGTGTTTCAAGGTAAAAGAATGTAAGAAGAATGCATCCAAAATATCATAACCTGGAAAATATTCCTTCTTTGAGTTTTAAAATAATAAAGTTAATTATTTCAAGTAAAAGAGTTATATCAAAGTCCGAAATACCCTGTTTTACCATTACTAAAGAACCTAACTTTAACCCTTTACTTTGCAAAATTCAAGTGACTTGGCAACCCCGCTTTGGCTTCGAGGATATTTCCCCTACTCATACGGCTATGCCCATTCAGTGTGGCCTAGACGCTTAAAGCGTCTATTGATGAAAGAATTTCAATAGCGGCTGTCGCTGCCACTTTTTTCAATTTTCAAACTTTTTGCCAGGCAGTTTGGGGCAGCTGCATGGGCATTATTATAGATTGTACTTGTAGAGTTTGAGTTTTTTAGTGTGTTTATCTATGTGCATCCGCGTATCCGGCGTGCTAGAGGTTGGCCACATCCAGCTAGCCAACAAACAAGAAAAGCGTGCGAAAAAGTGGGCGTCCTCGGGTTAGCGCAATCTTCGACCTTTTGATCTGTTTTTTTTTCTTTCTGTTTTTCTAATCGAAGCGCTTGCCAGCGGCAGCGCCGTCGACTGCAACACTTTCGGCCAGGCTGAATACTTTGTGTTGTTCAAGTGTTTGTTGCTGCAACATTTACGGCAGTTGCAACAACTTCCTTTGCGTGCCAAGTGCAAATGCATTACATTTTTAACGTTACCTTTAATGTTGTTGTTGTTACCCCCAGCCCCTCATCTGCTCCTTGCCCCTCTCTCGATTTTTCTCTTTTAATCCGTTGCTGCTGTCGTCTTGATTTTAATTGATTTTTTTTTTTTTTTTGTGGCTTGTTGCTGCACTCTGTCGGCAAAGCTTTGTGTTTGTACCTGATATGAGAACATGTTGCTGCCGCTCATGTTGCTGTTGCTATGAGGCGAAAGTTGGCCAGGCAACAAGAGTTGGGCCAGTTTTGTGAAAGGGGGAGGTGTTGGCTAATGGATTTCGACTTGAGTAAGCTTTTTCGGGTTAACTTGAGAATTTTACATATATATATATATATATATATATATATATATATATATATATTGATGGATTGATTATAGATTCAAATAAATAAGAAGTCAAATGTCTCCTTTACTTTAAGTTTATTTTGCATTGTAAAAAAAATTTTTGAAATTATTTATTATAAATTACATAAATTATGGCTCTAGATATAATATTATGTATTATTATTCCCTTTCTCAAATAGTAGCTCTTTAGTTTATTTCAATCCTTCAATCAGCAAACATCTTCAGCTGCAACTGCAACACAAGTGGCGACTCTATTTAATAATCAGGGAGTGAAACCTTGCGTTTAGTTATTGACTCCCGTCATTTGGCAGGCAGGCAGGCAGGCTAATTTATGGCTGGCTGTCATCAATTGAAATAAGCAATTTTGTTTGATTGCAATTTACTTTTATTGAGCCAACAACAATTTTTTGCTAACAGCCACAAAAAAACGAGCTACTATTTGGCCAAAATGCCAATGAATGCCTGATGAACGCAGTTTCAAATTTGTTGTCGTTGTTGTTGGAGGATTTGTTAATTGCACTTGTGATTTACGTTGGCGAGTGTCAATGCACGCAATGCGACCATATATCGTAAATGGGTTTTCAAATGTTTACACATACATACATATTGCTTTAAGAGACTGCACTTTGATTTTTGAATGCATCTGTGGCATTGGTTTGCGTGATGAAAGAGAGACAAGAGGGAGAACTGGTCGTGTGTCTGGTCGTCATTAGAAAGTGCATCAGGTAACCCGCCCACAATGGGTATCATATGAATGAATTTCTATAGCCCTGAGGCTGATATGATACTCAACATTTGTTTGCTGCTATCTAAATGCATTTGACATGTTTTGCGGTCACATTCTGAGTAGGCATTAAAACTAATGGCTACGCCAAACTACATATTTACTTACAAACTTCAAAAATAAATAAAACAAGTAGAAACGTTGCAGTCGGACGCACCCGACTGCGGTATACTCGATACCAGTAGTAAAACAGATTAAAAGAGAGCTGATTGCAATGGTGTGCGGATACGGCAGGGGTGTACGCTGCCTCAACGATTGTCTGATGCAGATGGGGATGCCAAAAAGCTATCTTCCTTCTAAATTTGGTGACTCTAGCTCAAAGTTTGTTAAAGGTAGGGGCTGGGGCGGTATGGGGGCGTGGCATCAAAATTTTTGCTACAGATCTATGTATCATGTCAATAGCTATCCTCAAACCGAATTTGGAGACTTTAGCTCAAAGTTAGTAGAATATGGTGGAAGGGGGGCTGGGGGCTGGATTGGGGGCGTGGCGTCCAAAGTTTTGCTGTAGTTAATTGCTATCTTCATACCAAATTTGGTGACTCTAGCTCAAAGTTAGTAGAATATGGTGAAGGGGGGGCTGGGGGCGGTATGGGTGGGGGCCGCCATCGAAAATTTTTGGGTTTCTTCATCACCAATCTTGGCATCAAATTTGGCGTCTCTAGCTCAAAAAATGTGGAAAATATAGGCGTTTTTGATTTCAAAATGCAGGGGGCTGGGGAACGGGGGGGCGTGGCTCCAAAACTTTGATGCAGTTTTTTGAGGATCGTTAATAGCTATTTTCCTACCAAATTTGGTGACTCTAGCCTTAACGCTTGGAAAATACACGCATTCCCGTTTTTAGTGAAGCATTGGGGCGGTTTGGGGCAGCTTGGGCAGTATGGATTGGCGTGGCATCCAAAGTTTTTATGCATTTTTTTGGATGTTGTAATCACCTATCTTGGCACAAAATTTGGTGGGTTCTCGCTCAAAAACTGTAAAAGATATAAGCATTTCTGTTTTAAACTGCGGGGGTGCTGGGGGCGGAATGGGTGGGTTGGGCTCCAAAACTTTGATGCAGTTTTTGGGGGATCATTACCAGTTATCTACCTACCAAATTTTGTGACTCTAGCTCAAACACTATGGAAGATACACGCACTACCGTTTTTAGCGAAGCGTTGGGGTGGTTGTGGGCGGTTAGGGCAGTATAAATGGGCGTGGCATCCAAAGTTTTTATGAATTTGGTTGGAGATCGTCAACACCTATCTTGGCACCAAATTTGGTGGGTCTAGCTCAAAAACTGTAGAAGATATAGGCATTTTTAGTGTTAAACTGCGGGGTGGCTGGGGGCGGAATGGGTGGGCGTGGCTCCAAAATTTTTGATGCAGTTTTTTGGGGATTGTTAGTAGCTATTTTCTCCCCAAATTTGGTAGTTCTAGCTGTAAGGGCTTGCGAAATAGCTGGATCTATCGATTTTGCGTTATCGAGTTTATCGATTTGCCAGCCCCCTAGTTATCGTAAAACTCCAATCTTGACACTTTAATTTACTATGCCATAGGATAAAGGGGTTCGCAAAGTTTGAAGTCTCTAACTTGAACGGTGTGGAAAAAAGTTGCGAACATACAGACGGACAGACGGTCAGACGGACAGACGGACAGACGGACAGACACCATGACGGACATTGCACAAACCCAATATACTCTTTACCTTCGGTATCGAGTATAAAAATAAACTATCATCGACCCAGTCAACTACTACTTTGGATTTTTACGATATTTTAATGTTGAAAGCTTTTCATAACCGTAAAAAAAGAAAGATGCAAGTTGTGCCCCGAAAACAGTTAACTGGGGCTGGCAGCAACGTGTTGGTGAGTCAAAAGTTGTTAGTTTTATGGCCCTAAGCACAACACTTATAAAGCAGCTAATAACACTAACGGTGTGTGTGCGGAATTTTGCAATAGTATTTGTGAACTTTCAAAAAAAAAACTGCGTGCATGATTTGCGTTCGTGTGAAAGCAACAAAATGGAAAAATAAACTGTCACCTCAGCCGACATAAATTGCTTTATATGAATTATATGCAGAGAGAGAGAAAAGAGGACCACACGGACGGAACAAATATGACAGTTGGCCAGGAAAAACAACAACAACAAAATAAAGTACATGTACCGCTTTTGAAGTTGCAACAAAGTGACCAACTGTTTGGTTCTTTATTCCCCTCAAGATTCATGACAAATGTTGGTAACTTTATCAAGAGCACAATTTAAATGTCAAGCTGATGACGTGGCGTGTCTGTGTGTGCCTGGAGGCAGAGGATGTTGGCGTTGTCGCATTTATTTTTGTTGTTGTTGTCGTAGACAACATTCAAGACAGATGACTTTAGCAGCTGGCAAAACGCAAGCTACGAAACGGAAGTGCAGCAGTCTAAACAAATTCTTCAAACTGCATCTGAGCCGAGTGCATGGGAAGTGCTAATCGGGCACAGCACGAAACATGACCAAAAGGCGTTCATAATGTTGCCAATGAAGTGGTAGTGCGGGAAGGGAGGTGGAGAAATAATACATCATATGTGTGATTGTGTGTAAGAATCAAATAGTAGAGACTAGTTGTTATGCAAATAATCATGTACAACAAAAGTTTTGAGTAAGTTCATAAAATGTGAATGCGTGTGTGGGATTTAATAGTGCAAAAAGTAGAATGACTGAGATTTATGAGTAACTTAAGGCTGTAAAAGAACTAAAGAAACGATTCTTGATATGCTGAAAAAGAAACTGTGATATTTTGCTATAACATTATGAGAAGCTCAATGTCCCAATGACTCTTAAACTGTTTGAACTATTTAAGTAAAGTTCGATCCTTTTTTTAAAGAATACTTTTAGCATTTTTAATAGAATATTTTTAGCATTTTGATATTAAGTTTTAGGCAAGTTTCCAAATGTTTTTTTTTTTGGCGAAAATTAATTTCTCGAAAACCTTAACCAATATTAACAGTGCCCACTGGGCCAAATGTCGATAGTATTGGCATATTTAAACTGTTTTTTGTTCCGTATAATAAAAGTGAATCTATTTTATGACTTATAATACCAAAGAAAGTCTATAAATGGTTTTTTAAAAATATTTTTGGGCTGGCCACTCTTTTTAATAACCGATTGAACTCGAACAATTAAAATCGATATTTTCTTGTAAAAAAAAAAATAAAAAAAAAGCATGAACAATCTATTACATTAAAGACTAACAAAGTTCAAACTTTGCCATACTATTTTTGTTGTTCGTTCTTGTAACACCTCAATTCGTTTCTGGCTATGAATGATTTGGGTGATTCATCAACACTTGGAGCAGCATACAATGAAATCATGTGTGAATTATCGCGAAAAGGGGCATTGCTCGTTAGTCTAAGTTTATAGAAATGTTCTTTTTTTTGTTGCCAGCATGCAAAAAGGGCCGAGAGAGAATAACAAGATCATTAACGTGCCGCATGCTGGACGCCTCAACGGCTGCATAACCCAAATAATACACAAGCACACACAGTAGCAGCAGCAACAACAGCAGCAACAGCCAACGTTGCCCACTGGATGATGTGCCCATAAATAAGGTAGAAATCTCTTGGCTTGTCGTTTGGCAGCAAAAATTATGACTGAAGCGCAAGCTTCAGGGAAAAGCATTAGCAGGTTGGACAGTATGTTGATCAGAGAGGTGAAGAGAAGAGGGTAGCAACACGGGAAGCAGTCAAAAAAAAAAACAAAAATCGCTAGACTATGTCGTTGTCGTCGTTCAGCGTTTTGGTTATCTTTTTGTTGTGCACCGCCTCGGGAGGTTAGTCACACATGCGCGGTGATAATTCAACACGGCAGCAACGGCAACATTAAATGGTAGCAGCAGCAGTTGCTCCAGCCACAGCAACATGTTGCCAGTGTCTTGTTAGTTGGTGCCCGCTCCGTTGCAATGTAACTGCTGTTGCTGTGGCGGCGCGAAATCGTGACAAAGTGTTGCCATTGTTAGGCGCAAATGAAGAAAATGCCATTGTGGAAAAATCTCTGTGCGAGGAAAAACAATTGGTGATGTTGTTGTTGTTGCTGCTGTTGCTGTTGCTGGTGGTGTTACTGTTGGAGTTGGAAACGTTGTCGGCTGCGCTTGCTACGCTTGTTGCATGTTGCTGCCGTGAAAACGTTTGGCGCACGTTTTGTAATCAATCAATGCGCTTCTAGAAAACCGACTCGAAAATTGTTTTGTGGCTACTATGGTTTTTTTTGTTCAAAATCCTTACGAGCTGCCATTTAAACAAGGCGCACATGTGATTAAGCTAGAAAGTTGGGAGACTGCGGTGAGGATTTTTGAATTATGCAGCAGGGTATTTAATTGGTAAAGACAACAACAATTGTAAGCTTCTAAGCACATTTAGTTTTGAGTTTAATTTAAGTTGTTGAAATTTATAATAACAAAAAATTAAATTTCCCAAAAGAAAATAAATCAAAGCACTGCTTTTTCAATAATAACTATTTAGCTTAAATTTCGGTTGGAATGGCAAATTTAAATTTAGTTCTAGATTTAAATAAATTCACAAAAGAGTTGAATTACTTTCAATGGAAGATTCAAGTATATTTATTTCATCAACAAAAATCAAAGCACACATTTTTGACAACCAATAACTTTCTATGAAAATATTCTCACACTTTCTAAGAACAATTTCAAGAATTTTCTCACACAGCACAAATTTTTATGAACAGCTTAATAATCTAACTTCACCTTTCCCATTTCAATTTTGTGACGTTCTACAATTCACACTTGCACCTCATTTCACTCAAATATTTATTTTCATAGAGATGCCATTCAAAATTTCAGTTGCTAGTCAATGAAATCAACGCCAATTACCGACCATAAATTATTGTTTGATATTCGTTGAGAGAAAATGGGTAAAAAACAAAAAAAAAAAATCAAAGAGGAAACTGTGCCATAAACTTTAACAATATGTCGGCGCAAACAGATATTGAAAACAGGCGGTGCAAGCAAATGCTTTTATGAATGAACTGCAACTCAATTTATGTTTATTTCACGAGAATCTCGACTTGGCTAATTTTTATGGCTAGCTAATTTTTATGAACCGCTAAAGCGCTACGGAAACGACGAAAATCCAAAATCCCAAATGAAAAAAAAAAATCTCCCAGAGCACTGCTGCATTAAACAACCCACAGTCTCCTCGGCTAGAGTTGCCGTCAGCCGTTTGACCCTAATGAACTGACATGAAGCAGCTACATGGTTGCTGCCGCTGGGTTGCATGGTGTGGTGTGGTGCGGCGCTTGCGCATCCGTCGTTCGCCCACAAACGTCGTCACACTTGGTACATGTTGCAACTGAGACCCCTACACACAGTCTTAGTTTATTGTCTGGAAATAATTTATTAATTACTCTGTGCCTTTTTTGTTTTTATTGCATTTTTGTGTTTTGTTTTCGTTGTGATTTTTCTGGTTTTATATATTTTCTAATTAATTTTGGTTTTCTTATTGATTTTGTTTTTTTTTTTCGCTGATAAGTTTTGTTATTTGGGTGGCATTTTTGTTTTTTTTTTTTAAATGTATTTTCAAGTGTTTTGTTAGCGTCAATTCTGTTTGCTTAATTGTACAAAAACAAGATTGTGATGCCTGATGCATCGATGCGTGATAATAGTTTGTCAGGGGAATGCAAATTAGGCGTTCTCTAATGTGACAAAGATGCCATTAAATTATTTGGCTTTTGGTAAGATAACGTCAATAGAGTTTGCAGCTGATTAAACTAGAGTAATGAAACTATATAAAAGTCGATTAATATAATAAATAGTATATATTCTCAATTGCAAGATTTATTTAGTTCAATTATAGCGCCGCCTTATCTAGGCGATTTAGTTAGGAGTTCATGCTGTTCATGTTTGATAATAAATAAACAAATAAATAAGTATTTGTATATTAAATTACATCAATGGATTTTATTGTTGCACCAACTTGAATTAAACATAAACTAGTTAGTTAATTCTAGTGTTTTTTAGTTTGAGTTTTTGGCCCCCAAAAATTGTGGCTATAAATCTTGGCACCTTTGTTCCGAATGCTGCCAAAAATCATCTGCAGCACTAACGAAAAAAGCCTCCAAGCAAAGAACATTTGTTAGAGCAATTAAAATCACACCACACGAACAGCTCGAAAATTGGAGACGTGTTTTATTTTTTCTTCTAGTCGATAGAAAAACATGGCCAAACGTGCAGCAGATACAGATATCGAAAATGGCAGAGAGGCAAGTCTTACAAGTGGCAAATTCTAGTCATAAATTAGATAATCAAAATGACAAAAAAATTGGTAAAAAATGTTAAGCACAGTTTGAAAGCGATTTGATTGGCCAGTGGCAGTTTGGCTTTAATAACATGCAATAAATTTCAGCTTAAATTGTAAGCAAATTGTCATTGGACAATTACATTCGCCTTGTTAGAGTCACATTCATTAGTGTCATTCGCTTTGCATGAAACTAACTCTGTATTTTTGTTCGTCTTTAATTTCTAAGCCAATTTCTTCTACTATTAACTGTGTGTTGCCAGCTGTTGGCATTTGCAAAAATTTAACCGTTACAACGAGCGCGTTTATGTCACAAGTCGCTTGAGAATTATTTGAAATTTATTGCCACGTGAGTTTCGAGTTTGAGTTCGAGTCTGGGTCGGCCGGCATCTGGGTCTGAGGATCCTCTTGCTCCATTTCCAGTCATCATTCGAGCCCGAGATGCGTTGACAGGCCAACAACAACAATAACTGAAACCGCTTGTCACAGTTGTTGTTGTTGCTGTTGTTGTTGTTGTTGCTCCATTTTGTCCATTTAGACGCTTCTTGATTACCTTGCAACGACATTGCGACTTCAACGTTCAACTCAACGCGTCAACAACGTATAAAGTTGCGTTTTTGTAGCATTTGCAATTTTCTGTCTTGTCTTTGGCAATTGTGAAAAAGATACTTGCTTTACACACACACACACACACACACACACAACAAGTAAAATGTTTTCGGCTCGTTATTTTTTTTTTGTATAATTTTGTAATTGTTTTGGCCTGGTTAACCGCTGAAGCATCTCAAACTGTTTGCACATGTGCAAGCAAAACTTCATTTATTGCAATTTATGGCAGTTAAAGATTCTAAAAAAAATAAAAAACGCTATATGCATAAAAAATATCTTAAAGCGGCTGCATAACGATAGAAAGTTGTTAGATATAAAAATTTCTAAATATTTTTCTTGACATTTATGGATTCTAATTACAATTGCAATGCGATTTTTTCATTGAATGGTAAGCTGTTGATTATGAATTCTTGAGTTTTAATTAATTTAATGTAAGAAAATGAATAAGTTCGCTAGAAATCTACAGTTTTAAAGTTTTTGTTTGCCCTACCTACTTAATGTTAATGTTGTCAAATGCTCTCAAATTAGAGTTGCTTTTTGTTGCTAGTTCGTTAAATAACAACTAAAGCACTTACGGAGCTCATTTGCATTAACAATTTGGCAGTTTGGCTAAGTCATTAGCGTATACAACAAACAACAACAACAAACAACCAAACAGTAGCACGTGTGTGTTTTTTGGCCAACTTAAGTCTCAAAATGTCTGGCCCACGCATAAAATTTAAAAATACATTGATCTTAAGCTGTGTGTATGTATGTTTGTTTGTTTGTTTGTGTGGAATCGAATCCAAAGCCTTTGCTATCTAAGAAATTAAGCAGCAAACGGCGCATACATTTAGCCGCTGGTCATATTTTGTAATCAGTTCCATTTGCCGCTCACCAAAGACATGCCACAACAGCCACAGCAGCAGCAACAGCCACAGCAGCAGCAACAGCAACCACAGCAGCAACCACAGCAAAATCTCAGACAGCATGGAGCCAACGAGATGTGGCAGTGTCCAGTTTAAGGCCCCAACAAAACCACTTTGGCAATCCAAGTCAAGCGGCACATATTTTCTTCAGTTCTGTTCGTTTTTGCTGTTGCTGTTGTTGTTGTTGCTGTTGTTTTTGTTTTTGCTGTTGTGGTTGACATTTTTATGGACATTGGTATGCCCAGAGTCTGGCCACAGCAACAACCGAAACAACGTAAAACCAAAATGCGAAAATTGTCACTGCCTTGCCAAATTGATATTGCTCCTAAACCAAAAACAAAAACTGATTAGTGAAACAATTTCAAATATTTGTGTTAAATACCTTGAAATTAATTGCTATTGTGCTCACTCTTTTGCGGTTATGCACTCCGCCTTAAAATAAAGTTATAACTATTTGGGAAAAGCAATTTGTTGCGTTGGCGGCGCCTTTTCAAAAGGCTTCAAATGAACCAGCGTTCGATAAGGTCAGAACAGAATTTGGCGAATGCCATGCAATTGTTAACTGGAGCAGAAAAATTGTTAACAACAAAGTGCATATGATTGTTATATATCATTGTTCATTGCAACAACAACAGCAATACTTTGAAAAAGCTAAGAATAAAATGTATTTCCCTATGGAGAATTATATGATTTCTTTATTTTAGTTATTCCTGTTTTGATTGAGGGATCTGATTGAATGAGATGAAACCGCTTTCTTCTTAGGTGCTGCAATGACTGTCCGTTGACGTGGCATAACCTTAACTATTTCAGGTGAATGATTCTTTGGGCTCGTAGCCTGTTGCGTTATCGTTATCGTTAGTGGGTTAATGCAATCCTCATAGAGTTCTTCTTTGGTTGGTAACTCGTTCTGTAACTTTCAAATGTTAGCAAAAGTTACAGTTAAAAAGTTAGCATATTTGTACTTACTTTATTTTTTAAGAAACCTAAGGTTACCAGGTAGTATATAATATCGCTGCGCCTTAAAAACTGGTAAACGACCCAAAGCCCAATATTAAGCATCCAATAGGCGACAGCTAACCCACAAATTTTAGCCACGTCGTCAGATTCAAATACTTCATAAAGACTTAGCAGAGGCTGGCAGAGAGTTGGCCAGTTCTGGCAGTATGATAAAATATTTGTAGAACTTTCTCTATCACCCATTCGAAACATTATGCACAAGTTTGAAAAGTTAAAAGATGATGTTTTAAAAAGTTTTTCTGTTTGTAACACTTTCAAAAATAAACGGCACAAAAAATTTAAAAAGACTATTATAGTAGAGCGTCTTAAAAGTTGTGAATGGTTTTTAGAAATGTAGATATAATTTTGACAGGTTTTTGATTTTCCAGAGTCCTTTGTTTATTTTTCAATTGAATAAAAACGTTTTACTTAGATTTCCTAAATCGAGCGAAATGTTCATTTCGAAATCCTAATGGAACCAACAATTTCTCAATTAGTCATAAATAATTTTATTTTTATCGCCAAAATTTTAGTTAAGTTACTTAAAAATTTCAATTAAAATTAAAAAAAAAATCAAAAAAATAAATTATTTGCTCTAAACTAAACCTTAAACTGTTTTAAGATTATCAAAAAGTCTATAAGAATTTTAAGCTTTGTGCTTAATCACTTTTTATGCGATTTATCTTAAATCTTAAGCTGCTGCTGACTGGACAGCTATTTTTTCTTGTGGCATGGCGTGGGTGTTGCTTATGAAAGTCGTCGTTGGCATTGCAACTGGCTGTGTGTGCCACCAAAAAACTCGCACCATTCTTGCGGCAGTTGAAGTCGACTCAAGTCCAGGCCAATTGTCATTGCGGCCTTTCATTGTCATGACTCTCAGAGACAGTAAGATGTATCGATAAAAGAAAGAGAGAAAAAGAGTGAAGGAGCGAAAGAGAGAGAGAGAAATACAAACAGGCTTTATGAGTGTGCACAGAAGTCAAAACGGCAGATACTTTTAGGCGCTGATAGATTAGAGTGAGTGTCAGATTTGTATGGTCACAAAAGTGGCAAACGAGTTGGCACCCAGTGCTTGTCAAACTGCGACTTCAAACTTACACCACACAAATTGTTAATTAAGTATAATGGCAAGCTTTGCCTAAGCGGCAAATGATGCTTCGACCCCAAAAGTGAGCAAATGGACACATTGTTGAATAACAACAAAAACCACTTGCAACATGTTGTAGGCATAAAGCAACTCAAAGCTCGAAGTGTCTCTTCAATCAAGCTAAGATTACGACTCTTGACCCTAATGTGTTTTTTTTTTTTTTGGTTTTTTTATGTTTGCCGTAATACCGCCTTGTTTATTTATTTATTATTTTCTTAAGCATTTTATTTGAACAAGTTTCGCACCAGGTTTTGCATACAATTTTGAACTTTTATGCCGTCATAACTTAAATTCCACCCATTAGCCATAAATCACATTTTTTTTTTATTATTGTTGTTGTTGTTGTCGTTGTAGTTTAAATGCAATTGTTTTCTGACCGCAGTTTGTGTGCACAAATTTTTCTTTTCGTGAGCTTTGCTCTGTTTTATGCATGTAGCTTACGCAATTCAAATGTGGGCTGTCAAACATTTATGAGCAAAAGCAGGTGATCCAATTTACATATAGACCGCATAAAAGAACAGATCAAGATTAAACAATTAAATTTCGTCAAGTTGAACAACCAAACAAATGGCAAACTCGTATAAGAAATGTGAATAATTTCATTCTTTTCAATAACATATATATAGAAATATTTATACACTTCAATGTTTTAACTCATTCGTTTACTTATCATTCTTAACACGCATTTTCTATTTGTTTTTTTTTTTTTTTCCATTACTTTACACATTTAACTCGCATACATAGTACAATATAAATTGCTCATTACAGCGTCCCATTGTAACTTGATATAGCATTTCTCATACATTGTAGGCAGTTCTCCTTGAAGTCGGACCAAGTCGGTTTTGTACCATTTTTAACACCATAGACAATAGGCAAAAACAAAATAGAAGCAGCTTTAATACAAAGTGTACTCAAATAACAATTTATTGTTTTGCGTTTTGCAACAAGGCTGGGCAACAAACCCAAAGTGCAGTTAAAAGACACTAACTCCACTAGGTCTTCATCAGTTTTGTGTGTCTTTCTATCTATTCTATTCTTTTCTTTCCTTTGCTCGCAAAGGTGTTGTACTTGAACAAGAACTCAGATTGCATAATCCAAAACACTTTAAAGTGTTGGCTGGCTTTGGCTTTAGGATTTGTCTTATTTACTTGTTTTTCCAATTGTTGCGTAGCTTTTTTTTCTTTCGAAAAACTTCCATTTCGAGATGTTAAAATCTTTGGCTTTGCTTGTCATCATTTTAAAGTTATTTTCGTATTTTATTGTTGGCTACTTCATTTGTTAGCTGGCAGCTAATTAGCTAATAATTTATGCTTGGGCCGTGTAATTGATTTTACTAAGAACTTTTTGTGTTTGAAAGTCTGCTTCTTTTCGAAGTACTAAAAAACAAACGAATTGAAATGCTCTTGCAGAGGGTTTTTTTTAGTTGATTTCAAGGACTTGTTACTATATTATTTAATGTTAATAGCAACGATTAATCGAGTTTTTCCAATCAAATCAAATAGTATTATCTACAAGATAAGAGAACACAATATTCGGCTTTTCTTAAATTGAGATTCTTTTTGGTATCTATAATTATTAGTGGCTTAATGGATTGTTGGCCCCGCCCTTTACAGCTCACATTTCTTATTTTTAAGGCACAGCAAAGTTCCCAACCATCCATCAGTGAGGCGGGTTAATAAATTAAAAGGAATTCTTTGTTGCATTCAATACTTTCACAAACTTAAATATCGTGAGATTCTTTGTATTCTTTGAACTTAAAACTTATAGTAAATAAGGGATGTGTATAGGATATATGAAAGTACTTACCCTCGCAGGGCACAGCTTCAACTTGATCATCCGTATCGTTAATCAGCTCCCAGTCAGGATCATTCTCGGCTAGACGCAGTGCAGCTAAGTCTTCCAGCTGTTCCGCATTGACATTCATGCCAAAGTAACCGTCTTGGCACTCTTGGCACTTGACTCCCATGACGCCCAGTTTGCATTCGCATTGTCCGGTGCTGGCATTGCAGCTTTCCAGATTGATAGCTCCAAGTGCATCACAATTGCAGGGCTGGCATTGGAGCTCTAAATGGGCATAGCCAACATCGCATTCATTGCACTTTTGCCCAGCGAATCTGGGTCGACACAAGCACTGTCCATCTGCGCTGTCGCAAAGACCACTTTCAGATCCATCTACGAAGCAGTTACAGGGCTCACAGCCCACAGCGGGATCACCCCAGTAGCCAAGCTTACAGCGCTCGCAGCGCCAACCTTCCGTATTGCCATAGCAGGTAATGCATTCACCGGTGGTAATGTTGCATGGACCACCATCGCAATTGCAACGCTGACAGCTGCTGCCCAACTGCAGCGGGTTGCCAAAGTAGCCATCGTCGCACACCTGACAATGATCGCCCGTATAGCCCTCCGGGCACTGTGTGCATATGTATTCAGCATGCTCAATCAGCTCAAATTGTGGATTCAAATCCATATAGTTGTAGCTCTTAAGCTGGCAGCTGGGTGAGAAATTATTTGAATCCTCGGGCAGTGGGCAGGCGCAACGTTTGCAATCGTGGGGAGTTCCCTGCAGCGGGTTGCCATAAAAACCAAGCTGGCAACGCTCGCAACTGAAATTGTAAAAATATGAAAGTTGTATGAGGTATGTGTCTTGACTAAATGTCCCAGCTGTGTAGAGTGGTGAGTTTAGTGCGTGTATGAGCAGTCGATGAAATGTGTACATGCTAAAAGTGGATTCTGTTTGTGTGTTTTGGTGCATTGCTCGGGTAACGTCAATTTTGACTTCCACAAGTGGGAAATTTAATTTGCAAAGTACAAATTTCAAATAGATAATTGATATTTTCAATGCAAAGAATTCTCACCGTTCGCCATAAGTGTTGTGCATGCAATCGCCACAATTTCCGCTCTGCAGATCACATGAATTCGAGTGTCCATTGCATGGACAGGGTATACATTTGCCCAGCAGCTGATGATCGGTGGAGTTCTCAAAGATGCGTTTGTAGCCAAAGGAGCAGCCTTCGCATGACAGACCCGAGTAACCGGGTGGACAAATACATTGTTCGACCTGTGTTGTTGCTTGGGCGCCCAGTTCAACGCCGCCCGAATAGATGACAGCATGTTCCAGTGATGTTTCCACCTGATCGGTGTGAAAAGCAGCTCGTATGAGCAGTGCATCTAGTGAAACGAGCACCGATAGAAACTGCGTTCTGGTCACCTCCTCGCCATGATAATCGCCACCCTCAGTGCGTCTCAATCGGGTTTTGATATCCTTGATTGCAGGTGGCACATGATACCAGCCCTGTTCCGTTAAAGTAACATTCAACGAAAGTTCCATGCTCTCAAACGACTCATCTGCATAGGCAATCTTGAATCCATTCTTGCCAAACAGTATGACATTCGGCCCAGTTGTGGGTTTGCCTGAAGTATCGCCCCTCATCACCACCCAGGCCAACTGCAGTTGCATTCTAGCTCCATAGCTGGTCAAACGATTGCCCAAATAACCCATTGGGGCTTGCCAATAAATCGCTTCCACTTCATCCAGCTCGTTGCCAAATATCAAACGTTTCTGCTCCGTATCCAAAGCGACAGGTATCGACTGTGATCGCTGTATATCAGTTAGTTTCCAATCATTCAAAGTCTCAAAGGCCAAAGTCTGCAGCTTGGCGCTATGACAATTCTCCGAGACATGAGAGCACCAGCAGCGACTGCATCCTTCACGATTGGCCTCATTCAAATCAAAGTAGCCCGTGGCACACTCCGAGCAAGTCTCACCCTCCACATGTGCCTTGCACTGACAACTTCCCGCACAGGCACTGTCCTCCAGAGTGCCACGTGAATCGCATTCGCAGCGACGACAATCGTCGCCATAATAATTCGGAGCACACTCCTCGCAGTGAAGGCCCTAAAATATAAACATATTTTGTTTGTTAGGAAATCATAATTGTTGATTAATAACTGAATTTAAATATGATTATTACCTGAAAACCCTCTAAGCAATGACAGGCGCCACCTATCGGCGCACAGCTGCCAGTGGAACGTTGTGGATTGCAAGCACAGGGCGAACATGGTTCAGTGAGTGCAGCATCTTCTGCTCTATAGAAACCAGCCACACAGAATTCACACTCATTGCCCCCCGTATTGTTGCCACAATTCTGACAAATGCCACGCTCCAAAAATGTATCGTAGCTGCAGCTCTGGGCATGTCCATTACACTGGCATATCTCACATTCGCCGCCAGGAGCATAGGCACGATCCTGGAACAAGGGACAACACTCCTCGCATTGCATGCCACATGCATTATGCTGACAGATGCACTGCAGCAGCGTGTTTCCCACCAAATCCTGTGTGCGATTCGCATGTCCATGGCAATCGAGACGACCACTGACCCTCAACTGTTTGAGGCTATAGAAACTGCGTTTCTCCAGCGATTGCGAATCAACGCTGTTCTCCAAATTCGCCGTTGAGTGCATACCCTGCAAACGTATTCGCATAAAGCGAGCTGTTATGAATTCCATCAGCTCTGGCGTTTGCTCCTGTGCGCCAGGTCGATTCTTAAGTAGGGAAACATGCAGTTCACCATTCTCTGGCAGCGGTTTGGAATACTGCGTCGAACAGATCACTTCGGTGTCGTTTTTAAAGTAATATTTGCCATTGCGACCGGCGAGATTATAGCGTCGTTTGCAGTCCGCGTCGCTGACACCGAAATATTGCCAAGCCTCATAGTTAATGCCATCGATGGATTTCTCTAGGATCCAGGCAGCGGGACGCGGTGAATTGGCCGATTTGAGCATGACGAAAAAGATTTGATATGTCTTAAAAGAAATAGAAAACAAGTCAAGAATATAAGTTAAATGTAAACTGAGAGGCCGAAATATTCGCAATGCTTCGGGGAATGTTTTTTATATTAAAAAAAATAAGTATTTTTTATATTAATGAAGAAACAATTTAAAGATTAATTGTTCGTACATTAAACCTATGATAATTACTATTTATTTAATACTCATTACTAGCTGAAAGTTTGTATTCATTCAAGTGTCGGGAAAACATTAATGTACAGTTTAACATGCACTGGCAGCGCTATAAATAAGCTTGGGCGGCACTACAACTTGTTGTTTCTGTCACTTTGGGGCAAGGCACTGAGATGTTTCTATTTGGCATTATATACATCCTTGCATCTGGCACTAGAACAACAACAACAGCAACAACAACAACAACCGCAACGATTTTTAAACGTTGTGTCTGTTGTGGCTGCTGCAGTTGCCTGCCGCTGGCAATGGCAAAACTTTAACCCAACACCGTCGTCGTGTCATAAATTCAGCAAACTGTCAACAAAAACCAGCGACCAAAAAAAAAATAATGCACAAAATAAAGAAGGCAACTCCCCAAAATGCCAAAAAAAAAAAAAAAAACAAACACGCCCGGCAGCTGACAAGCGATATTTATATGCAGTTTTATTTGTATTTTGCTTAGTTATTTGGGAAAATTGTATAGCCGAAAAAAAAAGATTGGTTATTGCCAAAAACGTCGCGTGTTTTGAACGGGCTATCGTTGTCCAAAGATCAGCAAATGGAAAACTGAAACCAATAAAAGGCATGTGCAAGGTGTGGCCTTTTTGGCCTGGTAATTGATTATAAGACGTGGCTAAGCCGTCTGGCGCCATCTGACGAGATTTTCCAGCAAGCAGCAAACACAACCCGCGCTCCATAAGCCAAATGGCCAAAATGTCAACAAGCGTGGTAGATAGATAACAAGTGGCAAACGGCAAGCAACAAGCAACATTGAACAACAACGATTCTATCAAATTTCAAAGGCACTTGTTGTTAAGCCAAATATCTTTCTTTCTCTGTCAACACACACATTTTCGCCACAAGCTTTTCTGATTCGCAACCGCTGATAAAATGCACACCCAGCCAGCCAGCCAGCCAGTGGGAAAACTTTGTGCCACAGCATTGCGCATGCGTGCGTCTTCTGAACAGCGGCAACATCAATTTGCTTTGCCCGTTTTCGATTACAGCCACCACTGCCAAAAGACGGCATGCGGACATGTGCTGATAAGATTAGAGCGAGTGCGCGATACCAAATCGGACAGGGACAGCGCTATGTAAGCACATCAACAAGAGAATTGAAAAATTTCCAAATAAGAGAATGTCTTGAGAATATTTATTGCGTGCTACGAAATGATTTGTGAACTAGAACTAAAAAAAAAAAGTGTCTGAATATATTAAATGAAAGATAAGTTAATTTAAAAAGGAAATAAGATTTATACTAAGAAGCAGAGAGTAAAGGAAGTTTGGTTAACGAAAGAAGAGGCTATTAAATATAATATTTGAATGATTCTCAGAATGCCTATGACTTAAGAGAGGTAAATATATAAGTTGCTTCATCCTGAACTTAACTAGAGTAATTGCTAAAAATTCCTTAAGGATTTATTTTTATTTGAAAGCAAAACTGCAGATTTGGCAAAACATTCCTCAATCTATCTACAATATATGTTTGCATTGAGTGTTTATTTTTGTTGTTGTTTTGTTTTATGCCCACCTCAATTGTTCTATCCATCAAGTTATCGATATGTGTTATCTTGTGAAATTATGTTGTCTACGTCAATTGCACTAACCTTGTTGATCAGAGATAAAGTCAGAGTCTCTAAAAGCAAGTGAAGCTTCCTGCTGCTGATGTTGCTCATGCTGCTGGCTTGAAAACAAGTTGCCGATACGAGAATCGTGGCTTAATAGGGCAGTGGACGATCTCTTTTAAGATTGCAATCAGCAGCAGCAGCAGCAGCAGCAGCGGCAACAACTTGCAACTGTTGTTGGCCTAGCTTTGGGGCAGACGCTTTTGAATGTGTGACAATTTTATCAGCTAATATTTTGACATGCCCAGCAACACACATTTGGGGCGTGACAATGAAATATGTTTTTTAGTATTTATACAGCTTTTTGTTCGGCTTATTCTTGAAAAGAAAACCCGTTGCCATTTGCCTGCTAGGCTGATGATAAGCCGCATGTCAAATTAGACAACAAAATGCTAGAAAATTTATGCAAGGTGAGACAACTTAATTGAATTGAAAGAGGCTGCAATAGAATTTATGACTTACACAAAATTAGCTGTCATATAGGCAGTTATTTAGCATTTGATGTTCATTAAATATATTTATTGCTCAATGAACGAAATAAATCGAGTGCATCAGCAACACATTTTAGCCCAGGCTAATTGGTGGGACAAGAGACAAAAACTATGACCATAAAATATATACAAAATGCAGCAAATACCAATAACAAAACTCGCTGAAACGTCGCATCGTAAACTTTAAAAATAAACAAGCGCGAAATTGTGTAAGACAGACGACAGATGTGTATTAAAAACAAGTGCAGACACACTGACAAAAAGTAAAAGAAAACCGAAATTTTAGTTTAAGGCATTAAATTTTGTTGTCTGTCATATGCATATATTACTCACATGTCTATTATCTACTATACATTTTTATTATTTTTCTGTTTTTTTTGGCAAAATATTATAAAGTTTGGTGTGCGGCCCAAGAAAGTAGAACTTTTGGCTGGTGGCGGTTTTAGATAAGGCGGCCAAAAGCAAGCGAAGCGCATACATTTTTCGTTGGCTTATGTGGTGAATGAACCCACACATGGCAGACACTAGCTGCAGATTATACCCTGTGAAAGTAAGTTAAGGGGTATGTTACGTTAAATGTATCAAATTCTTAACTCGCATTGCTATAACTTTTGAAGTTATTTTATTTTGTAGTTGAAAAGTTTTTTTTTGGGGCCAGCAACTTTTCTTATCTTAGAATTGGCGCATTAAAAACTGCAACTGCAGCATATACCAAACTCAAACTTAACCTGCCTGAACTTGGTTTAAAACAGAGCAGACAGAACTTTAGCAAACCGGAAAAGAGCGACATAAAAGGATTTCAGGCAAAGCTTCAATCACGTTTAAGTTTACAAGTGATTTAATGCAAATGCCACAACAACAACAACAACAAACAATTTAAACAACCAAGAAGCATTCTGAAAAAGGCGAAACGTGAAAACAAATAATATATATAAAAAAAAAAAAAACATTGCAATTGTCGAAACAAATAAATAAATTGACCATTAAAATAATTGCAACGCCCAAATGCGTCGAGTACGTGGCTTGTAACACGCTTTGCTCGCTGCCGATGCTGTTGTTGTTGTTGTTGTTTTTGTTGCTATTTTAGTTGGACCGCTGCTGTTGCCGAATGTTGCAACAACTTGTCAAACATTTGAATTACAGTTACGTAAAGCTTGCCCCAAAGCCAACAAGCCTCGGGCGCCGCCGCCAACAACAACTTTGGCCAAATTTGGCTAAATTTAATGAAGCAATTAAATGGCTATAAAATACAAAAAAAACAAACACAAAACCAACATTTTTTTCTCAACTTGTCGATGTTTGCCGCTTGGCAACATTTACCAAAGTGTGGCATTTGAAGCTTTAAAATCATTGATATAAATCGGAAGTTTAATTGCAATAAAAATATTATTTGATTTTATTTTTTTTTTTAGTTTGCAAAACTAGAATTTTGTTTTGGTTTTTATCAGAAGAATTTCAAGGTTTTGTAACGAACTTTTTGCTTTCAACGGCAGGTAATTCAATTAAAATGGAACAAAATATTTTTTGGAATAATTTTTCACAATTTATCTCAGCTCTCTGAACCTGTATTTATGTGCTTATCTGCTAATCATGCAGAAACACTCAATTTTAGTTTAAATGCTATTTATTAAGTGAAATTCAATTAATAGATTGTTTAAAATACCATAAATTAAAAGCTGCTTACAGTTTGAGAGTAACTGGTTTCGCTCACATTATCGCAATTCGGAGAATTCTCGCTAGACTTTCAATTAGTCATGCGCGCCCCAAAGCCATTGAGGCATAAATCTAGACATTGTTGCGGCAAGCCAAGCTGACTGACAAAAAAACTGACTGACTGAATGACTGACTGAATGACTAACTGACTGACAGTTGAAGTTGCTTTCTGACTGTTCCGTTGTTCTGGCCACTCTTGGCGGCTGTTGGCTGGCGGACATGCCAAACAAGCGAGAAAAATATTTTAAGCTGTCAAATCGTTGACACATGCCTGTCTTACCGTTGTTGTTGTTGTTGTTGTTGTAAATCACTCGATTAGTCTAATTGTTAAAATCAACTCGGCGGCGACTTGGACATTTTTGTCGCCCATGAAAAAAAAAAAAACGAGATGAAAAGTAAAACGCCAACATTGAATGTCAAGTTTTCTCGTCGGAGGTCATAAATTTGTTTCTACTATTTCTCTGTAGGGGATTTTGTTGTCTGTCGTTTGTATGTAGTTTGTTTGTTTTTCAGATTTACTCTAATGTCTTTTTAAACAGTTGTGACAAATGCTTAAGATATTCTCAACAGAAACACAAACTCAAAATTAAGCGATTTGCCATTGGGGAATGCAGCCTTAGAACAGGGGAATTGTGCTAAGTGCTAATTGCCTGTGACAATAGGCAGCTAAAGTTATTGAAGAGGGGAGCTATACAGAGAGTTTGTTGTTTTATATTGACAATTTCAAATGTTTCTTGTTCTAATATTTCAAACTATAATTGCACACAATAATCACTTTAAAAATATATCATTACAAATAGCATTGAAAATTCATTTGCTTCTTTTTGAAAAGTATCTTTGTGACTTTTTATAGATCCTCAGTTCTTCATCTCTTCAATGCTTACTCCATGTTTAATATCATTTCACAAATGCACAACACAAATCAATTGATCCCACCCAACAATCAATTTACCATTTCGTTTTCCTTTCTCCTATTTAAAACTCAATTGGGTGTTAATAGTGGTGTTCATTACAGAAATTTGATTTCTATATAAAGCAGAGCGATACATTTCCGCTCTTTGCAGCTGTTAAGCTAATAATCATCATCGTCATTACGTTTCGCATGATTATCTTGAACTTTCTCTATATGACAATCGAGTGCTGAAACATCATCTGCTTAGCATCAGCCGACACAAAGTTGACATTTCAAGTGCACTCGTTGTTGTTGTTGATTGCCTTGTTTGCCTCAATTCCCCCCGATATTTGCAATGTTTTGATATAATTCTTTCATTGCCATATGCCGCTGCAAAGCAGCAGACAGAACACAGAAGAATGTGCAGCCAAGACCAAACGAAGACGCAGACTACTATTTCCAAGATTATTATGGGAAGTGTGCACTTAATTAAAACGTGGAGAGTTAAACCGGGGAACAGAACTGGCTGCTACAAATCCGACTACGACTGCGACTCCGGGCGCTGATTTTGAATATTAAAGACAATGTTTTCGCATATGCCTCTAGCAAGTATGAAAGATTTATGACAGCCATGCGTTTCAAGAGTTTTTAATAAATTTTTCGCAAGGCAGCTAAGAACTCCAGCAACAAAGTTGAATACAAAAATTATTTAAATTGGTACCAACTTTAATTAACATTCTCAGTAGTTCTCTGTGCGTTCTTTCTAGAGTGCAAAACTTTGCCCAAAAAAAGTAAATTAAATTACCTTTTATGGATGCGTTTGTGAACGACTCTACTATGTAGATGTCAGTATCTGGTTTTGCTGACAATTTTTCAATTTTAACTACAATTGACACATGTTGAACTGAAATTTTGGTCATGCGGCGACAGGCCAAAAAAAATTGCATTAAAATGTCACAAAGGAACATGAAACTTACAAAAAAAAAAAAAACAAATATGCTATGCGACTTTTTAAATGTTCCCATGACTTTTGTTTATGGTGTTGGCAGAGGGCAGCGCCAGTCAATGGTAAAGGAGAAGGGTGTGTAAGCAACGAGACATCAACGGCATGTGTCAAAAATTACACGCTCTCTTTACGTTGATTTTGCATCTCAGCGAGAGATATTTCCCGTCTGTCGGAATAATTTTTGATTTATTTTTTCAGTTGTACTTTATTTTCATAATTTTTCTTAGCTTTTTTTATTTGATTTTTATATTTCTGTAAGATGGTAAGTAGTTGAAATTTGGTGTAAAAATATACATATATCATCATCAATATTCCCATTAATACTTTTCCAACATATTATAAGCTGCGGTTATAAGTAAATATCTTTTACATTTCGATTTCTGTCCCCGGAAATCATTTCGAATCATTTATGACTGAAGAAAGCCGCTTGCTGCTTTTGCTGTGTAAGATGATATGACTTAATCAAAGCTCGATCAAAGCAAATTTATGTTTGTCATATTGAGCATTAGAATGTAATTGCTGCAGTGACCGGTTCCAAACTAGATACCAGCCCACACGGATCATATTTCATGCGCACAGCATCTAATGACCGGCGACAAGCCGCAAGGCGCAAATGTATCATGGACGCTGGCGTTAAATCGCTTGTAAATGAGTGACAAGTCAGCGGCTTGATTACAAACTGGATCACAGCCTCGCTCGCTGTCGGTAGTTATCTACATATGACCTAAACTCACCTGCTTCAGATCCAATGTGATCGTTACATACTCAAACTGACGTCCACCCTGCAGCGTCGGCGATTGCCACCAGCTACCCTCATAGCTGGGCGAGATAAGCGATTCTATGGGTCGATGTTTGGAACGATCGGAGCTGTGGGCATTACATGTGCCGCAATGCTTGTCCCAGTTGCGATGCGAATGCGAATCGACAACTTTGCAGTACTCCTCAGCTCCATTTTGGCCACAGGTCGCATTCACTGTAATCGTCGCGCGTGTTGCAACATTAAAAAGTGGCGGAAAAAGGCCACCAATATTAAACGCTTCGTCGGCCTGTTGAGTATAACGTAGCCGCATATCTGTAAAGATAATATTGGATTATTACTTTGACTTTAAATAATAAATAAATAAGGAGTTTGAACAGTTTCTATTTTAAAAATTTATAAATAAGGTTCTACCAAAACTTATTAACATTAAATTAATGTTTAGACTGCCTTTTTTAACTTGTTATTACTTATCCTCAATAGCTTTTGCTACTAGTATTGCCTATCAGTAGTAGCTTTCTAAGCGCCGTACTCTGTGCAATTGACAGTTTTTCCCATGTCAATCAATTTAATTGGTGAAACAAGCCGAGAACAAGCTCTCGTTCAATATGGCCAATAAATCACCCAACAGCTGCTTAGGTCATATTGATTGACCAGCATGCAAAAATTTATCTCACGGCTGCTAAACAAGCCAACTTTAAAGATAAAGTTTATTGCAGCAGAGTAAGCAATGTTGACCTGGTATGCGATTTGCATGTTAGCCAGCTCAAAATTGCAATTGCTGCTGTTTTTCATCTACTTGCAAACATATGTGTCTATTGTTTTTGGTTGGTGTTGTTGTTGGTGTCAGCCATGTGTGCAGTTTTGGGCAAATGTCAACAAAAACTTTTCGCATTTGTTTTTGGGCAAAGAAAAATGTTGACGTAATTGCTGTGGAATTGCATATGTATAAGTATTTTATTTTCTTCTGTATTTTTCAATTCAGGCAACTCAAAAAGTTTTGCAAGAACTTAAAAGTTGTTGAGGGGGTTACGACAAAAAACTTAAACGAATAGATTAGTTTACAAATGTGTGAACTTTAACAAAATTAAAATTAGACTATGCGAATTTGAATGTTTTTTGTGTTGAAGTTGATTAAAGTGATGTTAAATTGGTCTTTCAGAAGTTTTTCAATGCATTATTTATTTTTGTAAGAAGCATACTGAATACCATTTTCTTTTTTTCGTACATTTATCATCATACTTTTTTTTTAACTTTCTACAAAATTAACTTTTCTTGGAGCTGCCCTAATTTTTCTTCTCATGCCAGCTATATATTAACGTCATCAATAAGCTATAGAAAAATAAACTCTGATCACTTTCACTTAACATAGAAATTTGTTTTGTTCAAACTGTAATTATTTAAATGAGCCAAAACAAATGATTGGCGATCCAATGCAAAGGCTTAACAAATTTGCTTTGGGCAACGCCAGGTTAAAAGGTGTGAAAAGTGGCAAAGACAAGTAGAAAAAAAAAAGTTATCGGCAGCTGTCAAAATGTTTATGGTACACGCAAATGGCATTTAAATGTTTTGACAAACAACAAATTTGCGGTAGCCAAAATGTTGACTCCACTCAACACCCAAACACACACTCAGTTCCCCTCTCCAGAGTTAGGCAACCCACATTTGTTTGCAAGTTTTTACTTGCGCTGACAGCTTAAGTGAGAAAAGTTTTGCTGATTAAATGTTTTGACAAATTGAACGTAACTGAAATATTTATGCATTTAAAAAAAAAAAATTGTAAAAGCAATCGAACACGAAAACTTTTGTGTGTAAAAAGCGTGAAATGAATATTCAAAGCAATATTAATAATTTAATAGTTCAAAAGAAGGCAATTTTTTTTTTATTTGCGCACAGGGAAATCATGAGGAAAAAGCTATCAGAAAATTGCGCAAACTAGCAACATCTGTATCTTCTTTTTTTTAATCCATTATATTGAGTACTTTAAAGAGTTTGTTATGTTTTAAATTAGTTTTAATAAATAAAAAGCTTAAAGAATTATTGGAAACATATTTGTGCACAAGATTTATTGCCAAATTGCCAAAAAAGACTTGAACAAGCAATTATTGAGAATAGAGAGTTATTACAAGTTATCTTTTTACTATCCTATTTTCAGTTATAAATATTATTATAATTTTTTCAATATATTTATGATATTTTTTAACTCATTTATATTCAAGTTATTTCTTTAAAAAGTATATTAAACTCCTATGCAATAAAAGTGTATTCAAGCTAAAGTGTTGGACAATTTTGTGATTGCTTCTGGGCTTGATTAATTGCCAATCGTTATGGGCACACGCATTGAGTCCGGTCTCAAATGTTGCATTTCAGCAGCCATTGGTGGCAGCTGTTGTTGTTGTTGTTATTGCTGCTGCTGCTGCTACTCGCATAGTTGAAAGCATTTTACTGTTTTCTGCATTTTATTCATATCGACCCGGCCATAAGAAACAAACATATTTTCACTATTTTTGGACGTCGTTGTCTTCTCGGCACAGCTGTTCATTTAGTTTGGACTCTCGTCCAGCTGCCTGCCTGGTTTATTGGTTTCCTCTCCTCGTCAGAGGGGGGCAATTATGCATATAAACAGACAGCGGAGTTTGGCATAAATTACTTATATCTCCTAGTTTCGCAGCAGCAAGCTGCTTATTAAGTTGTTGAAGTTGCAGTTAAACTTCAAAGAATGCTGCAGCAAAAATTGCCAACTGTCTAGTTGCAACCTGGACTTCCTGCCAACATTTAAACATCAGTTCGTGTTGTTGTTGTTGTTGCCAATTGTTGCCAGTTGTTTGTTGTTGCCACCGATGCATCAATGCTGACCCGGCCAAAAAAAATGCTTTTGTTTTTTTGCACTATAAAAAAATAAAATATTCAGCAGCCAAAGTAGCTGCCAAAATGTCTGATGACGACACTCACTCAACCAACAGCCAAAAATTTATTAATAATAAAAAAATTACTGCGCTGCCCAAAACGAAACTAACAAAATCACAGCAACTGGAGGACTGCTGAATGACGTTGCCGATGAGATGTCTGGATGTGTTGCGGCAGCGTGACGAAAACAAACTTTATGCATCTTGACAGGCTGCACAGCTACCGTTTGGATGGTTGGCTGGTTGTTTGGTTGCCTGCCTGCCTGCTTGATGATGATGATGGAGCCAACGAAACAGCTATCAAAATATGGCCATAAATAGTCGGCCAAATGCTGCTGCTTGCGACTCGAGATATTGCTTTTGGAAGACTGCTCAAACGGCTCAATCACAAATGGCGACAATGGTTAGCATATGACTTGACGATGCAGCATGCAGCCAGTCTTTCAATTTAATGGCCTACATATTGAAGGAGTATTTTTTCGGGGAATTTGTATCTTGGCGCTGCGCTTAATGAAAAGCAATCAAATTTAATGCGTTCAACATGAAAATGTTATTAAGTATAGTTAAGGGAAAGCAAACAACAATACACCAAAAAATAATTATAGTAATTTAAAATGTATGAAAAAAAAAACGGACCTTGAAATAAATATCAAAAAACGAAACATTTTAAATTAAAAAAAAAATCTAAAACATATATTCAACCAAAATGCTGTGGCACAGATTTACTCATTCACTTAGGGCAACTTTGTGAAACATTTAGACACACTTGGCGTGGCATTTGAAATGACTTTTGTAGTGAACTAAAGCGGCACAATGCAACAACACCTCGCTGGGGCATGTCACACAATTTTCGACGAACAATTTTTCGCAACCAAATAAGAAGAAAAGTTCAATTCAAACATCCGCAGTGCACTGGTAGAGGATTTAAAAATGCATCAACTTGAAAGGCAGAGCTTAGAACTTTGTGGCAGCTGAAGGCCAAAGCAAAAGCAAATGGATGGGTGGTATACTTGAAAACTTAATGTACCGCTGCTCCGTGTTGGCAGCATCCAAATGGTTGACTGACAATGTTCTCTGTGGTTGGAGCTGAGCTCAGCTCGGGAAAATGCCTAGACAAATGTCAAATATTTATTGAAAATAAACAAAACGAGCAAACAAATAAACAAACTGACAAACAAGACGGCAAACTGTGTGCTAGAGAGATAGAATAAGAGAGAGTGGTGGAGGGACAGGCGGGGCGACAAACGCACATTTCCAAGAAAAGAAATAAAATGAAGAAACGTCGAAGAACACAACACCAGGCATCAAACTGACCAGAACTGAGGATGTTTGGACATGCATCAGCGCACCACTGCAGCCGATCCAACCATGGTGCAACAGCAGCAGCAGCAGCAGCCACAACCAGTCAACTTCAAAGCCCGTACTGGGAACTTGCCACAGCTTCAAGTGGCTGGGATGCTGCAGTTAATGTTTCGTTTGGTGGGTGCTTTAAAAGCGACCGGACAAGTCAACCAATCGAAGAACCAGTGCAGGAAAGGGATAGCAGTTGAGAGAGAGAGCGAGAGAGAGCAGTTGGGACTACCGGCATTCTGACGTGCTCAAGTGGAGCTCCAAGTTACACACAGCTCCATGTGCAGAAAGAAAATATTTATGCAAGGCCTGTGCACCTTGATGAGAATGATCATAATATCGACAATAATGATGATGATGATGATCAACGTTGGTCGATGACTTTGCTGTGGGTTATGCAAGTAATGCTTGATTTGGTATTGAAGACTGGTAGCTGCCACTTGGCGTTGTTTTGATGACTCACACACACACACACAATCAAGACAGCGAGACTAATTCGAGTGCTGCACATTGGGTGGCTATTGAAGAGAGGTGTCAACAATACATGATTCGAAAAAGGGTTGCCTGATCAGCTCCGAGTGGCAATGAGAATCAGATGAGTTAGCAGAATGCACAGTAATTGAGTGATGTGGTAAGTTCTTATGTTGAAAAGGATCAAAAGTTAAGCCTAGATTATTGGAATTCAACATTCTAAATCATAACTATTTAAGAATTTTTAGCTTAGAGATTAGAATAAATCTCTGTTGTAAATAATGATCATTCAACCAACTATTTAATTTTCCTTTATAAGGAAAAATAATCCAATGACAATCCTTATGATAATCCTTTAAAAAAAACGTAAGAATGAGCTCGTCCTTCAAGCTTTTAACATCCCATTAACTTTTTTAAAATCTTAACAATCACACCTCTTACATCTAGCTGTCTACTTTACAACTCCCCACTTAATTACACTAACTTAATTAACTCATTTTGTCAATATGCCCACGCTGACATCAGTGAAAAGTATCGCAGAACCGGCAGCTGTTTTAACTGTTTTAGCCGTAGTCGATAATCTTTAGTCTGCCGTCTTTGGAGTCGCAAAAGTCGTCACCTCTGTTAATTAAGCGACTTGTTTCGCTTGAGCGCCAAAAGCACTCGGCTTTTATCTAATCGGCAATCGAAATTGTGTAAGCTACTGGCGTATAGAAAAAACCAAAAAAAAAGTAAGCAATGTATAAGAGAGTTTAACGAGCAATCAGCCAAAAAAGATCTCAACGTGTAGCGGTTCATTTAATAATTTAATAAGTGCCACAGCATCACGAGAAATACTTTACGTTCGATGATTCGATTTTGTGGGTTACAACATAGCTGCACTTGCACCGATAATTATCACGATTTATGAGCTCAAAAAGCTCTTATCGAGCCCGGGCTATCGCCAGCAAATTCATTCATTAAAGTTAATGCACGAAAAGCCTCAGAAATGTGCATTAACCAAAAAAAAGGGGCTTACTATGAATTTGCCTTTGTCTTGTTTGCCAATACTTGAAATGCATTTGCGTCGAGTCGTTTTGAGGCATTGGCAAATATTTGTTAGTCAACACTGAAAAGGCAAGCTTCATCTGCTCAGTTTTGTCGCCCCTCTCAAATCGCTTTCATTAGTTACGTCTGGTTGGGTTTCTTGGGCAAGCTTTAGTCGTCATTTGATATTGGATATATTGGCAGTATTTTTCGGGGCTCAAATCACTGCTGCTCGGCCACGAGTCACAAGTCACAAACAATCGCCCACACACTCCATTGGTTTGTTTCAATCTTTTTAGCTGTTAATTTGTCATAAGCTGTCAGAGTTTTTTTTTCTTCCAAAATGCCCTGTCATAATTAAATTTATAAACTCTGAGTCAGCCCATCAGCAAAAAACAAAACAGAAGCACCAGCAACGAGCTGTTGTAGCCTGACAGAAGACATTGGAGGGATATGACAGACGTGTCGCCAACATTGTCTAGACAACTCTGGGATAAACGTTTTCAAAAATATTATAAAAGTATATGTAAGTACATGACTGGAATTTTGTCCTGAGGTTGGACATGTTTTTGAGATTTATGGTACTAATTTTAAGGAATTTTCTGTGGCGCTTGGCTGCAGTTCTGGAGAAGGAACTGAAAAGACATTAAACTAAAATAATTGTCACATTTAAATTTGGAATTCTGCAAGCTTTTACCTATTATTTGTGTCCCATCTGTTTATATTTTGGTACCGAATTTACTAGAGAATCGAATTTCCCTATTATTCCTGTTGGTTTGGTTTTAAAAATTTCCTAAATATTTCATATAAAAGTTTTTCTTGTTAAACCTTCTAGATAAAAATAGAATATTGGATTGAAAATAAAAAAATGATTTTTAAAAGCGTGTTGCTTAATTCTTCAGCATTTAGTTAAGTGTTTTCCGTTTGGATCTACACTTTGCTGTCATAATCTGGATGTGTTGCGCCAGTTCCTTCCTGTTAAGGTAAATACCAATTTATCGAACGTGTTTCTTCTAAGGTATTCCCGTGTTGTTAATTTAATTCATTGGACAACTCTCTCTCTCTCTCTCCCCTGATTTTTCAAATGCAGTGCTCAGATTTGTTTCCGTAAACACAACTATTTAACCTGTTTATTTTATTAAATAAGTTGAAGACGAAACTTTAAAAATCCTAAACAAAATCACCTGTATTTTTATTTTCAAAACGAATAACATTATTAGTTAAATACTCAACTTTACTGACACATGAAATTCAATGTCCCATAAAATGCGTTACATTAACGAGCTAATTTCAAACTTTAATGGATTTAAACGAGTTGGCAGCACCGCGCTTTAAGTGGGTTAAGCACGGTCACGGCTCTAAAATCAGCTGCTAATCCAAGTGACAGCCATTAATGGCACACGCTGCATGCGATCAGCCATAAACAAATTCATTCCAACCAACACATAAAACTCACCAACGTTTCGGCCCGGAACAAGTTTATAAAACAAAATGTAAAAACACATCGTTTCGAACCATTCAATAAATCTTTAAGCTGCTGGTTAAAAAAAACTAAAAACAAAATAATAATAAAAAATTGGCAATCTTGGCTGACTTGTAAACTATTTAATTAGTATATACGCGCCGGCGTGTTAGTTTTGGCTGTAAAAAGGCGCCGCCAGATCAGGCAGCCAGGCTGGCTGGCAGGCGAAATAGTCAATCGGTGTCAGCCCACGATAGCTCCAGGCGCCGTGTTTGGCCATTTGATGGCGCCGCCATTTGACCACATGGCCAAAAATCCAACATCTCTTGTTCATTTAGGCTATTTTATGGTGCTTTTTTGTCTTACATTGTATTATATTATATGGCATATGCATAATAACTACACAGAAAACATAGTTAATATTGCAGTAAATGCAACTAAATTGAAACTCAAACAGGAAACTGGTCAGTAGCTAGTTCCTTAACAAATTTGGTTACTCTAGCTGTAAGGATGAGGGAAGTATGTCGATTTATCGAATTTCAGCTATCGAATTTGTGGATTTCCCAGCTCCACAGTTATCGTAGAACCTCAATCTTCAAACTGTATCTGTCCCGGCCATAAATAATGATATTTGCAAAGTTTCAAGTATCTAGCTTCACGGGACAGACAGACAGACGGACAGACATTGCAAAAAATCTGTATACCCTTTACCTTCGGTATCGAGCATAATAAATAATGAATGACTTTTACTCAATGATATGGTATTTGTCAGATTAATTTAACAAGAAATTAAATTTTCAATCATATTTGTTACTGTGTAGTATTTTCCAGCTTCCTACTAATTGTGTTGTGAGTATCTGTAAGATACTTAAATATATATATGTCTTAGTTGCATTAAAGAAATGGCGTTAATTTGCTTGTTTACGTTGTTGTTGTTGTTGTAGCCGCAGTTGATGTTGTTTGTTATCTTGCTATCTGTTAGCTTTTGGGGCTGTGTATGGTATTTATTTTCTACAAAATTTTTATCGACTGATCAAACTAAGTAAACTAACCAGTTATCGTCAAATATTGCACATTTGATAAGCGCTTATCCTGTCGCGTCACAAAAATGCTGCTTTTGATTAGCAATTAGAGTTTTTTATTGAACAAGCTGACTTCAAGCTAAGCTCAACTTGATGTTTGTCTCTTGATTTGCCAGCAGATTTTCGTAAGATTATTCGAATGGCGTAACTGTTAAGCTATGGGTGGCTTGTGGTTAAGTTGGGGGTTTTTTTTTTTTTCAAACTTCATGTCTTAAATAAGTTGTAAAACAAATGCGACAGGTCCATTCGAAACGTAGCTTAAAGAGTAATCGAAACATAAAAAACAAATTCTATGCCATTCAAAAGTTTATGTGTAATGCTATTCACTAATTGGGTAATACTTATTTGGATGTGACAAATATTTTTATTCATTCAATACATTATTCCATGTTATTTTTTCAATGTCGCACAGCACACATCTTTATATCTTAATTATTATAAAAATTCCATTGTCGGAATAATATTGTTGCGGTTGTTCGATGATGACTTCCCACTCATTAATTCACATTACCAATACTGAAACATATTAATGACAAACAACATTATATATTTCAAGGATGCATGAAACAAAAAGAGCCGCAAATAATTATGACGGAAACAGCACAAAGATTTCGGTAATTCATTTTGGTGTTGAAATGAAACTCAAATCTTTGCAAGTTTCAAGCGAAATCTGATTAGCGGGTATTATATATTTTTTAATTAAAAAAAAAAAAAAACGCCAATATCTTTGAGCGGGTTTTTTGGCTTTTGAAGTCAGCTGGCAACAGGTTTCGTATTAATTAAGCAATTTGTCAAGCGACGCGTTGATGCAGTGTCAGAGTCATCCCGATTTCCGAATCACAAAATTGGTTAACTGGTAGCCGAACCAAATCTGTTTGCATGTCACACGTCAATTTCTCTCTGCCATTGATTCGTGTTTGGCCTCAACCAATGCGACAGTTGCGCCATTTAGAATATTACTCATAGTAGCATGCTAGCTCCAAATGTTCAATCCTGCAGCTGTTGTTGTACTTCCAGCTGTGTGCATTTGTATCTTTCCACGCTGCTGTAGCTCCGATTGCATCTGTATCTTTTTGGTTAAACCTGATCCTCTTCTAGCTGTTTGCCAGCTTCTTCTTCAGCTTTCAACGTATCTGCAGGCAATTTGTTTGTTGTCGTGCACATTTTCACAGTGATTTAACAGCAGTTGTTTTTTTTTTTTTCGAAAATATAATTTCTTCACTTGAACTTTTCATTACTCTTACAAGTGTTGTCAACGCCCACGCAAAATGGGCGTGTCTCAAAGTGTGCAAATTTTTTTTTTAAAGCATTTTCCCGCTAAACTCACACTGCAACTCAATGCGTGAGTCATGCGTTGAGGCACGTTTCGGCAGCTGTCCATCAGTTTATACATTTATCTATCTGCAGTTGTTGTTGTTGCTTCCAGTTTGTAAATAGTCAGCACATTTTCAGCATGTTGATGGATATGCCCCATCACCCAACGTTGCTTTGACCCCTTTCCATTTGCCTTCAAGTCATTGCCATATTCAAAATAGACTGAACGAAAAGTTTGTCGTCAATTGTCGGCGCATTTGTTGAATTGTCAGACAGTCAGACAAAAACAACCTGAAGCAAAGAAGTTGCAGACTTCAGTTACAAAATGTCAGAGAGGTCGAATGACTCACGAGGAGAAAACTAGATTGAGAAAAGTTAATTTAAGAGTGCTGTATATATATTTTATGCCCTTTCTTAGTTTTCAATGCTTTTTATGGATATAAGTTAAGTTTTTCCTAAAAACATTTTATTCAATTATATTTATATATAAATATATTCAAGGCCAATATCATCCATTGTGTATTGAATATTTGGTATCAAGTTTAACTCGATTTGGATAGAAGGTCTCCCATTTTTGAATCTGCTAAAAACTCACGACGAAATTTTAAGAAATTCAGACACTTATCTCAAGCCCAAATGCAAATTCTTCAAAGAGTAAAAAATCTGACAAACACATAAATCACATCCTGTGCACTTACGCCAAATAAAATCAACACATTTCCCATAAAATTCACTGAGATCATTTTTATAGAGCTTGCATCGGTTGGTCAAAGGGAAAACCACAGCCAACGAAATGCAAATAAACAAATTGTGTGGTAGAAATATTCTTTGAACGTAAACATGAAGCATAATTAGTGCAAGTCTCAACACTGTTTAAGTATTAATATTTATACAACACTTTCAAGTGTTGCTCAAAACACCTAGATTTTTCCGGGCAAAAGAAAGCACGCGTTTCCCTTCTAAGAAATCAAGATTAATTTTCTCCCAACCTGTTGACATGATACTGAAATATTTGCTACGATTTAGGAGTGCAACAGGTATAAAGTGTAATCTGATATCAGCTAAGTTATGGGGTCTTTGGTTCTTCGTTTTTTTTCGAGAATGAATTGTGTGTGTGTGTTTAGCTTATCAAATAGATCTTACGAAAGTCGATACTTTTCGGCACTTCGGCAGTCTGAATGAAATGCAGTATGTATTTACTTTGAGCGCCAGTTTTATGCAGGTTAAACCTGAAAACCTGTCGCCCCGACATTTATCAATGAAGTTCAATGACAGTTGCTGCAGCTTTCGATCAACGATCGTTTATCAGCTTAAATATTGACAAATGTTTCGATAAAAACGCGGCAAGAACCGTCGAATGCGTCCAGCGACATTGAATGTTTTCACTTCAGATAGTGTTAAACATGAAGTTGCAACATGGCAACAATGACATTGATGAGTGTTTAACGCTGATAACTGAGGTGTCAGAAGGTAGAAAGATGAGCACAACTTAAATATGATATGACAGCTAGGTATAATCGAGATACTGGCGTTGTAAGTAAAGTTGATTGAACGCAAAAACGTTTTAAGATCTCAATTGAAGTTAAGGCAATAATAAGTCCAAAACGCACCGTGCAGACTTTTGAAGAAATTATTTTGTCAATTTAAGTTCTAATGGTTCTAGACTTTTTAACAAATTCTTCTTTATTAAGCGTTAAGGACAAGCTGTGAATAGATTATCCTTCAAGTCAATATGGGTTTTGCTGACATATCCAAAGAAAATGTTTCACACTTTAGCTATTAAATTTCTTCTCAATACTTGCACTTAATTCATTTCGTGAGTAATTTCCTAACGAAAACTGAAACGATCTGTGCAAGGTTAACACAAACATTGCTCTTTATATATATCTTTCATTCATATTCATCTGCAATGAGTTTATCCTTGTCAACGACACAATCTGATAGCAATTTTTAAGTATTATATGATCATTATCCGAATCATTTAGGTAGTTAAAAAAATACCATGTGGCACTGATGCGCATTTTGTTTGACCCAATTTGTGGTATTCCAACCAAATTTATTGGAACTGCTGCAGCCTCAATCAATGCATTTTCATCTCTCTCTCTCTCTCTCTCTCTCTCTCTCTCTCGCTTGCTCTCTCTTTCGACTCGCTTATCGCTCAAGTGTCGGTGCTAACGAGCTACATACGTATTTGTTTTTCCACGGGCTGTACATCAACAGTTGCTGCGGCTGCCCGTTGACCCGTTAAATGTTCCGGTGGCCCGCTCAGACAGACCAGACCAGATAGGTAGAAATTAATGGGGTAGGAGAAGAGGCGTCTAGCGTCTGCTTGGCGGCGGCGGCGTCAATGTCTTATCAAAAACTTGGTCTATAACATTAATTTATAGGCAATGCGCCAGTAGGGCCACTTCAAAGCTTATATGTTGAACTGTGCAACCATCAGATATCTGCCAGCAATTAAGCATAAGTTTATACCCAACCTAACCAAAATGCTGTTCTTTTTTTTATTTTAAACAGCGCCACTAAAACGTTCCTCTTTCATGGGAGTTGGGAGTTGGCTAGCCCAAGGAATTTCTCTATAGATTAGTTTGTTCGACATCTTTGGGTCAGCTCGAAGTTGTCTTTGTTATTGTTTTCGAATACCCTGTAGGCGTTCGGAAAATTAAGTTTGCTTGCTTAAACTTTAGCCCTAACTGCAGGGTATCTTAAAGTACTATTTCAACTTCTTTTGAGCTCAATTTGGTTACAAATGTTTGTTTGTTTATAGAAGTTATGTACAGCTACAAATTGCTTCGTGTTTTGTTGTTATATTAATGAATCCCAAAACCAAAAATGTTTACATGTTATCGGCGTTTTGGGATTTGCTGTTGGTTTTTTGGTTGATCCATAAAAATTGAAATGCCTGTTGGCTCCTTAGTTTTATGCTCTTAAGTGGTTTATTTATTGGGAACTACACTTCAAAAGCGAGCTCGCAATTTGTATAGATATACATATATTTTCCATATCAAATTACCAAATCCTAACAATACCCTAACAGAACTCTCCTGCAATCCATTGTGTTTGAGATCTTTTGTTTTTATTTATGAAAGAGTTCAACAATTGCCGTTGCTGCTTCTTCTTAAACATCTTCATCTTCTACTTATTGTTTTTTTGACATGTGTTTCCCCATTTCGTAAGACATATCAAATAACTTGCATTACATCTCTCGCCCCCTCAACGGTATATCCTTGATGTGTTTTTCTCTCTCAGATTTCGTATCTAGTCTTTTTTGTTGTTTATTATTGCTCTTGGCCTACTCTGTATATTTTGGCAACTGTAAATATATAGTCCTAGGTAAACCTGCAGCTGTCTGTTGCAATAATGCTCATCCGTTTACCCAGGCAAAAATAATTGCACAAACAACACGAAAAGTAAAGACAACAACATGTTGGCCAGGTGTTGCAGCCATTAAACGTGTTTCCCCCAATGATCTATAAAGTGCATTTAAATAAATTATCACAACAAAGGGCGATGGGCAACGAATGGAAAGAGATTATTTCAAAAAGCATTGAGTTTGTGCTGTAGACACAGTATTTTGGTATCTGGATAGCTTTATCAATGCCATTAATAAAACGAGAAATAAAAGGATGAGAAACTGTAAAACTAAGGAGAACTGAACGAAAAGTTTTTGTGAGAATTAAATACACAGATTAAATCAATATAAAGCCCATTTGTTATTTAAAACAGTTAGGTGATAAACGGCTTTCAAGAGAATAAAATTTGTCGATAATAATTCAAAAAATTTAAGAAAAACTTAAATATTTTCTCTAAAATTAAAATGTCTTTGTAATTGAAAGGTAAAACGTATAGAAATAAGAATATAAACAAAAATGAAAACGAACAAATCGAATTTCCTTATATCGAGGATGTTTTCCGTGTTTCATTTCCAGAACCCTGTTATTTGATTCCATTAAAAACCGATTCTATACTGCGAGTTTTCGCAATACCAAAGGGTTTTCTTGTCCTTTTCGGATTGGTTCAATGGAAGTTCGACTGTAATAAGTAAGTACAAATTCTAAAGTGGAGTAATTCCATAAGCAATATTAATACTTTTATGTCTCAAACGATTTGGTGAACATAATTATTATTAATAAATAACGGCATCAATTTTATTTCTTGAAAAACCCTAACTCATCAATATGCAGCAAGAAGTAAGCATTTCTGTGGAAAACGCCTTGGCAAATGCACTTGACACAATCATTTTTCTATATAATAATAAAAATGAAAAATGAAACACTGAACACAGCGAAAAAGCAAGTTCAATACTTTTGCTTTTCACGCTTTGCTCGGCCAAAGAAAAAACAAATGAAGACGTAGCAGGAGAAGAAGATTCAGTGTAAAAGGCAATAGGAAGTTTTAACAGTAAAGTTCACTAAACTTAAACAACTTCACATGTCAATAAAAAATTAAAAACAAATAAAAGTCAATGACAGGCAGCAACAACAACAACAACAACATAGACGGAAAACTGAGCTTCGAGCACTCTGTGGCATTTTCCCACAAATCTAAATTTCTAGCTCTTCGCATTGTGTAATGCAGTTAACAAGAAGCAAACAACAAACAACGAAACACACACATACACACACACACACATAACAATAGAAAAGAGCCGCTGTTAAAAATCAATGAAGAATTGAAATGCATTCTTCAAACAACATTTGTTTCAATCGGCAAACACAGCAGCCGGTTGCCAGCTTTCCCGCTTGCCGTGCGTAAATATTGATGAAATAAAGGTGGTCCACGACTTTTGAGCATCAAAGGCACATTAGATTCAAACAAAGTACACACACATACACATATACATATATCGACACGTAGCAGCTAATGAGCTGATAAAGTGTGAGAGAGCGTGTATTGATTAGCCATGGCTCAAAGCGCAGCCAATAACAAACGGAAATGTGTATGCAACGTATGCTTAATCAGGCAGTAGCACATTGTAACTGTATCAGTAACATGTATCTAGTTGACCCATTTCGAGGCGAACTTTCATTTTCTCACTGTGTATGTGTGTGTGTGTGTAATCTAAACAAGCCATCAATCAATTAATGCCAATAGCTGTTGAAATTTTGCTGCAACGTCAGCAGCTTAATAAATAGTCAACACGCCATTTAATCGCCAATAATAATAATAATTTGCTCTATCAATTTGCTGTCTAGCTCAACGCCGAGGAGCTCAAAGCTATCTGCCCCACGACTCAAACCGTTTGTTGACTATATCTATAAATCTATTTATATTTTCATTCACAATTGAATGATTTAGAAAACTAACCAAATGCATTTAATTTGCAATCATTAATTGATTATTAAGATGACTTGCTTGAAAGTTGATTTAGGCTTATAAATATATTAAAAAAAATCAGTATTTATGAGTAGATGTTGAAAGTGCTTGACTTAACTTTCAATTGATTAATAACTAACTGTTGAAATGCATAAGTAAATTAAAATTCATACCCTTATCTTATTCTACCGCAAGGAATTCTATAAACAAACATCAAAATTAACAAACGATTATCATAAACTTTTAATTCGTTCTGTTTAAGTTCTAAACTATAAAACTATATATAAACACGCAACATTTTAAGCTTGACAATCTATTAGCAAGTCATAAGCTTAAAACTAAGACCACAGGAATGAATTTTTTTTTTTTTTAGTAAGCGGCATAATCGGCTTAGGCCATAACAAATTCTAGCGACGCGACACGATAAGCCACTTTATTTTTATAACCAGTCAGAATGAGCGTTAAAGTAAGAGAACATCCCACCAGTTGTTGGTATTGGCATATAAGTATTAACCCTCATACTCGACATATGTGTGCGAGCTCTGGTCAACACCCATAGAAAACTCTTTAAAGTGCTCAAGAACACATGTTCCTATTAGCGCGTGTTGCGGTTCCTGTCGGACATATTCGACCGATACGTTGCACGCAACTAGCCCATCCATTATATGTGAGAAGGGGCAACATACATAAATGCTCATGTGTCTTCTTACACAATTGGCCATTGTTGTCGTCGTCGTTGTTGTTGTTGTTGTTATTCTTTAGGCTCGAATACAATTACTAGAGTAGAAAAGTTGAAGGCGGGCATTCTCAGTAGAGCCTGGCGCTATTGTCCTCTTCTACAAACAAGTACCTACAGAGACAATCTATGAAACCCACACAAACAAACAGAAACACACATGTCTAACTTACCCCCCGTACATTCTATAGGGCATTTCCCAACCTTTTCGTTTTATATTTGGTTTTTCCTTTGTGATTGGTTTGGTTCTTTGAAATGGGTTTAATTGCTGTTCAATTGGTTTTTTTTTGTATTTAAGCTACAAATAACTGTTGTTGTCTTGTGTTAAAAGATTGAAGTGTTAAAAAATCCTAGAAAACTTGAATGATGTTTGTTCATTACGCAAATAATGTAATAATACTATTTGACCCTTGAAAGTAAGGATTTTGTTCCTTAATACTTCTGTATATATTTTGAGTAAAACTACAACAATTTCAAGATGGGTAGCTAAAGCTTTTGAAAAGAGATATACCTTTAAAAAATTAGTCCTTATTGTTGATGTTGTAGAGAAGCTGGAACCTTAAACTAAATCCTCAAAAAAAGCATCGATCTAACGGTTTCAATAACAACCAAGCTTTTTAGTTTGTCCAGCTGACTATGCAGATCGTACGCCTAATAGGCAAAGTTCACATCACAAAAAGAGCAGTTAAGCAGAAGACGAAGACGAAGAAGAAGAAGAAGCTGGCGACAAACGAGAGATGGCCAAGACAAAATAGCAAAGGCAACGACAACATTGTTGGCCCATAACTGGACCTCTCACGTAATAACGTCTAGAATTACTTGTAAAGCTAAAAAAAAAATAAAAAAAAATAACGAAAAAAAATCTCTTCCTCCTGTCACAACTTTCACATGAAAGTTCTTTCAACTTGAGCGGCCAAATATGGTTGCAAGAGACACGTTGGACACGACAGAAAGCCACAGCCACAGCCACAACACAAGGAAGCCGCAATAACGAGGCGACTTCGACTTCAGCTTCAGCTTCCTCATCGACTGGCCCGCAACAATCGATCAAAGCCATATTTAGAATGTTGGTATACCAAGCTTCACATCCAGCATTAGGCTCATACCATAGTTATGGCAACAGAATCAACGAAAACAACAACAATAAACGCTTACCATTGGCATTTGATTTGCCATCGGTTCTTTGGAGGCGTCCATTGCGTCCACGCTGCTTGGATTTCTTGCCAGTTTTGGAGTTGCTGGAGCTTGTCTCTGAGGAAGCAGCTGCCAGCAGTTCATCGCTGATGTTACTTTCGATGAGGAGTCCACTTTTGGTTTTACGACGACGCGGATTCTGTGATTTCCTGTCGTTTTGCTTGCGCTGCTGCTGTGTGATGCGAGCTCCTGTCCAGGATACGATGCTCTCGTCCAGCTGTTCGGCCGAGATGTTAACCGTTAGTGGATTGTATTCCTTAAGCATTTGCGCGGGTGATAATATTTGTAAGCGTTTTAGTTGCTTGGAGCGTTTGCATTGTGCCTCATGGCTCAAGAGCAGCAGTACCAGCAACTGCCCCAACAGCAGGCAACTTATGGCCGAATTGTATAAATCTCTGGTTTTCATTTTCACAACCAATTAAATATGAACTGTCGAACCTTTACACTGAGCACATTTTCTCTCTCTCACATTGACTTTGAACTTTTTATTATTATTATTATGTTGAAAGCGCACTAAACATTTCTAAGAATTTTTCATTCATAATTTTATTTATTTTGTAATTATTTTCTTGGTTTCTTTTTTTCTTTCACAATTTCCGCTTGTCAGCTGTCGACGCGACGTTTTGGCTGACTTTTATTTGTATTATTTTTGTACACATTTCCTTTTTGCACTTTATTTGATTTGGTATGCAAAGACGCGTCGGCTTCTACTATATGTATTTTCTATTCATTTCAATCTCGATTCTCATTTATTTTTTACGCACATTTTTGTGCTATTTAAATTTATTTTCGTTGCTCGCACATTTTCACACGTTTTTTTTTTACCCCCGACAGCGACAAATTTTCGTTTTGGCTATTTTAGTATATCCTCGACGCAAGTGCAAAAAAAAGTAGGAAAACACACACGATTTGTATCAAACTAAATTTATATATATTTATATATGTATAGACACGATCTGTGCAATTGCATAAAGAACTTTCGCTTTTTATTTATTGGCACTGCATTATCATTTAATTGCCAGCAATTTTTATGACACACTCATTTATCAGGCAAAATACAGAACGAGTAGTATGTTGTGCAAAACTAACAACAACTTGCACTATCTACTACAAAAGGAAGAGACGTTGAGCGCATTTAACCGATCGACGACGCACCGACAAATGACGATCTCAAATCTCAACGCATCGGCATTCGAGCGAGAACTGCGTCCTACACAAACGACCGTCAAAATCAAACTGAAGCGAACGCTCGTGCCGGCTTGCTGATCGTGCTCGCCTGTTCGTTGCACTCAGTGATGCCAACTATGTGAACGGAACTTTAAGAGAAAAAAAGCTAAAAGCTAAAAACAAGGAAATTAATCACGCTTGTGCATCAAAAATTGCATGCTTTTAAGCTATGAGATTTATTAAAAAATAGTTGGTTGTTTTAAATTGAAAGTAGATTTTTTTGACACACGTCCTTTAACTTGTTTACCATAGAATTTTTATGGCACATAAATAGCCGGCTAGATCAGACTTCAACAAATATTAACGAGCAGCACTGGTTGCAACTGGCATTGTGGATCGTATTGAGCATGCTCTCTTATTTGCATATGCATTTCCAGACTTTTATGGAATATATTTTCGTTCATTCAAAAATATTTTGAAAGGACGTGAGTAAAGAATGTGTAAACCCGCTCTTAAGTTAATATGATGTGTTTGCCAAAACTATGTAATAAAACTTCCCAATTGTGACTTATAGTAGATTCTTCAATCATTTAAACCTATTCCAGATAATCCTAAAATCTTATTCCTTTAAAGAAAATATTTGATATATTCTTAATTTATTTAGTTTTTAATTTTTTAGCCGGCAAATGCTTTGTTTACTTGCTTTGTTTACAATATTGAAAAACTCAAGTTCCACACAAGGCGAACAATTTTTTGCTCTCTTCGCTCTTAATTTCCGCTCTCAAACTCGATATTTGTGTCTCCCTCTCTTTGCTGCCGGCTTTAGTCTGTGACGCAGTGTTTACCTGTTGATTTGACAGTGTTATTCTTCAGCTGTGACTTTACAGGTAGTCATGGTACTTGAAAAAGAATCGAAATACGTATTAGGTTCAATGGGATTTTCCGGTGCGGCCAAGAGAAACATTTGTTTTGTGCCTTTTGTGTTGAGCCCATGTGTCACTGCGTCTTACACATTTATTGTTAGCCCCTAAATTAGTTTTGACAGTTGCCAAGTTACGGGAAAAACACTGTCAACAGAGAAGTGCCCAAAGGTCATTCCTGATTATCCTTGCGGTGCTTTTGATGTGCTCATATATTTTTTTTAGCGTTGCAAACGCAGCAGGTGATGATGCATCTGCAACGAATGGCGGCACTTAACGCCACGTAACGAACAATGTATCTGTTTTTCGTAAAGTATCTGAAAGATACTTGAGGCAGTTTTTAGTAACGGTGGCGCACGTTTCAAGTTTGCCCGATGGCTATTTGCAACTCAATTCGTGGCACTCACATAAATACCTGATCCGCCGCATCCCCAACTCGCAACTTCAGAATGTTGTGCCTAATAAGTTCACCATGCCCAAAAAAAAAAAAAACGTATCTGCAAGTACGTTTCTGTATCTGATGCAATTTGTTGCCCGACGAGCACAAAGGGCATTTGTCGAAGCGTGAAACAGCAGTTTCACGAGCCTTTCTGGCAATTGCATCGTCTTGCCTTATTTACAGCTCCCCTGTTTTGCCGTTCGAATCTGAAAACTCGAGAAACTCGGTGCAGCATCATCATGACAAGGAATAAGTCGGTCGCCCTTTGTCTGTGCCGTTTAAATTGGTTCGTTTACCAAAAATGAAAACGAACCTAAGCCAGCCAACGAGTTAATGCAAAAGGTTCTTCGTTCAACTTCGCCTTCTGCTTGCGTAGGCTGTGCGCCTGCCCAGTACTTGTTTAAGTGCTCTTCCTCTCTCTGCCTCTCCCTCCAGCTGGCTAAGTACTTGATGAGGATAACGATGTGTACGAGGATCACCGTCATCATCATCATCGTCATGATCATCATTCCGGCTGCTGCTGCTGATTTCTCTGTGATTTATGCGTCTTAATTGAAATGATGGCTTACAAATTGTTTGGCGCAGCGACACGTTTGGCCTTGGCATGCCCACAACAACAACAAGTTGGATTCTGGGAATAGTTTCGGCTAAGGGCTTGGATACGAGTACGGGTTCGGTTGGGTTCGACGTGTATTGAGTAAGGAATAGAATCTTGATGAAGTGTGACAACTTCCTGCTGGCAATTGAAAACTATTAGAGGTCGTGCTTGAAAGTAAAAAGGTTTGAAATTGAAGAAGAGTTATGTAAGCCGTGACGAATAATAAATTCCCTGCTAATATAAATGAGTGTGTTATAATAGCCTTTGCTGCAATATAATTTCTTAGCTTAAGGTTTAAGGTTACAAATAAAGTTTTCTTAAAACATATTAATAAACAGAAACTTTTTTCATCCCAATTGTCATGGTATTAAAGTCGATTTGCATTTTTAAATAAGGTATATATGTTTTTTTTCTCTCTCCATATTTAAGGTTAATTTTCTTGTTGGTGTTAAGATTTTTGGCAACAGTGTAAATTTTTTTTAGTTTTTTCTAAAGCTTGCTCGAATCTACCAAGGATCTGAGCAGTTTCATGTTAAAGATTAAGTTTAAGCACTTGTCCGGGTCAGGAATTTTCAAGTGTTTTTAGCCAACTTTATGACCTAGTAAACGCTGCACGATTCGGTTTGTATTTAACAGGCAGTGATGCAATTTTTCATGACCAGATAGAAATCTTGGCTAAGTTTCGTCTACGACTTTCACACAGGCATCCAAAAGGAACTCGTGTATTCAATTTTCTAATAGCCGCCTTCTAATCAAAACTAAGGCATCTCTCTTGCCTCTCTTTCAGTCCTAAGGCGCAAAACCAATTAAGCCCGAAGAGAGGGTATGGGGGAAGCAAGCAAAAAACAAAGCTCATACAAATAAGGAAGTTTTCCAAGCTCGACTGTTATCTGCAGCCAGAAAAAAGAAATAAAAACAAAAAAAAATTGAAAACAAATAAAATCAAATGAAATTTACCGCCAATGCCACATGGAGTCTTACAGTAGTATGTATTGGTATCTTATGCTATGGTTCCAAGTTTGGAAGCGCCAAAACGTTAAATACAATTCATGGCGCTCACGAACGGAATTTAAATTATGCCCAATTAGAGTTAGGTGCCAGCTGAGGCGCAATCTCGTCGCAGACCTGAAGTTTGGCGAGGCGACTTGCAATTCTTAGTGGGGCGGGCATTGCTGCAACTGTCCAGTTGGCGGTGGGCGTGTCATGTTTGGGGCACGTTCGTGTGCTAAAGCGCCAAATTGATTTCGATCGCCCATGGGGTCTCTCTCGCTCTCTCTCTCTACCCAGTTTGCCACTTTTGTTTCTAGTATTCAATGCTCTCTCATTGCAACAACAAACATATGTTTGTATGCATGTTGACTCGTTGCAGTGGCATGTTACTACTATAACAACTGCTCACATATATTGTTGTTGTTGTTGTTGTTGCTGTACGTTTGATGGATTACGCGTTGACAGGCTTTGGGTTTCCGTAGCGCCACTGATTGTCTGTGGCCTGTCTCTCGCCTTGGGAGCTGGTCTTGTTATGTAAATTGCCACAAGTTTCTTGTATGTTGTATATATTTCTTGTGGGTGCACAGACTCCTTACCCAAGTGCTAACAAGGTTGCCTTTTAAGTGTTTTTTTTTTGTTTTTGTCTTTTGTTTGGTGTCGATTTTTTTGTGTTTTTCTCTATTTTTCTGTTTTTGGGCTTCCAGGAAAAACATTGCCCAAGGAATTTGGAAGATTAATGATGTAAATGCATTTTTTGGTCGCATGGCTAGCGGTAAAACAAACGGTTCTCCGAGGAGGCTTTTTGATTTGATTGCTTCATTAACAAATAAGCTGTGGGCTAAGGGCGTGAAAATTTGTTAAAAAAAAATAAAAGATAAATATAATGAAAAGTTAATGCATTGGTAAAATTTTAAAATTTTTTGATATAAGTATTATTTTTCTTAGCTTTATATAATTTATTTATTTGGTATACAAAAGGTTTATTCAGAACTTAACTTTAATTCAAATAAATATTTCATAAAAATCCAATTTTTCTAAGAAATATAAAAAGTACAAAAGTTGTTTGGGAAAACTTAAGAGTTTTAACTCACTTTTACAAAACATTTTTCTATAATTTTCAATGTAAATTAATTTACATATTTATAACCTTTATAACCTTGAACGCGAGCTAGAATTCATTCCCTCTTTCTTCTTCTTTTAATTTTTTCAAGGTGCGTGATGTAAGACAAATATACAAATTTAAATATCTTCCACTTGTGATCGCGCTGCATGACAACGCATACTGAATACCCTCTCTCTCTTCAAAATCATTTACCTTTTAAATTTATGCGCAGCCGCAACCTGCCCCAAAAATTTCCCTGAAATGTGAATATTATGCACATGGAATATATAATTAAGTGGTGTTGGGAAAAAAATCACAAACACCCTAGTCGAATAGATTTTTCAATGTTCCTTGGCTAACAACAAACAAGTTGAAAGGGTTTTCAGACAAGTTTACAACCTTTTAAGTGTCATGCGGCGCATTTTCCGATTGACACTCGTCTGGAAATATCTTGTACTGTGTTGGTTTTTAATAGCCACCAGCTGTGTATCGAATGGCGCAATAAATGGAGCTTCTAATTAGAGATTTTTATGGGAAATTAATATGATGACGCCCCAAAGCGTTTCAAATGCCATTGAAAATTAAGTCATAATTGTGGGTTCGCTTGCGTTTAGTAAAGAAAGGCGTAAGAGTTCGTGTAGATTAGTTTGTAGTTCAAAGACAAGTCGGCAAACAGATTGTAATCAGAATGCCATTAACAGTTTAGGAGGCGTTACATTTCTTAATTTAATTAGGCAATGCGATAAACTCTTCGAAACATTAACGTTTAAGGCTAAGGGAAATTTAAGATTAAATTGAGAACAAGAGCTGCCCGATCTATTATGTTTGAGTTTAAGATTTGGTTTATTTTAAATTAAATAAAATTTTAAAATAGATTAAATATTTATTTACAACTTTTTATATGGTAAAGACTGAATGCAATTAATTTTATTTACATCAGGATTATTAAATATTTAAATAATATTTTTTAATACCAGTAACTGAAACTTGGAGTAATTTTAGCTTAATAAATCTTCGAATGTTTTTGGTATGAAATAAAGGTTTGAGGGAAATCGAAAAATTTTAAATTGATATACTTTTTAGAACCAATTTTGTAAATGTTTTAAATTAATCGAAATAACACTAGTAAAGTATCAAAATAGTGAATTTAACCCAGTTCAATCTGGAGACAGAAACTTAATTCAAAAAATTCCTTGAAAAAAGTTTTATTTATACATAATATATTAGTTGATAAAATTCACCAAAGTCTTCATTAAATCAGATGCCAAACATTTTAGAATTTTTATTCGTTCTTACTTAATAATGAAGACTCAAAGTTGTCCAATTAGTTAACAAATTCAATTGCCGTTTTGTGTGGTCGCTTTTGGGCCGAAATGTTTCCCATTATTAGGGCAGCTTATAATAATGTCTAATCACTGAAATTAGCACACTTTTGAGATATACATTTTTGTTGCTTTTTCTACTCATTCGAAGAGACTTTATGCTCAACGAAAGGGAAATGCCAAAGCACACGCCCCAAAACCGTCTGCAATGTTGCGTGACGCGGCGGCAGTGTCTGGATCCATGGAGAAAGAAGTGGAAGGAGGGTTGACAGCAGCGTCAAATAAATGCGTTTAGTAGGTCAACCAAAGAATCAGAGAGAGAGACAGAGAGAGGGGGAGAAGATGGAGGAAGACGACGTATCCAATCAATGCAATGCGCGTAAAAAGCATTATTTATATTTTATATATACGATTTTTGAACTTAATGTACTATATGGAGTATAAAGAGACCGCCTTTGCTGAAGCATGTCGCGCATGCGCAATTACAATGATCCCCCCTGCCTGTGCCTGTGGCACTTGCCCCTTCCACAGTTCACCCCGTTTTTTTTTTTTTACCATGGCCAAGTGGAATGATTAAGCAGATTGCTTAAGTCGCCGCTTAATGCAATATTATGAAAAGGGCTTAAAGAGAGCAAAGCAAGTCCGAAAGGTGGAGGGAATTTCATAATTTATGTAGCCAGCGCACGCCAAATGCAAGATTGAAGACTGAAGAGTGGGGAGTGTACAGTGTGAGCCTCTTTCGATTCCAAGCCGCACATCCTTTCCCAAGCTATATTTAGCTCGAGTGCTGCAGCCTGCGGGCAACTATTTTAAATATTTTGATTAGCCATCGCCCAACGAAGTCAATGCCAATGCCTATGCCAATGCCAGACGCCACTTGAAGGCTTTCTGTGCCATTTGCCTTTGAGGTCCCCTCGAGACGCAACTCCTACACCAAATGGGAATTTTTCTCGATTTAGCTGGCTGTCTTTTCTTGTGCTACCGAAAGCCCATTAATTTAAACTCCATTTAGGTTTTGTGGCTTGATTATGCGTACACAGAGAGAAAATTAAATTGTATTTAGATATGAGATTTATTATTTTATGTTTTTATGAAGCACAATGAATATTATGAATGAACATTACTCGGATAGGAACATAATTATATTAAAAATATTTGTTTTAATAAATTTTCATATTTAAATAATTTTTTTTTTGTTATATTTTTCTGTTCACAAATTTACTGCTCTAAATTTTATCTTAGATAAATTGTTTAATATTTTCTAATAATAATAATAAATTATTTAATATTGTTCAAAAATTATCACATTTTTTTTTTTTCAGTGTAATGTCAAGTTCCTAAAGCCTTTTATTTCCTTGATACGAGAATTCTCTTATTTTTTTGCCGTTGCCAACATTTGTAGCTTGCGTGTTGAGCTTCATTTGGGATCTGGCTTATCTGGCATTCCAGGCATAAAATGTTCAATTTAATTAATTTTAGACAAATCACTTAACATGCATTTTTGCCGTGTTGTTAGTTAAAATCGGAAATTCGAATCAGGAGAGAATCATATTTTAAAGTCAACTGTTGCAATAAACAAATACACCAAAAAGCAATAGAATATATGAATAATTGGTGCTTGAAAGTGATAAAAATACATAAAAACTATTTATAAGCACTACTTATATGAACCTTGCAACATGTGGCACAACACAGAGAGCAGACGATAAGTGAAAGTTACACCTGAGGACATTTTGGTACGATTGCCTTCTTGCCTTTTTCGATTGACAGACAATAATCGAAATCTTGTTTAAATTTATAAAAAATGTAAATTGAGCGAAAATCACTTCATTTCGTTTGGGTAACTGGCTGTCCAGTCAATTGACATTTAAGGGCAAACTGTACAGTTATGCTAAAGAAAGCGAATTAATGTTGCACTCTCTCTCTGCCGCTTCGAAGACAATGAAACAACAACAGCTGATTGCGATTGATCGTTGTGTGACTTCTTCTTCTTCTTCTACTTCGACATTATCATTATTGATCTTCTTTTGCTCAGAAATGATAATGATCTCGTTTGTCTCGTAATCTGCTGAAATGGTCAACAACTGATGAGATTTTGATGCCATTTTTGGTTGTCCCTTTTGGCGAATGCAGTTGAGCCGGGCCCCAACTAATGAACACCTTAAATGGTGTTTTTTTGCTTGGATTATTTACCAGCAGTTGTTGTTTCTACCTTTCTCCATGACTCGTTCGTAGTTGCTGTTGTTTCTGCTTCTTCTTCTTTGTTTTCTTCTACACGCATTTTGTCACATTTTGACATATTTTTGCTGCATACCATAAAGCCTTGGCCATAGTGCAAGTTGGCTGTTTGCCATATTTGGTGCCAATTAGAGAGAAGGCAAACGCGACCCTTTTTACTTGCCCCGCCAAATGCGACTCATTATCCCGGCTCGACTAGCCAGCAGCCAGCAGTTATGGAGGCGCAAATGTTAACCGGGCATATCTTCCTGGGAAGTCACGTCGCGTCGACGCTTCAAGATAAATTGCTGGCAGTTTCGTTTAATTGTTGATTCGTTTTGCTGGCTGTTAATTGCCACAAAAATGTCCAATGCCATAAAAAGATCTCACGATTTTATTATTGGCAAATCTCTCTCTCTCTCTCGCGAAAAAAAATAAGAGTTGTAACTTGACAGCTTTAAATCACAGTTTTATGACTCTATTAGATAAATGTGTGTGTGTGTGGTTGCAGCTACCGCACATGCATGTTTGCCATTGAATATTAATATTAAACATGACCACCATTATGTAATTGATATTGACAAGGCGCGACGAGGAACGAGTTTGCCGCTTGCAGCCCAAACAAGTTTGGACTCATGTTAGGATGCCGTCTAATTGGCATATATATTATATATATCCTATTGTCCGACTGATCATCTGGCATGCAATTTTCCCCATTGTTTTGACCTCGCTCAACCTTCGCGTCTTGTTGTAATTGGTGAAATGTTTCAATTCAGAGTAAGAGTTGTGGCTTTGCCCAAATCAAACACAAGTCATCATCATCATCATCAGCGACGTCATTGATGACTTTGTCGTGGGGCAAACGAATAACTATTCAGGTCAATAGTTCAGCACTGTTAAGCAGGCTAAAAAGTCATGGAAATTCGATTGCCCTACGTTGTGCATTATTATTTGCGGTATTATGGACTTTTTATAGCATATCGTTTTAAGTTTATGGTACTTTGTTTTGTAACTTCTTAGCTTAGTTTTCAAAACAAAACCAAATATTTAAAAGTCACAACACACTTTGAAAATTGTTTTAGTTTACTGTAATGCCACATAAAGTTGGTTAATCTGTGAAACGATCTGGAATTCTATTTTGGGTAAGCTTCGTTTAGACACATTAAAATGCCATCGAAATTCAATGCCACACACTTGAGAATGTTGGGATTGTAGTTGAGCGAAGAGTTCGCTTAGGCCCCAAAGCCTTTCAACACGTTTAGTTTTTTTTCTTCACATTTTTACAACTTAATTTTTTATTATGCGCTACGAAAAGAAAACGCTGTCAGCAGCGATTGCAGGGACAAACAATCAAAAGTTGTTTGGATTCGAGTTCCCGATTTTGTGGAGGGGAGGAAGGGCATTGTAGAATTTGCATTCGGTCAAAGCTGGCTTGGCGAGGGAGCAAAAAACAAAATTAACTGCAATCAAGTAAAACGTCATTCAACTGGGACTCGGACACGAAATGTGAAATAGAGACAGAATGGCATATGAAAGACCTGGACAACAACTGGGAACTAGCAAGGCTAGTCGATGCGGGGCGGGCTATAGGTTGCCACAATGTGGCTGTAAGGTCTGCCGCATAGAGCTGTAAATTTGCTAAATTGCCAACATTCAACGCATTTTTCTTTTATTTCTTTGTTGTTATATGCCCCACGGGCAACACAAAAACAACAACAACAACAAAAAAGAAGCAGCGCAACCAATTCGACTCTGGCCCGATCCATTGCCCCCTTGCCTGCTGCTTCTTATCATTATTTGATGAACCTTTTGAAGAGTTTTAATTAAGCTAATAAAATTTTTGTCTCTCTCATCGTTTTTGTCCGTTAGGGGCTTTGTTGCATGTCCATTAATTGCATTGTTAGACACACCAATAAAGAAAAACGAGGTCATAAATGGGATTTTTTTCTACTACTTTTTCTACGCTTGTAAATATGACATCGATAGATATTACTTAGGAAGAAGAACTTTTTGCACAACTAAAATAAACAATGGCAAAACGAAACTCTTAGTTTTAACATTTAATAATGTGATTTGCATACAACTCACGTTTTTTGTTAAGAAATAAAAATACTTTTGAACAAACTTGGCCGTTGAGCATTGCAATAAGTATTTACGAGGCGTTTGGTCGTCGCGTGGGTTGTCGCGGCTGTGAAAAGTAAACTGTAAATTATCATAAGCGTTGTCGCTGGCAAAACATATTAGCGCCTATTAGCTGGCCAATTTGCATAGGCGCAGAGGAAACAAGGGAAATTAACACAAGTTCAAGGTAAGCTGAGACAGTGTAAGATCTGTTTTATGAGAGAGGGGGCAAACTACGATCATGCTGAACTGAACGGGGCAGCTTATGTGGCATGTAATTGCTTTTCTCACTGGTGGTGCCATGTTGCAGTCAGTAGTGGTTCGACTGTGTTTCACATGCACCGATTGCTTGCCACTGATAACATTCCAGTCTGCTGCTGCTGCTGCTGCTGCTACTGTTGCTGCAACTACTTGTTGCCAGGCACTTGGTTTTTTTCTTTACTTTGCTGATTAAACGAGAGATTGTATCTTGGCGTATATCTCGGTAATGCTGCTACAATATTTTTGGGGCGTAATTAAAGGTGTTAAGTGTGGCCAAGTGTTGGCCACAAACCAGCGACGTAGTTTCATGTAAGCCAAGGTGAAAATAAAACGGGAGTTGTTTGTGTGTTGTTTATAAAGAAGTTGGAGAAATTAAACCAAAACTTCGCTAAAATCAAAGAAAGTTTTAAAGCAAAATAAATTTAATTTCTGTTGCATTACAAATATGATAAAGAAAGTTCCTAGGGAATCAACTTTTATACAAAAAATTAGGCCTCAAATTAAATGTGTTTTACTTATCAAAGAAATCAAAGCATATTTAAGATACTTAATAAAATACACTGCAGTTTCTTCTTTACTATAAATGCTTGCTTATATATGTTTCTGGCCCTTTAGCAACTAATCAATCATGGCCAAGAGCCGACACCTTCACAAGCCAAACACAATGCACAAATAACTTAGGAGTAGCTTCCGCATAACTGCAAATCTCACATGAAAGAGCGACAAACTTGCACAAGTCATAGCTTAAGCAAAAGGTTCATCCTTGTTCCATATATATTTTGCTTTTCTTTTTTGCTCATGCCCAGAAGCGTGGTAAACATGTCAAACAGTTGCCAACTGGGCCAATGAGCTTCTGTTGTTATTGTTGTTTTTTTTTTGTTGCCCAAAAGAAGACATGATCGGCAACAACAACAACAGCAGGGCTCAGGTTAACTGAGCTCAGAGCGTGAACTTGATATTATGCAAAAAGCGAAAAAAAAAACACAGCAAGTCGGCCCAATATGCAAAGTGGCTGCTGCCTTTCGATCTGCAGTTAGTTGCTCCAGCCCCAGACTCGAGCCAATTTGGTGGAGCTGTTGTTGTGGTTGTCACCTCGATAAGCATCTGTTGTTGTTGCAGGCGAGCAGCCGGCAACTGAATGCAAAAATATTGAGTGTGCTCCTCTTTTGGGTCGTCTCGAAATGGATCTGAGTTTGTTGTTCTCACATTTTTGTTTTGTTTTTTTATTGTCTTGTGGTGCCGACACAACAAATTACATGCAAATTAGATGGACGGTGTGTGTGTGTGTGTGCAAGAGAAGGGACAAGAAATTAATCAAATTGCATAAGTCACAGTTATAAGAGTAGTGTTGGAAAGTTGTTAGCTTCAGAAGAGTTATCGTATTTTATAGAGAAGTCATAACACAAGAAACTTTAGATAAAAACAAAAGTAAGTGATGCCTTTAACGTCAGTTATTAGAAGATAATAAAAATTCAGATTGATTACTTTTATAGTTGACACATTAGTTAGATGGGATTCTTAATTAGAAGTTAATACACACATTTATTTGGAACAGAAATGAATTAAAGTGTGAGTAAATCTATTTTTTTTAAAACCCTTCCTTAAATCTTGTAAGTCAAACAAATTCAGATATTATCATTGGCTAAAGCAGGGCATTAAAATTGTATTGGCAGCAAGCAAGTCACTTTTATTACCCATTATTTAATTTTTGCAACAAATGCTGGCAGTTTGACATTCACTGTCATCAACCATTTTAAAACACTGCCTAAATCTATGCAATGTATTTTTGCTTCATAATGTGCATTAAATGTTTATTTTCAAAGATTAGCAATTTAATTCAGTTTTAACGTTGGGCAAACAAATTTAAAATTCAATCATTGGTAAACATACTTATAAATTTCTTTCAAACTCGCCCACAAAATTTTATCAACTCAAACTGTCAGCAAAATTGACGTCAACAGTTAAGTCAAAACACATTTACATTTTTAGAATGAAAGTTTTTGTTTGGCTGTCATCAGCAAAACGTTGTTTCACGTATTTTTTTGCCTCACTCAAAATAAATCAAATCAAACCTGGTGTAGCACTCATTTCCGAATTTCTTTTGCTGCCTAAAAGTATGCAGCACGCATGTGGCTTAAGCATGGACAACACTGTGCAACAAATGGGTAGTGCACAAAGTAAAAAGAATAAATAAATAAAAAATAAATATATGTGAACAGATTAATTAGCTATGCAAGTTAAGTATTCAAGGCTGTTGCCAGTATTATCACTCACCCAAAAAAATTTCTATACTTTTGCCTTTGCGTGACATTTGAAAAAGTTGGGCAACTTTGCTGACATGTGAAACGTTTTAACGATTTGTGCTTTAGCTTTTGCCTAAATAAACAAATGAAAGTAATAAAATAATCCCCCCTAACTTCAGCTTTCAATAACATTTGCATATTGATATTGACTGGGGCAAGTTAATAAGATTATAATAGACAAGTTGCAAATAAAGAAAAACGAAAAATGAAAAAGCTGGAATGCATCGTAATTGATACGAAAAGTTTGCTTTATATTGAATAATGTCAGCCGCATTCACAGAGGCAGTTGACCCGTCTCTCAACTGCCATTGGGAATGTGGCAAGCATTTGACCATAAGTCGCGTGCGATTCTTTTCATACTTGTTGTTGTTGTTGTTGTCGTTATCTTTCATAGTGCAGCATGACACTCACTGAAGCACAAATTAATAACAATTGACGCAATGTCTCAACTGTGTAAATTGCTGAACGGTCTCGACTTGACCAGAAGATGCAACAATGATTTGCCTTCTATCTCAATGCAACATGCGACACAAACATAAATAGAGAAATGACATGAGACTAAAAGGCATCCTCTACTAGAATTTCAAAAGAAAGTCAAGTCGAAATTAGTCGAACAATAAATACAACTGTGGGTGTTAGTATGTATTAGTGTGTGTGTGTAAGTGTGTGTAATTGTGACCAGGAAGAAATGAGAAATTGCTGTAGCTGGCACACGTCTTTTGTTTTTGAACAGGAGCGAAATCAGTAAAACTAGAAAATCGAGCGAGGGGCGCTTTAAAGGACAACAAAAATCAAACTTTGATTATATGAAATAATATAAAAATCATACTTAAATTGGATATAGTTTTTAACTCTTTATTTTTGACGTTTTAGCTATTTTTTTATTGTGTTTTCTGTTTAATATAAACTTAGCTTTAATATCACTTAAACCGCCCCTGCTTTTCATTTAATGTAAACTACGTATTTAGGCATAATTACAAAAGTCTATTCGCATGTTGAAAGGCACTTGTAATAATCAGACGTGACAATTGCATATGACTCTTAAGTTTTCATTTTCACTTTACAAGTGCGATGCGCAAATTTCTTAAAATTTTTAAGATACAGTACGACCTCGCTTAAAGCAACACTTGTGCAAGCAAATCCCCGAAAATGTTAAAGCAACTTCAAAAAATATTACCTAATTTTCTAAGGAAATTGTAACAAAGTTGAAAAAACAATTTCTCACTTTTTCAAAAACTAAATAAAATTAAATTAAATCCTTGTTTTGAACTGAACACCGATTCATTCGATTTACTTAAATTTTTATTGAAAGCATAACCAACAGAATTTTCTCTCGGTTTTTGCCACCACCTCCCTTTTTTTAATAAGTTGCGTTAAGCGATGTCTCACTGTATCTTAGCTGCACAATTTACTTACCTAACATAAATTAAAAACTATGATATTAATATTGCTATTTTTTTTACCGTTTAAATTTACAGTTTGCATTTCACTTGAAAATGTTTTGCATTTAAATGTTGCATTGGCCGTCTAACCCGGCGTTGACCTTTCTCTCGCAGCAACAAATGCTGTTTGCCGTTAATTGAATTATGTCAGGCAAACCATAAAACAATACACAAATAATTGTAAATTATTATTCAATTCGTTTGAATATGTCGTCAAATGCTTTATTGAGTTGTTGTTTATTTGCTGTTGCTGCTGCTGCTTGGTTGCAATTCTTGACGTTTGGCGCGTGATTTCAAACGTCAAACTGTCAGCTTTGGCAATTGTCACAGTTGCTGTTCGTTGATGTTGAAGTTGTTTTTGTATGTCTCCATATAACACACATGAATGAATGTCTCTCCACATGTTGTCTCTCTCATTTCGCGCTACATATTTCCTGATTTTTGTTTTAGTTGTTATGTTTTTCTTCTCTTGCTGCTGTTGCAAATTGCTTTTCCGCAGTGACGCATCATCTTGTGAAGCTCGAGTCAAGAGACGTTTTGCACGTTTCGCATTTTTGTTTGCATTTCGGTTTATGTCACTCGATTTCCAGTCGCTTTGCACGTTTTCCCCTTCGAATGTCACGAGCGCGCATGTTCAAGTGGGTCTCCAGCGCTTTGGCTTTAAGACAAACAAACAGCTTGGCTTAAGCTCTGGCCATTGGCTTTTTGATTAGCAGCAAGCCCAGGGCGCCCACTCAGGTGCTCTCAAAATTAGTAGCAACATTGTTAAAAATAACTATTGTCACGTGTCCGCCAGCCCCACACTTGAGTCTTGCCTTTTTGGAATTGCATTTGAAAATCGATACCATGGCCCAGCAGCAGCTTAGTGTGCGAGACTAGGGGGCTGAATGTTGTCACTGTTGTCTGGGGTCTGAAAATCGAGGCTCTTAAGCGGCTTAGTTTGATTTGCAATGTGAGACGAACCGAGTGCCAAGTGTCTATGCTCTCGCTTTGTCTTCTTGGTGTAAAAATCAATAGGCTAATGCACTTGAGCGAACCGGTTTTATGCTTTAGACAAAAACTAGAATGACTAATTGCTGGAAAGGCGACAAATAATATTTACAGCATTTTCCTTTTGAAAACGATTTCTTTTTGTTTTAATTGATACAAGTCAAAAGAATAGAAATAAATGCAAACTAGGTCTTGAAGCGAACTCAAGCTTCAAGTTCCATGATTTTTAAGAACTTGCAATATGAAATGTGAGGAGTAATATTAATATGACCCATCAAGTTCGAACATTTAACTTGGTTATAAAATTGTTGATTAAATATTTGTTAAGCTAGAAAATTATAACATAAAATGTAATTTATTTAGCATGAGGGGAAATCTTTTTTAGAAAACATATTTAATCCACAAAAGTTTCAGTTGCTAAATAAAATAAAACTTTATAAGAAAGGCAAAAGATTTTCACAGTTTTTTTGCTTAAAAGTTAATGCCTTTGCCTGCTAGAATTATTATATTTATTAATAGATTTATTTATTACGTTTATCATTGAAATTATAGTTCTAGCTCTTTTCACCTAAGTGGCCTATGGGGGGCTTGCTTAAGTTTTGTCACTGTACAACACTGTTAATGTAACATGCAACTGCTTTGTCTCTCCAGTGACGATTTTCAATATAAGAACGTGACATTTGGACTGAATTTGTATATAAATAATGTTGAGCTAATATAAAAAACACGTTCTACGTTTCATCAGATAAAGACTCGCAATCGATTCGAAATAATTGTTACTTTTAAAAAATGAATATAAATGTGTTCCTCTTTATTTGCCTTAGTCAATATTTTTACGAGTTTTAAATTGGATTATTAAATAATATTAAACCACAACTTGTTAATTTCTTTGGTATATTTAAGTAAAATTCTTTATTTAAACACAAATGTAATAATATGAATGGAAAATTCAAGGTTCTTGAGTGCACACATCGTTTAACATTGTTTTTTAATGATGGCTCGTTAATATTATTGCAAGATCAGCAAACATTTAGCATGGTCATTGAAAGGCAGTCCACAAATTGATAACAATTCACACCTTTTTTTCTTTCGGAAAAATGTGGCAGAGGCCTGCCAGCTGGCGACAAAGGGAACAGAGACGCAGACATAAACAGCAATGTAATTAACCCACTTTTGATTCCAGGGCAATCTGATGACTCGACAGCTGTGCTTATTTTGTTGTTGTTGTTGTTATTGGTGTAAGTAGTAATTTGCGAGGCATTTTATTGTTATTATAACATAAACGCAATCCACCGAGGGTGGCGAGGCATCATAAAAAGACTTTCAAGTTTCACTTTGCTTGTTACTTTTATTCAATTTATTAACTCATTGCTCTGCTTTACTTACCTAAACTGTTTCAACTTTGTGTATTTTTGGTATTCTACGCACACGCACTTTCCCAAATTTATGCCAAACATTTTATAAGAAGACACTCTCCATCTCTTTTTTGTTTCGTTTGCTTTCTTTTCTTTTTAATGTGCTGTAATTTCGCAAAATTTTGTAATTTTACGCATGCGTCAATCGGTTTTTGGTTTTTGGTTTTTCGTTTTTTGCCTACCGGTTTTTACCGTTCGACACTTCAATTGCTAAATTCAAAAATAAACAAACGAGATTTTTTGCGTAAAACATTTGCACGACACACATTTGTTGTCTTTTCTTTCATTTTTTTTTTTTTTTGAATGAGTAATGGAAATGTGATTCATGGCACAAGGTTGCCTGTCCGACTGTCAATAGTGACAGCTCTGTTTTCATTATTGTTTGTTATTTGAATTTGATTCGCGCAAATTTTGTGGAGCAAGGACGTAAACCCATTTGCCCAGACCTTGTATTTCCTGCTTTCACTTGCTTTAAGATCCACCCACACACACTCACACAATGACGTCCGTTTGTTCATCCGTATTTGGCAAGCGATCATTCAAAGAAAGTTTCATTATAATAATTTAACTCTTTGTATGCTAAGATTTCGTATGAAAGGGCAAAGAGCTGAGTGAAATACGTTGAATTGCATATAAAACAATACCAAAAAGCAATCATTACACATTATGCAATGTATAAATAAACAATTGCATAATACTTTGTTACAATAAAATAACATAAAATACGGTCACACTTAGTATTTAACTAAGAGTTAAAAAAGAGCTAGTATTTAAAGAAGCTGTCCCGAGAGATAAAAAAATTTACTTTCTTATTCACTAACTTTATTTTGACATATTTTTAAGTAAATAAAATATTTATTTTTAATATCAAAAAAATACTATGAGGCTACACGATTCATTTCAAAGGTTTGCTTTTCCGGTACCAAATCACAAATTATTTAAATTTAATAAGCTTACTTTTAAATCTAATTTGATAGAAAATAGAAAAAGTTTTCAAGTCCAATCTGTATTTTATTTATGTATTTCCAAGTATCTACAATATTTCGACTTCAACCAAAAACATTTCAACGTTGTTGTCGAAATACATTAATCAAATTCGGTCACACTAACCGCATTGGTCGCTCATCGCTGGCGTTTTTCCCCTATTTCCGAACATTTCCCAACTAAAATGTCAATTAAAGTTGCATTTGCCGCCCACTCAACAAAACTAAAAACCAAAAAGAAACCAACCAAAATTAACATCAATTTTTCACACATTTCACTTTGGGAGTCAAAAAAAAGTGCATACAAAAATATATTTCAATATTTGAGTGTGTGTTTTTTCTTCTTTTTCTTATTTTAAATCAATGTATTTTTCAAATCATTTCGACGCGGCAATTTGTTAACAATTTTCACACGCAGGCGCCTGACAGCCTTGCCCCCCAACCCACTACCAAATAAATCGAATGCGTTGGCCATTAGTCAACTTTTGACAGACACTTTAATGCAGTCCCTCAGCTGCAGATACAAATATATATATGTATATAGTTCGTGCATCTAGCAAATACTTTGCTGCGCTGCACATGCAAAATTTAAAACGTTGCAAGTTCATAAAGCAACCTTTTAAAGCAAATAATACGAGAAATTTTACCTAACTAGCCGTAATGCAATTTTGAGCTCACTGCGCTGACAGTTCAATGAGGTTGCAGTGGAAATGTAAGGGGTTGGGGCACAAGGTAGCGCCATGTGGCGCACAGATGCTCTCACAATATCCTCCTTCGGTTTGCCTTGATTCAATAAGTTTTGCATTTGACTTTTATTTATCTCCCAGTGTTGTATTTATTGTTGTTGGCAACAACAACCGCAATAAACAAAATAACAGCGGAAACATATTTAACTAGAAAATAATTTATCCTCCAGGCGCTAGATGATTTCATGGCAGTTATTTCTTACTAAGAATGCACAAAAATTGTGCATAATAATGTAAATTATTTTTATTTTCTTACACAAAAAATTTAGTTGATTTTTGATAATGTTAAAAATAATATATAATAATTTTAATCTGAAGATAAAATTGACATAGTTTTGTGATGAACGATCAAATTGATTTCTTTTTAACGTCTTCTGCCATTGCATAATCAATTTAAAAGCTGTAACTAATGAGCTCAAATGAGTGGCAAAGTCATTGATATCATAATCAGTTAATGCCACTTAATAACGAAATGCATTGAAATTATGAAACTGAAACTGAAACTGATGCAGATGACAGATTAAATAAAATGCGATGACTTACACATATCAAAGTCGCCCACCTAGCTAAAAAAAATAACAAAAACTTGATCAATATTTATAGAGTTCGATGGTATAACGAACCTTGGACACTATACAATATATATATATATTTGTCTAGTCGTCGGCAACTTAACCAGATGCAACCATATTGTATATAGAAATCAACGACCCCGATTTGATATTTTGTTTTTATGTTTGTGTTTATGTACAATAACTACAATAACATAACGAACTGAAAATCGCTTCGAAACTTCCAAATGACATAAACAAATGCCGCTTATCGCTCCAAAAGCATCCACAAAAAAAAAAAAACATAACGTAATATTTAAACTGAGCCAAACGGAACGAACAAACGAACGATGCCGGCTGAGGATGAGAGTGAAAGTGCCAAAAAAAAAAAACCAAACAAGAGAAGAAATGAAATAAAAACAACAATAAATACAAAACGCATTGTAGCTGCTTCTCAACCCCCCACCACATATTGGCTCTATCCATAAAAACGCCTGATTATCACAGTCGACAGAAAGCACCCTCCCCCCAACCTTCAATTCTTGCCGCTTCGGCACCCTCCCGCCCACTTGCCACTATGACTGCACTTTTTCTCAAGCGTGCAAATGAAATTTCCCATATGAGGCTGACGATGTGTTGCACAGTGAAATTCACGTCGCATCTTGTCTCGGGGCTTTATCCAAAAAAGAAAACTGTTCGTCCGTCCCCCCCACTTTTGCCTCTACTTTATATTGCTTCATACGGAGCGCGAGCGTTTTGTTTACAGTTGAAAGTTTTTGTTTTTATTATACACTCACAAAGAGTATATCGACTTTAATGTTTATTTCTACATGGAGTTTATTCTATAGTATTTCTCATATTTTATTGTGAAGAAAAATATTATTTACCAAATCGTATCAATTAAGCTTAAAATATAAATATTTTAAGTCCTTAAAAAAAAATATTAAATAAATTAATTTTAAGTGGCAAGGTATGATATGAACAAAAAGTTTTACAGATTTTTAATTTCAAACTTTTTTCAATTGTAATGTAAAGAAAATTTTTATATTTTTCAAGATTTTTTAATGCATCTTGCAAAAACTTAAAAAAGGAAGCATTTTATTCAAACTTAAATTTAGAAAACAATTTTAATAGAAACATTAAACAAATATTTTCAATTCGTTAAAAAAATTATATATAAATCAAAACCTCCTCAAAACATATTCAACTTTGCTCCACACTTACTATGTAGAGTAGCCAACAGTTGGTGTGTTTGACTTAGATTTGTTTCTAATTTTTAGCTGGCATTATTTTTATTTTTGTTGTTGTTGTTGTTGGTGTTTATTTTTGTAGCGACTGCTGCAGTCAGTCAATGACTGCATTTTTTTGTTTTGTTATTAGTTTCGTTGTTGCTTTTGTTATCTCAGCAAGATCATCTTGCAACTCAATGCACACACAAAAAACCAAAAATTCAGTTGTTAGTTTTCTCTCCCTTCTCTCCCTAAGCAACTCTCAGCATGCCTTCAACAATGATTGGCTTTCAATTGAGCTGCTTTTCAAATCTCGTTCAATCATATCCTCACCGAACCGGGAGCACCCATGAATTAATTGAACAGCCGGCTAATTGCGGAAATCATTGGCTATACTAGTTTAGTTTTATGTATTACGCACTAAGTTTTGCGATGTTTGGTTTTGATTTTGATTTTGTGTGGGGAAATGTCATTAAAATTTTGTATTGCCGACAATTTGTGCGTACTGCAAATTCACGATTCGCAATTATCGTTAAGTTTACACGTAATTGCCAGTTTGTAGTATGTTTTTATTTCATGACTTCCTTTTTGATTGGCAAATCAAGTGCAATTTAAATTGAAATGTTGTTACTGTAAACAGTTACCAAATATGGCTAATAATAACGTTTTATTATACCTAGTATATATATTAAATAGCTTCCTAGCTACTTACGTTAATTAACAGTTTACGTTACGTTAGAAACTTAATAAAATCTAAAAAGGATAAAAAAAATCAAAATTGTAAAAGTTAACTTTGTTGCACCAAGGATCATAATTTTTTATCCATCTTTAAAGCTTTTTAAATCCAGCTTAATGCTTTGAAATGTGCTCTGAACGGATACAGAATTTTCTTTCCAATGCTTTGGATGCAACTTTTATAAAAAAGTTTTGCAATTGATGCTCTTTGGCGCCTGACTTTTGTGTTCAACACCCAGCACGACGCCGCCTCAAGTTGACGTCATTGTGTGTTGGGTGTACTGATAACTGACGTCATTAAACACAGAAAGAGATGGCATATAAATGACGAAGTGGGAGAGCATATGCTATGATGTTAAAGATAAAAGTATGGACCGCAACATGCTCATAACATTTGAAATGTAACATTGCATAACTGTTGAGTGTAAAGTGTGAAATGCCGCATTGCCAGACCAAAGCGCAGACTCACTGAGCAAAAGAGAGTGTGGGAGAGTTTAAGCGAAATATTGTGTAGAGTTTCTCGGAGTGTCCTTCGATGTGGAAAAAAAAAAACAGCTGTGGGGAAGCTGCAGTCACGACGAATTTTCATCGGTGACGTCTCCTTGAACTCAACATTCGTCGAGGCCAAATAAAATACTATATCCTTATGTATTCAAGTATATAAATCTCTATATACACAAAAGAGATGTTACATGAATTTTCAGTGTATTGGCCAGGTTGTGTTGGCCATTTCGGCATGTGAGTCTGCGTAATAAAATCTAATTTTATTACTGCCGTATGTTGTTTTGTTATTTGGCAAATAGGCAACAGTTCTGATACTAAATGCTACTATTTGATACCTGTCCTTGTTTAAATATTTATGCCATCAAAAGGTCAAACTTGAAAGTGCCTTACACGTGGCAATTTATTTATTTAAATTAAATTTGTTTATTCAGAGTATTCGAGATTCCTGTGTTATGCCAATCTCGAACCCCTGAGTGCCTTAAATATGCAAAGTTCATTGACTTGTTTACTCGCGGGCAAAAATTCAACAAACACAACAAAACCTTTTCATAACTCAAAAGGAAAACGGTCAAGTTTAATGCAAATTAAAATGGGTCGGATATACTATGAGATTAATTAAATATTCGGCAGAAACAAGATTTTAGAGAATCCTTTATTGATAAAAGTTGAATGTTTATCATAATGATGTTTATATAAATTCGAATTCATTATTTTTACACTCTTAAAACAAAGATAAAGAGTATTGCTTTTGGCCAATGTCCATCATGGACTTTGTCTGTATGAGCGCAACTTTATTCGAAACGCTTCAAGCTAAAAACTTGAAACTTTGCAAATAAGTTTGTCTATAAGCGGGACAGATAAAGTACCGAAATTGAGTGGCTACGCCTGCTGGAGGGCTAGGAAATCGATAAAATCGATAAGCTAAAATCGATAAAACCATTTACTTCCCACATCCTTATAGCTAGAGTTACAAAATTTTGATAAGAAGATGGCTACTGCAGGCCCCCCAAAAAACTGCATTCAAAACCATTCCAACCTCAGCTCCGACTCTTCCCAAATTTTTGAGCTTAATTCACCAAATTTGTTGGCAATAAAGCTGGAGATTTGACTTCCTAACTAGCTAAAGAACCAAAACCTTATTTGTTAAACGATAAATTCCAAAACAAGAGGATTATAATCTTTGTATAATTATTTCTGCACAACATTTTTGTCTTAATTTTTAAATTTTTCTACGTTTTTCCCATATTTTCCTCTAAATAATTATCTCATTTAGCACATTTTTCTACTTAGCATCCTAAGCAAATCGTTTATCACAATCGCTTTAATCACAACTCTCACTCTCTTCGAAAAACACTTCATAATAATCAAAAAGATAAGTCCCCTTCAAAGGAAAAATAAGGACACTATAAAAAGTTGCTTTTAGCTTTAGTCAAGGCAACATTTTTCATGTCCATGACCAATAAAAAGCACATTGTACGGTCCAGCAGAAGCCACACTAACAAAACCAACAACAGCAGCAGGGACAACCCCCAGTTGGCAGCCAAAAAAAGCCCCAACAGGCCAACAGAACCCAAAATCAGACGTGGACACAAATCGATAAAATGAATAGCCATAGCTGCAGTAGAAGTAGAAAGAATTCAAAGAGAGAGAATGAGAGGTAGAAGGGAGAGTGGAGTAATGTAATGACAGCATCCAAAAAAAAAAAAAAAAAACAGCAAACGGATACACAGCGATTTTAGGGCGGAGGTCTGTTGAGTTTGAGGAGGAAGGTAATGAAAGTGGAATTGTCGTATTATGTGTCTGGCCAACAACTTTTAAGGACTTTGCAAACGCATGGGTCGAAAGTGTTGCCAAGTTTACGCTTAATTAGGCTAAAACGCCAAGAGAAATTGAAAATTGTAAAAGCGAAAATAAAGTTGCTAATTGTGGGCCTTTTGAAGGTCTAAGCAGATAAATATAAATAAAATGTTAGAAGGAAAATATTTAACCTCATCCATGATATGCAAAATAAAATATTTTATTACAGTTTATTCCATCGATCGAAAAATTATATATTTCGAAAGCCTTTCATACTCAAACTCAAATTAATTTAAAAATTTTTTGTAAATAATTCTTTTTGCCGAAATATATCTCTGAGTGTTTATTTTGTATCCTGGATGCGACTGACTGACATTGCCGCCAATGAGTCATCGGTGTCTGGACGTTATTTCTCTCTCTGTATGTTGTCATAGGCGCTAGTCTGAGTCTGAGCTACAGAATGCCGAAGCTCAAAGCTGTGTGTCTGGGGCGTGTGTAACGAGTACATAGGAAATGCGCACAGGCGAAATTGATACATAGCATTAAGCCTCCAAGCAATATATATACATATACATTTATCTGACGGGAATACATGCCCGAGCATTAAGAGCTCGACTGAAAATGAGTTGGGGTTTGCCTTTATCCGATAGACAAGCTGTTGATTGTTGTGTGCGGGATTTTGTGGTAACGCTTGTTGCCGCCTGCCAACCATCAACTTCAGAACTGCCTGGATGGATTCTAAGGGATTTCGTATGATTTCTGAGCTGTGCTTACACAAAAATATATGAAGGAAATGTTTAGATTGCCTTGGGCTCAAGTGCATGCAAATTTGATGTGCGGGCAAATGAGTCTGGGAATAATTAAAACAACTCAAGTGGAACTGATTATAATGTGAGAGCACATATGCATTCATACAAATGGGTAGATACTATGTACGTGCCTGTACTTTACTTTATTGCAGGATAATAAAAACTTATGAATCGTCTCTAGGTAAAGGTATTTTAGTACTAACAAATACATATAAAAAAATAAAAAATTAGATCGGAATATAAATATTTAAAAAATTATTTTAAGCTAAAAGTTTTGATTTAGCTGCATTAAAATTATCAAGGAATCAACAGTGTTTATTTTTAGTATTTTAAAATACTCATTATTATATTAAAACAATAAATAAAAACCCTCTGCTACATAACTTTATAATAATGTTTAAGTAAACATTTAAATTAAAGTTTTCTATAACAATTTTGCACAAACATTACATAATTAGATTTCCATATCTTTTTCGTATTTCCACCAGGAGTTCCCATAACTCATAACTTTTGCTCATCTTTTCCGTACAAGTTTTTTTTTCTTCGGAATTTTCCTAACAATCACATTAAATAAACCCATTTAAATGCCCATAATAATTTCAAATTTTAACAACTTATCGCTACATAAATTGCAGCTTCCAACATAATTATTTTTTATTCGCTAGAGCTAATATAATAAACAAAAACAAAACCAAAAAAATCAATCAAAACATCTCTGTTTATAATTAAACAAAGCCGTCGCATAGCTACAATTACCTCAAAGCGTATCATTGCTAATTTGATGCGCATGTTTTTTTTGTATCCTATCGAAAGTCGACTTTATCAATTTATTTCAATCAAAACTTTGATATCGCACGCATTCGCACAACCAGCGCGTCACTCATACGCCCCGTGCTCTGCCTCTCTCTACGTTTCCGTCATTGTATCACAGCAAAAGTTTATTCACATTTGCCATGATTTGATTTATAATTACATTTTACACGGTGAAGAGGCGCCTTGGTTACAAATTTAAAAAAAAAATTGTGTATTTGTAATTGAAATGTGATTTTAAACAAAAAAATATGTATTTTACCACCAGAAGTTTATCTCATAAATGCAAATCGCATTTTTGGGCCAACAAAAAAAAAAACAAAACAACATATTCGCGTGTTCCTCATTGTTTCTATTATTGCCGGCCTGGCGCTTCGCTGCCCATTGGATTGAGTAGATAACACTCAGACAGTGCTAGCCCCCCTCACGCCCTCTTCGGCCGCAATTTCGTGCCACCCACTCAATGTTGGCGCACGAATTTGGAAAGCGACGGCACATTTGCGTCAGGCGTGACGGTCAATGATCAGTTTTGGGTCGACAACAGCAACAAACAACAACAAAGTTTATAATATCATCATCATCATCATGTTTGAGGCACACAGCCGGCAACAGTGTTTTGTGTTGTTTTAGTCGATGTTGTTGTTGTTGTTTTTGTAGTTGTTGACGCACTCTAATAACTTTTTTAAACGATACTCGGCAATTTTGGCTATTAAATATATTTTGGCTTTTGGGCAAATACAATTGAAGCTATTTGAAAGCTGCTTTGTTCAGCAGGGCGTATTAACTATTTATTATTAAATGAAAAATACATAAAATGTTACAATTAATAAATTAGAAATTGTTTTTTTTTTAAGTAGAAATATTTTGTTTAGAAAAAAAAGGAATTTAATAAATTGAACAATTTTTAGGAAATCGAAAATAATTTCTTTAATTTTGTTAGCATTAAAAAAATTAAAACTATTAGTATGAAAAGCATTAACAAAAACCTCAAATAAACTTATTTTCTTAAATTATGAGAAATAACTTAAGATTAAAAAAAAATCATATATCAATTGATTTAAAAATTTATTTATGATAAGCTTAAATTTTTAAATTTATATATTTTATCGTCTGTGAATATTTTTGTATTTGTTTAATTTGAACTGGCATAAAAAAGTCTAAAGATTCTGTAAATATTTTAACACTATATTTTTATTTCGATAATAATGTAAGGTTTTAATATATATAAATATAATATTCAAAAATTTTGCAAAAATTATTTCTTCTGTCTAAGATAGAGTATTTTAAGTGCGATGCGTCAAACTGTTGCATAATTATTTAAGCATTTTATGAATTGTATTTTTTTTTGTTTTTTTTTACTGTGCAGCCTCTTTAATAATTTAATTTAGCCAGAGAAATTCAACACGCAAAGCTTTAAACAGTAGTAGCAGCTTTGTTTTTTGTTGGTGTAGCATGCGATCTAACAGTTAGATACTTTTACTATAGCAAATCCTTTCTCTAAGCCAACTTCCGTTTGGCTTTCAACAATTTCCGTCTGTGTGCAACACACACACACACAACGTTCAATGACTTTGGACTTGGACATTTGCGTGACTTGTTGTTGGACTTGAGAAATCTGATGTGCAATAAAAAAATATATATGTATGTACAATCGATTGATTCATTTGCTGGAGTTTGTTATTGAGAGTCGCCGCGCCTGTCTGGACGTCAAGTAGCCACTTGTTGATTAATAGGCGAGAGCAAAACAACCCCAACACCCCATTAACCCCGCCCACACCAGGTGGCTGACCTTGCAATGCCGTTAACCACGAATCGAGCCATTTCCTTATGCTTTGTTGGGATCCAAAAAAATAATTAAATTTATAACTTGATTTTGCACACGCGAAATTCTCTCTCTCTCTCTCTTTCGATTTTCACATGAAAATTGGCTACTTCCGTGAAATGATTAACAAAAAACAACAAAAAACGGAACAACCCAAAATTGAAATTAAACATACAATATGAACTGTTTAAACAAAATTCTGTTGAATTCTCGCGTTGAGCAGTTTGTCAGGTATAAAATACGAGATCTCTTTTGTGACTCAATAATCGGATGAGAACAGATTTGTTAACAGGAAAAATGAATTCGTGGAAAATGGTTCGGCCTTTTGCATGGTTCTTGGTGGCCATTTTGTTCTTAATTTATGTGAAAATATATTAATTACTGCTGATGGGCTTTTATTTATGAGCTCAAATGATAATTTCTTGAGCAACACTTTGGGAAAAATGCAATTAATGAAAAGTGACATAAATTGGTCTGAAATAAAAATAAAAATGTTCTGGTATAAATTTTTACGCAAGACAAATTATTCATAAACTTATTAAATAAATATGTTTATAATAAATTAATTATATTATCGTATAATTTCGGCCAATATGATGATTTTCGTATTAAAATAAATTGAAATTATTGAAAAAATATCTGCAAATGCAATCTGACTCAATTCTCTGAACCAAATTTGATTGAGTACCTGACATTTGCTTACATGACACAAAATGTTGCAGGCATTAACGGCAGCAATTCATTAATTTAATATGAGTTGCTCTCTCTCTCTCTCTCTCTACTATGCCCCTTCTGTTGTGCCACCTTATTCTGGCAAATGCCCGGGCATTAAAATTAATGTGCTTCATTAACAGCTGCCAGAGTTTGTTTTGTGGCCAAAAAGAGGTGGGCGGCAATATCCAGGCGGGGGGCGGGGAGCCATAGAAATTTATCTTCTTAGCTTCCGTCGGCACGTGCAAGTTCAAGGTTGTTGCTCAGTTGCAATTGGGCCCGAACCAAAATGCAGCACAAATGTATCTTTTTTGCATTAAACTGCGCTGTGGATAAAAACCGCCTCGTTTTGCATTGCATTGCAATTTCACAATTGACATACAAAGAGCGTAAAATGCGCATAAATTCAAAAGTTTTGTGCTCCATTTTGATGGTTTTGCATCATTTTTATGCCCGGCGTTCTTTAGGGGCTAGGATGAAAAAGTAGAAGTAAGGCATGAAGCTCAAAAAAAAAAACGTAAAAATAAATATATTTTTGGTTATACTTTAAAAGGTTTTGTTTTAAATTGAGGGTTAGAAATTTTATCAAAATGGTGTTTCTTTTTTCTAACTCCATATATTTTTCGGCATAAAATAGTTATTTTTTTAATCTTAAATTCAAAAGCCGAGCAATTTTTAAGTATTTTTTTTCACATATTTTTTTTTTAGTTTTTTTTAGTTTAGTCTCAAAAAATTTGTTTTTTTATATTAATCTCTATATATTAGTATTTTTTTCTTCTTAATGATTAACCTTATTCATTGATAAATTTAATCTTTATTTATTCACTGGGAATCCGGCCGTCGACTTAACCATTCCAACTGAATAATTCTTGCTTAGTTCGAGCATTATACAATGTAGTGTAGTTTATTTATTTACTGCCTCCGGCATCATACATCTACCCTCTCTTTTAGCGTTGCATAAAATACTTTTACAGACGCTTGCCCACCATCTTTAGCTTATTCATCGTTTCAGTCTCCTTTTGTGAAAACTATGCCGCATATTTATCACTTTCTGGCTGCGCAATTGCATATGCTTTATATACTTGCAAGAAGCTGCATTGCTCAGCTCGCAACTGCAATCGGAATCTTTCGAATTCGTTCGCTTTCAGTTCTAAGCGATTAATATTTATACAAGATAACAAAAGACTCGCTTTGTACTATTTACATATAATCTTTAGAGCTGCTTGCATTTTGTTTCTTTCGCTTTTAGTCAGTCTGTCCTGTTATTATTATTCATATATATCATTTCATTGCACAAAGCACAAATTAAATGTCACTTACTTAGTTTTGTGGCTAGAAAATTGAATGAGTATATTAATTACATTTAAATATGATTAAGAAATATTTAAAAATTATAACAATGAAATTTTGTTTTATGTGAAATCTGTTTTAGAACGGAAGAGAATAAATAGATGTATGAGAAAAATAATTGTTCAGAATTTAACTAATTTAACTTAATGAATAATAATTTTTTATATTTACTATTTAAGATTATAGAATCTAAATATGTTTACCCCTAGGATAAATCGAATATTATAAAATTTTTTTTTTTACTTTTACTTATTTACTTAAGTTTAAGGATGTGGAAATAGTTTCCACATCTTCAACTGCCCTTCTTTCTTTAATTTAGTTTGACCCTACACAAAATCAAACAATTCCTTTATAAGCAAAACAAAAACATTTCCTACATATAATTTCTACCCTAAGCGATCGAAAAAACTTTATTAAACACTCCTTTGTCCAGATTCATTGAGCTCCCGCGTAGTTAAAATTGTTCTTAGCCAAAAATTACTTATTCTCTCGCGTTGTTGCCAAAGTTCCATGGACCATATGGCATGCCTTTAAATTACCCCAGTGCGTGCCTACAAACTATTTTTCGTTTCATTCTTTCTCTTTCCACCCCACCCCCTTCCATCATCACAGTCTTTTGTTTCTTCCGCTTGCAACGCGTGCATTTTATAGTTTTATTCTTTACACTTTTAGAGGAAACTGAGCATTTTAATGGGTTATGTGTTTTCATTTTCTTGTTTGTGCGATGATGCAAATATTTAAAATTGTGTTTGGATTAAACAATTTCGACTTGGGCTTTAAGGTATTATTATTTAACACCTATTTCATATGTATGCCAATGACCTAACTGTGCTTGGGGCTAACTTATCCACCAAAGGTGTTCATAAACCTATAATTAATCCATTAGTGTGTGCAGAAAGCGACCTAGTCTGGCCGGGTGGCAATTTAACCCTAAAGACAAACCAAACAAAAGCTTCAGTTGAGCAAATTTCACTTCAAAACACTTGAAAATTACATAAAAATTGAGCAATTTTATGAACACTTTTCGGCCTTTATGGTATGTGGGTTATTTACATGTAGAGTCGGGTTAGTTGGGTCGAAGCTTTAAGGTTTGGTTCGGTTCGCTGATCTCTTGATTGTGTAAGGTTTTTACTAAGTAATATATGTTTACTCGTGCTTTCTGGACTGTAAACTAATTGTCTCAATAGATTTGTTTAGTACATTTGTACTCGCGGCCTATTTTGAAGGCTTTTATTAATGGAAATTGTGAATGCGAGTGGGTCAAGTGTATCAATGAATTCAGCGAGGATTTTTATATCGAGTTGCATTATTCGACACAATTTAACAAGATCAGGGCCAAAACTAAAGGTTAACTTGGGCAAAATTTTATAGTAAGTGATATGAAAAACTTAATTAAAAAAAAAATAAATAAAATAACCTGGGATGACGTATGATATAAGTTTTGTTAGTTAAATGGATTCGAAAAACTTAAATTTGTAAGAAAAAATGTTTTCAACTTGTGTTTTTTATGTTGATAAAAATAACAATAAATTCACAAATTTAAGGAATTATACCTTCCAATAAACAAAGCTTAATTGCGTTGTGTTCTATCCATTTTTAATTTTTTTTTTTTAAGAAATTATTCACAATTCAAAGTAACTACAAAACAATTAATACCCATTGTTCCCTTGTTAACACCACCCAAAAATCCAAAAAGAAATAATTCTTTTTTAGACAATAATTCAACATGATTAAGATTGTTAATTTCCAGCTGCAAGCTTGGGACAAAGGGGCGTCCCTTTGTCACTGGCAGAAGACCAGCCATAAAAATATATAAAGTACGCAGAAAGCCAAGCCACAGGGCAACTGTAAATCTTCATTAACATTCGTTTACACCCACACACACACAAGAAGAAGAAGAAGAGGAAGAGCTCGGCTCCTTCGATACTTCATCGGGAATAGTTGGAAAATACTTTGCCCACAATTAATCACAAATAAAACAGAGAGAGGGAGAGACCTGGTTCATAATTACAAGAGTCACAAGAGAGAGCCCCCCACGGCTTGCACTTAATTTACATACTCATAAGCATATGTATGTAGGCTCTCTCCCCTATTTTCCCCTCACCTTGAAAAGTTGTTCCTGCACTTAATCGGCTTGGCAGTCGACTGAGAGATAAGAACGGGTTGCAAACAGATCGGTTGGTTTATTATCATCAAGTAACGGTTAATGTACCCATAAATTAATTATTTCCCAAGACAGAGTTACATGCTCAGTGAGGGGAACAAGAACTGTCGGGGGCTTACATCAAATGTCAATTAAAAGAGAAAAATAATAAATGTAATGTAATGTAAACAAAAGATCAAATCAAAGATGATAAGCCTGGGCCCACAAACAAACTCTTAAGTACTACTAGTGCTACACAGTGAAAAAAAAGCAAAAACATCAATGAATAATAATAACAATTTTTAGATCTAACATTTAAATAAGGGTTCTTTTATTTATTATGAAATACAAGAAATTTTATCTATAAAATTATTTCAGTTCTTAAATTCACTTTAAACTTAGGGAACCTATTTTTTGGTTTGATTGAATCTTTTCAAATCCTGATACACAATAATTAAAGGATATTATATTTTACATACAGTATTTGTTACTCTTTTTGGCATTAAATTACCCATGGGAAAAACCTAAAATTTCAATGTTATTGTCAATTTTGTAGTATGTTTAATATTATTCTCATAAATGGCTTAACTAAGGATGAATTTTAGTTAAGATTTCTAACGAATATTTTTTGTGTTAAATTATTTATTTATTATTAAATTAAGACAAAATACTAATCACGCTTGTTTTGAAAATAAACTGAGTTTATTTTTATTTTCGTCTTAATTAATTTAAATAATAATTTGACAACAAAATGAGCTAAAATATGTAAATGAAAATAATTTTTAAACTAACAAATTCTCATAAATTCGAAACTTATGTAATATTAATATTTAATTAAATAATGTTTGATGGCAATACATTCACAGTAAAAATATTAAAAACATTTTATTTTTATTAATAAATAAGATGTCAACTTTTTGGCAAGAAAACATTTTTAAACATTTTCTTATTGTTTTTAAATTTTCTTTTTATTGAAAAAATATCTTTCAATAAGTTTTTTCTAAAAAATCAAACATTCTTAAGAGCTTTTTAAGTGCTCGGCAAACCGGTTTGCCCAAATGACAGCTGTGCATCAAAAACGCACAGAAAAAAAGAGAATACAAGACGGGTTCAAATCGAGGTTCAAAGTCGAATGCAAGAAATCAAATTGTTGAAATAAATCAAATGTGAGTGCTGTGGGAAATGTGTGAATCATAGTATTAAGAAAAGAAAGATGAGCTCGAAAAATCTAGTTCAGAGTTCATCATTGCGAGCTAGTCACACTTGATTAGCCTGTCTGCAATCGAAAAGAAGAAGATTAAGAAAAAAAATGAAGAAGCTTCAACTTTAAGTGGCTTTAGTTGGGTATTTTTTGTATTCGATATGAAAAGTGGCCACACACACAAAATGTGGCAAGCAATCATGTGGGTGTGGGGGGTGTTGGAAGGGGTACTCAAGTCAAGAGTTGTTTGCAAATTGCTGCTCTATCTCCCACTCCTTGCCACACACACTTAGCGAAATTGTGCTTCGTCTAGGCGTTGATATGATTTTTTACGACTCGTTGCAATTGCAAATTGAGCGAAAATAAGAAATTTGCTTCTATATTGCTCAACGGAGTCTTTTTGCATCTTATGTTGCAAGTTGGTTCTTAAGTGAAGCCATTTGAAATTTGACTTTACTTAGCAATAAATAAAATGCAAAGTAGAAGGTTAAGGACCGCAATGTATTGTTTTTATTTCCTGTTGAGGCTTTGGTATGACTTTAATTAAGTATATCAAAAAAATTTGTTTCATATATCTCTCCTCGGAGAGGATCAGCTGGCTTATTCGAAGTATTATTATCAGGTTATGTGTAGTCCCTTAAAAATTTCTTTCTTTATGTTTTTTTCAAGCTAATCCCTAACAATTAATCTGATTAAAATTTAAAAAATAAAACTTGATTTATTCATTTAATTTTTTCTTAATATTTTTTCCTTTCATTTTTCGTTTGCTTTATTGGTTTATAAAAAAAATATATTAAATATAGAAAGAAAGAATTTAGAATCTTCTTGCATTTTGTCAAAAAATGTGTGTACAAAGATTTATATCAAACATTTTTAAATCAAATTGGTAGACAGATCTTTTCCCATTAGTCAATTGTTAAAAATAGTTCGATTAAAGTTCGACTTAATAAATGTTTTTGATCCAATGTTTTCTTATGGTTTTTTACTTTCAAAGTTGATATTTTTTTTTGATTTATATAATTTTTTTTATCTAAAAACCTATGAAATGATCCTATGAAATTCGAATAATAAAATTGTTTAACAAAAACTGCAATAAATTCAATAATCCACATTTACTTTTTCAATTACGTAAACGTACATTGTTAATAATGATCTCCTCAAATTGTACAGACTTATCCTAGATGCAAACTTCATTAAGTGGTTGCAACTTGAAAATTTACTATCGGTAGCCAAATGACTAGCCACAAATCGTGGCAGGCTGATTAAATGGTCAGTTCAGACATAGCAATAAAAAAGAAATATAATGAAGTTGTTTTTTTTCCAAGAAATCATCAGCATAGGTCAGCCAGACAAGAAGACAAAAAGTCAACGCCAATAATCATGTGTGAAAGAGACAGTAAAATTGCAAGGGGGAGTAAAAGAGTGAAAGAGAAGAAATTTGCGGCGATTGAATGGAAGACCCCGTCGACGACCCCAGACAGGCAGCTAAATATGCATACTTCATATAATAATCAAAATCAGAAATACAAAAAAAAAAGTAAATAAAATAAAAACTTGCGTAGGACCAGAAGACAATCGAGAAGAAGAAGCTACAGAAGACTTCAGACTAGACCTCTGACAATATTTTTTATTCCTCAGGTTTTTTTTTTGCTTTGCCTTTTGTTTTAGCTGCACTGTGTTTTGATTACTTTACATTTTGTTGTTGTCTTATAAGTCTTTTTTTTATATTTTTTGATAAATCATGCTCATCATGTAATTTTTAAACGCAGCGCGCATGTTAAACAAACAGTTTCCCGTGACAGTGTAAAATGTTTTAGCCCCGCGGGTGATTTAAATGGTGGGTGGGGTGGAGTTGGGGGGCAGAGTGTAGGAACAGCTAACCTAATGTAATACTCGGACAGCGGGGCCCCCCTTAAAGAAAAAATCGAGTGTTAAATGCAGCTTTTACATTTCATGTTATTTTCATCTCTGCCTCTCTTACTCTCTTTCTTCTTTGTGTTGATGGATTTCTTCCTGTCATACTCGTCGTATTACATATAAACAACAACAAAAGAAGTGCCAACAGTTTTCTTCAGCCCATACTTACTAACTATGTATGTGTGTATGCATGTGGGCTGCTGTCGCGATAGAACTTGTTACTCTTTTTTTTTCTACTCGTCGTACACTCATTGTACTTATCATTCAAAAAGCGTTTGTCAGACACAAACACATACAGAAGTTCTTGTTGTTATTTATGTGAGACTTGAGGTGAGTTATGCAGGCATGTGGGTGTGTGCGTGTGTGTATGTTTGAGGTAAATATGGAAGAATATTTCTGAGAGAAAACGGATAAAATGTGAAGATAAAAAAATCATGCATTTATAACGGTTTTTTGTAAGATATGTATTTGGATTGCAAAACTTTTTTTATGATTTTGAAAATTATAGTTTTGAATACAAAATAATTTTACATAGAATGTTTAATAAATTCTAGCAAGATAAAAGTGAAATAAAATTCTGAAAATAAATAACTTTAAGAACTAATAAAGTTGCTTCAAAGGGGACAACAAAAATCATCGTTACAGAGAAAATTCGTATTATAGAATGGGGCTTTGACTGAACCAAATTTTAGGGATTTGAAAATTAATTCGTTGCATGTAAATTTCGTTTTACGGAAGTTCGTTATAGTTTAGTTCGATTGTATGTTAAACATAGATATGAAATGTTTAACAATTAATCATCTTCAGATAAACTACTGTATAAATTTTTGCTTATTTTTATTATAATAATTTGTTATCTTATCTAGTATTTTCAATGTTAATTTTTATAAGCTTAATTATTTTATATTTTAATTTTGTCATTTTCAAGATTTTTTAAATGGATCATATCTTTATTGATAGCGATTTTGTGTGTGTGTGTTGGTGTGGCGACAACGACACTATTGTCTATCTAATATTTGATCTTTCATGTTTTGAATTTTTGTTAACAGCAAATTCGTGTGATAATTATTCAAAACACATCCGCACCATTTCCCCATTTGATTTGTGGCCCCTATTGGAATATTGTTTATTTTTTTGGGGCTTGTTTTGATTTATTGTTTCTTGTTTTTGTTTTTTTTATCTTTCCTCTCTTTTTCGTTGAATCGTTGACCACAGCTGTTCCGTACATTGTAATTGAAGTAAACCATTATTTTGGTTGTCCTACTTATTTTTTGAGATTTATAAGAACATAAACTGCTTGCTTCCGCTTTTCATATGGTTGAATGAAATTATTCTGAAATTATTAAATACATTGCAAGTCTTTACTAAATTAAAGTTTGCTTGAAAATCTTACTTTATCTCGTCTCTAAAAATGTTAAGCAACACTGTTAAATTGTGAGCGCCACATGCAGAGCTGTTAACAGCTGGAGAGCATGAAAAGCATAGAGAGTCAACGCTTGACTTTGCAATTTTTGTGTTTGCTAGCTGCGTTTGCTTGGCGTGCTCTCCAGCAAAGACAGAGACAGAACAATAAATAGAGAGGTAGGCATGTGCATTTGCATTGTGACTCTCGTTTGAAGTGACGCTCAACGCTCAACGCTCAGAGCGTTGGTTTTTGATTTCCTCTGTTTCGTGATCAGCACAAGATTTTGTCACTGTAATTTATCAGCACTTGAGGGGGGATTGAAACTTAAGTGTTCGCATGGAGGCCAATAAAAACCTAACTACTACTCGTAACAATGCAATTTCGATAGCCATCGGTCATATGCGGGCATGATTATTTGAAGTGTCTCTCATTTCAGCGCAAGTTATTAAATGTGCTGTCATTACTTCAAATGGGGGTTGATTCAACCTTTAATAATAGCTGCTGCATGCAACATGATCGATCTGTATTTGATGTGGGCTTTTTGTTATGGTTTGTTGTACAAACATTGGAGTTACATATTTGAACTTGAGGGTTGAAGTTTCGATGAATGTGAATATATTTTCTATTTATACCAAATACATATAAAATTTCCAAATTATTATATGCTGTTTCTGTTCTCTCCACCTGTGTCGTCACAAAAACCCATAACAAAAAGCAAGCTCAAAACACAAAAACACAAACACCCAACGCCGCTAACTCACCCACACGCACACCTTTGCATTTACATAGCGCTCACCTAAACTTGCTCTCTCTATCTCAATCACTCCCTCAGTGCATAATCTCTCTCTTAGTCAATTATGTTGTGCTGGCTGTGCATGTGTTTACTTTTTGATTTGCCGTGCGTATTTGTTGCTGCGTTGCTTTTGTTACTCTTGCGTGCTCTCTCTCTTTTCTAATACGCTCTGGCTCCCTCGTTGTTTTTGCAGTAGTATTATTATTTTTTGCTGCTATTATTAAGAGACGTGTTTTTGTTGTTGCCTGCTGCTTATTCTCTGTAGCAAAACACAATGGGGAGTATGTAAATTGTTATTGATTATTATTTGCACTTAATACATATGCAACCGATTTTTGATTCATTTTTTAAATTTGTTTAAGATATGTATCATAATATGACTAACCTCTACTGCCTACCAGTTATTAATATACCCTTACAGGGTAAGCTGAGAGTCGCGCATATTCATGGTACATACTTCGTATTTACTCGTTTTCTTTGCCTTTGTCCGTCGCTGGCAGCTGCTGTCGCTGCTGCGGTAACTGCTGCTAGCAGACTCTTATTGGATTTCAGTTCAGAAAATATTCTCGCACTGTGCGGTTGTGTGGAGCGGAAAGTTGAATTCGCTTTCAAATTGTCCAAAGATTTTTATTATTTGTTTTGTACCCGTTCGTTGGCGCATTGTTGATTTCAATTGTGAGAGAAGCGGCAGCAGCAGCAGCAGCATCATCTAAAGAACTGCAAGCGCTGGTGTTTTGGTTCTATTCGAAGACGAAGTCGGTGCAATAAAACGCGGCAATAAATGAAGTTAAATAAATAACATAAAATCTGTAAGAAATTGAAAGTGAAATTTTGTTGACGAAATTTCAACGGTAAAACAAATACATCTCAACAACCCGCAAAAATATTTTTTGAATGAAACGCTAAACAGAAGCAGCCAATAATAATTAATGAGCAATAATTACAAATCTAACGGCAAAAGTATTTAAAAATATCAAGCAAAAATATTTAACTAATACAAATACTAAAGTGTATAACAGTTTAACGACATAAATTAAAAGTGTTTCTCGAGCGATTTCAACTGGAATTAAAGCAACAACAAATGCAATAAGGTACGCGACATAATCAACATCAAACAGAAACTCTCATTTATTTTTTTTAATGCGAGTAAATGAAATGTCTGCCCTATCAAAGGTGTACATAAACACAAACACACACACTTAAACTCAGAGATAGATGAGAATTGAAACCTTTTGTATGCGTGCAGCCACCACAAAAACAAAATGCGAATAACTTTTTTTTGTGTGTGCTGCCCCGAAATGAAGTTTTTTTTTTTTTTTTGTCGCACATTGAGAGCAAAGGGATATAGAGAACAACATAGAGCTGAGGGAGAGTTTGGTAGAGTTTTAAAAAATTAGTGCATTAAATTGGGAGAGTTGTGCAGCATCTAAAAAAAAAACAACAAATAATTCTTGCGTATTTTTAAGTGTGTGTTAGTGTGAGTGGGTGCATAATAAATGGGCTGGTACATTTTTTAATGTCCTTTTTTTCAATTGAAGTTTAAAAAAAAAATAAAATAAAATATTCATATGTGTCTGTTGAACATAGAAATTATAATGGAATACAATTTATATTTAAAACTTAAAACACAAACCTCAAATACAAAAAAATCCATATTAAAACCTTTATTAAAAGTTAGAAAAAAATAAATTTCAAAATCACACTTAGTCTTATTTTTTTTTATCTTAAAAACTTTATGCAAATTTATAAGAATTTAAATTAAAAAAAAGAAAGATATTTTTTTTGAATCGATTTTGTTTCAATTATAAGCACGCATAAAATTTTAATTATACAATATTATTGTTAGGCAAAAACTCTTTAATAATATATGATTTTATTCAATATTATTGAGCCCCTATGAAATTACCTTGCTTATAGCAATTTTCACAGTCATAATTCTTATCAGCAGTCTCAGCTGATTTTAAGTACAATATCAATTAACTTTGTGTGCGGGGTACGATGAGATTTATAAAAAAAAATAATTGTATTAAAATAATACGGATTATAACAAAGTATTATATGACTTTGTAATCTAAATTGGTAAGCAGCTGTTCAGTGCTTTTATTCATCGAATGTCTGTTTTGTTTATAAACAATATTGTGGCGCCACACTTGAAAACTATGTATATATTTATATTAATAAATGACATTATAAACGTTTACAGATAAGAGCTAATGGCAGCTTAGTTTTCAGTTTAGTTTTCAATTTCATAATGTTTATAAATTTTGCTTAGAACCTTTTTGTTGAGTTTTTTTAACGCCGATAAATACTTAAATTTTCATTGAAGTAGATTTCAAGTTTTCAATGAGGATTTTTTCTTTGGCCAAGCTTAAGTGGATTTAAAAATCGCTTACAGCTTTTTATTTTTACCCAAAACATTTAAATAACAATCAATAAGCCGGCTTAAGGTGAACGAGAATAAAGATGAAGACAACAAAGTAAAACGAACTAACAACCAATTTATAAAAGCATCGATATTGTTCAATCGCTAATGAGGGGGGAGGGCAAGAAAAAGGGGTATTCTAAAAGATTTTAATCAGCCAGGCACAGAATTTATCACAAACAAATATCTTTGATATAAACTCAGTTTGCTGACGTTTGAAGGTCAGTGAAATTTTACGATACGATTTTTTTTTTTCGTTTTGTTTATTTTTAATTTGTTATGCGGCTTTTTTGTAGTAGCGAACCACTCTCCCATATGGTTTGAAAGAAATGTTCATAATCTTTTCTCGTTTTGTTTATTGCTTTGCTCATTTTGCTATAATCAATTGGCAGCACGTGTTTGCATTTCGATTTGGTTAAGCTTTCCATTTCATTTGTATTTTGCATGCTTTCAAAATCAATTTGCTATGCAACTTCAGCTGTTTGCTGTTTGCCAAAGATTTAAAGCTACCATAAAACTTTCAGCAGCGATAAAAGAAATTTCAAATGCTTTTAAGGATCGTCTACATATTTTTTCTCAGCTCAATTAAGTATCTTATACAATTCGGCTTTTCAAAAAATAATGTCTAAAAATGCAGCAATTTGAATAAAATATTTTAAACAAAAAGAAATGCATAACAAAGCTGTTTTTGAATGAAACTCATCAACTTATGCAAATGGAATTTTTTTTTTTTTCTGCTCTATTTAGATATTCTAATGAAGTTCTTTTATTTTAACTGCTGCTTGAGTTTTCTTTTTATTTTTATTTTAATTTTGCAAAGCACTCACAGCGCCACAATTCGTAAGCCCTCAGGTGTGATTCGGCTTTACTGTACATACATATTTTCATATTTGTTTCACTCGCTGAAGTGTCATAAAAAAAGGGTAACCTACTTGCTGGCGGCCCCTCAACTGCTCCGTTTCCTAACGGACTTACTTAAAATGTTATTACCATAAAAGTATTTTGTTTTTTGTTGTTGCTGGTTTGCGAAATTTTATGATGTGCACAAAAGTTTCGGGTACTTGAGAGGTGGAGATTTTTTTGGGACTCTCAAAAGTGCCGTTACCCCTTGAGAATTAATGAATTTGTGGCACAAAATGAAGTACATAAACAATAGTTGCTTGAGCTCGAGGCTATGATAGGATTGCTTCATTTAACTTTAGCAAATCGATCAGAACTTTAAAATTTTAAAAACTTTGGAATTAGGCTAGGTCAATGCCATCTCGAATCATTGTTCTAAATCTGAACACAAAATTCACTGAAAAGTTGAGTTAATTAAATATACATATAAGAATTATTATCAGTAGTATTATAATCAAAAAGAGATAGTGAACTATGGTATCAAAGTGCTTGGCTTATAGACATTGTACGTTATATGAAATAAGGAAAGAAACCGCAATACAAATTATTATTATTATAGATAGACTCAGTTCCATTGTGAGTCTTATCAATCTAAGCCGAAGTCAATGCCATTTAAATTGACTTTGCAACTGAAATGACACAGAAATCATCAAGGGAGAGACCCCCTTGGACTGAGCTTCCGCAAAATATTTGATGACAAATTTATGATTCCGCTGAAGCGTCGGATGAATCTTTGCACAAATAGCAGGTTTACACTAAGTGGAAAAAAAAGCGAGAGCGTGTTAGTATAGATAAGTAGACGTAGTATAATATGTATATATATTATAATGAAATCAAACACGAAATTCATTGATACGCAAATTGCGCGGGACAACAATATTCAATAACAATCGCCTGAGAAAATATACTATATAGTATAAGTTATAGTATTGTGAAACGTTCAGCGTCACTTGAACCAAAATTTTCGCGACAATTGTCTAGATTTAGATTTATTGCTATAGGGTTTCTCGATCTGTCAATCAGCTGATTATATTGATGTGCTTCTCGAGATGCAATTTTGCATTAATTTGCCATTCAAGCAATCACATTTGATACCCCAACACAGGCGGCATTTGTTTACTATACGATACTTTAGACGAGGCCGTTTAAAGCTTATCAATTTTGTTGTTGAGCTTATCTACTTTTTGCCTTTTTGTGTGTAATAATTAGTCATGCTTGTTGGCAAACCAGAAATTGTTTAATTTCGAATTTAGCAAACAAAATGGTTTGATTAAACATCGAAAAAACAAGTTTCTTGAGTTAATTATTCTGTGAGAGCTTTAAAGTGTTTATTTTGACATTGTGTTGAGTTTTTATTTATTTACAACTATTTTAAATGTTCGCTTTTTATTTTAAATATTTTTCATAACACTTGTTAGGGTTTTTTCAGTAAAGTGCTTTATCGCTTTTAATTTTTATGACTTGCGCACATTTAATGGCATTTCCTTTACCGTTACCTGAGTTTGTTTATTGATAATTTAATCACATGGCTTATGAGCAAATTTAGTGCTAACTCAATGACTAAACAATATTTGAGTTTTTCTCTATAGTGGAAAGTTTTGAAAAGCTTTAAGACTAGATCACAATAAAGTTAAACAGTTGTGAGAATTTAATTATTTATGATTATATAACCTTCTCTTGAATGTCTTAATACAATTATTGCGCCTACGTCAGTTGGTTTTTGTTTTACGAATTTAATTTTTATAGGCTTTGCCTTCAAAATGTGCGAGATGCGACACCTTTAATTGAATTTGATTAGGCATGCGACATCCACTCACACACAAGAAAAAACAAATAATAATTATTTAATTAAGCAAAACTATGTTGGCATCGGCTTTATTATTATTTAAATGTAACACACAAAAGCACAGAAGTCACAACTGATTTCAATTGTCTTCGAGTCACAACAAGACAAACGCACAGTTTTGTTAACGCCTACGAGGCAAAAAAAAAAAAACACAATATTTACCCCCAATGGCGAGCCCCATGAGAGGGAGAAAAAAAAACCAAAAAAATAGCATGTGATATTTATGATAGTGTGAGCAATATTATTTTCATAAGCATTATGATGACACTCTTCAAAGTAAAGTCGTATTAATGGAATTATGTTTAAGCCACAAATAAATTAGGAAAATTATAGAAATAACTTTTAGCTGTTCCCCGAATTTTACTTGTTGCAAAAACATAATTATTAGGAAGTTGTTTTTTTTTTTTTTGATGAAAGGCAGCTCAAATATGCACTAACTTCTGCTTTATGTTTTGGGTTTGTCACTGGCAGACCTTCGAAAGTTTTCCAGTTTCGTGGGTGTCATTTTTTGTTGTTGTCTGTTTTTGGAGCTTGTCAAGTGCACAACAAGCGGCTGGGTCGAGGGTGGGTGGGCGGTGTTACTGTATCTTTGTATCTTTGTTGCAGAGTATTCAAAGTTGTTGCGTGTGCTTTAAGGTCGTTTTCACTGATGTGAAGGAACTACGAGTTACTCATACATATTGTTTTTGTTTTTTTTTTTTAATTGTTGCCAAGACCATTGTAATTGAAAACGACAGCAACAACAGCTAACTAACTGTAAAAGCGACACTCAATCTGACCGTTCAAGTTGATATAAAAAAGATTTCCTTTTTTGTTGCCATTGAAAATTGGGTCTTGGTCGGCTGCTTGTATCCGTCAGATACAAAACACACGCATGAAGGCGTACGCTGATGAATAACTACAAGACAACAACTGAAAAACAATTTATATTTGTTATTTGGTTTTTTTCTTTTTCTAATTATAGTTCTTAGTTCTTTTTGCCACTTGTCGTTAACTGGGTCAAGTCTAACAATCTAAAGGCAAAATCAAAATAATGAAAAAGTGAAATCGCAGCATTTAAAATGCTGTAATTAAATTTTAACATTAACAACAAAAAACAATTCTCTTGTCACTGACTCATTCTGTCTCTCTCTCTCTCTCGATTTGTCTAATTATCCACTTTTGCTTAGTAATTGTAATTGTTATAAGCCAACTTATATCTTGGTTTGAAGTTTCAAGTGTTAACACCTTGACAGCATTTAATTAAGCTAACGATGATGATGATGTTGCCAGTCGACGCGTCTAGACAGAGGCGCAGCAGCATATTGCTTACTTGAGACAAGTGTCGAATGAACGAAAGCTTAGCGGTTGAATTAAATGCAGCTTTGTATATTACAATTAAATATGTTTCAGTGTACTTTGTTCGACTTCCTCAAATGTTAAAATGACTCCTTCTTCTTTTGGCTGTCTGACAGCTTAATTAATTTTAATTACAACCAATTTTGTTGGCTGCTGTGCAATCAGCTTACAAAAATCAAGAAATTATAATGAATTATTATTATGCTACATAATGAACTGCATTTTTATAGTGTCTGTCTCTCAATCAGTCGCCCACTCTCTTATTTTTCTCTCAGTGTGCAGCTAATTGCACAATCGCTTCATCAGACACACAAAAGTAATCAATGGACCAGTTGTTGTTGTTGTTGTTGCAGCTGCCACGTTGCAACTAAGCTCAGCTGCAGTCCTTTTTTTCTTCTTTTTTGAGTGGGTTTCCGTATTACTCGAATCGAATTTTATTTTATAAAAAGCTTCTTCGGCAGCAGCCATTAAATTTATAGCTATATAAAAATGACGTTTAACGTCTGTCTGGCAAACACTTAATATTCATTACTCAATCGATCATTGCGGCAATCTATCATTGCACCTTGTTTTTTTTTTTTTTTTTTCAGTTCTACAACTTTTGGGCACAACAATTCTGACTACACTCCGATGACGCTCAGTTTGGCCACAAACTTAATTAGGCGTCTCGAATAGTTTGTTGTGGGCAGCAAGCTGTTTTTTTTCTCTTCTTCTTCTTCTCTTCTTATTTATTTATCTATATTCTCTAATTCTCTTTGTACATATATATTTCTGCTTAGTTACTTATTTCCCTATTGACATTGCACTTTGCGGGTTTGATTTTTTGTTTTGTTTTTTGTTTTCGTTCGTTGAATAAACTTGAAAACTTGTGTAGCTTAAGAGCTAATAAAAATCAATTGAAGAAAAAAATATAATAAAAATATGAGTATTTGGCATATAACTATTAAGTTGATTAGCTGTTTTATTCAATTAGTGAAATGAATAATTTTAAATAAAAAAAAATCAATGTCAATATTCACGTTTAACTTGCAACAAGCTTAGTTAGCTTAAAATGGCACGAAGAAAGCAAAGGAAAAAAACCAATTAGACAAAAGCAAACAACAATAGCTATATTTTCGAGTAAGCGCTAATCAGTCGCGTTGCAAACAAAGTACATTGCGCATACGCAACGTTGCACATGCAAAACTTTTGGCTCGTCGTATCCTGCAGAAAAAGATAAAAAAAAATCCAATTTTGAAAGCAGCTTGCATGCAGCTGCTAATTTGCAGCAACAACAACAGAAATATGATTAACCGCAGCAAGAGCTACCCAAAAAAAAAACAAAATGAATGTTGCAATCTGCATGCAGCTCGACAACAACAACAACGACAACTGCAACTGCAATTGCATGATTTGTTTTTTTTTTCGGGTTGTGTTTCCAAGTCATAATGAAACTGAAAGCAGACAACGTGCAATGGCCAAAACAGTTGGCGTAAATTAACGTTAAGGCAAAAAAGCATAAATAATAATACAAAATAAAAACAGTTGAGTTGACTGAGAGACCATTTATACAGTTTTATTTTATCCATCTGTTTTTTTGTTTCTTTTTGTATTTTCGAATATTTTTATTATTATTATTTTTTATCGTTTTTGTTTGTTGTTGCTGAGCACACCCTGATTTTTTCGCACAGTAGTCGGCAAATCGGCACTGATCTCTCTCAGTTCGTTATAAGCTGGACAACAACTTTTTGTTGTTGTTGTTGCTGGCCAGGCCAAAGGCAATTGCTACGGTTTTATAATAACTACATTTGTAGCAGCCATTTGATTTGAGAGCTTTGCAGTTGTTTAACGTAAATTTGTCGCTGACTTATTATAGCCATCTAGTACATTGGTAAATGGTATTAAATTTTGCGGTTAAACGCCCTGCTGTGAAAGTACATCGGGCCGAATAATCAATTGGCTAATAAGACACAAATGAATAGTTGAACTAAATGTTAGTTATTATAAGATAAACTAAAGCTTCGAAAAGTAATCAGGAAATATGGTCAAAGAATGATCCATAAAACAGGAATAATTTAATTTAAAAACTCGTCAAAAATCAAGATGAGAAAATACATTGAAAGGTTCCTTGGGGCAGTAAAAAGTTCAATCCAACTTTGCAACTTAAATTTCAACTTTTTTTCTCATTTATGTTAGTTTAGATTGGACAGACGTAGAAGTCTGTTAATGGTAGGTATTTCACAATCTATTTTATATATACTTTTTCGCTTTAAGTATCTTTATTTGCACAATTTAAAGCAAAAATCATATATTTTTCTCATTAAAAAAAAAAATTAAAAATCTTATGGTCAGGTATTACAAAAGTCCATTTTAAATGTTAGATTTTGAGTATGGTTTTTAAACGTAATAATTTGATATACGATTATTGTACGCTTCACAACATTTTCGTGCTTAAATTTAGTCGAGTAATTTTCTTTTGGCCTCTCAATTCGATACGCTTCCCCCCTCTTTGTGTGTTGCACAGTTTTTACATCATTTATTATGTGGGCAATCGGGTAATGATTGCGTTTTTGAGTTTAAATTACTTTTTACTTAACTGCAGCAGTAGTAGTAGGGGGAGTTTTTTTGTCTTTGTATTTGTTAGCTATCCATTGCATGTTGCAGTGTTGTGTGTGGCACGCTTCGTTGGTTGCCTCCTGCGTTTATCGGATCGGCTCAGCCTGCAACTGCAAAAGCGATTGCGATTGCGATTGCATTGACTGACTGACTGACTGATTGAAGTTAGGCTACGCAGTCAGCCACTTAAAACTGATTTCTGATTTAGATTTCTATTATTTTGTTGTGTTTTTTTTCTTTCGAAAAGAAGTAACTATCGCACTTGTAGATACAATTTGAGGAGTAGGCGTGTGTGTGTGTGTGTTGTCTGCTCGTTGGGCTTTTGAGTGTCAAGAACTTGTCTTGGCCATAAAAGAGAAACCGGCAGCAATGTGCACCAAATGCACCAAACAAGCCAAACTATTTGATTGCTATTGCTGGTTGTTTTTGTTGTTGTTGTTGTTTTGTTGTTGTTGTTTCTGTTGTTTGTTAAGTTTAACCAGTTTCATGGCTGAGCCATATACAGCGACTTTTATGGCAGCTTGCAGACATCAGCAAATAACAAGAATTGGCTGTCAATGCGCAGGTTGAAGTCATGGCTATTTACCTAGGCCACAACATTCGGTATGACAACTACAAAAACAACAAAAAGGGCGAGTTCACCACGAAAGTTTTGCAGTCAATAAATATGGAAATGTTTAAATGTCCATGAAGGCCAAGCATATCCTAGAAAATGTTTTGTGTAGAGTGGTTTCAATAAATTTTGCTGAAATAATAAATAAATAAAAAACCATAAATAAAGCTATAAAGTATTATAGTATTTTATCAGGAAAAATAGTTTTTGGGAAAATATATTTGGTCTTATTCATTAATTCCTTTCCATATTCAATCTTTTTACTTTCTATATTTATAGTTTTTTTTTTTATTTTGAATGAACTTTAAATATTTTGACCTGCATAGCCAACCATAACAAAGTCAATAAACCTTTTATCATCATCCAAACAGGCATAATCAAAACAGAAAAGCAAACGAACCAAAACAAGTTTTTTAATATATTGTTTATAAACATACACATATACATATATATAGTATTTTATAAGCCAGTTTCGGTTTCGGCCACTAGAACCTACTCTAAATACTGAGGACGTGTGCACTCAAGCATTTCGAGGCGAGAAAAATTCTAGATAAAAATGGCGTATTGTGAAAAAACTTGAAAGAAAAAAGCTAGAATAGTAGATGGGGGTTGGAGCGTTTGGGGGCAGCTTATATACATAAGTTAGTAAGTAAGTAAGTAGAAGTAAGTACGAGTAAGTACCTACGACAAGGCAGAGACAACGTCAACGTTTTTAAAAAGACAAAGCGCCTATGAACCTGGCAACCGGTTTGCTGCTTTTCAGCGTTTTTTTTTTTATTATTTTTATTTAGCTTCAAAGTACAACTTAACAACAAATAGCAAAAACTTGAGCTCTCGAGTATCCATAAACCAAACAAGCGACAGCAGCAGCAAAGGGCAGTTGATGAGTAGAGAGAGAGAAAGAGAGAGAGAGAGAGAGAAATATGTACGTGTACGAAATCAGGTTTTAAGTTAAGAAGCTGCTGCTGCTGCTGCTGTCCAATAGAGCGCAGGTAGATGCACCCCAACTTGGCCAGGAGCAGGAAATTGTTGGCCCAGACCAAAGCCACAAGCCACAAAGCAAGCGACACACACACACACACAAAAAGCTGCGTACACTAAACAAAATTATAAAAAGAAAAAATGTTTATTAAATGAAGGTTCCACCAATTTTAAAAATGAGTTATAAAAGCTTTAAAATTATTGAGATTTATTTTTATTTACAAATATTCACATTGAACACGTTTTATTTTATGTGAAATTAATTGAAATCAAAAACTTGCAAATTATTTAAATATTTAACATTAATAATGCAATTAAATTTATACCCCGAAATACGAATAACGTTTTTATTTGCATTTCTCATATTTCTTCTTTGTGCCAAACGAAGCAAAAGCAATTATTAACTTATTTCAACTTAATTTTAAAAAGTTCTAACCATTGAAATGTTTAACTTCATGTCTAAGTTCTCTCAGTGGATGACCACTAACAACAATAAGTGTTTTGTGTGAAGCCTTTTTGGTCAATGGCTTTTGCCTCGCAAAAGATCACCAACAGCAACAGCAGCACTACCAGAAGAGGCACCAAGTTGGGGCGAAGTCTTCGTCTTCGTCGCCGTCGTCGTCGTCGTCTTCGTCATCATAATCATCATTCATTTTTCATTTTTCATGGTTGAGTGCCTGCCATGCAGTTAGCTCTGATTGTTTACAGCTGCCGTCGAGTCAAGTCGCGTCGCGTCGCGTCGCGTCGCGTCGAGTCTGAGCCAAAGTCTGAGCTCGAAAACTGGTTTCAACGTTGTCTTAAAGTCTCGACCCAAAGGCGTCGCACAGCTGTTGGCCAGGTTCAGAAATTTAATATGCTCTCTACGCAGGATGCAGACAGACAGACAGACGGACATACTGACAAACCGACAGGGACAGAAACGACACAAGTACTCAAGTGGATGGCTGGATGACTGCAAATGATGTTGGGAGCAAAAGCAGGAGCAGAAGCGGGAGCCGAAGCGGCAGTGGCAACTAAAGCTGTTAGCCAGGAGCAGCGGCTGCGGTTTGACCTAAAACTTTTACAAAAGACGTCGCGTCGCGTCTCTTGATATCCGTATGTTCCCTTTCACACCCCCCTTCAGTTTATATGAAAATGTTGAAATTTTGCTTTTGGGCCCAAAGCTTTGTTGGTCCGATTCTTGTCTCGTTCGTTTCTTTGTATTTTTTTTGCAGTTCCTCCACTTTATTTTTTATATTTCATTTCAATTTTGTTGCTGTATATTATTTTTTTTTTATTTATTTTTTTTGTTGCTTTTTGGCGTTGGTGCAACTCATTATTTTGCGGTTGAAGAAGTTCGTTCTGGGCGCTGCGGGGCCCAACAACTGCTGCTTTGGCGTTGAAGTGCATAAACAACTCTTTTTTTTTGTTTTTGTTTTTGCTTTTGGCTGTAAAACGGTAAACGATATACGATGATGTTGCTGTTGTTGTTTGTCTTTGGTTTAATCTCCGGGGCATTAATATACTATGTATGTAAGTATGAGCGTTGGCTTAGTCAGATTTCAACGAGTTTTTTGCTTGTGGGTGAAGTTGCACTGCGATGAGATGAGATGAGATGAGATGAGTTAAGATGAGTGGCAAACTGATTGCGTTGGTCAGCAGCAGTGTAGGTTTAAAGCAAATAAGTTTTACTAACGGGTTCTTCTTCTTTCAGACTAGGTAGGAAATGCTAAACTAATACACATACTCATGTTTTTATTTATTTACCTGCCTGTGTGCCATAGAAGGTCTTTTTTCATATTAGCCTCAATTAATCTTAATTAGCTTAACATTTATTTCACAGCCTACACTCTTAGCTCTAATGATTGTTTATTTATAGTTAATTGCTATATATATATGTCGAATGTTGCAGCTATATATTATTAAAACTTTTTTGCACAGAACATAAAAATAATATATTAAATAAGTTAAAACAACAAATTATTGATTAATTGGCCGAACAATCCTCAAACTTAAAAGGCTTTGAATTATGACTTTAAAAAATAAATCAGAAGGTTATTAATTAAATCTTAAATCATTTAAAATGCTTTAACTGAACATAAAAAAGATATATATACTTTATCTACATTTAACTCATTAATAATTAATTAATTTTCCTAGGTTAGAAGTAACAACAATAAAAGCCCCGAAATGCACTAATGTTTTTATGAACTACATTTCTTCAAAGTTAATTGCTTGTCTTTTTTTATTGACTTTTTTAATTCTATACAATATAACTTATACGAGTATTTTATTTTATTTATGAAAGATTTGAGTCAATCAAATCAAGTGCCTTTGCAAACTGATTTTTGTATTTATATTAATTTGCTTAGGTGTCTGTGTTGGCTGCTCGGAAAACAACAAAATAAATGCCAGTCCATACATAAAATGCTTATTGATGTCATATAAATCAGCGCAACAGCTGCTGAGATTACTCAGCTTGTACTACAATTTCTATTGGTGCGCTTTCACTTGCTGCTGATGTGTTTTTCTCTCTGTTTTGGATTTTGATGTTTAGCGCGCTTTTTATAGTTTTTTTGTTTTTTTTTTTTTATTAAAATATTCAAAGAAAACATTAACAAATATATATTTTTAAATATAATTTTTGCAAACATGTTGTTCTTAATTTTGGTTTATAAATGTATGTCATATGCTGTGCATTAAATTTATTAAAAAAATGTTTTTTTTTTTTTTAATTCAACATTAACTTATTGCGTTTATTTTTGTTGATTTATTTAAAGTCTCAATGCATAAATCAGTGCAGCAATCATAAATTAAATGTGCGTATACATTTGAGTATTTATAGTCCTTCGGTTTTGGTGGGGGCTTGCCACAAGCGTATCTGCCAATGAAATAAACAAAACAAGGAAGTTATTATACGAATTTCCTTTATTTTATTTTTTGCACATGCATGCAAATTGCATATTTTAATGAAATATCAGCGACGTGATCCAACATAATAATACACCCCACACCCACAACCGATACAATCCTCCGAGCGTCGACACTTTCGTTTTTTTTTTTTTTGGACCCCCCGCCTACCTGGTGTCCGAGGGGAGCGGCAGCAAACGCATTGGAGTTAAATCTTTGATATATTGCCTTGCGTCTTTAGCGTTGGCAAATGCGATATTTATGCTGTTTAATAACATTTTGATTTGTTGTTCGGGCTCATCGCAAAATTATTATTATTTATTTGTTCAGCTGAAGTGGACCCTGAGCTCGATTTGTTTATTTACCACGAAATAAAAAGTATTCAAAAAAATAAAGAAACATGTTTTACGGCTTAGTATAATTATAATAATAATTCCAAGAAAATAAAAACTTATTAAAAGTTTATGTAGGAAATGTATTTCATTCAAGTTGAAACAATGTTCCTCACAACTGACTCGGGCGCCCCCAATTACTGATTATATTATTATATTATTATTACAAATGTTTTGTTACAAACACAAACACAAATTTGATTGTGATAAGACAGCGAAATTCCTTAGATTTAAATGGCATTTACTATCATGTCTTATCATTTAATTTAGATAAACGCAACGTGAATTTATTGTGAACTGTGATAAGAATTCAGTTTTGAAATGCGTTTGTTAACTTGGTAGCGATGAATTTGGGTCAACTGCATATTGGAGTTGGGGTTTTAATTGTTTGTTTTCTATGTAGGTTGATGAGAACTAGATAAGTTAGGATTTGTTTATACTCAAAATGATAAATAAATATTAATTGACATATTTATAGCATAATATACTTATATTTTAATTTTAAAATATTTCTTATAACAATTTTATTTTTTTTTTCTTGCAGAAAATCTTATGTAAACAACTTACACTGAGAAACTACAGCGATTATTCAAAAGCAACGAAAAAGGTAAGTTTTAAATCCTGGTTTTCCCTTCAAACATTCAATTTCCAGCAAAAGTAGCTTTGCATATTTAAAGCAGCACACATTTGATTTAATTTTATCAGTTTTTTTTGTATGAATAAATTCCATTACACACATTGAATTTGAAGTGTGGGTGGCATTCTGCGATAATCAAATTCAAATTCTATAAAAAAACAGCTGTGCAAATGGCGCAGAAACTTAAAACTGAATCGAAACCAGTACCAGAACTTGAACCAGATATATCGTTTAACCCAGTAAATATATATAAAATATGCAGCAACTGACTAATAATTTAAATTTAATTCGAATTTATGGCCATACAATGCAAATTCGTATGTATTATTATTATCGCATAAATGTCATTAATATTTCAACTTGTATTTAATTTAATGCGCATTTCTATGATTTGCATGCAACGCAATTTATGCAACTATCAACTTGCCACTGATAGTGTAGAAAATTGAGGCGTACTTAGATTTGTTTATATTTGGAGTGGCTTTTTTGTTGTTTACTTGACTTTTATAATTTGCTAGTTTCAAAAAAAACCTTTTTTTATAGAAAATCATAGCTAAAAATTCTTTCATGTTTTTTTTCTCCCAGTGTAGTTGATAAAATGTAAACACAGCAAATGTGCTTAAACCACAAAACGAGCAATCAAGGAAGATACTTTTCAAGCTTGCCGCGATAGTCTAGAGATACACACAGAAAAAATAAAGAGAAACGCAATTTCAGCTTATCTAAGATTTTATGCTTTGCACTTTGTTTTTGATTTGTTGTTGTTGATTTATTTATTTTTGTAAAGCTGCCATGTCAAGTCAAGTTTGTTGTGATGTTTGGCAAGGTTATTGCACAAAAAAGAAAAAAAAAAACAAAAATAAACAACAGAAGAATAAGTTTAAAGAAACGGCAACAAACAAACAAAGCAGCTATAAAAAAAAAATGTATGCGATAATTAAATATTTGATATGTCAGCTGTTTGCTTGCCGTTAAAGTCGAAAGTCGGAGCTACCCAAAAAAAGCTGGCAGGGCTTTAAAATTATATTAAATAAACAGAGAAAAAACATATCAGATTTATTTAAAGTAAAAATTATTGTCAAGTATTAAGAAAAAAAAACATATTTTCAATTGAAATCTTTCATTAACATGAGTTAAGAGTATTGCCAAACAGAGTTGCGTTTGTGAAGTTTCTTAGAAAAATGATAAAAAATTGATTTTGTTAAAAGAAATATGTTTTTCACCCTCATGCATATTTATTGGTACATCCTTGGATCGAACATGCAGTTTTCAATTGTTGTTCATGTTTTTTGTTTGTTTTTTTTTGTATGACAATCTCAATCAACAGCTATTGGTTTGGCAAGCCTTATCAGGCAACTGGTTGGGCAGCAACAACTTCCGCAAATGTCCAAGATTTATCACAGCTTGTTACTGTACAAACACAAACACACTCTCTCTCCTTCTCTATCTCCCTCTATCTCATACGAGTGCAATTCATAACTCATTTCTTTTGTTGTTTCGTCGCATGAGCAATCACGTTAAATGACAGCACAACTTGTTGTGGCAACAACAACAACAACAATGCAGCAACATACTTTGCATGCCAAACAACCAACAACAACAACAATAATTGAAAAGCACTTGCAAGGCGCACAGGTTTAAGGTATTTGCATTTGCATTAACCAAAGTGTGACCAACATTGAAAAAAAAAAAAATAAAAAATGCATCTCGCAAAATGCAAATGCGAGCGAGTGCGAGACGCGTCTTTATGGAGCATTTTATTAGTGCCTTATTTGCTAATGAGCTTATCCATATTTATAATATGCATAAATAATACTTTTATGAGCAGGCCTTTGTGATATCCAAGTACGGAAATTGAAATGTGGTAATGAAAACCAGCTTTGGCTTTTTTTTTTTTTAAATAACAGGAAAAGGAATTAACTCTTAGGATTTTAAGCTTCCATCATTTGTTTTTCATTTCTTAAACTATTTAATTCCTAAATTTAATCAAATATTATTGCAATTACTGCGAAGTTTGCGCGAGTTTCAATTGCGTTGCGAAAATAAAAGAACAGCGATATATATATATGTGTGGTTATATTTGTAATGCGAACATGAGTTCTTCGATGCGCGTTTAGCGACACTCGGCTAAAGACTTAAACTAAGAACAATAGAGAGAATTCAAGAATAGGCAAATGCGAGTTGCCAGACAGATTATACATAATTGCATGTTGCCAGATTGGTACTTTGTAACTAAAGAATACTTGTAGGGTCAATATTTCAACACGCCCCCTCAAAGTAACAATTCTTATAATCTTAAATACTAGTAACGCCCACTGAAGAAATGCAGCCGTAGTGCTTAGCGCTACTTAGGCCCTTCGTTAGGACGTCTGCGGGCATCCGTTCTGTTTCCAAATACTCTACTTGGATATCGCCACTCTGAAGTTTATGTTGGATGAAGTAGTGTCTCACGTCGATATGTTTTGTACGAGGATGGAAACCAAAACCTTTTACTAATTTTTGAGCGCTTTGGTTATCATTGAAAAGTTTAACTGAATCGCATTTGCTGCCAATCCGACTGAGAATCGCTTTCAAGTACAATGCCTCTTTTGTTGCTTCACTCAATGCCAAGTATTCGGATTCAGTGCTTGACAATGCGACTGTACGTTGTTTTCGTGCCTCCCAGCAAATTGCAGCACCTGCTAGCATGAACGCATAGCCAGAATAAGAGCGCCTGTCAGTCAAATTTGCGCCCCAATCAGCATCGACGACTCCATAAAGATTATCGCCTGTTTGCTTAAACAACAGGCCAAGTTGCATGGTACCGCTTAGGTATCGGAGAATTCGTTTCGCTGCTTTCCAGTGTTCAACGTTATAGTTTGAGTTGAATTGGCTCATAAAGCTAACGGCGTAAGCTATATCTGGGCGAGTTGTGACTGAAAGAAACATAAGGGAACCAATTAAATTTTGGTAAGGATACTTATCCATTTCATTTTGATCAGCTTTTTCTGGCCGCTTCAAAATACATTTCGCCTCGATTGGTGTTAATGATGGTTTGCATTTTGTCATTCCAAATCGTTTCAGTACAGCCTTAATGTACTTTGCCTGTGAGAGAAATATGCGATGCTCGTTCATATTTTGCTCAAATTCGATGCCCAGACAATTCTTCACTGGTCCAAGATCTTTCATCTCGAAGGCTTCTCCGAGAACTTCTTTTGTCTGCTGCAACCATTTAGGATGATTAGTCGCCAGTAGCAAATCATCAACATATATAGTGACTAAAAGAATTTTATCCTTTTGTCGCTTAACGAACAGACATGGATCCTGTTTCGTGGCCTCAAGTCCGATTTCTTGCAGCTTTGTTGTGAGTTTGCGATACCAACGCAAACCAGACTGGCGCAGTCCGTAAAGCGCCTTCCTCAGCAGGCACACAGGGTTTTTCAAAGATGAATGTGCTTATGAATTCCCTTTGATGGGCGACCTGCTTGCTTCCAACTGGCTCATTGGATTCCAACTTTTTCATGAAATCGTTGAAGCTTTCGGGCACTTTCATGTATACGCTCTCTTCGAGCTCGCCGTTTAAATACGCTGTCACGACGTCCATCTGGTGTACCTCCATATCAAGTTCAGTTGCCATGGCTACCAATAATCTTACTGAAGTGAATCTAGCTACAGGTGAGTAAGTCTCGTGAAAATCTTCTCCGGGCCTTTGTGCATATCCTTTAGCAACCAATCGTACTTTCTTTTTTCCTGAGACTGTGTCATCATCTTTTGTACGGAATACCATCCTGTTTCCCAAAACTTTTCGATCTTTGGGACATTCGACTATTTTCCATGTTTTGTTATGGAGTTGTGCCAAAAACTCATCCTCGATTGCCTTTATCCAGTAAGTGCCATCTATGCTCTCTACTGCTTCTTTTAATGTGGTTGGATCTTCGGGTGCAGCTAAATATGCCATTTCACATTCTTCAAACAGTTCGCTTTCACTGTTTTCCTCGTTACTGCTGTCGTTGTGCACCTGTGTTGGTGCCTGATATATTTTACGTGGCCTACCACGTCGGCCTGTCCTTTCAAGCTTCGGACGCCCCTTGCCATGTCGCTGATTAACTGGCTCTTGTTGCTCTTCGCAACTGCTATCATCACTTGCATGTATTTCGCTGCGTTCGCTGGTGAGATTTATGCCGATGTCTTCGTCTATGTTCTGTTTGCAGTCATAGAACTCTGCATACTCGCTTTTGAAGCCTGGAATACTCAAGAACTTAACATCTTTGCTTACTATTACCTTACCTTTTTCAGGTAAGTACAACCGATATGCTTTCGAAGTTGTTGAATAGCCAACCAGCACGCATTCTTTCGAGCGTGATTCAAATTTTCCTTTATTTGATCCCTTCACCAACGCATATGCCTTTGTGCCAAATATACGCATGTGTGCCACTGTAGGTATCTTTTTTGTCCAGTAAGTGTGAGGAACTTCGCCTGATAGCCCTCGTGTTATACACCTATTTCTGGTGTAGCACGCTGTGTTAACTGCTTCCGCCCAAAACGATGGTGCTGCGCCAGACTGTTTCATCATGCAGCGCGCCATCTCCACCAGGGTGCGGTTATGCCTCTCTGCTAATCCGTTTTGCTGCGGCGTATGGGGTGTTGTCAATCGTCTTCCGATTCCATTAGCATTCATATAGGCATCGAATGCTTTGTTGCAATACTCTGTCCCGTTGTCCGACTGAAGAGCTTTTACCTTCTTATCCGTGTAATTTTCAGCAGCAGCTTTGTATGCCTTAAATGCCTCGAACACTTCAGATTTCTGTTTTAAGAAATAGACTTCGCAATGACGCGAATAGTCATCAATAAAGGTAACAAAATATTTGCAGCCACCAATGGATTGCGTTCTCATTGGGCCGCATACGTCGCTATGTACTATTTCAAGTCGATCTGTTGTACGCTTTTCTTGTGCGCTTTTATAACTATTTGCAGTTTGTTTTTCACTTATGCAAATTTCGCACTTGGATAGTTTTTCTTTTTCATTTATTTCCATACCGTAGACTTTTGCATTTTTAGCCATACTTTTTAAATCATTTTCGTTTAAGTGTCCCATCCGGTAATGCCATAAGTTGATATTATTTTTATCACTATGCATTGTACTGTTTACTTGATGCTTTTCGCTGTTCAAATAATACAAGTTTCCATGTCGTTGTGCACGTAGCATTATCGTATTATTTTTCATAATAAGTGCTTCACTTTTCCGGAATAGCACTTCACAATCATTATCGGTAATTTTGGAAATCGACATTAAACTTTGACGCAGATCTGACACATAGAACACATCTTTTAGTGTTAAATCAGCTTTTCGCTGCTGGTCTTTAACTGCAACTTTAATTTCACCAATACCGTTTATCTTTGTGGTATTATCGTTTGCTAAGTGCAATGTCTTTTCGACTACTTTAATTTTATCAAACATGTTGACGTTTGAACTCATATGTGCAGTGCAGCCGCTATCTAGACACCATAAGCTATTTTTCTCATTTGTGAAAAATGCCATCTCTGATGCGTTTAGCATCTCTGCTGTACTTGCACTTTGTTCTTTTGAATCACTTTTCGTGTTCTTCTTTGCTTTGTCTCGACAGTTGCGCGCGAAATGTCCAGCTTTGCCGCAGCTATAACATTTTCTCTCTCCTCTTTGTAATTTTTCGTTTCGATCTTCTTTGCAATTGTCTTTCCGACGATTAACGAACATTGCGTTTTGTTCTTCACGATCACCTTTTGATTTTCGCGCTTCTGATTCTTCTAGAATTTTAACGCGAAGCACATCAGGGCGTGGCAAGTCATCTCGGGCTTCCATCGCACATCGAAGCATTTCATACGATTCAGGCAGACTGTACAATAAGAGAATCACTAGCAGATCATCACCAATTGCGACTCCTATCTCTTTCAATTTTTTCACTGCGTCGAAAAAATTGTTCACATGTTGTCGTGCATCGCCACCTTCATTCATACGCGATAAAGCCACTTGCTTTAACAGGCTTGCTTTTCGCACTGGGCCTTTTGATTGAAATGTCTCCTGCAATTTCAACCAGTATTCTTTCGCCGATCCACAGTGTTCAATTAAAGCCAATTCGGATGGGCTAATTGATAATAATATGTCCGCTCGCGCTTTTTCGTCGAATATTTTCCATACAGCCTGGTCTACCGGCTCTGTTGGACACTCTTTTGTTCCATCGACGTACTGCCATAGTTCGTTTTTCACTAATACGGCTCTCATCTGTAGTTTCCACGTATCATAGTTCTCCGCACACAGCGGCTCTATCCGAATGAAAGCACCCGTCATTTTTCACGACTGTACTTTTTACTGTCCACGCTATTTATTATTTTCGGCACTCTGGGCCCATAACCTATTGCAATTACTGCGAAGTTTGCGCGAGTTTCAATTGCGTTGCGAAAATAAAAGAACAGCGATATATATATATGTGTGGTTATATTTGTAATGCGAACATGAGTTCTTCGATGCGCGTTTAGCGACACTCGGCTAAAGACTTAAACTAAGAACAATAGAGAGAATTCAAGAATAGGCAAATGCGAGTTGCCAGACAGATTATACATAATTGCATGTTGCCAGATTGGTACTTTGTAACTAAAGAATACTTGTAGGGTCAATATTTCAACAAATATAAATTAAGCTACTTAATTATAATTAAAAAAATATTTAATCTTCTTTGCAAAAATAGATAAGTTTTATTAGAAATAACTTTCTTAACTTAACTTAAAAATTAAGTGTGAAATATTTCTGATTAACAAGTGAGTTTTTTTGTTTTGAAAACTCTTAGATTAGATAGACTGAACAATTTTGTTTGATATATCACTTTCAATCTAGCTTTAAATCTCCAACAATTGTATACAAAAACAGCTGCGCTCTATTATTAAATTGCCCAACACTTTTCAAAGCTTCTGCTTCTTGCAACTCGACAAGCTTTTGTAAGAATCCATGAAGACACAATGGCATCATCTTCTTGTGTCGCTTGCACAACTCAACTCGTTTGCAACCCACACACAAACACACGCACAACAAGCAAAGCTCACATGACACACATACCTGTAAAGCGAGGAGACACGCCCCTTGTTAGAAACCCACAAAAAAAAAAAATCAAAAAAAAAATTTATTATCATTTAAAACTTTTGTGCAACAATGCGACAACAACAACAAAAGCTAAACACAATCCACAGCCAGCTACTGTGCAGCTGGCAAGCCAAAAGCAGCTAGATTGTCCCCTTTCCCCTCGCCGCCATCAGGCAGCAGCAAACAACACAGCGTTCAACAATTTGTTCTAGTTGATAATTTATTTGAATATTTTGCTTAATTATAACAGCAACAAAAGAAACAGCAGCAGTAACTTTTGCAACTAAACTTAACACAATTGTGCAGCAGCAGCAGCTTGTGGAATGTATCTGAGAGATACAGAAAACTGGTCAAGTAAAGTACGGGGCGTTTAAGTCTGTCAAGTCAAGCCTGGCATTGAGCTAATCACACAAACAATATACGCTAAGTGCAGTGACAAAATGCAAAAAAAAAAAATTTAAAAAAAATGCAAAAATATATATCTATGTATACATATATGTATGGATGTGTTGGTAAATGATCTTTAATAATAAGCTATTTTTAACAAGCTTAATAATAGTATTTTTATATACGAACCAATTATTAAAATACAGCACAACTTTTGTTTTGATTAATTGTTCCAAAAACTATAAAAATAAATTGTGATATCACATACATTTTATTTTGAAAATTTGAAATTATTACCGCAAAGTTTTTATTTTTGCATATTTGTAATATGATATAAATTATTGATATAAACTCATTTATTTTTTTAATATTTCTTCAAATTTGTTAAAGATTTTAGCTTAACAAAACTAAAATACCCTATGCAATAGTATAATAATTGTCATGATCGCTAATTAGGAGTTAGCCTCCTTCTCTTTTAACTAAGCATGGGAGGGGGGAGGGCACAGGGTACAAAATTCAAAGTCAGAGCACCCCACTGTGCCATTATTCGAACTTAACAATCTAGTCAGTCAGAGAAGACAAATGATAGATACTGTTGTGCTATAGCATTGGAATTGACTCAACCGATTCGATGGCTTTCAGCATCCGATACAGCTGTGACTGGGCATTTTGGCCCCAACAACTGACAACCACTTAAAGACGATTAACTGAACGTCCAGTTCGGGCGTTGTCTGCGTTTTCTTTTCAACTTATAATTTGTGGTTCTATAATTTTTTTTTTTTTCCTTTCGTTCTTTCGTTCATATGGCGTCTGATGCGACCTGACACAAGATTCACGCCGCAAGCGATTCAAATCAAAACGTGCATAAATTTGTATGCTTTTGTGTGTGTGTGAGTGTGTGTGTGTGCCACTCCCCTCTTATCTTGCCGCCCTTTTATGCTTTGCCTGTTGTATCAAACAGTAGCGGCATTCATTAATCAAAGAGCAGCCAATCGGTTTCGTATAAGTGTCTGTGTGTGTGTGTGTGCTCCCATCAAAAACCATTATCCATTACGTTCAGGGCAGATTTGTAGCTAGCGTATTAGTTACACTTTAGCGGGGATTGAATGTGAGTGCGCCCCACGGGTTATTTACCAGAGCTTCATACTATTTGCAAGCAAAGAGATTGCCAGATGAATGAGCTAAGCAAAAAGCTTGGAACTGATCTTTGGGTTGGGTTGAAGTTTGACTTTGGGTTGGGTCAAGGTAAGAGCCAACGTTGAGCTCATCAGAACATCTTACCAAGTGTTAGGAATTGTTGGGTGTGACTTCAACTGCAAGTGACAAACAAGGCCAACAAATCTAATTGAAATATCATCTGTTATTTGCATGACTTTCCCCATCAAAAGTTTATCCTTTTCTTACTCAGCCTAAAATAAATAGTTGAAGTATTGTTGATTTAGCCAAACATAAGTTTATTTATTTATCTGCTTATTGATTTTTGTGCCTTTGTATTTGCTGTGCATTTTGGCAAATTTATGCAAATTTGTATTTATTTGATAAACACGCAAAGTGCGTGTCTGCCGCGCAAGAAGAAAAAAGCTTTATACAATCTGGTACTGTGTTGCTGTGGCTGGGTGGCCCAAGGCGCCAATGTGCTGCAGCTAGGACAACGAAGCCAAAGTTAGAGAGTAAGTGAGAAAATTGTATTGGCAATTTGTTGTCACAACTATAGTTGGCAATGCATAACTCAGAATGGCAAATAGGATTATTCAAAGATTCACCAAAGTGACATTGTCAACACAATCGTCGAGTTGATGGCGATGCCTTTGGCAATTGAGTGAGAATTGTAGAAAATGCAGATAAAATAATAATAATAACAATATTTCATCATAATGTCAGATAAATGAATTGTTAAATGCACTGTTTATGTTGGGAGAAAACTAAGATAAGTAGAGAGCTATAGAAAGTATTAATACTGCTTCAGCCAAAAGACTTTTATTTGCATTTATATTGAAGAGATTAATTTTATATAATTATTAATTAAGACAAAATGTTTGCAGTGAGTTGTCTATTTATTTTTTCTATTTTTTTTTATAATTTTCCAGTGACTTATTAGTGTTGGTTTCAATACAAGTCTCAAGCCTTCAAGTTCTTCAACACAAACAACTCTTTGCTTTATTTTACAAAGTTGCTGAATGCTCAAAGTTCAAAATGACAAAAGTTCATATATATATATTTAAAGACTTAGCACTAACAAAAAGCTCAGCAATATCATTAATTAATGTCAAGTATTGCAAAACTTAATTACTTCAAGAGTCAATGTTTTTTAAGTACATTTTGTTTTTTGTTGCTTTTATATGGCTTTAAGTCGAGAAGTTCTTTAGTTGAAAATAAACTTCGTCTGCAGTGCGTATTTTGTTTTGATATTGCATAATTATTCCTAAGTTTGTCGTTAGTACTCCAACTAAGTTGTTATGGAAGCACGAGAACCATTTTACTCTATAGACTATCAATTATAAAAGATACTGCGCAACTGAGCATGAAGTTAGCTGCGTGCTGTCGCCCTTCAACTACTACAGTACAGTACAGAACACACCCCCCCTATATAACAAATATAAGCCCTGACATTCACACACATACGTATTCGTACTCATTGCACGGTCATCGTCATTTTCATCGTCGTTTTCATCGTCATCGTTTGGTAGTCACAGTCGATAACATTTCATGTTTAAACGTTTTCGTTCTTTATTAATTTATGCATTTGCTGTTGATTGTCTGCGTTACAGTTGACAAGTTTTCCTCCCCAGAGATCTTTGGGGTGGGGTTAGAATATTTATACTCTAGATTATTAGTTAGTTACTCGGTTTTATGAGATGGTTAATGAGTTGTAATGGTTCCTGGTTGTTCTTGCGACGTTGATTAATTTTAAGAGCTTTGTTATAGTTAGGTGAATAACCATAACTAACTAACAATATGCAAACTAATAATAATTATGAACATGTATATATATTTTTGGTTGTTGGTTGGTTAACTTGTCTGACATTTATTTAACGTTTATTTTTTTTTTCTTTTTCTCTCTCTTTGCAGGCATCGCGGCAATTGCGCAACAAATAACATTTCTGTCTAAAGGTGAGTTCAACATTCAGCACCTTTTTTTTTTGGCAACAGCAAAAAAGAGAAATAAATATGTATATACATTTAAAAATTAATTAAACACTTTGTAGGCGTATCAAATGGCAAAGTTCTTATGCAAGAGTTGGCTCAGCGGTCATCGGTTGAAGTCACGGGTTAAAAGTTCATTGACTTGACAAATTTGTTGGTTGTCGCAGCTAATTGACTTTTTAAACAAATTAAAAGTTTTGTTAGCCAAGTATTTTATTTTTTGTTAAAGAAATAGAAAATAATTCGAGTTCAAATACAAATTGCTAAGGTATCCTATTCAAATATATTTTAATTAGTTTTTGAGAACTTTTCAAACATGTTTAATAAACAAACAACATGCATTGTTATCTTCGTTAGACACACAAAATTCCATTCAGATCTTATCTAACAATAATAATCAAGTTGACTGCTCCACTGACCCACTCTCATTGTCCGGCTACAAAGCCACACAACTGATAAGCGTAAAAGTGTTGCAAGTGTAAAAATGTAAAGTACTTCCTAAATAGTAAAAGATAGAAAGCGCTAAACAATTTCAATGCATAATGCACAAAGTTCGCTTGACAAACTCTCTAGCTGTTTGCAGCTTTTTTTATCATTGCATTGTTGTTTATTGTTGACTTTGGATAAATTGTCGACTCAGAGAGTCAACATTCTCAGTTTGCTGACCCAGTTGCCAGTTCCAGTGGCATTTTCAACTCCCTAATCAGTCAGAAGCAGTGATTTTGTGTGTGTATGTGTGTGTGTGTGTGGTTCATTCAACTCCCTTCTGGGACATACACAAAGTTGCTTTCTCAACGAATGCTTCCTGTATGATAAATACTTTCCAAGCACCGTTCAGCCCCGCCACTTTACACCATCCCGCCCCAATATTTGTTGTATGTGTTTATGTGTCAAGTTATTGTTTGCAACTTTATAGATACTCTTGGCAGCCGCGAGATACTTTTCTATGGCTGCTGCTGACGCTGCTGTCATTGAGCTGGTCTTTTGTTTGGCTTAGCTGCACGCCCTTTCAAGGCAGCGCGCGGCACATTGTTAGGTTTTCTGGCGAGCTAAGAAAAAACTTTATGATATGCATAAATTCAGATACACTTAACTTATATATTTTGCTTTTCTAATTAAAACTTTTATGCTGACAGCTCAACGCATTAGCTACAATATTTATACGTAGTTTTATTGCACGTTCACGTTGCGTCTAGCGGGATATTAAGTTGAGCCAATTTTATTCATTTCACGCTGGCAAAAACTCCATGCGACAAGTCCGAAAAATACGTAACCCCACATGTTGCCGACTTTTCATTCAACCACAACGTTTTCTTTAGTTTAGGTGTAAATTGTTTGATGAAATTTTCTTCCTTATACAATTATTTTATTTAAGAATTTCAATGGGTTCGTTTCCCTTTCGGTAGTCAGCTGTTTGCAATCTTAAAGAAGAACATTAGAAGCGATTATTGTGGTTGGAAAAAAAATCACTAAAACGCAAAGAAACAAAACGAACAATGGGCGTGTAAAAAAGAGCTTTGTTGTAAGAAATGTTAGAATCTAAGAGATTTAAGAAAAGATACATCGCAGTCTCAGACTTGAAATCAAAGTGTTCAAATATTGCTTAACTTTTTCAAACTGTTTGCCGTTTGAGTTACTTATTTTATTGATTTCGATACATTTATTATAAAGTTCTTAATCTTATTTTACTTCAACCAATATTCCCTTAATCGAACATCACTTTTATTAATTCTAAAATGCGCTGACTAAGCACAAAATTTGGCAATTCCCCCAAACAAAAGTGGTTATGCCTTATACAAAAGCAAAAACCACAACACAAGAAGAAATGGTTGATGAAAAAAGCCAACTTTTCCACATATGGCTAATTGCTATTTAGTGTGATTGGGAATAGCCGGCAACACCTGTGCTGCTGCTTGGCCTATGAATAACCAAATGTTTAAAAGCACTTTTCAAGCTCAACATTTAGTTTTCTCTTTTAGTTTTTATGTGGACGTTTTTTGTAATGCATTGCGTCACACCTCAAAGTTTAACGATCATCGACATTAGTTGTTTTTGTTGGCGCAAAGTTGTTGACATTTTATGGGCCCAGTTTGTGCGGCCCTTTGCATGTGCGCCGGCTAAATACATACAGTGCGATGGGGTCCATCGAGTGCACGAGGCACAAGGCACTTGGCAAAACTTTTATGAGCCAATTACATGCAAGACTGAGCCGCAAAAGAACGTTTAGGCCAAATTTCGCATCCATCACATGCTAAACTCGCATCATTGTAAATTGTTTACAGCAACAGCAGCAGTTGTTGGTTGTAATTCGTAGAGGTCCGATTCCGGAGTCGACTTGCGTCTATCATTAAACTGTCGTAAATCACAAGTAATTGACATTATACAATGGCAATGGAAGAGAGCGAGAATGGGGCAGCGACAGTCAAATGAGCAACAATTACGATAAGATGGCAAACATTTTTTTTTTCTTTCTTTCTTCTTCAAATAGTTCACGTAGCAATAATTAAGCTAAAGATATCATATGAGAAGGCATAAACGTTAATGTTAAATGTGCAAAACACTTTTTTGATACTTTTATTTAAAGAGTTGTTAAAATGCCATAGGAAAATGCAGCTAAGGCGCCAAGGAAGTAAGGAATCTGTTGCACCATTTCATACATCATATGGTATATTATTGAATACGTTCACTCAACTCAACAATTACAATGTATTGCATTTAAGATTAAAGTTTAACCAAACAGTTCGACATTTTGTGTGGTTTGACTCAACAATTTGGCATAGATATGCATGCGACTTGTGAGTATCTTGAGTTGGCGATGCTCACAATTAAAATGCAACTAAAACAACAACAATTTAAGTAACAATGAACGTACGACTTGTATTTTTAGACTGACACACTAAACAAAAGGCTGTGGCAGCAAGCATCTCACCCCCCCTCACACTCGAACAGCGCCCTCTTGCCAATGCTCTCACCCTTTTCAACCGAATGATAGAATAGACACAGCTTTATTGCTGTCTTTGTCCGAAAGATTACGAAATCCCAAACGAGAGACAGACAGACTCACGTAATTCTATCTAGAATTCGCAGGGGGTGGCATCGTAATGGATGGGATCGTGCCACAAAAATAAACTGCAGCAGATAATAGACGTAATTGTTAGCTAATAGATACAGATGACCGAAGGTCTGCCAAGGTGTTCAAGGTTTGATAATACATATCACATAAGCTTATCAGACCTACTATAGAAAAAAAATAACGAATCATATTAACTGACAATTCACACGTTGCCATATTGCTATCGGTCTGATTTTGTTTATATATTTGTTTAACAGGAAATCAAATATTAAAATGTGCGAAATGCAAAGCGAAATCAAAGTTAACGCCACATGCGCCGGGTGTATGCATTATAGTATGTACAAATAAATGTATATAAAAACACGCAAAGGCGTGTATAAAAACAAAATAAAACCACAACAACACGATTGTTTGAACACTCATCAAAAGCATTGACGAGTTCTTTTTGGTCTCAGGGTGTTGACACTCAATGAGCCATTGACTGATATGCATTTTTACAAACAAATCGCCGATTCAGGGTTATGATTTAATGTGGTAAATTTGTATTTATATTATTATGGGTAATAATTGATAAAATATTTAGCTCATGGGTGTTTTTAACTTTGAACTTTATAGGCATTGCGAATTTATTACAGTTTTCCTAAGATATCCTCAAGATGTTTAAGATTTTCTTTGTTTGGTTATGAAAGAATATATTGTTTTATTTAATTTTTTTATTATTTATTTATTATACTTTTTTGATAATATTATCTTTTATAAAAAAGTTTTTTCCTCTTGTAAAGTTCTAAAGACATTTTTTTTCAAAGTTAATTTTTACCTCTTTTCAGTTTTTTCTTACAAATAAAATCATTAGTTAATTGCAATCCCAACTTCTATGGTTTTTGAAACGAATTTTCCTGTCGTTTGCTCGACTTGCAATTCAATTGCTTTTTCCTATCAACACATCAAGTAGTAAAGTTTCCTCTAATTTGTCATATGACTCATAAAAATGTTTAAAGAGATAAAAACAAGAGGAACATGTAGAATCATAAAAACAACATGTGGGTCAAATTTCGGCCACACACCCACTCACAGTCTTGGTACCAATAAAAAACTAAAAAATATCAACCAAACTGCAGCCAACAAAACAGAACTGCCGCCAGTTTATGACGGTACTCCAACAAAAAAAGTTTCAAGTGCCGAACCCCCGAAAATACAAAAAAAAAAAAAAACTAATTGCATTTCCGGACATATGTATGTATGTATGTAGGGGAAACATAATTCCATTTGAAAAAGTCATAAATTAACAAAACAACTTCCGATAGAAAAAAAAAAAAAACAACAACAAAGCAAAACAAAAACAAATGAGGCACAGTAAAACAAGAACAACAACAGCAGCAACAACATGTTTATTAAAAGTTGTCAAAGGGTCGAAAGCTAGAACAATACCAACTTGCAACGATGGAAAGTGGCATGGCATGCCGCCCCTTCTCTCCCAACCAATTGAACGAAGCGTTCTATATAGGAATGCATGGGTGAAGTTGTAAGCGAGGAGGGGTGGGGTTGATGTTTAGGGCTAGGCAATTGTCGGAGAGCCGTTAAAGCGTGACGCTCAACAAACCACTTAGACGCTCTATATGCAGTCCCTCTAATTCCAGCCCCCAACTCACAACTCCAACTCTAAACTCCAGCTGCGTCTGCGGCTGACCGCCTGCCACATATTTCATCTGGCATTTAGAATCTTTTTTTTTTTTTTGCTCGCAGCAGTAGGGCATGTTAATTAGTTGTGGCTGTTGTGGCTTGTTTATGCTCAGCGCAATGTACAAATTCCTAGCCTCTGGAATCTCTCTTGCCGCTGCACTTTTACCCCACAGAGTCATAATTTCTTGATTCGCCTTTTTGCGTGCTGCAATTAAAAACCAAACCGAATGTAATTACGCCTATTTCTCCTTCAACGACATCAAATTATGAAAAACAGTTTTTCTCGTTAAAAACCATAAAATCAAAATTTAGAACCAAAAAGAACGAACGCAGACTTTTTTTTTTTAATAGGCTTCTTAAAAAGACACACGAGTTGTTCGCTGGGGCGTATTAAAATACGAGCCTAGAAACTTGAACATAAATTTGCCAGTCTTAAAAAATTTGTGTCTGGTAATAGGCTCCATCCAGATTGTAAAAATGGCCTGCGTTCAGTGAAACGAAACGAAGTATTCAAATGTGTTGAGTTGAGAATTTGTCATGGCCACTTTGGACACTTTTTATTATGCATTCGAAGGGGCTAACAAATATCAGATTTTTTTCGTTAACGTGATGAAAAAAAGCATTATAAAGTCAATAAATAATTTGCTAAAAATTCAAGTATTTAAACTAAACAAGTTGTAAACTTCGAAATAAAACTGTAACCTTTTCTTTTGAAGTGAATTATTCAATAGTTTCTTAATTTGACTTTGATATGCTCTTGATTTTCTCCAAGCACGTTCGCAAAATTCGATTGCCAAAAATAATTGCATTGCGCCAACATTTTCCATTATACAATAATTAACTATGCAACTGCACACACATACTAAACTGTATGTGTGTGTGCCACATTGCAGCATTTTCCGTTCGATTGTTTTATTTGCGATGCTAAAAATAAAAATAAAAACACAACGAAAAAAAACATTTTACGTGCTGATTAAATAGCGTAAGGTATGCGAGGAATTGGCGCGTAAAAGATTTCGTTTGATTTCATTTTTGTTGCCAGCGATGCCAGAAGGATAGTTTTTGGGGGCAAGCAGCGCGCCGGGTACAATGGCGAGGCGCAAATTATTTGGGACGTGTGGAAACGTTCGGCTAGATATAGACAACAATTGGAAAGCAAAGCGTTAATTAGACGGCGAACGCGAGAAAACAAAAAAAAAAAAACGTAAGCAAAGTGAAGATGTTCGACAGCTGCAATTTTCACTGTGAAAACAAAGCAAATTACTTTACTTTTAGCGCACTGCCCGGCCCACCCCCCTCCATTTAAGCCCCCTCGTCACTCTGTTAGACGGAAAATACACTCAAAGTCGATACTCTCGATATCGATTTCACTTAGGAGTTGGTTGGGGCAATATAACCGAAACTCACGTTTTTTGTAAAACTCGTTCGTTTGCGCATGCGCTTTTCATTTTCAATTCAATGACAATTTGGCCGCCAGGGGGCGCTAGCAGGCAAACTGCAACAATTGTTCCCATTTGCCGTTCTAGTTGTTGTTGCTGCTGCTGCTGCCGCCTTTCGACTCCTCACAAACGATTTTTCATTATACGTTAGATACAAACAACAAAAACAACAAAAAAAATAGCTCATAAATTCTTTCGGGGGCAATCGCCGCGGCGCTGCAAGTTCCTTTCTCTTCTTGGCCATCATCGTCTATCGACCTGGCTAAACACTCACATAACTTGGTCACTGGGTCGGACTCGTAGCACGTCTGGCACTCGTTGATCTTGCGCCACGATCTGTTCTGTTCTGTGCTGGCTGCCACTATTTATTTATTCATTTTATTCACTTATGCATCATTTACCAACAGGTAGCTATTGACCAAAAAAAAAAAAAAAAACAAAGAAAAAGAACGAGAGAATCAAGTCGAGAGAATAGTAAACTTTGTTTATCTTTTAAGCACTTGGGTGGCAAAAGAATTAATCCACATGCGGTTGCATTTAATATGCTGCTAAGAAAGGTTTCCCAGAAAAATGAAAAGGAAGCTAAACGGGAACAGTGAGAAATTCGTGGAAAATTTAAATTAATGCAAAGGATGTATTTGTTGTAGAGGAAGTTTAAAATTATATTCAAAACATTATCTTATGTTTGTAGAAAAACTGGGGAAATACCCAGAAATATTTGTTAATAATCAAAAACAGATCTTTATGTTCATTTCAAAAATGAAACTGTTGACCAATACAAATTATTTAAAATAGTAAAAAATTACTAGAAAATACTAAAAGATTATAAACAGATCAAGTATATATATTATTCGAAATTTCCTTTTATATTTTTTTAACTGCCTTATAGCTTAATCATGGTTTAAAATGGCCATTAGTTTCCAGTTGCTGCTTCTGTTTCTATGTTTAACATTCAAACATTTAGCATTATGAATCCAATTGGCATTTGAAATTTACAACGCTCTTTCGCTCCGATCTTATTAATTACCATTACAATCAACAAGCACCATAAAAACACAACGACCTACAAATAGAAAAAAAAAAACCCAAAAACCGACCTTTTTCTCCTCAAAAAACAGCTTAAAGTTTTAAAATTATGCATGGCTCGATAAGAAGCGAAAGATCGAGGGAGAGTCAATAATCAAGCGCGGAGCGAAACTTATCATAGGTCAGAGTCAACGAATTTGACAGCGTACCTAATGAAGTAGCCATTGTGGCCGAGGTGCAGCAGCAGCAGCAGCAGCTGAAAGGGGTTCAGACGCGACAAATGCTAGCACTGATTGCCAATAGAAATGAAATACAAGCGCAACAACAACAACAACAACAAAATTAGCCCCGTGGTCAAATGAAGTGCGCCCTCTTAAGCCGCAACAGCTGCGACTCCAACAGCGACTGCGGCTTCTCCACTATGATTAAGCAGCGCCTCCAAGTGGATGATGACGTTGTCGATGTCGAGGTGCTGGTCAACGGTCAGTGGCCAAAGGCAGGCAGGCAGGCAGGCAGGCAGGCAGTAATAGCAACAAGCAACAACAAGCAAAAAGTTGATTACGCTGTCCAACATAGTTTTATTTTGTTGCCTGCTGCAGGCAGTTGTTAAATCAAAAGCGCCTGGTTTTAGTTTCTGTTTGGAGTACCCTTGCCAAGAGTATTTTAACTTTGTCATGATTTGTGATTTGCTTAGTTAGTTTTTCATTTTTACTACACTCGAATGAATATATTCTTTAGTAATTTTTAAAGAATTCATTTTGAAATTAGATGCACTTACTAGTTGGCATTTTTCCTCTTTTCTCATAGTGTATATTGAACTTCGTTAATAGATTTTCTAACACAAAATCAGCTTTCTGGTTTATCTCCTCTTTGTTTTTTCTTAACGCTTATCCGACATTGTATTTTCTTTTTATCTTTTTGCTGTTGTTTTTTGTTGTTGTTTTATTATATATTAAAAGCTGATTTTGTTGTTGTTATGACAACGAAAATTGAATAGCCAATTGATAGGAAATTGGGTGAAATTTCCAGTCTTTGAGTTTTTGATTGCTTGCCACTTGCTGCAACTGGCAACTGGTATGCCGGAGTTGATTTGAAGTCCAGGCTTGGGTTTTTGGTTCATTGACTGCTTAACTGATGCAACTGATGCACAATTTGTAATTAATGCACATGATATTGTTGCCGTATGATGTAAGTCAGCTGATTGACAGCAGACAGCAGTAAATACCGCTACAAATTAATAATTGATTATGCCGCAGCGAATGCATCAATCAACTAAGGGGCGTGGCTGTTAAATAAATGAAAAGTGAAAAATACAGATTTCTATTGTCGTTGATTTTGATTATGATAAATAGGAGAACGGACGGCACTATTAACGGGGATAATATGCTCTGTTATATATCTGGGGAAATTAGTTTTTTAAATCCGTAATCTTAAACGAACTCACACCGACAAATAGCGACAGCTGTCAACGCGCCTTTGCCAGTGAACAGAAAACATACAAATTTACTGCATGCCAGAGATAAAAAAGACAAAACCGAAAGAGAAAAAAACCTGCAACCAAACGTTTGCAATGCCTGGCAAAAAGTCCGAAAGAGTATTAATAGCCATGGCGACCCTGGCTGCCCTTAAAATTCTGGCAGTGCGCTCTGTTTACAAATATACAAAGGTTTGTGTGTGTGTGTGTGTGTTTTCTAAGTTATGCGGCCAGACAAAAAGACGGCTAAATAAACAGACAGACAGGCAGACAGGCAGTCGGTTAAATGATGAACAATCGGAAGTTGGGAATTGAGGGAAACCAAAAGAAATCCGCTAGAAAAGTGTCAAGCGTCTAGGAAGTGATTTTCAACGAAAATAGTTCCTTAGCTAAGATAAATTAAAGTTGAAGAGGAGGAAGTTAACTTAAATGAGTTTTCAATAAGATTTAAATTTAATATACTTTCGTTTTGTATAATGTAAAAATGTACAAACAATTTATAAACCATTTTTACTAATGATATTCCTTTATTCTTCTCATTCCAGGTAACTATAAATTTAAAATTATTATGACCTGAAAACTGGCAGGTATTTAATACACTTACTTTGATTAAGTCTTAAAGAGATCTATTCAAATAAGATTAAAACTTTTTTCATCAACTTTTCTTTTATTTTAATTAATTTCATATTGTTTCCCTTATCATGTCAGTCGCATCCCAAAGTTTTCTATACGCTTGCTAACTTGTTTTAAACATTTTTCGCTTTTCAATGCCAAAATCTTTGAAATTTTTATTTCCGATCACTTTTTCTTTCGCTAAATGACAGCCAGTTAAATAATATGTCTCTCTTTAATTAGCCAGCTGGCGAACAAGTGAAAGTGTACAATGCACATCATGTCAAAAGCAGCAACAGCAACAACAAAAAAAAGAGATGAAAAAACCAAAACACAGCTACAACAACAACAGTCAGTTTTGTGACACTGCCTGCAGTTAGTGTGCAACGATGCGTATGCGTAATAAGCGAGATAAGCTGCGTTAAAGTGAAAACTGTGCGCAAAATCGCTGTTTAACAAAATTTTCATATTTTTCTATGCATTTGAAACATGTGGGGGGGGGGGGGGGGTGTTGGGTCCTTGGTCTTAGTAATGGAGCTTACTTAATTTAACGAGCATTTATTGGGGCATGATCGTTATGTTGTAAAAATCTGCGATCTACACATAAAGTCAAGTTTGGTGCGCAAAGAAGCGACAACGAACTCAAGTGCATTAACCTTAACAATCAGCATTAAAGTGCCAACAACAACAGCAACAACAACATGGAGAAGGCATGCGTTTGGCGACAACAACACAAACAACAACAAACAGTTGGCCTGGACCATGATCTTCAAGATTCAACCAGCAACACTTGCAGCCAAAGCAACCTGAGCTGAGCCTCGGCTCGCGTTCATATGCAAGAAGCAACAAAGTCTGTTTTTTTTTTTTCGTTCGTTTTTATTTGTAAAGCCAGTTTAGCAAGTTTGGACCGACTTCAATACAACGTCCAGACAGTGTGGTCAAAACGTGTTAGGGTTTATCTTACTGCAAACTGTTGTGACTCCAACTCTTGTTTGCTGCACCGCAACATTTGCCAATTAGTTTCCAAGGCAAATTTTATACCATAGACAAAACAAAGATACTTTGAACTCACTTGCTTACTTCACTTGACTCGCAACCATTTGAATATCAAAACTTATATTCGATATGTGTTGACAGACAGTTTTGACTTGATTTTGATTTAGTTTTTTTGCTCGATTTTGCACTTTCAGTTGTGCTTTTCATACTTTCTTCGGAAAATTTACTCGACAGTTTTATTTACGAGTTTAGTTTTGCACTTTTCTATGGCGGCAGTTGAAAAGGATACAGAAAGGGGGGGTCTTGCTCCAGTTGATATATGACCTGTCTCAAGCACTTTAAGCATTTAGTTTGCATCTTTTTAAATCGCATATGACTGTCAATTTTGGGCATTTAATGCCTGCATGTGAATGCATTTCAACAGTTGATAAGTAAAAGGTATTGACTTCCTTCCATTGTATGGAAAGCACTCGAGCTCTAGAAAGTAAATGGCAAATATTGAAAGGAAAATAAAGTATAAAAATATGCACAATAGGTCGTAAAAACTATAACGTTGAGCATAAAAATATAATGCCGATGTTGAAATCTACAAAATTTCAATTTAAATAAAGAAATCGTTGGATGTATTTTCATTTCTATTGAATTTTGTATGCTAATAAAATATTTTAAATATTAATAGCATTTATTTTCAATTATGCCAAGTTACAAATACGATATAACAATAAACAATTGCACGGATCGTAAATGTAAAACAAACGAAACTATTTATTACAAATATGACATTACGAGCACTTTCGAGTATTGCATGTCTAATTGGTTTGCGCTTCGCGGGGTTTTTAGATTTTGAGCTTTTCGTTAGTTTTCATGACGATAGGCAATTTATTATTTGGTCTTGCCTGAAGAGATGCGATGAATATATATATATAAATTTAGTTTGTTTGTGTTTTTTTTTGGAAAATTACAAGCAAATCAAAAATCAAATTTTCGCAATTTGCAGTTTCGAGAGCTGCTGCTGTTAAACGACGAGTTGGACGAGTGAATGGAATTGATTTGTTACGGCCTTGGCTAAACTTTGTGTCTAACAGCAACGTTTTACAATAGATGTTGCTGACAGTGTTTTGTGGAGGGGGGGCTCGGTGCGACATCGAAAAGCTATAGTAGCTGAAGTTATGTAATTGTCAATAGCCAAATTGGTATGGTTTTATATTGTATAGAAAATTAGGTCAAGATTTTAATGAAGACATCCATAAAATTGAAGCCCAAAGAGCTTGCTTGTTCTCGCTTGCCCAAAAACCCTGCCCACCCTCAATGCAAAACAAATTGGGACAGTTTATGAACCAAGATATAAACAAAAATTAATTATATGTATTTATACCCAAAACAAATCATAAAAGCCTGTGGCAAATTGAACATCGGTTGAGTCATTTATATATACAATATATGATGGCATAAAAATCATAATAAAAGGGGGAGAAAAAAAGCTGAATGAAATATTTTTAATGGCACAACAAAGATTTATCAAAAAGTCACCAACAACAACAATGAAACGAACCCAAAAGAAAACCAAACATTTTGTTTGTTGTTCTTTTTTGCCTGGCAATTTCTTTTGTGGTCTTTTGCAAGACTATGCACTCATTCGCCAGGTGTAATCAAAAACATAGTTTTTACAAAAGGAACTACTCAGTTCGGTGGTTTTAGTATGTATAAATAGGTATATATATATATTGTAAAGCCACTTGAGAAGATGCTTTTCAGTCGCCTGCCAAATGGATTTAGTTAAGACTTTTGGCAGCAGTCATCAATGGGTGGGGGGGCGGTGGGAAATCGGTCGGTTTGTTAAGGGTGGCTTTCATGTGATTGTGTGCATTGAATGGGTTTTGCGTGGTTTGCAATTTGTGGTTTGTGCTTGTGTGTTGGTGTGGCACTACAGCTGCATGCTGGGTAATCGATGCGTTTTTGTGTGAGTGAAAAATGGCAGATCTGCCGTAGAGTTTATAGCTGCAATTTAGTATGGCAATTTGTATTTGCAGTTTATCGTTCGCTCTGACAGGTGGATGTTAATATTGTTAAGTATTCAACTTGATTAAAGTTTTAAGGTGCAATTCAATTCGAATCTATTTAAACTTGCATCGTCACTTCCGCTGTTGCACACATCCTTGTTTAGATCTCACACTGATTTTGAACAATCCTCATTCAAGCTAAACATAATACCAGTTTTATATAACAACAATTGCCACAAGTAGCATACAGCGAAATAAAAAAATCATAAATGGGTATCATAAATAAACTACAACTTATTAAATTAATTGCGTTAGTCGTGTCTTTTCGCTCTTCAAACTGTCACTCAAGTTTAAGATACACACACACACACGCTTGTAATTGCTTCAATTATTTTCATATTATTATGTGTTAAAATGCTTTTTGTTCAGTTTATTTTTATATATGTGTGTATATAATTTTTTTTTTTTCACAGTTGCAATAAATCTCCCCACTCTTGCAGCATCTCTTACACATCAATTCATTATGCCGCCGCTTGTTCGTGGATTGTCGGTGTCTAACACGTCTTTCTGTCCGGCTTGTCTGTCACCGGGTCTGACTTTCTGGCCATACTCGGGGAGTGTTCGCTAAAGTGTGCTCATGTTCATTAACGCCAAAGTTGAGGCAATTGTCGTAGTTGTTGCTGTTGTTGCTTTTGTCGTCTGTCGGCTGTAATCTGAACGTTGAATGTTGAATGTATGAAGTATCTCGTCGCGCCTCGCATTGTCTTACCTACTTACCCCCATCTCTTTTCCCTTACTTTCATCTTTGGACTGAAGGCATATTCCATGCCTCATTGCAAAGTAATTAAAGCCCTCGCCCCGCTGGCCATCCCATGTGTTTTTTCTAATTCTCTATTACAATGGGTAAATAAAGCTGTCTAATCGGATCAGTTAGAAAAGAGAATAGTACTAATAGTTCGTTTATTTGAGGCTACTGAACGATTTTCTTTTCGAAACTGATTTGATAGGCAACGAATTAATGGGTATTTTGATAGTCGAACTCTCTGAATAATTTCTAGCTGATTTTGTCAGCTGTCAGCGGAATTATTTTACTCGTATTTGTTTGTTTTTTTTTTTTTTTTGGGCATGGAAAGTGTGACATTTTGATTAGTTGATATTTTTGCTGTGCTGGCTTGTGATTGAACTTGAGGCGCCTGTGGGTTAATGAACGTCAAGGTTGCGCTTCAAAAAAAGTAGTTTGTTATTGGAAGAATTAAAAAATTGTAGATTTTTTTAAGAGCTAAGGCGGCAAAGTTTGGTGAACGAACTAGATTCCAACTAGACTTTCAAGTGAAAAGGCGCTACAAACAGAAATATCATGAGTTAACTGGAATCCGGAAGAGTTATCGATAGTTTCAAACAAACTTGACCCAAATCTCAAGTCTCTAGCTCTGTCGACTTTTATTGCTGATCAATCATCAATAAATATGCTAATATGCTTCCTTCTGTCTGTTACATGATTTTTTGACAAAACCATTTCCAATTCCTTGTGTTCGAAGCTTAAAAGTGGTGAAAACATTCCCAAAGCGATTCTAAATGAATAGTAAAACCTTTTCAAATATATTTTAGCAATGAAGGCTAAACTGATTCATCAACAGTTTGAGTTGTTGTCAGGCGCTGCATTTGTGGCACTTGCCACACACTTTGTCGTTGTTGTTGTTGTTGTTTAATCACATTCGATCAATTCTCTTGGTATTCGTAATTGATATTTCTTCGGATGCTGCCCGCCCACAAGCCCCCGTTTTGTAGGCCCGCTTTGCGGTCGATTAGTTACTAGTCTCATCTTTCATTGGGACACATGAGTTACACAGACACACACACACACACACACATGCCACAAGCCTGTTGCCAGCCCATAGAAGCCTGAGTTCCGCAAACCTCTGAATCGATAACCGCTGGCGCAAACAATTGACATTTGATTGACTGACAGTTGTTTGTCAGTTTTTTGACAATTGGGGAAGGCGAAATGAAATTGCTTTCGCTTTTGTTTACAACAACGATCTAGAAGCGAAAAATAAACAACATAGACGCATGCCTCGAATTTGCTATGAAAATACAAACGATTGTAATATTGATTTGGAAATTCTAAGTCGAACATGAACTATTTGTGGGTTGCGATTTCGTAGAGAAAGCACAATTGAGAATCAAGTCTTGTGTCATGAGTTTTTGAGAATTGAGAGAATGGTTTTTTTTTTTTTTTTTTTGAAGAAAACTGGGTCAAATCGCGTCGTCACTTGACATGAGAATGTTGAATTCAAATCGAATATCAAAACTAATTAGAGTTTGCGCAAATATTTTCCAATGAAATTATCAAGTGGTGGTGGTGGTGGTGCCACAGCAGCCAGCAACATCATCATCATCGTCATCATCGTCATCTTCATCAGTTACAACAGCTCTCAATTTTATCATAAGCCACAGATCGTTTTGATGTTGCCCAACTTCTTTTTATTGCTATTATGATAGCTTTTTAAATGTTTGATGTTCTAATTTCGTGAGCTCAGCGGGCAGTCATAAAAAACTGAAGCTTTGCCTTCATTTATTATGCAAATTTTGTTTTTCATACTCAAATATTAGTGTTATGGCTTCAAGTTTTGGACAGCTACTCAAAAGATATCAACATATCAATTGCTAATATTTGTGTACAAATTTTGTTTCTTCTTCTTCTTTTAGTTTCTTCGTAAGTATTGTCTGCTAATTTTCACAGCTTGTGTTTTGGTATCTGATTTATTGTGTTGTGTTTTTAAATTTACTATCTCATTGCAAAATCTATTGCGGTTCAGTGAACTTTGAGCAAACCGTATCGAAAAAATAAAGGGGTTAATAAGCATGATGATCTTTGCTGCTTTTGCTTAATTTTACGATGTTCTATGAAGCAACAAGTGTTGTTTTTTTTTTATTATTATTAAGATTGTGTGATGTATACAAAATGTTGTAAGCTCGAAATTGATTTAGAAATGAATATAGATTTAAGCAAAGTGAGCGGAAAAATTGTTGCTAAAGTCAGGTTGTTGAAGACTTAAAGTTGTAGAACAGAAAAACATCTACATTAGATTATAATTATTTTTATTCTGTTTTAAATTTAAAATGAAAATATAGTTACGCCCTCTTTTTTATAAATTCAGACAGTATATTTTTTTTAATTATTTTTTTTTATGCCCACAGTTTGAAGTTTAACAAATATCGGTTTAGGCCACACCCAAAACACAACAACAACAAGTTGAAAAGTCAGCTGCAGTCAATCTGTTGTGGAGTTTTGCATGTCATGCAGACACACCAACCTCAAATCTCCTCAATCCCCCCAACCCATACTTATGCCATCACGATCAGTCGACAATTTGATGCGCCCACTATTGAGCTGCAGCTAAGTAAATAGGCCGCTGGCGAAAAAACAAAAACAAAAAAAACATAGAAAAACCAAAAACTTCGATGCGCTTTGTAACGGTTTTCATTTTGCTTCCTGCTCGACGACGGCGACGACGACGACAGACTTTGTCAGACCTATTAACAAAATTGGCAATGCGTTTGAGCTGGCAGCTGGCAAGCATCGAGAGAGATGCAAATACAGATTAAGATAGAGATACAGATACAGATACAGATACAGATACTACTAACAGCTAGATATTACTCAATCAAAAACTAAAGACTTCCGTGACCGTCTATGTCTATATTTGTTAGTAGTTGTAAGAGCGACACTTAGAGAAATGAAGCCGAGACAAAGACAAAGACAGATAGAGAAATGCACTCAACTGTCAAATGTATTTGGCAAAATAGTAGAAACAGAAACAACAACAAAGCTAATTGTCATTTTCCGACAATAGTCAAGGGGAGCAGCATTTTTATTTTAGCGTTGCACCAATTTTACTCAATAAACCATAATGACTCCCAGCCCCCTGCTCCCCCTCACTATCTTTCTGTTATTTAACTTGGCTGAAAACTGCACCAGCTGGCAAGCCATTGACCAACAAATAGCGTTAGCCCGTTACACTTGCTATTTTCGCATAGAGAAAATAGTGCTGCGGAGGTTCACAATTTACCACCATTGTCTTTGTGCAGTCAGCCCACTGCTAACAGAGCGTGGACGGTAGGGAGGACGTGGGGACGAAAGCCAGCTCCGGGAAACTGAGTCGAAAAGTGTTTTATAGAACGGAAGTTATTAAAATAGTTTTAGTAGCCAACTCTTACGGCTGGGGTGGAGGTCGAGCGAGCATTTCTAGTGCATTGACCACCATTTGCACACAGTTGCTGGGGTCTGATTTTTGTTTCTGTGGCTTGGGGCTCCTCGCTTTCGTAGCTGCCAGTCGCCTGTTTTCTGTGTGACGTTTGTGTGCGTTGCTCGATGGTATTACGGTTTATATGTCACACCTAGAACTGTTCAAATAAGTGTTTTTTTCTGTTGCGCCGACAACTGTTGCACAGGTTATTATTTACGTAAAAATGATTGTTCTCATGATACCCTGCAGAAAACAAATGTTTAGCACAATAATATTTTTATGGGACAGATTGTTTTTTTAGCATATTTAAATATTTAATATTAGAAATATAAATTTGTTTAACAGAAGTATGTTTAGAAATTAGTATTATTTTGATATTTATAATTAACAAATATTTTTACGAATTCGAAAGTTTATTAAACTAAATTAATACTACCATCAAAATCGCAATAAATCCTTGTTGTATTTTCAATAAAGATTTTATAGCGTGTTATAATAGTTTAATAATAAATGGCAGGCTATTAACGTGTATAAATATTGTAGTCATGATATCACTGGCAAGGCCAATGGAAGCCCTTAAAAAAAATGAAATATTTACACATATAAAGTAAAATAGAGTTTCTTTTAATTGCAACATTAATTTTTGTCACTATTTCTATTGATTAATTTATAGATGATTTTCTGTTATCTTAAATATTTTAATAGACATCATAACAGAGCTTAGATTTTCTCTACCTATCGGAATATTTATATGGCCCGTCACAGCCCTTCAAACTTGATGTAAAATGCATTGCGACAGCACAATCACCTGCAGCTTAACACTTGTCTGGTCTCCTCAACGAACGCCCCTAAAACACACAATGGGTAGTGTGTCCGATGGGCCACCTCTAGTTCCTCTACACCACCTTCCTACCTCAGCTGAGTACTTCCGCTCCGATCTAAACTGTCAGTTGGACAAAGCTGTTGTAACCTATACGCGATTAGTTGACATTATGCTTGAGGTCATTACTTGGGGGGGTTGGGGTTACTGGGTCAATAGCTCATGAGGTCACATTTGTAGTGGCTGCGTTGGCAGAGGAATGGGGTTGGTGTTGTTGGCTAATGATATTATTGGTTCGCTTTGTTAGTTAGCTAGTTAGCTGGTTAATGCCCGCTGCAAGAATAAAAAAAAAAATTATAGCTGTTGCCACGCTTTGCTGGGCTTAACCAAATTATGTGGCATGCGATTTGTGGCCTGGTTCTTGTTTTTTTTTTTTTTTTTGCCAAATTATAATAATACATAATAAGAATAATGAAAAATTCTTGTAATAATGAAAACTAAATGAATTTCACTTATGTGTCGTGCTTGAGCCAAATTAAATGTAACACAGAAATGTTCATAGCATGTCGCTCTGGCCCGGCGCTTTTAGCTATTTCGGTAATGGGGCTTTTCTATATATATTTTTTGAGGGCTCCTCTTTTTTTTCGTTCTAGGTCATGCCAAAATGTGCTTGTGTCAAACGATGTTTGGTTTTGTTGTTGTTGCGCTTTAACCGGCAGTGCCATATGATTAAGTGCTATTTTCCCCGCTTGTCGTGGGTCAGTTCTAGGATATTCAAAGTTATGTGTTCCAAATTTCTTATCGCAATTGGAACTGAAATTTGAGTTTTGCATGTACAAAGTGCAAAAATACATACTACAAAATTATAGCATATTAGGGTGTGCATTCAGAGCGAATAAATGGGTTTCGACAACCAAATCGTAGCTATAAATTGGCTTGTTTATGTGCAGCTAGCATTGCAAAATTCAACATGCCATGAAAGTTTGACATAAAATATTCTGAATGTTTAACTTAAATCAGGTTTCCAACTTTAATAAGATAAATACACATCAATTGTTAATGTTTAAATAATCAAAAAAAAAAAAAAACATTCAATATAAATTCGAATATGGCACAAAAACACAGCAGGTTACAAGCTTTATGGTATGTGCCTTAAATGTATTTGCCCAATTTGTAACTGTCTACTCGTGTAAGCGGATCAATTGGATTTATGATTCTGAGTTGCTATAAATTTATGGCACTTCAAATTTGGCAATTTTGCAACAAAGCGCCAAAGATCAAAGGCCCTTAATGTGCTTTTTTTAACCCCTAATAACATCAAAATGTCCAAAACATTTGGCATTTATGGACCGTTGGATCAAACAAAAGACACAAAAGGCCTTTTTGAAGCCTCATTTGAATGTTGGAAATTCAATTCGTTTTGTTTTTGACAAACCGTCCACTTGAGGTGTCAAAAAATCAAATGAGAATTCGCTCAATCTAATAGAATTTTGATAGAGTTTTGGATAGTTCTCGATATACAAACTGTTTACATTTAAAGAATTATTTCTATGGGAATGAAATCTTTTGCATTTTAGCCTAATTGTCACTAATAAATTGGTAGTCAAAAGCGACTTAAATGGCAACACTCCCCGGTTAAGTTTGACATTTGCAGCAAGGTTTTTTTATGTTGTTGTTTTTTTAGCTTCATGAAAATAAACATGAAATTTATTTACATAAATGCGATTCACTTTGATTCGCCGAGTCATCGGTAAATTTGTATATAAATCTTCCATGCGGCTGCTGCCCAAAAATGATTCCAAGTGTCAAAAGTCAACAGCAAAATGTCACGTTTTGTGGTTTTTCATCTTCAATGAATAAAAAACACAAAAACAAAAAAGAAAAACAAGCCGAAAAAAACAATAACATTGGCAATTGACATTTATTAAGCGAATTTCAGTTTGGACTTTAACGAGTTGCACTTGAAAAATGATGCACAATATTATTTTTTGGGGGAGTTGATTGAAATGATTTTCTCGCGCTTGTCAAAATACAACTCGCTTGTAAATTGACAAATTATGCACATAAATTTCTTGACAGTTTTATTGCCATTGAGGTTGCCTTCCATCTCGTGTTTTTTTCTTTCGCACAAATACATAAATTTATTATTTTTTTCTTCCAAATGAAACGACTCAATTACTTTGAGTGACCAATTTACTGGCGATTTCTTGTCATTGTATAGCTTAATTTGTAGTTTAAAGTGTGCGACACTTGAATTGAAATAATTTGATCTATATAAAGCATTAATGTTTTAGGTCGAAACATAAAATGCTTACAATTGAGAAAATAATTAAATGGCAGCATTGAAAGTAATTAAATTTGCTTATGGCATATCAATAAACCATAATAATATCAGATATAAAGATATAAATTAAATAAACTGACAACTGCTGTCTCTTTTAAGTCAATCTCAAATGTCGATGCTTAGGAAACTGTATCAAAAGCTCAATGCCAACGAAGAAAAAAAAACCCCACAACAACATTATCTGACACATCTTCGTAAACCTGATCGCGCAATGGATACCCATGAAAAACGGCATTGAAACTGACATTTGAATTTCAATGCCATTCATAGAAATTGCAGATATGGTTTATGCACAAACAATTAATACAACAAGTAAAAGACTTTAACAACAACAAGAAAAACACTCCAAAATCCCCAGTGGGCGTCAAAGCAATGTCAATTGTGTTGTAGCTCCAAAAAAATCGCGCTGATTTTCAATTGAACATATAAAAAAAAAAGAAAAAAAAAACAAACAACAGACAATCAATTGTTGCTTAAGGCATTGTCATTTGAATTTGACCCACCTTCTAAACACAAATAATTGACAAATTTATTTAGCCGAATTATGACAGCCTTGCAATTAAATTGTATGTTTCGGAGAGCAGCGGCAAGGTTCAAAAAACTTTCGCTTATCAAATTACTCCAGACAACGTGAAACTCAGCGAGCTCAGCTACTGCTGTAAATAAGAGTTGGCATATGCCATTTGCTCTTTATGTTTCCCAACTCGTCGCTTTCTATCCAAGTTAAATTGCAAAAACGCCACTGAAATAAACCAGCACAAAAAACTGCATTTAATGACAGGCTCAGAGTGCAGACAATGACAAAAGTTTCAAAAAAGTAAATTAAAAATACTAAAAAAAATATATATACAAATTTAATAGCCTGAATACACAACTAACTTCAGAAGAGACAACAAAAACCAAACTTTTGAAATATATATTGCTAAAAATATGAAGAAAACTCAAACCTCAACTGATGCCATAACAACTGTCAAGTTGATAAAAAAAAAAAAAATACTTTGTGGAAAACGAATGCTGTAAATTATGATTTCATGTCACTAAACTTTTAAAAAGCCAATAAATAAAAAAGAGCTAAAGGCAAAGGTTGAGTATTGCCAGGTAGATAAGTTATGTTTCAAAATCTCTCAGTTGAACCTTTAAATGCGGCAAACAGTTAGCTACACTTGTCGAAATTTTTACCTTAAAAAACAAATCAAAATGTAGTTTATATTAAACCAATAATCTAACACGCATTAACTAATATTAACAACATGATTTTAGACTTGGTTTATTCTGTAACAATTATTGAAAAAATTAATGTTTTTGATTTCATATGTAACTCTTTTGAGCACAGTGTAGCTGCCTCATTATGTTGCTATTCATAGGAAAACATTTTGAGGCACAGCTAACTTTTGCGCTGCATTAGCCAAACAGATAGACACACAAAAAAGGGGTTGTAACTGTTTGTTGTTTTGTAAGAAAAAAGGGTTTGGATTATTATATGCATGGTATGCAATCTGGTTGCCGTTTCTACAATTGCCTCGTGCCGCTTACAACAAGGAGCAGCACACACACACACACACACCACTTGGTAACCAAGTTGGCAGGACCAGTTAAGCAAGTAAGCCAGCCGTCCCAAAATATTATGACCGATAAGTGCATAAAGCATGTGGCAAGTTCTTAGCTACAAGAGGGGGTGATAAAGAGAGAGAGAGAGAACCCTTCGTACAATAACACAAAATATTAATAAAGTCTTGGGCCATTTGGTGATTTGCCGACAAGCGACGCCTTGACAATGAAAACTGGTAAATGCCGTTGACTGACATTCGACTTTGGCTCCTTTTTGGGTGGGGCTTTTTGGTGTTTTGAGTTAGTTATGGTTATGTCTTGACAAGTCGTTGATTTTCTCTGTTGTTTCTTTAGCTCGTTTTTTTTTTTCTTTAAAGGGGACACCATCCGTTTATTTATGGTGTGTACTTTGAATGCACATCGATTATTCAGTTAAATGTATGTGTATGTATGTTTGGCTGTTATTCCCTGTGGTTGGTTACCGTCAAATTGGTTCCGTTGCACGTCAAGGGTTAAAGTCAAGGGCTTAAAGACATCCGTCCGTTTGACGTACGTCCGTTTGATTTAGCATATTATTTATGTTGTTTTTATATCGTTTATTCGAATGTTTGTCTTATGCTTATGTTCATACATATATATATTTATGTTTCGATTTGTTTTGTTTTCTTTTGCAGTTTGGCGTTCGCGACGACAACAACAATTAAACTCAAACAAATGTTGTGCGGCCTGAAGACACATTGCCCAGCAGCTGGTTATCAATAATAATTCTTTTTGGCCGGTTCCATAAGGACAACCAACCACTAAGCACCCAGCACCCTGAAGCGACAGCACTTACTGTGCCATTTTTGTTGGATAACATTGGAAAGTCAACACAACAATCCACACAACCATCACACAAACATAGCTCAACACGATGTTGGATCGATGTGAAATGCCGGTAAGAATTGCTGAGAATTTTATTGAATGGTGTAGCTAGCAGTCATTTTAAAAAGAAAGGATTTCTCTTTAAGATTTTAGATTTTGTGATAAGCGGATAACAAAAGCACAAAACAAGCACGAATCGCGTGTTGCAAGTCATAAGATTATTTTTTAGATACATAGTAGTAAGAATATTAAATGGGCGTTATCAATTTTATAAATTACCTCTGAGATTTGTGATAAATATAAATAATATTACGTACATGATAGATAAAAACATGGCAAATATATTATTGACAATATTTTTAATTTTCTTAAATGACGTAAAATATTGTATAAGTTCAACATTTATGCAGTCAAATTATAAGAGAAATGTTAATTAAAAAACCGACCCAAAGTATGCTACAATATTTATGTCAAATATGATACCATATACGTTACGTGATATGAAGGAAAACTAATTGAAAATACACAAAACATTTCCACTTCAACACAAAACAGATACAACTGGACAACGAGAAGCTGCGGCGCGATGTGCGCCTGTCCAGCTCACGCCTGGACTTGCCACAATTGTGCAATGTTGGACGTCGTCTCGATGGGCACATAAACAGCAACAGCAACAGCAATAACAACAACAACAGCAGCAGCAATCATGTAAACGAGATGACTGCAACACAAAATGGCAATGGCAGCAACATTAACAACAACAACCTTGGTTCGCCCATCTCCTGCTCGACCACGAATAGCAGCAGTGGCAACGAGCGTGGCTCCTCGACAAAATCAAACAGCAGCAGTGGCAGCGGCAGCTCAGGCAACTCGGCCAGCAGCACTGGCAGCGCCGAGCTGAAATGCAACACGCCCATGACACCATCAGGTGCGTAGAGTAGCGGTAAAGGGTCGGAGTGGGCCGGCACCAGTCAACATTTGCAATGTTTAGCGCCTTGGGTTAATACGCATCGCTGACGTCCAATTCGAATTAGCTAAGCCCACGCTCCCTGAGCTCTCACAGTTTGGTTTTAGTTTGTTTAATCCACGTAGCGCGCGCGGAGTGGCAAAAGTGTTGAATGGAGGCTGGGCATTAATTAATTTTATATATATTCGTATTTACAAATGCCAACGAGGTCAGGGTCAGGCACAGTTTTCAATTAGATTTTTACTTTGGCATTCAGCCGCATGGCGCTCCAAAAAACCGCGAACAGGTCTAAAGAGAAAACGCCAAAATGTGAAGTGGATCACAGTTAGGTAACTTTCTGGAGTGGATTTATTGTGTGAGGCTCAAAAACATAATAATATAAAGCTTGGGATTAAAGGACCATATTTTTTAATGGCAAAGTCTAACTAAAGATAACTTTTTTGCTTAAACTAAGAGCGATATGCAAGCCAAATTTTATATACCCTTACATAAAATACCAAACAAAACAAACGAAAACCAAAAAAAAAAAACGAGTTCTATGTTTAAAATTTTACTTGAAAAGTTTGAATTAATATAAGTTTTTTCATAACCCTTTTTTCCTGCACCCCCGGTAGAGCTGGTCAAAAAATATCGCAACTATTTGACTGATCTGGAATTTGAGGAGCTAAAGGTGTACAAGGAGGTCTGGTATTTTGGCCGTCATGCCAGCAAGAACTACAACAAGCCCGCGCCAACAGCCAATACAACAAATTTGGGCTATGATGATGATAATGGCAATTACAAGATCGTAAGTTAATACACACATAAAAAATGCTTTGACTTCTTTAACGCATTGGTTTTTGTAGATTGAACACGATCATATAGCTTTTCGTTACGAAATATTGGAGGTGATTGGCAAGGGAAGTTTTGGCCAGGTGATCAGAGCACTCGATCACAAGACAAACACACACGTGGCCATTAAAATCATAAGGAACAAGAAGCGTTTCCTCAACCAGGCCGTTGTTGAGCTCAACATACTTGATGAGTTGCGCGAAAAGGATGCCGATGGATCTCATAATGTAATACACATGCTGGACTATACATATTTCCGTAGACATTTGTGCATTACCTTCGAGCTAATGAGGTGAGTTTTGATGCTGTGACGTCAATGACTGAGACGAGTGTCAGTCACGATATGTTTATACTAAATAGTCGAACTAACTCCTCAATTAAAAACGCGTATATTCCTTGCATATTTTCCTTAACATTTCTGCCAATTAAATTAATTCACAACTTTGTTTTTTTTTGCTTTGGTATTCCATTGCGTGCCGGGCGACCATTTGAGTCACGCGTTTCCCTTTTCTGGCTACGACAAGTGCCTAGCACGCATAACTATGAGATCCTCTGTTGCGCACTTTTGCCTCGGCAACCGAAACCACAAATTCCATAAGCACGGCTGCCTGAGAGTAAATATTGCTGTTCCACTCTTAGAAGTTAAGCCTATTAAAAATAATCTGCGTGTGTCATATGGAATAGTTTCTTTTGTTTGTTGTTCTTTGATTTTGTTTTTATTTGGCTATAAATCTTTTTTCTTATATGTTAGAGAAGCTCGTTAACTTGCAAGTGGTTTTGGTAATTCATGAACAGCTATTTTTAATTGCTTTATAGTTGGTTTTTGTTTTTTAGTGGGCATAAATTGTTAAATAAGTTTATTTATTCATTTATGCTGTGCTTTGTTTATCAAATTTCACTACCTTTCTTGATCCCAGACAAGAACCAGACTACAAGATAACGTAAATTTAATTTTAACCAAAAATTGATTAACTTTATACTTTTGCTTGGATTTAAAATTAATTTTTAGTGTCTACAGCTTGCACATTTATTTATTTTGCATTCAAGGATGATTAAATTCAGTATTTTTTTAAATTTAATGTTAACTTTTAAATATTTTCTCTGATATATAATTGCCACGATAAAATCGCATCCTTATCAATGGGCATGCCACTTAAATGCAAATGCAATTTCTATTCAATTTGCTCGCATGCCAAAACAAACACACACATCCTTGAACACACACACACACGCACACGACCAACACCACACAATCAAATAGGCAACGATATAGAGGAAGTGTATGAACAACAAACCGCAGTTGCCGCCGCTTGGCTATCAATTTCAATTTAAATATTGTGTTGCCTGCATTTAGGGGCAAACTGCATTTTAGCTGCGTGTATGCATGTTAGTTTGCGTTCATGGCGTTCATGTGTGTGTGTGTGTGTGTGGCTTTTTGTTACCTGTTGTTGTTTGAGCTGCAATGCGATAGCGTCACAATCTAATTGATTGACAGGCAGGCGTCCTTTTCAGGCGTTGATTTTATGGCCAAAGATGAGTACCACCCTGAACTCTTTCAGTCTTCGCTGTCTCACTTTCGACTTGTGCATATGTCAAAGTTAAGTCAGTTCGTAATGCAAATATGGCAAGAAACACGCGATGCAAAACTATTTGCTAGAAATATTTTATATTTAGCGTATAGGCTGAGGCATAAAAAGCTTTGCTTCAAATTTTGCTGAAGGTCATGGTTTTAGGCATTTAACTTGTATCCGCTGTATTCGCTATGGCTGCGTTTTCTTTTCGTTTTCGTATCAGCCACAAAATTGACTGCCTGACATTTCCGACTAATTTGTCTTAATTGCTGGCCTACAAGTTGCGGGCGGGCTTTCAAATCGCACAGCACACAGCAACCAAGTTGACATTTTTGAGCCGTGTTTTGCGAATTTATAATTTCGAATTTTAAATGGATTACGAGCACGCCATCTAGCGAGCAATTGGGGGAGGTACTTCCCACTTTGAATCGATAAAGCGCCTAAGAACTAATTTGTTTACCATGCTAAAAACAAAAATTAATTAATTATTTGCCTTTTGGGGCTAATTAGGCACAAAATCGGTGCTCAAGAGCGCACTTTGCTTCTTGTCTTTATTTTTTTTGCTCAGTTCGCAACAAGAAACTCATCCAATGTATAAAGTTTCTGCAATGACCGTGGATAACTGGGGTAACTGGGGCTGCTCAACTGCATTGACAACACAACTCTGGGCGGCGGCAAGTTTTAAAGTTTGTTTTGAACGAGTAAACAAATTGTGTGGCCAAGTTTTACGTAATTAAATTTACGTGCACGCAATTGAAATTTGCATGTTAATTACGCTTACCCTTTCTAGGCGCTTAAAAACTTGCAAATTAAGTTAGTTCACCAAGTGTATTAGATACGCCAAATAAACAAGAAATCAAATGAATTAATGATTGATCTTTTTTTTATAATTGAATTGTTCAAAATGATATTTTTCAAATGTGGTTTCAAATTAGTCAAACATAAGTTTCTAACCAGCTGTTTTATTAAAAAAAAAAGAAACACATTTTTAAGCATCCTTTTGCATTTGCATTTGATATATTTGTCTCGTTTTATTTATATTTTTCTGGCTTTTGCAATTAAAGAACGTTTTCACTTAGCTCTAAGTTGGAATTTCGTTTCGGTGAACATCCAACGGAACCACAAGCTGATTACAGTACAGTACAGTGCAGTAAAACATCAACAGCAAAAAGTGCAAATAGTATATGAAACACAATCCTTGCATCTCATTAGATCAGGGTTGGCTGATAGCCACAAACTCACATAAACAATTTGAGCTCTTTATTTGGCTAAATGACTCTGACAGACACATTTTCACCTGCAAGTTGTTGTTGTTGTTTTTGCCACGAAAAGTCCATTTGCCGTAACTTGCTGGAATGTTATGGTGCCGCATAATTTAGAGCCACAGCGATAAAACGAGCTGCCAAGCTGCCAAAGACAGACAACAGAGGGCGCTTTGCGCGGATGCTGCTGCTGCTGCTGTTGATGTCTTTATATAATGTATGGTCACACTGAGTGCCATAGCTATGCAGCATATTGTGTAGATGACGTTGCCAAAATTGATGTTGTCATGGCCAAAAGTTTCTTCCTATGTGTTTGTGTGTGTGTGTATTCTTTACAGTAAATGCTCTTTGTGGGTGTCGGGGTCATAAATTTCGCCTCAAAGCGCCTTTGGACAACATCTTCACACTCTTTACTATCAATGTTTTGCTGTTTTCTTTTTAGCTTAGTCTTTAAAAAGAATTTATATCAATTTGCTGAGCTCATGATGAGATAATCATGGTTTTTATCTGATCCAACTGTCGATTTAACTGGCAAATAACATTTTGCACATTGTTTATAATGAAAAGGAACGTTTAAAGATTAAGCCAAATTGATCGAAAACGTTTTCATTGGAATTGTTACTTAGTCATGATTATTTTTTGAATAAGAGATACATTTACTAAAGGAGATATTTTTTGTAGCAGCTTAACAAAGATTTTACGTATGATTAAATTCTACATACAAAAACCATTTCGTTAATAAGCTTCTACTGTTTTTACCCATCGCAAAATATATATTAATAATTTATGTGCCTGTCTGCCTGTCAGCATCCATCCTCGATGTCCATTTCAACATATTGTTGAACATCGTTCGGTGTCCGAGGAGAGTCTGAATTTTTTTTAATTAATAAAAAGCACACAGCATGCAGTTGGCCGGCCCCCATTTTCTTATTCTATATGCAAATGACGCTGTGTGTTGTGGAATGTATTTTGTTTTTTTTTTAATATAAATTTTTCACTTAGCGTGTAGATTGCAATTTAAAGGGAGACCGAGTGAAGCAACACTGGGAATTGAGTTACCATTAGGAGATGGGGTTCTTTGGCAAGAGGTATGGCTAAAATTGCGTATACACGCTGACAGCTGTTGTCTATTGTTGTAGATTGTTATTATTATTATGCCGTGCCGTGGCACAGTAAGTACTGCTAATTGACATTTACCAGGCATTAAACTTGTAGTATAAGCAAATCATAGAGTATATAAAAGCCGATGGCCAAGGCTAAAAGTAATTTATTAGGTTCTTTATTAAGATTGGCATTCATTGTTTAAATATTTTATATATAGTATTGAACCGTTCAATTAATTCTCAGTGTCAGGCTGTGTTAAACGAACAAAAATAAAATGGGCAAGGAAATGGCGCTTACTAATTGAAATGCGAGAGGCATATAAATATTTATGGTAGGATTAAACCTTGAGGCCATGTCACAGTTGCCGTTGAGTTTTAGCTAGCTAAATCAAGGTCGGCCTGACAGCTTTAGTATATTCGCCTTATGTTGGACTTTGTTTTTACTTTAACTTGGAAGATGAGCATAAGGCCAGTTTAGGCTTTCTTCAATGTTGGTGCAACAAAAAGTTTTTAAAGCCAATCCTACATAATATCCTTGCCACATACTTTAATGTATCTATCTGCCGTCTGTAAGTCGCAAATGTAACTTACTTTAGCTTATTTGTATGTAAATCACGCCTCTTATTTCGAAAAGTGTCGCCGGTTGTCTGAGCAGCTGGCTTCGCTAGCTTGTCAATCAATTTTCACGAATTTTCACGTGAAACTTTTCATTTTCACTTGCTCTAGAAAGAACGAAAACCAATTTCATTGCTATGCACTAAACTTTGTTGACACCATTTTGTGTGTTGGAAATGAATTCATTTTGTGGCCAAATGACAGGCCCCAAAAAGTATGCAACGAAATGAGTTTAACGTTGATACGAATAAAAACACAAACCTTTGACTTTGAATCGAAGTTAGATGTTGTTTAGTTGTTTATAGGGGGCGTAACCCGTTACTATTGTGCGCTTCACTTTGTTTAGACACAGATTTACATATGCATGTAAATACCTATAGCTATGTACAAACAGATATTTTTGTTAGGATATTCGGGTAGTTTGTGTATTTTTGTCGTGCTAAATGCCTGCATTAGTGGCTCGTTACAATTGCATGTTGCTTGGCTGGTAGGCAAATCAATCAAATTACCAAAAGGCATTTTTGCATTTGTGCATGATGCAAAAGATCAAAAACGAAAATAGCAAAAGTAAAATTGGCAACAAACAAAAAATACATACATATACATTTTTTTTTCAAGTTCACGAACAACGACACAGAGTGACTTCTCACCCAATCTCTTTTACCTCGACATTGACATTGTCGGTGTCATCGTGGGTGGCGAGGGAGGGAGGGAGGGAGGGGTGGGGGCTGTATGTGGCAGTGGCATGTCATAATGCAGTTATAATATGCCATTTTGACACAGAAGGACCCCATAAAATTTGTAGGTTCACTCGATTGAAATTATGACATTTTGATGATTTTCTTATTGGTTTGTTATGATGATGCAGATGCCTCTTTGCCTCAATCAATAAAACAACAAATGGCAGACAATGGCTTTAAACGGCTGGCACTTTAAGTATATAGTTCTCTCATACTGCCACAAAAGTATTTTTGTTATTTTCTTTTTGGCTAAGAGTCAAGGCCTTATCGCTTATCGCCATAAGCCTAAAATGTTTCAAGTCATTGTTAACAGCTAGAGAATGTCGTTAGGGCATGTGTTAGAACGTTTCCTAATTGGATTAAGTGCTAACAAGATGCTGAGCTTGACATGAGCTTGTCGAAATTTATATAGCAATCTTCAAGTTAGAAGAAAATACAGTAAAGTGTTGCAAGTTAAATAATATCTTGCAAGTTATTTAATTTGAGTGGCTTAGTTGTAAAATTTTTTTTATATAACATTCGCATTCTATTTTGTTGACTTAACTTTATTTAACTTTGCTGTAATTTTCTCAGAATTCTATGGCATGGCATTTGAGAATTTTCTCATTTGCTTTTCATCACTAGCTTTGACATTTTGCAATTTCTGGCTTGGTTCTCTATTTGGGTCAGAGCATCTAATAAGTGCATGCATCGAAGCAAGTCAGCTTACGAGCTTTTGATGAAGCTATTGATAGAATTCTCAGAAAATGACAAACAAGCAAAAAATACTCATATCACAAGCTTATGGCTAAGACAGGGGCAAACGGAAACGGAAATAGCCATAACTTTGCAAGCGGTCGGTCAACAGCAGCACAGTTGAATCAATGGTCCCAGCTGGCTGCCAGCGTATCAAACCATACGACCATCTGAGCAGAAATGTTTGGCAAGGCGAATAGTTATAATAAACCAAAGTTGCTGGGATGATGATGATGTGTGGATTGCCAAATCAGTCAAAACGTCAAGCACAAAACGTAAAAACATGTTAACTTACAGCTATCACAAAAATTGACAAAACTTGAACTGGGTGGAAATTGTGTTGACCCAACCACAAAAGAACACAAATACCTGGTGTTTTTGCAATGACATTGGCCAAAAGCAAAACAAAAATCAACCAAAAACGAAATCCATCGTTATCAGTTAATTAATCGCCAAGAATCGCACAAACTGCGAAAGTAACAACGTATAATCAAAATAGTAAAAAAAACGAAAGCAACTACAGAATAAAAAATGCACAACTTGTAAACAAAAATAGCAAACGAGTTGACACACAGCAAAGTTGCAAGCCAAATGGCTTAAATGTACAGTAGAAAATGTTATTGAAATTGTAGGAAAAAAAAAAATATTAAAGAAAATATTATTATTGTAATATATTTGTTTAACCCAATCGGAACAGATGCAAAAATTATTTAATAAATTAAATGCTTTGACGTTTTAATATTGTTTTTAAAAAAAATCAAATTAAAAAATGCTATTTGCTATAAAGTTTTATCATTTAAAACTTTATCTTAAGTATTCATACTCCAAAAAATATGCATTAAATTATTAAGTTTTCGAACAGTTTTGACATCTTTACATTTATGGGCAAATATTTTACTGTTCTTGTGTTTTGACATCGCCCGTCAAAGTTGTTGATGGTACTACTATATTGTTGTTGTTGTTGCCTGTCATCGTCATATATCCAAATTTCTGTGCGACATGCAATCAAAATTAATTCAATGCATGTTATTTACCTGTTTTTTTTTCCTCTTGTAAAATTTGCCAGTACTTTTGATGCGGGCTTGAAGCGGCCGGCCAATTTAAGGAGCGGCTGTTTATACATTTTTTTTGTTTACTTCACTTTGACTGGGGTTGCTCTGAGTCATGTTTACATATCCAACAAAATAAACATTCTTTGTCTTTCCTCATTGCAGTTTGAATCTCTACGAGCTGATTAAGAAGAATAATTATAATGGTTTTAGCATGAGTTTAATACGACGTTTCTGCAATTCGATTGTCAAATGCCTACGTTTGCTCTACAAAGAGAATATCATACACTGTGATCTCAAGCCGGTAAGTTATTAATAACTTAAACTATAATGAAAACATAAGAACCAATTATCTTTTGCTTAAATAGGAAAACATTTTGTTGAAACAACGCGGCAGCAGCTCGATTAAAGTCATCGATTTTGGCAGCTCATGCTATGTGGACCGCAAAATCTATACATATATCCAATCGAGATTCTATCGCTCCCCGGAGGTGATACTTGGACTGCAATATGGCACGGCCATTGACATGTGGAGCTTGGGTAAGTCTTTGGAGAGGCATTTGATTTTAATTAAAAACAATTTCAAAATATAATATATATATACTAAATACAGTTTCCGTTTGGCCTCGTTGCAAATGAAAATGAAACTGAATTTTTAAATTGGGTTTTTCGTTCTGCACTTGGCAGGCGACTATAAATAACTGTAGTACTTTAACCGCTTACAACATTTAAATATTTTATATATAACAAACACACACACAGCAAGTGGTTTCCTGCCAGTGTTTTGTGTCTGTTTCTTTTTTGTGTATTGAGGCGGTTGACATTTGGCATATTTAACGAGGCTTTTCAATGAGTTTTATGCATTGACAGGCGTCACTCAAAATGTCATGCATATAAAACGATAGCTTAATAGATACTGAAAATAGATTCAGAGAAATCAAAGAGCACTAACTAAGTAAATCTAAAAATATCGATAGATCACAATACAATTGTAAGTTTAGCGCGGACTTTCAATCAGTTCGAGTTGTACTTTGAATTGCTGTTTGAGACAGCAAACCCAATCATACTAGATTGCAGCTAATGCCCAGCTTTCATTCGTTTTCCGTTTCGACCCTCCTAAAGTCTATTCATTACTTCCATATCAGTTGAGCAGAACTTACGCTAGACTCATTATCCTTCACATATTTAGCTGCCAAATGGCAATGTTCAATCGCTTCACACGAACTCAGCGACAACTACTACGACGCGACGGGTGGTAAGTTGGTAGATTTTGTTGTTGTTGTTGTTGGCGCGGGCCAAGTGTTATAAAACACGCACTATGCCAATTAGCAGCAACAGGCGACGAGGCTATCAGGCTACCAAACAACAAGAATCCATAGGCCACATTAAACTGGAACAACAATAAGTAAAGCAGGGGCACTCAACAAGTGCAGCCCCCCGCCGCCACTCAAAGTTTATGTATACAATAATATTGGCTGCCCCTTAACCGTTGCTTTGAAACGTTGCTTTCCTGCCGCTTTTCCCATTCGCCCTTCGCAACATCCTTTTAACGGCCATTTCCGACTACGACGACGTCCGGTCAGCAGGAAAAATATCGTGAGCTCTGCGCTCCTTACACAGCCTTTAACACAAACCGACACACAGACACACACATACAAAAGACTCATTAAATGTGCGCAGTACGTGAGAGATATATGGTTGGTGTTGGGGTCTAATAACAGCCGGGCTGGTTCTATTTTTAGCTTTAGTGTCTTGACTCGGCTCATGTGGGCGGTTATTTATTTAAGTAACTGTGCTCAGTACACAAACACAAACACAAACACACACACATTCTTTTGCATATATGGGTTACGTGTTGAATAATGTGGTACACACATATACTAGGGCACACGCCATCTGTAAAGGGATTGGGTTCAAAAAGAAGAGGACCAGACGTAGAGGTAGAGTCTAGTTTCAATTAAGGAAATGAGCACAAGTGATGAAAGTAAAGGCAAGTGTGACACTGACTTGACTGAAAGCCTGAATAGAGAGTGTTTTAAAAGCTAACAGTAAATATAGTCAAGATTAAATAAGTGTCGTATATGGTAAATAATATTGTTATTTATATATTTCAATCAATGGATTTTAATCAGTCTATTGAAACGTTAACAAAAGGGAAAACAAGACTGCGGCAGGGTTGAGATCTGCGTTCAAAGATTGGCTGAGGCCGTTTGGGAATGCCACCAGCAATCTTTCTGTTTAACTTTGTCGACTCTCTACACTCATTTCCGTTTTGAACGAAGTGACGAACGAACTTTGCAACAACCCAATATACTCTTTCATTTCGGTATCGACAATAAAAATTACCATATTTTCATTTAAACATTGAACTTTGCTTTCTCTCAAGTATTTAGTTTTGATTGAATCAATATTGCGCTGAACTTTGCAAAAAAGCACTTAAAATCTGTTTGCAGCAGCACATAAATAATGCCCCAGTGAGACACTTAAACTAACACAAATTGAACTGACCCAAGTTCAACTGTGTGTTAGTGTGTGTGTGTGTGTGTTAGTGTCCTGTGGTCGGTCAAGTTTAGGCACGTGCTGGCTCAACTGGGTACTGGGTGAGCGTAAAGTCAAGGTCAATGCGCTTCATGTGCAATCAAAATGACTGCAGCAAAATGACATTTCACTAAATAAATATGTATAAACAAAGACAAACAACAACAACTGATAAATACACTACAAAAAGTTGAAAGTCTAAGTCTACGTATACTTTATGTACAATGCGTCATATAGCCCATTTTGGCTATTTTTTATTGGTAAATTTACAAAATCAATACTAATTACGTTACAAATTTGCTCTTTTGCAGGCTGCATTTTGGCTGAATTGTATACGGGCTACCCACTGTTTCCCGGCGAGAATGAGGTTGAGCAGCTGGCCTGCATTATGGAGGTGCTGGGTCAGCCACCAAAGGGTTTAATCACAATGGCGCGTCGTCGCCGCCTGTTCTTCGACTCGAGAGATGCGCCACGCTGCATAACCAACACAAAGGGCAGAAAACGTGCGCCGGGCAGCAAGTCACTGTCACAGATACTGCACTGTCAGGATCGGTATTTTATTGACTTTTTGCAACGGTGCTTGGAATGGGATCCCGCGGAGCGTATGACGCCAGATGATGCATCGCATCATCCTTTCCTGCAGCCATCCAATTTGAGTCGTCATCGCAGCTGCCGCATGTCAACAAGCTCGTCAAGCTCCGGCCTGAACAGCGTCTCCCAGAAATCCTCCTGCTACAACTTTGCAGAGATCTCGCCCGGCAGCGGGCCAGTGGTGGCCTCCATAACGAGCACCACATCTGTCAGCAATGCAGCCATAACGACCAAGTCTAACTCCGGTTCGCGACAGCCCCATGCGCATGCCCAGTCGAACGGACACCTGCCCGACATCAAGCTCAATGCCAGCGACAAGTACAACAGCATGCAAAAGGTGGCAGTGCGTTCGAAGATCACGTCGAGCGTATCGGATTTGGAATCGGTGCAACAGTATTCGTTGCATCGCATCTACGGCGGCGTTGGCAGCGGCAGCACACAACACGTTTCGTCGGCGGCGACTCGCAAGCATCTAAATGGCAATCCCGGCGTTGGCAACAGCAGCAGCAGCAAATATGGCAGCTCCACTTTGGCCCACAATCACCACAATGTGACGCATCACAATGCTTCGACGGCGACCATAGCGACAGCTACGCATCATCATCATAATCATCATGGCGTTGCTGGTGTGGGGCAGCAGGGTGTGGGCCAGCAGGTGGTTGGCGGCAACAGTGTGGCCATGTCACATTCACAGTCCACCGGCGATGTGTCGGATCGAGCAATCTTTGGGCGTGCTTGACTTCGGGCCAGGCCCACAAAGCTGGAGCTCAAGAAGTGCAAGCTGGTGAATATGATGGACTTCTGGAGCTAGAAGTGGCGTCCACAGCCATGCGCTGTTCTGCGGGAGAAGCAGGAGCCATTGCCGACTCCACCATTGCCACCCGCAGCTCCAACCTAGTTCTAACTATCTGTAACTGTTATAGTATAACCTATGTATATTAATTGGTATATATAGCCGTATGTTTGTATGTATGTGTGTTTCTGCATGAAAACTTTAAAGTATATAGTAAGATATTTAGATATATAGTTGATATATAACAATTAGTCCCAACACAAAAACACACACACACACACACACTTGCAACACTCTTGCAGTATTCTCAGTTATTTTTCTCTCTGAATATTATTTGCTACTGCCATAGCTATTGTATTTCCTAAACGTATTCTTTCCTAAAAGTATTCGCCAAAATCACAATTACTTCCCGCCATTACACGGACCGTTTCGCAACACTATTTTGTCCATCAACTTTATGCATCAAATATATGCAAAACTGTATTCAACTCGAACAAAATGATAAATAATAGAAAGAAAAAAAAAAATACCCCAGCTCAAAATGGAACAACATAATAGTATAATAGATATATAAGGAATTCGACCGATATATATATTGTTTTAACTTAACTTAACAATTTCATCCAGCTTCCATGTCTTTTGCAACAGTATCAAGGCTGTTATTAGTTACAAATGCAAGAATGTAGCTAAACATATTGATATATATATATACATACATATGATAAGTTTTGGTTAAGGTTAGAATGTTTCAGTCACGATCCTGTAAACTAGGAGTATATATAGATATAACTCGCACTTTTGCTAGGGAACACATAGACCCACCAAATTATCAACCGGAACTACCCTAGTAAACTATAATATATAGCCTTTAAACCGTTGAAACATTCTAGCCTCGAATTGAGCAACAGTTTTGAACAAGTAATGTAAGTTTGTATTTTGCATGGAAGAATCAAAGAAACGGGATAGTTGTGGGCTTTATTTAACGAGATTTCAAATGGTATTGAAATTGAAATCTAAAACCCGATCTGTGAGTAAATGAATATGCCCAAAACACTCAAATATATAGTGCAAGAAACATGTCATAATCTATCTAAAGAGTATACATATTTAATGAACTACATATATATTTAAATATAAATATAAATATAACGAAATTATATAGAGATACAATTACAATAACTTTTGTGCAAATAAACAACAATTTATGGCCAATACCACAAAAACCATATATATAAATGGAACTTTAACTAATTCTACGTAAATCGTATTAATATAATATAAAAACACAAACACAAATACAATTTTACTATAATCAAAGTTTGTGTACCACACATACACGTTTTTGAATAATAAACGTTAGTAGCAACGAGCAGAGAGTTAACCAATGTTCCCAATCCCATTTTGATCCCCTCTAACTTTTTCTCTGTCTCTGCGCTTAGACTGTCATGTGAACAAAATTGGTAATGTTTTATTTTTAGATATCACTGTAAACAAATGCAACTTTTGCTCATGACTTTGATAATGTCGAAACGTTTATATATATCACACACTCTAGCATATAATATATACACGTTAATTTTTCCTATTTTATGTATTATTTATAAATGTATACATTATTAAATGTATCTTTCTGCCACTTTTAACTACTACCATATAATTTTTTTCTTTAAAAACAAAATGAAAAGCTTGATTTACAAAGTGAGTTTCGAATTTAAAGTTTAGTATTAAATTAAAAACAAAACAAAAAAAATTTAAACTACTTTTAATCATTAAAATATATCGATTTTGAATTAATGAATCATATTAAAATGGTTTAAGAACCAGAAAGAAAACAACAACATGTAATCAATACAATTACAATAATTGAAAAATAAATTAAAAACTATGTACTCAACAATGGAAAATGTGTTTGTAAATTTTCTCTTTCTCGATACAATGGTATTTGGCAGTCGGCAATGTCCGCTGTTGGTTTTTTTTTAGGGTAGCACGTGCACCAACCATAATTTGTACATAACTGGTAGCTGCATTTGCTACATTGGCTTATGGCAAACGAAATTTAAAGTATACTCTTAGGAGCACACTTCAACTGAGCAGCACGTACATAATATGACACCTGTTTTCTGTCCATAACTCAGTCATTTTCTTAAGGATATCAAAAGGACATACTTTTGCGAGCTCACCGAAGAGAGGACTACCAATCGGCATTCAAGGATTTTCGAAATTCTTCAAAAATATTTTGCCTAAAATTTATCAAGGGGGTAGGTCAGAAAATTTATTAAAAATCACAAAATCCTTTATATCTCATCCATTTTAAGGACTAGCCGGATGTCCTTTGGTCAAAAAATAGTCCTTAGCCTGCCAATTAAAATAAGCTAATCAAAAGGATGAAAGTCCTTCAAACAGCTGAAATATAAGGACTTTTCTTTAAAAAGAAAATCATGTTTTTCTCAGCCATATCCTTGTAGATCCTGTCGAGACCCATGTCAAAAAATTTGTATTTTTTAGGGCTATCATCTGTCCAAAGGACATCCAAATCGTCCTTACAGTTGTCGTGAAAATATGGATTTTGTGATTTCAACTCAAATTATTTTGCCTTCTGATGAAATTTTCTAAGTGTTTTGGTTCTTAGAGTACCTCATAAACCTTGAATGCAGTTCGATGCAGCTGTTGCTAGCTATGCCAACGAGCCATGTCCTTCGAAAATTTGCAAGGATGCGACATAGTTAGAGCTAGTTCTGTAAATGCATATGTCCCAATATAAGTTTGATCCTAAAAGTATGCCATACAATTTTACATTTTCAACATCGTGGCAATTCATTTTTTATCCTAAAAGTATGCTATAAAATTTTTAAACTTTAAACATCTAAAAAAAAAACATTTTTTTTGTTTGTTGTATTTATTGTTTTCTTTTAGAATGTTAATGCTATGTTTTTGTGGTTGTTTTGTTTTGTTGATTTCGCTTTAAATTGCGCTTATAAAGTAGAATTTTATGTGTATGTATATATCTGGTATTGTCTCTTTATATGTATGTTTAACTAAGGCCATATTGACAAAAGCCAGCTTAACAGACTAAGAGTAGTCCAATCACCAGCTGCACGCCATGCATCTGGGCTTCCCTGGTACGTGACAAATGGCGTCATTGAAAGGGACCTTAAACTTGTGCCATTTGGGGACCAAATCAACTTCCACAGGCTTGTGGCCCACCAAAATCCGTTGGCAAATGATCTTGTTGCCCTCATCTCTCTCCCACGTCTGAAGAGAACCCATTCCAGTGATCTTTCTACCCGCAGTGTATCCTAATTCTGTTTAATACTTATTATATATACAATGGTTAAGGCATCATAATACGATCCCATACTACTTTTTTAAGCTACCCACTAGCCTATTGTACAGAATTTACTCAACGATATCTTTTGGCATATAATTAATTGAAATAAGAAAAAAAAGGAAATATTTTTTTTAAAAAACATTTCATTTAAGATATTCATTAAGCTTAGACTTCCAGTGGTGCCCATCTACTAATGATCGCAACGTTTGAAATAATTTGTAAAGCCAGCAGTGCAGCAATTTATAATTTAAGTTGTGGTTGCTTACTTATTTGTTATTTTTGGTTGTTGCGCGAGTTATGCAATATCCGACTTTGCAAATTATATTAAGAGGTTTGAGAATTTGAAAATAATTTTATTAACTTTATTGATGTTTTATAATTTGAACAATTACTGCATAGATTTTCATTTTGAATAACTGGGGCAAATGCAATTGTTGACAGGCCATAATGTTTGGACATTGTTTTCACTTTTCTAACCCGAAGCACTTGAAAGTACTTGTCGCGTAGGTGTACCTTCAATCTCAGAAACGCTTGCGAGAAAGTGACAATTCTAAGTACGATTCCACTGCCTGTACGCCCACTCAAATAAATGACTTAACTCCAAAAAACGCCTAGCAAATGTGTTGAAGCGTCATCATTCTTGAATGGAAAGTAAAAGTTGCTACTACGACTGCGATCGTTGATCCACAATAACAGCAACAAAATACATATATGTACATATATATTCCCATTGAGCTCTTTAAGTGATAAGCAGCCGACGCGTTAGACTCATCGAGTCAAAGGTTTATTGACGCAAGTTTTGTTTCGGTGTTTCCATAGTTTTTTTTTTTTTAAGCTGCTGCATCTGCTTCTGCGACAATAATGATCTTCATGATCACCACTTGTTGCCGGGGCCCGGTTAGGTTCGATTTGACTTGAGTTTGGTTCGGTTCGGTAAGGTTTGGGTCCATATGGCAATGCGAAGGCCGTCGCTTCTGCTGTGACTCTTTTTTGTTTCTTCTTTGGTGCCTTCGTCAGCTACTTTTTGTTTTTGTGCGCCAAGCGTTTTTGTCTTAAAGGAGAAAGTCTTTCTCCCTCAAGCATTTTATTGTTGTTGTTGTTGCTATTTGTACAGCATTTAGTCTTGGTTTTTGTTTTTTGTTAAATTGGTTATGGCTATGTGACTTTGAGTCGGTCTTCTGTTAATCTCTTGCACAAATATTGTTATTAGGCGTTTGTCATCGCGTTAGCTTTAAAGCCGGTTGCTTATGCCAAATTATGTTGTATTCTTAAGCATCTTCCCACACCTGAAGAAATATATTTGTTATAAACTATTTAATTTAAAGTACAAAATCTTAATACTATTATATCATTTTTATCTCTTCTCCTGACTCATTTACAGGTGCGGTGTGCAAAAATAAAATATATACATTATATGAGGCGACATAAAACTGAATGGCAAACTCTTAACTGTCACGTCTCACAAAGGTCAATATGGTAGTTTAAAATATGCTGAACACGAGGCATGATATATGACTAATAAATTGTATAACCTTATGTTTATGTGAAGGAAGCGGGCATTTAAGGTAGGGCCTATGTTTATATCAATAAAATTTTCTACAGAACTCAAACTAAAGTTTCTCAAGGAGAACCAATAAAAAACATAGAAACCTTTTTATGCTTCAGTTGTTATAAGTATTACATAAAAAGTGACTTAAAGGAATTTAACACTATTTAAGCAGGTTATTTAATATTTTTTCATGAATATATTCGTTAACATAAGTCTTCATAATTAAATATAATACTTTTACGTAACAATCAATAAATTTTGTGTCATCTTATGTCTTGGAAACTATTTAAATAGCCAAAACAAAAACCTATAACATCGAAATTCACATTATATTAGAAACTCTTGAGACAAAGCATTAAGCTTCTTGAATTGATGGTGTTATTTTTATATATTTTTTTATGTTCAAAAACTGAGCCTATGAAATTTAATCAAATCTCATGTTTACAGGTGAAATTACATATTAATTTATGTATTTTTTTTTTGAAGTCATCGAAGCTTTTCTTCGCCACCATTTGTTTAACAAAGAAAGCCATTAAATAAACTTTAAGCATCAAAACGGATACAAAAGGTAGCTGCAGCTAAAGTCAGTGGACTTAAGACAACCTGCGGCATCATCGACGACGCTCATCAAATCAGACAAATTTACAGTCTACTGTTTGTCTGCGTCTATGTCAGAGGAAACCTGATAAGTCGCTTATGTAATGCGATCCGAGACAAGGCAAGGTTGGGTTTAGTTAAGCTCGGCTCTGCTGCTTAAACCTTCTCTAGAATTGCATTGGGCATCGACTTAATGGACCATTCGCTTGCATATTTTGTGTGTGAATCTTTGAAAGTGAAAATTTATCAAAGAAAGCTGGCGTTGAAGTTTCCATTGCATTTGAACTGATGGATCTGTCGACTAGTCGCATTGCCGAATTTCTGTTGCCACTAACAGCAAAATGCTGCTTCAATGGCTGGAAAGCTGAAAAATGCCATTATTTGTTGATTGGTCGAGGCTGCGTTTTGATAAGGGCCCTTAGATATGGTAACAAAATGTTACACAATAAGAAATCAGTTGCACTGTTTACTATTTTTTAGCTCAAATGTGAACTCATAATTTTTTGGGCATTTATATTTTTAATTACAATAAGAACTTACATAGCATAACAAATAGTTAATCAAAGAAATAGAATAAGTGAACTTGAGGTTTTATTTTTGGATCAAAACGTCAACCAAAACGTTGTAAAATATTTAATAGGAGAGCATGAGAAACTTTTGACATATACATAATTATAATAAACAAGTTTGAAGTTTATAAGGTTAAATAAAAGTATATTTACTTTCCCAGCAACCTTGATATTAATAAGTACTTTTAAATTGCATTATAAATGAATTACCGCTCTAATCCTTAACCGAAAATCATCAATGTTAAAACATACAGTTTTTCCTATCAAGTCATGCTGTGTGGAAGAAAAAAAAAACATAACAATAGCAAAGTCAACCTGCAGTAGCAATTATTCATCAAATGCTCCACTTTGATTTTGGTGTGATGTAAGTTTGTAATATGTTGACTAGCTAGTGGTGATCGGTGGAGCGCCTTAAACACATTCGTACATACAAACAAATGTGAGCACAGCGGGATTCGAGCTGCGGGCAGACAACGGGTAGCCTACATTAATCATCTACTTTGATAATTATGGATATCCGTAAAAAAAAGTGAATCACTTCTTGTTTGTTTTGACCAAAAGCAGCCACACACAAAAACACGCATCGAATTGTGCATGGAATGTTATTTAATTGTTGTTGTTGCTGGAATAGTTGGTGTGGCTGCTATTTGACACACACACGTCGGTATGTAATAACAATGATGATGATGATGTCGATGGCTATTAAAGAGTTATTTATTGTTTTGACTTAATACGATTTGGTACGCCTTCATATTGCGTTCTTATCTGCATTTCCGAGTACGCCAGCTTGAGGAAATTACGTGATCAGCAAATGAAATCGAAATCGCAGCGCATCATATTTGCTTAGCCCAGCCATTTCTGGTTTGATAAAGACGGCCAGTTAGCCAAAGAGCGGCTAACAAGAAATGGCATTTGAAAAACTACGCTTAGAGCAGCGCTTCGTAGTATTTCCTCATGTCGAACAGTTTGGCAAACACTTTCACTCTTTCAATCACTCTCTTAACGCACTCTCGTGCTTTCTTCTTACTCTTTGAAGTTTAACAATGCTCTCGGTGCTTGCAAATGTTGCGGATGTTCGTGTTGCTAGCAACATGTTGCTGGCTCATCGCTACGGCGCTGCGACGGCTTCGCATTTTTTTTATTTTTGGCATCTTCGTCGCTAGCTTGGCTTAAATTGTTACCAAACGCTTAATGATCTTCAGTTAAGCATCGAACTTTTACCAGACAAGTCGTGTCTGCGGCTTCCACTCGACTACCGCGGCAGCAACAGTCAACGCTAACGGAATACTAAGTAAATCAAACAGCAACATTAACAACTAAAACAACAACATAAAACAACCACTACGAACTGCATCATTTGCATAAAGCAAATAGAAAACGAACAAGCAAAAGTTTATTCCATCAGTTTGTTTGCCGCATTTTTGACATTTTTCGCGCGTCAATTGAAAAATTTCGAAAAATAAAGTTCATTTCGCTACGTTTTGATCGTGTATTGTTTTGAATAACAAAATAAAGATATCAATCAGTGCAACATTATAAATAAATAATTGTTGAAAAATAAAACAATTGCATATTGGAAAAATCAAATCCTTAAAAAAGCCGTCTAAGCTTTTGTGAATCATGCGAATTTTATTGGCACTTTGGGGCACTTTGTGCCTGTGGACGATCACAGCGAATGCGCAGGGATTTATTCCCCCCAATGCGGCAATACATAACGGAGTAAGTGTATTAATGGATTTTCCAAATAATAATTAAATAAATTAAAAACTTTTCTCAGAAAGAACTAAAAATAAATACTTAATAAAGTTATTGCTAATTTGCAATTGCTCCGACCAAGTTTGTTCCACATAATGTGGACAATACGCTCAACAACAATGCATAACCTAAAAATGTGCTAAAAAAAAAACACACACACACATAAGAGAACAAAAATTTATCACTTAATTTGCATTTGCATTGAATATTATGCAAATATTCTTTGTTGAATCTAGTTGTGAATTTTTATTTGAACCCATTCGAACCATTTGAGTTGACACACTTATTTTTTAGCACCCAAAGAAAGTTGCTGTTCGGCAGCAAAAAAAATTCTTTAAGAAATATGCACTAGCAACACATTAGTTTTTTTTTCTTCATAAATTCCATAATAAATAAACAGCCTGGGCGTCTGCTTAAGCATTCAATTATTCAACATATACATATATTTTCATAAGCATTTTCATATTAATTGTACAAATATGCAACTGAGGCGCTTCAATGAACTTTCCCTTTTTGTTGTTGTTTCTGTTGTTGTTGTAATATATTTTGAGCTGCCTTCAATGAAGATGCAAAGGAAACGAAGAGAAAAAGCCGTAAAGCCATGACAACGTTTATAGCCACACAAGACGGCAACAAAAACTGTGGCAGATCATAAACCTGTTCGCTTAAAATGGTCAACAAGAAATCAAACGGAATTTTAAAAAATAAAAAAAATTTCAATAAATTTACGCATGAACAAAATAAATTGCAAGTCAGCTGCAAGTTCTCAACCAATCTAATATTTAATAAAAAAAATATAATTTTCGAATTAAGTATTTTAATAGGCATTAACAAACTGCTGGACTCAACAATATAATTGTGATATAACAAGATTATCCCTTGATTTTGTTGTTGCTAGTATGATGTTTTGATTGTTGGTCAGTGTGGCATTTGTGGCATCCGCTGTTACAGTTTGTTTTCACTTTCATGGCCGCAACGAAACTTGGCAATAGCCCGCAACAATTAATGATATTTCCAATTTGGTTGTCTATTTCGGTATTTGGTGTTGTTTGTTGCCTTAACTTTGATTTGCTTAAATACTAATTTTTTATAATTGGGCTGGTTATCCCACAACACTTTTATTGTGCCGCTTATTACGCAAACATATCGTTTTAATATGTTTTTTGGTGATGAACCTAATCAAATATGTAGGTAAGTGATACGGCTTGATTTCTTTGTCAGCGCTCAGTTAAATAAATTAGGTTTTAAACATTTTTATTAAGTTCAGAAACTGACAAATATTTGTTAATAAATGCTTGTATTTTACTAAGTATTTCTCCACTTTAAAATTGCCCACAGTTCGACTTACACTTCCACTTATTACCATAAAGTCAGTCTTAGTTCACTCGTTATTCGTTGATTTTGTAATATTGGCTTATGTCATTGGTCATTGGGATCGCAGTGCTCAATTAGTTTTTCAATTTGTTTGGCTAAGCAGCACTTCCCGACCAAACCTGGCGGCTGTTCAACACTCAGTCCCATTAACTTGGCGCTGTCCAATCAAGCGCTTCATCAGCTGCATTTTCATTCACTTTTCCACGTGCGCCGAACGTTTCCAATGAAATTAAAATTGAAATTCGATTTAATTCTCAACTCGAGCTCAGCAACAGAAGCAGCGCCATCATTTTTGGGCCCTTACAGCAAAAAACTAAGTACGAATCGAGCTTAAAGTAAAATAAAACAAATCTCATCGCAACAAATAAAAAGGTTTTGGGAGCAGGGATCGAGGGAGGGGTGTCTAATTGGCTCTGCGTGTGATTAGCGCTCGATTACTTTACTATTTGTTTGTAGACTTGATTTTCGATACAATGCAATGCCATTAAAGTCGAGTCAATTCGATTTGATGCCAGATGATTAAGTGTAGCGCCAGTTAACGAGCTTTAAGTGGCAAAGCCAGCCGATACAATAAACCAAATAAATAGCTTGGTTAATATGATTGGGCCCAAAGCACAATTAAAATTGTTTCATCCTGTTACAGTTTGAAATGCTCTGAAATTCTTGTTGTCAAGCAACTTTCATTTTTCAACACAAATCCATTAACAATTTGTCACACCAAAATACAGTATCTTTCAGATATATATATACGTATATATGTGCAGCCAAAATATTTATAAAGATCTCTCGATTGACCCACTTTCCATGTCAACACCAACACCAACGAAACAAAATGAAACGAAACAAAACAAAGCAAAATAAAAAAAAACCTGCTAGAACGACGGGCCCAAACAACAACTACACAACCGCAAAAAATAAAATAAACAACAAGAACAACAACTTGCCGAATAAAAAGAAATAGCAACTTGAAATTCATACAATAAAAATGCGAGTGAATAACGAACAGGTTGAAGAGCTGTTATTAACCGATCTCAAAGATACAAAAAATTCTTTTTATAGTAAAGTTTTTTTTATCAAAAGTACTTGATTATTATTGTTAAAAGTTGCCAATTAAAAAGTGAAGCTTATAAGCCTATAACAATTCTAATCGGATACAGTTTGACATAGACCCAAATATTTTAAGTGACTTTAAAACTTCAGCTGCGATACAATTTTTAATACACACAAAATATTTAATGAACATTTTTCTTAATATGAACTTAACTCAAGTCTCTTGCCATGACGGTTTCAACATTTCTCACAACTATTTCATAACAAATTCATGCATCTTTAATCGATCGACCTAGACGAAAGTGAAAGCAAAATATTTCCGATATCGAAAAGTCAACAAATGTGCATTAAAATATTTAAAATAAAATGCAAAGGCGATGGAAAAGAAAATAGAGCCCAATTGGACGTTGGGAATATTGGACATTGGCTAGATATAAACACAGAGATGATGGGCAACAGATGTTGCCTGAATTTGTTGCAATGTCTGAACAGTTGTTGGTTGTTTTGTTGTTTTGTTGTTTGTTGGACTGTCTGTTAGTCGGTGGCAATTTCTGTTTACACGACACAAAAAAGCAACTGCAAACGCTACGTGAGGCAAAACATACAAAGTAACATTTGGTATATGTATGTACAAAATAAAACTTAAAATTAAGATATAGCAAAAACAAAAAGCCAAATCGCATTAAAGAAACTTCAGATGGCGTCAGCCGTTGACTTCCATCTTCGACTTTGAGCTTCGGCTTGGTCTTTTAACTGTGACCAGTTCCTGTTCGCGGACAAAAGGAAGATGAAGATGATGTGGCTGGAAAATGTTTTGTTTTGTTTTGCTTTTTTTTACTATTTTGCTAGCTCGTGTGTTGTGTTTTTTTTTTCTTTCTTGTTTACCAAAAAGATCGCAATGGGTTGTTGCCATTTGTTGTTATTTTGTTGCGTTGTATTGCTGTTGCAATCGCAGGCCATTGCCGTGTTGCCGTCGTTGCCACAGCCAACTTATGTCAATAGACTGAGAGACAGACGGCAGCAATCTGGTGTGGCACGTTTTTCTTTGCAAACTCGATGCCAGCAACAGCAACAAAGTATTATTGAAAAATTGTGCAAAGCCATAAAAGGCAACTCAACAGCTGGACAAAAGGTTAAGGACAATATCCAGTCCAGATATGCAACCATAAAAATAGTTTCAACAGATTAGAGTGGAGGTATGAGAGTGTAAAGAATTTCCCAACAATCCGTTTCATGAATTGCAAAGTTTTTATATGGCGTCAGCTTTGTTTACTTAAGGCTTTACTTCAAAGCAATGATTTTTTTTATATGTGATTTATATTTGATGTTAATAGAAACCTTTAGAAGAAAAAATATTTATTCTCTTACCTTTCTCTCTGCAATTCTCAATTCTCCTGCAACACTTTAAATCATTCACAAACAAATAAAAAATTATTTCCACGCTGGATGTTTCACATTCCACTCAATTATTAAGCCATTACCATAATATCTGATCTACAACCTGTTTTAGTTACGCCCCGATTTATGGTAGACAACAAAAATAAGAAATATGCATCTTAAGCAAAAAATTTCACATGGCATGCAGATCGGACAGATCATTAATGTTTCTACTTGGGGCACATTTCGGATGCTTAAGCTTCGCTGAGAAAAGAAAGTAAAAGGGCTTGCGACATAACTCATCGGTGGTTATTGACAGGCCGTGCTGTGGCGACTTTTTGTTCGTTTTTTTTTTTATTTTACTTTTTGCCATCCTCTTTTGTTTCATTAAAATGTGTTGCTATTGCGCTTGGGTTGGGTCATTAAGTTTGGAGTTTGTGGTTTAAAACTAAATGAGTTTTGGTAGATTTTTTCGCGTCAGGCATAATTGTGATTGGGAGCGGGAAGGGGGAGTGCTGATGAATGCCGCAATTAGTGGTGTAATGTGCAGTAAATATATCAAAGAGCAATATTCACCCACCAGCCAACAAAACCACCCAGACAAGCTCCAGCAAGCAGCAAGTGTCAACTTCCGCGTTACTCATACGACACGTAAAACGGGTTTTTATATTTTGTTGGTGTTGGAATTGCAATGGAATTGCAATTGCATCGGCTGCATCTTCTCGCCATAACTCAACAGAAATATGGCCAAAAAGTCAAACGATCCTCGTCTTCGGTCACGTAAGCGTTCGACCAAGCCCACAGACCCAGACGTCGAGTGTTGCGGCTCCTCGTGTCATGCAGCAACTGGGCACAACCAACTGGTTGCCAATTGCACTTTCGTTTTTGTTGTTCGCCGGGTGAAAATAAAGAAGCTTGAAGTTTGTTGGCATTGTTGCTGCCGTTGCTGCTGCTGCTGCGAGAGAGTTCCAAAACAAGATTCAAAGATCTGGCTGGGTTGGCTGGCCTGCCTGGAAGATGTTGCATGCCAAGCGAGTTGCATAATTTGTATGTGTTTTTTGTTATTTTGCTACAACTGCCTTGCAGGCAGTTAGTTGTCTTTGTTATTGCATTTGTTGTCGTGGTGGGAGTCGAAATTGTTATGGCCAAATGTGTGCTTAAGAGCTTGCTCATCGATTTGCACTTAAAAATTAGTTTTAAGCCAAAAACTCGACAAGCATTTATTGAATGAACTTTATGTGGCTGAAGGCAGCATCAAAAAAAGAGCTTATGAAACAGAAAGCAGAGCTTGACTTAAAAAAACATTTTGTACATTTTAAAATCTATTAATAAATTATTCTTTTCTTTGAATAATCAAATTTTAGTTTTTGTTTAAGATTTCAGCAATCAATTTTTGGCTACAGGGTTTCCAAAATACAAGTTAATAATAACTTTCGCTTTATGAATTATGCAAAATAATTGATCGACAGTAAATTGAGGTAATTGAATTATCGGAGCCAACTGAGAAATGTGAAAGGTGAATTTTTTATAAAAATTAATGGATTTTGTATGTTTTTGCAGAACCCCTAAATGGCAACGAATTAACGAATTATTATTATTTTATTATTATTATTAAAAGACAACTTCAAGCAAATGCAAACTCCTCCGCTTGCTTGCAAATTACAAAAAAAAAAAATGTTGAGTTTATTTTTTTTTTAAATTTCTTTTGATGAAATCGAAAGGAAAACTCATATTTTGGCTTGCATGCTCAGCTGATGCACTCAAGTGCACAGCAACACAAAGAAAAACATATTAAAATGTGTTGTTTGCAACAAAATGCGGCTAACTGTACAAACTGTACAAGCTGCAGGCGCAAAGACGTTGCAAGAAGCCAACAGGGAATAGGCATGGAATGGCATTAAAAAAAAGCTTCTTCGGCGCACAAAATCAACGAAGCTTGCAAAAAGTGTTGCTTTTCTTCATGCTAGAAAACTGAAAGTGGCAGGCACTGAAGCTGCAGCTAAAGTTGCAGTTGGTGTTGGAGCTGCTGTCAGGGCCTACAATTGGTCGCTTGTTGGCCATAATCTGTTGGCCGCACTCTAGTGTGAAGTGGGTTACAGTTGGCAGCCAGGAGATGATAGGGTAGCTAGGGTAAAAGGGGTGGTGGTGGCGGAACTGTGACAGGCGCCAAGTACCAGCGGCATTTTGCGAGTGCTTTGACTTCTGCGTCGGCGTAACCGTGAAAAATGTGCCCAAAAAATTTACCAAGTATAAAACACAGTTGTATTATTGCTAGGCATTATATGATGTTATGCACTTATGCATAATCTCAAGAGTGGGGAAGGTAACTAACAGTAAGACGGGACAAATGTTAGGTTAAGCTACCACAAACTTGAAGTGATGCAACAGTAGAAAGACTTCTCAAGATTAACGTTTAGAAATAAACAAATGATTAAGAGTTAAATTTTAAAATGATAATTTGTTGTCAAAAACTTTCCTTAGTATTATGAATGTGACTGATTTGATTGCCGCCAGGAAATAGGCAAACTCTCAAGTAAAATGGTCAAATCTGCTGAACTGAAAAATAACACTTAAATGTAGACTTTGTGCTGCTTGCTACTTACTTACCCATAATCAAGTTGGAGTAGCTATTGCAATTTAGAAACATTGAACGTTTTTGCTCTACAAATCTGAAGATTCTCATGTTTATTTTCTTCTTCTATTTAACGATTTCTCTACCTTTTGCATTCTGTCAATCATAGCAGACAATTTGTTAACTGCAATGCTAAAGAGTTTGCATTTCGGCGCACAGCCCACTCAGGTTACTAACCGCTTAACAATGGTGGTCAGTCACTCTGGGTCTCGTCTGACTGCGATGACAACGTCTCTGGTTGCGGGGGTAATTGCTAAAAATTGTCACGAACTAAAAACGCGAAAGTTTACTGACTTCCCAAGCATGAGTTTTGACTTGTGCGGTGCATTTGCAGCTGATTGTGGTCAGGCCATGGTGGAAAGGGGTTTTAGCTAAAGCCGAGACCTCTACAAAGCAATTTGCATGTCGCGACAACTTTTAACAACGTTTCTCGGTATTAAAAAACATTAAACAAAAAAGCCAAACGCAAGTGCTGAGTTTGCGTGACCAAAAAAAAAAAAAAAAACAAACACGAGACCAAAAACTAGCGGCAACATTAGCAAACAAGAAGCTTAATTCAGGAGCTGACTGTCGATATAATCTGGAAATTACTTAATTGCCAGAAAGAAAAAAAATAGTAAAAATAAAAGAACTTCTCTCCTATTCGTATGAACAGATTTCGAATTTTCCGTTGAGTAGCACTGCTAACCTACAAATTATGAATTCCAATTGAAACTATAAAATAAAAGTTGCACACAAAAGTTTTCATTTCATTGGCAAACAATGGCACTGCAACAATTGACACAGAGCCAGTTGAGGCAAGAGGAGTAGCGCCGCGGAGCGGGTAGGCTGGGTGGAGGAGCCTGCATGTTGGTCTGGAAATGAAATTGCATGTCTAGATGTCTTCAAGTCAAAAAGCAAAAAATAGCTTAGTTAACGCAAATGCTAATGTGTAATTAATGCATTGAAACGAAATTGCAAGAAAGATCTAAAGCGTAAAGTTGCAATTTGGTGTTTGTGGTTGGGTTTTTGGGTGAGCGAATGGAATGTTCAAGAAAAAGTTCAGATTCAGTAAGTCTTGGCATATCTAACAGCTAACTAATCCAATTAAATTAATCGGTTGTAAGAACAAGCTATAGACTTGAGTGTCTGTATAAAAAATACAGTTGAACGTCCATAGAACGAATCTTAAGGGGAGAAGAAAAAACTCGGAATTTAAAATTGCTATTAGGAAATAAATTCGCAATGTAGAAAACTTTATTATATGGAAGTTTGCCTGCAGGTAGACACTTTAGCACATTCTTGTGGTTCTTGTAAAAAACTTCAGTACTTATCTGTGTGAACTCGTTAAAAAAAACAATAAACCAATGAAATTTGTATGAAAAATTTGAAATTTTGAAATGTACTTATGGTTTTCATAGTAAATATATATTTGTCAATAATTTATAAGCCATCTCACACAAAACTCAAAGCTTTGTCATCTTTTTGTTAGTGTCATTGATTGACTGTTTCGATTTGTGTATTTAAAATGACGAAAAGGGTCAAGACAGCAACTCATCCTAATAAATATTTATGCTATAGGTATAGAGCTCAATATGTCGGCTTATTATTTCTGACCCATATTCAATGGTCGCCGTGTCTATTGCGATTGAACGCCTTCATTGAAGTGACAGTCCGTGAAATGATTGGATAAATAAACAACTTTGAATGGCATTGAATACAAAAATAAATAAACCATTGCGAATACGCCTACTTAACAAATTATACTCCGTTTTTTTTTCAAGCTATTCAAGTTGCGGAAAAAAAATTGCACACAAAAATTAAAAGAGATGAGATAGGAAAAAGAAATAATGAATGACGTCCAAGATAAATGCGATGAACTCGACAAAAGGCATAAATAGTTGATGAGCGTGGAATGGTTTATGGTTTGAGAAGACTTTGGGTGTGGAACCGTCTGTCAATGGCCCTATATTTAAAGTTATGAAATTTGAATGTCGAGAGTTGCCAGATGAATGCAAATCTGCGCACAGAGTTGTGCAAGACAGCGCTATGAAAACGTAATTGTTGGAGGTCTTTTGTCTCTCTCTATTCGTCTGCCTCGAGTGTTTTTTTTTTGGCCAAGACTCGAAGCAACAGTCCATCAACAAAGTAAGACAAATAAATCTTGGCCAGCGGGCCGTGTGGGCGCCGACAACAGATGCTGCACAAAAGACGAGATACAAGATACTAAAATGCAGAAACAAAAATTACATATATATATATATATATATATATAGTACATATTGCTAGACACGCAAAGCCGCATACTGCGTGCGCCAAAATTATTGAATTGGAAAGTAAAATTGCAGTTAACTTTTATATATATATATACATATATCTATTTAAATTTATTTCTACAAATATGTTTAACGTATTTAATGTGTAGACAACACGCAATTTATCTAAGATAATTATGGGTTTTTTTTGTTGTCTTAAAGGTTATTATTTATATTTATTATTATTGTTTATTTTAAAAGTTATTATTTGTGGGCTGTTGACTTGCAAAGTAAAGTCTAAGTTTAGCTGTTGATGTTGAAATAAAGTTGTTTGTTTGCCATGTTGATGATTAATGAGTTTTATTTTTGTAATTTTATAAAAATGGGCTGAGCTTACAAAGTTAACTATATATATATAGATATATATTTAATATTTTATCTTATTAATTTTTGTAATGCGTCTATACTAACTTTTTTCGGTAGAATTTTGCTTAGATATTTAAGAAGACGAGCGCCCTTACGCTGTGCTTCCCCTTGTCTTTTACATAACTCTTTTCTTAACTACCTAAAAAAACCAAAGAAATGCACAAGAAGAACCACAAATATATGAATTACACTTGGCTGTATAAGTATTAAAATTTCCTAGCATAGAAACCTAAATTCTAACAAAAAAGTTGATGTATTTAAATTAAAATTCCTTACGTCGAGCACTCGGCGTTAACTAAGAAGCGACGCTAATGATTCCATAAATCTTTTGAGACTCGTTAAAGGTGTCAGACTGTGTCAAATTAGGCATGTCATACTAGTATGAGAACAGGTAGCAAAATTGTAGCAGGTGTTGCTGCCGGTTGTCTTCCGTCATTTGGCCATTGGCATTTTAGCCCAATTCCAACTAATTTGCATGCATCACAAACAATTAGTCAACTCAGCGCAACATATTTGCCTGCCGCTTTAGCTAACAAGTGGTAAAGTTTTTGACTGCGTTAATTATGGCCTGCAACTATTTTGTTTTTTCGGTTGCCCCAGGCTAGTCTTATGCAACCGCAGTATAGGTTGCGCCACAAATCTCGCTTCTTCAAGATGCAAAACTCGAATTTATCTCTACAATTTCAGCAGCAGCTGATGTTCGTTCAATTGAAGCCGCCTTGACAGCTCCAAATGCAGGCTAATCATCATTTTCTAAGTTTGTTTTTTTTTTGGTCCGAATGATTTTTAATTCATTTGTATTTGTTTGGTTAAGATTGACACTTAAATAAACTCCACTGCAAATAAAAGTAAAAATATATTTATCAATAAATTATTTTTGTATTTCAATAAGCAAAATTTAAATGCTTCTATTTCGTTCCGAAAAGTATGAAGATAATTTTTAAACCAAAAATAAATTTTACTTTGAGTTTTTTACATTGAGTCAATATGAGAAATCAAACATACAAAGTTTTTGCAATGATCGAATTTCTTCAAAACTGACAATAAAGGCTAACAAATAATGAATTTTCTATTTTTTTCCATATAAACATAAACAATTCTAAAAATATTCTTAAATTGCAAAGTTTAACACTTAATAATTTAACTTTATGCCTATGCTTGAAATTACCCCAAAAAAATTGCGAGCTATAAAAAAAATAAAATCACCGCATTTTTCACTTGTTATTGCCCACAATTAACAACAACAACAACCAAAACAACAACAATAAGAAGACAAATCGTGCTAATTTATAAACAGTTTTACGAGCATTTTCCAGCAACAGCGTCTCGGACGGACGGCGATAATATCAGCACAAGTTTTGACCAAGTTTCTTTTTTCGCAAAGCTTTGGTTAAATAACATTTGTTGTTGGTGTTGTTGTGCTTTTCTGCTGGTCTTCTTATTGTTATTGTTGTGCTTGCAATTGTTTCACTTGCTGGCGGCAATTCATTGTTGTTATTTGAGTTTTTGCTGTTGTTGGTTTTTTTTTTTTTAACTATTTTTGTTTTATTTTGGGGTAGCTTCTTTCGCTTTTATGTGACCGGTTGGCAATGCGATTTGTTTGCCGCATGCCTATAACTGGACGCGGTTGTAGGTGTTGCTGAAAGGCATTTTATTTGGTTTTTTGTTGCTACTGCGATTTCTTCTTGTTTTAGCCAGTCAAAAATTCAGTTAATTACACAATTTTATGTAAATTTCTCTTTCAACCGATGTTGTTGTTGTTGTTGTGCATTCTTTTAGTGCGGCCACGAATGAATTACTTACTTATTTGCGTAGAGCACCAAACTATTTTGTAGGCAATTAAAATGCCTTTAGTTATGGGTGCCTTTTGTTTAAGTTTGTGGTTTGGTTTGGTTTGGTTTGGGCTCGCTTTTGCCAACTGCAGTCATTTGTCGATACAAAAAGTGAAAGGCCAATTGCCAAATCTTCAGCTATTGACCAACAGCATCAAACGCTTATTATGCACATTTAAAGCCATGTGGCAACAGTCAAAAAGGCGGCCGCATCGTGTCTAACCAGTTATCTATGGTAATTGACAAAACAAATAAGAAGCAAATCCCAACTGTCATCGTTCTTTGTAGACTCTATTTGAAATGTATATTCATTGCAGATTCAATCGAAATGATGTGGGCACGATCTGCATTTTGCTTTTGGTGTTTGTATTTGAAGCTTCGAAGCCAAACGATTTGCGATAAGTGTGGACTACTTACGAGTTGAGTCAACTGCATTCACACAATTGCAACATCATAATCAATCCGATTTAAAGTGCAGATTAAAGTTGTTTTCGCATTAAAGTGTTTGAAGAGGCTTAAGCTAGTCGTATGAGTTGGCAAAGCTACATATGTATGAACATTTAGTTTACTCTCAGGGGATGGTTAGACAGACTGTTGTATAACCTAGATTCAAAAGCATTTTATTTATTATATCTGCCAATTAGAACTTTGTAATCCAAAAAATGCTCATTAATCATGTCCCAAAAAAAAAGAAGTATGTTCTAGCTCTTGACATCTTGGAATCTTGCACAACTTCACAAAAAATAAGCTGGCATCATCTGAACGCTAACTGAGCAGAAAGAACCTTGAAACTAATCGAATGACCAAAAATGCAGGCGTCCTAGAAAAGAAGCTCAAAGCAAAAAAAAACCAAACTAAACAAATAACAACTAGACAGGCCGAGAGCCGGTAGTTAAAAATGCACTAAACATTAAAAGATATATGTTTGTTTGTTGTTCGCCGTTGAATTTAAGAGAGAGAGAGGGGAGCAGGAAAACTGCGACAGGCAGCGGGAAACGAGGCCACTTGGCCAGTCGCACAGTTTTTGATGCCAATGGCCAAAACATTGACGTTGTGGCCCGAGATTGCAACCGAAGTTTGAAATTTGTGAGACGCAAACGCCAAGTATCTGCGGTGGCAACGGTTGCGCAACGCGTTTAGCTGAAGATTTTCAACGAATTTATGGCCGCAAAGCACTTGAGTAACTCTTAATTAACCAACAAAGAAGAGCTTTGGGCTCTAAGCGTGCTTCCTTCTGACTTTGATCCATTAAATTCTGATTAACATATAACACAGAAACGCTTGTTTAGTGTGTCTGTCTGCAAATCACTTTCACTCCAAAAGCCACGAATCGAAATTAAAGCGAAACAGAAACAAAAAGAAATTTTTGGATTTCAATTTTAAGATTTCGCTTTCATTTGGAGCTCATCTGTTGAGGTATTTTTCTTCTTTTTTTTATGCCTGAACAAGTTTTTTTTATTGTTGCTTTACATTTTGTTGGTGTGATGTGATGTGAAATCAATTATGACTTATTAACAAATTAGTACGAGAGTTGAAGCGACAGTTATAACATCATAGATCAACGCCCCAATGTCAAAAGATTAAAAAATAAAAGAAACAGAAGATCTGACAGCCTAAAGAGAAATGAAACCAAATGCCGTAACTTGTTTTCACTTGTATCGCTTCATCTTTTTTTTTTCTTTAACTAACTTACTTCTATCATATGTGTGATCTACAGTCATTAGCATAATGACCATTTGATATGACAGCTCTAATATGCAACGCTCTTGTAATAAAATACGATCGGGGCGGGTCGGTCTCTAGGCCACTTTTTGTGGTTTGTGCTTTCTTTGCTGTCCAAATATGAAGTTATTTATAGACTCTACTTAATTGTGGCGTATCAAGCCGTCTTTTATTGAACCAAAACATAAATGAGCTGTGGCTTAGAGCTGTTTGAGGAATGTGGAGGTAGGAAAGTTTTTCAGTGACCTAGTCAAAGTTTATTTTGTTGACCCTTATACCATTAATTTATAAATAAACACAATAAAGAAATCAAAAGTTAATTGTTAATTGTCTTATTGTGACTTTTCTTAGGATCCAATGAACTACCTTTCATAACAATAACAATTAATAAGATCAATAGAAAATTGAACAATTACTTATCTTACTTTAATTGTAAGTACACAATAATCTTTCATATATTATAATAAAGATTGGCCAATTCGTTCGACCTTATGCAAACCCCAACTGCCAATCATTTCAACTAATTTCACTCAACAGCCAAACCAATTGTTTAATTGTCTTTTGTTGTTAAACATGTTATGTTTTTAGTTATTTTATTTTCTTCTGATCTTTCGCTCAATTTTGATTGAACGCCAACTCTGAAATTGTCTTTTAACATTGACACCTTCATTCGCACAAGAGCAACCCACAACAAGTTGAAGTTGCTAATGTGTGTCTCGTGTTGGCATGTGACAACCTCAACCACAGCCACAAAATGACAAGTTGCACCTGCCCAGTTATTGGTTAATGGCGCATGCGTAGCGCCCATCGAAAGGTATTGACATTTACATTCAACGTCAAGAGAAAAATGAAAGCGTACATATGTACATACAGACGCTAAGGCGTGAAATTAACATGTTTGTAACGTTCCAGCCATAAAACATATTCGGTGCACTATGACGCAAAGTGTTGTAGCCCTTTAAGCCTGGAGTTCAGTGACTGTGGATGTAAGAGAGGAGATATGACTGAGAGAGAGGTGATTATCAGCGCCAATGCTTATGAGCACTTGATTGATGATTGATTGATGTTTTCACCAGCAGCGCAATTTGTCATAAAACAAAAACCAAATTGCGGAGGGAAACTTTGTGTTGAGAGAGCCAAAGAAAAACTTTACAAACGAAATCTTTTGTGTGTGTGAAAAATGTTTAAAGAAGATGTTTAAGTCATTGAACGCTAACCTATAAGGTCTCGAACCCATTGGGGATTTGTTTCGCATTATGAAAGATTTCATAGTAATTACAGTGAACGACGATATACTACAATAATAATTCTCATTTTAACAAACGAGCCATTCCTTTATAACAGTTGTAATTTGAATTGAAATACTCTTGAGATTAGCTCGAGCAAAACAAGCTGCATGGCTTAAAAGAAAACCAACAAATCGAGAATTCACACCAAACACATTTTTTGGCTTCGCAAGGCACAAAACAAATACGGCGGCAGCTAACAACATTTATTGTTGGCTGTTGCATAATCTGAAGAGCGAACGGCAGCTTCGGCAGCTTCGACAGCAGCGTTGATGATGAGCTGCATTATTAGCGCCAACAACATAATTACAATACGAAAAGAAAAAGCCACGAACGCAGAGTAACAAAGTGAGCTAAGACGAGGAGGACAGACTGACAGTCCGTGTAGATGGATCCACAAAAATGTTGCAAGTTAATGCAAAAGCTATTAGATTTATGGGCCTGGCAATTAAATTATGCATAATGCTAAGCGTTTTAAAAATCTCTGTTCCTCACTCCACAATTGTCCAATGCCTTTCCTTGCTGCTCATCTTCTTTCTTTTCGATAGACAACTGCGTTGAATAACTAATTTTATACAATTTTTGTTTACTTCTGTATTGTAGTAGTTTTTTTGTCTTGTTGTTTTTCTTTGTTTTGCCGCATCATTCCAACTGGATGCGTATGCAATGCGTATGACAAACAGAGATTGTATAAGCTGCAAAAAAAAAATCCCAGGCGACCGAAGACTATTTACAATTGCAGTTACAATACAAAAGAAAATTTTGTCTATTGCAACAGCACTTCAATTGAAAGTGAACGAAACGGCGCGAGCCGTTCGCAAGTCAGCAATGTCTCAATTAATCATACGAAAACAAGCCAAAGAATGTGATGATCATTGTGACACCTCAGTTGAATAGCAAACAAATATTTCACTTAATTCAATTTATTCCTATACATTTTTTTATAGTGCTTCAGAATTTCTTTTTTTCATATAAGCACTGACCAAAGGAGAATCGAACTTAAACTAAACATTTGACAATATGTGTTTGAAATACTCAAGATTTTTTGTAAAAATTAAGAGGAGTAGAGTTCAATTATTTATAAAGCACGTCAAATCTAGGCTAAACAGTAAAACAGTCAGACTGAAGACATAGTACCTACTTTCTTCGGGTGTCGGCGTGTGCTGCGCTTTCACGGTCAGCGCTCGCGTTGCTCTGCTGTGATCACTTTTTCACCAATGACTCTGTTCCCCGCGGTTTTAGCCTTTTTACCGCTGAACGTTCACGCCTATCGTTTCGCTGTTCCCGTTCGTTTAGTTGGTGCGTTTTCCTTCACCGTCAACTTCGCTGCACGTGCACTTTAAGCGTAGGCCGATTCGTCGCTTAAGCAATTACAACAGATTAGTTTTCGCGACAACTGTACGTTTGGGCACTTTTTCGTCAGCGCCGTGGCCATCTGGCACCTTTTATTGCCCTCGCCGTTACTTACAGTTTTTTTGTTCTCTTGTATCTAACGCGTGCGCGATCGGGTATGCCCGACTGTTACGATTCACTTTTAGTAGTGCGTTTGGGGTTTTTGCTCCCAACTTGGACTACACCTCTTTCACGTTAAGTCCCTGCTCGGGCGCCACTTGTAAAGTAGTTATTAAGCCGGGGTACAGATCTCAGTCTGTCCACGATTCACGTCACAAGATATTTGTATTTCATACCAGGGACGCTCATGAAATGGAGGTAAATGTCGCGACGTTTGTAGAGGGGATACGAGGTCGACTAAACTTTCTGGTCGCGCAGCGGCGCTTTCGTTTGCTAAAAGCGCGGCCAGCCTTTTTCATTAGACATACTTATAGTTCACGCCGCTCTTATTTTTAATAACCTCAACCAAAATGCATGCGGGTTTGGGGTTATTTCACTTTCTTTATATTTTCTAACCCTTCCGTTGCTTATATTTCTATCCTTTCTCTGTTCTTATTTCTATTCATCTTCCCGCGCCGCGTCTTAACCTTTCCGCGATCGCGTCCACTCAGCTGCGTGCTCTCATCACAACTACCTCGCCGGTCTCGCACTTGAGGTCAGCGCGCTTCTTTGTCTGCCCTTGCACGCGACAATTGGGTCGCGTGTCGCGAGCGTGCCCTCGCTCTTTTGTCGCCGGCTTTGCTGCCCGGCCCTCTTGCTGCGCTGCGTTCTAATGCCTTGCAGAACCTTTGCTCGCTCTCGCGTCTGTCTTACATTAATTTATACATACATATCGAAAGTAATAGTAATGATTCGTACATAGTTCAGTAACAAGTGTGTAAATACTAATTCATAAGTAAGTTCGTATCTCTGCTTAAGTATGTAAGTAATGATAGGTAATAAGTATGTATATAATATCTTTGTTAATAACTCAATGTGTGGGAGGCTCGCGCCGGGCCTACCTCACAATACCGTTGAAGACAACTTTGAGTTTGTTTTGACTATTAGCAACGATTTAATTTCCATAAAAGAGTATAAATAACACAAGAGCCTTAACTATCATTGACCTAAGCTCCTCTCTTTATTGGGTTAAAGGCGGTTATCTAACTTATACCAACAGCTAAATTTACTTTAACTTATTTCACGCTTTGCTGCAATATACACCAGCTCCCCTAAATGGCGGACTTTAAAGAATGCTTATGCTTTTTTCTATATGAATAAATATCGATCTATATATATTTATATATATATATATATGTTTCGATAGTCAGCTCGCTTACAAAAATATCAAACAACTCAAAAACAGCTCTCAATGGATATTAAAATTATTCAATTATATTTTTAGAGATGATAGGGAATGTTAAATTAGCAGATATGAGTTGCTAGTAGAAAACAGCGAAGTGCATGTCAGAAAAGTGACCAGCATACTTTTAAGTTAAGAGCACCGCTAATTTGTTAAGTATCGGCCAAATTGCTTTTTGCTTTGTGTTTCGGTGTAAAAATGTTAATTAGACAGTTTTAATTAATATTTCTTTGGCATGTTTCGCTTGTGTAAGATTTTGCGGCGTTTTCTTTGATGTGCTAAAATCTAGGCATACTTAAAGTTTATTATTGATCAAGTTAAACGACACACAATGACGTCATTGGCTCTCACTACATCTGCACAGTTGGTGACATAATTTCGCACAAGTTCAAGACTTTGGAGACTGGTTTTAACCCACATTGCCATTTTCATAGACTTCAACTTGGTGCAACAGCCACAAAGGACCCCAACAACGACGCTGAAATCTAGTTGTGGCCATCTTAAATGGAGCAAACATAAAAACTGGTTCAACTTGTCGATTGTCAGGGGAAAACGGGGAAAATAAAGCCATCTTTTGATCAGTCAATGGCAATTTGTTTTTGTGTGTCAGTTTACGCTGAGACATATATGTATCTGGTTTTTGCAACACATCAGTGTCAACAGCGAATGATGTAACAAAAACTAAATCCCGTTTGAAAATCCAATTCAAAATAACATTAAACAAATGTTTGCTCTAACTAATTGCTGCAATTTATCTTTGTTGCCTTTTATAGCCGTTTCAAAATGTGCATCGCCGTCAGCTGAATTTGCAGCAATATAATCAACAGAACTTTGTGCAAGCCGGTGTCGAGCTGCCCATTCCACCCCTACATCAACAACCGCAGCAGCAGCAACGTCAGCAACAGCAGCATCTTAACCAGCAGCAGCAACATCGCTTTGGACCATTTACACAGCAACAACAGCAGCAGCCGAAGCAACTACTGCAACAGCAATTGCCACACAACAATCAACAGTTCCAGCGTTCGACGCAAAACCAGCTGCAAACGGCACCACAATATTCGCAAGCCCTGCAGCAACAGCAACAGTTGCCCACGACTGGCAGTAATCTTGACTTGCATCATCAGAACTTTTTGGATTTGCGTAATTTTGCTGGCTCACAGCAGTTGCCGCAACGACAACGCCTGCAGTCAACTGCTTTTCCAGCTCAGGCTTATCAGCAGCAGCAGCAGCAGCAACAACAACAGTTTGGCTATCAGCAGCCCCCGCATTTTATCCAGCAGACTACACAAAAGTTGCCCAGCCAGGCGCCAGTGCCCACATTTCAGACCATTCAACAGCCACAGCAGCAACAGCCACAGTTTAATTATCAGCAACAGTCGTCACAGTCGTCACAGCAACAACAGCAACAGCAATATAAGCTGACTCCACAGCTGGGTTTGCCACTGCCCCAAATCTTTAACAACTTGCAATCGACTGCCTTTCCGCTGCAGGCCACGCGTGAGACCTACCAACAACAACAGCAGCAGCAGCAGCAGCAGCAACAGTACCCCCAACAGCAGCAGCAGCAGCAGCAACATCAATTCATAAGCAATGCACCACAGCCACAGCCAGCGGATCAGGAGTACAAACAAAAGCTGATACAGAAACACGAACAGTTTGTGGCCAAACAATATGAAAAGTCGCAGCACAAGGTACGCCAGCAACATGAGGAATTTCTTGCCAAGCAGCATGCCATCAAGCAACAGGTGTTGCCAACGATATTAACCCAAAACAACAACAACAACAATTATGGACAACAGACACAGTATGTGCAAGCGCCACGTGGTCGTCCAGTTGCTCATCCCACCGAATACAATCAATTCAGCAGTGCGCTGCAGCAATACTACAAGGAACATCCCACAACAACAACAACTACCACAACGACAACAACAACAACTGAAGCAAGCACCACGCCAAAAAAGAACATCTACTCGCAGGTGAAGGCTGAGCTGGGCAAATATGGCAGTCAGAAGATAGGTGGCAAGAAACCCGTCAAGACAATTGCACGCGAAGATTTGTTGAAGCAGCTGAAGGCAGCGCTATCGGAGGCGCCACAACAGCCCTTAACTGGCAACAAGACCTACGATGAGATGGATTTGCTGCTGCCGAATGGACAACGCGTGCAGGTCATACGCACTACGGATCCCAATCTAGTCCAGGGACAACAGGCCTACTCGCAGGATCAGCTGCAAGCTCTGCTCGCCCAGCAAGCCTTAGGTGCCGATGGCAAACTGAGCCTTAGCGACGTGACGCCCAGCAAGAGCAAGGATCTGGTGCTACCCGGCGGTGGCAAAGTGCAAATCCTACGCTCACCCGATCCACAGGAAAGCGATTCGTTGCCCACCGATGCATTGCCCGGCGGCGTTGATTTTTCCAGCCTAGCTGCTTTGTATGGCGGTGGTGCTGGTGATATACAGGGAGTAAGTAATGGTGCCAATAGCATTGCCAGCTCAGCAGTGATTACCTCCGACTCGGATGAGCCGCCATCGCTGCAAGAGTTGGCCAAACGTGGCCTCATTCCCGATGGCTATGAGATCGAAGGATTGAGCTCTGATACTGCAAAGACAACGCCAGCACCAGCTCCACCACCACCATCCAAGAAGAAGGCCACCTATGTCTATTTGGAAGAGCAAACCGATGGCAGCTTCAAGATCCAGGGTGTCAAGGCTAACGGCGAGAAGGAAACGAAACAAACCGGTGCCGAGGTGGAAAGCATTCTTGAACGCATTCGCACCGGAGAGATCAAACTGCCTCCCTCCGTATACCGTTTGACACTGCCCAACGATGAAGTGGTTGAGATCAAGAGTGGCAAGATTATACAAACCACCACAACTCGTGCACCACCCACGACCACAGCAAGAACTACAACCACCACAACGCCAATGCCATTTGTCTCTCGCAATACGCCAAGCAATCATCGCCAGTATCATCCTTCGCGCACAACTACCACCACCGCCACTACCACCAGCACCAGCAGGCCCACCACCACCACCTCAACAACATTCAGCACCACCAGGGTACCCTACACACCCTACCCTACCTACCCTACACATGGCAGCACTGCCAGCGTAGTTGCATCTGCCAGCTTGATCCGCACTACATCCGCACCAGTAACACAGTCTACCTATGTTGGAGGCATCTCCACGCATCTGCCAGTTGTGACAGAGCGTCTGTCAGAGATTGCACACACCTCGGACATACTGCTGCCGCCTAATGCGTCTCCTCCTCAGTATGCGGACGCCTTGGTGCAAGAAACAGAGAATACCGAAAAGGCTACATCCACCGGTGGTGTCTCGGTGCAGTCCAATCCCAGTGAGGATCTTCTACAAATACTCAAGAGCAATGGACTGTTTGCCATGGCCAAATATCTGCGCCAAAGCGGCCTAGATACCATCTTAAACGAAACGGGACCCTATACCATCTTTGTGCCCACAGACAAGGCCTTCAAGAACCTGCTCGTCCAACTGGGTGGACCCGAACGTGCTGAGGAGAAGTTCCAGTCGAATCCACGCCTTCTAAGTGGTGTAAGTGTTACAATTAGTTTCATTTATCCTTTTCTTTTTACTAACTGTGGTTTTCCGTATTGCAGCTGCTTTTGCATCATGTTATTCCCGGCGCCTTTGAGATTGCCACCTTGCAGGACGAAATGACAGGTGTATCCTTGGCTGGAACACAGCTGCGTGTCAATCAATACAATATGCACGATCAGGAGTGGAACGATGTCACTGTAAGTGTGATAGAATACTATTCCAAATATTGTGGACGATTCTTTTGATTTTTAAACAGATTTTTTATAATAAAAATTCAATATAATTGATTATTATTATCACTCTTTTAGCTTACCACAATTAACGGCGCAATGGTTGTGCTGAACAAGAAGGACATTAAGATACCGCAAGGTGTTGCCCATGCGGTGGATCGTGTTATGTTTCCACTGCCCGTTGGCGATTTGCTGCAGACACTGCAATCGGACCGCGAGGGTCGCTTCTCCAATTTCCTGAAAATACTCTACACCTCGGGCATGTCCGAAAAACTGCAAAGTAAGGGTAAGTGGTATTTAAATCAAGATTTCGATTTGATCTTATATAGCTTCTGTTGTATTCGTAGGTGTTAAGACATACACTGTATTCGCACCGGTGGACAAGAGCTTTAGCGAACTGGACTCTGATACGCTGGAGAAACTATTTACGGATAAGGAGGCCGCCGAACAGTTTGCCATGAAGCATATTGTGCCTGGAGCACTCTTTTCTGCTGGCATGCGTTTCTACCAGGTCAAGGATTCGTTGTACACTGGCAAAACTGTTGTGCTTCAAAAGACATCTGCTGGCAAGATCAAAGTAAATGATGCACAAATGGTCACCTCGAATATACCAGCAACAAATGGTGTCATTCATGCACTGGACGGAGTGCTGGCGTGAAGAGCTTAGCGTGCGATCGGCCCCGCTTTGGGGGTCTTTGTTATTGCAGTATATGTTTAAGTGTATTAAGTTTTTTGGATGCATCGTCGAATATTTGGGGGTATCTATTTAATTATAACACAGACGAAGCAAAATGTTAGTGAAATCTTGCCTTAGAAAACGCGAAATCTTATAGAGAATTGGTGCAAAAGAAACAGCAATAACAGTAACAAAATATAAACAAATAAATGGGAAATGAGAATAGCTCAAAGATTGGTGCTTCCATTAATGTTTCTGTACTCTTTTTTTTTTCTTTCGCTTTCATAAACAGTCATTAAAAATAGAAATAGTTTAATTTAAGTGAAAGAGAAAAATGAAGATGTGTAAAAAAATGTTAAATACCTTTGACGGCAGCGAAAATGGAACTGCGTTAAGAATTTGTAATATTTAATTTATTGTTTTGTCATTTAATCCAATCGCAAAATTATGTTAATTTAGAATCGTTATTAAGTCGATGCAAAGCGTTACTTGTTTTAAATATTGTAGAAATATAAATAAATAACATATCTATATTTGTATACATTCCCATACATTTTCATTGGTAATTGTTAAGAAATGGTTTTCACAGACTATCTAACAGTTTGAGGCTGACTGTTGTGTGGGTTTGTGTATATGCTTAAAAATAGCAAGCTTATAGTTTGAGACTGTACTAAATTGCGAAGTGCTAGAGGTTTGTGACATTGCTATTTGGAACACTTTTATTTTTGATTTCGGCTAGGGTCCAGACTTAAACACAGTTTGAGAGCTTTTAGTTGAACAGAGATAAATAAATCGAAAAACCTGTATTTAATATACATATAATTCTCATAAATTCTTTATTAAGTCGACTTTTAAAATGTTTTGTTAGGTTTCTTGTTTTGTTTCGTTTTCGGACATTTCAATTAGTTTACTTTTCTATGCAAATACCAATCAATTATGTTATAGGTAATAAATTTTAGTTATCGTTATCATAATTATGGTTTTTGCCATGCACGCAATCAATCGAACTTAATTCCTTGTCATTAATATTTATTTATTTGTTGATTAAATACGTTTTGTATTTTATTTATATTATTAAATTCTATAACTTGCTTTGCATATCGATTACGCATCTCCGATCTTAACTGATTAGCGCTTTGTTCGATTTTAAATTTATTTCTTTTGTGTTTTTGGTATCTTTATTTTTACATGTACATTAATAGTTGCAAAAAACATTTATGGCTATTTTGTATTTAAATATTTTATTTCATATTTCGTATGTATATCAATAATTGAATAAAAATGAAAAAACAACATTTTTTTATACATATACAAAATGAAGCAAACCAAAAACTTTAAAGCAGTGCTCAATGACAAACTATAGTCAGGTTTAACATAATTAATAAAATGGAACTAAAACTACAAAACTGATTCAAAAATTTAAAACATAATAAAAATTATAAATATCTGTTTCAATCATTTTTTTTTTTGTTTTTAAATACACATATACCAACTTTTATGTCGCATCGTTTTTTTTTACAAATTTAAGTATTTTTTTTCTTTCAATTTTTAGCTTAGTTTTCTTGTAATAATTTCTGAAAGTATCACCCTGTGTTTTTCATAGTTTCCCATATATTTTAAATAATGTTAGTTTGTTATTTTTTTGTTACATCTTGCCTTAAATTGTGATTTTGTTTCACTTCTTTTGATACGTCTTAAAATTTACAACAATACTCAACTTAATTACATACAATACAATATTATATTTAATTTTGTATGTGAATTTTTCTTATTCAGTTTCTTTTCATTCAATTTTTAACAAATCGCACCAATCAAACTGGGCCGGAAATTGACTCTACATAAAGAGCATAAAATGTAATAATGTTTTACTTAAATTTCAATAAAAACTTGAACGCAATGCAATTGTGTGATTGGGTGTGGCTATTGTAGTTTTACTTTTAGTAGACACTGTAGTAAGTTGAATTGTTGATGATTTTTTTGCTTATTTGTTTTTTATTGGTGTATCAGTTTAATGTTTTTTAGTTCAATAGCTTGCCAAAACAATAAACGAAGCAAGGATTTAGTTAAATATTAACAGGGAAATATTTGGACACAACAGGGATATTCAATAAAGAATTCTGTTATTTAAATAACAGTTGCAAGCTTTTGAACTATAAAAACAATAAACTGATTTGCTGCTTCGATAATTGCAATATATATGGATTGGTTTTTTTTTGATGATTTTTACTTTAAATCGTTTGCGTTACAGTTAATTCTATTTTTTTGTTTGTTAATATGCTGTACGTAGTTTGAAGGAAAAAACACTTAAAATGTTTGTTAAAACGAACTTTTTGACTATTTTCTGTTGGTTTATTTTGTTTATTCTGTTTTTTTTTTTGGCTGTTGCTTATTTTGTTTATGTTTTGCTTTAACGCTTTGACTATTTGCTGTTTTTTAATTTGCTTAGTTGCTGTGTGCTATTGGTGTTGTTGTTGCTGTTCTTGCTGTTGTTGCAGTGTGCGTAATTCAATTTAAATTTAAATTTAAATAGGAACAACCCGCGCGTGCCTCGCATCGCTTGGGTCTGGAAAGAGTGTCTGCCCAATTCACGCCGGCCCTGGCCAAGCCAACGCCCACAGCCACGCCTACTGCTGCTGTACGAGCAGTTGCTCCACCTGGTCAGCAGTGCGCAGCAGGAACGCAGCGCTTTCCCTGTACGCCGAGATGACCTGACGGGCGGCGGTCACCTCGTTGGGGCTCAGCTTGTGGGGCAGAATGGGCGCCACTCGGGAGCAGTTGATATCGCCGGAGCCAGAAAGCAGCTGTTGTTGTTGTTGCTGTTGCTGCTGCTGTTGCTGCTGTTGTTGTTGCTGTTGTTGCTGTTGTTGCTGCTGCTGCTGTTGCTGTTGCTGCTGCTGCTGTTGGAGCTGTTGCAGCTGCTGTGTGGCGGTAACTAACGCATTGTTGTTGTTAACATTACCCAGTGTGGCCAAATTTGCGGCACTTAGCTGAGCGCTGACAGCATTATTGTTGTTGTTGTTGTTAATGTTGCCGGCAAGGCCAGCGTTCAGTGACGTCGGCTTCATGGAGAGATCGGTGGGCGTAACTGCAAAGACGAAGATGAAAGTTAAATATGTGAAATGCAAAGTTATTATGTATACAAATTTGATGATGCTTTTAAAAACTCCAGTCAAATAGTAAATACATTTCGAAAACGTTAGTCAGAAACCTTAAGGAAATTGTGTTCTGATTTATAGTTAGAAAGTTGTATATGCGCCGATAAATCTCTGGAGCTTTAAACTTCATCCCAATGACATCAATAATACAGCAAGCTATGAGATGGTATCTAGAATCTATCCTAGAGCTGCACTTTACTTCTACCGCAATAATTTGGATTTCATATAAGTTAACTTACCATTACCCAGCCCGGCGACACCAGGAAAGTAGCCAGGATAGCTGGGTGCACGACCGGCTGCAACTGCTGCTGCCGCTGCAGCTGCAACGAAAGGCGATGCAGCCGAAGGCGAACTAAAGTCCGTGGTATAGGGACTGCTGGAGGGCAGGCCGGCGCCATTGGATGCCCCACCAGCACCGTTGGCCAGCGTCAACCCAGTCATACTCGCACCCCCAATGCTCGCATTCGAGCTCAATGCCAGCGGCGAGCTGCGCGCCGAGCTCATGCCACCAGTGCCGCCGCCAGCAGCACCACTAGTGCTGTTACCACCTGCGCTGCCAGCACCAGCCAGATTGGCCACACCCCCAAACGCTGGTTCCGCATGCTCCGAGTTGGGCGTGGAGCGGGCAAAGCCTACGGCGCTGACGAAGGGCAAGGAAGCGGCAACGCTGGTTAGGCCAGCCGCATCGGCTGCGGTGCAGGTGACGGTTGCCGCATTGCTTGAGGATGTGGTGCTGGTGCCGGCAACTGCGGCTGCAGCGGCTGCTGCGGCAACCACACTGCCCGGCGCTGGAACCGCATGGGTAATCGGCTCCAGGCCAATGCGCATGCGTTTCGCGTTCATCGACTCGTTCTCGCAGGCAATCGCCAGAATCTGTTCCGCCTGCACGGATGTCAAGTGAGCGGGCGTTGGTCGGGTCTGCAATAATGGTTACAAAATAAAAAACATAAATGTTATATGAATAAGCTGGTAACAAAAGGCATCTTGGGCTTTTGTTTATTTTCAATTAATCACATACCGTATTTTCCCAGCCATCTCGGGTCTTCTTGTTGCGACGACACGATTTGAGATAGGTGCGGATGCGTTTGCGGGAACGATCGCTAAACTCGGGAAACTGTCGGGCGCACGAGTCAATGATGGCTTGGATCTTTTCCTTTGGCTGCTTGGAGATGGGTATGATGCGATCGAGGTTCTCGTCGACAAACAAACGCACAAACATCTGCAAGTCAAGGGAAACGATATGAGTAACAAACAATTCGCAGAGTGTTGGCCATTTTTTTTTTTTTGGCTTCATTGGCAACGTTCGCATTACATTCCAACTCCCTCTCTCTCTTCATTTTCTTACTCTCTCGCTCTTTACTCACATTGAAGGCCTTGAGGCGCTCTGGATCGTGTGGTGTGGCCAGTTTTTCGTCCATTTTGTCATCGGAATCATCCTCGGAAACCTCATCCTCCTCTTTCTGGCCCGATGAATTGGTCTCATCCTGCGCCTCCATGGGCGACGGAGCATCCTGCCTGGGCACCGGCGACAACGAGCTATCCATTTTACTGCTTGCCGCCGCAACGGCCGCAGCATTCTGGGCCAGCGCATTTTGGTACTGCGCCCAGAGGCCGCCCACAACACTAAGATCGGGTCCCTCTGTCCCATTGCGCACGGCTGTCGAGTTCTGGTAGTTCCAGGCAAGCAGCATTAGCTTCAACTTATCCGCATCCTTCATAAGACCCGCATAGGCTTCCGACTCGCTTGTCATTCCCAATCCGCCGCCTCCACCCAAACTGCTGGCAATGTCCAGTCCCAACGCGCTGCCAGCACCGGTAATCCCTCCACCACCATTGCCTCCTCCTCCCACTCCACTGCCACCGCCGCCGCCGGCACCTACACCAACAACAGTGCTGGTGTCGGTGCTTGTGGCCGGTGTTGCTGGTATGGTTTCCTGTGTGGGCGAAAGTATAAAGAATTCAACATGAGTACAAGTTCAAATGTAACGGACGGGAGGAGAAGGGCCATGGATAAAGAATCTAAGATGAGCTCAAGTTGAAATTTGGGAACTTTGAATGACCGCAGAAAGTTTTTTTTTTTCTTTTTTGGGACAGCGTTCGATATAAATACGGAATCCAAATGATTTGTAGAGGTTTTGTTGGCCCGCAAAACCTCCCCAGCTAACCAAGCTCGTTAGACCATTCAAAAGTATGCGCAAAAAGCGTCAAAGAAGCGACGGCCAACTTGCAAGCCAAACAGCAGTAGCAGCAGCAGCAAAGTTTTTCTTGGCCAAAACGAAAGTCAGACTCGGTTTCCTTCCTTTTTTTCTTATTCCCTAGATTGGTTTTTTTTTTCTTATTTTTATTATTTTTCATTTCTTTTATGCTGCGCTGCAAATGAGTTGGCAGGATTTGAGAGGGACGTAAGGGGTTTTGTGTCTATGCCATTTGTGGCAAGCAATGCTCTAATGAAACATTTCGTTCTCCTTCAAGACGTTCTCAGTCTTTTTCCTAGTCCCTCTGCTTTCGTTTGAGGTTGCTGGACAGTGGTTAGGTTGGCTGTGCCTGCCCTGCTTGGCAGCCTTTGGAATTGGCTGGCAGCACAAACGAAGTTATGTTTGGTGCGTTCAAGTCGGGCTAGAGCAAATGAAGTTTGAACACGGCTTCTAATTAACATTCAGTTCCAGCTATGCTTTGTCTCTCCTTCTTCCTAGGGAAAGTCAAAGAATCTGAATATACTAAACGGGCAAAGGTGTGTGAACATTAATTGAATACTTGATACTCGAAGCAGTAAAAATAATTTTAATCCGTAGAAACCTGAAGCAAAGACAGGTAAATTATTTAAATTGTTTAATAATTAAGAGAACGCCGGTTAATGTTTTGATGCAAAAGTAATTTTGAATCTACGTTTTTATTTTAATAATTAACACATAAATAAGTTTATTTAATTAATTCAAATTGCAAGAACTAACTAAACTAGTTTAATAATTTTCATTACAAAAAATGTCGACCTTAACAGCAAGCAAAAACTCTAACTTAATCTTCAAAGTCACGGAAAAGTGATGCAACAACTCCCAAGTCAATTTTCTAATCAAGCCGAAGGAAAAAGAAAAAAAGAGCCAATTTGGATCTTGTCCACTGTCAAACGAAAGTAGCCAACAGCGTCGCAGATGTCCAACATGAGGCCAAATTGTGGGTGGTTGGGTTTTAGATGGGTAGGAAAGGGGGTTTGAGGTTTTTGGGGCTTTAAATCGAGTTGGCAATTTCTTTTAGTTCGAGTAACCCTTTGCTTACGGCAACACTAGCGATTGAAGAAACGAGCCACATGAATACGAAGAAAACGTACAAATTTTCCATTAATTAAAACGGTACAAGAAAACCAGCTGGGGAGTTGCTTAAAAGAGGGAGGTGGCAACAAAAAGATGGCCTGCAAAAAGTCAATGGACAAGCAGGCAAGACTAGGAGACTGGATGAAGCTGGAAGAAGGGAGAGCTGAAGGGTTAAATCGAAAGCAAAGGAGCCAAACGACTGACATTTTTGTAAAGTTGAGCAACTCCGTCGGGAGTCTTCTTTGTGCCTTAGACTCGGTTTGTTTGAATGTGTGTGTGTGTGTGAGTGTTCTTTTGTGTGTGGGTTATGTACAAGTTTTTGGCTTAGGAATTGGCTCAACTTCAGACTGGCATGCCTTAAGCTGCTGCTTCATCAGAGGTGGAGAGAACACATACATCCTATGGCAACCTTGACTTTGCCGGGAGGAGGACGCGATGTGCCAAGCAATTTGTTTGGTAACTGACAGCCCACAAGGCGTATGAGTAACACCTGCAATACACACACACACATAATACACCCCCAATACACGCAGAAGCACACAGAGCTAGATATAAATCCGAGCATTTATTTCCATTGCCACAGTACTTTGGAAGAGAATCGCAACCAAGTCGCTTTTGAAGTTTTCAAAAGGCATATGGGGGGGGGAGAGCAGACAAATTGTAACCCTTTTATAGTTGCGCCTAAAACGTAGCGAAAGAGAGAGGGAGAGAGAGAGATGTCAAGTCTCTAATGGTTGATATATGCGGGTTGTGGCATCTTGCAAGAAAAGCATAAACCAAAAATTGTCTCGGCGGTACGAAATACAAGTTCAATGCAAAAGTCGAAAATGTGTGTGAGTTAGTTCAGTTTTTGTTGTTGTCTGGTTCGCCTAAACTCAGACGCATGATTACAACTACAACAACTCAACTACAATGTCGAAAAGGCCTCTAAGCGCACGCATAATGAATTACCAAGGACTCAAAAGTGAGTGTGTGTGTGTGAGTTTATTGCTTGTGCCTGCCAACTGCCGATGACATATTTCACCCAGACTCCCAGGCTCAACACAGCTCAGCTCAGCCCGAGCGCCTAAAAGGCAGCTAAGAAAATTTTGTGTTTAACTCATAAGTGCGTGAAAGGGTTGCCAACCCCACAACAGCCCGCTCAGTGACTACCCTCTACTGAGAGTACTATCCCCCAGCCCAAGAAAAACCCAAAACTGAACTGAACTGAACTGTGCTGAGCGGTTGCCTCAGTGCGCTGTCAAGGAAATTGTAGTTTAAATGAAATGGAAGTTGCTTTTATCAACGGCGCCGGCAGTGAGTAACAGTGGGCGTGGGCCAGAGGGGTGGTGGTGGTGGTGGCTGCCTGCCACAGAGGTTGGGGCTAGTGTGCATGTGTGAGCTTTCTTAGAAGTTGTCTGCTTGCCAATAGCTGTGCCTGTCTGTGTGTGTGTGCGTGTGTGTGGGTTGTCGTATATAAATTAAAATGCCTAAACATATGCATTAGTTTTTGTCTCAGACTCCATCTCTCTATCTCTATCTCTTTCGTTTTCTCGAACGTAATGCCATCTCAGTCTTGGGGAGCTGCAAAGTTTTTGTGGTTACGACATTGGTTTTTAGGTTTGAGGTATGGGATTGGGTGTGGGTGTGGGTGTGGGGCTGCTGCTTTTGAGACACGGGACTCTGATGTCTGTCAGAGTCGGTCTAGCTCTTCAGAGCTCTATGTATGTGTGTGTGTGTGTTTGCGGGTATGTGTGGGCTGGCAACTTAGTCTAATGAGAATTCGAAACAACTACGCAATCGTGCCGAAGAAATTAAAAGAAATTGCACTTGATGTGCAGAAAGACTATATCGAGCGATATACTATACGCCTCAAATATATATATATATATATAGTTTATACGTATATATATTCAATATATATGTAAACTATATATAGATACAGGGCAAACTGTGTACAGTTACAGCTAGCGACGAGTGTTGAAAGAAGTGCTATGAAACAAATATTTGCTACGCTTGTTTAAACAAAAGCCAAAAGCAAAGCTAAACACAAGCTCGAGCATTTTGCCTCACATTTTGCATTGGAATCAGAAAGCAACAGCGTGGGAAATTTATGGGCCATGGTCAAGTGGTGGGAGCATCGAAATAGCTGAAATCGAACAAAATAACTGGAAAAACTATGCAGAGCATGCTTTTTGAAAGGTCAAAGAGAAAAAAAATTAGCAACTGCATTAGCATTTGACGAATCCAAAGAAATCTTTGATATTAATCTTGAAATTTCGTAGAAAGCTATATTACAAAAGGGTTATGTGGAACTAGAATTAATCAAGTCCATCAACATGTAGTTGCAAACAACACAGAACCCACAACATTCTTTGGAATTTTAGCAAAATTTCGATAATTCCGAATTTTGGTGGAACTTTATATTAAATATAAGCCCGTCGAAAATTACATTTAGATTCCTACTAAGCCGCTGTTTAGATTTTCGAAAGAGTCTGCTTGATCGAAAAATAAACTTTGAGTTTTGATGCAGCAGTTAACGATTTCTATATTGTATATTCAAATCAATCGAATGGCGTTTAAATACATCCTACTAGGGCATCAATATGCAAATAAATATTTTTGGCCAACAGCATTTCCATATGCATGTTTCCCGTTTCAGTTTTTAGCTCTGATGCATTGCGTCATTCGATGCAGCCTGACGGATGAAACTGCAGTCTAAATGCATTTTATGCATGTACTTTATGTATAACTTTAAAAATAAATAGAAAGACAGACAGATATATATATATTTATATATATGTATGGTAGTCCCCATTGACACTGGGAGGCAAAACCAAAACGCGAACGTTGGTCAAAGCAATTACAAAAAAAAAAACTTTGAAAACTTTATTCTTTTAGGCAATGTCGCCGGATGGGCAAACGTTTTTGTAGTGGATTATCAAATAGAACAAAAAACTGAATAAAATAAAACATAAACAAATAAATTTGAAAAAAAACAAAACATATAGTATGTTGTATATAGAAAAAATCGGTTGGTGCACGCGTAGGATGACAGCAGACGCTGGGCAATGTCAAATTAGTTTCCAGTCATGTTCATAGCCATTAGTAAAGGGAATAAAGCAAAACAACGAAAGAGCGACAGAGATAGAGAGAGAGAGAGAGGGAAAAAAATTTAAAAAACTGGATTTAGAGGGTCAGCGGTTCATGGATCAAAATGTGTAAGGTGAAAATATCCGGGTGGTAAATATATAAAATATTTGCTTAGGTATATGAGATATATATCATATACAAATAACTAATTCGGGGGTGAATAATGTATTAACCCAATAAAAAATTTGCAAATGTCCCTTAAAACCATAATTTTAAATTCACAACAAAAAAATTAATATATATAAATATTTGAGCACACAAAGCTATGGATTTGAGCACAGCAGTTTTTAACTCCTTTTAATTTCAATTCAAACTTGATTATAATGTAGATAATGTCCGAATCTTATCTGAGCTTGATTTATAGACAAGTTGATGGCTTATTTATTATTATTATTTGTATCCATAAAGAAAACTTTCAAATTTATATGAGCCTTGCTTTGAGCACAAAATGACACAAGTTTAACTTACACATGCAACAATTTGTTAGTTGAAAATGTTTTTAAATACTTAACAACTTCCTTGACAAACAGACATTTGCCACACTTGCCCACTCAAATTAGCAAACTTAACTTTGCATGTGGCTGCTAAAAAAACCTTCATTTCAGCCAAAGAGCGACACCCATTCCCATAAGTAGGCCCCATGCTGTCTGGCCCAACCACATCATAAACTAATCAGCCAGACAAGGTGCGGCACCTTTCTAAGCACTGCTACGTTATGAGCTAAATGTGCTGCAGGCGTTGCCGGACTGTATCCGCAACATCAAACAAATGTTCCAATGAGCGGGGGTCGTACAACAAAATGTTGCATACTTTATGAAGCAGGGCAAATAATGTTCGCGTGCCGCGAAAATCGTAAAAAGCGACACGGTTACCTCAACACACACACACACTCTATTGTTGTTGGGCAATTTAGTGGCATGAAGCGTTAGTTACAGTGGCACCCGAATATATGCTCTACATGCTCCATGTTGCAACAATTCAAGCTCCTCACGTGATGTGAGCAACTTTGATCCATTTTGTGGGCAGTCGTTGGAAAACAAAAAAAAAGGAGAAAAAAAACATTAGGGGGGTGGTTACTGAGTGGGTGGCGTACCCCTTTACATAAATATTGCCTATTTTTTGTTGTTAAATTTTTGGTTTTTCCAGTTTGGAGTTAAAAATGGTAGACCAAAACATCATCAATGCTAGCAAATGCACAGTGAACGGGTTGGGGATTGCAATGGAGGCGAAGGAAAAGAGTTTGTTACACACACTAAGCCGTCGATGCTGTCATTTTATGCTGCACATTTGGATTTTCGGCGAATGTATTTCAATAGAAGGGTAATAAAACTAAATAATTAAGCTTGTACAATCAAGACGATTTAATTCTAAAACATTAAGGAAATTAAGTTTGATTATTTCAAACTGCTCATATTGCAAAACTATTGTAATTTTTACTGTTTATTATTTAATTGATTTAATATAGTTTTCGTATAAATTAGTTTAAATTAATGTTCTTAAATATTCCCATCAAAATAATAATTATTTTTGATTTTAAGTTCAATATTTCTTTGGCATCTTTGTTAATGAAAAACTTCACTTCATTTCCAAGGGCATATAATTTTCAGTCTTCCCAACTTTTCATGATCTGTTGTTGATTTTTGCGTCGACAGCATTTTTTGATGCCAATTGTTGTTGCACTTTGACCATTTTGCGCTTGATGGCAAACACAAAGCATAAAAATAAGTAGAAAATTCACTAACACACACACACACACACACAGGGGTATGTGTACACAAGTGCTAACGCTTTTTAGTTGCCTTGAGCATTGCATCCAACAGCAGCAAAAACGTTGCCAACTGGCTATCCACCAATCCCACTATTGACAGAGGGCTGTTTACAGAAGTGCAGCAAAAAGTCGACAAATTCATCGGAAACGCGTTAAATTGTATAATGGCACACACTGCGTATGAGCATTGCTGGTTGCCATGGCTAGCCGTAATGATAACTGAAAAGACTGACATTTACATAGTTGCAAATTATGCTAATTATGATGCTTAGCAACGGGACTCTATACCTGGAAAAGATCATCAGCTGGCTTTGCTGCTGAAAGCGGCGTGCTTATGTAAAAAAAAGAAAAAGTAGCAGAGATGCAGATGATTAAAGTAATAGTTATGATAAGGATAATTGTTATTATTTGTTTTGTTACTTACTTAAATAATATTTTTATTAAATATTTTTATGCTAATTTTTAGAATTCAATGAAAGAATTCATTCATACATTCGTAAAAGCAAAATTTATTTCAAGCTTGTATGCATTTATACTCAATGAGCTTGGAGGCTTTAAGGCATTTCCGATTTGGTCATCGATCAATTACCCTTAAAAAACAAAATCAAAGATAACTATAATATGTTTCCTCCCCAGAGATGTTATTAATATTTCAATCATCAAGTCAAATTTCACATTATGCGTTATACACACACACACACACACATATGCATACTGATAAAAACCCCAATCCCTTTCATTTCTGTCTTCCATTCAACGTAAACCACTTGGCCCATTCCAAAGCAGAAATTGAAACATAATATTGTCAGACATTGAGGCCCATTTCCTCAGTGACCGCAACAACTTTAGCTGACTCCTCAGCCTGGCCACTTAACCGCGGCCCGCAACACCTCCCGAAACCCGCCACTTAGACCCTACAAGCTGCGCTGTTGATAGGTGCGTAAATGAAAAAAGTCGCAAAAAAAACATATACGCCTACAAGTATGTAAAGTTTTTGATGCCATATGTTCCGAGGATGCCCCATGGACCAGTAACGAAGCTTGGTGACCAACAAAAGTAAAAGAGAGGAGAAAAAAACACACACACACGCACACAACCAACAAATGCAAAACCAACAACAACAATTGAAGGAGAAACCTTTACGCGGCTTGCGCTGCGATTTTTACGCTTTTTGCACTTTTCATTTGTCAGCTTTCAACTTTTGTGTGAGTTTTGTGTGTGTGTGTGTGAGTCTGAGTGTGGAACTCACTTTTTATTTACAACAACAAGTGCAGAGGAGCTGCAGCGTGGCAGCAACTATACTACACACTTTGCAACACTTTGCAGGCCCACATTTGGCCAGCTGTGCTGCGCTGCGCTGTGCGTGTAAAAAAGAGAAAAACAGACACAAATGGCAATTGGTGCGCGCATATTTTTAAGGCGGAGCTTTTTTGGTCCTTTTTTCGCGCTGGCCACACGCACAGCGTTAAACGCACTACGACTCTCTCACTGGGCAAAGCCCGATGCCTGCTCAGCCAGCAACAGCCCAAACCTTACTCTTACCCATTTCAATATCTGTGTGTGTTTAAAAATATTACGCATTCGCCGCATGCAACACAAAAAAACCGAAGCAGACAAACGCGACTGCAGCCGACAAACGGGGGGCATTATTATCAATGAGGCAATGCAATGCAAAAACAAACAACAATAACAACAACAACAAAACAAGTCAGATATACTCAGCCCGTACACAGACACAGCCCATAAAGTAGGCGTACAACAAATGCGTAAATGGGTGAGCAAAAAAACATATAATAAAAAAAAAGGGTAGGCAGACTGAGACAGGCAGGCGGACGCTGCATACAAGAAAATCTACTTACTCATCAGTCGGCTTCTGACCACGCCAGACATCACAATTAATGCCAACCCACACACACACACACACTCACACACACACGCGTACATACGCAAATGAGGAGGTGGTGGTGGTGGTGGCTGTGGGGCAGGAGATGGGTGCCAGTTAATGCCACCCACTTTGGGTTGGCGTAGGGTTTTGTTATTGTTGGGTGGCCTCTTGCAATCCAATAATTTTAACGGCACACAGCAACAAAAATTGCATTTTATTTTTGGTTCTTGCCACGCATGCAACTCGTTGCAGCAAGCGCATGCCAGGTTTTTTGCTTTTAACTTTTCGCTCTACTCTTCGTATTCGGCTCATTTTGTGTTTTTTTGTTCTGTTGATTATTTTTTTGGCAACAAATCAGTCATTTCGCCACGCTCACACATAATGGGCTGTTAGTCAATGCATTAGCCCAACGCTAAAGCCCAGAAAAGGGGCAGTGGGTGACGACTTTTTGAATGCATGAAACGAGAGGTGTAAATGTTTGCCTGCAAAAGGCGGCTTATTTGTGTTTGTAGTTAAGCAGGCAAGTCGGCGGGGAGTCTGCTAAATGAAATTGCATGCAGAAAACAAGCTTCCTATTTATTTGTTGCTAAGCAAAAATCCTAAACTAATAGCACACAATCAGACTTTGAGAGATAATTGATATGAATTAAAAGATTACTAAACATACGTTAAAGTAGTTTTTAATCTATGAATCTAAGCTTAGATGTTTTTTTTCAAACCCATTTTAAACTTAACATTTCTTTCAAAGTAATGCTTAAGTTTTCATCCAACTGGGTCAAAAAATGCGCATTATGTTAAAAAGCAAAAAAATGTATAAAATTAGAACAACTTTACATATACAAATACAAACACACACACACAGCGACCAGGCACAAAATGCAGTTGATCGCATTGTTGTTACTGTTTGTGCCAGGCACAAGACTTCCAGGCACTGCTTGCCATCTGCCGTTCACACCTTAAGTGAGATGTTTTCGCTGCCTAAAACGATGGCACGCACACGTTGCGTATGCGTGACATTCCGTCTATGTGTCCACCTGTCGGTTGTCTGTCTGTCTGTCTGTCTGGGCGGTGGTCAAGTGCATAACGGATAGGAAGGGGCCCATAGATTTGAGTTAACTGCAGTACAATGTTGTCGTCAACACACAGCTCGTTGGACGACTAGGACAACAACAACAACAAAAACAACGTCATCATGGGCAACAGCATCTTCATCAAACTTCATGATGAGAATTCATATGCAAATCTAAAACGCAAATCAGCGTTAGACACTGAGACGGCTGGCTGACTGTCTAAGTTCTGAATACTGCAGTTGGCGGACCACAGTCATCATAAAGTGCCGACAGATGAGGCGTGAAACGAGCGGCTGACAAGTTTACGGGGAAGTGACACAAAAGCGTCTTGACAATAAGCGGCAGTTTATGCACTTTGCTTAGCCCTTCGATAAAAATTCGCTTAGTTCAAGCCTTAGTGACTGCAAAAGTAAAAAAAACTAATTTGAACCGATTGCAATGGAATGTGCCTATTATTTAATAAAAATATTTTATTGCCAATATTGGGTTGCTTTTTTCGGGAAAAAGCAAATAATGATTAAAAATGATTTAATAAACACGAAAAATGTTGCATTTGTTTTCGAAACAAAAAAAATACCAAAAATTCGCATTTAAAATATGCAGAATAAAAATATTCCTACACATAATAAAAACAACAAAAATAATTCGAGTTAATTGAAATAGAATATGACTTTGGGCTGGCTTGCTTTATTAATGCAGCGCTGATTTTTCTATGCGCCTCTCATATTTTATGCAATCTTTGTGTGTTCGAATACACGCCGTATACGCAATGTGTGCAAAAGTGTATTTTTTCATAATCCTATTTTATAAAATATTATTTGAATATGCAAATACAGCAAAAGTTGCATGAACCATTTTTTAGTTTTTATTGAAATTCTTTTTAACTTTTAATTTTATTTCTATTGTGCTGTATTTTTTTTCTTGCATGTAAATTTGAGTGAATTCAGAAAAAAAGAGAGGAATTTACATTGCTTTATGTAGCCGAGTGTATTGGAGCTATCAAATATTTAATGAATGAAATATTAAACAAACTAAAATTTGCAAACAAAAAATCATTGCAAATCCGCAAAGAAATTAAACAAAATCTAAAAAATGTTAAAAGGAAAAAAAATGAATTGTCTACATATAATTTTGGGTCTGTTTTATTGTTTTAATGTCGCGCGAGCGTGGGAGGGGCAGGAAGCATTTACCGCTGATTGATGCGTTTCTGCCTTTGACAGTTTTTTGCCAGCCAGCCGTGCACCAATAAATGCTTTCCATTAACGCTAAACAAAACCTAACAAAAAATCTCGCATAAATAATAAAGCAATGCGGAATGTTGTGAATAAAACAGGTATTAAATCATGGAAATATTTTAAATATTCATGCAGTACCAAGAAATTGAACAACAAACATGAAATTTGTATGGAAAACATTATTATTCAATGATGAGAGAAGTATTACCTAAAAGCCTAAAGCCAAACCGAGTTTTCGATGCCAAGATCTGTATATTAAAATTATGTAGTTCGGTTAAAATCAAATTTTTTGATTAAGATTAATTTCTTTCAACTTTACAAAGATCGGTGTACATTTAAATTGTAGTATTGCATTATTTCGATTGAAAATCGCATTAAATGAAACTGTTTTCTTTTGGTACGCGGCGCATGCTAAGCAATGTGAAAAATCTAATTTAATTTCTGCAGCGACTCTACTCATTGACTGAGTGAACCGTGGCGGTTGGGTAGCCAATCCTTTCTGGCACAGTCACACACCCCTTCAACTGACAACAGCTCCAACCGAAACGAATCATAATCAAATCGAATTCCAGTTGATTTTCACTCTCAAAGACAGAATCACAGCGAGTGGCCCCGAAGCTGGAGGCGGTTCTCATTGCAAGAGCTCAAGATTACTAAAATGAGAATGAGATGAAGCCAAAATGTAGCCAAGTTCCCTGGACAGGTGCAGAGTGCGGAGGGTTCTGAATCAGACTAAAAGCAAAAAGCAAACAACAAATAAATGGGCGAGAGAGAAATAAAAGAAAAATCGCACATAAAATTGATGATAAACCGTTCCAAATAATATTTTTTTGCGTCTTCTTCTCGTTTTGCAGAGACGGCAGGGGGAGTGTCTCAGGCAGGGTAGCTGTCGGGCCAAGTTTATCCCAACACCCAAACCACACCCGCCCACCATTTCTTAGCCAGGGACAAGCTGCGTGGCAGCCAGCGACATTGGCAGAGGAAATGCTCTGAAGTCTGAAGGCAAAATGATGAATTATTTGCTGGCTTTTTCGTTAGGCGTCAAAGTTTCGACGAGCGATAGAGGCAGAAGAGTGTGAGAGCATGGTTTGTGGGTAGAGCTGGGGACTGCGCAAAAACATAAAAAAAACTGAAATAAATAAAAAGCGGGGGAATGCCAAACAAACGTTTTAGAGGTGGACCCACAAAGCACACCCCTCAAAGCAGCGTTGATGCCGCCAGCGACAGCGCCAAACGTTTTTGACACAATTTGTGCCACTGTCTGTGGGCGGGGTGGGTGAGCGGGTTTTGGAGTGAGCTGGGTTGTGTCTGCTGCTTGAATGATTTTTAAACGAGGCAAGAAATCCCAAAAGATGCGGCAAACGTTTTGTTGTTGTTGGCATGAGTTCACGTGGGTTTTCTTTTTTGCTTTGCTCATTCTTTTGGGTGACATTTTTCGGTAAAAATGGGCGCCCTTTTTTTTTTTGCTCAGCTAGATAATACAACAAATACAAAAATAAAGGGAGACGGAGAAAACTTTTTATTTGGCTGCCACATTGGTGGCTAACAACGCAAAGATGACGAAGTAGAGAAGAAAAAGAATCAGAGGCAAAGGGCTGGGTTCATTTTGGGCTGGTTTATCAGAGGATTGAACTTAATTTTTTTTGAAGTGAGTGGGCCAATCGAGTTGGAAAATGATATGAATTCTATGAATATTCGCATAAAAAGGGGTTTGCAGTAAATGGGGCAAGTAAAGCTGATGGATTGGTTTAACTCTCAGTTTTACTGATTTGCAAAGATCGTCGGACGATATTTAATGATCTATGACTCATATGCTGATCAAGCATAAAGAAAAAGGGATAGTCTAAAAAATTGAAAAAATAAAATTTGTGTATACCTTAAATGTCATAACTTGAGCTATCATCCAATTTATTCCATTCATTTTCAACTGCTCCGTTGCCTTTCGCTCCCTTTCTCCTTCTGACATTCTCTTTTAGTGACTTGCTCGACGTACCGAAAAGCAGCTCGGCACCGAAATAAAGCTAAGCCAAGCCAAGCCCAGCACAGCGAATTCTGTAATTTGATGGCCGGTGCCATCATAATCAACAACGCCTCCGTCCCAGCTGTATATGCTTCTACCTAGCCGTACTTCTATCCTTCTCATCCTCTTACCGCAACTTCTTCTCCCATTGGAACAACAACACGCGCTGTAGCGTCCCCAAAGCGCACTTGAGTTTTGCGAACGCGCCAGAAAGTTGGCAACACAAAATGCTCGAAACGGCTCCATTCGCCATTCGCCATTTGCCCGTTTCCCATGTCGTGGCTGGCGGTTTTACAACCTTCGCCGTTGCGAAAGTTGCGTCCCTTTTTTCTATACCCTTGCAAAGGGTTTTTATAAGTTTGTCACAAAATATGTAACCCATCGAAGGACAAAGCTCCAACTCTTTTTCAAATCGAACTTAATATTGAAATCGTTATAGAAATTATTGCGTATTTATTTGTTCATTTTCTTCAGATGATGAAACTCAAGAAATAGTATTCCATGCAGTCAAAGAAACTTGAACTTAAAAGGTGTAAAAACGTTTCTTTTCTAGTTAAATCCAATTATTAATTTTCATGGCAGTATCGAGAAATGAGTTTAATATCAAATATCTTAGTTATATAAATGCCATTGGGAAAATCTAATGATTAAATTAAAAATTCTATTTATATGTGAGAAAGTGCAAGGGCATTTGATCTTCGTCTTAACAAATATAGCTGACATTTTTCTTGTTTTTCTAGCAAGTCGGTTGGGTTAGCACACCTTCGTTATATGGCCGGCAGCAGGGTCGTCGTTGGCGTCGTCTAGCTATGGCGACGGCGGCAACCTTCACAAATGGTAACAATTTCAATTTCTCTGACGCGTTATCGCGCCCTCGCACATATGTATATATGTGGCGTACTTGGGGCGTGGGGGAATGTGGGCGGTTGGTTGCATGGTGGCAGACCTAAACTCAAACTGTGGACGTTAAACAAGCTAAGCCCCGGGCGAGTAAGCAGCAGCTAGCACCGCCAAACTTTACAGCTCAAAGTTGCCGATTTGCGCTTGGGTGCAACAAAAAAAAAAAAACAAAATGAGAAGGTAAAAAGGGTGAAGCAAAAAAAAAGAATACACAGCGAAATTATTACTAAGTGGGTGCATGGGTTGGGTGCGGTCTGGTCTGGGCTGTGGCTGCGGCACAGCAAAAATGCGTAGCAGATTAGCGATTTAGGGATGTGGAAAATTCGTTCGTATGCCAGCCAACAGCGGCACACATTTTCTGAACCGATTTTAGCTGAAAAGGGTTCTGGGTTCTCTTTCTGGGTACACAAACTCAGACTCAGACTCTGGCTCTGGCTCCAATTGTTTGTTGAGACTTGCAACGAGGCACGAAAAATTGCTAAGCTGCAACTTCAACGGCAACATTTCGCTGCATTTAAATGGGCAACCCTCCCACGCAACAAGCCCCGGCTGGCTGTTTAAGTTCCAGCTCATAAACAGCACTCAATTACACTGTGCAACGGGCGCACTTTGAAATTGGAAAATGATTTTAAATCTGTTTCTGATTTTAGCAAAAAAAAAATATCAAAAATTCTATAGTTTACAAAATATTTATTGCAATCCCTAAAAAATTTAACTGTTACATAAAAAAAAAATAAATATTTTTAGAGAAAATTTTTTAAAAATAATAAAATTTTTCTTTTCACTTTTTAACACAGGACCAAAATATAAATAAATTCGAAAAATTTTCTATGCACTTCCACCAAAATGATGATGCGTTGTGCTTAGCGCCCTGCATCTGCATGCATTTATGAGCTCTTAATGCGGGTTTGATTAAAAAAAAACCCAGCACATTTTTAATTTGTGGCATCTACTAAGCCCCCGTCGCTCACGCAACACCTAGCACTCAGAGGCGCCCACACATTACCCTGCCTTCTCACCGGATCAGTAGCTCACAGAGCCAACAGTTGTGCAGAGACAAAAGCAGCCAATGATTGAAGTACTAGTATATATCCAACATTTCAATTGCCTCAGCCCGTTATGCCCCTGTTTGCCTCATCCACCTGCCCCTTCTCACAGCACATTTCCCTTGGCAGACCTTATAATGCAGCACTCGACTATAATTTTTATGTTACCATGCACTCGCCTACCAATTAAAATGTCTGCACCCAGCTTCGGATGTGCTTATGTCGCTAATAAACCGTATTATAAAGTGCGTGGTCGGGCCGTGGTTGAGGTGGGTTGAGGTTAGGTTTTAGGTGGCAATGCATGTTGACCACCCTGTACCCCATCCAAACCCTCTTCTTACTCTCTCACTGCCACTCCTACACTCCATACAGTGTACAGTGTGAGCAATGCAACAGCCACTTCCAACTTCCGGCGGCAAATGTATAATTCTATGCTATACTGCAACTGGGATTTTTTTTTTGTGTTGCAAGAGGCTAAGCACCCCTATACACGCCCGCACTCCTTTTCCAACCCAGTTGCCAGTTGCATGTAAATTAATTTTAAGCTGCTTAAGCCAAGAGAGAGAATGAGAACTTTATTCATTTCGTGCTGTGTCTCTTTATACGTTTATGAAGTGCCTCGGACAAAGTTTTTTTTTTTGTGTGTGAAAATTTGTGTTGATATTAGATAAGGAGAAAGAGGCCAACAAATAAATGAACTAGCAAAACTGTTGACAATTGTTTTGACCAAATGTTGCCATACTTACAGTTTTAAGAAGGGCAATGAAGTGCGGTCATTAATTGCTTACCTGTAAAATAAAGAATAAAGAGAAACATTCATTGCATTAGTTATCAAGTACAAGACAATAAAGCTATAAATGGCATTATCATTAATTATACACTAAGAAAATGTGATAGAAGAAAGATAAAAGAAATACTTAATAAGTCAAACAGATAACTATCTTTTAGTAACGGCTATAGGTTATTAAGTTAAAGAATATCCAAATTGTTTCAATAGTCACTCCATAGTACAAAATAAATGGTAGACAAAAACTATGTATTCATTTTGTACTTTTTAAACTATTCGCAACGTGTAGACATAGCTCAGGTTCATTATTGCCAAAAGGAAACTTTTCATACTGATCTCTCTTTATACTCCAGAAGCGCTCTAGTATATAATTCTGGCTAGAAGCTGCTGTTGCCAGCTTTCTAATTCATTATTATCGGCAGCTACAGAATTGCTCCGCCGGCGTCGCGTTTATAGAGGTCAAAAGTAAGACAAACAAGCGGTCGGGCTCGAGGGTGGAGAGGGAAGAAGCGCTGGGCGCTGATAAACTTTTCGAGCCAGGCCAAAAAGAGAGTGCCTCGCAGTGGGTGGAATAGGTTTGAGATTCCCGGCTGGGCAGGAAATTTATGTGGGCTGCCGTCAGAAGGCGCAACTTTTGCATTGAATTTGAGCGGGCCAAACAAATTCTATTTTTTGTATTATTTTTTTGTTTTCTTTGTTACCTCCACAAGTTTTTTTTTTTCGTTTTTATTTTTGTTATTTAGCGAGTAGTTTCGGGCTTATGTTCATGAAGGGAGCGAGAAGTGTAAGCAAAACAAAAGGGCTTTGCAGCTAAAGCGTACGGATTTTTAGCTAGTTGTTATTATTTTATATGGCCCCAGTCTGAGTCTCTCTGAGTCCAATCCCGAGTCCGAGTTCGAGTCCAACATGCAACTTTTGCATCGTCCAGATATGTGGGCGGGTAGCCAGGCAACGTGAAAGCGGTACAAAACTATTTTTTTTTTTTTTCATTTCCAGTTGTTTTTTTTTTGCGTTTTTAGCTGGAATGTGCGCCAAAGCATAATAATAATAGCGAAAGGCAAGGCAAGGAAAGGAGTAACATGCTCGTTAGCTCTGGCCAAGCCCCAGCATAGAGCTGGATGATAACAGAGCAGGGTAAAATATAAAAAAAAAAGCAAACGAAACCCAGCACAAAATATCGTTGGACTGGGCAAAGCAAGGAATAATCTAAAAAATGAAAACCCAAACGAAACGCAAGACAAACTTTGCCTGGCAGGCAGGCGTGGGTGTAAAATAAATGAGTGTGGGATGAGGGCTCGCCGGAGACAGAGGGTAGAATGGGGGGGGGGTGGGGGGAATAAGGCAACCAGCTGAAGGACTCGACGCTGCTACTGCAGCTGGATGAGTGCCACGGGCAGAGCTCGAACTTAAAATGGACAAACGTGCAAAGGCAGTTCTACAGAATCCGTTGGTGGGTTGAGCAGCTACACCCACACGGTGATGAGCAAGGACTACCACCAAGGGTTTTAAGTGGGAGTAATATCAGCAACGCGAAGCAACTGAAATACTCTAATAAAAAGCGTTACGGACGACGTCCGCGTGAACTAGTCCTTTAGTCCTTTCGGTTGGTCCCCTACTCTTCTAGTCGTCTACCCAAACCCAAACCCAAACCCACATCCACACCCACTGCCAAGTGACTCTTCGCGCTGAACGAGGGTGCCCATCCTTTTTTCTCGCCCTCCTTCCATTCACACCCCAAATTATGCTTTAGAGTGGACGGGGCAAAATGGCAAGAAAATTTTTGTATAAAAATTTCGCTGGCAAAGTAAGCAAACGGGACAAACGGGCAGACAGTGACCGTAGAGCCAAGGGTATCTATTCAAAAGGGTAAGGTTGGGCTGACAGTGGTTGTTGGTTAGCTGATGAAGGGTTAGGTTTGCCTAGAATGACGCTGTTTCTGCTGCTTCTGCAGCTTTGGCTCCTTCTCCTGTTGTAGCAGTCCCAATTCAGTGCCGCGTGTGTGGGTAGCGACAATGGGACACGGCAAGCAAATGCTTTAAGGAGGGGGGAATAAGTAATAGAAAAATGTGGAGTACGAGTACGAGTGGGTGTGTAGTTTGATGGAAAACTGGCAGCATCAAAGACAACTGACGAGGAACGGGATAACGCACAGTGGTTCAATGTTTAAATGTTGGTCAAACGGGAGAGTTTCAAAAATATTATAATTCTTTTTAATTGGTTATTGAAAACTAGTTAATACCGAGTTCAAGTTGAGATGTTTCAGTTAATAAGTGAATAAAAGAAAATGTTAAGTGAATAAAAATTTTAAATTGAATGTAGTCAATTTTCCTCGTAACAAATCGGATTTAATATATGTTTCATAACACAATAAAATTTTAGTTAAAAAATAATCAAATTTATGTTGCAGGCTCGAATTTATTTCAAATCAAATTCCTTTGAAACTTGTATAGATCTATTGAAAGTTAATCTTGTTATATTTTTCTTGTTGATCAATATTTGAACTGCAAATATTTGCCAATTTTTGCCACAGTTTTTCTCAGATAGCAACCACCTTTGCCGCCGGCACCAGCCGGAGCCCAGTTGCCAACTTCATAGTAGTAAAAAATAAAGCGCATATTCTTGTTTAAGTCCCTGCAAAATAAGAATTTCTTTTATTTTCTATTTTTTCAGTCTCACTTCTTTTTTTTGGCCTGCCATCTACGAGGGTTGGACTTGTGCCCCGCCCACGCTTTACAAGAGCGTTGAAAGGGTACAAGACAGCGTCCTCGCTGAAATGCTGCTGACTTGAGCTAGTTGCTTGAGCTGGGGTCCCGAGGACGAGGACGAGGACGTTTGCTGACTACTGTGATGCTTGAGTAATTCAATAGCATGGCGAAGGAATCCAACAACTACCCCTAGAGCCCAAACCGAAGAGCCGGGCAAAAGTTGCTGGCGCACGCTACGTGGCGTATTTCATTAGCACTGCCAGCCTGATAGTGAGCGAGTAGATTCGAATAGGATGCGGGGGCAAATGGGAATAGCAATGGGGCTAAAACAAGGACTGGGTGGTTGAAGGAGCTAGTGTCTAGCGTATGCACTCAACAGCTAATTTTGTTGTAGGCTGAAACGGTAGGTGTGACTTGTGTCTTAAAGTAAAACTAAATTGTATTTTTTATCCGAACAGACAACATGCGCTTAAGTCGCGCAATATACAAGACACGATATACTTATCATAGTTTAAAAGTGAGTATAACAAGTGTTTGTTATTGTAAAACATTTAAGCATTCAAGCATTTCTACAGTTTGTAATTTGCAAATGTTATCTGAAATTCAATGATCACAGTACAGAAAAAATATCCTTTTCTATTTTTTATATGTTTCAGATTCAATCCAAGAATGACTCATCTAATTTCTGCCCATTTTTTAATCTTTTGCACTATTGTCTCTTCATTACATTTCTTCCACTTACATGTATAAATAATAATATTTTTTTTCCAATATTTTGTGCCCCGCAACTTTTGCTCAGCGTCGTTGGGGAGCGCTGCTCGCAAAGTTCTCTAATTTGTGTGCTGAGCTGTTTCTGGTGTCCGAGCGGATGAGAGGTGGGGTGGAGCTAACGTTATAGCCCAAAAGGAAGTCGCAACCGGAAACCTTTTTTCTTTCTCTGTTATCCCAGCTACCCAGGGACTGTAAGTGAAGACGATGTGGCTGCTTGGGGTAGTGAAAAGAAAGTGGAGGTGGGAAGCTGTCAGGGGGTGGAGGGAGTGGTATGGCAGTCATCAGGCATCGCTGTGAATCAGCATCAGGCAACATTGGAGACGTTGCTCAAGCCCCAAAGATAAGGCCGCCAGCCAAAAATCTTGCAAAGGAAAAATGGATGAGAAATCGAGGAGGGAAAGGCAAGAATAAAAAGACGAAAAAAAAAAACTGAGAAAGAAACGAAAACGTAGCTTCAACAATGAAGGCCAACGTTTTAGCTAAGCGGAAAGTTGGCTCCAGTGTGCTGTGTGCGGCTTGGGTGGGATTGAAAGCACAAGAAGATGAATCGTTTTGTGTTGGCATTTTGAGCATTCGAGTGGGCGACCATAAGCTTGGTAGAGAGAGGAGGTGAGCCATCGAATTGGGTTTTGGGTTTGGATTTAGTTTGAGTTTGGATTCGCTTTTGTGTGCCAAGAAAAACCGCTCTACTGACGACGACGAAAGGCTGGAGACGACAAAATCGCGCACTGTCGCCGGCAAAAATGAAGGGTGGATGGGGTTGGAAGGAGGGCTAGCGACGCCTTCAAGTGTGCAGCGCGACTAAACATCAATCGTGTGGCCATTGCTGGACTTTGCTTTTGCTTTCTCAGGAAACAGGGGATAGGGATGCTAGAGGAAGGCAGGATTTTATTTTCATTAAGCTGCAAACTTCTGTGGGTCTGGGAGGAAGGTGTAGATGCTTTTGGGGCATTTGGTCTGGAGACGTTGTCCCAAGTAATAAAAGTAAAATGCGGCTGATGAACAGCGCACAAAGGCGGAAAGCATAAAAATTTGTTGGCTTTGCTAAAGTTTTTTTTTTTTTTTTTTGGGATTGTTGTAGCTCATCAGCAAAAAGCAACAACTAGTAGCGCAAAAAACCGGCCACATAATGAAGGGTAAGAAGCATAGAGGAAAGGCAAAGGCCCTAACTGGGAGCTCAACTGTTTTGGGTGGAAGAGATGGAAGAGCATAGAAAGAGAGAACTTGCTACAAAACTGACATGGGTTTCATTTGTATGCTGCCTGCTGGCGACAGTAGCAGAAAGGGAAGAAAGAAAAGACTCTGACGAGGTCGGAGAGGGAGACATGCGAGGCAGGACTTGAGCCAACGTTGCCAGCTGCCATGTGTGCCGGCACCCCTTTAAGATGTCTCGCTCGCTGGCACTAAAAAGCATCACAAACTAACTAAATGTGTGAGTGTGTGTGTTGTGTGTGTATTGTTGGTGTGGTGGCTTTTAAGCAAACGTCTTTTACAAGTGAAAGGCCTGGGGGGCAAGCAGAAAGGGAGAAATGGATAGAGGTTTGGGTTGAAGGGTGGTAGCCATCACACACTCTGGGGGGAAAAGCCAAAAATGTAACCTAAAACTGCAAGAAAATTAACCAAAAATACTAAGCCAAAGTCGAAGACACTTCAACACACACACACACAGACACACGGACGTGTGTGTGGTTGAGGCTGTGCCTACTAAAAGTGTAGCACACAATTTGTTGGCAGATGTGTAGGTTGGTAAGGAGAGAGGCGAGGGGCGAGAGTGCATGGAGCCTTTGACTTGGCAACATGGCAAGGCAAGCAAAAGCAACTTGTCACGAAGGTGAGGCGCCTTTACCTACCCCTAACCCCCGTCGATTCCCCCTTTCCTTCCCTATACACCAGCCCTCTTTCTCTTGTGCTGTATAGAAACTTTTGGCATTGTTTTTGTGTGTGTGTGTGTGTGAGACTATGTGTGTGTGTATTGGGAGGCGGTGTCGCTTGTCGGGCATCCTTTTTGTGATGTGGGATTTCTAAATGTGAGTGTGTGTGTGTGTGTGTATATTAAGACTAGGGCTGAGCTAAGTCTGTCCCCGGCTCTAACTCAGTTTTCGCAGCAACTTTGATTGTGGCTGTAGATGAAATACATTGCTGCCATCTAAAGCTGCTGTTGCTGCAGCGCCTTCATTTTGGCCAAGATGGAGTTCAGTTCTGTTGCTAGTAAGTGTATGTGTGTGTGTGTGTATGTCTGTACGTGTGTGTGGTGTGTGTTCCGATGTAGTGTGGGTGATGGCCTCGCCTTCTAGGTTTGTCTGTTTTGCGCTTGACAGTACGTAAAGACGTTCGTTCCATGGCAGGTTTTTCGTGAACAAGAAGAGTGTGTTGTATGCTGTTGCCTTCTTTGTGAAAGTGGAAGTTGTGGAGCAAGGTTGAGTTTGAGGGGGGGTGAAGCTTTTGAGCTGATGGCTGTTATTTATATGGGTGTGTATGGATGTGTTGTGGAGGGAGCTGGAGGATGGTAAGCCCAGAAGCTAGTGATGAGCTACACGTTGAAAAAAACTTTCGGGTTATGGTATATACACCACAATGTCGAAGATCTCATTTGGTTCCCCTCTAATAAAGAAATATAAACTTGAAAATAAAATCGAGAGGCCCAATAATCAGAAAAATTCTAACAGCTCGACTTATTTAGGATTTGTATTAAGTCATTTCTTAATTTAAACATAACGATATATTCCAAAAGAATATTTTTATATAATTGTGTAAGTAAAGGATTATTATTGCAAGAGATCATCTTTATAGCTTTACAAAGACCTTTGGCATTCGAAAAGATGCAATCAGTCCTTTCTTCTTCTATATACTGTGAATGACAATTTTTCAACTTTAAAGTCAAAAAGTTAATCACAGCTCTTGATTCACAACCATAATTATAGGGCTATCATGCCCAATTTAATTTCCTTAATCATTTTAGATTCTTCGCTCAACTCCCTCACCAAAGAGCAACAACATCAACAACAACAACACATTCAACTCATTCTCTCAGTGTCTCAGTGTCTCAGTGGCATCACCCGAAATGTAACCCGTCGAGCTTGTCGCTTGCCCTTAGCCAAAGTCGTCGTCGTCGTTGTTGTCGTGGTTGTCTTCGTCGTTTTTGTCGTTGTTCCCATCGTTCCTAACCCATTCCTTTTGGCAGGAGTTAGCTCAGCAATGTCTTCGTTGGTTTTCTTGTCATCTATTTCTATTTTCGAGCTATGGATGAGCAGATGAGGGTCTTGGGCTGTCTAACTTGTCTGTTTGTATGATGTGATGCTAGCAGCTATCCAGCTTCAGTCCTCCTGATCTGCTTACCTTCCCCCCGCTCTGCTCTATTCATGTGTGGCAGCACACAAAAACATACACAAACACATGTGTGTGTGTATATGTATTAAAGTGTGTATTGGTGTGTGCAAAAAACCGTAAGCAATTTTCCGTAACATCTAACCGAGGTAGAGATGCGAGCCCCAAGACTGCCAAGTCGAAAGACATTCGCCTTCGACGTAGTTGTCGCAAAAGATGCAACCTCCATCCATTTTCGATACGCCCGCTTCCTGAGGTCCTGACGCTGATGCGAGTGCTGCTTCTGGTCCTGCTTCTCTCTCTCTCTCTCTCTTTCTCTTTGTCTGCTTCGATTCGCCTGACACGTTCCCTGCCTGCCAGCCTGCCTGCCTGCCTGCGACACTAATGCTAAGATGTGTAACCGTAACGCCACAGCCCTCAGTGTTAACTTTATGCCCCCAAAAAATAGATAAAGGGGCTGAGGATAGAGGTAATTTCTCCCCCACCAATCTAACTTCGTAGTTGCAGCGTCACTGAAATCATGTTTGATTACAGCTGAGCGGCATTGGAATAACTTTTGGATCTTTAAGGTTTTTTGGATAGAATTTTCGGGGTACAAAATCAACCAAAAGACGCTTTCAACACGATGTCCTGCGGCAGCTTATGTGCGCTTAAGCATAAAGCTTGACCATAGATACACACACACACACACACACACGCATACACGATGACATATCCAATTTCTCACACCCTCATACAGTCACATACGTGCATACGTGTATGTATGTAGAGTAACTGTCCCTGGTTTGAAGTTGCCTTTGACACAAACCGCACACACATCCACACACCACTATTTATATACAAATGCCGCTGAATATATACAAAAGTCAATGCTTTTGTTGTTCAGCGGATTGCGGGGGATGGACCCGTCTTAGTGCACCCCCTTCCAGAGGTCTCTGACCCACCCATATTTGCAATAAACAAACAAGCCAAAGAGTCCCTAATAGGTGTTACGAATCTGAAATACTCTAACCAATAAACATTTCAAATATAACAATCTTTTAAAAAACACATGCCCTTATTGGGTATATCATAGCCAAACATAAGCAGTTAAACACGGAAATCCTTTTCATTAAGGAACCAAACAATTATGACTCGTATTACATATCAACATATAATATTATTATGCAAAGAAAATATAATCCAAACTAAATTCTCTGTTCAATGAATAATTGACTTTTTTCAATGCTTGAATGATCATATCTCCTTTACAAAACAGAAATTTAGTATATTCCTTTAATCAGCTGATTATTTGTTGGCCAATTTCTTTGTTATTTAACAAACCCAGTCAAAAAGCTCCTATACCCTTATCAAAAAGTTAACGTACAAGCAGCACATATAAACTTGCATGAGCTGGCTGGCCAGTCTTTGGACTTTGTGGGTGTGTATCGGTTGCGGGTTTCTTGGCGGGGGGTTGGGTTGCGATGGTTGCCGGCATTTGGCTCAAGACGCATTACTTCTTTTGTGGCGGCAAAGCTGGCGCCCAAGCTCCCATTGCCCCGACCCTTACTAACTGCCACCCATACCCGTCGGCCATTTGGTGTTGCCTTTCCTTTGCTTCGCCTTGCGTCTTCGTCATTTGATGAATTACCGTGCAGGGCAAAATGTGCGCCCTTTCGGGTTTTGGTTCGAGGATGGGTGCCATCTTAAGGGTGAGCGTATGTGTGGGTGAGTGTGTGTGGGTGTGAGAGGTGTGCATGTTTGTGTGCGTTGCGTTTCGTTTTGGGACGCAGACACTCATTGCCACACACACTCAAACACATACGTCAACTCACTTCGCGATTCAACATATATATATATATATATATATATACTCAATATAGTACACACACTCACACCTAAGAACACACACCAGCACATACAGTTAGCGCGTTGTCGTATATCATTAGAGTGTGCCCTTCGCCTCTCCCTTCATCATCTTGTCTAGGCGCCATTTCATCCAAATCGGCATTATAAGCAGGTTTTCTTATGCTGCTGCTGCTGCTGCGGCTGCTTTTCTTGCCTACGCGTCGTATCAGTAATATTTTCTGCAGCTGTCTACGTATTTTTTTTAGGAATTCTTCTTTTTTTTTGTTCAGTGGCAAGGTGTATATATGCTTAACGGCTGGTCCAAGGTTACCAAAAAAAAAAAAAACAAGATATAAAGGTAGAAGAAGAAAATGAACGTCTGGCTTTGTGGGGAGAGCCAAATTGATTTCATATTCGTCTAAATGAAAGAACATGACGAAAACTCAACGAATTGTTGGGTTTGGTTTGAATTTATGGTCTGGATTGATAAGCAATAATAAAGATGTGCAAAAGCAGGTAGCTAAAGTGTTGGGTGTAGCTAAGAAACATTAAAATATTAAGGGGCAATTTTTTGTTACAACTAAAATTCAAATGGAATTTTGTATAAGGGATTAAACATTACTGTCAATTGATTTTTAATAAACAATTTCTATATTTTGAATATTTTGCGTATGGTTTCAAAGGCTGTCTTAGGATAGAGTTAAACATTTCTGAACTTGGGATTCAAAATATAATTGTGGGGGAAAAAAGTTGAAATCTTCTATTTCTAGCGTAATAGAAGGAATATTATAAAATAATTTGCTGTTCTGACGGCAAGAATTCGATTTATGGGAAGTGGGCGGATGGGTGGATGGGTGTCTGAACACTCACCTTGTGCAGCAACACCGATGCTTTTCTTTTAGATGCCATTTTTGTGGTGGTGGTGGCACCTCCGCCAGCACCGCCGCCACCGCCACCGGTTGCCGATGCGGTACGTGTCGAAGTTTTTGGTGTTTTTCTCGGATTTTTCGGAATTTTGGCAAATTTTTGTATTGCCTGCTGTGGGTAATGAAATGGACCAAAAACCAAATAATCGAATTGACGCAAACGTTGCCAAAATCCGCTGATATCAAAGTTGCTTTGCAGCGGGCAACTTTTATGCTTATTATCTTTAGCACTAAACACTGTTCACAATTTTTCGATTATATCATTCAAAAGTGTAAATAATATCCCACAAATAATTTTTGGCGCGATAAATATATGTATGTAAATATATTTTTTTTATTAATTTTTGGTTTTATATGATTTGTTTGTATTTGTTGTGAAACACTTGAAGATTGTTTTTGGTTTCGATGTGCTTTTTTTGTTTTGTTGTTGGATTAGTTCGCGGCGAATGCAACAAGCGAACTTTTTGGCACACTAAACGCTAACGGTTGTTTTGAAATTATTTGAGTGTGATTTGTTCTCAAAGCTAAGAGCGCTCAACCAGAGGCAAACCAAACACGACGAAAGCCAACTGCTGACTGACCAAAACAGAGACAGACAAATGCGTTTCCTAGCGGCTAGAGCCTGTGACGCCGACTGCGGCAGCACAAGAGAGCGCACCACTAGCGGAGAGCGCACAGCGTCTGTGTGTGTGTGTGTGTGAGCGAGTGAGAGCGATGGGCATGCGCGCAAGCAAAGTGAATTGAATGTGGGACGCCGCCAAAAAGCACATGGAGAACGCGGAACGTGCGTGTGGAAGGCAAATGCCAAAAAGTGTGCAACACAATGTGCTCGGCCGACGACGGGCAATGGGCAATGAGCAATGTGCTGGGCGAATGGATCCATGGTCGAGTCCGAGGGATATGAGTACAAAAACAGAGAAACGCCGATAACGGCAACGGCGACGGCAACGGCGACGTTGGCGGCGTCAACGAACCAACAGAGCGACGGGCGCACAGCAAAGCAAGCCAAACCAAAGCAAAGCAAACTGGGATGAGAGAAACAGCGGATGGCGACGGCAGATGAGTTGACAAACAGCTGAGTGCCGAGTTTTGTGAATGGTTTGGGAGTCAGTGAATGAGTGAGTGAGTGAGTGGGTGAGTGATTGGGTGGTATGGTTAAATTGTGGAGTGTGAGGTGTTGCTGAGTAGATATGGTGGATTGGGTATGATGTTTTGTGTGTGTGTTCCGAGGGGGAAAAGGCATTTATTTTTGTTGCTTTTTTTTGCGCGTCGCCAACAAAAATGCAACAGCAGCAGCAACAACAACAAGAAAAGCAACAATGTGACTGAGAGCGGCACCAAAGGCTGAGAGTGGGCAATATGTGTGTGTGTGAGTGTGAGTGGGATTGAGAGTGTGAGCTGTTGTTGTTGTTGCTGCTTTTTGTCTTTCGCCGGCATGGTGAAAAAAAGGCCGGTTGGGATCGGTCGGGTCGTCGTTTGGCTGTGAGCGAAGGAGGTGGGAGATGGGTTGGCAGGGTGCTCGTCGGCGTTTCGGATATGAAAAACGCACAAAAAATAAAGCATTCTTTGGTTGGGTATGTGTGTTTGGGTTTGATGCGATGGCTGGGTTTGGCTGGGGTGGGATGTATGGCGAAGTTGTCAGAGCGAAGTTGGGAGCTTGAAAAATAAATGAGAAAAATATACGATGAGCCGGCAACGTTGTTGCTGCTATACAGCGTTGGCAGGGACAACCCATGGACAACAAGAAGGGTGGGGCAGAAGAGTGCTGGACGTTTTGGGGGTGGGCTAGCCGCGACTTGTTCTGTGCGTATGCTGAAAGAGGGACGAGGGTTGAGTAAGGGAAGGATGGTGCGAAAGTGGACAACGTTGTTGTCGCTTGTCTGATGCCGTGTGCCGAGCTGCTAGGTTGGGGGAGGGGGAGAAGCCGGGTTGGGTGTGGGTTGTGGGTTTGTTGGTTAGGGCAGCGTGAAGTTTTTTGTTCAGAATAAAAGTGACAAAGAGAGAGAGAGAGAGAGAGCGAAACAGAAAAAAAGGCGACTGGCGGATTCAGTCTCATTTTATATACAATTTTTATATATAAATATATACGTTTTTTTTATTTATTTTTTTACTTTTGGTGTGAGTTAAAAAAGGGTCAAGAGCGTTGGGCTTTGGCTACCTTTGGCAAAAGAAATGCTTAGCTCAGAGGGTTGAGGTCGGTCTCGGCCGACTGTGCGTGTTTATTGAGCCCACCTCCCCTTTCCCACTCACTTATCAGCATCAAGTTCAACTTTAGAAAGCCGTCGCTGTTTCAAGATTTTTTTTATATATTTTTATTTTATTTTTTTATCTTCAGAGTGCGTAGTCGTCGTCGTTACCGTCGTCGTCGTCGTCGTCTGATCATAAAACTCAACTGATTTTTGTTTTTCGTCTTTGACTTGCTTAAAAAAAAACAACAAAAACAACAATAGTGCCAAGGGCTGCGGCTTGTGTGTCATCATTGTTGCCCCCAGGAGCTTATGAAATGAGTCGAAGGGGGCTGTCTGGAATGTGGCGACGTCTTCGTCTTGTTAGCCGTTGAATTGCGTTCAGGTTATTGTCTTTATCATTTAGATTTATGCAACAACTGTCAACTATAAAACAATACAGCATATTTGAGCTTTCAGTGGGTAAGAAGATCAAATTTAATTTTAATCAATGATTGTTATTAATTAAATGCATGTCCATTAACATGTAAAAGCAAATGTGCCTTGCATTTTTCTAAGACAAAAGTAAGAAAAATACACAACTTATTTAAATTGATTATTTATGATAATTCTGCATCAATTATGTATTTTAGATTAATTTCACATACATTTTATTTTTCTGAATTTTTTTAACAATTTTATTTTCTTCAACCTTTTTTGTGTTTAAAATATAATATTGAAATTTTAGGCTACTAAGGGGCTGATATTATTATTAAATATTAATATATTAAAACTTTTTGAATTTTTTTATCAGATTTTTCGATTTCTTTTTAACTCTCGGGTTTCCTTTAACGTAAGTCTAACTTCTTTGAGTCCTTTCGATGATTGGTTGATTTGGATGTATTCAGCTAAATGCCAGTCTCTTGGAGACCAACAATGGCCCAAACATTTCCGCTTGATTCCCAGAAATCCCCAAATCGCCAAAGCCACAACACCAAAAAAAAAACTCCAAAGCAAAGCTAACGAAACCCAAACTCAATTCAGCTCGAAACTTGGAACTGTAAACTGGATTAAGGGAAAGGGAGAACAGGAAACGCTTTCAAGCGTCGATTGGACTGTCAGTTATTTGATGATTGTCTACAGCGTTTTTCTGCTTCTTCGATTCTTTGGTTTTTTCTTCGTCACGCCAAACTGACCAAAATATCTGTGTTGTGGCAAGGAATTCGTTAAGAGAGAGAAAGAGAGGGATTTGTTTGATGGTATACCAACTTAAATTAAAGGGAAGGGGGAAGTGGGCAGTGGGCAAATGGGTGGAAGGGTGCGCAATCAAAAATGTTTGGAAAAAAGAAGAGAGAAAAACTTTTTTTAGTAGGGGTTGAATTGAAGTTGAAGCGAGTTTTTGGCTAGTGATGGGTGGGTGGGGGGAAGAGTGTGGGGTACACAACGTAGGTAACATGATTCGCATCTTTGCTGAGCTCAATATGTCAACAGCACCAGTTTCAAGTTGCCAGCTCATTGCCAAACACCGCACTCTCGCCCCCAAATTTAAGAACCAAAATCAGGCAAAGGACACAGGACCACACGCCATTGTTTAGCATTTGTGGCCACGACGAAGCATAGCCAGAAGCCGTTGCCGTTGCCCTTGATTATTATAGTTATAATGGCTATCATGATGTTTGTCATCGTCTCGCACAGCATTCAACACGTGCCAATTGCCGAAGAGCGGCCACAACAACAACAAGGACCACAAGGACAATAATATGTATGACGAGGCCTCGACCTCGTCTACAACTTGCCAGCCAAATTGACGGCGCTCATCACATTTTGACTGTTTCAAATAATCCACCTCTTTCCTATATATATATATATATATATATATATATATATATATTATATATATTTGTGTGTGTGCTTGTCTTCATCGTTTAGAAGTCAAAGTGTTTAAGTTTAACGAGCCAATTGGCTAATATATAATTAAAGCTCGCTAACTTGACTCATGCGGCGCTTTTGGGCATTTGCCACAAGACACAAATCCTGCAGAAATGGTTGCTACATATACATATATATATTATATCTCATCTTATGAATTCCGAAGTGGCATGTGGCATAATTAGGTTAATGAATATGCTCAGTGGTTAATGAGTCAGACAATTGATTTGTCAAGATGCATTTAAACGACATTTGATGTGGCTGATTCGCATGCAAATCGATGAGTAAAGTTTTAAAGCTCATTCTGTGCATTAATTTGTTAACATTAAAATAACTTTTTTTTAGTAAGATGTAATTGGCTTTATTTGGCATTGACTTATAAAAAATCTCGGAGTTTTTAATTGAAAATAGAAACGGAAGTTGTTTCATTTAAATTATGTTCAACTCGAATGAAAGTAGTTTGTTACTTTTAAAAACCAGAGAGTATTCGTTTATAAAAATCCATTTTTCATATAACCCATCTACTGATAACAGTAAAGCAATATTTTCAAGGCCTGCGTCCGATTTATTATCAGCAAAGAATTTTACAACCAATTTATTTATAGAAGTTTATTGTTTTTATTTAATTTCATACTGTTTGACCTGCCAATTTTTACTTTTTTACATAGATGATTTGAGGACCGTTTTTGGTGAGCATTAAATTAATAAAAAAATATATTTTTTTCCTAAATTAAGCACTATCTTGATCTATTGTATAATTCATTTACAAAGCCCTGCGCCACTTAAAAAATAATCAACCGAAGGTTTAATATCTTATTGTTAAAATCGTTAAAAATAAATGTTTGGAACAAAATTAGTTGAACAAATTTCAAAAACTATTCCATCAAAAATGCATAAATTTGAATACCAAAATAAAAAATTAATGCAATATTTATAAACCAAAAAAAGCAAAATATAAAAACTCAGGAATATTAAATTTAAAATAAATAATATATAAAATATTTATATAAATTGCAAAAATGCGCTGTTCAGCAAAGAAAAAAAATATATTAGCAAACAGCATAAAATGCGCAGTCGCCTCTATTTTCAAATGTCAGCTGGGGATACACACGCCTCACACCCCCGCGAATATATGCCTATATATGGCTATATATATAATGGAACATGTACTAAATGTCAGGCGATTTGTGTGGTTCTTTTTTTCGTCTCTCTTTTTTTGTGCTACATGGGAGCAAAACTAATGCAAAAACAAACCCAAATGGTTAGTAATACTATGGCAAAAAAATTCAAATGTGACATGCCCGAGGGATGGGGCTTTTGGGGACTGGTAGCTTGTGGTTTGGGTCAAGGGTTGCGGCTAGTCGAAAATGCAGCAGGAAGTGCAGCAAACTGCAACTGCAGCCAATTCAATTAAAAATCTGCCACTTAAGCTTTTAATGGTATGAGGGTGGGCAAGGTGGTCGATGATGGCAGGGGCAAGGGTGTACAAATGGTGCCACATGGCAACCAAATGGCAAAAAGAACCAGGCATGGACAAAAAACCGTGAAACTTAAACACATAATGAAACCGAAATAAAACTATATTTGGTTATGAAATAGAGGCTTTCGAAAATGTTTAATATTTCTAGACAAAATCAAGATATAGTAAGTAAACTTTATATGCATTGGCTCCTGGTAAAAACCTTAAGTTTTCAGTTCTTACCCATTTTGCTTAGACTGGATACTATGATTGAATAATGTGCTTAGAAACATTTGAAATATGATGAGAAAATACCTAAGTAAAGCAAATGAAGTGCTACAAAAATTTTCAAATATTTGGGATCTATTTATTTATATATGTATCTGAACAATCTGTTCTATTTCATAACCTTTGGCATTCTTGTTGTCAGCCCTGGCTGAGGCAAGCTACAGCTTAACAGCAAACTAAATATCACACACACACATACACAAACACATACAGTATCAAAAAATGTACACCTACGCAAATCTGCATCTATATGACCCATTCTATAACAAACGCACACACACACACACACACTTTCATGCAGGCAACTGCAATTTTTGTATATAGAACATTTTATTTGAATTTATTTTTCGTATTTTTTGCCGCTTGCATTTTGCCTATTTTTTGCGCTTGACCAAATGCTGCGACAACAACAACAACAGTAACTATAACACATACTGTGTGTGTGTTTATAATAAATAATAAAGTATACATATCCACGCACATATAGATGCAACAACACCCCCTATTCTCCTTTTTGTTGTTGCACGAAAAAATTCTGTTGAATTTTGCGCACATTTTACGCCTGATCGAAATATTTTGCGCCAGCAGCAGCAGTCCCCGATAGAAAAAAGTCAAAGACACCCACACACAGACACTCACAAGCACACAAAGGCAACTCTAAAATCCCTCTGCCCCTATTGCCACACCAGCCGCCCACCCCACTACAAACGCAACCCTATTCAAAACGCGCCTACAAAACTTTTATTGTGTCCAATGTTTTTTCTGCTTTGACGCGCGTTTCAAAAATTGGCAACGCTTTACGTGTGAGTATGGCCATAAACTGTACCAGCAATGCGGAGCAGGGGTAGTTGGGGTTGGGGCAGAGGACGGGTAGGGTATTTAGTTTAGTGCACAGTTATGGTTATGACTATGGCATGATAGCTTACAGCCCCGTATTCCTATTGGCTGCATTTGTTTGCATTGGCCCCGGATGCACGCCTGGTTTTGTTTCGGGCTTTACAGTTCGTTGAGGTAGGTTAAGCGAGTCGCTATACCTCATCTGAGTGGATAGATTTGGTTAATCAGCTATAGTTCTGGTTGTGTGTGTGTGTGTGGTCTATAATCGCGTTTTCAATGAGCTTAATGTTTGATAAGCGATGAAAAATTACAGAACATTAAATTTTCCGGGGAAGCAAAAATAAAAATAACTAAAAAATAGATCATATGTTTTGTTTAAAAAATTTAATGAAACTGTAAATTATTTGTTTCTTAAAAAAGATGGAAATGTATTTAATGATTCATATTTTCTGTATAAATATATTTAAAAAGGTTTTTAGATGTCACTAAGGAATACACAGGACTTTTTAAGATCTTGAAGCTTTTCAACAAGTAGGTTTGGGTTTCTAGATATGTTATGTTATATATACCATTTCAATGTACAAATATCAACGATCTTATTAATTGTTTTCGCAAAAAAGACTTTACAATTCAACTTTTAGCTCTTGGATCAATGGAAATATTTTTCATAAAATAAACCTTGAATAAAAGCAATAACGAAACTAAAAGACGATTTTAAAGATCAAATTGTATCAATCAATTCATAACTCTTAACTGATTTCTTTACTTCTTGCTTACGAATATAAGTTACAACTTTTGGATGGTGTAAAAATGAGAAAGTAATCAGGAATAACATCTAGAAGTACCAATAGTTTTCCAAAAACTATTGAAAACTCTTCGGATACCTCAAAAACAAATACCAATCAATTCATTATTTTAATGCTTGCTTCTATAAGTTTTCTATTTGGTTGCAGAGTACATTGAACTCTGAACAAATTTAAAGTTATAATACCTTTGTGTTGCCCACCATTTCCACAAATCACACAACAATTTCTGCTTGATAAAGTCCACCCAATTGAAATTTCTTATTTAATTATTATAAATACTCAACTTTTCGTCTCGTCTGTGTACATGTACATACATTAGAACATTTTGTGAGAATAACAAGCATATTGTATTAGCTGCTTATTTGCTGAAATGTTGTGTGCTTATAATGTGCATGAATAAGTAGAAGTTGAAGCTGAAGAATATGAAAATGAAAATGGGCAGCATCGGTTTTTACTGCTCAACAAGCAGTTGCAATTTTAATGCAGCCAAACAGTGCCTGCCAAAAGTATACAATCAATGACCAATCAAAAGTTGCTCAGACACCCGAGCCCCCACCAACCCGTTGGCTACTTAGGACTACTTTAATAAACATATATTAAAATTTTAGTTATTTATGTAAGTCTCAGTCGGCTTGACAAAAGGCAACACGAAAATTGCAAAATATACGAAACCGACAAAATATATCGTACTATATATACATACATCTAATGTTTATTATATACATACATGTGTGTGTTTATGTACATATTATGTCGAAAGCTCTTTCTTAATGCAATGCACATAAGCCAGGGCTAAGGCTGAGACGTGCTGCAATTACTCACATATTTGCAGAAAATTTTAAGAAAATGCAGCAGCAACAAATTTTGGCCAAAGACAACGCTATGGACGTCTTCAACAGGTGTAAGCGAGAGCCAGCAATGCCCGTTGGCTGTGTGTGAGCGGTACGGCATGCTTGGCAGAAATCTTAAGAAAATTGCAACAAGAAGTCGTTGCAGTTGCATCCAAGACAGAATGGAAGCTGCGAGGGCATGATGTGTGTGGTTTAGGTCACGCCACTGTGCGTATGCGTAATGTGCCGCCCAAAACTATGCAAAAGTGGGTCCCATTGTGTGTGTGTGTGTGTGCTGAGCTGAGCAGCTGAAAATGCAAGCAGAGCTCGCAGCTACACGAAAAAAAATTCTACTCTGGAACAGGTATAAATTTTTAAATTACTAGTTTTATGTTTGTAGTTCAAAAATTTTAGAATTTTTCCGAAGAAAAATATAGCTGCCTAAAAAAAACTTCAATCCATGCATATTGCTGTTCAGTCGTAAAAACCATTTCATTATTATTTATCATTTTTCTTAGTGCATAAACTTAACTTGCACCTTAAGTGTCCCAATGAAGTAAGAGAAGAGGGGGAGTTGGGAGAGTGAACAAGAAGCTTGCTCTCTGTTTACTTGACATTAAGTGCATGGAAAACTTATTATTGCAGGCTCTGACAAGCACAAAAAACAACAACAACAACAACAATAACAAGAACAGCAGATAACCAACACAAGCACATAAATAGATGTGTATATAGATTTTCGGGCATATAATAATGAGGTATGAGGATGTAAGGAAGGCAGGCGGCACTACTCAGACAGTGTGCAGTTTTTGAGTACGTGTGTGAGTGTGTGTTTGTGTGTGTGTGAGGGTAAGCTGCAGATTTTCATTAAATTTTAAGATGCCTCAGCATGCGATGCCTGTAAGTATGCAATGCATTTTTGTTGTGTACTCACAGAGGTCTTATATAAGGTATTATATATACCAAAGAAATAGAAATTCGAATAGAAAATAGGAAAAGCTGAAGTTTGAGTCATAGGCCTATAGGCTTTGGTATTGGTCAAAGGCCCAAGAAAACTCAAACTTGTCCACTTGCAAGCCTCATAAATTTCTTGGGGGGCTAACTCCAAGCAGAGTTCATGGAAGAGTGGGGGGGGGGCTGCTCTGTGAGTTGGGAAGAGTGAAATGCACTTTGTAACGAACATCAGGCGCACCAGGACTGCTGCAATAATAGAGCAATGGCGTAGGTTGGGTAAGTGTAGTTGTTGTTTGGGGTTGCAAGTCGACTTAGGGCTAACACCCAGCCCCCCCTGACGCAGCACTCGACGACACAGCTGTTGATGCTGTACTCTGTTCTATTCCTTGTCGTCTTTAATGCATTATTTTGTGTGGCAACACTCAGCGGTAATAAACCGAAGATAAAACCGACATCCCCCCTCAAGGAGGGAGTAAATGTTGCGTATGTGTGTGTGTCTTTGGCAATTTCGGGCTATGTATTCAAGGGTGTGAGTGTTGTGTGTTTGTTGCCCGAAGTTGAGCTTGATTAAAATTGATTGAAACAAATAAATGGAATTGCATTTTTATATAATCATTGCAAAAGGCTTTAACTATTGCGAATCAAATCAAACCTTACATTTTCGCTGAAGGGTTTCTAATTACACGTGTTTTGAGCTTTGCTCCGATTGCAGTATCAGTAAGTCAGAAGCATATCGTAGAACTTATCAAAACATATTTTTCGAGGATTTTGTATTTCATTTTAATAACTTTCATTTACACTACGCTTTTTCTAATTTTATGGCATCGTAAGATTTATTACAACAGTATTTGAAGTTAGGAAACAGAGTTTAAATAATATACATATTAAATTCGGTGTTTTAAAAAAGCACTGGCAATGCTCCAAATCCAAAATTTCCAAAACAAACTCTATCTTAAAACCAGCAGAAAAGTCCGCAATGGAAAAACAACCGAAGTAAGGTACGAATATAAATAACATATAGCAAAGCCGAAATTTAGGGAAAAATAGATGGAGTTACAGCTGCAGCAAACAGTTTGCGAACATAATATTCAAAGACATATTCCTGCACAAGGAAGCTTGAGTTTGCAAGGCGACAGAACATGAAAACGGACACCCGAGCAGAGCACATGCGCTACTTCGTTTTGTGAAAATGGCGGCACCTAAAACCCATCAAATCTAATCTCCTAGCGACTGCTTATGCTGCTCCTGCTTATCCTTATGCTTCTGCTCCTGCTCCTGCTCCTGGCCCGCAGTTCGACTCGGTTGCTAAGACCGCCAGTCTGCAGCCCCGTTGCTGCCCAAATGCCAAAAATGAAACGGACATCTTCTAGCTTGGCAAAAGCTGCGCCCTCGTCCAGAACGAAAATTGATGACCGGACAGGGCAGCTGGCGAGGATTCTGGACTAGCAAACCATGATCTCAGCCAGGCGCTTTTGGGAGTGGGAAGTAAATTGGGGTGTTGGTCATTGGCGCTGCAGCCAAAAGAAGTAATTCATCTTATTTTTTTCCACCTTGCTTTCACTTGCGTTTTTGCTTTTTCCCCCATTTTATTTCGTTTGTTTGTATGTTTTTTTTTTTTTGTGTCTTGGCGACGGCAAAGGCAACGACGACTTCTCGAAGACGCCCACATGAGTCAGTTGCTGCCAAGGAAACGCCAAAGGATAATGAAAGCAGCAGTAAAAGTTTGTGCGAAAAAAAATTATATAAGGCAAGGCACAAGTAGAAGGACCCAAGACCCAAGAACCCAAGCGTTGAACTTAAGTGAACTCAAACAAAAGGCGCAGGCGGCGAGCCAACAGCCCCCACAGAGCCTTTTGCGAAAAAGAAATCAGCAAGCAGAACGCAAGTCTTGGGCACCAGGACCCCCTGTTGGTCCCCGCCTAGCATTGCCTGATGGCAGTCACACTCAAACACACTCAAACACACACTGACACTCACACTCACACAGACACAGGAGAGTCAGTGCTGGCTGCCTCCAGGCATCATTACATCAAATGTCCTTCGCATTTCAGCAAAACAACAAGATGGCGCTGCTCAGCACGAAAGGCAGCCAAAGAAAACCCCAAAAGCAAAAGCAAAAGGAGCCGGAGCTGTTGCTGTTGCTGTAGCTGTAGCTTAAGCTGAAGTCAGGGCCAGGATATCGTCGTGGCCGCAGAGCAAGGGAAATGAGGAACGAGTATGAAGGGACGGGGACAAGTTGGCGCCCGACAAAATTTCGAAAGGACTGCGCAGTGGCAACGAAGAAGCCAAGGAGCATCAGGAGAACTAGCTCATTGGCGCAAGCAATAAACGTTAAATTTTTTCCCTGCTTCTGCTGCAACAGCAGCATCATAATGGCCAAGGCAACGGACAGGAACACGGCAGTCGGGCGGTGAGGCGGGAGCAGTTGCCAAAAACAGGACTAGGGCCAGGACCAGGACCAGGACCAAGACCAAGCTAGGCAAGAAGTCCTGACGTGCAATAAAAGACCAAAAATCCTTTTCCATTGCGCTAAGCTTGGCAAATGTTGAGGCACCGAGCGGGGTATGTGGTTGTCGTAGGAGGACTGTGTTGGTGTGCTTAAGCAATCGCAAAAATTTTCGGTAGCAGCCAAGCAAAGTTTTCTTTTTCGTAGAGTGGGTCTGTCAGGGGGACAGTCGGAACCTTAGCCAAAGATGGGCGTCGAGTTTGAGGGGTATCAAAATAATCGTCATAAAAAAAGGGGTGGGTGGGTGATTCGCCTGAATGGCAGCTAAGAGCTAAGAGGAAACTGGCAGTGATAGAAGCAGCTGAGCTGCGAGTTTGTTGTTGCTGTAAACGATGGCAGAAAATAAGGTTATAGCCACATGGACTGATAAACAGAAAGATAAAACCATTTGGAAGACATTGAGCAGTTGTTGCCGATAAATTGAAAACATTAAGGATATTGTTTAAGAAATTTAAGTTCAATTGCTAATGAATATTATATGTGAATAACAAATAAACAACCTAAGTACTTTTTCCATTTTTTTCTCTTCCTTAATTAGAAGGTCACCAAAAGCCTAGCCCCTATCCAAAAATACCACAATATTTTACCATTCGCTTGGTATACTTCTTTTGACCAACGATGTGTATTCGCTTTTCAGCCAGTCCCCAAATAACCTCAGTCCATAAAAAGGTCCCTTGTTGCAACGTTTTTGAATTGTAGGATAACTCCTACTTTCCCCCTTGGCAAATGTCAGTCTTTGTCATACACTCCACACATCAAAACTCATTTCACGTTGCGCGCATTATGGTTTCCACAGCACTTGGCGTTCATCAACTGACAGTTGAGAAAATAGAGGGGGTACAGTGGCCTGCGTGTTTGGGGATTGGTTAGAAATATATTATTCGTGTACAGTAAGAGGGGGTTGGGCTGTTTTTCTTTTTTGTAGATTGTTTGCTAGTTAGCTATTAGAACTGTCCGCTTGAACTGGTCGCTGAACTGGTTCCCACATAAAGCAAGTGCTTCTCTTTGGCCAGGGGGTTGCTCTAACATAAATTCCATTTATATATTTCGTCTATTACCGGCTGGCATGCCGGAACGAAACCCCAACTCCGTAACGAACAGCCGCGCCCCAAGGCAAAACGCCCCCCGGGTTGGGTTGGTTTTGGGGATAGTTGGGGCCCAGCACATATGAGCTAAGCCACAATTTGATATGTCCATTGTGTCTTATCAGGCGACATGGTTACCGCAGTGCAGCCCCCCAGCGAATGGGACCTCAGCTCTAACTCAAACTAACACATGCCAAAAGGACTTTTACCCACAAGCTGGTCCCTGGGCATATCCAGCGGCCTTGCCCAAAAAAACCTCTAGCTATTCACAGTGCCAGACCAAAAAACGAAAAACGCGCAAGCTCGCTCGTCAGTCAGCGGCTCCAGCCACGACTCTAAGTACCAAACCCAAGTCCTATACCTATTCCGTGTACGAGGGCGAGACAAGGGCCTGAGCCAAACCCAGGACACATCAGCCACTGCCCCGGCTCATTCGTCTAGCTTGGCACGCCGCCTTTTTTTTTGCCAGAACATCTCCCTCAACCCAAACCTGAACTTTGCGTCCTGTTCAACAAATGCCAAGAAAAAGTTTTCGGTTTTTTTTTTTTTCGTCGACGTTCCCTCCGTGCTAGTTCCCATCCCGCTTTTTTGAGCAGCATTGTCGTTGTCGTTCTCGTCGTCGTCGTCGCTCGTTGTTGAATTTGAAACGTTGTTGCGACACAGCAGTGAGTGCTTGGGTGCTGTTTGTGGGGGTCCAGTTAACGTCGCGCCACATGCCAGGCCAAAGGCAACACATTTGAAGAGGGTTCCTCGCATTGCAGAGGAAGTGGGGGACGGTGGGCAAGCAAAGAAACGGGAAACTAAAATGAAAGAAATTCGCCTGACTGAGAGCAAATGTTTTAGGACGAGTGGGGTTGCCTCTGTACATGTGTGCTGTTGCTTGAGCTCCTCCATCCCCTTCTATTCATTCCATACTTCCTTTTAGCTAGCTAGCTGGCAACGTTCGCCCTTCAGCTTAGCTCTTGGCTTGGGCTCTGGACGACGCCATGCTGCCTGTCTGCTCGTTTGTTCTTCGATTTAATGAAGGATATGCCGCATGGTTCACCTCACATCAGTCCAATACCCACACATACATACACATACACACACCCTGCTCTAGGTCCGATCCCTTTCGGGTTTTTTCTTACATTCTTTTTATGTATTTCATAAATTTTTTTTGTCGCTTTGCTGCCAAATGTGCTACCAAAATGTTTACTTTTGGGCCTAACACAAAAAAACTGGGTAGCTCATTGCAACCCCCTTCACACACCCCCTTCTATTTGCCTTTTCATTTCGATTTCAAGAGGCTTATCGTTGGGTTTTTTATTTTCGTTTGCTGCTCATCAAGTGGCTTGGCCTCTATTTTGCATAATATGAAAGGTTTGCGCGAAGGATATGTAAAAAAATAATAGGGTGCGAAGAAGTGGTTGACTCGAGTTTACCTTGAGGGGTGCCAGCTCTATGTCTATAAGATGCCAAAGTTATGGATGAAACAACGGCTAAACTGTGCAAAAGAAACTTGTCTACTGAGAACTCTAGAAATATGAGGAAGTTTTCTGTAGAGACCACCTTTGAGATAATAATTAGTCAGTATGAAATCATTAGCACAAGCACTAACACTTCAGACGGATGTTTCTTTTCCTCAACAGCTTTTATTTATTCGTTTTACGATATCGCGAGAGAACTACATTCACTACTTCTAACAATAATATGTTATTCCAGTTGCGAAAGTTGAGTCTTCAATTAAGTTCCTCTCAGAGAGAAGCACCCCAAGCACTCCATATACGCAATAACTGTCCAGGCAATGAAATCGAAATCAACAACAAGAAAAAATAAAAAAATAAACTTTGTCCTCACTCGAGCAGCGGGTGCTCAAGCCAAACCCGTCTCGATATTGTCAAAAAGTAATTAGATTCGAGGTTATTACATAAGCGCAAACGAGCCAACAAAATTGGGAACACACACTTCTACTATTGGAATGGGGGTAACGAAAGGGAGGGAGCGTCTTAGCGTTAAGTATTTTTATTTTATTTTTTTAACATTTGGGCATGAAAATGTGAAACAAAGTAACAAACTAAAAATGTCGGGGATGAAGGGTCGTCGTCCAATTCGTCCTCCTACCCGTTGTTGCCGGCAACAAATTAAATGTTGAAAATAATACAAAGATGTCCTTACAGTTGGCGACGACAACGACGGCGACGACGACGACGATGGCTCTAACGACGCTGGCGACGCGAGCTCAGTTTACGCTTTACGTGGCGGATTACGGAACAACATCAGAGTTGTTGTTTTCTTTGTTTGGGGTGTAGTGGAGTGAAGTGGAGTGGAAGGTACAACTGCTCTCGGGCCAGGGCCGTTGCGGTTAGGTGTCGGCGTCATGGCAACCAGGCACATAGTCTTCGGGACTGCTAAGTTACTCAGAGCAGGCCCCCAATCGGCTTGGGTGGCTTGCTGCCAGGCATGTGGGGCAAGGGGGTTGATGATGATGATGGTGATGATGATGATGGGTAGCAGCACAGCAAATGGGCGGGTGTGGGTGTGGTTGGGTCTTGAGCGCTCAGCTGGGGTGCTTGTAATCAAAAATAAATTTCGCTTTTCAAAGTGAGATTCGAGTAAAAAGCCAAAAAAACAAAAACAAAAAAAACAAGAAGAAAAGTTTGTGGAAAAAGGGCAAGCGATGTCGTATTTTTATACCCGTTGGCTTGGAATTTTTATTTTGGGTCGGAAAATGTGTCTGATTTGCATTTACGAAATGGGACAAAGGGTCGCAGATAGGTGTGGGGATGGTAACCAATTCTGAAAAGGGTTTTGGCAACGAACTCGCGCTCTGAATTAGGATTAGATGACGTTCGCCCAAAAAAGGGGTGACAAAGTGATTAAAAACTGAGGCAAGATAGCGACTAGGCTGGGTGGTTTGGATTTCATGCGGGGCCCAAGATGTGCCGAGGATTTTGTGCAGGTGAAATGGGGGAGTGGGTAACGACCGGGCCTTACGACTCTATAAGGGTTGTTGTTTCTCCAACTGTGTCTGACTGTACGCCTATTTTAATTTCAGTTAATTGTGCTTTGCATTTAAGCAAAACATTCGAGCATTTGATGGAAATAACAGCAGAAAAGCGGTGAAAATTTCCTTACCAAAATTTTGGTGTGGGTTAGCAGCCAAACAGGGTGGCATGTTCGACTTGAAGGGTTGTATCAAACAGCCAAAGTTGCCAAAGTTTCTTTTGAATAGTTTGAAAGTGAGCTAAAAATGGTGTGGAAAACATATCGGTGGGGTGGGTGACCGAATTGTGGGAAGTACAAAGATTTTTGGAAAGTTACAAAAGGAATTGAATGGACAGGATACTTATACAAATGAGATATGTGATGAAATTCTCCTAAGGGATGCATTTAAGGATATTTAGGAAAATCAACGTGCGTGTAACTCGTGTGTTACTCGTATGTGGGTTGGGAGTAAATTGTGGGTTATGGCAATTAGAATATTTGGTAAGGAAACTGTATATAATTTAAAAAAAAAAAAAAACCATCAAAAGAAAATTAATACTGCTGACGATATGGTGGATATTCAAAGTTCATTCTAAAAAAGACTATTTGGTTATTACAAAAAAATATTTCACGTAGATTTAGAATATAGAATAATAAGTATTATTACATTTACATGCTTTTCTAAACTTAAATTCAGTTTGCGTATATTCTATTCAATCGTTTGCTCTTATTAGTTCTTCTCTTATCAATTTACAAAATTTCTGATAATCATTCATTAACATTTGGATTCAATAAACCATTAAGTTTGATGTTAATCACTTTCAAGGGTCATCAAATTTCGACAAATCCAACGATTTACGTTTTAAATTTTCTTGGACATGGCCGGCGTTGCATCGTTGATCGGAAAAAATCTGTTGTTTGCGGAGCATATTTAAAGTTAATTGAAAATCAAGTTAATACGTTTAATTCAATGAGCGCAGCATATGTTTAAGGGATGGCAGAGGGGTGCAGAATTGGCAGCTAAAAACATACAGTGAAATGCAATGAAAACATAGCAACAAAAAAATTAAAATACCTATCCACACACAAACACACACACACCATAATTATACACACACAGCGGGCAGCCTGAATGTTGTTGTTGTTGTTGAGTATGGAACTGAGGCCCAATGTGCATATTTATATGTGGAAAATTATATACAAACACAAAGCACACACAACGGAACACCGAGCACCCCTCATGGGTATGGGTGGGTCACAAACGCCCACATATATCTATAGATATATTTATATATTTGAACACACAAACACACACACACACACATATAACCATGAAGGTATGTTTGGAAAATCATAATGATGGCGATGCATCATCATAGAACAAAGGTGCTGTGGCAGCGACACGCACACAATAAACAGGGGTTGCCACCCCCTACAAACAGTGTGTGTCTGTAAGTTAAACTAGATCTAGAGGGGTTGGCTTTAAACAGAGAAGGGGGAACTGTTCTAATCAATGACCTGGCCAGACAATCGATGGGTGTTCACCGGGCTAAAGGTATAAGGGATTGGCAGGGTTATCTGAATGTCGAGTTAGTTTTGCCCAGTGGCAAGTGCGACACCTAAAAACACATACATTCAAGGCTAAGGAGTTAGCTTGCACCTTTATTATCCAGGGCTTGTGCTGATAATTATTACAAACTCAGCTAGCCACAGAAGAAAGAGATAGCTAGCGCTGCTCTTAAAAATGGGCAATCCTGGCTCAGTTTTAGACAAAGTATGTTTTGTTATAATTATTATTATATATAGTTCGTGTATGTGTGTGTGTGTTTGCTTTGCCCACATCTTAAGGCCTAAAAGTATGCAATGGTATCGATTTGTAGGACTCCATTGAGCTCTATACGTCCCGCTCTAACACACGCTCTCGTCTTATGGTCATTGCCATTTTTCTTAAGACGCATTTTGATTACAATTTTCAACAGCACACACAAACACACACACACATACCCACAGAATACCAATACAACAACACAAAAACACACCTGAGATTTCTCTTGCACTCACTCAAATCGCTATGTATGTATGTATCTGTACATATACATATATTTATATATATGTATCAGTGCATGGTGTTTGTCTCAAATCTTTGTTGATTTTTCATGCGTATTAGCCTCGAAGCTGGGTTGAGGTGGACATTTCTGGTTGAATGTCTTAAGAAATTGCACTTTCTTGTTGCAAGTTGCAACAACGGCACATACATAGTTTTGGTTGCAAGAAACTCACTGGCTTCTATTTAACAATATACATAAATGAGCAATTTATTTTGTCATTCGATAGTTGCTTTCTAACCTTTTGATTCATTTCAACTAGAGATGGATATTTATTTAATTTTGTTGTATTCATTTAAGATTAGAAAGTAAAAGATTAGAGTTTTAAGATACTTAAGGCAACATTATATATATAAATATTCAGTTTAAATTCATGATTATTATAGAAATTTTCGCTTAAAAATAAAAAAGTCTTTTTGAAGAATTTTAATCAAAGAACGCCATCTAATCGAAGTGATAAATGTTTCATAATATTTGTATTATTTTAAGTTTGATTTTAATGAATTATCTGGATCTTATTTAGCAGCTTTTCCACCGTTCCCATTAAAGGTTGTAACAGCTGCATTTATTTGTAGTTGATTTACTTTTCCCTTTTGCTTCATACAATGCAACCCCTAAATTGCAATTAAAATTAAATATGTCCTTATAAAAAATTGTAATTTTGTTCTGCCCAGTCGGCAGAATACACACACGCACACACACACACACACACACACATACACACACACGCTATGTACACTCATATTTTTGTGTGTTTACACCCACAATTTAACCGGCCCAAAATTTCGGATGCCGAAACGGAAACTTAAACCACAAACTTGCTGCACTTTCTTCGCAAATATATCGTACTCGCTCGCACACACAGCGTTGCACTGTTGCACTAATAAGAAATTTTCAAATTAATGCCCTCTCGCTCTAGCAGCATTGCATTCGGACTTTGTTTTAGAGAAAATGCAAAAATGTGCATTAGAAAAGCTCAAGAAAAGCAACCCAAAAAGTTGAGGCTGCAACTGCAGCTGCATGTGGTTGCATCCATCGGTGTATGTGTGTGTGTGTGTGAGAGCTGCACATGTGCATGAGTTTTAGAGCAATTGAGTGTATGTGTCTGTGTGTGTGTGTGTGCGGTCAGCTTCTTAAAATGCACACAAGCAAACACACATACAGAACCAAAAATTCTTGGAGTAAAAGTAAAGCAAGAGTTGCACATACATTAGACCAAACAAAAACGTGTGTGTGTGTGTAAGCGTGTGCGTGTGTGTGAGTGTGTGTCTGATTGTGGTCCCATCTATGTGTGTGTGTGTGTGTATATAGAAATGTGTTTGTGTGGTGCTGACGTATGAGGACTCTTTGGTCAGTTTTCTTGCAAGAAAATCTAATCAACACACACAGCAGACTGTGGGTGTCCTGGCCGAACGTTACGTAAACGCAACGTTGAACGAATGAAGTTTTCTGCATAATTCGCATGGAAGCAGGTAAGGTGGCGAAGGCTAAGGCGATGGCGTTGGCTGTTGCGTGGGCGAGTCTGGAGGTAATTTCTCCCAAGAGGTTGACTGGTTCGCATTCAAGCACACATAGATAGATGAATGCTTTTAATTTGTACAGGACACATTTGCACACACACACAAACAAACAAGGGCACAATTTTCAAGAAAATTCAACACAGAAACAGAATGTCTCTCTTTCTCTCTCTCTCTCACACGTACTACACAGATACATGCAGACTTTGGTTTTTTGGAAGTCTGAGCAAATCTTGGGACAGAATGCGTCTGTAAATTGTGCTTCTATCTTATCTTTTTACTTGAAAGCCTCCACTTGCCACCAACACGACACAACACCCACCGGCTGGGGGTAAAAAAGGATTGTCAAGGAGCGAACAACATTTGTAAGATCAAAGGCAGGCGGCACAGGAGCAGTCACTGGAGAACTACAGTTTTAGCTTTACGCATGCATAATCAATGCATTTCTTCTATAAGAGAGAGAGAGAAAGAGACAGAAAAAGAGATAGTGATAGTGTATGTATGTGTGTGTGTCCGTTAACTGGTTTGGGGTTTGTGTAGTCGTTGCCTGCTCTAAATTAGTTGGAAAATATAATTCAAGCTCTTGGTAAATATTGTTGCCTGCTTATTGCTGTACAGCAACTTCGGCTACTTCATCTACTCCTTTGTCATTTTGTTTAGTTTCAAAAACTCAAACCTTAACAAAACCTATTGAAATTCGATCGAGGGGAATTGAAGACGGTTTCAAGTGTAATTTTGAAGCAGGGAGTTTGGAATAAAGTGCAGACTGGGTTTCCATTTTGGGGAAAGCATTAAAAACTATGAGAAGAAAAAGCTAATCATGATTAAAGATTTAAAAAAAAAATACAAAATACAATGAATTGATAAAAATCAAAACATTTTTGTGCTCTAACTTCTAAACTTAACTTATATTTGTACTGTTTGATTTAAATTTAAGTTCAAAATCTTTTTTTCAAAATTACTTCGTACAATTTTTAAAAAAACTAACGATTGAGCTTTTTGAGATGCATTTATTTTTGATTTCAAGACAAGTTTACGATAAGTATAAGGTAATAAAAAATTAGTTTTTAGTTTAGTATTGTTCGTTGAGAAAAGTTCTAAGTGCTTCATTCATTTTGGAATTATGAAAAAGGTTTTGTTCTAAAAAATTTCCAATTGACTAAGTTATCATATTGTGTTCTTTACTTTAGTTGCCCAACATTCCGACCATAGTTCCAAATGCATTAACTGTCTTAAAAGAAAAACAAAAAACCATAAGCAAGAAAAGTTTCAACACCCTCGTCGCTAACATTTTCCGTTCGGTATCAATAAAAAGCAATTACAAATCAATCAATCGGCGTATCTATTACAACAAAAGCTCGAACACAAACCGTTATTGAATACTCAAAAGATATCGAGTCCTTCACCAAAGTGCTGCCTGCCTTTACTGCTCTTTCTCCCACTATTTCCACTGCGCACACACAGAAATGATAAATCAAAAAATTCGACAATCCTTTGTCACAAATAACAAGGGGGCAAAAAACAAAAAAAAAAATTCTTACGGTTAGCAATGCAAAATCAAAAATCAGTCGAACTACATTGCTCGTGCAGCAAACGGCGCAGCGCAGCAGCAGGAGAGAGAAAGAGAGTTTTGCTGCTTCTGTTTTGTGTTCCACTTTTGAATTGATTTCCGCAAAAGTCGTAAATTCCTTTAGCTCTGGGCAACTTTCGCTTGTCGCTTGTCGTTTGCCTGTTTTTGTGTTTCAGTTTGTTGTTTTGCATTTGGCGCGCGAACTTTATACTTGCTTTTTTCCTTTTTCTTGTTGTTGTGTTTATTGCTTTATTTGTGGAAAAGTGTTAAAAGTAAAAGGCGAAACTCTCATAATGTTATTCAAAGCCAGTGCAAAGTGTTTGCTTGTATTTGTGTGTGTGTATTTGTGTGTGCGTGTCGCAATACAATAAAGACAGCCATAGTTCAGCATGACGCGAGTTTTTGTTGCTCTGTTTCTCTGTCGCCGTCTCGTTCTCGTTCTCTTGCTCGCCTCGCCTCGCCTCGCCTCGCCTCGTTTCGTCTCGTCTCGTGTTTGTTTATTTGCATTTCCGCTTGAGTTGCAGGTCTCTCTCTCTCTTTTTGAATGTGTGTGTGTGTGTGTGTTTGTATGCGCGGCTCAACAGGTTGTTGTCTCTGGCTCGGCTGTTTTGTACTTGTTGTTTTTGCTGGCATTGTCATGAGTTTTTGTATTTTTTTGCTCGTTTTCTAGTTTGTCGTTTTGTTTTTGTTTTACTTTGCATTTTATTTGTATTTGTTGCTTCCAAACACTTTTGCCGCCACATTTCTTTTCGTGTGTGCGTGTGTCATCGTAATAGTCATCATCATCATCATCATCATTATCATCGTTGACGTCGTCGTTGCCATCTTCTCTTTTGCACTCTCACGACATAAGCGCTGCGCTCTCAGAACGTTGACTGCGACTGCGACGACGTCGACGACGATGACGAGGTGCGGGGCTCGGTTTGTTTTATTTGGTCGCCTTGTTTGCTTATTTGTTTGTTTTGCTTCACTTTTATTGCGCTCCTTGCCCTTCTGATCCTGGTTTTGGTGCTGCTGCATCTGCTTCTGCTTCCACTTTGCTTTTATTTATTTTATTTTTTTTTGATAATTTCTTCGTTTGCTTTTTGCACTTTTATATATGGGCGAAACTCAAGTTTTTCTTTTACTGCAAAAAATATTTTGCGCCAAGGACGTTAATTGTTTTGCTTCTATTTTTTTTATATATGCGACTCGCTTGCATGTGTGTGTGTGTGTGTGTATGTGTGTTGAGAGAGTGGAAGAAAATAAGCGGGCTGGTATGCGTGTTTCTTTTGACTTTTATTTTTGGCTTGTTTGTGCTATGTTTTTTATAGCCGCTTCAATTTGCGTGCACTTTGCGGTTCGTTCTCAATGTTGTTGTTGTTGTCGTGCGTGGCCTTGTCGTTATTTTGATTTCTTTATTTCTTTTAGTACATGCCGGCTACTTTCTTTTTCTCTTTCTCTTTGTATTTGTCTTTGTTTTCATTTTCTTCTCTTTGTTTTTGTGTTGTTGCTTTGCTTTCGAGCCTCTTCAATTCATGCATAAGTGGCGTTTAATTTATCAATTTTCGTTTGCCAAAGGAATTCATTATTTGCCGATTGTCATTCCCATCACTCTTCTTCCTGCCTTGTTTTATCTCTCTATGCTCCGTTTAGCATGGTCTGCCAATAATCTCTTGTTTATTTGCCATCATCATCATCATCATCATCGACGTGACGCTTTATCTCATTCAATTGGTCGCAATGCATTTTCCTCTAATTTGCAATCCTTTTATACAATTTGTTGTGATGTTGTTGTTAAAGTCAATTTGATTTTACGTTTTTGGTTATATGATCGATTGGAAATATCTTAGAATTTATCTTGGAAATAATAATCTCAAATGAACTTCGTTTTAGAAAAACCTCATCGTATAGAAAGGGGTTTTGATTAAAACAGGGAAGTTCTTTTTATTTATGTTTGACTGTACAACACTCAATCACTAAATCCGGAACCGACTGTACTCGTATTTTTTCAAATTGTCCCAATTGTTATCTCGCGATTCTTTAATTAATAGGAAACACTTACGAAAACCTCGGACGACAAATGTGCGAACCTGAATGGTAATCCCAGGCAAAACCTGCTAGTCGAAACCTTTGCAAGTAATTAAAACGCAAGTCGCTAAAAAGCCAAAATAAGTAATTGCCACCTTGTTTGGCAACTTCGAGAGCTCATCAGCAAACACACAAAAAACAAAATGTCCAGCATCAAAAAAAAAAAATGAACGTCACAATAAACAAAAATTAAAATGAAATGAAAAAAAAAACGAACGCACAAAATTGACAAATTAAAAGCGAGTGAAAATTGTACTCAAACCAGGAAGAAGAAGACGAAAAAATGAAGGACAGATCCATCCAAAAGGGAAGCAAGCCGAGCACACAATTAAGCAAAGGGATTGCCAAAGCAAAAGCAACAACAATAATAAAGCCAAAGTAGAACAGAAACAAACAAAAAAAAAAAAATTGATGGGAATACAGGCTCAACAATTAAGAAAGAAAAACCGGGGTAACTAGAGAGAACTTGGGAACTAAGGGGTTGAGGGCGTACTCCAGGACACACAATCGACAAGACGAGTGTTAAGGAACAGAGTACTTTTGGGCGCACAATTATGATTATGGGTGCGTCTACCACCCACCCCACCACCCAACCCCCTTCTAAGTACACTTTAATTGTTATTTTTCTTCGGGTTTTTATTTTTCCTTTTGAGGGTTGCTGGCTGGACGGAAATTCATTAGAGCGTTCAGTAGCCAAAAGGAAAAAAAGAAGCATACTGAAGCTAAGGCCGAGCATGTCAAACAGTTTCCAAGACGCTTTCTTGGCTTTTTCTTCACTGCGCAAAAATTGCAATTTCAACAGCTACCCGTACCCCAACCCCAACCTCAACTCCAACCCCAAACCCCAACCACCACTGTCAGTCGACAATTGTCTCTGCCAGTCGTCCATTCTACAACTACGACGAGACGATGAGATAGGAGATGGGTGTTGAGCAACAAAAAAACAAAAAAAAAAAAAAAGGGCTTCGCATCCAGTGCTGGCGATAAAAAAGTAAGGACCGCTAGCCAGGCGAGCAAACATAAAAATGCGTTCTCTAGCCTTCAGAAGTTGTGTTGCCCGGCGCAAAGGCGTTGGGTGTGTATGATGGGGAGGATTTGGGGGCGTGGTGGGACAGGCACCTAAAACAGAAAGTAATCAACCCATACACAAAGACAACACACACACACACACACTAACATACATAGATAGACAGCGCATAGAGCGCGACGGACAGGAAAGCGCGCTATCCTTCCCAATCCCACTGTTTTTTTTTTGTATTCCCACCCACCCGCAAGCTACCCCATCGTTTCACTATTCCACTCATTTGCACAAAACACACCCACAACTTGGCAGCAGGAGTAACTTTTCTCTACGGTTTTTTTTTTCTTCCATCATTTCTGTTTTCTACGTTTTCATTTTGGAGCATTGAGCGGGTGGAGGGAGCGTTGGATGGGGACTGACTCTGGGTCTGCGTTTGGGTTTGGGGTTCGTTCCGGGCATTGTTCTTGTGCCGCCATGAAAATTAATGAAGAAGTGCCCGACCCATGCTCCAAACGGTCCTTGGTCCTAAAACTCCGCTCAGTCCTAGAGACTGACTGACATGCCCAGTCCCCGGTAAGGGAGTAGAAATAGCACCCAAAGCTCCATTTGCCGTTGCTTTTTGTGCCGTTTGCTTCTAAGGGTGCGTGCCGGATCCTTGTCCAACTCCTATGCACTCCAAGTTTGCTTGTCTGAAGCAACCAAGCAATTTCTTTTTTTTATTATTATTTTTGGGTTCGTTCAACATTAATGTGCGTTTTCAGAAAAGTGAGACGTAAATTTGTTTTTTTCTTTTTTGAATAAAAAAACTCATTAGAGAACATATTGTGTGCATTATAATTGATTATAATTGATTTAAAAGATTTTAATATTAATAGCTAATGAATTGTTGTTTTATCACAGACTGAGTTTGCGTCTTAGAACCTTAGAAAGAGAAATCTCATAAGTATCTAAAGAACCTTCAACAGAGTTGTACCTCGGAAACTTTATTTATAACTGTTGATTTTGATCTACAAAACTCGTAATTCGTTCATTCTGATATAAATATATTTATATCGTACCAGCTTTCATAAGCGATTGCATCCTTTGTATGTCAGCTATTATTATCTTTCTTGGACCTTAAGCTGGAAGGGTTTCTAGACCATAAGTGTCGCTCAATTTATTCTTTCACAACATTGTTGTTGTTTAAGGTTTCATATCTGTTACGGTACATAAGTCGAAATTGCATTTTGCACAGACTTTAATTTGCACTTATGTATAAGGTACTCTCTCTGTCTTTTAAAAAGAGGAAAAAAAATAGGAGGGGTTGCTGACCATTTCGGGCTGGGGGCCACAGACATTGTCTATGAACGAGACAGATAAAATGGCAAACGTGGAAAGGCAAAAGGCAAATGGGGAAAAACAAAAGGCGATGTTTAAAACGAGAAGCGATTTGAGCAAACAAACGGCACATTGGGTAAGCCAAACCCGGCGGGGAATCGCAACGGACTCTTAGCCCGACTCAGGCACAGGCAGCTGTGAAAAAGGACACACACGGTCAAGTGGGTGTGTGTGGGTGTGTGTGTGGGTGTGTGTGTGAAGTAGGTGTGTGTTGAACTGTCCACGTTTAGAGGTGCTTGCCTTCCGTTTTGGTGTTGTATTTTATGTTTTTCGTATTTTTTTTTCGGCTGGGACCCTCGTGCACCGGTCGCTAGGTGGCGCCAGACGTGACGCGACGCCAACTTGCAAAGCTGAGGGTTGGGCTTTGGTTTGGGTGGTACTGATGACGACGCCTTTGCTTTTAGCTTGATTGCCAAGCCTAGTTAACTGTAAAGTTTTATAACTTTGCCAAGCTCAGCCAACCCCACAGCAGATATCCTGCACACCTAACCCCGAATCTAGCACCCTACTACGCTACCCTACATATCGAGTTTGTCGGCGTTAAAATCGCTTGGTTTATTACACGCGCCAACGCAGCCCTTGCGACTTGCCTCCCCCCGCTCCCTGCACATTGTCCCGTCCTTAGCAGCTTCGACGTCACTCGACCCTTTTAAAAAGTCGTCAATACTTGGCATGCACTACCGTACCTCATACCCCCGATCGCCCCCCCTTTGTGTTCCGGACCCTGTCCGTTGTGTGCGAACGCTATGGGCTCAGTCGTGCAACGGCCTCTGAACTTTGCCAGCGCAAGCATGGGAGACAGTCGAAGGACGAGTCACAGACCGAGGCCCTGGCGTCTATCAAATTCCAATTTCGGTCCCTTTTTTTTGCATCAACCGGCATTCAAAGTTTATGGCGTCTTTTTAGCGTAAATCCTGCATGGAATCGGTTGGGTAACGGTAACCCGGGACAGCTTACTTAACCCCAACTACCCAAACTCAATCTGGTTCTTTGCATTCCATTTTGGGTGCTACACGCTTTATGAGAAAGGGACGCCACTGGACCATGGCTGCCATTCTCTACCCCTTTTTTTATTACAGCGACAGCATCTTCTACTCTTAGCTCTTTCCGTGGCATGTGTAGGGTGCAGGAGTTTGTGGTTTCCCCATCTAACCCGCTCAAATATAAATCCGAAACTTTAATAAAATTTTTATATAATATTTTTTCGCTCATCTTTATATCAGCATTCGCATTTGTCGTTGCCACTGAACTGGAAATTCACGAATTCAACTTTTTGGATCCCATTGTTTGATTTTTATACTCTAACAAACTGCAGCGTTATTAAATTTATACAAAACACCTTTTTTTCTAAGTGTAACAAACCATTTTTTTGTTGCTATCAAAATGCATTGCTAAGTTGTTCTTCTTTTGTAGAGTATTTAATGTATCGGCTTTACTTTTCTATTTGATTTAAAATATTTTTTGTTCGTTTGCCAACGCTTTGTTGGCTTTTGGCTTTATTGTGATGCTGCCCAGGTAAATCAATAAATTTATTTGCGCCAGAAATTTGTACATATATGCATGTACATATTTTGTATTTAAGCTGAAATGTTCGCCCAGGCAATAGTTTTTTTCTGCAAAGCACTTTGAATGTGACAACAACATGTCAAGAAGAGGGAAAAATGCAAAACGCTGCCAAATGTCTAGCGATTAAATTTGTTTTTTTCCTGAAATTTCAATTCGGTGTTATTAAATACAAAAAAATATTCACGAATTTCACAAACGTACTTATTTGTTTGTTTAAATGTATATAATATATTTTTATATATATTTTTACTATCATATTTTTGCTTGATTTGTGAACGAGACATTATCTGCGATAACCTTTAGCCATCATACAGTTGCTACTCTCAAACTAATTCGTAAGTTAATGTAAAATAAATAAGCGAATTTAAAGAAGAATAAACTAAATCGGTCAAAATCTAGATCAAAGTCAAGATCTTAAAAAATCAAATCACCTAAATAAAAACTTTTTTCATTTAGAAATTCCTTTGAATAAAAGTTAGAGTTTCTATATAATAAATCTTTACTACTTTAATACGAGCGATCACTGTATATACTAAATGTACATATACAGATTTTTTACCTATATAGAAAATGAAATCTTGTATTAAGTAGACACAGCCACTGATTCTGATTTCAGTTGAATTTCAACACTTCAAACGAACAGAAATGAGAAGCGCAAATCTTTGGCTGAGCTTGATCAGCTTTTGCCTGTTGGCTTTGGAGGTAGGTCAGTTTGTTTGCTTAGCCCCAATAACGTCATCAATTGTCTCTTATCACAGAACGGCAGTGCGACAGCGACCAGCAGCGATAACGATAGTGGACCCAGCGTGGCGCTTACCCGCCAAGCCATGGCCCTGGGCATGCAGCCGGCGGCATTGGGCGAACTGTGGCGCACCAAACAGCCGGTGATAGTCAGCAATACGGATGAACTGGGTCAGCTGTATACGACGACCTACGAGCTCTCGCCCGATGGCCAACATATAAGCCACAAAGTCGTCAAGGAAGAGTTTATCAACACGACCAGCACCAGCACCACCACCACGACAACGCCAAGTCCTCTAGCAAATCCCGAAACCGATTGGGAGTATGTGCCTTCTAGCATGGGCAATCGACGCACCTATACGACGCTGGGTAGCAATTGGCCCGATTTTGGTTCCCGATTGCCGGAGTGGCCAAGCTTTAATTTCCCGGCGGGTGTGACACCACAAACTTCTACAAAAACCTCACAGGATGATCAGGGACGTACTGTGACAACAACAACAAAGACCTACAAGGGACCAGCAACAGGCAACAGCTGGCCAACTGGCACGGCTCTAGGTGCCAATTGGCCAAACTTTGAGTTTCCCACTGGAGTAAGTCCACAAACGACCACCAAAACCGAGCACGATGATCAGGGACGCACGGTGACAACCCAGACAAAAACCTACACGAGCCCAGTATTTACCACTTGGTCATCGGGAGCTGATCCTGGTGGTAGGTTGCCCAGTGTGTCCAACACGTTTCCTCAAGGATTACCGCCCTGGTTTAATAATATCCATCACCATACCAATGAGATTCCAAGTTTGACACCGACATCAGCGCAACCTAAACCAGTACCAGAACCACTGCCCGTTTCCACGCGACCCACTGTGGAATTGATGCAACCACCGCTGCCAACACCACCTAGCTTCACCCCCACGGCCACCAATACCATAACCAGCTTCAGCTTGGATGAGCCACCCGGCAATGCGAGAACAAGGATAACAAGCTACAGCAGCAACTTTAATGGCGCAGCACCACCAAAAACCGCTGACCTGGCGCCACAGGTAAGGGATCTACTCCATCGTGGTGGCATCACCGATGACGATATACAAAATGCTCAGGCCCTAGGCCAAGATGTTTTCCGCACGCATGTCCTGCCCGACGGGCGGGTAATCAAGACGAGGCTTCGGGTAATCAACTCAGCGGGTCCAGCACCGGCAGCTTCAGTGCCGCTGCCAACAGCACCACCCAGCCAAACCCAACCAGAAATATTGCCATTTCCAATGGAACCAACATACCAACTTCAACCAGTTTCCCAAAGTCATCAACGGGACAATTCAATTGACAACTTCCTGTCGCAGGTGCATCTCACGCCGGTCGATATACAGGCCCAAAACGGAGAGTTGGTCAAAACGATTGTCGACCAAAATGGACGCGTTCTCAGCGTCAAGTTTGTGCTGAGCACCGTCAAGGGTGACGAACAGGGCCAAGGAGAGCAAGAGCAGCCAACCAAATAAAATACTTAATGCGGAAAAGGGAAACTAAGTTAAGTTTATTCTGAAATTGTAAGGGAAAATCAAAAAAAAATAAAAATAAATTGTATATATATATACAAAATATGCCTAATGCAAATGTTTGTACATAAACAAATGCTTATCAGCGAGGGTTATGCCCAAAGATTACATTGTACATCAAATCAAAATATATAAAAACAAGTCTAAGCACTTGAGTCAAATCGTGCTCTTGAAAACTGAATATTCTTATCAGTCATATGTTTAGTCAAATATAGCTTAAGCTTTAGAGCTAAAATTAACCAGGAAATCCGAGACGGGGTTCAATGGCAAGAGTTTTTTTTTTTCAAATATATCAAAAATCAAATAAAGCTATCAACTCTTAACTGATTTATGGATGAATCAAAAATTAATACAACAACTGAGGCACCAACACGTTTCATACCAAAATAATCGGTGCAGACTTTAGAAAAAATTATCAGAGTTTTCGGGCTTGGCATTCAAATTTTGTGATGCAGATCTTTTGGGAATGTCACCAGATATCCTACCACCAAATTTTGTGAATCTATCGATTAGAACACCTAGGTATATCGACTTGAAATCGATTTACCAGCCTCTTGAAACTTTGTATGTGTTTGGGAATAAGTTGCGTTCCTACGGACCAACGAATAGACACCACCAAACCAATATACTCTTTACCTTAGGGTATCTGAGTAGTTAAGCAAGGGTGGTAATTACATTCGCATAAATAAAATCAATTAACAAATATATAATATATATATACATATGTATATATGTATGTATGCACTTTAATTGCTAAAAATATGTTTTTTAATATGTACTTACCGCTTCTGTAAATATCAAAGCCATAAAATATACAAGCTAATAAGCAGTTTAAAATAAGCTACGCGTTTATATATATATTAAAAAGCTGTCTAAATTTATTACATATTTCTTCATTGCATTTAAAATTTTATTAAATGCAAAAGAAATAAGCGGCATACGAAAAAAGCATTATTATTTGTGTTCAACTAATTTATTACAACAATTTTTCGGCTTTCGCTAACAACTGAGCTGGAAAATAATAAAAAGAAAATAAGAAAAAATTAAATAAATAAAATCAAATATTATGCAGTTCAACGAAAAAATAAAATTAATTAACTAAATAAAAAAATAATAACAATTAAAATACGAAAGCATTGCATTGAGCATGTTTACATCGTTATTAAAGTGAAAACATAAATTGCAGCAAATAATTCAAGCATTAAGAGATCAAATATCATTAAAAAAAATATTAAAATAAATTAATTGAAATTCAATTTGAATTTCATATAGACAACAAAAAATCTATTGCATAATTTTGTGCGTTGCCCAAAGCAAACGCATTGGATGTGGCCGAAAATGGTTGTGGTTGTTGTAGTTGTTGTTTTTTTTTTTAGCGTTTTGTAGCAGTTTTTCGCTGTTTCTCGTATAATCTCGATTACATTGCGATAGATGCGTTAGATTGATAAGCCAAGCATGTCATAGAAAAAAGAAACTAAATTAGTAAAAAATGTGTAGTTGATCATATTTGAATAACAGAATAAATGTTTAAATATTAAATATATATTATATACGGCATATGTAAGCAGTTATGAAAAGTAATATTCGGATTTTCCGAAGATTTGATACCCTCGCAGTATTTCAAATGTTTTGAAATTCTTTTCGTAAGTGTAATAAGAATTTATTGAGGAATAAAAAAATGTTGTATGATATTAAAAATCAGTTTTGACTGTTTTAATTTTTGTTGACCATTTAATACTACAAGGGTATGTAATAAAATGGTTGTGTTGAAGGCGTTCAACTAATTAAAAAGCAATGCCTACGTGTACTTTTAAAACGCGCTTGAAAATGGCAATAAAAGCGTGTTATTAAAAAGTTATGTAACATTACTACAAAGGGCATAAATATTTGAAAAATTGTTTGCATATTTTATTTTGCTGTTTGTGCTTATTGCATTGTTTTGGACACAAACAATGTATAAAAATTGCAAATATATGCTTATAATTCTTTTTGTTTAATATCTATAATTGAAAAAACGCGCCACAGGCATACAAATTTAATAAAAACTTAATAAAATATGAAAAATATTCAAAATTAAAAATATTTGGGGTTGTAAAAATTCAATTGCATTTGTTGTGTTGGTAATGCACTAACAAGTTCCATAACAATCAGTTGGACGCAAGTAAAAGTTTAAAGTAATGGAAAAAAAAGCTTAATTTAATCATGTAATAAAATGTTTGGTTTAAATGAGTTGTCAATAAAACAAATTACTTTAATATGATATCATTGTATTATTTAGAGATCATATAGAAGATTTAAGATAAACGCTTTTTATATGTATATGAAATAGTTTGTAGATAATGTATTTGAAGTAAATATAATATTGAAAAAATTTATGGAATAATAATAAAAAGTTTGCTTTGAAACTAAATAGTTTTATAGAAAGCATATTTCTTTCTATCGGAGTTGATAGAAAATTTCCCTTTTATGTTTGGTTTGGATTTCTGATAAGCTAATTTAAAGTGTGTATTTGAAATCTTTACTCACCAGGTTATCAAAGCGCAGGGCATCCTCATCGCTGAGTCCCATGCTGCGCGTCAACTGCAAGTAGGTGGATGTAATGGGCTTCAAACGCTCCAAGTCCAAAGGAGGCAATGGCATGGGCATCTGCTCCATGGGAGCCGATCCACGCAGCAACAGCTGAGGTATGCGCAGATCAGCTGGCAGAGTCTTGGGCGGACTGGGCAGCTCAAGTTTAAGGGGAGCAATACAAAGAGGGGTAGAAGTCGAAGCCGGCTGGCCATTGCTGGAGCTGGAAAATTGAGGCTTTGTTAGATTTATTGGTGTTTGAGGGGCTGGGGGCGTGGCTGTTGAAGCGATCGGTGAGCGTGCTCGAGCCAAGCCATCAGGGGAGGTCTTAATTTTCTGAGAACTACTCGGAACAGGAGAAGAGACTGAGACAGATAATGCTTTGTTGTTATTGTCGATTGGTGTAGCTGTAGCTGTAGCTGTAGCTGTAGCTGTGGTGCCTGTGCTTGTAATGGTGGTTGGATAGCTGAGGCTTTGTAGCAGACTGCTGCCGTAGAGGGGCGGCGCTAAGACCGGTTGACTCAGTAGAGAGCCGCCGGCATAGAAGCGTCTCATAAAATCGTAATAGCGCACAAGATTATCGCGCGACTTAAGCAGCTGCAAATCGAAGTTTGGAAGCTGTAAAGGATTATCGGTGGACGTTGGAGCCTGTATTGGCTCAGCAGACGGACTAAGCGGACGCTGCAATTGTGGCTTGACTCGTATTTTTGGCAGGCTAACTGCAGTCGCTTCAACAGCCGCCTCAGCGGATATGGGGACAGTTGTCGGGGTGATGGGTGATGCTTTTGGTGCAATAGCATCCAGCTGTGTGGCACTGAAGCTGCTGGCAGCTGATCCAGCGGCCAGAGGTGCATGTGCTTTTATCTCGGCACTCGAATGACGACGACGCTTGGCCGTTGGTCCCGTCTCTAAGGAGCTTTCAGTGTGCGATGAATAATTTAGGTATGTCTCCACTTCCGAGGAGCTCTCATTGCCAACCAGCTCATCCTTAGAGACAGCCGACGGCGAGGATGGTCGAAGGTTCTTCTTGCACTCGGGGCAAATGGTCAGAAAGCGAGTGACAGCTTCACGGGGCAGAAATGCATAGGTTTCGGTTATCTAAAATAAAAAGTTATTTTTAGTTATCAAATCAAGAGCATAACTATAAATTATATAGGAAAAAAATGTATACTGTCGAAGTACGGCCTTAAATAAAATTAGTAAAAGAGTAATATGTATTCGCTTTAAGAAAATTCATTATTCTACATATTTGACTGTGGTACTAAAATTTAAAGAAAAAATCCAAAAGAGTAATATAAACCGGAAAACTCGTATATCATTAGTTAAAAAACATGGTTTATACGCTACACTCACAATGCGATAGGTGCGTTTCTGTCCCGCATGCATGCCGCTGCGTCCGCCTAGCTCCATGTGCACATTGAAGATGATATCGAAGAACTCCTCGACGCATGCCACCTTGCGATAAATCCGACGACCAAAATCTTTGCTCTTCGAAGCGGCAAAAAGATCAACGGCGGCCGGATTATCAGACAGCACTGCAGTGTTTGGTAGCGGTTGTAGGCGACTTCGACTGCCGGGCGCCTCCTCAAAGCCATCGGGTCGTTTGGTCGTAAAGCCTGAAAAAAACACTTGTGGGCTATAGAAAGTTCAACTCAGGCATCCTCAAAGTATTCCAAACTTGACACGTTTAAAATGTGGTTTGTTGTTTACTATGTTTGTAATTTAAATAAATTCTATGATAAATCATTTTTCGATTGAAAGTGTGTTCTAAAAAGTTATATTGCCGATATTCCATTACTCGGCAAACGTTTAATTCATTATGAAACTTTCTAACTAAAATAAACGTTTACGGCAAATTACTAAATATCACTTTGCAAGCACTTAAACAATTATATTTGTCACATAACTTACCCTTAGTCTTCACCCAGAAGCGAAACTTGGAGCTATCGGGCCGACTGTGCTCCTTGCCCTCGAGTGCTTTGAGGATACGCACTTTTTTGCGCAGTGTAATTGTCTTGGTCTTTGCTTGATCGCCATAGGTTTTCAGAGCCCAAGGTTGGAACAGCTCGTAGATTACATCACGCTCGCGAGACAATTTGGTGAGCGAGAGTGAGCAGCCCACGGGCTGCTCTACCAGCTCCTCAACATCCCCATCGTAAGCTGTCTCTAGCGCATTCTCCCCGGCCCTGCCCACCGTTACGGGAGAGCTCTCCTCGCGCTCGTCAATGGCGTAGAGTTTGCGCTTTGTGCTGCAACTCTCCGCCAGGCCGAGTGCTAGGGAGGAATCCTGAAGCTGAGCATGCTTATGATTGCCATTGGACTGCTCCATGGGAATGTGTAGGAATTTGTGGCCAAATAACTGAATGGGTTTTTTTTTCTTTAAGTTAACAAAACATTCGATCAAGGCAAAGTCCAAGCAATTAACGAGCGCATTGATTAAAATGCTAAATTTTATATTAATTTAAAAATATTTCTTCGTTTTGGGGGATTTCATGGATTATAGCTGCAATGGAAGAATTTTAAATTTTTCAGACACTTTCATTATTTTTTTTTAAATTTCACAAGAATATCACATATCAATCGCACTTTTATTGTTTTTTCATGTCGTTTTCCACTTACGCTTGATTTTGTTTTATTTTTTAACACGAAATTCAACGAAATCGACAACAACGAAAAGTGTTCAACAGAAACAGAAATTGGCAACGAAAACAAATGTTAATATTGTAACAATATGAAAAATTAACAGAAATCCCACATCAACGAACAAACAAACGCGTGAAAATTTTTAACAATAAATCCCAAACAAAGAATTGCGTTTAAAGCAACGCAACGGAACGCAACGCGACGCGACCGAAATGAAAGTTCAAACTCAACTGATCAGCTTTGGGCCACAGTGGTAACCCATTCTCCAGGATGCTGAGGTTCAGTTTCAGGTCCAGTCGAAGACAGGCTGCGTCCGGCTGCCAACCGGTTAAGCATTTGACCGCTCATCTTTGAACTGCCCAAGTCAACTTAATGAAGGCTGCAGACGGCTAAGCACAAAAAGGGGTAGCAAAGGTTTTACTCATACCAATGTACTGGTTGTTGTAGTTATACAGATAACCCATTGTGCCTACCTCAATAATTGCGCAATTGTACGCTGAGCGGGGCTGGGCGACCAACCCAGTGAAGGCGCAACGCTGAACGTCTTTTGCGCTTTTTAAGAAATGCCGCTACATAAACCAATCCGCAACTCTCTCACTCACACACCCCTCGCTCACAATCTCTCTTTTTGTGGTGCCACCCTTAGCTTGCAACAAATATTTAGAATTTTTCATAGCATACTTCTTGGTGGCGCTAAAAATATTTTATGCTCATTTTGCTCAGACGCCCGCACTTAGAGGCCACCCTCCGATTCGCCGGCACGCCTGTTGCGCCGTGTTCGTGTGCCTTTAAGAGTGTATACTATTTGACTTTGTTTTGTGATGTTATTTCTTTTTGCCATTGCTTTTGTTTGTTTGGCAACGTTAACGTGTCACGTGTTGCGCTCAATACTTTTGAAAGTGGGTTGTTAATGTTAAACGATTAAAAGCGTTCGACAAAAATTATTCAAACTCACAAATATTATCATAACAAAATGATTTGAAATTATAATTACACTTCAAATCATTATGCTTTGTTTCAATCAATGGATTGTTATTGAAGAGATAATTGAGCTGCGGAATAATTAATAATATAATCAAACTGATTATCCAGCTTTAGCTAATTATATTATTCAAAATAATTTTATATTTAGAAATGAATTAAACGTTCTAAAAGATCTGTAATGGTTTTTGTTAGTATCAAGGTCTGTGTCAACAATTTGTCATCAAAATCTTAGCTCCAAAAAAATAAATAAAACATTTAAACACTTTAATATATATATTTGTGTCGCATTTAAAAGCCATCCCGATGACTAATTGAATTGACTCCCCATTTCTTAGAATTTTGATGGAGCGCTCGAAAGTATGCAGCTAATTTTGTACATGCACTACATGCGTTCCTTGTTCAGGACTCTATTTGAACGGGGTGAGTGTTGGATGTAGGTTTGTCTCCATAAGGGTTAGCTATTTGTTTTGATTACGCTTTGTGTGTGTGTGTGTGCTGGAATCTGAACTGCTGATTGGTCCTCACTGTCCCAGTACTAACTTTTTGTGTCATCAACGGATCTTCCCTCTCTTCCCCCTTTTCATGCTGTTCTTTTCTGTTCGCAGTTTCAACTGAACCAAATTTAGCTTAGCTGCTGGACCCTTTACAAAGTAGATGTTTTTGCAAACGAATTTTGTTGTTTTGACCGCCAAAACATAAACATATGCCAACGTCAACGGTCAGTTCTTAAAGCTATTGAATTTTAACCGGTTTCTTGTAACGTTCTTTTTAATATCTTGAATGTGACAGTTAGATCTCGAACGTTTCTTTGAGTTCGCTGTAAATATCCCACAGCGGTCAGCCATTTAATGGGATAGGCTGAAAAGTTGCATAGGTCAGATATCATTATAGTTTGCTTGACAAGATAAGAAGTCAGAGAAGTTGAATGGAGCTGGAGTCAAATTTTCATACTAGTCCGACTTTTGAGTATTAAATTTATAGATAGTTTTTCACAAAGAATTCACAATATATATGTTCGTATATGGTCCTTAAAAATGCAAGAACAATTAATTGTTTATGATATTTTTTCTTAATAACAGTTTGAATTGATATCCGTTTCTTGCTAATGCAACATTTTTTTATATCATTGAAACTGAGCAAAATTATCTTATATGATAACCACTATTTAGTCTTTGAGGCAATCTCTTTATTGTTACATTTAAATTGTTTATAGTTGGCAAATTAAACAAAGGATGCTAAGATTTTTTTGAAAATTTTTGTCTGTCTAATAACTTAACCTTTCCTTTTAAATATGAATATAACGTTTGGTTTTTGGGTAAAAAATTAATTAGTGAAAAGCTTTTTTAATAATAAAAAATTGAAACTTTAATAAATGCCGCTGAATATTGGGTATTTGTCTTATTTGGCTTCATATGAACTCTTACTTTATTGACTGAGAGCTTTCGCTAAACAGCACTGATGTCAGTCAGCTCATTAACGACTGCAACTCATCGTTTATGCATTGAAATTGGCAGTCACTTGTGAAAAAATCAATGCATGTCTGAGTAATCGATGCTGCCTAATGGAATATCTAAGCTAATAGGGCCAACCACATAGGTCAGCGAGCGAAGTCAGCAAATTCCACAGGACACACTTGTACACTCGACGCTTCGCCTTGGAGAACAATTAGTGCAGCGACTTGGAGACAAACAATGCTGCTGGCTGTTGGCCATCTGGTGAGCTAATGTTTGACAGACTGAGTCTTCTTGGCGTTTGGTTAGCAATTAGCCAACTGGCCAAATAGCATGAATAAATCGACTGGCTAAGTGGCCCTGAGTCGAAGACGTTTGCCCTGACTGCTTTTTGGAAATTTGCAGCATCTAAATAACAAGAAGCAGCAACAGCAGCCGCAACAGGACATTAGTAAAAAGCAAAACAAAAAAAAAAAAAAACAAGTTCTGTTACGTTTTGGTTCGAATTGAAAACTTTCTCACGCTCAGCATCCGTGGCAGGACATGCAACATTTTTTTTATAGAAATCTGCTGAACTTTCACATCAAAATTTCAACAGATTTGCGCCCAGAACCAAAGCCAAAAATTCTGATCCATGGCCAGGCCGGTTTTTCAAACTGGACACAGCATCAACGGCTGAGCAACTGAGCCACTGAGCAACTGGCGACGTCGAGACGTTGAACTTTGGCCCGCACCCCGGCCAAGATGCAACCCCTTTGGTCAACCAGTTTCCATCGGCTTCCGCCGCTGGTCATCCGCTATCAACTACATTATATTTTGTTTCTCTGTATCTCTCTATGTTTTTGGGGTGGTTCGAAGATGCTGCTGTCTTGCTGCTGTCTATTTGATTTGCAATCTTTGCGGCCCGCATATTCTACTCTTTTAAACATATTTTGTTCTTGTATTTTCGGCACAGATAATGTCCAGTTTGTTGTGCTTGTGTGAAAAACGGTCTAAAATTAAACTGAATTTGAATGCTTAGCTACAGATGGGTTGATCTTGTGCTGTTGCTGTTGTTGTTTATTGTTGTTGATGCTGCTGCTGTGCCAGAGGACACCAATAAAAAGTCCACACATCGCCAGCATCAATGGGAATTTTGGTCAATATGCATAACCAGTTTAAGTTTAATGGCCTGTTCCTGTGCAGTAATTCAGTTAAATTTCCGATGTTTTTAAGGATAAACGCATAAATTATTTTTGCTTAGATTTTAATGATTTCTAAGCCGTATTCCCCAGCTCAAGGCATCTGCAAGGAATATTAAGATGACAAATTAAAAAGCTAAAAATGTTAGAAATTTTATAATTAATTATTGAATGTTATACAAAAACTTTTGCTCAAACTATACTTATAGTTTTTCAACACAATTGTACACAAATATCATCATTTTGTTCTTGTTAAATTGGATGCCTTAATATAGAAAGAATCGCCCTATTTTATATACTTGCTCTTAAGGAAGACCTAATGGAAGATCTATAAGCCCCGAAGGTCTCAGTGTAAATATAATAAAATAATAACAATTATAATAATATTACCTGTTTTATTTTTTCATTTTCGATAAGTATTTTTCTTGTAAACATTTGTCGAGATTATTTTTTGCTAGAAATTGCAGAATCAAATCATTTAAAATATTATAAGAAATAAAATTTTGTTAGTAACTCTAAAATATTTCTTTTATATATAGTACTTTTCAACTTTTCGGCGACTTCAATTCTTGGTTAAATATTTTCCATCATTTTATTTTTATGGTATGCAAATTGTTCACTTTATGAATAAAAAACCTTTTGATATTGCAATAAAGTATTTTGCAGCTTTATTTAATGTTATCATAATCAAACATTTAAAAAACATGTTTTCTCCACCTCCCCGATAGCTAACTTAATCCTTTAAACTCGTTTAAGCACCGGAAAACCAGCAAATATCAATTGTTATATTCCCTAGATCATTTTTAATAGTCATAATGTGGCACGCTTTTATTATTACTTCTTTAAACGTTTCAATTTCTTTGTTTCTATTTTTTGTTTTTTTCTGTTTGTGTTTTTGTGGATATGCTTTCAATACAATTGACACTCTTATTGTCTCTCTGTAGGGACTGTGTCGATTTTGTGCAAGTGTGTTTGTGTGTGTGAAGGTCCTGTGCGTGGAAGCGTTCGATAAATTTCAATTACTAACCCAATTAAAAAATGTTGTACGCTTTTAGGAGCCCGAAAAATAAAACGCGACAACAAATAAAAATAAATATTCACCAAACAAAAACACAAAAAAAAAACCGATAAACAAAAAACATGCGGAATGTATATTTGCAATATATTTGCAGAGCTTAACAACAACATCAGCCAAACAATTTGTAAGAGAAAGGGAGGAAAGCGAACAACAGCGGCTCAAACCATTTTTAATTTATTTTTTTGTATTTTTGCTGCTATGTTGTTTGTGTTGTTGTTGTCGCCGCCGTGACACATACGCACCATTGGCCCCGCCAACTGTCCGATGGTATTTATTTTTATTGTTGTTGTTGTTGTTGTTGTTGTTACTGCTGCATACCCAGCTTCCCATGCCATATGCCCATCGTCGATATGCCCTGGCAATCAGTGCACCTATGTGTATTTGTATATGAATGTGTGTGTGTGTGTGTATAAGTATGTGTGTGTATATGTGCCCTGATCCTGGCCAGGACTATCGCTTCGGCCCGTTTGCTTGCACGCGTTTTCGCATTTGGGCATCTCTTTTACTTTTTGTTCATTTTTTGATGTGGCCGATTCCGACGAGAACGACGACGACGTCGACGACGACGACGAATGGTGGCCACAATGTGCGTGCGGCGACTGTTGGAGCGGTACCGTTATATATTTTTATACATTTTATTTTTCATTCGCGCACGCACACAATAAAACCCATAAAAAACAGCAGCGGCAACGCGCAAAAAACGAAGAAGAGGTAAATAATGTACAGCAATTGCAGCAGCAGCGGCAGGATGCAAGGGATGCAGGACCTGACAGATAGGCAGCCAATGCGTTGCATGCTTTTAGGTGCGGCGACAGCTTTTTACACAGCACAGGGATTGGGGGCTGGGTGTGTACGTGTGTGTGTGTGCTATAGGGGCGTTGTCTGTTTTATTCATTTTTTGTGCGTTCCGGCAGCGGCAGCAGCGTCGGCGGTGGCAACAACAACAGCAACAACAACAGCAGCAACAAAAAAAGAATTGCGCTGTTCTGGCACTTTTGACAACAACAACAATGTTAATGATAACAACAAAAATAACGGCAAATAATTGAAACGTCGGCGTCGCCATCGCCGTCGGCGTCGACGTCGCTGTCCACTGCAGGATTCGCTTTGTGCGTTTTTAAATTGCAACTGAAATATGCGTTAATTTATGTTGCGTTGTTAAGCTGCACACACACACACACACACATACCTATACACACTGTGCGAGCTGCCCAACTCATTGTGTTTTATTTTTTGTTGCTTTTTGGCATATCACCCTTACTACCAGCGCTCATTATCTGCCCACTCCAAGCACCCTTACCAGCACTGGGTCCACCGCAATCCCTGCTATTTATGTGCACCGCTGTCTCCCTCCCACACTTTCCAACCTCTTCCACTGTCCTATGCTTTTGGCTCGTTTATCAATTTGTTCGTTTGTTTGCCTTCAATTTTCCAGCAACAGTCGGTAAGAATTACAATACATATCAGCTTCAAAACTATGCGATATCATCGATCTGACTGATATTTTTTGTTAATTTGATGGAAATTTAAATGCCTTTTCCGTTACGTTAAACATTGCATCAAATTGTCAACTGTTGATGATTGTATTCAAAAAGACTTTTGACTTTATTACAGCTGTCAAATTTTCTTCTTTTTTTTTATATGTATCACATATTTAATACATTTTTCTTTGAGTTTGTTTGATTTTTTTGCAACTTATTGTTTATTTTGGGCGTTGATTTAGATTTTATTTTTTCTTATTGCAAATGTAAAAACTTTTCATTATTTTCTTTGGAAAATACTTTACTTAATAAATATTTAAAATTAGTTTTTCTGGTATTTTGAATGCATTAATCTTACTTAATTATTATTCCTACGTGTTTTGATTAATAAGCCGCATTTAAAAATTGACAAATTATAATTGTTGGTGCTTAGATACCTCTCAAGCCTATATGTAAATAATGAATGTTTTTATTATTGGAAAACTTTAAAAGTTGGAAATATTAAAATGCCGAAGATCAAATTTTTTTTTAATATTAGTAAAATAGTATTTAATAATGGTTTTCTAAAAAATAAACTATTAAGTTTGTTAAGTGTTGGAACAAACTTTTTGCACGCAGAACATTTATGAAAAATTATGCCAATTCATCTAGAAAATAAGTACACACGGAGACGATGTGAACACGACGAACGTTTATTAAGGAGAGCCAGCTAATTATCGACGCTTGCAATATAAGTCAGTCGATAACTAGATATCTTGATAAACATATTCAGGGTTGTTTATTATTACTAGAACTGTCAAACATAATTATCGAACTTGTAAACTTTAACATTAAGTATAAGAAATGTGGTAAGCCTGATTCTTTGACATGAGCTATGCAAATTAATTTACCTAATAGCCGTTATGAAAAGTTTTCAGTTTAATAACGTCAAATATTCATTCAAGCAAATGCATGTGTTTAAAGTTAAACGCTAGAAGGGAAAAGCCCAATTATAAAGCTTCATTCATTCGTTCATTTGAAACAGCTTCGGAAAACTGAAACAACTGACAAAATTCCAGCTGCATAAATGCTGCAAAAAAAAAACAGAAGAAAGAAAAAATATATAAGGATAAATCCTCAAGAACATCAACCAAAGGATGCGTTCAAGGCAGTGCCTAAATGTATCCTGTATAAATGCCTGCTGTGCATATTTATTAATGCAATTCTGCTTCTTAATGTGTGTGTGTGTGTGCGAGTGTATTGCATTTTGGCTCAAAAGTAGATAGAGAGACATACAAAGAGTAAGAGTTAGGCCAGGTCAACAATTTTATGTGACGAATTATCAATGGCTTGAGTTTTCTTGAGAAAATTACCAAAATAACCCCTTAGAGAATCCAGAGAGCACACAAAAACGGTAAAGTGCAACACGAACAGCAGCAACAGCAACAAAACCAACAACAACAACAACAACGACAAACACAAAAATGCAATTACTGAAATGATAACATGGCCTATAGATGCAAAGAGGATTCAAGACGATTCCTTCTTCAACTCAAGATGTTGATATCAATGTGCGTGTTTCTCTGTAAATGTGTGTGCGCAAGTGTGTGTGTAGTGAAGCTTAAAATATATATTAATATATATAACAGATAGAAAAACCATGTTTAACAAAATATGTTAAATTGAAACATACTCTTTTTTTATGATTCTAGTTTTGTTATACATATATAAATTAATATAAATATTATAAGTATGAATTTTTGATGTAAATTTTATCTCTTGGTTAGGTAGAATAAAGCTTCCTTTTTTTAATATTCAACTTTTCTTATTGCAAAAACTAATAAATATTTATTAATACACTCAAAATTGTATTAAAATTGTAACGAACTGCATAAGCAAAGCCCTTTATACTGAATTTTCTAAGAGCATTGCAAACTACTTTACTCGTTTGAATATACAATATAAAATACGTGCACAAATGCGTTCATACATACCATAGGTATATATATTTTGTATATGTGTACATTGTACAAAATATATACATATATATTTTTGAGTCAAGTCAAAGATTTTCTATTAAATTTTAAATAATTCAATTTTACATTCTACCAAAAACATTGCAAATGAGTAAAGTAAACTAATACACACACACTACATCAATGTTGCAGCTGCACTCTCTCTGTGTGTGTGTGTGTGAGTGTTGTCGGGCGTGCTGCATCTTGTCAAAAATGTTGCATTATATTTGGTTTTGTCTTGCCTCCTGCATTGTTCATTCGAAGAAGAAAATCTTAAGCCTACTTGGCTGGCACCCGAAAATTGCCTCGACCCATTCATTGTCTTCCATATGCTTAGGCGTTTTCAGGTTGCTTGGGTTGCGGGTTGTGCGTTGAGTGGAGATGGGGTGTCTTTGAAGGCAGTGGTTGGTCGATTTTCATGTGATTTTTCATAGGCACCGACCGACCGCTTGACCGCCCGCCCTCTATGCCGTCTTTTCCACTTTTGTGTTTGTATATAATTAGAAGGCATGTGGCGAGTACAGTTTTCTATGTACAGTAAAACTGCCAGGAGGCCCAACCGTACCTATGTATCTGCATGCTATGAAGTGTATATAATAAGTACAATACGTGTGTGTGTGTGTGTCTATTTTACCGTTGTTTGTTTGCTGTTGCATGTGCAACGTGTATTTGTGCATCTGCCACTAGCCAAATAATGTAATTGGATAGTTCTTTTATGCTTGGATTTTAATGATGGACAACAACTTAAAATATATCAAATAAATTAATTTATCATACAAAAAATTTAAAAGGCCAAAAATAAACCTAGAGGAAGAACCTTTGAGATCTTGGTCACCTAAAAAAATGCACTCCGAAAGGAGCTAAGCAAAAAATAATAAAAGAATTCATTCTTTTTCGAACCCAATATTAAATTTATTATTTTAAATATGTTTTTAATGTAGAGTTCACCATGATATGATATCAGAAAAATATGTTATATTATCAGCCCGCGAAGTTAATTAACAATATTCATTTATGTTATGGGGGATGCTTGGAAGAGAACTGTGAAAAGAAAAACTGAACTAAATTACTTCAAGCTAGATTTTGTTTAATTTTGATTTGATATATTAATGAATTGCTTAGTTCATTAAAAACCTTGGCTGACAAAATAACTAAGGAAATAAAGATATATAGCAACTTTTGTAATAAAAAAGTTGCTGTTTATTGAAAGTTTTCGATTTTTATTAAATAAATGGCCAACTTAGTAATGAAATTAAACAAATGAAAACTGACTGAAAATCAGGTTTTTAAATATCTATAAGCGTTAAGTAATTAATAATTTATTTTAACGAAACACTTTTGGCCACCCATTGAGCTTGTAAAATCTCAAAGAGTCGAATGCAGCCGATATAACCGCTATTGCTTTAAGGCAACTTGAATGAATCAGCTTTAGCATAACAAACCAAAGTGTTGTCAAATGCATAAATTAAAACTGCACATAAATTTTGACATAAGAAATGTCACCAAAGGCGTCGACGAATTTAACAACAACAACAACAACAACAACATCGTTGACGTGTACTCCCCCGTGGAGTACAATTGAAATGGGGGTTGGAAAATCCCACGCTATGATCCTAGTCGAATACGTATTCGTAATTTGTGCTTATTGTGCAGTTCACTGGCAGTTGTGGCATGTGTGGGAAGGAGTTGCCAAAATGGGGGACTGTATATTGGCGACTCAAGACGCATGCACGCACACACACACGCACACGCGCACTGGCCACAAAAGAAGTGGCCAGCGGGTGTGCATATCACAAGAAGAACAACAACAACAAACACACACACTTAGCTGCATTTGGGATTGTGTGTGTGCGTGTGTGTGTGTGTGTGTATGCTAATATTGAGGTAGGCTCGCAATGGACAACGGCGGGGTTTGAGGTTTGCTGTTGGGCTGTTTGGGGCTCATTGGGGTCGCCAGTTGCACTCATCATCAACTCAAACTCAAACTCAATCAGCAACAACTCCAGCTACATCTGTGTGTCTCTGTATGTGTGTGTGTGTGTGTGTGTGTGTATATCGCTTTTGACATTTACTTTATGTATTGCGTGTAATCAACAACAAACGGGCTGAGGGATGGAAGCGCGGCTTATATACGCGATACGTTTGCACATATGTGAAATGCCGTTAATTATATACTTTACACACTAGCCTACGTGAAACACACACATGCACACACATTATCAGTAAGACAGCGGCGGCAGTTTTAATATACAACAAAAGCGCGTTACATTTTCCAATGTTATTGTTGTTGTTAGTGCAATTGTGCGTGGGTATTGCGCGTACATAGAATTCCATTTACATAAACAACAACTACAATAATTACACGCTGCAGGCGGCAAGCGAGAGGAATACCTACATATATACTTGCCTGCATATACACACGAATACATACAAACATTGTTTATATACAAGCTTAAACCGTGTTTGAAAAAAAATACATATTATTTTTTAAACGCACAAAAGTATGCAATGAAAAAAGCAAACACACACACACACACAGGAAATGCAGGGGTCGTGGAACATTGAAAGGGACATTGACAATGTTACCCCCCAGTTTTTGGCATCATTATCATCAGTGTGGGCTGCTTCCCTCATGTCCTCATCCCCAGCCACTACCACCAGCATTTGCTTTGAGTATTTGCTATGCAATTTTTCGCTACACGCCACAGCAAAAAAAATATAAATACAAAACCAACGGACAACAAAAAATCTCTTTGAATGGTCAATTGTTGCTGTTGTTGTTGCCCGATTACAGTTGATTTGCATTCTTCATGCACTCACATCAAGTGTGTGTGTGTGTCGTGCGGTGTGGGTGCTTGTGCGTGTGGCTGTGTTGCTAGTTGTTTGCGTTATAAGTGCGAAAAAAATGCAACATAAATGCAACAAAACGCAAATACAAACGTCTGACGTTAGGTGTAAAGCTTGTGATAAGGTTTAGAATATTGTAGGATGAGAGCCGCACGTTTGATATGACAAATTAAAATGCAGCAGCACAGCGGTGTTCATATCCTCAAACAGAGCAGGTCGGTGTGTGTTTAAAAATATAACTTAAAAGTTACGTTAAATTATTTTTAACAATGTAATTGAAAAAAACAAGAAATTTATTTTGATTTTAATACTGAATTTCTATAAACTGCTCGAACGATATCAACAATTTTTTAATTTTTTATTTTACATTATTTATTATCAACTATGACCATGTGTTGCATGGATCGGGAAAACCCCAATCAGATTAAAGTATTCATAATCTTGGTTATAGATAAAAACATTTTATTCAGTTTCAGTATATTTATACCATCAAAAGTTATCCCAAAAATAATAATAATATTTGCACATTATTTTATTTTTTTTTTTTAACTTACATAATCTTATCTGTACCAAGCATCACATCACATAATCACATATTTTTGGATGCAAACATTATTTAAGCTTTGGGGTTTGTTTTCCTCTTTATGCTCTTACGAATTTTTGCGCGGTTTTTAAATGCAAATGACCTGATTTTGGCTTAAATACGATTTTACTTTCTCAAGCAGAAAACGTATTTAAATTCTCGTTGACTTGTTTGGAGGAACTGTATTTTTTTAAAATTCAATTAAGTTTCCGTTACATATTATTTGAGTGTGCTTAACTTTTACAAGTTGCTTTTGGTAAATGTTGGTCAAAATACTGGGTATATTTCCTTACTAGCGTTTTGTGACTAAGGTGTGTGTCTCCGCTTTAGCATAACTTTGGCAGTCAACGACTCAAATTTGCGCTTTTTAGACTCGCACTTGCGTTCAATGAAGTTGGCTGCGCTTACGCCCAGAATAACATTACCGTTATGTTGGCTGTGCGCAAAACTTGTATCTGCTTTAATGCAAGCAGTAGCTTAACACAGTTTACGTCGTTATGGCTCTACGTAATAAAAACTTGCTGAACCTAGCAAATTTGCGCTCATAGAAGGTTGCATACAAAATCCGCTACGTTCATAGTGAGTACCGTCAGTCGACTATGAAGCTAACGAACAACTTTGACTCAACACTTGACGAAACTAAGCGAACACCATCCAATACCACAACCATTTGCAATCAAACATTAAAAAGCCGTTAAGTTAGAACGTTATAAGATTGTGTTTATTACAAGTTTCAAAGTTCAGTGCTTTCAAATCATATTTTATATATTTATATATTTTAGATATAGCTAAGAACGAAGTATTATTCTTTCTGACATTGGTCCCTTCGAAATAGATCTGTCATCCTGTCATCGAGTAGCTATAACGGTCATTGATCCTTCAGCATTAGCTTGAAACTAAGTAATAAATCAATAATTGGATTGTATTTACACAAACACTTGTGAATTTTTGTCTTACCTCCCGAGCAACACGTTAGTTTAGCATGTAAGGAATATAAAAAATGAGAATTAATCTAATGTTTTAATAAATCTTTGAAATAAATATGTGATAACAATTTTACATGCAAATTAAATGTTGAATAATTTCAATCTAAGTGCAAAATAATGAAAAACATGCTCATATTGAAGGATTTATGAATTTGTTAAATATTGTTTTCTAATTGATAGTGGAATTGAAGTAGCAGAAGAAAATAGAGAAATCATGCCGAAATTTTGGATCTAGTAGTATGTAAGAATTTTCAATTCTAGTTTAAACAGATTGTCAACATTCGTACGTAGCATAAATTGAAGAAATAGTTAAAAGTTAATTTCATACATACACGCAGCATCCGCATTTGTAGGGCTTGCTTGATATATATTTTATATTGTTTAGGAGTATTATATTTTATATATTGCTTATGCTGTTATAAGAAAATTGTAAGAATGGGACTGGGTTTTTAATTCTCTTTCAGCTGGTTTATGTTGACAAACTGCGCGTGACATCAGAATTTTTCGTAAAAGTTTCTTTGAATCAATCAGATCAACGTCAGGTGTTAATGGTACCTGATGTGAAATTTTACCACTTTGAATATAAATATTGATCGATGGTTTTATATATTTTTTGTTTGTTTGTTATTTTTGCATTGAATGTTATATGTAAACTGATACTTAATATTCCTGCTTTTACAATGTAGTGTTGTAACTGTTAAAAACGATGATTCAAATAATAAAATGTTGCATTGACTTGACAATTGATGACAAATGATATAATGCATTGACCTTACATTTACTTAACATATAACTAGCGAGACGGGATTTACCTTTCTGGATCTCCAACGCGTACCTTTGCAAAGTGGTCCACATATACGGGTGAAAGGTTCGTGTGTCGTCAATAAAACTTGTTGGACATCTTGTTTGAATTTGTTTTTCTTTTTTTGTATTTCTGTCAAATCGTTTCTTTTTGTATTTTTATTATTGAATAATAATAATAATTAAAATTTTACAATCGTTTTGTTTTTTTTCATGTTGAGTTTGCCATTCAATTTGTTTTTTTTTTTTTAATTTTGTTTAATTTTTCTATAATTTACTATTTAGGTCAAAATGACCAATTTCAATTTTTCTAAGTTTTTATTTTATATAATTTTGTTACCATGTTGTTTTTTCCTTTTCATTTAATCTTTCATATTTGTATGCAATTATTTAAATTTAAATACTAATAACGACATAAAAAATCAGCGCATTTTTTTTCTCATGTTTAAAAATTAATTTAATTTTAATATTCTCTAGCTTACGATTTTTTCTCGTTCGCATGACTGTTTTTTTTTTTATTCTTCTGACTATTATTTAGTGTCTAATTAAGTATTATAATTAAGTTATTTTTATGTTGTTGTTTTGTTTTTTTTTTTTAATAGAGAAAGGAGCATGGTTTCATTTGTTTTTGTTTTTTTTTTTAATAAATATATACTATTATGTATATTTTTTTAAAATTCATTTAAATGCAACTAGTTTTTAGGAAAAAGTTTCGTCATTTGCTTTTTTATATTTTTTGTATTATTACATAGTTCGCTAATTATATATATATATTTATTTATTTGTTTTCAGTGTAAAAAAGAAATATATATATATATATGCACATACATATATGTATGTATGCATGACGAAAGAAACATTTCCAAACTGTTTTCTTTATGCACTAAAAATGTTTTTATTTATTTTCCTTTCTAAGACATAGTTTTAATCGCTTGAACTGCCGTAAAGCTTCTTAGCATTCGTCTCGGGTGCAATCTGAATCGACTTATTCTATTTGAGTTTGTCTCTGCATAGAACTGGGGCTATCTTTCATTATTTACTATTAGTTTAAACCTAAATGCTGTGTGTTTCTGACTTCGTTTAAAAATTGCTTTTGTTTTACTTCAATAGATTTGTTTTGTCAATTGATAAGATTTGCATGTAATCCCGTTATCGATTGCTAAGCCTGACTTTGTTGCTGTTCTATGGGATTTACTTTGTTTATTCTTAGCTGCTTTCAGATACTAGAAGTGGGGTCAAGTGATGAAAAATGTACAAAATATTAAAATTAATTATTGTTTTCATTTTTCATTCTGGCAGCTTGTTTGCTATTCTTTCATTTTTTCTTTGTATGTATAGTGATCGAGATTTGAAGAATGTTCCATAATCAAGAGCCAAATAGTTGAATTAAAAGAAACTAAAAACAAAAAAAGTATTTTTTCACCATATCTTTTTTAAATAGTACATATATTTCTTGCAGATTCATTAGTTTTGTTATCAAAAGCTAGACCTTAACTTTATTAATCTGTCCCACAAAGTTCGACATTCTTAAAAAACACTACGATTTCAAAATTGATTCCAAAATAAAGTGCAATCGCTTTGTATAACGGAAAAACTATATGTAACTCAAGCTTTTGTATAGTTTCAAACTTGTACTTGCATAAAACTTGTATAAAATCTGTTTAAAAAGTTTCTCAAATGCCAAAAAAAAAATTATACAAAAATGCCAAAAACTTAAAAGGGCTTTTGATCTTTGCGATCCCTTTTGCTCGGTGTGGTTTTTTCTCTTTCACAATATGTATACCATGAAAACTATTGCTTAATATATGTGTTTGTTTGGTTTTGTAGATTCATTATTATTACCTTTATGATTTAATTATGACATGTAATTTTTTATCTTAGCTTAAACAAATGACATTTCTCTTATGCTTTTTGTATTGTATTTGATTTGTTTTGTTTTTATTTATGTGAGCAAATTATTGTATTTGCATTATCGGTTAAAGTTGTTGTTGTGGTTGTTAATTGTTTTTACCTATTTTTATATTCAAAGAAAAATTCTGATTGTTTTCAATGCACAAGATTTACAATTAGAAGCAGAATTGCTGTAACTTAAAAATTATGAAAGAAAATTGTTAAAAATTTAAAAATTTTAACAAATAGATTTTAAATGAAATTCTGTTTAGGCATGTCGAATCCCTGAAGAGCTGCGAATGGTTTTTTAAAGCTACCATAGCCAACTTTCAGACGACTCACATACAGTTGTAATTTTTAAGATTTTTGTTGCTTTTTGGTGTATGGTTTTTTTTCTTGTCTATGTATAGAAATTGTGTGCTTGGCTAGTTTGTGGACAGTAACAAACGCATCAAGATCATTGATCTGAGGATCTTTTTTTTTGTTCGGAAACATCAGCTTATATTTAATTGAGTACGTTTCGTCTATAAGTTAAGGTGTATGCAAATGTGTGAAGTATCCGACTCATGAAATATGAATCTTAATTTCTTCTTGTTTGCTGTGTGAGTCTTTTTTTTATGTGATCTCTACAAATGTTTGTATGAATAAAGCTCTCTCTTGGTAAGTGTTTTGTTACCGTGTTGTTTTTTGTGTTTTCTGTATTTTTGTTTGTGTGCTCGCAATACTGAAGCAAAGCACATAATTTGCCATGTACCGGACATGTTTTGTGTTCTATGATGTTCATTGTTATTGGTATGAGATATTTTCTTATTATGTTATGTTCGTTTTGTATTTGTTGTTGTATTTCTTATGAATAGTATCGAATCGCGTTGTGTGCATTTTGGTGTTGTATCAAGTTTCAGTATTAATTATTTAGTTGTTTAGGTTTAACTTTCAGAAAAAAAAAGCTATAAAAAAATTAAATCGAAATAAACTTATTTGTAAAAAATAAAATTATAATACCGAAAGCTGTAAGTTTGTGTACAGATTAGATACATTCGCTGTTCTCAATACAATGAAGGAGCGATCTTTTGCTTAGAGTACAGATTGTATCTAGGCAATAGATCGATCGATTATTGTTTGCATCACCAAAAAAATCATGCAATTCATCAACACGCAGATATTATTGCTCGCAACCATTCAATTTATCAATTTCGCATTTTCGATTCTCAATCAACTTGCTGTGCCGTTCACATTCAGATGTAATGCAATCCATTTGCATTTCATTTGTTGTGCACATTTGGGCTTGGTTTTTTTTTTTTTCTTCATTTCTGATCATGATCTTCTCGTTTTCCATTTATATTGACTGCTCGTTTTTGTAATATTTATTCTTTTATATAGGTATATAAATTTTGTAATTCTAATTGGTTAATATCAATTCGATGGATGGGTTATTCTATTGGTTTTGTAAATGCGTTTAGCTTTGGGAAAGGATTTAGTTTATTGTTTTTTTTTTTTTATCAATTTGAAATTAAAATTTTTTTTAAGGGTTTAAGATGGTTTTTGTTTACGTACAAGTATTTGGATATGTAGGTCGTCGTCATATTGGTTCTGTTTCAAAAATGCAGTGTGTGTTCTAAGGATGAGGCTTTAAGCTAATGTTTATTGTTTTTTTTTTTTTTTTTGTTTTTGCAATTCCTTTTAAGTTTGTTTGGAAGCTATGGAATTGTTGATTTTGTGAGAAAAATCGGAATCTGGAAAAGCTACTTGCATATAACTGTTTTGAATAATATAAAGCTCAAGAAGAGTTAAGTAATTCCTAATGATTTTGCTGAAGAGCCAGCGTAAAAAAACGTTGGGTTTTGCCTACCGTTTGGATCCATTTAAGTTCTACATTTTATAAAGCTCAATACTTTTAAACAAAATTGAGCATATAAAATCGAAGTCTTCAAAACATTTTATGTAATACTGAAGTTTCGTTATAGTTCAACACGAAAACTATGAAATCTTCTACTGTTTTGTGAAGAAATTGATTGTAAAGTGTAAAATATACAAATATCCTTAAAACAAAAATACCCGTTTCGTTCTTGTCTTACTTTCAATTACTTTAAATGGATGAAACTTAATAAGTGGCTTGGGACATGCGGTTTTGGGAATTTTGTTTTCATATTTAGGCTTAAAGTTTTTTGTTTTTTTTTTGGAATTAAAAATATTTAAAGAATTATAGTTTATGTTTAATTATTTAGTCTTCTTTTGTGTGTTTTTGAGAATTTATTTTAAAGACTTGTTTAAATGAGCTTTATTTAATTTTTAAGTTATTGTTTTTTTTTTTAATATTTTTTTTTTTGTATTATTTAGTCAATGGTTTTTATAGAAGTGTTTTTTCTCTTTTTTTGTTGGTTTTTTAGTTTGTTGTTTTTGTTTTTTTTTAAATGGTTTTTAAATTTACTTAAAAAGTTTCGTTATTAATTTAATAATTAACAAATTGATTTTATAATAAAACCAATAACAATAACCACCTCGCCCATATGGCTACGAGACAATAATATGTGGTGCTGATAGTAGTACAGCTATTGTGGCTAATATTGTGAACATTGTGAATATGATAAGGCACAGTCTGTCAACGACCATAGCTGCAAATTTCCAATCATTGGCAATGTCATTGTCCTCGTCGTCCTTACGTAGCTATTGAATCACAATTCAACAATAGGATAATGTATTTCGTAATATATAAATTTTTTATTATTTTATAGATTTGTTTAGTTTATTTGTAGAACGTTTGGAGAGAAAACGGAAACATAAATAATTTGATGTTGGTTTTTAATAAAATAATATAGCATCTAGACTAGGTTATATTTAAATATTTATGCAATACGCATATTAAATATTTTGTGCATTAAGGGCCAGTGCGAATGTTTTTACAACTTAATTGTATTTAATATTTTAAAGATACATAGCCATGCAGGTAAATTAAATATCTAAATTTTAAAAAAGCCAACAGCAACTCTTATTTGAATATTAATTTAAAGTCTTTTCATCGTTAATTTTAAAAAAAAAGCCATTAAGTTTGCTGATCAATGGTAAAAACTCTGAAATAAAGTTGTCTTAAGATCCCAGTTTTAAATGTAACAAGAGTATTTTTGAGTTATCTTAAACTTGTATGGTATTAAAGTATGTTCATTTTATATTTTAAAAAAAAAACCTATTCCTTATGATATAGTAAATAATATAGGTGACCAAGAAACCCGCTAGAAAGAAAGCTTGTCAAAGGTAAACTTAAATTTTCTTCTCACTAAAAACAATAATTAATTGTGCAAATTTTTGTATACCCTCAACAAAGGACGAAATCTTTCAGATAGAAAACGGATGTTGATAGTTTAACCCAATAAATTCCTTACAAAAATGTCCTATTCCCTGACCTACGCCGAATTGTCTGAATTTACCTAATGGAGTTTCGTTACATAGGTGAAAGAAAATCTAATCGAAACATGATTTATTCAAGCTTTATATACGTAGGCAGTTTTATAGCTGTTTGGGATATTGACAACGGAAGCACTTACCTGATCAGTAATAAAGCGAATTTCCTTTAAGATTAAACCTAATTCATATTCTGTTGATGATTTGATGCACGTATGATGTGTGACCGCATCGGGCATTCGCGTGCTGCCAATTGGCCCAATGCTGCCATCGTCGCCTTGCCTGCAAAGCGGGGGAAAAAAAAAAATTCGAGCATAAGAGCGTAAAAGGGGTTGGAGGTTAAAGGATGAGTTTATTGGTATACCACTCAAGTGAGATTAGCCTATAGGGGGGCTTTTGTGTGGGTTTTTTATGTGTATGTATGTATGTAGTGTTCATTGTTTGTGGTAGTTGATATTGTTGTTGTTACCCATAAACCGTTCGATAGAAAGCCGGATTGTGTGGCAGTGTTCCGCCGGGCGTCATGGGGCGACAATTGTGCCGAAAATCATCATCAATGTCGAGCACATTGGCCAGCAGCGACTTTGAGGAGCTACATGTGACAACAACACGACAAACAACAAAAAAAAAAGGATTATTATTACCATATCGATAGATCATTGAATAAATTTCAAAAAAAAAGGTATATACAGTACAAGCTCAACAAACGGACAGCCTTCTTGTGTTGACATCTTTTTCAGTCACACATTGCTATTAATATCTTTATCCGTTATAGAAATTGTATCAAGTTTGGACTGTATATATTGTATGCAGCTATAAAGTTATAAGTACCGCTCTTTAAGCTCAACATCGGATAGTATTTGATGCTTGCGTTCAGATGGGGAATCTGAGCAAGGCGTTGTCGGGAACTCCAATATCATTGGTCGTCCTGGTCGACTCATGCGCAATATCCATGGCAGCCAGCATAAAAATATGAGGCGAATCTAATGTGTTGTTGATTCGTTGTGTTTGTGTGTGGCAGGCAGCAGGTGGAAATTGAAACGTTTAGTAGACGAACTGCATGAGGCGAACTCGACTCCAAATACGTGTAATACAAGTATTTCAATGATGAGCTGTGTATCTCTGGGTGTATGCATATGCGATTGTGTGTGTGTGTTTGTGTGTGTGGCCAAATGTGTGGCATACTAACTGGGCATGCAACGATTAATGGCGCTTTTGCATGAACAGAGACAAACACACACACACAATTATGATTTATATTTGATTTTGATTACAACTAAAGCAACATTAAGCCCCCATAGAGAACTTTCTCTCCCTCTGTCTCTCTCTATCTCTTTGTTGTTGTTGTTCTTGGTAATGGTGTTGGTGTTAGCTATTTTTAGCCACAGTCAGTTTGTAATAGTGTACGGTGAAAAGTGTTGGGTAACGGCATGATGTTCGTGGTGTGCGTTACTATTACACTTAGCTATAACAATATTTATGTGCGGTTGTGCTTCTCCTCTCACGTCTGTTGCTCTGCCATTTATTTATAGCTATGATGCATGCAAAATATATGATTTACAATACAAACACGTCACAGCAACAACGACAACGACAATGACAATGACAACAACAACGACAACAACAACAGCAATAATCAAAAAACTAATTCACACAACAACAACAATATGGTATTATCTTTGCTAAAACCCAAATGAACATCCATACAAATACATAGTTTATCACATACATTGATTGATGTACAATAATGTACATTACATGCCAGTCGACCTTTTGTTTGACGGCTATAAATATTCAAAACACTTATACACTCACAAACACACATTCAAAAAACACTCACATTGCACTCATTCGGTTGATCTATGCTTTCAATAAATCAATGAAACACCCAAAACGGTTTTTCTGTTGGGATTTTGTAGATTAATAAATTATTATTTATAATTTTTATTATTATATATATGAGAATAATATATATATTTTATTGAGTTCTTTAAATATTATATTTTATTTTTTTTATTATTATTTTTTTAATAATTCATTTATTTAGTATTTATTTTAGTATCCCAAGTGGAAACGATGGATTCAACTTAATGTAGGGATTCTTAGCTGTTGGCTGTTTTGAAAGTCTGAAATAATTATTTGAAATAATTCTTGAAGGAATAATTGAAACTTTCCATAAATTTTTTTGGAAAGTATCACTTGTGCATTTGTGTATTTTTATTTTAAAGAATTATTCTTTTAATTTTATAAAGCTCCACAAAAATTTGAAATATATTTAGCTCCGAAACTACTTTGCACCAACGGCATTCAATTTACTGTAAAAACCACTCGGAGTTCCGTCCATTAGATATTCAAAGCCTCTGTTGAGTTTTGATTAAAGTTCAATGCGCAGCTGGGGAACGAAACAACTAAAACCCAATCGATTGCCATGGTAAGCTGCACTTCATTCTGACAGTATGTAGCATTTGCCTTCGAGTTTGTTTTTTTTACTTTTTGCAGTGCCACATTGACATCTGCTGCAGCGAACAAAGCCCCCCCGGCCAGCCACCCCCTGTCTGCCTGTGTTTGCCTTAGTTGTACTCCTTTGACGTTGGCGGTTTCGCTAACAAGCGATGGATACATGGAAATGCGCTCGAGGACGTGGCATGCAAACCAAATGCAAAGTTTTGAATGCGATCCAAATGGAAAGAGAGTATGGGCACGAGTAGGAGCACAAGTAACGTTACGACTACTGTTAACCATATCCATGACCTGGGCCATACTAGTATGCGGCATTTGCCACACAGACCGCAGCAGCTGTGTTCAGCATTTGCATTTTTCAATTCTCTTTCTTCTTTTCTTTATTTTTCGTTTTGGGCGTTTGCTTTGTGCAAATTTTGTGCAAATTGATTTGTTGTTATCACACTGAACGAAAGACCGCGATAGAGTTAAGGATGTGTAGTGCGGGTTTGGGGCTGGGGCAGGGGCAGGGGTAGGAGGCAGTTCTTGTAAATGTCATGCCCCAAGCGCAGCACATTTCTAATGCACCTGTGTTGCCAATTGGCGCAATTTTCATGCCCGTGTCAAGACAACATCCTGCAACTGGGCCAACTGTCGCCTGGCTGCCACTTTCAAGTGTTTTTGTGTACATGTTTGTACTTGAATTGGGGTTTCTTTCTTCAATTGATCCAAATTCAATTGCATGCGGAGTCGAGACAAGCATCTGTCCACATTCTTACGCCACGAAAATAAACCATAAAAAACTTTTCATGTGACTGACTTCTTAAAAGCCAATTGACTTCCACCGAGTAGTTGCATTCGGTTTAACGTGCCCTTTTAGCCAACTTCTGTGCCAAACAACTAGTTTCTTATGAATTGTACAAGCACAGTGCTGAAATCATTGCAACTTCCATTATGTGCTCTTCATGCAATAGCAATAATGTGCAGAAATTGCTTTCCACTCGACGTCTTGGCCATTTTCAATTGGATTGGGATCGCTAACATAATAAAAATATTTATAAAATCATGGCTCATGAAACTAACAGTTACTTGGTTCGGATATTATAACTTTGATAGCGATACGGGCCTTTTAAATGGATTGAAAATGATTTTAAGTGACTCAGATTTATACTTTAGACTTTTCCCCTATGTAGAATGTTTGTCATAAGAATATTTTGTAAAAGTAAAAAAAAAACAAATCTGAGACTGGGCTCCCAATAATCGGATATTTTTAAGTTGTAAATTTCTTATACATTTTATTAAAACAAAAAAGTTTTTCCAACTCAATTATTATTAAAATATATATTTTTTAATTGTATTATCAACTCACCTTAATGCTTAATATCTATTTGAAATTAAGAAAATACCGACTCAACAATAACGCACACCACATCAAGCATTCTCAACACACAAACACGTATAAAGCTTTATACACAAGTTCAATACATACATAGATTTAATTTGCAACATCGTATTGCATAGTTAAAAAAAAAAAATAAACAATATAACTTTGGGCTGCACTTTTATCTTTAGGAAATGCGCAAGAGTACAAAGAGTAAAAAATCATTGTGCAATCATAGTGATGAGCAAAAGACTCAGAGTGATTGGGTTAGTGGGTAAAGTTTGTATAAATAGTAGGTATTTGTATTGCGGGGAGAAAAATAGAGAGATTTGAGAAAGGTAGGCTGTGATTGATTGTACAGAGTGGCATTTGCTTATATAAGAAGAAAATTATGGGCCCAACATCAACATTACGATATTTTTCATTACATAAATTATTTTATAGTAGACACGTTCAGTACTCGTCGTAGCAGACATGTTGGCTAGTTACATAGTTACAACATTCATTTCGTACTCTGTACATCCGTCCGTCACATTTGGGCTCTCGGGCATTGCATTACTTCTTTTCTTTTTTTTTTGTTTTCTCGGTTCTTTTTTATTTTCTATTTTGACATTTCATTTTCATTTTGGGTTCTCTTCTTTTGGGTCACACACACTCACACACATGAACTGTGTAAAATTGAGCTATCTTTTATTTTTTGGTTTTGGTTTTAGCTAAGTACAGTTCTAAAACAACACAAAAACAGCTTGCATAAGCGCCTCTACAAAGGCTTTAAAATCAATACAATGATAAACCAAAATACAAAATACAAAGTACATAAAAAATCAAAAGTGGTGTAGGCAAATCAAAATTGTTGTAATAGCAACACAACGACAACAACAAACGGGGCAGAACAACAATAATATTACAATCATAATACATAACAACAATAAATATATCGTAGTTATTATATAAATAGTATTTGTATATTTGGTGCAGCAACTAGAAGAATTGCATATTGCATGGTTGTTGATTAATTGAAGGCTTCACAGAGATTTGATGATTGACAAATTTTTTTGATTTGTGGATTGACAAATGGACTGTTGTGGTATATGATAGGTTATTTACAACGTTTGTTTCGAACAGCACAAACATATATTAAAATTGGCAACTATGCAAATTTTTGTTATTCCCCTATTTTTATTTAATATTGCGTCATCACTAAAATAAACATGTTAAGCAAAGACTTATTATTTGGTCTAATTATAATTTATTTGCATTATATATTAAGCATTAATTTATAGGTCCACTACATGGTTCGCTCATCCGGAAACACTCCACTAATTTGCGGCTTGTGCCGAAAAAAAAAAACTGTTTGGCTTTGCAACTTGGTTTTCTGTTTTGACGCTCTACATTTGAAATGAAAGCTGCTGCTGATGAAGGTGTTGGTTCAATTTTGTGGTATTTTGGTTCAACAATAATAAATGGGTAATAAGTACAATAACACAAGGTACCGGGCGATAACTTAACAACGAGAACACAGAACTGAGAACAGAAGAAACACAAAAACATTTCACTAACTAACACATAAATTATTTAAACGTATTTCTCAAAATTATATGCAGTTGTTTCTGTATGTCTTGTTATTTGTAGTTGTGAGGCTGCTAAGCGAGAGATAAATCATATGAAAGCAATTCTATTGCTATGCGACTGTGCGAGCAGAGCAGAGCAGAGCAAAGCAGAGCAGGCGAGCAAGACCAGTACCAGGTCCAGTTTAATGGCTCTGGATTGGAATTTGCAACAATTGCCGCTGCTGCCGCTGCTTCTGCTGCTGCTGCTGGTTGGTTGACTGAGGCTGCGGCTGAGGCTATATGATAAGTGATGCGGGTCGCATTTTGCAGTTGTATTGTTGTTTGTTAGTTGATTTGGATACGAGTTGTTGGTAGGTTGGTTGGTTGGTTGCTTGTTTATTTTGTTAGGTTGCTTGAATGACCCATTTTTAAATAACTTACCCATTCGGACATTTCGTGCGTATCAGCATTTCGATGATGATAATTTAATATTAAAATCGTTGACACAACGGATGAAGCTACCATAAACATTATGCAATTGAAATATGTACCTGTTGGTTGGTTGGGCGTGTTGTCATTATATATATACATATTAATATATATATATATAGGAAATAGTTTATCGTTGGGTGTTTTTTTTTTTTTTTTTGTATTTTTTATCAAGTTTTCAGTGTAGTTATTGTAGTGCAAATGGTTTTTGGTTTGGATTTGTATTGGTTTATTGTTGGTTTATTTCAAGTTGGTTGGTTAGATTTGTCGAGCATAGTTCAGGGTAGCATATTTCGTTCAGAATTCATTCAGTGTTTGATAATTGTATTATTATTATTTTTTTGGTTGGGTTATTAAGAGTTATTCGACAAAAGGTATACAATTTTTGAAAGAAAGAAAAGAGGCAGAGATATATACAAATATTTTAGTTAGTATTTTTTTATGGAATGAAATTCTTTGTTTTTAAGTCTTAGAGTTTTTGGATTTTAACTTTTTTAAGGGCAAAACAAATACTCTTTTGATATTTGTGTTACAAAAAAAAATAACTGTCTTCAAACACACACACGCACACACAGTTAACTTTAAGTTGGATTAATATTTAAGTGGTTACATATAAGAATTAGACACCCAAAAAATGTATGCCAAAAACTGAATTAGATAGTTCAAGTTTAACAATAGAATTAAATATTTGAATATGGAAAGACTTTTAGTATTAAAATTTTATTCAAATATTAAATTTAGTCAAAATTTTTAAAATTATTAAAGGAATATTATTGGTCAATTGGTTGTGGTTTGAAAGATATAAATTTCTAAATTGTAAAGATTGTTTCTATTGCGAATGTTGAAAGAAGGTAGATATGTTGTATATCGAAACCGAATATATATTAAATATTTATAAACGCTAACTTTGAAAACTGTTATACTGAAATGTGTTTATTCTTAGCTTAAAGCATTATTTTAATTTAGCACTTGGAAACAACCTTTACAATGCAATAGATATGATTCTAATCAGGTAAAGAAATTGATATTACTTGCATTTTTACAACCCAAAAAAGGAGATTATAGCGTGCAATTAACTCGTTTTCAAATGTGTGTGCATTTTATCAAACCAACTCGTGTGTTCTGTGTGGTATAACTGGGATAACAAGTATTTTTCTAATAATTGTATTTTACTTTAAACTGAATATAGTATTTAGTTTAAATTGCATCAATTATATGCCCTACTTATTGTTTTTTTTTAATCATTATTTTTCATTCTCTTTGGACTTTAAACTCCGTTTTAATATCAGCGCGCAGTTTCTTTAGTTGCATTAAAGTCACAAGGTTTTGAAAAAACAAAACCATTTGGCTTTAAGGCCAAAGAAACTGCATTGAAGTTTTCAAAAATATAAGCTGATATATGTATGTAATTTGTTTTATTTTATTAATTGTGTGTCAAAGTTTTAATATTATAAAATCATCGGATTTTATTCGGTTATTAAAATCGTTTTAGAAATGCATGAGTTTATGAATAGATTATGAATGTAACTGCAATAGCAACTTTAGAGATTATAGTTATGTTTAGAGTATATGGATGTTAAAATAAAACTTTAGAAACAGTGAACACACGAACTCAAAAACAAACTCGAACTTAGTATACACAGCGATAATACGAGTACATACTATATACGATAAGGATAATACAAGGATACACACACACATACATACATATACCATATATATAAGTATATGTAGAAATGTAGCAATAATCAGTAGATCGAATCGTGGTAAACAAAATCATCTTACCTAACAGCGGCACTGCATCTGAAGTGGCCGGCATTGTCTCGGCAACCATATTGAGGAACACGGTCAACGAGAGCAAGATCGTTACGCCTAGACATTAAAAATGGATAAAATGATGTTAAACTAAGACCTAAACTAAGGATAGCTAAATTAATGAGTGTATAGAGATGGAAGTTTGGCTATTTCATGTTACATAAGCATTGTTGAGAGTCCCTCATCAATAACTGTTTATGGTTTTGAAGTTTATCCTGCTTGGCGCTGTCACACCCAACCACCCACGTTATTTTTTTTTAGGGCAGATTTTAAGTTCATTTTTACTACCCAGTTATGGCTACATTATAAGTTCAATAGTTTGTTTACCAACAGCCCAAACCAACGAGCCTGCCTTGGGGGTAGATGTGGCGCCATCCCATCATCACCCATCACCATCATCATCACGTCTAATGTGCGACGTCAGTCAGGCTCGTTTGGATGCTCTCCAAGCACTCATCAACCGTGGGGGTGCGATTATCATTTGAGACGGAGGGCTGTCATTATTGTAAAAAAGTGCTTGGCAAATACTTTTGCGAAACGCCAGTCAAGCTGCCGACGCCATTTCACAAGTTTGTTTGTGTAATAAATGTGCATAATTCAAACTAATCTAGTATACTATGTGAGTTAATGCTTTAGCATGAAATACTTCAGTTTATTTGTTATTTAACTATATAAGCGATTACGGTTTGAACTTAACTTTGTAACCTATAATTTTTTTTAATAAAAATATGTACATATTCCTTAGCGCCTTGAACAGCTGGTGCCTATTTCGTTTTGGAATAAATACTTACCTAGCGATAGCTTTTCACCCGAATCCGGTGGCAGTGTGAAGCCGAGCAGAGCCATGGATGCAATCAGCACACAGGGTATAATCAGATTAAAAAAATAGTACAGTGTACGTCGTCGTATAATAATGGCAAATGTGATGTCTATATACGGTTCCGGGCAGCAGTTGTAGTAGATCTCATTGCGTTTGCCGGGTACACCTATTGCGAGCGAATTGATTGATCAAAACATTAGTTTATCAATTTACAAATATATAAACAAAATACAGCATTTCTGTTATCTTTTGTATTTTTTTTTTTTTTTTTTGTGTTTCAACTTTTACTTGGACCTTTGTCTGAGCTTTATGTCTATGCTATATAATTCGAGCATGGCGTACAGGCAAGAGAGTATGTAAGTATTATTGTAAGTAGTAGTTTATAGAGAGAAAGAGTAAGTTGTTTGTGTTGAGAGTAGTTTTGGAAAAGCGTTAAGAAAGTTGAGTTAAGTGAAGCGCTTACAGTTCAAGTGTTTGTTTTTGCTTATGAAAGTATGTGTGAATATGAATAGCTAATAGCTTATAAAAAAACGTACGAAATGATATAAATGCATTGAGTATAAATACTGTGGCTTATGTGTGTGCATGCTGCGGTTTTCTTAAAGTAGAGTCAAAAAGGTTCAGTATTCAGTGTGTGCGAGTGTTAAGATACTTATATGCGTTACTGTAGTTGTGCCAAAAGTTTTATTTGCATTCGGGCAAGTAATTTAAAGTTCGCTCCGAGACAAACATGTTTCTTAAACTTTTACCACTTTTACATGAGTTGTCAGACTGGTAAAAACACATTGAGGTTGAGTCTTGATTTCCAGACAATTTTAAATGGGCTGAGTACCTTTTGGATTGCATTTACATTAATGTATGTTATTTAAGCTACAAACTGTAAACGAACTCATTCAAAAAAAGTTATGGCAAAAACCATTTGCTGTTGGAAAAATTATGATTCCAACTAAGCGATAGATTACCAGAGGGATTACACAGACAGCCCTTTAAACTGTCTTGATAGGTATTTAAAAATATTTCACAGACTGAGAAAACTGCTGGAACTTCGAATTATTTGCATAAACTGGCAGCCAAAGGCGGTTACCACAAATGCGCATTGCAAACTGCTGTTCAACCATAAGAAAGAAAAAAATATCGAAAAAAAAAAGAATCAAGCGAACAACTAAAGCAAAACTCCCAAAAATTACGCAGCAATTAGAATAAAAAAAACCTTTAAAATAACAAAAGCCAAATGAAATCATGAAAAACAAATAAAAAATAAGTGTACCAAAGTAATGCAGAAAAAAGAGTATAAGAAAAAAAAAGCAGAACGAAGACGAGGAAAAATAAAATTTGTTGCACAAACTTTCTCAGCACTTTTGTGTGTGCTGTGAACTTTTGTGGCCAGTGTTGAGTAGAGAACTTTCTCTCTTCTTTTTGGCTTGAGTGTGTGTGTGTGTGTGTGTGTTTGATTGTGTGCAACTGCTAATTTATAGTGCTGTATGTTAGGGTTGGTGAGAATGTATTTGTATTTGTCTTTTAATTTCTTAATTGTTTTGGGTGCTTGGTTCCGGCCAACTAAGGAGCCAAATCTCTTCTTCCGCCGTGAGTTTTTGTGTGTGTGTGCTGGATAAAAGTTCAGTTCTATGTGGTGCTGTGTTGGTTGGATGATTGCTGCTGGTATGGGTGAAGCCGCGCATTTAGCTGTCCTAGCACTTTGTGCGGAAAAGTGCAATTTACGCTTTTGTGTGCAAGTCTCCATCTTCTACTTTAATTTCTAACACTTTGTTTTGCGTTTTTGCTATCATTTCCCTTTTGCTGAGTTATTTCTACTTTGTCTTTTCAAATTGATGCAGTTCAACGCTTTGAAAAGAAATTCCAATTTTTTTAAGGAAGTAATCAAAACTTATGTCAAAACTAATTGGGAATTGTAAAGCAAGTACAAAAGCAATGCGAAAATTGGGAAAGAGCAAAAAAAGGGATTTGTAAAGTACTTGAAAAATATATTTATGGAGTTTTCAGTTAATAGTCTTAAAGTTTTGAAAAGTTGGGTTCTAAAATTTTTACTTATAATAAAGGACGCTTTAAATTTTAATCTCTTTTCTTTACTTAAAATCTAAACAAAATGCAAAATATGTTTATGTACAATTTTGTATATATTAGTAGGCAGCATTCATTCATCAGAGCTTATTAAATGCTTAAGCATGCCATAGGAGCGTCAATTAAAGTTTGTAGAGAAAGATAGGGTTATTGAGATTGAGAATTGAAAATATTCTAAGGGTTGCATACGAGGGCCAGGCCTTACCTCTTACTTATTATTTATCTTTGTGCTACCAGCCAGTCGGTGCAGCATATTTAAGACTAGCCTTAAACTATACCTTAAACTATGCTACACCGCTGGCAGGTACTTAATCATAGTAGTATTGCATTTAATATACATATAGCAAACGAAACGTTTACGCGGCTATTTCGGACTTGAAAAGTTAAAGCGCCCAAGATTGATGATAGAGTTTTTAAGATAGAGTCTTTGTTGTTTTTTTTTTTTTTGATAGAATGAGTGAGTGGGAGAACACTGGATAAGCGTGTGAATATGTTTTTTTTTTTTTTTTGATTGTGAAACAGTAGTTTGAAAGTAGAGATATAGTTGTAGTAGAAGTATAGTTTTGTAGTTAAGTGTTGGCAGGGTTCATTTGGTGCCATACTTTATTCCGTATTCATTGGCCTCGAAATATATTTATACATATACTTATATTTAATAAGGGAGACAGAGATATGATGATGATGATAAATTAAGATGTGAGCAGTGATGGATAACGTTCCCAACAGCCGATTGATTGCAATGACCTGAGCTGGTTTACATACTTACCAACACTGGTCACACACAATCAATTGTTGAGCAGAACGCCGTTTTAAACCAGTATTAGTTTCGAACGGAACGAGTTCGGAACTTTAGCTCGCAACCTGAACCCTGCGTCAGTTTAGAGAGTTGAGTGAGAAATATATATGCCATGTTTTTTTCGTTTTTTCTTTCCTTTTGTTGGTTTGTTTTCATTTAGTTTTTTCTGTTTTTTTTTTATGTATTAAGCTATTTACTATAGCATAGAAAAAAGTACTAGAACTTGAAATCTTTAAGGCTTAGGGCAAAACCATTGTGTGTGTTCTTATGGAAACATCTTTGTAAAAGAAAGATGTGAAACAAGTTTCCTTTGTCTTTGCTATATTTTTTCTTTGCTGCCTGAGCAAACGCGTACATACACATACATATACACCATAGTGATACTATATGCATAGTATACAAGTGATGACAATGCCAATGGTTTGGCAGTCATTTCTCAATTTTTCTAATGTGTATGTTTTCGTTTCATTTGTCTGTGACAGAGAAAGCGAACAGACAGAGATACATTCTCTCTACGTATATAGAGAGATGAAGAGTAGTTGAGTTACTTGAAGTAAGCAACGGTTGCCCGCTCTTTGGAAATGTTTTCTTGTTCTTGTTCTTGTTGGGTTCTTGTTCTTGGTTCTTGGTTCTGGCATTGGCTTACTCACCCAGTAGTTCCCACTCGCCGTTGAGCACGTAACTGCTGATATCACCGCCAGTTTCATCTTGTAATTGCAAATCCAGCTTTAGTTACAATGGGGAGAGGGTAGAATAATATAAATATATATCGCTCCGCCTTCTCCACCTCTTCTTCTTCATTTTCTTATATTCAATGAATAATCAAAACTAAACAAATCATAAAGTTTTCTTCTTCTTTTTTTTCGCAAAACAATTTGTTTAAGCATAACAACTACGAGCTGTATACTCCCTGGTTGCCTTGCTTTATTGCATGCTCGGGCGACTGAACCAAACCTGAAATCCATCATAGGTCCAGCTGCCGAATTTCATCTCGCACCGCTGATCATCGAACGGAAACCACGTGATGTCAATCTTGCATGTCGACTTAAATATGCCCGGTGGCACGTACAGGCAAGAGCCGTTATTTCTCACAACCACGTTGGTCTGGTAGGTGCCGTCGAAGCCCTCGTCGGCGCTGTTGTACATGAGCACGTCCGGCTTCCATATGCGATGTGGCGGTATGCGCAGATCCTTAACGCCACCATAGTCGGTGGTATTCCAGCGCAAATTCATATCGTTCCATTCCAGTTTTAGCCACACATTCGTAACTAGCAATTGATTTTTCTCGTCCTGCAAACATAAGCACAGCATTTAATTACAACAAACCTAAATAACACAGCTTGATATTCAATTAAAAGAAACATTTTCAAATGATCAGCCAACCAAAGCAAAAAAAAAGTTTTTGTTCATAAATTGCGGATTAGTTGACTCATAAAAATACAGAATAAATGTTGCTTTGTTAATCTGATAAAACTCTTATATATCAGCAAGCATTATACAAAATAAATATATATACACTGGAAAATACTTTCGAAAATTGTATGATTATTTAATTAATTTAGTTGATGATTTTTTATAAAAGCCTGGCAGCTTTAAAAAATAATAATAACAAATATTACAAGATTTCCATCAACCAATTAACTATTTCATAATTGAGTAGTCGCGGCAAACCATTTCAATTTACAAGAACTTTAATCGAGGCAGTTAAATTTTAAAATGCGCGCTTACCAAACCCAGCCAAATGGCTTTTCCCCAGGCACGTGGCCCAATAACCAAATCCGTGCATTACAATAAATCCAACTACAGCCGCAGCAGCAGCAAAAACAACAAATAACAAACCAGCAGCGACAACAACTGGCAAACAATTGTAAAAAATGCATAAAGCGTGCACAGGGCGTATGTGTAATTTACAATTAAATGCCTGAAATATTCATGACCGTGCAGTAGTTCTGGCCAGCACCGAGCAATGCCAAACACCAAATCTCTGGGCGCTTAACTAACGTTGCAAGGGCAATGGAGATGTCGTGATGCCGCAGCGATGAGGGGGTGGGTGGTGGGGTGTGTACTGTAACTGTAAGCCATGCCTGGCATTGCACAAATATTTTGACCAAACAATTTCCTGGTATGAACTATGTGCAAGCTGCAAGTGCAATCAGAAAATGCGCCAAGCTCCAACAAAAACAACAGCAACAAAAGTTTGGCAGCAAAACTGCGACAGAAATGCGGTAAAATGAAATGGAACCAATGGCCAAACCAAATAGTAGGTCCTGTGCAAACGCCAGGCAGCCTACAGCATGATTCCCCACAGTAGCCGTCAGTAAGTTCATTTTTTTTAAGTCGAATAGCTAGCATATATAAGCAAGCAGCGGCTAACAGAGTTGCTTTCAATTCAAGATGCGGCAAAGAGTGTGCACAGGGCACGTAATATTGCGGTCATAATAGTGCAACAACAGCAACGCCTCGTCAATACTTGCACCCGTTTTATCCCTGCTTCTGTGTCTCTCTCTCTATAGATTGTTTCTTCTCCAAATATAGCCATAACATTATTGCACTTGACTGCAGCTTCTATTTCACTCACTTAATGTACCCACACAACTTCTCTCTACTCGATATTTGATACTTGAAAAACTGAAGCGCTGCAAAGTATGCTACGCTTTTTGTCGATGTTTCCTGTTCCAATGTGTTTGTGTGTAGCCAACCTAATCAAATTCCTTTTTCAACAAATTACTACGGAAAATTGGTTTTTGTGCGTTACGGCTAGTGGGCTAAAGCTGTACGGTGGTGCACAGCGTGGGACAGGAGGCGTAATTGTTGGGCAGTCGAATACTATGCGTTTGGTTATCCAATTTGGTAGACTGTCGCGGTGCTTAGAGCAAACTGTTATTAAGCCTCGTTCTGATAACTGATGTGTTTAGACAGTATACCAATTTGCAGCTTAATAACTAGCAACATCTGTCTATTCAGTAAAATTATAGGAATTGTCTGGAAAAATAGATAGTTAAAAATTAAATACGTTAATTCCTTTGACTGTATAAATAAATATATGAAAAAAAAATCTTTTATTTGGTATGCTTTTGATTAAATATCCTCATTAACGCCTCGGTTTTTTCTTTGGTTTTATTTAGTTTTTTGTTTCCAGTTGCAAATTCTCCCAACTATTTTTACATTTCCTAGTTAACCACAAACTCTATCCCGTTGCACAGCACACCACTAATTTAATTCGTATTTACATGTACATATTCATTTGCAGCTCTGGCACAACTTTCAGCACAATTATAAACCTGAATGCAGAAAAGGCAAAGAAAGAAAAACTAACAAAAATACATATATTTTACGAAATAATGGCACGAAGTATGCTTCAAGTTTAATTAAAATAAAAATGTGGGCAAAGAAAAATAGAGTCAAACGAATGCAAAAATGCTAGCCACAGAAATTGTGGCGCTTATTTGTCGTCGCCTTCGGTGGCCTATGCAGTTAATGTTGTTGTTGATGTTGTTGCTGCTGCTGCATGCATGCCAAACACCAGCAGCTGCAGTCACGAGAAGAGAATTGTATGGCCGTATAGTATTCCACTCCTTTGGTTGCCTTTTTTGTAATGGAGTCGCACAGTGAGCAACAGACGTAACATAAACGAGGCTTATTTCCATTCAAAAAAGTGCGAGCGTGTATATAACATTTGCTCTCTCTCTCTCTATCTCTGTTTCCCATTCTATACATTTCGTTCGCACGCCGATTCCTACTCTTTCTGTTTGGCAAAAAGGCAGCAAAAAGCAGCGGCAGTTGTTGAATTTTAAATGAGCAGCAAAAGAAAAAGCAAAAAAAAGAAAAATACGCCAAGCAAACGGCAAAATTATTACAGGCAAGTTGGCGTTGCTAGGGCGGCACCGCCCGCTGCCCAAAGACAAGTTTTTGGGCTGGCGTATAATTTGCATATATTCCCCGCACACACACACACACATACACACGCAGCCATTCAAACTAACGCACACTTCACCAACTGCACCAGTTCATTGACATGCGGCGCGTTCGGGGAATTACAAAATACAAAAATAAAAAAGCCAAGAAAAATAAAAAAAAACTGTAGCATAAAAAACTGAACGCGCAACGTCCCTACGCACAAACACACACACACACACAGAAACAAATATATACAACGAAGACAGGCCTAGTTTCTTATTGTCCTACTCCTGGCTGCTTGCTCGAGTTCATTACTCATTTTTGCTGATATCCGTTGATATGCCACATTGGTCCCTTTTGTTGACTGGCCTCCTGCTCCATTGACGCTGTCTATTTAATCACTTTTTTTCCTTGTCATTTGCTCGTCTTATCTTCTCTCGCACGCTCCATCTCTCTTTCTCTCTCTCTCTTCCTCTTCCCCTTTCTCTCTCTTACATTTTCTTGCACTTTCTGTTTGTCTGCTGCTCATTGACGCCAATTTATCTGCGCCTCGCTTTGTCTGCGCCTTTTAATTAATGCGCCCGGGAGTTGTTTTTTTTTAACGCTTCTTTTTGTACTCTTTTTTTGGGGTTTCGATTATTGCCGTTCATTTGTCATTTTGTGATTACCGCAGTTTCCAAAATGTATTGATTTAGTTATTCTCATTTCCTTTAGTAGATATCTCAAATTGAATCTTAAATTGCTTCAACACTCGTTGGCTCTTCAGTGATATTGATGAGCATTGAAAACTGCTGGCTGAGTGATGTTTCAAAGCTGTCGATACTTTTTGGAAAGGTTTTAATAACCTTATTTTTTTCACGCGTGAATAATACAATTTTAGACTTACTTTCCATCCATTTATTTTGTATCTGCATTTTCATTCATTTAACTGTTTCTACCAAACTTTCTGATTAACTAAGTCTTTTAACCTTAAACATTTGTGGCTTATTGTTTTAAATAGAACATCGATTTCTAAAGTCAATGGATAGCTGAACCAACTGAATATCGAAATAAATTTAAAAAATCTTGAGCATATTTTGTGTTTCGTTTTTGGGGGAAAGAAAATAATTGAAAATATGAGGATGGTGTAATGTTTGGCTGCGTGCTACGTGCGCTTTCAAAATGCAATTAAATCGAAACGTGGGCGGCTGGCACAGGCGTGGCCCTTTTGCATATTTTAAGGCCAACAACAAGAAACGAATGTGTATGTGTTGACTGTGGCTGTAAGGCTGCTCTCATCGAAGGCAAACCTAGTTGTTGCCTAGTTGGAGGCAAGAAATTGGGAATGCATGTTGAGTCTGGGTGGTGAAATGAGTGAGGGGCCCTTGGCTTATGGTCTTAACAACATGTGTTTATGAGCATGCACAGCAAACATTTGAAACTCCATTATCAAAATGGCAGCTGCCGGCAAGTATTCGAAAACAGGCACACATATTTTACATATACGTAAAATATATATTCATATGCAATATACATACACGCTATTAACTCGATATTGAGCGGAGCAAAGACAGAGACAAAGACACAAGGCAATGCAAAGCGCAATATATCTGTTAATGTTTATTGTATTTGTTGTTGTATCCAGACAATTAAATTGCGCTTTTATCATCAGACAAATGCACACACACTCACATATATATAGATACAGTACCAAGTTTGTTTGTCAAGGACTTCTGCGACTTCTTGGCTTCCATTCTGCAATGCTTACGTAACGTTCAGCCAGCGCCAGTGTCTTAGCTACTAAACCAAAATGGCATTGTGGCCCATAAAGCTCATCAATTCGGTGCCAAACAGCGAGCGAGCGAGCAAGCATTGGCATGAATTTAATGACAATTACAGCCATTTGCTGGCAGGATTTTGCTGCTCAACTACAAATCTTAGTTTTCCACTTTTGCGTTTTATTTGGCTGGTGGCAAGCATTTGAACTAAATCAGCGGAAAATAAAACCATTAGATTCGCCCAAAAGTAATGAGACCACAGTTTATCAGTGATCAATTAAGAATTTAAACCTTTCCTCAAGCAAAGAAAAAACATTGCAACTGCTTTAATTTTCTCTACTTCCATTTCTTATGAGTGTTTGAAAATTATTTTTGCCTTTGCTTAAGAAAACCTTAGATTATTTTATGCATTTTAGACGCTGTGCCATTTTAAGTGGAGCTGAGGCATTTGTTGTCGAAGTGCTGTCCCAATTTAGTCGACACACCGAAAGCAAAACACTTGCATAGGCCATTGAGCAACGCTCTGGACAAGCCAACAGCTGTCCTGTTTATACATATACATAAATATATATGTGTGCCCATTTAAGAACTTTTTACCTTTGAAAGTGCCAGGACCAAAGCACAAACACACACACACTTACAGAGATAGACGACACATGTATACAGCAGCACTCGAGTTGCAGTTATTCGCACATCCAAGAACATCAATCAAAGGGAAAATGACTGCAGCAGAAGCTGAATCTTGTTGCAGCAGCTCCTAACAAACCGAATGAAACCCGACGCCAAATGCATTGAAAATGCTGCAAACTGTGCCAAGCATGTGAGCGCCTGTACGTGTGCGTATGTGTGTGTTTGAGGTGTCCTGTTTAAGTTGATGAAATGCATGTATTGAGTGCTTAGAAAAAGCATCTGCTGAAGCTTTTGAGCCACACGTAACGCTCATAGCAAAAACTAAACGAACATAAACGAAGGCAAATTTGACGGTAGTCTGGAATTAGGCGAACATTGCAAATGGACAGGAACGGGGGGGTAAGGGCAGGGATGTAAAAAGACCTGGAATCGAGGCAGGAACCAGAAACCAGTTGTAAACAAAACTGCAATGTGATAACATTCTAATTTGAGAAACAGGTGAGCAAAGGTGTACTGTATATAAAAAAATATAGCATACTTTTCAGAGCAGCTGCGCTGCGACTCTCCCAACATTTGCGTTGTTTGCTTAGCTCGTTAGACAGTTTTATAGCAGTGTATGTGCATGTGTGTTGATTAGATATGCGAGCGTGTCTGATCTTTTGCGATACAACACGAATGAACGACACAAATTACATTTAAACACGCGAAACAACACACACACTTTGACTTGTTATCAACATTTTCTTGTTCGCGTTAAATTGTTTACATAAAATCTCAGCAAGTGTTTTTAATTTCTTTAGAACATTAAATTCGAAACGTATTTAATTGCCTCAAGATAAAACTCGACTGATTTACGGTAATAGCTTCAGTATAATAATTATTGGATTCTTCATTTATAAAAAAACTTTCCAGCAAAACTTGTAGAAATGCGGGCATATTCTTTTCTTTTAGTGCCAAGTCCATTTTTTGATCTTCCACGCTGAATTTTTTATTTGCAAGTGTTGATAGTCATTCCAGTAAGTTTTTTTTATTGCATTTTTAGTAATTTTATTGGTAATTTATGATCCTTTAAGGTTATTCTTTGCAAGTTCTTTATTCGAAATCTTTCAAACTGAATACAATAACGCCCGTTGTGTTACCTGTTTATTATCTAGAATATCTTTTAAACTAAAATTGTTTATGCAGTTTATTTCTCACGAAGAATATAGCTGTTTATCGTGTCAACGGTCTTGCATATTTCGTGTCACGCACGAGACAACATCAAAAAACACTCATCTCTAACCACATATATAGTCTGGTATTTGTAGCACAAATTGTGACTTATTCAAATGCAATTTTCGCCTGAACCGCACACACTAACAATAAAAGAGAGTGAGAAAGATAGAACGAGAGAGAAAGACAGATAAACAGAGTATTTTTAGAAGGATTTTATTACACTTGATGTTGTTTGGTTTAGCTGCTGCATTTCGCTTTTGCCGCATGCCCATGTCCTTTTACAGTTGACCTCCCAGGAGCCCAATTATGACATGTGCTTTTGGCTGCTATCACGAGACGCTTGTATAAATCAAATGCAACAAAAATGCATATCATAGCATTATAGTCTTTGTGCATTCGTGCGGAGTTCGTAGCCCAAGCCAAACAATTGTTTGGCACGCTCGCTTAAACAGCTTGCGTTGGCATCCTTAAAGCTTAATCACTTGGCAACTTGACAGATAAGAGACGTTGAATGTCCCGCTGATAAGCAGCTAAATTGATGATGCTTTACATTCACACCAGGATTCTCTTGCTCGCTTTCTCTCTCTCTCTCTCTCTCTCTCTCTCTCTCGTGCTGGCAGAAAATTCTCTTTGACGCTGTTTCACTTTTCGTGCTGCTTGAAATTGAATTGCAGCTGCTCTTGGGACATCGTCGCTTGGCCTTTGCCAGCAAAATGCATTGGCCTTGCCAGCAGAAACAGCAGCAGCAGCAGCTGTCAGGTGTTAAATCTTCAAATTGCTTTGAGACCAGCAGAAACGACCCCACCCCATTTTCCCCTTTGGCATCCAAAGCAAAGTGCACGTAAAATATGCAAATGCAACTGCGAGTGCAGTTAACAGTTAAAATATTGCGAGTGTCAAATGCCTCAATACTCCTGGGGAAATATAATGGCATTGGCGTCACAGATAAAGAAATGCAAACACAGTAAGAAAAAAAGAGAGAGAGAAAGAGTGAAGAGAACACGAACAAGAAAGTGAAAAGTGCATAAATATTATTCACTTCAAGTGTAAATGTGAAAGTTTGAATTATGGGTCTTTGGGTGTAAAACTGTCTGAAATGGCATGATTTATATTTTATAGATCTCAAGCATTTGAATTTTTCGTTTTCTTTTTTTTTTTGTTACTGCACTGCACTGAAGTGCACTTTGTTATTTGTCGTTAGTTCAAGTTGATATAACTTTATTTTTTTGAAACTTAAATGCAACTTTAAATCCATCGCAAAGTGAAAAACATTTTTATGACAAGGATACGCCGAGCAATGTAAACATAGGCTACTTAGAGCAAAGGTTTTGGTTTGATATATATTAAGTTTGTTAACAGTTAACTATAGTTTGTTTTCTGAGAATTTTTACCTTAATGCCTAAAGTTAATTATCAAACACTCAATAGCAGCATTAAAGAACTTTGCCACATCCGTAAGGAAATTGCACACATCTAAGCAATTCATAGCTTATGCCTTTATATAAAAACCTTATTTAAGAATGAATCTCCTTCTCACATTCATTGCAGACAACTCATCCAGTCAGCCACATACTTTGAGATGACGCGCTGACACTTTGCACAGCACATAAACTTTACGATGGAGCCAACAGCAGCAATAGCAGCAAATATCCCTGCAGTCTCACGTCACGCATTCCTTCTCACTCCATTTTCGCTGAGCACAGGATAGCTGATGGCAGCGTTAACATCCCGACCAGCTCCACTTTAACAAAATGACCCGATTCTCGCATTTTTATGCCTGGCACACAACCAGAATGTAATTGCTGTTGCTGTTACTGCTGCGTTTCGAGTGTGCGTGCTGCAGTTTTTACTGCCAGCAATTTTTGCGCAAAAGCAACAAAATCAACAACAACAAACAAACAATTCTAAAAGCTTTAGTCGGGGATGTCTTAACAGTAGATATCCTGTATCTAACAAATGCTGGAATTTATGGTAGAGTTAACGAAATAAATCTTAAATTTTTTTGTGACAAAGAGTATTTTTAACAAATGAAATAAGAAGGCAGACAAGATATCAAATAACCTCTTAGAAATGGCTACAGGGTATAACAAATAGCAACTGGCCACAGCATTGTGCCGCATTCGTTTTAAACTTCATTTTGCAGCAGCAGCAATAACTGAAACTCTCCCTGCTTGCAGCTCTTACCCTTCATGTTGGCTCGCAACAATTGTATGTGTGTGTGTGTGTGTGTGCGTGTTTTTAGCGGGCAGGTGTGAACAATGCATGTGCAAATTTCATTTATTCATTTTATTTACCTGCCACATGCGTTAGTGTGCGTGTGTGTGTGTGAGTTTCAGTTAGTATGTTGTGTGTGAATGCTTTTGCAGCATTTCTGTGTGCAGTGTGCGACTTTTAGCGCGCGCCAATGAATGCGCAGTCCTAGGCCTCTTTTATGCCAACAGCAGCAACTTGCATGCCTTTGCCCCCAAACCCCCTCTGTTATCCTATACAACCCATATCTACACATCGCCAAGCCTGTTCCTTTGACTGGCCAGCTTTCAGGCGCGGTGGCTTTTGTTTGTGCGCTCCATTTTTAGTTGAATCCTAACTTTCGCACAGGACCCAGAATCATGCCTGACTGTATATAGTCTATATTCAGGCAGGTACTAGGCAACAAACAACTTTCACATACACACATTCGCACACACACACACAGGCATATAGAAATCTAATATGAATTGAGGTTGTCTCACTAACAAAAGCAAACGCTGTTTGTTTGTATGTTGGTACAAATGTTGCCACCTTTTGCTGCCCTCTACGCAACAAAAACTTTGCCCCAATGAATTCCGCATGGCGGTCCTCCTCTCATCAACTGTTGAAGGTGCGAATGAGACAAATGCCATACGCCACATGACGTTGCATGTAATTTGCTCGACAGTCGGGTTGGCAGGATGTGTGCGTCCTGTCTACATCCAGGCCAGTCAGCCAGAACAGAACTCAAGCCAAGCTGTCATTCAGGGAACACTCAAATACACACACACACAGACATACACATAGCAACTAACACACAGACACATAAGCAAATAATTAAAATTTCACTTTCTTGGCAATTCACTTTTCATGCACGGCGCGCAACAAAATGGTGTCATTCAGTTTTAGTCACCTTCGTTGTCATTTTTTATGGCAAACTTTCACTTAAAGTTGACTTTTAAACGACAAGCACTAGGAAACTGAGTGTTTGATATCAATGGCAGCTAAACGATTAATTTAAAGAGATTCATTATAGCTTTATGACTTAAAAAATAGCACGGTTAATAACCGAAACTTCTTGAATATTGTGTTTAAAGTTAAAATTATACAAAACTAAATTATTAAAATAAAAAGAAAGTTTTTTACTATGTTATTTAGTTTATAGCAAGTGAAAATAGGAGATACTTTGGCTGGTACTTACCACATCGATAATTTGCATTAATGTTAAACCAAAGCTTAATTGTAACGGGTCCGATTCGTTGAGAACGGGACGCTCTAGTGTATTATAAGGATCCAATAGATCATGTAACAGTCTCTTTTCATGATATCCTGCTAAGCAAACTGCAATGAAAAAGAAGAAGAACAACAAGAAAAGTATTTAGATAAAGGCATGCAAATTAGTTGCAGCATAAGTTTTGAATGCAGCACTTACAATATTACTGCAAAAATAATAGGGGTTTAATGCTTGGTAGATGTAGGGGCCAACGGTTATGAGTAGCTGCAAATGTTTGCCATTTCACAAAAGCGCCGCAAATCAACATCAATTATTCGTGCGGCACAGGGAACAAGAGACTGCTTTTGCGAATACAAAATAGAGCAAAGAGGGGAATGCAGAGGTTGGACTAGCTACTGAAAATTTATTGATATGCAAAAGTTTGCAAGTTTTCGGTTTGGCTTGCAACTTGGCCAACTGATTCAGATTCGGTTTCTGGTTATGTTCCTGTTTTCTACCGTTTCGGCGAGCATACGGGCTGCGCAGAAGAAAACTTTTTGCGCTTTTTGTTCACCATATGTCTCTGCAGAAACCATTGCCGCAGTCTTCTCTCTCTCTCTTATTTGCCACACAACTGTCTCTCTATTGTCTTGGCTTGCGCCATAACAAAGGCAAACTTTTATTGAGCCAAAAGTTTTTAACATAGTACAAATTTTCTTGCTTGCTTGCCTTGGTCGACTGCTCGCTTTCTTGGTGATAATAAATTGGCTCTGACAAACACACACACAATATAACAAGGGGCAAAGAATATAGAGCGAGTAAAAAAACACTCATACGCCCCGTTATTTGTCTGCTGTCGTTATCGTCGAATTATTTATGCATGCAACATAAAGCGAACAGGCAAAACTAAAAATGACAGAAAGAAACCATATAGTTCAGCTATGTCTTCTCTCTTTCTCTTTCTTTCTCTCCCCCTTTTGTTTAGCTGTCTCAATTTGAAAATTTCTTAAGAGTTCTTTGCAGTTTCGGATCGCAAGTTGCCATCTTCACTTTTTTTTCGTTTTTTTTTTTGTGGCGCACAATGGAAATTTTGTGGCACTAAGTAGCATTCTGTGTCGAGGCATGAGGCAATGGCAGCTGCAGCGAAAATTGAGGCAACGATTGCTTGAGAATTCATTTTTAATGATTGCCACTTGTGGCGCCCTGAACAGAATGTGCAGGGCTGTGTGGGTATCCGAGATGGAGAGGGCAACTTAATATCCTGTCTATGCTGTGATGGATTTTCATGAGGTGGCTCAAGGAGCAGCAGCAGCAGCAGCAGCAAAAGCTGAAGTTTGATAATGGCATATTGATTACAGTGCATCCTTCTTCACATTGCTGAGAGGGCATTTTAATTGCTCTCGATTATGAAGCAATTTCGAAAAAGAAACCTTTTCAATGGGTCCTTAAATCGATGCAGAGTTTTTTAAAAGGGATAAAAACACTTTAAATCAGTTGATTAATAATATAAAATAAATTGGTTTTAAATTATGTGGCCATTTTAATTGTGGAACAAACACATTGAGAGCTTAGTTAAAATTGCATTTTGATAAAAGAATAACAATAATAAATTTAAATATATTAAAAAAAAAAAACATTTGTGCATATTCTATTCACATTTCAATACTGTTTTGATTACTTCTTAAAGAAAAATATTGCACTTTCATTTTCTAAGCACTCAGCTGGCTAAATGTTATAACACGAGATTTGCATACAAAATGAACACCTCAAAAATTATGCACATAAATTCTGTTCATTTTTTTTTTGTCGTTTGTGTTGCTAGTTTTAATTCGCCTTTAGTCTTTTGGCAAGCAGCTTGCACTCGTTCTGTTCGCTCTGCGGAAAATGAGGGAAAATTCTTTTATTTCACTTTCTAGCACGTTTGCATATTTAATTTCTCGTTCTCTTCTCTCTCTTTATCTCTCTCTGTCTCTTTGCGCGTTTGCGTTGTATTTAAAATTAAAAATTCTTAAACAAAATGCAGCGCCCGCAAGCGTCACAGCTAACGAGCACGGCTGGCTGACAATGAAGACATAGGGCAGGAGAGGAGAGCACGATGGCGAGGGGACATGGCTGCTAAGCCTTTAAGGCAAAGCATTGACATCAGAGCACAAAGCAAACAGGAGCAGCAGTTGCAGTTGGATACAACAACAACAACAACAACAACAAAAAGCTAACAGGGCCAACGTCTGATGAAGTGTCAAAATGAATGTAATAATAAAACAACAAAAAACCAACAGCTAAGCAACAAAAAAAGAAAAATTGGACAGTGAGATAAAGAAAACAAAAATAGTAGAGAGATGCGGCAACAGAGTTAAGCAACAGGATGAAAGCCCATTGCATATTTAAAATCTACTTCGGCTGGTAAGACTCTTGTTTGTAACACTTTTGTTTTGCATTGTTTTGAAACTGGCAAGAAAGAAATAAAATATATTAAGCATACATTTTTTTCTATGACTTTTTTTTTGACATTTTCAACAGGAATTTAAACTAATGAATATGCAATCAGAGACTTGAATTAAATATATTTTTATTTTAGATGCAATGCAAAACAAAAAAGTCAAGCAAAATAAAGTTTATAGGACTTATAACTGAAGAGATTTGTATCAGCATGGTTGTGCAACACTTCGTAGAAGATGCAGGGTACTAATACTATTATTCAATTCAAGTGTAAATAGTAAACGTTAATTGAAAATTTCCACTAAAAAATCTTAAAGGATTCATCAGCCTTGTTCAAATATAAGGACAGGAATCAAATGCCAAATATAGCTGTAACAAGTATCAAGGCTCTAGTCGGGAGATCCCGGTGTTTCTTAACCGATTGGGAAATTTTGACATAAGCTCTATCGTTACCCATTATTTCAACCCCCATTTTTACATTTTCCAAATTCGATACTTTTTTGTAATCGAATCCATGATATCGGTAACCAGAATAGTTATCGATAATTTGAAACAAACTTATTCTGCTTATGGTATAGGAGCACAAAACCATTATACCCATTATCCCATTTATCCATTTTATGGTTTAAGGGTATAAAAAGTTGACTCTTAAACTTAAAATTAAAGTCAAGTGCAATTCAAATGGAAATATCTAAAACATTTATAGACTCATTTGAAAAATTCCCTGTAGTTTATTTACTCACACACACACACACACACACATGCCAGAGACAGTTAAATGCTCTAGTCATGGCCTGTGTGCTGTGGCCTTAACTTTTGGCAGCGAGTGTCTTCCCTTTCAGTTGCCACCATAAATTGCGGCCATTTTGAAAATGCCTTTTCAATAGCTGCACTTCCGTTTGTTCGTTGCTGGTTTTGTGTTCGCTTGTTTGGCGGCGGGCCGCATAAAATTGCAATTTTATTGCATTGAAGCATGAAAAAGTAATTGCTATTTCACAAAGCTGGTGAAATCGCAGCAAAAAAACAACAACAAAAGAATACTGCAACAGCTGCGCGGTTTGCCCAGCCTGGCAAAAGGAGTGCGCGGGAGTAAGCACTAAGGATGAGGATGAACTGAAGTCCTAGCACACGACCGCAAAGCAGAAGCCAATTTAATGTGCCCAAAAACACATAATAAAACCCAACAAAATTGGTAACGAAATGCAGGCAGCAGCCTACAAAAGCAGCAGCGGCATTTATAGCAACAGACTGAATCTGTACCAAATTAAAAAATAAAAATGAAAAGCAACTAACTTCTAAATAGAAAATGTCAATAAATAAAAGACAGTTTGGATTGGGCGCTATTTAAATACCCTTGCTAGCAATAAATGTATCAGAAATATTTTATTTTCTATTAGTTCAAGCAACGAAAAGACTATCTAATTCATAAAAACTATGCCTAAACTCCGCCAAAAAAAATATCCTTGAAGAATCGTTAACAAATTTCCATTGAGTTCAAAACTCTAAATGTATATTTGATATATTCAAGTTAAAGTTTTAATTTGGAATACAAATGCCGCATGGCACGCTAAAAATCCAATATGTATTCCAAAAGATGAACACCGCTTGTCAAAGCAACTTTTTCTTATTTAAACTTAGTTTTGGTTTAATCACATTTTGTTCTGTACAAAAGTCTAAGACAATATATTCGATTAATATTCAGTATATTTACATTTAAGGGGTATTACAAATCCAATCATATAGTTACAAGAGCCTACCTTGACGTAAGTCAACATGAAATGAATGCAAGCAAGCAGTTCCGCCATTTGGCACTCGAGCTGTACGTCGATATTAAAAATTGAAAGCGAAATGAAAACTGACGCGACGCCAAACCGCTTAAGCTGCTTTAAACCGACACAAAAGGAGTGAGCAAGAGGTTAAAGAGGTGAAAAGAGAGAGGGTGGCATAAGGACTGCCGTGCCACAGCTCGACTCGTTAGTCTTGATGGGCTGTCTAAGCAAGCATGTGGCGCAAGCGGCACACAGCACAGCGGGGCAGCACCACCGCGCCTGCTAATGGCTATGAACAGAAAGAGAAGGCGGTAGAAGAAGGAGCTAAAGAAACAAAAACAAAAAAACGTACACGGCAAGAGACAAAGAAAGATGAAGCAACCTGAGAGCTGAGCATTTTAATAGCGCCAAGGTGACGCTTAACCATTCAAAGCTTAATTTATTCAATAAAAATGCCAACAGCTAGCCAAGAAGGTGGCTCAACAACCAACACGAACCAAGCTCTAATTGGACGAGGCTGGCAAAAGAGCAGAGTATTTAATTGGTTATGACTTTGCTTTCTGTATACATACCCTGAAACCATATAAAAGGGATACAAGGATTTTGTGCAAATGTTTGTAACAGATAAGAAGAAGCATCACCATAAAGAATATATATATAAATGTTTATTTATATCTTGATAATAATCATTAGCAGAGAAGGTAAAGCCTAGTAGATCTGTTTCGATTGTCTTAGAGTCTTTAAAAACAAGAGACTTGAAATTCTGATGATGAGTTTAAAAATATCAATAACTTTATTAACTTGCTATCGATACCAACAGAATAGGAAACTAACAAGTTGTTTGAGAAACTATGAACCAAAATGTTATAATCTTTAAAATGTTAATTGACGTCGGTTGATAAACACTGGAGATTTCGAAGGTTCAAGTAAGGTAATTATGCACACACGCACACACATGCACATACACACACACATATGGCTTATCGAGCTATTTCGACTAGAGATTTCTTACTTGTTTTCTTTTCTTTTTTCTTAGTTATTTTTCAATTGCGAGCTTTAAACTGTGATAAAACAATGTTCAAAAATTGCCTACAAATAGAATGACAAAATGGGGCCGTGAAATGATGAAAGAAGGAGAATGGGGTGTCTGATAAATGCCCCACCTAGGCACATCAATCAAAAGCCTGTGTCCACTTTGGAAATTATGAATCCTATCATATTTGATGATTGATTTCAGGCAAAGAGAAGTTACGTACGTCTGCCACAGCAACATTTTGTGGCATTTATGTGTAGCTTGTTTGTGCAGCATGATGGGCCCACACACATGTGTGTGTGTGTGTGTGTTTACTAATGCAAATTGCTAGTTTAAAACTCTGTTTTTCTTTCTTGTGTAACCCTTTAGCTAATAATCGAAAAAGCATATGACATTTAGAAGGGACGGGTTTGAAAAGAAAAAAGATTGATACGAAACTCTCCCTTTCCTTCTTTCTCTCAATCCAACCGAATGGAATTTGAAAAAAGCGCATGTTGTTTCATAAACATTTCTGAGAAACGAATGAGGAAAACGTCAGGAAGCTGGCAGGTAATAAAAAAGAATGAGAATATATTTAAACATTATTTGAAAACTTCTATATATAATAGATGTGCATAATGGAAAATATAAGAGTGCAGCAACAAATAAAATAAAAACCTTGAAACAATCTTTTTAAAAAGCTGTCAATTTTTATTAAAAGCCCTCAGCTTTTCTCAACATTTAGTTTAACACAGAGAATGACATGATTTCGCTTGGTAAGTGCTTCTCTTTTCTGTTTGACACTTGAATTTGTTAATTTTCTCGTAACTTTATTATGCTCTTACATACAACGTAATACCGTTTAACGTTTTGTTTTTTTTTTTCGCTTGCCACTTTCTACATATGTTTGAAGTAGTATGTCAAATAAGTCCGTCACAACTTATATATTTTTAAAAGCTAACCATTTGCTATCATTTCTGCCATCACCAATCTTTTTTTCATCTTCTTTTGGTTTTTCGGTCGTGCAGCTTGGCAGCTCGTTAGTCAGCGGCAGCAGAAACAAGAGGCATTTAAATGAACTTGGTAGCCTTATGCGCCTGTCAAATGGCTAGAAAGTCTTGAAGTTTTGAAGCATGCCAAAAAGCTTTCTGTAGCAATAAACGTCATAGCCGAGGCACTTGGCTGGCCAACGGGGCGTATGAACGATGTCATAGGGCAGCTGACACACAAACACACACAAACACAAGCACACACGAACACATCGTAAATTTCAGTGCATATGCAGCGATGTAAACGACGTTGACGTTGTGCAAAGTTTAAATCTGATTATCGTACACAGCAGCAGGAGTATGAGACTTCAGTTATACATACATAGTTGTAGCACAGTATGGCATAACGGAAACGGAAGTGCTGCCATAAAATCATAAAAAACATAAACACGCACACAAAGACACCGACAGCGACAGTTACAGCAATAGCGACAGCAGCAAAAACAACAACATTGCTGACTGCACGAAACATGAACTCGGCCAAACCAAACCCATGTGTGTGTGTGTGTTTGTGTGTGCTTGTGTGTTTGGTCATATGTTTTGATAGCTAGGAACAACCGCGACACGCAAAGCCCAACGACTTATTCAGTGCGAATGCGCAAGTGTTTAGGAATGCGGGGAGCGGGTAGGTTAAGAGTTTGAGGTTGAGATGTTGGCAAATCAATGTGGCTACAGTTTGCAACAATTTCTCGTGCCTGCTGCCTTACTACACGTCAGCGCTTATGTTCCCCCATTAATAATCCCAATATGTTCGAGTAGCAAGCAGCCAGGCAGAGGCGTCAGCTGTGCTCTCAGCCAATACATTTATAGCGTTCTTCCTAGAACCGCCAGACTCAAAACCCTATGCCCCATTGCTCATGCCACAAGCCTGGTGGCATTAAAAATATTGTTGTCATGGCAAAGAATTTGTAAGCTGCTAAAAAATCCATTAAAAGGATTTTATAAAGCTGCACACAAAATTGCAGAGAACAAGCTAAAATAGACAAGCAGCTGCCGGGCAAGCCACAAAACGTGGCCGAAGCATGAGAAGAAGACTGCAGCCTCAAATTCCCATGCACAAAATGTTTGTTCATAATATTTTTACCAACTAAATTGTTGCTGGCAAGCAGTACATAACTTCGTTAAGGACACAGCAAGGATGCCAGTTTAATGGCGTGAATAAATATTAAATTTCTCTCAGCTCTTTCCCCATCTAGCTACATAGCCATGTTAATAAAAATCAATAAACCTGGACAATCTTACTCTTAATCCTGATCTACATAGAGAAAATAATTTAAACCTTTGTTTATCTAAATGTTTTTAAATGGCTTAGCACTTTTTTTATCTCAATGTTTCTTAACGGTAAGAAAAGGCTGGTATTTTATATAAATATTGTTTTGGTTTAAATTATTTTTTTTACCTTAATACTTAGAACACTCTTTTGGTAGCTTTTGTAGCCAGTCAGTTAAAGTATCAAGACTGGGATGCTGCGCTTAGGATATCAATAAAATCGATAACTGGAAATCTAGCTATTGGTGTTCCTCAACAAAGATTTTCGAGACACTTTTTATACTGGTAAAAAGGTATTTCCCAACGTTTTCGTTTGTATTTTTATTTCCCTGTATCTCTTTGTCTCTCTCTCTCTCTGTTTCGATTCCATTTGTGAAAAGATTATGACTTAAAATTCGTTTAAGCTTTTTAATCTGTCAACACAATTCATTCAGGTGGCAGCCGCCCAACCGCTGTCCTTATGCGGCTTGCGACATTTTAGTGCCAACCACAACAATAACAACGACCAACAAACAACACCAACAAAAGCTACAGCAAATATATGAGAAGAAAAAATAAAATGAATGAATGAAGGAAATCCAGCCCTAGGCGCAGACGCTTTCAAGTGCCATAGACAGCCAGGCAACAGGCGCTGAGGTCGGGCCTGAGACTGAGGTCGTGTTTGTTGACGTTGCAGTTGTTGCTGCTGTTGCACTTGTTGTTGTTGTTGTTGTTGATATGCTTCACTTGAAGCTGTCGTAAATGTCACAACTAACAAACGCCCCGCACACAGAAATAAAAAGAATAAACAAAATATGACCACCCTTAAGTGGTTTTATGTGTCAAAGTGACAATATGTTGCCGGCGTGCATGATGAAGTTGCTGCCGCTTTTGACGCTGCTGCTGCTGGCGTGCAGCTAAACAATGCGAGCAACTTGTGCGGCAACAGCTGCTGCCAAGTGGTTGCGACAACAACCATTGTTGTCGCTCAAGTGTTACGTGTGTGCGTGTGTGAAGGGTATTTAATAATCGAATAATTGTTGTTGGGTTAAGACACTTACCTTTAGCAGATAAATTCAAATATATCAATAAAAATATCCATGAGTGTTTATTTAGTCCTTTGATTAAATGTGTGCTTCTGCTGCTGCTGCTGCTGCTATGGCTGTTGTTGTTTTTGCTGCTGCTATTGCTGCTGCTGTTGGTGTTGGTGTTACTTATGCGTTTCCAACTAAGCAACAGCTGCAGGGCAATGACATTTGCACAGGATATTATGGCGATGATACTTTTAGCAATTGCTCTTAGCAGTGTTGTTGCACTCTGTTGCAGTTGCAGCTGTCTTCCTGTTGTCAGCAACATTTGCAATGCAATGCCAATGCCAACAGGCCAAAGGCCATTAAAAACTTTGAAGTTGAAGCTGTTGTTGCTGATGTCAGTGCTGCGGGCTAGAAAATGTATTGTTGTTGCTGCTGCTGTGCCGCTTTGATTGCTGTTGCTATTGCTAAATGTTGTTGCTGCTGCCGCTGCTGCTGATGTTGATTTTCTTTTTCGCCGCCGACGTAATCTTTGTCGCTTGCGTGAGCACAGTCTTATATTTGTTTGTGTTGCTGGATTGCTTTCGGCAGACAACATGTTGCTGTCTAGCAGATAGTGCTGCTGCTGCTGCTGCTGTTGCAAGGCGCTTTCAACATATTGCTGAGCGCAGTCGTTGGAGCGTGTCCAAACTACATGTTGGTTGGCTGTTGCTGTTGCTGTTGATGGAACTACTGTGCTGTTGTTGTTGTTGTTGTTGCTGTTAATGCCGTCGCTGATGTGATGTATTGTACGTAAGCTCTTTAGTTGCTGTTGGGTAAGTTTGTTGCTGTTGTGTTGTGCTAATCGAAAAGCTAGTTGCTGCTGCTGCTGCTGCTGATTATGTTCTGCTTGTTGCAGCCACAGCCACAGCTCATCATCATCATCAACGTCACTCAGCTTCAGTTGCGCATTTTTCATAGTCTCTTTCGGTGTTTGCTGTTGACGTTGCGTATATTTGTTTTAAGTCCTTTTCAACGTTCTTCTTTCCTGTTGCTCCTTGCAGTTTCTTTTCCAATTCTTCGTTCTTCTTTTTTGTGTGTGCTTTACATTGTCTCTACTTTGAGTTTTCTGTTTCGTTCTTTTTGTTGCTATTGCAACTTAGCTTAATACCTCTTAATATTACAAAATTTTCAACTTTCTGTTTTTGGTTTTTTAATATGGCGAGTATATGTTTTATTGTTTGCCTCTTGCTGCAATATAAATTTTATGTTCTTTGCTTTCTTTGTTTGTATTTACAACCCAAAGAGTTTGTTTGTTTTTTTTTGCCTCTTATGTTTTAAGTTTTCACTTCAGCTCCGGTTTGGGTGCATTTTTTGTTTTTGTGCAAGTTTGCGAGCCTTGTAAATTATTATTTTATATAATTTTTGTCTTCTGCTGGAAAATAATTTCCAAGCAATTTAACCGTATTTCTCTGTTTTTTTTTTGTTAAATTTCTTTTGTCTTGTTATATATTTTATGTATTTTTATGTATATATTTTTATATATATATATATTTATTTACTGTTGCAACAGCTTTTGAATCGCAATATGATGCTTTTCGTTTTTAGATGGCAGTGCTTTTAGCTCTTTGCTATTGTTGCGGTTGCTTCTTATTGCTGTGGCAAGACGATCCTGAAAAAAAATACGATTGAAACAGTTAATTATTGAGAAAAATTGTATAAGAGGTATTATATTAAGTGAAGAAGAGAATGAATATTAAATAAAACGAAACACTTATTCTAATCATTATTTGCTTTTCTTTTGAATATATATAAATATTACTTTAATAATATCGTAGACATCATAAATTTAAAAAGTTCAAATACAGTTGAACTTTCATACAACCTTATTTTAGAGAAAATTCATTAAAAATAATTGAAACCAAAATGCATGGTTTTGCAAATGTTTACTTTATATAAAAAACTTCTTTAATCTGAAGTTCACAGAAATCTCGAACCACAAAAATGTACCACATAGTACATACATGCACTTAATTTGGCAATAAATTCTGATTAGCTTTCCTGTTAAAGACACTTAAAGCACTTCAAGCTACTAGTTAATTCATTTACCCTGAACGATATACTAATTGTGTGCCCTGCTCTTTTAGCTTTGACCATTATCTTAATGAGCATTCTAGATTCCAGTGTATAATTTCAAAGCATCATTAGATGCAATTCTTGTGTGCTAAAATTTGATAAACTTTGAGCTTGTTCTGACCAAAACAAAGCCAGCTTTAGCCAACATACAGCCTGCAAATTGTTTCAGAAATAATGAAAATCGCTTCAATTGTAGTAGCAGCAGTAGCAGCAGCAGCAACAGGATTAAAATTTTTGAGTGGGGGATGTTGAATTTTGAGTTTCGATTGCTGCTCAAACTAATTAGTTTTGCTTAAACAATAAGCCCAAACATTTTGCATGCTAATCACTGGTTGGAAATTGTGCAGCTGCTGCTCAACAGTATGTTGTAACAATGTGGTGAAAGGGGCGATAGGGGATGTAGAGACATGAAATGTCCTTGTGTGACATGCTGGTTAGCCAGGAGGGTCTACTTAATGCTGCATACCAAGCAGAATTTGCTTTACGGCTTTCATAAATAATGCGTATGCAAAACGATAAATACACAAGTGCATCCTAGTTTGCCTGGTTTGCCTGGACGCATATCCTGTTTGTGTGTTTGTGTGCAGCCAAATGACCAAACGGCAGCAGCAGCTGCAGGCTTTGCAAAAGTGCACAACAAATGCAAATGCTAAACTTTCAAAATGGGTTTGGGTTGTATGCAGCAACTTGCTTGACGTTGATGGACATGTGCGAGGCTTTTATGGGCAAATCCTGGCCGGGTCAGGACACTTGACATCCGACCAAGCACAAGGCTTATGCATATTTATGGCCGAAACTTGTTACATTTTGCACACAAGTTTTGCACAAGAAACCCCCAAAAAACCCGAGCAGTTTCAATTACAATGGTAAGGATCAAGAAGGAGTGCAAGGGATTATGGGGTTATTGTAGGATTTTGCCAGTACAAAGTAAAAAGTCGACTAACTGTCAATTGTTTTTGAATTGCAAACTATTTTTGTTCTAAAAAATACATTTTCTATATAATCAGAAAGGGTAGAGTTGAGGATAAGAAAGGGAGACTGAATTCTGTTGTCAAAATATAATATTCAGCTGTCAGTTGCAGTTGAAATTTAAAGAAAATCTTCTTTCTCCATTTGCGGGCAATGTTGCATAGTAAATGTTTTGAATTAAATAACAACTAGGAGTGGAATGAGTGGATGCTGGCTGCTATGCAATTCGATTGGCTGTCACGCAGTTTTATGCAAATATGTCTAATAAACGAGTGCACTCAAATGGTTGTATGATTTCATTTTGGATTTGATATTGATCTAAATATGAGAATTGTTTGTTTGTTGCTTTTTGAAAGTTTCGTCACGCTCATTTAAACTGATAATCGTATAAATGGCTTAAATGCACACAAAAAGGATTTAAATTAGCTGCTCTATTTCTCACATTTATTTAGCACTTAGCTCAGTCCAGTGAGTTTGACATAGTACCAACTAAACTCTTGTCGCATGCAAAAAACAACTTGAAAACTTCACGACAAATGGCACAGAATAATACCAAAACGAATTTCGCGCAGTTTGTTATCAGGTTTCTACTTTCTTTCTTTCGTTTTAGCGACAAAAAATAAGAAAAACACAGTCCCTGAAAATCCACTTGTACAATTATTAATTTTCCGGCACTGTCGCTGGTACTCTCAAATATTCCAACAAAAACAACAAACAGTATCACACCCAAAGCCAAAACATGGCTTAGACCATTTTGCACATAATTCTTGCTAGCCGCACAATAAAAAACGAGCCACCAACTTTAGAGCCACCATAACCGAAAAAAAAAACACCAACGGAAAGGGGCAGGCAAAGGCTGAAAAAAGGTTTCGCTGCACACAAAACGAATTCATAATTCTTTGAGGGAGACAGAGAGGCGAAAACTGTGCGGGTTTTTTGGTCAGGCCGAACGGGATGCGATACAGGAAGAGGCCTCAAGGCTGGGACCTCAGCTACATAGCTCGACTACCCGTCGTTTCATTTACGCCACGTACCCATTTCTCTATTTACTGAAGGTCGGGTATGCGAGTGTCTTATACCCTAGAACAAAAGCGTAAAGCAAAGGCCTTTTATACGCAAATAAAATCTGAAACAGATAGAAATAAAATAATTTGTAGAAACTTGCAAAACAAAAATACTACTGTCAAATATTTTTTTATTCAACAAAGTTTCAATACAGTAAAGTTAACATCTGAATTTTGTTAATGATATCTAGGGTAACTCAAGGCTTCAACTTATTTCTGTTACATAGAATTCCAATTCTTCTTCTTTTTTTCATGCTTTTTTGAACGATGCAAATTAATTTGCTCACGCGCCAGTCGGGAGTCGCCTCGCGGTCTTTGCTTTCAAAAAATGGTTTCATCTGCAATGCGACGCGGCCAGTTACTCACAGTATCTACATACACCCAACCCCCCGCACCCTTTGACTGCACTCCCACCCCCTTGAACTTCCTTAGCTCACAGAGCTATGAAATGTGCGAAAATGCTGTTCGTTTTTTGAACAAAATTTTATTAAATTTCTGAAAATTCAATACATCAATATTATACGGAAACGAATGCCTTAAGAATGGGCCAATAGATATCGAAAATTTCGACTTGTTTTCTTTGTTTCCTGCGGCAAACCACTTCAGCTGATTAGGCCAATCAAAAAAGGGAGAGAGGCAGGGAGAGAGAGGATAGTGTTATAAGAAATGAGCGAAATGTAAAATTGCAAATAAAATGCGACGAATGTGGAATATGTATATTTTTGTTTATTTTGGGCAACCAGCCAAGTACAAAATCGACCCTAAGCCCTTTCACCTGGGCACAAAAACATTTAAAATTCGTCTGACAAATAAAGTGAACCATCAAAATGTCTGCCTGAAAAGTTGTGCCCCCAAACTCAAAGCAGTTGGCACTAAGTACCGCTGCTTGCCAACAGCAATTGCAACAGATTGAAGAAAATATCTCGCATTTCTGTTACTGCCCTTTGGTTGCCAAACACTTGAGCTGTTTTGGCCATGTTTTTATGCATTCACTTTTATTTTTCTTAGCTTATTTTGGCAAGTTCAATTGCAGTTTAAATGCTGTTGTGTGCTTCTAGTCTTTTGTGTGTGTTTTTGGGATACTTAAAATTGCATAGCGAGTGTAACAATGGGGGATTTGACAAAACAAAAAATCATAGTTATTGGTAACGATGTCAAGGCGAAGTAGAAAACTAAGTCGATTATCTAGGAAAAATGTAAATAACTATAATATATTTAGAATATTTTTAGTAATTAAATACTAATTAAAGGGTACGTTAAGCCACTCTTAAATGTTTAACAAGGTCTCATAAAAAGTTCGACATTTCATCTGATTTATACTTAAATATATTCTCGTTTATCGCTTGCCATAATAAACCACCCAACAGCCGAGCTTAGTCACTAAATTTTCTATACATTTATCCTGTCAACAGTGTCCAAGATTAACGCCATGTATATCGCTGCCAACTGTTAACACTATCCTGTACGTTTGGATCTGCTTTTGACCCATTTTTATTTTATTTTATTTTTCTCGGAACAAAATTGTCAACGCTTCAAAAGTTTGCTGCAAAACTGACCAACACTACACACTAATAACATTAAGAAAAAAATAGCACGTACCACAGCAACAGCAAACTGAACCCTTTTTTTATTATTTTTGCTTTAGTCCTGTCGATTTCACTATAACGGATTATATTAGCAATATTTTATGTGATTCCTTAAAGGCTGCGTTCGCCAACCCAACCCAACCCAACCTCCACTAATTTGTGTGTGCGTGCAATGGAGAAGGGGAGGGATGCTTGTCAGCCAATTGACGTGGAACAAAGCGACGTGTCCTGTGCACGCTGTGCCATGTCCCCAAGTCCTGATAGAATCTTGCCACAGCCAACAAATGCCACAGTCTGTCAGTTGCCATCTAACTGTGTGTGTGTGTGTGTGTGTGTGTGTCTCTGTGTGTGTGTGTTTATGTAAGAAGGGAACCAAAACTCGGTCTCTGGCAATCATGGCATGTAATTTATTTTTGGACTTGGGATTTTCTCGAAGTAAAAAAACAACTGTCCCTGCCAAATACCCAGTTAGTATGTGACTTTTCTCATAAGTCGAAAAGTTCTTAATAAACGGATAAGCATGACATCAATTATGAATGTCTACGTCTTCAGATTTTAAATTAATAAATAAAAATCGTTATAATGAACAGCCAAAACATTATTTTATAAAAGCTGATCAACCCAACTTTACATAATCCAATCACTGAGCATAACTTAATGTAAAAACGTCGAAAAATATATTGTAGGGGGTATCTTCAAGTCGTCTACACCCTTTCATAATGTTTGTCCCTCCACTTTTGTTGGTTGGTTCAGCAGTTGGCTTTGTTGCTCTTTTCTTTCCGTGCAAACTGTAATTTCTTGCGAGTTTTATGATTTTAAGTTTGAGTTTTGCCATTGAAACGTTACGTGGGTTGGTTTTTCTAGCTGCTTCTTTTTTTATCGTCAAATGCATTGAAAGGGATTTTTTTGTTCTCCTTGTTTGGCATGTACCGAGACTATGTCATAAGCTTTTTAGCTTCTGTATGCTTCAGTGTCCCAACTCTCTCTCTCTCTCTCTCTTTATCTAACTGGAATTGTGCCATTTTATGGACATGGCCTGGTCCATTAAATTGGCCATATTTTTGCACATAAACAGACGCTGCAAACGCATAGTTTACGCGACGCTTGTCACCCATCTTCAATTACCCCGTTTTTTTTTTTTGATTGGCTGTTCAATGAGCTGGAAGCATATTTTCTGTGAATATTCTGTGACCGAACTCAAAATATGAAACAATACGCAGCGTTGGCTAAATATTTGCAATCATTTGAAGAACTTAAATTAGTAATTTGAACATATTCGAGAATTTTGTACATGACTTTTGCTATTTACTATGTTCAATGATTAATAAAAGTAATTAAAACTTGCATAAACAAATACTTGTTGATATCTAACCGAGACTACTTATAAGAACACAAAATTTTGCAATAAAAAATATATTTTTACAAAAATATGTTTACATGTTGTAAAGTTCCCTCTTCTAAAAAGCCTAACTAATGTACAAACATTTTTCGTTGTCCAACTTTTCAACCTTATCCCTTAGAGCAACTCTTTAATTACGCCCATAAAGTTTTGGTTGACTTGAAAATATCTCGATTGCCTTGCAACTTGGCTAAATGAAGCTTTCCCCACACTTATCATCGTCCGTTTCCAATCAACTCGTTTGCCAGGGTCAATAGAAAGTGCTTCTGCTTAGTTAAGCTGCTCCTTTTGCTGCTGCTGCAGGTTTACATTTTTCCATTTACCCAATGCATTTCCATTTCCTTTTCTTTTTCATTTCATTTGAAGATGTCTCTTGCCTTGCACTTTGGCTGATGAATTGATTGGCTTGCCTTGAAACACACAGAGTACGCGGCTGACTTTTTGAAGGGTTCTTTGAACTTTGCTTTGAGGCGCCAATACGTCTATGCTTTTGGTTCGTTAAAAACAATTGTTTTAGCATTTTAATGTGCAAATAAATTATTTTTCACTGAACACATACATATATAGAGCTAAATGGGAACAATTTATGAGCCGGCGCCGGACAATGCGTGTTGGTGTTGCGCGAGAGCAGAAGGGCCTTGTATCCTGGGCTATCTATGAGGCAGCAAACACGACAACAAGCTCATGAATATTTGCCAGTTGTCGCTGTCAATGTTCGCATGAAATTTCTGATAAGTTGTTGGTTGCTCAACCATTGTTGTTGGCTTTGTTTATGTTGGCGTCGTGCTGCTGTGTTGGCTGGGCTGACTGTGGCCTGTGACCACAGCTATCATCAGACATGTTGCTGCTGCTGCTGTTGTTTGTTTGTGTGTATTATTATTGAAAGCTGGCAACACTTTTGCCAGTGTCCCCCAATGCCTGCTGTTGCCTGTCGCTTGTGGCTTTCCCTCCGACCGAGCCAAAACATAAATCAAGCGCAACCAGCGCATAAATAACGAATATGAAGTGCATTATTATTATTATTTTTCTTATATGTATTCTTGTGCTTTTGTTGAAGCACATCGATTTCACTCAGCAATTGTTTATGGCATATGGCTCTGCCAGATAAAAGTGTCAAATGTGCCATAAGATATTTAAGACGAGCACATAATTGCAGTCCTCATTATTTTAATTATGCACGGAATAAAGACAGTTGCAGTGTGTCGAACAAGCAATCTCTGTAATTAAATAAATGCAATCAATTCAATATTTACTGCCCGAGTCGGGCTTTAACCATTATAAATGCTGCATATGCTTGAATATCCCAATATTCATTCGCTTTTAAAGAAGTAATATAAGCTTCGATTAAATGAAATTCAATTGCTTTTTTGTCGATTAAATATTATATTCAATATAACAAGTACACAACTTATATGAAATTCTATGCTTACTGAGCCTTTTTATCGAATTAATATGGCTCCGCAATTTTATGAACCTAAATAGAAAATATTGGCAAGGATTTAATGAACAATCTAGCGCAACATAGGCCATCTAAATAGCCAATATACACATGCATGCACAATAATAAACAAAATTCAGCAGCTTCAATCATAAATAAGCATATTTTTTTTCTGTTGGCGATTAACCTACCTACAACAACAACATCGATAGAAAGAATAAGGGGAACAAGCAGATGGTCAAGAGTGCCGGCCATTTTGTTACTAGCACACTAACGTTAATACATAGATTGAAATTTATTTCTGTACACTGTATAATGCATTAGGATTAACCCTTAATGCGCAACAGCAATAATTGGTATGACGGCGACAGCGACAACTTAATTTTTAGCACAGGCGGCAACAACTTGACCCATATTTCCAATGCCCCCCACTTTCTTACTTACCGTTGCTGCCACTTAAAGCTGCTCGCAAAAACACAAACACTTCAACACCAGCCTCCCCATCGCTACGCAATTTTTGTGTGTGAAACACACCTCTAGTCCCCAATCCTAACTATGGAGCGCACATTAATGTAGCTAAAGCTGAAAACTGAAATGTTGTCGTCGAAGCGGCAAATGAGCTGGAAGCGTGTATCGAAGCGAAGAAATAAGTGTTGGGAGGGCTGAAAAATAAATATGTATGTACACAAATAAACGAAAACGAACGAAAAAGCGAAAGCCGAAAAAGCCAGCACAATAGCACTGATATCTAAAAACAGCAGGGAATAAAGATGCGCAGAAAATGGGAAAACAAATGTTTGTGTGTGTGTGTGTGAAAATTTGCAAAGCGGCGGCGCAAAAATAAATTAAATACAAAATAAATGTGACACACACACACACAGAAAACATTGAAAAGTGCCTAGAAGTGAAGCAACAAACATAATGTTTCACACACAAAATGATTTAATGATTAAAAAGCAGCAGCAGCAGCAGCATCGAAAAGGCGCGCAAGAGTAATTTGCTTTTGTTTTTCAAATAAGTTTTATTAGGCAGGCCTCAAAGACAAAAATCACACGCATAAACAAACATTTTTTAAAGGGGGAGCAGCAACAAATCGAATTAATGTTGTTGCCATTTTCTACAGCGCAAAGAGAGCGCCCATAACATACGCTCTCTCTATTTTACTTCTCTCTAGCTCTCGCTCTCTCTTAATTTATTGCTCTCGCTTCTGTTGCGTATGTGTCAGTCACGAGTCTGGCGAAAGCTCGCAACAGAAATTATCCCTGGATGCTGCTGGAAATTCATTGCTCTGTGTGTGTGTATTTTTTATTTTGCTCCTGTGTTATTTTCAGTTTTTTTTTATCTTTTGCTGTTGCCTACTTACAGGCTGTGTGGTACGCATAGAAATGTTAATGTTTGTCCTCCGTGTTCAGTTTCGAGGGCAACTGCGTGTGTTTGAGTGTGTGTGTGTGTGTGTGTGTGTGTTACTGTGTGTGCTGGAAGCTGCAAGCAATTTCATTTTGATTTTGATTGCTTTTGTAGTTGCGGTTTTGTATTATTCATACGTGTGTGGCACGAGCAACACATGCATTGAAAAGTATATCAACATGCACATACTGCTGCACATTGTTAGCATTCCGATGCAATAAAATCGAAGCCAGTGCCCGTACTGGCTGACCTGCTTTGTGGCTTGTAATTCTTGAATTTTAATGGATTGTAAACATCGTAGAGTGCCAGTCAACTATATTGAAAATCCGAGAAAAACGAGAGACATAAAACACAATTAAAAAGCTATTTCAAACTTAAACAAAGCTTCATTATGATATTTGATATATGATAATCAATGCTATTTCCTGGATTTTGAAAAAGTATTTTCAACTACTTTTGTTATTTCGTACAAATTATACAAAATTTAAAGCTAGCAAAGCGTACATTCAAAAACTAAACTCTCTCGAGCCATTAAGTAATGCCACTTAAGCGCTTTACAAATATTCTACATAATGTATTAGAAGTAAGCCTTTTGTGTGAGCTAACAATATAAGCCGAATAATCTATTGAGCTTGAACAATATAACAAAGTCGAGCACTTAAAATATTGCCCCAAGCCGTCCTTCCGTCCGTCCGTCCGTCCGTTCACAACCACAAAATTTAGCCAATATCCATGGTAAGCCGTTTGAAACTCAAAATGCATTGTACTGAAACTGTTGAACTGTTGCAGTTGCAACTACTTGGCTGTTTTCGGCAGCTGCCGCATATACATAGTTTGTACTACTCTTTTTCCATTATTATTTTTGCAATATAGCGGCTTGCCTCAAACTGCATTTAAAGTTATTAACGCTGACCAAGCATGCTTGGAGTCAAGATACTTGGGGGGGCTGGCTGTGGTTGGTTTTAAAAATAGCTGCAACAATCCTATCCAGGTAAAGTTTGTGAATGGCTTAAGGGGGTTTTAATTTATCAGAAACTTACTTTACTTGTTTACACACACATATATATATATATATATATAAGCGAAGCTGAAGGCAACTGCGTAACGTTGCTGGTTGGAGTAACGCTATGCCTGCAAGGCAATTGACCAACATTTTCAATTAATTTTTGCTCCAATAATCAGCCAACATTACGACGTGGCGACGACGTCGATGTTGTTGTTGTTGTTGTTGCCGTGTAAATGCGCGACACAAGCACAAACACATTTAAAACTGGCTGCCCTATATCCTTAGCGTTAGCTGCACAAACATTTGCAAAGGCAAGCGACTCCCGGTTGCATCATCCCCCCACCCACACACACCTCCCACCTTAATGCACAGTTGAGTTATTTGCCGTGCAGCTGTTGGCCAAAGCCAAAGCCACAGCAGCAGCAACAACAGCAGCAACAGCGTCGTTCAACGTTCCGGAAATATCCACGCACACCCCCCCTCAACCAACTATTTTCTAAAACATATTGCAGCATAACTATACCCTAGAAAAATGGCAAACAATTGAAAAGGGATATCGTCAAGATTTTCAAGAGTTATAGTAAAGTATCATTGGAAATACTGTAAAGTAGAACAAGTAATCAAATGAAACAGAAAAACGAAACTTAAGCATGTTCTATATTTTTCTCTATTTCTTAATCGTTTCTACAACAAATATAAGTAAAACTAACCAAAATGTAACTTCATAAACTTTGTTTCAATACATAAATTGCAAAAATATAATGTTACTCACGTGTGAAGACAAACAACCACTGTAGCCAACAATCAGACTTAGGTATTTCTGCAAACGTTTCATCAAGTCGCACATGCTTGCCAAGAAACCTCTTACGTGATTTTTATGCACGTGTCCAGGGTGTGTGTGTGTGTTTGTGAGACTCGTTAACCTTTTTCGCACAGCTTTTTGGCATACAAAAACATTTATCTTCTAATTGAGGCGGCGTCGCAGCTAACAAATCCAGTCGGTTTGAGTATGGGGACGCATTAGTTTGGCTGCTAAATGGCGGAAAGGGCATGAAATCTCTAAAACTGCCATTTTTTGTGTCACTCGTTACAGATGCAGTTGAGCTTTAACTTTATGACAGGTGTTAACGGTTCACATTCAACCATTATGACCGCATTAAACATTCACTTAACACAGTCTCCGTGCGGGAATTGCAGCTGAAAGCCGTTTAACTCCTTACGCCTTGAACAGAATTCACAGAAGTTGCAGAAGCAACTGGATGCCAATTATCATAGCTTGTGCAAACTATAACGAAAGGACTTTGAAATAGTCTTACCCGTAAATGGATATTGCAACTAAATATTATGCCAAGATAACTAAAATCAGTAGAAAATTCATTTTTTCGAACATTGTTAAAATCATAATTTTAAATTCAAATTAAAATTAACTGTTCTAGTTATTTGAATTTTCAAACTATTTTCACCTTAATTTTAGTCAGTTCTAATAGAGATAACTAAAATATATTGAAACCTCTGTTGGTTTCATGTAAAATTTGCTTGCAACAAAATGTTGTGGTAACCGCAAAGTTTCAATTTCGTAACTCAAACAAGATGCCACAATATTGCCAACCAGCCCAGCATGCCCCCCACACTTAAACCCCCTTTCCAAAAAAAAAAAAGAACGAAACATTTTAACCTGTCAAACCACATTTCGAAATACATGTAAGTACATACTACATATGCGTGTGTATGTGAGTAAGATTGTGTGAGTGCTACGTGCATTAACTTAAATGCTTTGTGGGTTGGGCACTTTGCTCTCTAAAAGGCATCGCACACACTCTGACACACACACACACACACACAAATGGTGAGCAGAAGAAAATGCGAAAATGCTTTTCAAACATTTAACGATTTTTTTTAGGTCAGAGACTGCAGAAAAATAATAATATATATTTCTAGCATAAAAATGTGAATATTTTTCTCTAACATTGCTCGCGGCAGTTGATGAATGTCAGCTTACACACACACACACACACTTTGGGCGTAATATAAAGTGCAGTTTATAAGCATTTTCTGTAAGAAACAGCGGAAAAACAAGCTTGTCGTTGTCAAGGACTTTTGGCTTATAAGTTACCAAGTAATACGCCTTGAAGTAACCTTATAAACATTTTACTGAAATTTAAATCTAAGATCTTTAAGATGTAAAAGATGGTATAATGGTAATAAAGTGAGATTATAATGATAATGATTTTCCTTAAACTTTAATTTGTTGTAGAATTATGAGAATCTAAAACATATTCTTCTTTTTCAAGCTGAGGCTCTCGAGTCTCCACAAACATAAATAAAGACAGATGTAGAAAAAGCTATTTTATCTGTATATATATATATATGCTTCTTGCATCTTTTTCCAACTATTATACCCAGGTCGATATACCTACCGCCCATAGAGAATATTCAAACTAAAACTCGAGCTCACGCGCGCATTGGTAATGCGAAACTTATTAACATACTTCAGGTCGCATGCATTAGGAGTATGACTGGTGCAACAGCAGAAGCATACTCTTTCTCTGTGTATGTGTGTGTATGTATTTAATTACACCAGAACCCAAATGGGCGTGGCCTTGCCACAGCTTGACAATAAAATGCTGGATATATGGGCCGACAAATTATGAAAAACGCCAGCAACGTTTGCAACGGTTATTGGAACCCGTGCAGCCGTAATACAACACACACACACAGACACACACTGTGAACACCTGAGCACACGCACATAAAAATATGCAAAGCTATACAGCTGCCATTTCATATACATTAGTCGCTCGGAAAAGATGCACAAAAACTTACAATTTATCAACTGAAAAATGCAAAATTTAATAACACAAAATTATATAAATAAATAATAATATATTTTATGGTAGAAGTGGAAGCACTAAACATAGCTTAAGGTTGGTTGACTTATGAAATTCGCTTTATTACAATTTTCTAGTGATGACTGTAAAGAAATGCACACGGCGTATACGCAATGCTGTGCTCGCTGTATAACTGTAGTGCAATGTGTGTATGTATCTCTGTGTGTAAGTGTGTGTGTCAAAAATAGGTCAGCAGTGTGTTGTTGCTGCTGCTGCTGCTTTTGCTGCCACACGGCTGTTAAACTGGGCGTGACAGCAAAGTGGCAAACTGAAGTTGCAGCCCCCGCATGAAAAGAACTGAACAGAGCCGAGCATAGCAATGCAACTTCTGGCTATAAAGTAGCTAACAAACTCGCCAGTTAATTGGGCACTGGTGGGCGTGGCATCAGCTGTACACCAGTACGCAACTAGTGGTTAATATTTGATAGCTGCGCTGTTTTGCATTTATTTTTCATCTGCAGCAGCAGCAGCGACGACCTACTTTTAAACAATGCATTCTCTCAACTGCAGCAGCTTTGTGTGTGTGTGTGTGTGTGTGTGAGTTGGGGGCGCATCAACAAGTATATAGAGAATTCCCAGCACAGAACTAGGCGCCGTGCTATTATTCTTCAACTTTATCACTTTGCAGTTATAATTGTAATTTTAAACTGCAGCTGTCATAAAAAATGGTATAAAAAAAATACTCAACAAAAATAAAGTAAGAAACCAAATAGCTTAACTGCTGCAGCTTTGGGGAATATATCTGGCAAATTGCTGTGAAAGGATTTGAGCTTCATAAAACAATTTGAGCATCATAAAATAATAATAAAGCACCACCGAACCGGATCGACTTGGTGCAGAAAAATGACTGAAGGCAGATAAAAAACTTTTTATACTTGAAAAAAAAAATAAATTTATTATTTGTTTGCACACTGAAATTGTCTATCATTTTTTGAAGTGATTTATCATATTGGGGGAGTAAAAAAAATCTTGGAATATTAAATCTTGAATAAAGAATAATTATTTTTTAAATGAAAACATAAAGGGTTAAGAAGTTTGGAATAATAAATAAGGAAATATATAATAGTTGTGACGAAAAAATAATATATAGTTGCATAAAATTTGATGTTTATACAAACCTTTTGCAAGGTAAATAAAATTATTATTCTTTCCTATGAAAACTTAATCAAATCTTACCAAAGTGTTTCTGAATCATTTTTGATTTAAAAACATAAAAAATTCACAATCAATCAAGCGATAACAAAACTTAAAGCCCTGCATATCTGCCATCAAATTTGGTTTTCCAACTCAAGCTATATTTTTAAAGCTTTTACAGCTGCTTGTTCCAATTTAGTTTTTTTTTTCGAAAAAATCGAGAACTTTGCAACGTTGCTTGTGCAAACCTTTTTGCATTTGTCAAATATTCAATTTAATTAAATGCAGGTTGGTTTTGTTTGCTGCTGGCACTGACCGCATTTTTAGTGCTTTGCCAAAAATAAATGTTGCAAATTAACAAATAATAAATAAATAAAAGAGTAAGCAGCAAAAGTGAGTGCCATGAGTTTATATATGTATACAATGTATACTAAGAGAAAAGAGATATTTGAAAAGAAGAAGAAGACGAGGCAGGCAAGCTGGCTGAAATAGTAAAGCAAATGGAAAGAACGGGGCACAACGGGGCAAACGAGTCCATGTCCTTGGGCGACGTCCCACGCAAAATGTTGGCACAGCCAGCAAAGGTTACCAATACAACACACACACACACACACACACACACACACGCACACATTCACGCACAAAAGCAATCAAAGAGAATGGTTGAGACACACACACACATACACAGTGGGACAAACACACATTTTGGGGCGTCGACAAAGAGAAGAGAAAAACAACATAAAAATTAAAGATGCTTTAAGTATCCTTGTTACTGTGAGAGCAACGCCAACGCCACAGGAAATGTTCTGGCGACTAAGAGAAGGGCACCAAACGATGGTCGCAAGCGGAAGGGTAGGGGTTCGGCGAGCCAAAGGCCTGCTGCTGCTGTCAGAAATTGTTTGCTTGGTTGTCTTTTTGTGTTTTTCGGTTTTTATTTTGTATATTATTTTGTATTTATTTTTTCCTGTAAATTCCTGTTCTAAGATTTTGCACGCCTCCTGCCAAAGCTAATGCGCTCTCAAGCTCTACAGCCTGTGCTCCCTCTCTCTTGTTTTAGCTCTCATTCTCTCTGCCAAATGCGCACCTTAAAGCTTTCGCATGTGCGTGTGCCCATGCATGTGTGTGTGTGTGTGTTTGTGTGGCTTAGTGCGAAAAGTATATATGTATATAAATGTGCAGCGATTATGGCTAAAAGATCTTTGTGCTACTGTCACAGATACAGAAACAGTCCTGTAGCTGCAGATACAGTTAAGAGGCACACAGATACACACAAATACACAAATCTGCGGCTGATAAAAAATTGGTATGGATATTAAAGTGAAGTCACCAAAAATATACATATGTTTATGCATTTTTTATTTATATTTTCCAGTAATCGCCTGATGAGTGCATATGGCAGCTCAGGGAGCCAATACAATGGCCCTCTCTTCTTTTGGCAATAAATGCGAGATTATTAAAATGAGGAACTTGAATACAAAAATAAACTCAACTGTGAACAACTCAAATTGGAAATCATCTTTTTAGCGATCCATCATTGTCACATTATGTTCGTTTTGTATACTGATAAATACATAATTTTATTTCAACTGCTCTTTTGTACCATATGTGAAATATATTTTTTATCTTCTGTCCATACCAGTTGATAAATGTCTTTTATAAACGCCGCTTTATCAGCTTGTCCTTCGTCAAGCAATCATATCTGAAAAAGTCATAGACTTAACTTACAGTAAACAAGATGTTCTCAAAGCTAAAGAACTGGCTTGTCAGCTAAAACAACTCATATGACTGATGAAAAAATATATATTATATTTTATTATATGTATAGGACCTCACACTCCGTAGGACTTCATACCGAGAAAGTCCCAGCCATCTCCAACCCCCGGCCGCACTAAGGACCCTTTAGCGGTCTATGTATGGCACTTCCCTGGGAGGGTCAGTCTGTCTAACCCAACCTTATCTAATAAAATATATTTTAAAGTTTTCAAGCTATATTTAATCGTTTTTTTTTTACCCAAAATTTAAAGAATATTGAATATTGAAAATTTGAAGCTTTCACTTCTTACACTCTGTAGTACCGGACCAACTATATCGACTCGTCTGATCAAGAATATATGTATGTACTTAATGGGCTCGAAGATGCATCTTTCTGCCTGCACAAAACTATTATGCCCCTTTTTTCAATTTCATGGTTTGAAGGTATAAAAAAACTGCCTGCACAGGGAAAACATTTCGATATTCATTGAGACCAACGTGAACCTGCATGGGGCCTCTCTCTCTCTGTCAGTTGTTCTCTTTGTCTCTTTATCTCTTACTCCCTAATATCGCTTCCACACAATTTATCTTTTTGTTTGTATTTTCATAGCTATCTCTTCTTTTTTTAGATTTTTTCCAGCGGTCCCAAAAACTATTTTTGGGACGAGAAGTGAAAGAATATGAGATAAGAATTATATTTTCGTCTTTCAAAGAAAATGGTCTCGACCCCGAATCTTTGACATAACAAACACATACCGCATGTACTCTATAAAAACAATCTAAAACGTATTTATTATGATAATCTTAGCAGCTAACAATCAAAGTTCAACTAACACAGCCCCATACACGCATACTGAGCTGTTTCGAACTCTTTAAGGTACCCATTCGTCCACATCGTAAGATTTCTGGGTGAATTCGCACTGCAGCTGATCCTTGGGTTCGTTCTCCTGTGTTCCGTCACTATGACGTCGTTTATATTTTCCACCCAGCAGACCCGCAATGACCACCACAAATAATATACCCAAAGCCACGCCAACAATTGGTATGGTCAACGGATTGATTTCACCCTCATCATCAGCGGCCTGATCGATGCTCAGCAGCTGTTCAAGTAGACTGCGTCGACAGGCGAGCGTAACGCCCTTCTTTTTATCCTCCTCCTCAGGCTCAGTCTCAACGTAGCCATCCTTGCAACTGCATTTACCCTGTTCGCCACAGATTTGGTGCGAGCCACAGCCAGACTTGCGGCAATCTCGGACAACTTTGGCTCGCTCATTGCTCTCAAAGATTTCGGGACGACAGTCGCCCGCATAGAAAACGTAACCTTCATCACAGGTTGCAGACATCAGAGGAGAAAACACTGCCGTTGCAGCTGTGCTGCTCAGATAATCCTTTAGCTCTGTGACATCATAGTTGGACTCCTCCAGCTGGTTTGTGTTGGCCACACAGCTGTTGTTCTCCTGATTCCACCGATAGCCACGATTGCATATACAGCGCTCCACATCGACGCACTGTCCATTGGCGCAACCATCACCCAGCTGACAGATGGGCTCACAGGGCGCACTTACGCCATCCCCAGTGGGTTGCAGTGGACGGTAGCCCTCTTTGCAGGCACATGTATTGGGCGCCACACATTGAGATCCAGTTGGGCAGCCGCGTTCACAGATGGGCTCACAGAAGCGGCTGGCATCGCGATGTGCCACAGCCGAGACATAGCCGCTGGTGCACTGGCAGCGCTGTGGCGCCACACAGCTGGCAAAGGCTGGACAGCCACGATCGCAAATGGGCTCGCACAGTCCGGACTCCACTTGCACATAGCCCGAGCAACATTCGACGACAATCTTATAGCTGATTTGCTCCTCGTGCGTTTTGTAAAACTCTGTGGTGCGCTCGGCCTTCTTCCATAGCTTCCACTTGGGTGGCTGTTTGATCACCGAACGTTGCTTTGTCACAGGCATCAAGCTGCTGACCGTCACATTCCGTTCACAGTAGTTGTCGCTTAGGGCAACGCTTGTGCCCACCAGGCAAAGAAACAAACAAACGTTTTTCATAGCAATTCAACCGATCGACTCGAGGTTCACTGAAGCACTGATGCTCAACTCAAAAACTGCCCGAACAAGTAACCCTCAAAAAACACACAACAAAGAAGAGTGAAGAGAGAGTGAGAGTTGAAGAATAACATCCGCAGCTAGATAAAGTACGAGGCGACCCGTGAACTATTTGCTCGAAATCTCTTGCGGCATGCATCGCACTGATTGCAGCCGTAGAGGGTTGCAAACGCATCGATAGAAACGAGCAAGTCAAACAATGCATATCGTCAAATACACTACACAACAAAATGTTAAACTTTATAAGATAAGAGTATACAAATATTAAAAATAATTATTATTTTTCTTATATCAAAACTAGTTTGAAGTAACATGGTCAAACATTTGTTGAGTGAGCTTTCTGAAAACAGGTTTCAAAACTCAATAATTTACTCAATAGTTAAAAGCAAAAAACCTATAAGATTATATCGTTGTTTGTGTAGGTTTCTTTTGTTTATAATACTTTTATGGCAAACTCCATAAACAAAACTTCTGCTCTATTCAACCAAACCTAGTTCGAAAAAATCTTGCTGTTCAGTGTTATCTGAGACTTTGCCAATGGTCACACAGCTGCAGCAGACAATAAAATGCTGGTGGGTCGTTTGGGTGTCTGTCTTTATCAAAATGCCCGCTTAATAAGTCGCTTGAGTCGCCCGCACAAAATGATGCTGATAAGCTGAAAATATAGCCGCATCGGCACTAAGTAAAAGATACATTTGTGTTCATTCATTGAGCTTGCTTAATGAGTCACAAAGGCGCCAGAGCGGAACTAAATGTTTTGACTTATGCGGATTTGTTATTGCATTTTAATATATATATAGAGAAGGTTTTTATTATTATTATTATTATTATTATTATCTACATGGAAATGACAAATCCGACAAAATACGTGTCTAAATTTTCTCATATATTTTTCATGAGAAACCGGTTTGTTCTTAAATAACAGCATTTCGAGTCTCTACCTGTTTGAAACTAGTTTTTACCTGTTTGCAGTGGTTGTTTGTATGCATTCCACCAAAAAAGATAGGTCAATAGAAAACCAAAACAGGTAGAAAGATAGTTTGCTTAGATATATATATTTTTTTTATTGTGCGAGTGTCAAGGGAAAAACGTTAATAAATGGCTTTTAAGAATTATAATTTACAATGTAGAAACCGTTTAGAGAGATGCAAGATCGTAAAACATGTGTGGTATCTTTGGGAATTTTTTAGTTTATGATAGTTTATGTTATAAACAACTAAAACTGGAGTTTTCGCTTGACTTAAGACCTAGAAGTTTATAATTGATTGTAGTTGTTTTTGATATTATTTTAAGTATTAACATATTTGTATCACGTGTTTCGAATATTCAGTTGAAAAGAATTAAAACTAGTTTTATGAGATCGAATAGAATCGAAATGAAAAATGTTTCATATGTTTTGTTTGTTTGTCAAAGTCTCTAGCTGTGACATAAAACGCAACGTTTTTTTTCTGTTAGATCTTCTGTGACTTTGCCGACGGGGTTGCTTTTGTTTCTGTTTTTTTTCTAAGCACACACAGTGTGAAAAACCACCACACAAACATATGAACACAGCTGACGGACACAACACAAACACAACTGTCAATGCTGAAGAAACAGGCGTCACGGGGCACGTATCCTGCGTCCTGCCTTCCAATTCTGCCTGTCACTTCTGCGAGCCAAGCAAAATGAGCATATGAACGGATGAATGACAGCTGACATAGTACTGAAACAAAAGTGTACGAGTGTGCGAGTGTGCGTGTGTGTGTGTGTGACACAGTCACATTCTAATCTAAAATAATTGAATTGAAGTCAGATTGCAACTGATGCCTTGCGCTCATGAAGCCAACAGATACAGACACAAACACAAATACATATAAAGATACAGCACATTGAGGACGTGTGAAAAGTGTTGAATACATTTTCAAAAGCACTCTTTGCATTTGCTTAAAACAGCAACATGCAAAGCTTATGCCTTAAATGTATCTGTATCTGTATCTGGAGCGTATGTACAGTGGTCTCAAAATATATTTGTTTGCTTTAAAAGTAGAAATAATAATTTTTACAACATTATTTGCTTATATAATTTATTTCTTGAATAAATACTTGTGCCTTTAAGTTATAAGCATTAATTTTGTTGCCGTTACCGAACGACCACTGTACCTGCAGTTTATTTTCACAAATGTTACACGCCACCTTTTGATAATTAATGGTTAGAAGAGTCGCTAACTGAATTTTGGTTTTGTCATTGTCACCCAGTCCCTTTAAGCCCCCCCTTCCCCCCATTCCCCTACCCACAACCCAACTGGCCGAGATTTTGAACGCGCGGCAAGGCAAACTGCAATAAGAGGCTGGAACTTTTGGGGGCCTAGTCAAAGTTCTCGTTCACCTGAGTTATTGCCATGGCTTTGGTTACGATTCGCGACCCGCTAATTGCCAGCCATAAATTTACATTATCTCACGTAAACCAAGCAGTCCATAGAGTGAGGTAACAAGCAAGAGAAAGCATTATGGTATATCCTTAACATTACGTCGAAACCCATACCCAGCCCACACTGCTTAGCTGTTAAATTATCTAAGTTGCGAACGGCGAAAACTTTTGCCAACCCCATGTGACATCTGGTGCTCAATGCACAGACACGTAACGGCCTGCGGATCTAAAGAAGATTGGGTTGGGTATTGGGTGAGACTATGTGTATGTTTGTGTGTGTGTTTGAACAGACAGTTTAACTAGCAAAGTGTTGAGGTGTCTTAGCAAACTTAAAAAGCACATTGTGAACAGTTCCCAAATGAATAGGCAATCGTTTAAATTATAAATTAGAGTAAAGTTCTCTATGGAGTAGTAAAAAGTCAAAAATTGTTAGCGTCTTTTGTGTTCAAAAGTGGGTAATACTTTAATTGACAAAGAAAGACGCATAGGAATTATAACTTGCGCATAAAAGTATGCAATAGAAAAACGTATAAGAAGAAAATGCATTTACCTTGAATTCAAGGCAATTTAAAACTCGTTTAAAAATCAGACTGACAGCAAAAATTAAACGAGCTTTAAGTTTGAAAATCTTAATTTAATGTCACAAACCGTTTGCTGTTTGATTTGCTTAAAAAATCATTTAATTTTTATTTAAGGCCACATTTTGTTGAACGTGGATAAATAAAAGCTTTTTCAAATGTCCACCAAGCTTGAGAACTGAGCCAGCGTAACCTTTCCTACTCTGCGTTGGCCTAGTTTGGCGCGCAACAATAACAATTTTTTAACCTTAAATTTCGAAATAGTGTTGTTGTTTTTTTATCATTCTCATTTGTGCGCGCGCGAAGGTTATGAAAACGCAGCCAAGCTACAAAAATGTGGGCATTGTTTCCAAGCGGCAAAAAGCAAGGACAATAAGGATGCCAGCAGCATACGTGAGAGACTTTACAAACGGCGGGCCGCCGTCTGTGATTAAAAAGCAGCTATGCCATTTTGTAGCAGCTTTATGTATCCATTAAAATAATTGGAGAGGGTATTATGGCAATGTGTTCATGTATGAAAAAATCAAGGAAATTACTATATATGTTCTGGTCTGTGCATAAATAAATATTTGAAGTATTTTGGAGGACATTTAAAGCTTTTCAGCTTCACTGACCCTCGCATAAAGTATCTTCAACACGAGCACCGCCAAGTTAAGCATTCTAGCTCGATTTTCTTGTTGCCATTTCATCATGTGCGCTTGTTGTTTCTTGTGTGATATGCGTGGCCATTTACATTTGCAGCAGAGTTTAAGGTCCTTCATACATAAATAAGCAGTAAGCAGGCGGCAGGCGGCAGCAAAAGCAACGACAACAACTAAACGGACATGACACCCACTACAACGATGCTCTTCAAAAACGAACAGCGAACAACAACAACAACAACAAGGCGACAACACTCATCAAAAACGGCCAAACACGAGCGATAAAAACAACAAGCGCAACAAGGACTTGAGTCTCGAGTCTCTCTCTCATTCAGCCAAACAACATGACACAACACAGGACACAACGAAGAGTCGCAAGTCGACAGTTTGTGCCTACAAGTGTGCCAATCTCTCTGTGTGTGTGTGTGTGTGTGTGTGTGTGAGTGCGTGTGTCCTTACTTACTTAGCAGTGTGGCACTGTGGCAGTCAGTCATGGCTCCGGCACATAATTAAGGACGTCGGCCAGCAAATGAAAGCTAACCAAAAAAAAAAGTACGTTAAGACAAGGACGAATTCCTTAATGCTCTAGCACAAAAAAAGGTTTTTTGATAACTTTTCAGATAAATTAAAATCAGTTGTTTTATTTATTAAAATACTATTATTTAATCCTTATATTTTTAGAGTATATGCGATGAATAAATAAGAAAAAATAATTTTAACTTTCAAAAACGAAAAGTTGTCCACTCTATATGATAGAGTATCAGAAATTCATATTCCCACCAACACAAACAGGCGAAATATTGCACTTTGTTTTGTTGGTCCTTTCGCTGCTTGTGTTTGCATTTGGATTTGCTGATGTATCGCAACGTGTGAGTGAGAGAGAGTTTGTTGCTGCTGTTGCATGAATGAATGATGAAAGAAATGGCAAAAAGACGTTGGCTGACTGCTGTATGAAGAGCAGTGGTGTGGTAGGTGGGGAGGAGGGGAGAGTGTGGAAGAGCTAGAAGACAAAGCCTCAAATGAGCATAATGAGCATAAGAAGGCGTCAAAGCCAAAAGTGCTCTCAGGCGCAGATGGGCAGGACAATGCTGAAGAAATTGTGTCATATTATTAATGAAAAAAACAGAAAAAAAAAAACAGAAAGCGCAAAGAGAGTGTGGCCTTTTTTTTTTTTAGTCAGAGCCAAATGAGCAGCACGGCCGAGCAAAATAAAAAAACAAGAAATGAATAACAGGAAGCTGAGGCACTTTTAATATGCAACAGTCTAGAAGCTCTGAGAGTGTGTGCGTTTGAGAAATGAAAATGAAAATGAAAATCAAGCCCAGGCCTCGCCACAACAAAAGCAAATAAACGCGCTGAGCGAGCGAGCGTCAAGTTATTTATTTGGCAATTGTTTGCTGCTTTTTATTGTTGTCGTCAGAGTTGCGGTGGACGTTTGCTGTTTGCCTTTAAGCATTGCCAGCCCCCCAATCCCACTTAGCCACAGTCCATACACACACCCACTCAACCACAGCCCAACCACATGCCAGCTGCGTATTAGTGCGTGTGTGTGTGTGTGTGAGTGAGTGTGTACCGTATTTTGCCTCACTGCGTGGTTGTCAAAGGTCAATGGAACAATTTTCAAATGCTCGTCCATGAAGTGAACCCCAAAGCCAAAACAAAAGAAACCAAATTCAGAATAAAAGCTTAGTCGAGCTGTAGCTTCTTGGGGAAATACTGCACCTTGGGGACAAACGTGGGTATGGGAAATTTGAAAAAAAATCAAAAAAAACGACTCTCTGACAAAAATGTGCCCTGAGTTATAATTTTGGTACACTTGGTAACCTTTATTTATATCGTGGTATAAAGATAAAATATAGCTTAAAAGTTTCTAGAATTATATTTTATTGAATAACTTATACCACAAAACTTTTCCTTAGAAAGAGTCCAATATCATTTTGAGATTATTATAAAGTATAATTATTCGGCATTGAAGTTAAAGGTTTGTTATGAATATATGGATAGTTTTTTCGGAGAAGCAAGGAAAGATTTTAAACCATTTTGTAAAATTTAAAACTTTTTAACCAGAATCTCGAAAATTTTAGTTTTAAGAAAAACACTTTTCAAGTTTTGATGAACAAGGAACTGTCTAACTTCTTAAATAATAAATAACTATTTCTAATGAAATTAATTGTCTTTTCTTGGCGTCACTAATGTAATGAACTTTTTTTGAACTTAGTTTTGAAACATTTGTTTTAATTATATTTTATGTCTTGTAAATTTTTCAAATAAATGTACTCACCTTTTTTTTCTCCCTGTCAAAAGTTTTCGCCTTCCAAGTTGTTAGTGTATATGTTTAAAGATTTGGTTGAACTAGTTGATTATTATAAGTATTCCATGTAACATTTGGTATTATTATTATTATTATTATGTTCAATATTTTATCAAAGTTATGCGGAGCGTCGTCATTTGTCACACATATATATATATATTATATATTAGATATATTCATATAGGATAAGATGATTGAATGGATTTAATTGTGGAAAACAATCAATTGTAGTTCAATTGTGATGATTATAACTATTTTTTTAATATTATTTGCATGTAGTTTAAGTTTTTTTTTGTTTAGTTAGTTGCGATTATCGAATATGCATATGTTACGTCTCGAATGTCAATGATTGAAAATTTGTCGCCTTTTTTTATATTTGAATTATGAAAAAATTTGTTGACACACGATACTTAATTCAATATGTCAATGTGCAATTCATCAATGCAGCCAATTATATATATAAATATATATATATATCTATATAATTATGATGTAAAATCAAAAATGTACTCATTCAATCTTGTGCGGTTTGCAGTTGCTTATTGAGCTTTAAATTAAATGAGATTCTCGTTAATTATTATAATTAGTTTATAATAAATATGATTGTTTTTCTATATAATAGAAAATGTTGTATTCAAATTGATTTTGGTTATTACAATTAATATTAAAAACGTATCGTTCAGCGAAAAATGCGGCCGACTTCTTCTTATATATTTACTTTTATTTTTTTGTATATGTATTAAATGTAAAGATTTTTTATAGATTTAAATATTTACAATAAATTGTAATTTTTTCGTAGTTTTAAACATTATTTAGTTTGTGCTGATTTTTCTTTTGGTTTTAAGCCTTATTCAATTGCTTTAGTAACAGGTTAAGTTTCTTCAGTGTTTTCACGCACTTTTTTATGTTTTTTTTTTTCGTAAATAGTTTTTGTATTTTAGTTTCACAAGCACAAACACATTTTTTTATTATGTATTTTATCTTTGGTGTTTCTCACTCAATCATTGGAATATTGCTTAGCATATGAATAAAGTATTTTATTTGCGCTGATTTTATTAAAGTATTTTATTTGTTTAGTTCTACCATCCAGCAAATGCGTTTGTTGCCTTTTTTCACTGCAAAGAAATGAGATAAATAAGTCAAATGCAAGCAGAATATTCTTAAACCTATAAACAATATATATATTTTTTCAATCAAAAATTTAAAATTGTATTTTCTCTTGCAATGGAAAATCTTTTTGATTAAAACTTTCAACAGCAATTTACAATATGCTTTGGCTGCTGAAAATTTCTGTATTAAACTTCGTTAGCATAGCTTTTGAGGCACTTTGGGTTTGAATCAAATATTTTCACTTTATTCATAGGACATTTTTACAAGCTGTTTACTTGTTGACAATCTCAAAACAATTTCTTGCAGTTTAATTTTATTGTTAAAAGAAAAAAGAAAAGCTCCCATCACAACACTAGCATAAAAGTTGATTTTTCCATTTTGTATATTTTGGCACCTTTTACACACACACACACACAGTCAACACACATACCAAAAAGCAACCCACACAAAGTCTTGCACTTGACATGTATCTAAAAGATATTTTGTTTGCCCATTTTGCAATTTAAAACATTTATTTGATGGTCAATTAGAAATTTGCCTGCCATTTGCAATTCACATTTCGTTTTTCCGCAGCAATAAAATAAAAAAAATAAAAAAAAAACCAATAGCAAAGCAACCAGTAAATAAAATACATAGATGATGAGATAGAGCTGCCAGGAAAGAGTGAGAGATGGGTATGGGTGGGAAAGGGATGGGAAGAGGCAAGGGGGTGTCGGATGGCCATAAGAAGAAGAAATATGTGTACAACAATGTTGCCAGCGCGAGCCCCGATGATGATGATGATGATGGAATTTTCACAAACACACGCACACACAGACAGAAATACATCGAAAGAGAGAGACTCGTGCCGTTATTTTTTGCAAAAAAGCACAAGAAATAAGAATATCAATTTCCTGCTGTTGGAAAGCGCACAACACTCACACAATGGCAAAAATGTTCAATTCCAAACGCGCACACACACACACACACACATATACGCACTTTGTTATACACATGTATATATGTATATGTATGCATACAATTAATATATGTATATACATATATAAGTATGTATATACCTGAATGGTTGGTTAAGTTTATCCGATTTACCTGATAGTGATTTATTATTTGCGCTTCTGATTGAGCATCATGCTGGTCGCTTAAATGTTGCCATCTACGTATGTGTGATGTATTAGTGTATATTGTATTGTGGTGGACAATAAACGCACGCACGCACACATACATATGGTCATACTGGCTCACATATACACACTAGATGGAGACTCACGAATACGTATATACGCATACGAACGCAACACTCACACGATGACAAAACGCGCGCGCAGTGTTAAGCGAAGATAGACAACAAACACACAAGAAACACACTAGCACAGACTTACACACACACACACACACAAAAACACAAGCGCGCACACACAAGTCACAGTCACAGTCGCAGACACAAACACAGGCACAGGCACGACCACGCTCGCGACTCCGCTTGACTCTGCTTGGCTGTGCAGGAAAAGGCAACTAACAGCACAACCCGAAACCGGAACACCAACTGAATGCGCTGCCAGTCAGCAATTGCTAGCCAGGCAACGCTGGAATATGATTACTGCAGCAGCAGCAGCACCAGCAGCAGCAGAAGCAGCAGCCACGACACGAAACCAAGAGCTTCGTTAAGCTCTCGCGCACACTCACGAACATCTCTTGCAGCTAGCGTTTGAATGGGCATCCAAGACAACTGTTTGGCGATGCTTGATACAAAAAAAAAAAAACTGACTGGAAGTCACGAACCCGACACTCGCTACTCGTCGTCACATCTCCTTGCTTGTAAGCTCGTGTTCCTGGAAGCAAGCTGCGAGCGCCTGTATACGAGAGAGAGAGAGAGAAAGGCTCGACTCTTTTTCGGCATGTTGGCATAGGCAAGAGCCGAGAAGCATTATTCGTGTAGAATTTTCGGGAGGCTGTGTAACAGAAGAGCAGCACCATTAAGCTTTGCTTGAGGTAGTTACAGAGTTGTATTTATGTACGAGTGTGTGTGTGTGTGTGCGGCATACAGGGTGTGAGATGAATACTCAATTGAATATTGAGTTGATTTTTGAGTTCTTTGAGAGTTGTGCAAATTTACAATTTGCTAATTTAATAATATTATCCATTTTCGAGACTTTAATATTTATTTAATAATAAAAATTTTTAAAATAGTTATTTGAAATGGCAAAGATTATTATTTTAATACTCTTTATCTTTTTTTGAAAACTTTTAATTGCGATAATTTTTTGTTGACGTCCATCAACAAAGTTTCCTTTAAATTAAATAATTTCTAATCCATTTCTCAGATAATTTTATAACAACTATTTTGTTATTCAACATATCAGAGTTTGAAGCAATTGCAATCAATTTCTCTTCATCGAATCTTTATGAACTAAATCAGTTACAAGCATCTCAATTTGACAAGCAGATGCTTAAGTTAAGATATTGATATAATCCACACTCAATGCATGAACAGTTCGAGAGTCAATCGTTGGCCTGCAACTCATTCACTTGACCCAAATGTTGAAAAACCTTCAATGCAATCGCAACTAACTGAAATATTTCAAATTTCACGCACGTTCATTCATGCACAAGAGCCTATACTGGCAAACACACAAACATAATGTATGTATACATCCTTTTGCGCTCGCATACACAAAGAGGGAGCATCGCGCTGCGTAGGTCCAGAGCCGAAAATGATTTATGACCCCACAAAAAAATTAATTTAAAGTAAATTCGCATGAATGAAAAATGGCTTTTACAAACGGAAAACTACAGGGCGCCTACACAGCAAGAGTAAGGGAGAGAGAGAGAGAGAAAGAGAGCCATTTTGAAAAGCGGAGTGTGCACAATGCCTAGACAGCTTTACAGTTACGTAGACTCTTTCAAGCCACTTGTAGGCTGGCTGTACATGCTCTTAAGTTGAGCTCAAAGCTTCTTTGTCTCTCTCTCTCTTTCCTTCCATTGTGCTTATCCCTGTTTGCGCTTCCAATGGCTCTCCAACTAATCTCGCAAACACGAAACGAAGGGCATGGAAAGTTGCTGCTACTTTTCCCGGCTGACTGTTATTGGTGCTCGTCTCACCTCGGCCTCGGCATTGGCATCGGGTCAGGCTCTACCATCGGTTGGTATCCATGAATGAAGGCTGATAATGGCAGGTGGCGCAGCATTTGCGCGTGGCACACAGTGCAGTGCACATCGCCAATATGTCCGAGCATCAAATGAGTCGCATTTCGCGGCAGGATCTTGCAAAACATTTGTTTTGTTTTATTTTTTTTTTTTTTGCTGTATTAGCATTTTTGATTATCCCGCCAAGGGCACTCCTAGCTTAGCTAACCCCTATGACAAACACCGTCCCTGCCTCTCTTTTGTTATCTCTTGTATTCCGTTTTGCATACTTTGCGGCGCATTTTTATTGTCTTTGCTGATTTGTGTTTGTTTTGTCATGTTGATACAGTCGCAAAGAAAGGAGTGTTTATAACTTTGTTATGGTATTAATAAGGTTGAAAACGGTGTGTTTACAAAATTATATACAGCGTGTTAGGAAAAGTCCTTAGTGGCAGTTGAGTTGAGTTTTGGAAGTGTTTTTAGGTTTTCATGATTTTATATTTTTGAAACTTTTAACTTTTTTGGTTGATGAATAACATACAATGGCAAGGTTGTTCGAATTGCAGTTACACATTTTACTATTTTTACTTAAGCCAAAAGCTGTAATTGTTTATATGTTTAGGAAAACGTTTTCCTTTGTAGTAAGAGAAGCTTACTTAATTGATTACTTTTAATTACTTTCAGTAACACAAACCCATAAATGTATCTGTTAATGTATCTGTATCTTCCATGTGCCTGCATTGTATTTTGAGCTTTTATATTATTACTTTCCTCTCAAAATTCACTTCCTCTCTGAATATCTCTCCCACATTTTATGGTTGTGTGTGTGTGTGCGATTTTATTTAATTTGCTTGGCAATTTGTTTGTCTGCCTGTTTGCTTATTTGTTTTGATTTTTCATGCTTTTTGTTCCGTTTGTGTCTGTTATTATTTTATTTTATTCTTTTTCATCAGCATTACTGCACGAATTGTGAATCGGTTGAGTTTTGGCCTGCAGTTTTCTTGTTCAGTTCTTTAAGTGTTTTTGCCCTTTGCTTTGCAACATTTGACCCATGGCGTGCTTAAAACATATAAAAAAAAACCAAGTCAGAAAGTCAGTCATCAAAAGCTTACAGCGTTCCCTTGCTAGAATGTCAGTACAATGAACTCCGTTAGCAGGCGACAAATTCAATTATTAAACAATTGCAAAGAAGTTGTTGAAAACTCTTGAGTTGTGTCCAACGAGTTGAAGTAGATTTTCTCTGAATACATAAAAACAGCATTTAAAGCAAACAGCTTAAAGTCAAAGTTGTCTGTTAGTTTAAACTTTCTACTCAAAAACGTTTTTATCTAACCTTTCAAATCATCATAATCAACTCTAAGGAACTTTCCAAAGAAAAAAACATGATTCATTTTTGTTTGAACTAAAGAAAATCTAACAAATCTGTCATCAACTAATTATTTAATAACAAAAAAAAGGAATAAATTATTTTCCACTTGTCTTAAAGTTCCTTTAATATCAATTGGAATGAATTTTAATACCCTTTCTGCTTATCATTTTATTTATTCTGGTTTTTACATCATTCTAACACTGCTTCAAATGAGTTGATTTATTTAAACTCATTTATCATCGAACTAAATTAGTTCATCAAATGATTATTGCCATCCGATTCCACTTTCTATTTGCAGCAGTTGCAAATTCCGAATAATTCGGAACAGTGTTATTTATGGCATAATCCGAATTGATTTGCAAATCTCGGCTAATTAGGCGCATCAATTGAACTGTCCAGATTTGTCACGTGTTCGAATTGCATTTGACCTATTTAAGTAAAAAGTAACACCCCATCGTTGCCCCATTGAGAGAGTGCATCGCCGAGCATTTGGTTTTGGCACTGCTCAAATATTAATTCATATCAAGGTTTCGTCATTCGTTTTAAATGTCCGTCCTCGGTTGGCCGGTTGGTCGGTTGGTCGGTTGGCCGGTTGGTTTGTTGGTTGCCACTCTCTTTGCCTTTCACTCTTCTCGCCACGATTCGTTTCACTGGGATCGTGTAATGAAATTTAAGCAGAATTGTAAACAAAGTTGTGCAATAAAATCAACAAACCGCAAATAAAGTGCAATTTAGAGCAAACTTCAGCCCTACTACTAGCCAAAAATTTCAATGAAAAGCGTAAAAAGACCGTAAAGCAAAAAAAAATAACAAAAATAAACCAAACCCAAAGACTTTTCGTTTTATTTCAGCTTTGCTTTGGGTCCTTTTGTCAATATGCCGCCCTGTATTTGGCGAGAGGTGGGCCTGTGGCTGGGCGTGACTGTGCTGATTTCACGAGCCATTTGCAAGAGTCCTTCACACAAATGCAGGCAAGCAGGATGCCGGAGTCGTTGCAACGTCGCAAAAAATTGCCACAAATTGAAGCAAAGTCAACGAAATGTTATTGAAGCTGCCGTCGCCGACGGAACTTTATTTTATGCCGCAGATCCTGTCAGTCGAGTTGAGTTTCGAGAGCACTACAACAAACGGTTGTCGCTTCATTGTTTCAATTTTGTGCATTTCCGTTTTCCCTTTTCCATTTTCCCCTCCTGATAATTTATGCAAATTCCAAACCATTTTGCAACTCTTGCTGCTCATTCACTTTGCCAATTGATTTCGTGACTTTCGACCGAAATCTCTGCTGTGTAAATGTGTGTCGAGGACGACTCGGCTGTCTAAAATTAGCAGCTGCCATGGCCGCAAACTATTTAAATTTGAATGAACTGTTAAACTCATTAAAGAATTTTAAAGTTTTAATGAACTTTCAAGCAGCAGATGCAAAAGTTATCAACACTTCATCGAGTTCAAGTTTTAGTTAAAGTTTAGGTTATAGAAATTTCTACAGATTTAATAAAGAAACAGTTATTTAAACGCATCTACTTATAGATATCAACGAGATAAGCAAAATCACAAAACATCCTTGTGATATGGCTAATAGAGACATGTTGTGGCACTGGCAACTCGACACAACATCCTTTGAATTCTTTGTTCAGCTGCCAAAAAAAAAAAAAAATGTTGTTGGCCAGAATAATTTAGCCAGTTGCTGTCCTGTTGCACACAGCAATTAAGCGAGAGATCCCAAAAACGACTAGACCGGAATGCATTTGCTATGCATTAAACCCTGGCCAGCACCCAAAAATTTGCTGACAGCCATAACAATGATATACCAGTAGCAGCTGTTTCTTGGCTGTGCCTAACCCGCAACCTGCAAAAACACATAAAAATGGCTGACTGCACTCACACACACACACACACACACACGAACACACTTTTGCAGTTATCCGTTCTGGGCGCATTTCGTGTTGCACGCCAATAAATCATAACGCGCCGGCTACGAGTCGAGTGTTGGCAACGTCAACGGCAACGGTAATGGTGCAATCGGTCATGTTATTATACTCTACAGCAAGGGTATTAGCATTATGTTGATGATTTAGTAGACATGAAATTTAAAGGATTCTCTGAAGGTTTTTAGCGCTTCGTTCGTTTACATTGAGACATATTTGTAGAATATTATATTTGTTTATTAAAAAGTTGGTTTGATGGCCAGTTAAAGTTGAAATCAAATCAAGTTAGATTTTTTATTTTTACATTACATATAATATTAATTAATAGTTTTCTTTCTGAATATAATGGAAAGTGTATTTTGAATAAATAATAATATGTAGATAATTTGTAATATCTAAAAACAACGTAAAAATCCTTTCATTAAGAAAAACTTGAATTTATCAGTTGTTTTTTTTTTTTTCTTAATAATTTGTTAAATAAACTTTCTTTGTTAACCTAAAATTATTTTGCTGAAGTCTGAAACTGAGAATATATATATATATTTTGTTGAATTTAAAGCTTTTTTATTAAATTATTTTTTTAATCTTAATATTTAAATTCTAAACAATAAATATAAAAGCATTTTAACTATCAAACCTTCGCAGCACACTTTTATATTGAAGGGTATTAAATTTGCGGCACAACCAAAAATATGCAGTTCTACCTTGTTATTATATTGTGGTTGTTGTTGTTAATGTTGTTGTCGTTGTACCTCGTGCATCGTCCATTGGTTTGCAGGCAGTGAGGCAGTCGGTGTTACAACAGTTCGTTTCGCCTTGTTCCGTTTCGCGAGTTGACTTGTCATAAAAATTGAAATTGTTATCAACTCGTCCGTGCATTCGACGTTGAGGATTATTGCATTAAGGTTGGCGCGTAATGGAAAATTGTGCAGGTGCCACGCCCATTAAATGAAGCTGCCACTTATTACATGACAGTGCAGCAAGCTGCACTTCCCGACACACTCCAATCAACTCTTCACATCCAGCTCTCTCTCTCTTCCTCTCTCTCTCTCTTTCTCGCTTACACCTCTTGTCGCTGCTACGTGAGCTGCGGATTTAAGTCGACAAAGTGTTGCTACCCGCCAGTTCTTCGTATCCCTGCTTGTTCTGGTACTCGATGGCGGCTTATCGACAGCATGCATTTAATCGAGCTGCCAATTGCCGCAAGTGCAACCAAACTTACGTGTTTCGGCAATGAAGAAAATTATGCTTTTTTATTACGTCGCTTATCACATTTCACATTTCGCAACAACCGACGCGACAGGAAGGCCCACAACATCGTTTCAGGATTTCGGTGAGATTTAAATAGTTATAAATTCTTTTGTTCAGAATGCCAAATAATAAAATCAATAAAGTGGCTTAAGTTTATTTTCGTTAAGTTTAAGTTTAAGAATTATAAAAACGTTCAAAAAGAACTTAACGCGTTGTTCTTTCCTTAAACAAGAGGACAAGACAAACTTAGTTTGGGAGTAACCTTTCTCTCGCTTAGGAAGTCTAATAGCCTTATCTAGCCCAAAGGGTAAGAAAGAAACGCGCTTTCATTGCACAAGTCAAATTTATTCTTAACCTTTGGTAGCAAAGTATGAAAATTGCAACAAAAATCTAAATAAAAATGGCAAGGCAAAGGCAAATTTATTTTGCGGAACTAAATTGAAATAATTTTGGCAGCTAAAATATGCACAAACATATTTTAATACGAGAGAGAGATAGAGAGATAGAGACTCCAGACATTAAGCCAAACACAGACAGTAGGAAACGCTGCAGCTAAATAAAATCTGCTTTACAAGTGTGCCAAAGTTGCAGTCCCCTTCCATGCCCCTCAATCTGGCTTTGAGTCTGGCATTTGGCCAAGTTTCCTAATTTTTTTTTGGCAACTAGGAACAAACAAACAATATAAAAACGGCATCAAGAGCTACATATTAAATTTGTCGTTTCGAAGTCAAACTGTGGGCGAGTTCAGCTCATCCCTGTTGTTGTCTGTCTGTCTGTCTGTCTGTCTGTCTGTCGCTGTCTATCTCTGCCTGTTGCTGTCAACACTGCAACGCAATTTATAAAACGCATTTCACATCCGTTCGGTCATGAAAATTGAATTATCCTGTACCAGGAGGATTCGCATCCAAATATATATATTTTTGCAGTTGTTGAGCAATGCTATAATTATGCTACAATAAACCAAGTTTGACATGCATTGGCAATCGCGGCGTATGCGTAATCCGATCATGGTGAAAATTTGTGAAAAATCTAGTTCATTGATATCAATCAAATTAAAAACATTTATAAATGCGAAAAATATTTCAATTCATAAAAATCCACTATAAATAATATATCTTCAACCCAAATAAATAAATATTGTTATACAGTTCAATTTTGCAATAAATTTTTCAAATTTCCTATGAAATCTTTCGAAAAACAATTATCAAACCAAAAACCAATAAAAGTTCATTATCGAAGAAATCAATCAATAACTCAATTTATAAAATTTGAGTTATATAATACAACTTTAACTTACTGAAAAACCACACTTAACAAACTAAATATTCTCATTACAAAATAAATAGGGTTACATTTATTTGACAGTTGCTTATAGCTTTTTGTGCACAAAGAGAAATCAAAAACACTTGCAAGGAAAACTTACTTAAATATCCAATTGCAAGCATTGTTGGGAAACTTATATTAAATGCCCGTACATGCCCGTATTGCAACCAAAATATCTCACCAGAGCACATAAACTCGACCTACAATTCCCTTAAAACACAGAACATGCCACCAAACATGCTAAAAATTCTATAGTTTCAAAAACACTTACCTATACTTAATATATAAAACAAGAACACGTCATACAAACACAATAACTTAACACTCAACTAAGGAGTTAACTTAGAAACCATGTAAATATGTCTGTACCTAAACTTAGAATAGACCGAGCTCTAGGCAAACTTTATAGCAAAAAAAAAAAAAAATACTCGCTAGCTTTTTGTTTTAAATAATAATAATAATAATACATTAAATGTATGCAAACAAATATCGATGTTACCTAAATTAAATAATTATTATTCAACTTACTTTAAAACGTATTTAAAACAATATTAAATTGCAATAAGTGTTTATTCATATGTTATGTTTGGCTTATGGTCTGAAACCACAAGGCGCACTTAATGCAGTTGATGGCAACAGAATATTTGGCATTTAGATAGGTTTTGCTTTTGCTGGCCCATTTATATCAATTTCAATTAGACTGTGGCGTAGTTTTTGCATTCTACAATCCAGGCCAGGCAAGAATAAGCCACGGACTTTAGACTCTGGACTCTGACTTGGCACTGGCTCAAAATCCAAATTGATGAACATTACAATTGCGGCAACAAGGCAAATTTGTATAGTCATAATCGCATCTGTTTTTATCATCTACTGTTTGCTTGCGGCACGTTGCCTGCCTGAGTTGGCTAAGTGCATTTGAAGCTGCGGCTTTTCAACTGAAGCGGCATTTTGTAAATACAATAAACTAAAGGTTGAAATGCAGCTAAAGCTCAACACAAATGAATACATATGTTTTAAGAAAACACAACAAGAACAGAACAGACACTTGATTCAAGTTTTATTTAAAGCAAATTGCGTATGTTTACTAAAATATCTTACACTTGCTGGAATTCATTTCCAGTACTTTACGCAGAGCTCTTCAATTTACGCAATTTATGAAGTGAAGCTTAAAATCTATACTTAGAAATATTATATTTTTGTATACCGGAACTGCTTTATTGACATAGTTTAACTGCTTGCCGAAACGGGAACTGCTTGCTCAATAATGCCAGCTAGAGTTTCTTAAAGCTAGAGACTTGAGACTGTGCAAATATCCTGGTCCATTGCTGCGTCTATCAGGTTGCAGGTGTCCAACGAGAAAAAACACACACATTGCCCACATTTTAGCACTTAGACTGCCGAAACTTGGTAAGTTAAACTTTTGAACACAAAATGTTATAGTTTTCTATATTCATTATTATATTTTAAGTTACTAACTTTAAGGCAACGAATACAAACCGAATTTATTTTATGTATATGTAAACATAAATCTTATTTCTATTGCAATCTATAAACTATCAATACACTATAAATATAAAAGTATATTTTCCAAAAATAATAACACACTACACTATCAACACACACTTAACCAAGTTGCCTTTACTGACCACAAATCAAGTATACGCCAACAACAACAAAATACATATTCGAAAATTCTTTACTTTTGCGGCCAGTTGTATGGATTTGCCTAAGAGATTTTTGGGGTTAGAATGGTAAATATTTATGGGAATACAAAATCGTTATAGATTAAATTGCAAAATATGCAAAAAGCTTCAGTCGCTTTTATTTCAATTTAGCCAAATGCAAGCATTAAAACCCTTAAATTACATGGATTATTCAGTCAGTTGACTATCTGGGCCAACATGCATTTAAATGCTCTCGCATTGCTGTTGAAAAACATGACTCTGATTTCTCGTTGAAAGTTTCGTTGTCAGCAGCAATTAAAACAACGCCCGAAAATCTGCACAGACTACAAAAACAAAAAACCCAAAACCCAAATAGACTACAAAACCCAAAAGCCAAGCACAGCAAAAGCGAAATGAAACCTGGCTAAAATCACACACACACACACACACACACACAGAAAAAAAAGTACTCCCCACCAACTCACCTCTCTACGCTGTGGAAATTTTGGCGGGGGGCGTGCAGCAAAAATGAAATTAAATGCAAAAAGCGTGCAGCCAAAGCGTCAGCCGGTCAACACAGTATAACGTTAGAGTCAGTCAACCAAGTCAAAGCCCCCCACCCACGTTAACCAAAACCTCTGACCTATCTTTCTATTGCAGCAACTCTTTGGCTATGTTTCGTTTTACATTCACATTTTGCGTTCATTGTTCACATGCCAAATTTTTGCAGCACACCAAATAAATAAGCACACACATATGTATATACATAGCCATACACGCACACACACACACACAGACACGCACACTTGGCAACATGGTTGGTTGCAAAAGAAAACACTAACTAGACGCAGTCCAATGTTTCCTTAAATGAAAACTTTAGAAATTTTTGTTGCTGCCAAAAAAAAATAGTAAAACGAACTTTAAATATTTGCTTTTTTAGCGAGTTAGTTGACTATTTAAATACCCTTCAATTGGGTTTGTCATCCAAAGAGACACTTACATCATTATAATAATAAAATTGTTGATTTAATTCCAATATAAAAATACTTATGAATTAACATTTTTAATAAATATAAGCTAAAAAAAAATTAAAACTTTTAGCATAAAAATTATTGCAATATTGCATGAAGTACTTTGATTTAACTTTTCACTTTCTTTTTTTTTTTTTTCTTTTTTTTTTTTTGGATATCAGTTGCCACAAAGCTCTAAGAAGAAACAATTTTACTGCTGTCAAACATTTTCACCCAGACAAATAAACTTAATTGCATATTCCACATTTTAACTACCGAACTGCAGTCAAAATACAATTCAAGTTGTGTTTTAAGCTCAAATGCAGTTGTTGAGTTTCCTTAAAAGCAAAAATTCTATTAAAATTGAAAAGCTAAAAGCAAAGATGCTGCAACCATTCGTCGAATGGATACATATGTATATGTATGTTAGATTTGCCAAGGGCCAATTAGAGGTTAAAGCAACAGGATACAAGAGTCCAGAAGGACCAAGTAGGTCCAGTTGCAATAGGAGCAGGCAGCTGCCCTACAAAAAGGAACAATGAACAATGCGCATTATAAAGAATTCATTGAATCCGCAAACAGAAGATGAGCATAAAACTCCAAAAGCTGCCAGTTTATTATAAAGCAACAAATAAATTGGCAAATGAGCAATGTTAAAAAATAGAGAAAACTAAGGAAATATCTTTAAGCTTGATAGCAATTAAATGTTTATTTTTAAATAATATATTTTAAAGTAAACTTTAATTAAATTACAGAAAACTTGAACCCAATCAAATCTGAAATAAAAACTTTTAAAATTAACTAAAATTAAAATTAGACTTAAACTGAAATCGGATAAGTTAATATTAAGGCGCTTTATGTTCATTACAAAACCAAAATAATAAGCTGACTTCTGTATAATCTGTTACCATTACTTTAATAGCTGCTTTAAGGTTTGAGGGGAATTTAACAAGCTATATTGTCATTATATTCAGTGGCCCTAGCTCAAAAACAATGGAAGATATGGGAAATTCTGATTTACAGAAGCGTGCAAAATGGGTATATAAATGGGTATGGTTTTTTTGGGTAATGTCAACACTTATCTGGTCATCAAATTTGGTGGATCTAACTCAAAATATCGAAGGTTTGGGTTTGAGGGAAGTTGGTGTGCCATCCAATCTTTTGAAGCATTGGAACTTTGGTGACTTTAGCTGTTAAATGGCGTTTTATCGATTTGCAGCTCACGGTTTATCAAAAAGTTATCAATTTCTTAGCCTCCACGTGGGCGTAGCGACCTTATGTTGTACGACGCAGACGTATTCAAAGATAGTTGAAATATTATAAGTCCCCAGCTTAAAGGGTAACCAAGAAGAGCGCGTTCTTTGAACACAAACAGTAAACTCTTAGCTTTCAGTAGCAAAGTATGAAATTTGCAACAACAAAAAGGCAAAGGCAAATTTATTTTGCGGAACTAAATTGAAATAATTTTGGCAGCTAAAATATGCACAAACATATTTTAATACGAGAGAGAGATAGAGACTCCAGACATAAAGCCAAAAACAGACAGACGGAAACGCTGCAGCCAAATAAAATCTGCTTTACTAGTGTGCAAAAGTTGCAGTCCCCTTCAATGCCCCTCTATCTTGCTTTGAGTCTGGCATTTGGCCAAGTTTCCTAATTTTTTTTTGGCTACCAAAAACTGCAAACAAACAAACAATATAAAAACGGCATCAAGAGCTACATATTAAATTTGTCGTTTCGAAGTCAAACTGTGGGCGAGTTCAGCTCATCCCTGTTTTTGGCTGTCTGTCTGTCTGTCTGTCGCTATCTCTGTCTATCTCTGCCTGTTGCTGTCAACACTGCAACGCAATTTATAAAACGCATTTCACATCCGTTCGGTCATGAAAATTGAATTATCCTTTGCCAGGAGGATTCGCATCCAAATATATATATTTTTGCAGTTGTTGAGCAACAGATATATGCTATAATTATGCCACAATAAACCAAGTTTGACATGCATTGGCAATCGCGGCGTATGCGTAATCCGATCATGGTAAAAATTTGCAAAAATCTAGTTCATTGATATCAATCAAATTAAAAACATTTATAAATGCGAAAAATATTTCAATTCATAAAATTCCTCTAAATATTATTTTTCCAATCAGACTAGATAATAATTTTAAAACTGTCAAATGTTAGAAAAAAAGATTTTTAAGACTAATCGCCCTATAAACATAACTTTGTCATCTAAGAAATTAATGGGACTCTTAAACAATAACTCAATTAATCTAATTCAAATATTTGAGCTCTAAAAAACAACTTTAATTTACTTAAAAAATTAAACTCAGTGAAAGGAAGAAACTGACAAACTAAATATTCTCATAACAAAATAAATATCTATACATTTTTTTAACAATTGTTTATAGCTTATTTGTACAAAGAAAAACAAAAGAATACTTCCGACTTATTAAGCAAATTTCGAGCATTGTTGGTTAACTATATATACATATTAGGTTAAACTCAAAATGTTTACAAACAAAAATCAATGTAACCCAAATTCAGTATTAAATTATCTAAACAATTATTATTCAACTTACTTTAAAACGTATTTAAAACAATATTAAAATGCAATAAGTGTTTATTCATATGTTATGTTTGGCTTATATTGGTCTGAAGCCACAAGGCGCACTTAATGCAGTTGATGGCAACAGAATATTTGGCATTTAGTTAGGTTTTGTTTTTGCTGGCCCATTTATATCAATTTCAATTAGACTGTGGCGTAGTTTTTGCATTCTACAATCCAGGCCAGGCCAGAATAAGCCACGGACATTAGACTCTATCCTCTGACTTGGCACTGGCTCAAAATCCAAATTGATGAACACTACAATTGCGGCAACAAGGCAATGATGATCCATGTTTTTTTTTTTAAAACTAAGAAATTAAAGATTTTTGAAATTACATTTTAAATAACTTTTGCAATTTTTGTATATCGCATATGTTTTGCATATGTGAACTGCTTGATTCACACTGCTGAACTGCTTGATTATAAGTGAACTGCTTGCATATAATAAAGAGGAAAACACAATTCAAATTACTTTAGAAATTGATTTTAATGTCTAATATACTTTTACTTAATTATTTTAACGAACAACTGAATTTTCTGACCAAAAATTAAATAACAATAATAAATAATAATACATCATATGTATTTTTCACTCAAAAATAAATTATAGGACAATATAAAATATATTCAAAAACTGGGCTCGTTACTTTCAAGCCGCATCGGCTTTTTGGAGGACAACCATTACCGCATACGGGCACACTGTTGGGCACAAAACCTTTGCAACTGTCACGGCACTTGTAAACCAATTGGGATGCACTGTCCTAACATAGAAACGTTTTATAGACATTAAAGAACTGATATAATTAATAATATAATAATCAATATTGATCCAATAATTTTTCTCACACAAGCTCAGCCCTGCGAACAGAAACGCAGCACACAACAAATTTGTTATAACAGAAAGCATCATTGAAACTCAACTGAACCTATGAAAATATTTGCAAACCAATGTCGACAGCATATTATAATTATGTTATTGTTACTGAGTCATCAATTCAATAAATATCACAATATAAAGCTAATAATAATCCTAATCTCAATACTAGGAATTTAGTCGTCATCGGCACGAAGCAGAAAATATTAAACGATAACCCAATTGCACGGGTACTGTCTGATAAGATCCAACGAACGTGCTTGGTGGTATAAGTAATAAGCTTAATAAATTTATAATTGAATTTTTAAACATAATATGATTTTTAAGAGTTTCATTACGATTAACATCGACAAACCACAAGAACTGTCTACTATAATATTGTTTCTGTGCAATAAATGGTAATGAATTTTCAATTACAATGCATTACCGATTACACATTCGAATCTATTCCATTTCTCCATGGACCACTTTTCAACCAGCAGCTGGCATTCCCATTCCCAATTGCCTACTTTGACAATTGAGTGACCATTCACATAGAAATTCCCTTAATGAACAAATGGGTTAGTTTTAAAGGGATACTTTGCATTTGCTTCTGTGGCTATCAGTGGGAAAGGGGAGGGAGGAAGATAAACTCAGAAGTCGCGACTTGTTGTGTTGACTGACAAATATTTAGCTAAGATATATGAATGTGTATATGAACATTTGGCCAGTCGTTTAACTGATAAACTATCTCGACGTGCTGACAGGCGCTCCACACAGCTGCTGCATTAAGATAAGGCAACGCCGACAACCGTAACACAGCATCTGCTTTTCAGTCATCTGCTAAGAGCCCCCCAGTCTAAAGCCAAATGTGTCGCGAAATGTCGTTGTCAACGTTGCTGTTGCTCTTAGTGCTGCTGATTTGTGGGTCATACAGGACGCAATCCGTGCAACTAAACAACTGCAATGCAACACAGCTGAGCGAATTGAAGGATGTGTCCTCGCTCACCGAACTTAAACTGAGCAACTGCAGTCTGTATGAACTTAAGAATGCCCTCTTTTTGCACTTTGGCCATCTTTTGAATCTGGAACTGCAGCACTGTAAGCTCAATGCTCTAGAGGATTATGCACTAAATGGCCTGGCACGACTCCAGAGCCTTTCACTAGCACATAATAACCTCAGCGAGGTTAGGTCCTGGACCGACCAGCCTCTAGCAGCACTTGCCTCACTTGACATCAGCTTTAATTCGTTGCATGAATTGCCCTCGAGAGCTTTGGCGCTTTACCCCCAACTACAGCAACTGAACCTCAGCCACAATTTTATTGAACACTTGCAGCCAGACTGCTTTTACAATCTATTGCATTTGAAGCATCTGCAGCTGCATAATAATCGCCTGCAGCTAATTGAAGCCAGCTTCTTTCATGGCCTGCATCGTCTTTCCAGTTTGGCCCTGCAACATAATCAAATCAAGCTATTGCAGCCGGCAGCTTTCGAGAGCAACACACATCTACGCTCACTGCGATTGGAACATAATCAACTTACTAGCTTGGAGTTTCTCAAGGAACGCGGTTTGTCGAGACTGGTTCACTTAAATCTATCAAGGAATGCACTGCAAGCACTGGAACCTTTGGGATTTAGCAAGAATTTCGAGCTACAGCATTTGGATTTGAGTTACAATCAGCTTAAGAAACTGACTAACGATAGTTTAATAGGATTAGAGTCCTTGCAGGTGAGTTGAAGTATGAAAAGTGATTCGATAGGAAACGAAGATAAGGGAAAAAGGAATAAGTTTAAAAGATCTCTTAAAACACTTATCAATACTTATTGGAAATATTCGTTGAAAGCCTTAAGTTTTTCAATTCTAAAAACTTAATTAAATAAATAAAGGGTTAATCGTCAAGAAAACCCAGCTATGGTTGGTTGGTACAAGGTTGTATAAGGATCTGTTAACAGACCGCAATAGTTAGTTTACGAGCAACGCAAAGATTTTCACTCTTATATAACTAACTAGCTGATTTAACAATTATTACAAGACTTTATTTTTGAATACAACTTAGATTTGATAATCACAAAAGTGTTCTTAGTTTCCACTCTTTATTTCTCTCTCTCCCTCTCTTTCTGTAAAAACTGATATCTTATCTTATCTTTTCACCCACAGCGTCTAAATATCAGTCATAATATTATAAACGACATTGATACAGGGAGTCTTAGCCCACTGAGTATTTTACAGGAGCTTGATTTAAGTTTTAATCGAGTACAAAAATTGCCCGAGGTCCTATTCCAGTCAAACACTCAGCTCAACAATATCAATCTGGCCAACAATCAACTTTACGAGCTGCACGCCAATCTTTTTAAAGAATTAATGTACCTGGATAAACTAAATTTAGCCTGGAATAAGCTAAGGGATGCCAGTTGGTTGGAGCAACTGGCGCCGGCTCTCAATCGTTTGGCTTTAAACGTTGATCTCAGTTCGAATCGATTGGAGTCGCTTAATTTGAGCAGCTTACTGTTCTTGAAGCACGTGAATCTGGCCGATAATTATTGGAACTGCACCTGGCTGGTCAGAAATATGCTGAGAAAGCCTCCAGCATCGCTTAACTTTGTTCGCTCTTGGCCCATGCTAAGCGCCTGGAGCAACGAGGAGTTGTTCAATGTACGAGGCGTCGATTGCTTCGATGGTCAACAGAATCGCTCCATTGTCCTGCTCGATGTCGGCTTTGCCAGGCAGCAGACGACGTCTAGCTGTAATTGTGAAGTAAGTCATTAAATGATATTATTTAGTAGAGTAACTTTAGATTAAAGTGTTTATTAAAATGGACTTTTGATAAAAATGTTTCTCCAAACATAATTGTAACTCCCTGCATTTAGCAAACAACCGATGAGCTAAGTCCCTTGACACCACCTCTGACCTGGCCGAAAATCCGAACTGATCGCTTCGATTCACGGTCAGTTATCATCTGGATGCTGGTGGCAATTGCGATCGCTTTTGCTGGACTGCGCTGGGGTCAACGTTTTATGGATCGCAAGGAAACCAACAATAAGTTACAAGAGATGCAGGATTTGGTGAGCTTGTGTTAAATTAAACTGCCTTTACAACACGATCAAAAACCTTATTTACAGCTTATCAAGCAGAAGGATCATAAAATGGAAATCGAAACGGAATCACAGCACCTGAGAAACGATCGCAAACGATAATCCATATAATAAAATTGCAAACACACAAAATTTATCTATAATATAATTTGCGTATTCAAAACTTAACGCTACATAATCATAAAAATTATTTGTAGAGACGCTCAATTAATGGAGCATACTTGGCATAAACAACATTGCGCCTGATTTTGAGAGTAGGTCCCAGTTCCCCAGTGGCCAACGAAAATTCATGTGGGAGCAGAGCGAACTTCTGAACACGCTGAGCATTTGAGATGGCTTTTTCATTGGCCCGCTTGATGCCCGCCTCCAGGGCTTCTAAAAGCTTAGGATCCATATTGATATTTAGAGCGGCAGCGATAACATTTGCCTCACTGGGCAACAGCAGATCAGCAGGAATGCTAAGTAAATCCGAAAGATGCGTTTGATCTAGCCCCAAGGGCTGTAACCATTCAATTGTCTCCTCACGCAACTCATCCAGGGGTAGACCCGTGTGAGCATCAGATTCGGTTTTCAGTGATAGCAAGACCGTTAAATAATTGCGATAATCACCAACAAGGAGAGCGTTGCTTACGCAGGGCAACTCTTGTTTGATGAGCTCCTCAATGTACAAGGGGGGAATATTCTCACCGCCAGCTGTGATGATTAACTCCTTCAATCTGCCCGAAATTACTAAATTTCCATGCGTATCCAGGTAGCCTATATCTCCGCTATGCAGCCAACCATCTTCCTCGATAGTCTCTGCAGTTTTTTCCGGTTCACCTAGGTAGCCCATGAAATTGTTACGTCCACGCATCACAATCTCACCCTGACCATTTGCATCGGCCTCATGTATTTTGACGTCAATGCCCATTAAGGGTGTACCCGAACTGTATAAATTTGTGATTGGGTCGTTTAGGGAAACTGCTCCACTTGTTTCTGACATGCCATATATTTCCGACAAGGGCATGTTCAATCCCAAAAAGAAGTGCTTCAGTTTCCCTGAGACAGGCGCACCTCCCGTGAAGAAGGTCTTGCACAGCTCCAAGCCCAGCATTTGACGCAGGGGTCGAATCGTGCAAGATGCCAGCCAATACTTGGCCTGGGCATAAATGGATATCTTTTCGCTAAGAAAAAAAGAAAGGATTATTAACAATATTGGACAAACATCGAAAAAATTATGAAAAGAACTCACCCAGCAATTGTGGCTAGCTGATGTTGTGCTATAAGCTCCTTGGCCTTAGAAAACAGAAGGCGGGAACAGGGATTTGCTTTGGCCTCGGTTGCAACAATACGCTCCTGGAACTTTTCAAAGACACGCGGTACACCAAACATGCGGGTTGGTTTTGCTTTCAGAAAGGTACGCACTAGAGTACCCTTGAGAGCATCTTTATCAGCAAAGTAGACACAACTGCCATTCTCCATGGCCAGATAGATGTCAAAGATTTGCGCGGCAATGTGACTGAGTGGTAAATAGCTGACCAAGCGTTCCGCACCTGGCACGGTATGCTCCATTGTATTGGCGACTATTTTCCTACCGTAGACAATGCTATCGTGGGAGAGCATCACAGCCTTAGGCATACCCACAGTTCCCGATGTGAAGATCAGCAATGCACACTCATTTGCACAGATTGCCTGCTCTCGCCGAATCAACTCCTCCTGTTTTTTATCTCCGTAGATCGCCGGTTGCTTCTCCAACTCCTGCCAGCTGTAGTAGCCCTCCTCCTGATCCACAAAACTTTCAAAGGGTGCATTGAGCTGGATGACGGCTTGAAGTCGGGGCAGTCTATGTTTAATCGCCCTCAACTTTGACATCTGCTTATCATCGTCGACGATACAAACTGTTGACTCGCCGGTGAGCAAAGCGTGATGCACTGCCTCCGCCGAGTTACTCGGATAAATACCCGATACAATACCGCCAGCACGCAGTGCACCCAGCTCGGCAAAGAACCATTCGGGACAATTAAAAGCCAATATCCCGACCGAACTATGCTCTTCAAGACCCGCATGCATGAGCATTAGAGCTGCCTGCTCCACTCTCTTGGCGTACTCCGCATAGCTAAGGGTTATCCAGGTCTGATCCTTTCCATTTGTTTCCCAGACTAAAGCAGGTAAGTCGGCATATTTCTCACAGCTCTCGCGAAAGAGCTCCGGTATGGTTTGTGCCTTTATTGTTTCGTTCTCATCTATTCGCAATTTAACAGCTTCGTGTAGAGAGGTGCTCGTATAGCTGGTAGCCGGTTTAAGCTTCTCGCTGCACTGTGCCAGAGCTACGTCGATCATGTTTGAAGGCTTTACGTTGAATAAACCGCGAGCAACTTCATCGACCCTATTTAAGGCTTGTCTCTAGCCATTGATAAGGCATCGATGGAATATCACAAAGCGCGTTCATTCTTAATCTCGTCTGCTCTGGGATCTGACCCGATTCTACGCACAAGCTTACCTTATTTCTTCAACACTTTAACAAAATTTTTCTTCATCTGGTCAAGATCAAATTTTAAAAAATTTTATCAAAACGTTTAAGAAAATATGTTTATTATTATTATTATAATTATAGGTATTCAAAAATTAATCAATTGTAAATTATTTTTGATCATTAAGAGCTTCATTCTTATTATATTTTTAGTTTATTAAATTATAATGTGTAGTTTGAAATCTCGCCCCATAATTGTTTACAGTGTAGTCTTATCGCTTAAAGACTTTGTCTGTGAAGTGCCTCCAAATATAAAAACCAAAAAATTATTTACTTTTTAAATCCGTCTGATAATTATGCGTTTTAGGATTTGTAGTGACCTTTTAACACCCCAACAGCAAGTTAATCAGCTATAATAGACAGTACAGATAATGAGTTTTAAGCTTGACTGGATTATACAGATGCAAGACTTATCACACATGCTTCATGGAAATTTGAGGAGCAGCTGCAGCATCTTCTTATACTTAGTTACAATGTTAATCTTACAGCCGGCGTCAAATGACTTGCAAATATGTATTACAGTTCACTTCAGAATTCAAGAGATAAGGATACTTTTAAGCAGTACTCAAAATACTACAAAACAGGCTTATCTTCGGAGTGATATTTTAATATTTATTTTAAATATAAGCATACAAAAATATACTGTATAAGTATGCTTGGTACATAAGTCACACATTTCATTGTAGACTCACTTTTAAATCCGCTTTAATCCTTTTGCATATCATAAACAGTGACAAACGTTCACACTTTATACTGTGCACATCTCTACATATTTAACTGACCTGCGACAAACACCTGCGGCCGATCGAAAAGCACAACTGAGCCGGGGCAGCCCAAACAACAAACTGCATGGGCCGGTCAGTGAGGGAGATGTGTTAGAGAGACTGAGAGAGGTGAAATTAGCGGGCTAGGTAGGGAGAGCTTCATCACACAGCTATAGCAACAAAAACGCGTGTGTCGCTGTGCTGTTGCTTTAGTTGCCGAACAAAAAACATGAATTTATAACGGTGCTTCTTCGCTCTGCTTTGCCTATCCACCTTCGGGCTGGTCACTCAGCCACGCTTTGCTCTCGCATTACACGCGTTTGCCTGGTTGCCAAACATGATACCCGCTCATACACATGCTGACGCATGCATACATACATCTGAACATATGTATGTGTAAGCATGTGTATGTACGAAGGCAATGAAATAGAAGCAGAAATAAAACTCACATACAATGGGCTCGCCCCAGCTGGCAAATAACAAAAACAACAGTGCAAGAAATACAAACAGCAACGTCGTCGACATCAGAGCTGCTGCTAGCTGTGCATTCATGTGCGCCTGTTCGGCCACCAGTCATTTTTTGTACAAATTTATAATTTATTGTTTAATTTATTTTATTGCAAAATGTCAAACAGTGGGCCCATGTTTAAACGCACGCACACACACACGAACACATGCTAATAAACAAATTAACATGTGTTTGGACAAGTGTTTGTTGCGTTGCTGCAGCAACAACAACGACTCTGTCTATGTTGTATTATTAACCCAATTGTAATTGTTGCAATTTGCCGACTGCGGCTTATCATTTGTCATGGACGCAACAACAACATTATTATGAAATTATTTACCAATGAACAGCAGCCCATGAATGCCTAACAAGTGTAAATATTGTCGTTTAGCATGCGAGCGATGATGACGTGGCGATGGCATAGAGAATCAGTGGGACAGAGAGACGGCGAGAGAAGACCATTAAAACTACAACAAAAATATACACATGTATGAATGAGCATATGTATATATGTACATAGTTGCATAATGCGTTTTGCGTTTCTGTTGTGCGTTATGGTATGTGTTTAACCACTCGCGAGATGTATGTAAATAAATAAATAAAAGGGAAGTGTAAATATATAACGGTACAAGAATAATTTTAAACAGTATAAAGTGGGTAGAGTAGCCGGCCGCAGTGCCGTTCTTACGTACATACATCCACGCTTATAACCATATGCATACAAAGTTTGGCTGCATTTATCGTAAAGTAAACTATGTACATATGTACATATGTAGATTTAATGCTCTTAAGCAATAGCGGCAATCAAATCAACAAATGCGATATGCCTGGCGCATATGGAATTCCATTAGGGTGGACCCAAAGATCAATAAAAAACTGCCCAATATTAAACAAAATGTAAAAATTTACAAGAAAAATGCAGTATGTCAAAAACACTTTCATCACTGCAAAAAAAACCCACTTATTTTGCGTTTGATGTCAAAAACATTATCTTTTACATATTAATTATTTTATTGATATACTATTAATTTTTAATTAGTAAACAAAAACCTGTATCAAAACTCTAAATATTTAACAAGCTAATAGAAAAATTGAAGGCTTACACACTTTCGACACTGCCAAGAAAATGTTAGCACAGTGCTCAGTATTTACTAGTTACTTTTAGCTAAAACAAATAGCACTAATTTTAATGCATATATTGTAGTATGACTAATATTTTGCATTAATAACATGCTGAACGCTATTTTAAATGGAAATGATTAACTATTGTATGTCATATTCTAGTAGAATCTAGTGCCACTAATAAATCTATATAATATACAACTTCCGAGTGCCCACTGTTTGTACAGCACGACCTAGAAAGTGAAAACACTGAATAGTGTAAGCACAATATTTTGTTTGTAGTGTGTAAAAAGTTTCTTGACAAACTGTTAACATTAAAATAAAAATTAGTTGTGGTATAAATCCAATTGATAGTATTATTTTATGTATTTAAGGTCCAGCCTAAAAGCCCGCAGAATTAAAGCTGACATGACAGTCAATACAGATGTAAACATTCAATCAATGTACAATCACATTAATTTATTATTAGGCGGAAATCTAAACCAGCCTACCCCTACTAATATTACAAATCACAAACGACAATAGAAAAAGTTTTTTCAAAGTACAATTGACTGACGCTCGCAAACTGCAATTTATGTTCGCACATATATACATACATATGTATGTATGTACAATGCAATACAGATATGTATTTACATGCATATTTACATACACGTAATCGCTATCGTGGACACTCTTCTTTCTACTAAGTTACTACTAAATCGTATGTGCAGTAAAACATGTGCTGTACATATTTACACGCACGATACGTGATGGTGCTGATTTGGTCGCGGGGTGTAATGGGTGGGAATGGGGTGTACATGTGCATGTCTGTGACTTTTGTAGATTTGTTTGTGTACATATAGATATAGCAAAATAACCAGGCGCCCAGCATTGATTAGCAGGCGAAAAAAGAGCCACCGAGGCGAGGCAAAGTCAAAGCAAAAAGTTCATACGAACAAGTGAGTGAGCAGCCATAACAGCAGCAACAACAACAACAACAATAACAGCAACAAGTACACACAACAATAAAGAAACACATATTTAAACATATACACCAAAACAACAGTAACAACAACAACAGCACCACACAAAACGATACACACACAAAACTACACAAAAAGAGGCAGAGACGAGCACGACGGACACCCGAGACGGCGTCGACGACGACAGATAAACAACATTTATATTCATGTACCGGCAGAAACAAAAACAACAACACAAGAAGTGTGGCGCACATTCACACAAGCGAACACAAACATAAAGAAGCAAAAAAAAGGAAAAAATCAAATAACATATGTACATATTGACAAACAAGTGAACACATGTATGTACATACATACATACTGATACGTACGTTTGTACATACATAAGTATGTCTGGCTGTACATGCATTGCACGGTTGCCCCCTTCTGCAACTCATTCAAACTCATTTCTACACTCATGAGAAAAGCGACGGCGGCGTCAACGCCAAAACCTAGCAGTAGCATATCGACAGCAGCCTCAGTAGCAGAGTCTTAACGTGAGTTGCTTTGTTAGTGTGTCGTTGAAGAGGGGGGCGGGCAAGCAAACGAACAATACCAACAACATACATACATACATGTGTATATATGTATGTACATATTATACTCATTTACGTGCATACACTATTATAATAGTTGCCGGTGCTCTCTTAGTTGTGCTCTCGCTAGTTTCCTCTTGTTCGACCAGTTAGCCACATAAATAGCAATTACAATAACAACCGGTATTTAAAACTGTTTTTAATCCCATCATTAGCACACTCGCAGCACATAAAGCTAAACATCAGCCGTCAAAAATGTCAAAAGCAAATTGCGTTTAGCAACTACAAGACTCAGAGTATATAAGATGTCGGTATATTTGTTTAGTTTGATATTTGTCGTCAATGCCTTTGACTTGTTTAATGATTCCAATTCAGTGCAATATTATGGTGTTAAGTTAGAAGATATATGTATTTTGACTATTTTGTTGGGTGGATTCCGTTTGCGAACGACAAACGTCCAAGAGAGCAGCTGTTGATTAAGAAACAATGCTCTAGGTACAATATGAACAAAGCTACAAATGTACATCTTTTTACTTGTACAGGAAGTTAGATAATAAGGGAACTCTTGTGGAACAATGGAAAAATAGTTAAATGCTTTGCAATTTTAAGCATTGCTTTTAAATTACTCATATTACAGTCCGTTATCAGTTTTCGGCTCCGCATTTAATTATTCCGTTGACCGATTTTGCATGGAAAGTTTTCAAGGCATTGTTCAGTTATTAAAGATGTTCTGGCTGATAACGTTATGTTCATCATAATCTTTAAACAACATTGATAAATATTACTATAAATAAAATAAGGACTTGGTTTTGACCAATTTGAAGTTGGTTCATATGACATTTGGATAAGTTCACAGTAATTTATATTAAAACACAAATATATTATTTATGTCAAACTAATTTGAATACCCAGACTGTCCATTTCAAAGCCTGCCTTTTTTTTCTGTCCATCACTGTGAAGTCATTATCTGTTGCTTGTGTGAAGCGCCGATAATCACACAAAATTAAGTTGTTGTTGTTGTCAGTTGTAGGCGCTGCATTTTAATAACCAACTTGTCCGACGATGCATCTCTGATGCTGTCTTAAGCCAAGGCCGAGGGATAACATGAGACCCGCATTTGAGTTACACACACAAATGTTCACAGGTAAACAAAAAAATAATCTATGTCAGTATATTTTTACTTGATCGCTTTCCACGTATTTTGCTGTTGTTGCCCACTTCATTTCATTTTCATGCCATTTCTGGTTTTAGCTTGGACTCTGCGCAGCGCTCTCACTCATTACAATCGTTCGTACATTTGTAAGTATGATTGTATGTATGTTGATACATGCATTTACATACCGGCTAATATACAAACATAAACACAATTTGAGAACGTTGACGACGACGTCGACGCCGCTGTTACCGTTTTAGCTGTGCTAGCGCAGCAGCGAAAGCTACTTCTACTCATACTACATATGTATGTAGGTAAACAAAAAAAAAAAACAACACAAACAACACTTAATACAGACATTGCCTACACATGGCTCTACGTTTGGCTGCTAATCATTTCTGTGCGCCTGCTTCGTGCTCATGTTTATTTGTATATATCGAGCAACACAAACGCACGAAACTCATATGCAAAAACCCATCTACATACCCAACATAAGAGACTTGTTACACATGTCTACACACATTACTTAAGCATACATTTTTATTCATAAGCTACGAATGTATGGATATGTGACTACAGCAAGTGAGCACATACTCATATATGGATCTATGTTTTGTCTATGCGTATTTACGCTTGTCGGTTTGTTGTTGAGCCCACTCAAAAGATAACGATTGCGAATATGATGATATCAAATTCTTGCCTATGGGTACTCAACTTGGATTTGAGTGTGTTTCGTAGAGGTGGGCGCGGTCATTTCTGCAACGGCCCGGGCCCGCACGAAAATTACTTTTGAGGCCCGGGCCCGCACCAGACCTGTACAGAACTGTTAAGCACCCTGCGAACTTAACAGTACTCGTAAAAATAGCTGTTTGCTGCTAAATGCATGACTTTAATTCAAATTGTGATTTCTTTGGTGTTTTTCAACCGATTTAGATGCAATTTTTACAAATTATCCTTATTATGTCATAGCTTTTGGATTAATTTTCAAATTGGCTAAGCTCAATATATTTTTGTTATCGATTGCTTGTGTATACCAAAATCCAAAATTTAATCGGCGTACAGATAGAAAGGACAGACGGATATTGGCAATTAGACTCCGCTATTAATAATCTATGAAGTCGAAGATGCATCCCTATACCTGTTATATACATTTTTGTTAAGTACTTAAAAACCACATATTTCTCAATTTATAGGAAAATAATCGTTGGGCTAGGGAAGTCAAAAGAAAGTATCTGTTATAAAAAAAAAACTACAATCTAAATGTTGAAAATTTTTAAGTTGTTTACTTGGTGATATGATATTCTGTTAGGAATGATGATCAAGTTGACATTTCGCTGACTTTGATCAGATTTGTAAACAAACTAAGTACAAAAGCTCTTTAAATATATCAAACCTGATGATTAAAGTCAAATATCGTCCATGAACTCACATGAGGTCGAGTTGAACTGAGTCACCGAGCCAATAAATTATAGAGGAAACGCTGGTTATATATTTGGAATTTCTTGCAGTTTGACGACACAATTTAAAATATTTCTTATACTCAGAAAAAAAAAAAAACACCCGAAAATCAACTATGAAAATAGTGTGAAAATACCGTTTCCTAGTCGCAGCAATATATGATGGTTCTTGAAAAGTCTTTCAGATCGAACTATCAAATCTTAGTTCGGGTTTTGTGTGTTTCATCGTGTTATTATAATGTATGAAGCAAAAAGAGCAGTTAAAGAACAGCCCACATAAGTAGCTTATTTTTTAAAACCACCATGACTGAACAAAGGCATTTTTAACCACATACTATTAATATCACCAGAGCTCGCAAATAATTCTCAGCACATATTTTAAACGTCGTCCACTCACTAAAAAGAAAGAACAAAATAAAGCTCTCTCTCTCTCTCTCTCGCTCCCTCTCTCTCTATCTCAGAAGAACCCTTTTTTTTCTGTATGCTTGTGTGCTATTTCTGTGAAATTTGAATATAATATTGTATTGAACTTTGATAAAAATGCGTAATGCCAAAACCCTATAAAAATCCAATGAACAGCCACCGAAAAGCTTAGTTCGCTCTGAAAGGTTGGATAGATTAATATGGATAAAATTCGAGCCCTGCAAATCCTAAGCCTAGGATTATTTGCATTCCTGCACTTTAATCAAGCATATTCATTCTGTTTGAATTGCTACGTGTGGGACGTAAATCAACATCGATGGCATCCGGTATGTGATCCCCAATGTGGGAACAAGAGCATCTGCATCGCTCCCAATATTTGTCAATGCGACCAGGGCTACAGTACGGTGAACGGCACTTGCCAGCCAACGTGTGATACAGATTGTGGCATCCATGGCTTCTGTTCGGAACCCAACAAATGTATCTGTTTGAAAGGCTACGTGTGGGACGTAAAACAACATCGATGCCAGCCGCTATGTGATCCCCAATGTGGGAACAAGAGCATCTGCATCGCTCCCAATATTTGTCAATGCGACCAGGGCTACAATACGGTGAACGGCACTTGCAGGCCCTTCTGTGATATAGATTGTGGCATCCATGGCTTCTGTTCGGAACCCAACAAATGTATATGTTTGAAAGGCTACGTGTGGGACGTAAAACAACATCGATGCCAGCCGCTATGTGATCCCCAATGTGGGAACAAGAGCATCTGCATCGCTCCCAATATTTGTCAATGCGACCAGGGCTACAGTACGGTGAACGGCACTTGCCAGCCAACGTGTGATACAGATTGTGGCATCCATGGCTTCTGTTCGGAACCCAACAAATGTATCTGTTTGAAAGGCTACGTGTGGGACGTAAAACAACATCGATGCCAGCCGCTATGTGATCCCCAATGTGGGAACAAGAGCATCTGCATCGCTCCCAATATTTGTCAATGCGACCAGGGCTACAGTACGGTGAACGGCACTTGCCAGCCAACGTGTGATACAGATTGTGGCATCCATGGCTTCTGTTCGGAACCCAACAAATGTGTCTGTTATAAAGGCTTCGAGTGGAACAAGAAGAGTTGCAGACCCACATGCAGTAAAAAATGTGGTCTGAACAGCTACTGCAAGTCGACGGACCATTGCAGTTGCCACTCAGGCTATGAACCAAATGATTCACTGAGTCTGGAATGTTCCCGGCTAACGGAATGGTGGGTTTATCTTCTCTATGGTTTGCTGAGTGTCACCTTACTTTGCATTGGGTCTGGCATTATACTCGGGTATTTCAAACGTAGAAGCAATGTAAGCTCCTATCCAAATTCCAATTCTTCGGTAACAAACCTAACGGTTACGTGAGATCTGAAGTTAAAATATTTAACGGAAATACAATAATGGTGAACACTATCAAGTATGTACATATATGTATTTATGTAAAAATATGAACTTCATAATTGTAGCTGAAAGTCACAAGCCACAAATGATAAGAACTGTTAATGCGGTTTTGTATTAATAAAATATTAGCAAACTTATTGTGGTTTTAAGAAGGTTTATAAAAATAACAATTGTGACAGTAATAAATATTTTTTTTTTATATGTTTTAGGTTTATTTCTGTATGACTTGGAATGTTTTTAAATAAAACAGATTGTGTACAAGCAATTTTATTTTTTATTATTATTTTATTCCACAAAATATATACGTAGTATTAAAAATTGCTAATTTTCAAATAGGTTTTAAGTATAAAAGTATTGCCTTTGTCTATACTCGAAAAAAACTTCCCACAGAAGAACATATTTTCACAGATCTTTTAAATTGAAGCCCTTTTCAAAAGCTGTCTCGTTAAATATTTATGTACTTTTTTTTTAAAAAAACTTTATTAATACACCCTTTAACAATGACTTGTCTTAAGTCAAGATTGTGGCAAATTTTGCTTACAAATTTTAAGTGAAAAGGAACCTCAATAAAGTGTAATCAATATTAAATTTATGACTCAAGCATGGTCAACTTCAGCATTAGTTCTTATTCTCATGCTCTACTGTCTATTGTTTAAAGTTCATGGGAAAAATGTTTGCGTAAAACAAGTGCGCAACAAAGTGGGAAACTTGGATAAAAAGGTTTGTAAAATAATGTAGGAAGTAAGTAAAATATAAGCTATATAATGAGACCAGATATTAGTAGTACAATTCATAACAACTTTTTATTGTTATTCAATAATATAATCAGATAATATTTTATTTGATTTTATTTATTTTTGAAGAGCTGGAGCATGCGTGAAGTTTGCTGTCCGGGCTACATTGGTATCCCTGGTTATTGTCAACCCCGCTGTACGCCCAGCTGTGTGCGTGCCAAGTGTACCGCTCCGCAGGAGTGTACCTGCAACCAGGGCTACGAGACTGTTGGTGGCAAAGAGTACAGCACAGTGGGCTGTCAGCCCAAATGCAAAGCCTGCCGCTATGGCGATTGCATTGCGCCCGATTTCTGTCGCTGCTGGCCTTCATACGTAAAACATTCGCTTGGGCAGGATTGCCAACCCATTCTAAAGTTGCTGCTGCCAGCGGAACAGTGTCTCAAGAAGGCCTGTCAATGCTGGCAGGAGTACTTTAGCTGGACTCCGTTGCTAAAAGTTGTACCCAAATGCGTGAAAATTTGTGAAAAAGATGATGATAGGTCGCAGCCCTGCCTGAAACTCAGTCAATGTGTCTGCAATAGTCGAAATCAGTATCTTGTCTGTGATGGAGGGGAACCCGATATGCCACAGCAATATGCCTGTGATGCGATCAAGCCATTACCTGGAGCAGTTACGAGTAGAATTGAAAATGTTGATGAAAAAGATCAAACTGATATGCCACTTAAGATTACTCAGGTAAAACTGAAGGATCGATTTGGTTGGACTGTTGGTAAAGAGAAAGTTGATACTGTCACTGTTAGAACTGAAAAAGATAAGAAAGATCATGTTAGCCACAGAGATCAGTCAGATTTAATTTATGGAAATGACAAGGCAGTCAAAAAATATAATGCATCTTTTATACATAACCCAGTTCGGATTGATCTTCACAATCCCAATGCTCAGACTGGTCAGTCGGTCACAACACATCAACAATCAGTATGGTTATCCGAGCAACAGAAAAAAGATAAAAAAGATCATGGAGGTGATCTGTCAAACCAAAAAGATCATCGAAACCAAAATGAAAAACGTAAACCAAATCGAAAGGTTAAGTCACATATCGGTAATAAAACGTATCCCGATCCACTAATCCACGTGAATCAATCAGATCCATCAATTGAACGCCAGCCAGGTCAAACAAACAAGCGACATCAAACTGTTAGTACAGAAATGTCGGTAGAGTCAAGTTCCGGTCCTCTTATATGGCCCATTGTTTTGGGCTGTCTCGCAGTCGTAGTAATTATTGTTGTAGCTGGTCTTGCTTTGTATTTTAAACCTAAAAGTCTAGTTTCCGTAAGGACGTAGAATTATGAGATAACGAAATATGAAATTTATGGTATCAGAAGCTATTCAGCGTTTTTAAATAAATTAAGTTTCTTTCACTTTAAAATTGTTTTCCCTTAAGGTCCTTTCACGAAGACGTACAGTGGGACCCTGTGACTTGTTGAGTAGAGTTTTAATATTGATCCATATTCTGTTAAACCGGGAATTATAATTCCTGACATACTAAACCATTGATCTAGTTTATCTACAGTTGAGTTTATACGGCACGGCGTTTATCTAGCTATTCTGAGATAAAAAACATGTGTTCCTTATACTATACTTCACTTGACCTACCTAAACGAGTTTGTCAACAGTCTGAATAGACTTTTTCTTTCCAAAAATCATATCTTCTAAAGTATTACAGAGTAACGATTTGGCTCAAAGTATGAATCAGTTGTTCGTTATTAAAAGTATTTTACTTTTCCGCAAGAGAAGATTTTAACGAAAGAACATTTTTAGAAAAGTATCAACGAAGATGATAACGTAACTTTAATATATACTTTCCCATAAATATCAATGTAAACAAACTGGATCTTGAAACTTGGGAACATATCCATTAGACCTCATGCCAAAATAAATATTACCCATTATTATGTGTTCAATTTTCATAAAGGATCACAAAAACGGGTGATCGGGGTCCATTAGTTATTACCCTTCTAATGTTTTCAGTGTACACAAATTCGTTATTTAAAAAAAAAGCTCTTTAGTCATATCGCACATGCTCACTTGATTTGTAGTAAGAACAAGAATCAGTTGCAGTTGCATTTACTGTAACCAAAGCGATAAGGAACTGTGAAAAACACAGAAAGAGTTCTTCTGAGTTCAGAGTTATCGGTTCGGCTGAGCCGCCAGACAGAACACAAAAGAATTCAGCTTTCACTTTTATCAGTGCGCTTGAGAAGTGAAGACTACGACGGCCCAGACTTCTAAATAAGAAAGAGTAAATGATGCTGGCATTGTTATTGATGTTTGTAGGCCTGGGTGGGATACAGGCCATGGCTATAACGAACGGACATTGCCAGAAAAATATAAGTGTCAAGTACCAGGTGCCAATAACAAAGACACGAGTGCTTCAAAACTCCAGCTCATCGGCAGTGGAGCAGTTTATTGTGTATGAGGAGCGCATACGTTGGGATACGGTTCAAATGTGTTGTCCGGGCTATCGCACCATTATCTTTGGCTTCTGTGAGCCCATATGCACGGAAGCGTGTCCGGCACACAGCTACTGCCTGGAGCCAAACAAATGCCATTGCATGCGGGGCTATGAGCAATCGCATCATCCCAACAAACAGCATCAGCTGATTTGTAGGCCCATCTGCCAGGGCGGCTGTCCGGAGCATAGCCATTGCATCGCCCACAACGAGTGTGAGTGCCGTTTGGGTTTCAAGGATGTGAGCAGCTGGTTTAGTCTCAGCCTCAGCTGTGAGCGCATTCAATGTGGACAAGATCAGCGCTATGATGTGCAGCGACGGGTCTGCATCAAGATCGAGATGAGCATGGAGGAGCTAATGCAACGTGTTGCTGAGCGACTAGCCAATGGACTCGACAGTGACAATGATCCGCCCATGGAGGAGCAAATGGAATGACAAAGACATTCAACTTTTAATTTTATTATATTTTATTCTATTTATGTGTTCAATAAAGAATAATGAAATGGAAGTGAATGGAATGCTGATAAGAAGAAAATGTGCATCAAGACGGAAATAGTTAAGGAATTGGAAAAAGAGATAGTTGAGAATAAAGTGTCTGAATATAAAGTGCAGTAAAAATATGGTAATAATATATGAAATGATGATATTATGCTTAAATTGTGATCCATGTTAACTTTTATCAGTCAAAGTCTAACTAAAGCTTTTATCGGTTTTAAAATTAACAAGATCCTTAATCTTGAGTGTCTTTTTAAAAGGGTTCAAATCCTATGGATTGGTTGTGTTGTTTAAACTATTTAATAATATTTAATTTAAATAAGTTGAAAGGCTCTTACCGTGAATAACGTGACTTGCAGGTTCACTGAACCCCTTTTCGAATACAGAAAGAAGTAGAGAATGCATGGAATACTGCGCTTTTGAACGATCGACTTAACTTCAATCTTCGTTATCTCCGGTATATGTTAACTTCACAAGACTTTCATTTTGACGCCTTAAACTTTTTCCGCACTGTCCACCTTACCAGATTTTAGTGTTATCGATTGCTTGTGAACATCGGAAACGAAAAAGTTATCGATTAACATGTCGAAATCGATTTGACTGTTGATGAGGTTGTTAAAATATATGTTTATATTTTGACTTTATAGTGTCGGAGATGCTCTCATCTGTATGTTAAATAAATTTGCTTTTTTCAGTTAGATACTGGGTCTTCAAATAAAGCTGTTAAGGTTTATATAAATCATTCTAGCTCTGATATCAAAGTTTGATATATACGGATCGGTTTATTTAGCTTATTAAAAAAAATCTTCATGCTATTAAAATCAATGAAAATAAACAGAGAATTTAAATCACAACTTCAGTTCGATAAAAATACGATTGGTAAAAATCTATATGAAAATTTATTGTGGTAATTCAAACAATAGTTGGAATAAAAATGTATTCCTTAGCGTTCCAGTAAATAAAACAAATTAACATACAATTTAAAACTTATGCACTAATAGATCAATATGTTCAATGGGGTGGGGGGGGAGGGTGTTTAAAGACTGCTTATCGCTTCATCATCATCATTATATCATCGCACTCGAACTAATTGAGTGTCGGACGAAAAAAGGAAATGGTAACTATAATTTTGCTTTATATAGTATAAGTATGGTATCTTTTTAGTAATATATGTATATATAAGCTGGCACTCATTGGCTTGTAAGTCCGTTTAAATTCATGTTCATTTTAAAGCTCAATTTCCATAGCTCTGGTATATAATTTTTTGGTTTCACAGCCAAACATAGCGATTGCCATAACTAGGCATAGAGAGTCTCAATCAGATCGGCATACATTTTGTTAACCACATTGCGCTTGACCTTTAGAGTGGGTCCCAGTTCTCCGGTGGCAATGGAGAAATCATGTGGCATGATGGCAAATTTCTGCACCTTTTGCGCATTCGAGATGGACTGTTTGTTGGCCCGCTTGATGCCATCCTCAATGGACTTCCACACTTTGGGGCAGGGACCCGCGTTCAATATATCCGACAGTGTCTTGTGCTCAACACCGAGTGATTTCATCCAAACCGCCGATTCGTGTGTGAGCTCATCCAGTGGGGCGCCAGTTTCTCTATCCACCTCGGTCTGCAAATAAAAAATTATCAATAAAATGTTTAAACTCAAAATTCAAAGCACTATCTCACCTTAATGGAAACTAGCACAGTCAAATATTTGCGCTGTTCACCGACAAGGAAGGCATTGGAAATGCCATCGAGTTCCTTTTTGATAATATTCTCAATGTGCACGGGCGGAATATTCTCGCCGCCAGCTGTTATGATAAGTTCCTTAAGGCGGCCCGTTAGGCAAACATAGCCCTTATCATCGATGAAGGCCAAATCGCCGGAATGCAGCCAGCAGTCATCGTCCAGCGCTTCCTCTGTCTTCTCCTTGTTGGAAATGTAGCCCATGAATACGTGACGTCCACGTATGCACAGTTCACCATGTCCATTCGCATCCGGATTGATAATCTTTGACTCGCAGCCCGGCAGCGATTTGCCAATGGAATTCAATAGGGTTGTGTCTGGCTGACAGAGAGTATGACAGCCGGACGTTTCGGACATGCCAAACGCATCCATTATCTTCAGATCCAAGCTAAGGAAATACTTCTTTGTCTCCGGGGACATGGGTGCAGCGGCACTCACCAAAGTGAGCACACGATCAAAACCGAGCGCCGACTTCACCTTCGACAGTATAAGCGATTTGGCTATCTTGTAGCGAAAGCCTCCACTGCTTTTGCTGCTGCAACGAAAGTTTTTTTTTAATTGGAATAGTTAATTAGTTTTGGGCCGAACTGAAGTTGATAATAATTAGATGCGGCCAAGGACGGCTAATGGACTTTTCCACAACTGAAACTTTAATTGCATAGGGAAAAAAAACCCTTGAAGCCTTATATAAACTTGTTTGAAGGCTTAAATCTGTTTTAAGGCGCTGCCTTAAAAACAACTTTGGACAAATTGCAAAACAACATATGCAGATTTTCACTTAGGTGATATATAAAACTTGCCAAATCAGTCTAAAAAGGCTTTTGCAGCTATAAATCTAATTCAAACTTGGAGAAGCTGAAAGTTTTTAGCCAAACTGTTTGAAACATATTTTAAAGTCAACTTCTAATCACTGACAGAGTTAAACACATGTCACGAATTTACAGAAGCTGCCCTTAGACTACAAAAAAAAAAAGATGGAGGAAGAAAAATGCTTCACTGCCTCGCTAAACAAAAACGTGGCCCGCATGCCGCAGTTAGAGCCAAAGCCAAAGCCAGTGCCAGTGTTAGAGCTGAATCTGCTTGCATGCAATACCTTCGTGTACAACCTGACGTATGAGTAATGTTGTTGGCTGTGATTTTGAGTGTGTCTAAATGGTAGAGGGAGCATGTTAGAGCATGTTGTACCGGGTCTTGCATAATTTAGCGAACCAAACGCGGCAAATGCCTGGCAGAGATTGCTTTCAGGTTGCTTCAGGTTGCTGCAGCTTGCAGCAAAATGCAGCCACTTTAACTGTGCATCCTTTTTGCATAATTTATGCGCACACAAAAGTTGAAAGTTGAAGTTTCGTATATATATATATATATTTTGTTTTTGGCTGTTGCAACTTACCCTTGACTCTCCATGTAGTGCTTGAGTGTAATGCCCTTGGCCCAGCCAGCAAGCATTTTCTTGAAGCTGCCACTGGAGCTGGCAACGGCAACCATGCGCTCCTGAAATTTCTCATAGACACGCGGCACGCCCATGAATCGCGTGGGTTGTGCATCCTGCAGTGACTTGACCAGCGTGCCCTTAAGCGCATCCTTATCGGCAAACCAAACGCAACCGGCAATCGAAGCAGTCGTATAGATATCCACGGTCTGTGCAGCGACATGCGACAATGGCAGATAGGAGACCAAACATTCTGCACCCATCACAACCTTCTCTAAGCCCTTGGCAATGGCGCGTGTATCGAATGCGATGTTATCATGCGACAGCATCACGCCCTTTGGCATGCCCACTGTTCCCGAGGTGTAGACCAAGCAGCAGCACTCATTGATGGCAATGCGTTCCAAACGGCGCTTATACTCATCCTCCACATCGCTCACATTCATCGATTCGATCTCGGACCACTATTCAAAAAATAAATACAGATATTACAATTATTATTATAAGTATTATTGATTGATTCCTTGATGCTTAAGAGTTACCAAAGGCGAGAGTTACCACAACAGCTAGCAAGAGTTACCAAAGGTGAGAGTTACCACAACAGGCAGCGAGAGCTACCACAACAGCTAGCAAGAGTTACCTACCTATACCCTATACCTACCCTGTAGTAGCCATCTTCCTTTTTGAGATGTGGCGCATAGGGCTCCTGGATTTGTATGGCTGCTTTAAGATTGGGCAGCTTGTCGCGTATGGAATGTATTTTCTCCATTTGCTTGGCATCATCAACCACAACAATCTGTGCCCGCGAATCCACCAGAACATGGTGCACGGCTTCCGCCGAGTTGGTCGTATAGACGCCAGCAATAATGCCACGCGAATGAATGGCACCCATTGCCGAATAAAACCATTCGGCACAGTTAAAAGCCAACACACCCACCGAATGATGCTCCTCTAGGCCCAGTTTAATGAATGCTTTGGCTGTTTGATGCACCTTCTGCTCGTACTGCCTGTGGAAGAGTTTGCAATGGTTTGAGACTTGGGTAAGAGGGCTGGGCTTGCGCTAAATCCAATAAGCGATAAACGAATTTGCGGCGAGGCGTGTAAATCGATGTGAACCGGCTAAATGATAGAGACTAGACTAAAACTAGAGATGGGCGATTCTTAAACACAATTAAAATCCAAGATGCATAAATTGAAGAATATAACTTGAAAACTAATTTAATTAATAATAGTAAAATGAATGTAAAATTTCAAAATAATTCATTGATTATTGTTTGAAATTATGAGAATGTATCTGTTGGGTATTGATATATAAGTACTTTGATTATATTATATCTTGATTAAAATGTTTCATTATTGTTAGTATATTAGATTCAGTCGAACTTCCATATAATGTGTACCAAAAAAACCTTCGTTGTAAAGAAAATTCGTAGTTTTTAAAGGTCTTTTGATTGAATCAATCTGGAAACAACTTCGTAATTCGGGTTGTTCGTTATATAGATGCTCGACTGCATCTAATAATCGCATTTGATAGATAAAATTATTAAATTTCTATACATATCATTATTCTTATGTATCCTCATATATTCTTGTATTCGATATTTGACAAAGTCTCACTTGACACGCACCCATCACTTTTTGAACATTGTCTGGCTACCTTTTCCCCTCACTTACTTGTAGGTAACTGCTGTGTAACCATTTTTGCCGTTTTTGGTACGCAGCGCCGGATAGTCGGGATAATTGTTGACGGAGCGTTTAAGCAGGCCGGGTATGGAGATGGGCTCCTCGGCGCCGAGTCCCTCCTTATGCATGCGTACCTTGACAGCCTCCTCGGGATTGGTGGTGCGATAGACCTCTGATTCCCTCAGGCGATTGGGGCCGGGCCGACTGTAGAGCGCTTCATTGGGATTCGCGGCCATTTCACTGAAAACAAATTCAATTAAGTTAAGCATTTAATCAGAGAATATAGTTTTTTTTCTTATTGAAAGTCCAAATAGGTTTAATAGCCAAGGCAGAGGGTCAATGCTAAAGCAACACCATAAGTCTTATCGCCCATGTATAAATTATGATTTAACACCTGATTAACGGCGGCATGTGGTACTCATAAAACTCTTTAGATCCGAAATAATTTCAGACCATAACTTAAGTGCAAAAGTTAGCTAAGCATTGATGGGTTTTTACCTAAAGATGTTTTGATTCCAAATGTTTTGATGTTTTAATTTAATTTAGTATATTCTTTAATATTTTTACTACTTTAATATATTTTACTATTTTTAACTGGTGAAAATTCGTGTTCCTTGTCACCAAGCACTGAGTTCTTTTTAAGTCTTATCGAATAAACTATGGTAGTGCTGTACGCTTCCGAAGTCTCAACTGACCATAACAACAAGCTTATGATATTTTTTGGGTACAAAGGGCTACACTTTGCAGTGCAAACTGGCTATCGATATCTTTTTTTTTATACCGACAATATTTGTAATTTTTGTATTTTTATTAACCAATAAATTGGCAAACAGTTTCAAGCGATAAGAACAAATGCCCAAAATTCAAACAATAATTATTAAATGAGTCCAAAGTTCATTGCAAAGGTTGAACAGCTGATTTTTTAACGTTTAGCTAGAAATAATATGCATATATATAACTTTAAATTTATTAAATGTTTCGATTGATTAACACTGATTGATGGAACGGAATGCAATTAAATGGGGAAACAAATATTATGATTGACAGTTAAACGATTAACGAGAAACTGTAAATCTTAAAGGTACATATGTATATCTGTAATATAACAATTTCAAAGTCCGGTAGTTGAGATGTTTTGTTTTGTATAGGGAAAGTTACTTAACGCCTTAACAATAAAGTAGATTAACTTGAAAAAGCTTTATTCGACAGCAAATTTAAGGGATACTTAACTTGTCATATGGAGTGTTTTTTAATTCTTAATGATAAAAATTAATATGTTCATAATTGTAATTGCACAAAGTAGAACTTGGAATATTTAAAGTAATAAAATCAAAGTTTTGTGATGAACTTTTTAAGATGCGATTTTAAGAATATTCAATAAAGCGTTTCATAAAGCAACAAATAAATAACTTTGCAAGCTTAAGTATTACCACATATATATTTATTTAAATACTTTTATGTACGTAAAGAATTTACTTAGTCGGCTTGGGGCGAGTACATAAAATAAACCGGCTTTTTTGATAAGCAGAGCAGTCTAGACTTATTTTTTTTTGCCTGTCGTACGATTGTCAGCATCAGAACAAAGCAAAACTGAATTCGGTTTTTTGCTAAAAAGTTGATTAATGCTTGAGCCAAAAAAAAAAAAAAAAAACAGTGCAAAAGCGAATTTTTACATGCGACCTAAGAAACTGCGTATAAAAACAAAACCGATAATGAATAGATCTAAAAATATTTAAGCCATATGCTGCTGGCCTCGATCGTTTGCCATAAAATCAAACAAATAGAAAAAAGAATGGCATGAAATGAGCATAACTTTTTCGAAAGTGGAATAAGCACACACACAAAAAAAGAGAGAGAGAGAGAGAGCGCGCGATGGTAAGAAATGCGATCAAAGCAAACAGAGTAGCGAAAGCTGGAGAGAGCAGCATTGACGAAGACGACGGACGGACGAAGGTAAAGGTGACAATGAACTCAAGAGGACAGTGCACTGACCCACTAAAAACTAAAAAAAAACTTGGACATGGCGAACAATATATAAACAGCCGGTAAATTGTTGGAAACACACGTGTTTTTATTTTATACTGTGGGGGACGCACTTTTTGAATGTTCTTTGATTTGTTTATTTTAAACTTACATAATTTAATAATATTTTATTGAAGACGTTATTTTCAATAGTTTTCAGCACGCGACACTTTAGTGTTGCCTTTTGTTGTATTTGAGCTTTTTAATTATTTCGAGCACGAATAATAACGTAGACGACCGCACGCAGCGAAGCCAAAGCGTCAACTGAAAGCAAAACAGGATCGGATGCTATAGAAATTGTGGATCGCTGCTGTTCCAGTTGCTGCTGCTGCTGCTGCTGCAGCCGCTGTCAGCAATTGTTGTTGCTATTGATAAGTCGTTGGCTATAAGCAACGAGATAGCTAGTACCTGCTCAGCCAGCAGCGCTTCTTATCACTTAATGGGCGCCCACATTGCGCGCTCCCTTTGCACTCGCTCTCTTTGCTGATTAGAAATCGAAATCGAATCGGCTTTGCACCATTTGAATGTAATGCGCATGCCTAACCAAAAAAAAAGAAAACCGTTCTGATCTTTGCTTTACAACAGCAATAAATGGTTTCGTGCTGTTATCAGTCATACTTATTAGTTTATTGTTTGTTTTGTGAGTGTTTTTGCCCTTCGTCAAGTTGATTTATTGTGCATTATGTTTTTTGGAAATTTGAGAACAACTTTGATAATTTACAAGGAGGTGCGGGAATTTTTATGATAACTTCTTAGATATGTTAAAAGTATTTGATTACCATTTAATCCTTCTAGTTACTTTTAATTTTTTTTCTAAAAATGCTAGCTTAATATAATAATATTTTTACTTTTTACAAATTTAAATTATTTGCGTATTTTTTTTGTAGTGCATACAGTTAGAACTTATTTTATTATAAAAGCATAAAAGTGAACAATCTGCTTTATCTTTTCTAAGCATCTTATCACCTTAATAATGACATAGAGGCTAACTGAATTCAAGTAATGTGTTCAAAGGTTAAAAAAAATTGTAAATTTGTATTAAATATATATAAAAGCGTATAGATCAATAAAAAACTATATAGAACTGGAAACTTAAATAAATCAGCTATACAAAGCAGAATAATCTCTATTAAATTATCTGGAAATAGTTCAGATTAGCCTTATTTTAATAATCCAAGTTCGTTTTGTTAATACAAAGCAATTCCGTGTTCTATGAAGATGATATTCATAAAGAATGAAATGTGTGTTAATGTAGTACTAATAATAAAACTTTTCACCTTGAGACAATAAACAATGAACTTGAATTAGCTAGATGATTATTTACAGTTTGAAGGGCAATTTGTTAAATATAGTGGAATAGACATCTTTATTTAAAGTTTAGTTTTCCTATTCATAAATTGCTGTCAAAAAGTTTATTAAATTAACTAAAAAAAAAAATTCGACATCGTTTAAACAATTTTAAACTTTTTTTATATTACACTCATCTTGCAATAAATCCCCAATAATATTTTCTTCCTTTAATTGGAATTATGTGATAAAATATAGAAATACAAAATATTTCACAATGAAATTGTCAAATAAACTAAAAGATAATACAATTTGGCTTATCTGTTTACGCCGACAAAAAGTCGAAATAATAATTTAAATGCTTTAATGAATCATATAGATAATACAAGATTAGAGCCGACGGTTGATTAACATTAAAAATGTACGTTTCTTTTATCAGAAATTCTAGAAAACAAAAGATAAAATTTAATTTAACTGTTGTTGCATTTTTACAAAGGTGTTTGCCATATCTTTTAATTTGTTTTTCTTTATAAAAAAAACTCAACCAAGTGACCGATTGCAATTTTGGCTGTTGCCAATTGTAATAAAAACTTATATACAAGTTGGCCAACATTTAACGATACTATAAACAGAAACATAGCAGCTTATTCAGCTTATTACAAATACATTCCCGTGTGCCGGCAATTCTTTTATTTTTTTTTTATATTAATTATTTTCAACTTTGGGCACACTTCCGTTGCTTGTCGCTAATCTTGGACAGCAACCTGAAGGCAAAGGTTTCACAACAGGTTCAGCTGACAATAAACTGAATCACGTCAGGAATGAAATGCAGCTGCCCGTCATGTTTTGCCAATTTGATAAGAAATACTCTATATAGCTTATATAAATCACAATTTTAGAATCTTTATGACTGGTAAATCCGTAGGCCATTTTGATAATCTCTAAGCGTGACAAGCACTTCAATCACAAATCTTTTTATTGCTTTACGTATGCTTTTTTTACATATACAAATTTTATATATTTAATTTAAAATATTATTGTTTTGATGTGTTAAACATCGATTTGTTTCTATAAAAAAACATATATGTATGTGTATTTAAATTCTTGTGATTCTCAGTCTTATCGGTTCGAAAACACGAGTTTAGATTAGATTTTTGTCTTTATTATCAAAGGTTCCCAAGTGCAAATAGTTCAACTGCCAAATATCATTTAAATCTTATATGATAATGTGCTAAAAGTTGATTAAAAAATAAATTAAATTAATTCGTTTTATAATTTACAATCAATAATAGAACAAAACTAAAAACGAATAAAAAAATTTATTTCTTGTAAAAATAAATTAATAAAATAAGTAAAATAAGAACGCCATAAATTTAAATCAAAGCTTTTAAAGCTCTAACTGCCAACAAAATGAAGCGACTTATAAAAGCGTCCATGAAAGTTTAGCTAAGTTTCCAACCACTTAGAAGCTTCAGCGCATGAAAGCATTCACCGAATTCGCCGCAAACGTTGTTTGAAAAATAAAACAAACAAAAGAATTCATTCGTATTAAAGACAGAAATTGACATGAAATGACATAAGAGTATTTATGTGGATTTGTGTTTGTGTCTGCTGGGATATCAATTTACCAAGTATTGGTTAACATTTTAGCCTCGATGAATAAAGATTGCTGTGCATTGCCATTGCGTCGGGGGTCATAATAAGGGAGAGAGAATGCATTTCGGAACACTGACAGCCATCATTTATATGCTTTGCGTCCTTAGTCTGTTTATATGACAGCAGAGTCCTGTCAATAGGATGAAATGCATATTAAGCTGAGCTCCCATTGCGATATCGATGCTAAGACTACGATTCGGATGCTGATTTTTGTTGTCAATTTAATGAGATTGTCGTCAAAGCTGTCGGCGACACATTCAAATAACATGGCACAATGTTGCTATTATATATAGTAGTTGGAGAAGTACGCCAGCCACGCCCACACACGCCCTAAAATACATTAATGCATGCAACTGATGTGCTAATGTGTCGGGGTTGAAAAATAAACTCGAAAACCGTTTAAGGACAGGTAACAGCGAACGCATCGAACAAGCCAAGCACAAGGATGTGAGGGGTGTTTATGGTTTTGGACTAACAAGTGTTTTGCTAATTAGCCCAGTTGAAATGCGCGACACAAACCAACGCACACACACACACACACAAAGCCAGACAATGAACTGAACTGAACTGCATATAATTGTCTTGTTACGCCCACTTTAGTTTAACTTGATGGGCGGCGGGCGGGCGGGCAGCAGCAAATAATGATAACAAAAGTATAAAGCCGTTAAGTTGAACTGTTTAGAATTGGACCAACAAAAGATCAGAGTTAATACGCTTCTGGCTGGCATTCAATGTGATGTGCTTAATAGCACTTGAAAGTATATATCTTTTGCTCTGATTGTGAGCATAAAAATAATATCAAATTGCAAGGCAATGTGAAAATCAACGAAAAACAACAGATAATTATAGTAAATTAAGTCTTAATTTTATAGTTACAAAAATAATTATAATTGTAGATATCTTCTTACAAAACTCAAGTTTAATACAAATAAATATAAAATATATATTTGAATATCAATAAATAATAATAACAAAACCTTTATAAATTTTATTTAATTTTTGCATAAATTCAAGTTAATTTTAAATGTTTTAGTGACATAGTAAACTGGTATTTATTATTATCATCTAACAATCACAAATATTTATACAAAATATTTGATATTTTACAGTATAAATACATACAAATATGCCTTTCATCTCTTTTATTTAAAGATTTAAAAATAATCGCTGTCAATTTAGATGCTGACTGCAAATAAAAGCAAACATACAATATTTAACCAACCGAAATAAACAATTTAAAACCCAAGAATAAACATAAACTATTCCAAATACAGCAACAATTTGCCCAAACTAAATTGAACTTCGTTTTCGTGCTTTGTAGCTGTGAGCTTTAAGTCGACCAACAATTTCGCTGTAGTCAACCGGTTCTATGGTGTAATGGTTAGCACTTTGGACTCTGAATCCAGCGATCCGAGTTCAAATCTCGGTAGAACCTAACGGAAAATAAACTTTTTTGTATTTTTAGTGTGTTCTCTTGAAATTGTTTCCTCAGTGCCGAAACAATTAGTTGACTCATAAATTTAAAGATGCTTTAAACTTGCTAAGGAGTAAAGCGCAGCAAAGCAATCAGCCTTTGTTGCCTGCTGGAAAATTTCTATTCTTATTTTACGGCTTAGACAAAAACAAAAACAGATACAGTTGCAGTTGCATTTGCATGTGTTGCGTTCGCTTTAACTACGGCAAACAGTTTGCTGGGGCAAATAAAATGCTATTGGCCATAAAAGCGAATGGCACAGAAGGCTAAGCAAAGACTTGGAATGAGCGCGCGCGCGCGAAAGAGAGAGAGAGAGGGAGAGAGATGATAAAATGCTTGGCCAATTTGGCTGTGGTAGTATAAGCCACAAAAGTGTTTTGATTAATTTTAGGCAGGCAAAAATCAACAACAAATACGACACTAAGCTGTGCAGCTATTTCAAACGCAACTTGTTTTAAGCTTTAAAGATAAGCTGATAAGAGGATTTTTCAGCTGAATGCGACTAGACTTTGATTGAAATTGGTTTATCCATTGAGTGTGAACTTTGCTCCCAAACATTCAAGATTAATAATACGCCAACAATTGCGTAAAAATTGCCATTTTAGGGGCAACATAATCAATAATCGAAAATTGACAAATTGAGTAACAGACTTTGGATCTGTGGCAGCTTTAACTTTGTGCCACAAGTTAGCGCAAAAGTCAAAGCTAATTAATTGAATATTTGAAACACAAACTTAAATTGTCTACAAAACTGAAACCGAAATTGCAGCTGGCCACTTGACTGACCATCGGAGCTGTCTGAAAGTGTCTCGGTTTTCAGTTCACTTGTCAAATTTCAATAATTTAGCACACGAATCTGCACAGACAGAATATTGTCAGCGATAAGCCAGACACGACCAACAAAGACACAACAACAACAACAAACAAGCAACAACAACAACAACAACAATGACAACACTTTTCAAACAAATTTGCTAACCCTTAGACAACAGTTGTTGGGCAACTTAAAAACGAGTCCATTCACTTAACGAAAAAGTTGTACAAAACTATGTTGAAAAGAGCCAATTTTCCAAAGTCCGGTTAAAGTTAAACTTGGTTTAAAATTGATGCTTCAGTTAAACGGAGTTTAATGATTGAAAGCATATCTCGGGTGTTTGAATAAAGCAAAAGAAATTAATGTTTAAGCTTTAAATTAAAAAGGGAAAAGGTTTTTTCAGTTCAGCAACTTTTCAGGATTATTTGGCTTTTAAGGATTTTTTTTTAAATACTGTTATAGTAGTAAAACTTTTATTATAATATTTATTTAAAGAAACTATAATATTTTCTTATATTTTAAATGAATATTTGTCTCGAAAAAAAAGAATAATCGAGCCCGAGTTAAGCTTAAAAAGCGTATTTCAATTGAGTTATCAGAACAAACTTTTTTTTTTTATAGTTTTTACTGTTGTTTTTTTGTTTTTAAACGTAAAATTAAATGAGATTCGTCTAGTGGCGTTTATTTAATGCGCCTCGTTGGTTTCGACCATAAAAATCCACATTGAGTTTTGCTTACATTCAGCGGCACTGGCAAACAACCACAGAGGTGACATCGAGGTAAATTGTTATTATTATAACAAACACTCCCATACTGCCCCACTGCAATAAACATTCGCTGTCGAACATCAGAATAAGCGGCAAGCATAAAAGCGCAAATAGCTCAAACATCACATGGGTTATCAAATTTAATCACAAGCATCTCAGCTGACAGTGGCACTCATACGACTTAAAATGGGGAATGAAAATGGAAACTGGATTGCGATTGTTGAACAAAAGAATAATCCATAATGGCGGCCAAATGGAGTTTAAAACTGAATTTCACAAAAAAAGATAAAAAATATAAAAATAATAAAACAATTGTTTTGTTAAACACAACACGATTCATTTATTTACTGGTTTTACTGGTACTGAGAGGCCAAACGGAGCCCTTGGCTTGGTAGAATAAATCCGTAACTATGGGATAGAAAATATCCTGGATTAATTATCCTGTCTGATGGCAACATAAATAAATTTTCCTGCCGTCTACGTCGATATACCGAAGTGAGCATCGATGATGCAGACGTTTTGAAGATCATAAAGTTTCTATGTATTTGTTGCCAAACCATTTCTTGTTGATCCACAAAGTCTTGACATCGCGTCACCAGCGATGCGCCTAACTCTCGATACGAAATGTTTCTCAAAATCCTAGCGATTTGGAAAACTGCCAGTGACAATGCCAGCTCCATGATTGAGGAGTTGTAGCGGCGGGCTCTGATTACATTCTCCCATTCGATACTTCTCAATTTTTGCATAACCATTTGATGGAATGGTATTACCTTTGTTTCAATCGAATTGTTGTTCGAATTTTCGGGAGAATCACCTGAGGGCTCCGGTTCTACAACATCAGTGTCTGCATTATGCGGCAATGTAAAAATGCTTGAAACTAACCGCATAATCGAATTATCTGCACGATTCTCTAGTACTTCCTCAATCATAGTAACGCTCATAGCATTATCTGCACGATTCCCTGGTACTTCCGCAACCATCGTCGTGCTCATTGAATCATCTGCACGATTCTCTGGTATTTCCGCAATGATTGGAGGTACTTCCTCTAAGGTGGATGTACTGGTAGACAACGTGGTTGGCACCAGTTCCACAACATCAGTGTCTGCATTATGCGGCATAGTAAAAATGCTTGAAACCAACTTTGTTACGGTCGTAGAATCATCTGAACGATTCTCTGGTATTTCCGCAATGATTGGAGGTACTTCCTCTAAGGTGGATGTACTGGTAGACAACGTGGTTGGCACCAGTTCCACAACATCAGTGTCTGCATTATGCGGCAATGTAAAAATGCGTGAAACTAATCTTGTTATCGGCCTAGAATCATCTGCACGATTCTCTGGTACTTCCGCATTCATCGTAATTCTCATCGAATCATCTGCACGATTCTCTGGTACTTCCGTAATCATCTGAGGTACTTCCTCTAAGGTGGATGTACTGGTTGACATCGTTGCCGGCTTTTGCGGCTTGAATATTGCCAGGAGCCAATCGCGAATCAGCGTTGCTTTGTATAGATCATTATCATTGAAATTCGGTAGTTGCCGTAGACGGTTCTGCAGCGCTGCAGCCCTTTGTAGTTCATTGAAAGCGTTTGCCAGAAGCGGGCTAGCTGAAGCGTTGCATATTGAAAGGGGCATCATTTTGATATCGTCAAATAGTTGGGAAAAATAAAAGAGTTAATAAACACAAGATTACTAAATTACTAAAAATTTTACAAAATAAAAAAAAAAAATATCCAAACGTGTTTCATGCAAGTTTTTGGTGAGTTTATTTTAAAAGTTGTCCCTACACTTTTTAGATGCGTAATGAGCCCTAAGCGTTGTATAAAAAGCTTGGAAAAATTGTACGAAAGATTTAAATCATGGCCTACTAGATGTCTGCAAATCCAACCATTAAAAAAAATTAATAATACTTTGTTTAAAGTTAACATTGCAATCTACCATATATCCGAATGCGCGCCTTCAGACAAAATTACCGATTTAATTTTATCTATTTTACATTGATAAATCGTTGAGATTTCTTTATGAGGCGAATCCAAACGAACACCCCAACTGGCACACAAAAAGTTTCCAAATAACAGTTTTGTTTTTTTTGCTTGTTTTGTGCTTTAATAAAAAATGAATGACAAAAAGTTGAGTTTATTTTATTTGTTGTTGGTTTGGTTTGCTGGGGCACTTTGAGTGCATGTAGTAAGTGAATGAATGCATATGAATAAATATTTGTGCGATTTTGTATGCAAACTGTGTTGTTGGACAATGAACTTTGATTGCTTGTACCGGGCGCTGTATAAATTCTTCTTACAAACAAGTTTTCCAAAAGGACACGAATCCAAATTGAATTCACTTTTAATCTGATTGTGTCTATTGTACTTTCGATATCCTAAAATCAAAAACTAAACATGTCAACCAAATAAAATTAATTAACTCAAGTAACCAGATAATCGGCGTGACAAATTAAATGCCTCTGATAAGATTAGATGGGCCATAAACATTAACCACAATAAAAGTAGCCATTTTTATTTTTTTGCTTCACCTAAGCCTGTCATAAAGTCACAAAAGCGCAAAAAAAAAATGGCTAAAATTTCTCGTCTCATTGCGTTAAATGTCATAAATTTGAGTGTCAACGAATGGAAGGAACACAAGGTCATTGGCCAGTGGGTAAACAAAAACAGAAACCCAAAAAGAAACTTTGACCAAATCGCCCTAAGCTGCTCGGAAGCCGCGAAAAGCTCTGCGTGCAACAATAATAATCAATAGTCGTCCTGGCAGCTGAAATAGGCAGCAAGAAGAGCAAAGTCCCTTAGGCATAAGGAGACAGTTGCCTAAATCGACGCCGTACTGGACACGTTTTCTTCTGTGATGGTCAACAGGAATCACATTAAACTTTGGCTTGATAGTAGAACGAATTTTTGCTTGGGGGTTGGGCTAAATTTAACTTGAAATGGCCTATGGGTCAGGAGAGTTTTTTCATGCCTGGCTGGCTTTAAGCTATAAATGAACTGGAATTTCAAAGAATCGTGCGAAATGGCTTCGAATGTCAAGGGTCCAATAAGTTTAATCTATGCTTTTGGAGGATTTGGTATTTTTTTTTCGTTTGACTTTAACCTTCTTTTAACTCGTTCAATGTTGCGATTGATTCTGATTCTGCATAACTTTCTCTTTCTCTGTTTTTCCTCTAAACTTTCAACATTTGACATTAAATAACAAAATAATTTACACTTTTTTAGTCTCAAAAAAAAAACCCGAACTTATTTATTTATATGTAAATTTTTACTCTCTCCTTTTAATAAGATGTCAACTAAATAAAAATGAAATCAGAAAAAGCTCAAACCATAGCTCATATGTAGAAATAGAAATACTTCTTACGAGTTTACAGGATTGCGTTGGCACAATTTCTACCTATTTCCTAACCCCAGATCTGCGATTAAATATAAATCTTTTGTTGGTTTCATTTTTTTTTGCAGGCGCAGGCAATTTATATGTAAAATTTTGTGGGCATTTCTAAGAGTTATCTCGATTTGTTTTGAAATTTCGCATACAGCTTTTGCTATTTGCTTTCATTGTGAATTATGAGCAACAGAAATTGGCAAAACACGCAGAGAGAACTAAATTAAAAATCAACAATATAAAAAAATAAATAAATAAATTCTCAAAACAAAACTAAACAAAATCCAGACTTGCGGTCGGAGGTCAAACTTGATATGCGTGGACTCTGATAAAAAATTGTATTTTGTTTGCCCGAAAAAGGGTTCGTATGTGGGCGCAAAACTATACAAAACATTGGACGCGGGCGCGTGGCATGCTTTTCGGTCAATGAACCGAACGGACGATTAATGAGCGCCGCTTGAGGGGCAAGCGAAATCAGTTTAGGGACACTTTATGATTTATGAACGGCTGTGATTTTAGGAACAATCTATAAATTGTGCTGCTCAATTTAAAAGTTGTAGCTAATCGCAAGTTGTGTGTAAATAACATGTCGTATACTTAACGTGCCGCAGACTTCGCTACTGACTCGCATTCTATTTGCATATTTATCTTTAAACCGTTAACTTGGCCAGGCAGGAGCAACAGCTGGTGACAGCGTTTGCAGTCCTTGTCGGATTTGCTAAGGGCAAAGTAATGGCAGTTTGATGAGTTGGTCAGGGCAGGGTGCGGTGCATGCTGGGTCTCTATATCTATATATACATATATAAAGTCAGAGGTGCAGCAGGCAGCGTGAAAACAACGGAGGATTATGTCGCGCTAGTTTCATGCAGTTGCTGCTGCTGCTAACTAAACCAGAGCACTTAAAACACAAATACACTCGGAGAATTTGTCGTAGAAAAATTTGAATAAAAAATTAAGTAAAAATTTGAATTGAATAATATTTTTTTAATTAATAAAACAGTTCAATATTGCATGAAAATTTGTTTTTGTTTCAAAATAAAAATTTCAAAAATAAATAAGAACTTTTTTTAAAAAAATTTTGATTAATTATTTATATTAATTACTATAACAAATCAGATAAAAAGTGTATTTTGTAACAAAAAATTAAATAATAAATTTCTTATATATTCTTGATTTTTTGTAAACTCATTTATAATTTAGAAAATATTTGCAAAATATTTATTTCAAATAATATTATTAATTTTTCAATTAATTTATTAAAACAATACTTTTAGTTTTTAAAACTTACTTTTAATGTATTAAATAAATGTTGCTATCAGTTTAATTTTGTTTTTAAATCGAAATATCTTATATGTTTGCATTTAAAATTTCAGTTTTTTTTCTTTCAGTGTAAACAAACAACAAAAACTAAAATCAAATATTTGTGCTACTGCTAAACTCACTGTGGGGCTAGAGTTGTCGTCGGCAGTGTCAGTACTTTGGGGATTGCAGCGACAATATCCTTAGATTGGTTTGTGCTAAAGCGCGCCAGGAACGTGGTACAAGAAACTGGCACACAATAGACATGACAAGCGGGCTGGTATGGAGGATGAGAGCCACTAACCCGTCTTCTAAATGGCAGAGCATGCACATGCACATTGGCATTGGCAAACAGGATCAACAGGAATTTGCATTTTATGGCGTCTGCGAATGCAGCAACTCACCAGCTTAATTGCTTCAACTGGCCCTGCGCAACATTCACCTTGGTTTTTTCTATTTCTAATTGTTTAAATAATGTTGTAAAAACAGTGAAATGCAATTCAAGTCAAACCGAAGCAACTTTCCGCAAACTATTTACTTCACTTTGTTGTCCTTGTGCCATCGAGATGGAAATGTATCCTTAATGTTTTCAGCACACGCACTGAGTGGCAATTAAAATGTCAAAAATAAGTATTATAAACACCAAACAGCATCAGCAGACAGGACAAAAACAAGGACAACAAAAACAACCCCTGGAATCCGTATCGCTTTTCACTTTTTAATTGTCCCTGACATCGCAGCTTGTTTATCTCTTATCTTTTGTTGTGGATAGAGGGGATGTTGGAGGGTTTGGTGCACAAAAGTTCACTGGTCAACAGGATGTGAATGATGGATAATAATGTGCTCTGCACTTAATTTATGTGCTAACTGTTGTTGCTCTAAGCAAAGAAAGCAAACGAGAAAGTAAGTGGAATGCACATAACTTTTAAGCCAGTTGAAATTAAAGCACTGTCAAATCAAATGTTTTAGTCAAGTATGTTTGTATTATAACTATGAACTAATGATACATAGTTCCCTTGGTTGTTCAAGTAATTACAATAAGAATCATAATGTTTGTTCTTTTTTACTTTTATAACAACTTATTTCAAGAATCGCCCATCAAAAAATATATTAAATTTATCTCTTATTTCTTGGTAATTTACTTTTATCTCATTATAAACAATTTTTTTGACTTCACCTTAAGTATAATTGATTTCTTCCCGATGCCATGGATCTTAAGTTATTGTCAAAAATCAAAATCAAAATGCACTTGCGCTGGTTTTTCTTCGTCTTTCCCTTCACATTCGTTTCATGCCACAAATTTTTTTCTTTTCTGACTACTCTTGAAATGAATTGTGCTGTAATTTGAGTTTTATGCAGCTCTCGACATGCAATTTTGTGTGCGACTTGTGGTTGGTGCTTCTTCAGTTACAATTCTCATGTTCTCGGTCCTTAAGGCAAACCCCCCACCTCCCGTTATTCCAAGTCAACTGTCGCACACGCAAAACGAATGAGCTGAACAAATGTGCCATCGATATATTAAACAAAACTGTCACTCAAAAGTGGGGCCAGGACATTTGTAAGTAGGTCGGCAATGTCTGACATTCGTTTACCAAATGAGTGCTAATAGTTTGTTTGGTCATTTGTTGTTGCTACTTTATTTGTAGAACCAAGAGCTCAGTAAAAATAATTAAGTTACAAAAAAATATATTTAAGGTCGATCAATAAATTTATCAAGTTCAGATATACAACACGTGCTCTTAACGTTATAATAATCTGATTGTTTCTATAAATAGAATTTATATATGCTCTGAGCGATTCTCAACAAGCAATAGTAATATTTGAAATATCAAGAGTAAAGTGCAAAACGATATATGTATGTATATAATGCGGGCTCTCTCCTATGTTTCAGTATTTTGTTCGTTTTGGTGCTCAGTGTGAATTCGGTCTTTGTTTGAATTGGAGGTGCCGCAGAAGTATTCGTGCAACGATCTCAGGAGCAATGAAAAATGGTTTTGTGCTGAGTGTTTGCTTTGCTTTGCCGCTGTCATTGCTGAGCGCACAGCTGTCACCAAGTTCAGCGATTTTCGCGATCTGTGAAGATGACGAAGATGTAAAGCCAACCAATAAACAAGATTGGGATCCCGAGTGCTGGACTCGATTACACACCCCAAATATAACTCTAAATTGTGGCGATTGTGGCGAGGGCTATGCCAACGATGACAACGGCAGATGTACAATCTGTGCCGCCGGCTATAGTCGCAATGAGCACGGCAACTGCCTGCCGAATTCTCAACGCAATGCAACCGATCGATGTGTGCCCTGTGGCATGCACGAGAAATCCAATGGCTACTCTGGCTGTGAGTGTGTCGAGAATTTTGGAAGTGATGAGCACAATGCTTGTGTGCACTGTGCCACAAACGAAATGGTCGACAACGAAACCAAAAAATGTTTTTGTCCGCCCGATTATACTCGCATTGCAAAAAATTATTGTCTTGCCTGTTCGAATACGACGAAATTGGATTACAACAAAGCAACACGAAAATTTGAATGCACCTGCGACAAATATATGGTTCGAAATGAGCACGGCATTTGTCAGCCCATACAGCTTTTCGGTTTATTAAGTTCGATAGTTGTCTTCGGATTTCTATCGTGTGCCTTTTTAGGATTGGTGTTTGGTCATTTGTTACGTCTCTATATGAATAAATCATGAAATTATCAATTAGAGTTTTGTTGTTTCAATTAAATTATTTCTGTACAATAATTATAATGTGAAAAATAAGTAAGCTTTCCAAGGCTTTTATAAAATGTCAAGAAACATGTTTATCTTGAGCATCCTTTCAGCTGTTTGTGCAATTTCTGTAGGTAAGTACTTTACCGTAATGACGTCTAGCACGTGGAAATAACTTTACAACCAACCTTCAAGCAAATGTCCTTACAGAATTATAGTTAAACAATCATTTAAACACACAGACACACACACACACACAGACAGGCGCGCTCAAAGCTGATTTAGTGTGTGTAAATATTTTGCACTCCATGCAAAGCCTAAATGCCTGAAGAGGCAGCCAAGCGAAGGCCCTATAACATGAAAGGTCCTGATAGTTGTCGTTGCATTTGTCCTTTGTGCAGCATGGTCAGAACTCATGTTACGAATACGCCCCGTGCGCCAAACACTCTAACTATCTCACCCACTCTCTCTCTCTCTGTCCTTGTCGTCTCCCTTTAGCAAACTCGCATCGCCATTTGCTGTAACTTCCGTTTCCGTTTTTTTGTGGGTGGGCCATTGGGTTGCCTGTTGCATACGACTGTGTGCGTTTGTGTGTGTGTGAATGCAACTATACAAACTACTCAGCATAGCAGGCTTCTGAAAATTTACGAGTATGCCACACGCTGCATTCTTCAAATTACCGACACGCATATTTTATATTGCGGGCCCCCCAGCATTAAAGTTCTCTGAATCCAACATTGCAGCTACAAAGTACATAGTAGTAGTAGCTGGTCCATCGCGCTCAGTTCTCTCTGTCGCGGCTATCTCTTGCAATTTGCGGCGCTTTTAATTAACGGAAATTTATGCATAATGCTCCACCCATTTGTCGCACAAAGCCTTGCGTCCCAAAACCCATTGCCGGCAAGTTATGAGCCGTCAGCGAAATGCGAAAATTGCAAATGGAATACCAAAACCCAAAACCAAAAAAAAAAAAAATCAAATATTTATAAACATAAAATTTATAAAAAAATTCAATTCAGCGCGATTTTACTTTACTCATTTTAGAATTTAAATATTGGCAGACTCTTGAGAGCAGCTTTGATAACGAGTACAAAGCCAAGTCAACTGCTTGAAATATGATAAGAAATTGATGAAAATTATTTGTGTTAGTGAAAGCAGATTCTGAGTTTAAAATAAAACGTATACAACTGTAAGTTTTGATAAAATTTGCTTAAAAATTAACTATTCCTATACAAATTTGGATTGAGCTAAAAGTAAAGGCGACTTAATCGATTTGCCTTTTGATTATTGAACTCATAACCAGGAGAGAAGTTTTTTGCTGAGTTAAAATTCGGTGTTTTTGCTTTATACAAATCGATAAAACAATAAATAATTCAACCAAATTCATTAAAATGTTATAAATCATTCAAACTCATTCTCATTTGTGTAATTCCTAAAACTATATACTGACATCATCGACTAATTAGAAATAATGCCTGGCACAGCATTTTCACAATTTCCATGGCATTTCGGTTTAGTCTTTTACAAATTTCAATTATTAGCTGTCAATTATGCGACATTTCTCACGTCGAGGCATGGGGCAACAAGTTGTGGCCGCAAAACAAAATAAAATTATATGGGCCAAAGGCAGAACGCACAAAATCTGCTAACTTTGTGATTGATTAAAAAAAAAAAACTGACTAAAACAAAAAAACTTGTATGTGTGGGTCATAAAAAAAGTTTTGCTGCAACAACAACAGCAAGTTGAGATTTTTAAGGTGCACCGGCAACAGGTGCTCTGGCGCCCATTCAATGAATGGAGGCGTAAATCTTGCATTAAGCACACTTCGTTAAAGGACCTGAAACATTTACGAGCTGCTGGCTCAAAACTGCCGGCACCAAAAAACTTTATAACGCGCAGACGCTGCAACATGTGTCAAAGGCAAATTGGCTTAGTTATAATATTTTCTAAAAATTAAATTCTTTGGCTGGTTTTTTATAATTATTAAATAATTAAAATACTCTCAAAGGCTGCAAAAGTCAAATATATATAACATTTATTTTTTAAAAATATTACTTAATATTTTATTTATTAGTTTATTTTTTTTTATTTAATTTAAGTTAATTATTTTAGGCATAACTTAATTAAAAATTATTTGCTTTAATTCACAGGTAATTAAATGAGTTTAGCAACAAACAGATGTTGCTAGCAACATGGCAACATGTATGTATGTTTATGTTGCTGACACAGCTGCCATTGCTGTTTGCTGCTGTGTGAGGCTCCTCCAAAAAATAAAAACAACAGTTGCGAGTTCAGTACGCTTTGTGCGTTCGACACGTGCGGTTCATTAAAACGGATAAAAAACTCGCCAAATACGCATAGATATATTTGTATATATTTATATATATAACGGATAAGTTGGCTTAGAGTTGTGAGTTGTGCTCTTGCCGTTGTTGTTGTTGTGCGAAAAGGTGCCGCAATTTTTGTAGGCGCGTGAGCTCGTTACGCATAAATTACAATTTTGACCGAGTTTCAGTTATAACAGATCAAAAGCAGCAGCAACTGTAACAACAACAGCAACAACAACAACATCGTTAACAAGGCTTGCAAATTGTTGTTGCAAGGAGTCGCCAACAGTTGTTGCAGCTTTCCTCTTGTTGTTGTTGATTGGTTGGCTGTTGCTGTTTGTTGTTGTTGTTGTTGTTGCGGTTTTTTATTGGCGTTAAAGGTCGTTTACTTTTTGGCGGCATCAACAACATTTGTTGTTGTTTTGATTTTCATCTGCCTCTCTCATATGTGTGTGTGTCAGTGTGCGTGTGTGTGTATCAGTGTGTGTTTGTTGTGCTTTTAAAAAAAAAAAACACACTTTCAATTTTCAATAAAATTCTCGCGCGCGGCTGCTGCTGCTGCTGCTGATCGATGACGTCGATTTGTTTGCATTACGCGTGACGATTAATGCCCCAGAATCGTGTTTGTGATAGCCCATAAAAAAGTTAAATTATATATGTATATACCATATATAAATACGTCTACATACTACTGACATACAAATATGGCACGAGTTTTCATAAAGCCAATTCATATTTAGTTAGTATTTTTTCTGATGAAATTCTCAGAAATTGTTTTTGAGAGCAAAATAAAAATTCATTAAATTTTGTATATTATTTGTGAGTGCCAATTTATTTAACGAGTGTAATGTAAATAATTATACACACATATTTTTGTTTTTCACTGATGTCTGAAAATTTTTGCCAAAACTGAACTAAAAAAAAATCAAACTGAGAATTCATTGAATATATTTTGATATACAAATCACACTTTTATTATTTTTGTTAAAAAAAACTAACTGATGTCGGGTTTTAAAGCCTTCAAATATATTAATCTCAGCCAGATATAGTACAAAATCTAAAAGTTTATAAAAACTTGACTGATAAGTGAAGTTAAATTCCTTTTTTGATTAAAACTAAAAAAATAAATGGTTTACAATTATGAAAACTGTGTAGAAACATGAGCCAAAAAAGTGAAAATAATAATTAAAATAAAAAAATAATTACTGCGCTTTAACGTTGAAAAAAACATCTCCATAAAACTTGTGTGTGAAGTGTGAAATATTCAAAAAGGTATACAAAAAATAATATTAAATGAAATCTATATAAAAATTCCAATTTGAATTGCTCCCAAAAAACTAGCTGCGAATTGTTTTTTTTTGGTATAATTAAGTGCAGACTCAATTTACAATAAGACACAAAATAGCACACTAAAAATGTCAATGCACCCAAGTAGAAAGAGAAAGAAAGAGAGAGAGAGAGAGACTTGGTAGCCAATCGAAAATGTGAAGATCTACCGTGAAGCACGCCCCGATTGCAATGACCAAAACCAAGTAATTATGTATGCCAATGTGGTAGCAAAATGTTCATAACACTAGCGTGAACGAAACAAAAAAAAAAACAAAGAAGCAAAAGAAGCAAAAAACAAAACGAAATCTCTTGCATTCCATTACGATTGACAAGTTTGGTTTTTTAGTCTTTTTAGGTAGCTGGGAACCTTGGGTGTAGAGGGTATCGCCACCCACAGTGGCGCGTGTTTTGATTTTGATTTAGGCTTTTGTTTTGTTTTATTTTTAGATGTTTTCTTGGTATGCACCTTTTGTGAATATTAAAGCGGACATTTAGACATGGCCTTTTAAACTTTTCTCGACAATTTGTAATCCATCACGAAACCTTTTTTTATTCGTGGAGCTTGGTTGGTGATTGTTGAATATCGCTTAAAAATGTCTTAAAGTTGCTTGAAGCGTCATCAATTTTGGCAAATGTTCAGCAGCTGCAGCCAATTGCTGCGTAGCATTATACTATAGAATGAAAAATTAAGCCTAAGTGCATTTCCAAGGCGATCCAGACCCCGAGTTGCCTATCTGAATTGTTTAACGAGCTTTAGAGGAGGCGTCGAATAGTGGAGTTTGTAACGGAGAAGAAGAAGGGGTGAAGGGGTACACTAATGATGACGACAGTTTATAAAAATTACGCACATTTCATTAAGTATGAAAAACAAGTGGCAAATATTAGCAACTCAATAAACGAATATAAAATGCTCTCAAATTGATGTGGGATTGATTTGATTTAGTAAAAAGAAGAAGTTTATTTTTATTATAATAAAGTTATTGTAACTAAACTGGGTTATCAATTTTATTTTCAATAATTTCCGTGAAAAAGTAAACAAGGAAAAATTGTGAAATAATTCTAAAAAAAATATGCCTTTAAATATAAAATTGATTAGTGAATATCCATAAAAAAAATAAAATCTTAAGACAAATACAATTAATTATTTCAACATTTAAGCTACAATTATTTATTTAAACAAGCTGCATAGAATTTGTTGTAATCCAAACTTATTACAATTTAATCTTGCACAAAATCCCCCAATAATCCCCATGATTTAATGACGCTATTCATTCATTTTTTTTTTTTTTTGTGTTGGCTGTCAATTTATGCAGCATCTGCTTGCAAGTGAAAAACGCTACACTCAACCGATTGTAAGCGTATTTTTTTGCTATCTTTGTTGTTGTTTTTGTTGTTGTTGTAATGCAAACAAGTCTTGCGGCATTGCCAGCGGTTTTTGGTAGCGCGAAAAATAAACATTTTCATTAAAAATTTATATTTATTGAATGACTGGCGACACTTCTTTGGCTATGATGTGTGTGTTTGTGTGTGACCCCCTCCTCCCCCCCCCCAAAAAAAAAATATCTGCAGAGGCGGCTGCGGAAATAATTAAAGTTAATGCTTTTGGAAATTGCAAGGCAATTGACATGATTTCACAGATATATATGGCGGCATATGTATCTTTTGTGTTGTCGCCTTGGTTCTCATCAACGAAAAAGAAAGACAGAGCTGCTAGCTATAAGTTTTTTAATGATGGTGCCACTTTGACATAATTAGGAAAATGGAACAAACAGTGTGGCATCAACGGGGGTGGCTGGATAAATTAAATCGCTCAAGTTGAAAGCAAAAGTTTGCGAGCAAATGCAATTTGCGACGCTTGCCGCAAATGGAAAATTTTCTGCTCGGTGTGGTCCGCTGCTGCTGCGGTTGCCAGTGAAAGGTGTGAGAGAAATTGAGCAAAATTTAATTTTCATTCGATTTAAGTGTTTTGTTTTTTTTTTTCACAAACTGATTGATTTGGCAAGTGATTGGGATGAGTTGCTGCTTTAACTTTCATATTATACCAAATGTAGGTTCATTTACAGCACAATAAATCCTTTGCCACATATTATGAGAGCTATAAATATCACTTGGAAATGGTTCTTGCTAACTGTCTCTAATTTCTATGCCGAGACAGGCTACACAAAAATTCAGTTATTGTTAAATGTAGCCCCAAAATCTCAATAAAACAAAGAACACACAAGCGTCCTGACTCAATTGCCTCGGCTCATAAAAATGTCTGCGCGCAAAACACACAAAAAAAAATGATAAAACAATAACAACAAATTTCTAAAGCGAGCTCATTTCTCTTTTTTTTCACACACACAGCAACTATTGTTATCTTCACACAAACACACATATATAGAGTTCGTGGTCTGCGTGTCGTATACGTAATCAATTGTTAAAGCTTCTTTGGTCCTGTGGCCGTGCCTGACCTCTGACTCGGACTTTCTCCTTTTTTTTTTATTTTTTAACTATTGTCTATTATTATTTTTGGCTTTTGCTTCAGCTGCGCTTCATTTGCGTTGAGTTTCTGTCTTTTTTTTTTTTTGCTCCGCTTTTGTCACAATTACTACACAATTTGCTTAATCGAGTTTCGCACACATTTTCAGGTCAGTTGGCAGCAGCAGCCGCCTTTGTGTTCCATTCGAATTTCTATTGATTTCCAACTGTCGCCACTTGAAACTGCAACAAAATAGTTGATGAAAAAAATGGTATTGAGTTCTCTTGCCAAACGAATAAACACAAAGCTATGCTCAATCCATTTGCTGCTTGCTTACATAAAAAATAGAATCGAAAAACAAAAATAAGTATTGTAAAACAGCAAAATTTATGGGTGAACCGAGAATTGCTTGCAAATTGCATGGCCAATGCAAGCTGGAAAATATTACAAGAAACAATTTGTCTTTGTAGCTATTGCTTATATAAAAAACTTGAATTATTATGTTTGGTATGCATGCTAAATTTTATTATTGTCATTCATTATACTCTTATACCAAGCAACCCTTACCCTTACGCCCTTTTGCAATTTGAACCATGAACCTAAATAAATTAATTTTGTTAATTTTCTGGGGCATACTACAACCTCACCTAACGGTTTATTAGCAGCTTAGCAACACTTATATATTGTTTTTTTTCTCTGTTTTAATATTTCACCAAAAAAAAGAAGAACCAAAGCATTTCAGACAGATTTCGTATGCCCGACAATTGACCCAAACTGCCAATAAAATTGAGAAGCAAGAAATGTAAATAAAAAAGGCTGCGATAATAGCCCCGATTATATTGAGTGTGTTCGAGTGTGTTTGTGTGTGTGTGTGTTGTGCCGGCGATGACGTTGCCAATTTAAGAGATCGCTGTTCGCTGTGATGAGCTACACATCAAGCCAATGGATGGATGTAATAAGAAAGCCATAAAATAAACAGTTGAATATGATGATTGCCGCGGGCCAAACACGAAATCGATTCGTTGGTAACTTTAAAAGCAACAAGAACAATAATAATAACAAGAATTGCTGCCAACATCTCGAAACAACAAAAAGAGAGATAACAGAACAGTTCCCATTTAATAAGATCAAAGCGTATAAAAGTGCCAATTGTCGGATCAAATGTTCCCCAAATAGCTGCAAGGTGTGAACTTTTGAACTTTTCTTAATAAGTTCATAAATATTGTTACAAAATTTGTGTGTCAATCAATCAATCTTGCAGTATGTAATTATATCCGCATATATTCTTAAATAAAACTTTTTTAATTAAATGCCATTTTTTTATATCTAATTATTTTTAATTAAATTTTTGGCTCCAAAACTAAAATCACATTTAATTATTTAACTCTTTAAAAGCCAGCAGAGCGCGCCAAAAAATAAAAAAGTTAACGTATCACTCTTATATTAAATAAATTATGCAACAACTGTCATTAATAAAGGCGAGCGAAAAAAGAAATAAACAAAAAAAAAAAAAGTCCCACAATGAATGAAGGTCAACATAAAGCAGCATAAATGCAATAACAACAACAACAAAAAGCAGCAACAAAACTCAACTTGCATTTTGTGTTGAAATACCAGTTTTGTATTTGGTGAGCTGCACTTGAAATTAAAACGAAAACATTTAACACAATTGATCCACTCGACAGAGTATACCGTTTGAGCAGGCTCAAAGCATTTAAACTTCAAATTGGAAAGAGAAATAAGTTAGTAAACAGTTCTTAAAAAAATATTAATTCAAATTTTTACAAAAAAATCTTTACTAATATGCCCTTAAAACTTAAAACAGGGTATACATAACTTTTTTTTTTTGTATCAAAAAAGCACAGAAAAAAATGTATTTAAAAAATTGACGTCGTTGATTTTGAGTGCAAATTTTGCGTTGCGGCATTTTCTTTGCTTTTTGGCGAATTGAATTGAAAATGATTTAATCAAAACGCCAAGCCCCAAAGCGTTGCGCGACACCTTTTATGAGTTTCAGTTTTTTCAAGTTGTTGCATTTGTGATTTTTCACCAGCTTTTGATTTGGGCGCTTAATAAAATGCAATATATATATTCGCATATGTCAACATCAATTTTTAGCTTTATAACAATTTATTTATTTTATTTTTTTTTCCAACTATTTTAATATAGTGCCTTGCAGTTTGAATATCAATTCACATTTTCCAGGGCGTGGCTGTCTTTTAAGATATTTTTTTTGTTTTAATTAATCGCTGTGTTTGCAGCAATTTATGGGATTTTCATGAAATTTTGATGCCTTTTGAGCTGTGTGTGTGTGTGTGTGTGGGTTGCACTCAAGCTGCGTTGAATATTTTGTTTGGCATTGAAGTGCGTTAAAAAAATAAAAATAAATATAGCACGTGTGTCTCTAATAAATTCTCATACATATATATAGATATATAGTGTGTGCATATAAAGTGGCCATATATCAATAACCGTCAGAGTCACAACAAATCGTGTGACAATTAAAAAATCGGCATTCGTTCAACTGGATATTGTATTAATTTGCATATGCCACGGGAGCGGCTTAGATAAAGAGCTAACGAAGCTTTCAACATGATAGCTACTTAAGCTTTTAATTATATTTAATCGCTGTCTTCCACCATTATTTTTTAAAGTCTTATAACTGACAGACGCGCACTTAATGTCATTCTTAATATGGCAAGAAGCTATTAGCAAGATCGATGGATGATTTTCATAACTTTGAACGATGTAAAATGCATCAAACAAGTTGATAGCCAGCGTTAAAGAATGTTTAAGAATAATGGTGTAACAATCAGATGAGTTTTTATTCACATAAGATTAGAATAAGCCTATCATTTTCCCTAAAAGAAGTGTTAAAGTTTGTTTGTATATCAATAAAGAATTACTTAAAAAAAAAGTATTTTAGGCAACATAAACAAAAAAAAATTTGTTTTTTACTATAAATAAAGTCTATGACAACTTTTTAAGCCTTCTCCATTTATTCACTTTCTTAGTTTGACATCTGCATTGAATTTAGTGTGTCACAACGCAACGAACCCGCCCCAAACAAAGTTGTCAAAGTCCATAAACAGCTTGGGCTTGCATACATAATATGCATACAATGTTCGACTAAAAGCAAACAAAATCCTTTCGGTTATACGGTTGTTATTGGCACTCTCAGTAGACAAACGAAAGAAGACAGCAGTTTGCCACAGACGCTGTCTGACAAGTTATGGGAAACGTTTTCAGTCAAACCGCCAAATTGGAACCAAACCAAAACAACTGAATGAACCGAATTCAATACCCAGACACGTGTGTTCGCATTTGGATGCCTTTTGTGTATTTTGTTTTGATTTCAATCTCCTTTTACCTTTAACTTGTTTCACACCCACTCAACGCCAAAGTTCAGCGTAAATATTTGCATTTTGCGGCTTTGGTTCGTTTGCAGTGAGCCAAAAGAAAATGTCGAAAATAAATAAAAACAATTTTATAAATCTATTTTTGTCAGACCAATGCCTGTTTTTTTTTGAATATTCGACAGGAAAAACTATAAAAAGCTCATCGAATGTTGAAAGCATTGGCTAAACTAGGTAAATTGGTATAATTAGAGGTAGTAAGTGGCAAACAAATACTCGTTGTTCAGCGGCTTGTCGCCAACCTGTGCAAACTCTTTCAAAAACTCATTAAGCAGCATGGCAAAATATTTAGTGCTTAGAATCCATAATCGTATAAGTAAACAAATATTTCATTGATTGTTTACGTTTATCTAGATTATTTATAAATGATTTTGAGCTCATAAATACTAAACAGATTCAATATTCGCTACGCTTCGTTTCGTTTTGATACAACTCAATTGGATTTAGAGAGCAATCAAAAAAATGATTCGAACAACAATCATAATATCAACTAGCTAGCCCTAGATATATATTCATTGATGTTGTTGCCTTTGGCGAGGTCAGCGGCACATAAACAAGCCATAACTCATCATGTGAGAGGTGCGAGCTGTATGAAGGCATCATGTTGACATGGATTAAAAATGGGCAAATGTCTTCGGTTTCCGGTCTGTGTTTTGCCGAATGTTCCACACTTTTTAATATCCTGAAACTTATGAAATATATGCGGTTAGAATGGTTTTCGTATTGCGACATGTGTTTAGCCCTTCGTCATTTGGCTTCAAGAAAGAAATTGTGAGAAATTTTTGAAAACTAGGCGCTGCAGCCAGTGTTGAGCAATGGGCGTGGTAGCTGTCATATTTGTCATTCATCAGCTGCGCTTTGTTCTCGATGCTCTGTTTTGGTTGTCCCTTCCCCTTTGTTCTTTAGCAGCTACTTTTGTTTTTTGACAGTCTGACGGCAGTTGGTCACTAACTGGCTAATTTTGCACTGTTGTTGTTGGTTGTTGTTGTTGTTGATGTTTGCTTGACATATTTGTGTCGTTTGTGCTTGATTATGTGCTCAAACTAGTTGGAAATGTGCCAGAAATGCAAAAAAACACAAAGAGGGGAACTTAAAAATAATAAAGTTAACATTGTTCATATTGTAATTTCATAGAACAATGTTGTACAATTTTCAGTTTACTTGATTACTTAGCGTGATATGATTATTTAGTTGTTTTTTTTGTGGCGAAACAATCAATTAATTGCGATTATTTTCTAATTTCGATAACTTATTGATAACGATGATAAATAATCCTAACTGTAGCATTATTATTTTAGGATTAAAGACAATATTCGCATATAGTTTAAGGAAAATAAACTATGCGTATACGTAATAAGGAGTTAAATGTTTGTACAGAAAATTTATGCCATTTGTATTTATAACTGAACTTTTAACTTAACTCACAAATGTGTTTCCCTTAAAAATACATTTAAGCCCTCAAATCATCAATACACATGCAATTTCAAAAGAAGTTTCTAAACTATTGCTGGAACTAAACTGGAACATAAATGCGGCAAACAACTTTGCCAGCGACATCAAAGTTAAGCGAAGCAAACGAATTGACAAAACCAACAAATTGCAAACGAAATTCAGTACTGCAACTGAAGCATAAAGTGAATGTAAATCAAATAAAGTAAATACAAATCAAAACACACAAAAGTAAGCGTGAAACGGCGGTAAAAACAACGTGCAAACCAACAAAACCAACAACAACAGCAGCAAGTAAAATAAATACAGCTACAACAAGGAGAGCGTAAAATCATGAGCGAAAAACGAATTGCGCACAAAACTGTCATCAAATGACAAATGCTTGACAGCATCAATCAGCAACTGCGACGACAACGGCAGCATCAACAGCAACAGCAGCAGCAGCAGCGACGCCGACCCAGGCAGAGACAATGGCAGCGCATTGCCGGCGCCGCCGCAACAAACAACGACACAGCGACGCCGGCAGAGCAGCAGCAGCGACGAAAGTAACAACAACAGCGGCCGGTTTGCAGCAAATGTTGATGTTGCTGTTGCTGCTGCTGCTGCTGGCGTCGCTGTTAGTTCCGGCCACAGCAGCAATGTCGACACTAAAGCCTACGTCAAAGCATTTAAATGCAACATTTAATGTTGCCAGCTTCAATGAAACCAAAGAAATTCGCGCAAGTGTGAATAAAACGTATGCCACGCCCACTGTCACGCCCGGCATTAGAGAGAACGTCATGCTGCCCTCATCGGATCCCGAGCGTGAGGCACAAATTCTCTACGAGAAGTCCCTTCAGGAATATCATGGTAGTCAGCGCGCTACTGTCAGCACCTACGATGATGTCGATGGCAGCAGAGGGGGTAGCGGCAGCGGCAGTAAAACATCAAGTCGCACTCAGCACAGCGTCTGTGAAATGTGGATACAAAAACATTGCCACTGCAGCGGCAGCCTCGACAAACTCAAGTTGAGTTGCCGCAGCATCGGAATCCTTGCAGTGCCTGTCAATTTACCCAGCGAAATCTTAATTCTGTGAGTATTCAATTAACAAAACTATCAGAACCTTCAAATGCATTAAATATTATTTAACTATTTTCATGTGCCTTAAACTATTTAATTATTGATAAAATTCAACTAAATTGGGAAGAAAATGAAATAATAATACTATGAAAAAGATTAGGAATTATTACTATTAAAAAACACATCTTAAATATTATGAATGAGCGAGTAAAATTTATTAAATTTATATAATAACAATTTAGTTTAATAGAAACACATAATAATTATTCTTGCTTAATGAACTTAGTTCATGGAAAAATATAACAATAAAATTCTACTTGTTTTAAGCTATTATTTATTTATATTTTCTGAAAGTCTTTTGCTTAACTAACTCATTAAATAATGCATTAAACTTTAATTAACATAATTTATTGTAACTACAAAATGCATATAAAATATTTAACTTATATTCAACATTCAAAAAATCAATTCTTAAACTTAATTCAAGCTCTTCATAATTTAATGAAATCAGTTAATTACCTGGACCATCAGCTAACCCGCATTAGAGCCATGCAAAGCTGCCAAAAGTAAATGGCTAACACTATTGCAATTAATAGTTAACTGTTATTGAGCGTTATTAAGCGATTTCGTTATTAAGCGATTATTGCTGGGGCGATAAAGAGAAGAATGAGATAAAGGCATTCGGTTGCTCAAATTCTTTGTATTCCCCATTCGTATAATTACATGTCAATTTCGCAGTGTTGCTGAATCGGCTTTTGGGTTCTGTTTTGGCATGCGGTTTAATCTAATTACACATACGCCACGTTGCGCGACATTTCACAATCGTCGCATTTTAGTTTTTCTTGTATGTAAGTCACGTTTTCTTGCCGCCAAAACCTCTCAAAGGAGTTGTGCCCCGTTTTTGGTGGCCAAGCCAAGCTCCAACACAGTTAGCAACTGATTAATGGCCAAATCGAACAGGCCATAAATAAATATATATCAAATAAATTGTTTATTAATTAACGCTACGTTTAGGAGATATTCAGAGATACAGACATAAGAGTCATGGTCTAACAAATTTAGCTTTTATTATGATTGCCTACCGAAATACAACAATACAATACACTTATGTATGTGGCACGTTGCACGCAGTTTGCATGTTGAATTGAATTTTCGTCGCAGTTCATCTTCATTTTTATGCCATCAAACTGTTTCGCTTCCTTGGCAAGTTCACGCAAGTCGGCTCAATATGTTTTTTGTTTAATGCCTTTTTTCAATTTGATTGATGGCCAACAGTTGGGCATTGTGCCCCCTTCTGTGCCACATTTGGCAACGTTTAAGCAGCCTTTTCTATTCAAAATAATATTTTATTTGGCGTGCAATTGGCTTATTGAAATTGATCGATGGTAATCTCGAGTTGAATTGTGAACAAAAATATTTGTTTATTTTTTCGGTGTTTCATTGCTGTTTTTGTATTTCCATTCATAGAGATTTGGGCAACAACAATTTGACCAGACTGGAGGCTAACTCATTTTTCATGGTGCCAAATCTCGAGGAGTTGTAAGTACAACAAAGAAGACAACAAAAAAAAAAAAAAAAATATGTTGACCACAAAACTTTGTGATTAATGCTTAAAAGTTTTTTCTTTTTTCATCAAGTGCTAAAACAAGGAAATTGCAAGAAAAGCCATTAAAAAAATAAAATAAAATCAATTTGACTCGAAAAAAGATCAAACTCCAGCAGCTAAAATCAGAATTCGGTTAACTTAAGCTGTATGATATAATTCTTAGTTCATTACCTTATCTTAAGCCTAAAAGAAGTAAAAAGTATTACCACTTTACTTAGACTCAAAATTTTAATAGATTGAAAATCTGTTTAAGAAAGAAAAGAGACTTTGAAAAAATCAATAGAATCATTTATTTTTATCTTATCCGAACAAGCAGCGAAGCTTTTCAATCTATCTAATAAAAGCTGAATATTATAAATGATTGTTTTAAACGCTTGTCACAGTATTTTTTTTGTACCGTTGTTTCTATTTGGCTCAAGCCACAAGTCACATTTTTAATCTGTATAAAACTAAACAGCCACAAAAAGCAAAAACGCGACATCAACAATGCCAAACAACAACAAACTTTCATTGTTGCCTGTCATAAGCGCTGCGACTCATTATTCAATTTCACAGCAAGCCGTCATAAAAAGCTTAGAATAAAAAAACAAAATCACAGTTGTCAGTTGTGGGCAGGGGTATGTAGTCTTTGGGGTTAGGTCAGGACAGTGTTTTTAAATTACTTGATTGCACATTGTGTATATTTCAGTTAGTTTAGCACGATTAATTACTCGTGCTATTCTCGGTTATCCTTGCTATTTCCTTGCACTTGCTTGCTTATAACATGCCCGACTCTTGTTGTTGACGCAGGGATGGTTTTCTTCTTCTTCTTCGCTTTTCTTTATTTGCAGAACATTGTCGGACAATAGTATCATTAATATGGATCCGAATACGTTTTACGGTTTGGCCAAATTGAAGCGTTTAAGTTTGCAAAATTGCGGCCTTAAAGCCTTGGCGCCGCATTCATTTCAAGGACTCAGTCAACTAGTCAGCCTGTAAGTATGCAATAAGAAGTTCCCGTTGTTGTTCTGTCGCTGTGTAAGTGTGTGTGTGTGTGTGTGTGTGAGATAGTGAATGAGAGTGTTTTAATGTTTGCTTTTAAGTAACAAAAAAACAAAACAGGAAGGATGCAACCGATGGCAGCGACAGACGCCTGCAGGATCAATTAGTACGCTTGCTGCCATTTAGTTTGCTGCCTGCACAAACACACACACACAACACACACAAAAACACACACACACACACACACATACACATGTACAAGCATTAGCAGCACTTGCCAGCAATTACACGCTATTTTGCTCATATTTTACGCTTCTCTGTTTCTTTAACTCGTTTCGATTTGCAATCGTTCAAAATATATATATATAAAAATGATACTACACTGAATATCCTCGCACCAAACCCATCAAAACCCCAAACCAATCGTTAGTCAATTAAATGGCAACGCCCTGGTCAGCCTGGATGGCAACTGTTTGGGTTACCTGCAGCAACTGCGCTCCCTGCGCCTCGAGGGCAATCTCTTTTATCGCATTCCAACCAACGCTTTGGCCGGACTCCGAACACTCGAAGCACTGTGAGCGTTTTTCCTTATGTTTTTTTTTTCTTTTCATTATTTCTCTCTAACACTTTAATATCGCATGTTTTGTAACCAGAAAGTCAAATTGATAATCCAACTTTTTCATATGCCTAATTATGCATTGCATTTTGTCTAATTTTAGGTTTAATTTAATATTTTTTTTATTATTCATTTTGCCTGCATAATTTAGCATGTGCAATTAGCAAATTTGCTTATGAGCCGCAAATGTGTATTTTATGTGCGGCTTTAGCTGTAAATAGTATTTGCGGCAATAATTGGGAATGCATGCGCCAAAAGAATCGTGTGAATTTGTTTAACTTGATAGTTATTTAGTTATGCTAACATTAAAAACGATTTTCTACTACATTAGGTACCTAATTATCCTTAATAACTTTCAATTTCAATTTTTTTTTAACTCTGTAACATTTATATTTTCTAACTTAAGAACTTTTAGCAATTGCTCCATTCCAAACTGAATAATAACCAAAATTGGTGGCGCATAAAATTTGTTATAACTTATTTTTTCTCTCTTAACCAAATGTTTAGCAATTTGGGCAGCAATTTGTTGAACATAATAAACGATGAAGATTTTCCACGAATGCCAAATTTGATCGTGCTGTAAGTAGTCTTCGACCATTAGTTAATATATGTATATGTTTAATATATGTATAATATATTGTTTGCTTTACAGTTTGCTGAAGCGAAATCAAATTATGAAAATCTCAGCGGGCGCTCTCAAGAATTTAACGGCTTTAAAAGTTTTGTAAGTAACTTTCAGCAAAAACAAATACTTTCGTTAACTTTACAAAAACACATGCATACAAACACATACAATCATACATGACTTGATAGGACATGTTGTGACAGGACAGGACAACAGGACAGAACTAAGAGAGTTTTGCTATTCAAACAAATTTTTCAAGATTTTGTAAGAAAAACTTAAAAAAAAAATTGTGATAGTGAAAACAAGCCAAAACAAAAATGACGTCACGAAAAAAAAGCATCAATTAAATTAATTTTAAATGTTTATTAATCATAATCGAATTTATCAAAATGATTCCTGGTAAAAAAAATAAAAAAAACGTAATGTTCAAAAGCAGTTCATTTCTATCTTAAGAAAACTTTTCAACATTGAGTATATTTATTCAGTTTAGATAACAAACACACACAGCAAACCGCACAATTCATATGAAAGTTTCAATACCTGAGCGTTTTACCAGAATGTAAACAGCGGCAAGTTGAAGTGCAAGTGGAAATGGTGTTTATCCGTTTCGGTTTTTTTTTGCTTTTAGGTTATTGTTGTTGGCGCGAATAAATTTCAATTTTTGGAGCAAAACTTTTTTTTCTAAGGTTTTGCGACAGATTAAATTGTCGTCGTAGCGACGCCGCTGTTAACATTGCAGTCGCAGTCGCAGTCGCTGTTGCTGTTTACCGCGTATTTTTGGCTTTTGCATTGCATACTTTGGGGCATGGTGGAAAAAGCGACGTTTACCGACTGCGGTGCGCTGCGAGGGCTGCAGACGATGACAAATATGCAAATTTATGTTATGGCTGACAGACGTGGGAACTAAACTAAACAGACAAAATATGCGTGAAGTGGAAATGTGGGTAAAAGGCATGGAAACCGTGCAACTGTATAAGAAATGCATCAAGTGAAAGTGAAAAACTTTTGGCGTGCAACGCTTAAATCTGTGTTGAAAGTATAAAGAAATTTCCCGTATGCATTTCTTGAGAGATTTATGAGCTTTTTTGTTTTTTTTTTTTTGTACCCAGACTCCCAACGGACACGCCCCAACAAGTTGCGTGTCTGTAATGTGTTCGCCAAGTGAAAGTTGCACGAGTTTTCGTTTTAATGCTAGTCCCACACGTTGAGGGATAGGGAAATGAATCAAGTGATAAGAGAGGTCAAATGGGAGGTATTAAATGTATACGTATTATATATATATATATAGAACTATTTAAAGACTTTCATTTCCCAATTTAAAAAAGAAAATCAATTTCCTTTTAATTATAAATAAAGGATAAAGAAATACGTCGATTAAAAATATTTGCCTTAAAATAATTGTAATATATTAGACTGTTTTATATTCAATGGATAAAACACAGTTTGTAAACGAAAACATTTTAAATTTATTAAAATTATTTTCTACGAACCCCAAATAAAATCTGAATATTTTTTTTTTGTTATTTCAATCAATGCACTTTGTTCGAAACTTAACTTTATGTTCATGCATAAATTTGCATCGAACAACAAAGTTGGGGTTGTCCAGGGTCCATCCAATCAGAGTGTTACAGCTACGTGCGGACACGTACTATTCACAAAGACTGGACCCTTGAAATGCGAACCGCAAATACGCATGCACATGACTAACAAAGAACGAAATCACAATATTTATAAATGTTATTTGAAATGTGCTTTAATAATATATATATTTTTTATGTTTGCTTTTTCTAGAGAGCTGGATGATAATTTGATAAGCAGCTTGCCAGAGGGACTTGGGAAATTGCCGCAGCTGCAGGAGCTGTAAGTATATGTAGCAGGTGTTTTACAAAGATTAGCGAAAACAAAAAGGGGTGAAGTGTTGAGTTGTGGCAGGAACAGTGCTGTATAGTTGTAAAGACATTTTTACAATTTGCTGCATTGTTTAGTTGGCAGCACAACATTTCCTACTTTGTCTGGCGGCAAACAGGCGGAAACCAAAAATCATAACGCATCATTACTTTGCGAATTTATGATATAGCCCTAAACACCCACCCCCCCGGCCAACAACCAGCATCATCTTGCAGCAACTGCACTTCTTGTTGACTTGTGCCACATCCTGTAACCAAAGCAAATGCAGTTTTTTTTTATTAACTCGATTTGAGTGTATTAACTTTTTAAACCAGTTTCTTTTTTAACATTCACATTATTCATACAAGTATTTTAAAGTTGGAATATTGAAAAGAATTAATGTATTTATTTTTTAAATATTTTATTGTTGAAATAATATACATTCTTCAAATGCCACTCGATACAAAATGAAAAAGAAAATCAATTTCATCTTTGAACAAACTAAAAAGCACAAACACCAATCCGAGGGTATATCAAATTCGCAAATTCCATAATAATATTTTCTGTAAGTTGCTATTGCATTTTGTTTGTGCGAAACGCACTTCCTGCGAAGTGGCAAACTGCGACAACAGCGGCAACAACTGGCGACTGTCATTGCGAATCGTTGACATCGTTGCAACAACGGTTTTTGCCTTTCTCAACGTTTCTCAAATGTGTCCCCGAGGAAATTCAATTTCTGGTAAACAGGATAATTATGAGCATGTTAAATGTTGCGATAAAAGCCACGCTGCGATGCACTCAGCGATGCGACCCAGCCGAATCATTGTCATCCCCATGATTGGGGAATTAAACTGGCAAATAAATTCGCTGCAGCGGTGAGGATTTGAGGGTGGGAGGGGAATTGGAAGAGTGGCTTTAGAAATCTTGCACTTTTTCTCAGCTCACATGGGATGTGGTTTATTTAATTCCATTTTTTTTTTCTTCTTTCGATTTCTTACTCGCAAGAAAAACAAATTTAAAAGGATTAAAAACATTTTATATTACTGGCAGTTTGTTGAATGCCAAGCAGAGCTAAGGAGTTTTCCAAACGAGAAGTTAGCCATAAAAGCGAGCAACAAATTAAAACCGATAAACATTGAGATTTGGTAGAGAGTTAATGAAGTGTATTATAGCAAGTTAAGAAAATAGATTCCATTAAAAATGAGTGAGTTGAAGAATACAGCAGGAAATGTATCAGAGTTACTTTGATTGAAAATAGTTTAAATAATGTAAGAAAACTAATTAAAAACATAAGCTTATTTAAAAAAAAAAAAGAAAACTTTCTTTAACTCGTAGAACAAGTTAGTTCAATTGCTTTTACTCTATTACTTAAATAGAGAAAACTGTGAGTAAACTCGTCCTTAAATGTTGAACCACAAAAGTGGAGCACTCTTACAAGTACCTTGGAAATGTTCGCATGTACATTTCCTGAATGTTGGCCAAGAAAAACCAAAATACATAATATAAAGAAACTGATTTTATGCGTGGCAGTTGTCATAGTTGCTTTTGGTTGCCAGCCAACTTGACTTTTAAATGCAGCTGCAACGCGGCAAGTGGCACTTGTCGGCAGAGTGCAACTTTAAGATACACGCTAGGTATCTTACATCTATTATCTTTTGCAGTTCCATGACGAGCAATCGCCTGCGCTGGATAAATGATACGGAACTGCCAAGAACAATGCAAATTCTAGATCTGCGAGCGAATCCTTTGTCCACGATCACAGCGAGCGCCTTTCGAGGCATGTCCAAGCTGAGAAAACTGTACGAACTTGAAATAAATAAGTTGTACTTTGACTTCATATACTTTTTGATTACTTTAGTATACTCTCCGATGTGCGCACTTTAAAGAGCTTTCCGGAACTGGAAGGCTGTCATGCATTGGAGATACTTAAGCTGGATCGAGCGGGCATACAGGAGGTGCCACCAAATTTATGTCGTCAAACGCCAAGACTGAAGAGTTTGTAAGTGTTTGAAAAACAAATTTTGTCTGATCAAATCAACAAATTCATATTTTTTGTAGAGAACTTAAAACCAATTCCCTGAAAAACATCCCAAATTTAAGTAGCTGCAGAGACTTAAGGCTGTTGTAAGTATGAAAAAGTTCGATAGGAATTCGATAACGAAAATTCATGATAAAATACTTTTCAGAGATCTATCGAGTAATCAAATTGAATCATTGCAAGGACGACCATTTCATGGACTGAAGCAGCTGCATGATCTGTTGCTATCCTACAATCGCATCAAATCGTTGACACAGGACGCTTTTCAGGGCATACCCAAACTGCAGCTGCTGTAAGTTAACCTTTTAACTTCTTTATAACGTTACTCATTTCTGCACTCCTTAGTGATCTGGAGGGCAATGAGATTGCCTCTATACACAAGGATGCTTTTGCGGCGATCACAGCTCTCGAGGATCTTAATTTGGGCAACAATATATTCCCAAATCTACCGGAAGCAGGTCTTCGCGGCTTGCTTCATTTAAAGACATTTAATAATCCAAAACTACGCGAATTTCCTCCACCCGAAACATTTCCCCGCATTCAAACTCTGATCCTGTCTTATGCCTATCACTGCTGCGCCTTTCTGCCTTTGATCGCCATGTCTGCGCAGCGCAAGACCTCACAGGTCCAGGAAGCGGTCCTCTTTCCCTCCGATGCCGAGTTCGATATGACCTTGTGGAACAACAGCATGATGAACATATGGCCACAGATGCGTAAGTAGATGTAAAATAATTTTGTTTGCAGTTTAATTTTATTTCTCTTTTCCCTCGTCTCAGATAATCTTAGTAAACAACTTGGTGCCGCCATGCACGATCTGTGGGATTCACCGATGAACAATTATAATATGAATGAGGATCTGCAGCAGCTGCCAACCAGCTATATGGAAGAGTATTTTGAGGAGCATGATGTAAGTGGACCTGGCACGGGCTATGGCTTTGGCACTGGTATATTCGGTGGCATAACAGCCGATGATTTGCAACCGGGATCGGTGCAATGTTTACCCATGCCAGGTCCTTTTTTACCCTGCGCGGATCTTTTCGACTGGTGGACACTGCGATGTGGAGTTTGGGTTGTCTTTCTACTAGCACTGTTGGGCAATGGAACTGTTGTCGTTGTGCTGGTCTGTTCGAGGTCTAAGATGGATGTGCCTAGATTTCTAGTGTGTAATCTTGCTGCTGCCGACTTTTTTATGGGCATCTATCTGGGCATCTTGGCCATAGTGGATGCAGCCACATTGGGTGAGTTTCGCATGTTTGCAATACCCTGGCAAATGTCACTACTCTGCCAGCTGGCTGGATTCCTAGCAGTGCTCAGTTCGGAGCTCTCTGTTTACACGCTGGCAGTGATTACGCTGGAACGGAACTATGCCATAACCCATGCAATCCACTTGAATAAGCGTTTGTCGCTGCGACAGGCGGGGTACATAATGAGTGTTGGCTGGTTGTTTGCTTTGATGATGGCATTCCTGCCACTTCTGGGCGTCTCCGACTATCGCAAGTTTGCCGTCTGTTTGCCCTTTGAGACAACAACGGGCGTGGCAAGCTTAACATACGTGATAGGTCTGATGTTTATCAATGGTTGCGCGTTTCTTACACTTATGGGCTGCTACCTGAAGATGTATTGGGCCATTAGAGGCAGTCAGGCATGGAACACGAACGATTCGAGGATTGCCAAGCGTATGGCTTTGTTGGTCTTTACGGATTTTCTATGCTGGTCACCCATTGCCTTCTTCTCGATTACGGCCATCTTTGGACTGCAGCTCATTTCGCTGGAGCAGGCAAAGATCTTTACGGTGTTTGTGCTGCCTCTGAATAGTTGTTGCAATCCCTTTCTCTATGCCATTATGACCAAGCAGTTCAAAAAGGATTGCGTTACACTCTGCAAGCATTTTGAGGAGACACGTGTGGGTGGCGCAGCAACAGCTGCTCGTGCCGCACGTGGTGCAGGCAAGCGAGGTGCAGGCGGCAGAGAGCTGCCACCACCCTTGTTGCCTGCTGCCACTGGCTTGGCACATCCACCGGGCTGTCGCTGCCTGCGCATGCTGCCTAGCGAGATGCCCAACTGGCACAAAATGGAACGGGCACCGACGCTGTGGCAGCGTCTCAAACGCTTATGTTGTGGCAAGCCACGTCGCAAGCAGCGACGCCAGCCTCAGCAGCGACGTCAGCGAGCTTACACCGCCGCAGCCGCAAATCCGTATCAATATCAGTTTGCCGAGTTGCGACAACAGCGCAAGAATCGCGCCAGCTCCATATCCAGCGAGAACTTTTGTAGCTCACGCAGTTCCAGTTGGCGGCATGGTGCCAATTCATCGACGCCGGCGCCACAAACGAACTGCAGCATGCCACTGAAGCTGATGGAACCGGGCCAGAGTCATGCGCATGGCAGGCGACGTCACTCTGCCTGGCTAATCACCCGAAAGACCTCACAGGACTCCAATCTGTCCAGTTCGCGCAACGACTCTTCTGCATCGGCAACAACTGCCAGCACCTCCACATTCCGACTGTCACGTTCCAGTGCCGGCAGCAGTACTCCACTGCCTTCAATAATAGGTAAGTCCGAGGAGTTCGTATAAAGATTTACAAAATCTACTAGAAAAAGAAATAATTCAGTCTCGTTATCGAGCTTTATTAAGTTAGAAAGATATCAAGTTAAAATAATAGGTTTAATCATAAGCTTTTTTTTCGGTATGCCTTTATTAGTTTACATATTCCATATATGTATTTGTATGAGTTAGAAAAATATTCGAGGTTCTAATTCACATTGAAACATAAACTTTTTTGATTTTTTTTTTTTCAAAAGACCTAAAAACATTAGTTTTGATCCATGCTTTATATGTAAAACTCGTATTTGCAGCTCACAATGGCAATAAGCCGCATGAGACATTAAGCAAGCCGCGCCTTGTGCGCCAGGAGGCTGTGCAGGAGGAGGAGGATTCATCGCCGCCACGTCTGGGAGTACGATTTCTGCCCACCATTCCCTCTGCAGCCGACAGTTCGGTTGTCATGGAGGATGGCGATTCGGCGGCTGGTGCATTTATGGGCATGCCATTGCCAGGAGTCGCAAGTGGATTTCTGGTGATGCACACGCCACCGGCAGCCGCAGCCCAAATGCAGCCAGAGAAGCCACCACCAGCGCCAAATGATGCAACGCCGTCACCATGACCGGGCAGCACCCAAGTGTTTTGGGGCAGCTGGAAGCGAAAGGGTAGAATCGAAGGAATAGAAGAAGGTCAAAAGGAGACCTTTCTTTAAAACTGTGAAACAGAAAGCTCACTGTGTTCATAGATTGTATATTTGTGGCATAGTTAAATGATAATTAAGTATATTCAAACTGGCCACGTTCATCCATTACAAAATATTCTTAAGTAGTCAATTTGTTGAGTTCAAGTCAAGGATTCCATATTCACAATATTTCATCGAATGTATTCAAGCGCAAGTTAAACACGAGTATTATGTATTACATAAATAAATATACATATATGTAATGTATTAATAGATATACGCTATAGCTAAGAACTTTTCTATATCCGACGTATATATGTATGTATTTAGTTTGTAGTCTAGCTTAGCTCATATATCGATACGTGCGTAAATGCTTAGCATTTGCTCGACATTTAGTTTTATTTACACATAGAAAAACAATTGATATGAAACCGCAACCGAAACCAAGCCATAATATATTAAAATTAATCTATTTAAATTGAAGTTTTTTCTTCTTTCATAGGGAACAAATAAAAGCAAATATTCTGAATTTTTGGTTCTCATTATTATATAATACTATTTTGTTATCTTATCAAAATGTCAAAAATGGTTTCATATTGAAATCGCTGCAATTAAAACCAAACACATTTAAATTTTCGATGCATCTGTTTGGTTTCACTTTATTTTTCATATTTGCGTATAGTTCAAGCTTATCTACAATTACAATAACAATGTAGATCGGTTTCATGGGTCAATATTTCCGGCATCATAAGACTTGAATTTTATGTATATTGATAATTATTTTATTTGTTTAAAAACGATTGTGCCTGTTATGCAAGCTATTTTTTTAAGTTTAAATTTTAAGCTAATCTCCTAGTCCAATCTCCTGGTCACTGGGCTGCTCTTCGCCGGCGGCCAGGCAGACACCATAGCTGGGATTCTCGATAAGATGCACCTGTTGCTTATCCTTTTGCGCTTGGCGACGCTGCAGAAATTCTCGCATAAGCAGCACCGGCAGCATCACTAGACACACACATAGGAGAACAGCCAGTGCAAGTTGCATCCAGCTGGAAAAGCCACCGGCACCACCTGCCGAGAGAGCTTGGAATACTCGCTGCTCACAGATCTCGGGTGCCACACAAACACTTAGCACATCGCAGGGCTGGCTGCAGAAGGGAGCACATTCTGTGGTGCTGCCCTCGATGAAGCTGTAGCCAAAGAGACAGGTGCACTCATCCGGACGCAGGCACTCGGCATTAATGCAACGCTCTTTGCACTCCGCACGGCACAGATGTGGCTGACTGGAATTGGTTACCTTAAAGCCGGCGTTGCACTCACAGCGTCCGGGTGCTGCACAGCGTCCATTCTCGCAGGCCGGACGACAGCTGGGCGTGCAGACATAGTTGAGCTTGGTATCCTCATAGCCTGGCCAGCACTCACAGCTGTTGGGCTCCACACAGTTGCCATAGTTGCAACTGGGTGAGCACACAGGATCACATATTGAATTGGAGCCAGCTCTCAACTGATAGCCCTGGTAGCAGCGACAACGTCCAGTGCCGCCCTCGCACCGACTATTGATGCACTTCTGGGTGCAGTGCGGCTCACAGGTGCCGCTGGGCCAACGTTTCGCATAGCCCCGCTCGCATTCACAAATCTCTGGTGCAATGCAGCGTCCATGACCACAATCCTCGCTACATATGGGCTCGCAACTGAACGGATCATGGGCACTGGGACGATGTCCGTTGAAGCAGCGACACTTATTGGGACCCACACAGCTGCCAAAGACGCAGGAACGACTGCACTTGGGCACACAATACGAAGCAGTCATTGCCTCATAGCCCGCCAAACAGGAGCACACGTCCGGACTGCTGCATATGCCATTGTAACAGTTCTGGGCACAGTAGGGCTCACAGTGCAGGGAGCTGCCGTTCACTTTCACATAGCCATCGTCACAGGCGCAGGTGTTGGGTTCAAGGCAAAATGAGTTCTGACCACAGGCGGGCCGGCACTCGGGTACGCAGCGATGTGGCGATATCTTCATGTAGCCCTCATGGCAATCACAGAGACCCGGTGCCTTGCAAAAACCATTCTCGCAGCCCCGATGGCAACTGGGCGTGCACACATTGGTGCCATTTAGTGACACGTGTTCCTCATGGCAGCGGCAGTGATTTGGTGCTTCGCAGGTGCCATTGATACAGGCTGGCTGGCACACTGGCTCACAGCCGGCAGATATGCGATTGTCCACATGCGCATAGCCCAAATTGCAGGCACAGTGCTCCGGCTCAAGGCACAGACCATTGCGACAGCCACTTTTGCACACAGGATCACAGCGCAGACCAAACGCTTTGTCCAAGTGCAACTCATAGCCGGCATGACACTTCAACTCATTGGGAGCCACGCAATCGCCATGCTCCGATTTGTCCACACACGAGGGCACACACTTGCCGAGCGTCTCGTTCCGCTGATAGCCCAAATGGCAGACACACATTTGAGGGTGCGCACAGACTCCATTGGTGCAATCCACACCAGCTCCACACATCGGCTCACAGACGTTATGAGTGAAGTTGCGCTTACGATAGCCCTCCAAGCACTGGCACACATCGGGTGCGGTGCATTGTCCATTTATGCAGGGCTCACTGCATTCGGGCAGGCAGACGCTGCGATTCTTTTGATTGTTGTAGCCCTGACCACACAGACACTGCTCTGGCGATAGGCATTTGCCACCGGGTCCACAATCGTGGCATTTGGGCAGGCACTCCTCACTGCCAAAGCATCAGATATAAAGAGGAAATCATTTAATTTGATTGTTAAATTTCATTGAGTTCAGACTTACTTCTCATCCTTGCGCGCATAGCCCTCACAGCAGACCAAATCCATTGACAAGTATGTCTATTTTCGAATCAAAGTTTATAATAATAATGTTGATTATTGTGTTTGTTTTTTTGCATTGCAAAAAAAGATATTGAATAACTTTTATTCTAATTTTTTGTGTTTGACGAGTTTATTTATTTTTTTCTTTTTTACTTTCAGTATTTTTACCTCTTTAATAGGTCGCACCACCAGGGGTCCACAGTCGTGAGTGCAATTGCCCAATCCTTGATATTTTCGCATTGTCACCAGACTGACTCTCATTTTCATAACCCTATCGATTTGTATTGGGTTTAGGCAAGCACTTTGTTGGATCTTATAGAATTACTTACGGTGCACGTTCAACACAAGCATCAATTTGTAGCCAGATGAGACTTATGCTGGCCAAACATACGATCAGTAGTCGCCACATTGCTACGCCTATTTGTCACACAGCTCGCTTTAATGCACAATTAGCAAATGAACAGACAAATAATAATATTTCAATTGCAGCCGACCGGACTTCTGTGCTATCGCTTATCAGAGCGCTATAAATATGTACAGAGTATCAATGCGTTTGTTGAACCCACTGTGGCCAAAACAACGACCTCCTCCACCAGCAGCTGGCTGGGTATTTGCGATACGCTTCAAGTTGCTGAGGTCCCTAACATTGAATTTATAGATTTTGCTTATCATATAAGGCTACAGCAGATCTACTGTATAATAGCATCAATGCAATATAAATGCCTTAAAACGCATTTATTGTATTTATTTATAAATGTATATAACAATACATTGTTAATAATCTTTACCTGGGAACAGTGCTTGAGATCAGAGTACAATCGTTATTGATTGTTAAAATTATATATGTTGTATAAGAAAACATTTAAATTCTATATAACATTTTAAATACATAGGTTTTTTGAAATTTCATCTTTTCTTGAACTCATTTAAGTAATTTATATTTAATTAACAAACATGCTTTGTCTGATATTCTTTAAATGCTGCGGTCGTTATGTTTAGTTTGCCGTAAATAAATAGTGTGACCAGCGCACATTATTTCAAATAAACATTACAAAACGAACGTGAGGTTGGCCACGCTTAAGAATCGATAATTACGCAGGGAACTCAATCGATCGTTATAAAAATCGTTTAAAATTTAAGTCTAATCGAGCAGTTAGTATAAAACTTCCGAAATCTTAATTCGAAATTGTATTTTTCAAAATAAGGTATTACAGTTTAAGAAGGTTCTCTTTCATTCAACTGCAAAACTGCTTCCCAATCAATTCCTCTGACGGAACGAAATCTAAAAGTTTATTTATAAGTTGGCTTTGTGGTTGCTCATAATGACGACCCAAACCTATAAAACTCACTGAACATAATACTATGAATCAGTTATATTACGAACTTTACAGCGAATAGAATAGGAATTGTTGTGAAAATTATTAACTTCTTAACATAATGTCTGGAGTTGGGCGCAAGCTTATTTTCCAATGCCTTTGTCTGGCATTTTTGGAGTACAGTTGGTGCTTTGATGCCCATCATAATTCGAATTGCATACCAGAGCTGAAGACCAATAACATAACTGTTTCTGAGGAGGTAATTCACTTTCGAATTAATTCAACTGGATTCCTGCACGAAAAACCAATCAAAGAACATTTCACGGTTTTACAGGTAAAGTTTCACTGTTTATAAAAATGAAAAATATGTACAATATATAAATGGAGTTTATTGCAGATCCATAAAACATATCCCGACAATTGTCAGCGTAAATGCCATCCTAAGTGCAGTCTTGATGCGGATTGTGTGCAGCGTGGAAATAACGAGGAGCCCGAATGCATATGCCATCAAGGATATAGCGCTGAAAATTCCACGAGTCGCTGTCAACCGCAATGTTATCTTAATTGTGGATCGCATACATACTGTCCGAAGCCAGGTGAATGCAGCTGCGAGAGAAATTACAAGAGATCAGTGGATAACGGAACAAACTGTGAACCCATTTGTCATATGGACTGTGGAAAATTTGAACACTGCTCTAAGCCAGATTACTGTGACTGCAACGAAGGCTATAAGAGAGATGCACAGAACGTCTGTCAGCCCATTTGCACAGGCTGTCGGGATAACGAATTTTGTGCCAGCCCTCAGAAATGCGAGTGTAAGCCAGGCTATAGCCGGACTAAAGACAATATTTGTCAGTCACAATGCTCCAAAAAGTGTCCCAAAAATAAATACTGTGCTCGACCAGAACACTGCGAATGCTTAGCTAACTACCAAGAGGATGAGTTTGGCATGTGCCAGCCAATATGTAAAAAAAGATGTGGTACCAATGAGGAATGTAAAGCACCCGAGCATTGCGATTGTCAGCTGGGTTACAAGAAAAATCTGACAGGATTTTGTGAGGCACAATGTTCCCGGCAATGCCGCCTTAATAGTCACTGTGAGAAGCCCGAGTTGTGTCTCTGCAATGTGGGCTTCAAAGAGGATCTGATGGGCATTTGTCAGCCCATTTGCGATATGCACAAATGCAGAGAGCATGAAATGTGTATCGGACCAAATGTATGTGGTTGCAACAAAGGCTATCAGAAGGATCAACATAACAACTGTAGACCCATTTGTGAGCAGAATTGTGGAGCACATGGCTATTGCTTGAGTCCCGGAGTCTGTGTTTGTTCCCAGGGCTATCAAATGTCCAACGACAGCATCTGTGTGCCCAGCTGTATGGCTTGTGGCAATAACACAGAGTGTCTCAAGCCTGGCATATGTGATTGCCTAATCGGTTATTATCGATCAAATCCAGAGAGTTACGATTGTCAGCCCAGCTGCAAGGAGCCTTGTGGCAATAATAGCTACTGCAGTCGGCTGGACCGCTGTGACTGCAATGCTGATTATCAAAAGAATTCTGATGGCCATTGCGAACCTAAATGTGCTCCGCAGTGTGAAGCATACAGTTATTGCGTGAGTCCGGGCAAATGTGCCTGTAGAAAAGGGTATGAAGGTGAGGGTAACTACTGTATGCCACAGTGCAGCAAAGCGTGTGGAGACAACAGCTACTGTGCCCAGCCAGAGAAATGTGAATGTGTTGCCGGTTTTAAGCCTGATGACTTAGATAGTCGCAACTGCTCTGAACCTATGGCCCGGTCGCTAATTTCATTAATAAGCTTTGTTGTCTTATTAGTAGTTGTTGGAATTGTTTCTGTGTTAACCAGGCGCTATAAGAAACATAGCTACCTGGTGCATCTGGATACACTTGGCACCAATCTGCACAATGTTGATCTGCACAATTGTGACACTTCTGTGGAAGGCATTGATAATACCTCTTATATATAAGGATGTTAGAATTTGTAAGTTTAATAGAATTTCAAATACTTTTGTAATCATATTGTTATAATCATGCAAGCTTTCTGAGTGATGCTGTTAAACTTAAGCTGACCTCAAATGCTTATAATAATTAATGAGGTTTGCAGCTTATTGAATCATAGCTAATTTTAATTTTTATTAGTTTTATTTATTATTCGTATTTCATAGGATTTTTTTCTTAAACACAACTCAAGGTCTGATAAATAAATGATAAAAAAAATGCGATAAATACATGTGAAAAAATTACTTTACTATTAGTACTTTAAATGTCTATCCATCTAATTCATTAATGAACTTAAATTTCGTGACTAAGTTTTGAAAGTAATCTATATAATTTTTATACCCTGAACCCATAAAATGGGTTAATCAGGGTATAATGGTTTTGTGCAAAAGTATGTAACAGGCAGAAGGAAGCATCTCCGACCCCATAAAGTATATATATTCTTGATCAGTATCAATAGCCGAGTCGATATGGCCATGTCCGTCTGTCCGTCCGTCTGTCCGTCTGTCTGTCTGTCCGTCTGTCCGTCTGTATGAACGCGTAGATCTCAGAGACTACAAGAGCTAGAGACTTCAGATTTTGAATATAAGTTCTCCTATACCATAAGCAGAACAAGTTTGCTTCAAATTATCGATAACTACTCTGGTTTTTGATATACACATGGAATCGATAACAAAAAATATCGAATTCGGGAAATATAAAAATGAGGGTTAGTGTAATGGGTAACGAAAAAACTTTTCTCAAAATTTCGTCCAAATCGGTTGAGAAACACCAGATATATCGTAAAGTTAAGTCAGTTATGAGTTTTGTTTAAAGTGATGATTATTTGAAGCATACTTTTAGGACGCAAGGACTGCAACTGGGTTCAGGGTATCTTCTGGTCGGGCTATCCCGACTAGAGCCTTCTTAATTGTTTTTTTTTTATATTTTAATTTTAATTTTCTATTATCGAAGAACTTAACGAGAAAACTTTAGAAGCGCAGCCGAATAAAGCACTTATCAATATACATATACTTTATCACCATCTAGCATAATAAACGGAAGTGTACAAATACTGAGTATTGCAAGTTTTAAATTTGATTGACACCGCCAGTTGAATTTAAAACGCGTTCTTTAACAGATGTGAATTTTTAAATGCTTTCATTGAATACATAATTATTTTTATACCATGAATTACCATTTTTGGGCTAGTTTCATTTTTTGTTTTTACCGTTTATCAACTGGAGCTGCGCACGGACCGAATGTGTGCACCAGACTGAATTTTGCACCTTCAGTGGAACGTTTTTATTGGCATTGGCGATAGTACACAGGTATGTTCCGATTGCAAAACTTTTGCAAAAAAGTGTTTTTCAATAACATCTCGCTTGACGACAAATATCTGTATTTAGGAATAGAATAAACAGAACAATAAGTAATCGCTATAAGAGCATATAATTTTAATGATACCGCGTGAACCACATAAAATGGGTAAATCGAGTGGTATAATGGTTTTGTGCACTATCAAGTATGTAACAGGCAGATAGGAAGCATACTCACGACCCCATAAAGTATATATATTCTTGATCAGTATCAATAGCCGATGGTCTTGATTATAGGCCATGTCCGTCTGTCCAGTCCGTATATTACATAAATATTTTCCGACCAAATTCTGTCTGCAGTTCTCGTAACAAAAATTAATATTATTGCAGCACCGTTTAATATAAACTAAGATATCTTGTATCGGTGTAAATATACTTTCGGATACTTCTGTTATTTTCTCTTACTTATCTTCAAATTGTTCACTCTTCTTCATTAACTTTTTTGCGCTAACGCTTGAGCCGCTGATAAGGCGGTCTAAGCAAGTTCCAACCTAAACTATTGTGTAAACATGCACATATGTATGTATGGCTGTACATGCGTTTGTACATACAAAATTATATATCAAATGAAAGGTACTGATGCGTATATTTCATATATATACCGACATGCAATCTAGCTCCCTTCGTTTAACAGTAATTTGAATTCAATTTTTATTTTCAATTTTTATTATAAAAATTGAAATGTAATTCTTATTTTCAATTTTTAAAATAAAAGTTACTCATAAAAGTTATTATTTAATTTTATTATAAAAATCAAAATATAATAATTATTTTGTATTTTTATCATAAAAATTAAATTTAATAATTAAAAATAATTTTTATATTAAAATTTATAAAATAATTTTTATTTTGTAATTGCTTACAATACAAATTATAACCATTACGGTCCCTGGTTTTAAGTGTTAAGTGTTTAAGTTTTAAGTGTGGTTTGGCCACACTTAACTGATCTAGCTCTCTTTTCCGGTTACCCTTACGCCAAGCGCATGTATTTGTGTCAACTGAAAAAAGAATCCAAGCGAAATAAGTGATTCATCGTTCTTTTAACGAATAATTATAATAATTACATTGTCAACTATTTAGCATCGATAAAATTATAATTTGAAAATATAAAGTGCCGACGATTTGCATAAAAATGTTTGATAATAAAATATGATTTATTACAAGTTTTAATACAAAATATGGTTCAAGGTTAATAGTTAATTTCCGTATGATATTTTCTGTACAATCAAACTTCTACTTATAAAAAACCATACATGATGGTTTTTGTTATGTGGCTATCGAAATAAACGGATGTTCATTGAAATAAGCAAATCTGTAACTGGAAAATAAAACATTAATATCTCAGCCTCCGCTCAGTTGAGTTTTAAACGAGCTATTGACTTGTCCTTACAATAAAGAATTGTGTAGATTTGAAATATTTATTTCTTAAGGACTCGGTAATGAAGTGTCTTCATTTTTGGTCGTGTTTGTTGATAGCCCTGATTGTCTGTTGTACAACAGCAGCATTAAATGCAAATGTTTGCACTCGAACAGAATTCGTTCCGTACACTGAACTGGTAACAAAACTTGTGACTGTAACGTACAGAAAGAGAGCGTTTTTTGTGTGGCGTACTGAACAAAGAAACGAATATCGTAGTGTTCCCCAGGTAAGACAGCGAGTATAATTCTTATTCTAAAAGTTTACTTCCTGGTTTTTTCTCTTGTAAGAATCGAAATCACTTTGAATGCCACTAAAACTTTGAAAATATATAAAGTAGAGTTTTAAAAGTATGGTTAATATTATTATAAATATGTTTGAATTTTGTTTTTGCAGTTGCACCACAGGCCTGAAATAAAATATTTCTGCTGTGAAGGCTACGAAGGATTAATAGACGATTGCAGGCCCGTTTGTCCTAACGGTTGCGTTCCGGGTAGCCAGTGCGTAGCTCCCAATCGATGTGATTGTGGTGATGGATATACAGAAGATTGCAGTCCCATCTGCGAACCTGGCTGTGGACCACACAGCACCTGTGCAGCACCATATGAATGTCAATGCAATGAGGGCTATAGTTTGAATAATGGTAGCTGTCAGGCTGTGTGTACAGCATGCCCGGAGCACAGCAGCTGCCAGGAGCCAGAGCTGTGCGCATGCCATACCGGCTATACCCAGAGGAATCATACCTCATGTGAGCCGCAGTGTCCGAAGGGCTGCACTGACTATGCAAGATGTGTAGCGCCGGATGTGTGTAAATGCTATGATGGTTACGAACTCTCCGAGTCGGAGCAAAAGTGTCGGCCCAAGTGCAGTCAGGGCTGTCCGGGCGGCTTTTGCTTTGCGCCCGAGTTGTGCGCTTGTAGTCCTGGCTACCTCATGGGCCCCAACAACAGCTGTGAGCCACAGTGCACTCCCAGCTGCATTAATGGCAACTGCAGTGCACCAGAGACTTGTGTCTGCGAGCCGGGCTATCGTTTCGCTCCAGACTCTCAGCATAAGTGTGAGCCGATTTGTGAGCCAGCCTGCGAGAACGGCGATTGTTTGGGGCCGCAGACATGCATCTGCCATGTGGGCCACGAACCCGAGGCTAAGGATGGCAGTCAACATGTGTGCAAGCCCAGCTGCCAGATGAATTGTGTGAATGGAAGTTGTGTCGCCCCGGAACAGTGTAGCTGCAACAAGGGATTTGTACCTGCTGATGGTATTAACAATTCGGTCTGCCAACCCAACTGCAGTCGTGGCTGTTTGAATGGCATTTGCACAAAGCCTGAAGTCTGTCAGTGTTCAGCTGGCTATGAACTAGTCGATGATGACTGCGTGCTGGAAATAACATTGACAACAGAGATAGCGGCTACAAGTACCTATCCGCCTGAACAGCTGCAATTGCCTATAACAGATTGCACTGACAACTGCAGCTGCTGGCAAGAGTTAACTGACGATGCGACCAACAAATGTGTCAACATTTGCGTGGATGACTTCGATCAGCCGTGCTTGGAACTCAGTCAATGCCACTGCGTCAATCAGTCATCATTGCTCTGCGGCCTTAAGCAGTTGCAGCTACAACTTATTTGTAAAGTTTTCAAACAGCTGAGCCCAACAATCAACGACAAACAGAAAGCCACGGGAGAGGCAGCGTCAAGAGCTTCCAAATGGCCAGCGATTCTTGCTTGGTGCTCTGGATTATGTCTCCTGCTCCTTCTCCTTACTGTTATCAGGCATTACTACCTTAAGCACAAAAGACAGCAGGCGCTTGCTCACGGTCCTGGTGGAATAAGCATCATAAGTCTCGAAAAAGATCTTTAAATAATATCAAACACGTTGCTATTACTTTAGTAATCAGTATTGCTCCTATCAGTACAGAACAGAGCTCAGAGTATTAACAAGTCCGTAGTATTTAATATGCTATAAATATGTTTACTTACTTTTAGAGTCTTTTTTCTTGACATATAGAGTATGCTTTTCCATAAAATGCAATGTAATTCGATTCAAAGATATTTGCTAAATATGTTAATTTGATAAATATATTTCAAGCTTCAAATGCAGTTTTACTTTCAACTTTTTTTTAAACTTATTTTTGCTATAAAGAAATCTACCTATATATTTTTCAAATAATTATAGCTTCAAATAAGGATGGGGATTTTTGAAAAAACTCCTATAAACGATCTCCCAAATCAACCAGCTAGAACATATTAATACAGAATGTACTACTTACAACAAAGATTTGTTGCTTAAGCAATAACATATATTTTTTCAAACAAAAAATTTAACAATTCTCATCAATTGGCTAAACTTGGTTAAACTGGCACACAAATCGTGGACTGCTCGTGATATGTAAAGCCGGGATCACAGATGCAACGATTACGACTGACACAGATTCCATTATTGCATTTTCTGTAAATTAAAAATGCTTATGTTAATGAAAAAATAAAATAAAATAATCATAACAGCAAATACAAAATTTACTTGTGGACAAATTGATAAATATTTATGTTTGGAATTATAAATTATTGATAAATTAATTGAAATTAATTTTTTTATCCAATTATTAGACTTATACTCACTGATAGCAATCGCTCTGGCAGACGCCATCTTTGAGCGTGTAACCTGGTCCGCAGTCGCACTCATTGTTATCCTTGCATAGGCCACCGATGCCGCAGTCTGGCTCACAAATGGGCTGGCAACCATCGTTGGTCAGCTGATGGCCCTTGGCGCAGCTGCATATCTCCGGCTCGGTGCAGTTGTGCCTTGGATTGTTGCCACATCCGCTGCTGCAGATGGGACGACAGAAGCGACGCGTCTCATCCAGCATGTAGCCCGTATCGCATTGGCAACTGCCGTCCAAATAGCAGCGACCGTTTTGACAGCCAATCGGACAGGCGAACACGCAATCGCCATTATCATTCTTAACGAATCCCTCATAGCAATCACACTCACCGGGCAACCGGCAGCTTCCGTTCTGGCAACCACAAATGGGGCGGCAAACAGTGACGCCCATTAGTCGGGTGGGCGTATAGCCTGTGCAGCAGACCTCAATTGTAGAGAGCTTGTTGGCCATATCCGTTTGTATGTGATTCGCAAGCTGATACTTGGACACCGAGTCTGCTCTAGTGTTGAGAGGATTGCAACAAATTAATATCGATCAGTATCGAATATCTTGTATAACTTACGGCACCCAAATGCGACATTTGTGCAGTTCCCGACTGGAGACACTCTCGTGAATGCGCAGCAAATACTCTCGTCTCCTTGGCGGCTGTACTGCAGTCTCATCAACATCAAAGTTTGTGCCACCATTACGCTGATACAGCGATTGAGCTGCCGCCTGTTGTTGCCTATTTGGATTCGAGAAGCGACGAACTTCGGGACTAGATCGCCGGCTATCAAATCGCGTTGGTGCATCATATTCCGATGGCTGATAGTTGGGCGCAGTTGCTCCAACGCTAGCGAGGGACAGCAGCAGAATAAGCTTTTGGCCAGGCATTTTCACGTTTGAACTTGAGTTGTTTTGCGTTGTTTGCAAATCACTTGCTGAATTCCAACTAAATTCTCAAGTTCTGATGGCGCTTTACTGCCCCACTAGTACACTTATTGCTTATCAGTTGCTTTGCTTTTTACAAGACGAGTCGATTTCGGGCTTGTTCTCAATTTGATTTCAAGTGACTCGAAATCAGCTCGCTTAAAAAAGCTAAAGCATTTTCCAATTATTCAATTACCTACTGTAGATTTTTATAATTGTCAATATAAAACTAAAAATTTGCCTAGTACAAAATTTATAATAAATTCCTTACACCCTAATACAATTTATTGTTTAACGAAACTCTTTTAAATTATTTCATAATTATTTTCATGATAATCAAAGTTTATATTCGCAGCGCAATTGTAGTTGGCGATATATAATTTAGTAATATTTTCCCACTCCTCTCTTGCTCTGTCTCTGTCTCGCTCTTGCTGCAAGACCGCTGAAGTACTCTTAATTTCAGTGGTCCTCAGTCTCTCGCTTATGTTTTTAATTGAAAGCCCCGTTCGCTTATCGCTGCGTTTCCCTCGCAGCAGCTGCGATTAAGCGCTGACCCGTTTCTCCAACTTACACAGTAAACAACTGTGACTTGAACGCACTGCAGTGCGACCAAATGAAGCGCTCGAACAACACAGCATAACATTCTAGAATTTAAACATAAAACAAGGAGCAACTGCATCCATGTCTGGACTGCTCCGAGCGTTGGCATTGCAGTTCACTCTGCTGATCATCTACCTTTGTGTGATGCATGCCCTGGAATTGCAGCTGCATGAACAGCAACTGCAGCAGCAACTGCTCGATGAGCAGCTGCGTTTGCATCAGCAACAGAAACTGCTGCAGCAACAGCGGGAGCAACAGATGCAGCAGCGACGCTATTCCTCGACGACATCCACTCGCAAGCCCTACATAATACCACAAGGATTATCGTTGCCGCAACGAGGCGTCTATCCGGATAAATGCTACCGGGAAGTACCGTAAGTAAAACTAATTGAATGTTTTGGAAAATCCAAGATTTCAGATCAAATATTTCTGGGAAACATTATTTCTTGTTTGAAAAATATTATTTCCTATGTTAAACGAGATATGTTCAAAAACATTTTAGGTAAACTGAGTTACACACTCCCATATAGTCTAGTGATAAGGGTGCCTGACTCTTATCAGGGGGTTACGGGCTCAAAAAGGTAAACTGAGTTACTAACATTTTTAGTGTTTTCCTGAAACTCCCATATTTCTCAGTATTTTATATATGTTCTTAAATATATTTACTTGCATCTCTTATTAATTTACCTAATTTTCCTCTTTAGTGCTGTATTTTTTCAGTATGACAAAGAGGTTAAGATCGTTGGTAATAGCAGTACAAATCCGTACTTTAATGTCATCGAGGTGTGCTGCAAGGGCTGGCGACGCTACGAGTACGACTGGACCAGATGTGTGCCGGACTGCGGTGAGCGGTGCCAGGAGAATGGCTTCTGTTTGCCGGGTGGACGCTGCCAATGCTTCGATGACTTTGTGCTCAACTATCGCAACAACTGTGTACCCACTTGCCCGCTGGGCTGTACCCATGGCCAGTGCTTTTTGAATGGCACCTGCAGGTGCGACAAAGGCTTCGAGCTGGATGGATCGAAACGCTTCTGTCAGCCGCAGTGCAATGCCACCTGTGGCCACAATGAAATCTGCCTGGAGCCGGGCAAGTGCGTTTGCGCCGAAGGTTATGCCCGGGGTTTGCGCGAATCAAATGCTCTCGGCTGCCAGCCCATGTGCATTCCGGATTGCGGCTATGGACACTGTGTCGCACCCAATCAATGCGAATGTTTTCCTGGCTTTAAGAAACGTTTGAACGGCAGCTCCTGTGAAGGCAATTGCTACATGTGAGTGAGATCTTGTTTGTCGTACCTATGTTAAGTAATTTCAAGAGAATTAATGTTTATTAATTTCCGATTTTTTTAAACTTTAACTTTAAAAGGCGCTGTGAAAATGGCTTCTGTGCGAATCAAACCACTTGCGTATGCCAGAATGGATACAAGTACGACTTCAACACTACCAGCTGCCTTCCCGACTGCGGCGATGACTGCAGAAATGGGGTGTGCATCTCACCCGGCAATTGTCGGTGCTTTAATGGGTATAAGAGAAATCGGGAGCGCTGCGATGCAGTCTGTGAACGTGGCTGTGGCTTCTATGGCCGCTGCATAGCGCCTAATATCTGCGGATGTGCTGTGGTACAGGGTCCGGAGGAGAGCTACCAGAGGTGCGAGAATGGCTATTGCAATGCAGAGGGTCGTTGTCGCTGCCTGGTGGGTACGACGCGTTTTATTGACAAATGTATGTCGCCCGATACGGTGACAACCTATGCCTCCATGAACCCCTTGCGAGTGAATGCCTCACTGATGCACGAGTTCGATCTGCTGTTGGGCCGGCATTTCATACTTGGCTCCGCTGGCATGATTGAATCGAACAGATGGTGGGTGTAAGCTGGCTGATAAGAAAATTAATATGAAATAAAAATAAATATAAGGTCACAAAACCAAAACAAAAATAAAAACAATTTAAATGCTACGAAATTATATTTTCGATGTCAAGCACAAAGAAATTGTCGTCTTCAATTAAAGATCCGTTGTGCTGCTTATCATTATGTCAGCTCAGTCAGTATAGTTTCCTTCTACATATAAAAGCAGTGCTCAAACCGAGAGCAGCTCAGTTGCTCGCCTATATTTAAGCAACGCGATTGCATTAATTATATTTTCAAACTCAGTGGGATAGAGTGTGATGGAAAAGTTAGAGAGAGCAAGCATGCGAGAGTGCAACAGTAAAATGCCATCTCATAGCAAATTGTTTGCATTAGTTATCGTTTGCCTAACATTGGAACTCCTGCCCACGCACACAGCTGGACAATTTTGGAAGAGCGCTCTGAGCGAATATCAAACTTGGGAGCGTGAGATGTTGGCGAGTCGAGCATCTGGTATATGTTACAAGACCCAATAGTAGATACAGCCATATGAACTGCATACCATGCATGTGCAAAATATCTCAAGATAATATTTTTCCAGTGCTAAAACTTCGGATCCGGAGCTAAGACAACGTCAGATCTCTTACTGTTGTGATGGCTATGTGAATCGCGGCAGTTCTAAAATTCTTAAATGTGAGCCCATCTGCGCAGAGGATTGCAGTCATGGTGTTTGCCTTTCTCCTGGTAACTGTGAATGCGCCCCTGGTTATAGCAGAAAACTGGCGCATTGTCAAATATTTGGCGATTAAGGCAAACCTTGTGCAATAAATAAAGAATTATAAGTCGTATCAACATAACTTTTGTATATCATTTTTTTTTGTTAATTTCAAAGAGTACCATATAAAGTAAAAATTGGAAAATAGACCTGTAACACTTCACTTAAACAACTTATGCTTAAATTCAATCCTCGATACTTTCGATGTTTTCATCCGTTTTAATAAAAATTTCACAGGTTTTCATTATTTTGTCTAAAGTTTTGAAAATAATTGCCAAATACTCGTTATCCAAGATCAACATCAAAATGTTATCAATCATATGTGTACTTTGGAAAACCGGAGGATGTTATCGATAATTTAAAGCATCTTAGTACAGCCTATAGAAGTGGAGAGCATATAGAACAAATCTAAAACCTCTAACTTGCATAATTTCTGGGTTCAGGGTAAAAAGTCAATCACTTTAATGAAGTATCATTTGAAATATCATTTAAGTTTTATTCTATGCTAATTGTTTAAAAAAATCTCAATTATCACTTCAAGCGAGATTTCTTTTCTGTAAAACGCTTCAACAATGGGAATGTTTTGTTTGTCTGTCAATTCATTTTTAAGACTCCCAATTATCGAATTTTGTCAAAATGTGTGCTTAAAAGCAACAAATAACATGCTGAAAGCTTAAGTCAATGATTAATATTAATCTTATAATATTTGTAGCTTAATTTCTATTAATGTTGATTTTTAATTGCTTGGAAAACGAGAAACTCAAAGTTGAGCTATTTTACCTACTCAATGCTAACTTATTATTGTTGTTTGCATATTTATTTTGTATGTGATTACATCATTAATTTCTCGGAACTGCTTATAAAAATATACGTATTTAAGTCAGCTTATAAAGCTTAAGCTATCTTTGTGAGCGTGGCCTAAGCCCTCCAACAACAAACAATACAAACAATTGAACAACAAACAGCCGATGAGAGAGTAGCCTTCATTATTATTGATAGGCGCAGTGCGAGGTGCTGATTGGGAAGCAAACTGATCGCCGGAGGCTGGAAGTTGGATTCGCGACTCTCGATTGAATTTTTAAAATTGCCAAGCAGTTAGTCAAAGTGCAGCTACTGAGAAGTGCGGACGTGTATAAAAATTCTTAAACATTTTTAAAATTATTAGTTTGCTTAACAAAAGCGAGTGACGTCAGAAATTCATTATGTGCTCATCGTGGCAGCTGCTCAAGTTGACAACGCTGCTGGTCGCACTATTTGGTGGCGGCGAGGCACAGTTCAAGACGGCAGGCATCAAGACCCGCCAGCCCGTTGCAAGTAATCTGCTGCTGTCCAGCAACGCAACCAGCGAGTTTAACCAGACCCAAACCCAAACTCAAACCGAGTATAGTAATTATGGCAGCTACTCCAACTTTGTGCCCGCTGAAACCTATCAGGGCGGTTCGACATATTCGGGACACTATGTCCAGTCATTGAACCATGTGACCCGTGCTCCACAGATTCTGGATGAGACGGCCTTGTTTATTAACAAGACCAGATCTGCGATGGCCAGTGGCATCTGCTACAAGGAAGTACCGTAAGTATAGCGGTAACAGCGTTTCGGAATTATAAACTTCAAAATGCTTGCTAAAAGCTGCAATTATTATCGCTCGGCTTTCAGTAATTGAAAATAGGCTAGCTGAACATTGAACCAACGACCTCGGCGATCCTCGACTCGCTTGATAATGAAATGCGACTTGAAATTCAAAATTAAATGTTTTCACTCGCGTATTTAGCGCGTATTATATATATGTATTTTATGTGATTTAATTTGAATATTCAGTATTGAGCTGTGAGAAAAGTATACATGCAGTATCCAAGTAGTTTGGACTTATCAAAACTTTCAACATATAGAAAATAATAATACTTGTGCCAAAAATGTATCGATTTAAAATGTTTTACTCTGTGCGTCTTTACAGTACTGCTTCATTGTTGCACGGTGGTCGGGGCAACGAAGTTGGCAATGGCACTTCGCCGGACCTAAGTCAAATTCAAGTGTGCTGCGAAGGTTACGAGCGTAATCCTCATATTTATCGTCGCTGCGAGCCGATCTGCAGGGACGACTGCTCCAATGGTATCTGTACGGCGCCCAATACTTGTGTCTGCATGCCGGGACATGTCCAGACTGGTGAAGGCAAGTGCATCTCCACCTGTCCCCTTGGCTGCGGTAATGGCGTCTGTGATGATCAGAATGAATGCCGCTGCCGCGATGGCTACTCCCTAGATCCCATTAGCCGCAAATACTGCCAGCCCGAGTGCAATCCGGGCTGTGCCAACGGACGTTGCGTTGCGCCCAACAAATGCGACTGCCTGCTGGGTTATCGCGTTACGGCAGATGGCAGCTGTTCACCCGTCTGCGATCATTGCGAGAATGGACAATGCACTGCGCCAGGGCAATGCACTTGCCACACCGGCTACCAGAATCTGGACGGACGCTGTGAGCCCCATTGCGAACAGTGAGTACAAAATTAATAAATTAAAAAAGTTTTTTTTTTGAATTCCAGAATTCCACGAATCGTTACACAAACATCAGTCCACTGATTATTTTGATTCTGAAACAATGCAAAAATCATATCCAACGAGCCATTAAATAGTTTTTGCTTGTTCAACCCACAGACCCTGCAGGAATGGCGGCCGTTGTGTGGCGCCCAACACTTGTGAATGCGCACCTGGCTACGATTGGGAACGGAAGAGTGGACAATGTGTGCCGCACTGCGATATGCCCTGTTTAAACGGAGTCTGCATTGGCCAAAACCAGTGCGAATGCAAGCCTGGCTATGTGTTGGATGAGCATCAGCGTAATCTCTGCCAGCCCCATTGCCCGCAAGGCTGCCCCAATGGCTTCTGTAGTGCGCCGAACTTTTGTATATGCAAGCCTGGCTTTATCAAGGGCGGAATTAAGGGACGCCAGAGTTGCCAGCCTGTTTAAATGCCTTTGCAAATTTATTTTCATTTATGAACTGTAACTTAATGCTACTACATCCAATAAAAGAGACGACCAATTAGTGCATTAAACTCGTATTTAAACTCGTCATTATTTTCCCTGCGTCGCTCCATGCCGCTCAGCTGCTGTTCAATTTGCTGCAGCTGCACGCATCGCCCGACGTAGTGCGTCCAGCCCGCGGCACACTGGCAATGTCCATTGGCGTCACAGGAGCCATTCACGCAGTGCTGCTCATCAGGACCACAGCCGCACAAGTTTGGTGCCAAACATTTGCCATAGTAGCCGCAGGTTCTGCACAAAAATATATGTATATATCGAATTGCATAAAAAAATAGTGCTAAGAACATGATTAATGGGAAAATATTTGCTATTTTCACAAAGAATAATACTGATTTAACTTAATCAAAGCTAGAAAATTTTAAATTACTATTAGAATTAAACCAAATATCATACGACTGTAAGATTTTGTATAACGTTTGTTTCGCAAAATATCTATAATTAAATTTAAGGGTTACCTAAGTTGGCTTCAATGATTTTATAGCCTTTTTTTGATTATAAAATTATTTTATAGGCTATTTTAATGCTATACAAAGGACACATTTTATTAGCTAATTAAAAATTCTACATAATCAAAAAGCTTTACATTAACTTACCCATCGCAATTGGGATCACAGCTGCTGCCACGCAGTTCGTAGCCCTGGAAGCAGCGACAGACGCCGGGTGCAATACAGACGCCATTGCCATGGCCACAGTTATCCTGGCAGACGGGCAGGCAGCTGGTAGTGTTGTCATCGAATCGATAGCCATCACGACAATGGCACTTGAAGCGCGACTCACAGAATCCATTATCGCAGTTGCTTAGCGACATAATGAGTAGATAAATAAGCATGCCTTGGTAATTAGTGGGTAATTAGCTTAATACACTTACATATAGCACTCGGCCTCGCAGACATTGCGTTGCGGTCGCTTCATAAAGCCCGGAAAGCACTCGCATTGATTGGGTGCCACGCACTTGCCGTAGCCACAGTCTGGCGCACAAATGGGCTGACAGCCTAGATCCGATGTGCGTCGATAGCCAGCGGAGCAATCGCATTTGTCTGGAGCAATGCACTCCTCGTGCGTGCCACAGCCCTTGGGGCAGTGGGCGCGACAAAATAGGCGCGTCTCCTCGTCCAACCTGTAGCCGGCGTTGCAGGCACAGGTGCCATTCAGATAGCATCTACCATGCTGGCAGGCAATGGGGCAGGTGTGAATGCAGGCGCCCTGCTCGTTGCGCACAAACTCGGCAAAGCACTCACACCGCTGCGGCCCACGACAGAAGCCATTGCGACAGCCTTCTGGCGACGACAGTTCACAGTCAGGCACACAATGGCCGGTGTAAGGGTCTCGGCGATAGCCCTCGCAGCACAGCTCAATCCGATGATAATAAATCGTCGAGCCATTGCCACGCACGTGTAAACCCTTGTGTGTCTGAAAGAATATTGCACTGCGGCAAAAAATATTACTAAAAATTGTTTCAACGAATTTTATTCGAATTCAATAACAAAAAAATTTGATGAGAGACTGTTTTTTTCAGTAAACATATTTCAAATCATATTTGATAAAACGTTTCTGGGCGTCATCTTTAGTAGCAAATGTATGTATTTTGTTTTGTGTAATATTTATGTAAAATGTTTTAAGTTTCTCTCAACTTTTTATTGTTCGTATTTAGTTTATCTTTATTGAAATTTTCTGTAGTCATTTGTGACTTTTCGGCCTACTTACGGCAGTTCGCGCTGACAGAGATGTTGCTGCTGCTCACGGGTCTGACTGAGTGATTCAAACTCACCCGGCTGGTGTATATCGCCATAAAGCTCGATTCCCGCTGCCGACCCTGCAGCCGGCGTTGACGTCGCTGCCAGCAAGAGCAACAATCGCAGCAGCTCCACAGTGTAGTTCCAGTTCCAGTGCATATCGCGTTGTTTGTCGTTCCAGATCCATCCAGCGAATGAGCAATCGAAAAACAAGGCTCTTGCAAAGCGAACCTTATCAGTATCATTGCGTTCTCTTTCGCTCTCTCTATCCATCTCTCTCTCCCTCTCTCTCTCTCTCTCTCTCTCTCTCTCTCTGCTATTTAGTTCTTACTTGGTCTAACGGTTGCGCTAGAGCTTCATCACCGCATTTAATAATACTTAAAGAAACTTGTTATCGAACCCTGATCGGTCGTCCCTCAAAAAATACATCTAATCGGGCTGCATTGTATTCGATTCGTAGCTAAAGCTGCACAGACAAATACAAAAAACGGTACACATTAAAAAACTGTTTTTGTTTATTTTGGTTGTCCAGTCAAAATAATTATACTTTACAAAATAGGGTCATGCCGCTCAACCGTTTTTATTTTATTCAAGTTTAAAGATCAAAATTGTATGCGTGCGCGCGTAAGAAGTACCGATGGGGGTTAAATAAGTTGAAAGCGTCCTTGCTATAAGAATAAAAATCGGGATTATTCTTTAAAAAAAGGGTTAACGTTAACTTTCAGAATGAAATACATACTATTTTATATTTTTATTTTAACTTAATTATTAAGTTTATGTTTGAATATTAATTAATTTTATCAATCAAAAAATAAATAAACAAAAATTGTTGTTGTTGTTGCTTTGACCCATTTTTTGGCGTAAGTCTATCTATTTAAGGATTTCAAGAATTAAAAAATCGATTATTGTCATTCTTGGATCAAGTACACAAGTTCATGAAAATGAAATATGCCCTTCTTCAAACTCGAGCTAAGTTTAAAGATGACGAACCGTGTAAGTATTACTCAGCTTAAAAAATTACGAATATTTTCTTATATCAAAATTATACTACTTAAATTTAATAAGAACCTAAATCTTCAGCCGATTGCAAGCTCTTTAATCAATATCAACTACAACTACCGCAGGCTTCGACCCTTATTTTTAAGCGTACCACAGAAGCTATTTTTATGATGATATGAATGAATCAGGTTACAATTTTAGGCCCATTCGCCGTATAAAAGCACAGCCCGATCACATTTCTATTTAGTTTTGTGTACAACGCTGACGAAAATACCAAATTGTTGAAATGAAGTTTAATTTAATGGTTTGCACACTTGTGGTGCTATTGATGGTGATAGCAAGCGGCTTTAACACTGTCAAAGCACTGGTTCCAGATGGAAACATAGATGAGCGACCTGTTTGCCCGCCAGAATACTTCAAAAGGACGAATAGCGAAGAATGTGAAAAAAGTAATTGTGAACCGAAATGTGGTGAAAATGAAAGTTGTGTTAATAGCGCATGCAAGTGCATTGATAATTACGAGAACTATGGTCATGGTGGCGTTCTCAATTGTCAATTGGTATCAGCAACAAGAACTTCAAATTCAACTTCTGCCACAACACCTTCAACAACAACAACAACAAATGCAACAACTTCATCGATGCCTATAACAATGCCTTCAACAACAACAACAACAACAAAATCACCAAATTCAACAACGCTCGCCACAACTTCAACGACAAAAACCACACCAACTTCAACAACGTCTACAACAACACCTACAACAACAACAAAAACAACAACAACAAATGCACCAACTTCAACGACGCCTGCCACAACAACATCAACGCAAAAACCACCAACAACGCCAAACCCACATCCAAAAAAAGCATCTGGAATGAGCAAATGGGCAATCGCAGCAATTATTATTTTAGTGGCGGGCATCATAGGATTCGGCGGATTTATGCTCTATAAACATAAGCAGCGTGGCTAATGCCGTAATGCTTACAACATAAGATAAAATTAAAGAAAGAAAGAAAATATGCCGTTCTTAATTTAAAAATGTTGTCATGGAATCATCCTGATTTGTACTTCAAATATTCAAGTACGATTTGTTCTTAAGATAACTCATAATATGTCTAAAACCCTCTTAAATATTTCTTGCATTGTTTAAGTAAAAAACTTTTAAATGTAAGAATATAATTTTTGATTCAATCCTAATACTTAAACAAACTTGTTATTTCAATAATTAGAAAGCGTTCTTACTATAAGAATAAAAACCATGATTATTTTTAAAAATAACGTCAACTTATCAAATGTTTTACCTAAATTTTACTCGCAGATTTAAATATTATTTTATGTATATTTTTTTTTGCCGTAAGTGGGCTTTAGTTAAGTAAATAATAATAAATTGGGCAATCTAATTTCGAAATACTTGCCTCAAATACTGAGTGAACTTTAATCAGTATAACCTCAGATATATTAAAATCAAGTATGAGTATTATTGATTTATTTATTTATTTTTGAAAATTAGCTATAATATAATATAATATATAATTAAAGAGCGCTAGCGTCCAGACCATCGGCTCTATGAAGAATTATAACTTATTTGTTAGATTACAATATAGTATATAGATGTATATTTTATTTTTATTAAGAGTTGTAACGAAGGGTAAGACGGATGAGGGAAATATAATTGGGAAATGGTCTTTTCTTGAGAGAGCTGTAGACCACATAAGTGACAGTTCGGTTTTGGGTCTCCAGAAAGAATGTGACTGTGGGTAACACTGCTGTGTACTACACAACAGCTTTCTGCAGATCTTTTTTAGCTGAAGGGACTGGACGCAAAATATAGTAAAGTTTTTAAAGCTTAAACTAGAGTATGTACAAATTTTTTGTTTACAAATGTGTAAAACGAGAGAGGGTTGCACCAGAGCCCAGACCCCAGTTGTATATTTCATTAAGTATATTCTAAAAAGACTGTTTAGTATTGTTACGTCTTTGATTTTACTGAAGATTATAGCATCATCTGCGTACATAATTAAGTTGATTTGCTTATATTGAGATACAATATTGCTGATTTCTTCAAATGGGTATCCTTGAGGGATGCCTGTATATAAATTGTAATAGTTTGAATTTACGTTGTTGATCTTGACTCGGAATGAGCGATTGCACCGGAAAGCCTTCCTTATATTGAAGATTTTAGTTCCCACCCCACAATGTGCGATTTGCTGAAGAACAGTATGGGCTTCCACGCGATCTAATGCCCTTTCGAAATCAGTCGCCTAAAGTGTGACATGATTTCTTGATGCAAGGGCATTTGACACGAAGTGCTGCAGGTGCAGAAGAAAGTCCATCGTATTGTGTTAGGGCTGATCAGTTTGTTTTTGGTGGCATACCAAAGCAGCCTACGGGCAATCATTTATTCGAGTGTTTTACCGATACATGGAAGTAATGAAATGGGTCGGTAGCTGGTAATTTCATCAGACGGTTTGTTGGGCTTTGGGTTGGGTTCAATGATGGCTAATTTCCACATGTGGGGGTATTGACCTATAGAGAATATATTATTGTACAGGTCTAAAAGGTCAGCTCTGCCTGAGGCGGGCAGTTGTTTGAGCATCGGGTACGAGATTCTGTCGTGTCCTGGTGTTTTGCCCTTAGCTTTTGTCAGGGCAGTTTCGAGCTCTTATTCTGTAAAATCGTATTCGAGTTGTTTAGCAGATAGACTAAGTCTACCAGGAGCATGTACATACTCAAGTGATGTTATCTTTTGTTGCCTGTAAGTAAACAGAAGCTATTTATTATTCTATATATTTCGTTCCCTGAAATAAGATTGATCTGGCGAGATGTAGCTGTTAAGGACAGTATATTTATCGTTAAGTTTTGACTGAATGGCCAGATAAAGAATATTTGAGCAGAGAGTGCGGTAGGTACCTTTTAACAAGAATTGCTGTTCCTTGTTTGGCATTGAGTTTGTGTGGTAGGTTAGTGAAATAACCTATATATTGTTTGTAACAGATTTTATTTCTTTAATTGAAAGGTAGGTGAGTTTCTCGAAGACATTATATCTGGATTTGTTTCATTTACTAAAATTGTTAGTTCATCGAAATTGTTTATGTATCCTTTTAGATTCTATTGAATAACTTTAATGGTCATCGATGAATAAAATATTAATTGATATGTATATGTATTCAGGAACATTTATTATTTTTAATGGTTTAGTCGTGGAAGTGTTGAGTCGCAACTTGATTCAATTGATTCAAGGTCCATGTTTGAGTGAGAGTGAGTAGTTAGTTAGTTTTTAAATCGGTATTTGATTCTATTTTTGTTCGGTTTTTGTGTGTTTTTTTCTCAGAATTCACATAAAGAGGGAAGTGATGTGCAGAGAGAGTAGATGATTAGGCCGCCGAGAGACGAACGTCAAAACCACCAATCTCACACTCTTATCAGTGTTACGGTTGTTGTACTTTGCTGTTTGTGTTGTGCTTTTTTCTTTTTTCGAGCATGGATTGCTGAGGCAAGTAATAAAGCTTTGCTTCCCTCATTGAACACTTCTTCGAGGTTTTTATTGTTAATATTTATTTTTGTTGGATGAATGAGACAGAATGGGTTTGTGTGCAGTTCACACATTTTGGAGAGCAATTACCAGAATGGGGAGTGAGTCCGCCGTTAGTTTTTTAATATGTCCGAGTTTTTGGCATGATTTGCACCGCATAGGATTCGGTATAAAATCGGATACCTTTACAGAGTGCCAGCATTTGTCGATTTTGGATGGAAAATTGTACAGTTCGAAAGTAAGAAGCATAGCCCCCGATGGTTTTGCTACACCATCAACTTGCTTGGTGAACTTGTAAACTGAAATAACTTTTTGGGAGAAGAGCTCTCTAACAATTTAGTCTTCGGGGACGTTAATAAGGTAGGGTGCATAAATGGTCCCCTTGACCGAATTAAGGGCTTGATGGAATTGGCATTCTCTTTTGTGTTGATAAATTTGTTGGCGTCGTGAATTGAGTGAACCAGCATTAATAAATTTCCGTCTTTTAAGTTTGATATTGAGGCAATATTCATACTGATGTGCTTTAGTGCATTGATAATTACGAGAACTATGGTCAGGCATCAAGCACCATCTATGCTTCCAACTTAAATATATTCCCTTAAATTCCAACAGCTATTGAAAATTGTTTAAAATAAAAATAAAGCACATGCGTATTGAGTATTGTTCAAATTGTTTATACATAATTGTTATATAAAAGTAAAAATGATATGGCAATTATATTGTTGGTATTCCATCCAGAAATCCAGAAATCTGATTGTGTCTTCATGTGTAAGATGTGCCTTTGCGTTTTGCTTTGTGATTGCTCAGTTTTATAAATGAGCTATTTTTTGCGTTGTTATCTGATTGGGCACCTGCAGATAGTTGGAATTTTGTGGTGGTATGATCAAGTGTGAAATATGTGCACCCTTTGAAGTATGCTGGTGGTGTTGCACTTGATGGGTTGCATGGCCATTATTTTGACGGGGCAGAAGTGCGGGCGGTGCCTGCAGAAAGGCAGTGGCTGTGGTTGAATGCTGATATCGGAGCTGCGAGGTATGCGGTTGGTGTGGTTGATGTAGATGCTGCTGTTGCTGCTGCGGATGATTATGGTGGTGGTGGTGGTGGTAGTTTTGCTGCTGCAGTTGCTGCTGCTGCTGCTGCTGCTGATGGTAGCGTATCTCATCATAGAGATGAGAGTCGAGGCTGCCTTTACGTGACTTGGGCGAAATGACAGAGTAAAGAGATTCTTTTCTGGCATAGGCATATGGTGGCATGGCAATCGAAGAGTTATTGCTGGGCGTATCATATACATCCGGCAAAGACGCTGCAGGGAATCAAAGGATTATGTAAAACTGATATTGTAATTGGCTAATACGATGAATAACTTGATTGCAAACTTAATTTTGTTTCATAATCGATAAGTTCGGATTACCAATAACTTCAAGGAACTCTGATCTTTGATATAGCCACTTGAAATGTCAAGTTATTCATCGAACCGCCCACTTAATAGGCGGGCGACACTTACATACCCTCGTTCGTTTGGGTTTGATTAGATGGAAGTACAGCTGGTGGCTTAGGCAGCGGACTGTGAAAGATTTTTCCCAATGTGCTGGAATCACTGATAACAACTTCGGGATTCGAATTTGCCAACTGAGTGCTGATCGTTCCATTGGCATTATAGACAACGGCCTCCTTTTGGACATGATAACGCCTATAGACATAAAGGAAGCCCAAAGTTATGGCAATCATTAGCATCAGCAGCATGACAATCACTGTGCTCAGCAAACTAGCATCGGTATCCTGGGCGCTTCGACTCGGATTGCTCTCGCCCGCCGAGAATCCAGCTAGATTAAGCTTTGGTGGATGCTCCTGTGACGCACTGCCAACAGAATTGGTAATGACATGGATAACATCTGGAGCTGGCACACCAGACGCAGCGGCTGTATGCAGATTCTCCAACAAGGCGTTGCTCGATTCGTGCAATATGATCTTTGGCGTGTGCGAAGATTCCTTGATAAGTATGACCTCGGGCAATGGACTAGGCGTCACCGGGACATGACTGCCATCGGACATGCTGCCAATGCGCTTGGCAATGTTGTTAATGTTATGCGTCAAATTTGCCATTGTCGAGTTTATCGTCGCCAGCACAACATGGTTGACATTGACACTAGCGCCAGTCTGTGCTGGACTAACACATTCACCGGATTGCGGATGGCAGCGCTTATCAGGACATTCACAGGCCTTGCGGCACATAACGCCATAAGTGCCCGCCGGACACGCCTGTTCGCAGCTGTTGTTAAAGTTCATTTCAAATTAATTGTTTGAAGTTTTATCAATTGAGCCATCGACTTACAATTGACCCGCCCAGCCGGCAATGCAGTGACAAACGCCTGTCTTATTGTCGCAAACGGCGTCATTGCGACACTGACACAAATTCTTGCAGTCTATGCCCCATCGATCATGATCACAGCCTTCAGCAAATTGAAAATACAGTACTTCTCTACATTTTTTTCGCCATCTATACTTACGCTGTGTGCAATGTTTGCCGGTGTAGCCTTCCTCGCAGTTGCATATATCGGGTATTAGGCAATTGCCACGCCCACAGCCGCCACGGCAAATTGGCTTACAGCTGGCCTGGCTATCGGAGAGATTTCCCTCATAGCCCTGACAACAAAAGCGAACTGTTCGAGTTTTGTTTAGTCTCTGAAAACAAAAGCAAAATTAAAGTTATGCCATCAAAATGTTTGCAATGTTCTTTATATATTTTCTTGGATAAGTAACAAAAAAAAAATTACAATGTTTATCAAGCACAGTATGATGTCAATTGAGTATTTTTTTTTTAATTAAAACACATTCATTTGCATTGTCCAGCAACATTATTATAAGTTAAATAAACGAATTCATTTCTTATCCGTTCTTTGGTGCTCACAATTTTACGCATATGTGTATGTATACATTATATATAAGTAAATGTATTGAAGTACATATACATTTTATCATATACCACTTCCTGCTGGGGCAAATAATTTGTTCGGAAGCTTTGCCAAAATACGCTAGGTTTTATTATTACTCGAGCAACTTGCAAACGCGCAAGCCTTCAGAACAGTTTGAAAAGTATTTATTTTAATAAAAACAATTTTGAAATGCAGAAATTCAAGTTTTATAGTATTATATGCGGGCTTTTGATGTTCTCGATTGCATCATGTAATATTCTAGAAGTGCTGAAATTCAGTTTTGAAGCTGATTCCCATTCATCGACAACTGAGAGAGAATTAACATCAACAACTGTACCATTAGCTGCATTGGATACCGAAACACAATCATCTAGCCCCACCAATCCAACAGTCACAACAACAACCGAAAGACCAACAACAAAACCACCCAATCCACCCATGTCAAGCCAACTCTCGGAAATAGTTATAACAATTGTGACTTTGGTGTTCATTATGATTTTAGTTGCTTTTATATTTTATATGCTAAGGACTCGAAGATCCTATGATGTCTAAAGATCTGATACTTAACTTAGACTGAATAAAAATCTGTTTGCCAATGGAGTTAAATGTTCAATTAAAGTTTGTGGAATCTTTAATATTCTTATGTTTATTCAAGTTAGCATTTTATACAAACCATTCCAAAATATCGATTAAATCAGTTTTAAAATCGAAATACTAATAAAGTTTGTTTGGATTTTGTCCAATCTTTTTTTGTGTAGTATTTTGTGGGGGGTTTATCTCTATGTTTTTCTAACCTTGCATTTCATTACATATCTTTTTGCAAGCGGCATCGTGAGAGTAAGATTATTATAAACATGCAATTATTTGTGTAATTTACTGTAGGCAATTTGTTTATCTTGTTCCGTTCCATCGTCTTCTATTTGATTATAAAAAATAATTATCCTAAAAGCTCGCTACGTTTTTTGTAAAATTAAAAAGTGAGCCACATATTATGCAGCAGTTTTTTTAGGCTTTGTTATGCAATTAAGTTAAGCAAGAAACCAAGTTTTAAAGTCGGATGCAACAAACTGATGAATAATCTGGTTCTAGAATGGTTTGCAAGGAATCTGCTTGCAAAGAGGAGTACGGGAGCGGCAGTTTGATGCACATCTTTGGACGAATGTCACTGGCTATATGGCCACTATATTTGCTTGGTCAAGCTTAAAAATTGTCAAATCTATATAGGCATTTCAGTTGTCTTAAGATATTTGAAAAGTTTCAAGAATTTCGTGTAAATTCTATACTTAGTAATAAATTTTGACAAAGTATTTTGTTAAGCACATCTTGAAGCAATCTTGCCCTTACTCAATTCAGTGGCAACTCATTGAACTTTGTAACGCTGCCCAGTTCTATCATGTTACAAAAGCTTAAGTGCTGATTATGGTTAATGTGAGACATATGTATACATAAATTCACGCACACACACACATATACACGCACACCCCTTGATTTGCCAATTTAAGTGAATGAACTGAAATTCTTCTCACATTTATTTGTGATTCAAAGCATTTCCACTCTTTCATACAGTCAAATCTCCGCCCAACTTACGCATTGCTCTGCCCCTTGTTGTTGATGAGTTTGTATGCCACAGCTGTGTGTACCAGTGTGTGTGTGTGTATTTGTGCGTAGTATAAATTAATAAGGCGGAAATTTTAATATAAACACTGATATTCGATTCGAGTTGTGTCAGTTCCATTGTAAGCATAATTAAGCGCAACTTTCAGCACAGCCTTTTGTCCAATGTTCACTTTAAATGGGCGTTTTTTTTTTTTTTAAACTCATACGCTTTGTACTTGCTTAGTAATTGAATACACATTGAGCAACATTTTACATACATATGTGACATATCGTATTACGGCCACAACTCATAGAGCTTCCAACTGCATATACATATGTAGTTTTTATCATCCGTCCCACCGCCTGGTAGGCCCATCAATCAGCAATCAGCCGCCTGCTTTTATATAATTCACTTGAAAATCTTTCGGCACTTTACCGCCATTGCTAAAGTCTAAGTATGAAACTAGTTTTCAACTAAATATTTCATGTCTCATAGATGGCTTTTTAGCTCTCCTCATGGTATTTTTTGGTTTTTCCTTTTTCATCTTAATTAATTAAACGCAATTGGCAATTAGCGATGGTATTCTGTTTTTCGTCCAACACCAAAACACGAATTTCTAAGCATTTTTTGGGCGTTCTTAATTGCAATTTGCCCAACAAGGACCAAAATTTCTATGTACTTAACAAGTTGAGCTCGATTGCAGTGGTAGCTTAATATTTTGTTAAACTTATTATTTTGACAGTTTGCAATTCGATTCGAAACAGCCATTTGCAAAAGTATCTCGATACAAGTCATCAAATTTCTATGATGAAACCAAAAATCGTTGATATATGGAATTTATTTGCAACAAGCTTAGCAGCAGCAGCAGGTACAAACAAACACTCATACATACATACATACTATGTGCGCTTGTGTACACATAATTAGACTCGAAACTCTTAACTAAAACTAAACCAAAACTGGCTGCATCTTATGGCCAGTTTGAGCGCATGTTCAGGTGATGCAATCGAAAGTGTGTCAACAGCTTCGGCGTCAACTGCACCAACATCAACAGCACACATTTTATCTAAGCTAGTGGAGCATTTAATGTTTTTGCTGTTTTATTTTTTGGCTTTTTTGTTCAGCCTAACTACGCGTATTCACTGGATTTTCTTCTTTTCATTTGCACTTTTCACCACTGACATAATTATTATATTTTATGTACAGCAAAAAAAAAAAAAAATAAAATAGCAAAAATTAAATAAATAAATAAAAAACCAGCCAATCCTGATTCGGATTATACCCATAATAGGCATTCAGTTGCATGTCTCGATTTTTCTCGCTCTTTCTTTGAATCACCATTGAGCATTTCAATTTAATTGAGCGATTTCCAAATTTAAGCAAGATTACTAAAAAATATTAAGAGCTTAAATTCCTTGGATTTAAAAAAAAAAATTAAATAAAAATAAAAATTTGAAACTGAAGCTATTATAATTATTATTTATGAACTTGATTCTAACTCTGATAAAAAACAATTCGCCTTTTTTCCTAAATTATTGAAAAATTTTAAGAAAATTGTAATTGCTTCAATATAGCTTAAGAAAATATTGATTTTATTTTTAGATTTAAGTTTGATAAACTTAAAATTATGGAAATATAATAATGATGGTTAAACGCCCCAACTGCTATGTAAGCATTTGTTAGTAAATTTCTCAAATCAATTTCTTCACTTCAAGTGAAATGCATAATCATTTTTTTTCAACCTTGAGATTTCAAATATATTTCTACTATTATCATGCTTTTACTTTTTTACTTTTTTAGCTATTCTCATTTTTATTTTATAGGGTATTAATTTAATTGTTTTAAAATTCCAAACATTACGTATACACAACGCTGTTGCATAAAAGTTCATAGAAACACTGACAGCCAAGGACGTTACCTGTGCTTGGCACATGGGTCAAAACCGGTCGCAATTATCAAAATCGTATGGATTTTTTTATTTTTATTGGTGCACAGCTGCAACTTCCGCAGAGTTTCCTCTCGGCGCTTGCGCAACGCCTTTAAGTCATTTACAAATTGATAGATATTTGCTGTGTGTGTTTTACAGAACCCATTTAGTGGGGCACAATAATTAAAGCCGCACAATTTATGGAATTAAAGCAGCAGCAAGCGGCTTCCTGGTTGCCGTTTCGGCTGAATGTGGCAAATGAAATCAGGTTTGTGGAGCATGTGGCCAATATTGGCCAAGACTAGAGGTGTTTGCCACTGATTGCTATGACGCAACATCCACCCGCTAAGGCAGACCAGGCAGTGCCGAAACACCTGCGCACACTCGCCATACATTTTAAACAGCACCTACCTGCACCTTCATCACTTCGCGCATTTCCGTCTTGAATGAGGAGCAGCGCGGCGGTATCTCCAGGCACCAGCTGGATGTGCGCACCCGTACCGGTTGCACCTCGGGCACTTGCACTACCTCCACGTAGGGCTCCTCGCGTGTACAAACATTGCCGACACTCTGTATCGAGGGCAATGCCATTGCTGTTGCATTCACATCCTTAAGGTATGTATTCACACGCAGGCTGCTGTTCTGGCTGCATATGCAGCTCAGTTGCAGCACCAACAGCAAAAGGGGCAACTGAAACTTTAACATCAATGACTGCTTCATATTTAAATTTATTTAATAATTTCAGTTGCAGCTTTGATTTGATTTAATAATATTTGATTTGCTTTAAATTATTTACTTGAGTGGGTGGCTCATTATTTTTTATTTATGTATTATGTCGAACTTTTTTTATTTTTATTTGAGTTTTAAAGATATTATTTAAATTATTTTGTATATTTTAGAATTTTTAGAAGTTTCTAACTTTTATGAGTTTTTTTTCTCAAACATTTTTTTTGTGTTTTTCTTAGTTTGTTTTATATTTGTTTGATTTAAATTCTTATTTAAAGTTGTTCATTAACAAACGATTTTTCCGAATTATAGTTCTAGATAAATAATTATTTATTATAATGATATTCACTTTCGTTCAACTTTCGTTCGATTTTGTTTAGTAAAATTCTGATTCTTTCCGCTCTAATTTGGATGAGTGTGCGCTCTTGGATCGCGACTCTAGTAATGACTGTTTTTCCCGTTGGCACTGATTCAACAGCTTGTCTGGTCGCGTGTTCCTTCTCCAAAAACAGTGAACAGTAAACAAATGTGGAAAAAATCGTTGTCATTGCAAATTGGCGACGCGTCGACGACACTTTTGTCGAGTTGATGAAGGCCGCTGTGCGACGTCAGGGGCTTGGGGCCGTTGACGGGGCGGAAGTACGCACTGCACCGTTTAATTCTACAATGAAAGTGAAATGCGAGAGACACACACACACTCGCATACACACACACAAAAGTCTCCACTGCAGCTGAACGCGAAACTCCCCATATGATCAAATCTCGTTCAAGCCACCCCACTCCATACCCCTATCCATACCCTTACCCCCGCCCACTTCACTTTTCAGTCTGTGGCGATGACGATGATTGCATCTAATTGAAATGTTGATAATGTCCTTAACATGCATTCGCTTGTTGTTGTTGTTTTTTTTTATTTTATTGCAGATGCAAGGCAAACGCGCTTTTGTTTTTGCATTTGCGCTTTTCTGTTCAGCCCGGTGACAGTCACAGTTACAGCCGACAGTGACGAAACGTGGGAGAATGCATAAATTAATGCAATTCGAATTTTTTTATATAAGACAAGATTATTTTTTCTGCTCTGATTGACGCAGATTTCAAGAAAATAATGTGCATTAACAAGATTTAATGCAGATTTTTTTTAGAAGTCTCAAGAGATTTTCGCACCAAACAAAAATGTATTTCTTATCGAGTTGCAATTCAATGTGCTTTGACTTGTTATCGATTTACCAGTGAATCAAACCAATATTGATGCTTGCACAAAACCAATATGCTACTTACCTTCGATATCAGAGTATAGAAACATATGGATCATATACCAAGGTATCTTACTTTTATCGGATCCAAAAGTATCCATATCATTTAAATAAAGTCTGGAACTACGGATATTTATTTATTTATTTATTGTTTTGATTGACAAAGCCAAGCAAACAGAATATCTGGCACCAAGCTTGCACAGCATTTGTCTCAAGTTGCTGATGATAATGATTTAATATACGTTTATCTCGTTGATTGCAATGGTGTTTTGAACAACAAACGACCTCACCATCCATCCATCTAAACACCACCACCCCAACACTTGGATAGAAAACTTGCTCTGCACTTACTCAACTCAAGTATCTGATTTCTAAGGCAAACTTAAGAACAATGACACTGAGCTGACAGCCGCGCATTGCCCTGCCACCGCGCCACAAAGTCCAAGCCAAGCCACGCGACGCCTCGCCCTGCCTCTTGATGGCAAAAAAACCGCGTTGATTATCTTGTTTACACTGAAGTTGCAGTTGCAGTTGCCGTCGCTTATGGCTTGCAATTGATTAAATCATATTTACGAAAACCAGTTGAGAACAGCAGCTGAAAAACGAATAAAATAAAAAACTGCAATTGCAGTCAGAGTGCTGTGCTTATTATTTGTATGACTTGATTAAATTATGAAACAAACAACAACAGCAACAACAACAAGCAGCAGCAGCAACAGCTAAAATGTGCGTGCGACGCTGGCGTTCCAATGACCCGCATCACAGCTGCCACTTGCCCCCGCTATTTAATGCCCAACAAATTGGTTTGTGTTTTTTTTTTTATTTTAATTTGTGCTTTATTATTTTTTTTTAGGGTGTGTGAGTTTTTTTTTTTGTTATTTAGAATTGTTTTTGGCATTGATTCAAGTTCAACATGGCAATTGACGACTTGAATAAGCGGAAATGAATATATTTACATACACTGAATGTACATTTGACTCTTAGCTCATGGCTATAAAAACAGCTAGATAACACAGCCAGCTGCTCAGGATCAGTAGCAACAGATTAACCTGCCGACTTGCCACACCATTGTAGTAGCCACCAAAGACCTGAAGGCCAGCAGTTTCGATGCTGCGCTTACAATAATCCCCATCATAGTTCCATCCAACGTACTCATTGGTGCGCAACGCCTCCTGCCGCAACCACTCCTCCAACGGTGCAAAATATTCACGCAGCGCACTGCCATCCAAGCGACCCTCGCCCAAGGTCTCCTGCAGCACCTCCTGCCAAGGCTGCGAGGCGCCCTTTGCCATTAGTTCTCTATGAAAACAAAGTGGATAAGAAACAAATAATTAAGTTGAATAAGTATTATGTTATTGTGTTTGTTGAAAACAAAAATTCTGTTATCTAAAAGTGTTGATAAAAAAAACATTTTTAAAATAACTTTTATTAATTATAAATTAAAATAAAACATTGAGTGAGATAAACATGGTCAATTGTCATAAAAAGTTAACTATTATTATTATATATATTTGTTTGAGCATTTCAAAAATGAAAGGGAAAATCTGCGGTATAGAAAAAATTTGTAATATAAAAAGAGTTTAAGATTGAACTAAAACGCAATGTTCTGGAAATGAATTCGTTGCGTAGATATTTTGTTGCACGGAAGATAATATTAAAAATTATCAAAAACATGTCTTTAAAAACTATTTATCTACTGCAATTCTCAACTTACTTTAACATATTTCCTGCGGCTGGCTGCCGATAGATGTCGCATTTGTGTAGCGGTTTTCGCGGATCGTTGGGCACATATTGGCCGGCAGCACGGCACATGCCGCGATATAGCTGAAACTGTAGTACCGTCGAGAAAAAGTATCTGCAAAATACAAAACAAGATATGGTTAAACACACAAGATTTAGAATGGCAACGGTCACGCTTATTGAATACACATACGTATGCGGTAAAAAATTGTCAATTGTTTTTTTTTTGCAGTGAGAGTTGCACAGAAGGCTTCAAGTCTTGTTATGATTCTTGTTCTTGTTGTTGCTGGTGTTGTTGCTTTGGCTCAAGGTCGCACCATTACTTATTCCAACTAAACCAGAACAAATTGCATTCGGCTTTAAATTGAGCAATCATGCACAGATCGGCTTGATTACCCGGTAATTGTAATTTTCACAAATTTGTAGCTAAATAATTGCCATTGCATAAAATTAATTTTGGTTTGTTTACAAGTATTGGTTTAATAGAAAAAATGTTAAGCTTTATTTGTTTGTGTTTGTAATAAAAATTGAAATCACAGAATTCTGTTTGTCAGCGGAAGCGACATTTTCATGTTTTCAGTGTCGCACATTCAAATCGCTCTTTAGTAAACCTCGAAGACAATTCAAATCTTAGTTTTTATCAATCGTTTTTTTTTTGTTTTTTTAACCGCCATTTGCAGTAAACAAAGTATAAAGCTCAGGGTTGATTTTAAAACTGTTGCCATTTTGTTGTTGTGGCTTAAGAATGTTGTTATTGGTCTATCTGTCTAGTTATAAACAAATTGAATTGTGTTTATTATAACGCAATGTTTGTGGCTCAACAATGAGACGATTTTTGACTGATCGCAGAACAAGTTCGATTAATATTTTTCTCCACAAAGTATATTAACAAAAGCTTCTGTGAATTGAGACGAGTTGATTGTTATGTAAATTTTTAATTTTAAAGCCAGTTCTTTGGCTTGCTTTGATGCTAGAATGTTGCTGTTTGTTAGCTTATTTATCTGCTATTTGAAGGGGATTTACCGATCTAACCAGTCGCCATAACTTATGTTGGGCATTATGCAAAACTAATGATTAATATTGCTCTAAAATATTTTAAGGTAAATTAAAAACAAAAGCCTTCGTGACTGCACTTAAATTTCAAAGTAATTATTCAACTGATTATAAAACATTCAATAACTGCATATTTTGGCATCTGATTAAGCAAGAAGCTTGCGGCTTCAGTCTTTTAATGCCAAAACTCAAATAATTCAATTGGTGCGTACGTGCCACAGTTGCCATTGTTTTTTGCCACATTGCCACGTTGTCAACTCAATTGCTGAGCATATAGTTATGGAACCATTCATTAATGCTGAGCAGTTTAACGACATTGCTCATACGCCTCGCAGCAGCAGTTGATGCATAATTGAAGCCGTTTTGTGAATGGCTTTGAAGCATAACAGAATTACAGATTTTTCAAATATTTCCACCCCTCTCCACTGCGGCGACGACAAAACACATGTTTCATGTCCGAAGCTAAACAAAAAAAAAACGAAGAATTTTCGCAACATTTAATTTTAGCACCGAAAAAAAAAAACCAAAAACACCGAAGAAAAATTGGACTAATTGCCGACAATGTTTGGTGCTGGAGCTGCCTGTTTGTCTGTCTGACTGGCTGACTGACTGATTGGACGACTGGTGAACCCACAATAGTCAGTGTTTGTGATTGAATGATTGAGTGGCAGTAGCAACTGTCGAGACACAGACACAATCCCAGGCCAAGTAGTCAAGTAGCAACAGCATCAACAATAACAGCTGCCGCCTAATCCCTGTTATTGGGTCATGTCTGAGACACAGTCTCGCTGCCGTGCAGTCTTTAGCTTTTGGTGAGCTCGTCGTCTCTGGGAAAATGTCTTGTGACGATGTGGCAACTGCTGCCAAGTGCCAAAAACATAGCACACCAGACAAATCTTGTTGTTGTTTTTGTTTGTTACTGTTGCTGCCACTGCTGCTGATGCACTTAATGGCACTTTGGCACGTTGGGTATGTTACTTCAGCTGTCGAGTCGCGATCGAACATTGTGAAAAGCTGTGCATTGGAAATTATGTTTTTTCTTTCTTTACTAAACGCTTTTAGCATTCTCATTGGCAAACAGGTCATGAATTTGTAAACAACAATAGAAATATGTGACAAATGATTGACTCATAATTACGAATAGCTACGAACAGAGTCGATTGCAATAAGCAAGACAGATAAATGCACTTTGTGATTTGATAAAGATATTGTAATGGTTTTTTTGTAAGCAATCTTCACAATTCTGTCAACATTTGAATGCATTAGCAGAATATTCAACAAGATTGTACTAGAGTAGAAGATCTTTCTCTAGAACTAACCTATTTATTTTGTGTTAGAATTAAAAACGAACATTGCCTACTTTTGCGATACGCATATGTAAATGCAGTTATTTATAGATATTCCATGCCTTTCTAAACGAGTAAAAGTATGCTGCGCAATAAAAAAAAATATGTAAACAAGACTAATTGATGCTGTTTCTGTTCGCCTGGTACTGCAAGTAACCCAACGAGCGAATTGTTACTGCTTGGAAAATGAAATGCAGAATGGTTTGAAAGACGAATTAAAAGTGATAAGAATACGAATAAAAAAAGCATATAATAATAATCCTTTAAAGCTATCTTGCTTAAACAGAAACACTCATTTTGATAGTAATACGAAATTTGCAATTTGTTAATGAACAGTTTTGTAAGACCCCGCCCAACTGCCACATTAGCCACCCAATGGCATATGTCAGGGCCAAGTCGTGCAACAATCCAATGACAAAAAACACAAATTTCTGATCTTTCAAGCGAAACAGTGTGAAAATAAGTATATATGACAACCGCAACAAGCATAACAATATTAACAAACATAATCAAAAATGTATAACAAAATGAAAACTACATGCCCAAAATAATTGGACAGGTCAAGATCTTAGTTGGTGCCCAACATTTGACATCTTGTGAGACGGGTGCAGTGAAACGTTTGAATAAATTCGCTGGCTAGTCGCTTGGTTAGTCAGTTGTTTAGTGGGTTAGTGGTTCGTTTGTGGGCTGTTTGGTGGCTGCTTTGGACATTGAACCACATTTGTGTCGCGAACTGGCCACAGCTAAAAACAATCCAAATGACCTTAACGTCTTAACATTAACGTGACATTCACAGCACACTAAATAAACATACATATTTGAGTACAGCAGCTGATGTACGATTATTCATAGCAATAGCAACTGTCGTAGCCATAGGTATATTACCATATCCATAAAATAAAATGTTTTAACTGATGCAGTAGCTAAAGTGTCTCATAAAATGAATTGAGAATATTTATGATACGGCTGTGTATAAAAATAGTTTGTGTTTCAGCTTAGGAACTTAAACTTTTTATGTGCCTCTTGAAAGTTTAATGTGCAAAACCGTGTAGAAATGTTTAATTTTTTTGCATCAATAATGAGATATTGCAAGCCAATATTCTACATGAAAAATATAAATTTATTTTAAGTACTATTTTCAATAGCCCTTAATTGCCCTTTAAATCGAGTAAGTTGGTAAACAAATGTGAATATTATTATTTTGTTTTTGCATAAATCTAATTCCAACAATCTGAAGTCTTTTGTGACATGGTTACATAAAATATTACTCTATAGCTCATCAAGCAATCAAGAAAAAATAACAATCTATATTTTTATTGGGTTTAACTCAGCTAATAATTGAATCTAATATTTAAATATATATAATTTTGGCCTACATTTATACCAAATAACCACTTTTATCGCTGTAGACGGATTTATCAAAATCCAAAACAAAATAATTTAGTTAGTAAGTATAATTAGAACTGGTATTGCACTTTAAAAGAGAATTGGATCAAGTTCGAGCGTTGTTGCTTTATTTATTTATTTTTTTTTTAAGCCAATTGGCGATTTATGTTGACTGCCTTCAGCGCATTGTGGAAGATTAATTCAAGTCGATATTTTTTGTGTTTTGATTTTTTTTGTTAGAGCTTTGGAGAATGCGACTGAAACCATATTGATTTATGCGCACGGATCTTGGCACGGATCTCGAACGCTAACGTTATGAACTCATATTAAATGTTTATTAGATGGCAAAACTGGAAAAACGGATCTGTAACAACAATAACTACAACTAAAAGATACAATTAAGAACAGAACCAAACTAAGTACCGGCTATATCTGCCAACAGTTTTATGTCAGAGTGCCGAAGCCGAACTCAAAATCGACAACAGATTTAAAACGCGAATCGAATCGCGAAATTGAAAGTGCATTCAAGTTGCTTGGTTTGTTGCATTGTGCAACGCATCGCATCGACAAAGCGACAACAGCAACAACAGCAAGTTAGCTCTATTTATGGCGAACACAAAAAACCGGCCCCAACTTCTTGTTTGTGACTGCATCCGCAATGTTTCTAAACGGCCGAACCGGTGACCAAATAAAATACAGCAACAATCAACAGCATATACAAAAAATAATATTAGGCGACGTCTAAAGGAAGCTGTGCTCTATATTTCTGCACAAATGCAATGTTGTTGTCGTTTATTTAAGCTGGTTTTTTGTTTTGCGCGCCTTTGGCGCTTAAATGATTTGCGCCGACCATGCGCAAATGGCCAACAGGGCGTATGCTTAATGCCTGGCCATATAAACACATGCAAGCACAGTTGGCTATACATATAAACGTCTATATACGTATATATAGGCTTGCCCCGATCGATCGCTTGGGCGACTGCTGCTGCTGCATTTCTGTGGCATTTTGACATATCAAGTGAAAAACTTAAGCGATTTCCGACAAGCGACCAGTTTTTTTTTTTCATTTTTGTCTTCAGCTCAACTTGCTTTTTTTGCCTGGGCAAAATCAACAAAAATTGTACAAATAAAATAATCAATTTTAAATGCTCATAGATTAGACATCAAAATTAAACTAAATCGAAAAGTTGTGTATTTAATCAACCCAAATAATGAAGGCTTAATCTGTGGTGCATTTGGCATATGTGTGAATGCTTATCAAAAACCTGACGTCAAATGATATGCATAATAATTCCCGATTAAGCCCGATGCTAATAAATTAAACCAAATGACTATTTGCTGTCTGACTTAGTCGGTTGATTGGCAAAATGATTTTGCAATAAGGCGCTGGAAAACTCTTAATACAATTTAATACTTAATTTTATATCCAAAACAATATTAATAATTGAACGATTTTGAATACTATCTTTGTTCATTAAAAGCAACAATTCCTTAGTTAAAGAAATACTCCCAATAATACTATTTCCTAAGCGTGGCTGCTGCTGCAGTTTGTGGCACAATTGTGTGAACTATCGCGTGTTGGAAAGACAATAAAATAAACTAGCACAAAAATAAAAGGCTGTAGACCGACTTGTCGTCGGCATTTGTTTGTCTTGTGGCTGTGTAATAATCCATAATTAAATTAGCTAATTTTAGGCCTTCTTTTTGCATATTGGATTACAAATGAAACCAATCGTCTGATCGAAATGGTTTAGGTCTTCGCAAAACAAACACACACACACGAACACACACACGTACACATTTGCAGACAATTGGCTATAAATCAGCCGGTAACATTTGCTCAGCATGTGCTGCACAGAGAGGAAGAGTGAGAGAGTGGGTGGGAGGATGGTACGGTGGAACGGGGGGGGGGGGGGGGTATTGATGTAGAATACTCAATTGCATTGCAGTTATTGTTGTCGTTATAATCAATGAATTACGTTGCATCGGCTGCATCGGTTGACCACAATTTATGGCGATGCCAAACATGAGAATCCGAAATGCGAAGCACAAAAACTGCAAACTGCCGCAGCACAAATGGTGAGCAACTAGAAGGTAAGCAGTGAGAGAGGGGGGGGGGTTGCAGCGCTGCCTGATGGGGAGTGGCTGCAACAAGCAGTTGCTTGGCTTTTGTGTTGCAATTCGGTCTGCATGCAACAAAGCACCGAAAGTCGCATGCCAGCTAAGCATAGCACCCGATATCAAAATCCACCACCACGACCACCACCACCGCTGCTGCTTGCCCCCGTTCGATGCCACAAAAAGCCGGCATCTCTCAATTGTAACTCGCATCTGTTGGGCTTGTTGTCTGACAGAATCGTAGCATTTGTAGTTGCTGCAGTTGTTGTTTTAGTTGTTATTGTGGGCAGCTGCACTGGTTGCTTGACTTGGTTTTTGGCTTGGTTCCATCTGGTCGAACATAGAAAACGACACATTTTGCAAAAGTAAAAGTTAACCACATTGTCCACTTTGCGCCTTTTAAGTGGATGCCACCAATACGAACACACACACATACTTAAATAATGTAACTACAAATTGGAATTTCGTTTTAAACGAGAAATAGAAAAGTTAGAACAAACACAACTAGAACTTTAAAATGTTTTCCCATGTTAAAATGTTTATGAAAATATCTTCTCAACAGAAACCTGAATCCGGAACAAATGAACATATTAGATTAATGTATTTTTATATTATTTAATTAGATAACAAATTGCATAATACAAAAAATAAACTTTATTTCAAGGCAAACAATATTTGCAGATTTGGAAAGTTTTAATCCGAAATGTAAATTAGGTGATGAGTAAACATTTTTGGAACAGGAACAAAGAATCATTTTTACTATAAAACGTGTTCTTTTAACAAAAGTAAACAAGACAACTTCTTTATCCCCTCCCCGATTGCCTTCATTTACCTAATGGCTTCTCACTTTCATAGCAATAAATATTTAAATAATTGCAAGTGAATAAATATACAGAATCCAAAAGCAGTTTAGGTTCATAGATTGTTGCTTTTACCAACCAAATCTTTTCGAATAACTTGCTCGAAAGTTGTATTCATTAGTTAAGAATCAGATCATATATCAAAATATTAGTAAGGCAATTTAAAAGCCAGTCAATTTTTATATAATACTCTTACTTATTATAATGCCAACTATGTTGCCAAATCAATGCAACGCATCTGATATTTAATCTCATCTATGCGACCCATAAAGGCCTTTCACTTTTACAGCACGCATTGCAGCACTTAAACCGCCAGTCAGCTGCCACGGCAGCTTCAGTAGCTATTTACGCCTACCTGCCAGCAATCCAGAAACGCTTGCAACATTGCTGCACATAAGAAACACGATGCCTCATCTTGTGTTGCAATATGTCCACACCACAAGTGCAACGAAATCCCCAGAGTGCGTGGAGAAGCAGCCCTTATTACATTTCCTTAGCAATGTGTGAAAACAGCTTCCGCTTCCACTTTGTCGCTAGGTCGAAAACAAACACTTGCAAAAAAACTTCACATATCAATCTCGACTTAGTTTAAAACATAAAAAAACATTTTTAGCTCAGAGCAACCCTGAGATGAAGAATTTTTATTGAAAAAGTTTGGGAGTGAGTCATGTTCGTGAAAGGTTATTAAATAGTCTTAAATATATTCAACGACTTGAAAATAAATCTTAAAATTTGAGTTGAAAAATTGTTTTATAATAATAATAATACTTCCTTTTCCACTTTGTTATTTCTTAAAGTGTAAGTGAAATGCAATGATGAAGTCATAATTGAGTAAATTCCATACAATGTTGCCATTTCCACAGATATCGGTATCAGTAATTATGCAATTAAACGCAAAGTTTCGGATATCGAAAATGATATGCAAACAATGGGAATTTGTTTACAATTTGATAAAGATATCTTTCTTTTGGTGTAAAATTAAACGTGCATATTTCAATATCTCAGCAACATTATTTGGTTTAATTAAAAATCAAATGATTTAGTATAATTGATATAATATTCTGAAGCTCTTGGGCAATAAATCTGTCAATTGTTTTAAATAGATGGATAAAAGGCAATATGATTTTAAATGTGATTGCGGGTTTTACCATTTCAACTGCAATTCAAATCAGGTTTCACTTTAAAACCCGTAAAAAGCTCATTAAAAACTGTTCAGAACAAACCATTAACATTTATAAAGATACAATTATTATTTCATTTGTTTGCGCAAAAAAAGTAACCTCCATCTCCAAAAAAAAAAACAACTTTGTGTTAAAGAATTTCGTTGGAAGTCCCCAAAAAAACATTATTTTGCCAGCTGAATTTAATTTATGGCTAACTCAAACCGTTTTAATGGCTCTTAACTTGATCAATTTTGAAAATCTCGATATTCAGCCATTCGCCTAACCAACACAACCACATTTGAGCGATGTTTGCATTGGTATTAGTGATGCAAGCTTGTAGTGGTGGCCGCTTCCGCTGCGAAACTTTTCGAGCAAAACGCACACTTGCAAACATCACCAATACAACCAGAGCTGAAAGGCAACGAGCAAGCTTTGAAGAGAGCGCTAAGCGGCTCTCTCGGCGGAAAAAGCTTTTTATGACGGCTCTCTGTTGGCTTGGCGCGAACTGAGCTTGGCGGCGTTTTCAGTTTCGTTTCGACACAAAAACTCTTTGGGGGTATAAAAGTGCGCCACTGACCACAGACAGCATCCAGTCAAAGGTTTGGAATCGTGTGTCATTCTACAATCCTTTCAACATAATTTCTGCGTTGCTTGTAAGTGTGTAAGCTTGGTAAACGAGCGAAGTGTTTTCAAATATCTTTCAAAGTTTCCGTGCTCAATTTAAAAAAATAAAATAACAATAAATAAAACACCAAACTATAAAGTTTTTGAAAGTGATTAATATACTTAAAGTTTATTGAAATAAGAAAAAAAAAAAAACATTTCAAAATCGCATGTTGTGCTTTGATTTAAGTGCGTTGTAATAATTAAGTCAAGAATGATTTCTGTTTATTAATATGCAAACATTTTTCCATTATTTACTTACAGCCTTGGCGAGTTCCAACACACTTCACAATGAAAGTATTCGTAAGTAACAATAACAATAACATATGTCTAATTAATTATGTGCAATTATTGCGGCTGAGAATCAATCAGCTATTTATTAACATATGTATAAAGTATGTGAGAAATCTAGAAATCTTGCTTTTAAATCAATTGTTCATGAATTCAAATCAACTCCCACATAGATTAAATCAAACATTTCGAAATAGTTTGCATAGACATAACAATATAGTTAATATTATTTATGAGTAGCTATAAAAATTGTCTTTGACTTTGGGTGCTTGACCGACCCACCCATTCACTTCCTGTCCATAAATTACATAAGTCGGCCAAAATGGCAAAGCCAATGACAAACTTCAACTTGGCAAATAAACCATAAAAAGCAAATAATTGATAAATGCTCACAATTAACAAGAGAGACGACAATATAAGCAAATCAATTATGACTAAACACAACTAACGGTAAATGCACTGAAATACGTTCGCTGCGCATGCGTGACGTATGTATGCGTGTGTGTAAGGCAGTTCGCATTTTGTCATGTCTTTGGGCGTTGTTATGATGGGGCAAGCATGTTTGCATCGCATTACTGATGCGAGGCACGCACGCGTTTCACTTGACCATTTGAAAGCGAAATGTCGTCGCCACAATTTGTGGCCAAATGGGCGTAATATCTTTTTGTCGACTTACTTTCTAATCTGATTACCTAATTCAAGCGCAATTGCATAATATTTTTCACATTAGTGCTAGAACAAGCTGCGAATTATAAATGACCATTTTTGTTTTTCATTTTGTTTGCCTCACTTTAGTTCTGCCTAGCCGCTTTGCTAGTGGCTTCCGCCTGCGCCGCCGACGAGGTGCCGCTGGAGAAGAAGCTGGACAAGCGTGGTCTGCTTGAGCTGGGCTATGGCTATGGCCATGCTGGTCTGGATGTTGGCCACATTGGTCACGGCGCCGTCATTGGCCACTCGTATGGACACTCTGCGCCCGCCGCCATTGCTGTGGGACACAGTGACCATGGCATCTCTTATGGCCACAGCGGTGGTGGTATCTCCTATGGCCACAGCGGTGGTGGCATCTCTTATGGCCACAGCGCACCAGCCGTTGCCGTTCACTCGCATGCCGTGCACGCTCCCTATGTGATCAGCAAACAGGCTGAGCTCCACAAGACCATCTATGTGACCAAGGGTATTCCCGTGCCCGTGCATGTCGACCACCCCTACCCCGTTGTGCATGAGAAGCGTGTGCCCGTTGAGGTTAAGGTGCCCGTGCCACAGCCCTACGAGGTAATCAGAAAGGTTGCCGTTCCCGTCAAGGAGTACGTTAAAGTGGCCGTCCCAGTGCCACAGCCCTACGAAGTCATCCGTCACGAGAAGGTGCCCATCCATGTGCCCGTCGACCGTCCAGTGCCCGTTGAGGTGCCCAAGCCATATCCCGTGCCCGTCGAGAAGCCCTACCCCGTCTACGTCGAGAAAATCCAGAAGGTGCCCGTCCATGTGCCAGTCGATCGTCCCTACCCCGTCTACGTCAAGGTGCCCCATATCTCGCACTCCGTTGTGAAGCATGCACCGACCTATGCCGTCAGCAAATTTCCCATCGCCGGCTACCCCGTCAGCGGTTATGGTCATGATGCCAGCGGCTATGGCGATCATTCTGGCTACCACAAGTAGAGCGGTTCGTGGAATCAATCGGAGCAAGGCGGACTTAACAGATAACACACACACATGAGCCGAATCAAATTTAGCTACATTTTTTTTTTTAATTCTGTTCAACAAAAATTAAGAAAAAGGAAAAGAAAAGAACCATTTCTCACACGGTCTCTGCGCTCCCAACATAATTTCCAAGAGGTTCTAGTAGAACTTCCACCCTGCCACTCTGTTAGCTTTTAAGTAACACAAAAGAGAAAAAAACAAAACCCACAAAAAACAAAAACAAACCCCACACGAAGACCAACAAAAGCCTTTTGTAAATTATTTCCAAACAACCATCTTATGGATCATTGTTATGTTTGAACTTAAAGTTAAGGATAATGCTCAGCTAACTGTTTGTAAAAGGATTATCAAATTTTATAGACAGTTTAGCTGTTGCTGTTTATCGGTTAAAGGTTTCAGCGTACAATGAATGAAAAATGTTTGAAAAAGACAAAAAAATGATGTAAAAACTGTTTTAAGAAATATAATTGTAAAAAAGAACCCAAAAAGCATTCTTAATTAAATAATTTCTTTCTGAAGTAAAGCTTTCAGTTGAGTTTAGGGTAATAGAAGAAGAGGATAAAAATACTTGGCTCAACTTCAAAAGTTCTATCTTATTTAGGAAATTGTAAGTTGTAAGTTTTTTTATTCCAGTAAATATCTGATTCTTATTGTACAATCTTAAGGTAATATCAAAAATATACGTTGTAAGACTTGTGACAGGATGATCGGTTTATAAAAAGTGACCACGAATTACGTTTTATGTAGTTATATATTTATTCTTTAGCTCGGGTCGTATGTCGTCTGTTCTCTTTTACGATCAGGTACCAACTGAATGGCGCGCTTCTCGCGCGTCATTTCTTGCATTACTCATCTTAGTTTTAACAGCTCTTATGAGTATTACATTACAGCTCATTAGCAGCATTACATTCTTATGTTATGTATCTTAAACTAGTGTGGCCGTACCAGTGTTTAGTAGTGGCCTACTACAACTCGGCCATCCTGACATTTTGGATCTCCTGATCACGCTTATTTTATTTACAACCTATCTTATTATTAATTTTTTTTTTTTTTTTTTAGTTTTATAAATCTTATTCTAAATAATGAACATATATATTTGATTATGGAATTTTATATATTAAGTTGATTTTTTCTTTTTTCCAAACCAATGTCTTATATTCTGCACGCTCCAAACACCTTGATAAGGGTTACGTGATACTTGGAAACCTTCAACGTCTTTTAACAGAAATCGGTCGTTTCTTAAAACTTTTGCTATCATGTAAGGTCCTTTATTTTTGGGTATTAATTTTCTAGATGCCCCTATTGTGCTGTCGAAATTTTTGACCATGACATAGTCACCTTTTTTATATTCTTTTGGTTTTCGTTTGCCAGAGTCGTATTTGATTTTGTTGTAAGACTGTGCCTGTTTTTGTTTTTCTGATGCTTCAGTTCTTATTTCTATTAAACTTCTCCCCGTTGGATTGATATTAATTTCTTCCAATTTTTCTTTTAAGTCGTCTCTTAACTTTCCCCTTTGTCCTATGCCGAATAACATTGTACTTGGCGTCTGATTAATGCTTCTGTGTTGCGTGTTGTTGATCGCAAATTCTACATCTTCTAAAACCATATCCCAGTGTAAACCTTTACCTGGTTCTACTAACTTTGCGATCATTGGTCCAATGCTTCTGTTGATTCTTTCCACTTGACCGTTGGCCTGTGGTGACCCTGTTGCAATCTTCATATGCTTAACTCCACTTTCATCTAAAAATTCATCGAAATCCTTTGAGGTAAAACAAGAGCCACGGTCTGAGATGATGTATTTCGGCCTACTGTACGCTCTAAAATAATCTTTAAGCGCAATTATTGCCTCTTTAGTGTTTGTTGTCTTTGTTGCGTACAGTCGCACAAATTTTGTGAAACCATCTATAATTACGAAAATGTGCTTTTTAGGTCTGCCGGAGTCAACAGGTCCATAATGGTCAATGTGCACCATCTCAAAAGGCTTGTTGCCTTTAGGAATGCAGTGTAATAAACCTTCTCCTTTTCCTGTTTTTGGGGAGTATGCTATGCATTTTAAACAGTTTTCAATGTGATCGCAGCATTTCTCTTTCATTTTGGGAAACCAATAACTTTTGCCTATTAAATTTGTCATTTTGTCTCTACCTATGTGTCCTATTTCATTATGGTATTTGTAAAGGACATGATCTTCCATTTCTTCTGGAACGTAAAAAACTATTCTGTCGTCGTTCGTTTTTCGATAAACTATTCCGTTTCGCATTTCAAACAATTTGTGCTCGGTTGTTTCTAAAAGTTTTTTAAGCTCTTGTATATTATGGTCTTTAGCTTGGCAGATTATCAAATTGTCTTCAAAACTGTTCGTCTCTATGATTAGTATATTATTGTATCTACTTAAAGCGTCCACATGTTGCATCTTAGTCCCTGCTCTATGAATCAATTCATAGTCGTAGTCTTGAAGCTCTAAAGCCCATCGAGCAATTCGAGGGTTGAGCTCAATCTTGTTTAATGTTAGTGTTAAAGAGTTGCAGTCGGTAATGATTTTGAACTTTTTCCCTTGAAGATATATGCGGAATCTACGCAATGCATATAGTATTGCTAAAGTTTCTAGTTCGAAACTGTGGTATTTAGCTTCTGTCTCTGTAGTGCGCTTTGAAAAGTAAAATATTGGGTGAAGCTTTCCATCTGATTTTTTTTGGAGTAACACTGCACCAAATCCTAAAGCGCTAGCATCGCAGTGTAACTCAATCTCGTCTTTATAATTGTATATTGCTAAGACTGGTGATTGTAGTAACTTTTCTTTAAGCGTTAGGAAGCAGTTTAATTCTTTTTCGGTAAACTCGAAATGTCTATCCTTTTTAAGTAAATCATATAATGGTTTGGCTATCGTTGAATAATCTTTTATAAATCTACGGAAATAAGAGCACAGTCCGAGGAAACCTTGGACTGCCTGCGTTTTTTCTGGTACTGGGAAATTTTGTACTGCCTCTATTCCTTTGTTATCGGCGCGAATGCCTTCTTTTGTTATTAAGAATCCTAAGTACTTAATACTTGATTGTAAAAATTCACATTTGTCCATACGTAATTCCAATTTGTTTTGAGACAGTCTTCTAAAAACTTCTATGAGCGTTTCTAAATGTTCGTTTATATTTTTGCTAGCAACCATAATATCGTCCATGTATACTGTAACTTTGTTTTCTTTGATCAAGTCGGAAAAAATTGTGTTTACAAATCGTTGGAACACTGCTGAAGCAGTCTTCAGCCCCATTGGCATTCTGAGAAATTCGAATTGTCCCAAAGGTGTTACAAATGATGTGTATTTAATTGATTCCTTTTCTACGAATATATGAAAGTATCCATTTTTGAGATCTAACTTGGAAAACACGGTTTTGTTAACTAAACTGTCCAGTAAATCGTCAATTAGTGGCAAAGGATAGTTATCTTTTATTAACACCTTGTTAAGTTTTCTGAAGTCTATGCACAGTCTTAGGTCTCCTGTTTTTTTCTTAACTAGAACTATTGGTGAAGCATATTCTGAACTGCTGGGTTGTATAATGCCGTTTTTTAAGTATTCGTCTAACAATTGTTGTAATTTGTCTTTTTCTGTATACGAGAGCCGTCTGGGGTTGCAGCTAAATGGTTTAGATTTTTCTAAATTAAGCTTTATTTCGCATTTGACTACTGGCTCGTTTGGTTTTTCAGCGTTTACATAGTAGTTTTCTATTATCCGTTTAAATTCGCATTGTGTTGCATAGTGCATCTTGTTTCCGATATTGTATTCAATCATTCCGTCTTCTGTTAAATTAATGTCGAGCATTTCATTCTGAAAATTTTCTTTAAGAATATCGGTGCTGCTTGCGATTCTATTAATTTCTAACTGTTCTTCGTTGCTTTCTGTTGATTGATCGGATGTTGTTATATTTACTTGTGTATTACCTGTTTCAATAATTGCGTTATTAATAATCTGACTAACTGTGTCTTCACTTGTTGGTGTTGTGTTTGCTGCAGAATGGACTATCGGTTTAACCATCAATTTGTTTGGTGAAATAATTGCAGTATTATCTGATTCGTTTTTTTGCTGATTGACTGTAGATATAACCGATGTTTCCCTTTCGAGACTAATCATTGGTCTAACTGTTGGGTTACTTTTAGTACTGACTGTTTTCATAGGTGTTGCATTAATTTTGGGGTTAACTGTTTTCATAACTGTTGCATTAAAATTGGGACTAACTGTTTTCATAACTGTTGCATTGACATTGGGACTAACTGTTTTCATAACTGTTGCATTGACATTGGGACTAACTGTTTTCATAACTGTTGCATTGACATTGGGACTAACTGTTTGCATAACTGTTGCATTGACATTGGGACTAACTGTTTGCATAACTGTTGCATTGACATTGGGACTAACTGTTTTCATAACTGTTGCATTGACATTGGGACTAACTGTTTTCATAACATTTTCATAAATTTTGGGGATAGTGGTTGGCATAACCGTTTTACTAATTTTAGTTATTATCGTTGGCATTGCATCACCTTTTGTATCATAGCTTGGTTTATCAACTCGAACCGTTTCTGTCTCTCTAAATTGAGTTTCCGTTTTCTCAACTGTAACCATTTTCAAGGTGCTTAAATCTAAATTAAGGTCGCACGCGTACATGAAATCTCTCCCCAGCACTACATCATGGCCCATAGACTCGTTGGACACGACGTTTAAATGAAAATAACATTTATTCAATTTGTTCTTTAACACATAAGAAATGGCTTTCCCATAAATTTTCAGTTGGCTATGGTTAAGGCCGTAATAAGAATTTAAAACAGGTTGTAGCGCTACTTCACTTGGCACGCGATACCTTTTAATGAACGAGATGGGGCTTCCCGAGTCTATGAGGCATTCTGCAATTACTGGATATGAGATAGCGTCCGCAAAATATATTCTAAATTGTCTTACATAATTGTTTGAAATGTTGCTCTTCCTTTCCGGACATTGTCCCACGAAGTGTCCCAACACGCCGCATGCGTAGCATGACCCAGGCTCGCGTTTTGGCTTGCGGCACTCCTTTGCAATGTGCCCCTTCGAATTGCAGTTAAGACAGCGCCTCTCCTTGTTGTCTACTGACTTGAGCTGTGAACGCGCCGTGTTGTTAACTTCCCTTTTTGGAAGTTGAATTCCTGCGAATGCCTTCAACACTTGTGACGGTTCGTTGAAGCATTGAATGCGCGCTTGGTTGCGCAGATTTGGTGATGGGATGCCCTCTATGATGTTCTCCAGAAGCTCCTCCTTATCGATGTTAACTTTGCCTGCTAAAATAAGCTTATCCTCGAAGTATGCTGTGAAGTGCTCTCCAAACTGCCATTGCCGCTTTTGGAAAGTATTGCGATTTTCCGCCTTGGAAGCGCTTTCACCAAAAGCCATAATCAGTTGCTCTAGAAGCTGGTCGACTGGTTCCAAGATGCGCGTGTCGTTTGCGTGTAACCACTGTTGAGCTTTGCCTTTTAGTTTTGCCAAAACTAGCATATGGCAGTATGCGGAGTTTAAACCATAGATTTGCGCGATGTTTTTCACTTGTCTGGCCCAGTTGCGTGCGCACGATTCTCCAGTGTAGTCCATGGTCACTTCTTTGGCCAAAGCAAATGCTGCCGTTGACGAATCGCAAAGTTTGTTTACGTTTGCGTTTCGGTGTTGAATAACGCCTCTGCGAGTGGTATTGTCCAACCCAGCACTGTTATCGCCGCAAACATCGATTCTGTTAACAGAATGAGTATCGTTACTGTTAACGTTGGTCTCGATCCCGCGGATGTTAACAGTTGACATTCCTCTGTTAATGTTGTTGTGGCCGCCGTTGTCGCCGCCGCTGTCGCTGTTGTTGCCGCTTGCATCGTTGTAGCCTCTGTTACAGTTGTCGCTGCCGTTGTCGCTGTCGTTACCGTTACTTTCACCGTTACCGTTATTGTTGCTGTCGCCTTCATCGTTGTTGTCGCCGCTTTGTTTTTGAGCTGCGATTGATAATTTCATGTGAAGCTGCTGCAGTAACTTTTTGCTAGCCTCGATTTCGCTATTTATTTTTTCCAGCTCATCTTCTTTGTCCCGAGCATGTTGAAATTCGCCAGCCGCCATCACCGAATATGCGCTCACTGCTGCGACGCCACACTGAAGATAGTTTTCGTTGTCGCTCGCCGACTCTAACGGTTCTTGCGACGCCGCCTGCGAATTCTCGCTACGCGCTTGTGGTTGTACTTGGTAATGCGCCGTGGCGCGATCTTCTTCTGCTGATCCGTTATCTGGCGGATCGCCTCGATGCATTGCTGGTATTGCGTTCAGCCGAGCAACAAGCTCTGCTTTGGTGCCCGTGGTTGGCAAGCTCAGAACGGCAAGCCAATTTTTAAGCTGCACCAACGAAAATTCTTTTATGTCGATATTGTTCATCGCGAGTAATCCCACTTCTGATATTGTGACAGGATGATCGGTTTATAAAAAGTGACCACGAATTACGTTTTATGTAGTTATATATTTATTCTTTAGCTCGGGTCGTATGTCGTCTGTTCTCTTTTACGATCAGGTACCAACTGAATGGCGCGCTTCTCGCGCGTCATTTCTTGCATTACTCATCTTAGTTTTAACAGCTCTTATGAGTATTACATTACAGCTCATTAGCAGCATTACATTCTTATGTTATGTATCTTAAACTAGTGTGGCCGTACCAGTGTTTAGTAGTGGCCTACTACAGACTTTGATAGACATCTTAGTAATTTCAGGAATTTGTAGTTTCGTTAACAAGCTAAAGCAAGGAAGTTTTAAGGTACATTTGAAAGCAAGTATGAAATAATCCGAATGATAAAATACCAAAAAAATAAAACCTTGAATTGATGAATTGATTTATTTTAAATGGTTTTTGTTAAATGATTAAAGTGCTTCGGCTGACATTTCAAATGAACTTAAACCTTAATATGACTTGATTTCGAGATCATAAATAATTTTTGATGTTCGTCAAACAGAAATCCTCTCACTTTACTCAAAAAAAAAAAAATAAGTACCATTTAACTTGACTTTTGAGATGACCCAATTTTTGAAAAGTGCATTGGAACGATGATCTGCATGTTATTGTCGCAGATATATTTAAAGCGAAACGATTCGTAAATGATAAGGTGACACGCGTATGTCGAGATAGCTCCAGTATTTTGATCTTAATTGCAATTCATCTGACAGTTGCAAGGTCGACGCGAGATCAGATACAGCTCCTGGCTGAACTAAAGGTCAGTGAGCAGAAGCGACTGCTTTAAACGCTCGTAAATTTTAATAACACATAATAAACAAAGCAATACTAAAAACAAAACCAGAGCAGACGCAGTCTCAGACACTTGTCATGTCATTTATGCCATCTGCTGCTGGGTTTTTCCTGTATCAACTTGCAAAATGCCAAAATTTCAACTTTCAAAACTGATGCCAAATTCTTGAAGGGAGTGAGGAGTAAACACAACTTATAATTAACCAAACAAATTAAATCAAAAAACAACAAGTATATATATATAAATCTGTATTTTTGTTTGGAATTTGATGAATTGGATCATTTAGATCTGTTTTGCATTTTCCACTTGGGTTTTTTTTTGCAAATATACATTCAAGCAATTAGAAGATTAAAAACAAAGATCTAAGCAAAATTAAACCGGTCGAATTGATACAATGATAATGGGCGTTAAAATGAAGAGCGTTGACCAAACATTAAACATCCAGCGCGAAACTTGTGGCTTTCGTTATCAAAGGGTCAAAGCCCCTGCGTTATGCCTCTTAGCATATGCTCAAGGACTTTGCTGACGGAACTAAAACCCAAACAACTTTCTAATTAAAAAGTTAAGAGTCGCGATTACATTGCTGATTTAATTTTTTATTTTCAATATATACGTTAGATCGATCGATGCCAAAGTGCTGCGAAGAACGCAGCCCATAAGAACCAGTTCTCATGGCACACAAGATTTCATATCAGCTGAAGGTCATCGGCTTTACAGAGCAGCTCCTATTAAAAGGGGGCGTGGTATTCAGTTTAAATCTAGCTTGTTTGCCACTGCAACAACACTGTGCACCTCTGATCATTACTGGGTATTAGTCGTATTATTGGTATGCCTTACCATCTGAAAAGTCTTTGTCTGTCTGAATCTCGTAGGTGTTTTTCTACTTGAAACTGCGCTCAGTTCTTTTGGGTTGTGCAACTGCTGCAATTACCAAGCGGATCTTTTCAGGCTACTTAATTGCAACACAAATAAGTCTGTAGGGTTTTATTATAACAAATTAAATAGCACAAGAATGCAGCTAGTAATTAAATATTATTATACTTAATTGAACTAGAAACGAGCTGCAAGCAGCGACCAAAATGCAACAGAGGTAGTTTCGATTAAGCAAACAAATAATAACAATGCTTTTAGCCTGAGGTAAACAAAAAAAAATAAAAAACAACAAAGTACATATTTCACTTTAATTTTAATCGAAATTGGTTTAAAATAATTCAATTCATCTTTGCCATGATTGAAACATTAATATTTCGCAAATTGCTTGTAAATGCAGCATAAATCAATACAGAGCTAATTTCACTGGAATGCTTGGCAGTTAGTCAAAAAAGCGGCTGATTTCTCTGCATGGATGATTGCGGCATTTACGCAATTTTGATTGCCGGCAGGGGCATTCAGAGGCCACCCATAAGACTCTGCCGAGTCAGAGGCAGGCAAGAAACTGCGGCAATGCGAGGTAATTAAAACCAATTTTTTGTTTGTTTTGCCTTTTAATTCAGAGCAAGGGGCGTGGGAGTAGGCGGTGTGCGGGACATACGCATATTCATTGTAAATTAATTAATTGCCACAAAATGACACAGACAACGACGACGACGTTGCGACGTCAGCGACAAGGCAAAGAAGAAAAAAAAAACAAACTCGAAATGTAATTTTTCGCAATTGAGCTAGGTTTTTGGTCTTTTGGTAGTTGTGTGTGTGTGTGTATGTTGCTGTTGCTGTTGCTGTTTGTTTGTCTTGTGCTTGAGAAAAAGCTCGGAAAGACGTTGCACATTTTGCAAGCTCGACTTTTGCTCTAATGAGCGTCTATGCGACAGTATCGGGCTCGAAGCTGATCTACCCAGCGACTTTTGGAGGTCATCGCCGTCGCCGTTGCTGTCGCCGTCGCTAAGCTGTCCATCCAATTGAAGCTAAATGTGTTAAAGCTGTTGTTGTTGTATTGCGAAATGAGTTTATGGCCAAAAAAAAAATGCCAACGACGACAAATGCATCGCACAAGCGCGTCAGTTGGCAGCCAAAAAGACCAAATCAACAAGTTGCACCAGTTTCAACAAACAAAAAATTCAACACAAAATCAAAACTAGAAGCGATACGCAAAGAAAAGACAAAAAAAAAAAAAGCCAACGCAATCGAAATCAGCCTCCGCAAAAGCATGTGCTGCAATTCCATTGCCTACTCCTCCACCTCCTCCAAGTCAAGTGAAGCGGCAAGCAACAAACTGTGGCATAAGCGCCTTCAGCTCCCCAATACCAAACTCCCCCACCCCCCTCACACACATGTATTGCTGTGTCGTCTTTGGGATTCTTTGGTTTGCCCTGCATTTGGTTTTATGCTTCGCTTGGCCAGCATCGAGTGCTGCAAACTGTGACTTTTATGGTTATTCTTTTTTAGTCTTAATGTATTTTTTATGGAGCAATTGATGTCATTGACATGACAATATGAAACAAAAGTTGAACATAAATGAATTACATAAAGTTTAAATATTTTTTATTTCATGTTCCAAGACTTCTTTTCTGTTCATTTAACAATGTTCAAGCAAACGATTCAGTTTTATTTGCATTGCCATCGTTAAAGTCGCGTTAATGTCTATCAAACTAATGGTTAATTGCAATGTTTGACCTATAAGCGGTCATAAAAGTTGAATAAAAACTAAATAAAACTTGCGTACCAAATTATGCAAAACAATCGTCTATCGATCGTTAAACTACATCAAAGCGTTAGTTTCTCATCGCCTGCATTCAAATTGCAATAATTAAGTTGAACATTAAAGCTACCGCATCGCATCGCAGCTTGACTCTTATGCAATTGTACCGACTACTTTTGGCCATTTTGGCATTGTAGTATTTTACGGCCAGTTGGCCACATTTGCTGCAGATCCCGCTGCGGGGAAACGAAAAAACGTTTTTCTTTGTACTTTATCCCGCTTATGGAATATGAGTTATGGCGCCAAATTGTGGCAGCCGAAAAACGCTTTTCGGCTGGGGTGTGTCAATGGAGCATAAACTGTATCCAACACACACACACACACAGACAGACACAAACGCACACAGTTGAAGAGTCTGATCCTTTCACCTGCTGTATAAAACAAAAGACTTAGGCAACGAACTCGATTTGCCATTTTGTATATTTCCGTATTGAAAGTGATTTTTAGACAAACTTCACAGCACTCCTTCAAGTTCTTTATCTGAACGTTTAAATAATTGTCAATTGTGCTGCTGTAATACCTTTTCAGGGCATGCCCAATAGCAATAACAACAACTGTTGCAACAACAGGCACTTGTAGAGTAATTGAATGCAACATATCTTAAAAGCATCTCTGATTTTCAGCCCAACATAAATAGCCAGGCAAACGGTTGCAGCTTCCCAAATGTGGCAAACATTTGCCTCTTAACCACCAACTGTCTGCAACCAATTCAGCCAAAATTTGCTGCTGCTGCTGCTGCTGTTGCTGCCTCCGATGCTGCCAGCAGCTGTCCGCTTTGCAAATGTTGCATAATTTGAATTTTCTTCGACTTGGTGGCATAGTTGCATGTGTTGTTTTTGTTGCTGTTGCTGTTTTGGAAGTCACCCAGTTAGTGTGTCACTATGGCATTTGAGTTAGCCAGTTGTTGTTGCTGTTGTTGTTATACTATTGGTATTGTTATTGCTGCTGGCATTGTTGTGCCTTTGTGTCTTACAAAAAAATTTTGGATATTAGTAATTTGATAATTCACATTGTCATTCAATGATGTTGTTGTTGTTGTTGGTGTTGAGCAAATCAAAAATAATGATACGTTAATTTACATTGATATTATAAGAGCGTTAAATGGGCGTGTCTAAATAATTTAAAAATGCCAAACGCTCAACGCTGTGCTTAACTAAGCGATATTAATTTAATTCTTAAAGTATATTAAGAGCTATCACCAGCTTTTCAGTTATCTAAATATAAGATTATATATATATAAAAACAGAACAAATTCTAAGCTGGATTTCTGTCAGTGTTTGTTAATGATTATTAAACGGATTTGGTGCTTAAATACATTTTCGAAGATTTTACACCGATTTCTTAACCGCTTGGCAAAGAGCAAAAAGGCCATTCAACATTTATGTCTTTAACAAGCTTAACAGTTCTGTTTGCTCGAAGTTAATTGAACGATCTGAATTTATGATCGAGCTTTAATTTATATTTTTATTAGTGCTAATAACTTTTAATTGCAACATGAGACAATTGCCGGAATTATTACAGATTCCAATATGATTTCTATGTTTTTTTTTTTTTCTAAGCTGCGTATGCAATTGCTGATCTTTTTTTATATAAGTTGCATCATAATGACACAAATTTGAATTAAAATTATAGCAACTTGGATGCTAATACATAATACAAAAACAGATGGCGGTTCGCACACACCTCACACACATTTCAACTCTCACACAATTTGCTCTCCACGACAAAAGTCGAACAAATGAAAACGAACAGGCGACATAATTCCCATGCCTGGGATTTTTTTTTTGTATTTGTTTTGTTTTGTTTTTCATGCAATTCTTTGCTGTTATTCGTGATCTTATTGTTTTAGTTTTGCGCTAATTGCTCTTTGCCTTTTCTGGTATGGGCAACAAAACAAAAATAACAACAATATAATGTGATTTATGCATTATATTGCGCCACATGTTTTTTTTTGTGAATTATAGCTGCATTATTAAGAAAAGGCAATAAAATAAGAGCATAAAATTAATTTTTAGTTTTTTTAATAAGGTGTTTTAATAGTTTATTACAAGGCTTATGTATTTTAACATCAAAAACTATTAAGAATCCAAACAAATTTCAAGTCAAAAATAATATTTGTTAAGCTTTTACTTAATTCTTTTAATACCATTTTAGTTGTATAATATGTTATTGCTTTTCCAATTAGTACAACATATTAAATAAAATACAAAATTAACAATATTTACTAACAATTTTGGCATTTAGCGCCTAATAAATTAATTAAGCTTTAATTCCTATTTAAAAGCATTATTGTTATCTGTTTTTTTTTTATTGCTTATCTATAACTGTGTTTTTGTTTGTTTTAAGACCTTTATTAATTATTCAAATTGCTAATTCTAAAAAACAAAAACATTTGATGTCAAGTTTATTTGGCAGCACTTAAAACCTGCCCCTAACAAATCTTTATTTAATTTGTTTGGCTTTTAGATAATATTTATTTTTTTCCATTTGCCAAATAAAATAAATAAACCCGTTGCCAATTGAAGTACCTTAACGTTAAGCCTGTTTGTTTGTGTGTGTGTGTTGAAAGTGGGCGTACCAAATGGGCGTGTCAGCCAGTTCTTAAATGCATTTGCCGACACTCGGCCGTGTTGCAAGTTCTCGCGAGCCTCAAGTCTGGTTCCGTGTATTCAAAACGTCCCGCGTAGGCGTCGCGACGGTGCTGTTCATGTTTTTTTCTTCTGTTATTTCTGTTAAGGCCTGGCATTGTGCTGCCAGAAGGCATGTCTCGCTCATTTCAAGGTCTTTAGCGTCGTGCCCCTAGCCAATTGCTAAGAAAATGTCAAATGGACACAAACAAAGCAGCAAAAAATTGGCCACTTCTTTGGCTTTGTCTCTTAAGTCTTATTCCCAAAAGCATTAAATGAAAATTTAAGTGCGAAAAGCGTTGCGGACTAAGGCCAAGTGTCGTTTGTATTTTTCGCGGGTGTTGAGGTCAGGTTAATAAAAGTTTTTAATAACAGTAATAAGAACTAACAATTTCGTAAACAGTGGCACAAAATGCATCATCAACAATGAAATGAATTACATAGTTTTATTCGCGTGACCTTTTCGCGCAATTACCAAAAAACAAAAGCCAAAAAAAAAAAAATCCCCAACAGATAAAAAAAGACTGTTGTAGAAGTTGTTGTTGTTGTAAACAACGTTTTTTTTTTGCTTTTTCTGGCCGTTGCCGTTGCCTTTGCGGCTAAACGTGCATAGTTCAAAATGTGTCCAAATTAAATGTCGAAGGTTTTGCACGATTGTCTCGAGACTTGAGCCACGGCCTGCAGTCAATTGACAAATACCATCCATAGTTCCTACCACAGCCAAATTGGCTTTGGGCACGAAGTTTCGGTTGCCAAAGAAATCTTGGCCCGATGTCCAGCACTAAATTTGGGCCAAATTGTGTCGCTTGAGTTGCCGGCGTCTTTAATTTTGATAAATTTTACTGATCTCATTTTACTGATTAAGGCAATGATGACCCTGGCACACGTACTTTAAACTACCAACAACAATTATCTAGTAATTTCATTTAATGTGCAGCGTTTTTGGCTATATATTTTTTTTATTTTGGCATTGCATATGCTTTTTGTTCGAAACTTTTGGCATTTGCTTTGTTATATTCTTTCTCAAAAATCAATTTGATAATTAACTTGAGTGCTGATAATCAGCTGCAACTATTTGGCTTGCAAAAAAAAAAACAAAACAAAAAAACTAAGCTCAGCTTATAAGTAAAATTAATCACTCTTTTAACATAGTTTCACGACTGTGCATTGAAACAGGTTCGGCATTTGAGTTGGCGTTCCACAAAAATCACAAAAAAAAAAAAACAATCTAAAAACAATTAACAAATTCGAAGCATCTTAAAAGTAGAGCACGTGCACTACTAACCGATTGCTCACATATTATAGACTAGCTGTATTAACAAATGGCCAGCTTCAATGATTAAATGGCAGATGACAAATGTTTGGCGAAACCAATAAATCGATGCTGTCCAAATCAAAGTCAAATTTTTTACTACTTAAAACTATGCTAACTTTGCTAAATAGCGATTTTGGCATATTAAAAATATATTGTTTAAAATCGTTGTATAATACCTCGCACAAAGTGAGTTCTCAAACATTATTAAGTGAATACTCTAGAAACACTAAAATATATAGAATTTATATAAAATTCAATTCCAAATAAGTTAGAAACGGAATCAAACTAATTAAATATAATATAAGATATTTAATTCTTCAAAGACATGTAATATGTGTTAGCTTGTACAGAGTATCTCTATGTAAATATGCTCTTAATAAGCATTTTTAATTTATAGTTTATTGTTGCTCCATGAACAATGGCATACCAAATTGGATTGGGGATTTTGTTTTTTTTTTGTGAAGATTTATGGTTTCAAAAAATGTTCAATGTTTAAAGTGTTTTTGTTCTAATCTAAAGGTACTTCTTGTTAAGTCGCCAAAATATTGCAGCTTAAAGCACTTGATATTTCGAAAGTCTTTATTCAAATTCAATATAGCTACCATAATAAAGTGTTATTACTTCAAGAACAAAAGAAAAAACACGTTTTTTAACCACCTTCCATTTCAATTTTGCATTCTAATATTATACAATCAGCCTAACAGAGAAATTTAGAAATGCGAGATTATAAAAAATAAAACAAACAATAAAATTGTGCATTAAGTTAAATAAAAAAAAGTATCAAAATTAAAATACAAACACAAAAAGCGTTATCTAATATTTATATATAGCGTTTATTTAGAACTGGTTCACCTTAAGGCCGCGGCGCAAGGCAATAATTCTTAACAACGAATGGCAGAAGTCAACTTTTCACTTTTCGATAACACGCCAAATATTGTTTGAGTGTAACTTTGATTAGCTAATGACCCATAGATATTAAGTGCTAGTGCTCTGCATTAGAACACACACATAATTGGATATTTGCATAATCGCATAGAAGTCACTTGAATTTGCATAAATTTGTATTAAGCTTTTAATTTGGAGGGAGGGGCAAACGACAAAAGTTGAGACCAACTTTAACTAAAACGAAATCACAATGCGAATTTATTCGCACGATTATTCGCAAAATATATTGTCAGTCTTTTATATTGTCAGTCTTTTGCCATGATTCATTGCATTATTGTTATTCACAATCAATTTATAGCTTTTCCCAAAACACACTTAATTTCGATATGAAAGGTGCTATACGCTATACCGAAATGCATACGTTACCGATCAATAGATTGAAATTATAATTAATTTATTGATATTGGATTCAACTAATTTGCATAGGTTTTTGGGCTTTTTTGTTGAACTTTCAATAAACTAGAATGCTTATTAGATCAGTGCATTGAGTTTATTTTTACACCCATTAAATGGTAAAAGGGTATAAGGGCTTTGTGCAAAAGTGTGAACAGATAGTATATATATATTCTTGATCAGCACTGAAAGACGAGTCCAACTGTCTTGACTTGAACCTTTTGACTTGCTTGTAGTATTATGCTCAGCATTAAAGCAATACGTCAACGAAATGAAAGTTGACAAATGAAATATACAAAAAAAAAAAAAATAACAAAAAGAAGATAAAGCTAATGATAACATATTACGCACATAAACTTGAACTTGAATTTAATGTTGGGCCTTAACCGCTATGTTTCCCTTCACTTTGTGTATATGTTTTTTCTTTTTTTTTTTTTGACAACCAACAGTTTTTTTTATTTCCTCTTCTGGCCTTTTATTATTTATTTTGATTGTTTGAATAGTGGTTTTTGGGGTCATCTGCGCCGTTGCAGCGTTCTTTATGTGGGCTTAGCCTTTGCCACAAAAGAGGCTCAACAAAGAGCTAAATTAAAGACACGAGCTTCATTTCAGATCTGTACAATAATGAAGATCAACTTGTCTAACGATAATGATAATGGCTAATGGCTAATGGTTCGACCTTCGCCTTCAACTGCACATTACAATCCGCCGCATTTATAATGAACCAAGATATATCATCAGGTATTATGCGCAATGATTGAATAAAAAAAATATTCGTTGAGCTATACACAGCAAAAAAAAAACTGCAACATACAATCAACCTTTCGTTTTCTAAGTAAATACGAATATTTTTCATTTTTAAAACAATTTTAAACTTTTACTCTTAATAGAAAATCATTGCCAGACATTTTTGAATTCAAATGTAAATAAAACGATTCACAATGTTTTTTCTTTGAGTGTAACATAACGATTCGCTTTTGTTCTCATCATCTCTCTCTTTCTCTCTATCTCAATTTGTCTCTATAGCTACTCTTTGTTCACACGTTCCATTTACATGACCATTGGCCGATTAGTCTTGTAGTATCCAAAATTTATTGACAATACTTTTATAATTATGTGGCTACACTGTATATATATATTTTCTATGCACATTATAATGTCAAATCAAACACACACACACACACACACACTGTTAAACATCCGCGAAACATTCAATCATTGCACCCATAGATGTATAAATTTTGAATTTACTTCGCTCTGCCGAAAATCTAAGATCAAAAGTTCAGTCACGAACCCAACCGAACCCCAACTGTAGAACTCAGCAACCAAATGTTGCATGTTTTTTGTTTCTTCTCAAAACAAAACAAAATCCACTGAAAATTACACAAACAAAATTACTTTGCTGCTGGAAAATGCAACCGAACTTGCTCACAGCCAAATGAAATGGGTAGCTTAAGTTAGTTTGAGCAATAACCAAAGGTTTATTTTTTTTTTTTTGTATCTTGATAGCGCTTGGGCTTATTTTTATATTCTACTAATTATGCTACAATAAGATTTAAGCACTGGCAACCAAAATGTTACAAAAACTCCATGCTGACACTAATTTAATTCTTTTTTTCTGAATAGTTAATTAAGTTTAACTTTAAAATCAAACTAAAAAATTATTTATGTTTTGGAAAATCAATCCAGAAACTTAAAATTTTTATTCAACATGATTTTGTCTTAAAATAACTTATAAACTTTGTTGGAAAAAAATATATTTTTTAAAATCATAAAATATAATTTTTTTTAATTTGGTGCCTTAAACATTGCTACATATATTTCAACTGTTTTCAAGGCAACTCGTTAAAAGAGATTAAAAAGTTAAGTAATAAAATTGCTTGAGATTCAAAAAAAAACTAATTAGATCCAAATCAAAGTGAGGTACAAAAGTTTTAAATACTTTCAAATAAAGTTAGATTATTTAATCGAAAAACCAACTAACAACTTCTTAACAGCTGAGCCAAACACATAATACACAGTTGAATCTTTTTTTCAATATCTTAAGCTCCCAGTTGTCAACTAAGTACTTGGTTCCAATAACAGCCAGTCGACATGCCAAATGCTACCAAGTCACACATACACGCACTAACACACACGCAGGCCAGCTCACACGCATTGCATGTATACACGGACAGTGTCCGTGTGAGGCGCACGTAGGCACTAAAAAGCTTTTTGGCTCACAGCGTTTCCTTTTTCACAGCGAGACACACACGCACGGGCAAAACTGAGAGAGCGCGTCAGCGCGAGAGTGCGAGTTCGAGAAATAGAGCGAGCTTTTGAGCTGCTGGTGGCTGCACGAAAGATCGACGTCGACAGCAGCCATTGCAGAAATCGTTGAGCAGCATCAAACGGCTTTTGACGGCGGCGGCATATAAAAGCTCGCCATGTCTGTGCAAAATTATTCAGTTAACAGTTGCGGGTTGGTTGAGACATACACACCCCGGCTAAGTTGTTGAGTGCGCCTGTCTAGAAGTTAATATATAAAGTGCAAAATGAAATCCATGGTATGTTGTGTTTAAGCGTACTACAAAAAAGGCCAATCAGATTTAATAAAAGAAATAACAATCCAAGCTGCTCAAAGTTCTTAAAGTGTCTGCATCATATTTATTATCAATGAAATCACATGACAATGCAACGTGTTTCAAAAAACAATTGTTTCGTGACTTTTTCTTCAATTTTAAAATCGTTTATATGTGGTTTAAATAAATACTATGGCGTTCAAATAAATTTTAAATTGAAATGCCAAAATAAAACCAACATTTTTTTATTTTCAAAGTTGTAAATTTGTCGAAAAAAAAATTGTTATACTTTTTTATATTTTTAAATTATAAAAATAATTGAAAAAATAAAAATCAAAATTTTATGGTTACAAACAATTTCTTATAGAAAAACCAAAAACTACTTTTAGTTTCGTAGTTTTCTCAATAAATTACGCATTCGCAGCTAGGCAAGTTCTTGCACATTACGCATGCGCACCGTTGCACGTGATGTCTTAACAATCAAGCTACCATTGAACTTGGCGCGCTGCCAACGCTTTAAACTACAATTGAAAGATTGCATAATTGTCATATTTGAAATAATTATTATGGAGCGGCTGGCGGAAGTGCTGCCAAGTTACATAATTGTAGTTGTTGTTGCGAGCTTGGTTTCAACAACACGGCTAACCCACTTTGGACACTGTTTTATGTTTTGCATTGCAGATAATTTTTGGCCTGTTGGCTATGTGCGTGTTGGCGGTCAGCGCCACCGAGGAGGCAGCCAAGAAGGTGGAAGCAGCACCCGTTGCCGCAGCGACAGATGAGAAGAAGCAGGAGAAGCGTGGCATTGACTACTTCGGCCATGGCTATGGTGGACATGGCTATGGTGGCTCCGGCTTTGGTGCCTCCGGTCATGGTGCCATTCTTAGTCATGGACATGCCCATGTTCAAGAGCTGCCCACACAGGTGCACACCAACACTGTGGTAAAGACCGTGCAGGTGCCCTACCAGGTGGAGCGTCATGTGCCCTATCCGGTTGAGAAGACCGTCACCTATCCAGTCAAGGTGCCCGTGCCACAACCCTACCCCGTTGAGAAGGTTGTCCACTACCCCGTGAAGGAGATCGTTAAGGTGCCCGTCCATGTGCCACAGCCCTACCCCGTGGAGAAGATCGTCAAGGTGCCCGTCAAGATCCCCGTCGATCGTCCCTACACCGTCCATGTGCCCAAGCCATACCCCGTGCCCGTTGAGAAACCAGTGCCCTACACCGTCGAGAAGCACGTCATCCAGAAGGTGCCCGTCCATGTGGACCGCCCCGTTCCCTATGAGGTTAAAGTGCCCGTCAATGTGCACGTTGAGAGCCATGTTCAGCCCGCCATTACCGTTACCCACACCGTCACCCGTACTGAGGGTCAACCGATTGTCAGCGCACCAGTTGTCGGCCATGGCATCGCCTATGGTGGACATGGCATCGCCTATGGTCATGGTCATGGAGTCTCTGGACCCGCTATTGCCATCGGCCATGGTGGCGGTCATGGTATCGCCTATGGCGGTCATGTCGTCTCCGGTCATGGCGTCTCTGGTCATGGCCTCTCTGGACATGTCATCTCTGGTCATGATCATGGCTACTCTGGACATGGTATCTCGTACGGTAGCTCCGGACACGGTGGCTACCTCCACCAAAAGTAGATCAATTTAAACGCTAACGAGGGCCATCAGAAATTGCAAAACGGGTGAAGGCGAGAAGGCGCATCAACATCATGTCCAAATTTTCCGAATCTCACAAGAAATACAAACTTAAATGGAATCTTACCCCCTCAACCGAACCGAACCCGCAACCCTCAACGTACGACTTACAATTTAGTTTTAGTTTGTGATACCAGCCGAAATTCTTAGGAGGAAGCAACAATCGTTCAATCAAACGGGAAGATCATCAAATGCGGTCATTTCATAGAGTTGATTCCCTAAAAAACGGAACACTCTGGAAACTTGCCAGGACCCGCCAAAAAAAAAAAAAAAAAAATAGACAACAAAAAACCCGCCCCTAAAAGTCGCATTCGTTTGTCCTGCTTGAGTTGTGTTGTGTCACCCAACCTCCTTTTATGTACAGTTCTTTCTAGACAGAAAAAACACAGAAACAAACTAAATCAGTTGCACCTTCGACTTTTTTCACGTCAATTTCTATTCTATGAAATTTTTTGTACATATTTAATAATGTAAATAAAAAGAAAATTTAAAAAAAAATGTAATATGTTGTTTATAGCTCAAGATAGATACAAGTCATAATCTTTGGACTTATTTTTAATCGTATTGCTTTAAAAAATCCATTAAACTTTCGATAACGTTGTCCATTGTTGCAACTTTAGTACAATTGAAAAGATTATGATTATTGTATCTAGATAAGATTTGTGTTAATTCGAAATTCTTCTTAATCATGATGATAACTGGAATTTTTGTTATCGCTATCAATAAGTAATATTGACTTTAAAGAGGTTTTTTATAGCACACATTGAATAGATCTCCCTAATAAAATTATATCAACTCAAAAATTAAAGTTTTATTGGATTATTTATTTCCATTATGCTTTGGATTTAGTTTCAAAATTTCCAACCAAAAATGGCATAGCAAAACATAAATGATAAAAACCAAATTCTAAGCTTTGAAGCTTTTTCAAATTTGCGTTTTCAATTCAAGCTTTGTATGTGTGTGTATTAATATACGCACAAAGTATGCTACCAAAAATATGAAAAATGTATTGTGAGTTTTCAAATTCCAAGCCTAAGGCTATGCAAGTGTTAATTCGCCATAGATATGCATAAATTTGTAGTGTCTATTTTTAGATGAATATTTTGCTCACAAAAACTACTTAGCTCACATTTGAGCAAAATATCTTATCAGCTGTGGACAATTTAAAATATTCAGTTGAGATTTTACCAAAATGCAGTTAAAGAAACAATATCAGAGCAGCCTTTCCACAGCATTTCTTGAATAGTTTTAGTACTTGGGATAACAGAAGGAGCATTTATGTCAATGGAAAAAATCTCAGATAAGAGAGTTGCAAAATGTTTCAACTTAACAACATGGTAATTCGTTTTAAAGAACGACGAGGCTTTGATCCAAGTGGAAAATACTCAATTGAGTACTAAAGAAGTAAAGAAAACTTAGCTAATAATAGCATCGAAAACCGATTAGTCTGTATCAAGGAAAAATTTAATATTCAGAGATATAGAACAAACACAATGTTGTGCAAATAGTTTTAGACATATATAAACTCTTTATTTTATCAATGAAAATATATTAAACGTTTTTCGAGTTAAATCAAATCGTATCAAAGCATTTCTTTAACCACATTTCAAAAGCATTCAAAACATTTCATTCTTATCTGTCCACTTGTGACCTAAGACTTTCTGTACTTCAATGACTCAGAATACTGTGTAGCATTTGAAGAATTTATGTACAAGTAATTTGATATAAAGTACTGGACTAAGAACATATCAAATACTAATATATCAAAAGAGTGAGCTCTGCAAAATTTAGTTGAATTTGGTTCGCGCTCTCGCAATCACATCGCAATAAAATGTTCAAGTTTTGGCTATTGGGTTTTCTGATACTGCCTGCGTCTTTAGTAACAAGTGCTAAGGATCCCCATGTGTGCATGAAGGATGTAGAAGTAACTTACACTGTTCCGTTAGATCGTAAATGCTTTCATAGTGATGAAGAGTTTATGGAAATGTTAAAAAAACTTGGTCCGGTTGCCACAATTGTATGTATAAAATGTTTTGAAAAACATACATAGATCAAAATATACAAATAATTTAACTATGCAGACCAAGACAGCAATAGAGCCCCGCGAGGTATGTTGTGATGGCAATGAGCTCTCTCCCATTGCCGCCGAGGGAAGCCAAACTGTGCCAACAACAACAACAACAATAATAACAACAACAACAACACTGCCTGACGAAATAAGCTCAACTGTTACTGTTACAGACAACGCTTCAATATCGCCATTGGCTTTTTCGAAGAGTTCTAAGCTTAACTACAAAATTTGCATCCTTAATATCGTGTATCTCTGCATTTCTACAATTTTATACAATCTTTTTTAAATAATACTTCGATTATAAATACATAAAAATGCATTAAAATAATTTTGCATGTACACTAACAATTTAAAAGCTCTTTATCAGGCAGGCCGACTTCCGTTTTGAAGCGCAAATTTCGTTTCTCTATGTACTGATTGTAACTTTATGCAGCAGCTTTAAATTTTTATACTAATATAAATATGTATTGTGAGAAATAAGATAAGATTTATCTCGAGTTGGTTTATATCATAAGTAATTAGTAAATAGTTTAGCGGTACATGATTATTTTCATTTTGAAAACGCAATTGAGCGGCTCAGAATTTCTAGATAATGAAGTTTATTTTGACTTATTTGTTACCTAAGGCTTGGTGACAGGAGAATTCAATGTAAGCACAAGTGAACAAATGATGTAGAATCAAGTGAACTTAACTCTATTGAAAGGAAAACCAATTAGGTTGATAACGGGCTCAGTAAAGTACTCAATTCCGCTTGAAATCTACACAGCATGAATATGAGTGCTCTCCTGGATACATTGGAAACATCAACAACTGTCAGCCTGTCTGCACTAAAGGATGCGGTGAAAATAGCTATTACCGATCACCAAAGATTTCTGATTACCTGAATGGCTATGGGCAAAACAATGGTGGCGTCTGTATAATATTGAATCACACTGCGTTCTAGAAGATCCTCAACTGTACAAAGAGGAAATGGTTGTGGCTAGGAAAATATAATCTTAAAGCAGAATTTGAGCAATTACATGTTAAATTTCGAACCGATCTTCTCGTGCATAAGCAAAAGTTTTTCAGTTTCAGTTTCAGTGATTGCAGTAACCAGTTAATGTACTCCAACATTTAACTAGCAGAACAGAATTGTATAAATTTTGTTGCAAAAGCTTTGCAAAGCTGGCTGATGATGAGCTCTGTCAAACCATTTGTTGGCCAACGTTTGAATGTGAAGTGTGAATGTTAATCGGGGAACGGCAGTTCGTAGAGTTTGATATGTCCAGAGGGATGTCCTCTACACCGCAGCTGGGTGAGGCCCGAGCAATGTGAGTACGATGAGGGCTACCTAAAAATCAACAGCTGCTCCCAGCCTTTCTGCCTGTAGCCCTCACCAGAGCACAGCAGCTGATTTGGCTTATGTAAAATTTATTAATGTGGATATGCTGGGCTACTTTTGTCAGTTGCATTACCAGCAGAGTTCCTCCACTAACAGCAAGTGTGTGGAGCCGGATGTCTGCGAGTGTCCGCCAGATTACCCATCCCTCATCATTGCTTTTATTGAGAGACCTACGAATTCGTTAAGAGCTGAGAGAAACAAGCAAAACTGAGTCGATATCTACAGAGGACTCAAGTGAAACTGAATTCTTAAACAAATTTATATCGTTTTATAGCCTAAAGATATCATTTGCATCTTGATTTCAAATCATAAAATTTTAATCCTTATGCATTCCTTATTAAAACACATTTGATTTAAAAAAAAACTTAGCAAGATATAAAAAAAAAATTAAGAAATATGTTTCATATGCGTATCAGTTTCATTTTAATAAATGCATTATTTAATTTACCAAACCTTATTTTCAATATGGACTCATGCTCATTCTAACATTGCCACTTTATATTACCATACATTCTTAAGCAATTAAAGACCACAGTAGAAAAAAAAACCTCCTTTGCCAATTTGCGAGCAAAATAAACGAGCTCAAATCTTACAAATTATGAAAGATTTCATGCAGTTGAGAGTATTGAAAGTAAACGCTGAATTTAACAAGCACTTTACGCCCAAATGCAGCATAATTGATTGCGATGACAAATGATGTCGAAAAATAATCGAAACAAAATTTTCAAGTTCGTTGCCTAAGTCTTTCGTTTTCTTTACTGTGCAGTTACCAGAACCAGTTGCGAGCTGACCAACGCACAACATTGATCTTGTGCTATGCTAGCGGGAATGGAACTAACTTTTTCTGTGTGTGTGTGTATGAGTGCGTGATTGTTGTGTTTGGCATGAGGCAACGGAGAATGGCACGACCCATAAACAAAAAGCCATAAAATACAAAAAAAAAAACAGAAACAGAAATACAGATACTAAAAAAAAATCAGGCAGCCAAAGCAAAGTGAATGCAACAACTGCGTCGCACAGACGCAATCAATTAGCGCTCAGCGATGACGTCGACGCTGACGCTGAAGCTGAAGCTGACGTTGGCGTTTGCGTTTGCGTCGCTGCCACATGTGGCGGTTGCGTCATGGCGCCAAGCAGACCGTCTAGCGGTAATTTCTGCTGCAATTTCTTTCTTCTGCACCGACTTTTTGGTTGCAAAGAAATTTGCCAAACATGTTGCAACAGCTGCCAATCCGCCATCCAGCAAAGTGCCCAACTGACACAGCTTTGAGCTAGCTGTAATCTATCAGCATTTATTATAGAGTTTAGTTGCAACTTGCAAGTAATATGTGCAACTAAAACAAACATTGATATATGAGCATGAAAGCCAGTTGGGAACCAATAAATAATGGAAGCGAATAGTATTATAATTAAGTTTTTACTTATTAAACTGTTTATTATAATACTTTCGTTACTTATGTCTATATTTTTCTTAATACACCCATTCGACTTATTTTTTGGGCTTGCCACTTCATTGATTTTAATTACGTATGTTTATTAGCGATATTTCTCATAAATTCGCCTCGTTGACCTGCTTTCCTATCATTTACGAAATCTTATATGTATTTCCAACTGTTTGCCAATTTGAATGCATTTATTATTTATACCAAATTATTTTTCTTTCTTTTTTTTTGGACTTTGCCAACTATTTTTCATTTGCTTCACATGCTGCAAGGAAGTCTTTAGTTTTGAGTATCATTTTAGTTTCAGGTTTTGCTAAGTTAAGTACTTTTTTCCTACTCGTAGTAGTGGTCACAGGAAAATCCATTAATTTAATGGTCGTCTATTGCTGCATAATTAGTTTTGTTTTTTTTTTTTGTTTCAAACAAACGATTGGTAAATAATGAGAGACAATTAACACACATTCTGAGCTATTTTGCAATTGGTTTTTTTTTTCTTGCTTGTTTTCCATGTCTTCTATTTAAAATCGGTGGCCATAGCCTGCTTCACATATCTGCAAATGTTTTATTCGTTGGTGTTGCTTAGGCAATAGCTTCATTATTTTATGTTTTATTTGTGCTTTTGTTTAGTTACAAACATTTTAGTGCTGCCTAATTACAGTTTGCTCTATTTTTTTTTAAGTGTGTGAGGGTCGGAAGTAAAGTTTTTCTGGGTGAAGCTATTGATTGAAATACAATAAAATAATGAAAAAAATTTTCTTGCATCCAACAGGGTTGAATAATAAATAACCAACAATTAAATAAATAATATCATTACTTTTTAGCTAATGAAATATTCTGTAATTTAATAATTTTATCACGAACATGTTTTATTAAAAATTTTGTTTCCAGAAAAAACATATTTGAATTTGTTTCATACTACTTATTTTTAGCATTAATGCCATTAGCTATATTTTAAAACTTTTTTGTGTATTATAAAGCCAACTTTCATTAACTTTTTGAGCAGCTGTCGATTCTACAAACACACACAAACACACAACTCCATCTACGCCTGAGTGCGGCCCAAAGTGGCAGCCAAAAACAAAAAACAAAATTAATAAAAAACCATAAAGAAACGAGACCGAAAACAAAGGCTACCTAATATATTAACAAAATGAACAGCTAAAGTCGACTTCATAGCATAATATTTATTCAATTTACGCAATTTACACTCAAAGCAATAATAACAACATCAACAAAAAAAGGCAACTGAAACATTGCTTGGTGTTTGATTGCCAACTGTCTTTTTATACTCCATACTGAAGGTAAAAAGTATAGTATTGGGTCCGTCTTAATGAACGCAACTTTTTTCAACACCCTTCAAGAGCCACCTATCTTTCTTCTATCTAGCTGAAGTAACCTTATTTAGTGGCAATATAGCTGGTGTCATTGCCGAATGATCAGCTAATCCTTCTTAACCCTTTGCAATCAGGCCTCTTGTTTTCCCTTTTTGAACAGGCATCGAGTATTCCGCAACGTTTTCACTTGTTTCTTTTTGGTATTGCCGTAATTATGCTCAAGCAGAGAAACCCAAATAAAAGTATTACAAACAGCAAAAATAACAAATTTTCAGCATTTGTTTCTATTTAAAAATTAATAAATGGAAAACAATAGGAACGGGTGCAACGCCATTTACAATTTGGTCAATAAATCTTCTACTTTTGATGCAAATTACATGACGAGTAAGTCAATGGGTCACAACACGCCCACTTTGACTACCCGGAAAGCTGCAACACCACGCCCCCACCCAACTCTTCGATGCAGTTACAACTGCCGCACAGCTGCAGTGCCACCAGCTTCAAAACTCGATAGGCGGAATTACTTATTATGATAATAAATTGTTTTTGACTGGTTTTTCTGGCTCTGTAACTTTTATTATTTTTTAGTTTTGAGTTTGGTTTGAGGTAAAATTTGCATAGATTAGCAGTTGGCGGCTGGCTATGGGATTAGGCCAATGGCCAATGGCCAGCGGCTGATTCGACACTTCCTTATTTATCAGCTGCCAGCTGAAGTGATCTGTTAGGCAAACCACAACTTTATTAAGTCAAATCCCCTCGCCACTCTCTTTTTTTTAAACACTTTGGCTAGTCAATTGGGCGCAGCATTCAACGGCGCGTGACAATTTGGTCATGTTAACAACAACAAATAATCGCAACAACAACAGCAACTCACTAAGAAATACGAAACTTAAAAAAAAAAACAAAATAAACGCGCCACAAGAGTTCAAATGCTTTTGCCATTGACCTCTTTTCGCCCAAGCCGCAACTGTAAAGAGATAAGTGGTCGGTGAGGGGAGTGGGGTGGGGAGGCGGGGGGCGACTCTATTGCCGCACTTTCAAATCGCAGCAACGGATTTTTACATACTTCAATGTCATGAAAGGGCAACTAATGGAATGGGCGGCGGTTGCAGCTTGCCTTATTTACTGCAAGCATATGAAGATATTTGTTAATAAGCAAAACCTTACAAGTTTTCATTATAGTTTTGAATTAAAAAGAGTTAAGCACTCAAACAACCAAGAATAAGATATGGAAACCAATCAAAAATGGTTTTTAAATTGCACTCTTGTCTTTCAGAAATGAACATTTACCTTAATTAAACATATTTTTAATCAGCATTTGTGGTTTTTTTGATGCAAAAAGATCTCTTTTAAAGTTTTTCATATCAATAAAATCAAAAGATTTATTCAAAACTGGAGTTTCCTTTGTTTGTCATCGCTGTGGCAGATCTTGTACAATGTTTTCATTAACGTATATTTGTAAGAGCAGCTTAAAAACATGATATTTAAGTATTACCCAGTGACTTGCCGAACAACCCTTTCTCAATTACAACAAGCACAGCGGCTGGAAACATTAACAGCTAGCTACTTGCGGCACTTTGTAAATAACCATTCGGTTAGTTTTGTTCACAAACGCAATTGCCTGTAAACGACCTTGATCAGAAACGCAATGAACCCCCAAATGTTTATTTATATGAAACTGAAAAAACGTGGAAACTACTGAAATTTCAATCGTTACAAGCAACAAGCAACAAAACCAAAAAGAAAAGATATGAAAATAAAAGCACTTTTTTATGTGTCACACAAAATGTCATAACTGGCGCAGTTGGGGTTTTGGGCTTTGGCTTCGTCAGGCCCCATTTGCGAGAGATGAGCTGCCAACAATTGGAACGAAATGGAAATGGAATGTCGAATGGTATGCCAAATCACGTTTATGGCTTTAATATTATAAGCTCTTACACAAATCTCAACAAAAACAACAATGGCAACTATCCAATACAAATGCAAATTTGAACTGAAGACGCCTACCAAACATGATTAATCGTCAGCTGCTTTAGACCAAACACTTTTGTTGACAAACGCATTTTATCGGCGAATCTAACGAATCTATACAAGCCGAAAATGACATTTATGTAAAGCTACAACTTACAATATATCTATAAAGATATATGAATATGAGACAAGGTCAAGCTTTCGAAAGTGTTAAATATACAACAAAAAATCAAACAATGAATGAATTGAAAATGTTTACAATATATAAATAGAGATATATGCTCGTCGCAAAAGTAATTAATTCAAGGAAGTGTGTAATTGTGCTGTTGGATTTAAGACAATGGCGCTTATAAGCAGTTGCAGCTGTCTATCAAATGCAAACAAACAAACAAAGTTGGCGCCAAACTTGCAAACTTATGACATAAGCACCTGGAACGTCTAACGGCAGCCTCCTCCTACCAAATCCCTCTCTTTCGCACACCAGCTTACCCACGTTTGACTGTCTCTTTCAGTTTGCAATTTGTTGCAAGCATATCGAACAATATGTGGTCAAGACATGCAAGCAATGCGAATGAAACTAAATCGAAAGTTGCATGCAACAAAGCAACAATACCAACGAACAACAACAACAACAACAGTAGCAATCGAGCCGATCGTAACAGCTGTGCCAGTCTCTCAGTCTTGCCTCACACACACACACACACAGAGACGCATACACATACTGCTGCAACTATGCATGAGACCCATTGACATAATAACGAGGAAGGCAACCAAAGTAAGACTCGACTTCTGCTTCTTCAATTACAGCGACCCACAATATGAAATTGAAACGTGTTGCCAACCCGACACCCGACCACCCCTGCCACCGCCATCAAAACTAGTTGTTATTGCCAGTGGGTTAGGTTATGGTTACTGACCGCACAACAACAACACAACAACATCACATCACACCACAAGCAGCCTCATACTTATGTGGAACAATAATACAGCTCACAACAAAAATGACCAAGTGACACACTCAACTCTTTTCGTTGACAAACGCTTCAAAAATAAAAATTGTATTTTGTTTATGTTATCAGCTGCTCGACTGGCTTTTAGCTTGTTTTGGATATGGTCGGGCCTAATCTGGTCTGGTCAAGTGAATGTATGAAAAGTAAAAGCACTGCAATTGGCAATTGTTGCGAGCTGCTGGGTTTTGTCTTTGTGCACAGATGACAAACGACTGGTTGCATCGCAAAAAAAAGCTTAAAGAAATATTTTAAATATGGGGAATAAAGAAAATGTAATTTGAACTGGGAATTTTTACTATTAGACAAATTGCAAGATTGTCTGTGTCTATAATTTTTTACATTGCTTATATGAATTAAAGAAGAGTTTTCTGGATAATAAATATTTATGGCTAACGTTGCGACATCTGTTTAACATATACTAAGACAAAACTCATTGTTCAATAAAACAATTCCTTAATGAAAATCATTATTTGATTGAACTCTTTCTCATGAATTCGTAAAATTTATTTTGTGGATCAATTAAGATTCGTATTCTGTTTAGCAAGAAGAGTAAATTGTATATAACTAACAACTCTTTTGAAGCTTATTCATTGGGTCTTTTTAAGAGGCTTACTATAGCCTTACAATATAGCCTTCTATATAAAGAATTCATTACCAAACCATTATGATTTTATTGAATTTTCAGTGTGTTTTGCTCTCCACACAACGAAATTCACTCAATCAAATATTTCTTTACCAGGACTTGCCGTTGCACGAATGTAAATGCGTTTTTGTTAGTTATTATTCAAATGTCAATTGTCAAATGTTTTAACAAATAAAGTAGACATAAGCACATTTTTTTTTAGCATTAACCATTTTGATTTCGTGTCGTATGCTTAATCTCTGAGCTTGGCTGTAAAATTTCTCTACAAAAAAGTTTTTCTTATATCTCGTAGAAAATCGTTTAAGGCTTCAATTCAAAACAAAGTAAGGCTTTAAAGCAATTAAAATTGCTAATACAAAAATAAATATTGAAATCGAAATAACTCCTTCATTAAGTCAATCCCAACTGATTACTAATTAGGATGCAAATTACTATAATTAGAGTTAAAGCAAATTTTAAAAGTGTTTTTGAAGTGATTTGATGGCGTCGTATCTGATACGTTTAGGTATTATTCAATTAACAAAAAGATAAAAAAATAATGTTGTTTATTATTATCATGGTTGTTTTTGCTGTAGTTGCTGCAAGTCAATGCTCGTAAAAGGCTTGAGAAACGGCAATAGCAACAAACGGCAGCTGTCGGTAGTCGAATTAAACAGCAAAATGGCACGCATCCATAGAGCTAAATCCACACTCCTCTTTCCCGCTCCCCCAACCGACCACAATCTGCCTAAACAGTGATTGCAATTGCTGCATTTGGCGTCGCTTGCCACTTGGCTGCATCGAGTTCGCGCCTCCGAAATCCAAAAGCCTGCAAACCCAGCAATACAAGCAACTAGCCAAGCAGCTAAAACCGACAACGCGACTGGCCACGATCAAAACCATTCACCATTCGTTGCAAATGCTTTTTTTGTTTTTGTATTTCTTTTTCTTCAATTTTTTTGGGGGCTATTATGATTATACTTACTACGCTTTAAACTACTACGACTTCTGCGCTATTGTTGTTGCTTGTCTTCGGGTTCGACTGATTCGTCGGATTTGTATTCGTCGTCGTTGTCGTTAGCTGTGGTGTTTTTGGGTGTAGGTAAGAGTATAAAAGTTCGTGCTGGCGCTGCAGTTGGCATCATTAATCCGTCAACCATCGAACAGTGTAGAGTGGTACGGAACGTGTGAAGAGAGTTGAGTTAAGATCGATAGCTCCCCATTCAAAAACAAAAAAACTATACCTATATCAATATTCAAATCGATCGTGCGGCAATTATAAATAATAGTTTGACGGATAACTAACCTCAAGGATATTTTACGCCAGCAACATGAAGTTGATGGTATGTATAAAGGATACTCAAGTGCAGTGCTGTGAAGTGTGGCAAAGAACTTTTACGTTCAAGAACAACATAAACCAAAAATGCAATATTCAAAAGTGAAAGAATACAAAGCGAATGAGCAAAATATTGGCCGAAATATCAAGAATACCCCAACCCGACTTCATATTCATACTCTCTAACCTTTTTGCAGCGTACAGCGACATCGGTCGCGCTGGTGCTGCTGCTGGCCACAAGCTATGCACAGGCTGGAGACGATAAGAAGGCTGAAGCTGGCGAGAAGACAGCTGTTGAGCCGACAGAGAAAAAGGCTGCTGATACAGAAGCTGCTTCCGAAGATACAACAAAAACGAAACGTGGCCTGCATCATCATGAGGATTACCATCATCATCATCATCATGTGCCACACTTTCCCGTCCACGAGGAGAAAACACTGACGGTCATCAAGAAGGTGCCAGTGCCTGTGCCCGTTGAGAAGATCGTACATGTGCCCGTTGAGAAACACGTTCATGTGCCCGTCAAAGTTAAGGTCTTTAAGCCCTATCCAGTGGTCAAGCATGTGCCCTATGAGGTTAAGGAGATCGTCAAGGTGCCCTACGAAGTGCCACAGCCATATCCTGTCGAAAAGAAGATTCCATATGCAGTTCATGTGCCCTACGATCGTCCAGTGCCCGTCAAGGTAGACATTCGAATTGCCTATTAGCAATTAGCTGACTATTTGGTTAACACAATGCACCCTTCCCATTCCGCCATTCCCCATTAGGTACATGTGCCCGCACCTTATCCGGTTGAGAAGAAGGTCCATTATCCCGTCAAGGTTCATGTGCCAGCACCCTATCCAGTCGAAAAGGTTGTCCACTACAAGGTAGAGAAGCATGTGCATGTCGACAAGCCTTATCCCGTCGAGAAGATTGTGCACTACCCAGTCAAGGTGCCCGTCGATAAGCCAGTGCCCCATTACATTGACAAGCCAGTGCCCCACTATGTGGACAAGCCAGTGCCAGTGCCCGTCATTAAGAAGATACCCGTGCCCGTTCATGTGCCCTATGATCGTCCGGTGCCCGTTCATGTGGACAAACCAGTGCCGTATGAGGTGAAAGTACATGTGCCCGCCCCCTATCCAGTGATCAAGGAAGTGCCGGTCAAACATGAGAAAGAAGTTCCGTACCCAGTGAAGGTTCCAGTCGAGAAGCATGTCCATGTGCACATTGAGAAGCACGTGCCCGAGTACCATGAGAAGCACATTAGCTACAAGGAGCCCGAGTTTGTGCACAAGCACATCGAGGAGGAGCACCATCATCATGAGCATCATCATCATGAGCCCGTCCATCATCACTCATCGTATTCGGCACCCATTGAGGAGCATCATCATGAGCATGAGCATGAGGTGGAGCATGATTTTAACTATCATGATTATCATTCATACCACGGTTACTAAATTGGTGAAATGAATTTCTTTCTCACTCTTTCTTTGCAGCATTGATAAATTCGGTTATGAACGGTTACGGTTATGAATGGATATACATATATGTGTGTACATACATATACATATATATTTATGGCCAAACGAAAACAAGCAAAATTTAACAACAATCACTTAGAAACATTTCAATAACAATTCCATAACAAAAACAATTCCATATCATTTCCTAATGCCTTTAATTCCAATTACACAATGCTATATCGAACGTGATAACGATAGAGATTCTGATATCAATTTAATATGTGACAGTAACGAACATACTTAGGTTTTACACACAACGAACTCTCTTTTAGCTTAAGCCATACAAAAAAGAAAAAAAAAAGAAAAAAAAAACGTTGACGAAAATATCCAGTGAGAAATGTTATGAGAAATTTTGAGACGATTAGACTAGACTTTAAGAACAATATAGATACAACACATTTGAGCCCACAACTACTACAAGAACAAGAACTAATAACAATACTACCACAACTAACAACAACAACAACGTTGGGAGGCAACAACACATACACAATGTGAACACCTTCAGCAGGATCAATTTGGATGTGTTGTTGGACTTGGAGTTTGGATTTGGTCTTGGCCCACTTGGCTCTCTTGGCTCTCTTAAACCCCTGGGTACATTTGGACGTGATTTGCCGCTGCTGTATTGTCCTCCAGCTGCGGCGACTCCTCCTTCTGCTCTGGTTCACCGACTTGTGCACCCGGTTCGGTTCAATATGCGATGTATTGTAATTGTAAGCGTGTGATAAAGACTTCTGTTTAGTGTTTAAGTGTAGTACTCTAAGGATAAGGAAGGCAGTCCTGCCAGCCAACAGCTAACAGTTGCCTATTTAAGTCAGTTTGTAAACGAACGTATTGTATTATTTTGTAATATTTTTTGCTACCTAGTTTTTAATGCAACCAATCTATCTATAGTTTTGCTTATTGTAAAAAGCAATTGAAACGGATTTATAAAAAGTACTTAATTTACCAAAAATATATTTTTTGTCTCTGTAAAAAAAAATATATAAACAACAACAACAACAAAACAAACATTGATAATGAAGCTGATGAATGTTAACAATAATAAACAAAAAAAAAATAAAAACACACAAGAAAACCAAGTGATCAAAACTAAAACAAACTATTTTCATTTTATTATTAGGACACCTATAATTTTTAGCTTTTTTTAACCGAATTAGATGAACTGATTAAATCAAAGAAATATATATATATATTTAAATCAAGTCAATAAAAAAGTAATGCAAGCTTAAAAATAATTTCGTTAATTAAAAACTTTTTTATGCTGTCAACTTTAATTTTTGACTGCATAAAACTTAGGGAACAATTTTATTAAAAAAAATAGCAAAAAGTGATTGGAAGATATGAAATTAAAGTTTTAAGAAAAAAAAATTTTAGCAATCAAAATACTACACAATTTTTATTTTAGCTACAAAAGTTTACTAGTTTAAAATAAGTAGAAAAGCAATCAAAGCACTATACAAATTTTAACTTTAACTACAAAAGTTCACTAGTTTAAAAAATGTAGAAAAAACACACCTCGCTTATACCCAGCTTTAATAAAATCCTCTGTAGGCTTTACTATATTTTAATCTCACACAAAATAATACACATTTGGTACATAAATTTTAGGTTTATTTCCATTACCTCCAAGACCCAAAAACTATAAATTAAGCCAGTGTATGTTAATTTTGCGCAACGTCTTGCTCGTTTCTGCAAGTGAAAATAGACAGCTGATGTCTGAACTCAACAGAAATCAAGTCATTTTGCGTAGTACATAAACGGCTTATCTAATTTTCATATGAGGTAAACATTCATAATTGCATATTCAAAGTGTCTATCGCCCACTGAAAGCGACTTGGAGTCGGGCAACATGTTTATTACATTTGCCACACTATGTTTTTATCATTGCGCTATTCATGCCACAGCAATAAAAACAACAACAACAACTACAACAACAATTGCAACAACAAAGACAACGCGCTGACGGCATTCGCGACCATTTCCTAGCGTTTATTTTGTGGTCTGGCTTTACTTTTTATTAGCACCGCCGATTTGTTTGTGTGGTTGTCAGTGGTTATACCCTAAGCTCAAAGTATATAGACAGAGAGGGTATTGATCGTTAAAAAATATACAATTTGCTAAAGTTTTGACAAAACATTTTGTATTTAATCTGTCGCAAAGCAATGATATTTGATTCAGAAAAGCCAATGTAAATCAAAAATACTTTGGACAACTATTATAGAGTATCTTCCAGTCTTGACTTGTGAATTGGAGTTTGGGTTTTTAGACAAGTTGTTGAATTCGCCTGTGGCTTTGTCGGAGTTGACGGGGTGTATAAAGATTAGGTTTCAATTTGCATTTCGGCTCCATTGAAGCCAATGCTGCAATTTTAGTCCGTCTAAGTGGGGCATAGATTTATCACGTTTTTTTTCCTTAGTCGGTTTGTAGGACATGTGCTCCTAACCGATATTTGAGACATAAGCACACAAGCGTGTTGTGTTGTGAAACTGAAATCAAAAGTGTTCAGTGCACTGACTCTGGCTCTGACTGTGGCTCTAACTTTGTTTTATTACCATATCTAGGCTAACTCTCTTGGCGGCTAACTGATTTCTGGTAGCTGTTGTTGTTTATGTAACTCCAGCTGGAACTGTAAATGTTATTGTAGCATTTGCAGTTTATGGATTATGCAATAAATAATCAACACACAATAGCCTATCCAATGCGGCGGCTGCTGTGTTGCAATACCCTCCCCAATAGAATTGCCTGCCATAAAAGTCTGGCTAATGGTTTTTTTTTCAGTAAGCTGCTATTAAAATGATGTTTAAAAAAAGATAATCTACATATCAATAGAGGAAATAATAAAATTAATTTCAATTTCAATTTGTAAACTCTTTGAAATATTAACTAAAATAAAATCGAAGTTGTTTGATGCATACCTAATAAAAGGCAAGTGTATTAATAGACATTTTAAAATGTTAAATTATGTAAAGTTGATAAAATTGAAACATAAGAGAAAAAATTTTAATAAATATATATTATACATTAAATAAGATTTGAATTGTTCTACGAATAATTAAATTCCTTACAGCTCTCAATAATGTGCACCTTGAAAGAACCAAAACAAACCACTAACTATGCTGGTTAGCCGAACAAAAATAAAAAAAAAAGAGAGAGATAAAAACCCGCACTTATGCAATATGCCAGCATTGTGGTTGTCATAATACTCAGCGCCTTGTTTTACATTTAAATAAGTATATAAATATAAAATATAAACAAAGACCACGAAACATTGGCCCAGGTGCCACTGCCGCTGCCGCTGATTGGCATGGTCAGTTTTAATGGGCAATTATTGACACCAACATTTTCTTGGGTGGTGATAATGATGGTGGTGCCTTTTTATTGCAAAACGCGGTGTTGCATGTCAAAATAGTGCATTTGCTTTCGTTGGATGAATAAGGTTCTTTATTGTTGTTGTTGTTGTTTTCATTGGATTAATGGGTCAGTAAGCCAGACAAAAGGCCTGCAGACTTTTACATACATAAAGTGATATGTGTGGCTTATTTTGTGGTTTTTCATAACAGTTTTTACTTGGGCTTATTTAAATGATGTCAGAGCCAAAGCCAAAGCGGCAACTAGCCGGTCTACAGTTTTGGCAGCAGCCAAGTGGAAAGTGAATGCGGGAAATATCGTCGACATGCGAGTTTTTCTTTCTTTCCCATCCCAAACAAACACACACACATAGACAAATACAGACCAATACAGACATACAATGTGTGCGAATTTATGAATTCGTCATTTTGTGCAGTCAGTGGGCCAACTTTGTGGCCAGTTGGCGGTTGCCGGTTTGGTTTTGGTTTGGTACGATTCGGTTTGCTTCAGTGTCTCAGCGATCCGAATATTGCGACGCGTAATCGGACGGAAAATTGACGGAAAAAATTCGAAATTTCTTTGTGTGCGTGTGTGTGTGTGTGTAAATTGTAATCGAAATGAGTAAAATTAATAACAAGCTTTTGTTTGTTTGATTTTTAATTGCCGCTTATGCGTTATGTGGCAAATTAGATAAGAGAAACATTTCGTGCGGTAATGCAACATGTAATCAATGCACCATAAAACAAATAGATTACATTTTATGTAGATGATCTGCAATTTTGTTATTGCATATTAATAAATAAACAATTAATGACTGTATGATTCAAAAATAGAGTAAATAACGTGATGAATGATATATTTAGGATAAGAGTAAACATTTGTTGGGTTTAAAAATATTTCGCAAAATTTTAAAGAAAAGAAAATATATAAACTCACAACATTCAAGAAAGTAAACGAATAAACAGTACTCACTTAACGTAGGGTATATTTGCGGGTATGTGATATTTGGCGCCCAAATCAAAGTCCTTTTCCGAGCGCAAAACCGGCGGTTTAATGCCCGAATACTTTTCACTAAAAAAAAAATGCTTGGAGTGATTCATGAACAAAACAAAAATCACGTATACGTACCGCAAATTCCAGTAATGACAATTCATAATTCGCTTGTTCACATTGCCACTGAAGACATCGTAACGCCAATTATCCAAAGACAAGGCGAACGGTAGGAAAGCAACCTGTCAACCATTGAAAATATTGATTATTCATTGTATTTATAATTAAATTAAAATCAATTACCTTATCGATAGCCATGGTAAATAAGTAATTGATATCATAGCTGGATTCATCCAGCGATCTCTGCAGCAGGCCCAAAGTTTGCAAATGCTTTGGCGTAGATACCGATAAACCAATGGCATCTCCCACTGCTTGATGGAAAGCGGGATTGGCTCCGTTGCGAAAGACTTTAGGCAGATGGCGATACTGCAAAAAGTACTGAATATGTGCCATTTCATGGTGCACACTGATTAGACTACGTTGACTTATGTCCGTGCAGATTTTTACACGGAAATCGTGACGATTACAAAAGTCCCAGGCGGAGGGTTCGCAGAGTACGCGTCTGTCCAGCGGCTGCTCAAATACGGAACTCCTATAGAAATCCGGTCCCACAGCCGACATATTGATGGAGGTGAAGAACTCCTCGGCCAATTGGAACATGAGCAACGGTGTATATCCCTGCTCCACCATCCGTGGCGTCACATCGATGAGCTTGCGACCCGGATAGGGTATAATTATGTCTAATACATTCGACCACGACTGTCCGTACATGTTGCCCAATATGTGCGAGGGTATTGGCGCAATTCGATTAATGCGATCCGGTCCATAATAATCCCTTAGCTTGCGACGCACATATGAATGCAGACCGTCATAGAGCGGTCGTATCTGCTCCCAAACATTATCCATATCTTGGCGAAAGTTGCCCGATTCGTAGGCCAAATACCAATACTCTCCGCCGTTGGTAACATCTGCAAGTTTATAATGTGATTCGTTATATGTCAGCTTTACTGTAGTAAGTATTTGAAAATGTAACTTACTGTTAACAGCTGCCACATCCTGCATGACATCAATCAACTGTTCATAGTTATCGCGCATGCCACGGCCCGCCTTGCGATGATATTCCACCCACGTATGCTGCAGCTCATCCCAATCCCTGCTCTTGGCCATAATGTCCTTCAGATGGGGTATATAGTGCAGATCACACTGAAAAGGTTGCTGGTAGGCACAGACGCTGGCATCGTTGTAAAGGAAAAGCATTTCGTTAAGCAACCGATTATACTGTTTGGAAAAGGAAACTTTAATAAGAGTTTTAGGGATTTTTAATTCGGAAAATTACCCTATCCAAAACATCAATGGGCAACGCATTGGGTCCAGCCTCAGATTGCAGCATCAACTGTCTATAGAGTCGACGATCGAATATGAGATCCTTGTTAATACGTTTCGACTGTTGGGCTGTCAAACGCTGGTACTCCACATAACGTTGTTGGGCGTTTAACTAAATGTTGAATATGGGAAATTCTATTAGTGAGTATTCAAACTATTTTTTGGAGGTAGTATGAGTCAAAAACCTAGGGTCTAACAAGTAAATACAAAATTTAATCTGTTTTTGAGAGCATTTAAAAATATAATAGAAAGGCATTGTTTTTAATAAACACCAAAAACAATTTCAACGATAGAATTTGTTTGTCAAAAACAATAACGATGACTAAATAATAATGAACAATACTAGGGATGAACAATTCCCGGAAATTCTTTTGAGTAATTGACTTGAAACTCAGTTTGTTAGTACAAATATTTTTTGGAATAGATTTATATAATGGGGCGTTACGAAACACTACGGGAACTATGCTTTTTGAAATATATATGTATAGCAAAGTTTTCTATGTAATGAATTCTGTTTCAGAACCCTGTAATTCGGTTCAATCATTAACCAATTCTATGCTACGAATTCTTTCTATACCAAAGACTTTTCTTGACCGCTTAAATTTTCTTAAATGGAAGTTCATCGTTTATTATAATTTGAAAAAACTGTTTAAAACAAATAAAGAATTCAGTTTAGTTTGATTTATCCATGCAAAAGAAAAATGAATTGTTTTTTATTTTTTTTATTGAAACTCGTATCATAAGTAAGCTTTAAATCTGGCTACCATAGGCATAGCTTCCCAAAGAACGTGGCGCAAAACTCTCAGATTGCAACATTTTGACATTGGCATGTCTGCCTGAGAACTCCAAACGACCTTGATAACACGAATATGTTGTGTGTGTGCTGCAAATGTTGTGTCTATTTGTCATGCCAAGAAAACTACCAAGTTGCAAATGCGTCAAGCTTAATCTGATGACAATGCTCCTCACACACTAAAACACACTTTAACTTGGAGAGAGATCGCGTGCCGCTCCAGCACAATTCCAAATCCAATTACAATTGCAAATTCAAGGGTATACCAAATGTGTATACTATATATTAACTTAACAAACCTAACTACTTACCGCTTCCGTCTGTGTAAAATCGTTTACGTTCGTCTCGAAGTTCCATTGAGCTGCCACATTAGCGGTGCACTCGAGCGAACCCTTCTGATCGGTTTCGACTAGTAGATTCCGTAACTTTTCGAGCTCCTGCTGATAGCGACGATCCTGTTGATATTGCTGCCGTTCCACATAACCTTGATTCAGATTGAATCTATCCTGATTGGAAAGATATGGATTTTCGAAACGATTTCGATTATTGTTCACATCCACAAACTCAACATTGGGATTGTTATTGTAGATGGGATTTTCATCCGCAAAGGGTCGATTGTTAGGCAGATCATTGAAATTGCCCTGGTTGCGATCAGTGCTCGACGATGTGGGTCCATAGTTGTGATTCGCAAACCGATTATCTAGTCCACGATTGCGATTTACATCCGCACTGAAGGGTGAATCATTGGCACGATCACTGAAATTTAATCGTGGTGTCGGATAGGCGTAACCCAATCGCATGCGATCGTCATAGGTCTGACCGTACTGCAAATGAGATAACATTAGATGCTGCTCCAAAAAAAAACCAAAACACTCATCGACAACACACACCCTAAAGTCATCCAATCCATCATCGCTACCCACACCTCGGCCACCCCCATCATCTGTATAGGGTGGACCATAGCGCTGACTTCGATCGTGATCGGCTCTTAACTGGGCTGGGGTGGTTGCCACATTGGGCGTATAGCCATTGTAGGATATCTCTGGCTGTGGTGTGGGTAAATTGAGTTGGGGTTCAGCTTGTGCAAGACTCCATATGCTGGAGCATATGATAATTAAGCAATGCCACATATTTTTTCGTTTGTATCATGCAACGAGATCTATATATTTAACACTCTCAAGGTCAACTCGCAACACTTGTTAAATCTTTCACAAGCAATTACACAATTTTAATTGCAGTTTTATGGCATTAACTTTAACGTTGAACAGACGAACTGAGAAGGTTTCTTTTGTGAGTGTTTTTAAACTGGTCACGCGAAGAATCTTATAGAAAGCACAGCCTTAACTACAGGGTATTTACAAAGATGAACACTGATTATACCACGGAGAAAATAATGTTTGTTAGGTGAAAAGTTTGATTTTTATTAACAGACAACGGTGCTTAAGAACGGTTTGCATTAAGGAAAGAAAAAACTATATATATATATATATATGTTGGTTTTTAAAATCATGTATATTTTTCCAGGTCATGAACATTCACTACGCAAGCACGGTTAACTTAAGATCTTGACTTTGTAAAGAAATTCTGTGTTGTATTTATTTCAGAAAATCAGAATATTTCTTAAGATTTAATTTCCCTGAATATTATTGTTCACAGATTTTTGTGATAATTATCCGTTAAGAAATTTTTTCAGAATCCGTGCACCCACGTAACGTCACGTAACGCGTCTAAATCTCTACTGACTTAAGTGTAAGAATTTTTTTCGAAATTACTTAGTGACTTTTTTTGTGTTTTCGTTTGTGACTCAAAAATGAATTCAAATTTGAGCGCTGCTTCGCAGTTGCAGTCAACGTCGCTGTCACTGTTGCAGTCGACGTAATGCCCGATGTTTCTATATGTTGTGTGAGATAATCGCAATTAGCACTGAGACAAACTGAGCGTTGACGTCGCTGTTAACGACAACAACACCAGCAACAATCACAACAACCATAAAATCAGCGAAAAGCTTGGGAATAACAATGCGGCAAGTGTGTAAGTGTATGTGTGTGTGTAAATGTTTAGCATGCATGTTTGCAATTATAAGGGAGGGTAAGGGTATACAAAATTTACAAGTACGTCGACGAGCACTAATCAGTTAAGAAAAAGCTTTAACCGCATAATTACAACGACTGTGAGAAAGTCGCCAACAAGTTGTTATTAAATGAATGAGTCGCCGGCAATGAGTGGGAGTTGCTTGAGTCAAAAATGAACTAGCTAATTTTTATTTATTTTCTGGTAATAAAACTACTCGTTATTGTTTGCAAATTTGTTATGCATAGTAAAATACAAATGTTTATGCCATTAAAAACGACACTGTTAAGAAACAGGCAAATGAAGGGAAAGTTCCTTAATGTTAATTTAAATTTCCCAGCAGATAAAAAATCCTTATGATAATAGCAACGATAATTGCAAGCAATCGATCAATGTCCTAAGAATCATAACGTAACGTAAGCAAAGAACGCAGTCTAACGTAAACTAAGCATCAAATCAATTTACCATTATTTTTAGCTTTGCGGTCGCTGCTGCTGTTAGCGTCGCTGCTGCAGCGCATGCGTTAAATTGCGATGCAAAACATTCGCGCCGCAGTCGACTGCGGAATGTTTGTTATTGTCACTCTTGACCTAGCCGCTTGAGAAAAATTGTTTTTTGACTCATGCAAAAGTTGTTGCGGGTGTTATTAATGATTGCAATGCTAACGAAGATCGCTAGAAAAGATAATCAGCAAAGAGAGTATTCTCCACAAGGTGCTAACTGGATGAGGCGCATGAGTAACTGACTTTCCAGACTGATTGATGCTTTGATTGCACCCCGCTGGCATATTAAATATGTACAAGGGTAATGCTGTTGATATTTCTATGATTCATAGTGTAATTAGTTCGGGATTCGGTTCTTGGTCGCCCGCTCGAAAATGAGCTCATAAAAATAAACTAAGTTTGCACCTGGAACAACAAAACTGATTTATTTATTTGTTTAAGTGCACTGAAAGTCAAGGTTAAGTACTTAAGTAACTTGAAATACTTACGTGAAGTATAGGTTCTAGAAGTCTGGGGACAGCCCACAGCAAGCGTGGGAAAGTAATAAACATTAGGTGTCTGTTACTAATTGATCTATGCATATAAATGAATAATCCGTAAGTTAACAATTTATTTATACAACATATTTACTTTATTCTAATTAAGTATTAGCCACAACCTCAACGCCATAATAATGAATTGCATTTAAATTTTAGTCTCGCGTTGATGAGCTTTTTGTTTTAGCTGTTGTATTTTAGATAGTTTTTCCGGTTCTCCTAGATTGTTTCAGCACAAAACGTTTGATGCGCCTTATGCACAAATTAATTGCATTTTTGAAACTTTTAATTATACTCTGATAACGAATGTAAAGAGTTTATTAGTTTTGTGTGCATTTTTCACACAATTTATAAATTTATATATACATTTAATGAATTGTATTTTTACCAGAGGTAAAGTTTTTAAATATTTTTATATATTTTGTATTATGAAAAATGTAATCATAAGCACATTCCATGTTTGATCCGCCTTACTATTTACAGCGTACTTTTCAAGCGCCGCAAACTTTTGAATTATCTGCTGCATACTTTTCGGCATACTTGAAATCTATTGCCAACCAACTTCCAAGCCATTACCAAGATTTTGCTGCGTCAGCCAATCCTGAAGAGGTCTAAAATAAGTCAAAAGCCCATCCAGACTTAGTTCCTCTGTGCCCATCAGTTGCTGCAGGAAATCTTTGTAGTGCAGCGACGAGCCCAAAGACATGACGCGACGTAGACCAACTCCAATCCTAGGCTGATCCGAAAGATCACACAAATCCAAAGGCTTATGCTCAGAGCCTTCAACAAACTGGCCTGTGATGTTGCAGAAATGTTTATACAGTTGAAACTGTAGCACGATGCTAAGGAATTGGCTGTGGAAAAGGGTTTTATAAACATTTTAAAAGACATGGACAAAGAAAAAATAAATTCAAAACGTCCATTCGAACCGAATATGAGTATGGGCAATTAGAAATAATCCTACCTGGAATATTGATCATCCACCTCCATTAGAAGCTTTGCAGGTACATCAAACTGATCGTTGCTGCGTTTGAACGGTGCTGTGGCTCCTGTAAACATCTCCGTTAGCCTCCAATAGGCTTCATTATCATCCGCTTTGATGTTTCCGCTAAGAACCTCTACCCGATATCGATCCAGTACATAGAAGACAGGCAGCAAAAAGATCACACGCAAGCCCTGCAAATACAGCCGATTGAGTCGAGCAGGCAAGCCCAACCACTCGGCACCCTGTACTAATCCGAGCTTGCGCAGATATCGTGGAGAGGCGGCAGAGAGAGCAAAACATTTGCCCAATGCATCTATGAAGTTGGGAAAGGGTTCATCACGCAGCAGCGTTGGCTGTGCCAAAGCAGCTCGAAAATAGTGCAGCTCAAATTGTGCCTCAAACATGCCAAAGAAACGCTCCTCATCATTCATCGGACAATAGCTAAAGTTCGTTGTAGCAAGCGTTTAAATTGCCAGAACTTGTGCCAACACTGATCCTCGTTGCGAGAAGCCGATGGTTGAGCATTGGACCACAGCGAACTAAGAAAAACATGGGCTAGGCATAATCATTCAAGTAATAGCCACACTCTTTTGTACAAACCTCTCCAATTGCGTCAAGCCCAATCCTCTGTAGTACTCGGCCACATTCCAGAATACGCGCTGGGTAGTGCTTAGGCCACGTCGATGCAGTGCCTCGGTTATGTTTGGTAAACTCAACTCTGGTGAGGGAATATCCACAAAGAAATCGGCATTTGCGCGCCTAAAAGCATTGCCTAGGAAAACCTCTGCCAAATGTTGGGGATAGGATTGGTTACGAGGCACTTTCTGCTCCCCATACATTTTTCTCAATGATCCTCTAACATGTGCATGGAATTGTAGAAAAAGTGGCTGCAAAGAGGCCATCAGTTTATTAAGCAGACTCATTGATTGCTCTCCACTCAGCTCCAGATGGCGAAACCAATAATCTTCCGGTTGCTTGAATCCATTCAGTTTTGCTGTCTTTTTGTATAGCTCCATAAAGCGGATAAATTGATGACGTGTGGCCAGACCCGTGCAACGCCGCCACTCAAACCAATAGTATTCAATCTCCGCCACATTACGACTGTGTTGCACCAAATGCTGCACATCGGGAATCAGTTGAAGGGTGCAATTCATTGGTTGCTGGTAGGCGCAGAGTTTAACATTTTGATAACTTTCACTCATACTGGCTGTTAATGTATAAACTTGAGCCAACTCATCAATTGGAAGTGCATCGTAGCCCAATTGAGGTATTTTGTGCAGCTGTCTTTGCTGCCGTGCATCGCCTACTTGCAACCTCTTTAGTTTGGCCACCCGGCTGCTAATGCTCTTTAAATAGTTTAAGAGTTTCTCATTCGCAATCTCAGCTTGCAACAATCCTATCAAATCATTGGGTCCATGTAACTCATTCTGCAATAGAGCTAACTGCTCCTGATCGTATATAGTCGATAACTGTTGATTCACATCGCTTAAAAATGCAGCCAAACTCGAATCAGTTTGTGTTGGTAAAGCTTGTGATAAGGTCAACCAAAGCTATATAAATAAGGCAGTTTAAATGGTTAAAAATGGCATTATCTCTTATTTAACACTATTGATTTTTAATAAATTTTTGGTTGAAGAATAAGTTGAGAACAGAAGAACTCTTGGCCAAGTCTTAAAGTAATTCCATTCATTTACTTTATTTTCGGCTAATAGAAAATCTTCTATTAAAAATATTTATTATACATATTTTATTTAATTGTACTGGAGAATTAAATTGTGTGGCTTTTTTTGCTACTTTAATAATCATTTCATCGCATATTGCACTTTAATCGATTTTGTTTTCCTTTCATTTAATTCACAATTTTTTGGTGCCATCGACTTTTAAATCTTCCACAACTTTTAATTTACTTACAATGATAAAGACGCTTTTGATCATTATTTCAAGCTTTCCTTTACTTCACTTTCACTTTTGTATAAGCTTCAATCAAATATGCAAAACAAATAAGAAAAAACACATTGAGCTGTTGGAGAATAAAATGTTCTGCGCTTGCGCAGCTCTTAAAGTCAACTGGCTTTGGGCTAAAAGACCATGGCCAAGCATGGTCAACAAATGAGACCATTGACCAGAATTTGTAATTATAATGCGCTCCACTTGACACAAGTAGAAAAAAACAATAAATAAGCAACGAGTTTTGATTTTCAAATTGTTTTTAATACTACACATTAAAATCGTTATACTAAAATCTATCAAAACTTGTGACGAACTTCTATTCAGCAAACCCCTTTAGAAATATCTGGGTCAGACACTTTAAATTATGACGACACGCATTCTGTAATGACATAAAAGGAAGAAATATTTAAGAGCTGCTTGGGATGTTGAATAATTTGTTTAGAACTTACTATCAGACGCTGTCCAGCCAATGTGCACTTTGTTCTTAATATTGTCTGCCTCGAGCCAGACGCGAAGGGGCTCAAAGTATTCGGCTATGGCCTTGCCGGTCATAACGCGCTCTCCATTGAATACCTCCAATGCATCGGGCCAGGGCTTGGAGGCGCCCAGAGAGAGCATGTTGCTGTATGAAGTAATTTTAGGATCACAAAATGTACTTAAGGCCAGTCTTGTTTATTATACTCACTGGAAAGCAGCGCCAGCAGCAGCACTACCATAGATATCGCAGTTATCCAAAGGCAATTCGGGATTCTTGGGATCATACTGACCAGCCTTGATGCAGGCAGACTTGTAGAATTCGAATTGAATGATAAACGAAACCAGATACCTGTGAAAACAAAACGTTAAATAACAAAACTATGATATCTCAAAAGTTACTTTTCAAATTTTCATCAAATTTAGATGATGATCATAAAGTCGTTTTATAACCAAATATTTCTTTTGAAAAATCACTTACCTCGCATATTCGACATCGGCGGATACGTGATACTTGGCTGTGGGATCAAAGTCCTTCTCGGTGCGCACACACGGTGGCTCAATGCCAGAGTACTGCTCGCGCAGCTTCCAGAATGCACAGTTCCAGTTGGCCTTGTCCACCTCGCCGCGGAACACAGACCAACGATACTTGTCCATGGTGAAAGCAAACGGCAAGAAGACAATCTTATCCAAGGCCGTCAAGAAGAGCTGATTAATGCGCGCCTCCTCATCGAGAACATAGTTCTTAAGCAGACCGATCTTCTCCAAATGCTTGGGTGTTGACACCGACAGAGAAAGGACATCTCCGACAGCTTCATGGAAACCAGGATTGGCGCCAGTGCGATAAACAAATGGTAAATGCTGGTATTGCAGGAAGTATTGGATATGTCCTAGCTCATGGTGCACAGTGAAAAGCTGAGACTGGGTCACTGTGGTGCACTGCTTGATGCGAACATCGTTCTGTAGGTAGAAGTCCCAAGCGCTGGCATGACAAATCAAGTCGCGACCATCTGTTGGCTTCTCAATGATTGACTTCTCCCAGAAGCTCCTAAATGAGTGAAATGCAAAAAATGAGATTTCAGTTGACAGTGAAAAATTATGAGCTTCTTACTGTGGCAACTTGGTCAGATTCATGGAGGTAAAAAAGTCATCGCCCATTTGGAACATTTTCAATGGCGTATATCCCTGCTTGACCATCTCCGGGGTGACATCCACAAGCGGTTTGTTCGGGAAGGGTGTTACAAGATCCGCAATATCAGACCACTGTTGTGCCCACAAATTGCCGAGCAGGTGCATGGGCAGTGGACCCTTCTCGCTAACAACCTCATCGCCATAGTGTTGCCTCAAACGATAGCGCACGTATCCATGGATTTGCTCATACAGTGGTCGAATTTCGGCAAAGATATCCTCCAGCTGCTTCTCAAATGTTTCATCCTCATACTCATCCAGCCAAAACTCCGCACCGGATGTGAAGTCTATGAGGGATAAGTTTAAATCGTTAGACTTTTGCGTTTATGTTAAACTATAAACTAAAACTGAAGTATAAATGTGAATACTAACTGTTCAGTTTAGCTGCCTTGGTATTAAGCTCAACGTAACGTTCGAATTGGGGTCGAACCGCTGTGCCGGCCTTTTCGTAAAACTGTAGCCAATAATGTTTCAACTCCTCGGGGTCACGACTTTTGATAAAGATTTCCTCGATTTCCGGTTCGAGTGATAGATCACATTTGACGTTATTCTTGTAGTCGCATACCTTGACCTTAGCATAGTTCGATTCCATAGCGGACACTGTCTCAAGGAAATCGGCATAGTCGGCCTCCGGCAAAGCGGCATAGCCCAGTTTGGAAAGAGCCTTAAACTGACGCTTCAGGTCCTCGCTTTGATAGCTACGCCAATTGAATCGCCGTGTTTCAACGGAGACCTCCTTGAGATACTTGGCCAACTCAGCAGATACCTCGTTTTTTCTCTTTTCGGTCTCATCGTTTATATTGGAGGTGTAGGCCCAGTTGGCTTCTGTGTCGAGATTGGTGCGTCTGGCCTGCTCCTTATTTAGATTCTCCAAATACTCCCTAGCCTGTATTTCTTCCTTGATCGCCGCTTGCGTTAGCTGTAAAGGGATTTTTTGTTGTTGTTTATAATATGGTGTTCTTGATAAGTGTAGTGCTGTGAAACGTACCGCTAAAGTAGCCCATAACAGGGCTACCAAAAGAATCTTCATATTTCCTAAGTTTTCTGCTGAAAGTAGAAAGTTTATTATTTTAGAATTTAGAATTTAGATCGAGTCTGTTAATTTACTAAATTGAATTGAGGGAACCCACACAGCTGACGCTGATCTTGAGTCTATATAGCCTGTCTCAGCTTAATTGATTAACATGACCCTGACCCTGGTCACTCTATAATCAACCGTAACACCGTTTACACATTGCTGTTCAATTAATTAACTATAACCGATCTTTGCAATATCTATAATTCAATATTAATCAATTGATGTATTTTTCACTAATCGAATTATACAATTATTTCTTGACTACGTATCAGAGCTATACTACCAATCTTTTCCAAGAATAGTTAAGTTAGAGAGGCGATAAGCTTCGGTCAGTGATAGACATATATATGGAAACCCGAGCTTGTTTAAATACTAGTTTTTTTTGTGCATATTCTGAAATGTGAAATAATAAAATTTGTAAAGTTTATGCTCATAACAGAGTATTCTAATTTATTGTTATTCAACAAATTGTAGTTGCTGACTTTAATAACTTAAAAAAAAAATATCGCTACATTTATTACTTAGCTTAAAGAGGCAGTCTTAAATCAAGAAAACTAATTATACAAATAAGCACACTAATTAACTATCGTCAATTAACTTTACAATTGTATTTAAGCATCTAAGAAAGTTATAGAAAGGTTATATAAACTCTTACCAATCTTGTCAATTGTGTAACTGAGTATACTGGAAAATTACAAATGTTTATGGCTAGATAAGAACTTTTCAAGTAGAAATGCGAACTATAAATATTGATAGGCTGCATTATACGCAAGCTTACTAATTTATAGCCACATGTATAAATAAGTGCTGATAATTAACTTTGTTTTTGGTGTACCATAAATTTTGATTGCACGAGGCACGCGCTGAATGATTTGTAAATCTAGTGAGAAATGTTATGCAAAAAAGTGAAAAGCGGCTTTAAGCGTTATCAGCAGAATGTAAATATACACATTTAATATAATAATGCATTTAGCAATAAAGGCGAATCAGTAAAGCACAGATAATTAAAAAAAACTTACAATCTATAATTAATTTATTTCAAAATAAATTTAGATTTCACTATCGGAATATAACAAAAACTTACTTATAAATAATATGCCGATTAGAAGGCCGATTCAACCGAAGCGATCTTGAGCGCCACTCTCACGAATTGAAACTGAAAATGTTTGAATGTCAGCTCGTCGATTTTATAGAGATTCTCAGCGACAGCGTCAGCGTCTGCTAAAAAGACGTGAGCAGGGCGCCTAATTGGTGCTCCGCTTTGACGCAGTCGCAGAGAGTCGGCCGCACTGTCAGAAAAATAAATAAACATGATCAATATTTATTGCCGAAGCGCATAGCGTTAAGCCACTGAGGCTTAAATCGCCTACCTGAGCCGGAGCTTAACAGACGTCTGCATGCTCATTATAATGCCTGACACACTCGATGAAAGGTGATAACTTCTTGACCAATAAATACGTATTAATAGTCTCATACTTTTTCTGTTTTGTCATTTCGATTGCAAAGGTCTTCTTATCTTCCTAATATTTGCCGAGACCAATAAAAATTCAACATTTTATTTAACTACATCAAAACAACTCGTATATGCTATTAAGAAAAATTATGAGTTGCAACACATGAGCTTAATGTAGATTTTGTTAAATTGCTAACTCAAAATGCTGTATACCAAAATATTAAACATTATACAAGTTTAAAAATACCGCTGACAACAATCGGTAAGCAGCAGCGCTGCGAACACATATCGATATTTTCTCATCGAGATAATCGCATGATTGAACGATTAAAATATTAACGTTCTGACTGCATGATATAAATCCATTTTGTATAAAAACAACTGACAAACTCGCTTTAGTTGAATGTGTCAAATTTTTAATTGACGTTTATAGTGTGCTTTGACTTATATGAAACTCACTGACACAAACAACACTGAAAAACGCAAGCAAATTCTCACTCGGGACAGCTGTGAACTAGTTTATGAACGTTGTCACTCCGAATGAACGTCTGAACGTTGCATGTACATTTTTTGTTAACAAAGAAGGAAAAAGCAACGCGTATCGTGAACAGCTCAAAGTTAAAACAATATCAAACTGATAAAGGTAACAAAATAAACGAATTTCATTCAATAACGTGTGTGCAATTAAAAGCTTCTAGTAATGAAATAAAAAAAAGCTCTGCGTTGAAGTGCAATAATAGATTTCGCAAACTATGTAAAAAAAAAACGCTGGTTGTAGAAAATGCCAGAGCAGCAGCAGCAGCGCAGCAGCAACCAGTCGCAATTAAATTGATTATTCAATACGCAATACATATACATACTAACTATATACATATACATAAACATGGTTGTGTTTGTATTACTTTGTGTACATATGTGTTTTCAGCATTTTTAGCAACAATAACAACATCATAAAAATTCCATGAAACGACAAATTTCTGTGCAAACAAAATTCGTCAGCAAGTTGTCTAAGAGAGCCAAGATCTTAATTTGACAGCTTGTTGCTCATATTATTTTTAGTTAAACTTGTCAATAAACAATTTTGTTTCCATTTTTTTTTTTTTATTATTTTTCAATGCAACAGTGTCTCCAGCTTTGATCATGGAGTCGACACTCAGTTCCGGCGGCTCGAACGCTTCCAGCGTCGAAGCCGTCGGCGGCGGCGGCGGTGTCAAAAATCGCAGCCGCAATTTAGAAGCGTCATTCTGCGGCGTCACCTACAGCAATTGCATGCAGTCAAGTAACGGCAATACCACAGCACTCACCCAGGACGTTAAGGAGCTATACCGGTAGGTTTAATATGTTTAACTTTGCATATTTAATAATCTGGTTATGACTTATCGCTTCTTTGGTTTATTAGCACTTTGTACACTGTCTCCAAGCAGCTGGATGATGCCAAGGCCAGTGTGCAAAATATTGGGCAATTGTTTCAACATGAAATCGAAGAGAAACGCTCAAATCTTGTACAGCTGTGCAAGAAGATTATATTCAAGGTAATTAAATGAATACCAACATACTAAAGAACAAAAGTTGTGTTCGCCTTCTGTCTTTGAAATGCCTTAAAATAATCAATTTTATCTTATCATCATCATTCCACTCATATTCATAGGACTATCATGCCGTGGGCAAAAAAGTACGCGAAATCATGTGGCGTCGTGGATACTACGAGTTTATTGCCTATGTGAAGAAAAATATGCATAAGCAGGGCACAGATGTGGAGTCCATGCAGAAACTCGAGAAATTTCTGTGTGCTGGCATCTTTAACTACAAACGCCTCTCATCCAAAATGGAGGAGATCTACGATCTCGACTTGAAGTATCTTATTGATTTCTCCATAATAAGCGAAGGCTATATAAATGAATGCATAACCGACACAGCGGTCAACAAGGAGCCGGAACCGTCTCAGGCCGCTGTAGACAAAAGCTTGGAGGCCGTGTCCTTTGCTCTGGACACCATACACTCATCACTACTAAGTTTAGGTGATTTACATCGCTATTTCCTGGACTTTCGCATCGACAGTCAGCTGGGCATCAGCAAGGAGCAGGTGGCCAAGTTTTATTTAGAAGCTTTCAAACTAAATCCATCGATTGGCATGGCTCAAAATCAGTTGGGCACACTCTACTATGGCCAAAACTATGATCTGGACTCGACGTACCATTATCTGTACTCGCTTGTGTGCATTATTCCCTTTGAGCTGAGTGAAAACAATTTGAACAAATTGTTTGCCAAGCACACGGAGTATTTGGAGCAAATGGATCCCGAGAAATTGGAATTTCATATTGAGGATTTCTATGCACGATTCTATCTAATCGTTGACATATTCTTCTTTGACAAAGAGGTGCCAGATTTCAATTCGCTCTGCCACTGCGTGCTTATCGATTTGCGCAAAATTCTGTGCGCTCAGCAGTTGGTTATGCCGGAGGCAAGCGTCTTTAAGATCATCTCTATATTGTTCTTCTGTCTGTCGAAGCTCAAGATGATCAACTCTCCCAAAGTTTACTCATTGCACGCCTTTCTAGTGGCTGCCTGCTCAGATCTGATGGACGCCTGCATTGTCAACATTGAGCAAACTATTTTGGCACGTTCCGCAGATAACGAAGCGTTCCAGCTGGAGTACGAGCAACGTTTCGAAGAGTTCGACACCTCAGTGCGCAAGTCGCGCAATGAATACAAGAATTGGCTGGCTGCCGTTGGTGAATGTGAGCGCAAGGATAAAAAGTTGATGGCTCGTCCGCATTCACTGAAGGATTGTAGCTCTGATTCGCGTGAATCGCAGCACTCGGTGGATGAGGGCTGCGTGAAGACGCAGGAGGCAGCCGACAATGACAAACTGGGCGCCGCCGAACCAATCTCGACTCGCTCCAGCGACGAGGCCAAGGAAAGCGATTTGAAGACTCCGCTTTCCTGCAAGAGCAAGCGTCGTGGCATGCGACTGCGTCGACGTCGCCGTAAGATTGCCCAGTCGGACGACAGCAGCTGTTACGACAGTGAGAGCGAAATGGACACCGACTTCTACAGCGACGAGGAGGATTACACTGATCTGAGTTCCAATTTCGATACCGATTTCAGTGACATTGATGCCGCCGCCGAGCCCGACGATGCTCAAAATGGTGAGTACATTTAATTGCTTTTAAACTGGACTTAAACAAAAATTAAAAATGTATTTTGCAGCTGGTTATCCCAATAAAGAACGTAACGGACGTCAGCAAGCCGGTGGCAATGTATACTCAGACACTGAGGATGTGGTCATCGAGGAGGAACGTCTCATATATCCCGATGGAGTAGTGCGTCGCCCCAACTCGCAAGAGGCCGATTCTGAGGAGCTGTTGCGCAGCTTTGAAGTGCTGCAACTGAGTTTCAAGAGTACCGAGGATCCAAAAGCAGCTGCCAATGCACCAAAAATACCAAAAATTGAAGAAACTGTTGTGCCACCTGTTAGCATTTCGGAGCCACCCAAGAAGCTTGTCTATCGCAACAAATACGCAAAGATAAATCCAAATATTATTATTGATTGTCTGCATAATGAGTCCACAATACGCGCTCTTAAGATGCTCTTCGACTGGCTGCGCATCAATCCAGAGATTTTGATGGGCTGCTTTCACTCCAATCCCGAATTCGTGCACAAGATCATGAAGCTGCTGAACTATTGCAACATTGATGTATTCACACGCAAGGTGTACTTTGAACGCGAACTGTTGACCACCAGCAATGTGCGTGATGCTCTCGTGGAGCTGTTTGATGTGCGCGCCAATGTGCCGCTGACCGAGGATTTCGCGTTCAAGAACTTCGACATATTTCAGAGCACACAGATTACGCTCGATTGGGAGACGATCATACGCGAGCGTGTGACTGCAGAGGAGGAGTCCATATTGCGCATTTTCAAAATGGTTGACTTCGGTTTCTTCATATGCAAACAGAAGAAGTTCAACTACCGCTTCTGCGTGAAGACACGTCGCTTCACAGAGAACCAGAAGAAGAAGCGCGAGGAGAAGAAGGGTGGTGGCTCACGACGTCGCGAACGACGCACTGCACCAAAGACCACACGTAAGCGTAACGAGGGTCGCACTCGCCGCTATTCGGATCGCAAGAATGGCATCGTACGCAAGAGCTACACCAGCAACGAGGAGAAAGACACCGTCGAGGAGTGCCGCAAGATGCCGCGCAAGGGCTACCTACGCAATCGAAATGCAGAGAAGGCAGCTGCAGTGATTGCCAGCGCTACAGGCACCTCTGTTGCCGGCGGCACGTCGGCCTCTGCCTCGACCACCACAAATAGCGTTATTGAGAAACTTAATCTGCAGTCTAGCAGCGGCGCTGATGAGGAGCGCTCCGAAGCCATGTCCAAGAAATGTGAGATTATGGGCAAACTTTGGCTACAGAATGAGGTTGAGACGCTTGAGGAGGAACTGCGCGATAGTCCAGCTCATGTTGTCATATCGCCGTTCGTGGTTGTCGATTCCAAGGCTCTAACCGAGTACAATAACATTGTCAAGTCGCTGGTGAAAACCAAGAAGTGCATTGTTCTCATACCCAATGCTGGTAAGTTCTTAAAACTTCATTGGTTTCTTATATCTTTTCTAACTAGTTTTGTTGTTTTAGTGCTCAACGAGCTGGATGAGCTGAAGAAGCGCAGCGAGAATGTTCGCCATGTCATACGCTGGCTGGAACAGGAGTTTAAACACGGCAATCGCCATCTGCGTGCCCAGCGCGATAATGAAAGCCAGCCACTCTCCCTGATCAAGATATCACGCAAAATGGGTAAGTTTGAATTTACATCAATATACGATTAAAATTGTTGCTTATTTATGTAAATTACTTTTAGATCGCGATGCATCAGTGTTTATACAAATTGCATTGTTTTGCAATCATATGGTGATCAATCACTCTGATCCGAATGTGAGTGAGCTGCAAAAGAATGTGGTCACATATTTGTCGGGGGATAATATGCACGAGAAGAATCGTCAGCAGCAGAATTTCAGTTACACCGGCATACTCGATTCGATTCCGGTGCGCTATGCCCAAATTCAGAGCTTTTATGCCAAGTTCAAGGCAAACAAAAAATGAGTGACCAAAAGCGGACGCTAGGTGGCAAATGCAAGGCAAATGCAGATGCAATATATATGCAAGGATATGCAAGCGTGTGTTCTCTGTACACAACCACAAAGAAAACGACATGGAGTTCCAAGTTAACGAAGTTTCTCTCAGCTGAGGCCAGCGGGCAACGGCAACCAAACCAAACCAAACCAATCAACGATCGTTGCAGCGGCACGTTGTTGTCGTTGTTGTTAGCTTGCTATTTTGCTTGCTAGCTTGTTTGTTTGTTTGTTTGTTGGTTGGTGTTGACGTTGTTATTGTGGTGTCTAAATCATATTTAAAGATAATCGAAAAACTGTATGCAACAATCAAATCGGCAACTGCATGAGCATAAGCATAAGCAACAACAACTGCTGCAACAACTTTTGTACACTGGGAGACGGCTCATGCGGCAGGATTGCGTGGAATTTGCTTGTTGTGTTAGACAAAACAAAACAAAAATACAAATCAAACCAAACCAAAAAAAAAAACAAATCGTTCACTTTCAACTTAATTGCCAGCAACGAAGACGACTCTCCGCTAACGTAAATGGACAAACGGCCAACGGAACAACTCAACAAAAAATGCATTTATGCAAAGAAATCAAACAAACAAAAAAAACAATACAAATATTACTTAAAAATAGTAAATGTTTCAACGTTCGCCAATTTCACATAACATTTTACATCCTCACCGGATTTTGCCATAAAACAATAAATGTTTTGTAATCGCTTAGAAACGGAGCTAATTTCGTGTGCATCATTCCATTTGAGGCACACGGAAATAAATGTAGCTTTTCTGTAGAGCGTTTTTTAATACTTCCTTTCCCCTGCCGACCACTTATATCACTAGCAATACATAATTATTCTGTTTGCCTCATAGACTTATCATACTTTCAACACAGGTTATTATTTTCCTTGTTGTCCTGCACTTCTTTAATTCAAATCTTACTCTGGTTTCTATTTTCCTTCATTCAGTTATCATCCATGCCTACTTACACAATTGAAAATCTATATAGCACAACATATATATAACAATTAATCTTTAAATCGATAACCACATACTACATAAATTCTAATGTCGGAAAAATGCGTTTAATAATCTATTCTAGAAAATCAAGAGAACCTTATAAGATCTATTCGGTAAACGTATTAAAATAATATTCCACATATATTTTAAAACATTTCCAGAAATTGTAACTGTTCAAAGAAATAATAAAGAACCCGACAGCAAAAATGTTTGTGTCTGCTTATTGTATTTTGGTTTTTACATTGCTTAAAGTTGAGGCAATTGTGGGCTTTGAGTTATATTTTAACACGCGCCCTTAAAAGAGCTAATATATTTGCTTCAATTGTATGTATGTTTGTAAGTACATATGTATGTTTGTTTGTATATTTTTATGCATGTATTTATGTTTAGATGTGTGTTTGTGTTTTTGGACATCGTTGAATGGGAAAAAAGCAGTAGAAATTCTAGCCAAAGTACCAGGCGAACAGAATTAGCAGATGAGTGCTGCAGCAATTTTTGTTTTTCGTTAATTAGCGCTCAAAGCCACTGCACTCATTTAATATTGAGCGTGACTTTACTACGGGCTCAACTGTAAGCTCATTCCGAGCGCAGCAAGACGTCATGACTCATGAGTGCAATGAGCTTATCTCTTGCGCTCTTCTTGCAGCCTCTTCTCTTGCGCTCATCGTAAGCACTGCTTGGCTGTTCTAACTCAACCTAAGCACCTGGCTGCTGACTTCTGTTCGCCTGGTAGTTTTGCTTGAATTTCAACAGGTTTTAACCATTTTACCTCGATCAGAGACGACCACACCTCCCCCCTTCCTCCCACCTCCCCAGCCACCCACCAACCCTGCAGCAAATCTATTCAAGAAATAAACAAACGATTTAAAATGTTTTAATCAATTTTTATTTATTGGTTTTGTTTTGTGTTTTTTGCTGTTGTTTTTCATTCGTGTATTTTCTTTGTGCTTGTTGCGCTTTGTCATCCAATTAAATTGAGTTTTGTCACGTTTGTAGTTGTGTTAATATTTTAAACTGGTACAAATAGAGTACACAATAAAGGGGTGTATACATATATATATATAGAGATTTGTATATCATTTAATATATATATAGAATAATATAACTATAATGTATAATTGGTTTGAAATACTTTCAATTGTTTGCTACATACATACATAGTATATCATATAGATATATATTTTTTGTCATTTCTTTCTAAGTTCTGATCCTAATACAATCCTTTTCACGTACATATATTGTTTAGTTTTGTTGAGGAATTTAGATAGCTTTTTTTGTTTGTTTGTTTTTTGCATATACTACTACAAGTAAAGCGTGTTTAACCGATTATCAAGCAATTTCAACTTTACATATACATACATATCTTTTATTTTGTGGTTTTGTGTATAAATATAGTGTACTAAGTTGTTTTTGGCTTTAGTCTTAGATTCACTATGTTCATACGTATATTATCAATAAATATATATATATATATTTTATTTTATTTTCATCAGCTATTTTTTGGGCGTATTTAATAATTGGTTATACATTTATAGCGATGACAAACGACAGCTCTTTTTAAAATAAAAAGCCAATTTACATTAAATTAATAAAATTGTTGTTTTTGCAAACGACTTAAAAAAAAACCTGCACACAGTTTAAAAACAATAATAACTTACAATAATATAATAATAATATTACGAAAATAATAAATTAATTTAAAACTTGAGATTACAACAAGACTGTACAGCTTTTGCCTTAAAAACAACGTAAGTATTTATATTAAAAAACATTAATTTTGTGAACTCCTAATCAACCTTGGCCAAAAAGAAATTATTTTGCACATTATCGACTCTTAAAAACTATTAAACTAAGCGTCATTAAAAACATTCCCGATACGTTTGCTATACACAGAGAGTAATTTACGCGTACGTTCTAAACTAGTAATTACGAACAACAGATTAAACATATTTTTTTTTTAGCTGCACTTTACACTTAATATATAAAATATATTGTGTGTGTGTTTGTTAATAGCTTATGAAATTCAACTATGCGCCCCTTCAGATGACACCCGAAACGGATGTCTCATAGGGTGTTCCTAGAGTATCCCTTCTTCGTGGCAACGTGCCGCTGGCTGTTAGAGGCGCCGATTCCGGACAGCCCAAACCCACCAGCAGCTCTACCAGCGCCGTTGTATCATCCACATTGTACTGAGGTGCCGGTATGCCACCATTAGCTGCTGCCGGCGGTGGAGGCGCTGGTGCTGGTGTACCGGCGGCCAGAGCAGCAGCTGCCTTCATTGACTTGGCCGTGGCCAGAGATTGTGCGGCTCGTGCATAAGCCAAACAGGTGCGGCCCTCATGATCCGTGTGCTTGATATTCGCACCGTTCTGTGATTTAAGAAAAGATGCAAAGATAAAAAACAACTTTGTATGATTGAGCGATTGCCAAACTTACCCAGACGAGCAGCTGTGCTATGGCCAGATTACCAATGGCACAGGCCAACAGCAGTGGTGTGCGCACATCCCTGGCACTCACATTGGCATTGGTCACCTCCGCCTGACAATTGGCCAGTATGCAAACAATTGACTTGATGTCCGCCCTGATAACAGCCTCAATCAATTGCTGACCCGGTGAGGCGTTGTTTGCATGATTGAGCGGCGTGAGGAAATCCTTGCTCTCGTACTTGCTGCGTATCCAGCGTTCCTTCTCCTCATGGTTGGCCGAAGCACTGGGCTTGACACGCTGTCGCGCATTCGATTCCCACACAGAGTTCGCCAAACTGTTGCCAATGGCCAGCATAACAGCTAGATGCGGCGCCCTGCAAGAACAAATCAAGTCGATTAGATAAACGTTTCAGTGTTTAAGGTCATTTTTACTTACGGCCAATCGTCAAGGCCCAGTGAGCGCACCTTGGAGATGTGCGAGCCCAGATTTCGATGGATGCCCGAGCACTCGATGCACATAAGCACGCCCAAATTGAGACTGGCCCATTCGGGATCTGCAAGAGGTAAACATTAATTAATGTTAATTGAATAAAACTTTCATTTAACAAATTACAAGCAAAACTCTTCATTCAGCTTGTTTTTGTTCTTGGGGAATTCTCAAACTTACTTGCCGCTCCACAATCGACGCAGTGTCCATTGCCTGGCACTCGCTGCCTGATGGCCACCATGGCGGCCAGTTCGGTGCTGGTTGCCGGTTTGGTTTTGCTGCTTTCGATGCTCTGAAGACTCTTGAAGATCTCTTGCTCTACAGCGGCGACCCATTCATCACGCTCCTCCGAATTGGCAGCCTCAAAGTGCCACTGCTTGGAGTCCAGTGAGACAATATAGAATTCATAGCCATCGTTGTCATCCGCCTCGTTTGCCTTGACGCTGCTGCTCTTCATGCGGCGATGTCGCTTCTTAACATTGGGCGTTTGAGCCTCCAGCTTATTTAATGTCGCCTCGCCAGCTATGAACGTCTGTGAATTGGAATTGGACATGGCAATACCCTCGTCACCGCTGGTCTGCTGTGAGCTATTCGATTTCAGTGGCTCAGCGGCACCGCCAGCAGCTCCAGTGCCCAGCAGCGAGAGCTTTTCACTCAACTTGCGCTGATTATCCTTGGCTAGAGTGAGGCAGCCAATGCCTTCACTCAATGTGCCCTGCGCTCGATGTCCATTCGCTAGCAGTGAGCTGGTTAGCGCACTATTTGTTATGATTGACTTTGAGCCGCGTGGCTTTTGGCCCGGCACCTTAACGGTGACATATTGCAGCGGTATCTCCTTGCCATGTACATCGTCCATGTAGTCGTGCAGCGATGGATGATAGGTGAGTCTGCCGTCGTCACAGAGTGTCACATATTTCTTTTTCCACTCCTTGTTCAGAGATTTGCTCGAACGCTTGTACAGATAGCCCTGCTTGATGGGTATGGAGCGACCGCTGCCCAGCTCATTGCTCTTTGGTTCCTTGTCGTTCTTCTTTGAGGACGAGGGTATAAACAAATTCGAGCGCCGTCTGCTTTTGCGGCTTGTTGTTGGCGTTGATGTGGGCGTTGGCAGCTCCTTGCCGGGTGGTGGTGCCAAATCCCTTGGATCACGCAATTGCACCTGCGAGCAATCGCCTTGCAGCGAAAATTGTTGTAGCTGCTGTTGTTGCTGTTGTTGTTGCTGTTGTTGAGCAGCTGCTGATGCCGCACCTGGATTGTATTTGGTTATGTTGTTGTTCTCTGTGGCATTTGCCTGCAGCGACCAAAGCTTCTGCTCCGAATGTGCAAAATCAGCACTCATGCGCAACGGCAACTGTTGCTGTGCCCGCTGTCCATTTGTGGGCGCCTGATACGTGGCCAGGCCCAAGCGTGTGCCTTGCGGTGTTGTTGGTCTCGGCGGCTGCATTGCAGCCGGCAGCGGCAAACGCTGCGACAATATCTTTTGACAGGCTATAACAAATGATAGAGAAAGAGTGAGAGAGAGAGAGTTGAGAGTATTAGTTAAGCTATTAGTAAAGCCTACAAGTCATTGAACTCACCATCCTGAAAGACTCGCTCCACATTCAGGCCATACGTGGCGCAGGTCTCGTAGTAGGAGCAACGTTTCAAATCATTGGCCAATTTCCTTGCACGCGTATCGTCAATAACACGCGGATTACGTTCGCTTATGGCGTCTACGGAAAAGTTAAATTTAGTTTAAAGTATGATGAGTAAATAGATCGCATTAATTTGGGAAAAAAAATAACTAAACGTTTTAACCTTACTTTAAAAATTATTTTTAAAATTTTTGGTTCAATGTTTTTAACTATATTTATTTTTAACATTTTAGTTCAAATGCAAGTTAAAAAAATCTCTTTAGTGCGATATTCTTTAAAAAAGCCGCCTGAAAGTATGTGCTATAATTTTCACTTTCTGACAGTTTCAAAAATATTCAAGTCAGCTCAAAAGTATGCTTCGCTTTTCTGAGAGTTACACTTTACACTTTGTTTACTTTAGAATTTAATTAAATCAGCTTAAAATACTATTAACTCGGCAATGGTATTTAATACTAAAACTATTAAAATGTAGCTTCTTAATACAAGTATTAAAAAGGTCTTAGATTGAAGCTTACCTTGTGTGCCAACCAATATAATTGGTATATCCTGGCCATTGCGAAAGTGCGCCATTTTGGTATAATAATTGTAGACGGTATTGAAGCTGCCCTCGTTCTCCAAACTAAATACAAAGATTACTGCATCCACCCAGCCAGCAAACTGAAAGAATAAAACACAGGGAACAAAAAATTAGTTAAAAATACAAAAAGAGGAAGAACAAGGAATGAAAACAAAAGCCTGTACAAAAATATTAAGATGCAAAAACACACGCAAAAAAACTTTTGGCCGCGAGTCCTTGACTCTTTTTGTGTGTGTGTGTGTGTGTGAGATGTTGTGCGAAGGACATGAAGAGTAAACAAAATTGCGGCGTCTGGCAACTGGCGGGGCAGCACAAAAGGCGGAACACACAGAGAGAGAGCTTAACAATGGACAACAAGCAAGAGCTAAAAGCATCAACAGCAATAGGGGCAGAAAGGAGGGTAAAGTCTCAGGACTTGAGAAAGTCGCTAATGAAGCACTTGAATCCTTTGGCAGGACACGTTTAACCGTGTGCCGTGTGTATTAAAAAAAAGTTTTTAATGCTTTTTGTATGCCTCAAAATAAAACACACACACACGCACACATAGGCGCTTACACAGACGTAGGCAGGCGGCACAGGATAATGAACTTTTACATTGGCTTGTAAACAGTCGCTTTTGTGTGTATTTCACTGCGCAGGATTCGAGTCTGACTATCGATTAATTGTTTTTCCTTTACGTTTTTTTTTTTAGTTTTAAGCTTATAATTATGCATAAATAACAATTTGCACTCACTCAAAGAAACTTTTGTGCATTAGTTTTCAATTTTTGTTTATATAAATTCGATGTTTTGTTACAGTTTGAGCAGCATTGAGTAGCGCACTGAATTTAAAAGCCGCCCGCCAGCGACGCCAGTCGACAAACAACTGGCGCTTTTTAGCTTGTCGCTCTTCGTTGTTGTCGTCCTGGCGTCGAACCACTCACAGTGGGTGGTTCTCAGACGGTGGGTGGAACGCTTGAAACGGGTAGTTGCCGCTTGTTTCTGTTTTTTTTATGATTTGTTGTGAATATGTGTGTGCAGCAAGGCAAGGAGGAAACAGGAAAGCGCGAACCCAACAATCTTGTGCTGCAAATGCAACGCCAAACGGCGCGGCGACACACAGGAAACGCACACAGACACACACATATAAATATGTATATGAAAGGAGACACATGCTTGACAACACAACAATTGAATTGCGGGGGGGGTTGTGGGCTGAATTTGCCACGTTGCAGTTCATTGAGATAGAAGCAACAATAGGTTAAACTTTTATGTGGGCTAAGCAGCATTCAAAACTATACTCAAAACTTTTTAGTAAGAAAACCTCACAACTTTATTTTCTCAATTAGTTTGTTTGTCACGCAAACTAAACCAAGAAACTTTCACCAAACAAAACAATGACAATTTAATTATTAGTTCTTTGTGAAATTAATTTATAGCGTTAAGTTAAGCTAGCTAGAAAATTGCTTTAAATCTTAAGAAACAAACAATTTTTTTTAAGTAGAATATAGTTAAGTTTAGTAAAAGTAAAAATCTTAGGCAAGTCATAATGATGATTTAATTATCTAAAGACATATTTGCTTTTCCAAAAAAAAAAATACTTTCATTGAATTTCATTTAATAAAGAATGCTGCAAAGCTCAGCTGAGATATTAAACTAAAATTATATAAATTATATCTGTTTATAATAGTTTACTTTTATGTTTATATTTTGTTACTGTTATAAAAGCTAATATTTCCAAATGAAACTTATTTACTTATTTTTTATTTCAAAAAATCTTTGAACAATCATGCAATCGTTTCTATTATCATGACCTTGTCTGTTTAAGCCACACACCCACACACACATACTGACATTGTTGAAATGGAATAATGTGTATAGAATCGACAGAAGTCAGTGCATGCAATATTTTCGTCTCGTATATATGGTAATGATATCCTGCTCAGTTCGCTATGAAAATAAAAACAAAAACAAAACGCGACTAAGTGGCGACGAGACGCCATTGAGTGATTTCATACTCGGATTTTTTGCTGTAGTTTGTTACTTATGTATGCTCAATACCCTGTAAACTAAGAGCACAGAGAGTCTGCTTCTCACGACGAAAACTAAAAGTTTAGTCTTTTGGTATTAATGCTTTTTACTGATATTTCTCAAGGGATATTCAACTGTTTAGCAATCGAAATATTTCCAAATATATTTGGATATTTTTTCTACAGTTTTTTTTGTCTGTGAGGGTGGCTCTTTTTGCTGCTGGGGGTTGCTGCTGAACAGAGGGTTATTTGTTATTCTATGCAATAAAATATGGTTTATTATGTTGCATAATGATGTGAATGACAGAAGCTAAGACAAGAAATGGACATTAAGTTAGTTAAATTGTGGACGAGAAACGAATTGTGAATGACAAAATGTGCGCTCAACTGAGAAAGAGAGAAAACTTCAATGTAAACAGTTTGACAGTCCGAATGATTGGGTACACGAGCCACACAATTGCACTCAAACTGTTCGGTGGCTCTCGAACTGTATGAGGATTGACAAATTTGGGTCAATCACATGCTTGACTTGCAAATATTAACAACAAATAATTACAATGCAGATAAAAATGCTTTAAATATGAAATTGCTCAACCCAAAGGATAGTCAACAGCTAAGCCTAGGGATATAGGCCGTAGAGATATTGTACGATTTTGAGGGTCGCGTCGCGTGGCAGGCACATTTTTTTACAACCCCTACACCCTACACCCTACACCCCAACCCTAGCGCATAAATACAACCACAAATAAAAAAAAAAACCGAAATTCAAAAATAAAAGTGAAAGCAGTTTAAAAATTATAATCCACACTTTCACCCTTTAAGCCGTAGGCAAGCCGGGAACGGGGGGTTAGGTGGAGGGTTAATACCCCTGTCAAATAAACAAGGTCTTTAGAAATATTCGCAAATATTGCGAATTCAATAAAAATCCAAGTGCAACACAAAAGCTTTCCTCAAGCGGCGAATCAATGAGTCAGAAAAATAAATAATAAAAAATTCTATGCCTGACGCATTTTGAAGGTTGAATAGAAACTAAAGTAAATAGCTGGCGGTGTAGTTATATTTTTAATAATCGATCGCAAGATTGCCAAATGCATTGTGGCACTTGCGACAGGGGGTTGCAGCACAATGTAAACTAACTTTAACCTTTTTGCTAGCCCAAATCATATTGGCCAGTTGCCGCATCACGTTACGTCCTAAAGAGTCAAATAGACCTTTGGCTAGACGGCCCCATCCAACAAACAAACAAACAACAACAACAACTAAAAGTGTCACAAAAGACGAAAATGTTGCAATTGCGAAATTGGCCCGCGGCCAGCTAGAGGCTAGTGTAAAGATTGCTGCCTGCCAAAGGTCGAAGTTCGATTGAGTGAATCATAGCCTTTTGGGTAGAGAAAAAACTTATAAAGGGGCAACCAAGAGAAGTTGAGAAGCAAAAAACTTTGCAGCAAGTTTTTTTCGCTGTTGAATGTGAAAGCGAGAGCCCAAAAGAAAAATTTTGCAACGGGAAAACTTGATAATTGGCTAAAACTGCGACAAATTTTTGAGTAATGAAATTCTGTAGTGCATTTGAACGCATTTCGTAATACGATAATGAGGAAGACGCAAGGCAGTAAATTTACGTATAAGTTTCAAATTAAAAGCTTTGGAAATTTGATCTCATTATTAATTTGAGCCTTAAGAAATTTGCGAACATGATTTGAAAGCACTTTTTCTATTACGTAATAATTCATGAAATTCGAAATTTCTGAAAAAATAGTTTGATCTAAGCAAGTATTATTTATTGCCAAAAATTATAAAAAAAAAAATTATTTTATTTTATTTATTATTAGAAAAATCTTTATAAAAATCTTTAATTTAAAAATACCTGCCAAAATTTTACTTTATATTTGTATTGTTAAAAGTTGTTCGCAGTGTATTGCAACCTGCTAAGCACGTAACATCTCAAGAACTTTCTGCTAGGCACTTAACAACCCTACAACTTTCTTTGAGGCGAGCTCCAAACTGCTTGGGTTGCTTCTTTTTCGGTTGATTCCCGGCTGACCTCAATTCAAATATTTACAAGATGATAAGGGAAAATTTATTTGTATAACAAACTCACTATTTTCCCACTACCTTTGCCAAGGGGGGCAAAAAACAACCCCGACACGAACAAACAATAAAAAAAAAATGAAAAAGGAAGAATCACCCACAGTCAATACATCATTTTGAGCAATTTTCATAAAATGGGATAGAAAATGTATCTTACCTGCATTTCTGGAGCGCCGCCCTCGTCGCGTATGAGCAACAAATAGCTTTGGCCATCGATGAAGACTTCCTTTTTGAAGCGTCCGCCCTCGGGTGACTCCTCTTGCATATAAGAGCCGGTTAGATAGCGATGCACCAGCGCCGATTTACCAGAATTCAAAGAGCCAACAATGCCGAGCCTTATATCGGGTACCGAACGCGATATCGTCCATTCCTGGCTATTCACAAATGAATCTGCAAACAGACAGTCGACAACGAAAGAAATCAAATAATCATTAGCAGGAATAGTAGAGTTCGAAACACGACACGTAATTAGCAAGCGAAGGATTTTCGGAAAAATGAAAACACGTTTTGCACAACTCGTGACATCTTTTTGACCTGACCTACATGCGAAGCGGCCAAAAGTTTCTTTATATTTTTCTCTTGCCGTCAGCTCATTAGTTATTCTTCTTATGCAAATGCTTAGTTGCACAATATACAAGGACTCTAGTTATACATATATCATTTTATGCCAGGCTTTGATTGACAGCTTTAACAAAAAAATAAATGTTGAATAAATGTTTTCGGCAATTGTGTTTGTGCCCCAAGGGTGCATAAAATAAAAAATAAAAAAAATCTTTTTAAAGTTGTCTGTTGCCTGAACACTTTTTGTGATTTAAATTGGCTCAGTTCAGTTTCGTCTCAAATCAAAACTTAAGATCTGCAGTCAGCTGTCTCGCTTTTGATTCAACAATGGCTTTCAAGGCCGGCGAGGCAACAGTTGGCAGGCAATTTAAACTCAAACAGATGTTTGCTCAGCTTTGAAAAGCAAGCAGCTACACACACATAAGTAAAGACAGAGCTTTTCTGTGTCTGTGTGTGTAAAAGCTCGCCTATGTTATTAGTTTGAAGTTAGCTTGATTTGCATTTTCAATTTATTGTGCACTTCATGCCAAAGTGTGCAACAAAGTGTTAAACCCAAAATACGAAAACACCATTAAAAATACTCGTAAATCTTGGACAAACCCTCAACATTAGACTTACGAGTGGCCGCGATCAATTTCAGACCCAGGGGGGGGCCGTTTGTTGTTTTTCTGGGTTTTAAGAAGGAGTGACAATGGAAGTGCTGATCCTTTTTCTATAACATACGTTGACCAGTTCGTTCGTTCGCTTAGGTGTGCGAGATGATTTACTTGGCAGCAAGGACACGTGAAAATTGCTCTATTATGAGTTGTTAAGAGCTGGCTGAGTAAACAGTGAAGGGTCTGCTGGTCAACTGGACATAGATATGGACGACATAGGCGGACATCTCTCAAGGGTGACACTGAGAACTTGTTCCAGTCGACAAGCAACAACACATGAGAGCTTGTTAATGAACTATGGACAAGGACGTAAAAGTGGATGTGGACTTGAAAGTAGCCTTCCTTATATGCACAGTGCGAATTCGTTTAACAAGTTCAACTGGTTTTTGGCTTTCTTCTTCTTTTTGTTGTTGTTGTTGTTGTTGTGAACATTGACCATAGCGCAAAATTACAAATTAAAACGAAATAAATATATGTGCCTTTTGTTGCATAATGCTGCAGCCCAAAAAAGCCTCTTTGTGAAACTGATATATCATAGGAAAATCAGTTGGAATATTTATGAGAAACGAGGATAAAAAATTAGCGCGGTTTTGCAATTTGCATGGCAATAAAATTAAATGGAATTAAATCAAAAATGGCGGCAACTGGTTCTCAGTAGAATCAGAGAATCGAATTCAAACACACAAAATGGTAACAGAAAATTATTTAATTAATGGCTGCTATCAGCCTAAAGGCGCTTAAAATATACAAAAAAGAACAGCTAAGCAGTTACAAAAAAATAAAACCGCCAGTTATAAATGAGTCTTTAAGTTTGACTAATGATGTCAAATGTCTGAGAGAAACAGATCGGCTTAGGCGTAAAGTTCAAACCGCCAGCCCCGGAGGTGTAAAGATAAGAAATCATAGAAAAGGAATGCCAAAGAAAGATGGTATGAAAACGAAATCCCCCCACCTTTGTCCCTGCTTCTAAGCAAATCTTGTAACTCAGTTTCTCATTCTGCCTACTGTTTTCTGTTTTCTGATCTCAACGATCGTAACTCAAACGCATGTCAAATGTCGCCATCGTTGTCAAAATTCCCAAACTAATTACGTATGCAAACGAGCCACGACCCAAGACATTAGATTTCTAGATTTCTAGATTTTTGGGCATCGACTTATTTCAAAACCAAAAGGGGTATACAAAAAGAAAGTGTGTGTCTTAAGCTAAAGGGTTCTTGGGTTGTGTATCCGGGTTTGTTTGTTTGTTTGCTTGCTTGTTTACTATTTACCATACACCCCATTTACAAATACAATTTCTGTTTGTTAAACAAATGCAATTCGGGGATTTGCGTCTTGATGTGGGTTAAGGCATTTTAATTAGCGCACAATATGATAAAAACGAGAAATACATATTCACTTTTCATTATTATCTTCTTTTTGAAAAGTTTTTTATTTCAACTGAAATGTAACTGTTATCGTTGACCCAAGGTGACCTGACCCAACAAAAAATGTCTAGTTATCAAGTACCTTGGCTTAGTTTTATTGCGAGCAGCTGAAAAATACTTGGTTTTTATCATTATTCGAAGCGTGCCATCTTAAAAACGAGCCAGCACCCACAAGGATTCGGTTTGGGACAGGAAATTATCATTTTATATCCATTTAGTGGTTTACGGTAGCCCAACAAAAAAGGTAAACTGTCAGCGCCATTTCAAAGTTTTATGAGCACTGAAAACAAATGCAGCTTGAGTTTTCCTTTAGCTATAAAAACATACCAAGATAGTTACTTGGTTATGACTTGACCAAAATCAAGGAAGTAGGGGAGATGGGTGTTTGTATTCGATTCTAAGCTTGGCTTGCAGTAAGGAAATTTAATGAAGGGAAAATGTTAAGCAACATTTCTGCAAATGTCAACGTCATTTACAAAACAATAAATCACGACATGTTAACTCGATCTTTAGGAAATTTGAGATGTGCATGGAAAATAGTACAGAAAGAGAGAGTATTTCCTATTACAATTTAAAGCAAATCAAGAGGATTAATTTTAATGAAATTTACCTTGTTTAGCATTTGAAACGCAACCTTGTGCTGCGCATTTTTAATTTTATGAGCAAATGCAATGTGTGCTAATTAATGACCACAAAATATAATTAGCAACGGAATTTCTATGATCTATAGAAATATTCCATGCATGTTTTGATAGTATTTGAGGCGAATAATGCGTTTTTAATGTGCCGCATTCATAAGCCATGGCAAATTTACTTTGGTATCGGAATGCATTTCATAAATATGCTTTTAGAGAGGCATATAAATCATATACAGTATTTGCATTTGTAGCCCATGACCTGAAACCAACGATAATATTTAGGTAGGCTGGCCGTGTCGACATTGCAGCACTGTAGACTGTGTCCAAAAGCAGCAATAAATCAGGCCAGGAAACAAACTCGTGATGAGCGCTGCCCTCCGCTGTTGAATTTCTTATTGTTGTGTATTTCGTTTGGGCGTAGGATGCACAACACATCTGCTCCAAAATCTGATTTACTTTCTTTGTGTTTGCCCAGAGATCAGTGAAAAAAGATCAACGAAACTGGTGGCAAATGCAAGCAAAAACGGTACTTGTAGTTGAAAGAATATTTTGTTTGCTTGCTCCCAGATAGGGCAAGACAAAGGCAAAGAAAATTAGCTAAAGCCCAAAAGGAGCAAAGGGCGATCGCACAAACAAGATTAAAACGGGGCACACACACATAGATATACAGAGAAAGAGAGAGCGTTAGGGAGAGAGAAAGAAAGGTAAATTCAAAAGCAACTGCTTGGTTCTTTTATTTGTATTGAGCGTAACTAGTTTAACAGAATTCTGTTAACAGAAAAAATGTGTAAGAGAACATAATGTTATACAAAAGAAAAGTACTATAAATGAGTTCAGAGTTAGAGCCAGTTACAAAGAGAAATAGAAACTAGCTACATAAGTTTCAGGCAACATTAATAACGACTCAACTAATACAACAAAACAGTTACATTTAGTTGTGAGCTAGAGCTGTTTAGGGTATTTAAATAGACAGAGGAGGCGGCAAGTGGGCACTGCTCATCCAACATGATGTCAAGTTATTGAAAAAGTTTTGCACGAATGTCTGGCGACACTTTCAAGGTTCGGTCACGCAACGTTCACGAAGCGTAGAGGTAAATGTATCTGACAGATACGTCATATGACACGTGCAGGAATTTCATTTATGTGAATACTTAATATGTTTTATGTATGCCAAAGTGGCAGTAAATTGCTATTGCTATTTTAAATATGTTCGCTGACTTCATCATCAACAAATAGGTTTTATGCTGAGCAAACTGACACACAAATTTACGCATCATTAGTAATACACGATAACAAACAAATAAAAACAAGACGAAAAACTATGATAAAACAGATAAATGAATGTAATGAATGAGTTTCGAGTGCGGGAGTGAATAACATGTGTTGGATTTTGATAAATTGAATTGATGATGCGCGCCAATTGCTTTTAATTCGCTGTCCAAACACACACACACGCACAATTGAAGGTCGCACACACACAGACATGGGCGTTAAGTGGCTCAAGATCCTCGCGCTTGATCCCAGCCGTAAAGATCAACACAGACCACGCCCCCCGTTGAGGCTGGCTGGCTCAATTAATAGGCAAAAAGGGGTTAATTCTCAAGATGCTCTGTCATTGGTGCACAAAGATTTATGAGAGCTCTCAGGTAAAAGATGCTGCTGAATATATGTACTAGTATGTATCTGTATGATAAATTTATGCATAGAACTTGAAGGTCTCGCTACACTCCATGTTTGTCAAACTGGAAATGCTTAAATAAATACAGAATAATTTATACTATGTATATAAATTAGGTTACCCAAAATGCGCATCAAGTATTTCGCTCTTTCGGTTCGTTTATCAGTCAATGCATTCAATATAGTTTTATATTTCATAGTGTGTGGGGAGTCAAATTGAAAAAGTACATTGCAAAACCCGCGACCATAAAAATGGAAAAGTACAAGTATAATACAGTCAATGCGACTGTTAGATACTCTCTGGAACTTTTGTAACGAATATTTCAATCTTATGTTATTCTCCTGTTATTTAAATGTTAAGTTAAGAAATGTTAATGCTGAGCTCAGAAATTAGGTATCTACAAAGATTTCATAAACTGTTTTATAACAACCTTACATTGATTCTAAGTGCAACAGGGTATATAGAAAATGAAATGAAGCCAACTCATAAACCTTAAAGACTTTTGCCTATCAGCACTTAAAGACATAATTTTGTTATCAGCACAATGTATGAAAACAAAACAATTTTTACTACCACTTTTTTAACTTCATTACCGTTTTACATGTTTTTCTCTCAACCAACATTTCTGTATGTTCTTTAAACAAATTATTGTTTCAGCACTTGAAAGTAACATCAATCTATATTTAAATATTTCCTCAACTTAAATCAATGCATTGCAGCAAATAATTATTATTATTTTTTTCATTATAAACTTGTTTATGTTATAGAAAAGTGAGCTTGCGCTCAGGAATGTGGAAACTTTCCGCACTGTTGATTAGAAAAGCATTTCAAATTCAATATGTGTTTATGTTTTGTTTATATGATCCACAGATAAGTAAAGAATTGTGCAATTTTAATTAAAAATATCGTTGAATCACTTTTCCTAATCTAATCTGATTAGAGTTTTAAAGAACCTTATCAACAATGAGGGCTTTTTGCCTAAGGCAATGGCAAGGCCTTGCTCAATACCAAACTTATTACAAGTTTTCCCAAAAAAAATATCGTCTCCAGACGATTAAATGTCAAATTTATGACACAGATCATTTTACAATGATCAAGACATAAATATACTACAATTTCTCCCTATTTTTGTTTTTCATTTAATTTTTTTGACTTTCTCTAAAGAAAAAAGTTTCAAAAAGAAAAAACAAGAACACCCGGCCAACAAGAGAGAAATGGAGAAAGAGGGACACGAGTCAATCAAAATGTTGACAATGCTTGTAGGAAAAAAGCAAGTGAGAAAATGAAGAAAAAGATGATGTGGCAAAGGCAAGTCAAAGCAGGCGTCTGTGTATGGTGGTTGAATCCCAGTAGCATCTCCTGTAGCTGAACTCTATTAAATATGACATATTTATGAAGTGCCCAGCTGTGGTACAATAGCAAAAACAGTCAAAAGGGAAAGGAACCCAAAAACACAAGCAAAAATGGTAGAAAAAGTGCTGCTGCGATTAATTTCACCGTACATTTTCACTCATTGAATGTGTGTGTGTGTGTCTTTCTTTTATATATATCGAATATTTCCTGGGATTTCATTGCACGCGTCCAGCTCGAAAGGAGCAGCAGCAGCAGCTGCCAAGGTCTCCCGCTAAATGGCAAATGTATTTATATTTCATATTTATGATCATCATTTTATTTTTTATGATTTTATTGTTTGCGGTTACCTTTTGCATTAACCACAAAATTTTTGAATGCAATAATCGCATTACTCTATTAAAAAATATCTTTAGTTTTTCATTAACTTAAATGTTTGGTTTAGATTTTGATGATCTTCATTATTTTTGAGCCGCTTACGTTAACCACAAGTTGTATAAGCAATTTCTTATTATTATGATTTATAGGCAGACATCTTTTGTTTACATCATTGGTTAGTAATCTCTTATTGTCTTTCTGGGTTTCCAATAAACGAAAGATGAGGTTTTGATTTGTTTTGTATAATTTCATTGATCTTGTGCTGATATTCTAAATATTTCTCAGGCACTAAGACAAATTATAAAAAAAATTCCTAATAACTTCGATCTCAAATGGAAATAAATTTGATTCGATTGATCGATTTTCACGGTCATCGGCTAATTAAGCAGCGTCTTGTGTGGATTAAAGTAGATTTCGATAATACATACTATAGCAGCTGTGTCGTGAGTTGACCAGCTGACTTTCTTAAGTCGGCCAAGCGAATCAAATCAGTAAATTGCTTACTTTTACTTTACCTATGGCTATGGCTATGGCTATGAATTTGCGCCCGCAGCGGGACTCTTTATTTGCTCGAGTCCTGAGCCCAGCGACGGATCTATCGATGCAATTTTTTTTTCGGCTTTTCTTTTTTTTGACCTTTTCTTTAGAAATCGGAGCGCCTCGTTTACATCTTTGCCTTTCCATTTTGTGTGCAAAATTATGAGATCCATTGTTCTCTTCGGCCTCTGTCCATTACAATCTTATTTATGGGCTGGGCACGGGACGAGTTGGAAGGGGCTGAACGAGACCAGGGTTGCCTCATCCCATTATAAACAACGTATTGCGAATGCTTGTTAGTTTCTCAGTTGGCTAGTTGGCCCAGTGTAGTTAGTACTACTTATGTTTTGCCAAAATGATTGTCAGTTATTGCACGATTGAATTCAATTAGTAGCTGTACAAATCTTCAATGCAATCCCCTCAACTGGCGTTTGTTAAACTGACGTGTTGAAGAGCCGACACAAAACTCAAATCGCAAATCTTAGTCAATGTTTTGGTGTTTTTGTTTTTTTTTTTCTTGCGGTTCAATGACTTAGTGCCCATTACAGTCATCGATGTCTCCTGTGCCGTGTTGTGTTGTGTTGTGTTTTTTTTTCATTTTGCACAGCTTACGGAGGCAGCTACGAAACGGCAAGCAACTGCTATCAGTCAGTCCATACGCCAATGCATGTCTGCCTGCTGCCGCCGGCCTATTGAATTACACTAGACAACAAGTGCTTCAATTTATAATTGAGAAGCTAAAAAGCATTTGGAAGCTTTGGAAGATTGTTTTTGAAAACATCATGAAATATATTGTTTAAATGTTTAATGGAAGTATGAATTATTTTTTAATGTTTTATAGCAAAGAACAATAAATATTTATGGACATATTTGTAAGAGTTGCTTTGCTTTAAGATCTATGATTTTTTTGAGCAGATAAAATCAGGGTTGAACGTATTGTAAGACACTCAGTAAGAGATCATTTTGAATTAGTTAAGATCTATTGGAACTTGGGCTATTAATAATACGATAATAATAATAAATATTTTTAAAAAAAATACATTGAAATATATGAACAATTTCTTCGCATTATTTTTTTTAAAAGGCTTTTAATTTAATTTCATATTTAATATTATTACGAACCTTTCATAGTAATAAATAGATTCATAAGCTAAAAAGTTATATCTCAAATAATTGCATTAAGGTCGTAAATGTTGTACTTAAACACGCCCAGGCAATAACCATTTTTAACTATCGCATTTTTATATGTTTAACATTTAGCTTTAACAAATTTCCAACACAATCTTTATTTGACACATCACAGTTTTATGTTTTTCCTATTTTTATGATCTTACATTTGTATTCTGACAAAAGACACCTAATTTAATGGCATTTAGATGAAATACTCATTAGGAAGCCCGCAGGATAGTGTAGATTTCACACACACACACACATCGTCGTCTTAACTGCCCACCGAAAATGCGAAACAAACAACCGCAATAACCACTTGAACCGGTTACGATGTTGTAAGATTCATGTAAGTTCCAGAGAAGAGAATCACTTGAGTGTGACTGAACCTTAGCAAACACACACAGATACATAAATACAATAATATACCAACAAATATATAGATTCTATAACACTTAAGCGATGCTTAACTTTATGATCGGCACTTGGGGGGGCGCGAGCGCTTTATACAATTTTATTAGAGACCTCGCCGCATGTTCTTGGGTTACAGGGCGTCACATTAGAATAACAACAATGCGACATGCGAGAGAGTTGAATGCAACCTAAATTATAACTTCCGCTTTTCAAAGCTTTGCCATATACAGAGAGAGTGAGAGAAAGAGTATGGGGATTTGTTGAACGTACAATTGGGGAAATGGAAACAAAAGCGCGCTCGACCCAAGGGCCAAAGCCGATTACCCAATATGGGCAACAAGTGACCAAACATTCACATCTCTTTACGTATTCAACATTCAACTTTGATCGTTTTGTGCATGCCGAATAGATACGAGTACAATAAAAAAAAATGACTTCAATAACCAATACAATAAAAATGAAAAAGACAAAAAGTCGCCCGGCTTATTTGGCTCGAATAGCCTCGAACCTGATATGGCAGGGAGCATAGAATTGTTGGTGGTTGTTTTTTCTATTCGTTTTTTTTTTTTGTTTTTTAACCAACTTCAAAACAAGTGTCCACCAAAGTTGGTAACGGAAACGGCGCTTGAAACGTGTCGCATTGCTGTCAACTCATTTGCATTTATATATATATAAATGTTCCTCTATTTGTTTATTTCTATTTTCCCTTAAGCTATTGCTAGAGAAATTAAAATTATTTAAATTTTTAAACATTTGACAGGTTTTTTTTTGGGACGTCTTTGAATGATTTAATTGAAAATATACGCAAAGTGTTTTGAAAACTGTTTGTGGAAAACCAAAAAATGTTAATTTCAATATATTGAAGATGGGAAAATTTTAAGCAGAACCTTTTCACTAGATTTTGTTACAGTTGAAAGCGTTATTTAGCATATTCAGAGAGATTACCAGGGGGTTGTATAATGGGGATGCCATCAAATATTTGAATAATTTGACTTTAAGTTAGCTAGGAATTGTAATAAAGGAAACAACGCTTCAGCGATTATAAGGTAAAAGGCTATTAAAAAGTTTCTCACAAACTAAGCGAATATTACATCGAAACTATCAACAAATTACTTGAGATTACAGCTGTAAATAAAAAGAAAATGTTCAAAAATCGACTAGAACAGCTGAAAAATATCTAATCATATGCAAACAATAACATTTCCTATCAACTATATCATATTTGTTATAATAATGCTAAACCTACTTTAAGCAATCTACCCTAACAATTATGACTTGCATAACGACCCAAATTTTCGTTTATGATAAAGAATTTAACAAATAATATTGGTCTTAGGAAAGATCACAAAAAGCGAAATTCATTAATTACACGGTAGACAAAGAGATAGGAAAAATACTATAAAGATAATAACAGGTCTGCATAGAAGCCACAAAGGTGCATTTACTTTCAGCTCCGATAAGAAGGCGCGTGCTAAACAGAAATACTATAATAGAGACAAAGATAGAGAAGAATGTATTTAACACCATTTGTTAAAGGCTGTCGCAAACGTTGGACATATTTGGTACTGGTGTGACCGAAAACAAAAAAAAACTAACAACTTGAAGAATCCATATTGAGGCTCGTTTGTCTTGGCCGTGACGTTTTCGAATGGAATAATTAATGATGTGATTCAAAGTTTTACAGTCGCTGCGATCAATCGATGGACGCGTGTCTCATTCGATTGATTCTAACTATCTCTATGACTCAAGCATTGAGCTATGCCCAAAACAGAAGACGAAGAAGGAGAAGTCAACAAACAGTGTGCCTTAAAAGGCAAACGCCATGCTTTAGTGGGCGTTGATTTTATTATGTATTTATAATGAACGTAGGCTGTTCATTAATTCAGCTTAAGTCACAGCACATGTTGCTTAAAGTAGACAAAAATTTTCAGGCAATTTGTTGAGTTTAATTAAGGGCTCAGCTCAAGGAAGTTGTGAACTTTGTCGAGGTCAGTTCGTAGGCGTTTAAGAAGCTCTAGATTTTCGGGTATCTCAGGAATACGACGAAATAACTGACTTAGAGATTCAAGCAATTATAATTGCATTACAACAGGAAGGCAAATATTTCACTTTCCTAAAATTAATTCCCACAATTAAGCGTGGCACAGAAAAAACTTAGTACGACGACTAGTTTCGGTACAAAAGCGAAATTTCAACATTTATTGCCCATGATCTCATGTTGTTGTCTAATGCTTTTGATGGCGACTCGTCGCTGTATCTGATCTCATGATCTGCACAGCATTGCTGCAATGCTGCTCTTCCTCTAATTCTACTATATGTATAAATAAAAATATATATATATAAATTCATGATGACTGCACTGACAACTTTCGAGACCCGTTTCATATAATAAGCATTAACAATTGCGTATTATTTAATTACTTTTTTTTATCTCTTTTATTTGGCAACGTTCTATAAATTCAGCTTTTGCTTCTTGCTGTTTTTCGATTCGGCCAAAATGTGTTAAATGTATAAAAAAAAAAAATGAAAACAAGCACATAAAAACTTAAAGCTTTAAGCAAGCAACAAAAAAAAGATAAACAAAATACAAAAGATATAAAAAAAAAAAATACTTAAGAAACAAACAAATAAAAAGTGCCAGCTTTTAGTGATATCAACAGACGTAGATCAGTTAAGATCTCCCCCACCGCCCCCACCCACAATTCTCAATCTCATTTCCATTCTCGAACGTCAGCGAAGCGTCAAGGTCTTTGTAAAGTCAACCGAATGGCTGCAGGAAATTGGAGAACATTTCGTATATCGAGATACCATATGGAATTTTGTATTCTCATTATCATTTGCCTAGGTTAATAGAACAGACCATCCAATCTTATCAGCACAGAACGGGGGGAACAAGCAGCAGGCAAACTTATCTGCCCAGTTTGGTGTCGGTTGACTTAAGCTGATATTTATTTTTATTTAATTAGCAATATGCACGGCGTGACACAAGTGAATGAACGCAAAATAAAAAGTAAGAAAGAACAACTATAAAAAAAATTCTAGAAATCGACAAACAATGAAAAAGGTTGCTTCTTATCTAATCAACGCAAAGCGCCTTTGACAGGAGTAAACAACCAAGAATCTATTCAAGTTCTATAATAAAGCATTCTTATTATATATGTATATAGAAAAATAAATGTGGAAAAGACAAAAGTGCATTAAGAAATTTTGCAACTGAATTAAAAATAGATTGTGATTAATTTATTAAACTAATTTCATTTAAGTTTAAAGCAACATGCGAAACTTTCGATTATTAAATTGTGAATGTTGAAAGAAAATTATTAAATATTGTAAAAACTGTTATATATTTATGAGTAAAAATTATCATTGATTAAAAAGTGAATAGAAAGCATATAAAAAAAATGATTGATTTTGAAATTATTTAGTCTGAAGACTGTTTGTATGTAAATCTACATAAGTTTTGCCTAAACATCATCTACATCAGTTTCTGTTAATAAACATCAAATTTTTCATCTATATCCAGTCATGACTGTACTTTGCTATCTTAAACTTTGTTGATATATATAGTATTTTTATGTCGGTTTATATTGATTCCATAAAATCGTTAAATGTTTCTTTACGTGTCTTTTGAAAGGAAAAGCTATATAGTTTATTTCTTGGCTCTAAGCACATTTGGGAGGCATTTAAAGCTAACAACCATGAACTCTACGGTTGCCTTTGTTTAAGGTTAGTAAGCATATTATAATTTGGTAAGCTTAACTCAAAGTAGGCGCCATTAAAGCCTAATGTATTTTTAATTAGTTGATTACATTTGGGCATTTATGCAATAATATTTCTCTAAGTTGTTCCCAACAGACGCTGATGACCTTGCGCAAAAAACAAAAACTTCAACAATAGAATGGCTAAAAGTGTATATATAAATAATAAAAAACAAATATAATTAAGTAACACCATAAAACGGGGCACTTTGCGTGTCATGTGTCAAAATTTGCCAACAAAATCACATAAAGAAAAAAAATATACGAAAAATAAAAACAATATAATTATATTGCAGTTTGACACAGTTCCTATCCATTTTGAGGTTTCCTCAGGTTGTTGTTATGTCAAAATTTTCCGAACAAATGCCAATAAAATGATGTGCCAAGATTTCTAAAGAGCTTCCGACTCTTTATGAAATGAAAAGTAATCATAATAATTTGCAATGCTTTTGTTCATGCTGTGTTGCGCGTCCATTGTTTGTATCAGAAAGCTAGCGAATTGCAAATCAAGTGAAAGGGCAAAAGCGAAAGTTAAACGCACAGCGGTAGGCAAAAAATAGATACCTCCCTCAATAAGAAGTAGAGCTGTTTTATCATAAACGTTTAACTAACTAACATTTGGAGCATAGTAGCCGTGACGACAACAACAACAGCAACAACAACGATGCTTCACTTAACAGCAGCACTTAACATGCAATTATAGATTCTCGTCGCACAATGCGGGTGAGAAATGTAGTGAGGACCGACCCGGCAGGCAGGCATTGACATTGTAACAATCAATGACAATCTAATGACGTCAAAGACTATAAAGTGAGAATACAATGTGTGAAGCTAAACTACTTAGCGACTTAAAGGCGCTCATCTTTCATATCAACTACGACAATAGTTGCTAAGTGATGATGATGATAGATAGACTGACTGATTAGCTGACTTATGGTTAAAACAAAGGGTTTTACAAATATTGACTTAAGATCGCAGCTATTGATATTGTAAAGGGAGGTTTGGAAAAGGGTGGAAAGAATAGAAATTAGTGATATATTGAATATATTTAAAATATTAAGCTTTACATAACTTTGTGTTTAGTGACAACTTAATTAATAATTTAATTTGATTTTTTTTTATTTTTATAATCGAAAAAATAAAAATCCTATTAAGATTTCTCAATTAGACAAATATTAAAAACTGTTTTAAATTAAGTAAAAAAATACTTTTTAAAACTCTCCCAACAAAATGTTTCCTTAAAAGACTCATCTTAAATGCAAAAATGATTTTAAGATCTTAAATCTCAGTTTTCAACTCTGTTCTTTAACTGTTGTCATCCATTTAACATCCGGTCGCATTTACATCGACACTGTACCTCACCTGATTTGCGTTTCTCCGATCTGTCCGGCACCACTAAGCTTTTGGCGCGCTTTACTCTCAGCGATCGTCTGCGTATGGAACGCAAAAAAGCTTCAGGCATCCTTGAAAACCGTTGCGGCGTTTCTGGAGCTTTGGCACGCTCGGGCAGAAAAAAGTTTTTTACAGCCAACATAATGTAAACTATAGCGGTAAAATCTGCTTTCTTCTTTTGTTGTTGTTGTGGTTGTTTTGCGCGTTTTGGCAATGAAAACCAAAGAAAAGCAAACTATTTACAGCTTTGGCTATTCTGCACTTTTCACTCTGTTGTTTATTTTTATTCTTTGTTTGTGTTTATTTCTGTGTAATCCTTTTGTTGTTCTTTTGTTGCACTTCTATTGCGTATTTATTTAAACATTTCTTTGCTTTGCACTTATTGGCTTCCACATTGAAAACATTTTTGAAACTTGTTTGGCTTTTTAGCGTCGATAAAATGTTTCGCATTTTAACACATTGTTTATGACTTATGCTATTCTCTTTAAATTGTTGCTATTTGCCACTATGCATTTTTTGTTATTGGCACAGCCAAAAACTTAATATGCTTATTTATACAGCTGACGACATCGATGCGTTGCTTTCGCAATTTGTTTTGATTAACTATCGAAGACTATGCAAAATATACGCGAATCCCTAAAACCGAATATCGGCGAACGAAAAATCCGCTCCACACGTCCACAGTGCATGCCCGTCGAAACTGAACTGGTGGGAAATATAAAAAGCGTACGCACTCAAACCTCAATAGCAAAGTCAGCAGCCGTTGCTCTCCCAGCGACCGCTTGCTCAAATTTCGGCTGTTAACGTTCACTGTACTTAACAGACGGTAGGGAAATTACGGAGAGAGTCAAAGCTATTACATTTTGCTGTTAATGTGGCTGCACTGAGAGCGGCTATTGTTGCTTTTTGTTACCTGTGCAATGCAGTAGGAAATATTTTGTAGGTGTCACAGTTTACTAAAATTGCATTAAGAGCCGGCGCTGTTAAGTGCGCTTTGACAGCAGATGTTGCTGTAGGCTTAGCACGTGCTGTAAACAGCTGCAATTGAACAGAAGAACAGGTAAAAACTGCTACAAGAAGAGCAGCTTTTGCTGTTACTTCTTAAGCTTGTAATACAATATCTGAGCTTCCGCTGCATTTAGAGCGGAAGTGCTACGTAGCAAGCTGTTGATATTCTGGGAATCTTTTTTGTGCGTCGTATATATGCCTGCCATAAAGCGTGGCCGATTAAATGCAATGTCAATAAAGTACTTTGTGTATCAGCTATTTTTGTATCAGTTGCATACACAACCGAATTGCTCAACTGATAAGAGTAAAAGTCGCAACAGGCGCCTTAGCATACCGCTGTTAAAATTTCCCAGCTAACTTGTGGCTGCTGAGAGCCGGAGAGAGTGAGCCCGAGAGTGAGAGTAGGTGAAGAGGCTGCGTCACAAAAAACCATACGGAAATCAAAATGCAATAATAAACATTTGCCGACGCTGTTGTTGTTATTTTGGATGCACAGAGGTAATAATCAACTGGCTGCGATGCTGATGATAATAATGATACAGTGAGATGGAACCCTGCCCGCCGCCCAGTCTGTTCATAACATATAACGACGGCTGCTGGCAGCGGTTGTGGTATTTGTTTTTAGTTTTGGTTTCGGTTAGTGGGCCGCTTGGGAGCCCATGCTGTTTTTGTTGTTGATGTGTTGTTTGTGAGCTGCAAAAACTCACTTCCTATTGAAATATAGAGAGAGAGAGTGCTCGGACGGGAAGTAAGAGTAAAGCAGTCGAATGATATGAACAAACACAGCCACAAATTGAACATGTGGCATTATTCATATGAACCAGTATATTATTACTATGCACAATAATTTGTCGACTATTGTTGTTGGTAGATTTAAAGTGAGATTTCAATGGGATTTGTGCAATGATGATATAATATACAAAGTTGCATTTGAAAAGGTATATTTGTGGGAAACAGCTTGAAAACGGAACATTGATTGAATTTCAATAGAGATTCGATTGACTGTCCGCCAGGTGAAAGACAGGCTGAGCTTTGAGGGCTTTAGGGAAATTCTAGTCAAGATTAAGAGAGGCATTTAAGGGTCAAATAGTGTCAAATATTAAACTCGCTCACGCAAAAAGAGCAGAATTACCTAACATCAAGTTCTTTCAAATTTCATTCAAAACTTATCATCTTATCTAACATTTTATGACCACATTAGCATAAACCTCGAACAAAACGCGAGCACTCTGTTAAGTTTAATGGCAAATGCAAATCTTACGAGTTGAGTGCAGATTACAAAGCGTTTTTAAGTACTGCAAGCGGATGGTTTATTTTTGGGACACGTGAACTGCATTATATGGTCGATAATTTGACACGCTCGCCACACTTATCGGCGACACACGCCATCACCAGACGAAACGCAACGCGACGCGACGCGTTACAAAAACCATCCCAAAAACGGGGACACAATTTGTGACTTAATTAGACGACATTGCCAAAGACGCAGAGAGAAAGAGAGTGGAAAGAAATGCGAGAGAGTTAAAGACTAAAGTCACACGCGATTTTGCAATGGAACTTGGAATTGACGCTAGTTGTCGCTCGTTAGTTTGAGGAACAGAATGTTAACCACCCTCTTAAAGACAAGAGGCAAATGTGGTTAAATAGAGTGTAAGGCTGACTAGCAGATACCCTGTTTACAAGCTAAAAAAAACAGATTCATATTTATGTTTACTAAATAATAATTGCGTTATGTAAGAACTTTTTTATTTTCGAAATCACATTTATAAATTAAATTCTTTGTTCTTGCCTTCGTCTTATTCACGTTAAATTTTCACATCTATTATATATGCCCTACTTCACTGGTTAGAGAGTATAGAAAAGAAGGGCGCGGCTACCGTTCATTCTTTATGGAATCTTAATGGAATTTCTAATCAACCTGCCCCCGAGACGTCTGCCACACAGGGCACGTCCCTTCGTCAGATATTGTTACCGCACACCCTGCCATTTCACCCAGTTTAGATTTGGGCCTGACGAATGTTGCACATTCGGTTATAAATGGGGTGGTTGCAGTGTGGGTGGGTGGCTTTAACCCCTCGGGTGATGGTCGTGACATGTTGCGACTCTTTTTTTATTTTCAATTGAGCTACTTTATTGTTATTGTTTTTATATTTCCTAGAAATCATCGTGATAAGAAGCAAAACACTAAATGACGTTAATCAAATACTCGGCTGTACTCTTAAGGGTTAAAAAGCTCAAGTAAAGGGAGAACTACTACTCCTACATACATACCCTTACCTCTACCCTCTCCAACAATATTTGTGGTACGCTGCTAATTATGTGCGCAACTTGACTTGAGGGTGCGCTTGTCGACTTTGTACTACCAACCCCCCACCCTACTATAACTACACCCTTAGCAAATTTTAATTGCAATTCTGTGTGTGTGTGTGTATGTTTAACAAATTAGGTTTCCCTTAAGCTTTGGTCATTTAATACCACATGAGGCGTTGGCTAACCACCAAATATAGCACCCGCTACTCCATTCTCAACCCACCTCGAATCCAAAACCAACCCAATTGTCATTTGATACATTTTACAGCACCCCCTAGACTGATTTCCGCTCCTGTTGCGCAAATATTTGCAAGCTTTATTAGTTCATTATGTGACTTTTACGCTCTCAAAACACACTCCACCGCGCTTTAGTCTCTTCTCCTTTTTGTCCGCAATTTGTCATGCTACTGTTTTTTTTTTTTTTTTTTTTTTGAGTGGGGTGAGTTGAGCATTCTAAAACTAATGACAACTCGTACAACATTTGATTAAGTAGATTGTGTCTGAGCGGAAGTGGACGGGTGAACGAGTGGCAAACGAGTAGGAAACAACAAGCAACGCCTCATTTGTTTAAACATCTACTAGAGAAAGTTTTTTTATTTTGTTTATTGTATTTTTAGTATTTCGTATTTTGGGTCAATTCGTACATAGAATGCTTATTCACTTATCATTCAAGTATTCAACACATATGAAGCTTATGGAGATGATTCATAAAATATTCTAAAATCGCATATGGAATATGTGTGTTGTTTTTTCTTATTTATAAATAGTGAGCAAACCAACTCTGTGTATAAATAAAAAAGAAAAGAGAATTGGCATTTCTTCTTTCTTGGTTCCCGGAAAGACAATGAAACCGAATGTGATTGAAGCATTTAAAGAAATAAGTAGCTTTATAAGAATATACTAAATTCACTTATTAGTTTATCATGGTTCTATTCAACATAAACTGAGTAACAGTTACCATTAGTCTATGTAATAGTGAATGTAAAAACCAAAAATGCATAGACCAAGTTACACTATTAGTCTATGCAAAAATAAACTTACTATTAAACGTTTTCAATAACTTGACAAACTTGAACTTTATAAACAAATCATTCAAATCTCATAATTTATGCATATTTTAATGAACGTTAATATTAATTTTATTTTACATTTGTTTCCAATCTATCTCCATTTCGTCTTTCTTTTCTATTTTCAAGAATCGAATTTACTTTCTCAGTTAAATTTTGCAACGATTACCCAAATCCACTAGAAACTCATTTCGGCTGATTCGTACCGATTGAAATGGCTGTAATTTCGTATTCATAATTTAGCAATTTGCATGGCATCAAAAGTCAGTTCAAATATTCATACGTATTTGTTATTCATATTTAGATTAACCCCGAAATTCGGTAATTACAAGCGAATTAGTTCTCACGGCCAAATGCGCTTACTACATAAGCTGATGGCCCCCGTTTTGAATGCAGGATAACCCTTTCGGCTTTGCCATAATTAATAATTCATAATTTGCAAAACTTCCAACTCTTTTTTGGGATGGGCCTAAGAAATTCATAAAATATTACCGCTGCCCCGTCATCTAATTCGCCAATTTGTTGTAATGAAGCGTGAAACGCTTCAAGAAACATGAAAAACTTAAAATCCATGAAATTGGACAGCGCGAAAAATCAAAAAAAACTGGAGAAAGAATGAAGTGAAAGACATAGAAGGTAAGCGAAGGAAAGAAAGGGCCGACATGGCGTTTTGACTTTGGAATGTGCAACAATGCGACTTGACATAATTATTAGAGTTGCAAGCAAGACGAAAGGGGCGAACAGGGTGCAGGATTTTCAGCGACAATGCATTCCCCATTTTTCAACTCCCAACTCACTGAAATGCTCTGAAAAATAGTTCAATGTTCCCTGACTTTACGCTGACTTAATCAACTTTTCAATACCCCGTACGAATATAGGAAACGGGCATTTTGATACGTAAGCCTAGGAAGATTCGATTTGGCTTACTGCCTATTCAAGATTCTTTTTCAACGCACAAATTATTTCTGTTTGCATACCTTTAACTACTTTTAAGGGGTATCTTTGTGTTAAACACTTCATTTAAACAACATTAATGTTTGCTGCACTTTGCTCTTTAAACGCAAATTGAGTTGATTAATTGAAATGTGGGGAGACACAGGAGAGTAAAACAGCGGCGCAGAGGCAATTGCGTAGCCGAAGGGCAAAATTGCAGACGGCAGAAAATCAATAATTTTAATGGCAGCCCATTCCCCAAAGCAACTGAAATTTATGCATGTATGTATGTGTCTGCTTGTCAATGCAAATATGTTAAGTACAGCGACAACGACAAAAACTCATCCCAACAACAACAACAACAAATAAATAAAGGTGGAGTGTATCTCTTTCGCTTTTCTCTCTCTCCCTTTCAATCCCTTGGCTGTGTGTGTGACAGCCCCGAACAGGAGCCAGAATTTTTGATGGGGAGCCATAGGCAAGTTTAGCACAGCAGCCAAATTGGATTTAATTTTCAAAAGAGCCTAAAAAAAATGTATAAAATGAATTGGTCCCTAGGGAGATCGAAACTCAAATGCCCTTACATGCATCATTTAGTATGGAAATTCTAAAAAAATATTTCAATTTGCAGTTATTTATTGAATTTAAAACACAATCAGAGTAAAACTTTATCATATATCAGCTTCAATTTCAATAAATTTATTGTTTCGAAAGATTCGTGTTAAAGATTTTGATTTTATGTAAAGCCATGATACTTATTTGAATGGTAAGAAACAAGTTAAACTGTGAACTGTTTGCATAGAACCCTCAGATGAATAAGAGTATTATATCCAGTGACTTAATAAGTAATTTTCTTTTAGATTCATTTCGCTGACGGCGCTATTCGACTTTGCCCCAAAAGTTGAGACGACGATGAAAAAGAAAATATAATTATTATGACGAGTATTTTTTCATGAAACAATTAAATTATTTATATTCAATTTGACTATATGCCAGCTCAATTATACAAATACGTAAATCCAAGAACACAGCTGACGCAAATGCTGCCAAAACGAGTGTGGGAGAGGGCATAGCACAGGGTCGGTCACTGGGTGAGGGAAGGGTGAGTTTGGCGTCCCTCGCTGGAATATTTTTGCTTATTTCTGCGTTTTTACAATGCATTGTGTGTGTTTATTTTTATAAGCACTTAAATAACTTACAGCAATTGTTGCATTACAAAATATTTGGATAAATTGTGGCATGCAATTGTGGCAATTATGAATGATGCAATTGATATGGAAATAGTACTTCTATAATTAGATCAATAATTGCCAGTCGATGATTGAGTTAAGCCAATTGCCAGCAGTTCAAGCTGATTTATACATTTGATATAGACATACGTGAATTTACATTTTTACTATTGCATACCCTATAATGTATAAAACGTATGGCAACCTATTTAACTGCTTTACCTTTCCAAAAAGACCTTTCACTTAACATATTTCTTTAAAACGCAACTTGTAATTAAAAATTTCACTTTTTTTCAGGGATGATTCCACGGTTCGGTTTGGTTAGGTTCGGTCTCGTTGAACGCACGCTCGAGTAATTTTTATTTGGCACGCAAGGTTAGAGTTCAAAATAGAAATAACTTAGTCGAGGCCGAAAAAAACAAAAAACGCAACACAAAATAAAAATGTTCGAATATCTTGTATGCAATTTTTTTAATATTCTTTGTGTCAATGGGTGTAACTGCAAATCCTTTTTCGATCCTGTATTTTTGTCTTGTTCTTAGGGATGTTCTTTAAATGGCGTGCAAAATGTAATTTTGTATAAAAAAAAAAATATAACACAAAATCATTTTGACATATTTTTTTGCAATTTTTTGTTTGTGCCTTTTTCATGTGACGGTTTTATGATCGCATTACCAAAGATTAGCCAAAGCATCATATCAATACATGACTATGTTCAAAGATGTAATCTTAGTTCCCAGGGCATTTGAGGCGCTTGTCACAAATCTGATAATTTCGCTGTAACTTTATGGCATGTTTAATATGCTGTGCCAAATTGAAAGTTGTTAGTGAATAGATCTTAAAAAAGAGTTGGCATAAGTTGCAAAAAGGTTAAGGAAAAAAGGAAATATTAATAAATCTTACATTTTATTAGCTAAAAATGGCAAATTTTCTTATAGCTAGATTGCTTTTTATTCTATAGAAAATAATATTTCAATTGAAGTTGAAAAACAGCTCATAAATTTACCAATTGTATGCTCTCATCTTTGAGTCAGCATTTGGTAATAATATTATTAATTTATTGCAAACAATATTTAGTATATTTATACTTAGTCATTCGATGATCGCAACTTTGGACTGAGTAACATGCTGATGCAATCACGCTTACCTGCAACGAAAAAACAAACATAAAGAGAAAGGTAAAATTTAATCAACAATTATAGTAAATGAATAAAAAACGTATTACGTTTTTAGCTGGAGTTAGGTAAAATCGCAATCAAATGGCTCAATACTCAAATAAAATACATAAATTTACTGTCTCTAATTAATTATACCGAATGCCAACTGAATATCCATCAATTGGCCAAGAGAACTTACCCAAACCTAAATCAACACACGAAAATTGTAAACAAATTGCAAAAAGAAAATCGCATTTTTCTTTTCGCATTGTGAAAGTCGCAGAAAAATCAAAAAGAAAAGCAAAATTCGGGCAAAATTTGGCTCAAGATCGCCAGGAAATTTGTTTGCCAAATCAATCAACGGGAAATGTTAGAAAATAAAGGGGGGATTTTTTAGGTAAGTTTTTTTTTTTTTTTGTACCTAGATCTTGCGGCATATTTCAATGTCAAGTTATCGGGACATGTGCGAATATGGTAGGCATTAATCTTGCGGCCAGGCCAGCTAAGGATTTTACGCAAGGCTAACGCATTTGATTGGGCTCAGAGCAGCAGCAACCCTGCCACAATTGCTGATAAGTTAATGCGATATAGGCAAGAATATACAAAATGCAACCGGAAATTCTTTAAGAAAAATATAATATAAAAACCCACCCCACTGCTCCCCGCCTGCGACAGTATGCATGTGACGCGTGTCCTGGGCGCATTCTAATTGTGGTTTCTTTTTCCCGTAGACAAATCGCTGGAAATTAACTAATTATATTAGCGGCTAAACAGGCAGATCCTTCCCAAAGGCATAATTAAAATAATTGAAGTTGAAATTGAAATGGAAAAAAAAAACCAAAAAGGAACAGCGAAAAAAAGGACAATTACACAATCAAATTAATACGCCACTACTATTCAAAAAAAAAAAACGCATGCAGCAAAAAGAGGCAGCAAAACAAACATCAACATCAGCATTTGTTGTTTTAATTTCCGTTCAGTTCGAGCTGTCCAGAAAGTTAACCCAGCAGGACAATAGCCTTTTGGGTTCCAGATAAGCCCAGCACAAAACGGGTTGAAGTTTGCCTTAACCCATTGTGGGACATCCCCCGCTCGGGATTAAATTCAACTATGCTCTAGCAAAGGGTATTGCAGTTTTGTAATGGATTTTGTAACGCATTACATTAATTTGTTTAGCTTATGCATTCATTTATGCTATATAATCCTATTCAGTTAGTTTTTAGAAAGTATTTTTTTAATAGTTTTGTAACTGAGTTTCGAATCTTGGCTAACGAAAACAATAGAAAGAAATCGGATAACTAACTAATAAAGTATAAAAAGAACAGATTAGGTAAAAGCAGTAATATTTTGAAATCAGATTGAGAAAATCGTACAGCTATAAGTATTATAATCTGTTCAAGATTCAAGTAATGAAACTACTGATTAAATTAAAATCTGAACGTTTTTTAATAAGATTTTTAACTGATTTATGCCAAAGTAGCCTAGCCCAACACAAAAGTCATAAGAAACATTCTTCAGAAATTAAAATTTTGGACTTAAAGCCCTTTGGTTACATTTCTTATGATTGAAAATGTATTACTAGATACGAGTTCTAGTTAAGTCTTCTGCCTTGGTTGAGACCTTTATTTGTTAGAGTATTCAAACTTCGCAACCTTCCAAAATTTCCGCTACGATTGTCGTTGCGTTTTTTGATTTGCTTGATGGACGCACAATGAATGCATGTCCTGCACCAGGACATCGGACTCACTTCATTAGCGTTGAAAAAACAAATAATATGCAAGTGACTGCAACAGGATTCGCTCGACTTGCTCAAGTGTGCTCATTAGTGGGTCGAATGGGGTAGGACTTGTAGTTGCAGTTGTCGGGGTTGGGTTGCAAGTTAGAGTTAGAGAATTAGAGCTGTCGAAAAAGGGTTGTCCAACTCGGTCTGGTTAGCCTTATCAGCACACGCACATAATACATTACAAATGCAGCTCGCGTTTTAGCTTGCGGCACAGGGTTTCTGGACCAGTTCGTTCGTCTACCATCTGATAATAATAATAATACAAAACTCATATCTAGATGTTATGTTAAAAACCATAAATCGGGACAGCATCCACGTCCAGTTCCAGTTCCATATTGCGGTCTATTTTTCTGCTATTTCATATCCCATTTCTCTATGTTTGCATAAAACGGCACTTACTTCGAAGTGTTTGCTTGGGTGGATGCTTTTCTATTTTTCCCAATGTTGTTTTTTTATTTTTGTTTTTGGGTGCGCAAATATGGAACAGAGGCAGCTGTTTGGATTAAAGCATCGCATCATTGTGATATGATGTGATGTGATGTGTATGAAGGTGATGAAAAGTTGTTGGCTATCATTTTAAGCTCTTGTTTTGGTTATTACAGCTGCTGTTGCTGCTGCTGACCATACAATCGACCCCGCTTCGCACCACCCCACCGACCAGCCACGTGCTACTATGTTGGTGTAGTCAACTGTAGTCAAATGGGAAAGTAAAGTAAAAACATGCGTTATGCAAACTAATTATTGGCCCGTCAGGGGTTTAGCGTGGTGAGAGTTTATAAGTATGTGAATGTAGGTTTATAAATGGAGAGCGGTACCATCAGTTTTGATGGTATACTTATAATATTATTAATAGCGTTTCATGCATGCTATTATACTTAAATATGATCATTTGTGCATATGAGCTCATACTAATAGGATGGCAAAGGATCATCGCAGAAGACTTAAATACAGCCTATATACTTAAAACTGTTACATTTTTCTTTTTTCGTTACCTTTAGGAATTATGTTTAAGTTGAGCTGATAGAGGAAGGTAAATAAATATTAGATTGAAATACATGAGGATGGTGTAATATTTTGGGAACAATTGGTTGTTATGAACCTGATTAATTTGAAAGAATTATCTGTAGAGATGAAAAATAATAGAAACAAACTTGGAAAAGGAACACAATCTTATCTTTTCATTTATCCTGTTAGGGATTTTAGTATTTAACTATGTAGATATTTAATCTCATCTAAATCCCTAACTTATTGAAGAGAAATATATATATATATATTATTAAGTATTTTTAAATGACACTAATGATGTTTAACTAAAGTCTCCAGAAGTGTTTACCCTGTCGTAACAGATATAAAGTCATTATTTAACTGCAAATATTCCTAGCTTATATGACTTATAGCATTATAATGTACTCCACTTAAGTGTTTGCTCTTGTTTTAGCATTCATCATCCATTTAGATCGAATAATCTAAATATAGACAACAAAAGATGAAATAAAACTGACAAATGGACAGACTGACAAATGACATTAGGCTTGATAACCATTAAGTGCAGCCGCCGTTGCCCACCGACACTCAACGGTCAGTTGAGACATCAATCAAATTGGGGTGGCAAAAATATATATGTTTCTCTATACAAACTGAAACCCTCTCTCAATTACAAACATTACAATATATGCACAGAGCAAAACTGAAAGCTTAAAAAGTCGAATGCAGAAATATAACAACAACAACATGACGAAGGATTTCTGCAGTTGACCGTTGGTCAAATGTTAAAATGCAACCCTAAAAACGAAAAACCCAAACTAACTGCACTTAGCGCACGTCCATTTTAACTGTCTGCGCCTGCGCTTCGTCCAGTCCGCAAAATCCTGTCCCAGGAGAGAGAGAGAGAGGGGTGTAGGGAGTTCATTAAAATGCGAGCTGTAATGAGCTGAATGCAGTGTAATGAAATTAAAGTGAACACGCGACACACACACACACATAGACACATAGACACAGACTGCCCGCTGCTTGCGCTTGTGCAGCTAGAATCACCCCGCAAACTAACTCAATGCCCCCTGATGCATGCTTCGGCTCGTGCGTCAAGTGCCGCGCTATTTTTGTTGCACCTTGACTTTTATTATTAATTTTTTTTATTTTGTCCCTGCTTCCGTTTTATTTTCTTTTTTTTGCATTGCCCGCATAATTGGCAAATTTGCGCAGTGTTCCAGTTGATGAATGAAAGTGCACTCATTAGTTCGAGTTTGTTTAGCGAGCATAATAAGCGACGCGAACTATGCAAAACATGCAGGAACTAAGGATCAAATGGTTGATTATAGACTGGCAGATGCTCTCTATAAGCTTAAGCTTTGTAAGAAAAATATTCTATTGATTTTGTTGATTGATTTTAGCGGTTTTTTCCTTTTACTAGAAGGGTGAGGCTTTAAAATAAATAAGATATATTACATACATTTTTTCAAAACTCTTAGCTTTATTTCTATATTCTTCCTATCTGCAAAAAGTTCATTAGCTAACAGACGAACTGATTTTGTCTATTTGTTTTTATCAATTTCACGCCTTAAAGCGCTTAGTTCTAATAGACAGTCACTTATTAATATGAATACATTGATTGTACAGTTTTCAAGTTTGATAAAAAGAATTTATGCAGTCTCTATTTATGAAAATATTCTTTTTCAGAAACTATTACAGTATTTTTAACTTTAATTTTTGTACCGATTTAAACTTAGGAAACATTAATGTAAATTGCTTTAAAAAATGTTCATAGCATATGCATTTTAGCCAAGAAATTTATAGCTCTGTTCAATGTTTCACTTTTCCTTAAAAAACTTTTCATAAGTTTATCTATTTAAATACAAACAGGGTATAAATTAAATAAACACGTCTGTTACGTGCCTTCGATATAAGGATGCAGGCTTAAGCTTGTAGATTCAATGCCAAAAAATCGTATCCAAAATAAAAATATGACAGGCTTAGAACAATCAAAATGTCAAATAAATATGTCAAGTTTATGATGCACAGCGATCGCCACTAATCTGTCAACAAAGGTGAGAGTTTATAGGGAGGCTGCTGCTGCTGCTTCCGTGTCGCATATCCGGTTTCCTGTTTTTGGTCATTACAACAACGCTAAGGGGTTGCTGCATGACTTACTGACCGCTCGTCAGAGAGAGAAAGAGAGAGAAAGAGAACCTTAGCCGGCTGTCATAATTAAAATATGACGCGTGTCCGTGTCTCGTACACGAACAATTGTAGCACGCGCTGCGGGGCAGCGTTGCAGCAACCAGCTTTGTTATTTCGACACGCAAAGCATTCCGCAGCAGACCCACGACGGAGACGGTCGTTGTTGTCCTTTTTGAATAGCAACTGCACCCAATTGCTTGGCATTTGGCCAATTATACAGTTCCTCCAAGGAAATTAACTCAAATCACATGAAGCAACCATAGAATAACACCTAAATGGTTGTCTTCATCTCAAAGGTGTAATTGAGTTAATAACGATGCAGAATAGCAAAAGGAAATTACATTTTATGGTAACATTTGAAGGCACTGAGGAGCTGGCTCATAAAGTTTTATATAGTACAGTCTAATTAATTACTTTGAGAGTTGTTTGAAATAATATTCCAAACAAGGAAAATAATATTTATCAAGGATTTTTTCCGGGTTCTTACATATATTGCAATTTAAGTTAAGGATTATCTGAACTAAATTCTTTAGTTTCTATTTGATATAATTCACATCTGTAGATCGTTGCTTTTTCTAACTTCCTCTTCATTTCATTGTTCGACCCCATGATTTGACACAGTCTTTAAGAAGTTTAATTGCCAATTGTCATGGATCGTAAAATGTATCAAGATCAATTAACAAAACGATCGAATCGACAACACAGCCCAAACAGCTGTGATATCTTATCCTTAAAGATATTTCTTAGCAGCTCGTAAATCAAATGGACAAAAACGCGCCCCAAAAATTGAGGGTGTGCATATGGAGTGAAGAATGAAATGAAAGGAATCCACTTATTTAAGCTAATTTGTCTGACGTCAGGATGTGACAGGAGTTGAGGAGTTGGCATTATTGTTAGTTTGCATTCAATGGGCTCCGACAGCTTTTTGTGACAACAACAAGCCCGCCGACCCACTTTTCAAAATGCACAATGCACAAGATAGAACATTCAGGACATTCAGGACATTGTGTAACACTGCAGGGCCCATCAATGTAGAACGAAACCCATTTAGTAACTGATGTTGCTGCTGTTGACTGTTGTCTGATGCTGTTATCCTTTTAATGCGGAGCCTAGTTTTATGCAACGACGCTGCCAGGATAAACAGGACACATGAAATGATGCGCAAACAAGCAGCAACAGCATCAACAGTAAATGCAATTTCTCATTTTGGGCCGACAACATTTCATCAAAGTAGGTTGCAACACATTTCCAAGAAAAATTCTCTTCTTGTCCTGCTGATAGATTGCCACGGGCGTAGGATGAGAAGGACTATAGAAATGTATGTATGTATGTTTGCGCAGGTGTTGGCCTCATTGTGACCCGTAAAATGGCAAATCCTTTTAGCTCCGGCACATACCAAACCAACGCTGCTGACAGCCAACTAATTACTTGCAATAGCAAATGCTTAAATGCTTAAAGGGATTTCTGGCCAACGAGACCGTAAAAATTGTCTCACCGCACACAGCTTACGGGAAATTCCTGCGGCACATTTCGCATTTTGGCAAACAACAAGTCAATGAATGAACAACAGTTGCCCGATGCGCTACAAATGTCAGGTAGGCGTTGGCAGCCAGCAATGAATTCTAAAACTGACATTCTGTCAATGTCAACCAGTCGAAACAAGCGACGCCCCGCCCCAACCACAAGCCCAAAAAAAAAACCCATCAGGTTGTGCATTGCCTGAGGATTATATGGAATAGAGGAGCGCAGGAATTGAAGTTGATAGCTAGACTTGGAATAAAAGGGGAAGAGTAAGTCAGAATACATTAGGTTGACGTTTTTCTATCGATTATTTTGGGTTTCAGATACTTCAGTAAAATGTTTTTAATTTCCAAGTGTTATTGCCAAAATGAGCCATTTATCAGATTTAAAACTTATACTTAAAGTAAATATAACAATCTGTTACATCAGCCAGCTATAATTAAATCGTACGCGATTGAAGGAGTTTTTAAACAGGATTAAAAACAAAATGCTTCCGCAACCCATTCGCTTCCTGTATCTCTTTTTCTTTATCTTTTCTCTTAGTATAAATCCCCACCTGCAAGGCCAAAATCCCCTAATAACTGTTGCAAACAACTCTCAAACTGTTCACACACAGACAGCCTAATCTAAACAAAATGAAATCCCACAACAACACGAAAAATTCATGAGCCAATTGCGAAACTAGCGAAACTCAATGGCTGAGGAAAAAGGGAAACGGGAACAACTTAGAAGCAAACACCTAAGGCAGAGATCTAGGCTACTTTTGTGTCGCTGTGAACAACACACAAATGCTTAAATAGTTAATCCTTGAATAAAATTGCCAAAGGAAGCCGAAAAAAGAAAAAAAAAATCCGGAACAAGGCTGCGAATTTGTCAAAGAGTTGAGCAAACATAAAAAACAGAAAGGACAAGACGGAAGAAATAAAACAAAACGAAAACAGCAACAACAAATCGAATGCAATCAAAATTAAAGCGCTTTAGCTGTGACAACAGTCGGCCCAAAACAAACGAGCGAGACGGGCAATATAAAAGGGGTGAAAGAGGGGGCAGGCGAATCCTTTAAGAATTTCGCACACAATGTCGTCCATATGGTGCATTGCAATGTCGTGCCGTCAATTTGGCCGAATTAAAGCAAAGTTTGCGAAATTCCTATTGATTTGGGTTTCGGGGCAGCAAACGAAAAGAAACGAATCCGAATCCAAAAAGCGACTCCTGCTGAGCACCGAACCGAACAAACAGAACGAGCCTAAATAAAATGCGGAGCTCGACAACAGCGAAAAACACACAAACAAAAACAAAATAGCGACACTCGAAGCGTTTAACTTTGGCTTAAGTGTTTGCCAGGACGTGCCCCGGGTAGGCGCGTCTTAACCCTTTACCTGATGCAAAACGAAGAAGGAAGAAAATAAAAAAACGAAAATACGTTGACATGCAACGTTGCAGCATATCCTTCGGTATGGCATCCTGCGGTAAGCAGCCCGAAAAAATCCCTCCAAGTGTCATCGACACTTGTGCCGGCTGCCTTTAAGGGTTGCCCCAGCAACAGCAATTGCAGGATGTGGCAAGACTAAACATACTTTGAGCTGTTGTCGCTGTTGTTGCTGTTGCTGTTTTCCGAGGCACCGAATGTCTCGCTTAAGTGCTAATAATTGTGTCCCTCGCACAGTTGGCGGTCTTTGGGTTCGTTCAGGTTCGTCGCAAAGTTTCGCTCAAAAAGGGAATATGGGGACCTGCCTGGTGGTACTGCCTGCCTGCGGCTTTGGTAAACTGTTTTGCATTTTAAGCCTTACATTTCGAGAGCCCCACCCATTCAATTCAACAACAAGCACTGTTGATCAGCAAAAGGCGTAGCTCTGTTGATATGCCCCGAGGCCTTAAGATTTAAACAATTTTTCCTAATATGAGGTTATATTTACATAACTGCATATAGAGGTCAAAACTCACAAAAAGGGTAGGCTAAATAAAAATGAAAGATTGAGCTAGCAAAGTGAGCATAGAATAGATCTAATAAAGTAAAGGAAACTCTTAAAAAATAATGTGGTACCTACAAATTGTTAATAATTTGTGGATGGGAAGAATATGATTAAAGGAGGGGAACAAAAAAAAAAAAAAAAACCAAAAAAACCTTCATGAAAATATTTAAGAGTACCAAACATTTTAATATAAAGTTGACTAAAATAACAAAACTTACATTCTTCTAAGAGATTAGTTATGATTTTTAACATAAAGCTAAGATGTATAAGTAATAACAAAAAAATACTAGGAAAATATTACCAAAAAACTACCTTTATGTTAATTTTTGATAATAATTATAAACTTGTATGAGAAAAGCTGATTAATGATGCCAATGATATTTACTTCTTTGCAATTGCTCTACTTTTCCCACACTTTAGAAACCAAAAATGCAAATTTAATATCTCAAATTCAAACTAAAAATTGACATGAATTACACAAAATTGCAGCACAGTAATTAGACTGCTTAAATGATTAATGAAACTCATTTCGATTGTCAGCTCTCTAAAAGTGTGAACTCTGCGCGGCCGCAAGTTTAATTCATTGAGCTGAATTTTAGCAGTAATGGTTGATTCATTGATTTCCAGCGGAGCGATTGGCAAAAAAAAAAATCGTGTCTATTTGTGTTATCCTCATGTTAAACGAGATGCCCGAGACATTCTATTCATTACTTGGCAAAAAAAAAGAGAGTTAGAAGGGAAATCATCATTAGCAGCAGCTTCCTAGAGGCATGATTAATGACTTGACTTTGGTGGCCAGGACATGCGAGTGCATGTTGCACTTAAGTGCAACAAGCATCAAGCCACTGAACCGTTACAAATAAATCATAGCAGCCACCAGATAACAAAAATATATGTCATCTATTCTCAACCGCAAATGGATTGAGTTTTGATGACATCACAAAATGACAATGGTCAGGGAAGAGGGGCGAATGAATGTAAGTATCTCTCTTGCGGTACAGTTTTTTTCTTTTAATATCGTTTTTCCGTTTTTTTATTTTATTCTTTATCAATGTGCTCTCATCTAAGAAATTGCTTTCACATAATTTGTATCGTCTTGGCATTGATCGCATTCACTTTTTTATGATTTATTTCGAAAGTGCGTGGACAACAATTATTTACCCTGAAAGAGAGACAAGAACAGATCGATTACGGCAGCTATTGTCTTGTCTGACAAGGCAACAGGATCCCTAATCGGATCTGATATGGGCGTAACAGCTATACAAAACTGCTTAGAGTTCAGTCAATCATAAGAAATTCTAAACCAAAGTTAAGATTTTTGGTGGAAGCACAAAAACTAAGAACATTTATTTAATAAGGATAGTAAATGAAACTAGGAAAATTAAGTTTGATAAGCTGACCAGATAGATAATTTATACATAGTTTTAAAATTTTAATTCCTAACATTGAATTTCAATTGTTATTCAAAATTCGATTCTTTTCGTCAATCGAATTTAATCTCAAATAAATCCCAGCTTAAAATCAATCGACTGATTCTCAGTTCATTAAAAAAATTCGTAGATGATAATCTATAAAGACTTTCAACAATGAAAAACAAACCAAAATAAAAATCCGCTTGACTCTTAAGCCTGACAACATGAAAGCTAAGGTAGAAAACAATTTTTTTTCTTCATTCATTAAGGACATTTTTGATCACAGCAATTATTCAAGCGTAACAGACAGACAGCCAGACAGCAGGATTACAGGCTGATGCAACTCACGCTGGCGTGTCAAAAATCTAGGATTAAACATATGTAGATCACAAAAACCAGGGGACTCACGTTTTTTTTTTCAAAATTCTCAGCTAGTATTATTTTTTTTCGTTAACGCAAAAACATTTTCTTGTTCTTCGTTCGGCTTGCAGCTTGGGCAACCACAAGAAGCAGCAGACGAGGAAAAACATGGCAAGGACAACAATGCTTGAGCATAAGACAGCATCCTTATATGAGATTAAAAATGCAAATCGGCTGAAAGGCAGCCGCAGAGAAAATATGATGAGCCCAAGACAAGATGACACTGCAGGAAAATTGTATGTGTAATTGTTGTCAATCTGTCTTTGCGTTCATGTCCTTGCGCCAGCGTGCGTGTGTTTTGCCCAAAACATGACAGCTTCATGCAACAGCAGCAGCTGCTCCTGCGCCATAGACAACTCGAGTGAAATCTTAGCGGTTTTATGCACTTTTGCATTGATTTTCATTAGCATTTTGACGGTAATAGAATTTTCCAAATTTTTTTTTGCTGTTGTTTTATAACAGCCGCTTGCATGATTTGACATAATTTTGATGAATGATCTGAGTTTTTGTGATTTTTTTTTTTTTGTAACCTTAAGTTTGTTACTGCAGCCGCTGACAGGCGTCAATAACTTTATTTTGCTATGGTTGCGACAGATTTATCAGGGGAGCAAGCTCTTTGATACTTTGAAAATGTTTATAAAAAATAAATAAAATTTTTTTCAAAAATATTCTAAACACATAAAATACAACGCAGTTAACAAATCCAAACAAATGCCACTAATTAAACATAGAATTAAAAAAACATTGCCAAACAATTCGTCGCCGATTGCTGTTGCTCCTGATCCGGATATTGTAACCCTTTGACCCTATGCAGATGCTCGTATTAGACAATGGCGCCCAAAGGGTTAAAGGTGTAAACATTTGACAAAAGTGTCACATCAGATTTCTTGAGACAGCTGTCCTGGTCTGCTGTTGATGGCGGTGGTGGTGTCTCAAGGATAACATAAAATTGTGCCTTTTTGTCATGCTAATGGGAGCAACCGTCCTGAATTGTCTTTGTATCATATACGAATAATTGCAAGTGTGTCTCTCAAACTTTGGTTTGACAGCTGTCAAAAGTCCAATAAGTCATATTTACAATGTTTGCTAGAGCGCCTTCTGCATGTCGTGCAAGGATTAACAACGGCGATTGAAGTGTAATTGAAAAAGATTGATTGATTAACTGCAACAGAGAAAGAGAGAGAGAGAGACAATCGGGCAAACAAATGTGGGTTGCATATTTGATGGGGCTTGTTAGCGGTTGTAGCAGTTACTACCAGCAGATGTATAAAGCCTTATCCTTTCGATTGACAGTAATTCGGAATGTCTGCTGGTTGCTTTAAACATAAAATGAAATTCGTAATGAATGAAAGTATAATTAATGTAGAGTTTTTTCAGATGAAGTTTAACTTGACTTTGAAAAAGAAACCACAAAGCAAATAAACAACATTTGCTTTTTATTGTAATCAACTTATTCCAATAGAGTTATTGCAATTTATTGCATACGATTTCAAAATGCTCTAATCGTTTCTACCATAAATTAAGGTCATAATACGAAAGCAAAGCCAAAAACAGGGTAAGAACATACAGACAGACATACAAAAACTATATTTACCCATAAAAGAAAATCCATAATCGGATTTGGAATGAGTGCCGACCAAGGAGCACCAGCGGGACATCTCAATTCGGGTCCTGGTCGGCTGATATTTTTTGGTTTGCTTTGTCAACCAACTCAGGAGAGTTCAAACCAATGCACGAGCCCTGGGACACAGCGGGAGTTCTACGGGTGGTCTGAATGGTCCAACACTTCCTCAGCAGATTGAGTTTGTTTTTGTTTTTGTTTTTAGTTCTAAAAACATCCGTTAAAAACGGCAGCAGATGTTTTTTTCACTAGCTCCATTTTTTCCTTTCAATTTATATCTTTATATAATACTTGTACTCTCTTTAATTGTTGTTAATTAGTGCAGAATTGAATCGCTTGAACCATTTTGGCTTAAACGCTCAGCCTTGCTTTGCGATCCTTACAAACATTAAAACATGCATACAGCATACGAATTCGTTTTGGCTCATTTCATTTGCAATTTATGAGGTTTTTGTGGCACACACCTTGCCACACGGGGCCCGGTCTTGAAGCTGTCATAATGGCCAGGAAAAATGTCCTTTGCTTTAAGTACGTGCTCAATACGCTGGCACACTCACACATACAAACATACATACGCACTTCTCAGTTATCCTGCGGTGTTGTGTATTGTCCACATCGCAGTTTTACGACCTAACGAACAGCCTGCGCTTTGTCCTTTATATCTATAGCGTCTGAGATTGCCACACAGTCCTTGTGTCCATTCACTTTAGATATCCTTGAACATTCGCACTACTTGGCTGGCAAAGTTTCATTTGCCTTTTGTTCTCATTTGTTGACTTTTACGATGCAGTTTTCTGAAAGCCCTTAAATCATTATTATATAGCCCTCGGTCAATACTTTCAGTTTTCAATGCTTGACCTCTCTCCCCTCGGCTTGGCCTAGTTTGATTAGCCTCGATTTTTGTGTTTAGACCACAAATTGCTTGCTTAGGTAGTTTTTAGAAAACGAACAGTTGGTCAATAACCCATCTTTCTTGTGGGTGGTAAATTACTCTCCCGGAATTTGTTCCTACAAAGGATTTTGCGGTCTCACGGATTGACAACTTTTGAGGGGAAACGGACTACAATCTGTTTTAATGATTCTTTTTCAATATTATTCCAAAAAATTTGTTTATTTATTTTGCTTTTATATAGAATATCGTATCTTCGCGTTGAAAATCTCATAAAAATCTTCTAAGGAGTTCCCCTACTTTTTTAATTGCAATCATTAAAATGTGTGTTCTGCTGTAACTCGCCTAGGAAAGACGCTTTAATTGCCTGTGGTTGTGTTTTTGGAGTCAGTTCAAATGCTTTGCCAAATTAATTTTCATTCAAAGACCGAGTAGAGCGTCGAGAGTTAATTGAAAACTTTATGTGGCAACTTTGAGCTTACAGTTTGTTGAAACAAAAGCCGTAAATATTTGCTCTATACTTGCTCTTCTTGTTTTTGTTTTCTTAAAGGCAACTGTCTATTCCATATTTTGAAGTGCTTTTATATATACCATAAAAAAAGGGTTGCGTAAGTTATTGAAAATTTATGAGAACGCCACTTGAGCGCGGAATTGTTAAAGACTGAAATTAAGATTCATTAATGACGGGACGCAAGGGGTACTGCAGACAATGTGCCTTTGAACCAACAATAACGTCTGTATCTTGCACATAAATCAAAAGTTTGCTTGACAAAAAAAGAAGATGATGAAATTGAGGCCAGAGATACCAGCCTGGTTAAAGATGGGTTCTAGTGGGATACATTGATGTCGGCTTGTGTTTATTCAAAGATGTTTTCGATGTTTGTTATCCTTGTTGCGCATTAAATGAGTTTTAATTTAAATCGTAGTGAAGACTTTGTTTATTGTACGCGTCAAGTCAACGGTAAAGGCAATTGGTAGGCGCAAGGACTCGCGTTTCTTTCTTTTTTTCTTTTTTCTTGCTCTAGGTGCGTCGTCCTGTAAATGAACAGCCGCTAAAGAATGCTATTGCGTTGCTTTTTTTCGAATATTTTCAATTAAGGTTGACATGTGTCTGCTCTGTACTCCTTGCCCTTGCCTTACCTTAACGTCTTCTGCCTAACAAAATTTGTTTCATGCGACAAGTCAAGCTGAAAATTGCGCATTTGAGCAACATCGTTCGGGTTTGGGAAAAACGATATTCGAGGGGGGTTGCAAGTTGAGCCAGTCGCAACTTTCGCCTAACAGGATTACACTTTCCTCAACTTCGAACAGAGTACAAGTTGTATGTGTGTGTATATTTGTGGCACTTGCATTTATGCAACTCCCATTTCAGTCCCGACTCACTTCTTGATAGACAGCTGCTTGCATTGATTGGATTTGATGGAGGTAACAATCAATTTACTGCTCTACTGAATGCTTTAATTGAGAAATTCCCTGCGATGGAGTTTCATGTTGAGGCAGTTCTCTAGCAACATTTTCTCAACTTTACTGTGTTGGAATTTATGAGCTAAAATGCGATGGTTGGCACTCAGCGCAGAAGTTGAATGTTTTCAACATTTTTAGCCCATCTTAAAAGTTCAAATTATTTCTATGTCTTCGTAAATCGGAAATTTAAAAAATACAAACAAAAAATACATAATTATTTTTGAAGCTTATTTAATATTAGCATTTGATTTAAATAACAAAACATTTCCATTCAAAGAAGATTCAACTTAAAAGTAAATCAGCAAAAGTAGAAAAAACCATAAGAAAGTTTTGTTTTCTTTCAAACGGTATTTTAGTGTTCTCCACTTTGTTTTCAAATCTAACTTTCACTTTGAACAGTTAATTGCAGGTTAGTCAAAGCACTTTAACAAATGGGCTCAATGGGTATTATGCCTTTGACCAGGCCCATAATGATAGCAGTTATCTCGTACCATGCCAAATTCTCTAGAGCTAAATTCATTGGCGGTACAATCAACTGTTCCATGAACTGAGAAACACCTTGCGGATTATCGTTCATCGTCAGCATTAAAAAGTCTTGGATAATTAAGTTCGCAAACTTCATAAACGTTTTCGACTTTCCGTTGATTGTAGTTTTGGAAATGGCATTGCCAAGTTCCCAATCAACCTTCCAGCGGCTGACGTGTACACCATTCGTAATACCCGATGGACGCAATATGAAGCTGCCTTTGGCATGAAGATCAATTAATTCCACATCAAGGACGCCATCGGCACCAAGATACTGCCCAAAAATGTCCAGTTTAAAGTTGGCAGCTTTTAGCCAGAGATTTGGAAATCTAAAATCGAACTTGATGGTCTGCAGTACATTATTCCATTGCAGTTTTTTGAACTCGAAACCATCAAGACCCAACAATGTCAGATCCGTTAAGTTACCTCGACAACTGCAAGCAGATATCATTGATCTTTGATCTTAAACAGGCTGTAAATCGATTAAGCTCACCCAAAGCCATCTGAGCTTATGTCTATTTCTCGGTAGGCCATTTGTGCGGGTGCTAGAATGGGAATACCACGCTGCGGATACCCACAATGCATCTGAAGACGCAGGAATTCCGTCAGCTCACGCAGCTCATCATCGAATAGAGTTCGAGCTGAACACAAAGCGCAGCAAAGCAATGCAAATACAATAAAAGACGAGCTGCGCATATTGAAAATAATTAAGAAACTAACTGAATCATACAGGAGCGGCAGGTGTTGACCATTTGGACGATGATTAGCAGAAATCAAGTGCATGTTTTAAGATAAGATTGGATTAGTTGTTAGTTGTGTTGATAACAAAAGTTATCTTTCTACCTGAAAGTAGACTACGAATAATTTTTACCCTACAAGAATACTCTTAAAGTTTTACTTTTAAAAGAACTTACAGCTTTAGAATTTGTATTTAACAGGAAAATGTTAAATCAAGTGTTACAAAATACACGTTAATAGCTGTTACGAAAAGCTCCGTATTATAACTGGTAACACTGGGTGATCAAGAAAAAAGATTTATTTGAAACAAAATCGAGTCTATTGTCTTTGTGTTAAGGTAGATATTGGTCTGTTGGTAGCTACTTTTTCAAATTTGATAACTTAACGTAATCAACATTAAGATTTTGATGGTTTTTGAGTGAGTAAAGTAATCAAATTCAACGATTTATACTCTACTAATTATTGTTTGCATTTCTAAGCGTTTATAGATTTATTTTTCATTACAATCGATACTTGTAGCGATAAATATATAAAATCTTAATTATCCCGAGACACGAAACATTGATCTGCTTGTGGGACACAATCGACAACAATTGGATCATTTTCCTTCTCGTCACCGTTCTTGGAGAAAATCACATCGATCAGGGTCCAAAAGTCCTTACCCTTGAGATACTTGTTGACGCGCGGGATAATAATATCCTCAATGGTATCGGAGATGGCCTGCTGGTTGCTGTTGACGCCCCAGATTAGCAGGTTCTCCACTTGTTCATTGATTGCATGATTAATTTTGCCGTTGCCCAAGATACCACCGATCTCAGAGTTGACTGCACCCAGAGCAATGTTTGTCTTCAGGGAAAGAATTCGGGCAGAGCCCCACAACACGGGCACTTTGTAACTCATAGCGCCGCTAACTCTCAAATTGATCAGGCCCATGTTCATAGAACCATCACCCTTATACTCCACAGACAGACCTAGTTGACGCAGTGCATTGATCAGAGTATCGGTCTCGTACTTCTGAGCAGATATGTCAATATTGTTAAACAGGAAATCGAAATACATCCTCGATTTGAAGACATTCAAATTGAACCTATTGATGTCAAAGTCATCCAGACCGGCCACCTTCAAATGGAACACATGACTGATTGTCTCAAAGATGCTACGCTTTAAATCCAGGGTCGCCTCGTTGATGCACAGAGGAGCCAATGGTGGAATATCCATATCGGGCCAGCCGCACGCCATCTTCTTCTGCACCTTGCGGATCATGCGCTTCGCTTGCCACGACACCACTACGAATCGAAGTAACTCAATTTAATATGGGTTTAGGAATCAAAGTCTCCTCTAATCAATCTTACCCCCAGCTCGTGCTCCGGCCTCGCTAAACAGCTCAATGTCGCCATTCTTGTCGGCATACTGCATCAGACGCTGCTCGAGCGGATTGGAGAATTTGCTTGCGGCGCAGATGGCCAACAAGCTGGCCAATACAATTAGAAAACGCATGTTGAATGTTTATTATTTAGTCGCAAACCTCAACTTGCTACTGAACAGCCCACAGCTTAGCCAGCTCCTTTTATAGCCACATTTTCGTTTGTTTTCGAGACGATAAGATATTTGGATAGATAATGCCCAAAGATAGGTATAATCAACGAAGTTAAATTAAACGTGGATCATTGGGTCCCTACACTTTATTTATGAGCTCTATAAATTCTACATTAAATCAATTCTAATATTTTAAGAATTTTTTTATAATAATAATAAAAAATCTTTTTTGATTGAATATTATAAAAATATTTGTTATTTTATTTATTTATTTTTTGATTAACTGATTTTTCTTATTTGTTTTAAACTGTGTTTAGTTTTGAAAATATTTGTACATATAAGTAAAAACCAAGACAACCTTTGTATTCCCTGCTTAAGCTTTGATTTACTGCACGGGCGGCCAGGGAGCAGGCGTAGGTTCACACTTCTTGGAAGAGCCAGTTATCTGCTTGAGCATATACCAAACTTTGTGACCCCTAAGTTTGTCATTAACCAAGGGCACAATGAACTGCTCGATTCTAGCGCTAATTTCCTTCTGGCGTCCATTGATAAAGGAGAGCACCTCTAACTCAACGATATCGTTGAGCATCTCGTTGAGCCTGCCGTTGCCCAGGACTCCACCAATGTGAGAGGTAACACCACCAAGAGAAACCACACAATTGAAATTGTAGATCTTTATGGAACCCCAAAAGAAGGGCATCGTGTACTTGAACGAGCCCTTAATAGACAAGTCCTCCAGAGAGAAAGCAAGGGGTCCGGTACCCTCATAGCGCACCTCGAGACCGAACTCACGGAGCAGATCAATCAGGGTGTTTGTGTTCAGGACATGTGCGCTAGCCTTCAGCTCCTTGAACTTAATGTGGTACTTAACCTTCTTATTGAAGGTGTAGCTGATCTTTAGCTGTTTAATCTCCATGGTATCCAAGCCATCGAAACGAAAGCGCAAAAACTGAAGCAGTGAACTGGGAAAATATAAAGAAATAGCCCATCAAAATCCAATCAAATTGGAGCCAAATCAAAACTCACTCAACAACCGATTTAGCAAAATGGATATTCATATCGGCATTGGTGTAGGGTGCAAGTGGTGGAATACCTTGCTCAGGGAAGCCGCAGGGTAGCTGCTCCATCAAACTTTTTACCGCCTGCTTGGCCGTACTATCCAATATCAATCCATACTCATCGGGCTGTGTAGCTAAACATTTGGAGTTTTTCTGACCGATTAAAATTATCTAAGGGGGGTTGGCTTTGTTTGAAAAGCAAGAAATACACAAATATCTTACGATTTCGTTCGACAAGCCGATTCCATTGCTCCTCGGTCAACAAATCCACATCGATGGCCGCCGCACAGGCCAAGATGGTCACAAAAACATATGCGAAAGCTCTCATTGTTGCACTTGAATAGCTGTCGTAGATGGCAAATGCAAACGGCTTATATACCAACGATTAACCTACTAATTCGCCCCATAATCTTATAAGACCTCTTCTTTACAACTATAAAAATAACTGCTCTACAACCTTTAATCTCGCTTTGGTGAGATTAGCGCCACACTACTTGACGGTGGGGAGGGGCAACAATAATTTCAATAACAATTGATACCATTCTCTTGAAAATGCCTATTTTTGATCGAAGGGTAATCGCCTCATCGTTATATATTGTGATGTTTATAACGATTTCAAAACACTTGTATGTCAAAAAACCCCAATTTGCCAATCAACTTATCTTGACAACAGCCAATTGCTCATTTGAAGTGGCGCTATGATTTATTTTCTGGTAAATTAATGACAAGCTCCATTTTCTTTTTGGACCTAGTCAAATTTCAAAGGTAACAATCAATAATATGTCAGCGAAAATTTGGCTTGCAAGCTACCAGGTGTTTCAGATACCCCACAGTACTGGACAGTAGACAGCAGATGGTCTATTGACAAGTCAGGAAGAGCATTGTAATGGCATGTTACTATTTTATTAGTCTAATAAAGATTGTAACTTAAGCACTCAAAGGAGAATTTTGAATTTGTTATAGATTACTTTGTTTACACAACTTGGTAGCGAAGAAAAATATAACTTTTTAAGTTTTAAGCTTTGAAAGAAATATATTCAATTAGGATTCAGCTCCAAATAAATACGCTTTGATAATATTTTAAGAAAAAACTATAAGTGCTGTTATTCAAATTAAAGTGCTTAAAATATGTAAAGATCTTTTAATAGTTTTTATAAAAAAAAGCACATTAAAAAGTCATTGCGACTGAAGCTTATGCACACGAACCTTCTTAGGTATTATAAATACCTAAAAATAAATGACATAAATAGGATTATAAACCATTGTTAAGCCTCTTGCTTAATCCATATTTTTAATTATATTCATAAAAGTGTTGTAAATCAAAAACAGAACTTTGAGCTTTATTCGGGATTAAAGAATCAATTGAATTTGAAGTGCCATTTAAAACTTTATCATATTATAGGCTTGTGCTTAGTAAAAATCTGTACTATAACCTTTCTGTAGAACTTTTACCATATCCCAAATTTTTGGGTCATTAACTAAGTCAATTGATAAAACTTGAATCTAGACATGATAGGGTGCTAGACATGATAGGTTGCTAGTCATGATAGGGTGTTAATTAAAAAATTGATTTATATTTCAAACATAAAGAAAAACGATAAGTCTTCGAAAAATGCGCAACCCAATCGAATGTCCCAAACAGCTAATAAAATTATCAAGCCCGGTAGCGCTTATCGCCCTGTTTGGTGGTCTATAAAAGCCAGTTGGTGTACCTGCCGTACGATTAGTATAAATATTGTTGGCACAACGTCCAGTTTTATACAGAAAGCAAAAAGAAGAAAATATGAAACTCTTTGTGGCACTCCTGGCACTCGTTGCCTATGCAAATGCCGCAGCTGTTGGCGAGACAATTGGTGAGTAAATACCCAGGTAGAGAGATAGAGAGAATATAAGAGTAAATCTTAACTTATGGCATCGCAAATTAGATAACTATTCCATATCCAGCACGGTTGTGGATGCGATGGAAGGCATGAAGGAGCAGATGCCATGTGGTTTTCCCGGCATGGGTGTTCCACCAGTTGCACCACTGAAATTCGAAGAAAGGAACATCGATATCGATACTGAGGCAGTTAAGATGAAGGGAACCCTTCAACACTTCCGTCTGAATGGTCTGAATGATTTCGATATTCACGAGATGAAAGTTAATGCCCTAACCAGCAAGGTCACCTTCAGACTCGGCTTCAGTAAAGTGTTTTTGGACACCAACTACGACTTGGAGCTGTTGCTCAAGAAATACGGATTTACCATTAAACTGATCGGTGCCGGCCATGCTAAGTTCGACATCAACGACATGGTCATTTCTGGCAAAATTAAGTACTCCATGAATATTGTCACAGGCAAGTTGAAGCTCAAGTCTCTGGACGTGCGCACACATCTGGGTGATGTCAACTCTGAGATCGAGGGTGTGCTCGGCAATGGTCTTGTCAACGAGAAGATGAACCTGTATCTTGCTGAGGCCGTCGAGACGGTCATCAATGAGAACGAGAATCTGATTGCCGAGACCATTGAGACTCTTGCTCTGCCTGTGATCAACAGCGCTTTAAGTGATGTCAAACTTAGCGATATCGTTGCTGGCGGTGGTGGCGGTGGCGGTGGTGGCGGCGGCGAGAAGGAGGTCTGCAGTCCCCCAGAGTTGGACTGATGCAACACACACAATCTGAATGAAAGTTTCGTTACTTTCTTAATGAAAAATAAATATGTGTATCTATTTTTTTTTTCACTTAATTAAATAACAGCTTGTCTAAGAAAAAGTGTTTTATGAATTATCTCGTACTAATCTTTAATCGAAGATTATATGTGATAATTATTTTATAGTAATGTTGTTAATAAACTAAAAGCGGTTTCTCTTTGCTCAAAACTATAATTTCGACATTTTTAAGTTTTGCATCTTTTTACAAAAAATAATTTGAATGTTTTCGATTATTCATATATTTTTGGATAAATCTTTAGTGAACTACTTCATCGTGACCATACTGTAAGAGCTATTACAATAAAGCTTTTAAGCTGCTTAAAACTTGCCATGATGCTTCCTTGGTGGAGGTTTGTTTATGGCTAGTTGCTAATCTTTTATTGTTGCTCAGTTATCAGCTGATTGCCAAATTACACGGTGATTAAATAGTACTACCGATCATATACGTATGTCTTGATTGATTAACTTTTAAGTGCCTCTATAAGTACCATGGATGCGACAGGCGAATGCTCAGTAAGACTTTAGTGCTTGCAGCTGAACAGAACCAAAAATGAAGCCTCTATCGCTAGTAGCAATATTCTTGACCCTGGCCATCGTTCAGGGTGCAAAAGAACTCGAACCTCTGGCTGGTAAGTTAAACAAAGGATTATTTAAGTATTAAAAAACTAACTAATGTTAATGTTAATGTTCCAGCTCAGTCACGTTCTGTAAGTAGTATCATTGTGGATGGTATGGAGGGTATAAAGCCAAAAATGGTAAAGGGCTGGCCACAGTTTGGCATTCCACCACTTGCACCACTCACAATGCAGCACAAGAATTTTAAGTTCGAGACTGGAGAGTTTCGTGCTGCTGGCGCCCTCGATGAATTGGTCATTCAGGGATTAAACGAGTTTGAGATTCGTGTAATGGAAGCCAACATATTTTCAAGGCGCATTAAGTTTGAGCTCAACTTTGCCAGCTTGAATGTGACCAGCAACTATAAGGCAGATGTGGGCATGGGCTTTCACATGGAGCGTGATGGCGTTGCCTTTGTGGCTCTTGAGGATCTTAACCTTTCCGGTTCGATAAAATACTCTCTTGGTCTTTTGGGCAACAATAATTATCTGCGCATCAAGGAAATTAAGCTGACTATCGTTGCCGGCAATGTGGTCTCCAAAATTGAGAATCTATCCAAGCATCGCATTATGAATCGCAAACTCAACGAAATTGTCGAGGAGTTTATTGCTTTAACTATTAGCGATAATGTTGACTTTGTGACGAAATTAATGGATAACACAGTGACACCCATTTGCAATGATTTAATTGGGGAACGTTCTATCAAGGATATTATAGACATCATTGGAGGTGGTAAATAGATTAAATAAATATTGCAAAAGCGTACTTTAGAATATAGTTTGCTAATCTTAGCCATAAAACTGTTGCGTTTAAAATTTCTTTGCCCAAAAGTCAACTCAAATGAAAACAATCGTTAAGTGCTTTAATCTAATCACATTAATTAGCTTAGCTTTAGGGGTTTTAATCGCACTTTATGCCCAAAATCATATCACGTGTCTTGATGATTTTTCAAGTGAAAAACGTGCTATTTTTTAATATAGACAGGCAGCATGTTTATTCAACTTTTTAAAAAAAGCGAATCGTAAAGAAAAAAATACTTAAGTCCACTTAAATAGTTGCTAACAACAGAGAGGAATTAAAGGTTTTTTCTTGTTTTCTCCAAGTCAACTTTCAATTAATTTAACTTATTTAATGTATATGCCTAAAAGCATACTACAAGTAATGGCAAGTACCAGCGGTGTGTCGCAGCATAAAACGTTTTTGTCGCAGCCTCAAAGTATGCCACATTTCAAGACACTGAGAATTCTGGCACTGCTTATAATAAACCCAACAATTGTGTAATTTGAAAAACATGCTGCATACATTTAAGCGCGACATTTTACTATTTGTTATTTTTATGTTTTACAAAAATTTTTCGAATATATTTGTTTGCTTATTTTTTTTTTCATTATCTTATCAAATTAAGCAAACCAGGCACCACAATCTTATAAACTCTCTCGCCTGATGAGAAACGTGCCGAAATTCACATTAATAAGTCAATCATTATCAGCGGCTGCGGCGCAATTTCCAGAGCACAAAATAAACGATGCTCAAACTCTTATTAGAAATGAAATTTGTTATCAGCAGTGCGAAAAGAAAGTTGTAAACAGTTTTTTAACTGAATGCCCTGTAAAAAGGAACATTGGCGTAACGTGAATTTTGCTAATATAACAATTAAGTAAGCATTCCGTAAACTGGAAATATTCTTTATTAGTTTCAGGTTCATTTATGGTAAATGATTAAGTTTACAAGGTAGTTTCCAGTCAGTAAAACTCTTAAGCTTCCAATTGACATGTTATTCTCATTGACTTAAAGAATTGTGTTTGCTGCTTGAAGAGCTGATAAGTCTGTCTCAAGTTATTCTACTGTCATCCGATTTGTGATGCCAACTCAGTACCAAATTATCAATTGTACGCTCAAGGCGTACACTTAAGGCTTGCTAGAGAATAATGTTTAAATACTTTCCATTGATATTGCTGCTGGCACAGGTGAGTTGACAGATCTACCAAAGAAAAACGCCTTACTTAGCTTGAACAAATCAACAAATTGCAGTCTATACTGGCAGCACCCACGCCAGATGGAGCGGCAACTGTCCAGCTAAAAGACATGACACAGTCACAGCTGGAGCAAGAGGCGCACAATGAGACGATCAATCTGTTGAATGCTCTATTCCGCGCCCAAATTTCGTACTTTAGCGGGGTGCGAGCAAAGCTAGCGCCGAGCACAAAGCGTGCCGGCGAAATTGAAATTTACGTGACGCGTCTTAACGAGGCAATTGCGGAAAAGGAGCTGGACAAGAAGAATGCCATGTGGCTGAGCATTTTCGAACGGGTAATGCATAGAACTTTGATTTTTAGTATTTATGGTACTCCGACTAATTTGTGGCTTATCTCAGTTCAACAAATCCCCATTGCTAGTAAACAATGAAGTGGAGACAGGTCTTAGCGATGCAGACTATCAAGCTCTGCTCACGGAAAAGAATCTTCAGGATATTAGCAAAAGCTTTGTGCGAGATGTAACCACATATTTCTGGAAAATGGCCGAGTTCAGTGGCAAAGTGGTTGAAATGAGCTTCGATGAGTACATTGACAACAAAAAGAAACAAAGTCAATAAAATTTCTTAAAAGAAAAAACTTTAGATTAAAGACTTAAAAAAATATCGATAGTCAAAGTCAAATGAGAAAAAGTTAGGAATGAAAAAGTCTATTGAAAAATATTTTATAGAAAAAGTAGATCGACTATAAATTTGTTAGACTTATTTTAGAAAGACAAAAATTGAAAGCCTTTGCGTTTTAAGTTCTAAAAACATTTGGGACTTTCCTTTTAAGGAAACAAAATAATCGATAGCTTCGCAAAGAATTATTGGTTTTTGAATAAAATGTTTATTTTTAAGTAATATTTCGAGCTCGATTAAACTGTTATTATTGTATTAAATCTTAAATTAAATGATAATACAAATTAAAATGGTTTTTTGTTTTGGAGTACAAAAGGCAATTTATAACAATTGATAATTATAATGCACGATCAATCAGGCCATATAAAAGTAGGAAAAAAAACAATGCGATTGAGTAGTCTACGATAATACTATAATTATATATTTCACATAATTGAAGCACGCTACAAAAAAAGTAAAAAACCAGACATGAATCGATTTGATGATTTCATTTACACCTCAATTCAAACTAATGCACAACTAGGCTGCACTCGCAACTGTACGTAAAAATAGTTTGATCAAACAATTAGCAAGCTGTTAAAAACGTAATATGGCCATATACGTACTATATAAGTTGGGCTTTATAATTGAGTGAGGAAATATCACGCTAATGCCGCTCATCTCACACCTCAGCCTACCTCTTATTATCCACCCACACGCGTTTTTCATCAAGTTGCCATTTATGGTCGGTTAGCGAAACAAAAAATATAAATGTGATAAGTTTTTTAAATATGATCAATTGCTGAAGCGTGAATCATCCGAGAGCTTAAGGCGAGTTTTTGGGACACACTGACTTGCGCTTTATTGCAAACAAAGCAAATTCTTGGCAGTTTTTACTCATTTTTGTGGCATTTATTTTCTTACTTTTTCTTTTTTCGTTGAACAAAGTTAAATGGCTTACATCTGTGTTTTTCAAATCTTAGGACTTTAGATTTCGGGAATAAAATTTCGATTTTTTCTTAACACCAAAATCTTCAGTTTTCAAGACTTCGATTTTTATCTAACATAATAAGTTAAGGAATCAAGAATCAAGTTCGATTTACTTATCAAAAATATATATTTTTTTCATTTTAAATATACAGACCTCTTTGGTATAGAGTATCTACTGGTCTTTAGCTTTCTTTTTAAACATTCAGCTAGTTTTTTTTTTTTTTTTTGTAAGAGCTTAGGCAACAATGTGTTGTGCAATTTTGATGAAAATAGCTAAGCTAAGCAAAGTGCAAAGCAATTTTGAATGCTGTTTGTACTAAAAATAAAAGAGGAGGTCGATATTGGGCGTGGCTGCTGCCAGACGAAAGACACGCATGCCTAAACCGCAGCTGGCGTCGCAGTTGCAATCGCTGCTGCTGCTATTGTTGCTGCTGTTGTTGCAAACATGTGTCGCAGATATTTAAAATCAACGCACCGGCTATGCGACATCGCAATGCATGCCCCTCTCCGGTTGCGCATTCAAGCGTGTTGAAAAAAAAAACAACAATTGCCACTTCCGAATGCGCCGCAAAACAACTTAAAAGAGATATGCGCTTGGAATCCGCAATAATTTGTTTATAAATCTGTATTTTTTTTTATCAATATTATTGCACATTACACAAAAAAATATATATAAATAAAGCCGACAATAAAGACAACAAACAAGCGATAAGCCAAAACATTTAAATAAAAATAAAAAATGGAGAGCGAGAGGAAGTTAAAAGCAACGAATAAAATTGAGAGAAAAAAAACAGTCGCAATTTAAATGTTATTTTTTTAACACAAAAAAAACAAACTTTTATTAACTTTCAGCTTCAAATTATAATAAAAAATAAGCATGATTGTATTATGAATCAATAAAATAAATAAAAATAAAATAAAACAAAATCAATTTTATAGCACAAAGTAAATTTATGAATGAATGAATGTCTACAATGCTTTTATTTAAAACAAACATAATCAACTCCAACTAACAAATATGTATAAAGAAGTCAAGTATTCTTGGATAGCAACTTTTGTTAATGAAAAAAAAAGTGAAACTAGTTTAACTCGTAGAATTGCGATGCAAGCTAGTAAGAAAGTTTGTATGGCTTAAAGAGTAGGTTAAAATTAGAACAAGAGGCGATGCAGTGACAAACTTGTAACAAGATCTATTAAAATATTGCAAAATTAGTTTAGGTTCTATAAAACTGGATGACATCGATTATTGCTTTAATAATGTTGTGTATGTAAATAAAAATTATTCTACAACTAATGAACGAATCAAGTAAATCGTAATACTCTTTCAATGTTTAGGGTAAAGTAAACAGTTGATGTGGGCTAATTGCAAAAGCATTTGTGATCGCTGGGGCCACTGTACCCCGAGATAAGAGAGGAAATTTGTTTCTGGCTGCCGCCTTGGGGCATTTGTTGTTTTATTTGTATTGCTTTTGTGTTGGGCTATGTATGAAAGCTAATAGAACGAAACATAAACAAATGGGCATTTCAGGTGTGTAGAGAGGAGCTTAACAATCATTAAAAAACACACACACACAATGCAAAACAAAGATGCTATTCATATGCTGATATCATCTGAAATAATGTGAATCGATTTCTATTGTCATTGGTTTGGGAATTTAGAGGTCATAGAACTTAATAAATTTTATTTTAGCGAACTAATGAAGGGTTTTTTAAATGGCTTTTAAAATGAACTTTAAGCAAAGCAGCGACAAATTTTTTGATTTTCTATTTTTAAAAGGTTAAATTGCGTTTTTTGCAGACCTAAAAATAGCTTTAAAATAACAATTCACTTTCCAGTCATTTCAGACCTTTCCAATTCATTTCGGGCCATTAAAAATGTTACCTCAACGCTTTTTTAGTACCTTTTTTCCATTTCGTTTTGCCGCAATACAAAAATACACGAACAAATGCAGAGTTATTTGACCCTATTGAATGTGCCCGTTATACGCCAAAAATAAAAACTTTTGATTAGCAAAACTGCCAATTGGAAATCACGAAATTGCCATCCATCAATAAAACGCGCCGTTTTCAATGCCAATAAGAAAGTCGCGTGCAGAACGATTAATATCATAAATTATGCATGTTTTGAATTTATTCCTGTTATGTGCTATTGTTGTTGGTGTTGTTATTGTTATTGCTGCACGTAGTATCTGTTGCTTGGGGTTATTTTTGGTATCTGGTTTGCCGATAAGCGCACCAAAATCATGTTGAACAACGCGAGCAACAACAACAACAACAACTGAAAAGGCCGACCGACGATTTTGTTTACGTTTTGTTGTTGTTGTTGTCAACAGATTTTCTAATAAACCATTTAAAACCGGTTTTTCACTTTTTCCATTTTTATTTTTCGTGAACGGATTCAGCTTTTGGTTTTGCTTTGGCCTCACTACCATTAAGAAGAAGAAGCAGCAGCAGCGGTAGATTCGAGAGCATCAAATTTCATGCTGCACACACAAACAAGCATTCAAACACACACACACACACACACACATACACTAATGTACAGAGAAGCAAAGCTTGTTTTAAACAAAACGAAGCTCTTTCACTTTAGGGACAGGAACACAATAGCAACACCAACAACACTTTCAATAGGCAGGGGTTAGATTTTCGGTCATAGATTAGCATAAAGCACACAAGCACTCACACACTCACATTCAAATATATGTGAACATATTTGTACAGACAAAAGGTAACAAAAGCAAACCACAGTGCACAATAACAATAACAATGCGCACAACTCTATCGGGAGAGCAAAGAAGCAATTACACACACCTCTCTCCCTTTTTTTTTTTTGGCTGCAAATAAGCCTATCCCTCTTCCACTCACGCCACGCACTTACCTTCAATACAAACGACGTGATCGCGTATCTGTTGGGCAATCTGTGCGTCCGGCATGGGCAGTAAATCGATTAAATCGTAAATAGCATAAATCGATGGATGTACGCTTTCAAAGCGCTGTATCTCCTGGCGTATGGCCAACGAATTGCTTATCAGCGGCTGCGGCAACAAAGTTGACGAAGCGGCGGCCGCAGCAGCAGCAGTCGACAACGCCGACGTCAACTGAGTTTGGGTGGTTGTGGGCGTATGATTATGACGATGCTGCTGTGTTTGTTGTTGCTGTAGTAGTTGGGGCGGCAAATGATGATGATGATGATGATTCTGTTGATGTTGTTGTTGCTGAAGCTGAAGCTGGTGCTGCAGCTGCTGTAAGTGCGACAGCGACGCGTGCGGTTGATAATTGCTCATTGCTAGAGAACGAAATTTAGCTAACGTTTTTAATTAACTCAAATTGCTTGATTGCCTTTGCTTTTGATATTGGCCTGGGATGCCGATGCAGAGAGCCCACAAAAAAAAACGTAAACTAAACGCGCACACACATACACACACACGTACTCGCACACGCAATGGCACAATTTTCATTTGGAGAGTTGACAGCGCACAGCAACATATTTGTGCTACAGCAATTACATTAACACCACCAATTACGCTCATACGCCACGAAAAATTAAAATTTTACACCTGTTTCACACATAAATAGCGCTTTTTAAAAATCGCACTTCTGCCACTGGCACTCGCTCGCTTCTTCTTCTGGCACTCGCTCTGTCTGTCTGGCCACTGTCTTTGGAGGTCGCAAACAATCGATGGTACAACAATCAGTTTTATACTATCGCCTACACTATCGATCGCAGCAGAAACTATCGACTGTTTCCGATTGCAACATCTGTTGAATTGGCGGAAAGAAAAAGCAGGCGAATTTCGACATGCAGATATTTTTAAACAACAACCAAGTGTGACCTAAATATGTTTTAAGGTGGGTATGATTCTTTGAAAATCATTTACAAAATCTCAAAGCTTACAAACAAACAGTGAGGTAGATCAATATTAGAGAAAAACAATATCAACAAGTGGGTGCAGAAAAAGAATCACACACAACGAGAAAAACTTGTAAAAAAAAACCTAAAAAATACCAAACGAAAACCTCACAGTGAGTTGTTTGTAAAACCTATAATACTAACGAAGTACTCAAGCAAAAGTATCGAGTAATTTTTGGTGCTGAGTTCATGTCGTAATAATAAATTGATCAATACATTAATTAAAACAACATAAATATGGCACAAAGCAGGCTGGAAAAGATTGGAACCATTTTCACCAGGTAGGCGTAGTTGACAACTGTTGTGACAGCTACATTTAACAAAGATTTTTATAGAGTGCAGGGCCTGCTACGAGGTGGCGCAATGAAAACTGAGGACAAACCTATTTGGTATGATATATATGCGGCTTTTCCGCCCAAACTGGAACCGCGGTTCGATAGGCCGGCAACAAATATACCAGTACGTAACATATTTTATGCGGAGGATGTGGTGCGAGCGTAAGTAAGCATTAAATGAGTATAATTGCACTCTGGATTATCCTTGTATTTTACTCCAAAAGCAAGCTGCACAAGTTAAACAAGCCCCAGGAAACTATATCACTGTTTGATAACAAGCGTAGCACACAATCCCAACAGTTTCTACAGATCTATGAGCAGCTTAAAAGCCAAGGTGCACTGGATGAGGAAAAAATATACGAAACAGCGTTGGATTTGCTGGCGGAGCAACGGCAACAATCGCAACGAACAGAACCAGTTGAGGAATCCTTGGAAGAAGACCCATCCGGAAGCAAGAGTACGCTTCTCAGTGATTTCAGAGAGGCAGGCGTTCAGCAGCAGCTGGAAAGAACTCCCAGCAAAACGAAAGCTGAGCCAAAACCTGGCATCAACATAGAAAGCTTGTTCAAGGATTAAATTTGAGTTTTATAATTCAAGAACTTAAGATTACAAACTTGTTGAAACACTTTATTTAAACGGCGAGCGCATCGTTTTGCGATTCGTGGCTAAGCTGCGTCTGTAGATTGGAAAGTTTGTTCTTTAGCACCTGAACGCCCATTATGACAATATTCTCCGGTTTGAGTGCGCCCGACGATTCCACATTAAAGAAGAACTTATTTGGTTTTGCCTCCCAGTTGTAAGGGGCCTCGTATTGATCATCTTCAAGTTCAGTGTGCTCGCTTTTTGGCCATTCATCGGGCTTAGGATAAAGTGTGTGTCGCATTGCATTATCGGGATCGTACTCAAAGCACACACCAGCCGTTGGATTCCATTTTGCGTGCTCCTTACCAAATCCTTTCTTGGCATATGCCCGCAATTTAAGTTCCTGCCCTTTGCGGAGCTTGATGATCAGTATCTCGTCTGTACTCTCGCCATACTCGTTATCCTCGTCGGTCTGAGTGCGCGACGTAACCGGCAGCACCTTAGCGTTGCTGGACTTCAGATCGGCGGTGGTCACGTGGCGCGTCTGCTCCTCGATGCATTTCACGTCAAGTGTGAACTCCACACTGCACTCTGGACAAAAGTCCAGGCAGATGCAATCACGCGTATATTGTAAACGCTCTACCACATCATCGGAGATTAATGGAACCAGGCCAATGCGATGAGCTAGAAACTCATCCGAGAGCACCGTGGAATTCGCTTCCAATTGCACCCAGTCAATGGCCAGTGTCGGCGTTTCGGCAATGAAAACACGTCGTAAACTGTTTGCCACACTTAACTCTGTGTCCTCTAGCACAAACTTGACATTGTCGTCTGTTAGTTCGGTAATTTGTACAGATGGTTGATTAGCGTAAGGCATTTGATTTGTTTTTTAATGACTTGAAAAATATAAACACAAAAACAGCGCTAAAAATGCTGCAGTCCGGCTAAAGTTGGTCAAGCGATAACAACGACTGCTATGTGTTGGCACTGTATCGATGTTTGGAAATGTTCATTGGTTTGAATTATCGATGCCTACCACCAAATTGTGTAACGTCAGTCGTTTTGCAGCACTGCCTATTGAATAGATCGTGCTATAATGTCGCGAATTTGTTCTCGTTTTTATTGCAAAATTGCGACACAAAAAAGGATTATAGTGCCTAAGATTAATTCTGATACCAAAAGATGCACCAAACTTGACTTTAAGAAAGTGCAACACCCCACCAAAGTGCCGCAGACGCCAGTGCCAACTCCCTTTCCCGACACCTCCAGCAACATCATTGAAATCGACGCAAAAACAATACAATTGCTGGAGCGCTTGTCGTTGGTGGATTTGGATAGTGAACAAGCGCTGGCCACGCTCAAGAGCAGCATACAATTCGCAGACAAAATAGCCCATATTGACACACACAACGTGCGTCCGCTCTACACGGTGCTGGAAAATCAACAGCTGCACTTACGCAACGATCAGGTGACCGAAGGAGATTGCCGCAAGGAGTTGCTGCAGTTAGCAAAGGTTACAGACGAGGATTACTACGTTTCTCCACCAGGCAATATACCGCTGGAGCAACAATAATCAAGATGTCCAGGCGTCTAAATCGTTGCTTAACATCCTTGAAATCTTTGGGCTTCCTTCACGCTGCAGAGAATGAAGTTGTTCCTAGCATACAGCTACTTGGCCATGGTGCTGCATATGCACAGCAACTGCGGGAACATTGGCTTGGCATGCGTCAGTTAGCAGTTGACATGGGAACCGCATCGCCGAACAAACTTCTTGGCCGGCAACGCTTTTCTTTTGTGCATTCCCAGCAATTTCGTGACCATTGTGAACAATTACGTCAAGATTATCCCAGCAGAGCCAAATGTCCTACACTGCTGAAATATCAGTGCACCTGTGTCTCCGACTCTGCCTCGAACTCAATCTTCAAGCAGCCGAAAAATGTTACCCAGTTAATCACAGATTTCTTTGTTGAATCGCATCGTGGCTTGGAACACTTCTCTAATGTACAGCGTGAGAGTAAAATCTGGTGGATGCGCTACTCTTCGAATCCCAGTCGTTATGCCATTGTGCCATACATTGCACAAGCAGAACTAGAACAAATCGACGGCTGTCAAGCTATAGATATTAAAGCAGGCTTTGGTGATGCCGGTGAAATAACTGTGGAGAAGCTCAGTCTGGTGCCACTGCCTGATGAGCAGCATTATTATCTGCCCGATGGACGCACTGGACAAATGCAACTGCCTGCAGTCATACGTTCCATCATCGAACTAGAACCGGCAACCTGTGCGCTTCTTTTAGACGGCTGTGATCATGGAAGAGAGACGCAATCTTTGCTCCTGAACCGTTTGTTGGCACCCTTTCAATGCAGCATTGCTGGCATTCAAAAGACTGAAGGTAAAAGCTCACCTGATTTTCTCGATCTTTGCGCACACTTGGTTGACGTGCTACATCGTTCCCGGCTACGTATACAGGACAATGGCTATGATCTGGTCAAACAACCAACTCGACTGGCACAACAACTGCAGCTTTACGACTGTTTGGGCATTCCGTATGCTCTGCTCCTGGATGAGCAGCAAACCCTTAGCAATGGTCTGCTCCAGCTGCGTAGTCGCGACACGCAGCTCGCCGAAACTATACACATTAGCGACTTGCCCGACTACCTATTGAATATTTTTAGAAACGAGGATCGACATGATTGTTAAGTCGGTCATTGTAGCGACTAGTTTTAAGTTGGTTATTTTTTATTTCTTTGTTTTAACAAATTTTATTTAAAACTAAATTCTAAATCTAATAAAAAGTAATTGGTTATTAAATGATGACACTTAAAAACTTTAATTGTTAAATTTTTATTCTATACAAATTGTCTTACATACAATATTTTTTTTAAAATATTCAACCTTAAAAATCATGTATTTAAAGTTACATAAAATCGCACAAATACTGACGCACATTGAATCCAACAACTTTGCCAATATAAAGAACAAATTCGAGACCAACGGTGCACTGCAGTTTGGCCGAACCCTCCATAATATTCTGTTCGCCAGAGACGAAGGCGAGTAACCTAAGATGCACCAACGTTGAGATCTGTGACAGCAGATTGCAGGTGAGTCCCACTTTCTCATCTAGAATGGCATAGAATATGGCCAGCAGTCGATCAATGCTAAAGGATTTCGGACCCAATTTGGTGGACATTTTCTCGGCATTCTGTCAATTTATAACTTAAGTATTAAGAAATGATCTAGTCAATTCATATGGATTACTTGCCTTGGCTCTGGCATTGACTGTCTGCATGCGCTTTCGCTGCTTTCCATGATGCTTGACATACAGTCGCTTGTCCTGCTTGGCGGAATTATGGCTGGCCAGAAATGCGGCAATCAGTAGAAACTTGCCATAGTATGGCAGTTCCAGTGACTGAGCTAGCTTACGCACGCTCTGATCCTCGATATCTGGCTCACCAAGTGGCTTCTCAATACGCAAATAGATTTGCGTCAGGGCAGCACGCAATGGACCCGCAATGTGCCGCCAGAGCCGTGAGACATCACTGCACTCAACGCTGCCATCAAGCACCGGTTCCATGTATATTGCAAAACATTTGCGTGCCGTCAGCTGCAGTTCGGGCACATCCCGGCATGCTTTGTAGAAAACGCTGAGAAATAGATTCAGATAGTTGCTATAAAACTCAGGAGTCAAAGCTTGCTCGCAGATGGCCAAACGATCTCCAGCAAGTTGAAGCTGCAGCTGTTGCTTGAGCTCGTCAAAGTCGTTGCTAAGTATGCACAGTGTTTCGGCTTTGTTGTACTGTGCCAGGTGCAGGGGAATGATCTCACTGAGACCAGTTTTGTTGTAATACTTTTCAAATGGTAGTTGGGAGAGCAGAATCACACACAGATTGAGGCTTGTTAACTGTTGCAGACGCAAAAGCACTGGCAGCACATTTGCATCCATATCACGCAGCCGCTCCGCATTATCTACAGCTATAAGGAAACCACGTCCAGAACTTTCATGGAATCGACGCAGTTTCTCTACAAACTCAAGCATATTATCTGCGCGCAGTGCCTTCTCGGGCTGCTGTTCCTGCGCCAGAGAGTCCAGTATATTTTCCAGCATTATTTTCGTTGTATAGCATTCGATGGCATTAAGTTGCGCAATTCTCACTTTTTGATGCAGTTCACATTGCTGGAGAAATGCTTTGGTAAGCGAGGTTTTACCGGTTCCGCTGTGCCCGAATATATAAATGGCTGGCGGGTAAGCTTCATTGCAGTCACCTATCAGCTCGGCCAGCGCTCGTATTGATGCCGCACGGCAAGGAAAGTGTGGCTCCAAAGCTTTACTAATTTGCTCCATTTGTTTGTTTTGTATCAACTGCAGTCTGCAACGGAAGAAGAAGCTGGCAAATTACGCGCCAAACCAGGGCTACATTAATAGCTATCGAAATGACGGAGACAGCTTAGGCCGCAATTAGTTATATTAGTTTGTTTATTAAATAATTTTATGTTTATTAAATCAAAACAAAAAATGAGTGCATCTAAAACAAGATGGCTAAGAAGCAGGCCTGCTATGACTGATATATTAATTAGCCATATCTATAGAATTGCTGAACATTGGTCACCAAATTTATCATCGTGTTGTAGCTATTTACGTCGAAGTCTGTATTTTGGACGCCGAATTCAATAACTTCTATGGCGCGTATGGAGTCAGCACCGTTTGGATTGCCAATTATTTCCACCCAAGCGCCTTGGACTGCTGCTAAGTCGCTAGGAAGGCTGATACGCAGCTTGTGGTTATCCGTGCTATTGGCCAACAGTGTTGTGCTGGCTACGCTATCTACGCGTACCATAATGCTTACAGTTTGACCGGCAAACTGCTTTAGCATGCCGCCATTGATAAGGGTGCGATGCTCAAACTGCGAATTCATTTCTTCAACTGATTTTAGCTATTTTACTTTGTGTCCAGAATGAGTAAAGCTTTCTGTCGTCGTCAAGTTAGTCTAGGCGAGATCATGAAACTCAGCAAAACTAGGCACGATAACTTACCGTAAAAGCTATCGAGAAGGCCTGCGATAGGTGCACATCTCTGATGCTGACCCAGAGTAGCGGTTTGACGTTACACAACACTAGCTGTCTTCGCCACCAAAAGGTGATTAATTTTAGCATTTTACCAATTTTGGAAACGCTTGAAAAGTTTTGCGTTTTCTTTATTTTTGGCGCAAGTAATACCAAATTCTTACTTTGCTTTAGAGCTAGATTAATCGTGTAGACGGCCCAGAGTCCGCGATTAAAACTAGAATCAACCGAACCGACCCGAGCACGCCGACGCCTTAACAAACAACGCCCAATATCAAAGACTACGTGTGGTTGGAAGTTTTGCTGCATTTAACAAAAACATTCGCTTCGCTATGGCCGAGAAACACACATTTGGCAGTTCGTTGGCTTCCATAACGTGCCACGCCTGGAACTACGACCGCACGCGTAAGTGACGCACAATATAAGAAAATAATTTTTTGTATTAATTTATGACTCACAATTTGACTCAGAAATCGCGTTATCGCCGAACAACCATGAGATTCATATCTACAGCCGCGACAACAGCGGCTGGAAACTGTCTGATGTGCTTAATCAGCACGATTTGCGCGTCATGGGTATCGATTGGGCGAAGAACACCAATCGTATTGTGAGCTGTGCCGCTGATCGGAATGCTTACGTTTGGACTCAAGGCGACGATGGCAAATGGAAGCCCACGTTGGTGCTCCTGCGCATTAATCGAGCGGCGACTTGTGTTAAATGGTCGCCCCTTGAGAACAAGTTTGCTGTGGGTTCGGGCGCCCGCTTGATTTCGGTCTGTTATTTTGAGTCCGAGAACGACTGGTGGGTGTCCAAGCATATAAAAAAGCCCATACGCTCCACGGTAACTTCGTTAGACTGGCATCCAAATAATGTGCTCCTAGTGGCTGGTTCTACAGACTACAAGGTGCGTGTTTTCTCTGCTTTCATCAAGGATATCGAGGAGCCGCCTTCGCCAACGCCCTGGGGGAATCGCAAGCCCCTAGGACAACTTATGGCAGAGTTTAGAAACTCTCTCACCTCCGGCGGTGGATGGATAAACAACGTGAGTTTCTCGAGCGATGGCAACAAAGTGTGCTGGGTAGGCCACGATAGCTGTGTGAGCATTGCGGATGCCACCAATGGAAATACGGTAATACGTTGTCGCACCGGATATTTGCCCTTCCTTTCTTGTGAGTGGGTCTCACCCACATCAATTGTGGTTGCTGGCTACAGCTGTGTTCCATTGTTGTATAGCTTAACTGCAGACAATAAGCTCGTGCTGAGCGGCAAGCTGGACAAGTCACAGAAGCGCGAGGCTGGCGGCGTTACTGCTATGCACTTCTTTAAGTCCATGGACTGCAATATGCGGACGGAAAACACCGATGTCGTCGTGGATTCCATTCATCAGAATGCTATAACTAGCATACGATTGTATATCGGTGATAAGAACAGCGCGAGTCAGGTTTCCACATCGGGCGTTGATGGTCAGCTGGTCATTTGGAATGTCGAACAGGATGGCATCAATGGCAGCATGAGCAAACTGCAAATCTAGGCTCAGTATTCTTGGAGCATTGTTTTTTCTTTTCTTTCTGTATGTTTTTTTTTTTGTGTATCTCGCTCATCGGGTTCCATAGTGACCTGCAATTTAAAGTTTTTTGTTTCAAACATAATGTTTAATTGCAGGCCAGGTGCACAGTATTTGCCAAAATGTTTTCAAAAATCGCTTTTCCCAATTGTGTATCGTATGAAAGCTTTTTATATATATATTAATTTTTATGCAAATAACTAAAGAGATTATGTCTATACCTTCTTCCATTAAATCACAAAAATGTGTGTATGTATTTTAAATTGTTTCTTATCTATAGCAAAAGTGAAACTAAAATGAATTAATTATATATGTATGTTTTTAAAATTGCTTTGCATTTTGGGGAGTAGTATTAAGTCGTTAATATAAAATTATCGCTGCTCGTTTCAGTTATGATCAAGTTGTATACCAAGACAAATGATCCACTATGCTCAATTAAACATTATAAACTAATTCATATTTATCAAAGTAAATTGGTTAAATAATAAAAATAAATATCATTATTGAAGAACAGAACAGTAATTAATCTGTAGAATTAATTCATAAAAAATCATTGAATAATTCCAATTTGAATTTATATAATCATAGTCAATAAGAATTTTTATAAATTCTTATTGAACTTACTATTTTGCGCGATCAGAAATGAACTAGCAAGTGTACTGCCACTCCTTAAAGTGAACTAAACTATCGATTCTTTTAAGCGCAATCCCGATACGAAATTTTGTCGTGCGCGCTGGATTTTTGGAACATATTTTGAATAATGTTAATTAATTCTTAATTTACAATGCGCCTAATACGTTGCTATGCCACCAAAGCCAGCAGAGAACATTACGCCAGCAGCAGCGTTAAAATCTACCGCAAAGTGCCCAGTACAAGTAAAGTTAAATCGAAACCTGTGCCGCAACAATCAACAAACAATGAATATGCTGAGAATTCGGTCAAGGTCCAGATGATCTCGCAGAATTTACATGGCCAACTCTTTCCACAGGCCCAGCGCGACTATAGTTCGTCGAAACATGACGCTGCCAAGTTGTATAATGCAGAATTAAAGCGTCATGGCATTGACGTTGACAGCACAACAGCTATGCCAGATGTGCAGCTTAAGTTGCCGCCACTGCAGGGTAAGAACATAGAGGAGCACTTCTATGCTATAGCCAAGAAGCAGGTGGCACCTTATGAAGCTCTGCTGCACCCGCTGGTTGCATGTACGCAACTGCCAGCAAAGCCTAAGCGTTGGGCTTTTTATGCCGGCTGGACAGCTTATGATCCTGAGGATGGCACAGCCACGCCAGTGAAGAAACCATTGGAGCAGGGCATTATCTTCGATGTTGAGGTGTGCGTTAGTGAAGGCAGTGCACCTGTTCTGGCCACTGCCGTGAGCACAACGCGCTGGTACTGCTGGGTCAGTCCAAAGCTGACAAAGCATCGCCTCAATGTGCCGCTTGTGGAGCCCATTGATGTGGCGCAAAGTGAGCGACCGCATTACACGCTCGATGAGCTTATACCGCTGGGCAAAGACGCACCAGGCCTAGTTGTCGGCCACAACGTTTCCTATGATCGTGCGCGGCTGCAGGAGCAGTATCTGCTAGAGGACACAGGCACACGTTTTGTGGACACCATGTCGCTGCATATGTGCGTCAGTGGCGTCACCAGCTATCAGCGTGCGCTGCTTAAGTCCAAAAAAGAACCAGCTGTTGAAGATTTGGACTGGCTGGAGCAAAGCTCCCTGAATAATCTAGTAGATGTGCATCAACTTTACTGCGGCGGCGAACTTTTGTCCAAGGAGCCTCGCAACATTTTCGTTGAGGGCACTATGGAGCAGGTTCGTCAACACTTCCAGTCACTTGTCAATTACTGTGCCAGCGACGTGGAAGCCACACATCGCATCCTTACTGTACTATATCCCTTGTTTGCTGAGCGTTTTCCACACCCCGTCACGTTGGCAGGCATGCTTGAAATGGGTTCCGCATATCTGCCCGTCAACTCGAACTGGGAGCGTTACATACGAGATGCTCAACTGACTTACGAGGATCTCAGCATTGAGGCCAAGTATCATTTGGGACGACGCGCCGAGGAGGCTTGTGCGCTTCTTAATGCTGAGCAGTATCGAAAGCATTTGTGGCTGTGGGATGAGGATTGGAGTGTGCAGACGCTTAAGCTAAAGCAGCCACCCAAACGCAAGCAGCTGCCCACTATGACGCTCCCAGAAAAGGAGCTGAATGCTGAGCAGCGCCGTCTGCAGCACAAGTTTCAGCATCTTTATGATCATCGTGCGCTGCTGCCAGCACGACGTCCACTACTGCCCGGCTATCCACAGTGGTATCGCAAGCTCTGCCAAAAGCCACCTTCAAGCTACAGCGAAGAGCAGCTGCAGCTGGATGAACCTTGGACGCCCGGCGCGAGTGGCATCAGTACAGGCATGCAGATTGCGCCCAAACTGCTCTCCCTATGCTGGGAGGGCTACCCACTGCATTACCAAAAGACACATGGCTGGGGCTTTCTAGTGCCTTTTCGTAGCACAGACGACAGCCGGCAGAGTAATCTGCCAATTGAACAGCTGCTAGAACGCTGTGCCATACCAGAATTTGCACGTAGCTATGCGGCAACTGAGGATGGTAATCTGGCTATGGATATGCTGCCGACTCAAGTCGAAGAACAACTAAGTAAACGGCAGTTCTTCAAAAAGATCTCACAGCGACAACAGCGCCTCGAAGAGAAGTACAAAGGTAAGAATTTGATTTGTTCAGCTGTATACATATATATATTATATTCATTCACAGGTTCTGGCGTGTGGTGCAATCAGGTGCTGGAAGACTGCTGCTTCTTTTTAAAGCTGCCGCACAAGAATGGACCCTCTTTCCGTGTTGGTAATCCACTGTCAAAAGATTTTTTGAACAAGTTTTCGGAGCATGCACTTAGCAGCGGTGATCCAACGTGCCAGGCAGCGACGCGTGTCATTGAAATAGCTCGCATGATGTCCTACTGGCGCAATAATCGGGATCGCATTCTCGGCCAAATGGTTGTCTGGCTGCAGCCGGAACAGCTGCCAGCTGAACTGAGATCGCATGAACAACGCACAGCATATGGAGCCATATGTCCCCTAGTTGTCGTTGCCGGCACCTTGACGCGTCGCGCCATGGAGTCCACTTGGATGACAGCCTCCAATTCGAAGGCGAATCGCATTGGCTCGGAGCTGCGTGCAATGGTACAGGCGCCACCTGGCTATAAGCTCGTTGGCGCCGATGTGGACTCACAGGAGCTGTGGATAGCCTCTGTGCTAGGCGATGCCTATGCGCACGGTGAGCACGGTGCCACGCCCCTGGGCTGGATGACGCTGAGCGGCAGCAAATCGAATGGCAGCGACATGCACTCCACAACTGCCAAGGTCGTTGGCATCTCCCGAGATCATGCCAAGGTGCTTAATTATGCGCGAATCTACGGTGCTGGTCAGCAATTCGCCGAGACAATCCTCCAGCAGTTTAATCCATCGTTGAGCGCCACGGAGGCCAAAGCGAAAGCCATGAAAATGTTTGGAGCGACCAAAGGCAAACGCATCTATCGACTGCGTGAAGAGTTTCACGACGAACTGGACGACCGACCGTAAGAAAACTGATTTTAAACTCAAATCTTTATATTAATACTTTTCATTGAATAGATACAGTGGCTATGAAGCCAATCGGCTGGCGCAGCAGCGAAATCGTTCAATAAGTGAGGTCTTTTATCGTCCAAGATGGCAAGGCGGAACCGAGAGTGCCATGTTTAATCGCCTCGAAGAGATAGCGACACGTGATCAGCCAGAGACGCCTTTTCTTGGCTGTCGTCTAAGTCGCGCACTGGAAACGCAGGGGGGAGCAGACCAAGAGCAACGCTTTTTGCCCACTCGTGTTAATTGGGTAGTGCAGAGTGGCGCTGTTGATTTTCTACACTTGATGCTAGTCAGCATGCGTTGGCTTTTGGGACCACATGCGCGCTTCTGTTTAAGCTTCCACGATGAGCTGCGCTACTTGGTCAAAGATGAGCTGGCTTATAAGGCGGCTCTAGCAATGCATATAACTAATTTGCTTACTCGCTCATTTTGTGCCTCACGAATTGGTCTGACCGATCTGCCAATGTCGGTTGCGTTCTTTTCATCGGTCGAGATAGACACAGTGTTGCGCAAGGAGTGCACCATGGACTGCCAGACCCCCTCGAATCCGCATGGGCTGCAAATTGGCTATGGCATTGCACCTGGTCAAAGCTTAAACATAGTTGAGGCTATAAAGAAGGCGGAAGACAATGATATCAGTCAATGGCCGTGGCTCAAAAACGAATAACAAAAAGTTACGTTACCAGCTGGACATATGCCTATTCTTTTAATTAACGCAATTATCTTTTAACGTAAGTCAATGCTTGACCTGATATAAAACTAAAAAATACTTGTTAAGACTTTAAGAATGTCAAAAAATCGTTTACATCGAAGGATGGTGAGTTAAAATACAATAGAACGTAAGACAAAAAATAATTGTTATTTGAACTAGTTGATGACTTGGGATTTAGTTCAAGAACGTTGTAAGAATAATTTCCTTGTGAATAGCAACAGCAGCCTAATTGTGTAATATATGACTGAGCCAAGCGTTTGTTTAAACTATGAATTTATTATTGTATCAGCTTAAGAATCTAAAACAATGAATATGATATGATAATTGGGAGATAATACCAGTTACAATACCATTCATATAGATAAATATATAGATATATATATAATATGCCTAAAAATAATGCTCGCAATGCATAAACCACCAACAACGACTACAACTTTTGGCCCAGTGTCTCGATCTCGTTGATGAAGTAGAGCATGTCGGATTCGTCGAGACAGGAGTTCTGCAGCACGAGTCGGAAGAAGTTGGGTAGCTGGCGCAGCGGCTGATATGTGATCATCATGGAGCCTTTCTTGATCATTGCCTCTTTGACCTGAGGCGCTACCTTGTGCAACTTGTCATAGAACTCCTGATTGCGCTCCATTTGCCTAATACTAGGTGGCACATACCAGAATGTAATGTTCGTGCACTCCGGATGATCAAGTACTAGCTCAAAGCCCGGACGCTCGCGCAGTTTGGCGGTAAAGAACTCGGACATTTCAAAGACCTGCTCCACATGTGCCTCAAAGCCCTTGCTGCCCTTGGCCTTCCACATGAACCAAAACTTGAAAACATCTGCACGACGACCGCATTGAATGTGCTTGTCACCGGTATCGAAGGATGTGTCATAGAATTTGTCCTTCTGGAACAGATACGTGGCATTTGTGGAGTGCGTCTGGCCAAGGATTTGGGCGTGGCGCGTCAAAAAAGTCGAGCACTGCTGCGATGCAGACAATAGCTTGTGAGGATTCCATGTAACCGAATCAGCGCTATAAAATCAAAGCACACATTTAAATTCTATACTTTTGAAAACCTATAGAAAAAACAAGTTCAATTACCATTCGATTCCATTGAGTAGATAACGATATTTCTTGGACATGAGCGCACCGCCGCCCCACGCGGCATCCACATGCATCCACATATTGTGCTCACGGCACAACTCCGAAATGCCAACCAAATCATCGAAGGCACCCAGTACAGTGGTGCCTGCTGTTGCAGACACCATCAACGGTTGCCAATTGTTGTCCAGGCACAGCTGTATCTGATCCTTCAAATCACTCAAGCGCATCTTGCCCAGCTCATTGGTTGCAATCTTGCGCACATGCTCACTGCCAAAGCCCATAAACATGGCCAATTTCTCCACAGAGTAATGTGCATCCTCCGATGTAAATATGATCAATGGCTTTGCATTAAACAAACCATTTTTCTATGTGTAAAATAAAAGAATATCAAAAATATCAATAGAGTTGAGAGTAAGAGATAAAATTAAGCTTAAGACCAAATACCCTTATTTAAAAAAATATTCCTCAATGCTGAATTAATTAATAGTTTTTAAATTTTATGGTCGACTTATATTATCGAGGAATTCCATAACGAAAGACCTTAAAAAAAAAACTTTGCATTCATATTACGTATACGCCGCACATGTTCAACTCAAAGTACTTAAGTATTTTCCGGTCATATAAACATGATGTAAATAACGCCTCCTAAGTTTAACATTAAAATACAAGAAAATTATTAAGTGAAGATCACAAGAACCTCGTTCAAATCTTATATACATTTTCAAATGTTTTAAGGAAGGAATTTAAAGGATTTTATAATATCCGAGACTAATAAATTCAAAAAAATTTAAAAGTTGCTTAACGCTTTTGGTCGGAAATGTTGTAAAAACTAACAAAAATCAAATGATTAAGGCTATAAACTCAAATGTACTCAACACACTCATGGCTGAAATTGCAGGTCGACTTTGTCTTATTGTGGTATAAATAAATAAAAATTAGTTTTAAAATGTAATGAAAATAATTCGTTACGCTTGGACACAACCTGTTGCTAATATATTGAAGCGAAATGTTGTCTGTTACGTTATCCAAGTATTTGTCTAGGTCGCGTTTGTAAGTTGCTTCCGTTTTGTTTGGCCGCAAATACAAAAGCGGTTTTGGCCTTCAACAAAAAATTGCTTACCTTGGACTCGGGCGCATATTTGTAGCGGGCACAGCTGATTGCATAACCGTTGGCTATTGAGCCGCCAGGGCAGAAGATGCCATCGCCATATCCATTGTCTGGGAAGCCAACGATGCGTCGCATCTCAGCCAGCACCTGCTCTTCCATGAGCGTGAAAACGGGAGCCACCTCATAGGTGTAAACACTGGGATTGAGTGCATCTGTTAGCCACTGGCCCACCAAAGCATAGGGATCCACGCCGGAATACAATTGGTTGATGAAATACGGATGCCCCGTTTTAACCGAATAACGAATCGTTTCGCGTAACAACTGACTCAGCTTTTCCTGGGATTCACCCTTTTCGCGCAACTCAAAATCGAAGAGCTTACGCAGCTCGGCAGGCTCATGCCATTCGACAACCTTTGAGGAGCGACTGGTGCCCTGAAAAACGGCCAGCTGGATTATTTCATCCACGCAAGCGCGTATAAAGCCCTCGAATTCCGGTGCCGGATGACTGGCCACAAAGCTGGACAAACCATTGGCAATGCCATTATTATTATTATTATTATTATTAGTGATATTGGCTTTGGTGTTCGACATTTTGCTGGGCGTACTGAAGTCAACTGGCGAACTGGTTGGCTCGATCACAGCCGCATCACTCGATGACGACGTGGTTGTTGTCAATGTCTTGGCCACACTTGCCAAATCCTCAACGTTCGGCGCGCTTGCCCCATTATAGGGCTTATATATAGAATTCTTGTAGTGATGTGTGGGAAAATTTTCACTGGCCAGCATTTTCTTGGCACAACGCTACGCTGTGTGGCTGATCTCTGATTGAGGAGGGATGTGAACTCAGTAATAAACGATTGGGTTTTGTTTTCTTTTTTTTCGGTATTTTTGTTTTTTTTTTGTGTGTGATTTTCCTATTGCTCGGTTGTGTGTGTTGAGCTCTCACTTGACAATGATTCTGAAGTTCATTACCGAACTGAACGAATTGTTGTGATTCTTTCGGCTTTTATAAAAGCTGCTTTGAACACACATACGCACACCAACAAACAATGCCGACAAGAGAGAATTAAGATCGTTAATTCAACAACCGATCGGTTCTCGGCTGCTTTATTGTGTGTTGCGTTGTTGTTGTTTTATTTTTTATTTTTTTATTATGGCACGCTTACAACATCGGAAAGTAAAAGTCACACCTGCATCTCGATCAATGAAAGAGAGAGGAGCGCTAACTTAGAATATAATCATAAAAAGGAACATTATTTTTTTTAATTTGCGGCTATTAATATTATTTATAGACAATTATAATTTAATTATGCCATAAATTTTATTAAAAATATATGCAAGAGAAATATTAGGACATACTTTATTTAATGGTGATTTAAAGCTTTCTTTGCATTTAATTTTATAAATTTCTAGAAATCCTGCATGAAATTTATTCTATATTCTTTAACAATTTCGTAAAATTCAAATATTTAATGAGACTTTACTGTGCCAAGTCGAAAGGTTTTTCGATACGTTTCTTTTCTTCCCAAAAATGTCGTTTTTAAATATTTTGATTTGTACTTCTTCTGGTTCAATCATCTTAATGATGTTAACTTACTTGAACTTGGGGAATTTTCATTGAATAATCATAAACATAAAAACCGATAGTCATAAATGGTACAAAAAGCTTGCTCGTTTTTCCCATGAATTGAATAATATGTGAGGGTTTTCATTAGGGGTTTTCTCGATATTTGTTCTTTTGTGATTGTGGGTTTGCTAATTGCTTTGGTCATGTAATGCAAATTTGCAGTTGACCAATTTAAAAGCTAATTATGTGAAAAGCCGTTGCCATCGAAGAGGTCTTCAATGTGCATTGTTGACTGTATTGTCGCCCTCTCTCGCTCTCTCTAATTAGGCACAATCAACGGCAAATTAAATGTAAATTCATTGAGTAATTTTCGCAATTACTGTGTCGAGTTTTTTTTTCTCATTTTGTTAATGAATTTTTTTGAATAGTGTATTATTATTAACGAGTTAATTGAATCGTGAAACGTGATATGCAAATGACAAAGATGTGAAGATATAACTTAAGAACTCTATGAGCAAATTTGTTGCCGTAGGTCGCGCTTAAATGATGGGAATATTTTCAGTCTCTTAGAAGTTGGTCAAGACCATGCAAGAAAGTTTAACAAGTTAAAATACCGATCAGACCTTGAACACCAAAATGTGCAAATGATAATTATTACTTATTGTTAAACACAACAACTTTCTCGTAACTGCTGAATGCGGAAACATTTCCTATAATTAACACATGGCTTGTGTGTGTTAAGATCTATCAATCAAGTTGAATTTCAATCTGCAAGCTAAAGTTAAGGAACTGATCTTGGCCTACGGCCTTGACTGTCAGCTGTTTGCCTCATGCACACTATGTATTTAATTTCTCTGTAATTAAAAGCGAAATTTCAAGTAATAAATTCTCAAATGAATAGTATGTTTACAAAAATAATTTAGTACTCAACAAGATTTCCGCCTTAAAAGAAATTGTGACGTTTGATTTTATGTGGTTTTGATCTTGTTTTGGAACTTTAGCGACATTCCGACGCAGTATTGAGACACGGTTATTCAACCGGTAGCGCTAACTCTTGTTTCGGACCCACGTGCTGTTCAAATAATCAACGTTTATAAAAACGAATCTTTTCTCGTAATAACAATAAAAACTAAAGTCAAAATATCCTTACAAAAACGTGAATGAACCTTAAATATAATGATATAATCGAATTTAATAATGTTTTTAATGAACAGCAATCGGTGTTGTTGGCATTGATTATTTTATTTTTTTAACTGTGTTACTTATGCTTTGATTTTTACACTACATTTGTGTTTTTTAAACTTTCTTATTAGGTTTTTTTTAAAACTCCGTTTTAGAACATACGAAAACCTGACTCTCGTTTCGTTGCTAAAATAAAAATGTATCAAAATGCACAAAAACCAGTTACAGCTCAGTCATCCAAAATTCAGGAAGCAATTGACAGACGTCATCGAAAAAGTTGTATGTCTGAAACGCGAAAGGAAACGAACTGTTGTTGTTGTTAAATCATTTAATTGCAATTAACAACATCGACAACAATTAGCCCAATCAGTATTATTGAGACCTCTTTGGCTATACCCCTCCCTCAGTCTTACTCTATCTAAACTCAATCGACATGGGGCTTTTCTATTTAAACTAATTAACGATCTACATAGTATGTTAACAATTTGTCTGCAAATGCCTTTCAACTTTACTTGATGGCAGTTGTTCCGGTCAAGAGTCGCATTGTTACTGGTTAATGGCACAGTTTTGTTCTTTGGTTTTATGGCTAGACAAGGTTATTGCCAATGAACATTAAGAATACCACGATGGTCTCTAAAAATGATGGATGGAAATCAACGTCACTTTAAAAACTAGTTTTGGCGTTCAAATGGCAGTTAACCTTAAAATAAATTTAAAAAAAAAAACAAGTAAAAACGTTGCAGTCGGTATCAACCGACTATGGTATGATCAATAACTATTGGAAATGGGTACAGATACGGCAGACTCACTACATATTATCATAGTTCAGAAAAAACAACGCCGACCTGGTCCCGCCAAATACACAGCATTTTCTTATGGCCATGAAAATTTTCCATGCCTGCCGACGGCCTGAGGAAAGGGTATCCATGCGTGGGTCGACGCATTCGATAGTCGTAACGTTAAAGTGAGTCCCATTTTATCGCCAAAGCAACATTCGAAGTCTATCGCCTACGATTCATATGGCACCCGATTTCCCAGCACTCGAATCATTTCCATTTCTTTGAAACGATGTGCAATGGTATGCTGAGTGACTCCTGGAGTTTGTGCCAGTTCCTCTTGAGTTTGCAATGAATCTGCATTGAGCCATGTTTCCAATCTTTTATAGTCCAACATAATACTTTTTTCAAAGCTCGCATAAACTCCGTTGTTTTACAGCAAAATAACCTAAAGTGGAAAAGAAAAAGCCTAATAATGACACTTTGAAATGAGGGTATTGCTAAATGTAACAATTAAATTCTTTACTATGTATTAGTGAGTTCTGTTGACAAACCGTATGAACTTATTCGTACACCTAATAGTATAACAAGATAGTATAAGCTAAGCACACCATTAAAGATTTGAAAGCTGTGTGCAATTAATGATCAGCGATCAACGTGAATGTCTAACAATAGTGTTATACTTTATTGTTTATACGGTCTATGATCAATCGAATTTTTTGATATTTACAATTGTTTATAGTATAATTTATATAATAACATAAATTCCATTTCAATAATTATTTTTTTGTTTTTTAGTTTCGAATAATTAAAATCGTCGCATTTAACTCGTTCCATGCTATATCTCATTGAATACACATACATACATTTCTTTTGTTGTATCTTACTTTAACATTTTCTATGCACTTGCAGCCACATTATTTTTTAAGGTTATTTAATGGTTATCTCGTTTTTGTCCTATCACACATCGCCAATCAATAAATATTATTCATGGTTTGTACTTGGGTAAAGAAACATCGTACCTTTATCTGTAAAAAACAAAACGATTTAATTTAAGATTTAACTATTAAGTTGGTCGAGAGTCAGAACCTACCTGGATTGTTGTAGAAGTTTGCGCTTAGACTAGGTTTTGGTGGAAGTTTGGGTGTGCTCTCGTGGCTAGTGGCAATAGGAAAGAATTCATTTGGGGACGAGCGTCTGTTCGGGTGCTGTGATGAATTCTGTTGCTGAGAATGTGAATGCGTATGCGTACGATGGTGATGTTGTTGTTGTTGTTGGTGGTGTTGCTGTTGCTGATGCTGTTGGTGGTGGTGATGATGATGTTGCTGTTGTTGCTGTTGTGAATAGGCGACTGGCTGCTGGGTTTGCGACCTAAGGCGCTGCTGTTGCTGATAGCTGCTCGACGTGTTGCCATCATGGGTGTTGGGAATGTACGGGGACATGGGAGTCATTGGTGTCATGGGTGATGTGGTTGTCGAGGAGCTTAAAGCCGGCGAGATTGACTGTGGTGGCTGCTGCTGCAGCTGCTGTTGCTGCTCATCACTGAAATTGCTAGCCGATTCCGCTGTCGAAACATTATTGGCGCCTGAACCGGTGGCCGCTATAAGAGTCGCATCAGCGGAATGCGATGATGGATGCTTTGCCGAATTGCGGCGTATCATAATACTGCTCGTGTGTGGCAACAGCAGGCTGCTGCTCTTGCCCACAAACTCCTTTGACTGTCGTGCAAAAGTCGCTGGCATGGAATGATTGAGTCGGGGCGGTATGGGCGGTGGGCTCAGCTCGCCATCGCGTGGAGGTAGCTGTCATCAAAATAAATGATTTACAAAGTTACGCAACAGTTGTGTGTACTTACTGTAGGTGCATCGGGCGCTTGACGCTTTTGTGCCATGTCCGTGCAGCTTTCCGTGCGTTCCTTGCGGCGCGGCGGCAACGGTGGCGGCACTGCTCGGTACTCCAGTGTTGTCGCTGTTGGTACGTTGACATGTGGAGAAATGGGCACACCGGCCGTCTGACCGTGACTTTGCTCGCTGTTGAAATAGAAGCCGCCCAGCTGTGGACTCACATCTTCGAGACCGCCGCCAACGAGCGTCACTGTGCTGGCAATGCTGTGCGTCGGACTGTATTGTGTGTGTGTGGCGCGTCCATGGAATGGTGAACGATTGCTGCTTTGCTGAGCTGGTGGCAAGGGCGTCGCCTCGTGCCGTGGACTTATCACCAGTTTGGGTAACGGCGACGGTGGCAGCACATCCGAAGCTGCCGCATCCGAGGTGACATAACAATCAGACATGGTGTTCCAGCCGCCAGCAGCTGCTGCTGCGGCTGCTCCTACGGCTGCTGCTGCTGCTGATGGAAACTGTAACTCTGCTAACGCTGGGCTAAACACATCTGCTGGTGCATTGTTATGCATCCATACATGCGCTCCTGGCTTGCGAGGTAGATGAGGCGCAGGCACCACCTCACCATTGTCAGCTGTTCGATGCGATGAAATGCTGCTCCAGCTGCTGCCTCCATTGCGCTCTGGAATGATGACAGGCGCAAATACAGAATACGCATGTGGGTTATGCTGTGGACTCTGATCGCCAATGCTGGATGCTGGCGTCGTCGCTGTTGTTATTGGCGCAGCTGGCGCTGGTGGCTCCACGTTGACGGGCGCAGTGCTTGGCAACTTGTTGCTATTGTTGATTTGGTTCTGTCGACGCGGTTTAATGCCTGGCGACTTGAGCGGAATGTTCGGCCATTTGCGGGGCTGCAAAAATTAATACAATTACTTTGAGACTCTTGAAATTAATAGGCACACTTACAAATTTGGGGACTGTTTTGCTATTGCGCGGTTCAATGCGCATACTCTCATTGTAGAGATAGTCGGACATTTCCTTGTCGGAGAGTCCATTGAATGGATCCAGCTGCTCGAAGAAGTGCCGAATAGTGGGCTCCTCGTTGAGACAATACGGCTGATTTTGATACTGTTGTATTTCACCAATGATTTCCGACACCTTTCGTCGTTTCGAGAAGTTAATCAATTCAGTGTTGGTCAGCAGATCCGGATTGCCCTCCTCCAGATGTAAGATGTTAGTCAAATAGCGACCAAAGAATGGCACACAGGGCGGATTAATGGAGCGTAGGCGCTCCTGGTATTTTTTGAGATGATCTTCGCTAAGCTCACGACACTCGTCCAGAAACTTGCGATGCCGTTCAGGCAGCGCATTGAACGTAAAACGCAATCGAAATACAGCCGCTGTTCCCATAGCAGCCACAATTGAGAGTATACCATTAAAATTGTTTAGCTCCAGCATCACCATCATCACTTCAATCGCTCGCTGCATGATGGCTAGCCGCTCGTCACAGTTCTCTGCCTCCATGATGGACCTTTCGATCCATCTGGTCACATTTGTTGTATGCTTCATGATCTTAAGCAGATTGGGACTTTTAACCTCTTTATCCTTTTTGGTCCAAGGGGAGCCGACCAGTTCCGACGGCTTTACATTCTTATACATTTCGAATTCGAGCAGCGTCAACTGTCGTGCCACCTCCAGTGGATGCAAAGTTAGCAGCGTTATCTCATCATCTGGCACATTCAAATGGTACTCAATGGGCGGTGGATCATGACCATAGGCATAAACGATCTTCTTATTGCTTTGCTTGTTCTGCAAATTAAATAAATGGCATATAAGTATATGTTATAAGTACATTGCAGTTATATAAAGATTACCTTGCGATCGACAATTTTGCGCACAGAGTCGACCCATTTGCGCATGGATTTACTGTTGACATCGTTGAGAAAATGCAACAGTCTGTCCAGCAGTGTTGGATCTTTCTCAAAATCATAGAAATGATGATCCACCCAGTGGCGCAAGACATTAAGCACACGGAATTGCACCGGCTGCACGAATTCCTTGCGATAGCGTTTCCAATCCTCGCGCTGCGAGTTCTTCAACATTTTCTCGCTATCCGCTGTGCCAGATGCATCTTTATCGTGATGATGATGTGCCGTGTGGTTTGACTGCTGCTCCTGATAAACGAGACTGGGCTCTGGTATTTCGAAGCGTTCGATCAGCAGCGTCAACAGCTGCTGTGGCGAGCAGAAATACCGATATGTGGTGAGAAAGGTGCGCACAAAAGTTGGATCTGCATAAATGTGATAGGTGAGGCGCTCGATCAGCTTGGTGAGCGTGGCGCCTTTAATCATTGGCACGACACCACTGTCGCGTTCTTCTAATACAATATTTTCAGCGCTGTCGGGTACTGCAAATTTGTAGATCTGTGGGCTGGGCATGCGCAAAGGATGCTTGCGTTCAATGTCCTGCAGTATGCTGTCTAGAATGCGATCTAGCATCGATTTGGTATTCACCATTATTAAATCGGCCATCCAGTCACTTTTGTGCTGAGCATTCTCTGCCGAAAGCACAATGGCGGGATGCATGCGTGTGATTAGCTCAAAGCTGTGCTTCAGCTCATCCGTATCCGCACGATCGTTGATCTCGACGCGCCGCATAAAAAACTTCTCCTTGAGCCGATAATCGAAGGCAGTGGCCCCAGCCGATGGCGTTTGCTTTTTGGTATTTGCCTTGCATAACACCATTAGGCCATCGAATAGGAACACCTTACGCTCGCTCCATATGCGCTTGCCAGAGCCAAGCTTGCTAAGTGAATCCTCTGAAAAGTAAAGAAACATATATACCTCAGATGTAATCACTCAAAAGATAGAAATGTCCAGCAAAGAACATGTGTAATTGACAACGGCAATTCTAATTTTTGAGTGATTCGAATAACCGATCCTGTTGCCTACTTACCGCGTATAAACTCATTGCAATTAAGTCCCACATCCTTGTCATCCCAATGCTCGACTTTTAGCTGCAGCTCCCTCGTACGTTCAATGGCCATTTGTCGTCGCACACGCCCGCTGACCGGAACGAGTCGTTTTTTGGACAGATTGGCCATTACCTTTTCGAGATCGCAGTGCAACGGATGGAGAAGGCCCTGCACTTGGGCAAAGCTCTCAATGTCATCTTGTGATGTACTGAGATCCATAAGATGCTTGATATAGTCAAAATAGACGAACGCATGGCAGATGGGTACCAGCAGTAGCTTAGGTAAATAATACTTGACCGCCTCCCGGAAGCCATGGCCGGCAGACATTAGTGACAGGGCATCGGGCTTGGCCAGCAGATTGTTGAGAGCATCGCGCGATGCTTGCGAGGTGACGTCGTGTGCATATTTTTTATAGACATCAAACTCCTCGGCCTCGGCAAGCTCCTCAAAGCAGCTGGCCACACAAGGCGCATTTTGTTCCTGCGACATTTCGATGACATCCTCAAGAGAGCCTAGCAGCGTAACTGTTACCTCATAAATGTCCATGATGTTGGAGAAAATTGGCTCCAGTTCCTTTGGATCGCGTGCGATTTTAACAAGCTCCTCACGAAAAACACGTATGATCATGTGAAGATCCCGTTGATATAGCTTCTCATCGTTTATCAGCTCCTTGACGATTTCCTCGTAGGTGGCGCTTGCACGCTGCGCCGGCAGCGAAAGCGGACTGGGTAACACATTGCACTTGAGCTGTTCGCTGCTGCGATTGAGCATGTCCAGGAGAACACCATCTGCATTTAATACGACCTCAATGTCTTCTTTGGCGATCTCACTGTGCCGCATAGCGCAAACATAATCAGCGGCCATTTTGAGTATATCGGCAGAGATGCACTCGAGGACGGCAACCAAGTACGACGAGACGGAGCTATCGATCTTGTACTGCAGCACATCTTTTTGCAGCAGCGTATGCACACGCTCAGTGGGCAACAGGGATTTGCGTTTTTTCGAGTTGATCACCTCGTTGGCCTCTTTCAGAGCCCATTGATCGATGGGCGCTGGAAAGGATTTGTTCACTTTTTCCTCGAGATCTTGTACAGAATGTGGCAGCGGTTTCGCACACAATTTTGCTAATAAACGCACACACAGATTCTCCACATAGAGCAGGGCATCTTCTTTGGCTGTTACACGGGTATTCACCTGCTCCAGCACCTTTCGCAGCGATGGTATAAATAGACCCCGCCAACGTGCCGCGTTCTCACTTTTCGTAAAATCGTAACCATCAGAATCCTGCACCGTGGAGGCGGCACCAACGCTAGTCCCATGGCTGCCACCGCTGGAAAACATTTCTGCACTCCACCACACACTCACAGGCATACAAGCACACGCACACGCACACACACGCACAAGCTCTTGTTATTAGTCAACAGCAACGTCGTTGTCGGGCAGCAACATTTTAAGCATTTGTTTCTGTCCTTTTTAGACTTATTAACACGCCTCTTTGTCTATTTGCAATCGAAAACGAACAAAAACAAAACTTTGTTTTTACATGCTATACACACGATTTTTTCAATATATTTTCTCTGCAAATTCTGCTTACTACGGCGTTAAGTTAGCTGCACAATCGCCGATTAGTGCTGGTAAGCGTAATTTATATTCGATTGACGAAAACATTGGTTCTGTCATCAAAATTATTTAAATTTCAAAGATGTTCATGGGAAACTTATTTTTATTTATAAAAATATTGAAGATATGTACATAGATAGATATATACAAGATATGTATATATATAGAAACAGATATACACTAAAATTTTTCTTTATAAATCATAGTTGCAATATCTGTCTTGATTGCCTTGAATTGTTTTAAAAGTGGATTTTGCAATCAATTCTTTCTATCCATGAACGGAAAAAAGAAACTCTTGAGTAAGTTGAGTATGAATTAGACGTAGAGCAATATAATCTTGTAGAAACTTCACCAAATAACACTGAAAAGCAATTACTATTATATATTAATGGTAGTCTGCTAAACCCAAAATGTTTATACTTTTAGCAGTTATCTCTCCAGCAGGGTGCCTCGTTGCTTTTTTGGTGGTGGTGGCGGCATTTCATCAGTTTTGGACTTGGCACCGAGATCAGCCAATTTGCCTCCTTTACGCTGCAGCTGCTTTTCAATAATTCGAGCATTGTTTGCATAACTGTCGGCAATCTCGCGCTGTAATGTGCATAAATTTAACATTTTTGTAATGCTGATACTGATATAAATCTATTTTTAAGCTTACCGCTTCAATTTCGTCTTCCTCTTCGTCGATGGTAGATACGGTAACGGAGCTAAACTTGCCCATATTTTTGGTATGTCGCGTTACCATGACCTTTTTGCCAGTTGCATCTACAATACCTGAATCTTCGCCACCTACTGTCGCTGCACTCGGAGGCACATTCGCCGCAGCAAGTAACAAGGTATTTGTGTTCGCTTCGCTTGCCAGTAGCTGGGCCAAAGGTTGCTCGCCTTTGTTGCGCACCAGTGCGTTGTGCATAACAAAGGTAACATTGGAGTCGGAGCTGTGTCGGTAGTACAATGGTAAACTGCAGTTACGGCACTGAAAATATAAAAACTGCATTAGTAGTTCAAAGTAAAATGTCTCCTTAAGATATGCATACTTGGTAGCGGTATTGCTTCTCAATGCCCTTTCCCTTGCGCCGTATGTAAATCATTTTTGGAGCTGGGTTATAGGTCAGCTTGTTAGCGTGGTCGTTCGCATCAATGACACGCGCATTGTCCGCTTCACGCAGCGGCAATTGATCTAAAGTGCAATCTGCCACATATTGTAAATGTGTAAATAAGTTAAACGTTTACTGTAAAAATTAACTTTATACGCACCTAGAATCAATGACATTTTGCTGCACAGACAGTAATATATATTGAGCGGCTTCTCCTCATTGTACTCTTCTTGATCCTTTGTATCAGAGCAAACAATACTGCGCGATACGACTTTTGGCATTTTAATGTATGGCTAATTATATGTAAGTAATTTATTAAAGTTTATTTTGTCCACGAATTCTTTTTGGCCAAGAATTGTTTGTTTAGTGATGTACAATGCTTGGTACAAACAGCTGTTGAGCGTTGTACGATAGCAATAAATCGATAATTGATATCTTCATTTTCATGAAATTTTATAATGACCGCTTAATATAAATTGTTTTTAATGTGCTCAGAACAAAATAATAAAGAATTGACAGTGCAACAGATAGCAGAGCTATGCTACCAAAAATTCCGTGATTTACCAAAAACTGGGAAACCATTAAGCAATCAGTGGACAGTTCTAGCTGGTATAGTGCAATATGATAGACGATCAAAACGCTGTAACGTGGTTTCACTTGCAACTGGGTGAGCAGTAAATAACTATATATTAGGCAAAGCCTTAAACTTTAACTTATTATAGAACAAGATGCATTGGTAAAAGTAAAATGTGCGCCAAAGGCTTCATAGTAAACGATTCCCATGCTGAAGTGCTATCTAGACGCAGCTTCCTACGTTATTTGTACAATGAACTGATGAAAGCAGGCACGCGGCTACACGAAAATACAGAAAAGTCAATCTTCAGTTGGCAGCCAGAAACAAGTTGTTTTGCCCTCAGCGATCATATAGAGTTCCATTTTCTAAGTACGCAAACTCCATGCGGTGATGCGTGCATAGGAGACGAGATTGAGCTAGAATCACAGCCAGCAAAACGACAGCGACTTCAAAATGATGCATGCAAAGAGGTCTTTACTGGAGCCAAACTAATAAGCTGCCCCTTCGAGCAGTGCGATGCCATGCTGCAAACGCCTACAGCGCTGCGCACTAAACCAGGACGCGGAGAACGCACACTGTCCATGTCCTGCAGTGACAAACTCTCCCGCTGGAATGTACTCGGCGTCCAGGGTGCACTGCTGGACATGCTTCTCAACAAGCCTATCTACTTTACTAGCCTAAACTTTTGCTGTGCCGATGCGCAACTTAAAAGTCTACAGCGTGCAATTTATCAACGCTGGAGCGGCAGGAGCTCTAATCAAAGCCGTTATCAGACCCAAGAGCCTGACATACGCATTGATAACAATTTAATATTTGAGCACGAGCAAAACGCCGATTGGCATCCAGCGCCAAGCAGTCTCATTTGGGCACTGCTTCCCGAGTCACTCAGGTAAGCAATCGGCATATGATTTAGATATTTTATAATTGTTAATAATACTCGCAGACCCTTTGAGATTGCAGTAAATGGCAAACGTCAGGGCGTTACCAAAAAAACACTAAACACCCCACAAGCTGCACTGGATGTAAGTAAATATAAGCTGTTGCTAAACTTTCTTGATTTGCTGAATAGCAATGACGAGCTGCGTCAGAATTTAAGTCTGCAATCAAGTGATCTGCAGATGTTGAGTTATGCCCAGTGCAAAGCCTTAGCTAAGGATTATCAAATGGCCTGGCAACAATTAAAATGTGATTACTTTCAAAAATGGACTTGTAAGCCAAAGGGGCTACTGGAATTTACCAGTATGTGTGACCTAACTAAAAAATCAAAGCTTCCAGAGTGATTCGCGTTGGTACATGAATGTATATTTTAGTGATTAATGTTATTATCCTCGTTCTATATGCAAATATTATTTAATGTTTATTTTTATATTTAATGAACTCTTAATAAATGTTAACGATTAAACTTAATGTTTACTGTAATATACTTAGGTTTTAAACTTTACCACACCACAATAGAAATTGTCCGCGGTGAGGACAGTTGGCATACAAAATAAGCTTTTTCGAGGCACTGTGCCTTCTTCATTACAAAGCCGTCTTCATAGTCATATACTAGGACAACGCATTTTGGATCCTCATGGATTTGGGTTGAATTTTCCATATTCTCAACATCATCCTTTAGCCATATGTTATACTCAGTCACAAGACCCGTGGCAATTGAAACATATTTATCTTGGCCAAGTTTGTTTATATCAATCCAATAGTTTTGAGTATTATTTAAACGCTGTCCAAGCAGTAGCCTTTCCTCATCCGATCTCAAGTTTATTAAATTACCGCCCTTCTGCCGACACTCCTGTGCAGCTTGAAACCAGTTGACTTTTTCATTTGCTATAAAGTAATAGTTTCGTCCGAATAATTCAAAAGGTTTCATTTTGGCTTGATAATCCAGAGGCACGTAGTTTATCTGTTTATATTCCAGTCTGGTGCTAAAACTTGATGCTTAAGGAGTTTTTGCAAATTGTATTTTCCTTTATATAGTATTTGTATTAGTAGCTTACCTTCAACAAATGTCAGTGGCACCACTATTAGGCGCAGTAAAAAGCCAAAAATCATATACCGAAACATTTTTATAGGACTGCTCTTTTTAGAGGGAACAGCGGTAATGATTTTATTTTTTAAATTTTAAAATACTCTTAAAGCTTTACGTTCATTAAAAGTTGTAATGCGTTCCGTCATCTGACTAATCATTCGTCAGATTAAATTACTATTTTTATAAAATTATTTATCATTTCTTGAACTATTAATTATTCAATGACTCATTTAATTTATGTGAAGGATAATTTAATGCAGAATGTAAATTTTTGAATACACAGGGAAACTTTACAAATATGTAATAAATTTATAAATGTGATTGTATTGTTCATATAATTCAAAGAATAACTAATCTGAAAATGGTGCAAATATATAAGTGGCACCTAAAAGTATGCTTTAATAAGTAAAAAGAAAATGTTCTTGTAGACAATTAAATAAATACCAACTACTGAATTTCAAAGTTTAAACACACAAAGTGCTGCAAAAACATGGATGAAGGACCATAATCGATTCCATAAAGTTTTAAAAAGTAAAAACGTTTATTTTAGTCTTAAAAGAAAACAAGCTAATATTTTTGATTAATATTTAATAAGCATCATCTAAAGTTAAATATGTTTTTAATACCATAAAGTGTAATACACATTAATCTAATTGTCATTTAGCAAATGTTTAACAAACAAACGTACCTAGTACAAATACAGCTATACAAGCAAAAACAAATATTAAGAGGTACAAGTGTTTGCAATATTAACTACTAGAACAAACTTTAACGAGACATTAACAATGGGAACTTAAGCCGCTCTGCGATATTGAGGCGTTGGTGATAATGGTGATCGGAGCGGTGCATCCGGCAATCCGCTTCTAAGGTGCATGCTGTGTGTTTTAAATATATTTTTGTATATAAGCTAAGCATACGACTCGAATCAAGTGACTTTGACTGTAATCCAACAATAATAATAATATATAGTTTCGTTCTTCAGTGTCCGCCAATTTCGCGCAATTCACGCTTGCCAAGTGGCAGAGGGGGGCGAAAGTTGTTAATGACCTTGCCATTGAATTCGTTGCAGGGGCACTCCTCCCTGACATCGTAGGCATTGAGATTGCGCATGGCGTTCAACTGATCCTCGGACACCTGAATGGGCGTCTTGAACACAATCCAAATGACGCACTCGGAGCATGGTGGCGTTGTCAACGAACCTTCATACGTCCAATAGGTGTGCACATTTGGCAGCAGCTTGCCGGGATCACAGCCCTGGGGCATTGTGACGCGATCGCCCTTGTGCAGCACAAACTGTAGCACACTGGTCACCTTGTCCAGCTCCTCATGATGATCACCCGGCTGCAGGAAGACGCCGAGCACGGCCAGGCCATCGGGTGCAGCGGCTGCTTCACCAAATGATTCGTATTTGGTGGTGTTCCAGTGCACCAGATGCAGTTCGCCGGCATACGAGACACCATCGACCGTATGCTCCGAGCCCTTCGAGTCTGTGCAACCCCAGTGGCAGTGGAACTGTTCTAGCTTAAAGATCTGAGTGCCCAGCGGGCCACCAGTCAGCTCCGAGTTAGCACCATTGACGTCCACGCGCCAGCAGTAGCCTGTAAACAATTAAGCACTTGTTAAACTCTATTTGAGGACCAGTTTTATTAGGGAAAACCCACCTGGATTAACCAGACTCTTTGTATCCTCTTGCACATACTTCCATTGAAGTGGCGATACCTTCAAATCGCTGCCCTTCTTAGCACTTGAGGGCGTTATATCCACTGGCGACTGACGATGTCCAGATGCCTGGGGATAGTCCTTGGCCCAGTGTGCGGGTCCTGCACGCAAAGAAACAAAACAAAATATATTAGCTTCTACAATTTAAGAACTTTGATGGCAACGAATTCATTTCGCTTTTTCTTAATTCTAATTATTCCGATGAAGGAAAGTATATTTATTGATACCTATAATTGTACGTTTGTACGAGACTTAAGAACTCAAGAAAAAGCTTTAAGCTTTATTGCGCTGAAATGAGTTGTGTTATGATGCTTAACTTTGGTTTGTAGGCTTCTGATTAAAGTCTAACAACTCTTTGAATATTTATTTAACTTAATTCAGCACGTTTATTTTCCTTTAATTTATAATTATGCCTAACAAGTTTTCTGTTTCTATTGAAGTCTCGTTTCAAATTACTCCAATTCTATCTAAGGGAAAACACTGTTATTGGATAACAAGCGAGGTTGAAAAACCCATCGGATCGAACAATAATTACTTAGTTGGGTATTAAATTATTACTTCGGCTACTGGGAATACAATGTGAAACTTTCCGGTTTCTATTGCCTGCGTTAAACTTGTTTCTAAAATGTTTACAAATGCTAATTCAAATATCATCAAGAGTGTATTTTATTCAGCTTTTATGATATGCATACACTGAAAATGAAAATGCAAATGCCTTGACAAACATTTATTATAAGATCAACTTTTACATCCCATTGTACAAAGGCAACAATTCGCAGTAAAAGTTAAGGCATTTTATCTGTGTTTGTTTGTAGACAAAACGGCTGTCAAAACACAATAAATAAATACCTATATATATATATATGTATATATAAATTTAATAGCTGTTTGCTGGCGCATTTGCGCTTTTAATTATTGTCTGCACCAACAACAACAAATATTGACTCGAGAATGGAGCGCGGCGTCACGTGCTGAAGTCAGAAAATCATTCAACAGCTTTGGCTTTTTGGCATATGTCATGTGATAGGACCGGTCCCACTGACGCATACACATACTAGATAAAACCGTGGCGGTGCTGCTTTGGTATCTTACGATTGTTAAGGCGCACTTATTCTAGCCTTATCTAAGTGTCTTTTGTCGCTGACAAACAATAAATTATTGAGCAGCACAAAGCTCTTAAGGTCTTAGGGTATTTAATGGTTTGCTTTGATTTTTAAGCCTAGCAAAAAACTGATATATCACATACACAAATTTTATTTTGTCCAATATCAGGTGCAATGCATTTCACCTTATCAGGTTTATATAATTTTCTTGTGCAAACAATTTGCCATTGCCGAACATGTGATGGAAATCGATAGGGTAGACAAAATGTTAAATCGAAACAGCTGAATGATAAATGAGCATGAAGTTTGTGCCATGTGATGCAACTATGCAACTAAAGACCATAAAGTTGAACAGACAAACTTGAAGCCTATAATAATTTGTCAATAAACTATATCACGTAGACGCCATGTTTGGCAGGTGTAGCTTGTTTTAAATGCAAACAGTATTAACAATTAAGACTTTTGACAAACTAATTAAGTCAACTAACTTTGTAACATCGAGCACACAAAGTTTTTAATATTTACATCACGTAGACGACATGTATGACAGCTGAAACAAAAACGAAACTCACTGCAGTTCCCATTTCTTTACAATTTTTTTTTGGTTTTATCATTTAGCGCAAATTTCCGGCTGATGATTTATACAAATATGTTGTTGCTCGTTTATGAAGCTGTCATTTAGTCAGCTGCTTTTGTTGACCATTTTCATTTACTCTTTTATTATACAAAATTTATTTACTACGCGTTCTCTTCATTTGGGAATGCAGCTGATTTTGGTTGGCATATATACAAATATATGATTATTATGCCAAGCTTGTGACTGTAAATTCTAAAGATCAACTTGCACCTGCTTTGCCAGCCAGCCAGTTAAACAATAAACTGAATAAATATGAATTGCTATTCCAGTTTTTTAATTTAATTAACGAAGTTTTAATGCTCTTGGAATTAGCATAATTAAAAAAGCCAAAAAAGACTAAGACACTATCAATTCCTGGCTTTTACCTGATATTTGAATCCAAAACAATTCTGTTTGCAATATATTTTTTTTTCAGTAAGACTGCAGTAAAGAAAAACTTTATTATTCAGTTACCGTTTTACTTAATTGCCCATAAAAGGCAACAAAAAATCAACTTAAACATTTGTGCCAAATGTCGCTTAAGAATCACACGTGCCTGTAATTATTGTTGTATACAAAGCTCAAAATGTTTAACAATGTGCAAACAATAATATTTGCCGTGTGCAAATATGTCTGCCACACGCTCTCAAAACAACTGCTACAATTTACAGTTCAATTAGGCCGATCATTAACAAAGTTGCGTTTTAAATCCAAACGATTATCTAATTGAATTAAAACGAACGTTCTTTGTATGGTGCTATAAACTTTACTATTAATGCACATTGCACGCACATATAAAACAAAGTTGAATAGCCTGAACAAAAAAAAAAAAAACTTGTTCTCGTTTTATTTTTTTCCTGGATAATTAAACAATATCAGTTTACTTTTCATTAGAATTTATGCAACACTTCCCAGTTTTTTTTTACGTTCACTCAAAGCCCAGAGAGTTTTTTTTTATCTTAGAGATTGTGAAAAGCAATTATCGATTTAAAAATAATATTCTGTTGAACGTTTTTTATTTTATTTGGTTTTGGATAATATAAAAAACGTTACACAACAGAAAAACTGTTTAGGTCATAAAGCCAACAGAATATAAAAAAATAATCATAGCTATTAATTTAAGTTGCATGATCATATCTTACAACTGTTGATTAGCTTCTAGAACTTTTAGATACAACACTTCCCCCATAGATACATATATCATTCATGAGTTTATTGCGTGCTTTTATGAGCTAAGGAAGTGCATGCTAATTGGGCCCCGAGTTCAACAATAAAACAAAAAACAACAGCAGTTGCTATATTCCTGTTTGAGTCAATAAATAACAAAAATTTCTATCTATGTGTGACAGTGTCAGGCTGTCGTTTAAGAACTGACCCAACCAAACAAGCTTACCTAATATTTCTTTGCAGTCTAGTCTACGATATTGGGAAGCCCCAGCACTGCCCTAAGCTTTTATGGGTTGCTTTGCTGTCAAGCGTTTGGCTAACAATACAACCTCTCAATTGAGATACTACATACAAGCACGCTAAAACCCTTTCGGTCAATTTTTCATTGCTAATTATTTGTTAGCATGTGGAAGGTACCAAAACAAAAATAGAATTATTGAATTACCATAAAGCAAAAAGACACAACATTTAATAAAAATAAATAGTAAAAACATTGCAAAATTGTACTTATTTGAACCGATTGTCAAGTACAGTCCGAAAGTGTTTTAGAATTTTAATCTGAGGAGCTAAATTTTATCAAGTCTTAAATTTTATCGGTTTGCTCTTATATATGCCATACTTTTTATCGCACTGTCTGCCTAATTCATTGGCACAGCCAAAAATAATAAAAATAATTACATATTCTTCATTTTTTCACACTTTCAGCATATGCATTAAAAACTTTGATCAATTCTGAAAAAGCAATAACACTTGACATAAATCTATAAAAATCAATATTTTTTATAAAAAGTTATTAAAACATTTATCGCTGCGTTGTGATATCTATATAAATTGAATGCTTCAAGTGGGCGTGGCAATATGATAGGCAACTCTTTTGCAATGGAAATATGCCAATCAGTACAAATATAGATGGAAAATATTTAATTTGCAATAAAACTATTCAAATAAATTTACATACGTATGTTCAATGTACTCATTTAGTTTTGTGAATTTCGATTTATAATATATGTAATAGGAAATGGGCATTTTGAAAAGAACTATAACTAAATAAAAAGTTTATTATGTTTTATCTTGTTGAACTTTTTTTCTTAATCATGCTTGTATTACTAGTAATACGGTTTGATTACATTATATATGGCAACGATTACTAATTTCTCCAAAAATAGAAAAATCAACCAACTTATGAAACAATGACATTTAAGCTGATATTACTAATTTGTATGTATCATAGACTTGAATCATTGTGATAATAAATTTGCCATATACAATATGAGATTAGAAGAAAAGCAATGCACTTTAAGAATTTCGTAGACCAGTTCACCTTTGATAAGAGCAAATAAAAGGAAAGCCCGTTATGTGTAACTGGTAGCATGTAAACAAATATTGATTGAAGAATTTAAAAGTTTGCGTGCAGTATATAAAAGATCGTATCACGCCTTTCTAAATGAAAATTGATTAGCTTACAATATACATATATGTATAAACACGCGAGCTATAATCTGACAATCAAGTATTAAACATTTCTGCAGGTTTGACAGGGGCAGAGGTGCAAATAGAATAGACGTGATTAGAAAAGCGTTATCTTTCAAGCTGAATCAAATATTAATTATATAATTTTATAAGAAGTTCAGTTGACTAAAGTTCCATACACTTATGCTTAATGTGAAAACCACTTGAAACCTGAAGTGGATCATAGATATTTATAATGTGGATGGTCTGGCAGCGATAAAGCAGCCATGAAGACAATAAGTAGACATTGGAAAGTTACCAGCGCACACAAGTCAAATTAATCAAATCACATATCAATGACATTTTCTAAAATCAAAAACAAATTGCCGAAAATTGCCCGTTGATATCGTAGATGCAAACATTTATTGTATTGAAACAGGGATTGTGTGATTTTAGTCAGACAGAGAACGTTTGGCTAGCTTGGGGCCATGACGAAGCGTTGACTTTGGAACCGGTCTTTAATGCGTCCTTAAGAACCGAACATGCACTTGACCAACGCCACATAAGCAAACGAACTGCCTTCAAAACGCAAAAGCACAAACAAACAACAGAAGGCAACAACAATATTAACGAGAAACAACAAACTGAAATCAAGTCAGTTTAAGCCAACGAATGTTTCTTGAATTTAAAATATAAACGCTCACAGTTTTTATAAATTATAATTTTGATCGAGAGCGAAACGATATATAAATTAAGTTCTACAGTCAGAAAAGCAAAAAAAAAAAAACATAGAACGAAAATCTAAAATTAATTATTTAGAAAAGTGAGTGAGTTGGAATACTGCTAAGCTCTGTAATCAATAAAATAAATTATTAAATATATTTATGGCTATAACAAGAACTGGGGAAATAGTGAAAACAAACATAAACATTGGCTAGTGTATATTGATAGAGAATCGTGAACTTGTTTGAATTCAACGGGGCGACTGACTCTTTAACTGGTTTAATGGGAAGCACCCGCACTGGCGTCCAGTTTGAGATCACGAGATTTTGCTCGTGCAAATCGACAACTGCCGGTATTCTCTCTCTCTCTCTCTTTTTCGCTCTCTCTCTGTCACCCGTGCTGGTTTGTTTAACACTACGTATACGTTTTAATTATGGCTGTCGCATATTTATGAGCGACGAACCTATGAACGTGCTTTAGTCTCTAGATCTTTTGGGTATGGGTGTTTGCTTGCGTGTGTGTGTGTGTGAGTTTTGTGGAGTGGCAATGCGATGATGCATGTAATTGAGGCGCAAAGCGGCATTACGACAGCAAACTGGACTTGATTGAATTAACAGTAAAATGGAACTGGAGTTGGAACTGAGCTCGAGCCAGTATTAACCAGTATGAACCAAAAAACAAAGAAATAATATTGAAACAACAATAAAAACATTCTCAGCTGAGTCAACAATTGGCAGAGCGCATTCACTTAATTTAAGTCTGATTATGACTCTTTTCAAGTTACTTACAGGTTTATTGTTTTTTGCCGCAACAATAACATTTAATAAACACTCACACAACTGTATATCTTATCGTTTAAAATTCCTTAGAATTATGCTGTCTGCGGCGACAAATGTCTCCCTTAACCATTGCTGATATATATATCATTCTGATAAACTACAATTGGAATGCATCAGCGCAAACAAGGCGCAATCAAATCAAAAAGCTATAAATGAGACAAGATGCCGCCTCTGTTATCTATTAGATAACACATGTTTTCAATCAAGAGCTGTCTCAATTTAACAAAAACTCAAACTATATATCGCATCGAACCTGTCTCAACACTCAACATTTCTGATGCTCTGGCTGTGCAAAAAGCTCAAAACTTTCCCAAAAGCGTTAAGCGTTCCACGCTTGCGCACCGTGCGTCAAGTTTGTAAACAAATAAACGTAACCGTAGCAAAACAAACAAGCAAAAATAAGGTAGGTAAAAACAGAAAGAAAAAAAAGAAAAATAATAAAAACCGGACTTTGCCGACACTTACCATTCTCTTCTGTGTAGCCCCAGTGATTGCTCATCTTAGAATTGATCTTTGGTTTGTGTTATTGTAGGTAGAGATTTGAGACACTTGGTTGTTGCACTCGCGGTTTCTGGCAAGCGTTTGAGTTTTGTATAGAACGCGACAGTGGGTTTTATAATGACCCGGGAATGGTTGCGTCGGGTTTTTGGGAACACTGGGGAACGGGAGCGCGTCTGTTTAGTTAGTCCGCTGGCTGTAGACTGTTCGACTCGAGGCAGCGTTGCTGACTTCGAAGCCACTACAAAAGCAAACACAAAAAAAAAAGACAGCAAAACACGCACTTAAGCGGACTGAAACAGCGCCACAGAGTAAGAAAGAGGGAGGAAAGAGAGAGAGAGCGAGGGAAAGAAAGAGAGCAAGCGCTCGTCAAAAAGAGCTAAGGAGAGCGTGACAATTGAACAGCAAGCGAGCAAAAATGAACTTTACTACTGTTTTGAAACCCCTCGCTCGGGCTACTGCGAGCAGAGCAGAGAGCATAGTGTTGGGTGTTAAAACCGTTGACAGTTCAATAGCAGCAGCAGGCAGCAGCAGCTTTGATACCCGAACAACAACATTAATTGCCCCCCTCCACTGCACACTGTAATGCGTATACGCATTGTTGTAAAACTAGATGTCAAATTTAACTGTCGATCGATAACTGTTATCGATTAGCTAATGAGCTGCTGTTTACTGCTAAGCTGACTTAGTTATCTGATAATTTAAGTTGCAAATGCCATATTTGTACCACTGTGCACAAACAGACAAACCGAATTGTCGACTTAATTTATTGTTGAACTTAAGTGCATTGTTTTTGTTGTCACTATTAGCAGACGAGTCAAGCCGTAAGCGTGATCGCGATCGCTCGCAATACACACACGCACACACACATACAATAGCTTGTGCATTTTTTGGCGAGAGTCGACAAGTTAATCTCGACGTATTATACGTATATGTATAAGTACATTTTTGGGGGAGATTGAGCACAGCTCAACGCTCAATTGTCAAAGGGATGTTTGCTAGGGCTAGGGTTCGCGGGTAGAGGTTGGGGATGAGTGTTTTGAGTGCATCAGTTCACATCGACGCGCTGCCAACAACATCATTTCATTAGAACAATTCCGCATATATGCATATAATGTATGGGGTATAGTTTAGCTAGTTAAACCAAATTCGCAACTAATTTAAAACGTTGGGTTTATGAACGATAAATCTCTTCGGAACCTGTTGATTGTATAAGCTACATAAGTAAATGTGAACAGTAGCTATTGCCCGTTGCACGCTGCGTATGCGCAATTTATTAAATAGTTCATAATTTGTACAACTGTTTGTGTATAACTTTCTTTTATGGCAGCTTATTTTTTATTTGTTTTTAATTAAGAACATTTTTTTGCTCTTTGCACAGCTTTATCACCGATTTTACGGGTCTCACGTGAACGCAGGCGGCAAACCCTAAATACATTTCCGTAATTGCAATTACAGGTTGCACAACAAATAATGCAAACGCCAAATGGGAAATTGATAATAGCAAAATGTGTTGTGCGCTTGCATGCGACCAGATTTATATATAGTATATAGCACACTCTCCCTCAGTCAAGGTCAAGCATTACAATTAAATGGAAACTCTAATGCCTGTCGAAGTATGATCAGTCAGAGCTCTTAAAGCGTTTGTTTAAGTTTGTTGAGATTGTTTAGAATTTTAAGTTTAGCATGGAGAGTTCAAGGCACAGTTTAGCATCTAAACTCTCCCATGGTCGTAGTTTTTTTTTGTTTTTTGTCAATGTTTATTTAGTTTTGATAAACAACGATATTAACGCGTCTACTTGCTTTATTTGTCTGCCCAATTCAACGCACTACTGTTTTTATTTGTTTTTACTTACTTTTTTTGGCTTTGTTAGATAAGCACGCGTGCCCGGGTTTTGTTTAATGCCGGTTTTTTTGGCTATAAACGTGACGCGTTGGGCGAATTCGAACCAATGTACTATTATCTTTATCTTTTATATCTGTTCCATATTAGATCGAAAAAAGCGAGCAAAAGATTTATTTTAGTCCCGTGCCAAAAGATACCAAAACTTCTAAACTAAATCGGTTTTTTTTTTATATGTTTCGATTCTACGTTTTCTGTAACGTTTTCAAACTTGTTTCGATGCATTCCTAAGCTAATTTTTGCAGAAAAAATTCACCTGCAAAAAGTAGTAGAAATAAACATAGTAAATATTAAAAAAAAAACAATCGTTCGCAATCAATTATCACTTATCGAAAACTGATGATTTCAATAACTCTAAATTCGTTATGAACGTCATAGGCTCCCATTGAAATTGACTCATTAACAAGATTTATTAGCATATCGGTTAGAATTTAAAATACACACAAAACATAGTCACTCGAAAACTTTCCCGCTACCAAAATGAAAAATAAAACACCGTTTGTCATTCATATACTTCTCTTTGCTGCTAATTTCTTGGATTGGTAGCAAGCAGCAGTGCGTGTTAATCGAATCGTTTCAAAACTTATCACAAAAACACACAATAAAAACATTTATGTGGGCAACACGCAACCGAAAGTTAAGAAATTTGCCATAGCCAAGGTTTTTCAAAGGAGTTCAAAGATGTCGGCACAAGAAGATCATTAAATCTATATCAAACCATTCCCAGCTACAAATCATACGATAAAGGATTAAGGAGACATTTTATAAATTTAAAAAAAAATCGATACATTTGTGGAGAATGTTTATACTCGATACCGAAAGGAAAGAATCAACGAACCTTTTCGCGAAACCCTTGACTTGAATCTTTTCAAATGTCGTTTTCTCTGAGCTAGCTAATCAGACGTAGACGGTTGCGTTCCACTGTAACGCTTTCATTTGTTCTGTATTAGGTTTTTAAAAATACATTTTGTGCGATTTTGCTTTTATTTTGATCTGCTTCTGTCTGCTGATTTATTTATCAAATATATTTTAAATATTCCACGCGCTGCAGCATTAAATGTAAATCTTCAAAACGTTTTTCTTTTTTTTTGCTTTTCGCAATTTTAGCCAAACCAAATTTGTTGTGCAAGTTTGCAAAATAATATTGCATACTTTTGCGATGAATAGAAATAATTTTATGCCCGATAATAGCTAAGATGCCTGGGTATACCAAATAAATAACAAGGCTCTTATTGTTATAATCAGATATATTTGAAATATATTGTTTTATTTAAAATTAAACTAGCAATTTACAGGCTAAAGCATATATTTGATCCATATTTATGCTACATAATAATAATAATAATAAGTAGATACACAGATTATAGTGAATAGTCAAATTAACGAAGAATTTTGCGAAAGAATATAAACTATAGGTTATTTAACATATATACGCGGCATATCAACAGTTGCACACATAGTAATAAAGCCTTGTGTAAACATTATATAAAACAACAACTTTTTGTTTAAACCTAAGTATAAACATTATAATTTCATATACGATTATCTGTGGGTGTGTGTATGTGTATGTATATAAATATAATAAAAATATAAACTCTGCTTACGGAGGAGGTTAAGGGACAAAAATTAAACAATATAACAACAAAGCCACGGACACGATAATTAAGAAATTACATCTTGTTAACATTGGGTTTGGATACACAAAGACAGCAGCGTCATATTGGGCATGGCTGTTAAGTGTGTGCGCCTTGACTATTTAACATTCACATTCTGATTGACATTCATAATATTGAATACTGGACCGATGCGCATAAAGACGCGCCTAAGGACACTTCTCAGTTCGGGCTTCAGATCAAAGCACATCATTTCGCAGAGTAGGCTATAATAGTTGGACACATGCGTCGCAAACTGTAAAAACAAAAACAACCAAAAATAAAAAAGTGCAAGCATTTCAAATTGAGAATTATTCAAATACTTACCCTCACATCAGTCATTTTAAGCAGTCGCGTCAGTATGAGCAGCAGCAGTGATGTCCACGCCTCGCGATGCGCCTCACTCTGCAAACTCAGATAATATCCAAGAGCCTCTTTGCACACCTGCACCAGTTCCTGCTCGATGCCGGGCCAATCACTACGCCGATTCTCATCACCGTACATTTTGAAAAAGATGCGCAACACGCAGGCCAGCGAAGCAGTCTCCTGCTTAAGCAGATTGGGTTTGACGGTACCCTTAAAACCAGCACGCCACAGCAAGTTGCGCTGATCTTGATCGGCATTGAAACGCTTGGCAAATCGATGCGACTGCATCAGGCACTCGGCGAGCGTAAACAGTTGCCGTGTGCGCAAATAGCCATACATGCCCTGCTCCTCACGCTGACAATCCAGCTGCAACTGCTGCGACTGCGCACAGCCGCTCAGATCGGCAGCCGCCTGCGCCAGCGTCTCGGCATCCTCTTTGCGCGACGTCGCTGGAAAGAAAACGATGTTGTCCATTGTCTGGATGAGCTCCAACTGCACCACACACTTAATATGTAGCGCCTCGAAGTGATTGTGGGCCAGCGCCATAACTTGTTGCGGCTCCTGTGTGGAATGTGGCGTCGTGGATGCGCGACGTGGTAGCTGCTGCTGTGGCTGCTGCTCGTTGCCTTTGCCAGGACGCCAGCTGAGTAGCTCTTTGGGCAGCGTTGCATTAAATATGTCCAAAATGCACTGGCACGTCTTGTCCCAAGTGACCTCATTGAATTTAAACCCATTCGAGATGACCAGATTCTCCAGGCAATTGGTGCCGGAACGCGCCAGCTGCTCATTGTTCTGTTGCACGCACCAATGCAGTTGGGCAAACAGCTCTTCTAGCAGCAAATGTCCTAAGACATCAAAATATTGTGTAAAGACATCAATAATGGCATACAGTGCATGATTGCAGGTCGTTGTCATCCATTCCGATTTCTCTGTCACATGCTCCGGCAGCTTCATGTTGTCAAAGATGCGAAAGATCACATTGAACAGATCCTTCCACCAATTTGGCTTAAAGCTATCCCCGTGCGTCTTAACAATCTCAAAGAGCACAGTCAAGCCGCGCGTGCGCACATCCAATTTACAGCGATTGACGACACAGGACAGTGAGAAGAGCATGGGAAACCAGCCACGTACCCAAACGCGGTCCTCCTCTGCCACCGAAGCATCGTTTTCCATTCCAGCGTGCTCGGCGAATAGCTGTGGAGCATCGTGAACGCATTGTGCACAGTTGCGTACCAGGCGAATGGCTTCCATGCTGGTATCCGGAAAGCGTGCGTTGCACGCAAACTCTGACAGACACTTGACGGCATCTTGGAAGGAGTCGACCATTACGGCAAACTGCCGTTTGTATAGCTCCCCAATGATCTTGCCTGTCGTTTGGAATGCTAGCTCAACAATTGGCTCCTCATGATCGCCAGCAGCTAGATGAAAAATGGAAAAGATGTTCTTCCAACCGGAACGTATGTTGTGAGCCTGAAATGCCATACAACGATTAGTATGTGTTGCCATAACAGTAGATGGATATACTACCTGAGAGTTGACCATTTGGGCTATACAGCGGACGACCATGTCACGTATTGCCGGTGAGTTGTTCTTCTTCATGATGTGCTCGAAAGGACGCAGAAAGTCTTTTTGGAAACGAAAGTTACTAAACTCACCCTTCTCCATAAACTTCATGGAAAGCTGACGCAGTGAGTCTAAGGCAAAGAATGCAATCTCCTCGTTGCTATTGCAGCCAACGGTATTGAAATGCTCACCGAGCACCTGCCAGATGCGTGACCATTGCAAACGAATGCGCTCCATGTTGTAGTAGCTTATCTCGACGATCTTTTGCAGCGAAAACATGCGAGGCTGCGTTTGCTGCAGCTCATCTACTGACACCTGGCATAGAGCTTTGACAAAGTCAACAATGGAATCGCCATCTAATCGCATGGAGCCGGTAAATATGCGATCGACGGCAACAACAACGCTCTGGCTGCTCGTCTCGCCAATGTGCTCTTTAACGCTCGGATTAAGCGTATCCTTGAAGGTGTTCTGTGCGCCAGATAAAAACTGCGGCCGCACCCCAGTGCCAATAAGTTGCGCCAGCTCCAGTTGACTGATGCACTTGACAATGTCTAGCCAACTGCTGCCTAGATAATTGCCATCCGTATGGGCGACCATAATAAGCGTCTTGATGGTATCAATATTCTTGGCCTTCATCTCATTGATGGGCGAATTGGCATTAAGCAGGGTGAATCGTGCCAATGCCTGCACATAAGCATCCCGTTCGAGGGACATGTGAAAGATGCAGGCAATGCGTATGGCGCAACGGATGCCATCAAGGCAGAGTGTGGCAATTTCCGGATCATCGCAGACCTGCAGGCCCACAGAGAAGGCGGCTAGAAACGGGGTCCAGGCCATTTTGAACATGGGACGCACATGTTCCAAATGCTTAGCCGATGTAAATGGCGACTTAACATGAGACACGGACTGCATCAAATTGGTGGCCGTCAGTGAGATGACCTCCATTTCCATATTCCACAGAAGCTTGCGTCGCTTCTCAGTGATAAAAGGTTGCTTGCCAGCAGGCTTGGGAGCGATCAGCATAGTTGTATTGTTTTTCATTTTAATCTCATGCTCAGCGATTTCATCGTAGATAGACGATAAATACTCCTCGGGTAAGTCATTCTTGCTGTCGCCGATTCCGCGATTCATTTTGATATATTGCTCCTTGGTCATTTTGTGCTTTACCTGCGGCGAATGCAGATCCGTTGTGAGCATAATAATGCTAAAGGCCAGCACATAGACCGTATCAGCCATTTGAAATAGCTGATTCTGTGGATTACATTCGCAATATCTGCTCGCAAACTTTTCCATCAATCGATCAATTTTCTGCGCTTCGCCTGGCAAACGAAATTCTTCGAGAAGAATGCGCAGTGCAGCGACCACTTCCAACTGACGAAAGTCAAAGGCATCGATATAGGCGCACATCACCTCCTTGGAGTGATCATCGTTCTCGCCCAAATAGTTTCCAATCACGGTCTTGTCCAGCCGCTCGTCATCGTGCAGCCAACGTGCAATGTCTTGACAACTGCTGCCCAGCAGCTGCTTCTCCTGTAGAAACTGCACACCTTTTTTCGGCTTCCGATTGAACAGCTCAATGCCCGTTTCCATCACCTCCTTGCGCATCTTTCGCTCCTCTAGCGCCTCGGGCAGATCGAGCATCTCCTGGTTTCTTACGCTTCCATACGAATTAAGGCTATGACTGGAACCACCATGCGTCGAGCGCAGACTGGAATTGTGAGCCGAGAGCGTGTCCACATTGTCGCCAAGCTGTGACTCCTGCTGTGAACCGGGTGACTGCAGCGACTGCACCTACAATTAAATTATTTAAGATTACAATCATTTTGTATAGATTTTGTAAGGATAAGCTTTACCTGTATTGCTGGCGCAGGCATATTAGGGTTGACGTAAAGATCTTTGCTCCACTCGACCATGCACTTCAGGATGGAGACAAGACATTCAAGGCCGCGTTTGCGCATCGATTTCTCCTGCATGGGATTGGCACCCAGCTCCAACGCCTGCCGACCCTGAGCAATCTTAGAGAGATCGTTGACAAGACGTTCAAAAAGATTGGCAGCCGAAAAATCGCAGTCGTAGTTCACATAAATATCGACCACAGACTGTGCATCGGCACATATGCGTGTCAGGGCCTGTATGACCATCCATTTGTGCTCAAATGAGCTGGAGTTGGCCTCCAAAATGTTCAGGAAAATCTCCTTGAAAAAGACCTCGATTTGACGCTTCAAATGCACCTTAAAATTCGAGAGCAGCGCCACAAAAATAGAGAGCGATAGCTCGAAGACCTCGGCAACGAGGCTTACCCCGTTGTTGGACAAAGCGACGCACAGATACTGTTTAATGGCCATGATGAACATCTCGTTGGAACGGAAGACTGGGCCAGCGTTTTGCAGTATTAACAGCAACAGATGAAGCGACAGCACCTTGGAGCGTAGCTCATGTGATTTTGGATCAGGATGGCCTTCGGGTAGAGGCTTCATTGATAGTTTGCAAAGCGCTCGGAATACCAAAAACGCATCTTTTTGCAATATGTGTGTAAATTTAGCTGTCACAATTGCATCGTTCTCGCTATGCAGCTCAACGCTATCGTGATCCGAATGCGACGAATCCACCGAGCCATTCCCATTCACAGACACTTCTAGATCCGGCAACTCCTGATCTTGACTCTGTTCCTTCATGACCTCATTGAAAGCAGCTAAAAGATTGAATGTGTATACATTAACACTATATTATTTCTTGAGTCTTTATTATTAATAATGTTAATTAACTTGTTCAATCCAATAATGTTCACTATATGATTAATTTATTTTTAAATATTCGCAAGTTAGTCGTCAATCAAATGTGACTCATAAAAACAATTTTTCATTACTTTACAGTTTTTCTTATCAGTGATACTAAAATACAAAAATTAAATAATTTCATTGTATCGGTGCAAATTAAATCCACATACAGATTGCAACGTTTTACACACTCACCTGTAATAATCTCAGCCACCAGATCCGCGGCGATCGCTTCATCGCTGTCAGGTGCTTCTGTTGCAATTTCTTCTCCGGTGCTCTCTGGACTACTGATACTGCCATTTAGTGTTGTCGTTGTTGTTGTTGTGGTGGATTGCGTGGGGGCGACCTCGTAGACTTGGTTTTCCATGCGCGCAAATATCACATTTAGCATCTGGGTTAAGGTGGCACGTGCCGTCGTCTGATTGACCAGATTTTTGCTAGATAGATAAATATCATAGCAGGTGCGAACCGCCTGCAGCAGTGTAAACTCATGAATTTCAACATGCTGTGACGTGACAACCGTGAGCAACGCCTTTATAATCTGTAGCTGAACGCCCTCGTCTGTCTGGGGACCATTGAAACAGCCGTAGATGGTGATGACAATGCGGTCGATGAGCAAGTGACCAGGATTTGCCGAGTCCTGTATGGCGCCCGTCAAATGACCATAGGCAATCAGCTTCTGCAGACAATCCAGCGCTGTGACAACAATGCGTGGCGAGCGGCTCTTGCAGGCCAGCTCGAAAGGCAGGAAATATGTTTCCGCATTGATAATGCTCGCTGCATCGTTTTTGGGCAGCGGCAAAGCAGCGCAGGGTAGCTCATTGCCTTCAGCGATTTGACCTGCATTGATGAGTTCCACTTTAATCTGTTCAAGTGCCGTGTCACAGGACTTTTTCAGCTGCGAATGATGTGAGCGCCGTATGTCCTTATCGGCAAGGATTTTCTCTAAAGCACGCACAATAAACATTTCCTTGGTTTTCGTGGAGTTTTTTTGCATATTGTATGCAACTCCAAGGTCGTTTGGTTAGTTGTATTTTTCTTTATTGCCTTCCTCTTTAACTAATTACTGTGTTTGCGTGTGTGTTTATGTGTTGTGTGCGTGAAGCGAGAGCAACTTTCGCGCTGCTGCAGGCTTTGACAACTGCAACAAAGAGTGTTCTTCTTTGTGCTGTTGTTTTGTTCGACTGCTACACTCGGCAACCGCTGTGTGTGTTATTTTATTATTTTAGGTGTTTGCATTTTGCAAGAGATTTAATTTTCCACATCAAATATGCTTAACAAAAATACAATACGTGAAAAAACGTCATCAGTGCTACACGACATTGCCGGACTTTTATTGAAACGCTTAAAATAGCTATCGATAAGCGCTTGCAATCGATTAAATACTACAAAAATAAAATTTGTGCAAACAAGGTAACAAGGTATCCAGCATTATTTCAGAACATGTCGCGCTATTTTAACGATAGAGTCATTACTTAAAACATGCTGTTTTTTAATATATGCTTAAACTAATTGTTAACAAATATGACTTGCAGCCGTGGCGACAAGCTACTTTTCCTAAACACACACAGAAGATTATCCTGAAGACACATTAAATGTTAGTTCTAAGAGTGAAATCATCTTGTTTAAAGAAATTCCGACAATAATTGCATCAAATAAAAATAAGAACGAGTTAGACTCAAAAAATGTAAAAATTTTATGTGATTCAGGAAAATCTTACGTATCAAACACGAAATCTAAAAAAACGGTTGATGAAAAAAAAACAGCTTGGGAAAGCTCCAGCTCGTTCTTCCTGTTCCACTAAATCATTTGAACAGAGCTATTTCATCGCAAACCAATCGATAAGCTATTGCTCATCTCTAAAACGTAACTAAATTGCAGTAACAAATTTTAAAAAATTTTAGATAAAATGATGGCCAGCAAACGATTGATAAGCCGCTTAAGCCCAATTGGACGTTGTAGTCAAACCTTGTTGGCTCCATTGTCCGCCGTGCGCAATGCCAGCACTCGCAGCGACATCGAGCAAGTCACACACACTGGCCAGGTAAGTTAGTGCTCCGACTCAACGAACAGCTGTTGAGGCGGCGCGATTACGCAAACAAATGTTAAAACGAAATTTATTGTTTTTTTAGGTGTTTGACAAGGAAGATTATCGCAATGTGCGCTTCACAAACGCCAAACGTTATGTAAATGAAAACTGGGGCATCAAACTAATTGAAGAGCAGCGTCCCATTGAGACCACCGATCGCGTTGTGTACTGCGACGGTGGAGACGGACCACTTGGGCATCCTAAAGTCTACATTAATCTGGTAAGTTGTTGGGTTTGTGCTTTGATTGTAACCTTACTGGATGTTCAATTGTGTTTTTAGGATAAACCTGGCAATCACAGCTGCGGCTATTGCGGCCTGCGTTTTGTAAAGAAGGATGGCCATCATTAGTATGGTTTGGCTGCCAAATAAGTTGTTATCTACATCTTTGAGCTAGTTGAATATACTATCTAAAGATTAATAAAACTAATAATTACACAAAAGCAATTGACGATACTTTAAATAGCCAAGAGAAGATTTCTTGCAAGTTATGTTTAAGGATTAAAGTGCAAAGATTTTATGACGAAGAATGATTTGAGATGTTTCGAGAAGATTGAGTTATATGCTATCCAAGGAAGCGTTTATAAAAAAGCAGTTAGAAAAAACTTGGATCAAATGCAGATAGACTAGATAAGAAATTCCTTTTGTTTTTTGTACCAGAAAAACATTTAATTTTTTGTTGCACTTGTTTATTGAACAACACATTTTAATTTTTATGCTTGAATGATATCTAATACAATGTAGCTTATGTTTTTTGTATGCTTATTGCATTGCGTGGTCTATTTTGTATTATTAATAATTTGAAAATTATTAACTAAAATATATATAGTTTTTGTTAAATGTAAATATTAGCAGTAATAATATGGTAAATAATATGTGAGTCAGTATATAAATATTTATGCAAAATAAATAAGCTTGCATAGACAAAAATAATGCAAAAAAAATAGAATCACAAACAAATTTATAGTGATAGTAACTGATGCTTCAGTTGTTTAGATCCGTTCACCATACATATATAAAATAACTAACTGGGATTGCATATATATAAATTTAACATGTAGTAGGTCAAAATTATGCTTGTTAGCGCTAGACTATAAAAATTTGGTTTGCTTTTTTGTTAATTGTTTTTTCTTTTCTTTTGTTGCTTTCGATACGATTTTTTGTTCGTTTGTTACTACGGGCACTTTAGATGCTGTACACTCCAATTGAGACACAGATAGTACCACGAAGAGAATACACAAAAATACAAAATAAATAATTTTGTTCGAACGACAAAAAAAACATAGCTCCAGTTAGCCCCTTTTTAGGCCATCATCCTGGCAAAAACTCAAAATAAGAATCTTTGTCTTTTTTTTTTGTTCACACCAACTCCGAGCCTGCACTTCTGTGAAGAACAACTAAACGACATAGAGATCATAATGGATCGTGAATGTCACAGATTGTCGTAGATTGACAATCCTCAGTGCTCGCTGAGAATGATTTGGGTCTCCTTGCAGCAGTTTATGCTCTGAACTCGGAACTGAAAGTGGAAGGCGCGCGCGCTCGATTTATTAAAAAAGGCGCGCGCTGCTCACAATACACAAACAGCGGTAATGTAAATTTCTTTTGGCAAGAAATTAATTGCGCTGCTTAAATAATCAATGGTCAATAATCGTCGTCATCTGTTGTCTCAATTGCGTTTCATCTAAAACACCAACAAACACTAAAGAGAATGTAAACTAAAATGTAATAGGTTCTAATTTGGATGATGTTGTGTGGAACAATGTTGCCGACGAATCGTTTTAGCTTATATTCATATTGTTGTTGCTGTTGCTGCTGACGTTGCAGTAGCAGCAATGATCGCTTATCATGATTGGGGCAATAGTTGTTCACCACTGGTCACCAGAGGTTCCTGGGCATGGCATAGCCTTCTTTTGTCACAAATATATTGCGATTGGCACCACCAGCTCCCAATGACTTCGATGATCCGTCCTGACTGACCGTTGTCTCCTGGTGACCATCAACCACACGTGTTACACTTGTTGTCTTCTGCCCGTTGGAATCTTGAGTCACCCTGGTGGTCTCATAGGTGCCATCCGGCTTGCGAATCGTCTTACTGATCACGCTCTGGCTAAACATCTTTGGGCCCTGATAGGTGCCATCGAAGACGCCACCGAATGGTGTCATGGGCGTCATCATATTCGGCTTACCACTCGGTGGCGGACGTGAGGGCAACATTACGCCCGGCTTCATATCGCCATCCGTATTAAGGGTGCCATGTATGCGACCCATGATTAGCTCCTCATCCGAGAGCTTGTGACGCGGCAAGCCCTTGCGCAATCCTCGCTGATTTGAGGGCAAAATATCTTCATGTCCTTCCTCCGGATTTAGACGTTGTATCAACGAGTACAATTGTTCCGGATAAATTCTACATAGTTATAATAATTATTTAATTTTTGTGGCAAATCGTATATCTTATACTACTTACTCTCCGTCCAAATCGGTATCTAAAACATCATCCTTCTTATGGAAGTCCTTGAGTATCTTGCTCTCAAACCCGGGCTTTAAGAAATCCTCCCTAAGATTTCGCTCAAAGCCAGAATCTGTTGTGGCAAGTTATAAAGGCAATATATATATAAAAATTTCGCATTAGCAAATAATATTCACTAGCAAATTATAACAAACAACACTTTTTAATATTTAACAAAAATCTTTAAAATCCCTTCCAATTGACTCTTTAGGAATCTCAATAGCTAGTTTGCACTGTACCAATTCCATTCCATTCCCTTACCTTCGTTTTCATGCATCGATTCCAGGATGCGTTGCAATTGGCGTTCAAAGTGCTTTTCCATTTCCAGTGGACTGGTAAAGACCTGGAACGCAAACTTGCGATCATCATCGAAGAGCTCATCATCGGTTTCAGCCTCCTCGAACCATTGCGGCTTGCGGAATTCATCCTTGTTCGATGCCGATGCGGAAGCACTGCACACAAAGAAACAATGAAATACGCTCAATACAGTTATGTCAGACAAACACACAGAACCCCACCTCCCCCTCAGCACAACCACACAAAAATCACCCGCTCGCAGGCAGAGTACACTTCAATACGCAGCCTCCGCAAGTCACACACACATAGACGCGCCTCTGTCCATACATACATACATATACAAATATATATCCTGGTGAAAATGTATCTATCATAGCAGGTGCCAGTGCCTGGGCCTGGTGCCTGGTTTATCGATCCACATTCGTTAAAAAAAAAGCCGCAGCTCACATTTACACATTTAATTACACTTACTCTTGCTCCTTCTGCTGCTGCTCAAACTCTGATTGGAACATTTTCTTTAGTATATCCATGGCAAAATTATTGTTATTGTTTTTTTTGCTTGCTTGCTTAAATGTTCTTTGGTCTTATCGCTTGCGGGGCGAAGCAACACAAACTATGTTAATTTTTTTTTAGAGAAAGAAAAAACTAAAAGAACCAAAATGACGCAAACAACAATAGTGTTAGCTTTTATTGTAAGGAAGTCTCGGTTTTCTTGCTTGCTTTTGTTGTAGTTTTCTATATAATTTTTTTTGTTGAAACAATTGTATATTGTGTGCACACAGAATTTTCAAGTATCCTGAACACCACCACGACGACGAACAGAAATTGCTCGATTAGCCAGACGCAAACAGCTGAGCGTTTCACGTTTCTTTCCAACTGTGAAACACGCAGAACACACATATAAACACTTTGTTTGTCACAAAATGGAATTGAAACGCGAGCCGCTATTAAATTATTACATACCGGAATTAGAATATGGCGCGTCAGTTTAAAATTTACCAATTAAAACAATTACATTTGATATATGTATAAGAATATAATAATTTATTCAACTTGTTGATTTAAATCTAAATACTGTCTGTGTGTTGCAAGAGGCATAGAAACATTGAAATATATTCGATTTTTTTTTGCTTTTGCATTTTGGCATTTGAATCTATTGTTGAACATATTTTTGTTTTGTTTGCTTTCTAAGTGCTCATGCGTTCGAAAATAGATAGTTACTACATACATATTTTTATCAGTTTTAGTTGGTATTGTTAGCTTTGCAGTTCCGTTTGAAACCGCGAGATCTTCAAAAGTTGCTGCTAGGTCTTTCTTTTCATCTAGTATTTGTTGCTTGAAACTTTTGATACTGTTTTTTTTTGGTAAACGTTTTTGGATAACCATCTATGTGCCTCTTAAATATATATATATATATATATATCTATATAACTAACTTATTTTTCACATGGTCGCGTTTGCCATGTTCTCCTTATCGTTGATGCTGCAACGTTTACCCTTTTGGATTTTCATCATTTTATTCTCATCGGCACATTTTGTTGTGATTGCATTGCGAACTTCCTTTTCGCTGGCATTCGATTTGCGTGTCACAGCAAATATGATATCCTGAATCTTGAACGTATCAAGCATTTGCTTCAACGGCTTATGCTGATCCTTAAATGCTGGCGACGGTTTGCCAGTCATTGAATGAGTGGCCAGAGTTTCCCGATCGAAAATCGACACCAATAATTTACGTGTGGCCAACGAGGGTACTTTCCAATTGATATTCTCAAAAACGTTGGCCGGCACACAAGTATTATTTGGTCCAATTGACACCATAACATTTTCCGACAACTGTTGTTGTTGCTGTTGTTCCGGTGTGGGGACTTCCTTGGCCCGACTGTTGCTGCGTCGCGTTGGCAACTTATATTGAACATTCTGTACCTGTGGCAATGGTGCTGCCATGTCGTTAGTGATATTATGGTTGTGCTCCTGCAGTTCCATCTTGAAACGCTTTGTATCCTGCAACTGCGGCATGCAGCGATAGATTGTGGATGAGGAGGATTCACGTTTACGGTGCTGCTGCTGGTGCTCATCGTTGCTCATGCAAATCTCTAAACGATCAGAGTCAGCAGAGGTGCTCAAACTATTCAAGCTCTCGGCTGCCAGACGTATCTCAATGGCATCCGCATCGCTGCACTTAATTATTTTATAGTCAATCACCTCGGAACGGTGTTGTGATTGATCCTCTGGGGAGGGTGCTGCTGCACATATCACCGAATTAGGTGGCGTCAGAATCTGTGGTTGGCTTGTGGGCGTCATTGTTGTTGCTTGTTGCATGCGTGCCGATGTTGCATGTATTTGTGACAACAAATCTGTATGCTCCTGCAGCTTATTCTCCAGATAGCGCACCTTTTCACGAAGCGCACGATTCTCGGACTCCAACATGGGATCGGTATCGAGATTGCGCAATAATTCGAAATCATCACCCGTGGTTTGTGTCCAGGCTGTGAGCAGCATTGGCTGCTCCCTGGCATTCCAATGGGACTCGTCCCTCACATTTATATAGTTCGAGCCATTTGCTTGCAATATCTACAAAAATATAAAAACATTTTTTTTATTTAATAACTTGCATTTGTAGTTGGTTTTTGGTTTATTTTGTTTTTAAACTTACATGTGGATCCATTATATTGATCCTGCGTTGTGAACTCGCTGCAGGATGAACGTCGACTGTGCAAAAGAAATTGGCGGCAGAATATGAGAAAAAATACCAAGGCGAACGCGCGAAAAACAGAAATGCATGCACTATGCAAGAGCGAGATAGCGAGACAGATGCGTGAGGGGTAGTTTTTATAGTTTTTTAGCAACAACAACAATAAGGACAACAACAATATGAGCAGGCACACTGCATTCCAATTACTTACACATGTTACCTGACTGACAATTGTACAAAGCATACATGTTATGTTCATGTGTGTGTGTGTGTGTGTCTGTGTGTGTGTCTGTGTGTGTTTGTTTGTTTGTGTGCTGCTCTCCTTCTCTCTTTTTCTCGGTTTCAGGTAAGCAAAATTATTGTCTCCGTTTTGAAATAGGACTTTCTATATTCTATATTCCAACTGGTGTGAGACCAATTTTCATTGTCGTTTCGTTTCCTATTTTTTGCCTGTCCTCGCTGCTCGTTGCATGCATTTGCTTCGCGCGGGAGCTAGTACGGTCTTTTTGAAGGCAAACAGAGTTGTCGTATCCATTGCAGATTTTGGCAAATTCAACTGTTTCCACTAAAAACAGCATTAGCATAAACAGCTGAGTGTTGCGTTAAATTTTTGTTACTTATATAAATGCAAACATTATAGTAAATGTCAGCATATATAAAATACATTTAATTAGCTTATAAATGATTTTCGAATGGTAAAATAATTAATATAGTGTACAATTTTTTTTACATCAATATATCGCTTTTATGAAACCGGTTTATTGATTGCAGGAATGGAAGCGGAATGGGACCAGTTGTCTAAATGCACACACAAATAAATATTCCTTTTGAAAATTCAAGGGCTGTAACGCAAAAGTTGTTCCTCTGATCGGAATAACTAACCCTCCCTTAAGCAGGCAGATGTAAAAACCATTAGAGCATAAAATATGATGGCATTTTTTAGGAAGAATTCTTTTGTGGCCGGTAGGATGCGGCTATTGTTGGAACCTTTGTTGTAATTCACAGAATAACATAAATTTCAGAAGGAAATAGCTTAAAATATATATTTTTTAAGCATGATTTAATCTAAACAATTTTTTTTGACAACTATAAATAGTTAACAAAAAGCAACAAAAGAGCCCATTTATTAAAAGAGCCTCAATATTACACATGAGGGAAAAGCTAAAGCCAAATAAAATATCGTCTGCATATCGATCTATTTATTTTTATTTAGCTAAGGTAACTCTATGCGCCATCTGTCAAAGCAAATAACTGTTAATCCTAGGTCATAAAGTTCGCGCGCTTTTTTCGGCGAATTTGTTCAGGGCCAAGCGTAATTGCAGCTTAATATTTTACAGACACCCAAAAGGAAAACCTTTGCAGCTGCAGATTTTATTACCTGTTGACTGTTTCTTACCTGTTTTGTGATGGCGAACAATCATAATTTTGGGCATATTTATGCGAGTGCAAAAGCGTTTTGCATACCAGTTCGCGACAAGACGGCGACGTTGGCAGAACAAACAGATCAAGCCGTTAATTATTCGACAACACCGAAAACACACAATTTGTTGCCAGTTGTGCCAATTACAAGTATACATCCAGTGTATACGCAAACATTTCAACAGTCGTTAAATCAATTTGCATCTCATATAAATCCACTTACCAATTATCAAATGCTCAGCCAGCTATATCAAGCATCTGAGATGGACATTGAGAAGTACATCAACTTCGAAGTGAACAAACAGAAAAATATGATGAGCAGCAATCAGAATGCAAGACCGTTGCGTCCCATCGAACAGCATCAGATGCAAAGACAACTTCAGTTGCCCAACATTCGGTATGCGTTGACCAAGAAGAAAGCACAGGAACGTCGCATTATCAATGTTGAAGTGGCCGCCATGTCGGGCAGTACACGGGATTCGGGCAAACAGAGCAATGTGGAACCCTTGCCACCCGTTGAACCCGCGTTTAAAGAGAATGTGGCCAAAATCGCTAGAAGCCAACTACATTATACCCAACTATTTGGACGTCTAACAACGATGCTGCAGACACTAAATAGTCGCTACGATGGAAGTGAAGTGGAGCCGGAAGAGCAAAAAGTGGTTCAGGTTGTTGACGATGCACCTCCGCCACCATTGAAGCGTGCACGTCACAGCATGTCCAGCAGTTCAAGTGATTCCCATTTGGATGTCGAGAATACAAATACCAAAGATACAGTTCACTATCCGATACGTATATCTCTAGAAAATGGCGATTACGCATATGTGCTTGGTCCGAATGGCACACAAATTAGTGCCAGGGAATATAGTGTAATCTTCTGGACAAGTCCACCGATTGCCACACGCTGTCTCCTGGCCGCCGTCTTCACACCCGATGAGCTGGCCACGCATACATTAACAGGCAAGCCATCGCCAGCATTCTATGGACGTGAGAGGCCAGCCAAGAAGAAGCTCGATAAGCGTCGTGTAGATGATATTGTTGTTAGTGTTCGGAATCGCACTGGTGGCAAGGAGCGACATATTAGAGCAACCATTACCACTAAGTGCGCAGATACGGCTAAAAAGTATAAGCGTCGTGCCAAGAAAGCCAACGACGAGGACAATACCATTGTCCTGGACGATTAAATAATTAACTTAGGCTTAAAACAAGAAATCTATTTTTTAACTGGATGCAATCCAGCTATGTTTATGATAAAGTGATCGCTTGACTTTAAGAATGCTTCCAATGAATTTATATTCTGACTATGAACTAAAGTTTTTGTTAGTTTAAAATAAAAGTATTTTTTGCCTTATAACAAAAGTTGAATATTCCTTCGTATCTTTAACTTTCCACAGAAAACTTGAAATATTAAAAAGGAAATTTTGTGTAACGGGTGACTAATGTTTATAACTTTTGCATTATCATTAGAATCGCTTTATTTTAGATAATAACCATTTTATGCTAACGAATTTTAATGACACTATTTCTTCGACGATGGATTCCAAGCTTCTACTTTGGGAGTAGTCGTGCTGTATGGCATATATGCCTCTGTAAAAATGCACAACTTGGTAATTAAATTGTTATAATCTGATTAGTTTTTGTGTAGATTTACCCTTGGTGCCTGACAGATTTTCACTGTGATCCGCCATCCACTTGTGTTTGGGACGGCAACCATCGCGAATCGGTGGCAAATCGGTCTGCAAGGAATATATCAAAATTGTAATGACAATAACAGTATGAGCAGTTTTGGGGTAAGCTTGCCTTATAGTGCATCCAGCCATACCACTCGGCAGGTATTTGTGAGCCATCATAGTCCATATTTACATGTGGTGAAAACTCGACCCAGCGATTTCTGCCATAGAAGTAGTACGGATTCTCAAAGTACTTGTTGCCATACTTGTCATAGCCGACCAGAGTGCCTGTCTTTAGGTCATCATTTCTGTTTATTTGTTAATATTATTAGTTTGCAAATTATGTAAGAAAGCACAGTTTGCATTTGCTTACCTGTACAGCTTTAGATAGGCTTGCTTTAAGCCACCAGCTTCGCGTATAGCCTGGAACAATCTGCCTAAGCGATTTATTCCCAAAAATTTAGCCATTCTGTTTGGCAAATAGATCTAATCGAATTAAATTTTGTGATAATTCTATTGTTTTTTATAAAACTTACGTGCTAAGCAAAACAATGCTGCCACTCAGTTGAACTGTGTGTGTTATTGTTTTTGTTGTGTAGTCAGGGCTGCACAGCGTTGCCGGTGTTGGCAAATTTTACCAATAAGTGTGCTGTAACCCTGCGTTCGCCGATTTGGTCTTTCGTGAATCACTTTGCTTGATAAAAGAAATAAAACACTAAATATTGTGAACAAAAGCACCAACAAACATGGCGAAAAACACTTCAAGCAATGCATTTCGTAAAATAGATGTAGATCAGTACAATGAAGACAACTTTCGGGAAGACGATGGCGTTGACAGCGCAGCCGTTGGCCCCGATGAAAACGAAATCACTTCGCTGCTGACAAAAGGCAAAGGTGTCGAAGCGTTGGTCAGTGCGCTCCAAAATGCTCCGTTACGTTGTAAAAACCAGCATGTCAAGGTAACGTAGAAATGCGTCAGTTAAGCATAAATAGCGCTAATCAATTTTTAACCAACCACAGGACAACGCCCTTAACATAACACTGCGGGTACTCTTATCAATCAAGTCGACACAAATCGACCAGGCAATTGATTCCGTGGAACAGAATGATTTGATCGATGTGCTCATGAAATACATTTACCGGGGCTTTGAAATACCCTCTGAAGGCTCCAGCGGACATCTGTTGCAGTGGCATGAAAAAGCATTCGCCAAAGGCGGCGTCGGTTGCATCGTTCGAGTACTCTCGGATACAAACCGGGCTTAAAGACTGTTCCATACAGGGACCGAAAACAAACCAGCTTAAATAAGTCATAAATGTTGTGTAGTGCCTTGTCTGCCAATGATTTACCTACCAACACACTTGAGAAGCCCGAGCCTGAAAGCCCTAGTTGGATTTTGCCGCAATTACGAAATGACAAAGTTTTCCAAATTAGATTTTAACTCGTATTCAAGTATTAAAGTTTTTATTACAAAAAACTGCCTTGTGCACTGCGCTTTTAATATGTATCTAGTTAAAAAGAACTGAGGAGGAGGAACAATGAGGAGACAAATAAAATTATAATTTAGACTATATAATAAGTATAATAATTTTTTTTTGTTTTTTAACATTTTGGTTTCAAGTATAACATTTGCATTTCATTCATTGCTTATCAACTGTTTAGGTTTATATTTTGACTATTCAATAATTGCTTTGATTACCTTTAAAAACAAACCAATCACGATGCCAATAACTCAAGGCATCCTTTCACATGCAATATGGTCGAATGAATTCATAAAGCTGGAGAATGAAGGTGGTGAAATGCATGGCGTCCAGGTAGAAAATGATATACATATATAAGCTTCCTCTAACAACGACGCTTCAAATGCAGCGATATTCAAAATGAAGAAATGTGATATATATTATAATGTTGTCTGATTTAGCCAGTATTCAGAATATGGTGTTTACTACAATGCATTAAATGTTTTTTTCTTTTAGGGTAAGCAAAGAACTTTTCTGATCTTTTCGATATAAGAAGTTGTAGTCGTCTTCAATAAATAGTATGTTAAATGTTTAGAATGCTGCTATTAAGCCGAAAACAGGCGCCAATATTGTATGTGGGTTAAGTACACACTCTACCACATATGAGTTTCACGTATTTCGCTAATGATGTGATTTGCACGTGTAAGAGCCTATAAATGAGAGAGTGTAAATAGTTAATAAGAGATATGGATTTAATTTTAATTATTATTGAAATTCACCTTTAACATATCTGCTGCCTCTTTTCGGCGTACTGCAATGTGATCGGATTCATTGAGGAGAGTTTCAGCCTTTTCCGATTTATATAGATGTGTCACGAGCTCACTTTGCAAGTTGTCCTGAACGTAGTTAACCAAGAAATGCATAATTGCCTTTGGTACTGAGTCTTGTATGGATTTGCGCACAATATAGAAATACGATTTGATCAGGCGCTCTAAACGATATAAAATCAAAGATAAACTTAATAAGTTTAGCAAGTTATTTGCAAAACTAAACTAACCGATGACATCGCAATCTTTTTGCTCCTTGTCGGTGAGGCGACGTGGATTATTCATAGCCGGCACATCAGGCAACAAATTAACAGACTTCTGTGGATGCATCATTTGATTATGCACTGGCGTATTACTGGCCGAATTCTCAAGGCTATCAGGTCGATTGGGCGCGGGTGGTAAAATATTTGATAGCCAAGAGCCCGTTGTGTTATCTCCATTCTAAAAATGTTTAAGTGATTGTTGTTAAAATATGTGTATTAATGCTGCTCTTCATTTGTATTTAATGTTCACTGTTAATATGAGTGATACCAAAAGTAAATATTGAAGTGCTTGAAATAAGGGCTGGCTGAATGCATTTGTTTTAAAATTCAGGATAGACAAGGGCATTTATAATCACATACCCTTGACAAAAGTAGCCCATAAAATGTTGAAGTTATCTATGAGAATAAGAGCTTGTTCAAACAAAAGGTACTTGAATTGTATACAAATAAAACAAAATAATAAAGTTAACAGCTGTGTTGTGAGCCCTGCCTATATTAACCCATGTATCTAAATAAAAAGTTTATTACCTGCTCATGGTTTTCATTATGTTGTGTCTGCAGCTGCTGCTGTGATTGTTGCATCTGCTGTTGTGACGATTGCGTCTGTTGCTGTTGGTTCTGGGCAGCCGAACTGTGTGAGGAGACCTGCGGCGACATATTACTTCGTGACGCATTCTGCCTACGTGTCTGAGAATATTCGTTATCAGTCTTAAGTAGACTGGGCACCAAGGCAGCTTCCTTGTGAAAGTCGGGATGCTTGGTATTAATGTAGGCTAGCTCGATGGCCACAATGTTCTCGACCATGACATTTGTGGCAGGCAGACGACAACGTAACAGTTGCGTAACTACATCAACGATCTTCTCATGCAACTTGGGAAAACTGTAATTATTTTCAATGAGATTAGCTTAGAATTAATATTATATTTAAGTTGACTTACCGCAGCATCTCCTGTTGCACCTCGTTGCCACAATGCTGCACAATGCGTTGCATTTCCTCATGAATCAGCTCTACGCAACGTAACGATGGTTCCTCCAGCCGACGAATTTGACGCTTCACCAGCAACTCAAATGACACTTCGGGCACAAATAAAGCTGGTCGTGGACCTGTTGCATTTCTTATGGCCGTGAGAATGTCCATTTTGGTCAAGCCAGCCAGCGGATGTATCGAATCCAAAGTGCGTCCAAAGATCTCATGGAAAATATAACAGAGACGCGCTCCACCGCACAGCTCTGTTGTCTCAATATTGCGTGCCGTGCCCTCAATCGTGGAGCAGTACGCGCTGGAGAATTTGGTGATAATGTGCAGCAACGTTTGGCTCTTGTCCGAAACATCATCGCCATAGGAGTTCAACAGCGATTGGAATTGCGTAGACATAATGTTCACGCGTGTCTGTAAAATTGAAAGGTCTTTAACATATGATAGGCATGTATGAAAATATAAATGGGTCACCTTAAGATCGGGTAGGCAGTCGCGTATATGATGCATGAGCAAGCGATTTAACGTTTTGGCCAGATAGGGTGTGCCGTTGCGTGTGGCAAGCGTTGGATATTTTCGTTGGAGAAAAGCAGCCTCATCCTTCATTTGATCATCGATGTGCTTCTTATCCATAATGTCCTGCTGCGAACGATTCATTACACCAATGATGCCCAACTTGACGGGTATAACCCGGCCGCACAGTATATCAATTGCATCCGTGCCGGCATCCATGAGATCTAGTTTGGTGACCACAGCCAGAGTGCGCCTGCCATCGGGATCCACATTTTTGGCAAGCTTCAAAGCCTCACTGGTTGCCATATCCGTGTTGGCAGCCGTCACAGCCAATATAATCGAATTAGGATTCTCAATGTATTTCACGACCAATTCTTTAATTTGCGCCTCAATATCCTCGGGCTGATCTCCAACGGGCACTTTCGTAATGCCAGGCAAATCCACCAGCGTCAAATTGACAACGCGTGTCGAGAATATCTTCAGATTGATTGGATCCGGGCAGATGCCCTTGTTGTTGCCAGCCACACGTTCTGTATCGCTCTCAATCTCATTGCGTATTTCATTGAAGTCCGTAAAGCATTTTTTCGTATGCAAAAAGCGTCCCCATTCTTCCGCGTTGACAGTGCCTGCAAAACAAAGAGAGATGATATTAAAAACTTCGTCAGAAATCATCTTGGTACACTCACCTTGCTCTGCTGAGCGATGTTCGCGATCCTCCAACGGGCAATAGATTAATTGTAGAATCAGCGGACGGCGTGTAACAATTCCTGTTCCACGTGGCAGAAACGAGCGTCCAACAACACTCTCGATAACGGAACTTTTGCCTGAACTCTGCAATCGACAGAATAGAACAGTTTTAAGTACTACTTATTATTTCTTTAAGTCCAGCCAGACAGCGCATTAGTTAAACAGTTTCTTATCGATAATCTACAAACTTAAAGCATGCGACTTGACAAATGGAGTTTGAAAAGAATTCTAGAATATTCAATTAGTATAAATAAGACTGATCGAAGCTCGATCAAGGTTCAGTTTTATAGTTTTCAGCTAAATCTGTTTGCTGGGAGCTAAACAGGAAACAAAGCTATCCAGATTTAGCTTAAATCAATGTCATACTTTACACAAAACCAATTAAGCTTTAATTGCAGCTTTTAAGCGAAAATTTAAAAAACTGCAACTGTATATTGCTTATGGGTGTAAGTGAGGGTGTGTGCGTCATGTGTGTTTTTTATGTTTTGTATTGGAATGTGTCACAGTAGCAACCGCAGCAGCAGCTGCTTTTGTTCTATATACTATACAAAATATCGATTTTCCATATGCGCCTTCATAACAATATGAACACATTGAATTACATAAACAATATTGCTAAGAATCGCGACTACTTTTAATTGACAAAGTGATTTGTTATTTTATATAGTACGTGCCGGCATTGGCGTATAGGAACGCAAGTCCCATTATATAATTTGAAGTAGTACGTATGTACGTACATAAGTCATATTTTGATGCGAGTAAAACTCAACAAAAAACAAGGAGCTCTATTTTTGTCATTATGCTGGTTTACATGATTTTAGTATTTATGCATTTGGCGTTGCCAATTGTTGTTGGCTGCTTACCTGACTGCCGAGTACAACAATTTGCGGTAGTTGTATTGAGTCAGAGCCCACGGTATTGAAGACATCTTGTAATTTGTTGATAACAGGAATTAACGCTTCCATTTCACAGTCAGCTGGGCAATAAGAACTCTTGATCTATCGCTTTGTCGCAATCAACACTTATTTTTAGTTAAAAGGCTTTTAATTTATATATAACACACACATTAATACTACGCGTTGTTGAGTTTTCTTTGATTGACGCGAGAGTGTGTGGTAAAAACTTTTTGCAAATTTATACAGGGCTGCACAAAACAAGACCCACAACGAGTGTTGCCAAATCAGTGAAATAAAGTACTAGCAAATTGTACAATAGTTGCCAGTCAGTTTTTATATTATTATTATTAAAATGTATTAAATATCAAACAATAAACAATTTTATTTAATTCAATAAACTTCTTTTGCCTTCTAACAGGGTTTTTATTTAAAATGTTTGGATGTCCACATATGCAAGCTTCGACAAACTATCGATAACATCGATGGCAATCGATAGAATTACAATGCGCGCTTAATGAAATTATTCGAATATAAAATTTTGTGCTTGTCTATGTGCATACGTTTGGATGATTGTTGTTTAATATAATATAAAAGTGTGCACGTGCAATGCAGACTCTTATGATAAAATCAATGTAATGTCGTACTGATTTCTTTATTTTGCGGGCGCCTAATAGTTAGCTCTTTAATTTTTACAATACTCTGTTGAAAGCGTATTGAGTTTGAAATAGCCGCAACCACAAAGACATCCGCTGAAGCCTCAATGTTCGATTGAAAAATTTAACAAAGTGGCAGACAACAATACATTGCCCCTATATATATCCCTTTTTCATACCCTGCCATTCAATGCTCTCGGTACTTATCCGTTCTACGCTTTTATGGTTTTCTTATTTTCTTTTACGTTATTTTTTTTTTATTTTTTCTACTGACAAACAAAATATATGAACGAGTGTGTGTGTTTCATTGTGCAAACTTAATGATATGGGCCCAGGCAAGGATGTCCATGTCGTTGTCCATGTCGTTGTCCAATACTCGAACACACACCACAATTCACAATGCATTGTTGGGCCATCTCAATATATTCCACTTTGGCTTTAGATAAAAACGTAGCAGGAACTTCAAATGCAGCAAAAGTGGGGTGTTAAGGAAGGGGAAGAGTAGCGTTTGGTAGTGGGGGGAGAGGTGGACAGCCAAGTGGTCAGAAGCAGAGGCATACACACACACACACACACACTCAACGGACAATCGAGCTCAAGCCTCAAGTGCCTGAGATTTGCATGTGGTACAAAGTGGGTGGGTTTTGGTTTGGGTTGAATGTGGTCGACATTTAGTTTGCTGCACGAATTGGTTGATGGTTGGTTGATTTTATTGTTGGCATGTTTGTATGTATGTATGTATGTATGTTTAACAATGCTCAAGGATGCTTGTCGCTAGGCGCACTGCATTTAAAATTTGATAATGGCCCCAAATGGACTCGAATATTCAATGAATATGCGTATTGACGTTTATTTGGCTTATTTGATGGCAATTCAGATTTGTTAACTCTTTTGTTGGTCTACTCATTAATTTGAATGTCGTATTTTGTGGGGGAAATCAGAGCTGTTCAATTCGATTAAATGAAAATATGAATTTAAGTCGATGCAAAGGATTTTGTGGGAACTGTGATGCATAGGAGTACTTATAAATTGGTTTGATAACAGGAAACTTAAAGCTTTTAAGAAACAAAAAGTCAGTGAACATTATACAGTTGCAAAAGCCTTAAGCTTTAAGAGTTTATAGATTGCATAATGGGAATAAAAAGGTATTGAAAATAACTTCTAGAGCTTTAAGCTGTATTAGATTGTTAGTTGAGCCAAGGCAAAACAACAGAAAACCGAGAAAGTTCCCACCTCGAATACATGAGAAAGAGCTTTTCTTATCAATTACAATCTCTCGAGACTACATTCCTTTTGCTTCAACTTTTTGCTAAGGATTGTTGTATGAAAGCAGCATTTGTTGATTTATAAAGCTTTCTTTAACCTTGTATTTATCTAGTTTAAAAGTTTCTAAGCTCTTTTGAAAACTAAGATATTTTGAAAAATACTTTAATCCAATTTCATATTGCTATAAATCCTTGAACGCCTGACTTGTGTCTCCTTGAGCTTTTAAATGCCAATCAGCAAAGGTTGGAACACACACACACACACATACACTCACACGAATAGAGCTTTTGGAGTGGGCATATTTAAATGTCTCATCAAATTGATATTGTTGGAAAATGCTTGAAGTTTCGTATTTGCGTTGACAACTTGCCTCAATATGCGCAAGGCAACAGACATTTACAAACAAATAAACACACACACACACACAAAGCAAATTACATACCAAAAACTTTTCGACATTTATTGCCTGGCAGGACTGGCAACCAGCTCCTTAGTAATTGCCAAGCTCCAAACAATGCTTCGAATCTTCATTCTCTCGAGGTGACTGAATATTAATTTGATAATTTAACGCACGAATGCAAATTTGGTGTCGAGTCTTATGCTCTCTCTCTCTCTCTCTCTTTCTCTAATTGACTGACGAATATTTTTCAAATATAAATTTCAAATGAAGTTCAACAACTGTTAAAGTCTTTGCTTGTTTTTTTTTTTGGCCTTGCCTCGCCTTGCCCTGCCGGCTTTAATTATAATTTGGCTTGATGATGATAATGATGTTGTAAATGATTGTCATTGCAATTTAGTGGATGCTGCATTAATCATCCGAAAGTAATTTTTGCAGATTTGCATGCTTTGCATTCAACGATAATTTGCATCCATCATTTTGAAGTGTTTCCGCCAGGATTATAATACCCAGATAGACATGGAATAGCATCCTGCTGGGCTGGAACAATCCTCCTTCTGTGTGTGTGGGTTTGTTCTGCGCTCATTATTCTTCGGTGTCATCGTCAATTACATTGCAACATCTAAAGCTTTTAGAATTTAGTTGATGAGCTCGCCTTTTGGCGACCAACTAATCCTTCCGTTCCGCGCTCCTTTCATGTGCATTACTCATTTTCTTGGTCGCTTTTGTTCAGAGCATCTTTTAAAAGGGTCGGTGGAGGCAGCATGTTGATCAATCGCATCGACCACATTCATAGTTCAGTGCAGTTCATATTTATATAACGTATACGACATGTGCAATATGACATTGCATAGTCGAAGCCCTGATTGCGCTTGCCACAGCACTCACCCTTGTCAGTAGGTGTTGCAGTAATGAACTTTGATTCTGCCGGCCTTGTGTGTGCACTCGCCACACTAATGACTGTTGCACACAGTTGCAGTCGCAGCAAATATCCAGAACAGAGATTTCTGATGGGAAACAGTTGATTTATGAAACCAAATTTTTGAGTGAAGTTTATTATGAATGAATGTTGCGAGTATTTTAATAAGTCAATAAATCAGTTAAAAGTTAAACAAAAGCTTATATTTATTTTTTTTATCTAAGCTTTGTTTTCAATTGGGAATAAAATGTTTATTTTACATCAACATTTATTAAAACCTAAATAACTAATTAAACACAATCTAACGAAAATACAACGCAGCAATTTCGTTCACAAACATGAGTTACTGTTATATGAGAATTACTTTCGCCTGGGTAAAATTATTAAGTTTTGGCAACATTCTTAACGGCCCCAATTATCGCACATTAGGCAAGTCATTAAAACGTCCAACACAATTCAATTTATGGCAATTATAACGAACTCAACTAACTATCCCCTAGCTCCTTTCTAGCATCTGGAATATGAGTTAACTGTGTGTGGTGTGTGTTTGTGTGCCTTGTTGTTGGTTGCAAACAGAACTCAACTCAACTCCACTCAATTGCTCAATTCTCAAGTCTCAACGAAGAGCAGCAGCAGCAAGCCGGAACGGTGCAAAAAAAATTATCTGTTAAGTTGCAGATGTCGTTGCCAAGTCGTAGTTGGCCATTAATTAGGCCAAAAATGTGCAGATGGCAAAATATCAGGATGTGTAACACACACACACACACACACACACACACACATGCTTTGCGACACATTTACTTCTGTTTAATTGGATTTGCAGCCGCGAACGAACACAATTTTTGGTATAATTATACCCTAGATATAGTTTGAAAGGGGTATAATAGATGTTGAAAAATCAAAATGTCATGTGGAAACACTTTTTTGTTGTTGTTAATATATTTTTTACACTGTTTAATTGGTTTACAACTGTTTTGAATATTCGTCTAAAATATTCTATTTTTTATTAACAAATATATGTATGAAAAAATTCTTATTGCTGTGTAAGACGTTTTTCTTATAAAGATATTTTTTTACAGCTTAAATTAAACATGAATATTTATTGAGAATTTCATAATATTTATATATACATACTTATATATATAGATATAGCCATAGGCAGTCAGCGTTAAGAGCTGCGACATTCAAGTGTAAATTTCACTTGAACTGATAATTTCACTCAATTTGTGCGCGCTGATGAGCAAAGTTTTCCCATTTGCATGCGACTTGTACGTGTTCCAGCCGAAACCACGCCACGAATACCACCACCAGCCCCACCCACAACGCCACAAAAATTATTACACTCAGTGTTGCAAGTTTTCATCATTTGCCGCCAAGTTCTTCGTGTTATCGTTTTCGTTTTTGTATTCTTCTCTTCTTTTTGGTTCCATTACTCTGATTTCTTTTTGTCGCCGTCGTCGTCGTCGTCGACGTCTTCTTTGGCGCTGACTTGAAGGTGCCAATTAGGGATTTCCGCCTCAATTACTTTTCGTGAGCACACGAAAACCCCAAGTTTTGTATGATTTTCGCATGACAAACTTGAAACTTGCCATACCACAAGCTTCATTCTTCACCCTCCCCCTCCACCAATTTGCCCACCAAAAAGCTAACTGAGTGCTGCTTCCTTTTTCAGAGTATTTACTTCCTTCAAAAAATGTAATTGGAACAGCGACCGCCCACAAAAATGCAAAAAAAAAAAGAAAACGAAGAAACTTTTGTGCGTGCTAAAAAATTCGTTTGCATTTTACATGTTTCATCAGAAGATGGTAAAATACTAGTTTGGAGCGGCTTAACCTCCCGCCACCCCCCTAACCAAAATGAATTGCTGATGCAGCAGGTAGGAAAAGTCAAAGGTGAATTTTGCGATTCGAACTAACTGCGAATTGTGGCTTAAGCAGGATTTCAAATGGCAAAATGATGAGAAAGATCTTTTGACAATGTGTTTAAATGTGAACTGAAGTAAAATATTATAATATATTTAGTTGATTTCAATATCCATTTGCAACAAACTCATTTAAAATCAAATTCCATTACTAAATAAGTTTTAGTCTAATCAACTGTTTTGCTCTTTAAGTAATTTTTAATTGAGAAAACGAGCAAGTCGGCTATCAACTTAAATCCATCAGACTTGTTGGCTAACAACAATAACAATAGCTTGGTTATCTGTTATGGCCCTGGCTGTTTTTGGCCTTTTGTTCAAGTCTTAATGCTTCTTCGTTCTAAGGGCACTAAGCACTTAGCATTATTGCATTGCAAACGAATCGAATCGAATCGACTCGACTCGAATCGAGCTGAATAGAATTGAATTATTTTGGCATCGAATCGAACCGACATGTATGTACATATGTGGTAGAAGAGACTTTTCATTTGCTTAAGCCCACAAAATGTGCTTAAGTGTAATTAAATTCGTCGTCGTCGTCGTTCAGTTGAGGTCGTCAAATGGAGATTGATTTATGATGATGCCGTTTGCCTTTGGCTTCAACTCTGAGGCCTGACATAATAAATATTCCTGCTTTGACACACATGAAAATTAGTTTGCAAAAGTTGTTTGGCTCTTCTTACATTCTCTATGCGTTATTTATATTTTTAATATTTATTATTTAATTTTCCAGCTTTTTTTTATTATTTTTATTTTACTTTGCTTTTGCGTCTTTTAATGCTTGACTTGCTGGCTGTTGGTTGACTGCTTTGCTTTTGCTTTACTTTTATATTTTTGCTGTGTTCTGTGTGTTGACGGCAAAGTTTAATTTTTATTGTTGTTTGACTTTGTTAAATGATTTTTATTGCCTTTCTCTTTCTTGCCTTCTTGGACGCGATGGTAAGGCCTTTGTAAGAATTTAATAAAACTGCTGTTGCTGCTGTTGCTGCGACCATATTGCCAGGCAAACAAATGCACAATGCTTCAAACTGTTGTGCCACAAGCCCTACAAGCCAACCAATTTTGTGTCCACCCTTGTGCCCTCAAACCCCGCTCTCCGCCCTTGTGTGTGTGTGCCTTTAAGATATATGAGTCGCATTTGATTGTTTTGTTTTCATAAAAAACAGTTCGTTCTTGGCATTTGTCAAATGCAAAAGTAGCACTTGTACATATTTGAATCATAACTTATATGCCTGCCGCGTAATCAAATTGAATTCAGGTAATAATTTCAACAATAACAACAACAACAACAACAGAATTATGTCAGCAAAACTTGGCCCTAAATAAAGCCACAACAAAGTCTGCCAAGCAATTTGCAAACGAGCAGTGCGCACGTTTTTCCTCCAAGCTTCTCTTTCTTTCTCTCTTCCACCCGCTCTGTCTCTCTCTTTTTCACACTTTCTTCTTCAAAGCCACCACAATAAAGGCAGCCAGGCACACTTAGGATTTTGAAGTGTTTGACGCTTTTGAAGCCAACTTTGGGTTCTTATGCGAAAGAGGTGAAAATTTAATTTAATTTTGAAGATGCTCAAAGTTAACTGAACAGCTGACTTAATAGACTTTGAGTTTCAATTTTTACCATAAGCATATATAATAGTTTTTGATAGGAACTGAAAACAAATACAATACTAGTTAACCCACCAACTAACATTACTACAAATACAATCGGGTGAAAACAAATGTTAATAATCTTTAACATGTTAATAAAAATTAAAGCTGCTCAACTATTGCAAAGGATTTAAATTATCAAACTTGAAGCCAGCTTTACCAGCATAAATTAGCTTAAAATAAGCATTATTATTCATAATGTATATATTATTTTAAGCTTTTTCGTATATTTTTTATAGCCTTTTATGAAAAAGAGTTGAAGAAAAAAGACATACAGTTAATTAAAAGTTAAGCTGCTTAAAAAGCTTAATAACTTGAAAGCTTAAAGCGAGCTTTTTAGTATTCGTCGGCATAAATAAGTTTGAAATATTTTTTTAATCAAATTTGATTTTCCTTGAGCTTTAACTTTAAAATTAAGCACCAAAAAAACTTAGCCAAGTTTTGATAAATTGTTTGCTTTATATCAGTTTCCCTCTCGTTCTTATTCTCTCTCCAAATCAACTTAATTTGTTTGCCTAAACACATTTTTTTTTTGGCCCGTCGAATTAGGGGTTTGCGTTCAACATTTAATCAGGCTTTTTGTCGCATTACACATTCGCATGTTTATTAATGGCAGCTTGTTTAATTTGGCATTATTTGGCATTTTACAAATTACGGCTATCCCAAATGCGAGCTTATGTCGAAATGGGACTTGTGCATTTCAACTGTCAATTACAGAACTTGCAACTGCAACAGGACACATTATCATTCCCCCATACCCGCCCACCACTCTATGATCTGTATATAGCAGTAAATTAAACAAATTGAACTGTATTTTATGCAACTAAATTCTATGAATAGCTGTCAAGCCATCAAAGCTAGATTAGAGAGCCAACTAATTGTAAAATAGCCAAACCCCATTGGCTCCCTCTTGTATATATACGATATATATATATATATATATATATATATATATATAGTTCAACTGCATTTGTGTCAACTGTTTTGTTATGGATGCTTCTTCTCTTTTTTCTCTATATACATGCACAATACGTGTATTCAACATTGCATTTTCCAAAATGATAGAAGGGGAGGGTAAGGAGGGGTCATACTAGTATAGCAATTGTGTGCTGCTGAAGAGCACAATGTATGAGTACGCATTGCGTCATTACGAGAGATACGCCCCATTGTTCGAGATGAAACAAAGCCGAAAGCCCAAGCACTGCGTCAGTTTCTCTCCCCCATCCCCATCGTCAGCTCCTTCTGCTGTTGTACCGTAGTAGTTTTAATCTCACTAATGGCTATGTGACTATAGGAACAGAGAATAGGGAGGCCAAACAATTGTTTTGGTTTGTTGTTCTTGTTTTTGTAGTTGTGCCACTAACTAAAGCTAAAGCTCAAACTGCAGCTTCAAAATTTCAAAAGCCTTACGCGCCCTTAATAAAAAAGTCAAAGAGATTACGTTTAAGTTCAGGCCGCATTGTCATTTTCAAGCAACAACTTTAAGTTTTTGGCTGAAAAAAATATAAAGAATTTGTTAGCCAATAGACAAACATAAATCATAAAAATGTGATAACAAAAATTATTAAAAATATTCAGTTCTTGATCAATGTCTGTGTTTGGTATACCCTGTATTTTTTTCTAGAAGGGTTATTTAAAATCGTAAAAAACATTTTGTTCTGATCGCAACCAGAACACGTCTTCGCAACACAAAAATAGAATACTTTACTCCATTTTGATACGTTTATTAATACTGTTCAAATTATCAAATAAAAATATAACAAGTAAGGCTAAGCAAGCATTTATTTTAATATGCTGCTGCGTGCGAAACTTTGCGAAATAAGACTCGCCTCGATCGCCGGGTCGCATCACAGCCTCATTCTATCGATCCATCGATTACAAAAATACTCATACTTCAATCCGATATATATATCGTATAATATGGTTGTATGAACTAAATAAGAAGAACAATGCGGCAAGGTTTGGCAGTTATTTTTAAACGAACTCGCAACATCCCGCCCACCGTAAAACTAGTCGGTAGTTTTACTTAAAACATCTAAAACGGCTAACTTGGAAACGGGTCGATTTAGTATTCCAGACGATGTTTTCACCTCGGCGATTCGTATATGTCCATCTTTTGCTGGTATAGTTCGAGTAATGATTCCTTTTTTCCAACTTCCGCGCGGTTGGTTGCTGTCGCAGATAATGACAACATCACCCACGCTGATTGGCTTTGTGCGGGCAATCCATTTGGTACGTCTTGTTAATATTGGCAAATACTCCCTTATCCATCGTCGCCAAAAATTGTCTTTTAGTTGTTTTGCAATTCGATATTGTTTATAAAAACAAAAATTGCCACCATCACCAGGAGTTTGCGTTGAATTTGTCGTCCCCAGTAAAAAATGATTCGGAGTTAATGGCTCTGGATCGTTTATACAGACAGGCAAATGTGTTAGTGGCCTACTATTTATTATATTTTCAGCTTCTATAAGTAAACTCCTCAGAGTCTCCACTTGAGGAGCTTGTTGTTTCAGTGTGACAGCTAAGACTCGTTTTGTTGATTGTACTAGCCTCTCCCAGCAACCACCCGAGCTTGGGTTAGCTGGACAATTAAACTCCCATTTGATGCCTTTGTTTGCAGTTTCTGATTTGATAGCATCCCAATCAAACAGATCTTTTGTCTTCTTAATTTCGTTATCCGCTCCCACAAAGTTGGTGCCCATATCCGACCTAATTTTTACTGGTACACCTCGTCGATTTACAAAATTCCGAATGCATAGTATGCATGCATCACTGGAAAGATCTGCTGCTAGTTCGAGGTGCATTGCTCTTATTGTGAGGCACGTGAACAACGCAACCCATCTCTTCTCATGACGGCGCCCTATCGTAACCATGATCGGCCCAAAATAGTCTAATCCTGTGTAGGAGAACGGACGTTGATATGGAGTCACTCGATCTTTAGGTAACTGCCCCATCTGCACTGGTATCGAAACTGCTTTGTTATTCTTGCATTGCTGACAAATTGCTTTAGCTCGCTTTACTGCTTTTCGCAAATGCACTATCCAAAATTTACGCCTTATTTCATTCACAATCAATTCTTCGTTTTGGTGATGATAAATCTCATGATAATATTTAACTATCAAGTTGGTCAAAGGATGTCTATTGTGCATGATTATAGGGCGCCTAGCTAATGCAGGTAAAGCTGCGGCATAATCCAGCCTCCCGCCAACCGCCAAAATGCCATCAGTTGATATGGTTGGACACAACGAGTAGATTGTGCTGCTTTTCGCTACTGTTTCTCCATTATTTAAATCCATCAGTTCCTGATTGTACGTTTGCCTCTGTGCTATTTTGCACAGACCAATTTCCGCCCACCGTAACTCGTCCGAAGAAAGTTCTCCATGAATTTCATCCGTGTACTGGTGGCGTAGCCGATTGATGAACCTTATTATCCACCCCATGGTGCGTTTCAAAAATAAATAGTTTGAATACTTATTTATATCAATCAAGGAATTCTGTATCACCATTAATACAATCTTCTTTCGTTCACTGGTCTCGTCAGTTGGGTTGACAATTCTATTTGAGGAAGCCCAAAACTGTTTTGCTTGCAGCAAAAACTCTGGTCCTTTAGTCCAGACGTTTCCTGCTTCATATTTAAATCCTTTAGATGCCTTTGTGGCTTTATCGGCAGCGTTAAAGTCTGTTGGCACCCATCTCCATTCGTTTTCCGTCGTTGTTTCCAAGATTTCACTAATGCGGTGAGCTACGAACGGTTTATATTGTCGCTGATCGGAGTTTATCCAAGAAATCACTGTCATGGAGTCCGACCATAATGTTGTGCTCTGCACCTTAATGTCATGACAAGATAGAATTGTGTTTCGCAGGCGAGTTCCTAATACAGCTGCTTGAAGCTCGAGCCGTGGCACTGAAAGCATCTTCAAGGGTGCGCACTTCGTCTTGCCTGTAACAAATTTTGTTTCAATAAAGCCATTATAATCGATTCTCCAAAAGGCGACCGCTGCGAATGCTAACTCGCTCGCATCTACAAACACATGCAACTCGATCTGTGTGTCATGGTCAAAGAAATTCAGGGAATAACATCTACTCATTTTAAAGCTTTTAACATTCTCCAATTGCCGAACCCATAGCTTAAAACGCTCAAACAAACAATCCGGTAACATGTCATTCCAATCTATTCCCGAACGCCAAACATCTTGGACCAATACTTTGCCGTGTACCATCAGATCTGCCAACAATCCAAAAGGGTCATATACAGACATAACTAAACTCAACAACTGTCGTTTAGTTGGATACTTTAAGGCTTTAACAACGTCCTTGTCGACGGCGATTCAGCTGCAGATCAAAAATGAACTCATCGCTGCTACTATCCCAATGCATTCCTAGTATTTTGTCAACCTTTTCACAGTCCATTTTGACTGTTGCATTTTGAACTTCGTGACCTGTGCAGTTCAGCCTTTTTTGCACATCCATTGAATTAGAGACAAATCCTCTGAGATCGAAATGTGCCATTTTGTGAACATTTTTTACCTCGGCGCTGATATTATAAGCTTCGCATTCTGAATTAAAACTCGCCACAAAGTCATCTACGTAATGCTTTGATGTAATTGCATCTATAACAGCTTCCCTATATTTATCTGCATTTTGCGCGTTTACGTTTTTAACATATTGTGCGCAGCATGGTGAACAAGCAGCTCCAAATATCATGGCAGTCATCTTGTATGTTGCCACTTCCTCTTCCTGGTTTCCGTGTCTCCATAAGAAACGAAGAGCCTGCTGATCCTGTTCTCTAACTCGCACTTGCAGAAACATTTCTTTGATATCGGCGCATACAGCGATCTTTCCTTGGCGGAACTGAAACAATATTTTCGTTAATGGTGGATTCTCATCTGGTCCTTTTAAAAGTTTTGAATTCAGAGAGACTCCATCAATTGTAGCTGCAGCGTCGAAAACCAAGCGCATCTTTTTGGGCTTGTTGATATTGTGAACTCCAAAATGCGGCAAGTACCATGTGCAAGGATTTATAATAGCTGCCTCTTCTTTTGATAGCTTAGTTGCGTATCCCTTGGCCACGAAATCCATTACTGCTTGATCATACTCCTCCATCTTATTAATTTTACGCATTTTGTTTTCTATTCCTCGCAGTCTGTGTACTGCCATGCTATAGCTATCAGGTAGATTCACATCATCTTCAGACCACAATAATCCTGTCTCATAAGCTCCATTCACCTGCTGTGTAGTATCCTGCAATATCTTTCTTGCTCTAGTGACAGCGGCAGATTCCAAACGCTTTCCAGAAAATTCGACGCCAAAACCTTCTGTTGAAAAATAATCAACCATTAATTTATACATTTCCATCTCTGTGTTTGTTACAGTTGTGTGCAGCACGACTGTACAAATTGGTAATGTATCCGTCTGTTTATGAGTCAGTCCATAAATGTACCACCCTAATGCAGTTTTTGTTGCAATCAAATTCTTATTTAACGGCACGCTCTTTATACCACGAATAACCGGACAGTTATCTATTCCAATCAGGAGCATTGGTTCAGCGTTATCATACCCTTTAATTGGTAATCTCTTTAATTTCTTGTGCTGGCGCTCCAGTTCCTGCACATCCAAGGTCTGTAAAGGCAACTGAAGCTCAGGAACAGTGTTTCCGTTTATGCGCAGCCATTTCTTATTACCATCCTGATCTCTTATCTTTAGTTTGCAAATCATAGAATTTACATCCATCGCCTGTTTCCCAATCCAGTTCAATGTTAACTTAACGGATTCCTCTTTGATACCCAATTTATGTGCCAACTGCGTGTTTATCAAAGTAGTGGACGAGCCTTCATCAATAAAGGCAAATGTTTTAATGATTTGTCTGTTCGGACCCATTAGCTCGACTGGCACTACTTTAAAGAGTATTTTTGACATACTCGACTTTATCGTGCTGATTGTTGCTACCGTCTCTGTTTCCTCTCTTTTCTCAACTGGTTTGGCTTGGTCGTTATGCAACGATCTGTGATGCATTTTAACGCATCCGTTTAATTTACATGCTCGTTTGAATTTGCATTGCATCATGCTGTGACCTCGATGTAAACAACTATAGCACACGCCAAGCTCCTTTGCTATCTTCCATTTGTCGTTTACAGATGCTTTACTGTAGTCCTCACATTTCAGCAACTTGTGATCTCCTTTGCATTTGTAGCAAATATCCTTGTTTGCAGTCTGATCATCAGAGGCCTTTGTTACCTGCATTACTGCTTTTCGCTGCGAATTCTGTTTTCCTGTGGTTGGCTGCTCCTTCGAAGTCGTCAACGCCCTTGCAATACTCCGGCTCTCTTTATTAAGCCAAATGCTAAGATGACTTAAATCTGGATAAGGTATAATGTTTGTAGCGTGTTCATTCCATAATATGCGCTTTGACAATGGTAATTTACTAACCAGCTGATCCAACATTGCTGCGTTTTGCAAATACTGAATTGCATTTGCCGACCTCAAATAAATTACAAAATTCTCGACTTTGGACGCAAATGGTACCAGCTTTTCCAAATTATTCTCCGGGACGCTTTGTAAATTGTTTACGATATCCATCTGAGATTTTATTAATAATTCCGGACGTCCATATCGAAATTGCAACCTTTCAATTATATGGCGTACGTTTACAGGATCCATTAATAAGGCCTCAACCTCATTTTTTGCTGCTCCCACAAGACACTTCTGTAGTCTCAAGAGGTTTTCTAAATTTGTATACCTATAAGCAGCAGTTGACTCCGAAAACAATGTAAAAAATACAGGCCATTCCATTGCATTTCCACTAAATACTGGAAGATCAATTAACTTTCGGGGTTGCATGACAAAATTATGTTGTGGGTGAGAGAGGCTACTATTTTCTGTTTGCCTACCTTGTGCCAAATCAGACCTTACCGCACTATATCCCTCATTCAGCCCACACATACCTTTATTTCCAGTGTTCAAATCAGTTGCGCCAACCAAGCATCTGTTAGCGCCCGTTGTCGTCCTTCTATCTTCGCCAAACCCACCATGTGTGGTTTTCCAGTGTGTTTCACCATAATCTGCGTGCATATCTGGCATATGATAAGCCGCACCTGTAGCGCCCATTGCAGATGACCAGAATACCCCTCCGCTAGCGCTTTGAATACCACCAAGTTGAGAAGATTCGCCATGATCAGCGACTTTTGAGACACCATGTTGTCTTCCATTAATGCTGTCGCCTGGCGGTTCCATGCCTAAGCTACCCTGTGTAGCATTGCCGAATTGGTGTGCAGCTGCTTTGCTGCCCATTGCAGTGATGCCAGTGCCACCTTGTGTGGCTGTGCCAGATGCACCAAATATAGCGCCGCTGCCCATTGCAGAAACGCCTGTGCCACCCTGTGTGGCTGTGCTAGATGCACCAAATATAGCGCCGCTGCCCATTGCAGAAACGCCTGTGCCACCCTGTGTGGCTGTGCCAGATGCACCAAATATAGCGCCGCTGCCCATTGCAGAAACGCCTGTGCCACCCTGTGTGGCTGTGCTAGATGCACCAAATATAGCGCCGCTGCCCATTGCAGAAACGCCTGTGCCACCCTGTGTGGCTGTGCCAGATGCACCAAATATAGCGCCGCTGCCCATTGCAGAAACGCCTGTGCCACCCTGTGTGGCTGTGCCAGATGCACCCATAAAATTTGTAGGAACCAACTGCTCAAGTTTTTCCATTCGTCTAGCCATATTTTCTGTAACGATCGACATCTGTGTAGCCAATGCATTGTTTTGTGAAGACATTACGGTTATCTGCTCCAACATGCGTCTCATAAGGATAGTGTTGGCGTCTTCTCCTTCTCTGAGCACAATCGTTTGGCTGCCATCATCCTCCTTTTCACTGTCTGACTCCTGCTCGTCAGATTTCTTGGGCGTTGAAGACACAGACATTGCTTCAACATTCACAAGTTTCTTTTTACTACGTAATTCCATTAAGTTATATCAAGTTCAATTTTATCTCACTATGTTCTTTTTCTTTTTTCATTATGTATTTTCGTGTATATGTATGTATATCACGCAATAGATTTATTTCACCATGTATATACATACGTATGTATGTGTAACACGCAATACTTTATTTCGCAACGCAATTTAATTAAAATAAAAATTGTTCTGATCGCAACCAGAACACGTCTTCGCAACACAAAAATAGAATACTTTACTCCATTTTGATACGTTTATTAATACTGTTCAAATTATCAAATAAAAATATAACAAGTAAGGCTAAGCAAGCATTTATTTTAATATGCTGCTGCGTGCGAAACTTTGCGAAATAAGACTCGCCTCGATCGCCGGGTCGCATCACAGCCTCATTCTATCGATCCATCGATTACAAAAATACTCATACTTCAATCCGATATATATATCGTATAATATGGTTGTATGAACTAAATAAGAAGAACAATGCGGCAAGGTTTGGCAGTTATTTTTAAACGAACTCGCAACACATTTCAATAACGTTTTGTATTCTCTAGTCCAGCAAATTGTTCTTAAAATATTTTGTGATTAATAAATTAGAAGTAATATTTTTTTTAAAGAATGTAAATTTTAGTCAAAAAAAAAATGTAATCTTTCAAGTTGTTATCATGTCGTTTACTACAAACTGGCTAATACAGAGCTTTCGAGAATGTCACCAGTAATATTGCCAACAAATTTAGTGACTCTATCTCGAAGACTGTGAAATATACTCGCAATCCCGTTTTTAATTAGGTGTTTGGGTTGCTAAGGGTGGCTCAGACGGTATTGGCGGTACTGGCACCAAAAGTTTTCAGGCGGTTTTTTGGGGGCTGCCAGGTAGCTATCTTTTAAGAAGTTTGGTAACTGTAGCAAGCGGGAAATATGTGAATTTATCGATGTTAAGCTATCGGATTTATCGACTTACCAGCCCTCCAGTTATCGTAAAGCGCCAATCTTTACATGTTATCTTTCCAAGCCGTAGAAAAAGATATTTGCAAAGTTTCAAGTTTCTAGCATGAAGAGTGTCATACAGACGTACAGACACCCTAACGGAAATTGCCAAAGCCAATATACTCTTTACCTTCTTTATCGGGTATAAAACGTAATAACGTGAATCAACAGCGAGAGCTTATAAAAAAATAACGTAAACACCACTCAGCAGTGTATTTTAGGTATTACGACTTTATTTAGTATGCAATCCAAAAAAAATTCAGATGCGTTTTAAAGTTTTGATTTAACGCGAAACGTAAAACATATTTTAGGGGGCGAGAAATTGTTATTAATCATAATAAAACATTGTGAACTGAATTGTTTTAATTGCAACTTTTACACGTTTTTATTAAAAATAAACTTAGCTGATTCAACAAATCAAAACATAAACAGTTCAAATCAAATTACGAACTTTCTTAATCACACACAAAATCAAAACAATTCATAATGAATGCAAAGACTTTTCACAAATTCCACGTTGAATTCTCTGTAGTCAGCTGCGTCGTCGTATTTACTTATCTGCTCTGATTTGTTTCCTTATCTGCTCTACGAAGATTTTTCCTTAACTCATTTTTATTACTACGTGTAAGCTTTCGTTGGCCAACAATCGTTGTTGATCGTCTTAGCCCCAAACAAGTTTCCGTCTCACAACTCATATCTCAATGTTTTCTCTAACTGCTCTAAGCAATGCCATTGCTGGCATGTTGAAATATAATAATTTCATAAAATTTAAATTTCACAATCTAAACTACATATGTTTTTAGAGTTTGGTACGATGCGCACGATCCATCTTACCGCGTGGAGTATTTGAGAAATATGATAAACGATGATTTAATGATGATCCTAAAATATGAATATTGAATAAATTTTAACAAAGCTATGGGATTACACATTCTTTAACCCCACTTTTAATCAATCAGGCCTTGTTGGTTCACCCACCTGTTTGAAGTTGATGTCAAACTGGGCACAAAATTGCATACGAAAGTTGAGAGAAAAATGAAATAGTTCATTACATGCTCTTCGTTGCTGTCGTAAAACAATTTAAGCTCATGAAAAGCATAAATAAATTGTTGTTGTTGTCCATGCGCCAAATCGGGTTTGCCTATTCCCAGGTACCCCATGCAACTGCGACCCCAAAGGTACCCAGGTGTGTGTTCCGATCCATGGCCATGGAACATGAAACCAAAATGCAATTAAGCTTTTGCACAGCGACGTCAAAACGCATTTTAGCAGCAGGACAGGCCAGAGAGTCGTTTATTGATGTTGTTGTTGCTGTTGTTGTTGTTGTTTTTGTATTAACTAGGTTCACAGCAGCAAAAGCCCCTACCCCATCTCTGCACCCTCTCTGCATGTTGTCGAGCTGGTTGCCTGAGCGGCGTTGTACATGGCCACAATGAAGGAAATGGGCTAGCGCAGCTTTACAATTTACACATTAATTATGAGCAGACATGTGTTGTAGGCGTATGCTTGAAAGCTTGAACTGTGGCCGAGCAACCAAGGTACCATGCCTAGGAATTGTCGCGGGTAACAGGTGCTTCGGTGGCTCGGCTCGCCTGAAAGTATGCAATGCAAAATATGCCTCTCCTACTCTCTTCCAGCTTGTTTTATGGCAGCGAATTAATGAACGCAGCAAACGATGAGGATGACGACGAGGACGATGGTGAATGCAACTGGGATTGCAGCATACTGTGTGTGTGTGTGTGTGGGAGTGAGAGGTCGGAAGGAAGGTCATTATTTTTGCTGTGTGTGTGTGGTCGATTCTGGGGTCTCTGTTTCTTGTTTTGCGTGTGCAATAACAGCAAATAATTTATCACCAACGGTTTGCAAAATTATGCATGGGACTCAATTGTGCATGAAATTAAATTTTAAGCGCAAACAACAACACGACAACGACTTGTCTCTACCCCTTTTCTCTCTCTTGGCATGTTTACTTCAATAATTTGGCTAATTTCACAAGTGAAGCATTGCCACAAAACCGCCTGTTCTGTCCCCTTTAGACTTGCCTCAAGAGTTCATGCCATGCTGCATTATGGTAGATATATGTGTGTATATTCATTGAATATAATTCAAATTGCTTGTAGCATCCACCTGATGGTCAAAGACAATTAATATTCTGACTTGGATGAGGCATTTTGGTCAACGTTTTGATGGCAAACATAATTAAACGCTGTTGCCTGGCCTTAGCTTTTTAATAAATGAATAGTTGAGCAAGCCTCTTGAATTTGATAGAGAATATGAAGCATAGAGATATCAATATTCTTATTAGATAATGCTTAGCTATCAATTTATGTATTTAAGCTATGGCTTATGAAGTTTTATAGAATTTATAACCAAATCAATTACAACTTTCCAAAAAGAAATCTTTTAATTTTTTTTGGTTTTAATCAGGCTTAAAATCTCGAAATAACTAAAAATCACACTGGAATTTTTTATGGGTTTAAGTTTTAAGCCTCTTGTGGAACAAAAAAAAATAAGCCCCAAATTTCCTTACATATTAAATTCATTGATTAATTTTTATTTAGGTTATTTGCGCAATGAAAACTTTTGGAATTGGATTTTTGTCGCCAATGCTGCTTTGATTGCTTTAAAAATAATTTATTGAGTCAATTGACTTTTGCAGTGAAGTCTTTGCAAATAAACGCAATGCAATCCGAAACTTACAATCGTCAGGGGCACACACACACACACACACGCACATGTGTGTGTGTTGAAACTACAAAAGGCAGTCGTCAGTAAACTTAAGTGCTGTGTGCTCCTTAGTTTAGTTCAATTTGAAATTTATTGCGGCTGGAGAGTTCGTTCACATGCCAAGTTAAAGCTTCAGTAACATGATTCATTCGCACACACACACACACATACGTATGGAGAGAGCGAAAGAGATTGAGAGAGAGAGAGAGATAGCACTGCATCACATACAAGGCAATCCAATTTGATGATGACCGTGATGTTGAGATTTTTGGACTACAATGCCTAACCTCACCCCTTACCTTATCCACCCTACACATTGTATTGATTAGGATAAACTGGCAGCAGTATGTTGCATGACTTTTACCAAATCAAAATGTCTTGTCTTATGCATATTGAGGGCATCACAAAGTGCAGCAAGTTGTTATTCAAATTTTCAGATTTTGATTGGAAACTGACATTTGTCTCAACTGACAACTAAACAGAAGTTGACTTTGTGAAGTATAACTACATAAAAACCTATGACGTTTTTAATTAAAGACTTTCGTAATTGATTGTACTCTTAAAAGCTCTTAAGACATTAAATAAAATCTTGAAACTCACTGAATTTAAAGTTAATGCAATTTTGTGTCTAATAACACTTAAGAAAATTATTATACTACTCACTAAAAAGTCATAAAACAAACATTACAAAGAACTCTTACATGAACAAAATATGTTATGTACGCAAATAACAGCTTATGTTATTAACAGAGGCTCTGTTAATAGTCTCCAAGCAGCAGTTCAGATTCAAAAAACGCAAAGCCACCACAGTTGGCTCGTAACAGAGTTTTCGGGAGTGCCGCACGCAGGACTAAAGCGAAGCGACAAAAGTTGTAGCCGTGTGGACTCTAAACGTTGTTTGGTGAGAATGGGAAGGTGAAGGGTGGGTTGGTGCTCGGCTAGCAAGGGTGGTTGTATAAGTCTTTTTGGACAGAGGGATGAGTGGCAATTGAAACCGTAGCGACAAAGCATTTGATAAGCATACAAAATATGCAGTAATGTTAACAAGATGATTTAACATTATTATTTTACGATAATTATAAATTTTAACGAAGAGGTTAAGAACTTTAGATTAAAGTCAGAAATGTGTCTTAAAATTATATTATTCAAAATTAGAACTCGTTTCTCAACTATCTTTACTTTCTATGTAAAGCGTTCCCATCTAGATTTCCATACTCTGTAACAAAAATATACTATCTTAGCACTCGGATTTAAAATTTACACAATATTTATTGTGTTTGGTTGTTGTGCAATTTCAAAAATGTGAACATAAATTTTGTTGTGGCGGCTTAGCGAAAAAACACAATAAATAATACACAAAAATATCATAAATAAGAAAAATGTAATTGAAAATAACCAAAGCGATGCCAAAATTGCAATATTTATTACATTTGAATGTTGTTAGTTTGTTTTCTTCAAGGTAGAAATACTTTGTTTTCTACGCTAAGGTAGAATTTATTATTTTTCTTTGCATTGATGACATGACCTGATATGAATTTCAGGTTTTAATTGTGTGGCAGCATTTAAAGAGCCCCGCGGGCTTTGAATAAACTAAATACAACTGCAACAGCTGCTACTGTGTGGCATGTCAAAGGACCAAAGGTCGTCGATGTTGCTGTGCATTTAATTTGCACTTCAATGGGAAAATGGGGAAAATAAACTGCACAATTACTGCATAAGTTGCAACAGCAACTGCAACAAATGTAAAGACAGATATAAATGGCAAACATTTTCAATTTGCTTCGTTATTTTTTTGTTATTTCAGTTGTGGCCATTTACTGTTATAGTTGTTGTTGTTTCTGTTTCTGTTTGTTGGTTGTCAAGTGGCTCTGTCTCTCTTTTGTCCCTTGGCCCTTGTGTCTTGTGCCCCGCTGCTGTATGCCGGTTAGCGCTGCTTAATTAATTTATTTAATTACGTATACATTTGCATTCATTTTTAATCAGTTTGTAATGTTGAACTTCTGCTGCAACCAGTCGAACATTTAATCATATGTGTATGTATGGCAATTGTTTATATTTCCAAAAACAAAACATGAGTATGTAAGCCACTGGGCAATACTCTGTTATTACTTAAGGCAGGAGTTGGTTTATCTTTTTTTGACCTAAAGAATTTCGCTTATCAACTTTACCAAATATTTGTTGAATGTCAAAAAATATAAGATTAACTTGATTCAACAATAAGTTTTCTAATTGTAAATTTCAATTCAGCTGCAGGGTATTAAAAAAAAACAACATTCATACTATTATATATGCAATATGTTATACATTATATATCTCGCTTACATTCTTATGTGTATATTTTTTATACTATATATAGAGGTACTTTGTATGGATAATGTTGGTGTGATTGACGCTCGGGTGGATGCTTGATAAGCGGCAGCAGCAGCAGCAATGCATAAATCAATTACGAAAATTAAATTGTGTGGAAATAATCACAAATTGAGTTTAAAATTTAAGTATCCAGCGCAATTTGTAACGATTTTAAAGCTTTAGTTTAATAAATTGATCATACATACATAGTAAGATTTGAAACGATTTGAGTAAGGTATTCAATTACGCTAATTATGCACTTTTTAATGTTACAACGAAAAGCTCTTATGCTCCTAACATTAAAACCCTTAACTGCGCCTAATGCTTGTTCAAACAAAAAAAAAAAAAGGGTAAGCACAACGACAATAAAATAAAGCCATAAAGAACGTAAATGAAGCACGTCGAGCGAAGGTTCTTGGGTTTCTGTCTCTCTGGTTTTTTTTTATTACCTAAGCCTCTTTAAAATGGCATTAAGCATACGCCATGTTCGCCGATTTATACATTATTGTGTGCATTTACATTAAAGCAAACGAGTGTCTTTGTTTTTTAATTGGTGTTTTGTGAAATTTAATTAAGTTATTAAATTAATTATTAAAATCTTAGAGAATTACGTGTTCGGTTAAATGAATTTTCCTCTGTTCTGAATTAAATTTCTGCGGCTAGTTTTGCCTTTCACATTTTCATGACAATTAATTTAATTAAAAACTTATTAAAAATTCTATATAAATTTGGTTCACAAAGACAAAAAAAAAAGCCAACAAAATAAAACCAAGCTCACCGCAATTTGAAATTTCAAATGCATTGGCCATAAAGGCAGGACTGCAAAATATTTTACAAATAGCCAAACATTTAATTTGTTGTGGCGTAAAAGTAATAATATGAACAATGTTAATGTTTAGTTTTATGCCGCGTTGTATTTAAATGAAGGAAGGATGGAGAATATTTTGGTTAGAATCTAAGCGAAAATCTGAAATGCGAACTTCTCGGGAATTTAAATGACATTCAACTACCAAAAAAACACAAACACACATTGTCTCTCTTATATATAAATATTCAAAAAGATTTCGCATGCGGCGCACATTTTGAATACATTTGACAATTTCGTTTGCTGTCTACGGTTTTTTGTTGCTGTTGTTGTTATTATTATTATTATAATATTGTTGTTGTAAGAGAAATGAGAAATATTTGCATTTACTTGAGTAGCAGCGATGCCAGAATGCAAAAATGTAATTTCCATGAAAGAGCACAGACCCCGAACAGCAGCAGCAAAAGTGGCTGCAAATGCACAGGCATTCAGCAGGCAGGCAGGCAGGCAGGCAGATGTTAAGGATCCTTTTGGAGGAGCAAAGCAACCTTCTACTTCTTCTTCACACTTTCAGCCAGATTTGAGGCAAGAGGCAAGTGTAGAAGCTTGTTGGTTGTGGGAGGGGCGTTGTTGTCGTCCCGTCTATTGTGCGCGGGCTAGCAGCGTTGCATTTGCATGCTGACAGCAGCTGCCTGCTGTTAAAGTACTAGTACTAGTTGCAACAAAAAAAAAACCCATACCAAACGCCCTTCACTTCACTTCAACGAACGACCCGAACGAATGCTTGTCGCATTGCATGAAATATTTGACTTTTGATTAAAGCGCCAACTCAAGTGTTCTGCTCTGACGCTGGATGCGCGTGGCCGGAACTGAAGACCGGAGTCGCTGCGTGCTTGCCACACACACACACACACACACACACGCAGTGGCACTTGACAAGATTCACTTGTCTTTCAAATGCATTTCATATTGTGTTGCATAATTTTGTGGTTTTTCTAATGTGAAATGTGTGTGTGCGAGTGAGAGAGTGATCAAAGAAAATGCCAAAAGAAAAACTGCCAGACGCCGCGGCATAGTGAAAAGTTTGCAAAAATAAGTTGCCAAGCAAAAGTTTTTCTACTCGTTGTTGTTGTTGCTGTTGCTGTTGTTATTGTTATTGTTATGGAAAAAAGAAATGTGCATTGTCTGTTGTGTTGCAAATAACTGTGCATGACCGTGGAAAGTGTTGGCTTTTGGTTGTTGCTCAAGCTGCTGCTTCAGATGCTACGCTCGCTCGTTTCAGTTACATCCTTTCATCCTTTTTGTTTTTGGTGGGTCGTTTATTATTTTTAGTGGTTGACAAAAAAGCCAGAAATGTAAGATTAAGTTTAATAAGTTCCACGCAATCAATAAGATTCAATTGGTGACATTTCCAAGTGGTAAAAAGTTTAGGAAAATTAATAATTATGACATATGGATAAAAAGTTATAATTAATTCCGTAATAATGCTTAAAAGGAGCTTTACAATTAATTTTAAAGCCAAGTGGATTAAAGTATTTCAACAGCTTTAAAGCTCTTTAAAGCTTTGAAGCTCTCTAATAGCTTATTTCAAAGATGTTTTAAGGGATTGAAGAAGAAAAACTTGTACTTTGTTAGCGATTAGCTTTAACAACATATTTTTTTTTTAATTATTTAATAATTGCATTTGATGTTTAATATGTTTTTGGTTCTTAGTTAGTTTAAGCCCATGCATAAGCCATTTAATTAGCAACCCGACTGCTGTGCACACACAAAACACACTCAACGACACGCGATTTTGGGGGCACTGCGACGAAAAATTAATCATACGCTCTGATTGGCAGCACAGTCAAGGGGAATTCCGCACTTGGGTTTAAGGGGTTTGTTGTGGTGTTGGCGGGGGCCGGGGGAAGGGTGCAGCACACAAAAAAAAATAACGTTAAATATTATTGAGGGAACACAAAAAGCAAATTAATTTTTCATAAAAGGCAAACCGCGGCTTGTATACCATTCACCTCAATCATCATCATCATCATCATCAATGTCCTTGGTCGTAGGACGTGTAAGTTGACGTTGCTCAAGCGTTTACACACTCACGCACTCACATTTGTAGCTGCAGGTTAACACTGAACACTGCGATCTCCTTACACACACACACACACACGCGCGCGTATATACTCACACTTATGGTTGCCAGAGATGCAAGAGCCGCAATTAATTTTCAATGTGCGCTTTATGCGCACCTCCATTTGCGGTTCGATGATATTGCGAATGCGGCCTTATCCTGGCCTCAACACCGGTGCCAAGTTACTATCCACCAACCAACGAACCAACCAACGAACCACCCACCTCAAAGGACTGTGGCAAGCGCAGAGGAGCGTGTTAATTGCCATGCCAAATAAGAAGCGAAGCGAACATTTGAGATGCATCGAGAGCGGCAGTAAAGTGCAGTGCACTAAAGTGAGATGGTGAAGAGAGGAGTACAGAGAGGAGGAGCAGCAGCTGAAATGCATTCAACAACTTCATCGAAATTGCATCGCATCGCTGGCTAATTTATGATGCTGTTCCTTTTCGTAATTCTTAATTATCATCTTCTTAACTTCTCAATGTGAAGATAATTGGTATTGTTTGGTTTTTGATTACAGAAAAAATCGAGATTGACAAGAAAAAAAAAGAACAAGAAAGTGTCGAATTTCCTTGTAACGAATCTCAGAATAGAAAAATCAACGTTTTAGAAAAAAATCTGAAAATATTAAAGGTTTTTCAATGAACCGTTATACGGAACTTCTTTATATGGTAGTTCAATTTTCGACTCAAAGCTAATTGCGTCAATTTTTGATGCTCAAGTTTTTTATGCTCAATTATCGCTTACAAGTTGTGCTAATTTTGTTTTGAAGTCTTCTTTTTCGATACCATAATCAGTAAGAAAATAACAAACAGTTAATAGATATTCGTATATATATGGTTATATACTTATATGTAGGTTAACGTTCGCTGACGTCACAAACTTTTAAAACTTATTTGCAATGATTGCGTTGCTTTCGCCTGCCAAATTGAGCGCAAAAGCCTTGACAGCCCAACTGTATAAACCTGATACGAACAGGGGCCAGGGCAAAAACGGTGGGGAGGGGAGGAAGCAGTCTTTGTAGCTCAGGTGGCATCAGTTCCGACTCGTTTCAGTTTGAAGTTTACGCTGTTTGACAGTTTCGGTTGTGTTGGCAAAAAGTTGAAACTGTTTTGCTAAAAACAATGACAACGAATCCAGTGCGATGGAAGGCAGAGCGGGGCGGTGCGGGTCGGGGTGTTAAACGCATGGATATAAATCGAAATATTATCAAGATGCCGTCGGGTCGCGAGCTCATCTCAAACTCAAATGCTGCTGAATTGCTTGGCAACTCTATATCACTTTTTTTTTTTGCTGTTGTCGCTGTTGTTGTTGTTGTTGTTGGTGTCTATCTTGTGGATTGGTTTTTTGGGGTTGAGAAAGCCATTTAAGCGTTTTGGGTAAACAAGTTTTTACCTAAACTTCAAATACATACATATATAAGTTTTATGTATATGTATACATATAGTTTTATGTGTGAGTAATTTATGTTCCATAATATTGGCCTGCCAAATTTGCCTCGTTTTTTTTGTGTTGATTTTGTTGTTGTTGTTGTGCCTTGTCTGTGTGTAACGTATTTCATTTTGCTTCAACACTTTGGGCTTGGGATTGGGGCTTGATATAAATAACATAAAAATGAAGCGAATTCAACCTCAAAGTTCAGTTCAAATAACCACTCAATATACTATCTCTAAACGAAACGAAACGAAACGAAAGCCGGGGCAACTTTCACATTTCATGTGCATACGAAATGGCCGCCGGCTGCCGTCAATAGACGATGAATTTAAATATGCCCCAAATTGAGTATTGGGCACGTAATAAAAAGTAAGGAATCGCAAGCCAGTAAAGGCCAGAGACCAGAGAGCTGCCTTCGACGATGGGGCGCTTGTGTTATGTATGGCATCGTAAATAAACCCTTTTCCTTTTTTTCTGTTTTTTTTTTTTTACTTAATCCAAATTCGTCCTCGGGGAACAATTTGTTACACAATTTAAAAGAAAGAAAAGTGGAAAAAAAGTCGTTGTGCCGAGTTTATGCTTGAAGTGTGTGTGTGTGTGTTGGACTTAGATTTAGACCAGGTCCAAGGAACATCCCTTTAGCCCTCTAGCATGCTCGTGTTTGTGTGTAAGTGAGTCTGGACCCAGGCCTGGGTCAGTTTGGCCAAATGTATCTACATACAATGTCCCTTTTTTTTCTTTTAGCAGCAATATTTTTGCCATAAAATATTTATATTGCATTTACTATATATCTTTCAATTCGTTTTTTTTTTTGTTTTTGTCTTTCCTTCCGCGTAATAACTTTTTAAATTTCTATTTCGAAACACATTTTTTGATATGCCAACATAAAGAATATGATGCAATAAAATTAACCCAATGATGGAATGCCTTTTTTGTATCTCTCTCTCAACAGCTTAAGCTTGTGTTAATAAAAAGGTTTAAATAAACATATAAATAAGATATTTTAATTTATGCTTTAAGTTTCCCATAGCTTTAAGTAGCTGAATGGCATTAACTTGGCTAAAGCCTACTATTTTGGTTGGCTGCTTTGGAAGAACAATAACAGTCCGGGCAGTTCCTGTTCCTGGGGCCGGCCAATTGAACAAAACAGATTTCTGCAAAAACAATGTGAGGCATGTGCGAATCGGCAGTCGACTTTCAAAAATTAGCGGAAACGGAAGCCAATCAGCAGTCAACGGAAACCGCATTGTGTGCCGCAGTACTTCAATTTCGTGGCTTCGATTATGATGAGGCGCTTTGGCGCTCAATCTGCCCCACCACCACAGCACACTCCGCTGTCCAGCAGAAGCAGCGAAGTTTTTGGCTTTGTGGTCAGTGCCGAAAAATAATGGCCAAGAGCCAAATTACGTTTCCGCCCGGTCGACAGCGCTGTTCTCGTTTCGGACGGAAATTGTGAAAAATCAACTTTGGTCAAAGGTCACACACACACACACACACACACACACATTAATATAGTATTGAATGAGTGTTTTTGTTGGTAGCATGGATAAATTGAGTTTCATAACCAATATTATCGCTTAACGAGCCGTTTTCAATGTAAATTCAACTTAAGTCCAAAAAATTTACTCTACAAATTTCTCCCTTAAATTGAAAAGAAAAAAACTTATGCTAGTATCAACGAGAAAGCAATTTGCAGTTCGGGCAAAATGTCTGAGAATTTAATAAAGAAATTCCTTGGCGTTTAATTATGCCAAACGAAAGGAATTTTGAAGCCAAAAGTCGCAGCTTGTCTTCGAGTTTCATTTGAATTCTTTGGAAATAATTATATTTCAGTAAGTATTTGTATTAATGCAGTTGACTTGAAATTTGCATTACTTGGGAATTTTTAGGTGTTGAGGATAAATTTTAATCGTTGTATATATAAGAATATAAATTTGACATGCAGTTTTAATTTTTAAAGTTTGCTTCCGCTTTTATTCCCTCAAAAATTGAATTTTTCATTGTAGAATGTTGAGTAAACACACAGTTGAAAGATAACTGGATAACATTTATCCATCGCATTGTTTGTATGCCTTATCTGAAATTCTACGTGATCGCACGTATGCATTCGTTAGCCCTAACTAAGGCTTCGTGCAAATTCGCCACAGAACATAAATTATACAAGAAAAGAAAGTAAAGAGAAAGAAAATTGTCCCAAATCCCGCATGCTGATGGCAAAAACACAGGTTAAATGCCCGGTTACATGGCACGTGAGAAGTTTGAGCAAATGTAACAAAAAAAATACTGGACAAACTGTTGCTGCAAACACACAAACAAACACGATTCGATAATTAAATAAGGGCAACAACAACTTTGAATTTGAATATAAACAGCGTCAATGCTGTGTACTAAAGTTTATCGAAAAAAGTTAAAGCTGAGGGAAGAGGAGCTGGCGCTAGGTGAAATTAAATAAGTTAAGGGCAAACCCCTAACGAGAAAGGTGTCTGGCACTAGAAATTAATGTGGCGGTTATGTGAAGCCTGCGGCTGCAGCAACAACGGATCCGGATGCGGGCGAGGGTTGCGGGTAACAAACGGAAGCCTGAGCAGCGACGGCGCGTAAAATTGCTGGCGCACATGTGTTCAGGAGTTTAATCTGTTTAGGCAACACGAGAGTGTACAAACGCCTGCCCCGACAACTTGGAAAACTTCTTCTTCAGCTGGCGGCAAACAAGGTAACACTAACTTTACCTGGCAGCTACCAGCACAGCTGCTGCACACACACTTACACACACACCCACCCACACACATACACACAATAATGCACACTAAACGCAGCAAAATGAAATACATGGCAGTTACTCAGTCCACTTAAACGGCTGCTTCGTTTTCCGTTCAGCAATGGCAACGTACTAGTCACTAAAAATGTTTAAGTTTTTGATTTTTTTTTTTTCGATGTCGGAAACAACAACTGGCAAGGCACTTCTCGCCGTTCCTTATTGCAAGTTGCACAATGCAATTTTCCAATTGCTAAAGGTCACATGAGTTGCGGTTGGGAAAAACAGAGAGATTTCAAACAATTGGTAAAATTTGTTTAATAATAACATAATAATCTACGAAATAATCGTAGGGTCTTCATCCATAATATAATATAATATCATCCATAAATTGAAACAAAGCTTAACTGTTCCATTGCTGGGTATAGTCTAGCTTCCTTTAAACCCTAACTGTACTTTTCAAGGCTATACAAACTGTCTTTAGACATTAAATCTTTGTACCAGGAACTTACTTCTTAAAGTCTCTTTTTCGAAAACATTTTGACATTTTTATTCGTTTGCTAAAACTTTTGACAAAGTTGTTAAATTCGTTTCGATGTGTTTTAAAGTTCTTGTAAGCTCCACATTGTCCAGCAATGTTCAATTTTGTGCTAACAATGAAAAACTAAATTAACTATTTAGTTAACCACAATGGCCACGAGTTCATGTCCATAAATGTCAACACTTTCGTTAGTGGTTTGTGGATTTTATCTAAAATCAAATTAAATTTGTTTTACAAATTAATAAAATTGCCAAAACAATAGCGGAAATGCCCGAACAATGCGCTTTTGTGTGCATAATTTATAAGGTATTCAAATAAATAATGGCATTGAAGAGCTATGAAAATAACATCGACTACTAGTCCGAGAATACATATGAATTTAAATTGCGAATTGGATTTAGTGCTGGAAATATTTGTACAAAACCGCAAAGAAGATTATTAAAGTATTCGCAATAAAAACAATACGTTTATTCTAGAAGAAAGTCCAATGATATTTAATTAAATATAATTGAAACCACAAAATCTAAACTAACATTCAAATTAAAGTGGTTTATTTTTTTTATTTTTTGTGGAAAAGGTCGCAAGAATTAACTTGAGGGCAAGAGTGAGGCGTAAATGACCTGATGCTGCTGTTGCTGCTGCTGCTGCTGCTGCCGTCTGGGCGTTAATTAAAGTCAATTTCAGCAAAAATTTTAATTCCACAAAAACAAATACGAGCAATACTCTAAACGAGCCAAAACGGCCAACATGCCGCAGAGACAACATTTTGTGCCATGTTTGCTGGGCAGCCTAAAAGGGTGCAAAAGAGTTGGTTGGAGGAGGGGGATGGAACACAAAAAAAAAAAAGAAAAACGTTAGGAAAAGCCTCGGCAGCAAACAGTGAAAGCAGCCATCAGCAGTCAGTTGTGTTTGCGCAGCCGTGAGTAAAAAATTCAAAAACATAAACGGAAATTACCACAAAATAGAAACCACAGACTTTCTGCACCCCTTGACACACATACTATTACAGAGCACACACAGACACACACATACAACACAGAATTGTTGTCGTTGTTATTGTTGTTGTTGTTGCTGTGGCACAATCTAACAGGACAATCTTTTGATTAACATTCTTGGCATTTTTGGGGGAAATTAGTTTTTATGTTTATTACCTGAGCCATTACATCGCATGGAAAATGAACTTGTTGAGAGGATTTTCTTTCTATATACCCTGCTTATTAAAAGCCGAGTGAAAAGGGTAGCATAAGTTCTAAACAAAAAGTTAACAAATAAACTAGATTTTATGATGGCATTGGAAGGTTAAGAAATGTATGTTTTGATATGGACTCGAGGATGTTTTTACTCATGATTATACAAAGGGCATTCCTTAGTCGATATTTTGATCAATTCTCCATCTTCTTTCATTCCATTTTCGTTTTTTTTTAAAGCATTTTCAGCTACTTTGATATGATATAACAAAAAAAAAGTCCATTTGCCAACCGGCCATTGAAAAAAAAAAGAAAATGGAAATGATCACAATCAATACTTTCTGGTCGAGCTCAATTAATGCAAATGGCAGAAACGATGCTCGTTGATTTTAATTTAGATTAGAGGCGACTCTTATTATGTAAACGCCAAGCAAAATCAAAATGAGTTAACGAACGAAAAATTTAAAAGAATCTCTCGATTAACTTTAACACGGCTTATTGTATCTGATGTTCGTTCTGCTTGTTAAATTAAGCAATTAAATTTTGTTTGTCAAAGAAGTTGAAACACCTGAGGCTGACGTTGTCACATTGTTGTCACACACACACACACACTTACACACACACAGATGTTATATGAAATTAATAAATGTTGAGTTCATTGCACAATATTTAAGCTGGCATTTTAATTAACTAATCAGAACCAACATTTGCCACACCGGCCACATTTTGCATTGGTTTATTTGTTCAACAAACATAAATTCAATTTTCATCTTTTCGGTAATCGCATTTTGGTCATGGAACGAACGAACGAACGTTCCGGGCGAAGGGTCGACATTCTGTTGCAGCTGCAGTTGGCAGCACTTAGTGTGCCTTCTAAGCCTGGCAAACGTGTTCACCCTGGAGGCTCGGCTGCATCATGTCGCATGGCCGTAAATCAGTGGGAATTATTTGTCACACACACACACAGACACAAGTTATGCAAAGATAACGTACAATATTAATTTTGCACCTGGCCTGGCAAATGTAACTGTAAGAACTGCATCAAAAATGCCACCGGCAATTTATTAGTTATGAATTTATTCCCAAAAATTTTCATGTTTTTGCGCATTAAAATTTGTGAAAATTGATAGTAAACATGCATAAATTACTTTAAATTGATGCTTTTAAATGGACACAAATGTGTTCAAGCAGCTTATAATTTTGTGTGCAAAACATATGTTTTATATTATTGAATTAGATTAGGTTATCTTGGTTTTTGCAAGACGAAAATCTGAACAAAATATGTTTAAGCCTCGTCATTTAATTAGTATTGCCTACTTTTCAGGGCTAGCAAATATGTGTACCGTCTAATGGGTTATTGCCCGACACAAACTGTTATTAATTAAATACTTTGCATGAAAATTCAATCTACCTTAAATTCACACAAAGTTTCTTATCTGCATTAACAGGCATCATCGGTTTAAAAAATAAACGATAACATTTTTTTTTTTATACATTATTTCGAATTGAAAGCTTTTGGTAGATGAGTTGATGATAAGCACACTATTTTGCACCTGCACTAAAAGTAATTTATACGATACAAAAAACAAACAAAAAAAAAAAACGCAAACTTGCATTAAAAATATTACCCATTATTTTATATGTTTTTTTATTGTATGCTCCGCCCCTTTAGCTGCACCCACTGATCTATGCATGTACATACAAACATAATAAAAGGAGCAAAGCGGAAATGCTTTCAAGTGTAATGATAAATGAACGCAAACTCTGAACATAAATCAACACAAGGCGGGTGGCGGTGTTCTAGGGTCTAGGCAGAGATATACCTCAGGCTATATGGCGGCTATATGATGATGCTGCTGCTGCTGTTGCTGTTGCTGATGATGGGTTAAGCCCCAAACTCCAACGGGCAAACTAACTACAAACCGGCTTGCTTTTGTCCAACCCAACTCTCACCCCGTTGAATGATTTAAGCGCTGCTGCTCGACTCCAAAATGTTGTTGTGGGAAATATGCATGAAAGCAACACCGGCAAATAAAAAATATATGCATGCATATATATATATATATATTTACATATATATATTGTACAATATTTTTAATTTTTCACATTTTTTTTTTAACAGCAACCCACCAAAAAAAATAAAATAACATAGATAGAAACAATAAAAAGTTGAAAGCAATAGCAGTCAACGACAGGCGAAAGGTGCAGCTGAAACGCTACCTCCTCTCACCCTCTCAGTAGCCCCACCCACGCACAAACACGCAGGGAACCCGTAGAGCGTATGGTGCCTGCCCCTACCTCCAACGTGCCACAGGCAATATAAGGCACCCATGTGAGCCATTGCACACGTATTCACACATACATATTCACATTTTCCGTCCACACATTTCGCATCCGTTTCGGGTTGAAACATTTTTTTCGAAATTGCATTGTGAATAATGTAGTGTTAATTCTCGTGAGTGCCATGTTCCCTGTTTTATGGGTTTAATGCTTTTGTTTATTGGTCTGCTATTGTTCCATCAAGCGCGTCGAGTCCGAGTCCGAGCACTCCCAAAGACTTACAGTATTCAGAATATGGTAGCAGCACCCCAGTAGCTCAGCAAGGGACTGCTTTTGACATTTGGACATAAGAAAATGCAATTCTTTTGCTATTGCAATTTGGTTTTTAGTTTCATTTTATTTTTTTCCTGTCAGTTTTTACATACACTTGACAACGCCCTTTAATTAAATTTGAATTTTTCATTTGCCGACTGACCTCATACATTTTAATAATGGCCAAATAATAGATGCATAAAGCAATATCATAAATATTGATAGAATACGATAGTTCACGCCTAATAGCAACTAGACACGAGCGTTTCTTTTCTTTATACTCATAAAAAGGGTATCTTAATTGTGTCAAAATAATTATGTCAAACTTCAAAAGGTTTTTATAAAAAATATTACTAAAAATACCTTTTGAAAAAATCATTTAAATTTTGTAACTAAAAATTTAAATGCCTTTTTGTTATAACTTTATAATTTGCCCATTTAAAGAGCATTCAATATGCTTCGTAATGCAATCAGCTTGTTGTTTTTTCATTAAAAGTATTCAATTGTATCTTGTTTCGGCATTAAGCAAAATTTATGACACTGACCTGGACACTTAAATCGATTTTTTATCGCCTTTCAACACGACAAAGTTTTTTTGCTGTTATGAATAAATTACAACTCAGTTACTAATAGACAATCAATAATAGTGATTGACAATAAATATTCGTTGGAATACTTTAACGTTGTCATTCACATTGAAATTCGCATATCAATTAATTGATTTTCCGACACATTTTCAGCAAAACGTCACAAACAAGAGTTCAATCTGTAATATATCAAGTTATAATTTTATAAGTTGATTGATTATCCGTTTTCAGTCTATTGGACATTTTGAATGCAAATTGCATTCAATTGTTTTTCTTTTGTTGTTTAAGTCGAAGTAAATTTTGGCATTGTTTTTCTTATAATTCACATTTTAGGATCAGTGATTTGGCATTTAAAATTAACTTAACAATGTGCATATCTGTTCAAGAAGCTTGCACAAATTCCGATTGTGAATATTTGGCCAAAAGTATTTTCCACAAATGTGTTCGAATGTTGCAACACGCATTTACTTATGTGCTGTTCGAATTCTCAATGTCAGTTAAAATTGCATTTCAATTTGAATTTTCAACTAAGTAATTGTTGCATTTTCAATTGATTGAAGCCTAAGTAAAAATTTCAAAATGTACTAGAATAAGCTTAGAATGTTTTGCTAAGACTTCGTAATTTTAGAGCTAAAATGTAATATATATACCATTTAATGAAGCTAAAGTGTTGATTTTTATGTAAATTATAAGTCAAAATGTGCGAAAAGCCCTTTGAACAGATTAGAACTATCATAAAACTTCTTCTGAGATGACTGAATAAATTTAATTGTTTTGCACTGTATTTTTTTCAGCCAAAATAATTAAACTTGTGAAAATTCATACAAAAATTATTTTTAACAGCGAAAATTGTTGTTTGTCTTTTAGTTCAACCTTCAATTGAAGCTCAAATTATTTTGTGTTACTTTTTGACATTTTCCGAGCTAAAAAAATAAGTTCTTAAGGCACTTAATAATAAACCTTTTCGTTTTAACCTTACTTTACTTCCACTCTTGGGCTAATGTCTGGGTCGCACTTAAAACAAAACATAACAGTACAATAAAGACACTTATATGTGAGAGTGTGTATATATATGTTTGTATGAATGTGAAACCATCTGGCACATATGGCAGATGTGAACGAATACTACAACAGGAATGGTTCGTCGCCAGATTCGCCGAATAAACAATTTTAATAATTTCGTTTTATGAAAATTGCGCTCGGGTTAAATGATTCGAGAAGAATGCGAGAAAGCAAAACTCGTATCGTTTTATGGTTTTTTTTTGTTGTATTTTGTTTTTGTTTTTTGCTCAGCCAACGGTCCTTTGCCTCCACTTTTCATTTAATGGCATTGTTGCTGTTGCAATTTTCCCATTGCCATTGCCATTGCCATTGCCGTAGCCATTGCCATGTGTGTGTAATTTATCAGAGCAAAGGACACACACACACACACACACACACACACAGAACAAGTATGTGAACATTTGATACTCTCTCTTGCTGCAATCATTGTAAAAGCTTTGAATGCTTCAATGCTGAAGGGGCTTTGAGTAGTTTTCTTTGATTTCAGACTCGGACTCGAATATCTAATCAACAAAAATTCGTACGCTGCAAATCTCTTTTAAATGAGCCACTAATTGCAAACTGTAGGATAATCAGATACCAAAAACGCCATTTCCCATCCTTTAGTTACACCAGTTACAAACTAATCAAGAGGCGCGCTTTGTTTTGAGACCAGATACTACTGCCACTCCAAACAGAGATAGATAGGGGCTGGTATCTGAGGAAATTCCTTTAGCTAAGAAGCAATTATCGCAGATGGGATAAAAAGAGTTTTTGCGCTTGTTTTTGCGGCAAGTTTTGGGATAACTTTTGCCATCCTCATTCCCACATTGTACACATAATAATTTTTTTTTTCTTCATCTTCTTCCTACTACTACAACTCGGTTTCTCTGTTTGTGAAGCACGTTTATCAGTGGCTAAGTTTTTACTTCTGGCTTTGGCCTTTGCTTGCTCATTGTTAACTTTTCTGCCTTACTAATGGCTATCAGAGATAAGTTCGACTACAAGCCAAACTTTTATTTTGTAAGCAACGTTGTTAATCTCTCGAGTGTGTGTATAGAAAACTAGAAGGGTAGGGAGATGAGTGCTTTTAAAAAGTTGTCAACTAGCGTTCAAGCTAAGAGAGATACGAGAGTATTCAGTTAAGAAACACATGTTTTATTGTCCGATTCACACACAGACATAGATTAACATAGTGCTAATCAAGTGGCTTGATTTGCTGGGCAACTTGTAGCATGCCACCTGATTACTTTCGAAGTTCTTTGTGGTTACGCTTAATCAGCGCAAGTGTGTGAGATTAACTAAGAGCTCAAAGAGCTTTCTATTATCAACTAGAGATTTATACTTTCGAAGTTAGCAGGTGTCAAAATATCTCATAATTACTTTAATAATTAAAAGGTTCAGTATATATATTATAAATGCCGTAGTATTAATGAAACCGGTTCAATGTGTGGTTTTATCTTTGCAACAGCTTTAAAATACAATTTTAATCAGCAAGTTGAAATGCAAAATTTATTTCGCTTTTCGTAAAATTGTCCCGACAGGACGACCGGATACAGAAACATACATTTACTACCTACAACTAGTACATGCATACATACACATAAATTTGTTGAAGTGGGCTGGTGAATAGACAGCTAGATTGTGTATGATGAGATTATTTGAATTACCTTTGCAATCAAATTGACACCGCATAGACGTTACGTTACGGACTCTAAGGACTGACAGGGAAAGACAGGCAGGCAGGGGTGGGGTTGGGTGTAACGAAGGTAGACAGTTGGACAGGCAGGAAATAGACATAGCGTCAAGCAAATGCGATATATGCAATTGCACAAACAGAGAATGCTCACTCAAGGACTGTCGTTGGGCGTGCCCAAGTGGCACAGTCAAGACTTTATACATTTGCGACTGACTTGACATAAATCAAATGAATTTTTCACTAAGAACAAAACACACTTTACTTAGTAGGCTCTCAATTAGAAGTAGAAATAGCAGCTTAATCATAGTAACGACATTTAACAAAACGATTTTAGATTTATAAATAAGAAAAACAAAGTATATTCATTATTCAAAAATGTCGAAAAGTATATTCGGATATAGTAATTGCCAACAGTGCAATGTGTTGGACAGTAAATGTAAGAAGAAGCCCTTGATGAGTGGCACAAACCAGTGTAGCGAGGACGAGGAGGAGAGGGTGGCGCAAAGTGTTTCGCCAAATTGGAAGTCGGCACAATGTCGTCATGAGTCTGCTAAGAAGCATGCCTCGTTGCTTGATAATCCCGATTCGGAGTGGCGCAAGCGAGTGTCCGTAGGTAGCCGAGGAACAGCTGCGCAGCAATGTTCCACTCCACAGGCCTATCACTTCAAGGAGATATATGCGCAGAAAAAGGAGCGTGCGCTCCAGGAGCGTCTGGAGAGTGAGCGTGCCCAGCGTCAGTTTCACAGCCGTCCCATGCCCAACTTCGATCAGTACCATCGGCAGCAGGCCCATAAGCTGGCCAATAAGCAGGTAACACATCGCCTAACCCTTGCAACGACGCCAAATGTGCTGAAAGCATCGCTTGACATGCAGCGAAGGCATCGCGAGCGCATCGAGCGGCAGTTGCAACTACGTGAAGAGGAGCAACGGGAGCGACAAAGAATGCGACCCAGGGCACACCCAGTGCCCAAGTTCAGCCCGCCACCAAAGCGTGTCTCCAGAAGTGAATCTTTGCAGCAGACACGCATTGAGGTCAAGCCATTCAATCTGTGCTCGGCGAGACGAGCCGAGCAGCGCAAACTGTGGAATGAGAACACACAGCGGCTGCAGGAGTCACGGCGTCTTCAAGAAGCAGAACAGGACCAGCTTCACGAACGCGAGCTTGTACGCCAGCATCGTGAGCTGGCCACATTCCGCGCTCGACCCAATCCTTTCAAATAGAGATGGTTGTTTGTTTAGTTTTTGATTAATTTTGTTGCAAATTGTTTAGTTTAGTTCTAGTTCGTGTGTTTTGGTTTAGTTATGTGTAAATATATGTATATATGGTGGCAGCATAATAATATGTTCACAATACACAAAACGATCTCATAATGCATCTATCGCACGATCTATAAGATCACAGCCCAAACTATTTAATTGCAATCAGAAATAATGCTTAAAGCCAAATAAGTTGCATATACTATTTATTATACATTATTATATTTCCTCTCTTACGTTCTTTAATTTCAATAATCGTTGGCACACATGTGTGCACATTCAATTTGTTCATATATAGAAAATAGCTCAGGTCGAGGCACCATCAATCAAACGCTTGCCATGCCCAGCAATCATCTCCTCTCTTTCTCTCTCTCACTTTTTCTCCCTTGTTACCAACCCACGTGTTTCAGTACAAACAATTTGTTGTAAGCGTATCAATTGATGCGCCCTGCATGTGTTTGCGTGTGTGTATGTGTATTTGTACGTCACATAATCAAAAGCACAAATACTAAAACAAGCACTCAAACTGTCAAAGCAATGATTGATAGTGTTGACATTCGCTTTTTGGCTTCAAAACGCCAAGCAGCGAACTGTAGAGTTTTTGTTCATTGAATTCTGTTAATGGGACGTTTGGCGATGCTATACAAAAACCAAACCACTACACACACACAAACACACACAAACACACACCCATCACTTGTCCAACATATACTAACTCACCTGCCCTTTATAAGTGCATGTGTGTGTGTGTGTTGTTGGGTGAATGATGAATTGCATTGCATGTGTTTATAATCGAAAGGTTGAGTGAAATTTGTATTTACGGAATGTGCCGAAAAGAAACTGCACACTTTCAAACGTTAAAAGCTCTCAGTGGGAGCTTTCGATCATGCCGTGCGATGCACCGTTAGAAAGCTCTATTAATTCTGCGTTTTTTGCATGTTATCTTTTCTTTATTCGTCGTACACAATACACGATGCCTCGAATTGAAGAGCAAGTTCGCAAGAAAATTGTGCACAATTACTGTACCGAAAATGGTGTGTCGTACCGAAAATTAGCAAAACGGTACAAAGTTAGTGCAAATAGTGTAAAAAACATTATAATTAAATTTGGAGAGACATGTTCTATAAAAGATTTGCCAAAAACTGGAAGAAAAAAAGGTCCACAGGATGATAGTGTTGATAAGAAGGTTATGAAATTACTTCACAAAGATCCCACGTTGTCTGTTCGAGATTTGGCAAAGAAAGCCCATACTAGTACAAGTATGGTTCAACGAATAAAGCAACGGCATAACTTAAAGACATACAAAAAACAAAAAGCTCCCAAAAAAAGTCTCCGCCAAGTAGAAGTCGGCAAAACGAGAGTGCGTGAGCTCTATGATCGCTTGCTCACTGATGCAGTGGAATGCGTTATTATGGATGACGAAACATACGTTAAATTGGACTCAAGAACTTTACCAGGCCCCCAATTTTACACAAAAACTAAAGGTGGAACAGTTGACGACTCAGTGTCCAAAATTAAAGTGGATAAATTTGGAGAGAAAGTGCTGATATGGCAGGCCATTTGCACCTGTGGCTTAAGAACAAGCCCATTTTTCACAAAGGGGACAATTAACGCAGACGTTTATCAGAAAGAGTGTTTAAATAAAAGGCTGATACCGTTTTATAAAAAACACAATGTGTCAACAATATTTTGGCCTGATCTAGCGTCAGCACACTATGCCCGTTCAACATTGGCGTTACTTGACACTAAAAATATCAAATTTGTGTCAAAAGAGGAGAACCCACCAAATTGCCCAGAGCTTCGTCCCATTGAGAGATTTTGGGTCATTGTAAAGCGCAACTTAATGAAGAACGGCAGTCTCTCCGAAAACATGAAGGACATTAAAAAAAACTGGAAGCGTGCAGCCGGCAGGGTTACCGAAGTGGGTGTGCAGAACCTGATGAGAGGGGTTAAACAAAAAATTCGATTGAAAATACGAGGCTAAATTTTTTAAAATTTTGTTTATGCTAATTTAAAGTTAATGTTTTTCCCTAAAATACAAAAAAAAAAAAATGAAATCGAATAAAAAACTTGAAAGTTATACTAGAAATAAAGTGTGCAGTTTCTTTTCGGCACATTCCTTATTGCAAATATGCTGGCTAAGTTGAAAGGTGCAATTCCAATAAATAACACTTGTTTAAACTATTACAGCTATATAATATGTATTTTTTTTTTTTATCACAATAAAAGTTAAGTTGCTTAATAAATAATTAAAAAATATATTTAAAACGTTGCTTTTATATAAAACGAAGTATTTTTTAATGCTTAAAAATCAAAGTTGCCAAAATGTTAATTCAAGATTTACAACATTCCCCTCAAACTTTGCTACCGGTTAACAGTAAAACAGTTTACTTTGCCTCTGTTGCCAATAGATGGCGGACTGTTGACTTCAACATAATGTTAACTTGACAGCAGTCAATTATATTGGCAGCGTTTTATGCACAAATTAAATTTATTAGTTAGTGAAGATATTATTTGTACATAAAAAGATTATGAGTTTTTTTTTTGGCATTTAATTTTGAAACTGATAATCCAACTCATCTCTTAATATAATAAGTAATAAGCTATATAAAAACTGAACAATGTTTGCAGAGCCATTTTTAATCTGAGCGTGCAACAATTTTGTAGCTTGTCGCATATTGTGGATATGAAAGCATAAAGTGTGGACAGCGGGGGGTGTGCAACAATGAGCCAAATTTGATGGGTGCGTGAGTGTGTGTGTGTGGGTGGGTATAAAAATTCACGTTTCTTTTTCATGTGTGTATTTGTCTGTGTGTGTGGGTTAAATAAGATGCCAGCTGGGTAAAAAGAGTATTTTTGATATTTTTTCAACAGAGATTGTTTGTTGGAGTTGACGAGGCGGTTGCGTTGAGCGGGTGGGGAAGGAGGCTGATGCGTTGACGACTCGCCGGCAATCTAGTGAGTTTCGTTTGGCTTTTTGTTTGCGGCTTGGCACAGTGCGGAATTTAATAAACGCGCTGATGCATGGAAAAATAACGCACAAAAACGAAAAGGGGCAAACAAATTACAACACCACAAATAGAAAAAAAATAAAGAAAAGGGGAAAATAGAACTGAGACACAGGCAGCTTCAGTTTGCTGCAGTAATACAATTTTCGCAGTCAATTTTCGCATTTTATGAGCGGCAAATATTTCACTGTGAAAATATGATATGCATTTTGGCAGCCATCAGAGGCTAGAGGCATGAAAAACCACTTCGTTCCAACCCTCTAAGCCCTCTATCAATAATATAAAGGAAGATATGAAAGCAACCCCTTTGCGCGTACAAGTTTAATTGAAACGGCAAAACTGAAACTGCGTTAAATCAATCGAATGCAAGAATAAAGCACAAATTTCCAATCAGATAGTAAGATGAAGATGTCGATATGAAAAAGTGCTAAAAAAAACTTTTTGCAAATTGCAACATAAAAAATAGCAACAAAATAAAAAAAAAAACGAAAATGAAAAAGTGTATGCAGCAGAAACTGATAGAAAAAAAGGAAGGTAAACTGTAAAAGCATTTGCTGCATAAAGTCAAAGTCATTAAAAAGTAATGTCATCGTCGTCAACGCACCCAAATGCCACGCCCACCAATCTGCAATTGCCCTTAAAGTCTCGCCCTCTCCCTCTCCCTCTCTCTCTCTTTCACTGTCAACTCCTTCGCTGCTCCATTAATGATGGATGAATGAGTCGAGTCGAGTCGAGTTGCGTTGAGAGTCCTGTTGAGTCTAGGAGGTCCTTGACTGGCGGCTGTTGCGTACCGAAAAATCATTTGATGAAAACATTTGAAATTTTTATCGGGTGCAAATTTATGCAGAACTGTTGATGTCATCGCCACACACAGCAAAATGATGACGATGCGAGTGACGTTGAAATATGAAGCGACATTTTACCTACACCGCCCCCCCCCCCCCCCACAACTTAAGGGGGCTGCAATGATTGGCTTTTTTTTTATATCTCTCTCGATTCCTGCTTTTGTTTGTTGCTGCGCGGAAGGAGGAGCTTAAAAGGCAACGAAGCGCTTCTGTTAACAGACGATAAGAAGACGTTTTTGTTGTTGTTGTTTTTAAATATGTGTGTGTGTGTGTGTGTGTGTGTTAAGGGGGGTACATAATTTTTATGAACATTAGAAGTACACTTAAAATTTGTAATAAATGACTTTGCGATTGATTGGAAGCCAACGGATTTTATATGCTCAATAAACTTTGTGACATTTGAATAAGCAGAGCTCTATATATATAGAAAAAGTATAAGTATACGATTCCCATAACTATGTACAAATTATTAGAAATAAACTTATAGAGAGCTATTAAATAGACATTCACATTCTTAAATGCCGCCAAAAGATCATAAACAAAAAGTTTTCTTGATTATTTTGAATTAGTAAAGGGATATCAAATTCTTTTATGATGGCTCCCCAAAGCAATTCATAGTTTTGCGGTTCATTAGAGACGTTTGCGAATGGACTGCAGTTTATGGCGATGTTTTATCGCTCGATTAAAATCAACAAAAAAGTTTAGTTAAAAAATTATTGATATTTTAGTGGCTGTTAGTTTAGCAAAGTAGGCTATAAAAACTATATAAAAGAAACTTATGAAATCTTAGTTTAGAAAATGAACCAGTCTGGAGCCTTTCAAGTGCTTTTATTACTTTGCATTGAAAAGCAAATGCTTGAATTTTGCTTGAATCAAAACATTTTTGCAGCCACAGCAGTACCTTTTGATTATCTTCGGTGCCTTGGCCTTGGACTTAGACTTTTGTGGCTTACGTTCGATTTTGCGTTTGGCTATGGATTTGACCTTAATCCTGACGGCCCGCTTGGTAGCACGTGGCTTAACCATATCTGTTCTGCAAGAAGACTTTTCGATGGAAAAACAGTTTTTGAAAAATGAGTAAGAATTCACGTTGTATTTTTGCTCGTTCGGCGTCAGAAAACTAAATAAATATTTCAGATTTTTGTTCAACAATCTTTTAAAATGTGAATTTTTGATGTTGCCTGTGTGGCTTGAGAATTCAGAATGAAAAGACCACCGCCAACGGCCAGATGACTCAAATGTTCGCCACGCTTGTCAGCAAGCTATGCAAGTAAAGCTTCATATCACTATATGGAACGCGAACGGCCTGTGCAAAAGCAGGCCAGAGGTCGAGCACTTTGTCAAGACCAACCAAATCGATATCCTCCTCCTGTCCGAAACACACTTTACCGATAGATCGTATTTTTGTCTCAATGGATATGATTTAATCTTAGTCAACCATCCCAACGGTAGGGCTCATGGCGGTGCAGCTATTCTTGTAAAAAGCGGCATCAAGTATGTTGAGCTGTCTGGCTTACAAGAAGACTGGGTGCAATGCGCGCAGATTAGATTGATCAGCACTCTAGGAGACCTCACAATTGCTGCAGCGTATGTCCCTCCCAGACACAACGTCAAAGATGACGATTTCGGCCAAATCCTGGATGGCCTCGGAGCCAAGTTCATCATCGGCGGTGATTTCAACGCAAAGCACTCCTGGTGGGGCTCCAGATGCAACAACTCCAAAGGGAAAGAGTTGCTTAAATGCGTACAGCGCAAAGGTCTTACTTGCCACTCCTCGGGCGAACCCACCTTCTGGCCAACTGATCCACTCAGGAACCCTGACATCCTGGATATTGCCATATCTAAGGGCATAAGCCCCCGCAAAATTGTCTGCATTGCCAACTCGGACCTCCTCTCTGATCACAGCGCTATTTCTTTGCTCCTGAACACCCCCGTGGAGAGGAAATCTGCTCGCAGAAGGCTTACGCAGAGTAACACGGACCCTGCGATGTACAAATCCTGGCTGCTACACACAATCAACCCAAACGCCGCGCTCATATCCTCTGAGGACATTGACTCCACACTTGAGCATCTTACGCAGGAAATGCATAATGCTGCTGCATTCGCAACTGCTCGGCGTAGAAGCACCCAGACACCTACTCCATCTAGAGACTTGCACCTTTGGACCCCGGATGTTGCTGCCCTGGTCACTGAAAAGAGACGTCTCAGGCGTATTTGGTTTGCGTCACGCAGCCCCTTTGATAAAAACCGGCTTAACAGAGCATCCAAACAACTTAAAGAGCTGTTGCTGCTCCTAAGAAGAAGCGCGCTTGACGAATTTCTGGAGAACGTTGAGCCTGGTGACCCTCAGCACAATCTCTGGCAAGTTACGCGGCATATTAGTAGGCCTGTCAAGAGAGCTGTGCCAGTTAAAAATGCAAGCGGTGAATGGTGCCGGTCCAACAGCGAACGTGCCGAGGCTTTTGCGGACCACCTATATAACGCCTTCTCGCCCTTCGAGAGATGCTCAGCTGAGGACACCGAGGTCACTAGGAGATTTCTTGAATCCCCAAGGCCCTGCGACTCGTCAATCCCTCCAGCTTTTTATGTGGAAATTGAGCAAGACATCGCCTCGCTCAAATGCAGCAAGTCACCTGGCTTTGATGGTATCGACGCCTTGGCGCTTAAAATGCTCCCACCTTCCTGCACTCAGCTGTTATGCAGAACATTCAATCGATGTATGGAAATTGGGCACTTCCCTGCGCAATGGAAATGTGCGGAAGTGATTCTGATACCCAAGCCAGGCAAGCCTGAAGCAAACCTCGCCTCCTATCGTCCAATTAGTTTACTGGCAATTCTTTCCAAATTACTTGAACGAGTGTTTCTGCGCAGAATGTTGCCTCAAGGCAGTGTACTTGGTCCTATTTTATATACCTTGTACACAGCCGACATGCCCGTCTACCGTAACGCGAACCTGACCGTCGCCACATACGCTGATGACACCGCCTTCCTTTTCACCGCTTCTATTCCCCAACATGCCTCCGATTTGGTACAACAGCAGTTAAATCTGCTAGACGATTGTCTGAAAAGGTGGAATATTGCCGTCAACCAGGACAAATCAACACAAACCATTGTCCGCCTGTCTTTTTAGACGGATCAGTGATTCCTGAGGAAGCAACTCCAAAATACCTCGGTATCACTCTGGATAGGAGGCTCACTTGGCGTACGCACCTCGCTCGCAAACGTAAGCAGGCTGACAGTAGGATGAAACAACTCTACTGGCTTATCGGTAGGCAGTCAAAAATGAAACTTAGTGTTAAGTTACAAGTTCACAAGGCCATTCTCAGGCCCATCTGGTCTTATGGCATCCAGCTGTGGGGGACCGCGAGCATGAGCAATCGGATGTTGATCCAGCGGTTTCAGAACAAAGCACTCCGAGTTATATCAGGTGCCCACGTGTACCATGACAACGCCACTATTCACGGCCAACTACGTATGCCAATGGTCAAGGAGGTCATCTCAAAGTTAAGTGTCAGCTACATTGCCAGACTACACAATCACCCCAGCAATCTAGCTCTTTCACTCCTTGACAATAGTCTTACCACCAGAAGACTCCAGAGGACCCACCCGCTTGACCTCCCACACTTGGTTGACGTCTGATCCTCCCCCCACACTAGCTCCTAATTCCCCCAATGATTCCTTAACTTAAACTTAATTACTGCCAAGTTTCAAGCCATATAATTTAATTATTGCCCACACGGGCAGATCTTAAATAAAATCAAACTGAACCCCAAAAAAAAAAAAAAGAAAATGAAAAACATTTTGCAGTATGCCCAAATAAGTAGGCAATAAATTTTGAAAAATTAGCATAGCATTAAAATTAAAGTTAAGGAAATGTATTTTAAAGAACATATTTGCTTTAACTGCTTGGGTGTATTATAAGTTAAGTAACTTAGGCCTATAAATTTTTTAAGCTATATGCCATAAGAAACTATAATAGACTCTTTGCGGCAACTGCTGGTTTATTGACCATTAATTTTTGAAAGACCTTATCTTTTATTACGGCGCGTGAAATTCATAAACTTTGTGCAAATTGCGGTAAAAGTTTTTACGGATTTAACATGACAGTTACACAGTACACTAGGACCACAAAATGAGAACAGAACATTGTGCATGTACAAACACACATACATACACACATATATCTAGGAGAAACGACTGCGCACTTGCATGGACCCAATGTACCTTGTACTAGTATGTATGGCTATTATAAAAGTTTCCTTTCGCTTATATTTTTTTTTAACATGCGTTTGCGGGAAGTCGAGGTGGGGAGGGTGACCCCCATGGGTGTTACTCTGGCGCTGACGACTGTGTGGCTTCAAGTTTTTATTGCCAGGCGCTGTTTGACGTGAGCCTGGACGTGAATGCGGACACCAAATGTGGGCTAGTCTGTTTGGGGATGTATGCGGTTGTTTCGCTGGGTTTGTGTTGTAGATGTGTTGCGGATTTGTATGTACATACATACAGATGTATCATGCATATGTGTGTGTTTTTTGGTGGGGCACGTGTGTTCTGCTCCCACAGGTGACGATGGCCTCGTTTATGAACAAACAGCAAAATGTTGTCAACATTTCGAAATTTATTTGTTCAATATACTTATAAACGCACACAGCCAGACAGACAGAGACAAACGATGAGCATATGTTGACTTTGTACGTGTACGTGTGCATGTGTGTTTGTGTGTGTTATTAAATTAAACACAGAACTGCCATCAGCGCTGGGGCCAATAGCATTCATTAGCCACGTTTACTGCACCCGTGGCGACCTCCATTTTTGCTGATGAGTTTTGTATTTATTTTTTGTTTTTTTCATTTCTTTTTTCGCTTCCTCTTATTTTCTTCAATTTTTTTCTCTCTCTCTCTCTCTCTCTCTCGATGTTCTATGTTTGATTACCCAGCTGGATCGGCACATTCAACTGTCCTTGTTGTTTGTGCTAGATATATTCTTTATATTGTTATATATCTTATGTGTGAGCAAAGAGTAAAAAGTCATTAAAAAATGCGTTCATTAAATGCTAAAATGTAGAATGATTAAGTGTATCAACTCTTTTCTTCTTAAGAACTAGAAATAATAATTTAAAAATAATTTGTTGAACACAAATATTACTTAAGAGGTAGATTTATAAACCAACTTCTTTCAAAGGAAATATGTGCACATAACACCAACTATCCTAATTATATTAAAAAAGCAACTCTTTAGTTTTATCCTTGCCAACAGGGAACTTCTTTGCGGCTTTATTGTTCTTAAGTTCCATTACTTTGTCGTGAAGTATTTGCTGAGGCGTCTGCTACCAATTCGTGACTGTGGCATTGCTTCTGTCACTTTGCTGCTGTTGGGTTGGGATTGTTTAGGGTTGCATGTTGATGCTGTTTGGTGTTTGGTGTTTTTTGGTATGATGTTACATTTTGATACGCGCGTATTTATCCTTAAGTGTCCCATGTACGTGATCTTGCCACACAGACAGTATAGTATATATGAAGAAATGATTATTGCGCGCGCCGTCATTCCAGCATAATGGTAAATTGTTGGCTTGTACAGTTGTAATTGGTTTTTGCAGTTAAATGCGATTTGACCTGTGTGGAGCAACGCCCAAACGCATTAATTCTAATTAACTTTATGCGGTTAGCTCATCAACCCAAAAATGTGAGACCTGAAAAGGGGCAACTGGAGCCGCAGCTGGCCGCAATCGTTTGCCCCTCGGTTTATGTCTGTCTCTCTACTCCACCACATCCTTGCCGCACACAAAATGGCGTCAGCAAATGAAGTGCAGGCAATAAAAAGGCGACAAAGGCAAATGGCAAAACGTCGTCCTAGTCTGTTGTTCTGTGCCAGCCAGCCTGCCTGCCTGCGTTTTGTGCGTTGAGCCATGAAAATGGAAATGAAAATTTATGCGTACCAACAACTACCGGGCACAAAATGCGACGCCGCGTTCGTGTGATTAAAACACCTGCGACGACAGCTGCCACATACAGCACCACTAACAACAGCAACAACAGCAGCAGCATCAGTTGCTTTCCATTAGACTTGGCCAGCAGTTATTCCTTTTCTCGCTCTCTTCTCTATTCTGGCCATTTTACTAACCAGTTGGCCACCCAGGTGATCATAGCTTTTCATTTTCGTTGCCTAATGAAACGTCATGTTATTTATGGCCAAGATGCGCTCTAATGCAAAGTCATTGCTTTCCATCTGCTACAGCTGCGAAAAAGCGCAGAAAGTAGGCCGCAGAAAATTACACTCCGTGCAATTGCCACGGGGGGGCGAAGGACACTATTTAAACAGCTCCAGCGTTATGGCAATGCTGCTAGCAAAGAACCCTTTTTCTAATTAGTAAGATTTATAAAGAGAACAAGTAGATTAAGGCAGCGAAGATTGTCACTGGGAAAATTGAAAATGATGCCAAGAATATTAAATATCAACAAGATAGAAAGAAATAGAGCCAAGTCAACTTCAACTGACAAAATGGATTGAAGTTTTATTAAGTTTCTAACTGCATATTGTAAAATAAAACGGATTAATATATTTTTGTAATATTTAATCCATTAAAAACAGTCAAATATTTCCAAGTATCGTTGCTAATTAATAATAAATACTTATTGAATATAAAGTTAAAGCGCACTTAAACAAATCAATTGTGTGTAGAGCCAATAGTTCAACTAATATAATTTTCAATTTGAACCATAAATTTCGAATTGTTTCAATGGCTGCTTAAATAGCTAAATATGATTCGTACATTATTCAAGACAAAACTAAACACAGCTCGAAATGGATCGAAAGCAATTGACAATTTGACATGCATTAATCTGCTCAATTTGTCTTTGGAATCAGTGCTAATGGGGGGATGCCCCTAACAACGTCTAGAAATATTGCTCACTTGTCACTTCAGTGAACTCGTCGATTCTATGGGTTTTTTATTTTCTATTATTATCTGGATGTATCCTATATAAACTATTTTTTACTTTTTTTTATACAAGTATTTTGTCAACCTTCAGACCCAGAAAACGTGTGTAGCATTGATAAATTTGAACGTGGCAAGACTGCCCTTTGGAGGAGAAGAAGAAGAAAAAGCGGCAGGCAAACGGGAAATGACTTTCGCAACCAGCAGCCCATTAAAAATGCTAATGTGTTGATTCAATGCGAATTTTATGCAAATGACCAAGGTTTAAAGCAAAATAAGAACAGCCGCCAGTGGGAAGAGAAAGGGAGATAGATGCCTAGGCGTTGGTAATGCGATAAAAAATTTGACACATCATCACTTTTCAATAAAATCAACAAATTTTATTTAAGTCACCCAACGGATGCGCCTCGCTGCCCCCACCCCGAAAAGGCGCCCCATTCGATATTATTCTTTCGCTGTTGCGCCACCACAGAAAAGATTGTTCGATGAGGCAGGCAGGCAGACAAAGAATGAACGGCAAGCTGGAGTGAAAGTAATGCCATTTTCTATGGTTTACCCATTGGAAGGGGGGGAGGAGGAATCTTATCCATTTTGGCCATACGTTTTATTTTGTCCGTCGCCATTCTTGCGGCGTATTGTTCATTGTTTGGCTTCTTGCTTTTCTTTTGGGGCTTTTCGCTATTGTCAAATGCGGAAATAGCCAGTGAGGCTTTTCAATTTTTGGTGAAAAGCGCAAATACTTTGCATTTTGGTAAATTTGTGAAATCCGTTTATGTTTCCAATTTAACACTTGCTCACAACTCTACAATGTCTCAGTGTATCCCATTCAACATCAATTACAGCCAACCGAAGCAGAAAATGTAGTTTCTCAATTCGCAAAGGTAGCCCAAAATGTCAATCGTCTTGATTGATGCGAATTGACAATTGCGCCCCCACGCATAACGCCAAATGGATGAATCGAAACCAAACCTACTACTCAAGTTACAGTCACCATTGAACTACTCTACTACCCAGTTTCCAAGTAACTGAGTCAACAATCAGCAGTCAGCAACACACAGCTCTAGTTCCAGGGTCTCAGCTACAGCTCCACAGTGAGCTGCTGCTATGTCATGTCAAGCGCGTTGCGTTTGCCGCTGTCAATCCGAGTAAGATTTGTCTGGCAGCGGCAGCTCAATTAGGCGTTTTCAAAATTCTCCGAATCGCAATTGTTAAAGAGTCCGCCTAAAGGGTGTACAAACCTTTGCTAACTCAACATATAAAGTACTTGTTTGGCAGCCATTTATAATTTATTTCGAGTGAATCTTGAATGTTAAAATTTAATTACCTCAACAAAACATCGCAAGTTCAAGTTATGAGCCCTTTTGCTTACCCAATAATCTTAATTGTTTATGCTGTTTATGCTGTTGTTGTTGTTAATGTTTTTGATAAGTGTTCCGTTTTGCTGGTAAATTTGTACAGTGAGGAGCCGCCAGCAAGTTTACTCATACGAGTAAACTATGACTAATAAACAAGTCAAATATTTGTAATTGCACGCGATGTTTACACGAAATGGGTAAAAATGGGCCAACTTACTTCATTGACGGTTAGGTTGTGTGTGTTTGGGTATGGCGCAATTAAAGCAATATGTTATATTTAATAAAATAAACTTGTAGCTGTTGTTATTAATTGTATTTTCATAGCACTTCTGATGTGTATTTGATGAGCCAACAACAATTGAGAATTTGTATTTAAGTTTATGGCAAACAATTTGCATCACCTTGTTGTTTATTAACTTTACTTATTACTTTATTTAAATTTAGCTTTGAACACATTAAAATTTAGCTTCGATTCAACACAATATATCGCTCTAAATCTTCTAGTTCACCCGATTGATATTTATCTTTACCATTTTGTCGCAAACTTTTGTGCCAAACCGATTTTAATTGCTGTCTCATTTGATCCTTGTTGCAAATACAATTGCGAACCCGTCTTAGTCTTGGCTCTGCGATTAGCTGTAAGTCCCTCTCATTTAATAGAAGCCTGCAAAGCATTTTCAATGGCATAGGCAGATTCCAAGCAACTTTCGTTGACATTTCGCAGTAGGCCAAGTTGCACTGTCGTCTATATAGCAACTCGGGCTGCATGCGTTCCAACTCCGCCTTGTTGCCACAGATGACAATGGGCAACTCCTTGCCACAAATCCTCTCAAAGCAATGCAACCACTTTGACACATTAATCGCTGTGCTAGCCTTATTCAAATCGAACATGATGATCGCACCTTTTGCAAATAATAAGTAATTGTTCTTTAAAGCAGTTTGCTCAGCATCGTCAGCCAAATCCCACAGCTCCAATGCCATCGATTGGCAGTCCGTCTCCAGGTGCAGTGTGTGTACCCTGAGTCCATTTGTGGGCACGTGATGCGTTTGGAATCGTCCTGTTGCTTGACGTCGCAAAAATGTGGATTTACCAACACCAGCATCACCAAGTAACAAACATTTAAAACGTGACTCCAACCCTAAATTCATTTGTGTAATAATAAAATATAATTTTGCACCTAATAATTTTTATTCTAAAAAAAAATAATTAAAATACTTAAAACATAGATACATTTAATGAACGGGTATCTGTGATCAAGGAAGTGAAAAAATATATTTTATTTTTCTGTATCAAATTGTTGGTTAACCCAGCCATCGAGCCTCTCATTTCACAGCATTTTCACAGTCTAAGAAATTTGTAGTAATTTTGTTAACTTGAAAAGTTCCCTTAAACATGTAATTTTAAATTCATAATCCAGGAAATAGTTTAAAAACACACACATGCACATAATGAATCACCATGTCAATTAAAGGGCCCTCCAAAAAGGGTGAGAGAGGGAGAGACCCTCATCAAAAAGCGACTTTTGTTTGAGCTGAGTAAAAATATGTGACGGCAATTTAATTAAAAACTTATGAATGAGTGAACAAAAAAAAAAAAAAACTTTCTGCACATCCTTCGACTTGAAGATGTTTTTATCGTTGTTGTTTGCACAAATGAATTCTGCACAAACATACACACACACACACACAAGTTGTTTGTTTGTTTGTTTGTTTGTGACTAAGTGTGTGTGTGTGTGTGCGTCTTTTTGGGTATGTGCAGATCAGCATTGGAGAACTATGCAAAGCTCTCTTTTTTTTTTTTAACAAAAAGTCCTACAAAAAGCACAAAAGTTTTTACAGCGTAAAAATATAATTGGAGAAATTTGAAAAGTTTTTAGTTGATTTTTTTGTTGTTGTTGTTGGTGTTTTTTTTTAGTTTTTTTTTGCATTTGGTTAGTTTTACAAGTTGAGCTTTGATGCAAAAGTTCAAAAAACGACATAACATGACGAAAATGTTAGAACAAATAGAGCAATAAGTTTGTTATAATAGAATAAAAAGAAACAAGCTTAAATAATGTCTTATTCTGAGAGGTTCAAAACCTTTCCTGGCTTTAGTTTCCTGTAGAAAAACCCAATAACACTTGTTAATCTGGCAAATTCAATTGTCAAACCGGTTTAACGAAAAGTTTTTCAAGTATTTTGGAATGCATTGTAAATGTATATTTTACACACACACACACATAAATTGTTGTCTCCTACTGGTCGCAATTTCTTTTGGCACATTTACAAGCATTTTTCAACGCTGCGGGAATAATCGGACAGGAAATGCGCTTAGGAGTAAGGGGATTTTTGCCAGGGATTTTGTCTTGGCCATTTTGATTGTGTGCGTGTGTGTGTGCAGTTTGTAAAAGTGAATAAGAAAATTTGTTTGCCAAGTTTTGGTGTAATTTGTAAACATCAAAGAGAATGCCAGAGAAAACATGTCCACGAGTCAAAGGGATGAAGAGTTGCTTTGCGAATTCGTGCGGAAATCTTCTACGTGTGCGGCATGCCAAAAATAATACGATATATATGTGTGTGCTTGTGTGTGTGTCGAGACAGCTGGCAGCTGCCTTCAGGACAACCAAGTCGTATTCCACCAGTTGAGTTAAACAAACCCAATGTTGTTGATTCACAAACTGTTTGGATTGCTTAAGCCCACACAGAAACAAAAAAAGAAAAAGATAATGGATTTCTGAGGCTGCTTAAACTGTGAATGGTTTATAAGAAGCTAAACTCAACAGCAAAAAAAATCGTATTCGATCTTATGTTGCTGTTGATGATAGGATTGGACGCAACTCTTTGCCGAAAGTTATGATAACAATGAACTAATTAAGAAACATGACGTTCTTATGACAGCAAACGAGCTCAGCTTTGGCCGCAGCAGTCATAGACTTTGCAATTTGGGCCAGCTCCAGCTCCATTCAAGCGACTGGAGCAGCCATCTCTGATGATGTCCTGATGTACTAATTAAGTTTTGAACGTGACAAGAAATGGCAAGTAGCAATTTCGTTGTTTGATTTTTAGCTGAGCTAAAATTGCTTACCCTCTTCTGCGTCTCCTGCGGCTCTTTTCATCTGAATAATTAGCTGCAAAGTGTGCAAAGGACTCAGTGGTGGCCAGAACAAGGCACGAACAACCCAACAACCGAACGAGATGGCAATAATTTTCATTTTCCGCAACCAACCCCCCCCCTCCCAACCCCACAACAGTTGCGGGTAGTTTCGTTTCTTTTTTTTCTCTTTCTTTTGGGCAAACTACAAATTAGAATTAATTTTCTTGATGCTGCTCTATAAATAAATACATATATATTTTTTTGGTCTGTTTATGAAGCTGATGTTAATGAAGAAAGACACTGGTCAATGGCAGTTTGGCAGCAAGGTTTAAGCGTAACAATCAAAATGGCTTAAAGTAAGTGTTAATTAGCCAATGAAACTGAGTAAAAATCATATTTTTTGCTTAAAATAATCATTGTTGAAATCAATCATATGTACTAATTTTATTTTCATATCGAAAACTCATCAATATGAAAATAGTTTAATTTTTAATATTTTTGGTAATATCCGAAACTAAATAAAATCCTAATATTTTTAACATCGTTTTTAATAATTTTATTCCTACTTATTTAAGTTATATTATTAAATTGTTTTCCTTATCTTTTTGTGTCACTCGCTCTAAAAACTTGGTTTTTTTTCTTTCTTTTTTTAGAGCGTTATTTTCTTATTGTGATGTTCATGTTATTGTTAGCCGTATTTGGACGAAGCTTTTGTGTTTGCTTTGAGGTTTCATTAAAAAAGAATTTAATTACAAGAAACTCAGTCTCCGGTCGCTGGGCTGCTCCCATTTGATGTCCCAGTTCTACATGCCACGCCCCTTTTTTATTATGCATTTTGACGTCGCCTAGCGCCTTTTGTGAATTGTCTCCCTCTTAAGCTGGAGCAAAAAAACAGAGAAACAGAGAGAAAGCTAGAGGGCGAAAGAGTGAGAGAATGGGAAATAAAAATTACCGTTGCGGGGATTAAGAAGTTTCGCTATTATCATTCAAATTATAATTACTTGCAATTGTTTTTATAATGTTCATTAACATTTAGCGCCTTCAGAAATTGCAGCAGTCGCAAGCAGTAAAGAAATGAGAGCGGCAGGGAGTGTGTGCGAGTGGGTTGTGCCTGGCAGCTAAAAAATTTCATTGCAGACATTTGCGTAATTATTTTTTAAAGTGTAATTTGCGCTGCCGCCTGGGGCAAGGATTAGCCCGGAAATATGACAGCATGTGTTAATTGGATTTTTCGGTGCTCAAGAAAAAAGATGCCAAGGAAACGGTGCAAAGTGGGTTAAAAATAAAATAAAAAATATTTAACAAAGAGCTAAAAAATTAACAAACAATAAAATAAAGATTTTAACTAGATTTGATTAATATTTATACTACCAATATTTTTTATGTTTAACTTGCCAAAGTTGTAAATCATGTTAGTCGAAGCTAGTTAAATTTTTAACAATTTTTGCAACTCGGTAAAAATAAATGCATTATTCATTAAAAACGCACACTCGAATAAAACAAATACAATTGTGGCTTATGCAAAAATGCAACAAAGCTACAAAAGTACAATTATATATATATATATATATATATATACATACTCTATATATATGTGCGTCCCGGCACTGTGGGCAAAAATGTTTACAAGAATTTCTTTTGATTTATTTAAGTGGAACTAATTGTGGGCGTTGAACTGCAAATCACAACAACAGCAACAACAAAGCGAGAAAAAATAACAGTTATTAAATGCAGCATATATACATATATATTGCAAGTGTCTGAAACAAATTTAAATACGAAATGTCATATTGAATTTGACTTGGTTTATGTTCAATTCATTATGACTTAAATAAGCACTGAGCGCAAATTATTTAATTAAACACTCATCAAGCTGAGAGAAAGAGAGACAGCGACAACAATAACAACAAGTTTCGTGTTTATGAAAAATTAATTTTAACACTCGAAACAACAACAAGAACAACGAAATATATTTATGTACATATCATAGCTGAACTGAAACCTAAAGTTTACTTAACTGAAAAAAAAGCATTTGCGTGTTTGCGTGCAATTTGTTATCGCAAAACAAAGAAAAGCGACGTAAATTCAACACCTACAAAAGTCAGCAAACAAAAAAGAGGAAGTCAGTTCATGGTCGGCTCATACTAAACTCTAAGAAGAAAAAAAAAGCAACACTAAAGCCTAATTGGGTTGTACAACGCTTGAAATAAATTGCAAATTAAGAAAGAAAGGGAAATGATATTGGATAAAAGTTCTTAATGAAGAAGTCTTGCTTGATAAAAATTATAGCTACATTATGAAAGTAATATTTTTATATGTCTAAATATCCATAACTACAATTATACGAAAGTATTTTACGATAAAGTTATGTGAGTGCTTGATTTACGATACAGTTTTTTGTCTGTTTAATTTACGATACAGAAATATGATTTGCAGCAACATGTTGCTAAGAACAGAAAAATGTTGATAGGCATAAACCAATACAATTTTCTATCCCTTAAGCTTATAACAAATTAGATGGCAACAAATAAAATTTCATTACTTTACCCCTTTTATTAAAATTACTTTTGTTTCCAGAATGCCTTGTCTGCTAATTATTTATACTTTGATTAATAAAGCTCTGTCTTCGTATAGACAACAAAACTGAGCAAATTTATTATCTCAACACAAGTCTTAGCCAACCTTGACAAACATATTAAATGATTTTCTTTGAAGTTTAGATAACTTATAATGACCTCCTTGCAGCTAATGCAAATAAATGAAATGCAGCTCAAATAATCCATAGGCCAAAGGACATATCAAAGTAATTAAATGATCATGAGCAAATCCAAATGCAAATACTAACGCATGTGTGTGTGTGTGTGTGTGATAAATTAAGTACATATAGTAGTACTGCTCGTACAGTGAACACTCGACTATCATTAATTTGAGTTAACAAAAGCCTATTTGTGATTTGTCAAAATTGAATTTGGTCCTTTTGAAACAATTGATTGATGGTCAACGTTCAATCCTTTCGCCTATTCAACAACTTTTGGCGAGCGCTTTGCAGCACTCACAAACACACACACACACATATAGAGTTGATTGAGAGCTTAGGCGAAAATGCAAATGCAATGTTGAAATGTCAGTGAATGCTCCCGAAAGAGCATGAAGTACTCTCTGAGAGTCGTTGCACGTGTGCCCATCAGATTGTCAGATTGTCAGTTTAGCATTCCGTTGGCCAGAGTGGATTTAACCATGGCCAAAATGCAGATACCAATTTCTTTCGACTTCGAACAGTTTGTTGCACTTTAAATAGTGCACGCCCATTACTCAAACACACACACACATACACACACCGATACAAAGGTGAAATGTTGCAGGTATTTATCATTGTTTTTGGTTTTTTTTTTTGTGATTTGTTGACTGGCAAATCTCAAATGGAGTCACATTTTCAATGGATGCAAACCCAACTTTTGTCAACAGGGCGGGGGGCTACAGACAATGAGAAAAAAAAAAAAAAAAAAAAGAATGAAAGAAAGAACGAAAAAATACAAAATGGCAGAGCCGGAAGGTGAAGTGCTGTTGGGAATTGCAAAATTTGTTGCCTGCCATTGTCATTTTTGTTTTCGTGGCTGCCGCTGCCGCTGATGTTGCTGTTACTGTTGCTGTTGCAACGGCGCATTCGTGCGTTTTATTCCCAGCCAAACTGTAAATTCAAAGCCAGCGGCGCAAAATCGGCCATAGCAAGCAGAACAGTAACTGAAACAACAACAGCAACAACATCGATTGTTTTCAGCTATTGAAATTCGCTGCAATTGTCAGTTTTTGCCATTCCATGCTAAAATCCCCCAGTGTAAAGGCGCATCTCGAACAACAACAACAACAACGACGACAACGAAATTATGTTTCTGTGCCGTGGACCCAAATCCCCAACCACCACCCCGAAACAAAAAAAAAATAAAAATGGGTTAAATATTCAAGCATCGATTTCATTGACAAACAAATTTTTGTCACTAACACAAACTATACCCTGTTCAAAGCAAACAAACTGCGGACTGTTGATCTGAAAAGCCCTGCACGCTTCTGCTTGTGCTTTAAGCTCATGCAAGCTTTCACATGTACGTGAGCTGAGTTATCCTTATGTAGCAACTTGTTAAATCAAGTTGAAACAAGTTAACGAACAACATTGAAAAGAAAATATTTTTCTAAATCTTCCATTTATTTAGAATTTATTCTACGAGTTCAATAAAAAGCCAACTTACCGATAACTGAATATATAGAGTATTTTTCACGTTGAGCATTCATGCGATTGTTATTGTTACTCCAATGGGCAAGTCAACGCAAGCTTTAAGGCAAATGTGCTTAAAGCTCAAACAATGTCTTCTTAATGCTGCTGTATTAATAGACTTTTAAGTGCTGCCTTGCCCCATCCAATGTGTTCCCAGTATGTTTGACTTTATTGTTGAAATGTTCTTCGAATTATTTCGTCTTTATTTTTTTTGGTGTTGCGCCCAAAGTTCTGGCCCCAGGGCTCTCTGTGACGCTGTGGGCATTGCCCGGACTCCACTACAGAATCGTATTGGTACTAAGCTCATAATCCGTTCAATGGATGCGAGAACACGTGCCAGCTTTTCTCACAGCAGTGCCACTTCAACAATATTTGGCCAAGGTAAATAAGTGAGGTGAGTGAAAAGTATTTATTAGTGACAAATAGAAAAGTCCAATAGCTGTTTAACTTTAGCTAAACTCAAGCGATGCACAAACAAAAAAAAGCATCCAGCTAAGAAGATTATTTTTTTTAACATTTCAGTTTATTTTTTAAGCAAATAGCTTTTACTTTTGAGTTTGCATTTGCAATTGAATGAACTTAAAGAGGTGGGTTCTGTTGAAGTTCAAAGTATTCCTCATAGCCTAGGGAAGAAAACTTTTTTTGTTATATCTCTTTCATATACATATTATTTCCTTTTAGCACATTATTCCATATGTTATTTTAGGACAAACCTCTTAAGTGGTTGCCTAAATACATTCCACATTAATATACTCGGCTCTCTTTCAGCACAGATTGAATTGAAAAACCGCTGAGTAAATTCATCTCACATTTCCGTTGGCTGGACAGAAATTGCTTAAAATATATTTATGATGCTAAGGTCCCTTGGCATATGGCAGGGTTTATATCCGTTCAGTTTTTTGATTGGGGCCTTGGTCGCGGGTGTGGGGTGTGAGGGGTCAGGTTGCCTGGTTTTGGTTGGTTTGCCTTTGCCAAAAGATATTTAAAATCAAATTTGTTTAATTTACATGCATAAACGCGTCAAATTTGTTTGGGAAATGTGTAACCGGCTGTAGCAATAACCAGAGAGGATAGCTTGTTAAATCAGTAGAGAGGCGGTGAGGTGGGGGCTAGCAGCTAGTTTCTGGTCTGACCTCTCGAGTGTGTGTGTGTGCGCTCAAAGGCAACAACTGTTTCCGTTAATATAAAATGCAAATTTTGAGCATTTTTCGCAGCGCCCCAAAATATTGCTACTCTCTCATTCCAACCTACGCCGGCAACCCTTGGTGCTGCGGTCAGTTTGGTTATAACAACAACAACAACAATAGCACAAGATATGAGTTTGTAATAACCAAATCGGTTGGTTGGTTGGTTTTAAATTTGGGGCCTCGTCAGCTTGGTCAAATGCAATGAGTAGTAAAATGTTGTTAGAAATTATGTTTGAGGGTGACGAAGGGGGGCACGGTGGGGTGGATGAGCCAAAAACGCCGGATGTTGTTCATATCCTTTTTGTAAACGCACGGAAATATCCCGGGCGCAAAACATACAAGCAGCACACACAAAATGGAAATTATGTTGCAAAAACAATTTCATGATGTTTTGATTTTCAAACAGCATACATATGTGCGTAAACAATAAACAACAACAACAACAAACAACAAACAACTAACAACGGCAGTTGGCTAACAAAACAACCAACACATTTAGGCCCAGACTATATCCACTTATCGATTCGATTGACAGTTGTAATTTAAAGTTAGTTGCAAACAATTTACAGTTGCTGCCTGCCATTTAACATGAGAGAGAGAGCGAGAGAGAGAGAGAGGAGCGCAAAAGTCGATTGGAACTAAATCATTTTTGCCCCCCCGAGGAGACATCCTTTTCAACTGCCTTTCAATTTTTCTACCATATTTTTCCAGTCATTTATTTACATTTTCTCAGCTATAGCTACTGTAGACTTGATGGGCTTGGTGGGTGTAGATTTATTTATTTAGTGCTTATCTTCGAGGCGCATAAATGAATATCAAATCGAGTCGCATCGCATTCGAATTGATTCGCATCGTAAAGCCGTCGCCCCATTCCATGCGCTTCGGTCGGTTCGATGCTTGTTTATACTAACAAGCAAAACCGAATCCTTCGACCCTTCTTCTAAATGTGTGTGAGTTTATGTGTGTGTGTTTGATATTCTTGACTCTGCCTTTTCTTTTTGTTTGTTTGTTTGTTTGTGGGCCTCTTTGATAGGACCATACACTTTCGTTTCGTTGCGTTGTTATGGCAAGTGATACGCACTCCTCCATTCTTGTTTCTCATACTTATTTTCAAATCCGATTAGCATCATTAAGTTGATGCCCCAAACACACACACAAACAGTTATTGTTGTCGATGGGGTCCATTAGATCCATTTGACTGATTTGACTGAGAAAGAAGTGGTTGCTATGAGCAACAAACTTAAAATTTTTATTGGTATTTAAATTCAATAATATTTACTTTGTAATCAACTAACTACTTGTTATAGGAATTATTGACCCTCTGCTATAAAAATAAAAACTGTCATAGTTCTTTTTATGGCAAAGTGTGAGACAGTTTAGTTCGCATCTTTTATGCTTTATAGCATTAAAAAGACTTATGGTTGATAATGAAGTAAGCATCTGTGTTTGCTTTAATCGTTTTGGCAGATGCTAAATAGCAAACTAACAGCTAATTTACACAGCGCACAAACGGCGAACAATTAAATGCCGTTGGCTACAATACCAGATAACAGATAACAGTTAACAGAAACTCATGTTCCGTCTGGATAAGCTACAACTACAACTACAACTACAACTACAATTATCCGCGCTATTCGAAAAAGCAGCTGGCCAAATGGCTTTTTTCCCTTCGAACAAGTTCCAGATTGCATCTTCTTCATCTTGGCCCTGGCCTCTTACATATTCTATAAGGCAATAAAAGTTTCTGTGCAATAAATCTGCAAGTTTCTGGACCAAGACCGAGAAGTAGACAAAGCGCCAGATAGTAAAACCATCTGCAGTTGGCATTGCAAACACACAAACACACACACACACAAAGAGTTGAGCACAAAACAGGTGGCCCCACGAACTAAGGAACATTTTCGGTGATATTTTCCTGCCTGGGTTCACTGATTCACTTGGCCTCCATTTGCGACAGAAGGCTTTCACTGCAAATGGTTTTGGGAACACTATTTGGTGTTACTATCTACAACATATTTGACATTTGGTTTTGATAAAAACTAATGCCACACCCCCTACTCCACCAGCCTAGCTTTATCGTTGGGTTCGTGGCTGCCTGACGAAAGTGTTGACGCATACAAATTGTGCATTAGCGAAAAACTCGCAGCCTTTTTGAGGGCATTTAGTTGCAAATGCGTCACCAGAAGCATCATCAGCAGCAGCAGCAGCAGCAGCAGGTCCTGGCAGCATTTGGTGCCAGCTGTTGTTGGTTTTGTTGCTTTTGCTGTTGCTAGTGACGCCTCTGTTTCGCGACAGCCAGCGGCGAAAATCTGCAAGCATCCGCATGCCATTTGCATAAATGCAATTTAAAATCTGAATTATTCATGAGCGCCGCCATTTGGCCATTTGTCTGAATGACCACTTGTGGCATTCGCGTGCCTCCACCACACACACACAAACACCCTTACAAACATCCCACACATTGCCCATAACATTTGAAAATGGACATAGCCCTGCAGCTAGTTCACAGAGCCTCTCTCTCTACGATTCCTGTCGCCTCCCTCACACACACACACACACCAACACACAGCTGATATACGAGTGTCCGCTTGGTTAGCTTCTGTTTGATTTTTACCCTCTGACTGTAAAAGGGTATCATAAAGTTACGTATACGGCATGTAACAGGCAAGCTTAGAAGTTTCAATACCCGTTATAAAGTTATATATATTGGGTGTTCAACACATATGTATTATGAAACTTTACGAATTACAGGATATTTTCTAGTCCAAACCATATATAGCAAGTGTTATTTTTTTTTAAAACTCTTTTTTTTTTTGTCGTATTGCATGTGCATGTGACAACTTAATGGTTTCCGTTATTTGAAAGCAAAAGCATCGAAAATTGCTGATGTCAAATTGTCGATAAGGATTAACTCTTCCGTTTGTGTACATTTAATATTAGCAGCTGCACATTTGATTTGGCTTCAGTTCAAACGCTTTGACTGACCAGCCAGCCAGCCAGTCAACCATCCTCCTCTCTATTCGCGCAACATTCATGTCTCATGTTTATTTTGGATTTGCAAAATTACTAAAGTCTGTGTAGGTTCAATTTATTGAGCAAACATTCTCGTAATGGATTATTGCAAAGCGACAGAAAGCGTTTGTTTGTCGACTGATGTTTCACTTTGAAGCGTAGCAAATAAATAGTCTAATTGTTTGTACGTATTATGTTTGTATAGTACAGATAAATGAATGTGATTTAATTAATAGGCATCAAAAGACTCAAATGACTTGAGAAACATTTAATTGGTTCGGTCATTAGTCATTCGAATATTCGATGCAATTAATTAAAATTTTCTTTGATTTGAATGAATTTAAAAATATAATTAATTCTAAATATTTCTCAAAATATTCATGAAACGAATGCCATTACAAAACTATAAATTTACCATATCTTTTGACTTCAAACTTATGTCGTTTATAAACTGAATGCCATAACAACAACAGCTTCTCTTTCACAGAATTGCAACCGAGATATTTGTTACCCCAAAACCTTACGCTTGGCAATCGCATAATGCAGCATGACATTGAAATATTACATTACGTATGTACATAAGTACTATATCGATTTTTGTACATCATACACACACACACAGACACACATATATATAGATGGCCGAATGCCTGTGAATGTTTTTGTCACAAATGACTTGCCGTTTTAATTGATTGCTGGCAATAAACAGAACTGAACTGAATCGCAGGGCGTCCATTGTATATGCGAATGTGTGTGTGTGTGTGTGTGTGTGTAAGTCAAACTGAACCCACAGCTGTCGCAGAAAGTTTAAATGGCCAAAAGCGTCAACGTCATATGCGTAACATTAAAAGGGGGAATAACAAAATTTTCAAGACATTTGATTGTTTTTTCTTTTTTTCTTTTTTGGGTGTGTTAAACCTAACGCCTCTTTGTTTTTGTTATGTTCCAAGAATTTGCGACAATTTCAACATTTATTATTTGCACAACACATTGCTGTCGAATGAAGGACGGGAGGAAGGAGGGCAGAAGGGGTGGTGGGTATTGGCAGGCATTTACATTTATTGCCAAGCTCCCCGCTGACGCATAAAATTTCCAATTACATTTATGATTTCTTGCTGTTTTGATATGTTTTTTTTGTTTTGTTCTCTTCTGGCTTTTGCTATGATTTGCCTGCTTTGTTATTGCAAAAATGCTGAGCGGATGTGTGTGTGTGTGTGTGCGGGTGTGTATAGTATATGTATTTTATTTTTACGCCATTTTTATTGCATTATTTTCAGAGTGTGAGCTGAGTATTTATTATATTTATATTTTTGTTATTTTTTGTTTTTGATCGGATTTTGCTCTGAGAGTATTACAATTTTGTGTTCAACTTGTAACGCTTCGCTTGAAATATTTTGAAATTTAAAATTCATTTAAGTTGATGTCTTTTGAGGCTCTTAGAATATACCGGTAATTTTTTTGTCAAGTTCTTTTTTTACTTTTTTTAAAACTAAAATTTGTTTAGTCTTCTTTCATTTTCATATTTTTTTAAACAGTCAATTTAGAGTATCTCAAGTTCGGCGTTCCCAAAACACCGACAACTTTCTTGTTTTTAGACATTGCATTTATTTGTACATTCGCACTTAAGCTTTGGTTTACTCTTGGTCTCCCGTACCCCTCCCTCGCAGAACACAAAAATGGAAATGGATCCATTTTGAGTATTGCTTGGAACGTGACTGAAACGCAATTTTCTGAGCTTAGTTTAATTTGACTATATTAAGCCCAAGGACCAAACGACCATCACAGCCATTTTATAGAATTCTCTCAATACGATTGTGTATACTTTTCAAATTGCTCATACGCCGAGAGTTGACGCTTGTTTGATTTTTATATATGAAAAGGAAGAAAAAAATAAAATAAAACTCGAGCTGAGTCGATATAGTCCATTTGGATCTATCGACATGAGGCATGTCGAGAAATTTGTTCAGCTATTTGGCCTCGTCTAGCTGGGCCTCTGCTCTCTCTCTCTCTCTCTCTCTCTCTCTCTCTCTCTCTCTCTCTCTCTCTGTGTGTGTGTGTTAATCCCTTTAATGGACTATTAAGCGTTTTTTACGACCGGAACAGACCCGTCGTCTAGTCGAGTGTCGAGAGTGAAGAAGGAGAAGCGACGACCGATGCTGTTGCTGCTTTATGGTTCCACTGTGAGTTTACGATAATCTCATCATTTGATGTTGCAGCACGTTCTCGCTCTCACTCTCACTCTCTCATATTTGCATTGTGTGCGTGCCGCTGCCCCTCACTGTGTTTATTCTAGATTCTGTTGCCATTTTGAAGGAAAGGTTCAACTCTGTCTATTGGCATTTCTTAAATAGTATGTCAAATTTGCGCTTTTAATGAATCGATTGTCACAGCTGGTGAAGCAACATTTTCTTTGAATTTCATCAGCCTCGAAGCGGTGTGTGTCTGACTGCGTGTGTGTGTGTGTGTGTTAGTATCGCTTTGATTGACATGTGAATAGGAAAAGCCGCAGCCACTTTCAGTTAGCCGGCCAATTAGAAGCTCTTTTTGCCTTTGTGTTCGGTTTAACAAAGCCAAAGCAAAAAGCCATTGCCCAACTCGCGCCCTCCCCCTCTCCCTTCCCCAAGGGCCAATGGCTGTCTGACTTGGACTTGGACATGGTCTTGTGGACTTGGCGTGTCAGTCACGCAGTTTTTTAGACGACGCGTCGTCGACGTCGTTAATGCCAACGACCACAGCACAGAGAACACAGACACAGCACTCTTTGTTGGCGTTTTTTTTTTCTTTTTTCTGATGTGGTCTATATGTGTGTGTCTGGGGCAGATGGCATTGTGTATGTGTGTGTGGAAAGGGGGGCGTGGCATGCGGTGTGACTTTGTTGCGTGATTACCTTAATTGATGGGCATTTCCGTTGAACAAATGAAGCCACTCAATTAACACCTTTCAGTTGGATAAAAGCCGCACGTCCGACTAAAGCAACAGCTACACACACACACACACACACACACACATATACATTCTAACTAATACTTGCGTGTTGTCTTGGATTTACATGTACTTTAACCACATTTCGTTGTCATTTGTTTTCAGATTCAACAATTGAAATCAACAAAGGGCTGTCACTTGAGCTTTAAGCCGTAATTTATTAAAAGCGATTAGGATAAGGAACTTAAATTAGACGTAGTTTAAATGTTTTTTTGTAAACATTAAACAGACATTTAATAATTAAGCTGTATTTTTCCTCTATCTCTTTTCAAGCAATCTCAATTGTGAACAGTTCGAGCAGTTTCAATATTATAAATTTAAACTTTATGCCTTACTTTTTCACTACCCCCCATTTGCTTGTAAACTTAAGCGCACTTTTGCCAAATTGGTTAATAACAAAGAGTAAAAGAAAGAACCCAAAACCCAAACCCAAAACCAAATAAAACAGAAAGAAAGAACCTTTTTAAGCGAACAACCAAAACATGAAACAAAACTTTGCGCTTTTTCACAAAGTGTTTTGCAGAATTTTTGTGCCCAGGACTCGCTCGCGTTGCGTTTCGTTCACTGCCTTTTTCACTGATGTTAACAAAATTATAAAACTTGAGCAACATTTTTACCCACCCTTCAGGTGTAAAAAAGTTGTTGCATGAACTTTTTGCGCCCACACGCAACATACTAAAGTGTTGCATTTAATTTTTCAATTAATAAAAAGTCGAGAAAGTCAACTGAACCAAACTGAAAGATCAGCTTCAATGAATGCTGTAAGTTGGCAAATTGCAGCAAATTAGTGACAATGAACTGTGAGAAAAGAGAAAAATACAGAAAGAGGAATCTGCTAGAGAGCACAGCCTACAAACAGATTACGACAAGCCAATAAAGGCAGCAACGGACACAGGAGTTGTCGTAATCACAACACTGCGAAATTGTTTTGGATGCCAGCCAGCAGAATCAGTTGAAAAGAGGGGCAGAAGGGGCAAGGAGGCAGAGAACACAATCTGGCAGTCATTCAACGAGGCAACCATATTCTTACTCTGAGATAATTTCCTGTCATTATTTTGTGGTCTTCCGCAGTCGAACGTTAAAATTGCGACTCAAAGGTTTATACTACTATGTAGTATATCCAGCACAAAAACCCCGAACAAACAGTCAGCCAGACGGATGGTCAGATGGTCAGAAGTTCAGCTGGCAGAGGCACGGTAGGGTAGGGCAGCACTACTGTCAGTTGGTCAGGCAGTCGAAAAATTGACTGCATTGCCCACGGGTCAACAAATAAATTGGCTGGCCAGGCCGACAAACGAACGGACGAACGGACAGACGGACAGACAGACAGATAGATAGACAAACTGTACGACGAACTGTACTGACTTCAGACAGATGGACATTGTTGATTTTGAGGTCATCGCTGATATTGCGGATGTGAATCCTTTTTGATTGCATTGGTCCCAAAACAGAAATTGCACTGCCAACTGCAAAACAGCAAACTGTAAACTGCAAACTGCCATCAGCCAGTGTTGCAACTTTCGCTAAGAGAGAGAGAGCGAGAGAGAGAGAGAGAGAGAGAGAGAACGACATCGATAGCAACTGCGACAGCAAGTACGGCGTATTAATTGTGGTTTTGCCTGTCGAAAATTGGCATTTTAAGTGCGGCTTGGTGTCATACGGATAGCAAAAAAAAGACTTTGCGTCAAATATTTATCACAAATGCCCACAAACGTGAACAGACAGTCAGACGGATTGCAATGGAGTATGAAGTGGTTCTTTAGCACATGTTCATGATGCATCTGCGGTATTTTGAAAAAATAATGTGCTCTTAAGCGCCGACTGAGTTAAAGAAGCTAGTAATACACCTTCTATGGACAAACCAACATATATTGATTGTTGCCTATGCATTTAGACTACGCTAGTAATGGGCGACAAGTAAGGTACTTTGCCATGACTTTTTACTGTTAGAACCCTTTCGGAATGAACAGAGATCAAGCCATAATGGCTAGTAGTATTTATATTTAAAACAAAAATGTTGTGGTGCAACTTATTAATCTAATTGCCTAATCAGTTCAACAACCTCATGAAATTCCATTGCACATCACACATCATTATCAAATTCACACAAATGATAAGCTTTCGATATGCTATGAGATATGAGTCAGATTATAATACTAAAAACACATACAAACACACTCAAAAACACACACACACAATCGTTGCTACATCATCGAATATTTCACGAATTGAGCTGTCATGCAAATATGCCATTTCTGTTTTTGAAGTTGACAGCTTCAAAATTGCTGCATAGATTGCCATTGAATGGAGGGAGGGGTTTTTGTCTATTGGGTTTTGCGATTTTTGCGATTTTTGGAGATTGATTCGGTATGTATATGGTTCAATGCTTTGCGTTGCGCTTTTATCCCTGCCTCTCGCCTCTCATCTCTCATTGTCGTCGTTTTTGGGATGTTGCCGCAATTGTCAGTTCCATCAATCATTGCCAACTCTGACAGGTCACTTGAACGAAGAGCCATGCGATGAGTTACATGCCCCTTGTCCTGCCAACTGGCATAGCATTTGGCATACTTATTACACTAATAACTAATAATTCAACAGCAGCAGCAACAACAACAGCTATAAGCAAAAGAAATTGCAAAAGTTTTTTTCTGAAAATGCCACACAATTTGTTTGTATATATATTTAAATTATCATATAATTTTCAAAAAAGTTTGCTGCGCTCAAAATGAGCTCAGGCAACTCCATTATGTGCCTCCTTGTCCCCCACATACCCGCCCTTTACCCAGTTCTGTCTTGTGCCTTTTTGACTTTCCTGCTTTTATTTTTTTTGTTGTTGATTTGGTGAAGAAAATGGACCTGCTGTTTCTTCGTCGTGTTGGCCCTGCCCCCGATGTCATTTGAATTACATTTGTGTAATTTTGCGGAAAAAAACTTTTTTATTTGCTAATTTTGTTAAATAAGAGAAGCAAAATACACCAAAATATGACGCAGAATTGTGAATAACTTTATGAAAATGCACATAAAAAAAAATAAACAAAAACGTTTTGCTTGCGGCAAAAATAATTACAAAAACACATGTAATTTGCAATTCTCTTTTAGCTTTTCCAAGCAAACTTGTAAGGACTATAAAATGATAGTTCGATGAAACATTTTTCTTGTGTGAATGAAATCTTATAATTTTTTCAAGTAGATCTACAAAAAATAATGTGCTTTAAACATTAGCTTCCTTTCAGTATAATCTTCCTGCCGATTGCCATTAACAGTAATGTCTACTTGTCTACTTTTATTCAATCAACTGTCAGCTTTCTGTCCAAAAACTCATCTACTTACAATATAAAGTATATTTGTATGTTATGCGGTCAGCACATAAGCGGATTTATTGCAAAGGAAAGCGCACTCTCCTGGCCGTAGTTCGGGAGCGAATAGTTAAGGATGTGGCAGTCATTTTGCTTTTGCCAAGTTTAATTGCAATTAACTTAATACCCACAAACTGTGAAGTTTTGGTGCCGGGGTCCAAATGAATATGCATTCCATTAAATCAGCATTAATTTATTTATAATGTATTGTTTACCCCCAACTATTGTTTGTATATGTATGTATATCTTTTGCTCTTTTTTCTTTACGCCACGCAACTGTAAGTGGGCGTGCTGTATACCCTGTAAAAAACAAAGACAACTGAAGATGTTTGCAAAGAGTCGTATTGGTACTAAAATGTTATCATTTCTTTTATGAATCTTAACAATTTATAATTAAAGCTGCTAAGTTTTGAGGATATTTAGTATATATTATAAATCCATATTTTTATTTTAATATGTAATTTAAATATATTTTTTAATATATTATGTTTTTTTTAAGGCGTAACTTTAAGCCAAACATTCTATTAATTGGATTCTTTTTCTTTTCTGTTTCCTTTTTATTTTTGTTAGGCTTTTAGCTGTGCGTAAATTGTAATAAACACATGTACGGCAACTAATACATTGGCATGTGTGGTTGGGCATTGCGTATAATTGATATTGATGGTTGTAATCTTATTTAATCCCTAATTACAAACAAATGAATACATTCGAAATGTGCGTGTGACGGCACTCACACACACATGTTTAAATGTGCCGTTGCTTTCGTTTGTTATTAAGCAAATAATATACATAAACTATTGTTCTGTCAAAGACAATATTCGCTTAATGTGACCTCTAACCTTTCATTGTTGATCTTCCTTAAACAAAAGTAGCTAAAAACTAAAACATCTGGCTCTTGTTCCTGTTTCCCATTCACTTCCGAATTGCATAAATTGCACAAGACGAAATGAAAATAATTTCCTAATTAGTCTGATTACTCAGAAAATGTCGTATGTGTGTGTGTGTGTATTTTAGTAGAGTTAATAATGAGACTGTCTAACCATTAATTAGTCTTTGGCATCGGCTTTTGCTCTAATTGAACAAACATTGACTATGAATAATTTAATAAGCCAGAGAGTGCTCAAATAAATAAATATATACAACACTTCAGAGATTTTCCTGGTGTTCGAGTGTATAATAATTTAAACAAGAATTCCATATAAATTTACTTAAATCGGCGTTTTGTTAAGCTGTTGTGTAAGCTGTTTATCAAGCTTTGTGGGAATTATTAGTTTAAATGTTGAATTGTTCATTAAACTATTTGATTTAATTATAGAATCATAATTTCTTTGACGTTAAAACCAAACTCATCCAGCACTAGTAACCCCTTAAGACCTACTTATCGTTTATAAATATTCGTTAACTACACTTGGCAATATCATAAAATCAAAGGAACGCTCTCTGACTGCTGTCACTTTAGGTCATTCTAAGTTGAGCTTCTCGTGGCCATCAATAAAACAATCAATATGCTGACAGCAAGACAATCCGCTTGGTCAAATAGACAAGCGTTCGCCAATGGGGCCATTCATAAATTGACACATTATCAAAATTTATGAAGGCAAAGGCGTGATATGAGAGGGGGCCCGGCAAGGGATGGCTGTTGTTCGAATGGATGCAAGCAAATAGCTGTACAAAATTAATGATGCGACACATTGCAACAACAATAGCTGAACAAAAACAAAAACAATGGACACATAAATAGACAAAACAGAAGCAACAGTTGCACAAAAGCAAAAAAAAAAAAGAAAAAAACCTCCTGAAAGCTAAAGAAAAAAAAGGCAATAAACAGTAGGCAAGGGGTGGATAAAACGGAAGTCAAAAACCCCTCCATCCACAAGCAGGGCGACACTTTGAGGGATGTGATTTAACTCGGGCTACGGTCAAACGTATATATAACGCATCCGGCGCGTCATGGTGTTCCCCAGCGGGTGGTGGTTGTTGTGGCAACAAGGGGTTGGTTGGTTGGTTGATGCAACGAATTTTGTGCGTCAAGTGCCTTTTTTTTTTGTTTTGCAACATCGCTGGCTGTGATGATTTTATTAAATTTGGGGAAGCAATTTTTTTTAATAAAATGCCATCAAGTAATGAAACCCAAAAGGCAAAAGCCAAAACAGTGCAACAACCCCTAAAAGTGGAATGGGAAAACGCCTCAGCAATTGCGCCTGATGCGAATTATATGTTATTGGGATTTTGTGGTCCAAGGGAGGATTGTCAGCGTTTGATGGGTTCATTCACTTCGGGGCCAAAAGTTTTGCGGGTATAAATTTCAACTTGCTGCAAATAATTGCGACGTGAACGGCACAAAGTCACCGCCAGACAGATGATGTGAAGAGAGAAGGAGGTGGGGTGAAGAAATGCCGTGTGAAATGTCACTTCAATTGCGAGTCTACAAATGTTGTTCACCTTTTTACACGTAGAGGGCATCAACGTCAACAACTTTTTAACAATGAAGCAATGGAGTAGTAGTAGTAGTAGACAAGACGAGAGGGAAGGAAACGTTAGAGACAGTGGTTGACTTATTCATGGTGGAAAAGTTGAAGATGAAACGAGAAGTGAGAGAAGAGACGGCTGGGACGCATAGCAAGAAGGATGCCAGCAACTTCCGCAAAAATCATCCTTAGACGACACTGTTTGACATTTGGGCCTGAATTATTTATTCTACTGCACTCTGGCCAGAATTCATCTCTTACTTTCAACAATATATATATACATATTTTTTTTTTCTCTCTCTTCCTCTTTACCATTTGTTGCACAGTGCACTAAAAAATGCCCTGGGAATCGATGCTAAAAGTAAACTTTTTTTTTTTTGCTAGTTTAGTTTTCATTTTGCTTTTGACTTTGTTCTGTGTCGGTTTTTTGTTTATTTCTTTCTTTCTTCTTTTTTTTGTTTTGCTGGATCCTCTTTTATTTAATCAACAACTGACATCGACGCTGTCGTTGTCCGCTCCGCTCTACTCCCTCCCCACCCCCCCTGCCACCACCTGAACAAATGCAAGTGACAGTTGCACAACCGTTGAGCACATAATCCCAGCTGGCCAAATCGTAAAAGCTTCGCAGATTCACATGCATATTATACGTAGATTTGTTGCATTTATATGTAGATATACTCAAATGTATGTATGTTTGTATTCGAAATCAGTGTGCACAGGTTTCGAAAGTGATTTGGGAACTGGGTAAGAGCTGAGCTGAGAACCTGGGATCTACTTTTCGGCTCTGCACTAAATCCACATTCGTTTCGTCGAATTTGCTGTTGACAAGCTTAAATCCCGTTGAGGTCTTAAGAACACTTAAGCAAAGTGCATATTGCCCAACAGCTTCAACTAGTCGTTTTACCGTTCATTTCTATTATTTGGTGTTCTAGTTGTTAATTAATTGTTGGATAGTTTTAACTTTGACTGTGAATAATAAATGTTTTGGTACAACTAAGTTTATTGTTAAGATTACCAATTATTTAAGCTTTAAGTATTTGCCATTTATTTAATTTTTGACTCTTCAGCTACAACTCATCCACAGTTTAAATGTGAACCTATTTTGAGTTGCTTAAAACATTAATTAACATATATATTTTTAGCATAGAGCAACTTGCTCCAATTACTAATTGAGCTTTAGGTATTCGTTTCTTGTGCTCTCATCTCCCGCAGGCATTGTGCTCAGGTTCATCAGTGCAAATGAACTCGGCTAACTCAACTCAGCTAGAGTTACAGCTCGACTCTCTCTCTCTCTCTCTCTTTCTCGCTGCCTCTGTAAGGCAAGCTCTCATCCCAAGCGTAATTAGTTGGCAAAATGTTAGAGCACTCGAAAATGTACGTAAATTGTTTAATTGTTGTGCAAAAGGAACTGAATAATCTGCTCAAATTTCATTCATTACTTCTTCGTCTTCGCATTGGCTCCTTTTGTATTTTGTTTTTGACTTCTCTTCGGCTTAGATGGGGGAGATGAGTTGGACGATGCAGCGTTAAAGAAAAAAGCCACTTCATTTGCATAAATGAATTCCTCAAATTTTGAGTATCACTTGACGTTGAATCCCTATTTCGCTCTCTCTCTATAACTCTTACCCACAGCGAATTGTAATTTGCTTAATTCTATAGCATACTTATTGGAGTAGGAGTTTGTTGCTCTGTTCATCTTTAGCTAAGTCATAAACCGCAATTCAATGCTTAAGCCAAACAAATTGATATGAATGGCAGCTTTTGTGCTCAACAGCTCTTCACATTCAACTCGCAGGCTCCACTCACGACTCCTCTTTGCATGCGTTGTGGAGTGTCTTGCATTACGCATACGCCATGTTGTGCGGCTTTCTATTTAATTAACATGTCTCAACTCTTCCTCTATTCCCTCTCTCTCTCTCTCCCTCTCTCTCTCTCCCTCTCTCTCTCTCTGTATAATGTTGCAATTCAAGAGTGCACTTCAAAAACATCGTCCTCTTCTCGTATATCCTTTACTTTTCATCAATGCGCTTTTCTCTGCTCCTTTTATGAATTGTGCTTTTCAAACGGGACTCAACTCATCGTTTCGATTGCATTGATTGAATTGACAGTGCGCTTTAAAATTATGCTCTTTCTCTTCTAGTAGATATTTTTTAACTTTTCCCTGGCTATTTTAATATTAGTTATCCCCAGGTTGCAACACCTTTCACATGACTACGGGGCTCTGAACTTTTATCATTATGATGCGCAAACGGGCTAAATAAAAAGTTTTTTAGCCATGGTAACGCTGCATAAATTAGTTACTTTCTAAGCGATTTAGTTTGTTGAATTAACTTTTTGCATAAACGCTATGACCGCGCCTCGGGGAGTCTACCCAGCCCTGGTAAAATATTCAAATAAATTATTTTACAATTTGCGTGTTTTAAACTAATATTTTGACTTGAGTTAAAACAAACTTTTTAAATAGAAGTTGGGTTATTTGTGTATTTTTATATACATATTTCAAAATTTGCTTTCGATCGGTTTTTTTTTTGTAAAATAAAACCTGCAACTCAAAGAGTAAAGAAAATGAAACATTTTTGTCTGGAAAACTGTATGGCTAACCTTAAGCAAAGTTTCGCAGCAATTAAACATTAATTACAAAACCTCAAAGAGGCACATTAGTGGCCTCTGTTGCAACACGAGGCAAACGTGCCAAAGTACTCTAGACCCCAAACCAGCAAAGCCCCAGAAACCAGAACTGCAGAGGCGCCTCGAATTATGCTACATTATATAAGTATGAGAATGAGTTTGAGTTTGAGTATAAGCACGTGTATGAGTGCTTCATGTGTGTGTGTGTGTGAAGGACTCGTTGGTGCAGCGGCAAACTAATTACGCGCCTCTTTAAGAAATTAAATGTATTTGGGGCCTTGTCAACATGCAACACCAACTGGCAACACTCACAACCAACGTGCAACAAACAACAACAACAAAAACAAGAGGTTCCTTTTGCCAATTTGTGTGCACACTCAGAGTAGCTCGGGATGAGAACATAATTGCCACTTGGCACAGGCACTTGAGAAATGTTTCTTTGCTGGTTTTTCTGCTGCTGTTAAAAATCAAAAGAGTTAACTTGCAATTAAAATATTTGCAACGTTAAATAAGAACAAGGGAGGCTTGAGGGTGACAAAAGTGTGCAATAAAATGCATTTAATTTATTTATTGTTTATTGTCGAAGTGGTTAATTGGCAGTTAATGCACGACAAAAGACTTTGCAAAATGCCAACTCAAGAAGCAATTTTCGCAATGAAAAACAGAAATGTTTTCTAAGGCAACCTCGCTCAGCATATGGTCACGCTAACTGAAACATACAGACATGAATATGCATATGCTTCGGAATATTTGTGTTTTGTTTAGAATTTTGAGCGGAAAAGTACAATTTGTGAAATTACATTTAAATAATTGAAATAACAAATGTTTTGTGCATGTTTTTTGTTGATGTTTTTTTTTTTTTTTGCTGCGCCGGTAGACAATATTTTTGACAACGTTTTACGTGTGTGTCTAACGAGGTCGCTCAATTTGATGAGATCCAAAGGCCCAATGAATTATGCATGCAACAACAAAAAAAACAAAACAACAAAACTAACTGTTGTAAGGGAAAAGGGATGGCAAGCGGGGAAGCGAGTCATACAAACGCTCACAAGCGCACAAAACTGACAAATGTATGTGCCACATGTTTCTACTTGTTTTGACATGGCAATAGAGAAAGAGAGAGAGAGAGAGAGAGAGGAGGGAGAGGGAGAGAGAAAGAGAATGGTGGCTATGGGGGACATTTGGTTGTCTTAGGTGGCTTTAAACATATGTACGTTTAATATAGAGCCCAGGACACACTCGTACACACACAATGCTTTGGCATTTGCTTGTGCCAGCTGTGGATAATTTGTAAACGTCAAAAGGCAAACATCGTCGTGCTGTATTCGTTCTGCCAGCCTGCTGTTAGCTGCCTGCTGCCATGTCAAGAGATCAGAATAAATTCGCACGTGCCCAGAATATGGAGTAGTTTTATACGAGTAGATGAGACCCTTGCCATCTGACTGACTGACTGGCTGGCTGTCTGCTTGCTGCTTTCATTTTAAATACAATTTATTGTGCCATGCCATGCCGAAAAACTAAAACTAAAACTAAAACTAAAACTAAACGAACCGAGCACAGAGAGATGAAGCCTCACATAATCCACATTTGCGTTGTGGCCTTTTAATATTTTATTTGGCCTGCTTTTGCCAACAACTTCAACTGTACAAATAAGTACGTTTATTAATAAATTGGGGATAGAAATAAAAAAAATCCAAAAACAAAAACAACTTAAATATTGCTTCAGTGAGCAGTTTGGTTTGTTTAATACCCTGCAATTTGACCAAAGTAAAGAGTTTGACATATTTTTCCTACTTTTTCTTTTGCAATCGTTTTAGAAAATCCGTCAACTCAAGCGCAATGCTCTGATCTTAGTGAACCCTTCAAAAAATATTGAACGACGTCTATTGAAAAGCTAAAAGCAACAAAACTATTGCCCAATCTTGGGTGCACATCTCAGCACTGATGTCTCTGACGCTGCTGCTGTCAGTTGGCTCACGTTTCGTACGTGTTCAATTTTAATATTGCAATGCATTCTTACTATGCCTCTATGATTCACATTCATAATTTACAGCTTCAACATGTGCGATGTCAAAAGAAGCTTACCAAATTGACATATGGCAAAATATTGGCACATTAAACGTAACGTTTTTGAGCACTGAAAGTGCTTTTCAGTGCTAAAAATTAATCACAAGTTTGTAGTTTCCTTTGAAACAAGAAAAAGCTTAACGAAAAGTCAATGGTAGAAAATGTTAAGAATATTTTGAAATCTATTTGAAAAAATTGGAACATTCATATAAATTTACCATCAATTCAACGGACGTAACACAACACTTCGTATCGGAATGTGATACTTACTTCCAGGACTACACACAACCATCATTTACCTTTTAAAATTACATGACATTAATACGCATTTATATATATTATTCACATTGTCACATTGTGGAGCATTAAGCATGTAAGGAAGCTCACCTTAAGGCACATGTTGTAAATGAAATGCAGTCCAAACATAATTGTAACTGTTGCGTTGACATTAGGTTAATGGCAATTGTAAGGCCATAAACAACAGTTCAACCAAACATACACACAGGCACACCTGGTGTAGAATCAACATACGCAATGCAATGAGACATTATCTAAGTGCATTTAACCCGCAAGGTAGCAGATGATGCAATGTCTCCTCTCAAACACAAACATTTTGTCCATTGTTTGTCCAAGGTGCATTTTGTGAAGTGTTTGGGGTGTCAGAATGAGGTCTCCTTCAAGCAGCTGCTGCTGGCTTCCAACCTGCCGCCTGCTGAACACACTTGGCACGTTCCGTCTTTTGTGAGAGTTTCCCCATGACTGTTTGGCAACATGGACGAGGACGAGTGGCCACTTGAAGATAACTTCTGTCGCCCCAGCATTTGTGGCCCGCAGGCGGCCTATGCAAGACCCTCTAAGACCATACTCAAGAACAACAACAACAATGCCAGCAAGAGAGGAGAGAGAGAGAAAGAGAGAGGCGAAGTGGAAGACCCTTGAACTGCGTAATCGCGCCTTTGTAGAACATTTCAAGTAGTAGGGCTTGAAATTTGCATTTTTAATGAAACGACAACAAACAAATAACCCCAATGGCTCTATATAAACTCTATCAATTTATGCACACAAATTGACACAAGTTGAACTTTAAGTAAGACAGAAACTAAACTTTAATTGATTTCGTCCCCACTGTTGTTGGTGTTATTAAATTTGTATTTTATGCCCGGCCCAGCGACAAATGAGCTAATAAACTTGGCTAGAAAACAGAAGCCATTGTCACATAAAAATGTTATGTCATGTCATTTGCTTAAGGCAAAGACAAAAGTGATTAAAACTTGGACGCAGTGCAGCAGAAAAATTAATAAAGTTAAGTGTCGGGCGACATAAAAATGCCAATCGATGGCCATTGGACAACACGAAACAGACATGCCAAAACACATGGCCCTTTTGGGGTGTGGCTATATTGACCATATCGTATCTAACAACGGTGGCAATTTGCTTATCACATTTGACGAACATAAATATCGAATTAATTAATTAAATACATGGCGACAACAACAGCTGCCAACGAATTTGATTGCAGTGCAGCTGTTAAAAATGATTAGGGCTATAAAAACAGTATGCCATTATTTCCAGCTCACCCCGATTGTTTGATATTTGTCATTTGCACTGATCACGACCCTGCCGATGAATGTGGAGGTTTGGCGATCAAAAGAATATGTAAGCACTCAGCAGTGAAGTGCATATACAGATGTCAAATAGACTAAAAATCTATTGCAATAGTTCATTGCTTAGTGATACGAGAGTATGGTCACTCTCATTTGTAAAAGCGACACGCACTGGCAAATAGCATTTAAAAATATATTAAAACAACGGCTTCAAATCAAATATAGATTAATTCTATTCGTTGCCATTTATTTACTCATCAGCAATCACTTCCACTAACTGCCTTTCCATAATTCATGACCGAAAAATTACCGGGAAACCTTGGCAGGCACAGCCCAAGGTAATAACAGCATTATAAAAACATACTTGTGGCCAAAAGTCGAAAGTCAGCTTCTTATGTTTGTTTGGGGTGGCAGTTGTGGCGATGACTGACAACTTAATTGTATTGCTGGACTAACAAGTTTGTATTTATTATTATTATTATTTTTTTTTTTGGGCGGGGATTGTTGAAAGGTTGCTGCTTAACGAGCAGACGAGATAGGAAGACATCCGAAAGTCGCGGCCAACTTTCAACGAGGCGAGTCCAATGCCAATGACAACACCATTAATAATTCAATTTGCTTGTTGGTAGAAGGAACTTCTTCGTCTTCAAATTGGGCACACGTTTTAGCTAGACGTGTTGAGTGTTGTGTGTGTTTGAGTGTGTTGAGTTGTTGTCTCAATATTTGTCAATTACTTTCTGTTTCGGTTAGTTGGCCTTTCGTTGGCCGCAGGTGCACAGTGACACTAAGTGGTAAGCGATATCCTTAATCTATTTAACCTGCATGTCAACTTGGGGTCTCTCATCAGGGTCGTCTTGAAGTCACAATCTAAATTACCTACGGTTCGGCACAGCCGCAGGATGTCGCGCATATCCTTAACCTCATCATACCTCAGCGACTAAAGTATCGTTTTAATAAGCGTTTCGAATGTCTTAGACTTGTTTCTACCGTTTTTTTCTGCTCTTTTTTTTGGTTAATGGCCCACAAGTTGGCCATTGTAAAGTTGGCAGCAGCAGCGTGTGCTGACATTATGCTAACTGCTTCCCATTTTGGCCCTTTTTTATCCAGGAAATGACCGTTCAAACGAGCGTTCCTTTAAACCGCTCCCCCTCACATGCTCACATAAGTGCGTGCTTTTTGTGTGGCAGTGTGTGTAAGCATGTTTTATATTTTTCGAGTGTGTGCTTATATACTATATTCTAGAGCGCAATATGTTGTCTTGTCATGATGCTACAAAGCCAGTATTCATGAACTGGAAATGACTACCGAAAAATGTATGTTTAGTAAGCTATTAAGTTTTTGGGTAAAGCGATCTTTCGAATATGCTTAGCTTACAAATAGTTTCGTAAGTTTTGAGTACTTTTGTTCAATGGTTGTATCTGCATGTAAGTTAAACAATAGCTGACAAAATAATCGAGATCAAACAGCTTGAAAACCTCATTTGACACGTTTCCCCATTAGTTCAACATTTGGGCATTTCATTCTCAACTATTTACAAATATTGCTGGCTTTTCTTTTCTTTTTTCTTCTTCTTCTTATAGAGATGTTTTTGCTATTTATGCGTTGCTAAGTGGCCAGCAATTTGGAGCATTCAATTTGTTGTTGTTGTTGTTGTTGGGCTTTCACGTGTCAATCAAATGCTAAAAGCATCGACTTAACGGCATCACGTTGCATTTGTATTGGGCTAAGTAGCCATTTATTTCTGTGTGTGTGTGTGTGTGTGTGTGTTCGTTAGAGGGAAAACCTTCAAGCAATGCGCTTAAATGTGTGAGGCATACAACTCAATTTGGGTGTGTGTGTGTGTGTGTGTGATTGTGTTGTGGGGTTTGAATGGTAAGTGTTAGGTGAACGGGGGCAATGCGTTGAGCAATTTGTAAATGTAACTGACAGATAGAAATCCGCTGAGAATGCGTTCGTTTCCGACAGGGAGAGGCACATAATCAAAATTAAAATAAGAATCTCATTGCTCAGACGCAGACACAAAGACGCGACAGCAGAAGGAAGGGGTGGCTGGTGGTTTTCGCTAGCTTGCAGATACATTCTAACAGATATGACACACACACACACACCGAGAACAAACGAGCCAAACAAATTACACTTTTTTTCTCTCTCTCTCTCTCTCCTCTTTATTGCTGGCAATTTATTCGCTGGCTAAATTGAAATATACACACACACAGGACTTACCTGCAGAGAACGTTGGTCGCATTGTCCTTGCGACAGGAGTCGAAAAGGAGAAATCGTGGGCATACTTAACGCTACTTTCTACGTTTGCCAAACTGACAGTGACATCACCGGATGTCGCTAACAAAAGTCGTTTTGGGGTCAACTACATTTCATCAGATTTCGTTTGATTTCTTGTTAATTAAAACGAAAAACATACAAAACCAAAGAATGCTTAATCTAATAATGCTCTGTTTAAAAGACCGAAGAAAAAAAAAAGAATATCCAATGGATAAACTTAAAAAGAAATAGTTTTACAATTGTTTCATACACTTTTATATAGTTAAACATATATTAATTAATTAATTCTTAAAATTTCATCAAATTGTTAAATATTAAGTATACAAATTTTTTTTAAAACTACAAATTGTGAAGTTATTTTTTATTTTTCTGCCAAGCTTACTTCTCTACCCATTTAAGTTAGTATAGGGTATAACAATATTGGCAAAACCAAGCTTCGCCAACTGTGTTTGAAAGTGGAAAGCTGGCTGAAGTTCTTGATTTTAATTTAGATAAAGTGCGCGCTATGGAAATCAGCGGCAATGGCATTTAACGTAACTCCACTTGGTTTATCCAAGCCAAAATCAGTTGTACAAAACTAAACACTCCATAAACATACACATCTGAAGTGGTGGAAGGGGTGGGTGGAAGAGTAGATGTAGTAGGTGGTAGAGTACAGGTAAAGCTGTAAATAGCGCGCTTTCATGTAGATAATTAATCACTGGGCACTGCTAACAATTTTCTGCAAGTTATTTGCAAAACCGCTTTTTGCATTTACTCTGCTATCCGTGGAAAAGTTTAGTTTTGGGTTTGAGTTTGGATTTGGGTGGCGGACTTTGTGTGTTGGACTTCTTTGTGGCTTGTTTTGTGGGCAATCTAAATGCAGTTTTATGCAAATTTAATTCTGATCTTATCGCACAATTTTCAAATTCTCAGCCGCATTGTGCTGTTGTGAATTTATTGCTTGAGCTCTCGTGGCTGCCACGGAAATGAAATCAATTATACGCCCTTTGGTCATTCGATGCACGAAAGGAAATCGAAATTATTCGAATTAAGTGAATGCCATTAAACATTTCGCTCGGCCAAAAACAAAAGCATTAAATACTATTTTCTTAGAGCTGAAAGGAGCTTAAGCTTCCTAAATATAAAAACTAATACAATCATTAAATAAAAACTAAAAAAAAAAAAATGTAAGTTGTGTAAAATAAGGAAATATGTTGAAAATTCACAGTTTAAGCAATAAGCTTTTTTTTAAATTTCTTAAGTCTAATGTAAAATTATAAGTTGTGGTCCAGTTGATCTTGCTCAGCAGGATCTTGGCTGATTTTCATCCTTTTGTTGAATGACTCTGAAAAATAAAATCGGGAAAAATTAATCAGTTTGAATAAATTCCTAATTTACTTATCAAAAGATTTCCACAAAATATTTTTGAATAACAAAGAACAGTTTTTTAAGATTTCTATCTTTAAAACATAAACGAAAGTTGAACTTTTCAATGGGCTGTAAGCTAAATTCAAATACTATACAATGTTTTGAGCTTAACAAGCACAACAAATAAATTGTTTGGCTTTGGAAAAGCCGGATTATACCCAGCTGCAATTTACATATTTTAATTTATTACATCCACTTGGGTATTAAAAAAGAAAGAGCTCTCAGCATTTATTGCTTCTTGCTATGCACATTTCGATAAGCAATCGATTCCAAACAACTAGGAGATGAAAATTGGCAACGAAAACTATTTGAGTATTGCTCACACATGCATAACTAAGCTCGAGCTCGAGCTGGACTGGAACCAGGCGAGAGGAGTGTGGCTAACACGAAAGTGGAGTTGGGAGTGGGTGTTGCTCGTGTTTGAGGACGTGGCAGTTGCAAATGGCAAAATATTTAAATGTAACTCAATTTGGAACGCAATATTGCGCTGCAAACCACTGCAATAAGGATCGAGGACAACAGAAAGAAGACGAAAAAAAAGTAAAATAAAAACGAAGAAGACTGCAAGTGTGTCCTTCTACCATAATAACAAGATATTTTTATTTGATTTATTTATAAGTGCAATTTGTGCACATTTCTTTTGCAATCCTGCCGGTCCCCAATGCTTTATGAACTGTGATAGAAACTCACACACACACACACACACAGACACACACTTGCATGCATGGTTCTGGTAGTGCTGGGATATGCAATGTTTTATTGACGACAGGCAATTCAATTTGCAAAGTCTGTAATGTATTTTGATGCCAATATGCAAGCAGAAAAGTAAGATTCAAATGCCAAATAGAATAGCATATAAATAAAATACAATTCATGCTGTTTGATAGTTGTGTGTGGGACACTTATGATAATGACTAATATCATACATACTACGACTAAGGAAAACTCTTTTAGAATAAATAGCAGAAAACAACTTGAACTAAAAGTAAAATAAGTTATAGTCAAACAATCAGACAACTTCCTCAAACGAATATGCCATTTATATGTTAAATAAGAAAAAATATGCTAAACGTTTTTGGCCTACTTGAAACGTTGTAAATAAACGAAAGCGAAATATTAATGCGGACACCTTATCAAAAATGGCAGCAATCAGCACGCTTAGTTAGCACCTCATTACAAACAAAAAAAAAAAAAGAAAAAAGGGTAGACCAACCCAAAAAAAAGCACACACACACACATACGTTAAGCGTGGCAGAAGCAAAAAAAAAAAACAACCATTTCGTCTTTTGCGGCTTGCCAATTTTGAGGCAGAGAGGGGAGCGCCCAATCAAAGCCAAGTGGCGTGTCAATTGACCATTAACATGCCAGTCCAGCCCCCGATAAATATATATATGTATAAACACACAAGCACACAAAACACCTTGCTAAAGTCCGTTCGCTTGCTCTGATTGATGCTGAAACTGATGGCCGGGAATAGCTGACTAAGTATAGACTTGGTATACTATATCCTGGCAACGGCGGCGGTGCGGTCAGTTTGAAAAATCTTTTAATTGAAGGGTTGGCTGTTGTTGCTGTCAAAGAACTTGGCCGTTGCACGTTAACTTTGCCAAACCGAGCGAACGAACAACGAACGAGCGTACGAACCAAATTTTTAATTAAAAAATTAAATGCGCCAACACTTAGAAATTTGTAAGAAAATTGCTCATTAAAAGTTTTCACCTGGTGAGACGACGCTCAAAAGCGCAAATCTCGAAACGAATTTTCCTTTTCATGTAATTATGTGCAGCAGTAGAACAAAAAAAAAGCAAGATTTTACAAAGAGTGCATGACCTTAAGTTACCCTGTACTTTTAGTTGAAAATATTTCTGTATCAAAATCATAACAAGCATGAATTTTTATTAATTTTTTGTATAGCAAAATAATCATGTAAAAATTACACAGAAACATTGAAACGACATGAACCCTGTTTGTTACATTTATGTACAGAGTATAAAGAAGAAAAAAATTAAATTATGCTCATGTGCATTGTGCAATTGTTTTTCCTGCTTTTCACAACCAATTTTCTTTACACACTAGATGTGGCAAGTCTGTAAGAGGAACTGAAAGTTAGTTAAACGCAAAATGTTTTTGACTCTTGACATGGTTACAGAGTTGGCTGTGGCTTGTTTCATTTTTTTACTTCCACAAACTTTAGACCTATTTGATTATAAATTGTTATCTAAATTTTCGTACAAAAGCAAATTAATTATTATGGCAGACATAACAAACATTTTTCGATGCCGCCGAATGGTTGTCATACGGCACGAAGTTCAAACAATTGTCAGAGATGTCGACCAAGTTGATCAATTATATCAAATAATACGTGCCTAGGCAACATCAGTTTGGCAAGAAGGCGATTAAGCAGATCTGTTATTATGTCATGTTATGTGCAGCGGGCAGGCAGCCAAGTCAAGTCAAGTCCAAAATGGAGCTGAGCTGGTGCAAATCGGAAAACTGCAAGCTAAATCAAAAGTGTCTGTTCGGTGTCAGTTTAATTGCAAACGTAAATTGGATGCTGCCATTTACAACGTTTTCATTTGTTACGAATTCTCCACAAACTCCCATACTCCGACACTAACAGACATTTCAGGCAGCTGCTTCGAGTTCTGGCTTTGGACAGAATACGCACCCACACACACACACAGAGGCAGAACGAGAGAGACAGAGAGAGAGAGAGAGAGAGAGAGAATGCAAACGTTGCACAAATCTGTGTTGTGTTAATTGGACTCATTTTAGAAAAGTTGCAATTGTGTATTTCAAATTGGCATCCCAGGACAGTTGACAGTTGCTGCAAACCAAACCATAAAATAAAATTGAAGTCCAACTGAGAAAAGTTCACATACATAGTATGTACTATAAAGAAGAATAATATTTTTTGGGTTTCAAGTTAAAAGTAAAAAGTACATACAATGTTTTAATTCCATTTTGTTGTCTGCCTCATGCATTGTCTCGTTTTCCTTGCTATCTGCAATCTCTTCTGCTTTGCTCTGACCCTTGTCAGCATTCATTTCGTGCCAAGAGTAAATATCATCACGCACGTATTTTAGACGAATAAAAAGATCTCGGAAACTGCGACGAATGCCCAAATAGTTGGGCTTCTGATCGAAGGCAGTGTTGCGACAGAAATTAAGATATTGTAGAAACTCATCTGGATATTCCTTGCACAGTTCCACATAATCAGTTGATAGCTTCTTTTCGGCCAGTATTTCGTACATCTGAGGCTTGGGTGCCTTGAATCCTTGCCAGGGCAAATTGCCGCGCAAAAAATACAAAATCACATAGCCCAATGATTCCATATCATCGCGACGGCTGCACTCGTTGCCCATCAGAGCATTTACGGATGCATAGCGTGTTGTGCCCATCATCTGATTGCCACGGGTCAGTGGAATGTGAGAGTTCCGTGTGGGACAGAAGAACTTCTTGGCCATGCCAAAGTCAATGATGTACACCTGATTCTTCCAGGCGCCTGTGCCTACCACAAAGTTACTGGGCTTAATGTCGCGATGCACGTAACCCTTCTCGTGCACACTCTGAACACGCTCGATCATCTGCTCGGTGAGCATTATAACCGTTTTAAGCGAAAAACGGCGTTTGCAAAACGAAAACATGTCCTCCAGCGATGGTCCCAACAGCTGCATGACCAGTATATTGTATTTGCATTCAGTTATGAAAGCGAATACTCGAGGTACGCCCTGAACCGAATTCAAAGCTTTGTAAACCGTATACTCGCACATCAGTTGCAGGTTTTTCGATGTTGTGCGCTCCGCCTTGAGGGCCACATATTGGCCATTGCTCAAGTTCCGGGCCTTGTAGATAACGCCGAATGTTCCACTGCCGATTCGGTCGATTACATCGAATAGGCGCTTTATAATTGGAATATCTCGAATTCTAACCGGTTGTTCAGCTGAAGACATCTTGAGAAACTTTTGCTTAAAGATTTGCTAATTGCAATCGTTCGATTTGACTGTACGCAAATATTCGGATATCTTGTGTGTAATCGATTTCGCGCTTATCGGCAGCAAATTATACCCGATGTTTTGCAACTATTGCACAATCAACGATACTTTTACAATATGCTGACCAAATATCGACATAAAATATTATTTTCAATACCATAAAAAAAAAATGGGAATACTAATTATTATTGAGCTGATCAATACCGTAAACAAAAGATTAAAATACTAATTGTTATTGGGCTGATCATAAGCCTTTGCATTAATTGCAATAAGCTAGATAACGAAAAACCATTTCGCACTATCGATAGTTCAAGCACTGCAACCCTGCCTGGCCGATCAAATTGCGTTTGTTTATGTTATCGAATTGTCACAACAGTGTAAAATATATTGTCCAGTGTAAAATATATTAAGTAGCATATGTTCATCGCATTCATCTTATTTGATCATGTCGTTGCTAAATAACGATTTGAGCTCTAGTCGAAAAATACAAATGAATCAGCTGAGGCAGGAAGTTGCCGAAAACTAAAGAATCTCAATAAGCAAAAACAAACGGGTAGAAAGGAAAAACAAATATGCCGAAACGGAGACACATTTTTTTTGGCAATTCGAAACGAGCGAGTTTCCAACGAATAATATAAAAGTTGGACTGAGTGAAAGTTGCGTCAATCTCCATGCACATCGAACTGAACATGGCCATTTTCTAGAATTGAATCGAAAGTTTGCGTTGCCACAAAATGTTGCAAAAAAGTTAGGCGCTATAATGGCACCAAATGATGTGTTGAACACATTGTGTTCTAATAATTTTTGTTATTTTATATTGTTGATAAATATTAATGTTGCAAATAATTGACGAGCTGGCTTAAGTTTTCTTAGATGATTTTTATGATTAATAAACATCGCTATAAAAAGCGAATAATGCACTGATAAAACTCTTATTAAGTTTTTATCTGCGGTGTATTTAAATGATTTTTAATTGCAGCGTTAATGATTGCAAAAGCATTACAACAAAGGATGTGAATTGGGACGTCATTATTATTTTAAAGTGTGCTAGAAAATATGCTTTTAATTGCGGAAATATATTTCCATTTGAAAAATAGATGCGATAATTATACAGAATTGCGCGCATTTCCATCACATTAAAATTTCAAACAATAGAGAGAGAGAGACAGTAAACTGCAGCGCCCAGAATAATGGAAAAAGACAACAACAACAAGAAAAAAAATGCATCCAGCCCAAAGCCCCGAAAGCCTGAAAGCGTGTTCAAGTGCGGAAACGCTGAAAATTATTGTGAAACGAAAGTGCTTTTTGAGTACATACACAACCATTCTCCCACCATTTCATTCCAAGCTGTTTTTTCGGAACGAGCTATTCGTGCACTCAGCCGCACTCAATTCGCAACGAATGCAATTTTTGCATCAGAGAATGGCAGTGGCAAACAATAAAGTTAGATATGTAAAGGAGCTGAACTTTGAGTGTTCCAAAAAACACAAGCTAAGTAGATTTTGTACTCAATATCACATAATTAATACTATTAAACATTTTACATTAACAGATTTTTTCGAAAATGAAAACTTTAATTGGTCTAAAGGGACTTGATTGTGTTATACTTGTTGTCGATGCAGTATCATCAAACCAAACATTGCATTTAAAAGGTAGTGTAAATTCACATTATAGCTCTAATATTTGCAGAAATTAAAGTTTGTCTTCTTATCTTACAGACCAATCAAAAATCCGAACCCTTTCCAAGTATTGCATGATTGGTGTGCTTGGCGATAGCATTGACACTGAACAATTTTGTAACTTTCTATCAAGCCATATCCAACTCTATGATATTCAAAATGGTTATCCTTTGAACCCAAAAGCCATTGTTCACTTTGCCAGCAACAAAATTATTTCCAATCAACGCAGCAGAGTTAAATCTAACGTTGCCATGCTATTGGCTGGCTATGATAATGAAACAGGATCACTTTTAAGTTCCTTAGATCCCTTGGGCATTCCAAAGACCCACAACTATGACCTGCATGGCATGGGAAAGATGTGTAAAAGAATCTTGCAGTCAGTGTGGAAACCAGATTTATGTTGTGAGAAATTAATCGAAATAGTTCGCATGTGCGTCAAGGAAATTGAAAAGTGTTCAGTTACCAATCGACGCTGCTTTCATGTCTTTGTTGTAGATAAAGACGGTGTTCGTCAGCTGCAAAATGTTCCTTAAAAAACACCTTGAAAATTACCTTACCATATGGCTTAAATTTCACAATTAAAAATAAAATCGTGACTTGTCGTTCGCTATTAAAATACTGCCTTTGATGACGATAATTGTGCGAATAACAATTAAATGTCCGGATATAAAAGACGCAACTACTACATACTATGTTCACATTCAACATTTGGCAAAGGTTTAAGCAACAGCAACGAGCAACGGTAGCAACAGTTATGTCAACCCATTTGGTCAACTATTTTGCCATTAATTGGTGGGCATGGCGTTTTTTGGGCGCCGATGAGCTAAATGCTAATAATCTTGACAGCTATCGCTATTGGAGAGCTGTGGTCTTAAATGTTCTGGTTACGGCTGCGTTTCCACTGATGCTTGGCATGGCTCTGTTCACTTATGAGCGACCGCTCGATAATCTAATGAACTTTAACTTGGCGCTCACATCGTTGGCGACATCCGCCAAATTTCTGATTTATGTAAAGCAGCTGCGAAAGGTCATCGAAATCGAGCAGATACTGGCAGAGCTGGATTCACGTGTGAATACGTATGATCAACGTGTCTGTCATGGCCGAATGGATCGTGTGTTGAGCATAATATTGAGATTTTACATATTGGTTTATGGTTTGATTGCCTTCAATTCGACTGTCTCGTTTATGTTTCGTGACAAGCGCACTTTACCCTTTCCAGCCTGGTTTCCCGGTAACTGGAATGAGTCGATAACAATCTATATTGTTGCCGTCATGCATCAGATCTTGGTCATAATCATGCAAATAATGCAAAACTTTACGGATGATTTATTTCCACCGTTGGTGCTCGTACTTATAGCCGGCCAGTGTGACATGCTGACAATCCGAATCTCGTCAATTGGCTACGACCACAGCGATCAGCGCACCAATGAACAAAAACTCATCAACTGTATACAGGATCAACATAGAATATACAGGTAAGTATACAGTTTGAAAATTACATAACGTCATCTTATTTGATTTCTCTTGCTCTTAGAATGCATGAGCTAACTATGGGCATAATATCGTGGTCGTTACTGGTGCAATTTATTGTGATTTCGATTGATGTGGGTGCTGCCTTGTGTGCTTATTTATTCTATGTGAAGGATATGCAGGATCGTGTCTACTATATATTATTTATAATTGCTCTCGCTATGCAAATATTTCCAGTTTGCTATTATGGCACTTTGGTGGAATATGGTTTTGAACGTTTGCACAGTGCAGTCTATAGCAGCAATTGGGTTGATCAGAGTATGGCCTATCGGCGTAATGCAATTATATTTGCACAGCGTACCCAGAGGTTGCCAAAACAGCTTGCCGGCAATTTTATACCAATTGCATTGACCACTTTTCTAGCCAACTGCAAGGCGGCCTATTCGTTTTGTACTCTAATAGCAGATACTCGAAGTGATAATTAAAATCAGAGAACTAAAAGCTTTGCAAAAGATTCTTAAAACAATAAGAAGAATAACTTCAAAATGTGTCTTAAAAATAATTACAGTCTTTAATCTCAAGGGCACAAGAAAAATCATCTTTTTTAAATGTGTTTTAAATGTGTTTTGGATTTAAATTGTTAATTTAGTAATCTTCGGTTTATGAAAGTTCGACTGTATATCAAGTTATCAACTCGATTTTACTCAAATTAGCAACTTGACTTGACACTTAACTTTCTTTCGATAAAAAATTCATCAAAATTTTAAGTTGGCAATGGAGACGATTTTGGGTATAAAGGGTTCGAATTTTGTGATGCTTGCATGCGACACAATGCAAGCAAAGTCGGTACTCTTTATGAGAGATGGTGAAACGAATGAGTTAATTTAAAAAAAAAAACCAGAACATTATTTAATCACATTACAGATCAGACAAAAATATACCGCCTTTCGGATTATTCAATGCTAGCCGCTGTTGGCGATGGCGGCGACACTTTGCAGTTCACCGATTTTATAGCCAAACATCTGCAGCTGTATAAAATCAAGAATGGCTATCATCTAAGTCCGCGTGGTGCAGCGCATTTTACGCGCAAAAACCTAGCGGATTATATTCGAACGAATACGCGATACCAGGTATCGATGCTAATGGCTGGATACGATACGATTGAGGGCTCCGATTTGCATTATATTGACTCGTATGGGGCCGCCATGTCCATCGATCATGCTGGCCATGGCCTGGGCAGCCTGTTCTGTGGCAGCATATTTCAGCGCTACTATCGCGAGGATATCAGTGAGGCGGAGGCCTATGAAATATTGAAAATGTGCGTGGTTGAGATCCAAAAGCGTTTAGTTATCAATTTGCGTAATTTCGATGTGTTCGTTGTGGACAAAGAGGGTACACGAAAACTGGAATCGATCAATCCGGGTTCCTTTCATTCCGATATGCTTTGTCTATCGTTGCCGGCCAGTCTACAAAACGTTACTCAATACAAATCTGTGAGGTAGAGAATAACCATTTAAACGATTTAAAGTTTTGAGGTGAATACTTGGTTGTGTTAGATTGAAATGGATTGGTTTGGGCTGAACCGGTGGGTGGGTCACTGAGAATTGTTCAATGGTCGGGTTGGTTGGTTGAGTTCATGTATTAGCATATGTGACCTGACTGACTGCCTGCCTGGATATGTTTGTGCAACAATGGATAAAGTTGCACATAGACAAACATCAACACACACACACGCACACAGAAAAGAACATAGAAACGTTTGCATGTTGTGGCACATGGTATAACGTCAACTATTGCAAATCGGAAGTAGAAAAGCCAACATGTCTCTATTTCTACATTTGAACACAGCACAGCACATTCAGTCAGTCATGCAGTTGGTCGGACAGACCGGGAGCAAAACTCATAAAAATGTGCACAGCTTGCAACAAAATTCAGTGGCAGGCAATGTCTGCTATTGTTGTTGTTTGTTGAGTTTTTTTTTTTGCTGATGCTCCTGCTGTTGGCATCGAGCATGAAGTGGTTGCCGTGAATTGGCCGTCAGCGATTTTTATTATTTGTTTGCAGCCATTCGTTGCCATTACTAATTGGCCGCACATGCCAAAGTGTCACTCGATGAGATAGATGGATCTACATGTGTGAGTGTGTGTGTGTGAGTGAGTGTGTGCCTGATGGGAATCCTTGTATTGCAACTAAAAGATGAAAGGCTAGCACAAATTGTAATTGTAGAATGTCACGAATAGCAAACGTATGCAACTCAATGAATTGATTTTAAAATTCCCATGTGGTTAAAGCATAACAATTATTGTCAGAATTACTGTTTAGTTGATTTACGTCCAAGACATACGTCTTACAATGTAAACTGGCGTTACTTGAGGTACTTAAGTTAAATTAATGCGTTTCACTTACCTTATGATAAATGCTTGTCTACAAATTTAACAAAAAACTTCGCTCTCTCTCTCTCTCTCTCTCTCTAAGCGCTTAGATAATGCGCTTGTAAGTCCTCCTAACCACACAGACACATTATTTTCCTCATTTTCAACATTCGCAGCGAAGACATGGCAGCAATTTGTGACGTTTAAGGGCGCAACTTTGGAGGCAGCGACTTCTTGACAGGACATTAACTTGCACATGGATAACTTGAAGTGGAAGACACTATACGAGAACTGTTGTCTAACTGTTATCCATCTGCGTGTGTGTGTGTGTTTGTGTCATATAACTGCTCTGATGATGATTCATGATGATGATCTTTGCCTTTGCCATTGCTTGCAATTTTTTTTATTCCGAGCCATGGCCATTTTCGTTGTCATTTTTCACTGACAAATGTCGTGTGTTAGTGAGGGATGGGAAGGGTTGGATTGGGATGGGTTGGTTGGGGGGGAGGTGGTTAGGGGTAGAGCATTATAGCGTTGCCTGGCTTTTTTTCTCTACCCTGGCCATCCTGCCTGCCCGCCGGCCGCCTTTTTCGACAGCCTATTAGTTTTTATTATTTGTTGCAATTAGTTTTCGGCCTCGACAGGACTCCTTCTTCATTGTTGATGTTGTTGTCGGCTTCGCTTTTATGACACTTTTGTGCGCATTTTTCAACGGAATGAGCGTCATCTGTTGCCGCTGCTACTGCTGCTGTTGCTGCTGTTTTTTTGTTGCTCACGACAAAACCCAAAGCCCAGCAATAACAACAGCAGCAGCAACAACAATAACTGCGATATGATAAATTATGGCCAAAAGTCAAAGTCATCAATCAGTATGTGTGTGTGTGTGTGTGTGTGTGTTTTTGTATGAATCATGTTTTATTATTTGCCTTGATGCTCGTGGCCATTTGGCATTTGTAGTGTAGATACAGTCAAGTCTCTCAACTTACCAGCTTTAACTGCGACGTTGCTAGGCCATCAAAAGGATTAAGTGTATAAAATGGCAAGTGCGTTCGTTTGTTTTTGTTCGGAACCGGGCGTGTAGTAGCTCAGGTGTCGCACATTTCGATTTAATTTTCATTAAAATTCAAGCATCAAATATGCAAAAGGTAAACTGCGGCAAATGTCCTGTACCATGTCTCTTCTCCTTTGACCTGACCAAAGCCCATTAAAATTCCTTAAAGACCTGGCCAGAATATTCGCCTTGACTCGACACGACTCGACTCGGCTCCTTTTCATTTTCGAGTGCTTATTAATATTGCAAGGGACCCGAGCCAGGATTTGCGGACATTATGATGCGGTGAATGCGAATTTATGCGACTCGTTTGGCAGCCCTTCCCAAGCTCACCTCTTGACTCTTTGCCTTGCACTGTAGCTAGTATTATATTCTTTCTGATGCTGCTCCTTCGCCTTCGCTGGCGGCTCTTTAATTATGCATTGTTATCTGGCAACAGTTTTATGAGCATCATTTCATTTTTTTCTTTTTTGTTTTTTTGGCAGCCACTTTGCTATATGTATAATATTTAAACACACTGCAAATCTATTGCCTGCACAAACACTTATCAATGCCCATCTCACATGGGGCGTATGCGCAATTTATGAATTATGTGCTCTCTCTCTCTCTCTATCACTCTTTACATATGTGTAAGCGCATTGCCATTGATCAGCTCAGAGCTGAACAGCTCTCAAAGTTGAAGTGAGCTTCCTCTTGTCTATGCCTCCTCAATCTCAACCCCACCACAGCCATCGAGTGAATCTGTCTGTCTGTTTGTGAGTGGAAGAAGGCAACAACGTTAACAAATCCTTGACATGCATATTGATGATGTCAGTCGCAGTTCTCTGGCACTTGCACAATTAGCAATAGCCAGGATTGCAGTTTGGTTTGTTGGTGCCATGTGGTGGAATATTAACCAGGAATTTAGTGGGAATTGTGAGAGAACTTCTTGTTCTCGGTCTCATCACCGCTCAAGTGAAGAAACCTCTCAAACCCATCCCATTCCCTGTCACGTTTTAGAGCCAAGCATTAAAAATGAAATGAAATCTTCACATTTTATCTTCACACCTACGCAGTTTTTGTTTAACGGTTTGCTATCCTTACCGTTCCCTCTTGACAGTTGGCGCATGTATTTTCGATATGCAATGCGGATGCCTCTGGGAAATTAACGGTACATTTTAACGGCAATGTCAACGTTCACATAAACGTCTTACATTGTTGCCCAAAAAAAAAAACTTCGAAGGTGCTAAGTGCGAAAAGGATCTAAATTTGTACATTTTGTAAGGTGACGTTCGAGAGGGAGAGAAGATATTTGAAAACAGATTTGGCAGACAGCTAAGCACACAAAATTTAAACTATTTAATTCTTAAAGAGAACTTTTGTTAATCAAAAGTCAAATTTAATGCACGTTAAATGTCCAAAGCGAACACTTAAATGTGTCATGTAAATGTGAAGTTGAAAATTACATGATGTTACAGGCATGAGATAAACAGCCCATAAATCACTCACTTTGATCTCATCGATATTTCACCCATTGTAACAAATTTTATTTCGTTGCATTTTGGTGCGCATAAATCAAGTTGCAATGTAACCGGCCATGAATGGAAAGTTGAATGGGAGGTTTGGGAGCAGCGTGTAACCCAATCAACCCAAGTTGAAACAATGCCAGCTTTAAATACCAAACGACGGCATAATTTATGATAGTACACAGATTCCACAGAGTTGCAATCGAGAGAGAGAGAGAGAGAGAGAGAGAGAGAGACACCCGGAAACAGATGTGACATCAACAATGCGACCAGAACATTTGCGAGGCGTGAATTGGGCATCAAATTTTGATGGCAATATTTGCAAATAGGAAAACATCTATCAGTTAATTAATGCTCTTAGCTTTTTGCTATTACAATGAATATCAAATCCTTTACTATCTTACTTTCTTCAATGCATGTTGCAATATTTTCAGCAAGTTGGCAGCTCTGCTGTTCACGGAATATTCTATATACTGCAACTCCTTCTGGATTGCATGCCACATGTGCGAATGTGTATGTAAGTTAGATACATAAATATATAGAAAAGAAAAAAATAAAAATAAAGTTGCAGTTGAACTTTTCAACATTTGTCAGAGAGTCAGAGAGGATTTGTTTGCCTTTGGGGGGCTGGCCAAAGCCAACAATTTTGTTGGCTGGTCTTCTGCTGCAGTACAGTTGAGTTTAGTTTTTGTTTTTGTTTGTTTGTTTGTTTGTTTGCTTATTTTGCTGCTAGTGTATGCCGCCCCCACTATATGGTTTATTTTTCTGCTAGTGTATGCCGCCCCCACTATTTGTTTTCTTTCCAATTTTGTAATTTCAAACTTTTTCTATTGATTCTTTGGCACGCATGAACACCTTCAGCAACAGCGCCAATGACGACAGCAATTGCCATTTCGACGACTACTGCGGATGTGGACGATGTGGGACGATAGACTTGTTCTGATTCTGAAGACAGCAAAGTTGCAAAGTTCCCAAACGAAGGAAGCGAGACATTCAAGCACTCAATTTAAGTTGTGGGCGAATGGGTTTCAACCGAGACATTTACAGCTGGAGCTCCTTCGTGCTGACCATGCGTGGAGGAACTGCACAGTTTGTGAGGAAAAAAAAACAACTATAAAAGATAGAGTGAAACTTTCTAATGCACTTAACACTCTATTTCAGCAGCCAAAAACTGTCGATGGCATTTTTCAACATTTATTAATGTGTCAATCGGATTGCGTCTTTTAACTTTCTCCCTTGCCTGAGGAACAATAAATTTCCCAAGCGAATATCCTTTAGTTTTTGAAGCTTTAAGGTGAAATATAATAAAGCGCTTAGGTTGAATGCAATCATAATCACACTCAACTAGCAAATATTCACCTGTTCCGTGGAGATACACTTAAAAAAAAAAACGACTGCCTGATGTAACTTTAATGCTTAGTGAGTACATCAAATATTTAAACAAATTATAAAAGCAAAAGTCGCAGTCACAAAACGATTACATGACTTTTTCAACAAAACCCCAATGGAAATCAGCCACAGAGCCGAGCCAGCCCACAAACAGCAAATGTAATTCCTCGAATTGCACGTGCCCCTCGCTCTTTTCCCGTCGAATGGCGATTAGGTAAATGAAAACATTGCGTGCTGGCGACATTTTATATGCGAGTGCTTTGTCGAAAAAAATGTAAATGGGCTTTGTAGTAGGGACTAGGTAGGTAGGAATCATAGGGCCAACGCTTTATTTGCTATATTTCATGCCTGCCTGCACTTATCTCCAATTGTTCATCACACCCACCAGAATAGGCAAAGAGACACCACACCACACCACCCATTGGGTCAACTGGAATTGCGGACTGGGATTAGGTAACTGAAACCGAGAGGGCTGGCAAAATGTAATTTGACTGGGCAGCGAGCATTCGATTCGACTTTGGGTCCTAATTACTCGCACAACACACAAAAACGCCACTTCAATTTGAATTAAAATGAGTGGAAAACAAAACCATTCGCCCACCCAAACACCCAACCAACCACTGCCCCACGAACGAACGAAGCGACAAAGTGTTCTAGGATTTGGCCATGGCCATTGGTGGGTCACAGCTGGCGTCACAGTTTTTAATTACCGCCTACACACAATTACCGCAGCAGTCCAACCATCAAAAAAAAAAAAATATCTATAAAAAAAATAAATCACCAAAAATTTCTATTAATTGCCGACAGTTTTTGTGGTGTCGCCTGTAATGGTTTATAATCGATTTAAGCAGCGCCATTATACTAGTACAGACCGCTTCCCCTCTTGGGATTGGGATTCAGATTTGTAATAACATTTTGAGATTGCTAGATGAGTTTCGTAAAATCTTAAGTACAACATTAAATTTGGTGGGAAAGACTTTTAGAACTATGAATTTTCATTGTAACAAAGTCTTAGCATGTCATCTTGAGATTCATTATTTGGAAGTTTGACTGTACTTATCTTATATACAATACATTGTTCATTGGTACTTTATGTCCCAGCTTTCGTTTCGTTTCATTTTATTTGCGTTGTTTTTTGTGCTTCGGTTGTTACTTATTGTGATATTGGTATAATCCATCTTTTCAATGCTTACAAGAAACTCAATCGATATCCAGCCGCATCATTCGTTGTTCTTTGTTTCTTGTTTCTCGTCAATCTCTTATCTCCTCGTTTCTAGTTTCTCGTTTCTCGTTTCTGTGTGTGTTCAAATTGAACTTCCAATTAGAAGCTGTTGCATGTTGTCGTAGCTCTGCAGTTGACCATCAAAATCAGTCTACTATAAAAGAGACATTTCTCATTCTCTCACCAACTCCGCCCTGTTTGGTGCTGTCTTTCTTTTGTCTCCCTGTGCCACAGGAGACGGAGAAGAAATGTGAAAGGGACTGGGGTTAGCTCGTTATTGTTGCCACTGGCTTCGCCGTCAATTGCAGCTGGCTGCACCACAAAATTCAACGCAATTTGTAAAATGAAATCGATTCAATTGATTGTTGACTTCGGCAAACACACACACACACACACATACCCATATGTAGCATTGTGTGTCCCTTATACAGCAGTGGATGCTATCCTTGCAGGAAGCAGGAAGCAAGTGCCAGCAACGGTGACAGGTGTCTGAGGGGTGAATGTGTTCAATATTGTTGTTGTTGTTTTTGTTGTCCTTTGCCGGCCTTCCTATAGCATGTGTGTGTGTGTGTGTTTTGCACTTTGCTTGATTAAATTTCAATATTTACTAAAATGTCGCTGAACTCTTTTTGACAGCTCTGTAAATTTCATAACCAGAATGGACATAAAATATGGTCAACAGTGTGTAAATTTGAACATGACAAGGACATAAAAGGACATAAGTGCAATGAAGTGAAACCATTTGTGTTTTTTTTTTCTTCCTTTCTCGTTATTTGCTGTAGTTTGTCACCACGCTTAACAATTACTTTTGTTAAAGCAACCTCGAAGGCCAAAATATTGTACAAATATCAAAAAATAATAATGCAATTAATCAGAGTTGTTTCGAGCTTTTTATGAGATTTAACAGCAATAAATATCTTTTTGTTTTATTGGATTTGTTAATAAATGTCCAATGCCAACTTGATTTGTTGACAAATAAGACACACATATTATATTTCGACATTCGATTGATTCTACAATCAAAAAAACAAACAAATTAATATTTATTTTTTGTCCATTTCAAATCACTAAACATGAACAATATGAATGATGCTAAGTAAGTAGTTGATTGGCAAGCTTAGAAGTGGGCTAAATTAATCTAACTTATGTCAAAGGGATGTCTCTAGTGAAGATGAAATTTCAATAGGCGCGAAAGACATGTATGAAAATGAGAAATTGCGAGAGACTATGATGCAGGAGTTGCTTAGGGAGCTGTTCCATATAAAAGCAGGAAAACAAGCTGATTATGTGGAATTAGAAACTAAAAATCTTGAAGGCAAAGACAGAACTATCAAGATTGAAGACCTTATTAAGCTAGAATTGCAGAATCAACTATATGATATAAAAGAAACAGAAGATGAAGATGAAAGTAAGAAGGTGATAGAGTTCATGATAACAGAGTTGCTTGATGAAGTTCTAGTTGCAACTAATGTTATTGAAAATGACGAAGACAAAGAAAATACTATGCAAGAATTGTTTGAGGAATCAATAAAATTAGATGATGATAAGAGTAAAACAGATATCAAAGAGAGCGATGAAAGTCCTTGGTATCAACAATATGAAACACAATATAAGTTTGGTAATGACAAGCAAGTCGGATCGGAGTACTTTGACTTGGCCTGGGACTTTGGAGCTGATCAAAATCGTATTAAAGATCAGCACGACATTGTTGGAGATTTTGTAAAACTCAACTTGACCGATGAGAATATTGCATCAAAACACAATGCCAATGTCAATGTATCCAATGGAAAAGAAAACATATTTGGAAAATCTCAAATGCTTTCATTGAATAATAAACTCGATCTTCAAAACATTAAATATGAATGGGATGCAAAGGAAACGCCAGACACTGAAATCGATTATGATAACCTTTATGAGAATGTCGAAAATGTGGACGCAATGGAAAAACATCTGCAGTTACACTACCGACCCTTCACCTGCCGTGTTGATATCAACTGTCGTTTGCGGCTCTACGAACTTTCAATTCTCTTAGATGCTTCCGTCTATGAGCCCGAACATCATCCAGCATTGTGTGTGCGCCAACGTAATCCCAGTGCTGAACTCAAGCTCTACGCAGGTGGTAAAATCACAGCAGCAGCAATAACTGCAAGTTCCGCTCGTATTGCCCTACTTAAGATGATACGAACCCTCGAGGAGATCAATTACAAGACGGATATCTCCAATTTCAGTAAGAATATTGTGCACGCCTCCTTCAGCCTGCCTTTCAAGATCGATCTGGAGATGTTGTGTAAAGTGCATAGCCATCAGATTTGTAGCAATCATGAGACTCGACCTTTTATCACCTACGAGGTCGAAGGTAGTTCCATAAGATTTGCGGTATTCCCCAATGGTTATGTGTTGGTTTTACACTCTAGTCAGCATAGTGCAACTAGAGCTGCCATACAAGATATTCTACCGATCTTGGCACAGTTTAAAAACGGTTATCTAACAACCAACGAACAGAATGGCACCCTCCTCGGCGATATATCGTTTAAGTTGCTCTGGGAACGCAAGCTCGAAGAAGATACCGAGGGTCTGCTGCTTTATTCGTAAATCTTGTCTTATACTTTTTATTTGCTGTTTGTTTGTTTGTTTTTTTTTTTTGCGTTTCTTTTCTTTTTGGAAATGTTGTAAACATTTGTCATAAGCCCAACTTGTGTTGTACGTGCAATGTTTGCACTCTGCGAGAGAAGTTTTGCTGAACCACTCGGCAACTTGTTTAAATACGTGATTTATTTACAATCCAGCTGCTGCTGCTGCTGTTGCTGTTGTTATTCTCAGTCTCTGGGAACTAACTGGAAATAGGGCTATATACAAGTTGAAAACCACGCAAAAGTTGCAAAACACACCCACATACTACAACAAACTAAAAAACAAACATACAAAATTGTAAAAAACAGAAGTTGCAACTACTACTATGTTGCTGCAACAGGCGCATACATAAATAACGTAACATTCTGTTCAAGAAAATGTCACATTATGCGGCCACAAAACTTGCTCCAAATACATTTCAAACGTGCTAACACCAAGTTCCTAAAATTACTGAAAGATTTATAAAGGATGTTGGGGGTTAGGGTAGGGGAAAATATTAATAAATTATAATTACTATTCAAAAGCACATTACCTGAGTCTGACTAAGTTGGTTCTAAAAGCATTTCATTTAACTTAAGGTGCTAAGATTGTGCGTATAAAAGAAATATTGTGCTTGTAGCCACATTTGTTATATAATAGTTTAAATAATAATAGTTCTTGTTTGCACTTAGTTATAAAAATACTTAACTATTTAACAAATTAAATTGGTATACAGAATTCGATCTTGAAAATATTTGAGAAGTTTAAATTTAGCAGATTAAAAAATCAATTTGAATGCATTGCAGCTATGAAACTTACTGTAGTTACAGGGTGATTAATTAAATTAAATATAATATATATTTGTAGAACGCAAAATGCACTCACCGGCAGCAGCAACAACTCTCTCTCTCTCCTCTCTCTTTAATTTTTTTCGCGGCCCGGCAAACCAAGAAAAAATGACGCCCGTTTAACAGTTTTGATTTGTGCAAAAAAAACCTTTTCAATAGCAATTATACGGCGATTCTATTATATAACAAACACTTTGCGTAGGTTCACTGCGTTATTTAAGCACAATTTAACTTTAAATTTAGCGCGTATCAATTTTAATTGAATAAATAAACGGACGATAAGCTGCGTGCGTTGTAAAAGCGCGCAGAGTTCCAAACAGACTGGCGTTGTGGATAAAGTGGAACAAGTGGAACTTGTGGAATTTGTGAACTTGTGGACGGTGAAGATCGCTCTGTGTAGTTAGAGCAGGACATTCATTTTTATATCTCTATTCGCGTTGTTGGTGTACATTAAACTAACTTAAAATATTTCTTTTCGATTAGAAACATTTTTACATTCAACATTTATCATTGCTTAATAAAGTATCCAAATATTGGTCATTATTTCTAATTATGGTCAATCATTTTATGCGCAGCCAGGTAATATTATTATTTACGTTATCTGTCATATTAATCAGTAAGTAAATGATAATCTGTCTGCATAGTAAAATAAATAGCAATATCAAACCGCTGATTAGCAAATACATTTATTGTACTTATTTGTTAAGCGGGCTCAAAACGCATATTATGCAACTTTTTATTGCATTTAACAAACATAAATAAATTGAAAATAAGTTTCAATTTGGAAATGTTGAACAAATTCATTTAATGTTTTTGCGTTTTTGTTTGTTATTAGTTTTGGTCATTAAATGTTGGCAAGTTGCCAACAGCCGCCGTCCAACAACAAACGTTGACGCCCATTTTAGTCGCATCATTTGGCGCCCAAACCCGTTTCAAATGGAAATTGCACAAAAAAAAAAAACGCATTTATATAAAATTATTCTAGCATATCGGTTAAGCATTGTTGAACACGTACGATATTATGGACGCAACACAAACAAAACACAGCAAATAAAAATCTATAATTTCCTGCTAGCAATTTTAAACAGAGAAGCATGCCCCATATGCTGTTTCTGTTTTCAATGGCTATCGTAATGTTAAAATGGCGAACAATAAAAGAGATGAGAATGCAGCATGCAACAAATTTAAATAATAACTAGACCTTATCAGCTGATTATTTGGTTGCTTTGAAATTTTTTGGATATTTTTAATAAAATGATTGAAATAAAAAAACTTCCTTCGTGTTGCTTTAATTGTAAGCTGACATTAGACATCTGTAATGTGGATTAAAATGTTACTAGAAAATAATTGACAGGCTAAATTAAATATTCTGACATCGAAATGTGAATATCGTTTCAAAAACAAATAAATAATTCAATGCGTTAGATAACATTACTTTACGAGCTAAACTAGTAGAAATGAGGCAGAGTCAAGTAGAAAGATTGTATAAATTAGTTCAATTTATTACATGAACCTCATGCCATATGCGGTGTCACGTATCAGATGAACGAACGATACTTGGAAACAAGTGCGTACGCAATATGCGTATGGAAGGAGCATGTTGTTGTTCATGCTAACTGCTGTGACTGCTCTGTGACTATGGATAAAAACGCCAAAAAGTTGTTTCAATTTAATTTGACTTTGATCGCCAGCTGACGCCGTTGGTGTCATGCCCATGTCATGTGTCCTTCAGCTTCATCCTTCTCCATTCACTGCATATGAAAATCAGCCATACTATGTAGTATTAGAAGCCGGAGCAGCTATGTCTTATTTTGTTTATAAATATTCTCGTTAGCCAACGCCAGGCGCAAGCTGTGCACAAACTGTACACAACAAACGATTCAAATATGATATCCATTCTGTGCCATGTTCTTGCTTTAATTTATGAAAATTGTATTAACAGTTGAAACATTTTGTTACCATTTTTATGTTCACTTTTACACTTGACTTTGTTTATTGAAATTGTCAGTTTACTTTGATAGCGAACAAGAAAAACATTTATGCTATGTTTTTTTTTCCTTTTCATTCGAACATAAATATTATATCTTTTACCCCTGTTCGAGTCTTTAAAATGTAAATACATAAACACAAAATTGTTGTTGTTGTTGTATTTGTTCATGTCGAATTGTGTGGGTTGTGTGTGTTTTATTGCCAAAAGTGCTGCGAAGTAGCTAAAAACTTCATAAATCACAAAAGTTTGTGTTGGCATTGAAAAGGCTTAAGGGTTTATCAAAATGAAAATTTATTGGTACTCAAATACTTTGAATTTTAGATTTATGTATTTTCGCTAACGCCCTTTCGTCCTTCACTTCTTTGTTTTTGGAAATTCGACTTATATATATTGACATCCTGCCTTGCCACATTAAAATGAGCGACAAGCTTCAATGAACGAATTGTGTCTATTGTATTTCTGAGGATAAAAAACAAAAATCGCAGTTTTGCCCAGTTTTATTTATTGTATTAGCACATTCCATTTGTTTTCGGATGTTTCGGTAAGCATAGCAAAATTGCTGTTAATTGGAATTTATGAGACAGACAATTTCGAATTGCTTTGTTGCAAAATAATAAAGGCAATTTGGTCAGGTTAACGATGCCAATTACACATATTGATAGCTATTAAATCGAATTGCGGTTCACTTATTATTATAATCAATAAATAAACGTGAGTTTTGTTTTGTAATCGATTTTTTGTTGGCGTTATTCTACCAATTTTTATTAGATAAGTCTTAGGATGGCTTTACTTCATCTACCAAAAGTTTTACTTACTTACTTTTACTTACTGTTTTTTACCTTAAGCCAAAATACAGGGCATTTGCAAGTCGAGTACACTCAGTTATATCACAATTATGCTGCTCGCTCGGCATAATTTTTCAAAAAGCAACTGAATTTGCTGCTACATTTCCGTTGCCAACTGAAGCAGCTGGCATTAATTTTCATTTAAATTCCGCCTGTTAAATATGCAAAACTCTCCCTTTGTGGTCCACTTGGCCAGTAAAAGAAACAGTAACCGAAACAGAGGAAGAGAAACCAGTAGCTGGACTCTGTGTAACCGAAACATTTGCTCAACAATCTGGTAACTGTTGTTCGTTAACGAAGCAGTTGCAGCCGCATCAAATTGTTGTTATAATTAAAATTGCAATACTCCATTTTCGACACCTTGTTCGTTTATACGTAGTTGTACGGGTATGTGACATAAAATCTTTGCGGTTATCCTCTTACAACGTAGCAATTGTTTTTATACTCGATACCAAAGGTAAAGAGAAGTATATTAGGTTTTGTGCAATGTCTATCTGTCCCTCTGTATGAAAGCAATTTTTTTCAACACCCTTCAAGGCCGCGACACATAAAGTACCAATATTAGGGCTCTACGATAACTGGGGAGCTGGAAAATCGATAAGTTCGATAACTAAAAATCGAAAAATGCTCGAAGATCTGCATCAGCCAAACTTTGAACGAAGCCCTGCCGCATCCTTACCCCTTTTGCAATCAGGCCTCTTTTTCTATCCGGTTTGAACAGATAGCGAGTATACCGCAGTCGTTTGCGTCCGACAGCTATGTTTCCACTTGATTTGGAAGCTCGTTGCAAAAGAGTTGGAATTTTTTGTGGCCTCAAGCTAATTAAGTATTTATAAATAGCATATGCAGATCTCAATGGAATGATAAAAGCTTCAGCGGTGAGAAATGCATTACCTAAAGTGGTTTTATTACAAGGAGAATGCGTTATTGAAGTGTATTTTCTAGTCGCATTCGTTGAAATTGAATATTTTTGTAAGCTATGAATAAATACGTATTCGCGCAGCAATATTAAGTATGTGCGAATTATGCATTTTAAGCGCTTTTATAAATGCAAAGAGTTGGGTGTCTTGGGTGTCAGCCACAATGATGCCGAACAGCAGCAGTAGCCGCCATTCAACCCAATCTTCAAAACAACCACAACCCTTTTTACTCTTTGCAAGAGGAAACAACAAAAAAAAAAGCTGTGGATAATTTTAAGCTTTGAACGCAAAGTTCCCCTTCGGCTAGAATACATAATTCATAAGCTGGCAAGCATTTGAACTGCGCCCACAACGCCGCGTTCTCCACAAAGCATGGGAGACAGTTAAATAATAGAGTGAATGGTTCGGAGTGTGGAGAGAAGCGAGATAGTGGATCCAACTTTGATGGTTTAACTTTATAATCGGATTCCGCAGCTCGATTGCCACCACATCAGCAACTCTTTCGCAACGCAACGCATCGTATTCCATTGGTACTTTGTCAGTGGTTTTGGTTTCGCTAAGAAATTTCGACTAAAAGTGCTTCGGGCAATCAAGTTTGCCTATCTGCAACAATTTGACGTGGATGAATTTCGTACCACTAATCTACTACTACTACTACTACTTGCATGAAAAGCAGAAATAAGCAGAACTACAGTTAACTAACAAAGAAATAACTAGTAAAATGGTTGCTGAGAACTACTTACTTTTGTGGGTTGCATTGCAATTGCGCAAAGAAATTGTTTTAATTGAAGTACACTTGAAGAAATGATTGAAAATATATTCAAGAAAATGTGCATCGGGAAAAGCAAAATTATGAATTATATTTTCCTTGAGAAGAAGGAGTAATAATTTCATAGTTATATGCAGCCATATATATTAAAAACAGAGCCAACAAATAACAAGTATATCTTTTGGCTTATATAATTTGCGTTTTTAGCTTAATATCGGTAAAAATTATCTAGCAGTAATCGATACACGTTCATATGAACCAGCTTTTCTATTGTTCTTTCCGTTCTTTCTTCTTCGTTCTTTTCGCTCACGCCAATCTTTAATGGTAATAACTTGAAATCCCATTACAACTTTATGCAAACAAACCAAAGAATTTAGTTTCTATTATTGTCATGTAATCAATCAACTGCACATACAAGCTTATTTAAGTAAGTATAATAAATGGCGACCAACGTGAGTCAGCCAATTGATATAGTGGCATTGATTATGTCTCTCTACGCAGTTTAATATATGTACGTACATTGTTGGTATTGTTCAATTATAGCGACGTTCAATTGATATTGACGGCATCGTTTATGCTGTCATACAGCACAATTGCTCATATGATGTATGGCTGGACTAAAAGCTGGTTTAAGTTCTTAAGTGTATTCAGCTTGCGTGGCACAGTTTCAATTCAAAGTCCTTGAGCAGCGCCATGAATTCACTGGAGTGCCTAACAGCTCGTTGCCTGATGGGCATTAACTGGTGCATGGGTCTGGTGTCCTTGCCGCCAAGAACCGAACTGTTGCGGTTGCTTCTCGCATTGTTTATACGTTGCATTTGGCTGGCTTATCATTTGGCTATGCTGCGCACTCTTTGCGATTACCTGTTGATAAATGATAACTTGAACATTGGTTATGTCAGCGGTTTGGTGCTGTTCATGGGAAACTCCCTGCTGGGTCTGCTAATACAAGTGGAGAGCATGTATAAATATCGCACCTATGTACAACTGGAGGATTTACGCTTTCAACTTAAACTGCAGATGCAACGTTTGGGAATGTCACGAGGCTGTCGTCGTTCAAAGCGTCTTCTCCTCATTCTGGGCACACAGATTGCCAGCGATATAATCAAGAGTTGGGCAAACGAACAATATAACAGCTCGCCAGTGCATTATATAGCCTTTCCACAAAAGTGTCTGCTACGATTTCGTTACATACAACTAATCTGGGAGCTCATGGAGTTGAATCAACGAACGCTTCAATTACGTCACTCGCTCTTGAGTTTGGCTGCTGGCAATGATATCTGGCAGCCCTATGCCATGGAGGAGGACTGGAAACAGTTGCAAGCTTTGCGAAAATGCTACGATCGTATCTATGAGAGCTACGAATCGTTCAGTGATTGCTATGGCTGGGGCATTCTCGGACTACAGATGATGTGTGGCCTTGAGTTCGTTTCGAATGCCTACTGGATTATAGCCGAAGCGTATGTCGCACAAAGGATCCATTTGATATTGTACAATACGACAACCTGCTTTGCAACGGGCAGTCTAATTTTGGCCCTGTTCTGGTACGGCGATGCAAGTGCTGGAAATGTGAGTATAATTAACAATTCAATAATTGTGACAATGATTTATTGCTGAATGTTAAAAGCTTAACTGACTTGGCACTTCAATCTAATCTAATTCATTTGAATAGAGTACAATGAGTAGTCGACATGCGTTGCTTGAGTGTTTCGGTCATCTTGAGGGGGCTATTCCATTTGGGATTGTGTTTGTTTGGCGTGCGTTCGGATTCACGACTGCATCGCTTGCAGTTTATACCATTTTTATGCTGGCTTTGTTGGTATGCCGTGATTTGGCCAACTGTTCTAAACCATTTCAGAAGAATACCAAACTGTGACCTCGACTGTTTCATTACCGCCGTAATGTTTATAACGCTGAGCGTAACGCATGTTGTCGTCCTATTGGATACGTTTCTACAACGTCGAACACATCAACAACTAAAACTGCATTTGGATGTAGATGAACTGCCAGCAAAGAATCTTCGTATTGTAATGCTATGTGTTTCCGTTGTCTTTGTGCCTTTCATTCTTGGCCAAGGAATAGTTCTCTGCTCGGGAATATTGAATCCACAAGTGTGGTACAACAATCTTTTTTGGTTTAAAACAGCCAGCACCTGGGGCATACAGTTAAAACTTATTGCATTTCTATCCGATCTACTGGTTGTCAATGAGCGAGTACTGTGTTTACTTCACAGTCTTAAACTATTGGCTCGAAAACCTTGTCGACTGCGACAGTCACCGGATGTGAATCAAGTTCAAAACCTTAAACAGCGTTATAGCCAATTGCATCAAATGTTTGATCAACTCAATTCTGCTTATGGCAACAGTTTGCTGTGCATTTTTATTGCTATATTTTTCGACATTCTTTTTAACTCTTATTGGCTGGCTAAGCATACGTTGAACAGACTAACAAAATCCGTACTGGCTTATCATAGTTTGTGTTTTCTCTTTAATCTTTTGAATCTACTTTCGGCTACCTGTTGGCACAGCCAGCAAAGTTTCAATCATGTGAGATATACCTTAAGCTTTTCAAATATCTTTCTCATATTTGTTAAATCTTGCCTTTGCAGAGTCGTCAAATTGGCTGCCTCATCCCGAAGTTGGTGAAGCCTTTGGGCAGCAAGCGTTATAATGACTTGATCGGCGATTTTTTATTACAAACTTTGCATCAACGTTTCATTGTGACGGCCAAACACTTTTTTAGCCTCAATTTGCACCTTTTGAGCAGTGTAAGTTATGAAATGATTTTAAAACTATTGTATTAAGTTTTTTTTCTCTATATCTTTCAGATGTTTGCCGCTGTTGTTACCTATCTGGTCATACTTATACAGTTTATGTTTGCTGAGAAAAATGCTGAGGCTTCTAGCAACACAAATATGCCTTTACCAAGCGAATCAAAAATCGCTTAAGTATTAAGAAAGTTATGGAAGATTTTTAAAGTTATTTCCACCAACCTGCAAACTTTACTTGTCAAAATACAATATACGCTTTATAATAATAAACAAGATGGCTGGGTATCAAATTCCCAAAGATCACTAACAAAAGACGTTTGCAACAAGTTGGAAAACTCATTTTTCCCCCGTTCCAGTTTTCCTTATAAGCTGACACAAAACATTGCCAAACAGACAGACATGGATGTCAACTCAGCTATCATACTAGTTGCCACATGTGCGTCTTAATTATTTATGCCGCACATACACAAAAACGGGGTTTTTTGTTTGGCTTGAGGGGGTGCCTTGAGATTGCTCTCTGTCTCGCAACCGCATGGAACTTAGACTACATCAAGAGTTTAGTTATTCTTAAGCAGACAAAACTACTTCACGCATATTAAACTGGCATTTCAAGCAAGCTGAACAACTTTTTCTAATATGCAAATTCATGCCGAATCCTTGTGCCACACAAGGATAAGCTAACGCCAGCAGCACAAGCACAAGCACATCCTTGAATTAACACGTGCGAGTTTCGCATTAATTTGTAAACGGCTTCGGGAACCCACTACTACAAGTACTAGTATACTTCAACTACTACAACTACACAAACAACTGCCAACCTGTGTGTGTTTTTATCAGCTTGGAGAATAGTTTTTGTCGTTAGCTATGCAAATGCGGGGAGAAGACATGTAAATATTATTTACCACATTGCCAGATGCTTGAAATGTAACTGTGCCGCCACTTCCTGTCTTAATTAACATAGAACAAACTAAAACACTCGATTTATAAATATTTATGAGCTCAACGAAAGGATTTTACTGTACTAAACTATTTTTCCTGTGACTGTGGCTTACACACAAAAAAAAGAAAAAAAAGCATGAAATTAAAATGCGTTTATAATCGGCCACATTTCACGGCAACAACAACAAAAAATGCTATGTTTGTTTTCTTACTTTAAAAAAATAATACCAATAGGTTACATTAAGCATTAAGATTCAATGCTCTTCTCAAGAAATCAGGTTCATGAATACAGATAGATTTAAGCTTATGTCTTATAACAAATCTAATTTTTCAATATTGTCAACTGAATATTTATTCCTATTAAATGTTTTATTTTAATTTAGTTTTTATGAAAATGTTTTTTATTTTGTTAGCTAGCAAGCTAGCCTTTATCATAATATATCGATAACGATATTCTAAAATACTGAAACCTTGTCGATGTGTCAAATCTGTTGAAGTTCGGCAACGTTGCAAATCATTACTGAAAATTCATAGCGGACAAACAGCTTGAAGCGTTCACAACTAAAATTCATCCTGTTTTTTAGTTTTTCAATTTCATTTCCAATTGAAATTTTTTCGCCTTTTTAAAAACCGAAAAATAATAAAAAGCATCAAAAATGAGTCGTAGTTTTGAACAAATGTGGGCTCACGTGCCTTCGGTAAGTTTATTTAATGTTTTGTGTGTGTTTGTGTGTGTGCGTTCTCTCATACACGTGATTTTTTTAACAGTCGGACGAGGAGCTCGATGAGGAGCAGAAGAGATGTGCTCAGATGTTGGCCACTATGCAGCCTGTCCAGGTACCTTTCACTGTCGAAGATGAAAGTGATAAGAAGATGATGGAGATCTACAAGAAGGCCCACGCCAGGGATGTCGAAGAAATGCCAAGTGACTTGCTTATGATATGCCATAAGAACGTATGTCGCAAATGCTTGTTGCACGTCCAAGTCTGCCATACTTATGGCAATAATCTCAGGAAGTACGAGGAAGAGCAGCGCGCCAAGGCTAAGGGAAGGGCCAAGGATCGGGCCATAGCTAAGCCAGAGGGCCAGGTGCAAGCTGAGGCCGAGACTACTTCGAAGGCCAAAGAGGAAGCCGAGGCCAGGGAGCGCATCAAAGAGCGCGCTAGAACCAATGCTGAGGCTAGGGCCCAGGAAAAGGCTAGGCTTAAGGTTCTGGTTGATGCACACGAAGCCGCGAAGGCAAAGGCTAAGTCCGAAGCGCAAGATCAGGCCAGGGCTCAGGCCCATGCCAAGGAGGCTCAATCGATGTCCAAAAACCATCGCCCTCACTAAAACCTTAAAACGGGACAATTGTAACTGAAATGTAATGTGATTCTTGGGCAAAAATTCTAGCTCAAACAAAGCTCTATACCAATAAATAATCGAATGTGCCTTATTGGTTTTAAAGAAAAAAGCATGCGAGTATTAAATTTCATAATGATAATAAGGGTATTCATGTCTACGAATACGTAATTGTCTATTATCAATTTTGTATTGGTATTATTTCAATTAAAAGTTAAAAGATTCGCAAGACGTGATCTCATCTTTAGAAGAAGATAAGTCCTTATTCACGTCGGGTTTACTTTCATTTTCAAAAGATGAATGGTCCATATGCTCTTGACTATCCTGTTCCGAACCTATCTCATCTTCAGAAGAAGATAAGTCCTTATTCACGTCGGGTTTACTTTCATTTTCAATAGATGAATCGTCTATATGCTCTTGACTATCCTGTTCCGAACCTTTTTCATCTTTAGAAGAAGATAAGTCCTTATTCACGTCGGGTTTACTTTCATTTCCAATAGATGAATCGTCCATATGCTCTTGACTATCCTGTTCCGAACTTATTTCATCTGGAGAAAAAAAGGAGTCCGTATTGTAGTCGGATTCAATTTCATCTTCGATAGATGAATCGTCCGTAAGCTCTTCACTTTCCTGTTCCGAACCTATTTCATCTTTAGAAGAAGATAAGTTCTTATTCACGTCGGGTTTACTTTCATTTTCAATAGATGAATCGTCTATATTGTCTTGACTATCCTGTTCCGAACCTATCTCATCTTTAGAAGAAGATAAGTCCTTATTCACGTCGGGTTTACTTTCATTTTCAACAGATGAATCGTCCATATGTTCTTCACTATCCTGTTCAGAACCTATATCATCTTTAGAATAAGATAAGTCCTTGTTCACGTCGGGTTTACTTTCATCTTCAATAGATGAATCGTCCATATGCTCTTGACTATCCTGTTCCAAACCTATCTCATCTTTAGAAGAAGATAAGTCCTTATTCACGTCGGGTTTACTTTCATTTTCAACAGATGAATCGTCCATATGTTCTTCACTATCCTGTTCAGAACCTATCTCATCTTTAGAAGAAGATAAGTCCTTATTCACGTCGGGTTTACTTTCATTTTCAAAAGATGAATCGTCCATATGCTCTTGGCTATCCTGTTCCGAACCTATCTCATCTTTAGAAGAAGATAAGCCCTTATTCACGTCGGGTTTACTTTCATTTTCAATAGATGAATCGTCTATATGCTCTTGACTATCCTGTTCCGAACCTTTTTCATCTTTAGAAGAAGATAAGTCCTTATTCACGTCGGGTTTACTTTCATTTCCAATAGATGAATCGTCCATATGCTCTTGACTATCCTGTTCCGAACTTATTTCATCTGGAGAAAAATAGGAGTCCGTATTGTAGTCGGATTCAATTTCATCTTCGATAGATGAATCGTCCGTAAGCTCTTCTCTATCCTGTTCCGAACCTATTTCATCTTTAGAAGAAGATAAGTTCTTATTCACGTCGGTTTTACTTTCATTTTCAATAGATGAATCGTCTATATGCTCTTGACTATCCTGTTCCGAACCTATCTCATCTTTAGAAGAAGATAAGTCCTTATTCACGTCGGGTTTACTTTCATTTTCAATAGATGTATCGTCCATATGCCCTTGACTATCCTGTTCCGAAGCTTTTTCATTTTTAGAAGAAGACAAGTCCTTATTCACGTCGGGTTTACTTTCTTGACCATCCTGTTCCGAACCTATCTCATCTTTAGAAGAAGATAAGTCCTTATTCACGTCGGGTTTACTTTTATTTTCAATAGATGAATCGTCTATATGCTCTTGACTATCCTGTTCCGAACCTATCTCATCTTTAGAAGAAGATAAGTCCTTATTCACGTCGGGTTTACTTTCATTTTCAATAGATGAATCGTCTATATGCTCTTGACTATCCTGTTCCGAACCTTTTTCATCTTTAGAAGAAGATAAGTCCTTATTCACGTCGGGTTTACTTTCATTTCCAATAGATGAATCGTCCATACGCTCTTGACTATCCTGTTCCGAACTTATTTCATCTGGAGAAAAAATGGAGTCCGTATTGTAGTCGGATTCAATTTCATCTTCGATAGATGAATCGTCCGTAAGCTCTTGACTATCCTGTTCCGAACCTTTTCTATCTTTAGAAGAAGATAAGTCCTTATTCACGTCGGGTTTACTTTCATTTTCGATAGATGAATCGTCCATATGCTTTTGACTATCCTGTTCCGAAACTTTTTCATCTTTAGAAGAAGATAAGTCCTTATTCACGTCGGGTTTACTTTCATTTCCAATAGATGAATCGTCCGTATGCTCTTGACTATCCTGTTCCGAACTTATTTCATCTGGAGAAAAAAAGGAGTCCGTATTGTAGTCGGATTCACTTTCATCTTCGATAGATGAATCGTCCGTAAGCTCTTCACTATCCTGTTCCGAACTTATTTCATCTGGAGAAAAAAAGGAGTCCGTATTGTAGTCGGGTTCACTTTCATCTTCGATAGATGAATCGTTCGTATGCTTTTGACTCTCCCTTTTTTCATATTTAGAACGATACCAGCCATACCTCCGACCTATAAAATAGTTTGATTCTGTGCCATAATAGTCATCATCCGATTCACTTGGTGAACGCGGCAGTGGTTGGGGCTCCACGTTTTTACCCATTTGTGCTGCTGCCACATGCTCGGCACTGATATAGTTTTTGTTTCTCTGCTTTGCATATTTACTCGCTTCGACGAGATCATCTTTAACCAAAACTAAGAGTATTTACAGTACGCGTTATGCATTTATGAAGAATGAAAACAAACCCGCTTACTGTACGCTATTTCCAAAAGATAACGTCGTGCTTCGTTTGCTGCTTTAATGCCTTCGCTTTCCAGTATTTCGTCTATAAAGTCAATATCAGCCTTTAATTGTAAAGTCATGATTTTTTGTTGATATCCATAATTATTCTTGCGCCATGGCAGAATAATAACAAACTGTTCGATAGTTCTATCGATATTTGTGCACACATGTTAACCAACACTGACACAAGCGAAAGGCATGCTAAACTTTTTGGCAACTGCATTGAAAACTTCTGGGCATGTGGCCAAAAAGCTATTCAAGTTATATTTTGTTATACTATTTGGTATTAGGAGTAAAGGCTAATTGCTTTTTAGATTGAGCACAAATTATTAGCCAATCCAACTTTTTGGTACTCATAAAAAGTTGCGTGCATGCATGAATATTTGATTCATATTACCAAAAAAAAAAAGAAAGAAAAACCCAAACCATTCAACTTTTTGTGATGAATTTTCAATTTTTGGAGAGCCTGTGTCTTACTCAGCTCAACTCTTCTCGTTCACGATGAGGCGAATCATCATTTGGCATAACTTTTTAAATATTCATAAATTTTCAGGAGACAACTTTTGCCCGAAAATTTAATTAGTCAAATGAACGTAAAATAAATTTCACTTCACTTCAGACAATAGAGACTTTGGACCCTTAGGCTCATACTGGATTTAGTGCTTAATTTTGCATAGGAATTTCACACAGCTCAAAATTGCAATGTTGAAGTAGATAAACTAGTTTAAACATATGCAAAATAAAAGGAATACTGAAAGCAGTGTGACCGTTTCTTTTATTCAAATACTAGAATGATATTTGATTTGACTTTTATTTAACGGAATTGTTCAACACTTGTTTAAAGAATGCTCTCTGCTTGTTAAATTTTGTGTAGTGCAACGACTATTCGTATTATTCCTTTCTTTACATTTACGTTGTACACCTAACACATATGGCATATACCACTAGTACGTAAGCCCGTTTGGGTTTATGGCTTGCAATCTATTGCCATTTGTTGCCTGGCAAATAGGTTTTTGCGCCTCGTTCTGCCCATTTGCCATTTGGCCATTTGCGTTGGCCGCAATGTGCGCAAGCGAAATCGAAGTTTTATGCTAATTTGCTGCAACAGAATTCACACACATAGCACATACACTCTTGTAAAGAATGTCCATCTTGTTGCTCTTTCTAGCAGGCATTCCATTTTGTGCCCTGTGAGTGAATGGGCCTAGTTCTCTTATCTGTTTGTCGGACGCCTGTCAACACAAGGCATTACAAGGCAATTACGAATTTGTTTATGGCACTGGAAATCTGAATTTCCTCGCTTGTCGACTTTTTCCAACGATCTCTCAGCATTCTTGCTGTTGTAAATGTGTGTGTGTGTGTGTAATAAAATCAAGATAATAAATTGTTAGTGTAAAGTGAACAAGGCTTATTTTCAATAGCAGGTAAACCTTAACTCCGAGTGCTTAAAGTTTAAGGCGCTAAAATTTGTTTGAATCAAAAATGGGATTTATAAATCGGAATCGAAGGTTTGGGAGTTACTTACTGCTAGCAAATGTAATCAAAACCTACACACACACACATGCACAGCACCCCACAAAAATTGCTGGACACAAGTCAAGCCTAATAAATTGAGCCACCCATTCATAGTCGCTCCACCGCCTACACTGGCTGCTATTCCCAGAGAGAGAAGTGGGAAGGAAAAAGTGCGTCACTTAAAAGTTTTGCACTCACTTGACCAGAAACTTTTATTTTCTGTTAGCAAATTTCCCACGGGTGCACAGTACAAAATGTACGTAAAAATGCTAGTATAGAGCCGAGGAAAAATAAGACGAAAACTTTTCGTGTCCACAAATTGAAAATATTTCACAGTCATATTTAATTTTAGTCGAACTTGCGAACTTGCGAACTTCGCACAAATCTCCGAGGTAATCAAACATTCCGAATGCCGGCATTTTGTTCAATTTCATTTGCTGCGAAATGTCCACAAAACACAACAACAACATTCAAGAAAACATACAGAGTATAAATATATTTAATTAGATACGTAAGTGATCGCCCTTTCTGGTCGTCGTCCTACTTGGACTTGGCTTATATTTCAGGCTTCTTGACTTTGTCGTCTACTACAAATTTAACGCAGCACAATAAAAATGTCAAACTACGTATACAACTTTGTGCAAAAAACAAAAACTAGAACAAAACCAGCGATAAATGCTAGACGATAGAAGATACCCTAGAAACATCTAACATATAATAATTCATTTTAATATTACTAACAAACGTTTTAAGAACCTTTTGTCATTAATTTCAAGCTTATCTTATTATCCCAGTCTATGTTGATATTCCCTGTTTTCGTATGGATGCGTACAGGGCATGAAACAAGACAACAAAAAAAGAGGAAAGGAAAAGGAAGTAATGAGCACATAGAGAAGGCAAAACTAAATAAATAATTCAGTATAAAATGTCAGGAGCATCAGGAGCGTTCGCCATGGTGACTACCTAAGGAGAATGGGAGAGGGAACTTGGGGATCAGGGCAGCCAGGACCAAAAGTATAGCGGAAGTGAAACGACAGGGCAACAAGGACGCTACAGAGATGTGGCAAAGCGGCAGTTGCATTCGAAGGAAGCAATTGTATTGTCTGACTGCTGTTTTCCACTTTAGTTTGCCACGCCCACCGCCAACACGCCCACTCCCACTGTGCGTGTGTGTGTGTGTGTGTGTAACTTGTTGACGTTGATAGTCGCACGTGCCGAAGGTGAACGGCATCTGTGGACGCGAAATTGAATTCGTGCCTGGCAAGTTTTCTTCACACTGAATTGAGTCACAGAGCGACAGGAAAATGTCCTTCTTCTGCCAGGTGTTATTTCTTCTTACCCTTTATGCGCCATTCCCGATGTCCCGGTGTAATGGTGCTGCCTGTTTCTATTCCTGTTACCAACTTTACCTGCTGCTGACTTGGATATTTTGTCGCATTACGTTGACAATTTAGATGTTTGTCTTCGCGCATTCTCCACCGGATTCAATTTGGCAAAAAATGCAGCTACAACAAATTTGCACGCTCGCTTTTAAGTGTGAGAATTTGGCAACAAAAAACAGTCCTCACACACTTTAACGTCATTCATTAAAGATTGTCGTAATGCGCCCAACATAATCGGCCATAAACCAAACACCAAAAATTGCAACCAAAAAACTGTCGCACGCAAAGGGTGGAACCCGCATTTCAATCCAACAAACCCTTCAAAATTGTAATGTGACTGTCGCTGGCAGCGGAAAGAAAAAGAAAAAAACATTCCATTGTTGTGCATTTTTGCTTCAAATTTTTATTTTTTTATTTGTAATGTGTCTAGCGTATAAGTGTGTGTGTGTGCGTTCTATCAAAGCGCAGGAAACACGTGCGGGTAAAACATTTTTCAAGCTTTTAGCGCTGCATACAAATCAACCCCAACAAAAACAAAACACAGTGGGAGACAGAAAGAAGTGAAACGAAATGAAATCCCATTCATTCAATAATTTGTTGAACTTCAGACGAGAAGAGTTGAAAGTGTGTGTGGGAGTAAGTAAGCTAAGCGTACTCAGCAATCTGTTGCATTATGATTACTCGAAAGTCGCTCATCTGAAAGAGAGAGAATCACAAATGTGATAATAGTAATCATCATTGTTGAGTTGAGCTGCTGAACATGTGAAATCGCATCACATCCACAACTACTTAAGTAAAGTTGAGCGAAAAACGTAACTTAAAAGTAGTTTAGATTAAAGTTTAACGCATTTCCCACACATCATTAAGATCGAAAGACAGATAAAGACAATAAGCATAACTCAATTAATCCAATTGAAGCCAATTTAGATGCATTTTTAAGCAGGAAATTACACCCTTATTTCAATATTTGTTGAGGGAAAAAATGACAGAGTAAGCATAACTCGTTAGTGAGTATCAATAAAGAAAAACTTTTCTTAAAAATGTTGAAATATTAAAATACGTTAATGGAACATTTCCGAATTTTGTTGCCTATTAAAAAAAAAAACTAAGTTAACATAATTATAGCAAGAGGGGTGAATTGTAACAGAAAATGTTAATTTTAACATAACAGCGGATAAAAATTAACAGCGCTGTGAAACTAAAATTAAAACAAAATACATTGATTGTACACTTTAATTTAATGCATTTTTAACTAGAAGTCTCCTCTAGTCCTTTAATAAAATATTATTCAAATCATCATTTTTAAGCATATCTAGCGAATTCCCCAGCTTTACTCCAGCTGCACAGCTGAAAGCGGTTAAAAGTCAAAACAATGCCAAACTGTTGCTCCTTTTAACAGAACTATGCATAAAAACTCACCACAATAGCAGGGGGTGAGAGCAGGCGCTTGCGCAAAGTTTCTTCGTGCTAAACTTAACAGCGAATATGGGTGAGAGTAAGTGCGTTCTTACACTCTTGCTTTCGGCTTATTGACGGCAGTCGTGAAGAGACCGATAAGCGTCGGCTACTCGTTACCAGCTGTCGCTTGTACTACAATTGATGCTCTCGTCGACAATGCGTTGCTGCCGTCGCTGTCACCGTTGCCGTCGTGACTTCTGCTATTGCTGCTGCTGCTCTTGTTGCTGCTGAGCCGTACTCAGTCTGCTTGTTACATTTGAATCGCATGGTCGACTCGGTCGGCTTCGTGTCTAGTGCGGGCCGGCAAACTGAGATTTTCGACAAATACGAATATACTTATATGTATGTGCACGTGTGAGTGTCATCCATTCAATGCAAGGGGCATCAACTAACTCACCCGAACACCACCCAACCCGCCCTTCACTTGCCCTGAACACCATTTAATGTCGTGCTGAAAGCGTCCAATGTTAATATGTGCGCACATGCAGCCACATAAATTAAATGCATTTAAATTCGCAAACGATTCATACTAAAGACAAAATAGTACTACAATAATTACTGAACATAACACACACACACATCCATAGAAACAGGGAAATGTGATGTGGTGACATCTGTTGGACGGCGGCATGTGTGTGAATTTCAATTTCCGCTCGGATCAGAGACTTTAAGCTACGTTCATCCGGTTTTTTTTTTGCTGTCACTCTTCTTTGTTTTGTGTTTTGTTTTGCTCTGAGTTTTCCATTGTGTCAATTTTAATTAAGTTGCACTTTTACCAACAAATTCGCCGTTATTTTTGGCAACTTTTCAAGCAGAAATATATTTTGGGTAAGTTCAATAATATTTTGCTTTATTTTAAATACGAATATGAAATATGTTGGAGCGCTATTAAATACTTAAGTATGTCGTTAGCTAAATTCGGCATTCAATTTAATTTATTTATGATTTTTTTATGGAAAATTCATGTCAACTCTTAAATATTGCCTAGTTTTAGGCGTTTCGATCACTTTTATTTAAAACCACAAAAGCCAATTGATTTATGAATTCAATAAAAAAAACCTCATAAGCTATTGGTTTGAAATTTAAAGCTTTGCTCGGTTCTTTTTTTATCGCAGCGTTTAACTAAAACACACAAAGTTCCAATTTCCTGGCCGCAACGAAAAATACCATTCGAAATGAAAAGCTGCAACTTATAAGATAAACAACATTCAGATACAATATTAAAATTGGCAGCTTTAACCTTGGCTCTTGTCTGTGAATGGTTGGTGTAGGTTGCTTTAGTTGCTGTTATGGGGCATGCAACCGCATCAAGGCCACAGCAGCCGTCAGTAGGACCCTCCGACCCTGCTTTATGGCATTTACTGGCATACACATGCCACAGTGTTTGTTATTTGTTATTTTTACTGTACACATGACAATAACGCCGCCGGGCCAACCAGACTGCAGCAAACCCGGAACGTAACTTGTGGCAAGTGCAATATAGTTTGTATTTCTGTTTTTTCTCTGTGTTTTTTTTTATTTATTTTGTTGTTGTTGTTGGGTTTTTGAAGTGGACGAGGTCCACCAACTTTTTCCATTATGAATGGTGCGGTTGCGCTTTTGGCCTCCCATTCATTATTTACGAGTTTTCGAGTGCAAACTTGCTCAAACAGCAAACAAGTGGCAGCCAGAGAATGAGAGAGAGAGCGGGAGGGAGCGACAAAGAGAAGCCTCCGCTCGGCCGCTTTAAAAGCAAAGCCACTTCAAAAAGCGCAGCAACGACTGCAATCAAGTGTTAAAGTTTTCTCTTCCACAAAACAAAAGAAACAAATCTAAAATCTACACAATCGATAGGCGATAGGCGTGCTGCCTTTTGTTTATCGTAAATTATTATTATTGATAAAAATAGTTTTGGATAAAAGTTTTTAGCCAGCTTAGTATGCATAATTTTCGAAAATCACTTGTTAAACAAAGTCACAAGTTTTTTGAAAGAAGAAGAAACAACATTCTACACATACGAAACCAGACTTTAGGCTGTTAAAGGAAACAAGGCTAGACCCAGAACACAACCCCAACTCCCATCCTTTTGGCATCAAAATATATAACTTCTCGTGCATGCAGCACATTTTGTGACATTGATAAATGATTTTCCACCCGCAAAGTTGAAGAAGCACAAGAAAAGCGAAACAGTTGCAACAAGAACCGGCTGCAACTCGAAGGCAAAACTATAACGGATGCATTCATGGCTAGAAAATTGTTGTTGATGTTGTTGTTGTTCACTAAACCGTTAACACACACACATACACACACACACACTAGGTTAGTCAACTGAAATTATCAGCACAGCACTGTGTTGACAACATGCAAAGAAACGAATGCTGGAAATCATAAATATTATATAGATACGGCCAGAGAACCCAAAAATGTAATTATGCTCGAGAAGATAGAAGCGAAAGAAAGCGAGTAATGTACTTCAACTGTGGAAAACATCTTAAAAGCATCTTCCAGCTAGAGAAATGCAAATTGAAAGAACCACAAAAACGCAACGCATGCTCAAGCCGAGTTCTCACCAAGTTTCTATTTTCGAGTTTTTGCACTGGGGCCGAGCCAACATGTAATTAGAGAGAGCTGCCTGCGTGCAACATTGCCAAAAAATGTTTTGTGGGCGCAGCGCTTTCAAGTATAACTAAACTATATATATATATATATATATATATATATGTATATATACTATAAGGTCTGTGTGCATACAGTTGTGGGAGACTGTGCAACAGTCAGCAGCTGCAGCTAGCCATACAACCATAAAAGTTCAAGTTTGCTCAACTCAACGAGAACGCTGCTTGTCTGGCCCATGAGTCCTTGGACTGCCATAGGACCAACTTAAATGTGTGTGTGTGTGTAAATTGGACGAATATGCCGTTATATGTCAATGTGTGTTGACATCCAGAAGAACCAGTAGCAGAACACACTAGGAACTCGGGAGTCCTCTCAACAGCGGTCACAACAGACCGTCAGAAAGTTATGCAATTGGTTTTCAACGCTTTGACTTCTTGCTAAAAAGACGAGTTGGTAGCAAACAATCCAACAGGGCGACAAATGTTAGTTCGTTATAAAGCTTAAAGCAAGTCACAAACAGTTTTTTCAATGCAATTATTGGTTTTTATGATTCATTTTAAGAGATATATGTGTTTAAGGGTGAAAATGACAACCGATAACAAAAAAGGGCTGGCAGACAGTACAAGTTAAAGTTATATTAAAGATATATTAAAGCTCTATTAAAGATATATTAAAGCTCTTTTTAAGCTCTATTAAAGCTCTATTTATTCTCTATTAAATCACTATTAAAGCTTTATTAAAGCTTTATTTAAACTCTATTAAAGCACTATTAAAGCTCTCTCAAAGCTCCATTATAGCGCATTTGAAGCTTTATTAAAGCACTATTAAAGCTATACTAAAGCTCTATTAAAACACTATTAAAGCTCTAATAAATCTATTATTATAAGCTCTTTCAACTGTTTTTGCTTGTTTTTTTTTAATCTTTTACTCAAGTTGTCTTCACTTTCTTCAACAGAATCCATTTCTGGTCAACTTGAACACATTTTCTTTGACACTTAAATAAAAAAAGTGTGTCTTTCCTATGATAATACAAAAACACTTAATTGGAAATACTTTACGCCCACTCAATTAACACACACACACACACGAGGGCTTTTGTTTCGATTGCATAACAATCGAAATGCCATTTACAAGCGTGAAAGCTATGAAAAGTGTGTGTGTGGAAGGTAGAAAAGTCAATTTGCTGGCAAAAAACGGTCCATTTAATTGAAAAATGTTGCTTAAATTGAAAATTATAATTATTTATTGGTTGTGGTCGTGGAATGAGGGGCAGGGAGCCTTTTTATATAAAAATGAGTTATACGAGATGCGTTTGTCACTTTTGTCACTCAATATTCTTTGTTTGTTTGTGTATGGCAAGCTCTTAAATATAAAACATTTAACGGCTCGCCATTGTTGATGCCTCAACTGAACTCGACTTGAATCGACTCTCAGCTGTATGTGTGTGTGTGTGTGTGTTGGTGGCATGAATAAAGCCGCCGACGCTCGACGCAGCTGCCATTCATGGTTTTCATTGTTGTTGTTTCCATTCAAATAAGTAATGAAGTTCTCTTTGCAATGAGTGAGGAGGAGAGAGAGAGATCGCTTTGTTTTGTTGTTGCTTTTATTGGATTTTATACTTTTTTATCGATGCACGTTAAATTTTATTGCAATTGTTACGCGCACATCTTTGCTGCAGCGCGGCTTTTTATATATATTTAATAAATTTAAATCACTTTATATGCGAGTTTTATGTGCGTTAATAATGCGCCACACACACACACACACGCACACATGAGCAGAAAAAAGCATGGAAAGGAAATGCAATTTAACTGTTTTCGTTCATTTCAATAAAAACAAGAAATGGCCACTGAAGGGCAAGAACAGGCAAAGAGAGAGAGAGAGAGAGAGTCTTTATTTGTTTCAGGCTTCAATCAACTAACAAAATTTTAAATATGAATCCATAGAAAAACATTTTTTGTTACAAAAATTTAGCTATTTTTATCTAGCTAATTTTATAACAAGAAATTTCGTGTAAAAATCATTTATTCTTAACCCTTAAAGCATAACATTTTTGATAGCTATTCTTTCTGTGTTATTTTGTTTTGCTTTGTAAAAATGTCTGACTCCTAATTGGCTATAATAAGTCATAAGCTATTTATAAAAGTACAAGCTAGCGTTTCCTCCATTTCTCCACTCAAATATATCAAAATTCGGTATAAATTGTGAAATTTTCTTCAACAGCGAGCTTAAACCGCTGAGAGCTGCCTGTTCTGCTGTACCATATTTTATTTTTTGTGTTTTAATGATGGCAAAAAATGGAATGAATGAAAATAATAGGTACAAATATATTGATGAAATTTAATACGCACCGCGGAGAAGAGCAAAGCGAAAGAAGAAGACAAAAACAACAACAATAACGATAACGATAACAAACAAGTGAAAACATTTTTGCTATTTTCGGCATCAAATTTCCAATTAAACAAAAATTCTAATTTATTTGCGTTGCTTGTGGCTGTTTGCTAATGTTGTACACCCCCACTCGCCCTCCTCCCTTTACCCGGTGCTTTTATTTGCTATGTACAACAACAATTTCGAATACTCTTTAAAGAGTAGAAAATATATCGAGGCTTTTTGTTTATTGAAGGCATTTAAACGCTGAACAAGTTATCCTTATTAATATTGAGTTTAAAAACCTTTATAAATATTATATGAAAAAGTTAGGGTATAGGGTATTTTGTTGTGTAGCTTAACTTGCATTTGTTTTGATCTAATGAATATATTGTTTGTCGATTATTGTTGAAATTTGGGTATAGAAATTTGATTGCATTGCCCGTCATTAATTTATAGCTAAGCCCCTTAAATATGTATAAATAAATATACATATATAGTTTATGCTACTTACAGTTTATATAAAGATATATATTTTTTTGTTCGATATTCAATGCACGTAATTGAAATCGTGCCTAATTAGTGAAAAGCTTTCGCCTCATTTGCCCGGCAAAGCAATAAACAAAACTATCTGGCTATAATTGTATCTGAGAGATAGCTTTTATGTGTGTGCGTGTGTGTGTGTGTATGTATAAATTTGCTGTCTATTGTGCGGTGTTTTTGGTTGTTTTGTTTCTGCTTTTGTCAGAATGTCAAGCGCCCAAAACTTGCGTGCGCCTGACACATCCTAGGCCAAATGCCAGCCCCATTCGTATATGTGTATCTGTGTATCTGTGTGGCCTGTGGTGGCACATAAATGTCGCATTCAATAATACACAAGATCCCCAAACGCATACATTTTAAAATCGACTTATATATTTATAAAAACCCCAAAAAAAACAAACACACACTTTTTCCATAAAGAACAAGAGTTGAGCGCGTGTCACGCACATTTCCGCACAAAAACACACACACAAACACACACACACACACTCTTTATGGTACGCAATAAAAAATGAAGCCAAAACAAATTTCTATGCGCATTTTTCCATTATTTATTATTTTCATTGAGGGCGAAGTGAGCGAAACAAACAGCGTTGACAGCTGTCATGGATTTGGTTATTGTGGAAACGTTCGAAAATTAGCCACGATTTCCATTTCAAAAAAAAAAAATATATATATGGTATATTACCGCCGCCATATACAACATCCTGTACTTATAATACATTTATGAAGCACATAAATTGCGCATACGCCACTTGTGACGCAACCCCATAACTAACAGCTGCCAATTGCTGTGAGCTGTGAACTGAATTGGTTTGCGTGTTTCTATGGTTTTGGCAAGTGACAGCCAAATCAACTGCATAAAATTACAGTTTGATTAACAAAATTGTAATTCAAAGGGTTTATGATTATTGGTTAATATGCAATGCAACAAAATGTGTAAAGTTTGTGACTATTGCAAAGGTGCAAGAAAAATTCTTATTAGAGAATAGGTTTTTGGTTGAAACAAGTTGCAGAGTTCCCGAAATGAATTCGTTTGTATGACAAACATGTTAACTTGATTTTAATATCATATTAAATTAAGTCAAGCATTAAAGTATTTATTTATCTCATTAAAAAATCCCATATATCAATTTCACTATAAACAAAAGGTAGAACTCAAATCTGCAAAACACTCATATTGCTGTAAAAATACTAACACAACAATATCAGTTACTTTTCTTTGTGCCTTAATAATGAAATACCAAAAACACAATATGTAACATGATATTCAAAATATTTAATTCCTCTTTACAGCGGCAACGGCAACAATTTTGTTCTGAAAGAAAAATAGCCAAATGAAAAAATACCAAACTATCGCTCAAATATCTGATATATGTACATATATAAAGTGCAATTTAATTAAACCTCAAAAGAATTCGCTTGATTAAAAATTGTGTGTGTGTGTGTGTGTGTGTGTTGCAACGAAGTGAAGTGCGCTATGTACATACATATATTAATTATAATGCGGCATGAGGCATGAAATCTCATCAAAATTGTATCAAACTAAAAGCAAAATGCATTAATAAAAAGTCTATGACAGCCAGCTGGATGAAACTGAAAACGGCACCAGAGACGGCAATGCAATGCTGCCACAACTGTGATTTTAATAGCCATAAACTGAGGTAAGACAAATAACTGACTTTAAATAAAATTATATTTTATAGCAAGTGCTGTAAGTTTTCGATAAAAGCAAAAAAGCTTTGCTACGCATTCAAAAATATTTGCACAAGTTTTTCAATAATGCAATAAAGTTGCCAATGGCCACAGGCAACCAACGACAACCAACGACAACGGACGACTAGGACGACAAGGACACTGTGTTGATGAAACAAAAATATTGCCCACAATTTGTTAGCAAACTCAGCATCGACTTTCGTTCTCGCCATTTGCGGCTATTTGTTTATCATCCGGACAGTGTGAGAGGGGACGGGACAGGATGTGTGTGTGTGTGTGGAGGTTCGACTTTTCAATAGAGCAAAGTACCAAAACGAAAGCCAGCGCATAAACAAATAATAAAACGACAAAAAATAACAGTGGAAGTGAGCCGGTGTCCGCGACCCTGACAACGACCTTTATAACGGTTCATTTATCAATGCGCGGCACGAAAAAATAAGATGAAAAAAAAACAACACCATACCAAGAGTCCTTGACCCCAAAAAAAAAACCATTGAGCAAAACAACAAACCGGAACAGTCAAATCTAAACAATGGCATTGACCAAAAAAAATACGAAAAAAAAACAAACATATTAAAGTTGCACCAAGGCCTTTTAAAGCGTCAACAACAACAACAACACATCTTTGAATCAATCGACAACAAAATGAAAGGAATTACAATTTTTTACGAGTTTTACCTGACCGGCATAAGTAATCAGTCTGCTCCTCAATCGAATTCTAAACTGTCGTCCAAAAACGATTTGGACACAATGCCGCAAAGAATATCAAACACAAAAAATGAAAAGCAAAAGAAAAGGTCATCAATCGGCATTAAAAACAAGATATGTGAGTGTTTCCGAAATCAATTGTTTGCTTTAAAAGAGACAGCCATGAATATTGAGTTGCAAGTTGAAACTTGAAAGCAGATTTACTATAAATTTCTATTATTAGAACTTAGCTTTAAGCCTCAACATTAATATCAGAAAAAATAAATTTTTGTATAGCAAGCAAAACTAAAAACGATGGAGGGAGAATTGTTTAAGGATGATAAAGATGTTGTAAGAGCTTGCTTTAAGGCCGTGCTGCCGCATGAACAGAGCTTGGGCCACCTGCCAGAGCGTAGCTCACCGTTTGACATTCAACAACCGTTGAGTCCGCGAAGTCAAAATATTCGCGATACTTTTGGCCTGGGCTCGTTATTTCATGTACAAATGCAACGTCATATCGCTCGTCAATTGCGTCGATTTCCCTGTTTGCCGTCTAATCAATTAACGGACATTTATGACGTTGACAATGCGGACATGATGCCCAAATTTGATGACAATACTGAAATTATTCATCCACATGTTTTAATAGAAAGCGAAATGCGCTAGAATAAATTGTAGATGGGGAAAAACTTGTGTGACATAAATTTCAATGAAAAAATCGAAGCACATACATTTTTTTTTTGGGTAGAAGCTGTCATCAATAAAATCGATTAAATTCACATGTCGCTACTCATTAAAAATCATTAAACGGCAGGAGCGGAAGTCATTGGACTTTCAGAGACGGCGACTTTGATTTCCTTTTGCGCTCGACTAAAGCAAGAAAGTGCGTAAAACGTGACAACAGCAGGCGATTGTGTCCTTGAGTTCATTCTGTTTTTGTTTCTTAAGGAGTGCACAAAAAGATTGTCACCGGGCCCAATTGCTGGGAAACGACAACTTCAAATGATTTATCGCCAGATAGTTGAGTTCAAAAGCGAAAAACTCAAAGATGCGAAACGAAGGCAACTTTTGCCTGGGCTCACAAATATTTATTTATAAAATTGTTATCCTTTGCCTTGGCAACCAAAGACCAGACTCCTTTTAATGCTAGCCCCCTCCCTCCCGCCCATTCTTCTGTGTCTTTGTTTTGCTACAGCGTTCGATGGAAGGGCAAGTCCTTCTGGTTGCCGCGTGCCTTGCTCATTGCCAGGCATTCGCTCATTTTCAAATCGGATTTTATCAACTGAATGCCATTCTTGTGCAAATATCTTATCACCCCTTCTCTCTCTCTCTCTCATTCTGTCTTTTCTGGCGCACAGGATAATGGCAACTTTTTTCTTAGTCTTCCCCCTCCGCATTCACCCTCTTTATAGCTTTACCTCAATTTTTACTGTCCCCACCCCCAAGTCTATCTCTCTTTCTTTCTCTGTTCAACTGAGCGTCGCTTAGCTTAGTTCAGCCTCATCGTCTTGGGCTCATGGTTCATGCAGCTTTGTATGGCTTTGGAATTATTTTGAAAGCGGAAATTGATTTTCCTCTCGCATTGTGCAAGACAATTTTGTTGTTGCTTGTGTTGTTGCTCTGGCTGATTTCTTTCATTCATGAATTCAATCATTTCAAGCCCCTCCTCCTGCTCATCGCCTATCCATTCGCACTCACAACTCTCGACTCGTTTAACATGCATATAAACAAATACAGATTTTAAGTGTTATTAACAAAGCAAACTTGCTCGAATCGAAATGAAACTTACTTAAGTTATGCATCTTTATTTTTCAAGTGTTCCACTTCTTTAAAGTAAAAAAAAAGAGTGAGAAAAACCTATCATGTTTGCCATGATCTGACCCACTTTATGCACATTTATTTTCACTGTTTTCTGTTCCTTGCGCTAAAGCTCTTGAGCCTAGGCCTGACTTGCCCCCATCTCCACAGTTGGGTGCTCCTCTGCCACACTTTGCCTGTCTGACATTATGAATGATCAGCATAAATTTCGCGGACGCTCACGAGTTGCAGCTGCTGCAAAAAAGGACAAACCAGGAGACTGAACAAACTGAAGGACGGTCTCAGAAATTCATTTCATTTCATTTCCTTTGTACGTGAGTGAAATTTTTTATGCAATTCCCTTCAAATAATTCTTTTTGTTATACTCATGACAAGGCAAACAAAATTGCTGATTTCTAGTTAATATGCGAAAGTCAAAATTATTATTACAAAGTCTGGGAAATGTGAATAATTTCAACAAATAATTGAACAATTCAACAATGTGCAATGTGTGAAAGTTGAAACACAAATTGAGTGAAATTTGTTTATGTTAACTTTATTTACATTGCTAAGGGTAAATAACTTTATATTTAAGTTTAATATTTCCTGAAAGGCAAAGAACTTTGAACTAACCTTAATGGTTGATATAGAAATACCCTGTAGAAAGTCAAAGCTACAGAAAGATGTTGAGGTAGAAATAGAAACAAAGTAAATATAGAAACTTTGTACTTAGCAATTCCTTATTACGCATTGTAGGGTATTCAAATACCAGAAATAAAAAATAAAAAAACAAGCAAATTCTTTTGCCGCTCGAATGCCTTGTCGAATAATTCAGCAACAAATGGAGATAGCGACAGAGGGCAAATGCCAAAAACTAAATTCAGTTTACATAATAAAGCTCATAAAATATTTTTTTTCACTCCCGAACCCGACAGACAGACAAACCCTTGGCAGGAAAGAAAACTAGGCCACACTTCAATGCGCCTTGAATATACATACACACACACACACACGCACACCCAGAGAAAGAGAATTTAAGCATAAACAATAAAGTAAAGCGACGAACTTGAAGGAAATAAAAGTTGAAACCCAAAAACGCAAAAACATTTACATATGAAACACGAAACCCGCCCACATTGACACGAACCGACAAAATTTTGTGGCAAAGCATTTGGGCTGGGAAATTGAATACAAGTGCGGGCCGGGGGCTCGCGAGGGAGAGACTAAAGAGACAGCAGACTAAACAGCACTAAATTAATTCTGCACAATTTGCATTAAAATATGCAAATAAAAAAAGTGAAAGAAGCACAACGACAAAGAAAGAAACCAACGAACCGCTTCCACCCCTCCCCCCCCCTCCCACCCTAACGTTCAGCAAAACGTTTAAGCCAAAACTAAATCCACAGAAAGAGAGGGAAAGAGAGAGACAGAGACATATTCCCAGCCGTAAGCGTTAAGCATATGTGTGGCTGAGACTTCCTGCTAAGGCAGACAATGGCATGAGAGTCCTGGAGTCCTTTTAAATTTCAAGTGTGCTCCGTTACGGCTTTAATGTCAGAAGGAGAAGAAGAAGAAAAACGAGGCACTTTGACTATCGGGTCTGGTTAGCCCTGCCATTTCGATTATGAAAGTGCTGCGATACCTTTCCTTCCCCTTTCCTTTCCTTCCACTTACACACACACACATATTGCATGTGCAAGAACAACAACAATAACAATGAGAATTTGCACATTGAAGAATATTATGCACCCTTGGGGCAACAACAAAACAGCGAAAAAAAAATATTCAGCTGCCTGCCAGAATTTGATTGTTCTTGGAGCCATCGCGCCGCCAAAGCAAACGTATCTCCATCTCACTCTCTCACACACGCAGTGTCGATGTGTTTGGAGTGGGCGTGAATGTGGGCGTTGGCATCCAATGAAGCATAAAACTTTAGCGCACTTGCAACAATTTTTCTTTCTCGATATTTTTTTTTGCCGTTAAATGCTTATTGCTGGCAAATGAGGCATTTTAGTTGTTAAAAACAGGGAGAAATTGTTGAATTTGAATTTTTTTTGGTTTATTTTAGTCGTTTCATAAATAAACCAAAAAAGCTAAAATTAAACTTCCAGAAGAAAAAACTTTACTTACAGGGTATTTCTAAGCCAATATCTGCCCTAACTTAAGAACCATTGCTTGTAGTATTATATTTCTTCACTTGCGTTTCCTGTTCGCATTCTTTTTCTTTTTTTTTTTTATCCGGCGCGCACTGTGCAAAAATATGTTAGCTGCGAGTTTAGTAATCTGCATTGACTGTGTGTACACACACCCACACACCCTTACACACACACACACACACACACACACTCACACTCAAAACCATATCGAAGTTGCAATGCAGAAAAATGCGTGTACATTGCACAGTGAAGTGGTACAAAACAGAAAGAAAAAAAAAACAAAAATAAAATAAAGAATAGCTTGAAGTACTTTGTGCAACCAGCTTGGGAAAAGCTGAAAAAAATATGTGGTGCAACGAGCTAAATGCGAATTTTCAGTTACTTTCTGGGTTACAAAAAAAAAATGGCAAACAACTAAGATATGTTGTCCTGGTCTAAAGAACTTGTGGGATAGTTCGGAGGGGGCTAAGCTGAGGCCACCAGGCGGGTCGCGGGTTGCGGATAGCGAACGGCCTCTTTATGAGGTTAGCTGCGAATAAGCGAGAATCCTTGCAAATAAGCAGTCCCGGACAAACAGCGGGTACGGTACCGTTCACCGTATCGACAAGACGCTTGTGTCGCCGTCTTTAAAGCATAGCCTGACACACTCCCAACTCCCTCACGCATACCTACCTCATCCCTACCCCCCACATCTCACTCCGGGCTGGACTAAGGTGTTACTCGAACCGTGCCGAGAGTCAACTTGGGTGGGGGCCCGGATTAAAAACTAGCCCAGTCGCTAACGGTGAGCTCAGGCAGATGGCGACCGCCTGTTCTATTCAGCCTTACCCGGGTACTGCAGATCTCTGCCCGGGTGGACTTCGTATTTCTCTGCAACTCGTGGGAACATGAACAGTAAACAAAAACAAAAATTTAAAGTGCAGCAGGATATCCCTACTGCCAGTGTCGCGAGGCATATTGAGGACCGCTTGCTTGACGGTGAGCGGCCCTCAAACGTGGGATTGCCCCCACGGCAACAACAAAGTAGGCCGCAGGCGGCGGCAAACAAAGCGCGCGCACAAGTGACGAGGGAAACCCCACGTCACCGTGTGCCAGCTGCACGAGGAGGAGGAAGCAAGGCTGGACAGTCCCAGCCGATGCGACCGAATCTAAACGCAGTTCGGCGACATGGCGTGCAGCACCAGCAGCCCAAGGCGCAGTTGCCAAAATTCGGAGAGCCGGGCGGTTTGGATGACCCAAACCGGAAAAAACTGAACGGCTCGAAGACTAAATGGTACTTAAGGTACCTTCTGCAGGGACTACCCCCGGCTGAGGCACTGCGCAGGGCAGTGGCAGGGAGAGGCTTGGCGAGCCAGGCACAGGGACCAGCCCCCAAACGTCTCAGCAGTACGCTGACGCCACCCACTGCCCCCCCAAAGAGGGTGTGCCCCGAAGAACGGCCGAGCACGTCGGCAGCCGCCATGGCAGCAGCAGTGAGGTCTTCCTCTCCAATGCCCACCGAGGCTCGCATTTCGTACGCTGCGATTGCGAAAAAGGTCAAGGTGGCCGTGTTACCTGTGGAATACCCGCAGGTGATGCTCAGCCATGGGGACCTGTCCGCATTAGAGGAAGCCATCCTGGATGAGGTTATCCTCACAGGATGGGGCACCGCGGTAGCGTTCGCGGGCATTCACTTCCGGGCTGGCTACCTGGTTATTGAATGCTCCGACGATCACTCAGCTGAGTGGCTGAGGACCGTGGCGTCAAGACTGCAATCGTGGAAAGGTGCTCTACTGCATTGCAAGGTAGGGGATGACATTCCATCACCTCACAACATCACCATATTCTGCCCAAGAAGCGCGGATCGGTCAACCGAATCCTTGTTGGCTCTGCTGAGGAACCAAAACGAGATCGAGACCAACTCGTGGAAGGTGCTGTCGAGGAGGACGGAAGGCGGAGGTGCGCTGTTGGTGATCGGCATCGATGAAGCTTCCAAGGACGCAATTGTGGCGAAAGACCACCAAGTTTCATTCCGCTACGGAACCATCCCCGTTAGCGGCCTGAAGAAGAGAAATGCTGGCCCGAGGTCTGCCCCACCCCAACAGTCAGCCCCGGCAGCCGCATGCTCGGCACCCATCCGGCATCATCCGGCAAACGCCGATCCCTCAGAGGATCTGTCTGAGGACGAGGAGCTGGCGGATGAGCTGCTTATTGCAGAAGAAGGAGCTGACGTTGATATGACGGGCAGCGGTGATGTGGGTAGCTCCCAACCTGCATCACTAGGAGCTGGGAGATGAGTGATGGTGACGTCAAACGTCACCGCCACTGGGCTAGCCCAGATAAACCTCCATCGTGCTAAGGCATCCTCTGGTGTCTTAGCCAGGATGTTTATCACCGAACATCTTGGGCTAGCCCTGGTACAGGAGCCATGGGTCAACAATGGCATTAAAGGCCTGTACACCGCTGACTCGAAGGTAATCTGGGATCCAAGAGGTCGTCTACCTACTCATGGTAAGAAAATGTATTAATTTTACTATTCTTTCAGAATTCCTCACTAGGGACTGCGTTCCGATTGCCATAAGGGCAAGAGGAAACGCCCCCCCTATTGTGGTGGAAGCTGCGATGCCAATGCTCACCATTCCATATGGGGTATCACGGACATCAACAAAAGGGGTGAGTGCCTTACCAACTTTATATTCAAGTATAATTTCGAAATTGGCAATGTCGGATCGACACCGACATTTGTAACTAGAGTTAGAGAAAAGGTATTAGACATTACTCTGATTAGGCCACACATCAGAGAATGGCATGTCTCTTCAGAAGAATCCATGTCCGATCACAGGATCATCCTATTTAAACTTCAGGTTAATACGGATAGTAGCGTACCAACTCGTAACCCCAGAAAAACAAACTGGGAAAAATTTAGGTCTACCCTAGAACTAAATCTAGACACTGAAACTCTGGAATACCCAGATAGATGGTGAGCTAGTTAGAAATCTTAATAGTAGCATTAGAAATGCATATGAAGAAAGCTGCCCACTTGGAGAAGAGCTAGGGTGGTCTTCATCCCCAAGATTGGGAAGAAAGATATCACCAGCCCAAAGTCCTTCAGACCCATTAGCTTAACATCGTTTTTTTTGAAAATATTGGAAAAGCTGGTGGACTATAATATTAGGAGTACTCTGCTTACACAGAGTCCACTGCAGGCAACGCAGCATGCATACAGGACAGGTAGGTCTAAGGACACTACCCTGTATGAGCTGCACCGCACTTTGCGAGCCGCAGTAGTAAATAAAGAAGTAGCAGGCTGTGCATTATTAGACTTTGAACGTGCTTTCGACAACACATCTCATGATGCTGTCAAGGACACCTTGAATAAAAGAGGGCTGGACAGCACAACCAGTAGATGGATTTCATCCCTACTAGGGTCCAGACAGGCTATACAACATATACAACATCCAGACATCTATACAAGATAGTAACGTAACAGTAACAACCACCTCTCTTATGGAGTATAATGGTAGATGAACTACTAAGTTAACATGAGGTCCAGTTAGTTAATTTCTATGACTGAAGTTTTGGGTTTAGCCAATTAAATTTTTTGTTTCATTGCAAAACCTTTTTTACTGCTCATCCCTGCCAGTAAATAAACTAAACGCTTTCTTAAGCGTTGCATTTGCGTTTTAAGTATCTGCCTTGAGACAAAACTAAACATCATAAACCAAGCGTTTAAAGCCATGTAGTACAAACTTTATAGGCCTCTTAATGACATTCGTGGAGTCGACAATATATATTTTTTGCCTGGCAATGCACCCATTAGGCCCAAACCGGTAAATGAGCATTGAAACAATTCATAAAAACTACCAAAAAAAAAAATTAATGAATAGAAGGCAACTTTATTTGGAATAGCCACGCGTAAGTGGAAGCCACATGCTTTCGACTAACCGAACAAACTCAAATCGAGGCACTTACAAGGCGCACTTTTAGGTTAATTTAAAGCTAGAGACCGGCGCCAATGTAATGGGCTTGTCGCTTGTTGTTGTTGGCCCAATGGTGAAAACGTGTTTACGCTTTTATTATGTAAAAGAAGTCCAAGCCAGTTGTAGTTAGCCATAAAAAGGCAGCCAATTTCAGCTAGAACTAAAATACAACCCAACTGCAACACACACACACAAATCTGCGTTGGACACTCCAAACGCGCCTTAATGTATGCAAAGTAATTGTGCGCATTAAATGTTTTCATTGGTTGTGTTCTTTCACCATACTCTATAGTCATTACAAAAAGGTACATAGGGCTAACAGATGGTTTATCCAATCGTTAAAATGTTTGGGTTAATACATAAATACATAAAATATATGTTTATTGATCCTTTGAACTTACTAGAAGATATCGATTTTATAACAACTATCCTGCTTTTCCATATCATTTCTTTTCATCCTTTTGTAACGATCTGATTACAAACGCAAATGTTATTTGGGAAAAGTCAAACAAGAATTTAAAACAAAAGCAACATCATTTATTATGCATACCCAAAACCCCCAAAAGTATCCATTTACCGCATTATTACTTGTTTATTTTTATGAACTCGTTTTTTTTAGGGTTGGGGGCCTCGCGGTTGCAACAGCAACATCAACACGGAAACAATTAAGAAAAACAGAAAATGAGCTAAGTGCGTATCTTAAAAATGAGAATTATGCAAATGCAAATTGTTAAGCAACAAAACGCCAAACAATATGCGAGAATTGTTCAATTTTTTTTTATTTTAATTGTGCGAAGTAAAACGGAAACAAGCAGCAGACGACTGCAGGAGACTTTTCCTTTTTCACTTTGCTATTGTTTGCACTTATTTCCCTATTCAGAGTATGCAAATCCCATAAAAACTCATTTTGAGCCAATTGAGCGCATTGTTGTTGTTGTTGTTGCTGTTTGTTGCTTGCAACCGAACTCAAAACCAACATTGCCTGCAATAACAACAGCAACATCCAAACACTTCCCATTAATTAACTGAAAAATTTGTTTTCAGTTGTTCGTTGTTGTTGTAAATGGAAAATGAAAATCAAAATGAAAATGAAAATAATAAAAATGAATACAACACGAATGCATTCATTTGTAAAAATTGCTCAGCGTTGCAATCTGCAAAACAAATGTAGCAACTGCAACTGCTACATTGTTAATACTTCAGGGCATTCAATGATAATCCACACATATGCCCCATTCTCTACCCGCTGCCCCTCCATTAGCCCATTTACTGCTATTGGCCTGTTGGTTTTTAATTTGATAGTAGAACAAAAAATAATAATAAATAAACAAAATCAAATTGCTTATAGAGGTGAGCTCACCAATTTTGTATTCAAAATCGATTCGAATAGCAAATAGAATCTCTGTATTTCTGCTCTTGAACTTCTTGTTTAAAAATATAAGTAAGTAAAATGTGAGCTTGTGGCTTGCTAAATTCATTTATTTTTAAATAAAGAATTTCATTTTTGAGAGTCACAGAAAACCCACACAATTGTTCAACTTCAATTCACATTCAGTGTGTTTCTTCAAAAGTCAACTTGAAAGCGATTTAAATTCTATTATGGGCAAAGAAAAATGCTTTTTATTTAAGTTTTAACAGTTAAGGATTTTTTAATAAAGAATTTTTGATTTGTTTATAATAAAATATGTAGATTTTAGGTAGCCCAAGAGAAGCGTAAAATAATTGAAATATATATTTGGGTTTAATAAAAGGAATAATTTAATTTTTATCTATATTTGATAATCGTCTAACTTTTTCTATTTTTAGCTTAAAAATACTCTAAAAAACTAGTTCAAAATATTTTCGTAATAAACTTAATAATTAAACTCAATTTCTATTCTATTCATATCGTTTTCATATTGCACTTATATTTTTGATTATTTAATGTAACCGAAGTTACAATAATTAAACTATGTCTAAGCCAAAGTCAAGACATGGCACTTAAGCTAACTAAGCCAACTAGTAGTACTTACAATAACAACAACAACTGCCTGTTGTTTATCCTCTTGTTGTCGTAAGGCAGGCAACTTTTTTTCGAAGAAATATCCGTACAAAATTTTGCACAATTAATATGCACTTCCTGTGCAGACGACTTGCACTAAAACCCAGTTTTTGTGTGTTTGTGCGTGTGTGTGTGCAGCCAGGCAACAATAGTTGCACTAACAATGCAGTTTATGTTTTTTCGTATATACGTGGGTGGGTTGAGGTGGTGTGTGGGTGTGGGTTGGCTGACATTCTTTAGGGCAAGCCAAGTCCCATTCATATGTGAGTTCATTGCTGCTATTAATGAATACGTGTGCAGCAATAAAGCCATTTTTTATGTGCAAAAGTCACGTGAGAAACTATTTAGTACAGTTAAGTTACATGATGGTCGGATAAGGGGGACGGGGGGATGATAAAGGAAGGTGGCAAGGACAGGGTAAGTTGAAGACGGCAAAAGGAAGACGAGACCGGTGCAATTTTGTGCCAGGCACAGTCAAAAGAAAAGCCAACTTTATTTTAACATAAATATTACCCATACGCAAGAGTGTACAAGAGTTTTGGTGTGTGTGTGTGAGCCCAAATAGAAATCATAGCTAAAAAGTGAAAATATCTCAAATACATGCACAGATAAAAGCCGAAAAAGGCGCATTTTCTGAGCTGAATTAATTTTTCTGGCATTGATCAACTAGCAGGCAAATTGAAATCGTGTTGGTTGAAACACACACACACACGTTGATATTTGTATGTGTGGCATTCCTAACCCATATTTTGTTGTTGTTGTTGTTGTTTTGTTTAAATGTGAGCAAAAACTTTTAGTTGCCATGTTAGAAAGGGGCGTTGTGTTAAATAAAATTCAGGAAACTAGGAACTGAACTGAGTTGAAGTAGGGAAACTTTGTGGCAACTGTAGAGGTCTTTTTGGACAAGTAAATTTGCTTTTTATAGCTTCCTATTTTCCTGCCAAGCATATCAACTAATTGATTTGCAAAATGCAACATTAAGTTTTGCCATACGAATTCAAAAACTTTGATAGAAATTCATATTTTTTTTATTATTTATTGAAACTGGAGAATGCTTATTAGCCAACAAATATATTTAATTAGAAAAGTTGCACGTAATTTCCTTCTCTCTTTTTGAATGTATCAAAATTAATTTGAAAATGTTTAGATTTAGTAAAATTCATTTGATACACAACTTTTATTCATATTTTTTCTGGTTTCTGGTATCCAAGCCAATTAGCATCGAGTTTCGTTTCGGAATGCTTCAGAGTGTGTGATTACAATTTGTGCATGTTGTATTTGCCTCAATAATACAACGAAAAGTAAATGCAACGGAAAACTGAAAACATGGAAAACCTGCAAAATCAGAAACTCTCTCTCTATCTCTCTCTCTCTCTCTCTCGCCCTTTCTGCCTGTGTCATTCTACTTGTAATTGCTTAATAAGGCTGGAATGCTTTAAAGCCGCTTTCTGTTAACACCGACGACGACAACGGACATGATGAAAACAGTAAGAAGCAAAGAAAAAAGCAAAAAAAGGGAACGGTTTGATTTAACATGAAGTAAAATAACATGCTATTGCACTTTTCCTTAAATGAATGGCAATGCTCTTTGGTCTCTCTATCTCTCTCTCTCTCTCTCTTTTTCTTCGCTCAGATGACAATTGCCTTGCTGCTGATTAAGTCGCGGGGAGTGGGAGTACATCCTGTTGTTGTCGCTGCCTCTTTCATTTCGCACTGATTCACAGGAAATGCAATTTAAAACCACAAAAATAATTAAAAAACTTTACGCGTCCATTAAAGTAGTAGTACAACATGCTTAAACACACACACACACGCACAGATAGTGTGTATATGGAAAAATCAAAGGCATCTTTCTGGATGGACTTATCGTTTCGTCTGTGTCCTTCCCTTAAATGCCGTTACGTTTAATGAAATTGTCTCGTCGACTGTCCACGACTGACATATCAGTTGATGGGACGACACTCTAGTTACTCATTCTGCTTGCTGTCTGTGCCGGCGTCTAGGTTTCGCCACAGCACCTGATGGACATTCATTTTCTTTTCTGTTTTTTTCGTTTTTGGGTGTGTTGGCAAAGCTCAAAGGCCAAAAAGTTTACGCAACATTGCGCGAGACTAAGCAAAGTCTTTTGACATCAAGTTCTTGCGGTGCTCGCTCCATAGCCTAAAATTTATCTGTCATTGCAGTTACAGCATTATAGAGTTGTGTTCGTGTCGTGTCATATTTCGCGACACAGACACGCATGACGTAATTGAATAGTCTGAGTTAAGCGTGTTAAGCGAGAAGAGCCTTTATAAATATTAAAAATATTTTGAAAGTATATAGAAAATAAAAATAAAAAATGGTTTAGGAAAATAAACAGAAAAGTTATGAACATCTAACAATCTTAAAACATTTTAAGGGACTGGTAAAATACTTAATCACGACTTATAAAAATGTTAGCTACGAGTTTTAACAGGGAAATATATTTATTTATTTTTATCTAGCCTTTTTTTTGTTCAGTTTTTAGTTGTCGCTTAAAAACCCAAAAAATTATTCACGCTGCCATCTCTAAGTCATAAGATGTGCTTTAAGTGTGACTTTCGCTCTTTTAATGTGCATCTGTGGTGAGATAAGTGTGGTGGGTTGCAAGAGTTTTTTTTGTCCTACACTTAGGCTCTCGGGTCGCCTTTTGGGTGTCTTGGGAGACTTGGTCCAACGGACAACTGAGTACTTTTTGCTAGTCGTAAAAAACATTTGCGCAATGTCAACAAATTTGCGCGCTTATTAGATTTTCGTGGTTGCACACAATTTCGCCAACTAAGACCGCCGCAGAAAGATAAAGTGCAGCCAAAAGCAACAGCAGCACCAGCAGTGGGGAAAATATGAATAAAATAGGGAAAACTTTTGCACAGAAACGGAAGTGCATGCTGCGTTTTTGGCTTTCGGTTGACCAGCAGTAGCAGCAGCAACGCCCTTTAGCATTCGCACACACATACATACCACGCCCACAATTCTAACGGTCACGGTCGCCGCTTCTGCTAATGAGTTTTGTTGTCAGTTCTTTCGCTGGCCCATGCACAAATTGGGCAGCGGCTGCTACAGCGACCTTCTCGTTTTCAGTGTTGTTGTTTTTTTTTTTTTTGTTCTTCTGCGTTTTACATGAATTGCATGAGAAATTTTTGCGCACAATTTATGTGTGGCTGTGTGTTTATGTGTGTGTTGTAAGTTAATATTTGCTGCATAAATTCCAGTACTTTGGAATTTGCTGCGCTTCGTTTCGTTCCTTTTTGCGCTTTTGTGTCGTGGTCTTTGCTTTTTGTTGTGCAGAAATTATGAAAATGCACACAAAATTCCCCCCACTTTCCCCCCCAACAACAACAACAACAACAACAACAAGGAGTCTGGTCACTCAGCCAACAGCCACCTACACCATAGCTGACTGCGCTGCCTGGTCACTCTAGCCAGCACAAAATAATATTAATTATATTCCTGCATTTTTGAGCTTTGCATTTTTGCGTGCTAGGAATTTAAATGTGAAGATTTAAGTTAATTTGTTTTCTACACAAATATTTTATATAAATATATATTTTTTTTGTTTGCTAACATTTTTCATTTGCAGTTAAAATTAAGAATTTTGTAGAGCAATGGGTAAATTAATAAAGTAGTGGTTTTTAGTTATGATTGGATTTATACGGGATTGGAATAAGGATTATATTTAATTTATTCAGTTTTATTAAGTTGTACTAATTAAATATTTGAAGAGCACTGAAAATAAGTTATTAATCCAACTTTAAATTGAATAAAAAGTTTTTCTTTATTTATATTTAATTTATTTAAATTTTGCGATGTTAAATTATGATTTTATTTTTCTAGTCAACAATTGTCACTCTTTGTTTTATATAGAATTGCATGTAAAACGCAATTTATCGATATTGCTACAGCTTATCGAAAGCGCTTTTATTTCGAATACTCAAATATACACAGAGACAAATCGCCGAAACGGCTCTAATGGATAATCCCAACAGCCCACAAGCCACTCGAAACACACATAAAGCCACGAATGCCCCAAACATGTTTTAATGCTAACAAAAACGCAACCAAAGTGTTGTTCTTGTTGTTTGAGTTCTATTGTATTTGTTGACCAACAAAACTGCAAACAAAAATGTTGAAAATTATCCGCTTATATCGTAACCGCCATGGCTAGAAAACCAGACCAAAACTCTATATCTCGCTTGCTCTCATTTTATTTGTGTCTCTGCATTCGGCTAAAACAACACACAAATGCAAAATGAGCACACAAATATGACACTGAATTGTTTTGCTCTCGCGACGAACACACACACACACACACACAGACAAAAGCAATTCAAATGCAATTGCTTTGAAATGGACAGCAAATGAGCGAGAACGACAGTTTCAAATTTCATTTCACACATTTACGCAAACCCCACCACGGACACCAACCACCACGATCCACTATCCATTATCCCAACCCAACACCACACCCGGTGTGTCACTCTGTGTCACTTTGCAAATTCAAACATGGAATTCGATGAGCTGCGCTGCAGTTTTTCGTTTGAATTTTACATTGTAAATTTGTGAGTGATTTTTAGTGTTTTCTGCCGCTGCGGATGACCTCTTAAATTGGCTGAAAATAAAGCTAATGGCTAGTCAAACAAATAATAAACAAAACTACATTTATCAATATATATTTTTATTTATTTAGTTATACATTTTTAGCTTTCGTATTTGTTTTCACTTGGAATTAGCTATGTACATATTCAAATAATTTGCGGATGCATGTGTGTATGTGTGTGTTTGTCATTTATATAAACAAAACCGAAAGGTTTCCTTTCGCTCCGGACGCTGCATTTGGCAATTTATGAGAATGGTAAACCGGATATGCATATACAAGTTTTATGTGCAAAAGAAAGAAAATTAAAGTTTTCACTTCGGCATTGGTTGGGGCTGCTCATTTGAAGTATTTTGGAATGCATGGATGGTATGAAGTTTGAAGACTTTGTTCCCACAGCAATGCAAAATTGATATCACCGATGCTCGTCTCCAATTTATCTGTTTGAACCACAGTTTCTCTGTGTCGATAGAGTATTGGCATAATGAATGCAATGGCCTCTTGGGTATAGGTTGGCTGTGACGACAACATTACGTAAACATGGCCCGTGGGAAAGATGGCCAATTTGATCTTAAAGCTACGCATTTCGAACAGCAGATATGGTTGCTTTTCTGCATTGAAATAGCATTGCTGCAAATATTTCAAATACATTTGCCTCACATTGATTGCGAATGGCACACAAAATGTTGCATTCACAACATTAAAGTTGGCCTGTCTGCACTTCGGTGTCAGGCCTATATTCTCTAAAAGTATCATCATATTTTTGCAACCAGCAACGGCACTCTCGTAACTAATTGCATGACACGAGATGTTGCCATTGCTATAGACCTTAAAGGTGCACACTGGATTCGACAGGCGTACGAGCAGAGCAGCGCTTTTTGCCGGATCAAAAATAGTACTCGGAAGATGTGAGGCCAATTCAGACAATCGGAGCCTGCAGCCTGTTTTCAAGCGGCACTCAAAGGGCCTGCAAATGCAAATAGTATAGGATTACAAAAATACACATTATATTACCATAACTTACCTATAAAGCATATGCAAATACTTTTCGATAGCACCTACTTTGCATACATCCTTGTAAATGTTTAGAACATCAGCATCCGTTATGGTATTGGTTAACTTTAGTATTTTGCTATACTTTGGATTTTGCTGTGACATAAAAACATTCAACAACTCCTTCTGGATTGCTGCAACTCTTTTATCTTTTATAGTATTTGGCCTATTGCCTTTCTTTGGCATAACTGCAAGCATTTTCTTTTACTTTAATAAGAAGATCTCTTAGCAAATTAGATTTTTCGTAAGTTCCGGCACACAATTAATTGTTCAATTGTCAATAGAGGTCGCAAACAATCTATGGTACTATCGAACAATCGATAGATTCACCAGCACTATCGTGAGCAGCAGCAACTATCGACTCAGCAACGTTCGTTGCATCGGAACGTTTTGTCAGCAAGGGTAAATTAGTATTAACAGGCATAATGTAGACAGGCGATATTTGAAAACAAAGAGCCAAATGGAAAAGTTATATATGAACTCTTTTTGACCTGAATATGTCTTAGAGCTGGATATCATTCCTTAGCAATCATCATTTAGAAAATCTCAACAGCTCTATTATTCGTAATGCAAGGAAAATATAGTTATTTATTAGAACTATTGAAAACCTATCGATATCTATCAATGACTATGACGAAACAATCGACCACTATCGATTTTTTGAGCCAACTTGTTTTACTGCGATATTTATAGTGTGACCAGTTAGCTGCTTGTGGTTTTTGTTTTTTTTGTTTCTATCGATATGAAATCTTCCAACTGATCAACTTATTAATATAGAAATTATGAAAAACACATATTATTATCTTTATTCGCCTTACTGATGAAACGGTTGAAATGTTTTAAAAAATAATTAGCTTTGATCGTTTCTCTTAACGATAAGTATCGCAAGAAGCCGACAACTTAAAATTCTGATATCGAAACTAACTACGATATCAGCTAAGCTGTATTCCAGCTGTATATTTTTCGTATTATGCATTTTGTATCTAATCTTATTTGAGATTAAACTTTTCAAACTTATTCAACAATTCATTAGAAATGTAAATTGTTCCACATATTTTTCTTTTGTATATGCAAATTTATTCCTAATTCATATGCAAATTGGTAATAACTTGGCATTGCTATAATCGGCAAACTAATAAACGCCCATTTAGCTAAAAAGTTTTTTGGCCGAAACTAAAAACCAAATGCCGACGCCGACGCCAACGCCAAAGCCGTCAAAAGCAAACAATCAAAATATCATTTAAATTCAAATCGCAGAAATTGCATAATTGAAACGCCATTGAAGTCCATTAATAACTTTATTATGCAGCCAACGAAATGCAAACACAGACACACACAGGGCATAGGAAGGGGGGTAGACGGTAGAAGGTGGAGATGGCTGACGTTAGCTCATCAAACCCAAAAAACCACTTTGCTCAACTCTTTTCAAAGTGCATACATCATCAACGCTAAGCCAAAAGCACAAAATACAATAAAAAAAAAATAAAAACCAAAAAAATTAAAAAGAGCACACTCCAAAAGTATGATGATGCTTGGGTTGCTTTGGGGATGGTGTGGGTTAAGGGTGCTGCAAAACTTTTGTGCAATGTTGATTTTTCCGCAAGACTCGGTTTTTTGCCAAGCTTTCGTTCGGACTGGTAAGAACAGAAGATGCGAAAAGGGTTAGCAAGGGGTTTAGGCGAGCGAGCGAGCAGATGCCGCAAGCTCTTTACAGCCAAAAAAAAAAACCCACAGCTCAGTCAAAAGTCGTTCAATAATAAAAATATGGAGGCACTATAGCAATAAAAACAACAACAAACATAGCTAGATACAGTGAAATTCAAAGTGAAAGTGTATAGATAGAAATAAAAAAAGAAATTCCTCCAAAAAAAAATGCGATTCCTAATTGATATTTAATAAAATAGCTTCTAGGAAAGTATAGATTGTGCTTATATTATAAGTTATTGTATATAAGAATCTTTTTAATTTTGCGTTCCAACTTAAATATTTATGCGTTAGCCAACACTATGGTTCGGTGTTGTGTATAGCAACAAAAGTTAAAAGTGCTAAAAACCTAAACAGCTTTCATCACTTTACATCCAAATAACCCTTTTTTCAACCTTTTCAATCTCACTTTAAGAATGCTGTTGCCCTGTTGGCTTTTTGGCGTTGATGTTGTTGCTCGATGACAAACAAAACAATGGAATCAAAGCGTTTTAATGGCTTTTGTGTGTATAAATGAATGAATGCGGCAACGTTTCCGGCTTTCATTTGCAGCGTCATTTGCTTTGTGCCACCAAAAAGAACCCCATAACCCCCAAACTGCACCTACAACAAGCCATCAGCTTATATAAGTTAAGGACCTAGGCAATTGATGTTGTTTTTGGTTGTTGCAACACACACATAGGTAGAAACAGTTGCATGTGCTAATCGATAACGAAGGGTGTTTCAGCCCCTATAAGGATGCTGCAAGTACAACGGATTCTGCATGTTGCTGCAATCACAACTCTAGTGGCATTATTGGTTTTTTGATACAATTGGCAAAGCAAGTTAGCAACGTGCCACAATGCCAACTGTAGCTTTGTGTATTTTATGTTGTTAGACTGACAATTAAATAAATACACAAAAGGAAGAGACACCGACAGAGATGCATTGCTTGGGTTTTACATTTCGTTCAAATGTCAGTTTCAGGTTTTCCAAACAAACTCAAAACGTTGCAATTATGAGTAACGTTCGGCAGCCAAGGTATCTTTTATTAAAAACAGACTGTAATTGCTTAAAATTGTATTCAATAAATACTTTTGCTATAAATATTATTTTAATTGCAATACAAATTTATTTCTCGGAAAAAACCAAAGCCAAACAATAAAATTCAAAGGAAAATAATTGAAAATAAATCTTTGCTCTACGCAAAACACTGAATAGGCTTTACTGCAACTTATATTGAAATATCTAGTTTATATATATTTAATTTGTTTTATTTTTTCTTTTTCATCATGTCGAATGCCAATGCCAAAACACAGTCAACTAATTAGTCAATCAAGGGTCGTGCCCATGTCAATGCACGCCCCCAAAACCTCATTAGGAAGGTGGGAGTTAACTGGGGAAATAAGCAGGTAGTTTTGCTGTGGGCTAGGCTGGGCTGTGACATGAAAATCAATAGCTCTATTATTGTGTGTGAAAGCGAGAGAGAGAGAGAGAGAGAGAGAGAGAGAGAGAGAGAGAGAGAGTGAGTGTTGCGACTCGAATCGCGTTGATTGACAGCCTAATTGAGGTTTCTGACTTCTTAAACATTTTAGCAGTGAGGCCAACGACCGCTTAGCCATTGTTGTTGCTGTGATTTTACGAATAATAATAATAATAATAATAATATTGTAAGAATATAATAGTAGCATATGGAAAAACCCCTTTACTCACTCACACCAGGCTCCTTACCCGGCCCGTCTCTAAAGACATTAAATATTTGCCATAACTCACACCTTGGGAGGTTTGCTTGGTGTGTGTGCGAGGCATCCGTTTGAATTTTTTATTGATTGAATTGTTTGATGTCAATTGCTGTGCAAATACTAATCAAACGCTTGGCTTACGCAATTAAGAGGCAAACACACACACACACAGTCTGCCACGCCCAGTTAGTGGGCAAACGTAACGGGTCTTAATTAGCATTTACATTGCGTGCAACACAGCGCCAACACGAATGCTTAGGCTTAAACTCCTGCTAACCCCAAGCTCCCCCATGCCGCTCTCCGCTCTTCGCTCTCCAAATAATTTGGCTAGTCAAACGTCATGGTTTAAATCCATTCGGAATAATAAAAAACAAAGCACACATCGGTCAAAAGCCTGGCAAAACAAAACCAAATAAAACACAATGCCAAAGTCTGAAACGGATATTCACAGTAGTTTGAAGCCTGCCCATTAAAAAGTCTCGTCTGCGACTTTCCGCTCCCTCACTCCCCTTTCCAACCAGTGAACGTTTTGCAGTTGTTTTCAACTTTTTTCGTTGTTGTTGTTGTTATTGAACTTTCAAAGGGTTGGCTGTACACTCATTTTTGACATGGCATAACAAAAGCCCGGTGCGAAAAGCTAACGAATATTTTATTTATATATTTTTATTTCATTTTTGCATTTCATTTGTTCGTTTTGTGAATGTGTGTGTGTGTGTGTGACTGGTTCAATGTCCCATTGATGGTTTGTTAAAAGTTTTATGCACAGACTGGACAACGCGGCGTATGCGTCATATACACACACAAATGATTTGATTCAATTAAAATTAAAGTTGACGAGAGTCAACGTTGTAGTTAACTAAATTTGCACACAAAATTGGCTAATTCAATTGATTTTTGTATATTAAATATTAAAAAAAAAAAAATATGCTTCATTGAAATTAAATACATTAAAAATGCTTTGCTATTAAATAGATTATTATTATCATAAGCAATAGTTAATAAATTGCAGCTATATGAAAAAGTATAAAAATAAAATTTATAAAAAACAAAATAATTTTAAAAAATCATTTGACTTTAAAAAATATTTATTTATAAATGTTGCCAACCGATATATTTATTTAGGGGAGTTAAACTTATAAAGCTCACAAAGTGATTTCCATTTAAAATTTAATTGATATTAAAATTAGATGAGCTATTTTGTATCAATAACATAAAAACTATATATATATATATTAATAACAAAAGCCGACTATTTAATGCAAAAAAGCTTTGTTAAATTTAATTAAGTTGAACAAAATTTGTTGCACTTTATTCGAGCATAAAAACTAACATAAAATATGTACGCATAATTTATTTAAGCACAATAAAGTACGATTTATTAAAAAAAAAACAGTATTCAATCCATTTAAGAATATTCTTCAAAATATTATTTATTCCTCACTTTTTAAAACCGATTTATGCCTCATCTCATAATTAGCCTGAGCTTTGAGTTAATAATAATTTTAGTTGGCTGACAAAATGCTTGAGTCTGACGCCAAGAAAAACGTCTGTTCTAATAATAATCTTTCTAACCAGAAAAAAAAAACAATAAAAATAAAAAGAAATGAAGCCCGCAAGCTGAATGGCATTCGAGTGTTTTAAAATGATTCCCCATGGCACTTATATGCTACTTACTTTAGACAACACACACACACACACACACATCCACACTTAGGGACCGACATGATATCCGTTTGTGCTCATTCAAATCGCATGTAAAAACTATGTTGCATACTTTTTGGCACAGCCCGAAGGAGTCAGCACTTGGACGGGTTCCAGCAGTAGCAGCAGCAGCAGCAGCAGCACTAGCTCCAACACCAGAAATTGCAATAAAAAAAAACGGTTGAATCCTTTTTGGGCGCTGCAAGGCACAGGAAGCGGCGGAAGCACATAGCGCTGAAATAAAGTGTTGCATACTGTTTGGCGCAACAATAATAGAATATCGCATATTTCGCGGCTACACAGAAATTATAGCAAAGCTTCTTTTATGGTCTAGCTATTGTTGTTTTCTATAACTGTATGCTTGTATCTTGGCTTTGTTGTTGTTGTTGTTTTTTATAACAAGTTTTGCGAGCTTATCTTTTTAGTCTGTGTAAAGATCTGCGTTAAACACTGATACGTTGGAAACGTTGGTGTAAAAAGATATAAAAAAAATTTTTAAAGAAGAATTTTAGAAAATTTACAAAAGGACATTTGTTGGACTTTGAAAATTTTGAATGTTTTAGAGATATCAATAAGTTCTTAAAGCGAAAGTTTATGTTGATTTTTTTTTGGATTTGACTTCAAAGCTTTGAATGTTGAAAATAAAAAAATTCAAAATAAAATATTATCCAAATATCATCAATACAGTATTCTGGAAAATATACATTTGAAGGGTATTATGTTCTTAACTTGAACATAACAAATTTGTCTCATAATTTAGAATTGCTTATTTAGTTGACTGACTGACCGACCGACCACCCATTGTGCCCTGTTGCCCCATTCTCTGTTTCCAATTTGAAAGCAGAACAACTTTAATACTAGCAACAAATGCTCTCCCGCCAGCTCCATTTTATATTTGATATTTTATTACATTACATTTCCCTGGCTTATTACATTTTGGCTTTTAAGCTGTTGACACAACTTGATTTCCGCAATCGTTTCGCTACCCAAAACACCGTTCCTCCTTTGCCGCTCTTCCACCGCCCTTTGCGAGTCGTGACCGGTCGGTCGGTCAGCAGAGTGGTAGCAAGTGCAGTTGATTCTGCTCCTTCTGCTTCTTTCATTCCTCTTCTTTTTTTTTTGTTAGGGTTGAGGTTTGCCTCAGGTTTAGTTTAGTTGAGTTGAGTTGAGTTTTTGTCGAGTCTATGCTGTGTGCTCTGTGTCACAATTCGCAAGAAAAAGAGTGAATGAAAGAGAGAGAGAGAGAGAGAGAGAGAAAGGCCACCTACGTCGTTTTTGTTTTAGGTTTACAGTTTGCGCTTCTGTTTTGCTTTGGTTCGTTCGGTGTGTTTTTGTGTGTAGTACGTTCCACATCCACTTTTGGGAGTTAAAAGCTGCCTAGCTCGTCTGCTGCTGCTACAGCATTTTTGTTTTTTTGTTTTTTTTTTGTGCTGAAGCCTGACCCAGAAAACGAAAATTGTGTCTAATGGGTTTTTGTTATGTTTTTTGACATTTTGGGAATAATGTTTCCGTTTCCGGTTTAAGGTGTGCGCTGAGCGCTTCTGTACCGACGCTATATGCGACAATTTCCGCTCACCAAAATAGGGTCAACATGCTCTTTAGCTGATTTTATAAAACAAAAGTCAACCGAGAGTCTAAAGTTACACTCACTGCAAGAAAGAGAGTGAGTGAGAGAGAGATAGATAGAGAGGGAATGAATGACTCGCTTAAGCTTTAAACTGTTTCTTCACCTTGCTCTTTCTGTACTTACTGGAGCGCTGCTGCCATCAACATCAAAAGATGGTAGCATTTTGATACTTTCAGCTAATTTTCAGTGCCGCCGTTAAAATGACAACGTAATTATTTTTTCTGTCAACCGGCTTCTACGCCTCCAAGGGATGCTAATGCTTAGCTTCTGCCGCTGCGTGAGATAAGACAAAATTGTTGAGGTGGTGGAGGGAGGAGGGTAAAGAAATTGTGATTAATGGTAGAAACCTAGCAACATTTGCATACGAAATTGAAAGCAAATATTTGCAGTGATACGAGAAAAAGTAGAAAAAAGCTCTACGTGTGCGTTTGTGTGTGTGTAGGTGTGTGTGTGTATTGCGCTAATTGCACTTTGACTTTTGAACCGTATGAAACCAAACAAGAAATTTTGACTATACACATGAGCGAGAGTTGAAATGAAGAAAGAGAGAGAGAGAGAGAGAGAGAGAGAGAGAGAGAGAGCGTGCTAGACTGAGTGTGTTTCTTGCTTTCATGTCTAGCTTCATAAAATTAGCAAAAGTAATTTAAGGCGCCAGATGACTGCACAATGTCATTCAATCTGTTTCGAGGCCTCGTTATGTTGGTCGCCTCAGACGCTCCCAACTGAGATCCTTCTTTGGCACCGTTTGATGTATGCGCAATATTTTTTGTATTGCCTCTGTGTCAACTTGCGACAATCGAAATTAACTCCACGACTAAAGGTGGGAAAATTCTGCGGAAATTTCACAAAATCAAAATACATGAAAGCCTAAAAAACATTTAGATTAAAGTGTTTAAAGTACTCAAAGTATTAAAAAAGTTTTGGGACATAAATAATTTGCAATGCGCATATTTAGAAAATCAATTTGAAAGATTTGCATAAATACAAAACGTAAAATATTGGTATTTTTAGATAAGGGTTCCGAAAGTCTGTGACATTTCAACGGAAACTTATTTTACGATTAACATTTGGGACACTTGTGAATAAAGCATATTTATTTACTTACCCTGGAATAAAAAAACATAAATTTAATTTAAAATGGGTCTGACACCTGCCTAAATTTAGAATTATAGCATTTTTAATTAAGAGGCAAGCACCTGACTGTAAATTTTAATATAAATCAAAAGAAAATTTGCTCAATTTCTTTTCCGGTACTTTCGTCCACTTTGCTTGACACAAGATGTCAACTCGTACTGGCTCATCTCTAAATGTTTTTGAGTATTTATCTTGTGAGAGCTAACGATCCAGCATGCCCTCTCTTAAGCTGCGCTCAGCAGTTGTCTTTTTACTCATTATATATATTTGCTATGCTCTTGCACATCACATGCATGAGCACTGAGCACATGAGACAACGATATTTAAAATCTGCCTTAGCTTTTGTGCCGCTCATCCCTGCTTGATTGCTCATCAACAAGCATAATATGTACATCTCTGTTTGCTTAAGCTCTCTTCTAAAATCAGCTCTCCTACGGTATTTGTGTTTGATGCACTTAATGAACGGGGCTTCCTCTCACATTTGAAATATGTGTTTGTATAGGGGCTGTTAGTAGATAAGCAGCATTCAAACGGCGCACATCGAAAACTTATTAAAATCAATGATAATCAGGCATACAACAATTTAGGGCCCCCTCCCAAGAACGAAAACATGCATATAAATACATACATATATGTGCATAATATATATTTATAGTTCGAATATGATAGTGGTATATTATCGTTATTAGAACTCATTAGAAGCAGCCTTTCAGCCAAAAATGTAAAAGAAAAGAGACAAAGAGAGGCGAGAGGATGTGAATGTGAAACGATATACAATCTATTTGAATAGCTCAAGCTGAAGTGAGCAGTGGGCGTGTGTGTGTGTGTGTGTGTTGGGGTGCCTGGAGTGCTAAAATGATATGGTTCCAGCCGAGACTGAGAGAAGCAGTGCGGGGAAGTATTGAATGTGAGCTAATTTGCCTTGTGACGCTTGGGGCGCTCAAGTCAGCTGAAATCTGTTATTATGTTTGCCAAACATTGCCATACTAAATATATATGTATGGATATAATATTGCTGATGTTGAAATTGGCTGCTGAGTAAATGGTGTTAGTTCGCTCGGCTATCTCAACTTTTGGTATGCTATCATTTTGATTAAAAAACAATTCATTTAATTAACGCAAAGTGAAATGAAAATAACCACAATAGGAGACATAAAAGAAAAACAAAAGATTGTTACCTGCAGCAGCAGCAGCAGCCGTAGACGAAACACAAACAGAAAGTCGAGAGAACGAAAAAAGAAAGAGAGCGTGAGATAGAGAAAGAGAGAGAAACATTCGCGTAGTATGGAATTGGCGACCATTGTCATTTGCAAACGGTGTGACTTAATTTCTCTCTGTTGTTGTTATTGCTGTTGCTTTTGTTGTTGGTTGTGCTGCTGCCAGTGCGCCACATGCCGTAAGAAGTACGAAAAGGAACAAGGGGAGTGGGGAATGTTCATGTCTTTTGGGGCGTGTACATGGGAAAATGCCTGCCGGAAATCGTCTGCATTGTGCGAGATAACAATTTTCATGCAATGACCGAGACGAGACCCAAACCAACTAACAGCTGACCCCACCCCTCTGCACATTCAACTACCGCACTCATTACTTGTAATGGCGCTTGATGGTGATGATGACAACTACAGCAACAACTGCAATAACAACAATGGTGTCCAGCACGCAAAAACAAGCGAGTGAAGCGGAACCGGGCAGCGGATTGCATTTCAAGTGGCATTTCTGCATTCACAAACAAACACAGACACACACACACACACAGAGAGAGAGAAGCATTCACCAGGCAGAGACCAGAGGATCCAAAATGTACTCGTAACGTTTAATTTCCGTCAGCCCACACAAACAAAGCGCGTGTGAGTTAAAGAGGAAGAGGGAAAGGGATGACAACACTAACACTCACACACAGCAGAGAGAGAACATGTCTGCGGCTAATATAAAACGAAGAATGCCAGAATGAGGTAACGTAGTACAACAACGCAACAGCGCATTATTGTGCTGACGGCGATGATGGCGCTGAAGACAATGATGATGATGATGATGTCAACCAGTTCAACAGAATCAGAAACACAATCAGTGTACCAGGACAACAACGACAAAAAGGTTGAGGCTGACATCCATGCTCGTCATACATATCTACAGGTCTAAAGGTCTTGCCATATCCGCATTCGCAGCAATACCATAATCAATTTGAATGTCCATTAATGGTTTTGTTTGCATTCAAACGATTTTGTTTCGTGATTATGACGAAAAATGTCAATCTAGAAACCAAAAATATTTTGTTAACGGGCCACAAATGTGATTGGGAATAGTTGAAATTGATTGGTATTGGGATTAAATGATGTGATGATGCAACAGATAAAAAAAAAATTCAAATGGATAACATTCCAAAAATTTAAAACATTAAAAGAAAATTAATAAATAAACAAATTATTTTTAGGAATTCATTTTTAATAATTGTTTAAAATTAAAAGTTGTAATTTAATAACATTAAAACAAGAGCCCAAAATAAGCTTTTTGTAATGCCCAGGATTTTCTTGGTTATGCGTGTGTTTGTGTGTGTTTTGAGCCTTTTGAGAATTAATTTGAGCATATATTTTATTTTATGACACTTAACTTTAATATTTGTGTCCACATTTTACAACCATTTGTCTAACTGTCTGCTTTTGCCATTGTTTTATTGTTTGTTTTTAGAATGGATGCCAAGGACTACGCAGGACTTGCCGGCTGCACGGTGTTCGCTTTTGTTCTATACTTAAACACATTAAACGCTGGATTTGTCTACGATGACAGGTAAGCGGGAAAGCGAGAGAGTGAGAGACAGGGGGGAAGAGAGAAATTTAAACGAATTAAAAATTCCATATGTCAGCAAAGTTGACGAAGGTAAATGGGTCCTCAAGGCGACATTTTGTCGACGGTTTGGTGCTGAGTGGTTTGGTTCTTTGTTTGGGTGGGTGGGTTATTCTCTGCCCGTTAAAATTGTTATGATTAATTGGGCCGCCAAGTGCCGCCATTCGTTTGATAAAAATCGCAATAATAAATTTTCTGGGTTCTTACCTAATTGTAAAACTGGCAACGCAACTTGGCCAACAACAACAACAACAACCAGCTTATCGTTGCTTATATTGTATATGTATACTATATAAAAAGTATATTTTGGTTTGGGGTTTTTTTTTGGTTTTGTTTTTCAGGTCCATTGTCAAAATCAAACGATGGCCAAGCCATTGCCAAGCAAATTAAAAACAAAAATGTTGATTTATGTTTTGTCGTTTACGGCTTGGACTCTGAACTTGTTGTTGTTGTAGTACTTTAGGCATCGTTTCTTGTTCGCTTTCGCATTCACCTAGCATTTGAAATGCTGCTAACGCAGAACGCAAAACGAAATTACCCATAAATATCAAAAGTCATGTACAATGGACAGGAATTTCCCCCTAAAGACGTGAAAAGCACTTGGACCACCAGCAGTCGAAACAGCAACAACAACAACAACACCAGTCCATCGGCAGCCACAGTGTTCACAGTCTGTAGACCGCCGGATACCAGCAACCTCTTCCCGTTTTTATCCCAATCTAACCATTGCCCCAGTCTTATGCCAATTCCCATAGACGAAGTTAACCGCTGCGTTTCTGGACGCCAAGAGTGACGCCCAAAACACAACTACAAAAGGCGACCAAACAATTGTACAGTCGTGTAACGAGGCGAAGGGTGGGTGGGGGCTATAGAGAGTGTGTAGTGCACATAAATGGAAAGTTATGCACAAAAGTGCTCAGCCAAAAGCTTCAGTTGTAGCTCGTTATTTTGTGTAGTTCCTTCACTCGTCTATACCCTGTAGGCAATGTGGTTAACCAAAGCGGGTATACTCGTTATATATTATTATAAAATGCCTTTGTCTTGCCGTTTGGGCTGTCAGTCAGAAAGCTTAGTTTGTTGCATAGCAAACAAAATAATAAGTAATAAAAATTACAATAAATAAATATATATCATTGATTCTTCTGATATTTTTGATATCTTTCGGTTATTATAAACTCACAGCTGCCTTCGCTTATTGTTGTTGTTTGTTCATTCTGGTTTTGGCAGAAAACAAGCAGAGCGCACACAACAAATAATAAACGCAACTTATATAAAACAGTTCCACCTCTGAAACACACCCCTCCCCCCCTGCCTTTTCCACGCCACAACAAGGCGTCCCTTTTTTTTCGGGGGGGTGCGACACAAAAAGTTCTTGGGCGAGTTGATGTTGTGTTATTTTGTTGTTGTTGTTGTGGCCCCGACAACAACGGATGCTGCTGTGGTCACTTTCACGCAGCTGCCAACACCAACAACTCAGCCAGAGTTGCCTACCTATGCCAGGCGACTATTGTTGTTACTGTTGTTGTTGTTGTTGTGGTCACACACACACACACAACATGGCCACAGTTGCCACATGAGCACAAGTTATTATTGTCAAGCCAAGCCAAACAAAACATGATTTATTAAATGGCAGCATTCCCTTCAATTTGTTTCCTATCAACTGGAAAAAGAGCAATGGGCAATAAGCACAGGGCGACGAGACGATGATGATGCTTGGCTCTCGGGCTTGGGTGGGGCATAAACATTTTTCGTGTTTATGTTGGTGTGTTGGTGTGTGTGTGTGTGCTGTGAATTGTTTCATGTTTCTTGTCGCTATGCGCTACCGGTTCAGGTACGGGTATAATATGTATTCCGTGCAACAATAGTTTCAGAGATATGAGTTTCATTCTCTTTCTCGTAAAAAAAAATAAAAAAAATATAGAAACTTTTGCGCATGAAATATTTTTGGATACAAATCACAAATAAAACGAGTTATGTTCAAAGTTGAGAGTCATATATCGTTCGTTGGCTGATAATAAATGCATTAAATTAAGTGGTTTTATGTACATTCAACAACAAAAGCAACAACAACCAAAATTTATATCTTTAAATAGAAAGGTAAAATTTTAATGCAATGTAGCTGCAATTTATTATAAAAAAGTTATATTAAAATAAAATAAAAACTTATTGAAAAATGCAACTGGTTTGAATAAGGTTTTTTACCCTCCTCAATTATTTATTTAATTTTTTGTCATTAATGCTTGATTCAGCTTTTCATTAACTAAAAATATATTTAGTTCGATTATTTATGTAAGCTTTTAGATGTTTTTTTTTCTGACTTTTGTTTTATCACCAAAAAGTAACTCAAAATTTAAAGAGCTTGCCTTGCGGATTTCAAGTATATATTTGCCTTACGCTCAAACATTTCACACCTCACAAACTTGATATAAAAAAATATGTAGCAAACAACTAAAACAACAAGAACGTTGTTGCTACAAAATGTTGCCAACGAGCCAATCTGCAGTCTTACAATAATTTATGTGCCATATTAAAAGGACAGCGACATAAAGACAAAAAAAAACAACTACCAAAGCAGAGCACACAAAAAAAAACCCAAAAAGAAAACGAAAACTTACGTATACGTAATTTTTTGATAGCCAAACGGCCGTTAGACTCCAAGCAGGTATAGGAAAAACAAGCGCTAGCTTTAACATTTTTCGTTAGGTTTTTTTTTTAGTATTTTTCTTTATAGAATATCGAAAATTTGCACTTTACATAAGCAAAAGGAGCTGGAGCAGCAGCTCCACAAAACGTAAAACAAGTGTTTGTGGGTAGCCGCCATAACGCCAGAATGTCAGGTAAAGGGCCGGAAGTAAAGACAAGAGAGAAAGAGAGAGAAAGAGAGAGAGAGAGCGAAAGAAGAGAGTGTAACGAAAGGTGCGGGAAGATTGTGTCCTCGCTGCTGATGCCATGATATATTGTCTTCAACAAAAGCCAACGGAGTGCGTGTTTGTGTGTGTGTATTTGTGGTGTAGGTGATTGCTCAAAGTACACTGGCATGAGATAGTATAAGAACATAACTAAGGTGTTAATAAAATAATATTTATATGAAAAAGTTAGGCAAACTGACAAAAAAAATAACGAGAAATTCCTAATTGGAATAAACTTTAAGTTTTTTTTTTATAAGTTTTCTTAAATTACTCGTTGCACTGTGCACCATAACTGCAACATTCGCGAACTGATTCGACTGACTTCAGCAGCCTGTGCCTTGTGTGCCTCTGGCTACGACAATAGCTTCAGTCTCCAGCTCCAGCTCTCCTGTTCCTGTTACCGTTCCCGTTCCAGTGCCAGCTCTCGACTGCGAGTGAAAAGCGTACGATAACGCCAGCTTTTACATACAACAAACATCCAAACATAAATATATACTACATATACAACATGCCACACTTGTAAGCAGCTTGAATTTTGCTTGGCATTTGGTTGTTTTTGTTGCTTGCCTGCTGTTGGTGTTGATGTTTTTTTTTCATGCCACCTGCCACCCGCCAAGTGGAGTATTGCTATTCATTCACTAGTTACGATGATAAAGCACAAAAAAAAAGACACTGCGGAAATTCGCTGCTGATGAGACGATAATGTTGACGCTGTGTCGCCGGGCCAGAAATTAAGCTCAAAGCGACGACACGCACACGCAAACAGAGGGGGGGGGAGCCCTCGAAGAAGTTATGCAGCAACAGAAATGCTTTTCAATATTTCTAGCTCTTTGCTCCTCTCCCTTGCTGCTTGAGATCCCTGCAAATGAGGCGTGGCTAAATATTGGTATGCGTTGGCATGCAAAATTTTACAAAAACCCCAAATCCACCTGCTGTTTGGCAGCTACACCGCATGCTGCCCTGTTTTTTGATTTTTTTTTGAGCTTTGTGTGCTTCCGATAAGAATTTGCTTGCACTCGAGAACATTTGTGTGTGTGTGTTTGTTTGGCTGCACAACAAAATGCCAATTGAAATTTAAGTGTAGATGAGTGGCTCAAGTAATAGTTGTTGTTTTTGTTGTTGTTGTTGTTGTTGTTGGCGTTGGTTGCTGCCCCACCAATAACTTGGGCACGTCCCCTTTGCCAAACCACAAATTTGAGCAACAGATTTTATGCCAAAAAGTATGCTACACAATTTAACAAAAGAAGAATAAAACAAAATATAATAAAATAGCTGAAAGTATTCAAATTCATAATGTGATATTTCGACTAAAATAAAAATACTAGAAATATATGTAAACAGAATTCATTTTGATTTAAATTGATTTACAAATTACGAAAATTTTGTATTTCGGCATTTTGCTGTCGACATTTATTTTGTTATTTTAACATATTTTTGTTGCCCGAAACCCAATCGAATCGATTGAAAATAAATGCGTCCTTTTTTGTTAGCCTGAAGCTTGATTAAACAATTTTTTATAAAAATAAAGAAGGAAAAACAAACAATGACTGCGTTAACTTTTCAGCTTTTATACCGGAAACCTAAAACTACAGCCCGCGGGGCAGTTAAAACCAAAGTAAACACAAATTACTTGCATATGTTTAGACGTGTATGTGTGTGTGTGTGTGCTATCGTTGACTATAACTAAAATTTGATGACTTAAACGTTAAAGATCTCGAGGCAGCTAAAAGAAATATTTCTTTCTTATTTTGTTATATTTTATTTAATGTAATTTTCATGTGCAATGACTTTTTTTTGCCAAAATTTCAATCGAGTAATTATTATTTCAGTTTAATAGTCAAAAATAATGTACAGGCATTCAAATCGAATTAGGATTTTGGTTTTTGAAAACTCAATTTATTTGTCCATTTTATTTTTACTAGAATATATATATTAAAATGCTTTTGAAAACTATTAAAAATTAGTTTTAAAATGTTAAAAAAAATAAACAAAACCTGTGAGCTACTTAATGAATTTTATTCATCTAAGTTTTTAGAACATTATTCTATGGTTCACCTGATATTTTTCTGATTGTTTTAATCCTGTGAAGCGTTGAAACTGTGGGAGGGAGAGCTAATTAATGGCATTTGCTGGGATAACGTTGAGAACTAATTATGCATAAAATAGCCAAGGTATTATTGCAAACCTACTATAAATTTCTAACTTTGCAACAACAAAAACACAAACAACACCGATAACAACAGCAACATCAATGGCTTGGAACTTAGGGCCAACTCTGTGTGTGTGTATATGTGGGTGGTGTGTGTTTGTGTGTTTAGACTTGAAAATCGATTAGAACAACAAGCAAAGGTACATCGGTGAGGCAATTACCCAAAGAGCCGTTGACTTTGCTTCAGTGACAATAGAGTGTGCAGATGAGTGTAGCAACGAACAACAAACAACAACGAACAACAAACGAACAACAACAATAACGACACCAAGTGCGCCAACAAATCGGCAATTAATCAAGGCACAAAAGTGAGGCAAAAACGAACGAAGCGATTGGATGGAGGTGGTACTGCTAGATAGACTGTGTCGCTCGGCACTTTAACAATATTTATGCCAAACACAGAATAAACAAAAGGACAATAAAATAAGCACAGAAAGAGCCCTTTGAATGTCGAGCAGCTCAAGTTTAACGATAAATAGCTATGTGTGTGTGTGTATTTGTGGGCAGAAAAGTCAATGCGATCCGATTTGAGTTCGGTTTAAATAAGTTTACTACGAAAACTCGATTTGAACTCAAAATTTGATCACTTATTACCTGCTTTGATAGCAATCAGTCAGTTAATAAGCACAACTCGAAGTCTACCTATTTTTTTTAAGTGTATTTAAGTTGAGCAACCAACTGGATGGATGCTTCAGGCCAACATGGGCATACAATTAATCAATTTAATTAATAGGACAGCTGTGCCACAGGTTGCTCGGCTCTTGTTGTTGTTGTTATTCCACGAAATGTGAGCACATTTAATTTAACACCTCTCTCTCTATCTTTTGTCTCTCTGTAGGCGCGCCATCTTGGGCAATGCGGATGTAACTGGAGCTGGTCAGCTGGCTCAGCTGTTGCAGAATGATTACTGGGGCACGGCGCTGACAGACAGTGGCACCCATGGCTCGTGGCGTCCATTGTGCGTGCTGAGCTTTCGTCTCAATTTCTGGCTGGGCAATGGCATTGCATTCCCATTCCATTTGATCAATCTAGTGTTGCACGGCTTGGCCAGCGCTTTGGTTGTGCTTGTGGCACGCACCCTTTTGCCCACACGTGCCGGCGTCTGGGCCGCTGCCACACTCTTTGCCTCGCATCCCATTCACACGGAGGCCGTGGCTGGCATTGTGGGTCGCGCCGATTTGGGCGCTACAATATTCAGCCTGCTTGCCTATTTGGCATATCGTCATCATATGTTGCACAGGGATTGGCAGTCGATGGCATTCACACTGTTCATGGCCTTGGCCGCATTGCTTTGCAAGGAGACGGCCATAACGTTGTTGTTGCTATGCGCAATATGCGACGTGCTGCGCGGGTGGAGAAATGCACAGAAAAGGAACAAATATGACAAGGTATGATTTGCGTAAAGTAAGTGGAACTGTATTGATTACTTTATAGCTTACCAGTAAGTGGAACTGTATTGACTACTTCATAGCTTACATCACCGATTATTTCTTTAAATTTCCCAGCATCGCTTGCGCTCTTTGACCATTTTGGGCATTGCTTTGATTGGTGGCATCTATTGTCGCCTTTGCTATTTGCCACGACCTAGCGTTGCCTTTTCAAGTGCCGACAATCCGACGGCACACGAGTCCTGCTGGTGGACAAGGACATTAACATTTCTGTACCTGCCTGTGGCGAACATTCAGCTGCTGCTCTGGCCGCAACATTTGAGCTTTGACTGGGGCATGGAGGCAATACCACGCATTCGCACGCTGTGGGATGTACGCAATCTGTTCAGCGTTTGTTTCTATGCCGTATTGATGGTCGTGACCTGCAAAGGAATACGAATGCGTTCGCGAGGGAGTACTGCTGCCATGGATTATGCAGCTGTGGCAAGCATATCGTTGCCCTTGCTGCAACAACTTGGCCGCAATAGTTGCCACACCTGGCATGGACTCTTCTGTGGATGCCATCATCAGCTGAAGCAGCAAAAATCCGTTGTTGAACAGCTCAGAGTGTCAGTTAATAGAAAGGAATGGGTCACTTCCACTTCGGAATCGACTGTTATTATATGTTTTGCGATATTGGTATTACCGTTTTTGCCTGCCTGCAATTTGTTTTTCTATGTGGGCTTTGTGCTCGCCGAACGTTTACTGTACCTGCCCAGCGTTGGCTACTGCCTGCTATTTGGCCTTGGCTTTGGCAAACTCTGGCAACGCCAAACAAGCTTCAATAGAAGACTTTTGTTGCTCGGCTGTCTTGGATTGCTTTTGGGCTCATTCAGTTTGCGTACAATGCAACGCAATCGAGATTGGTACGGTGAGGAGCAGCTTTTTCGCAGCGCCGTCGTCATCAATCCACCAAAAGGTAAGTTTAATAACGACTTTATTGAATACTCTATCATTTGTTCCTAGCTTTAGGTCTTAAACCAGCTTTTTTGGTTTGTAAAAATACATATTTCTTATACCCTTACAGCCCTGGGCAATCTGGGCAGCATATTGAGCAGCCAGGGACGCTACGAGGAGGCAAAACGGGCACTTCAATTGGCCATTGCATATCGCCCAAATATGGCCGATGCGCACTTTAATCTGTAAGTAAACGAAGCTTAGCACGTCCAACTCATCAGACCTATGCAAATTCAAAGTCGAAATTTGCGCCTGCATTTTGCAATTTTGCCAGCATTCAGCGATTTTCTATTTTTCGTTTTTTTTTTAGTGTCAGTTTTGCGTTTGCTGCCTTTTCAAAATTCAAAAGCTCAAAGTGAATGCCTGGCGCGACCTTGTGGCACTTGAAGCGGCAGCTCAGTGGGTATGGGGAGAGTTGAATTCTAAAGGACTCTAAAAGTGGTTGCTGGTTAGTTTTGGTGGTTGCATTGGTTCGAGGCGCACCTTTAATGCCAAATGGCAGCTGCTTCTGTTCGGTTCAGTTTGGTTTGGTTTTGTTTGCCACTTGGCAAAAACGTTCGGACAACATCTGAGAAGGTGGACAGCGAAAAAACTAGACTATTGCGCGCATACAAATCAAATGAATGAGGGTAGGGTTAACGCTGCACTTACAAAAAAAAAGTGTTTTGACAATAAAAATTGCATTAAATATGTTTTTATGATTAGGACTTTAAAACAAACTTTTTCTAGTAATGAAAATCATTTACGTTAAAGTTTCAAACTACAAATGGTGTCTTTTCTATTGCACATATTTTTCTCTCAGTGTTCCATACACGATACGGACACAGCATCTTTTGGATGGCAATTTGCATGCACTCGACACAGCCATCAACAGCAAACAGCTGCCTGCTGGCTCTTGTACCCATTTTGCTTCGTTTTTTTTTTCAGTTTTACGAGCAAACCTACCTTTTCTCTATCTGCAGCCCAGCTTTAGCTAGCCTTACCCCTAAGCGATACAAGTAGCGGCTTTGAACGAGTATTGCGCTGTAATCCCCTGCAGAAACGAATGTATGCCATTAATTAGGTCATACTGAATGCATGCCACATACATGCACGTACATGCCACGGTGCGCATCGCAGCATATTTGAATTCTATGCTCGGCTATCTAATCTCAGCTACGCTTTAGAATCGCTCTAAAACTTTAAAAGTTCAGAGTTAAATTTGAAAAAAAAAAACTGAAAGTGTGTAGAGGCTTACGCATTTCCTTAAGAATTTAATTCAAACTCAAATGTGCAGCAATTAAATACTTTGACTAAAGTTAAAGTTCATTCAATTTAAAGGATTATCAACATTATTTTACTCCTCGCATAAAAGTATGCTACACTTTTCATATTAAACGTCACATTATCTAAGCCAAACTTTTCTAATCTATTTAATCCATTTATTTAAGGAAAAAAACAAACTTTATCAACAACTTTAAAAAGTGTTTAAGATCAAATACAATTTTCAAACACTTTGCAACAGTTTTTGCCATTAAACGGCTTGCCAGTAAAAATTGACTAATGCCATATAGTAGTAGACGACACAAGAATGCGACTTATAGCAATATTGTGGAAATAACTGGACTCTTTCGCAGCAAGCTCAATTGGCATTTTTGCTGCGCAACTGTGTTGCAGTTTGAAAATTGTGTGCAATGTGCAACACAATGCAATGTTAGAGCAAAAAAAAAAATACGAGCAAAAACTGCTGAAGCATTATGTTGGCATCCGCTGGAAGCTCAGCGGTTAAATTTGCTGCAGTTGTTTCTTTTTTTCTGTTGCTGTTGGTGTTGGTGCTGCTGTTGTTGTTTTTGGCTTGCTTTTGAGGCCAATGACACTTGCCTGCTCTAGCAGCAATTCGGACACATATGGCAGGCAGTAGAGTCGCGTTGCAAGCTGCTGTATTGCAATACAAGACAGACCGCCTGTGAAGCTGCCTTTTGACTTCCCAATGGGATCAAGTGAAACATGCGCCATGCCAACATGCCAACGCATTATGCCCCTTCCACATTTTGTGGCATCTACGAGTTGCGAGTGTCCTTTTCAATATGCAGCCACATCATTCGCAGCAGCCCTTGCCCCATGTTGTCATTGTCGTTCCCCTCATTCCTACTCTCTCCTTTACTCTTATTGTTGATTATTGTGTTTGACATAATAGGCTTTACGCTCCAAAAAAAAAGAAAAAAGAAATGAATGAAAGCGTATAAGAAGAAGTGCAAAGAAAGAAACGAAATCCTTACGCTTTGCTTCTTAAGCAAATTGTAGGAAAATCCTTCCTTACCCTCGCAACAACAACAGCTGTGCGCCCAATACAAATAATTGCACACGACTCTAGCGTTTGGTTTGGCCAGAGTTACTCTGTCTCGGAACCGCAGCAGCATCAGTGGCTGGTTTGTCAACAACCCTGCGACGTTGCATGATAAACGCTGTAACCATGCGAGTCTACTACGACATAATTCCTCCCAACTCTGGCCTTCCCTTAGAAAAAATTTGCACAGAGAAAGAAACGGAGAAATCGTATGCTGAATTTTAACTTGACGATGCGTAATTACACAGAGCGAAAAACAAGCATCAAAAAGGTGCTTTAAAATGAGTTATTTTTAGACTAAATTATAAGCCTGCTTCAAAAATGTTCCAAGAATTTTAGATTTGGAAAGGTTTCAAAGTAATACTTACGCATTTAAGCTGATTAAATTTAAATAGGGTATTTAATAGGAACAATAGCTGCTGCTTTTTTCAGTTTAACATATAGGCAAACATAATGAAAAAGTTGATCAATAAATGGGCGATGAAATATTGTAACGAATCCAGTTGACATCTGGCATCTGGGGAATTTGCCATGTGAAAGTCAACGACATGAAAGAATAACAAAAGCGCGAACTTCATAAACTGCTGGGGCTTCGAAGTTATTAACTTGGCTCAAAGCGATACCCGATCCGCTGCTGCTATTGCATCTTTTCCATTCCACTTTTCGCTGCTGTGTTCTACGCGGCTGTCAAAGCACTATTCAGAAGTCGGCTGAAGTCCAAGTAAGCCCTGTTCACAGAATTCATTTCAGCGACGTTGAAAGTTTAAGACGCTTTTCCTTCACTCTCTCGCTCTCTTTCGTTCGCTTTTGGAATTTTCCTTATTCTCAATGTTGGCCGTTGCCTTTTGCAGCTTATCGAAAAGTTGCCTGATTGAATTTTTTACACTTGCATTATGCAGTGGGGGCAAAAGAGAGTGTTTGCCGTGGCACTGGCTGGCTGGCTGGCTGCTGCTGCTGCTGCTAATCTCAAAGTCAAGTTGGGTCACATTTCCATAAACACTTCATATGACGTTGCCGTTGCCGTTGCCGTTGAAGCACTTTAAAGCTGCCAAGTAATAAAAAGCAAGCGCTCCTCAGAATGTCACATTTCCGGCATCTAATCGAAAATCAATGTCAATAGCAAAGCCCCCCATTCCCCCACACTTGTGGATAAGCAGCTGTTTGTACATTATTTACTCGTAAAGCCATCAATAGTCGAACAACCCCCGTACCCCCATTGTCTGTCCCCTTTTCGCATTATTTGCTATCTGCGAGATTTTTTTTTAAGCTGCTCTTGCCATTTGCCACGTGTCCATGTCTGCGGGTCTTCGTGCCCCATTGCCAGTCAACTGTCATGGATTTGTTGTGCTCGAGATAGATGCTGTGATTTTTAGCTGCGCCACCACATCGTGCCACATGGGGGGGTGGGCACTAGAGTACAAGTAACAACGTGCAACCAAACACCAAAACCGAAAAAAATCACTGAGCTGTATAATTCGATTTCTGTTTTTTTCCACTTGTTTTTATTTCTTTCTATTTTTCCTATTTTTTTTTTTTTGCATCGTTCCTTTGCTATGCTGGCTGTTGTTTGCTTACCTGACACACTGAATAGAAAAAGGGAGTCAGGGGAAAGGCAAAGAACAACATTGAAAATTGTATAGTCGAACATTTTTGGGTTTGCTGCATATATATATTTGTGGCAATGCTCGTAGTGCTAGTTTCAAATAGAATAGAATAGTCGTACTCAATATTCAGTTGAGCAAATCCAACGCGTTGTTGCCTCGTTTCGCATTGCATCAGCCCCTTCTGCCCCCCCCCCCCCCGCCCTAACCACTACTATTGACAACATCGGCTAAAATTTGTGGGCAACTGGGGGGTAACTTTAGATGGAATCTCAATGGGTTGTTGCTTGACGATAAACAAAAATTTAAACAAATGAAAAAACACAAAAAAAAAGGGGAAAAACAAAGTCGTTGCGAGTGTTTATCTAAAAGTTGTTGGGATATGCAAATAAATATTATTAAGAAAAGTTAAAGTTTTTATCTCTGCTTCGCTTTACATAATAAGGGTGACCATATATATTGACAACAAAAAAACTTATCGCCATACCGCCACATAAAATTCTATCGGCTTTGCATTTTTACTTTTTATTAGAAATTTGTTTTTTATAAACTTTTTTTTTATTGAAATATCTAAAAATGCCCTCTTGTTGATGCTATAGAATTCTCTCTCTCTCTCTGTTCGAATCTCTGTCGCAACTCAACACAAATTTTAGTACGCGTCGTTGGTTTGAATAACTTATTGTTGCTGTTTTTGCTATTTGTGTTAGATGTTGTCTTTTTTTTGTTGATTCTGTTGTGCAATCTGTGCTTGGGTTTATTTGGCACTCTTTTGTTACGTTCGTGCTACAAATAAAATGCATCCTTTATTTAAAAGCACTTATTCATGCATATACGAACATTTTGTTTATATTAAAAAGCCAGACACAACTGCCATGAATCCATCCATACCCCCATTGATATTTGTTTAGCCAAATGTTGCAAGCGCTAAACCTGGCAAGTATCTATGTGCAATTTCAGCTGCCTCTTGTTCCCTTCTAACCACTCCCTCGAGTTTATACCGTTAATTAAATGAAGCCAGCGACGTGGCAAGTCCCTCCATAAAATACAAGAAAAAAAAGATACTTAAAGGTCAACATTTTTGAGTATTTGAACTGGCGCTGCAATTGAAGCGAACAAAATCCCACCAGAAACCGCAGCAAAACACAGCGAGACTTAATTTACTTCACTCTGCGGCACTCTGGCACATTATTAGGCCACGGTTGGCATACAATCTCGGCTAAAAGTAACTGTTATTTTACTTCTTTTCACTTTTTGCATTGCTAAGAAGTTTTTGGCGTTATGATTCCAAGAAAAAAATTAGCTTTGGGCTGTTCTGGTAGACACAAACGCCTGTAGAAGACCCTGTAAAACAGTTGAAAAGCATGGTTAGCCCTTTTTATAAGTATTTACTTATTTATTTAGCTATGTGCCCATTCGACAGATAATTTCTTCAATTTATTGGGCAGGTTTAAGTAGCGAAAGCTTATTTAGACCCTTAATGTAATTCATTAGCCATTAAAGTGAATATGGTCAAAGGCTTGCATGTCTCAGATAGACAAAAATAGCTTTAACCTAACATTTTATTTAAGGAACAATGTGCGATTTCGATTTTTGGAACAATTTCCCACTCACAAATTAAAAGATTCTTTTGCTAAATGTTTTGTTGCATACTTTCAGGGGCATTGTATATCAACATCAGCAGAACTACAGCGAAGCCCTGCCCTGCTACCGTCGTGCAATACAGCTGAGGCCACAGCTGGCGTTGGCATACCTCAGTCTAGGAACATCACTGCTAGCCTGGGACAGGGCGAGGCATGAGGAGGAGGCCGCCGCTGTGCTGCTGATGGGCGCCAGGTTGCAGGGGCGTGGCGTGCGCGATCGCAGTGCTCATGAGGAGGCGCGACACAGTGCCTATCTGCAGCTGAGTGCATTGCATCGCTCTAAGGGCCGAAAGGAACAGGCGGTGGAGGTGCTGCAGGAGGCGCTGGCAACATTGAACTTGCAACAGCGGCATGGGGCACAACGAGCCGTTGTGTTGCATCAACGCCTGGCGGCGCTGCACGTCGAACTGCACCAGTGGCAACAGGCAGATGAGCAGCAACAGCTGGCTGTCCAACTGCAACCGGAACATGGAGCCGCCTATGTATCCTACGGCCAAGTGTTGGCCAGAAATGTAAGTGCACATCCTTGTTGCAACCGCCGTGCGTTAATTCAATCTTTAATCCTGCAGTGCAGTCGCTATGCGGAAGCGGAAATGTGGTTTAAACGCGCCCTGGAATTGTCACCCTTGGAGCCAAGTGCGCATCATTATTATGGTAAGTAGGGGAATCCCCGTATTTACTTTATTGAAGTTTCATTAACGACTCTTTGATTTATAGCTGATTTTCTGGAACAACAACAGCGGCGGCATGAAGCTTTAGGTTATCGGTTGCGTGCTGCTTCGCTGGCAAAGCACAATTATGCGTTGCAAGCAGCCGTTGCTGATGCACTGCGTCAACTCAATCGCCTGGCCGAGGCGGAACAGTGGTATCGCCAGGCGGCTGCACTGCATCCAAAAGCGGCACATGCCCATGCCAATCTGGGTGCCATATTGCAAATGCGTGGACAACGACAGCAGGCAGTGGAATGCTATCGCAAGGCGTTGCAACTGCAGCCGGGGCATGCCACAAGTCGAGCCAATCTGGCCAAAATGAATGTCAACATCGATGCGAGCACGTAGCACAGGCTCAATACAACTCTATTTTTACACAATATTACAATAAATTACAGATTAAAAAAACAAAAGAAAGGGTATTGGCAAACATACATTAGATAGAATATTCTTATACATTAAAAAACAAAGATTAAACCTATAAATTTATTTTTAAAAAATGTGTTTTTTTTAAACAAATTAAGGTAAGTATAAAAGGGATAAACAAAAAATGTCCCAGCGTTCATAATATTCCTTAAGAGAGAGCTCTCCTTAATTAAACCTTAAGATAACAATAAACATTTAGACATTTCAATTATAATCCGCAACAGGTTTAAGCTAACCCTTCTTTAAACTCATCAAGATCCAAGCAGATAGGTTCAGCTACCTTTTTGACTGTTATCGGATTTAGAAAGTTTTCTGCCATTTGCTAAGCTAGCCTATCAGATAATTTATTAATTTCATTAATGTGAGCTCTAAAATCCAATGAGAATGGGCACCCTTAACCCCCAAAATGCTAAGTTTTGCTGTGACAATGTCAATCTGTTTGTTGCTGTGTGTCATTCAGTCATTCGTACAATCAAAAATTACGAGTTGTTAAATCCCATATCTAGTTTTAAGCATTTCATCTTTCAGAATCCAGGTGACAACCGAAGCTAGAGACAAAAGCCATAGAAACCTTTCACCAGACAACAGACACACACACTCCAGGAACAAGTAGCAATGCCAAAAATACACAAAGAACTCGACCGCAGATAGAAAAACCCTTTTTCGGAAAAACCGCAATGAAATGGGGAAAGGGAATGAGTTGTTTTTGAATGCTGTGTAGAAAATAGTGCTTACTAAGCATTAAAAATGATAATTAAATTTTCAACAATGTGAAACCTAGCTGAGAACAAGAACAAGAACACGACACGCGCCCAAACAACACACACTATATAGTATATATGTATACACATACATATAAAGCTCTTAATCATAAACATGCAACGGCACTTAAACTCCATCCGACCCTTAACCATTGTCATATCAATGGGAATAGTAGGTCTCTACTATACTATACTCTGCCTGCCTAGCGGGCTTTTGCCTAAGCATATGCGCATATAAATTAACATAGACACCCGAGTATTTAATTAAAATTCCATCAGCCCAATACACACACACACACAGAAAGGGAGTTGGGATAGGCACACATTTTAGCGCTAAGCTCCCGGGGCAAAGCCACCAAAAACCACACGGACAGGGCAACGAAATCTGTGAAAGTGCGCTCTCAGCCTCAGGCGACGACATCAGCCGCGTGCAAACAAAGAGCCAAACAGAGCTCCACCCAGTCTACCTTGCCGCCCCAACTCACCTGAATGAATGGATAGGGTAGATAAAGTTGGAGATACCAATGGACAGGTGGCAACATGGCGGAGAGAAGGGCGAAACGGAACAATGGAGGCGCAGACAAGAGCCGCCAGGCAAAGCATCGATGCTGACTGATGAAGTGGCACTTTCCCGGACAGGACAGCCGGGAATCTGCACAAATGATGATGATGATGATGTTGCTGTTGTTGGAGATCGTGAGATAAGCATCGCATCGTAATTAAGTTGACGCAGCAGCAACAGCCGCAGACGCAGTTAAGAAGCCAGTCAAAGTGAAATATATGCAGCAGGCTGAGCTGAACGGACGTCCCTTTAATTAAATATGAATTTGAATGAGTTTTGGAGTGGGGTAAAGCGGTAAAGGGACTTGGTGGTAACCGGGACAAGGATAAGCCTGTTGTTAGCTAGCAGATTTTACTTAGCGAAACCCTTTCGAGGTCAATGCAAACAAAGTAAAATGAGTTGAAAAATTATGAAAAACCCAACAATGAAAGATGAGGTATAACAAACTAACACTTCTTTAACCTGAAATATAAATAAACATTTTCATTTAAAAAAAAAAAAATCCCATCTAAAATTTTACCTTCAAGCCAGTTGCTAGAATTTCGTATAGAAACTGGATCGATATGTCTTACCATTTGTTCTGTGCGATGATAGCAGTCAGTCAGCTTAGTCAAAAAGTGAAACTGCCATAGAAAACTTAGCTTAACAGAAAGTTTGTTATAGAGAAGTTCGACTTTGATCCACATTTAATATTTTCACAAAAGAAACTGAAATATGAATTTTCAAAAATATTATGTTTGCCAATAATACCCCCTTTTTGATCTACTTTCCTAGAGTATTCATCCAAAATTTCTGGCTTCTCAATGAGTATTTAATGCGTCAAACTGTTTAAATTTCTATTGGGTTTTTTATTTCGTTTTTGGCTTTGACTTTTGTTTTTGGCCACAGATGCTGTTGTTTTTGTAAAAAGTTGTTGTTCTTCTTGTTTGCCCAGATTGCACAAAAACTGTAGCTTAAAAAAACCAACACACACACACAGACACACATGTATATAACACGCAAATGGTCATCCTGTGCAATCATTTATTTTCCACTTTAGCCAGCAGAAAACAGAGAATCACACACAGATACACACACACACACAGAGAGAGAGAAATAAAAAGGAAAAGTTTTTAGTTAGCTTTTGATGAGGGTCAACTCAACGCTGGGGCGCACTTTTCAAGTGTTATTCCCTCTCCTCCTCCGCCCTTGCACCAAAACACCCATTGAACTCCCCCCCCCGCTTTTAGCCCACATGGATTGCGCACATTTTGTTGGTCAAAAGCAGCAGAAATAAAAGAAATTGACAAAACTAAAAGAAGCAACAAAAAAATGTAGTATGACAATAGTTGGAGCCATTGTTTTTGACATGACTTTCTATCAAAAACAAATTTGCTCTTCTTTGTTGTGTTACTTTGTTTCTTTTTATTTTTACTTTTGTTGTTTCTGTTTTTATTACAAATGAAAGCCGGATAGCAATAGAGCACATTATCACATATCAAACACACACACACACACACTGTGTGCACTTTGACACAGATGTATTCAGTTTTTTTTCCCCCATTTTTTTTTTTTAGGCCTGTTATGCAATTGACAACTTCATATGCCATTTTCCGTGGACAACATTAAGCGGGAAAATGATTTAAATAAAATTTCATACATAAAAAACTGCCAAACAAATGTTATAAAAAGCTGGGACTTTCATAATTGCAACAATTTGGAAAGGATGGAAAAATCAAGGATAAAAATAATAACAAAAAAAATTAAATATAACAAACAATTGTTGATGGATGACATTAATTGATTTGATGAAGTGTTTAAACTTTAAGGATTAAAAAAATAAAAATAAATTTTAAAATGGATTTTTCAATGGCAAAAAGCCAGTTTTTAAAACATTTAAATGAATATCCTAGATTTAAAATTCATATTCAAATATTTTACAACTTTTTTTTTTCAATTATTTTTTACTTTTTGGAACTAAAATTAGTTTGTATTTTATTCATTTTAATTTTAGTTGAAAATGAAAACTTTATAAATATTTTTTTAAAGCTTTTTTTTGTTGTAATAAATTTTAATAATTCTTTAGTTCATATGATTTACAGTCTATATAAATTATAGCAAGGAGGATTTGCAACAATGAAATCTGTGGCATCTGTGGCCAACCGCAGACAGACATGCAACAAAATTATTGTTGCAGTCGAAGAAAGCAACAAAATAAAATATATAAACTCAAAATGAAAAAAAAAACAATATGCGAAAGGCCATAAAATCAATGCAACACACACACACACAGTCAGCGGGGGGCTAGGGGCATTTGAGGGGGTGTTGGGTGTGTGTGTGAGAAGCCGCAAACACCGAGAGTCAGCTGCAACAGAATGCAGCATTTTGAAGCAAACGTCAGCGGCAGAGGCAGACAAACAGCAACGAAACCAAAACCCAGTTGGACCGCGGTTGCAACGTGCCACGCACACACACACATACGTACGTACGTACGTACGTGTGTCGCATTTGCTGTCAGTTGCTGGAACGTTGCACGAACGCCTTTAGCTGTGTTTTTGGCTCGTACTTAACTTGAAAACAATTAGTCACAAATTTAATTTCTATTTCAATGGGCAATACATACATAGGCAGACGGCGTTGCATGCAACATGCCAAACCAAACAGCTAACTTTCTACTAACTAATTGCCAGCGAAAGTGAAACTAGCTCGCTTTCCAACTCTCTCTCTCTTTACTTGGTTAGCCGCCATGTCAGCATCATTTTGCAGCCAAAGCTACTTGAAATAAAAACAATGAAAACTTGAAGCTGAATTAGCTTGAACCCTTGAGATTTTTAAGATTTATTTAAAGCAAAAACAAAATTTAATACAATTTTTAACAGAATGTTCAGCTAAACTGAGAAAACATGGATTATTTCACAACTCTTTAACACTTTCCGTGCCCCAACAAAAAAAGGTCTGTTTACCACAAACGAGCTGCCCTCAAAGCAATTCGCATCGCAATGCATCGATGATGTATTTTTGATTGCAGCTGCTGCTTAAAACAAGAAAAATAGAAATAACAACAATCGCAATCAGCAGAAATTGTGAGGGCGACACAGTCAAACAAGAAGCAAGATAGAACAAATACTAGAAAAAACATGAGAACCAGAATAAAAAGCAACAACAACAACCATCATCATAACCTGTAGCTTCAGGGGCAACATAATAACACAAACAAACCGACATTAGATATACCAAGATATATATATACCCGCCTCCCAACCCCACGCACTACTGTGTGTGTGTGTAGTGGCGCCGTGCCCTGGAACGCACCAAAAAGCGAAAGTTCACACCGAAATTGAAACCCAACAACAACAACAACAATGCGAAAGCCGCGTAGCAAAATCTGTGTAGCATAATCTGAGGCGCAAAATGAAGATGACAATAAATTCGATTCGATTTCGCATTGATTTAGTTTTTTTTTTGCTTTTGGGAAAATCATCATTCTTGGATTACCACTCGCTCCCCAAATCCCCAACCCACTGATGAAGTTGTCGCTGATGATGATGATGATGATGATGACAACGATTGTCGCCTTATGGCGTTGGTGTTTGGCCCAAATTGAGAGTAAAGCAAACACAAATAGATAACAACACAAAAAAAAAAGCCAAAAAACAAATAAACGAAAACGAAAATGACAGTAAGACAAAAGCAAATTCACGCACATAAGGACGAATGTAGTATGTCTCGCGGGGTCGCTATGGAACACATTGGCAGGACACATTCGGCAAATCCTGTGCGGCTTATGTTGGGCTTTCAAATTTTGATTGAAAAAATCACAGAGATTTTTTTAGTGCGCAGAAAACTGAATTCGCCGCCCTCCCCCCGCCGCTGTTACAACAAAATGGGCGACAAAGAGCGAAATGTTCCCACAGATTGCCATAATGATGGTGGCAGCCAGGTCCTGGCAACATTTTTCCTATTTAATAATTCAGTCTGTTTGCCGATATTTTGATTTGGCCCAATCACTTGGCCATCATGCAATCGCAATGCCAGCGGCATTGTCAACCATAATCATTGATAGTCCTTGAGAATAAACATAGAAACAGAGCAAGGACATGCTACATAATTGTGTTTCTAAGACAATAAGTCGTTTCGTAATTGCATCGGGGAGAGGAATGTTTCCATATAAAGTAATATACCATTTGTCAATAACAGTTGTTAAATAGAATCCGATTTATTTATAATATAGAATGTGACTTGAATTTCGAATTTAACGTTCATATACCGCACCGTGTCAAGAGCTTGTTGTTACACGCTCATTTGATATAATCGCCTGATAAAAAGCTCATTGCTACACAAAATGTTCACCAATGATAGAAAAACTAGCTAACATCGTTTCGCAAAGTATATTCACCATATACTTAAGCGAAGACACAAGCCATTAAAAGTAACAGACAATTTATTCAAATGTGCGTTATTATTCACTTGATTAGCTTTAAATAATTACTTATGCAAATTTACTACTTATATGGAATAAATTGGATTTTCATACTTAAATGTAATCAACTTTAGGGAATTAAATTTAATGAGTTTTTTAGTTGAATTGCCCATAAATCAGATTATAATTTATGGTTAAATTTTACTCCATATTTAACTGTCAAAAAGCCCCCACACAGATCTGGTTAAATATATGAAGTGAATAATGTTCAAGTTCATACAAATTATAATTTTGAAAAAAAATAATTTTTGATGACATATACACGTGTTAATGCAAACCATAAATCTAATAAGTTAACAACTTGAATTATCTCACATGAACTCAGATAGTATGTTGCGGATTTAGAAACTTGACCTTGCGGGTTTATGAGTGAAGTCTGACAAAACTTTAAAGGCATTGTAAATTGTATATGTTTGCTATTTGATTGCTATCTGACAGCACAAAAGTAACTATTATTAAATTACAGATGATATTTCCGAAAGCTTCTGGCATATCTGTCATATTAATGTCTGTTTAACATTTAATTAATTGAGACTAAGACGCTGTTTGTAGTGCAAGTTCAATAACGTAACAACAAAAATACTAACTAAAGCTAAAGAGCTATAATATAGTTTTGTTGAATTTGCCGAGCCTTTCATTCTGATCATAGGTTGTCTGGTTTATTGCGGTATTGCGAGGCTGTATCAAATCACCCACAATGATACGAATTCCGACTAGTTATTAAAACCAATAGCACAACTTAAATATGGGTTGTCACTAATATCGCGTCACATAACTATAATCCGGTTGCATTTATATTTCCCCCCCGCTAACCAAACCAAACCACATCAGTCGCGTGGCATACTTCAAACGCTTCGTTTGTTAAATAACAAGTTTATTTGAACCCTTAATTAATAATATAAGCTAAGATTATTAAGTACACAAAAGTACATAATCTATATTATTATAAACCTAATGTGCTTATACCGAAGGGTAAAATAATCATTCGAATCGAGCTAAGCTTACTTATTCAAGTACGGGGAAATTATAGGTATAATATTAGAGTTCATTGAAAACCAAGCTTCTCAAAAGTAGAAGTTTTCGTGCATTGCAGTTATATTTAATTTAAGCACATGTTTCTAACAATTCCAATTAAAAACTTGAAATTACCAATTATACTATGATTTTCAATGTTATTTCGTGAAACTAAACTTAATAAAAGCTTATGTTCCAATGAATCTTTTAAACCTTTTCTGTTAGTTTTTATGAACAGAGCAAAGCTGGGGGTTAAGTTGTAGTTATAATAAAACACCTTTGTTTTTTTATAGCCACTTTATAAAGCCAAGGAAAGATGAATAGTTCAACTAAACTAACTGCTAAATATGAGCCACATTAAATTTGAAGATCTTATTTACGAAGCTCAAGTGATTGTGTTCAAAGGTAAATTACTACAAACCAATCAAGACCAAAGTGTTAAAAGTGTTTCTATTAAACGAGTTACACATCCGAACGAACGTGTTTGAAATATGAATAAGCGATTTATTCGACGTTCAAGTGATTATTCTTTCAACAGTTTGCTTGAGAGTTGTTCTATTATTGCATTTTGATTGGAATTATCCGCACACGTGCTATTCGTAATTGATCAACTGTCGTGTGCTGCTCAATAAATAATAGAAATATAAAGTACTGGCAATCATGTCACAACGAATTGCTCCCATTAGCAAGAAAGTAAAAGTGTTGAGGTGAAAAATGCCATTTAGCTTAACTTGGCTTTAACTGTCTATAAAATATGCAAGTCTTTATTTATTTATGTATGTATGTATGTGTTTTACGTGTGAATCGACAATTAATTAGAGTATATCTGTTTGAAGTGTGTGATTATTTTCAGATCAAAAACACTCTTCCGTTCGATAACAAAAATTTATCACAAAAATAACTTGACAAATTCTTTTTAAACAAGCTACAAATCGTTTACAACATTCTTGAATTTTAGGTTCGCTCATTAAAATATTTTTTTTCCAACAAGAGCATTCCAATCGAATTCTTCAACGAGCAATAAATAAATCTGTCTGTTTTGTCCTCCAATGCTTATATTTTGTCACGCTTATTTAACTGCTCGATTGGCCATTAAATCTATTAGATAAATAACTAAGGTATTAGCGAAATGACAAAGTGTTAAATTAATAACAAATACACACACACACACACACACGGATAATATAAAACTAGCATCATCTTAACAATTTCATGGTTATGATTACTACTATAAGAAATACACATATTAAACTTGAAAACTGAGATCCATTGATTTATTGACAAAGATGCGATGCAGTTCATTGAAATATATACAATGTATATGTATATGTATATGTATATGTATGTATTTGTATAGTATGGTGAGTTCACTCAACTGTAACTGACAGTCGTGACGACAGTTTCTGCTTTTTCCCGCCACCAACACCCGCACATTAAGCCGGCTCAGAGCGGGAGAGAGCGCAAGAGCAAAAGCTTTATATAATACTTTTGTGTGTACATAATAGTAGTAGTAGTAGCCAAAGAGTTGAAGCCTGTTGGCAATACTTGTTGTTATTGTTGTTAGTGTTTTTGTTTGATTACGATACAAAGAAGGCCAGCCGGTTGTTGTCGTTGTTGATGTTGTTTTTGTTGTCGTTGCTTCTCGGTGTTGTGTTTGCTTGGGTGTTGTTTTTTATTTTTTTTTTTTTTGTGTTGTGTTCGGTTTCAATGTCAATGTCAAAAGCGTTTGCGATCGCATGTTGATTCAAGCACGCAGTGAATTTCGCCGCCTCGGATCGAAATGTTGTGCCGTGCGTGGTTGTTGCTGTTGTTGCGCTTTTTTGCTGTTGTTTATTGCTGTTGTTGTTGTTTATTTACTGTTTTCATTAAATATCACACACAACAATTATGAACTTGTGCATTTTGCATCTAAGCCCACATTACAAACAAAATCAACAAGCATTAGTTAAAGCTTAAGCTTAGATGTTTGCTTATTTGCTTAAGCATTAAAGATAAACATAAACGTTTTATTATTTTTTTTTATATTTATTTGTGTTCAATAAACATGCGAGCCTTTTACTTTATTGCCTTAGTTAAAACACTTAATAAGAAAATATATTATTTTGTTCATTAATGCGCTCCAACTAAAAATCGTGTTTCTAATTTAAAGCTAGATATCAAACCAAAATCAAAAAACTTTTTACTTTTATTGACAAAAATGGCATTGAAAGTTTTGAAGACCATTTTTATTATTTTGATACCATTTTTGCATGCTTTGGGCCAAAATCACGTTTTTAGACTTGAACACGATATTATTCTAGAAACCACGATTTGACTTTTAAGATGTTACTTTAAAAAACGGTTGAGTTTAGGTCAAGTTGTGTTTAGGATGGGTTTGAAACACAAAATAGCTTTTAAAATTCTTTTTAAGTAGAGCATTTACATATTGATTTTTTGATAAAAGGCCAAAATATATATAAACAATATAGTTTTATTTTCGGAATTTCGGCAATACCTTATTTAACACGGCCGCAGCAGAGAATATCATGAATGGAATTTCAAAAATGAATGACAAATACTCAAAGTAAAATAATATCAATATTAATTACTTAACAAAAGCAACATCAATTAATTTATAATCAAGTAATTTAATGGATTTTTATAACAGAATATTTGCCAAGCCTTCTGATATGAATATTCCCCAACACAAATTAATTAATACAATCGAATCCAAAAATATATTCATAAAATATTAAACAGTAAACCAGTTGACTTAAGTTCCAGCGTCATCGAAATGACATTAAACAGATTCATGAAATGATGTGGCATGAAATGAAATGTTCATCGTTAAAATTTTCTTTAGCAACTATTGAATAATCAGATGAGAAGCTAGCATATATTGAGTAGCATCCTCATCACGCTGATTTATATAATAATTAGCAGTTAATTCATAAGCCAAGTCGTGTTAAGCCAAAGGTTAAATTAACTATAGTTAACCGGAATTTCGCTGTCTAAGTGACAATTCATTAGATATTCCCATACGTAACACATTATTCAAGTAATCATTGTATTGCGCATTCATCAAAGTCGCGTCGTCTGCCTTTCATCTATAATACATAGGAATTGAAAGTAAGAACCCTAATCCATTTATCAGCCCGTAACATCGCATCAAACATGCCCCAACAAGCCCAGCCCTTAAAAAAATTCAATTACAAATTTTTATTAGCTAATTTGTTAGTCAGATTTTCTAGGAAATCAAAGTGAGTGTAAAAATATGTTTAAGGAATATAAAGTTCTCTTAAAAGAGATCAAGATAAGAAAGCCAAGATCATCAAAATTGTTCTAGGAACATTCATCCTTATTTATCATGTTTTTTGTATTTATTACCAATTTTTAAAATTGGAAATGGGCAGAAAAAATACTCAGATAATAATAATTAGAGAAAATTCTAAATTTAAAATTAAAAAAAAAAAAAAACAATAAATGCTAAACAGAAATAATTTCAGCATTTTAAAAAATTGTATACAATTAAAATGTTTTAGACTAAAATAAAACAAAGATTGTCAAAAAAAAATACAAAAAAAAATTTTAAGCTGAGCAAATATTTTGCATATTTTCTTCCGTTATTTAAATCGCAGAATTAAAAGTTTGATAAATGTAACTTTGAGAACAAATTAAAATATTCCAACTGCATACAAAGTACTTATGATTCACACTAAAATAGCCGCATGAAAAAAAAAGCAATAACGAGCATTAATAATAACGTGATTACAAATATTTAATGCACTATTTGCAATAAATGATTCATTAAATAAACCGAGATTAGAAACTAGATTTTACAACAAAAGATCTGTGACTAGTCTAAGCTCTAAGTTCAATTGCGCATAAAATTGTAGCGGGAAATGCTCAAAACACCACAAAGAATTCTCCACAAAGAGAGCATTCGAGTTTACTCTTCTTCGTAATATCATAACGGAATTCTTAAATAATAAGAGAATGAACTAGCGAATGTTGGACACACTAATATAATATGAACGCAACTGTGGATATGTAATATGATACGTATGTTATAAGGGTATCCAACATTCGACATGCGCTAGTTTTCACAAAAACAGGCAGTATCCTTGCCATACAGTTATGCAAAGCTGTACACAAATAACGAAAGTGTATTTAGTAGTTCATTTGTCGATTTCGTTTGCTGCCGACAACAGATTAAAAGAACAATTCAAATGCATTGCAGCAATGAAACTTACTTCTACTGTATCCAATCTAACTGTTGTTAGAAGGTGATTAATTAACAGGGTGATCAATATAATATAATATACATAGGTGTATAATACGCAAAATTCACTCACCGGCAGCAGCAACAACACACAACGCAGTATAATCCAAGCGCTTTCCCGCTCGCTCTCTCTCTCTCTCTTTTCGCTGAGCACTTTCACAAAAACAAAAGGCTCACTGCACTACACACACGAGAAAAAAAATATAAAAAAAGGGATAATAAATTAATATTATTTTAATATTTTATTTTCACTGCACTTCACAAAAAAAAAGATCTAAAAATATACAGTTATTAAAACTGTCTAAAATGCTTCGCTTATTTGGCAACAACAACACACACGTATGGGCACGAATCACCTCTCTCTCTTTAAATTTTTTGCGCCCGTCAAGGCAAAAGCAAATGGCGTCCTTTTTTCAAGCTTGATTTGCTTAAAAACCACTTTCAAAGGCAATTACACGGCGATCCTTAATGTAACAAACACTTTGCGTATGTTCAGTGCGTTATATAAGCACAATTAAAACTTTAATATAGCGCGTATCAATTTTAATTGATTAAATAAACGGACGATAAGCTGCCTGCGTTGTTAAGGCGAGCAGAGTTCCAGGCTGACTGCCTTGGTGGATAAACTGGAACAAGTGGAGTTCGTGGACATGTGGAAGCTAACGATCGCTCTCTGTAGTTGGAGCAAGACATTCGTTTTTATATCCGTATTCGCGATGTTGGTGTACATTTGTGTGAAGCAACAACTAAACAGGCAACGTTTTTTTCACTCATGTTCGGAATAGCATAACGGGATTCCTTAATAATAAGAGAATGAACTAGCGAATGTTGGACGCACTAATAAAATATGAGTGCTACTGTGGATAAGTAGTTCAATCCACTACTTATAATTGAAGCAATTTCTTAATGTTAACTTATTGCCGGGCTACTTATACGCAAATCGATTCTTAAGGAGTAAACTCAAAAAAAAAAAACAATAACGAGCATTAATAATAACTTAATTACAAATATTTAATGCACTATTAGCAATAAATGATTCATTAAATAAACCGAGAAACTAGATTTTACAACAAAAGATCTGTGACTAGTCTAAGCTAAGCCCCCCGTCAAGTTCAATTGCGTATAAAATTGTAGCGGGAAATGCTTAAAACACCACAAAGAATTCTCCACAAAGAGAGCATTCGTGTAGTTGCAAAAGGAACAGTAAATAGCAAACCCGAATACATTGAAACACGACGCATTTCTCCCAAGATGCTCTTCAATTTTTCGTTCGCGTTGTTGTTTTTGTTGTTGTGGCTCTCCCCATTAATTGAAAAATTGTTGTTTGTGTTTGTCTGTGGCGCTTTATTAATAAACATTAGAAAACAATGAAAAGACCCAAGCGCTCGAGCGCTCTCTGAAAGATATCAGCACACATATATGTTTATATGTATTTATGCATACAATTTCGGAGACAGCAACTACAACAACTACTTATACTGTGCACTACTATTTTGCGCGAGTTCTGTTCCGATCCGACATCGCGACGTCGTCAAAGTCGGCTGGCTTGCCTGAAAGTCGACCCAGTCTCAGTCTCGCGCCGCATTTCGAGCGATTCGGAAGTGTTTTTTATTCGATATACTCAAAACGCAGCAATTCAAAAAGAAATATTTCCTACACATACATCACAATTAATCGTCGCGCGTGTCATAAATCCAAAAGAAATTGTGCATTCTGCATATGTGTTTTTATGTATATATAAAGAAATGGAATTCTAAAATTTTGCAACGATTTCGTGTCTTCGGCAACATTAATTCAACGTATATACATATATGTTTTGAATTGTACTTACGTACAAGAAATATTCAATATCAAGTGCAACTTGTGTGCGTGTGTGTTTGTCAAGTTTCGAGAACGAATTTGACACAATTACAAAAGTGAATATGCAAAATTTAATTGAACTTATTTGTAGCTTTGGTTTCAATTTCGATTTCCTTGCGTTTTTTTTCGCGTTTCTTTTTATTTCGCCATGGCCTGTGCTCGTTATTTGTAATGAAATAATGAGAATTTCTAGAAAATGGAGCATACACAAAATAAAATACAAACGAAAAAAAGCGCAACAAAACCATTTACAAAAACATTCTCTCACACACACACACACACGCACGCATGCATTTAAGCAACAGGCAAAACAATTTGTATTCACAGTTAGAGAGAGCAAATGAAAATTTATAATTCTGTGTGTAGATCAAAGTTCAATACATGTTTTGTCTTATATTATTATATTATACGCCCCCCAATCGGCTGGTCAATCACGAATTTTCCGAGCATTTTTAATGAGTTTCCTTTGAGCAAAGAAAGTTTGTCTGTTGGGCATATTTACATTTGATTAGTCCAGCAATTATTGTTGCCAAATCGTGATGATGATATCACCCATAACAGCCAAATACCCTTTGTCATAACGACTAGAACCGTCTTCATTATCATCATCATTGCAGGGCATATATGTATCTACATATGTATGTATGTATATAGTGTATATAGGGGACAGGCAGCGTCAACATACTCAGACATGAGGGCGTGGAAGCATATTTACAATTTTGTAATGCAATACGCTCCGGTTTCGCATAGACGAGTCCCAACAAACAACAACAATAGCTCCCATCTCTTCCTTCTTTCCAATAAAGTGAGTGTAATAAACAGATACTATGTATGTGTATGCATATCTAAACAGAAACTTGATAAAGAGTAGCAAATGTGTATGAATTGTTTTTGCATTTTATATTTTGCTTATCTTTTGCAGCAAATAGTTTACTTATCGGACATTGGCAAACGAAATAATAATTATTATAATGGAGAAATACTTTTCAATAATGAGTCAAAAAGTTTGTTTTGGCTTGGGCTCAACCACCTGTAGCTAAACTATAGCTTTTCATATTGTTCCTATTCGCATACGTGCTTTGTTGTTTATGGCATTTCTATTGGATTAGTTGGAAATGAAAATACATATATGTCTGTGTCTTCTTGGGTTTTTTTTCTTGTTGTTTTTGTTTTCTATATTGTTATAGTTTGCCCTTGGGTGAAAAGTGCAACTATGCGGTTTAAGTGTCTAGATTACAAGCGCTTTATCAGTTTGCAAAAGTTGAGCTACGTTCGAACCATCCATCGGTCTAGTCTGGGATTAAGTATAATCTTTTATATTTTTTTTTTTTTTTTTTTTATGTAGGTCAATTTTAGACACTTAATAATTATATTAAAAATATATGGCCAAATTTCATTTGTTTAATCTTGAAGTCCATTGAAATAAAGTCAAAAGTTATTTATTTTTAGCATAGTAAAGAATTAATTATTCTTTAAAGTCTTAGTCTAGTCAAGGCAAATTTATCGATAACATTACAACAATTACGAAAGAAAAAAGTAATTAACAAAATTTTAAGTTCAACTTTAATTACTTTTCTTGACGTTGGAAATACCCAAATGCCCAGACAAAATAAGTTTTTTTCTAAAATATTTTAATGAAAAAAAAAACCTTTTTGTTTGTGGTTTTTGAAAGGATTAGCTTCGTTGAAAATATTATTTATGATGCTTTTAACAATAACACTTACAGTTAGTATCAAAAGTTGGCTATCTATAAAAAAAAACAATACCCTTCATTTTATGGGCATACTTATTTTTATTGCTTAAATAAACATTTTTATTTTGATAATTTAAATGCCCGATTAACCGTTAAACAAAATTAAAATTGTTAATATTTATTTTTATGTTAATTACGAAGAACAAATGAGAAGCCCAACAGAAGTTGCAATTGGCATTTAGGGTCGTTGCACGATTCTCTTAAGTTTGTGCAATCGCCTTCCCGAAAAGAAAAAAAAAAAACAACAATAATCAAAAACCTGAATTGCAATACAGTGTTTACCGTGGTGTCAAGAACTTTTGACGATTTTTTTTCAAGTTGACGCAATCAATTTGAATATTCAGATATAAGCAATAATGGCAATAAAAATTATAAGCAATGTGTTAGTTACAGTTGTTGTTAATTAGTTAAAATCGATATAAATGAATTGTTCTAAATATTATTAATATATATATTTACTTGAGTAAACTTTCTAGCTAATCTGTTTGTGAAGCTTTTTGTGTTAATAAAATGACAAAGATTATTATTACAAATATCACGTAGTTCTAATATTGAACACGTGCTTGCTTTCATGCCGTAGCTAACAAGTCGGGTAAATATTTTCTAACCGGAAGATTATGAATGCGATTATACGATTGCACGAGCAATGGTTATGATTTAAGTTTTTTAAGTGCACAAACATTAAACTTGTCTGGGCTTAAACACATTTTTCCTGGCGGCCTACTATAAATATAAAACTTTGTCAATTAAAAGCAATAACAAAATAGAATTATTTACTTTACAGTTATTGAAAAACTAATATACATGTGTAGTAATATTAACAGCTCTAGTAAAATTAACTTTTTAGCTTATTTGAGCTAACAAAACTTTGATTGATTTGTTGCAGTGTAAAACTGGTTAACAATAAGCTTGTTATCTTATTACTTAAAAGTAACTGACATTACAGCAAGTTAAGATACTTAAAGATCTTGTTTTATGGCCGTTAATAATTAAAGTTGAAGTTCATTTAGGAAAGTGATAAATTTTGCCACAAAACCATTTATCATTTAATGCTTGTTATTGGTTTTAATAATATGAACTTAGCAAAGACTAGGACAACAAGCTCAACTTAAAGTAAGGTCTTTATAATTTGTGCAAAATAATGATTACATCTTGCGTTACATTTAAGCTAAGCATGCAATTATCGATATTAGATATGGCAATGCTAGCAATCTAAAATGTAAGCTGAGAGCCAATACAATTTACTTTAATTGATAGCGAGTGACATTCCCGACATGTCGGTCAAGTGTTTGCGTTCCCAAGGCACAATGTCTTATATACATACATACATATATGTATATACCTGTATATATATTACATTTGCTTAAGCGTCGCCTGCAGTTCAGTTTCGCTGTCGAAGGACAAAATTTACAGCACACACTTATATACATACATACCTAATAATGATTGCTGTTATTTTATATTTGAAATACAACGCTGAGAAATTCAACAGCAGCTTGATTGTCCTCATTCAAGAAAAGAATAACACAAAATGCTGCACACTTCCGCGCCTTTTATTTGCGTTTTCAAAGGCTTTTTATTTTTTGTGGTAAGACTTAATAACAATCTTGTGTCATTATTTCAATGGTCACGTAGTAATCAAAAAAAATATATATTCTAAAGCCAGCAACTAAGGCTGCGGCCATTGGTCGGTCATTGAAAACGCAGGAATTTCATTGCGCAAACTGAGACAAAAGCATTAACAAAAACAGCAACAACAAGTGCGCAAAAAAAAAGCCAAAACAAGAAAAACGCTAAACATTGGCCGCCAAGCAATAGCTCCAAAAGGAGGTGGCTGCGGGGTGAGCGAGCTGCTACTTCAGATTCACTTTTTTTTATTTATAAAGCGTATTCAACTACAACTACAACAACAACTACACTTGCGTCGGTCGCCGAACCTCTCTGGCAATTGAGCCTCTCTCACTCTAACAGGTGTAGTTTAAGTCAATGTTGTTGTTGTTGTGCAATGACCGCGTCAAAATTGACGGTTCTGTTTTTTTTTTTTTGTTGTAGTTGTTGTTGGTATCGCTGACCATTTTCGGTTAGTTTTGCGTATTTTGCAATTTGTGCCATTTTTTTTTTTCGGCTGACGTCGACGATCAACAAACATCCACAAGTTTTTTTTCAAGTTGTTTCAAGTTGCTGTTAAGCTTCTTCTTTTGTTTTGTTGTTTCTGTTGTTGTTGTTGTTGTTGTTGTTGCTGCTGTTATTTTACGCAGTTTTTATCTGTTGTTCTACGCCCTTTGCTGTCATCGTCGTCTGTATCACAGCTTCTGCTTCTTCTACTTCTACTTGGTCTTCTACAGCTTCAGCTCATGCGCGCGCATTGCGGCAAATTTTTTGTAAGCCCCAAAGAATGGTTTGAAATTAGTTTGGGGATGTTTAGCTAGATGATGCACTTCGATACCTTTTATAGATAAAAAAATATATATGTATTTTTAATATTCAATAAAAATATAAGAGTTATATGATAAATATTTATTTATTTATCTACCACCCAGCATTTCACCTTTTCAAACTAATTTAAAGAGTTTTTGAATATTTTTATTCTCCGTTTTGCCAATATTTAATGTCATTCTTTGTGTGCGATTTTTTGTGTCTAGCGCATAAATTAAGCTTATATTGATGATGCTCTTGCTTTCATTAATATTGTTCGCAAAAATTTGCATATAATTTAAGAAACAAAACAAAATAAATTATAGCCAATAATTTGAGTTTTTTATTTTTTTAATCAGGCTTTTTATATATATTTGTGATGAAAAAAGTATATATAGCGCTTTAAGTGTTACGTTTGTCAACGCAAAAAACTTGGATTAATTAAGAACTGGTTCTTAAAAAGCTAAATTAATTCCACTGTTCATCAAACAAGACAAAGAAATTATAATTTTGTCGCCAAATACTTGTTGAGTTGGAGTATTAGAACAGCGGTGTCTTTCGTTAATAAACTCACAAACATTCCTATCGTTGTTTACACTTTATGTTAGCATACTCATTTACAGTAGTCATACAACAACAACAAAAAATACCACAAGAGTTTACGCATAATACTCAAAATATCGTGGTGTGTGTGTGTGCGTGTATGAACGTTTTTATAAATTTTGATAGCCCGGTGATGGGAAGGTCGTTTGCAATTTATTTTTATTTATATTTTTTGTTGCTGCTTACATCTTAATGTATTTATAATTATGCAAATATTAATTTACGTGTTGAGTCACATATAGGAATGTGTGTGTGTGTGTGTGTGTGGGTTCTTATCGCCCAAATTTTGTCTACGACCCAAAACTTAAACTTGAACAAATAATTTGTACATCGCTCGATTGTTGACTTATTGGCCGCCACGACGCGTTTTGCATTGCCAAATTTTATTTGGTATGCACATTGTATTATTTAATTTATTGCTATATTCTCTTGTTGCTTTTAAAAGCCAAACACAGTAAGTGCTGACGTCGCTGGCAACGTCGCCGTCAGCGTCGCAGTCAACGGTGGCCATTTGCCTTCTGTATTTTTGTGTTTCGGTATTTCTGACTTTTGTTGCCGAGTTGCTTCTTCCGCAGTTAACAGCTGTTCGTCTGTCTGTCGACGCGCTTGTTGCGCATGCGCAACACTTGTTAGTTTGTTTTGATTTGTTGTGCGGTTCAGTGGTTCAGTGATTTTTCGCGGTTTATGCAATGGTTCAGACGGTTCAAGATCTTGGCCCAAAAGTGCATTTCGTGATCCAATTACAAAATGTACAATTGTCGTGTTTTCAACATCATTTTTAATTTGTATTTTTATTTAATTGTTTTTTATTTCTTTAGAGGCTGTAATTAAACATTTATGTAAATGATTGCCTTGAGATGTCATGCGACAATTGTGTAAAAGTATTTTAAAAAAACAAGTATTTGCTTAGTGAATTCTGAGAAGAGAAAAATAACACAACAATACATAAATTATATAAAAACGTAACATTAAAGAAAAAAATTATAACATTAAAAAACAAAACAAAAAGATTCCGCAACAAAACAAAAACATAAAAGCAAATGTGCGCACGAAGCGTAAACAAATAATTTGCATTGAAACAACAACAACTATAAACAGTAAACAAGAAATAATTATAAACATGGATAGTACAAGCAAACTTTTGAAAAATGTTTATGGCATCGATATACACTTTGAAGATCTCGTTTATCAAGTTAAGGATTCCAAGCAAAAAGGTAGGCAAATTACACCAAATAAACTTCTTTGCATTGTTCTTTCAATCCATGCTTTACTTTTTTTCTAAATCTTTGCAGAAAAAAGGTCTGTGCTCAAGGGCATAGCGGGTACATTTAGATCGGGTGAAATGACTGCTATAATGGGACCGTCGGGCGCCGGCAAATCTAGTCTAATGAACATTCTTACGGGCCTGACAAAAACTGGCGTATCGGGCACCATTGAAATTGGCAAGGCACGCAAAATGTGCGGCTATATAATGCAGGATGATCATTTTTATACATTTTTTAACGTTGAGGAAACAATGATGCTGGCAGCAACACTTAAAATATCAAACAAATGCGTGAATATGAAGGAAAAACGTATTTTGGTAAGATTAAATATGAGCCGAAAGCTACAGATAGTGAGCCTAAGGAAGCTTTTAGAAACTAAAATTGAAGAATCTTTAAGCAACTTCAACAAGCATTTAAGCTTAAACGCTGATTCTTTGGTTCTTCACAACTCAACTAACTTACATTCTTTTTGTCCCTTTTCCAGATCGACCACTTATTGAGCACATTGAAACTGACGCAAGCGAAACAAACAAGATGCTCAAAGCTAAGTGGTGGCCAGAAGAAGCGTCTATCCATTGCCCTAGAACTGATAGACAATCCAGCTGTGCTATTTTTAGACGAGCCCACAACGTAAGTCAAAAAACCAGTTATTGAAACTAAGGAAATGTATTGAAAAACCTTGAACATTGAAAATATCTTTTATATAGCGGCCTGGACAGTTCATCCTCCTTTGATACGATACAATTGTTGCGTTCACTGGCAAACGAGGGTCGAACCATTGTGTGCACTATTCATCAGCCATCGACAAACATTTACAATCTGTTTAACCAGATCTACGTGTTGAGTTCGGGTCAATGCACCTATCAGGGCACGCCCCAAAATACGGTGATGTTTTTAAAGACCATCGGACTCGAATGTCCCGCCTATCACAATCCAGCGGATTTCTGTAAGTCGTAGCCCTTTTAAAAAATGCTTTTATTTTAACATGCATATCATTCGTCATTGAATTTAGTGTTGGAGTGTGTAAATGGTGATTTTGATGATCATACCGAGGCCTTAACGGAATGCGCCAAGGACGAACGTTGGCGCTACGATCAACAGTTGATGCAGGATGAGACAGCCGCACTTCCCACCGATGCACAAGTGGCCAAGTTCAACGAATCACAGACCCAAGGACAGCAACAACAACATCAACAACAACAGCAGCAGCAGCACCAACAATCATCACAATCCCAAATCATTAAGATGGAAGCAACAAAGGAGCACATTAAACACACGTATCCACCGCCTGAATGGATGCGTTTGTGGCTACTAATTGGACGTTGTCATCTGCAGTTCTTTAGGGATTGGGTGAGTAAACAATACAATTTTATGTGAAGATCAGAGATACAGTCGATCCTCCATGTAACGAACTTTCGCATAACAAAGTTTCTTTATTATCGAGAACCATTTTATACCTGGAAATTTCTCTATATCAAATTTTTTGTTCTGTCCTCTTAAAAGACGTTATTTGGAGGTTCGACTGTATAATACGTACGAATAAAAAAGTATGCCAAAAGAGATTTTCACATTTTTAATCTTATTCCAGATTTCTTTTCGAACTTTTTGATTTTTATAACCAAATATATTCATAAAATACTTTCTAATTTTATAACATATGTTGTTTTTTTTTTAGACCTTAACATATCTGAAACTAAGCTTGCATATACTTAGCGCTGTGATGATTGGACTGTTCTTTGGCGATTCGGGCATTAATGCGACGAAACAAATCTCGAATGTTGGCATGATTATGATACATTGTACATATTTATGGTATACGACCATTATGCCAGGCATATTACGCTGTAAGCTATATTAAATATAACTCCTATTTGCAATTTAGTAATTTTCTGTTATTTCCATAGATCCATTGGAAATCGAAATAATTAAGAAGGAAACCTTTAACAATTGGTACAAGCTGAAAACATATTATGTTGCCACCATAATAACATCAACACCAGTTCACGTATGTTTTCTAATAACTTCTACATCAATTCAATTCTTAGTTGACATTTCGCTTTGCAGATAATCTTTTCATCTGTTTATATAACAATTGGTTATTTAATGACTGATCAGCCTGTGGAAATGGATCGTTTTGTGAAATATCTGCTAACTGCTGTTGTTGTTACCATTTGTGCTGATGGTTTGGGTGTATTCCTAGGCACGATACTCAATCCTGTGGTGAGTAGGAATTAAAAAAAAAAACATGACACAAGAAACACAAGAAATTTTCTCATATTATTATAGAATGGAACTTTTGTTGGTGCCGTTTCGACATGCTTTATGCTAATGTTTTCGGGTTTCCTCATCCTCTTGACACATATACCAACTGCCTTGCGGTTTGTAGCCGCGATGTCACCGCTACGATATGCACTTGAAAATATGGTTATAGCATTATATGGTAATCAACGAGACAAGTTGATTTGTCCAACCACCGAGCTCTACTGTCATTTCAAGTAAGTTTCAAATAAAACTTAAAAATGTGCTAAAATGTGTTACAAGTTTGGTTGTTTTTTGCTTTTAGAAATGCTGTAACGGTGCTACGACAATTTGGCATGGAGAATGGTGATTTTGGCTACAATATCATGATAATTTTGGGCCAAATAACGCTATTTAAAATTTTGTCATATTTTACGTTGAAACGTAAAATGAAATCGGTCTGATTCGGATGCCTTAAGATGCCTAGTATCGAGCTTAATATATAATATTAATATTAAATGTGATTTTATGTTACTTATCGCTTTGTTTTAAGCGAGCTACATTTTACATCGGCGTGTGATACTTTAACTAATGCTACCTGTTACTGTATACATACAAAATATATATGTAAACATAGCGAATATAGATTTTATACGGTTATACAAATTTCATATGCATATACATTTATAAGACTATACATAGTATATATATATGTCTTTCGTTAAGTTCTCAGTTAAGTTAGGTTGTAGTAAGAAATTGATGTGCGAATAAATTAAATGGACATTTTTGAAGAAAATATATTCAAAACATTCATAACTTATAATGTGTTTTAATGCTTCCAGAAGGTAAATTTGATGAGGGGGAATGGAAAACTGACGTATTTATATTTTGAAATTTTGTCAAAGTATTTAAATACTAAAATTAACGCGGGAGCATCACTAGGCACTTTAGCAGCCCTGTCGATGTATAATATATCGTATATCGATAACTAGACAATAAGACATCGACTATATTAACAAAGAAAACAGCAGCGATCAAGAGAGTAAAGAATTAAATCATTTTGAGCTCTATACGCAAAAAATTTACAACAAATAGAAGTTTAATAACAATTCAAACATGTTTCGCTCTAGTTTTGACAAAAACCTAGGTAAGTTTAGCTAGCTGGCATATTAATAATACAGTAAAAAGATGTGCAACAAAAGTGACTCATCAAAAAAGTATGTAATGCAAAAAAGTATAACAAAAAAGGGGGAATGAACTTGTTAAAGCGCAGTTAAAATACGCCACATCAAAATAATAAAGAATTTCTATTTTTCTTGAATAGAAAACGCTACAAGCCATTTGCGCTTGGAACCAGATTGGCCCTCGATTTTACTCATTTGCGATGAAATCAATCAAAAGGATGTCACGTATGTACCTCAAAGAAAAATTTGTGTTCTCATTATTAATGGTAAACGGTAACGATTGCAGTCCAAAAAATGCGTTTGTTGCCATCAAAAAGAAAATGAACTCACCGAATCCGCACTCAGCATGCTATTCCCTGCTGGTGCTGGAGAGCATTGTGAAGAACTGCGGCGCCCCAGTGCATGAGGAGGTATTCACCAAGGAGAACTGTGAGATGTTTAGCAGCTTTCTGGAGCAAACACCGCACGAGAATGTGCGCCAGAAAATGCTTGAACTTGTCCAGACCTGGGCCTACGCATTTCGCTCCTCCGACAAGTATCAGTCCATTAAGGTGTGCAGCTGTTATTTATAATTCATACTCTGATTGGAAGCTACTTTTAAATTTCAAATTTATCAAATATTGTTTTTTTTTTTTTGATTTACAGGATACTATGAACATACTAAAAGCCAAGGGACACACATTCCCAGAGCTTAAAGAAGCGGATGCAATGTTCACGGCTGATACGGCACCAAATTGGGCAGATGGCAAGGTATGCCATCGTTGTCGCACTGAATTTACGTTCACCAATCGCAAGCACCATTGCCGCAACTGTGGCCAGGTGTTTTGTGGCCAGTGCACAGCCAAGCACTGTCCATTGCCCAAGTATGGCATTGAGAAGGATGTGCGTGTCTGCGATGGCTGCTATATCTCGCTGCAGCGTCCTGTTGGCGCCAAGACAAGCACTCGTGCATCGGATAGCGATTTGCCAGCGGAATATCTGAATAGCTCATTATCACAGCAGGTGCAGGTTGGTTTTTCTATTGACCCAAGCAGCAAAATAAGCTAAACCACGGAATTTCTCTTTTTATTTAAAGACGCCGGCGCGCAAGACCGAACAGGAGCTAAAAGAAGAGGAGGAGCTGCAGCTGGCGCTGGCTTTGAGTCAATCGGAAGCTGAGCTTAAGAAGCCCACGCATCAACCCCAACAACCGCTTGCCACTTATCGCATGCAGCAACATTCGCCAAGCCCGGAGCCGGCACAGCAGCAAATGCCAGTGCAACAGCAGCCGCAGGAGGAGAGCAATCCCGAGCTAGCTAAATACTTGAATCGCAGCTACTGGGAACAGCGCAAGATAAGTGAATCTTCTTCCATGGCCAGTCCATCGGCACCTAGTCCAATGCCACCCACACCGCAGCCACAACACCAGCTGCTCCAATCGCTGCCAATGCCAAAGAATGCGGATGAGTTGCAGATTGCTGAGTTTGCTGCCAATATGCGCACCCAGGTGGAGATCTTTGTCAATCGCATGAAGTCGAATTCAAGTCGTGGACGCAGCATTTCCAACGACTCATCGGTGCAGACGCTCTTCATGACGCTCACCTCGCTCCACTCACAGCAGTTGACCTACATCAAGGAGATGGATGACAAGCGCATGTGGTACGAGCAGCTGCAGGATAAGCTTGCGCAGATCAAGGACTCACGTGCCGCTCTAGATGTGCTGCGACAGGAGCATGTGGAGAAGTTGCGTCGCATTGCCGAGGAACAGGAGCGCCAGCGTCAACTACAAATGGCCCAAAAACTGGAGATTATGCGCAAGAAAAAGCAGGAGTATCTGCAATATCAACGCCAGCTGGCACTGCAGCGCATCCAAGAGCAGGAGCGCGAAATGCAGCTGCGCCAGGAGCAGCAAAAGGCCCAATATCTAATGGGACAAACGGCACCTTTTCCCTATTTGCCATCTGCGGCTGTGCCCACACATGGCTCACCGTCGCATCAGCTGAACAATGTTTATAATCCTTATGTTGCTGCTCCTGGCTATCCAGCGCCCAATGGTCATGGTGTTGCTCCATTTGCAGCTGGCATACCACCACCAGGCATGTATAATCCAGGCATGCCACAGCCACAACGTGCTCCGGGCATGATGATGCAACAGCCTAATATGATGCAACAACAACAACAGCAGCCACCGCAGCAACAACCGCTGCCCGACAATCCTTACCCTAATCCTAATCAGGCCATGTTATCGCAGATGCCACAACAACAACAACAACAACAACAGCAAGTTCCTCCACCGCCCCAACAGCAACCTCCACATCTGGCTCATGTTATGATACAGCAACAGCAAATGGTGCAAACGCATCAGCAAGTACCACAGCAACAACAACAACAGACAGCACCACAACCAGCTTCAGTTGATATTAGCAACACCCAAGTTCAGGCTGTGGCTGCTGCACCTGCACCACCACAAAACGAACCCGAACCAGCTGCTGCTCCGAAAGCTGCTGAGCCTGCAACAGCGGAACTTATTAGCTTTGATTAGACCCAAATTGTTAGCGTTCTTTTATTACCAAGTTAAATGCAATGACTTCAGCTCTCAATGAAGAACTGAAAGCATAACACAGACTTATTATATATTCACCATAAGTGTAACCAAACTGAAGTATGTTATTCCAAAATAAGCAAAAAAAAGATAACAGTAACAGTGTCCTTATTATTTTTGTTATATTTGTCAATTTGTTTAGCGAATTGAAAATCGCGTTAAATTAAGAAATAGTTTCATTCCAATCTCTGCATATGTTCACATAAATCTTTTCAAAGAGAACATCGATTGACTACTAAATTGAATTAAAATAAATTAAAAAAAACAATTACACTATCAACTTTGATTTAATATACTTTCATCTACTATCTATGTTATTTATTTGGCATCTGAAAGTGCATCAACGCCGGGCAGTTTTTTGCCCTCGAGCAGCTCCAGGGTAGCACCGCCGCCCGTTGAGATATGTGAGACCTTGTCACTGCCACCAAAATTCTTGCAGGCTGTTGCTGTATCGCCACCTCCCACAATTGTGGTAGCACCACTCTGGGTGGCACATACAACTGCTTGCAACATGCTTTTGGTGCCATCGGCGAATTTGGCATTCTCAAATAGGCCCGGTGGACCATTCCAAACTATGGTTTTGGCCAGAACAATTGTTTCACCAAATAGTTGCATTGAATCCTTGCCAATATCCAGTCCCATATAGTTCTTGGGTATGCCCTGTTTAACGTCAGCGGTCTTGATCTCACCGGGATTATTTTCGGTACTTTTGGCACATTGAAAATCCACTGGCAAAAGTATTTCTACTTTCTTTTCTGAGGCTTTTTCCATAATGTTGTTGATCATTTTGAAGCCTTTCTCATCGAAGAGCGATCTGCCGATTTCCATGCGGCTGACGAATTTCAAGAAGGTATAGGCCATACCACCGGCGATAATCATTTGATCGACCTTATTAAGTAGATTATTTATTAGTGGAATCTTGTCGGCAATCTTGGCGCCACCCAAAATAGCTAGAAATGGTTTTTTTGGATTGTCCAGTGCCTTGGCAAAGTACTCCAGTTCCTTGTCAAGCAAAAAACCAGCAGCGCGAACCTCATAGCCCTCACCCATCATGGAGCTATGTGCTCGATGGGCTGTGCCAAACGCATCGTTGACATAGATGTCGCCCAGTTGAGCCAATTTAGCGCGAAACTCTTTAACCTTTTCCGGATCGGCATTAATCTTCTTTTTGTTCTCATCCTTGCTGCTGCCCGTTTCTTCAGCATAAAATCGAAGATTCTCAAGCAGTACCACAGCACCCGTTGGTGGTTCTTTCAGTGCATCCAATGCTATTTGGCCAACACAGTCGTCTATAAAGCACACTGGCCTGTCCAGCGCTTTCTTCAGCTCCTTTGCAACCGGTTTTAGTGAAAATTTCATATTCTTCTTACCATCCGGACGGCCTAAGTGCGAAGCAAGTACCTAACATCAGAGATTAAGTTATTTTAAGTCTCGATTGCTTAGCTCATAGATTACCCACCACAGATTTACACTTCTTTTCCAGCACATATTTAATGCTCGGCAGGGCAGCAACCATGCGCTGCGTGTTGGTTATTTTGCCATCCTTAATGGGCACATTGAAGTCCACACGCATAAAAACTCGCTTTCCAGCAACATCAACATTTTTGAGGCTCAACTTTTTAGGTATCTTTTCGTCGTCTTTGCAATCGCCCTTTTTGCCATAATTTCGATGTGCTTGTAATTTGCTTACGTGGTTAGTATACTTATATGTCTTAGGAATTGAATTCAAAAAGAAACACAACTTATATTTCAAGTGTAACATTTTAACAAAACATGTGTAAAGTGTTCAGTTAAAGTCTGATCGAAACAGCAGTTATGTCATATGTATATTATGTTAATCCCAAGCGTATGACTTTTGTTACTTATTGAATTAAGTACACAGGTTATGCTGAAGTCACTTTTGAACCCATTGCATGGGTGATTGCGTTTTGAAAACATTGCTCCAAGTTGTTATATATTTCTTTTTGGCGCTTAAACATCTGCGATCTTTGTTTATCGTTGTGAAAAATGTCGATAATTGTCTTCAAATTGTTGCAGATGTCGATTAGTTTGCTTATCAATCAGCTGTGCGGCAATGCTCAACCAAGGATGGTAGGCTGAGCACGCAAGCAAATGTGCACACAGCGTTGTGAATAAAATGAGACGTATAAATCTTTGTATTATTTTCCATTAAATTTCCCTATTTTGTGCACATAGTTTAGATAAAAATTTCACTTGGTAAGCGTGTTCTGCTAAAAAATATATCTGAATTAAACCAATTCTACATAATTTAAAACTCATTGCGAGCTGCATACCCAGCTAGACATATGTAGAAAATAACGGAGGGAAACAAAACGACGCTTATTATTATTAGCTCAGAATATTGTGAAAAGCACAATAATTGCAATATGGGAGGCGGCGACTTGGTAAGTAAACGCATCCTACATAAGAAAAGAAAAAGAAAAATCATTAAACTTCCATTTACGTTAAACAGAATCTGAAAAAATCATGGCATCCGCACACGATGAAAAATCAGGAACGTGTTTGGAAAGCGGAGCAGGCAAAGCAAGAGGAGCAACGAAAATTGGATGATTTGCGCAAGGAAATAAACGAGGAACGTGATCGAGAAGAGCTGCGGCGCATTGGTGAAAACTCTGGAGTCTTAGCTGGCAACCACGGAGGAGAAGCGAAACTTGAATGGATGTATAAAAGTAAGTAACCCATACAATTATATTCTAAAAATAATCCGAACAATTACTTTCAGACAGCGCTGAGCTAATCAACCGAGAGGAGTATCTTCTGGGTCGCAAGATAGACAAGTCATTTGAGCAACTGCAAGCCGAGGAGCGTCGCACAGAGCATAGTGCCGTAGGTCTTAAGCAGTCAATTAACCATGTGGAGCACGAATGTGTGCCATTCTCGATACGTGAATATCGTAATCTGCAGTCTACAGAGCAGGTGGACATGCAACGCAAGACAATGGAGGATCCACTGATGCTTATCAAGCAGCGGGAAATGGAATCTCGACGCAAACTGCTGGAGAATCCAGTTAAACTTAAGGAAATCCATCGCATACTCAAAACTGAGCAGGAGCAGGCAGCAAAACGCAACAAAAAATCAAAGAAGAGCAAGAAGTCCAAAAAGAAGAAGCACAAAAATGGCAGCAGCAGTGACGATGGCGATGACAGCAACGATGATCTGGATAGAAAGCTGGCCAAGCAAATGAAAAAACTAAAGAGCGAAAGCACAAATGGTGACTTTAAGCTTGACAAAATATTGGATGCCAAGTATCGCACATTAACAAAGCAGCTGGACATGGCAACCAAACCGAAAAAGCAAAATAAAAAGTCTCGTAATCGCAGTGACAGCGATAGCAGCGAGGAAAGTAGTGAAGAGGAGCAACGTAAAAAGATAAAAGAGAGCAGAGATAAACGTGAATTGGAGTCCAGAGATGCAAGAAGAAGACGCAATAGAAGTAGCAGTAGCGCCGATGAACATACAAAGCGAAGGGAAAAGGAGGGAGACCAGGATGTTCGAAGGCAAAAAGAATCTAGCAAAAGCAGACGGCGGCATAGCAGAAGTCGCAGTCCTCGAAGAGACCCAAAATCACAGCGTCAACGAAGTCGCACGCCACGAAGAGTTCAACAACAGCAGCGTCAACGGAGTCGCAGTGCTGATAAACAGCGAACACAGCGCAGAGAACGGAGCAGAGAGCGCAGTCGCGATCGAAGATTTCGACGCAGTTGCACACCTGTTAAGCAACACCATCAACGCCGAAATCCTAGTCCGCCACCTGTACAACGCACTTCCAAACCAAAACTAAGCGAAGTTGAACGTGAAGCGCGTCTGCGTGAGATGATGGACAATGCGACGTGGCGTGAGGCAGATCGCACCAAAGTTGTTAAGAAGCATCGCGAGGAATACGCACGGGAGGAGGCACAGAATCAGGCGCGTGACTTTGACAAAGAGTTCATCAACAAGGAGGTGAAGAAGGCCATCGATAAACAGACCTCCATTGGCAATCGTATACGTTCCAATATTAAAAATATTCAGCGCACTTCGTCGGCCATGGATTCAAATTTTGCACGCAAGTAGCTGAATGCAAATCGCCGAAATTTTGACCAATGCATAAATATATACAATATAGTTTTGTGGTATTTTAAAATATTGAAATATGTTATTACTTCGATATTTTCCATTTTAGTTTTGAACAATGGGGCTTACAATATATCTGCGGTGTTGAAGCGCAGCAGCAACAAGATTAACATAATTCTTTTTAGAGAGAGATATATTTGGAGTAAATTAAGAGGTGGGCCGCTTAGGCATTGGATAAAGCAGCCACGCCTGGCAGTGTCTTGCCTTCGAGCAACTCCAGCGAAGCACCACCACCAGTAGAAACGTGCGAGACAAGCGCTTCAGTGTTCCACTTGGCACAGCACGAAGCTGTATCGCCGCCTCCAATGATGGAAACGCAACCGTTCTTGGTAGCCGCCACAACGCCATCCATAATAGTTTTGGTGCCGTTGGCAAAGTTGGGGAACTCAAAAACGCCGGGTGGACTAAAAGCAAAGACATCTTAGAAATCTTTCTAGGAATATAGAGACACTAGCACTCACCCATTCCACACAATGAGCTTGGCGCGCGCAATTGGCGCGGCAAAGAGTTCACGTGACTTGGGACCAACATCGAGACCCATATGTCCATCGGGAATGCCGCTCTCAACGCTTGCCTCACTAACAACAGCATTTTCGGCAAACTTGTCACCACAAACAAAGTCGACTGGCAAATGAAGCTGAACGTTGTTCTTCTTGGCCTTGTCCACCAGATTCTGAACAATCTTGGAGCCCTCCTCATCGAACAATGAACCGCCAATCTTCATGTTGTTGAGAACCTTGAGGAAGGTAAAGGCCATGCCACCACCAATAATCATTTCATTGACCTTATCCAGCAAGTTCTCGATCAGCTGAATTTTGTCAGCGACCTTGGCACCGCCCAGAATGGCCAGGAATGGGTTTGGTGGCTTGTCCAGAGCCTGCGAGAAGTACTTGAGCTCCTTGTTGAGCAGCAGACCTGCCGCACGCTTCTCATAGCCATCGCCCATCATGGAGCTGTGGGCACGATGGGCAGTGCCAAAAGCATCATTCACATACACATCACCCAGCTTGGCCAAGCTGCTGCGGAACTCCTTGACCTTGGCGGGATCGGCCTTAACCTTGCCACCGCTGGCATCTACACCCTTGCCTTCTTCCTCCAGATAGAAACGCACGTTCTCCAGCAGAATAACTGAACCAGGTGCGGGATCCTTGCAGGCAGCCTCCACTTCACTGCCGACGCAATCGTTCAGGAATGTAACCTTCTGACCGAGCAGCTTGGTCAGCTCTTCGGCAACGGGGGCAAGTGTGTACTTTAGATTCTTGTTGCCATCGGGACGACCCAGATGAGACATGAGCACCACAGACTTGGCCTTTTTGGACAGAGCCAACTTGATGCTGTCCACGGCGGCAACAATGCGCTGGTTGCTTGTGATCTTGCCTTCCTTGATGGGCACATTGAAGTCAACGCTGCTCCCAGATAAAGGTATAAGAGGAAGAGAAAGAAAAATTTATGCAACATGCAATGTAGAGTTGCAAACTTTTTGCAAACAATTTGCAATTTATTTTACCGCATAAGCACACGCTTGCCCTCCAGATCCAGATTCTCGATACTCAATTTATTGAAGGCCATTTTTGTAATGTTTGCCAAATTGTAACGTACAAACTTCAGGATATATTTTCGTTTGTGCGAATGCGAATGCAACTTGACCCACAGCTGTGCGGCAATGTCAGTGCAAGGTCATTAGTGGCGAACATGATTAGGGTTGCCAGTGTGTCCCAATTAATGCCGCAATAACAGTAAAACGTATACAAATAAACAGTTCCAGTTGGCACAAATTTTAAAACAGCTATGCAATTTGGAAATAATTGAGCAAATCAGTTGTTAGTCTCCAAACTTAGTCCAATTGGGCTTTAACAGTTGCCAATTTAAATCGAATGCAGCCCTGTCAACTGTGTTGAGCAACGTTTGTTTGTGTTTTGATGAGCAACGATAAGTTGTGTGTGAATTTGCATGGCGGTAAATTTAAAAATGTATATGAGTTAACTAATAAGAGGCTGTGAGTACTAATTAAAACTCGGTCAGACATCTTCAAATATAAAGTAAAAGATACTATTTAAACTAAAATAATTAATTACTAAACCAAGCGACATTGAAAATACTTGCCCTACCTAACCAAAACCACTTAAATTCAAATTTCATTCTTGTCATTCCCCATAGAAAATCCCTATAAATAATGGTTGGAATAGTTAACAGAGCGTATTGAATAAATGAATGGATGCTTCATGACAACGCAGCTCGTGAGGCAATTGTGCACAGTTGGTGTATGTTTGTATACATAGATATTTTTTACACTCGACACTTACAAACATAATTACAAATACATACAGTTAGATATGAAATGACGCCAACACTTGCTCTTCGCAAATGATTCATTCATGTGCTGCGCTCGGCTGGGACATTCTAGTCTTTCGGTCTCTTTTGCCTGCATCATCACCATCAACCGCCCAACACCCCTTCTTGATCCACCCATACTCGAAGTGTTCCCAATGCAGCACCCAACTGCATGACGCAGTTGCCAACACAAAAGCACAGGCAACACTGGTAGCAGGCCTATATTACACAGCTTTTACTCATGCCGGACCACGACAAGTGACAGCAAAGAGTTGGAAAGAGAAAGAGATGGTTTACACATTGTAACCACATACGTTTGTGTGTATGTACGTGTTAAGGGGTCTTCTTTATTCTCTTTATGCGCAATTAAGGCAATCGCTACGGAATGCACACAAAAACAAAAAATGTTAAAAGTTTATACAAAATATTTAATATAATATTTTAATTAAATAAAACAATAACAAAACTCTCGACAAGAACTAACGTTCAATGAATATTTGCGTGAAAAATTACCGTTCACGTCAAAAGTCAAGTCCAAAAACATGTTTGTAAGTGTAGGGTATAAAGTTAATCGCTGCACACGCTCGCTCGTATAAAAACATTAATAGTCGCACATGCTAGCGAAACGCGACTTGAGAAAAGAGAGAATATGACCGACGAGTTGTCAAAAAAAAGAAGAAAAACGATAGCGTTTTTCAAGTTGTAACTCCAGTTAACCGCTTATCAAACAGAGAACCTAAAACTGTTGCCCTTGTCGTGCAGTGTATGTTTGCAGTTGTGTGTGTGTGTGTGTGTGTGTGTGTCTGTAGTCGTAAACCAGTTCATGTTGTTTTTTCTGAATGATTTCAGTTCTTTTACGCAAACATTTTACTAAATGAAATATTCTCTGAAATGCTTCGGCGACAATGTCTTTCAGATTCCCTTTTAAAAAGAAGTCAAAATAATTTTTTCTCTTGTTATACTAACATATTGTTCATATGAAAGTTCTGCTGGCCCGGAAAAAATCTCTTTGGAATTTAAAAATTGTTTTAAATTTATTATTATGGTTTTTAAGAAATAATTGTTTTTTTTTCAAACCCTGCTCCACGTTTTCAAGCTAACACTGATAATTCATTTATATTGTATATATTTTTTATATTTCACCTTCAATTATTTCCATAGTATCAACATCAAAAGCTATTTACATCTGCGCGTTGAATGGCTTGCTAGATGTATGTATGTATGAAAAATATATATGTATTCTAAATGATTCGTGACACATGAATCGCATAGAAAACTACATGCAAGTCTCCCAATAAAGTCTTAACAATCTTGTTAATATTGAGCTTTTCGCATTACACATTCAAAATCTTGTATGTAGATAAACAAAATTTTGTAAATGAATCGATTACTTGGACAAGCACATTTTTGGTGCATGCTACAATAAACAGGCGATATGTGTTCATGCACTGAACAAATTAATTCAATAGCTTAACAAGTTTTTGTCACAAAATACTATTTAAGCAACTGTACGGTAGGATGGCATTTTACCTATTCCTATTTTGAAACCCTATTTAATATATGACACCCGGGAGGAAAAAAAACTTTCCTGCGATTACCTGAAACAGGGTTTTAGACTACCCTAGAAATTTCCGTGTACAGTTGTTAGCCTGAAAAAAATATCGCACATTTCTTATCGCATTTCTCTGAAACAACAACAACCCCTAAACAAGGAAAATTTTTTTTTAATTACGTTAACCTTGAAAGTAATGTTGATCAGACGTGAAATTCACGTTCGTTTAACTGGCATTTTTTTTCTAGCCGGCACATACAGACATATATGATTACTCACTCTCAATCTATTGAAACCATATCGTTACAAATATTTTGTATTTGCAACGGTAAAACGAACGCATTGCCGCTCCAAACAACACTTCAAGAGAGTCACTTCAAATGGGAAGAAGCAGTAAAGAAGAAGAAAAACAATACCAAGACGCAAATCGGCTTATCAATAAAATTTTAAGGCTCTCTTTCTTTTTAAGTCACATTGCGAATAACTGATGCCGTTTTGTTGAGCTGTTTAAATATGATAACTCAATGATTGTGTCCCACGATTACAGGTGTTGGCAACAATATGAATATGCCGCTCCAACTGGTAGACGACTGAAATCCAACGATGGCGAGGAGGTCGACGTAGTCTGTTTTAATTAGCAAGCTGTCGAGTCTTGCTACTCTCTTACTCTCCCATATTATTCAGATTACAAACTATACTTATTTGTTTTGCATAAAAATAGCAGAAAAACGACTGTGGCCAGCAACAGCCAACAGCAGCAGCGCAGTAGTTCAAATAAGTAATGAGACGGGCTATAGAGTAGAGCGGCTACTAAAAACTAAAAAAAAAAAACTAGTGAGACTAGCTGCGAGCGACAATAACATCAACAACAATAAGTACAGCAACAATAGAGAAGTACGTTAGCTCATTAGTCAATTCCTGAACCAGCATGGTTCGTGTAACGAACAGAGACAGCAGATTGTCGAACCACAAATGTGGGATCAACTGAAAGAAATGAAAGATGCATAAGGTTGCAAAAAAAAAGCAACCCGTTAAATGAAAAACTAGGGTGAACCTTGTTCAAATCAATTACATGTTATAGCTTTGACTGACGGAAGTTGCACATAGCATGCAGCTAATATTCGAAAATAAAATTATAAGCTGTGGAGATTACGAAAATGTTCTATAATAGAAAGAAATTCATATTTTTTACTATAGGGTTTATATCAGCTTACTACTTATAAGAAACGTTGGCAAATTTTTCATAACTTTAGGTAAGCTGAAAATAATTAAGACGAAATAGGTGTCATCAGTCACTCAATTGACCTGATTACTTGCATATTTTTTGGTCCACTCTATAAATATATGTGGTGGCACAAACAATAAGCGAAACACTGCCGCTGAGACTATGCAACCCAACACACAGAACACACACATGCCACAGAACGCTAAAGTTGCCCGCCCTGCCAGCCGCTGTTGTTGGTGCTGCCGCTGCTTATGATGTTGCTACTGCCAGTACAACTGTCGCCTGGGCCCTCCCTTCAGCAACCAGCACCCAGCTCGAGCAGCACTCCATGGCGAACAACAACCACCGACGACAACAACTGTAGCGGGCAAGCAACCGCGGCGGCCGGCAATTTTCAAATTTACCGCCAAACGTGCCAACGACGTCGACGTCGCCGTTGGCTGTGCCTGTACTCACGAGCACAGAAAGCGCATTTTATATGGAAATCGTCAAGAAACCCACTCGAGCTGTAAATTTTTAATTTCAGCTTGATCGCAGCTCAAACTTAAAGATGCCAAAATGACGAGGATTTAAAGCACTTCTGATATCCACCAATTTCGGTCCCATTCAAATAAAAGATAACGGGCAATGGTCCAATATGTCAGACGCTTAAGCCGTTCAAGAAGACGCTGCTAGCAATCTGTAGGCGGCCCGTGTGCGATGGTAATTCAGTCTTGTACGAGCCGTCAACGGGTACACATATCGGTGGTCAGTCAGATTGCAAGAAAATACAAAATACCAAAAAAATATTCAGCAAATGCAGTACAAATATACCAAAAAAAACAAATACGAAGACCTTTTGTATATTTGTTGCCGCGCTGAAACTGAAACAATATTTTTTATAATTTATAATTTTATCAAACCAAAATTACTGCAAAACTATTTGTAGAATCGGTCAGCGGTCGCTGGTGGGTCGAACGGACGGGCGGCTGGGGCGACGTCTTGTTATTTTGTTCTCGCCTCCGCTACCTGCCTGATATTGTTGTTGCCTTCTCTTCTCCACTTTGCCAACTGCTGCTGTACAAATGCCGCCGTGCTTTTGTTCAGTGTATTGCATACATGACAAGAGTTAGAGACAGAGAGCGTGACAGTGACAGAAGCTCGTGGCTTGAGCGTGAGCGAGTGATAAGCGAGCATGCAGCAGCCGGTCCGAACGAAAGAGAGTGAGCGAGAGAGAGATGGGAAAAAACGAGAGCCAGCGTGTCTGCTTATGTGCGAGAGCGTGTGTATCTGCGCTGGATTTGTATCTGTTAAATACACGGAACGAAGCAGCAATTCAGACAGTGTGTTTGTGTGCTTCGTGCGGTGCGGTTCTCGTTTTTTCCTTCCTCGGAACAATCTACATCTATTTTGCGCTAATTTTTGTCAACAAGCAAATAAATATACTTATACACAAATATATATCTTGAACACACAGCAATCAAATAAGAGTTGGAATATTATACACACACATAACACTTGAACGGATACTGAAATTCACGCGCGAATTAATCATTACAACTAAGCCTACAGTATAACGACATACGCTCGTTATATAATTGTACAAAACAACAAATACTACATACAAAGTTCAAAAACAACCACAAAATGTCTGCAGCCACAGAACAACAGAATAACGGAGATGTTGCCGTCGAGAAAGTAGCCGCAGTCAAGGACAGCGATGTGAAGGAGGATCTCAAAGCCAAAGTTAAATCAGTTGTTGACGATAAGTCAGCGGCTGCCGATGCTGCTGGTGATGCGGCCGATAACGGAACGGCCAAAGATGGCGATGATGCTGCCGATGCGGCGGAAGCTGCTGCTCCTGCCGCTCCTGCCAAGGGATCCGTCAAAGGCACAAAGAGGCAAGCTGAAGTAAGTAATCAAACCATTTTTTTTTTTTTCCTAACAAGGATATCTTTTTGACCATTTCGCTTTGTACAGTTTCACACAATTTTCCCTAATCAGTCGCTTGTTTCTTTACATGCACTAGACTAGTGTATGCATGCGTGTTTGTGTGTGAGTGTGAGCTTGTTTAATAACAAAACAAACGAACGCACTTGTCATCGTCGTCTTTATTTTCTCAGCTCTTTTGTCGCTCTCAGCGACGCTTGATGAGTTTATCGATCGCGTTATCGAACACGCTCGTTTCTAATCGATTGCCTCTTTTGTTATTGTTGTAGTTTTGTTTATGTGCTACTTATTGCCTTTTTGTGCAAATGATTCACACGAATCACAAAAACACGGTGGCAAAAATAAAACATCTAGAAAAAAATTTGTTTCTAGAAATAGATGTACACACGTTTTTTCAGCTTCAGCCGCCTTCTAACATTTAACTGACGATAGCAGCCCCAAAGCGAGAGATTAAGAGAGATAAAGAGCGAAAATATTAAAAGAGCACAAACTCATTTATATACTTATACATATGTATTATGCACACTGCGAATTAAGTGGGAAGACAAATGTACATATGTATGTATGTATGTGAGTTGTTTACGATTAAATTAAAATACTTGTGAGGCGGTAATCAAAGATTATTTGTTTTTCGGTTCAAATCGAGGTTAGGCTGTCTAATAATCGAGGGGTACAGTTATTGTGAGCAAAGAGATAAAGAGAGCAACAAGAACAAAAACGAGTAAATACAGGAATAGGTCATTAGCATTGCACAAGGAAGGCAGCGAAACGCAAAAAGCCCAAAGAGAAAAACTTTTAAAAGCTTCAGCAGCGAATCGGCCTTGCAACACACACATACAAACAACCGATACACCCACACAGTAAGTTGAATGTGTGTCTTGTGCTGAATACTAAAACAATAGAAACGAAGTACTTGCAATGAGGCAATAACAACTTTGTAACAGCTTTGCTGATTGCTCATTTAAGTTTTGGCCTTAATGCATTTGGCCAAATTTGGACAGCAATAAACCAACAACAGCGAATTGCGCGCCAGCCTGAAATTGCACTCTCAGCTAAAAACAATGCCGGCCGGCAACGGCAGCTGTCCGCCATATTACAAAAAGAGAGCACGTGATAGAGGGAGAACCAGTTTAGTAGGCTGCGGTAACATTCCATTCTTCTGTATGTTTTTTATAATTGCCAGAATCCTATAGGCACATTTTTTCGATAAACATAAAAGCATTCAATATTTGAAAAATAACGAGGTATCTTTAGAAAAATCACATAAATTAGCAAATGATTTGTCACAAACCAAAATAAAAATGTACAGTTTACCACGCTCTATCCCTCTCGCGCTGGCGCTCTCTATGTACTTTCATTATGCGCTGCTCTCATAGCACGCTCTACGTGTAATTGCTTATGTACACACTGTATACCGACATGTGTTGTTGGTTTATATGTTCATTTACATACATTTATCTTTCACTTTTTTATTTTGGTACATTTATGTACAAAGCCTTTATATGTGTCGTGTGTGAATAAAAACAATCCATATACAGAGTGGCACAAGGTTTCCTTTATCGAAATATGCAGCTAATGCAACGGATTTGGTAATTGAGAAACTGTTGCCTACTGTTAAACAGCAGAGGAAGTTGGAAATTCTTTAAAAGATATTGAAACAATGTTAGTTATTATTAATTATTATAAGTATTGGTTATATGTATTCTTAGTTTCTGTGTATCAATTTGAAGCAAAGTTTAAGGTTTTTTTTATAGCTGGTTTCTAGACCTTTCCTTTGAAAACTTGTTATAGTAAAACGTTGTATCTATTGTGTTTGTGTTAATGCCTGGCTTGCTAGCATAAGTTGTTTTCTTCCGTTTCTTCTATAGCAGCTTTTGTTGTGCTTGAGGGAGCTCGCCTCATATGTTGTATTTTGCACACATTTTCACAGTTATCTTGTTTTTGTGCTTTGTAACAATCGCTCTTAAACTATGCCTTCACACCACACATACATGCATACTTAGGAGCACATGTACGTACGATTATGTGTTACAAGCTTTCTTTCACATGGGAACGTGACTGCTTTATATACTTGTCTTGTTGTTGGTTGGTTAACTGAGTTTTGAACCCACGCAGCAGATGAACGCACACCAAAGCAGCGACGTTGGCGTCGTCGTCGGTCGAACGATTGCGCCTTTTTTTATTGTCTGCAGCAGCTGTCGTGCTTTTGTGTGCGTGAGTGAGTCGTTCATTCATGCAGCGATTGTCACGACGCGCGCGTTCTCAGGTACAGTTCTGCCCTGACAGCGCTGTGCGCGCGCTCTCTTTTATTGCTTCACACAAACACACACACACTCGCACGCACGCCATCATATCGCAGCTGCTGCGGCGCTGACATCGCCGCCGCCGCCTGCTGCTCGGATCGGTTTGCTTCGGTTTTGGTTCGGTCGTTCGGGTCTTGGTCACAGTGGGTCGAACGCACGCTTGGCTTGGCTGGTTTTGTGTGGATACATATGCCCCCTCTCGTTTGTTGTTTTCGATTATGTAGTAAATATGCCGCTTTTTATATGTTTGTATATAAGTGAGAGGTGCACTTGTAATGCGGCAATCGTTCGCGCCACTCTCTTTTGCTCGCTCTCCCTATTGGCTGGTGCGTGCTGCTGCAGCGAATTCCATTGACGCGCGCATTTTTCAAATGCCTTAATTACGGCGAAATAACAATTTTTCTTCGCTCATGCTTCGCAGTGAAGGGCCGTTTTCTTGTTTTGTGAGCTTAAAATATACATTTTATGGGCTGTTACATACACTAAGAATCAAATACACACGCATACGAATGTGTGGGCTATGAGAAGAAGTGTAATTTGTATGTTTTTTCTGTTTAATGTTTTCGTTTCTTTTGCCCTCGATCAAGGAGATGTGCGGGGTTTGAGTTGGGCACCTAAAAAACAGCACAGCACATAATTTTTTAGTTATCGATAAACTTTACTCACATCCGAATCATTTTATTCAATTTGCAGGCTAAATCCGCCGAATCAAAGAAAGCCAAGAAAGATAAACCTGCTGATGGCGATTCGGATGACGAAGAGGTATTAGATGATCTCATCGAGGGTGACAGTGAAATTGAAAGCGACGAATACGATGTACCCTACGATGGTGAGGAGGATGACATTGAATGTGACGGTAAGTTCTAGAAACCTTTTTCCATTATATACAAACGAATACTGACAAAAATTTTGTTTTAAACAGATGATGACGATGACAATGATGATGGTTCCGGCTCGGACGATCAAGCGTAATAATAATGTAGTCAAAACAAACAAAAAAAATAAAAAATTAAAAAAAAAATTACAAACAAAAAATTTAAATTAATAATAAATAAAAAGTTACAAGTAAAAAAACAAAAACCAGAGAAAAAAAACCACACAAAAAAATCGCAAAAGTATATAATTCTTATGTTTAAGAAATAATTTTCTATTTCTTATTTTAATTTAAATTGTATTTAATGTGTACTTTTTATTTTAAAAAATGCAACAAAAAACAACAAATTTTGTTTTCGCATAAGGGCGAGAAAACAAAAACCGAAAAAGTAAACATCCCCCCAAAACTATACACAAAAAAAAGAAAAACAAAACAAAAACCAATTTTCTTTCCTTTAATTAATAAGTCTTAAGTTAAACTACAGATAAACACCATGAAGAAGAACAAGATGCTGCTGATGAAGAAAAAGAAGCGTAGCCCCATGATTTACTTAAAAAATAATACATTAAATGAAAAGTAAAAAAACACAAACACAAATAAGGTTCATTATTAAAATTAGACGTTACATTTTATGAATGATCGACAAAAAAAAAAAACAAAACAAACGCAATTAAAAATGAAAAATATACTAAAATTAAAAAACAAAAATTAATACAAAACACGTCTTCAAATTATATGGTTTCAAAAAGTTTTCGCGCCCACTGTGGCCACAACTGACATTCGGTTTACCGTTGGTCAATCTGTCTCTCTTTCTCTTAACGCGGGGGCGCAACGGGAAGTTTGATTTCAAAATCGATTTCACAGGGCTTCTTCTATTTCAGCATTTACTCAACCCATTAACTTAAACTACTCTATAAGTATTCAATGTCAGTATTAAAGTATAACTAAATAACTTGAAATACACGACACAGGAAAAAAAAATTAATCTTAGTGAATAAAGCAATATCTTTTCTGTTGTAAGATGTGCAAAGGGCAAATCAATTGATGATAAAAGTTAAAACTAATTGTAAAGAAAATTAAATTGAATACTAAATAATTATGTATATGTATAAATGAATGCATAAAGACAGAGACAACAAGAACAAATAAAAACTTTTAATGTTATACAATAAAAAAAACTCTTAAGGTAGTAGTGGCTTCCAAGCAAACACAAATCGACTACATATACACAATTACGAAAAACTTCTTAACTATAATGACTGCTATGCGAAAGAATTAACCATCAATCAATTTATCGACATTTTTCCAACATTTAATAACTAACTGACCCACCCTACAGCAACTGCAATATTAATTTGAAGGCTTTTCATTTACTGCATTTCCAGGTCAAATACCGTTACCGAATCAATGTTAAACCTATACACACACACAAATGTAATATTGTAAATAAATGAAATAAACTCAAAGCCTAAGTAGTGAAGAATAGTGATTGAAGAAGAAAAACAAATACAAATAAACAAAATTAATCATTGTAATTACGTAAGCCGAGAGAAAAACAAACACACACACAAAACAATTTCCAGCTATCAGATGCCAATAAAATGACCGTTTTCGGGTTGAGCTCAGCACGTAGCCTTCCACCCCACCATCCCCTACTGGGAAAGCGAAAAAATTAAATAAACTGGAGGGAGGGTGCACATGCAGATGTCGATGTTACGTATTTAGTAGGGGTAGTTAACGCACACACATGTATACGACAAACACGCATATGTGTATGTGTATATAGGTACATAATTCATTGATTTGGTGCTGTAATCCTATCGGACTTATTGTTTTCTTTTTCCCTTTGCGCTTTGGGGTTGCACACACACTGCTGCTTCAGCAGGCTTGTTAAAAGCCGGTTGCATCAAGAGCTCAACAGAAACTCAATTGAAAAGTATTTTGCAATTTAAGGGATACATTTCAAACGCTCAAATTTTTTTGCGCTTAGACGAATTTATCGATAAATGCGTCTTAGTGCTCATTTAGCGAGGACACTACTCATTTTACTTAGCTAATACATAAACCAGCAGCACTCACAAAAAACAAAGAGAAACTTTTGCTTTCCATTTGCACAGTAATTAAACAATATAATAATTTGATTGCACTTTATAATAAAAATAAAAAAATTCAATTAAGGGTTCTAGTTACTTTTAGTATGTATAGATGCTCGCCGGGGATGCGTCGTTCCATGTGTTTGACAGCCTCGAACTTCAAACTAGCTAATCGCTTGATGATTTCATCCGGTTTATTCTCGTGCAGCAGCAGCAAGTAGAGCACGCCGCTGGGCGAAAGTATGCCATCCAATTGCTCTAGTAATATGTCTGTTATGCGCCGCCCATCCTTGCCTCCGGCCCACGAATAAACCAAATTCCGTTCAGTGGCTGAAGAGACTCCCACTTGGTCGAGCAGCTCCTCATCACTGGTCACAACATATGGCGGATTAAATAGCAGCAAATCAACACAGCGCTGTCGCAATGCATTTGTTAGATTACAGCGCACACTGTCCAATCTGGCTCCATTGCGGGAAGCAGTGCGTCTGGTAGCATCGCAGGCGTGCGGATTAATGTCTGTTGCCAGACAATGGGCAAAGTGAGAGAAGCGCTTGGCTAAAGCTGTGATAATGACGCCGCTACCTGAGCCAATTTCAACACACAGACGCGGCTGAAGTTTCTTGCCTAGGAACTCTAGATCCGTCTCCAAGGCGTCGAGCAACAAAAATGAATCCTCTGCCGGCTCATAGACCTGCTCAAAGTCTGCCGCAGAGAGATGCTCTGTGTGTGGTGTTTCCATCTACGATATGTTGGTGCTGAGAGCTGAATCCAGCAGGGCTTGTCGCCTTCGCTGTTCCCTCTCGATCAGCTTGTGGAGATTGATCAAACGCTCCTGGCTGGTCGACAGCACGTTATTTATTATCGTCACTTTGTGCTTGACGTTCAGCAGCTCTTTTACTTTGTCAGCAAACTCGGGTATTTGGTTCTGTGCCTTTTCAATATCTCGCAATTGGGCCGCCAAGGCTTCCAGTTGTCCCCGCAGCTCGGATTGTAATTGAATTGTTGTTGCCACGCGCTCGTCGAGCCTCTCGACGGTAGGCTTGAAGAGATTTGTGATGCCTTCGGCGAGTATATCGCGTGTGGGATTTGTGCAAAAGTTTTCCGTATTTTCATCCAACGAGGTGACTGTGGAATCGGAATCCTTATCCATTGCAAATTTAGCTGACTGTCTGCTACACCGATAGTAAATTATCGAAATTTGATAGCAAACATGAGCAAGTCTCGCATCACAGTGACTGCGTCACAGTAAGAAGTCACACTATATATATGAATGGTATGTTGCTTTTGTCAATGAAAACTTATGACACACACATTATTATTGATTGAAGTGCTCAGTAAATTTGTTTTTATACTCGTATTCAAAATTTTAATAAAAAGAAATATTTTCAAGTGTCATTATAGTATATTGCATTGCAACGCTGTTGGCCGATAGCTATCGACGTACCGCCACAAATTCATTCCACAGAAACAGCAGCTTTATATTATATATTAGTTAAATGCTTTGATTACGACTACCTGCAAGCCGGCGTAATGGACACATATTCGGCAGATGTTGTATATCAAGCGATCAGTGCTCTATTCCAAGGCAATAATGCAAAAGAGCAGGAGAAGGCAAACAAATGGCTGCAGGACTTTCAAAAATCGGTAAGTTGTTGTTTCTCACTCGGAATGCGGCACGAGTCTCTTGACACACACACATGCACACATATTTGGCATGCTTATACTCGTTCTCCTTAGATCTTCTCTTGGACAATCGCGGATGAGCTGCTGCGTCAGAATCGTGACCTGAACGCCAATTACTTTGCCGCCCAGACGATGCGCAACAAAATACAAAACTCATTTAGTGAACTGCCGCCGGAAACGCACGAAGCGCTGCGAGATTCCCTAATAACGCACATTGGCCAGATCGATGAGCGAACGGATATTGTGATTGTCACGCAGCTGAGTCTGGCCGTTGCTGATTTGGCACTTCTAATGGCCACTTGGCAGGATCCTATCAGTGACTTGTTAAAGGTGCTTTCGCCGCAACCGGCTACCATTTGGCCATTACTGGAGGTGCTCAAGGTACTGCCTGAAGAGATTGACTCACGCTTCTTGCGACTGGGCGCTAATCGGCGTGAGGAAGTCCACAAGCAACTGGATGCCAGTGCCGAGTGTGTGCTGGAATTTCTATGCATGTGTGCTCAGCGTGAGGATCTCGATCAGCAGCGGAGTTGGAATGCTACATTACGCACGTACAGTGCCTGGCTGGTTATACACGCCTTTCCGCTCTCCCACATCTGCGACAATGCGCTCTCACAGCTTGCGTTTCGGCTACTCAGCTCGCCGGTGGAAACAACTGGAAAACTACATGATAATGCAACTGAATGTGTCTGTGCGCTTCTCAGCTGCATGGGCTCAAGAAGCAGCAGTTTGGAAGGCGATGCACAGGCGTCGCGCATCTTTGATGCTGTCTGCCAGCTGGAAACGGCATATCATTTAAGCGTTGCCCACGAAGATACGGATAAGACAATTAACTATTGCCGCATCTTTACCACACTGTGCGATGCGTTCTGCTTTGACATGTTTGAGTCGCAACACGTCATGAAGGGACTGGATTTGGTGCTGTTGTGTGTCGGCCATTTCGATTATGAGGTGGCCGAAATCACATTTCATTTGTGGTACAAACTCAGTGAGGATCTGTTTCAGCGCTATGATGAGAAGTTGACGGCACGCTTTCGGCCTCACGTCGAACGTTTAATCAGCTCCCTTTATCGGCATGCACAAATGGAGGCCGATCATGACGGTCTCATCGAAGAGAATAACAATTTTTATGTAAGGAAATATTGAATTATATAATTCTTTTGGGTACGATTTTGATTTAAATGAATTAAATTTTTTATGTAGGATTTTCGAAGAAAGGTCTCCGATCTGTTGAAGGATGTGGCTTTCATTGTTGGCTCTGGAGCATGCTTTAAACAAATGTTTATCATACTACAAGCGCCTAACACAACGTGGGAATCCACAGAAGCAGCACTCTTCGTCATGCAAAATGTGGCCAAAAATATATTGCCGTAAGTTATGCAATAACAAAATATTTAATATAATAAAATAAATTCGCTTAATGCTTCGATGCAGCGAGGAGAATGATGTGATACCCAAGGTGGTGGAGGCGATACTCAATATGACAGATCAGACGCACATTGCAGTGAGATATACATCGATAATGCTAGTAGGTGAACTGTGCGATTGGATTGAGAATCATTCGGATGTGCTGGAAGCAGTGCTGAATTTTCTGCTTTATGGGCTGCAACAGAAAAATGGATTAGCGCCAGCAGCAGCGATTGCGTTGACCTCCATCTGTTCGGCGTGCAGGCAAAAGATGATACGTCATATCAGTGGTTTGGTGGAGATAGCGCGTAGCTTGGATAGCTTTCAAATTAACAACGATGTGGCAATTGGACTGCTTAAAGGCATATCGCTGATATTAACAAAGCTTTCGCGGGAACAACTGCAGCCGGCGATGCGAGAAATTGTTGGATTTCAATTGCAGCCGCTGGCACAGCTGCTCGATAGCAATCACTGTCCACTGGCAAAGGGTGAGCGTAGTGATCCTGTGTATTGGATCGATCGTGCCTGTGCAATTATACGCCACACGAATCCCGATGTGCCAGACAACGTTGAGCATCCAACAGTTGCAATATTAAACGATGCCTGGCCACTGATCTCCCGCGTGCTGGACAAATACCAGAGCGATCTGCGTATCATGGAGCGTACCTGTCGTCTTATTCGCTATTCCGTGCGAATGGTGCGCAAACAAGCCCTGCTCCTCGTCGAGCCATTGATCAAACAGATTGTAGTGCTCTATGCAGTGCAGCATCATAGTTGTTTCCTGTACGTTGGCTCCATATTGGTGGATGAGTTTGCCAAGACGAGTGAGTGCATTGCTGTATTGCTGGAGATGCTGCAGGCGTTCATCGAACCGACCTTTAGTCTGCTGCAGCTGGAGAATGGTTTGCGCAACAATCCCGATACGGTTGATGATTTCTTTCGTCTCGCCTCCCGCTACCTCGACTGCTGTCCATTGCAACTGCTTCAGAGCAGTTTGATAACGCCCATCTTTCAGTGTGCCTTAATTGCCTGTTCGCTGGACCATCGCGAGGCTAACTCATCGGTTATGAAGTTCTTCATCAATCTGTTGACCTGGGGACGCAGCAGCAATCATCGACATAGCGAATGTCGACCCTTGGTCACTGAACTGGCGATTCAGCATGGTGGCGCATTAGTCATGAACCTGATACAGGCATCAGTGTTCCATCTGCACTCGTACATGCTAGCCGATGTTGCCGAAGTGCTCACCGAACTCAAGCACGTTGTGCCCCAAGCACAAATGCAGCCTTTTCTAGCTCATGCCCTGGATGCGTTACCCAGAAAGAATAGTGGCGGCTATATAACAGCCACACAACAGCAGCTAGATGAGTTTAGTAACACGGTGCTGAGGTAAATACTTCTCTACTTAATTGATTTTCATAATATTTTCTAACCTATTTTTGTCTTTTTTCTAATCCAGAGCTGATACAACGAAAGCCGTTGCACAGGCATTAAAAACATTTACGCGACTCTTTCGTTGACCCCACTAGCGACTATGCATTGCAGCGTCAAACCAATAACAATAATACTTATAATAATTGTAATAATAATATGAGAAATTGTACATTTAATACTATGTATATGCAATGTTAAGCAAACGCTACCGCTTATGTTTGGATACAAAAAAGGAACATTATTTATACAAGCATGCAACTTAAGTTGGGAAACGCAAAGACTTCACAATTGAAAATGTATACATATAGTACTAGTATGTTATATTAAATTGCGTGCGATCATCATTAGATCCTCACGTACAACGTCAATAAGTTAACTAACTTAAGAGCCCTTTAGAATTTTTAATTATAAACTGACATTAAAATATACAATATAATATAATAACAACGTTTAACGACGACAACGATCCGTTTGGCCACGTTGCTTCCGATTTAACACTTCTTCATTATGAGCTAAGCCGTACTATTTGAAATATTATGAAACGTTTCGCAACTTTCAATGGTATTCGCTTTATCGGGTGTACTTGTTGTAAACTGCAGCAATATTATGAGGTAAGTAGTTAAAGCACCGCTAATCTGAAAAACATAAAACAAAGCTAAATGTATATCTTATATTCTAGCATATCTTCAATGAAAAATACTTACCGTAAAGTAAAGCGAACGATCAATTGTAAAAAGCCCAGCAGCCGTAAAGTTAATCTTCAGATGCATTAATTGCATTGAGAACTGTTGCAACTTCTGCTGCACCTCCGAGCTCTTCGTCTTGTGGAGCAGAGAATGAACAATGGCAGCAGTTTTCTCACTTTTTTTAATTGCACGATTGCTGCCCTCAACAATGGAAATGATCGCTATCAAATACAAAACCATTTGGCATGAGAAGAAAGTTACAAATTCAACGATCCTAAAGTTGCTTTCTCGCTTCGATTTTCCCAGCAAAGTCTCAAGCACATAGTATGCATCAAAGACGATGATGAGGAATGCAATTGAAATTATTGTTAGCAATTGATAAGTGAAGTATTTGTTGGCTGTGGCTGCTGCCTCACAAATCAAATGATGTATTTCCATCGACTCTTGTATGATTTCAGCCGGATCTTTTGTAACAATTGTGTGCATCGAAAACGAATCCAAACATTGTAGCGAACGTTGTTTTCGAACAGCTTTAGTGCTATGCGTATCCGAATGATGGACAAGATTTTTAAGGACCTGAAACAATTAAAATGAAAAACATTTAAGATATTTTTTCAAGGACAACTCTTAAATAGTTGCTGGCAAACTTTTAACAAAAAGTATTTGAAAGTCAGCTACGCTCAGCCGCAACGTTCCGACTTGTTGTTGATTGTTTTTGTTTTGAAATTATGACTCAAACTTTGAGTTAATTTATTTAATTGAATTCCGGCGAGTGTCAATTACTATCAAGTTCCTCTTAGTATAGTGCAGCACTTAAAACGAATTAAGTTAAATTAAGAACTCACTAAATTATGACATAGTTTTTGGAGGACAGTTATTTGCCCCTTGGGTGGCATTGTGAACGTAATTTGGCTAAAAAGTTAGTAAAATCATTGAAAGCGCTGTGTGATTAGAAAATTAATGACAAAAAAAAAACATAAAACTAACAAAAGTTCTTTCAAAGTTTTATAAGAAAAATATGATTAATTATTGTATATAAAACACTTTATATTTTCTAATATTCACCTTATTGACCATCACAAAGCGCATTTCAACCAAATATGTAAAGCTGGTAAACATTGTTATGGAAATTGCAATGACCGTATGCTGGACCATGAAGGTGAACTGTAATGCAAATGATGGATATACTTGGTACAGGCGCAGAGCGACAAAGGTGCCCCACGAGAAGGTGACATTGACCAGGAACATAAATATCATAAAGGCATAGCTGTAACGCAACACTTTGCTATACATGATTTTGACGCCAACGGTATGCAATTGCAGATCCATGGTGTGGAACTTTTGCAAGCACTGTTCCAATCGATTCTTGCTCACAATGGCCGTCAGATAGATAGTTGTGACGCCAATGAAGCCGCTAACAATCTGCATCATATCACCAAAATATGTTATTCTCGAACGAAAAAAGTAACTGGCCACAGATTCACAATCATTGCTTATGGTTAACATATAGCAGACGCCATAGAATGCAATGTGTAAAATGCTGGTGGCATAACCAAACCACGATTTCTTGATCTCCTTGCGTCCCGTTGCACTATCACAACTAATGTAAAACGATGTCAAACCATGCGCATAGGTGACTATGAAAAGTGGACGAAGACACTCATAAAGTTCCTTGGCGCTTAGCATATGACGAAGACGACGACGTAATGCACCATCTTTTCCAACTTTTTTCAATTCAATTTCCCCATTCGAATCCTTTGCGACATCCATTGTCCGGTTCGTCTGTACAGCTGGAACTCAAAGCGACAACTGAACAGAAAACGGAGCGCAAAAAATAGTTTGCATAAAGGCGTTCGTTTAATGAAGGGACTCCTTTAAAAGAGTACGAAAATGAATATGAATATGGGAGTTAGTATTTCATTCTTTTAGCTACTGTTAAAGTGAGCTGTTGCATTTTAATTAATGCTTATTTACAAGCAACTGTTGACTGCTCCCAGGGGAACCTTTTTTTTTTTTAATACAGGACTTTTATTTGTTGTGCGATTTATTCACATTTAAATGGCTGACTATCATGGCTGAGTGTATTAAATGTTTGGGTGTTTCTTTTAAGAGTGAAAGCTGACGAATATAATAAATAATATATTCGCTCTTTATAGCATTTGATATTTGTATTTAAACTTGCCAATGTTGTAGATGACAAATGTCGGCATAGTTATTTGTTTCATTCTTGTAACTTTTATACATTAAGGTTCATGGGTGTCACTGAATGAGCTTCAATTTGTTCGCACTAATTATTTCACACTTATCCCTTATGCTTATGCACAGCGGGAAACTCTAAAGAATGCTTGAGGCACAAATAAAAATGCTGATAAGAGAGAAACTAAATAAGAAAAGGTATTAATATTATGGGAGCAAAATAAACGGCTACAGATTTATGAAAACTAAATGCCATAAGAAATTATTACAGTTTTGTTTAAGGATTATGTTTAAAAATTAAAAGCCTGGAACAGTTGTTATGGAATATAGAATATCTTTGTTGAATTATATGGATGCCAACTGATCTGTTTAACAATTCATTTAAGATTTGTACATTAGCTGTAGCTCTAATATTATCTCAATATCAGTTCTTGACAAACTCACCTGATTCATAATGCTTAGACGGCGCTCAAAACTGAAGGCAATAACACAGAACAAACAGATGGCAACGGCAACCATTGAATGTTGCAAGAAAAAGGTCATGCAGACACTAAAGGCGGGCGTAACACCCAACGAGATGAGCAGCCGGAATGTGCCCATAAAATAAATGCCCAAAATTAGCAGCTTGAAGATGAGCATGAGGATCGAGTAGCGAAAGATTCGCGAGTACTTAACACGAATGCCAATATTGGCGAAATTTGAATCCAAGCTGTGCAGAATCGACAGTGTGCCCAGCAGCTTGAATCGTTTCAATATTGCCGATGTGTAGATCACGGTGCCGGCGATGAGTCCATTGAAGATCTGCAAACGATCGCCAACTGATGAGATCTCCGTGCGAAAAAAGTAGCCAACAACGGATTCTCCTTGACGCAACGATGAGATATAACAGAAACCAAACAAAATAATGTAAACAAATATATTGAAGACACCGAAACCGGACATCTTCAAATAGGATTCGCCCATCTTGCGACGCACCACACGAAACGGTGTCAGACCGTATAGAAATGTGAGAAAAAATAATGGACGCAATGCCTCATAGACTTGAGAGGATATAAAATACTTTCGCACCCGACGCAACGTGCTGGACATTTTGGCTCGACTTTTTTTGTGTTGCGAACAAACGCAACCGTTAGCTTTGAAGCTACAACTCAAACTGCAGGCAGGATGAACCGCTAAACAGCCAATAAGTTGGGATAAAAGAAAACAGTTCGAAATCAGAGGGAGGGATGTTCATGATGATGTTCATAATGTGGGTGTGTTTGTGTGTGTGTCCTTGAAACTGGCATCATTGCAACAAAATATGCAATTGCATCGTTTACGCGGCGTATGCGCAATATTGAAAGGTAAGGGTTGTAAATGAGTCACACTAAAGATGAACACAGCGGCACCGATGCCATATATGTCATGCAACCTCGTGCTCACCTGTGAGATGTGATTGCCAGTACACAATACAGGAGATCTGGGCGAACAAAAGCCAACGACTGATGGCATTCGAGAATCTGTACCACTCCACTCGATCGCCTAGACAACCGTTACGCGTAATGCCCAGCATAATAGCTAAGCCAATCATTAGCCTAAATAAAATGCTGGTATAGAAATCTTGCGTGCTGAACATGATTCGAAAGAAACGCGTTGAGTACCCTGACAACGAAGTTGAATTTTGGCGTAGCATTCTGCGAAGCGGCGTTCAACAGAGCACTAACTAATAACAAATTGTTGCATACTTTTTGGTGCTAATGCATAATTGCTTTGTGTCTGAGTCCAATTTCTTATCGTAGATAATTTACAGCGTATCGCAATCGCATTAAAATGGCTGGGGTGTCAGCCAATCCAATTAACTTATCGGTAGTGTTGTTGCCAGCCAAATAAGCAATGTTATAAGAAAGAACAAGGAACTTAAAATACGTATTTTACGTGTGAAAGAAAAATGATGAACGTTATTTAAAAATCTGTTATCTCTCCTTAACCAATTGCTAAGTTAAACGAACACTATAGCTGGTAACAGGATATTTTCCAGGGGATCATCATCCATGTTTTAAAATTTAGGGATCTTAACGTTTTTTATTCAAAATTAAAAAAAAAAACTCAATGTAGTCAACGTAGTCACAACGTCGTCATCATCATCAGTTTCATCTGCAGCTCCAGCTGGATTGAAACTTCAACAATGCAAACGAGATTGCATAATGAGACCAACTTAATGAGCTGACAGCATCAGCCGCTTCGTGCATTCATCGTGAAAACATAGAGAAAAACGCAACAAATCATGTGCCTTAGCATTAGAATTTTTGTCGCACAATTTGCGAACAATAACAATAACGTTGGCTGCAGCAACAACAACTCTGAGACATTAACGAGTACTTGCTGCAACTGCTAGCAATAATAATAACAATAATGCTAAACACATCTCTCGTCGAGTGTCTAGTTGAGTCTGTTTTTGGGGTCGACTTGTTTTGGTCTGTTGCAATGTCAACGTCTACTTAGTCATCTCAAAGAGTTGGTCTCCTCAAGATTCCGTTGAATAGATTTTCTAATTTTTATGGTTCCTCTTCATATTTGACTCATTTTTAATAAGCTAGTCTTGGTTAAGCCCCCAACTCTCATAGATAGTTCTCTTAATAACGAAATTAAAAAGCGCCACCTGTCGTTTTTTATATGTTTTCACTGCTTTCAAATGATAACGAAAGTGGGCAGTGTTTTTATTTTTAAATGATAACAAACTAGACCTAATTTTAGCTTATCGCCACAAGCTGACCCACAAGTTCAGAGATTGATGTCTTAGAGCTTCTTCGCTTTGCTGCCGCAGCGTTTAGTTTTCACTTTGGATTCAAAGCGTACGGAATGTGGCGCTCGGGAATTATAAAACAGGCAGCTTGCCAGGATTTGGGACGCTTGTTGTTCCGCAATAAAAGTCGCGAAGTACCCACTCTACCCGCATCAGCGGATGTGGTTGTAATTGGTGGTGGCTCAGCTGGTTGCCACACACTCTATCATTTAGCCAAGCGAGGAGTGAATGCGGTTCTCCTTGAACGTGCTCAACTAACAGCTGGCACAACATGGCATACAGCTGGTCTGCTCTGGCGTTTGCGTCCCAGCGATGTGGACATTCAACTTCTTGCAAACTCAAGGAACTTGTTGCGTCAGCTGGAAGAGGAAACGGGATTAGACCCGGGTTGGATACAGAATGGTGGCATCTTTATAGCACACAATGAGACACGTTTGGATGAGTATCGACGTTTGGCTACGGTTGGTGCAGCTCTAGGCATTGAGAACGAGATTCTTTCGCCGGAGGAGACACAAAAACTGTTTCCTCTGCTCGATCCCGAAGCATTCATTGGTGCTCTTTATTCTCCCGGTGATGGTGTCATGGATCCTGCCATGCTTTGCACTGCCTTGAGAAAGGCAGCAACCAACAATGGCGCCAAGGTCTTTGAGAACTGTGATGTCACGGATATTCTTGTCGAAGAGGGTGTGCGTGGTGCTAAGAAAGTTAAGGGCGTGGCAACGCCTTTTGGAAACATACGTACGGAAACAGTGGTGAATGCGACAGGAGTTTGGGGTCGTGATCTGGTGGCCAAACATGGTAGCCATCTGCCTTTGTTGCCCATGAAGCATGCTTACATTGTTTCCGAATCCATACCGGGTGTCCGAGGTCTTCCCAATATTAGGGATCACGATTATTCCACTTACTTTCGCATTCAAGGCGATGCTATTTGCATGGGTGGCTATGAACCAAATCCCATTCTACTCGATTCAGTGGCAAAGGATTTCCACTTTGGTCTTTACGAGTTGGATTGGTCGGTATTTGAGACGCATGTGGAGGGTGCTCAAAAATTGTGCCCCGCTTATGCCAAATATGGTGTGAAGAGCACCGTTTGTGGCCCCGAATCCTTTACCCCTGATCACAAGCCCCTGATGGGTCCTGATCCTATAGTTCAGGGCCTTATGCACAACTGTGGCTTCAATTCGGCGGGCATGATGTTTGGCGGTGGTTGTGGTGAGCAAACAGCTCTGTGGATCATCAATGGACAGCCAGATGTGCCCTTGTTTAGCTTTGATCTGCGGAGATTTACACAGGAACAGGGTCGTGCCATTAAATGGATACAGGAGAAGTCACATGAGAGCTATGTGAAGAACTACAGCATGGTGTTTAAGTATGATCAGCCGCTTGGTGGACGTGATTTCCAAAAGGATCCCTTGCACGAGGAGATGTTGAAATCAAATGCCTTTATGGAGGAGAAACAGGGCTGGGAGCGACCCGGTTTCTTCCTTGGATCCAGTGTAGAGTCGGCTGGAGTGTTACCCTACGACTGGTACGGCAGCTACGAAAATCAACGCCACAAGGATAGCAACTACGAGCGTATCCTAGAAGGCGATTTGAAATACAGCACTTTCTCCGTGCATCATGAGCTGGTAGGGAAACTTTTTGAGCCGTAGTGCTAGGAATGCTCTTTTAATGAAAAAAAAAAAATTTCCGCCTAGATTGGAGCTGAAGCTCTTGCTTGTCGCAACAATGCAGTTGTTTTTAACATGAGCTACTTTTCAAAGCTGGTGCTGTCGGGCCCGCAAGCCAAACAAGCCGCTGACTGGCTCTTCTCGGCCAACACCAATCGTGATCCAAGCAAGTGAGTAACGAAGAACTTGTTAACTTTTTGAATACCATATTTCTTATATCCTTTCAGAACTGTCTACACTTGTGCTTTGAATGATGCTGGTGGCGTTGAGGCTGATGTTACAATCAGTCGCTTGACATCCGGTTCGGGTCAGGTGCATGACCCCAAGTTCGAGGGACAGGGCTATTATATTGTTGCTGGAGGTGCCTCGGCTTATTACACATATAGTATGCTGCTCAGTGAGATACGCCGCAAGGGATTCAATGCCAATTTGACCGATGTGACTGCCGATCTTGGAGTAATATCCATACAGGGACCGAATAGTCGAAAGATTTTACAGCCCCTGCTTGACTTTGAACTCTCCGACGCCAATGTGGCACCCAATAGCACTCGCTTGGCCAATTGTAATGGCATTGGAGTTCGCTTGTTGCGTGTCAGTTTTGTGGGTGAGCTGGGCTACGAGCTCCATGTGCCCAAGGAAAATTGTGTGAACGTTTACAAAGCATTGATGGCAGCTGGTGCTTCAGAGGATCTAAGAAATGCCGGCTATCGGGCATTGTACTCACTTAGCAGCGAGAAGGGTTATCATTTGTGGAGTTTCGATCTGAGATCCGATGATACTCCCTTGGAGGCTGGACTGGGCTTTACCTGCCGTAAGGTAGGCGACTATCGTGGAAGAGCTGCAGTTGATAAGCAGCGCTCCAATGGCATCAAGAAGCGCTTGGTGTACCTAACTCTACAGGATCAGGTGCCAATTTGGGGTCTCGAGGGTGTCTATCGGAATGGTGAACCTGTCGGTTTCCTACGACGAGCTGAATACGCTTACACGCTGGGCAAATCATTGGGTCAAGCTTATATCTCCCGCTCCGATAGACAAAATGTGAACGCGGACTACCTTAAGTCGGGTGAATATGAGGTTGCTATTCTGGGTAAACGTTATAAGGCCGATTGCCATTTGCGCAGCCCCTTCGATCCCACTGGTCAAAGGGCACTTGGTAACTACGAATCAGTCAATAAATAAATATGAGTTTTTACTTCAACTATAATTTGTCTTCTTTGTCGAATTATCAACAATGTTGTGTTAAAGATTTTAACAAACCCAAAAGATTTTTGCCAAGCATCCTATGTGCAACAAATTATAATTAATATTTTGTTTGCTAAACTTTATATATTTCTTTAATTGGTGATGTATTTTTTAAAATCCATAACAAAGCCAAGCTGAAGGTTTTTTTTATTCAATTATCAAAGCAAAATTTGCAACAATTGCTCTTCACTTGATTTTGAATCGTTTGGATGTGGTTTAGTTTAGTTTTCCTTGAGCCCGGGTGAATTCTTTTTATTGCAATCAGATGCTTTTAGTTTTTTTTTTTTTTTTAATTTAACACAAGGCCAATGATGGTAGACGCTTCGAAAATGTTTAGATAAACTTGGGCTGGGCAACATTTACTTATTATACTATTTCGAAACGGAATTAATGATTATTAGTTTGTGTTTGTGTTTCGGTTTTTAGTTACAGAAGAATATCTTCAACACTTTGATGCAAAGTCAAAGTCAGTTATAGATGTTGCCACAAACTAAACAACTAAAGCCACGAATTTGCATAGAGTGCCAAGTTAATTAGCTCTCTCATCATTAGATACAAAGTTTATTATTGTAATTTATCATTGTTTACGCTTTGTGCTTCTTGTGTTACCTTTTTTACGTTTTGTAGATTCTGCCGCTAAACGGCCTTGCCCGTTAGGTAGGGTATTTTAGAGTGGCAAAGGTAATGCCAAATAAATGACAAAACATTTCTTTTGACTGTGCCCAATTTTCGAACAAAAGCAAAAGTTATGTTACATAAACCGAAACGCAAACGCGATGACAGCAATGAGCCAAAAAAAAAAAAAAAACAATTAAAAACCGTCTTGCTTAATAAAGAAAGATGTCAAATTTCTGATTGTGGGTTGCAGACGAGTGAAATGTGAAAAGTGAAAAGCAGCCTACACATTGAGACATTTCTAAAAATATATAGTTACACAGACTTAGGTATATTGTATATAAATTTAAAGCTAAGGCCTCGAGCCGTTAGCTTCATGGTAAGCGGCTTTAATATCAGCAAACCATATTTTTTGTTGTTTAATGTTTAAATTGCCTTCATTGCCACTTTAGCCAGCTAACTGGCAGGGGTCAGTTGTAGGGGGGGTTAGGGGCCCAAATCTAATTACTGCAGTCATGGATAGGGCGCTTGAATCTCGGCATCAAAACAGTTTGCAAGTCAGCATCGGCCGTGCCACTTGAAGCGAACGAGCACTTCAAGTTCAAGTTCAGGCGCCCCTCATTAAACTCCAAACTCAAAACGATACAAAACAAACTGCAATTTGGCAATGTTTACACTTATGTGCTATGTTCGTTCACACATCTAAATCGATGGTTTGATTGGGTTTGTTTTGGGTTTATTATGCTGTCTGAATAACTTCAAAGTCAAACAGCAATTAATTCATTTTGATTGCTACTTCAACTGATTAAACTATATGAGTTGCAATAAATAAAACAAAAAACATTTATTAACTTGATGACCTTGTTTTTTGAAAAACAAAAATGCACTTTGAAGATGCGTGTGTGTGCATTTTATTTGAGGATGCGCTTTTGCCTTGTTTGCGAACTTGAAAACTGAAAGTGCAAACAACATTTTTTACATACTAAAATCGATATTGCAATTGCGTTGACTTAAACACCTGCTGGCAGAAAACATAAAAAATTAATTAAAATGTTTGCGGCGCCATATCACAATATTAATCACTTTAACATTAATACAAAAAAAAAAGCACCTACTTTACAAACACTTTTCAACCTTATTTTTTATTTGTGTTTTACCCTTTTCAACTTGGGGCTAATGATGAGCAAACTGTGCCGGAAGCGAATAGCGCTTCATTGATTTCAGCTGACATTATTGACACGGTTTTGTGCCTTCCTCTCTTCAGGTGTTCAGGCCTCCTCTTTTTGATATTACATAAGTGAAATTTAAATATATAATGTTGATAAATCACGCGAATATTTTCACTTCTTGTTAATGTGCCGCCAAGGGGCAGAACTAAATGACCGAAAATTAAAAATAATTTAAAGAAAAAAAGCAAAAGTAAATCAATAAACGGATGTTTAAACAAAATGCATAACAGCTTTAACAATATTTTGGCAAAAAACAAAAGACTCTGGCAAAAAACTTGTTTCGAGGAGCAGCTTGCCGGCAAACATGTTGCACGAACATGAAACAGTGCAACATTATCAACGGCAACTCAAACCCAGCACAGTGACACAGTTTTATTGCGAATATATATGGAAGCATACTTAAGGTGTAATTTACAAACGATTCTTCACTCGTCCATTACTCCAAATTACCAATGAGATGTTCCATGTTCAACTGAAGTTTTGAGTGGAAACCGTTTTGTGGTTTCACAGCACTTGACTATGTTTATGGCCATACAATATAGTCGGTTTGAGCCAGGTTCGAACGGCAACCGCATCATCAAAACTTGCTCATTTTATGCTGTTTGCTTTAGTTATTGTTGTTGTTGTCGTTGCTTGTGCACCTTGTTTTTTTTTTTGTTTGTTATTTTTTGCGTTTTGGTTTTGCTTTTGGTTTTTGTTTTTTGATTTTGTTTTGGAGACAAGCTATAAACCGTGGCAAGATCGTCGTTGCGTTCAGTTGGTAAAAGTGAAGCGTTGCGTGCGGTTGTCTCTCTCCACACTCTAAAGAAAACAACAACAACAACATAATACAAAATATATATATTATATATATAACTATAACTTTGGTGCACAAGGTGATTATCTGCAAACATCCTTAAGGAATAAAAGCTTGAAAAAAGTAACAAACTTTTTGACATTATTTTCAAATTGTTCAGAGCTGTGTTAAGTTTGTGCTGTGCAATTTTAAGTGAAGAGCAAAAAATTAAGGATTCTTAAATAAAATCTTACTGTATAATAATAAAATCTTTCTAAGTTGGCGTTAAAAAATATATGTGATTAAAAAAAATAAAATTAAAGCTTTACAGTTTCAGTCTAACAAAAAAATGTTTTCCTTTAAATAGTTATCTTGTTATTTATGTTGGATAAAATGAAACAAAAAGAATAAAACAATTAAAATTTAAAAATTCTAAAAAATTAGAAAAATACTTTTTTTAGCTCTGAACTCGAAACAATAAAGTTAACGTTATAAAGAACATTATGTTTAAGGCTAATTTTTAGAGTAAAATTTGGTTTAATAAAAGGCTTTAAGATAAAAAGGATTGGTTCAATGAAATGTTTATAGACACAGGAAATAAAAAAAACAAATAGAATATTTATGTGTAGCTTAAAGTAATTGAAACTAACTGTATGTTATACCCTTGCCATATAATTAATTTTTTTTAATGATCGCATAATAAGTATATTTTAAAGTAATGCACATATGGTTCCATATTTACCGAGTTGCTTATCATGCAGCAATTAAACATGCCCCAGTTTTTGGCTTCTACACACACATGCACCCACAGGCAGGAAGGGGTGTGTTGCATTTGTTGGAAGCACTAACAAATTACATGCATTGAAGCAGAAGATTGCGCAATATGTTTTGTATTTGGCCGCCTCAGTGCAAATGAGCGGAAAATCTAATTTTCCAGCCTCATGCTAATTTTTGAATTTTGTTTCTGCTTTTTTTGGTCATAAGCTAACTGACTTGGCTATATTGCTATTAACTGCTACTGCAACCGCAACTTAAAGGTCGAAAAAACAGTAAAAAAGATACCATAATATATGCATATAATGTTTTATGGGGTGCTGCTGACACAAAATGACAAGCTGATAAAGTCACAAAAAAAAAAATAAAAATAAAAACAAATAATTTAACAGTCATTTAAAAACTTATTTCTGTGTGGCATGCAGCTGCTTTGGTGTAGATTAAACAGCAGCTGATGAGCAAGCTAATTTTTGTTGTTGTTGTTGTTTTTTGGGGTTGCATCGTGACCAAATAATGCTGCCAATCTCCAATTGCAACCAACTTGAAAAATTCCACTAAAGAAATCACAAGTCACGTCTCCTCGCTGTCAATTTTCAAGGCTGCCGCCTGCCAAAATGACAACAAATAATTTATTTTCGTATTTTCGTCTGCGAAAGTCGCAATAAAAAGCCATTGCAGACTCCCGGAGGAAAGTTTCAAACTACCGAAAATCACATGCAATTTTAACGGCTTTTTTGTTTTTGGTTTTCTTTTTTCGGTGGGGGGCGTGTGTGTGTGTGTGACAAATGTAAAACAATTTAAACAAAAAAAATAAAAAAATCAAAGCGAGTCATGATCATTAACTTGGCCAGTTAAATTGTTAGGAGTCATTGCTTTTTGCAGCTCCTACTATGAAATTTAAATTTGTTTTGTATTGCCTGTGCACCTTTCTCCAAGTCTAAAAATCTTGTATTTATTTGTTCAATTGGTTAACAGCATTGCGTCAATTTGTTTGTAGTTTCATCAAAGAAAAAAATAAACAACAACTAGATTAAGTACATGAGAGTTTGCCCTCAAAAATGTAGCATCTTCTTTACAAAAAATACTGAAAATATTTTCACTATCATTTCGTGACATTGTTATTGTTATTTGTGTTGCCTTTTGTTTTTTGCCAGCGTGAAAAATTCCGAAAACCTGAAGCTGTGGCAGTAAAAGTAACGCACCTTGCCTGACCAACCTGACAGCTCCTTAGCTGGCTGACTGGCTGCTTCATTTGTCCCACTGAACCACACTCTGTCCTCCCTCTCTTGGTGTTCAGCTGTTGAAACTTGCTCACAACAACAACAACAACAGCAACAGCAACTGGCTGTAAGACTTTCTTCTACAGTCTGTCCAGTTTTTCTACATATTATTTGCGCGACTTTGTTTACCAAGAAAACCTCTTCAATACTTACTCTTCGTACCTGGCACCTGGCACATCCCATTGGGCAATTAAAAGCCAATGCATCCGCATGAAACTTTCTTATTATTTGATTTTTTTGTCTTTTGTGTTGGCAAGGCGCATCCTGCTTTGTTAGCAGCCCTTCAAGTTTGATTTGACCTGTGCCATTTCGAATAGTATTGCAACATCGAGAGACAACTTTGTTGTTTCTAAATAGCAAAATAAACAAAGGCATTGAAGCGGACCTACTTTTAGCTTTAAAGAGAGAGACCGCCCAGTTGTTAATGTTGTTAGTGTTGGTGTTGGTGTTGGTGTTGGTGAAGTTGAAGTCTTGCCAACCAGTTGGTCGTAGTATTGTCGACGACCGTTTGTTGTTGTTTGTGGTTAGCAAATCCGTCTTCTTAATAATTGCTGTCCATCGGCATCGGTGCAACATGCTTTAAACTCGTCTCACTTTTGCGTTCTACAAAACAAACAACAGCATTAACAGACAACTTCGGATTTCTCTGGCAACATGAAATGCGAATCTAATTCAATGAACTGAATTTTTTTTTGCTCATTGATTTCTAATTAACAGAAAGTTGAGAAATCCCAAAAAGCATCCGTTCTGCAGGCATTTTGGAACTTTATAAATCAATTAAACAATCAGAAAACCTTTAAAAACCATTTATTTTCTATTAAATTCTTTTAACAACCATTTAAGCATTTAAGTTTCTTAATACCCACAACAACTATAAACTAAATGCACCATGGATGGATTAAAAAATCAATTATAGAGGAGTAAAAAATCACGTTGAAGGCGCAACAAATTGCACATAAATTTGTCAAAAACTTGTTGTAGTATTTTACACCAGCCAAACTAACCAAAAACAAAAAAACATCTTAATACACATTGCCTATGCATAATTTATGAAACAACATAAAAATCCAAAGACACGAAATTGATAGGCGCATTAAAAGCTCATGATGAATAAATAAAAATATTAACAGAAAAAATATTTATATAGAAAAAAAAAACATTGCACAAGTGCTAGAAAACCAGTTGCTATAAGATTGGGCTGGTAAAAAAAATAAATAAAAATCAACTAAAAACCATGTAAGCTAAAGATTAATTGCCATATTCCAGTATAAAGAGGGGTAAGGTAAGGTAAGGTAGGCTACTGTGAGGCAATGAGAGTAGGAATGCAGCTGCGGCATGGACAGGCCAAATGTTTGGTGGCGGCAGATGCCACATGCCAATTCATGGAATTAATTATTTAACACACAAACATTCACTAAAATGGAATGTTGCACAGATGTGCAAAGAATCGCAAAAACAAAACCAAACAACACATTTAATTTGTTGTCTTTCAGTTTATTTGGCTATTGAGCACGCTTTGAAGGTTGTATTGCTACTGCCATTTCATAGTATAAAGAATTAATTGGCGAAGAGGAGCTATGACTAATAACTGTGCACACATACACATTCACACGATTATCAACATTCGAACGGCCGCCTTTCTCCCAAAAAGACCAAACAAAAAAACCTGCTCCACGCAATGTTAAAAAAAAGTACCAAAAATAAAAATAAAATTAATATTATTCAATTAAATGCGTAAAACAATTATTGCATAACGTAAATCGACAAAATACACAATTCAAATTGGCCACTTTAAATACAAGTCAAGAGTCTGAAATTGTATTTGAATTTTTTTGTTTTTTTTTAAACTATTTTTGAAAATATTTTTTGCTTGTCTTTCGCCTCACCCACGACAATTAGCTTAACAATAAATAAATACAATGCACATAGCAGGAAGAGCATATGAAGCAATGTTCAGTTTCGAATTACAAAATTTACAGCCGTGAAACAAAAAAAAAAAATTATCAGACAACAAGCGCGTGGTACGAAAATACTCCACAAACAATACAAAAGCCGTTAGCACTGTTATCAGGCGGAAGAAGAGTCAAGTTGGACAGTTGAATATACTATTCAGTCAATTGTGTGTGTGTGTGTGTGTGTGTGTGTGTAACATGTGGCCTACCAAAAAAAGGTAAAAAAAAAAACCAACAAGCAACAAAAGCAATCCATATAGACAGCAATGCAACTTTCACCATTAAAGCCAAGCTCAACAAACTGTGTTTGGTATGCAAAGCCAGACTCTTACTAGAAACCATAATCATCGAGTGAGTGAGTGCTGGTCGTGTGGCAAGTGACTCGAGTTGACTTTAGGTCTCACTTCTTGCTTACTTTTGTAGCACAGTGTTTGCGTTTTGCCGTTGGGTTAGGTCAGGTTTTCACAGTTCGTTGCGAATTGGGCTAAGGTCAAGAGTTTCATTTTGTTAATATTAAAAAAGAATTGTTTCTTCCAAGGATTGTTATTTTGTACAATTATCGATTATATTTTGTGCAAATTGTTATTGTTGTTAATATTGAGCATCGATTATAATCGATAGTAACTCAAGCGAATTGACAATCGAAGCCATCAGTTATTTTGACGCCAATTATTAGAGGATTGCAGCGCATATTTTGCTTATATTTTGAACTTGTTGAAGTATTTATAATGAAAGACAAACCCCAGACAATAAACAGCATCGAAATCAACAAGGCTTATATTTCATTATGATAACCAAATTTAAATTAAATTTTTTTTTATAAATGTTCTTACATTCGTTAAGCTATCTTTTGTATTCACAAAACAAGATTTTCTTTCTGTTTTTAGGTTTTGTACCAGATAAACTAAACTTTTAGAAATATTTATTTAATTCTTTAAAGTAATTTTTTATCGTTGAACTTATTCGTGTTAGTGTTTGTTTGGCATACTACCTATAAGTTTTTGTATTTTTAAATTAAAAATTACCTTGCAATCATCTTCGAATTTCAAGGCTAACTTGCCATAATTATTTTTATAATGTCCATATAGCTGAGTGCTTTAAAGTCATAACTGCATAGATCTTCTGGTGATTATTGTTTGACTGCTATTCATTCCGGATCTAATTGTAATAAACATTGTTTATATAAGACCCAATTAGCTGATCGTTACAGCTGCCCATAAAAATTAGCATACAATTTTGTTCTGTTCTTTTTTTATAAGCCTGATTAATAAAAACGATAAACTCATTTGCATGCAAAGTTATTAAAGTAAGTAAATATTTAAATTGTTTCTAGGCAGAGTATAAAGATTATGTAGATGCTAGGGATTGTGGGAGGAGGCTTGGCAAGGTCGTTTTCGATATGGAGAAACGACTCAATTAGACAAAAACACAAATCGAAAATCCAATTGTAGAAAACTAACAATTGTCTGCATTCAAAATCCATCAAAAAAACACAAAAATCCATAGACAATGTTTGTTCTGATATTTCCAATCACTGATTTCGCATAAAAAGATGTCGTCGGCTCATTCAAGCGGAAATAGGCTAGGCAGCTACCCAAAAAAAAATCGTTAAACTAAACTTAATCAAAATCAGTTTGAATTCACGCTTTAACGTAACCACATTGGCATATTATTTTGTTTTTCACTTGCAGCTTTTTATTTCTAGATATAAACCCACATCATCAACAACAACAACAATAACAATTATAATGTTTGTGATGCGCACGTTGCTGCTGCTGGCAGTGAGCGCCACTGTGGCGCTGGCCCAGCGTCGTCTGGCGCTGCCGGATCCGCGCAGCTGCGCTAATCGTGTGAGGCATGCCACTTATCGTGACGCACGTGGCGTCTCCCACTCATACTTCTTCAGCTGGGAGCATGCGCCGACGCGCAGCCTGGAGGTAGACTGGTTGGATGCGCGCAACATTTGCCGGCGGCATTGCATGGATGCCGTCTCTTTGGAGACGCCACAAGAGAATGACTTTGTGAAGCAGCGCATTGGTCGTGGCAATGTGCGCTACATTTGGACATCGGGCAGAAAGTGCAACTTTGCGGGCTGTGATCGTCCCGATTTGCAGCCGCCCAATGAGAACGGCTGGTTCTGGTCGGGATCGGGTGGCAAGATTGGGCCCACATCGCAGCGCAATACGGGCGACTGGTCGTCAACGGGTGGCTACAATCAACCACAGCCGGACAATCGTGAGGCAGCGCAGGGCAACGATGAGAGTTGCTTGTCCATACTGAACAATTTCTACAATGATGGCATCAAGTGGCACGATGTTGCCTGCCACCATGTTAAGCCATTTGTCTGCGAAGATTCCGATGAGCTGCTCAACTTTGTGCGCTCCCGAAATCCCAATGCCCGTTTGTAATTCTAAAATCTATACACTTAAAATAAGCTTAAAATGAAGAATGAATGAATCAGTAAAACAGAAAACACAACAAATATTTATGTAGCATTAAACGGGAGCAATATGATTGATTATCCTTCCTTCCACTCGATTTTTGGCCAGTTTTAGTTTTTTTTTTCGTTTTTTGAATAATGCTTTTGTTTGCGAACAAAATTTTACAAGCAGAAAAACGTCGAATACTGTTTTTCGTGTCGGATTCGCGCATGGAAAAAACAAAATTGTTAAATAATTTTTAAAAATTATTAAATAAAAAATACAAATTGAAGCGATAATAATGCGATGTTTTCGTAGTCTTCTTAATAAATTTTAGAAATAATTTGTTTCAAATAGAATTTCTATTATTATTTAATTAAAACAAATTGCAGTGCTCTGGATATACTGCACATTTGCCCTGCCCAAGTGAGTATCATATGGAAGTTCCCAGGAAGGCTCTTCTTGCTACCTACGCCGATGACATTGCACTGCTCTACAGCTTTGAATGTCGCATTGAAGCAGCAGATGGAATCCAAGAGTACCTTATTACATTGGCTGCATGGTGCAAAAGATGGAATTTAAAAGTCAACTCACTAAAGACCACCAATCCCTGCTTCACTTTGAAGACCCTTATTGACCACACCCCACCCATACAACTGGAAGGCGTAACTTTCGAACAGCCCTCGCAGGCTAAGTAACTCGGGATCACCCTTGACAAGCGTTTGACTTTTGGCCCTCATTTAAAAGCTACGGCTCGGAGATGTGGTCAAAGAATGCAACAACTGCGGTGGCTGATTAACAGAAGAAGCACCATGTCACTCAGAGCCAAAAGAGCAGTCTACGTGCATTGTGTAGCTCCAATCTGGCTATACGGAGTGCAGATCTGGGGAATAGCTGCAAAGTCGAACTTTAAATGCATAAAGGTATTGCAAAATCGTGCCATGCGTGCCATTACCAACTGTCCTTTTTATGTACGCGGCACCACCCTCCATCGTGACCTGAACCTGCAAACAGTGGAGGAGCAGATTGGAAGGCACACTAGCAGATATAGTGATAGGCTAAGAAGACACCAAAGTGCGCTAGCAAGATTCTTACTACCTGCCAGGCCTCTAAGGCGATTATCAAGAAAAGGTTTTGCCAAAACTTTTGGACAAACTTAAAAACCACCTTGCTATATGAGAATATTTGTAAGTCCTCATGCGCGAAGCATGAGGTTTGGTTCTATTATTTATCTTATAAATGTGTTGTTATGATACTATTTCTGCATTGTACGGATTCAACGCTTCATCTAATAAAATAAAAAAAAAAAAAAAAAAAGTGCTCTGGAAACTATTTCATTTTATAGAAAACTTTGTTGTACGGAATATAGTTATTCAGAAGCTAGACTGTATAAAAAGATATAAAAAGCACCTTGATTTTTAACCCTAAAAGGATGATTGTTTATTGGTTTTTGCTATTATTGTTATTAAGATTGCAACAGCTAACTAAAGTAAGCCGGCGGGCCCAATTGGGCTGAATGAATAGAAGCCAAGGTCACAAAGGGTTTCCTGGCTTACCTCGTATGCCTTAATAAACATAGCTAAAAAAAAAACACATTCCTTAACAATTTTGGTGGTGTACAAATTATACTCAATGCTAATCGAATTCACATGTCGATATTTTTTTTTGTGCTTTTCGAGCAGAATGGCAATTTTTGGTTTGTTTTCAGCCTCAAGTACCAGGAGAACAGAAGTCAGCAGCAAGCAGCTGAATGTAGATTCAAAAAAAGATACAGCATACTTTTACTCCGTCAAAATATTAGAAAAATATGTTATGCAGAGCATACTTTTACGGCTAAGCGCCAATTATAATATCATTGCTTACTTTTGAGCTGCGCTTAAGAATTCTTCTTTTGAGTGCAGGAGTAAAAGTATGCAACTTTTTTTTTGTTCCGTAAATTATTCACTTGCTGCTGATTTCTGTTCGCCTGGTGTTTACTGCTCGAAATCAACGAAAAATTGTCAATCTGCTTAAAAAGCAAATAAAAATCGACAAGCTCTGTCGGGGTTTTATGAATTTGTACAAAAAATGTTGTTGTTAAATAGTTGATTATCTCGATTTGCTCTTATGGTGTCTGGTATTGTTCCTTTAAATGTACAATACTTATGTTTAACAAATGTAAATTTGAATACTTACACAAAGAACTATCAACTGTCCAAAGAACATCCAAATCGTCCTTGCAGATGTCGAGAAAACAAGGATTTTGTGATTCCAACTCAAATTCTTTTGCCTTCCGATGCAATTTTTTAAGTGTTTGGGTTCTTAGAGTACCCCATAAACCTTGAATGCACTTCATGGAGCTTGTCATTGCGATGCCAACGCACGATGTCCTTTGAAAATTTGTAAGGATGCGATCTAGTTTTTTTTTTTTTTGGGGTTCAGTTTGATTTTATTTAAGATCTGCCCGTGTGGGCAATAATTAAATTATATGGCTTGAAACTTGGCAGTAATTAAGTTTAAGTTAAGGAATCATTGGGGGAATTAGGAGCTAGTGTGGGGGGAGGATCAGACGTCAACCAGGTGTGGGAGGTCAAGCGGGTGGGTCCTCTGGAGTCTTCTGGTGGTAAGACTATTGTCAAGGAGTGAAAGAGCTAGATTGCTGGGGTGATTGTGTAGTCTGGCAATGTAGCTGACACTTAACTTTGAGATGACCTCCTTGACCATTGGCATGCGTAGTTGGCCGTGAATAGTGGCGTTGTCATGGTACACGTGGGCACCTGATATAACTCGGAGTGCTAGTTAGATCTGTATTTGTACCAATTTAAGTTTCATCCTAAAGGTTTGCTATACAATTTTGAAATTTAAACATCTAAAAAGCCATTTTGTTATCTTTTAGAATAAACAAAGTATTAACAATATGTATAATCGGTCTTTAATGATGTTGCTTCCTATCCCCAAATTAGTCTTTAGCTTGTGTCAACAAAAAATGTCTTCCATGGCTCTCTACATTTCCATAGAAAAGTTTACGGGGCAAGCCCCCTTGTATCGCTCTATCCAACTGTTATGATTACGGTTTCATTAGCTGTTTACTGTGCTTGCAACATGCACCCTCACTTGGCAACTGTCGCAAGGCGAGGCTTGACATTTTTTTTACTTACTTCACTTACAACAATAACAGAAAAAAGGTATACAGGGTTGGAAGAAAGCACCAAAAGGTATTTAAACATATAACGCATCTGATTTATTTGAAACTCAAATATCAGTAGCTTTTAAAATGCTTGTAAAATAGTGATAACAGTACCGAGTGCAATTAAAAATTCTCATTTCTTGCAAATAGAGTATCACATTCGCCAGTCTCGCTTGCATCTTGTTGGTGTTGTTATTTAGCAGTCGTGACTGTTGACACAAGGTAATGAGACAGACCGCAATTTGCTTGCATAAGGCAGCATCACCGGCAGAACACACACACACAGCCATAACTCATGCACAACAGAAGCATATGCACATATATTTATAGTGCAGATGCTCTTGTAAATTTTTTTTAGCATACTTTCAAGCTGGGCACAAAATGCCAGAGCGAAGACCACAACCACACAGTTTGCCGCAGTCAGCATCAAAACATGGACAACGTTGGAGGCTTTGACTATGGCGATAACTTTCCTGCAGTTGGTGGGGTTACAAGCAGCACGGCCTTAGCCATACGCAACTCAACAATAATAGCTCACCGTTTGTCTATTTATTTGCCACAACTGCTGCTACCCTCGCGAGATCCACAAAAGGTATTAAAAATTAATATCCGTTTTGATCTGACATTTTAAGTTTAAATTTTCTTAGCTTATTATGGAAATCAATTGTTATGTGGCACAATTCCGTGAGCTGCTCATCTTCATTGGTCAGGCGCGCGATTCGGCGGAGCTTCGCGAGAAAATCCGCAAGCTGCGTCGTTGCTGTGTGGATGCCTGTACACATTTGGCTCATTTGATCACACCACAGCCGAGGCACTGCGTCGGCACTGCAGGCGAGCACAGCAATCTCTCGCTGCTCTATCAACTGACGCAGCAATTTCGCCACGAGCTCATCAAGAGTCATCGTCTCATACAGCTGGTACCCTACGATATGACCGAATATTATGGTAAGTAACAGGATTTCTCAAAGTTCCAAACTAATCTTATTAACAAACTTAGCACCCGCTCGCAGTGCACCCTCGAATCTGGGCAATGTGATAAGTCAGATATTGTTGTGCAAGCAAATAAATCCGGACTTTCAGCAGGAGGAGCTGTGCAGCATTAGCAAGGATGCACAGGAGTTGTGTGATTTGTTAAACGAAATGCAATCGCATTTACCCAGCCCCGAGGCCTCAAGTGAACCGGACCTGCATTTGTCTCACAGCAGCGGTAAGTATAAATTTTGTCAGTGTGAAGTGAACTGAATGCGAGTGAATAGCAGTAGTATTCAAGCCTGATTTACCACCACCCCAGTTGATGTTAACGTGGCCTTTATGAATGCACCGCCCGCTTGGTATAAACAGCAGCGACGTCGCAGCTGCCGCAGTCGCAGTCGCAGTCTCTGCTGTTGTTTAAAATCATCCCAGGCAAATTCGTTTTAAAATCCGCACAGGTAACGGACAGGTAAGTGAAAGTTGTGCTCTTTCTTTATAACGGACCTTTTAATATCCTATTTTACACGTTTGTAATTGCATTTTTAGTGGCATATTCAGACAGCACTTCATAAAAATATTTATCAATAAATTATAGTGTATTATCTGTAATCAAACAGGAAATCTAGAATAAAGTTAGAGCTGATAATAATCAAATGGCATTTTCATTGACAAAAAATATAGCAACAGCTATTTTTTTATAGCTGCTGCTGTCATAAAAGATAGTTAACGAATTAAAGCCGATGTGGTAATTGCACGTAAAACTAATGAACATATATGCATTAAAATTTTGTGTCAGTGGAATTTTTATGAAATAATCAATTTTTAAATAGGCCTTAAATAGTTATTTTCGTGACATTTAGCAGATATTGCGCTTATAAAGATTATACAGGAAAATAGCAAACATTGATAAAGATTCAATGATTAAAAATTCGCTAATAGTGCAATGTCACTTATAATGTAAGGTTTATTTTTCATTCATTTTACCCAGTTTTCTTAATTATTTAAGGTTTCAAAGCTATGACTATTAATTTAAAAATATTTTTCCGTATTAAACAACAATTGAGCTTTTTTTTAAGCCGACTCTTATATTCTCATATTTATGTATGTAGTTTTCACTTTTTATATTTTCCGGTAAATTAGGCGCCCACTTAACATTTTATTAATATGGATTATACAATGAAATTGTTAAGTACATGCATACTTTTTGCTATCACTGTGTGTGTGTGTGTGTGTGGTTAAACCTGTAAGCAACAAGAAGGAAGTGAATGTGGCACAAGGCAATAAACAAAAAGTGTGTGTGGGTTAACTGTTGTTATAACGCTGTTAAGCTTAATAAAGGACAGCTTTTTTAAGATTTACGAGCAATACTCAAAACTGGCAAATGCATGAATTTCATCTGTACGTAAGTCTGTAAATCCCGTTGCTAAGTCGATAAGAAAAGATGATGAAATTTGTTCCCATTTCATTTTGTAACCTTCAAAAGCTGCTAAAAATCCCAGTACTACGTACTATCTGATGTGTTGATAAGGCGCGTGTAATAGACTCTCTCTTGACGAAAACTGCAAATTGAATAATCGACAAACAAGCTTAGCGAACGCGCCTCCAAAATAGTAAAGCAAATGCATTTTTTGTTTTTGATTTTTGAATATATTTTAATTTTAAAAATATGCTTTTGTCTTTTACAAAACATATCTCTACATTAAAAATATTTAATATATAAGTATATATATAAATGTGTATATACTTTATGGAGCTGTAGTATATAGTAGATATATCTTTATGTATAGTTGTGTATGTATATATATATAAGGTATAAACTTCTAGTATATGTCATATGGATTTTCACAGAAAATCTTCAACGTTTTCATTCTTTGAGTAATGCTTACTTTCCCAATCGTTTTTAGAACTTTTCTTAAGCTTAATTTTATTTTTTTTTTATTTTTGATTGTTGACTTTTGTTTTTTGCTTGTGCGTTTTTCATTTTGCGCTGTTTTCTGTGTTGAGCATTAGGCGTTCTATGGAAGATTCTAAGTTCTCTCAATTTCTAACGAGTTTTTTTTTTAATAGATTTTTAACATATTGTTTAGTTATGTTTTTTGCTTTTACCCCAAAGGCAAAGAGCAACAACAACAAATAAAAATGTTAACAATTATACAGTTAAGATCGTTGGACTCATTCTTTTTAGCTACAAATATTAAATTCACTATTTGTTTATTTTTTTTTTGTTTTTTATCTTTCTTTCTGGCTAATATCACCGTTATCACTGCAGAGCTCAGACATGAGCTCTAGCTAAATGTAGTCTCTTCTTCAGTTTGATTGTATGTGTATGTGTGAGTGAGTGTGTGTGGTGCCATAATTACAGTGTAAACAAATAATTAATTAACTGTCTAATGCTAATTCAACACAATCTATATAGAAAACTCAACGCGTGCACAACAATATATATAAACATTTTTTGTTTTTGCTTAGAAGAAAAGAAATAAAAACATTAAGAACTAACAAAAAATAAGCTTAGTTAATTAAGCACTAAAATTTAAATATATATATATATATGAAGTGGGAGATTCACCACGCGCTCTCACTCTCTACACGATCTCTCTCTCTCACTCTCTCATTCTCGGTTTCTCTGGTTCTCTCCGTTAGAGTGAGCAGCTAATGCAGCAATAAAAATATAATGTGGTGAACTTGTTGTTGTTGTTGTTGTATGTGTGGCATGTGGCATGTGGCAAAATGGCTAATGATGATGACGATACTTGTTGTGTGTTTTGTTTGAAAAAGGAACACTGTACTGTAGTAAACGCTGCTAAAGGCAACCACGCGCCATTTTTATTTAGATGCGCGATATTTGATTAGTCGCCTTTGTAGACGCCGTTGACAATTGTTCCAGACGCGAGCACAATTCCTGTGCAAGACGCAATTGATGGGCAGCTGCTGCGGCACAGCTTGTTGCCGCCGTTGCTGTCGCTGCAGCAGCCACAGGCAACTGCTGCATAGACATTGCCTCCGGAAAACTGAGACAGACGCCAACCCAACGTGCCTTGCCACAAGCATGCGACTGTAAAGAAGCAATAGAAATGCAAGTTAGCTTTTGTTCGATGAGTCTACCATAAGATGCTAAAACTCACCATGCCAAAGTCACGTTTCCATTGCACCGCACACTGTCCGTCGCAAAGGGGGCAGGGACGCTCAAGGCTGTAGCCGCCACATTCACTGCAATCCAGCGAGACATGGTCATCGGTCCAGGAGACGCCGCAAGTGAAGCAGGAGCCCAACTGTTGACGCAACTCCTCAATAGTCAGCACATTATCCATGTTTATCTCCAATGGACTGCCAACCAAATCGGGCAGAGAGGCAGAAAGACCCAAGTTGTGATGACTGTAAAGAAATGAGAATGCGAAAGAAAGATTAAATATGAGTAAATTTAATTAATGTTAAAACTTTTCAACTTCTTTGTGTTATAATTATGACAAAGAGATAACTGATAACTGCCAGCTTACAAGTAGCAGCTTATTTGGCACTAAGCTGCAACCTCTGGTCGTCAAGCGAAAGGCAACACAGCACACAGCACACATGCGCCATGACCTTGCACAGTGGGCGGACTTATTTTTGGGGCGTATTGTTGTTAGCGACAACGTAATTATGATAATGAGAAGCGTGGTGATGGCAGCGATAGCCGATCGTGACTGTACCGACAGCCGACAGCAACAACAACAACAAAAATGACAGCCGGCAGACAGCAGACAGCTTTCGCTCGATCATGTGAGCGTCACATTGTCGCCAGCAATTATTTGTTGGCACGGAGCGTGAGAATTAATAGGAGAATAGATAGAAGAGGTGAGGGAGCGCAAGTGATAATGCCTGATAAAGACAACAATAAAATATTATGCAGTATGCGGCACTTTTTTTTTGTGTTAATGGCCATTGGCAACAATAAAATTGCTCACACTCTCTCTCTGTGTGCGAAGTGTACTCTGCACTTGCTAGCACGATTAGATTGCAAAACTATGAATGGGTAATCCAAGAGTATATACATTTACATTTAACAGACACTGTTAACATTCAATTCCCCATAACAGCATGTGGCCCTGACTTTGTTTACAACGCAACGCGAAATTTGCCAAATATTTCGCATGTATCGAAGGCTACTAGACAAAGTAGCGGGGCGGGGTAGTCGCTGTTGTCATTCCAATAATAATACAAACGGAAATGGCGCTTCCAGCTAATTTCTGTTATTGTGAATCACACGGTGTATGAGCAATTTGGTATTTTTGTGAATGTGTTGTTGGCTTAAATACTAACTAAAACTCAGACGACTTTCTATTCAATATAATGTTATTAATCATTGTAGAATGTTACAAATATAATTATAGTAGATATTTTTTAATTAATGATTTTCAATGAAAATCAATCAAAGTTTTTTTTTCAACACTTAATGATTTTTGTAGACAGTTTTGAAATACTTTTGTGTATTTATAGTTTAGATTAATTACTTACGCCAATGGACTGCAAATGTCGGCAATTTGGGTAGCATGAACGCTGGCACTCGACATTGTTGTTGCTGTTGTTGGTACTGCAAAAATTAGAAATGAAAAAAATATGTTTAAATTATCATAGCAATCATAGCAATGGGTGGGCTGGGGTAGGGGTCATATGGTATGTCAGGGGCAATACGAAAGCAAAAAAAAAAAAACAGGTAAACAAACGCACGAAGGTAAACGAGCTAGTTGTTAAGTTTATTATCAAAGCTAGTTTCATACATTTATAAATAAATTTGTGAGTGGGGGTAAAACAAAAAAATAAAAAAAAACAAAATTGCATGTCCAAATCGCTTGTGAACCGTGTGCACAACTGTACACGACGCTTGTCAAGCTTGACACTTGTTTAAACCACTAAATTGAAAAAAAGTTGACAAGCCTGATGGTCAATATATCGTTCAAAGTCTAAATATATAATGTCAATAATCGACATTCTTCGAAGACACGATACAATTTAATTGTTGGGAAGTTAACGAAGTTAAAATACTCTTGAAACATTTTAAGTATTCATAACAGCTTTAATAAAATGAAGCTACTAAATTAAGTGTAAAAATAACTACTTAATGGACTGGCTTTACACAATTTGTGACAAAGTTTGAATTACTCTTTGTGTTTCAGCTAAATGGCAACCAATAAAATCCGGTTTGAAGCTCTAAAGGCCACAGTCAATATTATAACGCAACTTTTGGGTTATGATGCGTCATTGTATTTTAATGATTATTTTAGCTGTTAAACATAAAAAAATAAAACCCCCCAATTTGGTTCGAAAGAGTGCCAATGAAAATTTTTGCTTTAATTTGTGTTTTTAGCACATTTCCAACGAAATTGTTATGGACTGTACAAGTACACATTGTATGTATTTATGTACATATGTATATAAACTTGTATGTTTAATTATTATACTAAAATGCATTGCTAATTTTATTAATAGCTTATGGCACGAGCAGCATGTCTACGGTTTTGCAGGGAGGTTGGTGGTGGTTGGTGCGAAATGTTGCTGTTTTTGGCAGCATTGCACAATTAATTTAAGTATGTATATAGAATTTTTTGACATTCAGCGACAGCCACATGACTGCTGCGTCGTTGCTTGGCAAAATAGAAAAAAATTCGTTTAAATTAAATTTAGACTGATCATATGAGCAAAGGCAAAGTATAATAAGGGGGGCGTGCAAGAAAGAGAGAGGGCGCGACTTTCTGCAAGAAATGAAGAGCTAACGCCATTTTGCAGTTATGTTAATGCTATGTTAAGTGTGTGCATACGACATATGATGTCGTGTAGAAACTGTAAAACTCTAATATTTGTTTTTGCACAAGCTATACACATACAAATTAATATGTATGTTTACATATGTATAGCGTACATATATATTTAGACATGGCATGCAATGCGGCAGCCGCAACTCACAACTAGTTGCATTTAATTAAGTTTGATTTGATTTATTTTTAGAAGGGCAGTCGCACACATAAACACACGCACACAGAAGGCAAGCTTTTTTTTGATTTTTGTTTTGCTCTGTCTCTGTCTGTCAGTTTTGTATAGTTTTTTTTTTTTTTTGGTCACGGAAATACTTACAATTTATTGTAGGTTGTTGTTTAAGTTGTTGCTGTTGTAGTAGTTTCAACAGAATATTTGAGTGCTAACGGCGCAAATAATTGTATATGTACGCTATTAATAATCCAAATTGGGATTTGTTGTGTATTATAATTGTTATTGTTTTTCTTTCTTTCTTTCTGTTAGCCTTGCATAAGCGACAACAATGAAATTGCTTTTAAATAATATAATTGCAATTAATTGTTATATTGGATTTAACTTTTCACACGCGTTCACTCGTTCGCAACAGTTAAATTTTCACAATTGATTCTTGGTTGCTTTGAATGTTTATAAACAGTAGCAGCAGCACACTTTTATAGTTGGGCTTTTTTTTATTCAAAAACGTTGATTCGAAACGAAATTAACTTTCTGTTAGTTAAGAGCTCAAACAAAAGCCAAAAGACCAAGTGGCGTGCACGACAACACAAAAATTACTCAAATGAAATCGCTCGATGCGACTCGCTTTTATAGCAAAATCAGCGGATGTGTGCGAGCGAGAAACACAACAAAACTGAGAGCAACCAAACCAAGTGTGAGCAATGCCCACACAGTTGGTGAGCGAACTGATATTGCAGTTGCTGTTGCTGAGTGCGACTTTGAGAGAGAGCTGCCGCACACATGTTTGCGGAACGTATGACAAAGCAAAGCTAACGAACTTGTCAGCTCAAAACTTGACAAGTACGCACCAATACACAGGCAAGCATAAAATACAAAATGACAAAAAAAAACTGCGTGGCGTAGGATAAATCAAAGTTAATGCTACAAAACTCTTTTAACCAGATGCTGGCCAAATTAGCCAGCTATATTTGTGTATGTATGTATGTGTGTATGTATGGCAACAGACCTTTTTTTTCTCTGATAAGCAACCCAAACAAAATACATATCAGTTTTTGATCTCTTTCTCTCTATCTCTCTCTATTTGTCGCTTCGAGAGCAGTCTTGGAAGAGTAAATGAGAGCGCAAGTGAGTTAGCGCGCGTTCGTTTGCTGAAACGTCAAACACAAGGCAATAACAATAACAAAAATTATTGAAAATCCCCACACACACACTCTCACAGTACTCTTATGTATGCATACATATGTATATTGAGTGTGTAATACGTATACGCCGCGTGGAACAAGTCTAGTACATTGACTAAATGTAAACTCGAGGGGTTGTTGACGTAGGTAATTTGGACAAGTCAACACAGAAAAAAAAAAACACAGCAAGAAAAATAACAAATACCAGGCGCAGCAACAACCGTCAGCAACGACAGCATTTCATTTGAATAACAAATCATGTTTTTACGAATGCGTTTGCCAGGTAGTCCAGTATGGGAAAGGGACAGACATATAGAGAGACCCTAAAACTATATGCACATACCTGCGCTTTATGCCTTAACTGGAACTGATTATCCTAAACGCTTATCTATAAACGCGTTCGCTATCTTATCGACAAACGCATGGTTCTAGTCTACATCTCAAGCATGACATGCATGAAACACACCTATAACGGTACACTTTCATAGTCTAAATGTAAACTAAAGAAAATGTATATGTTAATGCATGCAGAATGACACCGAACGTACCGTCAACCGTAATGGAAATTGTCAAGCACAAGTGCTAAATAGCAACTACAAAATACATATTCGCATGTTAATAGGAATTGTTTATTTTTGCCGCGCATTGCGCTCAAATTTCGCCTGGATGTACAAAAAAAATAATATAACGGAACGAGGCAGCCAGCAGACCAGCAGATCAACTTAAAATTGACCCTCGCCAAAAATAATGCAATTCAGCAGCGACGGCGGGCAACGTGAATGCCTAACTGAAAAACTATAAATACTCAAAGACACACACTCGCACACATGCATGCATGCATTCTGTTGTAATTATAAACAATTGATGTTTATTTAGAAAGGCAAGAGGAGATGTTCATGATGATCATTCATGATCATGATCATCATAATTGGTTTTATTTTTCATAGTTTCATTGTTGCTGCGGCACACTTTTCTGCCAAGCATTGCGACGCAATTTCATTTGGATGTTCGTTATGATTATTTAGTTGTGGGCAGAGACCATTGTCATCTGAGAAGGTCGCGCGGCAATTACTTCAAAAACACCTCTACGTTCTTCAACAAAAAAAAAACGTGAGCTATGTCAGCTCTCGCAGACAAAAGTCAAAAAAGAAAACACTGCAAAAATATACGAAAATATTTGTACATAATAAATATAACAAGCCGAAACCAAATAATACTTAAAACAGTACTTTATTTTTATGGAAACCTTTTAAAACGTTATTAAGTGTGCTGATGATGATGAATTCGTTATTTGTGGTACATATTTGAGTTACCTGCTAGAAGCAAGCACAGGTAGTTCAACGAGTCCAGCATTCAGGGTGAATGCAACCCTGGTATATTTATTCATTGACAAATTATCGTGTAGCAGAGAAAGTCTTTGTCCGTTTCATAGAATGACCTTTGAAATTGATTTATGAATCATATATAGTTTATTGATCTTTCAAACTAAATTTAAACCCGCTCAAAAGATAAAAAATTCAATGACGAAAATTAATATTCAACAGCCAATGGCCAATCTATTTGTAGACTTGTACATAATCTCAAATCTATAAGTCAAGGTTATAAATAACCATTGCATCAATAAATAAAATAAAAAATAACCTATGCACTCCAAAAACGGCCCTCGCATTTGCTTATAAAGTAACAGCGATACTTAAACCGACATGAAACAAGTGCTGCTTGAAGACATGCGCTTCCTCTTTAAAGTCTTCTTGCAACCAGCAGTTGACGCAATTCGTTTTTCTTGTTTTTTGTCTTTCAACATTTCATTTGTTTCAGATACGCAGCAGCAGCTATGCAAACAAAGCTGCGCCTTACGAGTGCCACTCAATTGTTGTGCCGATTTTGTGTAAATAAATAAATACATATGTAGATGTTAGGTCTAGTACTGATTGTTGGTTAACGCGACAGACCTGCGATCCACACCCGCTCCAAATGTAAAAAAGCTTTTGACGTCAATGCGCCAAAAATCAGGAAAAGCAAAGACAAACAGCAAAACGCCCCAAAAAAACAAAAAAATACTGAAGAAGATTCGGTTTGAATGCATTGTTTTGAACATGAACTGAAATCTCTGAATAGGTGAATCACACTTTACGTAGAATCGAGAATCATTTTAACTACTATTAATAACAAACTGAGAAATTCCGAGTTAACGGCGTCAATCAAATGCTTAACAGTTCAACGTAAATTGAAACGAGTTTAACTAAATGATTTCGCGGGCTTCCCTCGCTGTTCGATTTGTGCAAACAAACAGTTTTTAGCAAATTATTTACATAATTAATGGGAATAAGAACTTTAAAGGTAGTTAGTTTAAGTGTATTGCGACTTTATAGAAAGCGAGGAGGGGTTCTTCCATTGACAAAAGCCGCGCTGCATATAAATAATAACTTTGCTTTTAACACTCACAAATTGATTGTTAAATGGTTGAAGACAATATCAGTTAGAAGAGAACGAATCATACTTATAAGACCTGACAGTTCAGTTCATTTTCAAAATGACAATGCCATTGCCCTGAACTTTGGCCCTCGTCAAATCTCGAAAGATGGATTTGCATAAATGTGTTTTGCAATAGTTCCGCTCAAGGAAATTTGCATTCGTTCAAAGAAAAAATGATCTGCATATAATGAGAAATTGAATAAGTCGTGGGAATAGAACAAGAACAAGTTATTTCAAAATAATACGTAAAAACACTTTTTTTCCAGCAATCAAAACAAGTTCAAAGCTCTTACGGACATAGATAACATTTAAATGTTATTAACAGTATAATGCTGTTAAATGTAAAAACTGATTTGCCATTAAAATTGCTATGTTATTGATAAACTACAAAGGCCAATCAATGACTTATCTCTTATATATTATCGATCTTTTATTGGTTGATGCCGAAATCCAGCGATTAACAAAAAAGTTTTTGTGTTTGCTCATGAAAGTTATTATTCTGTACCAATTCAACATCAATAAAACTTTTATCATGAAAAGAAAAAACAACTTGAATAATAATTCGTGTTTGTTGAATGTAATTCTAGAAAATATTTTTGCAGCGTATTAAATAAAATTATGGGTTCCAAAGTGAATGCAATTTAAGCTGTATTATTAACGCCAATTTGCAGCACCCTAACACAATTTACTATATTATTTATGGGGACAATAGAACCATTATGTAGACGGGAGGAGGTCTGTCAGTTTGAATTGTATCATACATACCCCCATTTCCAGTGAAACACCCCCACAATTACGCATATAAATTTAATGTGTGTTCCAAAGAATTCTTAGAAACTGTTATAAAAATACTCTTGCGGCTGACGTCTTATATGTATTTGGATGTTTGTATATAGAATCGAACTTTTTTGCTTAGAGAACTAATTGTAATTCTCAAATATAATCGAACTGTACTTTCGAGTATAATGTTACTTAGAATTTGCCCCACACACGAACAAAGTACACTATAAAGTCCAAACAAAGTACGTATTTCATGTTATCAAAACCTTATTTGCATCGCTTAATGCGCAATCGAATAATAAACAAGAAATAAAACAACACCCAAGTAAGAAACTACTTTATGAGGGAGACCCCAAAAATAAAGTCAATTTTGGATTGGATTTTGCACCATACATATACGACACGCTGAATCGGAATGATCGGTGAAAAATCGATTGCTTCATTAATGATTAACTAATCGAATAAAATCCCATCAAATATATATACATATATATAATATATATCGTGACAAACTGAAAATTGGGTAAACAGTACAATTAACAGTTTAGACTTAATTCACACTTAATTTGTATGCTAATTACACGTGACCAAGTTGAGTTAAGTCTGGATGTTGTTTTAACTAAGGATAGCTTAGCTGGATTTTAACGAAGCTAATGAAAAGTTGTATAAGTTTATAGCAAGCAAATCTATGGGCATCTATCTTAAGTGGTCTGACCGACTATTTAGTTGACGTTTTCTTTTATTTTTTGCATTTTAACTGGCTGACGTCGTCATGAACGCAAAACTTAATGACGAGCACCACATTTTTTTTATTTTTATTCTTTTTGCTGTGTTAGATTTGCGTCGCACGAATCGTTTATAGAAATGCACACAGATACAGCCAGAGAGAGAAAGAGAATTGAGTAGTAGTAGTACTGAGATGAGTTAAGTTTCCAGTTTAAACCGATTGCTACTAAATAATGCCGTAGTCGTTTGTTATTGTTGCTTCTTGTCGCACGACACAGCCAATATCTGTATCTGTCTGTGTGTGTTAAAATTGTAAATTGATAAAACAATGAAACGCTGCTGAATGAATGAATGAAGCGCAATTTAAATGGAAATCAATACGTAGCATACACATATAACATACATAATATACATTTAGTCGATAGTAGAGAATGCGTTGTTTAAAATGACCCGCCCCCCAAGCCCTGAGCCAGCCACAGTGAATGCCAAAGTAGTTCTAGTTGTGTCTCAAATGATCCACATTTGCACACGTTCCATTGACATTCGATGTCCGAGACATTAGAAGGCAGCAGCGTCTCAAGTAACCACCACGGTTGAGGTTATAACCGGCTGTCACCCAAACGAATCGGTTTGAGGCCGAATAAAATAAAACATATGTATTTTCAACTGGCGTCACAAACTGGCATTACAAATTATAACGCCTCACACACAGGCGACAAAAGGCTCAAAACTCGAATCATTGAATTGCTGTTTCAAGCCAAAAAATATTCATTTGTACTTTTTTTTATTGTTATTACGACGCGTGGACATGGCAGCTTATCAGCAGTCAAGCCGGCTTGAACTTAACTTATGATGATCTCAGCAACATTTCAATACTCAAAAAAAACTATAATCCTGGCATTAAATATGCTAAGCAATTGTACTTGACTATAAGTTAAATTATAAATACAACACAAGATATATTAATTTTGAATCATTTTAATGAATTCGAACATAATTAAAGCTCGCAAATGAATTTGTAGTTCTCAAATTGTTACAGCTTAATGACTAAGCTTTACAAAAAAAAACAAAAGTCCTTAATAGTACTTTGCTGATTCAGTCTAGTTACCTTGCAATAAATTCCAATCTTGATAGCTGTTATAATACAAAAACAATACCTTAACAATTTGTCTTGAACAAAAAGAAATGGCAAAAACTTTGTTCAGCCAAAGGTATGATTAACAAGGTAGCCAGAAATTCATTACCCTCTCGCTCTCTTCCGTTCTCATTTAAGGCGAAACGAGAGAGCGAGTGCGGCTACCTTGCTAAATATATCTTGGTTCAGCTTAGGTAATATTTAAAGTGTTAAGTGATATGTAATTTATTTCATTTGTTATTGAAATGATTTCAAAAGGTTAACACCTAATATTTATAATTGATATGGGGATATTGAGTGCAAATAAATAAGATTTTATCATAGGTATGGACTTGTTAATATTAAATGCAAATATGCTAATTTTTGTATCGAGCATTAAATTTTCACTCTAAAATATTTGCACGCAACATTTTTGCATGCCATATGCGAATCTATACCATATTTATTATAATGTAAACCAAAACTATTCTATATAATATGCAACCTATATCTATCAATAACGAATATAAGTATAAATAGTCTGCGCGTGGCGTACCATTTGGTTTTTTTTTGTCTGAAACGAGCATGGGAACATATATACTATATATAAAAATAAAACGATTTCGTGTGCACAATCGACCAGACAATATTCGAGGGTGAAGACTGCGAGAAGGGAACTTGATGGGTTTGTAGTTTGTGCGAAATTGAAAACGGTTTTAATATTTTTTTTTTTCGTGTCATTAAATAAGCAAATTGCATACAAAAGCGCAAAGTTTGATGTAAGCAAAATAAAAGTCATGACGGCCCCCTTTTTTAGCAGGTTGAATATACCCATGGGAGTAAAAACTTTAGCACCAAATGCAATATTTATACCCTTGTAATCAAAGCGAGATAGCGATAAGGATAGAAGGGTGGTGGAGGGGTTTGGGTCAATGTCTGGGTTGCATCATTCAACAAATCGTAGACAGATTAATGATATAAGAGAGAGTCTAGACTCTAGAAGTGAATGTTCATCTGTCTAGTCAGATGATTCATTAGCAAGAATAAAAAGATAAGATAAGGCGATTTAATTATTAAGTTAAGTTAGTAACGTTTGGAAAGACTTATTGTTGCATTCAATTGCTTCTTCTTTTTTTAATTCTTATGTCTTAGCCAAATGCTTTTAAAAAGAACTGTAAAAACATTCTGGGTATTTGTTTGATAATAATATGTTTAATATTTATTACAAGTGTTTTAAGAAACTGGCTTTAAAAGTCATATCTATATCTTAACGCCAGACTTTTCAAATAAAACTGACACTCTTTGTGATATATAATATAAACATTTCTTTGTATATCATAAAGATATAGTAACTTATGTTTTATTCATTTGAAATTTGATTTTCTTATATAAACAAATTGTAAAACTTCTGTTCCTTAAGCTTTACAATAAAATTTAACTTCTGGCTTATGAAAGATAATTCCACAAAAATATTTGTAAAGCAGATGTTTTGGATTTTATTTCCTTAACATTTGTTTAACTTATTTAACATGGTTTAAAAAAATTCACAAAATGTTTTGATATTCAAATTCTTATTTCTTAATTGTAAGTCAATTGTATAATGAGTTAGAGAATGTTTGACTGTTTGATATAGTTAAGTGTATACCAAAAATTATATAATAATCCTGAACTTTCTGCTTTATAAATATTAACCCTGTCATATATCTTGTACAACTATAAACAATACCTATTTTATAACCAATTGTTTTTAGCTGTTGCTTGTAACTTTCCCAAAGTGATTTACACGTGTCGATTTAAATAACAATGAATAATAATTATCATTATTATAATGAGCTTTGTAGCGCCACATCAGCAAACCGCCAACATCAATTGCGTATTAAGCTAATCGAGAAAAACAAAAATAAGTTGAAGATTTTTCATTGAAAAATTTTTGTTTGCACAATTTTCGTTGGCCTGGAGGTAGGGTAATCAAGTAAATATAATAAAATATATATCAGCAGCAGCCTTCTAAGAGTCAACATTGCATATAATAAGTCACATGATAAACGCGTGAATTTTATTCATTTTTTTTAGCGACAACAGAAACGTGTGAATAAGCCAGCCGCACGCTTTGTTTATATGGTTAATCAGATCACAGATAAACCCCAGCTACAAACAGACACAACAAATACTAGCACACGACACTTTTTGCCATTTTATTTACATAGTAGTTGATGGTCAGTGGGATTTTTTCCAAATACTCAAAATAATTAATTTGTAACGTTTTAGTGGAGTCATTTGCGACCTTAAAAATCATTATTATAATATTCCAAATTCCAGAAAGTAAAATTATTCAGGGCTGACTGTTGTCATATCTACTACAGAGATAGGAATAAATCGTTCAAAATTAAAATTTTTATATAATGAAAAACCCATAATAAATTCTGACTAAATGAGAAATTGTTCGAAATAGAGAAATGATTGGTTTAATCGATTTGTTACATATTGACTGATGTCTACTAGAGGTATTAATAATTTTTATAATACAAGCTAAAAATTTAGAGATATTCGGATGTTTAATTATCAATTAGGATTGCAGTTTTATGAGTGATGAACAATACTTGAGTTAACAAAATTATTCTAAATGACGGCCCAAGTATATTTCGTATATTAGTACTATATATATGTATATGTTTGTATATGAGTAGAGAAACCCACTTAAGCGATAAAGTTAACTATCGCTGGCAATTGATGTTAATAAAAGTGTGCGCCAGTTTCCGCTCAATCATACACGTATAAAATATTGCAAGTGGGTCGCCGCCGCCGCCACAAAGAGTACAGGGACGCGATATGGATATACATATATGTATACACTATGTGTTTATTTGTGTCGTATATCAAGTACAGCACACATTTCTAGTATACTTGGTTAGTATACGTACTTACCTACGTACGTACTAGCCACGCCCACGCACCTTTTAATTAGCAAACTGAGAACAGAACAAAATTGCACAGCTGATAACACATATTTAACTGCCACCAGTCAGCTTAAGGGCAGCGCAGCGGCTTTCGTTCGCATTGGTAAACATTGCGAAAGTCTAAAAAACTTTCCAGTTTCATTTTGAGGTCTGGTTTTATCAGTAGATTGACGATTGCCCGATCGTAAATATTTATAAACTAAAAGGTACGCAAGCTTTGCTTGTTTGGACTATAAATAAGTTTAATTGATGACTTTTGCTTTGCGAGCGACCAGAGCTAATATTAGCCTATTTAAATAACATTTTCATATTACATCTGTGTCTATATATAGGGAAGGCATGCCTTGCTCAGTTGTATTACAAAGTATATTTATTTATTTTTAGTATTCAAATATCGACGTTTGTATTGCTAAAACGTATTTTTAAATATGTTAAATAGCTCATTTACGTCAATTTAGTTTTCTTTTTTTGCTAATAGATAGTAATAAACAGTTTAACGTCAAGCTCACCCATAAAATTTAAATTCCTTAACGCAGCAGCGCAGCTATTTGTGGCTGTTGTCAGCTTCTCAATAACGACTGCCGGGGGACCGGAGCAAAAGTCGGGATCATCCACATCAAAGATAACACCTTCATCCCATTCCGTTACGATTTGCGATGATTTCGACAGCTGTTGCTGAGTCGAGTCCTGCAGTTGCCGTTGTTGTTGTTGTTGCTGCTGCTGTTGTTGTTGTTGGCCAAAGCTGGTGTTGTTGTAGTGAATGCTGCTGTTGTCGCTACTTGTTGCTGCGCTTTGTTTCATCTGTAAGCGAAGAGACGCAATTAGTCGCAGGTAGTTCAAAAATGGTTAGTGTATGTACGTGCTGCTATGCAAATGCCAAGCAAGACACGTGGCTGTACATAGACTTGCGAATGCACTGTTCAAAATGTTACAAAATAAAAATTCTTCAACTTATGGTATATTCACTTCAACTCCCTTTCTTTGTTGAACAGATAGCTTTGTTAGCTCAAATTAAGATTTTGAGAGTGAAATAGAGGAGAGGTGTTGCCAAACTGGAGCGACTGGACAGCTGTTGCTGACTCGAGAGGTCAAAAAACACACTCAAACAGTCACACGACACATGCATTCTACATGAAATGCTAAAGCGAAAATATTGCAAGTAATGCCGCTTGGCAATGCAAATGCATATGCAAAAATCAATAGATGCACTATTTAGGTGAAGGCTAATTCAATGTGTGCATCTGTTTGTGTATATATATATGCAAACTTATATGTGCCATTAGTTGTTGTAATGCAAAAAAAAAGAACGCTTTTGTTTTTGTTTTTGCAGCACTGTTTGGCTGAACATGTGTGCGTGTGTTAACGTGTATACGTGCTTGGGGGCACTTACCCCAAGCCTTACCTTAGTTCGCAGACGTTTCACCAGTTGCCCTGTGAAGAGTAGTTACCGCTTACAATAGCAAAACGATTTGTACACTTTAGTAACTTTGTTTTTACTACGAACTGCAACAGCTGCATTGATTTTAAGCGCTTAAACTCAATGTTTTGCTCAATTTTGCCAGCGGACTACAATTAATGGCATTCACAGCGAGACGACAACAGTTAGAACAGTTGGCAGCGCTGTTGAGTGCTGTTCAAGTATTTATCGAATATAATTGACCTGCCACCACAATAATTTCTCATAAGAAAACATTAACTCACACAGCTAAGCAATTTGTGGCAAATTTTAACGAAATTCTAAATTTTCAACGAGCCAAAGATGCAAAAAGGGCTATTATACCATTTAAAAAGTGTAAAATAAACGCTATTAAGGCATTGCGTTTAAGAAATTACTTGTAGGACAACTGTGTATGAAGGGCCTAGGCCATGGAGGAGAATATGTGGTAAATAAACATTGACAAAAATAGTCTCAACCTTAAGCAGCCTCACAGCCTCATAAGCAACAACGTCACCCCATTCAACGTAATAAAATAAAAATAAAATTTTGTCTGACTTTTGGACAATGTTATTGAAGACATTTCTATTGGGCTTGCCTTGGAGCTGTTTTTGGTGACATTAATTCCGTTACGAGAGGTAGAGAGCAAGATAGTGAACGAAGACGGCATTTGAGTCAGCGGTGAATAACTTTTGTCTTATCAGCAACAGCTGTGCTAATTGGACACGTTTAAAAAAGCGAAAACAAACACATTACCTGTGATCAATTTGGCACAAGAACAAGTGAACAGCAAAGAAAACTATAATTCAAGATGGCTATTCTTTGCGTTTTCATGTATGGCTTCCGGTTTTAAAATATTTTTCACTTGTATGTTTTTAGGATACTTGAGCTGGAGGCAGCGCTCTTGGATGACTGCACGGTTAATGACGTTTATAGCTTATGCCGTAACAAATCCCTACCGGAGGCACTACGTCCGGATGTATGGCAAGTGTGCCTCGATGTGCGACACAAAAGCGATCAGATGTCTCTTTTCAACGAGATTTACGATTTGCCATTTCAAAGTCAACTGCGAGACGATTGCCAGCGGATTGTAGAGCGCATGGGCAACGACGAGGAGGACAAAGTATCTGTTGTCTCCGATCTGGAATCAATAATGACATTCTACTGTAAGAATCGGAATTTGCAATATGAATCAGACAATGGTTGGATTGAGCTTTTGTTGCCGCTCTTTGCACTCAAACTGAACCGTTCGGATACATTCAATCTCTTCGAGTCCATAAGGGACACCTATATACCAAAGGGTTGCAAACCCAAGGGCAATGTCTTCCACGTTTTTCGTTTACTGCTGCTCTATCACGATCCGGAGCTGTGTACCGTGCTGGATACTAAGAAGATCACACCCGATCTATATTCAATAACATGGTTCCAATCGCTCTTTGCCAAATGCAGCAGTTTATCTGTGATTATCGCGATGTGGGATCTATATTTCCAGAATGCTGATCCATTTATGGTGTTCTTTTTGGCATTGATCATACTAATCAATGGTCGTGATCAGATAATGGCCATGAAGACATCATCCAAAGAGGAGCTTACAAAATTTCTCGTCAACATGCCGTGTGCAATTGAGGTGGAAGATGTCAAAGATTTTTGCTCACTCGCCCAATACTATGCCCTTAAAACGCCAACATCCTTTAAAACAGACTATCTAAAAGTGCTCTATGGCAAACAGAATGATTCGCCGCGCAGCCAAGAGGAGTCCAACAAAGTCTCACAGGCTCTTTGCCTGCCCGTTTCCGTCTACGAGTTAGTTGAGAATTCAGCTACTGAATTCCCAATGCCCGATACCGTACGCTTCTTTCTCGTCGATTGTCGTCCAGCTGAACAGTATAATGCCGGTCATTTGTCCACGGCATTCCATCTCGACTGCAATCTGATGCTCCAAGAGCCAGCGTCTTTTGCTACCGCTGTTCAAGGTTTGTTAAGTGCACAGAAACAAGCCATCGAGGTCAACTCAAATGCGGGCGGTGAACATTTGTGCTTCATGGGCAGTGGACGTTTGGAGGAGGATCAATACACGCACATGGTGGTGGCCTCATTCCTTCAAAAGAATACAATATATGTGTCCCTGCTCACGGGCGGCTATTCTTCCATTCACGATTACTTTGGCGATCACATGGCCGACTGCCTCGAGGATCATAGTGTGAGCAAATGTCTCGTTTGTCAGCAGCACAATGTAAAGCAGGTAATAATAAAATGCCCCTCTATACATAATTTGCCAGTTCCCACATTATTTTCTTTTGCAATCGCAGTCAAAAACCGTGACGCACAAAGCGCCAGCAACAACGCCATCCTCCTCGGATCTGTTTAGTAAATTTTCTGCAGCAATGAAATCCAAATCAGCCGAGGTTAAAGGACGTTTGCTTGACATTATTGTGAATCCTTCTGCAAATGGTGCACCAAACTCTGCTGGAACCTCCAGCAACGGAGCCCAATCACTGGCCGTCCAGGAGCGTCATGTGAGTGCCAAGGATCGCAACGGCAAACGTTATCGCAATGTAGCGCCCGTCTTCAGCATTGATGATGAGAACGAGGATGCCTTCGATGGCACTGAACGTGATGTGCCAAACCCCGCTAATGATGCCAATGAAATTGTCAATCTTAATCAATATTTCAAGACGGCAGACATTATAAATGCGTTCAAATGCCAAGATGTGCATATCAATGGCTATATGTACGACAGCCATTTGATAATAACGCCCACCCATTTGGTGGTGCTGCGTGAATTGGGACGCGGTCAGGCGCAGATAATGGTACGTCGTCCATTGGCTAGCATTGTCAAGATCACTGCAAAGAAGCGACATCGCGATTTGATTACCTTCAAGTATGGATTTCCGGATGGTGATGGTCTGCTCATCACTGACATGGATCGATTTCTAATACCAAATGCGACGGAGGCCACCGCTCTGGTCTCCAAGCACATTGTTCAGGTGCTTGATGGTGCAAAGTAGAGGATTTGGGATTCGAGATCCACATTAGTCAGGCCTTACGGTTAATCCCCATTATATCCCACGTTACATTATTATTTTAACACACGCACACACACACGATAGCCACAATTTTCGTTATGTTTTTTTTTGTGAATTTCTTAGTTTTAATCTACGATACAAACTATTTTGGCAATGATTTCCTTTAACTAGATGACAAATTTTAACTAAAGTTAATTGAAGTTTGATGCAACTGTAAAATACATAAAACACTTTACAAAACCAACAAAAACCAAATAGACGACGATCATAAATGTTAGTAATTTCTTCGAACCCAATCTAAATTCTAAGTAAACAAAGTAATAAAAATAAAACGAATTATATAATTTACCTTAGAAGCCTTGAGACTTACAAAATGTAAAGATTCTAACAAATATTTATTGCAATTTAACAAGGTAAGAATAAAAATCCTGTATTTTAATCGAACTGAAGTGGTTGTTTTTCAATTTTCAATGTATTTTTAATAGTTTTTCTGTAAGTTCAGAAGTGGAACTATCGCCGACAACTCCAACAGCTTCCACGTCAGGCAACAGTTAAAAATGTCCTTGTTACACAGTATAACAAATATTTTTAGATACGAAAGCGGGGCACCACAATTTCGGTTTGCAGACAGGGAGCAGGCGCATTGGCAGCGAGCAAAGTTAGCCAGGCTGTGCGTTAAACAAAATACATTTATATACTTATACGTAAGCAGCAGAGCCCGTTGTTGGTATGCGTTTCAGTTTGCAGACGGCCGCATTTCTTTATCAATGACAATGACGTAGATTGGTTGTGTTTCTGTGTGCAGACAGAGATAGGTAGATGTTGCTGTTGCTGCCCTCGGCTGCAAAACTGAATTTGGGGCGATTGGGAACATTTAAAACTGTTGCACTACGCCAGCAAGCAGACAGTTCATTCAGAACCATCACAGCACGCAGAGCAACAGCAGCAGCCGCAACACTCAAAGCTCTAAACCTCAATTGAAGTAGAAGCAAGAAGCAAGAGCAGCAACAACAGCAAAAGGGTCAATCCTGACCAGCCCCATAATTGGGACATTTGAGCATACATTTATTTACCGACTTTAGTGCTTAGTATTTAGTGTTTTGTGTGTGAAAAATGCAGTTTCCTTTGTCATTGTCATCGTCGTCCGGAAATTGGCCTCGTTGCTTGGGGCTAGGACTATTGGTGCTGTTGTTTGTTGAACTGGCAGCAGCAGTGCCAGCATCTGTGCTTGCCCAGAACTCAGAGCTATCCACCAATGCGAACAACAAGCTGCAGCACCAACAACAGTTGCAACAGCAACAGCAAAGGGAACAGCCGGCAGGTGAGTGCGAAAGTTCAATATAATATATTCCAGTGCGTGGGTCGTGTTATAAGTTCATATATGTATATGTAGTATATGTATATATTTAAGTACGTGTGTGTGTTTAGCCTACGTCAGGCCAACGTGTAGTAGGTAATGTTAAAGGTCATTCGAAAATATCATGTTTGAAAAAATGGACACACGTCCCCATGGCCCCAAGGCGTTGTTAGTAAGTGCCGCATAAGTACCCAGTGAGAGTGTACAGTAAAAACTGACTAGAGTGTTTAGATCATCAAAAGATCAAGAGAATCCAGTTAACTGTTCAATGTTTGAGATATCATTCCCAGAATTGTGAATTATCAAAGCTATCGGTGTTTAATAGCAGAAAAATTTTATATTTCTTAGAAAAAAATTCTTTAAAATCTTTGTTTCTCTTTTGATTTGCTTTGTTCTTAAAAGTTTTTCTTCAAAATTCTAATTTTAAACAGTTTTTATCTTCAGCGTAACCAACCAATATTTTAAAACACATTTGTATGTAAGCTATGATTCAGCTTAGCTGTTTATCACTGTACATCTGAATATGTGTGTAAATGTGTGAGTAACTTGTAAGTTGAGCACATTAAGCAACACGCCCACACGCGCTTTAAAACCAGAAGCCTTCGGACCACCTAGCATCCTGTCTATGTTCTAATCTCCGTTTGCCACCCCGTCCCTATCATTGAAACGCCCATCTCTGACGCCCGATTTCCATTTTCCGCTGTTGGGCTTGCAGGAAATTGCGTAGGTGTTTTATTCTGCCACAAAGAGTCAGGCAGAACGACAGCTGGCAAGTAGAAAGCTTCTAGCAGCTTGTTACGCAGAGCCAATTTTAGCCGAAAAGAAATTTGTGTTGGCTGCTGCTTTGGTTGTTATTGTCGCTTTTGCTGGTCGTTTGCACTGCAGAGCGTTGGCTTAGCGTAGCATTACAATCATTGCGGTTCATAGTACAAAAGGATGTACACCCAACTGTATGGTAATACTTATGTACATAAACCTACGCAATGCGTGGGAGGCTGCTGCACAAAATGGCGGCCAGCCTCTTTGGTATGCAAGCCGGGCGTGTGGTGTGCGTACATGCGCGCGATTTCAGTTCTATTTTTAGACAATGTGTGGAGCAGCAGTTTTTGCTGTTTGCTTCTTGCTGATGTTGCTGTGTTTTTAATTTTTCCTTGCTGTCTGATGCCAAATCGACTTGCTTTATGTTGGTTTTTATTAACATTTTTTTTAGTGCGCTAAAAAGTAGGCAACACAATTTCGATTGCAGCCAAACCTCTTTTGATTAATACATTTCGTTACATTGGAAACAACAGCAGTTTAAACGTTTAATACAAGTTATAAATACATATGTTAGTATTTATTAAAGCCATCATTTTGGCTTTTGGCCATATGCCATTATTGTTTCATAAAATATTTATTGACGCTTGTCAATTGCAAAGTCAAGGCTAACCGCAACATTTCTATAAAAGGGGGAATAAAGCACTGGCCACAAAACCAACATTTCCATTTTCAAGGCACAAATTTTCCATATGCCGTTATTATTAAGTTATTTTCAGCACAGCACTGCCTGTGGGCATTAATTGTGCTGTTGTCAACTTGCTCGACTCCTTATCAAGCAGCTGTTAGCAACAACAACAACCAAAAGACCTACACCAGGCTAGCACATTCACAAATCTGTGTGCTTGTGTGTCGTTGTGTGCTTGTGTGTGGCAAAAATGGAAAAGCAAACAACTTGTTGATATTTTTACAGCTCAGTGAATATTTTCATGTTAGCAGCAACAAAAACAACATCGACTCAACGACAATGGGTAGAACGACGTCAGCAAACGACAGCGCCAGTATAACTTAGTCGCCTGTTTTATTTATTTATGTATATATGTATTCCCCAGAATTCTAGTGCACAATATTATATATTTTTTTTTATTGCCCACCGGAGGACATCCAGACGAAACAGAGCAAGGGAACGTTTTATCCAATTTTTCGCTTTTCCTTTTTGTATATTTGTATGTACATGTGTTTTTAGTTTGCTTTATTGCTGCTGTACAAGGTTTAAGGCTTATGACGAAGCTCTTGGCCAGCAATCGACAAGGCAAACATATGGTCACGTTGCTTAGAGTGGCAGAAAAAATAAAAAGGCTGATAGAAACTGGGTTGACTTACATTTTTATGAAGCACACAAAGCACTTAATAGATTATAAAATCAAGATATGCAAAATTTAATTCGTTTTCTAGGGAAATTTTTAAAATGACCATTTTATTCAGAGTACCCATTATTTTATTTAAAAGACCTGAATAATGTCATAATTTGCAAACTGCTTAGATTGTTTAAGAAAAGTTTGTTCAAAATAAAATGATTTAAGTTGTACTTAAAAAAACCTTTAAATGGTTTTGAGCAAAGAAATCTTTTAGTTTTATAAAACTTAGGAAACGCCGGCATTCCCCAATGCAATGACAAAAGTTCATGTAGATTGGACTCTTTATTCTCTGAACAATGAGAAAACAAACGATTATCGATTAATTGGTTAACTATATGTTACATATAAATCATTGACTTTGCTATCTTTGTTCTTGTTATCATTAACAAAAACATTTCATTTACGTCGATACAATATGGAAAGTGCTCGAAAGATAAATGTGCGCTAAACAGATAATATCTAGCAAAAGGCATTGAGTTAAACGGAGCGATGAAAATTAAAAGAGGAGAATATAAAACATGTTTGACGGTGCTGGGGGCAAGACAATTTTCCTTGTTTTTTCTTGGCAGTTGGTTATTAGGTTTGTTAAATGTTAACTCAAGTTTATCTGCTGGATTATCAGGTTCTGGCTAAGTCAATTCAATTAGCGCGTTTGCACCGCGTTATGTAATGCCACCAACAGCAAATATGATTAGGGATAAAAATGTTAATGGGTATTAGTTGGTTTTGCTGCGTAGGGTGGTTGGGAATTAAACTAACCCAGCTGTTATTGCATATAAACATGACTTTGACAGCGCTAATAGCAATTTGCAATGCTGTTGATAATAAAAATATAGAAGTATATGAACAAGGGGAAAATATGACAGAAAATTATGGTTGGTGGGCCAGCTTGGCTAATTGCTTTTGGCCTCCGTCGGTTTTATTATTGAATCAAGCAGCCGCATAAACTGAAATTCACAGCGCCGCCTAAAAGCACGCAATGGAAAACTTTATTTAATTTTCTATTTCAGTGAATCGCAGTGAAGATGCCGCCGCATTAGTACCATCAGCCGACAAAAAGTCGAGTCCGGAAATTGTGCCAGCCACCTTTAGTAACTCACGCAGTATCAGCCCCAACGAACAGCAGCCGCATACTTCTCAACAAGCTGGTGCTTATGCCTTACCCAGCAATGATGAGATCCTTGCTGCTGTTGCCGCTGCCACACACAGCAATCAGCTGGTGCAGAGTGATCCAACTGCTTTGGAGGAGGCTGTGGGCAGTTCCACAATGCGTAAACGTGGCATCAACTACGAATATAATCCATATATGGCCGCACCGGTCAACGATTATGGCAGCGATGTGCCCAGCGGTATTTGGACCGATGATTATGAGCCTGCTGCCGCTGCTCCTGTGCCAATCAATTACAATGGCTACAATAACTATAACAACGACAGGGAAATGCAGGAAATTGATGACTATGTGCCAGAGCGACATGGTAAACACTTAGTAGTTAATACTTATCGCAATTTTGAATATTATTAGAGAATTATTTTATTTATTTAGTGAATACACAAACTGGCCGCAACAAGGCGTATGATAATCTGCAAAATCTTTTAAATGCCGAAGCTTATTTGGAGAGCATTCCTTTGTCTGTGCCACTCACCTATGCCAATCGCAATTACAATCTGGATGAGCCCAACAAACGTGGCACCTATTATAATTTGGCTAGTGCAAATCTGCCAAATGAAAATATAAATCTTAACAAATATCGTCGCTTTGGAGATATGCGGTAGGTTTGAAATTACTTTCAATGCAAATTTTCATGAGACATCTAGATTAATCATCCGACTTTTTGCTATTTTCCCGCTACCCCGCGCAGTCTTAAACGTGACACCACCAAACTGACACCTGCTGATATGTTAGCTCTGGTAGCCCTGGTCGAAGCCGGTGAGCGAGCACGTAAAGACAGCGATGTGGAAAGCGGCATTTCTATACCTTTAGTCGACGCTGAAGAATTGGATTATATGCCAGCAGCTGGCAGCTGGTTAGATGCACCCCTGCAACAGCAACAGCAACAAGCTCCTCCCAATCTAGTGGATTACTATGGCATGCCCGTGGAGGCGCAAGTAGTGCCCAAATATGAGTATTTGCCACGACCACAAAAATACGTTGCCAGCAATAGTCGTAAGTCTAGCAGGCAAAGCGATATATACTTAACTATATAAATTGCATTTTTTTAAGGCTTTGGTTCCTCCAAGCGTTTTATGGTGTCCAAGAAGAAGCGTTCCATTAACCAGAGTCAGTTTCTCAACGGACCTGTTGGCGAACGTGGACCCAGCTATAATGGCGAGAAGTTTTATTAAAACTACAGCGAGTAACATAAAAGAGGATGAGAGATAGCTAGAGCGAGAGAGCGGGAGATGGAGGTAGAAGCTTTTAATCTGAGCTATCAATTTTTATTGGTAGCCCTATTCTGAAAGTAACTAACGAATTCTTTATTATTTTGTCTGGGAGAAAGAATCTTAAAATATACATGTAACTTAGTGGAAAGAAAGTATTAAAAAAATGAGAGAGTCAACATCAAATGCATGTTTTGTGTAGAACTTAGATTTGTGAAACAAAATTTCAATTAAAATCAACACGTAATATTATTATATACATATATCTATGCATATAAAATATTTATGAGTATTTTATGTCAAGAAACATAATCAAAAACAAAATCAATGTTTTTAAAGCACTGACAACAGGGTTGACAGAATTTGTCCAACGCGAACTTACTTACCTATCGCCTAATCGAACCTAACTTCAAGTAACCCTAATCCCCGAAAGCGAAACAAATGAAACGCCAACACTATCAGTATATACTATATATAAATTTATGTAATATCAAACCTAGAGGCTTCCCAAGTAGTACAAAAATAAAAACAAAAAACCTTTTTAAAAATGAAGATAAAATTTATCTAAAAACAAAAACAATCTAAAGATACTTACGATAATTACTTTAAAATGAGCTCAGCGGCAAACGGATTGTCTGTCAATTTGCTTTAAAAGTTTTTTATTTTATTTTTATAAGGAGGCGCCATTACACTGTACTACATTTAAACTATTTACACTGAGCGAATAGCAACAACTGTTGTCTAAAAATAAACTATTTGAAATATCTATGCAACTTAAAATTATATATGTATATTAACAAAACAATACAATATATATATTAATAAAAATATATATATTCTAATCGAAGCATAAACTATTTGTCAAAAACATAAGTGGCTCAGCGCATAAAATATTTAAAATATTATATGCCCGTTTAAGCAGCGGCTAACGATTACGCGTTTATTTATTTTAATGAAAAATTGTCTGACTGTTTTATTAAAAACATTGAAAAAATAAATAAAATATTAAACAAAATTAAATATACTTACATAATTATGATAAACATGCATAACTTATACATACTTATATACACATTTATTTATAATTATATTGAAATTTATTAATAGCTATATAGCGTATATACATATATTGACAATGTATGCGTCTGACATACTTATAAACAATCAACAAAGTAAATTATATATGTAACATTTTGAAACATTTATTTTTTCTTTGGGTCATCATCACAATGAATTTGGCCTTTAATTAATACTATGTTATGGTATATTAATTGTGTGCTTTAATTTAACATTATTTTCATGCATAAAACGGATCTATGTTTTATATTTAAATAAATACAAAATCTCTTTGGTTTGGAAAACCTCAAATTTAATGCTTTTATAATCCATTAAAAGGTTTGTATGGCCACAAATTAGGTTTGATGTTAAGACTTTGGACAGAGAGATGTTATGACGATTTAAATGAGGCTGTTAAGTAACATATTTAGAATATTGCGGGCCCAGGCATTGATGATTGCTAAAAGGCTATTTCATTTATCAACGACGTCAGATCAACAACAAATTATATTTACAACATGAAAACATATCGAATATTTTGTGGCACTTTTTAATTCTGTTGTCAACCAGACAAAAAAAGCTGTATTTTGTCTACGAAATAGCCAGGAATTTGCACTTATTGCTAAAGCTCAACATTAAAGATGCCTGACTGAATCTTAATTACTTTCTATACAAAACATTGAACTCATCAGAGTGAAGAGCAAAATCTACAATTTTATTGACAAGGGAGTGAAATAAACGAAAAATTGGAAGGCGTTTCAATGACAGGCAATTTGCGGCTAAACGAAATTAAATAAGTTAAATGATATATGGGCACATATGAGGTTTTTATTATTTATTGAAAGTGTGTGCCAAAAATATAATAAAAATCAATTTAACTAGCTGCAAACTGAATGCATGCGTAGACAGAACAAAACATTTTTAGTGCTGCTTTGTTGAAAAAAAGAATTCTGTTTCATATTCACAACTTTTCAATAGATTTGCATCAATCGAGCCATAGAACTCACCGGGCATGTCCATGTCCCAGATCTATCTATTGTCAGTATTGGGGAAGTAATTGACCATAGAGCCTGCCGTTGTTGAACTTAATGTGAACAATCTCAACATAAATAAAACACGCAGAGTTAGTTGAAACAAATATGTAATACTAATTATGCTGTAGAATGAACGAACTTTAAATACCCTATAACAAATGAATCAGCACTTGAACTGTGTATAAAGCACCACTTAAATCCAACTACAAGTATTTCAATATTTATTTTCATGATGAGAGAGGCTTTTTACTACTTACAGAGCATATGTATGCACTCGCCTAATATTCCATATGGAAACAGGCTGATAAAAGACAAATTAAAATTACGAATACAACAAACATCAGACAAGAATGGCAACAACAATAACAACAACTGAAGCCATTAATATGTATTCTAATATGTGTGTATGTACATTCGAGCTTGTCTGTGCGACGCTGGCACTTAGGCCAAACGGGGGAGTAATGTGTGTAATGCCAGTTCGGGTGGGAACTGACAGCTCCCGTACTCAAGCGTTGCCGCATTTGCATACATAATCATCTATGTACATCATCAGCTGGAAAACTAGACCAGCTTTTGGTAGATGTATTTTTAAATAGGCAAGCACAGGAAACGACATTAAAAAAAATAATGAATACAAAGTTGTCTAAAGGCTGGACTTGAACATTGAATCTGCTTAACAAATTTGTTAAGTCTAGATATAAGGGTGTGGGAAATGTGTGGATTTATCGATCTGCCAGCCCTCCACTAGCCGTAGAACCCCAGTTTTGACACTTTATCTGTATTTGTAAAGTCTCTTTACCTTTGGTATCGAGTATAATAATTTAGACAAGTTTTGGGACTGATAAGCCAGTATTTATATATATTTTCTAAACGCGCATTGAATGCCTAATTTTTAAAGCTAATAATCGACGAATTTGTAAACAAAAATTGGGCATATTATATGAACAAACCCATTATACTATAAATTTTCGTTAAAATTTGAAGAGCGCGAGAAGCTTAAAAGCAATTTAGCCAATACAACAACCAAACAACTTGTTTCGCCAGTACAACGCAACGAAGTGGAACGCAACACTTTGTGGAATGTGGCAGCTATCCTCAGTATGTGATTAATGGTCAGTGGGGTGTTCGGTTGGCAGTAGGACAACCAATCCAAAAACTCGTCGATACGAGATACAGAAAGAACTTCCAAGAGCTTGCAGCTAAAGCTACGCGCAAGCCAACAAGCACGCATTCTCTCTCAACGCTTCGAACACAGCCCCTAAACGAGACTCTGCGTCACAACTAATACAAGCACACGCACAAAAAGCACACTCACAGAAAACAGTTTGTACTTAAATACAAATGTTCGAGCTATAAGTTAGAGCACAATTCTTGCTTAGGAACTTCGGAACGAACCGTTAAGATCTTAAAGCATTTTCAGATGTTAATTAAACATAACAACTTATAACATAAAATACTTAATTTCTTAAAACAAAAATCAAACGCTCATGTTTAAGAACTCAAATATAATTTAGAAGATTGAATTCTATTTTCTCTGCGTGTCTAACGTTTGAATGCTTGCTCTTGAAATGAAACACACAAAAAACGAAATTAACCGAAAAAAAACAAAACTTTTCGCGTTCTCTGCGCCGCGTCGTCGGAAACGGGAATCCAGCAACGCTTTCAGTTGTTTGGCAGCTGCCTTTGGCAACGCACGCGTCTCATTTACACAAAAACCCATATAGAAAGCGAGTTCGCGTTTAGAAGTGATAGACTTTAATACCTCTATATTTAATACAAATAATTTGAATACTCTTTAACAAAATGGTGGACGAAGTTCCAGCCAAGGGCAGCATCTTGGGCAGTAAGTTGGCTATTAAGAAGAACGAACCAGAAAAAATCAACTAAAAGTCAAATAGAACTTTAACCATATTGCAGCGTCATAATTTCATCAGTGCAATGCCGAACGGCATCATTAAGTGGCAATGCAACAAGTATCGTTTGTTGCCTGATGCAACTATTGGTTTTATATTGAAAACATATTTACTTGCTGCAAAGACATCTTTGACCTCAAAAGCCACCACAAAGGTCGTGCGTGTGTGTATATAGTACTTTCATATATAAATGTTTATGTTTGCGGCATATCCTTTGAATTGAATAAAATGCGGCATTTTTGAGCAGATTTTTATTATAGCTTCGTTTCGGTTTTCAGAAAAGAAAAGTTATCATATGGTTTTGACAGCCGAGTCTACTCGCAATGTCATTTGTATGTCAGTGCTATAAACAAATCATTTTTTGTATACTTAACTTTCGCCAAAATACACATTTTGCCAACTTACCTAGGCCAACAATTTATTATGGAATTTAATGTGTGAGCTTAGCTAAATAAATGAGAGAATATTTAAATTTTTAGTACCAGATGTTATCTTTAAAGTACAGCTATTAATACTTAAACCCTCTATATAATATTTCCACCAATCAAATAAATATTTTTATCTCTCGCTTGTCTTATTATTGATTTTATTTTCTGCCTTTCGATTTTATTACTCTTCCATCTTCCCTACACTTTTCTTCGTCTTCATTTATTACTTTTGCCCTAGGTAACAATATTCCTGATTAGCTAAGCTCCAAGCTTTCAAAGTGCTTATCGCTTTCTGGAACAGTTTTTTAATGCCCCACACATATAAATTGAGCTCAAGAACTGTTATTTTTTGCTCTTTTGCGATAACGACTAAACAGTTTATAAACGTTAATTGATTTTGACATCAATTTTGTGGCTAGTCTTTGGCGTGACCAAACTCGAATATGAAATTAGAAATAAATACCATACAAATTTCAATATCGTTATCAGGTAGCAGTGATAACAAACCCATCGGTGGGCAAAAGTGTGTTAGTGCGCATTTAGCAAAACTATAAAATCCAATAAACCAATAAAAACCTTTTTACTGACCTACCACAAAAAAGTAAAAAACAACCTCTTTTATATCAACTGTTTTTTTGTTTATTTTGTTGTTTTTAGAACTTTTGCCCGCGCGATATGTGCTCGCTATACTAGGATCTATTGGCATGGCCATTGTCTATGGTCTTAAGGTGAATCTCAGTGTGGCCATGGTTGCCATGGTTAATCATACTGCCATCCATATGATGCAGGAGGCTAGTCATCATGGTCATCATAGCCTTCTTAATGACACCACAAGCAATCCTGTGGAGACGTGCTCGCCACCTGGTGGTGCCACCAATGTAACGGCTATAGTTGAGGTAGGTTTAATTACACTTAAATAACTAAAATAATAAAAAAAAAATATGCAAACTCGATTCCCTTCAAAATTGTTTCTTTGCAGGATGGACCCTTTGATTGGAGTGAGCCTCTGCAGGGTACACTACTAAGCTGTTATTTCTGGGGCTATCTTGTTTCACAGATTCCTTTGGCTCATGTGGCTGAGAACTTTTCGGCCAAGTGGGTCATGTTGTTCTCGGTGGCCATTAATGTGCTGTGCACCCTATTGACGCCCATTATGACCTCTTGGCATTATGGCGGCTTGATTTTGATGCGAGTGCTAGAGGGTGTGGGCGGCGGTGCCTCATTTCCAGCTATGCATGTCATGATTGCCTCGTGGGCGCCACCCAGCGAACGTATGGTCATGTCCACTATTATCTATGTGGGTACATCGGCTGGTACGGCACTTTCCATTTTGCTAGCTGGTATTTTGTCGGCATCGTTGGGCTGGGAGTCCGTGTTTTATGTAATGGGTGCTTTGAGCTGCATCTGGATGGTGTTGTGGACACTATTTATACAGGATAATCCGAATAAGCAGCGCTTCATTAGCTCCGAGGAGCGTCACATGATAACTAGCTCGTTGGGTACAGAATCAAAGGTCGAACATCATCCGAAGGTACCATGGGGCAAGGTGTTTACATCGGTGCCATTCTGGGCTATACTCATCGCTCATACGTGCAGCAACTTTGGCTGGTACATGTTCCTTATAGAGATTCCGTTCTATATGAAGCAGGTGCTCAAGTTTAATGTGGCCAGCAATGCTGCACTCAGCGCTTTACCCTATTTTCCAATGATCATCTTTAGCATATGCCTGGGCAAAATGTTGGACACTCTGCAATCAAAGGGTAACTATCTAGTAATTTCCATTGGTTCCTTCTTATTCATATCCACCTGCATCATGCATATCTAAATTCAACATGTTATTACAGGCAAAATATCTACTACTATCGCTAGAAAGACAGCAACCTCCATTTGTACTATTATACCTGGCATATGCCTTTTGACCCTATGCTATATTGGATGCCGGCACTACGAAGCTGTTTCTATTATGTCTGTTGGCATTGTTGCCATGGGCGCCATGTTCTCCGGCTTTTTGTCCAATCACATTGATATTGCACCCAATTTTGCTGGAACTTTGGTGGCGTTGACCAACACGGCTGCTACTTTGCCAGGCATAATAGTTCCACTTTTTGTTGGATTTGTCACTCATGGAAATGTGAGTGTAGCCCGCATAATTTATGAACAAAATTCCTTAAAAAAGATTTTTGGTATTGCAGCAAAATATTGGAGCGTGGCGTATTATCTTTGGTGTAACGATCGTTCTGTTTGCGCTCGAGTTTCTGGTCTTTGTCATTTTCGGTTCAGGAGCGGAGCAGTCATGGAATAAATCGGGTGCCCAGAAGATACCTGATGAGAAGGACGAGAAGACACCACTAAAAGATTTTCATGCTACGTTAAGGCCGTAAATTTTAAATTTGTAACCATGAACCCAATTATGCAAATCTGAATTTCATTTGAATGACTTTTGAGTAGAGTTCAAGAGACACTGGACTGTAAATACAAAAAATAAATAACTATAGGTTTTAGTTATTCTGTAATATACACAAAGTATACTCGTATGTGTGCGCGTCTATTGAAATTATTCAAATGCTTTCGCCTACTAATCCTGCTTTCAAAAGTACTTAACAACCAAACGTAATCTCGATACATTCAAAATAAAATGGTGTAGAAAACAACAATGACTTATTTTTATAACTTTTCGCATTTCTTGTCTAAAACTATCAGCTTTTAACTGCTGAATTTGAATTCGTTTTATGGTATCCGTTAACACCTGTTTGATTGATAATTAAATGGTATCGATTTATCGGCAACCTATCGATACAGCCAAATGAGAATAAATTTAAAACTGCACTAGTAGCTACAACTCTATAGTGCACATCGCTCAAAGTGAAATCGCCGCGCTGGGTAAAATGTTGAAAATACGCAACATTTTTATGTTACAGCGACGATGGAAGAGTGGCAAACCCCGCTGGAATGTGCTGCAGCACAAGAAGAACAACTGCGATCGAGCGCTCGACAGCTTCGATGATTTCTACGGCTCTGTCTATGGCGGACGGTGGAAAAACATGCGTGCTGCGCTGCTTACAGAGCATAAATATGTTGCTATGGTAAACAATTTCGGAGATACGGAGCAAACGTGTAGCATGCTGGAATTGGATGGGGCCATCAACATCAAGTCACTCATACAGCTGGCAAGCGAGCGCCAGGAGAGTGAAGGCGGCGGCAGTGAATTAAATCTGACAACGCGTGCTCATTACGAAATCGATGACAAACTTGATGCGCTTTTGCGAAAGCAACAAGAACGCGAGGTGGCCTCCATATATCCCAGCAATAAAAGCGAAGATGGACATGTGCCGCCGCAGCAATTGAAATACGATAAGGAAAACAAAGATAACGAAAATAACACTCAGACGGAGTCGGCTGAGTTTAATCAGAGTTTGACCCGAGCACTAGAGGAGGATGTACAATTGGATCAGAGTCGTCTGGTGGATCCACAATTTGGCACTGGTGGGCTCTATGAGTATGTGCCTGCCAGCACCATCAAAGGCATGGAGGATTGGGTTGCTGAGTCCGAACATTACAAATATTACCAAACCAGCGTCGATTTTCCACTTATCATCGAACCTGAGGCCACATTTCAATATCCCGAACATTTGGCCATCTACACATACGAGATGGGCAACTGTTCTGACTTCAAACCCCCGCGACAATGCCTAACAGGTGTGCTCTCACATTTTCTTATGGATGGAGCATCAGTGCTGCCGCCGTTGTTCCTCCAAGTGCAGCCAGGTGAACGTGTTCTCGATGCTTGTGCAGCACCAGGCGGCAAATCTTTGTTAATGCTGCAAACGCTGCATCTGGATCAGCTCGTTTGCAATGATGTGCAGGAGTCGCGTTTGAATAAACTACGCCGTGTCATGCAGGAATATCTGTTCGATTATAAGCAGCGCTGGGCGGGCAAACGTTTAATCTTTAGTCAGAGTGATGCTCGCAATTTGGATGAATATAGTAGCTATGATAAGATATTGGTGGATGTGCCCTGCACCACTGACCGCCATGTGCTCATGCATCAGGACAATAACATTTTCAAACCGACACGTATCAAGGAACGTTTGCGCATTCCTGAACTGCAGGCCGGCATATTGGCCAACTGTCTGCGTTTGCTTAAGCCCGGTGGCAGTCTTGTCTATTCCACGTGCTCGTTGTCACCGGTGCAAAACGATGGCGTCGTTCATATGGCGTTGCAAAAGGTCTTTATGGATCATGGCATTACTGCACGCATTAAGGATTTGAGTCAGCATACCGCTCTACTTGGGGATATCTATAGATTTGAGCAGCCCAAGGGCCTAAAATATGGTCAAATGGTTTTACCCTATTTGCCGGCGAACTTTGGTCCAATGTATTTTAGTAAAATTACACGAAATACATAAGTGTTCCTCAGCACAAAAACTATTGTTAAATGATACCAAATTATATTATGAAAACTATTAAAGGAAATTTAAATATTTGTTAGAAAATGTCAGACTTACCCAATTAATGCAAGTACATATTTTAAAAGTCGGCTAGCATATAGTTTTTAATACTTTTTTAATTCATTTGTTTTATAATTTGACATTGTAAAATTATGTGAACAGATACGAAAATTGGGATCAAATGCATTTCGTCTTACATTTGTTTCTCAGTTTTCTTTTTCTTCTTTTGCTTACCGGGAAGTATCCCAGGAACCTTAAATATGGTACTAAAGTGAAGAGAATGTGAATAATGGTTTTGAAATGGCAATGACCTAGTTTGTACTTACTGGCATGTGGTGCAGATGGGACTGTATTTGCAGAATACAGACAAGCAGACGGAGCAAACATAACCAATGTCAATGAGCTCGCGATGACAGAAACAGGAGGCGCGATAATCAACTTTTGGCGGCGGTGGCAGCACCAATTTGTGACGTATCTGTGGCGATGGCAAGAAGACCCACAATAAGTACTGCAACAAACCCTCAAGCGTGCTAATCTTTATAAACTGTCCAGATGTAATATCACAGCCCTGCTGGAGCAAACTCAGTGTCTTGTCCAAAGCACAAGTATCGATCACAATGCCCAACTTTTGGGCGGTAAAGAATACATTCATGTAAGTCATATATTGAGAGGCGCACTCATTGCTGCCCGTTAAGACTATAATGCGGGAATGCATCTTGACGCCAGCGGCAACATTGCGTTGCAGCTGAAAGAAAAAATTATAGTTTTTAGCTATAAAAATACATATTAAATTTTAAAACATACGCGGGATATGTAGCACAAAGCCATGGACATGCTGCCGGCCAGTAGACTTTCGCAGGGTGAGCTTAGGCGTGGCGCACTCATAAGTATACTGCCCAATCGTTGCTTCACTGTCTTCTCCACCAAACTGAACGCCTCGTACTGGCCATCAACTTGACGTATCTCCACTTGACGGCCAGGCAAAGGGAATAGAAAGTCACTACGAATAAAATAGTTATTTTAATAATATTCGTTTAAAATGTGGGCAGCCTTTTACGTTGCATGATGTGAACAGGATATGACAGCCAGTTTATTTTGAGCTTTCTGCATAAGATGAGCATTACCAAAAGCAATAACTGCCTCCAATACTTGTGTGAGATTTTGGGGATTTTGACGCACAATATGCTGTGAGGGATTTGTGTCCATCACTATGACCAGCAGATCAACGCTAGCTTCAGCTACTGCTATATTGTAATATTTTTAAAAAATTGATTGCATATTTTGATTAACTAAATACCTTCTTTAGCCGGAGCTACTTCTGCTACATCCATTTTCGCCGGCAAAAACAAAGCGTTTACTGCATGTTATAACCAGTTTTAAAGGTTGCACAAAAGAGCTCGCATTTTGCGATATGTTTGTTATGATAAGGTTGCATACTGTCATTGCTCTCGAAGTTTCAGAAACAACAACTTACTTAGTTTATGGCACCTAAAGTGTTTTCGGTTTTATTTCATTGCATTTTCCCAGTAAAGTTTTTTTTTTTATTTTTGAGGCATGCAAAATAAGTTCAACATTGTGACGTCACATTTTTTAAATTTTGTTGCACTCTTAGACCAGGGCTGTCGCTGTTCCCAATTGGTCTCGCCATTCGCCTGTTGTCGTTTGCACTGAAAACAGCTGTTCTTGTCAGCTCTTACATTTTTGTTGGGCGTTTCACACTCTTTTGTTGATAATAAAAGGCATTCAATACGGTGAACATCCGGTCTTAATAAACAGGAATTTAACACAGGCTTACAATGCTCGTTCTAGTACTTGGCGACTTGCATATACCACACCGCTGCAGCAGTCTGCCAGCAAAGTTCAAAAAGCTCCTTGTGCCCGGTAGGATTCATCACATATTGGCCACCGGAAATATATGCACTAAGGAATCGTACGACTATCTTAAATCTCTTGCAAATGATGTGCACATAGTGCGTGGCGATTTCGATGAGAATCTCAGCTATCCGGAACAAAAGGTTGTGACGGTGGGACAGTTTCGCATTGGCCTGTGCCACGGTCATCAGGTGGTACCGCGAGGTGACCCGGAGGCATTGGCATTGATTCAGCGCCAGCTAGATGTGGATATACTCATAACGGGGCATACATACAAGTTTGAGGCGTACGAGCATGGCAATAAGTTCTATATAAATCCAGGCTCAGCAACGGGCGCCTTCAATCCGTTGGACACAAACGTAGTGCCTTCCTTTGTGCTGATGGATATTCAGAGCACGACGGTGGTGACATATGTGTACCAATTAATTGGCGATGAAGTCAAAGTGGAGCGTATCGAGTACAAGAAGATTTAACCAAGTATTAGCAGATATTCATTCCTCACTAAACTGATATGTTTTGATCTTGGCTTAATAACGACAAAAATGTAAAATGTAATGTATAAATTAAACACGTTTCCTTTTTTATTTAATTAAAAAATGTTTAAATTTTATATAAATATAATATAAAAGAGTTTGTTTTGCTTTTTTTCTGATGATCTTGTTTTCGCTTACATGCATAGGTGCATAATTATTATTTGTATAATTGAATGCAAAGTCTGCTCTAAAATGTTTGAAAAGTTTCGTGCATATATATATATATATATATATATTAATATTAATATATATAAATACAGTTTTTGGAGTCTCTCTTTTGCAAATAAATAATTTTTGTTAGAATATTCTTTTGCTCGAGTTTTGACAGCAGCAGCAGAAATTTGGCAATGACTTTCTTAATTCTCGTACGTTTGAAGACAAATTATAAATACACAAATACGAAAACTGTTGTGCTTAATATTAATTATTTAGCTTGCCACAGAGCTACATCAATACAAATTTTGTTTGGTTTAAAAAGCAAGTTGACGACACTCTTGGGATTCCTGGTGCTCGAACGCATTAGCCAAGGCTGTCCACGCACACAGTCTTGAGAGTCTTACCATTGATAAAGGTCTTGTACTGCTCTGGCATAGCCAGTTCGGTCTGCAAAGAATTAAGAGCAATTTAATGTTTGTGAACTTATATTCCACTCTGTCAAACTTACGAAGTCACCATTAGGCTCAGGCAAGAGTACATTCATCTCCGAAGATTTGGAGTTGACAATTTCAACGGCTAGCGAGTCCTTAGACAAATACATTTGGCATCCGTCGGTCTTGTCAATCGATACAGTTGGCACCGAGCCCAACACCTGCATCTGAACGCTCTGACAGTTGACAAACTCAACGGAGGCAACAACCGAATCGAACAGCAGCGAACACTTTTTGCACGAATCCAGCACAATGTTGTTCACCTTGCCCTTGACAGTTAGGGTGGAGCCTTCGCAACGGAACATGTATACCACATTGTTCATATCGGCATTATCCACCAACAGACCACTATTGTTCTTCTGATACTCAATTAGCCACTTTTTGCCATCGCGCGTAAAAACGGGATCCTTGACAGGTGCTGCAGAACGAGCGCCACTGCTGCTGCTGCTGCCACCGCTGACAGGCGTCTTGAAAGGCGCAGGGCCAGCACGCAATGCAGTATTCTTGTGCGTTTGCATTTCACCGGTGACCTTCTTCAAACCTACAAAATAAATTAATAAGGTAAAGTTTATCGATTTTAGTTCATAGCTAATCGCACCCTTGGTAATATCAGCGCCTTTATTGATTTGCGCAAAGAGCGCACTGCGATCATCGCCACCGCTGTCCAGCTGCAACGCACTTAGATCTAGTGGTGGTGGTGGTGGTGGCATACCACCGGGTGGTGGTGGTGGTGGCATACCACCGGGTGGTGGTGGCGGTGGAGCACCACCAGATGGCGCGGCACCCTTGCCAGACCACACCAGACCCGTGGTGTGATACTGCTTAATGTAGGCCTGCAATTCGGTCAAAGTTTGAACCCAGGCACGTGCCCATTCCACATGCTTGGCATCCTTCTCCTTCCATTCCTTAAGCACACGATTCGTATAAAACTGTCCAGCATCGTTCATCTCCTTGACATGCGGTCCGGGTGTTGGCGACACACAAACCCAGCCCAAAGCTGGTATGCTCTCGCTGATTGCCGACAAGTGATTAAAGAAACCCGAGGAGCGATGCTTCTCACGATAATCCTGAATGGCGCTGATTTGCGTCGATGTTGGCTGCAATAGTTCCATTTGCTTTGGTTGCGCCGGCTGAGCGATTTGCGTGGCCAACGTTACATAACGCAATTGGGCGCTGTAAACAATGGAATACACAAGATATACAAATTGACTATCTGAGTTTCACGAGAGCCAATATACTCACTCAAAAGCAGCCTTCACATATTGGGCATGCTGGGCAACATCACCACCAATTTTGGCCGATAGCGCCAGATATTGGCTTAGTGGCCCAGCCATAATATCCTCAAAGCCGGCGACACTCATGTTGTTGCTGGACGTTAATAACACGGATATTTCTGCTATTGGGGGTGGCGGTGTTGTTGGTGGTGTTGTTGCGGGTGCTGCAGCAACTGGTTCCGGTTGTGGTGGAATAAGCGTATGTTCCAAGCGATCAACCAGCGTTTCCAAGCGTTCACAAATCCTTTCCAAATGCTCAACGGCAGCCGAGGGCTTTGATTCTGTATCGTTGTTATCTGCGAAATAGCAAAATGTTCTTTAATATACATGAAACAATATTTAATTACAGTTTTATTTATTTTGTACATGTTGCAAGTTGTGCTTATGCTTAGCTTCAAAAAAATGTGCGTAAAAAATTGCAAGCGAACGAAACCCAAAAAGAAAATCAAAAAACAATTCACATCAAGTATAAACGTCTTAAAAAAAAAAACAAAAAGATAACATTTTATGCACAACAAATTGTTTGTAATTGATGTCACCACATTAAAAGTGAATGAATCACTGCCATACAACAATAAAACTAAATGCAAATTTGCTGAATGCCGATGTTGATGACATGTTTACAATCTCGGAGACAGTAAAAAAAAAACACACACATTTACGTTGTGAATTTATGAAGTGATAGAAAAGATAAACGTTCCAGCTAAACAATTTGATAACACTAACAGTAAATATTGAAAATATATAAAGCAAAAACTGGGTATAATACAAATACAAAAAGAAACGAGAACTTGTTCATATCTCATAAAGTACATATGTAGATTGTACTATATCGAAAACGGGGCATGCAACAAACAACCCGAGTAGATCAAACAGACAAACAGACAGAGAGCGAAAGAGTGTAAAGAGAATCAGTGATTAATGTGGATTCATTTACCACGCACGACCACGCTATGCTCGACGGCGGCATGGGCAGCGCGCAACAATTCCGTATACAAACGCTGACGTTTCATCTCCAGTTCGTCGCGTCCAACAGGTGTTACGGGTGGCTCAATGCAACCGCTGCATTCGATGGAGCAACAACAATGAATGAATGAAGAGAAAAGAAAATTTTAGTTCCATGTAAGGAAACAACATGCGATAGAGAACGCGTACTTGTCGTTGAGTCGCTCATCATCGAACCAGGAGGGCAATCCTTGTGTGAAAGCCAGCGTCTCTGGCAGCACATCACCCTCAATGTACGGGGCACACATGCTCTCCCGCTTTGGCGGTGGCAGCGAATCAGAAAATACTTCATCGTCATCGCCCAGTGAGCCGTTGTTGTTGTTGTGATTGGCCAACAACAGCAGCGAAGTTGGTGACATTTCCGGTTCTATGATCTCCGCTTTTGTGCTTATGTTAACCTTCTTCTTAATTGATTGATGCGTCGAGTTGTGTCGCGACAGGCAGCTCTTTGTGGGCGCCGGTTGTAATGGATGTGATGGTTGCTGTCGTTGTTGCAGTTGCTCCTGCTCCTTATGCTGCAGCTGTTGCTGCTGTCGAACAGCATCATCTTCATCCGTTGTTGCACTCGTCATCGATGCAGGTGGCGCTGTTGATGTAGATGAATATGTGGAACGTAACGATTCCTCTTTGATGGCGTCTATTTCAATGGCTGTGAAGATGCGACATAAAGCGCATATTGGATCTTAATACATATGCATAATAATAAAGGGAGAAGCTGATCCCATAAAGGTTTAGTTTGTTGTTCAATTTAAGGGTTATGTCTTATGTCTTATGTTCGAATTGTAAAACTATTTTTTCTATGTACTTAAGTGTTTAACTGTATTGTGTTAAATATGTGACTGTCCTGATATTCCTTTTACTTATTTTGTGAATTTTCCACTAGAAATCCCCTTTTCGCGAGCGAAGAAAATTAACGATGAAGTGCTCAGTGGTTAAAAAACAAAATAAATGTGACAAAAGCACAGGTCCCAGGCATTTGACAGCTGTTGTTGGGACCTAAGCTCAGGTGCATTTACATACATGATATACATATACATACATACATGTATGTGGCACAGCGTGAGGTAGAGTTGCCATTAGGGGCAGAACTTTACATAGTGTGGTTTAACTATGTATACTATAACTAGAAAGTTTCTATTGAACATTTATATGTGTATGTAATTCATATATTTGTGAATACCAGATTGCGGTTCAACGTGAATTTCAGCCTTTGTTGGCTCCGGTTTGGGTTCAGTTTCAGACTTTGATTCTGGCACTGACAGATTGCCATTCACTTTAGGCTCATTCAGCTCCGTTTTCTCCTTCTCCACCTCCACCTTGTGGTGGTTTTTCTCTGGTTCGTTTTGGGTTGGGTTGGGCAGCTGCTCGTTCGCTTCGGTGTCGCATTTACTATGATCATCCGTGTCCTTATCCTTTTTAGCCGCTTTTGGATTTGCACGACAACAGGAGAACATTTTTGCGGTCTTTGCACTTTGAAATATGAACGATGTAAGTTGTATGTAAGGTAATTATTACATTCAGATTATGCAATTTCCGCTATTTTTTTAATAAAAACTCATTCTCGGTTACAACAAAAACAACAAGTAAGTCGCCGACACAAGCAGCTATACAAATTTATCGGTTAGGCGAATGACAAAAGCTGAAAAAACAAACCACTCCTTAAACTCCCTATAATCTCGTAAGCCGTATTGTATGCGAATATGTAACTATGTATATATCATTACACACGCGCTTAGCCGCTACTTTTTTAAGCGTTCAGTCAGAAAGAAATTAGCAAATTAAAGCACTTTTCAATGTTCATGACGAACGGGCCACGGCTAGCACCCAACTGGGTCAAACATGCACACGCACACACTCGCAACACACCCTGAAAAGGGCAGCAGCACAACGCGCACGCACAGGACTCTGAAATCTGTGAGCGATAGCGGCACAACGGGACAGCATTTTTGTTAACAGCACATGTTAAATCCTTGCTTATGTTAGCAACAGCGTAAGCTTAGCTTTTGCATGATTTTTGCCTATTTTGGGCTGGCATTGCTTGTTCAAATTTGGGCGAGCGACTGAATGTGCAATGAAAACGAGATAAAAATTGTTGCTTTCAGCACAGGGTCAAACAGCTGAAAAGCGGTGAAAGCTTCATGGTGGTCATCGCAAAAACAATTTGCACAGAGTTTGCGTGACAATAGAGAAGCCAGGTAAGAGCGCGAGTAAGAGAGAGAGAGAAAGAGAGAGCAACGGAAAAGCTGTGCAGAGTGGGTTTTTTTTGTGTTTGTAGCAGACGAAGCAACAATGAGTTTATTGCACTTGCGGCTTGGCATTGTTGTTATTGTATTAGATGCATTACCTTATAACAAATGTTGAGCAATTAGAGTGAGAATCCGTCTTGTTGAGAGTGCAACTTTCGCTAAGCTTAGCAATGAAGACGAGTTCTTGTAGGATGTTGTGCTTGCTTGTTCTTTTGTGGTCAAATGCATTCAAAATGTACGCATGCACACACAAACGCACGCACATACATAGATCAGATTAAATGTCTGTAGCAGCGATACCGTTATGTGTGGCGATGAACGTCTCAAATAACAATTAATTAGAAATTATATGTCTGCTGAACATACATCCATTCATATATGGTCAAAGCAAAGAAGTAAAAATACATACACACATACGTACGTATGTAATTTGTTATCTACGTATGAGTGGTTTTGTTTTGCTGATAGTTATTTAGCCATCTTTGATTCAAACACTCAACACACGTAGACCCGTATACACACATTTGCTCAGTCTTGCGTAAACTTTCGAGAGTGGGAGTGAGTCAGAGCAACAACAAAAGCAACAACAATAAGTCCAGTATGCAAAGTGGCGAACAGCTGAGGAGTTCTTGAACCTATGTATGCGCTGGCATTGATACACTCCTATAATATAAATACATATGTAAATTGTGCATATTTGATTTTTTGCGCATTAACAAGTGAAATTAAAGTGTACATATATGAAATCATCATTATAAATATACCATAGCGAATACATACACACACATACAACCTTACAAGTTATATTTGTATGTATGGACGGGAGGCTACTTAATTTAACAAACAAAAAATGATTCACATAAAAATAGCCAGAATATCGAAATGGCCCGCATAGCCGGCTGCCGACTGCTGACTAACACAGCTGTCTCTTGTCCTCGAACACTTGACGCCTACACACAATCGCCTTGGTACACAAATACACACACAAAATGTATGTTCTTCGTGCCATTTTTCAATCCAGACAGCCTGGCCGCAGGAACTCCAAACCCCACCCATGACAAGAACACAGCCGGCACTTTTACGCTGCGCTTGCACTCTACTATTTGACACACACATAAAAAGTTTTTACGCACATTTCGTTCGTAATAGGAAAAAACACAGATTAAACGTTTAAAGCACAACACAACCACAACTTAAAGGTTTTTTTATATTTTATAATTGCACTCACCACAAAATTGTAATGTTGGCGACGAAATTGTTAATTTACCAATTAACCGCTGCAAAAGAACAGTTGTGTGCGAAAAATCAACGACGAGTGACTAATTTTTCGCTCGTTCGTTTGCCTAGCATATGTTTTTAACAGCAAAATACCCAACATATAAGCGGACTGTTAGCTTCTATCGATTGTTTGCACGAACTCATTTGGAACTCTTGATTTCATAACATTTATGAAGTTTTTCAAACAGCTGCTTCTGTTAAGCCAGTTTGATTTTGTTTACCACCGAAAATGAACTCACGCGCTCATAAGGCGTTTATGTTGAACTTTTTTCTGGATGAAGGCTTGGGTCCCCAATTGGCCGAAGCAGTCAGTCTTGTCACCGCTGAAAGTTCAGTAAGTGCACAAACTACAACAGTAAATGTAAAAGGACAGAAAAAAGATAATGAAAAACCAAGCATGCTGCGCTATCCGGATGATCAGTTTAAAGAACAATTTCGTATGCAGCGGAGCAGCTTTGAGGTAAATACCATGTCACTTCAATGTTTCTTTTGTTCTAAAACATATTTTTCATACAGACACTGCTGCAGGTCGTTGGTAATGCTATTGGAGGAGTAACCCAACATCAACCAATTGAAAGAGTCTCGCTGGCCGAAAAACTGTTATACACATTAACTTTACTAAGTGGTGGTGGTGGCAAGTATGAATTTTTTGTCATAACTTTTTTAGTGTTACAATAATTCAAAATCCTTTCTTACACAGAAAATCATTTCGCGACGTGGGAGATCAATTTGGCATTTCAAAAAGCTCAGGTCACGAAATTTTTAAATGGGTCACCGCCGGCTTTGCTGCGCTGCTGCCACGCTATGTGAAGTGGCCAACAGGTAATCCGTGTGGTGGCTACGGCATTAGTAAACTTCCTGGCGTTGTGGGTGTCATCGATGAGTGTCGCATTCAATTGAAGCTTCCTGTACGCGAAGAGAACGGACATCTACAGTATTCGTGGTTGGCCTTGCAAGCGGTCTGTGATGAACGCAGTCGTTTTCTGGATGTGCACATCGATGTGCCCGACAATCAACAGTGTGTGTTATTGAAAAGTGATCTCTTCGAGCGCCTTATTGACGTAGAGGAGCCACTGATGCCGCCACAAAAGCATCTGGTTGGCGAAATGATGTACCCGCTTCTTGTAAATTTGATGACACCTTATGCGGATGTCAGTGGTGAATTGACACCCTGCCACATACGCTATAATCGAGCTGTTCATTTATGGAACGCACCGGCAGAGCGCGCTTTCGCAGCGTTACTTTCACGTTTTCGACGCCTGGACTCCTTAGATGTGGGCACATTGGAGGCGGCCACCATTGTTGTCTCAGCCACATGCATGCTGCACAATTTCATATTGGACTGTGGTGAACCCATTGAGGATGCAACACTGGACTTTGATATGCTGCCGGAAGCTCCAAATAGTTTGGTCTTTGAGGAGCATGGACTGGTCAACTGGGAGCACACCGCGACAGCCGAGAAAAAACGCGACGGCCTCATAGCTAGTTTTATTCGTATATAATGTATATTATTATACAATTGAAATACATATTTTAAGTTTAAAACTCTTTAATACGCTTTTTTTATTGATTCGGATATTTTGAATAGAGTATTGAACTAATATTAAAGTCGTTTAGTTAAAGTTAAAGCAGAAAATCGTTATTGATTATCTACTTTACAGGCTTTGATTTCCAGAGGCCATCGTTTAGGAAATGATATGTTTCAACTCCAATGCCTTTATTGACTTTCAAGATTTCCTCGGTGGATAGAGTTAGCATGCCAATTGCTAGCGCGTGCTCCTTTCCCTCAGCCATAATGGCAACCACTGTGCCCTTCTCCGCCGACGTCATGCAGGCTCCCGGAGATGTTAGTCCCGGACACATAATATTGGCACCACTCAGAACGAAACGTATGGCTCCTTTGTCTACCTGCTGCATGGACACAAAGTATGGAAACTTATGCAGCAAACGCAATGTGGGCATCCACGGACCGTCCCTGTGTCGAAAGAATACCTGTTCGCCGGCACCATTTAAAAGCAGCTCGTTGTGGTCCTGACATTTTGCAATGCGATACGAGTCTTTTTTGGGCAGTATCATGTCAATGTGCGTCTCCAGTTTGGGATATGCCTCCAACAGTTTGGCTCGTATGCCTTTCTGTACGGATGATTTAAGCTGTTGTATCGACGAGATACTGTCCTTATCTTCAAATTTTTTAAACATTTTGATGAACTTATTCCAAGTGACCAAATAAAAATTACTGTAGGACAGTGGCAGTACTTGTAAAAAGACAGCAACGCTTAACTGTAAAATATTTATGGAAATTCACAAAAATATTAGACTTAAAATTTTTAATGAACTTGTCTCCATTAAATTTGGAGTAAACATATAAACATATTTAAAACATAACTCAGCCGAATTAAATTTGTAGCTTAGCGAAAAAAAACTTTGTGCAGTCTGGCAAACTCACAGCGTTTAACAAAGAAGTCATTGACATTCACGTCGAACCGTTGACTTGACACCACGCATTAGCACCCGGAACTTATTTGAATAGGCAAATTTAACAAATTTAATAAAAATGTATATAGTTTCAACGTCTAAAACGACAGTCCTATCAGATTTTGCTAATTTGGAAACAAAATCAACATTTGTGCATTCTAATGAAGATGCAACTGATTTTCAATTTAACGCGCAGCGTCGCGTCTTTGTGGAGGTTAACAAAAAGGAAGGATTGGCTGTGATGCGCATAAAAGAAAAACAAAAAAACGGTAAAACGAATCTGCAGACCAAAAAGTATTGATAATAATATTTACAAAACGTCAATTTTCAGCACCCGAATTGCAACGAGTACGCAAATTGACCATTGAGAATGCCTATTCCGTGGGCTGTGCAAAAACAGCTTCCAATCAAATTGCCATTGGACAATCGAGTGGATGCGTGAAGATTTTTGATTTCAGCACCGCTCAACTGATACACCGCTATCCGGCAGATCGATCCAGCAGCACAGTTCTCTATGTTGACTACAATTGCACTGATGACTATATTGCGACGGTGCTAGAAGGTGGAGAAATCAACATCTATGGCACCAAAACAAAGACGAGAATCCAGACGATATGCAACGATGATAAGTGAGAAAATATAAGAAGTCTTAAAAGTAAATATGTTGTTCATAATCTATCTTTGCAGTCCCACACTGGCCCGCTTTCACCCGAGCAAGCGTTTTCAATTGGGCGTTGCCTCAGAAAAGGGCACAGTAAGTGTGTTTGATGTACAGTTGAATCGTTCAATCTTTCACGTAGAGCATGCGCACGATGCACCGTGTCGGGACGTCAGCATGTGCAGTACACAGCCCTCGCTGTTGGTAAGCGTTGGTTACGATTCCAGGATTAACATATTCGACATACGAAGCAACCAAGCGCAGCCACAATCTGTTGGAATAGTCAGTAAGCATCCTATGTCAACAGTGGCATTAAGCGATTGCGGAACCTACTTATGTGCCGGCAATCTCAAAGGAGAACTCATTGCCTATGATATGCGTAACACCAAATCGCCGCTGGCTGTGCGTTCTGTTCACGATGGCTGGTAAGTGTAATAGAATATGATTTCATATCATTCCTATTAATGAAAGAATTCCCTTGCAGCGCCGTCACTCGATGTGCTTTTGTGCCCATGTCAACGGAGGAGCGGCAAAGTGGTAGCTTCTCTAGCTCAAATAATATGACAATGGATGTTGGTGGTGGCAGGATGGTTCAGGTAGAGCCAATGCCAAGCGATGAGCTTCGAAAATCGATAACTGCTAATGTGGTTATGACGCAGCAGCAGCTAGACTCCCTAAGCAGCAGCATGGTAACATCAGCTGCTCCTCGTCAGACGCGTGATTCATTTTGTGATTTCTTTGATGCACAAAGACCACATGGCTTGGATCTCATGTCCACGCATCTGATAAGACCATCGACACCCAGATGTGATAGCTTTGATTGGAGAACGCTACGCTCGAATGCAGTCGATGAGCAACAACGGACTATCCACCAAAACGGTTTACATCCATGCTCCTTGGATGACACTGCTAACTCCACAATAGGTTCTTTACAACGTAAGTATGTCCAATAGTAAATATAAACTGATACAGCTAAAATGTCTTACAGAGACGTTCAATGGTCCATTCCGTGATCGGTGTAACATTTCAGGAGAAGCCAAGTTGAAAAGAATAACCGAGGCTGATGAGTTGAATGAGCAATCGGTCCCATGTTCAACATCGAACAGCACTGTTCATAGCAACAAGGAGAATACACCATTGGCAGAGGTTGAGCTGAATGAATTGCCCGAAGAGCAGATTAGTGCGGATGACTTAATGGATAAGCGATTTGAACAGGTGGAACGGGAACTCAAATCCTCTGCTGCGAAAACGAGATATTATATTTATATGTGTATTGGCAGGTACTGGCTTCGTCAGCAGGAAGATATAGATGATACATATGACGCTTTAGATCAGATCCTCAATACTAATAACTTTGTAAAGCAGTTTTATAGTATGCAGGCAAAAAACCTTACGCTTAAATATCAATTGAAGCAGCTACTTAGTGAACAGGAAAACAAGGGCAATAAATTTGAAGATGCTAAAAGCGAACAGTAACCTATGTATCTTAAATTTTATAAATGTTATCGATACTTATCATGCTAAATATATGTACATTTGTGTTTATTACTAACTATTTAGGCTTTTTATGTACATACATAACTTGTAATTTATGTTATTTTTGTTAATAAATTGTGTAAACAATAATTAAAACTTTTACAACAGTTACTTAAATAAACATAAGGACAGATATCTTACAAAATAGTGCTATTTTTTGACACAATCATTTTAAACAGTCTGGCAGCTCTAAATTGTAGTTTTTGACAATCACTGCGAAGTCTCTGCTAAAAGCATTCGAATTGAACAACAAGAAATATTTGTAATATGTATATAGTATCAACATCTAAAACGACAGTCCTATCGGATTTAGCTAATTTGGAAACAAAATCAACATTTGTGCATTCTAATGAAGATGCAACTGACTTTCAATTTAACGCGCAGCGTCGCGTCTTTGTGGAGGTTAACAAAAAGGAAGGATTGGCTGTGATGCGCATAAAAGAAAAACAAAAAAACGGTGAAACGAATCTGCAGACCAAAAAGTATTGATAATAATATTTACAAAACGTCAATTTTCAGCACCCGAATTGCAACGAGTACGCAAATTGACCATTGAGAATGCCTATTCCGTGGGCTGTGCAAAAACAGCTTCCAATCAAATTGCCATTGGACAATCGAGTGGATGCGTGAAGATTTTTGATTTCAGCACCGCTCAACTGATACACCGCTATCCGGCAGATCAATCCAGCAGCACAGTTCTCTATGTTGACTACAATTGCACTGATGACTATATTGCGACGGTGCTAGAAGGTGGAGAAATCAACATCTATGGCACCAAAACAAAGACGAGAATCCAGACGATATGCAACGATGATAAGTGAGAAAATATAAGAAGTCTTAAAAGTAAATATGTTGTTCATAATCTATCTTTGCAGTCCCACACTGGCCCGCTTTCACCCGAGCAAGCGTTTTCAATTGGGCGTTGCCTCAGAAAAGGGCACAGTAAGTGTGTTTGATGTACAGTTGAATCGTTCAATCTTTCACGTAGAGCATGCGCACGATGCACCGTGTCGGGACGTCAGCATGTGCAGTACACAGCCCTCGCTGTTGGTAAGCGTTGGTTACGATTCCAGGATTAACATATTCGACATACGAAGCAACCAAGCGCAGCCACAATCTGTTGGAATAGTCAGTAAGCATCCTATGTCAACAGTGGCATTAAGCGATTGCGGAACCTACTTATGTGCCGGCAATCTCAAAGGAGAACTCATTGCCTATGATATGCGTAACACCAAATCGCCGCTGGCTGTGCGTTCTGTTCACGATGGCTGGTAAGTGTAATAGTATATGATTTCATATCATTCCTGTTAATGAAAGAATTCCATTGCAGCGCCGTCACTCGATGTGCTTTTGTGCCCATGTCAACGGAGGAGCGGCAAAGTGGTAGCTTCTCTAGCTCAAATAATATGACAATGGATGTTGGTGGTGGCAGGATGGTTCAGGTAGAGCCAATGCCAAGCGATGAGCTACGAAAATCGATTACTGCTAATGTGGTTATGACGCAGCAGCAGCTAGACTCCCTAAGCAGCAGCATGGTAACATCAGCTGCAGCTCGTCAGACGCGTGATTCATTAAGTGATTCAAATGCCGCACAAAGACCTCGTGGCTTAGGCCGCTTGTCTATGAGTTGTGAAAGTTTCAAATTGGAAACGCAGCGCTCTAAAGCAATCAATATAGAAGAGAGACACACCATCCATCAGGACGGTTTAGGTTCCAGCTCCTTGTATAGCGTTGCTAGCTCCACAGTTGATTTATTGCAAGGTGCGTTGATTTTATGAATTAAGTTTCTTAATGAAAAAGTACAATTGATATCTCTTTCAGAAACGCTTGACGCCTCGCAGCGTTATGACATTTCAGGAGAAGATAAGGTAAAGAGGATAACCAAAGCGGATGAGCTGTCCGTCAAATGTTCAGTATCGAATAGCACTGCTGTAAGCAACAAGGAGAAGTCACCACGGGCAGAGCTGACTGCCACAGCATTGCAGACGCAACTATTACCTACAATGACATATAGTAAAGAGCATAATGAAATTCCTGGTGAGACCTACCCGTGTGATCTGTTGGATAAGCTTTTTGCAGAGCTGGAACCAAATCTGAAGTGGTCGTCTTACAAAATTGATCTTACCATATTACTATGGCTCCCAAAATTCTGGAATCGTCAGACTAATTATTTAGAGGAGACATATGAAGCTTTATTTCAGTTGCTATTAAGAGATGACTTTATTAGCGATTTCTGTAAAATGCGTTTAAAAAACAGGATGCTCAAGGACAAGTTAAAGCAATTACTTAACGAACAGGAGAAAAACAGCTGTTTATCTACCGATGCTTCAAGCACTAAGTAAATAAGATTTTTTACAAATTGTACACTAATGTTACGTTATTTCTCATTCAAAATAAATCTTGTTTAATCTTTATCTCGGTCGATTAGAGTAGAATCTCGAACATACTCATTGATTTACAACAGCATAATTCTTGTTGTTGCTATAAGAACACGAACATTTGAATTTATTGACATTTCTGCATCATTATTTATTAGATTTAATTTTCAATAACGTATAATATCACAAGTTTTCATACGTGGCTCCAACTTATAAGCCAAGTTCCGAAATTTATAGGTATTTGAATTGAAAATGACGGCTAGAGATGGGAGCGAATTTTTTGTCGACTAGCGATTCTATCACCGGCGTTATCGTTCTTGGAGTTGAACAGCAGCAGTCTGGCAGCGCTAAGTTTGTAGGCATTTGACGATCCGGTGCGTAAAAAGCAACTTATCGTATGTTTGTATCTTTTCTTTTTCTAAACAAGAAGTGAATGCATATTTGCACGTGCCAATGATTACCGCCACAGGTGCACGTGAAATCGAAAAGGCGAAACTGCGTCAAGAGATTGCTGAATTGCAGACTGCAGTAATCGCAAAAGAGGAAAAATTGCGCGATCTGCAGGCAACAATAACTACATCAGGTCTGGATGTCCAAGCTCAACCTGCACCAAAGATAAGCTATTCAAAATTAGACAACGATGACATTGCACGTTACAGTCGGCAACTTATACTAACCGACTTTGGTGTTAGCGGCCAACTGAAGCTAAAAAACTCTTCGGTATTAATTGTTGGCATTGGCGGGTTAGGCTGCCCCGCGGCACAATGTCTAGCTGCAGCGGGCTGTGGCAACCTTGGATTGGTGGACTACGACTTGGTTGAACGTAGCAATCTCCATCGACAGACACTACACACAGTGGCTCGCTGTGGCATGTCCAAGGCGGAATCGGCACGCGTTGCATTGCTAGCTTTGAATCCTCAATGTCGGATAGCATGCTACACGATTCTGCTGAACAGCACCAATGCCATGGATACCATGCGTACCTACGACGTTATCCTGGACTGTAGTGACAATGTGGCGACACGCTATCTGCTTAATGATGCCTGCGTTATGCTGCGCAAACCCTTGGTCTCTGGCAGTGCCCTCAAGCTCGACGGCCAACTAACCGTGTACAACTATGGAGCGCAGGGGCCATGTTATCGCTGCATTTATCCAGTACCCCCACCGCCAGAGGCCGTTACTAATTGTGGCGATGGAGGCGTCTTGGGAGCAGTCACTAGCACGATTGGGTCCATGCAGGCCCTGGAGGCTCTTAAGCTGATAGTCGGATTTGGTGACGTCCTTGCCGGACGACTACTTATCTTTGATGGCAACAGCTGTCAGTTCCGTAACATTAGGATTCGAAACAAACGCGCCAACTGTCATGTGTGCAGTGACCAGCCGCTTATCACAGAACTTCTCGACTACGAGCTCTTTTGTGGCATGAATGCCAATGACAAGGATAATCCTTTGCAGCTGCTCGAACCGGATCAGCGCATCAATGTGCAGGACTACCAAAAGTCAATGCTGGATGAACCACATTTGCTGCTAGATGTTCGTGCACCAGCAGAGTTTGAAATCTGTCAGTTGCCCAAGGCTATCAATGTGCCATTGTCACAAATTCTGGATGATAGCTACCTCCAACAATTTGGCTCACAACTGCACGGTAAAGATGTTTCTGTTGTGGTTGTATGTCGGCGAGGCAACGATTCTCAAATTGCCGCGCAGCATATAAAGAATAGATTTCCCAATCATTCCATACGGGACTTGGAAGGTGGATTACATGCCTGGACAAACCAGATTGACGAGAACTTTCCTATATACTAAATTATTAACTTAAAACAATGTCATAGTAAGAGTTATTCTGTTATTCAAATACGAAAAGATTTTATAATACCTATAATATTACATTCATTTTAAACTAAAATGTTCTTGGAAAAAAAAAACAAAAAATAAATGTCTACCTTAGCACGTTTGTTAGTGTTTCATTTATTACACACCTTTAAACGAAATTTGATTTTTTAAAAATAATTATAATTTCTTTTATAACTTGCTGAAAAATATAGACGTGCTTATTTTTTGAATATGTTAATGAACATAAAACAAAATCTTTTCTTAGACCTCATATATCAATAAGAGTGAATATGAAACTCATAACTGAACAATTACTGATAATGCAAACAAACCATAAATAAACATGTCAGTACATGCATGCATTCATAACATTTTCATGCATAAACATATTTACATACGTACATGAATACATACACACAGATGTTGTATGTACACACAAACTTATGTATGTAGATGCGCAGTGCGCCCACAAATACAGTATGCCGGTGACAGCTGATTGGAAGATGTTAGTTTTAGACTCGTAGGGTGATTTATTTGGCAGAAAACAAATTGTAATCCAACAATTTTGATTTTGAAATAAAAAATTCATTGTTTAATAATTATCGGTATCAGACATGCGAGTAATTGTGCAACTGTGTGTGAATGTTGTAGACATAAAAGCAGCGCTGCTTGTTGGCAGGCATTCAGAAGTCAAACAGCATCCAGAAAGCAAACAGCTATAAATAAATAGTGCAAGTGAGCAATTTACATCAGGCAAATCTGCTGATAAGCATAAATCAAAATCAGAACAAAATGAAGGAGCTACTGTTGCTTATCATAGTCTGTGCGCTGTCGGTAATTATTGTTTCAGCATAAAAACGATATTAGCTAAGAAAACTTTCAAATTTCAGCTACCTTATGGACTCGCCGATGGTAGTAGCAGTAGTAGTAGTAGTAGTAGTACTTGTTCTGCATCTCTGCTGCAAGCTCGTCGGTTCTTTCAACAGGAGAACTCCAAACTGCGTGAGCGATTGCATGCTGAATATTCGTCTGCCTATGCGTACAATACAAATGTAACGGAGGAGAATCGTCGTGCCATGATTGCCGTCTATGCGGAGAGTGCCAAAGAGCACAAGCTGTTGGCGGAGGCTGTCAAAGCCGGTGATTATATGCAATCGGAGGATGCACAGATACGCAGGCAAGCACGTATGTTGCAGGATCTGGGTGTCGATGCTCTGGACGCCAGCGATTATCTCGAGCTCAAGAATGCCATCAGTGAGATGCAATCAAATTATGCCACAACGACTGTATGCTCGTTTACAAATCGCAGCGATTGCTCGCTTACGCTGGAGCCGCACATTCAGGAACGTCTTTCCAACAGTCGCAATCCTGCCGAACTGGCCTGGTACTGGAGCGAATGGTACAACAAAGCTGGCACGCCCATGCGCGAAAACTTTCGGAAATATGTACGTTTGACTCGCAAGGCGTCGCAACTAAATAGTAAGTGACAACTGATAAACTATGTAAACGCCGTACGCTCCAATTATAAAAATAATATTGTTCTAGACTATCGCTCCTATGCTGATTATTGGGTGCACTTCTACGAAGATGCTGATTTCGAGCGTCAATTGGATGCCACGTATAAGGCACTGTTGCCATTCTATAGGCAAATCCATGGCTATGTTCGTTATCGTCTGCGTCAACATTATGGTCCTGACGTGGTACCAGCTGAGGGCAATATACCGATGCATCTGTTGGGCAATATGTGGGCACAGTCATGGGACAATGTCATTGATCTGTTTACACCGTTTCCGGAAAAACCGTTCGTGGATGTTAAATCCGAAATGAAACGTCAGCAATATAGCATAAAAAAGCTCTTTGAGCTGGGTGATGAGTTCTTTCAATCGCTGGGCATGCGAGCACTGCCACCAATCTTCTGGAATGCAAGTGTACTCGAGCGACCCGACGATCGCGATGTCGTATGCCATGCCTCAGCTTGGGATTTCTATCAGGACAGCGATGTGCGCATCAAGATGTGCACGGAGGTGGACACTCATTATTTGTTTGTGGTCCACCATGAGCTGGGACACATTCAGTACTATCTGCAGTATGAGCAACAGCCTGCTGTTTTCCGTGGAGCACCCAATCCCGGATTCCACGAGGCTGTGGGCGATGTCATTTCACTCTCAGTGATGTCTGCCAAGCATTTGAAAAGCATTGGTTTAATAAACAATGGAAGGCTGGACGAGAAGAGTCGCATTAATGAGCTGTTTAAGCAAGCGCTTTCCAAAATTGTATTCCTGCCCTTTAGCTACACGATGGACAAGTATCGGTATGCGGTCTTTCGCGACGAACTGCATGAATATCAATGGAATTGTGGCTTTTGGCAAATGCGTTCGGAGTTTGGTGGCGTGGAGCCACCAAAGTTGCGCACCGAAACGGACTTTGATCCGCCAGCCAAATATCATATTGATGCGGATGTTGAATACTTGCGCTACTTTGCCGCACACATATTCCAATTTCAGTTCCACAAGGCGTTGTGCCGCTTAGCCGGACAATATGTGCCCGGTGACAGTCAGCAGGCTCTGGACAATTGCGATATATTTGGCAGCAAGAAGGCGGGAGAGGCATTCAAAACGTTTTTAGCTGCTGGCAATTCAAGACATTGGAAGGAGGTGCTGAAGGAGTTTACGGGCGAAACTGAAATGGATCCAGCTGCATTACTCGAATACTTTGATCCGCTCTATCAATGGCTCCAGTTGGAAAATAGTCGCCTAGGCGTGCCCTTGGGCTGGAATGAAACCGATAGTGAGTCATCTTGTTAAGTTTAAAAAACTCTTCATATTTTAAAAATTAAATCGTTTTTTTTTTCAGAAATTCCACCTAACTGCTGGGGTATGTTCAGTACTTAACTTAAAGAAGAAACTCTTTTCGAAGTTCTTAACAATTAAAGAAAACAACAAATAGAATATATTTTTCTAAAATAGTTAAAGAATTCCTTTAAACAAAGTTATAAAATTCCTATAATAAATAAGTGCTTAATTATTTGATGATCGAACTAAATAAAAGATGATTGTAAAAAGACGCAAGCCAAATTTTAAGTATTTATATTGATATTTTTATTGTTTAGGTTTATAATTTCTTTGTTCTTTAACAAATTTTCCATTACATGTTCCATTTTAACGATAATTTGGTTTCTCTTTCCAGATTTCTTTAAAAAAAATCGTTAATTATTAATAAATTGCTGCCCAATATTTCACAAGCTTTTTGAATTCGTTCCATTTTATATCTTTTGGTTTTTCCAGAGTCTGTATATACTCGAAATATTATTGTAAACTTTTGATAAATGCTTGTTGTACACAAAAGAGCATATAAAAATTACGATTATTAATGAATTTGGTTTTACTATTCAGATTTTGATTGAACTCTTTTTCAAAAACAAATAAACCAAAAGATTTGGATAGATTCAAAATAAATAAATAATCACGAATTAAGTTGAGTGAATATTTGACTCGTTGACTGTGAAACATTATTTAGATGTAATGGAATATATTTTAAGTAATTTTCAGAACATTCTAACAAATCGTCAAATTGCGCGTGCTCCAATTTGATATCTACATTATTATTCTTTCACTTTACATAAAGATATAATTGCAATGAACTAACAAGTAAATGCGAAATGTTTAAATGCTTTCAACCCCTTTATTTTTTGTTGGGTAATTTTAAAGTTATTATTTTTGTTGATTTTTTATATTATTTCTGAAAATCTATCAATCGTTGTTATCATGCCCAGTATAGTATAGTTTAGTAAATAGTTCGTTAGTATTTAATCTCTATCCTCATAAGCACCTAAGTGATAAGAATAGTATGTTATAGTATAGTATGTATTGTATATATATGCATGCCAATTGATATATAGGTCTATTGCGGACAATGGGACTAATATTAAGATCCGTTGGTGGTTTTTATATTTGTTTAGAGTTAAAGTACTATTTTGATTTATTGTTTAAAGCTGACCTAAAAGGTACACTCGGATGCAGGTATACTATATAAATTAGAAAATAAAATAATAAATTGTATCTATTTAATACAAATACTTAAATCAAAAATAAAACTAAATGAGATGATCTAAAACGGTTTAGGGTAAGAGCTAAATACAAAATAAAGTCCGAGGTTTTTTCTATATTTTAGATTTTAACAGCTTGATTTTCTACGAACAATGAACGAACCGCATTACATTTGAAGGTGTTTCTCATAGGAGAGGTACAACAAAATAAGATCGATTTTTGTTTTGTTTTAATGTGTTTAGACCAAGAGTTTAGTATTGGTTAATACTAATGAGTGAATATATTTTTTTATATATAGTTTTTTCATTTTCGAATAGATTTCAAATAGTATAATAGGTAATTTTTAAAAATAATTTGTAAGGTTTGCTATCATTGCAAATACAAGTATCTAGATTATTTTGAGATTTTGTTAGGTTTGCAACAAAAAAATGCGCCTAGGGTAGTTTTATTCGATGCAAAGTTTTTTTTTTTTGTATTTGTATTTTCCAAGCAGCAATTTGATTTTGTTTTTACTTTTATATATATATATATAGTATATAAATATGCGATATATTGTAGTTGCTTATCGAAGGATTTTATCCCCAACTAATTATAGATTATTATTGAATACAATTTCCATTTTCAAAAATTCTAATCGATCAATTTTTTTTTTGTTGACAGCTAGTATTAATAAAAACACATATAAATATCAAAATTGGAACAAATGGCAAGCTTGGATGTATGTTTGTGTATGTTGGTGGATGATGATGGTTCATAGGATGTGGTTTTGTTTTTTGCTGGTCACCAATAAAGTGCCCAGGTCGCTGCTCAGCTCTGCCCTAAATTGACTCCTGGATAAATGTGCAATTGACGTTTTCTGAAATGTTTTTGTTGTGTTGGTTTTTGCTGTTTTTTATTTATTTTTTTTTTCGTTGAAATTGCGTTCTTGAACTAAATATGTGTATACATTTAGTCCAAGAACGGGTTTTGTCATACGGGCCTCGAATGCTGATTGGGATTTGGATGCAAGAGTTGCTGCTGCTGCTGCTGCGTGACACTGCTGATACTGTGGTTGCTGCTGCTGCTGCTAGCGCCGCCACCGCTGCCCTTGGGTCGCGAGGGTGGTGGCGGAGGCGGCGCGTGCCGCATGCGTTGTTGCAGTATACGCGGCAGCTGCGGATGCGCCTTATGCTGTGCCGGTGGCGCCGGTGGCATTGCCGATCTATGATGATGATAATGAGGCAACTGTTGTTGCTGCTGTTGCTGGTGATGATGATGCTTGCTCATGGACGATGCTGCCGATGATGAGCCGGACGCACCCGATGCAGAGCTCGTTGAGGCATGCGATGTTGTTGAGCCGGTCGCCAATTTGGTGGGCAGACCACCACTTGTCGCTGGCGAAGCTAGTGCTGCAATGACTGCTGGTGGTGCATTGAGTTTTGTTACAGCAACTGGCGCATAGGAGCCATCGTCTTCATCGGACGACAGTGAGTTGGTGTCGGATGGCGTGCGCGACCTGGATGGCGGCGAAAGGGCATCCTGCTCCTGCAGAAACACCCGAAAGCCCTGTATAGACTCGTTTAGAGCCCACAGCTGTGACAGCAGCGATAAATCCAACTGCCTCAATCCGTACATTTCTCGACGCAATATTGCCAGCTGGTTATCGATGGTGCTGGAGGCATTGCTACTACTGTTGGTGGAAGTGTGAAGCTGCAACTGCTGTTGCTGTTGCAGCTGATGTGCTGCAGCGTTCCCGCTGGCGCTGTGTGTGGACGAGGCGCGACTGTGTACGCTCTCTCGATCGCTAAGCGATTCCTGTGTGGATGACAAGCTGCCATGACGGCCGTGACCGTTGTAGCTGCGATTCCTTGCTGCCGCCGATGAGGTGGATGGCCCTAAATACAAATCACCTGTGGCAGCAGTGAGTGCGGCAACCGAAGAGGTAGGCTGCAGTTGTTGTTGCTGCAACGGTGAAGATGTGTGTGAACGCACCTGCATCTGCCCTAATCCCTGTCCATAGGCCGGACCCACGGCGCTTGCAGCAGCGCTTAGACTTTTTGGCAGTGGAGGCAGACCAGTTAATATGTGTTGTTGTCTTTGATGTTGTTGTTGTTGCTCAGCGTTATCCATCATTTTCGAAGAAATTCGTTTAAATTTGTCTACTTTCAATTGATTTTGCTCGGTTCTTGTTTGTAATCGTTATCGTTATCGTTATCGTTCTCTGTTGCTGCTGTTGTTTTTTTTTTTCTTTTTAGTTATTTGCTCTCAAGTTTTACGTAGTTTTTTTTTTTAGTGTATATTGAATTTCCAACTTTGGCGGCACATTGGGCACTGTTTGTTCAACGGTTGCAAGTTCAGCCACTTGACAATGCAATGCATGTGAAAGCAATGGGAGCAGACACCCCACACCAGTGGGCAATCGTCACCGGGTAGCGCACACTCGGGGCAGGTGCTCTCGAAGGACATGCGACAAATGCCACAATTCTCATCATTTGCTATCCAACGCCAAGATGCAACTCCCGTCCATGACTTGATTGTTACTTTCATTTTGTGCACATTTGCCTTATCAGTTGATTGATAGTTCTAATTGCAATTTTAATCCAAATCGTTTTTCTTACGTGTTCGCGAAATGAAATACTATTGTGCGTTTTCCGCAAAACTATTGCTTTTTTTCTCTCCTACTACCAGAAAATAGGTCGAGCGTAGTGATGTTTTTTCTTAGTTTCTCTCTCGTTTCTATCGCTGTTTGCCTCGATTACGTTTAACAGCTGTCTACTCATTTGGCGCTGTTATGAACTCGTTAAAGCCATACGATTATATTTAAATACATCGATAAAAATAGACAAAGACCCGCTCTTATTAAATAATTATTTTTGAAGTAACCATCTGGTTTATTTTGTGATTTGTACGCGGTTTAAACTTATTATTATTATTATATTATTAACTTATATATATATATCAAGAAAAGTGAATATTAAAACATACCCAAATGGAATGTTTCACAGATTGACACAAATCAATTCGACAGACTTTTGTCAAACACTTTTCGACATTTAATTATCACTTTTAATATTTAAATGCCAGTTGCATAAGAGACTCCTTTTGTATGCCTGTCATGCAGATGATATATGTACCATTGTGTCACTTGTCTCGATCAAATCTTAAAACCTGAGTCGAAATCATTGCTGATGGAAGTTGTTGACGTCGCCGTTGTATCACGTTCAGTAAACCGACGATTGTTGAAGCTGGCAAACGTGCGCGCGGAGCTTTTGTATATTTCGGTTGTTTTGCCCGGTTTCATTTTGTTTCTATTGGCATTTTAGTTTGTGTCGAACCAAAGCATCAGTGAATAATTACATTAAAATTGCACAGTGAATTGCTGTTTCACCAAAATAGGGCCAAAAGTTGTCCTCAAAGTGGTAATAAAAACAAGCGGCATAAAATATGCGCAAGATGGAATGGAAACAGCTTGAAAGTTTCTGTTGTGTTAGTGTGCGTGTCTGCGTGTGTGTCGAGCAAGGAGCTGATGAAAGCTTACATATATATAAAATAAAAAAAAAAAAAGTGCATAAGTGATGGAGAGTATGCGATTCCTTATGTATTTTGTTGGGAGAATACCAGTTCAAAACGAAAACAATACAACGGTGTTTAAGAACCTGTAATTGCAAAATATATACAAACACATAAATATTAAGCGAATATCCATATAAAACATATACTAAGCAAACTACACTGAGCTGAACGTTGTTGACCCTGAATGAGCGAGATTTTCCCCAGCTGCAAAAAAAAGACGTCTCTAAAGTAAATGGAAATTTTCGAGAAAAAAGCCCGCATGCCCCTCATCTAACCCTTTTAGTCTCAGTTCAAATCGCTTGTTGCACATGCGCTGAAAACCGTTTCGTTTGTCAGGCAATTCTTCTTGAGGAGACGCTGTTCCGGTTTTGATCGTTTCTGCAAGATTCTTGAGTTCTGTGAATTTGCTGACAGATGTATGTACTTATAATATACACATATATACATATGCGTGTATGTATATGCACATTGCACACAATTAACAATAATTACAAATCAAATGCGAAATCGGTTCAAAGAATGCAATTTGTTATTGCTGCTGTCATGTGCGTTTTTTTTTTTTTTTTTTTTGGCAATTAAAGACGCTAATAGCACAAAACAAACAAATTCAGTTATTCAAAGAGGCAAAAGAGCTCCAAGTGCTAAAACTTTTACTACCAAACATATCTATACATGTGTAACTGTAATTGGAAGTCTGTTGATATGGAATTTATCAAAAGGCTTTCGAAATTAAATGTCAAAATGACTTGCAATATTGATAAGGCAATCGTCAACACACGTCAATCGCTCATTGTCTTAGCCTCCAATCAAATCTGCTATCTGAGTACTTTATAGAAAACTTTATAAGCTATAAGGCAATCTACCACCAAGTTAGCTACCCTGATAAAAAGAGAGTTTTTCAGTTATACAATCATTGATTCATTTCAATACAAAACATGAATTACATTTAATAATACATTGTTTTACTCGTGACTCATTCGCATAATATTCTTTAGGTGCGTTCTCAGTTCTCCTTGTTAATTATTTTTGAATGATATAAAAGGCGGAACTGAATTTTGAATACAAACGAATTTATTAATAAATCTTAATGGGAATAAATACCGCAAACAATGGCTACAAGTATTGTAGCCAGGCAGCTTATTAAATGCCATGGGAAATTTAATCTAGAAAGAAGTTCCTCATAATAAGTATGAATGTTTTTGTTCTGCGAATGCTGAGTAGTTTTTTTTCCTTTTTCTCTCTCTTTCCAATCGCTGAGATACCTGTTGAGCTTTTCTAGCTGGCAAAGACGTTAAATGCTTTATTGTCTTCGCTTGTCAAATATTTGACAAACAATTCTCTCACGTAGGTTTTGTTTTTGCTCGTGCGTAGACTAATATTCTGACTAGCTATCTCTTGCTCTCTCTCTCTGTCTCTCTCTCTCTCTCTCTCACTCTCTCTCTGCGTGTATTTGTAACTGTTTGAATAGTTACAAAACCAAAACTAATCACGCTTAAAAGTTTTTAAGTGGCTATTTTTCATTTCGATTTTAAATAACACTGCATATGGTACAGTTAACGTTCCATATAGTAAACAAACAAATAATACTGTTAATTTTAATTTGGAAAAGTTTTCTAATGAATTCGAGATTCTTTCAATTAACTTAAAATTATTAGCTTAAAAATTTCTTAAATGCATTTTTATAAACCTTTTGTTAACAAACAAAAAAATTTATTTATAGCTAAAATGCGATCATGTAAAATGTTAGCAAGTTCACCATAGTCAGCTTTTATTATTATCTTTAACAAAACTATTTCCTTAACAAACGCCTAGACTTTTGAACCGGAAAAGACAAAGTTAAAAAATACCTAAAGGCAATTTTTCTTTAAGATTTGTAATTACCCTACGATTGAGTTTATTTGAATGTGGTTTAAGTGAGTCATAATATAATTGATTGAAATTGATGATTAATTGTTCATTTTGTGAGTCAAAGAAATATCTAAAATTCTTTTTGTAAATTAAATCGAACGACTTCTTTAATATTTGCTTCGCTTTGAAGCTTGGCTTAATGCTGACCCAATTGTTATTTATTGTTTGGACAAATAGGTTTTTAAGTTTTTTTTTTGTAACCTGTCTTGATTTAACTACGCCGAGAATTTTTCATTCAAGGCATTCAGGCCAAACTCAAGAAGGTGTCAATAACCGTTTGCACGTTCGACGTTCATGGCTCAACAAGTCTACAAAAATCAGATCGACAACAATAACAAACACCCAAGCACCAAGTGCACTGGCCCCGATTTTTGCGTTTTGGCTTTGACAGTTCAAAATCAAGTGGTTTTATTTTGTGCATTCGATCATGCGATCGAAGTTTGAATGCAATCAAGTTTTCGCCTCGTTTGACTTTGTTGTTGGGAGCAAGCAAGCCGGTCTGTCTGTCTGCCTGTTGCTTTTAAGTGTTTAAAGTTGCTCCAACGCGCAATTAATTTCAAGTGCATGTTCTTATTTATTTTTTCTATTGCATTTTGAAAAAAGTTCAAGTTTTGCGTTTTGCATTATTTTAAACAAGCGTCAATTGACCTCAAAGAAAATGTTTGTTTTTGCGCGGTGAGAAATATTTTCTTAACACCTTTCATAAAGATTGATAGAAGCTTCTCCGAAACAATAGAAGGTAGTCATAATCAGAACAGCTTTAGAGCTACATAAAACCTCCAAAAAAAAACCAAATAAAATTTTGTAATTCTTTTTTTGAACAAATGTATCAAACTAGTTTACATAAATCAGTTTAAACTTTAGTCAATAATGTCATTTCGATTTTGATCTGTCTACACGCGCTATGATCTGTATTGGTATTACTTATTAGTAAAGATACTGTAATAAAGAACTCAAATATGTATTTTTCATTCGTGGCTCGTGTTGCTCATGTTTTATTTTGTATTTTTACAAAAAAATGAAACTGTCTGAAATGAAATTAATCAACAATGAAAGCAAAATATATAAATAAATAAAGAAATTGTAAGATGTACAAAAAGAAGAAATAAATTATTCGATTATATTAACTTAACGCTTGCCAGTTTTTGTTTATATCAAGATTTCTAAATTTGCATATTCATAAAATTGAAAGTTTTTAAACTTAAACGAAATGTATCTAAACCAGAAAAAGAATGTTAGCATGTTAATATATAAAGCAACTGCAAAAAGGTTCAGCTTTCTATGCGCTGTAAAAAAAATAATTCAGTTTATTATGAAGGTTTCGGTGATTTTCCAGTGGGGGATTCTAGATACTTTTTTTTTTTAATGTGACTCACATTTACGTTTTATAATATTGCCATAAAACTTGTTTTTTGTACCGCAAATTTAATATACTCTCCCACATACATATATACACAGCCAAACAAATGTATGTTTAAGCTTTAAAAATTGAATATTTCGAAGTAACGGGCTTATCGCATTCAGAGAGAGTAGTATGTTCAAGAGAGAGTAAGCTGAAGATGATCAGAAAAATCGAACAAAGCTTTCGGACTCTTCCTTTTGAACTTTTTGTTAATGTTGCGCCCTTGTCGATATCGTTGATTGTGTTCTTTGCTCGAAATATTAACTATACTCCACCGCTCGCTATAAATGTATTGTTGTATGATTTTGCACACAAATACATACAAACGTATGTGTGTGTGTACGTGTTTTGTATTATCCACAGCATTCATTGCGTGTTTTGGTTGGATGGCTTAGTGTTATGTATGAATATCGTGATTCGTATGATTGTTGATATTTTTGTTGTCGTTTCTTTTTTATTGTTTTGTTTTTGTTTGATTTTCAAATTTATTTTTTTGACTTTGTGCTGTTTTAAATTCGCGGAAGTTATTTTCAGAAAAACTCGCTTGAGACTGTTTTTTTCGTCGCCGCTTCATGTTTGTGTTCGCAGTGGGAAAAACGATAAACGAAAAACACGAAAGAGAAAAGTTCAAAGGCAAATGTCAATCGCTTGCACTTGAATATAATTCACGTCGTAACATTTTGTCTGACTTTGAATTATAGCAAGAGGAATGACTGTTTATAATGGATTTTACATTTCACAGGGATAGCTAAGTAAGATAAAAAATAATATTAAACTTTTGTTAGACAAAATAGACCTTTTGAATGAGAGCTACACGATAGTTTTCAATAAATCTCAATTACCCCTCGGTATTATATAAGTGTAATATTTTTAAATGCGCTGCACGCACAAACGTTTGTAAACGTCAGTAGATTGCATGACGAGTACTCAAAATCTTCGGTGACTACAAATGTGACTACGATACATGACAGACAATTACAACATCAACATCAATGAAAACATACTGATTGGCATTCAATTAGTGTAAGCTCGATTTCGTTTTCAATTTCGGTATGGATTTGTGCTTCAATAAGTATGGAAAGCTTTCAATTAAATGCTCATTTCTCCGGGTAACTTGATGTCGGGTTTGTTGCCTTTGAGGATTTGCAACTAAAAATACTAAAAAATATTCCACTCTCTTGATTTTTGTAAATAACTGTTAATAAACTTGGGAGAGGATGAGAGCTTTAACGGTTCGTAGCTCACATAACATTACTGAGCTTTGAACTGTAACTCGTTTGCAAGATATAAGATGACAAGATGAACAGCTGCAGCAACTTTAACAAAATTATAAACTTGTTTGGTTTATCATTTATGTTGTATCAAATAGCTAGTACCTATCTTAGCTGGTTCAAGAGTGAAATATTTCTGTTTTTTTTATTCCTATTGACATTTTACACCTTAAAAATCTTGAGATATCTTTATATATCTGCACCCGAAGATAACGTACATATGTGTTTTTTTATTTTGTGTATTTGCTGATAAAGTGAAACAATTAAAAAACTTTTTTTGATGCGGTCTTTCTTAATCATTGATAATTTTTATGTGCAGTTGCTTTTAGTGACAAAGCTTTAGTTGTTACCATTAAAAAAAAAGTTAAAAACAACTTTTATTCTCTTTTTAAGAGCATCATCTCCTTAACGTCTTATTTTCCTTATGTTTTTAAGAAATCGTACAGAAAGTAATTTTTCAACTCGCTTTTAATGTGGAAAGTGTATGGAATTGTCGTTGCTAACCTCTTTTTAAAACCTGTTTCTCATTACACATTGTTTGATTGTCTAATTGTCACATGCTTGCATTGTTTGTATGTGTTTTTTTTTCTAATCGAGCGTAAGATTATTTATTTTATTTTTTGCTTGAATACCCCCGTCATTAAAATTCAATTTGCTTATCGCAAACATTGTACATACATTCAAAAAATATATTTATGGTTGTTATAAATATAGCACAATTGATATAATTACAACTATTATAAACTTATAGACTGTTTAATCGTACTTATTTTCTGAGCGAGCCATACATATATATATTTTGACCCTAAATTTCCCTAAATTAAGTTAAGAGAATATTTTATTTTTTAAATATTACTTTTTAGAAAACTTAAACAGAAAGCAATTTGTTTAAACTGCATAACAAGCTTTGTTTAAAATGCTATAATCGGCCTAAAAGTATGTTTCATATTTTTTCAAAAAGGTTTCCCCTCCTCCTACACCACTACTCAAGAAATGACCATACACAATCACACAACCTGTGCTGAGAATGTGGCCCAAATCACAGAATCTTTAGCCGATATGCTTATCGCTTGAAAGTGCTAAATAAACCAAATGCTATCACGTCAAGAGCTTGAGAGTATGTGTTGATCGTAAATACAGATACAGTTACCTGTATAAGTGTATGCATGGATAAAGGTATGTGTGTGGCCATTTATAAATGAGCTTAAAAAGTTTTAATTTGCATCAACAGTCAGCAAAGCAGAGTTTTTTGTAAGCTGCTTGTACAGTGGTATTAATTTATTATTTGTGTCAAATATTAGTTAATATTAATTTATATAATGTGTTTTAAGGCATTATGACCAGATTTAAAACATTATTTAACAGTTTTAAAAGCTAAATAATTTGACCATTAAATCCGCATATGTCATAAATTTTTTATTTTGTTTTTTCATCTTCTGCGACACCGTGCAAGACAGAGAGCAAGTTTTGTTATTGCTTTTGTTCGACAAAGTTGTAGAGTACTTGCTCGTGTAAGCTTTGAAGCACCACAAACACTCTCTCTCTCTTCCGCGCAGGTTTAAGTTTGCGCTCTTGCTTTTGCGCCCAATCGATCAGTCCATATTCTCTAAAAAACGACTCGGAGTTGGGCTTTTGGCATTGTATGCATGTGGTTATTAACCACCACTGGTTATCGGATGAGTTAGAGCGGTTGCGGCCAGGAGACAGTAAACAAAGCTCCCCTTGCATTGTGAACTTGATTGAGCAAGTCGTAGTTAGGCACGCACACACACAGACAAACCCAAACACACGTCACAGGTGCGAAATTCGAAAACTCCACGCTCTCTCTCTGTACATATCTTATGCTCTTTATCTGACACCTTTCGAAAGAGCGAGGCCAGAGAGAGCGAGAGAATGAGGTAGCATTGCGCTATCTGCGAGATTCGTTTGGACACAATAACCACTTCAGTTGCCGATAAAACGTCAAGCTGTTTTCACGTTCCACGCTGCGTCACAAAAAACAACTGTTTTTTCGGACGAGTCATACGCATTCCACGACACTACATAAATGTAATTTTCTTCGCTTTTATTTTTAATGCCGCAGAACAGCAGCGATATTAAAAAGCCAAACAAAGCAAAATCACATTCCATAAAAGGGATTAAACTTAGACTGAAGCTTTCGCACACACGTCTTTCTGACGGGCCCCTATAATGTGCCGCTGTTTTCAAAAGTAAGCGAATTTTAAATACACACATATGTACATACTTATTACTTTTGTATGTATTTATTTTATATTTGATATTTGCTGCTAATGTTTAAAATCTTCCCCTGCCCCGTACTCTAAATGCCATTTAGCTGCTTGGAAGATTTATATTGGAACTGCATTGAGGAACGCTTTTGCTATGATGAATCGATCGGTAAGTTTTTGATACATTTATGTCGCAGCTTTGCTGTTTCACTCTCAATTTGGCCTCTCTTCTTTTTGGTTGGACAATTGACGGTTAGCCGGTGCATGTTTACCAACTATGTACATGTTTCCATATACACGAAAACATACCTACATTGTATGTATGAATGTACTTTTGTATTGTAGTGTGCGTGTATTTCGTATTTCAAGCCATAATGTTATGCGACGTTTGTCGACAATGTAGATCTTAAACACAAACACACACATTGCGCCTTGGGGGGAACATGATTGGCATTTCAAAGAGTGCGCTAAAAAAACAACAGCACACACATACACAAAATAAAACCAACAAAATGTCTATGGTCGAAATCATAATAGGTGAATAGAATAAAATGGGAATGACATGAAATCAAAGAAAGATTAAATGGAAGATAACAGTTAAATATGGGATGCTGTTGTGGGGGGAGGGGGGCTGGTGTTTTTGCAATGCAGTTACAGTTATTAATACTTATGTCAACAACAAGTAAACGATTTACAGCTTGTTTGCCACAATTTGTGATTAAACTGTTGTTAAATGAAGATATAAATAAACGCGAGCCGAGAGCGAGAGGGAAGCAGAGATAACTGCGAGCTTTGAACCTAACATATATCTGAGAGTTATTCGCACTTATCTGACAATATTTATTTACAGCCAACTACAATGCCGATGATGATGAGGAATATTTGGCCGCACAGAAAAATGGTAGCATTATTGGACGCATTCAACCCACGGTCGCCGACAATAATAATCTGTTGACCGTGCCACAACAACCCATATGCGATCAGCCAATGGGTCGCAGCAGCAGCTCGATCCCAATGAGGTACTAATTGCCCGAGTAAATCTAGTTAATTTGTCAATTTGTCAATGCTGTCAGTCTGTCAATCGCATTCGGTCATTTATTTAGCTGATTTACTGACCACTGATTAAATGACAATCGCAATATTTGCGTTTCGCATTCGCATCGCACATCATAATTTTTAATTTAATTCACGATTTAGCCAAACACAATGTTTATTTATTTATTTTCTGAACAGTGCCAAGATACACGAAGAGGATTATCGACGCGTGACGCAAACAAATGTGCCAATGCTGGGACCAGAGACTTTGGCCGTCTTTGCCAATTCGCAGATCTTCCAGGATCATCAGCCGACGAAACTGAATCGCATCAGTACCAAGACATATTTGGCTGGCATTCATTCGCCCAACAAGGAAATGCCAACAACGCCGCGTCTAAGCGAACAGGCGCGTTTGCTTCAACGCCTGGAAGGTAATGATGGGCATGGCCACATTGTTATGGGCATGGGTGGTGGGGCAAGTGGCAAGACAAGTGGCAAGAGCACACGCAGCAGTAGCATTGTCTCCGCCGGTGTGCCCAAGGTTAAGTTCTACCTAAGCTAAATCCAAATATCAAAATACATATACATATGGCGATGGATTTTTCTTTAGTGTCGTATTTGCAGTATTTGTGCCAAAGATACTTAATTACATTATAAACAAGTTGTAGATACACTTGGTAAATAAAACAGCACAAAAAGTGACTTAAATATGTAAGTGCAAAATTGATAAACTTAACCCAGTTGAGAGTGAAATTCGACAATAGTATTGACGGAATATATACGATTATAATACAGTTTAGTATTAAGTATTATTAGCCGTATCTTAGCTACCTTTTAAGTTTTTATTGTATTACGTCAGGGACCCTGTAATTTTAATCACAAAACGAATTGAAAATAATGATAATCCCGAAACGTAATCAATCAAATACACAAGCATTATTTTCTAAAAACTCATTTGTCCTAAACCAATATTTTATTCTTAGATTAACTTAGGTGCATATAAACATCTAGGTCGTTGCTAAAATACTTATCTTAATAATTTGCAAATATTTGATTCTGAAATTGGAAATTGTGTATTTTTTTTCATAAACATTTCCATTTATTCGCAACAAAAAAAAAAAACGTTTCCCTATAAGGAAATTATGTTTAAATTTAACTCATATAATCGCAGTGTTAATTATCAAGTTTTTGAAACACCAATAAATACAAACCGGTTTACCGTAACCTTAATTTATTTATTTATTTAACCCTTTACGTATGTGCGAAAATGATTTTTATTATCGTTGCATGGAATATATGGTATATTATTGTGTTATCTCTTCATAAATAATGATAAATCTCTTTAAGATCTACTCGAAAAATCAATTAACAGAAAAGATAAGTGAAAACTCATTCAAGGTGTTCGTTCATTCCTTTTGGGCAACACCAACAACAACAGAAAATGTTAACTTAACCGTAAACGGCTAAGTTAATTACACAACACTTAATTCAATTATGGAACGTAAATCAGTACTCTTTATTTTTGCTTTGTTTTTATTTTGTGTGTTGCCTTATTGATAACAAGGCAATATAATTTCGAGCGCTGATAACGTGACAGGCATTCTTTTACTTATTCTTATTCTTTTTCTTTAAAGAAAAACAAACCAGAATATTTATAGATTTTCTCCATACGCTGTAATCAGGTTAAACATAATGTGGCAATGTTGATAAAAGTCTAGTCTTTTATATAGGCTCTATAACGAATGCATAATTGGTAGGAAAGATTTCTGATTGAATTTATAAATCAACTAATCGGCCTTATATTTTTTTATCATGAAGGAAATCTAAATTTCAATATTAAAAATAAATACATATATTAAAATCTTAGAAGAAAGAGAATTTATATAACCATTTTGAAAAAAGATCCAACGCATTTATTTTTTGTTAGTTAACTTCAATAAAGATCTTAAAAATTCTAGTTCATTTCCGTTTTATTTCATACTCAATAATTCCCTATAAACAATATATAAACCGCACAATTTCAAAGACCGATACATTTACGTCAACTTTTGACTTTTATTTACTCTGAATCGATTTAAGCGAACGAACAATATATACAAAACTGTTTTTGTTTTGAGAATCACAGAAACACACCTCTCGCTCATCTCTTGTGACATTTTCTGGAATCTTTTGAACACGCCATGTAATTGTTTTCCCAAGAAATGATTAAACAAATATACCTTTATAAACTTTGTTTATTTTACTAATTTGTTTACTGCAATCCAAGATTGCAAACCTGAATATTGTTTTAAATCAATCAATTTCTTATTTATTACTCATTAAATATTGAAACGTAATCGCCGGCATAAAACAATAATCAAATGCATCCATTTAAGTCTAACAAAGAGAAAAATTACATCTAATTATGGTTATATGATAGTTTTGTCAACAATATTTCTCTACTTAGTCCAAATTGAACTTTAGACATTTACACAAAGCTGTAAAAATGGCTCGATTTTATTGCAGCTTCTACTAAGTTAACAGAAATTATGGCATTTTATGGCAACCAATAACTCAATGTGACGTTGGGAAATTCCCCAAGTCAAAGCGACTTTTCAATTCAAATCGAAACATGCATTCTTATCAAACTTAATTAATCGATTACTCACCGAGCAAATTCAAATCAAAATTGAATTTAAAAATGTAGACTTACCATATTTTAATAGATTTTATTTATTAAAAATATATTTATTATAAAAATAGTTTTAGATTAAAATAAGATTTATTAAGTATTCATAGTTTTTAATTAGAAATTTCTTTTAATGTAACGAAATGTTAGAAAATTTCATTTATTTAAATTTAAGTTTAATTTAAATGTCTCTTGCCATAAATTTTCTCATCTGAATACTTAAATATTTTCTACTTACAGCTGGTCTTCAGAATGATTCCACCGATTCGACAAAACCTGGAGCAACCGAAACTGCAAATAGAACTGCAACTGGAACAGCATCATCCGAGAAACGCATTACATTCACATTGGCCTCGTCGGATTCATCGCCGGAGGGCAGTCAAATATTAACACCGAAGAAATTCGAACCAATTGCCGAGGAGGACAAGGAAGATGACAAGGAGATGGTGGATGAGGTGATATTGCGACCACATCTGATCGATCGCTTACCCCATTTGTTGACCACTGTTGGCGGATTGTCGACAACACCCAAACGAACCCTGCGCTCCGCCAAGAGTGTGCCGCACATGAACGTGGCAGGCAGCGAGACGGATATCTTTGCGATTACGGGCACGGGCAGTCAGATAAGTATGACGCCCGAGGTGCCATTCATATCGTTTAGTAATCTGCCCAAGAACTACGAGGATACGCCGACCATAGAGAAATATCGCGTCTCACAAAGTCTCTACTCCATCCAAAATGCGAATGCAGCTCGTGCCTCTCGCGACGATTACTCTATGCCCCGTTATTTCCGTCAGTCCAATCGTTTGATGACCCAAAGCAGCGAAATTCTGCCCGGTTCCACATCTCTGGCATCCATTTCAACATCAGTCGCTTCGTCATCCAATTCGTCCAAGGATGAGCTGCGTCGTCCCGAGCAGGCCAAAAGCAAGCGCCTCCAAATGCTTCGTGGCAATCTGCCTCCACTTCTTATCCATTCCGTTTCTTTCAAGCGCAATCGAGATGAGACCAAACAATTGGATTAACTTCATTCATCCTGATATTAAAAATATTAATACTTTATCTGTATTTTTGTTTAATTAATTGAACTTAATAATTTTGTTTTTCCAAGTACATGTGTTTTTTGTATTTGTACACTTAGAGAAAAGAGAGAGAGAGAGAGAACAATATCCAGTCAATGTTGAAAACTTAAGAAAAAACACAAAACAAGTTCATATTTTGATTATTTGTATAATTTTTTTCTATTCCAAATTCATTTGAATTTAATTCACCTTAACGCTGATATTTTTCTCTAAGTGCACGCATGTATTCATGATTGTTTATGCAACCGCAGTATTTGTATATATTTATTTATTATTTTTGAATACAATTTTATTTTTGTATTGTTTATTTAGTGTAAAACACAAAATTGATATTTGTAATAATCTAAACAAAAACAAAAATGCTTGCACAACCTTATAACAACAATATAAACAGCATTGTTTAAATAAAGTAAGTTTTTTTTGTCCAATAGAAAAATGTGTTAATTATCGTGAAATCAAATCAAATATAATGCGAATTCTATTATGGATTTTTAGGGTATTCGTTAAGTTGCTTAACTTAGTGAATAAAAACTTGAACAACAAATGAATCATACTTTTATTGAGACGAATAAAAAAGTTAATTTTATATAATGTGGTTTGTTGAAATAGAGTTAAATTTAGCATCAAGTGAGAATACTTTTTTATAATTCTTGTGGATTTTAATACTAACAAAATCATTATGAGTATAAACTTCAGACTGACCGGACGCAAATCAAAAATAAACTAAAATGTTTCGCGCTATATTATTAGCTAGCATTCTAATTATTAAATTGCTAAGCAACTTTTCCAGTGAAGGTGAGTTAACAAATAACAGGATTTTTACTTAATACAAATGATAGTTTTATTATAAAACAGGACTCAAAATGGATATAAAGCATCAAGTTGGTATACCCGAAGGATACCATCCATCACGAATCTTTCAGAAATTTAACTCCAAGTATTACTGTATATCGAACGAGGAATATGTGACTTGGTATGAGGCTCTACACAATTGTCACAGAATTGGCGGACATTTGATAAGTATAAACGACATCAAAACACTTTTCGATATAAGCGGACAAGTTACAAATAATTCAAAAACTGTTAGTTATTGGATGGATCTCAATGATCTCAGCAGTTATGGTAAATTTGTTTCCAGTTCGAGTGGTTTGGAACCAACGTTTTTGCATTGGTGTGAGAATCAAGCACCAAACATAACCGAGAACTGTGTAAACATTGAAAATAAGAATACATTTAAGCCGTGCATGAAATCCCTAAATTGTAATCATTTAAGAAACTACGTTTGCGAGTCTCACCAACCATTAACAATTTCTATAGCTGTTTGGTAAATACAAGCGTAAAACATTAGATTCATTGCATTATTATTATTTGATTTTATTCATTCATTCGGCAGATACAAGTGTGTAAAAATAAAATAAAATTTGTATTCGAATCAAATCATACGTCTTTTTCTGTATGTGGCTAATCTACTTAAATGAAAGCACTCTACACTATTTTTCAATTTACTTAGAAACCCATCGATTAATCACCAGCAATGAGAGGTTTTTATAATGACTTCTTAAATATTTTATATGACTGCCTGGAAGTATGCAATGCATTTTTTTACTCAAGCTTGTACTTACAATTTACTAGCACACAAGAGGGGCACCGGAAAAGATCACTGGAAAGGAGTACTGCAGCGAAGGATAAGTGAATGCTCTAACACAGTTGTAGTTTTACAGATTTTTTTTTTTTTTTTTTTTGGGGTTCAGTTTGATTTTATTTAAGATCTGCCCGTGTGGGCAATAATTAAATAATATGGCTTGAAACTTGGCAGTAATTAAGTTTAAGTTAAGGAATCATTGGGGGAATCAGGAGCTAGTGTGGGGGGAGGATCAGACGTCAACCAGGTGTGGGAGGTCAAGCGGGTGGGTCCTCTGGAGTCTTCTGGTGGTAAGACTATTGTCAAGGAGTGAATGAGCTAGATTGCTGGGGTGATTGTGTAGTCTGGCAATGTAGCTGACACTTAACTTTGAGATGACCTCCTTGACCATTGGCATGCGTAGTTGGCCGTGAATAGTGGCGTTGTCATGGTACACGTGGGCACCTGATATAACTCGGAGTGCTTTGTTCTGAAACCGCTGGATCAACATCCGATTGCTCATGCTCGCGGTCCCCCACAGCTGGATGCCATAAGACCAGATGGGCCTGAGAATGGCCTTGTAAACTTGTAACTTAACACTAAGTTTCATTTTTGACTGCCTACCGATAAGCCAGTAGAGTTGTTTCATCCTACTGTCAGCCTGCTTACGTTTGCGAGCGAGGTGCGTACGCCAAGTGAGCCTCCTATCCAGAGTGATACCGAGGTATTTTGGAGTTGCCTCCTCAGGAATCACTGATCCGTCTAAAAAGACAGGCGGACAATTACCCAGGCGCAGAGCGAACGTGGTTTGTGTTGATTTGTCCTGGTTGACGGCAATATTCCACCTTTTCAGCCAATCGTCTAGCAGATTTAACTGTTGTTGAACCAAATCGGAGGCATGTTGGGGAACAGAAGCGGTGGAAAGGAAGGCGGTGTCATCAGCGTATGTGGCGACGGTCAGGTTCGCGTTACGGTAGACGGGCATGTCGGCTGTGTACAAGGTATATAAAATAGGACCAAGTACACTGCCTTGAGGCACTCCAGCTCTGATAGTCCTAATCGAGGACGTTGCTTCACCGCATCTGACATAAAAAAGTCGATTCATGATGTAAGACTCCAAGAAGTTGAAGAAGGGCGTAGGCAGATTGGCTTTGATTTTGTGTAGCAGGCCAGGATGCCAGACCCTGTCAAACGCTTGCTTGATGTCGAGCATAACCGCGCAGCAATACTTCTTGTTTTCAAAAGCATGCAGATAAATACAAAATTTTAAATATTATTTTAGAAAGTATTAAAAGGTATGTATTCATGTTCAAGATTTTCTATGAAGAAAAATAATGATTCCCAAAAATCGTTAAAGAAATAAACAGCATCGGTAATTCTTTTCTTTTCCCAATCATGAACAATATCAAGAAATAAAAAATAAAAAAACACACAATCATTAAAGAAAATGCGCATAATTAAACGTGTACTTCAACTGAGGAAAAGCGAAAACCGAAGGGAGCTTTTAAATTGTTTATTGAACCCATTGGCCTGTTCTCTGTTCGCATACTTTCTAGTCTGTTGCGATATAGTATGTGCTTTGGCATTTAATCGTTTCAATTGAATTAAATATATGCACTTTTAACTATTACGTACGTTTATATGTATAGTACAAATAAATGTACATTTTAATGTATAAATGTCTGGAACCGTGTTTTGTTTTGTTTTTAACGATGAGCAAATGAAAAAATTCCATTTTTTTTCCATTACTAATGGAATCCTATTGAGTTTCGACTATTTGTTTGTTTATTCTACTAACTTAATGAGTTAAGTTTCCAAGCTAATTATACAAATTTGGGAACATATTGAATTGAAATTTAAGAAATAAATTAGATTCAATGTGGTAAAATAGTGTTTGTTTTAGTTTCTAGAAATTTTAAATAGTTTCAATTCTGTTCTAGAATAATTTTTAACCAACAATAATGTTTTGATTTTCATAGCCACAATTTTTTAATTAATGTTTGTTACATAACAAAAAGTTTTCATTAAAAATATATTTTTTCCAATAAATATTTTAATGAAAATACATTTTTCATGATATTCGAAAATTTCGAAAAAATTTGCTTTAAGATTATGTTATGATGCAGAGTTGATGCAGACTACCGAAGTATGCAGACTACCACTGATCTAGCAATCAACATTGAGTTTATATGATACTTAGCTCGTTCGTTTTGTGACGCAAGTTTATGTAGATGCACGTGAATTAATGCATCATAGCAGCTGGCCTGAGGTTCAACGAGTAATGCCCCTGACGTAGACAACAAGCGCCCGCTTGCGCTCACCTTTAAGTAACCGTGAAAAGCCTTTAAGCTTTAAGTTTGTTCACAGGGGCAAATTTGCTACGATTATCAGTTGCGTTGCTGCCGCTGTGCATCCGTTCCCAAGGGCAACCGGTCGTATACGCTTTTCCAATCAATATTTATTTGCAAATAGTACTAAAGATAACAAATTGGCTGCTGCCAAAAATCTGACTCGTACTTCCGAGCGGCAGCAATTGATAATGCGATTATTGCGACTAAGCGAACAATTCTCTTGTTAACACACAAACATACACACAGACAATTGTTTGGTGTAAGTTTCCGTATGCTCAAAATTTAATGTCAGCGCCTGCCTGACTAACCCAATCGACATGTTATCAGTAATCAGCACTGAGGCCACTGCCTGGCCACTGCCTATGCACTCAATAAATACTGCCGGCACGCGGTTCTCTAGCTCTAATCACATACAGAGCTCATGTGCCAGCCGTGTGTCGCGAGATGTTTTAATCAAGGTATTTGCAAGCAATACACATAGAAATCAAAAATTTACTTGCATAATTTTGTTTTTGAATAGCCAGAATTCTCAGGAAAAGATGTTGTTTTCTAGGCATCCGAAAAATCACAAAAATATGCAGGACCTTGGTCTGTTGGATGAGCTCTTGGTCAAGAAGGGGGCACAATCATACCCAAACAAAATCATAATAATAATTAATGGATCAGATGAATTGATCAATAGATTTTTGCAGAATTTAATAGATGCATATATATTTATTTATGCATTTTGATTTTACGGAAAATCTTTTGGAAAGTTTTATTTTCAATTCAAAGCTGCCCAAGTAGAAAGTTTTCCTGCACTCGCATTGTTTTTTGCACTCGCAGTACTTGATCAAAAGACACTTTCAGAGCCTTAAACAAATCATTAATCTTTGAAGAATATTGGAATTAAGTATAGATTGTTTTTTCTAAGTGAACTGGCACTGCGAATTTTGCTCTTACTGGCACGGTTATCGTCAGATCAAGTTCAAGGCTGGGCAAAAAGCACTCCTCGTCTGCTGTTGCCAGCACAATCATAATCAGCGACGCGTCGCCGGACGATCAGGTGAAGACGATCGAAGCACGAGTCTTTGTTTTGCTTTTGTTCTGCATTAATGTATGTTTACTGTGGAACCATGTTCCCATGCCAAACGAGAGCAAGGTCATTATCAAAAAGATAGAAACAACTGATGAAATGTTGGTTGTATTTTAAAAATATCTTGCATTATTTATATGTATATTTTTAAATGTCCCTGAGGTGACACTTCCTAACACAAATGTACTTTAACTTTTCAAGAAGCAAGAATATTCTCATAAACAAAGTAGTCTTTAAGCAGTCTCTGCATTGCCTTAACTTTATTTCAGTATTTTAAAAATATTCTTAAACACACAACAGTATTAAACACATTGAAATACGAAAAAAATTTTTTAAATTCAAAATGGAATCTAGTACTGCTACATTGCTGCCCTACGTGCTGGATTTGCTTAGTCGTGAGCCTGATTTGTGTGCGTATATTTTAGTTGAAGTAGACTAAGAACTAAAAATATAAACCCCTTGCTCTACACACACACAAACACACACAGGCACCTCAATGGATGAGATGTATGATAAGATGCAAGATCTGATAGTGGACGATGTCATATACCCGTTTGGTTCTATTAAACGTGCCGTAGAGTTTGCAGTTAACTTGGGTACCAGTCTGGGAATTCTTACTGTCAACAATAAACGTGTCAAGGTGCCATTTGAATTTCGTTCCAAGTGCGACAAAACGCAGGTCGATTTTGTGGAAGCACTGCAAAAACATTCAGCTAAGCCAAAAAGAAATCGACCAGTCCAGCACTTGGCTCGATCGGTAATCACTTTGATCACTTTGATTAAGCACGTCCTTTTCTAATTCAAACAATTTCTGTAGTTACTGCAAGATATGCAACTGAACAGGTGTAAGCCTCGTAAGCCTGTAGCCCGTTCCAAATGTGCCGCAAAGCGTCCGAAAAAGAATAAAGTGCGTGCCGCAGCAAAAAGGAAGAAACTTCAATCTCTACGTGTTCGTAAATGTGCTAAGAAACGCAAGTGTCGCTAAATACAAATTAATTGTTAATTTATTAAATAAAATGAGTGTTCCTCTTCTTCGTTTGGGCATAATGCTATTGAACTGGGGCAACATGGCGTCGATCGACTCACACTTGGCCTAATTTTCGGGGCACTGGCACGGGCACTGGCACTGGCCTACATGAGCACAGTGCGAACACACATTGATGTACACAAATGCACCTGTCCTGCTCGCTCTGTTCCTGTTGTGCGTCGCAGTTTTTTTTTTTTTTTGCTTGCTTTTCTACATTTCTGTTTCTCTGTTTGAATCGCTTTGCATATACATATAGATCTTATGAATTATTTATAACGGAATCACGGATTTGAGTGGCGCAGTCATTATGAAAGCGCCTTTGCCAAGCATTTGGTATGGATATTCGTGGCAATTATTTATGCAGCTTTGTAAGTCTTTTAGGGTCTTTCATATCAACGATTCCCCCTGACCATTCAATCAACCCCCCCTCAACCGAATGCATAAAATGAATGCGCAGAGTGCGCGACGCGTTCAGTGTGTCTTCGGATCTAGTCGGAGCGATAACCAATAAAGCACATAACTCGTGGATAAAACAGGATTACAAGACAAACGAAATACAAGTGTTAATATTAAGTTAATATCCTAGAGCAATTAAAGACTTTCAAGGATACACACTCAGTGCATTAATACAATACAAAAGCGTCGCTCACATCACAAAAGGAATACTATGTGAGTGTTCGCGTAATTACCAAAAGACCAGACAGTTTAATTATTATGTCATAGTTTTTGAGCGTCTGTGTGTGTTTGTGTCAGTGTGTTTGTGTCAAGTGTAACATAACCCAAAAGGTTATAGCCCCTTGCCGATTATTTGATTAGATAGTGGCGTGTTTGAAAATTCGTTCAAAGAAAGTGCACAAAGAATCAATAGAGACTTTTGTACAAAGTACAAACCTTGTGAACATTCGTCCAAGGTCAAGGACCCTATACTGCAGTTCTAATTCACCATACTCAAGGACCTTTGCTCAAAAACCAATCTACTGAATGTAGGAAATAAAAATTTTGTTGAAATTCAGAATAATAGATTGTCTGCCAATAAAAACTTTGCGAGATAACCAATATGTCAAAGTTGTTAAATAGAAAATGATTAATCCTGTAAGCGATCTCAAAATCGATTTTCATGATAAGAAATTTTATGTTGTGCGATTGCAATGAAAAGCTAATCATCTCAAGACGACTTACGTTAACTTGGCAACAGCTGTTTAAGCCAAGGGATTTATATTTTCATAATGCGTTTATTTATTAAATTAACTTATGGTAGAACAATAAAATCTTTTTGCTTGATAAGAATCTAAAGATTTGGGTAGAACAGCTTCTTTACAGTTCAAACCTTCTTATCTTTACCCGATTTGTAGACCTTTGTAAAATTAAATGAAAACAATTTTACATCTTAATAATCTTCTGTCCTTAGCTTTGTGTTACTGACCCAAACTCTACCTCATTGTGTTACAAGAACTAAAAAAATATTCATACAATATTTAATATACAGATTAAATCTAAAACTAATCCGACCCTGAACCACAACTGACAACATAAAGGAAACAAAATGAGCAGTAAGGCGAAAGCGGATCAACTAAATGCAAAAAATAATGAGGCTGCTGCCGGTGCCGGGGGAGATATTGTTATATCCGGAATATCGGGGAAATTGCCAGAGAGCAGCAACATAGAGGAGTTCAAGCAGAACTTACTTAACGGTATTGATATGGTAACAGACGATCCTAGACGTTGGGAGGCAGGTAAGCTCAACATAAAGTAACGCGTTCCTTTAAGTCCAATATTTATGCGGCCTTCCGATAGGCATATATGGCTTACCCGAGCGCATGGCCAAAATGCGAGATGAGGATCTTGAGAAATTTGATGACACATTTTTCAGTGTTCACCAGAAGCAGGCGGAACTTATGGATCCCTGTATGCGAATGCTTTTGGAGCTGACACACGAGGCGATCATTGACGCGGGCATAAATCCATCTGAGCTTCGCGGCAGCCGTACCGGCGTCTACATAGGCCTCTCGTTCGTGGAGACAGAACACGAAATACCCAATATGGAGCCGAGTAGCATTAATGGATATTGCTTGACTGGCTGTGCCCGAGCTATGTTTGCCAATCGCATTTCCTACACCTTCGACTTTAAAGGACCTAGTTTCATTGTCGATACCGCCTGCTCCAGCTCCCTTGTGGCACTATCGCATGCGTACACAGATATGCGATCGGGTCGTTGTGATTACGCTGTCGTCGCTGGCGTTAATCTTATACTGAAGCCAATATTTGCATTGCAGTTCCTGCGTCTGGGAATCGTTAGTCATGATGGATCTTGCAAAACCTTTGACGCGGGTGCGAATGGTTATGCTCGTGCCGATACCTGTGCCGTTGTGTTTCTTCAAAAAAGTGCGCACGCGAAACGTAACTATGCTTCCATACTAAATGTTCGAACAAATACGGATGGGTTCAAGGAGCAAGGCGTCACTTTTCCCGACGGTCGCATGCAACACCAGCTGCTGAAAGAAACTTACAGTGAGATCGGTCTCAGTCCTGACAAGGTCGTCTATGTTGAGGCTCATGGTAGTGGAACGCCAGTTGGCGATGATCAGGAAGCTAATATGTTGAGCAAATTTTTCTGTCATCCAGCTCGACCCAATCCATTACTGATTGGTTCAGTCAAGTCAAATATGGGCCATGCAGAGCCCGCATCAGGGGTAAGTGCGCTGGCAAAGATGATTATCGCCATGGAGGAGGGCATAATACCCAAGAATTTGCACTACCGTACACCAAATCCCGCCGTGCCAGCTCTAGTCGAGGGCCGTCTTAAAGTTGTTGACCGCAATCTTCCCTGGCAGGGTGGTATTGTAGGTCTGAACTCGTTTGGTTTTGGAGGTGCCAATGCGCACGTTATCCTCAAATCAAACGGAAAGACAAAGAAACTTCCCATAAAAACGTCTAAGGATCCCTCTTTAAAACTAGTTACTTGCTCGGGTCGCACAGATCTCGCTGTACAGCAGCTTTTGGAGGCTGCCACAAAGCATCGCAATGATGACGAATTCTTGACACTCATCAACGACATACACTCGCAACCTATTCCAATGCATCCTTATCGTGGATACGCTGTCTTAGGACACACAGGTTCAAAGAAACTGGAAGTCCTGCCTTATGAAGAGGAACAAAGACCCATTTGGTTTGTCTACGCGGGCATGGGGAGTCAATGGGCCAGCATGGCTAAAGATCTAATGCAGTTGGAGATTTTCAACAAGTCTATACAACGTAGTGCCGAGGTGAGTAACATGCAATTGTATAGATTCTGATTGGTTCGAACGTAAAATTTGTGGGTAATACCTTGGTAAAGGTTGTTTTTAATTCATAAGCTCATATAAAGAGTTAGACTCCGTTAAGTTTCACTCATCTTCCCAACTAACCTTAACAGGTGCTGGCTAGAATGGACTTTGACCTGATTGATGTGCTTACCCGGTCAACGGAGAGAACATTTGACAATATGCTCTACTCCTTTGTATCAATATCTGCCGTCCAAGTGGCATTGACAGATCTACTTAGGGCGCTTAACATTGAACCCGATGGCATAATTGGGCACTCGGCGGGTGAACTGGCCGCTGCCTACATGGATGGTTGTCTAACAGCTGAACAGACTGTCTTAGCTGCTTACTGGCGTGGCAAAAGCGTCCTTGAGACTCCAGGACTTCCCCAAGGAAAAATGGCAGCTGTAGGTTTGAGCTGGGATGAAATAAGGAAGCACTTACCACCAGATTGCTATCCTGTATGCCACAACAGCGATGATAACTGCACAGTCTCCGGTCCAGTTGCTTCAATGGATGCAACCGTTGAAAAGCTGCATGCGGCGGGAGTTTTTGTTAGAACGGTCAGCTCTGGTGGTTATGCTTTTCACAGCAAATACATTTCGGGTGCTGCTCCAATGCTGCGCAAAAACCTAGAACGTTTAATTACTGAGCCCAAGCAGCGCTCTCAGCGCTGGCTGAGTACCAGCGTACCAGAAAGAGATTGGCAAACTCCAACTTGCCGAATGGCTTCAGCAGCGTACTTTATTAATAACCTTATCTCTCCAGTGCTTTTCAATGAATCTATACGTCATATACCAGAGAATGCAATTATTGTGGAGATTGCTCCACATGGACTCTTCCGATCCATCCTACGCTCACTAAGTTCCAAGGTCAGCTATGTGAGCCTAATGCAAAGGGGTCATGCCAACAATGCTGAGTTCCTCTTGAGCCAAATTGGACAACTTTATGCGTTTGGTGGTCAGCCACAGCTGTTAAAAATGTCTCTTTTACCGGCAGTGAGCTATCCAGTCTCATGTGGTACGCCCATGTTGAATTCTCTTATTGGCTGGAATCACACACAAAAATGGAACTATCCAAAGTTCAAGGGTGGGCGACAGGCAAACCAGCTTAGCATTGAACTTGATTTAAGTAAGGAAGAGAATGCCTTCCTAGCTGGACATACAGTCGATGGACGTATTCTTTTCCCGGCAACGGGTTACCTGACACTGGCTTGGATGATGCTGGCCCAACAACAGGGAAGTGACTATCAACGTACTCCTGTTGTCTTTGAGGATGTAGTTTTTCATCGTGCTACCATTCTGGGAGTGGATGCGGCATCAGCGGTCAAGCTGTCGGTAAACTATTGCCAAGGCAACAACACCTTCGAAATTTGTGAGGGCAGCAGTCTAGTGGCATCTGGAAAAATTCGCCTTATTTCTAACATACAGCAAGAGCAGCTGGATCTCGCCGTGTTACCAGGCACCGCGGGTGTTACAAAACTTAACACAAAGGATGTCTACAAGGAGTTGCGCTTGCGTGGCTACGATTACGGTGGAGTCTTTCAGGGCATTCTCGATGTTGACATTGCAGCAGTAATGGGTCGACTTCAGTGGGTGGATAATTGGATTAGCTTCATGGATACCATGCTACAGTTCCGCATACTTAGTAATAACATTCGTGAACTGTATGTACCCACGGGAATTCAGCGAGTCGTCATCGATCCCATCAAGCATTTGGAGCTAACAAAACAGCATCAGCAAAAGCTACCAGTTTACTGGCATCGAAATATTTCTGTTGTTAAGAGTGGCGGTGTCGAAATACACAAAATGAAAACAGCGCAGACACAACGACGATCAGGTGGACAGAGTGCCCCAATTTTAGAGCGCTACAGCTTTATTCCTTACATGCAACACACCGTTCCACGTGGTGATCAGGAGCAAGCAAAGAGAATGGCTCTTACTGTTGCTATGCAAATAATTACCGAGAACAGCGGTGGTGCAAGTAAAATAAAAGGAGTTGAGATCGCGGGCACACGGAATACCACAGAGTCACTGAGTGCCGTTAAGTTATTAGAGCTTATCGAACGTGAGCCAATACTGGTTGCTGATGTTACCGTGGTTACGAATAATGCCAACGAATCAGACCTTGCAACACTATTTAATGGCACGGGTGTTCGGGTTGTTGCCGGAGATCTTGCTAAAGCAGCTGTGGAACGTCAGTGTGACTTCCTACATGCATTAAACCTTCTTTCTCCTGAATCTACACTAGGAGATATTCAACTCCAACATTGCATTGAAACGATTAAATCGGAGAGCGGTTTCTTACTGCTGGAAGAGAGTGCTAGTTGTTTCAAGTCCTCAGGACGGAATCATCTGGAACGTCTGGGACTGTTGCCAATTTTAGAACAAGTCTATGACAGCGATCGCATGCTGATTCTGGCAAGAAAGTTAGTCGATAAAAACTTCACAACATCGCTGGTCGTCCACGTGAGAAATGAAAGCTTCAAGTGGATCGTCGACCTTAAAAGTGCTCTAGCCAAATCAGAGGCAATAGAAAAGAACGTCTATTTGGTAGCACAAGGAGAGCCAAGCACTGGTGCACTAGGCTTTATTAACTGTTTGAAACGAGAGCAGTTTGCAAATCGGGTTAGACTCTACTTGCTGCAGGACCAGGGACTTCCAGTTTTTAGTCTTACAGAACCCTTTTATGCCAATCAGTTGGCCAAGGACTTGTCCATTAACGTGTACAGAAATGGACACTGGGGCAGCTACCGGCACTTGCCACTGGATACCCACCAACCACTGCTAACTGTTGAACAGGCTTATGTGAACACACTGATCAAGGGTGATCTCTCCTCGCTAAAATGGATCGAAAGTCCTCACAGCACAAATATGAACCCAAGTAAGTGGGAGCCCTGCACGGTCTACTACGCACCACTCAACTTTCGGGATGTGATGTTGGCATCCGGTAAACTGGGCGTTGATGCTTTACCCGGTGACTTGGCCTATCAGGATTGCGTTTTGGGTCTGGAGTTTGCCGGTCGCGATTCACAGGGCCGTCGCGTCATGGCAATGGTGCCTGCAAAATCTTTGGCAACCAACTGCTTGGCCGATAAGAATTTACTTTGGGAAATACCTGATAACTGGACCATGGAAGAAGCCTCAACGGTGCCCTGTGTCTACGCAACAGTCTACTATGCTCTGGTTGTGCGTGCAGATATGAAGAAAGGCGAACGCATACTCATTCATGCAGGTTCTGGTGGAGTCGGGCAAGCTGCAATCTCTGTGGCCTTACATCATGGTCTGACTGTTTTCACAACGGTCGGAAGCAAGGAGAAACGAGAGTTCCTGCTGAAACGGTTTCCCAAATTGCAGGCACGCAACATTGGTAATTCCCGAGACACATCCTTCGAGCAATTGATATTGAGTGAAACTAACGGTGAGGGTGTCGAGCTGATACTCAATTCGCTGTCCGAGGAAAAGCTGCAAGCATCCATTCGCTGCCTGGGCCTTAACGGACGCTTTCTGGAAATTGGAAAATTTGATCTGAGCAATAACAGTCCGATGGGTATGTCTGTATTTTTAAAGAACACTTCTTTCCATGGGATTCTGGTCGATAGTGTAATGGAGGGTGAGGTAGAGATGCAGAGGCGTATAGTGAGCCTAGTGTCAGAGGGTATAACCAACGGTGCTGTAGTTCCTTTGCCCACCACAGTCTTCGCTGATCATGAGATTGAAAAGGCCTTCCGATTCATGGCATCGGGCAAACACATCGGAAAGGTGGTCGTGAAGGTGCGCAACGAGGAAGAACAATCGGCAGTACCCAAGCAGCGTTTGATTAACGCCATTCCACGCACATACATGCATCCAGAGAAGAGCTACATTATCGTTGGTGGTTTGGGAGGCTTCGGCTTGGAGCTAACGAACTGGTTGGTCTGTCGTGGAGCACGCTACATTGTCTTAAATACACATTCTGGAATCAAGACCGGCTATCAAGCCCTCATGATCCGTCGTTGGCATGAGCGTGGAGTGCAAGTTGTAATTGATATCAATGATGTCACCTCCGCTCTTGGCTGCAGGAAGATGCTAGAAAGCAGCAACAAGCTGGCACTGGTTGGTGGTATCTTTAATCTAGCCGCCGTGCTTAAGGATGCTCTGTTTGAGGACCAAACCGTGAAAAACTTTGAGGCTGTCACAGCACCTAAAATTCAAACCACAATGCATTTAGATCAATGCTCGCGCAGCATGTGCCCAGCCCTGGAACACTTCATATGCTTCTCCAGCCTGGCCTCGGGACGAGGTAATCCAGGCCAAACAAACTATGCTCTCGCAAACTCTAGCATGGAGCGCATATGTGAACAGCGGCAGGCGGAGGGATATCCTGGCATAGCCATACAATGGGGTGCAATTGGTGACACTGGCTTGATTATTGAGCACATGGGCAATAATGACACTGTGATTGGAGGAACTTTGCCTCAGCGAATGATAAGCTGTCTCCAGACATTGGATTCGTTTATGCAACAACCACATCCTGTCCTCGCATCCATGGTCCTGGCCGAGAAACGCAAAACAGAGCAATCGAATCGTCAAAGTCTTATAACTACCATAGCAAATATAATGGGACTTCGCGATGTGAATAGCATTCAGGACAAGACGACACTCTTTGACTTGGGAATGGACTCACTCATGAGTACGGAAATCAAGCAGACCCTGGAGCGAAACTTTGATCTAGTGTTGTCTGCACAAGAAATCCGACAGCTTACATTTAGTGCCCTAAAGCAAATCGATAACCAAGATGCACAGGGTAAGACGACAAGCACAAATTTAGCTGCTGCAAAGGCATCGTCGGCTACTGCTTCAACCAATCGGACGGCTATTGCCCAAACGGATGAAACTCGCAAGGTATTCGCCAAGGAAGTATTACCCCAGGACGTACTTGTGCGCCTCCATTCCATGGCAACAAATTCCTGCAATGAGCCTGCCGTCTTCTTCCTTGCTCCAATCGAAGGTTTCACAATAGCCATCGAAGCACTGGCCGCCTCCCTCACCTGCCCAGCTTACGGTCTGCAATGTACAGAGCAAGTGCCCCTCGACTCAATTGAAGCCTGCGCCGCCTACTATCTACAACAAATTCAAAAACTACAGCCGCGTGGTCCTTATAATATTGTGGGCTATTCCTATGGTTGTCTACTGGCACATGCTATTGGTGTGGCGCTGGAACAGAGAAGATTTGGCGTTAAGGTTATCATGCTAGACGGTGCTCCCACAATGGCCAGCGGATATGTGCAGGAGGCTAAAAAGCAGACTGACGACTTAAACCGTCAGCAATCCATGACGCTAGCCTACTTTGGAGCACTGCTTGCTGATGTCGACTACAACCAGGTGAGTAAACACAACTTTTTCTTTAGTCAAATCAAATAATCACTCCTAACGCATTACTTATATAGCTTTTGCAATTGCTTGAGGGTGTCAAGACATGGACTTTAAAGCTTGACAAATTAGCTGATACTTTAGCATCGCATACTCAACAAACAAAGGACGTGGTAAGTTGTCAACATACGTCTTTAAATAAAAGTAAATCTTCTTTAAGAGCCATCTCAATAATGTGATTATTTTATACATATTTGCAGATCAAGAAAGCTGCTTGCATGTTCAAGCAGAAGCTTTTGCTATCAGAGAGCTACAAGGGAGCAAAGCAACTGAAGAGCGATGTGGTACTTATAAAATCAGCAGAACACAATGCAATCATGTCTCAGGATGACTACGGTCTTAAAGAGGTAAGTCAACAGACCACAAATTTACTTTCATCATTGAAATACGACGGTAACCTGACGATCCCTATAGATTTGCAGCGCGCAGATCGATATGCATGTTGTGGCAGGCACCCATCGAACGTTCCTTAAGGAGGCCCAAACGTTACAGATCATCGAGAGGGTTTTACAGAAACAGTCCGTTTAGTAGAATCATATATTTAAAAAAAATAGTTTTACAGTTTAATGTGCTTATCTCTATAACATACACTATTAATATAGCAAGTTTTAATTGTATAAGAGTTTATTTTGTTGTACATATTAAATTAATTATTTTTCATGTTGACGATAAAAGTCTGATACATCAGTAAAAACATTAAACATTTCTCGCACGACTCTTATAAATTCATATAATTTCAGATTAGAAACATATTTCCTACGAACTATGTACATACATAACAAAATCATTTTTAGCTCACTTATCTATTAAATAATATTTAATCAGCTTTATAATGCGGAAAAAACATGCATTTATACATTCAGTACAATGCACAAATATTTTATATTATGAAAAAAAAATATGATGTCTGCCGATATTCAAGCAACACTCTTTCATCGCGCGCTCAACTTTTACCGAGGTTTTTTTATATTTTCATATTACGCTGCAAAAAATGTTATTATGGGCAGCCGTCCAACAACTACAGCTTATTAAAATTACAGACAATCGCGGCCGCCCTGCAATGAAAGGTTAACAGAGAGCAAGAGCTTTCTATGCTTATCTCGCTTGTTGCTGCTGCTGCTGCCGGCTCTCTTGCTCTCTGCTGCGCAATGAAGAGAAGCTTTTGTCAGCCGCTGCTGTCGTATAAAAGCCACTGCTCACCTGATGCCGCGACTATTCGTTATTCATATTTCGTCGTTAGGTCGCGCAAAGGTTTACGGTTATTCTGGCCATTTACCGATCCGACTTTACAAGTGTTTTGCAGCAAAGTGTATCAAAGAAAATTTGCATCAAAGAAACACAAATATTTGTAACACGCCATTTTACAACGAAAAGTGCTTAATAGTGACAAAAAATAGACCAAAAGAATTGTTTTGGCTTCCAAATTACAATACACGGCTAATTAAAAGCGGAAAAAAAGTTGATATCGGTATTTGACCAGCAGTTAGGACCAACTGCCTGAAAAAACCGACTTCTAACTCTCAACATCAAACGCATAACTATCCAAAAGTAGTTGCTGTTTGTCTCACCAAAACAGCTGTCGAGGAATCGCCTGATTTTTAGGTATGTATTCTGCACGCATACACATAATACCAAAAAAAATATATGTACGTGTGTATGTATGTGTAAGTATGCGCGCAGACTGTTATACTAATGTGTTTTTGTTTGAATCTAATAGAAGGGAGGATAAATAAAGTGAAATAAAAAAATATGTCTGTGCCCAGATATTTTGTCCAACGCCGCTTTAGTGCAGTATCGAATTTTGCTTCAAATCAGGTTAAAACGTAAAAGCAAATAATAAAGAAAAAAAATACAAATTGCGAATTCAAAACTGGAATATTTAAAAAAAATGTATTGTAATTTTAAGCTGACATCTTCAAAAAAAAAACACAAAGAGTATTACAAATTTAGGCATAACTCATTTCACACCTTTCATTCTGGTTGACCCCTCAAACCTTCGGAAAAATTCTTACTACTCCCAAACGAATTGCAAACACTTTAGAACCCACGACTACACACATATTAACCCGAACAAAGTAGATAAAATAAAAAATTTGCCTAACAACAATTTTAGCATGGCGTTTTTTATTTTTTGTTACACAAATAAAGTCGAAGTTCACAAAAATGATGTGTTAGTCTCTAAGCGAAATTGCGATTGGTTTCACTCTTAACAGTTTTGATAGGGTTTCGCATACTAATTGAACAACTTGCTCAATTTCTATGATTTCTATAATAAGAGAAAAGAAAGGAGCAATAAATTATATAATTGATTTCTAATCTACAAACTGACACATAATATACAACGTATAAGCAGATAGACAGATGTTAATTTCCAAACATACAAATTCGTATTTATATATGTACTAAAGATCCTCTATCAGCAATACACTTAGCCCGTGCGAGTTAATCACCCAATTCTTTTTTAATGTTCTTATCATTGACAATGAACTTGAGGAGCGCGCCTCTCGCTTGACTCATGTGGAAATGTGATGTAGTTGGATAAAACGATGCATACCACTTAAACTACATCCATACCTACATATGCCTCAAAATCGATAAGTGTGCAAATAGAGCCAAGTGCATAATTTAATAATATTAAGTGGGATACTTGGGTACCCTATAAAAGCCAGTGACAATTCTCAACAGTGACAGCTAACGTTTGTTTACATTATTGTTTACATATCGAATGACGCAATTTTCGTACTGTGCTCAAATGGCAAAAAAAAAAAATGATAATCAATACGGCATAGCAATAAGTGTGTAATTAATGTAAAAGGATATGCGAATATAACGTCTATGCAAACAACAAAACGAACGAGCAGCAGCAGCACTGGCCTCTCAAAACTAACAAAAATTTGAGTATGTGTTTGGAAATAATGCTTAAATAAACTTGGAAATCACGCCACCTTATCTCACTCTCTACAAATTGCTCACGAACACGCGTTGCGCTAATGTCAGTTTGAGTGTGTGTGTGAACACAAAGTAGATGGTTTTGTTGCCGGCTGATGAAAAAAAGTTTGCCGAAAATCATAGCGTCTCTTTTGTTATGCTTCTCTCATTCTTACGAATATTTATAACACGCAGCCATACGTAAATTCAAACATACATACATATGTAAGCTTGCTTTAACTGTTTTTGCGGGCCATGCTTCATTATAGTAAAGACAAACAAACATGAAAACCACTGGTTTTGCTCAACAGACTGTATTCTTTATAGTGTCATTCTCATTCTGCACATCGTACGAGTTTTGTCGGCGAATAAGAAAGCAGCGTGCGAAACGCTATTACTGTAGTAGTATGGGTGAGCGTCATCAGCTGCGACTCTTGCTTGTCAGACCCCTATGCTAACAATTTTTGTGTTGCACTGTTAAGCTCAATACTTATACAAAAAAAAAGAGAGTCAGTGTTCGAATGTACACAAAGTAGAGTTCATCTGTTCAAACATAATGTTGCCGCGCACTGTTTGGCACTAATCACGCCACAAGCGCGCCAAATACAGCAAAAAGAGAACAAATATCACTGCACGCGCAGCTTCTCCAGAAATCACCTGATTTTCAATTATGTACTTACTTTCCTCTAAAATAAAATCGGTTATTTGACCGGCCGGGCTGCTACTGCTGCTTGGCATTTTGAGAGAAAACAACATTATAAAGCTTTGTGAGAGTAGCAGTGGCGTTAACAGCTGCTGTTTTTGTACATACCAACACTGTACACATTAATTTGGCCACCAGTGTAAATGCCACCAAATATTAAGCAATGAATAAATATGTATTATTTACAGTCGTTAAATTCCCAAAAAATATTCTTTGGATTAACACCTTTATATTTATTCAGATGAATATTCAAACAGAATAAAAAACGTTATAATATGGTACATGTTAATTTTTGAAAATTTTAAACACAATTAAGAAAGATCACTAATTGCTGTAGCTAACGAAAGAAGTTGGATACCTTAAATCAACAAATTATAATGCAACATTTGGCATTAGCGTTTCTCATTTAAATTGTCAGATTGTCAGTGTTTTGTAAACAAAACTCAGCTGGAAAGAAAAAAAAAACAATGGCATTTGATCAAATAATAGATTTCTACTAGCTCTTGGTTTTACTTTTACACTTTCTCTATAAGCTAGACTCTTCCAAGTTACTGTCTATTTTAGTAGTATGTCTACAATTATAATGAAAAGCTTAGACTAGTATATGTTGTTGTTCATTAAAATATGCAATGCTTAAACTGAAAAAAATCCGTAAAAGTATGCAATACTCTTTGTAGTAAGAGTTGGTAATTTTGAATTGAACTTGACTCAATGTTAACTACGAAAAACGTTTCTTATAGGACGTTTCTTCAAGGAATATTAAAAAATTACCCTAGAAATATTGTTATTCTAAATATAACCAAATCAATATTTTTTTTTTGTATGAAAAACCTATCATAATAAAGGAAAATATAATTTTAACGATACTCAAATCATATTAAATTTAACACCTCATTTTTATTTGAGCCATAAACAAATTCAGTTCATAACTGAATCAAATTCAATTCGATCTATGATATGTGTGTATATTAAAACATCATTTACTTTTTTACAGTCGCTAAAAGTTTGATTAGAGTCGTGGATCGGCAAACTGTTGCGCTCAATCATAAAGATCACAATCCCAGCACTTCCACTGTACAAAACGGTAACGGCAAAAGTGCCCGCGCCCTTCGTCGGCGACGCCGTCGTATTAGAAAAAAACAAAATTTGCAACAACCTGACGACCCTGTCGAGGAGCCTCCCACTGCGCAGCTAACACCCAGCACTTCCGCTTGCAATACTGCAACGAATCACCATCATTCCCAAACACCTTACAATCACAACGAGAAAACGAACAACAGCCAAAAGATGCCAGCCCGTTTTGCCGAAGAAGTTATCACTGCTGAGTCAGCTACGCGTACTGCCCCCCAATTGGACCTGGGTGGTGGACACTATGCGCCGCGTCAGCAAGCGCTAAATGAGGAGGTTGCCATTACTGGTTTCTCCGGCCGTCTGCCCGAGAGTTCTAACATCGAAGAGTTTTCGAAGAACTTGTTTGAAGGCGTTGATATGGTTAATGATGATCCACGACGTTGGGAACGCGGTAAGTTTTTTAGCTTAAACGTCAATTGATTGGTTTTTAAGGGTCTTATATAAAAATTCTCCAGGTCTTTATGGACTTCCGGACAGAATGGGCAAAATCAAACATTCCGATTTGGAGAACTTTGATCAGCAGTTCTTTGGTGTCCATCAAAAGCAAGCCGAGTGCATGGATCCTTTGCTTCGCATGATGCTTGAGCTGACGCACGAGGCAATCATTGATGCCGGTTTGAATCCAACTGATTTGCGTGGATCTCGTACTGGTGTCTACATTGGTGTATCGACGTCCGAAACAGAGCAGCATTGGTGCTGTGATCCCGATCGTGTAAATGGCTACGGCTTGACGGGCTGCGCACGCGCCATGTTTGCCAATCGCATTTCGTTCACATTTGATTTTAAGGGTCCCAGCTACAGCATTGATACTGCCTGCTCTAGCTCTCTGTATGCCTTGGAGCAGGCCTTCTCAGATATGCGCGAGGGCAAGATCGATAATGCAATAGTCGCTGGCGCTGGCCTGATCCTTAAACCCACCATGTCGCTGCAGTTTAAGCGCCTGAACATGTTGAGTGTCGACGGTAGCTGCAAGGCCTTTGATGAGTCGGGCAATGGTTATGTTCGTTCGGATGGCTGTGTTGTGCTTCTATTGCAACGTACGGCGGTTGCCAAGCGTGTTTATGCTTCGATTTTGAATGTTCGCACAAATACGGATGGTTACAAGGAGCAGGGCATCACATATCCCATTGGCAGCATGCAGAATCGTTTGATTCGCGAAACCTACGAGGAGATTGGCCTTAACCCCAACGACGTCGTCTACGTGGAAGCTCACGGCACGGGCACTAAAGTCGGAGATCCACAGGAGGTTAATTCAATCACGGATTTCTTTTGCAAGAATCGCACCACACCATTGTTGATTGGTTCGGTGAAGTCCAACATGGGTCACTCGGAACCCGCTTCGGGTGTTTGCTCGGTTGCAAAGATCTTGGTTGCCATGGAGACGGGCATTATTCCCGGTAACTTGCATTACAACAAACCAAATCCGGATCTGTATGGTCTGCTCGATGGTCGTCTTAAGGTCGTCGACAAGAATCTACCCTGGAATGGAGGCATCATTGGCCTTAACTCCTTTGGCTTCGGTGGCGCTAATGCCCATGTGATTCTCAAGTCAAATCCAAAGCCAAAGACAATGACGCCAAAGAATGCTTCTCCAAAGGTAGTGATAGCATCAGGCCGTACCTTCGAAGCCGTTCAGGATCTGCTGGAATCTGCTGCGGATCACAATGACGATGATGAGTACATGCAGTTGATCAACGATATTCACTCCAAACCCATTCCCCTACACTATTTCCGTGGCTACAGTGTGGTCAGCAACAAGGGTTCCCTGCAGCGTGAAGTGGTTGAGTATAGTGATGACAAGCGTCCCATTTGGTACATCTACTCGGGCATGGGCAGCCAATGGGCCAGCATGGCCAAGGATTTGATGCAGATTGATGTCTTTGCTAAGACGATTCAACGTTGCGCCGATGTCCTGAAGCCCGAGGGTGTGGATTTAATTGATGTTCTTACCCGCTCCACAGATAAAAGTTTCGAGCATATTCTCAACTCGTTCATCTCGATTGCTGCCATGCAGGTGGCTCTCACGGACTTACTTACATCCCTTAACATTCATCCCGACGGTATTGTGGGACACTCTGTGGGCGAACTGGGCTGTGCCTATGCCGATGGTTGCTTTACTCCGGAGCAGACTGTGCTAGCTGCTTACTGGCGTGGCAAGAGCATTCTGGACACACAGTTGCCTAAGGGCAAGATGGCTGCTGTCGGTCTTAGCTGGGAAGATGCCCACAAGTTGGTGCCCAGCGATTGTTTTCCCGTTTGCCACAACAGCGAGGATAACTGCACCATTTCTGGACCAGATGCTTCGATCGATGCTTTAGTTGCCAAACTCAATGCTCAGCAGGTCTTTGCAAAGGCAGTGAACAGCAGTGGCTATGCATTCCATAGCAAATACATCGCTGACGCGGGTCCTAAGTTACGCAAGAGCTTGGAAAAGATTATTCCGAGTGCTAAGAACCGTACGGCACGCTGGATAAGTACATCTATTCCGGAGTCGGCATGGAGCACTCCCGTTGCAATGCAGTCATCGGCAGCGTACCATGTAAATAATTTACTGTCGCCTGTTCTATTCCATGAGGCATTGCAACATGTGCCCATGAATGCCATTGCCATTGAGATTGCACCACATGGATTACTTCAGGCAATTCTAAAGCGTGCCCTGGGTCCAGATGCCACCAATTTGAGCCTGGTGAAGCGTGGTCATGAGAACAATGTGGAATTCCTGCTTATGAATGTCGGAAAACTGTTTGCAGCGGGTGCTCAACCTCAAGTTCTTAATTTGGTGCGTCCCATCAGCTACCCTGTTGGACGTGGCACCCCCATGTTGAACTCGAAGATCGGCTGGGATCACACACAGAAATGGCTGGTTGCCAAGTTTGACAAGGAGACTACATCGGGTGAGACTGTCATTGAGATTGATCTGTCCAAGGAGGAGGATGCCTTCTTGGTTGGTCATACCATCGATGGACGCATTTTGTTCCCAGCCACCGGTTACATGACTCTCGCCTGGATGACTTTCGCCAAAATGCGTGGTGGTGAATTCCACAAGACACCCGTTGTCATGGAGAATTTGGTCTTCCATCGTGCTACGATTCTAAACAAGAACGGCGTTGTTAAGTTTGGCATCAATTTCTTTGATGGCACGGGCAACTTTGAAATCTGCGAGAGCGGCAGCTTGGCCGTATCCGGCAGAATTACTGTTCCAGAAAGCATCGATATGGAGGAATTGCCTCTAGACGCCCAATCACCCAGTACTGCAGCTAAGCAGCTGGCTACGAATGATGTTTACAAGGAGTTGCGTCTACGTGGCTACGATTACGGTGGAATTTTCCGTGGTATTGTCAACTCGGACACCTGTGCCTCCGCTGGACATTTGCAGTGGACAGAGAACTGGATTAGCTTCATGGATACAATGTTGCAGTTTAGCATTCTCAGCAAGAACTTGCGTGAGCTGTATCTGCCCACTCGTATTGAGAAGGCGGTGATTAATCCGTTGAAGCATTTAGAGTTAGTTAATGGATTGAGCAAGGAAGCACAGTCAAATGTTGGTGTACCTGTCTATTGGTATGACGACATCAATGTAATCAAGAGTGGTGGCGTAGAGCTGCGTGGTTTGAAAGCCACTTTGGCTCAGCGTCGTCCGGGCACTCAGAACCCACCGACCTTGGAACGTTACTGCTTTGTAGCAAATGATAACACAAGTGAATTGCACGAGAATACGGAGAAGGCCCGTCTGCATGCTCTGGATGTTGCCATTCAACTGATTATCGAAAACTCAAGTGGCGCTATTAAGCTAAAGGGTGTCGAGCTGGCCAATGGACGCAATCCGGATGTTCTCATGGCTAACCATCTACTGGAGATAATTGAGGGTGAACCGGTGTTAACTGGCGATGTCGCTGTCGTCACATCCAACAACAACGAAGAGCTTATCGCTAGCGCTTTGGGAGATTCAGGCGTACGCATCATTGCCAAGGATATTCTTAAAGAACCTGTCGAGCAGAACTGTCACTTTGTCTACGGCATTGATGTCCTCTCACGTCCGGATACAAAAACGCTGGAGAATAGCATTTCAAGCATTCGCGACACGGGCTTCCTTATCTTTGAGGAGGGTCTAGCTACTTACACAAAGACAGGACGTGCACTCCTTGAGAAGTTTGGATTCGTCGCTGTTCAAGAGCAGACGTTGGGAGGTACTCGTGTGTGTGTCTTAGCCCGTCAACGTATTGACGTGAAGAAACGTAAGTCAGTTGTTGTCCAGGTCACCGAACAAAATTTCAACTGGGTTGATGACCTTAAAGCTGCTTTGGCCACAGCTTCCACCAATGAGCAATATGTTTATGTGGTCTGCCAGAATGAGGAGCTCTTTGGGGCCGTTGGTCTAATGACTTGCATCAAAAATGAAAATGGTGGCAAACTGGCACGGTTAGTATTCGTCCAGGATAAAATATCGGAGAAGTTCTCAGTGTCGAGTGCACTCTACAACAAACAGCTGGAAAAGGATCTCATTTCGAATGTGTTCAAGCACGGCAAATGGGGCACCTTCCGTCACCTGAAGCTTGAGACACAGCAGGCCACCCTACACGTGGAACACGCCTATGTGAATGCCCTGGTCAAGGGTGATTTGGCCTCACTGAAGTGGATTGAGGGCGCCAAGGTGGATACGATAGCCAAGAAGGATGTCGAAACCTGCACCGTTTACTATGCCCCTGTGAATTTCCGGGATGTGATGTTATCCTCAGGAAAACTAGCAGCAGATGCTTTACCAGGTGACCTTGCTGAGCAGGATTGCGTTTTGGGTCTGGAGTTCTCGGGTCGCGATACTACTGGACGTCGTGTTATGGCTATGGTTCCAGCTAAGTCGCTGGCAACTACCTGCCAGGCTAGTAAGCGCATGATGTGGGAAATACCCGCGAAGTGGACGATGGAGGAAGCCTCAACGGTGCCCTGTGTTTATGCTACTGTTTACTACGCCCTGGCTGTGCGTGGACAAATGAAGAAGGGTGAACGCATTCTCATCCATGCTGGCTCAGGCGGTGTTGGACAAGCCGCCATATCTGTGGCCCTGCATCATGGTCTGACTGTTTTCACAACGGTCGGAAGCAAGGAGAAACGTGAATTCCTTCTAAAACGTTTCCCTAAGTTGCTGGCAGGCAACATTGGCAATTCCCGTGACACATCCTTTGAGCAACTGGTAATGCGTGAGACAAAGGGTCGCGGTGTTGATCTTGTTTTGAACTCATTGTCTGAGGAGAAGCTTCAAGCATCTGTTCGCTGCTTGGGCTTGAACGGCCGCTTCTTGGAGATTGGCAAATTCGATTTGAGCAACAATAGTCCTTTGGGTATGTCTGTTTTCTTGAAGAACACCTCCTTCCACGGCATTCTGCTGGACAGTGTTATGGAAGGTGAGGAGCAGATGCAGATGCAAGTAGTCTCTCTCGTATCGGAGGGTATTAAGAGTGGCGCTGTTGTGCCCCTACCTACTTCAGTCTTTAATGACAAGCAAGTGGAGCAGGCATTCCGTTTCATGGCCTCTGGCAAGCACATTGGCAAGGTTGTCATCAAGGTTCGCGATGAGGAGGATGGCAAGAAGACACTAATGCCCAAGTCGCGTTTAATTAACGCAATACCACGTACCTACATGCATCCAGAGAAGAGTTACATTCTTGTTGGTGGGCTTGGAGGATTTGGGCTAGAGCTGACCAACTGGCTAGTAACGCGTGGAGCACGTTACATTGTCCTAACGTCTCGATCAGGAGTGAAGACTGGTTACCAAGGACTTATGATCCGTCGCTGGCAGGAGCGTGGCGTTAAGGTAGTCATCGATACCAATGATGTGACCACAGCTGCTGGAGCTAAAAAGTTGTTGGATGCCAGCAATAAGTTGGCCCTGGTTGGAGGTATTTTCAATCTGGCTGCCGTGCTGCGTGATGCCCTAATCGAAGATCAATCTGCCAAGGACTTCAAGACCGTTGCCGATCCCAAAGTGACAGCTACCAAATTTTTGGATCAATATTCGCGTATTATTTGCACCGAGTTGGACTACTTTATCTGCTTCTCTAGTGTCTCGTGCGGACGTGGCAACATCGGACAATCAAATTATGGCTTGGCCAACTCTGCCATGGAGCGCATCTGTGAACAGCGACAGGTTAGCGGCTTCCCCGGAACAGCGATACAATGGGGTGCTATTGGCGATACTGGTTTGGTCCTGGAGAATCTCGGTGACAATGACACTGTCATTGGAGGCACTTTGCCCCAGCGTATGCCTTCTTGCCTGCAGACTATCGATATCTTCCTGCAACAGCCTCATCCCGTCTTGGCATCCATGGTTGTCGCCGAGAAACGCAAGTCAGACCAAGGTGCCGGCGTCAGTCTTATCTCCACCATCTCAAATATTTTGGGTCTGCGTGACATCAAGAACGTTCAAGATGCTGCCTCCCTAGCAGATCTTGGCATGGATTCGCTGATGGGTGCTGAGATTAAGCAAACGCTCGAGCGTAACTTTGACATTGTGCTATCGACTCAAGAGGTTCGTCAACTAACATTCGGAGCGTTGAAACAAATGGATGGTGGTGCTGAAGCAAAACCAGCTACAACTGGGTCCACTAATGCTTCAGCTGAGGAGCCAGCTTCCAATCCCACACCTCCATCCCGTACAGCCAGCCCCATGGGCGACGGTACACAGGTGGTCTATACGACAGACCTAATACCCACCGAGGATATTGTGCGCCTGGAGACTCAGGCACCTGCGAATAGCAAACAAACTCCCATTTTCTTCATGGCACCAATTGAAGGATTTGCGACTGCACTAGTCCCATTGGCTAAAAGGCTCGAAGTACCTGCCTATGGATTGCAGTTTACCAACACAGTGCCCCTGGAATCGGTGGAAGCAGCTGCAAAGTTCTACATTCAACAGTTGCGCACAGTGCAACCCAAGGGACCCTATAAACTAGCAGGTTATTCTTTTGGTTGCCTGCTAACCTACGTGATGGCTGCAATTCTTGAGGAGACGAAGGAAATTGCCAACGTTGTGATGTTGGATGGTGCGCCCACCTACGTCAACTGGTACACGAGCAGCTTCAAGCAGCGTTACACTGTCGAAGATGACAACAGCAAACAGAGCTATGGTCTAGCCTACTTTGGTATTGTTTTGGCCAACATTGACTACAAATCGGTGAGTAATCAAAAACATAAATTTTTAAATTTCTTCTACAACTAATTAATTTGATCCTCTATTTGCAGCTGGTGCGTTTGCTTTTGGTGATACCCACCTATGAAGAGAAACTTGAAAAATTTGCTGAGCTAATGAGTGTTGAAATAACGCATCCGACGGAAACCGTAAGTCGAGACTTAACTCAAATCGCCGAACTAGACATTTCATATCGTTTCTGCAATTTGTTTTACAGATCAAATCGGCAGCTAAACTGTTTTACAAGAAACTGGAGCTGGCCGACTGTTTTTCGCCCAAACTTAAGCTTAAGTCAAAGGTGACGCTCGTCAAACCCATAGATAATTCTGCAAAAATGGATGAAGACTACCGTCTCAAGGAGGTAAGTGAACAAAAACAACCTTAGCCACTACCATATCAATACTAATTGGTTGCTTTATCCCATTTAAGGTTTGCACAAAGCCCGTAGAGGTTCACACAGTGGAAGGAAATCATCGCACTTTCCTCATAGAGGATCAGTCCTTGGCAACTATTCAAACTATATTGAAGCGACTATTTAATTAATTACTTTACTCGAAACGCACGCACATAAACCAATACTCATGCCTCTATATAATCCATATTGTGTGTATGGATACACTCGAAATGTCTCTCTTATTTTAATAAGAATATCAAATATGCAGCATCCATCACAAATGAAAAATCACAGCACATTAGCTAGCACATTTAGTAAATGAATTTATATAAATATACTATAAAGCTTACAAGGAATGTTTGGAATAGAGGAACACCATCATAGTTTTTGTAATAATCTTTATAATCCTACAGCCGTCTTGCAGGGCCTGTGGGTACCCAGGTCCAAAACAAAGTTGCCCACATTCTCTGCGATTCTAGCAGTTTGATATCCCATTTTATTCACCTTAAGACATTCCTTGAGAGCTTCAGCTACGGCAATAAACGACCCAACTTACCAAATATAACTTTATGCTATATTATTATTTGCGCACATTCGGCGCATATACACTAGTTTTAATTTGTAGCTTTAAGTCTTAAAGTTCGTAGTCGTAAAGTCGTATATATAATGAGTTTCATTCCACAATATGTATATCCAAATAAAATATAAAAAAATGTTTGTTAATTTGATGTATAGATTAAAAGGCGTACAATTCCGTCACTCACAATTATTGGGGATTTATCTAAAGTCCATATACATATATGTCTATGATTAAATAAATAAATAAAAATTAAAAAAAATACTTTTTTAGTGTACGTCGTTTGATTAAAGTAAAACTAAAGCGTCTTACTGAACAGCAATTGACATCTTTTTGTTTTTCATTACTTGAAAAATAAGATTATCTAGAGGTAAAAAAATATTTTGGAACTTGTTTCAGTATCAGTTGAGTTACCTTAAAACTTAAGCAGCAGGATGCTTTAAAGAATACTTAGTATTTAAACTTAAATTAACTGGTTATTATATTATACTTGCAATGAACTCACGCAAATATTTGTTGTTTGCATTCTACCTGTTTTGCAATTAAATTGCATTTCTTTTTTGATGATAACCTTTAATACCACAGATTATAGAAACCCACACACGGCAACTTTTTATTTGTTTCGCAGATTTTTCTTCATATTTTGTTTTTCATTTTATTGATAAGCAATTGATTAGCAGCTATTGTCTGAGCTTTATGACTTGTTTGTATGAAATATGTAGATGTCGCGATGCCTCGAAAGTAAGTAGAATAAATACGTTCATTAAAATAGGTAAAGAAACAAGCTAAACCTTATCAACGCTGATAAGACGCTCAGCTGGCGGCGTTTGTAAAATTATATTTGACAAGCGAGTATTAGTTGATGGAAACCGCGCATCCGACTTGGATGAGTGTAAACTATTATTGTTGATACATATGTAAATATGAGTGCCCCACATTAATTAAAACATTTAAGCTAATAACGAGCTTATTAAAATCGATTTAATACATTGCAAAATGTGCAAAATTGATTATGAATTAACATAAGTAATTGCGTTGAATGATATCTGCGACGCAAATTGAGAATGTGTGTCAGGTGCAATTTGAATATCGCATTTATACAAGCGATAAAAACTACACCAAAAATGTCAAAAACAGTTTGATTAAATAATCTTATGTGCTAGGTCAGTTACGTTATTTCACCAAGCCAATTAATCGCATACTTTAATGGTATTTATTTAAACAATATTAAAAATTTGAGTAAGTTTATCATTTCAATAGTTAAAGTTATGATTTTATTTTGATGTTTTACACCTCGCAAATTTAAGTCTGAATATAAAAGCAATGCAATTTCAAATGCAAATTATGCATTTGTTTTTGTAAGCATAAAAGTTTATATTCAGTTGATAATGGATATGGCGTTGAAATTAAATAATAAACCTGCCTTTATCTATGTTATTTTTGTCAAACGATATGCATATTGATGCAAATACTAGTTAGGTGCTACAATCAGATAATCAGAGTAAAAGATACTAGAATGTCAATAAAGCATGCTGTATAAGTTTTTTGATTTGATTGCTGCTTATAATTAAATAACTACTGAAACTTGAAAGACAAGGATAATAATATGCAGAAACCTTTCTTCCAAATGAATGCAAATAAATTTGTGAATGGCTAAGGTGGGAATGATTATAATAGAACGATATTTTATTGCCGGATTAACTTGTTGACTGACTGTATCTTGTATTTATTAATTTTGCAGTCGTAATGATGAAATCTTAACGAACTATTTTTGTTATCTCAAATTAATGATATTCACGCATAAATTATCGACTCAGTCGCCAGATGCCAGAAGTTAGTTTTAGTTTCCCATGACAATTGCAAATGAATATTTATCATTTAAATATTATGCATTAATACTAAGTACTATGTTTTTATACCCTGAACCCATAAAATGGGTAAATCAGGGTATAATGGTTTTGTGCAAAAGTATGTAACAGGCAGAAGAAAGCATCTCCGACCCCATAAAGTATATATATTCTTGATCAGTATCAATAGCCGAGTCGATTTGGCCATGTCCGTCTGTCCGTCTGTCCGTCTGTATGAACGCGTAGATCTCAGAGACTACAAGAGCTAGAGAATTCAGATTTGGAATATAAGTTCTCCTATACCATGAGCAGAACAAGTTTGCTTCAAATTATCAATAACTACTCTGGTTTTCGATATACACATGGAATCGATAACAAAAAATATCGAATTTGGAAAATGTAAAAATGGGGGTTGGTGTAATGGGTAACGATAGAACTTTTCTCAAAATTTCGTCCAAATCGGTTAAGAAACACTAGAGATATCGTAAAGTTAAGACAGTTATGAGTTTTGTTTAAAGTGATCATTATTTGAAGCATACTTTTAGGACGCAAGGCCTGCAACTGGGTTCAGGGTATCTTCTGGTCGGGCTATCCCGACTAGAGCCTTCTCACTTGTTTTTTTTTCTATTTAGTATATTAGGTGCGAATAAGTTTTTGAATTTTATGAGCCTCTTGTTCGACGCAATATGTGCTAAATGCGCGATCGATCTGGTTGCAAAGTGCAACTTTTAACTAACTGTATAAACTATAGCGACCTGTGTCAATAAAGTTACACCGATCAGTGATCCAGACAAGATTGGAAATGTCAAGAAAACAAGGAAAGCAAGCGCGGCTTTATAAATAAATTAATTTTGCGTTTGTTGGAAATATTTACAAGCATTTAAAAATATTTATATTGAGATGAATATTTACAGAATCAGTCAAGGAACTAATGTTTTTTTTTAAACATATTAGAAAATAGTTTTTTGAAAAAAATATAATAATTTTTGCTATCCCTTTTTCTAAGGTCTTGTGGGGAAGAATATTTTATTATATAGTTTCTGCAGTTCTTTATGCACTATGCGCTTGTGAAGCTTAAAAGCAATTTGTTGAAAGCTAAGTGCGAACAGCAGCTGCAAATGTAAAGAATCAAACAAATAAGAGATCCGAGATCTGAGCTCGAATTCTGTTATCAGCAATGAGAGCTCGCGCTTTTTATGCTGAGCAGCGAGCTGAGCTTCGAGTTGAGCCTCCAGAGACACAAATGTAGATAGCGATCGTTTGGAATGATTTTTATCTGACGCGCACTTTTATTTTTATTTATTTTTTTTTTTGATAAGCTCACTCACCGTTATAGTAGCAGCATCAAATAAGAGCAGAGCACGAGTGTGAAAAATATCTGGGGACGACTAGCAGGCATATGCGACCCTAACTCAGTTCAAATCCGAAACTCGCATCAAACGCAGCTCAGTTGCTTGCTGGCATTGACGAGTGACTAAACTTAATAAAGTGACCACCGCGTTGGATGCTGAATGCTGCTTGCTTCCTAAGCCTCCCAAGTGCCGTAAGCTTACGCCACGCAAAAAAAAAAATATCTCGGAGTTCAAATAACCGTACAAATAAACTAGATTGTGTTTGCGTCAATCTATGTCTCTCTCTCACTGTGTATGTGTGTGTCTGTTCGCCCCGTGCATATTTGCTATTATATGTGTGTGTATGTTTGCGACTAAGCCATTTCTATAAGTATATATAGTAGCGCCTAAAGTCGCGTACGTTCATTCGAGCATCAAAGTTCCTTGACAAACGTCCAACGGTCGATTATAAACACGAAAGTCATCAATCGAATTCCGATAACCGAACTCTTTACTTCCGGTCCGCGACATATTTAAAATAAACGACTCGATAAATTGTGCCTTTTCAAAGTACATACTTCAATTTGCACGTGTCCTAGTATTTCACATAAATACAAACATATAAATACGCACACAAATAACAAAAAATAAAAACTACTCGTCGCACGCTCTATCACTGTCTCTGTCACACTTGCCGCTCACGCACCCACAATTGCAGTCGCCGGAGACGCCGCCACAGCAAAACTAAAGCTAATTTGAAACGGTAAACAATTGGTACCTCTATTGTTGTTGTTATTGTTGTTGATTTTACTGTCAAATTTTTTTTTGCATTTATTTCTATTATTTTATGTGTGCCTTTGCCTGTTGTTGTCGTTTTTTTTTGCGTTTTTGTTTGTTTGATTTTACGCATGTTTGATAACAACTGTTTGGCGTTTGATAAGATACGAGATTATTGACTGAGTTCACTGACAGCTCAGCTTTAGGTATTAGATGCCTATAGATGATCAGTATTTAGTTAGTTGTTCTAAAAGTATGAAATTGTGCGTGGTACTTTTCTGTCTGTCAAGCTGATAAAAGCATAAAAGCATCTCTTTTCAATTGCTGTTAGAAACATAAATAGCACACAATATAATAATTATAAGATTTCTTATTAAATGTTTCAAACAGAGAGAAATTTATTAATGAGATGCAAGTAATTATTAAAAGTTAAATATTCAAGTTATCTTACAGATACCTTTGCAGACAAAAAATAAATCTAGGTATTTTTTGTTTAAAAAAATGTATGTACTCAAAGATAATGTATAATCTTGGTTCATAAGACTCAATTCCTTAATAACCCACTTAGTTATTAAGATTAAATTTGTCGTATTGTAATTTATAAAGAAGAGAAGAATAACAAAAAACAAACATTTGTCTTTATACATGAAAAACTGTTTAAACTTTAAAAGCCTAACGAAAATCTTGATTTGTTTGAATAAGTTTAACACAAGCAATGCATAATAAAAAGGCCAACAATACAAATACAATGCAACAATACAAACAATAAACTTAAGCAAACGTTCGATTCGAGACTTCAAATACAAACATCGAGAATAGACTACTTAAATAAAGACTTGTGACTATATTGTGTAGAAATGTGCAATGTTGTTGGTATATATAATTAGCTTAGGGGATGGATGCTTTTATAAAAACGAAAACGTAAAAATGGCAAATTGAAATTTGCATTGAAATTTGCATTGTCACCCGTTCCTCCTTTCCAATTAGGCGCAGTGGTAATTGGAGTACAATGTAGCACTTGGGAGGCTCTGATCTACTTTTAGGTTTGAACTTGAAATTTGTATGCTCTCTTTTCTTTCTCTCTCCATCTCTCTTTCGGTTTATCTATATGATCTTGAAATGCGTGTGCCTAGTTTTATTTGTTATATAGGTACATATAGATTTACTTGTTTATGTTATGATGATTATTATTAGCAACAAGTGACCCCTTTTGCTTGACGAGGAAGTCTTGCTGTGCCGTGTCGAGTACCTTAATGAGCCGCACAACGGGACTTCCATTTATCCAGCCATACAAATTCACCACATTGATTTATATAAATGCGAATGCGCTTGACCCAAACTCACAAAAAAAAAAAAAAAACAGCATTTTTGCTTTTTATTTGACATATTCCGATGCAGTCGCACTTGCTAGACCTTCAACAACCAGCCGGAGACAGTCGTCGCAAAAGCACAATTCTATTCAGACCCATTTTTTTTTTTTTAATTGTTGCTCATACGCCACGATTTTGAATATAGCAAATCACAAACATCCTGCGCTGCCTAAACCATTTAAGCAGCACAATTCAGTTTTTGTCTAATTAGCTGGCACACACGCGTCAAGCGTTGCTCATTTTTTTTCTTTTTTAAATTTCACTCAACACAATATGAATACACTCAGAGAATTTGTAGTCAAGTACAACCGGACTTCCGGATTTCAATCGATGGAATATTTTTGAATAAATGTTTAATTAAAGTATTTTGTTTCAAGAACTATTTTAATGAACTTATATAAACACTACTTTTATCTTAATTACAACCTTACATCAAGTCATCCAAAACCAAAGATCGAATTATAAAACTGTCAGGCTTTAGAAATAAAAACTATATTCGACATTTTTTTTTTTGAGTGTATCCACCTTGTACTTGAATGAAATATCTGCGAATACGCAAGCACACATTCATAAGTTTATTTTTTATATATATGTTCAGACATATTCAGATTGGCTTAGCGCCTCGGCTTGACTCGTTCCCAGTTCAGTTTGCCCAGAATGAAATTCGTTTGACTAGCGTGGCACATCATCTGTTTGGATAAGATCATTAGATTTTTGGCACCTCAAGCCCATGACAAGATCGCATAACTTCAAGTTAAAATCACTATCAAACTGTCAGACAGTGAAAACTTTCGCTTTTATCGTAAAGGGGGATTAAGCTTTTGTTCTTTTTATAGTAGGTGGCGTCTTAAATTGAATCCATTAAGTACTTGAGTGAAAAGATATTTAAGTGAAGAGTAGGAAGGAGCATTCACACAACTGATTTGTTGATCCCACAAAAATATACTTGAGGTAAACTTTTGGAACTAAAGGGTTGTCAAGTACTACTAAGTAAACAATTTATTTGAAAGCTAAGCACCTTAAGAAATTTGGGTAGTCATAATTTGTTTAAAACAACATTAAATACGTTATTGCAATGGCACAGTTATTCATTTAAGTTTTAATTTTTTAAAATAAACCTAGCTATTGTCTGGTTCTAAAGCTCTAAAGTACTTCTTACTAACTCGTTTTTATCTAATATATCTTTGAGTTTGAAAATGTTTCTGTCAAAGAGTTAATTGCATTGATAAAGATAAGACACAAGTGAGTATAATATTTAAATTAATAATAATAAACAAACCATTTTACAATGCTAATAAAACTCTTAAAAACACATCCTTCAACCTTAAGTTGTATACATTATATTTTGATGGCATCACTTTTAACGATGAGTTTTCTTTGCACTTTTCAGCAACATCGACAAAAAAAAAATCCAAATTGAGACCCAGTTGTCACCGGGCTGAAGGTAGATTATACAATCCGAGATAGACAAAGGCAGTCTGTTCGTTAACTAATACAACGTGTATATACTACCATGCTAGTGCAATAATAATTATAATTATCAGTGCTGGATTATTATCAGTGCAACGTTGCAACGATAAGTGTAAAGGGTAGGCTGGCGGCAGGGGTACGGAGGAGTAGGAAGTTTCGAGGAAAAAGAAGAGCATCACATCACATCAAATCTCACCGCCGGATCGGGGCTAATCAACACAATGTCAACAATTGTGATTCGCCAAAACCGAACCACCCAGCCCATTGCACAAACCGTACTCAAATAACAGTTGAGAGCCGTTCGTTCGTTCAGGTTGAGGTTGAGGTCGCATCGCTCACTAGGGCAACCAGGAGCAAAAAACCAAAGAAAAAAAGGTAACCAACTAATTTATTTATTAGCAATTAAAACATTAATTTTTAAATTAGTCGAAAGACAAACCGACAATAAACCGAAGCAGGAACACCCATAAATATGCTGGCCACGGACAAGTCCACCTCGTCGGCACCGCAGCCAGTTATCATAAGTAGCAGCAGCACCACAACTGCAACTGCAACGAAATCTCAATGTCATGCAACGGAGCAGCATCACCATTGTCCACACAACACAAGCCATACCCATACCCATTCCCATACCCATCCTCATATCCATTCGCATCCTCATCTACATCATACACAAAAAACAACAACACAGTCACAGTGCGATCAGAAATATGCAGCAGATACGCCGCGCAGGAATGTGCATGAGTTGCTGCTCGAACTGTTGGATGTCCTGTTATCCTGCCTTGTCGTTGCACCCTGCGTCATTGCCTATTGGCGTGGCACCTGGGAGCTGATGGGTGTCCTGCTTTTTCCCAGCAGTCTGCCCCTCTCCGCATTGTCCTCCTTTGTGATCGGTGGCGGCGGTCACTTTATATTTACGGTGACCCAGAACTTCTTCAAGGATCACATACATCCGGATAAGAGGCGACTCACATACTATGCCATCTCCCGGCTCTACACCGCCATCTTTGGCATCGTTTGTGTGAATATGTGGCGGGGTGCCTGGATGATCTGCGACTGGCTGACGAGCATCGATTCCCTGGCCATTATCTCGGTGGTGACATTAATTGCACTGCTCTTTCTGGTCGGTACACGCACTTTGCGCAATCTCGGAGCAGCTCCCTACACGGTCACCATGGATCACAAGAGCGATTACTTTGAGGTGGATACCATGTTCAAAATACCGGTGAGTTTATCATGATAAAAATTTATGGAAATTTATTCATGTTTTCTTTCTTTGAGTAAAACAGAAAATATGATTTATTTATTATATTTTCTAGGGGTTCAATCAACCCGGTTTGTATGTGCTGGACACACTGTTTTCGGTATTCGTTATTGGCACCCTGGTGGTGATTGCTTGGCGTGGTGTTTGGGGCATTTTTGATTTAACACTGTTCCCCAAAAATCAGGCAAAGTCTGCATGGGGATCGTTGGTAAGGAATCAACAATTTATACAGATATGATTTATTGGTTGTTTTTTTTTAACAATTTCTTCGTGCACGTACACACACACACACAGCTCATTGGTTACCTAACGGTATTTGTGACCTTTCTTCTGCAACCCTTGATGCGATATATTTCGCGCCGTATCAGCGGCCTTCTGAAGCTAATCATTTGCGATATCTACTATCTAATGAGTTTCTTTGGAGCTGTGAACGCCTGGCGTGGCATCTGGAATCTATTGGATGTTTATGTCTATCCAGGTGAACACGGAATGATATGAGTTTAATTTATTTGATCTGACATAAGTTCTGTATGTTTTTTAGACGATCGTATTATGAGCTACTGGATAACTCATGTTATTCCATTTCTGTTGCTGGCCGCACTCAAGTGCTCCAATTCAATTCTGGTGCGTGGTGTGTTCATTGATGGAGAAGGTTCCGGTGCGGATAGCGTTCAAATACCCATCAACTATGTGCGTTTACATTTTCTGCGAGAACGCAGCAAGAAATTGGATGCGACACATAATCGACTTTCGGAGCCGCCGCATTATTATCTGAAAGCAGATCACGGGCACCTGGGCAAGGGGCATCTAGAGAAGGATATGGAGGCGCAGCATAGTCTTATTGAGAAATCCAATGCCACTGCACAGATCATCTAAAGGATCACGTGTCACGTGCCCTGCTAAACATTACGCTAGTTTAGTTGTTAAACTCATTTTAAATGCATTAACTTAATTTCTAACTCGTTGCATACTTAAAAGCCGGGAGTTTTATATTTAGAACTGTACAAAATAATTACATTGACTATATACTTTAAATACGTATTCTTACGTACATTATTATATCGTTGTTATAGGAATTCACTTGTGTTTTCGATTCGCTTTTGTACATTATTTGCAATTTCACTTTCAATATATTCATTTATTTGTAAATACAGACTACTATATACAAATATGTATAGTCTATGTAATATTTTTTCAACAGATTCAAAAATTTGCCTATTTGGTTTATTTGAATTTCTTTTTATATTGGATTTTACGACTTTGGCAATCAAAGCATAGAATACGAATATTTCAATGGCAGACAATGAAGCGTATTAAAATTACAAGCGTAAGTAATTATGACCGACTGATATATAAATATAAAAACTGATTTATTTCCTATAACTAACCATGAGCAAATTATATATTGATTGAAATTATATTTTTACTCTGGTTCCCTGCTATTCAAAAATTCAAATGCAAAATTTAAAGAACTTTAAAAATCATTGAAAAATAATAACCTTGAACTTAAACGTTATTCTTGTTTTAATAATTTTTTTGAATTAATCTATTCAGACTAAGCGTAGGGTATTTAGATGTTCATAAACTTGTTTTATCTGGCCAATTTTTGCTTAAAACAAAAAAGTAAAAGGAAAATGCGCAGCGAAAATAAATACGCAAATACAAATCGAATAGAACAAAATAGAAAATAGAAAGCAATTGATATTGTTAGCAAGGCGTGAACAAAATCTTGGCATTTCAGTTTAAAATTGTCGACGGCTTGCTGAAAATCAAATTCGCAATTTGCTTAAAAACAATTGCAAATAATAGCAATTGAATTCTCTTGTCATATTTCGACATATTAATAACGATAATTTTCGAGCACTAAAATGTATTGAAGACAACGCCTTGGTAACCGTCAAAATCTTTTATAAAAAGTGAGTTAACTTTATATAATCGCAAAGAAGCACGATCGTGAGCATCAAGAATTAATATTAATAATGTTGAGCATTCCGGATATACGTGAGCTGATTACCCTCGAATTTGAGGTGTACGGACGTGTACAAGGTAAAGTTATTGTCTGCAAAAGGATTTATCGCAAATAATCGGAGCCAAGAGCTTAAAATAAATCATGCGAAGCTGCTTGGCATTAAATGTCCTTGGCCTCATTCTTTGATCTAATTTTCATATGTGATTTGTGTGTGTGTGTGCATTTCGACAGGTTTGAACCTTACCAAGGATACGCGGGATCGTTGCAAAAAAGCAGGCATCACAGGTTGGATCAAAAACAGCAAACAAGGCACCATCGTTGGCAAAATGCAGGGTCCTAAGGTTGAGGTGGACAAACTGTATGTTGCATATGCATTGTTGAACTAATATTTATAAACAATTCATGTTATTCACTTAGGGTCACCTGGTTGTCCACCGAAGGCTCACCTGGCTGTGTAATTGAACGCTGTGAATTGCGGAATCGATGTGGTTTGAATCGACTAGATTACAAGGACTTTGCAATTCGATTTTAAATGTTGTACTAGAGTGCGAGTTTGACTTTGTGTTTTTGTTATGTGAACTACATATATATCGATAAGTTTGTAAATACCAATAAATGGTCGAAGGCCCGAACACAATTTGACTTATTTTTAAGGCGTAAAATAAAACATCTACACGCACATATGAATTGAAATCTATTTGGTTTTAAATACAAGCAGATTAGTAACACACTTTATAGTCTTAAAAACTATACTAAGCCATATGATCCATTGCTCGTTTAGCACGACTGGAAACGGCCTGCGGCCTTCATGCGCTCAAAGGATTTGTTGGCATCATATTTCCTGCAAGCAATTTGCGAATTTCAAAATTAATTAAAGCTAAAACCATATGAGAATTTAATACACACTGGTAGAACTCAGCGTAGGCAGCCTTCTTCGGATCATTGACCATGATTTTAAAGGCAACCGTCACAATAGCTGTGAGGCCAAGTGCCACTGCCAGATTGCGCTTAATAGTTGCATTGTGCAATCCACGGAGAACGGGACCGGCGCTTGAGGTTGCTGGAGTGTTGGCCATTTTAGTATTGCGACTGTCTGTAAATACACAAAATTTTCATTCGTCAGCTGTTATGTAACTTGGTTCTGCAGAAACTCGTATTCAGCTCAATTCTTTACTAAGCAATCAAGTGCAGCTTAAGAATATTGCTTTCATTATTTGGAAGTACTTTCTATTGATACAAATAATTGTGTAATAAATCTGCACTTATTACGCCGATTTATTCCATATTACTCACATTTGCAAAGAATATTCACTGTCTAGTGCTGCCACACAGAGTTAGATCTGATGCTTTTAAGGGGCTGCCACAATTTATAAATTTTTAATGTCACTAGTAAAACTAATCGGTATATTCTTGTACTATCGGTAAGATGTATATATCTACAATTCATACATAATATTTTATTAAGACATGCATTTTAAATTAATTGAATTATTTATTTAATTTAATTTTAATTTTAACAATGTTCTACTAAGAATATTCAAGATCCTCTATAAGTCTACGGAGTAAAATTGCTTGTGTCATCTTGACACAGTTTGTTATTACATGTTAAACATATAATAAATAATTATTTCCATGCTTTTAAGAGATTTAGTGGATTCAATATGCTACATATATCGAATCTGATAGTCTTATGTCGTATATTTTCTTCGGTCAAACTGTCAGCCCTAAGTGGCAATGCTTTGGCAATATTTAGGATATTTTGTAAAAAAACAGTACGTTAACACTGACTGGAAAATAAAAATGGCTACCACTGAAGGCGAATGCAAATGGCGGTTGTTATTGTTCGTGGAATTTCAATAATTACGAAGATTTTTTTACAAAATAAACAACAAAAACACTACGCTATAGAAATAGCAATAAGTTAAAAAACAAGTAAAAATATTCAGTGAACTGCTTCTGTAGTTAAAAACTTTCTGCCCGCTTGTACAACGTCTTAATCAACGCCACAAATTTTTGTTCAAAATGCAAATCGTGACAAGAAAAAGATTCAACGCCAGTGAAAAGCAATATTATTAGTTTCTATGCATGAAATGAACGACTTTGCCACAATAATCATTTACACCAGTGCTGTGAGAAGTGCATAATCAATTTTGTAAATAGCAATGCTCGCGTTTTGTAGCAGTTAACTGCATTTAAAAAGAGCTGTAAACCAACGAAAATCGGAGCCACAATCGGCAGCATAGGAGCGCCCAGTGCTATCCGCCCGCCCGTTTCCCGCACTCTGCACTGCACGTTGTCGACAAAATTAAAAAAAAAAAACGCGTCGAAAATAACAAAGATGCAGAGGTTAACACTAATAATAAAGTAATGTAACAAAAAGCTTAATGCTTAGCTCCGGAATAACACATATACACCTATCTACCTAGCATGTATGTATTAAAGCAAGAAAACACCAACAACAACATCATTTCAGTTCAGTGCGTAACGTGAGCAAAAACAATTCAAAGTGTGGGAGAGAGGCGGTACAGTGTTTGGACCAGTGTTTTTGTTTGTGTCATATCCTTAAAAATTATTAATAATAGTATAAAATGCGCGCAGTGCTAACATGAAATTGTTTAAACACAAAGAACGAGTTAATCCATTAAATGCGCGGCTTTTAATTTTGGAATACGAATTCGTTAATTTTGGGCACGATGATTTCAATACGCATTCGTAAATATAGCAAAAAGAATTGTGTGTGAGACTGTGTTAAATGCAATATTTGTGCATCACTTTGCCAATTAAATCTACGACGGGTACGATTGCCGTGTGATGATATGCCACTTAAACAGGTGAGTGCATATTCCCGTAAGCTCCTGCCCCGTCATCTGTCACCACTTTGTAACACATTTAAATTTTGGGTCCGTGTCATTTGCAGCTCTTTAGTTTCATTTCCCTTTTGCCGCCATCACCAACTTCGCAAAAACAGCTGATCTACGATTATTGCACTTGCTGTGGGGTCGCAGTTGCTTATTAAACACTTGCGTCACCCACGCACCAATATTAATTTACAGCAATGACAAGAAAACGAAAGAAATACATTTTTTTAACGTGTCATGCGTTCAGCGTGCTTAACTAACTGTGCGTGTGTGTGTGTGTGAATGGTTCTATTTTTTGGGATTTTATTAAGGCACAATCCACCTCCGTTCCTAAACGGCAGCCACAGCAGTATTTTGGTTACCTTTTCCCTCTTGCACACACACACACACACCCTTTCAAGAGCCCGAAGAAAAATGGCGACGAGGTATCGATAACATGAGACACAAAATGAGAACGTGAGCAACCTGTGGGCACCAGGGCACTGAGCATTTCCAAGTTTAACTATTACTATTTTTAATGCATTTAGCAATGCGCTTCAGTTACTTCTTAGATATTCATGTTTATTGTATGCGCCAGTTGACTGAATTTGGCATTAAATCCATACTTCTGTTTTTGAAATAAATTGTTGTTGGAATTTCCAACGAGCCCATCTAACCATCTCGCTCGCACGGTACACGAAGCACAAGCACAAAACAGAAATATCAAATGTTTTAATTGGTTTTTTTATATTGCATGACTCTGTCTGGCCGAGAAAATGCTAGAAAATAAATTTCAGATTTGTTGAATACGTTACAATTAAGGAGTATAGTTCATTACCTTTTCATAAATAGCCGATTTTCTTTGTTTACTGTATACGAACACACACATTCAAATCATCTGGCACGTACGAGTTTTGTATGTAATTACAACAGGGCTGCAACTGCAAAATCAGTCGCCGATAGACGATAAATGTTGACATATCGCTTAGTCTTACATGGCTATCAATTTCACTGCCTCCTTAAGTTGTTGTCTGTTGCAATGCATTTATTATCTGGTTTTAACAACTTGCAGCAGCTTGAACCGTCTGTACGGATATCGGTGTCTCTCCCCTGGGATGCAGCACAACGATTGCGTCAACTGGCCGTCGAGGGCAGCCCCACTCTGCGGGCCCTTGGTATTCTATCCGTGCAGCCTGATGGCGATTCTGTGATAACTTTAAAAGTTGGAGGACAAGATATTAAAATAACAAAAGGTATGTTTATTGCACTTCTAAAACGTATTTGCTTTTTATTATGCACTGCTACATCCACCTCCTCTTTTAAGATAATTTCAACGATGTCGCAGGCGGTGCAATCGAGGCGGCTGGCACGTCCTCCAACAAAGCCGCACTCACAGTAAGCGTTGGCAATTTAGCGACGTCGCAACTGTCGTCGGCACCCACTTTCGACGGCCCCAGTACCAGCAAAGCAGCTTTCGTACAACAACAACAGCAGCAGCAACGACTCGTGCAACTGTCGCAAAACGATGCAATCTCAAGCCAGCAGCATTTGCAGCAGCTTCATCGGAGACAAGTGCTCCCGCAGCAGCAGCAGAAATTATTGCAACAGCAGCAATCATTGCCGCCGCCACAGACGCCGCCATCGCCGTACAATAATGCAACAACGACGCCGCCTGTTTTTAAATCACCCAACACGGTGTGTCCGATGGAGGGAAAGGTACCGTTGTTGCCCTCTCCTGCTGGTGCGCTTAATGTGCCAAGAGATTTCCCATTCGAAAGCATGCGACAGGCGCGTGTCTTACAGGGCAGGGAGACGGCACTCGGTCCACCGCCTCCGCCGCCCTCTAACGTAGCGCTCAACAAGTTGTCAAATAATCAGGCAGTGCAAAACGGCGAGGTGATTGCGAACACAATCGGTGCAGGTGCCTCGAATAAATCTCAGTTCATAAATCCGCCTCCGCCATATCCCGGACTTGGACCGAATACATGTTCGACTACACCACCCAACAACAATAATAACACTTCAGCTGTTGCTGCGTCCAGTGCGAAGCCCGCGCAAGGCTATCATATGCCCTCGTCATCGGCATCTTTATCATCGGGTGCAGGCACAGCCCCCACAACCACATCGACGGGAAGCAATAATATCGCAATATCATCACCGCTTTTGGTCAATTTGCTGCAAAACGATGGCAATGCGATGTCCAGCCAAATGAAATCACCGCAGTTGACGGCGCCAACAACGCCTCAGTCACCCCATGTCAGCATGAGTCCCAGTGCCCAAATGATGAACTCCAGCTCGCCCATGCGTTGCACCTCAGCGACGCCTAGCGATTTTGTGATGGCATCAACAAGTGCAACACTCGACAATGTACCTAGTCCGGTAGTGGTGCCCTCCTCTCCGACTGGCGGCGGCGGTCCCGTGATAATGCGCAATATGCAAAACCTTCAGCAACAACAACAGCAGCAGCAGCAGTTACTCCTCAGTCCAAGCGGTAATGCGAATCTGTACAATCAAGTGCCACCACAACATCGATTTCAGCATGCGGCAGCGTTACGTCACCAGCAGCAGCAACAGGTTCATCAGCAGCGCCAGCATCAGCTTCAGGGAATGCATACGCGATTTATGCCACCTCAGCAGCAACAGCAGCAGCAACAGTTTCTTGCACAGCAACAGCCAACTGGTACAAACTTAATCAAATTTTTTAAGAATGATCATGTAATCACTCTTTTTCCTTTACCCACACAGATTGCTTCAACAATTTAAGCCTACAACAGGCGCAGCAGCAACAGCAACAATTGAGGCAGCAGCAAATCCGATCAGGTCTGCCACCGCCACCACATCCGCAGCAGCAACAACAGCAGCAGCGATTAATGAGCATGCCATTGTCCTCGCCACAGGCGCAACAATTTATGCCACATGGCAACGCCTCACCTATAGCCCATTCACCTGCCTCGAGCCACCATTCAATGCACAGCCCGCTAATGGCTAACCATCAGACACCGTCAATGCTATCACCATCGACGACGCCCCATAGCCCAGCGCATTCACAGCAACTGGCACAGCTTCAGCAAAAACAAAAGCAGGAGATGACGCCAATCTCTAATATGCAAAATGCACACCTTGTACCTGCAGCTGGCGCAGTTAATGCGCAACTGCCACCGCCACCCGACTACAACCAGGCGGCGGCAAATTCGCGCTGGCCCGCGCTTAATAAGCCGATGGATTCGGTTACCAAGAGCAGTTTTCAGGAGTTCACGCGCTACCAGATGCAATACAATCTTCAGCAGCAGCAAATAAATTTGGGCAATGGTCCAGCACAGGCAGCGGGGCCAGTGAATGCGGTGGACATGGTGCCACCCATGCAAGCGCCAGCAGGGACAGCAGCAGGAGCAGCACAACAACAAGGAACGGGACAAAGACAACAATTACAGCAACAACAATTACAGCAGCAGCAGCTGCTCCAGCAACAGTTACCAATGCCAATCCAACAAACAGCCAAGGGACAACAGCCACCTCCAAGTTTGGCAAACGTTTCAAACGTACCAGGAGTTGCCGTTAATCATGGTCTAAATGATCCACTTATTTCATTGTCTGACCTGGATGCTTTGACAACAAACGATTTAGATGCTTTGCTGCCAACTTTAAACTGTGATCTAGACTCAATGCTGAGCCTTGAGGATAAGAATGAGCTTGAATCTTTGCTGCAGGATGCCAAGGATCTTGACTTGGATTTGATCGAGGATAATTTGTCAGCGGTTGGGATGGATGTGGGTGATGCGCTAAGCACGCTACAGGATGGCATAGAACAACCCCAGCAACAGGGGCGGCAACAAACACAAATGCTGGATATGCAACCGTTTAATCAACAGCAGCAGGTGTTGCAGCAGCAGCAACAACAACAGCAGCAGCAGCAGCAATTGCATCAACGGCAACATCAGCAACAGCAATTGACGCAATTGCAGCAACTGCAGCAGCAACAACAACGCCAGCAGATGCAGCGCCAGATGCAGTTGCAACAGCAGCAATTAACGCATCGCACTCAACAGCTTCAAATGCAGCAACAACAACAACAGCAACAAGTCCAACATCCAAATGCTCAACTTGTGGCACAAAAGAAACTATCGCAATTTCAACAACAACAACAACGTCCAGTAAATGTGCAGCAAAAGCAATTCATAATCAATCCCCACACAGGCGATATGGAGCCAATGGCCAGCGATGATAGCGATACCGAAGCCGAGCAAGAAACAACGCAACTTCAATTCCGCAGTATGTCGAGTGGAATGAGCGGCTATGGTGGCTTTAATCCTGCCAATGACATGTTACTGCCGAACAATTTCTTCTCGGAGGAGGACTCAAACTCTGCCATGTCTGGTCAGCAGATGCAGCTGGCGGGTGGCAGTGATCAGGAAAGATCACGCGACTCTCTTGCCTCCAACAAATCGACCTCGAATCGGGCGAGAAAAACGCCGCAGAACAAGGCTAATCACAACAGCCTAAGTCAGCTGCAGCAGCAGAAGCTGCAGTTAATTGCTAATCATAACACCCAGTCTATGCAAAACCAGCAGATTCAACAGATGCCGTCAACAGGAGCTGGAGATTCACCTCGATCGAGCAGTAGTTCGCCACTCAACTCTCCGTTTACATCTAGCGGCAACAACAACAACAAGAAAGCCAAACCAAATCTTTTGCGCGAAAAGCTGCAGCAGGGTGTCAAGGAGCGTAAAGCGAAAGATGCAACAACAACAACGCCAAAGCCAAAACGAGAACGCGCTAAGGGTAATGCCAAAGCAAAGACAGCAGCACAAGCAGCAGCAGCAGCAGCCAGTGTTAATGCAACAACGGCGTCAGCTGCATCGATTGCCAATGAGAAAATTAAGCTGCGCCTCAAGCTGGACAAAGCAGAGATGACGCCAACAAATTTTGAACAGCACCAACATGTCCAACTCAATGCCATAATTGATAGCAATCATTTGCTGATGTCTCAGCAGCAACAACAACAACAACAACAGCCGCTGCTACAACAACATCAACATCATCCCGTCTACAGCAACTTCCAACAGCAGCAGCAGCAACAGCTTGGACAACAGCAGCAGCAACAAACAGTTGGCACTGGGTTAAATGAGCCACGCGTTCCACCCTTGCAAATACGTTTACGCGGCAAAAATTCTGTGGTTGTGAAGAATACACGCAAGGAACGCAAGAAGCCACCGCCTGCTGACGACGAGCAAAAGGTGCGTCAAATAAAACGTAGCTTTGGCGAACAGGACGCACAGCAACAACAACAGCAGCAGCAAAAACCGGCTACGCCTGCGTTGCTTATGTCAGATGGGGTGACGGATAATAAACAAGTTAAGCTTAACTCAGCAGGGCCACATGTAAATGGATTGCCCAGCTCTGGTGTGCTCTTGCAAAAAACTGCACAGCAAACGGTGCCGCCACCACCACAACAACAGCAACAACAACAATTGCCAGTTGTTAGTGCAAAGACAACAACAATTGTTGCCGGCAAAAATGGGCTAACAATCAGTGCAATTGTTGAGGCACACAAGACGCAAGCTGGGCAAGAGGGTCAACTGTTAACCGTAGGCTCCACAAACACGGGCACGGCGCCAACATTGCAACAACAACAGCAGCAACAGCTAAGCAAAATTGCTACTTCATTGCCAAGCAGCATTACTTTGAGCGCCATTACCAGCTCTAATGCCAACAATAGCACCAACAGCAACAGCAGCAATAACAACAATAATAACATTAATACAAGCAATAATAATAATAGCAACAATAATAACAATACCAACAATAGCAACAACAACAATGCCAGCAACAGCAGTAGCAACAACAACAATAACAACAGCAGGGGAAACATGCTTAGCAATTTAACCTTAAAGAATCCCATAAAGACTGCAGCGACGATCACGCCCATTGTAGGCGGTAAGCCGATGACAAAAAACCATAAGCCGCCGCCATATATAACCGCTGTGCAACAGCTGCAGCTTCAGAAGCAGCAACAGCAGCAGCAGCAACAACAACTGGCGGCGGCCGTAACCATGTTGCCGAGTGCGACGACGCTAAAGCGTGTCGAGATCACAAAACTGGCGCCGAGCAGTGCCGATGCAGCAGCAACAACAACTATAACGGTCACAACGACAACAACAACAACATCATCCTCATCATCAATATCAGCAGCAGCGACGACACCGGCAACAGCGGTAACGGCAACGGCAACAACATTGCCAACATTGATTGGCGAGCGAAAGTTGCCAGTGGCACTCTCGCTAAACTCAACCATGCTCAACAATGTACATGAAACATCGATTGCAACCACAAATGCAGCAACAATAACAACATCCGCGCAACATGTCAAACTAAACAACGTGAGTCAACAACAACAGCAGCAACAAACAGTTGTTAGCAATGCAACAAGTGCAACAAGTGCAACATCGTCACCAACGCCAGCATCTGTTTTGGCCAGCACGTTGCGAAACTCACCTGCGAGTAATGGAAGTGGTACACCCGGGCATGGCAACAATGGTGGTGGTGAGGATAGTGGCATTGAATCTATGGATGCGCTCTCGGAGAAGAGTCCACATCAGCAATCCTCCAGCAGTCCCATTCAACTGCAACAGCAAATTGTCACCAAGCAGACAACATCAACAACAGCAACTTCTGCTGCTGCTGGCACATCAGCAACAACATCGCAGTCAAAAATTGTTGCTTCCTCAACAGCTCTAACAATAACACCAACAAGCGCTGTAATCAGCAGTGGAAGTAATAAACTGCAACAGTTGCAAAATGCAGACGATGAAATTGAAAAGGCCCTGGCGAAAATGGAGGGTGATTTTCCCGATGATCTGGAGACAATTGTGGCAAGTGTACTAAAGGAGACGGCGGCTGCTGCAGATATGAGCGGTGGATTTAATTTGACGACGAGCACAACAAAACTGAATGGTGAACATGATATACTCGAACACGATGATCTCATCAAAAAGTTGACGGACAACATGGAGACCGACGACAATAAGAAGACGTTGCCAGCAGCGGCAGCACCAGCAGTAGAAACGCAAGTTATAACCCCAGCCATCGAGCGAAGAACTGAGCCCAAGATAAAGCTAGAGAAGATCAAACTGGAAGATCTGCCAATGCTACTGGCCACCAAAAGCGAGCCAGCTCATCCGTTGGAGCATAATCGCCAAACGACTGTCACAGAAGCAGCTATTAAACAAGAGCCGAAACCTGCACTTGAGAATCTTGAATCTTATCCGGCCAAAGAGAGAGAGTCAGCGAAAGAAGAGGAAGAAGACAAAAAAGAAAAGCCACAAACTGATGCGTCACTTCAGCCCATATCCATTGAAATACCTCCACAGTCTGATGCTGAAACGCCAAGAATCCGAACACGTGCCAGCAGTCGCCTGGAGAGCCCACTGGACGCACCCAAAACCAGTCCAGAGGCAGCTGCAAGCACAACAACAAGTTCAGCGACAACTACAGCAACACCAACAACACTAACTGCCAGAAGTGTGGCACGTGTTGTCACCTCAACCCCAAGCCCCCGTTTGGGAACACCAACGCCGCCAGTTCACAACAACAATAACAATATGAAACGTCGACGCCAGGAGTCCGAATGTGGCAGTAGCAATGATGGAGCCAACGATGCTGAAACGGGCTGCAGCAAGCGTACACGTCTCAGCAGCAGTAGCAGCAGCAATAACAACAACAATAGCAATAATAATAATAATAATAATAACACAGAAGCCGCAGAGTCAACTGTTGGCAATTTTTTACTATCGAAGAAGATTGAGATTGAGTCCTCCGACTCGGATGAGCCTCTTATTGAAGTTGCAGGCAAGGTGCGCAATTCGAAGGCGCAGGTTGAGGAAAAACATGTTACAAGACGCAATGTGCAGCAGCAGCATCAACATCAGCAACAGCAGCACAGTAAGTTGAAACAAAACAAGATATAAATCAAAAACATTTTGCTTAACCAACATCATTTACTTCATAGAAACGATCATTGCGATTGCAACAGCCACTCAGGCGCCAAAGACTGGCAAAACACAGCCAATTGTGACTAACAGCAGCATCAGCAACAACAATTCGATATTGCAGCCCACTAGCAATGCAACAACAACAACTACAACAACAGTAGCAGCACCTGCAACACCAAACACCAATAGCAATAATACTAGCACAAATGTTGTGCATGCAACACGAGGTGCGACAGCAGCAGCTGCCACAAGCAGTGGCAACAGTAGCAGCGGCATTAACAACAGCAGCAGCAGCATAACAAACAACAACAATAACAACAACATTGTTAACGCCAGTTCACCAACAGATGAGAAAATTGGTACTAGACGAAGCGTTCGAGCAAGCGCTGCTGCCAACAAGATAATATACAGTCGCAGCAATGCAGCCGCTGCTGCAGCGGCAGCTGCCGCGGCTGCCGATCTGAAAGGAACGCCGGGTAGTAAAGCGACACCTGCTGTTGCTGCCGGAGCAGTAGTTAGTGCTGGTGCTGGTGCTGGTACGGGTGGTGGTGGTGGTACGGGTACTGGTGGTGGTTTTACAGGTAGTGTTGGTGCTAACAATGTCAATGCAGCAAATGCAACAGTCGAAAGTGTGGCAGAGGCTCGACGAAAAACACGCAGTGCAGGTGAGTTGATTACTCTACTTTCTTTTTTTTATGGTTAGTTTAATAAAAAAACATGAAATTTGCAGTGATTGGTGAGTCAATGCTGACCGAGGGACGTCGGAGAAGAACATCGCGTGACTACAAGTGACCAGAGTTTTGCGCCTTGGCGAAGGGATTAAACCATGCGAACGATGCTTACGAGGATGACTTGATAGAGCTTATCGAACTGGATACTGATCGGTTTGATATCAGCAGCAGTTTTCCCTTTGTCCAGGCGCAGAACGTTGGTGTCGAGTTGGAGTTGAACAGCAACGTTGATGATGACAATAATGAAGTTGACGACGACGACAATGATGATGATGATGATGGTGATGATGAAGAGCACCTTGTTGATATTTCATCAGCACTTGAGCTCATTGAGACGGCAGAGAAAAACGACACCCTTGATTATATGGATACAGGGGATGGAAATGCCGATCATTTGCATCTAATGGCCTATCACAGCACAATGAGCACAAGCAGCGAAGTGGATGTGGATGCTGATGCTGATGCAGATGTTGATGTTGATGTAGATGCGGTTAATTTGCTTATGCCAGAACTTGGCAATGCCACCACATTGGACTGCGGCAACTTTGTCGACTACGATGAGTTCAACATGTGTCTGACCAATATACTCAACGAGAAGGATGACCAGGAGGAACTCGAGAGTCGGGATGAATTAGCAAATGGCAACATTGATTCGGGCAAACACCACAATCAGCAGCAGCATTGGTGCGATGTTAGCGACGTACTCAGCATTGGGCAGCTAAATAACAATTTAGAGCTGAGTTTTCAGGAGTTTGCCACCGAGTCGAGTGTTATGGCCGATGATCGTTCGGGCAGTAGCAGCAATAGCTCCTCACAAATGGCTTAGTGGCAAGAATTGTAAACACACACTCACACACACTCAGACAAACATACAAAAGCCAATCCTTTCGTTATCGTTTGTACATTTTAAGGTTAATTTACTTTAAACATATTTTGTATAGTTAGTTGTATCAAAAGGTTGCAATAATGTTGCATCTTCAAACGGGCAGCATCAAACACACATACCATGTGTTTCGATCTATTCAAAGCAAAATTTTAAAAACTACTCGGCTAATTAAGCGCTACTTTCCATCAATTATAACCTGGTAAATGGATTTACTAGTCAAGTGAAACAGACAGTTTGTGTAAAGCTCAAAAAAATAGGAAACCGAATTATAAATGTGAACAAATTAGTTAAAAATCAGAAATACTATATTCAAAATTATTTTACCATACATAACAAGCACACAAAATTAGTTAACCGAGACACCCAGCTCTAAACACGCATGCGTTATTTCATTTCTTTCATCTAAGAGCTCTTGTATATACTTTAGACATATTTCTAATAGATGCAACATAACATGTTATTAGTAAAAAAAAAACACAAAAACAACAAAGTTTATCATTTTAATACAAGTTGAATATATAAACAACCAATGAGGAAAGAACACAGACCATACATTTATAATAATAATTTTATTTCAATAATTTTTTTTTAAGATCTATCCACACGATATAAACAGAAATATATATAGTTTTGAATGAATAAGTTTGCGTTGTTTAAAAAAAAAAATTTGTTTTTTAGTTTTAAAAGCTGTATTGTAAGTCATACACATATATAAAATTAACAAAAAATCCTCTATATATGCACATAAAAAAAACCTCTGCAATAAGTTAGTCAAGGCAAAGCACGGAATAAAAAGCGTGCAGAGTTACAGAGAAAATTATAAAAGTGTTTGTAGTTTTGTAATGGCAAATGAACATTTGTATAAGAAAGAAAAACCCGTATATAATGTTATATATTTTGCATACACAAAACAAGAACAAAACAAAAAAAAAAAACAAAAAACAAACAAAAAAAAAACAAAAGCAAAAGTTGTATTGTATATAAGGCAGGCTCTATTTTTGCTAAATGTTATTTGAACAAATAAGGGGAAAACAAAGATGCATAGCAAAAGCAAAGCGCTAAACAAACACATTAAGTACATATATATAAATATATTTCTTCACACGCGTACATATATATATATACATATATATATATATTGTTCAATATTATTATCTTATGTTTATTGTATGATTGCTATATTTATTAAGTCTTTTTAATACTTTGTACATGTTTAATTTAAAGCAAAACAACAAAAATACAAAAACCATTATCCTTTCCCCCCTCTAGAATAATATGCATATGTAGTAATTTATATCTATATAAAAAGAATTCGTTTATGCAAAAGTTTCCCCAAATCAAAGAAAAATCAATGGTTGAATGTCAAAAATTTGAAGCATATTTAGTAAAGTTTTCACATTCCCTTTCCCCCTCCCCCAGCCACCCTCACACCCACGAACACACAAACACAGGAAATCAATAATAATAATATTAAACAAGAAACAACTTAAATTTATCGCAATACAAAAAATCTGCAAAGGATGTTAATGGCAATATATTGTATAAAGCATAATTAATTTTTATATGACAAAAAAAAATATAAAAAAAAACAAAGACAAACACACCATAAACACACGTATAAAACAAATAATATATTTAAAGAGCAAATGCATTAAACAACACAAGATGATGAACAACAACAACAACAAAAAACGAAAGTGTCTTAAAACGTAGTATTAGAAGTTTATTATTAATAATTTGTTTGTACTTTAACTTTAAAGTAAAAAATTATTTATAGAAAAAAGAAAATACAAAGATTTAATATACACGAAAATTAAAAAAAAAAATCCTGACCTTTTGTTTATTATACTAAAATAATAAAAATGAAGTCTGAAAAGTTTCTAATGATCGTTAGATGAAAACTAATGTTAATGGGTATGTAAATTTTGTCAACTTGTTTTTAGATTACTAAATGAGATTTTTTACATTTAGGAATAGGACAAGAAAAACTTCCTTACAGAAGATTCGTAATAAATTTGATTTGATTATATAGATAGCTTCGTTATATGCAAGTTCGTTACGTGGAAATTCGACTGCAATAATAATAACTTAGTATTATTAATTCAAGAAAAAATTAGTATTTTAAGAAAAAAATTGTTTATAATATTATCGTTTATCTTTAAAAGCTTTGATTTTTTTTTGTAGACTTGTAATGAGGGCATTTTAGAAAAAAAAAAATAGTTAAATTTTAGTAATATTGTTTTGATGGATTTGCGTCGCAATTCGGTTATGGTTGAAAAGGGTAAATATTTGCAACTATTATATTATTATTACTATTTTATACAATGTACGTCAAACAAAAGTCAAACAAAATTTTCAATTTACAAAAACTACTTACATAGGTACGCAGAAGTAATCGTGGGTGTAAGTACTACGTAAACAGAAGTACGTCAATGGCAAATGCATTCGTATTAGTGCGTTTTTATAGATTTATGGTAGTTGACATCTTTCAAACGTGGGCATCACTTTAAGGACAAATTCTTATCACACTCTCGAGTAGAGAATCCTTGTAGCAGATTTTTAATGCAACCGACTTGTTGATCCGCTCTCGCACAAGCACATATAAATTTTTACCGTTATTTTTTAGCCACACCATGAATTAAAACGCATTAAAAATTGAAAGTAAAAAAATAATAGGAAGAGCAATTAATTTTAGATTTCGATACTTGCGATGCACATATGTGACTGTTTTAAATATATTTGAACAGTATTCTATTCTATTCCATTAGCTAGCGCTGTTGCGCTCTCGCTCGCTCACTGCGACTGCGCAGGATGCGAGTATGCGACAAAGGACTTCGGATGGAAGTTTTATATCATAGGCGGCCAGCATGGAGCAGCGCCGACAGTTGAGTGTGAGTTGCCGTTTGGAGCAGCACAAAACGGCCAGGACAGTCAGGCCCAAAGCCAGGACATCGGAAATTAGGCTTTAAACAAATTGCCCACCCAGTTGAAGAAGATTTTAAAGTACGTTAAGTGTTGATTTAAGTCACCAAGTTTGCCGAGAATCACAATAAGGTAACGATAGCAATATAAATTAAACAAATTAGTTGTATGAAAACTTTTTGCCTAAGCAAATAGATTGTGAAAAGCTTTCAGCAGCATCACAGCAAAACTTACGAGTTGAAAGCCTGAAAACACAAAAATGTTGAAAACCAATTTAATATTTATGCATTTGTGTATAACACTTTAAAATATACATAATTAAAATCCATTAAGAATGGTTGAAGGGAGAAATCTCATCCAAAAACAAAAGTAAATGTTGACACTCAAGGATGACGTCCTATTTTCCGAGTGTGTGCTTTGCCGTGGGTGCGTATGTGTTTGTGCGGGTGGGTGTATCTGTGCAAAGTGTGACGTAGTTTGCCATCCAACCCAGTGCAGCATTTTAATGTGGGTGAATCTACATATATGTATGTGTATGTATGTACGCACACCAACAAGTGTCGTTTGGCAAGAGCGCCAAGGCACGAGGACAGCCACGTTTCTCTCTCGCTCACTGTTTGCCTCTTTTATTTTTCATTTTGGAGCCACACGGGGCCTGCTCGTGTCTATGTATATTTGTATGTATCAGCTTGTTATAGTGTATGTATATTTGTACATGTTGACATTCATATCTTGACCATCGATCTCATAATTAATTAACACGTTCACCGTTAATCCTTATCATTTCTTATAATCAGTAAAATGCAATCAAAAGAGTATAAAAATCGAGCTAAGACCACTCAAACAAATCGAATTACAATAACAATTATATAAATTGTACAGCCGTTCGATTAAACATGTTAAACATGTTGCTGGCTGCAACTTTGCGTAAAATATAAAATTGAAAATATATCTTTATATACCAATTTTTTGGTTGTTGTGTTTATTAATTATCTCGACATCATCGTCTTTAGATAATTGAAATTCTAGCTAAAATACCAGGCGAACAGAAGTCAGTACAAGATGATTTTTTTTGAGTGAGAACAACCAAGAAATGTCTGCAAGAGCGCAAGAAAAAGAGCAGCTGAGTGCGCCTTACGACAAGCTGAGCTTTGAGCAATATTTTAACACGCTTTTGTTAACTTCTCGTGTATGTATGTTTGTATGTGTTTATGTTTGTGTGTTTGAACATGGTAGATATGGTTAAAAACCCGTAGAATAGAACAGAAGTCAGCTGCTGAATGCTGCACTCTTTTTTGAATTTTTCTATGTAACAAATAAATTTCCAGAACCCTACCTCGAAGGGTTATCTTGTTGTATGGTAGTTTGACTGTATAGATCCAAATACTATTATAATAAACCATAGAGCAGAAAACTTTATTTTGGTCAGTTTGTGCCGTGCGGATTCAGCGACCTGGATTATGTTGTGGCTGCTGTGCAGTGGCTAGGACACAAACGATCCGAATCCAAAAGATGCACATTCGGGTGCGATCGGGACGACGCCTCTGTACGTACCTCAAGGTAGGCACCATAGTCCTTGTTGGCGTCTGTTACTTTGCCTTCCTCTTTCGCGAGTCTCTCAACGCCTTCGAGCATCGGGAGCGCACAACAGCCGCCGAGCTAATAGCCGCCGAGTATGCAGCCGAGCCTTCCAAGCAACAGCTCAAACTTCAACGCCAGCAACTTCAACGGCAACGTGCGCTCTCGCAGCAACGTGCCAGGGCTGGCGAAAATGGCAGCAGCTATGCAGTGGCTGTGGAAGAGGCTAGAGCTGCTGCCCTGGCAGCGAGCACACTTAATCCCGTATACGAATACTCCGAGGAGCTGCACAGCCGCACCGAACACGATCTGAAGCTGAGACGCGAACATTTAGCAACTGTTTGTGAGAAATACAATTTGCAGGAAAAATACCCACCAAATCCATGGGAGTTTTTCATCTCACCCGGCCACAATAATCTAGTGTGGTGCAATGTCTTTAAGGCGGCCAGCAGCACTTGGATGTATTACTTTAATATACTGGGTGAGTTCTCAGTTCTCACATGAACTAAATATTTCTTTGAGAAAATAAGTTTATTTCGATTTCATTTCCAATCTTATCCACCTCAAACAGCTGGCTACGATCTTAAGTATTTGCAACGAACGGAGGTGCAACCTCTTGAATTAGCACGTCAACGTTTTCCCCGTCCCGAACTACCCGAGCTGTTAGAACTGTTGCCCAGTGCATTGTCCTTTCTCTTTGTGCGCGATCCTTTCGAGCGAATTTTAAGCGCCTATCGCAACAAGTTGGAGGGCAATCGTAATAGCTTCTACAAGGCATTGGGTACCAAGATTGTGCATCGCTTTCGACGACGCAGCTTGGGTGGCAATTGGCCACGTTGCGGTCCCACCTTTGAGGAGTTTGTGCGCTTTCTCATTCGGGAACACGAGGCGGGCAAGCGGTTTGATGAGCACTGGGCTCCCATTTACAGTTTTTGTACGCCGTGCAGCGTCAACTTTAGCATCATTGGCAAAACGGAGACATTTCAACGCGACTCGGAGTTTATAATACGGCAAGCGGGTCTGGAATCGCTGCTGTTGGGCAAGCTGCCAAGACGCAAGCTGCGCAAGATTGGCAATCAGGCGAGAAGTGGCGTCAAATCGGAGGAACTTGTCGAACGTTATTTTGCCGAACTGGATCGCTCAACATTGGACCAATTGCTCAAGATTTATCGCATTGATTTCGAGTTGTTTGACTATGATTATTTAAAATACTATAGCATGGTGCATCCCTGGAACTTGGAGCCAAGCACAACTGGAGGCAGTGGGAGTAGTACCGGCACTGGAACTGGGATAGGAACAGTGGTCACAATTTCTGCTTCGGCAGCCACATCTTTGGGAACAGCTGCTGCTAAAGCGGAATAATACAAGCGCCTCTACGCTAGAAAAATATGCTCTGAAATTAAGAGAAATATTTCTATGCCTCAGAACATATTTTTTTATGGCTTGTGTAGTTAGTTATTAGTGATAACGAAACAGCTCATGTTCGCGTCAAGTCGTGTAAACAATCTAATTCATGTACCTTTTACACACACACACACACTTACAAACTTACAGTGAACACACATGTTCATTAACAAAGGAACAAATACACAACCGTAACCCAACCGAAACTACCAAATTTACCAAATCTACCAATATTGTAAGGCCAACTCAACGTTTTCCAAAAACGCAAAACCAAAAAGTAAAAACAAAAATTATAAAAACTTTCGAACTCTCTTATAGATAATGCCAAGATGTACTTTGTAGTTAGAATGAAAGTATTTTGATGAATTTTTTCAGCAAAGTCGCCAAAAAAAATCAAATATGATAAATTTTACAGTTTTAATGCCGTGGGCATCTTTTTAGGTGCAATGTGGTTGGCATTTCTCGCAGTTAATCTTAAGTACAGTTTACAGTTATACCCTAACTAACACTTAAACAAATACCTATGTATGTGTGTACGCTTGGAGAAAATCGAGAAACATTGTATAATCGCATTGAAATTTCTACCGAAAACCTTTTTAAAACCCTTAAATTAAATCTAACATTTTATATTTATAAATCTAACTTTTGATTTTTAGTGTAATTGTAATTGCTCATCTCTAACTTTGATTTTTATTCCTTTGAAAGTGTTGTCGATTTTTATCGGAGTGTACATACATATGTATTTGCACATATAACAGTTATACACATATACTTATATACTTATATGAACCGACCTCTATACGAATATCGCGCCTGCAGTTTTTTAAACGAACATTTTTTAAGCACAAAAAAACAATTTACACACACTTGCAAAGTTTAAAAAAGAATATATATCTAAATAAATAAATTAAAATATTTACAACCAAAGTACCATTCCCTAAAAAAACCTTCACTTTAATATACAAACATACAAAACAATATATAAATACATAATTATATTCATACAAAAGTACATATGTTTGGTATTTATTAATACTAAATACATATGCTCTACTTATATGAAATTTATAAACAGGTCTTCATCCTATGTCTTTAACTTTTGTGGACTGGATGGGTTTTTTTCTAGGCTAAAAATAAATAATAAAAAAATAAACAAATTAGATCGTCGGACTCAACCGACTGCAAAATACTCTGTTTCCAGTAAACAATATAATTAATAAAATTTGAAGAACAAATTAAATCGAACATTTTTAGCTCTAAAGGAAATGTTTTAGAAAAATTAAAAACGAATAACAGAAAATTAAATTAATTTTAAAATTTTCAAAAACGTGCTTTCGACATTTTCACTTTTGGGAACAGAGTATCCAACAAAAATTAAAAAAATATTAGAACACGATTTTTATTGTGTTTACTTAAACCAAAGATCCTGAACGGATAACAAACAAATTAATATTCTATTTCCCGTTCAGAAACAGAAACTAAATACAAACTTTTCATGTGATGTTTAGATTAACATATATATTGATAAAACAAAAAAAACAACAACTTTATGTATATAAACAATATTTAAAACAAATGAAATATTTTCTAATTATACTCATTTTGGATTGTATTTCTTATAGATTTAACAAACTTTAAATAACGAATACACAATATTATTCAACTTATTTTCGTTGTGATCAAATAAGAAAATCTTAATAAATTAATTATATCTAATACAATCTAATATACAAGCGTCTACAATTTTTTTGAATTTTCTTCAGGTTCAGGCATTTATTTCCACATAAGAAAAACTACAGTAAAACAAAAGACGATCCTAAGTTTGTTGATAACAGTTATTGATGCAACCGAGCCTCTATAGTTTTCATCCATCTTCTTTTCAACAAAATAACGTAAACTGTTTAGGTCTAATTCACCAGTGTACTTTTGAATAAAAGTTCCATTGTCGTACCATCTTAAAGTTGGTACAAAAGATATATTTAGTTCCTTACAGATTATCTCCTCGGCAATGCAATCATACTCAGCGATGCAAACTTCTTCATGTCTTTTTACCTCTTTGGCTAGTCTTATCCATTCTGGAGCTAATCGCTTACAATACACACAATTTGGATGATAAAACTTGATAAAGATTATTCCATCTACAATTGTTTCGTTAAACGAATCGGCTGTTAGTTTTAGGACAGAACCCGGCAGGCATATCAGTTTTATCCGTGGTCCAATCCGACTTAATTGTTGGTAAGTATCGTCTTGATATTTTACGTAGCTTTGAATGTTTCTTAAAATTTGAGGTTCTGTTAATTTATTATTTACTTTAAGTGTTGCATCCAACGTTGTCAAGAAAGCTAATAAAGCCCCAATAATATATAAAGTTTTTGCCAACATAGTTTTAAAACTAAATTTTTGACAGACATTGCTACGAATAAATGTCCAAAAAATAATAAAGATTTGAATTATGAATGAAAATCAAAATCGAAAGAAAGAAAGAATAAATAATCAATTTGAGTTTCTAATCAAAACAAATATTTGGTTTAAGATATATTTTAACTTAGATACAAAAAATTTGGAAAATTCTCTGATTCTTTAGCTAGTTATTATTCAAAATCACAAGAACAACAATAATATAGTTAAAGATGCTTGGTTTTTTAATTGTGGCTATTGAATTGGGTTTGTTTTTTATAGAGTTTAAGCCCAGCATCTTTTGTGTAAAATTGTATAAACTATTCAAACTACGGTAACCACTGTACTTGCTTATGTATGCTCCATTTTCGAACCATATTAAAGTTGGCACTCGTTTTATACTTAGTTTTGAACAGACTATCATCTCCGCTCCACAATCATACTCGGCGATGCACAGTTGCTTAGTATTATTTCCCAAGCTATTGGCAAGTTTGATCCAAGTTGGCGCGAACATATAGCAAAATACGCAACTTGGTGAGTGAAACTTGATAAAGTATATACCATTTTGAATTGTCAGATTAAAGGTATTAGCTGTTAGCTTTAAAACAGAGCCCGGCATGCAGCTCATAGTGTTTTCCGATTCATTTAGTTTTGAAACTTGAGTTGCATTTCGATAAACTAAGGGAAGGGAATAATGCGATATGTCGAAAGTTAATTCAGCTTGCAACGTTGCCCGGATAGCTAATGAAGCCATATAAAGAAGATAAGTTTTGACTAACATGTCTTTTAAATAAAACAAAAAACAATTCGACATAAATGAAAAGCAAGGGTTGTTGACCATTTTTTGAATTTTTCCAGTGCATTTTTAAGTCACAATAATACATAAAAAATACTACTTGATTTAATATTTATAAATAGTTTTTTTTATTATTTTTTTCATTAATTCAGAACAAACGATGGATATAGTTGCTATGGACAGACATATATATATATATATATATGATTATATAAATATCATTTTTCACATTTACACAAACATGTTTATATAACTTCTTTATTTTGTTTTTTTGTTTAATATTAATAAAAAATTATAGCTTTCGTTATCGGTGCGTTTATATAAGTTTATAGTATTTGTTTTGTAATTCTTTAGTATATATATATATATATATATAAATATATATAGATTAACGATAATAAAACTTAGATAAAGTAACTAAGCAACGCTTCTTAAGCTTTCCACACAATGTTATATACTAAAATTGCCAACTACACAAATACACACAAATTTATATATGTATATAGTACGAGAAGTGTTTGTTGTTGTTGTGCCCAACTTTGGCAACCCATACATCGATAGTACATCAAACTCTACTCTAAACTAGTTTAAAACATTTAATTAAATAATTGCAAAATACTTCCTTTTTTTGTTTGTTTAAAATTCAAAGTTTGTTTTTTTTTTTCAATATAGTATTTATATATATATATATATATATGTAATTTCTTTTTAAAAATGTGTCCAGACATGGAAATTTGTGTATTTATTAATTTTAATTTTAATCTCGTATTTTTTTGCTTTGCGATTTTTTTAATATTTGCAAGCTAAGCTTACAATTTATATATTTATATAGATAGATATATTCTCTTAAAAATACTATTTATAATTTAGTCGTATTTTAATATAGTTTGATTATTATTATATATATAGTTATTTTTTATGTACAATAGCAAAATACTTAGCAACGTTTCGATTAAATAATATTTATAGAACAACAATGCGATTAAATAGTTATAGTATTGAAAAATACATTTAGTTATAATAGTTGTATATATATTTAGTGTAATGTGCTCCTTTATATATATATACTTTTTTTAACGAGGAACGAACGAAAATTTGAAAAATTCTTTTTTTTTATATAAATTTTTTGAATAAAACGAGATCTATATAGTTTATCGCATATATATACTATATATAATTCTAATAATCATATATTTGTATAATGAAAAAGTAGTTGGCATATTTAGCTCAACTCTCTCTCTCTCTCTCCTCTCTTTCTATCTCTCTTCCTTTGAGAGTTTTTCAACTGGGAAATATATCTCTTTCAAGCCAAAAATATCTCAATTCACTTTTTGTTAACAAATCTTCTCCCTTTTGTTGTTGATGTTCTGTGTCTGTCTCTTCGCTCTCTCTCCTCTCTATTCTCCCCACTTTCCACTATGTTCTTTGTCAAATTTTAATCAGCTAGAATCATCATGCTTTTAATGCTGGCCACTTCGGATTCCAGTCGTTCCAACTGACTCTTCAACATTTGTTCGCGTTCCGAACTCGCATTGGAAACGGCGGAAGAGACGGCGGCAACGGGCACTGAGGATTCGTCGGGAGCAAGAAGCTTGCGTTGAAATTGCGCCGTCCATTCGGCACTGGCAATTGAGATGCCCGAATCGCGTTCATCACTGGAATTGTCGCCGCCATCGTTCCATGCCGGCGGAGAGGCACGATTGCAGCTGGGCTCCTGTTTGATGTGCTGCAGCGAGAGCAGCGCTGTGGCAGCTGCATCCTTATCGCCTAGATGCGATTTGTGGCGCAATTTGAGTGGCAGACAATTGTTGGCATCACTGTTGCCACCGCCGCCGCCACCACCATGCTGTGGACTGTTCCTCTGCAATGGCAAAGGCAAGGGATGCGGCAACGAATGGGAATGATGATGAATGTGTGGACTGCCTGTTGTTGTTGTTGTTGTGTTGTTGGTGTCATCAGCCATGTCATGATCCTGCTCATCATCGCCGGAAACAGCGCCCGATGATGTCGACGACGACGAGGCGGACGAGTGATGCGATGTTGTGCTGGACAACATGTGCTCATAGCTGCTGGGCGAGGGGCAGGCACCTCTTCTGGACAGATTCAGCACACTGGCCGCCGCCGAGCTAACAACCACCGAGGAGGAGGAGGAGGAGCAAGTGCTGCTGACAGCATCGACAGCACTGCTGCTAACGACGGCTCCATCGACGCTGTGCAAATAACTGGCGACGTCCAGTTGATCCTTGCTGATGGCAACATAGGCGGCGGCAGCGGCTGCAGCAGCGGAGGCTGCTGGTCCCGGCGCATAAGTTGTGGCAGTTGGCGTCGCAGCCGCCACATTGTAGAGTGCCCCGACGGCGACAACCTTGCGCAGGCTATCCAAATCCTCGGCACGGACATTGCGATGCAGTGCCTGTTGCAGCACGTGAAGATTAGCAATGGCGGCGGGTGGTGCATCAAGTTGTTGTTGATGATGCTGCTGTTGTTGCTGCTGCTGTTGGTGATGATGATGATGATGATGATGATGTTGCTGTTGTTGTTGTTGTTGGAGCTGGTGTTGTTGTTGGTGCTGCTGCTGGAGTAGCTGGTGTTGCTGCTGCTGCTGCTGCTGCAGCTGTTGCTGTTCCCGATACACATGTGGAGGATGCGATGGATGGTTGGACGATGTTGTTGTTGTCGTTGGTGGTGGTGGCGGCGGTGGTGGTTGACCACCATGTTGCAACACATGGTGTGCACTCTTTGTGGACGTTGCTCCCGATGATTCGCTCAACCGTGAATTGGGACCATAGACAAGGGGTGAAAGGGGTGGAGCATTTGTGCTGCTGTTGTTGTTGTTGTAGCTGTTGTGTGTGTGTGCCGTGGGTGAATTGCTGCCGACAGCACCGTTACTACTACCACCACCGCCGGCATTGCCACCATTGCCTGCACCCGCTGGGGAGTTGCCCGACGACGACGAAGACGACGACGATGATGATGAGGTGGATGATGAGGAAGAGGAGGAGCATGAATTGCTGTTGCCACCGCTCATCTTGGCGCGCTTCGTATTGCTTAGGACCTGTTCGCTGGTGGGCAACGATGCCAGAATCTTCTCCACGCTCACCAAATTCTCACCGGATATATTGAACTTATCCCTAATGGCGTCCAGTTGAGCCTTGAGCACATGATTTTCTTTGGTCAGCTCGATGACACGTTGCTCCAGGACCATGTCGTTGTAGCGACGCTTCTCGCGACTTCGCTTGGCTGCCTCATTGTTGCGTCTCCGGCGATCCCAGTAGCTTTCGTCCTTTTTGTTATCCGGCGTAAATTCGCGTTGTTTGCGTTGCGAGAAGAGCTCCTTTTGTGCGGCGGTCAATGTGGATGTATTACCACCGCCTGCAGATCCACCTCCCGCTTCATTGGAGGAACTGTTGCTTTGTGGCGCATAACCGGCATTGCCCGGTCCGAATTTGCCCAAACTGTGACTGTGACTATCCGACATGCCACTATCATTGGACTGTGGACTTATTGAGCCACCGTACATGGACAACGGATGCACTGCATCAAAGAAAATTAGAGAGAAAGAGAGGGAGAGAGAGTTAAACACTTTGGCCCACTTTCAAGGTTAAAATCTCTTTTTGTACACTTACAATTGGTTGCCTCGTTGGAACTGCCGTTCATGGAGAGCGTTGGCGATATGGTCGCCATCCGGACGCTGCTCATCATGGAGGCGGAAACTTTGTTGTGACTTTGGGTGGGTGTACCAGCAAGCACTTCGGGCATTGCCGTTAATTGCTCTTGCAAATCCTGGACGTCCTGTTGCTCCTGCTTGAGCAACAATTGATGCGTCAAATATTCACTATCCCGGCTCGAAGGATGACGGCCAAAATGATGATAATGTTGCTCAATGTGGGTAACTGTAAAGATAAGCGAGCAGGAACATACATGTTTACAATAATGTTTGACAATTTTATATTCAAAAATTATTATGTATCAAAAAATTCCATCATAGTTCAGTTTATCTTCATTATCCTCTTCTTTTTAATATTGTTGCGGTTTGCTTCTTTTATTCTTATCACTAATTTGGCGCTAATCAAATTTTGAATGAAAAAACAATCAAACAAGTAAACAAAAGAAATTGCAGTCAACGCCAAACAGTCTAATGAGTTGATCACACACACACACACAAACAAACAATACATATTCTTGTCTTTCTTTGTCTGGTCCTTGGCCTTGCCCTTGCTCAAACCCTCTTTTCTACACACACAGACACACACACACACAAAATATCTAGCTTCTTACAAACAAACAAAGAACACTCTCGAAGCTCATACAGATTCATGCATATGCATGTCTATCTGTATGTATGTCTGTCTGTATGCACTTTTTGCTTTCATTTTTAGTGCGGCCAAGCATTTACACAATGATTACGGCAAATGATGCAAGAATCAACGAATTAGACGACATCAACAGCAAAGCAAAACACTTACACACACACAGACGCACAAACAAGCGCACCTAGACTCTCTCGAACGGACTGCTGTGCGCCAGCCAATATATACATTCATTTACATGTACATATGTATGTAGCTAGAATGGCAACGTAAACAAGAAATCACACGGCAAGATTTGTCTGTGTTTGTGTTGCTCTTGCTGTTGTTGTCTTTGTCTCGTTGTCGCCTCACCCTCACCGTGACCATCGAAATTGGCATTTGCAGTTCAATGTGCTACACACACACACACACGCACACTTTTATTCTCATTTGCCCATAAACTGGCTTACTCACGTCAGCAGCCAGACGCTGCTAGCGTCGCTGCTGCCGGCAACCCCTACGACTCATACGCCGACATATTTTTTTTTTTGGTACAAATAAAAGCAACAGACGACGACTTCGACGACGACGTCGACGCCAACTGCGCGCTGCTTTGCACTGCTGCAGTCGCTGTCGCCTGTGTCAAAATTCACAAAAACAACGTGACTAAGCGCGCTGCTGATGCGCTCTCACCCTAGCTCTCTCTATTAATTTCGCATGACTTTATTGTTTTGCGTTGTTAACTAATAACAAATAAGCAATTTTTGGCACTGTTCTGTTTTGATATTGTATGTACATATGTAAGTATTTTGTAATTGCACTTACATTGTGCTTTATGAGATGTTGCCGTTGTATACTGAGTATAGCGACTTCTGTTGTTGATATTATTGTTGTATTTTGTTGTACTGCTGTTGTACAGTTTATCCGTGCAGTTGCTTTTGTTGCTTAGATTGTTAATAAACTTGTAGTTGTTCTTGAGTATAAACAAATTAGTGGCTGCTGCACTCTCTTGGAATATGTTCACCTTTTGCTCTAACGGGCACACTATCGACATAATGTTTCTAGTGTTTTTGTTTTAAATCACAATTTTAATTATCCCAGCATAACGTTGGCGATGCTTTATTTAATCGCTGTAACAGTTATGACTTGACTTTGAAGTTTTGAAATAATAATATTTTTTTTTTCACTTGGAATTTTTATTTTGATCAGAAAGTTCTTCTGTTTTTATTTTTTTAGTAGTTAATATTTTTTTTTTAGTTGTGTGAACGTCATAAACACTTTAAACGATTTGTGCTTTTGTTGTCTGGTTCTTGATATCTTGCTAGTAATAAGAAGAATTTGTAATGATAGTAGAATTGCACTCCATTCACTTTATTAGCGCGATTCGCGAGCGCATTCACAACCGCTTTGAACGAATGCTGAATCGCAATTGAATTTGTAAAAGCATTTCACTCGACAGCCGCAGTCCAAACGTAGCCCCGGTCACGTTGCCGCTGCACGCAGTAGCGACACGCGACTGTGTTCGAACATCGAACTTAGCTACGAACATGTTCGCGGCAAGAATCAGCTCTGCGCGCTGCGAGTAAAAGTGAAATTCAAGTGCTTGGTGTTTGGTTGGAGTCGCAACTACAACGACAGCGCTGCCCAACCTATTGCGCGTTGCAGCCGATCACATTGCCGTTTCATTCTCTTGTTGAGTAATCAGCGTCAATCTGAAAAAACATTTTGAGCTGCACATTCGAAAAACTAGAACGTGACTATGTCGTGTGCCTTATGTTCGATGTTCGTTGCTATTGGCTGGTTGCTAACTGTTGTTGAGTTTTGTTGCCTGCTGATAGGTGTCAACGGTGGGGGACAGTGACGAACACGATGACGGCGATAAAGACTGAAGGTGCTTTTATTATTATTTTTTCTTTTTGTATATTTTGCGCTGCAATATTCTGCCTTCTGGGGTGACGCAAGCGACTTACACGAAAAATAATTATCCCAAGAACAAATTAGGTGTCAATAGAACAAAAGTTTTAGTTTGATTTTGAAGTTGGGTTTGCTTTGAGAACAAAAGGATGTTGGAACTTTCCCCAACTAGAAGTTTTTTGATACAAAAATCAAAGATATGAAAACACATTTACAAAAAGTGGCCAATTTCTCAATTGATCTAAAACTGTTATTTTGGAATATAAAGTAATATTAAATATGTATAAAAAGATTTGTTTTGAGCAAAACTCATACTATATGTTATATCAACAAATCTTTTATCAGTTCTTTTAAGTATAATTGCATTTATAATGTCAACAAAAGGTTTTCACTGTGTCTAATTACTGCTTATTAAGTAGGTTAATGTTATATAATCTATATACATATATGTATGTTCTAGCTTTGAACAAAACATGATGTAACGCTATGATTCGATTTGGCAATCGCAAATATGTACATACATACATATGTACATTTGCACACGATCGTATGATATATTTTTGTATATTTGCTGACTGCACATCTTATTTAGCAGCGCTTTCGTAAGCCCAATAACTCAGAAAACAGCATTATATAATAATCGCCATTAGCTGAGTGAGTGACAAAATTACCAACAAATACATATATGTATGTATGTATACAAATATATCTAAATATAAGCGAAACAGCAAATATTCAATAATAAATATTAAACAAATGCAACAGCATTACAAATTAATATTAATTTGCATATTTCATACTTGATTTTAGGTATTATAATATGGGGTATATTTGTGGTAAAAATTTTGTCGAAAATTTGTTCCAACTTTTGTACAATAGAAAAGATTATATCAAATAAAATATTCACCTATTTATTTTTAAACATTAATTTGACAATTAAAAATATTTCAATATTTTTGAAATTTTTATAGCAAACGAATATTTCTTAGTTTTTAACAGTTGAATAATATTATGGAGATTTGGTTTTTATTTTAATTGTACAAAAGTCCATCTTAAAAAAAAAATAGTTTTCATCAATTTGCATTTAAAAAAATATTTATTAAAAATCCTTATATTTTTTATGGTTAATATTTTTGTTATTAGTTTTTAGCGAAATCACATTGCAGAATATTTTCAAACAACTGTTTTAACATAAAATGCAGGATATTTGCTAGTCCAACGTTTGGCAGCGCATACATTTTGTTTATTAAGCACAAAGCACGTTGCGAGCGCAACTGCAACTACAACAACAACTAGAATATACTTACATGTATGAAAGTATTTGCATGTAACTGAAATCAATGTCTTTTCAGTTTCACAGCTAACTTAATTCGCACTAAACCCCACCACAGCTATAGTAGTCCATGTAATTGTTGTTGCTGCATTTTTATTTGTATTACTTAAGCCAATCTCAATAGCAATAACAATGGCAATGATAGCAACAGCAACAAATATGAATAAAGAGCGCAACAAATTCTTATTTCCATAGCAAACTCAAGTCTCGAACATGTGAGTTTGATGTCGCGGGAGCGTTGCACTGTTCGACAGCACATTGGCGGACACGTGACCAACACCAACAACAGGCAAGTATCATGTATAAATAGAACCAATCGTTTGAGTTTGAAGGGACAGCTGATGGGGTTGCCAGGCGTCGGAGGAGGGCTGAGCTGAGCGTGGCTAGCCATTTACTGCCGATAGCTTATATTACGTTTGCTGTTTCGTAACACTTTGACGTCTTTGCTTTGCACACATTCAAACAAATATAAATATGTACGTATGTATGTATGTAAGGTGTACACTGTGACAGCGTAACAATCTGATCCCCCCGCCTCCTAGCCAACAACGTGAGCTTAGCATTTTCGCAGCTGATTACCTGTGCTCATTAGCTCAATTTTTATTCTTGATTAACACTCGCTCTGAAGTGAATTTTGCTTGCGGATGATTTTGGATGAAGCTTTTACTTAGTTCATGTTCAATAATGATGCCACCACGTGAGCGCATTGCCTCACGTGTACCTATCTGTATGCTTGATTTAGTAATCACATAAATTAATTATACTAGTCAAATCCACCCCCACATTCACCACACAGCCCTGGCTCCTAGATACAAAAAACACATCCCTGCTGTGAGAAAAAAATTATTACCTTGTTTAATCACATAAATAATTATGCAATTATGATATTCAGTTTAAGGATGATGATAAAAATATTATTATTATATTAGAGTTAAAATATTTTCTTAAATTTCTCAAAATTCGTAAGAAATAAACTCTTTAACAAAAGTTAAATGTGAACCTAAATTTTTAAAATATTCAATCAACAACGTATATAATTTACTTAAAACAAGTAAGAAGGCTGTAGTCGGGAGAGCCCGACTAGAAGATACCCTGAACCCAGTTGCAATATATATTTTACTCCTTGCGCCCAAAAAGTATGCTTCAAATAATGATAAATTTAAACAAAACTAAAAACTGATTTAACTCTTCGATATCTCCGTTGTTCCTTAATCGATTTGGACGAAATTTTGAGAAAAGATCTATCGTTACCTATTATTTCAACCCCCATTGGTACACTTTCCATATTCGATATTTTTTGTAATCGATTTCATGTGTACATCGGAAACCAGAATAGTTATCGATAATTTGAAACAAACTTGTTCTGCTTATGGTATAGGAGCACTTATATTCAAAACCTGAAGTCTCTAGCTCTTGAGATATAAGCGTTCATACAGACGGACAGACGGACATGGCCATATCAACTCGTCTGTTGATACTGATCAAGAATATATATACTTTATGGGGTCCGATGCTTCCTTCTGCCTGTTACATACTTTTGCACAAAACCATTATACCCTTTTTACCCATTTTAGGGGTTCAGGATATAAAAACAGTTTTGGAAAATATTTTATTTTAATAAAAATAATTATTATATCTTTCTGAGTTTTTTAAATATAATCAACTCCATTTGGAGAAAGAATTAAAAAAATTTTAACTCTTTTGTAAAAGTTATTTAAGATTCGAACAAACATTTGTTTTGTTATATTATTTCTAAAAAGTTATCACAAGTGTTTCGCTTATAATCACAACTTTCTAATCTTACAAAAAAAATGTGTATCATAGTAAGAAATATTTACACTTCTTACAAAATGTTGTGGATAAGAAATTATATATACATATTTCATTTTACTTTTATCAGTCTGCGACTTTTGTTTTGTTCCGTTTTCTTTTGTTAGGCAATCATTATCAGTACAAACATTTTTCACACACACACACTCATACACATTCGACATTCTGTAATCACAAATGTGTATAAAATTTAAAACTAATTCCTTATAATTAAGCAAGTCAACAAATTTATCAGTCAGTCTGTCAGTCAGTCGGGCTGTCAAATCATTTAGTCATACTTACATAATGTCTCCCGACCTAAGGTTTTTTTCCACATTGTAGTAAATTTGTTTACTCAATAGTTTTTAATACCCTATTATTATACAAAATTTGTTAAACACGATTATAAATTATTATTTGTTGTAGAATATTGTTTTACGTTTTATATGCAAATTTTATAAAAAGTTTAATATTTATTGATATAATTTATTGAATTTTCAAGTACAGATGGAAAGAGTAATTATTCTCGTTTTAGACATAATTGTTGTTTGATTTGCAACAATTTGATAAAGGTCATAAAATACAGTTATAAATGCGCTTTTCTGATGATAAGACAAATTTGATAATGGCAATTTAAACTAAAATTGAGTAACAAATAAATTACGTTAAGCTTTTCAACGTTTTTTTTTCGAATTAATCATCAAATATTTGAGAGACTTTTTGTTATTATATACAGTACAAAAAATAATAGTTTTTAATTATAAAAAAACTTTAGAAATCTGAAAATCTTCTATTTTTGAATATTTTAATTTTTAAAGCGAATAATTTAGAAATTCAACCGAATATAATCGCATTTTTACAATATCGTACAAAGGTTTTTACCATATCCCTGGTTACTGTAAACTTTAAAAATAAAAAACTCCGTTTCAAAATCAAATTAGAACTTTTGTTTTCAACTATTATTCAACTACATATTTTCAACTGTTCGTTTCTATGTCCACGCAGTAGAAAATGACCCAATTTTTGCCTAGAAAGTTGTAAGCCACTAATTGGCTTGTTAAACTTCATCATCATTAAGCTGATCTGCTTTGAAATGGAAGTTTTTATTTATTTTTTTTCATTTATCTTTTCTTAAAAGAATGTTTGAAAAGTATGTAAAGGCATGTAAAATACTTTGTTCTAGTGACTAGCACGACAAGTTAGAAAACTTTTTTTTTTCTAAGCCATGATCAAAAGAAAAGAAGCTAAATACGTTGTGCGCCCATTCAATTTGACCTCGAAAGCGATTCAAAGCCAACGATTTTTCTGGAGAGTTTTGTGTTATGTTGTTCGAGCTGGCTTTGCAACGTGAGAAAGCATATCTTATGGCATTACCAAATCAACATACGGCATTCATCAACAGCCGCCATACCTCAGTCCTAACTCCTCTACACACTCCCACTTTTCCCCCTTCTTCATATTGACTACCCTGAGGAGCATTACGTTAATCGTTCGACAAACGCAACATGTTCCAACCTGTTTGCAGTGCGACACGTTGCGAGGCTTGCTGTGCTGCTCGAAAAACGTGAGTTGTTGTACCAGGCGGCAAACGTGACATCTAGAGCCAAGTTCGATGTAATTGTGGTCTGGCCTACAACTAAACAAGTGATGGTTTCGTTGAGCAATCGAATATGTAAAATTTTACATACTGCGTCCGTTGCTCTCACGTTGCTTACACGACCCGAGTGTGATTGATAATGTGGGTGGGTGGTAGGGGATGAGCTGAAGGGTTGCACTCTCTTTCGAGAGTTACATGACGTACACACATGTAAAACGGCATGGGTCCACATACGACTACTATTAGGCTGCAACGTGATGTACGGATAATGCTCAAATCTACGCAATGCCAGATGATCTAGTATAATTCTATTGTCTTCAACGTCGAACATTGCCTACTTCGTTGTTCGATGTCGAACTTACTATATACCAAAGTGTGTTTGTGTATGGCGCGACCCTTACAGTTTTTTTCTTGGTCGACTGTCCGCAACAGTTTCAATTTCAAGAGCAGCGACGTCGACGTTGGCGTCAGCATTGGCGTTGGCGTTGGTTTGTGCTTTTTGGCTTTGGCTTTGGCCGAGTAATGAGTGCAAATGTGAATGAACTTGCCCGCAGACGCACACGCAGTCAGCTCTACTCACTCACTCATTTGCTCGCTCGCACTCATCCTCTATGGTCCCCCCTCTACGATTCTGGCATACCGAACCGAAAATCTCAACAAAAAAACAAAATGTTGGCTTATAACTTTCACGCCAAAGTTACACACAGATGTGAAAGGTGGAGCGTCCGTTGTATGCATACAAGTATGTTTGTGCGTGTGTGTGTATGTACGTGTAAGCATGTATGTATACACTGTTCTAGTACAAATATTTACTCTAATCCACTTAATCATTTGATAACAATTTGTAAATTTAACTTTTTATGGATTCTTTAATTGATATTTTCATCTTTGACACACATTAATAAAAACATAAATACAAACATTTGTTTTTCTTAACGCTTATCATAATATACAAAAATTCCCAGTTGGTTTCTTTTTATCGCACAACACAAGAAGAGAGAAGCAGCACTTGAGAAATCACTTGACATAAACAGCAAACGCAATCGCAGCGACCAAAAGAAAGAAAGCAGCCAACTTTAACGCAATCAGAGAGTGAGAGCAACAGAGAAGGAAGCTGATAACACCAACAAAGTAGCAGAAAACATACAAACATGCTTACACATACTAAAATACGTGCTCACACGTATAGCAATCCGATGTCAAAGACTCGAAAGCTTTGTAGAAATTTGGGTCTTGCTCTAGTTTTCACAACCAAAGTTCAATGATCGATTGCACAGCCGAAAAAAAAGCTCATATGTTTGTGTGAACGTGTGAGTCAAAAGTAAAAGAGAGGCGACAGAGTGAACGAGAGAAGAGCAGGGTAATAATAATTGGGGGCTCTCTCTTGCGTCGTGCAGAACTCACGCGTCATTTGTAGAAAGATCTACGCGCAATACAGCAAACTGCTGCTTTCTGCTTTCTTTTTGTCTTGCAGCTTTTGCGTGCCGTTAATGTTATTGTTTGTTTATATTTTCGTATTAAAGCAACTTATAGTATGTACAATAATTTTATAATATTTTTGGGTTGATAATACTTACATAGATAAGTGAGTATATACGTACATGTGTACATACATACATACATATGTATGTTTGAATGTACTTTTTTTCCACTTATTATTTCTTCATTTCGTTTGTAGATAAATTTGAATAATGAAAGTAAATACGCTCAAATACATACATACATATGCATACACTTACATATGTTCTCTTGCCTTTCCCCCAAACCACCTCCAACCCCACGTAAAAGAATGGAAAGTCAATGCACGCAGCGACAGCGACGGCTAAGCTCAGAAGCAATAACAACAATAACGATGAACACGTCGTGACATGATTATGTGTTGCTTTCTTTTCTGTCGTAATGAAATAATTATTAGAATTTCACATAATATTTTGTTCATAGTGGCTAAAAGTCAAGCCGCTAAATGACCCACTATTTTAGCCTTAATCCTAATGGTTGTTCATTAAATGAATGCAATAGCTGAAAAATAATAAGCTTCTTAACGTTTGAAATAGTTAGGAAAATTATTGACAGCTTAAAAGACATTGCATTAAAATTCAGTTAAAATAACTTTAAAAAACAAAGCCAACTTCCTTAATTGGATAATCGTTAATAAATTGAATATTTTCCAAACCTATTTTGTTTCACGCTGTAAAATATTCTTAAATCGGAAAAGACACAAACATATACAGAAATTGTTTTTATATTGACTTAATATACGAAATATCTTAATATTTAGTTTATAATTGTTTTCTGTTTCGTTGATAAAGTTTACCAATTAAACATGCAATTCCATTTCTTCTCGAAGCATAACCTCAAAATGTAATCAATTTAGTAACGTAATAAGACGTTAGCACCTTAATATGAACTAACACCCACACAAACTTACAAAACATTCTAATGCACATTAACATATAGAACTTAATTAGGCCAAATAAAAAGCGGTGAAAATGGTACACAAAACATACAGAGCGCGATAAGCACAACGAGAGACAAATAGTACTAAACAAGTTTTTCAGAATTAGGTAAACAGCATTATTATAGATACATTTTGAGTCCACAAAACCGTTATGCCAACAGTCGTGTCACAGCCAGCTGTCAGCAAGCTGAGAATAAGAACCGTAAGAGCGACGATCAATGGGTCTCTTAGTCAGTAAGTCAGTTTGTCAGTTTGACGTCGATGTCGACTCAACGCAACGCTACGCAACGTTAACGAAGCGAACCATAAAAGAGAGCGTGCAAGATTTTCGTCTTATGTAATCAATTACAATAAGAATGGTAATAATGAAGGTAAGGCAAGAACAACACTGAGCGGGCGAGCACGGCTCCGTTCTTACTTTCTCCGTTAAAGTAGGCCGCCAGAGCACACGATTAACAAACACAAAAACAACATGTAATTACGAAACTTTCACGCAAGAAACATACACTCACACACTCACACGTGACAGCACAAGCGCCAACTCATACATGTGTGCTCGGCTCTCTTGACGTAAACGTTCTGTCGCTGCAACGTTGGTGTTTTTTTTTTTTGTTTCTTTCTTTCTTTTTGTTATTTTTGGGCTTGAAGTTTTTCGTCTTTCGTTTCCAGTTTAGAATTGGGTCAAATAACGGATTTGTGTATTTACCTTGCGTGGCAGCAGCCGCAACAACAGCGCACTCACTCACACACACACACAAACGTTGTTGCTTTGAAAAGAAACTTCTGCTGCGGCAAGATCGGCTCAAGAACGTAACAAAGCTCAAGCAGCGTCATCATTCACCGGCGCTCTGTCCGCTGTCTCCGTCTCACAACACACAAACCGAATTTCAAATTCAGAGCACAAGAAACCGGTTGACGTATGAGTTGCTCTCGCTTACCTAGTGCCCGGCTTTGGACCCTCGGTCTGGCTGTGTTGCTCTTTCATGCAGGTTGCGGCTCAAACATGCTGTGTGTTGCTCTAAGCTTTCGTTTGTGTTGTCTGCAAGCGTGTGTATGTTCGTTTGTTTGTTTGACGGTTGTTCTACATTTGAGCTGGTGAAAATAATATTTATAATGCGAGTTACGGTTGCAAGAGGCAACACCGGTTTAGAACGTTCACTCACGCCCATTGCTCATTAATTCAACGGCAACAAACTTAATAAAGATCTTCTGTTGCGTTCTCTTTTTTTATTTCTTCCTTCATTTCTTTATTGCTCAAGAAGAGAAAGTGTTACGCGAATTGATTGTTTAATTAATTTTTCTTCTTGGAGAGTAGAAGCTACGGATACTTACATACATACATACATATGTACATATGCATGTTTGTATATTTGTTTGTTTGCGCTGCGGTGTCAATAACCACAGCAAGACCGAGGCCAGGGTAAAAGTTTTGCACAATGCGCTTTATTTGTTGTTTTGACAACATCTTCTTACACTTGCCTCTCTCTTCTCTCGATCACCTCTCTTCTTACCGATCGGCTATTTGCTTTCGCGCTGGGGCTTTTTGGCTTTGGCTTTTCACTTGGCTGCGACTTCATTCTTAAGTCGGCCATTTTGCAATTGTTTGTATGTACATACATATGTATTTATGTTTGTTTGTCGTCTATCGTTGCTGCTAATGTGTCAACTGTACGTCGTCGAACGGGCCAAATGAATTACATATGCATTTCAGCAACTAACGAACTTTCCAAATTTCTTTTGCTTGTTGTGTGTTTGTGTTACTTGTCTAATTGTTGTTGTTGCTGCTTCTACAGTTACATTTTGTCGCCATTATGTTGTGTGATATTACTTACTACCAGTTGCCAAATAGAAAACTTGAACAATTTGCACTCGTACTTTAATATTTTCTAAATTAAAGTAATGCAGATATTTCAAGTCTGTGTCTCATATACTTTTTCCCCCTGCATAAAAGATTTTCCATGAATTTAAATTTTTATAAGCTTATTACTTTGACCCTCAATGATCATGCACACAATATACTTTTAAATGCAATTATATAATGCATGCAACGATAAGAAAGCGCACAGATGAAAAAAATGAAAATAAAAGAAAAACTGCAAGATCAGAGTCGCAATCTTCTTGCCAACAAAGAATGCTGTCTTGTACACCAATCAAGAGAGCGAAAGCAAGAGAGCAAGAGTGAGAGAAGACAAGTCAGCGCCACGCTCGCAGCGGATGTTGCGATTATTACGAAATAAACGAAGAATAAGAATAAGAACGAAATGCGCAGCAGGGCAACAGAAAATCAAAAACAAAATGCATACACAACAAGAACACAACCCACACACTCTTAAGGCACATGTGCAAATTACATGCTTACGCTTACATTTGTTCTTACATTTATATACATAGATATATATGTATGTACATATATGTTAATGTGCATGTAATTGCAAGTGTTTATGTATTTATTTAACATGCCTAGAACGGGTAGGCAGTCAGGCAGTCAAGCAACAACGTATTATCCCTTTTTGCCTATATAAATATGTATAAATGTATGTATTTAGGAGAAAAAATGCCAACGGCGCAGGCAGCGCACACAGAATTCTACAGAAATGCTAAATTTAGAGCAACGACGACAGATGGCGGGCAGGGACAGGCCCCAAACCTCCAATTTCCCCTCCTTCTCCCATTCCACAGTTCCACAATCCCTAGCTGCAGTCGCAGTCACAGCCCGCATACAAACAGTAGGTTGATTGGTCATTCAATAAACCAGAATAAAATGTTGCTTGCTCTCACACACACGCTCCCCTATCTCTTTCTTTCTCTTTCTCCTACTCACCCGCTCAATCTCTCTTAATCACGCGCTCCTGCTCTACGTTCTGTTAAACAATTTGCGCAGTTGCAGCCTAAGCAAATGTGCCAATAACAACGACAACGACAGCAACAACAAGAACGAAACGAAACACAACGAACCGAAACGAACGAACACACAACGAAACGAAACGAACTTAAGCTGTTGCGCCCAAAAAAACTTGAACTTTGCATGTAATATAAATTATGTGCACACATTCAAACATATATATATATATGTATGTACATACATGTATATGAACTTTTGCAGCCGTGGCATCGACCGATAGACACATCGTGACCTAAACGCTTTATTATGACTAGCTGATAATTGATATGTTTATGACCACAAACATATGGTTTTTTTTTTTGTGTTTGCTTTTTGACCAAGGCAAATGCAATAACAAGTGATTTAGAAAACCAATTGTTATGCATGACCTTTCAATGGCAGTAAAACTGAGTCATAATCTAAATTGGGAAATTTTCGCTGACTAACGGGAAATGCATTCAATCCTTGTTGCTATGTGCAGATATTATTAACAGTAATTCAGTAAATTTTAGTTGAAAAACTCTAAGCAAAAGGGGTGATCGACATAGAAATACTCTCAAATAAAGTTGGAATGAACGCAATTATAACTTGATCAACTTAACAGGAATGTGTAAATGTGTGTATGCATGTGTATGTAGTATAAATATGTATCTATGTATGTGGGCGTGGCTTAGTCATGGAACCAAAGGGTGCGATTAATGCATACAAACTCACAAACGGTTTTGAATATGTAAATAATTTATTAAACATGTATCGAAATGTAGACACATACATTTTTTTGTGTCTTTAGCAAACCGACAACTGAGGAATTTAGTACTACATATTGATTTAAATACTCTGTTTACATGAACATATATATATATACATATGTGTGTGCATTAAAATATACCAATAAGTTAAATTTTATTGCATCTCTTACTCTTTGTTATGTTAGTTCTTGTATAGAGCTGCAGAAAAATTATATTATTGGAAATAAATACTCAGACATTGCACATACATACACTAATACAAAAAAAAAAAAACAGTGTGCGCTCACTCTGGCCTGGATATGTGCGTGTATATGTGTGTGTGTTGCCCTGACGCCATGAACATGAACAACGTTGAGCGAGCGACTGATTTGTTCAGCCTTGAACTTCTCTTTGGAGTGCATTAACTCTGCGGCCGCACAAATACAAACCGAACACACACACACTCATACGCATCGAGCAGCAGCGCCGTGGACTGCGCTGTTTGAGCTTGCGAAAACAGAACATTTTTGCGCTCGAGCATGCGTACATGTATGTGTGTGTATGTATGAGACTGCGAGTGAGAATTTTTGTTCGGACTGCATTTCTGTCTGCCATTGCTGCTGGCTGATCATGTTGTAGACAACTGTGTTGTTGTTTTATGTAATCTAGAATGTGGTCTTGTCAAACATATACATACACACACACGCAGCTTATAAATAAATAAATATGTCTGTTTGTATGCATGTATTTAGGTGTGTGTATATATTTGCATATATAAAAGTAAGTGCTTTAGCCTGGAGCTGCAAGCTGTTCCTTTATCTGCACCCCCATTTAGTATTGTATTACATAAGCGTCTTACTAATCGTTGGTCAACAACACAGTGTTGTTATTCTCTTATATTTGTGTTTGTATGCATGTATGTATGTGGGCGTGGTGTAAGGCACACACATACACATAGACATTCGTTCATTTTTTCCGTTTTTTTTAAATGCCTGTCTCTCTGCACACACAAACACACACACATGCATACCATGAGCATTCTGAACCTTTCTGGCGTTGGCCTTGAACCTACTGCTGATCGTGCAGTAGCAACTGAAAGGCGGGGTAGAATACTTGGTAAAACAGATACTCACAAACACAAGCACACACACACAAACAAATGTGGGGAGTTATAAGAACAAGAACAATAACAACAAAACAAAAAAAAAACAACAGCTACGTCAATTTCATTCTTTGTGACGGTTCTGGACCTGGTCTTTAGGCTCGGCAAACACCAGGTGTATTATGTACATACATACATATATGTATATGTATGAATATCAATATGTAGGTGTGTTTGCACTCATACATACTATGTTCTTAAAATTACATATACATATGTATGTACGTACATGCAAGCATGTGTTTCGTTTTCGCATTTGCCTGACCCCACACAACATTTCACACATGTGATTCTGACGCAAGACCTTGAGATTGTTGAGCTCTCAGGAGTCTGTATACAAATGCACGCATGTTTTTTACTACATAAATAGATGTACGGCTTAAGTAAGCTTAACTCTTAATTAATTAATTAAATACAATAAGTACATATTATACAAACAATTCATATAAGATATTTTTTGATTCCAAACAATAAGTTAGTTCAATTAATATAAAAACTCATCAAACAACCGATAGTTATGGATTAAGAAGTTCGATGCCAACCATTCTGACATTTGTCTGTTTGTGTGTATGTATGTGCTGCCTGTCTTATTCAACACTAAATCTTTGAGAGTAAAATATGTGTACGCATTACACATTTAATGCTTGCAATTAATCAACAAACATACATATGAACATATAAACACATGTATATGTATGCACATACATATGTATATAAGCATGCATGTTGTTATGTAGATATTCACAAATAATTGCGAAACAAAGGAACAACTTCTCCAATGAAATGTACACACATACATATGTACATACATACATATGTACATAATAATGGCCACCAACGCGACATTGCATCGTTGCTACTTTTATTGTCGTTGTTGTTGTTGTCGTCAAGTCCAACGACTTCCGCGTGAGAGAATTGCGTGTAATCGCAAATCAAATGACGCCTTCGTCTTACTTCTGTCGCACTTGTATTTAGTGTTATTGAGTTTGTTGCGCTTTTATCGGAAGCCGGCAGGAAAACTAAGTTTATGAATGAACCTTTTGAGCAGCTTTTTTTTTGAGTGAAACGATCAAAGCTAGAGGACAAAACAAAAGCAGCTCCGTCGGCAAAGGAGTGACTCAGTGTTAAGAGAGTGTCGATGAGAAAATGTATGAACGAAAAAAAAAAATGGTGGGAGAGTCATATACACAAATGTACTCGGGTACGTACATACATATATACTTATTTATGTATGAGCCCACATAACTGTAGAAAAGCGGGAACTTTTAAATCAAGAAAAATAATAAATGGTAAGAAAAAGTTGTCATAAACACAATTAATGCATTGTTATGCTTTTCTACATTTTATGTGTCTTTTTGCTTGTATTACTTACCTGTTTGTTTTTCAAAATATTTGTTTATTTGTTTTATATATTTTTGGTATTTTGTTTTGCTCGCGCCTTTTTGGTTGCGCTCACTTTCGTTGACGTGGGCGTGGCTGTTGGCAGCCTATGCCAGAACTTTTGCTTTTAATTTATTGCACGCGCGTTCATATGTACTATGTACCACAGAACCTAATACGTAAATGTGTTTGTGTTTTCAATAGCGTAACTTATTTTGGTTAATTGCCGATAAATGGCACAAATTGTGAAATTAGCACAGACCGAAATGCCGAGAAACTACGAAAAGATTGCTGCTGCTTCTGCTTCTGCTTCGGCTGCTTCCTGCAACCACGAACGCGGTCATGTTCTGAGCTGTAAGAATGTCGTGGCTGTAAGGTCCAAAGCTCGAAAAGTCGAGATCAACTACACATGTATGCATGCACGTTCACATATTAATACATGCATGTGTATGTCGGCTGCATACAACAAGTTGGATAAAACTGCAGCAATCAGACACTGGCAATATCGAACATGTTCGAAACGAGCTTAGTTCGTTTGCAACGGGCGCAGCAGCGTACCGACCCAGTTTTCATTATTTCTTGGCAGTCTTTGCTGTCGGTAATTTTATGTTTTGTAGTTTTTTGTTGTTAGTTGTCCCCATCTCAACGTTAGGTGCTTAGTGTTCTTTAACGGACGACCAGCTTTCTCTTTTTTTTTTCTTTGGCCAAGTCAATTGATATGCTGCGCTATGTTTCTTTTTTTTCGATGCTAAGTTTTTGTGTTAGACATTCGACCTGATATTAAGTTTTCAGTTATTGCTCTACTTCGATTTTTGTATTGGCATCAATTTACATTCTTATGAATGTGAATAATAACATTTGCTCGTAAATACAAATGTATGTAACTTTTTTATATGCGTTAAATATAATTTGATAAAAAAAACAATATCTTTGAGTCAATTGACTGTTTAGATGACATTCTAACACTTTCTCTGCTACTCATGCTATCTACCTTTCTCTCTCTCTCTCTCTCTCTCTCTCTGTCTTTCCCTTGCTCGTCCTTTTTTTTGCGTATTGCCTTTACCAACTTGGGAGCTAAACTTTCAAGGTTAGGCTGGCTAGCGTCGTGCAATGACATTTGCCTGGCTGAGAGGCATCGACCGACTAACTGTGGAACAAAGCAACCTGAAATTTGTAGATAATTAAATAATGATGTGTCAAAGTATGGGCTTACGGTTAGCGCCTGAAGGCATTCTTCTAGTCTGTATAGTTTTCAATTTTATTTTGGGAAGAACCTCTAAGGACTTTAAATAATTGGTTAATTTAAATAATAATTATGGTTAAAAATAAACACATGTTTTGGTTCTGGACAAGATGTGCATTTGATGCTTTAAATGTTTAGCCATAATCAATTGACAATATACAGCTAATATTAAATTATAATTGCTCAATTAACTTGTAAGTTATGCGCCACTGTGCGTGTCCCTCTGTTGCTCTCTCTCTATTTTTCAGTCAGCTCAATGTCTGCCCGTCTGCTTGTTATTGCTCACGTTCGCATTCTCAGGATGCACGCTACACTTCATTTACTCGAGCTTATGTGTATTGTGTATGTACAAGCCGGACGTATATTAAGTAAGCGGGTGATTCGCGAAATAGTCATAGCCGAATGTGAGTATAATTTTGTATATAAACATATGTATGTTTGTAAGTACGTGTGCTATGTACTTAACAGGACAGACTGGTGAATTTTATTAGTTTAGCGCAAACTTACACACTTGTATGTATGTATGTATGCGTGTATTCGAAGCTGTTTAGTAACGGCAGGAAGATGCGCCGCCAACGACCTCTTCTGCGTCTCCTTGTTCTCATGCTTCTCTTGGTCTGTAGAGGGCGTCGTTGTCGTTGTCCTTGTCTGCGTTTGAATCGGTGAAAGGGAAAGGTTATTAGACTTAGCCCAGACACTGGCCGGCGTATGTAGCTGCTACTGCTGCTCCTTATTGTTATAATAACCTTTCACTTTTGCGCTTTAGTTTGTACTACGGAAGCTTCCTAATCGGGGTTTGGGGCCAGTTCAACAGACGGTGACGACGCGCAAGGACTTTTCTTGTTGTTGTTGTTGTTGGAATTCGTTTGGGTGCCGACGAACTCTATTACACGTAACGTTAGCCAAATATTTCACAATTTTCTAATACTTGCGCATCATTTTGTATATTGCCCCCTCAAATGGCCATTGACGGGTCCCCAAAATAAGTCGATGTCCTCTGCCTTAGCACTAAGCAATGACTTAGAAAGAGGTGTCAAATCGACCAAAACTTATAACAAGAATAGTTAAAGAGAAGTTTAGTTGATAATTTCTCAAATAATTAAATGGAAAAATGCATTGCTAACAAATGTTTGATATAAAACTATAAAAGTTGAATGGGTCTATCAAGTTTGGCATAAAAATTATGCTCAAGTGGAGATTTTTGAATAATTTATAAAATCCATTAAAAAATAACATTCTCACATTCCATAATTAAAATACAATATGTAATTTAATACTTACATATATATAAAGTGTATATTTGTGTGTATGAAAATGCACGTCTCTTTAACTTGTTCACATTCACTAAGATAATAAATGGGTTATTAGCGGGGGTGGAGAAAAGAAATGCAGCAGCATTGGCAGCATCGTGTCAGCTTAAAAACTTTCTAATGCATCAGCTAGCAATAGGCCAAGAGTTGCAGCTGCAGCTGCAATTGCGGCTTCGTTGGCTGTGGCAGCTAACGGATGTGGATCGCGGCAGCAGCAACATTATGTGTGCCAAATGCAACTGCAACGACAACAACAACAATAACAACAACATCAACTAAAGGTAAAGCAACAAAAACAAATTTCTCTAACGCTAACTTCAGGCCGCTTTTCACTGCAAATTACTTAACTATTTTTTTTTCCCCCAGTTTCGCTTTGCCGCTCATATTGTTGTTTCTGTTGCATTATTACCCATGCATGGTGTAACAAGGGGGGGGGGGGGGCCGGTGGCAATAGAGAGAAGGAAAATGGCAAACAGCGTTAAGTTGGTCATGACCATCAAAATGGCTAACAGAGTTTGATTTTTCTATCTTTCTTTTTTGCTTTTTTTTTTTGCATCAAAAGCAGTGGTAGGCAATTTCTCGTTTTGTCTAAACGCGTGGAAAGGGCATAAAATTCGGACGCCGCAAAAGCTAGATTCTAAGAAAAATAAAGGTAAAATACGCTATTTACCTATCAATTTTGCCACTCTGAAACAAGTTGGCTTTACTGCATTCCTTAAGTGGCAGATTGAGCTTGGGGGCAAAAAAGACAATAAAAGATATTGATACAGGCTTGTGTAGTTTGTACAGTTAATCTAATTTATCAATCACTTTTATTTCGATTGGTAGACATGTTTACTGTAAACATAAAGCAAGGTGAAATTCAGGGCTATTGTGGAGGATGGTTGATTTTTTTTCCTCACAGGCAACATAAAACAAACGCAACTTTGCTTTCAATTGCACTTAATAAATAGAAACTTACCGTTTTGCAATAAACTTGTGAATATGTACTATCAATATATAATACAAACTGCAAGGGCATAAAAATTTAAATAAAATGAAATAAATGTAAGTTTTAAAACAAATCAATGACTTTTGTAGAAGCCTTAGCAATATCAAAAGTCATATCAAAACAAATTTAAAAAAAAAACACCATTTAAGCTTGGTTATATTTTCATATGTATGTATGTTTAAGTACATAAATATTTACAAACATAAATTACTTGCTTTATCATTATATTGTTTACAAAAATGTTATATTTAGATTATTATCATTTATGCACACACGCAAACTTAGATAAATCAAACATGCAACATAATTTGTCACTCAAACTTGCCAACATGAATTCGTTAACGTGCCACAAACTGGGACACATTCATTAGTTCCATGCATGCAACACCAATCTGCAAAAAAATCCAAACATTTCAATTGTATGGACACCAATCCAAACATACATTTATGCAAACTATTTGTGTGTGTGTGTGTTGTAGTTGCAATCAAAGTTGACGTCGCAGCCGACACACAAAAAATAGAAAGTTTTCCATGTTGCATTATTTGCCTGATGCAGTTTTACTGCGGCAAACTGCAATTTTCTCTTTGCAATTTGATTCAATAAAATATTGTGTAAAAGCCAAAGTCGACGTCAGCGTCAGCGGTGCTGCCAACTTTCCCAAGCTCAGCAAAAAAAAAAAAAAGCAACAAAAAAACTGAACTGCAATCGAGGCTTCTAACTCGGTTACGGTTACTAGAAGCAAATAATAATTACATTTGTCCCACTTTACTTTCACTTGGCGAGAGTCAAATACGAAATGCGAAATCCGAAATGCAACTGCAACAATCGGCAACAATAGAGGCAGCGAAGTCAGCGTCGACTTTGACTTTGCTTGTGTGTGTGTTGCATGAAAAGTTGCAACTTTTTCCAGTCGCTCGTTCGCTCGGTTCGCTTGTGGAAAATTGTTTACCGTTGTTTGCCAGCCTGTTGGCAAAAAGGAAAAGTGGGTCAAGCGCAGCATTGTTGTTGTTGTTGTTGTTGCTGTTACTTGTTGCATGCTGCACAAGCGGCACACGGGCTCGGGCTCGCTTTGTGGCACTTACTTGACAATTGCCAAGCAGACTCTATAAAAAAAAATAAAGTTTCCAATTTTTCGTTTGTTTTGCCATTATGCATTTCATTTGCACGAAAATAGGTTACGATGTTGATTTTCTCTTTTTGTTTGTTTTGGTTTGGTTTTGTACTTTTCATTTAACATTTTTCATCAATTTATTTTCTAGTATTTTAAAGTATTGCCTTTTGTTTGTTTTTGCTTTTTTTATATTTATATAGATTACTCAATAGTAGTACATGAAACTTAATTTATAGCTTATCTGGTTTTTTTTTTTACTTAACACTGCGTTAGACACTGAATTTGTTGCTGTTTGTTGTCTCTATGCTGTACAGTTAAAATTTATATTTAATATTAGTCGTTACGCTTCTATTAACTATTAATTTGCACAAAGTTTTGCAATTGTGCTCGTTTTAGTATTTACACGTAATTAAATCTTAACAATATGAATTTAAGTTGAAGTTAAATCAAATTTTTATTTTCTTTTTGGTGGTCCATTATGAGTTTTCTATTCTCCATTTCATTATAATTTTGGCATAAAAAAAATTATGTTTGACTAATTAAAAATTACTTTTAAGCTTACATGACAAATATTTGTTTTTGTTCAAAAGCCTGATTTTAATTATTTCAAATAAGTTTAAAAAAAAATATTAAACAACGTAAACACTTAAAGGGATTTATTTGATTTTAAATTAAATAAAGATCTTTGTGCTTTTTTGAAATTTAGTCGCGGTCAATTATCAAAATGATATTCAGTTATACAAAAATAAAGTAAGAAAGCTATATTCGGCGTGCCGAATATTGTATACACTTGCTAATATCTTGCATTTGTATGGCAGTTTCGTGTTATGGTTGCAAACAATAAACCAGACTGACAGACTTGACCATATCGACTCAGAACGCGTTGCTGATCAAGAATATATATCTATACTTTATGTGGTCGGATATGATCCCTTCATGAACAAATTATATATGCACTTTTTAAGTGCATAATGTTAATTATTTGGTTGGTTTAACCAAATTTGTTCTGACTTTAAGCTTAGATATTAATTTTTTTTCATGTGCACAAACATACCGTTATATAAGATTTTTGAATGAACTTAAAAGCTAAATATGTTTGATACATTTGTACCAAAACTAAAACTTGGACACTTTGGGCACTTAAACATAAACAAAAAGCATCAACTTATATTCAAATCAAATCAGTTTTGAACTAGAAACTTGGCTGCACTGAATACACTGATGATGACAGTGGCAATGAGGTGAGGGTCAAGCGCATTGGTTATCGCCGATGCAGAATGTTAGATAGAGTGCGTATCTGTTTCTGCAATTCGGAGTCCATGCGATAGCATTCCTCCTCAAAGATTTTGCGCATCGGCTGCAACTGTGGCAGCTTGTCTGCCTGCATGTTAAGCAGATCGGTAAAGAACTTTGACCACACGTGCTTTTTTAAATAGCGTGGCAGCTTCTGGCGTATGTCCCAGTTGGCGGCACGCTTTTGCGGTTGCATATACTCGCCAAAGAGCATCACATGCACCGTACTCGCAATGCAAAAGAGATCCGTTTCATATGACCAGGGTCGGCCCTCCTGCATTTCGATGCATGTGAAACCATCGGTTTGAACGACTTTACGAAACTTGGTCTCCTCCGGATCGGGAAAGAGCGACATATCGATAGCACAGCCGAAATCAATAAGACGCAGCGAAGGCTCATCGCTGTCCACGCTAGGTACACGCATCAGCAAAAAGTTATCCGGCTTTATGTCCGCATGAATGATGCGCTGTCGATGCAAATGATCCACAATATTGCAGATCTGTGATGAGAAATGCATAACGAGAGATTCGTGCATTACTTTTGTAGTTGCTTGTCGTATCTTATTGTTGATGTCAAGCAGCGAGCCAAACGGTGAAAATTCTGTGGCAATAAGACTAGCATTTGGTGCTATTACCGCTGTCGATATGTCCATCAGGCCCGGCAGCACCTCGGGGTCGCTAATGCGTTTTAAGACCTATTAATAATTAAGATACTATATGAATTTTTTGTCCAATTAAGAATTTTTTTTTTTTAATATCTTACCTGATCGCATATGTATATTTCCCAAGAATTGGGCGGCTTTTGGTATTTGAGTGCCACAACGTTGCCGGTACGCGTATCCGTTGCTTTATATACCGAGCCATAGGAACCACGTCCAACCTCCTTGTCAATGTTAAACTGAACGCCCTCGAGCACGTTTAAAGTGCGGGTGTTTGATATTTTTGGCAATGGCGTTTGCACAACTTTATAGCTGGCATGCGCATCATCGTTATCACCTGGGAAATTCAGTTTGGCTAAAAATGCGCGACACAATTCACTATTAAACGGATCAATTGCCTCTTTGGCCATATGGCGATCAATCGTCTCCAAAGCCTTTGACAGGCGACGCTCTTGTGCCTCTGTGTCATGTTGTGTGGCAAAGTAAGAGTTCTCTTGAAATGTGGAAAAGTCTGTCAATGTTGTGCTTTGTACGCTTGATGTTGTCGTCATATTGTTATTATTATTTATATTATTATTGTTGTTGTTGTTATTGTTGTGCGTTCGATTGCTGTTGACATGAAGTCGACCAACGGCCAGCGCCAGGGAACCATTTGAATGGTCCAGACCACCGGCACTGGAGAACGAAAAGTTGGCATTGTCATTGAAGGTAGCATTGTGAATGGGTGCAGCAGCGAGTGTGGTTGCCTCTGTGACGCCACCTCCTGTCGCGCTCTCCACGCCATTCGCCAAGGAGCTGGATGAGTTACTGTTGCTGCCTGGTTCGACCCGAAATTTGTCATGTTTCGCTTTGGCACGCGCCCGCCGACTTGCGTTTGGTGTGCTCTTCGGTGTCGAGGTCTGACCCAGCAGATAGGGATGAAAATGATGGCTACCATTGCGTTGACGTGGCACTGAGGTAGCTCCTACACCACCACTCCAATCCTGTACTGCCTTAGGTGAGGCTGGCAGTGTGCGAATGGGTGCTGACTTAGCTGGCGATTCTATTTGCTGTTGATGGTAAACGCTTTCAATGGTATAGGCACTGTAGGTGCTGCTCTCTAGTGTGCGCTCCTTCTTGAATTTCATTTTAATGGAACGATTCTGTTGCTCAAAAGATGTTGTCTGTATCACGCCATTGGTGTAGGCGGCTTTTGGTGCCTGATCCAGTTGGTCGAATCCCTCGCCATTTGACTCATCATCTGATTGCTCGGACTGTTGGTCTTCTTCCGTTTCATTTTCTTCCTCCTCGTCATCACCGTCCTCGACTTCGGAATGGTCATCTTCCGTTTTGTCTTTGTCGGGCGCACTATCCACTGCCGTCATGTAAAGTGTTGCATCTGATTGATATGAATCCGAATGTTTTTGTTGCTGCTGCTGTTGTTGTTCAGTTGGATATGAAAATGTCTCCTTTTTCAACTCTTGTTCCGACGGTTGCACCTTTTGTTTCCGCTGCTCTAACAACTCGGCATACTTGCGACCCAGCAGCTCTTCCGGACTGTATTCGACACCAGCGCCGGCTGGGTAAACCAGCTGCTTGGCATAATGACAGACGCGTGACGGATCATCTGGCTCTTCTAGAGTCAGCGCTGGCTTCCAGGTCTCGTGATTATTGCGCCCATAAGCATGAAAACTGCGCGGCAGTCGTACACCCAACACCTCCGTAAAGGCTGCCGGATGCTGTTGCTCCCCCTCTTGCTGCTGTTGCGGCTGAGCTTGCACCTCATTTGTTATTGTTGCTGTTTCAGCTGCTAGTGGCTGCTGCTGTAGCTGTTCCTGCTGCTGTGGCTCATATGAATTTGTCGCCGGCTAAAAGTTTGAATTACTAATTAAGTAAGTTGCTGTTTTGCATTTAGACTGCGTTTGCTTACCCGGCCCTGATGGAAGACAGGCGAAAAGTGCGGGTGTGCCAGCGCTGGGTTTTGAACAGCCTCAGATGCTGATGGCGGAAACTGTGGGTCAAAGCGCGCTGGTGCTGCAGGTGGTGGCTTGAATATACAAATCATCAAGCGAATTAGAATGAATGAACTTAAAATACCAAGTGTGTTGTCTAACTCAAAAAGGTTGCAGTAAGCTATCTAAAAAGGGGAGGGGATCCTGTAAAGTACCTGTTCCTGATGCTGATAATGCGTCTGTTGCTGTTGTTGTGCATGGGGGTGATATGCAAGCTCTGGCGTATGCTGTGGTTGCTGTTGTTGATATTGATGGAAGTTATCTGGCTGCAGATGGTGCGATCTCGATGGTGTCGACGGGGCTGAATGAGGATATGCTTGCGGCGGAGTTTGCTGTTGCTGTTGGTGATGCGACTGCGTGTAGGTGGTCAACTGCTGCAGTGCATCATGAGGTGGTTGAGCCGGGTGTGCATGTTGTTGTTGTTGTTGCTGCTGCTGGTAGAACATGGAGCGAACGTATAAGAACTTGGCATGGGCATTCTGAAGTTCAACAGTGCTTTGGGCCTTCTCTTCGAAAGCGAGATTAAATACTGCTTCGGCATCCTTAAATTGATCCAGGGCCTCGTAGTAACTGGCCCAGCCAATATAAAAGGCAGCCACTTGACGTCCCGTGCCGCGCTGGAAAAGAACCTGATAGAAGCGCAACTGGTCCGTTTGCATCGCTATATATTTAAGCCAGAGACGCACTAATCGCTCATCCTGCCGATAATATTCATTGTGCTCGTAAACGGTGAGGCAACGTTCGAGAGTTTCACGAAATTTGCGTTCGGGATCGTTGGGCGCGTGGTTCTCATACCAGCATATGTAATTGTACCAGTGATCGAGCGGATCGGTTCCCTGATAGAGTGATATGGCGTGCTCCCACGCCTGCTTGTCTTTTTGAAAGCCATGCATCTCATCCGGACTCAGATTCACACTCACACTGTTTGTTGCGTTTTGGTTAACGTTTGGATTAGCTCGCATATACGGATGCATGGCCATCTCGGGTCCAACAAGGCGACCTGGCTACAGTCTACAATATTTGTTTATGCATTTGGATTTGTGTTTCCAAGTTTCGTAATAAATACAAAATTATTTATACTGCTCTTTGATCGAGGCCGTGGCGGGGGTGGGGTTGGCCAGGGTGTAATTCAACGATAGAATGTGTTAAACGTAAGCAACTTGGCTAACGTTGGTCACATAAGCAAATGCTAGGCCATTTTTTTGCTTTTCACTGGCTAAATATTATGAATTTAAAATAATTGTATCTTATTTTAATGTTTTTCTGTGTCGCTGTGGTGCTGGAAAACTATCGCTACTATTTTTTGTGGTGGATTACCGATAACTTTGGCAGCAACACTGTTTCGGCATAAATAAACGATGTATCAATATTGGGGATGTTCCTCAAGCAGATATTACACCGATACAAAACTTACAGGCGTACAAAAAATAAATTGTTTGGAAGCCTTTTTAAATGCATTGCATCTTAAATTAATGTTTCGTTTTAAAAAGAATTTTAAGAAAAAATTGAAGACAATTAAAACATTTTTTGAAATTTTAGGTTTTGTAATCGAAAACATTACATTATCAATAATCAAAAGAAATGATCGAATCATCGATACCATGCACAACCCCCCAACTACGCCAATGTGCTATTGTATTTTGATGTACCATAATATGTTTTTATTAATTCACAAAATTTTACGCATCCTTTAGTGCTTGCAAACTCAATGGTTCTTCGTGCAATTTATCGTTTATGTGTTTATGTTTTTATGTGCATATAACTATTACAAAGTCCCCAACGATACCTTACGTTACAACGACCCCCAGGTGCGGACTGGAGGCCGAATTTACAACTACTACATTGTAGGTGGCCTTTTATCGATTTCACCTAAACAGTGTACAAATGCAAAATTACTTAATAAAAAAATTATAAACGCCTTACCCCATGCTGTGTTGATATAAAATTGATTACACAACAAAGGACTCATCACCAACTCCATACGTTGAACACTTTTAATAAGTACAATACATACATATTTACCAATAAATGTATATATGTACATACAATGTGTATTCATTTATATGTATTTTTGTATAGTTATTCATTTTTGGTATGTTTAAAGAAAAATAAAATCAGGACGTTAAGCGAATCCGATCGAATCATCTTTATACGTAAATGTTTATTTTGGAAGTTTTTCTTTGAATTTATGACTTTTGCTATTAAAAAGAAGTTAATCCGTGATTCATTATTGAAGTTATACAGTTTGTAATATAAATGCTTTTATTAAAACGCAGAATTCACCCAGAGCGCAATAATGCCTCTAAGAAAAAAATAACCTCTCCATAAAAATCAAACGTTTTTGTTTTATTTATTTGAGCTATATTTTTAATATAAATAAAAAATTTCAATAAATAGAAATCTCCTTTTAATAATATAGGGCGAATGGCTAAAAACTGAATTCGCTGCTAGGAAAAAAAACAGCACGTAGATAATGGAAGTGTCGGCCGATCCGTATGAGCAGAAACTATATCAGATGTTCCAGAGCTGTGAAACATCACAACAACGCAACAATGGTCTGCTCGACGAGGCATCATTGACACGCCTGTGCCAGCTGCTCCAGCTACGTGACCAGGGATCGGCACTGATTTCTAGCTTAACCGCAAGAGGTAGCCCAAAGCTTGGTGTTTCTTTTGGTCAGTTTAAAGAGGCACTGCTTAACTTCCTGGGCACCGAATTTGATGGCTCGGCATCGCGTTCGAGTTTAGGAACACCATCTGGACAAAAAGGTGAGCAGATAAGGCATTATTACCTAATCTTATATGTCACCTGGCTATCATAAACCTGCGTCATAATCATCACTGTTTATGAGGGTGCAAAAAAGGGGACATTTACCTGATCCTAGGTAAATCAGCCAGGTAGCCCAATATAAATGTATAAATATCAGGGTCTTAGAATCTACATCTTCAGTCGGCATTCAGATGCTAATAGAAATACAATGGGTACACGATTATATTACAAGCAGCGCAAGGGCTGCAGCGATCCGATTATTGAAAAGTTGGCCGCACGTTTTGGTATAAGAATAATATGGCTAATCCTTGTATACAAAATAAATTTTATATAACTTTTCTTGTCTTGCAGAACGAGCTTTGGTAATCAACGACGAGCCACCTAGCAGCACATCTATTGAGAGTCCGCCGGAGGGTGATACATCCGATCGCGAGGTTTCACCCAAGTTGATAGTGGGCACTAAGAAGTACGGTCGTCGCTCAAGACCTCACCAGAACCAGGGTCTCGATGAAATCTCTGTCACAGATTCAGACAATACAGATGAGGATCAGCAGAAAAGTCTTAATGGCTGCAGCGAACACACAGTCCAGGTGAGTCTTAATGCTCTAATCATAGCTTCGGCTAGTGTTAATAAACTCTCAATCGTTTATTTAAGGTGCAACGATCATCGTCGCAAAGCGATCTTCCAGGTAGCCGTCGTCTGCGCTCCGTCCATTATACCGGGAGCAAGCTGAAGCGCTGTGCATCGCTGCCAGCACGTAAGAACTTGCAATCAAAAATGATAAGTGCCACGACTACATCGTCGACGGTCGCCACACAAGTCGGCAGTCGGAGTAATCTTCGTGAGGCAAAACAGGAATGCAGCAGTGTTGAATCGTTGGGTAAGTCAGCCATATGATGAGTTGCCAGCCAGTCCATCACGTGGTCCCCGTATAGTCCACATCTAACACTCTTAGCAGTTAGTCATTTATAACTGAAACCGGTCGGTTGTACTGTACACTGCAGGCTATCATATGTCAGCACGGCCAGAGCACTGCAGCCACGGATGCTTCCACGATGGCCGTTTCAGTTGCAAAGGTTTGTCCGTTTCTCGGGAACACAGCATTAGCCTCATAATAAACACACAATTTTAAATCACTTAATCATTTGTTTATGCACTCTGTACTGCACTGTTTTAACCTGAATCCAATCATGATCCAGATCTTCTTTTTTTTTGCATTTTATTTGAGTGCATTAGTTATTTAATATTTTTGTTGCTATAAAAAGTCATTTTGAAGAGAGAGTAACGCACCTTTCCACCTGGTATCTTGGGCTACAACTTCTTGTGTAAATAAATAAATTGGTATTTATTTAAAAATAATATTAAATAATATACATAAATTACAGACATTGTGACACCACAGCAACTGGAGACTTTAAGTGCGCACAGTATTATTGAAACCTGGGAAATGGCAAGTATCATTAATAGTGGTAATCTGTTGCATGTGTTGGGTTTTGACGAGGAGGAGGTGAACCTAAACCAGCTGACAAAAGTACTTGAGGAGGAGTTGCGTGGCCTAGAGCAAGATCCGCACTCCAATATGTTGCGTGCTTTGGTGGCACTGCAATCTGTGGAATTGGGATCGTTGCGTCAGGCATTCCGTCAGCAACACGAAGAGAACCTTAAGCTGCGAGCCGATAACAAGGCGGCCAATCAGCGAGTGGCGATGCTGGCCGCCGAGGTTGATGAGCGGCATGCCAGTTTAGAAGAGAATTGCAAGCAGCAGGTGCTTCAACTGGAGCAGAGGCATTCAAGTGTTGTGCGCGAATTGACGCAGCGCATAACAAACGATCGGGATCATTGGACGTCAATGACATCAAAGTTGGAAGCACAGATAAAAAGTTTCGAGCAGGAAGAGATTAAGCTGCGAACTGATTTGGAATTGGTGCGTGCCGAAAACACCGAGCTGGAGATGGAACAGCAGAAGGCGCATCTGCAAATGACTGAGTTACTCGAACAGAATATAAAACTGAACCAAGAGCTAGCCAGATGTGACACCCTTCGACCATCTGGTAAATCAGAGAGCAGCATAGACTCTGCTGTTGGTAGAGATAAGCCCACCGAAGATGATGAGATGTTGCTCGTCATGGAGAAAATGACAGCATTGCAAATGGAAAATGCCCAGTTGAGAGATAAAACCGATGAGCTAACAATCGAAATTGAGAACTTGTGCCTTGAACTGTCTCGCACCAAATCACGCAAAAAAAAGCAGACGCCAGTTGCAGCTGCAACTGCGGTGAATGCCCCCGAGATCGCTGAGAGCGAAGAACTGGATGCATTCAGCAGCGGATTGGCGGCAACCAAGCGACGCGGTGACTCGCCAAGCAAGACGCACATAACGGAAGAGAGTCCACGGCTGGGAAAGCAGCGCAAGTGCTCCGATGAAGGTGAAGTCAGCGACAATAGCGGTGATTGGATGGCACTCAACTCCGAGTTGCATCGTTGCAAAAGTCATGAAGAGGAGCTTGCCACACTGCGGCGAATTGTGGCACAACTGGAACAGGAGCTACGGGCGGCTAAAACTAGCGGAAGCGGTAGCCGTGCCACCTCGCCAGAAGCACGCTGCAAAGAGCTAGAAAACAGTCTGGAGCAAATGCAGCGCGCTTACGAGGAATGTGAGGATTACTGGCAGTCCAAGCTGGGCGAGGAGCGTCAAATCTTTGAGAAGGAGCGCCACATCTATGAAGACGAGCAGTTGGAGAGTGACAAGAAGTTCACAGAACTGATGGAAAAGGTGCGCGAATATGAGGAGCAATTCAACAAAGATGGTCGACTATCGCCAATCGATGAGCGCGACATGTTGGAGCAACAGTATCTTGAGCTCGAAACAGAGACGGCAAATCTTCGCAATAACACCATTAGCATGCTGGAGGAGAAGTCTCAGCAAATCAGCGAGCTGCAGTGTGAGATTGAGGATTTGCGAACGCGTCTTGGCGAGAGCGTTGAAATACTCACCGGTGCCAGTGAGATCAATCCGGAGACACTGCATCAGTTGAATGTTCAGACGGGCCAAAGCCCAGCAAGTTCGCCCATCAGCTACCTGTGGCACCAAAGCACAATTCAGGAACCACTAAAGACCTTTGACGGCATTGCCGAGCATATTTCAACAAAATCCATGGCTTCGCTTGGTGAATCACCCACACACAAAGCCACCAGTCGGTAAGTACAAAAATTAATGTTAGGTCTTTTTTTTCTGAATTTTGCAGCTTCCATTTTGAACCTATAATCTAAATCTTGTAGATTTTTTCTGTGAAGATTTCACTTTAAATAAATAAAATTTGGAAATTTCTCATAAGGCTTTTAAATATACAAAAACAAAGGTCAAAGATTATAATTTAAATATGAGTTAAACTATAGAAATCTGAATATTTTGAAATTTTTGATATTTTGCTTTATAATAAAACAAATAAATATAATGTATTTCCCAAAAAAAATAAAATAGCTGTTAATAATATTTTGAAATTTGAATTTCTCAAAATAAGCTTGATTATATTTATGTATTATGTATAAGGGATAAGTTTTGTTCACTAACATTTATATTAAATAAATTTGACTTTCATAGAAACAAACTAACTACTTCGGAGACATCCATCTTTAGTACGACACCGTTGGGATCATCCCCATTGGGTCTATCGCCCACACACAGTGATACAAACTATGCCTTGCCAGCTAGCACTTGCTCAATGCCAGCGCCCATTTGTAAGCCCAAGCAGGCGCCATCAGAGGGTGAAATTGCAGATTGTGAGACCTCATCAACTGCATCCAATAAGAGCTTCGATTCGCACAGCGTAGTGTCAACTAGTAAAGCATCTTGCTTCAGTCACGAGAAGTGCAGTAGTCCGAATGTTCTCAAGGAGGAATTGAAGCGCCTCAAATTCTTTGAGCTCTCGCTGAGAGAGCAAATCAAAGATTTGAGCCTGCAACGTGACGGTTTAGTAATGGAACTGCAACAGTTGCAGGAGGCGCGTCCAGTGCTCGAGAAGGCCTATGCGGTGAGACGATAACTATTTAATAATTGTAATATTATTAAAATCTCACTTTATGTTTTTGCTAATAGCGAACAACACATCCAACGCTGCAGCAGCGACTTAATCAACTGGAGTTGCGCAATCGACATTTACAAAATGTGATTAAACAGCAGCAGAAATACACCGAGTCCCTGATGCAGCGTAAATACTTAACCTTCATTTCTGTTTTATGTGAATAATGTTCAACTGTGAATATTCAATCCACAGAATCATGGCGTCAGCATCAAGTGGATCTCAACGATTTGCATGGCCGTATTGAAGCACAGTCCGTTTTGCTTGCCGATCAGACACAACGGCTGCAGAACGCCGACATTCTTGTCAAAGATCTCTATGTGGAGAATTCGCATTTGACCGCTACTGTGCAACGACTAGAGCAGCAGAGAGCACGGGTTAACCTCATTCATCAGCACCAGCAGCAGCATCAGTTGGTTGGTGCCACCATAAGTGGCCTGTCTGGAATACCTTAAAGCAAAGCGAGACAATGAAAGCACAACGAATTCATGCAAACATGATGTACCAATATACTCGGCACCATTTGCTACGAGTGATATTGTTTTTAATATATATACAAAATTAATTATGCATACTATTTACTTGTTTGTGTGCGTACTTAGTGAATATAAGTATGTGTTCTCGATGTAACTGAATGTTTTCGACACGAAAGCACCGTGAAATGCATCCATGCACAGGAACAAACAATCGACATGTACTGATTTGTAATACAATAATCCACTAACTGAATTTCATATTTGGTGTATACAATGTTGACCTTATAAACTAAAAATTGATATAGTTAACAATATACATATATATATATATATATAAAAAATAATATAGCTAACAGTATTTAGTTATGCGTCTAAAAACAAAACAAAAAAGACAATGCACATTTATCAGAGTTTATCAAGTGCATAAATATCGTTGTTGATTTTATTGGTAGTCAAGTAGTTAAAAAAAAATCAAATGTAACTTAAAAGACCTGTAAAGCTATTACCTTACATACAAAATGTATTTATTTTTTGCAAATTAAGTTAGTCAATAATCTTTAAATGTTTTTTCAACATATTTTTGTATCTGCATACATACTTAGACACAACATTCTTTGTGAAATCTCGATTTAATACCTTGAACTCATCGTGTTATGATGTGTATGTGCTTGTTAATGAACGAACAAAATATAAAATTACTTTTTAAAAGTATAAACATATTAAAAAAAAATAAATAAAAAATAATAATAAAAACAAAAGAAAAACTCTATTTATCTTTTTGTGTTTGCAACAAAGAAACATTAATGCGTGCTACTTTTAACTGGCAGTTCGGAATTTCTAATCTTATCTTGAATATGAATAACTGCATTATAAATTTCTTATACTAGTAATTTTATTATTGTTTTTACTTGCTAGTAACAAACTTGAAATGGCATATTACATTTTTTATGTACATGTGTGTTTAACGTTATAAATTTATATATGAAAATCTTCATTAAAACTTGCTCGACTATATAAAGCTGGATCATTCTTCTTGCGCATGCGACAACCACCACGTCTGTACAGGACGAGTCCAGCCAGGGCCAAGGGTATTGCCAAAAGAACACAAACTATTATTATAATCCAGGCCAGACTGCCACTCGATGAAGAAGCTACCAAATCATTCGTTGCTACCTTTAAAACCTCGACACCTTTAAGCTTTTCTGGTAGTTGACATCTAACATTTGATGCCAGAAGTGGGGTGATGCTATTCACTCTTTGAATTAAGTAGTTTATCATAAATTCGTTTGAAACATCGCATGTCCATGGATTAAAGCGAAGATCCAGCACGGTCAACTTATCCCAGCGGACAATAAGAGTTCTGGGTATTGTCGATAGATTGCAGTTATTCAAATATAGCTGTTGATAAAATATACGATTATATATTCATATATATTTTTAATAAATAGAACATTAACATTACCTTTTCAAGCTGAGGATAGTCCAAAAAGCTGCCCCCAGTAATATTTTTTGCCATAGCAAGTTCATCGATTTCCGAAAGCATTTTGTTGTCGCTTAAAATAAGTTCCGTTAGATCTATAAAAAAAAATTACTGGAAAATGAAACCACATCATAAAAAATAAAAAAAGATTCTTACTTTGTAGCTCTTTTAGTGCACCGGGTCCAATTTTGTACATGTCGGGCATATAAGACATGCTCAGATATTTTAAATTAGTCATTGTCGGAAAAACACTAAAAATAATCAATAATTGTTATTAGATGAAAACTTTAAATTTTAAACATACTTTTCTCCATCCAAGTTAGCAATTAGATTCTCATCTAAATTAAGGCGTTTTAAGTTCTTTGCATAGGTTAACGCTTTGGGTACTTCAGCAAAAAGATTTCCTGATGCAATAAGAGTTTCTAGCTCTCGTGGTCCATGCAAAATTGTTTCGGGCAATGTTTTAAGTTCCATAAAGGATATATCCAAAAGCTACAAATGGGGGAAAAATTAGTTTGGTTTCGAATTTCTTGGTTTTGAAAACAGTATATTCACATACCTTTAATGCTGACAATCCGGAAAGTGCAGTTTCCGTCAGCTTATCGATGACTTGGAGGGTATTTGAGCATAGTATAAGCTCTTCCAAGTTTGGAAGATGTTCAAACAAATCATCGTTAAGAAAATGCAATAGGTTATACCCCAGGTTTAGTGATTTAAGGTTTTTCAGTGGCTCAAAATCTCGGTCTGAGAATGGTCCCTTGAAAACATCCGGCACTAATGCCTTTGATGCCAATTGATTGTTGGATAAATCGAGCTTTTCAAGCCCTGTTAAGTTTTGAAAAGCTCCCAGCGTTATTGAAGCAATTTGATTATGTCCCAAATACAAATTCTTCACACCATATGCGGGTAGTGCAGGAATAGTCGTTAAATTATTGTGTTCTAAATTGATGTTTTCGAAGACAATATCGCCATTTTGCAAAAGATCCCATTCTGTTGCCGAAAACCACTCGTTCAGCTTATCCGAACAGTTTATTAGACTAGTTTCGGCAGCGCAAATACACTTTTTGCATATTGCACTCTTCAGTACATCTATCTTTGTCTGTAAGAAAGCACTCTTGTGAAAACGGATTTTGGAAGTTTGTGCATATTAATTATTTCTTTTTACATATTAGAAGGTGTAAAATTTATTTATTTAAACAATTAAATAAATTTGAATACCTTCAATAATATAATTGTTTTGTTATATTAAAAAATTAGTATCATTCTTTGAACTTCTGAGGTTATATTTTATAGTGCCTCCACTTGAACATTAGACAACGTCTAACTCATACATATAATATTTACTTATTGATAAGTTATTGATAATCCAAAAAAAATACCTTTGCTGGAGCGGTATCTGTTTTGGATGCGTCATTCGTATCTGCAAAGCACAAGGGCAAAAGTACAGCAAAGAGTGCTATCCAGACGAAAAACGTACAAAAAACTCCTTTCATTATTATAATCTTTAGTTATTGATTGATTTTCTTTTATTTTCTATGCGAAAAGGTGTTCACATTGAATAATATCTGACTAACAACTAAAGTTTTCATTTTAGGCTTAGCCAACTTATTTCCCAACAGTTATCTAATCTTATCAGCTATTCGTCGTAAAAAGCACAATCATACTACCAGTATCAATTGTGGCCGATGAAACACTTACTGCGTTTAATGGACAACTTTTGAAAGCTATATCCAATATGTTTGTTTCGCTATATAAATAAATAAATAGCTCCAAAGGTTCTCTAAGCTAAATAAATAAAATCCGCTAGTTTGCTTGCCTTATAGGACACCAAATGAGATTTACAGAATAACATATTCTAACTAGAATAGTATTAAAATTTATCAAACATGATAATTTTGAGCATGCTTAAAAAAATGATTTTAAATTTTTTATTTTGTACGAAAACTTGATTTCTTATCGTTGAAGCACTCGATGCATTGTAAGAGCAATCGTGCCAAATTTAAAAAACTATCGCACATCACAAATTTATATATCAACTCTATCGACACAAAAAATATCAAAAGTTGTATTAGTTCTTATTGGAAATTGAAAATATTAATTGTAATTGATAGACACAAAAAGATGAGCGAAGAAAACAATGAAAATATTATCTGGACCATCAAAAATGGAGAACTAGATTCCGTACAGACAACTTTCAGCAATGATGTGAGCAAGAATACAGAACTTCAATTGCATTGTCTAATTCTTGTTTTTTTTTTGCAGCCTCAAAAAGTTAACACAGAGATCAAAGGAAGATTTCCAATTCATTATGCTGCTGATTTCGGACAGCTAAATGTGCTTAAATTCCTTGTAAAAGTGGGGGCTGATGTTAATGTAAGCATTTATCATTATGTTCTAACGCTAAGAAAGTTTTTACGTGCATACGTACATATGTGCACAGATTTATACAAGTGAGCGTTTGTGTACCTGTGTGTATGTATGTATTATGTACGTAAGTATGTTTATATCCGTATGCATTCACGAAAACCAAACATGACATACTGTTTATAAGTTTTGTCATACTCAGTTTATTATATATGTATATTATATATTTCAACACTATTGAGGTTTACTTTTACTGAAACATACAAACTTAAAGCAGAAACAAATCAACATTGGTGATGCGTGTTTGATTTCAATGAACAATAAATTCAATTTGGTTCATAGTCTCATAGTCTTTAGTTTTAGCATATAAGTAACTTATGAGAAGTACCCGGCCCATTTATTTCTGTTCAGTTGATTTACACGCACAATCATTTTTACTTTAACAGAAAAAAGACAAACATGGAATCTCTCCGCTTTTGGCCGCTGTTTGGGAAGGCCACACAAAATGCGTAGAGTATCTTTTGGAAGAGGTAAACTTAATAATCACTTTTAATAAAATGCAAAACTAAATAAATGAATTTTAATAGGGTGCAGATAAAAATGGGACCACTCCAGACGGCCAGAGTTATGAAGAAGTGGCAGAAAAAGACGATATAAAGAAATTGTTTACAAGTGTATAAAAATTACTGAAATAAACTCTTTTAAAATTTAAATCAAATTACATACGAACTAAAAAAAAAAAATTGTACCTAAGGAAATATTTTATATACATGCGACAGAAAACTTTTGTGCACAAATTTTGCTTTAAAAAGAAAAATTGGCACTGTTTTCAGGTGGATTTTATTTAATTAGGTTTGCCTTACCCATTACATTTTTACGTCTTACAAGAATTGAAAAACGCATGTTTTTGGGATATTCTCTTAGAACTTTCCCGAAGCACTTAGCCAGTCTTAAACCGAAGTGTATTTGAAATGCAGTATTTCATTGAATAACACATTTTATTTTCGTTCCATTTCACTGTAGCAGTTACTTTAAGTTTTCAGTATGTTGATTATTTTGTTATCGGCTTTTAGCAAAATGCAACCTTGTTCTTTTACCCATTTCCTGTCAGCGCCGCGTGTACCAGGCTCTTTCCTATCGTACTTTTGGCAGACTAAGGTGGGTGAATTTTTTGTTTTCATAAAATATGATTTATTTAATATAATTGTGATTGGTTAGGTCAAAAACATATATACAAATGTGAAATAGTTTCAAATACAACAATTTCAACTTTATATCTAAGCTATAAGTTGATAATGCTATTTTTGTAAACGGTTGTGCACCACATTTTATGTGTGTATGTGCATACATATGTACATGCGTTTTTAAATATGCATTGATGAAGAAGCATTCGTACATACATGGATGTGACTGCGCTATATGTTTTTAATTATTAAAACCAGTTTAAAAATGCGTGTGAGAAATGTGCAAAAAAATTAACAGTAGTTTGTATGAGTTTGTCATGTATCCATATATATAAGCATAAGTACTTTAATCATACATGCTCAAACCATATTTATATGTGCACAAATTATTAAGTGAGCCTCTAAAAGGTGAGTCGGAGATTGGCCAATATGTCACTTGTGGATTGTCAAATAAACTATAATGTATGCAGAACATATAGCGGCACATGTTTAAAACATACATGTATTTACTTTTGAGAATTCACAGTGCACATATATTCACAAATGTTAAATGTTACTAATCAATTAAATGTTGCAGGTCTGCAGACAAAAGTAACAACAACATGCCGCAGAATGAGTATATGGATCGCCACCGTAAACTATACGGTCGGCGGCTTGATTACGAGGAACGCAAACGCAAGAAGGAAGCTCGTCTTCCGAAAGACCGTGCACGCAAAGCACGCAAGTTACGTGGTATTAAGGCCAAATTGTTCAACAAGGAACGTCGCAATGAAAAGATACAAATAAAGAAGAAGATACAAGCGCACGAGGAAAAGAAGGTTAAAAAGCAAGAGGAAAAAGTGGAGGATGGAGCACTGCCGCATTATCTGCTTGATCGTGGCATCCAGTCAAGTGCAAAGGTTTTATCAAATATGATTAAACAAAAGCGAAAAGAGAAGGCTGGCAAGTGGGATGTACCGATTCCTAAGGTGCGCGCACAATCCGATGCTGAGGTGTTCAAGGTCCTAAGAACAGGAAAGACCAAGAGGAAGGCCTGGAAGCGCATGGTGACAAAAGTAACATTTGTTGGAGAGAACTTTACCCGCAAACCGCCAAAGTTTGAGCGTTTTATACGCCCAATGGCATTGCGTATGAAAAAGGCACATGTAACGCATCCCGAACTGAAAGCGACCTTCCACTTGCCAATCATTGGTGTGAAGAAGAATCCCAGCTCTCCAATGTTTACCTCCTTGGGTGTGATGACAAAGGGTACAGTGATCGAAGTTAACATCTCCGAGTTAGGTTTAGTGACGCAAACTGGTAAAGTTGTTTGGGGTAAATACGCACAGGTCACAAACAATCCAGAAAACGACGGAGTTGTAAATGCTGTACTGCTTGTATAACTATATTTTAAGTGATTTAATTGTGTCCAAATCGAAACAATAAACAAAAAATTAAACAAATCGTGATCAGTTTATAATTTATTTAAAAATATTTATATAGATTATTAGACGTACATTTATTTATTCTTTAACTTGCATTAACTGGTATTGTGTTTATTGTAATTTTTCAGTTGGCCACGGCAGTGTACGATGCAAATCTTCGTTAAAACCCTCACGGGTAAGACCATCACTCTTGAGGTCGAACCGTCGGATACCATCGAAAATGTCAAAGCCAAGATCCAGGACAAAGAAGGAATTCCTCCAGATCAGCAGCGTTTAATCTTTGCTGGCAAGCAGTTGGAAGATGGTCGCACTCTTTCCGATTATAACATTCAGAAAGAGTCAACATTGCACTTGGTGCTCCGCCTTCGTGGTGGTGCCAAGAAACGCAAGAAGAAGAATTACTCGACCCCCAAGAAAATTAAGCACAAGAGGAAGAAGGTCAAGCTAGCTGTCTTGAAATACTACAAGGTACTACAAAATCCTTCAATAACTAGAGAACAGAACAATTAATTCGATCTGATCTTGGAATTCTTGAGTCTTGGTGTCTTGAGCTTGTTGACTTGATTGTTTTGTTGGTTTGCAAATGGGACAATGTAATAATTGATGTTCTTACTATTTTAAATTTTGTTGAATTATTTAAGGTTGACGAGAACGGAAAGATCCACCGCCTGAGGCGTGAGTGTCCTGGAGAGAACTGTGGTGCTGGAGTCTTTATGGCTGCCCACGAAGATCGTCACTACTGCGGCAAATGCAACTTGACTTTTGTGTTCAGCACTCAAGAAGAGAAGTAGTGCGTGCGTCAGCGCTTTTTGAATCAGGCATTCATTTCAGTTTGTAATTAAATGAATAAATAAATAAACAACCAATTTAAGCCTGTAAATTGTTTATATTTTAATATGAAAACAGAGCTATTCCGATGTTCGAAAACATAGATTCAAATTACTTTTAAATATAAAAGTAAATTTTAGATATACCTTTAACAGATGAAATCTAAGCCTTATAGAACTTGGTCAATGAATAAAGGATTTTTAACTTGCGACATGAGAACAAATATTAAGTGGTTTCGTACTTTTTAAAAAGCATTCTATTAAATTTATTTTGTTTCATACAAGGTAAATGCAAACACCTTAACGGTGAGCTTAAAAGTTTTTACATTTGAGCAAACAAGAAATTAAATGAACTGAAAATATGTTATTTGTATATGTATATGAAAACAGATTAGAGACTAGTGGCATCCATATTCAGGCTTAGATACATGAATGTAAGAATATCGGTGGCCTCCTCAATCCTTTTAGATGTTGGTTTACCAGCACCGTGGCCAGCTTTCTTGTACACACGCAGCAGCAGCGGATTTTCCTGGAACTTGGAATCGCGTACAGCATCTTGCAATGCAGCAGCAAACTTTAACGAGTGCAAAGGACTAACGCGATCGTCATGGTCGGCGGTCAAAATCAGAGTAGACGGATACTCTTTGGTTTCATTTTGCGGTGTATGAACATTATGTAATGGCGACAGCTTGTATAGATTGTCAAAGTGTTCCTTTTCGGTGGGATTACCATAGTCCGAGCACCAGGCGTGACCGATCGTAAATTTATGAAACCGTAACATGTCCATGACGCTAATAACAAAACAAGATAATTAACATTGATTATAATAAGTCCAAAGTAAGTGTATACCAACCCAACTTGAGCAACAGCTGCTCCAAACAGATCAGGACGTTGATTAATACATGCACCGACCAGAAGACCGCCATTAGATCCGCCCTGGATTGCCAAACGGTCTTTTGTGGTATATTTATGTTTTATCAAATATTCGGCAGCACTTTGAAAGTCATCGAAAACATTTTGTTTATTTAGCAAGCGTCCGCCGTTATGCCATTTTTCGCCGTACTCGCCGCCACCACGTATGTTGGGATAAGCCAAAACGCCATCAAAAGTGTCAACAAACATAAGACTGCAATCTCGTTGTTATTATGTAAAAAGTATTTGTGTATGTCTTTACTTACCCTGTAAGCCCAAATGTTGGCAGCATGCTTATGTTAAATCCGCCATAACCGTAAAGCAGACATGGTCGAGGTTCAAGGGCATTTTTCTTTTTCCGTATAATGAACATCGGCACCTTAGTACCATCTTTGCTGGAATAGAATATCTGCTCTACGGCATAGTCTTCCTTTTGGAATCCATCCAAGTTCAGTTTTATTTCTCGAAAAACTTTTGGTGGCTGTTCAGGGTGCTTAAAGTCATAATGGTAAATGGTTCCGGGGTTCAAGAATGACGAGAAATTGTAGAAAATTTCCGAATACTTCTTTTTACCAGAGGTACCAACAATGGTGCCAATATCCAAATCAAATTGTCGAATAAGTTCTCCAGTCTCTAACGAATTTGCTTGCAATATTGTCTAAAATACACGATAATTTTTGACAAATGTTAACGAGTGGGTAAAAACTTAACTTACTTTAACATCTCTTATATAGCACAAAAGAATTTTGTCATCATTTACGCACTTTGCCCAGTCCAAAACATCTTTTTCATGTTCCTAAAAAGAAAGTTATGTAGCTATTTTTCATATTTTCTGAAGATATTTTACTTACCGGTATAAGAGTTTCCCAGTTTGACTCGTCTGGATTTTCAAAATCAATTATAATAATACGATAATTTTGAGCATTCTTATTTGTACGAAAATACACTTTTGAGCCAACATTAGTCACATACTAAAATGATAAAGAAAAACTAAAACTGTTAACAATTCTTTCATCTTCTTAAAATCCAAAGAACTAACGTCGTAATCCGATTCGAATTTATCAACAATAATTTTAACATCAAGCTCTGAAACTATCTCTTTTCCAGGATTAAGATCAGCATAATATATAATGTTATCACGACAGTCCTTAACAATGGCGAGTATTAAATAGTTTCCACAATCGGATACGGTAGATTGACTAAAGAGATAAAAATAAGGTGATATAAAAATTTTTACAGTATAACTATTCAATACAAAATCATACATGCGCCATGAAGGTTCTTTAGGAAACTGAACAACCAATACATCCTCAGACTGGTCTTGTCCAAGAAGATGGTAATAAAGCTTCTGGTGTTCATTTTGCTTGGTTTCCGAACCATCAGTTTTGCCATCTTGATCGGGATATCTCTGTTGTGTTAAGATTTTTGTTATTATTTATGAAATTGTCACACGTTGTTTACATACTCCGTAAAAAAATCCTTTATTGTCCTTTGTCCATGAAATTTCCGAAAATTTTACCTTATCAAGCACTTCATCAAAATCTTTACCGGTCTCGGCATCGCGTATGCGAATTTTAATCCAGTCCGATCCACTTTCACTCAAGCCATAAGCCATAAACTTGCCATCATCGGAGAACGCTTTCTGTGAAAGTGCAACTGTACCATCTTCGGAAAGACTGTTGGGGTCGAGAAATACTTTGCTTTCCCCATCTAAAGAGTCTTGCTGATACATAACACTGTAATAATGGAAACAAACACATACATATACATACACTCAAGATAGCGTCTTATTGATAGAGCAATGAGTAACTACCTTTGGTTTTGAAGACCGGTGTTCATGAAAAAATAATAGTATTTGCCATATTGCATTGGGCATCCATATTTTGGATAGTTCCATAATTTTGTTAGTTTAGCATTAATTTTTTTCCACTGTTCACAGTTCTCAAGGAATGGCTGACTTATATTGTTCTGACTATTGACAAATGCCTGTGTTTCAGCCGCATCGGGGTCCTCGAGCCAACGATAAACGTCCTTTATCTTTGACCCATGAAAATTATCCTCAATGGTCAGATCCTTACGGGCAGCAGGATATACAAATTTTTCTTTCATTGCTCTGAAAGATTTTTCACTGGTATCTGACATGCCGGCGGCTGACATTTTAGACGAATCTATATATATTATAAGTTACGTAATAGATAATTAAGTAATTTTCTAATATACATTAATAATAGGCATTATGCCATAAACTTACATTTCTTTACCGTTCCAAGAAATTCGTGAACAAAGATTTTGCACTGACGTTGATGACGATGAGCAGACAACAACAAATATCGCATTGTAATAAGTAGGGCTGCAGAGGAGCTCTCTCAATTTAGATAACCTAAAATATAAATGACACAAATATCGATGAACCCCTATTGAGTTCGGTATTTTATTTTATCAGGTATTCATAAATACTAGTACATGACACAAAAATAAATACTTGAAATACAAATTTCTACGCGTTACTAATCAAATAACTAAAATTTTTTTTAACTTTGTTAACTATTTCAATAATTGTATTTAAAGACGTTTTGTTATTTTAAGTAAATTATTAATGCAATGTTGTGTGAGATCTCTGAAGTTCAACCGAATTTGACTGAGAAGTTGAAATATCAGGACGCCCTTGACCTGGTGCAATTATTGTCTCCATTCGTTGGGTTGTGTCGCGCATAACTCCACTAAAATCTGGAAGGTCTGGAAGATCTAAAGCAAGGTGTGCAGAAAATCTTTTATACACAGAATTTTTAACGCCATCCTTTTTTGTTTTCTTTCGACTTTCTTCATATTTAAGTTGTTGCTTAAGAAAAATCGAAGTCTTCATCATTTCTTGTATGTTGTAGAAAGTATTTTCCGATTTTTCTATAGACTTAAGCGCTTGTACTCCATATTCCATATCATAGCAATGTCCTTGTAAGCTGCTTTGTAAACTAAGAACTTCAGTTCGTTTCTCCAGAATGGCAGGCAGCACCTTTCGAATATGTTCCTAGAATTAAGAACTCAATTATATTTACACACATAGTAGAGGTAGACGTCATTATGTTTTTATCAATATTAAGACTAACCTGAATTCTAAAAAAAGCTAATGAAGGGTCGTTCGCAAATATATGTATATTTTCAGATATTTTTTCGGAGGCTGAATATAAAAAAATATAAAAATATATGAAGACCTTAAGAACACATTTAAATGTGTGCATGCGTATGTGTACATATGACTATAAAAACAATTACTTTTCTTTCCCTTGAAACTAAGTTCACTTCCTTGTGCCATTATGTTAGTCCTTTTTTCTTTGGGCTTTCGGTGTTTTCGACTTATACCACAACGTTGAACTAATAAGATCTTTAACTACTGACGTTTTTAAGCTTTAAAAGAATAATATTTCCTAAGTAGTTGTAGATGTGTTGTATTTGTTGTTATTGCAGCCAATTATTGATTTGTTTACTTCAAAACATCGATATAGTGCTATCGAATGTATGTCGATAATATATTAACTATTCTGGTGTTCACGTCAATTTTTTTTTTTTTTCACCCATCGTTCAAGCTATAAATATAAAAAGTGTATATACATATACCTATATATGTACAACAAAGAATTTTTCCAAAAATAATTCGAGGCTTTGAAGTTTTTTTTTGGAATTCTTGACATCAAATTTCCATTCGTTCGATTAATTCGACTTATCTGTATAAGTATCTGATAATTACCATCTCTAATGACATCAGCTGCTATCAGCTGTTAACTGTTTACAGCCGTGAAAAAATCATAATTATAAAAAATTTAGTGCTCATACATTTGTGGATATTAAAACAGTGAAATCAAATTAATTTTTTCATTGGTAATTTAAGTTTACATTATACTATTGAATATATATGTGCAAGATAAGAAATTTAATTTTGTACGTATTTGGAAGCAGCAGGTGTCAAAAACTTTGAATCAGGTTGTATATGTTTGTGTGTAACAACCATATGCACATGCATACATATATATGAGTGTAAGTGGTTTTGTCCATTTAATTCCAAAGTTATGCGTACAATAGAAAACGTACAAACTCATTGATGACAGGCTTAAATGTTCAAGACGAGAGTTCTCAAATAGGAACGAGTTTTAAATTACTCATAATTTCACAAGCGTCGTATACATTGCAGAGGTGACTTAATCAGTAATATATAAAAAGGTATAAAAAGGCTATACGGCTTAAATTTTGGGTATGTTCACACATACATACAAGGAATGTGAGCACCAAACTTAGCATCGACTTATCTTGTCACGTCAGAGATCAAGGTTTTTCACAGAGACAAATCGGAAGTGCTTATAAGTGTATACACCTACTAACATATTGATAACTTTTTATTTTAGAGTGCTTATCCATCATGGCTGCTGAAGTTGATGCTGTGGAAAAGGATTGCCTAGTTAGAGTGGCTGTCAGGTAAGAGCATCTTGAGTATGAAGACCTTTCGTGCATCTGTAACCATTTAATTCCCCTAATTTTCCGATTTTTTAGAATACGCCCTCAGAACTCGCGAGAGCTTATTGACATGTGTCGTAATTGTACTACGGTTACGCCTGGCGAACAGCAAATCGTTATAGGATCTGACAAAGCATTTACATTCGATTATGTTTATGATGTGGACTCAAATCAGGTAAGTTAAAAGAATTAGAAGAATTCCATATAAAATAAGCCACATTTTCTTTTGTAGTGCGATATTTATACAGAATGCGTCGAACGCTTGGTTGAGGGAACCCTTCGTGGCTACAATGCTACTGTGCTTGCGTATGGTCAAACGGGGTCCGGAAAGACATATACAATGGGCACAGGATTTGATCATGCTTCTGGAGACTTTCAACTGGGCATTATACCACGTGCGATTCGTCATATATTTTCTGGTATCGATAGAAAGCAAGCGTCAGAAAATGAAGATGTGACCATCACACGATCACAATTTAGCATAGCTGTTCAGTTCATCGAGCTATATAACGAAGATATAATCGATCTTTTGGATCCTTTTAATAAAAACTCGGCATTTAAGATCCATGAAAGCGGAAATGGGCAAATTTCAGTTGCTGGCGCTTCCATTAAACCAATAAGTGAACCTCAGGAAGCTTTAAAGTAAGTACATATACAAAAAACATTAATATACATATATTTATTATTGATTTATTTTGTTGTTCCAGATTGCTGCAGCAAGGCGCTTTGGCTCGTACCACTGCCTCGACAAAAATGAATGATTTTTCGTCTCGATCACATGCAGTATTCACATTATTTGTGCGCAGACAACATATGCTTGAGCCAAAAAATGATTTTACTGATAACGACTTTGAAACATTGACGTCCAAGTTTCATTTTGTTGATTTAGCTGGTTCGGAACGATTGAAACGAACTTTAGCCACAGGAGAGCGGGCACGCGAAGGTATATCCATCAATTGTGGTCTGCTAGCGCTTGGAAACTGTATATCAGCGTTGGGCGATAAATCAAAAAGGGTTTCTCATGTGCCATACCGAGACTCGAAGCTAACACGTCTGCTTCAAGACTCTTTGGGAGGCAATAGCCAAACTTTAATGATTGCTTGCATATCGCCAAGTGATCGAGATTTTATGGAAACGTTGAATACACTTAAGTATGCCAATCGAGCACGCAATATTAAAAACAAAGTACAGATTAACCAAGATCAGAGTTCACGAACAATTTCGTTATTGCGAAGAGAAATTGCAGCTTTGCAATTGGAGCTTTTGGAATATAAACAGGTAAAATGTTTATCTTAAAACGACTATATAAAGTCTATTTAATCTAATCCTTTATTTGTCAGGGCAAACGTGTGTTAGATTCCGAAGGAAATACATTGATATCAGACCAATTTTACGAAAATTCCATGCTATCGGACGATAATAAACGCCTGCAACAGCGACTTAAGTCAATGCAAGACACTATAAATATTTTAACAGATCGTAATGCACAGCTAAAACTTGAAAAACAAACACATGAATGGTCAACAGACAACCGTACCGATTCAGAAGTCGCCAATTTAGTAGGAAACTATATAAGCGAAATTGAAAAATTGCAAGCAAAACTAATCGAGTCGGAGGGTATGTGTCAGCAATTAAAAAAATATTCGTTGTCAGCGAGCTCGCCACGGGGTCATAAGTCTGTTTACAATGGTAATTGCTTTGAAACCAAGCATTTTTAAATCAATAATTTGTATTAAATGTATTTTACTTTGCAGATCCAAGCGTCATTATAGATATTGCTAAAAAAGGCTTGGAAAAGGATCGAGAACTCTTGATGTCTCGCTCATTACCTGGGGTATCGATTGAAAATAGTCAGCTAGCAGAACTTGAATCTTCTGATAGCGAGTGTGATTCGAATGGTATACAAAAATTTTGCTCATTGTCATGCTCTATGTTAAAGTATATAATTCATTCTAGCAGAAATCGAAATGGAGGAAAACTTAAATGAAATTAATTCTGATATTGAAATAAAAACTAAATTAATTGAACAACTGGAATTGTCTCAAGAGAGAATACAACTTATGCGACAGCACTATGAAGAAAAACTTACAATTTTAACATCAAAAATATTCAACACCCAAAAAGAAAGAGATGAGGTCTTGGCGAATATGGGTAAGTGTCAGATAAAAGCTGGCACCCAGCTTTCTAAGTTGTTGAAATCATGGAATAATATTTCTTGTAGCATCCTCTGTAACAAATCAACCAAAAGACAATTCGAAATCGGTTAAAAAAGAATATGAAAGAAAGTTAAATGACATGAATCGTGAACTAAAACGTCTGCAACAGTCTCAACGCGAACATATTCGACAACAAAAAGAGATAAAAGCGCAAGAAATCAAGCTACAAAACTTGCGAACGGAACTAAGTGAACTGAAGTGCAGTAAGGTAATATTCAATTATTCAATTTTTTACCTTATCAGTTGCAATAATACATATATTTTCTTCAATATTTTAGGTAAGACTGATGAAAAAGATATCAGATCAAACGAATCGACACAAAGAGGAAAACACAAGAAAAACTCGAGAAATTGCACAATTGCGTAAAGAGCAGAGACGGCAGACGAATACAGTTTTAACCCTGCAGGCCAAAATGAATGCTAAGGAGCTAATATTAAAAAGAAAATCTGAAGAAGTGTCTGCACTGCGCAAGAGTCAACGTAGTCGAGTTTCGGGACATAAAATAGTTCGTCAGTCAAAAATAGAACAGAATAGATCTTTACACCATCGCTGGGAGACCTTATCCCGCACTATTTTGCATGCAGCGAGAAACAAGCAGTTTATTACACAATTGGAGACAGAGTTAGAGCGCCACGTTAAGGAACGGGAACAACTGTGCCGTGAGTTGGAGCTGATTCAAGATCCCGAACATATTGAAAAGGGATTGGAATACTCGAACGAAATAGATAACTTAAAAACCAACATAGGTTATGTGCAGGAGAATATAGAACACGTTCAAAAGGCTATTATGGAATTTGAGGATATGAAGGATCCTGCAGGTAGTGATGCCTTTAAAATGCAAAAAATCCTAGATACTATTACCACAGTTGACGAAGCAAAGTACTTACTTCAAAAACTGACTGACAACAATATTTATATCACGTGCAACTCGTCCATTACCGAAAGCCGTTTGCAAGAACATGAAGCTTTGCTTAAGGAGGCCCACCGCGAAAGCGTCACACAACAACAATTATTTCAATATTGTTTGTTAAACAACAAAAATGTAAACATTTCTGACCTATTTGATTCAATGAACCTCGATGACAAGCTCAGCTTTAATCATTTAAATCGGAGTTTGTCACAAAAGTCATTGCACAGCAATGGAACTTATGATATACCACGCGAAGAGGCACTCGAATATACTATCTTTGGTGAAGACGAAGTGCCCCGAAGTCGAGGATCGTCGCCTAATCCAGTCAATGAGACGTAAGTACTGTTTATTAATTAATGTTTGTTTTGTTTTTGACTGCTAAGTTAAATTATATATGAGTTTTACAAAATTGGTTTTAAAACAGTAAGAATTTTTTATATATTTTTTCACACACTGCAAGAAGTTGCGATGAGGTCACGATTCAGTTAAGTAATAATGAAGCTTATTCAACAATCAACCAATTATTTGAAACAGTTTGCGAGACCTCGGATGATTAAAAATATGCAAAGACCCAAGGAATCAAGACAATTTTTATATCTTTACCTTTTTGTATTACGTTTTTACTTATGTTAGCTCTTCCGAAAAGAGTCCCAAGGTGCGCAGGCGTACAGCACGACGTCAAGATCTTCTTTTTGGAGAAACAGGATATCCGAATCAAGTAAGTAAAATTTATTTGTATCAAAAACGGTATTATAAAATTTTATCCTTCGCAGACACTCAAACCATTTTAACAATAACTCGGAGTTTAAATGAGCCTAGGTCTTCCGAATTCTCAAAGTAAGCTCTTAAGTAAGAACAATCCACCTAATTTTAATAAAGCTGATATATTTATATATATATATATAAATATATTTGGGGACGTAATAAATGTTAATGTTAAATAAAATAACAAAATTGTAATAAAGATGTGTGTTTATTTGCGTATTAGATAATTTTAAACATATATATATTTTTTTACATGTTTTATTAGCGGTGTATACTTACATATGTACATAAAATATTGATTAAATTTATCACACCTTTGCCAGTTTACATTCATAGACTGTTTGCAGAAAGAAAACATAAACAATGTTATAAACATCTAATTAACATAATTTGGGATTGAATGCATTGCCAAAATTTAACTACGAAAATAATGTAATAATACAATTTCAAGACCGAAATAGAATGTTTAACAGTTGACAATTTTGTGTCATTCGAGAATCTTTTTGATTTTGGTTTTGATCTTTTACAATACAATCTTAACAAACGACGAATTATCTAACCCCCCCCGATAAAGAAGTTTCCTGGTCCGCATTTTCAGGGCCTTGAGAGTCAAGCCTTGCATTATTTGGCGGTGCACCTGAAAAATTAAAGATCAAAATATTTAAATGAATTAACACTGCTCTTAAATGTAAACATTTGTTTAATATTAATATCAAATAAACTCACCAATATAACTAAGCAGGACCGGCAAAAAGATTAAGCCATGTGTTGCTCCAATTACTACAATTCCGAAGTACATACGGAAATAAAATACTTGGAAAATTTGACTTTTTGCAAAAGCTAAAACTAATATGCCAGCAAATTTGGTAAGCGTTATGCCTGAAAATATGGAGCTACCCATTTTTGTTAAACTATCAGTAGCTCTATCAATTTGATTCATTTCCTTTGAGAGTGAAAAACTGTGCACAAGATGCGAGCAAAACTCAACCGAAATTCCTACAGCCATAACGAGATTGACCAATGACACAGCGTTGAGAGATATATTCCAGTAATACATAAGACCTCCAAGGTTAACAACTATCATTGTTATAGTGATAACTACAACAAGCGCGGAATGTATATCAAAGCCCATCAAAACGAATGTTACTATAAATATGGAAAGTATTGAAATTCCCATGCTTTGTAGCGTATCTGACCACATCGTTAAATACTGTTCGTAGAAAACATAAAATACTGAATATGGAAATACTTCGACTTGTAAAGCTAGGTCCATGGGAAGTCCGTTTAGAAGAAGGTTAGTCTGCAACATTTGCGTTATATTAGCCGATATTTTTCGGGCCGATTCTAAAGCCAAGTAATAGTCTTTCGATGTCTTTAGAATTGAATGATAAGCCATAAAATATGACGCGTCGACATTGAGGATATTATCTGTGCCGTTAGTGTAACGCACTGCTCCACCATAGGCAGCATGGCCTGCTTTGACACATGCATCATCTGGATTATCATTCAGGAAAAATGGCAGATATTTTCCAAATTCATGTTCAACTGGTCGTTTTAGATGGTTTTTCTTGATTTTGCAGTTTGAACAGGAAGTATCTAAAATAACACGAAAATTTAGTTAAGCTTAAGATCAAATAAAAAATGTATTTACCTTGATGTGGACAGAAGCTGCCATTATTTGGATTAATTTTGCAACAACTCGATGACATGGTCCAATCAAAGTAATCGTCAATCCAACTAGATGCAGGACGTGCAACATACGATACGTTCGATCGTCGGCTTGCCAAGTAAATTTGTGTCAATACACTGTCATCATTGCAATATTTTCCAGAGCATACCAAATTCTGATTAGTAGTATTTGAGTAATTGATGTCTCCCTTGACGACAAAATACATTGGAGGCCCAATATTGAGATGTTTGTTCAACGACTTAAAGTACTGCAAAACGTAACTATCCTCAGGCATCGCCAATTCCTGATCAAGTCCAATATCGATTTTGGGAACAAAAGCTATGCTTGCACACAGGAATCCAAAAAATACAACCATAACCATTGCCCTAACAATCTTTTTCATTAAAAATGGCACAAACATGCTCTTAAAAAACTTATACAACAGACCCTCATTGTTGTAAACTGCATCTGTCTTTTTGCACTTATAAAAGCAGCAGATATCTAAACGGTTGTCATCCCTACGTTTTGTGTCCAAAGTGAACAAACCGACAAAGCATGTTATTTGTAATATAAAGTCGATTAGTAAAGCGACGCCAGCATACAATGCAAATGCTCTTACTGCCGGCATATCAGATAAGCCGCCGAGGAAGAAGCAACAGCTTTCACTCACAGATGTTAAGAGCATACTAGGACCAACGCGTCCTAGAACGCGTCCAACCTGCTGTTCGGTTGTTTCGTTAGCTCTACGCTGATCCCTCTGATAAGTTTGAACTAAAATGAAAATATTATCAACACCAACAGCCAGAACCAAAAACGGTATAACTTCTACAATAATTAATGTGGCTGGCAGCCCAATATAACCAAAAAATCCCACAGAAGAGACCACAGATGCTAAGACTATAATAACACCGCCTATGCCCAACGTTATTTTACTATCAATTAGTGATCTTTTAAGCTCTTGTACATGTCCTAAAGATATGGCTATATAGATAAACATAATAATATATGAAACAAGAATAGTTAATATATCTGACTTTGATTCCCTATTCAATTCATCTTCAATAGACCTTTCTGATGTGAATGCTATATCCATTGAATCACTCTTAATATTTTTTATATAGTTAACCATAAACTCAACAAAGCTCTTTTCCCATTCTAGTGCACGTTTTAGATCTCTTTTGTCATGATGATTTTTAACCAAAAATGTTAGAATCAAAGCATTTGCTTCCTGATAATTTGTTCTTCCCGAAAGCTGTTCCCCCGGCTTTAGAAACCCGCCTAAGGCAATAGCTGGATCTACAGGTCCACCGTAGTTGGCTAAACATAAATACGGATTACTGATGCACTGATACATTTGATCTAAATAAGTGATCTGAAAGTTATGAATTTAATTAGGTTATAAAAATAAATATGGCGTTATCTTCAGATCTTACATTATAACCATTATCTTCATCGGTTTCATTAAGCCGTTCAATATCGTCTTGCAGATAGCCCCAAATTGATTGGACAACACAATCAGAAGATTCTATATTTGTGTTGTCGTCTTTTAAAGGAGCAATGCATATGTCTTCCAAAAACGTTCCGTTTGCATTTATGAGTTTTATCCGCTCCTGTAGATCCAAAACTTTGGTAAGGAAATCTTTGTCAAATATTGGACCAAATGTAATGGGTCCATTCGATGTATTGTGTACAATATTTGGCAAATTTACTGCCTTGATTATAACCTTAAATTAATACGAAACAAAAATTGTATATTTAGTAAATGCACTGATCACAGATTAATTGCATTTCAGCTTACCTGTTCAATTCTGAAGAATGGTTCAAATTTAGAATCAAAGAATTCCCTTTCCATTCGTGACTTTGAGCTTGGCGAAGCCCAGAGCTCAACTGGATCTGTAGTTATCTGCAAAAAAGCTATGCCATATCCCAAAAACGCAACAACGCCTGCGCCTGCAAGTAAAGTCATCCAAGGATGGCTTGCAAAAAATGTTCCCCATCTAGTAAAAAGGTTTTCTAGGAAAAATTCTGTACGTGCACCAAGTTTTTCAAAATATCTTGGCTCTTGCCTATACATCGAATCATCTGTAACTCCATCGTTTTCAATTTGAAAGTCTTCATCTAACAAAATGTAAGTTTTTTTAATTTAAAATATAATTTATTGACTTGAGTGCTTACCATTTATTGAGTCTTTAGTGAATAGGAAAGATCCCATTAGAAAGACAATTGCCCCAACCGAAAATACGACTGACATTATAACAGTGAATGCATCTAAACCAGCAATTTTAAGTTGGTCGGGCATAACTGGTACGTCTGGAGCATGAGGGCATGACAAATCGCAATCTGTACACGAGCAGGCAGGAAGTTCACTCTGAAACCACATTTTTTATAGATAAGATGCTTTGAATATTGTATTTAAATACCATATAAATTTAATACTTACATTAACTGCCTGTTGGCAGGGAATAGTTTTAGGATTCAGAGGAGTAAGCCCATTTATTGTTTCATTTGTGGGATGTTGAATGTATGTTATTTGAAACGGAACATATGGATTATGTGCGTCGCCCATGTAAGTAAACCATTTTGTAGGACTGCATCGCGATGCTGGATAGTTCCCGCACATTAGATCGAATGCTAATTGACCGGTTTGTGGCACTGACACCTGCAAATAACATATATGTATAACTGTAATGTGATTGCAAAACAAAATCTATAAATTTCCATTAAACAATGTTGCAAAGTTCTATTGTTTTTTTAATTTTCCGGTTTCTTCTAAATCCACGTAATTCGAAGTCACGCAAGCAAGCCGTTTGCGTTTCATTTACGATCACTTAGTCACTCCAATACTTGCATTACAGTTGGTATCCACAAACAGTTGTTTGTTTTAAGCATGAACTGCTTATTTTTCGCTTACATTAGCGTTCGTTTGAAAACACATTTATTTAGATCAATTTGTTATACATAAGTTAAGAACAGTATATCTCCAAAACGAGCACACTTGACTACAGCTTTATATTTAATTTTGTGTCAATACACCTTGGTAACCTAAATCGTAATACAAGGTTGTATAGAAAAAATAAAAACGCACCTGAGAGCATGACTTATAAGTCTTGTTGATATACTCCTCTGTTATATGAAAGTCTACTGCAGTTACATAAGCATCACCTACAATTAAATTATCGTTAAAAAATAGTCCAAAAAAATTTTTAGACATTGCAGGAAACATAAAAATTGAATTTGTTATTACAGTAGTAATTACCTTTATCATTGTTTTCGGTAGCCGCAACTTTAAGGAATTTATTTTGTTCTGGAGAGCAAGTCAGAGCGCAAAGATGTCGAGCCAAGTTTGCAAAACATGATGGACACCGCTCAAGAATAGCAGCAGCAAGTTTAACGTTTTCATTTAATATATTTATCTATGGAATTAAAGTTATTTACTTTAATGCATATTTTTTTTGAAGATTGAGTCTGGCTTACCTGTTTAATGTCACAGCAAAAACTCTTCTGATCTGTTTCAAGTAAGGAACTACATCTTTCAGCTAATAATTTCAGTCCCGATTCATTCAACGGTTTTGCAGTGCCATTGTAGGAACAATATTGATTGTGATTAAAAGCATCGGTTTGACAAACTCCATACCAAACACAATCCTAAAAATGTTGATTCAATATTCAAAAGATCTTATATTATGATAAACGCCAAATTTGAAAAACGCTTACCTGCTTCGATGCTTCAAATAATGAGAAAATTATGCCAATTATGAAGAATTTGACTCCATTTGCGGTACTGTGTGGTACAATCATTATGCAGTCGATTTAAACGTTTTTACAAGCATATCTACAAAGGAGGCAATGATATTTACTAAACAATAGTCATTTTCAATTATGCATATTTCGTGACAAAACTTATTAAATTCCCAATGCAAGGGCATACAAAATAAAAAGTTAGCTGAGTAGTTTAGTTAAGATTGAACCAATACGGCAGAGGTTAAAATAATAATACGAATGTTTGTACATACGTATGCATAGCGTATTTGACACTACACATATGTACATGTATCCTACTTTAAATGTAACCGTAAGTTCATCCATACGTATTTATGATAATCTTGTTATATGTATGCGCATTTGTTAAAAGCTTACAGCTTCAAATATATATGTACATTAATTTATATGTAAATGCAAATATCTTATAAGCTGATAAGCAACCGGACATGCATATATGTTCACACATACATACATATGTAGCAATATTTTTTGGGACGCCTATTACTAAATGCGTCACCTTCATACATACACACCCAATACATACGTAAATTAATGGTTCTTTAAAACTGTATTACTTTCAACTTAAAAAGGAGTGCTATAGAGTAAATAACACCTAATTCATACATACGTCTGTATGTACACATATGCATAATTCCACTTTGTTATTGTGATTTTATGTGTTGTATATATACATATGTATGTTTACTTATATATTTAATGTTTACATAAAAAAATAGAATTCATACCAGTTTAAAAACAATTTAATTTTCATACTAAGTATCCGCGCACAAGTGTATTATACAAAAAGAGGCACCTAATGGCATTGAAGATAATAAATGTACTCGAAGACTGACTTTTCACTTGTTAATTTTATTACAATTATCTTTTTGATAGAGTTGGACAATTTATTCGATACTGTAAGGAAACGGGTACTTTTATCGAGTTGCTCATGAGAAGCACTTTCTGTAAATCTGTACATCGATAACACTCGAACTTGAAATCACTGTGAAGCATTTTAATTTGTTTGTAGTTTTCTTAAATTATATATGTTAAAATATTTTAAATGGCTCAAAACTCATACTATTATGCTATTTTATTTGATACCGGTTATAGATATAGTCCTATGACATAAATCTTCACAGCCATAAATCAAACCTGGCCCACTTCTCATTGTACCGATAGTTTTCTTGAAACATTTGTGTATTGGTGTCAAAGTGCCAAAGTCGCAGTTACAGTTGCAACTGTGATAGAAGTGAAAATATTTTTTCTCATAGATTTGGCAGTCGGCCTCTTATTTTTGTTAAATACGACAGCTTTAGTATTACGAATCTCCGAAAGCAGGATTGGTTGTGTTTTTTTTAGATTATATATTAATCTAAATTAAAGGCTCACGTGAACTTACGTAAATTAATCAAAGATAAAACTATGGAAGGAGCATCAAAGTTTTTAAAAGGAGTGCTTGGCGACATAAGCACTCGTTCGGCTTACTCACAGCTTTTTATAGGTGTATCGTCAGGATGGTACGTATAAACATTTTGTAGAAATCTATAAACTTTGTGTATGTTTGATGTTAGCATTTAATAACATTTATAGTATGTTTACCCATTGTCTACAAATCCATTCGCATATACACAAATACACCAAAATAAATGAATAGGAAAAAAAAACAATTGGAGTGAAAATGTTATATGTATATATACATAGTTCAAAATTAATTATTAAAACAGCGTAAATTTATTTGACACATTTGTTTTGCTTTGCCAAAGGTTTAATTATGCAACACATAAATATAAAGATTACGTTTGATCGCTTATTTTACGCATCTATTAGATTGAAAAAGATTCTAAACCAATGAATCACTCTTGATGCTTTGAACAGGTTTTATTTTACGTCACAATTGTTTACACTTGAAATACTATTTTGTCAACAAATGCCGTAACGCATTGAAGTCATAAAGTATATGACTGCATAAAAATCCTTCGAATGATATATACCGTATTATTTTTAGGGCGACGGGATACACAACAATGAAATTTGGAAAATTTGCGGCGTTTGCTATTGGCGGAAGTATTATTTTAATTGAAATTGCACACCAGGAAGGATTCATTAAAGTCGACTGGCCGAAGTTAACCAGAGGTGTTGACAAAATCGCTGAAAAGGTGGAAACATCAATTTCGGGCAAAGATCCCAATTGGTTAGACAAGGTAACTCTAAAAAATTGTAATTCAGCTTAAATTTCTCACTAATAAATGGTTATTTTTATTCTTCTAGACGGAAAGATATGTGGATCGCAAACTTGATAGAGTTGAAAATACACTCAAAGGCAAATCAATTAAAGTTAAGAAATGGTACGCAAAATATATTGGAGATGAAGATGGGCCAAAAATCAATGACCTTCATATTTTTTTGACCGCTTTCGTTGGAGGAGTCGCATTGGGCATAGCCTCTGGCTAATAAAATCTCAATAATGTATTACGTGTTATCTAAGCCTTCTACACATTTTCTAAATCGTTTCTGTTCTTATAGAGCAAATAAAATATTTATGCTTAAAACGATTCCAATAAATACTTTATGATTTATTTGAACTCTTGGGCAAGACTGTTATTTGTCCCAGATTAAATAACTCCAATTTTATTTGAACATATTAAGTTATGTTTTTGAGCTGATTTAACAACTTTAACATTGCTGGGACAAGTAAATATAGCTTTGGAGTTTCTTGGAGTATACGCGCCGGAAATAGATTGAGTTTAGAAAAATTGTTTTAACGGGTACATATTTAAAAAATATCTAAAATGTTTCTACAGTTGTTTTATGCTATGAAATTGTATTCGTCTGCAAATTGTATTGATTGTATTTACATAGGAGTGTATATGTATGTTTATGTGTGATTGTCTATTCTGCTTTCTGTTTTGCTACTGCATTTCTTTGGGTTCTTTTTGTTATATTTGGCAAGAATGCCATTTAAGTTACTGAGCTGGTGATTTGAATAAAATTCATTAAATAATTTAAAATGACATCAGTAATACGCATTTTATTCATCACATATCTGTTTACGCAAGTTACGTCAAGTTCCGTGATAAAAATTGGTAGGTAACTGTTGATATGTGTTTGTTTATGTATGTAATCTTTTATTGCTATTCTGTCATTAAAAGGAGCCTTATTTCCAAGATCATCTGGACAACAAAGCAATCCTGAAGTGGCCTTTCAATATGCCGTACATCGTCTTAACCAGGACAAAAGTCTTTTACCAGATGCTAACCTGGTGCACCATATTCAATATCTTGACAGGGACTCCTTTCAGGCGGTGCAAAAAGGTATGTTATTCATTATCAATTTTATGTTCACTTTATTAATTAATTATTAATTATGTTCACTTTATTAATTAATTATTAATTAATTAATTAATTATGTTTTTAATTTGTATTTAATAGTGTGCAATCTGATTGAAGGCGGCTCTCAGGCAATATTTAGTCCAACAGATTCAGTTTTGGCCACCCACATTAATTCAATATGCGATGACCTCGACATACCGGATATAGGAATCGGTCGATCCACGCAAGAATTCTCTATAAATGTTCATCCATCGCAGCAGTACATAAATCGGGCATTTATTGATGTTGTTGAATATCTAAATTGGACAAGGTTTGGTATTCTATATGAAAGGGATCACGGTTAGTGTCATACTAACATTTCGTATAACAACAATAACAATATGAATTTTTCAGGCATTTTAACATTAAATCAATTTTCGCGCTCAATTCAAGCTGAGGTGCATATACGGCAAGTATCACCATTATCCTACCTTTCCGTACTAAATGAATTTAAAAATAAAGAAATTCATAACATCTTGATTGATACGAACTCGGCTGGCATTTCCACTCTTTTGAAAAATGTAAGCTTAACTTAAATGCTAAAAATTATTCAAAATCTATAATGTCATATTTTGTACTTATTATAATTTACAGATTCTTCAGCAACAGATGAATGAATACAAATACCATTATTTGTTTACTAGCTTCGATTTGGAAACTTTCGATCTGGAAGATTTTAAATACAACTTTGTTAATATAACTTCATTTCGACTTGTGGATTTGGGTGATGTGGCAGTTAAGGAAATCCTAAAAGAAATGGAACTATATGATCGTCAAGTTTTAAGCCGCAATGAATCCATTTATAGTTTAAGGAAGTCGGTTAGCATTGAGGTAAGTTATTTACATGAATTATGTTTTGCTCTTATAAAAATCATCTTTTTCACAACATATGTTCAGACAGAGGCCGCTTTGATGTTTGACTCGGTTTATGTATTTGCCATTGGATTGCAGTCTATTTATCCATTGATACACTTAACTAACTTGACCTGCGACGATGAAGTTCCTTGGAATGGTGGCCTGAGTTTAATCAATTATATAAATGCGGTATTTTTACAATGTTGAAGTTCACATTGCTATGGTATAATTTTTAAACAAGAGTTTAGTTATATACCGTATTTTCTTTACAAGGTTGAATGGAAAGGATTAACGGGACCTATACAATTTAAGGAAGGTCAACGCGTTCAATTTAAGCTTGACTTGATTAAACTAAAACAGCACTCTATTGTAAAAGTTGGTGAATGGACTCCGCAAGATCATCTGAATATAACAGAGCCCTCATTATTTTTTGATGCCGGCTCAATGAATGTTACCTTAGTTGTAATCACAATACTGGTATGTATTATACTTTTATTTGATATTATATTACACGTATTGTTTTTGGTAGGAAACTCCATACGTAATGATGCGTTACGGTAAAAATTATACGGGAAATGAACGCTTTTATGGCTTCTGTGTTGATATATTGGAAACAATATCGCACGAAGTTGGATTCGACTATATTTTAGACTTGGTGCCAGATAGAAAGTATGGCGCGAAAGATCCAGAAACGGGTAAATGGAACGGAATGGTCGCTCAACTAATGAAATATGTTTGTATTAGATAAGTGTTTATGTTCTCAAAAAGTTTAAAAAGTATTTATTTTAATTTGTAGAAAGCGGATTTGGCAGTTGGTTCCATGACCATTACTTATGCAAGAGAGAGTGTTATTGATTTCACTAAACCATTTATGAATCTGGGCATTAGCATATTATTTAAGGTACGTACCAAGTAAATTTGAAATAGAGTTAATAAATCAGGCGTGCTTAATTTATTTATAATTGCAGGTGCCAACATCGGAACCCACTCGACTGTTTTCGTTCATGAATCCTCTTGCAATTGAAATATGGATATATGTTTTGGTGGCTTATTTACTTGTATCATTGACCATATATTTGGTGGGAAAATTATCGCCAATCGAATGGCGGAGTATTCATCCGTGTGATGTTAATCATATAACAATAAGTAATCAATTTACATTATCGGATAGTTTTTGGTTTACGATTGGAACGCTTATGCAACAGGGATCGGATATATATCCGAGGGCTATTTCCACACGAATAATCAGTAGTATTTGGGGTTTTTTCTCATTGATTATTATTGCATCATATACGGCAAATTTGGCGGCATTTCTAACTGTAGAACGCATGATGAATCCCATCGAAAATGCTGAAGATTTGGCAAGTCAAACGGAAATATCGTATGGTACTCTGGATAGTGGCTCAACAATGACTTTCTTTCGAGTAAGTGTATGTTAGTTTTCTTTTGGATTTGTTTTAGGTATTTATTTTTGATTAGGACTCTATGATTGAAACATACAAGAAAATGTGGAGGAACATGGACAACAAGAAGCCCATGGCATTTACATCCACTTATGAAGACGGCATTAAGCGTGTAAACCAAGGAAACTATGCCTTCCTCATGGAGTCAACGATGCTGGACTATATTGTTCAGCGGGATTGCAATTTAACACAAATTGGGGGCTTATTAGATACCAAAGGTGCTTATGTGATTATTAAGAAAGCCAAGTGCTCTAATATATGATTTTTCTTAAGGATACGGCATTGCAACGCCCAAGGGTTCCCCATGGCGAGACAAAATATCGTTAGCTATATTGGAACTGCAGGAGAAGGGAGATATTCAAATGCTATACGATAAATGGTGGAAAAACACAGATGAAACTTGTACACGCATAAGTAACAACAAACACTCGAAGGCAAATGCCTTGGGTCTGGAAAGTATAGGTAAAGTAAATAAAATAAGTATTGTTTATTTATTTAATAACTTTAAAATATTTTTATTTAGGTGGTGTGTTTGTTGTGCTAATAGCGGGAATTATGTTTGCTTTCGTTGTGGCATTCTTTGAGTTTTTGTACAACTTTCGACAACAGGCGAAAACGATGCGTATTAATCATAGCAACTGTCGGAATCCAAATCACTTAAAAATAGCAGCTACTAAAGATGAACAAACAGACAATTTGCCGTATTTACCACCCGCACGCTCATTTTGGGTGGAAATGTTTGAGGAGCTGCGCTTTGCTTTCTGGTGCACCAATGAAAGACAACGTCCGGAGCTTAGCAGATGTTGCAGCGAATATCAAGTGAATTAAAAGATTTTACTTGCTAAACCGAACACAATAAATAAATAAATAGCAATAAGTAATAAGTGTCATATATTTTATTCATGTGTTCGTGTTCAATTTTACTAATTCGCCTTGGCCTGCCAACGCCGAAACACATCCGCATACTACACACATACATACATCTAGAATACAATCAGGTTTGTACCGAATTCCGTGCGATTTTTTCCAGTTAAATTAAACAAGTGTTTTCGAAACGTTTCACAAAAATACAATTTTAAATATTTCAAGAATATCAATTAACTTCATTAGAAGGTGTCGGAATTCGAAACATACCTAAATGTGTCTAATTGAAATATAATAAGCTATTTTTTCTTTAATTTATTGATTAATTCTACAAATTAGGTTTCCTTGAAAAGCATTCGACATAGTTCTCCTCCGCCCATGTTGCCCTTAGTGCATAGTAATAGTTGTCGTGACCGTTCAGCACTTTTTTTTTCGTTGGCAATGATGCGCCTAGTACGAATTTGACTTGTTTTCCAAAAAGGTGAGACTATCTGCCGCTGCCACTTATCACTGTCATCTGGCAGAGAAGGCAGCTTGCTAAGCTGAAAGGATGGATACGGCGTTGGTAAGTTAACAGGCCTGTTGCTCGTTGTTTCTCCAAATTTAATCATTTTTGCTTTGTATTTTTTTAAATTATGTTGCCTAGCATGTGGAATAGTGCTGTTCGGTTTCTTCGAGAGCTTAAGCCATTTGCGACTGATGCGCTTTATAAACTCTTGGGTCTCTGAGTCCAAAACATCATTCCGATTGTTGTTAAAAACATCGAATTGTGATGATCCATCGCCACTTCCACTGGCGACATTTTCGATTTGTTGAGAAGATTTATTTTCTTCGCTGTCATCGTCAAAATGTACCCTTGTTGGTTTCTTAACAAAGTAATCAAAGTTCCAGTCGTTCTTGAGTTCAAGCTTGTGTGCCTTTTGTTTATTTACGTTCGTATTTATTTGTTTTCCACTACCAATGAAAAAGTCGGACTTATCCTCACTCTCCTTGTCCTTGCCTTTGCTAGACTCAGTTTCATAAATGGGCTTTTGTTTTGTATTCGGAGAGTAGAAGTCATCAATGTAAATATGCTGCTGTTGGTCCAACTCGTTTGGGACAGGCGTGTTTAATATATATTTTTGAGTAGGTGCAATAGGTATTTTGGTACCATTATGAATGTGCTCGGGGTATTTGCGGTATTTCCAGTTAACCGAATTATTTGAGTGTTTTCGTGTCATTTCGCTCTTAAACAAAAAGTCTATTTCATTGCCATTGATCGGGAATATAAAAAAAATTGCACCCACAACTCCCAATACTAAAAGCATATAGAGAGTCATAAGCGCAACAAGCCTGTAAGATAGTCTTGGGTATATCATGATTCTAATAACAAGCTAGGTAGTTGATAATCTGTGAATAAGAAACATGAATATATTTATATAAAGCAATTATTTTATAAACAGGCCAACAGTTTTGGTCGCATATTTGTCAAAAATAAAATATTTTAAATATTTTCAAACATATAAGTACATATATGATTCTGATTCTATACTTACATATATTCGCAGTTAGCCTTCTCAATTTTGTTGAACAGTCAACATAAAGTTAATAAAATTTTGCGCTATTGCACATACATATATATCTTGTGCAATTGTCTATGTACACACATTATGTATCTCAGTATCCTTTAACGTCGTTATTTTTTTTAGATATAATTCAGTTTTTCATTTGTGTATACTTTCAATATTCTGTCCAACTAACACTTGCATTCAAGACTTAAATTGCTTTAAAGTTGCCTGTATAAAATTTATATTTTCAAATTAAATTAAATTTTCTGGCCGTCTATTGCTTTTGCCAAACACATCCCTTTCTATTTCTGTTTTTTTTTTTATTACCCCAGCACCAAGCTGGATCATGCGCTGTAGTGCTTTGAAAATCGGATACCTGTACCCGCATTTACAGTATGTACATATACATAAAAATCGATAATTTTTCATCGTTCGGAACTATCCTGCCATTTCTTAATTCAAGTGCAAAAATATTGACTGTGATCGTTGACATAAGTAACTTATTTGTGGTTCGGTTGGCCTCTCAAAATTTGTCTAAAAACTTTATGGGATTTTGTAATGATTTAAACTTCAAATAATAATTGTATTTTTAAATTGAACTGCCCATAGTATTTAGACATTGCATTTACCAACATTGTCATTATCAAACTTATTAAATGTAATTTATATATTGATTTGTGGTTTAACATTTTTACTTGTTGATACTTGTACACGTACAAACTTACGATTCTTTCCAATCATATAAAATTAAATAAAAAAAGTTACTGCAATATTAGATTTCGTTTATTGTTTCCATGTTTTAGATAATTCAGAACTTATTCCTTTTAAAATCAATTTGTAACTCTCTATTTACTAACATTGCCTTCCTCATTTGTAGAATTATTAAGATCACTACTGTTGCATGTGTCGCCTAAAGAAACACCAACATTTGCCACATACAGTGCTGGATCAATTACTTTCGGTATAGGCTTGATTTCCGTTCCTAGCTCTTTTTCAATGCGATGCAGATCAAACCGATCCTCGTAAGTTATCAAGTTAATAGCAATACCTAAAATAAGTCAATAATTTAAAAAATATTAGTTTTTTTTCTATGACGATAGAGCGAAGAAGTTAGCTAAGAGCCGTAAGAGGAAAATTGACAATTTTAATTAAATTATATGACTTACCTAAGTGACCAAACCGACCAGAACGACCGATTCGATGTAAATATGTTTCAGCCATTCGAGGAAAGTCAAAATTGATGACGACATTAACAGCTTGTACATCTATACCACGGGTAAACAAATCGGAGCAAACCAAATTTCTGCAGAGACCTTGTCGGAAGTCGTGAAATACACGGTTCCTGTGTGCCTGAGCCATTTTAGCGTGAATGTAGTAACAGCAATAGCCGAGCTCCGTTATTTTTTTTGCTAAGAGTTCAACACGTTGCGTTGAATTGCAAAATATGATTGATTGATTTATTTGCAATTTGGAAAATAATGTGTTTAAGCAGTGAACTTTCTGCCTTTCTTGTACAAATGCATAGTATTGGGTGACACCTTTCAGTGTAAGCTCTTCCATAAGGTTTATCTCGTAGGGCTCACGCAAATGCTTTTCCATAAAGTTTTTAACCGTCAATGGAAATGTAGCAGAAAACAGCAATATCTGTGGATCTTTGGGCAATTTTAATATAACATGATCCAGCATGCCTTGAAAATCTAGTGAGAGCAATTTATCGGCTTCATCCAAAACTAAAATTTTGCAATGCGACATATCAGCAACTTTCTTATCCATTAAATCTAAAATTCGACCCGGAGTTGCAATAATTAATTGTACTGAAATGAAATATAAATATTTACATATAAATAACTATCTATCACATTTCTGAGAAAAATAATACGTTCTAAAATAACAATATTCATAAAAGCACTCAAATGAAATACCTTTTTGATATATACGAAGAATGTCATCCTTTAGAATTGTACCGCCTGTCGTGACCATTACTCGGATATCAAGATGCTTGGCCAGTTCAATGCATATCTGTGAAGTCTGCAACGCCAGTTCTCGAGTGGGGACCATTACTAATGCTTGGATGTAGTCTTTAGTTGGGTCTATTTGCTCCAGCACAGGAATGCAGTATGCTCCGGTTTTTCCAGTACCGTTTTTTGCACGGGCTAAAACATCTTTTCCACTTAAGGCAATTGGTATAGCAGCTTCTTGGATCGGCGATGGTCTCTCCCAACCTTTCTCAAATATACCCATGAGAAGTTCTCGCTTCAGACAAAATTCTTCAAATTCGTTTCCACGCGTATCAGTCACATCCTAAAAAAATATATTTTTCAATCCAAAATTAAACTCAATTTAAATTCAAATCTATTCATTCTTAAAACGAATTAATGATTGAAATTAAACGTACTGTCGTTTTGAACCGATTGTCCTTTGGGGGAAGCTTGAGTTTTGATTTCCATCCCATATCATCACTTAAGTTATTGGCAATTTGATGATCATTCAAAATTCTAAAAACACACAAAAAAACAAATAACATTATGGCTTGTGCATACAGCTTAAATTTGTTAAAGACTATCAACTAGGATATAAAGGTTTTAACATTTTTTTAATGCGACATAATTTAAGTATTATACATATGTGTATAAACAAATACATACATAAGTTCATGCTGACATTTAGGTTGCACTTCAGTAAATATTTTCTGGAAATATTTTATTATTGTAAGCATGTTGAGTTAGAAAATTGCCTATTGAAAACACGTGTTATTCTATTTTACAAATAATAAAACAATTATGCGTGTTATTTAAAGGTAATTCCGAAATTAAAAAAGCGCACATGTTAACAAGATAAAAAAATCTTTAAATCCAAAAAACAGCTTTTGATCTGAAAACATTACACTAACAAATCATAATGCAAGGCAATTTGAATCTTATTTCACCAAGAAAAAGCCTTCTGCGAGAATTTTTTCGATTTCTGCATTTTCTTTTTTGCAAAAGCCGCCAAACGAGACATTTACCCACACATACAAATGTATGTACATGTACGTATATGTGTTTGTGTGTGTAAATACACATGTAGGACTGCTTGCATACATTGACAAATCAAAATTTGTCTTTCACCAAATAAAATGAATTTATTTAATGTATTTAATGTACGCACCCTTTGTTCACCAGACTTGCATGGCCGGGCACAATTTTCTCTGTCATCATCCTGGCGGTTTCTTTAATTTGATTATGTGTGTATGTGTCACAATCTGAAATATTCAAAAGATTCATGTTTTTATGTCTGCATTTACTATATTAATCGGCTTGCATTATATTAACTTACTTTTTATACTTAATAATTTATATATTTTTTTTTTATTTTCCCCTTTAAATTTTCAGGTTACTTCTTGTAGAACAGCACAGTATAAAAATGAGTATATTTTAACCGCTTATTAATATCACAAATACAACCTAACGAGCGATAGAAACCTTTACAGCCTTACAACTTGGTATCCATAGTACCAATCACACGAAAACAATCACTCGGAAAAAGAGTTCGACTAATTTAGTGATGTGAAAACAACGCATGTTCCATTTCACTTGTACTTAACTATCGTATTAAAATGAAAGCCAAAGTAAAATTATATGAATGCAGCATTTTTGTCATATAGAAATTTAAAGACTATCTTATTTTTAAAATAAGTCGTCTTGAACAGTACTGCAGGTCTTTTTTCCGATTGAAGAACTCTTTACTTCTGAAAACAATTTTAGTGGAACGATTCGGAAATCAAGCCAAATGAAACACACGCTCTCAAACTGAAAGTTGTTGTTGCACTCGAAATATTTAATTTAAATTAAATGAATATGTTAATATAATAAACTGTTGTTAAAATCAATTTAAAAAATCTTTGGTGTTGGCGTTGTAAATAAAATATCATCCTGGTTAAATAATACATAAATTTATTACTTAGTGTTGCAAATATTTTCTACGAAGAAACGAAATAAATTTAGCAATCGGCAGTGCGGAGTCAGAATGAAGATAAGAAAACGGAACGCAACATATCCGCATTGATTAGATATTCCCATGGCAGGGCCAAAACTTTGACAAAAATTGGCAATGTTCATTAGCTTTACCGACCCAATAAATTATTTCATATTTTCAGACTGAAATTGTATTTACGCATTTCGCTTAGTTTATTTTGATTTTACACAAAAACGTTTTTTTATATAAACATAACATAATAACAAATTGATTAAATGTTACAAGATTAGGAGAGAGAAACAATCTGTTAGAGCTTTCATCTGAGAGAAAATCAACATTTTATGCTGAGGCTAGCTTCGGAGAGCAAATTTCTATTCTAACTATAAAATTCTTTAAAGTTAACGAACTGTTCATCTGACGATTCTACACAAATGATATGAATGCATTAAACCTAGTTAATTTATAGTCATAGTAATTACATATTAAACTTAAAAAAATAGTAGTTGAACAACAGCGAAGACAATAATCAAATAAAAAGTTATAAAGGACCAAAGAGATTAACCGCTGGATGGTTATCAGCTGTATTTCCCAGAAATTGGCCATAAAGCTCTTTGTAGCGTTCAAGAGAGAGTCCACCGCGCTTCTTATCATCATCCTAATAATATCGAGAAAGTCATATACAATTTGCACATTGCTTAAGGTTCATTAAATAATTACATTCAATAAAGCAGCAAATGCTTTGTCCAATGGGGCAACGTCATCAATGGCAACCCTGGCAATGCAGTTGTAACGGTATTCGTTAATTCCCACAACTCCATCATTATCGATATCAAGCAGCTTAAAGTTGGATTCAATGAATGCACGCATGGCCTTAAAGTATAATATAAAGTTATGGATATTTAAAAAAGAATATATTTTTAGCCATATTTAGCTTAATGGCACTACCCAATTTTAAAAATTTTATTTATTTGTTATTCATCAACATTTTTTTGGTTATTTAAATCAGGGGGTCTTTCGGTTGCTGGGCGGGCGCCCTGCCAAATTTTGAGAGAATGAGACTCAAATGAGAGCAAAAATTTCAGATTATATATAGTATTTAACAAGCTTAAACAAAAACAAATCTGAATGAACAAGCAATAGATATCGCAACATATTATTTATGCTCTTTGATTTGTTTTTCTTTGTTTTATAAATATCTTTTTTACCCTACATATGTTTTTGTTAACCTTTCTTTTTTTTTGGTGCTTACAGATTTTGAGTTTTTGTTGACTTTTTATTTTGTTAATGATCATATAAGTACTATATTTATTTGAATTGTAAAACCAATTTTGATATTAATTGTTCATTATTAGTATATACATATTTAAAACTTACCAGAGGAAAGTCTTCATATTTCTTTCCTACGCATGTTTTTTTAACAGCGTCCTTGAATTCCTGGTTGGAAATTTTTCCATCCTAAAATAACAATTTTAAACACAATTAGATATTTCCAACCACAAAAAAAAATTCAGCTAAAAAGGCACTCATTTTAAGTAGGTTCAGCTAAAAAATAATTTTTACCGATGACAGCTGCTTGACAGAATACCTTTTTAGGCCATATGCGCTGATTTCGACTCCTTTAGTTATTTTCGTTTATTAAATTAAAAAACACTTTTGGCGCATAGAAACATATCATGATATGTTCGAGTGAGTATGTTATTGAAGGGTTGGTCAAGTATTACTTGTGCTTGCAGTATTTAAATAAAATTGTATTACTTGTTTACTTTACCTTGTCATCATCAGCAATTGCAGAAATTTCTTCCCACAAATTCTTCATCAATTTCTTATACTCATCCAACCGAGCGGGGCTGCAATCTCCCTTGCCTTCCACGATGCAAGCTCGTACTGCCATGCACATGAAATCAGTCTCATCCAAGAATCCATTGTTGTCGATATCTTAAAATGAACATTTTAAGATTCAATTATTCAATTCAATTCAATTATCTGGGGTTCACTTAAAAATAACATAGGTTTTTTTCTCTTTACTTTTGTCTTATAGCTAATGTTCCTTTTAAATATTTGATCATATTTAAATTATTTTCAAAAAAATTATTGGTTCCTTATCAGTTTCATGCATAACTATATGGATACTTAGTGCAACGTCCTTTCAGAATAGTTTTGAAAACATAAAGCCAAACTGGCTGAAACTGGTACGACCGCATATATTTTCTTAAAATAAACTCTTCCATTATCCTTTTTAATCAAGTTCCAGAAGAGCATCTTATTATTCTTTTACCCCGACATTGTACTAAATTTGTATATTTCACGACCCGTTTTGTTGCAAACCCCCAAATATTCTATTTTTATCGACTTAGCTCTTAGCTACTGTTGTTTGTTTAGTTCTGTCTATTTTTAGTTTAATTAAATGTACTATAATGTTTTAATTTACGAGCGATTGTTCTAAAAGATTAACTGCAAATTGCGCACCTGCCACCAATATATTGCAGTTGAAATGTTTCTTTGTTTCATTTATGTTCACTGCCTATAAAATGTCAAGTAACTTGTACACATAAAAGTAAATTCATTATCCGAAAAATATTTATATGAGAATCATAATTATGAGGAGAAAAACAAAAAAGTGCATAGCAATATAGATGGATTCATGCAAACAGTGTCCTGTTTTCCAATATAAGTAGTCAAAATTTGGTATAGCATCATCATAAATGAAAAGGTCAATCGAGACTAGAAAGTAGTTGCAGTTAATGACACAGTAAATGGGGGAAGGATACACAAATATATTGTGGTAGTGAATTTGTTTAATTTTCAGTTACTTACCATACATGTATCGCACAACGAAATCAACTCGATTATCCCAAGAGTAAGCCATTATAACACTGTTCGTTTATTATTCATAAAATTTCTTGAACGAAAACAATAACAAATTTTGTCCTTTATTGACAGGTCTTATGATTTACAATGAACTTTCATTAAAGCACACCTTATAGCAATATTCTAAACTACCTTAAGATTCGCTTAATTCAAACTAACTAAAGTTTTTATTGACGAGAGCATTTCCTTTGCAACATTCGATTTATTTTATAAGTGCATCTAAACATTATCTATAAATATAAATGTAGATACATTTATATATGCATGTATATACATATATGTTTACATATACATTTTTATATACAAATGGATATATATATATATATATATATATTATACATATAAATATATACTTACACTTACTTTTATATAAATATACTAAATGATAAATAAAATGAAATTAAATAAGGTACGAATATGTCCGCGAAAATATATTTTTAGTGCACGCATAACCTATTGTAAAGAGCATTTCACAAAATGTTCATTTGCATTCTTGTTATTTGTTTTGCAGGCTACCGAAATTTCATCTTTCACCTTTTAAGACCGAGCATCAAAGAATGCTGTTCAAAGCTGCTTAGCTAAGAAACACCCTGCATCTACTCAACACAAAAGGTAGTTACTACTTTATAGTTAGTTATGTAAAAAACTTAATAAAATGAACGATATATTTAAAAAAAACATTTATTCTAACTATAAATACTATTCAGATTGTTTTTAATGAATACTTTGCAAATGACCACTGTTATAGCTAAATGAAAAAAGTAAAATATGTTTCTCATCAGTAAATCAAAATTCACATCTTTTTCCAGTTCTAATAATTGAAGAAAATGATTTAATAGCCAACTTGGCATTCAATACTGTGAGCATTAAACCCCAACTAAGAGTGCAACAGTACCAAGAGGGCTAAAATAAAATGTACATGTATATATATATATACAATATACATTTATACATTTATACCCTCTGTATCCATTTTAATTTTGTTTATGTTTATGGGGTATGTACATGTTGTAAGAAAAAGCTTTATTCGTGGTTGACCAATCAGAAGATACTTCGTCTGTCCTACAAATTAACAACTTATAAACTACATTTAAAATAAAAACTATTTTCAAACATTGCTTTAAACTTTTTGTATATTATGAATGAAATCTATAATATCAATAAATGTATTTGAAACTTACTGAAATCCAATGCTTTTACTTGTAAACAAATAAATGCTAAATATTTTACCAACTGTTACTCCAACTCTTCAAGTTTGAAATCTTAAAAAATAACTTGCTTATGCTTTACCATTTTTGTGCTAAACACTTTTTGCCAGCTGTCTGATCGACCGCCAATAATTCGGCTTGGGTCATTTAAAAATCTACCATATTTCTTCAAAAATAACAAATATTGCACGGCAATCATTCTTAATGTTGCTCAAGCTGTTGAACAAGTCCGGTTGAATAGCCAGATGACGAAGATTAAAATGCAGCTAACACAAACAACTCACAGACTGCTTGAGTCTTATCTTTGCCACAGAATATTTGCACCTGACTTTATAATAAATTCTTCAGTACCGAAGGGTAGCTTCCTTTGTCCAACCCTCCTCTACATACCAACATATAAACATGTATACATATGTACATATGTACAAACAACCATATTTACGTCCTGTTGCATTCAGGTATAAAAACAACAAATACTGGGCTAACAACAACTACGTCAGCCGGCAACAACAGCAAGCAATCTTCAGTCGATTAAAATATCCTCTACAAGCTACTGTTCAGCTTGCAAGTCTTTAAGAGGCGGGGCGGTGAATAAATTGATTGCAGATTGGATGCGAATTAGAGTAAATGAAAAAGTGCTCGCATACAAAAGAAAATAAAAATAATGGGCAAAAATTTAAGCTACATATGTATAACTTAGCAAATTTATAAAACCCAGAACTACAGTCGAACTTCTATACAACAATCTTCCGTATAACAAAAATTTTGATATAATGGATTCCATTCCAATCAAAATCCCATTCTATACTACGAATTTCACAATAACGAAGCTCTTCAAATTGAGATTGAAATTAATTATTTTATATCAAATTTATTAAATTTATTTATATATCTTATATATATAAATATGTAAGAATGAATATGCAAACAAGCAAACATTAATTTATATAAATAAATGATAAACTTATTCAAGGCGTCGCTTATTGCTTTGACATAAACATATGTACATTTGTTACTTTTTTTGTGCTCGTACTTTTGTTAACCACGGTTACAGGGTATAATAATGGGCGTGTCTAAGACGTTCCACCTTGAGCAATGAAAGAGACGCCGATAGCATTGACCAGTCAAGAAAATGTTCTTACACTACACATTTTCACTCAAGCTTAAGAAACCGGATCTTTTTCTCGAGACTAGACACATTGAGTAGAATTGTTTGCGGCACCGACCAGTCGGTTGTTATGAATGGGAGTAGTAGTAGTTGTAGGCCAAGTGCTTGGTGTCTGCCTGCACCTGTTCCATCCAGAAATGGAAACATATTCGTATTGAGTGTAACTCAGTAGGCAGCTTGCTTGTCAGCGCCAGCGCGCGCCTCTTAGAGAGATGGAGCGGAAGAAAAGACAGAGAAAAGAGAGAGAGGAAGAGAGAGATGGAGAACGAGAGCAATTTAAAAAAAATTGAAGCGAGTTCTGTCAATGATCCTCTGAGTAAAAGAAGCTCACCTCGAATATTTCATTCAAATATAACACACAGGTAAACACATAATGGCCATGTTAAACTTAAAGCAAAAAAAAAGAGTATAAGAAAAATAATAACAACAACAACAACAACTAAGGAAGCTGAAGGCATACTGAAAATAACGATAACAAGCCGCTTGCCTCACCTAAACAATGCAACAGGTGATGGACGGCAAAGCGCGCGGTCTTCGGCTTGGGGAAAAGTCAAGTTGCTACCTGTAAAAAATATATACATACATATATAGGGGTACGTACGTACGTACATCAAACGAAGCCTACAACTAGTACATACATACACACATACTATTCGTATGCTTCGGGTGCGTATGTATGTGTTAGTGCCCAAACGTGCACAGGTGCTCTTGCTCGTGCCAGAGCGTTCAAGACGAGTTTGTTTGAGATCAATTGATAGCCGTAGCCGTTGTGTAATGTTGATCTTGTTTTGGTAACGTAGTGGAGCATTGAGTTAAATGAGCCTGACTCTTAATTTTAGCTGGTCGCTGCTGCTGCTGTCGTTGCTGCTGCTGCATGCCTGCTGCTGCTGCCTGCTGGTCTTGGTCCGCAAGACGACTTTTAGTATGTGTATGCTGGCTAGTGTGTAGTTGTGAGTAGTCGCGTCTCGCGCCTGAATGGTGTATTGGTATTTCAAGTGTTTTTTTTTGCAGTTTTCCTCGGAGAGAGAAGGTCATGGCCGATTCAAGCGATCCTGATCACGCAGTATTTGTTGAGCATTGAAAGAAATGGGTGCGCATTGTCACTCCTAACAACAAACGAAATAAAATAATTAATACACGATATAAACTTATCTATAAGAGACGCTCTGCTCCGCTCTCTCTCTTTATGTTATTAGTCTAATGCATCCGTCTTCCATATACAATTCAATATAAACTGTTATTTATTTAAAATGGAATCCTGCGTATTAATACCAAAAGAGTTCGCGTTAACAAAGTTATCCTTGCCGTCAACCAACAATACCTGCGAGTCCGTTTTAACCGTGTGTGCAACAACGAATATAAAAAAAGGGTCTTTGTTTTATCCATTCCAGGGTACTATACGTACCGACAAAATAGATAATCTCAACCATCCTGACGAAAATGATGTGAGTACTTCTTAAAATATCATATTAAATTTAATTGAATTATATTTATTTTGTTAGTTTGGATTTCTTTGGTAAACGGATTTCCAACAATGATTTGAAATATGAAACAATTCTTTTTAAATTTCCTATTGGTTTAATTGAATTATACTATTTTTGTTAGTACAAATTAGTTCAACAAAAGGATTAGTAACAAAGATTTTAAGTTTGTTACAAATTTTAAGGATTTAGTAAGTTTTACTTAAAATCAATCTTTTAATGATTTCAAGTTTCAAATAATTTTGTTGGCATTTATAAAAGAGGTGAAAGGAGAAGACTTAGATTGAAACATCATTAGTATTAATTTTTTGCTGCCTTAAGAGCTGGTTTTTTTATTTAAAAATTTGTTCTCAGTAAAAGAAACTCTTGTCGTCTCTGATATTATTTTCAATGGGAAAGGAAGTAAGGGAGAATTAAGGGAGGGTGCCAAGCCTTGACAATAACATTAAAGCCGTTATATTCCTACATTTCAAGCCATTGCTCAAAAATTAGACATGCTATATTAAAGCTGTATAATATTGCAGGATTTTACGTGATTCAAAGTACTAAACTTCACTAAAAAAGAGAGAGAGAAATAGAGAGAAGGAACCTCTACCTAACAGACATGATATTTTTATATAACTTAGTTTTGTTGCATATCTACTTAATCGAAACTGAAGCATCCGTAAAAATTCCGTTATTCAAGCTTCTATGATAAGATCTTAAATCTTTAACAAATCCTCAAACAATGTTATATATACATATATATTTATATATTTTTTATTTGTTTATCCTTAAAAATATGATAATTATGTAGACCTATCCATATTCCATCTTAAGGAACACGAAACATAATCAAAATAACCAATCATATTTATCATTAAGTCTTTAACCAAAAGCTGTTTTAATAAAAGTTATTTACCTTTAAAACAATGCTAAAAGAAAAAAAAAAACTTTTAATTTGCTAATATACCAAAACTAAGTTTTATTTCGAAGGCTTAAAACATTTCCAGAGAGGACCATTTGAGTATACGTAATACGTATTGAAGTAAAAATAAAACCTGTTTGTACTTTTTCTTAATACCGTGTGAAAATTCTCATGATCATCTAAGTTAAAGATATAAAATCTCTTACTGTGCTATCCGATACACCCACAGGTATTCTCGGGAGCTATAAATTTTGCCCCCACATTATATGTATGTGCGTTTTTCATGGTTCGCTGGTGCAGAATTATTTTGGACGAACATGCTTATAAATAAGTATGTACGAATCCGCCCCTCCCAAGTTTTCCCAGGCTTACGTTGAATAATTGCTGAAGCATTAAAGAAAACTGTGAGAACTTCTTATGTCCGTCTTAAAGACTTCCCAACGTCATGGGAGAGTGAGCACCCTATAGACTTTTATACACCAATTTTCGTAACACATTTCTTATGTCTCTCTATGTGTGTGTTTGTGTGTGTGTGTGTGTGTGCACTACTTTTATGCACATACTATGATAGTTATATCTTGTTACAAAAGCAAAGTCGATTAAAATACTTGAACAATTCTTAAACAATTTTAAATCTTCATAATCGTTTCTATATAATTTACAATAATTGCATAAGAATATAAAAAAATTAAAAAATTTGCTCAGTGTATATATATATATATAATAATAATATATATATATAAATTAAATGTTTAAAGTTTATTTTTACATGTCTAATATATTTAATACATTAAATTGGATAAGCAGCAATAATAACTTTGTTATGTTGAAAAATATATACATATACATCTGAATGAGCTGCTAGAAAACTTTTAATTAAAAATCATTTTATTTAGCCAATTGATCAAGACTGCTTAGTTAATTAGTTGACGGGATAAAGCGTAAAAATTGTATTAACCTCTAAGTGGTTATTCCTTAGTTCAGCACTCGTGACTAAAATATGTTTACTTACTTTCCAACCAATTGATAAAAATAAGGTAGCACATTGAAAGTTACATACATACACTACATACATAAAAAATATATATATGTATATTTACTGCACGTTACCTGTCTTCATCTTGAAAATTTAAAAGCGATCGAATCATAAACAAAGCAGTCATTCAAGAATATTTTTGTGTGCGTATGTGCAGTATACACGCATACATATGTGTACATACATATGTATGTGTGAGATCGGGAGCTGGAGTAAGGTGCTACCGGAAACGAGCAGTGCGAACCTGGAATTATTTGTGTGTGCACAACGTACATACATACATACATACCTACAAGCTTATGCATGCAAGTACGAAAGAGTTATGCGTGTATGTCTGTAATGCATAAGGATATGGTCTTGTCTTTTTCGTAAAATTGATGCATGCAATTTTGCATGAACATAATTAATTACAGTTCTTGAACAATATATTGTCTTACGTGCATAGGTGGATATAAAAAATAATTGTATATACAATATGTATTAAGAAACCGTTTTTGGTAAGGCATCCAATTATAAAATGAAATAAGGATGAAACAGTGGCTACTTCTTAAACACATAAATTTATGAACATACCTATTGTAAACTTATGACATTTTATTTATTGTCTGAGTATTCATTACACTAATCCAAATTAAATCGAATTAAATATACATTAGCAACAAAGAAAGTTTAAATATGATCTAGCTGTCAATCAAAATTAATTATATGTTAAAATTTGTAACAAGCAAAACTGATCCAGTTAAGAGTGGCTGACTTGATAGATACCCTGCACTCAGGCCCGAACGTTCCTCAACTGATTTAAATCTTCATAAAAAATAAAAACCGCTAGAGTTCATGTAACAGAGCTAGCAGGAATATTGATTATCGTACGAGCTTTCAATAGTGTTAATAATTATTTTGTTATAATTAATTTTGTATCCGAAAATATTTGTAAGTTTTATTTTGTTTTCTTTTTTTGTTAAAATGTTCAATCATTGATCTAAATTATGTCAAGTTTTCAGAGACCCTTAAGTCTATGTAGCCCTCTCCATTATCATTTCGTTTTCTCATCGTAGTTGCAAAAGCCTCCTCGACTTGTTAAACTGGTACAGCCAGTTTTACAATCACGGCAAAGGAATTGCAAATTGCATCTGCTTTTAGCATATGCACATGCACAAGAAGGAAGTTTTTAAAAAATAAAATAAAAATATCGTTTGCATGTAGTTAGTTACAAAGCAAATGTTTCAGCCATCCTGGATGCACATATTTAATACAACTATGATAATATGCAATCAAATTTTTTATTAATCTTATTTTATTTTCAATTTCTTTTAGTTGAGATATCGTCATGGCTTATACCACGAAGTTTCATTTAATTATGGAACACGGGTAATCCATTGCAATTGGATCCGATTTTTAAGAACTATCAGTTCTTTTGACGCGAACGTAAATCTTATTTGTACAATGGTTAAGGGGGATCCATTGTATGAAGTCATCAAGCCAATTAAGACTTATCAAGAAATAGTTGCCTACTATTTGCCCGAGCGCCCCGAAGAAAGCATATTTATGAATCTGCGTTCAACGCTTTATAGACAGGCAATGGATTCGATTCTTCAAGGTATTTAACCTTAAATGCAAATTACTTGTTTATTGTTGAGTCTTAAGTTTTTTTTCTTTTAGATACTCCCCTCGATTTGTCATTAGCGTTAATGTATAAAATACCAAATTTGCCGCTTTCGCCGCCTACGAGCGAAGACGAACAAAAGTCAATGTTGAGTGACTCCTCCGGTTCCTTATTGTCACTTAATGATAGCACAAATGACAACTCAACAACATCATCAGCATCGATGGATGAAATCAAGAAGACTGTCTTCGAGAATATAACAGCGATTCCCCACAAGAGTACCATTAATATTAAAAATTATCAATATGAAGCAACAAAAAAGCGCATTGGAAGAAACGAAAGATCGTTGCTACCCTGTGAAGTCTGTAGAAAAGCATTCGACCGGCCAAGTCTTCTCAAAAGACACATGAGAACGCATACGGGTGAAAAACCGCACATTTGTATGGTTTGTGGCAAAGGTTTTAGCACATCCAGCTCGTTAAATACTCATAGGCAAGTTATTGCTTAAATACTAAATTCTTTTGAATAGATCTAACCAAAAGCTCATTTTAGGCGAATTCATTCCGGAGAAAAACCGCACGAGTGCCAAGTGTGCGGAAAAAGGTTTACCGCGAGCAGTAATCTTTATTACCATAGGATGACTCATATTAAGGTAATAATTACCACAAATCATCCATTCCTCCCTTACATAATTGTACAATGGGTATACAAGTTTCCAACAAACTCATACTGTTAATTTTACGTCTTGTTTTTTTGTAGGAAAAACCACACAAGTGTAATTTATGCGCTAAATCGTTTCCAACTCCTGGCGATCTTAAATCTCACAAATACGTTCACAGTGGATCGTGGCCATTTAAGTGCTCCATCTGTTTCCGCGGTTTCTCGAAGCAAACAAATCTTAAGAATCATCTGTTTCTGCATAGTGGTATGTTTTGTTTATATAATATTCTAATTGTTTTCTAAAATATAGTAACGGTTTTTTTTCCCGTATTTCCAGGAGACAAGCCACACGGCTGTGAACTATGCAAAAAGAGATTTGCTTTGGCATGCAATCTGCGAGCTCATATGAAAACACACGAAGGTAAGCCAAGCTTTTTTTTATTATAAGCTTATTTTAATGTACTTATGCATTTATTTATTATAATAGGTGATACCCAAGATGAATGTATTCGGTGTTGCAAGGTGTTTGTGGCGACAAACAGCGTTTCACAACGGAGAAAAATATGCACGAAATGCATCGACTGTAGCGATTCAACTGATGATGGGGAAAAGTCTGGCTTTCAATCGGAACGCAGTATGTTTACCGAAGAGGAATACGAATCTTCTAATGGTGGCACAGAGTACAGTGACAAATGAGATCACATTGTTTAAACACTAAAGACTTGAATGTTCAGTTTGTCGAAAGTGTCTTATCAATTTAAATAAATTATTCACACCTATCATCAGTAATTTTAGAACATGACCAAAAATTTAAAATTTTTACAAACAATTTATGGATTTGTGTGATTTTAAATAGCAAACAACGCTTACAAACACAATACAAGAAATTGAATTTAATTTATTAATATGCATAATATTTAACTTAAAATACATGTATAAGATTAATATATAACCCGAAACCAGATGAAATTAAAAACATCAGTACCATCCAGTGATTATATTATGACTGGTTTTATTTTAATAATTACAATGGCGATGTACAAATGGAAAATATTTAATAGCTTTCTACAAAAAAAGAGTTGTGGCACTATAAAACTGAGGAAGTCAAATTATAAGCTTTCACTTTGTTCAATGGTAATATAGATAAGAAAAAGTAGTTGTTTTTACAAATTTTGATATCATAAAGTTTACTTTAGCCCCACTTTATGTTGAATCGGTTAAACTTTAGCAATTTAAACCTGTTCTTTATAAGGGCCTAAGGCACTATAACTTATAAGCTCAGCAGGAAATCATCGGATCTTGCAGGATTTTTTATTAAAGATTTATATAAATATCGATAGTGGAAGCTATCGGTGGGGGACGAATCTTGTGTCATCGAGCATAGAATTTATAAATTACAACGCTGTTCAAATTTCAGAAACCCACCCCAAAATAACAAAGCCCTAGCTCCTCACTCATATAAACAGCAGAGCTGCTTGCATCTAAGCGCAAACACAAACACTTCTGAACAAGATCGCAAGAGCGCCGAGTTGGCTCGACAGGCGAACTGCTGAGGGTTTTCTGGCGCAAATAAACAACAGATGCGTTGCGAAAAAACCCCCAAGGCTGTGTATCCTCTTTTATATCTTTGCTCGTTGGCCTCACCCTACATCCTAAAACAGTATTTTATTCACGTCTATGGCTATTTATGTATATTTAAAGTAAAAAATAATCATAAACGCAGTCAAACAATACATTTTTATTTAACATATTAAATTATTCCATTATGTTGCATGGTGACGTGTTCCAAGCGCATATTCCGTTGTGGCGCTATCTACCAAAATGTTAATTTTTACTCAAAAGTACACTCTGTCTGAATGACAAAAGCTGCCTGACACAAAAAGGTTTGATATGCATAGCAATTACCTTATGTACGTGTGTGTCAGCCATATTGGCTTAACACTCGCCATTTGCAGGGAATTAATAAATAAAATAAAAGAATTAAATGCGAGCGCAACCAATTTAAGATTCTGTGAAAAATGGGATTACTAAGCTCATAAAGGTTACTTATAATCAACCAAGACATGTGCCCAATTTTTACTCGCTAAGTACTGCAGTAAACAGTTAATATTTATGTGATTTACAAACAATGTGCAGAAAACTGTAAATATGTTTTGTTTCAATGAACTAAATGTATTGGTGTACTTTAGTGCTTGTACCGAACTCTGAAAAATTAAAAACCTACTTGAAGCTCACAACAATTTATTTCGATTAAATATAAATAAATATGTTCGCGTGTATAAACGCATACTTTCTTATATGTATGCATATGTACGTGTATACATAAGATTCATGCTTACATATACTATGTTTGTTCTTAAAAGTCAAGCTGTGCTTAGGGTTCCACAACTAAAATGAATTGCAATTTATGGATGAACCTGATTAACGCATTGTAAATGGTTTTTATTGCAGGGAATAAATCTTATCACTTACCGAATTGCAGCGGTATATTTACATGTGTATTACAAATGCTTGTAGTTTGAAGAATCACAAAAATTGTCTTGCACATAATAATGGGGGACCGTGACATCCCAAGTGTACCCGTCACAACACTAGCTGGCCTAACCAGCACGTCGGACTGTAAGTATAATGTATATATATTAACATATATATGTGTGCAAACATTTATATGTGTGCGTTGATAATCTTTCAAGCATTTAACAATTTTGCATGTATTTGTTTTAGTGCTCAGCGAGTTGCCCGTCTCAGATTGCCTTCACAGCGCCGCATCCTTAAATAAGTCGCTGCTGTTTCATTCGCTGGTTGCCAATGAATCTAACAACCTTCTATCAGTCCGCGACGAGAACCTAGTGAGGCAGTTGGTAAATGCAATTGAGCAGACGAACTCGGACAACATGTAATTTTATAAAAAAATCACTATTAAAGAGCATAATTAATATAATAGGTTATTTAATTTCAGAGAACTTAAACCGCAATACGCTATTCAGCAACATGGCGCTAATATTAGTACATATCCTGAATTACTACAGGGTATATACAACTATCGTCCAACCGTATTTAATACACCACGTAGAACTGGTAAAAGAAAAAAATATAAAATTTGGGCTTCTTACTAATAACAATCTTCAAATTTTGTAGTTATAAACGATCGAACGTCTCAGCAGCATTTCACGGAGCATTCAACAAACGAAAGACCTTTGCATCCGCAGCAAATTGGTCTCGTTAATGATATATGTCAAACGCAATACAATGTAAATGTTGATCATCAACAGCAGCAACACAATCCACATTCAAAAGATTCCATAGATCAACCAGTCAGGTGAGAGTTACAGACCAAGAAGGCGGCTTTATTTATTTGATCAATTATCTAATCTAATTCTTTTAAACTTTTAGAATGGATGCATCAAGTCTGTTACCTGATCAGCGTGAGACTAGGGCAATCCTTCAGGACGGATCTTTTGAAAATGTTATTCAGGGACAACAACACGTGCAAGGATTGGGGGTAATCCAGCAATCGTTAGTACTACCAAAGGAACATCAGTCATCTGTAATCCAAACGGTAAATCAGCACGGACACCAATCACAAACGTTTTATCAGTACCAACATAAAGATGTGATTGAGATAACAAAACAACCCGATAAGAGCACAAAACCATCATCCATCAGCAATCAACAGTTCAATAAGCTGCCACAACAGATAGATCCACCAAAACAGATTGCTTTGCAAAGCCAAGCAGCAACAACCACTACATCGACCATTCAGGGCAATTTTCAAAATGTATTAAATTTACAAAGACAGCAAATAGCCGATGTTGCGGCAATACAGCAGCAAGAAGTTCAAAAACCACAGCAACAACAACAATACGCCAAACCTCAATCTCCAGTTCATCAAAATTTCACCGCATCGACCTCAATAACGACAAGCAACAATAGTAACGCATTTGGGCACGATTTTATACCATCGACAAATGCGACATCAACTGCCACATCAACGTCAACATCGTCAAGCGGCAAGTCGCAGGTTCGGGTATGTATAAATCGCCTTAACGTCGAGGATGCTTGCCTTATGCAACAGAGTATTAAAAAGTTTGTACAAAAGTCACCAGAATTGGCAAGAAATATTGGGTTACTACAGGATACAAGTAACAAAAACAATGACAGTGAATATCTGTCGTTAGCGGGTGAATATAATTCCATCGGTGTATCTGGTGTTCCAACAACGGATGCTACCAACGCGACCAGTGCACAGTCTTCGGCTTCCTTAGATATATTTACGGTTATCAAAGCTGATGAAAAACGTTCCGGTACAAAAAGAAAAATGGCAATTTCACTCGGTGATATTCCTCCAGAGCAAATATGTGAGTATTACCATTGTTAGTTTTCTGATTGGGAAAGCTAAGAACTTTATTAATTATTTATTTCAGTCTCGAAGCCCAAATTACGTCGGGTGGAACGCATAATGGCCCTGTCAACAACAAAGTGCACTAAAGAAGAAGTCACCCGCTCGCAAACATACCAACAGTTTATGAGGAACATGGAACAAATAATTGAGTTGCTGGACGACACTGAATCCCCGAATTTCGATTCAGGTATATAAGGACACAATTAAATAAACTTATACTTGATTTTAACTCATCATATATTGAACTTTGCAGAAGACGTCGATGATAATATAGAATGCATTTCACCAAAGCTTCTTAACACAATGAGTAATGATGTTGCCAAGTTAAAAGCAAAGAACGCATTGGACTCAATACCGAAAAATAAACTAACTCTTCTTATTAACTACGCCATGCGAAATGTTTACTTGGCCAGAAACTATTCTGCGGGACCCGTAAGTTGTTAGAACTTAATTTTAAATGCCATTTTTGAATGTTAATTATATAATGTATTTCAGGAAGACGATGATGAAATTGTTGATGATGAAGTAATAGATAAAATATTAAACGCAATGGATGCGTGTTTACTTATATGCAATATTTATTCGACTGTGAGCGACTTAAAGTTTTTGCAAGAGGATAACATTTCACATATTATCAAATTTGCTCAATTTCAATTGCGAGAAACAATATTTCCGTTGCACGATCCCGTGTATACCGTAAAAAGAGTGAAAAAATCGACACAACGTAAAAAGACAAAGTCCCATCAAAGTCATCATCGAAGCTTGCAGATTTTTTACTCTAAAGTTGTTGAGCTACTTAAGGTGTTTGTGGCGCTTTTTGATAAATGTATTTTTGTCGATACTATAGTATTACCATTGTCAACACTCGCTATTGAGCCATTTTTTGTAGACAATATTGAAACACTGCAATTTGTTTGTCTGGAGTTAGTCACAACGGTAAGTGGTTTTTTTATAAGCTTTGCTCTTATAAAATAATTCTTGAATTAATTTTATTTAAATATCTTAGATTTTTCGAAAGGAAAGATATGATAAAATACGAAACAGTATTTTGGGTGACATACTATCTTCGATTGATCGTTTGCCTTCATCGAAAAAGAATCTTCGGCCATATAAGCTTACAAACAATGGTGGAAATATTCAAATGGTTACTGCGCTCGTGCTACAGTTGATTCAATGCGCAACAATTTTAACAGACTCCCTAAGTGATAAAATAAGTACAAAATCTATTCATGATTTTGATGATGATTTACCGAGTGGTGCTTCCCAGATAGTTAAGCCAAATCAGGACCTCCTTGTGCTTAAAAAGTACGATGTCGCCGTTAGTATAGGTGGTAACTTTTTAACGACATTTTTAAACAAATGCAAGTCGCGCAGCAACGAGACAGACTTCCGTCCACTTTTTGAGAATTTCATTCATGATCTGTTGGCTACTGTCAATAAGCCCGAATGGCCAGCATCAGAGCTGTTGCTTTCATTGTTGGGAACAATGCTAGTTCGTTACGTGTCAGATAAGTCTATAGAACAAAGCATTCGGCTTGTATCCTTGGATTATTTGGGCATTGTGGCGGCTCGTTTGCGTAAGGATACCGTCGAGTCGCGATGTAAAGTAAACATTATTGATTCTATGATTAAATCAATTAAAGCCGAGCAGGAGAAGGAGGGCGATTTACCAATAACAAATGTAAGAATTAAATTGAATTGTCAATAAGTTATTTTTTTACTCATTCTTAAATATTTTAGACAAAAATCGATCTGCATCCAGAAGAGCAACGAACGGAATTTCTTCAAAAGATTCTACTTGATTTTCTCGCCGTTAATGCACAAGAAGAGAACTTGATCTGGGACTATGCTCGACATTTTTATTTGGCTCAATGGTATCGAGATGTTATTTACCAACGACGTCGAATAAAGGAGGGCGAAAAAGGATTTGCCTCGAAAAAACCCAAATCTCGCATAAAACAACGATCTGGTAAGTGTTTCATCAATAATAAATCAACATAATACGACAGTATAATACATATAAAATATAATATAATATATAGACAATATAATTAATATAAAATAAAAAATCAATTACGTCCATATATTTCATTAAAAAAATTAAGTTAAAAAATAATATATATTTGTTTTACAATTTAAGGAGACTATTCCGAGTCATCAGACTCTGGATCCTGTGATGAAAATTACCCAGAGGATTCTAACAAAAATGGCAATCGATCTGTCGACGTTGTGGATTGTGAACTCAACCTAGAAATTTTTAACGTTCTGGAAGAACGAAAGCAATACTTGATTAGCAAGATAAAACCACATTCGGGCATCGGCGATCATAATCATACATCACATAAGACTTATATAGATTATAATAATGCACAGTTGATAGCACAATATTTAGCTACTAAACGGCCATTTAGTCAATCGTTTGATGGGTGTCTTAAGAAAATCATTTTAGTCGTAAAGTAAGTACTTATTTTTATGAATTCTTATTGGCATACAACATTTCAACAATGTACCATTTTCTTTTAGTGAACCTTCAATTGCTGTAAGGACGCGTGCAATGAAATGTCTAGCAAATATCGTTGAGGTGGATCCACTTGTTCTGAAGCGAAAGGACATGCAAATGGGTGTTAATCAAAAATTCCTAGATACAGCAATATCAGTACGCGAAGCTGCAGTTGATTTAGTTGGAAAGTTTGTTCTAAGTAACCAAGAACTAATTGATCAATACTATGATATGCTTTCAACTCGAATATTGGTAAGCTCAATCATGGCAATTTGTTTGTTCAATAAGAAAACATTAGATATTTGCTTTGCAGGACACTGGTGTTTCAGTCCGAAAGCGCGTTATAAAAATACTTCGCGATATATGCATTGAATATCCTGATTTTGAAAAAATTCCCGAAATCTGTGTAAAAATGATACGTCGCGTTAACGATGAAGAGGGAATTCAAAAGCTTGTCACCGAAGTTTTTATGAAAATGTGGTTTACGCCGTGTATTAAAAATGATAAGGTATGTGTGGTCATTTGAATCAATTTTAATAATAATATCTATTTGGTTTTGATTCAGCACGGAATACAACGTAAAATTAATCAAATTATTGACGTCGTAAACACGGCTCATGATACGGGTACAACATGGTTGGAGGGTCTTTTAATGAGCGTACGTATCTAGTAAATTCTTAAATATCTGATCGTATAATTAGCATTATGTTTATTTAGATTTTTAAACCAAAAGAGAACATGCTAAAGCTAGATGGAAGTGCTCAGGAACCAGTTAAGAAGAACACCGAACCACCACAAGAGATAGTATTGGCATGCCAACAATTAGGCGATGGTCTTGTGGATCGGCTTATTGAGTTGGAGGATACCGACAACGCCCGTATGCTTGGGTGCATCACAACACTTCACCTGCTAGCTAAAGTGCGACCTCAACTATTGATTCGGCACGCGATGACAATCGAGCCATATTTGAACATCAAATGTCATTCAGCGTCAGCTGCGAAATTTATTTGTGCTGTGGCCGATATTCTTGAAAAGGTTGTGCCTCTTGTAAACAACGCTAGTGAATCATTTTTGGCATCTTTGGAGGAACACTTAATGCTGCTGGTTGTTTCACGCAATCAAGCTGAAGTCACGAGTTGCGTTTCATGCTTGGGAGCACTTGTAAATAAGATAACGAAAAACTATAAATTAATTCGTGACTGTTTCCAAAAGTACGTACGGTGTAACTTTTAAATCTGAACCTCTTTACAAGCTCTTTCTTTCGCAATTTTAGATTTTACCGTGTTCTGGATCTATCTAGAAATCAAGTTGTACAAAATGGATTTAATATAGACAATATTTATACACCTAGCTTTAGGAGAAGCCTATTTACAATCGGTATTCTGATGCGATATTTCGATTTTAAATCTCCGATCGCTTTAGGTAATTAGATTTGATGTCTTATTTAACTCTACAGAGCTTAATATAAACACTTTAACTTTAGGTGAATCAAATAATGGACTTCCAGCTTCAATATGCGACAACGTATTTGAGTGTTTGATGTTCTTTTGTGGTTGCTCAAATCATGAAATACGTAAACAAGCACTTGTATCACTTGGCTCTTTTTGCGTTATGAACGACGACTATCTGACCCGTACAGAGCTAAAGCAATTTTACTGTGATTTACTCAGCTCATCATCAAATGATGGTGGGATTAAAATAATATGTATGCGCAATATCTGGGTTTATTTGACTGAATCGGAAATGTTTATGCACAACAAAGAGAAAGAGTGTAAGTATAAGGAACAAAAAGCTAAGACATCTGAAACTAAGCTAGTAATTAATATTTTTTAATAGGGGAAAAACAATCGAAGCACGAAGATTTGAAGGAAATGAATGACGTTTCTTCTGGCATGGCTAGTCGTATAATTCAGCTGTATTTGGAAGAAATTCTTGACTGTTTTCTCAATCGGGACGACTCAGTGCGTCTTTGGGCAGTGAAAGTTGTGCAAATCGTGCTGCGCCAAGGATTAGTGCATCCTGTCAGAATGGTGCCGTATTTAATATGTTTGAGCACTGATTGTAAGGTTGAGGTAAGTAAAAAGAACAAGGAATATATACTTATATATAAATATAAAAAAAAACCCTTTGTATTTACAGTCAGCGCATCGAGCAGATGCTCTGTTGAAAGATATTGATAAGACATACTCGGGTTTTGTAAACATGAAAGTTCAATTTGGCCTTCAACTTTGTTTCAAGCTTCAAGAAATATTGCAAGTAAATAGCAAGGCGAAAATTGAAATAATTCGGGGATATGCGTAAGTTTCATAACTGAAATAAACATCTAAATCTTTAAAACTACAAACATAATCTATTACAGAAAACGTGGTCCAGATCAAGTAACAACAGCTTTAAATGACTTTCTGTATTCATTACTCCGAACAACAAAACCACAAAGACGCGCATTAGTTCAGACGGTAACGAAACAGTTCGATGATCAAAAAACGTCGCTTCAGCAAATGTTATATATTGCCGATAATCTCGCATACTTTCCATATGCGGTTCAGGATGAGCCTTTATATTTGATACACCAAATCGATTTGCTTATCTCGATGGCTGGCACACATCTATTAACCACATTTAAAGAGCATCTTAGACCAAGTGATAAGGGCGGAGATGTTCTTGAGGACGATGATGATGAGGAGGACCCGCATGTTCTTTTTAATCGGTTACCGGAAGACATGACCGAAATTAAAAAATGTATTACTTCCGCACAAGCGTGCATGCTACTTCTAGTACTAAAAGAGCACTTAAAAGAAATGTATGGACTTACTGATGGTAAAATATCACGCTATTCGCCTTCCGAGCAAAAAATATACGAAAAGGCAATTACACGCAGGAGCGTTGCAGACTTCAATCCAAGATCAACCATTGATATGATTAAAAAACAACATACACAAAATTATACAAACACAGAATCTGAATGTTTAAACAGCGCACTTACTAATGAGGAAAAACTGGATCTGGTCACAAAATATTTAGACGTACGTACTTTTTAAAATATTAAATTTTTTTGATCTTATGTTCTATCTTTTAAATTTTAGTTCAAGCAACTAATGCTCAAGCTGGATCCCGAAGACGCAGATTCCGATGCCGATGAATCTCGAGAGAAGTCAAAATTAAATAGCTCTGGTCTCTTGGACGATTCTATCCCACTGAACTCTACAAGGGCAACTCTAATACAAAATGACAAACCAAATTTAGTGACTTCGCCAAACGTTACTAACAGCTTTACTCAAGCATCAACAACAGTAAGTCTATTTAAATTTATGTAAACAGATATTAATTGTAATTGAATGGTTGTATTATAGGATAGCCCAGGTACTGATTCCACACCGACTTCTCGTCTTGCGAAATCAGCTCTTTCCCCAACTAAGTTACTTGCGCGTAAGCAAAGCCAACAACGTAGTAGAAAAAAGCGGCGGAAAATTTTGTCATCAGATGAAGACGATGAATACAGCGGCGAAGACTATGCGTGAGATAAACTGTTATAGTCTTATTGGTTAAACCATAGTTTTAAAAAAAGAACAGAAAAAATATATATCTAAGTTAATAACACTCAAGCTTAGGTTATTAAAAAAATAAACCAATCTTAAGTAGAGCATATACTATATGTATGTATGTATAATTTATTTTCTAGCCTAGTACTGTATAATAGCAATAAAAACACAAATTAAAAATTTAAAGTAAGCTAAATATCATCTTAATCAGTTATTTGGAGAAGAAAAAACGGATAATAAAAAACAGTACGTGTATATTTTTTTAAATATCGTATAGTAACGTTTTATATATAATTTAGAAATTTAAATGAGCACAAGGATTGGGCACACAGAAGAGTTACACCTTCAATTGCATTACTCCTTGATCAAATTAGACTATTGTAAAAAGATGTAAAAAAAAATGTCAAAGGTTGATGTATGTATATGTAAGCCAATATTCTTTGAACCAGGTGTTTGTCTAGTTTTGTAATTGACCGACCATTATCAAGATTATTATTATAGTTATTACTATTAATATTACAAACACATTTCAAAAGTTTAAGATTTTGAGAAACAATAACTTCTTAGATTTTTCATTCCTATACATATGTAAAAAAAATGAAGGAATTTATTTTACTCATGACAACTTAAAAGCACAGAAAAGAGCAAACACATTAAACCAACGAACGCTGCTAATGGAAACTATGTAAATGGCGAAGCTTTAATGGGTCCCCTAACTTGGATCGGATTCAGCCATATCGAATAATGTAAATTATTATAATTCATAGTTGAGAAAGTTAAAGCTCTTATTTTATTTTAAGTCACACACATATGTACATAAATTTATAAATCTTAATTTTTAAAGAAGCAGATATAACGAATATTTATTTATATATGTATGTAGCTAAATTAATGTTGAATAAAAATCTTGTAATAAGATCCAAATGAACCGAAAGTTTAAATAAACAAATTGTTCTTATATAAAATTTATACTTCTATCACAAAAAGATTTTCAACACATGATTTTCAATGAACTAAACGCACTATTTACTTACTATAAAAACGAATATATATCAAAATACTGGTTTTAAGCAGGCACATTGTAATACTTTGGTAAGCAGTGATACGAGCGAACATCATCGTGTGAAAATCATTTGGCAGAAATAATAGAGCAGGAAATGCTCACTGACCCCCCCGGATAAGCAGATTTTCGTTGCTTTTGTACAGACAGCTTGAAGAGAAGTGAAAATATAGGGAAAATCACACAATTCTCTCCATGACAAAAACTCTCTTAGTACCAAATCACAAAGTCTATAGAAGTGTATATTCTTTGCAAATCATCCCTCATCTCAGTGCATCTCTGATTGCATGTTTGTATTGTAAGTAACGGTTTCTCTTAAATTTGTAGGTGTGTTTGAGATACACCCATGTTTGTTTGTGTGTAGGCAAAGAAATGTATACACGTAGTATTTTTATTCAGCAGTGTTAAATTCGAGGAACGGAATGCGATTGCGTGAGTTACGAAGAGTAAACTTGTTGTCAACTCTAATTTAGTCTCCGTATGTCGCTTCGGTAAAGAGGACCTTTGTGTAAAGCAGTTCACGTCGCGGCTTAAAATTAGTATACATACATATGCAAGCGAATTTAAATTTTTGCATTTTGCTTTATACAAATGAATGTAGTACACATGTGTACATAACAAAAATATGTAAGAATAATTGATTTGTTAATTCGTAGTGCTCAAAATCATGGAAAAATCGAAGGCACCTTGGTGAAAAGAAGATATTTATCTTAAACGTGAAAATTTACATGTATGGGATGTAGGTACATGTACATAATATTTTCAAAATATGCATGGATGTTCATAGATGTGAAAATTAAGATAGACAATGTTGGAAAATAAATGTACACACATGTGCATGCGTGAACAATTGAATATGCCTACATATGTATGTAAATATGTACATATTTATAATTGTGCTTTGAGTACTCGTGTGGAGTTATGAAATAACTATATATATATAGACATGTATAATATACATAGACTGTACATTAATGCATATGAGCATTGGTAGATTGCGCCTTGATTTACATATTTTGCCTTCATGTGATCCAAAAGTATCGTAATGTCTTAAATTCGTTCTTACATCGGACGAATAACATACATTTGTATGTTTGTGAAGAAATATATGTTCAGAGTTTGCACGAAAAAACATAAAAAGAACGAACAAATATTAATGTGTGACACAAACATACATATGTACATTTGTATGTATGTAATTGATAAATTCAATAAACTTTCTTTGCAAATTCGAAGAGTAGAATTACGAAAAAAACAAAGAGATGTAAATACATATGTATGCACCAACGTGCGTATTTATGTAAATATTTTTTTGTAAAACTCCTACGTTATACGTTATGAGTATGCCTACACTCAAGCATAAATACCCAAAAGTTTAAAAGTGAGAAAAAATACATAATGTGAAAAAATTGTGCTAACATATATTGTAAAAAAATGCAAATATGAAATTCTTATCTTTAATTAAGATATATAAGCGTTTAGATAATTAAATATATGCACCTACCAACATAATAACTATTCACAATTAATGTTAAAGACGTGAACGTTAATGCATTTTAATTTTGTTTTAGGGATTTGAACATGTTATAAAGCCAGTGATGATGATTAAAGTTACTAAAGCTAAAGCATAAATAATCTTACTCGTGAAGACATTAAATGTGAATATAATGGAACCGGAAAAATGGCACATGCGAATGTATTTCTTTTTACTATTGATCACATCGTCATGTTCAAGTAAGTATTGAAACAAGATTTGTTTTTTATATTCATTTATGATAAAAGAATCTCACGTACTGATGACATTAAATGTTAAGTATTAATTTAACGGTAAAAGCCAAAAGCTTTTGTATGACTTAATAAATCCGCCATTTAACTAGACGTGGATGGAATCCACCCTCAAGCCAACACTATTCATTCAAGAAATGCTATAAGCAAAGTAAATTTCTTAGAACTATACAGTTTAATAAACTACACATTCTTAAGATTATACAAATAACCTTTGTTTATTAAGCATTAAGCAAAATTGGAAGTTTTTTTTAATATTATTTGCATTCATTTAAATTTCAGATGTTGGAAAGATGACTTCATCACAAAATCACTTTGGAAATTCTGTACAAAGTCAATTCAACACCAAAAATAACACCCGTGTCATCGCTCAGAAAGGAGGCTTAGCAATTTTACCATGTGTCGTTAAAGTGAATTCCCCGGCAACGGTAAGCCCATTTATTCAAAAGTCAATTTATTAATCTCGACAATGGTTTAACAAAGGTGTCTTTGTAAAAGTTTAGGGCTTAAAACTGGCAACAGAAAATGTATTTACTTATTTTATTGCTTGAGCTAAAATAAATTTTGATTTTTTTTTGTAGGTTTCTTGGATACGAAGAAAAGATTTTCAGTTGCTCACTGTGGGATTGTCGACGCATAGTAGCGACAAAAGGTTTTTAGTTGAGCACACACGTCACATGGGCCATTGGTCACTGAGAATTAAAGCTGTGAGGGAAGAAGACCGAGGATTTTATGAGTGTCAATTGTCAATTTATCCAACTCAATCAATTTTCATAGAACTAAAAATCGTTGGTAAGTACGAACAAATCTGATTTGCATATTATTCGTAAATAATTGCTTTTTGTTGTAATTATTAGAAGCGGTAGCTGAAATATCAAACGCATCTGATATTCTTATTGATGAAACTTCCACACTTCAGCTACAATGCAAACTAAAAGGTGCCACAGAAAATCCATCCTTCGTATTTTGGTAAGTGCTTGATTAAAGTAAATTTTAAGGTATATTTTAACAACAATCTCCCATATCTTAGGTATCATGAAAACAAAATGGTTAACTATGATGCGCAAGGTGGCTTTGTGGTCACATCTATTGTAGAGAATGCACTTACTAGTCTAGAACATGGACCCAGTATTCAGTCAAAGTCCGCCAAGAATAAAACCCTTCGTGGCACAATGGAATTAAATGTGAACAGTAGTCCCAGTAGTCGAGAAGGCCCCTCTATTTATACAACGCCATTGACTCCTTTTTCAACATTACAATTACAACAACAACACAAATCGCCATATCTTCCAAACTCCTCGATGAGTGTACTCACCATTAAAACGGTAACATTTCACCATGCCGGCAACTATACATGTGCACCATCGAATGCACGGCCAGCCAGCATAACGGTGCATGTACTTAGAGGTGAGAACTTCAAAAACATAACAAACGCTTAAGATAGATGATTTAATTAGTTTTGTATACAGGTGAGAAGCCAGCCGCCATGCAGCATGCAAACCGAAGCATTATTGATGGGGAAAATAGTTCGAATACCACATTTGGTTTTAGCAATATTAAAGGATTCAATGGTACAAATAGTCTACTTATCACAGTACCATCACTATTACTAACCGTTTTATGTCTGCTAGCTAATCTGCCTTCCGCATCCCAGTTGCACAAACAGACTCCAATGATATTCTTCGTACTAATATTATATAATTTTAATAGCTGAAATTTTTCATAAATAGCGCAGTTTCAATTCAATTGACAATTGGCAATTGTAATTTTAGGAATTGTATATACATACATAAATACTCAAGCATAACGTACATAAGAAAACATTAGTATCACGATATTATAATATTAAGAAACATAAAATATAACAGAATTGTAAAAATGACTTGACTATGTTATAAATGAATGAGCTGCTTTTATTGGCACTCTAAATCTATATGATATACCAATGTAGACTTATTATTAAGTCCTATTCCAAAGGTAGCTATGTGGTCGTTATGCCCTAATCAAAATCTATCCATAATTTATTAGTCTACAAAATATCGTCAATCGGAGTTCAGTTATGGTCTCAGTATAAAAACTGTGATATAATTTAAAAAAGTGTTTTGCAAACATTACAACAAAGGTCATTTAAAGTGAGTGAAAATGGTCTAAATCTGTTTTTTAAATAAATTTGTTCCGATACTTCTCATAAAATTATATATTTATGCTGTAGAACTCTTAGACATCATGCACTTTCTATTTGGGTGTGTAGGGACATTTTAATACATTTTTTACTTTAGCCTCGTAGTTGATCTATATACAATGGTGATGACCAAGCTGATTGACAGGAAGTTTTTAATTGAGAAACAAGAATATGGTAGGTAAGTAAAAATCGACGTTTCAAGAGAGGAATTGGGTATACCCTGCTATGTGGACAGCTAATCTAAATTAATATCACATGGAACGGTCTGGTGATGGATAGAATAATTCTCAGCTTCTGTTAAGCCACCTCAAAGCCTCAACTTTAAGTAAAAGTTGGTTATACTCAATTTCTGTTTTACTGATGCGAAATTACGACAAAATATTCATCTCGTTTTTACTTTCTTATTGCTTTCATTTTATTAACCTGAATATTGAAAGTTTCTTAATATCATATAGCTGCCAATGGTTGGATATTACAAAAAATAAGTATTAGAAATCATATATAGTACACCAAAGTTTGTAACTGTAGGATGGATTTTAATGAAGATTTGACAACTAAGTACTGTATTTATATTTTAATAGGTAGATGTGGAAGTCCATCACCAAACAAATTAAAAGACAACCTAATCTTTAATCTTGTTAAGATATACACTTTTCCCTTTTATGAATATTTGGATGCAAACTAAGTACAATAAGTACTTGATTGATATCTATGAATATACGTTAAAATTTTGTAAATAAATGTGTTGTAAGAATATAGTCAATAAAGAGAATGAAATAAAACGGTAATGATTGCAGAATGCTTTTCAAGCTTTGATTGAGACTACATTCATTAGTTTTAGATTTGTAAATAAATGATATATAAAACTTTCTTCTACGTATGTACGCATTTACTATTGTGATTATGTTATGTTTATTGGGAAATCAACAAAAGCATTTTAAATAAACTATTACTTTTAAACTAATTTTAAGCTGTTATCTAACGTTGAATAAACTAAAGCAATATTGTACGTGCTAAAGAATATCAATGAATCAAATAAGCCGCTAAATGTGTGTACTTTACTCAGTTTCCGTTCTATCTATCTATTTTTACTTTTAGAGTTTCGTGTTCTTTTGTCGACCTGGAAAGATTGATTTAATTAAAATCCAATGGAATCCACGTTTAGTAAAATAATCCTAAACTTTAATCGGATATATTTGATTGACCACAGTGCTTCTATAGAATTCCTACGACCTGGTGGCCAGTCTGGCATTTTCTGGGTTGGCGATACAATTTATTTCCCTACATTTGATATCGTTAACTGGAATCTAAATTTCTCTTTAAACGCCTTTTCTAATAACTAAATGATCATATTCCTTACAAGAAATACTTTTTTTGACGTTACGATTGTTGTAGACCATAAGAGAATAATTTTTTGATAGTTTGTTTTAATTAGATCGAATTTTAAAATATAGCAATACAAATAATGAACTATGATCTAAAATATATGTTATTAAAGTTAAAATATGTAATTATATTAGTCCTTTGATCTTCTTGGTCTTCCCACTTTTCCTTTTCGCTGTGCTAATGTTCCATTAGAATTTGAAGGATTCTTAAGCAACTTATGCCAATCTTGTTCACAAACCAGGCTAGCTCCCAACATTGTGTATCTAAACAAAAATATTTTATAAGAAATATTATTAGGATTATTTCAAGTAGATAATCAGAATCAGAAAGGGATTATAGCTTACCTATCACCAGGACGCAAATTCGATCCGCACTTAGCACAACTGAAGCATCTTAGATGAAATACACAATTTATAATTTGTTTTTGTTGATTTTGTAAATCCATATTATTAATCCCAGTAAGAGCTTTAGCAACCATTTCACTTGGGGGTATAGTTTCCCCACATCCCGAACATACTCCAGAACTACCGAACATACTGTCAAATGGAAAAGAATTAGGTCATTCATTTCAACGTAAGCAATAATGAAAAAGTCTTTTAATCGTTATGGAACATACCTGGAGTAGTCCTTTTTACAGAGTATTAAGCCACGCCTTGTAAAACAACTGGAGCCGACGTCGGCTAGCATCGCTCCACAGCAATGACATTTTAGGCAACTATTATGCCAATATCTGTCTAAAGCATATAAAAGATATCTATCACTTATTTTATCTATGGAAAAATAGAAGAGAATGAAAATTGTTAGTGCATCAAATTTTAATAGAACGTTGCAGACCTTTACAATATATTGACAAGGTGTATAGCGCATTAGGGAAGATTTTGCATAAAGTAAATTTAATATTTAAAATAATATAATGTTGAAACTAACCTCCACAACCGCCACACACTTTAATTAATGTGCTTGGGTGTATTAACTGTTGATTATTGAAGTCATTCGAAGATTCATCCATAAACGACAGTTGGGACGATGAAATATTTGAGTTACTTTCTGCAATATCCTTAGTGTGGCTGTTCCTATAACCAATGACTACAGATGGGAAGCTTTCCGGACTAGAGGAATCTTGCTGATGTGCCGCCAGTATATCAGTATATGAATGGAACGATGCATTCATTGCAAAAACTTGCGTATTATTAAGTTTAGAAAGGCATATAGGTGCTGTTTATTGCACGGAGAATTCTGAAATGGGTAGAAAAGACATAATCATTAATATTCAAACAAAAAAATGAAAAAAAAAATATTCTAAAAACTTATACAAGCTTTGCAAAATGTGGCTTTCATTATGACCAAATAACTTCCCATAGTGAAGGTCATCTTAGGTGTCTAGATATCTGTAAATAGGTTTTATGTGCGAAATTTTGCCAAAGGTTTAATGGCAATTCGAAAGTATCTAGTAGCATAGAAAGTAGAAAAACCCTTTAGCTGGCAAGCGATTTCACAAGCCTCTCTTATTTATATCTCTTCTGCAACCAAATAAACCCTATTTTTGCATATATTATTTTTAAGCAAAAGCCGCCAAACTTTATCTTTACCATACATATATTTCAACATTTGGGCAAACATGAATACACAAATAAGTATGCGTGTTTCTAACCGAGCACATGTGTATGTGCATAATACAAAATTAATTATTTATGTTTTGCGTTATTGTTAGGTAGCCACCACAAAAGTTTGATGAGGCAAATTTGGCCGATAGTTTCTTGATTGTTCACTGTTTAAATGTGCTTTTTAATACTTGTTGATGAAACATACACACATATATATTTAAAACATATATCCACGAACGAATGGAGACTGAATACATAAGCACGTTAATATGTATGTATGCTAAATGGCACGGTAGTCACACTTTATGTACATCTTTAAGTTCGCTTGAATGTATACATCATTATTGTTCAGTTACATACACATAAGAAATTTGCAAAATACACATGCATACAGATATATACAGATATTAACACGAGAAACATAAATACCGATGAAGAATATTTTTGCAGCATAGCACAACGTGTGCGGGAATGCTTTGACAACGATAACTTACATGTCAAATGTATTTCACTTAAAACAGCATACGTAAAGTTACTTCGTTTTATTAAGAATAACAATTGTTTGTGTTTTGATAATAAATAGCGTTCCTAATGTTAAAATACAAATTTACAGAGATGGGAATAATCGATAACATTCCATTTATTGCAGATGGTATTTCGAGTAATTCTTTCGATGAATATCGCAAATGCAGTTAATTTTTCTTTTCTGAGCATTCGCGCTGCGAACCACTTTATATGAGTTTTTTTTAGAGCTAAACCAATAAAAACCATACAATTGATTATAAATTGCAGCAAATAGTGTGAAGAATACAATATATGTTTTTATTTAATAAATTTTTTACATATATTAGTAACCAAGAATTATAAGTTGAGCTTGTTTTGACAGTAGCTAGGGCTGCACAACAAAAGTTTAAAGTAATCGAAGTTTATTTTCAAGTAAATAAAATAATGTTGCTATTATGACATGCGGCAAATATCCGAGTTTGCTAAAATCTATCGTGACTGGCAAATGCCAAATTCTGAGCCACACAGTACTTCAGTTCCAAATTTACTAAATTATTTATAACTTAGTTATGAATTTACGTACATAAGTTCTGAGCCCTGAAAAAAGAAGAGATCGTTTATATGGTGCTGAACAAGCACCCACTCATATTGCTTTGTAACAGCATTAAAATGAATCCCGATCACGACTTATGCCATAGATATTGAAAATTGTAAACTACTCTGAAAGTATGTTTAATAAAAAAAATCACGTCAATACGAAGTTGCTTATTTGCATTTATTTATTTTTAATGATTAATAGTTTAAAAAAATTAAGCTTATTGATATAGTTTTATATAAATAATTGTTTTTAATGCAATTTAAGATCCGCACGATAAGCATGCATCCTTGTTTTCAAGAGAACAAACCATATCGGCTATTTTGCGTTCACGTTCCAAATCGGATTCGCTAATGTTACCGACTTCTACCGAAACATTATGATCAACCGAAGAATTTTGATGTCCGTTTACAGCCTTTATGGGTGTACTTTTGTCTACAGTAAACTGAATTGCATTTGCAGCTGGTTTCGTGCGAAGATAATACATTCCTGTTTTAAGTCCAGCTTTCCACGCATAAAAATGAATGGACGTCAGTTTGCCATAATTGGGTTCAGCAACGTGAATATTGAATGACTGACTTTGATCAATAAAAGCTCCTCTATCAGCCGCCATCTTGATGGTTGTCTTTACGGATATTTCCCAAACGGTTTTATATAAATCCCTAACATTTTGTGGTATAGATTGGATGTTTTGAATAGAGCCACGACTAGATATTATTTGATTTTTCATATCATCATCCCACAAGTCCAGCTCCGTTAAATCACGCAATAAATGATGATTAACTACTTGGAACTCACCGGACAACACTCGCCTAGTATAAATGTTAGAGGTATAGGGCTCGAAGGATTCATTATTGCCCATTATTTGTGCAGTAGATGCTGTTGGCATTGGGGCAACGAGCAGTGAGTTTCGTACACCATGTTCTTTAATAGACTGCTTAAGCGTAGTCCAGTCCCACAGACTAGTTGGTGTTTTGTCCCACATATCATACTGTAGAATACCTTTGCTTACTGGACATCCACTGTAGGTTTCATAGGGTCCATTCTTTTGAGCCAGTTCACAGCTTGCTTCCAAAGCTCCATAGTAAATAGTTTCAAAAATTTGCTGATTTAAAAGTGCGGCCTCATCGCTTTCGTATGGGTATCTCAATAAAATCAATGCGTCCGCGAATCCTTGCACACCAATACCAATAGGACGATGACGTAAATTAGATTTCTTTGCCTCTGGCAATGGATAGTAATTAATATCTATTATTTTGTTTAAATTTTTAGTAACAGTTTTGGTTACTTCTTTGAGTTTTTTAAAATCATAAGATTTGTCCGGCATCACGAACATATTCAATGCTATTGAAGCCAAATTACACACAGCAATTTCATCTGGCGCAGAATACTCAACAATTTCTGTGCATAAATTACTGCATTTGATCGTTCCAACATTTTGTTGATTACTCTTTCGGTTGCACGCGTCCTTGAATAGCATGTAAGGAGTACCAGTCTCCACTTGCGATTCAATTATGGCGAACCATAGAGTTTGAGCTTTGATCACTCGATTCGCGCGTCCCTCTTTCTCATACTGAACATAGAGCTTTTCGAATTTTTCACCCCAAACCTCGTGGAGACCGGGGCATTTATGGGGACACATCAAGGACCAATCCTCGTTGCTTTCAACGCGTTTCATAAATAGATCCGGAATCCACAATGCATAAAACAGGTCGCGCGCGCGATGTTCCTCCTTGCCAGTGTTCTTCTTTAAATCCAAAAATTCAAGTACATCCGAATGCCAAGGCTCTAGGTATATGGCAAAAGCACCAGGTCTTTTACCACCACCCTGATCAACATAGCGTGCGACGTTATTAAATACTCTCAGCATTGGTACCAAACCATTGGAAGTACCATTTGTGCCACAAATCGAGGTTCCTTTAGCTCGTATACAATGCACGTTGAGTCCAATGCCACCTGCTGATTTGGAGATCATTGCGCATTGCTCGACGGATTTGAAAATACCTTCAATCGAATCGGATACCATAGTTAAAAGAAAGCAAGATGACAATTGTGGACGATTTGTAGCAGCAGCAAAGAGAGTTGGCGATGCATGCGTGAAATACCGTTCAGATAATAAATTATAGGTTTCAACAGCAGAATCAATATCATCGCCATGTATTCCGATTGCGACGCGCATAAGCATATGCTGTGGGCGCTCTGCAATTTTGCCATTGATTTTTAGCAGATAAGAACGCTCGAGCGTTTTGAATCCAAAATAATTATAGCCAAAGTCACGATCATAGATAATAGCCGAATTTAAGCGATCTGCATTCTTTTTAACAATGTTGTAATGGTATTCGGAGACGAGTGGCGATGGTTCGTTTGTCTCCTTATTGATATGCTTATAGAGATCTTCAAAGACATCTGGAATTATTAAGGACAGCAATAAATCAAACATGGTAATCATAGCATTATGACAATAAAATATTAAACACTTTATTAATAAAGAATTCGGTACTTACCGGAAAACACTTTTCTGGTTTCCTTGTGAAGATTGGAAACGGCAATACGGGCAGCTAGTTGTGCATAGTCAGCATGATGGGTTGTCAAGCTGGCTGCGATCTCTGCTGCCAAATTATCCAGTTCTTGAGTAGTGACACCACAATACAAACCGTTTATAACTTTTAGGGTGATTGATACCTAAAACGCAACAAAATATAAGTTTAAGATACGATAAAAAAATATGAGTCCCCTATAATGTTTTAATAAGTATATTTATGGTTACTCGTTAGCTTTACGAGTTGTGCCTAATTTTAAAATAGTAAGCAGCAGTTTATAAACCCTAAGCTTTATTTATAATAAGCAAGGCATTGCCGGCATGTCAAAAGCCATTAACTAAAAAAAAAAACTAAATAAAATTATGTTTTTGTACATACATTTCAACTTATAATGTAAATATAAATATATTAAAGAATAGACATATATAAAAAAGAAAACTTATCGAAACGAACTAAACATTCACACATACATACATACATGCAAACACATGTACAATTGCTTGTTTCAATATGTTGCACATTTTTTTTATGAATTTCATCTTAATATGAAAAGCAATATATTAACACACATAATACTTACTGGATCAACAAAGTCCATGTTTAAATTATAACATAGCTTTTGTATTCTTGATGTAATTTTATCAAAATGAACTTCCTCCTGCCTCCCATCTACAAGTTGGAATTTGTTTTTTAGTCAACGAAGCATTTATGTTTTTTAATATTTACCTCTTTTAATAACATATAGCTTGGATGGTTTAAGAGATTTTGACTTCATCATTTTTATTATATGTTGGTGGACACAACGAAATTTATTTAACAATTTACAATTACGATCGACTTGCCAATTACACGAGAAATGGCGCGAAAATGAATTGCAGCCTGTGACTTGCCGGCTCGATAAACACGAAAATGCATGCTTGAATCCAATGCGGCAATAACCAGTGCTGCCATTTCCGCTTTATTCCAGTTAGATCTGTCCTTGAAAATGTCATTGGAATTCTAGCTTTTTTTAAAACTCAAACCTCTTATTTATGTTCTTGAAAATATTTAGATTTCTCTTGATTTAGTGAGTAGTTTTTTTTATTAATTCTACGATAAAAATTCTTATTGCGGCAAGGAACACTACGGTGTTCTGTTTATATCGCAAAGCATCGGTATTCATTCTCTTCCCGTAAGTTCCCACTTCTTGATTGTGTTTAAACTTTCACAACTTATATAACTAGAATTCGAGTGAAAAAATACGTTATATGTCATTCTTATAAACAAAACGTTTCTGCAGTTATAACTGCGAGCTAAAGTCATTTGCGTGCACATGCGGCAACAACAAAGCACACTAGTGCAGTGAAAAAAAACAAAATAGAATTTTTGTTTGCCATTGCTAACTAAAACAATTAAGCAAGTGCTTTGCCCATTTTTTGCTCAGCCCACTGCAATCGCCCAAGTCTGTCACTACTACTACCAAACAAAAAATTTGATGCACTTAGCAATACCCCAACCCCCTCCCCCAACCGACAACTTTTGTTCATAAATTAGTTGTGGTCCAATAGGACTGCTGCTTATAATGAACAGAGAGATAGATAATTTTCAGAAAATTTCGTGATTTTGCAATATAATTAGTTACATAAATAAAAATTCGAATCATTAACAGTTAATTTAAACATTATTATAAAATTTTGATTATGTTATACTTGTATTCTTTGGGATTAAGCAATTTTTGATCATTTTATTGGTCTACATTTTTTAGCTCTTGAAAAATGGCAGCACTGGCGATAACACTGTCTATTCACTTAAATAGCCAACATAGCAGCGTAGCGCTTACATTAGATCGCATTCCATTTGTTTAAATGCAACACAAATATACAAATAAAAAAAAATTTAAATGAACGAGAATAAAATCGCAAACTCTACAAAAATAAAATGCTTTTTTGTATCTGGTCATTATACTAATATATTTCGACCAGATTAAAGAAAATATACAGATGCAATAAGCTAATTGATCTAGCTGGACTCAATATACAAATGCTGTGAAAAGGAATTGGCCTTCAATTTGGCCAAGGACATTTACAGAGGCTAAATTTGTAGGAGAACGCATGCAATTTTTTAAAGATGTAAAACTTCTCAATTAAATTCCAGTTGGAATTGCAATTGGACTTTATTTTTATATACAAATTTTCGTCGAACTTGTAATGAAAATAGTCTAACGAGCAATCACTGTAATGCCACTTATGAGCATGCAACTGTAATAGCCAAAAGGTCACGTATTGTATTTACAAATTCATGTACGCACTCAGTTTAACAAAAATATTTTTATACCCTGTATTTGATGAAACTTCTTTACTTAGTCACATCAATATTTAAAGAAGTCATTTAAATAATAATTATCAAAATGTAATTGCATGATAGTCTTTGTAAGTAATCAAGAAAAAATAATTTATGAACATACATACATATATATGGTATATTTTATAGAAATGTCTGCAGGGAACCTTTCAGTTTGGAACTCTCTTTTAGGATCGAAATATATGTACATATGTATGTATGTATACAAGTCAAATGGCCAGCGAGGCGGACGTGAAGATCGTCTCGGTCGATGATGCTGATCCAGAAAATACTTAGATACATGTCCGTATGTATTTATGAGTATATGTTTTTACATATAGACCAATGCACAATTATGTTGTTATTTACTTAATATGATGCATCCAAATGTCTGATGCACACAATACATTCAAACCGAACTAAGACTGAAGTTCCATATTTACCCATTTGTATACCCTTGCATAGGGTATTATTGGTATTTGATCCCGCCGGTTTTAAAAGCAGCATATTTTTGACATGTTGTTTTTGGATCCAGATACTGTCAAAGGTGCTTTTCGGTTTTATAGTTCAAAGTTTGATTTTATTATCTCTTCTAGACACTATATGATTTGAGATATACATACATTTAATATATGGTAACGGGTTTGTATTATTTTGCTTACAGTTGTTGTTTTTTCTACGTTTACTTGAAGGTATTAAAAATTTCATATATATATGCATACATTTGTTGTAAACTAAACACAAAAATGCTGACGCTTTAATGCTATTTTTCCAAGTCTACCAACAGCACTTACATACGCACATCTGTGAAAACCTACAGTTAAACTTCACTATCTCGAAAAAAAAACAGAAAACTTAAACTAAAACTTAAATTTGAATGCACTTGCTACAACTCATTTTTTAAAAAAAACATGTGCTTTTAAACAATATCTCATTTATAAGATTGATTTTTTATTTTTAAAGTTTGAAACTGATCTATAAAATCTCAAAGATTATTTAAGGATTAGAATGGGACTCGAAGTCGTCACTAGTCCGAGAACATGAAGTTCGACTGTACATAAATGTATGTATGTATATGTAATAAAATTTATATGTATGTATGTATGCATATGTTTGGAATATATTCTAGTGATGCAATATAAAAGTATACATGTTAAAATGCTTGCAAATACAGCTTTAATAAATCGTATTTGTATTGTATTGTATAAATGTGTAAAGTGTATTTTAAAGACCAATAAGGTAATAATTACATATGTATGTACATAAATACGCAAGTACAATTGAATGTATGTATGAGTTCATAATTATGTACGTCTGTGATTTTGAACCAGAAGCTTATTAATGCGATTGCGATTGCACATTTCATTTGCAATTAGCATTTCAGGGCGTTCCGTCGGTTATTAAAGATTATTGTAAAAATTTAAAGCGACTCAATCTGAATGTGTGCGATTACATACATACTTATGTACGTATGACTATGACTTAAAAAGGGAAATCTTTAAATATTTATTATTCTTCTATACTTTTCTTTATAACAGTATCGCTAAAAGTGGCTTCTGAGTTTTAATAAAGTAAGTTTTACCTAGGTTAGTATATATTATAAATGTACATATTTATAATAACAAAAATTATACTTATTTACATATGTATACATACATTTGTATGTATATATAATTTACATCAATCATACAAGACACGGCTACTCTCAGCCGAAAAAATTCTTGAATACAGGCAACTCCGCACATCAATCAACCTAAAGAGTTTAAAGTATGATTATTAAATATTTCAAATAAGTCTTTACACAAAATTAGACAATTAGAATCGAGATAATTGAAGAAATAAATAAATGTAGACTGAATTTATCGATTAGTATAGTAATAATAGAAAATAAAATGTTTTCCGTATATTATATAATTCCTTTCTTTGAATAATAATTTAACATAAATATTTTTGGGATTTATGCTCTACAAAAATTATTCAGAATGTAATTTTATTTTTTCTTTCCTTTTCCAGGAGCAATTATGCATAGTTCGATATTGCCAAAAGCTGCTACAAATAATATTGGTACGAATGAAAATTTACATATTGATAATGAAAAGTAAGTTCATTCGTTAATTAAGGAAGAAAAGTATATTACTTAAGTTTTGCATGCTCTACAGATTTGCAGTAGATGAATCAAATATATCCACGGCTAAGCCACCATACAGCTATGTTGCTCTGATAGCTATGGCTATTCAAGTAAGTGTTGTATTGCTTACCTCAAATTAAAAACATACCGTTATTAAGTATTTCCTTATTAGAATTCAGCATTAAAAAGAGCAACGTTGAACGAAATCTATAATTTTATTACCTTAAAATTTCCGTACTTCGAGCATAATAAGAAAGGATGGCAAAACTCGATTCGCCATAATCTTAGCTTAAACGAATGCTTCATTAAAGTGCCCCGAGAAGGTGCTGGCGAAAGAAAGGGAAACTTTTGGACCTTGGATTCACATTACGAGGACATGTTTGAGAACGGCAACTATCGAAGAAGGCGTCGTATGAAACGGCCATATCGAAATATTAACAAGTTTATTGGTCTTCAAACATTAAGTGACACATTGAATGTCAAATCGATGGTATCACAAGTACCGGAGCCAACATACTACCAATACAGTTACAAGTAAATATCTATACAGTATGTACATAATATGTAATTTTTTAATTACTTTGTACCGCATTTCAGCTCTCAATGGATGTCCATACAGCCTTCTTATACTGGAACGTGCAGTACAAGAATGAATTACACAAAAAATTGCATGGTAATAAATCCTTAAAACTAGAAGACAACTGTTAAATCCTATTTTTCAGAAACCATACTAAGCTAATTTATAACTTACAGATGTATTCACCACAAACAAACTTACTTGTTGGAAATAGTTATGACCATAAATTAAAAAAAGGTAAGCCAGCCATTTTTGATGATTTGCTCTTACATATTTTTAAACAATTTCCCTTTTATTAATATCATCATTAATAAGTGTATTTTGATTTTTTTTGCAGAGCTTGTAACTGAGCATATTCCTAAAATATATGAGGCTAATTCTGTTGCTGCCTGGGATGCTGAATGTAAGTTTTTTATCAACAATTTAAATTACGATTAGCTTGTAAGGCATAAGCTGTAGGTTAAAACAAAAAGTAGACTTTATGGTAAACAGGAAGCATTGGTGTACAGTAAGCATTGCTTTTCTTAGTCATGCGAAACATTATCCAAATTGATTGATATAAATAAAACAACAATCATTTTATATTATAATTGTATATATATATATGTATATATATATTTTGTGTAAAACTACTTTTTATTTATTATTTCAGCATACTGTCGATCAATTAAAAAAGAGGGTCCATTCGAGCTGTCATCCAATTTAACCAACTATCATAATGCCTATTTATCACAACAATAATATATAAAATATATATTCTTTGTCATCACCTACCTTAAGAGATATATTTTAAGTTTTATATACATCATACATATACATTAATAAAATAAATCATATTATTGTAATTCATGTGTTATTTGAAAGGTGACGCCGAAGTGTCTCTTAAACAAATTCCAAATTCTTTTGTTACACTGACATCTTTTTTGTAATAAACATGTACATTCTTCGTAGAGAATTTTTAAGTTTTGTCGTCTTAATGGTGATTTAAACAAAAGTAGGAACTTTGTGTAGAAGACGTCGATTAAAAATACTAAATGGTTTTCGATTTGATATATTCGATTTTTTCTATATGCATGTATTGTAATAAGTATTTAATATGTAGTACAGGTAAACAAATCTATTATATTCAGACATTATTTAAACAAATTGACGGTTTTTTAAGAACTCCAGCATACCCTGAACATTAGCGTTGACCTGTGTCTGAGATGACAGTTGTCCATTCATCAAATTGTTAGGCATGTTCATACCAGGAAGCACTTGCTGGGATTGATTACTAAATCCTATGTGATAATATATCAAACCCTAATTAATTTATCAAAATAGCAAGTTCAGACAAATTTATTAATTACCCTGTCCGTTCTGTTGTTGATTTTGAGCCATGTGTTGCAGAAATAGATCTTGTTGTTGTTGATGAAGTGGCATTTGACCTTGATGCGGGAAGGACGAATACTGTCGATAAGACAGAATAGCGGGATCCATAGAAGTCCAGTCACTGCTACTGTATCCTGTATATAATGTATATATCAGTACAAATTTAAACTGTCAAAATGAACGTGCCAACCTTTATTGTGGGCACCAGCAGCTTGAGCAAGTTGTTGCAAGTGAGTATCACCCATTGGCTGTCCGGGATGTCCTGGATGCAAAGATGTCAAGTGCGGATTCCAATTAGCTGCAAGTTGCATTTGGTGCTGCTGTTCAAGTTGCGCACTATTGTTGCCTGGCATATTGATATAGGGTAGAATTTTACTCGAGTGGACTCGAGCTGCTCCATCAAATCCTAAGGTATTCATGTGATTGAAACCAGGCGGTGGCATACGCGCACGCTGCATATTATCAAGTAGTTGCTGCTGATGAGTAGCTGGTGTTTGCTGTTGTAATTTCGGTCCAGCATTTCCAATATTTACATTCTGTTGAACTACTTCATTTTCCATAAGTTCAGCTAGCCCCTTTTGGGTTTCAATAAATGGATCAAAACCTTAAATGAAGATAAAGTACAGGTTAATTTATACTATATAAACCAATATATAATTAAGGCAAAAAATACATAAAAAAATAATACTTCAAATCAATTAAAACCATATCATTTATATAAAACTAATTCGATATATTACCTAGGTCATCGTCTGCTAACGAGCTTTGTGAAAATCGATTTTGTGTTGAATGTGAGTTTTGTGTTTGGTTTGAAGACTGCAAAGTAAATTGTATTTTTAATAAGTTTAGTGTTAATTAACGCTAAGCAAACTTACTGTTTTATCAAAAGCTCCCATTAATCTCTGTTTCTGTAATTGCGATTGTTGAGATAAAATGCCTGCAATGAACGTAAACATATATTTTAAATCTCAGTAAAATAACAGAAAAATCTTATTACCATTGTCAAAAGCACGGCTATTCTCCAAAAACAATGCCAATCGATGGGAATCACTTAGCTGAGAATGTCCATTAATGTACTGTTGGTGTATCTGTTGCTGACTTTTATGGAAGTCAAAGAACTTGGACATGTTACCACCGAATATATTGTTCACATTAAGAGGATTCTCATCAGTTTGCGGTCCGAGGTGTTGGGGATGCAGTGGAGCATGTGGTTGACTTCTATTCGTGTCAATTGCATTACCAAGGTAATGGTTAGGAAATTCTATATAAAGTAAATTTAAATACTTATCACCAAAATTCTTGGACATGTGTGCTTTATATATTTAGATCTTACCAGAGTGTGGTGGTTGAGAAATTCCCATGTTGTTTACTAAGTTGTTCCGTTTTTGTAATTCGTGAATACGAAGAAATTCTTCTTGTTGTTTCAGTACTTGTTGGTGATGATGCTGCTGTTGTAGCTGTAAATGTTGCTGATGTAGTACTTGCTCTTCGACTTGCCGGTTGTTGCGTAGCATTACATTCTTAAAGGCTTCCTCCCACTCTGCAAAAAGCATACATTTTATTTATAGTTAAGACTGTCAACTTTTGAAAATTGTGTTAAATTCGTAAATAAGAAATATATATACCATTTGTGTTCGCCGGATTCTGGTAACCATCAATGCCTGTAGTAGTATAGCACCATGAAAAAAACATAAAGATTTTTTGAATAAATAAAAGGCAAAGAAACATTCTTTGAAAATCTTACCATTAAGCAAGTCTGGCAAATGCGCGTTTGGTACACTATTGATTTGAGACTGCCTCATATCGCCATCGGCTTTGTTCCTTAGCATTAGTGATTGCTGGAATGCAGGTGACGATGAGAAAAAGCTATTGCTGTCATCGACCATATTCAATTTGAAGAGAGCATCTGCAAAATATATTTATATAGGGCTTTAGACAACCATCAATTGTACACTTATTACAACCTACCTGATACTTCCTTTGTGCAGTCATTGTAACCAGTATTTAGTATTTCAACATCTTGTGGTGTTTGAATAACATCATCCTTTGTTTTAATATTAGGATCGGTAACTTTGTGATTGTTAACTGCATCATCAGAATTTGTGAAGGGCCCGATTTCTCCTGTGGTATTATTATTAATAATTATTTCTTTATGGCCATCGCTGCTGCGACTATCACAACGCATCTTTGCCAAAATACCAGGTGAGCTTTCCTCGCTGGTACTGCTTTCAGATACGTGATCATCGCTGTTTTCACTGCTAGAACTGAGTGATCGTTGTACAGTGGATGCTGACCTTTTCGATAATGAAAACATATTTGTACTTTCACTTGTATTTGAACCATCCTCAGGTTGCTCCAACTGTGTATTGATTTCAGTTGCTTGATTCGCCTCCTTGCTGTCCTTTTGCTCTTTTGCAGTTGAGGCACGACTTGACGAGCCTTTTTCCTTGTTGTTTCTTTCTGTTTTTGATCGGTTGCTGGCAACATTTGGTTCTGTTTTTGTTGCAGCAGCAATTGTGTCTTCTATTGGAAGAGATGTTACAGTTACTGTCCTGGATTCTGGAATATAGTTCTCTTTGTTCGAAGTATTTGCATTAGGGAATATACTATTTTTGCTTTTTGATTTGTTTTTTTCATGTCGGCCTTTTTCATTTCGTGACTTCTCCTTTCTACTTTTTCCGTTTCCATTTGAGCCATTTCCGATTGTTTCCTTGCTATTAACGGGTGACACTGATAAGCTCGGCCATGCTTCTTTCGGCTGCGCATTGGCTGCAGTTGTTGGAGTTGCAATTGATACGGATGATGCCGAAGAAGACAATGATGATGACAGCGCAACTGCAGCTGCACAAAAAAAACATTTAACTAACTACTATTTTTGGAATTTAATAAAGAGTTCTTTACCGCTTGCTTTTGCTGTTCCGTTGCCAGCAATAGTAGTACCATTAGTAGCTCCCCCCATACCAGATACGTTATTCGCACCAGAAGTTGCAATTAAAACATCATGTAATCGTTTTTCATACTCCTGATGTTTCCCTTGATGCATTTCCTACGTGTGCATTAAAATTGTAAATATTTATTTTAAAAGTAAGTAATTTCAACAATTACCTCCTTAGTAAAGCTAGCTTCCGGATCACCCAGTTCATGTAAGTACATACAGTCACCCTTGGGACATTGTTGGTTCTTCATGAAATGGCTGCAGTATTTTGTTGTGCCGAGACTGGTTTTAATTAGCCTACCATCTATCATGATGTTATTAACACTTTGTATTGCCCGCAATGCATCCGTATTTTGCACATAAGTGACATATGCCGACGCCGAGGGACCCTTTAATTTAAATAAAGCATTGCTTTAAATTGTTTTTAAAACATTCTGTATTAAGCAATTACCTGCACTCCAGCGTATGTTGTACTGGGATTAATGACAACCTTATGAATTTTGCCATACTTTCCAAAGTATTCGTGCTTTTTAAGTATCTGTAACAAAACAGTGTCTCTTAAGTGACCCTTGCAAACGGCACAATACTTACATCTGCGTCTGCCAGTCGAGGTGGTAGGCCGACAACAAATACCAAATTCTTTTGAACCACACGAACGTTGGCTAAATGTTTCCGATTTTCAGTTATCTTTTGCTTTCGTTGTTGATCTCTTTGTCGTTTCTGGGACTTAAACGCAATCATCTAACATAGATTTAAAAGAAAAATTTTATTATAGTTAGCGGTCAACAAAATGTGAAGTACAGAAGTCAATAATTTCCTTCTTATTTTTTAATCTAGCAAAATATAAACAGCTCGTCTTACATAAAACCTGATAACCACCATTATGTATAAAGTGTTAAGATATCGATTTGCATCATTCATATCTTTATAACACCCTTTTGTAATGTTGTGGGTCATGAAATCATGAATTTAAAATTTCGGTATTTAGTCTTGAACTTACTTCTTCCTGCGTCAGCGGCTTGAAGTCCGCTGGATTTTCCGGATATTCCTTTCGACATGCTGGACACAGTTTGTTCTCGTCTGTGCGAATTCTGTGCCAGCAGAATCTACAAATCTACAAAAAATATACCACATTTGCAGCGAATGCAAGGCATTGTCTATTATGTCAAACTTACTTGGTATCCGCAAGTGCATGGGTAAAAAGTTAGATCATCCACTTCAAGGGGCTCCATGCACAATGGGCACTCCACAGAGTCATCGTTACTGTTAGCCAGTCCGTTCATTATTTTATTAAAAATAATTTTTTACTTTAGCTGGGATTAGCTGGTTTTTTGATTTAAGATTGATATTGTTATATCGCTGCAGAGAAATTAAAATCAATAATACATTACTGTGAGTAATAAATACACTGATCTATGTCGTACCAGTTCTTTACAGAGAAGAAAATTCATATGCATGTAAAAAAAAGAAGCCACAGATGTATATTTGGACATGGATTATCTCGTTATAAGCCAAACACGAGATTTATTCTGATATCGAACATTGCTAATCAGTTGGTGATGCTTAAGCTCTTTTGAGCTATTTTGGATTCCAACAATCCTTTGCAACTTTTTTTAATTTCTCAAATCTCATGTGTATTGTGCTTGACTAAAACGTTTAATATTTTGAAAAGACATCTTTAGGGTAGCCGTGCTAAACACATGGCTATTAACTTACCTATGGATATGTGTCAAGAAAATTATTGTACAAGTTTTTTAATAATGTTTAAAGAATATAATGTGTAAAGCCTAGCTATCTAAGTTCATATGTTCTATGTTTCCCGACTAATTAACATTTATTTAAAGGTCTGGAATTTATTTTTTGAAGAAACACCCTTACAGAAACAAAGAGCTGCAAGGTAGATGGGCAAGAAAAACTGATCAGAGCTAGACAATTGATAACTGATTGAAAAGAAATGCTGCTAAGGCACCTCTTACGTCTATTACGTCGACAAGTTCCACGACACCTGTCGATACTTGCTTCAATAAAGGCTCAGAAAAAATTAAGCTTTGTTAATGTTTATATCGGAAATTTTATCTGCTATGCTTTACATATTTCGAAACAAAGAAAAAAGTTGCTGAGATTGTTGATAAATGTATTAGGTGCATGGAAACAAAAATGGACCCTTTACTGCATTAAGATATTGAATATTTGTAAATATGCACATATGTATGTATGTATGTATTTGTCTGCGAGTTCATATCACATTTAATCCTTTCGGACTGTAAATAACACTCATTAGCAATCAAATTAGTCACGGCTATTCAGTGTTTGTATTTATAATAAAATAAATATTAATATGTTATGTATTAATGCTGAAATGAACACACACCATTACACACGCGATTAAACATACTTTGTTTGTATGTAATAAGTATCGAACAAATAAACATTTGCCAATAATCATACACTTAAATTTGTTGATGTATTTAAATGTAAATAGACATATATGGACACAAATTCAGGTATTAATATGTAATACGTAATATATGTATGCATCACAAATATTTCTATTTACTTTTGACTATGCAAAAATAAAACAATAAAAACTGTAACTGTGTGTGTAAGTTGGCATATGTGTATAAGAACGACACGATAAAAAATAAAATTGGCAAAATACTGTTTATGACATTCGCCTATAAGTACATGCATATACATACATTAGTAAATACATGTAGGCTTACATATGTATGAATGTTTGAATGAATCAAGAGAGAAAAACGAAGTAAGTTTTGTACATACATAATTATTAAAGTATTTAGTACACGTATGTATGTTGGTATTTGTGATGTGCAATCTAAGCATTTGTAGCTATGGCACTCTTCTATATACTTATTTCAGATATTTTGTAACCAATTTCTTATAGGACGATATCTTACACCGACTTGGGTTTTTAGAAATTAGTCCAATTCTCAAGTTTGCGACCAACAATAATTGCGAGCGAAGCGAAGAACGAAGAAGACAGACTGATAATAGACAAAGAGGAAACCGAGAAAATTTAAAGAAAACAATCGGATGGATATATCGATAAATAAGTTGTATTCATACTAAATAATAGGTGTGGTATTCCTTTTTCTTTTTTTCAGTAAAATGCTATTCGGATCAAGCTTATATATTTGTAAAAGCTCAAATTTTTTATGTTTTAATGCTTTATAGCATCAGGTTCATTGACACACCAAGTATATATAAAATACTTAATACCATCGTTCGGCCAAAACCGATAAGTTTTTAATCGTATGCCGCCAGTGCTACCCATTAATATATATTTAAGGGCTGCCAGCCTCGGCCACAAAAAAACTTAGTCTGCCACCTAGTCGGACTATTGGCTTTGAGATATTTATTAGGGTTATTTTTTTAAAAATATTTTTCCTTTTTCCGGTTTTTCAACCGTTTGTGTGATTCTATTTTTGCTAATTTTTTTTTTTAAAAATTTCTCTATACAATATATAGTTATATAGTATATATAGTTAAATTTTCATCGAGAAAACCCAAACAAGTTTAACCTCGTTTAAGGCGAATAAATTCTTACGTGGTTTAGCTAACCGTTGACCAATTGAGCCTTAGGGAAATACATATCAACTTAATTCACGATTTTTCGATTATAAAAAAAAAAATAGTTTAATAAGGTTTGGTTTTTTCGTTCGAAATTCGAATAGACATCTATTACTTATTTAGTTGCACTTATAGGAGCTATACACATGACATCAAAATTAAATATTGCTAATCAATAATAATTCGGTAACACCTGAATCACCTTGACGCAGCAGTTACCGCCACCGGTAACACATTTTTCAGGCCACTCGATGGAGAGGTGGGAAGGAGAGACATTAGAGTCTTATCACTTTTAACAACGTGCTCTTCCACTGTGTCAGCAAAGTACCATTTCTTTTTGTTAGCCAGAAACAGTAACATTAGCGCCGGGAGATGTATTAACGAAAATCTAAATAATTTACGGGAGGTTCCACTGTCAGATTTGTGGTGAAATTTATACGCTGTAAAACACAAAAACATTTGTAAGATACACATGTATCTTATTTAAGACGACCTTCTTCGTAAATATACACTTACCTAGATAACAGAAGTATGCGTTCAAAGGCAATGATTCCAGGGCGAACCAATTGTTTGTGACATCCAAAAGTGGGGCTACCATTGAAAGACCGCCTATCGCAATCGCATAACGTAATGCAGTTCGCCGGCAAAGGCCTGGATTGGTAACAGACATCATGCGATAGCCGGCTCGCGAATAATCCGGTCGTAGGTTCCAAGAAAGCGCATTGAAATGAGGAAATTGCCAAGCGTACAATACTCCTGCCAAAATCATTGCGCCTGCATCGAGAGATCCTGCACAACCAGCCCAACCCATCAGTGGCGGTATCGCACCAACAATTGAGCCAACCCAGGTGTTGGCAATACTCATTCGCTTCATTGGTGTGTAGATGCTGGTGTAGAGGAACAGGTTGCCGGCACCTAAGGCTGCTGTTAATCCATTGACACCAAAATACAGCATGGATAAACCCGTTGTTGCGGATACAGCGGCAAATCCAACCGCGTGAAGGGGCGTCATTTGACCAGTGACCAGCACACGATTTTTCGTTCTGGACATTTGTGAATCAAACGGAACTTCGTGATACTGATTAATAGAATTTGCCGCTGCAGAAACCAATCCAGTACCCACTGTGCACATCACGAATGTGGTCAAATCAAAGGCAGCCGGCGCCATTGCATAGCCACCCATTGTTGTAATTACAACCAATGCTATTGTACAAAAATTTAATTATCAAATATTCCAATCAGGTGTGCTCAAACTTACATGTTAGGCGAAACTTTGATAGTTTTTTGTATTGATTGAAGGTGTTTCCCAAATGTGTATACGGACTCGGTATCCATGGCAGATACTCTACAGTCACTTTTTGGTTTAAAGTTCTTTCGTGTTGAGATGCGTCAGGCATTGCCATTACGGTGGCTGGTGTTGCATTTTGTGTTGACGCAGCTGATGGTCGCGCAACTGTAGAAAGCTTATAATAACAAATCCATTACATTTTGACATTACTAGACAAGGCATTGCATAACAATCTGATGTCTTACCCGTATCAGATTAATTTGTCCTGGAAATACCTGGGACGATATGAAATCACAAGTACTTATTTTATATAAATTGCGAAACATATTGTATTTGTTATTGTTACAGAAGCCTCTCCTTGAATATTTAAGCCATTTTTGTAAATTATTTTTATTTTTGAGGTTCTTTTAGAGATGAACTTAGGGTCACGTGGATAGATAGATTTATCGATATATTTATATTTTTATGTGAGTATTACTTTCAACCATAGCAATAACACTGAGTAAGTGTCCAATTCAAACAGCTTCTTACAAGAAACAGAAATAATTATAATTTAAGAAATGGCTTAATTTTTTTAGTTATAATTATATTTATATAATTTTGGTATTATATTTATTATAACTACTTTGTCACAGCACTAACCATAGAATATTCTTTGATTACTGGTCACAGCCATATGCTATGCAGCTGTATACTACATCGATATGAAATACTAATATGCACTCGATTTTGTATTCTAGTACATGTAACTAATAGAGCATATGTATATATATAAATTAACAATTTCCACACAAAAATGAAATCTGGAAAACTGAAAAGAAACTTTTGGCTTACTGCCGAAATAGAATGCATGCTAAATTTAATAAAGGAAGTTAAAATGGCTCCAGGATCTGCCAATGCCGCAACGACGCAACACACTTTTACCACAATTGCGAGCAAAATGAAAAAAAATGGCTTCCCAAACAAATCTCCAACTCAAGTTCGTCGTAAATGGTTTCAGATGAAGTCCGCATATCTGTGTTACAAAAAAGGAAATGTCGATCGCTTGTTTTTGATACCAGAGAAATTCCGTGGTATTATTGCTCAATTCGTAGAAAGCGGAAATAAGATACGACGTACTCCTTTACTTAGAAAATCACCTGCAGATTCTCCAATACCAACAAATGAGCAACAAATGCCCAAGCAAGGAGGTAAATTTTTACAGATTGTTTACATTGTGGTAAATGTATGTCATTTTTTTTTTTTGTTTATTGCAGTAGCAGTTCCAATGTCGGCTGTGAATACATTTATGGCCCAGTTAAAGCAAAACAACAAACTACTAAATTCAGAGTTTTACAAATTAGAGTCGTCGCTTTTGGATTATGAACAGAGGTGCCAATCTATGCGAGATTACAATATAATAAAGTACCTGACTAACTAAATATAATTATAACTCATTCTTGCTGACATAATAACGCTAAGAGCAAAAGCACTTAATTATCTAAAGTGAAATTGTCGAAAACTTTTCGGCAATGCCACCTTCGTGAAAAAACTGCGGTTAGGGCTATTTGGGCACAGATCCTTTTCCATGTTTTTTAGACAGCACCGAATTTGGTTTTTAAAATTTTTTATAAAATCACTTTAGTCTTTTTATCTTTTCAATTTATACAAACATATATTCAAGTTTTCAAAGTTAAAAAACATTAGTTTTTAAGAAAAAATGATATATTTATACTTAAATTACATTTTAAATATTACAAATTTTTGATGAAGCCGACGATGAGTCAGATTGATCAAAATCTATTTTAGCATATGAACTGTTATTTTCAAAGCAAACTGTTGCTGGCGGAGATTCACATGCGACCTTTTTCAGACATTTTGTTGTCGGTTGTCCGCTGCTTTGTGGAAGGTCTAGACTTGCATAATAAAGTGCATGAACGCACGAGACTGAAGATGCTGCATTCTCATCCTTATTTGAAACATCTTTGTTTGACAACGAATCATCATTCACTATTTTTGATTCCGTTTTTTTTAATGACAAATTACATGCAGTGTTTGTCGCACTGTTTGTTATCAACACTTTCTTTTCCATTTTATTTACACCTTCTAGTAGAAATTGTCGACCACATTGTGGCTTATAAATTGGCCTTTGATTTTTCTTTTTTGAAATTAGAGAACTATCACTTTTGATTTGCAGAATTTGGTAGCCAACTTCTTTTGAATCAGCCGCAATTGATTTATTTATATGCTTTGTATAGTCTTCATTACTTATTGAATGTATTAACTTTCTGCCCGCTGTGGGGGTGTTGCTTACACCTAGGGCAAAATTTAATATGGTATTTTCCAGTTTATTGTTTTCCAGTTTGGTATACACTTCACTTTTTATGTGAGTTTTGATATGCTTTTCAGCATTATATAGATTTAAATTGTTGGTTATTATATTATTAGTGGCTGATAAATCAGTATTAGTTTCGGGTACGGCATTGCTAAAGCTATTATCATTGCTGCAAGTTTTATCCTGCTGCATTCGTATGTGTTGTCTGCTGTTAGAATTTAACAGCCTTAACTTTTCCAATTGATCTTCTATGCATACAGACTTAGAACTTGTGTGCGCCATGCCAACAGGTTTCATTTCTAAATACCCGCTATCCGAACTTTCTGCACTTTTGGTAGGTATTGTGTGTTTGCCAACCGATTCATCCGGCTTCAGCATTTCAGTTTGCTTGATATTACCATTTGAACTTGAATTGGGTATAGCAATATTCTTTTTAGGTAGAATTGCACTTTGTTGACAATTTCGTGACGATTTTCGCCACTGTGGCGTAGTGGAAGCTGTCGTGGTATTGGAGAAATCGATTTCCATTAAATCACTCATTCGTAGTGGATTTATAACATTCCGTAGATTTAAAAGTGGAGCGCTTGTTGATTTCATTGGCGTATTATAGCCAATATTCTCGCCGGACATTGGAACATCGACATTATAAACACTTCCTTTATGAGTATGTCCCTTTTTCGCTTTCAAAAAATTGACTCCGTGCTGTATGTCGCAGCGTGGTATTTTTGACTTTGATCCAACTGAATAGGCTCGTACCCGCGGCGAACAATTATCAATATCATTTAAGTTTCCTAAAAGCTTACTCATTTTTATGTGTTCTACTTTACTGCCAATCGAATAAGCACGACTTGGACGTTCAAACCTGATAAGAAAATAACCAAATATTAGAAATCTTCATAAAAAATTGACAAAATTATGGACTTACTGGCTGTCGTTATCGGCATTTTTCGCAAGTTTCTCAGATGAATGCTCGGGGAAATCGATATTCAACTCTTCCTCGGCAACATTACAAAAGGTATTTGATGCTGTGCATTGGTTTAATTGATTTGCATTCAAGTTTTCACACGTTGATTTCATTGGGGTCATAGAAATATAGTGTTCAAAGTTTTCTAAGAATGAAATGAGATTAATTAAATGGAATTTCTTGCAATATTACCTAGAATGGGAACAGTACCATTTATTCCTGAAAGTTTGTTGCTATCGGAGACATTTAAATCATCAATATTCTCTTCGGGTATCATGCACTTCGAAGTCCTTGAGCTGCACGAATGAGTAGAACAAAAATAAATTTATAAGCTCACAATCTTCAAGTCATTTTACTTACTTTATTCGATAAGCATCATAAATGCTTTTATCATTCGCCTCATCAATGCTTATTGATGATTCCTCACTCTCCGAGCATTTCAGTGCCGAATTAATTGGTGGGCTATCACTGTGTCTTTGAGTTGAATATGGGCGTGTACCAGATATTGTGTTACATCGATGGCCATGCTTATATGCAATATAAGATTGATTGCTGCATTCGCTCAGTGTACGATTTCTGGTTGGTAAACTGTCGCATCGTTCTCGACCATAACCTTGCAATTCAGAGAGGATTAATATTTATTAAATTAGTACTTTCATAAAAATGCGTAGACAGAATACATAAAAAGTTAAACTTACTGTTGTACTGCGGAGAAAAGCTGTTTCTTATTTCAATAGGATTTTGTCGTTTATATAAAACGTTGATAGGCTTTGAAGCCTCAGTTGCTGATGATGAACGTTTTCTCATCGGCTCATCGGGTTTTCCTTTGTAGACGTTTAACAAGTTCATATTCGACTCGGATTTAACTGACATTGCGCTGTAAAATACATAGTTTATTTAATTGGAAGTGGAGACTATGCCAAGGGAAACCATATCACCTTAATATCGTTTCGTGCATATGTTTGGCAATCGTAGCATCTTCTGTTTCCATCCACAGTTCACCAGCTCCCAGGACACTCTGGCGACCAAGTTCCATATAAAAAATGCTTTGTGGAGCCGCGTGACCACATCTGAAATATAAAACAATAATTTTGAATATACTATTGAGAACATGAATACCCGGACATAACCGAAACCAATTTAAACACAATATTCTTACCGTCTTATCGTTGTTAAAAGTATCTCAACTTTAACAACGCGATCATCTCCATTAGGTTGTTTTTCCGGTCCTATACATATAAATGTAACTGATTTTGATGTCAGGCAGCAATGATAGCTTCCAGTGATCGCAGCACTTTCCGACATCCCTCTCTTTTGGACAACAACTTGCCAAACATATTCTTAAATATATATAAAACATGAATTTTATTTTTAATTTATTATTTAAAAATTGTTTCAAACATAGTTTTTAACTTACCGTAGGGTGTGCTATCTCTTTGTATGGATAATAGGTTATCTAACCATTTACGTAAATCATTCTCAGAGTTCAAAACAATTCCAAAGCCGCCTTCTCTCGAAGATAGAGCTAAAACAAATTTATGTTTTGTGTCAAATCGACGATTGATGTTAAAGCAGCTCTTTAAATATATAACGCGTTTCGGTTCGGCCTTTTGCAGAAATTTCTTTTCCGTATCATAATACTCCAATCGTGCAGCGCTGTTTGTGGTTTCCTTATACAAAACAAAGAACTTCTTTTTCATCGTTTTTAATTTCTTTTGAAATCCACTTAGAACGATTCCGTTGTCTGACATTGAAGCCATCATAAATCCTTCCGCCTATGATAACTGTAAAAAAGCAATTCAATAGATAGTTATTAGAACATATTTTATTTAATATTTCCTTAATGTGTTATTTAGAAACAATTTAAAAAAGGATATACAATCGACCGCTGGGCAGCAGCTGCTCTTCAGTATTGTTCGAATCACTTTTTTGACAATGACTCAGCAAGAAAATCAAAATTATTTTGATTTTCTAAGCAATTTGCCTGTGTTCGAGTTGTAATATGCAATTCTATGCGGCACATGCTGCTGCCCTTAAGGATAGATAATGAATGCCTTAATCAGCCTGATAAATATATGTTCACAAATATACATACATACATACAAGCAAACACATTTACAGTTGTAAGTTTGAACTATTTTGCTCTTTCGAGAAAATAATTTGTATAATTAAAATAAATGAATTGAAGTTAATAGTTTTTGTAAAAACACCAACTGATTGACTACAATATACATAATACAAATTGAATTATTTAGTCACTTTACATATAAATTGCCATATTTGCGTATTTATGTATCATTGAACGTACTGCATAGAATGTCAGATACTACGCACATAGTACACACACACACACACACACTTACACACAATAAAACGCCTACATACAAACATATGCATGTATGTAAATATATGTCTATTAAATGCTCAGCTCAAAATAAATATACATACATACATATGTATGTACTTGTAATATTTATATGCATATGTTCACATATTCGTTTTACCTTTTGTTATGAGTTAAATTAAAGTTAAGATATTGTACATGAGCTATCCGCGTTTTTTTCCAACTTTTTTTGCCTGTACAAATTTTTGTTATCAACTGCGAAATTCCTGGCTAGAGAAACTGCCCGTATTGCGGAGTATGTTTAGAGGAACTTATTGAACAAGTTGCTGCTAACAGAACTTGAAGTAACTCAACATATTTACGTGTACGTGTTTAATAATACGCACATCTTTATGAAATTTTTAATTTTTTTCGTGCATAGTTCTGGAAAACATATGTACAAACATATATATTTTATTCGAATAAATAAAGTGATAAAAAACATAGATATACTACTTTTTCTGCACATATAATGCTTTTGCAGCTTAATGAAAATATTTTTATGTATTTCACACTATATATAATTGCAGAATACATACTCCGAATTCAATAGGGCATATATTTTTTATTTTTATATTTTTTTTGTAATGATTTTTATAATATAGTGGTGGCACATAAAACTTATCGAACTTATCGTAGAATCGAGTCACTGCGAAAACTATCAACGCTTTGTACATGGTATTGTACACTTTAATCGGTATGAATGGTATTTTCGTATGGTTGTAACATTGTTAATAATAAAGATTATAAGGGCTTTGATCCAGATTTAAAATTTGCAAGCAGTTGCGCAGGTGGAAACGAAATGCAGGTTGAGCTGCAGCCAGAAAAACAAATTATTTTGACACTGATATTGAAATGAAAATTAAGATATGACATTCTTTTAAAACCTGAAATACTTTTGTTTATTAAAAAAGAATGGGCTGGAGCTTTCTTATCTTTAGAGGTAGTCATAGTTTTTTGCAGGAAAAATAACTTTTTTTGTATAGGCCGTGGACGATTTTCTATGTAAGTTTTCAGCGACTTAATGGAGTTATTTGTAATTGGTGCAATTGGTTATTAAAATATGCATGGAGAGCCTCGGTTGGACATTAAATTAGTGAAATTTATATCCAGACAGAATCAACTGTTGTCTGCAATAATGTGTAGTTGAAATGTTACAAATTCTGTTTAAATATGTCTGACAAATCTATGCACAAAAGCCTAATCGATTTCCACTAAACAATTTGAACGTATAGAAGAAATTATCTGCGATTAATAATAATTTTATTTTGACACGATAGCCAAAATATACAATCTAAAAAATAAGCTAGCTTTAATGACAAAAACAGCTAAAGTGCTAAATGCTTTTATACAGCCCTGTCATTTATGAATAAAAGAACTAGTAGCTCAAATATTCATGAATTATAAGAACGGTGGAAATGAGCTATTTTCGGTGAGCTGAATGTGGATTGTAAAACAATGAAAAAGTGACAAATAGTGTTTACATTTGTTTTCTAATTTGTTTTAAAGTTATAATTTTAAATATAACAAAAGTGTATAACGGTGTGCGAATTCCATCAACAGTGTCAACAAACAAAAAATTACTTCTAATTATGTATAATGTACCACATAAGTATCGCCAAGTTTGTCGATTGTGTCTCACTTTGGTTAATGAGTGCGATATTGCAGATCTACAAATATATAATACAAGTAGTGAGACAAGCAGCAGTCCCAATGAAAAAATTAAAGCCCAACATAATCACAACGTGAAATCGTGCAATATCAATGAAAATGTATCCAAATGCGTCTGCAATGCCTTCGACCCAAATACATGTTGCTGTCACTGTGATGATGATGATAACTCGTTATCAGCCATCGTCGCGCAATGCAATACTAATGAGACGGAGGGCTCATTTAATTCACATATGCATAAAAACACTTACACCACACCGAGAGTGCCTTCTACTGCTGCATCTGCTTCTGCTTCTACCAACCCGCCATGCACCAATATCTATGCTCGAATGTTTCCAAATAAAAAACGGCTGCAAAATGAAACCACAGCAGCAGAATTCCAATTTCAATCATCATCCTCAACAACAACAGGCACACAAGATTTAGAGCCTCAAAAAAGAGTTATATGCGAAACGGAGCAATCATTTTCACAATCGTGCCAATCGAATTTGGTCTACGATAATACGGGAAATACAACAACAACGGTTACAGCAACAACTCCCACTAAAAATATATTTCTTCAAAACGTGGAGTACAATCAAGAGCATAAAGATGATTCATCACCGCCGCACATTACAATTCAGATATTCAACTGTCTCTCTATTAAGGTAAGGCAAAGTTGTTTTTAATTCAACACACACACAGAAAAAAACCCACACTTCTACGTATTACTTGCATACATATGCTTATATTTATATGCATGTGATTGTGTGTGTGTGTATGTTCACTCACGTTGTTTGTCTGTCACTCATATGTATGTATATGTATGTTTGTGATTGTGTGTAATTACGCTACCATTACACATTAAAACAAGAGAAATGCCTGAATTGCCTTTCCATGCAACTTATAAACCCAGATGTATACAAACATAAACGCATATCGATATGAATGCACATGAAAATATAAATACATGTCTATACATGTGCTTGGGCATGTGCGTATGTCTGTGTGTTCATTAAATTTGAACATGTGTGCAGCACAGGTAAAAGAAAATAATGATAAGAGAAATAAACAAGAGTTTGAGTAAATATTAATTAACGAAAACGTTTGTGCAAACAAACGATGCCTGATAACAATTGAGAATCTAAATATTAAGCTTATCAGAAAAAATATTTTCAATTGGCCTAATAAGTAATAATATCGATAACACTTGAATACTCATGCACAAGGTACTTAAATTTTTTCACTCATTTTGTATCGTGTTTCGTGATAAAAAAAAAAAAAAAAAAACAATGAGAAACAACAATGCTACAATATAAATAGTTTATTTATTTATAAAAATTTTTGGTCAGATCGTCTTACTAAAACAACTTTTGCGCAAATTTGTTTGCAGTCTTATTTTAAACTAGTTTTTTATCAAAGCTAATTTATTCGCTTGTCTATTTCAGCCACTGCCAAACGATAGTTATCCATCCGTCGTTTGCCGTGACTGCCGAACCAAGCTTGAATCATTTTGGAAGTTTCGCAATATGGCACTAAATTCACATTATGCTTTAAGAGAATTTTTGACATTATCAGAATCTTCTAAACTTGTAAGTATATGACTTAACAATTAACTTAACACCAAAAAAAAAAAAAAAGTTATGAAAATGATAATCGTTTTGAAATTTTGTTTTAAAAAATTATACTGCTATTTCTAGAATCAAAGCAATTTGGAAATGAAACTGGAAGCAATTTTAAAGTCTTCATCTGAAGCAATAGCTGCAAAGGCACTGACTGAGCTGAGCAAATCTTCAAAATCAAGATACAGCCAACGGCAACCTACACTTGATGGTATTTTAAAATCAAATAAGGACAAGGATCATCAGAGTGTTGATAATAAAATTAAAGAGTTTCAAACGCCTTTAATGTATTCAAATTTGTACGAAATCAAAAATCAACAACCGACTGTCAACACAATTGAAAGAGATGCAATTATGGTTCAAGATAGTTTTGCAGCGGCGGCGGCAGCTGCACCCAAACTTAAAATATCGGATGGGTATATGGAATTGGACAACGGTGTGGAATCGCAAAACACAAAAGTTTCAGATGTTGAACAATATAAGAAGCAATTAGAGACTGCCGCGGTGCTCATGGACATTAGTAAAAAAATTGTCATATCGCCACCATGCTCGAATCCTCAATCTCCTTGTCTTTCTGCATTTGTAGATACAAATATGAAAAGTTCTGTGATAAAATCAAAACGTCCATCAAATGATAATGATATGCAAGATGGTGTTGAAATCGATCTATCCATCAAGAAGCTGAAAAATGAATATTGCAGTCAACAGAATTTAGTAACAACCACACGTAATATATGCCAACCCCCCATACTTGATATTCATGCAAGTCCTATAAGGACCGACGCTGATTTTAAGAATTATAGTATTACTATTAATGAAGGTGGCCCTTCTAGTTACCAATTGAACACAAAAAAACTGAATACCGACAGTATTGCTTCGTGTCTATCGGACTCCGAAGACAGCTCCGATTCAAATAAATTAGAAATGGACATCGCGTCTGCTATTTATGACAGAAAGACACCAGAGAGTGTTAGTTCAGATCATGCAACAGATGCTGCTACTACTCAATTATGGCAAGCATTAGCTCGATCGGCCGGTAAGTAAAGATTAAAATCTACATGAATTTATTGTAAATGAAAACACATTTTTCCCCTTTATTTTTTTGGATGTACATAGCTAAAAATAAAGACGAGAGTCGAGCAACGCAACTTTTGCGAAATATGATGAGTCAATCATTTGTATTTCCTGCGCCGTCAACAATAGCATTGACAAAAGTACCTGATGAGCCAATACCACTATTAAAGGTAAGAAATCAAATAAAACCTGCCATTAGAGAATTTTAATCTTAAATTGAAATTTTATTAAATAGGACATGTCAGAATCTCAATCGAACGTTGTTAAAGTATGTCGAAGAAAGCAAAGTTTTCCTACTAAATCTGATTGCGTCGAGGTCCCAGACACTAAGGTGTCCGACACCTTTGTTCGTTCAGAAACAAAAAATCCAGAAGGAATCAAAGATAAAAAGGTATAAACATACACTCATAGGTCTGTTTTCTCAACTTCCATTCATGGTGACAAAATATACGTCAGCTGAGAGTTTTTTTAATGTCCCTTAAACCAATTTGAACGGTCCAATTTAAATTGTTGTCTGTGGGTTTGTGTAAAATGTGGCAGAAAATAGAAAATCTAGAGGACGTACAAACTTTTAACTTTATGACAATGTTCAAGATTTTTTTTTTGTCAGGTCATAGCCAGCCTCATTTTAACGACTTTGAGAAAACGCACCTAATACATATTTGTATATACTGGATACGATAATTAAACTAAAACAATATTTTCAGAGTCTTAAATGTATCAGCAGCACTGCTTTGTCCACTTCTCAAAAGGATATGTCATGCTCTAACTGTGGCACTTTAACAACAACAATTTGGAGACGCAGCGCCCGTGGAGAAATGGTTTGTAACGCATGTGGATTATACTTCAAATTGCATGGCGTAAATCGACCCCATTCAATGAGACGTGACACCATCCATACTCGGCGCAGGCGTCCAAAGGAATGCGAGAAATCAAAAAAAAGTAAGCTGATTAATGATGACTTATTGATTAAAAAACATATTTTATAACACAATTAATTTGTAGGAAACAGGCAATTGGCATGTAATTCGGCGGTAGAATTTGAAACAGATAACATAAATAGCTCCATAGAATGCAAGAAGCCAGATTTGTCCATTAGTTCGGAGCCACCCACTTTTTCAGATTCAGTATTTAACGTAAGTATAAAAAATCGATGATGACATGTTTTATCAATAAGCTATTTTTAATTTTTTTTTTTTTTTGGTAAATTAAAACAATCACTTATTTTTTTTTAAACATTCTTCAGAAATATAAAACGGAAATATCTGAGACAGTGGGAACTGCAGAAACACTCAAAGATGTTATTTTAAAACAAGCAAAATCACAATCTTTGCCTGAGTTCAATGAAACCCACGCAGGCGAGGAACTATCTGTACCTCTTAACCTTGTTTCCAGTGAAAATAATGCAAAGTTAACATACAACGCCAAATAAAATTCAAGTAATCAAGCCATCAAGCGCACACAATTTTATTTATGAACTCAACAACAAATTCAATATTTACAAAAATATATATATATATATATATATATATATATATAAAACACAGATCCGATCATATATATATCAAATATGTATTGTAAACTTATACTCATAATTATTTGTATTCTTAGAAACTAATACCAAAATACTAAAAAAAACTGGGTTCAAAGTTTTAATTTTACGGTGTGAAATAAATTAATCACGGACAGAATTACTTAATCATTTTTATACATAAAATAAGCAATTAAAGAGATATCGATATTTATTGAAATACATGCTTCAGTATTTTTAACATTTAATGACACTTTTTAAGTAGCTTGGCATTATAAAACAACAGCATCTATTAAAGATAAAAAGCTTAAAAAACGAACTAATTCACAAACCAAATGCACACAATTCAGCTAACAAATAACAAAAATCTAAGATTGTAAGATAAATGCACTCAGCTATGAGATACCCTTATTAATCATTTACATAAACATTTACATCCATCAATCTTACAATTAATAGTGAAAGATTGTTATTAAATCAACAATTAGATTAACATAATAACAATGACTTACAGCGACAATTCACAAATAGTTTTAATTCCTTTTAATTTAAACAAAATCAAAGACAAAAAACTCTCTTGTTAAAGTTTCAACATCTTGTACTATGTTCTCTCTTAGGGGTATCTCTTAGTCTGATTTGTAGAGCATTCTTTTTGTTAAATGTTCGTTTATTAATGGCATCGAAATTTAATAGTTTAGCTATTCATACATAAATATGTGCTCGTTTATGTCTTAAACTTGACACACAGACATTAAAATTTTAAAATCCTGACAATAAGTGATAAAAAGTTTAGTTTATATTGTCATTGCAGGATATATTGAGCTGTTGTAAAGTATTTATACCTATTGTAGGAAGCTAAAATGTATTTTTTTATATGTAATCAAATTGCTTCAGATCAAAATTTTTTTAACAAAAAGATTGCTGGCGTTCGTAGCTCAAAACGAAAATTAATTACCGACTTATTGAACCTTAATTGGCAATAGTAACTTCTAAATAAAAAACAAAATAATTATGCTGTTGTTAAGCAAGGCGAATAAATAATTTTAATAACCTTTGGACATTTTCAAATAAATTACAACTAAACTTAACTTTTTGCTACTACTTATAATGAAAAACTGTGCGCGTTCACCAGCATAGTTGACTTCCCAATCAATTTTATTAAGACCCATAATTTTTATGGTCATTGCCAGCATTACCCCAAAGTATTTGGCGTTGCAAAAAACCGTATTAACAGATGCACCAGATAACTTTAAATGTATTATTATTTTATTTATGTTTTTCATGTGGGAGAAATTTGTACTGCTGAACGCGTTCATTGTGTCGTTTACATCGTTTGAGAAAAAAAATAAATAAAATAAAGCTCGTAGGGCAGCATTTTGAACAGTAACTTATAATGTGTAGAGTATATAAAATATAACGCAGTATGTTTGGCAATAAATAAATTATATTTTTATCCAAACTATGTTTAAAAGAACTTATTGTTTAATCAGCAGATTTCTATAGCTAGAAAACATTTGTAAAATCTCTTGCCTGTAAATGAAAATCATGTGATAATAAAATAATCTCCACAATTTTTAAATAGTGAAACTATACAATTAAAAGCAATATTCATAATACCATGCAAAAAAAAATTCAAGCAAATATTGAACAAATATTTATATTTCTAAATAAGAGATTCTTAATAAAGCAAATGCAGTTTCGATCTTAATAAACTATGTAATATTATTAATTAATTTAAGCTAAGAAAATAGTTACACATTTATTTTTTCGAATTTAATAATCTCAAAATCTTTTAACAGTTACAATAAACTTATAACTTAAATCAATTTTGCGTTCGTTTTTTACTTACATACTCTCAAAATATTTATTGCAGACCGCAAATAAATTCCTTACAGCTGCCTCAGAGAAATCTATAAAACATTTGCCAGACAAAGCTCTCAGACGATTTTAGAAAACCAAATCCTGCGTCTGAATAATGCTAGTTGAACAGTGTAATTAGTTTCGTAATTTTGTTCCATTAAATTAAATAAAACATTTGGGTACACAGTTAATTATAAATTTTATTGTATAAAATAACAATTATATTTCGATTACTAAATTAATCTTAGTGGTTATGCCTATGTTGTTAAATCAATTGAAACTATTCTAGTAGAGGAATTATAGGGCTGTACAACTAAAGTATTTTCAAATGTGCCATTGCTCAAACTGATACCATTATCAGACTGGCTAAGGTCCGTCTTTTCTGTACTCGTTGGATGGGTACACCATTCCGAAACAGCCACTAACCTCTTTGACAAATTGCAATTCTCTTGGTTGTATGAATGGGAAAATGTTGGAGCCAGCGCTTTATCTTTATCGATTGTCTTTGTTGGATCAAGATCAAATCGATTGAGCACTGAATTAGTCTTATAGTTAGAAAATATGTAAACGGACTGCTGCAGTGGCTTCAGCGAGTTATCGTCTGTTGTAGTCAGCGAATAGCCGGGTGAGGAAGCCCATTCACTTTCTCCAACTGTATGGTTCTGTTGTCCGGCAGCGACGTCATTTTTATGCGATACTGATATTATTGCTACCCTATTTGAATTCAGTACTTTTGGGGACGAACTGGATTGTTCGTCATCATCCGATGAACACAAATCAATTGTGTCGACAACAACCTCGGTTGAAGGTGAAATTCGCCATTGGGAATTTAGTGAAGTATCGCGAGTTAATCTAATACTAAGCTTATTACTAGGTATAGGAAACTGCTCTCCGATATTCTCGGACATCTTTTTTAATCTGACCGAAATTGGACGGCACTGTTTGATCAACGGCGAATTGAGGAACAAAAAGTTTTGTGTTGTGTCCCTTCGTTGCGAAAACTGTCGACGTGGAAAAGCATAAATGTGTGAACTAAATTCATTAAATTTCTTGAAAGTAATATGAACGTTATTTGGAGCAGTTTTTCTTTCGAATGGTTTATGTCTACAACTAGATTTCAGCATTAACGGGGTATAACAAAACCGGTCCATCCTCTCTTGCCTTTCATACACATATTCGGTTGATATTGTCTGTTTCATTGACTTCAGTAGTTTTTGTCCAGCCGGCGAAGATATTGGAATATGTACACATCTGTTTAAAGAAGGCACTGCTCGATTCCTTCTCGATGATATGCGTCTACTTCTGCTTGATGTCGTCAGTACTAATTCCTCATTTAATAAATGTGTTCTTTGTGTTTTCTTTGAAACATTACAAGTTGTTGCCTTAGACTGAAGACAAAAATTGAGAAGAAAAGCATTTCGCAATTCTGTATTCTCATTTTTATTTTCAAGTTTGCTTTCTGGTTCTGGGGAGTCGCATAAAATAACATCATCCTCCATGTTACAAATCTTTTCATGTTCCTGCAAAAATCAAAATAAATAATTAGTAGCCATTTAATTACACTCAACCGTAGGTTACACTTACAAATATTGCTTCCTTGGAGTACAGTTCGGCATCACAGTTGTCACAAAGATAAATATCGAATGGGGGCGGCTCAACCATCATATACTGAGAATCGTCACCATGGGTGTCAGATTTACTTTTGTGCAGCAGCAAGCATTTTCTATTTTTCAGTTGCCGATCATACGACTGCAATAGAAAAAGAATGGGTTGATAATATGCTATAAAAACATGTAGATCTTTGCTTAATGACATACCATGTTCTCATTCCGAAAAGTTACCAGTAATTTATTATTGCGTCTATCGTAAAGCGATGTCGTCGAATTGTAATTGTTAATAAATCTTAAACTTGCGTGCTCATAAGCCGCCAAATCGTTGCAGAATCGTAATAAAAACAGGCTTTTGTGGAATTGATAACATATAACAACAATTTCTTTCATTTTTTCCATCCAGCTCTGAAAATAATTTTATTAATAATTGATTTAAATCAAACGATTCTTATGTTAAATTTTTAATAAACTTACTCCGTAAAACTGTTTTGGTTTCTTTAACGGAATGCCAAATGGAGCATTTTCAGGCCACCACTCCGGCTCACTGCAGTCTATTTTCTTTGGTAAATTAATGTGTCCCAAAGAGCATTGCACCATAAACGGTATAAAATTTTCCAGCTGGGATTCAGTAATTTTCTCTAGAGACGTTGGATATCCATTTGCAAACAGCAGAGGAAGATTTGAAATCATGTTTTGTTGCGATTTATCTGACTCCTCCATTGCCGCTAAAAAAATAGGTTGTTTGGCGATTAGAGACAGAATTGTTAAATGGGTTTCCGAGACAAATATGTTGGGAGTTTTCTTTTTGTAAGATTTCAAGCAAAATATAATTAAACATGTGTGTGTTACGCAAGTTACATAAAAGCCTTATGCAAGAGCTTGGTAAAGTCTTTAGTCAAGACGAGGTACCAGATTTAAGGACGGGGAAGTCCTGACCGAAGATCAGTGAAACATCGGGAAAAGCTAAGTCGACTGTTTTGGCATCGCTCTAAGCTCGCAAAACAACTGGGATGCAGTCGCTTACAAGGCTACGGAAATACTAAAATCCTTACGTCGTGCTGACAGACTGCGCAATTTGAAATCAATCGCTAGATGAGATCTAAACGAGACCTTCATTCTATCTCCCTTTAGGTTAGAACGGAGAGTAGGGGTTAGGTTAAGTGGGTGAAAGTTCAACACTTCCCGGCATTACATTTTTTCTTCCCTTAACAAATAATAAAAATGGCACTTCGGTAAAGAGGTTTAATTTCAGATCTCGGTAACTTCAGAATCAAGCATCTCATTTGAACTATAAATTCTTCATGTAGATGACCGGTCTATTTCAGTTTTTGGGTTTATTCGGTCCGAGATTTGATACACAGATTCTAATTGAAGCCTCTAATGCTTGTTTTTCGGAAAGTCAAGACGAGACCATATTAAATCACAAGATTCGCAGAGGATATCCCAAAGGGATCTATCCTTTCCACAAGCAAAGGAAATGGTTATAAATCCTTTTGGATGTAAATGCTTTTCGAACCGGCTTCTCGGCGCGCGAGCTCAAGCAAGCAACGACCCTTATCCCGGCAAAACCACCAAAACATGACCGATTGGAACATAGGATTCAAAAGAGGTTTTGGATAAGTAAAAAAAAGTGAAAAGGAGTTCTACAATCTTAACGACATTTTAGAAGACTACGATTTGTCCCAGAAAAGACTTCCAAAGAAACAGATCAGTTATTGCTTTGGCATAGATATTAATCCTGTTTTTCTATACCTAGGATTTTCAAAGAAAAAACAATGAGCTACATTAATGAAGGGCTTGTCAAAATCAATGGACCAACGATTAACACCAGATAAATGAAAGATTTGATTTTTTACCTCTAAAAATCTTTCGAAATGCTCAACAGCGATACCAAAATGCCTAAATACGGGACACCATATACTTTTTACCTCATGAGTCCCTTCACAGCTGTTCGAAAGCGGGTACTTCAACCTTATTCAATATAACTTGCACGAAATCGCAGTGTAGTGGCTGCATGCGGGGAGGAACCTTGAACCGTTTTTCTTTCATCATTCTCTTTGTTTTATAGTGTAGTCCCCGCATCTAAGAAACCGGTGCCTGAATTCAAGTTGTGTTCTAATCTACAATTAGTAAATATTGCCTTGACTTCATGCACAGCCCACTAGCTCGATGCTCTCACTTAGCCTATACATACGAGAAGGCTCTTCACTTAACTGCCTGAGGACGAGTTTGCGTCCACTGGTTTTCGTAGTGTTCGGCACTGCTGGCAGAGGACTTCATGTGTGTAAGTAAACTGACAGAGAAATACGCTTGTGTTAGAAAGCAGCGCATGCTCAGTATACACATTTCATCGCTCTCACGGCAATGAGCTAGCTCTCTTCTGCTTGTGTCTCTCTCTCTGTCTTTCTGTGCCCTGCTGCTCAGTCATGTGTTTCTGCCTCTCTCTTTTAAATTTTCTTTACCAGCTCTCAGCAGAAGTGTGCATGTACTCGAAAATTTGTAACAATGCACGCGTCTGCAGAGTACCGACCACTGTTTTATAGTCAAGAAAACCTCCATTACAGACCTCATAAAACATTTCGCGCGAATCTGCTAATTTGAGAGACAAGGTCAATAAAGCTCACTCAAAAACAACATTCATTCTAACTTCCGAATTAAAAACTTTCGTATTACGAAGGTTTCTATATCACGAATTCATATTCAGAACACTGGGTTTCAACTAAAAACCCATTCTATCTTAGGTATTTTATCAATAAAGAAGTTTTTCCTAGTCTCAAGGGAATTATCCGATGACTCGAATAAAATTAATAGCGTGATAGGGAGAGCTTGCTAAGACGTTGATGAGGTAGCTAAGAAAGCCTTGTCACTAATACTTCCAGACCTGGGAATACCGGACCTCTTGCGATCTGCTAAGGGTACCTGCCATTCAAAACTACAAGAGACGTTTCGCAAAAGCCTTTAGAAGCTAATAAAAGTATGTCGATATTCCACATCCATCCAGCTTTTCGAGATGAAGGCTAAGCTCTCACATCGATATTACCTAATCAGGGAATAGCTATTTACGAGGCGGTAGCAATCATGAAAAAGTAAGCACAGAGGCGCTCATCCGTAAGCCCTGAGCTCTAATACAGATCATTTTCATAACTTAGAAGTTCTTACCGTGGTACAAAAATTACTGGCTTATATAAAAGTAAGAACCGGCAAGGATGTATCGTGGTTACCATATAGGTTCAAGCCCAGGATGACTCTGAAAATATAGGACCCTTCTCTGTATCAAAAACCCGCAAACACATTGACGATCTCAACGCGTTGACTGACTGTACACGGGCGATAAAAAAGAGTCATTGCTTAGGGACGGCCTAGCAGACAAACAGATAAGCATAGCATAGCAAGGGTATCTTAAGAAGTTTATGCCCTTTTCTTCTTTAACTTAACAGAAAAAAATTAGTTTGTGGTGTAAGCACAAATACATTGTAGGGTGAAAGACCACAGCCACACCCATCTTGCTAAAAAAAATATGAAGTCTGGTAGTATAGCTTTGGAGACATGCAGTCTTCTCCCTGCAATCAAGCTAACGTTGACCAAAGGTCGACGCCTGACCAAACTGCTTTATCCACCTTCTCCAAGCTTTATGCGTACTATATACACAAAATTATTGATTATGTGTTCAGATGTTTATTTAACTGCTCAGAGTTGGCGTATCTCCTACTTCGGTAGCTGGTCACTGAACTTTAAATGTAGATATCTGATAGGTATCTCCAGGATCGCACTCCTACCGATATCAAATAGTAAATCCTCCATATATCATTAAATTACTGGAGTCACACGGTATCACTATAAGCTACTAATAAAAAGAAATTTCATTTTTTCATTTCATGTGTATAACTGTGTGATTGAGTGTGAGAATTAAGGCTCATGTTTTAGTACGTAAAATACTTCACAAGCTGTTTTTAGGGCCTGGGCACAGGGATGGACTTTTCTGTAGACTGATAAAAACATCGAAAGTCGCTGAGATGCGCGACTAGCGAAAACTGCGTCGACAACAGAGGCGCACGCACAGAAGTGTAAAGCTACTCAAATAAAAATAGATTTATTATAGCAGCATGCAAAACCCGTCCAAAAAATTATAATGCTGTTTATTGTTTGTAATAATTTAATATACGCAATGGTTTTGTTTTGCATTCAAACATTTTATGCTCACTACCAAATACATACAAATGTATAATAAATTGGTACTTGGGTTTTATATATGTATACTTAGAACCACACACATGTTTCACATTGCTATCTATGCATTAATATACATTTTTAGTTCACATAAACGACACTGAAGATATATGCACATATGTAAATAGTAAAAAATTATAAATCATTTATTAACGTCAACTCGCTGTGGACATTTTTTATTTACATGTTGAACTCTTATGTGGTTTTTAATGTTTATGCATATAGGTATTTTATGTACATAAGTGTGTGTAGCTATTTTTATTTAGTTTACTGTTACGAACCAAATGTCAATGATTCTTTATTTCAGATATTAAGAAAAGTATTGAGGCTCTTAACGAATCACGGATTTCAGACTCCAAATTATGTGGGTACGGCTTACACTATTAAGAATCACAAAATAATTACATCTTTTATCGGAGTTGCATTCCATTGTATGTATTCAAGCGATAGTTTGGTAATGCGTCGAAATCGAAACGACGAAAATGGAACAAGTTGTACCTAACACCAGAATTCGCGTGTTTTGCACAGGACGAATGCGAGAAATACTCGATCTACATGAAGAGTAAAGCTCGCTTTAAACAGCATATTATTATTAATAATAATTCGAATACTTCGTATATAAAATATGGCAATCGCTTTTGGGTTGTCGTGTTTTAGACTGTATCATTGAATTGGACTGTATCACAGTGTTAGCAACCTGAAGCGGACTGATTATAGTACCAGGGACGTAAAACTATCGTACATGGATCGAAATTAGCGTACTTTTTAGTATAATGTCTATCATAATTAATAAATCACATTAATTGTAATATTGATATGTATGCAAGTACTCTATAGTTTATCTTTTTTAAACCACGGCTTTCAAATCAACAGAACACTGAAACCCAAGTGTTTTACGCGTCGTACAGACCTGAGCCGATTCCCTTTCCACTTCAAGTTCAATAAACGCGTCAACTTGACGCCGTCAAGTTTAAAATTCACTCGGACAAAATTTCACTCTTCCCATGCAAGATCGGTATGAAACACTCTAAAATTTCGAATTCATAAGGAAGAAATATATATGAAAGGGTAGTAAAATTGTATTTCCCAGTATTTTCTAAAGATTTTATTGGACAAAATAAAATAATGCGATTTAGACTATCAGCGTTCGAGTGAAATAATATAAATTCTCAGATTTGCGTACGCTAGTAATCTGCGTACGATAATAATATGCTACCGTACATCGTACGTAGGCCCAAAATTATCGTATGTGTACGATAATTATCGTACGGTTCCGAAAGCTGTTGTATCACTGCAAGGCCAAGTCACAAAATTTGTCTATAATGGAAATGTTTTTAGAGTTTTTGGATGTTGTTGCAAAAATGTTAAGTTGTGTGTCTCTGCCTCTCTCTTTTAAATTATCTCTACAAGTTCTCAGCAGTGGTGTGCATGTACTCGAAAATTTGTAACAATGCACACGTCAGCAGAGTACCGACCACTGTTTTATAGTCAAGAAAATCTCCCTTACAAAACTCATAAAATATTTCGCGAATTTGTCTATATGCAAATAGTTGTAGAGCTTATGGAAATTGTTGCAAAAAATAAAAAAAAAAATTTAGCCTGTGTTTAGCGCATAGGTTAACCGTGGAATACGTCTTTCCTTATGCAACAAAAATTATGAAAGTAAACATAGTATTTATATGACTTGATATTTAATTATATGAAACATAAAAAAGCTGAAATGCATATATTCTAAGAGTGATCTAACACAGGCTAAATTTTTAATTATCGTATAGAATGCATAGCATTTAAAAAATTTTATGAACAAATAGAACTTAAAACTAAATATTTTAGAAACCGAACCATTACGATTTTCGAAGCGGTTTGCATCAGCGTTGCCGTAAAAAGCCAAAAATTAGCCAAATGTCAACAACTACAGTTACAAAATCTATGTGGTTTTTGTTATAAGGATACTTTTTTGTTTTTTACTGCAACACTGGTTTGCATCTATGATAAAAATAATACAAACATTGATTTGAAATATCAATCAAATAAGTTTCGAATATTTAATTTTAAAACACAACTTACCTGATCTTCTATTCCGTAAACAGTTCATTCTGTTACGCTGCGCAAAATAATATTTTTCATAGGCGGCATTGTTTAAAATTTATTTTATGAAATAATAATGTTGCTGTTCATAAGTTGTAAAGGTCAGGGCTGCCACCGTAAAGATGAACTTATAGTCCGAACTACCGATAGTTTATTTACCGATAGTTTATGTTTTTTTTTTGACACGGACATATTAATTGTTTTTGTGCAAAACCATAATTTAAAACAACAACAACAATAAAACATGGTTTCAAAAACATGCACGCAAAATAATTTTTGTTTAGAACAGGCCTCAAGCTCAACTGTTCATGTACACCTCTGGCACGGAAGAATTTATGTATAAAAATTTAATTATGACTGAATATCTTAATGAAACTTCAACATTTAGAAGATATCAGTCATGACCGCATACAAATCAAACGAAAGGAAATCAAGTCTATTTTTTATTGAGAAAAAAATTAAACAAATTCATCAGGGAGTTTTTTAGTAATGATTTTTGCACTGATTTTTGCCTTAAAAAGTTATATATTTGGCAAAAGTATATAAAATTTGAATGTTGGAATGTTTGTTTAACTCATCTCAACATACATTTCAAAGAATCACTAGCATAAACTGATAAAGCAACGATGTGGTATATTATAGAGGAAACATTACTTACGTCGTTTTCGCTCTACACCGTTGCATGCTAACTTGCGTCGCAGAACCCACAGTAGTCTGGCCGTCGAGCTGTGAGCTCTCGCATTCTCGTTCAGATTAGTATGCTTCAATTTAATACTATATTTTTATACCCTGAACCCATAAAATGGGTAAATTAGGGTAAAATGGTTTTGTGCAAAAGTATGTAACAGGCAGAAGGAAGCATCTCCGACCCCATAAAGTATATATATTCTTGATCAGCATCAATAGCCGAGTAGATATGGCTATGTTCGTCCGTCTGTATGAACGCGTACATCTCAGAGACTACAAGAGCTAGAGACTTCAGGTTTGAAATATAAGTTCTCCTATACCATGAGCAGAACAAGTTTGTTTCAAATTATCGATAACTATTCTTGTTTCCGATATACACATGGAATCGATTACAAAAAACATCGAATTTTAAAAATGTAAAAATGGGGGTTGAAAAACTGCGTGATAGAACTTATGTCAAAATTTCCAAATCGGTTAGGAAACACCGGAGATATCGTAGTCAGTTTTAAGTTTTGTTTCAATTGATTATTATTTGAAGCATACTTTTAGGGCGCACGGAGTATAATTTTTTGCAACTGGGTCAGGGTATCTTCTAGTCGGGCTCTCGGTCCATCAAAATTTGACACCCAGCACACGCTTGCAGCAAATTTTGCAGTATCTTATTTATTATGGCTGGGTTAAACAACATGAAAAAATTTTACGCTCATAATCCTCCGTTTCGACAAGCAAGCATCCACTGAAGCTTAGGGCCCAAATCGTCAGGTGACGACGAGACCACCTTAGTTTAGTTCATCATAAATTAGATGTGAGGTAGTCATTAGAAACATCAATTCTGTAAAAATGGAATTGATGTTTTCCCAAACTCATTAGAATTGTTTGTATTGATTTTGGCATCGATTCTTTAGCAGCTCTAGCTATACCGACTATGCTGTCGATACTGGTCAAGTAAACATTTACTTTCTGGGGTCAGTAATGCGGCCCTCTGCCTGCCTACCCCTTTTTTATTAAATGGGTTCAGGGCATAATAACGCGGAACACGAATGTCAGATCTGTTTAGGGTACCTTCGAGTCGCTTGCCAGGTTCGAAGTATGACATCAAATTGCTTTTTATTAAGTGGTATTCCGCCGTTTATCCTCTATTGAAAAGGGGATCGGCATTTTCAGGACGTATGCATTACCGAAACATGTTATCTAGTATGTCAGTTAATAATGAAACTTGTACAATCGAAAGCTTTCCAATGTAGTTGTACGAATGTAGAAATAACCTGCTTATCTGAAACAGGACAGATATATTTTCATAACATCATTGATTTTATTTAAACACTACCTTTTGCACGCTACAACAGGATGTGTTTATGTAAAGACATATTAATATGTGTTCTTTTTCTCGGTTTAGTTCCTATTAGGAGTATCTCTCTCCACTATATTGCTTGCTTTTCGTTACCTGGTATGTCAACATTTGGTGAGCCCATTTTGAGATCTAGTTGGACATGACCCAATGTCTTTTGAAATGGTTATTCCACATGTTATGATACGCTTACTACCCAGAGTAAGATCAGAGCCTTGCTAAGTGATTCGACGATGTTCCATTTTGAGGTGTGTTAATTTTTCTTAAATTGATTCAAGAAAATATTACAGAAGAGAACAGTAAATAGAAAGTTACGGTTAATTGTTACCATTTATTTACTATGAAACATACGAATTGTGTGCAAAATAAACAGTAAATGGAATTGAAAAGTTGATGTTTTGCTTTTCGTTCAATTTATAGGTTTTTGTTTCTAACGATCACAAAAATATCCAACTTATTCTTTATGGGGATGGGATGTTATTGAAAAGTCTAAGCGCAGAAAGACAATAGTGAATATAAATATCATATAAATAAATCCAATAACAAGCAATGGTTCCTGAAGCAAGGACACCTTGGAAAACGTGTACTTAAGAGTGAATTCTGAAATGTGATTCTCCACTAAATTAAATTTGGAGAACGAAACAACTGGTCGTCCAATAGTATCCAAATAGGTGTGAATGAGTTCATTTTGATGACGCTTTATGCTAAATGGCGTTATAAGTTCAATATTTGACGAGCCTTCCGGTAAAATAACAGACACAGTAGCTTCTTCGATGGCCATATTGTCGTGGATGTGATCAATAAGTTGCATCTTCAACACATAGTCATTGCCCGTGCTAAACAAATACTCATAAGAGGGCACATTGTAGCCAAGAGTGTACTGAGTTTTCCATCCGCCAAATAGTGGGAATCTTGGACGTAGTTCAAGATCAACAAAGTCGCGCATAAAATGCATGTTCGATGTGGATATGTTGCCGTTTGTGTCGCGATAGTAGACACCAGTGGCGGATGCAGGCAAATAGGTTTTGTATGACTTGACTGCCGATTGTCCAGAACGACCATCCTTTTGGAAATCGTATCGCGAAAAAGAACCCTTAAGCCTAGCCCCTGTGTGTGTCATTTGAATTGACTCCTGAACAGCAATATTACCCCAGTGAGATACTTCAATACTGCGATCCAATGAATTTACTGTCAAAAATGGCGATTGATTTTCATAATGGATAACCAGTTCGTCTTGAGATAACGCTAAACATTAAATAAAATGGAAAATTTTATCATAAGAAAATTAGTGGAAAAAATATAAAACTCATACCTGCAACATTTTCATACGGTCCAAATAGTATCTTATTCGACGAGACGGAAAATGGTTTTGCCTGGGTATGCGACAATATGTTTGACGAACTTAGCATAACGTTCGTTTTTTGAGTATTAGTTGCATATTTTGAATATAGATAGACATTGCCAACAAATTTTACCAATTGCTTGTCATTTTGTTTTATTTCTGATGGATGAGGCAGTATATTTTTGGTAGAGACTGTTTCAATGATCAATGTTTGCTGCGGCGAAACTGAGCCAAACGTAATTTTAAATTCAGTCTGTTCGTTTCCCTGTCCTTTTTTCTCTTCAAACTTCACTTTGTTACTGAATCCATCTTTGACGGAGATATAAGATAAGTTCGGCTCCTTTACCAAAAACACATACTCTTTGATGCCTTTGCCGGCTGTGTCTTCAACTGATATTTTATATGTTGTTTTAGCGAGTTGGGAAGTTATATCCAAAGTTCTTTCCACGTTCTTGTTAACTATTTCGGCTTCTGCTACATTTAAGATTAAATATGCTATTGCCACATAATATAAAATCCACATTTTTACCATGTTAATGTTTTGTGACACGTAATGTTGAATGTTTGAGAGATAGTAAAGTTCATTTCTAGAATGCCGAACCGGGAGGTTCACGAAAATGTTCATTGGAGTCACAGTAGTGTTGGTTAGCAATGGTGCCAACTTAGCCATTTTTAGTTCACGTGTTTATTCATCTCTCATTCATGTCTGCAAATAAATTTTTTTTCAAACATCTAGACGCATGATTTTCTTCTACGTGGTATGGGATGATTACTAAATTGAGGATTATTGACATTATTGTAATCTTACTTGGTAAACAGTTCGGTGAATCAGTAGTTACAGTCAATATTTCGTTGCAGGTTTCGCACATAAATATTTATATCATTCTACCGACATGACTTATTACCGATAAAGGCCTGTTGTCACATGCAACGGAAACCGAATTCAGTACATTTGCGACTGCGACCGAAACTGCAACCGAAAATCGTAATTTCGAATTCAGTACATAAGCAGCTCAAACCGAAACAAGTACTTTTGACTTTATTCGGTTGCTGCCAACCGACGATCAGTTATTTCTACAAACGCAGCCAACTTAACGCTGGTCATTTCTATATGTTATCCATGTGAATTCGGTTGCAGTTTTGGTTTCCGTTGTATGTGACAACAAGCCTTAAGTCCTATTATTGTGAATACAATTATTTCGATACCAGTGTATATATAGTGTTTTATATTCAACAATCCGTAAGGAACATTGCCAAAAATATGGACCAAGAAAGACCGATGAAAAATCATCGACATAGCCTTTTTTTAGCTGACTCTGTTGCTCACATGTTCAGTTAGAACAAACGAACCAAAAGAGCAGGTGTGCAAATTGAACAATGAGTACCGAGCATAGCTCACTTGTTCACTCACTAATGAGCAACCTAACTTTAGCCGTAAGGAATATTGCTAAAAATATGGACCAAGTATGGACTGATAGAGCTCGTTACAACAATGCAGAAAAATTATACCACGAATTGATGTGCAAAGTAAGTAAATTTAATAGTGGACATGTTTAAATACTTGCCATTTATTCTTTGCGTATGCACTTAAGACATATGCATTCACAAGTGTGCTCCTCATTTTTGGGCAACTAAGCACATGTACTTGCCATACTTACGTCACAAATAGAAGTAATAGTTTAAAACGCATCTATCCAGGTCATACCGGTCAGTTAGCCTGAGCCAACTTTTGTATGTGTATAAAAAACTGAAAAGAGAACTAGGCGAAGCTGACTGCCAAACAAGCAAGCAGGTAACCTAACCTTAAAAACTAATTTTTTGTCCACAAGTTTCCTTTGGAAGTTTTCAGGCGTCATTGGGAGCCGGCCACTAATTTTGTGAGGCAGCTGTTCCATAACTGAATTTCGCGATTTTCATTGCATTTGTAGCTTAACTCTTAGACCATGAATATGTATTTTAAATTCTAACTATCGTAAATCTAATATTATTAATTAAGAAATGTTAATATACTTTTAAATTAATAATAAATTATCTTTGTTCTTTAGGGTGCGCAGAAGAAAAACTGCAGTCTTTTAGTCACTGAAATTGCGAAAGCACGAGAGGATATACAAAGTTCACTTGAGAAGGTGAGATATTTATACCGGCACGACCATACACTGGGAAACATAAAAATAAATATCGAAAACATCCCATATGCATAATATTTAATACCCATTTACTTTGTATTTTTCAGATTGATGACCTAACATTTGAGCCATGTTCAAATTCAGCAATATTGAGCAGAATTTCAGTTTTGGAAGCTGAAAACAAGGAAATAAAACAACTTTACCAAGCCCTTATGAAAAAGCTTACCTTAATTGAGAATAGCAATAATGTTTCTGCCAAAGTAGAGAAAGTTGAGGAAAATAATGGTAATAATAACGCAAATGATGATGATGTTGACCTTTTTGCTTCGGACAGCGAAGAGGAAGATGCTGAAAAACAAAGGATAAGGGAGGAACGTTTAACCAAATATAATGAGAAAAAATCAACTAAAACTGCCATTATTGCCAAATCGAGTATCCTTCTTGATGTGAAGCCGTGGGACGATGAAGTCGACCTCAAAGCAATGGAAGCAAAGATACGTGAAATTCAACTGGATGGTCTGTTATGGGGTGCCTCCAAATTTGTGCCGGTGGCTTTTGGGATACAAAAGATAACAATATCGTGTGTTGTTGAGGATGAAAAAGTATCAATTGATTGGTTGACCGAAGAGATCGAGAAAATCGAGGATCTTGTGCAAAGTGTCGATATTGCAGCATTCAACAAAATCTAAATCTTAATAAACACTAAAGAGAATTTTTAGTTACGAACTGTGTTAAATTTTAATATTCTTTGCAAAACTTTTTATAAAAACAAAAAAAAATTATTAAGAATCTTTCAGACACCTTTATTTAAATATCGAAATTTGAACGTAGATCTATTAAGGATTCTCCATAGTGGCTACTGCAACTTGAGGATCACGAGGATCTGAAGTTTCAGGCTGATCTCCAGGTGGGGGAGTATCATCATCGTTTCCACCAGCCTTTGACAGCATAGTTGCACCACGCTTTTTAGCCATATCTAAGTAAAAAAGATTTTCCTCGTCAGTAAGCACCTTAAAGGGCTGATTTTTTCCAACAACTGCAACAGTAATCATCTGCAAAAGAAAAAAATTAATCAATAGCTATAGAAAGATAATATATGTATATGCATATCATACTAATTGAGATGCACCGTCATCTTTGCTCAGTTCATCATTGGGCAATGTGCTACGGATAGCGTGGATGCCATGACAAATAATGTCTTCCATGGAGCATGTGTTAAATGTAGCCAAGTGGCGCTCCAAATATGTGCGTGCGCTCTGTGAACGCGAGCCAATAGTCATTGCCTTGCAATTGAAATAATTGGCAGATGGTTCCACTTTATAGATGTGAGGACCCTTCTCATCATAGCCAGCAAGAAGTAAACCAACTCCATATGGACGACGATCGTAGCGTTGAGTTGTTGTTTGCATTTTGTTGCCCAAATTGGTAATAAGACGAGGCACAGGGTAAGGTGAGCCATAGGAATGCTTATAACTCAAACACTCAGATCTCAAGTATTTGCTTAGCACACGCGCATCAGCCGTTATGCCAGCAATTGATATACCTAAATGCTCATCAATTGGAATTATTTTTCGCTGCGAAGCCGACAACTCTGACGGCGGCTTACATAGCGCCACGAGGACGGCACAATCTGCATTTTTTAAGCCGACTGTGGCAGTTCCAAGCTTAACAGCGGCAATGGCGTATTCCACCTGATGCAGGCGACCCTGAGGACTCCACACTGTGACATCGCTATCATATTGATTTCGAAACTAAAAACAATGACATATATTGTCTTTTATTATTGTCGTATCTACATATATACTTAGCCCTTACCATTTTGAAAAGATCTCAGATATTCGGCGTTGTTGAATGATGACAATCAAATTGTGATAGAGCTGAGCAAACTAAGCATAAATGAGAAACTTATCGATATACTGCAAAGCATTCGTTTCGTTTCGAGTGTTTATATTTTTAAACGTAACATTTGTTTTGAAACGCTGAAATAAAACTTTCGTGTATATCGATCGGATTTCTATGTTTTTTTCGATAAATGTACAAAAAAAACGATGGCAATTCGGGACATTTTGTACGGTCAAAATTTAACTCTTCAATATGCCATACATATGTTTGACATGTCTTTGATTAAACAAAATTATTGCATTAAGAAGATAATTTCTTAGAGATAAATAGCTTTAAAGTTCAATACTATACTAGGTCTTTTACAATACAACTCAACTTTATCTTTATATATTAAATATATACTTGACCATCTTTTAGTTACCAGAAAAGTTCTTGTTGTTGACTGTTTGTCTAGGTTAAAAATAGTGGGAAATTTTCTAAATTGTCGTTAGAGGGTGTGGTAATAAGTAGCAAGATTTGTTTTTAATCGCCCATAAACAAACAAAACAAAAAAGTGCATGGCTCTTACATTGCTCCAATAGTAGGGATATATATGGAAATAAGTTAAGGTATTAACCGTTCGCACAAAAGGACTCAGTATCATAACAAATCTTACCCCAAGTTCCAAAAATAGGGGTAAATACAAATTCCATTCCTTCTGAGCATGCTCAGAAGATGGGAGCTTAAGGGTTGGTGAATATAATTTTTGCACGCAGGAAATCGATTTAAGAAATATTTCAGAAGTTTTCTAGTTAAATGTGCTATTAAGAAAATGTAAAATAATAACATATATAATATTAAAAAAATTTAAAAAATAGAAAAGTCTATGAAGCTAAGAAAAATTTAATTTACCTAAGTTTTTAAATCTCCTGAGTAATTATTTCTTTGTTCAATCTCACGTTGTGTTAAAAAATCAATCAATAAATTTAGTTGAATTTTTAATTAACAAATTCAGGTAATTTAAGTTGATCTGTCTTACAAAACAAACAATCCGCCAAAAACTTATAAATATTTTGTTCATTTAAGTTTTGTTATTTAATGTATAGACATTTAAATCCACAAATAAAACTGCAAAAAAACTGTAAAAAATAATCAATACTTTGCTATATATAATAAAACAGTTTTGTTTTCAAATCAACTTTAAAAATATGAGTATTTTGTACAAAATAATATGATTATAATTAAAACTAAATATTTTTATTGTAGTTAAAATGGGCACCGTTTTAAGTTTCAATCCACGCGATAGACATCCAGTATATTCGTCGCAGCCCAATTTTCCATATAATCAATCCGCTGACAGTCAAACTGAAAAAATAAATGATACTTCAGGGTCAGTTGACTCACATTTGAATAATTTTTCATATGAGCAATTGAACAATGCCAAGAACCGTGAAAACAAGAAAACAATAACCCATCAAATATCAAGAAATGGCTCAGGACATCAGAATACAAGCCTGCAATTTAATATGCACTCGCAAATCAATTCGCACAACTTTAACAATTTGACCTATACATCAAAAGACACCATTAACAATGACTTGGATGCTCACAACGAGAACTCAACCATTATAGCGGAGAAGAGTTCGATTGAAAAAAGTTTAAAGAAACATTCGCTGTTCATAAATGCGCTCTCATGGAAAAAACTCTCCACGTCGCATAATAAGAAAAAAGTTGAAAATAAAAACAAATGTGCAAATTTACCAACAGCGTGCTTTAAGGCCCAGCTTTTAGAGGCTTCGTACTCATCATCATCGGATAAAAATAAAAACATTCAGCTGCACTGCAATCATATTGAAGAGCATCAGCATCAACACCAGAACCATCAGCATCAAAATCAACAACACCACTGCAATCAAAACCAGGTCATTCGGGAGCTACCATTTTTCCAATCGACCAAAACACAAAAGCCATCAACGGCTAAAGAACTGGGACGTGTCAATAATACCAATTCGATAACAAATCACAATAAATTAATTCAGAAGCAGCCGTTAGCTCTAACACTGCCGCAGCAGTTGCAGGCATCTTCAATACAAATAAAGAACACAAACCAGAATCACATTCCACGAAAAACTGTTATCCAGGTAAAATCTAATGCGTTTTGAGCTTGACATTTTTTATTGAGTTCTTTTTTGCAGGCATCCACTTCAGAGCTTTTGAAATGCTTAGGCCTATTTTTACATTATCGATGCCAAAGATTAAACAATTTTGATCCTGGAGACGCTGTCATGTGGCTTAGGGCTGTCGACCGCAGCTTGTTACTGCAAGGCTGGCAGGTAAATAAATTATACATAATTTTTTTATATTCCATTACTCATTACCTTTATAAATGCAAAAGGTGCTGGATTTTTATTGAAATAATATATGTACAAACTAGAATTTATTGAATTTATTTATCATATGTAATTACAGGACGTGGCATTTATAAATCCAGCAAATGTTGTATTTGTATACATGTTAGTACGCGAGCTTGTTAACGGAGAGGAAACAAAGGAATCTGATCTTCAAGCATCTGTGCTTACCTGTTTGTATCTCTCGTATTCATACATGGGCAACGAGATTAGTTATCCACTTAAACCGTTTCTGGTTGAGGACTCTAAGGAACATTTTTGGGACAGGTAAGATCAATTTTGAAACCACTTACTAAATATTTAAATAGAGAACTAAACAAATTAAATTAAATCAAGCAAAAATTTATGTTTGTCGGTTTGCCTTAATAAGCTTAATTTTTTTTTAAAGATGTCTGGTTATTGTGAACAGGCTAAGTAATAAGATGCTTAAAATAAATGCAGAACCAGCATTCTTCACAGAAGTGTTCACTGAGCTAAAATCCTGCGGTCAATTTCAAACTAACTCAATAAGGAGGTCATCTTGCGGAGGCGCCTGACGGAATGACGATGCCCGACAGATTGTAGTCCGACTCTCATTGTCTTCATACCAACAGACTTTTCCAGATAAAATAAAACAGAAATAGTGGTAATCAAATTAAACATTTTATATAGCATTAGAAAATTTCTTTGTCACCATCACACTTGTTCAAATAAAAATGTAAAGATAGTGCTTACAAGAATGGCATTGTGCAATTGTTTTGATGGATCATTCAATAAATCTTAATGTCATCACATTATACATACATAGTTAACTTTTCAAAGTGGATTTTTACTTTAATATTGAATATTTACAAAATTGATTTCAGCAATAATTTCTTAAAGAACTACTCTTTGGTTTATATATTGTTGAATATAACCCCAGACCAGAAACAAACATACATGTGCACAACTCACAACCGATATTATTAATGGCCAAATGTCTGGAAGTCTAACAGATGGTTCAACTGTCAAAAATGCTATTAATATACACATCATTAGCGTTTCGGATATTTTAATAATAGAGTTCAAAAAATCGTTTTCATTTTCTACCTTGCTGTTGAGGTTAAAATAACTAGAGTTGAAAACGACATGAAAAATAATCAATAATGCTACTGTGGGGACCAACAAGTTATCCCTTTTTAAAAGCGGAATCATACTAAAAACTGAGACCTCTAAAAACCAAATCATTTCCTTTGGCCACCAGTAGAGTAAACAAGTCGCTGGCAACGCAATTAGCAAAATAGACTTCTCGTGTACCTAAAAAGCAATTTAAACATTTGTAAGTATTGTGCTTGGCGATCAAATCATAATTCATACTTGAAACGAAAATAGGAAAAATGAAGCGGCCGTGTTAAATAAAGTCAAAAGGAATGCGTGTTTACTTCTTCGAAAGAATAGATGTATATTGGTTGGGAGTACTGTCAAAAGTGTGGTTCCCAAACAAATAATTGCCATCCGATCATTTGAAATATGTTTTCTGTAATAAGTAAATCAAAAATAAGTATTTTTGTGAATTCATATGTGCTTGTGCTTACTTTAGTTTATAAACGACATTAAGGCTGCACCAAAAGTTGGCAACTTTGTCTTCAAAAACCCCTCGTCCGATTGGAAAAAGACGGTGCAAAACTTGCAAAGTTGCATCAAGTGAATCAAGCCAAGGATACCATAAGATCGTGAACACGCCCAGTACAATACTTGCTATTCCCGTCAACTCAGCGGCAAATGATCCAAAACTGTAAAATGGTCCAAAGGCTTAATGTTAATCAACTTATGAACACAATATGAACACACAACGTATGTTGTTGCGTATTTCAATTGGCACATCAAATATTAATGATTTAAAAGTTTAATGTCCTTTGTGTATAATTATCTATTCTATTGTGTAAGCCTTATTAAAGTATATTGATTAATAATATAGGATAGTTATTAGCTTGCACATTGAATATAGTATTTTATAAAAGGTCAAACCACGAATAATAGATAAACGGAAAGTGGAATTGCGCATGGTCAATTAATATATAAGTATGTAACATTTACACTTTATTTAAATCAAGCTAAAGGACTTAAATTTACCCTGTGGCAGCAAAGTATGGCCAACAACATTTAGAGGCAATTTAATAACACTGAGTTAATATTTTTAACATTAGTTTTCCTAAAACTTGTACTGTTATAACTTTTCTTTACATAAATATTACTTTGCACGGGATATCATTTAAATTAAACCCCTAGAAGGGTTTGTTCAAAAAATAAATATGAACCTAAAATAATATACCTTTTTTGCGACAGAGTTGAACTGAGAAGGTATGCAAAGAATGGCAACGCGTGGTATAATTCCATTTGTTTGTAGTTCAATGCCAGCGTGAAGGCGAATGCAGCAACATAGTGTTTATTACACAATATAGCAGCGACAGCTAAAGCAGCCAATCCAAGCGATATATTATTGTACTGGAAGTGTCCATTGTCGATAAGAACTTGGCCGGGTAAGATTGCTAGCAGTAAAAACAATAGGTGCTTGCTGTTTTTGTGAAAGGTGAGATCCATGCAATAAGCCAAACAAAATAACGCTGGCACATAAACTAATGCATCTGCAGCCAAAACTGTAAGGCGCATGTAACTTTTGTGTGCTATTGTTTCGAAACCTCTACTTGTGTGCATTTCGACATAGCTGTGATTAAGCATTTTAGCCACACGACCTACTATATAACTGTGATATGCTGTAAGAGGCGGGTAATCCAAGCCCCAGTATTGCAAGTCGTTGTGTGTGCCGTTTGTATACCATTGCTTGACCGGTATATTTACTGTGACTTCTTGCCAGTGCCGCTGAGCCTCATAATCTCCAAACATAGGAGGTTTGTTAATCCCCGAGTATGGATTCAGTGATATAATAGCTCTTAGTGCTAATGCTGCAAAAGCCGTAGCAACCAACTCGGATATCATCTTTACAAAAAAAAATTTGTAATTTTACATTATCAGATACATAAACACCGAAAAAAAACTATCAGGCCCAGCAAGAAGGTACATGTACTAGAATATATAATCGAATGATTTTAGTATTTGATATCGATATCGTTTGCAGCCTCACACATTATCGATGGCATCGATTCTTAGAACAAATACTCTTATTTATATTTATCGATAGTTCTTGCTGCCAACCTCAGTGCTGTTGTTAGCTGAGAAAGTGAGCAAATCGGATAATTTAGGCTTATTATTTTTTGAAAGTTATTAAAACAGGGTAATAAAATACAGTTCAAAGCGAATAAGGACAAAAAAATGTCTGCGCGTATAAGCAAAGCAACATAAACAAATCCATACAAAAATAGCTAAATTGCCACCACTGCTCTACAACATACCAACTACTCTTCGGGTTTTTCAATCATAAACTACACAATAAATGAATGTTTATACAAATGTGTCTGCACAATTGGTAAATACGTACATATGTACATGTGTACTATGTGCGAACCTATGTGGTCTTCATACGTGACTATTAATCTATTAATTTCATTGGCTTAACAAAATCGAAGAAGATAGATTGGAAAAAATATTCGCGAGCTTTAATTGGTATGTTCATATGTATGTATGTAAGTAAATACATGCGTATAAATATGTGTGTGAAAAGAAACATATAAGTGGTAAATTTTTCGTTTAACCGACATTGCTGAAAAACTTTGAACATGTTTAAGAATAGTAGGACATAAATGTGATAATGGTGATTAAGTAAAATAGGAAATTAACGTGTACATACACTTATCAACCCTCTTTTGTTTAAACCTTGTTATTTGTGCTCAATATTGAAACAGAAGATCAGCTGTTTTCTGTGCTCTTTAAATCAGTTATCTTCAGTTGATCGATATCAAATTGATTAAACGTCAAAAAGTAACTAATACGGAAAATCCCAATTTTGTTTTTGGTAAAAGCAGGTATATTATAAAATATAAAACACGCAAACATGCCACGCAATTCTTAAAACATGGCCGTTAATGCTGATCAATACAATTTTGGCATGTGCTATATAAATACAACAAATGACATGTATTTCACAATGTTGGTCATGCATAGGCATGACTACAAGCAGTGTTGCCAAATTGGCATTTTCCCGTTAATCCCAGCTCTTTCAAGTTAAATTGCAGAGAAGATTTCAAAACAGCGGCCCATGGAGATTTTTATAAATTATTTTTCTTATTTTCAATTAAAAATTTTAAATATTGAGTAGGAGACTAGGTCAGAACTTCACTTCTGTGCTAAAGCACATACCACAGCTCTAAGCTTCGACATCTCCGGTGTTTGATATCCGATTGTAATAAAAATGTCACAGGTTTTTAATATTTTATTAATTGACTCTTAAGCCTGTGGTTAAGGAAAAATTAGGTTCTAAATCTGGAGTCTACAGTACCTATATATATTTGGTGAAAATCTGAGAATCGTCTAGGGCTTACCCGAACAAAATTCTCAAACATTTAAAAAATTTAAGAGTCGAACTTTTTCATGTGCCTTGTTCTGACGTAGTAGATGCAAAGTTCAACCTTTTAATTGACGAGTCAACTGATATCGTTTGTGTATATAATCATGGTATTAGAGTTAATAAAATATTTACAAAAACCGCTTTCTTTGTCAACACTGATTACAAGTATATTTATTTTAATCTCTTTAGTTATTTCCTCTTCAGTAATTTTGTATATATGAAGAGGTCACGCATTGCACCGTTATAATGTTTTCGATGCCTGAGAAATCGGGAACTATCTCGTATAATGCGAGTATACGCGGTAAGATAAAAAATAATAATATGTATAATAAAATAAAATCTGTTCAATCTATTTTCATTATATTTATTTACGTGCCTTAAGATAAAATCCCTGCTCGATTGGTTCTATACTTTTTGTCGTGGTCCGGTTTTCTTGTGTCCTTCATGATGCGTAATGACATGAATTTTGCTTTAGTTGCTATGATACCAAATGGCAATGAGACACAACAAGCGAACTTCAATTTTTCCTATTTATTAAATATGGTAAAAGTCTCATTACTAATAAAAACAATTATGAAATTAAACTCTTTGGGTTTTAGGGTGGCGCCTCTGAGGAACATGCATCGATAGTTAAATCTGTGATAATAAGCTCATTCTATTGGTGTTACGTGCTGTCGCAAGTAGTTGGCGGAATTGCAACGCAAGCATTTGGAACAAAGTGCGTATTTGGATGGTCACAGATGGCAACTGCACTATGCAGTCTACTTATGCCGTTAGCAGCAGAAGTTCACTATGCAGTTGTAATATTTTTACGCTCAATTCAGGGATTTGCTTCGGGCTTAACTTGGCCAGCGATGTACGCAATTGTGGGCTATTGGATACCGATGACGGAACGTTCGCGCTTTATGTCAAGCTTTCAAGGATTTAGTATCGGGATCGGTTTAACATATCCGCTATGTGGTTTTATTATAACCACTTTCGGATGGCCTCTTGTATTTTATACAACTGGCTTATTAGGAATTGGTTGGTGCATTTTATGGTATGCATTAGCTTTCAACACACCACAGGAACATCCACGTATAACGAAAGAGGAACTGAATTACATTGAGCTAAATGTTGGTGAAGATGTATTGAAAGCATCCACAATGAAAGTGCCATGGGGTCAAATATTTAGATCATTACCAGTTTGGGCAATTGCAATCACAACATTCGGCAGAATATTTGTACATTATGTTTTTATTGTTAACGGACCAACATTTATGAATCATATACTTAAGTTTGAGTTTGGCACAAATGGGTTATTGTCGGGAATGCCTTTTCTATTTTCATATGTTTCGTCGGTATTCTTTTGCTATATTGCCGATAAGTTGTTATTGCATAATATTTTAGGTCTTACCAAAGTAAGAAAACTATTTACGGCGCTTTCGCAAATTATTCCCGGATTGCTTATTTTATGTATCGGGTATATAGAAAATATAATAATTCTTTTGACAATCTGGTTTATAGCAGTTATATTTATAACGGCATCCTACGCTGGAGCAATGGCTAATATAATAGATCTCGCGCCAAACTATGGACACTCTGGAGCAGTATTAGCTTTCTGCCAAACAATTCATATGTCGGCATCATTTTTGTCACCACTGACCGCTGGATTCTTGGTAACTCAGGAGGTATATTCCTATATTTTAACTTATTTTTTAACAAATATGTAATGTGAGCTACTTTTTATTCTTGTTCAGGATTCCATTGACCAATGGCGAAGAGTTTTTGAAGTATCAGGAATAATATCGGTGGTCACCTATATATTTTATCAGTTCTTTGGTACTGCTGAAATACAACCGTGGAATATGCTAAGGCCTAATAATAATCAGCTTGATGAAGAAATCAAAATATTGTCCAAGGAAAATCAGGAAACAGACTACATTCCAAAATCTAATTGAACAAGTTTATTTTTACACTACCATATGTATATGAAGATGTATAGGCTTAGCTTTACGAACAAATGTTACTTATGAATCTATAAATATATTAAGATTGTGATTGTTTGTTTAAATCTTTAAAGCATATAACGTTTCTTATTGACTACATTCCTTCAGAAATCCTGTAAATTTATTAACAAGTTTTGATATATTTTTACGGAATATAAAAGGAAGATTTATTTTTCTTTAAATTGCAACTTTATTCTTTGTAGATCTTAGCCTAAAAACAATGATTATAATCTAGCACTAGTAATTAAACTAATTATCCCAAATGCCATCGACACTGTCGACAACATATTGCGCTGGTGATGACTTGTGTTTCATAAAAAAACCTTGAACTTGTGCAGGACTAACTGATCGATTTGTAGCAATAATTTTTTCAACAAATTCCGTTGCTTTCGATGGTTCACTATCACCAAAAAAGTTCTTAAACATTTTTTCAAGCTGGTACTTAGTGCAGTATCCAATAAATTCCTTTAAATCAATTCGGCCCGGTCGAATTAATGCGGGATCCAAACGATCTAAATAATTTGTAGTCATAAAAACAATTCTTGCTTCGGTAGAAGCAACGCCGTCCAAACAATTAAGCAGGCCACTAAATGTTATTCTATTTAAGCCATCGAATGCTGATTTTTGTTGCAATGTCGCTTCTCTCGAAATAAATGCAGCATCGATGTCTTCTAGTAAAATGATTGTCTGTTCTGGCGCTACATTCAATAGATGATTCAATCTATCGTCCGTAAGTCCCCTTTCAGACAAATTAAGCAGACAGATGCCATATTCTAATTCTCCCGCCAGGGCAGTTATAAAACTTGATTTACCACAGCCAGGTGGTCCATATAGAAGGTATCCTCGACGATATGGTATGCCACGCTGAGTATACCATAACGAATTAGCAATAAAGTCATTGCAGTCATCAACAATCCTTTTGGATATACCTCGATCTAATACTACTGATGTCGTTGGTCTGCGTCTTCGGGGATGCCCAAATGGACGCCATTCAGAACCCATTGCCGTGTACATAAGAGTTTTCCCCTCAGTCGCTTCTAGTGCTAAATGACGTGCTTCTTCTAGAATATCGAAATAAATTTGTTTATTATTTCCAAACGCTGTTAATGTTACGGATTCCCATGGAACACCCATGTGTAGATCGAGTGTTTGTTGTTCTCTCGTTCTCTCCACTTGAATCCAATTGTTTTTATACTGAAAGAGGTGCTTTCCGATGCTAGGGATGAACTGGTAGCTTGTTTTAACCTGACCATTGTCGTTCTGTAGAAAAGACGTCTCCACACTTAAGTGCTGAGTCTTTTTGGCTCCTTTAATCGTTATCCATTTTAAAAGCCATTGGTATGATTTATCTCTACACGGCACCTCTAAAGTTATCATCATATGCCGGCGAAACAGAATAACAGCTCCTTGTAGACCCTTCCTCAGTACTGCTGCGCTCGCACCTATTCCAAACAAACCGAAACCAGCCCCAAAATAGGGATTCGTCGATAGGCTTGAAACCAGTTCACCCAGGGGCATTTTTACCTTTAATAAAAATAGAAGTAATTATTGCTGTATGTGTCTAAAGTGGAAATACACCGGTATTTTAGGACATTTGGATGTATAGAGCATTCATAGAGAAAAATGTGTATGAAAACCAATTCACGTAATGTTTTTTGTTATTCTTAAGAAACATCTTATGTTCTATACAGTTAATCAATGTTACCTTTTTAAAATCCACAAATTGTTGCAGAAATATACTACTTCTTTAAAATGTATGCACATTTGTTATGTACGCTTATAAGAATTCGAACGATTGAATAATATTGTGTAATCGAATCAGTCTGAACAAGTTCAGTGAAACTCTTCATTGAGCTGGTTGAACAAAGTTCATAGTTATCGTTGGTCGTTAATTTACGCAACGTAGTTTCTTGAATATTTATTCAATCAATAATTAGAAATAAAATTTCAAGTTCAAGCCATATAAATTTATTCAAATACAATTCACTTTGGTCTTATCAATACACATTTGTCAGCACACAGCTGGAACATTTGAACGGCTAAAACAGCACCACTGATCGTTCCACCAATAAACTTTGTTCTTATGAGAATTATCAATTCAAATGTGGAGCAGCAGAACCATGTCAACGAGATGTTAAACTTAAGATGTTAAGTTTAACATCTCGTTGACCATGTTTTGAACAGTGATTAACAAGTGTTTGACGCGTGTACATCCCTTTTTTTGTTTGTTGAAAATGAGTTATAAAGTTCAGCCAAAAGGTTTTGCTACGAAATCCATCCACTCTGGACAGGATCCAGAGCAGTGGAAGAGTGCTTGTGTTATACCGCCCATTTCGTTAAGCACCACTTTTAAACAGGATGCTCCCGGAGAACATCGTGTAAGTTACATCCAATCATGTAATGTGTTTATTTGTTAGCGCTTGCAAGATAAAAATAAATTACTTAGACGAAAAAGACGTCTATTAATGTATGAAGCATTGAGTGTTTGTTTATTCAAGCCTTTACATCAGGTTTTATTTATGTTACTTTATTTGATTGGATTAGATGTCGCTTCGGGCTGCAACGTTCTGCCGGAAAACAACAACCCAAACTGTTTACAAATACATACATATGTGCGCATGTGTTTCTTTAATAATGGAAAGACAAACAATGAATTGACACTTAAATAAGTACATGAGTATGTACATACATATGTTCCATAATCTATTAAAGATAATTTCTTTTTTGACAAAAGCAATAAATTTGTGTTTGCATTGGATTATATCTCAGTGAATAAAAAGCCATTATATTATGATCTGATTCGCCAATAAAGAATTATAATAAATAATAAAGCTAATAATTATATAAATCATAGTTATTAAGCTATTTTAAAACATTTTATACATTTCATTTCTCCGATAAAAGAAGTCAGCTATTGGATAAAAATGAATCCTTAGTAATTCAACTAGTTTCCACCTTTCTTATAAAAACACTGTTCCGGTATCAGGAAAATAATTCTAGTACATAATGAACAGCAGGTTTTTGACAATAACAAGCACTTATCTGTGAAAGAGCCGAAATCAGTTAACCCCTGACATGTTTCTGTTTAGAATGACTTTGAAAAATTGTCTCCGCGATCTACAGTTTACAATGTTATCTAATAGAATTATAAAAATATAAAAACCTCATGGGTGGTAAAAAAGGGCGAAAGGTTGTCAAATCAATATTTGCGAATTTGTCTAATTTGTAACAATTAAACGTGTTTATTGTATTTAATAAAATCACCTATGTATATGTTTTTCATACATCTTTTTTGTAGGGCTTTGAATACTCAAGAAGTGGAAATCCCACACGCAATGTGCTGGAGAACTGCTTAGCAGCGCTGGACAACGCAAAATACGGCTTGACTTTCTCATCGGGATTGGGCGCAACTACTGCTGTCCTAACTATGCTTAACAGTGGCGATCACATTATAATGGGTGACGATGTGTACGGAGGTACTAACAGACTAATTAGGTAAAATATATATTTTTCACAATTTCTGCACACAATTATATACAATTTGTGTTTTTACTATAATTTTAGACAAGTGGCATCACGTTTAGGAATATCTGCAACCTTTGTGGATGCCACGAACTTGGAAAAGTTGAAAGCTGCTTTCAGGCCTGAAACAAAGGTAAGTTAAAAGTATATTAGTTGCAGAATTTACAATATTAGGATAATATTATTTTTTTCATGCAGCTCGTATGGGTTGAATCGCCAACCAATCCACTTATTAAAGTTGCGGACATCGAAGCCATTGCCAAATTGTGCCATGAAGTTGGAAAAATTATTGTTGCAGTGGACAATACTTTTCTGACCTCGTATTTCCAACGGCCTCTTGAGCTGGGCGCTGATCTGGTTTGTTATTCCCTAACAAAATATATGAACGGACATACTGATGTTGTCATGGGCGGCATAACAATGAACTGTGATAATCTGTATGACAGATTAAAATTTCTACAAAACGGTTTGTTGACACAATTCTATTAGTGCGTCTATAGTAGTTATTAAAGAGTAACTATATTACAGCGGTTGGCATTGTTCCCTCGCCTTTTGATTGTTATCAAGTGAATCGCAGTCTAAAAACTCTGTCATTGCGCATGGAGCAGCATCAGAAGAATGCTATTAAAATTGCCAAATTTTTGGAATCCCATGAGCTTGTTGAAAAAGTACTGCATCCAGGCTTGGAATCACATCCACATCACGCTATTGCTCTCAAGCAAACCTATGGTTATAGCGGAGTTTTTTCATTTTATATCAAAGGCTCCTTAAAGCACTCTACAGCATTTCTCAAGGCACTGAAATTGTTCATCTTAGCTGAAAGTCTAGGAGGATATGAGAGTCTAGCTGAGTTACCGTAAGTACATAGTTTAAATGATTTATTAAATGGAAATTAAATACTAACCCCTTTTTTATGAAAACATTTATACTTGTAGATCAGTTATGACACACGCCTCCGTACCCGCTGAAGATCGCAAGACGTTGGGTATAACCGATGCTCTGGTTCGTTTGTCAGTCGGTCTTGAGGACGCCGACGATTTGATAGATGATCTGAAAAATGCTTTAGAAGCTGCAGCCAAAGCCTAAAAACGTATCGAAAACATAATGTTGATCACAAATTGTTCTGCTGTTTAAAGCTTTTGAAATTAAAAGCAATAGTAAACTAAAATTACTTAAAATCTAATAAAACAATACTGAAATTTTAGATGGTTGCTTTTTACTGTTTGTTAAGATTTAAATATTTGGATATTATAAAAGACTATGTATAATCAGGAACACAAAATTTTTTTCTTGATTACATAAAACAATTTGGTTTCAATAACGCAGACTTAAATTGTAATTTATTTACTTTCGCTGTCATCAGACATGAATCCAATAAGGTAATTAGCTGAATCCGCACTAAGCCAAATGAGTCCAAGAAGAGCTGCTTCGAAAACCCCAATAAATGCGCCGGCGCACACATCTAAAATGTAATGGCGCTTCAATATTAGTCTAGAAAGAACAACACTAACAGCCCAAGCAGTGATTGGCATCCAGAATATGATATGAACAGCATGCAATTGGGTGAAGAAAGTAAGAACATAGAAAGCTCTTGATGCGTGTCCCGATGGAAAGCTAAACTTATCCGGTCCAATCGCGTACGAGTCCGTTATAGGCCCTGGTCGTCGTCTGCGCACAAACGCTTTTATCACAGCCACAATAATGATGTCCAATACTAATCCGAGCAGCATATTTGCTTGCATTTGGTATAAGTCCTTAGAGTTGATAAGCCATATGAAGGCAATCCACGTACAAAGCCAAGCAATTCCATCACATGATACTTCTAGAAATTTACAGTGAATCTTCAACGACTTAAATGTTGCAAACCGCAATAAAAATGAGACTAAGTAGTCTGTAAGTTTAACATCCTGGTCCAGAATAAACTGAAGAGCTCGTGATTTTTGTGCCTACATTGTGACAAAGAATTGGTTTGGTTAAGTATGCAGAATACACGTATCTTTTACGTACCGTTTTCATTTTTACAGTGTTATAAATTAAAATATTCTAGTCAGTGCCAGTCATAATAAAACAATGAACAATTTGTGAAATAGAACTTGTTCTGCTGACTCAGTAGTAGTCAGTGGTTCATGTTTGACACTTATGAGTAGTAGTGTCATTAAGCAAATTTCCGGCTAGATATTTATTTTATTTTATTACCCGTTAATAAATGTTAATAAACAAGATATGCGAAGGCATATAACAATTTATCCATATTTATATGCTGCCCAAAAAATGCCACTGTAGTGCGAAAAAAAAAACTAAAAACTGATTGGATTCGATTTGTAAAATCTTAAATTATATTATTCAAAGACAAAATGAAAATAATAAATTTATGTAATTAAATCCTTTTGTGATCTTAGTTAGTCAAAAGTGACAGACCGACACGATAGCAACAGCATCTAAAAAACATTTTGTGTTGTAAATGAAACCATCGTATCGAAAACAATCAATTTGCTTTCCGTTTACAGATTGGAAAAAACCTCTGTATGTACTTATTTCGAGGTCATCCGATTTTTTTGAAAGAAAATACCATCCGTATTGTCTTAATTGAGTTTTATCACGTTTTATCTAACAGTCAGTATTAAATTGACTTTGACTTTTTTAAAGAATTATTTAAATTTGTTTACTGTATTTTTAATTAGATAAGAATTACTATCGATTTGGGTCAAATAGTGTTGTTAGACAACTGAAACGCATCATACACAAACTTGATAAGTTAAATAATTTATTTTAGAAATTACACAAAATCAAAACATAAAATTAATCAATGCCGAAATACCCGACTTTTATATGATCTTCTACCTATTACTTAAACCTATTTTTATAAAGGTTGACTAACGTAAACCGTTCCTTTTCTGTAAGATGCGTACCAAGCTTAGGACACTATAGTTAAACAAGCATTAAAGGAAAGAGAAATTGGTTTAATGATTAATTGTTTATCAAAATACTTAAATTAAATAAAATATATTCTGGTTCTGTAGAGAAAAGAAAAATAAATCGTCAATAGAGTTAAATGCACGCGGATACAGTCCAGCACAATGAGTATAGTATCTGCATACTTAAAAAATTTCAATTTGTTTTGGATATGCGAGCTATGTTGTACAGTAGGATTATTGTGCACCGTGCAGCAGGATTATTGTGCAGAGCTGTCCAAAAAGTCGTTGAGCATGATCCTAGGACAGGCGTTCAATCCTCGCTACATGAGTATTGAGCCACCTAAAAGTGGAACAAAGGAAGACACGTCTAATTTTGGCTCTAAAAGATCGCTTTTTGATATACCATTTTATGCCGACAATAATGTTGTCTCACTGGGCAGTTTTCCTGCATGGGAGACGAATCATTTCACATACTTTGAGAAAAAGGAAGAAGACTCACTGAAGAGGAGAGACATAAACGTAAGAAATGTTTTTATAGAGAGTGGCGGCGGACATGGAAAACCAGACGTATTTAAAACACGTCCGTGGGAATGTTCTTCAATAATAAACTGGATTGACTTGGGATTAAATTATTTTCCACGCTACATTCGATCAATAGAGTGCATAGCAAAAAAATGTTGGTACGGCCATTTTAAGTGCAAACCCAAATCATTCACGATCAAAGTACTGCGTCGCAAGTCCGGCTCATGCATTCATGTGAGCGACAAATTAATTCTTATTACCTCGGACGAATACATAAATGATTATACACAATTATGGATATGGGAAGAAATCGCAGTTAATTTTTGCTGTGAATGCGTAATGCTCTACTAAGATGAATAGTTTGATACAACAATTAAAATAAAACTCAGTATTATAACATTATTTTAACAAAAAACTTTAATTGCATTGGGAACAATCGTTACTTTTATAGGCCGGGGCTCATATTCCTCTCCATCGATTGAGTACAAAACATTGGGAATATTCTCAGATGGATACAGTTTAATTGTTCTACTTTTAAGTTTAAAATTAGGTTCAATGGTCCTATTCGTAATATTGGGTATTTTCTTAAGAAAATCCCATCCTGGCTGCAACGAGTCAAAGAATTCACTTTCTAGTTCGGTGAAATTCTCATTGTTTTCGTTAAGTGAAATGTTAATCTGGTTGGAGGTAATCGTTCCATGAAGTTCTGTGGCACAGTTGTCGTTTTTTATTTGTGTCTGCGGTGATTCGTTTGATTTATTTTGCTGCTTGACGAGTTTGGTTAGGAAAAATCCTGTTGCAGGTGCCGTTTCCTTTTGAGCACAACAGTTGCTGCAGCCGCTGCAAGGAGGTGTGTAAACGTATTCCGTCTCCAAATTCCACGCATCACTTGAAGAAAATGATTTTAAAAATGCAGCAATATGATGCTTCAACGGTCCAAGATACCAAAACTTATCCTTCATTGTTTCAATGTCTTTTAAAAGACCCCATGAAAACTTGTTCATTCCAAATATGGGCTTTAAATTGTTAACAGTGCCATCCTCGGACGGATCGATAAGAACATCGTATTTGATAACACTCTCATACTTGAATTGGTTTTTAATCAATGGTATAAGAGCTGTTGACATTGCCTTTACGTAGTCCAGTTCATTGTTACCGATTAATTTGAAAGACTTGAACTTCAATTGAGTTTCGCGACCCAGGGGCAAAAACGTGATGGGGCACAGTTTTCCCTGGCGGCGCAATAAACCGGTAATAACCTCCGACTTTGTGCCATCTCCGCCGGCAACAACAATCACATCAGGTAATGTGCTCATTTCCTCAACATATGTCTTAGCATGTCCAATGTGACTTGTGCGAAGTACTTCAACAGACAATCCAGCTAAATGCAAAATTGGCTCGCAGTATTTTTTAAACTGATAATAAAATATTCTGAATTATTCTTTTCACAAAACGTGCTGGTATCAATAAAAGTATACCATATTTTCGGCTTTTTTCTTGTTGGCGATCGGATTCATGACAACCAAAACATTTTGCGGTGCGCTCCCAAAACTTTGACCAGAATGTAGAACATCACTAGTCAGCTCATTCATATAGCGTTTAATTCTGCAATGTTGGAAACAAAATAATTGCATCCTTATCTGATGGTTTTTATTCATTTACTTACTGTAAGTTAGTATGTAAAGTGGATACACCGTATCCAACAATGCAAGAGAAAAACACACTTTTCTTCCAATTATTTCTTATCGTTTTTAAAGTGTTCATTGTATTTATTTACTTATGTAAACTAAACATACGAATCAAAGTTTTAAAACATCTGTTCAGTTTGGAGAATGTGACAAGCGGCAATCAATTTGATTTGTCTCACAGCAACGATTTTGAACCAATGGAATAGAACAATTTCAAACTACTTTGGCTTTTTTTAAAATTTTGTTTTTATACGTATTATTACTTTATAAGACTCAAACTCTTAGGGTGATAATTGAAAAATGTTATCGTGGCTTTTAGATAAGCTTATTAATTAATTCAGTGAAATCATTGGAGATTTTGAACAAAATAAAGATACGATTTTATGTAAACACTTTTAATTTTTGTTGTTCAATGCGCATGTCTGTTGTGTAGAAACAAAGTAAAACATTCGCGATTAAAGTTACATTCCTTAAATCTCAAACGAATTTATACGTGTTAAATGTCTAAATAAAAGTTTTTGTTATAATATCATAAAATGATTGACGCTCGAAGCTTTCGAATTATATTGTTTATTTGTAAGTTGGTCGTTATCACAGTATATTTTAAACTTTTTTCTTAATAGAAAGTCGTTTGATAAGATTTTTATCCCCGTATTGTTTGATGTTATGTATCCTTCATAAATTCAAGTTTTAGTGATAATTAATCTGATAATTGTATTTCTATAGTACTTTATAGATTAACAGTATGCGAACGTGCGCATTTCGACCAAAAAATAAATATGACAGACATGTTTATGTTGGGCGATGAAGTTAGTGGTTTCAGTTTTAATGAGGACCAAATAATGAAATACATGCGGCCACTCGACAGAGGACCTTATTTTGATACTACTGCCACAAAAAATGTGACTTCCCTTGTTGGTAAAACGGGCCATCTTAACTGTCGAATAAAAAATCTCGGCAATAAAACGGTTGGTTAATACTTAACATAAAATTTCTTTAAAAAAAAACTGTCTTGTTTCTAAATTAAAGGTATCTTGGATCCGACACAGAGACCTGCACCTTTTGACTGTCGCTGAAAGTACGTACACATCGGACCAAAGATTTTCCGCAATCTACAATAAGCAAACTGGTGACTGGTCCTTACAGGTATTTGCTTATTAGTTTCTTTTTTTTCAGGACGGTATCAAGTGCAACGTTAAACTCTTTTAATTGTTGTTTGACCATTTATAGATAAAGTATCCGCAAATAAGAGACTCTGGAGTTTACGAGTGTCAGGTTTCGACAACACCTCCAGTTGGATATACAATGATATTTTCTGTTGTTGGTAAGATAAAGTTTTTAAAAATAGACCTGGGTATTTGAAACTGTTAAAAATTTTAGATTATTACCATTGCATTAAATTTACAGTATTTATTTTGTTATTGCTTGTATAGTAATAAAGTTAAACATTTAAATTATATTTTTCAGAGCCGATAACAACAATTCCAGGTGGTCCTGAGCTATATATAGATTTAGGATCCACAGTTAATTTAACTTGTATCGTTAAACACCTTCCAGATCCACCCTTAATGGTTCATTGGACTCACAATAATCAGGTAATAAAGAGACCAATAAATTTAATGTTTTCTTAAAGTCCTTGGAGATGCTCAGCTTCAAGGAATAAGGTTACAAATGTGTCAACTAAAATTAAACTATAGCCAAAGCATTTACTTCTACGTTTTACAAACTTTCTACATATATTTTAAGGAGATCAGTTACGATTCCCCAAGAGGTGGAGTATCTGTTATTACTGAAAAAGGTGACATAACAACATCTTATCTTCTAATACAACGTGCACAAATTTCTGATTCTGGAAGTTATTCTTGCTTGCCGTCAAACGCCAATTCCAAGTCGGTTAATGTTCACATTTTAAATGGTAAATAATGATTTTGGGTAAACTCCTTCAATAGTCAATGTTGTTATTGTTATATTTCTATTAAGGAGATCACCCGGCTGCAGTGCAACGAGCGACTTCATTCGTAGGCTTAGGTTTGAACGAGTTAGTGTTATTAATGATTTTTGCACATATTTAGGTACATAATAAGGTCACAAAATTGTTTTTTGTAAATATATGGATAACTTATCAAAATAATAATAATAATAAATTAGTGTCCGAATTACATAAATTACAAATATTATGTACTGATTTCAACATGCCTTTCTGTTTGGTAAGGGGATGGTGTGGGGGGAGGGAGTTAACATGACCTATAACCAACAGATTTTTCCTTCCCACCCTTTCAAACATTTGTTAAGCCCTAGTACATTGTACCGTCGATAGATGGCGCTATTGTAATTGCCGATGACTGTCAACTGCCGCCAAATAGTGTTACTTATGAAAATTTTCACACTGTTATATTAAATTTGGTTTGTTTCATTTGGGCTTAATAGGATTGATTGATTATAGCTTATTTTGATGTAGATAATATTCTTTTTATTTAAGAAATAAATCGAAAAGTATTTCGATTTGGTTACAGAAAAATCGATACTATCGTTAGTGTGCCGATGTAACTCAATAGTGTTGCAGCACTTTAGTATAAAAATACAAATTATAATCCCCATTGTTTATTGAAGAAAATATATAATTTGCGTGCAATAATATTATATTAGAAAATAATATAAATTTAATATCGTATTGTTTCTTTGTCACGATACTTTTGTTTTCTCCGTGATAAAATCGATTTTCTCTGGTCAGTACACGAATTCTTCGGCTTGCTCATATCTTAGAGGTGAATATTATTTCTTTTATTAGTGGCTTAACATTGAGATATTAACTTTTGCATAGATAATACACGTCGTTTCAACAAGAATAATAGTAAGTTAACGTAAATTTTATTAAATACAAACAGAACATATGCATAGACTCGAGCATACATATGTACATACATATGTATGTATCTATGTGTATACGAACAGTGTGTAATGTCTGTATTCAAACATTTTTTATCTCAAATATGTATGTATGTACATCTGCAGACTGATAAACATAAGTGCAGACATACGGATAAGCTAATATATGTGCAAAATATTGACAGTATAAAAAACCCTTATTAAAATTGTGATTTGCTCAATAATTACATGTTCTTGCTAACATACACACGTAAAAAAAACATCGATTTTATTTTTGAGTACATATAAACATGCGTACGTACAGATACTTCAATACGATGAGATTTGAGTGTGTTTATGTATGTGTATGCATATAAATATAAATTATGCAGTTGCCGACCACCAAAAACTGAAAAGAGGAAGGATTATTTTTATTGATTTGGTTTAAACAACAATAATAATAAAAATATAGATACGAACAATGAAATACCATAAACCCAAATCAGGAAGATTTAAAACGAAAGTTTTTGAAAAAAAAGTATTGATTTTACATTTTTGAGAAGGACTGATTATTGTTGAAACCAATTTCTGTATTTTTACACACCTGCAAATAGTGTTGGTACTTATTGGAGGCACCTCCAACCCCAATAAGTTTAATGTACACAGTACAAAAAGGCTGTCGCCAAAAAATATTTCTACCAGTTTATAAACCTTAAATTAAGTTATATCAATATTTTTATTGCAGACTAATTAATATTTTAGATTTAACCGGGTCGTACCACTTTATCATACAGTAATTTCGAGCCGATAGAAAAGTTCGTCTCGAAATTATATATTTTTAATAACTTAACTGGTCACTAAGCTCATTCTAAACGTTATGCATAGCACAAACATATAAATTTTTTATTTTTATTTATGTATATTTTAGATCGAAATGGTCATTAGCCTTTTTTAACACCAATATTAATACAACGTGTAGATTATGGCCGCTCATCACTATACCGTCGAAGTGGGCGATACTAATTTTACAATTCTTAGTCGGTATGTTAAATTAAGGCCAATTGGATCTGGTGCACAAGGAATCGTTTGGTAAGTGAAAAAATCATTGGAAATGCGTAAAAAACAACCCCTATAATGCAGTACCTGGCATTGGCCGTAATCTGAACTCATAAAATAAATAAAACAACAGCAAGTCTCTTTAAAAAAAAAGGATGTGATGTATAATCAGTTGGCTCAAAAGATCTGTAAAAAAGTGTAAAAAGTCTTTTCCTAAGTGTTTATTTTTTAATTGCATTCCTTACTCTATAGCTCGTCAAAAAATAAACTTAAACGCCGGGAGTTTTTATACCATTATTATATTATAATTCTTCACAGCGCCGCTTATGATACGATGACCGAACAACATGTCGCGATTAAAAAGCTGTCTCGACCATTCCAAAATGTGACGCATGCTAAAAGAGCTTACCGAGAATTTAAGCTAATGAAGCTTGTGAACCACAAAAATGTAAGTTGTTTTAAACATTAAAAAAAAAAAATTCTCATATAATAAATTGGTATTTTTTTTAATTTTCAGATAATAGGCTTGCTTAATGCATTCACTCCTCAACGTAATTTAGATGAGTTTCAGGATGTTTACCTTGTAATGGAGCTTATGGATGCTAATTTATGTCAAGTCATTCAAATGGATTTAGACCATGATAGAATGTCTTACTTGCTTTATCAAATGTTGTGTGGAATCAAGCATTTGCATTCCGCAGGCATTATACATAGAGTTGAGTATTATTTTAATAAAAACTACTTATGGTTTCCTTGACCCATTTTAGCATGGAGAGCCCGTTTACATTAATGGGATAATTAGATAAACTTTTCCAACTCGAATCCGATCAATTGAATAACTTTAAGTCCTACAACTAAACATTTCCGTTTTCCACAGGATTTAAAACCTTCCAATATAGTTGTTAAGGCCGACTGTACGTTAAAAATTTTGGATTTTGGTCTTGCACGCACAGCTGGAACCACATTTATGATGACTCCATATGTCGTAACCAGATATTACAGAGCTCCAGAAGTCATTTTAGGAATGGGGTATACTGAAAATGTTGACATTTGGTCAGTAGGTTGTATTATGGGTGAGATGATAAGAGGTGGCGTTCTCTTTCCTGGAACTGATCATATAGATCAATGGAACAAAATTATTGGTAAACTATTAAAATCTTTCCAAAATTTGAACACACTTAAATTTTCTTTCATTTTTGTAGAGCAATTGGGTACACCGTCCCCATCGTTTATGCAGCGTTTGCAGCCAACTGTTCGAAATTACGTTGAGAATCGTCCAAGATATACTGGATATTCATTTGATAGGCTCTTTCCCGATGGCCTGTTTCCTAATGATAACAATCAAAATAGTCGAAGGAAGGCTTCCGAGGCAAGGGACCTTCTTAGCAAGATGCTTGTGATTGATCCTGAGCAGCGAATATCAGTTGATAGAGCATTAAAGCATGAATACATCAATGTATGGTATGATGCTGAAGAAGTTGATGCTGTAAGTAATAACTCTTGTTTCAATTAAATTAACAAAATCAACATACTATCCAAATACTAGTATTTTAGCTTTTAAAATAAACCAAGTGAATATTATTTTTTTCTTTTTAAAGTTCAGCAGTAAATAATTGTTTATCATATCTTTTTTGAACAGCCCGCTCCAGAGCCATATGATCATAGCGTCGATGAAAGGGAGCATACCGTTGAACAATGGAAAGAGTTAATTTATGAAGAAGTTATGGACTACGAGGCCCACAACACAACAAATGTTCCCCGGTAGAGCATAAAATATTCCTTAATAAGACAGTTATTTAGCCTATAGCTTACCTTTAATACATAAATTTTATTAAAATTTATAGTAATCACAACTACAAATAAAAAGCATACTGTTTGATGTACCGCTTATTAAACTAAATTATTTTGAAGCTTAGATCGATAATTATTAAATATGTAAAATCAATTACGGCATTAAAATATTGGGAAACGATTGCAAGACGAGTGGATAGACAAAAAATCAATAATTTGGCGGTTTTCAGTTCTGATACAAGATGTCACATGTACAGTAACAAAATTTTCGCAGCCAATCCAACATCACGGTCAAAGTTTCTATCTCATTTCGTTTCAGTATACGATAAAAATAAATGTCAAGCTAGCTGTACAAAGTTTTTAGATATATATCTAGTAAAATTAATGCGATGGTTTTGTAAAAACGTGCTGCAGCCCTGTTTGGCTGATAAATTTATCGATAGTTCTGTGTGTATGTACAATTAAATTCACCTCGGCTTGCATGACTTTGATATTTATTCCACAAAAATAATCTTCTGGATTAAAAATGCCGTCTTTTAAAGGTACGTTCTAATTCTATTAAATTATTTGTTTTGATTATTGTTTTCTTGCTGATTTTTATAGTAAAAGTTAAATGGGGTCGCGAAATGTATCCGGATATTGACGTGAACACTGATGAAGAGCCAATATTATTTAAAGCTCAACTTTTTGCGCTAACAGGGGTTCAACCGGAACGCCAAAAAATTATGTGTAAAGGCGGAATACTTAAAGATGATGAGTGGAATTTGCAATTGAAAGATGTAAGGTTTAATGCATATGAGTAAGTTAACTTAGCGCCTATGGCATTTGTTTTTATTTCTGAAAGGGAGCTGTAGTGTTGTTACTCGGCTCAAAAGAAAAGGTGCCAGAGGTGCCCCAAGTTCCAGTTAAATTTATTGAAGACATGAACGAAGCTGAAGCGGCTACAGCGGTTAGTAAACTAATATGTGTAAAGTCGTTAAAATTGTTGACATATGTGACTTTTAGATGCGTCTACCGGCTGGTTTAACCAATCTCGGCAATACATGCTATATGAACGCAACTGTGCAATGTTTGAGGGCAGTGCCCGAACTACGAAAAGCATTGGAAAAGTTTCGTCACGATGGCTCTGATGCGACTTCATCGGCTTTTATGATTTCATCGGCTATGAAAATAGTGTTTACCCAAATGGAGAAGGGTGCATCTATTACACCAATTGTGCTGTTGCAAGCCCTACATCGTGCGTCGCCGCAATTTGCACAGACTGGTGAAAATGGCACTTACAGGCAGCAGGATGCCAACGAATGCTGGTCGGAGATACTGAAAATGCTACAGCAAAAACTTACGCCTCTAAGCCAGGGCTCTGATGATAGCGTTGTCGAAAAGAAAAACCATAAGTAAGTACAACTCTATAATACATTAATAATTTTCATCAGAACGGAATTTATTCCTGAAATGATCCCCTTTGTTTTAGCTCATTTATTGAACAATTTTTTGGAGGAGCCTTTGAAGTTAAGATGACTGCAGATGAGGCTCCTGATGAACCTGCCACTCTCTCCAAAGAGAACTTTTTGCAGCTGAGTTGCTTTATATCCCAGGAAGTGAAGTATATGCATAGCGGATTAAAATCGGTTAATAACACAAACAATTCAAAAGTTATGATAACTTTATTTAGTTTTCTTTAAATATAGAAAATGAAAGAGCAGCTGGTTAAGAATTCGGAATCGCTCGGACGTGATGCACATTATACCAGAACAGTAAGCAAAAAAAGGATTTAAACTAACAATAATATAATGATCTTTATTTGTAGTACTTGGTGACTCGACTGCCAGCTTACCTTACGGTTCAGTTTGTAAGATTCCAATACAAGGGAAAAGAAGGCATTAATGCAAAGGTCTTGAAGGACATTAAATTTCCAATTGATTTCGATGCCTATGAGTTGTGTACACCCGAACTGCAAAATAAGTTGAGCCCTATGCGATCTAAATTTAAAGATTTGGAAGACAAAAAAATGGATGTCGAGTCGACGATTAAGAAAACTGCAAAATCTATGGAAGTTGATGAAGAACCCGACGAAAGCAAATATGAAAATTTCTCTTTTGATGACGACTTGGGCAGCAACAATTCTGGATATTATACACTTAAAGCGGTCTTAACACACAAAGGTCGCTCCAGTTCATCGGGCCATTATGTTGCCTGGGTCCGTTCGAGTGTTGGCGATGTTTGGTTTAAGTTCGACGATGACGATGTTACGTCTGTAACCACCGATGAAATCTTACGCCTCTCTGGTGGCGGTGACTGGCATTGCGCATATGTCCTGTTATATGGACCTAGACGTATAGAAAAATGCTAGTTTATGTTTATTGTTTGCTTCTGCATCCAGGTTTACAAACAGATTGTTAACCCCATTCAATAAATTGAAATGATCAAACAATAATAATGTCATAATATTTTCATATTTGAAATGTTTATTTTCTTTGCCAAGGTCATCTTAAAATTTGTTTCAGCGCACAACAGCCGACATTGCTATTCGAGGAAAAATGTTTGTGATTTACACTTTAAACAACTCAATGAAAACTACATTCAAATAAAAGTAGCGAAAAACTAAAAATCTAAACTACACAAGATATTACTGATTTATTTAAGGTTTTAAACGGCAGTCACGCTGAAGGTATAATTAAATCTTAATAAAAACAGTCTTTAATAACCTGAGATATTTAGATTCACGTTAATCGTTGAATGCAGAAGGAAGAAAATCTAATATCTTGTGTTTGGTTTTCACGAATTATACGAGATCGCAACAGTTTGTAATGGTAGCATACTTAGAAAGTTGGACAAAATTAAAAAATACTAGTTCACGTGAAACAGTTGGTTTACGGATTATTATATTTGTTATTTACGTGACTAAAAGTTTACAACATGTTTTATGAACAATAGCTGCAAACAGATCAATCTTGTCAACTTCAGTTTGGATATAATATGTCATAATGACCGGGTCTGTAGATAAGATAAACTTTTGGCTCCGATCCTTCTGGAAAATCATGGGCTTTTACTTGATCACCTTCGCCTCTGTCCAGGTACTCAACTCGCACACCAACTCCGAGCGCCGTGCACAGTGCAATGATATGTATGTGGTCCGATTCTTTATACATCGGTTCGACCTCTTGGTGGCGAAACTCCTCAATTGAAAAATCACCCTCAATAAAGTTCTGATAAAAGTCGGCATCCTCTTGCAGTTTACCCGATGTTATTAAACGCAAATACACCACAACGTAATCGGAATATCCCTGCTCGTTGAAAACTGTGTGCAGTTCATTATTAAGCTTTTCAGTTTCGTCGGAACTTGTTGGATTAACGCGCTTGATCACATCCATAAACTGAAAACAGAACATTAAAATAAAATTAATATGTTTTATCTCGCAACATAGGCCTTGACTTACTGTTTCATGGAAGTCTTCCAATGTAAAGCTTGGAAAGCCAAGTTGCACAAGTTTGTCTTTGGATGCTTCAGCAAGTTTTTTAAATTCTTGATAAGCAGTGTTGTTAGTAATCAAATGTTCCAAATATGAATAGGCAAATGCGCGAAAAAAACAATTGCCATCCGGACGAGTGCGTCGAATAAATGTATATTTTTTAGATAATTCTTGAATTTTATCTGTGAAAATATGGTCGCCATTATATTCTTCCAGCAAACATGTTAACGGTAGTTGCTCACTGACAAGTGGCGTTGATTCACTTATCTTCAATCAAAAGAAATAAAAACAAAATGAAATATACATATGTAGAAACAGATAAATGAATTAAGCAATTTGTGTTCTAACCTCCTTTTCAATATCACGCTGCTGCTGTATAATCAGTTCATCACGGTTGGATTCATTATTTCCAATAGATTCCATGATTTTCGAAACAAGGAATATTTCGCTTAAATATCACAATAGTGTTTTCGTTGTGATGAATGAGTAAAAAAGCGACTGAACAACTGAGCAATGTCCAATGCACTAGTAAGTGTGTAAGAGCGCTTGGTAAGCAATTTTTAGAAGAAATAACAAAATATGTTTCCTTATCACAATCTTTATTTTGTTTAACTCTATTTTTAAAAATACTTTAAACTTTTTTTTTCTAAAAAAAAGCCATAATGAATTAGTAGGGCAGTTAACAGAAAATCAAAAAATACTCAAAGCCACCTTGTACAAAATACTAAATAAGAACATAATGTCTAAAACACATACCAGTGAGACCATCCAATGAAGTGCAATTTAATACAAAAAAAGTGGATGCTGAAAAATCGGAAAAAATTAAAATAACCTAAAAAATAGCTAAGAACAATTCACAATTTATGCATGTGAACAATGATAACGATAACACAAATGTGATTTGGGCGCTACACAAAATTAGAGCTATTGAAAATTTATCTGGCTATATTAGTCCAATTATGATGACAGAAACAGTTTCTACTGTGCAAGAAATTAAATTTTTTATTCATATTATCTACAATCATTATATGAAAATTTTATAAATGCATAACACAAAATAAACATTTAACACTCTAAGAGTCTACTTCAAAATGCGCAATCAGGGCTAAAGCTTTGTTACTACAGTTTTGAATCCCCTCCGCCGGTTAGTCAATTCGAATCCAACACAGACATTGCTTCATTCTTTTCTTCTTGCAACTCCTTGCCAGTCACATTCAATTTGGACTTGGCAAAATCACTTATGGGCAAGTTTTCAACTATTTTCCATTGCTTGTTCTTAATCTCCACAGGGAACGAGAATACCACATCTTTCGGCGAGCCATAGCTACCATCGGAAAACACACCCATAGAAACGAATTTTCCAGGAGAAGTGCCGTTCCACCAATCATGCATATGATCACAGGCGGCCTTTGCTGCCGACATTGCTGACGACATTTTGCGTGCTGCAATCACGGCAGCGCCACGCTTTTGAACAGTTTCAACAAATGCACTTTCCAGATAAACGTTATCACTAATTGCCTCAACGATGGCCTTCCATTCATTGTTTATGAGAACTTTTCCTTGACCAGCATCTGGGTATTGCGTTGAGGAATGATTGCCCCAGATAATCACGTTATTCACGCTTGTAATTGGGACGCCCAATTTTGCTGCAATCTGCGAAGCAGCTCGATTTTGGTCCAGACGAGTCATAGCTGAAAAGTTTTCACGCGGAATAGATGGTGCGTAGTTGGCGCAAACTAAAGCATTAGTATTTGCTGGGTTACCAACAACTAGCACTTTGACTTCCTTCTTGGCAACCTTGTCAAGGGCTTCACCTTGAACTTTAAAGATTTTGACGTTAGCAGACAACAAATCCTTTCGCTCCATTCCCTCTTTCCGGGGCATAGCGCCGACAAGGAATGCAGCGGAAACATCCTTGAATCCAACGAGCGGATCCGTTGTGGGTACAACTTCACGCAATAGGGGCAATGCGCAATCGGCTAGCTCCATAACAACACCCTCTAAAACTCCCACCATTGGCGGAATATCCAGCAGATGCAAAATAAGCGGCTGATCCTTACCAAAAACTTCGCCTCTTGCAATCATGTACAACAAGGAGTAGGCGATTTGACCAGCCGCTCCAGTGACAACAACACGAATGGGTTCAGCCTGCAAAAAGTTATTTATTAGTGCGATACAGATAAAATAATAAAAATATACAAGATTTTCATAAATACTCATTGAATATCAAAATCTTACAATTCTTTTTCGAAACTATGGCTCAAAATTAGAAAACCTAATCGATTCCTGGGTATAACCTAGTTGACCACTTTCATTAAGATTATTATTTAATGTTTTTGATAACATTTCAGCAACACTAAGGTCAATAACGGTAAGTGTTCTGATCATAGGTCGCTTCGTTTTATCAATTGTGTGTATTTTGTGTTCATAGTACATACATGCTTAGTTTAATGGTAGAACGCCCTAAATATATGTTCAAGAGTATTCGTATAATTCAAAAGCCGATTTTGATTAATTTTAATTTTTATTGTTTTTGTTGGCGCACATGATTATCTTGTTATTATTAGATTACTGGGTTTGGTCCGGAACAACAAGAACTTTAGTTGTTCTTTTTAGGAGTCTCGAAATATCCAATTGACTAATTTTGATCAAATTTTTGATTTTTGACTGCATATGTTACCAAAGCAGTTTACACTTTTTGGCCGGTTATGCATTTTTTATTAATTATTTATTGCTCAAAAAGGTCAAATGAATGTTAAATGCGAATGCATGTGTTTGTGGGCTGGCCAATGTCAAAATTGAATCTGTTAAATATTCACTACTGTTTCAAGTACGACTGGAGATTCTTAGAAATTACATTTATAGAGAGTACAAGTAGTATCAACGTAAATATATTTAAATACGTTCTTATTGGTCGTACTTACCATTTTCTTATCAATTTTTCTTAATCCGTGGAAAAATTTCGCGTATGAGTTGTCTGGAGTAGTGATGTAAACACATTGAACCATCGACGTATCGACTTGTTCGGTCGACTATACATCGATGAATTTCTTTCGATAGTTGTATATCGTATGTACATATGGTTGGTGAACATTGCTTACATTGGTGAACTGGTGAACTTATAAACCCACCCAACACTTTTTACGAGCTTCTTAGCTGGAAAAATAAACAATTGTAGAGCAATAATGGAGGACATACAAATTTTTCAACGTTTTCTAAAAGATGTGCAACATTTTAAGGACTTTGAACACTTTCAAAATATTAAAGGCATTCGCAGACGTCAAATCAACTCGAGTGCAATAAACAAAGTAAAGAAAAGGCGTTTCAACCCGCTGGATGAAATGAATGAAATTGAGTTTCGCAAAAAATACCGCTTCACCAAAGAAAATATGCGGCGCATTGTGGAAATCGTACGCGATGACTTGGAAGTTGACTATTATGAGCCAATGAAAAGGAACCAAGTGCCCATCGACTTGCAGATTCTATCGGCCATTCGATTCTTTGGTGGAACTGAGGTATTTATGCTAAGGAGAATATACAAACACCCACGTATACATACATTTAATTTCGTTTCTCAGCATCCACAGTTAACGGCCATGGCGCATGGAGTCACTTTGCATACACTAGCAAAGATAACGCGTCGTGTTGCTTCAGTGCTCTCATCAAAGGCATCGCGTTATATTCGAATGCCTGCAACGTTGTCGGAAAAGGAACGCATGATGCGCTCATTTCAAGCGCTGTCAAATATGCCTCAAGTTATTGGTGCTTTAGTACAGACTACTGTGCGGTTGCAGCTAGAAAGTTCACGGTCACAGGCTAACAGAAGTTGTTACAGTGGAACCGAATCAGAATCATCGGTGCCAACGGAAGAGCTGGTGCATTTGCAGCTTGTTTCAGATGGCGAGTTTAAAATTAGGGATCTTGACATACATCTGTCGGAGGAGCTTGATTTGAACACTGCGTCAGAACTATTTTCGCTATCGAGAATTAAAGAACGCTTTGAACAAAATGAATTCCGTGGACGAATTCTCTTGGGAAATGATTCGCTCTCTTGCTCTCCCAGTCTCTTTACACCCGTTCAGTATCCAAAAACAAAATCTGAAGAACTTTATAATCATGCACACTCTCTCACCTTTGCGCCGGCAATTAAATGTCTAAATATATGGATGCGTCGGTTCGGAATACTCAGCAGTGAACTTTTGGGGACATTTGGTGTGGCAAAGCAAACAATTACCGCATTAGCTCTGCTTCATAATATGGCAATGGATTGGAACGATCCAAGCATAGGTGGGTCTATTATATCAATAAAAACTAAATTATGTTTTTTAAATACATATTTTTCATTTCAGATGCTGATAATACTATATCCTTTTACAAGCCAAACTTTTTGAGCTACGCTCCTGGCACGCCGATTGTTGAAGAACAACGTAATAGAAACGATTTTATTAAATTGCATTTTGCAAGCAACTAAACAGTAATAATCCATATTTGTGAATTTATTTTATTCTAATTTAATTTATCTAAATCTGTTAAGCCGCATTTTAAATTGTTTAAGATTACTTTCGCAAACAATTATTTAAGTTACCGAAATAAATAGATGTTAAATTTGCATTGCGACTATTTAACAAAAAAGTTTTGATTACAGATTAAAGTGGCCATTTACATTTTTGTCTGACTTCCGAAAATAATTATCAGTTTGTATTCAAACACCTATAACGGAAAAAGTATAATTTTTTCATGTTCTGTTAAGTTAACAGAGAATGGACATATACTCGCTCTGCTTCTCTACGTTCTTGATAGGAACAAAGAACCACACAATTAGTTCAGTAGTGAACTACACGTGTTGAGGTCGCAGGTTTTGTGTGTTTGTTTGTTTTGTTTGCTCTATCTACAACTGATATTTACATCAAATTAAAGCTTTGCTTTTTGAAATTTTGAGTTTTCAATTTTACACACACACAATTCGAGCAACAACTCTTACAAATTATTTACAAGTGCATTCGTTTTTTATCAAAAGAAAAAAATCAACAGCGGATATACATAGTTTGCATACCGTTCGAGTTTCATAAACTTTAAAAAAAACAAAACTAACATTAGGATTTGTGTTGCATTGTTAATGTTTTTATTTAACAACCGAAGAACAAGCAACAATAAGTTTGCTATTGGAAATTGCAAAGGAGTTACAAAACCGTGCTAAGGATATAATGTATGTGACCTAAATTTAACTATCACCAATACAACCACAACAACCATACACATTCACAAACACACAGACAGCTGATACCCACTTGCAAAACTAGCACAACCGATAAAAAGTGAAGGTCACCGAAGGAAGTCGGACACGGTATGTAAGATAATTTGTATTTTAATTGAATCTTATCATGATTTTCTTGTTTAAAGACAAAGCACGAAATTAAATACAATTGTTAACAATACTTAAATCAATTTTTTAAAGATCTGCACACGTGCTAATTGTGTAAATTGTAGCCTTATAGTAAAAATGAAAATGTACATAAACTGACTTCACTTCATAATTATTTTTGTAAAGCATTGTTTGTTTATGAAGTTAGTTCAAGAATAGTATTGTATTTCAATTTGTATCTCAAAACAACCGAAAAAAATCCGATTGAAAACCAATAAAATATTCTTAACTTAATAATGATGTGTACGATTTGGCCTAGAAAGAATATTTAAGTATTATTTAAAAGTACGATTTATGTGTTTGAATAACTTTTTCTTACTCTTTTATAACGGGTGTACAAAATTTACACAAAATTAATATTCTCGCACTTTTAGTCATTACTAACTTTTCCATTTAATGAAAACAACAACAACTATTGTTCTCTATTTATATCCAGCAGGTGCAACAGCACATGTTGCATGTGCGATCATATCTAGATATAAGCATGATATGTTCATGTATAACGCATCAGAAGTTTATGGTAGAGCAGCACCCGAAACCATGCACCACAATAGTCAGGCTAAAAATTCAATCAATAACAACAATAACAACATAAGCAGCAATCGCAACGAACACAATCTACGTTATTGCAGTGTTGACAACGCATTTAATTACTATAAGAATCCAAGCGGCATTGGCCAGGCCTGGAATCAAAAGAGCCCAAATCGTTCATCCAACGCAAGTCCGTCAAAAAATAAAATGATCGTTGGTAGACAGATCGGCAGATCAAACTATTCAGTAACTAACTCAGAACAATTGCCCTACGCTGATGCTTTCGCAAATTCCTATGCACCAAACCGAAAACAAGTAGCTGCCAACAATAATAGCCACGTTTATCAGCAAGTGCGACAACATGCCGAGTATTTTTCTAAACAACATAAAATGCGACAGTATGCGACGCATAGTAATAGTGCGCCTGTCTGTCAGGAGCTTACAAAGTATTCCCAAGTGCCCATGGAGAAGGAGCAACTCAAGCGGCAGCTTAGAGCTCGAAGTACATGCGAATATTTGGATGAGAGTGCCACGTTCTCACATAATCGTAGATCACCCTCGCTGGAGCAATCGTGGAGTTCTATGATGTAAACAAAAACCCAACAAAATTTAACCCTTATGCTTGTGTTAAAATTTTTTAATTGCAATAGTTTTTATTTTTGATATATGCATATCATATGTATGTGTACGTAGTACGCCTAACTTTTCGCCCAAGTTATAATTTGAATATTCCTTTTTTATACTTTATTTTGCTATCAACAAAATGTTTGCAGTTGTATAAACTTTACGACATATTGTTAAAAAATATTTCAAACAGCTCTAATGCTCTTTATTTTATTTGTAGCTCTGAACGTCCATCGGCACGTTGTCATTCAACGGATCAGCACTACGAGCATTATTTCTCGTACTTTTACAATCGTGGAGCTGAGAAGTTGCCCAGCAGCAGCTTCAAAACACAAATGAGCTTATTTCAAGAGACGACGCCTAGCAAGCGATCGACGACGTCCAATGCCAATAATGGTCGAAGAGGAGGCATAACCAACGATAATAATAATCAAAATGTAGAATACGATAGTTACTTATTGAAAGAGAATAATGATCTGCCATTTGGCTATAACGATAGTGATTGGAATGATTTACCCGACGATCACACAAATGTGGAAGTTGTAAATCAAAGACAAGTCTATGATGACACAAATTATGTTAACAATGATCAATTCGATCCAAGTATTTTAACCCATCGTCGCTACGTCCAACATGGTGATACCATCAACGAACTGAGCAAACCAGGTGAATCCGTCGTCACACTCAATAATAATGTATTGAAGAAGAAACAACATAAAGCCACCGAATCTCCAACAATGCCTCGCCTGCCGCTCACACCAAAACGGATTCGAGGCGTACAAGCTACAACAACAAGAACAACACCAACAACAACTGCCAAGAAGGTACTACCCAGTGTGCATCGAGTTCTACTTTATAATAGTCAAAGTCCGCGTTTGGCACGTAAGCATCCGTCTACTAGTTTACGCAGCCAAACTGTAAAAACTTCACACCCCAAAGGTCAGAGTGCAGGTGGAGGTCATGTCACAAAATATATTTTAGATGATCCCGTTATGAAAAATATCGAATTGCGTGATGTCGATTTTGATAATGATGATGATTTAGACAATAGTAAGCATTGTTATCTCACAAAAAATTCACCATTATTACAATTAAAAATGTCTTATATAACTTTCAGTTTCCAATTTTGATGAGAGCGACACGTTGAGCATAAGCTCCGACACTGAGGATGGTTATCGAGCGCATGCATACAAGATGGCGCATTCGGGTGATCGTTTATTATCAACGTCAAAGGAATCGACATCATTGCTACTATCTCAATCATCAGATGAGGACATAAGAAATCCAGAGTCGATATTGGTGCCTAGTCTCTTTCCGTATGTTCCGCCATATCTATCATTTTCATCGAACACTAAAAAAGGGCCCAGTGTGCCGCCGGAGCTGCACAGAGTGCTTAAGTGGCGTATAACAAACATAATGCCAAAAGTTGTAAGACTTATATTGGCAAACAGTGGCATGCGGATGTTGAAAAGTGTGTTAAGACCTTAATACCATAATTACTTGAAAAATTAACTGTCATGTTTTTTATAGAAACCAATGACTGGATGGGCGTTTGGGGCAAGCATTTAAAGTCTCCATGCTTCAAGACAATTCGGTCATATCAAAAGATTAATCACTTGCCTGGATCGTTTCGCATTGGTCGCAAAGATTCCTGTTGGAAGAATTTACAGAGGCAAATGAAAAAACACAGCAACAGGGAGTTTGGCTTTATGCCGCGCACTTATGTTATACCCAACGATCTGTGTGCATTGCGCAAACGTTGGCCAAAGTATGCGCAACGCAATACAAAATGGATTATAAAACCACCAGCAAGTGCTCGTGGTGCTGGAATACGAGTGGTTAATCGTTGGGGCCAAATACCCAAACGACGACCTCTAATCGTTCAGAAGTATGGACACAAAAATAACTATGACATTAACATTAATCTAAGGTTTAACAATTTATTTTTGTTACAGATACATTGAACGCCCGCTGCTTATTAATGGCAGCAAATTTGACTTGCGGCTTTATGTGTTAGTAACATCTGTAAATCCATTAAGGGTGTTCATGTATCACAATGGTCTGGCGCGCTTTGCCTCAGGTAAGTCATGCATTACAGTTTATTGAAATGTGGTAACCTTACTCGTAACTCACAGTTAAATACAGCGCCAAGGCGGATACGTTAAATGATCGATGCATGCATTTAACCAACTATAGCATTAATAAGTTATCGTCGAACTACTCAAAGAATGAGGATGTGAATGCATGCCATGGCCACAAGTGGACCATTAAATCGCTTTGGACATATTTGGCCAATCGTGGTGTATGCACTGACGGCCTCTGGGAGGCCCTAAGAAGTCTGGTGTTGCGCACAATTCTAGCTGGCGAGAATGGCATTAATAGCATGATTCGAGCAAACGTTGAGTCCAAGTATAGTTGTTTTGAGCTGTTTGGCTTTGATGTGATATTGGACTCGGATCTAGTACCTTGGCTGCTGGAGGTCAATATATCGCCAAGTTTGCACTCGGAATTGCCGCTCGATGCCCACGTTAAGGCGCCACTCGTTCAAGGTGTCCTAAACACTGCCTTGTATAATGTAAGAATACTTAATTGAATGTTGACTAAATATGTATATATTAAAGCCATTTATGTTTGTAAATTTTCAAATAGATACCACCAAAACTAAGCCAGGAGAAGCAAAAGGAACTTGCTGCCGAACTTTCATTCCCAATTGGCACACAACTGTGCTACGATAAGCGTTTGTACATCAACTATTTGTCGCATGAGGAGAAAGTCAAGCATAATACGTTTACACGTAAGTCCATGGATAATCGCGAAGAGGTAAGTCTACGCTTAAACATTATTTATTCATTATTATAAACTGTTTTACAAATTTAGTACATCAATGCGATACTTCATAAACTTACGCCCGATGACGTACGCTGCCTGATAGTTGCCGAAGATGAGTTGGCGCGCTGTGCACCACTCGAGCGTATCTTTCCTACGGATCAGACGCACAAGTATCTCAAGTATAATGATACACCACGGTATTATAATCGTCTTTTGGATGCTTGGGAGTCACGATATGCCAATAATCGTACAGAGGGCATTGCCCTGCTGCGTGATTATTGTCAAAGCAAGTTTCACTTGCAAGTTCCAGCACCGCCTGCCAAAAAGGTAAGTGTAAACTGAGTGATGACAAAAATTATTATTATTGTACTCCTTAAGGTACTCACTACTCATTTACACCTAAAACACACAAAATAAAAACAAAATGCTTGAGATTGTTTTTTTTTTTTCAATCTAAATCTGTCACCAGCTGAAAATACAGTATTCTATTTTGATCAATGTTGGCAATGGCGGCACTGACATCATTAATATTATTATATTATATAACAATATTATATTGTATTTACGGCTGATTTTTTAACAGCGGCAACGCCAACGTATATTTAATAATAATGATAAGTACAAAGCTTAAGAAAAATCCTGTTTATTTACAAAGAAAATATTTACGTTCTTAATCCTATTTAAATTTGAGGGCTGTTGGCGAGCTATTCAATCTTTTTATTGGCGCTGTCGTGCTCTTTATTGTCGTAAGTTCTATCTGTTGACCCCATAGATAAATCTTCGTAGGCTCGCAAAATGCAAAGTTGCTAAAAATACAAATGTATACATTTAGGTAGAATAATATTGTTATTACAAAAATTATATTGAAATTAATTGTATGTAGAGGCATTTAATCCAATATAAGTATGATATTGAACTTTTTATTTCTAATCGTCGTATTCTATGTGCTTAAGTACTAAAGTATATACATATCTATATATGTATGTATATAACAATGTAACAAGTGAAATTAGGTTTTTCGTTAAATGCGGATAATGACTGTCTATTAAATAGTTCGTTTTCAAATCAAATTGAAAATAAGGTAAAGTTTTAAATATAATTATTAAAAGAAGCAACTAACTAAAACCGTAACATGTCTTTTGTTTATCTTTTTTTTCGGTACTTTTGTGCATAGGTAGGTCAAAGTACTGATTAAAGTAAGAAAATAATTTCAGTGCTGCTGTTTCCAAAATTTATTCATTAATTGTGATTTATAACTTACAAGTATTTAGTTGGCATATAGTTGCTAACACTTATATACATTGAACAACAATGTTTAGAAACATGTTATTAAAGATATGTTTCTAGTATTTTTAAGTAGAGATAGGACCCGCGTTTGCATAACCATTTATTAATTATCTAGTTAGTTAGTTAGTTGATAAATAATTTAAAAACTGGCCAAGACATAACTAAAATAATATTTGCGGTTAATATAACTCTATGTTCAGGTCGAAAGTAGAATAAAATATTTGATCTCTTTTTTTATGTACCATTAAAATATATTGACAACTAGGTTATATATAAAATGTAGATGATAGCCACAAATAACACATATGAGTGTTTAAGACAAACTACTTTACTCTTATTACTAGAATTATTTCTTACCATAGTTTAACTCTTTAACACTTATTCAATTACAACAACAACATTTTCATTTCTTAATTCATTTCTTAGAATTCAATCGATTTTTTTACCTTTCCATTCGTCGCTTTCTAAAATTTTTTGTTGTTGTCTCACAAAGGTTTGTCAATTAATTTACAATCCATGTTTTGTAATTGTAAAATTGCAGGACTACTTCATCAAATTAATGAGATGGATATTAAAGTGATAAACGCTGCTATCGTATTTGTATTGGTCTATCAGTAATTAAATAGAAACTTTCTTTACTTTTAATTGCATGTGTATTAATGTACATATACATGCATACATACCGACGAACAATCTAGAGATAAGTCAGTATTAAAATATATAATACAAAAGTTTCAATAACCTATACATTTATTTATTTTTTATAGTATAACAACTACCAGATTTACTATGAGTGTATATCAAAATGTACCAACCCGTTTATAATACTTTTACTAGCTACTAAGCGGGATATTAAGTTCACTGTTAATTTTTCATATGTACATATTGTACGTATACATACAATACATATGCATGCAGGGTCCCAAATTTTACATACATACATACGAATTAAAAATAAAAATTGTTATTAAAGAAGCAAATCTGTGATTTGGTTGTTAAGAAGAAATGAAAAATTGTGCACCTTGTCCTCGTAGAAATAAATCTACGATTTTGAATAACCTTCTGTTTTTTTTTTTTTTATAAACAGATTTGCTCCTTAAGCTTAATTATTAAGATATTGGTTAAGTTATCTTTTGTTTTTGTTCCTATTCTTTAACCTTAAGCTTCATTGTCATTTCTCTTTATTAAGTACCTGATATTGTAAGATGTTATACAAAAACTGTGATGTCATTTTGAGTGATTCCTTATTGTTTATGCTATTTACATAGTATTTAATCCCAGACATTTTGAAATACGTTTTTTTGTAGATATAAAACTAACTTCTAAAATTAAAAAAGAATAATTGAAAGTTATGTGCTTAGTTTTCATTGGCTTTTTTTTTTAAGAGGTAATAATAATCTAACAAACAAGTTGAAATTTGTTCAAAAATTATTTAACTTAGATGGTTTAAGTGCGAATTTGGTTCTTGTTAGAATCGCAGCGCCAGGATCATGTTATTATGTTCATAAATGATTAATTAAATAAAGAAAGTTGAAAGCACATTGCATATTTTCTTATAACAAATTTATTTGTTATAACAAATTTAGTTAATGTTATGAAAAGATATATATAGAGTGATCTACAGTTAACGTATAGTCTGGTTGCAACAGCTACCTATTTTTTTAATTTTTGTTGTTAGTTTAATGACAACAGGAGCAAATAATTGTTTATGATGGCTGTTAGTGCTGCACATAAGAACACAACCAGTTAAATAAAAAATCGTTTGCAAATTGTATTTGTTACATAAAATGTATATTGTAAATTCAATAAGTGACATTTTTGTCATGTTTATGAAGTAGTTACATAAGCATAAACTTCATATCGTTTGTGTGTATTTTACTTAGCTAATTTTGCCAGCATATCAAACAAGTTAATACATACATATATATTGCGTTTATAACTTCTAATCAGTATAAGCGTGAGTTCACATATATCATGCATGCTATCTATATATATTTATTGTTTAAAACTTTGACCTGAAATTAAAGTTCACATGTGTTTCTAGTAAAACCAATATGTTTTGCATTTATTCGCATTAAAAATGGTTAGCGTAAGCTATATTATATGTATATTTTGGTATACCAGCAACACATTTGGAAGATATAGTATTTATTTAAATAAATTCCGAAAACATTTATAGAATTTTTTTGTATTTTAAAGTTGTTATGTGAACGACTCGCTATTATTGATTGTTAATTTTTTAAATGACTAAATCTGCATTAGAAACGTTTTAGAAGAATAGTATTGTATCCCTTTGATTTAAAGAAAAGCAGATTTTAACATTTAAAAAATTCTAAATTCAATTAAGGAACATTCATATAAACGGACTATATGTGTAAGGTAAAATTTGAGAAATTTACATTGTATTTTCCAATCAATTTTGTTACGTTCTGTTTTTATTCGCTCTATCTCCCATTCATTGTTCCCTCATTAGACTTGTTTAATTTATGTATACTAATCGAAATTCTAAAATGTAGGACTTGAACGTTAGCTCTGAGGAGAACGCCGCCAAGAAGTTGCTAAATGATCGCGTTGAAGATCCCAATGTTAAAGAGTAACCTTCAGTCATACAAACGCAATCACAATGAACTCCCAAGATTTTACACAAACAACTTATTGGAATTGGCGCAAATGTTAAGGTAATTCTACAAATTTCACTACAGCATACGATTCATTTGACTAATTATGTATACTATATTTCTATAGATTCAAACACTGTTCATCTAGCTCAACAAAAGACTGAACATAATGGGTCACTAATTAATTGTTAACACTTAGATGTAACTTGTCATCCTACAGCGATGCTGGTCAATCCAAAAAAATGTTCATTAGGTCAAGTATAAAGGCTCAAAGCGTTTTTAATGTGTTCGAAAACTATGTAAACAAATTTTATGTAATATTAACTAGATACCAAATTTGAAATTAAGCTAAATAAAAATGTATAATTAAAGATTATTTATGAAAAAAAAGTCTAAAAATTATTTAAAACATGGTGGTTACTTGCTAATACATTTAAATCAGTCTAGCGCTGATCAGATAAACAATAACGGACTGAGCCTGGCAAATTATGCAATGAGCATTGAAGATTACAAAACAGGGAACCAATAAAATAGCGAGAACCACTCCTACAAACACCACCGCTACTAAAGTCGTTATTTGGTTCTGAAAGGTACTAAAATATCACCATATCAGTGTGCAGTGACCGAAATAATAATGTTCCAGGGCATCATTCACTTATTTGAATATGCCCTTTTTCTCTAAGAAGCAGTTTGACACAATTTTTTTTTTAAGTGGACATGCTGTTCCTTTGTTTTGCTAAATATAACGCAACGAGCTCGGCAAGGCTCGTGAGCCACAACGTGGCCATCGCAGATATAATACGTAACGGTGTTGTTATCCCAGCATAACAGTTGATTGCTGCAATTTTGGAATGTCACTGTTAAGTAAACAAGTACTCTGTTCTGTTACACGCGTATCGGTTAAAATAATTTGATCTAAGTACTTGTGAAACCGATACTGAAAGTAAAGCATCGAAATCGGACAAGTTTAAATACCTGCGAAAACTTTGCAAGGCTCCTTTCTAACGTGGCTGTCGTGCTGAAACGTTGATCTCAATTTTTTTGTGCAATAGAAAAAAAAAAGTTTTTACTACTTAAAATGAATAATTTACCAGAGAATCCAGGACACTCTCGTGGGCGCGGTCGTGGTATTAAGCGAACTGATAATTCAAATCAAGGACTGGTATGTAATAAAGCTATTAAAAATATAAAAAAGTATGCTTCGTCAAAATTTGTGCATATGTGCAACCATTTTTCATGTGTCTTTGTGGACGAGCTAAAAGCGCCGACAGCGTGTATTTTAATTTTTGCAACAATCTGATAAAACAGCTAGACTTACTGGCGACAAAACGCACGTTTTTTTTTTTGTAATCTCGTTTGCGATCATACCCCCAACGTACGGGCCTGTCTGGCGCATAAAAAAACAAAAAGTAACGACATGAGTCCAGCTGGCTTCGCAAACCACTACGTGGCCATTTGTAAAAAACGTAAACGTAAGAAGGCTGCCAGTAGTCTAGAAAGCTCGATAGCAGATTCCCTGAGCGATGGACTCTATGCGTTTGCATTGTTTTGAGGTTAGTTTGTGTGTGCGTGTCTGCGTCCGCATATACAAAAAATGGCTGCTGCACATGTACTAGCTCCAATATCTCCGTTGTAATTCTTCCGATTAAATTGAAAATTGTTTTTAAAAAATATAGATTATATGTTTACAGTTTGCATAACAAAAATCTAGATTTTCTTGTAACCGATAACATGTGTACATCAGAAACGGCGGTATTATGAAATTATAATTGGTGACGCCTGATGCAGTCAATAACGTGGGGTCATGTGAGACAGCTTGGTGCCAACAGATCAGTGCAAACTTATGACTTAGTGCGAATGCGACAGATACACAGCACCAAGGTATACTGTACCTTGCATTGACGCAAGCCAGGAATTCGTTACTCTGTCTGTCTCGCTCTTTTTCGTACTTATTCAAGGCGAAACGAGAGAGCGAGTGCGGCTACCTTGTTAAGTATACCTTGTGGTTCGAAAATTTGAACAGGATTTCAGAATTGCGTCCATCTTATAAATTGCATTATGGCTTTGTAGAGCTTAAATTCTCTCGTGTCTTTTTTAACAACAGTGCTTCTTAATAATGTAATTTTTTCTTATAAATATTATTATATTCAGGACAAAATGCCGCAACAGTCTGCTACTGACTCAACAACTGTCAATCAAAATGCAAATAAAGGTAACTTAATTAAGTTTAAAAAAAGGCATTCATTATAAAATTATCTAGCTGCAGGCGATACTCGAGGCTCAGTGCGAGGAAAACGCGTAATTAATGGCGACGTTGTCCGCTCACGGCCGATCGAACTAAGATCTAAAGTGGGTTGTTTTGGGCGTCCAGTCACTTTGCAAACAAACTATTTTAGAGTACTGGCGCGACCAAACTGGACAATCTATCAGTACCGGGTAGATTTTTTCCCCGAGTTTGATGGTACAACTCTGCGACGTCGTCTATTAAAACAGCATGAAAACCTTTTAGGTGGCCATCTATTTGATGGAACCCTTATGTACTGCACAAGAAAGTTCGAGAAGAAACCCGGAAGTCCAAACGTGTTGGAGATAACGACTCAAAGTCCTTCTGGCGAAACGGTTCGCATAATAGTGAAACATGTTGGATGTGTCCAAGCGGCCGACAACCAACAATTCCAGATACTTAATATAATACTACGACATGCAATGGAAGGAATGGATCTTCAACTTGTCGCTCGACACCTTTTTGATCCAAAAGCAAAGGTAAATCTCAACAATTATTTTATGATTTCTATTAACGTCAAGTATAAACTTTCAGATAAAATTGGAAAAGTATTATTTGGAGCTTTGGCCCGGGTATCAGACCTCGATTCGTCAACACGAGTCTGACGTGCTTCTATGCACTGAGATTACTCATAAGGTGATGAGGACAGATACTTTGTATCACATCTTGTCTGAACTTATTCGCGTTAGCGATGACTATCAATCTGCCTTCAAGCGTGAGGTGATCGGTAAGACTTTCGAAACAAAACTTTATATAGCATATAAAGTGTTTTAAATCTGAATCTTATTTTAAAGGTGTCATAGTTTTAACTGATTACAACAACAGGACATATCGCATAGATGATGTCGATTTTAAATCATCCCCAAACTCAAAGTTTAGTACCAAGGAGGGAGACATTACGTATGTCGAATACTACAAAAAAGTAAAAAAAAAAACATGAAAGAGCCATATGTGTGCATGCTAATAATAATTTATTTTAACATGTTTAGAGATACAACATTTTTATTCGGGACACTAAACAGCCGCTTCTGGTCTCGCTTCCAACGGAGAAAAAAATTCGTGGTGGCGAAAATAATATCATTCTCCTGATTCCAGAATTGGCTCGCGCTACAGGATTAACCAATGATATGCGATCTAATTTTCAGTAAGTTTCAAGAATTGACTTGATTTTTTATTATGTAAGCCCGTAACATTAAATTTGCAGATTAATGAAAGCTATGAGCGAGCATACTAGGCTGGTACCTCAGCGCCGCATTGAGCGCCTGGGCATGTTTAATCAGCGCTTGCAAAATTCGCCCGCTAGTGTTGACGTGCTTAAATCGTGGAATATCGGCTTGGACACGAATTTGGTAGAAGTAGCCGCTCGCGTTCTTCCAGCCGAAAGAATAGTTTTTGGTAGCGGAAAACGGTACTTGTGTGATACACGCGCTGATTGGAGTACCGTAATCCGCAGCAGCTCCATGTTTAAACATGTGGACATAACACGCTGGTGCGTGATAACACCTCATCGTGATACACGCGTAACCCATGAGTTTATCAAACTTTGCATACGAGCAGCACGCAGCATGAATATGATTATCGCCGAGCCAAAATAGTGAGTTTTATAAAAACAGAATTCATAATAGCAAATAGCTACTAATTTCAAACTTATTTTTGTAGCGATGAAATGGCTGATGATCGTGTAGCCAGCTATTCAGTGGCAATCGATAAAGCCGCTTCCAACGATCCGCAAATGATTATGGTAGTCATGAAATCAGTAAATGAAGAAAAGTAAACACTACCGAACATTATGGTTTATACTTGATTGGCCATTTACTAACTTATTGTTTTATGATGTTTTTATCAGGTATAGTTGCATCAAGAAACGAACTTGTGTGGATCGCCCTGTGCCATCGCAAGTGGTAACGCTGCGTACAATTGCTCCACGACCGGATAGAGCAAGTGGTCTTATATCCATTGCAACAAAAGTTGTAATTCAAATGAACGCTAAACTAATGGGAGCACCCTGGATGATTGAGCTACCGTTGCATGGTCTGATGACAGTTGGTTTTGATGTTTGCCACTCGTCTAAGGATAAGAACAAATCATACGGCGCCCTTGTGGCCACAATGGATTTAAAATTATCGACCCGATACTATTCATCGGTAACAGAGCACATGAAGGGCCAAGAGCTATCTAGCCAGATGTCCCTCAACATGACGTGTGCATTGAAGGCATATCGCAGCAATCACGGCTCTTTGCCGGAGCGCATTCTATTTTTCCGTGATGGCGTTGGGGATGGTCAGCTGGCCCAAGTTGTCAACACCGAAATTAAATTTCTGAAGGGCCAGCTGGATCAAATCTACAAGTCGGCAGGCAAAGATGAAGGATGTCGGATGGCATTTGTTGTTGTGTCAAAGAGGATCAACACACGATACTTTATGAACAAGCGCAATCCTGATCCTGGAACCGTTGTCGACGACGTTATAACTTTGCCCGAGCGCTATGACTTTTTCCTAGTCTCACAGGCTGTCAAGCAGGGCACAGTGTCTCCAACCAGCTATAATGTAATTCACGACGATATGGGCTTGAACGCTGACAAAATTCAGACGCTTTCATACAAGATGACACATATGTATTATAATTGGTCAGGCACATGTCGTGTGCCGGCCGTGTGCCAATATGCTCATAAACTGGCATTCCTTGTTGCCGAGAGTATTCATCGAGCCCCATCGGCAGGCTTAGAAAACCATTTATACTTTTTGTAGTGTGTTTAGCCTAATTATTAAGAATTATAAATTTTATGATCAAGTTTATAATTTATGCTTGAAATAAATCGTTGATTTAGATATGGCTACTTAAAGACTTAATTTTTTGTCTCTCTATTGCATTAAGAATTGTTGAACTAAAGAACGGTTGCAGATAGACTTTTGACTGCTTCTATACTATACAACGACTAACATTTTTTTTGACACGAAACGGTCATTTATTGGTTAGCAGAATTAAGCGCTGTCTTATTTCTTTTATAGACGATCTAACATAAAAATTTCTGGTTTCCTGTCTTTATGTTAGTTGGTCCATGATTTATGTAAAAAATGTTTACACATATCGATACTTTTCATAACATATCGTCATCAAGCAGACTGTTTCGAAGTTCGAACTTCCAGTCTTCTTTTTACAGATTCAATTTGCAGTGCGGCACTTTGCCGGGTTTCATATAAATTCTGTGCTTCTTGATATATAGTCATGAATAATTTGCCGGCAAATTCCGGACACTCTCGTGGGCGTGGACGAGGTGGTAATAAACGTAATGAAGAGATCACACTAGGCCCTCAGTTGGTATGTAATATAATAAAAAAAATAGAATATTTAATATAAATTCGTTTTGCTTAAAAATCGCAGCGTTTTTACAAAGCGCACATGTACATATATGTACATACTATATGCATGTTTATTTTCTATAACTCGTTTTGTGCATGTGTGCAAGTTTCTCTAATGAAATTCTAACTGTAGTTTAATTGTACGCGTGCATTTGTATGTGAATGTGAATGAAAGTACACAAGATAAAATGAAAATGCCAAATACATATGTATGTATATTTGAAATTAATTAAAAATTAAATATTAAAGGTGTTACGAACTTAAATTCAAGAATGCATATCATATGCATATGTTTATTACATGTTGTACATATGTGCATATACGTATGTACATGATTATTTAGAAAACACATACATATGTATGTATGTACATCCGTAAATGTACATGTGTATACTATGTGTGTGTATAAAAATATATACTATGTATTAACGCGACGGAGATGGGTTTTTCTGCCTTTAGCATAATGAATTTATGCACTTTCAATAAGTAAAGTGTTTAAATAAAAAGCAAAAATAACGGTAGATCTATGCTCTTGTGGCTGAGGCTGAATATGGTTCGGCTCTGCAGAGTTTTATTTTATCTGAGTAATAAGTTAACCTATAAAATAGGTTAATACGGTATAATGATTTTGTGAAATTTAATATAACAGGCAAACGGAAGCATCACAGACCCCATTTATTAAATATACTCAGGATCCATCGAGTCGACGATATAGGCACAAGATTTATGATTTTGTGAATGCCAATTTTTATGCACTTATTGAAAGAGGTACAGCAAGATTCCTATTCCAAAGTTTGCGTGCACACACAAGATCGTATGCTTTGCTATGTGTACACGCAGTACACCAACATTTACAAGTGTATACTTCTATTTACTCGTGTATAGTAGTGTGCAGCGCGTGTACAGCGTTAGCCTATGTATGTACATATATACACACATGCTCTATATGTGCCATTACAATGTTTTTATTTACTGTCGCTTGCTACTGAGGTCTAATAAAAAAAAATTTAATAATAGTAAAATTAAAAATAATTTTTTTTTTTTTTATATCTTATTGCATGGGTCGGCAACCTTTTGTTGCAAAAGGGCCAAATTTTTTTCAAGGGGTTCAGCGCGGGCCGCACGTTGCCGACCCATGTCTTATTGTTTCATAAAATAGTAAAATTATTTTAAAATAAGAAAAAAAAAAAATTTAGTAAAACATTATCAACAGTCCCAAATAACAGATACTTAAATTGAAAAATTTAAAAAAAAAAAATTAATTAGTCTATCTGCTGTTTTATTTACATTTTCTTAGGAACTCAATTTAGTTGCGTCAATTTTTAAAAATGTATGCTCTACTTCACGTTATGCTCTACACTTCATTTTATATTTATAACACAACTCCGAAATACATTTATTAAAAAAATTTATTTATTTTAATGCTTTATTATAAAAACCATATATGTACCGCATTTTATATGATTTCAGGGAAGCTATCCTGCTCAAGTCTCAGTTCCGCAGCAATCACGCCCCGCTGGTCCTCAGTCAAGTGGCATCCAGGAAGGTACTGCCGGTACGATGATTTAATTAGCTTAATCAAAACAAGTGTGAATGAACGAACTAATTTGAAATGTAATTTTAAATAATGTAGCGGCAGGTGATGCTCGAGGCTCAGTGCGTGGAAGACGTGTATTGTCGGATGTGGTTCACTCCCGGCCCAAGGGACTTCTAAGTAAAGTGGGCATTTCTGGCCGCAAGGTCACTGTGCAGACCAACTACTTTAGAGTCCTGAAGCGTCCAAACTGGACAATTTATCAGTATCGCGTGGATTTTTATCCAGAGTTCGATAACACAAGACTCCGTCGTGGTTTATTAAGTGAACACCGCAAGCTCCTTGGTGGCTACATTTTTGATGGAACAGTGTTGTTCTGCACCACCAAGTTCGACGAGAAGCCTGGAAGTGCTTACGTTTTAGAACTTCTGACCAAAAGTCGAGCCGGCGAGAACATTGAGATTAAAATAAAACGTGTGGCTACAGTTGAATCAGCTGACAACCAACAATTCCAGGTTCTTAATTTGATATTGCGACGTGCTATGGAGGGACTGAAGCTTCAACTTGTATCGCGAAACTTTTTTGATCCACAAGCAAAAGTAGATCTTTAACAATTTTTTCTGGAAATTGTTATTTATATTTTTTTTATATATTTAGGTTATGTTGGACAAATTTAATGTTGAATTATGGCCAGGATATCAGACATCGATTCGTCAACACGAGGCGGACGTCCTTCTATGCACTGAAATTGCTCATAAGGTGATGAGAACCGAGACTTTGTATCATATCTTATCAAAAGTCATTCGAGAAAGCGATGATTTTCAATCTGCATTTAAGCGGGAGGTAATCGGTAAGTTAAGCATCGCCATACGTAAATAAAGTACATATATAGTGATTTAATTTTGAATCACATTACAGGTGTCATTGTGTTAACCGATTACAACAATCGGACATATCGCATAGATGATATAGATTTTAAGACATCCCCACTTTCAAAATTTAGTACAAAAGATGGAGATATTTCGTATGTCGAATACTACAAGAAAGTAAGTTTAAAATCATGGGTATTCTAAAAATACAAAAAAAAAATATTATTTTGAATCCTTAAGCGGTATAATATTACAATTCGGGATGTTAAACAACCAATGCTTGTATCCTTACCCACGGAGAGGAATTTGCGAGGTGGCGAAAATCAGCTTATCCTGTTAATTCCAGAATTGGCCCGCGCTACAGGATTAACCGATGATATGCGATCTAACTTTCAGTAAGTTAAAAGAACTTATTTTTATTGTATATACACATTGAATTTGTGCAATGTCTGTCATGGTGTCTTTCCGTCTATATGAAACCAACATTTTCCGACACCCGTAAACCTAGATACTTAAACTTTGCAAACAAGTTGTTCTATGATATCGAGAATACTGCAGTCGGTTGCGTCCGGCTGCAACGTTTCCACTTGTTAAGTGTAGTCTCATGACGACATTATGTTTGCAGATTAATGAAAGCTATGGGCGAGCATACCAGGCTTGCGCCTGATCGCAGAATGGATCGATTGCGCGTTTTCAATCAGCGGTTACAGAATTCTACCGAAAGCGTCGAAGTGCTTAAGTCGTGGAGTATTGAGTTGGACAAGACTTTGGTAGAGGTTACCGGCCGCGTTCTTCCACCTGAGAAAATAGTTTTTGGGAACGAAAAGCGCTATGTGTGCGATGCACGCGCTGATTGGACTGGAGAGTTCCGCAACAGCTCCATGTTTAAACATGTAGACATCTTGCGCTGGTACGTGATAACACCACGTCGAAGTATTCGCGAAACCCAAGAGTTTGTCAAGCTATGCATACGTGCTGCCAGTGGCATGAAGATGCGTATCGCCGAACCGCGATAGTAAGTATTATTAATAAAGAATTGTAAGATCTGACAATAACTAATCTGTACTCATTTTTGCAGCGACGAATTGCCAGATGACCGCAATAATAATTATTCACAATCAATTGATAACGCAGTTTCCAAGGATCCTCAAATGATAATGCTTGTTTTAAGATCAGCTAATGAAGAAAAGTAAATTATAGATGTTTTGCATATGTATTGGATATCTACTAACCATTCGATATATTATTCCAACTTGTACTTACAGATATAGTTGCATTAAGAAACGAACTTGTGTGGATCGCCCTGTGCCATCGCAAGTGGTAACGCTGCGTACAATTGCCCCACGACCGGATAGAGCAAGTGGTCTATTGTCCATTGCAACAAAAGTTGTAATTCAAATGAACGCTAAGCTAATGGGGGCACCGTGGATGATTGAACTACCGTTGCGTGGTCTGATGACAGTTGGTTTTGATGTTTGCCACTCGTCTAAGGATAAGAACAAATCATACGGCGCCCTTGTGGCCACAATGGATTTGAAATCATCTACCCGATACTATTCGGCGGTTACAGAGCACATGAAGGGCCAGGAGCTTTCAAATCAACTGTCGGTCAACATGACATGTGCATTGAAGGCATATCGCGAGCATCACGGTGCGTTGCCAGATCGTATTCTATTCTTCCGTGATGGCGTTGGCGATGGACAACTCGAGCAGGTTTTTTTCACAGAAATCAAATATTTGAAGGATCAACTCGATCAAATCTACAAGTCGGCAGGCAAAGATGAAGGATGTCGGATGGCATTTGTTGTTGTGTCAAAGAGGATCAACACACGATACTTTATGAACAAGCGCAATCCTGATCCTGGAACCGTTGTCGACGACGTTATAACTTTGCCCGAGCGCTATGACTTTTTCCTAGTCTCACAGGCTGTCAAGCAGGGCACAGTGTCTCCAACCAGCTATAATGTAATTCACGACAATATGGGCTTGAACGCTGACAAACTTCAGATGCTTTCATACAAGATGACACATTTGTATTATAATTGGTCAGGCACATGTCGTGTGCCGGCCGTGTGCCAATATGCTCATAAACTGGCATTCCTTGTTGCCGAGAGTATTCACCGAGCCCCATCGGCAGGCTTAGAAAATCAACTTTACTTTTTGTAAATCTAATTTCGTTGAAATTATGCATTGAAAAATTTTCTTCAATTGACTATTCATTAAAATGTTAATTCTTTTTAGTTTTTCAGGCGTTGATTCGCCTTGATTACATGACGCAAATTTATAAAGCATATTTGAACGCTGAACTATTTAAATATTTCAATTATTAAAAATAATAAATTTTGTTAAAATAATCTTGACAGTATTTTCTTATTTCCGTATTACCAATTAAGTAGACATCACGCGAACCAAAATTTTTTTTTATAATATTGTACGCGAGCGGCATACAGAAAGTGCGTATATTTCAATGCTGAATGCGTGACTTCAATTTTCGTTATTTTTACTAAAATTCATAATTTCAACTAACTTTGATCGGAATATAATATGCTGTCTACACTTGGATCATAGTAATCGATACCGTATTTTAATAGTTTTCATATTCTCTGAGATAGACGCGCTCACGGTCAAATCGACTCGGCTGTTGTTGAATATGAATTTACACATATACTTTATCTAGTCGAAAACGCTTCCTTCAGCCTGTTACATATATCTTCCCAAAAGCATTATAATATTTTCACCCGTTTCAATCGGGTACACAATCAAGCCAACAAATTTTTAATAACTACATACACCAACAAAATATTAGTTGTAAAGATTTCATCAGCGTTTTCCTTTATTATTAAAACTTTCACTTTAAGCACAGTTGGTGACATTAAGTTTCCTTCTTTACAACGGTCGTCTTCTCTGAGACATACAGTCCGTCCAAGAACTTACGAATATCCTTGTTCTTGACGGTGGTCGACTGTTGGATGAGCGCCGCTGATCCAGACACGGACTCGATATCGTTGCCCTCAACGATAAGCTCGTCCTTCTGAGCGGTGGAGTTGACAACCGTAACGCCGGGAGCCATCTCAACACGTCGAATGTACTTCTCACCCAAAAAGTTACGGATCTCAATGACAGTATTCTGCTCGGACGTAACACAGTTGATGGGGAAATGAGCATACACAGCACGCATTTTGTACTGGAATCCGAACGTCACACCTAAAATTTGTATAAGCCAAAAGATAAAATGTATAAATTTTGTTGTAATTGATATATCCTTACCCTTAATCATGTTTTCAATGTGACTGCACACGGTGCGCACGGCTGCGAGCTCCTTTTTGGTGCCGAACCATTTCTCAACTTTCAGGGTACGCTTATCAGACATGTACATGTCCAGAGCAAGATGCTTAAAGCTACGCTTGAGGACGCCTCTGGTGCCTGTGATCGTGACCACACGCGCCTTCACAGAGGCCTTGATATCCTTGGGGATCTTGACACACTGATTCGAGTTGATCGTTCGCATTTTGACGACACTGGAAAATCGTAAACAAAAACTTTTAATCAATGAATTTGCTTATATACGTAATATAATCCAAGCATTTCATGATTTGATTTCACACATTTTAAGATATGACATGCATTTTAATTTATTGTACACTTGTAGCTGCTGTAAGCGTAAACAAATATCTTCAATGGGGGTTGTTTTAAACTAAATATTATAATTGGTGGATGGATCATTTGTTGACGAAAATAGATCAGAATAATAACATTTTTAACACATTCAATATCATGCCATGAAAGTAACACACTTAGCACTCGATAAAACTCATCCATTGGGTTGATGTTTTAAAATTCTTTTTGTATACCAATTGCTTAGAAACTTACACACTGCAGACCGACCGGAAAGAGGCAGAAAAAAGAAAGGAAATATTTGACGTTTCTTTTGAGGTTGCCACCCAGGTTGCAACTTAGCTACGGATTGTTTCTTGTGATTTTTCGGTACTGCCAATCGAGCTAGCTATCGTATTTTAAATATTGCATCGAAATATCGTGTTGCTCACTTTAATCATCGAGCAAAGAGGTAATATTGGGAACACTGCTTATGGGGTTTTTTCGCTACGCATTTGCAGTTAGCTTGCGTCAGAAAACCCCCAGAAAGCACTCAGCAGTTCGGCTGTCGAGCAAAACTTATGAAAAAGTAATTTAAAAATTTGTTTTCTAACTTGCAGCTGGAATAAGCTACTGGCATCGCCCAAAACACTGCATCAAAAATTATGCAGCCAGAATTACCACCATACTTTGCCTTTGTCACCCTCAGCTAGAGCTAAAGTCAAATAATTTGCATAAATTATTATTGTTCCCTAAAAATGCTTTAATATTAAAACATTTACATTGTCAAACTGTCCACAATGATCCTTTTTATTATTTAAGTATTTTAAACTATCGAACATAATCGAACATAAACAACCAATTACTTATAATATAAAAATAACAGGATTTTCAATATGTACACTAGTGTATATTTATATATATATATATATATATATATATATATATATATATATTCTGCCTTACCATTTAATGTTAAGGGCTGTATTAAGTTTTTCTACGGCATGATATTTAGTATGCAATAGCTCTGCAGATTTATCCGTATGTGTTCCGTCGAAGAAATCAACATAGATCTGCTTCGTTTGAGCATTTTCGGGATTAGAACGTGGCAGCTGCTTATATAGTTCCTCCAGCTGTTGGGTTAGCTCGCGGACATGTTGTCCTGTAGATGGTCGCACCTGGGCGCCACCATTAATGCAGCCAGAAGGGCATGCCATGACCTCGACAAAATTATAGCCCGGTCCCTTGCCGCGTTTAAGCTTTTGCACTAAATTTTGAATATTACGAAAGCCATTGGCAATGGCAAACTTAAGAAGCACCTTGCCATTCTTTTCCAAACAAATTTCACTAAAATCTCGATTACGCAGCGCCTTGAATTTCAGATCATTGGGGGTATTTTCATTAAATAGTTCTTTGGCAGCGTATTTAAATATGTGCTCTGCATAGCCGCCCGATATTGTTGTCTCGTGTGCCCAGATCATAGACTCCGGCTTCTGATCCGTCCAGGGCCAGTGCAAATCTGTGGGCTTGAACTGTTGAAGTGTTTGCTCCTTCGCTTGAAGCATTTGCTCCAGCTCAACTGAAAACATAATTGATTATTCGTATGTAAATATTATATATGAAAATAGTAACACTTTACTCACTTGCGGTTATTACACAGTCCACATCTCGTGAGCGGTGCACTTCGCTGTAGAAATCTTCACGTGACGCCTCTAGTTTCTTGTCGTAGCACGGCATGATTGTCACATGGTAAATACGTGAGCCGGGTAACCCTATCTTCTCGGACAGCAACTGTTTGACCAACACCCCCATTATCTGTTGCGGCGAACGCGTTGTCGCAATATGAGGCAATATAAAATTTCCATGCGTCTTTTCTGCATAGCAAACCCAACCGGGACACGAGGAGCTTAACATGCACAGCTCGGCATCGTCGCGGAAACGCTCGATGAACTCTTGACGGCATTCAAGCAGCGCTAGATCATCGGCGATTTTTGAGCATAGGACATAGTCGGCGCCTAGTTGTTGCAAATAACCGGCCAAATGACGACCAGCGTCTTCCACGCTAAGGTCATAACGATGCGCAAGACTCAGAAGTGGCTGGACGGAAATCGTAAATACAATAGTGCGCACCTGTTCATTATCGCCGGTGGCCTTAAGTGTTTGATTTTCGTGCAATACTTTGAGCAGCTCCTCTTGACTTTGCTGGGTGATGAGCACGCCTTCCGCGGACGTTATGCATCCGGAGCACGCTAGGCAATCTTGCAGTGTGATTTCAACTTTTTGAAGTTTTTGTTTGCCGCTCTGTTGTGTGCAGATCAGTTAATGTTAAGTTGTGTTTATTAAATTCAACGCATATTATTCACCTCAGATTCCTCGTAATATCCATCAGCTTCTACCGTAATTTTAGCGCCAGTCTTCGACTTTGTCTTATCTATTGTCACAGGCTTTATACACTCCTAAAATACAAGATTGGTATTCCTGTATGAAAAGAATTCAGCACATTTTCAGTTTACCTGTGATGGAGTTATAAAGTCATCCAAGTCGGTAAGTTGCAACGCTCCGCTAAATCGCGACATATTGCAAATTCTTTGTATTGCTATTAACTCATAAGAAAACAAAATTTTGGTTTTGTAGTTTTTCCATATGTTTATCACGCAAACAAGCGAATGGTTAAATCGCATGCATCACAATAACAAGTAGTCGTTGACACATCATTTTTAACAGCATTTAAAAACAAATCAACATGTAATCACAAATCAAACTTCAAATTTAGTAATTTAAGAAGTACACTTTTTCTAATAATGCATTTAAATTAACATGTATTTTTGTGGACAGTGCTGCCACTGCAGAGTGTGAACGACCTAACAATTGATAATAATTGATGTGGCAACTCTTAACATTCTCATCGAAGACAATTTCTTTTTTGCACGCTAAAAGCGCAAAACATATTTTCCAATGGGGCGAAGTAAATTCGTCACCTCGACGACAAAAAAGGTAACCAAGACAATCGGCACACATTATTTTTTTGATTGCTAATCGGTTTGTAATCCATGTTGCAGGTGATGCAGCACGACGAGTTTATAAATCGCATACGAAAAACACTTTACTATGGAGGCGTCGACACAACGGAGGCGGACATGGAGGTTTCCATGCCTTTTGCAGAGTACGCAGCTGATCTTTTCTCGGAGCCACATCGCGGCCACTCATTGCATCGTTTAAGCTCCATTGCCGCTGGTAAAACTCACGCAACACCATGCTCCCTTATTATGGCATTAATATACTTGGATCGCCTGAATATCATTGATCCGGGCTACGGCTACAGAATTACGCCACAGGAGCTATTTGTTGTGTCGTTGGTAAGTTTGTATTCAGTTTGTGTTAGTATTGGTGACGGATTACGAGTTGTAAGCTAAAAACCTGTTGATTGATAACCCACCTTCATCGCAATTACGCATACAGACTCGCCTGTTGCGTGTGTGTGTGTGTGTTCATGTGCACATACTCATTCTAAGCAGATTGCAAGCGAATTGTTCTAAATAGTATTGCGCACATGTTAAAGGCATGTGTATGTGATCGCCATTTACTTTGTTGTTTTGTTACGCATATATTTAATTAAATGAGGACAGATGATATAGGACTAACTGGTTGCATACTGCATTTTTTGTTAGAATTTTGTTTATGTAATTGCTAGTTGCTTATGGCATGTACCATTCCTAAGCAATGACGTCATTGATTGAATTTGCAAGTTTTTTTTTGGATTTCCAAATATTGTTAAACTGTATTTGTGCAAATATATGCAGATGATTTCAACAAAATTCTATGCCGGCCACGATGAGCGTTTCTATCTGGAAGACTGGGCCAAAGAAGGCAACATGAGCGAAGACAAACTTAAGCAAATGGAACTCGAGTTTCTAACAGCAATTGTAAGTACTATTTATATATGTAAATTGAAATAACGAATTGTAGCTAAGGCAAACATTTTATCACTAAGGACTGGAACATATACATATCAAATGAACAATTCTTTGAGAAGCTAAGCAGTGTCGAACGAACTTTAGCGCAGCGCGAAGGATTGAGACGAGGCTGGCTTACATATAGCGAACTGATGCAGCTGCTGCCAAACTTTACGTTAATGCGATTTTTGTTAAATAACTTAGCTGTGCTGGCATTGAGCTATGCGGCAAGTGTGTTTACAATTGCTGGAGCATTTTTTATCGCCAGCCAAATTCCGGGCACGCTTTGGCATCGTCGCACCGAAACAAACGCAACGGCAACGGTTAACACAAGACTAACAACTCCAATTGTTACGCCAAATGCTACTGAAGCTGCACCCGTTGTCACCGGTGAGATTGTCATTGGAGTCGCTGCACCGAATGCAAATTGTACTGCATTAAATGTGGAGGCAGAACTTTTGAAACTGGAGCAACAATATTACGCCGAGGCAAGACTGAATGAACTGAAACGCAAGCAGCGCTTGGAACGGCCGCCTAACCCATTGCTGCCAATCAATTATCATATGGAGTTGGAAACCACGGAGCATGATGACACACAGCACTGGCTCAACATCAAGTCGCAGTACAGCGATGAAATCAAAGAGCGCAATATAATGACACTCGGCCACACAAAGTACAATTGGAATAATGCCCAGAACGTTTCCATATTTTGGCAAGCACTTAGTGATGCTATAAATCATCAATTGTTTCTAGTGCGCTGGCCCGAGCTGTGGCCAAAGTTTATCTAAATATTTCAAGAATTCAATTCAATCAATTTTCTTTAACATATAACAAGAGTGCAATTCTTTTTTAATGTTCAATCATTTTTGACTTTCCATATAAATTATATTTTTTCAACAGAAACGATTTAATAAAATATTGTTCGAATCAATTTAAATGCTTTGTATATTAAATTTTACGGAAACTTTAAGATAAATTACGCCCAGAACACAATTTGCTTCAATTCGGTTTATTTTATTTGGTAAGCTCTCTACAATTTGGACTTTAATATTGTACTTAATATGTGTATAATTTTTGCTACTGATCTAGTTTCGATATATCTTTATATATATATTCAAGCCAATTAATTTAATGTAACTGAATTTCATAGGCACTTTGCAGTGTTGCGAGTTTTAAAATTGGATAGCGTTTTGATCTTGTATGAATGTTGTATGTATGCGTGTAGGTAACAAGGCTTGGCAGGCTGAATTTTATTTGTTGCGTTTGTGATTTTGTTGTACAGCATTAAACATTTTAATTTCTATAATAATACTAAGATTCAAATCATATTGGCATATGTATTTATTTCAGCTAATTTGTTTTGATTTTAAGTTTTACTTTTGGACCTTTTGCAGCTACAATAAGTACGTTGTCATGTATATAGTATATATATATTTATTTTTTTTTTATACCACTAGTTTATGTATTAATTTAAGCATACCAAACAACATTTTGGCTTTTTTTTTGGTTCTATCGGCCGTCTCATTGAAACTGGCCCAATGTCCACATTTTTAAACTTAAACAAGACAGTTTAGTGAAGTCAGAATCAGTGCGAAGTTACATAATAAGTGGACTAATTGTCTACAAAACATTTATTCTTAAATTTATGAACTAGACGAGCGTTTATAGTAGTTAATTAGTAGGTACTTTGAGTGTCACATTGCTTTGCTTAAATGGCTTGAAAAAATAAATACAATACAAGTACAATGCAAATCATAGACAGAACGTAAAGACGACATAAATAGTATAACAACAGATGGCGTTCAAAATAAAATCGTAAATTGGTTGAACACTTGTTTGAGCTCAAAATATGCATTCGGATTGCGTTTTGTAGGGTTTCCTGCACCCCAATTAAATTGACGGATAGGCTGAAGTTTTGTCATTCTAATCCATTGTCTTCGTTTTCGGCTCATCTGTCATTAGCCACAAGGGACACATGCCGAGCAGGCAGCCAACAGTTATGCCCATAATGCGTCCCTGCAATAACCAAAGTAATTATCATAGGCTTTTTGTACAAAGTATGCTAGATATATTGTGTTTACCCAACTGGAGGCTCGTCTGCTCGATTTCAATTCGAATTGTGCCGGTGTCATTCTGGGCTGCTTCAGGCCCAACAGCTGACAGCCTTCCTCCACTTTTGTGGCCATCGTAATGCCCATTATATCACTTATGGTATTGCCAAGTCCAGCAGCTGCCATAGTTGAAAGCGTTATAAAATGGCCCATTGAACTTTCTATGTATTCGCCCTGCGAAAATTCGGATTAATAAAGACTTTGATTATAGCAAAAAATTTTCATTCAAAAGGATTTTTGTTGTTGGTTATTTTATTTTTGATTGTTACTTACGGCCATTATCATAATGAAGTTATCGAGAAAACCAAAAGCAACAAACGGCACAGCGTTCACAAAGAAAACTGTAAATAAATATGTATGTATATATATAATCTATAGAAAAACAAAAGATTCTTATAGTACTTACTGCTGTACAATTGTCCAGCTGTGGGTGGTTCTGCAGCTTCCACTGGGAAAGGAAGAACAAAAAGGAAATTGAATGAGTTTTCAAACTTAAATTGGAATGCTGTTTTTTTTGCTGATTTTGAGTTTTTAATCTGCCGCTAAGCGATCAATTAATTGTTACGGCAGCTATTATTGTTGTTGCTGTAAATAGTATTACCCATTTTCTTTTTCAGCCAATCATCGGGCACGGCACAAAATGTGCCGCTCGGATCCACCTGGCCGACCTTTGTGGAGAGTCGTCCGAACCGTGTCCGCCAACTGCCAACAGCCAGTTGGCCTTTTTTAATTGATGACAGACAATGTGTGTATTGTGCGGTGTTTAGAGGTGTTTATACATTCATAGTTGAGTGGAAATAGTAATTGTTGGTTTTGTTTTTGTTGTTGTTGTTGTTGTTGTGTTTGTGTGTTGGTTGAATGTGGCGTTGTTCAAAATCAAAACACAACATGTCGAGCAAGAATATATGCAAATAAAAAAGAGATTATAGTCATTAAATATGAGTGAGTGCAGAACAATAAAAAGTTATGCAAATATGCCTTAACTAAGTAAAACTAACAATAACATGATTTTAAAAAAATGACAATAACTAAATTATCGAGTTTCTCGAATAAATGAGGTGCGGTGTATCATGAAATCAAACAATTAAAAATTGTATTTGCGAATTATTATTTTAAATGTTTGTAATAAAAAATTATTGTTATCTGCTTTGAAAGCATCTTATTATCAAAGGGACATATAACAACATTAATGCCGTAACCATTTCATCATCTACTCAGGGAAAATGAAAACTATTTAGATAAAAAGTAATTTAGAGCATATAATCAAGGATGCCGTTTGCTCTTTATACTGCACTCGTGCATACATTACACGCTCAATGCTAATGAAAAAGCGTAAATAATATAATATGCGTCGCATTATATAGTGCAGTATAAGTGAACTTTGCTTACCTCTGCACACCGTTCTCTTTTCAATTTACACTTAAAATGCATTGCATTAAAATTGCAATGGCAAACAAAAACTATATAAAATTACAAAATCTGTGAGGGTGCTTCTGTTTGTGTGTGAATGCATCATAGAAAGGAAAAACCTTTTATGGTATAAGTACTCAATTCTCAAAAGACTTTGAATGCAACGTATAATAAATGTATGGCTCAGTTTAAAGCAGACAGCCAACTTCCATAATGTTAATGTAAGTATAATACATATTTAAAGTTATTTTTCCCATAGTGCATCGTGCAGTTAAACTCAATTAACATTTAGCCATGGCCAACGCGTTGTCGCCTCTTTTAACGTTGCATACTTTCACGCGCTCGCAAATGCAGTCACGTCCATGTATGAGGGCGTGTGTGCGTTTGCTTGTGTTTATGTTTAATGTAGGCGACAACTGTGTGTTTAACCGCGTAAGCGACGCGCTTTAACGGGTACTTTGTGTGCCGTTTGTTTACCCAGCACTTTGCCATTAGGCATGAATTACATTTACCAACTTTTTAAAGTAAATGTTAACAGGAAAAATATAATGGAAACACAAATGCTTAACACTTGCGTAGGATCAAACAATGCTTATTGCTGTTATAGTAATTATTGTCGTTAACTTTATCACCCAAGATGTTGCCCCCAAAGTGTGCAATTAATTAATAGCTGCTCTAAGAACCATCACAATGGGAGACATTAAAATACATTGTTGTCTTGCTTGTGAATGTGGGCAGAATATTATAACTTGTCACTTTTAAGGCTAAAATAATAGCCAATTAGATACCCTACAGAAAGTTTGTAGTTTTGTTGAAAATATAGTCAGAAGCCTAATATTTTGTTTCGCGTCTATATAAATTTAGAAAGTAAGCCGAGTTGTTATTAGAGACTAGACTAATAACTACTTTACAATTTTTTTCATCTTTTATTCCACATTATTAAATTATTTTTGTTGCTTTTTAAGAGGTATGATCACTTTTCACGTTGGCGGCTTACTTAGTTGTTTGCCAAAGCCTGACGCAAATCACATAGATATACAATGTATGTTTAAGTGTGTGTGGTGTTGTTGCCATAAAAAAACCCAACCACGTAAGCAGGCTTTGACTATATGTTTGTTTTATGCATGGTCACTCAACAATTTTCAGGACAATTACGTCGTTTAGCGGTTAAGTGTTAAACATGAGATTTTCACTTTATTTACCAAATCACAGAAACATGTCATAAAACATATGCCGCTAAAAGTAAAGATATTGGCCCGACTAATTGTATACCCGAACTTTGGATTTTTTCTTTAAATTGTTATAGGTGGATATAGTTTTTCGAACAATTGAGTAGAAAAATAAATTTTTCAGTTAAAGAAACAAATTTAAAACACAATTCTATTGAATTAAAATTAGAATAAATATTTATTTTCATTTGGGAATATACCCAATTTACACATCAAATACGGGTATCAATGTACAGAAGCCACAAGGGTAAGCAACTGACCTCGCTCATCACATCCTTTTTTTTTTTTGCATAGCGAGCTTTTGCTTACTCTGCCACATGTGTATACACGCACACACACCCAAACATCCGCAGGTTGTATTTGAGGGGATTCGAAATGCGCGCCTGAAAGTAGGCAGCGCTTGAACTTTTGGTGAACAGAAATCTGAGAGGCGCACTTGAATTTAACTTTTCTTTTGGTTTGTATGCTCTTTTTTTTTGGTCCTTACTCTCGGCACGTTTATGGGGCCATACAAAACGGGCCGTAGTGCTATCTTGGCCAAAGCAATTTTGACAGAGAGCCTGGTCCATAAAAGAAGCAACAGGAAGACGTGATAGCGTGTGAGCGTATCTGTGTGTTAGCTGACAAGCACACAGAGCGAGAATTCGACTACAGACTCAATTTTCCAGCACAAGTCACATATGTGTGCAGCGCATGTACTGTTTGTGTGTGTATGTGTGCTTAGAAAATTTGCATAACATTTAGTACTTCTTATTGGCTGTGTGTTGCTGTTTAGCATTTAAATCGACTAAAAGTATGGGAATGCATACACTTTTCTTTTATTCCAACACGAAACGAAGAAGTATTGTCAAGAAGTTCAGCTAGTTCAGCTTGCATAACAAATGAACTAAGTTTTGAGGTCAGCCCAAAAGCACGCTACACAAATTGGCCAAAGTGAACTCAAGGCCTTAAAATCAATTTGACATGCTTGTGATTAAAGGAAACTTGGGGAGTTTGGGTGGGTGTGCTTTGCTTAAGTCCTAGCTATATATAATTGAATTGCTTGAACTATTTAGTTAAAGCTCGTTTATCTATCTATCATTATCGTGCATTTAGTTAAGATTGTTGTGTTTGTAAACTAAAAACGTCATGAGTTTGAGGTCTCAATAAGTTTATTTTAAAGTTAGCATTGAATTATCTTATAATCGTTTATGAATAAGAACTTGAATTCTATGCATATTTTTTGTTATTTTATTATGTAAATTTATTGATAATGGCTAGTGACTGTATTAAGCCATTGGCTCTAAATCCTTGTATTCCCTATCCTTACTTATGAGCCGCTATTCAAATGTCTGTTTAATTAAAGCATTTTACTAGTAGTGCGACCTCAATTTATTACAATTACAGAAAGGTCACAAAATGTATGCGGGAAAAAACTTTTTAATCCTGCAAGGATATACACAGATACGTACGCATGGGTATATGCTTGTATGTGTGCCATGGGTTGTTGATGGCTGGAGAATACCAGCAAGAGCTTAACGTGCACATTTTTCAATTTATCGCGGTGCCTTTTAATGCTGCGTCTCTCCTTTGTTTTTCTGTCCCGCTTTCGCTTGTATTATGCCATTCCATCCCATTTTTGTACACTTACTCTCACCGTCCGACTGAGTGTCTGGTTTTGAGTTTTCAGCGAGCGATGAGTTTCTTTGTTTTATGACTTTAAAAACGTATCCACACACACACATAGATACACACAGCAGCAGCCTGTTGCCTGGGACCCTATACAACTCTCGCTGGCATCTTGCTGAAGTTGCTCAGTTGCCCCAACCAATTCGGGATGCTGTCAGAGGCATCAGCACGTGCTTCCGCACAGACATCAGCAGCAACAGCAAATTGATTCAAACTGCAAAAGGTAACTGCTCTCTGCATCGATTAACATTGCATACTTTGTGGCGCTCTGCCATCAATGATACATTAAGTGTTGAATTATTTTCATTAAGGAACAATATGAACGAACAGCAGAAGATGGGGCAAAATTGCTCTCAAAGTTGGCAACCAAATATATATGTATGTATGTATGTATAATACTTGACTTACATTTCTGTTGGAACGACATATATATTTAATCCGCTTTCTCATATTTCAAGCAAGCTTTGCACCGAATTCCTCTTTTCATAGTCGAATTACATACAAACTTGTTCAACTCCTCAACGAGAGCAATTTAAACTTAAAATTAAATAAAATTGAATTCCTTTCAAAAGTTGTTTGCTCTTTGGGTAGCTCTGCATAGTTGGGACTTAAATAAATTTATGAAAATTGAATAAACGTTTTTTGGAGTTTACTCCTTAAGAATCGATTTGCATATGTAGACCGGTATGAAAAAATATGAGGAGTGAAAGCGACTCAACAAATTTCGTTACGTTTTTGTGAAACATAGCGCCTGACGAACGTTGGATACCCTGGATACCCTGATAACATATAAGTGCTACTGTGGATATGTTGTTCAACAATAAATTTGCAAAAGATTGCATATTTAGTTGGCACTAAGTTAAGAATTGAGAAATTGCTTCAATTATAAGTAGTAGATTGAACTACATATCCACAGTAACACTCATATTTTATTAGTGTGTCCAACATTCGCTAGCTCATTCTCTTATTATTCAAGAATTCCGTTATGTTATGCCGAACAAGAAAGAAAAACCGTTGCCTGTTTAGTTGTTGCTTCACACAAATGTACACCAACATCGCGAATACGGATATTAAAATGAATGTTTTGCTCTAACTACAGAGATCGATCGTAAGCTTTCACATGTCAACGAATTCCACTTGTTCCACTTTATCCACAAAGGCAGTCAGCCTAAAACTTAGCTCGCCTTGACAACGCAGTAATCTTATCGTCCGTTTATTTATTAAATTAAAATTGATACGCGCTATATTAAAGTTTAAATTGTGCTTATATAACGCACTGAACATACGCAAAGTGTTTGTTACATTAAGGATCGTGTAATTGCCTTTGAAAGTGGTTTTTGACCAAATCCAGCTTGAAAAAAAAGGCAACCAATTTTTTTTGCCTTGTCGGGTCGCGATAAAATTAAAAGAGAGAGAGAGAGAGAGGAGATTAGTGCCCATACGTATGTGTTGTTGTTGCTTTAAACTCGCTGCAAATCTTCCAAATAGGCGATGCATTTTAGACAGTATTAATAACTGTATATTTTTTGATATTTTTTCTTGTGAAGTGCAGTGAAAATAAAATATTTAAATAAATTTAATTTATTACATCACTTTATTTTATATTTTGTTTCTCGTGTGTGTAGTGCAGTGAGCTTTTTGTTTTTGTGAAGGTGCTCAGCGAAAAGAGAGAGAGAGAGAGAGAGAGAACGAGCGCGGAAGCGCTTGCATTAAACTGCGTTGTGTTGTTACTGCTGCCGGTGATATATTGATCACCCTGTTAATTAATCACCTTGTAACAACAGTTAGATTGGATACTGTAAAAGTAAGTTTCATTGCTGCAATGCATTTAAATTGTTCTTTTAATCTGTTGTCGGCAGCAAACGAAATCGACAAATGAACTACTAAATACACTTTCGTTATTTGTGTACAGCTTTGCATAACTGTATGTTGTGCTCATATTATATTAGTGTGTCAAACATTCGCTAGTTCATTCTCATATTATTTAAGAATTCCGTTATGATATTCCGAAGAAGAGTAAACTCGAGTCGTGCGTCGGAGCTGACACACACAATTTTTTGTATGAACTTGTTGATTCTGTTTTTGACAAATACAAAAGCTCTATATGCATGCATTGTATATTGATTTTCTGTTTGAAGATTTTTGTTTATTGTCTTGTTTATGGTTCAAAGTTTTTCATTCCGTCAGCATTCATTTTTCAGCACATCGAACACATCTGCAGCCCATAACTTCAGCGTTAAGCTTATAAATGATGTAACTTTTTAAAGTAGGATGTATGTGTGCTCAACCCTTAACCCCCAAACATTTGTGTGAGCTTTGGTAATTGTGATAAACGGAGCTCTTGACAAACGTAAATTTGAGCTTCCAGATCGGATACAATGGGTCAAAAATGAGGTCAAATAGAAAGAGTAGAAAGTAATAAACAAAGGCAGAATGAAGGAGAGTTAAAAAAATGTCGGGTATTGCTCCTTGAGCAGCTGCTCGCTTCAAGGCTCATGACATTTTTTCTTTTGCACAGTACAATGAACATCATTAAATGTGCTAGGGCTTCTTGGCACCTCCAGGGCTGACGAGTGGGCGGTTTTTTGGGTGGGCTGTAGTTTCAACCACACCTAATGAATAGCCTGTTTCTGAATTGTGTGGTTTTTGCGGAGGGCATTGGAGCTTAAGTTGAGGGACATTCCATTTAACTGATGTTTCTCAAAACTGCTGCTGGCATTTTGAGTGCCAAACAACCGCTAATTTGATAAACTTGGGTTTTTATTGAAGTAAACAAAAGCTATGAAAGCCAACATCGATGTTTACGGCAAAAAAAAAAATAAATGCAACAGTTAAAAACTTTTTTCCTCTTGAACTTTTTTGCACGAAGCCATTGTCAATGTATAAAATGTGTGATTTATTGACAGAAATACTTATAAACTTGTAACGAACTCTTTCAAGTTTTAATTTCAATTTATTACTTTTAACAAATTATTCTTTAGAAATAAAAAAATTGTTTTTGAAATCAATTTATTTTTAAAGCATAAGCTTTGCATTAATTAGAATTTTTGTTAAAGAAATTAGTTTTGACTTTAATTGGCAAGTTGATTAAATGTTTGTTTGACGTAACATTTGCGTTACTTCAACATTTATCATATCAAATGACAAGCTGCCTCTTATCAGAAAGCAAGAATTACGTGTGCAAACTCGTAAAACTTTTCTGCTGATTAGTTAAAGCATGTCAGACGTTTTTCAAGTGCAGTTTATGTTTCGTTTTTCATATTTAGCCAATTTCAAAAGTAACGAAACAAATTTAAGCAGTCAAAAAAAAAAAACTTATCAAGAAACTTTTTTAAGAGGATAAAGAGTGTTGCCAAGAAGAGAAACGAATGAGGTTCAATCTAAGAGCTTCCGCGCTGGCAGCGGCACTGGCGCTGTGCTCAGTGCGTAAAGCAGTTTCGGCAAGTTTCAGCCAGCTGCAGGCGGAGCAAAAGTTTGCGGGTTGTGTTTTGTTAGTCGTTTAAATTTTAATGAGCAGCAAAACCACATGAAAACAAAACCCGAAATGCGTTGCCCGAGCTTTATGCTATGCCATATGCCAAGCAAATACAATACATTTAAACTCACATAAATATGTAAATAGTACTATGTGCTAGCGAATAAATAAACACAAATGTAGAATTCTACACGCATATTTAAATAGCAGTTTTATTTAAGTTTGCATTGTTGTAAACCTAGCAACATTTATCAAGCTGAAGCAACAATGTTGCCAACAAAATAGTGCAAAAGATCATAATGTTGACAATAGTAGAAAAAGGTAGTTTTAAATCGGAAGAAGATTGAATCTAAAGAAACAAACTTTAGGCAACCTTTAAGATGCATTTGTTAGTGTCAGTTTGATGTATTTATTATTGATATGAAATCAAAAAGATTCCAAGAAATTTGCATAGCCTCAGAATCCCATGTCTAAAGTATTCATCAAATTCAATTTAACCATTGCCAGCAGTAAATTTTATCTAATGTTGCCACAAAAACCAAAGTTATCAAACTTTAGCAACAGCCACCCAAGAGATGAAGTTCAGCTCTGAATTAGCTGTTAAAATATGCAAATGTTGCCATCGATTTGTTTGCAAGAAGCCAAATCACCACCATTCGCATCAGTTGATAAATGATGGCAAATACATACGGCACATGTTGCACAGACACAGCCTGTATGCGATAAAAACGAGAAAGTGAAAAAAGAAAGAGAGGGAGAGGGAGTAGGAGAGAGAGACTCGCAGGATAAGGCAAATCTGTGCGGTGATTTGCTGATGTTTGCCTGTTCGCTTAAAGTCACGTACGTAGCGAAATCTGTGAGTTGCCTGCAAAACACACACTCAAACAAACATATACATATCGAGTTTCGAATTACTTTTAAGTACATTTAATTTAAGTGGTAGTCGGCTAACACAAAAAAAAAAAAAAAAAATACTAACAATACTAATTACAGATTTTGACAATTAATTGCACAAATTGTTAAGTTGCTAAACGAATTGAACTCTATAATTTCACAGCTGACAGACTACAGCTGATAGCTATAAAACGCTGCTGTATTGTTGCAAACTTCAACACTTTGTTTTGCAAATTAATCAAGTTTATAACATGCAACGTTACTTTTACACACTGGCCATTTTTGCCCTGCTCGGTGCTGCCTTAGTCCGGGCCATTGAAGACAAGGAGTCCCTTGCCAAGTTTTTTGACATGGCCGAGCAGTGCAAAACTGATGTTGGAGCAACGGATGCTGATAAGGAGAGTACCGTTAAGCATGAACCGGCCGCCACATATGAGGCTAAATGCCTTCGCGCCTGTATTATGAAAAAGTTTAATATGCTGGATGAAAACGGCAAACTGGACGTGATGGCTTCACATGAGAAGGCTAAGCAAATCACAGGCAATGATCCTGACAAGCTTAAGATGGTACTTGAGGTTGGTGACGCTTGTGCAGCAGCTAGTGTACCAGAGGATCACTGCGAGGCTGCCGAGGTATATAGTGTGTGCTTCAAGAAAGAGGGTGTCAAACGTGGTTTGATGTAAATAGCAAACCGAATGATCCAAACAAAATAAAAAGTGTACACTTAAATGAACCCAGGAAGAAAAACCCCAAGGACCCAATCAACTGTTTAGTTTAATATGTATTTTTGTGTGAATGTGAAAGAAATCTAGTTTTTATAGAGCGAATATAAAATGTTACAATAAAACCTACAATTATGTTGCAGATTTTGTTGGTAATGAAAAAACTTGTGGTTTTATGCACATTTGACATTTTTTCTACTTACTTTCAAACTCTTTCTTCACCTTGTCCGCCTCAAGCTTGAACATCGCATCCCGCAAATTGCGACGCTCATCCTCTTCCAAGCTGCACAGCAGCTCTATGGCACGCTCACTGCTTAAATGTGTTCCGAACTTGGAATAGTTGCGACTATCGGCGAACAGCTTTCGCTGCTGTTGCATCTGTATTTTGTTGATATATTTGTTATTGGTGCAATTGTTGTTTTTGTTGCTGTTGTCGCAGGTGAGTCTGTGAACGTTGCTGGCCAGAGGTGGCGCTAGCTTGCATTGCGTTTGGTAGTGGCGCACTAAATGCCCGAAGGTGTTTCGGTATTGTTGTTTCATTGTTGCTATTTTTAATTATTATACAATGTTGTTTAGCTGAGCTGCAGGCGCGATCAAACTTGTGACGTCACTGAGGTATATACAGTGCTTGCTTTGATTTTCGCTTTTCGTGGTTATGGTGGGTGTGTGCGCGTTCGTGTGTATAAACAAAAACACAAGCTTTACTTTAGCTTCTCTGCTTGACCGCTTGCCACGCACTAAGACAAAACACACATAGAACAGCAGCCGCGACCCCCCGTCAAAGAAATTCGTTGCGTATGCAACTTCGTTGCCCGTACGACTAAGACGACTAGCAAAACTAACGATGACGAAAGGTCTGCCGATAAGCTTATAAATAAAGCTTTGTCCGTAAAATTCTCTCGCGCACTCGGCAAAGTTCACAGGTACTTTTGCATACGATTGGAATTCCAAAAGCCAACAGCTGTTGAACAGCGTAACTAATCATGGCCCACACACGTTCCAACTTCCTTCCTTTTTTTTTAAGGTTCCGCTCCATCATTGAGAAACACATATAAAAGCAAACAGGTGCAGGAATTGTTTTTTAGATTTAAATAGTTTTGCTAAGAACTTCACATGCATATCGAGCAGCTTAATAAGCTGTCGGTACGTGTGAGATTTTTTATCAGCACGAATTTCACAAGCATGGTCACACAGTGTGCATAATTTTATTATTGGTATTTTGCAGCGCGCGCACTTACTTATTTTCAAATAAGCTTTTAAACCGTTTTTTTCAATAGATTTATTTTATAGTTTTTGAGTGCGCTTATAACTAAGTGGCCATAATCTTGAAAACAGATTCCAAGCCTAGTCAGCAGCGAAAAAAATTTCATAAATATATATGTACTATATAATAATTTTACACTATATATTATTAGGTGCAATCGTTAGCACGTTGTCCAGGAATTCCTCTCAGCTCTTGGTTGAGAGTTCGCAAAAGAGGATGCTTGCCACAGCCGCAGCGACCATGGAAATCATCCAAATCCAGAGCCCAGACCATACCACCACCCAAACGCAAACTGCGTACAAACTGCGCTTTGCGTCGAACATCGGCAACATCATCATACGATACCCACTGATTGCCACTGTAGGCATAGGGGCCAATGCGTCCTTCCTCGTCACGCACCACAGTCCATCCACCACCGCTTATTTTCTCACAGATCTCATAATAGGCCAAAAATCCACCGGCTCGGGTATAAGTTCCCGCCTGACCCGGTCCAATGGATTTGTCATTAAGGGAACGTGAATTTTTATCTGCCAGTGAAAAGGATTGTCCGTAGAGTGGCATGCCCATGATCAATTTGCTGGCTGGTGTGCCTTGATCCAGCCAATAGTTTATACTAAAGTTGCCATTGAAATATGGATTCGTGTCACCCTCCACATAATATAGGGGTGCAACATGACCCGTCTGCTTGTCCCAATGACCATGGAAATCGTATGTCATGACGGCAATCCAGTCAAAGTAACGGGCCAGCTGAGGCACATCATAACCAGCATCGATGACCATCTTACTTGGAGAAACGGCAGCAGAAAGAAGAAGACCACGTGGCTTAAATGCCTCCGATAGCTCACGGACGAGCGCGGCAAACCCTTGCTTTTCCGCTGCAGAGCCCTTTGCACAATCCACCTGCCAGCACACAGGATACTCCCAGTCAAGATCTAAGCCCTCAAATCCATATTTCTCAACAAAAGTCAAAATGCTTTCGATAAAACGTGCCCGAGCTTCAGGATCAAGCACTAGTCGAGCATATTTACTGCCCAGCGAATCATTCCAGCCACCAATGGCAACTGTTACTCGTAATCCCTTTTGCTTATATTCCACCACACGTTCGTAGAAGCGATTATCAATATCGGCCCATGAGTCGTGTGTCTTTATTGTCAACGTATTGCTATTAAGCACCGCAAAGCCATAGACAATATGGGTGCAAAGATTCTCATCGATATCCTCGGGCACATACTTGCCCTGGCCGGGGCGATACCACGCCCAGTTGGTGAAGTAGCAAACTACCTTATAATCTTCATTGCTACCCAGGGGTGGAGCGGGCGTTGGTTTTGGACGAGCTATGGGCTTCTTATTGGGCGGCGTAAAGGGTTTCTTTGTGGGTTTCGTGGGTGGTGCCGTAGTGGTGCTGGTCGGCTTGGGTCGATGCACCACTGGTGCCTGAGTGGTCTGATCCGACCGAACAATACAATGTGCATTGTTGGGCCAGTCGCAGTGATTTTCGGCCCAGTGCAGGCCAGGCGGGCATCTAAAAGAGAAAAAGAGTAAAATCATTTGGATTAAATTTATTCCAAAGGCTGCAATAGGATTATAATTTACCGTTGTTCTATTAGCTCGCCATACAGACAAATGTAATATTTATTGCAGTCACTATCGTGGGTCCTATAACTGCGACCCTCGCAACCTAGAGGTTCACTGTATACCGGTTTGGATGTAGTACTAGCTATGATGTTAGCTACAGTAACGGTGTTAACGGTGGGTTTCACGGAGGGCACAGAGCCTTTATCGCCAGCAACTGCAACAAAATATGCATAAACATAAGCTTCAATATATAATTGTTTCCTATCCTATTATCCTACGTACTCATTGTCTTTTCGATAGGTTCAAGTGCACACTTGGGATGAGGTCCCGGATACCCACGTAGTACACGATTTATGGTCTTCAGTAAAGGATACGACTCGCAGCCGCAATCGTTTTTAAAATCATCCAAGTCCAGGGCCCATATCATCGCACCACCCAAACCCATGGCACGCACATATTCACTCTTGTGACGGATCATGGGCGCATCATCAAAAGAGACCCACTGATCTCGCGCATAGGCATATGGACCCATGCGACCTCGAGCATCTCGGACCACATTCCAGCCACGTCGCTGAATATACGAGCAGATTTCGTAGTAGGCAAGGAATCCTCGAGCACGTGTCGCCTCACCGGCTTCTCCTCCTCCATAAGTGGGGGCATTCAGCTGACTATCGCTAGCTTGGGCCAAAGAAAATGATTGTCCGTACATAGGCATGCCCATGATAATTTTCCTACGATCCGCTCCACTCTCAAGCCAATAGTTGATCGAGAAATTTGAATTGAATGTTTCGGTGCCCTCGGGGTGATCATACATAGGTGCCACATGACCCGTCTTTTTATCCCACTGACCATGAAAATCATACGCCATAACAGCTATCCAATCAAAATAGTGTGATAGCTCTGGCACATCGTAGCCCGCATCGACGACCTTTTTATTTGGCGACACGGCAGCGGAGAGCAGCAGACCCTTTGGCCGGAAAGCCTGAGAGAGTTCACGCACCAAATCTGTAAAACCTTGTTTCTCATCGGCGGTGCCCTTCTTACAATCCACCTGCCAGCATACCGGATACTCCCAGTCCAAGTCAAGACCATCGAAGCCATATTTTTCAATAAATTCCATGACGTGACGAATAAATCTCGCTCGCGCTGCAGCACTTCGAACCAATCTCGCATACTTATCCCCAGCTGAATCATTCCAGCCACCTATTGCAACCGTTACCTTAACACCCTTCTTTTTATAAGCCACAACACGTTCGTAGAACTTGTTGTCCAGGTCTGCCCAGGAGTCGTGTGGCTGTATTGAGAGCTTATCACGATTAAGCACTGCAAAGCCATATACAATATGGGTGCAAAGATCGCCATCGATATCTTCGGGAAGAAACTTGCCACCACCCTGACGATACCACGCCCAGTTGGTGAAATAACACACAACCTTGTAGTCATTGGAGTCAGCAGCTCCGATTTCAAAATCACCCTCTTCAATGTCACCATTTGGATCAATTTCGTTTTCTTGAGAGGATTCCTGTTCATTGTTAGCCTCTTGGGATGAAGATGCTTCTGGTTCTGGGGACTGCATAGCTTCCACAACTTCCTCTTCTGGCTCTTCCTGTTCTTCACCGCCTCCACTTTCCACCTCTTCAGCCTCACTGCTGCCTTGGTTGTTTGGTTCCTGTGGCATTTGCCCGGTTTCGACATCATTTTCAACCGAAGCAGTTCCGACTTCACCAGAAATAGCTTGTTCCTCTACAGATTCCACTTCCGCTGGATTCAAGCCAGCTGTGAATAATTTAAAATTTAATTGAATATACATAGTCATTGCTTAGGGATCTTTATTGACTTACGCATTGGCTCGTAGTCCTTTGGTGGATCCTTCAGTACCGCATGAATTTCACGTAGCAATGGATGGACGCCATCACCACAACGATTGCGGAAGTCATCAAGATCCAAAGCCCAAACCATGCCACCACCCAAATTTAAGGCACGCACCAGCTGCGATTTCTTGCGTATCATTGTCGGATCATCATAGGAGACCCATTGGGTACCCTTTCGAGCAAATGGACCCATTCGACCACGCTCATCTTGCACAACTTCCCAGCCCTGATGCTTGACACGTTCGCATATCTATAATGCACCAGGGTCGAAAAATGTCATCGTAAAACGTATTTTAATGTTAGCCACACTAACCTCATAGTATGCCAAAAATCCTGCTGCTTTGGTAAATTCACCCGCCTGACCCGGTCCAGGTGCTTTGGCATTCAGTCCATTATTCTTAGCATTCTCTAGTGTGAAAGATTGACCGTACAAAGGCATGCCCATCACTATTTTGCGGGAAGGAGCACCTTGCTCTATCCAATAGTTGAGTGAAAAGTTCTGAAAGAGAAGTGAACTAAAGATAGAGTTCAAATCGTTTTTAATTGCTTAAATGAACTTACCGCATTGAAATATTCGTAATCGTCATCAGGATGATGGTACAGCGGTGCTACATGACCCGTCTTCTTGTCCCACTGTCCATGAAAATCGTAGGTCATCACGGCAATCCAGTCAAAGTAGCGGGAGAGTTCGGGAACATTGTAGCCGGCATCAATGATCTTCTTGCTGGGCGAAACAGCCGTTGAGAGCAGCAGACCACGCGGCTCAAATGCCTCGGACAGTTCCCGAACCCAGGAGGTAAAACCTTCTTTCTCATCAGCGAAACCCTTGTTGCACTCGGTTTGCCAACACACAGGATACTCCCAGTCCAAGTCGAGACCCTCAAATCCGTATTTCTCAATAAATTCCAATGCGTGACGAATGAATTTCGCACGAGCTGCCGCACTTCTAACCAATCGACTATACTTGTCACCTTGCGAATCATTCCAGCCACCCAGAGCCAGACTTACCTTGACACCCTTACTCTTCAATCCACTAACACGCGTATAGAAATTGTTATCAATATCTGCCCAGGAGTCGTGAGTACGTAGCGTTAGCTCCGAGTAATCAAGGACAGCAAAACCATAAACCACATGGGTGCACAGATCTGTATTGATGTCATCGGGCGTAAAGCGACCCAGACCCTTGCGATACCACGCCCAGTTAGTAAAGTAGCATACAACCTTGTAGTAGCCATCAAGTTGGTCCAATAGTGGTTTATCCGTGGGATAGGTGGGTCTTGGTGTGGTGTTTGGTCTCTGTGTAGTTGGCACTGGCTTTGCTGCAGCTGGTGGCTTGGGCTTGGAATGTGAGCTACCTCCTGCTGTAGTACCAGCTTCCTTGCACTGAGCTGACGCTGGCCAATCACAATTACCCAGTCCCTCGTTATAGTGCAAGCCAGGTGCACAATCTGCTGCCTGAAGTCGATTCCACAAACAAAACAGATATTTGCTGCAATCACCGGGATATGGAACACGTTCCTCTCCATTGCAAGGATCCTCCTCGTTAGCCTTGGACTGCACAATGCGCAAATACTTCTTGCTGGTTAAACATTGCACATTATGTGGCCAATCGCAAATCTTACGTATAGCATCCCAGTGGAGTTCGCCACCACATTCACCAGGCACAAGTGCTCCATTTACGCAGATGTAGTATTTGCCACAGTTCCTATGAGTATAGTATTCTGCCTCGTTGCAGCGTGGTGAATTTGGTGGACGCTGTGATTGTGGTTTCTTGGTGGTACGATGTGGCTTGCGGGTAGTGCTACCTGGTTGTGGTTTGCGACTTGGTTTGGATGTTGTTGTAGTACGTCGAGGTTTTTTAGAAGTACTGCTCGGTGGCCGTTCTGTGGTACTGGTGGTAGATGGTGGGCTGGTAGTGCGTGTGCTGGTGGCTGTCTGTTGCTTTTTCACAGTGCATTGCGCGGAGGCCGGCCAGTCACAGCTCTTAACCTCGGTGTTCCAATGAAGACCTCCCGGACAGAATTGCTGACGAAGCTCACCTGCCTGCACGCACTGGTAATATGCATGGCAATTCTTTCTATCTGGATAGAATTCACCAGCTTCACAGTTTGATGCTTGCACTACGGGATAAACCAAAGCAGGAACTGGAATAGTGGTGTGTGAGGGTCTTGCTGTGGTTTTAGTTGGTTTAGGCTTTGGCTTGGGACGTCTTGTTGTGGTTGTATAAGTAGCTGTGCTGCTCCACCAGGTGGGTTTTGGCGTTGGCGTTGTTGTTGTTGTTGTTGTTGAAGTGGAAGTAGATCTTCGTGTAGTTGAGCTGCTAACAGGTCTTCGTGTTGTTGTGCTACTTGCTTGCTCCCAGGTTGGCCAAGAAGTGGTATGATCAATGTGATTTCCTCCACCACCCGATGATCCATCGCTGCTTATTGTTGTCATCTGTGGTGGCTGTGGTGTCACTGGTTGTGGTGGACGCTCACAATTGCTCCTGGTCGGTGGCTCCGAATCCAGACGTCCTAAAGCACGATTGATGGCCTTCAGCAGAGGATATGCTTCACTGCAGCAACGATTTTGGAAATCATCCAAGTCGATGGTCCAAGCGGCCACGCCGCCAAAATCATTATTAGCCGCATAACGGGCCTTGGCTTCAACACTGGCTGCATCCTCATAACCCACCCATTGATCTCTCCACATGGCATATGGACCACTCTTGCGATCTGCATCGCGACCTGTTTGCCATTTCTGCTTCCGAATTCGTTGACAGATCTCATAGTAAGCTAACATGCCGGGTTGCTTGGTAAACTCACCAGCCTCTCCAGGTCCACTGGCTGGAATACCCTCACCCACCAACCGCTGACTGCTTTGCTCGAGCTCAAAGCTCTGACCGTAAAAGGGTATGCTCATGATCAACTTCTCCCGACGTGCGCCCATCTTTACTAGTAACTGCATTGTGAAGTCTGTGTTGTACTGCGGATACTTATCCTGTTGTCGTCCATAGAGAGGACTCACATGACCCGTTTGACGCTCCCAGGCGCCATGGTAATCATATGTCATCACTGTCATATAGTCCACAATCTCTGAGAGGGCTGCCAGCTCATAGGCCTCACTGATGATCTCCTTGTAGCCGGAAATAGCCACACCCAGCTGCATCTTCGGATTAACTCGTTTTAGCTCCGAACGTATTTCGCGGAGCAACTTGGTTAAATTGGGCCTATCACTCGCCGGTCCTTTTGAGCAATCGCTCTGCCAGCACTTGGGATAGTTCCAGTCTATATGTATGCCACTGAATCCATGACGCTGTAGAAAACCCGCTGCACTGGATGCAAATACTTTGCGCTTGATCTCATCGCCAGCCAACCGTGAATATTTATCTCCACTCGAATCTGTCCAGCCGCCCATGGCAATCAGCACAGGGACACCCAGCGCGATAACACGCTTATAATACTTATTCTCAATATCAACCCATGGATCAAATTCTCTGATGGTCAAATGATCCGGATCCAACGAAGCAAAGGAATAAACAATTGCTGAACAGAGCTTTCGATCCAGCTGCTCAGGCACAAAATGACCATCGGCCTTGCGATAGAAGGCCCAATTAGACATGTAGCAAAGTACCTTGGGTGCCATATTGTAGTTCTTCTTCTTTTCGGTATCTTTAACCTTTACCTGCGATAAGGCACCATAAGGAACCCCATTTTCCGTGAGATTCGCCTGGGCTAGAGCACCATAGAACTGTTGCTCAGTAAACCCATCTAGTTCATCTATATGCTCCAATTGCTCAATGTCCACTGCCCTAAGCAGCTGCTGATGTGGCGACCCCGAGCGGTAAGGCTGAGGCTCATGATCATCATTTCCACTGGGTGCTATAAAGGCTGCATATTTATCAGAAACCGACCAGGGATCCGGCTCTACCAGGTGGCTGAGCTTCTTCTCTTGCTCTTCCTCAGGCACCACGCGCACAAAACTAGCTGGTGACGCACCAAACTGCTCCCACACATTCTCCTCATCTTCATCGTCATCAACGCTAGGCTGCGCTTCCACAGAGTCTCGCACAAAGGAGCGTAGTGGCGAAGATTCACGCAACTGAGCCACATTACGTTCATTTATGCTTGGCACACTCTCCACAGCGCTGCGCAGCGGTAAAAAGGTATCGCCGAAAGTCGGCCTTAAACTGAAGCGACTCAGTGCACTCGGTTCATCCTCAAGCGGTATGCTCTCCACAGCGGCCCGAACAAAGGCTGGCTTATAGCTGGGAGCTACATGCACCTCCGGTGCCTCAATTCGAATATGCCCGCTTGCCACTGTCGCCCACAGGCAAAGCAACTATATATAAAACATAATATAGTAAACATTAACAATGAGTTAATCAACAAGTTATTATTGTCAAGTAAAACTTTTATAAAGACAGCACGAACGATTTATATTCGACTGTCAATTAAATGTAGTCTTCTTTACTCTCTTAAAATACAAAGCTTTAAGAAACAATTTATTTGTGATTGGTTAACTTACCAGCAGCCCGATAGGCGTAGCTCTTCTACGCATTTTAAAAGCTCTCGCTTGTCTCTCTTCAACTGCGTCTATTTATGTCAATTGTTTTGCTGCAAGATAGGAAAAGTAAAATGTTTGGTTAAACTTAGGTACACAAACAAATAATGCATTAAATAATAAGCATGCGAGACTGCTGTTCTTGGTTCTGTATGTTTTCTTTGAGTCTGCCGGGAATTCACCATAAAACAATATAAGTTATTCTGCCTGCTGTTATAATTCGCACTAAATCGCCTTTTGCATATGATTTATTAAGGCAAACGAAAGCATTATCACGTCAGCAGTGTCCTCTCATATCTATGTGCCACAAATATTAATGAGTTAAGGTAGAGGTGCGTTTTTGGCTGACAAAATGGGAAGTTATTGCTCATTTTTTTTTCTTGTGCGCCCGGAACTTATTAAAATAATTGTCTACCAGGCTACTATTAAAGTTGGCAAGCACGTCGCGACCTAGGCCCAGGTCTAAAATTGATAAGCAATATACATATGTTAATAAATAGTATTCTACAGGTACTTCTGGGCTGTGTTAGTAAAAATTGGCTTTCTTTCCCATCGATTTTCAAATATTGTTATAAATTAGTTAAAAGTTCTAATTTGTGATGTGACATTTAATTGGCAAAGCGTATTTTTGAATGTATTTAATGAATCGCTTTGTTTGCTTTGCATTAATTTCAAATGTCGTGTTTGAAATTGCCGCTCTGTTACTAATTGATTTGTGGTTTTGATATTTGCGAACTGTTTATTCTTATTTATTTTAAAAATACTTTAGAACACTTGTAGAGAAAACATAAAAAAAATGTTTAACAAATTTAAATACAGACAAGAGCCGTTACTTTCTTACTTTGATTTGATTTAGAGTAATATTATATTAATAATCAGTTTTAAACAAAACTTAATTAAAGCTGACTTTGTCAAAATTAAACAAGTTGTAAAGTTGGGTCATCAATAATAATCATCCAAAAGCTAATGACACAAACAAACTGTCTTCGTGGGTGACTTCAGACAAATGACTCAAAATCTATGCCTGTTTATAAAAAAAGCTTGCTCTTTTGTTTGTCTTTCCCAGTTCTTTTTTTTTACGCATAGCTTCTGGCTTCTAACTTCTAGCGGCAAATGGCACTTCATTCCAGTCCCATTTTTTGCATCATTTAAATATGCGTAATGTTCTTTGTGTTGCCAACATATTTTGCTTTCTTTAATGGCTAATATGCAAATCCGTTTTCAGAATTAGGTTAAGAGCTTTGCGATGTTGACCGGTTTGCTTGTGGGTTGATCTTGTTTTTTGTTGCGAATGCTGCAGGTGAGTAAACGATAACGAAACGAGACGTAATATGGCCAATATTATTATGTATGGTAATCGAAAAGAAATGTTATCACATATGTGAAAAGATGTTGAGCAAGTTTTGCGATCAGAACGGGTCAGGTTTTCATACGGGGTTCATTGAACGCCAAGAACAGCACATTGATCCTGCCCCCAGTCCGCTTTTTTAAAGATGTGGCAAAATAAAAGATTGGGCCTCAGTGAAAGGCCACAACTTGAATTCAAATGCCTGTGTCGAACTTTTTACTTACAGAACTTATTAGTTTTAATACACTAACACACTAAAAGGATCAAATTGAGAATATGTTATTATTTTTTTCTTGAAAATTATAAACTTTTAAGTAAGTTTAATGTTTCATGATTTAAGAATTGCTGAATTATAAGAGCTAATAAAATAACTTCAATTTTAATTTATTGTTGCAAATTTGAGAAAGCAAAAATAAATAAGAAATGTTGCAAAGTTTAAAACATGTAGAGCTTGTGTATTTTGTGTACCACTATTAAAAACCAATAAATCTGGTCGCAACATGGTTTTTGGCCTGTCTCAACTCATCCAAAAATTCCTTATGCACTTCACGTACAACACGCAGAAATTCCACCTTATATGCATTTTGATAACCATTTACTGTTGGAACAATCGACACAATGACACAGAGCAGCAGCAGCTACGAACTTTTATATACATATGTAGAAATTATCCACGTTCTCACTTCACTTTTTTGACTCATCGTTTGATCCAACACTTACTTAACGGGCTATCCAAATGGTGTGTTGGTATATTCCAATGGGGGATCACTTCACTTCTTATTATTTGTCGCGAGAACCTTTGCGCATGCGCGCCCGAAACGAAACTGCTGGTGATCACACTGAGGACTGCTATTTATACTCAAACGAAGCGTGCTGCAAATGAAGCATAAAAAAAAAACCAAAGAAGAAACGTTCTAAAATGTTGTAGCAAGAGGAAGGGAAAGTTTTAATAAACTGTCGCATTTTAAATGCTCTTTCAGATTAGAATACTTAATTAGAGATAATATTTATGCTAATATTTTAAGCAATTTAAACAAATATTTGTATGTTATATTTACATACACTAGCATGAATAATATAACTATTATATAATATGAAATTCAATTCAAAAACAAATATTAAATATACATTAGATGCATGTAATTAATTTTTACAAGTTGACTTGACCTGCACAAAGTAATTATTTTGAGCATTAAAACTTCTGATATTGTTTAGTTTCTGGTACTAACATTATCAATACCTAAACATTTTGTTTCCGCCAACCACTGCGTATAGATATTACTGACATAATGGCTGGCAAAAAAGAAACGACAAACCATATTCGCCGCTGAATGTATTCATACAACAAATACCAAAACAAAAGCGTTACCTGTTTCTATTCTCGGACTTTCTTCGCCCGCCCGTTGTAAAGTTTCCGCACGAATATAGAATAAAAACAAAAAAGCGACAACCGGCAAATGAGAGAGACAGAAACTGGACCAATTCTTTAGTTGACTTGTCATGCAAACTCAAAAGGCAAAATTAATTACCATAATTTTCTTTTTCGCACAGCTGCTCGCATCTTTGATTATATTGAGCAGCGAGAAATGATTAATGGGTTTGACTTTTAAGGTAAAATGGGATACTAAAGAGGAATTCCAAAATAATTAGACCGTCAATTACATATAGGTAATAATAGTCTTTTGTGTTAATTACTTTTAATGAATAGCCAACAAAATATTGATTTTCTAAATATATTAATTACATAACTTTGACATTCTTAGTATATAAATTAATAAATTGACTCGATGAATTCAAAATTTGTTGAATTTGTTTTATTTACTATTATATTTTTAAACAGCTATTTATAATAGTTATTAAGCAAATGCATTAGCATTGGACAGGCGTTACTTTAAAAATAGCTGATAAGAAAACGTACTAAAAATAACCAAGCGCCGCGCTTGGAGCGCGTGCCGCAGTTCATTTCTATCGGTAAGCCACCACATTGCTATCGCTAACATTATCGATAGCTGCCAAGCAACCTGTGTGCAGCGGCTGGTAAACAAATATTGTTGAAAATAGTTAAACAAAAAACTAGCGTCTCGCGACCAAACAAATGACGACGGCTGTTAAGCAGGTGAAAACAAACAACTTGCGTAGCGCACAATAACCCAAACCGTCTCAACGGAAACTGCAACTGTTTATTTATAACAACATAACAACACACAAAAAAAAGTTCGACCACCCACCCTCAGTTTTGAAGTAGGCGTCGCGTTATTAGCAGCCACCGCAAGTGCAAGGATACGCGATATACAGTCGTAGTTGTTGTTGTTGTCACAAGCCTATCGTACCGTCACAGTCAAGGTGAGTGCCGTGAGCGAACGCGCGACGCTCTCATTTGACATTTGCGTGTGTTATGAAATTATAATAATTGACGGCCGCCCAGTTGGAAGCCACATAAAACAAGACCAAAACTTTATTGCGAAATTGATTTTACTTATCTCAGTTTTTAGCAACGAAAATGGAGCCTAGCGTAACTGCAGTCAATATAACATCTGCGCCAGCTACAGTGCCAGCGCCAACGGCAGCGGCAAATACAAAACGCGGCACGCAGCAAGGACGCAAGAAGTCTGGTCCGAAATTTGAGCTATCCGAGTCCCAGAAGTCTGACATAAAGGAGGCGTTTGATTTATTTGACAACGAGTGTACCGGCTACATTGAGGTCAAGGAACTGAAGGTGGCCATACGTGCGTTGGGCTTTGAGCCAAAAAAGGAGGAAATCAAACGGATGATAGCTGAAATCGATAAGGACGGCAGCGGAAGGATTGCGTTCAATGACTTTCTCCATTTGATGACAATGAAAATGGCCGAAAAGGATACCAAAGAGGAGATCTTGAAAGCGTTTCGTTTGTTCGATGATGACGAAACGGGCAAAATTTCATTCAAAAATCTAAAACGTGTCGCACGCGAACTTGGCGAAACGCTGACGGACGAGGAGTTGCGTGAAATGATTGATGAGGCTGATTTAGACAACGATGGTGAAGTCAATCAAGAGGAGTTTCTGCGCATCATGAAGAAAACCAGCTTGTATTAAACAACATTCCATTGGGTTCCCAATTGAATTCCTAGTGTTTAAGCTACTAAATTCGCATTGTCTAAGAAAAAAATGTGATTAAGTTTACGTTTAAGCTTTTGTGTAGCTTATTTAGATTTGCTGAGTTTTTGCTTCAATTGCTCAATGCGAGCTGCTGCTTATGTGAGTCTTAAGTGTGTTCCTTTCTTAAATTGTACAACATATGCAAATGCACCGCCTGTATGTTCGCACAATAATAATCTCAGTTATGAATAAAACATCAGTTATTTAACGTTGTATATTATGATTTTAATAAGATAATGATAGTTTTTAATACGTACCAGTATGCATCCATGTAATTTCTCATATAGAACCCCAGTTCTCTTTTTGCTCCCAAAACTATGCTGCAGTTTTGTTGTAAAACATGAGCTCACTTTAGCCAATACAACAACCTTACGTAATTATCTTGATAAGAAATCATTGATATTTGCCACTCGACAAACGATCTGTTTGTAAACTAGTATTGATATCAGTTAGTTAGTTGTATTTGCAATTTATTCATATGAAAATTTTCTAAACATTTTAATACTTTGCCATCTTAAAAACTAAACAAAAAGACGGAACACATTAAAAAACTTAAATTCGTTATACACAAAATATAGTTTATATAGAATAGGTTGGATATACCTATGGTAAGGTACATCTAGGGAACTGGCGTTTTAAACAAAAGGCGCATTAAAATAGATTTTGCGTTTGCTCGGCAAGGGTTTAGTGCTCAAACCAGAACCCTCAATAAATTTTTCAAAACTAGCCAAATTCTTTTTCATCTGCTTGGTCTTGGCCGGCTCCGGTTTGATCGGCATCTCGGACAATAGCTCGTCATGCTCCTCATCGTCCTCGTCTTCCTGCTCGGGCTGTAGTTGAAATTCCTCATCCAGATTGTACTCATCTGCGGTGGTAATTAAACACTCATTATCCTCACTAATCTCCTCCAGCATGCCATCGCTTTGAGAGCTCTTGGGCACCTCATTGTTTCGGCTATCATATTCAGCATCCAGATTATACCAATCGAACTCGGCTTGAAGCGGTAGACCACTGCTGGCATCTGCCAATTGCAGCAGTGATTTCGATGTGGGCGTTGTGGGCAAACTCTTGGGCGTAGTGGGCGTCGTTGGTGAGCTGGGCAAACTCATGCGCTTATTAATCTCGGCCAGAATGTTGGGCACATGCTTGCGCTTGTACTGCGAAGGCATCGTCTGCGTATTCGAGGGCAACTGGAGGCGCAACTGTGTCTTGGGTGCCATCATCATATAGTCAGCGGATTGCTTAGGAGCTATGATGGCCGCCACATTGGGTAGCTTTGGTATGTCGGCGAAAATCTCTTCGATTTCCTCAGTCTTTTGCGAGGCGGCATCGTCCAAACAGTTGCGATTCTCATTCAGTTCGGTTTCCGTGGGCGTACTTGATTCGGGCGGCTTGTGTACAACAGCCACAATTTGGACGGATGTAACGCCCACCTCGGCAATTGAGCAGTAATCCGGTTCGCTGGTTGTTGTCGTAGACACTGCACAGTCACCTTCATCCTCATGCTGCTCATCCAGCTGCTGTAGCGATTTCTTGAATTTTAGCAAATTTGCTGGCTTTGGTGGCAAAGCCGGTGGCAACTTTTGTGGTGTCTTGGTGTTGGTCATGTTGGTGTCTGCTGCAGCTGCAGCCATGTCCACATAGAGATTGGAGGCACGCTCCGAGCCAATGGGCTCGTACTCATTGCTATAGATGCTCTCATAGTTTAAGGTATCACCACTGACGACCGGTGGAGCAACGCTGGGATGATAGTGTGAGATCAGTTGCTCAGTTTGGGTTTCCTCCACATCCTCGTGCCGTGGCACATGCACCATGCTGTTCTTTGTCGAGAAGTGTACACGTTTGCGTCCATTCGTGCCACTGCGTCCGCTTAGTGAGCTGCGTCTGGGCAAATTTGCAGATGCTTTGGGCGCCAACGATGATTTGGGTGTTGGCGTTGTGGGTTCCCTTGATGTTTCCTCCATAGACTGCTGGAGTAGGATTTGATTGACACACTCTAACACGGGATTGACCGCACCTTGTCCATAGTTGGGTTTTGCAACCGCTGGCGCTGTGCTCAGCTCCTCCTGATCCGAGGCGCTGGCATACCAGTCATCTGTGGTCGTCTCATAGATTTGTTTGGGCGATGCTTCCGAGAAATCCGCACAGCGACGTTGCACAATTTTAATAGCACCACGTGACATCAGCTGCTGCTCCTGCTCCGGATCCAGCTCATCAAAATCCTCATCATCCTGAGTCGGTGAGAATATGCCATCATCCTCCTCCAGCTGTGCAGCCACCGAGGATGCTGTCTTGCTGCTGCTCCGACTGGAGGCAGAACTATTGCGTCTTCGCTGCTGCTGTTGCTGCTGCTCGAGCTCCAGGCTGCTGTGCTCCGAGTAGTCACCATCTTGAAGCTTTGTTGCCTTCACACCATGCATACGCTCCATGGCTCTGGCATAGTTGTGCAGCTGCTCGTAGCTTGTCTGCGAATCCTCGCGACTTATGCTGCTCGTATTCTCCTCCGACTGCTGCTCCAGTGCCGCATCATCAATGTGCATTGCCCGGGAGCGCATGTAATCCCGGAATGTGCCCGCCGTTCTTTTGCTCGTATACCGCACACTGCGCCTTGCTCCATAGAACGACGATGAGACGGTGTCATCGCTGGAAGAGCCATGCTCAGCTAAAAAAAAAAACAATTTCAATATCAATTAGTTTATGTTTATCCAAAAAGTGAGTTTTATGCTTTGGAATTTTTCCAAAAATAACAAAAACTTTCGTACAACGGTTTCTTTGTTAAAAATTCATTTCCAGAACCCGGCAAATCAAAAACCCTTTCTCTCTAAACCCTTTCTTCTCTAGCTCCCTTAAGATTTGATACACGGAAGTTAGACTGTATTATAAAAATAAATAAATGAGATTATATTCTTAAACAGTAAATAATGAATGCATGAAACCATTAGGTACAAAATCTCAACAAGAATTGTTTTGTCTTTTTATCTTTTATCTTTATCTCTTTAACTTTAAGTTTTGGTTTCTTACCTTTGGCGCTGATGCCGAGCTCCTTGCCACAGGTCTGTGTGCCGCTGGCTCTCAGCTCAATGTCATAAAATTGCTTGCGGCAATTATTGCATTGCAAAGCATCGAGCACCAGGCACTCCTCCACATGCGCCTCCTCGTCGGCATTTGTTTCCTGATCAGCGACCATGCCCTCATCCCGTTGATGGTCGACCAGACGCTTGCGCAGTGCACGATTCTGACGCAAAAGGCGACAGATTTCAGCATCCCGATCCAACAGACGCTGATTGACCGACTTCATGTCATTCTTTAGCTTGGACTCGAAACAGAGCAGGGATTTGACGACACAGGCCAGCTCCTCGCTGCGTCTACGCTTCTCCTTGGCCAGTTCACGATGCAGCTGCTTATTCTGCTGATCATAGTTGGAGATCATTTGGAGCAAACGGCGGCGCTGCAGTCGCTCCGGCGAGGAAGTGGCTGCCGTTGGCACAACTGGTGCACCCGACGAACTGGAGCCGGAGGAGCTGCGTTGCACTTCGCTGCTACTGCTGCTACTATGTGTTTTTCTCGAGGATTGCGAGTTGTCGGAGTTCTGCAAATGGGAAATATTTCAATAAGATTTTGTTTGATGTTGTTTGTTTTTTTTTGTAATAAAAAGATTTTCATTTGTTTAGACCTTTTGGTGTCCCAGCACATGGAAATGGCCCCCGAATCTCCATTTCCCAACCATTGCAATGGTTTGTGCACTTTGTTTGGACAGCTCCAAACGACAACTGCCAGTGATTTTTTGTTGTGGCTACTGCTGATTGTAAACGACACCGTTATCTCCCCGAGCTCTTATTCTAATGACGCACACTAACTACTCTGGCGCTGGTCGCTAAGTAAAGCTATCTACTATTTGGTACTATATACGAACACGCGTTCTACGATTAAGTAGAGAAATGAGATTAAAATAAGCTATCTTTAAGCTTCATATTCATCTCCATATATTTGTGAAAACCACAATATAAGGTGTATGAATTAAATGTTCTTTTGTGATTAAGAATTTATTAGTTTGAAAGTTTAAGACAAAAAAAGTTTTCTAAATCGGTTTTTAATTGAATGAGAAAAAAGCACACATTTCATATTTTTATGTTTGCAATTTATTAAGTAATTGAAATTTAATAAAATTGATATTTAATTTGCATTCAAATTTGTCTTTTGATGTTTTAATCCTTTTAATTTATTCAACTTCACAAAAAGTTGTTTAGCCTTCAATTTAATTATTTTCAAAAGCTGCAATTAAGCCATCATCAATCAAGTGTGAAGAGCATCCAAAATCAGCTAATGACAACATTTTAGCCCGCTGTTCTACCTTATCACCTGTTATAGCTTATTGTCAAAAAAAAGTGTATTTTATATATAAATATATACATTGCTGTTAGATTTATGGCGTTGTTTTGTGTTGCCCAAAATTGGAATCATTCAGCCACATGCACCACCCCCATCCAAAGGCAGCTAGTTGGCATCTGCGTGCTATTGACCAAACTATGGGAATTGTTTGGAACTGCAGCAGGTGATGACACGTACTCACACAAATATATACAGATGCGAAACATGCGACAAGCAATGCAATTTACTTGACTTCAAGACAAACACTATTGGTGCCAAGGCAAATTGGCCAGCTCATTAGCCCATCATGGGCTTATCGCCATAATTAGAAAGCCAAGAAAGCAATTGAGCAACTGCCTAAATCATTTAACTGATAAGCAACGCTCGTCAGATAAACAAACCGTTGTTTTTTTTTTCGACTATAGTGCACGCGCTTTATTAAAACATAATAAACCTTAACTGCTTGTTGTATCTTTTAGTTGTAAACAAAATGCTGACTAAGTTTTGTTTGTTGACTACAGAAATAGAAAGTATTATATTATAAGGGTTGACTTACATGCTCTGCACTCTGCTTTTGCAGTCTCGCACCGAAACCAAGTTTCTTGTAGGCCGGCGTATTGCCAGCTGCCTGTGTATTGAAGTGTGACTCCACATTGGGCTCTGGCAATTTCTGGTAATGTTGCAGCGTTGCCGCACCCGTTGACAACTTGGAACGCATATTTACTTCGTTGTTGTTATTGGGTTTTTTGACCTTAACGACCTCATAGAACTCGCCGTCGCCGTGACTACGATAGCTGCCCTGTAGACAGCTGAAGCCACCCCAATCCGCTTGAAGATTACTATATAGAGAACTATTATCCGTCGATGATTTCTTTTCCTTTTCCGTTGGCGATTTGCCGCCGCCGCCGTTGCCCTGACACTTGAGGGTATCGTAGCCGCTGAGCAATTCGCTTTTGATGAACTTCTCGATAAACTGGCTGGGAGATTTGGCGCTCAAATTGGCAAAGAACTTGCCGCCAGTGTCACTGAGGCTGCTTGTTGAACGTCGATGCTGTTGTTGTTGTTGTTGCTGTTGCTTATGATTCTTATGTGGCAAGCTATTGCTTTTCTTTTCATCCGGGCTTGTCGTTTGATCTGTTGATGTTGCTGTTGCTGTTGTTGTTGTTGTTTGCGGCAGGCCATAGATTTGGGAGCTGCTTAACAGACTAAACATATTGTTTTGGGAGGAGTTAGCTGCTGGCTGGCTAGTTTTTTTTTTTTAGCTATTAGGCGCCCATTAACGGCCACTTCATGACTTGCGTTGTTGGCTAACAAAAAGAGCGCTGCAATGAGCCAAAAGAAAGAGTGAAAATTTGATTAGCTAACTTATCATTTCTAATAATAAATTCAATTATAATACTTTGTGCAATTACTTTCTTGAAAGTTACATAAATATCTTAAAATATAAACATTTGTTTGTGTGAAATATTTAAGACAATAAGCTGCCTGTAATGTGTCAATCGGTTCGATATGTTGCAATCAATAAATTGTCAAAGCAATATGACATAATTATCGTATTACTTTTACCTAACTACTTAAAATATGTAAGATATTTCCATGAGTTGAATTGATATGTAAACTTGATATTGTTATCTTTTAATATTAAAAGGGTAAATGAATAAAGATTTTAAGTTTTTTTCGTTTTGACAATCAGCTTAGAAAACTAAGTTCCTATCGATCTACAAGTCGAATTATTTTCGAGAAATCTAATAAATACTTTTGTGCGCTTTAAATAACGCACGGATATAATTAATAATCAGACATATCTGATTACAGACTTATCTTTAATTGTAAAAACATTTTATGACTATGAATCGATCGCAAATCAATTGAAAGAAGTTTTACTGATTTTTTCAGTTAATGTCTAGTACTCATTCCAATTATGATAAGACAAGATAATTTATTGATTTGCTGCTGGAATAATGTTATCATCTATTGAATTTGTTGTTTTCGCTTCACAATCTTTTGTTGTTGGAGTAAATTAATATCTGAACAAACAAGCCAAAAATCGTTTCATTGTCAACGACTGGATGGGAATTTGTGATAGCGCTGCACCAAAAAACAAATAATTAAAGGTTGTTTATTGTGTGTTTATTTAATAGATGTTGTAGCATGTTGTAGGCCCAGACGCTTTATTGTAAACCTAACCTTGAAATGGGTGTTTTTTGGTTTATTACATTGTGTGTTTATTTAGGACAAATATAGCACCTCATCGAAGGTTCTTGTTGTTAAACTTTTATGAGCTTCGATTATTGGTGCAGTATTTCAACAACATATGCACTTTGATTATCAATAGAGCTGCTATTCACACTGAATTATAGAAATATTGATTAAATAAATCGCGTTGTTCATTTTGGCTGGCAATTTTGAGTTGCGTTTTTGGTTGCTTTGTTACGCTGTGGCAACATAAATTTATGGACTGTAAAGAGGGGCAATTAAAAGTGCTAAGAAAATGCGCAACAAACTTGGCGGTGACGACAACGGCGTCGCTGCCAGCGTCAGCGTCAGCAGCAGCTGCGACTGCGACGCTGCGCATGCTCAGTCATTGGATTAGCTTTTCCTTTTGCTGAGCGTGCTTGAGGCCAATTAAAAAGCAAAGGCAATGATCATTTGATGTTAACGATATTAAATGCAAAAGAAATTGAACAAAAAAAAAAAAATAAAGGTAATATTCAAAAGTATTTCCAAACTAAAAGTATCATAAGTAACAATGTTTTTGGATTTGAATTTGGGCTTTTGGTTTTTTTTTCTTTCCTCTTATATTTGTGAGAAAGTTGATTGCGATGTTTGTTTTTTTTTGGTGAAATTTTACAAAATCATGCAGTTAATCATTATTTAATGTATTAAAATGTAATACTTTATATATGAAATTTTTTTATATATAAATTCATATCCAAATAATTTATTATGAAAGGAATCTTTGCGTGATATTTCTTGAAACACAAATATTGAATAAAAATTGAAAATTTTATAATATTGCATTGCATAAAGAACATAAAAAATATAAATTCCTTAAAAACTCAATGAAAATCTTCCAGTTAACTACTATTATTATTGTTAACTAATAAATCTTTTAAGCAATATTATTTTTAGGTTTATCAACAATCCATTTATCTTAAATAAACTTTCAATTATCAACTAATAAGAGCTATACACAGTATAGAGAAGTTTTATAATTGGTACCTGCTAACTTTAAGATTGAAATTTGCTACCATTTCAAGCTTAGAATTATGCACAACTTATTCAAGGCTTAGATCATTTATTATACATTCATGGGTTGCTGGACAGTTTGGGCTTGTCATACATTTTTAGTTGAGGCTCTCAATTATCGGAGCTTTAAATCGCAATATGTCCATAGAATAGCGCCAGTTTTTTTTTGTATTTTTCATTTTTTATCTTGTGAGAAGGCCCATCTAATCATTTGTTTAAACTGGAATTGACCATATTTGTGTAGGCAATATTTATGCCACAATAATCTAGCAAATAGATTCAACATTTACTTTGGCTGCTAAAAGATTTATTAGAAATTCGAACGCTGACTGACAGCCTAAGCGATCAACTAAAACCAGACAAGACAAGCGAGCTGAGTCTAAACAAATTGTCTTAATTGGCCAAGACGAATGAGTTGGCCCGGCTCTGGCCTTTTTAGGCTCGAAACTTCACCGCCGGCGACGACAAAAATGTTTATTTTTCATGCACTAATCAAATGTTGTTGGCTTCGTTGTTATTGTTGTTTTTGTTGCTACCAGCACGGATGGGTTTAAGGAAAAAAAAAGTGTTCTGCATGGAAAAATATTAAAATCTTACTAATGCCACAAATCTGCTGGACTTAGCACAAAATAAACAGTGCAGCTGGAACGCCCACTGCAACTACTTACTGAACTAAGCCCAAACATTTGTTCGAGATTAGCTTTGGCTTGGTTGCAAACAGGTAGTAGTTAGGAGCTACGTACAGGTACATATTCTGTAACTCTGTAATCTGTGACCACCTACGTCAAGTGAGGCACGACCCGAAAAGTCATTCCAGCTGCGTTACGATAAAAAGTGAAAGGCTAATGGGCCGAGGCGATGCCTTAAGGATAGGACCCAGGCTTATTGTCACCATGCGGGACGTGCCAACGTTTGACAGCTTCGTCTAAGCCGCTCCAGGGGGGGGAACTGACGCTACAATTTTTAAAAATCGCTCGCCTTGTGTGGCGTCTCACGTATTTTCCATTGCAACAACCACCCTGAAGGTCGTTCGTGCTCTTTGTCTTTGATGATAAATCAACAAACGCAAAATTATAAAAATTTGTGTATGGCAGGAGCAGGGCTAACAACAAAGGCACCGAAATAGAACATTGCACAAAAGGACACACAAAAAAAGAAGAAAAAAATTTAAAAAAAAAAACCGAACCGATGATGATAACACTCCAACTACCTGAGTTATAAATCAGAGTAGGTATATGTATTTATTTACTACTTGAAAGCAGTTTTTGTATGTATTTTACTAGCCGGGTCAACAGGTACCTAGTCAAATATCATGGTTGACACTTTGATGTGTTGGCATTAATTGGTGACCATTTGGGAAATAGTTAAACTCGATGAAATTCTAGTCAGATCGAAATGTAAATGAGTGGAAATATCAAAGCCAAAGATCGCTCTGCTGACTCTAATGATACTCAAAACCAAATGAAACTAACCAGGCATGAAAAAAGAAAATCACAAAGAAAAACGAAAATACCTTTGTATGCGGGAGACCCCTGAATACAAACAAAAATTATATAGAAACTTTGAATGTTCTCGAAATGATGCAATGAACGGTAAATGCTTTCAAAAATTGGTCAAGCATAGATGGCAATTAAATTGACAGCTTTTCAAGACATTCATCGATCTTTCTTTCTTTGAAACGGACAGGAAAATGCGCTAACAACTTGTCAGTAAGGTTTGACAGTTCTGACCTGGTTATTTTTTTTCCCCCAAATGAGCATAAAAAAAAAAACAAACTCACGTCGAGTGACAAAGCTGTAAGAAAAATAGACAATTTACTAGACCTTTTTCATCATCTTGCATAACGGTACCGAAACCCACTGAGCGACTGACCACTGAGTTTGCCCGAAGTCCATCCGGGGAAAAACTCATGAAACTCATAAAACTCAAGTGTGCAAAAGGTACTTACACACTCAGTGCAAAGTGTAGACAATGGCAAAAGAAAAGTTGCTCTTAAGGCAACTCGAATATCTAATTTTTTACACTTGAGACATTGTTGCAACGATTGTCACAAAACTATTGACAAACTAGCTGTGGCATGATTGATAGATTGACAGACTGACGAGCGTTTGCAAAGTGTGAATGCGCGTTCGTAAAACTACCTGCCAGCCACATACAGGTACATATATATCGGCAACCAGACCCAACCAGCCAAAACCAAAACCCACGCCGACAAACGCTATTCAAAATACTTTCATTCAAGCCGCACACAAAACTTGTGAATGTTTGCCGCGTGATTGATTAGCTCAAGAGAGTTTGAGTTTGACGCGTGTTCCCGAACTTAGGTGGGATCGGGAGAGGTGAGGTTAGGTGAGGCAAGGCGAGGCGGCTCCGATATGTGTTACTGGCATCATAACAATAACATGGCTTCCGCATGTGTAAAGATTGTTTATCTTTGAGGGATTTTAACAGCTATTTAATGATATAATATCAAGTTTGTTGTTTTTAGTTTTGCTAGAAAGAAAAGTTTATAACAAATAAGGGAACTCTCCAATAATAAAAATCTATTAAACAAAAATAAGCAATGAAATTTCTTTGCTAACGTATTTTTCAGATAAGCCCGTCAAACCTTGTCTAGACCAATAAAAACAAATAAAATCAAAAACCTTTATTGATTTTTTCACATCGATAAAGATAAACAATATACTTAGCCCAAGCAAACCTATTCTACCTAGCTCAACTAACACAACAAACGCCTTTTTTTCTTTGTTCCTGTAAACTTGTCAACCCTAAGGACCTTTGTTGCAAAATACACACAAATCAAGCAAACAGTTTTCATCCCTTTTGTTTTATTTTTTTTTGTTTTGAGCAAACTTTCTTTTGCTCACTGAAGGGGGGGAAGAAGCCATAGAAACGAAAGTTTTTTGTGCATTGCGGCGTTACAAATTTCACCGAAATTCGTGTTGTGTGAATTTTACGAGCTGTTTGCTGCACTAAAAACTAGGAAAAAAAAATTTAAAAAAAAAATAGCATGCGATACAAATACAACTGAAATCAAAATGCAAATAAGTTGCGCACACGTCAACTATTTGGCTGTAAATAAAACCAACAACAGCTACAAGAAACTTTTAATAGCACACAAATTAATGATTTTCAAACATGCAAATTAGATATTTGGACAAAGCAAAAAAAAAAAATCAAAATAAATGCCGAATGCCCGCAAGTTATCAAATACGCAAAACTTGATCTACAACATTTTTTTTTATTGTTTTGCTTTAATTTGTTTGGTTTTTTTTTTTGCGCCTCCTGACCAACTAATTGTTGACTTCTTGGCTAAAAATACTATAAGGCAAGCCAAGGAGAATCAAAATCGGTTGAACGCTTGCTGTGTTGTTGTTGTTGGTGTTTTCTCATTTCAAAATGTTTTGTAAGAGGCAGCGATGCGGTACAATGACCTTTTAATTAAATTAAAGCACAAGAACGATGCGAAAAGCAGCAACGGCGGCGGGTATTATGCCCATTTTGTTTCCATGTTCTTCACCTTTTTTCTAATCCAATTAAAGAACATTGCGGGAACCTTACCAACATCATCATGGCCAACGTGATGTTGGCCAAAATACAATGTGAATGTTTATTCACACTACATAACTGCAAATCAAAGTACAGCTGGCGAATCGGGAAATTGTTGAGTCATAAAACAGAAAATTGCGGCTTGTTTGTACGAAATGTAATACGATATGTTTTGGCCAAAGAATTAATTGATTGAACCACCGCAAGAAAGTTGTTTTTAATTAAATTTCGAGAGCAGCTTCATTGCTGAATATAAACTAAAAGAATTGAGATTTAAGTTAAAGTTGAAAATTAAAACAACAGGTAAAAAATACGTTCTTAATTTTATCATAATGTTTATATAAGAAATATGTTTTACTTAAATATTCTACAGTAAAAAGAAAATGAATTGCTGCTTTCGAAAGTTTATTATTTATATTTCTCATGAAAGTAAATGTTATCTGCGTTTAAGTTTTGTTGATTAGTTATATGAATAAACAATATATATAAAATTTATAAATATATAAAAATTAAAATCGGATTCAATTTCGGTGAAGAATTTAGTCTAAAACTGTAAGACTATCGATCTAAAATCTGTAAAGCTCCTAAAAACTGGTTTATTTTGTGCGAAAAGTTCCGAATTTTAAAAGAAATTCATAGCTGGTTTTAAAAATATTTAGTAGAATGATTAATTCACTGATTACCTTAATCGAATACTCCACTGAATTTGTGTTGGGGATAATGCTTTAGAATAAGGAATATTGAATTTTGAATTCACTATCAAAAGAATGTTTCCACCAGCATTTTAGAAGATAATTTTTCAAACATTTTGAAACATTCAAATTAATATTTATTAGTTTGTGTTTTGATGATTTTATTAGCTTTGAAATGCAAAATAATTATGAATTATGCATATTAATCTAAAATAACTATGAATCAACGACAGCTTCTTGTCACAGCAACCAAAAAAAAAAAAAACGACCCTCAACAGTCAAGTACTAGCTGAGATCATCTGCGGAATCAGTTTTGAGACAAATGATTTTTTGGGCAAACAGTTAGTACAATGAGCTCACGCTCAACCCTTTCCTAAGCGAAAAGATTAGCCAGATTGAAGTGAAAGACAGCTAAGAACGATTAATTTTATCGGTTAGTTATTACTTGCCGAAACGGGCCTATATTTAAGTCAAAGTCCAACACAAATTAAGTTAAATTGAAGACTTTTCTTTATCGTTAACAGCCACGCCCCCCTTTTTCTTTCTCTACCAACACCGCAGGCATGGCGGCTAACTGTCATTTAGCTGATGATTGCAATTATATTTTGCGCAATTTGGTGAAATTGGTAAACAAAAATTATATTGCCTATAAGTCTACGGAGCGTTTTGTTTTAATAATAACTTAAACTATTAGTCATGCTGACAAAATTTCAATTTAATGGTGGCATTAACCCAATGATGGTTTTTTATTTGTATTTGAATATTAATTGTGAAATAAATATTTGTTTGTATTTGCACAAACAGCAAAAGCAAGTGTAACGCCATCAAGACGAGAGACGGAGAGAGAGAGAGATAACTTGTTGGCCAACAACAAGTCAACATCCCGTTGGCCAAAGTCAAGTCGCTTACCTTCAAACACGAGCTTCCTTGTCCACGCACACACACACACACACAGGCAGAGATAATTGCCGTTCTTGGCGCTGCAATTAAAAGTGAAAAATAATATACATTAGCCAAGAATACTACGTGCATCCTTTAATGCGATACAGCCGCAGCCAGAGTAATAACTGCACCAGTTAAGCTCTTCGAACTGTAAATGCAGTTAATTAAAACGGACTCAATGCAGTAAATAAACATACTTAGATGTTATTTGCCATGGCTGGCAAACAAAAAAAAAAAAAAACCAGACATTTAACATGTAGACACACACAGACCGAGGCGTCGGGAAACCTTGTGAAAGCGCCTTGGGGCTTGGGGCCGTTAGAGCCCCAATCTGTAGCCACAGGGCACACTGCTGGCAGCGGAAGCCAAGCATAGCACAGACAGTCGGCAAAATGACGACCCTAATTTCCTATTTAAATATATACATATACTATATATTGTGTCCAAGTCAAGCAGCAAAAGAAATGCAACAACAGAACCACACACAGGTAACCCAATGCCCGTTGCATGAAATATCGCACCACGCCTATGGATCGGGGACTGGCACTGGGACTGGTCTTGACAAGTGTTTGAGCAAATACAAATAGAACTTCCTGCAGTTCTGTTGGCCCAGACATTTTGCTTTGTGGCCCGGGAAGAACGAGAGGAAACGTTCTGCATTTTAAACCAGAATGAGGAATGTGTAGACTACTAACTAGGCAAACAAACTTGTATATGAAATATATGCCAGAGCTAAGCTAACATGCCATGTAGAAACTAAAGTTAACAATCAACGGCTAAATACATAGCTTAAGCAAACAAATAAGTTTTATGCTTTAAATAAACTAAGAAAAACATCAAATATGAATAACTCAATATTTTTTGGTTCAACTTTGATTTTGTTGCACATATCGCATTCCAATGGATTTTCCCAGCAAATAACTCAACTACCAAAAAAGACTTCAATGAAATTGAGATTGCACAACTTTGAAATTCTTTCACTGCTCAAAGCGAATATGGTTTATAACAACAAAAAAGCTGCAATAAGCACTTTCAATCTTTCAATATTCATGCATAACCGGCGAGCAGCGGCAAAAATAAATGCGTTAATAAGTAAATACAAACAATAATTAACAAAATGAAAAAAACAAAAACCAAAATAAATAAAATAAACAAGTTCAAAACACATAAATTAAGGTGAGAAATAAGCAGAGAGAGAGAGAGACAGTGAGGGAGAGAAAGATCACTTAGGATATGTTGGGAATTCGAAATTCCGAAAATTAAAAATATTGATAAAGAAAAATGCATTAAACATGTTCCGCCAGCCACTGTAAATTAATGCCAAAAATGTCTCTCTCTTTTTGGTTTTATTTTTTTTTTTATGTATTTCTCGTTTTGAATATTTTGTTATTTTTCGTTTAAATGCAAAACGGTAACAATAACAACAACATTCAAGAGGGAAATAAAAATAAGATGCATGCCGAAGCGACAACTGCACCCACTGCAAAAACGACACAAAAAATACAAAACTGAAAAACAAGTTTCATTTCAGTTCGAAATTAAGTTTTTTAATTAAAAAAAAAAAACAGCTGTACACATATGGAGCGAACGCAACAACAAACACAACAAATTAACAACTCAACGAAAGTTCAGGGCTATTATTGTTGACTGGCTGTTGAGCTGGGCTTATGTGAAGGTGTCGTTCCGAAAGAAATTCCATTGAAACGTTTCAAAGTGAAGATAAAACAAAAAACAACAACAAAATCGCCAACTGTCTAGAGAGGAGGGCTCATCGACCAAGCTCTAAAAATAGTTGTCTTTATAATATTCGCATTGGTGGCTGTCTTTTGTTGTAACTGGGTTATGAGTATGGGGCTATGGGAATGAAAAGGGTTTTTGCTCCTCTTAAAGTTCATTCACATGCACATGCAAGAACGCCAGCTGTAGTCTAAACATAGTATAACTGTTCTCCAAAGTCAAGAAACGAAAGTTCAAAACTTCTTGATGAACACAAACAACAATGTTTCAGAGTTACTAAAGATATCATGTTCTTGAATAATTTACGAATATTTGGATTCTCTTTCATAGATGAAATATTATAAGTTATTACGGTGGTTTCAGCAAGATCAAAAACGCCTTTATAAGATTGTAAATGCTTCATCAAATATAAAATACGAAAATATTAATTAAATATATTTATTTTTGAAATTTTCATAACTTTACAATAAGAAAACTCTGCTGTTTAATAATGATCAGATTTAAATTGTTAATTAAACGAAAAAAAGCAAAATTATGAAGACTTTCTTACAGCTTCTACTTAAAGCTCTAAATATACCTTAAACCTTGTCTTAACATTCATACAAAGAATAAGTTTTCCTCAGTAAATTAGTTTCATGTCACTTGAACTACCTCATTTTACCTGTTCTTTGCTTCATAAAAGATGTTAGTGTTGATTTCAAGCGAATTCTTGTGTATATGTTTGAGTTGTTTTGCGTTCATGTAGAATTCACATTGTCCCGCATTTTTTTGCATTTGCGTATTTCCGCAAATTACTTTTCAACTTAATGTGCTTTTTATCTAAAAAAAGCAATTTGGCATTCATGTAAGGCCCCCGTTCACAAGGTCCCGGCAAAAATACAAAATTAAAATATTATCTATGCAGAGTAACAAACAAACAATAACAACAACAACTACATCACATGTAACTAAACAAAGTTTAATTGAAAAACTGTAAGATATATGGGCCTGCTGTGAGTTCCCTTCTACTTCTCCCTGGCCAACCACCTCAGCTCACATTGGTTTTAGTTTTGTTTGTTACGCAATCGTTTGTATGACTGTTGACGGGGCAGGGATTCTTCAGGCGTCGCGACGCGTCGGCGGCATTCGGAAAAAGGTTTTGGCTTGTTGCATTGAGAGTGGCAGAGTCATAACTGATTAATAGCCAAAGCTTAAACGAAATGAAAGCGAAAAAGTTTTAAATTATCGCATTAAAACACACACATACACACACACACAATGTCCGATGTTTGTGTGTTATGGCCTGTCCCAAAGAAAGGCCAAGCCTCACCTTCTTCCAAATACATACTTCAATCCCCCCGCTATGGCAACGACTATTCTTTAGACTTGAGAAGCGATGCGAGAGTGTGCGTCTGATGATGTAAACGATACTCACAATTTATGGTAATATCAAAGAAATAACAGTCACTGGGCAGTCCGAATTGAGTATTTAAAAAAAAAATAAAACTGAAATCTTACTAAACATTTATGTTGGCGCTCTACACAGTTATCAAAAGTGAAAGTTTTCACTCTTGTTTTTATGCGTTGTTTTCAAAATAAAAAAGTAAAGCATTTTTTGTGTGCCTAAATTTTTCACTAAATATGTCTGCCCCCGCCGCATGTAACAGGCTAATTGAGTTTTAGATGTGGCACGCTACAGCGAGAATACATTTTCATAATTGTCAAAAGGGCGAAGGCTTTTAGAAAGCGGTTTGAGTAATTCTTAATGTAATTGTTTAACAATTAGCTTAAAAATTCGTTCGTCTTACCACAGAACTTATAATATTCTAGACTGTGCAATTGCTAATAAGCGCTTTTAAAGCTTTTTCGGCTCATGTTTCCGCACTTGGGAACTTCTCTTGGTTTTGCCTTGCTCCCAGCTCGAAAACATGAAAAAGAGCTTTTCTTGCCAATTGCAATCTTTATTTGACTGCTGCTTTAATCTAACGTCAGCTTTGCCAACAACAAGTTATTTTTGCTAAAAATGTGTGAATTATTTGTTGATAACAAACGTTTTAGATATGTAAATAGGCTGCATCTCAAACAACCACAAAAAATGTATTCGAAACAAACATAATGACAACAAATATGATTATTTTGATTGTCATATGCTCGAATCGTGTCCAGACCTAATTGACTTGTTATCTTGTAGAAATGTTTGCTTAGAAAGTGTCTTGAGAAGAAATGCGCTGACAGGCCGTCGAGTTTGATCATTATTTTGTGGACGTCTCTAATTAATTTTACAAAAACGCTTAAAACAACAACAAAAACGAAACAACTGAAGAATTTCTCACTGAACAAACAAACGAAAACACGCAAAAGCAAACAATTTAAGTGAAAAACTCAGCGGGATAGACACAAAACAAAACAAAACAACAAACCGAAAACTTTTCAAAAGCACGGCAAGGAGGGGGTGAACTATCAAATATCAGTGGTAGATACACAGTTCAGCGATTGAAGAGGCAACACTGTTGGCACTTAGAACTATGCCGCGCATATGTCACAAACAACAAAGACATTCAAAAAGCCAGGCCAAACGTCATTTACATAATTCATTTAAAACTTATGCCCAGAGAGTGGCATGAAACTTGAGCGACTTATGTAATCGACCCATAAAAGCTTGTAAAAAATGCAGTTCAATCCGAGAGACAGAGACACAGAGCAAGATAGAGCAAGATAGAGCGAGAGAGAGACTGCAATCTGGCTAGTCTGGGTATATGGCATCTGGTCTCTGAGTCATTCATCGGCTTGTGACATTTTTCCTTTTTTTTGTATTTTGTTGAGCGTTAAAAGTTTTTGACATTTGCATAGCCGCCCCGAAAAATGGCCGACAATGAAAATTAATGAACTGCAAGCGCCTTTTGGTTCTTGCAACCAACGTGGGCTGCTGTACACACACACACAAAATGTCTATTGAAAGAGACAACGAGAGGAGGAGGAGGAGGAGGAAGTTAGACATAAAGCACACACACGTGTCTCTGTCGGCCCACTTATGAAGCTAGTAGAGCCGCATTTGTTTGTGCCTCATTGAACAATTCCAAAGTGCATATGAGTCACAAATCAAACTCAATACTCAAAACTCAAAAGTCGAGACTTAAGACGGACTTTGTTGGGGTGGCCAGGCCAGGTTGGTACTTTGCCTTCCAGTCCACCTCTTCTCTCGCATTAAGAATTATTTGTTTTTGGTTCCTTTGTTGTTCTTTCCAAGCCATATATGGCTGAAAGTTGTCTATAGCATTTAGAAACTAATGGAGTTTGTACAGTGTAATGTGAGTAGAACAGACATTCAAACAAACATACGTACATTTATAAGTTGTATTTGTTGTGTTGGATAGGTTTTTTGGGCTTGGCTTGGCCTCAAGTCGTGTCATTAGAACCGGAAAAAGGTTTACAAATGGGGAGTTAAGTTAACTGGCTTTCTTTAGGCCAAACAAATACTAGTCAGTCAGACACAAACAATATGTCTCGAAATGAGGCGGGCTAAAAATACCTTAGCTAACGATTGCAGTCAACAAGAGAGTTAAATAACGCTTTGTAAACGATCTGTGTTTTAAATTCTTTTCTCTTTTGCTTGAGGGCATCATATGATAGCTGTGGGGCGGAAACACTTTAGTCTTGTATTTTGATATCACAAATGATCGTGCAGTCAACTTAACTAGCTGTAGAAATGTTGAAATTCCTAACGATAATTGAAAGAAGTTTTTGGAAAAGAATTTTTCTGATCTTAAAGATAGATATTTCAAATTGTTAAAGTGAATAAATAGGTAAAGTAAAAATTTAAAAAATTGAATCTGTTTTGATCAATTTTGATTCGAAATAATCGTTTTAATATTTTTATTTTTGTGTTATCTCTATTTCCTTGTCATTTTAGTATTATTATTTTTATTATACACAAACAATCATATAATCTAAAAATTGCTTTGGCTCAACTGCTCACTGAGCTTTTTTTTATGACATTTTCGAAAGGCCCCCAAAAGCAGCGCAAATGTGAATCCCGATCCTCGGCACTGCTCAGCGCTCAGTATTGACGTCTCGTTTTGGGCATATGCATTTAGTGCCTTACAAGGAAGGCAACTTCATTTAGCAGCCAGCAGTAATATAATATTTATAACAACAGCCAAGTGCCTCTCTCTCTCTCACGCACACACACACACACACAAACACTCTCTTTGGCATGAAAGAGTGTGTGTGTGTTTGTGTTTTTTTCTTTTAACCACAATTAATCAGTAAAGAGCCCAAGACGTGCCGTTGGTTTAAAGAGGTTTCGACGTGGTGCTGGCGCAATTCATTAAGTGCTACATACATCAGTCGTCGCAATTTATTTTATTTTTGGTAACAGGAAACTGAAAATGCAAGAGCACGAACTGAAGCTGATTTTATTGTAATTGCTTTGAGATGGCGACGAGAAGTAAGCGCCCACCCCAAGTAAATACTAAATGTACATACATACATACAATAAAAATTATAATAAATAAGACTTGTTCGAACTCCAAACTGAAGCAAAAGAAGAAATACGAGAATGAACAGTTAACTAAAGCGTCACGCGTCTTAAATACTCTACTTGCAACGCAACCTGAATATATTTATTACTGCTTGCAGGTTAAGAATATATTAAAAGTAAAAGAAGAAAACACTTTGTTACAGAGAAAAGCTGATTTTTTGATTGAACAAAATTGCAGCATTCTGGAATATATATAGAAAACTTTGTTTAACGGAAACTTTTAATAGGAAAGTTCGATTTTATATATTTGTTAACGCTTAACAAATTTCACAACAAGTTGGGAATACCCTTTAAGAATTTATTTAATTAGCAACGCGACTGCCTGACATCAAACGAGTTTTGCGAGCCCACAAACACAAAAGTGAAGGAGGAATCAACACACAAAACCAACAACAAAATCAAAAATTCCCAGATTTAAAAGTAAGGAAGCAACAGGATGCACCAAATAAAGATGAAAAAAAAAAAAAGTTAAGAAAGAAAGAAATGTGGAACAAAAGAATTTGGAAATTGAAAGTCTTTTGTTCACTTTTGCAGATGATAATCGCCCAGTCATGAGTAGATCTTTTCTTAAAGATAGAGAGATAAACTTAGGATATAGCTCTGGCTCAAAATAATAGCCAGATAATAATTGCACAACTTTCCTGGCACAAACGTGCAGTGACTCGACATCATTCTCACAAACTGGCAAATTGCCAAACAGGGTATTAAATATATTTTTATTTGCATATGCCATGGTAGGTTTTGAGGAGTATGTACAACATAAGCAACGCAGTCATAATTATATTTTTATTGTCAGACGAAATGAAAATTACCCACGCTTTCCAAGCCAACTGCCAACTGCCAACTTGGAGCTCTTCGACGACGTCGCCGTCGTCACACAGAAGCCATTAAAGTCGCCACGGCACGAAAAAAAGGGAAACAATTGAAAACACAACAACAACAACAACCTGGAGTTTTAAATATAGTATATAATACAAAAAACAGAAACAACGGCAAAAAAAAAAGACAAAGTTGCTACAACCAACTACAACAATAACTGATCACCGCTATGTGTCAGCCAGCTTTTGTATGTGTGTGTGTGTGTGTAGAAGCCATGTTTGCCCTTAAGGTTTATGACCAACTGAAAATAACCAAATAAAAAACTGCACGTTTCTGCATAACTTAGCATAGTTATTATGTTCTGTGTTTAACCGTTTTTTTTGTTGTTGTTTTGTTTTTTGTCATTTTTAGTAGCACGGGGGCCATAAAAATAAGGCTGGCTAAACAACTTAGCTGCTAATTAGCAGCATGAAATTGTCAGGAAACTAATGAACTACAAACAGAGCAGAGAGCGACAGAGTGACGTGTGAGTTTCTTAAACGGTACTTGTGGAACGCATGCAAAGTTCAGGTGCGTAATCATAACGAGGGCTGCATAATGAGAAAAAATAAAACAAAATCAAAATAGGAAGCTTTTAATGTATTCAATTTTTAATGGTTTTCGATTAAAGACTAAAGAAACAATTGATAAACCCTTTCGAATAAAAATATTTATATTTTATTTGACTTAATTTAATGTTGCATTTCAAGTTCACTTTAAATGCGAACTATAAATAGCCAAACGAGTGTAACACATTCAAAAAGCGCATTGACTGTATGTTTAAAGCTATATTAAAGCTGTAAACTCACAAAACATAAAGCTTTTGCAAAATCACTTTAGCCCAAAAACTGTAGCAAGTGTTAAGTTACGGCCATAAAACGGTGACAAATATATGTATATACTCACAACTAATTACACATGACGAGTCACAAAAAAAAAATATTTAATTACAGCATTGGACACAATGGCCGAATTGTGACTGTGACGCCACTGTTAAGGGGAAACCATGCGGTTGGTCAGTCAGCTATTTGGCCCCAATTCGCTCCTGTCAACTGCCGTTTAGAATTCAGTTTTGGAACAACAAAAGCTCATTAGAAAAAGTGCCGCGTGCCGCTTGCGTGGACTTGAAGCCGGAGAAGCCGGGTTGAAGTCCGTTTGCTGTTGTTTTTATTGTTGTTGTTATAATTAGACGCGCTTTCTGGCCAGCTGCGTGCGTTTCGCGTGTGCGCGTTTTGTGCGCGTCTTAAATCGCGTTCCAGCCATAGCGACTCTCTCACGTTTTTGGATTCGGTTTTGCTTGTTGTAAGAATTATGGCTTTTGAATTGGTTGTGCAGTGCGAGTGAATGGTCGTCGGGTCGGATCGGATCTGATCTGGTCTGGTCGGGTCTACTATCTGTTTATTGTAGCCTGTCATTTGTCGCTCACTTTCAGCCCGGAGACGGAGTTAAAACAGAAAAAAGAAATAAATAAATTTCACCACTTTCATTCTTGGCTGTCAATTTGTATTTTATTGCCTGCTTCTTTTTGTTTGATTAGCAACGCGACTCTGGGAAGTGGCACAGATTCTCAGATACTCTCCCTCTCTCGCTCTCTATCTTTTTATCGGTTCTTATCTTTGTATCTGTTGAAAGTCTTTGAGCAGGTTCCCGTTTGACATTGGTTTATTTACCAAAAATATTTGTTGCATTGCGGCACGATTTTAAATCGCTTTTTATATGTTTAATGTGTGTGAGTGTGTTTATGTGTGTCTTTGCATTTCATGGCACCACGACATTGCGTTTAAGAACTACAATATCGAAAATCGTGCCAAGCTGGGCCAACAAAACGTGTGTCTGCATGTAAAACAGTCCAATATCTCTTTAAGCCATAAGACAATAACCACAATCAAACGAAACATCAACAAAACACAACAGGCAAACCAAACTTTTGTATTTATGTTTAGCCAATCTTTTTAAATACTCTTTACATGTGTACTTTGCCTTTCTCAAAGCCATAAAAATATGTTTCATGATTATTCATATAAAAATGAATTTAATTTATTTTATGCACTTTCTGTTGTCCCTTTATTAATAATATATTTAATTAGTTTATTATTATTAGTACGAGTTTCTTTTCTTTGTTGGTCCCATCAACATTCACAGTTTGGTATACCCTTTTTTGGATAGTGTAAATGAAATCCAAATTGAAAAACTTCAAATTCTCACAAGTTGTGAACTAATTTTGGTAAGTGCACTCACGAATGCACTCATTTACATAACCCTAACTGCCCGACCAGCCCCCTTCCAGGCCACAAGCTCAATGGAAACCAGGTCAGACAATTGTCCAAACACCGTCTGTGTTGGCTTATTGCTTGGGCCAATTGCCTTGGCTTTGACCGGCTACACTTACAATTAAATGCTGTTTATGATGCCACTTTATGTGGTAAGTCTCTGCCTAAAAAAAACTGTCCAAAAACTTGAGTATACCGAAATGCCGCTATTTCCGTGGAGGCTTAAGTTAACTTTTTTTTAAAGGGGGGGAGTGCTACTGTGTTTATTATTTTGTGATTATGGACGAGCAACGCTTTCCGTTTGCAACATGACCACAAATGAGTTAAAAAAAAGTTGAAGTTTGTTGTTTTATAATTAAGGTTTTTTTTCTTCTTGTATTTGATTTTGGAATTTTTTATTAGATCACCATTTCCTCAAGTTGTCAAAACCATTTTTATTTTATTTTTTTGTCTATTTGAGACATGATTTTCACGTAATATTCACATGGATGTAACGGTACTTACTATTGACCCAATTACAGGCAAACCAAACAAAAAAACAAAAAAAAAAAATCGACTTGAAGCCAAATATAGCGTTAGCTGTTTAATCCAATTAGATACACTTCATTGCTACAAAAAATTGTTACAGTTGTTTATTGCCTTGACTTTGGCTTTGTATTCTAATGCCAAGTTGACCTCTAACATGTCCCTCATTAATATAAATAAAATTTGGTATGCATCTGTTTCCATATTGATACAATTTTTGGTACACACATTATTTAGTAGCTAATTGTTGGGTCTATCTATATACATATATAACCCAGTAGCCAATACAAAAAAATAAATCAAAGAAAAATAGAAGAAAAAACTTGGCCCTGGTTTCGAGCGTGAAATTGTATTACGTTATGATTGCTGCTTCCGCAAATGGAATCGACAGTTATACGTGCTTCGATACATGAGTACTTTATGTACTGATACAATAACCATTTGAGTACTATATGTACTTACTAATATAATAACATAACCATATGAGGTTAGGCCAAATTTGGCATAATGAACTATCGAAAAAAAACAGAATTTTTGATCTGAATTTCTGTGTGAACTAACGAATGATTAATGACTTGATGAAAACAGATAAAGTGGAGCTATATTTTCGAATGAATGATTGAAGAACTTGAAGAACACCAACTGGGCTTAAGACTCTTTAAACGTTTTCGACATGTGTCGAATGTGCATACAAATTGTAAGTTTACTAATAATGGCATAATAAATAGAATTTTAAAATGTTTCCGTGACTGAATTAAATTAGATTCTTTTTTGTTTTTGTATTTTTGTTTTTTTAGAGCTACTACTGACAGCTTTTTAGAAAGTAAAATTAACCATTAAAATATTTATAATTATACCGAAAAATGTGTATATCCGGTGCTAAAACCAATTTGCAATATATGTACATATTTCCAATTCGATTTCAAATCGACAGCTACCAACGCCCACAACAAACACAAATTGTTGACAGCTTCGAGTGTCTCTCGAAAACTCTTCACATTGTTTCAATAACTAATGTATCAATAACTTTTTCTGTTTGTTCTCGTTTTTTTGTTCAACTTGGCTATATGTCCGGTTAAGTTTACCCAAAAAGCATTTCAAAGGATGACGTCACAATTTAGAATATAATTAATTGTTTCTATTATTGCCATATTTAACCTGCAAATATGCAAATATTTGCACAATCTTGAATAACATTTGCAACATTTAATGATTTGGCGGCACACGCGGCAACTGGCAACAATTCAAATTGAACAAACTGGGTCAAAGTTTAGCCTCGACGTGGCTAGCTAGTAAAAAACAAAAAACAAAACATAACAACAAATTCAGTGATACCCCGAGTATTAAAAATAAAACAAAACACACAACCGCAATTGTTATTATACAATTGCACAAAAGTTGCTTAATTGTAAGAAAATGGCAGCGAAAAAAAAAATGATCAAAAATAACAAATTGGCATTTGCACAAATGATTAATTAGACGATGAGCCAAAGATACAAGACTGCAAACCAATGACAGTTAATTACGAAATTAACAATCATGCGGGCGCTGTCAAGGCCCAAAAATTAAAAAAAGCTAACTTACTAAAGTGAAAAATGCCAAATTTTAGTTAACCAAAGTTAAAAAGTTGCCAAAAACAATAGAAGAAGAAGAATAGAACAGAAAAATACAAATAATATCCAGACTCTATAACTGTTATATTTAAAAACCATTCTATTTCCGTTTAAGGAAAATGTATTAACAAAATTTTAAGCTCGAAATCATGTTCTAAGAACAAACTTCTTAACGTTTTAAATAATAACAATAACGTTTAGAGATCTGCATAGTGGCCCAGTTTTGTGCCTGTGGATCTGATGCTTAATTATAATCATAAACTGTTTGTTGCCGCTATGATCTTTGACATGCTTCGCATTGGCTTTGATTGAACGCTGTGGCTCCAATCGCAATATAGCTACAAACATACATACATAAAGATATATATATATGTATATAATAATGGTCCAGTATGCTTTTGTGGGTTTGGCTTTAATGAAAGTTGCTCGCTTGGCTTGTGACTTGGCATGACCCTGGGCAACACACGGCAGACATTTTCAGGAATTGTTCGTAGCGCTTTTGTGCGGTTTGCATTTATATTTTATGATCACTTTTTTTTGGTCAATTTATGTCTCTCATGCACACTCAACGTAATTCTACTACCTACACATTGTGCATTCATACATTCATTTGTTTTTTATTGTACATACTTATGTCTCGTCCGAAAAGAAAATGAAACGCAAAAAAAAAGAAAAAGAATTTGCATGCAAGACAAACAAAGAGAGAGAGAGAGAGAGAGAGAGAGAGATAGAGAGGAGCATTAACAAATGAAACGGACACGAAATGCATGAATGAATAAATCCCAAAAGAGGTCCAGAAGAGGGCAGAAGACAATTCGCCAGGGATTTATGCTTTTATGCATGAACCATCTTCTTCTTCTTCTTGATCTTCTTCCTTGCCGTTTCCCTTGGGGGTTCATCTTCTTATTATTTTTATTTTTCTTATTTTTGGCTGCATGCGGCAGGTGTTGGCCGGCTTTGTTGGTGTTGGTGTTGTTGTCGTTTTATCTGCTTGCTTTTGTTTTTGTTCTTGGACCTTTCTTTGAGCTTATCTCGCTTATCTGGCGCTGCTGCTTGCACGCTCATATCTAAATCTGCGCCAGCTCAGATAACATCAACAACAACAATAATAATAACAATAATAAAAACACACAAATTTGTGAAATTGAAGTGGCTACTGTGCAAATATATGTATGTATAGATATGGAACAATTTAGGGTGTGGGGAGGGGGGGCTTCGTTGTTTTCGCCTTGAAATACATACACATTTATCTCTTTGTTTTTTGTTTTCTTTTTTTTAATTTGACTGATGATGCATCTATTTACACAAGTGCAATACAGTTTCTTGCCCTTCGGTTTGAGTTTCCTAGTCTCAACGATTTGTGAATTTATTTTGTGTTTGCCGATTTTTTTGCATTCAATTTGTTAATTCCCTGCGATCTGCTTTATCGACTCTCTTCAGCTTCTGTTGCGCCTCCTTTTGCAGATGCTGTGCGCAACTCTCTCTCTCTCTCTCTTTCTCTCACACTCAGTCACTCGGTCTCTCTCACCGGCTTCTTCACAGTTTGCTCAAAGATTCGCTTCGGCAGCCCTACCAACTTTTCTACTCTTGCCAGTTACCAAGTTCTGTTTAGCGCATGCGCCGCTGTAAACTGGTTTTAACAGTTTTCTCGTTGTTGCTGTATATGCTACTACTATAAGCAAGTAGAGAGAGATATTGTCGTATTTATTTATTTTTTTTTTGCCACCAAACTTTTTGTTACATCAACAAGAACAACATCAACAAAATTTTAGCCATTTCAATATTCAATTCAATTCATATGATAAGCATTTTAAGTTTCTATTTATAATTGAAATTTTGTTTTACTATTTTGTCAGCTGTTTGGTTTTTTTTTTTTTTTGAACACTAACATTAATTAGTTGGCTTAAATTGTTATTTACTTACCTTTAAAAGACTCTGCGCCTTGTTAAACGCCTTGATTGATATAGTATTATTTTGTTTATTTTATTGAATTTATTTATTTGTACACCAATTGATTTGCACTTTGTATTGATTTGAATTGCGTTATTAGTTTCGCTTATTTGTTGCTGTTGCACCTTTTAAACTTGTTTTTGTCAGCGATTTCTTTACAGCTTGCTAATAATTTGCAATCATTTATGTATGCCCTCAAGCCAATTAATTTTCAAACAAATTTCACTTTGTTGATTATATTTTTGTTGTTGCGCTTGGTTTTGTGTTTTGCATTTCACAAATGTCCATAAAATACCGAAAAAAGTAACGTCTTCCAATAGCAACCGCGTCTGCTGCCGCCTCCGACTCTCGACTTTGTCGTTAACGTTTCAAGCAGCGTTCCGCGTTTTGCTACCAACACGGCCAGCAGTCGTTCAAGAACTGAACTTAACCCTCGGCGACTTGGAAAACCAAATGCAAGACTCACAGAGACCGGACGCTTAAACACAGCAAAGACGACCGACAACATGGTCTGCGTCGTCGTCGTCGTTGTCGTTGTCGTTGGCGTCGTAAGCGTCGTTGTCTTCGTTATAGTAATCGTCATTGTTGTGGATCGTGCGCTCTCACGCTCTTCCAGTCTTGGGTCTCACATTTCTCACCTGTGCTCACGTGCGCTCACCAAAATGCAGTTGATTTGTGTCAGTTAGGTTCCACAATGTGTGGAAGGTATTCATGAAACCGTTGATATTCAGTTAATTTATTTAGTAGAAAAACTAATCTTGATTTTTAAAATAAAATATATTGAAAATGAAGTATGTAATTAAATAAAGCTGTAACATAAAAAAAGATTGTATTCAATAAAATGAATAGTTGCATAACTTAATAAAAAGAAATTCGAAGAAGAGGATTGTTTGTGGTGCATATTTTGTTCAAGTTGGTTAGAAATTTGAAATAATGACATTTCAATAAAAAAAATCTAGAAAAATAACTTTTGCGTTTTAAACATCAATTTAACAAAAAATTTTACAATACAAATAAATATTTCACGCATTTTAAAGCATTCAACTTTTGATTTACTGAATCGAGGTCACGCTTTAATAACAAATAGTAAATAAATATAACAAAACTTACAAATAAAATAAGTAGTTGTACTTAAGCCATTGTTCGCAAATATGATACTTAAAAATCTTTCGACTTTACTGCTCTTAGTAATTGTTGGCTATGGTAAGTTAACAAATAAAAAATCATATACGCATGTATTTTTGAAAAACATTTGCTTTTCAAATGAAAGCTCAATCCGAATTGTACACCGAATTGTACAAACATCCATTGGTATCTGAAAAGCTAACACAATTCAAGGCAGATGGTACCAACTCGACTGTAAAACATTCGGACATTAAAATGTTTATGGATTTTCGCAATAATTTACATAAAATGGTTGACTCAGTGTCCTGGAAGGCAGAAGCTAAAGTTTGGGCCGATACAGGATTGTTAGTTATGAATAAGCCGATTAAGGCGCTATCAGGAATCACAAGTGAGGTTGGCGAACATACCGATTACAGGTCTTGGGTAAAGGAAGTAAAACATAGGCTAACCGGCAAGATAGTACTAGCTTATAGAGATGCCCATGTGAAAACTATTGTCTATATGAAAAAACGCCTAATGGAGAAAATGCAGGAGTACCTAAAGAAAACAAAAAAAATGAGCGTAAGTCTGATCAATTTTAAACGTAATCGAAATTATAATAATCTCAATTTTATCCAAACAGACACAGCCCATGAATGTAGTTACACCTACAGTGCCTTAATATTACACAGGATGATTTATTGTGATATTTATATATTTATGATATTGTCGCATAAATAAAAATATATATATATATACGAAGAATATTAACTGAAGAATTCAAGTCTAAATTCGATTAAATTTGTAACGGTGAATGCAATTTGCATTACTAATCAAATTTGGTTATGCTTGTCATATAATCAGCTTGGTCTTGCAATAATATCCAGAAATACACGTAGTAGTATATACTAGTTACGGTTTGGCCGTTGCACGAGAACAATGAAGCTTTTAACAATAGTTCTTGTACTGTTTATATTTGGCTACGGTAAGTGCATAGAAAAAAGATAGTGTATCTTAAAGTTTTCTTAACCCAATTTTTATAAATTGTAGCAAGTTGTGTGGTACGCAAGCCGAAATATATAAAATATGAATATGTTTCGAGGCAAGAATATGATGAACGATTCAAACAGATGGTAGTGGACCGAGTTTACGACAATTTAGATTCTGTAAAATGGGAACTAAAGATTAAATATTGGATTGATGTTGTATTTATCAAAATGCACAAGCCCGTATTAGCGATAAATATATTCGCTAACGAGGTTGGCAGAATCTTTAAGAAAGAAGATTTGGTACAGCGTCTAAAGCAAAAAGTACTCGACGTTATTGTGCTAATTGTTAAATTTTCAAGTGCATTTGCACGCTTTGTTGGTGATGCAGCTAGAAACAAAATAATAGTGTACTTTCAAGGAAGTCAACCAATGTCTGTGAGTATTTAAAATTGTGGAGTCAGTTTGTGCACGAATCTAATTTTTAATTCTTACACAGACAACGCCATTGGGAATTGGTTATGGTGAACCAACTATAGAAGCCTATGAATACACAACACAAATATATTTCAAAAAATAAGAACATACAAAATTGTGTGTGAAATGTCAAATCTTATTTAAATATATTTTTATCTTTCAGAATATGAATTTTATAATATTTTAAAAATTATCAAATAAGATAAAATGATAGAAAACAGGGTAAGTTATGTAGGGAAAGATGCATTTAGGAGAAAAGTTTATAATAAAAGAGAGGATTAGTTAAACAAACTGTTTAATGGATGGATATTAATTGTTCCATTGCATGGAACAAATGCCTAAACATTACAATATTAATTAGGCTGGCCTTCTAACACTTGGGTAATTTTCAACCTTAAAAAAACAATAAATCTCCTAGTTCTAATTGGATAAGCGATAGAACAAAGACTTGGAAAACTAATAAAAACTCTGTTAATAACTTTAAGCTTATCAGCGAACTTTAAACGCTTTAAAAGCACTCGATGCCGAGAATCTTCAAACAGTTTGAGTTAAGGCTTTACAGTCATGCCAATACTATGGAAAATGTTAAAGCTGTTGCCGCTGATGCTGCTGCTTTTGATGCCGATGCAGTGCATCCTTGGAGATTCCGAAGCGCCAATGCAACAGATGTTGCAACTGAATGACATCGTTTCGGACAGGATCATTAGCATGCTGAAGCAACATGAAGATCTTCAAACTCAATCAGACAACAAGGAACTCGTTGAACAATATAAACTTCTAACATCTGCCGTTAAACTGCCTGTTTTTCAGCTGGATGAGAAGATAAGGGCTTATAATGCGTATCAGAAAAGTTTGGAACTTCATCAGAAACCAAATACAAATAACTCCTCAAAAGTTCAGCAGATACACTATTTTGTGAATTCGGGAGATACTACGGATACTACTTCTACTACTACGAGTACTACTACTACTACTACTATTACGCCTGCTACTACTATGCAACCTGAAGATGATTTTAAAGACAAATTGCTTGCAATATTGGCAGAAATTGGCATCTATAATAGCTTTGAGCAGAAAGTTTTTGAAGCCATATTTAAAAACGAGGAACTACTGAAAAAATTAAAAAAGAAACTTGCGGAACTGGACGATGACGACGAGGAGGATGGAGGGTAGCAGTCTTTGGGATTTTATATTTGATTTATTTGAATAACTTACCCAACACAAATCAGTTCTTCGTCGACCTTATTCATCAATATGTTATTCATTTGATTGAAAGAAAAACTTTTTTGTATTAATATATAATAAAGTATATATATACATATAAGAAACTATGGCAAAATAAAGTATACAAATACTACTTTAAAAAAAATATTTCTATTGGTTTTTTATGAGCAACAAGTAAGTTATAAATGTTGAATATTTTTGTAATTGGAAAGTTTAAGCAAAAATAATTTATAATTTCCATTTTAAAAATTAAATAATTGTAACTTTGTGCTAACTTTCTTTCAAAGTAATTAGTTTTTAAAAAAGAAACAAATGTGTCATCAAAGTTTTAGCTGCAGATCTATGTATGATGTCAATTGCTATCCTCCAACCAAATTTGGTAAATCTAGCTCAAAGTTAGTAAAATATGGTGGTTGGTGGGCTGGGGGCGGTATGGGAGGCTTGGCATCCAAATTTTTTTAGGTTTCTTCATCTCACCAATCTTGCCACCAAATGTGGTGGCTTTAGCACAAAGCTGTGGAAGATATACGCATTTCTGTTTTTCATCTGCGGGGGTTAGGGGAACAGGAGGCCGTCGCTCCAAAACTTAGATGCAGTTGGGGTCGCTAACAGTTATCTTCCTACTAAATTTGGCGACTCTAGCTCAAACACTTTGGAAGATACACGCAATACTGTTTTTAGCGAAGCGTTAGGGCGGTTGGGGGTGGCTAGGGCTGAATGAATAAGCGTGGAATCCAAAGTTTTTATGAATCTTGGCATTAAATTTGATGGCTCTAGCTCAAAAACTGTAGAAGATATAGGCATTTTTGGCTTTAAACTGCGGGGGGGCTGGGGGCGGAATGAGTAGGCATGGTTTCAAAATTTTTGATCCAGTTTTTTGATGGATGTTAGTAGCTATCTTTTCCCAAAATTTGGTAGTTCAGTAAGGGCGTGCGAAATAGCTGGGCTTATTGATTTTGCGTTATCGAGTTTATCGATTTGCCAGCCCCCTAGTTATCGTAGAACTCCAATCTTGACACTTTAATTTACTATGCCATAGATAAACAGATTTGCAAAGTTTGAAGTCTCTAACTTGAAGGGTGTGGAAAAAAGTTGCGAACATACGCGCGGACGGACGGGCGGACGGACAGACACCATGACGGACATTGCACAAACCCAATTTACTCTTTACCTTCAGTATCGAGTATAACAACAACAAAAAATTTAAAACGGCACTTTCATTCTTATCACTTTTGCCCAGCAGAAGCTGCCATTTGACCTATAGTGCATTGCATGGAACAAATAGCTAAAAATGACAATATTAATTAATTCTAACACTTGGGTAATTTTTAACCTTAAAAAAACAATAAATCTCCTAGTTCTAATTGGATAAGCGATAGAACAATCCTTGAAAAACTAATAAAAACGCTGTTAATAACTTTAAGCTTATCAGCGAACTTCAAACGCTTTAAAAGCACTCGATGCCGAGAGTCTTCAAACAGTTTGAGTTAAGGCTTTACAGTCATGCCAATACTATGGAACATTTTAAAGCTGTTGCCGCTGGTGCTGCTGCTTTTGATGCCGATGCAGTGCATCCTTGGAGATTCCGAAGCGCCAATGCAACAGCTGTTGCAACTGAATGACATCGTTTCGGACAGGATCAATAGCATGCTGAAGCAACATGAAGATCTTCAAACTCAATCAGACAACAAGGAACTCGTTAAACAATATAAACTTCTAGCAACTGCCGTTAAACTGCCTGATTTTCAGCTGGATGAGAAGATAAGGGCTTATAATGCGTATCAGAAAAGTTTGGAACTTCATCAGAAACCAAATATAAATAACTCCTCAAAAGTTCAGCAGAGACGCTATATTGCGGGAACTACTACGGGTATTGCTAGGGGTACTGATACGGGTACTACTACAGGTACCACTATGGGTACTAATACAGGTAGTACTACGGGTACTTCTATGGGTACTGCTACGGGTACTGCTATGGGTACTACTACCGGTACTACTATGGGTACTAATACAGGTAGTTCTACGGGTACTTCTATGGGTACTGCTACGGGTACTAATACGGGTACTGCTATGGGTACTACTACCGGTACTACTATGGGTACTAATACAGGTAGTTCTACGGGTACTTCTATGGGTGGTACTACGGGTACTAATACGGGTACTGCTGCGGGAACTTCTACGGGTACTACTACTACTATTACGCCTGCTACTACTATGAAGCCTGAAGATGATTTTAAAGACAAATTGCTTGCAATATTGGCAGAAATTGGCATCTATAATAGCTTTGAGCAGAAAGTTTTTGAAGCCATTTTTAAAAACGAGGAACTACTTAAGAAATTAAAAAAGAAACTTGCGGAACTGGACGATGACGACGAGGAGGATGAGGGTAGCAGCCTTTGGGATTTTATATTTGATTTATTTGAATAACTTACCCAACACAAATCAGTTCTTCGTCGACCTTATTCATCAATATGTTATTCATTTGATTGAAAGAAAATCGTTTTTTGTTAAGTTAAAGTTAAAGTTAAAGTATACAAATACTACTTTTAAAACAATTTAAAATTAAATACTTTAAACTATGTGCAAACTTTCTTTCAAAAGCTATTAATTTTTAGAAAGAAACAAATGTGATAACATTTTTGTGTTTTTGTTTTGTTTTCATACTTATATTGGCTTTTCACACGCGGAATTTTCTCTTGACTTTGACGCACAGTTGTGTAACGGTACGATATGTTTATAAATTATAAATTCACGTGGCTTTTTTGGGAAGTAATTCCAATTTGAAAACAACAACAAAAAATTTTGCACGGAACAAATAGCTAAAAATGACAATATTAATTAATTCTAACACTTGGGTAATTTTTAACCTTAAAAAAACAATAAATCTCCTAGTTCTAATTGGATAAGCGATAGAACAATCCTTGAAAAACTAATAAAAACGCTGTTAATAACTTTAAGCTTATCAGCGAACTTCAAACGCTTTAAAAGCACTCGATGCCGAGAGTCTTCAAACAGTTTGAGTTAAGGCTTTACAGTCATGCCAATACTATGGAAAATGTTAAAGCTGTTGCCGCTGATGCTGCTGCTTTTGATGCCGATGCAGTGCATCCTTGGAGATTCCGAAGCGCCAAATGCAACAGATGTTGCAACTGAATGACATCGTTTCGGACAGGATCATTAGCATGCTGAAGCAATTTGAAGATCTTCAAACTCAATCAGACAACAAGGAACTCGTTGAACAATATAAACTTCTAACATCTGCCGTTAAACTGCCTGTTTTTCAGCTGGATGAGAAGATAAGGGCTTATAATGCGTATCAGAAAAGTTTGGAACTTCATCAGAAACCAACTAGAAATAACTCCTCAAAAGCTCAGCAGATACGCTATTTTCAGAATTCGAAAACTAAGAAACCTAACGGTGATTTTAAAGACAAAGTGCTTAAAATATTGGCAGAAATTGGCATCTATAATAGCTTCGAGCAGAAAGTTTTTGCAGCCATTTTTAAAAACGAGGAACAACTTAAAAAATTAAAGAAGAAACTTGCGGAACTGGATGATAACGACAAGGAGGATCAGGGTAGAGGTCTGTGGGATTTTGTATTTGATTTATTTGAATGACTTTGCTCAACACAAATCAGTTCTTGGTCGACTTTATTCATTAATATGTTATTCATTTGCTTGTAAGAAAAACGGTTTTTGTAACTTTTTAATATAAATAAGAAACGAAATAAAATATATACAATTAATACTTTTAAAACAATATTTTTGGTGGCTTGTTATAAATGTTGAATAGTTTTGTAATTGGGTTTGAGCAAAAATAATTTATAATTTCCATTTTAAAAATTTAATACTTTAAACTTTGTGCAAACTTTCTTTCAAACCTATTAATTTTTAGAAAGAAACAAATGTGATAACATTTTTGTGTTTTTGTTTTGTTTTCATACTTATTTTGAAGGGCTTTTCGCGGACTCGCCGACTTTTCTCTTAACGGTTCCAAACAATTTGCAAAGAAGATTAGTTAGTTTTGTTGTGGACCTCGAGAGGCTCGGGTGTTATGTGACTCTGACTGCGAATGAGAATGCGACTGTGGATAGTGGTGCTATCTTTAGTAAGTGATTTACATTCGAGCTCTGGCAATTGACAGCTCGTTATGGTGATGAGAGGGCGGCTCTCGGATCACGGCTTACGGGCTCGCTGCCGCAAAACAAATAAAGTGCATTTAAACGTGCCGGCCCTCATCTAGCATCTACCATCTAGCTAGAGCTATAATACATACAAAAATACATAGTAGTATAACATGCAGCAATCCACTTAGGCTGTCTGAAACAGCAACAGCAACAGCAACAACAACAACAGCAACAAGCATCGATCGAAGGGCCCAAACCGGGCCACATTTCACTATCGTGCGCGTTGAAACAAAAAGTGTTGGCGTGCTGCTGGCTGCTGGCTGCTGGGTGCTGCATCCTGGGCACAGATCAGCTCTTGTCCAGAGAGTCACAGAGTCGCATAGTCCGAGCCAGATGCAATCGCCAGACAGTTGCCCACTCAGCATGGACATTGCTTCTCTTCTTGTTGTTGTTGTTGCTGTTGTTGTTGTCGTTTATCAGACAATGTCGCGTTTGCAGACAGTTTGAAGTTTAACAAGTTGTCGAACGCTGAGCGCGGGGTTTATTTGTTTTAACTCCTTTTCGTTGTGGTTGTTGTTGTTGTTGTTGTTGTGGTTAGTAGTAGTAGTCGGCTTTAAATATAAAAATAGCAACAAACTTAAACGTTGCAATTCTCTATATAATAATAGTAAGCAGTATGTAGTATGTATTCTGTTTGTCTGTCTACCATAAACGTGTTGATCAAAGGTCATGCAAAGTCGAAGTTTCCGTTTCAGCTTATTTCATTTCCATTGCCCTGCGTTGATTATCGTTGATATATTTTTGTTTCTTGCTTTTGGCATTGCTCTTTGGGCATAGCTAACAAACGTGTCTACTTTAAAAATACATTTAAGGCAATTATCAACGCTGTCATATCATAATCGGGTCATCATTTATTTTCTTTGTGGATTTTCTCTTTCGCTTCGCTTAAAGCTTATCGCCGAAATTGGCGTCAGAACCCACATTCGGTCAAACAAAACGGCTTAAAGTGACTTTCATTGTGATTGATATGATAAATATATGATAAATATTCATAATTTGAACAAAATTTAATGTTGTTCGTAATACACACTCTTAGTTTGATAAAGAACGTGTTGGCCAAGCTTACAACATGAATAACTTAACTATGATAAAATGCACATAAAAATATGTGAGCACAAATATGTTTATATGTCTGCATATCAATCGCGTCCTTAGTTTGTAATAGAATCGTGATGCAGCCAACAGCAGCCCACAAACAAGTTAAGTATCCATCCACATTTGTAATCTTGACTGTTGCTTCTGTTGCGGCTGTTGCTGCTGCGATAAATCATTGACTGGCGCACCAAAGTAGAGCGTTGACATGTGAGCTGAAAGCGGGAGACGCAACAGCAGCAACAGCAGCAACAACGGCAGCAAGAGAAAAATGCGCACAACACGGAATTAATGTCAACAACATTAGAAGATTGACGACAGCAACAACAACAACTGGCAACGATTGAAAGATCCATCGGTCCAACCAACTAAACCAACACATACCAATATGAATAGAGAGTTATAAAGGTGAAGAAGGGGGGGAGGGGGTGGAATGTTGTCTGCGAAAACGGCAATGACAAACTTCTGACAATTAAAAAAAATATCTATCTATATATATAAATATATGAAATAGCTTTGGAACTTCGCATGGCCTGTGGGCCAGCGTGCAACATTGCGGATTTTGTGAGAGTGCCACTGCCACAGCTAAGAAAAAGTTCCCAATCATGTTTATGAAAATCGATAGTCAGCACTGGCAGCATTTCTGTATACTTATCAGCCGTTTTCAAGCGATTTAACTGTCTTGCTGTCCGTTCGGGTTTGCCCATTGACATGCGATATTTAAGCCCTTGATGCTATAATTGCAATTATAGTAAAGACTCACCATACAAAGGGCTGCCCTAAACAGTAAAACAGTCAAATATTATTAACCAATGCAATTCCACAAGCGAATCATTTTCCTAACGATTCGTTCATTTCAGTTAGCATTTTCAAATGATTTAGCTGTCTGTCCTAAAGCCGGGAATGCCTTCACCCTTCGGACATGTGATATTTAAGCCTTGAAGCCATAATTGCGCATCAAAATGCTATCATAAATTGCACTATATAAGGGCGTGCCGCTGGACTCGTAAAGTCCATGGCACGATATGCAGTTGGGTCTTGTTGTGTTGTTAGTGTGTTGTCGGCTGGCATGGGCCAAGCTCAGCTATAGTCCGTGCAACGAATCGGATGTGGCAATCGGTAATGAGGCGGCGCCACTTGCCAAACCAGGCCAATTAATTGAACAATTCAATTCAATTTGATTTGATTTGATTTGATTTAATTTTATTTGATGCAGCACTCTCGCAGATCATCAATGGCTTGAAGCCAAGACAGTTGGCAATATTGGCGGTGCCCAGCTCGAGGCTGTTGAGCGGAGATTGCGCGAATGATGACACTATCCAAGTGGATGACTTTATAGAGCGTTTGCACAAGCTAAACTACAAGTCTGTCATATTTTATAGCACGGAGCGATTCTTTGACTACATCGATGCCAATCTGCTGGGCGCCATCGAGTGCGTCAACTTAATATTCCACGAACCGGATGAGCTATCGGCGCGCATACAAGAGCGTCGACTGGCCCATCGGCTCAGTCTCTTTATCTTCTATTGGGGCGCCAGGCAGCCGCCAAATGCGACGCGCGTCAGCTTTGAGGAGCCGATGCGAGCGGTGGTCATCACACGGCCGCGTCGCAAGGCATTTCGCATCTATTACAATCAGGCTGTGCCCACCGGCACCAGTCACCTCCGTTTGGTCAACTGGTATGACGGTGACAATCTTGGCTTGCAGAAGACACCGCTTCTGCCCAGCGCTGCAACAGTCTATGCCAATTTTGAGAGTCGCGTTTTTCGTGTGCCCGTTTTTCATGTAAGTTTTTAAAACTTCTTGGCTTTATTTAGTATTGACATTATATTATATATTTGCAGTCACCGCCTTGGTTCTGGGTTAGTTACAACAACGACAGCAGCAGCAACATTAGCAACAGCAATATGGAACCTTTGGAGGAGTATCCGATGATAGAGTACAATGAGGTGAATGTTACGGGGGGGAGAGATCATCGTTTGCTCATGCTACTCGCACAGCATATGAACTTTCAGTTTGCGTACATCGAAGCGCCTGGGAGAACACAAGGATCATTGCGTGTGCCAGATGATAATGGCGAGGTCAACGATAGTTTTACAGGAGGAATAGGAATGCTTCAAAGTGGCGTAAGGATTAAATGTTGTATATTTATTTAAATGATATTAGTTTTTGGGTTTCTTAGTTAGCTGACTTCTTTTTGGGTGACGTTGGTCTCAGTTGGGAGCGTCGCAAGGCAATTGAGTTCTCATTTTTTACGCTTGCCGATTCGGGTGCATTTGCAACACATGCACCGCGTCGTCTCAGCGAAGCCCTGGCCATAGTGCGTCCCTTTAAGCTGGACATATGGCCATATCTTATATTGACTATTGTCTTCTCTGGTCCGATATTCTATGGCATTATTGTCATGCCCTTCAAATGGCGTAGACGGCACGCTGCCTTCGATGTGGAGCATCTGGGTGAGCTTTGCATTTACATGGCATACATCAAAGAGATCACACCCTGTGTGCTCAAAGTCAAGCGTTTGCAACGTCTCGAGCCAACGGCCGAGATGCCGCCACAGCTTTTTCAGCGCTGTATTTGGTTTACACTGCGTTTGTTTCTCAAGCAATGTAAGTGAATGAAAGGTTTGATAAGTTGGATTAACTGATTTTTCATTGCATTGCAGCATGCCACGAACTCTATCACGATTATCGCACCAAGTTCTTGACCATTGTCTATTGGATTGCTGCTACTTATGTCCTGGCTGATGTTTACTCAGCTCAGTTGACGTCACAGTTTGCACGGCCGGCACATGAGGCACCAATCAATACCCTGCAACGTTTGCAATCGGTCATGCTGCGGGACGGCTATCGTTTGTATGTGGAAAAGGAAAGTAGTTCACTCGAAATGCTGGAGAATGGCACTGAGCTGTTCCGGCAATTGTACGCTCTAATGCGACAACAGCAGCCAGATGATCACATGGCCTTTCTCATTGACTCTGTGGAGGCGGGCATAAAGCTTATTGCCGATGGGCTAGAGAACAAGGCGGTGCTGGGTGGACGTGAAACCTTATACTTTAACATACAGCAATATGGTGCAAAGAACTTTCAACTAAGTCAAAAACTATATACACGATATTCGGCTGTTGCCGTGCAGATTGGCTGTCCCTTTCTGGATAGTCTGAATGATGTGTAGGTCAATAGAATTGCTAACAGAATTGACTTATGAATCAATTGATTTGAAAGGTTAATGCATTTGTTTGAGGGTGGCATCTTGGACAAGATGACAACAGCTGAGTACGAAGCACAATCTCGCATGATGACCAAGGAGCAGGCGCAGCAATCAAAGGAATTGGCTGCCGTTGAGAATGCCCAAGCCAATGCCAACACCAAAGGCAACGAGGCCAAAACCAACCAGCCAAAACACACACAGGACAATGAAATGATCAGTGCTCTCAATTTGCGAATGCTTCAGGGCGCCTTTATTGCGCTCGGCGTTGGTGTACTTACAGCAGGTCAGTGGGTCAAAGTACAACAACAATTTCACATATATATAACATAATTATGAAATCTTGATTACGCATGTGTGTGTGTGTGTTGTGTGTGTAGCTCTAATGCTTGTGCTGGAGCTCTTCTATCGACGCTTGAATATGGCTCAGTTGCTGCGACGCTGGCAGCAGCATTGGCTGCGTCGCTGGCGTCGCTTTAAACGGATGGTGCGTCACCTAACCGTGCGAATCTTCGCAATGTATTTGGGTTGATTACTTTATCGCATCGCATTATTTTATGCAAATCATTAGTAATGGAGGTAGAGAGGTAGATGGTTGCCACTACTAAATTATTTGCTGGCCCAAACAGTGGAACAAGATTATTAAGAATATGTAGAACGAAATAAATAAAAAATAAATAGTGCAAATGCTGATTTTTAAAACCAAAATGTTTCCTTTTTAACAAATATTTAAATGATTTTTTTAGTTTAGTTATAAAAAAAGGTTATTTAATCACTTCTAACTTCGTTCTACTGTGCTTTGTCGACATCATCGCCGATTGCTCTGCTTTGTTTTGTCTTTGGCATAATTAATGCGCCTGGCTAGAAGACAAGCGGGGCTGCATGTTATAATTAATCTGTTTGCGCGATTTATATGCGGGCGCAGCTGCCGTCGCCTCTTCCACAGATGTATCTATGGGTCTTTGAGTTTGAGTTTGTGTCTTAAGTCTTTTGTCTTTTATTTTTTTTGTTATGCGCTCAGTTTGGCCCAATTTCCCAAGCAGCGCAACATAATTTTCGTAATAATTTCCCATTTCCTTTTCATCATAACAATGAAAAAAAGTAACGGGCACACACACACACACAAATTTTGCCCAATGGCTGACAGAAAGCACAAACAGTTTTGTTCCGTTGCCCTTAAAACATCAAAACGTCTTACGATTTTCATGCCATAATTAAGCAAAATCAAAAATTTACAAAAAACAAGAAGCAGAAGGAGAAGAATGTACAAATTAAAACATCGTCTTGGTTCAACCAAAAGCTAAAAAGTAAAAACAAAAAATGCGACAGCGGGCCAAGAAGAAATTGACTTTTACTTTGCCCCACGAAAGACGAATTGCTGACGCCGTCGACGATCATTGTAGAAAGTGGTTCTAGCCAGTTTATGCCCCTCCATCAACGGTCGGTCGTTGGGTCGTTGTTTAGTTGTTTGGTTGCTTCCCGGTTCCTGCCTTTTGGCCATTACCATGCGCTCTTCAAGTGTCATACGGCGCGAAAGTCAATTGCTTGCGCTATGTTTGCTTTACGGCTTGGTTCAGTTGTTGGTTGGCTCATGTCTTCTACATTGGTATCTTCTTAGCATCACATCGGTTTCAGTTTCAAGAATCCCATACATCATTGTCATATGTCATCTTCAGGCCGTAGCGTGTGAGAGTTTTCAGTTTCGTTAGCGCCAAAACGTTGAAGCTATTTTTTTATTTGTTGGCGTTTTTGTTAGCCTTAGGAAAAGTAACGCCTTGGGCCCTATCTAGAGCCATTACTAATTATATATGTAGTTTCTATTTTGCTTTTACCAAACCTCGCTCAAAATCGCCTCTAATAATATGCGGATGGACTTGGTCACAAACAAACAGAAAAAAAAGGGATCGATGATTGGGTAAAGCTATATCGAAAGAGTTATAGTTTTGATAAAGGTTGAGCACAATTGGTTAAATCACAATGCCCAACAAGAATGATTCAGCTGATTCCGCTGCTGTAATCCGCCATTAAAGCATATTTTATTAATGAGCTCGATGCCATGTGAACTTTATTAACAGGATGGCAATTGAGGAAGTCGCCATTAATTATATTTCTATAGAAAACTATGGTCAAAACAAGGTCGAAGAAATCAAAAGCTACGCGCAGACATATATTCAAAATAATTGCAAAATATATTTATGTGAAAATTACACAAAACTAAACATTAAGAGCGTTCCACATGGAATGTTTAACGATAAGTTTCTGCCTTTAAAGCGAGTTCAAAAACCGTATTTAAATGTAAAGCATTTTCGTTAAACGTCTCAAAATTGGAACTTTATCATTTAATGGTAATTTGTTTGCACCAATGCACAATTGGGACACATATAATCAGTTAATATTAAGTTGAATACAAATTTTTCGAACGCTTGAGTTATTTGCACCTTAAAACTTACACTTGAAGAACTTATAAAAAAATATTACAATACTGCCACTTGATACTCTTTGAGTTAGTTGAGTGAATGAGCGACGTTAGCTGACATTGGAGGCGTTGAGGTCATAAGCCAGATAGTGGCCAAAAGCCGTTTGCTTCCTGCTATGGTAGCTGTCTGGGCGGACATGGACAATATGATGGATGGAAAGCTATCCGCGACGAGCATTGCAAAAAACTTGGCCAAAAATTCAATGTGCCATGAAATGTTGTTAGTAATTTTCATTTGCATTTGCATTTGCATTTCCACATGCGGCGGGCGATAAACAAAGATGTTAAGTAATACTATTTCGACTGGGGTATGGGAAAATGGCGAATGCTGCGTATGCTTAATGTGCAGTCCAAGCAGCTGCAGTCCATCCATGGCTAATGATCTTAGCCAGAGGCGTCGGCGTCGGCTTCGGCGTCGGCATTCAAGCGTCAAATTAAATGGTCAAAAGAAAATAGCTGGCATAGTGCAATTTGATTGCTGGCGATGGAAAAAGCTGATGCTTAACTGATGCTGATGCGCAATCTAGATCTTGGGCGAACGAAATCAAAAGTCATCATAATCAACAATTTTAAAATATTAGTTTGCAACTAAAAGTGCTGCGACGCCGTCGGCCAATGATAGTGAACTTGATTTGGGGCCAATTTTCTCTTTCATTGGCCACGGCCAACGTTGGTGACGGTGACCAACAGCAACAGCAACCAAACAAACAAACACTAGCTATAGCCGGTTGTACATACCACCAAACAGCACCGCGTTGCATGCAAAAATGCCAATTAATGCTGTGACGTTGACGTGTAAGTGTGTGTGTGTGCTCTTTACACACACTACAAATGTGTGAAAAGGGTATAATAAAGTTGTCGCAAAGTTTTTAATGTAATAAAACTAAGAACGAATTCAAGTATAAAAGTGCATATAAAAGTTTAGGCAGATAAAAGAATATAAAGAAACGAAGGTATAGGGTATTTTACAGTCTAGCTCTGACGACCCGATCACTCTCAACTTGTTGTGTTTGTATTTGTTGTGTCTCTTGCCACTGCAGGCCGGCACAGTTTTTTTTTTCTGTTTGAGCTAAAGAATCTGCAGTCGTCGCCGATTGGAGCATTGGCGCGATGAAGCGATGCCAACCACTTTCTAATCTAACCCACAAGCGGAGCTGTTGCTGCTGTTGCAATCGTCGTCGTCGTCGTCTCGACTGGCAATTTTTGGGGCTCAGACTTTGGGAGGCTCTTGACTGGCTGGCCAGCCAGGCCTGGCTATAGCTATTTATAAAAGCGCACTTTTCATTTCTGTGTCGCTTCAGTATGTCTCTGTTTTTGTTGTTGTTGTTGTATTAATTTTGTTTTTATTTGGCGGATGCACCATCATGGGCTGTGTGTGCTTGCTCACTTTCCCAGACTGGGTCTAAAATGCGGAAAAATAGCGAGAGTGAAAATTCGTTGCCGGCATAAATTAACTGTAAACTGTAAAAATATGAAAAGCGATAGCGAAAAAGAAGTCTCGTTTGCATGAAGCAACAACAACAACAACAACAAAAAGAAGTGAAAACTCGTATGCCACTGGCTGGCTGGGTACTTTGTATGTTTATGGTTAAACAATTCTTAAAAGCGAAATATTCGCTCATTTGAATGCTCATTCAACAAACAGGCCGTTAAAGTTGAAATTATGTTGATTTTGTTTTCTATTACAACAACCGGCAGCAGCGTGAGCGTCGCAGTCACAGTCGCAGTCGGAGTAGCTAGTTAAATGCGAAGTGAAAATTTCTCCACGCACTCGAGCTGATTTAGTTTTGTCAGACAATTGCGTTGCTGTTTTTATGGGCTTTTTGAAAGTGCTTGACTATTACTTATTCGTTCGTACATAAAACGGCAGCACGCCATGAACTTAATTATAATAACAGCAACAACAACAACAGCAACAACAAAAGGCGGCAGTTCGTGTTTGGTTTGGAAGTACCACAAAAAATACCATTTACAAATAGCGTATCGCAACAAACAAAATATGTTGAAATATTTCTTTTAAATTTTAACTTGAACGTACAAATTAATGCAATGATGTGCAACGAAGCGTGCAGCATGAAAATGTTTTGGGCTAAGCAGAACGTTGAACCAAAAAATGAATTTGCAATCAAAATATGCATGGTTTTTCTAGTTGTTGTTGCTGTTGTTGTTGTACACTTAATTACCTTTTGTTGTTGTTGCTGCTGCTGTTGCGGTGGGCATCCTCCTCTTTGCCTTCATCTTTTTTGTCTAATGCCGTGTCTTCAACATTTTGCAAGCGCAACAATAACGTTGTCTACTATTTTGCGCTCCACAAAGTTTCGGCAGCCATTGTACAAAGCAATTAATTAAAGCCAAATGAATAAAATATACTGAAAATGAGCATTAATTTGAAGGCTACTTGGGTCGAAAACGCCGACGCCGACGCCACCGTCTTGTCTGCCATTGCTGACCCAAATTCGACGTCAGCTTTTCTAAAATGCAATGTTGCAAATAATTTGAAAGTGTGATTTATGACTGCGACACGACGCTGGACTTGGAGACCGGGACCTGGTCTTGGACCAGACAGCAACGGCAGCAGCCAGCTTAAAACTTTCAATGCATCGCATGGCGTGGGCGGCACTAGCCGCTGGCACAATACCGGCAGTCTTGTGTTTAAAGACCCGATTGTGCGCTTAATATTAACATTTTATTTTAATATAGCCGTTTTATTTTTAGTTTGGCGCGAGACTTTCGCTTGTTATTACCCATTCTCAGATTCCGCGGACAGTTGCAAAGCGAAAACTCATCTGGCAGCGTTGTGAACCACATTCTACTGATCTGGCTACTTTCATCTTATACGTATAAGAGCGCCCACACTTTGATTTTGAAATTCACAGCGACCACCTTTTTGTCATAGACCAAAAAACTACTTTTGCAATTATCAGTTATTCTATTGATTTATGCTTTTTGCGATTAGTTCACAAAAATTTCTGTGCCAACGGATTAATGCAATAATTTCGAAATATGATATCAATCAAAAAAATAAAATCTTCAGAAAACATATTACCGTTGATGAAGAGAACCATCTAATTTATAAATTTCTTTTTAACCGGCCTTTGATTTTTATTTTTGTCGATTATTTTTATTTAGAAAATAACCATCTGGCCATCAGCGCAGAATATGCCCGCAGTCTGGCAGCTCAGTGGCGTGGTTAATGCGCTACTGCTCTCTCCCTAACTTTCTTCACTCTCCGTCTCTCTTCAGCAGTCCACATTTGAACGTACGTAAGAACAAACGAGCAGAAGGTTTTTGTGCTGGAATTTAATTTGTTAGAGAAAGAAAAAACAATAATAAAGTTTTGCTTTCATTCCAAACAAAATTTCGTGGATTATAAATTGACTACCGGCCGTGCGAAGCCGTGTAAATAACAGTTCCAACGAAAATACATTTAAAACAGGCATTGCGTGTGCTGCGCTGGGCGTGCGAGGCGCAGCAGAAACATAATTTCTAGTGGTTGGTTGCGTAAAAGGTGAATTTCTAAATCGGGCGTCAAATTGTATCTTGATGATATTGTGCTAAAATTGGTTGAAAATAAATGTATCCGAATTTGTGCAATAGTCCAACGCAGACAGCGGCATATAACAATCGAAGTTTTAAATTTGTATTCGTTTGTGATGTGTGTGTAGCGCATACATATTTTTTGTCTCATCGTCGCCATTTTTAATCACTCCGTTTTCGCTGACGTGTGTACTCTACAGTTGCCTCCCTCACACAGTCCGTATTGGTAGCGTCGACAGTGTTGTAAAACGCGACCCCATGTGAATTGCATTTAAACAAATTAAATTATATTGTTTCTTCAGTTAAACCAATAAATATTTTAAGTAAGTTGTGTTGATTTTAGTGACTTGCGCGCACAATGGAGGACCTTACCAAGAACATAATATTCGCAAACGCCTTAGGCAGCCAACCGGCGACTATTCAATACCAAACAGCAGACGGCACCATCCTCAAACAGCCAAAAATAGAGGGACAGAAGGCCGACCAACAGCCCACTTTCTACTACACAACAAATGTGAGTGCAAGCTAAAATAATAGTTAGCGTTTATGTTTTAACGCAACTACTTCTATATTTGTTTCTTGAACTTTGCAGGGCAATAGCGGTACAGTTAATTTGGCACAGCTGTCTACAGATGATAATAAGATACAATACATTGCACAGCCAGTCGGCGGTTATAATTATGCTTTAGTTAATGGAATGCCCCTCAATCAGGGCGCAGTAGGCATTGCCACTGTGGATGCACAGGGTCGCATACAGATTGTTAATCAAAATAAACCAATTGCAGCGGTAAGAAGTCATTCAAAAGTTCTAAAAATAAACTATAAGCATGATCAAATTTATAATAAATTGGCAATATCTATTCCACAGACCATTTCTCCACTGCAAAACACAATATCAAACATAAGCTTCAAGTGTGATGTATGCTCGGAGATGTTTCAGCATCTGGCGCTGCTTAATGCCCACAAACGGATGCACACTGACGGCTCCGATCCGCAGCAGCATAACTCGCAGCAAACAAATGATTCCATCACAGTGGTCAATGCACAGGGTCTAGTGCAGACACAGAACATAATTACTGGCAATGGACAGATGGGTCAAATACAATTGGTTTCTTCCGATTCAATGGAGCCAGTGCAGCAATCCGTCATGCAGCAGCAGCAACAGCAGCAACAACAACAACAACAGGCGGCACAACAGCAGCAGCAGCATGATAATTCAAAATCGAACAAGTGCATTAATTGTGGTGCTGCCATGATGCTTCAGTCGAAGCGCAAGGGGCCCAAGCAGGTGCGCTGCGAATCGTGTATGCAGGCGGCGCAACAACAGCAACAAATATTTGTGGATGGTAAACACTTTCTTTAAATATTATATTTGTTGGCTTATTGTTAACTTGATTTCCATTTGAAAAAAAAAAAAACAGGACAAATGGCGCATCCTGTACAAATCATATCAACAACTCCACAGGCCCAAGCTCAACTTCAGCAAATTGTTGCCGAACAAACTGGCAGCACCACCCCCAAGCGTGAGCCAAGCGCACCTGGACATCATCCGGTAAAGAAGCGCACTTCCCAACAGATGACTAAATGTCAAAAGTGCAATGGATCCGGCGTCGTTCTAATGGGCCAACACACACACAATCATACTGTCGCTGGCGGCTCCGTCAAGCAGAACGCTGTCACTGTCAAAACCGAGTAAGTTTTGTATTTTGTTTAGCTATATGAAACTATCGTTGATCAACAAATCTTTGTTTACTTATAGAAATCCCACTAAACCCTTCAGCTGCAATATATGCGGCGGCCTCTTTTCACGCTACTCCAGTCTGTGGTCACACAAGAAGCTGCACAGCGGCGAGAAAAACTACAAGTGCACCATCTGCGGATTGGCTTTTGCCAAGGCCGTCTACCTTAAAAACCATGCGCGTATTCACACGGGTGAAAAGCCTTACAAGTAGGTGTACACACTAAAACTATTTTAATATTACCTCTTTATTTTTTATTTATATGTTGATTTATTTTACAGATGTCAAACTTGCGGAATGCAGTTCTCGCAATCACCGCATCTAAAGAACCATGAGCGCACACACAGTGGCGAGCGTCCGTATGTGTGCGGGGTGTGCGATAAGGGTTTTGCGCGCCATGCAACGCTGTGGAATCATCGACGTATACACACCGGTGAGAAGCCGTACAAGTGCGAAATATGTGGCTCGGCCTTTTCGCAGGCGGCACATCTAAAGAACCATGCCAAGGTGCACTCTGGCGAAAAGCCATACAAGTGTGAAATATGCTCAGCAGCTTTTGCCGATCGTTTTGCGTTGAAACGTCATCGTGGAATACATCAAAAATATGGACAAACGGCGCCCCGCCAGCCAGCTGGTGATGGCATGGTTGTGCATAAGCAAGAGTTACCCGACATGGATGACGATGCGCAGCAGGAGGTGATCATCGGTGGTTTATAGATAAGAGCAACCAATGCCAATGCCAAAACGACCAACACAGCAACGACTGCGGCAGCGGCGGCAGCCTATCAAACGGCTTCGGGTACGGGCACAAGCACGGGCACATTTTCAACGCAGCCCTATCCAGGCTATTACTATCAGTTGCCAACGACACAGGAATCACAACGGCAGGATGAGCGGACACAGCAGGGCGCCGCATTTAGTTCTTCATCAAACTATTAGATTGGCGCCTGTAAATAACATTAACAAGGCAGAGGAGCATCGTCATCATCACCATTACCAGCTAGGCACCATTAACGTTATTCATACATATACAATTTATGAGTTTTATATATATATATATATATTTTTTTTTAAATCGCAGATTTTTTAACGTAGGGCTCTATAAATTGGGCTTGGAGGTCTTTCGAAAGAGTGCCACCATAAACGCTTTTTAACGTTAGACATAACGAATCGAACCTAATTTATTCATAAAATGTAACATAGGTATGGCGCAATGTGTGTGGTACATTTAAGTGTTATAGTCTATTTCCGTATACAAATTGTAGCTGTAATTTACGCGGATTTATAAGCGTAGGGAGGGGGCGCGCGCTTTCAGCGCATCAAAAGCAAATACGTAAAATTCTACGCAGGCATGTACCATATACATACATAATATACACCATTATCGTCAACGGTATATGTACATATACATATATGGGTAGAACATTAGTTCGATTAAAAACAATACTAGTGTATAAGGCAGAAAAACAAAACATTTTAAATACAATTTATATAACTTTAAATAAGTATTACACAAAACAATTATAACTTTAATAAATAAATCATATTTGAATAATTTCCGACCTATTTTATCTGTGGGGGTGTTACCCAGTCTGCGTTCGTGGCTATAATGATTAAAGTCTGTAGAAATTCTAGCTTAAGTACCAAGCGAACAGAATCAGCAGCAGAGCGCTGCAGCAATTTAAGTTTTTCTTTAATTTGCGCTCAAAGCAAATGCACTCACTCATATTACATTGAGCTTGAATTTGCTACGAACTCAACTTTAAACTCGGTAAGGTTAAAGTATGACAAATATATATGTCCCCATCTCTCACAGCAACAAATAATATGATTTGAGCGGCAATTTAAGGAAACCAAAAAATCTGCAGCACTCAGCTGCTGTTTCTGTTCGCCTGGTGCTTTAGCTAGAATTTCTACTGGTTTTTACAAATTTTGCCTCGCAAAATGACACAATACAAACATTGAAACATATATACAGGGAGAGGCTAATAAAAGCTAAGCTTGCTCCAACGCTCACTCAGCTTTGCGCTCTTCTCTTGTGCCGTTCGTTTAGCCCCGTTCGGTTTTTCTAACTCAACAAAATCACCAGCTGCCCACTTCTGTTCGCCTAGTACTTTAGCTAGAATTTTTACTAGCTTTCACACATTTTACCACGCCCAAACTCAAAAACATACAACCGCACAGGTGGAGCTAATAGAAGCGTGATAAAAACAAAAAGTGTTGCAGCATTTAGCTTCTGTTTCTGCTTGCCTGCTAGTTTAGCGGGAATTTCAGTAAGGACGGAATGGGTGGGCGTTGCTCCAAAATTTTGGATGCAGTTTTTTGGGGAAAGCCAGCCCTTAACTTCTTACCAAATATTTTTTCTAAAAGTATGCCTCACAAATTAGATTTTTCGATAACTTGGCAGCTTGTATTTTATTATTCATCCTAAAAGTATGCTTTCAAATTTATTAGCAACAATGCAAGGGATTAAAAAATGTATTTCAGTTATGTTGAATGCATTTTATTTATTGTTTTTCAAGTCCTTCTTACACTTACTAAACAACTTACAGCTTGTATTTAATATTGTTCGAAAACTAATAATGTTTGCTGTACGAATTGTGATAATTAAGCGGTTTTACTCATATGTACGAAGTGTAATGTATGTTTTTTAGTAGATGTATATGTTTGGTAAATGAATATGAATACAAGTTCATTTGTATTATTAACACAAAAATGGATTAATTGTTGTTAGCTAAGCGATTTGAACTAGCAAAGGAATTATTTAGTCTAATAATAATTATTTTAGCTAAAATTGAATTTAAAAATTTAGGTTATTGGGAATTATATAAGTTTTTGAATCTCAACTGTAGTATTTAGTACACAAAAATTTAACTAATATATAATATATATATATGTACATATATATTTATTTAAGCTAACCTATATTCGCATTTTACTTACACATAAATAAAAAACTTAATTCCAAAGGCTACAAAATGTTACGCTTCCTTTGTTTTTTTTTTTTTTTTTGTTTGTGGAGAGGCAGAACAAATTCAACAATCTTTAAATAAGGCAATAAGCAAATAAATTGCTTTTGTTACATTTAACACATAGAAGAAGATATTTGTTTGTTTATATGTAAATACTCAATGATTTGTAGTACGTTTGTTATTTATAGTTATAGAAATATGTATTTGTATAGGTTGTTGATGTGTGTGGTTTTGATGTGAATTGCGTTTATAAAAAGTGAGGTTATGCATCGAGTAGCGCCGCAGCTTATTTATATGTATAGGAAATTGTTTTGTGTTCTTTTGCATTATTAACTTAATTGCTGTCTCTTAAGCTAAGTGTTCTTTAGTTTTGTTTGTTTGTTTGGAAGCTGCATGATACATACATTTATAAATGATTGAAGGAGGGGGAACAATAAGTGGAATCCATTTTATTTGTTTTCCACTTTGTCAACCATACCTTGCAGTTATATAGCGTGTAGCTTACGCATTTAATTTGCAGCCACTTGTAAGCTCAGATATATGTATGATAGTTTTTTACTTTGGTTTTAAAAGTTCTAGCCGGTTATGACAAACGATTAGGCATTAAATGGTGTTCCAGACAACGAGTGTTTTGTTTTTTTTTTTTTTAAAGGGCACTACTGATATAACTAGTTGTTGTGTGTGTGTGTGTGTTTGTCAACTCGCAGTTAACAAGCATATACCGAACAGCTAACTAACATGAATATTGTTGTTTAGTAGAGATTAGAGAACGATAGATAGAAGCGACTTATAAACTAAATCGAGAGAGGGAGAGTGTGATAGAGATTACATTCGTGTGCTCTCTAAGCCACAGCCCAGGGCATCATCGCCTAAGGCTTGCCTTTGTCTGCTGATGCTGTTGCTTCTGCTGCTGATCGCCTTCAATCAACTTGATGGCGTAGTTCGAGTCAAAAGCTCATCATCGTCCAGCTGGGCGAGAGCGGCTGGTGAGCCAACATCGATGGTTGTCACACGATTACCGCCACCATCAGCAGCTGAAGGCAGCTTGACGAAATCACTATCCGTATGCACCGGCATGATGATGCAGACGAAACTTTGGCCCGTTTGTGAGTCACGTGGATGCAGTGTGACCGGATTGAACTTATCCGCCTGGCCATCGGTGTAGGTCTGCAGTCGCTGATAGATTTCCGGATAGTGTTTGCGCAGAAGTACACCACGGCGTGACAGTATATCCAAGATATTGGACAGGATTAGCTCTCGATTGCCGGGCACACTGCGCAATCCCGGATTAAATGTTAGTATAAGTATCTCGGTGCTTTCTGGCACGCTCATAACGGAGAGCGGTTGCTGCAGCGCCTGCTGCTGTAGCTCCAATTCGGCCAGCACACTTTTGCACAGTTTAAGTTTGGCACAACGTGAGACCAGCTGGCGTTCCCAACGCACCGGCGCCTGACCCATGCCTGGTGCTTCGGAGACCACACAAATGGCCACATAGATCAACATCTTGGACTCGGGCTTGTATTCGGTGCTGAGTTTGAGCAATTCCGAGTACAGTTCCAGACCCATTTCGGCTGGCATTAGATCTGGCCAACGTACATAGGATGCCTCGCCCATGCACTGAAATCCATGCTTGATGAAACCCTCCGCTGCCTCTGCGCTGCGAAAGAGCACACGAACAACGCCACGTCCTTGGGCGAGGCTACCTCTGCGTGCCAGCAAGCTGAGATGCCGCTGCGAGTCAACATCATCCTTGCAGGTGGCTAACACCTGGCGGCACAAGTTGGAGGCGCGCGAGTGCAGGCACGCCTTCCGATGCTTCTCCCAGTGGGCTCGGCGACACTCACGTGAACAATATAGATGGGTACAATTGTGGCATGACTTGTACAGCTTCTTGGCATCGGCGGGCGTTGCGCTTGCCTCACACTTGGTATTGCGACAACGGATTTGCAATTGTTGCTGCTGATCGCTGTTGTTGATGCTATGGATGCTGCTGTTGTCGCCTTTGTTCGCCTGCCCGGAGTCGTTGTGGGAGTCACCAAGTGATACGCGTCGATTGCTGCCTGCATTGCTTGTTATCAGTGATTGCGACTGGGATTGTGATTGTGAATTTGATTGAGAATGTGTTGATTGATTTGGTTGATTTTGATCTGGATTCTTATGCGTTTTCTGGTTTGGCGCGTCTCCCTCGCTGCGACGACGCAACAGCTGCTGCTCCACTTCCAGCTGTTGGCGACTTCTGCTACAAGTTGTATTAGCTGCTGTATTTGCTGCTGCTGTGAATGAGAAGCGTTGCAATTGGATTAAGTAGAACGAGTGTTGTCAAATGCCAAAAACGAATTAACGCATAACACAATAACAACAACAAAGAGCATTCAAAATGGAGCAATAGGTTTTGTTAGTATCGAATTGTTTCGCATGCTGGGGGGAGCAGGGCTACTTTCATGTGTGTTTTTCAGTGTTGCATAACGACACAAGCGCAGCGCAACTATATTGTATTTGATGTATTGTAGCATGTACTTTTTTTCTCAGTGTAATTTAGCTAGTTAAATAAGTAAATCGAAAGGAAAATGTTCAAGCTAGAACTATGTAGTATAGATGAACTTGATGGAAGTTAAAAATGTATATATAGTATAAAACGTAGCTATATGAAGTTGGTTTTTTTTTAGCAAAACTACGAAAATCTTTTACGATTTAAGAGAAAATATATAGCACTGAATTATAGGCTTTTGGATAAATATATTAATATTTGTAGATATAGTATTTGATATAAGATTATAGAGTCTTTTTTATGCAAACAACAAACAAGAACGAAAGTATTTTTTGTTTTGTCCTATACCCATTTGTCTTCACTTTTACAACTCTCAATTTCCAGAAATATATTTTATTTTGTTGTTATCTTTTCTTTTTAGATTTGTGCTTTTTTTTTTTTGGGTAGCGGTTATATTGGAACATTAACTTACAGGTTCATACCTGTCGTCGAGGACCCTGCTATGGTTGACGCTGGTGCTTGGTTTCTGTTGTTGTTGTTGTTGTTGTTGCTGTTGGTGTACTGGCTGTTGGAGGAGGAGGTAGTTGGCAGTCCTAAAAGTGAGGCTAAAACATCTTCTAGCGATGCATTGCTCAACGAGCGTTCAGGCGCTTTAGATGCAATATTGTGTATTTTTCAATTATAAAGGTTTTGTTTTTTTTTTTTTTTTTTGTGATACCGATAATAATGCACGGCATAAAATATAAGAATACAAAAAAAAAAAACAAATTGTTGTTAGGCTTGAAAAAATATATAGCGCATTTAAACCTACTTATAACTAAATGGCGGTAATTAATTAATGTTGAATTGATAAAAAATTACACTGAGAAAATGTTTAATGTACAAGCGTGTGCTATTCACATCTAAAGTGTTTAAGGCAGCTAAAATATATTTCTACAATGCAGCTAGAAAATCAAAATTATATAAAAAAGCAACAAATTAAAAACATATTGAATAAAATATATATAAATTGTTTTTATTGTAGCCACCATTAGCGACGGCTGTGCCCGCTTTGTAGACATGTAAAGCACTTGATGTGGGTTTTTTTTTTTTTAAATATTTTTACAAAAAATTATATACGTATAAGTATGTAGCATATAATCGAAATGAATATGTATATCTTCGAATCGTTCGTTGCACTTTAATCATAATACATCATGTATAAATAGTAATATGTATAAAAGAAAATAATATTTATAGCACGCTTAGTTGTTAAATATTCGGCTGTTATTATTGTTGTTTATCTGGTTGGATATTAGGTACGCGAATTTGTCTAATTTTAAAAACCAAGCCTAAAATTGAAAATTCCAAATTATATAAATGTGGTTGTGTTTGTGTGAATTTTGAGCAGAATTCAGAATTTTTTAAAATGAAAAATTATGCCAAATGAGATGCATAACAAACTTATGCGCAGATAAGTATGCTATGCAACTTTTAAATTGCATAAAATTATGACATTAGTGACAAAAAGGCAAAATTGGTCGAGTACAATACAAATATATAATAATAATAATGATAATATTTATAATAATAATAATAATAATACAATAAAATTTCATGTATGCAATAGCTGTGTGATTTATTTAAAAACTAATCATTAATTTAAAAAGTAAATTAAAATATATAAGTTTTGTAAACACTATTAAAAACAGACTACTCATTGAAATAAAGGGTTTGTCAATTTATGAATGAATTTGATTTTAAAAACTTGTTAAAAAGCTTTGTTACAGAAAATTCAAATGCGTTTGGACTTTGCAATAATACAATTAAAATGTAAATGTAGATAAATTGCATTTCAAGCTACATTTTATGTGGGTTGTATGTGTGTGTGTGTGTGGTTTTTTTCTACGAAATTATAAAAGTTTTTGTTATACTAAGCATATGTATGTATGTACGCATAGCTACATATAACGCATGAATAATGTATAAACGCATTTCTCATTTGTGATTTTTGTGCACAATTACAAAAACAAATTGTTTTGTGATCAATAAAAAACAAAACAAATCAAGAAAAAGATAGATATAAATATACTAGGGATAAAAACTAAGCACGCTAGGTTCTCATTTTGACCAACTGCTACCAACTGCCACCACTGTGGTAGTTTGCGGCTGGTTTGATCAGATATATATGGTGGACTCACCGCCACCGCCGCCGACTCGGCTAAGTCCGTTCATGCGTAATGGCGGCTGTCCAATGGCAACCACCGTTGTTGCATCCAAATGCAGCTGTGGATATTGCTGATACTGCTGATGTGGATGCTGCGATGAGGGCGGGCTGCTGCTGCTATCAATGACGGGCGTTTGCGGGGAGTCGAGCGGACGTGTGCCAACAAAACTGCTCTCCAGCCAGCACTTTCTGTTTGAGTAAAAGTCAAAAAAAAAATGAGCACCGATTAGCATAAAGTTGATGTTACAAAATGCAAAACATAGAACAACAAACACCAGGCGAGTAGTAAAATCAATATGTGACGTCACAGCAGCTTCAGTGACTCAACATCGGTAATGTTGTTGCACTTGTGGCAGCCACACAGCCACAGCCACAGCCGCAACTGCACTAACCTTACACAACTATTTGCATGTTATGCCAAACTTAATTGGCCCCACGACAAACGCACAAGCCGCCAAATTATGATTAGAGAGACATATTATATGTCGCACTCACTTGCCTTATATAATTTTTATTATATATATTTTTTTTTTATTGTCAGTTTTATATTATTTTGCTTGCGCAGCGCTCTTTTCGCGTTGTGTTTGGCAGCAGACGTCGTACACGAATGAAATGCCATTGGATGTGGAACACACACCAAATACTATATGTACAAGCAAAGCCCAATTGTGGGATCGAGAGCATAAAAGAGGTCGGTTTTCGTTTCAAAAAAGGAGGTGTATTTGTGTGTGTCTGTGTGTGTGTTTGTGTCACGAGTGAAAGAGATAGCACATAGGACACCTTGGATGCTGTATGTAGAGGGTTGCGCTAACTGGGACTATATGGCTATAGTTGTAGTTGTAGTTGTAGTTGTAATTGGGGCTCTATGTAGGGCGCCTGGCTGGCGGCCTGATTGCAGACAATAAATAAGTAGAGAACTTTAATAAAGTAGACCAGGTCAATTTAAAGATACTCTATTCAAAGTTTTAAAACTTATTGAAGTTAAAAATTTACTATTTTTTTTTAAGTAAGGTCAATTTTTTAAGCTTACATGGTTTAAAGCAATATTTTTCTGTTTTTTTCTATATAACAAAACAAAAATCGAATAAAAAACCTTAATGAATTTTATATGTAGTATATGTTTTTGTAGAGTAAACTCCAGATTTTCAATTCTCTTTAACTGATTAGAACGTTTTTATATAGGGTTGTGAATTGACCCACAAAATCCTCCTATACTGAATTTGCTCTACTTTAATATTATTGATTTTCTTAATGATTGGCAATGTTGGCATAGGACTAACTCTGGTCTACTTTCGGAACGTGTACAAGTGGCAGTCGTTGATTGCACAGGTGTTGGGTTGTAAAAGTAGAAATAGAAACATTATGGCTTGTAGCTGGGCTTGACATATTTCATAACTGCGTGGTAGTCCCACATCAGCAAAGGACCCTTTGACAGCTACATTGTTCGCATTTGAATGGCATGTGGAGAAAAGAAGAACGAGAGAGGTCGGCCTTTATACTATGTTGAACCTTATGAATAGTCTCGGGACAGTTTGCACTGACAACTTGAATGGCAATGGCTGAATTAACGAGAATGCAAAATGAAATCAATATTCTTTTGAATGGCAGACCATTGTGTAAATATAGATGGGAAAAATCTTTAAGGATTCAATTTGATTGAGTAACTGATTCTGGTTCTCTCTCTGCAATGATAATCTTATTATATATGTGAGCAAAGATATTTATAGCAACTATGTAACATAACATTTTGATTAAAAGAGAACAAAGTCCATTGTTATTGTTGCTTGGAGTGTGCGAAAAAGTCCTACTCAAATTTCATTAAGATATTTTCAAGTCCGAATTAAAAAAAAATGTTTGACCTCATTTTTTTCACTAAGAATTTCCCCCTTTTGACCTGACCAAAGATTGGCTAAGATCCAGGCAAATAATTTTAAGTTAGAATTTGATTAGTTGTCGGTTTTTTTTTTTAGTGTTTTAGTATAAACCAGCACAGCTATAAGAAGCATTGTATATTTATTTGTTGTAAGTAAGACACGAGAACTTTTGGTTAGTCGCATTTGTTAGGCACATGGAAGACGCCAAGACGATGACAAGCGGATGACAAAGACCCAAATAATGGGATTGGGAGTGGGCGTGGGCGTGCTTACCTCTGGACATCGCTGAGGACAGCCTGACTAACCGACTGACCGACTCACTGACTGATGGCTTCAGTTGTTTGGTGTTTTGGTGCTGGGTGCATTGGACATTTTTTCTTTTGTTTCTTTTCTTTTTTTACAGATAGCTACGCGTTGTGTAGTTGCCGAAAAGAAATGAAAATTGGTTTTTGAATACGAAATGTGATGGGGGGACTGGTGGTGGGTATATATAGATGAGAGTGGATATAAATAGAGAGAGTAGAGAGTAGAGAGTAGAGATTTTATGGTAATAACAACTACACACAGATAGTTTGCAAAGTAGACGATTACTACGACAACTTGAAACACACATTATATCAAGATATGTATATGTTTATCAAATTTTGTATATCTTTTCGTCTTTGCGGTTTAAACTGCAACGGCTGTTTGAATTGGAACCGCTGCCTACCTCGAGTTGGGACTCGCTGAGCGGCTACGCTGCTGTTGTTGTTGTTGTTGCTGTTGCAAGTGTTGTTGCGCCTGCGTCTGATCGTTAACATAGTGCACTATGGCCGAGGTGACCTCCTTGATGGAACTTTGTATTTCCGGCGTTACCGGCTGCAAGGTACGCACACCATTCGCCGGATTTGACGTTGTTGGCGATGTGCGTTGCGCCAGCAATGAGTTGGCCAATCTAAAATAATAATGGGTTTAATGTTAGATTAAATATGAATGCTTATGGAAATACATTTAGGCAACTTACCGTTCGTGTGGCGTGCGCTGTGACAGCTTCTCTGTGCTGCGCCAACCCAAATAGGGCTGGCGATAGGAATTCCTTAGGACACTGCCGGCACCGGCGCTGCTGCCGCTGGCCACCGACATGAAGCTGCTGTTGATTGGGACGCCACGTGCAAAGCTGCCCCGTTGCGAAACACTCGGCGATGTTTGTGTGGAGTTCAAATGCGAGGTCGACCAACGTGTGGCGCCAACACCCTGACCCTGTCCATGCTGTGCTGCATGATGTCCCGCCGATGCAGAACCGCTGACACCGCCACCACTCTGACCGCCATGATGACTGTGCGCCGAGGGACTCAACAGCAGGGGACTACGATCGGAGCGCTGCGAACCGAGCGAACTGAGCGAAGTCGTCTTCGAGTTAAGACCCTGCCAGCGACCCGAATCCTGTGTGCGTTTGCGCGTAAAATTGCCCGGCTTGTAGCCGCCAGAAGTCGCTGTTGCGCCACCAGCGTTGCCGTCAACCGGCGACCGTGCGGCATTTTGATTATATGATCGGAACCAATCAGGTATATTCAAGCGCTGCAGCGATGCCTGCACGCGCAACTGATGCTCGCTCAGAGCGGCCGGATTATGATCGTGAGATTTCTGTAGCTCATTCTCAGGTGGCTGTAATAAAATGGAGAACACAAAAAAGGGAGAGAAAAAGTGAGATTAGAAATATATAATCAAAATTTTATGGGAATAAACATTTGAGGAAAAAGAATTATTATTATTATATTTCAGATTTACTATTTAAATAAAGTCATATCAGTCAAATTATTCTATATTTTTCTAGTTCACAGCATATTTTTTCTTAATTCTACACAAACTATTTAAAGACAGGTAAGGCTTTCAATCATAGACTCATCGATTAACCCGTTTATATTTACATATGTACAATTATTTTGAAAACATTTGAAGTATTTATTTTCAAAATTTCATATTTGTTGTAGAGTCGCTGTGCCCTGTCACAAACCTTCGTACAACGAAGCTTTCCTTATAACGAATTCTTTTCTAAATCCAAAAACCATTCGAAATAACGAATATTTACGAAGTTTTCCCTTGAGATTCGTCTGTAATTATTCATTAAACAGTGTTTTAGCATTATGTTTTCGATTCTAGTTCATTTGAGTCTTCGAAAACAATTCCTTTCACAAGTTCATAAGAGCACTCATAAAATATCAACAGGTTTCCCATTGTATTTTGTGTTATGAACTGCCAGGCCTGAGTCCAAAAACAGCTGAGAATATGGCCTATTTACCCACCCCCGCGGCTAGATGATTTATTGCGTGTGCACAAAAACAAGACGCTTGAAGGATTTAATTTCTTTTTTTTTTTTAAGGACTCTTCTTAGTGTGGTGGGGCATTTGCGATTAGTCAGTGAAGTAAAAACTTTTAAGCCAAAGTTTTTGTTTTTGTTTGGATGTTTTTTTTTTATACTTCAGTATCAGCGAAGCCCGAAAAGGCTTTGAGGCATTATAAATGGACAAAAGAAAGTCATCGAGTTACAAACAAAAATAAAACAAATAAAACTTTTTTGTGTGACATTTTTGGGTTCTGTTCAAGGTGGCGAAATAACTGAGGCAAAGGTGAATAGCACATTTATTAAGGTTTGTGGCAGGTCTTGATGTGTCTCAACTGACAAAGTTATGGCAACAGATTATGTGCAGTTGAAACCATTTGGTTTTGACACCAGCAAGATTTTTGTTGAATTAACTTTTTAAATAAAATGCTTAAAAAGTTACAAGCCTGGGAAAATCGACAATAAAAATAATAAAAATTAGTGTTGATATCGATTTATTAAATTAACTTTAAATGTTTTAGATAATCTTAGTTGTGATTGGTAGAATTTTCTCTTATTGTTATTATTATGTCCTTGTGCTTAATGACAGATAGCTTTGCTTTGATATTTGCAATAGACGGCGCTTAGGGCAACGTCTAAGACTCAAGCTTCAACCTTTTGACAGGCAACAACACAAAGACACCACTCACACATACGAATTTACATACATATATATCTTAAGGCAAGTGCTTAATAAAAGATTTCAAGTGCACATCCCAAGTGTAAACAATGTCTAAGACTACTAACATTTTGCCTTGCGCTGTAGCGCAGTGTAAAAAGACAAAAGCATACAAGGAAAGAGATAGACGAAGACAGAGAACGGGAGCAAGTAAGAGATGGACGGAAACAACAAAAGAGACAGACAAAAGTTAATCACAGACATCATACACGTAGCACTGCCACTTCAGCATTGAAAGTGTGGAACAAAAGGGTGGCGAGGAGGTTGGAGTTGGAAGGTGTTGCAATTGCTGTCGTCAGTGCAACGAGCGACAACATTGACAGCCAACACAACTGAGAAAGTGGTGCAGTGGTGGCAACATCAGGCGGAAACATTTGAATGTCGCTAAAAGTCGCTTACCTATGCACTAATATGTGGGTCATACGCGAAATGCCGGCTGTGCGACAATTTGACGTCAACATTTGTTATATATAATATATATATATATATATGTATATATGTATATATTTATTTAATTAATTATCGCACACATTTACCTGATCGTATTGCAGCATATTGTTGTTACTTTATGACGGTATATAGTCAAGTAATTGGTATATTAATCTTTGGCTTTGCGATTTTTAAAGATTTTTTTTTAATTTTTTTTGGAATTTTGATTAAATATGCAAGGTGTGCGTGTTTGTGTGTGAGAGGAAGTTGTAAAAATAAAACAAAAATATATGTTAAAAAACACTTTAAACAAAGGGAGCTTAATTGAAAGTTTGCTATTTGTTCAGATTGTCTATTTATCATTATTATTTGAACAAGGGGATTATTTTTAACACTTTTTTTTATAAATAATATTCGATGATTTTCAAACACATACACAATTTTTTATTTATTTATTATTATGTTTTTGTTTGTTCTTTTAATAAGGAAAAGTTATTATTTTCGAGTGACTACTGTACATGTATTGCAAAACTCAATTAGCACGCACACATACAGCTATGTAAAGAAAAAAAGAAAAAGTAAAGTCAATAAAAGAACCACTCTCACACACATATAGACGCACAAACACACACACACACACATAGACGCGCATACTATAACAAAACTGCAAGACATTAAATAGGCACACCCAAAAAAAATAAAAAAACAAAAATAACGAAGCAGGAAGCAATACTTGCTTTTTACAGTTGGAGTTAAGCTAAAGTTTCAAAATGTCTTTTTATAACTTTGGCATACATTTCCCGTTTAAAAAAACAGCCGCGACTTGACCTTAAAAAAAAAAAAAAACAAAAAAAATGCGTAGGGGAACATGCAAAAATAAAAAAGAATGTCAAACACACCAATACATACGAACACACGTATTTATATACATAGATACATATATATATTACGATACTATAGCGCAGCGCGCGCATCAATTCATATTTTATTGTCAAGGGAACAGAAAACTAAGTATAAAGTTGGGAGCGTGGGAGCTTGGGAGTCCTGGGTACTATTTGTGCAAGGTTCAGCTATAAGGGGGGGGGGGGGGGGTTTTTTTTTCTTTTATTATTATTGAGGCACTTTTAAGACTTCGCTGTGCTTGTTAATGCGTGCGTTGGTTAGTGTCTTTGTTATTTTGTCTAAATGAATTAATCAAATTTGGCTTTTACTTGAGCAAACATGGCGCGCGCGACATGCAACACCAAACGGCAACTCACACACATATACACATATTTATAGATATATACACGCACACACACACACGAACGCACACAAACGGTAGCGCATACACTACGCGCCGTTTGCCATTTCCGGCGCAGAAATGTATGCTACGCTTTTGAATTTGTGATAGATACTGAGCTGGTGAGCCGAAAAGTGCCTACGACCAAAGTCACAGCAGTTGTAACCGTTTTTATAGCAGCTTTGGCGCATGGCCAACGCAACAGAGCAGAGCTTTCTGAACAGTTTATAGCAAGCAAGGATGCAGGCAACTCAAATGGAATGCCCTGTGCTCGAAAGTCACCCCTTGCGCAAGTTTCTATGCAATATACAACAGCAACAGGCGGTTAAAAGTTCACCAACCACAACTAACACACACAGATGCACTGAAAATGAGTCTGTGTAGTAAGTGTTTGTCTTCACACTGCACTGAATGACAGCTGCCCTCAAAGTGCAGGGTGTCATTTTTTTTTGTGAGGTTATATTTAGATTGGGTTGCCCTCAAACCTCAACCGGAACAGCAGCACCAACACATTTGGTATACTTAAGCATCGCAGAGACAAGACAAGATACAGACAGGCAGAGAGACAGAAACGTTGACAGTCTGCTAAATTGAATCAGATAATCGAGATGATGCAGCCAGTTGTTGGCAGTTGACAATCGTGTCACTGGGTCGTCTAATATGTGTACGAACCGCGAACGCTGGAGAAGACTTTGTTAGGGCAGAAAAATAAATCATTATATCATATAGCACAATGGCAAGTCTAGTGTATCTATGGGTTATTAAATAAAAAAGGCTGATTAAAGTTTTGTTCTATTGAAAACTAATCGTAATCGGAACAATTCTGTTATAGTGTACGCATAAAAGCATAACCTTTTCATAATGAAGTGCCACACTTAATTACAACTTTTTTCTCTTTTGAAAACAATGAATGACAAACAAAAGCTGATCGAATCATTGAATTAATGTCAGTGTGTTTATTTATAATATCGAAATGTTTTACAAACAAAAAGTGGCTAGGTAAATATGATGTGTATCTGATAACTATTTACATATTAAAGCTTTAGAAAAGTCGACGTGCTCAAAATCACAAAGTCAAATAGCGCAAAGCCTTGTCTAGGAAACGTTCCTCGGACGATCCACGACAGCAGGCAATGCCACGTCGCGACTTGGATGACATTCGATTCAACTGATAATGATCGCAGTGTTCCTCATGCTCCAAAGTGTTTGTTGAAGGCGCCTTGGCATATTCGCGCTTGAGAACCATGCTTATAATGCGAGAACGTGTAGTTCGTATTTTAGGCTTACTCAGGACCTCTGAACGGGGTCGATGAGGCGGCGATGATGAGCCACCATAAATGCCGGACTCGGTCGAGTCCGAGTCTAAGCCAGCACAACTGCAATAGGTGACACTGCTCCTGGGCGATTGATCCGCACTGCCATAGGCATCATCACCACAAAGATCATACTCTGGATTGATCTTTTCGGCAGCTGAAGGCAAAGGTTCACTTATGGCATATGGTATACACTTGGCTTCCATGTACATCACTGGCTCATCGACAGCCTCCTCGGCGCTGGGCGTAGGACTGGCACAACGACTGCTCTCGAGCTCTGCAACGCGTGCCTCTTGCAACTTCTGCTCACGTCGACGCAAACGTCGCTCATGACGCTCTCGCTCAATGCGTTCAATTGTCTCGAGACTCTCGATAAACAAACTCAAGTCCCTCTGATCAAAACGAGCCGCATCCAGTGTGTAAGTTGTATTAATTAAGCCATAACTGGCCGGATCGGCAAAGTTAACGTACTGTGTGCAAGTGTAGGTGCTGGCCATATTGAATTCTTCGGTGTTTATGCTTTGAAGGCTGCTGTGCAACTGTTTGCAGAAAGCAGCATCAAACTGGGTTTATATACCAAGCAGGTCTGAAGACATGATGTCTGATCCCATGGCCCTGTCCCTGTTTTAGGCAGGTACCGTTACAGGTAGGCGCACGCCGCCCACTCCTTCCTGCCCACACCGAAAATAAATCCCTTTTCGCTTTAACTTCAAGTTAAGTGTGTGTGTCTCCCGGGTTATTCCCTAATCGCTTTTTAATTTAAGCATTTCCCAATGTCTATAAAACCGGAGAGTGAGTGCACCATCTGACACTGCATGGACTTCTTCACATGCCTCTTTTATAGCTTAGCAATTGCATTTGTCAGTTGTTGGCACCTTTTTGCCTTTGGCAGGCAGGAGGCAGGCAGCCAGACGGTTGCCATAAAACAAATTCAAATCGCTTTGAACACCTGGCTGACATCTGCTGTCAGTTTTTGCATGAGCTGAGCAATCGGTTTTGTGTACAACTTTAACGGTTAGAATAAATCAATATTACGATTTGCCTTGAGCCAAATAATGTTGTAGAAATGCTTGCAAATCACTTAGAATCTAACCTTTGTTTATATTTAATTCACTTTGTTAATTATCTACTTTATGCATGGTTTATAAAAAACATTATGTAATCTAATCTTTTTTCCTTGAGATAGAACTATAACAGATATAGTAAACATAATACTATAGATTAAGCTATAGGTAGTATTTGCTAGTTCTTAGGAATCCTTTAACAATTGTTGACCCTCGGGTAATGGGTACTGCAGGCAATTGTAGGCTGCCCAAAAAACCAATTTATGAATGAATGGGGCGGGAAAAGGGGTAGCTTGGTGCACAGGTAATTCAATTTACGAGCAGCTCATCAGAAAGTATAGCCATTTTAACAAATTACCTAAGATCATAAGAATTTGCATACTTTTTGTATTAGAACCCTTGATATTAATCAAGTTTTTAAAAATATTCCAAGTGACTCTAAAAAAATCACAGTAAATATAGTATAAATAAAAGAAGGTTTTAGCCTAAGCTTTTCTCATCAGGATACAAGAATAAATAAGTAAATAATTTAGGAATTTTTGAATATTGGCGACAATTAAGCCAACTTTGACCAAGTCTTGTATTATTTCAGATTGTTCAGTTTGCAAGCTGGCGTTAACTTAAGTTAAGAAGGAGTTTAAACAGAAAGAGAGCTTTAAGCTTGGTTTGTTATCACTTTTTGGTTATTCTTAATCTTGACAAATAAAGACCGACTTTGACAAAGACGGCTTAAGTTAATCCAACTTAAGCTGGCTGTAACCTTAGATCAGGTACTAAATAAACACTCTGAAATACTATATAGAACCTTTACTTTCAGTTGATCAAATAAATCACGAAACCAACTGACCTTAAAAACATAATTTTCATTTATTTTTAAACTTAGCTGGAACAATGTAAATAACTCATCAAGAGATCTGTGACAGAAATCGCTTTTGTCAGCGAATGGTCAGCCGAAACTAAATTCGTTAAGAGAGATGGGGAAAAATGACGAGGAATAAGAAACTTGTCGTGTCTAGACAACACAGACTGAGACGCGACCAAAACAAATTGAAGGCAAGGGCGCTGAGTCGTTCGAGTAATTAAACTTATTTCGTGTAGGACGTCGCGACGTCTGGCCGTTTTGTCGCAAATCCCAGCTGATTCAGTTTTCTGCAGCTGTTGCCCGAAACTCAAAACGAAAATATATTTTTGAATATGAAATGCTGCAAATGAAATGCACTTGAAAGCGATAAGAGTTCTTTTTGTTTAGAACTGCTGGGCTTCGCACTTCTTTTGAAGCTGTTCAAATCCATTGAACTTTCAATTAAGCACGTAGCTGCCGAAAGAGAGGGGATTGGAAAGGGCGGCGTGAAGACACTTAACCCATTGGTTGCCGCTTTAAATGAGCTGCAAATTGTTTTTTGGGCCACTTAACAGCACTAACTAATTGCTTTAAATTAATAAAGACAGAAGCGGGTTGTTTTGTATAAACTGATTTAAGATAACAAACTTACGCGTTTACTTCGAGTTGTTGAACAATTAATTAATTTATACGTACCTGCAATGAGAAGAATTAAAAAAAAGGGAAAATAAGTTAAATTGTTTTTAAGGAATTCATTATATTAATATTGTAAATCAGGCCTGCACCATCCTACGGAAATATCAATTTACAAAAACATAAATGCCAATTGGCAAATGACAAAACCCACAAGACGACAGCAATACAAACCACAACAAGCAGCATAGCGGGGGGGGGGGGGGGGGGAGTAATGGGGTGGGAGTTGGTTTGAGTGGAGTGCCGACAGTCATCGAGTCGTTTGTCGTTGTAGTCGTTTGTTCTTGTGGTGTGTTTTTGGTTTCTGTTGATGAACGCCCACCGAACCCAACTAAACGAACAACCAAAACTTCAATTGCTTCACATTTGTTAAAGACAAAAGCAAATCGTAGGGGAGACAGCAGTGGCGTAGTACTACTTGGGCCTGTCAAGAGGGGGAGTACTAAAGCAACAGCTTAGCCGATTTATTGGAATGGGCATTCAAAAGAGGCACTCTTCTTTATGTAGTGCAATGAATTTAAGTTAAAGTGCAATGCAAAAATATAAGTAAAAAAATAGTTAAATTTTAGAACTTTGAAACAGCTTGTTTAAGAATAACTAGATGTTTGCAAATCAACCAATCATAGTGTTCACCTATGATTCATTTGCTGGAACTTTCATACTTAGCAGACATTTAACGTTGAAGAGAATCATACAGTTCTGTAAATTGTAACCCCACATTAAACCACGCCTCTGTGTGACTTTCATACTTAACAGACATTTACCGTTGAAGAGAATCATACAGTTCTGTAAATTGTGACCCCATACCAAACGACGCCTCTGTGTGTGACTTTCATACTTAACAGACATTTACCGTTGAAGAGAGTAATACAGTTTTGTAGAGAGAGCTAACACCAAACGACGCCTCTGTGTGACTGGCATATGTATCAAGAATTACTGCTCATCTCAGCTCTGATATTGTAAGCACTAATAGGGTCAAATTAATAAAAGCGAATAATGAAAACAAAAGGCGACTGCTGCTTGCTTGGACTTGGCTGTTTGGTTGCGTGCCGATTGCCGTTTTGAGAAAGCAACTATTGTCTATTTATAGGGCTCATTGTAATAACTCCATCAGCTGCGTAAAATGATCCATGGGCGGGCATTAAGAGTAGCTGCTTCTACCAGCATAAACTTCAAACAGATGTCAAGCCGCCGGTCGCGTAATTATTATTTATGTACGCTCAACTCTGCCCTGCTATGTTCCCTTCCCATTTCATTTCCAATTCCAACACAACACAGCACAACCCAAGCCAACCCAACCCAACTCAACTCGTAATGCCACGATGTGATCTCATCTAGCAAATATTCAATGCGAGCAATGCGTCTCTGTTTTACATTAAAAAAAAATTATTACCAGAGATTTTTTGTTGTTTTTAAAACAAGGCGTTTACTCGATTCTTCTCTGGGGGTTGTTGAACCTACGGCCAACATGTGGGGCGGTTGGCGATTTGCTTAGCTCTGCAAGTTTTTGCCCGCCAGACCCTACTCTACCCGCCCCACCCTTACCAAGTGCGTTCTTTAGCAAATGAATGGCGTGCTTTGATAAATGGCACATGGTACCATACTATTGTTGCCTACATACATACATATATGTATATTTGTTTATTTGTAATTTTTTGCTTGGCCACAAGTCGCCTTGTATGGCTTTCTTTTTGCCTGACGTGCTGCTACGCAAATTCATTGTCACAATTCTTCGCTTGACTTGAGAGAAAAGTCTGTGAAGCGTTCTTTTCATTGATAAATTGCACTCAAAATATACACACACACACACACACACAATCAACAGTGAAATTCTCTCTGATGGCTGCACTTAAATTGCAATTGCAACAATTGCTTGGGTAAAAAAGGGGGCGTATAGCAAAAGTATAACAAACAATAAAAGAAAGTAAAATCAAATCATTAAAAAACTGTAATTTTATATCTGACAGTTCTGATGGGATTTTAAATTGATAATATATAACTGATAGATAGATATTTATAAATAGTAAAAAAAATGCTTGAGAGCTGTTAACATAAATCTGCACTGATTTGCACGAATATATCTTTTGTTTTTGTAAAACATATTACAGAAGTGGCGTATTAATTAGTTATTAAAAATAAAATAATATTCCTTACTTCTTGTTATAAGTAAAAAGTTCTTTTAAATAGTTTCGACAGCCAAATAATACTGAAAACTTTAATATAAACACAAAGAAAATGGCATTATTTGAACATTTTTGACTTAAAAACAACATTCATATTTGCATATTAATTATGTTGTTTATTAAAATTTCTAATATTATTTATTTTATAGTGATTTTTGAAGGGAAGAAGCAGCTAAAACAAGGCTATTTCACAGCTTGTAAATATTTATCTATTTTGTTTTAGTTTATAAACATTTTCAACTAGAAAACTCAAATGTTTACATGTTTAAATGTTTAAACTGTTAGCCGAATTTCAAGAGCCATAATTAGTTGAAGAATAAACTTTTAGAAGGCCAAGTGAAAAGTTAAATCACATTCAACAAATAATCATAAACAGCTTCAATTAATGCAATGCCTTATGTCTATGGCCATTGCTTGATTAACGTCAGCGTTGACCACCACGCGGGGCATTTACCACAGATAGTAGAAGGGGGGGGGGGGGGGGGTAAAACAAAGGCAAATGTGCAACACTAATGAAAATGAATTGAGTTATGCGCTGTGAGCGGTGCGCGCACACAAAATGCAATTTGGCTTTACTTTAATTAAATTTTGTACGGTTTAGCTGTCGGGCAATGGGCAAAGAGCCAAGACTCTAAAAAAACAAAAACCACTGCTGTACAATTAACTTTTGAAACAATGAAATTTTCGAAACTCAAACAAAAAAAAACCAGCAGTTGAAATATTCGCGGCATGCGGCAGCTAAAGATGCGTCCAAATGGGTGCACTCGGTCAGTGGGAGTTCGTAGCACCTTAACATTTAAGTCAAAAAAAAAAAAGAAAAAAAAAAACAACTGCAAATTGTTAAAGATTTCACAACTTAAGTGGGTCGCCCGGCTTTAGGCGACGAGGTGAAAAATGCGTAGCAACTTAAGCAATTGAATTCAATTGCCTAAGCATGGGCGTTAATTAAGCTAATTGCTGACATCAGCTAAGCCACACAAAGTTCTCTCTCAAACGAGGGTGGATATTAAAATGTTTTTGAGTTATGAAAATACAAATATTCTTCTCATTACAATTTTTAATAATCTAAATGGTTTTTTTTTAAATTATTTTATACAAAGACAAATGCGTTGCGTAAGTCTGAGTCAGTGATTAACACATAACGTCGTCGTCGCAGACACAACTGGAATTTCAATAAACGAGTTCTATTACAAATAAACAAACATAAAGCAACACGATTGAAAACATATATATATGTATATAGTTGTTTACAAAGACAACAGACAGTACATATAGTATAGTACATACAACAACAATGCTAAGCGTTTTATAAATAAATATGGTAGAACTTTTTGCAATCGTTTTGCTTTTTTCATATCAATCAACAACAACAATAATAATAATGAAAATGACATTTTGATGAACTCAGCTCGAGTTTCCAGAGTAATAGTACAAATATTTGATTGTCATCAATCATGCAGTTTTTTTTATAAGTAGGCCCGACCTTGAAAGCATTATTGCCATTATTTTTGTTTGTTTGTTCCGCTGCCCGAACACCTTAATTCAACCAGCAAACCAGCGTTGTGATGTTAGATGATATTTGATAAACTACTATGCCCCGAGCAAAGGCATTCAAATCAATGCGAATTAACGCTGACATGGCATGCTATTTGGGCACCGGATGCACTACATACATACATATATCTCTCACTTAGTGTATGTGTCGAAACGATATGTATGTACAATCATTTGGGTAATTGAAAGCAACCGAAACCAGTTTTGCAATGGCATTGGGTCAATGGTGCGTGTGTGTAATATAATATATATAAGTAATTGGTTAGTAAGAAGCAAAAAGTGCAAAATATAGGACAAAAAACAACTAATCAGCAACAACAAACAACAACAACAACAAACAACAAGGGGCATCAAGTTGAAAGGAAGAGAATTGAAAATTAGTTGCAGTTTGAGATAAATGTAAAAAAACTATTGGAAAAGCTTAATTGTTCAACTCTGATCTGTTGATAAAAATAAAAAATTAATAAAGGCAATATTAGCTAAGAAAAAAATATCAAAATGATTTCATCATCAAATTATTTAAAGATATTTAATTAATGGTTATTAAAAAGCTATTAGATACTTTTTGTATAATCGAGAAGTAAATATGTATACAAATAATGAAAAAGTTACGTTAAAAAATTCAAGACCAGCGTGAAATTCCGGAAATTCTACAAAGCCAAGTGAAAAATCATGTTTATTTTTTTATTAACTTTCAAAACAGCCAACACTTTGGGTGCAAGCTGCATAAATGCATGAATATATCAATGTCCAGACACGTATGAAGATTATATCTAAATAGAAATCAACCACCAATCAACAAACTTGTTTGAACCCCCAAGCGTCGTTCAGTTGCATAAAATCCAACCCTTTTACCAAACATAAAACAATTTAAGAATTTATTCAAATGAAAAACTTGAAAATTATGCCTGACTGCATTTAGTGGTGGCGGGGGGAGTGGGGAGGAGGTATGGATCACCAGGGGAAAACACCTGGTTGACCAGAGAGCCGGTGTGTCTGTGGTCAGCTCAAAGCCTGCAGGTCATTGACACATTCCGCAGACATTAACACGCCATTGTGGCAAGGACTGAAACTGTTTGCCTGATGGATTGACAAACTGTTGAGCCAAAGCTGCCCCCCTGCAGTTGCTGGTTGCCCTGGCAAAAGTAACAAAAACTTTGTTATTGCCATGTTGCTATTGATTTGAAGGCAACTACCAGCAGCAGCAAACCCGGAAAATAAAACACCCAAAACTAACTTAACCCTCAAGCAAGCTAAGCATTCAAGTTGACGTGACGTGAAAAACAAAAACAAAACGCGGAAACGGATGTGGGCGAAAAAAAGAGCCATTTTAAAGGGCAAAAACAAAAAGACTAGTTAATGGTAATCAACTTGAAGTTGCTATGTTTTAAGAATTGGTACTTTATTATGAAAACTATTTTTTTTGCTTAATTTAAAAATAAAATTAAAGTGTATTTTTGTTAATTTTCTTGAAAATAACTAAAACTTTTTTTTTTGTTTTTAAATAATCTGCATATTTCCTTTGACCAACTTTTATATCCACTGTCGCATGCCTATGCACAAAGCTAATGGACTTTTCTAAGCACTTGCATAACATTTATTTTTGGGCTGAGGGCAAAAACATGTTCTGACTATAATTATGAGTAGCATGTAGTTGTTGGTGGGGTTAGCTAACGTAGCAGTCAGCTATGACATCCATAACTGCATCATCTCTGTGCATTTGAATGCTTCCTGTTGATTGCAATTAGGCGGCGGCCATGTCATGTAATTATGACATGGACAAAAAAAAGAACAGAGAACGCAAATTATGGGACAAACAAAGAGACAGACAGACAGAGACAATTGTGTGAAGTGTCATTTCGAGGCAAAGGGCCATTGTCATGCCATTGTCTGCCTTGATGTTTGAGTTTGTATGCGTTCTTGATGACATCCAAACAAATTTGTGTTCTGATTATGGCCAGAACCTCAACAAATAGTAAGAGAAATAAAACCCAACACAAATAATGTCATGCTACAAAGTTGGCTCGCTACCAAATGGAGTTTCATTTTACAGCACAAAACGGTTAATGTTTCAACAACAACCTGAAGTGCAGCACGTGCCACGCATTTATCAAATGCATTTCACGCCACACTGCATTTGATATGCATGCCTCCCGCCTTCTCCTTGGCTAATGAGCGACCCTCGCTATCTAAATGTGTACAAAGTACGATTATGTGTCTCTCTAACCAACATATACAAATAATTTATATTTGCTATGAGAATGCCCCAAGCCAGCTCCCCAAAGGAGAATGTGGCACAACATAAACTGACCTTTTAGCAGAGAAATGTCATTTCCATTTGCATGTGTCACAGACACATAAACCCCAAAGGAAATGCTGGCAAGCGACAGGGAATTGAATTTATAAGAAACGGAGATAAAAGAGAGTCTAACATTATATTAAGCATTTGTGCTGTGGTTTATGCTCTTACTCGATTTTCATAGGTGATGAAAAGACAAATGGAATGTGAGAACAATGTTGCATTTAAAACAATCAAAAATATTTATAGCCAGAAACAAGCTTGTGGAAAATATGTAAGAAGAATGTAGACTACTTTGGGGTAGAATGTTGAAAAGATTGAGGATAGGTATTTCATTAGATTATTTTCCATCAAAAGCATTTAGATTAAATAAACTTGAGTTTACTATATTAGAAATGCCAGAAATCAAGTACAAGCATAAGAAAGTTTCTTAAATAATATATATAAAATAATTATTTGTTGAACTAAATTTATAAACGATATGATTTTTTGTCATTTTATTGAGCAACTTTGACTAAATACAGACCACATATGGTACATAAAAACTTAAGTTAAAAATCGATTATCAACAATAAAACTTTTTTTAATCGATATTATAATTATTTATTATATTTATTTTAACAACTGATAAATAATCCTCACAAGTACACAAATATCAAATAGCTTTTGAATAAATATACTTTTGTTTATTTAACTTTTTTGTAGAAATTTGATATCAAAAGGTCAAGAAACCAGCTTCAAGTGTTTGGTTTTTTGTTTACATCTCGACTTGATGGATCGCCTGTCATGGATCAACCCAACTTGTGGCACTTTTTTCATCAAACTCATTCAAAGATAACAAATACCCTCAAGCAGCAGTAGGGCAAGCAAAAGAGAGAACGAGAGAGAGAGAGACTCGGTGTAAGAGAACAACGGCTGTGCATAATTTCGTAAATGCTTACATATAAACATATTTTACATAACAGAGTCTACAATAGATCTCATGTGTCTGAAACTCCTCTCAACAACATATGGCACATAGCAACGAAAGAAAAAAAACAAAAAGGTAAACAAAAAGGAAAAAATGCAAGCTGGCAGGGCGGCGGCTGAATATTGTGGACTAAAAGATGCGGCACATTAAAATGTGATTTATATGAAAATGCCAGAAACATCAACATCAACAACAGCAAAACTGAAACGTCAAAGTGTGCGACTATTTTTGGAATGACATTAAGGTAAGGGGCTGCAGTGCGGGGTGCTGCACACCAGCGGAAAAGGAAGTGCGCGTTATTTGTTTGCCCCTGTTGCACTATCTCTTTACACACACACACACACACATGTGCATTTTGCAGTTGTTGTTCTGTTTTTGGATGGTTGTACAATTTGAACTATGCCGTCGCTGGCTGTTCAAGCAGCTCGCTCAGTGGTTCAAGGCAGGTGTGCATTTTTTAAGAGGGCGCGGGGCAGACGGAGAGCAGCTGACACTGTTGTGCGTTTTCCAATCAGCATTGCTGTCTTTTAGCCTTGGACTATGGCTGTTAACTTAATTTGTTTGCCATTGGGCCACACACTTATACACACGCACGCACACACACATGTTAACCCAGTTTGAAGCCGAGATTAAAATTCAAATGAGCTGCTTTTGTAGGCTTGGCCGCCGCCATCAGGCAAAAATTTGCAGACAAATAACAAAAACAAACAAAAAGCGACAATAAATTGACAAACCACACAAAAAACTTGTTAGGAAATAATCGCAAAGGTTTTTTAAAATCAAGACTTATACTTTAAAAGTTTATATTGCTTACAACGATTTAATTTTCCTTTTTTTTAAGACTTTTATTTAATTTTGTATATTTCTCTCAAAGAAGTTATAAAACAGATGATGAAAAAAAAGCATAATAAAAAGATGAAGAATGAGTGCAAAATACTTTAAAGTGCCCTCTTGAGGCAAACCCGTGCTACACTTTGTCCATTGAGAGTTTATTCACCTCAAAAACAATAATAATCAGTTGCTGATTCCAAAGATGAACAATGAAAGAAATATTTTCATCTTCAGTAGTCAATCAGCCGTTGATTGATTTACAGTTAACGCGGAATGATGTCATTATCGGATTAATTAAGTTTTCTATCAACTATTTCATTGTAATAAACAAGTTTTTGAATTTTAAAGAATGTAGCTATGAATCATATATAAAGAGCTTGTAAGATGTTCTTAAGAATTTTCTTCAAAATAGAGATTTACTCTCTAGATATGACAATTATTGTTAGGAAATTAGAAGGATTAAACTTAAATATTATTGAAAAATTCTACCATTTTCATGTCAATTGAATCATGAGAAATACTATCATAAAAAGTTCTATACAAAATTTTTATTGTTAAGCCATATAAGCATAGAATTTTCCGATTTCTAATTGAGTTTTCATCAATTTTCTATCTATTTTTAACGCACAAAACTGACATCAACAATTAAAGCCTTCTTTACAATTCTGAGCGAAACGAAAGAAAAAACAGCTAAAGGGTTTATGGGAGTTGAATTAAAGCGATACAACATTTTTTGCACTTCCTCTCGTCCCTTCCTTTAAGTCTCTCAGTCTCTTGGGCATCCTTAACAATCATGGTAGCTGGTGAGCTGCCTTTAAAGGCCACTAGACTAGGCGCATCCTTCACAGGCTATGTCTGTTTTTTCGCCATGTTGACTTAGGCGCCGAGAATCTGGCTTGTTCCAATTCTACAATAAAGTCCTTTAACCTTTTGCAGGAGTTTTTCTTTTAGCTTTTTATTCAACCTGCTACTTCCGCATATCTTGACGTTGTTTTTTTTTTTTTTTGTAGTACAGCTTACGAGCCACTTCAAGCCGAAAGCCTGGTAAAAGCTTTTTTGATGTGTCGCACAAATAAAAAAAGTTTTTTCTTAACAAAATTTTGATGCGAATATGAAAATTTACATAGATTTTTGTCATTTTTAATTTGTCGCCAAGTCATTAATTACTCAGCATTATGACATCATTATAGAAGATAAGTTGGAATGACAAATACGAATGAGAATTATTTGAAAAACGATGCGTGATTTCTTTGTCAGTTCTATAAAATAAGCAAATACAACTTGCCCCCCCTTTTGGCAATAATTTATCATAATTAATATTTGTTTTTTATTATAGACAAACTGACTAAAAATAAATACTACTTGACTAGCTGAGTTTCAAACGTTTGTTTAACAACCCACAACAAAATCTATATCCAAAATGCCAAAAATTCGACAATAAACAAAAAAAAAAAATACCAAAAACAAGCTGCAATCCGCTTAAAATTCTTGCATATACAAAAAGGCAGACATCATTTTGGTTGTTGGTTTGTTGAGTTTTCTGGTTTTCTCAGGTTTTTACGGCATGTGCAAAATGTTTTTCACATTTTCCATTATTTTTAGCTACGCAAGTTCATTTCACAATACAACAAAAATATTATTATTCATTCGCTACTCGACTTGGCCGCCAATAATTAACAGATCGTGAAAAGTATTAACAAACTGCGTAAAATTGTTCAAAGGTTAGCTGCTGAGTTAATCAACATTTAATGTGCATAACTGTGCAAATATGCACAGTCGTGTCCGCATAAAGTGAGCAACCGATGTATGATAATAAAATACCACATTTAATAAACCACAATAATTTTTTTAATGTGATTCAACCCTGCCTACAGCCCTCCAGTCATTTAAGAACTTAGTTCACTTTTGCCAGACACGACTGTAGGATGAATCAACGTCGCAGCTCGCAGAAAGTGTTAAATTTATATCAAAAGCATTTGGTGTCGCGTCAGCTGACAAAAAGTGGATCATATTTTTGGACGCAAGTCGTAAATCGATATGACATTTAGCGTTGAATTTAAAAATGAGTACGCAAAAAGACAAATAAATAAATGCTAGGTGTTTGTTGGCTTTTTAATTTGCATATATAAATATATAAATGTGTTGTTGAGGTGTGAATGGAATGGCAGAACAAACACAGATTAGATATGCATAAAGTCAAAAATAAATGCGGCCAAAAAGGCAGAGAAATAAATGTTTATACATTGGTTAGATCTGGTTGCCAAATATTAACTAAACAAAATCAAAGAGATAATAAAGAACATTAAAATATTTTTTAGTCTTTGAAAAGCTTAAAAAACAACTCAATGTGAAAAAAATAAATACTTTACTAAACTTCAGTAAGTTTATGGTAATTTTGATTTTAAGTGTACAAAATTTTTTTTAAATTTTTATTGTTTATTATTGAAAAAAATTATTTGAAAAGATTATTTTAATAAATTATATTTTTTTTTCAATATTCTCCCAAATTTTTGTTAATTATACAACTCAGTCAATCCCATATATGAGCTTGGCCCATTTGCATCAGCTCACGCCATGATATTGACTTGAAATAAAAAAAAAAGACCCATCAATTAGCTTCTAAAAGTTGCCAGCAAATTGTTTTCTTTCAGGTCAGCTGCACCTATGAAACTGCGCACAACGGCAAAAATACAGGAAAAGCGCCCACACATTTCCTCTATAGAAACAACAATAACAGTCAAATTGATTTGCGTTTATCAGTTGAGCGCGAAGAAGAAGCAAAAAAAAAAACAACAAAATAATGTGCGAAATTGAAAATAAAAACTTTATTTATGTCAGTGTTTCTAGGTTCTCAATTCTCAAGTGTTTACGCAAAACTTGCTGCGAACTAAATGCACAAACAAAACTCTTAACGCAACAAATGAAATGAACCAAATACATATAGATAAATAATGTTAATTTCGGTTATTGAAATTTCCTGCTTTGCGCTGTGCACACTGTGTGGGAAGCCACTGTAGCCGCACTGTATGTCGCATTTCAAGGCAGACAGACAAAATGCCGTTTTAATTTGAATAAATTACAACCGTCTTTGAGACAACAATAAAAATATTTAAGCAATGAGTACAGCCAAGCATTAGAAATTGAAGTATTTTAATTACAAACTTGCGAGAGCAACAACAAAAAAAAACGACTGCACAAATAGTTTGCGCGATTTAAAAGAAAGCGGTTTTTGTTTTGCACAAATTTAACAATTTGACTTTTTCCGCAGCTACGACAAAAAAAAAGCTAGTTGCATTTTTTAGCTACATTTGTCGCGATTGTTTCTTACATTTAAGGTGTGTGCAGGTGAGAGCAAGATAGTTGTCAATAGATAGTACAAAGACGGCCGGCAATCGTTGAAGCGCAACAAATATGGCAAAAACAAAAATATGTCTTCAATTACTTTCGAAGATAAGCCGGTGGCGGTATACTAGGTAAAAGGTAATACAGGTAGAGAAAAAGATCGCGCACGACAGCTGGCAGGCATTAAAGAGACTGTAGCTAAGAGAGCAGGTGAAGAGCACAACATTAATGTAACAACAAGATGTATAAGCATTAACAGTAGCAGCGTATGCAGGCGATTATGTAATTAAGCAGAAAGACCTCCTGTATGTAAAAATTGATCATAAAAGATTTACAGCCGTCAGCAGAGTTATAACAGCAAAGAGAGGGTGTGTTGTGTGTGCTCTTTCTTATGCTCTCAGTTTGGCAGGCAGCCAAGCGCCTTGTGCGATGTTTTTTTTTTGTTGGTTTTACCTTTGCCTTCAATATTTACAACAGCTGTATGGAGAGAATGGTTACAATAAATATTTGATGAAAATTAAATCTAAGCGCAGCGAACAATTGAAAACCCGTTGGGGCACAAGTTAAATATTAATTTGGAAGGGCGCTGAATAGTTGTAGGGTGTGAGTTATGTCGTTGTTATGTTCTTGTGCATTATCAGGCGACAAGGAAAAGATAAGCAAATATATGTATATGCTTACATGGGTGTGTGTGTGTGTGTATTTGAAGACGCAGTAAACACACAGTTTGACAAAGGTAATAAACAAGCACAGTGACCAAAAATACAATTAAGAAAATAAATCTGGCACGCATTTCTGTCGCAAGGGATTAGACAAAAAAGATTTTTCAGATGTCTTCTCTTATCACGGATTTTGTTTACTTTACAAGACAATATAAGAGATAATACAAATTTGTTAATTAGGGAATTTTTCTATTTGTATGCCGTCTTTAATATGCTTTCTTTCTTTTTTTTTTTTAGTGCTGTTCACAGCAATTATTTTGTTTTTATTATTATTTGTATTCTCATTATTATTCCACATGACAACTGTCAAGCGCAACAACAACAACAAAACACAGAAATTTCCACAAGAGCACACAAATATAACAACATAAATAAAAGTACGTACTAACTACACACACACACACACACACAAATATAATTTTATAGTTAAATTTTAAGCGGAAATCAAGGCGAAAGTTTTGGCTGTAGCCAAACGTGGGAGTTGAGCATAAAAAATAGAAGAAGCAAAAAGACGCCAGAAAAAAAGGGCGCAGTTTTATATTATTTTTTTTTTTTGTTTTTATCAATCCCAATTAATTAGACAGCTATGAAAATGAGGCGTGACGACGTCCATAAAAAAACCAAAGCCTAATTAAAAAAGCTTAAAGGGAATATTATTTATGTATAAGCTTCTTCTATGTTATATGTAAAAAGTTTGAAAAAGTGTTCTACAATTCTAGCCACCACTGTATACATTTCTATAAGTTTTTTTAAAAACAAAACTTTTCAAACTTGTTTATACGTTTCGCTTATTGCATTCTTTCATGTTTATCGCATGCTTTTGAGTCATCTTATGAATATATTTAAAATTTATTTTCTATTTATAAAACACAACTTGTTTTGCGGTTCAACAAAGCCACTAAAATATTGGCGTTAATTCGTTTTTAAGACTTCTTAAATCAAGGCGATTCATAAAATGCTACATTACTCTGATTCTTAAGAAATTGCTTTCTATTTTGTTTATTAATTATTCATTTACACTGACATTCCAAATAAATAGCGAAATAAGCTCAGAGCAATTGAGCACACTGGCGTCCCAAAATAAAGAGCACCGATTACAAAATTATAGCTAAGAAAATCTTTTAATCAAAGGAAGTGCTATTACTTTAGAAAACTTTAGGGTCAACAATTTTACTTAGTCTATTAAAAGACAGACCCAAAAACATAATCGAAAATAAATTGTGCAGACCAAAGCGTAAGAGAAAGGCCACAAAAGCCGCAAAAAACAAAGAGCTAAAAAGGGGGCGTGGCTAGCCATAATGCGGAGGCACTTTATTACATTATTATATTATGTACGCACACACACATATATATTTATAACAAAAGCTAAGGTCAAGCGGGCATTGTCTCTGTGGAAGACGACATTAAATTGCTCGTAATGTGAAATGAGGGGCAAAGAAAGAAACGAACCAGCTAAGAAAATTAAAAGAAAATGCAAGAAGACAGCAGAAATAACACAAAGCCAACGGTTCGAGTGCCCTTAAGGATCATAAAGGAAATACGTATAATTTACTTAAATACCTAATAAATCATAAGCCAACACACAAAGACAAAATAAAAAACTCAACTCGAAGCGTTTTGTGCGCGTTTTTAAACGCGTTCAAGCGCCAAAGCCAATACGCGAGGCGAGTTTGTGGGCAAAAAGGATACGAATAACTTTAATGTTAATGCAAATGCGACAAGATTAAATAAGGGCAAGAGAAAGGGAGGGAGAAAGCGCCACCAGAAGCAAACGCGTTAACAAACAAATGACACAAATTTTACGGTGCGTTTTTTTTGTTGTTGTTGTTGTTTGTTTTTGTAACGCGCGAGTGATTTAACAGCCAGAGTGGGGGTTGGGGTGGGGAAGTGTGACAGGCTGACGAAATCAATTAACAGCCATAAGGAAGATCAAAGCTGCGCTCAATTGGAAATGTAAGAATTGGAGCGATTGTAATAGAGAGAGAATGAGAGAGCGGGAGAGTTGAGTAGAATGAATGGATGCATAATTTGCACAATGAGTAAAAATAAAAGAAAGTAAAACAAATGTTAACAATGCAAAATTAACAGAATAATACGAATTTAAGATGCTCTTTACAATTTGGCATTCTTTTAAACTTTAATAATTATCTCAAAGCTTAAAAAGCCTTTTGAAAACTAAATCATTGAAAGAAAAATACATTGAGGATTAACTATGGAAAACTATGAATGAACTGTTAACTAATGTTTTTGAAAATTTAAAAATTTTGTCATTAAATTTGACTTGTAAGCAAAATGAAATCCACGTCAAAATGTGTCCCATAACAAATAGACTTTTCTTTTGTTAGAGACCAAGCATTAAGGGAGCGTCCAACAACCCATTTAAGGGCCAGGGGGTTGATGACGCTGCCCCAGACAAAAGCCATAAAAACTATGTGCGGTATGTACTACAATGTAGTTTTTGCCCAAGGGCTCTGCACAGATTAGACCGGAATGGAATAGATGGCTGGCATACTTATATATAAACTATATACATATATATTATATGTATTTTGTTATTAAATAGATTTTCTTTGGCGCTTTACTCACCAAAACATTCTTTTGATTCTCCTTATCCAACAGAAATTCCATACTTTTGTGTGGCCTTCGCACCGAAGCAATCTGAACGCCACCCGCTTGTGATGATGTTTTAATACGGCTATCAACCTCATCGTCATCATCATCATCATCGATGTCGTCATCATTATGATTATTCTGGCCATTGTAGTTGGCACTGGTGACATTTAGTCTTTTGACCAAATAGCGTTTGTGCTGCTGCTGCATTGGATTGCAGGTGATGTCCATTAAGGAGCGTGTTTTGCCCGATATAACCGTTTCGTGTGTGTCCAAATTTGTCTCAATCAAACCCATTTTGCCGTTATCATGAATGGGCGAGACAGCAACCGGCACCGCTGTCACCATGGTAAGGGGTCGCGGCTTGAAACCGGCTGATGCCGAACCCAGCTGATTGAACATTTGCGTCTTTTGGGCGACAGTTGCGCGCGACGGCGATTCGGTGTCTCGGGCCATATCCGTACCGTTGACCGCCATGCCCATTGCCCTATCCGCTTGCGTTAGCGACATTTCGCGAAGCTGGCCGGCCGTCAACTGTGCTGCAAATGCGGCATATTGCTGCCGTTCGGCATCCAAAAAGAGAGCATTATTGCTGACATAGGCAGCACTTGAAGGATTCGAGTTATGGGCAGCACTGCTGGCAATAACGTAAGGCGCATGCGTTTGTCTTGGCGGCAGCTTTGGCAACGGCGGCTTACCTGTCACGAGCTTTTGCAGTGTCGATGTTTTAGCAAGTTCAACATCTGCAGCTGTCGCAGTAGCAGCTGTTATTTGGCGACTGTTAACACTAACGGTGCTTGCCTCGGATGCATTGCTCTCATCGAGCGCTGCGCTGCTGATGCGCGGTGGCTTTAACGGTATGTAAATATAGTCCTGCGCATTGCCATTGCTTTGTTTTGAGCTTGCATTTTGTTGTTTGTTTGGCTGGGGTTGCTGTATTTGTGTTTGTTGTTGCTGTTGCTTCTTCTTGCGCCGCAGCGAGAATCGCAAGCCGTGTGCAAAGCGAGATAGAAAACTCTTGGAGCTGGGATGTTTCTCATCCGATTTATTGGCACGCTGCTGCTGTTGCTGCTGTTTCAACGGCGATTCGTTGTTGTTGCTTGAAGCCGGAGTTATAGCTTGCGATTTGGGCATTTTGTTGATATGACTCTGATTGTTGTCTTCGCTGTGATCGTAACGCTGCAGCAGCTGCTGCGATGCGTAGAGTATATGATGGGCGCGATTTGTGGGCGGTTCACTTAATATGGGCAAATGCAGGCTAAGCGGGCGTGTGTGTACTTGTGCTTGTGCTGGTGTTGGTGACACTGTATTAATAACTGTAACTGGTGTAACGATCGCGCACGTTGATGACGATGAGCTCGCGTCGACTCGCGTTTTAAGACTGACGGCTGTAGCGACGCTTGAAACTGAAACGGGCTGAGGCGACGACGACAACGTTTGCGATGTATTTAGCTGTTGCTGCTGCTGCTGTTGTTTCGTTTCCAACAGCATGGCGATGTTTTCGTCGTTGTTTTTATTGCTCTCCGTGCTCTTTACAACGATCACGCGCGTTTGCTCGCTCTCTTGCGCTCTTGGCTGTTGCTCTTGCTGTTTTGCTCTTAGCTGCTGCTCTTGATTGTAGCGCGCTGCTATATTCTCGTTCTCTTTGGTGTTATAAATAACAGTGGCATCGTTGTTATCCAACAGCAGCTGCTCTTCTTCGTCATCATCACCATTAGCGTCAGCATCATCGTCTAGCTGCTCCACGTCCTCCTCGTCCTCATCTTGCTCTTCCCCCACATCACTGCTCGCCTGCTCCTCTTGCGGCTCCTCCGATGATTGCTCCTGCCAGCAATACTTACTCACCACGGGACAAAAGCTCACCTCCTTACTAAACGAATTACGCGAACCAGCCGGCAATAGTATGCCCAAAGGCTTCGGTTGTGTCGCTGTCTGCGGCAATTGATGCATTGAATTATGCGCACTGCTCACATAAATATCATCCTCTGTCTCCCGATTGCCATTGTCAAAAGCCGACAAATTCGGAGTGCTACTGACCAGACTGCGCTGCTTGGCTGTAGAGCTTTGAAACCGTCGCTTGGGCAAAGCACGTGTGTTGTTGCTGTGCGTGGTGTGTTGTGAATTTTGATTTATTGGCGACACTTCGAAATTGCACTGTTCCAACGATTGGGCATAGGAAGTGCGCAGATTTGTGGGATCCTGATCGAAAGTCTTGCCGAAGCTACTAAAACTGATGACGGCAACAGAAGACGGTTGGGGTGTGGCGGATTGACTTGAATTTGATTCCTTTTCCTGAGTCGCACGCTTCTGACGCGCTGGCGGTTTTCGTATGGTTAGTTGCACATGTTGCACTTGAGGTGGTGGTGGTGTTGCCTCCACCTCCTGCACCACAAACTTCTGCTCAAATAGCTCTCGCAATGGCTTAGCCACTAAACGCTGCTCCGCCTCGTCTGCAGCAGTTTTGTCATTGAGTATGGAGGCATTTTTATCATAGATCTGACTTAGCTCGTCCAGCAAAAAGTTACCACTGCAGATGAACTTCTCACAATCCTCACCGGAACTGATACGCTGCTTACGTTTTTTATCCATGCTCCGTTTGCAATTTTCACTGGGATCCGTGTAATCGAGTAGCGTTAGATTCTGATAGCTGGCATTTAGATAACTTGAGCCACCTCCCGCTCCGGCTGCACCAACACGATCGTTCCAGCTGCAACTGCGTCGCATGCGCGGCAAACTATTGCAATCAAACTTATCCAGATCCTCGCTAGAACTGTGACCCTCACTGCTGCTCTGACAACGCAGTTGCTGCTGCTGCTGGCGACGCAACTGTTGTGTCGTTGTGCGCCGTCGCCTGCCCAGCTGCTGCAGCTCGTTGGGCACAGACGATGATGATCCTCCTCTGTCTCTGGTTAATACCGGTGAGGAATTGTTGCTGCTACTGCTGCTACAGTTGGTACTGTCGCTGAAGATGTTGTTGTTGGTATTGGTGCTGGTGTTGCTGCTGTTGGTAGCCAGCACGTAGCTGTTGTTGTTGTTTTTGTTATCCGTTAGAAATTTAGGCGACGAACCTCGCGGCTCGCGTATATCGGGCAAACTGTTTCGCAGCCAAGTGAAAGAGGCAACCGACGATGCTGACGTCGACGTCGATGGCGATGGCGACGGCGACGGAGAAGTCGCTGAATTGTTGCTCTCCTCACAGCTATTAATAGATGATGTTGGTGAGGCAGCCAATGACGATGTTTCCGTCTCCGCCACGTTTTTTTGTTTCTCTTGCTGCAGCAACACTATTTTTGTCTGACACAAATCATTGGAGTTGGAAACGACTGCTTCCAGCTCCTCAAACGACTCCTCCTCCTCCTCTTCGCAAAGCTTATCGAAATTCTTTGGTATACTTTTCGATTTGCTGCGACGCAATGTGCTTGGCTCACAATAGCCGGAATCCTCAGACAAATTCTCCGCCGAATTGAGTGGCAAACGGCGTGCATTGCTTGGATCTTGTTTGCCGGGACAGGCACTGAGTAAACTGTGTCCACTGCTATCGCTGCTGCTGCTGCTGCTGCTTGTCGACGAATTGGATGAGCTGCTCGATTCCGAGTCAGATTTGATTTCGGATGCCTGATGCACCAGACTCTTACAGGCGCCAAACAATTCCCTTTGCTGCTCCTCAAAGTCGGTCAGCTTGTGCAGTTCATAATATGTCTGATGCAATCGTCCGTCGCTGGACTCATAGCGCTTGAGCAGCGATGTTGCCGATCCACGTCGACTATCCGGGTTGCTGTGTGTGCCACTGCTGACATTGGAACTGCTGCTGCCAGCCACCGTTTCACAGCTCAGTAGCGATGGCGAGCTATTGCCCAAACTGTTCATGCTCTGATGCTGTTCCTGCAGCGTCAACTGGCGTTCCAGGGATTCGAACTGCACCAGCGATGAGCTGCGTGACAGCGAATGATATGAATCGTTGTCCGAGTAGAAATCATCGAAGACTCCGCCACGACGACTGCCTGTGCTGCTCCTTTGTCCCACACTGCCGTAGCTATCGCGAGCACAGGCTTCCAGTGCCAAAAAGCGTTCCAGACTATTGTGCGCCTCGGAATCGTAGCGCGGTGGTGGCGGACGACGCATCTGCACCACATCCTCGACACTGTGTGGCAGCAACTGTTGACGCTGCAATTGCTCCTCCTCCTGGGAGCGGCGTGCGCGTTTTGGTGGACAGGCAAAGTCGCGTTCGGATATGGCATCGATATCTGAAAGCAATAATCAAACAGTTAATAACGGCTTAAATTTCAATAAAAAACTATGTCTACAGTGATCGCTTCGTAAGAAGACCGACTACTTTAATTAACTACTGACTTACCCTTTGTAATTTCGACCCTTATAACCGAACCGGTTTCGGACTCTGCGGAGCTCCAGAATCCACCACAGCTGCCTTTCGGCTCATGGCCATTCCAACTGTTTTGTGCATGCTCCTCATCCTCGGAGGTTTCCTCCATAATGGGCTCCAACATTTGACGCGAGCTGGACAAGTAAATGCCATCTGTTTATAGAAAGAGACAGAGACATAGATAGTTTATTTTTAAATTCTTGGTAATTGTATTAGAGTTGATTGTTTTTTAATTAAAGCGCGCACTTAGCAGTTTGGCCTGCATTCTGCGCATCTTTTGCAGCCACCGTCTCCAGTTGTGCCTGCAACAAAACTGAAGCTCATCGCGACAGTGACTGCCGTTCCCCATAAGAGCTCTAGCTCTAGTCTTCATTCACTACAACAACAACAACAACAGCTGCAACAACAACAAAACTGCAATTGCAACTGCAACTGTTTGCTACAATCTTATCTCGTACGGCGCCCGCAACAGGGATCGCTGCCAGGCAGGGAACACATCATGATTCATGCCGCTTAATTATGCAATTTATTAATAAATTGCCGCAAAACAGGCAGAAGTTAAATATTGTATAAAAGTGTGTGTGTAAGTGTGTGTTTGCCAAACTGACCATCTGGGCAGTGTAAGAAACATTTTATTATATATATTTTTTTTTATTCAAATAAGATAAACTTCAAGTGCGGTAACTTTTTCTTTGACCTAATAAACGTATTGTATATTTCCTAATATTGTTCAAATTTAAATTTAATTTTAGTTTTCTCAAGGAGCATATTTAGCATTAAATGAGCAATTGAACAAAAGATATGACAAAATAGAATTTGTATTATTATAATATGTATTTTTCGGTTACATTAAAAATCCCTTAATACATCTTATCTTGAAACAAATTCTTTATTTTTTCTATAATCAGAGAAAATTTTAATATTTTACTCGATAACGTACTTTACTTTTGGATTCCCCCTGGACCTAACATAAGCAATAATTTAATTATTTTTTTTACAGTAAAAAGCAAATCTCCCAAAAATTCCCCGGACGCTTTAATTCTAATCTTTCGGTAGAGTAATCAAATGTTTATGGCAAATTTCTACTTGTTAAAATAATAAAAAAAAAGTATGCAAAACAAATAACAGCAGTTTTAATAATGCTTTCGCTGATTAAATTCTTGAAAAATAATTTTTTATAATACTTGAAGTTAACATTATTTCTTACAGCTTTTTTTTCGGAAGTTCTTAAATTTTGTTTTAAATTATATTTTTTAGCGCTCACCTTGCTGTTCAAATGCGCCCAAATTCCACGTAACGGGTGTATTTAGATAACCCGCCAAATCCAAATGTTCCATATTGAATTTTGGCAAGACTTTTAGCCTTTTTGTTTTGTAGTTTTTTGTGGATTTTTTTGTTTGTTTGTTAAAAGCTTTGTCTACTGCTAAATACTAAATACTAATGTATTTATATCGTTGTTTTGAAATGCTTAGTCTCCAAGTATCACATCGGTTCGTTTCTGATTCTTCAGGTTTTCCTCATTGAATGCAACTGGCGCATATATGTATATAGCACCAATTATTTCCATTTGCCTTATCGCAAGTATTTTGTGCTGAGTTTTTGTGCAATTCGGCGGCAGCATTCGGTACAGACTTTTGTTGTATTTTCGATAAGCGAAAACGATATCTGTAAACAAAACAAAAGAAAACGTTAGTACAGTATTGATAAGAAATTGAAGTCATAGTATATACTAATTGCCACAGTAAATTCAGGGAGTGGTTTTTGGTTTCAATTGCTGCAATACAACTTTCAAATGCACTGCAAATATTTGTGCACAAAAATTTAGTACATTTTAGTACGGCTGTAATCTGATTAATGTGCAAAACAAATAATTGAGAGACAATATTTTCATAGCATAAGTTTTAGTTTTGGATTTTTTTTATTTTAATTTAAAGAGCTACTTATTACATTTGTTTTAAACTATTTTAACAATTAGCATTTACCTTTAAGGTATAAAAATTAATCTTATATGGAAAAGAGCAACTTGACTTAAAAATTAAATGATGTCAGCTATTGTTGCAATTTTAAAGGCAAGAGCAAGTTTTTATTCAAATTTATAGTACAACTACAAAGAATGATGCAATCTCAAAATTTAATAGAAAAACATATTCGTGAAGTCTTAATGTTACGATTTTAGTAATTTTGTAAGTTGGCAAAGCATTAAAATATATTATATTAAAACAAAAATGTGAATTTCTTAACAAATTGCTCGGTGTAAATACTCATTTTATGGTCCAATGCATTCTAATCTCAACAAGTGTTTTGTTTTTCTATTCAAGTGTTCAATATTTCAAAATATATATTTTAATGTATAAACATCTGATAATTTGTAGATGTTGAAGTAAAATTGAGACTCCCCTCATTTTACGATTATTAATTGCTTCAGCTGAATGCTAATAAGCAGCAGTTTATATTTCTGTATGCCTTGCACATGGCAAATGTACTATAAATATAAATTGAATTGTGAATATAAACTTGCAGTAGGCACAGTCAGTGGGCGATTGGCAAATTGTGTTTAGACTAAAGCCGCAAAGTTGTTTGCTTTGTTTTTCAGCTGCATAAATGTATACTTAGCAGTATATAATATAATGTAGAATTTATAGATTTTGTTTAAATCATTCACTTGGCACGCTGCTCATTGCACAAAACACAAGCGATAACCCAATTCAACAGCGCCAGCATTTTTCAATGTCAATTGGGGCAGTTTCGGATTTAAATTTCATTCGATCCAGCATTAATATAGGGGCAGGGAATGTTTTTTTTTCGTTTTTTTTTTTTTTTTTTTTGCTTAAACGTCTCTGTTTAGAGCAGTTTGTTTACAGTTTCGCAATTTGTGCTATGTAAACTCAAGTTATTTATAAATCGATTGGAAATACATACAATTGCACAATAAACATTCCATGCTAAGGGAAATTTACAGAGCACATTTTTGGACCGCAAAAAAATAGCGAAACGTTTTGAAGCAAGCAATTCAATTAATTGCAAGCTGTATTTGTCTTCTTGCCTTAATTTAATGAAATAAGATTGTTTAAGTGATGTCATTGTGTATAGAATAACGAGAGCCTATGCTTAAAAGTTGTCGAACAACAGTTCCAACTAAAAAATTGTTGATTTGATTAATTTATTGTATATCTTCATTAATATATTAGCATACTAAAGCTATTGAGTACTTTGTTAGTGCACGTTTTAGAACGCTGTGGGATTATTTTAGTACAGTTCTAATATCATGTACAGAGGACTTAATAGCACCAGCTTGTTTTCTTTTTGATATAATCGAAAAATAAGATTCAAGAGCAATTTTATGAATTTTTAGAACACATCTGAGATAGTTTTAGAACAGCTGTGTAAGTTAAATTGTTAATTACTTTCTATAGAACAATTCAACTTTAATAAAAATGCAGTATTTGTTAGTACACGTTTAAGAAAACCTAGGGTTTAGTTAGTACCGCCCTAAATCAATTATTATTGTTGACAATATAATTTGATATTCTCAAGAATATTATAGAGCTTTTAGAACAGTTTAGTTAGATTGTAGTCCACCACTTTATAAATGTTTTTTTTTTGTTGTTTTCCTTAACGAATTTAACACTGACAACAACAACTGATCGATTGCTTCCGTGTTGTCGCTTTTTAGAACACATTATTTTTGGCTAATTCAGCAGTTTTTCACTTTCTTGCGATTTGCTTTCCTTTTTTATTTGGACTACTTGAAATATGAAAGAGCTGTCATAACTGACATGCAAATGCAACAAATCTTTCCCAATCAATCAACTCAATATTTCAAATGTTATGGTGAATGTAAGCTGAAAACTTTGACAGCTGTCCAACAAAAAAATAACAAAAAATAGAAAAGAAAATTGAAACACATGTAGCGCATTAGAAATCAAGAGCATGACATCAATTTTGTTTCTAATTAAGTTCCTAAAACGAAATTTGAGGGCGGTAAGATATTTTTTTTGCTTTTTAGTACAAGCTTTGGAGAGATTGTATCAAGTGATTGTATTTTGCTGTCATTGTTTTTTCTAGCCATAAAGATAGTAGAGATACTGAGCTGGAATATTACTAGCAAAAAAAATAAATAAAAGACACCCTCTACAATAATTATAAATCGGAAGTTGTGTACTTATGGCTTTGCCGCATGCATCCATCAAAGTTTTTGGCCAACTAAGCTTACTTACAACGAACTTTGGAATGTGCAAAACAAAGAAGAAGAAAAACAGACAAAAATAATACATGAGGAAGGTGTATGATACACACTGAAATATCATGTTGTGAACATTATGCTGTGTTGTTCAATTACAAAACTTTGTCACATGTACTAAAAAAAAAGTAAAAACGAAAACATACAAAAGTCATTCACTCGACAAAATAAAAAATAAACCAAGAAAACCAAAATATAAATAAATAAATAAGTTCACATGCCACAAATTAAACGAAATGCGTCACATTTTGTGCGTTTCTTTCTATAAATAAAATGACTGAAAAAAGTAGCAGCAACAACAAACACAACAAATAAATAAAAGTTTCAGTTAAGAGAAGGGCAAAGATATGTTCTTAAAAAAGCATTAATTATTTGATTTAGATAGTCTTGTTAAGTGTTGTTGTTGTGCTGTTACCTATATATAACTCAGGTCAGCTATTGCGGATATCTTAAAAATTTTGAAAATATCTCTCTCTCTCGGTTAGTGGCCATCTGGCTAGCGGGGTTGATCACGCTTCGTCTACAAATTGCCAGCAGCTTTTAATTGCAAAAGTTCACTTGCCCTACTATAAAAAAAAAGTGCGGTTATAAATTGCTTTACATTTTTGTTTCGTTTTATTTATTTTTTTTCGTTTTTGCCGGCATGGCTACGCATGGTTTTTTTTTTCGATCGAATGAATCTCTGTTTATTTTGGTTCGTATAAATGTTAAACATTTGCTGGTTGGGCCTTTCATAAACAACAAAGCTTTAATGAATTATTGGATAAAAGGGGATCTCTCTTTCTATCTTTCTCTTTTTGTGCCTGTGGCACGTTTGTGCTTCTTCTTTTTTAAAGGGGCGCATCAAAAATGACTCACACACTTGTCCTGTACTTTTGCGATTTAATATCGTGATAAGTATGAGCAAAGCTGATAATAAATACGTGCATATATTGTTTATGTGCTTAAGTTGTGACTTTGGTGGTATTAGCATATTTAAGACATATTCGCATCGAATTGGGGTTTTTATTTAATGGACTTTCAGCTAAATGCAAAGTAAACATTTTTAAGAAAAGCTTTTGCATTGTGTTGGTTTGCGCAGGCTCGAGATCCAGTTGTAACAAACAGTTATTACATATACTAAAAAATATGATGTTAAGATAATTGATGGAAACTACAAATTTTTTGTTAACAATTTTGAAGGAAACTTATAAATTGAGTCGAAAAAATTCCAGGAGCACTTTAAAATAATGTCACCAAATTCATAAGAACATACATCTTATTTAGTACAATAAACATACTCAAATTTAGTTCAAAAACAATATCAAATTATAATAAATAAAATGATTCTGTTATATATTGCTTTAATCTTTATCAAATGCTTTATCCTAAATCGCGATTTAAATCAAATAAAATGCGATTTTTTTTGAAAAACTTTTATTTATCAGCTTATTAAAATTTCAGCACTCTTTTTAGAACATTTAGTGCAGTACAAATTAATAATTCCCCAAAGTAAGCGCTCTTTAGAACAATTTTCAGTGCACCGGCTACATTTAGTACACTTTAGTACACATGCTATCATCTCTGTCCATATGCATATTCTCAACAAATTTTTAAACACATACACACACACACACACACAAACAGATATTTTCAATATTTACGATTCTCAAACACAGCTGTTATCTTTTGTCTATAAATACTATAAGCCAAAAAGTTTACTTAATGCAAGCTACGCCCATTTGGCGTACACAAAAGATGCGTCAGGAGCGGTTTGATGATCACGCAACTTTCTCACCTGTTTTCGTTTAGAATCGGTTGGTTCGTTGTTTTGTGTTATCCTTAAACAATGTGCTAAAATCTCACCGAATTTTAACACTAAGGCACTAATAAGTATACATATTTAGCTCATGTCAGGGCAGAGTTAAATGTCGTTAAATATTTGCTATCATCTATACATACATATAACATAAAAATTGTGCGCTGTGATAAGAGTTCCACTGAAAAACACACACACATATACTATATATATATAACACACAAATGGCAAAGAATTTTGTTCGAAAGCGTTTCGTTTGATTTTATATTATTTGGACAATATCGTTGCCAATATCGTTCGTACTGTTCGATTTCGTACTTAAACCCGTGCTCATATTTAGTACGGATCTAAAAAACAAGGCGAAAGGTGCGCGCGATTCTCTTTAACGAAAAGCAAAAGTGAATTGTCGACGACTAACGACATTTCCGCCCAACCGCAGCGACTGAGGTGCGCTTGAGTACTACTAGGCGGAGAAAAACGAAAAAAAAAAACAACAAGATTCACACACTCAACAAACACACACACAATAATAATAATCAGCGGCGACACACACACACGATCATAATTCTTCTCTTTGCTTTTAGCTTTTTGCTTTAAAGCATTTATTTACAATTTAATATTTTTGAACGCAGCGAATCGGCGGCAGCAGCAAAACACGAAACAAAAAACACATCGTCACAGATAAAATCTGTAAATATTCGAAATCAGTGGCAGACAGCGACAACAACAACGCCCCCGCAAAACAAATTGATAGCCGTTAAAGTTTTGCTGCTCTCACCACACTTTGATGGGGCACGGTTCATCTCTATGCCACACGAACTCAAAAACCAAACTGAACAAATAATAAGCAAAAACTGTGGTCAACGGCTATAGAAAATGCAAAAATCACTCAATTAGGGGAACCAACAGAAACCAAGGAAATATATAATCGCTGCTAGTGATAAGACTTATCAGTTTGTAATATCTCAGACTGATTGTCTTGGACACCAAGCTAATACAGAAGTACATTGGGCACAAGGCGAATGACAAACAGTTAGCAATCAGCCGGTTAACAACAAGTTCATACAAAATTAATCTTATTTTCATTTTGTTCAATTAATAAAACATACAAAGATTATGAGATAGTAAATTGCGGAAGATGTACTCAACACAAGAAGTGACGAAAGCATTTAGCGAAAAAAATTAAAAATAATCTTAAATATGTTTTGTCAGAAGCAACAGGTTAAATTTGTTGGCTTTAAAGAAAATATATATTTATATATATAATAAATAAAGATATTTTAATATAGGAATTATTACTTTTTAATAAATCATTTGGCACCCAAAACATGGCCTTTAATTGTTTTAATGTTATATCTTATGTACTAATGAATATATAAGTTTAAGTCCAAAGCTGTTTCACTGATTTCCTTGAAATTTAAGATTAATTAGTAGAAGGACAAGTTGTATAGTTATCAACAAAAAAAGAGTTAAAATTGTTAATTTAAATTTAAAAGGTTGCGAAAAAAAAGTTGAATGAAAAAAAATTTAATAATAACATACGCAACATTTGAGCAAAATTATAAATATAATTATAAATATTTATAAAGAATCAGTTATATATATTACCAAGAAAAAATATATATTACCAAGAAAAAACTAATCATTTTGCAGTATGGTAAAAAGTAGTTGCAGTGCTATGAAAAGTCGACTAGTCTTCTATATAATAAAACGTTTTTTATTACGCAAAAAAAAAGGTTGCATAAATACTGAAAAGGTGCTTTTAAGTTCACTAGCTAAATAGTATTAAGGTAACAAGTAGCTATAGTTTTTTTACATAAAAACTCACCTGTAAGTCTATTTTTTACACATTTAAACTGTTAAGCTATAAACTCAGCTGGAGCTAAGCAACAAATTGGATAACAAGTGCAATTGGCATTTAAATTGACAGCACTTAAATAGCTTACTTACATTCAACACTCGAGCTTTAATGTTCATTAAATACATCCGCTTAGCTAAAATCGCATATTAATAATCCTGAGTTTATGGTAAACTAAATCTCACACCTTTCATATTTTGTTAGCATTTTTGTATCGAGTTTTTCGCACACTATGCGCTAAGCGCCAGTCAAAGTTGAAAGTGTAATAAACTTGCGTGTGAAACGCACTCGAAAATAGTTTAAACAAAAGGCGCGCTCACATTTCTATTCATGCTATTGTGTTTTGTTTTTTTTTTTGTTTTTGCACACTCTAGATAGGACTTTCACTTTCGTCTGGCCACGAATCAAATTAAAAGATTCATTAACATTTTTTTTTTGTTGTTTTTGTTTTGGATTTTCCTCCAAAAGAGTGCAAACAATTGTCGAGACTGAAAAAAAAAAAAACTAAATCTCGACTTCAACTCCTCCTACACAATACTGTTATAACTTTGCACAATTGCAAACTCATTTTAGGTTTTTTGGTTTTGTTTTTCTCGCCTCAATTGCGCTGCGGCTTCTTCAGGCTGCCTTTTTGGCTATTTTTATTATTTTTATTTTGATTTTCCCGCAGAGTTGCGAAAAGCTTACAAAATTTGTACGTCTGCCAGGCATACTATGTTATTGTTTATTGTGAATAGTTGCTGTTGTTGTTGTTGCCGGCCAATTCTCAGGAGTTGTGCAATGTGGTTTGGTTGAGGCATGATTTAGGTTTACAGCAACTGGAACTTTTCACTGTCTGCATTTAGCAGGAAGTTTCTTTTGGCATATGAAAAAATAAAAAAGTGAATGCCAGCAATATAGTATATAGTATATACATAACACTCGGTAGAGAGGTACATATACTATTAATTGATCTCGTGCTTTGTGGCACGCCTTCTGTTTCACTTTTTGTTGTTTTGTTGTTTTTTCTGTTTATGCAAATTTCAGTTTTGCTCATTATAAAACATATTTTCTGCTCTAATGAAATGTTTGAAGCCAAATAGCAGCCTTGCGGGCTAAAAATTGTTTTGCTATTTTGTGGTCTAATAATTTGATTGTAAGTTGATTTGATTCCTGTTTTCGCAACTGGGCCACTATGTTGTGTAGCGTTAACTTTATTTTGCACAGTGTATACGATGACATTTTTATGGCGAACACAAAATAGGCAAATCACTTGAACAAATACGAATAAGAAATACAACAAAAAAAGTAGCTCGTGGGAAAACCGCAAAGCTTGTTGCGAATTTTATGTATAGCCATTGATTAAGCTTGTCTCTCTCTCTCTCTCTCTCTCTCTAGTCTTAAATTATTCATACCAAATGTGCATAGTATATATATGTATATATATATATAAAAGTTTGCATGAATAGAGTTCATCGTCGTAATGTTCATCATGGAATAATGCGATTTGTCAGCGCTTTATAAATACTTTGTTTTGTTTAGTTATTTGCTGGTTGCAGCTTGAAATGCTAATAATTGTATAAATCATCATCATTTATCTTGTTTACGATTTTGCCATAGCAACTGTAACATGTTCTAAATACGACTTAGTAATCATTTTGAGTGCGTAATTCTAGAAGATGCTAACAGCAGCTTATTAAGACTTCAAATTACGGCTAGTTATATTTTTTAACAGTCAATTTTGCATTTTTCATTAAAATGAATGCTCTATTTTAAAAAAATTTGTATTAAATTTGAACTTTGTTTTCCATAATTATATAAATGCTCTAATTTTAAAAAATATTTATTCTATAATAATTTTGTTTTCAATAATAACATAAATGCTCTAGATTAAAATACTTTTTATTATATTTGAACATTGCTTTCAATAATGACATAAATGCTCTAATTTAAAATAATTATTAATCTTTTTTAACTTTATTTTTAAAAAAAAAATGTATTAAATGCACATTTTCTATGCTTTTATATAGATTTCGAAATGGTTTCGAAATTTATTGCGTGACATCAAATTAAAAAGTGACGACAACTACAAATTAAACACTTAACAAATTATGTTTAAAACCGTGTTAAATTTTTAAAACCGATTGAACACTTCATAATTAAAGCCATTAATATATCGGTCTGTTTTTTTATTCATTAACAGTTAATACTTTTTTTCTTTTCTTTTGTATATATTAACTGCATTTATTTTGTCATTAAATTGATCATAATTTATCATAAAAAAATTACTTTTAATTTAGTTACATTTTTTAATGTGCTTTAAGAATTAAGCGGTGTTTTTTTTTCATATTTTCAATTTATTTTTGATGCTATTTCTTTTTCAATTCATTTATACCTCATTAATTCTTTCATTCTCTCGTGCTTTCTTTTTCTTTCAAGATTGTTTCTTTAAAGTTTAAGCCTTTCCCACTGTGCATTGGCTGTTAACCGTTAAGCCGCAAAACCGTTGCATTTACTATAAACAAAATGCATCATTGCCCAGCAAATACAAATGATATTATTATTTTTTCTTCCTAGTTCCCGCCGTTTATGTTTATGAATGCAATGAGCGCCGTTGTTTAAATCAAACTGTTCCCTTCACTTTAAGCATTTTGTTTCAGTTAAGTTTTTTCTGTGACTCAACGAAAAAATTCGCATTATTCGCAGCAAACAATTTGCAATGCATAGAAAATGCCATTTAGCCAGACATTAAACATTTTGGAATACTGGCAATAGAAAAAGATGAGACAAGCCAGCCAGCCAAACCGGCAGTATGGAATCGCAATGAGCCAATGCCGGTCAACAACAAATGTGTGTGTGTGTGTGTGTACGTGAATGTGTGTGTGTGTGTGTGTGTGTTTGTGCCAAATTCGCTTGAAAGTAGCACAAGTGCTGCAAAAATTTTAATATTAAGGACGGGAGTAGAACGCTAAAGAAAGAGCAGAAACAGAAACAGAATTCAAAAGAAAACAATGATGAGCATGAAGCAGAAGAGAGCTTGAAAACGTGGGCAAGGCGGTTACGCCTCGGCGCCTGCGCAGCAGTAGCAACTAAAATGTGGCACTTGAAATGGCCGACAGTCGGGCAAACCCAAAAAGCGAACAACGTCAAGCCAATGATAAGCCCAGTTAGACACACACACACTGGAAAGTAGGTGGGCGTTTAATCAACAGCTACGCATGGTTTGGGCCACAGAATTGGTTTTAAGTTGCAACGTGGGTGCAGCGCAACAACAACAATAACAACAACTGCTACGTGCAACGCTTGCAGATTCAGATTCAGCAGTAATCTGGCAAGACCATAAATTAGACTCCACCACAACGATTTGAATTTATCGCTGCTACCTTTTTTCTCTCATTACTTTCTTGATTCTGAATTGCGGTCGCTTGATTAAATTTTTTTGTTTCATTCACTTCTTTTCAGCAGTCTGCCACTTTCGCATTACAAAACGAAACGAAATACAAATGTCATTAAAACCGCAGCGGAGCGGAGTCACAAAAATCGTTGTGTCAAGTAAATTAAACCGAATGGGGCTAGTTAGCCAGTTTACACTGTACAGATAGATCGGTTCGGTCGGTGGGAACAAGGTCATCCAAGGTACTAGTCTTCCGTTTGAGTTTCGAATGAAGTTGTTTTAAAAACGGTTCACTGGGAAAAAAGCAAACATGAGTCGAGGCCCTTGAAGTGCTGTTATATCTAATATAATGGAATAAATGAATGATCCGGTAGATAACAGAGAAACCCTTTGTTTCTTGTTCTTTTTATAGGTGGGGAACTTAAAAAACGAAGTTGGTTTTGCGTTGAGCTTGGTTGGTAATCGCTGTGTAATGTCTAAAATTGTTAGGAAAACTAGAAAACTTAAAAGAAAACACAGTTATATAAGATAAGATATAATATGACCTGAGAAACGAAAATCTAAAGTCAGTTTTAAAAAGTTATATATTTAGTTTTAAATAAGTTCCAAAAGTCTATAAACACTTTCAAAATATTAGTTACAATAAAAGTTAAGGAATCTCTAGACAATAATTTAATGGAAACTCAGATTTTTAAACTTTAACATTATTCTAAAAATAGTTAAAGAAAAAATAGTTGTTGAAATATACATGCAGTTAAATAAACAAAATAAAATAATGCCAAAAAAAACCACTTACTCAAATAAAATATTTTGGGAATAACTTGATTAACCAAAAACAAAACTACTAAGCAAATTAACGAATATTTGTATTCGTTTTTGCACTCGTCCTTTATATGTTAACAAGCAAATGTCAAGTTACTAACTATAGCAAATAAATAACTAGGGAATTAAAGACAAAATGCCTAATGAAAAAAAAAAAAAAAAACAAATACATAACACATGCGTCTTTAATAAATAACTGATCCGCAAATGTTTCTATGCTGCGGGCTTAAAATATTTCATGCCACCTTTTTTTTTTTTGTTTTTGTTTATATCCAAATAATAATAACAAACGCGAAGATTACATAAATTATGCAAATTTAGGCCAATATAGCCAAAAGAGGTAGTCGAACTATAAACAAAAAACCAAAATAAAAAGAAATCGGACCGTATCGAATATAAACACCTACACCTACGACTATATTTGCCTTATATGTCAAAAACTTAAAAGCAAACGTAACACTTTATAGCATGTGTTAGCAAATATTTGCTGATTTTGATATTGTTTCATTGGACAGCTGGGACATTTGTTGAGTGCAAAAGGAGTCAAAGTCTTTTATGACATTTGAATGAATGGTGAAAGTTGTAAGTTGTAGTCACAGCAAAAACTCTCTGCAATATAATTGCTAACAAATTAACAAAATGATTTTTTCAATTAAAACCATTGAACCGATGCCGATGCCGATGCCAAAACGCTGTTTTGTAAAAGTGTGGCCAATTGCAATTATCAGCGGAAGTTTCAACAAACAGCAAAACACACAAACGATTTCAAAAGAATCTAAAGACGAGAGGTTCATTCAACTTGACGCTAATAAAAAAACAACAATTATCCACTTCAAACTGGGCAAAGAAGTCAGAAAAAAAGAAAAACTAAAACCTATCAAAATGGTCAATACGAGTGCCTTATTGGCCAAAGCGAACACAGTTTGGTCAGCAAATTAGTTGGCATTACAAATTTACGGTACGTTTTGGAATCACCAACAACTCTAAATGTTCATTCAAACAATTTGTGCGAATTTGTTACGATCTGGTTACGAATGGCCAAAAAAAATTAATTGATACTATTTAAGATGGAGGTGAAAACAATTTGATAATTGTACTAAAATAATGATTTCAATTCACATATAACATATAATGTGAAACATTAACAAAAAACAATTAGTTAAAGATATTAAAATGGTTGATTTATGGGAATATTTTTTAGTTCCAAGTCAGTTAAAGATCAAATAAACTTTTGGCTAGATAAATTCTTATTAGTACCAAAGATTACTTAGTGATAAATATAAATTTAAAGTACAGATTGACAAAAATAATAACTTATTATTTTTTCCCTATCCTAAGACAGTTTCAATAGCCAATTAATGCTAATCCGATACCATAAATATTAAAAAACTTACTGATTTCTATCTCTCTTAATTTTAAGCCATTTTGCTAGCAATTAAAACTGATTCTGGATAACAAAGAGTTCTTAATTCTTTTGCTTCCACAAATTCGCACATAAGCTGCAATTTGAGACCGGATTTAATTATTGTCTCATTTTGTTAATCCACACAAAAAAAAAAGAAAGAAATAAAATGCAATGCATGGCGCGGCGCGTGTTCATGAGTCGAAATACGAGTAGAAATATGAGTACAAATGCGACTGCAAAAAAAAAAATAAATAAATAAAATGAATAAACTCGTTTCAGTTGCTATTTCTCAAGACATTGTTTCGAGCTCTTTGTTGTTGCTCTTTGCGTTATAGCATGCAAATCGGCAGCGTTATTAGTCATTATGTGGCTACACACACACACACACATATGTATGCTATGCCATACAGTAAAAGCCAAGTTGGAGTCAGAGTTTAAGTCAAAGCCAAGCATCGATGCGGCGGCCTTCACGCTGCCCGCTGGGCCAAGCTGCTGCAATCGATTTAGCGCGGGTCGGCCCAAAATGGGGCGTTTTAAATTGTTAAGTGATTGAATGTGAATTTGCCGGCTAGTAGTAGTAGTAGTAGTAGCTGCTGCTAAACTGACTCTTTCACTCTAAATGCCTAAATAATTAGCGTAGAGAGCGCGCTTGTTGAAAGTTCCTAAATGAGTTTTTTTCTTTTTGGGGAAATTCGGTTATCGGTCATACTGCAAATCGAATGTGGGGCGCTGAAAATGTTAATCGACTATTAAGACAACAAAAAAAAAAGTAAGTTAATCGTAGTAGAAAGGTTTTTGTTATAGTTTTACTTAGAGCGAAAGGTTGTAATAAACAAAAATATTGATAAATGTATTAATATTTTCATAAAACTTTCAGTTCTAGTAGAATTCTACAAAAGTTTCGTTCCGACTGACTTCAAGTTGCAAACTTAACAAGTTAAAAACGCTTTTTTTTGTTTAAAATAAGCGTCTTTGATAAAAAGTTTCTCATGACTTCAAGCTTCAAAGTACTTGGAACATTTGGTTTACGAAATCAAACAAAAATTATATCTTGCCTACTGAATTAAATGTCTTTAATGAATGTAAGACGTCAATTTTGATGCATAAATTATAATTATTTTGTTTCTTATTCCCATACGCAATATCTACATATGATCTTTCATTCGTGTACACAACAATGGCTTATAAAAAGTAACCAGCCAGTCAGCAGGCATAAATGTGAGAAGATTCTCAGCTAAAATTGTTTTTTTTTTTTTTTAATTAAAAGTTTTCAACAACAAAAACTGTCGAAATAAAAAATGGGCAGCGTTATAAGTGATAAAAGCTAGTAAATCAACAACAAAATCTCATTTCGGTTGCCAGGCATTGTCATAATATTTAATAATAAAAAAAAAACCCAACCTCTTTAACGTTACGATGTTATTTTATTTGTTTGCTTGAGCGTCAAACGATTTCAATGAACTTTTGAACAGCAACAGCACATTTTGTATGTCAAAGTTGAGAGCTGGAGAGAGAGAGAGAGAGAGAGAGAGACAGCTTTTTTGAAAACAGGTTGACTTTTATTATTTTTCAATTAGACGCGTCATGCTTCCAATTCCAAGACTAAGCCACAGACTCAACCCAGTCCTAGATAGTTCAATAAGCCGCCAACAAATGTCGAAAAGCTTAAAGCCGAGAAATCAAAAAAAAAAAAAAAAAAAGAAAGAGTAGCGACACTTTCTAACCAACTTTGACTCAATGTGCGTGCTGTCTTTAATTGGGTCAACACATACATACATAAATATTGGTGTTGTGAAAACGTTAAAAAGAATTTCAAGAGAGAGGGGAAAAAAGTATTTATAAATAACTTTGGTCTAAGCCACAACATCAATGACTGTTCTTGCCATTAAATGAATTAAAAGAAATTTAATATGCCTGCAGAGTCAACATAAAGTTGATTCCTAACTGCGCATCATAATCATAATAATATTAAATTAATAATAGGGCGCCTGGGGCAGTTAATCTTGGTTTTTCTTTATAGATCTTCGCAATGCAAACTGGGTCAGCTGTAAGAGCCAAGTTCAGCTAACTGTTACCATCTGCGATCGAATTAAGTGTAACGCACTATTATTATTATTATTATTAAGTTTCTTAGCGCAAACACTTTTTGCTACAATTTCCTGGCCTCATGTTGCGCTTCGCAGTTTGATTTTTTTTTTTCGAGCAGTAAAAAAAATGTTAATTAAATTTTTACAAGCTTTCAGTATTTTTTTTTAATAGGAATTGGAGAGAGGAAAGTACAAAAGAAATATTCGGCTTATTAATAAAAAATAAAAAAATCGAACCGATTTTTTAATTTATAATTTTTGTTATAGATTATTTTTCTTTTTTAAACTGGTAAATGACTTTATGATTTTTATGAAGCTTAATTATAGTTTAAAACCACTTGTTTAAGGAAAGATTTTAGTTAAAAGTTAACTGAACTTTTTGCAAGATTAAAGTTTATTAAATTTCCACAAAGTTGTCCAAAATCACAAAGAAATGTTTTCAAGACGTTTTAAAGTAATTTTTATAGCTTTAAAGTAAATATTCAACTAAATAAATATTTATATAAAAATGTTGTAGATCTGTAACTAAACCCAAACTATTTATACAACAGCTCTCACATTTCTTAAGCTTTGAACACAATATCGATATGTTCCAGCTGTAAAATGGAATTCAATGAGCCAAGCATGCAGCTATTTAAACAGACATAGTATTAAATAACATGGCAAATAATAAAAAAAAACAAGTTTCAACAAATTATATAAATGGTGAAACGGAAAGCACACAAAATCACCCTTAACCGACAGATTGCTTGCGCAGCTGTCAAAGCTGGCAGCTCATAAAAAATAACAGTTATGCTTCAAATAGCTTTTAGCCATGTTTCGTCTGTTCTATGTTATGTTTGTTTTTTAGGTAATTAACATGCAGCAGTTCAGATGCGTCAAGGAACTTGTAAGTGGCAGCAAACACACACAAACACACACGCACGAAAAGATTTTGACGAATATGGCCAAAACAACTTTGTGGCTTAGACAATAATGAAAAGAAGCCAACTTAAAAGGTAGTTGACATTTGATGGGCTGTGGCCTGCGTCCGAGCCACAAATATGGCCAAGGCACGCGTGATTTATGGCCAAGACGAGTGCGTTGTACAATTGTACAACAGATCAACATCTCACATCTAATTATTCCATCTCTCTCGCTCTCTTTCGCCTTCTCTTCCATTAATTTGGCCAAGAATGTGTGTGTTTGGAGGGAGAATCATTTTTTGTTTTGTTGTTTTGCGGTGAGTTCAACGCCGCTCCATTGGGCGAGTTGGTTACGCTTGGCGGCGGCTAAAACAATTACAGCGCCACGTTGTGTTGCAGTTGCTGCTGTTGGCAATTTGCAACATGCAACAGATACATACAAATAACAGCAGCAGCAGCAGCAAACTTAAAACAATGCAAACACCACGCATCGCATTGCCGATCAAAATTGTTAACATATTGTGTGGAAAGCAAAGCATCAAAACGCTCAACTCAACAAACTGATACTTAAACATCAACACACACAAATACACAGGCTTTTTGAAAACAACAACAACAACAATAGAGAGTGTGCGAAATCAAGATACAAAATAATGTTGGAAATATGCTACATACAACATTGGAGCCTACAATGTTGGCTAACCAAATAAGACTCATTATAACGAAAAATAAGTCGCAAAAAGATTTTTTTTTAAATTTCATAAATAAAAAATATTTGAAATTGAAATATTTTTATCATTGTATATTTTAATTTTTATACTTTTTCAGTCTGTAAAGTCAAAGTATTTTTTTCTTTATTATTTCACATTAATTTTAAAACTTAAGTTAAAGGAATAAAATTTTTACTAAAATTTTTTGATCAAAAAAATCTTCAAATACAAAACATAAAAAAATATTAAATTTGAGTGACTTTAAATTGTTTTTTAAACGTTATTATTATATAATAATAATTATGATATTTTCTACGTTGAAAATTTTTAAATGAGGTTTTTCATAAATTTTCTTAATGTGTAACATTTTCCTATTAAGTAATAGGCCTTAATACTTTTTAATGCCTCTATGAGAAAATATAGATCATTAATAAGCATTTCTACTAATTTGAAACACAAATTGGAAACAGTTTTATTTCTTTTTGGTATATAATTATAAATAATAGGTCAGTGTTTTAATTTAAAAGCCCAAAAACAATCTATAACTAATAATTACAATTAAAAGTTAAGCAAAGACAATCTATTAATTAATGCTATTATGTATGTAGTAATTTAAAATGTTTAACAATAATGCAATATATAAGAGTTAATATTTAAAAAAAAAAAAAAAAAATCTTTGACCCTGCTGATTATAAAAAATAAATTATTTTTTATTGCTTGGAATTTTTGCATATGGAAATTAAAGAAAATACTGAAACCAAAATCAAGAGAACAATATTTTATGTACAACTTTTAGCGGTTTGAAAAAAAAAAACCTTGACTCTAATTAGCTTTTTTCATATTTGCCAAACAAATTATGCACTCACGAAATGTGTTGACTAATCTCTAATAAGTAATACTATCGATTTGTCATAGTTGCATTGTGTCTTTATTTTGCACATTTTTTTTTTTCTTCTCTATAACTCAGATGAATCAACAGCATTGATTCAGATGAGAAATTAAAAAATAGATACAAAAAAATTTAAGAGAAATAAATGCAGGGTCTATAATTATAGAGTGCACTGTATGTGAAGCATTTAGTTGCCCCTTATTATTTAGTTTATAGGAAACAGCTGCCTGCAACTTGCCACATGGCTGGATGCTATATGTGTGTGTGTGTGTGTGCGGCAGGTTCAATCAACTTTCGTCTGTTAGCTCGACTTAACCAGGCTCTAATGGCCTTGGCTTGCGCCTAGACGACCAAAAAATACAACAACAAAAACACTCATTAGCCTGCCTCAGCGGCTTGACGCCCCTCACCAATGATCTAATCGACAAACACTTAACACTTAATTGAGCGAAGATGAAAACGACAAAGACGCACGATGACTTTTTTAGTGAAATGCGAACGTTGGAATTATAAATCACAAAACTTGCAATGACGATAATTTGCAATGCAAGCGCATAGAATGGGCTTGTGGCTCTGATTAAATCACGATACGCAATTGAATCATCTGCTGAGAGTCTGTTATATATTTATTTGATATATATACATATTTTCATTTGAATCAATAAACAAAGCTTATTATATTAACTTTTATGCTTTGTCGCACAAATAGTTATTCACTTTATATAAATGTTTATATGAAAGAAAAAAAATAATGTGTTAAAAATTTCATTTTTATTACAATCAGAATTAATGAATGTTAATTAAAAAAAAGGATTGTTAAGCTATAATATTTCGACACAAAATGGGTGCAACTTTTATTATAAAGTTAATTGAAAAAGCAAACTAAAATTTGTTTATTTTTTCGAAAAAATATATTAAAAAAGTTTTTCTAACCTATGCAAGTATAGAAAACATAATTTAATTTAATAATCGAAGTTTTACGATTAAAATGAATTTAAAACTGTTGTTAAACTTACTTATTTATCGTTATAGACTGAGGTATAACGTAAAAAATAATCCGAATAACGCAACCTTCGATTCGTAACGATAATCCACATAGAATGATTCCAAAAGAATGCATGCAGTAGAGAGGAGTTTTGAAGAGGGTGGTGGAAGTTTAAGTACGCTTATAGATATAGAGGGAGACACACCGAGCGAGGGAGACAGAACGAACGAAAGAAAGAAACCAAGACCGCAAAATTAAGCTTGTGGTTACTTTTAAACTTTTTTATATGTAGTAGCACATTTTCTTTTCTTTGTACATTTGGCTTTTGTATTATTGAAAAAATTCAATTTTATTTCTTTTTTGCCGAGGCAAGCACTTGTTTTGATGTGTTTGTTGATGTTTAGCACTCGCAGCCACTTCTTTGTTTTATTATAAATGATTTATTTGTACAGCCGCTGAACGTTGCGAACGTGCATTTAACATACTACGAACAAAATACAACAACTAAAAACTACAAGTAAAGTGGACGGATTAATGTTGTTGTTGTTGGCAGCAGCGCGATTCGCTTTGGTAACTGGCGACGCTGACGACGTTTCAAAAGTGACTGAAAAGCGCCGAGCGCAAACGCCAAGCGCAACGAAGCTGCAAACGTGTCTTAAACGGCCAAAAGGTGTACGCAGCAACCAGGTAGACACACAAAGAGAGAGCGAGAGAGAGGGAGAGCAAGAGAACTAGTTGAGAGCATTGCGATCGTTGGTTGATGTGGTTGTCATTTTTTTGTTTCTTACTGAGACCACGGACAAAGTAAAAGCTACAGAACATCAATAAACTGGTTATAGTTGTTGTTGTATGTTGTATGTGCCGCTCGGACCGGCACAATTCTATTTAACTGACTTGGACCCGTCTGGAAGCGCGCCCAAGGAGGCAACAGGCTCGAAGCAACCAACTGGCCAAGGTTAATAACCATCGACAGCAAAGAGAACAAACAAAATACACAGACTGCAACTGTGCATACAAATTTTTTTTTTATGAAATGTGAGACAAACCCCTTTGCTTACAAAGAAATAGTTTTTGTTAAAATGTAAGATTTATGTGAAACTATTTTGTATGTTTTTCTATGGATTCTCAAATAAATTTACTTGGCACACCGAAAAATTAACATGAATACAGATATCGATCGAAAAATATAGTTAACTTTTGAAGTTATTCTATGAAAATAGGTTGTAACACAATATTGTTATAACTTAAAAAATGTTTTATAAACTGAAAGCAACTACTGGTTAGGTTTAAAGCCACATATAATGTGCTGACATGTCTGGGCTTTGTTGCGATAGCGGGACACCCTAGGGTGAGCCATTGTATTTTCCTTATTCTCAACACTTCCTCAAGCAAAATGCAAACCAGTTTCTGGTATTTTGCAATGCTGCGCTATTATGCAAAATGCATGTAACACAAAAAGGTTTCCAAAAGCGACAAAAGTGGGCGGCTTGGAAACTGGATGACTAGAGAAGGAGTCGCCAGCACATAGCCAAATTCCTGTTGAACGGGCGGGGAGCTCTGTACAAGCGGTTGACCGCATTACTCGATGTCTGCATAGAGAGCATATTAAGCCAAAGACAACTGGAAAGGCTAGTTATAAATATAGTAGTTACCTCAACTAAGCCAAGGCATTGCGGCTAATTGGCTGCGCATTGGCAATGGAATCACAACAGGTAGTAGTTGTCGTGCCATTTGTTGCAGGCGGCGCCGGCAATAAAAAATAATATTGTGGAAAGTCAACTAATCTGATAAAAGCAGTGATAGAAAGGCCATCTTAGAATTACTTATGGATGTACATGTTTGTATGTATGTATGTATGTATGTATATGTACACGCAAATATTTAGCAAATGCGTAGGTGATCAAATCAATGTTGAAGCAAACTTACCACCAACTCCTTTCATTTTGCTCAGAATCCACCAGGCGGTATGTGGCATCTTGTTGGGCAACATTACTATCAAATTAGCATGTTAAAAATAATTATATGTGCAATTCAACTAGTTTTTCAAATGGGAACACAAGTGGGACGCGATTTAATAACTATCGCACATGGTCACACTGACAGCAGCAACAGCTGTTGTATTAAGGTGCTGCCACTCACAGTTTTAAATACCGTAAAAAAGCCACTATATGCATTAATTTTGGTTAATTTTTCTTACCAGTCTTCAAAAAAGTAGTATTATTAGAATGAGAGGTAATTCTTATTGTAAGAGCTTGCAATACATGGAAAAATACTGTAAATAAAATGGCTTAAAAAACGACACAAGCAAGAGCGCTAATTTAAGGTGTTTTTTTTTTTAATATTATTTACAGCCAACAAAAACTTGGCTAGGAATAAGATGCCTTGTTGGTACTATGACAAAAAAGAACTACGTGAGACACCCTCAATTTTGGATGGAGCCACATACGAAACGGAGCGTCGCTATCGCAAAGAAGGTGCACGATTCATCATGGAATGCGGCACCAAAATGGGCCTCGGCCACAACACAATGGCCACCGGTGTCGTGTACTTTCATCGGTTCTACATGTTTCACTCGTTCAAAAGCTTTCCGCGCTACGTGACCGCCTGCTGTTGCCTGTTCCTCGCCGGCAAGGTGGAGGAGACGCCAAAGAAATGTCGCGACATCATCAAAACGGCGCGCTCCATACTCAGTGACAATTATTTCTACTCATTCGGTGACGATCCCAAGGAAGAGGTGATGACACTGGAGCGTATACTGCTGCAGACGATCAAGTTTGATCTGCAGGTGGAGCATCCATATACGTTTCTACTCAAGTACGCCAAGTGCTTCAAGGGCGATCAACAGAAGCTGCAGAAAATGGTTCAAATGGCCTGGAATTTCGTCAATGATTCACTTAGCACTGTTGTATGTCTGCAATGGGAGCCAGAGATAATTGCTGTGGCCTTAATACACTTGGCCAGCAAGCTAAGCAAGTTTACGGTGCAGGATTGGCTTGGACGTCAAACGCAGCATCAGCGCTGGTGGGATATGTTCGTATCAAATGTGACCATGGAGATTCTCGAGGATATTTGCCATCAGGTGCTGGATTTGTATCAGGTTACGCAAAAGGAACCTCAGGAGCCAAATAGTCCGCCCCAAAAGCCACCCAGCCGTGCCGACAGTCCAACACCAACAGCAAATATCAAATCTCTGACTGCCAACGCCGATTGTCCGCCACCAGCAGCAGCACAGCCCAGTGGCAATGGTGGCAACATTGAGCTAAATAACATACAGACTATTAAATCGCTAGGCAACGTAATACCCGTTGCTGTGCCTTTAGCGCCGCCCAGTGATGCACTGCCGCTGGCCATTCCAAGTGCTGTGGGCGCTTCACTGCCACCATCAACTAGCAATATGAACAGTAATGCTGCCAATTATCACATGTACCACGCACCTCCACCGCCGCCACCGCCCGTTGTGCCTATACCTATACCACCATATGCTAGCAATGCCTGGGCACAACAGCCTCCGCCGCCAACACATTATACGACTGCAGCACCGCCACCTCCAATGCCACCCAGTATGGTGCAGGGACCAGTTCCAACTGGTGGTGGCGGCGGTGGTGGTGCACCCGGCTACTATAATTCTGGACGCCAGCAGCAGCAACGCTATCAATAATTTGATGTAGTTAAAATGTTCAAGGAGAAGATGCACTCGAGAATTATGTAATAATATTAATAAAGCGTAATTTTATTAAAAACAAAAACATTATTCTCACCATTGTTGTATTATTTCAGAGGGGAGGCTGCGTCTTTGTTCGTCTCACGAAATGTAATGAGTATGTGTGTGTGTGTGTTGGATTTGTTTTGAATATTTTGATTACAATGTTTATGCGTAACACCAATCGTGTCTACAATTACCGCTTACAATAAAGACTAAAGTTATTAAGGAGTTGGTTGTGTTTCGTTTTGCCTGGAATTTGAACTTGAATTATCATGTTTAATCACGTTTACTGTCACGTATAAACATCATTTGTTATTTTTGTTTTTGTTTTGTATGAGTGCGAGAGTTAACTTGCCAATTAATCAGTATACAAGCTAAGCTCTATATACGCTATACTATATTGATTTAATTATATGCTTGTGTATAAATGTATATAATTTCATATTGTGATATTTGTTATTGGGCGTGACATGTACACAATTATATATGGTACTACTATTTATGTATAAATATTGCAAATCGATTAAGGGTTATTGTGATTAACGTTTTGTAACCCATACCATAAATACGCGCTATAAGTTATCTTCTTTTTTTCATTCATCCCCCTCCCCCTCTGAAGCAGCAGTTGCAGCAACAATATTATTACTAAAATTTATGCGTGGCTGCCAAAGCATAAAATTGTTAAGAATTTCATTTTTTTAATAGGCAGCGCTGGTATTCAAATGCAATTCGAAAATCTTTCGGTTTTATAAGCCACAGAAATTATTCCTTAGAATCAAAACTGTTAACAATTAAATCAAAAAATAGGGTTCATAGGGTTATCTGAAAATCCCTTGATCAACCATAACAAATATAGTTTGGAAAAAAATATAAAAAATTTGACTGACTGACTGTTTTAAATTATTAAATAACATTTATGTTTCCATAACTACATTTCACATTTGCAAATGTGTTGTTAGAAATACATGTATATATACTTTTTGAACTTAAGACTAATTTTAGGGATTTTAACTTTTCATTATACAAACACCAGAACAGACCTCTATGAATTTGCAGCATTGCATTCAAGAATCTCAAATTTGAAAATTAACAATATAAGCAACCACGCATAAACGTTGTCTGTGTATGTGTGTGTGTGTGTGTGTGTATTCAAATGGGTATGTATGAGTGTATTGTGTGTAGCAGCTTCTAACATTTGCGCGTCAATGTTAATTCACCACAAGCATAATACTGTGGTATCAATATAGATTCGGGCAGCTCGTGCCGCGTTGACGAGATTGAAGTTAACGCAGCAGCCGATGCAGAAGTTGTTGCCACAGAAGCTGATGATGCTGCTGCCATCGGCTGCTGTTGTGCCTGTCGCACAATGTGTCCAATTTTGCCTAAAATATGAATACAGGTAAAATGGAATTTCAAACGATGCTTCAGCTCCACACTCACCCAGAACATTGGCGCGATGAAAGCGCGCATCCAACTGCCGCAGCACATAGAGATCGCGATGACGTTGCCAGGCCCCAAGTATATCCTTGACCATTACAGGCACCATAGCTGCTTGGTCAGCATTGGTCTGGAATTTATAGAAGAGTTTTTATCAACATGTTTACATTAACATTCTTCTAACTAACTCTCTTGAATTGCACATTGAGCTGATGTTGCTGTGGCTGTTGTCGTGTTATCAGCTCGATCAGTTTTTTGAGCTTGCGATGATTGCACTGCTGCTTGGAGACATGCAACAGCAGTTGCTTGAGATTGCCAACCCGTGGGGGCAACGACGACGGTGGCGTTGCAAGTTGCTCAAAGTAGGCATGCAACAGGGATGCATTGTAGGAAATTTGAAGTCTGTCCAGCGCCTGCACCAGATGCTCTTCACTCAGATGCGCAGTGGACAGGCGCTCCACCAGCGGTTCAGTCGAAAAGCTTTGCTTGAGCAGCTATAAAAATACAATAGAAATGTTTATTGACTCAAATGCAACAACTTTAACTTAGATATAATTTCAATTAACTAATCTTTTATGATGTTTGACTCACCTGCATGCCGCCAAAATTATTATCACACGAAATAAACCTTTGGTTATAATGACCAATGTCGTCGGCGCCGCCACCAGCCGTATTATGCCAACTAAACAGACCACCATATTCATTCAAAAAGCCCGGGGAACCACTGCGGCAACGCGTCTGTTCGGCGCGAGCATAGAGCGAAATGCTGCTGCCCCTTCCAAAGCCAAGTCGCCGGCACCTGACGCAGCTGCTTAGATCCAGGGCCTTACCAATTGTATTAGCCAGAAACTCTTTTTCCAGGCAATCCAAACACGTCTCCTCACCACTGCCCAAATCGAACTGCGTTGAATTGCTGACCATAGCAGCACTGGCCGCAACAACAGCTGCTGCTGCGACCAGCATGGGTGCTACATCCTGTTGCTGTTGTTGCAGTGCGGAGGCGGCACGAAAATCTGTGCAACTAAAGCAACGTTCATCGAAACTGGGCTGCGAACGGCGGGACTTCGAGGAGGAGGAGCCACAGCTCTTGGTGGCCGAAACCAGAGATGACGATGTCGAAAGCGCGCTAAGACGTTTGGGTTTCGCACCCGTTAGCTTAGGATTGCAGGTCTCCTCCGGAGTATGTGGATTTCCACTGGGCACACTGGTACTGCGACTAAAACTGCTGTAGACCAGTGTGCTGGGCAGCGATTGTGCTAGGGTCGTATTTGTTGCACTTGCATCGGTTGTGGTTGCACTCAAAAGATCCTCTTCATCCTGGCCGACACCGACACCGACGCCAATGCAGAGCAGCTCATCGGCATCCATATCAGATGCATCGGCATCTGCATCGTTCTTGATCTGATCGAGATTCAGACTAATGCGTGCAAATTTCTTGCTCAAACGCTGCAAGGCTTCCTGCGGTGCCGGCAATACCAGCTCCTCAGTGGGCGAACTATAAAGTTGACGCGACTGAGTGGGCGTGGACATGTGCCTGCCACTCTGCAGCTGACTGTAATCACGTGGCATAAGCAACAGATTGGCACGACCAGCAGCAGCTGCAGCTGCCTCCTGTACGCTAGCAGTAAACTCCAATTCCGACGATGGATCCGGCTCAAAGTCCATTTCGAGAAAATCCGTTTCATCATCACGCACCAGACCAAAGTCCAAATTGCGTCCACCACGACCAGTGCTGGCATCCAAGGCAGCCAAATCAAAGTCAGCGGCATCACCACGATACGCATAGACACAGTCATCCGAATTGAGCGAGATCTCTTCGGCCTCAACATCATCGTCCTCATCGTCGTCGTCATCATCGTCATCGTCGAGCAATATGAGATCTTCGGCATAGTAATTGTCGCTGGCATAGCTCAGATTCTCCGTTGAGTTGTTCATCGAAGTGCGACTGGAGCTAAGACCCCCAACGGCTGCATCGGTGGGCGAGAGTGCGGAGGCAGCCAGTTCACAATTTAGCCCAGGCAGCGCAGTTAACGTGTAGGCAGCGCCGATGCTGATTCCAATGCCAATGCCAATGCCTATGCCATTCAGCTGTAAAAGCATCAGCAGACATGAAAATTAAAAATTGTATTAATACAAAAACAGCAAACAATGGGGCATACAGAAACACACACACACACAAGCACACACCAATAAACAATTATAATGCATTTAGTGCGAAAGATTGAATACTCTTGTTATATTTCGGGTTGCGTGTTGCTAAGGAAGCTAGCTGCCTTGGCCAAAAGGTGAGAGGCGTTAAGGCACTTGCAACGGTTGACTTATTTTTAGATATCATCAATTACAAAGAAGGGGTTCTTTTTTATTTTTTATATAAGTAATCAATATTGAACAGACTTTTTTTTGATGACGGCAAATATGATGCTTTTTGGTTGAATTGTTTCTAGTTTGACAGGAAATTGGGGGTTATCGGAAGCATGCCGATGATTTGATACGCTGACAGACCGAAGTGAACACCGATTCTATTAACAGTTTGCCAACACCTAACAAAATTGAATTGTAATACACTCCGAAAGTGTATAGAAAACCTAGATAAGTTTACTGCATAGCAATCAACACACAGACGAAACTAACAAATTATTTTATATTTCCGTGATTGGATATGTCTCGTTACACACTGCGTGAGTATATTTAAATGCTCTTTTTAAGGGTATAGAAGCAACTTGCCTTATCACTGGTAGCTGCAGCAGCAGCGCAGTCGCCGTCATCGTCATCCGCTGCAGCGCCGTCACTTTCATCTCCTCCGCCTTCGTCCTCTATGTGTGCGACACAAGTGGGCGTAACAGCAACAGCGCCTACCGTCGTTGTTGTGGTTGTTGCTGCTGATGTTGGTGTTGTTGTTGCTGTAGCTGTTGGTATTGGTATAGTTGTTGTAGTTGCTGTGGCAGCTGCTGCTGCTGTTGTTGTCTGTTTCTGTTTCGCTTTAGCCATTGTCCTTTGTAGCTTAGCCTGCTCCTCGCCATCGGGACTATTGTAATTATGTGTTAAGTTGCACGCCACAAGATTGTTGTTGTTATTTAGATTTAATCGCCACAAGCCATCATGTTTTAACTCATTTAATTCTATTTTATTATCTTTGCCAAAACCAAAACGATAATCGTTATCGCTCATGTTCAACTTTAAGCCTACACCTTAGAGATGGGCGATGATTAAATGTGTACCCTAGTAACTGCGACTGTTTAAAAATATGGCAGTCACGATATTTCAAGAAACAGTGAATCAAGTTTATATTGAAGTAAATTGTGCTACTTAACAGAGTAATTTTCGAGTGCGACATAACATTTAAATATTCAAAAACATAAAGCAATAAACAAAAAACAAACAATTTTTGTATAACAATTAACACTGGCTTTCTCTATGGTAGCCTGCCATACACCTCCAAGCTGCGCATAAGAAACAAAGTTTAGATTAATTTATAACAAGTTATTTATCTTACCGATAGATGCAGGTCGAACTGTCGCCATGGTTTGTTTTAAACGCAATTATCAAACTTTGAAAGATTCCTGGATTTATGACCAGGAAACTCTGCGTACGTAGTGAAGGATCATTTGAATATGTCCACTGACCTAACATTTCTTTTTTGTTGCACTCTGAAGAAAAGCCCTAAAAATATAAATTTATTAATAAGTTTTGAAAAATGAGAGCGAAGGAAAGAGCATTAAACTAACATAAACTTCAAAATCCTTTGGTGCATTATCGACAGAGAGACTTGGTGTCAACTCCTTGGGGACATGGGTCAAGCGAAGTTCCTCGATAATAACAGCTTTGGCTAAGCGTAGAGATACAGTTGCGTTAGGGCCGCCGAAGCCAAAGCACGATCCAGGCAATAAACTTGACTTCAACATATTTACTGGCGGATTAGCAATGAATTCCAAGCCGAGCAAAGTCTTAATAAAATTTGAATCTCCAATTGGTTTCGCAAGTACACTGATTATGCTTGCGCCCAGCTCTTCCGAAGCATAATTAATGCGCACACTGATGGCTACACTGTTTGACTCTGTCGGTTTTTCCACACTTGAATATCCCGATTGCATTATACTCTTTTTCAGGCTATACACATCATCCATTAGTGAACCGATTTTTGATCTAAAGAGCGAATCGACTTGATCATTCAATTCGCGAGAATCGCATGTTTTGTCAACTGAGGGATCATATAATCTTGCAGAATCACCAGTGATGTGGCCAGTGTTCTCAGAGTAAAGCCCTTTGCCCTGTTTCACCTTTTCCTGAAAAAATCAAAGACACTGGAATGAATATTATCGAGTAAAATGTTTTGAAAATGCACTTACTTTTAGAAAGATAATGTCTTCTTGCAGTCGCGACACTTCTAATATTGTTTTTTTACTATTCCACAGTAAATGATAGAAGAAGAACGAGAGCATAGACAGTGTTAAAAAGTATGTAAGATAGATGCGCTTGTTGCATTGCCCCGATTCCATAGTACTTAAAATAATATTAGTTATAAACTCATGATTGTCAGAGAAGTAGTTCAATAGTTTACTTTGTTTGTCCAAAACAAACAAGCAAATTCAAACCAGTGCTGCTGGCGAGACATTTGGAGAAAGAAACTATTAGCTCGTTCTTCTTCTTGTAGTTGGGCGCATTATTGCAGTTATATTCGAAGCTTAACAGAATTCATCGTCAAACACATCGATATTTCTGTTATAGTAATATCGATAGATTCATATTTGTATATTCCAACAACAGCCAGTCAACCAAACATTCGCGGAGTGTACACAAAAAAGGAAAGGCTTTCTTTTCAGCCAGCTGCAGCAGTTGCAAGCAGAACAACAAACGCTGGGGCTGTAAGAGAAACAAATCAAATTCTGCGAAACTTCAACGAAAAAAAATTAATACTAAAATTAAACAATATTGACTAACAACATAAAAAACTTGTATCCGTATTTGAAGTCGCTTTTGGCGCATCGCAGTGTATTTGAACAAAAGTGTTATTGAATAATTGATTTTTAACCAGTGCCTAGGTCCAAGTGCCAACCAACAGCAACAAAATGGTGCAAAAATTCCAATCGCCTGTGCGGGTCTACAAATATCCCTTTGAGCTTGTTATGAAGGTGTGTATCTTGTTTGCACTAGGCGTGTCACTAAGACGCCCACGCCCCCGTTATATATGCGTTTTTTTGCGAGTGTATGTGTGCTAGTGTGCCTGTTGTACATGCGTCAAGCGCGTGACTGTCTTAATACCAATCATATAAAATATTTGTCTTACAAGTTATTAATCAAGCACAGCTGCCACTTTTTTTAGCTGCACTTTTCCCTCTCTCAATCATTTCTCATCCCAGCTGCTCAACTTCTAACACCAGCATTTACCTTTTCATGTTGTGCTGTCAGTTGCCGTCGTGCATCGCATGCAGCAGATAAATGAAATTAACCTTGACGCTCTATACCTCTGTCTCTATCTCTTTATCTTCATCTCGCGCTCAGTGCCCTCGCTCTCTAGATGCTCGCTCAATTGAATAAACCGCGTCTATAATTTAATGAATGGAACGCCGCATTTGTTGGTGTGGTGTGGTGGGTCGGGGTGAGATGAGGTGTAATGAACACTCTCAGCTGACCAGTTCGTGTTTTGCATTCCAAAACCGCCTCACACCGAGACACAGGCAGGAAATAAACGATTATGGGCCATTGTACACACAATGTACAACAATCAACCGAATGGTCGAGCTCATAGCTTTTGACAAATAAATAACTCGTATGAACAGTTAGCTTTGGGTGATGATTTAATGCTCTTAAACTTGTGCATATGTGTATGTGCATTAAGTGCGATTTTTTATTATAGACAACAAGCTTTTTGTTAGGTTATTTTACGAGTTGCTTCTCCCTGTCAACAAGTTTTTCTATAGTAATCAATAAAGAATGTCTTCTCTTTCATTAAATTTATAATTCAACTGTCTGCTGATAATAGTATAGCGTTGGCTCTTTCCCAAATCATATCACTCACTAATTGACTCTATCTATTTTTGATAAACAGCTGAATAACCCTATCTATGTAAATAGAACGCAATAAAGCCGTAAAAATTTATTAAATACCGCATAAAATTATTGCGTCGTCAAATGTGGCGCTAATTGAGTGATAAGCTGCAACAAACAAATTTATTATGAATTTGAATGCAAATTAAATAGTTTGTGAAGTTTTTTTTTAGGTGCAGCCAACAAATGCTACCCAATCAAATGTCATTGACTTGAAAATAAAAAAAAACTAGAAAGAAAAACACACACAAAAACAGCGAACTCATTGCGCATTGAGGTTTTTTTTTAGTTTTTTGTTTGGATTTGTACCTATTACAGTTAGACAAACCTAATTGGCTTAACAGTAAAAATAATCGCTTTAAACTAGATAAATTCAGCTGTCAAATTCGAACGCTCACGTTTTGACGCACGTTGTCTACTTTGAGAATCTTATAGAAAGCGAAAAGAGATTACAAAGGCATTAGAAGTTTTGAGAGTTAAGCCAACGATAAAGATCATAGAACTTTTGAACTTTGGCATAAAAAAAAAAACAAACTTAAGAATAATATTACTTTATGATGCATTTTATGTCGCTTGAATATAAAAACATATTACATATATTGCAGAAAACAAATCCTCAACACTTAATAGACCTACGCCATAAATGTCAACTATTTATAACTATAAACACACACACACACAGACATACACGCAACAGGACTAGACAGTATGCAAGTTGCAAAGTTTGTTTATTTATACATACATATATTGACGTAATAGCGTTGTTGAGATGGTGGGACCTTAAATGCAATGGCTTCAAGGCCATCGATTCCCATTTGGCATCAATGTCAAGCGGAAAACTTGACAAGCACAAGTGTTATTACGCGTACGTCACACACTGTACCAATGAGAGAGAGCGACAAAGAGAGAGAGAAGGGCAGAGAGTAAACATTTAATATTTTTGCGCTTTATTTAGAAGGCGCCAAAAGCGTTCGAAGTTAACAAAACAAATCTGTTTAATGTGCAATTAGCATTTTGTATAATGGATAGACACTGTTTAAGTGGGTTTTATGAGCGGCGGCGGCTGTGCAGATGGTACTTGAGTGGCACTTAGTTGAGCTTATGTGGCTTTTCGCACGCTCCATGCTGTTAAATAATTGAGCGTTCAACTGGAAAATATACATATATATGTATGTGTACATATATATTCAAATTGAGGCGTGGGATTGGACGACAACAAGTTGTGCAATGAACACAATTTTCCCAGACGACAACGACACGTGCCAGGCATGCCTAAAAACTGAAAAAAAAAACAACTTTTTAAATATTTATACAGCTGACTTAATTATCCTTTAGCGTGTGAGCCTCTCAAAATGTCAGCGTATGCTGCCTACCTCACCTTGCTTCTTTACTTGCTGACCTTGTCATCCAGCCCCAAACCAACTAACATCCAACATTTAACATTGCATGCGTTCAAAACTTTTGTTTAAGTCGCAGAAAAGAAAAACTAAAAATAAAAAAAAAATTTATTACTAAAAATCAATAATTCTGATGTGAAAATAAACAAAAGTTTTCCAAAAATTGCTTCAATAAATTATATAGTATGTACTGTGTATATGCGCATTGTATATACGCTTATAAATTGTTGCTATATTTATTTAGAATGCTGCGTAGAAAGTGAGATTTCCTTTTGGTGAGATAATGAGAGAGCAAGCATTAAGCGCAATAATCATAAAGATTTTTGTAATATTTTGGAATTCCATTCGGAAATGGTAGCGCTAAAAAAATGTAGGTGGTAATTGACTTTTTTTTGGTTTTAAATTTAGAAGCATGAATCACTTTTTTTTATATTTAAACCAGAAATCTGTTGGCTCTTTTTTTTTAGATTCTTGAAAACGTAATATTGTAAACAATTTATAAAATTTTTAACAAAAAATCGCTCAGCTCAATTCCCTGATAAACTTTATTAAATCCAATATAAAATCGGTATAAAATGTCATTTCAAAAAAAGAAGGGAAATGCCAACATTTTTGCATTATTGGCATCATTTGCTTGAGGCAGTATAATTAAAGAGGCAGCTGTTTTATACTAAATTGGCAAATATTTGGCATATAAATACGTATTTGTATGTTGTATCGGTGGCTGAAAAGCCGGTGGCTATAGGCCAAGTTCACGTACTATTTGCATGTCATAAATTGGCTGCTATTCAAGGCCAAAATGCCATTGGCAGCATGTCGAAATTATCCTACAATATATACAAACACAAACACACACACACACTTACACGCTCATATCATTGTTATTTAATTAGGCCTACGAGCGACGATTTCCCATATGCCCCCAAATGCCCATTGTGCTGGATTGCGAGATCATCAAGGACGAGTGCCTGGATAATGGAGCCAAACAGAATACAAGTCGCCGCTGCAAGCTAGCCGTCGATGCACCATACATCTTTAAGAAATTGATTGGTGTCGACCATGTGTACTTTCTGCAGCACAATTTCCTCGACAGATCGAATCGCACATTGAGCATTGAGGCTGTCAACGAGAGCTTCTCGTCGCGCATCGAGATCTTTGAGCGCTGTCGCTACTATGCTCATCCGGATAATGCGGATTGGACGTGTTTCGATCAGACGGCAACGCTTGATATCAAAAATTTCTTTGGTTTCGAGCATTCAATGGAGAAAATGGGCATGAAACAGTATACACAAACAACGCTCAAAGGCAAGGAGATCATTGAGTTTTTTATACATCAACTGGAGGAGGAGGGCGTAGCGAATGTGGAGCGCTGGATGCCACCACTGGATGCACCCAAATCGCCTACCACAGAACAACATCATGATATACTGCTTGATGGTGATTTTATAGCACGCAATTTGGGTCAACTATCGCCGATGCAGGAGTCCAAGCTATTGGAGCTGCGAAAAATGCTCGATGGTGTCGATGATCTGGAGCGTATGCCCAGTTATCAGACCATCTTGCGTTTCTTGTCAGCACGCGACTGGCACGTTAGCCAGGCCTATGCCATGCTCTGTGATTCCCTCCAATGGCGTCGTGAGCATCGCATCGATTCCTTGCTGCAAGAGTATAGCAAACCATCGGTTGTTGTCGAACATTTTCCCGGTGGCTGGCATCATCATGACAAAGATGGACGACCCATATATATATTGCGACTGGGTCATATGGATGTCAAGGGTCTGCTCAAGTCTCTGGGCATGGAGGACCTACTCAGATTGGTTGGTTGTTGCTTTTATTACAATTCATGTTCTGACCATTATTGATATCGATTTTTTGTTTCTTTGTTCCCCTTCAGGCTTTGCACATTTGCGAGGAGGGCATACAGAAGATTAATGAGTCTGCCGAGCGTTTGGACAAGCCCATTCTTAACTGGTCAGTGCTGGTCGATCTGGAGGGTCTGTCCATGCGTCATTTATGGCGACCCGGCATCAAGGCCTTGCTCTACATTATCGAAACCGTGGAGCGCAACTATCCAGAGACTATGGGTCGTGTTTTGGTTGTACGTGCTCCACGAGTGTTTCCTATTGCCTGGACAATTGTTAGCGCTTTTATAGGTGAGGCAAATGCCCCTTTAATTCTAACATGACATCACTTTCTTATCGCTTGAATCTTTGCAGATGAGCATACACGCTCAAAGTTCTTGTTCTATGGCCCAGATTGCGAGCACATGAAGGATGGACTTGCCCAGCATATTGATGAGGAAATTGTGCCAGATTTTCTGGGTGGTCCATGCAAGGTAGACTTTTTTTCATAAAGTTTCGGTTTAATTTGTTTAATCAAAAATTTTTGTATATAGTATAGCATACAATGGTCGTTTGCAAGTTAGAAAACCGCGAATTCAAAATTATTTAAATTAAAAAAAGTATTTTTTTCTAAATGCAAATCATTTTCAAGCGACCATTGTTTATAGTTAGTACGTACAATATAATAATTTACTTATATTTTTGTAACATTGTTTTATCCAATTCCCTTTTGAACTTTTTTTTTGTTTTTTGGGCTCTCCTTAGACGCATTTAACGCATGTGGAACAAGTTAATCATAGATATCTAACGCATTGTTATTTAGCTGAATGCGATTGTGTAAGCAGCTTCATAAATCTTCTAAAACAAAATGAATATGAAATCACTTTATTTTGTATGCTCATACATATAGTATATATGTATATATATATATAGAGTGCTGTTTATTATGATTTATTTGTTACTTTTTCTTATGTTTCACATTGTTCTTTCTGTCCTGCGCCTTTGTGTTGCGAACTATGTCAAGTTTGTATGTGTATATGTATGCTTATTTGTATGTATATCTATATATATATAGATTTGTATATATATATATATATATATATGTGCGTATTGTTGCTGCGTTGCGTACCCTTCTATATTGTGCCCATTGTCCGTGTGGTCCTTCAATTGTGTGCACACACACATACAAATACTCACACCTTGTACCTCGAAACAACAAAAGAAAACCAATTAAAAAAACAAGCTTAGCCAAGCAAACGCCAAACACTTAATGGCTGGAACTAAATGTTGTGCTTTTTTACCCCAATACAGACCATGATACACGAAGGCGGCCTTGTGCCCAAAACCCTATATAAGATGAACTCGCTCGAGGATCATGACGATGAGACGCCTGTTGCATCCCGTGCTGCCTGCGCCTCTGCTGCCGAAGCAAGAAGTGAAGGTAAACGCTTGTCGGCTGCACACCAACAGGACCAGAAGAATCTCTACAAGACCGTCGATCTAAAGCCGGGTTTCACACACGAGCTGCTCATACGCAACACGGACCCAAAAAGTGTGCTCACCTGGGATTTTGATGTATTGCGCAATGATATGCACTTTACGCTATATCGCATCACCGAAGAGCTGGCCGATAAAAGTGGTACATAAATAAATAAATAAACTCATATATATTTGCAATATACACTAATTAATTGTTCATTGTCCCTTAACAGATGCGGTTGTTTCATATTTTGATATGCTGGATTTTGTGGAGGGCGTCAACTATTTTAAGGAGGAGCCAACGCTCATCTGCCGGCACAAGGAAAGCGTGCAGGGTTCACATGTTATGCATCACAATGACAGCTATTTAATGCACTGGTTCTGTCCGTCCGGTGGACAGCTGAATCTATTTCATGAAGTGCTAAGCTCAGTTAACTACAAAGGCTCCATGACCAGTCTACAGTCGGCATTCTCATCGAACTCATCGGCGGCTAGCTCGTGTCAGAGTCGATGATATGAGTCGAACAAGCAGAGCGGCGTTGACACGCAGGTCACAACGTCGCTCTGCGCCCATGGCGTAAATGCGGATCAGGTTGAGTTGGATCTACTGTCGGGCACATTGATGGAGAAGAGCTTGAATCTGTTTGATACGCCAGATATATTTTTTTAAGTTAACAATTCGCAATATCGTTTAGTTTAATTTAGTAAAATGTTTTAGTTTGATTTTAATTGTGTTTTTAGCACCATTTAATTGTATGTTTTTGTCAAATTTTGTGTTAAATTATAATTATTTTAATATATTTATATTTATATATATATCAAATTGTAACAACGTTAAGCCAAAAATGAAATTTGTGAACTAGGACTTTTACATATACGCGGTTGTATCAGAATTATTCGAATATCACGAAAGTTATACATTAATCTTAAAGCGTCAATTAGTCCATTTTTAGCAAGAATATTCAATTAGCTTATACATATTAAAACATACATACATAAGAACATATACAACGTAATATTTGTAGCGCAGATAATTTTATATTTGGCTTTCTATAAAAGTAGCAAACAACATAACGAAATGCTAGACATATTGTGCGCCTTTGACGCTAGAATACAAATATTTAGAGATTTACAAATACCTAATCAATGACTACAAGTTACCTAATTAGTTTAATTCTGGGTCTAAAAAATCAAATCAAAACAAATCATAACTTTTAGCCTGCAATGATTTTAAAATCAATTAATATAAAAACACACAAACGCCCACACATCTTAAGTACAATATTAAAAGAACAAATTCCATTTAGACTTCGAAATTTATGCTGCGAAGAGTTTGCGATAAATATATAAAGTTAAGTGCATATAATAATGGTAATCATAATCAATAATAAAAAACGAAACATAGAATTTTATTCAAATAGCCAAGCAAATGCCGTGCATGTTAACTAATTGTGTAAGTTAAAATAATAAAAAAAAAATGCAACTACATGTGTTTGTCAATCCTAATCTTTGGTGCAATCTTTTAATTCGTTTTGATTTCAATAGTAGCCGCCATAGACTATGTGGCAATTCAAATGCCCGCTCTGTTTGATTTGAATTTCAGTATGACCGTCGAACAGCGACAGATTTGCTCGTTTTAGAGCACTGCACGGATCAGCTGGCAGTAAAGAGGTTTGTTTTTTTGTTGGGTCAAATAAAGAATAAGCAAATGAATTTTGTTGGCTTTTTCCATAATTTTTTATAAAAAAAAACATGGTTGGACAGCACAAATTTCTTGTCATGCCGCTTATCAGTTATGGCTGAGTGAACAATCTCTGCGCACGGTAAATGCGACGTCAATAACGATACTTTCTGGCTAACGGAAACGAATTGGCTATTTCGGATTAATGATCATAAAAATAACAACAACGGATAAGCAACAGCGCAACTTAACTATTGTAAATAGCGTAGATTTGCTAAAGTTTTAAACAGTTTAAGCTCGCCGCTTACCGTTAACACATCATCGAGGATCCAGCTAAAAAACATGGTTGCATTTAATAATACCAAGTGAGTTAATACACACACACATACATATGTAAGATCGCTTTTATAATTGTTTAAGTAGTTGTTGTATTCGCAATGGACATTGTACAAAGCAAAAGTGGAGCGCCTGTAAATCACTTGAACGGTTTACTTAATTCGATTGTGGAATATTACAGGTCCGAAAATAATGTCGAGCCAGAGAACATATACGAGGACAAGAAGATATTCCCAGCCTTTCGCAGTGGACCCCTGGAAGAGTATCGAGCAAAGGCCAGTTTCTGTTACAAGCGCATGAATGTTTTGCTGGAGGGCGAAGATCACATTCGTCTAAAGGTAAAATTGATAAAAAAAACAACATGTTATTGACCGCATATTAATCTATATATGCATGCAGGCAAACGAGTTGCAGTGCAAAGTTCAATGTCTATAGAAACAACTCTAATTAATCGTTGCAAGACTTTTTGGATCATTAAGATAAGAAGTTGTTTTGCGTTTTTAATGATTTTAATTGTAACTTTACTGATTCAAATAAGTCAATACAAATTTGATTGCAGTTTTACTTATAAGTTCCAAGTAATTTTACAAACTTAAAAAAATATAAGTATAAATAAATTTTGCATAATGAATTTGGTTAAAAGCTCAAATTATACTCATATAAATAATTAACTGACTTTATGGTATACAACTTAACTGACTAGAAGCTTGTCTCTGGATGGAAAAGTTAAACATTAAAACAAAAATAGTTTATCTGGGTTAGCTTAACTGAAAGGTGAACGTTGACTTATTAAAATTTACATCTTTTTATAATTGAAACAGCACAAGATTTGGCAGTGGATGGAACAACATCCGGACTTTCAGCGTGATTTGGAAGCACCCAGCCTGGAGCGAACAAGGGAGTTGGCAAATAAGCGTCATCATTTGCTATGGGCTCAAAAGTTCTTTCATATAAATGAGGTTTGAGTTTTTACTTCATTTCAAGATTATTTAACTTTGTGTAATAAATAACCATTTTGCTTATAGTATATGACGACACCACATTTGGCGGTGGCCTTTGCACAAGCACTCTACAGTTATGATTTTAGTTTTGCTGTTAAGTTATCGTTGTCCAATGGCATGTTCCCAAGCACCTTGGCATCCAATGGCACTGAACGTCTGGGCAAATATGTGGCAAAAAGCTCTGATGATCGCATCTTGGGCGCCTTTGCTCTAACCGAAATCTCGCATGGCACAAATGCAAATGGTACTATATACCTTTCCTTTAATTAATAGTCGTAATTCTAATATTTTACTTGATTTACTAGGCATGCGCACACGTGCCACTTATGATGTGAAGACGGAGGAGTTCATTTTGCATACACCCGATTTTGAGGCAGCCAAGTGCTGGGTTGGCAATCTGGGTAAGACTTGTACTCATTGTATAGTCTATGCACAGTTGTATGTGCCAGATAATGAGCATCAGGGCTTAAATGCATTCCTTGTGCCCATTCGCGATGAATGCACACTCCTTGCTTTCCCTGGCGTCACCGTTGGCGACTTGGGTGAGAAAGTTGGCCTCAATGGGATTGACAATGGGTGCGTATAAAACAGGAATGCTTGACAGTTTGGCATCATTACTCATCTCAACATATTTATTTTCCTTACAGATTTGTCATGTTCAATCAGTATCGCATACCCAAAGAAAATTTGCTGTCAAAGACGGGCGACATTGATGCAAAGGGAAATTATAGCACACCCATCAAGGACAAACGCAAGCGAATGGGAGCTTCGCTTGGAGCTCTATCAACGGGCCGTGTTAATATTACAGCTCTTGGTTATGTGGCACTTAGCAAAGCAATCACCATTGCTACACGCTACTCGGCCAGCCGCCGGCAGTTTGGACCTGCTGACAGCAAGGTGGAGTGGCCAGTTTTGGAGTATCAATCGCAGCAATATCGTTTGCTGCCACATCTTGTCACGGCCATCGTAATGCGTGTGGTAACGATCTGGATTGGCAAGGCAAATGTTGACATGGCCATGAGAGGTTTGATGGGCGAGGATACGTCCAAGGAGGGCATGGAAATCCATGCCATTTCGTCGGCACTTAAGCCCTGCACGACATGGGCGGCTCGCGATGGTATCCAGGAGAGTCGAGAAGCTTGTGGCGGTCATGGCTATCTGCGTTCAACAGGCCTGGGTGATCTCAGAAATGACAACGATGCCAACCTTACTTATGAGGGTGAAAATAATACACTCATACAGCAGGCATCCAATTGGCTGATTAGCTTGCGTCGCAACAATGCCAACTTTGCGGATGTCTCGCCCTTGGACACAACCACATTCCTTCGTGATATGAACGCTATACTGCAGACCCAGGGCACAGAAACTAATGCCACTCAGGCTCTCGATGTGCACAGTGCGTACTTTTGAATTTTGATTAATGAAAGAATTTTATTGTAGCGAATCTTACTTTGCAGATTTGCTGAGGGCTCTAAACTGGCTTGCTGCCTGGCAGCTGGATGCAACAGTTAAACGTTTTGATGAACTTCAGTCTGCTGGCAAAAATGCATTCGAGACACGCAACAATATGCAAGTGTTTGCAGCACAAAAACTATCTATTATCTATGCAGAGGTAGGATTAATAACACAAAATTATTTCTTATTGCTTTAATTGTGATTAACTTTTTTTTTTTTATCACAGCGCACCATGTACTATGTGTTTTATAAGTTTATCGCCGGTCTGCCCACCTCTCCTGAGCAGCTGGTGTTGTTAAAGGTGCTGTCATTCTATGGCGCCAATTTGATTACCAAACACGCCGCTATTTTCTATCAAGGGGGCTATTTCCGCAATAGCTCGCACATTGAGCTATACCAGCAAGGTATTTTGGCGCTGCTGCCCGAGCTGAAGAATGAAGCCATTGCCTTAGTTGATGCAATTGCACCTACAGATTTTATATTGAATTCTCCATTGGGCATGAGTGATGGCAACGTAAGTAACTATCATTATATAATAAATATATCAAAATTAATAACCTTTTAATTTGACAGGTTTATCAGCACATGCAACGCTCCATCGTTTCTACTCCAGGTGTCTATGAGCGTCCAGAATGGTGGCGTGATGTTACTTACAAGAATTATCTACAGCCCTCTAAGTTGTAGGATGCAAACCATTAGGATGTTATACATTTTCACATACTCTTATAAGTAGACTTATTTTAATTCGAGTGCCTTCAACAATTGTTTCAAACAATCTTGTACTTCAAAGCTTTTTATCAGCTTTTTTTGTTAACGAGTAATAAAATCTGTGCAATAGTAGCTTAACACTTCTTAAAGTCGATTTTTACCTTATAAACACTTGTAAACAAACATCAGTTTAACTTGTGATTTATTTATTGAGTTTCATTTTTATTTTTTGTACAAATCTAGGATTTGTTTATTGTACTACATATTGAGCGCATTTCAAGATTATTTAGATTGATTAATAAATTTTCTTGCTGATAATACTTGTGAATAGTACTCAAGATAACTTATTAAAGTTCTTATGAATACGCTTATTGATAATTATGGTGAAAATATGCATATTGGCTACTTATGCGTATTAATTATTATGGAAAGCTATTTTGTACTGAAATTTATTGTTTGTTTTTATCGTTTATAAAGTGCTTTTGCACTTTATTTTATTTATTTTATAATGCTCTCTATCAGAGCATTTGCTTGTCATTAATATAATTTTTTGGTTAAATCTTTTAACTTAAATACGATCACAGTTTGACAAATGATTTTGTGGTACAATAAATTACAGATATACACAAATATTATGCTAACACACACAATATAAAACATAAAATTTGCTAATTAACTTGAACAACAATTGGGCTAGCCTTTTCATTGGGGGTCAGGGCAATGCGTTAACACCCAAACCAGAACCAGAACCCGATCCCAAATCATATGGATCCGGAGCGTTGTGCGCAATGTGCGGTTGCAGCTCGCTCTCTGTTTGAATGAGCATTGGAATCTGTTGTGGCAAATCGCTGGTGGCCCATAAATACAAATCCAGCGTCTTTTCCGTGCAATCGGCAATGAAACGCACAAATGGACGAATGTCACCCTCGTTGGCCAGCTTAAGGAAATGATAATACTGGCTACGTTGTTGTTTGGGTATAATAACTGGTGGATAACCAGCACGCATCAACAGCGTATTCATTAGCAGACGCGATGTGCGTCCGTTGCCATCCACAAAAGGATGAATATGCACCAGTTTATAATGAGCCAGAGCGGCATAGCTGTCAAAAAAAAAAGAAAAAGTGAAAGTTATTTCAGCGTAGCTTTGATATTTTGTATAAATAAATTTACTTGACCGGATGCAGGGCATTGCTGATCTCAGAGTTCAGCCATCTCTCGAAACGTTGCATTAGCAGAGCCAAATCTCCAGGCCCCGGTGGCACATGACCGCCAACATAAACCTGATTTCGACGAAACTCTCCACCCTCAATGGGATCCACGTGTCCAAGCACACGACGGTGCAGCTCCAGGATGTCCTTGAGCGTGATTTCTAATCTAAGGTTGTAGGTGAGATAAGAGTTTGCTATTTTTTTCTAACTTCGAGTATATACTTACTTCTGCACAAGACTTGCATTGATATACTTCATGGCCAAGTCCATGCCCAGAATTTCATTGTGCTCGTCTATGGATTTGCCATCGATGGCCATACGGGTTTCCAAGATAGAGCGTGTCTGTGCCAGAGTCATAGTATTGCCTTCAATGCCAACTGAATGATAAATATGCTGAAAATACGCTTCCTTCTTAGCTCGACGCAGCGCTGAGTTGGCCTCATGGATGGCCGACAATGCATCACGTTTCTCATCCAGGGAAACCAGACGACGCTCATCGAGCGTTTGTACTACATTAGCTGTGCGCTGGCGATTGGCCAATGCTTCCGAATTGCTAGGACTGATGCTGAGTGCTTGAAAGTAGTATTGATCCGCCAGCACAATATTACGCTGATTATGCTCGAGAAATTCACCGTAGCGTAATAGCACTTCTGGATGTTTGGGTGCCAGTGCTAAAGCATGCTCAAACAAACGCGCTGCCTTGTCATCCTTGCCAGACAAATGCATCTCCTGAGCGAGTCGCAGTGCACCCAATGCCTCTTTGATGTTGGTCTGCTCCGCCTCAGTGTAGCTGGCACCAACACTGTCACTGACGCTCTTGTCATAGAACTCCTTAAATGCATTCAACTCATCCACTGAGTACACAGCGAACTCATCGCGAGTCTGCAAATAATGGGCTGTGGGCAGGTGATGCAATTGACTCAGCTGCAGTCTCCAGCCCAATAAGGACAATGTCGCCGATGGCGATGAAAGCGCATTGAAAAGAAATGCTGCAAAGCTGCCAGCCACGAAGAAGAAGACGAAGCGATATGGTAACTTCATAGGTTTTTTTGGTTCGTGTTCTTGTTCCTGTTCTGCTTTTGCTTTTTCCATAGCCTATAGTTGATTATGGAAACGTACACATGATTTTATCTTTTCTTTTGAATAATGCCACGTACTTACCTTTTGTTTAGTTGTGAGCCTGTTTGTGCTTTACATTTGTTTTCCACAGTTGATACATTTTATGGTGTTATAGGGCGTTTAATCAACAAATAAACCACGTAAACCGAAACGCTATGACCACTATGGTTACATGGTACATGTACTAGACAACAAAATCGAATGCATCGGGTGAAATTTATTTCATCGTTTGCACATTGATTCAAAGACATATTATAACGATGGTTGCGTGAGCGATGTATGATTCATAGAAAACAAGCACGATTAATATTGCAAAAATTGTTTAGGTTATTTAAACAGAATAATTCCGCTTTATTAACTTGTTTAGATGTTTTTATGATAATACTTTAAGGAATACCATTGTCATCTCTAACTTGAAGCGAATACATTTTTCCAGCACAGTTTTGCTCTGCTTTTTTAGCCGCTAGGCACTCTTAGCACTCTTGGCAGTGCTAGATGGCGCTAGCAAATTTTTGTTTCTGCCATTAGTTTCGGTTTTTTGCCGAATGCCAATGAGTGGCGCTTAAGATTCGTAGTTAGTCACTGCGTTTGAATTTTGTGCCAAAACAAAAAATTCAGCCATCATTATTGAATTTTTAAGACAAAAAATTTGTTCGCAAATCTTGTTCTAGGAATTAAAAACGTAAATGACTAACAAAACGTCGGAGTTATTTTTCTTCAGGTTAATTTTTGTTGATTTAAATACAACCTGTATTAAAAATATTATTAACACATTGCAAAATAAATATTTAGTGATTTACGGTAAAGTAGTTGCTTACAAACATTTTTAATAGCACCATCTTATTAGATTAGCTTTGTGGTGACATATTGCCTAACGCTAAAAAATTTGTGGTTAGAAAAAAAAATAAAGAAGATGTTCCTAATTTAAATTCGAATATCGACCAGGATGCAAACAATTTTATATCTGGTTTTTCCATTACGGACTTTTTGTGGTTAAAACAAATTTTGATTCCAATGACAGCCAAATTTGTGAACTTCTGCAAGGTCACTCAAAATTTGCATAAATGCAAGTATTTTCCACTTAATTGTTTTGAATCACATTTTAAATACACACTCAAACACTTGCAACCCACACGCAAATGACACGGCTCCCCTGCGCCCAAAACAACCACATTCATCACAGATAGAAATGTTCGCATGTCATGTTAACGACTCTGTGTGCTCTCGAATGCAACTCATGAGCTTATATGAGATCATAAACTTGAATGAATTCTTAATAAATATAAATTTGATTTTTTTTTTTTTATTATATATTTTGTTTGTTTTTGATCTATTGTCATTGGGTGTAAACAAAATTAAATCGCTACCGGCTTGTGATTCACAAGTGAGCTAAATAAATGAGCTCATTAGATGTTTCCCAATACCGGTTATTGTCTTTGAACTATGACGTCCAAATTAATAAATGAGATCTTCGTTTTATAATTAGTAATTTTCGTTGTTTTTCCATACAGCCTCTCTCTTGTATTGATAACGGCTGTGCGCTCTCTATCACACAGAATCCTCTCAAACATCGGATTTTTTCTAATAAAAGCTTTACGCTATGCGCTCGGCTGTCAGTTGCTGTTCGGCTGCGCAACGCAGCGCATTGTATTCGGGATTGCGGAAAGAACTGACGGTAAACAGTTATAGTGAACTATAAGTGAAAGTGAATTAAAGTGCTGATCCTGCGAATTGAAATCGTGATAAAGAGCAATCAAAGTGCTCACAGTGAGAACGCAAGTGAGTGTGGGTACAAAATAAAAATGAAAATATATACATAAATGACAATATTGCCGTTATAGTATTTGTTTGAGTGTGCTGTGAACAGCATTCTAAAAATAATCACCGCCTGCACTCTAGCCAGAAATAAAATTGAGTTCGGGACGCGCATACTCAAAATTTGTGACCCAAATGGGAAGCATTGTTTATGAGCATTGGCAGCATTAATTTATGGGCCAATGCTGCTGACGAATAAATCGAATACATAATTGTTGTCAAATTATTTTTAATTGAAAATTCAAACAGAAACGATTTAATAAAACCAACAATATTACCACGTAGCACGTAGGCAATAAAGACTTATCAACAAAGACACCGGATGAAAGATGCTGCCAAAAAATTAAATTAAATAATATGTGTAAACAGCCATAGGATCCTAAATAAAAAAAAAAAAATGTAATTTCAAGCAACATGAACATTATCGTCTGTTTAACCTTTGTTGCCCCTCAGTGGGCTGATAACTCTGAACTAGATTTCAGTTTCATACGCTTATCAATCAAAGCACCTCGTAGCACCCAAAATTGAGCTTTCAATTTGAGACGAGTCTTTAACCGTATTAAAGCATTAACATATTTCCTATTTATGAATGACATTGTTTTCTTTCTGATCCAGTTAGCTCAGAATGAGAGCTCTGAGCGTTTGTGCGCTACTTCTGGCACTTGCCAGCTGCCAGGGTTACAACAGCTATAGATCCAGCTATAGAACCAGTTCCTCATCATCATTTGGTGGTGGTGGCAACGGGGGACAGTCACAATCGATGCTGCAATCGCCCACCCACTTAACCAGCTGGGCATACAATCATTTAAATGAAGTTCGCGAATTTGCCAATCGTCTCACACAGGAATATAATGCTATGTCCACTGGAAGTAGCAATGGCATGGGACATACCTGGGATTGGAGTGGTAAGTTATAAAAATAAATTAAACCATTGTCTTTCATATTAGACAGAGAGTTCAGTTTTTAGACGAAGGGCATTGCCTAGTTTTTTTTTTAAATTGGGCAATCAAGGAGATAAGAAATAAAAGTCACTTAGTAAGTCACTTGACATGAAATTTAGAAATAATATGATGAGCCGGAAATGTGTAAATAAATATGCTTGGGTTAATTGATTAAACACACGTACATTTATAAAAAGGGAGCATCGAATTCAGTCATATATATGTATGTATTATATAGTCTACTTTTTAATCTAGCAATGCCAAAAAAAGTTCAGCCCAGTTCGTTAGATTATAATAAGTGAGCCCAATTAATATTTAAGTTCAAAACTTATACCATAATCGGCCCACTCGAAGATAGAGTAATTAATACGTAATTGATATAAGTAAAACTACTCCCATTTACAAAATACTTGCTTTAAATTCACAGAGATTTTATATGATTTTAAAAGAATTAGTGTCATCATTATTTAAATACATATATTTTTAAGTTGGCGCCTTGACATCATTAATTTAAATGCGCCTCATTTTGGTATTTAAAATTAATCTCGAGAATTAAGAGATTACTTGATTCTCTCTGTAAATTTAAAGGAAATTTAGTTAGTAAATTTATAATATACAAATTAACATGTCCAAATGTTAACTCTAATAACAGTTCGGCTCTGATTTCCTGTCTTTTTGGAATTTATAAAAATCGCTAGGGACGATATTTGTAGAATAAGCAACTATGTATGATGATTGAAGGGAGTAAAAGTAAGGAAGAGAGTTAACAAAAACAAAGAGAAAGAGATAACGAAAAACGAGAGAGAAAGGAAAGCGAAAAAGAAAGAAGAAGAAAGAGAGAGAAAGAGAAAGAGAGAGAAGAAAAGAGGAAATTAGCGAGTGGGAGAATGGGAATGAGGTCAAGAAAGAAATAGGCGGAAAAAAAGAGACAACAGATATCGATACTCACAAAAATACAAAAAAAATTTTTTAAGAATAAAAATATTTGGAATGACAAAATTTTAACTGTAGAAATAATTATGAAGGAATTTTTTTTTTAAATATTCTGTAAAGCTCTTGATTTAGTATTATTTTACTTATATTCTTTGATTTACTTTCCAGCCAACATACTACAGCTGAGTGGTAAAACTGGCAGCCAATTGGATGCTCTGTGTCATCAGATAAGCCAGCAATTGGTTAATGACATGCGACAGGGACTGATAAGCTACAACAATATTGCACAGCCAGCTTTCTTTGATGCCAAGGCTGGAGATGTTTTGGAGAATTATTCAAGTGATGGTGGACATCAGCAAACAGTGGATTTGAATCCCTTCCAGCCCGTTGATTTGAGTGGTTTCGATGAGGTGAAAAACTATGCATATCCCGCTGAGGTTAAAGTGATCGATGGCAAGACTTACGTGGTGCATCGCAATTGTACTGAAGCCACCAAATTGACCAACAGCTACGGAAGCAGTAATATTGCAAGTCAGTTGAACTATGCTCCCAGTCCGGTCTCAAGTAGCAGCACAACTTTAACCCGCAAGTCATCATCTCTGCAGGATTGGATTGGACAGCGTATAGAGCCAACGGTGGTGGGCTATAGATCCGTGGTTAGCATCGATGGTGGTGCTCCTCTGCCCACTTACTCCAGTCAATTGAGTGCCATGCCCACGTTCAGTCAGATTAGTTCACCTCAATCCAGCTCAACGATGACAGTTAGACGTTTTAATAAAACCATAACGACAAATGCCGATGGCACCAGTTCCGTAGATGGTTCCGAGTCCCAGCAACGCTGGCAGGATGGCCAGTTGGTATATGACAATAGACGTCCATTTGGTCAATCCTCTGTGCCCCGTGATGAGCAATGGAAGCGTGAGGAACGTGAGAATTTCTTCTGGTACCTTACGTCACCACAGCGTCTAGAGGATTGGCAGCATCAACATGAGGATCGTCTTCTTGCAGTCGCTCATCGCTATCAGACCTCCTTACCCATATTGCTTGAGTTCCATCGTCGAGAGTTGGCACGCTATCAGGCACTTTTGGGACAGTATCAATCCCAAGTGCAGGATTCATCTGCCTGGCAGCGCCAGGAACGTGGTCGTCTCGATTGGCTCATTCATCAGAATAGCTTTACCGTACAGGACCTTGAGCGTTGGCAGCGGGAGAATACCGTAAAGCTATATCAATTGGCCATGAAGAATGGAATCTCACAGGACCAACTGCAGCAATGGCAGCGCCAGGAGTTACAGCGGCTCTATGTGCACTTTAACAGGATCAATGACTCCCTGGCACCACAAGTCATTCAAGTTCCTCATGTAACTATTCACGACTCTAGCTCGTTGGTTGTGGACAATGCCCAGGAGCAACATCGTCTGGATGAGCTGATTCGTCAGCACAATGCAACAATTGCTCAGCTCCAAAACTCAATACTCACGGATCAGCAGCGTTTGAAGGATTTGTCCATCAAGTATCAAGGTGATATGCAAAGTCAGACACAGTGGCTGCGAGGAGAAGTCGCCCGCATCGGAGATTTGATCAAGGAACAGAATGAGCAGGTAACCAAGATAAGTGCCTGGCAGAGTTCGGAGCGTGCTCGCTTGGAGACCATGTTGAAGCAACATCGTGGTAGTCTGAGTGAACTCCAACTACAAATGGCTCAAGATCGGAGCTATGTCCAGAATCTAGCAGCCAAATATCGCGTTGGAGTCGATGAGTTGGAGAAATGGCAAAGGGAGGAACTCCAACGTTTGCAGTTGGTTGGTCAACACCAGCTCGAAGGTCACATCAAGGATTGGCAGGTGGGCGTCAGTGCTCAACTGCGTAATATCATTGGCCAGAATCAATTGACCATCGAAGAGTTCCAGAACTCCATTGTAAATGATCGTGCTCGTTTGGAACAATTCGCTCGTACCTACAAGGTGCGCGTGGAGGAGATTGCGATGTGGATTAAGAGTGAGCTAAAGAAATTCCAATCGGAGGGTCTACTCAAGGAGGTAGAACAACAGTTGGCCTCGTGGCAGCAAAAGGAACGTGAGAGGTTACAGACTCTAGTACAGCATAATTCGATGACTGTGGAACAGCTTGAAACGAAGATCAAGAAGGATCAGTCGCACTTCTTCGAATTGGCTAACACTTATCATATTCGCGTTGAGGACATTCAGGAGTGGTTGAAGAAGGAGCTACTGCGTTTGCAGAGCGAGGGTCTGCTCAAGGCTGAGGCTTTAAAGGATTGGCAATGGGCAGAGCGTCAACAAATCTCCAAACTGGTGCAACAGAACAAATATTCAACCGATGAGTTCGAGAGGAAACTTCTCGCTGATCGTGCTCGTCTCAATGATTTGTCTAAGACCTATAACGTACAAGTGTCCGAGATTGAGCAATGGATTCAGTCTGAGGGAGAGCGTCTGCAGCGTGAGGGACAGCTTCATATGGAACAACAGTTAAACAATTGGCAAAAGATTGAGCGACAGCGTCTCTTGGATCTGATCAACAAGAACGATCTTTCCATTGAAGAGCTGGAAACCAAGATTGGCAAGGACCAAACGCATTTGTACAGTCTCGCCCAACAGAATCAAGTACGCGTCGAGGAGATCGAACAATGGATCAAGCAACAAATCCAGAAACTTCAAAGTGAGGGTTTGATTGAGATGCAACGTTTGCAGAACTGGCAGCAGGAATGGCGGGGAAATCTCACTAACATGGTGCAGGAGCGTGACTACACAGTTGAGGAGTTCCACAAATGGTTGCTCGAGGATCGTGCGCGTCTCCAGAGTCTGGCTATGCAGCACAACGTGCAGATCGAGGAGATTGAAACGTTTGTCAAGAAGGAGGAGCAACGTTTTATTGGCATGGGTCTTCTTAAGCCTAGTGAGAAACTCACCAGCTGGCAGGAAGTGGAGCGTTTACATCTCAAGAACCTTGCCCAGCAACAGTACAAGTCAACGGAACAGCTAGAGGCACGTCTACGTCAGGATCGTGAGCTGCTCGAGAAACTGGCACGCCAATACAGCGTTCAGGTTGAGGAGATCGAGAGCTGGATGAAACAGGAACTCGCACGCATGCGCGATGAAGGACAGCTCCAAATTGATAATCTTACCAGCTGGCAGCTGGCGGAACGTGAACGTCTTGAAACGCTCCTCAGGCAGAATAAACAATGGAGCGCTGAAGATTTGCAGGCCGAACTCCGTAATGATCGTGAGCACATGCAAACAATGGCCTTCCAGTATCACACCTCTGTCGAGGAAATCGAACGTTGGGTTCAGTCCGAGATTGAGAGACTTAAGCAGCAAGGCAAACTCAATATTGAACAGCTAACAGCTTGGCAGCAGGCCGAACAGCAGCGTATTCTATTGCTCCTTCAATCCCAGTCCAACATTACAATGGAACAATTTGTGTCAAAGGTAATATTATGAAATTGTATTGACTTGTGCGCCTTTTATAAGATCTAAAACTTGTAGAGTTAGTTACTAAAGTACAAAAAATTTCTTCTATATTTAATTTACAGGTACAAAACGATCGTTACTTCCTTCAGAAGTTGGCTGAGCAACATCATGTAAGCCTTATGGAAATTGAGATATACATCAAGCAGGTGATTGAGGATTTGCAGAAGAAGGGACAATTTGAGATTGAGCAACTGCAAACGTGGCAACTTGTTGAACGTGATTACATAAAGTCTCTGATAGCCGAATATAAGAATGGACTATCCACAGCTGAATATGAACAAAAGTTACTTGCTGATCGTGCCCATTTGAACCAGCTGGCTGATCAGTATCGCCTTAATGTTGAGCAAATTGAGGAATGGATGATCTCAGAGCTGAAACGTTTGCGCGGCAATACTGAGACCTCCCTGAAGACCCTAAGTGCCTGGCAGGTGTCCGAGTTGGAACGTTTGCAAAACCTGCTTAAGGAGCAAACTCACCTTACCTACGTCGAATTCGAAATGGAGTTGCAAAAGGAGCGGGAACGTCTCCAAAAACTAGGCAATCAGTATTCCGTAAATGTGGAAGAAATTGAGACTTGGCTGCGGCAGCAACTAATTAATCTAAAGACAACTGGAAACGCCAAAGTGGAGAATCTATCCAAATGGCAAATTGCCGAACAGGAGCGTCTAATTGAGTTACTCCTCAAGCATCAGGAAGATCTGAACTATGAGGATGTGGAGCGAGAGTTGCGAAAGGATCACGAACGACTTGAGAGTCTTTCCCAAACCAACCACGTGAGCATTGATCAGGTGGACAATTGGCTACACGATGAACTGCAGCGATTACAGAGCTCAGGTTTAATTCAGTTCGAACAGCAAACGCAATGGCAAAAGCAAATAAGTCATGGCTTTGATAATTGGCTTAAAGAGCAACAGGATTCCACCACGTATCAGGAGTTTGTTGATTTCCTAAGACGTGATAAGGCTCGTCTGAGTGGCATTGCCACTGATTACCATTTAACTGTGGAACAGGTTGAACAGTGGGTGCAAAAGGAGACAGCTAGGTTATCGTTGATTGGTGTCATTGAGAAACCGCAGGACAATTATCGCTATGAAGAAACTATTCACATTTCTGAGTCCCAGCCATGGAAGGAGTATTTGACCGCACGTCTGCGCAGTGAGGCACATCTGAAACCCATGACTTGGCACGAATTCGAACTCTATTTGGTGCGCAATCAGCCTAGTTTTGAGAGATTGGCTCAGCAATATCACATAACCGTTGAGGACATCCATGTGTGGCTGCAACAATCTGCTAAACAGCTGGCCAATGAGGGTCTCATCACGGGTTCCCTCACAGTAGAACAATGGCAACTGCAGGAACAGCAATATATACAGGATCTGATCAATCAACAGCTAAGACGTCGTCAAAAGTGGAGCATCGAGGAGCTACAGCTAAAACTCTTCAATGACCAAAAACATCTGCTCGATGTCGTGCGTCAATATCAAATAAGCATTGAAGAATTAAAACTTTGGTATAAGAATGAACTTAAACGTCTTTTGGATGAGCGTAAGATTGAGATTGGATACGGGCTACCATGGCAGACCACGGAACTAGAACGGATTTATCAAACCGTTGTACGTCATCCCATCAATCGGAATGCTTTGGAGCAGCTGTTGATGCGTGATGTTTCCACTCTAGCAAAACAGTATCGTGTAACGATTGAGGAACTTCGCACCTTTATCCAAGAGAAACTTCAACGCTTGGCAGATATGGGTCTAATTGTGGATACTCTTGTTGTGGGCAGTGATTGGAAAGAGCAGGAACGTCAACGTCTACGTCAAATAGGCTCAAGTGTCATCATTACAGATCAGGAAGTTCTCGAACTCATCTCACATGATGAAAACTACCAGAATGAGCTAGCTAGACTTTATGGTGTTGGCTTAAATCAATTGGCACCCGTTCAACGCATCCATGTGGTCAACATGGCCAAAGAGCAGCTGTTGGAGAAACGTCGTCTCAATGTGCTTACCACATGGCAGCAGAAGGAACGTGATCGCCTCTACGAGTTTATTGGCACACAGAACATGACCCTAAGGCAATTGCGTGACTGGCAGCGACAGGATGAGGAGAAATTACAGAGGTTTGCCCAACAATATCTGATCTCCCTGAACGAACTTAAATCCTGGCAGCTGGCGGAATTCGAGCGGATTATGGCTGTGGCGCGTTATTATGGCATGACCCTGTCGGAGCTGCAACAGTTCCGTGATGAGGAACTTCGATACCTGAGCTATTTGAATCATAGGAAACTTTTGACAGAATCTGAGGCCCAGAGCTGGGAGACCAAGCAACATTGGCGTCTTCAGAGACTACAGACAAAGTACAGTAAATATGGTCAGGAGTTAAGCATTTGGCGAAGGACTTTGTATCTATTGAGTCAAGGTTTGATTGATCTGCCAGCTGGTAATGGAGGCTATATAGTTGATCCTGGCACAACAAATGCCACTGCTGTGCATAAACCAATTTTCTCCAAGGATCGTGGTGATCAGCCACCGCATGTCTATGAGGATTCCGACAATGGGGACGACGAGCCGGGTCTAGAAGGTGAAACAAAGGCTCCCTTGCCACTGCCCGTTCCCATAATATCCACACCATCTCCACTGCCCTATCATCGTGGCTCCCCTAGCGGCGCCAATGCTGGTTACGAATATCGTCGCACAGATTACACATTCGATGTGCCCGTGGGCAGCACATCAGCTTCTGCTGTTGGTGGACCCACAGCCAAGCAGAACAAATGGAGTCGGGCCGCAGGTGAGGAGCCGGCTTCAACTCAGCAACAGGCAGAGCTTGAGGACCTTGGTCAGCAGCAGCAGGTGGATCTGGGGTGGAAGGATGATCAAGTGGATGGTGGACAGCAACAGCAGGAAGAGTTGGATACCGACTGGAATTCCAATTACAAACTGGACAGCGATGCTGGTCAACAACAGCAACAATTGGTCGATGAAGACTTGGGACAAGTGCAGGTTGAGGATCTGACAGGTCAGGGCTATGGTCAGACCTATGGCTCCAACAATGGCCAACTGCAGCAGGCGCAACCAGTTGAAACAACGGTAAGTGCACACTAGATTCAAATTCAACATTGATATAAACAACTATATTTGATGTCTTTTTTAATTGCAGACAAAAGCCAGCACTTTCGACAAATTTAAAAACAAGATAACCGGCATTTTCGGTTAAAGCTCAAAACGAAACGAGAACTGCCATTAAAGACTTAAAGCACAACGATGCCCGAAATGAGCCCAAACAAAAACATGAGCCACAAATCAAAGGAAAACACCGAGAAAGCGTGAATTTTTCTAAAAACGTTTTTTAATCAGTTTAGTTTAGTCTTAAAAGGGAACGATTTTTTTTTGTCGGTCGCAGTTGTACCGCAACCACTACTAAATATATACATACATATATAATTACACACATGTATAATACTCGCTCTATAAGGACGTACCTTTGTATTTTTGTTTGCATCTTGCCCAATAAAATTTGAAAATATACAATTTGCATTTAGTTTACTTGTAATCATAATCATAATTAGATTCCTGCCTGTTTTTCATAAATATCTACAAACATAACGAAATGTTTAATAGTTTCATTTTTAAAGGTATGTAATTGCCATATAGTAGTTCGTTAACTGTTTTCTCTCAAATTCTCTTATAGCGATAAGATGTTGAAAGGCATTGGAATATGTGGGTTTGTTTAGGATAGTTTTCTTGTAAGGAAATTTTTTCCAGAGTAAAATGTTAATATGTTTGTGTGAAGGTTATTTGCTAGGCACTTAAATTTCGCAATAGTTTTGTTTGAGTTTGTTTTGAGGATGACAAAAGATAATTTTATACACACATGGATTGATACTATTAAATGTCTAATCGATATAACTATGTCTTTTTAACTATTAGGCTGTTCGAATTTTCTATTAACGACTTTTTTTTTTAAATATTTTATTCCTGTTTATTATGTTGTTCGGTCTAAAAACAAAATAAAAAAATTAATTTAAAGCATTATTTTTGATAAAGAAATTCTTCTAATACTATATCGACTTCTAATCACCAAAAAGTAAGATTTTGGAATCTGAATACTTTGACTTTAATTGATTTCATTAAAATTATTTGAACATTTCCTAATTGGTTCTATATAAATATTGGTAAACTTGAATTGACCATAAAATGTATCCCTTCTAAGGAATTTTTTGAACTTAATTGTATAAATTTTGTCACCTAAATAAGTTTAAGTATATTATTGTAGCTTAACATTCCACACACAGGTCTTTTTGTAGGTCATTTGTACATCATTAATATTTACATTGTTTGTCCAAATCAACTTATATGCACCTCCAGCTCTGAGCTATTTGCCACCCCAAAGTGTGACGAACGAAATTGTAGACCATCGCTGAATTCCTCCACAGCCACGGCTACACCAACACCCACCCCACTGCTCAGACCATCGCCCGTTTCCTGGAGCACATGATGTTTAAGCTGTTCAATTTGATGCAGTAGCTTCAGAGTCTCCTCATCCAAGTTGTCGTCTTCCTGACGCAACTGCTGCTGCTGCTCCTGTTCCGCATCGATGTCCCATTCGAGGGATTCGGGTGTGGATATATGTGACCAGGAGTTCTGTGTCGAGGAGCAGCAGGAGGTGCGCGTAAAGGAGCCACCATAACGTTGACCACCTAAACGTGCCTGACGCAACGCGGCATGTCGTCCATGACTGGCGGCTAGCGATGCAGCTGTCGTCAATTGGTCCAGCGAGGCATAGCGGGGCTGTGAGGCAACCCGGGTTGGAGTATCCTGTGGCTGTGACTGTAGCCGCTCATGCTCCTCCTTATGCTGTCGCTGCTGATACTTTTGCAGCTGCGAGTACTCATGCTCCCATTCCAGATCCAGTGAGGAACTAGCTCTCGAGCTGTTCAATCGAGTATAATTATTTTGCAGATCCGTCTCCCTGCTCGGCGTCGTTATCGCATTGAGCAGCTTATGTGCATCAAGATTTTGTAGTTGTATATCCGCCAGACCAGCTCTAAAAATAATGGAAAAAATGTTTAAAGATTGACAAGTTAATTAATATTGGTATCTTCGAACCTGTCGTTCTGTAGTTTCGCATAGCTTGGCGGTTGCTCCCAGTATCTGTCTAGGAACTGTGGGCATTGTTGTTTCCGCTTGAACTTAAGTATGCGATAGACAAGGCTACGTCGCTGGCAACGCTCGCTGTCGGCTGATAGCAGTTCTGCTTCCGGCTCATCGGCAGCTGATGTTGCTCCTCGAGCGGCCCTTGACCTGGGACGACGCCTATTAAAAACGAGGGTAATGCAATTTGTGAGTCATCATCATTTTGAATAAGTTAATGCTAGGTACATGGACTTATACAATAAGTTTGCGACATCGAATGGCTACTTTGAGAAAATAGATATGAATTTGCTTTAATATATAAAATACAATAATTGAATTGAAAATTGAACTTATTTTTCCTGCATTGGGGGAAGCTTACTAAAATTTGAATCGACGCAAAAAACTAAGCCAATGCAATTCTTGTTTAAAATAAAGTAAAATGGTGCGAAAGTGGATGTGGTTCCTTACTCTAAGCCCTGATAATGTTGCAATTTACAAAACCAATTTAAAAATTCAATGAAAATAACGCTCTGAGGCTTTAAAACCCAAGTTTGCCGAATGCTATTTATAAAAAAAGATCTGCTTGCTTGTCAGAGTAGCAAATAAGTGTCAAAGCACAACAGAAAAAAACGGTAGAAGAAAATTCCATTAATTTTGTGCTGTTGCTTGTGCACCGGCAATAGGGCGAATGAAGCCCGTTCTGGTCATTGTTTGGTGTGGCAAGCATCACGCACTCACTCAAGCGTTGCATACTTTTAGGCTGTTGACCCTGTCGGCCAGGTGTTGGAGGGAACGAACACGACTACTAGACGGGGCGTTCAGCTAGCCGCAAATTATGTTTACGAATGCAATTTAAAGCCTAGAATGGCGCATAAAACTGTGCCATTTAATGGAAGTGCCCCACACGAAATGCGCTAATTAGAGGAAGCTAGCGAAGCAGAGAAGGGCGAACGAACTCCCCCTTTCTTAAGCTTCTATTGATTGTCGAGTCAGCAAATGCAATACGCTTATTGGATTTAGCGTAGCATACTTTTGTGCGAACCGCTAGGTAAACAAACTGGAATATTTTAATTAACCATTTGCTATAGTATAGGTGTGTTTGTGCGTGTACGTGTACGTGTGTGTGTGTGTGTGTGTTCGGGAATGGGTTTCACATTGTTTTGGCTTACCAAAGCAGCCAGCTGTTGGCCACGGCCGTTACGCAGGCTGTGGAGCTGCCCGAGGAGGAAGACGTCGAAGCTGTGGCTGAGTTTGTGGCAGAGTTTGTGGTTGAGTCGGTGCTGGCGGCAACGCAGCTGCTGAGGCATGAACCCATGCTCCTCAGTCTGCTGCTGCCTGCTGACTGCTTTTGTTGATTTTGCCACAGTTGTAATTTTTCACGTTGTTAATGCTGCCCCAGCTCCTTTGATGCTCGGAAATTTTACGTTATTCTTTTCATTAATTAATCCTTTGCGTAGCTTAATTGACTCGCTGTAGGCGGCATAATGCGCCCACTTTTCACTGCTTTGTTTGGACCTTTTGTTTGGACTCCTTTGTTCTTTGTTGTTGTTGTTGGTGCTAAAGTTTTTGTTGGCTGTGCACTTGCATTGCTTGAGGTCAAGGCTCACTTGGCTTGTCTCCCGTTTTTTGTTTTTTTTTTTTGTTTGCCTATTCACAGCGTTTTTCAATGTTACTCCAAACAAACACACACACGGACACACACATACACACAAGCTTAAACAGCTCGTAGAGACGCGTTAATGTTTGGGCCAGCAGTGAACGTCACTTGGTGACGCACCGCATGATTCCACTGCGTTCCATTCGTGTGTGTAAACTGAAACAGTTGCAAACTTTCTGTTGTACTATACTATACTTGGTTTCAGCTGACACTACTCAACTTTACTGCATGCACGGTGGGTTGGGGATTTGGCGTTTGACAGTCAGCTGTTCGCTTAACCGTATGCCAGGGCAGCTGGCAGTTGCTAGCGAAGTCAACAAGGAAGCGTCGAGTGCCGTGAAGAGCTTTTATTAACTGCCAGAAATCAGAGAGCTTGCAGAGTTGAAAGCTCAGTAACAGCTAGTGCTAAAGCTCTGTTAGAAAATTGTTAATAGTGGGAAATTTTCATTGCATTAACAGGGCAGTAAGTTGATGTTAAAATTTAAAATATTTTCGAATGTTGACAAAACAAAACAGATCCTTTGAACTGTTAATTCGTTTGTGGAACAGAGCCTTTGAACTGTTGTACAACTGTAAGCTTACTGTTGTCCAAGCTTAACAGCTATTGTTGCATGGATTACATAACTCATGATGTTGTATGATGGGAGCTTGGAGCTTGGGGAAAGCTCAGACAAAATAAAACATCGAATTTTAGTGAAGGGGGCTCAACATAAAAGTTTAACCGATTGTTGGACCGTTAAAAGTTTTGTGAAATGTTACGGTTTGTATGTTAAATTTGCAGAAGCCTTGAGTTCGAAGTTCGACATGTAAAGTTTGACAGCAAAAATTTCTAAAATGGTACGTATTTCAAAAAATAACATTGTCTACAGCTTATAGAAAATTGGGAACAAAATGTTTCATACAAAAAAGGCTGTACTTCATAAATCTATCCCTTACGACTGTTTTCCATTAAGCAGCCTCCCTTCCTAATATTAATTTTTTCACACATGTTTGTCATAAAAATTCGACTAGCTAGCCCTTTTTTTCATGAATTTAACACGCACACAAGCATTATGCTTAGGATATGTGTTTGGAAAGTACATTAAAGTATAAAAGCGTGAATTGCAATTAGAACGGTTTCAAGCCCCTAGCATCTATTAAAATTAACATATGTATGCATGTCAAAAGCAAAGACTAAAATGTTAAAGTCATGCAACCGCAACATTTGTTTATCTTTTTTATACCATATGCTTGCCTAGACACACAATAAAAAAACTTGTACACATGGTGATGAAAGACTTTTTTTTTTAAATCTCTTTCACTTTATAATACTTGGATTAAGAAATTTACTTATTATACTTTATTTTAAACTCTAATTTTTTTTAAGAAAAAACGTTTTTAAGTAGAAATAAAAACATTTTAATTTAATTTTTAATATATTCAGTTGCGAAAGTTTCAATAAAATATCTAAAGAACTAACAAAATATTGCACAATACTGCAAAATGTTCAAACCAGACTTAATCAATTATGCCCAATGAATTATTATTAATTTCACATGCAAACTTGATTAAAGAGCTTATTATATTAAAAGGGGTTAAATGTCTGTTTAATGTTAATCTGTTCATGCCCATAATATTTAATTATTTAATTGCGTGTTTAACAAGTGAATATAAGTACATACATATGTATGTACATATTAAATGGAATAATATAGCATGATGCCATCTGCTTATCAAATCTTATTTTCTAAAACTAGTACTATGTTTATTGGTATTAAGTTCTTTTGCCATGTTGGACTGACTGCTTAACATAACACAGCCACGAAGACCAACGATGATGCTTGTCTGCATTTTGTCTCGGCTCTGTGTGTGTTTGGCTTCGTGTTTGGCATCGGTTGATGCTGCTGCTACTGCTGCTGCTGCGGCTGCTGCTGCGTTGATTACTTCGTTTTTAGTGCCAAAACGGCTGTCATAGTGCGTGGTTGTTATACTCTTTTCGTCGCTGATAAAATTTGTGATTTGCGTTCACGCTGGCTAAACCACAAACGCGTCTTTGGTTTGTTGTTGTTTATGTGCAGCGCGTTACAAGTACAGTAATCATAATATTGTAATTGCAATTGCATGCTGTTTGCAATTGATCATTATATTATTGTAAGCAATTGCTTAATATACGTGTGTATAAATATACATATGGGTGTATGAATGTGTAATTGTTTTTGCCGGCGTCGGTGTGTCTGCATCTGTATTCATAAGTATTTGTGTCTAACGCATCTGCCTTATTAACTTCGTGTGCAAATAATGCTAAAAACGAACCGATCAACGACTAACATGAAAATGCGTCGCGCTCCGGTCTATTTATAGACTGCAATTGCCCCCCTCAGCAGCGAAGATAAAAAAAAAACATTGAAACGGTAAGTTTGGCATAAAAATTAGCCGTAAATTTAGGAAAGAGATGAATCATGATCGTGTTACAAAATGAAAGCAAAAGAGTAAAAATATTTAAGAAAAAGAAAAAAATTATGAAGATCAGAAGAAAGCGAAAACGATCCTAGTGACAGATTAGGATAAAAAAATAAATAAAATCACATAATTCGAAGTTGAAATTCCATATAACTTATATAACTTAAAATCAAATAGCTGAAATCAAGGTTGTCGATCTTAATCAAAGTTAGGTTTTGTCATTATTTAAGATCGACTTTATTTTATTGAAGATTCTATTTTACATTATAAGCAAGTCTACTTGTATTTGATTTACGTATTAGAACAATTAGAGTTTTACTTGATTTTAGCTCGGATTGTCTTTATTAATGATTATTTTATCTAAATTAAATCTATTTGATACTTATTTTATTATTTTTTATTACTTTAAGATTTTTGTTTCTTTATCAAGTGTGCATTTTAAAAACTTAAATCAAAAACATAATTTTTTTAATGAATTTCTGAAGAAGCTTTACTTATGTCCTCGAATAAATTCAGATTAAGAACTCAAAAAAGTGTTAGAAAATGCTTAACTTGTTTTGATACATTTGGAAAATTAACGACTTCTTTGTAGAACAATTGTTTGTGAATAGAATGCTTTTGCATTTGTTAAATAAGCAAATTCAAATCATTTACAACGGGACGACAAGTCGACGTTTGGAGCTCATAAACAATGTGTCTTAAGTGCTATCGATACAAATCAACAGCAACCCTTTATGGTATTAGATTCTTCTTCTTTGAATGCGAGCAGCTGCCAGTTGCATCTCTCAGACGGCCATTTGCAGGCATTTTCATTTCCTTGGCCTTTCACTTGCCCCGCGCTCATCAGTTCACTGAGTTATTAAACACTTTTGCTGTCTGTCTGCTTTGTTTATTAATGCGTGCAGCACACCAAACGCGCTACAAAATGTTTCGCCTCTTTGTGCATTGGCTTCGTTTTGTTGTTGTTGTTTATGCGTTGCTTCCGTTGCAGCACCCTCGCTCACTTTCTTCGTTCTACATTCTTGCTATTCGTTTTTCCACCCCTTTTGGCAATTCCGCCGTATTAAAATCTTTAGCAAGTTTTACTACTACTACTACTATGACTGTTTGAAAATGAAAAATCACACATTGCATTCCTGAAAACTTAATCCCAACTTTCTTTCTGTAGCAAATTTAACACTAGACTAGCCAAGGCATTAAGTGCTTCATGTGTTGAGTGGCATTTGAACGGAATTGTGTGGATTGTGTGTTTTCTCATAACACGAGTGTGTATTGCCATTGAGGTTTAATAGCAATTGTACGAGTCGTACGAGTAATTATGGCAATTACCATTTGAAAGTTCGTTTTAGTTGAGCTTGCAAAATTGTGGGTATACAAAACCAATTTGCAAACACAAAATCTCACCTTAGAATGGCAAAAACTATTGCATATTATTAGGCGATAAATGTGGCTACAATTGAAGCAATAAAGCGTTATAATAGGATAGTTCTCCGGACAGATAATATGTTATTTTGGAGGCTTTTAACTTTTCAATATATTAAGGCTGGGTTTCTGAAAAATAAAATCACAGCATTTCTTAATACTTTTAGTGCGCTTAGAGATTTTTTTTTGAAACCTTCATTAACATCATATCATTATTAATAATGATATATTATGTTGTTGGTAATGTTTTGTAGGAAAATCGAACTTGTTTTTCTTTTTGTCAGGTTTTTTTTTTTATTTTTTTCAATATAAAAGTAATATTGTCGATAAAAAATATAATCACTTTGCCTTGTGTGTTTTCGAGAATATTGGTTATGATTGAAGTTTATGTTCCACGATCTTCCTTAAAAAGTTAATTTATGCAACCTTTTGCACTAAGCCACAGATCTTCAAAAAAAATTCTTTTTTTATCACTTTTATGATTATAAATTTATTAAAAATTTTATTTATATTAAAATTTATTTATTCAAAAACAGTTATTAGCAATCTTAAAGCTTTCATTAAATATAACATCACTCAAACATTGGCTACAAGTAAAAATTGAAAAGCAACCAAAAAAAAAAACCAAAATTCAATTTGCCAAATTAATTTGCATAACATGAATATACAGCAACACGATGATTAAGCCATTATCTGGTCGACTTGCAACTGTTGATGTACATCAACGATTTGCATAAGATGCGTATCGCTTGGGCATAGTCCTTTATTTTTTGCTTTCAAAAACAACAATAACAACAACTGTCTGGGTATTTAGCATATTTGATGCTCATTAAGTGTCACAATAAGTGCAAAACTCGTCGACTTTTACCAAATGGCCAACTACCGGCGCCCTCAGCTTCCAATTGTGGATTACTTGCAAGACTGTTCACAATTTATGTTTGCATACCCTGCACAAAAACAAAACGGGTATGATTGGGATATTAAGTGAGTTTGTTATGGATAACTATGGTAATCTTATAGAGTTAAATGTTTAGGTATTTTTTTAAATAAACTTTTACATTATCTTTTTTTACAAAGTGATTCTTACTATTTGCTTAAGAAAGGAAGCTAAATCTTTTTTGTAAAATACTTTGTTGTTTACAGGGTATCACCCTAGTCAATCGCAATGATTATTGCTTGTTTTATTTCATTGCTGCTGTACCATTGATGGCGATCAATTCTGGTGGCTGTGATTTAAGTGCGCGTAAATCTCTGCGGTGAAAAGTGTTGCCAGCCATTGATTCAGCTGATTCGCCTCCTCCTCCAACCTCTTTGGTCAGGTTTTACTTGCTTGAAGCCCATACACACGGTTTATATATTGTATATATGTATATGTAGTGCATCGTTCATGGTTTGTTGCCGTTATTTGCATTTCATTTTTGCGTGTGGCGAGAGAAAATGTAAATTGATTTATTATGCACAAGCGACTGAATGCAGGAAGGACTTGGCAGGCAGCGACTGCTGTACACGCACACTCCTCACTGGCTCACTGGCTCCTTGTTGGCCAAGAAAACACTAAATAAAAGTAAAACGAAAAGAAACCAACCTACAAAAAGTAGGTAAATCTTCAATTGAAGTTGCCTGTTTGCCTGTTTGCCTGCTTGGTGCAGTTGCATTCATTGTGTCGGCCAGCGGGTGCATAAACATCGCTATTAATATTGATTAATAAATGCAACAAAATAAGTGAGAGAAACAGGTAAAACGCTTGTGCCCATTACGCATTGTTGCATTCTTGCCATCTCTTTCCATCATTACTCACTGTCAGCGGGCATTCGAAGCCGACGGCGCTGAGTTGACGTCTATTCGCTATTAGCCAAATTGCAAAAATCACGCGCTTAAAGTTTGCTCTATTTCTATAGAACTTTCAACCCGCCGCAAAGTATGCAACACAAAGCCAAATTCATGGAATGCCACAGCATAATAACTTTTGGCAATAATACAAAAAGCATGTTGGCTGCCTGCCCTCACAATCATACATACATACATACACATACATATATAGAGTAGGTGAGTAGCTGAACTGAAAGGCGGAGGCGGGGGCGGAGGCGGGGGCGGGGGCGTGGCACATTTTCTTGTACCAAATCGTTGGGCTGTGAACAACATTTTAAAATATGCATGGCGCTGAGTTTCACAGATATGAAAAGGGCGGGGGAGGAAATTTGTTGTTGTTGTGTGTGTGTGTGTGTGCTCTGTCGCCTAATAGACATGTCAAACATGTCTCACTCATACATACATTTATATGTAGATTACTCTTAGGCAAATTGCAATTGGCCAGCTTTTGTTGGCTGAACGCTTGAACGGCTGCGGCTTAAAGTCATGCCAAAAATTTCAATTAAGTTTACAAATTGATTTCAATAACTTAAACACAAAAAAGACAAACAACAGAAGCGGAACAAAAACATAAACAAAAACAATACAAACACTGCGTAGGAAACCACAACAGCTGCTGTTAAGAAAGCAAACGCCAGCATTTTAATTGAAATGCATTCATATTGCAATAGAGCGAAAAGTTTGATGGCAAAATAGTTGACTCGCAGGATGTGGAGACTCAAGACTCGAGTCTAAAGTCTGTACAATGCAAGAGATAAGAGAGTGATAGAGATAGAGAGAGAAAGAGAGAGATAGAGATAGAGAGATACAGCTGACGGAACAAATTGGTTTGCGCTTATGACACGAGCAGACTAAAAGAAAATGTCAAATATGAATAGTTTGGTGTTGTAGTAAGTAGCTTAACTCTCAAATACCCTTAAAATTAAATGCACATGCACAGTGGGCCAAATATCACTGAACAATTGGTTTTTCAGCGATTCGAACTGTGTTTAGCTTGTTTAAGTTCATGTCTAAGATAAAGATTTGAATTTTGTGTTTTACACTTAAATGAATAATTCAAATACTTGTTGAAAAACTGCCCGGACATCCTTTTATTAGCCATCCACATTCCCTAAATTTAACAATATCGGAGGGTTTACGTTCTTCGAACTCTCTTTACTTTTCTAGACCTTCGATAAACACAAAATAATATACTCGATTTTTATTTGAAAATTGTTAAGTTAAATTTGATTTTGCATTAAAATCGCATCACTGCCACATTTTCTTTTTCCACGCTTATTCCCAAATAGTCAAAGATAATAATATAGGCATTAGGAAAAGCCCAGGGTATATGTAAAAGAAAGGGTAACCTGTCCATGGCCATCCTCATCCAGTCATATATGCAAAAATGCAACGCAAATGTTTTGATGCCAAGAGAAACCAAAGGGATACGCTTGGCAAGGGATTTGAGGATGAGGATGAGAATGATGGCCTGAATGACTGCTGCTGCTGCTGCTGCTGCAATAGGGTGAGCTGTTAAGCGCTATCCAAGTGCCTGGACAACTGGGCAGAGTTATTGACAAAGGGTCGCCTCGGGTTAGGTTCATAATGTGCAGTGTCTGGGTGCTTCATTCATCAGCATTTTATATAGACAGACAGAGACCGAAAGAGAAGCAGAGAGTGCGAAGAGCAAGTCGAGTTGATAAGCTGCCACTTGTGGCAACACGACCAAAGTAGTAAAAAGGTAGACAAAATCACACTGATAAGATGGCAAATGAACTTTCTCCATGTATTAAATAAATACATGCTAATTGGAAATCGCTTAAAATCTCTTCAATTAGCATGGCATTCACGTTCTCATTTCTGTAGTTAGTTATACTAATTGATGGGACGTTCTAGTCTTCTACGTGTCGGAGCAGAGAATCCCTTAAACATTTGCTTTAGCTCCTTGTGGCCCTTTTTATTTTTTTTTTTATTTTTATTCTGGCTCATTGGCTCCTGCCAAAGTTAAACGAAGCTTTCATTTGTCTGCTTTCTCCTGTTTTTTTTTATGACTTGACCATTATTTTTGTTTTATGCTTTTGGTTTATTATTATGATGATTTTTTGCTGTTGTTGTTTTTTGTTTCTCTCTCTGTCTCTCTCTCTGTCTCATAGAATTTTTATTTTAATCCGCTTACGTCAGGCGAAATTCAATCAAGAATTTTTGCAAACGCTTTTTTAGCCCGCGTTTTCGCTGGTCTTTGGCAACGCTATTTGGCTAGCAAATAAATCAGCAAAACTCTGCATTTAGGCGCTATATTAAAATGATTTTGAGTTGAAGCGTGTCATTTAATTTTTAATGGCAAATTTATGAGAGCGAAATGAATGCAAAAATATTTAATAATATCCTTTTTATTCCAACTCTTTGCAGACAAACAACATCAACCCAAAAAAAAAAAAAAATATAATGAATGAAATGTGCTACATTTAAATAAATCCAGACATAAACTCAAAACTTTGTGCAATTAATAATAATTATTGAAAAACAATATACAAATTGCTTTTGCGCAATGATTAAAAGTGCGTGCTAATTGAAAGAGTTTAAAAAACAATTTAGTGTGAAATAAATCTCCGATTGGAAGACACACGCATCGCATCGCAACGCATCGCATCGCATCGAGTGCTATTATCAATTGCTTCCTGCAGCAAAAATGTTGAACCAGCTCTGCGGCATACTGACAGCTCTGCTATTATGCGAGACTTTCACAACACTGGCAATGAGCAGCGACGGCAACGTGGGCGGCGGCAACGTTGGTGGCTCCACTGTCAACAATGGTGAGTCTCTCTCCTGTAATTTTATAACAATTTCATTACATAATTGGCCCATTGTTTTACGCCGTTGCATCCTTTCATAAAATATGTATTTCCTGCAGCAGCAGCGCTCAGTGCTTTTGAACGCGGAAATAATTTATTAAATTATTATATACACACACACAGACAATTACGTTTCACTTGTTATTTAACATGTAACATGACGTGGCGCCGCCAATCGAGCAAGTTACAATAACTAAATTATTGTAATGCCAAACAGGCCTCAAAACACACACACATTGACAGCGTCACAAAATTGACATCCTGATATGATTATACAATTTGAATAGTTAAATAGCCGTGAACCAAAGCGATTGTCAATCGAATTTGCGAAAAACCTGGCGAAGTTACTCAGATGTTTGATTTTGCAAATCGAATAAACAGATTGATTTGAAAAATATATTTAATAATAATAATTATGGTAATTTTATTCAAAGTCGGCTAGATGCTTTTGAATAAACTAAAATGCTTTCCTATCTACAAACTTGTAGCTTAAATCTATTAAGAAAGTATCTAATCGGTGCATTAACAAGTTTGGTTCAATATTAAGTTATCGTAATAATATAAATTTCTTGTCTAATTCAATTACAACCATTATTCAATCATTATTTTCCTTGATGTAGAACAATTTAAATTGTTAAAATAAAAAATGTTTACCTAATTTTTCATTCAATTAAATATTTTTACTCATAACTATTTCCTTTAGAATATTTGTAGTTTGTTGCAACAAATCCTTTATAAAATAATAGTAAACTTTTCTTCTTCTTTTTTTGCAACAAAATATTTATTTTTTACTAAACACTTAAGCTAGAAACATGTTGAACCATTTTATAAAAGCAACTAACAAATGGTTACAAACTAATTTTTCAACTTTAATGAAAAACTGTTTTACAACAAACTTTTTGTTGTTGTTATTGTTTAGATAAATGAAATTAGTTGCCAAATAATTAGTCTAAAACCCAAATTCCAGAAAAAAAAGAGAACATTTTATTTCCATAAAGTGATGCTAATGGGCAGTACTATGATATAAAGACATTACTCAAAATAATTCCAACATTAATTTCATCCTATTAAGTTTGTTTCCCCTTTTTTTTTAAGTCATTTATTAACTTGATTGTGCCTTGAGTTCAGGTCTGAAATTCTTATCTTAAATGTATGCGATAAATTTGGGGATTCATTAGTTTTTGCTTATTGCCGTAATTAAAATAATCAGCAATACTAAACTTTGCCAATGTCGACTATTATAAAGTGACTGCTTGAGATAAATCTATATTTAACAATCATAACTCAAATGCCAACTTCTTGGCCACTTACTCAACACGCTGACTCTCAATTGTTTGTTCAAACTTAAGTTAACTCAACTGCTGGCGCTGCCCATTGAAAACTTCATTAGGCAACTACTAACTGTTGTTGTTGCTGTTGTTGTTGTTGTTGTTGTTGGTGCTGCCACCTAGCTGTATTTTTGGGGGCCGGAAGCTAAATCAAAATCACACCCGGCAAAACTTTCAAGCTAATAAATGGCACGAAAAGTTTTTGGCCGCTCGTTTGTCATTCGGCTGGCCAACGAGCGAAATAATTGTCAATTTGTTTGTGGGCGGCACAGCCAGCCAGGACAATGCCTGGCAGCAATAAAATTTATTTAAGTGGCCTCATAATTGTTAACAAGCAGCAACAACAATGAAAAACCAACAAAACAAACAAAAGCGTCAGGCTGCAGCTGAAATGAGCAATTATTAAGCAATGAAAATGTTAAAAAAACAAAAACAAGAAAACATACAACAAAAAGCCAAGCCAACAAACGTCATAATTAAGTTATTACTTTGGTTATATATATATATTAACCAACAGAGGCCGTAAGCAGCAGCGGGAAGGCATGAAAAAAAAATGCTCAACAATGAAAATATTAATAACGCTAATGAAATTCTCATTTGCAAAAAGGGGTTGGAGACGTTTGGCGCGATGAGGTCAGAGAACAAAACGACAGACACTAAGGCAAACAAACAAACAGTTAAGTCAGTCAGCAAATGCAATAATGCTAATGAGTTAATGTGTTGTAGGCTCGAGAGAGAGAGAGATGATTGGCTGTTGAGGGGGGTAGGTGGGATTTGAAGTTGGAAATACAAGTGATTCGCTTAGGGGTTATGTTAAACCCATTCGCCATTGCTTGTGCGTGTTTTTCTATGTATATGGTCTGACATCCCAAATATTTGCCCCGCTAAATATGCAACAAAAACAGACAGCTTGCGGTTTTGTGGATGTGGATGTGGGTGTGTTTGTGGCTGTGAAAGTGTGGGTGTGAAAGTGTGTATGGTGTCAGATTTCTGTGTTTATTTGCGGTCAACCGCCATAATGCTAAGAACTTTTGTCTGTGTGTGTGTGTGTGTGTGTTTTTAGTGTTTGGTTGTTGTTGTGTTTTTTTTTTTTTCATTCCTAATGAATTAGTTATGCGACTTTGATGACTTTTAAGTGGCTTGCCTCAATTGTGTGTTTGACTGTGTGTGTGTGTGTGTGGACTTGTGTGGCCTTGTGCATTGTATATACCAAAAGGCTAATGTAAAGTTAACAAGTGCCATCCAATTAAAGTTGCTTAAAATGCACTTTGAAACCAAATGCCAGTTGGGCTTATTTGAGCTATTTAACTTTTGCTTTGACTTCGCAAAGTGCTGCAATTGAAACTAGTCTGTTGTTCTGTGTTTTACATATACATATAAAA